>JBAJHW010000003.1:45550853-55550853 GCA_037013535.1 Intellagama lesueurii | reverse complement strand
CAATCCAGCCTTCATGACTCTAGTTACTTTGTGATTCACACCACGCCTTGCACGGTCAATGCATCTAGGATCGCAATCAGCCTTCCAAACCATGTCTTGGAATTATATTTGACCATATCAGCCTTGTGCTGGAAATTTGGCCTTTATGGCCTGCAAAACCTTAATCACCTATAATATTAATTACTTGCCTGTTCTCTGTGCTAAGTCATTTCCTACCAAGTGAACAACCGATAAATCAGGGGGAGCCTCATTCATACTCTGGGATACCAGGTCCTTCAGCTGGTCCCACAGCATGCCCCTTCTACCCTTCCATTCCGCTGTGGCCCAAGCACCAAGGCCTAAATTGTGGCCCCGACCGGTGTGCAAAGCATACTTCGCCGCCCAATGTATATAACTGTGGCCACACAAAGCAACTCGCAACCAGGTGGAGACTGCCTTGAGTCCTGAAAGAGAAAACAAACACTAGCATCTATTGAGGGAGAGAACGTATATAACTTTTGAACCTGCGTGAAGACCACCTTCCTACTTTCTATCTTGTCTTCACCATATCTACAGTAAGAGGTGCTGCTGTGGATGCTCCACCTATTCTAAATGAGTGGGTGCCAAATTACAATCCCACAATGCCTGCCTTGCGCAGCCCCCAGGAAGTGACAGTCTGAAACTGGGACCCTGTGAGGTGAGAGCCATCCTTCTGGTGAAATAGACCCCTTACTGAAGTCCCCTTAACTGAACATAGGCAGATATGGCCCTAACTAGGCAAAGTTCCTCAACTGAACAATGTCCTAGGCTTACTACCTGATCTTCTCCTAATTGATCCGACTTAAATCGGCGGAGATGAAACAAGACTCTGTCTTCGGAGACCAATAAGTCATCCATCTGTAACACTGTTTTTGAATTATCAACTTTTGATGCCCTTACCAGCTTGCCAAATTTTAAATGCCCCCAAAATTGCACAATGTGTCGCTGCTTTAAATAATTTGACCTCATATTGTCCAGTGCAAATCTCCTCCCAAATTTGACCTCAATAAAACAAATTTTGGGGGGACATAGGGGCGGTGTTATAGGCCATGGTCTACCCAAGCCTTTTCAACAGCAAAATGCAAAACATTATTCGCAGGCAGCTTCATAGCTGCACCAGGTACTAGGAGTGACTGCTAAACTGCTTGCCCTGTTGGCTTCACTCCTCCAATGCACCAGCCTCTTGCTGCAATATCTCTGGTTGAGCCTGAGCTTCCTGAGCCAACGCCCTGAAACGGCAGAGCTGTTGGCGGGACAGGGCGTCACACAGCTCACCATTTATGCCAAGGATATAGCAAGCCATTCAAATTATATATCAAACAGCGCAACGGGAAGGTTCACCAATTGTGTAACCCTCTGAGATTTTGTGAGGGTGTTTTCAGATGGACCACAGCCGTGAAGTCACATCATATCATGATGGCAGAATTGGCCGAATGTCGGCCCCAAGCCCTAGGGCTCCCAATATTGGAACAATCTCTAATAATGTAAGATCATGGGTGACTTCAGAGTCACTCCGCTCCATCGGCCTTAGGGCCAGCCTCCATCACTTGATGGTGACTCCACACCGCTGTGTGAACACCATATATGACGCCAGTATTGGCCAACGTCAGCTCGTAGCCATAGGACTCCCCATATTGGACAAAATTCCAAGAATGGGGATCACAGGTGACTTGAAGTCACGCCATTTCATTGGCCAAGCTGGCACTCCATCACTTGATGTAAGGGTATTTACCTCATGGCCACTCCTTGTTGTCAAACCAAAACATGATGGCCAAGTTGGCCCAAATGTCAGCCCAAAGCCATAGGGCTTCAATACTGTAAAAACTCCATGAATGTAATATCGCATGTGACTTCAGAGTCACTCCACTCAAACAGCCAGGGCCAGCCTCCATCACTTGAAATGTGATGCCTCCACACCACTGTGTGGACCAATATGCGGCAATATTGGCCCAATGTCAGCTCAAAGTCATAGGGCTCCCAATATTGGACAAAATTCCAAGAATGGAGATCACAGGTGATTCAAAGTCATGCCATTCCATCGGCCATAAGCCAGCACTCCATCGGCCCCTAAAATCCGGTAACCCGTTGACCCAGCAGCATCGGATTAGACCAGAAACTCTGCACCCAAGCACCCTCTTCTCTCTGGAATGAAAATCGATTAAAACTATCAAAGAACTGTAACCAGATGTGCAGGTCCTCTTTTGTTCCCACTGAAGGTCGCCATCTGTGGTGTGGATTTGTTAACCCACTCATGGTTTCGCACAGCCTTCTACAAAAAAATTCTGCCTGGAGCAATCACTTTGCACCAAAGTTGAGGTGACCTACTACGTCTTGCAGCTCCCTCAACGTAACTCCAGTTCTTTGTGACAAGTACCGAATTTGAATCCTGAGATCTACTGAATTTTCCTGTCAAGCTGCTTAATTTCTGGAAGATGTCTAAAGCAATCCCCAAGATGGTAATTACAGTACAGGGACTTAATGTTTTGTGTGTGCGCGCGTGCGTGCATGTGTGCGTGTGTGTGCGTGTGCGTGCGTGCACGTGGTTTTGTGTTTTTTTGCTAAAGGAACCCTGAGTTCCCTTGGCACTACCTGAAAAGTCTGCGTGAACACCCCACCCTGCACTTTGGCATCCATTCCAACAATGAGCTGAAAAGCTCAAAAACATCGCTAGAGATGGAGCACCCTATTGGCCTTGCCCAATCATATAGTATAGCCTTTTGAATTGAAAAAACCTAGCAACTCAAAATCTGCTGGGTGAACTGGCAATAATTGAAATACTGACCCAATGTTGGATATCGCTAGTTCTGCCCTGTTACCACATGATCTATGTAACCATCCTATTGGCGCTTCAGATGAAGTATAACGGACCGTGCATAGCTCCTGGGGAATCCTGTCGTTGACTGATTCCCCAGCTAGATAAAATAAATGATGAATGGGGTGAAAAAATCCACCCAGGACCTTTTAGAGACCACCCCCAATGGGGGAACCGCAATTCGTACAGATGATTCAATGAAAGGTACAGCCCTCCGCCCTTCAGCAGCTTCTTCCAAATTTACTCTAACAACGTCTACCATACCCTTCACTGACTTCCAATTGCCGTAGTAGCCAACCTGACTACCTGCACGGGATTCTAAAACAAAACTGAACTCCATCCTGTAGAATATCAGGCTGTTTCTCCATCTGGATATAAAAAACAACCAGATACTAGAGTTGGCAGGTTAAGTTGACTGGGGCCCTTTTGAAGCAGCCGACAGGCTGGATGGCTGCCGCTTGGAACCATCGCCATCCCTGTTGCCACCTGATCTGGGGCAATTCCCAAGACATGTGGCTGGACCATGACGCGCTCCACATATCTAGCATTGGTGATGGAACATGCACAGTTTTGGCTGCAGGACCAACTAGCCATTAATTCCCAGCAACAGGCGAGGTTGAACCACCTGGCCTGTCAGAGCTCAGGAAAAGGACCCAAGGCACTTAAGTCCAGGGACTGTGCAGCTTGCCCAATGTCACACCGGTGGCTTTACATGCAGCATGCACAGCAGGGTATCAAACTCACAACCCCTAGTCCTGCATACAATAGCCGACCACTGACCTATCCAGCCAGCTGGCGTTCAACTAGGAAGGGACCATTGCATGTAAGGTGCTGTGCATGACTTACCAACCCATTACAGGCACTCCTACTGTGGGTGAACCTCCCTTATGTTGCCGGGCAGTAACCAGCAGTCATCCGAGGTTAACCTCCCCCAAGGCCACGACCTTTCTATATGTGTGTGTTAATGTGGTTGCTGACTCACTTGTAACTGGCAGCGCTGGTACTGTGGCATTGGTGGAAGGTACCTCCAACTCCTGTAGGCCAAAGCCTGCCATGGCACAGCCAGCCTCTGGTTGCCGAAGTAACAGGCCTGATGCTCCTTTCAGTGTCAATATGCACGGTCTGGTGACTGTCACCTGCTGATTCCGCCAAAGATGTTCCTGCTGATGCAGAACACTCCTTTTCTGTTGCACACTCCTTTTCTAAAAGAGCAATTCATGATGACATTACATCAAAGAATTGAAAGTGTGATGTCTCAACCGTCAAACTTTGGGCTCTGCAAGAATCAATGCATGCCCTCAGTGCATTGCAACTCATGGCAACCTTGTCCAGGGTTTTCAGGTATAAGAGTACTAAGAAGTGGCTTCCCACTCCTCTCCTCCGGGGGCTGCCACGGGACAATTGTGCAGTCCGCCCAAAACCAAACAGGCCGGCTCCACCCTCAGGAGGCCCCGTGGGGAATGGAACTCCCAATCTCTGGCTCCCAGCCAAACACTTAAGCCACTGAGCTAGCCAGCCAGCTGGCCATAGGCTTTCATTATTATTATTATTATTATTATTATTATTATTATTATTATTATTATTATTATACTCAGTTCAAATTGTATATTGTCAAATAATAATAATAATTAAAATTAAAATTAAAATTGAAAAAGTAAAGTAGAGCCCAGCAGGGGGCGTGGCAACCGACCCAATTCTTACAATTAATCTTCCTCCTTTTTTTTAAAAAAAATAGCAATAAAACCCAGGCGGAATCCAGCTGGGTCCTTAAAATTAATAATGCACACTATTCTGTACCCCCACTTTTTTCTTCTCTCTCTCTCTCTCTCTCTCTCTCTCTCTCTCTCTCTCTCTCTCGGTGAATTAATGATACCAGTTATTTAACAAACAAATCTAATGGTCTCATTCCTACCAATCATCTTCTCTCTCTTTTTTTTTTAAAAAATATAATATCCCCTACTCTATTGAAAAGAAATGCACTCCGTAATCATAATGAATAAATCCCTTGGCATCCCTTCTGGCTTCCTTTCCAGATTTAACTAATTTTTAAATATTTCCTCTTCTTTTTTCTTTTTTAATAAAAAAACACAATTAGTCAGAGGGCAACAGCAACTCCACGAAGACACTACAAATAGTTAATAAAATTAAAAAGGGGGAACAACCAGGGGCCTCACCGATGCGCAACCCGAAAGTCTGAGGCTTCTCGCAAAGCCGTGTGTGGGGAAAGCAAAACTGCTTCCTCCAGAGCAGCGCGGCTTCCCTCTTGCTCGGCCGATGCAAAAGAGGCCAGGCAAAGAGGGACTTCTCCTTTTAAAAATTTTGTCCCTCCGCCCTCCTTGGGGGTGGCATCATCCACCCCTGATCTGATCTCCGGACGGGAGGACAAAGCGCTCCTGCCACGGCAGCTTCGCGCCTGGTGGAGCGACCAACAGTTTCATGGCCAAAAAAAGTGGGCATAACCAGGCTGCAGGTCCAAGTTGTGTAATGCTGCCAACCTTTGCTAAATAGTCTCGGTTCAAATTGTATATTGTCAAATGCATTTTTATGTATCACTTGCAAAGTTTAAAAGTGAAGAAGATACATTATCATTTTGTGCTGCCATTTTCAACGCGGGCCCTGACACATTTGAAGGGGGACACAAACTTGAAACAATTCTTCACACATCACCTTATAAGGTTTTTTACATGATTTATACAGTCCTAAATTGGCCTATATTTCTTTCATATTGTGTTTATGGCTGTGGCCAAAAAAAGGATGAGAATGGCTGATTTAGACCAGCCTTCCACAATATTTATTTATCTCCTAACAACAGAGAGGGATGGCACCTGGTGAACCCCCATAGGAAGCATATTCCAGAGGGAAGGGACCACAACCATGAAAGCTCAGTTCCTAGTGTTGGCTTTTTTGGCCTCCTTGGGCATTACAATTCTTAACATGAAGGACTGCAAGGAGCATGTGGGACAGGTAGCTATTTTGTAGAAATTATGTTCCACCAAGTATCGTGCTCCTAAACTTTTAAGGGCTTTATCAATTGTGACCAGCAACTTAAATTGCGCATGCAAACTAACAGGGAGTCAATGAAGGCATGATAAGATTGCCAATGTGTGTTCAGATCTGCTGGTACCTGTCATCAGTCTGGCTGCTGCATTTTGGACCTGCTGAAGTTTCCATACCTACTGTTAGGGCAGCCCTACATAGTGAGTGTTACAGTAGTCTATTTTAGAGATTACCAACACACGAACCACCATTATTAGGCATTTCTTATTCAAGTAGGGGAACAGCTGGGCAACCAACTGAAGTTGATAAAATACACTCTTGGCCACAGCAGATATTTGGAGCTCCATAGACAAGGCTGGGTCCAATAGTACCCCCAAGCTGTGAACCCAGTCCTACAGAATGGGTGTAACTCCATCAAGGCCTGGTAAATATCCCTCTAACCAGTCCAATGATACCCCTATGGTGGTATCTCCATCTTAGTTGGATTCAGTTTCAATTTATTGGCCCTTGCCCAGCCCATTATTAATGCCAGGCAGCACTCTAGGATCCGTACAGTATCACCTGCAGATGTAGAGAAGGAGAGAGAGCTGTGTGCCATCCATGTATTGATGACAACAAACTCCAGATCTCTGTATGACTTCTACCAATGGCTTCATATCAATATTAAAAAGCATTGGAAAGATGGATGGAAGCACCAAGGGGTGCACAACACCTCCCCCAGCTGTACCATCTGGGATCAGACCTCAAGGAACAACTGGAACCACACACACACAAAAGGGTGGTGGTGGTGGTGGCCCAAATCCCAAACTCAATAGCTATCCCAGAAGGACATCATGGTTGATAGTATCAAATGTTGCAGAAAGATCCAGAAAGACTTGCAGGGTTACATTCCGGCATCTGCCTCCCTTATGAGATTGTCTTGCAGTGTTGTTTCCAATGTTGTTTCAGTCCCCACAGTGCAATTGAAATGGATATAGAGTCTAGACTATTATATCCAAGAACACCTCCCAGCTGTGTTACATTACAATTCCCAAATTTTAATGACATTTAATATTGACTTGGTTTGAATGTGATTTATAGTGTTTTAATCTGCTCCTTTGCTGTTATTTACTTAAGTGATTTTATTTATGATCTGTTAATTTATTCTAAAGTGAATTGATAGACCACTTTGAAACAATGGCTTATAAGGCATTATCTTTGGGCTTTGCTTTTCTGGATACCTTTGGAGGACTTTTTCTCTTTTTTTCCTTTTTTTCTGACACAGTGGAATGTTTCTAAAACACAGTCCATCCTAACTTTTGTTGTTTAGTCGTTAAGTCGTGTCCGACTCTTCGTGACCCCATGGACCAGAGCACGCCAGGCCCTCCTGTCTTCCACTGCCTCCCGGAGTAGGGTCAAACTAATAGGCCATAATCAATTGTATCAATGTCTACCTTGTGCTCCTGATCATATGGTAAACAGCCAGATTCCTAGCAGATCATCAGGTCAGGATGGACACAGAAGCCTAGCCACATTAAAAGATTCTGATGGCAGCTCAGAGTACTAATAGGGTTTGTTCTAAATCATGGGTGGCAAAGTATTTAATTTATTTATTACATTTTTTATACTGCCCCATAGTGAACAGGCACTCTCTGGATGGTGTACAAACAGCCCAGAGAAGTACAGCACTGCAGATATTGTTGGACTGCAACTTGTTGTTTAGTCATTAAGTCGTGTCCGACTCTTCGTGACCCCATGGACCAGAGCACGCCAGGCCCTTCTGTCTTCCACTGCCTCCCGGAGTTTGGTCAAATTCATGTTGGTAGCTTCAGTGACACTGTCCAACCATCTCGTCCTCTGTCGTCCCCTTCTCCTCTTGCCTTCACACTTTCCCAACATCAGGGTCTTTTACAGAGAGTCTTCTCTTCTCATGAGATGGTCAAAGTATTGGAGCCTCAGCTTCAGGATCTGTCCTTCCAGTGAGCACTCAGGGTTGATTTCCTTCAAAACGGATAGGTTTGTTCTCTTTGCAGTCCAGGGGACTCTCAAGAGTCTCCTCCAGCACCACAATTCAAAAGCATCAATTCTTTGACAGTCAGCCTTCTTTATGGTCCAACTCTCACTTCCATACATCGCTACTGGAAAAACCATAGCTTTGACTATGCGGACCTTTGTCAGCAAGGCAATGTCCCTGCTTTTTAAGATGCTGTCTAGGTTTGTCATCACTTTCCTCCCAAGAAGAAGGCGTCTTTTAATTTCATGGCTGCTGTCACCATCTGCAGTGATCATGGAGCCCAAGAAAGTCAAATCTGTCACTGCCTCCATATCTTCCCCTTCTATTTGCAAGGAGATGATGGGACCAGTGGCCATGATCTTAGATTTTTTGATGTTGAGCTTCAGACCATTTTTTGCACTCTCCTCATTCACCCTCATTAAGAGGTTCTTTAATTCCTCCTCACTTTCTGCCATCAGAGTGGTATCATCTGCATATCTGAGGTTGTTGATATTTCTTCCGGCAATCTTAATTCCGTCTTGGGATTCCTCCACTCCAGCCTTTCGCATGATGTATTCTGCATATAAGTTAAATAAGCAGGGAGACAATATGTAGCCTTGTCATACTTCTTTCCCAATTTTGAACCAATCAGTTGTTCCATATCCAGTTCTAACTGTTGCTTCCTGTCCCACATATAGATTTCTCAGGAGATAGATAAGGTGGTCAGGCACTCCCATTTCTTTAAGGACTTGCCATAGTTTGCTGTGGTCCACACAGTCAAAGGCTTCTGCGTAGTCAATGAAGCAGAAGTAGATGTTTTTCTGGAACTCTCTGGCTTTCTCCATAATCCAGCGCATGTTAGCAATTTGGTCTCTAGTTCCTCTGCCCCTTCGAAATCAAGCTTGTACTTCTGGGATTTCTCAGTCCACATACTGCTGAAGCCTACCTTGTAGGATTTTGAGCATAACCTTGCTAGCGTGTGAAATGAGTGCAATTGTACAGTAGTTGGAGCATTCTT
The DNA here is from genome assembly GCA_037013535.1 of Intellagama lesueurii. Classification (NCBI taxonomy): domain Eukaryota; kingdom Metazoa; phylum Chordata; class Lepidosauria; order Squamata; family Agamidae; genus Intellagama; species Intellagama lesueurii. The sequence continues at coordinate 55,542,036 of JBAJHW010000003.1, read as the reverse complement.
TGGCACTGCCCTTCTTTGGGATTGGGATGTAGACTGATCTTTTCCAATCCTCTGGCCACTGCTGAGTTTTCCAAACTTGCTGGCATATTGAGTGTAGCACCTTAACAGCGTCATCTTTTAAGATTTTAAATAGTTCAACTGGAATGCCATCACCTCCACTGGCCTTGTTGTTAGCCGTGCTTTCTAAGGCCCACTTGACTTCACTCTCCAGGATGTCTGGCTCAAGGTCAACAACCACACTATTACATCAAACCTAGCCATCAGTGGTGAAAAACACTGGCAGCCACAGTACAGCAACATCTGCTTGGCTATATTTTGCCCATTTCTGCTCTATATCAAACTACAGTTCTGCTTTGGCTTTATTTTGCCTTGTTTGCCTTGTTCCCAGAAGCTTCATTCCACTCCCCCCATTCCCCCGCCCCCCATATATCATAAGGGTAGGAGCTGGGCAGTAATGATTTCAGCAATACCATCAGGCAAAGCTAGATTGTAAACAATTTACAAAGTTTCTAAGGTTAAAATAACATGGAAATCATGTTCAGTGGCCCCTCTGGAGGACTGTAACATGCTAAGTCAAGTGTGCCTTTCTTGAAATAAATGAAAGTCAGTTTGTTAGTCAATGTTGTGTGACAGCTACAAAACAAATACCCTTCGTTCTTGGTAGACCACAAAACAATTAGTATCAAACAAGGTTTATCCATCCATTTAGCTGAAGGCTGAAGGATTTTGTGGGAACAAGCATTTACAGATTCACATAAAAGATGGGTGGTGTTGGGGACTTGCCAGTGATTTCCAGTAGAAAATGTGATTTTGCAAATGAATGATCATACAGAGATGACCCAATACTCTTTTGCATCTTTGGAGGTGGCAAGTACATTAATTTCCTGATTAATGCTTCTTAAGAATGCCCACTTTACATTTCATTGTAATGCTTTGCTCTGTGTTTCACAAAGGGACACACACACACACACACACAAAGTCTCTTTCAAAGCCAGTTTCTGACTATTAAGGGATACTTACAATCCTCCTAAATTCAAATTTCAGAAATTTCAAATGAGAGTTTAAGATATCACATCACCTAGGTCTGCTATAGATAACTTACAGATAGAGGTACAGTTTCTCTGGGAAGACTGGAACTTTGTACCCATAGGTTTCTGAAGGATTGGGGGGAGCTCAAGGTCCAGGGATGGATCGCTATTGTCCCCCAACCCTTAGAAATTGCCCACTTCTGGACTACCTACACCTTTCACCTGGGACTTTATTTACAACATCTCAGCATCTGCCAACCACCTTGTTTGCTATTGTGTCTGCTTGTGGCCTCCAATGTGAAAGGGAGACATATTTTCTTCTTTCCTCCCCCCCCCCCCCACAACAGAGGCCACAAACCTACCTCTATGATGTTCTCAACATGCTTAACATGGCTACAGCCTGTGATGTTGTCATTTTTGGCTAGGATATAAATGCCTCATACGGATCTAAGTAATTCACATTCTTCAAGGCCTTTCCCCCCATCAAAATAATTTCTGCCTTCATCCACCTTATCCCTACACACTGAGGGTAAATGAGCCCGAGTGTGTGTGTGTGCATGAACATGTAGATGAGTGCATGAAGAGGAAAGCAGAGGGAAATCTATGTGTTCCTGCAGAGGTAACTCTCAACCAATTGGCTGTATACAGTCCTCGGGGGGGCGGGGAGCATAATGAATGCCTACCTCCCATCTAAAACAAACAAAAAGTCATTGATAATGATATAACATGTTTTATAGCAGCTGCAGGCTCTACCAGTAACTAGTATTTGGCATTTGTAAGCAAGATCAGAGCTTCATAATGTTCCAGAATTCCACTGAGATCTGCCTGACCTACTCAATCATCCCAGGCCAGGCAGTTGAGGACTTTGGACCCGAGAGAGTAGCCTGAAAAGAAAAGACCAAGAATCAGGCCTTCTTGGTGGTTGTGCAATATCTCTGGAATAAACTCCCACCCAAGATCTGCCTGGCCCCTTCACTGGGGGCCTTTAAGAGACTTTTGAAAACATGGCTATTTAGACAAGCATTTCAAGATTCAAATGAACAGAGCACAGATGTTCTTTCAACTGTTAAATTACCAATTCTGCCATGTTGCTTCTATTAACTTATCTAATTGTTTTCTGTTGTCTTTTCTTTTCAAGTTTAATTGGCTGATATTTGTTTATTCTGATTTTATATTGTTGTTATGTTTGTGGATATTATTTAATGTGCTTTTGCTGTGAACCACCCAGAGTAAGCTTAGTAGCTAGATGGGCGTAGACAAATTAAATAAATGATAAGAATAATGAGGAGAAGGAGGAGGAGGAGAAATGTTTTCAAGCTCTGGACAGGATTAATAAAACAAAACTGGATCCAGACAAAAGTGGAATAGTGGTAAGTATGGATCTGTGTGCATGTTGTAGAGGTACACATTATTAATTGACTTTTCCAGCTCTTAAGGTGCTTGGGAAATTGGCTGGATGCAGAACTCGAATCAAGGTGGAGCAACAGGGGTTTTAACTAACATTCAGAGGGGAAAACATCTATTGGAACAGCATGAAACCATCTGTTAGCATTTGAAGGCCACAAACCCATCTGTATACCACCTCCAGGCTACTCCTCCCCAGGCAGAAATAAACACAAAACAGGCAGGTCCAGCAGAGAACCAATATGGTGTTCCTCTCCATTCCTCAAGTATGCTGATCCCACATGACCTCAGGCAACAAAACTGCTAGTTATGGCTCTGCCTGTACGCTCTGTAGCTCTCACATGTCCATGTGAGTCATCCCTGCTTTTGCCACCTCAGTGACTGACAATTGTAACATAATCTCTATAAATTCAATGAGAATGTCTGGAATGATTGCAGCTGGAAGAACTTTCATGGAGACTCTAGAGATATTTATAGCTTAGAAAGGAAAATATGGGGGAAAATGGGCTCATTCCCCTTTTAGATATATTGTGCAATCTATGGTTGAAATCTGAATGAAATTTAGGTGATATCCCATCAACCTGATCAACAGAAATTTTTAATCAATACTTCTACTGAAGCACTATTCGTGCTTCTATCTCATCACTTCTGTCAGGAACATAGCTGTTTTTCTTTCCAACTTCTTTCCAAATCAATAAAATGAACCAGCTGACAATTTTAAAAAAACCCAGGCAAAGATTTGTGGTGTTATATACAGGCTTGATACTACCAATAATGTAGTTATTGCTGGGGGGTGGGGGGAAGAGTGTGTACGCTTCATTTCAGCATGTTGTATGTTTCAAATGAAAGTCTGCTATCCTGACTACTTTGAAAATGACAGTAGGAGGGAGTGAATAGCCCCACTAGCTCGCACTAAGACAGGATTTTAGATGGCTAGGATAATTTTTGTCAACTTCCACTGAAATTGGAGCAAATCAGTAAACATTGAGGAGAAGGAGGAGAAAATCTGAAATGTGGAGCAACTTGATAAATGTCAGCCTCTAACTATAAACTGTGCCATTTAAACTGCTTTAACTAGACTAATCTGTAAAGCCAGTAAGAGTCCGATTTCAGTCTGATTGGTGTATCTTGGTAAGAGATGAATGATGCAACCACTCAGACAGAGGGCATAGACTAGAAATGAAAGAGAGGTGCCAGCTTTTCTTCTGTTCCTAGACAAATGCCAGGGCAATGCTTGCTCTGACCAAAGCTATACTAGGGTTAGGAAATCAGAGCATTGAAAGATGTGGATGAAATTCTGTAATGCCTCTCCATTTCTTATTTCAAACCACTGTGTCTAATATTGGCAGAAATCCATTACTAAGTCACACCTAGAGTAGGCCCATTGAATCTATATAACTTGCAGACCAAATTACTTACTCACCAAATCTCCATTGATTCACGGATTGCTGCCTTGTCATGGCAAAGGGGCTTGAGTAATTCAGAGAAGCTATGGGCTATGCCGTGCAGGGACACCCAAGACGGACAGGTCATAGTGGAAAGTTCTGACTAAACGCGATCCACCTGGAGCAGGAACTGGCAAGCCACTCCAGTATCTTTGCCAAGAAAACTCCATGGACAGAAACAAAAGGTTAAAAGATATGACGCTGGAAGATGAGCCCCTCAGGTCGGAAGGCATCCAACATGCTACTGAGGAAGAGCGGAGGACAAGTACAAGTAGCTCCAGAGCTAATGAAGTGGTTGGGCCAAAGCCGAAAGGACGCTCAGCTGCGGACGTGCCTGGAAGTGAAAGGAAAGTCCGATGCTGCAAAGAAAAATACTGCATAGGAACCTGGAATGTAAGATCTATGAACCTTGGTAAGCTGGATGTGGTCAAACAGGAGATGGCAAGAATAAACATTGACATCCTGGGCGTCAGTGAACTAAAATGAACGGGAATGGGTGAATTCAATTCAGACGATTATCATATCTACTATTGTGGGCAAGAATCCCGTAGAAGAAATGGAGTAGCCCTCATAGTCAACAAAAGAGTGGGAAAAGCTGTACTGGGATAGAATCTCAAAAAAGATAGAATGATTTCAAGGGTTAGGGTTAGGCAGACCTTTCAACATTACAGTAATCCAAGTTTATGCACCAACCACCAATGCTGAAGAGGCTGAAATTGACCAGTTCTATGAAGACTTCCAACACCTTCTAGAACAGACACCAAAGAAAGATGTTCTTCTCATTATAGGTGATTGGAATGCTAAAGTAGGGAGTCAAGAGATAAAAGGAACAACAGGTAAGTTTGGCCTTGGAGTTCAAAACGAAGCAGGGCAAAGGCTAATAGAGTTTTGTCAAGAGAACAAGCTGGTCATTACAAACACTCTTTTCCAACAACACAAGAAGGCGACTCTACACATGGACATCACCAGATGGGCAATACCAAAATCAGATTGATTATGTTCTCTGCAGCCAAAGATGGAGAAGCTCTATACAGTCAGCAAAAACAAGACCTGGAGCCGATTGTGGCTCTGATCATCAGCTTCTTATAGCAAAACTCAAGCTTAAACTGAAGAAAGTAGGAAAAACCACTGGGCTAGTCATGTAGAATCTAAACCAAATCCCTTATGAATACACAATGGAAGTGAAGAACAGATTTAAGGAACTAGATTTGGTGGACAGAGTGCCTGAAGAACTATGGATGGAGGCTCGTAACATTGTACAGGAGGCAGCAACAAAAAACATCCCAAAGAAAAGGAAATGCAAGAAAGCAAAGTGGCTGTCCAACGAGGCCTTACAAATAGCAGAGAAGGGAAGGGAAACAAAATGCAAGGGAGATAGGGAAAGTTACAGAAAATTGAATGCAGACTTCCAAAGAATAGCAAGGAAAGACAAGAGGGCCTTCTTAAATGAACAGTGCAAAGAAATAGAGGAAAATAATAGAAAGGGAAAAACCAGAGATCTGTTCAAGAAATTGGAGATGTTAAAGGAACATTTTGTGCAAAGATGGACATGATAAAGGACAAAAATGGTAGGGACCTAACAGAAGCAGAAGACATCAATAAGAGGTGGCAAGAATACACAGAGGAATTACCAGGGCGTGCTGACAAGTACTGAGCCTTACCCAGAAATAATTGAGCTAGGAAGCTGTAACTGCCACACTATTCTACATATTCCCCCAAGAAGTCAACACACTTGCGACATCTGTCCTGCAGCTTCTTAAGTCCCTGCAAATAAAATTCTTCTGACTGCTGGTGTAACCATTCATTTGCAGCATTAGTTGCCTCCAGAACACTCCCAAATCGTTGTCCCTTTAGGTGTTTTTTGAGTTTGGGGAACAGATAATAGTCAGAAGGAGCCAGGTCGGAAGAATAGGGTGGATGGGGCATCACTTGAAAGCCTAAGGACGTCAGTTTTGCCATTGTTTCACCTGCAGTGTGTGACAAGGCGTTGTCATGCAACAGGATGACACCTTTGGAGAGCTTTCCTCAATGTTTTTCCTTGATGTTTTGCCTCAACTTCGTCAATAAAGCACAATAATATTTTGCATTGATGGTTGAACCCTGTTGGAGGTAGTCCACCAGCAGAAATCCCTTCTTATCCTAAAAAAACTGTTGCCATTTGCTTCTGGACCGACCTTTGCACTCGGAACTTCTTTGGCCTGGGGGAACCACTGTGCCTCCATTCCTTAGACGGTTCCTTTGTCTCAGGATCATAACAATAGATCCATGTCTCATCACCAGTTACCAGTTTGCCCAGGAAATCTGACTCATTTCTTGCAAAATGTTCCAAAACAGCCACCGATGACTCCACACGTTTCCTCTTTTGTTTGGTTGTCAAAAGTTTGGGGATCCACTTTGCTGCCAGCTTTCTCATTTCCAAGTCATTGTGGATAATGGCACCAACTTTCTCACGGGATATTGCCAGATATGTAGCAATACTTTTGGCTGATATTTGGCCGTCCTCCATGATCATGTCATGGATGGCTTTCACATTTGCAGGCACAGAGACAGAAACAGGCCTTCCACTTTCAACACCGAAATGGCCAGTTTTAAAATTGACAACCCAACATTTAACTGTTGCATATGAAGGGCCACTGTCACCCATAGTTTGTGACATTTCATCGTGGATCTGCTTTGCACCTTTCCCTTGGAGAAACAGGAACTTGGTTATGGTCCTATGCTCTTCCACATTGAACTTTTCTGGAGGTGCTGCCATGTTCAATTTGGAGCTGAAAATGAAAGATAAGTTAAAATCATAGGTAGTTGATTTTTGCACCATTGAATATAGGCAAATTGGCCAATATACCCTGCAACTTATAGCTTCCTAGCTCAATTTTTTTCTGGGAAAGGCTCAATACTTGTCAGCACCCCCTCGTATACCAGAAAGATTTGGATGTCCCGGACAACCTAGATAGTGTGGTTGCTGACCTTGAGCCAGACATCCTGGAGAGTGAAATCAAGTGGGCCTTAGAAAGCACGGCTAACAACAAGGCCAGTGGAGGTGATGGCATTTCAATTGAACTATTTAAAATCTTAAAAGATGACGCTGTTAAGGTGCTACACTCAATATGCCAGCAAGTTTGGAAAACTCAGCAGTGGCCAGAGGATTGGAAAAGATCAGTCTACATCCCAATCCCAAAGAAGGGCAGCGCCACAGAATGCTCCAACTACCGTACAATTGCACTCATTTCACACGCTAGCAAGGTTATGCTCAAAATCCTACAAGGTAGGCTTCAGCAGTATGTGGACCGAGAACTCCCAGAAGTACAAGCTGGATTTCGAAGGGGCAGAGGAACTAGAGACCAAATTGCTAACATGCACTGGATTATGGAGAAAGCCAGAGAGTTCCAGAAAAACATCTACTTCTGCTTCACTGACTACACAGAAGCCTTTGACTGTGTGGACCACAGCAAACTATGGCAAGTCCTTAAAGAAATGGGAGTACCTGACCACCTTATCTATCTCCTGAGAAATCTATATGTGGGACAGGAAGCAACAGTTAGAACTGGATATGGAACAACTAATTGGTTCAAAATTGGGAAAGGAGTACGACAAGGCTGTATATTGTCTCCCTGCTTATTTAACTTATATGCAGAATACATCATGCGAAAGGCTGGAGTGGAGGAATCCCAAGACGGAATTAAGATTGCCGGAAGAAATATCAACAACCTCAGATATGCAGATGATACTACTCTGATGGCAGAAAGTGAGGAGGAATTAAAGAACCTCTTAATGAGGGTGAAAGAGGAGAGTGCAAAAAATGGTCTGAAGCTCAACATCAAAAAAACTAAGATCATGGCCACTGGTCCCATCATCTCCTTACAAATAGAAGGGGAATATATGGAGGCAGTGACAGATTTGACTTTCTTGGGCTCCATGATCACTGCAGATGGTGACAGCAGTCACGAAATTAAAAGGCAGCTGCTTCTTGGAAGGAAAGCGATGACAAATCTAGACAGCATCTTAAAAAGCAGAGACATCACCTTGCTGACAAAGGTCTGCATAGTCAAAGCTATGGTTTTTCCAGTAGCGATGTATGGAAGTGAGAGCTGGACCATAAAGAAGGCTGACCGCCGAAGAATTGATGCTTTTGAATTGTGGTGCTGGAGGAGACTCTTGAGAATCCCCTGGACTGCAAGGAGAACAAACCTATCCATTCTGAAGGAAATCAACCCTGAGTGCTCACTGGAAGGACAGATCCTGAAGCTGAGGCTCCAATACTTTGGCCATCTCATGAGAAGAGAAGACTCCCTGGAAAAGACCCTGATGTTGGGAAAGTGTGAAGGCAAGAGGAGAAGGGGACGACAGAGGACGAGATGGTTGGACAGTGTCATTGAAGCTGCCAACATGAATTTGACCCAACTCCGGGAGGCAGTGGAAGACAGGAGGGCCTGGCGTGCTCTGGTCCATGGGGTCATGAAGAGTCAGACATGACTTAACGACTAAACAACAACAACAGTTGTGACTTACTACTGAATTTCAGACACTGAGTAAGATGAAGGACCAACATTTTCTAACTTTCCAGTCCCTGTAAGTAGATGGACTATTCTGGGGTGAGATCAGACATCACTGTATCACCTGATGAGCCCAGTTTTGTTGTCCATATCCTGTCTCCCAAAACACTGTATAGGTACTACTAGAAGGATGTAGAATCAGGTCTTCACCTCTCCTCTCAGCCCCTGCTTACTTTTTAACAACTTTCCTGATGAAGGGAGCATGGTCCCCAAAGTTTACACACTTTTTTTCTTTGCCCCCTTTTCATTGGCCTAACAAACGTATCACCTTTGTATGGGTTTTGGAATCAGTTTTGTTCATGTACGGCTACCCCTGCTTTTGTCCAGACTCTGAACTGTGAGTCATTTTTATCAAAGTCAGCTGTAAATCAGAAGTTAGCAGATTAGCAATGGCTGCTCTTTATTCCATTCCTTTGTTTGTATTTCCTTCTATGTGGAATATTTACCCATGAACAATTATGTATAAAACAGTACTGTACAATTTCAGTCATCTTCCTAACAACACACAATATAAGCTGAAAACAAAGGACAAGTAAAAACAGATGTTGGCTCTGGCAGTTTAAAGTTTGCAGAACTAGGATGGTCCACCTTTTTATTGCCAGTTTAGCCAAAAAGAATGGATGCAGGCTTGATATATAATATCTGGAGAGAATAATAAAAGCTACCTGCCTATCAGATGAATGAGATTAATTATAGCTTCCCTTTCTCTGCTTGTAAGTTCTGGTCTGCTGCTCCTTCATAATAATTTGTCTGTGTCTTGCTATTCGTGCAGTAGTCAAGGCAATGGAAGTTGAGAGCTTTTTTAATTATTATTTCAGAAACTTTCATTATGAGGCTGATAAACTCTGAGATGCATACCGGTATGCTAAAATACAGCTTTCCTGTTAACCTAATAGAAGCCCAATATACCAATGTTATTCTTAATTTCATTTTATTTTTATCATATATTTTTAGAAATATTTACTTATTTACTTTTTTTCCAGGGAGTTCTAGATCATTTGGTAGCTAGGAAAATACTTGAAGCCTGTTGAAATGCAGCCAAATTTGTTCATGTTGTAAGATCGGCGGCTCCAGTAAAGCTGTAACAGAAATGAATTAGGCTATTTTTTAAATTATTTTTGCCATGGCAGCAAGAATGAAGATGTATTATCTTCCACAGAGACTCACATGCTTGAGGAGAAGCCAAGGCTTACTACAAAGAATTATAAAGCTTAAATTTGGCATTGACTCCTATTGTTCGGTCTGGAAAACTGTGGTGAGAATTCCTTCCTGTCCCACCTTCCACATAGTTTTCCTTGTGGCTCAGCTTCATCTTTCAACATAGGAGAGAACATATTGCCAGGGGGTCCTGGAATATAAAGTTCAACATGAGAGTCAAAAAACCCTTGAGTTCCAAGGTGGTCTATTTCACATGACCAGCAAACTCACTTGGGGATTCTGGCAGTCTGAAGTGCCAGAAACTGACAGCTTATTGTGTAATGTCTGAGAGAGCTCAGGCATAATATATCTTGACAAGATCATTTCACAGTGTGTAGGGCACTGCTGTGTTCTATGTTTTTAAAAATGGCATTATTCATAAGTTATATAAGGCAAGGAGGAGTTTGGGAGGCATAGAAGACAAGTAAGGGGCCACCACCACAGCTGCCCATAATTCAGGCTGGCTTAAAATATCTCCTGCACATTATTTCACCTGCAATTAAATAGATAGAACCTAGGCACCTCAAAAACTCAAACTTCCACTTTTCCAAATTTGAGGATTTACAGTTCAACTGTTTTTACATGTCTATAATCAGAAATTGTTATTTGACTTCAATGAGATTTGCTTCCAGGTCACAAGTACTGCAGGGCTGTATATAATTTTTTTCAGTGGATGGGCTAAATTTCAGGTTGAGAGGATCTCTCAAGAATCATTTTCTATTAATGGTTAAAAAAGGAACAAGGCAGACGAGACAGTATTGGGGCTAGATGTCAACGTAGTTATTACTAACCTGGACATTTCCCCACTAACTCTGTTTTGTGCATGTCTACCAAAGAGTAACCCCACGTGCAGCCACTTTCTCACCTGAAAAATCTCAGCTCATTTCCTTGTGACACCTTCCAGCCCCAGAAAAGTTCTGTTCACTTCCATGAAGGACATTTATAGATTACATACTCTCAGTGACTAGACACAAAAGCAGCAGAAGCTTGCTGGCAGATGAGAAACCCCTGTGAGCTGCGTCCACCCCACAAACATATATAGAACTGCCGTCTTAGTCATTGAATGGGAAGATGCTGTGATACCTGCTGTGATATCTCAGTCAACCAAACCTGTTATTAAAACTTCTTCTTCTGTGCTTTTTTGATGGGGGAGGGGTAGAATGTTCCCCCAAAAATGCATCATGAAAATATGGCAAAAGAGGATATAGATTTCCATAAGATTTGCATATGCTAAATCATATGTATACTTGCAAATTTATAATTTGTTCCAATTAAGTAAAGGCCAATGGAGGAGTCAAAGTCCTCAATGCTTTTTAACATCTACATTAAGCCATGGGGAGATGTCATCCAGAGATTTGGAGTGTGTTGCTATCAAGTTGATAACATGAAACTTGGTATCTTCTTTATAGTTTCTGCAGTGGATGCTATCTAGGTGCTAAAGAGCTGCCTGGCCATGATTCTGGAATGGACTAAGGCCAATAGGCTGAATCGGAATCTAGATAAGATATATGTCTTTCTTTAGGGGGGACTCTTTGGACAGGTTAGGGGATTGTCTCCCTGAACTGGATGGTGTAACCCTCCCTCTTGGGGAGTTTGAAACCTGGGCATGTTCCTAAATCCAGTCCTTTTGTGGGAGTATTAGATTGCGGGCATGACTAGATCAACCTTTAATCAATTTAGGCTGATTGCCCAGCTGTGCCCCTACCTGGACGAAGGATCCCTGAAGATGCTGGCTCATGCATTGGTGATCTTGAAGATTGACTACTGTACTGCTTTCTATGTGGGGCTTCCCTTGAAGTTGACCTGGAAACTACAGTAGGTTGAAAATGTAGCTGCCAGGCTGCTGTTGGATGTGAACAAGTTTGATGACATCTCTCCAGTCCTGGCTTGTCTGCATTGGCTTCCTGTGCTGTTCCAAGTCAGGTTCAAGGTTTTGGTTCTTACCTATAAAGCTCTGAATGATTTGGGACCTTGTTACTTATCAGAGCACCTTTTCCTAACAACATCAGCCAGTGCCACTCAATCCTCACAGGCCATTCTCTTCTGGGTTGCCAGACAGAGAGACGCCAAGAAGACACCTGCAAGAAATTGAGCCTTCTTGGTTGTGGCGCCATCCTTATAGAATGGGCTCTCGGTAAATCTGCACCAGGTCCCGCTCCCTCCCGGCTTTTAAGAGGATGCTCAAGACAAGGTTATTTACAGAAGCTTTTAGGGGCAGCCTCTCTTGAGCCACAACACATTTCTGCTGCCTGTCCCGGCATCATTTAGGTTTCGATTTTAGGTTATATTTTACATTTATTGGATTAAATTTCGGTTATTTTTCTTTGTTTTATTACTAATGATCTGCACTTATATTGTTGGATTTTCTACTGATTGTGAACAGCCCAGAGTAGTGCCTAGCACAAATCAGGTGGTATACAGATGATATACAAGCATATGACATACATACATACATACATACATACATACATACATACATACATACATACATACATACATACATACATACATACATACAACCTGTCTTGGTGAAGTCTGTGGTGTGATAACCTGTGCACTTGCTTGATCTGTTGCCTATGTGCAAACTATTGATGGGCATCCATTTTTGTTATGCCCTTCAAAGAGAAGGTGCCTGAAAACAAAGAAATTTCCTCCATTACGTAGGACACATGGGCATGACAAACTAAACAAGATTGCCCCATTTCAGAATTATCAAAATAGTATTTGTACATTATACTAAATCAGACCCAAAGGAACAACATTGAAATAGCTTGTTTAGCACCTCCTGAAAATGGAGTGGTGGTGTGGTGAGTCTATTTTCACATCTCTGTCTCTTTTGCATAATATATGACATCTGAATTAACTTTCATGACATATTAACACTTGGGAGCTGACTTAATATATAGTGTTATGTCATACATTATGCATGCCTTCTGCCTCAATTGGAGTGTGATTCCAGTCACTGCACACTTGGAACCGTCCCTCAGTGACAAAACTATTTGGTAACGATGTAAGCAAATTTTACATGCTGTGTTTTATTTTGCATGGCTTTCTATCATATTTGATTTTTCTAATTTACTGAATCCACAGCCATGTAAATTGTGTTAACTTCATTTTCTCCCCCTGATGTGTTAGCCAAACAGGAAAAAAAACCCAAGAAATGGGGTGAGGGAGCGTTGGGGGAGTCCCATAGCTTTCAAGCTGCACTAATTTCCTCGGCGTCCTATTGTAATTTTAGTCTGTCACTCCAGAAGCATTATGAATGGGGATAGCTTTGCCTGGGCATGGGTAATATGATGGGAAGAAGAGTTACTATACTTCAGTGGTAACATTACCATTATAATGCACCAGTCACAAGTGTAAAACTGTGGCACAACATGATCCACATGCTTCCACATTCATGTTTAATGCATCTAAATATAGTTACAAGGCCAATGCTAAAAGGCTTTTAAGCAGTACGTTGTCAGTAAACGAATTGGCTTGATGGTGAATGCAACATATGCATGAATGACTATATCCATTAATTCCAGAAGAGTAGTTTTCTTAATCTGTAGAGCAAAAAGACAAAGAGTCATGTGGCCTTTCAGACTAAATGGGATGCCACATCAGTTTCACAGGAAGCAGCTTAAAACTGGCCTGTAATGTTGCCTCTGTTTGTTTTCTCCCTGTTCCCTTCATTGTCCACTCCTCTGCTTATGCTTAGGCCCTCTGGGGCAGAGATATATTCTTTTTTTATTATTATTTCAATCAGGCATATTGTTGTTTGTTAGATGTTGTTGTGCGACAGCCATTGATTTTCTTCCAAAGGTTGCATTCCCTCCTCCCAATACCATAGTTTTAATATGGGATGCATATCAGTATCAGGCTGTGGGCTGGATCCAGATGACACTGAGTGTAACAGTAAGGGTAACAGCTGCCCGTGAAGTCTCATGCAGTGCAGAAATCATACATGTGTTGCAAGAATTCAGGCAGTGCTATCAGCAGGCATAACAGCCAATGTGGTGTAGTGAATAAGAGACCTGGGTCCAAACCCCACTCAGCTGTGGGAGCTTGGTAATGGTAAACCATTCCTTGAACATCTTACATCCTTCGAAAACCCTACTGGGATTGGCATAAATTGGAAGCAACCTGATGACATTTAACAACGCACAGCAGGCAGGAAGGTACTATAGCACAGGCCTCCATGAACCTGGCACCTTCCGGATGTTTTAGAATTCTGTTCCCAGTGGCACCAGGCATCATGGGCAGTGGTCAGAGGTGGGGGATATTGTCGTCTGAAACATCTAGAGGGCACCAGGTTGGGGAAGGCTGTTACATCACTTGTCATGCAGTGCAATATCTTGGGATTTCATTTACTGTTGATCCTCAACTAGATAGGAAAACTTGGGTGGGGGAGTTAAGAGGAAAATAAAATTGTTGAGCTGTTTTGTGGGACGTTTCAATTTATTTATTCATTCATTCATTCATTCATTCATTCATTCATTCATTCATTCGTATCCTGCCGAACTCGTGGCAGAGCCTGGGTGACAAAGAAATCACAATAACGCAAAATACACAACAACCCCAATTTAAAAAGCACATAAACTATAAGCAAGGAGCATAATATCTAAAATTAAAATTACTAATAAAGAATGTCTATAAAATTATATAGTTGCAAAGATTGGATACAATAACATTAGGCAGCAAAAACAGAACAATAACATTAGGCAGCAAAAACAGATGGGTCAGGACAGATGATATATAATCACCCAATGTCCTGAAAAGGACAAAAGCTGATCCCACAGCTATAAATACTCAACTATCCAACAAACTGCACCAGAGCACAGACAGAGTTCTGACTCCTGTCCTCTGAAGATGCCAGCCACAGAGACTGGCAAAACGTTAGGAAGAAAAACCTTAAGAACACGGCCAAACAGCCCGGAAAACCCACAACAACCAAAAACAGAACACATTCATAAGCACAAGAGAGAGAGAGAAAGAGAGAGAGAGAGAAGCCCAATCATTCTGTGAGCCTGCTCTAGTATTAAGATCATCAAGAGAGGCTTTTCTCTTGGTCCTGCCATCTTCACAGGTGCGTTTTGTGGGCTAAGACCATCTTGGGAAAAGAGCCAGGTTTTAACTTGTCTCCTAAAACCAAGGAGGGATGGGGCTAATCGTACCTCAGGTGGAAGTGAGTTCCAAAGTGAGGCAGTGACCACAGAGAAGGCCCAGTTTCAAGTGGCAGATTTTCAGGCCTCCCTCGGGGTTGCCACCCAAAGCATCCCATTATAAGAGGTGTGGGTCGGACGGATAGACGTTTTGAGGGACAGGCACTCAGACAGGTAGCAGGGTCCTAAACCATTAAGGGCTTTAAATGTCAACATAAGCAACTTGAACCTGGCCTGGAAGCAGCCAGTGCAGATGGGTCAGGACAGATGATATATGGCCATATTGTGCTGTTCCAGAGACCAGTCTAGCAGCTGCGTTCTGCACCTGCTGCAGCTTCTAAACTGCCTCCAAAGGCAGCCCAACGTAGAGACTGTTGCAATAGTCTGTTCTTGAGATTACAAGCGCATGGACCAGTGTTGTTAGGGACTTCCCCTTAAGACAGGGGCAAAGGTGTGTGCTCTGCCTCAGGTGGTAAAAGTTCCCTTTACCATTGGCGGTGACAGACCTTTACGAAAGCACGCCAATACTTTAGCTAAACATTTGCTGTTGGCAATGCCTGAGCTTCTCTCAGCAGCTGGCAGCTGCCATTTTATTACAGAATGTCTAGGATGTAACATCATTCAAGGGAATTGTGGGGGAGGTGTTAATATTCCTCACTGACAGGATTTTTGAATAATTCTGTTGCTGTTTACAATGGTGAGGTGGAAAAGAAAGCCTAAATAAAAAGGAGACAGGAATGTTGCTACCATTACCAAGAAGTGCTATCCCCAAAATCTTTTTGCCTGATTTCACTCCATATCTCAAATAAAGAAATGCCTCCACTCCCTATCTGATATACTGTGAATGAGGTTGTTAACAGCAGGCATTTTTTCTCATCCCCAAGTACTACTGTGTTACTTGCTCAATGCTCAATATAAAATGTGAAACAACTTTTCATTTGCAGTCTAGAAAGATATAGCCTTCCATTAGCAATAACAGTAATCTGGTGAATTTTTTAAATCCATAAATGTCTATGGGTATTAATAATATAAACAGATATCTTTTTAAAAATTTAAATAAATAAATAAAGTAAATATTACCAGCTACAGCCATGTATTGTGCTAAATAAGCTGCAGTTTGCATGTAAACATGATTTTGCATTTTAGAAAGTTATAAATAGACCGAGGATTTTAAAAAAATAAATAGTTCAACAGTAACTTCCAGGTTAAAAACACCTATTCATCCTTATCGCTTCTTTCATCTGATTTGAATTCTTCATCCTTGCATTTAGCTACAATTACATGCACATTATTTGATCACTTCGCTTGCCAGCAAAGTGGCAAAGGCTACTTTTCATACTGCATATTTTCCCTATGACACACGTGCTATGATTTGGCATGTTACACTCTGGCATTCAAAGGATATTGGCTCGACTACTATGCACTTCTAACATTCCTGTGTATATTCTTTTCCTGTTATTCACATTTGCATAGTGGTTAATCATAAAGGACAAGCTACCTGAATGCACTGAAGAGCAGAGGCAAAGGTTCTCTAGGCTAGGAGGGAACAAAGCTCACTCAGGGAGTATCTGCGCCTGCCTGCCTTGTGTGCAGAACAATCCAGATAACATGCAGGTTCAGTCTCTTCCTTAAACAATTAAAGAATCTGATTAGGGATGCACAATAATCTTAGAACTGCAGAGGTGGAAGGGACTCTACAGATCATCAAGTCCAGCCCCTTTCAGGGAGGAACAGTGAGGAATAAAACTTCCAACCTCTGGTTCCACAGCCAGATGCTTAAACCACTGAGCTACCCAGCAGTTCTTGTCTACCAGTTAGATCCACAGCTTTAGAAAGCTAGCTTTTTTTGGGATGTAAAAATGTCCAGAATTCTTTAGAACCCTCCCTCCCAGATTCGCCCAACCAGCATGGCTGACTACAGTAAAAGATGCTAGGCTAGAAGAACCAAATTTGAAAAATACTTGTTAGCACAAGAGAAGTTTTTTAATGTTTCACTTTTGGGTCATTATTCCCCTACCTGCCTAATGAAAAACTAAGGGGAAATCTTCAGAGTAGACCAGAACAGTGAGCTGGCAAATGCAACGGATGAAAAAAGGAAATAAGGGGGCATATTGTGTTCCCAGATAATATAACATCACTTCCTCAACTGCTATCTGAATTCTTTTTTTTCTTTTGTGCTCCTGTGCACACATGTGGAGAACCAACTTCCTTTAAAAACTATTTTAAAATCACACACATTTTTTAAAAATAAATAAAAAAGAGGGCTGGGAGCAGAGCACAAGGTTCCCATCATGTGACATTATGCCCAGCCCCCAGTGACAGTGGGCACACCCACTCGTACTTCCGTATACCAGATTTAAAAAGCACTGCAACTTTACCTCTGCTATGTTACAGGTGAGGTCGCATCTGTTTGCAGCTAACCCACAGCACATACACTTTCCCTAGTTTATTGCAGTAGTGTTGTTCCAGCCACAGTGAGGAAGAAACTCAGAGGAAAATGTATAGCGTTCAATGCATAGAGTTCTACTTGTACTTCTTTGGACTCGACTCATTGTTTTTCCTTCTTCCTCTTTACAGAATGTATGTTTTCCAGCTTTTTAAAAAAAATCTTCTTTGTAGCCCACTGTTTCATTCTTTTGTGAATTTTCTAAACTTTCTCACCTGTTTAGATAAAGAACTTAACACAAATTGATTTCAGCTTTCAGCACAGAAATATATATATATATGCTGGTACCGGTGTAGTTGCATAGACATTCCGAAATAGGAAAATATTCATCACAAAGGAAAAGGGGAAAAGAGCACTGATTGGCATAAAATTGCACACACATCGTATAACACACACTATATATAAGGTTAGATGAATTAGAAATGTTTTTATAAGGTAAACAGATTTGTGATGCAAATGGAGAAGACATTGACTAGAAGACCTGTGTGCCTGCTGAGTCTTCAATGTCCCTGGATTTCTCCATTTTTACACTTCTTTGAAATTAGTCTTGGACTGGATAGCCTTTTAAATGAACGGCACCTTTAAAAAAGAGGATAGTTCTCTGGTAGTCCTTTACATGGAGGACAATCTTGACTAAAAGAGGATATACAGCCACTCTAGCTAATGTGTTTTATACTGATGCCAAACCTGAATCTGATGGGGTGGGAGTATGGATTTGGGTATTTGGAGTGAAGTATGGCTGTACTAAGCATTTAGTAACGTATGCATGAAAAGAGCTTTACCTCTGCTATTTTATGGCACTTTTAACTAACCAATTATTCAGTGAATAGGCTGGAAACCTCTGAAATCTGCCTCCTGAAGTACAGTGTTTAATCTTGCTTTATCATAAGACTAGCCATGTTTGAGGTGGTTAGAGTATCTACCATATTTTAAAATCACTCACAACCATCAAGTAAGTTCGAAACAGAACTTACCAGCCTGAACTCCAGGTTAGAAGTGATGAAAAAAAATTAGGTTGAGTAACCAACAGAAGAGATGTGAGATAAGACTAACTCCTGGCTTTTGATGCAGGTCTTCAATGGGGTGTGGCCAGATCACAGAGTTGTAATATGTCACAACTAATACAGAGTCCTCTGAAACAGAGGGCTCATAAAAGTACTTGACAATGACAATGAAGCACAGATGAAGAGAAACCATAGCTTAGGGCCAAACTGTGTACAATGGAGTACACCTATTATAAGCAGCTTCTGCCACAATGAATAGCTTTTTACATTGAATAACAGCAGAAGATTCAGGAATCATGTCAGACTAAGCAGAAGAGGGGCAGTGGGAATAAAACTTTTTTACCCATATCATTTCTAAAGCTGTGTGAATTATGGGGCCAGAATATGAAAACAGCATACAGGTGTGTATACATTTTTTTTCAGCAGTGGTTCCCAACCTCAGGTTCCCAAGTGTCCTTGGACTGCAACTCCCAGAAGCCTTCACCACTAGCTGTGCTGGCTGAGGTTTCTGAGAGTTGCAGTCCAAGAACATCTGGGGACCCAAGATTGGGGAACCACTGCTGTATCAAATGCAAGTTTTGAATTCACTGATTGTTACTTCATCTTCTCTATGGAATCTCCTCATTTCCCAAAGCAGTGTGACATGATAGCAGCCAAGAGGATTTCTGAAGATTTCCTCACACTCCTGAAGACAGAAAGAAACATTGCAAGTCCTTCAGGGAATTCTTCAGAACACCAGAGAGAGATCATTTATCCTGTCATCATACTGGTCAAGTTACTGATGTCAATCACCTGCTCTTGGCAAGTAAATGAAGACATTAATTTCTGTCTCAGTTCAGACAGTGGCACATTTTCCTTGGGGTTTCTCTCACTGGAAATATAATTTAGGATAGGCAAACTTTTTGCAACTGGGCCCTTTTTTTAAAATGCGGATTTTACTAGTTGAGAATTATATTCCTTCTAAGTAATATTAGCCAGTATGGCATTCTTTTTTTTTTCTTTTCTATCACACAACCTAGAATCAGTCTCTAGCTTTACCAATATAGAAACTGCCATGGTTCTCTATACTTTTGTTCTCTCTTTTAACAATGAACCGCTAAAGGCAGAGGAAAGACCCAAATAACTGCTGATATTTTTTTTTTAATAAACAGGGCTCCAACCCTTGTTTGTGTCTTTGTCCCAGGAGTTTTAGGTGCAATCTGAAACCTGCAAAGCACCATTAGAGCCTAATCTAATTATGTCTGCAGTAACCTCCTACTCTGCATATTAAGACTATGATGAAACACAGACTTTTTGAGTGCAATGCTGAGCCAACTCCCCCCCCCCGCTTCCCTCCCATACCCTGCACCACATGTCTAGCTTCATGATGAGTTCCAGAGAACCTGAAGGCTTGCATCTCTGTTTGTCCTGCAAAGATTAATAACCAACTGCAGATTTTGGAACATTTCTTATAGGTGAATAGGGCTTATTTTTATGTTTAGTATACACACAGAGGACTGTAGGTTCATTAGCAGTTGGGAGTCCTATATAAAAAAGCAATGAAGGCTCCACCATGAAGGCTACAGCTGAAACAGTGGCTGCCATCTCTTCTTCAAAAGAAGATGTAGGACAGTAATGACGGTGGCGAGAAGAAACGGGGTTACCAAAATTGTGAACAACTAGTAGCAAGTCATGGTCTCCCTGAGCACCTTGTTCCCTTTCGTCACTGTCATGGAACTGTTGGTAGATGATATAAAAATTCCATCTGAAAAATAACACACACGCACAAACAATATCCAGGTATTATATAAAATGGACACGTGAGTAGGAAAATGAGATGGGCAGCAAAAGCCACCCTAGCCAATCAAATCATTAGCAAAGCAACATGTGATAAGGTAAGAGAGGGAGGTTCAGAAAGGAAGGACTGACAGTTTAATTGACTGATAGAGTTTAATTATGTGGTTGTGACATAGAGCTTGCACATGTAAAATGGAGCTTGGTTATGAGAGGAGTTGGTTAGGCCTGAGCTATGGTTGAGTTTAGGAGCAATTAGTCAGGCAGGGCCAATCTTTAAAGTTCCTGAGAAAAATTTACCAGAAGTGGGACAGAGCTGCTTAAGGAAGTAAGAATAGAATCAATTAGTTCATTAAAAGAAGGACTGGCTTTTGGTGAGCAGTTCATTGATTAAAATCCCATGGTGGTATCTGTGGAATATGAATCTTATAAGAGTTGATACATTTAAATGATGTACCTGTTATGAAAGAAGGAACATGCCTTTAGAGAAACCTAAGTTTGATATCTTCTTGAGTGCTTTGAAAATAAAATGTCTGTTTCATTTCCAGAATCTACCTCAGTTTACATCTCTACCCATTAAGGTTGTAATTGTCTTAAAGGCCCCTTCAAAAGGTTAAAGGTTATCAGCCCCAGCAGGTATATTCTGCTGTGAAAAGCATAATTATTACTATCCAAGCTGTGTAAAATACAGGGAGTGGGTTGGGTTAGGGTTAGGTTGGGCAATCATGCTTGATCTCGGCCAACCTACCATCTTAAATGAGAGGGTCACAGGCAGCATGGCATCCCACTCTTCATCACCATATGTGAAGAGTGAAGAATCTGAGAGTGCCTCTTAACTTTCTTCATGTAAATGAAGTCCCTCCATGTGATTCTATTTCAGAATTTTTCCAAGGTTCTGCCTGAAACAGAGACACTTGCATCATACTCTTGGCTTTTCACACAAGCAAAAGAAAGGTAGGCACACTTCTTTCCTTGCACGTTTAGTCAGCACTTTTATAGAAGTTCTATTTACCATGTGTAACACAAATTACAGTATGCATAACAATTGTGGTTATTATGGAGAAGAGGTAGTTAAACTGAGCATGAAAGGAATTATACTTTTAATTATAATAATTGTGTACTGACAAGTCAATTCTGACTCATGGCAACCCTTTCAAGATTTTTCTAGATAGAGAGTACTCAGAAGTGGTTTAAAAAGGTAAAGGTAAAGGTTCCCCTTGACATTTAGTCCAGTTGTGTCCGACTCTAGGGCGCGGTGCTCATCCCTGTTTCCAAGCTATAGAGCCAGTGTTTGTCCGAAGACAGTTTCCGTGGTCACGTGGCCAGCGCGACTAGACACGGAACGCCGTTACCTTCCCACCGAGGTGGTACCTATTTATCTACTTGTATCTGCATGCTTTCGAATTGCTAGGTTGGCAGGAGCTGGGACAAGCGACGGGAGCTCACTCCGTCGCGTGGATTCGATCTTACGACTGCTGGTCTTCTGACCCTGCAGCACAGAGGCTTCTGCGGTTTAACCCACAACGCCACCACGTCCCCTTTAGTGGGTTTACCTTTCCGTTATTCTATGGGCGCTAGGGACTGTGCAGCTTGCCCAAAGCCGCACAGGCTGGCTTGTCTAGGATGTGCAGTGAACCCTCAGTCTCCTGCTCCACAGCCAGATACCTAGCCCACTGAGGTATCCAGGCAGCTCCATTATTTATGACCTTTTCTTTAATTTTAAAAACATGTTAACTTTATTTTTAATATAGGAGAACTGTTCCTCCTCTAGAGAATGAAGAATAATGATCATTTGCTATTGGAAACACAGTGATACTCCTGAAGATGTTCCACAAATATCTCTAAGATCTTTCCAAGAACACGTAACATAAAGGTTCAATGTTATTATAATATTTACACAAAGGATGTCTTTGGGCCTTCAATCTACTGAGATACTCAAGTAGTACAGCTGCTCAGGCTATTGTCCATATCAGTTCATCTGTGTAAATCATACTTTAAAAAAAAGCTTCATTTCCAAAAGAACTTTTCTGGAGAAGGGAATGTTAATAAGTAATGAAACAAAGAGCTCTGTCATAGAGATTAAGTGCCCCTGTGTCGAAGTACAAAGTTCACATAGCAAAGTGCAACTGTTACTCTGCTCATAACCCTACAGCCGCCTTCTAACCTCTGTTCAAAATCTGTCTGCCGGCTTTCCTGTTACTGTGCTGACTAGTGCAAGGTCCAACCCAGGTTCAAAGTTCACAGTCTGAAGGCTTGCTGGCTGCCTCCTTGGTGCAGATCTGACAATTTTCAGATAAGCTACCCAGTCCTCCTTTAAAAATTAGCACAAGTGACTGAACAGCTCCCTTTCTTACACTGAAGCTGTGAGGACAGAAAGCATACTTAAAACTGCTGTTTATTAATCACTGGTCTAACACACCAGTGATTATTATAACAGGTTTCATTAAGGCCAGTGAAATATTGCTAGCTGGGGTGGGCATGCAGGATGGAGAAGAACCTGATGCACCCATAACAGAGAAACAGTAACCCCATCTTTTGACATCAGTCCTAGCAGAAGTACTAAGATGAACACAGAGGCTCTGTTATACAAAGATGATAATTCTAGATGGTGTAGAATTTTCCTTCTGTCAGGAAGGTAAGCCCAGACTCCCTTACAATTAGGGCTTTGGGTAAACAGAAGTTAATTTTCATTTAGTTTCATGACGTGAAATGACATGGGGGAACATAGTCAATTGAAGTGACAAGGAATTTTGGCCAGTCAACCCACAGCACAATTAGTGGTTTGCTTCCAGTTGCCAAGCTACGGAAGCTGCCAAGCAGCCTGCAGCTCCTGTGGCTCCTTGGCATGGTTGAAAGCCCAGCTGCTGAGAGCTCGCTCTGACCATTTTGCCAGATGGAGGGTGAAAGGGAAAAGCATATTGTCGTTTATTTCATTGTTAGGCATGGCTCCTGCTGTTGCCCAGATCCAGAAAAGCAGGCCTCCCTTAAAACCATTGTTCATGGCAGTAGAGAGACAGTGGAAGAACAGAGTTTCTTTTGGTGAGGGAAAGAAAGTCAAGAGAAATGAAGGAGAGCTAAAGCAAAAGTGAAGTCTATCTTAAACACTAGGGCCAGTCATAGGCTTTATAGATGAACAGGCATATCTTTGTTGTATTTTAGCCAAAAGCCGTTTTATGTAATTAATAGCCTTTGGATTTCCAAATGAATTGTAAAATGCAACTAAAGATAGAATAAAGGGTAATATGTTACAAAATGAGGTCTTTAGTAAAATCAGGATATATAGATATTAGATTTCTGGCAATTATATATAGAATAAGATCAGATAATAATACTAACTTTCTGCCGTTAAGTCAATCCTGACTTATGGTGATCATTTCTAAGGTTTTCTAGGTAGAGAATACACAGAAGTGGTTTACAATTCCCTTCTTCTGGGGGTGTCCTGGGACTGTGCAGCTTGCCCAAGGCTACACAGGCGGGCTCTTCTCTTGAGAAGGTACAGTGGGGAGTAGAACTCCAAACTTCAGGCTCCTCAGCTAGATACCTAAAATACAGTGTAATAGAATCCCTATTAATATCACAATAAATTATTATTTAAACCTCACACAAACTATTGTGGAGAGATTCATCAATCTCTCTTCCAGTCTCCCTTTGCTCACCCTTGCACACATGCTATGGGAACTGACTTCAGATTTTTAATTCACCTTTGATGCTCTGCTGCTTTCAGGAGGTACTATTATGGCACGACATGACTCTACTGGAATTTCCCCCTAATTTCCTGTCCTTTTGGCACCATTTGTTTCTCTAACCCACAGGCTCAAGATCACTAAAAACCTCAGTGGGCTGTCATCATCTAGTTTTTCTAGCTGCTAGAATGCTATCAAGTCTCATTACAAAAGCAACCCAGCTATTGTCCAGTATGGAGTGCGCATGACTTGAAAAAGTGAAGGCATAAAAGTATAGGGTTTTTTAAAAAAATTAAATTGAATTTATTCTAAAGTATTTATTTATTTATTTATTTATTTATTTATTTATTTATTTATTTATTTATTTATTTATTTATTTATAGCCTGCCCATTTAGACCACGTCTACTCTGGGCGGCTTACAGTGGAAATATCATAAAACAATTAAAACAACAATTTAGATCAGTAATATTAGTATCATTCAAGATGGGAAAAGTATAGACAGAAATTAAAATAGAAAAGTAAAAATCAAGTATTGACAGGAGGGAAGGCCTGCCTAAAGAGCCAGGTCTTAAGTTGGCTCTTAAAAACACCCAGCGAGGGTGCCAGGCAGATCTCTGACGGAAGACTGTTCCAGAGTCGAGGGGCCACTGCCGAGAAGGCCCAGTTTCTTGTTCTTTCTTTCCGGGCCTCCCTTGGCGTTAGGGAGTAAGTAACAAATGTTTTTCTTAGAGCCAAGGAAATCAGCATCTGCAGCCATTTATGCTGAAAAGGATCCTCCACATACAGAAAAAAACCTAGCAAAAAAGAATAAATGAGAGAGAAGGGAAACTGCAAAAAGAAAAACCTATAGGTGTTATGTACATGATCTGGCTTTTTGCCCTGTTCTGACTTTACCCACACATTTTTGGGTCCTTGTCAGGGGCTACTGCTTTTTGTGGTGCAGGTAGGATTGCTCCACTTTGGTTCAGTTCCAGTATGTGCAATCGCTGAGATAGATCCAAAGCAGATGGCTTAAGCAGACGGCTTAAGCCTGAGTAAGATCCAGTGAAGAATAACTTTGCTCGTTTCACTAACTTTTTACTTTTATAGTTACATAGGAGCAAGTTTACTAAAGGGAAAGGGGAACTATAATTCAAGTCCTGCCTCACACAGTTTCTCATGCTGCTTCCTCATGCTCTGTATTGGGAGCTGAGATGACACCAAGGTATATGGAAGGAGAGTATGTTTCCATCAATGTCAACCACCCAGAGTGGTCATTGGTCAGATGAGCGTTATGGAAATCAATCAATCAATCAATCAATCAATCAATCAATCAATCAATCAATCAATCAATCAATCAATCAATCAAATAAATAAATAAATAAATAAATTTCACCACATGTCAGTGGCTTTTAGCATCCAGGGTTTTATTTATTTATTTATTTTTTGTAACTGTCGCAGCAACTGTTAATGGTATTTTCCTGCTATTTGTGCCATGTTCCTCACTGTTCCTTTTGATATTTATTCCATTGAGTACAGAATGTTAGCTAATGATAAGGAGATCTGATCTTTTCACATGACTATGCAGTATATTTTGTTTCGCTGCCAGGCTTCTGTCTTTTTGTAGCATTTCCAGTTGCAGTATTTTGTCCTGCTTTTTGCTTGTGTGATCACCTAGATCAGTCCTTTGGAACCAGCTGCTGGGCATATCTATATGACATCACTGACGATGTGCAGTGTGTGTTGTGGTGTGGAAGTGCCTTCTGTTCCTGCGGGTAAGGATTAAAAGTGCAACACAATTTGTAAATTGTATTTTAAATTGAATTTTAAAAATATTTTCTCCTATTTTAGCACTAAACTTCCCAAGCTTCAAAAATAATAAAATAATATACATTGGAAATAGCAAGAGCTTTTTGTTTCATGCCATTTTATGACAAAGTAGTCACATTATTACCTGGAAATGAAAAACTCTAGACATTCTTGAGCAGAATGTCCACAAGAATTCTAAAGATGCAATAAGTCCCTTCACCTGTTAAGAGAGTCCTTTTTATATCTAGCAGGCCCCTCCCCTGTTTTTAAAAGTACTTGCTAGGCAGAAAGGTCTCTGTGGTCATTGAGGGGGAAGAGTGAGAACTAGCCAGTTATTTGGAAGAGAAAAGAAATAAGCTTATTTTCTTTCTTTCCTTTTAAATACAGTTTGTGTTTTTTTCTCTCCAGACATCAAATGTGCCAACAGATGAGTTGAGAATGACTTCTTTTCTCTCTTAATCTTAGAAAATGTGAAGCCTGTCATGTTCATGAAAGCTTTTAAAATGACCCTCCTTTAGATCATTTTTGTCACAAACACATCTTGTGTAAATTAAACACTAACCATAATGTATTGTTTACTACATACAACCCACCTCTTCATGACATTTTTAAGATGAGAGCCTTTCTCTGCTACCTCTCTCATAGCACCTACAAGCCAGTGTCATTTTTTCCATTCACTGCAAGGATAGAACCATTTCTTTTTTTAAAAAAACCCCACCTACATTTGACATCAGAATGTTAAGAAGTTAAAGAAAATATTTACACACAATGACACACTACAGTCTAACTACTTGAAAATTAATCTCATTCCTCACTCCCATATTTCTTATTAGCGAGTTCATAGTTGAGATTATCCAGAACTACTTCCAAAAGATCCCATTCTGTGGACAGAACAGATAAGAACACCGTCTTGATTGTACCTTTACGGAGTATTATTCTTTTTAAATACATGTTAACTTGAAGACTGCCATCAAACTGTGTTTCATAAAGGCAGAGTTAGGCAAAGGCGAAGAGATACGGTAACATCTGGAAAAACTTCTACCAGGTCTTTAGTGTAAATTGCCTTCAGGGTGCTCTGTGCAGTTGTATCATATTCATCATGTCCCTCTGCAACTTTTTGCCGTCTGTACCTCCCCTTAAAAAGATCCTGCTCTTCTGCCTTGCAGTCATTAGCCTACAAGCCTTTTTCACAGATTGTTTCATATCACATTACATTTCAGTATTAAGTCTTTTTCTAAAAGGAAAGGGTTTTACCCAATTCCAGAAAGCCATTCATGAAGAAATGAGAGCGGTCTCCCTTGCAAGGAAGTTACAGAACTCATCTGAAATAGGCTGTTGAAGTTTATCTTAACAGGCAGGAAATCATAAAGGGGAAGATGAACTTTCAGATATCCAAGAGCTATATCATTTAGAGATTTAGAAGTCACTGTCATTACTTTGATTTCTACATCTAGCAAGGCTGGTGTCACGAGTTATTATGGTCAAGTGTCTGCCAAGGGAGAGAGGGGCCTTGTGCCAACCCTGCTTGTCATTGGCACCCCCACTTTCCCATCAGTAGATCCCAACCTGGCATTGTTGCCATCACATTGCTGCCATCACCTCCTCCTCCCTCTCTCCAGACCTTAACTGCTTTTGTCATGCTAGTCACGCTCTTCTCCCAATCATACTCAGCCTATAGTTGATGCTTTTGGATAGAAGCTGATCCATCACTTTTATTTCCATCTGTGGCCATGATCTTAGATCGACCCAAAGGCAGTGATCACCATCAGTATCTAGTGGCTTACATAGTAGCCTAGGAGCCCATCAAAGTCCAACACGGAAAAACAACTGGATATGCCAGTACAGTTCTTTTAGATGCAAGCCATTCAGTGAAAAGAATTATTCAATGAAGTGCATGCTAATCAATGCTATAAATTCAGTCCTGTCTTTGCAACTGACACTTCTAAGATTAGGAGCATCCTAGGCAAAACCCCTGTCTGTCTGCTTGCCTGCCTGTCTTATAAAGTAGAAACCTGGGTCAAACGGTGTGTTAGAGAGATAGCCTTTGATTACAAAAATGATCCCATAGGTGCTAACATCATCTGATTGTCACAGCAGGAGAATTTCACACTTTCTGTAGTTTGGAAATTAGCTTATTTTGGTCATCAGGCTTTTCAAGTATGGTATCTCAGGCTCAAAGGTCTGTATTGGAATCACATCTCTGAAACTCATATGGATTTCTATTTCCAACTATGCACTGTCTATAAAGTGAAGTGGTGCAAATTGCACGCAATGGTCCTATAGATTTACCTGGCTGTGTGTGAGTCGGCCTTTAGCAACAGCCAGCAATACTTTGAAAACTGCAGTGTGATTGTATCCAGAAAAAGGAGGGTACAATAGAGATGTCGGTTTTATTTGCCAGTGGGATCCTTGAATTAGGTCAGCGGCCATGCTTCTCATGCATCTCCTCTGGGATGGATTCAGCAGGAGGGTGCAGTTTCTTGTTCGAAGGGTTATCCATCAAAGCAAATAACATGCTCTTTGCACTTCCCCTTAGGACTTGTGTTCTTATGAAGTTCTCTTCCTTCACCTGCAGTCATGTACTCTCACCTCTACAGAGGAAGGTCAGAGGAGGTTTCCTTTCCCGACAGCTACCACCTTTGAAAACATACAAAAGAGCTTCCTCTTGGTAAGCATAATCTGAAGCAGCAAGCATCTTTGGACAAAACAGAAATGGCATATTCAAGTCTGAGAACTTATTCTTCTCTGCTGGTTATGATTTTAAGTTCATTCACACTGATGCCCCAAACTAGGATGGGACTGTTTTCTGAAGTTTCTAGCCCATATGTAGTAGTTATAAAAGAATTATTCTGAGCCTAGTGCCATAAATCATAAATTGTTCTGAGGCGCACAGAAATGTATTTGGTTTTTTAAGTCAAGCAGAATAAAGTCTAAAGATACAGCTACACCTTCTTTTTCCTTGTGGGTATTCGAAGACAGAGAGGTTGTTATTAATTGGCCCTCAGTTCATTCTTCCCTAAACACAGATGGCAAATTAAGCACAGACAGAACTTAAGTGTCAAGCAGGAAAGGATACAGAGGATGACAAATTCTTGAACCATGACTTGAAAAGGTCTAGCAACTGCTCAAGTGTTGCTTTTAAAGACAAGTAAAACTACAGTATTCTCCAGTTTTCTAGTATGTTCTGTTCTCTCTCCAGCGCAAGGATTCTTTCATTTCCACAAGGAAATGAAAGGGTCTTGTCAAGCAACTGTAACTTACCTCCTGAAGTGTGTGAAATGTCCCTCCTTGTGATCCACATTACCAGTCCAGTTGTGTAGCATCTAAGCATATTTGCACCACAGAATCCTAGCTGCACTGAGGGATGACATGGCGGTGCTGTATGTAATTGTACTTGTCCACAGTAAAAAGAAGTGTCAAAGTTTCATCTGTGGTACAGATTGGCTCTGAAACATTTTGGTCTGGTTGTATCAGCACACTTTACCTCTTTTATATATGTATGTACTTAATTATATATTATATGTGCTATAATAATTTAATTATATTATAATTATACCCTGGGAAGTGGCGAGTGCTCCAGCACTGGAAGCATTCAACAAAAAATTAGACAACCATCTGTCAGAAATACTTTGATTTGGATTCCTGCATTGGTTGGACCAATGGTCTTATAGGCCCCTTCCAACTCCATTATTCTATGAGTCTGATTCTACAAACCACCTGTCATCAGAAAACATCATGTAATAAAAACAACATTTAAAAAACAACAAAATTGAAAGGCAGCTTGAATTATAAAACAGTTTGGCCAGCTTGAAATGCCACTCTCCATGCTTTCATCTGGAAGTTGTTCCACAAAGCAAAGGCCACACCTGAGACATCTCCTTTTCTATCACAGCTGGTCTCGGAGGTTTCTATTTCTTCCTGAAGAGGGCTAGATTTTAACAGCCTATTTTCCAGCCAGGAAATCTTTGCTGGACAGCTATTCAAAGATAAGATGGCAGCACAGGAGAATAAGTGCCCAGCTATCGCTGCCACAACATAGATAAAAGCAAAGTGCTCTTTTTCAGAATACTATTTGAATACGGTATGCAATATGCTTTGAAATTATTAAATGAATGAAGGGTAATACTTGTAGCACTATCACTGAGGTTTCTCCTGGCACTTGGGATGAAATCTTATGTGGCTTCCTTATGTATATTCAAATTGCTGGTCTGATGTCCTCATTGTTCACCTGTGAGGTCCCTCAGGGTTCTGTATTGTCCTCCATGTATTTAACATCTACATGAAACCACTGGGAGAAGTTGTCCGGAATTTTGGGATTCAGTGTCACCAGTATGTGGATAACACTCAATTTCCCCTCTCCTTTCTGTATAAATCCAAGGAAGCTGTTTCAGTTCTAGATCAATACCTGGTGTCAGAAATGTACTGGATGAGAGTGAATAAACTGAAACTTAATCCAGACAACATAGAGGTACTCCTGGTCAGTTGAAAGGCAGATCAGGAAATATGGATGCAGCCTGTGCTGGATGGAGTTACACTCTCCCTAAGAACACGGGTGTGCAGCTTGGGGGTACTCCTATATTCATTCATGAGCCTCGATGCCCAGCTTTCAGCAGTGGCCAGGAGTGCATTTGCACAGTTGAAACTAATGTGCCAGCTGTGCCCATTCCTGGAGATGTCCGATCTGGCCATTGTGACACCTATCTTAATTATATCCTGCCTTTGGAAAGTGTTCAGAAATTTCAGCGGGTTAAAGTACTGCAGCCAGACTGTTAACTAGGGCTGGTTACAGGGATCATATAATCCTCCTCCCCATTACAGCTCCTCCATTGGCTGCTGCTCCATTTCTACGCACAATTCGAAGTGCTGGTTTTGACTGATAAAGCCCTAAATTGTTTGGATCCAAGCTATCTGAAAGACTGCTCTCCTTTATGAGTCTACCTGGGTTTTATTATCTCCATGGGAAGGCTTTTTCTTGGTCCCACCATCCTCACAGGTGTATTGAACTGCTGGGTAGCTCAATGTTTTAGTATCTAGCTGCAGAACCAGAGTCTGGGAATTTGACTCCCTATTTTTTTCTCCTTGACAGGGGCTGGACTCGATGATCTTTAGGATTCCTTCCAGCTCTGCAGTTCTAAGATGATGATGATGATGATTTGGTGGGGATATGGGAAAGGACCTTCTCTGTTGCTGCTCTTAGACTCTGGAACTCCCTCTCATGGTTCGCCAGGCAAACCCCATCTTTGCTGTCCTTCCACAGGCAGGCAAAGACCTTTCTCTTCAGGCAGGCTTTTTCTTAGTGACTGGCTGTTTAAGAGGGTTTTTTTTTTTTTTAAGATGGGACATATTTTTATTTTTGTTGTGGTGGTGGTTAATATGTTTTTACTACTGTTTTATCTACTAGTTCTAATTATATTTGTTTATTTTTTTTTAAAATGTTGCAACAATTTAATGTTTAATACTATTTTTTAATACTGTAAGCCATCTTGGATCCGTTTCAGGAGAAAGGTGGTGAAGGGAGGGAGGGAGGTAGAGAAGGGAGCGAGGGAAGAAAGGAAGGGAGAGAGGGAGGGAGGGAAGAAAGGAAGGGAGACAGGGAGAGAGGGAGGGAAGAAAGGAAGGGAGAGAGGGAGGGAGAGATGTTGCTGATCCCATTGCAAAGCGAAGCCACCAATGGCTGTAGACATGAGTAGATTTATTTCGATCAACTATACTAAGCTGGATTGAGAGCTCAGTGAGTTAGGTATCTGCCTATGGAGCCAGAGGCTGGGAGTTCAATTTCCCACAATGCATCCCAGAATAACTAGCTTGTGTGGCCTTGGGCAAGCTGCACAGTCCCAAGATGCCCCCAGAACAAGAGAATGGTAAACCACTTCTAAGTAGTCTCTACCTAGAAAACTATGAAAAGGCTTGCCATATTTGCCAGAATTGACTTGACAGCACACAATTGTTATAACATTGTGTGGGAGAGACGTTTTCCTTCAAATAGGTTTTGTTACCTTGTTCAGGCACATGCCATATTGCCAACAATTTGTAAAAGTAAGTCTACAAAACTAGGGAAAAGGAACAGTGTGATATTTTGTGTATGCTAACTGAAAGCGAGGCATTTACTTGGGTTGTTCTCATTATTTTCTGCAGATTCAGATCTTAGCTTTTGACAAGGGATTCAGTGCAGAACTAAAATATGATGACTGACTTGGCAGCAGTGAAAAAAGGTCATTTACGCTAATGCAATAAAGATAAGCAATAAGTTCCAGTGATGCATATAGTATGTTCTGTGCTTTCTTGCGCGATCTTTCCTTCCTCAGCAAAAGCATGGCACCTGAATACAGTATACGCAGATATTTTACTAAAACAGCCAACCAAAATAGCCTCTCACTTGAAACAACAAGTCTTGTAGTGTGCTGAGGTATAATCTCAAAAGCTTAGAGTAGTCTTTTTTTGCTTTATTATTTAAATGGACTTGCTTTTTCATAACCTCTCAAGCAATACGAAAAGCCTCTGAGTATGCACAACTCTTGCCTAAAAAGAAATGCTTTTCCAAAAGCTGTTGAATTCAATAGGCATTTGGAATGAGAGAAGGACTAGGACCAAATCCAAAGAGCACAAGCTGTGCAGTGCATTGCAGCAAACATGCTTTATAGATTTTACTTGCTCAGCACTAAATAGATGTGAAAGTGAAAGTGTTTATAAGTTTACTTACATTTGAAAAATAGTCAAGTAAAATTCCAAGGGAATGAAGATGATCTTTATTTCAACTTTCTTTCTCAGAGTTGTCATAACAGCCTGCTTAGCCATTCCATATGTATATGTATATTATTCTGTCATTTATAACTAAGCTTCCCAGGGAAAGAATATACACAATCGAAGTCACTCGTATTTGAGAAAGGGAAAGCTGATCTGGCATCCCCTACCCCCACAGACATAGTGCAAAGTCTTGTGATGGTGTCCTATTTAGGCTCAAAACTGATGTTGAGAAGGGGTGTCAGTAGATGGGGTGGAAAAAGAGGTGGTCACTTTGTGTCTGAACTATTTTACTTCAAACTGCAGGAGGAAGCCACAGTATTTAATGCACCCTCCACCATATATTCCCTGAAAATAGGGTTCTTGACTTGCCATCTTTCTGACATTTAAAGTTTGACTTAAAATGTGTATTTTAATATTCAATCATGTGAGTTCCACCTACATTCTGAATAAACATACACATCTACCATCTCACCTGTTATCTGTGAGAAGTAAACCTAGATTGTACCGGTTAATTTTTCGAGATATGATATGAACAATCCCGTTTTCCTGTTAATGAACGAACAAGCTTTATTGTTTAAAGCCATAGTTCATCACAATATATCCTGTTAACTCTAAGCTTGGCTATTCTATTTCCACACTGCATTGCTTTCCATGTAATAATATCTCAACATTCATTTGAAGAAACATCTCACAGAATTCAATGCATTAAAATCCCACTGCAGCTTGGATCTGATGGTAGCAGTGTTCTCTCCAGTCCACTTCATAAGAGTACTAATATACCAGGTAAATCATGTTCCTGTATATTTCAAAATTTAATATTTCAGACTGGTTTCATTCCACTAGGGAAGAGAGAAAACTGACTTTACCAGATGTTTATCTGACTTGATGGCCTCGATTTTTTCATGAGATTTGAACATTGAAACTACTGGAGCAGAGAACCTTGGCACAAACAGCAATAAACAACAGAAGGTTTCTGATTAAGTGCTAGTGAGGACAGAAACTTCTGGTAATGCCATTTAGTACTGAGAACTGGAAGCACAGCTCTACTTTAATATAAAAATCCTCCAAAAGTTATTACTTTGGTTGCTTTCACTTTTTCAGTACTTTAACTTGTTTTTGTAAACTGTCCTGGAATCTCTGTTGAATGCCAATATACAGATCTCTAAAACAGGTAAACAAACACTACAGCAAAGAAACAAAACAAAAACATATATAGATAGAACACATCATAGTCTTATCCAGTGAATTGGGTGCAGTTTTTCCATTTATAACAGGTCTTTTGTAATTTATTACCATCTTTTAACAATGTGAAACTAGGAATACAAAAAGCATGCTTTTTAAAAAAATCCAAAAGAAGTTGCAATTCTTTACCTAACAACAACAACCATCAATGCAGAGAGAGGGACTGAGAAAGAGAGATGAGGACAATCTATACGAGAAAGAAAAGAAGAGAAGAGAAGAGAGGGTAGGAGAAGCTAGAATCAAGAGCAATGTGAATGTCAGTAAAAAAAGATTAGGTTGTCTGGACAGAAGATAATTAACAGGCTAAAGGGTGTGAGGCCAAGTTCTAAAATGAAGAAGTGATAATTATTCATGTAGTGAGAGACTGGTAGAGTCAGCCACATGAATTGCAAAGACTTCCAAAATGAAAACAAACGCTGAGAATAAAACAAGAAAAAACAGATATATTGACAATAGTAAATAAATATATTTCATGTTAAGGAGCAAGACATTCCAAGAATTTTGGAAAAGGAATGTATCCACATCTTCCATATATGCTGCTTGTCACATTATTTCAGTATATCCGGGCGCTCACTACTAACTGATGAACATCCCTCATAGCCATCGAAAGATTCCTGTACAGTAAGTTAAAATCACAGTGCATTATGATCTCATTAATTGAAACAGCCTAAATGCAGGAAACACCATCCTGTCCCTGCAAGTTGCCCCTCAGGTTGCTACTGTTGTATATGTGTGCAAGCCTGCTGCTGGCCTGAACTAGCTTTTCGGTGTCTCAGGGTGCCAGCTGAAGTGTTGGGGGGGGGGGGTTGATCTGACTCTATGGGTCTCTAAGCTGAGAAGCAAATTGAAGGGTGAGTGGCTCCAGAGAGGGGGAAAGTGTGATTTTTTCTGGAAAAAATACCAATGTCATGGGTGCTAGAGGTAAGCACCCACAGAACAGAAGTCTTGGCAGGAATGGCACTTACTACTACTGCCGTTGCTTGTTACATTTTGTTGCCTGTCCACAAATCAATCAATCAATCAATCAATCAATCAATGAGTGGGGGCAGGATTTCCCTCTGTTTCTAGGCCACCGCATTACCTGATTTTACCCACGTTCATTTACCTGGATTCTCCTTGTTCCTCTTTGTGTGATCAGAAACTCCAAAAGCAGTTCTGTCCTCCAACCCTCCCCCCTCCTCCTGTAACACCACAAGGACGTAGTCCTTTTCTCAGATTTCAGCCCTGGCTGCTGCTAAGTTGGCAATCCTAGTATGAACACAAGTCTGCCCTTTGGAAACTACGTCATGTCACCTATGTAAAAAGTGTGTTCCTGCAAATTATGCTGATTGATGAAGCAAGATCCCTCCATTCCTTTGAGTCAAGCAGCCCATCCCATAACCTCTTTCACCCAGAATACAGTCCCATAGTGCTGCAGCCCAACAATCCCCAAAGTTGGGAGTGCATCCTGGAGAGGGGAGTATAGTAGTGACAATTGGTAAGACCAGGTTGGAGCTGGGAGTGGGCGAAATCACAACACATTTCTCCATGGTCACTGTGACAGTTCTCGGAAAAGGAAACCTATCCTGTGTGGCTGACTGATTCCGCTCCCTTTCTTTTTTGTTTCATTGTGGGGTAAAGCTTTACAATATATAATTCTTCTTGAAAGGCTATTATACTAACCTAGTTGGTTTGTCCATCCTCGGCTGCAATGTCATAAAATGCCAATGTAAATTATCAAGATGGAGACAGCGCTGTACAACAGCTGGATATTATATTTTTAAACAATGGAAGCTGGGGAATCAAGCATTTGTTCCTTTATTGTTTCCAACAGTTCTGAGGGATTTTGAGGCTTCATCCCAACATCAAGCTAGAAGGCATTGACTAATGGAATTGGGCTTTCTTCCCCTCCCCCACCTCACAGACCTCCTTACATTCCCCAAAATTTGCTAGTTTCCAAGGCAGATTTTGAGGATACATAGGGAGGGAGGGGGCTACAGGGGATAGGCAGAATCTGTTAACTCCAAGTTTCACTGACAAAGCAGTTGCATCAACAGAAAGATAGCATCAAATCTTGCCACTCGCTTTCATAGTGAGTGGGCAGGGCCAAAATCACGTCAGTCTTTTCCCTTCTCTATGATGAAAGTGTATAGCTGGCTGGATAGCTTAGTGGTTTGGGTATCTGGCTGCGGAGTCAGAAGTTGGGAGTTCAATTCTCCACTGTGCCTCTTAGGGGAAAAGCCAGCTTGTGTAGCCATTGGCAAGCTGCATAGACCCAGGGCTCCCCTCAGAACAAGGAACATTAACTACTTCTGAGTACTCTCTACCTAGAAAACCCTGGAAAACGTCATAAGTCAGAATCGACTTGACAGGATACAGTGAGGACGACGATGAAAGTATCTATACATCATGAACACTTGGTGATTTTTGTGAAATTTTAGTTGGCCAGCATGCAGTTATGATGATGATGAAAGTATCTATAGATCTTGAAAACTTGTTTTTTGTCCATTTTTGTTGGCCTGATTTTTTAAAAAATGCATTAGTAGAGATTTTGGAATAGTTCTTATAGCTAACATACTCATTCTTTTTATTTGTTCATTTTTCCACACTCTTCATGGGTATCAATGAGAGAGCACTGCACCCTTTGATGTGAACATAGGGCTATACAAGCATTTAACTGATATACATATTTTTGAGAATTTTGATTATAACGTGTATTCTCATAACATCAGCAGAGTAAGGAGATATTGGTTAGCAGAGATACTTATGACACTATGACACTGAGAGAGTAAAACCAACAACTTAGTCTATTTACATATATACATAGAGAATAGACATTCCTCTGGCAGCATAACATGACATGAAGCAACACACAGTATAGGAAAAAGTGATCTGACTTACAGCAGATAGAGACATTCATTTTACACATGACTTATGTACAATTCTGTGACCAATCAGAAAATACATTACTTCATTTTCTGTTACACCAAGTTTCATCATGTACACAGCTGTACAACATTAAGTCTTAATCCTTGATACTCACACCTGAATACAATCAGTACAGTGACTCTGGTAAAATCAGCCATTTTACATTTAACTATACAACATTAATATTTAATACATTTTCATATCAAAATCTCAACACATATTTCCAAGGGAATAGCTGTATTACTCTGTTGAAACAAAAACAATAAAGAATCTTGTGGCACCTTAAATATGACCAAATTTTGTTAGGCAAAAGCTTTTGCAAGTTTAAAGTGTTGTAATACTTGTATTTGATATAAATGGACTTTTTTAAAAATCTCTACAGGGCATGCTATATATTTTCTATTTTTCTGCCACTGTTTACCTCATTTACTACGATAAACAATATGATTATTACTTCTACAAAAATATCTGTGTACATTGAACTTTATAGAGGTCCCTGAGTCTCTGCCCCAAGGAGCTCACAAATTACTCTATTACAAATTCAACCACTAGTACGTGTGGGAAAGTAGGGAAATAAAAATGTGTTCTACTGATTTGTACAGTAACTATTTTTTATACAGTGGACACCTGGCTCTCAATACTGAAGAAATAGAAGTTTAATTTGTTTTAATGGCATCATAAATAGATTCCTGCATTAGCAATCAATTCCTGTCAGCTTGATTAGCTTTTAAAAAGACAAAAACATTAACTCATCTTTATAAGAGTTTTTTGTTTGTTTGTGTATGTGTTTGGTTTTCATTTATCAGTGAAATACAAAATGTAGAAGAGTCATCTTAAAATTGATTCAGATTAACATGTTCTCAAAGACTGGACATACGACAACATGATTTGAAGAAACTGAAAATTAAGGGTGGGTAATACTGCTAAAATATTAAAAATAAATGTGTTTTTGAATCCAGTGAGGCCATTCTTCAGGCTGGGTATTCCAGAGCTTGAGAGCATAGGGACAGCAACAGGAAAGTCCAAATATCATGCTGACCAGATGTTGCACAGTCAGAATCTGAGGTTTCATGTCATGCACTGTAGGATGAACAGTCTTTTGCCATCACTGTAGACAAGGAGTTGAAAATAACCTAGTGCATTCTCCTTCAGCTTGTACTGAAGCATCCATCTCTTGGTTGAAGCTCCTTCATCTTGTACTGACGCATATAGCTCCTGCTTGGCTCGGAGGAGAGGCACACAGAGACATGGCAATCAATGTATCAAAAGAGCTGGAGATCAAATGCAGTTAAAATACTTGGTGAAAGATGTTAATTGGAACCATGTTGTCCAGTTAGTGGGGGACAGAATCCTCTGGTGCAGTTGTCCTTCTTGAGTGATGATAAATCTTCATTTTCTACTTGTGCTTCCATCATGCCTTGCACAGCTATTCTGTGTATTTTCCATAATCAAATAAGAAGCAGAAGGCATGAGTATGAACTGCTGGATAGCTCAGTGGTTTAGGTCTCTGGCTGAGATGTCAGAGGCTGGGAGTTTGATTTCCTACAGTGCCTCCTTGACAGGGGTTAGACTTGATGATCTATAGATTCCCTTCCAGCTCAGCAGTTCTAATGTTATTAGGTTATTAAATACAACAAAGGTAAAGAATGCTTTTATTGCACCACAAAAAGCATAGACGAGCTATCAAGTCACAGCTCCTTTCGTCATTCTAGATAATGCAGAGCTTGAAGGGGTGGAAGGGAAAGAGAAACGTCCAAAAAGACATGTCTTCTGAAAATTCTAGATGAAGAAAGCAGTTTTAAGTCAGCCTTAATGCCTTGGAAAGTGTATTTAAATACTTCTGCCCAATTTTCCATTCCTATACATTTCTGCTATATAGTAGCAATACTGCTGTCAAGGCTGCAATCCTATGCATATTTACTGGGAGGCAATTCCCCCTGAAATTAAGATGTTTAAGTACACATCCATAAGATTGTGCTATAAATGGTTTTTAATTTACTTTATCTCATTAATTAGTTTCTCTCTTTTGCACTATGTTGAATTATTCTTCAGGTTTAGACTTACATCTGTTCATTTCCTCCTACACTTGTTCTAATGTTTTTGACTTGCAACGTCTTTCCAGAAAATGGCTAATAATGGAATTAATTGCAAAACTATCACCAGTAAATGTTACCCCTTTTTCATGGACAAATAATTGGGGTGAAGTGGATTCACCTTAGATGCGGCATCAAAAAGAGTTTTAAAAGAGGGATTAAAACAGTTTATTTCAGAAGAACATAAAATGAAAAGACCAAAAAAATTATAATTTACCCATAGTTGCTCATTACATATCTACAGCTAGATATGTGAATATGTTTGAGCACTGCTTAAAATGTAACAAATGTCCTGCATGCAAAGGATTCACAGTGTAGGGAGAATATTTAACCTGTTTGGGGATAATATAATGATCCATACATTTCTGGCTTTCTGTTTTGGTTAGACATTTACAGTTAACCCATTCTTTATTGTCATTTTTTTCCATCATCATATAGAAAGGTTGGGTATGTTATACTGTAACAATACCTCTATTTATGTTGAGGTAAATAGTTTCCTACATGCTGTAATCAATTTATTGACATTTCGGGATTGTGTCATTAGGATCTTTCCCAGTCTGTAAGGTTTTGTCTAGAAAATATCAAAGCTCTGGATTTTTCACCTAATTATGGAACCTGAGATTTCAATAAATTATCCTTAAAGCACATTCACATTGCTTATGATTTGGTTAGAATATAAACCAACTTAATGTAAAATGAGAAGGGACTACTCCCTCTGCTCAGATTGTTTCATTAGTCACTCTAACTTACATTGTGCCTTAAAGCACTATTGGAATTTGCAATAGTCAAAGCTGGGGAAAAATGCTGCTGATCCAAATGTATTAAATACCCCCCTCTTTTAAATGAATATAAAGCCATTAATTTTACAGCCTAATTTCTGATTAGATTTAACAGCATCGCTGATGGACTGCATAGATTTGATCCATTAAAAGTGATGACTATTCAGTTCCATCATTATAAGTGGAATTTCACCCAGTACTGCCAAGTATGGTAATATCATGGGGGTAAGTGAACCTCTGGATTTTTCCTTTTCTTAATTTATTGGTGTTTCTATGTACACGTATTATACTTTGTCAAAATCTGTTGAAGCATCTTTCAAAAGTGACAGGGAAACATATACAGCAAAATCAGTTAATTTTTTAAAAAGCAGCTGAGAGTGAAGTTTTTTCTCTCTCTTCCAGACAAGCCAATTAGGCTTAAAGTGTGAGGAAAACTGCTTGTTTCTCTATTAAATATATATATATATAAATATAAAGTGGTCTTTTATCACCTTGATTTGATCTGGTGCAATCCCTCTTCTCGTTCTTGTTGTTTGGAGCTGAAGCAAGAACTTTTTATTTATATATGAGTTCATATGACTACCTTGTAGTGACTGATATGACATTATAAATAAAATGAGTCTCGAGTTAGTTCTTTATATTTTGCTTTCTGTGGAAATTGGAACCACTCAAATTCAGTGCAAATCTTGGGCATTTGGTCACACCATTGACCAGCATAGCATTTCTTGTCTCTTGGTGTAACAACAAAAGCCATATTAGAAAAGACAGTAATTGTATGACATGAACAACACATTAAGGGGTGTGTGTATTAATTTCCCACTCTCTGCCCCCTGCAGTCTCTAAATCTGTGCAGGGCCTCCCCATAGTTGTTGTCCAAATTTGTTTCAATCCATGTGTACATTACCTGCCTTTAAACACTTGACATCATAACTAGTTTGATATTTTAAAAATGCTTCAAACTAAGGGTGGGGAATGTGTATGACCTCCCAGATATTGTTGGACTACAGAATCCATCACCATTATCTGTGCTTGATAAGGCTGATCGGAATTGTAGTCCAGCAATGCCTGGAAGGCGACAAGTTATGCATCCTTGCTTTGAGCTTTGGGCAGAATAGGTCACGCTCCTACAAAATAAAGCTTGTTTATATGTTGCATGTTTATAACGCTGCTTGACTGCTTGGTGTTGCTGACAAAGCCTTTCCCTATGTCAGCAATCCATGCAGAATGAAATAAGGTTTAAAAAGTCTCCTCTGTATGCATCTATTATTCACTTTGATTATTCACATGGTGTAATGCATAGTCTCTGGTAATGGGAATGTTTAAACCCACACACGTAAGACAGCATTAAATGTTACTCTGACCACATGGATCTCTTGTCTTAGGAAGACATGCTGGATAACACTGAAAGAAAACCAGCTGTTTCCTCCTTTTTCCAAAGCAGTCACTTAAACTGGCAGAATCTGAGAGTGAAATGAGATAGAGGGGATCCAGGTAAGAAAGAAGGCCTATTCCATCAGCACAGCTGATACGAATTGACATTTTGGCCGTATTCTTCAAAGCAGGGCATGTTATGGTAATACTTTTATTTTTTAATGTGTTACTTCCAAGTCATGCTCCTCTCCCAGAACAATCTTCCTCAGTGCCAGTCCACCTAGTCAGCACCAGACAAATGTATGGTTATTGAGTGATTACTGATGCCAACTCTTGTGTCTAGCTTTTGCATAGAGAATGTCTTGGCCTCCAGTATCATTTTCCAATGCTTACTGTAAGAACGTGTTTTCTTGTCTTTAACTGATGGCCTCAGATTGACAATGGATAATTACTACGAGAAAATCAATTCATCAGATTGTTGTATTTCATTGTGTTATTGTGTTGTCAGGGAAGATTGTTGTTTTTGGCAGCAGCCATTTGCTTCCCCAGTAACAGGGTCTTTTTAGTTCTGGTTCCCTCTTGTTAAAACTCCACCCTTCATATTTTATTCATGGCATTTTCAGCATCAAGTACAAACGTTTTTATTTGCTCAGGCCCTTTAAACACATCTATTTTAATTGACTTTTTCTGCTATTCTTGCACCTCGTATGCATCACCATTGTTTTTATTATTTATGTATTTACAATCTTTTATCAGGATTTTAAATTCTTTGCACATTGGTTTGGAAGTTCAAATAAATAATGCTGGAGTTTCAAGACCTGTTGTTAGAGTGAAGTCCCAAGAAGGAAACTGCACACTTGTACAGCCAGGAGGAGATGGGTTGGGTATCAGTTTTCACCCCAGAGAACGCAGAGTCAATTGTCTTTCTCCATCTCTATAGAAAAAAAGGATGCTGGTCATGCAAGAAATTCTCCATTGTCTTTTCTCAAAGCTCATAACTTTTGCTTTGCTTGAATGCGGAGGCATCCAGAAATATGGAATTTTCTGTATCAGAACAGTTGGAGATGAATTTCAGTGGCACAGTAGTCAAAAAATAACCAGTTCAAGCCAAATACAGAGTATCACCTAGTAGTTAGATGATTCCTCAGTGTGGTGCAGTTCTTCTTAAGTGATGGTAGTCTTCTTTCCTCTTGCTTTACATTTCATGCTTTGATTGCCATGATTTATAGGATGTTCTGTCCCTCTACCCCTTTGTTGAAATTGTGCAACCAAAATCTGAAAATTGGGAGGGCACTCTTGTGATGTGAAATTGATGGGACAAACAAGGATGGAGAGAAGGAAGTTTATTTCCAGACTTTGTGCTGCTGGTGTTAGGGCTTATGAAACAAGAAGGGTTGTGAGTCCTGGTGTTATGCTCTACTATCTCTGCCTTGCTCCAAAGGGTATGAAGAGCTCAACATCATTTTGTGAAAAAGCCAGGGCACACTGTGACATTTGGCACAACACATACACACATATTCACACTGTGCCAGAGAGCCCTGGTGCCAGCTGGGAATGGGTAGAGATGGTGCCTGCATTTTAAAGCCACCTGACACAGAAAAATCAAACCATCATATCTTCCAGCACTGCTCTTTCTACGATTCTTCTCCCCATGAAGACTTGGAAAAGCACAGTGACTGCTCAAATTTCTGCAGGACATGAATGTAGGACACTAACAAACAGGGCAAAACTATTGCTATAACAAAGGGATTACTCACCCTTGGACTGGAATTTTTATGCAAGAGCCGTTCAGCTTTAAATGTTAAGTAGAATGGTTAAGTTTGGCTGGATAATTCCCATAATATATAAACAGGCAACATCAGTGAGGATGAGCTTCTATAATAATGGAAGTTTTGTTGGAGGTTTTAGACAAAAGTAGTGAGCCAAAGCAATATCTAAATTTCTAACCAAATCTTTATCCTGAAGACCACAGACATATCTCCAGCTTTTGGGCATAAGAAGGAAGGCACACCAGAAAAAATTAAAATCCTTTGCACCACTAGGACTGATTCAAAAATTACAAGTCTTAAGACCAATTTTTCAAAGAGCTTGACACTTAGTCATTACTGTGAAAATATATTTCACACAATACATTTGTTAACACTGTTATTTTAATTCATGATCTTATCCTTAATATATTTCTTTGCTCGAACAAACAGCAGCAGTACTTTTAACCCAATACTTCAAATGTAAAAAATTTGTAAAGAAGCCTATATTTCTGTCTGGTCTCAGATCTCAGCCACAGGCTTTGATCGTAAGAAGCACTCAGAGTTTGAGGACAATATCTTAAGGGTTAGGTTACTGCACAGATATTTGTTGAATTCCCATGTTCATATCCAGGTTGGATCAGAAAGATACTTAATGTTCAGTGATAAAAATGATAGATGCATGTTACACTTAATTTTACTGCGCAGCACACTAAGATGTTTGACACTAGAATCATCAGAATTAAGACA
Organism: Intellagama lesueurii; assembly: GCA_037013535.1. Taxonomy (NCBI): domain Eukaryota; kingdom Metazoa; phylum Chordata; class Lepidosauria; order Squamata; family Agamidae; genus Intellagama; species Intellagama lesueurii. The sequence goes on along the minus strand of JBAJHW010000003.1, from coordinate 55,498,936 downwards.
ATTATTATGAAGATGTACAAAATGTGAAAAATGATAGTAGAATGCAATTTTCAACTCAGATATGTATCTCAAAGCTCCTGGTTCAAACAACACATGTTGACAATAGACATATGCAAAACCTGTCCCTTTATTCCTGCATGCTGACACTGCATGGTTGGTATACTTATCAGGAAATACAATTTACAATACAGATTCAAATCACTGCTACAATTTTCCACAGTGCACATTAGTATTTTGGCAACATGAATAGGTGAGAAGAAAGACATGCACTGCAGATCTATTTTCTGCTGACTGAGTTTTTAATTAGACATAAATAACAATATAAAGACAAAATGAAGTTAACTCATCTGCCCCCCCTCCCCCGGCAGAATACACATGATCTTTCTATGGCTAACCTAGACTGTATTTTAAAGATGATTCAGTTCAGAGGCTTTAAGACGATGAGAAGAGCCATATATAAACAACTCTCTTCTCTATTTTTAACTGAAGAAGATTGATAATCATCTACGCTCTCATAGTTCCCAGCGAGTCTATGTGGTAACAGCTAGTAGGAAATAGCTAGTTGAATTGATAGATGGGTAGGTGAGTCAACATATAAATCAGATCTCCTACCAGTGAGTAAACTTGTACTGAGGTAGTTTTGAAGGGCTGAATGACAACCAGCTACAATGGAAGCCTTTGGAAATAATTACACTAGGTGAAGAGTGGGGAATGTATGGCTCTCCAGATAATGTCAGGCTACAATTTCCAACACTTTTAGTCAGAATTGCCAATGGTAAAGAATAATAGGAGAGTATCATTACCACAAGAAACTGTGGTAGATAAGTAAGTAAATAGAAATATGATGAGGTATCACAATACAGTAAATTTTATTTCTTATCTGTATTTAATCTAATATTATACAGTGACAAAGGAATTGAACTAGAAATCATCCAAGAAGATAAAATAGCATGCATTGAGTGACTTCTGGGGTACTTTCTGAATTTTGATATATTGTGCTGGATGGGGTCACACTCTCTCTGAAAACACAGGCACTCAGCTTGGGGATGTTCCTGGATTCATCTCTGAGCCTGGATGCCCAGCTTTCAGCAGTGGCCAGGAGTGCCTTTGCACAGTTCAATCTAGTGTGCCAGCTGTGCCTGTTTCTTGAGAGGTCTGATCTGGCCACAGTGACTCATGCCTTAGTTACATCTTGGCTGGATTACTGTAATGTGCTCTATATGCAAAGTGTTCAGAAAGTCCAAAGGCTCCAAAATGCCGCAGTCAGATTGTTAACTGGGGCTGGTTACAGGGAACATATAACTGCCCTGTTACTGCAGCTCCACTGGCTGCCAATCCATTTCTGGGCACAATTCAAAGTGGTGGTTTTAACCTATAAAGCCTTAAACAGCTCGGGTCCAAGCTATCTAAAAGACCACATCTCCCTCTATGAGCCTGCCCGGGCATTAAGATCATCAGGGGAGGCCTTTCTCTCAGTCCCACCACCATCGCAGGTACACTTGGTGGGGGCACACAAGAGGCTCTTCTCTGTTGCTGCTCCCAGACTTCGGAACTCCCTCCCATGGGAAACTAGGCTGGCCCCACGTTTGCCGTCCTTCAGCAAGCGGGCAAAAACCTCTCTTCAGGCAGGCTTTTCCTTAATGACTGGTGATCTGAGAGGGGTTTTAAATGGATTGTTATGCTCTGTTGTTTTAAATGTGTTACAATATTGATTTTATTTACCATTTTAATATAATACTTTCTAATACTTTTTTAATATTTGTATACTTACTGATTGTAGCTTTTAAATACTGTTTTTTAATGATGTAAGCCATCTTGGGTAGCTTTAAGGAGAAAGGTGGGAAAAATATTTTAAATAAATAAATAAATAACATATTACATGTTATGAAGATGTCTCATGTCCATAGGAGTGGTTTTAAGTGCAGAAGACAAGGACATTTCATAATAACCACATGCCTGCCATCAGAAAGCACATGTTCACAAGAATTAGAACAGTGTTTTCGCTGAGAGCCATCCACTTTTTAAAAATCAGACAAGCAACATAAAGTTTATGTTATATAAATACCATTACTGTGATTTCTGGCAAACAAAATCTTGTTTTCAACCCCACAAAATTAGGTAACCAACATAAAAATCTGAAGGAAAACAGCTATTCCCCCCCCCCTTTATTTTCATGAAGGCCTAGCATTAATAACCTTGTGACACAGTTTTCTACCCTGGTAAGAAAAGTGTCTGCTGAAGGAAATATTCCCTAATAAAGATATTTTTTAATGCCAGACACCTTATGTTAGTTAGAGCATGTCACTCTGATGGTCCTTGCAAGCAAATTTCCGTCATTTGGTGCACTTTTGGCTGGGCTGGTCATTCGCTGCCTTAATGCAGAAATAATAGGGAGGGGGATGTAGGCCTTTGTCCAGTGATGCTGATATATGTTAGGCCTTTGATCAAAAGGCCTTCTGGCAGCTCTAACCCATGAAAAAAACTGCCTTCCAACACATTTCATCCAGTTCAGAAACATGGGTCAACAAGTGTCACTACAAAGTGGGACTCTGCAAACAAGCTGTGTTTCTCTGTTTATTTAATGGATTATGTGATAAAGAATGGTTTCTGTGGGGAATAGTTCAAACATTTCTAGCATCCTTTTTGTTTTACATCCTTCCTTTGCTTGTGCATTCCCAAACAATGTCCATGGTGAACTGTTTGCAGATGCCTGCACCAGGTACCTTTCATGACAGTGACTGGAATCTTATTGCCAATTTATGTTTGCACAGGAGAAACTGTCTAAGTTTTGGCAGCAAACTGCTGCTAATTAACAAGGTATTGATTGTATTCTTGAGTAATGCCCAATCACATGATCAGGCACATGCCAGGAAGACAACCATCATTTCATTACCAAGTAGCAATTTGACTAAAATAATATCCCTTGTGAAAGCATGGATCAGCAATAGGATTCCGTCCATTATCTCTATTTGTTTTTTCCTGGACAGGATTGGGTATGTGGGCACATGTTTTATGTGCTGTCCTTCTGCCATTTGGTCTGTGTATATCTGGAGGCATTTGTAGAGACTGGTACCACAGTGTTTTCATATTCAGAAGTGTAGTGATTACTCTCAGAGTGACCTTGAAAGCCCGATTCCTCTGAAGTATGTTTTAATTTCACTGCACTTCCAGAGTGCAGAATACACAACACAGAAACAGCTATGGCCAGGTGTACTTTTCTCCAACGCTGCTTTACCAGCAGAAACTGACTTCTCCAACCAACGCACTTCACTGTGAAGCAATAGCAATGTGAGGTTATATTTCCAATTTCACCCCTCCCATCCATACATTAGCAAAACAATTTGGCAGTCTGTACAAACAGAACCTTATTGTCAATGGGGCAGCCATGGAGTTATTCTCCACTGAATTTTGACTCTTAAAGGAACTCCTAACTGGCTACAAACAATTGACTGCATAGTTTGCCTTTCTGAACAGGATAAATAATGGGTTGCTTAAGCAGGTAAGAGGGTTTTTAAATTACCATTGTCTTCCACTTCTCTCTGTTTTGGAGGTGGGTGAGATTACTCTCTCTTCTACAATGTGAGCAGGTGAGCTTTGGTATTCAGGAAGGTTCCATTTCCATGTGCTATTGACATTGCTATTGCCAGCAAAAGGAAAGCAAATACACACATACAAAACCCCAATTATCCAGAAATGACCAGAAAAGTGAACTATCCTGATGCCGTGTTAGTGAACTGGTAGAAAATGATATCTAGGAATCAAATATACTTCTAAAGGGCAAATTTATTTGAGTACCTCATAAAAGAACTCTGTGTACTTTAATACCCTGAGCCTTCATTAATGTCCCTGTTTATTTGGGAAGGGCTTTTTCTGTCTTTCTTAAGCACAATATGTCTTATTTCATTATACTTCAGAATGAAAGCTATATCTATACAAAATTAAATTTGGCTCCTGTAGACACGTCCTACAACAGCTGTTCTTCATGTGTCACAGTCTTATCAAAGAATTTTAAAAGAGAAATCACTTGTACAAAGACAGCTGTTTGATAACATAGAAAAGCTTCCACCTAGGAGGAAGAAACACCCTGTGATGACAGTTGTTCGCTGGTGTCAGATGAGTCAGAATGCTATCCTGGCCCTCCAGCCTTTAATCAGATTTGCAATCAACGTGACAAAGCTTTATTTGCCATGCAACAATGCTTTGCTTTAACACAAACCCTCTGGTCAAACTGACCCAGACAGCTTCCTAACATGCTGCACGTTGGTAAGATTTTCTTAAAGTATTCCTATCCTGTCTCATCATGGAGATCTTAATAAGTGACTGACCCAGGCACTTTCCAGATGGTGTGATAATATCAAGAAACCTTTAAAAACCATATCTTCGTACATGTATCTTGATGAGCATGCTTTTATAAGATTCTTGCAAACAATCATTCCTTCACAGTCCTCCAGGGGAACAGCTATGAGATCTGTTATTTTATGGTGATGAATCATAATGAAACAGACTGTTATTATCACCTCAAGAATGAATGTTTGTTTTTAATTATACATATTAAATGGAAGATAAGACTACTCTAGCCATTTTCTACATCTTGCCTTTTGATGACCTTATCCCCCTATCTTCAGTGATGACTTATGGATTAGACTGCCAGTGGTGGATTTATGTACAGGTTAGGATCTCAGATTAGGAAAAGACCAAAAGACTTCAAAATATTTGGGGTGGGGAGAATGGACACATAAAGTATATTAAATATTTTTTCTAATATGCATTTGGTAATAAAAAATGATGATCAAGGTGTTGTAGCAAAGGCTTTTACCTGATATGGAGTGAGAAATGCCTAATTTTCAAACTGGATTCCAAAAAAAGGAAGAGGAACTTGAGAACATATTGCAAATGTTTGTTGACTACTGGAGTGCACCAAAAAAAATTTCAGAACAATATCAGTCTATGCTTTATAGAGTACAACAAAACTTTTGACTGAATGGATCATGAGAAACTATAAGAAACGTGTTCTGAAAGAAAGAAATGGGTGTGCCTCAGCATTTGATTATCCTGATGTGTAACCTGTCTTGTGGACAGACAGAATTGTTTCCTATAGGCAAAGATGACAGACAAGGGTGCATTTTATCCCCTTATCTGTTCATTCTGTATGTAGAACATATAATAAAGAAAGCTAGACTAGATTCAGGTGAAGGAGGAGTGAAAATTGGGGGAAGAAACATCAATAATTTAAGGTATGCAGATGACACCATCTTATTGACAGAAAGCAGCAATGACTTGAAATGACTTTTAGTGAAACTGAAAGAGGTGCCCAAGCAGTTAAATATTAAGAAGACCAAAATCATGATTACTGAAGAACTACACAGCTATAAAGTTGACAATGAAGAAACTGAAATCATGAAAGATTTTGTATACCTCAGTCATCAATGCAAAAGGAGACTGTAGCCAAGAAATCAGAAGACTGAGATATGGAAGGACAACAATGAAAGAATTTAAAAAGACCATAACACGTAAGGACATGTCACTAGAGACCAAGATCAAAATCATCCATACTCTTGTATTCCTGATCACCATGTATGGGTGTGAAAGCTGGTCAGTAAAGAAAGCTGACAGGAAAAAAATTGATTTGTTTGAAATATGGTGTTAGAGAGGTTTGTAGATACCCTGGACTGCCGAAAAGATGAACAAGCGGGTCCTAGATCCAATCAAGCCTGAACTATCTCTGCAGGCAAAAATATTGAAGTTAAGGCTGTCCTGCTTTGGGCATATCATGAGCAGACAGGATTATCTGGAAAAGACAATACTGTAATGCTAGGAAAGGTTGAAGGCAGCAGGAAAAGAGGAATACCAAATATGAGATGGATTGACTTCTTATAAGAAACCATAGGCTTGGGTTTACAAGAGCTGAGCAGGTTTGTTGAGAAAAGGGCATTTGGGAGATCTTTCATTCATAGGTAGGAGGCAACCTGACAGCATGTAACGACAACAATACACCTGTGCTTCGTATTTAACAAAATCGATCAATAGGGAAAATGAAAAGAAAATGTGGGAGAACCTACATCTACCCAACCTCTTTGCTTGAAACAAACTACTGGTACTTCTGTTTTCAACTTCACAACAGTAAACATGTTTCAAATAAATTATCTATGCAGTTAGTCATTTCTGTAAAGCAGTACCCATGTGATTCAGGATGTCTTTAATCCAAGGAAACTTGCCCTTGACGCAAATGGGAATATGGGATGCATTGTAGCTCAGTGATGGAACACCTGCTTTGCATACAGAAAGTCTCAAAGTTCTACTCCCATTGTTTTCTGGTAGGGATAGCAAAATATTCCCTGCTTGATCCTTGAAAGCTGTTGTCAATCAGTGTTGGCCATAATATTGAGCTAGATTTACCAGTGGTCTGATGCATTGTGAAGCAACTTCTTATGTTCCTTTTTAATAGGGGTCAGAATGCTAATTCAAATTCTACTGTATACATTCCACAGTCTTTAAAAACTGTTGCCCTGTTTCATCTTCCTTCTTGATCTTTGTAGAGGGACCCTTGTTCTTGTATTGCAGTTACAGTACAGAAAGAGCTTTAATTAAATCTCAACTCCCACACTCAGATAACTTTACTGAAGGAACAAGCAATGTAGGGAAGGAAAGAAGAACAGATAGCATGCATATACACCAAAGGCACTGACCAGGTCACTTCGAAGCTGCCAGTATATGAAGACTTCACAGCATTAAAGGGTACAGCTGCTTTGACATGGTCCCATAATGAAAAGACTACAGCATTCAGGTCTTTTGCCTATTGCTCTTAGACTTCAGGGCATGGCTGTCTGATCTATGTGTTAATAATGCAGAACTCTCTGATTCTGAATAGTGAGAAGTATATTTTTAGCACAAGCTATCCAGCTAAAAGAGGACAGTGACTTTCAGCAGCATATCAGGACCTGGAAGGAAAAAGGCAAAAATAAGAATATACTGTGTATAATAACTGTGGAATGCTTTTCCTAACAATGCTATTACACAAGCAAAACCAAACATTACAGACTTGGTAAATGCTATAGATACTGTCAATCTTTGCATATCATCTTGGCAAGGCATTTAAGAGTTCAGAAACAGTACAGATGTACCAAGGTTACAGATGTACTATGGATCCTTTAACTGTTCATTTCCAAGTAGTTTTTTAAGCTCCATACTAACAATAGCACGAGACTGAAAAATCACTGCACTAATAATTATAAGTATAATTATCACTTCATCTGATAGCAAACTCAGCCAGAGTGCTAACAGAATTGTGGCCAAAGTGGTGCCACTGAGAAACCAAGAGAGGGTATCAGCATGCTTGGTGGAATCTCAGAGGCTGCAGACATATAAATCATCCACAATCCTTATTTCTTCTGTGTCTTGGCTTATATTTTAAACTGAGGGGAGAGGCCAAACCCAAGAGTTACATCTCAGACTCTACAGGCCTCATTTAGCATGTTAAATTTTAAAACTCATGACAGTACAATTAAAAAAAGAATGAACAAGTATTGTTTGTTTGGAAGGGTTGCCAGGAGAAAACCTCTTTTCTCTAAAAAGAACATGGCAGCAATGCTTAGGTTTGCAAAGTTGCATCTGGACAAACCACAAGACTTCTGGAACAATGTCCTTTGGACATATGAGATCAAAGTGGAGACGTTTGGCCATAATGCATAGTGCCACATTTGGCAAAAACCAAACACAGCATATCAGCACAAACACCTCATACCAACTCCCAAGCACGTTGGTGGAGGAGTGATGATTTGGGCTTGTTTTGCAGCCACAGGACCTGGGCACCTTGCAGTCACTGAGTTGACCATGAACTCCTCAGTATACCAAAGTGTTCTAGACTCAAATGTGAAGCCAGCTGTCCAACAGCTAAAGCTTGGTTGAAACTGGGTCATGCAACAGGACAATGATCCCAAGCACACCAGCAAATCTACAACAGAATGGCTGCAAAAGAAAAGAATCAAGCTGTTGCAATGGCCCAGACAAAGTTCAGACCTCAACCCAATTGAAATGCTGTGGCAGGATCTTACTGCATATAAACAAATGCCCACACACCTCAGTGAACTGAAGTAAGAACAGCAGCCCAAAATTCCTCCACAATGATGTGAGAAACTCATATAGTCATACAGAAAACAATTACTTCAAGTTATTGCTGCTAAAAGTGGTTCTACAAGCTATTGAATCATAAGGTGCTCGTACTTAGTTGTGGTTTCTCCATTTTGGCTTAAATTGGCTTAAATTTTGGTAATATGTCATGTGTTGTTGTTCTTCTGAGGTTGTATTTACCTAATTTTCAGACCTGTTAAGGATCAGATGATTTTTATTATGTCCTGATATGTAAAACCACAGAATTCAAAGAGGGTGTACTTTCTTTTTCACATGACTATATCTAGCCCATCCGTACTTCAGATGCATGCTTTTGTGCAACTGCCAAGCCCTGCATTGAATTACCCAGAATTTCTGTGTTTTAGTGTATGGGCAGAGATGGGGTCTATGAGTGGACAGTGATTTGAGGATGATCGTAAAAATCATGTGGATCCATGAGGATCTGTGCATCAGATCCATGTTTTTGCACCACTGCAAAGCCATGTGCTAAGGGACCTATAATTTCTTTGGTGTAGTCTATGGGCACAGATGGGTCCTATGATTGGATAGTGGTTTGGGGATGATCCTGCACAAAAATCATGTGGGTCTATGAGGATCCCTATAGTGGAGAGCCATGATTTATGTGGTGTAACCTATGGGCACAACTGGGGCCTATGAGTGGACAGTGGTTTGGGGGGGGTGATTCTGCAGAAAAATCATGTGGATCCATGAGGATCTGTGCTTCAGATCCACATTTTTGTGCGACTGTAAAGCCATGCACTTAAAGACCCACAAGTTCTGTGTTTTAGTGTGTGGGCAGAGATTAGACCTATGTTTGGAGAATGTTTTGAGGGTGATCCTGTGTAAAAATCATGTGGCTCTATGAGGATCTGTGCTTCAGATGCATGTTTTTTTTTTGTGCCACTGCAAAGCCATGCACTTGGGGAGCCATTATTTCTGTGCTGTAGCTTATGGGCACAAATGGGGCCTATGAGTGGATAGTGGTTTTGGGATGATCCTGCAGAAAAATCATGTGTACCATCATCTCCATATTTTTGCACCACTGCGAAGCCATGTGTTGAAGGACCCATGATTTCTATGATGAAATCTGTGGGTGCAAATAGGATCTATGATCTGACAGTGGTTTAGGGAGGATAACATCTAAAAATCACATGAAATCATGTGGCTCCATAAACCTATGCATAAACTGTGTAAATTTACTCATGAGTATACTAGGTAAAATGTGCTTTGAGATCATTCAACGCCACATAGGGAAAAAACAGTAATTTTACAGCTTAAATGAGTGATCTGCTGTTATCAATTTTTAAAATAGCTTTTAAAATATGTTCACAGGCAGCAGCTAAAAATGTGTGGCCAGGAAGGAGTTAAATGCTTTCTTTCACACTGAAGGCCATGGCAGGGTGAAAAGTGACAGACTTACACCTGCCCTGTGGGCTGACTGGAGATACATTCTGATTGGCCAGAATGCTATGCTATGCAAATAGTTCCTTTGGAATTCTTGGAAGCTATAAAAAAGCAGCTATTTCAGAATTTTTAGGAATTAAATAGCAGTAATTACAGGGTCTGAATTAGAGCCATGAAGGGCTCCATCATTCTAAAAGAAAAGAAAAATGCCTCCCACAGAGCAGTTTTTTTTTCCAGGTATGCAAATTTTGTCTTATCCACATACTTTACCTCTTTTCTATCAGCTGTAGATTTGTGATCATTTGTGTCTTTTTTTTCTGGAATGACCATGGTTTATTGTGGAAAGAAGGAACATCAGTTGTCATAATTTGGATGACAGGCTACAGCTGCTGAAATATTCTCTTTCACTCTTATAGGTACAGATAGCTTATCTTTCTTTATGTGCAGTTAATCCTACTGCTGCCAGGGCAGATTCTGTGTGTTGTTTAGTGTGACATCCGAAACCATCAAGAGCTAACCCATGGGTTAGTCTGAGTCCCAACAAGCCAGAGGAAGAACTCTTGATTTGATCTCATGTTGTTTCTGTGGCTTGTTGGAGGAGAAACAATCCTGAGTTCCAGCTGGTGCCACAGATAAACATCATGCTAAACAAACCATGGTCAGGAAGCTCCTCGTTTCTTTTAAGGTACGATTAGGAAGCATGAGTATTGTAGTTTGTAATAATTACATGATCATGGACACCCATAGAAGCAGGAACATTGCCTTCCTTTTCTCTCCCCTTGCTGGGAGGTTTGAGGTAAGACGAGGATGGATTGTGAGAGAAGCCCCATCTCAGATGTATCAGGAGAGTAGGGTGGGTTCTCTACATTTCACAGCATGTGTTCATTTCCAGTGGGTAGTTATTCTACTCTAGGATTCACATCTGGGAAAGACTACTGCATATCTTTTTGTAATGGGGTGGGACTAAGCTTAATAATAATTGGGTTCTCCCTTCTCCTTCTCTCTCTCTCTCTGTAGATGTACATGTAATGCCTATACGAGTATAAAGTTTTCACTTAAACATACAGGGGTAAAACAGTGTTACTTTAAAAAAAACATGACTTGAAAACCGTTTAGTCAAATGTCCTGACATTTGGCACAGAGCAAGAGCAGACTTTCTGCTACATCTGTGCCAAATTAGGTGCTGATTTGAGGTCTAGTTTCATATAGATTTTTGTTTGGGGCACCCCATCTTTTGATTTTGCTTGTAGATAATTTTTTGTTGCTGTGCTTGCACAAAATACATAGCTATACTAATCCATACCACATAATTGTGCACATTTAGCGACTTCTCTGTAATTAGATATATCTGAAAATTCTATTATATTTATCTACATATTTAAAAAATGTTTTTGTGTTGCATTGTTGCATTTTATGAAAACAGTAACTACTGTAAGTCACATGTTGCATCGAAGCTCGGTGACAATGCATTAATGTATATCACATTATAATACTTCCTACAAAACTCTTCATCATATTTGATGAATGAAACAGAACTACCTTAGCTAAATCACTATCTGTCCTCAACATCTTAAATGCAGCAGTAAAAGTAAAATTGTAAGTTAATGTTGTGCAGATATAATTACTGCTTTTTCTCCTTCTTAACTGCGTATTTCATATTCCTTTTCTTTTACTATCTTACAGCATTCATGGCTTTAGTATAGCTGAAGCGATTTAATATAGCCCTTAAGTTAAATATATATTTTTTAAACTGAATGTAATTTCTAGCACTTATAGGACAATATTCCTTGCCCACTCTTAAACTGTTCTCTTGAATCAGATTGCAAATCCACCAGAGTCAATTCAGATTCTCTTGCAGAATTTTAGTTCTCTGAGTGGTGCTCTTCCTACCATGCAGACAGACATGCTAAATTAAATACAAGGGCAGTCTGCCATCCGAGCAGGGTCAGGACCTCACCCCAAAATTCCAGGTCAGGACAACCCCCTGCTGCAGTCATGAACTGCCTATGGGGAAGTATCAGAGCTTCCCCTCAGATACTTCTGGTTTCAGGACTTCACATGATTTCTTCTGAATCCCCTAACAAAAGGAAAAACAACATCAACAGCACAACAAATCTTTAAGGCATTTGGATCAGCCTTTACTCGAAGGGCTTTTAAATATGTCTAGCTGTCACCAGAAGTAAGACACTGCAGTCACTATTGATTCTCCCACCAATTAAATAATTGTTTAACTGAGTTTGATGTCTGAAATAATCAGCTCCAGAGTAATCCCACTGGCAATAGTCCACCTGCACTGAATATTGTTATTGCAACACTAGTGATATGTTTGCCAGAGAAAAGATTTTAGGAGCGGACTAGACAGTAATACCTGGATGCAAGAAGCCATTTGCCTTGTTTCCTGTAAAATCACAGGACTAAAAAGGAGCAGATGGTAATAAAGGTCAGTCTTCTGCCCTAAAGCAAGATCCTTCACTCTCCCCTCTGCATAGCCCCCAATTAACCCATATAATTGTTGCATAAACAGAAAGCTGGAGCAAACTGGTACACCAATCACAGAGTCACTGTGTGATCTAGTGATGTGATTGGGCAGAAGCATATATGCAGGGGAAGGTATCTATTTGTTTCCCTCAGAGAAATTCTTGAGGAAGTTTGGCACCTGGACATATGTACTTTGTAGGGCAGGTGAATCTGTGGCTTCACTTTCTCTCACATGCTTGTTTCTTCACAATATCAACTTGTATCTTTCAGTTTTTTAAAGACAATTGCAAATGTTGGGAAGTTGATATTGAAAAAGGAGACTAGTTAGCATGCATGTAGTTGGCATGATATGCATCCACCCCTCAATCACAACCTACATTTTGATTTCATGGGGCATATTTGGAATCTCATTCACATCTAGTCTTCTCTTTCCAAAGTTCTAGAAAGACATTCAGTTTTACCAAACATGTTTCTACTGTTTTTCCACCAAGTTCACTAGACACCTTTTGTTAGGCCTCAGATGGGGAATTTCCAAACTCAGTTCTTTTCCTTTCATCTCACCAGCACAACTTGAGTTGGTATGACGACTTCTGGCTACTTTTGAGTTTCTTCCTTTTAATGCTTCTTCACCCACGCCTAGTCTCTGGAATAATATGCCTTTTATTATCATTGTTACTAATTTTAAAACCTCTACAAATAGGAGATCTGACAACTATTTTTGTTTTCTACTTTAATGTTCAAACCATTCATGTTATATTGGTGCTCATAGTATTATATCGTATTTTTTAGATGTATGATCTGAATTTCGCATTGTGATTTTATAGTATATTTTAAGTATGTACTGGGCACCTATAAGGAAGGGTGTGATATAAATTAAATAATCCCTCTACAGCCAAGCATTTACAGCTGTGTTATCTGGGGAATCTCATAATAATAAAATTAGGGTAATTTCAAATGTTCTTAAATTGTTGAATGGAGTCATCCATACACTCTTTGAACAATACAATAATGGATGAAGTTTGTCTGCTCTGCGTTAGTAATTGTGAATGAATACAGAACCAAATATCAAAGGAAGTGGAATAGTTATAGCAGAATAATTCAGGCAAGGGGCTAATTTTTGTTTATGCAGTCCATGATTTTTCTCTTTTCAGGCATCCAAATCTTCTGATGAGGATCTGAACATCTTTAATTTCTCATGAACTTAGAAGAATTTAGAATATTAAAAATGAACATCACATACCTCAAATGAAAAAAAGAAAAGAAAACCCCAAATCTGGACTATCCGTTCTCCTTACAAATACCAACTTTATTGCAACTATCCTTTTGCATACTAATACATGGTTCCGCAGAATTTATTCTTTGATTGGTACTTAAGCAACAGCGTGAGCATAGAATAAACGGGCATTATCCATTCCAAATACTCAAATGTGAGATGCTCATTTGTTCGTTAATCGTTTACTTCGATTTCTGGATCCTCATGTACAAAAGTGTGGCATGATAAATGGCAAAATTTTAAAGGGCAGTTGTGGGGGGGGGGAAGGGAAAAATCCCCCTTCCCCCCGTTCCTTTCCTCCCTCGCACATCTGCTTCCCCGTGGCAGCCACCAAGCCGGTTGGGAGAGAAAGAGGTTAAACGAGAGAAAACTTGGCTGAAGCGATGACTGGCAAGGAGAGGAGAGCGAGAAGGAGGGAGGGAGGGACTGACAGGGTGGAAAGGAAGGAGGGAGAGACACCGAGACCGACAGAGAGAGAGAGAGAGAGAGAGAGAAGGAAGGAGGGAGGGAGGGAGGATCACGGGCTGCGGTTGAGGCTTTGAAAGTCAGTCTCACAGGCATTGCAGCAGAGCCCCAAACCAGAGAGAGAGAGAGAGAGAGAGGCGACATTTCCCACGGAGGAAGGCGCACTCGCCAAGAGGACGCGGACGGCGGCCCCGAAAGAGCTTTTGTGTATGCGTGGTGTGCGCGCATGTTGCTGTCGGAGGCGGTGGCAGCGGCTTGGCGAGTCCCTTCGCAGCTCCAGCGCGGCGGCCGCGCGTCGTCCCCTGTCTCCTCCCCGCCCCTCCCCTTCCCATTAAGGCAGCCAGCCGCGCTCCGGAGCTCTTTTCCGCACTAGAACTAATTGCTGGGAGTTCGCGCCCGCTTGTCAGCCAGGGTGGCATTCGGGGCGGCGGCGGCGGCGGCGGCGCGGGCGGGCGGGCGTTTGTTCGGAGCCCTCCCTCCAGCCGGCGCGCGGGCTAGAGACCGACGACACCGTCCGCTTCCTCGGGCCAGGCGGTCCGTGGAATCAATCGCCCCGAAGCAAGCCGGCGGAAACCCCTCTTCAGGAAGGGGGGGCGCGCGCAGGTCGTGGCGAGAGGTGAGCGCGAGGGCCCCGGTTTGGGATTTTTCGCTTTGTGCGTGGCGGGTGTGTGTGTGGGTGGGGGGGGGGAGCAGGGAGGGAGTGAGGGAGGCGGGTGACGAGGGGCAGCAGCAGCAGCAGCAGGAGGAGGAGGGGAATGGGAAATGGCCGCGGAGGTGGCTGGGGGCTCCGGGAAGAGAGCGAGCGCGAGAGCGAGCGGCGGTTGATTTGGCACCCTGACAGGACCAGGCAGCGACGGGAAGGGAGGGAAGATGGGTCCTGAGGCGACCAGGGAATAATCCGGGGGGGGGGGGTTACTTTGGGTCCCTCAGGAGGCGAGAGCGAAGGATTGTTTCCGGTGGCAGCCGGGCTTTCTCCTGCTGCCTCTCCCCGTCTCTCCTCCCTAAACGCGTTTAGAGATAATAAAGTTTGACCAGTAATTGGACGAGGGGAGGGCAAAGCAGGGCGAGCAAAGTTTGTATTCACCCCCGCAACACACACACACACACACACACACACACACACACACAGAGCTTCCCCCCCCCCCCGCACCCTCCCTCGGTGCCTTGTGTTGTCGTCGTCCTGGCGCGTAATCCCCACGAAACTCGTTTCTGTGAGAGACTCGCATCCTCTCCCCCGCCCTCCTCTTTCCCTTGAATTATTTAGGGAGCCACAAAGTCTTGTGCGCAATAAATAGCTGCAGTTCCACCAGCGGCTCCTCTGCGGGTTTTGGAAGGGAAGAGAAGACCCAGGAGCGTCCCCTAAGCAGAGCCCTTGCTGTTCTCTCCCTTTCTCCCTCCCGACTCTCCTTTCATCCTTGCCCCCTTCCCTAGCTCTCCCCGCTCCCAATTGCCCGCACTAGACAAGGCCATGTCTTTTTTTCTGCCTCCTGTTATTTATTCACTTCCTCTCCATCGCCAAACGCACACACCGGCAGGAGAGGCGTCCAGGTTTTTGTCCCTCCGCCTCCTTGTTGCGTGTCACATACACATTTCCACTCCCATCTCCATCCTCCCTGAAAGGTGGTCTCCCATCTTTTACCTCCTTCCGTGTCAGCTTGGAACAGCCCTCTGCATCTTTGTAGGTAAAAAGGTCTGCATGCTCTAAGCCCTACCACCTTCTCTTGCACCCTGGTAGTGACCTCTCGTTCTGGGAAGGGTTAGTATTTGAGGGTGTGGTTCCCACCCACTCCTTTTCGTGTGAATGTTGTGGGAACGAGTTTAAAAAGATTTTGTTGACAAACAGGTTGAGCTGTAGTTGCAAATACTGACTGCCTGACTTTGGTGATAGAAATTTTATTATGTGGTTGTAAAGTTACTGAGGCTGATAGTAAAATATTTATTAAAGTTTTCAGAAATTAAAGGGATAACGATTTAAGAAAATTGAAGTACTTCGCAGACATGGGGTTGTTGTAAAATCATGCTGTATTCCCAAGTGGGGTAGTAAAATATAGGGAAACATTCTACATGTTCTGTTTGTTTAGATAAACTTTTTACCCCAATACTCTGGTTTCTACACATAACACAGAAGTAATAAATACTGAGGTACTTTATTCACTAGTAGGAACTGAGTCATGGGAACATATAACATGTAAATTGCAGATCATTAGGAAAAGCTCACCAGTTCAGCACATTAACTTTCAGAGGTGAATAGTTGCTTGCTTAATATAGACATTACCATTTCGGTCTGTGAAATAAAATATCTTATAATAGCAAATATGGATGAATCCCTAATTAAACTTTATTGGACTGTGAACTTCTGAAATATGAGCATGCAGAACACTAAATGTTTTTAAAAGATGGGAAAATATTGGAGATTACTTTTCTTAATGGTTGCAAAATGATTGCTGTTTGAGTGATTCCTCACATGATACAAGTGGCTAAATTAAACACTAAAGTGCGAGTTTTTAAAAAAAACGTACGTCCACCTGGCCTGGGGGGGGGAGAAGGATAGCTTGGTATTTGAATAAAGTGGTTACAAGTTCAATGTACAAATAGACAAACTATAAATAAATTGATATTGAGGGTGTGGCATAGGGGCTTGTGTGATCTTCTGCTGATACTTGCATGAAGAAGAGCTGCAGTGTACACTGTATCTTTCAGTCTATCTGATTTTAATTGTCCTTCGGTTCTTGATTTCTAAAGAAGTAAAACATATTATGTGATTGATCTAGATAGAATTCTGCTGTTCATCTTCTTGGCCAGTATTCTGTTCTTTCCTCTTTTAAGAACATTAAAAACATAGGTATATCAAAACAGGTTACAGTGACATGATGCCATTGTACACATTTACTAAGGTGAGCTTGTTAATTTAATATGAAAATTTATTTGAGCAGATGATAAACCACACCATAAGTTCCCCACCAAACTGCACCATATTTGTAAGCTTTATAATAATATTAATAGTAATAATAAAGGTAATAAAATATAAAGTGCCTAAAACATTCTGTTCATTAAGAAACAAAAGCCCTGAGGTTATATGGGAGAAGTAGAAAGCCTCATTATTAGGCATTGGAAGAGAAAACTAAAGGGAAATATTTGGTGCGTTATAAACTTAGTACTTGAGATATCAATATTTGATTCATACTTTAATTTTCTCAGACAACTTGAATTTTCCTAAGAGACCTCTCTATGCTTGAAGCTCTGCAAATCTTTTTGAGGGCCTATGGGGATGTTTAATGCTGGGATATAAACCAAAGGAAAGCATTTTCCACACAAGTTACTTTCCTGGTGACTTATGAAACTTGTTGCATATTGGTTAATACATTTGCACTTTTGTGTTACATTAAGTTCTGGGCAAGGCAACATACAAGTTTTTCATTGCTTTTTGTTACAGATAAAAAAATTAAAATTCTGAATAAGAATTCTCATATTTTCCTGATATATTAATATTATGAAATATAAAGTTAAAATATAATTACATATTTGCCTGAAAAACTAGATTTCAGTATGAGGAATGTACAGCATATCCCCCCATCTGTATATCTAGGGCCAAATTAGGCTTCAGTGTACTTCTGTATTATCTTGTAAGGTTTTTTTAAATAAACATTTTATCTCCAAGGGAAAGGGTGATAATTAACTGGTTTAGAATGAGAGTACAGGGGAAATGTAACCCTTTCCTTCCACTATTGTGGTCCAAAGGAAAGGATTCCACTTCCAATTTGCTTCAATTCTGGAGGTATTTATCTCCTCCCCCCAAGCTAATGTATATTGGAAAAAATACACGTAAAATGCAAAGACCCATTTAATGTCACATCTGTTCAGTTCTCAGATTGGTTATTCAATTTATTAGCATTCCTCTGCCACTTCCATCAGCCAAAATACTTATCAACACGATTAAACAACAAAGTGGATGTATTTTGTAATTATTGTGCAAAAACCTTCCTTCATTAATTAAGAAATACACATATTGTAAATGGGAAATGTATAGTTGACGTTGCAAAAATCTTCTTGTGGGATATGATTTGCATTAATTTGGGTCATCTCGAGGGCATTTTCAACTCATAGTGAGACTTTAAAGATGAGATCAGTTCCCTTGCACATGTATAAGATACGTAGGATTTTGTGTTAAATTTCCTGGATCTAAAAAAGTTTTTAAAACGTAGCTCAGAAATCATTGTCCTCCTACATAAGAAGAAAGCATGGGAGAAACAAAACAAAACAACCCCCCCCCCCCCCCAGTTTTGCTTCTTCAAGAGTAAAAATGTTACAGTCTTCAGATTTTTTGTGTGTGGCTAATGATCTATAAGCTGGTGAACTATTGAATTCAGTGACTAGAATCCTGTCGCTTGTACTGTCCAGCTTTAAGTCCATTGGTGTATGATCTTAGCAGCAATTTGCCACTAAGTGTTTAAGCATGACAATAAACTAATTTACTGCTAAAATTTATGCTGTCATATTTTTCAGTTGGATCCAACCAACAAATTTAATTTTAAGTAGACGTGCATATGTTTGTTCTGTTACTATAGTAGGTTTGGGCAGCTTCAGGCGAGTTGCTGTCTCTCAGCCTCTTAACATACATGGCTCTGGTAATGATTGTTGAGATAAGTTGTGAAGTATTTTGATACAGATATGTGGATGATGATGATTAACATGTTTGTATCTGAAAATACTTCATTATGGATATAGACATACCGAGAACTGTTACTACTGCTGGCCAGAGCTGAAACTAGCAAGATAGCTCAGTGAGTTAGGTCTCTGGCTGTGGAGCCAAAGATTGGGAGTTCAGTTTCCCATTGTGTATCACAGAAGAGTCAGCTTGTGTGGCGTTCAGCAAGCTACACAGTGTCAGGATGCTTCCAGAAGAAACAAATAGTAAACCACTTCTGAGCACTCTCTAACTAAAAAGGGTTGTCATATAGTATAAGTCAGCATTGACTTGATGGCACACACATCACAGACAAGACTGAGTATTTCTATTTCAAAATGCTGTGTATCTTTTCTCAGTAGTCTTTACAACAGTTCGGGAGGGTAAGAGACTAAAAAGGTGCTTGCTTAAAGTCACCCAGGAATTTGAAATGAAAACTCACTTTCTGGAGATAATGTGGCTGTAGGGTAGACATTTTTGATGGAGACAAAAGTGATCTATGAGACCATGAACATGCTGTTTTATACTCAGCATACATCTTTGGTCCCAAAACAATTGTTTCAAACTTATCTTTATATAGGTAACACTTACTTATAGAGCTGCACATTTTGGGTGGAATTTGGTACATGCAATTATATCAGTAGGTGTTTGAGAAGGAAAACATGTTCCCTGTTTTTATATTTTATTTCTTAATGCCTTTTAGTATGCCTTGATCTGATGCAGAAAAAGGACTAATGAGTTCTAGAAATAGTAAGAATCAGCTAGAAACTGCATCCTCTTCAGAAGAAATGTCCTTTATATATGAGGAAAATTATATTTGAGGAAAAGTTGAATTATCTAATCACCTTTGACTTATTTTACTTGCAGACCTATAGTGTAAAATAGGGGCTCAGAAAGTGTAACCTTCCAGATGTTGTTGGACTGCAACTTCCATCACCCTTAGCTAGCATATCCAGGGGAGACCAATGATGGGAAAAAACCCTCCATCTAGAGCAGAGGTCCCCAACCCCCGGTCCGCAGCCTGGTGCCGGTCCGTGGCCTGAGCCAGACCGGGCCGTGGAGACAGACCTCCCCCCCACCCCCGCACGCACTCCCCACACACAGCCCCTTTGCGCCTGTGCCTGTGCCCCCGCTTGAGCACTCCCCCACCCCTTCGCGCATGCGCATGAGCGCCCCTGCGCCTGCACTAGCCCCACGCTGCCCTTCATGCATGCGCACGAGCGCCCTCCTGCTCCTTCGCATGAGCGCAAGCGCACTCCTTCGCGCATGTGCACGAGCCAGGGGGTGCCCCACCTTCCCCAACAGGTCTGCGGGGTTTAAAAAGGTTGGGGACCACTGATCTAGAGGATACATCTTTCTTACTGCTGGTATAAAGCAAGGCATATAGAACCTGTATACATATAAACTTTATGATAGTTGAAAGAAATATAACTATATAGGAAAATTGCTGATTTAAAATGTTTGTTGATTACTTCTATTTTACTATTTATTAATACATTTTAATCAGCTCAGGTATTGCATCTGCATTTTCCTGAAAATGTTAATTTTTAGAATTCTTCTGGTTTTTTCCCCCCCATAATGGATATTGTCTTTGCTACAGAGATATCTATTTTATAGATTGCATCTGCTGGACAATTTTTTTTCCTTAAGTGGCTTTTTAAAAGGATTAGACAAATTAAGGGATAATAAGTTTATCAAGACTATAGTAATGATATCTAACTGGAACATGCATACTTAGAGACATCTGAATATCAGATGTATGCAGCATAGTAAGCTGAGGCCTTCATCCCCCTGTTGATGCGCCCCACTTCCTAGACGCAGAAGACTGGATTAGATTGACCCTTTGTCTAAGCATGGTTCTTCTAGTTCTTTCATATGTGAAATAAGTTTGATCATCTAGTGATTATAATAGTTATGCATCTTAATTCCACATATTTTAATTGATACTCTTTATTTTGGGGGCCAGAGTCAGATGTCTGCCTGTAAAAGAAGATGGACAAAGCTAAATTCCCCACTAACTTCTCTT
Source organism: Intellagama lesueurii (assembly GCA_037013535.1). Classification (NCBI taxonomy): domain Eukaryota; kingdom Metazoa; phylum Chordata; class Lepidosauria; order Squamata; family Agamidae; genus Intellagama; species Intellagama lesueurii. Next base: position 55,478,479 of record JBAJHW010000003.1, on the reverse strand, counting down.
TTCATTACCCTCAGAAAATGCTTCCAAAGGGATATGGAACCTAGTTGAGTAGAGTAGGCTGTGGGACATGGTGGGTTGCCAGTGGTCAAAAATGAGTTTGCAGGAAGTTAGGCTGTGGAGGAGGTATCTCTGTCAGATTTTTCATTTACTTTCCTTTTGCTCTGCCTCCTTGCTGTAGCCTACTCCACTCAGCAGAATCCCATGATCCTTGGAACATGGAGGCAGCCTCGGGGGACTGGTAGAGGGAGGGATGCTTAGAAAGGTTGGGTTAACTTGTGTATGCTTGTTCCTGTGAGCAGACACAGGAATCATATGAGTGTGTGTGTGAGAGAGAGATTAACAGTGCACTGATTCAAAATCAGTATAACATTCTTGGACATCGGTTAATATGTAAAACATTAAATGACATGTTGCACATTACATCTAGTAAGGATTTTTTTTCCTTTTGAAGAATTGAAGGGAAAGAATTTTTCTTACCAGAGAAATCTTTGTTTCTTTTTTCTGAATGTCATATTCACTGGTCACAAATTGTTCCATTGTCTTATCTCATGTCTTGACCCAAATAACTCTAGATCTGTGTGTTCCGCATCCTCCATACTTTACAAGAATAGCAACAAAAACATCATTAGATAAACTATCAAATGGCACATTCATTTTCTTTCCATTTTGTGAGGATAGAAGAGATAGGAGACCCTAACGTGCTCTTCAGAATAGATGGGAAATATGTACACACTATAAAGATCTGTGTATTTCTTCTTGAATGCACATATAAATAGGCTTTCAGAGAAATAGCTGTGTTAGTCTGCTTCAGCATGTCTAATAAAATCAACAAATAAAAGGTCAATGTTTTGTGTTATCTTGAAGACTATTTCAGGATGAGTTTTCACAGATTATGTCTGAGGAAGTGGATGGTAGTCCATTAATAAATCAATCTGTTAGTTTTAAGGTGCAGTAATTCTTTTTGTTGTTGTTGTTCAACTGGTGATATTCACAATAAATGTGTGGGCACCTTAAATTAATTTTGAAAAATGGCTGTGCTTTTATTGAGTTGACTGGATAGCTCAGTGAGTTAGGTATCTGGCTGTAGAGCCAGAGATTGGGAGTTCAGTTCCCCACCGTGTATCGCAGAAAAAACTAGCCTATGTGGTCTTGGGCAAGCTGCACAGTCCCAGAAGTGCCCCCAGAAGAGAATGGTAAACCACTTCTGAGTAGTCTCTACCTAGAAAACCCTTAAAAAGTTGCCATAAGTTAGAATTGACGTGACAACACACAATTATTATTGTTGTTATCATCATCATCATCACTGTTTTAAAACAGGCCTTAAATATCTGGATGTTTCAGTTTATTTTTAAAAGCAAAGCAAAAAGCGTGCTGCTTATATACCACCCCATAGTGCTTCAAGCACTGTCTGGGCGGTTTACAAGTTAATTATGCAGGCTACACATTGCTCCCCCAGCGAGCTGGGTACTCATTTTACTGACCTCGGAAGGATAGAAGGCTGAGTCAACCTTGAGCCGGCTACCTGGGATTGAACCCCGGGTCGTGAGCACAGTTTTGGCTGCAGTACAGCAGTTTAACCACTGCACCACGAGGCTCTTTTAACTCATACTGGTCCATATTTTGTGTTTTTAGCAGATGCATATATTTTTATTTTTTATTTTTATTGGAATAGTATTTAATTGCATCTGTTAGTTAATTGTATTATAAATGTTCTTTAACTTGATCTCAAGAAATTGATACAAATCCTTCCACAACTGAACTACAGTGTGAACTATAACATTTTCCCATGGTGCCATAGATTAAATAGTAAACGAATTTACCATGGCAGCTCAAAAAAAGTCATAGGATTGTATCTTGAAGGCCAAGCTCAGTGAAATGGTGAAGGGGTATTTTAATAATATAGTATGCCACCTTGCACATTTTTGCAAAGAGTAACCAACTGTATGATACAGCCTCGTGGGTGGGATATCACTCAAAATTGCCCCCTCCTTTTCTGCTGACAAAAGCTTCCAGTGCATTAAAGAACCCTCCCTCGATGGGATCTTAGTATGTTGTTTTGTGGAACTGAGTTATAGCAACCCTGATGGGTTTTAAAGGTAAGTGAGGTATTAAGGAGTGGTTTTACTAGTTCCACCCATGCCCCCCATGAGTTTTCATGGCAGAGCTACGGCAGGTCTCCTGAGTCCTAGTCTGTTAATCTATCCACTACACTAAACTGATTACTCCCCAACAGCAAATAACCCAGTATAATTATGAAGAAAAAAATGGTTAGCTTAGAGTATGGTATATTGAAATAAAAAGAACTTTTTAGTTGTGGACAACTTATGAGTGTTGCATGCTCTGATAGTGTGACATTGACTGACGTGATACAGTCAATATAGCTGTTGATCTTTTAAGAACCTTAATTTTCTTGCTGGGAACCAGTTGTGGAGCTCATTTCTGAGGACAAACAGTAGAGCTGTCACAAGGAGACCTCTGAGGGACATGCTGGTGAGACCGTTATTCCTTTAATCATGTAAAATACCTTCCTTCTCTATCTTTTATTACCATCTTTACATTTTTTCGTATCACTGATGTTTCATAGATAAATATGGAATAACAGAGTAGTGAGAAGTATCAGGCATGATCACATTCATGTGGGATGTTACCTTATATATTCCACACAGAATGAGTGGAATCGGTAGTTAGGAATTTTCCTAGTGTGCCTTTCCTGCTCATATGTGGGAGCATATGTGGTGTCACTTGACATGTTGATAATGCACACATATACATATGTCTTTATGAGCATGCACACACTGAAATTACCATATTCTCATAGCAGATAATAAATTCAAAAGTTCTTTCCTTGGAGCCCCTGCTGATAGTGCTCTGTATAGCTGTATTTTGTGCTTCTGAATACAAGTATGTGTGCTTCCTGTGTAATGTTTTGATACATGGGACAAGCTTACATGGATAAAGGTTTAATCATTTAGTCCTACTAAAGTACAGTGCTGATGACAATTAATCTGTCAGACTTAAAGTTATATCAAATGTGCATGTGATGACTCTTATTTTTTAAAGCAAAATAAGAGATCTGATAAGACATCTTACCTTTTAAGAATTTATGTAGGTTTTTATGCGTTGTTTTGAACAGTCTAAAATGACAATGGGTAGATCAGATAGATAATCTGGAAAGTAGATGACTGTCTAATTCGGCAGTCATATGTGGATACTGAAACATTTCTATTAAAGTAGTACATTTGCTGTTACAATTTTATATAGATCGACCAGTTAAATTAACATTGCTTTTTACAATGTAGTGATGTTTTATCCAGATATCTTTATGTAATATTCTTTGGATACTTGTAGTTTTGAAGAGTATGGCCAAACACCTGTTAACTGCTCAGAAGAATCTTGTTTTTATATGCTTGGTTGCATGATGTGATTAATCTTTAATTTTCAAATAATGGTCAGAGTCCCATTACATATCTCCAGTAGCACAACAGAAGTGATGTCACTGGCAGCAACAGGTTGCCCCTAATTAAAGAGCTCCGCTTCAATTTTAAGTTGGGTATAACTTCATCTTGGTGCATGCAAGTCATGCACAACTTCAAATCAAACCAGGAACTCTTCAGTTTGTAGCAGTCTGCCTCTGCCAATGATGTCACTTTCTTTGCACCAGTAGAGCTATGTAACAGAGTAATGGTTGTTGTAATATGAAGATAAGAGCACATTCTCATTGTGCTGCTATGAAAGTGTTAAATGAAAGCACAACATATAAAGCTAAACGTTTGGGAGTTTCGGTGGAAGAGACTCACATTGAATGTGACTGTAAAGTATCTAGCTTTATAGCTAGATCCCCTTCACAACAAATTCTTTCTAGGCTAGTAAGAATGTGAATATTATTAATATATTAACATTATAGATAAGAAATGGTTTAAAGTCGCATTGATTTCAGTGGCTTAATGCTCAACTTTCTAACTTTTGTCTTATTTTGAAATAAGAAAACTTAATGCATGCATTTATACTTCTACTGACAGATGAATTTAGCAATTATTTCATTGAATTTTCAAAGTCATGAAAGGAAAGCCATTAAAAGAAGGATGTTCTATGGAAAGTAGTCTGAAGAAAAAAACGTTGCCTGTGAAATAACTATCCCAATATTTGTTTTGTGTGAAATATTTACAAAAATAATTGGATTTGAACAGGGTAGATACAAATAAATTATTTTTAAAAATCAAATTCATTTAAATTATGATTTAAATTGTCAAAAATCAATTTGATTTAAATCAGATCCACTCTGGATTTGAATGAGTATTTCCTAGCACTAAAACCCTATCACTTTTCCCCCCCTGTAAAATAGACTGCATTTCAGCTAGAACCTGAATAATTGTTTTGGAACAAAATACTGACGAGGAGAGTTAAGAGCTGTTTTGTTTGTACAGATGAACATAAATAGATAGCATGGGCTTTATAAATTCAAAAGTGTGTACATCTTGGATGTTGTGATGTATGTTATCATGTTAGATTTCTTATTTTGCATGTAGGATTATAAATTTAGTTTAAATTAACCTGTATTTCTGTAGGAGAGATCTTTCTTTTTCTTCTGAATTTTTAAAATTTATTTTCCAACAGAAAATAAAATCTTGCTATTCATATTTTCATTGGAAATATTAAACAGAGAAATTAGACAGAATCAAGGAATACAAGGAACAAGGATTAAAGACGAAATTTATAAACTTCAAGCTTTTGCAGATGACCTGGTCTTTATTTTAGAAGACCCATTAAAATCAGCCCCAATTTTACTTCAGCAAATTGAAGAATTTGGTGAGGTAGCTGGATTGAGAATCAATAGAGAGAAGACGAAATTCTTAACTAAAAATTTAACACAAACATTAAAAAGTCAGCTCATCTTAAATACGAACATTCAAATAGCAAAGAAAGTAAAGTATTTGGGAATTTGCTTGACAGCTAGATTCTCTTCATTGAAAGAAGAAAATTATGTGAAATTGCTTTCGCAGATTAAGCAAGACTTGGAAAGGTGGGAGAAACTACTACTCTCCTTTCTAGGAAGAATTGCAACGGTTAAAATGAATATCCTCCCCAAACTACTCATTCTCTTCCAGAATTTACCAATTAAGCTAGAGCAAAAGTTTTTTGAAGAATTAAACAGCCTAGTTTCAAAGTTCATATGGCAGAAGAAGAAACCAAGAATTAAACGCAAATTACTACAAGATGCCAAAGAAAGAGGAGGATTTGGCTTGCCAAATTGGAACTTATATTATCAGGCAAGCGCATTAACGTGGATTGTTGTTGTTTAGTCATTAAGTCGTGTCCGACTCTTCGTGACCCCATGGACCAGAGCACGCCAGGCCCTCCTGTCTTCCACTGCCTCCCGGAGTTGGGTCAAATTCATCTTGGTCGCTTCAGTGACACTGTCCAACCATCTCGTCTTCTGTCATTCCCTAACGTGGATTAGGGAATGGATAAAACTAAAAAATAAGAGAGTACTATACTTAGAGGGACACGATTTGCAAGTAGGATGGCATGCGTTTTTATGGTACGGAAGGACTAAAACTCATAAATATTTTGAAAGAAATATAATAAGAAATTTGGGAAAAAGTTAAATCTAAAATATATGTGAAAATACCTAGATGGGTCTCACCAATGGAGGTGTTTACATACCCAAATTTGCTAAACTTCGAAAAAATAACTACTTATAATGAGCTTTTGAATTCTGAGGGACTTTTGAAGACAAAAGTTCAATTAGAGAACCAAGGACTAGTCTTTTCATGGTGGCCTCAAATGCAAATACAATCAATTTATAATCAAGATAAGAAGGCACAAGGTTTTTATAAAGAATATACAAAATTTGACAAAATATTACTATAGAAGAAAAACAAATTCAAAAATTGTATAAATTTTTACTGCAATGGGATACACAAGATGAAGAAGTTAAAGATACAATGTTAAAATGGTCTAAAAACTTTGGCTATAATATGGAATTAGAAAAATGGCAACAACTTTGGACAAAAAGTTATAAGCTAACATTAGCAACTTCCTACAAAGAAAATTTATATAAAATGTTTTATAGATGGCATTTGTCACCAGCTAGACTTGCAAAAATGTTCCCAAATATGTCAAACAAGTGTTGGAAATGTGAAAATCATGAAGGAAGTTAATACCATGTATTGTGGCCTTGTGAAAAGCAAAAAATTATTGGGCTAAAATCCACATGTGGATTAAGCAAATGTCAAAACAGGAAATAGAATTTAAACCGGAAATATTTTTGTTAGGATTACTACCAAATACTGTAGATATACAAAGCTATTATTTAATACTACATGTTTTGACAGCAGCTCGGTTATTATGGGCACAGGTTTGGAAAGATGAAAATCCACCAAATGATGATATGATCATTAAAAAAATATTAGAAAGTGTAGAAATGGATAGATTAACTAAGAGGCTAAAGGGACAAGAAGAATAATCTTTTTATTTAAGATGGAATTTATTTTATAATTGGTGGAAAGTAAAAATCCCACAGTAAAGGAACAGAAAATGAATAAAAAATGGGATTCATGAATAGGATCTCATCAGAAGGATTGTTCAAATATACAAGATTGCTTCTATGTTGAGCCTTAGGCTTTTTTTCTTTTTTGCATTTAGATTATCTTTGTTTATTGTTCGACGATTAGAGATTCTTACACTTTATGTTTACTGTTTAAATGCGCTTTGTGCTATATATCTATGTTTTTTCTTCTGAATTTTCCATGAAAAAAACCTATTTCTAAAAATGCACTGTTTCTTAAAACATCATATAATGGCCAAAATTTTGCCATTGCATCTATTCATTTGCCAAAATTCTTTTGCTTAGCATAGTAAATAGAACTAGAGTAGATCCATTGAATTAATGAGGATTTGGTGAGTTAGATCTCTAAGTTCCATTGATTGAAGTGGGCTTACTCTAACTTCAGTTTACTCTAGCATAGTAACTTGCAGGTAGAGTAGGTTCATTTGAATCAGTGCAATTTACAGAGGTGTTGTCTCATTCCCCATTGAGTCAATAAGCCTGTTCTAGTGCAATTTACTAGACTAAGCAATATGATTTTTGCCAAAGAATAGATGCAGTAGCAAAATGAGCAGTTTCAGGTAACACAGAGAGTACTTTTAAGGAGAAAGGTGGGCTAAAATATTTTAAATAAATAGTGATATAGTTAGGATGAGTGAGTGAATTAAAACAAACTCATAATCCAGACTAAAAATCTGATTATGAATTCACTTGAATAATTATAAATCAGCACAAAGTCAATATGAACTTTCTTATTTCATCTGATATATTGCAAATGAAAGGAAAATCAAAGTTATATCTGCAATTATATGTGATAGAATGTATGGAATTGGGCTGAGTTCAGTAGAAGCTATGTTTGGAACCATTTTGGAATCTATGTTGCAAATGCTGCCTTCTCCTAAATTTACAAATCATTCCTTTAATATGAGATATAACATACATATAGTTTTACAACTCATCAGAGCCTTTATTATATTTTTAAAAATTCTGATGATATAAGGATGTAGATGGATGGAATAAGTACATTTATTACAAAGTGAGTATTTGCGATTTATATCCACCTGTTTAGGAATGCTTCTACTCAGGGGTTCTAGCTAGCTTGAAATAGAAGGTAATGTTGTTGAAAGGCACTGAGGAAAGCCTCCTTTTTCATCCTTCTGTAACTCTTGTTTACAATAATGGATTGTGCTGAGAGACAGAGGATCCGAGAGCCCACAGTGTTTTGTAGTGTCTTAAAGCTCGTAAGGCTTCTTTATGTGCATCAGTACCATTTTCCAGTTTTGTTGGTACATTTTGAGTATTTAGATATCTATTATATATGGGTAGAAAAAAGTGGCACTTTTACTTAAGTAGCTTGGTTGATGTTCATATTTTACAGCAAGTTTTTAGTTTAACATATTTGATCTTATACTAGATAAGGCTAATAGGTTAGCACAAAAGGTCATCTTATAAGGCGTTAGGCTTAATTAAGGGAGAGCAGGAGTGGCAGGAATATGTGACAGCTAAATGGGTTTCCCACAGACTAATGTCAGTTACAGTGCAACCATGCCTCAACTTAAGTGAGTTATTTTGTGCAAAGGGCAATGGTGATTAACAGTGTGACATGGTAGACATTTCTGGCCAATCCCATCTGTTTTAGAGGTTAAGAAAGCACACCTTTATGAGCTGATGGATTGATTTGTGAGCGTGTCTGGTAAAGATTAGAAGTCCAAGGCCAATGCAGTAAATGTTAAAGAATGTTGCTCTTTCTTAGTAGTTCTGTAACTGTCAGTTGTTTTGTAGTTAAGGCTAACTGTCTCTAAAGCTGCTTTAGAATAAAAATAATACTTCAGCCATGAGAGCAGGTGTGTGAATTGAAACTGATCTGGTATGGTATATTTGATTAAACTTCAATTTTCGAGCTGCTTTTGGTTTGTAACTAATTTTCTAAAGGATTCACTTAAAGTGGAAGTAATTTCTGGAGGAAGTCAGTGTGAATATTAACCTTCCTGGCAATTGTCACATAATCTATTAAAATTGGAACTTTGAGCTTCTGTGTGGATATTCTTTCCTTTACATTTTGAGTTTCAACACTGCCTGTAGTGAAGATAGAATCATCTAACACTTGACAAAAAAGGGACTACCACTCCACCCTTGTGCCTTGAAAGACAAATAGCTGATGCAAGCTTGTACTCTAGAACGAGTCTGCCAAGACTGGAATGTTCCAGACAATGACAGTAATGCACATTCTGCCTCTCCACATGCTTCCTAGGGCCAGTGATCTACTGTACACTTTCTATCACCATTAACCTGAAATGGGAGACAGCAGTTTTAAAATGGCCTATTTTTCCTCATGTGATAACTGCTGCTTTATCAAACACCATTTCTGCATAGGTGGAAATATCTTGAAATTACTAATTCTTCATAGTTACACAGTGCTTATGATGGGGAAGAAAGCAGGGCAAAGGGAGAACTGAGAGCTGTAAAAAAGGATGTGAGAGGGAGAGATGAAAATGGGTAAGGAGGGGAAGAAGGGGCATAGGTAGACTGAAGAAAGAAAAGAAAGTATGTGGACATAGAGGGAGCTAACGGACAATGGACAGATGTGGATCAAGGGGAAGAAAAGGGAGAAAATACTCAAGTGCATGCATGGACCAAAGAAAGGCTCCCGTCAGTGCACAGAACACTCTCAGTTATGTGTGTATCAATGTGTGTGTATGCATGCACGCATGCCTCTATGCATAGATGTATATTTACAAGATGTTGTACATTGGTATGAGATTGTTTAGCAGCACACCTGGAGAGAAGTGCATATATGCAAGAACTTTGAGGAGGAGGTGTGCATGCACATCTGTATGAATACTACAGTCCCATTTCTTTTGCCCTGCTTCTTGACTTTACTAGGCCATACATTAATGTATTTTTCAGCCTACTGTTCTCAATTTTTTTTGGCCACAACTGTAAACACAATATGAAATAAATATAGGCTAAATCAGGATTGTATAAGTCACGTAATAAACCTTGTAATGTGGTGTGTGAATAATTTTTTCCAGTTTGTGTCCCCCCGCAAATGTGCCAGGGCCATCCAAGGGGCCATATGGCTCCTATTGAGAAAGTCTGGTTAGTTGATCCAGGGATATATCATCTAGTCACAAAGATTATCAATATTTAAAACTTTTTGGCCACCCCCTTATTTTTCTGATAATTGAAATTTAGTAAATAACAACACTGTCTTATTATTTTTTTCAGGATACATGGATTTTTGTAGAAAGTTGTGCATAGTCTAAAGTAAAGTTTAATTGTATGTTATTTTTATTATAGCATGGCCCAGAAATGCAGTCACATCATAAGTACACTTATGAGAAAGTTTGTCTTCAAAATTATGAAGTGGCAGAAGGTTGATTACATTAGAAAAGAGGGTACAGCAAGAACCTGCTAAGGAGCAAGAAACTGTGTGATTTCACTCTAACAGATGCTTAACTACTGTGTTGGAAGACTCCATATGAGCTTAAAATAAATGCTGTAATAACTCAGATTGTGTGCCTTATCACATGTCTGTCTGACTCTGTAAACATGGGGAAAAACATCTCTTCTGCTGCAAGACCTAGTCATACATTGTTGTGATAAAAGTAGTTTAATAATGTTCAAGGTTTCTGCACAGTTAAACTAATTAAAGTGAGACAGAGGTCAAATTACGTTGCTGTGTATACCTTGGCTAAACAAGGTTAGTTATGATGGCATTATTACTATTACTGATTCCGAATTATTGTGGCATACCCTTTCTTCTGTTTAAAATCTTTAGGTACTTAAGATAGGGGTGCAATTTTCAGTTGGTCAACCCCTTGATTTAAGCTCTTCTGAGTGATTAAAATTCTATTCCTTTCAAAGAATTTGGTGTGCTCATCCAGCACCAGTTTGAAACCTCATGGGCAGAATACAGAACAATCTTGGGGACTCTGGAAATTGAGTCATGGCAACTGGACTTCTTTCTTATTAGGTTGAAACGTTTCGCTACTTGTCTAAGTAGCTTCTTCAGTCTGAACTTCCAGATAATCTCACCTGGATGACTGAGAATCTTCACGAATCTTGGGGGCTGTTTGCAAAGTGTATGCAAGAGATTCATAAGCTGTCAGCCTCAGCCTGTATGTTGGAGGACTATGTTATGTTAGACTATGAAAATATAGTAGAACAAAGCTAAAAGGGGTACAATTGAGGAGGGGAGTTTGCAGTGTTGGCATGTAGCTGCAAGCCAGGAAGATCCAGTAATAATGCAGTCTTAAGCATCCCTCCTTAGATATAAGTCCCAATGTGGCTTATTCCTAGGTAGCAGTGTATAGAACTGCGATTTGAGAGTACAAATATAACCTTTACTAAACTGGTAGCAAATATTTTTTTTAGCAGAAAGTGAACAGGATAATGTGCAGCAATAGCAGAGCTGCTGATACATATAGCCTAGTGTTCTTCCATCACCCAGTGTGCACAGCTGTTCTACCTATCAACTCCATGCATGCCATTTTTAAAAAGTTCAGATACTGACTAAAATACAGTGGTGCCTCGACTTACGAAATTAATCCGTATTGGAATGGTGGCCGTAACTCGAAAATTTCATAAGTCGAAGCACCATTTCACATAGGAATGCATTGAAAACCATTTAATCCGTTCCGGCCAAAGAAAAAAAAATCACCAAAAAAACCACAAAACAAATCCAAAAATTTGCTGCGGAGGCTTCCCGGGCTTCCAAAGCACCGGCGCCCGGTGCGGCGGTCAGGGCGGCTTTGGAAGCCCAGGAAGCCGGCACCCGGTGCAGCGGTTGGAACAGCTTTGGAAGCCTGGGAAGCTGGCACCCGGCGCGGCGGTCGGGGCCGCTTTCGGCTTCCCGGGCTTCCAAAGCCGTCCCCGCTGCCCTCTGCCTCCCGTCCCTGCTGCCTCCTGCAGCGGCAGACGCAGCGGGGACGGGAGGCAGAGGGCAGCGGGGACGGCTTTGGAAGCCCAGGAAGCCGGCACCCGGCGCGGAGGTCGGGGCGGCTTTCGGCTTCCCGGGCTTCCAAAGCCACCCCCGCTGCCCTCTGCCTCCTGTCCCCGCTGCCCTCTGCCTTCTGTCCCCGCTGCCCTCTGCCTTCCGTCCCCACTGCCCTCTGCCTCCCATCCCCGCTGCCTCCGCGGAGGCAGTGGGGACGGGAGGCAGAGGGCAGCGGGGATGGCTTTGGAAGCCCGGGAGGCTGAGCCTCCCTTTCCCTAACCATTGTGGCGAAGAAGCAGCCTCTTCGCCACCAACAGTTTGAATTTCCCGTCCTTTCCCCCAGCCTTTTTCCTTTCGTAGGTCGAAGTTCCGGCCGCAAAATTTTGGTTCGACTTGTGGCCGGAGCTTTTCGTAACTCGAAATTTCCATAAGTAGGGACGTTCGTAAGTCGAGGGCCCACTGTACCTTAATAAGAACCTAAAAAGAGTGTTTCTCAGTCAGACCAAATATCGTAATTTGGTGGTGAATTCTAGTGTTATGGAAAAAGAGGTTGAAGCAAATACTATCAGTTTTCTTCCCATACTATATGTACAACTGTGTTAATGTCTTATATGTTTCCCATTAATTGCCTTTTGAAAAATCTTTAGAAGTCTGTAACATTTTCTTATAATTAATAGGGTGAAATCCCTTTATAGTGGTACTTTGGGGGAGCAAATTGAGTAAGCCCTTTGGGTCCCACAATACAGATCTCTCTGCACCTTGTACAAAATCCTGTCTGCCTCTTTCATAGTCATGGAATCTCAATTTGCCTTGCCTACCAAGGACGTTCTTCCCTACAAAACCATAGGATTTGTTACCTCAAACCAGCCCCCTCCAGATCAGCAGTATATTAGTACGTTGGCTAGGAGCCTTACTTACGCTTTTACCCCAGGTGTCCACTTGCCCAGATCACTCAGAATAGCAAGAGATGGCAGCACCCATTTTGTTTTGAGAAGGGACCAATTTCACAGGCATTGTTTTTTGCAGATGTCTCAGCAAAGTGGAAAAATACTATTCTTCATCATATTTTAATAAAAGCTGTAAAAGAAGTAGGCAAATGGCTCTGGAAATTGTCACTTGTTGAACAGATTATCTGTATAAGGCAGGGAAAAAGTTGAAGCTCCTCTCCTCCATGGTATCTTCCTTGATGAAAGAAAGTTTCAGGTGCAGTCCTGTACACAGGTGCTTGAGAATGGCATTCATAGGATCACACAATTTCTTTTCTGTTTCCTAAAAAATGGCTAGTAGTATTAACATTAATTTCAGCCAAACCTAAATAATTGGAAAATATTTGGATTACTGAGGATTTTGCTTCCAACTAAGCTAAACAAAATAAATTTCATTAAAAAGATCAGTTTTTTGAGAATTGACTAAAAAAATGATTCTGATTGATATTTCATTCAATGAACCAGCTATCACCGATTCCCCATATGATGAATTTTGACCATGATTATGACACAAAAGCTGGGATAGGGTTGGTGACTTTATGTAAAAGCATTACAGATAATTCTTTTTTTGCTTGTGTCATGTCTTAATGCATTTATATTGCAGTTTTGATGTAATGGATGATTATATGACTATATAATTTTCTCCACTCCAGTTTTAATAGAAACTGACAATAACAAATGTATCCATAGTTTCATTCATGTGAGAGTGAGGCTTACCTGACCTTTTTCTATACTTTTACATACCTTTACATACTCCACCATTGCTCTAGGTATAAGGTGGCAAACTACCAGGCAGCTATGGGGGCATAAATTCTTATGGGACAAAATCCAGCCCCTACTCAACAGTCTGCCTGAAGACAAAAGAACCTTAATCTTCATCTTTCAGCAGAAGGCCATGTTTCTAACCACCTAACTAATGCAGTCTGCAAGATACACAACTTTTTGTGCCACAAAAAATGTATCAGCTGTAGTGGCCCTAAGATGCTATGCATAGCTCAGATGTGCAGGGATTTCCAACAATTCCAGGTTCAGGATAGACAACTTACCTTTTGATGGTGATGGCCTCTTCAGTGAAAAAGCTGATAATGTCATGGACAATCTGTACAAGAGAAGAAATAGGACAATATTTATGGGTTTTTATTCACACCACCACCAAAGATAATATTGTCCCTATTAGAGAGGTTTGTTCCTTTAGTGCTCTGCCAGATATTCCTTGAAGAAACAAAAGTCTTCCCTATACCTTCATCACAACATTGCAGACAGCCTCCTCACATTCTTTCAGAGAGAAAGGACAAGAAGTCTAAACAGCACTTTTGATTTCTTCTGTGCTGAGGTCCACATGCCTTTGACCTCCTACTAGCACAACAGTTATTCTGTTTTAGTGCCACATTTCAAAACCAGATGAAAAGTCACCAATGACAAATGAATTTTAGCCATAGTCAAACATAACTATGCAATAAGAGTTCAGATCCCTCTCTCTGACAGGTCATTTCAGACCTACAAAACCATCTCAAAATTTAGAAGAAGAAATTATATCATTTATTCAAAAGGATGTCATAAGGAAGGGGTCACTGACATAGCCAGAGAATTGGTTTTATTCCCCTAACTTCATGGTTCCCAAAAAGGATGGCAGTCTGCTCCCTATTTTGGACTTGAGTGATGAGATGTGAACTCGTACATAAAGACCAGGAAGTTCAGAATGGTGGCACTAATGGTAGTTTTACCATTTTTAAAGAAGAGAAAGTGGTTTACTCTAATAGACCCAAAGGATGCCTATTTTTATATTAGCTGTTAGGACAATTGATGTTTCTTACAGCAACAAGATATTTGAATTCAAGGCACTTTCTTTTGGCCTATCTATTAACAACACTGAGGATCTTTACAAAATGTATGGCACCAGTTGCTGCATACCTCAGAATCTGTGGTGTGGCAGTTTTTCCATACATTTACAACTGGTTAATTGTAATAGAGCCAAAGAGAAAGGCAGAGAAAGAAGTTTGCTTCACTCTATGATTGTTGTTGGACCTTGACCTTTGAATAAACCTTGAAAAGTGAAATTTGAGACCAAAATGGACAATTCAGTATATTGGTGCAATCCTAGATTTCGGATCTGCAAGAGCTGCCTCGGGACAGGAAGTTCAAGTCTGGGACATTTGCTATGGTGTATATGGCTCACAAATTGCTGGTCCTAATGGCATCCATTACAGCAATCATCCCTCGTGCTCATCTGAGAATGAGGTCTCTCCAAGCTTGGTACCTTACTTCATTCGACATACTAAGGGAAAGCACAAGAAGCTGATGGTAACGCAAGAATTAGCAGAGCAGCTTCAGTGGTGGACAAATACCCACAACCTAACTATGCAAAGGTTGTTCAAAAGCTCCCACCCACTGTCTGAATAATGACAGATGCAAGTCTACTGGATTGGGGAGCCCTGTGCCAGAACCAGCAGATATGTGCCCTTCGGTCTGAAGATGAAAGAAAACTATATAAGCTACACAGGATAATAGTGAAACTGCCAAGAGAGAGCCAATGTAGTTCTCATTGCTCCATGGTGACCATGCCAGACTTGGTTCGCCACACTAAAACTGATGGCTGTAGACTGCCAGTGATCCCAGGTGTTCTAACTTGGAACGGAGGTGCCATTTGTCACCCAGACATAGCCAGGTTGAAATTGACAGTGTGGAGAATTCACCAGCATTAAGCAATTATGCTGAAAGCCTGGAAACCGTCAGCTAGGTGGAACTATGAGTACAATGGAATAAATTCGTAGGCTTCATCAAGTCATTACGAGCTTCCCACCCTGCATACTGTGTTGCTGTTTTTGCTGCAACTTAAAGAAAAGGGCTTGACTAATTCATTTCTAGCTATAGTGGCACATCAACATCAAGATTCTGCTGCATCTAGATTTTTCAAGAACTCTGCTCAAAATGTTTCTTGAGTGGTTTGAGTACATCTGTCCTCATGTGAGGCCTCCATTGCCACAATGGTGCCTTACCTTGGTGTTCAACCAACTACTGAAGTTGCCCTTTGAACCAGTGGTGACTTCAAACTTGGCATTTCTATCATATAAGACCATGTTTCTTGTAGCAATAACATCAGCATTGGAGACCATGAAGAAGTATATGTTACTTTTTTTGCTCTGGAATGTTTTGAAGATGTTTGTGCAGGCACAGAAAGAACCTGTTGGTGTGAGCTGACAAATGACCACTCAGCAAACCACAGTTACAGATAAGCAACCTGTGTGTCAGACAGTTTTTCCTCTCATAGATTATTATTTGCAGTGATAATGTGGACAAGAACCATCCCACTTCTTTCTTTCTTTCTTTCTTTCTTTCTTTCTTTCTTTCTTTCTTTCTTTCTTTCTTTCTTTCTTTCTTTCTTTCTTTCTTTCTTTCTTTCTTTCTACTTGTATACAGCTCTATAGTGCAAATACTCTCTAGGCAGTTCAAAACACAACATTAAAACCAACAGTATAACATAAAATACAATATATAACAAATACTATAAAATAAATGAAACACTGTCACTAGCTTAAAAACTATATTTGAATAGAATAAACAGTTTCAAATAAATTTGGACATCTCAGGTCCGTGGTTAAAAGCCTGAATAAAAAGCAACTTTAAATAATTCTGTTTTTACTAATTGCCTGAAAAGAGGAATTACACCTGATGAACCTTTGTTGGAAGCTTCTGCCAGAGGAATGGGGCTATGTCTGAGAAAGTGCAGATCTTGGTGTTAACTCTGTTGGCTTCCTTAGGTGTCCCCATTTTTAATTTCACAGACTGCATGGAGTGGGTGGGATGGGTAACTGTTTTATGGAAGAGATGTTCCGACAAATATCAAGGTATTAAACCATTAAGGGCTTTATAGGTCATGACCAGCACCTTAAATTGGGTATGGAAACTACCAGGGAGCCAATGAAGGCTTGTCAAGACTGGGGATATATGTCCCAGTCTTATCCTGAGCTTAGTGATGAGGTCTGGACTTGCTGTTGGACATCTCATCGTGGATTGCCCTCTCATCATCTGAAACTGAACATACTACACTTATGGTACTTTTGCTTAGTGGAAGCTCAATAGGATACTATCAACAATAGTTTTGCTGCAGTTGTTCACTTTCTTGGTTGATGGTTGAATACAACCTACAGTTGTAACACTGCAGCAGTAGGGGCTAGAGAAGTGGCTAGTTAGTAGACTGTATTAAGAGTTCTTAAAGTTCATGAGCACTGTGCAAGAAGAGATGCCTATAAATGACAATTATGGCACAGATGGCTTGTCTAGTCTTTGTAGCATTGGTGTCATTCTTTTGCCAGGACAACCTTGTGATTCTATCACAGCAGTAGAGTCTAATTGTACATGAAAGACTATCAACTGACGAAATGGGATCCAGTACATGAAAACTTGGCCCAAATAATATTTGTGAGCTTGTAACATTCTAGTGGACTAGGGGCAGGGAACACTTTTTAATGTAGGGACGGGGTTCCAATTTGAGAAGAGTTTGGGAGTAGCATTCCAGCAGAGCATGGGGGTGGCAATGGACAAGGCCTAAATAAATAAGTGGGCAGAGGCAAAATTGAATCTTGCCAGTTTGCCCCAGTGCAGAGAGCTTTCCAGCTCTCTGGAAAGCTTTGCAAGTCTGCAAAACTAAGCTCTTTTGCAACTGAAAACAGCTAGTTTGCAAACCTGAGCTACTGTGCCATGCAGTTTGCATTGCTGAACTTCTCTGTCATGTAAAACCTGCCAGTCTATAAAGGCAAAAAATTGTGCCATGCAAAACATTGTTATTCTGAAAACGTGAGCTCTTAATTTATGCAAAAGTTTGTCAATTTGTAAACAAAAGTTTCTTTTCCAAGCAAAAATTTTACCAGTTTGCATATGAGAGCTCATTTTCAATACAAAAGCTTGCTAGTCTGTAAATGAAAGATCAGTTCTATGCAAAACTTTCTACATCTGCAAACCAGGGATCCTGTTCTATACAAAATCTGGTTTCCAATTAGAGACAAATGCAAAGGAAGCTTAATGCTGGATGGCCAACACAAAAAACAAGAATGGTTGGTGATGATTGAAATTGATTTTATATAATTCAGTGTACCTTTTAGTTTTTGTGCAAGTGATCTTCTCTATTTGGTTGTGACTCAATGGGATCTTATATAGGATTGTACTGTGAACATGAGAGATCCAGATCCATTAGTGCACACTCATTTTTCTTTCGTTGAAGTGAATGAGGGAGCATTTGACTGCTGGTTGATGTTTCCATTCTTTGAATGAACCATTGTATTAGGGAAACACTTCAGCAAACAAGCTAGCCCTAAAAAGTTTTATATGGACAAAAGTATCTATTGCCAGTTCTTTGGCAGAAATACATATTTGCAGGGAATAACTGTGCCCTATTTAGTATAGTAAAGGCAAATAAATTGTCAGTAGTTATAATTTATATTGTGCTAAATCATTATTAAAACAACATCATTGTTCAGATATAGGAGTCCTGCATCAATTGAATGGTTAATGAATGATTCAGGGCAAGGATACAATAAATGCCATTCAGGGAAATGTTAGCTCATATATGTATTTGTTGTAAGTGAGAAACAATATTGGCCATATTCATGCTATTCTGTCATTTTAGGTACTAATTATTAAAATAACATTTTCTTTGCAGAATTGTTTAACAGGATATGGAATGTCTGATGTTTCTGCTGTTCTTATTCATCTGGTACATTGCCCTATACATCAGTGATAGCAGTCTATTAAACTTTAGTGGTTCTTGGGAAACCTACACTGTTATTTTTCACTTTTTTTAAAAATTTACTTTTTATTCATTTTCAATAGGGATAGGATTGGGGATAGGGAGCTGGGGGTGCTGGCGGAGTGTACATGGGTAGGGGAAGGGTAGAACTCTAGAGAGTGTGAGGGTACTTTTACATCCACTTATATAATTCTACTAGAATAAAAACAAAAAAGAACAACTTAACAGGTTTTACCAGAATTACTATAGTTACTAATCTCTTCATTCACTGATTGGACCTTCACATTCTTCTTTTATCTATGCCTTCCAGTCCATATTTCAAGTCCAACTATAAAATCATTTCAATTTTTTGCGTCCTTTTTAAGATAACCATGTTTCTGTTTTCTTCCAATGTTTCCCATATTATAGTTATAGTAATTATGTGTATTATCAAATGTTTCATTTATCTACAATCTCAGACATAATAATTAATATCATTCCAGTTTAAATGATCTCACAAAATACAATTTTCCCCAACATTTCAACATTTCATATACTAATCTGCAATAATCTCCAATGATTTTCTGCTTCCCTACCTGTCCACCCAATGTGGTTAAAATACTGTATTTCCAACACTTATTAAAAAAATTTCATAAAGCGGTTCTTGATTTTTATACTATAAGTTTTGAAGACAGATAGTGTCCAATTTTAATTTCTATATTTGATTGTAAATTCTTTTACATCTGATGTTACTCTATTCTTTTCATAGGAGTTTCTTGGAGGCTCATTTTATCAATCTTTGTTATTAAAATTTTCTTTCCTCTTCTTAGATCCTCTTGTTTCCATGGTGGGCTTTCCTTTGGCACTTCCCATTTGGTTTTCTAGCTCACAATTCTGAACTTCCTTCTGAATTTGGTCCTAATGATCCACCTGATTGCTCCTCTTCCTGTTTCTCATCTGTCTTTTTCTCTTCATTTCTACCCAGCTATTTCCCCATTTTTTTCTTAATGTCTTCTGCCTTAATTGTTGAGTTAATAGAATATATCTGCGACTGGAATTGGAAAGAGACACCTTCAGGTATCAAACACTTATATGTAATTGAGTTTGTTCTCAGGAAATATGTCAACTCCGCGTATTGTGTCCTTTTCTCTCTTATTTGCTGCGGAATATGTTTCAAAATTTTAATTTCTTTTTCTTTTATAGTGAATTCTTTATCTTGCATATTTCTTAGAACTTTTTCTCGAAATACCATTTTGCGAATTTAACATGAATTTCTCTGGGGAGTTTGTTATTCCTGGTGTATGCTGTATTAATTCTCCATGCTGTATATATTTTGCTGTATTTCTGGTCGCATCTCCATAAGATTCACTTAGATTTCTAATGAGCCAAAACCTACACCTGAGATCCTCTATCTCTCGCCCTCTCCCGCTCCTGCTCCCTTTCCCTCTCCCTCCCCCCCCCCCCTCGTTTGCAAAAACACTCATTTTCATGTTGGATGAGTTTATATTTCATTTTCAAGCTTTGGGTTGACTATGAGGACTATGCAGTGAACTGTTTTCTGAGCTATGCATTTTGTTATGATGTATGAACTGTTTACTTTGAACTCATTAGTAAATAACTGAAACCCCAGTTTGCTGATAGTTTGGATACTTCAGAAAATGATGCTTTAGTTTGTTCCTGGAAGGACACAGTTCACTAACAGAGAACATGATACTGTAAGTTCAACTACTAATTGTAGTCAGTTGCAGCATTTTGAGATCAGATGTTCAGTTAGTCCAGTGTTGTACCACACTTGGGTTATTGAAACAGCGCATATTAGATGTATCATGAACAAGAAACAGGAATAAAAACAGGTACTTGAGTGTACATATAGGATTTGGTTATGTAATATGAAAGGCCTATGCAGGCTTCCTTCATTTTTCTCCAACAATCTGGAGGAAAATCTGATCACAGCAGAGTGTTTGAGGATAAATATATTAAGAAACATCTAATAATAGTGAAAAGCAGGGGTTGTTGCTGGCTGCTCTTGCATTTTCACATGTCACAGTGATATATTTTCACTAGGCTCTCCAAGAGTCTTGGTGAGGACTGAGCAACTTTCAAACTGCAAAGCCCCTCACCCTTGAAACGGCCCTTCCTTCTTCAGATTCAACTAGTACCAAAGGCTGATAGATTTCAGTTAGGATCAGAGGGCAAACAATAAAGTGATAAATCTGGAAACATTAATGTTATTCCTCCAGCATGAAGAGAAGGCATGGGCCTTATCCCTAGGATAGTAGAGGGACACTGTAGGAACTGGAAATAAGCTCATTCCCTAGACCCAACATGGAGAGTGTTACTTTTTCAGATCTCCAAGAAACCTGAATAAGCAGTATGAATATTGTGATTTTTCTTATATTCTTAAATCATTCATGTAATGTAATCATACTTTCTACTAGTGAACTAGGTTACGGTGTGGGTTCAACACAATTAGTGTCCAGTAACTTTGATGTGAAAAAATGCCTTTGAGTCTCCGCAGTTGGAAGATTTGTGTAAAATATTCAGACTGCTACATAACTATTTGAATACTGTTGGGTATTCAGTACTATAATTTTCAGAATTTTTCATTTCAGCAAAGAAATATTTATTAAATATTAAAGTGTCTATTTTCTTTATAATTATGAAAAAAATGCAACCTTTTATAACATATTCACAATTCACCTGAAGAAGAAATTTGTACATCTGCACTGTACACACTGCTCCTGATTATGTGTCTGTGTCTCCCTTACTTCCCCATATACTTTGACCTTGTAGCCATTGACTTTGGTCTGAAACAATTTCAAAGTCATGTAAATGAATGTAATTAAGGTATTGCTTATCATCTTGCACAGTTCAGAGGGAAGCACGCTGGCTAGAAAGGTTGTTTACTTAATACAGAAGGTCAACTGGGGTTAAATTTTATTGTCCAAAACAGTTTGGCCTAAGTTTCTAAAGACAGAAATATTTGGAAATGCAAATAATACATTTATTTCCCCTCAGGGTGCATCATCATCATCAGTGTATGCATCTGTATCTTGCATTTTTCAGCCTTGTTGTAAAATAGTTTTACACTCTGTGAACTAAGATAATACTTTGTAATTCAGTAAACAAGGTTTTAAACATTCTTATTGTTATTATATCTAGCCAAGTTACATTGAATGTCTGGCAATCATAATAGAGTTATCAAGGTATATGAGATATTTAAAGACTTTTTTTTCAGCACCAGCCTCTTCCCCATGGATTTCCATTGCT
Organism: Intellagama lesueurii; assembly: GCA_037013535.1. NCBI lineage: Eukaryota > Metazoa > Chordata > Lepidosauria > Squamata > Agamidae > Intellagama > Intellagama lesueurii. The sequence continues at coordinate 55,457,015 of JBAJHW010000003.1, read as the reverse complement.
GAGGGGATTTGAACCCAGGTTTTCTGCATACTACCGTGTTTCCTGAAAATAAGACAGGGTCTTATATTAATTTTTGCTCCAAAAAACGCATTAGGGCTTATTTTCAGGGGATGTTTTATTTTACAGTCATGTCATCTTCTGGTTGCTGCACAATAGTGGAGGGCGGGGTTTCACTTAACTAGGGCTTATTTTTGGGGTAGGGCTTATATTACGAGCATCCTGAAAAATCATACTAGGGCTTATTTTCAGGTTAGGTCTTATTTTTGGGGAAACAGGGTAGTCTGTTACTCTATCCACTACATCACACTGCCTCTCTTTTTAGTTCTTAACTCTGTTACTGTTCGTAAAGATATAAAGAGAAAAAAACCCATTAATGACCCATATACAAGTCTGTTGTTATTACTTAATTACCTAACATGAAATGTTAGCAACCATAGTCACCTTATTCCTGCAAAAAGGCTTTTGAACTAATGATTATATGCCATAAAACAGCATCCTTTTTGATGAGATAGTATTGTTCTGCAAATGCTTAGAGTGTCTGTTCTTGAAAATGACACTTGTATGTCTTTGTGGTGCACGGCATGAAGCATATGGGAAATTACAGGTTTTAGCAGGTTAAACATGAACATTTGGCATACAAAGTCATGTAGCTCAGTAACTCTGGACAGGCAGTCTTTTCTGGGAAAAAGTGCAGCGGTCAATGCACTCACATGTATTGAGATTAAACGTTGTGGCCAATGACAAGCAGTCATGCTGTTTGTTGACATTTCTGTTGCATGACTGGATGTGTAGCCAGTCATACAAGTGGTTGTACAGTCATGTAATACAAGAGATGCCTTGCCAAATAGCTTGTGCTGCTTGCACAACATAGTCTGTGTGCATGAAAGTCTTCAACAGGTTATTGACATGTCTCTTGTAACTCTAGAATAAAACCTTTTTATCACAATACATCTGTTAAGTCTGTTTAGGATTGTTGTGTTGCAGCCCAGTTATACTTCATTAATTATCAGTCTCCCCCTCACACATTGAAGCATGCATATAAATATCTACCAAGTGAGGCAAGGCTCCATACAGCTGCTGAAGTTGGCTGCACTCCATGAAAACTTGTGTCAAACAAAACTTGTTAGATGCCATAGGATTGAATGAAACACCATAACTATATTCCAATGATTGCCATCTAATAATAATCACAGACTAATAAACAAATGCCACCATGTCCTAAAGTATCTCTGATCTTTTATGAATTGAAAGAGTAAAGAACTATAAGTAGGGAAAGAGAAAGGAAGGATGTTACAGTTGATAAGGCTAGTATAGTATGTTTAGTCACTGATTACCCTTTTCCTTCAGTCATTGTGGAGGGGATTAATTTTTCTGTCCTTAAGAGAGCAATCACAGTGTTCTTGGAATGAAGATTCAAGCACATAACTCTTTCCTTCAATAATCTATACTTAAACTTGCTATCAAATTACCACATATATTCTTACTAAGAGGAATTAGACCACTCAGGCAGCTTCTGCCATCACTCAAACTACAAATATGATTTTTAAAAAGCTGACTTCGCAAAAAGAGGGAAAATAGAAAAGCTTTCCTTATATAGTGAAATCATGTACAATTCTCAGTCATGTTTTTGGATTTCTTGCTATGAAATCAGCAAGTATTTCTTCTTGTAGGCAGAACGTTTAAGTGGTGTTTTCTTCTGCGGAGCAAGACCAATTAAAGCCACATTTCCTAAATGCATGCTATGGTAGGTAATTTTACAATATTGAACAGATGAGTGTCAAGAGCCTGGCCATGGACATGGCAAGCTAAAGGGGATAGGATAAGGAGGGATAAGAAAAGCAAAGGCTGAGGGCAAAGAAGACTAACTAAATTCATCTGCTTTAGCTTCTCTGGGTTAAGGCAAGACAACAAAGCAACACATAAGTAATTACTATGTGGAAATAAGACTGACTAAATATAAGAGTAGGGCTAGAGATCAGGGACAAAGATATTAATACCAGTATAGATTGTAGTAGACAAAATGAAGGTGCTTTGTACTCATTACTTGTAAGCCTATTTCAAATGTAGAGGAATCAACATATGTTAAAATTAAGTCTGTCACATTAATCAATTAATTAGGTCAATTAATTGATTAAAATTGTTGGGTTCTATTAAATTTCAGGCCTTGATTAATTGGGCGTTGCTCCTGTGTCATTCCTGAGCTCATCTAATCTTTGTAATTTTAATCCTTAGCAGCTACCTTTTGTTTGGCTTCTCCTTGTTTTGGCTGTGGTTCCCATGACAAGGAAATAGAAAATTGCCTCAGAGGACATTCAGTGACATGGGATTTGAGGGGGATAAAGTCACAATTTATTCACCTCCTTTAAGCAGTCCTTCTGTTAGAGGGAAGATTACCTGCGAGGCCACTGATCTATATGTCCCATCTTCTGATGAAGGAGCACTGACTGAGAAGATGAGGCAGGTGGAAGTTTAGCTGAGATTATTCAGAATGCTATTCTTTATTATAGGCAGTTTCCACAGATCCTGTTTTAGGAAAAGGTGCATAATATCCAGGATGACTTGCACCTAATATGAAAAATAAAGGAACCGTGTTTCATTTTGGCCAGTCACTTACTATGGGCTCATAACTAAAATTAAAAAGGTAGCTATAAACCTATGCAAAACTTTTATGAAGTGCAGTAACTTTTTATGAATGGCATGGCAGTAAGACACAAACATTGCTGTTTGCAATAGGTCAAGTTCCTATCTAGTAATATGCCACCTCCCATGTATAAAAATACCTTTTGTGTTAAACAGCCTACAGAATATTGTCTTCAGCGTACCAAATATTTTGTCAAGAGTGTGGCAGTAATCATGGTCTGCATTGAATTTCCAGTTGCTTCCTGAAAGAAAGAAATCTGCAACGAGATCTGGTCCATATGCCTCTTTTGTAAAGCAATTACAAAGCAAGGGGGAATATTGAAGATCCCATTGTGCATTATCCACTTTAAATTTAATGAGTTGACCATTTTTCTTTTTCAGTAGATGCAAAGTACAAAGTAGATACAGTGGTGCCTCGACTTACGACCATAATCCGTTCCAGAAGATGGACATAACTCGAAATGGTCGTAAGTCGAAGCACCATTTCCCATAGGAATGCATTGAAATGCAATTAATCCGTTCTGGCCGAAGAAAAAAAATCACCAAAAAAAAAAAAAATCACTGCAAGACTCATTGGAAACGCGATTAATCCCTTCCGACCGAAGTAGGGGGGGAAGAAAAGCAATTAAGCGTGCAAGACCCATTGGAAATGCACAGAAAACAAATGGAGCAGATTGGAAATGCACAGAGAACAAAGGGGGCAGGTTGGAAATGCAAAGAAAACAAAGGAAAAAGCAAGGGAAGCATGCAGGACCCATCGGAAATGGGGAAAAAACCCTAAAAAAGCAACCAAACCCCCCAAGACCCATCGGAAATGGAGGGGAAAAAAGCCAAAAAACAAACAAACCCCCCAAGACCCATCGGAAATGGGGAAAAAAACCCAAAAGCAACCAAACCCCCCAAGACCCATCGGAAATGGGGGGAAAAAACCAACCAACAAACAAACCCCCAAGACCCATCAGAAATGGGAAAAAACACTCCAAAAAGCAACAAAACCCTCCAAGACCCATCGGAAATGGGGGGGGGGAACCAAAAAAAACAAACCCCCGAAGACCCATCACAGCACAGAAACATAACCCCCCCAGCTCAAAACCACACTGCAAAAACACCCAGAACAGTTTTTAAAAAGCAGAAAACAGCACCTTACCTTACCAGGCAGCCTGAAGCCTCCCTGCAAACACACACACACGCTCACTCAGAAGCAGAAGGAGGCAGTCCCAAGCCTCCTCCGACGCACACTCTCTAACTGCTGGGGCGAAAGAGCTACAAAGAAGCAGCCTCGTCGCCACCTACAGTTAGAAATTTGAATTTCCCGCCTTTTTTCCCTGCCTTTTTCTGTTCGTAAGTGGAAGCTCCGGTCGCAAGTCGAAGCAAAATTTTGCGGCCGGAGCTGGTCGTAACTCGAAATGGTCGTAAGTAGGGGCGTTCGTAAGTCGAGGCACCACTGTACATTATTGGTTCAAAAGCCTTTTTGCAGCAATAGGGTGACTATGGTTGCCCCCCCATCTCTCCCTTCTGCTTGTTCAGTAATCCAGTGCTTGAGTTGTTGGACACTTTCTAAGTTTACTCAGGGAGATATTGCTGGATAACTTCTTGCACAAGCTTGAGAACTGTCTAAATGCTTACACAGCAGACCATTGTTTGAGTGGAAGAAACAAAAGATTATGTATGTAACTATTTTTTCTCAAAGAATCAACCTGCTTGAAAATTGGTTTTATTTTTCAAGCTGTTTTGTTGGGATGTCTGGAGACAAATCAGCCAGAGAGCTAGGAAGTCTTTGGGCAGACCCCAAGAGAATGAGTCACTTTCCTGGAGATTCTTTCTAGCCCTGCTTGAGAGAGTTCATGCCTCAATAGAGATGGGAGGTATATATGAAAACTTGTAGACATTTTTTGCAGCAGCTACAAAGGAGCTAAGAAACAAATTGTTATAGAGCAAAGTACAAATTGAGAGTTGAGACATAATGAAGCTGATATGTTAACCACAAATAAAACATCAGGAGTGAGTTACATTATATTGTACTGTTTCTCATACCTGTTCTTTAGAACAAATCACACTCCTCTCAAAGCTGTGTTTAGGAGATACGTTGTAACTGACATTAACAGTGGTTGAGGCACACCCCATGCTATAATAAATTCGCTAGTTTTCAGTATGCAGCACACTAATGGGTCTTTTGGAAACATGGACCTTGTTACTGTATTTTATGCCATGTAATTTTACAACTAGGATACAGTAACAAATTCTACATGGGACTGACCTTGAAGATCTAGAAACACTGGTGATTCAGTTGTGTGGGCTGCAGACAGGAACTATATATTCTACTAGAAATGATGCCTCCTCAGTACTGATTCTCATGTAGAGCAGTGCCCTTTGGGAAGGTTTCTGCAACTGCATACTTGACCCCTATATTTAGAGTGTACAGCTTTTTTCTTGACGCTTATGTTCCTAGTTCTGATCTTGTATACTCTTCTGAAGACTAAATGGTTGAAAGCAGGAAATAAAGGGAAAAGGTTCTCTACAGGGATTTGAGAGTGGTTAAAGATAATACTCATACAATATAGAACCTAGGTAGCCTTCATAATTATTAATATGACTGTAGATACATTGTTTAATTATAATTAAGACTAGAGGAGAGGAATTCATGGAGTTCTCTGGTGTGCTTCCTAGCTCAGTAGTTCCTAATACATGCAGGCCAATGGTGTACTTCCTAATCTAATGATTAGGAGTCTGCTCTGATTTTGAAGAAACTCTTACATTTTTCAATCTCACCTTTACCATCATCCAAGCCCTTTTATCAAAGGCTTAAAGAAATAAATTTGCCATACAAGATTAAAGGAAACTCAGAATGCTCTCTGAGATATTGTGTGATATGAAATGTGAAAATGAAAATGAAAAAGGTTTAAACTGATAAATTTATTTTATTATAAAAATCTCAGATTTGTCCTCTTGTTGAAATTTCTTCACATTGCCCAGTTTGAGAACAAGAGTATAGTGAATAAATTAGCTACATATAGTGATTTCTGTGCAGCTGTAGTATGAACACTAGAAAATATTGTGATAGTACTCTTGTAGTATTATAGTCTCTGAGGCTCAGCTATTTCAGATACTTTTGTGTAATATGATAAGAGTGTCAAAGGATTTGTCATTCTTTATCTGAAAAAGAAGAGCAGAGGGAGGAAAGTGATATAATTTGTATAGTGATGATTTATTTCAGATAGAAGTGCTACAAAAATAATGCAGTAGACATATTCATAGGGTCTACTGGATGTAGTAATTAGAGCAGACATGTATAGGGTTATATATAAATCTCAGAAGTGTTTTTGCCGGAAAAATACCTATATCTCCCAAATTCTAAAAATTAAACTTGTGAAATATTTGCCCTTTTCTCATCTAAAAGCTTCCACCACCATGAAAGCAAAAGTGATTAGATTTAGTGAAATACACACAAAATTGTACTATATTATTGAGTATATGTTGCTTGAGTTCTTGCCACTACTTCAGGTGGCCATGTCTTATTTCCCAGGACTTCTGTGTCCCAGCTTACTCTTCTGCATCCAAAACTACCACAACATTGCCTGTGAAATAAGGAAACGCTATAAATCATAATCCCACAATAACTATATTACAATTGCAATCCTTTGGTCACCACTGAGTCCCTTTGAATTCAGTAGGACTTATTTTTTAGTTAATATGTGTACAGTTATATGATTAGTGTTTAACCCTTGTCTTGATGGATAAAACAATATTTGAATTGATAGACTTTTGGTGCTTTGCACCAAAACTTTGGGCAAGTACCATCCAGTCAAATACATGCTACCTGTATTTGTGGGAATGCCATTATATTGAAGGTTAACATTAAGGTTAGGGTAAGGTAGCAGAAGAGTTAAATTTGCATGTCTTTTGTTTAATGAACCTACAGAAAATCTTGAAGCCTTCCTGTTCCATGAATGGTGTCAGCCTGCTGAGAAACAGAACATTTCACTTTTCCCCCCTTGGCATCATGAAAAATGGCATAGGACCTTATTTTTCTCCATACATTAACAGCAGAATAAAAAAGGATTACAGCATCCTGGAGATTTAGTTAGCAACTTTGAATAATTATGTTTTTATCGATTTCTTGAACCTAACGATGGAAGGAGCCTGGTGTATCTCATTTGGGGACCATACTGGAAAGGCCCAGTTCTTTGTCATCATCTTTTTGGCCTCCCTTGGTGTGGCCACTTTTAGCAACATGGATTGAGAGGAGTGAGGGGAATGAGTAGCTAATTTCCGGGAGAGATGTTCTCATAAGTATCAAGGCCCTAAATTGTTAAGAGCTTTATAGGTCATAATCAGTACCTTGAATTGATCACAGAAACTGATAGGGAGCCAGTGAAGGAGCACTAAGACTGGGGATATATGATCGAATTTACTGGTGCCTGTAATCGTCTAGGTGCTACATTTTGGATTCTAGGAATACCTAACTTGGAAGCATAGTCAAGCTGCTCTTTCAGAAACATCGGAGATTCATATCTGTGCATGTATCAGATACATTTTCATTCCAACTGATCCAGAAAGTTCATTTACATCAGAATTGTAGGCACCCATTTGTCTCTTTGTCTATGACAGGTAAGCACTGTCTGGGGCACCCAGGCTGAAAAGTTGACAGTGTTGTAAAATGCCTACAATGAAGGTCCAGTTCTTTGTGAATTCTGCAAAGACAGATGACTCTGGAAGACTAAATTGCCCCCTCTGAGCAGATTGGGTTTAGGTTTTTGGAAGACTTGTTTTGGTAGACTAATAACGCAAACATTTTGGAAGTTATGATTTTTTGTGGGGTGGTGGTCTTGGTGCTCAGTCTCTGCAGTTTAGCATAACATTTGCGGGAGGGGGGGAATAACCCTGTATTCTAGACCAAAATAACAAGACCAGAAGCTGGAATGCAAGAAAACTAACTAAATTTAAAGCGTTAGGGTGCTGAAATAACACTAGTATGATAGTTGGCTGCTCAGAAATTAAGGTTGTTGAAATTTTCCAGTTCAGTTATGGTAGATACATTAGATGCTTGAACATCTCGAAAAGTACCGAATAGTTTTCGACTAGTATATGCAGCCTTCACATGTATAGTTTATACCCATCAGTGTACTCATGTTAATCATGGCTAATTTTAATGTAAGATTTTCCAACGTTATAAGCAAAAATACCTTCCATATTCAATGTGAAATTTTAGAAATATTTATTTTAAAAGTAGCATCTCTCATTCTTTATGTTCTCTTTCAAAAGGCATGTTTGCATTGTTGTATAAGCAAGCAATAATCAGCAGTTTTAAAATAATATTTAAAATGACTGACATCAGCTAAAATTCTTTAGAGGCACTTGTTTAATCTGCCTTGAAACAGCAGTTGCAAACTCTTTGACAGGCTGTTTGAATGGCTGTCTAATTTTTAGTGTATAGCTTAGAAGAACTTGCATATTTTTATGCTGAAATGCTAGTTTGCAACTATAGCAATACATGGAACACGGTTCTTGTTTTGTATATTGCTGTAGTTGCAAACTAGCATCAGTATACATCATAGTATATGTCATATGCAAGCTATGGTTTTTCCAGTAGCGATGTATGGAAGTGAGAGCTGGACCATAAAGAAGGCTGACTGCCGAAGAATTGATGCTTTTGAATTGTGGTGCTGGAGGAGACTCTTGAGAGTCCCCTGGACTGCAAAGAGAACAAACCTATCCTTCTGAAGGAAATCAACCCTGAGTGCTCACTGGAAGGACAGATCCTGAAGCTGAGGCTCCAATACTTTGGCCATCTCATGAGAAGAGAAGACTCCCTGGAAAAGACCCTGATGTTGGGAAAGTGTGAGGGCAAGAGGAGAAGGGGAGGACAGAGGACGAGATGGATGGACAGTGTCATCGAAGCTACCAAGATGAATTTGACCCAACTCCGGGAGGCAGTGGAAGACAGGAGGGCCTGGCGTGCTCTGGTCCATGGGGTCATGAAGAGTCGGACATGACTTAACGACTAAACAACAACATACATCATAGACTATTTCCATTGTTTTCTTCCCCATTCAGTTGTGTTCAGAATGGTAGTATACAATAGGCCTATTCATAGAGGTGCGCATGGTGAATGAACTTTGGCCGAGAATAGTGTAATAACGGTAGGCACAGCCCCCTAAGCTATGATCACTCAGTAGACTGTACAAATAGACTGTAATGCAATAAGAACCACTTTATTACATTAAAATATTGATTTATATATGAAGCTAAATAAATTCCTTGTAGAAACATTACTTAGTCCCAGACTTGAAAAATGGCATTTTTGCACAACTAGAAGTGCTGTTTAAAACAGTGGATCTGTTGGAAAATTGATAGAAATGAAATACCAGATCATTAACATGTGTTTTAATTGCAATCAGTTTCAAACAGTATTCCCTTTAAGGTGTGTGCATGTGTGTGCATGCAGAGCTTCATCAACTCTGCACAGTGGCAGCCTGTGTCAATGCCTGTTTACTTCCAGGTTTCAGATGAAATCCTGCTCTCTGCTTGCAGACGGCAGAGGCTCCCACACAGTGGGGATGAAAATTAGAGGGAACTTTGGCTTCAAATTAATCTTTAGAAAACCCAATTTCTTTTTATTTTCATATATTAGCTATTGGTTAAACTAGTCCCAAGAACAGATTGAAAGGAAAAGATGTCTCAGATGTTAATATGTACATATTATTCCTTCGATTCTTACTTTCTTTTCCCAGACAACAGACAAACTAAGAATAGAATAAGTGATGGTAATTTAGGGCTGTGAACAGGCAAGTGATCACATCTGCCTTAATCAGTTAACACTCATCCTAAACTTTTTGCAAGTGGTGTAGAGTAACAGCCAGTGTACTCATACAGTGATGGACCAAGCATCTGACAGAAGACTTTGGCTCTTGACTGTATATATGTGGAGTGGATTACAGGGGAAGCTTTCTGGCAGATACGTATAAACAGTTATCATGCTGTAAAAACAAAAAAGATGGTCCTCATATTTGATATGTTAGTTTCTGGGTTTACAGTCTTGCAGTTGTCTAGGAGTAAATAGGAAACTCCCATTTAGTGATGGGACAACTGACACTGTTGATGGTAGGTGGGAATTGGAGGAAATGCAAAATGTACCCAAAGTTATGATCTTAAGTTGGGAGGTGATAAGGACAAATTAACATGGTTAAGAAGATTCACACATGTAATGTTGAAAAATCTTTATCCCATCCAGGGAATGAATTGAGTGGTGTGTGTCTAGTAATGTGCTGTCTGCGGGCCAACGCAAGTAGAAAAGAGGCAGAGTTTAACCTCTCAGCAGGCAGAAGTGCCTAAATAGTAGTAATAAAACAAACAAGAACTGGGTGGTGATACAGACAAACCTGCATAGATTAGATGGTTAAAACATGCAGTCAGATGTGAAGCCTTTGTCCCTATTCAAGCCACTTGAACCTCTTGTTTATGTTTTGTTTGTTTGTTTGTTTTGGATTGTTTAGTGTTAGAATCTATCTTTAGTTTGTTTTGGTTCAAAGGTGGTAGCTGTTTGTCTTATGTAAAATAAAGTAGGACATTTGTTCATAGAAGACAGCATATTATCACTCCAGATATTGTGCAGGTGTATTAACCCTTTATGTTCTAGATCAGGGGTCCCCAAGCCCCGGTCCGCGGCCCGGTGCCAGTCCATGGCCTGGGCCAGACTGGGCCGCAAAGACAGATCTCCCACCCACCCCCTGCACATCCCCTTAGCGCACGCGCGACCCCCGCGAGAGACCCCTGCCCCTTCACGCATGCGAGCAAGTGCGCCCAAGCACCCCGCCTCACAAACACCCTTCACGCATGCACGCAAGTGCACGCACGCCTGCAAGTGCGCCCCGCACGAGCACGGGAGGGTGCCCGTCCTCCCCCAACCATTCCACGGTGTTAAAAAGGTTGGGGACCACTGTTCTAGATGATATTACTAGGTCTACTGCTTCCAAAATAGATATAGCAGAGCAGTAGTCCCCAACCTTTTCCCAACCGTGAACCGGTTGGGGGGGGTGGCGTGCTCGCAGGGGCCGCTCGCACGCATGCGCACAGCGTGCTCACAGCGGGCGGAATGTGCTCACGCGCATGCATGCGACGGTGCTCATGGGGGCCCGGCTTGCGCACAACGTGCGCAGGGGGCGGAACGCGCTCACTCGCATGCACGCGACGGCGCTCGGGGGCGCTCGCGGGGGGGTAGGAGATCTGTGTCCACGGCCCAATCCTGGATAAGCTGCGGATCGCTGCCAGGTTGCGGACCGGGGGTTGGGGACTTCTGTAGTAGAGATTTGAGGACAGATTTTGTATTTTGGTCTGCCACTATGTCTTGTTTCTGTACTTTTTCCTCCAATTCAAATTCTGTTAGTGTTGTAAATAATCTTTTATAGCTGGACAATTGTCTGTAATATCAGGGATTCATAGACCTGTGACAAGTGAAAATGCTTATGCCCAAAAATTTGTAAATCTTTAACATGCCACAAGATTTTCATTATTTTTATTGCAACAGACTAACATGGCTGGTCCTCTCCCTTTGAAATTTCAATGAAAATAACTTATATCAGAATCTGGGCTGTAGGAGAAGAGTAACTGAAGGGTTAAAGTAGGACCATCCTGCCTTTATATACATTGCAATACGACTTTTTGACTGAAATCCTGTTGGTCCAGCTCTGCACACAATGTTCCCTCTAAGCCAGTGATGGTGAACCTATGGCACGCGTGCCACAGCTGGCACGCAGAGCCCTTTCTGTGGGCACATGAACCATAAGTCGCTGGATCGTTACTCCCCCTCCACGGCCAAACCTCAGGAGGCGGCTGCAGCCGCGGTGCTGGTGCTTCGACAGTCGGCGGGCCAGGATCCGGAGCAGCTGGCACTGGCGGTGGATCCGGAGTGGGGTCTCGAGGCACGTCCATGTCCGGGATTCCCCCTTCCACCGCCACTTCCAGTTCTGCCGCCACCACTTCTGGTTCCGCCGCTGTGGCCTGCTGCCCGCTGGGTTCCCCCCCCCCCCCCCAGTTTCAGCACTGGGCCCCAAAAAGGTTTGCCACCACTGCTCTAAGCTGTGTGTGCGTGCTTGCCCAGAGCTCTGCTGGGGTTGCGCATGGCCCGCCAGCAGCCAGTTTATTTACTTATTTATGCACTTGGATACACAGTAAAGTTCTCTCCAGACTGCTTCTTCTGTTTTTCCTCCAGTCCAGTCTTGCTGTTGCCTCAGGTTTACCACCATCCGCTTGCACTAACCGTCCACTCACATTATGGTCACAGCTCTGTGTTAAAGACTTCCTTCAGAATTTCACTCTCCACGTGTGCACATTTTCTGCATCTGTCTTCCTTAAGTGATTTTAAACTTGCTTTGCAGTCTTTCTTTGGATATTTGCTGCTATTATGAAGTCTTCAGATTTTTCTCAGCCCTAGTTGCTGCTTCTGCTACTTGTTGCCTTCAGCAGTTGCTGAAGAAAAAACACCAGCTGTTCTCTCTTCAACAGCTGTTCCCAACTGGCTAAACTGAACTTGATATTCTTATATAGTTTTTAGTCAAAATTGCCAGCCAGTCAGAGTGGATAGAAATCCATCAGCTGATTTTTTTAGAAATACTGATAGAGGACTATGAGAGGCAGAGAAGTATAGTAGATAAAATGACGGGCTAGAATGCAAGAGACCTGGGTTTGAGTATTTTCTTGGTTATGGAAAGTCACGGGGTAGGGGTTGGCACTGGTAAAACCATGCCTTAAATATCTCATATACCTTTAAAATTGCAGAAAGGTTGCTGTAAGTCAGATGCAACTTGACAGCTCATAACATCTAGATGACCATGGAAAGTTCATGTTACAACCAGTGCTAAACAGATTTTGTTTTCTTCTCTTAATATATAAGGCAGAAACCTCTTTCATAGTCAGCTTTCCCATAAGTTGTATAAGTGGTTGTTTAACAGCAGGGTGGATTTGATTTAAATAAAAAAATGTTTTTGAAAAATAATAATTTAAATCAAAATATCAATTTAATGATTTAAATCAATTTGATTTTTTTTAAAAAAATCATTGATTTTTATCCACCCTCTTTAACAATCTGACCTTTAAATACTATGACACTTTCTATATCCTCAGTAGAAGATACTTTTTAAAAAGACTTCATATCGTGGTTTAAAAAGAAAATGAAATAGCACATTCATTTTTTATCCCACATAATGTAGTTTCTTATCACACAAACATGGGTTTGAACTGCTGCCTATTTATGCATATATTTCTACATAGTTATCTCCATATGTCAAGTGCTTTGTGGTAGTAAAGGTAAAGGTAAAGGTTCCCCTTGACAATTTGTCCAGTCGTGTCTGACTCTAGGGGGCGGTGCTCATCTCCGTTTCCAACCCATAGAGCTAGCGTTTGTCCGAAGACAATCTTCCGTGGTCACGTGGCCAGCGCGACTAGACACGGAACGCCGTTACCTTCCCACCGTGGTGGTACCTATTTATCTACTTGCATTTGCATGCTTTCGAACCGCTAGGTTGGCGGGAGCTGGGACAAGCGACGGGGGCTCACTCCGTCGCGTGGATTCGATCTTACGACTGCAGGTCTTCTGACCTTGCAGCACAGAGGCTTCTGTGGTTTAACCCGCAGCGCCACCACGTTTGTGGTAGTACAGGTCTGGATAAAAGTGTATGTTAGAGAGGTTGGGAAAACTCATTACCCTGATAAAGTAGGAGAGGGTCACAGACTTCCCTGCATGTACCTTGTCTCTTCAGCCAAGGAATGTTCAGAGAGGGCTGGTGGTTCTGTGGGCTTGTGATGGCAGTCATGGTCTAGAGGAATTGTTTCTAGTGGAAATGTTCAAACCTGTATGTAAAAGAGGACTCCTAAGGTGAGCTGTTTATAAGAGATTGATATAGGTGTATTGTAGTTTCTGTGTTGAAAGACATAAAGACTAAAGTTACTGTTCTAAAATACAGCCTGGCTGTTTAGTCAGTGGCCAGTGCTGTATCCAATGCTGTCGTTTTACCTACAGAATCAAGTCGTCCTTCACTCTGTGGTCCCTGATCTCACCCTCCCCGAGCCTGTTTGCAAGAACATGTTTTCAGTACTGGAAAGAGCTGCAAAATGAGGGGGTTAAAGTCCAACTGCTGTGTCGCACATCAGATAAGATTTAGGGCTATATGTATGATCACCCTAACCTATTACTTGTTGCAGGAGACAGATGGGATGGGTGGGGACAGTACAGCCATGTTCATTATCCAGAATCTCTCAGCTGATTGGATACAATCAATGGTGGTATTTTACTGAAGTGAGGTGGGAGTAGAGGGTGCAGCAACAAGCCAGGCACTGTGGTAATGGGAATTACTATGCAGGCCATGGAGATTCACTCTGTGGTTTATTTATTGATACCTATCAGCAGACAGATTCTCTTGTCAGGTTTGTTCCTCCTGAATAAACTAGAGAAAGATCCCAGAAACTCTCTTGGTTTCTTTCTCTCGCTCTTTGGAAGGGAGAAGGGAAGATGCTTGCTACGAGGTAGCACAGTAGACTGTGGAATGAACCGTGCTTTGTTTAGCTGCTATATACACTTCTTGTTCCTGACAGGCCAGAGTATCTGACTCATTGTATTGTGAGAATACACCATGTTCTCATTCAAGTCTTTGTCAGTGTGTTACAGGAGGGATACATTTGACGTAAAGACAGACTGCATTCCGGCACCAAATATCTGAAAATATTCTGAATTTTGGAACATTTGAAGAGTCTTTTCCAATATGGAGTCATAAATATCCTTATGGATTGTTGTGGGGAGGTAATATCATGTGGCAGTATATGGCCATCTTCTCCTAATCAGTATGTGGTCATCACATAAAATAAAATGTCTGAAATACGCTTGTACAATTCAGTAGTCATAAATGCTGATGATGTTATCAGCCACAAATGCTCATCTTTAATTTAAAATTTCTTATTCCCCTCCACTTTGTCTGATTCTCCCTGGGATCCCTTTCCCCCTGCAGCAATTTTCAGAGATTAGGAAACCCCCTCCTCCCAGATTCCTAAAATCTTCCCCATGTCCAAGGAGATCCCTAGGGAGTCTCAGAGCCTGAGGAGTGGAGGGTGGGGGACAGGAAACTTTAAATTAAAGATTAACTTCCTCAGTTGATGACATCATTAGCATTTAGAACTACAGAGTTCTGCAAAAGGATTTCCGTGATTCTATTTTGTAATTCAGAATTTTTGAGAAAGGGATTTTTTTCCCGTCTTGGGCTTATGTGTTTCCTTTTGTTATACATAACATCACAAAAGCACATATTTCATTAATCATAAAATGCTTTATTGTTATTTATAAAGCTGTAAGAATTCTTAGGTGCTGTACAGTATTTAGAAACAATTTGGTACTTATCGGCTGAAGCCTAATTGTGCAGTGGGAAAGAAGAGGAAATAAGTAAATTCATTCACCCCTTGTTCATGAAGCTATGTGTGACGTTTACCCCGTGGCCCCTGCTTGTTTCACCAAACACAGAGCTCACGAAGGTATCCCAAGATGCCATTTAACACGCTGCCACCAGTTGATCTCTTTATCAACCTATAATTCCTATGAAAGACTGAAGTCCATTCAGTACTTAACTTTTAAACAGAAACAGGTTTATTGATTACAAGTTGTTTTAGGAATAGTTCTTAAGCACATTCTTAAAGTTACACAAAGCTTCAGTATTTTACTTTAACCTCTTCTATCTTAATTAATACAGGTCACACTCTGACCAATCATGCCTTAAACACTCTCTCTTCCTCCAACCCAAAACTCTTTTTTCTCTTCTCTGTCTCTCACTGAACTTCCTAGACTCTGACTCACCCCTCCCTTCTAGTTTCTCTGGCTCCGCCTCCCAACCGCTCTCATTGGTACATGCAAATAATCTTCTACCTGAGCCAAAGCAGGGTGATCGCTACACTATGTCTTAATTGACTTCAGATTGTTGGTTGGCTTTTTATTTAACTAATAAGAATCATTTCAACATTATCTTCAGTAAACTACCATTTGCTGTTTTTCTTGCTAATTCACATTCCATTCTATACTGACCCTATTTTATCTTTTTCTCCTTAAATAATCAAGGAAATTCAGTTTATTAATACTGTCAGTGGGAAAATATAAAATTACATAATAAAACAATGAACCCATTTCCTAAACACATATTTTAGTTGTAAACTTTTAAAATATTTTATAACAACCATCAGTGTTATATAGATAATTTCTAAAAATGGATCAGGGAATGTCGTGCAGCCAAATCCTATGTATATTTACTGAAAAGAAAGTTGCATAGTTTAGTGTGACTTAGTGGCAGGAAACTATCCGTAAGATTCTGCCTTGTGGATAAGATTACAGAACGTGTGCATAGGATTGCTGAAAATCATGCTATCCTGATTTGCTGGATAAATTTTAGCTGTTATGTCCTAGGATGTAGATTGGATTGCTTGATGGAGAATAGTTTACTAATTGTTTGCTTTACCCTTGGTTTTTTTTTTTTTACTGTTCATATTTAGAAGAATTCTGTGACTATGAACTTATGCTATACCACCATTAAAAACATAAAAGTATCCTTGCAAACCAAGTTCTGATGAGAAGTTCTTTTTCTTCACCTTTAGTATCGGTATAACCCTCCTTCTGACTGCTTGAGATGCTTACATGTATTGCTCTTTTTCTTAGGGGGCTTAGTGAGTTCCTTCCATGCCATTAGGATAGGAATTAAACATGGATACAGTAGGAAATTCATAGTTTAATTTCTTCCCAAAATGTCCATCGTCTGTTTAAATAAGTTCAGGACTCAGCTTTGTCTAGCTTGTAGCCCTTTCAAGATTATTTATATAAGCAGGCCTTCTCCTTTTTGATTGTGCACAATCTTTTCATTCCATGGGATTTAACACACAGATTTCAAGGTTAAACATTACTGGGTTCATCAAGCTCAGAAACTATCTGATTGGTTTGCCAAAACTATCAGGTCCAGAAATGAA
Organism: Intellagama lesueurii; assembly: GCA_037013535.1. Classification (NCBI taxonomy): domain Eukaryota; kingdom Metazoa; phylum Chordata; class Lepidosauria; order Squamata; family Agamidae; genus Intellagama; species Intellagama lesueurii. Next base: position 55,440,389 of record JBAJHW010000003.1, on the reverse strand, counting down.
GTACAAAAATCTTCCGATTCTCTTATCTGATTATCTATCCTTCTGATTGTCTGATTCTCCCGTCTGTTTGATCTCCTGGCTGGCTCACCATAAATGTCAGGACAGCGATTCTGACACCAGAACATGTCCCTACGATCCCTACAGAATTTTATAGAGCTCAGGGAAAAATAAGTCTGTGTTTGTCGCAGGTGGCTTTTATCCTCAAAAAGGTTAATTCTAGAATGAAACCAGACCATCATTTCCAATTATGTCAATACTCATCTGAGTATCAAAGTATAAGTCTTTTTATTGTCACAATAATTCCAGGCAGCATCAGCTTGTCTAATTCTACAAGCTTTCTCTCTACATGGAATTGAAAATCACTGTAAGCATCAAGAAACTGAAGAAAATGTCTTTTGTCATCCAGCTCCCAACTCCATAGTCACCAAAGTCAAGGGAAAAAAGTAAATCATGCCACACCTCTGTGAACAAAGAAGGGAGAAAGCTGGACTTCATGGACAGATGTTTTTATTCTTTGGTTGCTTTAGCTTTCTGTGTTAGGAATGAGGCCCCCATGGCATTTATCAACAATTTCTGTGGGAAGAGATGGATGCTTTCTTCACAGCTATATCAGAGGACCATAGAACTGTTGCACTTGTATTCCAACATGAAACGCATACCTTGGCAGCACAGCAGATTCATTTGGCCAAGCAGATGGTTGATCATACTTCCACAGTAAAGTCAGCAGCTAAAAGCCTTCCATTGCCATGCCTGGTTCAGGTTTAGATAAAAGACTAAAGATAGTAAGATATGGAAAGAAGACCTACTTTTTAGTGGTGATAGCCTTTTTAATGTTCATACTGATAGGGTCCTGGATTGCCTCTTTAAAACCTGAAATATTGTGAATAAAATAGAAGTCAAGTTGCAACAGTCACCCTCCAAACCGTTCAAACCAGGCTAGCACCAATCATTATCCTCCACTAAATCTGCATTGCCATCTAGGTAATCTTATTCTTGTGGTCACTCTTTCAGTTGTTACCAGAAACAGTAATCTATTGTTTCTCCTTTGCTTTTTTTTAAAAAAAAATGTTACCCAAGAGCTCAAGACAACATCCTTTGACCACTCTATCTAAGAAAATCATTCCATACCTGCAGGAGTTCTCTGTATCATCCTGCCTTGACAGGATCCTTAGCAAATAATGCCATTCCCACTGACTCAATGTTTATTTCCATCATATTCTATGGATGTGCTGTTGAGTTTTTCCCCCTCATGCTACTGGGAAGTTTCTGATCAATGTCACCATCACAGTCCTTCATGATAAGATTTTCTAGATACCCTACAAGGGTGCTATTGGGATAGTCCACCCTAAGCATTACAAGGACTTCTATTCCTGCAATCTTTTAATTTTATTTTAAATCATTTATTGTTTAATTTGTCTTTTAGTATTTAACTTACTGTGTTTTTAATTGTGTGGATTTTAATGTTGTGAGCCGCTTTGGGTCCCTTATTAGGAGAAATGTGGCATATAAATAAAACTACTACTACTACTACTACTACTACTACTACTACTACTACTAATAATAATAATAATAATAATAATAATAATAACTTCACAATTTCAAAGAAAGATGACAATTTCTGTCCAGTTTTAAGACCTCATGGGTCTTAACTTTGACACCAGACATTCTGCATGGTGACCCTGGCGTCAATATTTCTACTGCATCAAAGAATTTGCATTAATAGATCTAAGAATGTGTATTTTCACATCACCACCAGACCATCTTAGTATTATCTTTATTCTGCCATCAGTGCCATGCTTTTCCTGTTCAAGGTGGTTCTTTACAGGTTCACCACAGTGCTGAGACTCTTTACAAAGAGTATATCACCATTTATCACAAATGATAAATTGACTACTGAACTCAAGATGAAAAGAGGGGAAATAAGTTCAAATATTTTTTATGCTATTTGGGGTAGATTTGTTGAATTTGTATTAGTGAAAGGAAAGGGGAACGCCTCTAAACAACAATCTATACAATTTTGGAAAGGAAGTTTGTAATTAAAATATTGTTCAATGGGGTCCCGTGGGTATGGGGTGCACGGTAGAATTTAGTGTATAGTAAGCACTATTTTTTGTATTTTTGTGTTTGTTTTTGTTCTAAAAATAATAAAAACCATTTATAAACAAAAAACAAAAACAAAGAGTATATCACCAGTAATCACCTACCTTTAGGTTAAGGGCATTACTGTTTTTCCATACATCAACTCTTGGTTGCTTGTAGCAGATACCTGGCATAGACGAGGCAGGGGGAGAGTGGCTTTCACCCTCAATTTCTTGCATGACCCAAGAGAGAGCATTCCATAACCTGGGAAGAGCCACAGAGAAGACCCTATCTTGTGTCCCCACCAACTATACCTGCGCTGGCAAATGTGAGCATTACAAATTGACTACTGATTTATTATGACTGTCAGCTAGATTTCTGCTCAAAGATACTGACCTCACCCAGAGCAATTTGTCATAGTCTCCTAAAGTGAATGGCAGATGCAACATACATATAGGCCTACCTTTCAAGCTCCCTTATCCAGTGGTTCTGGTGACTATGGGTGTGTCCCTGATGGATTGGGGAGTACACAGTCACAGTCACTGGATTCATGCACTGTACTCTGAGATAGAGTTATTTTCTCATATCATTATACTGGAGCTCACTGCAGTCTAGAAAGTGCTGTGAGCCCTGAGTTTTTGTCAAGGGACATGTGGTCCAAGTAGCTACAGACAACTCAGTCAAAACGCACTGTATAAACTAGCAGAGTGGCATGTACCGTATTTTTCCATGTATAAGACGCCCCATAAATTAACCCCCCCCCCTTTTCTAACCCAAAATTAAGAAATCTGGGCTCAGAACGCTTGGACATTACGAGTCCCTGTTGAATCTGAGCACTGCCTACAGGCTCCACCTCCAAGGAGGTGTGTTCCAATTGGTTTGTTCAGCATCAGCTGATGTCAGTTACATAACGCTCGTGATTGGAGGAAGCTCAGTCTCCTGACTGTAGGAAGCTAAGCCTCGTGATTGAAGGAAGCCTGTTTACAGAGACAAGGTATGGGCAGTTTTGTTCTCCTCAGCTTACTTCCATGTAAGAGATGCCCCTCAATTTTTAGTGTAATGGTTTTAGGAAAAAGTAGTTTCTTATACACGGAAAAATACAGTATTCTTTGAAGTTCTTTCAGATTATTAGACTTCTCTGGGGCTGGTGGATAGCCAAATATTTTGTTCTGCTTGCAGTCCATGAACAATGAGTTAGCGGACTATCTCATTTGAGATCTTAGGCAAACCAACAGATGAAATTAATTCAATCAGTGTTTCAGTCCCTGCTTTCCTGCTGTGGTATTGGCATGCAATCGCAAGTGCTCCAGATTTTGTTTGCAAGAACTATGGTTTACTCTCTGGAGGAATCTTTCTCTGCTATTGATTTGGGAGTTCCTTCATGAGTTCCTTCTGTTTCACTGATTTCTACAGTCTTGGTACAGCTTCAGAAAGATGAAGTAGTTTGTCCACCCCTGCTCTAGAACCTGGATACTCAATTATCTTTTCCCATATTTGTTGTTGTTGTGTGTCATCAAGTTGCTTCCAACTCATGGCAACCCTATGAATGGGCACTGTCAAAAACATTCTTTTTTATTTATTTATTTATTTATTGGATTTCTATCCCGCCCATCTAGACCAAAGGTCTACTCTGGGCGGTTTACAAATTTAAAAACAATAAAACCAAAAACATATATTATAGATCCAAGGTGGCGAAAGTATAAGAAATTAAGATATGGCAGGAGGGAAAGCCTGCCCAAATAGCCAGGTTTTAAGTTTATTCCTGAAAACACCCAGAGAGGGAGCCAGGCGGATCTCCACTGGCAAGTTGTTCCAAAGGCGAGTGGCCACTGCCGAGAAGGCCCTGTTCCTCGTTCTTTCCTTCTGGACCTCCCTCGGCGTTAGGCCCCTCTTAGCCGCCCTGCTCAGCTCTTGCAGACTTACACCCATGGTCCATCTCATATTTGGTCTTCTTCTTTTCCTGCTGCCTTCCCACATTTTACTGCTTCTAATTTGAGTCATTGATTTAATTGCCCATACCATTGTGTCCTCCTTCCTTCCAAAGTTGCTTAAATTCACCAACAGGAGAGCCTTTGTAGTTGTGACATGCTCTTTCCAAAATGTTCTGCTTTCTTCTGGCACTAAGTGAAGATCTTTTTATTTCTGTAGGCCATAGGAAAATAATTTTGGGGTTTTTTTGTTCTGTTTTTTAGATTGTGTCTTTAATACTAGTGTATGTTTATTCCTGTTTAAACCTGTAATGGTGATATATTATTTTTGAATGATTATAACAAAGAGGCTGTTTACTGAAAGTAGGATTCACATTTTTAAAAAATGAATACATGAGAGATACAATTTTGCTCTTGATCAAGGAACTGCCCTTATAGAAGCAGTCCCCAACCTTTTTGGGGCTGCGGACCAGTTTGGGGGGCGGGCTCCGTGCGCAGGGGCATGTCATGCTCACGCGGGGGGCGTGTCGTGCTCGCGGGGGGCATGACACGCTCCCGCCCGAGTGCGACACGCCCACCGTGCATGCGTGCGGGGGCCCCGGAGATCCGTCTCCGCGGCCCGGTTCCAGGAAGCAGACCGGGGGTTGACGACCCTTGCCTTATAGCATTGATCATTCTCTAAACCAGGGGTCGTCAACCCCCGGTCCACGGCCCGGTGCCAGTCTGTGGGCTTTCCGGAACTGGGCCGCAGATACGGATCTCCAAACCCCCGCACGCAAGCGCGGTGGGCATGTCACGCTCGTGGGGGGGCGTGTCGCGGGGGGCATGTCACGCTCGCGGGGGGCATGTCATGCTCCAAAAGGTTGGGGACCTTTGTAGGAGATTTTTAAGAGGACTATTTGATATGTGTACTTTACATTGTACTTTAATTATGAAAAATACATGGAAAGGATATCAAATGGGGCTACTTGCTTTTATAATTTGGTTTTGCAAAGTTTCAAGAACTACTCTGAGCTGTGCTTACCATGTTTTCCCTAAAATAAGACAGGGTCATATTAATTTTTGCTCCAAAAAAAATGCACTAGGGCTGATTTTCAGGGGATGTTTTTTTTTTTTTCATATACAACAATCTACAATTATTCAAATACAGTCATGTCATCTTCTGGTTGCTGCACAATGGTGGAGGGCGGGGTTTCACAACTAGGGCTTATTTTTGGGGTAGGGTTTATATTACGAGCATCTTGAAAAATCATACTAGGGCTTATTTTCAGGTTAGGTCTTATTTTCGGGGAAACAGGGTAGAAGCAAAGTATCGGCCAAGTATATTGCGTCTGCAGACTGCAGTTTGGACTTAAATTTACAGTAGAAACAAGATGATTCATGTATTAAGATAAGTTCTAATGTGCATATTTGTGTTCTGGTAGCATTTTAGTTTATTTTCTGTACCTTGATGTTACACTGCTGTTAGGGTATATTTCTGACTGAAGAAAGTAAGTCTTTTCAGAGTTTTTACGATTTGTATTCACCTAGAACTAATCTAAGTGTCTCTTACACTTCATTTTAAAAACTCTTCCCTTCATTTATTTCTCTAGATTTCAATTTCTGTGTTCATTATCATTTAGTGCCACAATTTATTATATTTATTTATTTATTGAATTTATATTCAGCCTTTCTCCCAAAAACTATCCACAAGGTGGCTTAACAGGGAAATTGAATACAATAACTACAGTAAGAAGAAAAATCAAGTTCATCATAAAAGGTCTGCTTGATGTAACAGTTTCCTTGTGAATTTAGTTAATGGTTATTTCTAATTTTGAGAAACCTGCTCAAATTCACCATGATGGTTCTCTGTGTGTCCTAGCTTGAATGTATTTATGTACAAATAGATCCCAAGTGGACCTATCTAATCAAAGCAAATCTTACTGTTATTGGTTCTAGAAGATAAATTCTGAAGTTTTTTCCATACCTGTAAAGAAAATAGCCTAATGGAACTTTGTACGTAGTGGAACCTGTAGGTAATTTTATCCTGTTTGGTGCCTGTTGGTTACATATGTGGCATCTAGTATAAAATAAATGCTTAGCTTTGCTAATGTCAGGAGCTTTGTGTCTTTTATTACTTCTAATGCAGCTTAAGAGTTTCACTTTCCAATTACAATTTAAACAAACTCACGGATGCCATCAAAGCGGTGAAGTTAAGGGTATGGGATATTGAACTACAGGAGCATGTTGGCCAGTTAGGGAAGTCTAACTTTCTTAAGAAATCTGCTTTTATCACCTCCTCGTATTTAGCTATCACTATGTCATCTAAAGCCATAAGGGCTTTTACGCTAGCGAGGCTCAATGTGTACTACCTTCTAAGCTTTTGGAGGGAAGATTTCGAGGTTTGCCTACATCAGTTTGTCTCTGCCCTTGTAATAGTGATAAAGTTGAATCAGTTGGTCATGTTCTCCTTTTCTGTACTTGCTATCGGGATCTACGTACGGAGCTTTTACTACCTATTATCTGTAAATCTCCCAGGAGATCAGAGGAGGATTATGTACAGATGCTACTCTCTGACAATACCCCTTATATTACGAGACAAGTGGCCAAATTTTGTGCTGCAGCAATGGTTATTCGGGTTCAGATGTTTGGGTAGGTGATTTTAGATGGATAATATAATGCTTTTAATATAACACTGGCTGAGGTTTTACTTATACTAAGGATATACGTTGTTATTGACCGGAAAGTAGGGGTTGTTTTATCATGTTTCAATGGAAAATTTTATAACTCTGCCTGATTTTACGAAACTACAATTATATGTATGTATTTTATATTGATTTGGTTTTACTGGTCTTTGACCGTAATAAAGTATTCATTCATACTTCTAATGCAGCTTAAGAGTTTCACTTTCCAATTACAATTTAAACAAACAAATAAATTTATTGTCATTGTAAGTATATACATAATATACACATACAGTGGTGCCTCGACCATAATCTGTTCCAGAAGATGGGTGTAACTCGAAATGGTCGTAAGTCGAAGCACCATTTCCCATAGGAATACATTGAAACCCCATTAATCCGTTCCGGCCGGAAAAAAATAAAAATGAAACACTGCAAGCCCCATAGGAACGTGCTGGGGCCGAAAAACAAACACACCAAAACAAAACAAAAACCACAGCCAGCCCCAGTGGAATTCCATGGGGCTGGGAAAAAACACACACAACCCCCCCCCCACACACACACAGCAAGCCCCAGCGGAACACCATGGGGCTGGGGGAAAAAACACAACCCCCCCACACACAGCCAGCCCCAGCGGAACGCCATGGGGCTGGGGGGGGGGAAGAGAAAAACTACACACACACACACACACACACAGCCAGCCCCAGTGGAACACCATGGGGCTGGGGGGAAAAAGACAAAAACCACACACACACACAGCCAGCCCCAGCTGAACGCCATGGGGCTGGGGGGAAAAACACACAAAAAACCCCCCCACACAGCCAGCCCCAGCGGAACTCCATGGGGCTGGGGAAAAAAAGACCAAAAAAAAAAAAAACCCCACACACAGCCAGCCCCAGCGGAATGCCATGGGGCTGGGGAAAAAAAGACAAAAAAACCCCACACACAGCCAGCCCGAACACGATGGGGCTGGGGGAAAAATCACATCAAAACACAAAAAACATCACAGCACAGAAACATAAAACCCCCCCAAACCCAAACCCACCCTGCAAAACAAAGTAAATGTACTTACTCAGGAGCAGAAAGCAGCGCCATGCAGTCCAAAGCCTCCTCCAATCGCACTCACTCTAACCGTTGGGGCGAAAGAGCTACAAAGAAACAGCCTCTTCGCCTACCAACGGTTAGCAAATTTGAATTCCCGCCTTTTTTCCCAGCCTTTTTCCTGTCGCAACTCGAAGCTCCGGCCACAAGTCGAAGCAAAATTTTGCGGCCGGAGCTGGTCGCAACTCGAAATGGTCGTAAGTCGGGACGTTCGTAAGTCGAGGCACCACTGTACAATGAAATTCACACAGACACCCAGAGGCCAGACCCACATGCACACACATAAAAAATCCCCAAACACTCCCCACCCACTAAAAATCCCCCACTAAGAACACAAACATCTACACTGCTGGCTAAGTAACACTGTCCAACTGTTCACTGCTGGTGGTCTTTAAGTTCATTATTAAGTGCAATTATAGCTCTGGGATAAAAACTATTCAGAAAACGTGTGGTCCGAGTCTTAATTGTTCTGTATCTTCTGCCAGACGGCAACAGTTTAAAGAAGTTGTAAGCAGGATGGGAAAAGTCTCTAAGGATGTTGTGTGACTTCCTCAGACAGCGGGATGTGAAGATGTCATCCAGGGTTGATAGCTGGAGCCCGATGATATTCTGGGCAATTTTAATGGTTCTCTGTAGAGCTTTTTTGTCCACTACAGAGCTACTCCCAAACCATACAAGAATGCCATAGGTTAGGACACTCTCAATGGTGCTACGATAGTAGGACAGAAGTAAATGCTGAGATAAATTCAACTTCCCGAGCATTCTCGGAAATACAGCCTCTTCTGTGCCTTCTTCACTAGCATGTTGGCATTTATAGTCCATGAGAGGTCCTCTGAGATGTAAGTGCCCAGAAATTTAAAACTACCATCCCTCTCCACTTCCTCGCCATTTATGTACAGTGGTAAATGTACATTTCTCTTCCTCCTAAAATCAACTATGAGTTCTTTAGTTTTTTTGATGTTAAGTGTAAGATTATTTTCTTTACACCACAGTATCAACCCTTGTACTTCCTTTCTGTAAGCAGACTCATTGTTCTTATTTATGAGCCCCACCACTGTCGTATCGTCCGCAAATTTAATAATTGTGTTGGTGTTATACAGTGGGGTGCAATCATGTGTACAGGGAATAGAGGAAGGGACTTAGCACACAGCCCTGGGGAGCTCCTGTACTTAGTACCAAGGTAGAAGAATGGTGAGATCCCATCCTTACTGACTGTGGCCTATCTGTCAGAAAGTCTTTTACCCACACACAAATCTTCTGAGGTAATCCCAGGTTGATCATTTTAAAAAACAACCTATTGGGTAGAATGGTATTAAAAGCAGAGCTATAATCCACAAACAACAGCCTCACATAAGTTCCCTGTTGTTCTAAGTGACTCAATACAGTATGGAGAACAATGGACATAGCATCATCAGTAGATCTATTTCTCCTGTATGCAAATTGCCATGGGTCCAAAGAAGGTGGAAGACTAGCCTTAATGTGATCCAGCACCAATCTCTCAAAACATTTCATAATAACAGATGTTAAAGCTACTGGTCTATAATCATTGAGAGATACCACAGCTGACTGCTTGGGGACTGGCACTATAATAGATGTCTTCAGGCAAGTAGGGACAGAACACTGCAACAAGGATAGACTGAAAATATCTGTAAAAACTCCAGCTAATTCTGCAGCGCAGCCCCTAACAACTCGTCCCATGATTCCATCTGGTCCAGCTGCCTTTCGAACGTTAATATTCTGGAAAGCGCGTCTCACATCTGAAATCTGCAGTAGTGGTGGTTGTCTGTCGATGGTAGATTCTAGTAATGTACTATAGATAGTAGATGCTGGAATAATGGTTGTTCCTGTTTCCACCTCATAACGGCTGAAAAATTGATTTAACTGCTCAGCCAAAAAAATCACTGCTGCTAAACAGACTGTTTTTGTTACTCTGCCCCGTGATTTGTTGCAGGCCATGCCATACCCGACGAGTGTCAGAGCTCTCAAGATGTTGCTCAATCCTCCGGCTGTACATAGCTTTGGCGTCCCTAATACCCTTTTTCTATTTAGCTTTGGCCTCTCTATACTGTAGCACATCACCAGAATGAAAAGCAGCATTTCTGGCTTTTAGTAAAAGGCACACTTCTCTATTTAGCCAAGGCTTGCTATTAGAAAACACTCGTACTTGTCTGGTGGTAGTAAGAACATCGATACAGCTTTTGATGTAAAACAGTACTGTCGAGGTATAAGTATCAACATTGTCCTCCTCAAACAGTGCCCATGCAGTGCTCCTAAAGCAATCTTGAAGTTGCTCAGATGCACCCACTGGCTACATTAATGTCAGAGTAGAAAGAGAGAAAGCATCTTTGTTTTATGTGCTTTTGTCTAACTTACGATCTTTTGCACCAGGGACAGTTTCTCTAGACTTTGCAATAAGTTTCCTGAACAACACATAGTATATGTCCTACTATTATACATTTTTCTCCTTTTCTCTCTTTTTATAATTAGTATTAATAACTAATATCAACAAGCCTGTGGAAGAGTTTGCTGAACTTTTATCTTACTAAAGGTTAGGTTATTTCCACTGAACCCTTTAAAATAAAATAAGAGACTTCTCAGTTGATCTCCTTTGATCAATGAAATAGATGCTGTTCAAATCTGGAAGTCTGCTTTTGCTTCTTGCTGTAGGAAACTAGTGCTGTAATGTTCAGCATAAAAATGAGTAGTGTTTCCAGTTGTTCAAAAACAGTGACTAATGTTTTCAGTACCAATAAATATATTAGCAGAACTAATACAAGTTTTTATGTAAAGTGCATTTTATATTAAATCATATGCACATGATCCTGCATGAACATGATAAAATATTGTTTTATAAAGGCAGTTACAGAATTTCAGTATAGTAGAAAACTTGACCAGTGCCCACAATTCTAAAGAGACATGTAATAGTTGAAAAACTGAAGAGACGTATGGTAGTTGATGATAGACCAGCATGTAATAAGTTTGTTCTGTGCTTGCCATACAGAGGAAGTCGTCTCAGTAGTTGGTTTTCTGGTGTCCAGAATATCTTGGCACATAATCCAATTCTTTCTGCTATGAATTCTCTAGCTAAAAGGAGTAATCACTCTTCTTTCATGAGCAGCTTTTTATGAAACTATATCTCATGGTGATAGCCATTTAATGCATCTTTTCCCTTCTGCTGGTGCTGACACAATATCCTGAAAGTCTTACCATGCCAATCCAATTCCACATCACTGGTTGGTATGCCATTGTCACTGAACCTGAATATACATTACTGGCAGAGATGTGTATAAACCAGAATTGTAATAGTTACTAGGATATTTTAAATCTGACCATCTGTCTGGTTGGAATTTGAAATCTCCAGATTGAGATTTGGGAGAAATTTAGAGTTACTTTGTCATTTCTGCATCTGTGAACAATATTAAATTTTGGTACTTGGTTTGGCTACATCTTTCCCTTCCCACCCCACCCCACCAGTACATTTTTTTTAGTATTTAGACATATTTCTTTTACAGTCAACTGCAAGCAGATCTAGAACTGCATTCCAGTCTTATAATGCCATCTCCACAACAAGAATGAGTGATACATCTGCCCACCAAGAATATAAATCTTAAGGGGAAAATCATACAATTTTATTTTTTGCTATCAGCATGTGTATAATGATCCTGTGCTGTATTCCTGTTGCCTCTGATCCAACAGATCAGCTACTTAATTTTTCACCTCTCTTTTGATAGGCACACTGTGCTAATGTATGGCAAGTTTATTCCTTTCTGACTTCTACCCTCCTGTGTCTGTCAAGCAGACAGAGATCACCAGCCACAGAATGATTAGGTAGTTGTAATATCCTCCTCTAAAGTGCTATTCCATTCTTTTACAGAAGAGCGAGGGGAACAGAGGTGTCATCAACCAAAATACCAACCACCCTATGGACCAGTCTTCTGCCACGTAAATTGATTGCATTTTGACATTTGACACAGGAAGCCCTAAAACTGGTAAGTCTCTTCAAAGCATGAAGGAGAAAAAAATATTAAAATCTAAAGACTTCTGATGAAAATTCCACTTCAAAATCACATACAAAGATTGTAGGGATTCTGATGAGTGGGCAGAATCGTGTGGCATTGTGGAGCATAACACATATGCTGTCATTGTATTCCATGGGGATTTCAGACTCTCTGTGGCAGCAGCTGGAGAGTGTCCCTTTGAAAGTAGCATGGATTTCTGTTTGCATAACAAACACTGTGAAAGAGGAACTGGACATGTGAAAAGTTGTCAAAGAGAAGCTGTCCATGTATGTGTGTGGATAATAGAAACAAGATTCTGGCCAGTGTTTCTTTCATGCTGATTTTCTACATGGAAAAACACAAAAAAAACTGACTGAAAAACAAAGAGCTGCTTGTTTTGGAAATGATATTTATTATTTATATGTAATTATTTAAGACATTTATATTCCACCATATATTCTATTATTTCAGAGTGGAATATGACAATAAAATCAGATCCGTATTGAAAACCAGTTAAAAACATTAAAACTAAAACTAACAACTGTCAAGTAGTCCCCATAGTCTGATTAACGTCATGAGCCTTATTGACCTGATTCTGCTTGATTTCAGTGTTTTCTACACCATCTCCTTGACAGCTTTCACTGTTGAAATCACTGAAGTCATTCACCTAGAAGCAAATAATTATCTAGGAGGAGTGCATTGCATGAATTCACATGGGGGAGAGGTCTTGAAGCTTGCCATCTGAATTTTCTCTGCATCCCCTTATCCTTCAGTCTCCAAGCAGTTCCAGCAGTGGCAGCAGCAGGAGAGAGATGTTAGAGGCTGCTGCATGAGGAGCATGAGATCTCAGCACACTAACTTCTGCCTATCCAGATTGGGGCAAGGGCCCTGCTTTTATCTGTTTCTGACTGAACCTGGTTCGGCTCCTTGCCTGCTTCTGCAGTTTTTCTGTCAAGTGCTCTTGTGCACTTGTGTTCTGTCCTGATTTCTTTCCCCTTTTAATGGTCTTAGGATACTCAGAGAGCAAGCTTGTCATGGGGGTTGTGATGCACCGGACCCCCTAAAGGGCCGCTGGCATTCGGTCAGAGAGTTCGACAGGCCGCCTACCTACCACCTTTGCGCTGCGGCAAGTCCCAAGACCTCAGCAGTGCGTAGCGTAAGCCCTTTGAACAAGTCTGACCTTAAAAAAACACTTTACTCTTAACCAGTACTTTGCAAGTACCGACACATGGGCTTTGTGATTCCTTAGAACTCGCAACAGCTCAGTTAGGTAGGACTCTTAAAAGATAGCTAGTTTGTGGCCCTCTCCACCTCCTGGATTTAGCCAGACCCTGCTGTTCAAGAGACCAGTCCTTTTGTAGAATTTTTATGATTATTTTTTATTAGAAAAATAGAGTTTCATTAGAATCAGTTTATATTGCACAAGCATTAGCATCAAGAACGTATTCAAAGATCATTGCAGTTAAATAAAATAACTATTTCCCATTTAAAATAATAAACACTAATTAAGCTAAATACCCATCGTCCATTTTCTACCTTCCCAAACTCCTTCCTTCTTCTTGGCCTTTCTGGCTGTTAACCAATTAGCCTCGAGAGGCTGTACCACCTTCCTCCTCCTCTTATTCCCATGAGAGTCCAGGTGTTGTTTATCTCTTCTCCAACTAGCTTGGAATGTTGAGTCTTCCACGGGCCTCTCAATTTGGCCTTCGTCGCTATCTCGAACCAGGCTGTAACGGTCCTCAGGAAAACACTCTCATGGCACTTAGAAAAACACATTCCAATGTCTCTCAAATCATTTTCACACAGAACCTGTCTGACTCCATTTTACATTTCTCTGACTACGTATCCCATCATCATGACAGGGGTAAGTGCCACTTGAACTGTTTGCACCCTCTGTTCTTGGGGGGCAACATGACAATTTCCAACAAAAACATCTAGGAAAAGTACTACTTTTCCACTCTGCCACCATCTCTCATGGGCCTCCGCTCTTATGACTGGAAGAAGGGGAGGGGTAGCAATGTTATTATTTTTTGAATTTTATTTTTCCAAGGTGACATAACACTTACCTGTATCAGAGCTAACATGAAAACATTTTTTTAAAAAGAAACATTGTTTTGGAATCAACAGGCATCTGTTGAGGGCAACTGACACCCCGGTGAGTGCCCCTTTGCATAGGATCAGGTAATCACAAAGGGCAGAAAGCAGAGAAAAACAGTGCCAGCCAAATTGGAGTGAAATGAAACTACCCCTGCCAGTTGAACTAAAAAAAGATGATTCCCTACTGAAATGAAAGGATTTCTCATTGGGCTTCGCAGTTTTTAACTTTATGTTGTGTAGTCACTAATTTTTATTTCAATTTTGTCCATGCCAAATCTGATGCAGACTGTCGGGTAAATGGCCAATGTAACCTCAGTTCCATGTATGATTCATTTTATTATTTTTTTACTTAAAGCTGTGCTCTGTTAACTAAAGAAAATAGGAACTATACTAGATGTTTGGTTACCATAATAGCTATTATAATTATTATTTTAAAGGGTATTTAATGGCAATTTATTGTTATAAGCTTCTTTTAATTAAGGGCTTCTAGATCTTCGTAATAGTTTTGTTTGCTGTGGTTTCTGACCATTGTGCTCTCAGCTGAACAGCCCAACCACTCAAACTCTGAAACTTTATTTCACTGAAGGCCCATCACCTCTCAAGCCTGAAAGCCATTGTTACACTCCAAATTTTCATGTTAATCCTACCAGAATTGATTTGAGTTCTTTATACATTATTTTGCTGTTTTTGCATGTTTCATCCGTATAATTCCGGCTATATATGTGATTATTCCTAAAAACCTACAAGCTACTCACAATTTTATGCTTGTATCCTGCTGTTAGATTACCTGTGCTTCCCAAAGATGCAAAAGCTTGACTTTCAGTTTTAAAGACCTTTGCAGTTACATGGATTATTTGCTTTTCTGTTTTTTGGCATCTATATTTGGCATCGTGAAATCTGGCAGGTCCTGCTGTCTGCTTAAAGTTGTCTTACACTAGCTTTTGTTCAACCTGTTTTTCTGTCTGGATCATGCAACATGTAGGAACAACAGTTTCATTATGGAGAAATCATGGTTTGTGTAAGTTAGGCTGCAGCCCTAGCCACATCTATAATGGGACAAAATATATGGAATTCACTGAAACATATTCCTGAGTAAATCTGCTCTGGTTTGTTAGATATATTTTATCTCTGCTGTGTAGTTTGCCTATAGAAGCAGTGTACAGAGTATTTATTTGTAAGTTAAATGAGCAATTATAGTATAACAGTATAATAACTCCTTAACTTTCAAGAAGAAGCACATTCAGTGGTTAATCTGGAGAAGCTGAAAGAGGCTATTAGACAGGTTCCAAGGTTATTGTTTTGGGGATGCCCTTGAGCAGAGGTTCCCAACCCCCGGTCCGCGGCCCGGTACCGGTCCGTGGCCTGGGCCGGACCGGGCCGCCGAGACAGACCTCCCGCCCCCCCTGTACGTACTCACCCCCGCGCCACCCGTTTGCGCCTGTGCGCGCGCTCCGGCGCTTCCATGTGAGCGCCGCGCCATTTGCGCATGTGCATGGGTGGGCGCACGCCCGTGCGAGAGAGCGCACGGGCTTGTTCACGCATGCGCGCGAGCACTGGGGGGGTGCCCCACCTTCCCCAGCCGGTCCACGGACTGAAAAAGGTTGGAGAACGCTGCCCTAGAGAGTACAGGTTGTGGTAAAGGTGGGGAGCCTGCTAATGTGGGAAACAGTTATTTAGCAACCCAGTTCTCAGGTGATTGGCATTCTCTCTGCGGACTGAAATATAAATTGTGATGTTTGTTTTCCAGAAAATGTTAGGTTCCCCACCCCACCCACCCCCCGCGAAACCAAATAAGTTTGGCTTTTATCTGTTGAATGCAATTTTTTAGTGTTCCAACAGCCTGCAAATACTTAAATTAAAATATTTAATGGGGTGAAAGCAGACTTATAGTGTGGCTTGAGTGTTATTTTCAAACAGATTCAAAGCGTTCTGTGACTTTTAAAATTAAGTTGTCTTTTTTGTAACACTTATCTTAAATCCTTTGTTTAAATTTAAAGTGAAAAGGCACTGAAAGCAGTTGACTCAGTAGTTTTAACATATGCAATGAGATATGCATGTTAGGCTATGACTTCCAGTCATCTACTTCCAACAGAGTTTAAACCTCTTCTGTTGATGTCATTGTGACATCTATTGTTTCACTGTCATTGCCTGTACAGTTACTTCTACCACTTTTTACATTGAAGCAAGTTAACATCCATTTGTTGTTAATTGATTGATGTAGAAATGGGGAAAAAAATCCCTGGAAAAGTTGAGTGCTGAACAATATCCCACAACACTGCTTATTATGAGAGATTTGGTAATAGGTAGCTGTTTTTATTTGAGGGACTATTTTATTTGAGGGACTGTGTTCATTATTTGATAGATTGCTTGCTTTGTCCAAATGTTGTAGATGTTTCAAGATCTATAGTGCTGGGAAGAAATCAGTCATTGTTAGGAAATGTCAAAAAAAGATCCTGAAATTCTACCAAATCATATTTAGATTTCAAAATAAAATATCGGTGCCCAGAGCTCCAGAAGTAGTAGTTTTGAAAGCTCAGGAAACTCCATACATGAAATATAATAAGAAATTCATAATTTCGGTATATATTGTGGTACATTTCGGGGCAAGGAATAACAATTTCTACATATGTAAACAGATGCTGCACAGACATAAATGTGGTTTTAAAAGAAGAGATACTTTTAGGAAAAGCTGCATTTAAAAAAGCAGAAAGGATCCTTGCTACCACCATTTAATCCTTCTTCTCAGCACTGGCTTTTTAGGGGCGGGGGGAAGCTGATACGGATGACAAATATTTATATTCTCATATAATCTCATTTCATTCTCAGACATAGACTTCACTCAAACGTCAGTGGAATCAGACAAAAGCAGGGCTTGAATGTTCACTGGGCTTTCACAGAGCTATTCATATTCTTTGAAAGAGGAGACATTTTCAGTAGTCTAAAATCCGTGGATTTCCACTAAAGTCAAGGGACCATTAAGTGGCCACATGAGTTTTCATCATCTCATTTCATAAACAAGATAAAAACTTTTGCTGTTGATAAATTGCACAAAACACAAAGGCAGTCTTGTTGTTCTTTTCCTACCATGGACTGGGTATTCATCATGGTTATTCTGATTGTGAATTGATATATCTAGACAGTGATGTTGTGTGATATCAAAATGGTCTTGCAGGGTTTTCAGCTGGTAATTTTTCCTTCCTGCACTATTTCCATCTATTTTACCTTAAATGTGTTTTTATTAAGTTCATACATTATGAATAGGGGGAAGAGAAAAAAAGTTCATAGTTCTGACAACAACTTGGGATCAAACAATAGAAGATGGATTGGGAAGGTTAGGAGGGAAGCTTGTGGGATTTTTTTATAGCAAAACAGATAATCACAATCAGTTTAGATGGATTTCCATGGCCAATCAGAATTCGAATCCAGGTCCCCTGGGTCCTTTTTCAGCATTCTATCCATTACATCACTTTGGCCAACACAAACTTGTGTGTTAAGGGCAGTAGCAACTTTTGTGACCTTTAATGGAATTCTTATTCTAACATGATGCACGTCTGGTTGCCAAACGAGGTTAAGCCACTGTGTTCTTATTATGAATTCATTAAAGACTCTTGCTAGCTATTGTTAGGAACAGAATGGGTCTTGATCTGACAGTGTATCACAGCTTCTGCATAATTTATGGCTTGTGTCACTTAGTATCCCTCCGTAAAACTAGATTTTTGGATTCTCCTTTTGGATTCTCCTTTTGTCTGCTGATCAAGTGATTTGTGAACAGTAATAGTGGAGATCTGCTTGTTGTAAGAATAAGACAAGAACATGTTCCTTAAAGGCAGAATTATTAGTGAAGGAATTTTTCAGCATAGTCATGCTAGTATTGGGATATTCCTAAAAGTCTTTGTGCATATATTTTAGTCTCCAAAATGCAAACAGTATATCAAAGTATTTCTACTTGCCTGTTATCCAAACAGATAATTTTTAAAAGGCACAAAACCTTTTCAGTGTCTGCTTCTGTAATTACAAAGCTTGAAATCAAGAGGGTAGGTCAGATTGGTTTATTGCTATTTTTGATTCCTGCATTAGTCATAAACCTGATCATGGCTTCTTTCACTTCAAGCAGTCTTGTAAGTGCTTTATTGTATGCTCAGAGGGTTGATATGACAACCAGAAATTGCTGCAGTGCAGTGGCATTTCACCTGTGACCACTTTCACTGGCTGCATCCCAATAATATATAGTCTGTGCAGTAGTTTGCCAGGATCCTTACAAACCACTTTATATTGCTTGCTGGCTAGTTAAAATCTTGGTGCTGCTAAGATGGTGTAGGTAATAAAATGGCAACATGAAGTAAAGCAACTGAAGTTTAAAATACTGACAAGACCATAGACAAAGCACTGAAGGATCACAGGCAAAGATCCAAATTTTAATATGAGCGTCATACTGCTTCTATATATTTTTTCCTTTGTGTATGAAACAGAAAAAATACAGTCTGTGTTCCCACCCAAAAACACTGATTTGTCAACTATTGTATTATCAGTGTTCCCGTTCTCTAGTTATGTTTTACATGTGTCAGGATACGCAGTCAGAAAATTCTGAGACTGCTATTATATTATAGTAATTGTATGGATAAAATGAGGTGCATTCTGTAATACCATTATAGTTAAAATAAACAGAAATATCCAAATGTAATAATCATAATTAGAATTTACCTTTATGTAATATTGTGAAGCCCCTTCATGGATTGCTGCCTTGTCGTGGCGAAGCGGCTTGAGTCATTCAGAGAAGCTATGGGCTATGCCGTGCAGGGACACCCAAGACGGACAGGTCATAGTGGGGAGTTCTGACTAAACGCGATCCACCTGGAGCAGGAACTGGCAAGCCACTCCAGTATCTTTGCCAAGAAAACTCCATGGACACAAACAAAAGGCTAAAAGATAGGACGCTGGAAGATGAGCCCCTCAGGTCGGAAGGCGTCCAACATGCTACTGAGGAAGAGCGGAGGACAAGGACAAGTAGCTCCAGAGCTAATGAAGTGGTTGGGCCAAAGCCAAAAGGATGCTCAGCTGTGGACGCGCCTGGAAGTGAAAGGAAAGTCCGATGCTGCAAAGAAAAATGCTGCATAGGAACCTGGAATGTAAGATCTATGAACCTTGGTAAACTGGATGTGGTCAAACAGGAAATGGCAAGAATAAACATTGACATCCTGGGCGTCAGTGAACTAAAATGGACGGGAATGGGCAAATTCAATTCAGACAATTATCATATCTACTATTGTGGGCAAGAATCCTGTAGAAGAAATGGAGTAGCCCTCATAGTCAACAAGAGTGGGAAAAGCTGTACTGGGATACAATCTCAAAAATGATAGAATGATTTCAATACGAATCCAAGGCAGACCTTTCCACATCACAGTAATCCAAGTTTATGCACCAACCACCAATGCTGAAGAGGCTGAAATTGACCAGTTCTATGAAGACTTCCAACACCTTCTAGAACTGACACCAAAGAAAGATGTTCTTGTCATTATAGGGGACTGGAATGCTAAAGTAGGGAGTCAAGAGATAAAAGGAACAACAGGTAAGTTTGGCCTTGGAGTTCAAAACGAAGCAGGGCAAAGGCTAATAGAGTTTTGTTAAGAGAACAAGCTGGTCATCACAAACACTCTTTTCCAACAACACAAGAGGCGACCCTACACATGGACATCACCAGATGGGCAATACCGAAATCAAATTGGTTATATTCTCTGCAGCCAAAGATAGAGAAGCTCTATACAGTCAGCAAAAACAAGACCTGGAGTTGATTGTGGCTCTGATCATCAGCTTCTTATAGCAAAATTCAAGCTTAAACTGAAGAAAGTAGGAAAACCCACTGGGCTAGTCAGGTATAATCTAAACCAAATCCCTTATGAATACACAGTGGAAGTGAAGAACAGATTTAAGGAACTCGATTTGGTGGACAGAGTGCCTGAAGAACTATGGATGGAGGCTCGTAACATTGTACAGGAGGCAGCAACAAAAACCATCCCAAAGAAAAGGAAATGCAAGAAAGCAAAGTGGCTGTCCAACGAGGCCTTACAAATAGCAGAGAAGAGAAGGGAAACAAAATGCAAGGGAGATAGGGAAAGTTACAGAAAATGGAATGCAGACTTCCAAAGAATAGCAAGGAGAGACAAGAGGGCCTTCTTAAATGAGCAGTGCAAAGAAATAGAGGAAAATAATAGAAAGGGAAAAACCAGAGATCTGTTCAAGAAAATTGGAGATATTAAAGGAACATTTTGTGCAAAGATGGACATGATAAAGGACAAAAATGGTAGGGACCTTACAGAAGCAGAAGACATCAAGAAGAGGTGGCAAGAATACACAGAAGAATTATACCAGAAAGATCTGGATGTCCCGGACAACACAGATAGTGTGGTTGCTGACCTTGAGCCAGACATCCTGGAGAGTGAAGTGGGCCTTAGAAAGCATGGCGAACAACAAGGCCAGTGGAGGTGATGGCATTCCAACTGAACTATTTAAAATCTTAAAAGATGATGCTGTTAAGGTGCTACATTCAATATGCCAGCAAGTTTGGAAAACTCAGCAGTGGCCAGAGGATTGGAAAAGATCAGTCTACATCCCAATCCCAAAGAAGGGCAGTGCCAAAGAATGCTCCAACTACCGTACAATTGCACTCATTTTACACGCTAGTAAGGTTATTCTCAAAATCCTACAAAGTAGGCTGCAGCAGTATGTGGACCGAGAACTCCCAGAAGTACAAGCTGGATTTCGAAGGGGCAGAGGAACTAGAGACCAAATTGCTAACATGCGCTGGATTATGGAGAAAGACCACAGCAAACTATGGCAAGTTCTTAAAGAAATGGGAGTGCCTGTCCACCTTATCTATCTACTGAGAAATCTCTATGTGGGACAGGAAGCAAGAGTTAGAACTGAATACGGAACAACTGATTGGTTCAAAATTGGGAAAGGAGTACGACAAGGCTGTATATTGTCTCCCTGCTTATTTAACTTATATGCAGAATACATCATGTGAAAGGCTGGACTGGATGAATCCCAAACCGGAATTAAGATTGCAGGAAGAAATATCAACAACCTCAGATATGCAGATGATACCTCTCTGATGGCAGAAAGTGAGGAGGAATTAAAGAACCTCTTAATGAGGGTGAAAGAGGAGAGCGCAAAAAGTGGTCTGAAGCTCAACATCAAAAAACTAAGATCATGGCCACCGGCCCCATCACCTCCTGGCAAATAGAAGGGGAAGATATGGAGGCAGTGACAGATTTTACCTTCTTGGGCTCCATGATCACTGCAGATAGTGACAGCAGCCACGAAATTAAAAGACTCCTGCTTCTTGGAAGGAAAGCAATGACAAACCTAGACAGCATCTTAAAAAGCAGAGACATCACCTTGCCGACAAAGGTCCGCATAGTCAAAGCTATGGTTTTTCCAGTAGCGATGTATGGAAGTGAGAGTTGGACCATAAAGAAGGCTGACCGCCGAAGAACTGATGCTTTTGAATTGTGGTGCTGGAGGAGACGCTTGAGAGTCCCCTGGACTGCAAGGAGAACAAACCTATCCATTCTGAAGGAAATCAACCCTGAGTGCTCACTGGAAGGACAGATTCTGAAGCTGAGGCTCCAATACTTTGGCCATCTCATGAGAAGAGAAGACTCCCTGGAAAAGACCCTGATGTTGGGAAAGTGTGAAGGCAAGAGGAGAAGGGGACGACAGAGGACGAGATGTTTGGACAGTGTCATCGAAGCTACCAACATGAATTTGACCAAACTCCGGGAGGCAGTGGAAGACAGGAGGGCCTGGCGTGCTCTGGTCCATGGGGTCACGAAGAGTCGGACATGACTTAACGACTAAACAACAATATTGTGAAGAATGTTGTGATTTTTTTGCTGCAAATGTTAGTTGTAATTTGTGTGAGGGCCTTTCTAAGGAGGCTGCTGAGTTTTCTTTTTAAAGGATGTCTTATAAGTTTACCAAATTTATTTCAGTTCAGTTTAAAATGGAAGCACTTATTAAGTAATTGTCATATTACTATTTAGAGCAGTAAACCAAAATATATTTCCTTTTAATCAAATCACTAAATACCTTAAGGCAGCTACAGAAAACTTTATTTTCCTGTTTTCAACTAATCATATTTGAGGATGCTCAGATGGTAGGAGGCCTTAAGAAGGTCATGTCAGTAGGCTGGCAAGCTTTAAATATCCTACTTGTAAACCAATCAAAGCTTTAAAGATCATCACCAGCTACTTGAATTATAACTGAAAACAAAGAGGAAGACACAACGTCTGTTTCAGCAGGAGAGCACATTGTCCATATATACAGCCACTATTAATAATCTGGCTATCTTATTCTAGGACAACTGTAGCTTCATATTCTTCAGGCAGCATAAGGAATCTGTTGTCATGACCAGATTTGCATTTTCCAGAGCCTTGTTTGGAAACTATAACACCTAAATAAATTTCAGAAAAAGGTGTACTCTCAGCTGGACAAAGTGTTCTCCCTACAGAGGCAGTAGCTGAGCATCCAGGATTAGAGCTGGGTCATGAATAACCCTCACATTTTGAACCAATGTTTTTAAGATGACTTCAACCCCATTTAACCTTGGTTGAACTCCAGAACCTTTACGTTTTCCCACACACCTCCTAAATGGGTAAAGTTTCCACAGATGTTGAAGCATAGGGAAAAAGCAGCCCTTCCCAAGTGTTACTCTTGTTGTTGAGAAAGTTAAATTTAGAGGCATGAGGAGGATATATTGTACTTATGCGTTACTTTACAAAACTCAAGTCACATTGTTACTTTACAGACATAAAATGCATTGGCCAGAAGAATTCTACCAGTGTATCTCAAGAGAAGGTGATCTCCTTCTTCCCCCACTCTCTCTCCCTGACACACTAAACTGTATTTTGGCGGGGTTCCAAGGCCCTAAGGGCATGTGGGACTGCATAGGGAGATACTCTTGAGATTTTCTGCTTGGCTTCTTCTTTCAGTGTAAGATAGCATCCTGGCTGCTATATATAAGTTGAAAACAGAAGAACAAAATCTTTCTGTTTTTCAGTAAAACAAAGAAAACTATTCTGTATTCTAAACTTTGTCAAGAAAATACAGAAAGAAGTCATTATTCAAAAAAAAAAAAAGAGCTTGGAAAAAAAGGGGGGATCCTAATACTGATTTTGCTTCATAAAACTTAGTCAAATCAGCTACATTTTTAACTAATGCCTACCAGCAGCCTATCTCCTTTTCACATGTCAATTTATTTCTTGGGTCGGTCTGCTTCCAAACATAAACCAGTTCCTTCAACATTCTGAAGAATGTGGAGGAATCTGACATAGGGCACAAGCAAGAAGAATCAGAGGATGTGTCTTCTTAAGGTCTTAGTACCATGTTGCAAGAGGGATATGTGGAGTAGGATCTCAGAATACATTTCTGTACCAAATATCTGAAAATATTCTGTGTTCTGCAACATTTAATCATCATCATCATCTTTAAACTGCGGAGCTGGAAGGGACCCTGTGGATCATTGAGTCCAGCCTCTGTCAAGGAGGGACAGGGGTGAATTGAACTCCCAATCTCTGGCTCTGTACTTAGCAGTTCATTTCCAACAGCAATCCCTAAACATACTTAGAAATCAATTGTGTGTGTGGGGAGTGGGGGTTAAAACAGTATATGAATTCCTCGTTGAAAAAAAAATTCATACTCTGAATGTTTTTTTTTCACTTCAAAAACATCAAATAAATGAAAATATTTTTAAAAGAATGGGAGAGAGGGGACTGTATTCTTCTGAATTTTTCCTAATTCCTCTCCCTGATCTTCATATTCCTAGCTTCTCCACTGTAAATTTCTGTTCCTTGGCAACAAGTACTAAAGATGCACATATATTCTATTCCTGTGAAGTAGGATCAAGAATCTAGGTCTCAGTAGCTACTAGAAAGTTGATAGGTTATGAAACAAGCCAAATATAGTAAATACCTGATTTTCTTTGTCATTTACATCTGTTCTGCCCTCCTTGAAAATGAATGCAGAGAAAATTGTAGTATACCATCTTAATGTCCTGAATGTATATCAAGACTTTATTTAGCTATCTCACTAACGGGAGTCAAAGCATTTCCAAAAAATGGATTACACAGTTACAAACAAAATGCTGATTTATCATTTCCCTCTGCCCGTAATCCAAGACTGCCATTGCAGCACTTTACAGAGAGAAGCCCTTAGGAAGAGAAAACAAATTCTGTACAATGAACCTGCTGCATATTCAGTCTTAATAGTAGTGCTATCACTTCGTAAAAGATTCCTTATATAATTTCCTACGAAACAATAGTAATTCTGTTGTGCCACCTGTGTGCTTCTCGGTGATCCAAGATATGTTGCCTTCTGCATGAGAAGGGTTAAAAGGAGACAGCATCCTGTCAAAGACCTTGTTTTTAATTTTGACTCTCACTCTGGCACAGTTCCGGCTAGGAGCAGCCCAGATTAGTTCAAAAAACCTTTGAAGAGATTTTAGATGTCCTTCAGCCAGTTTGAAGGTTTTTGTCTTGCAAATCCAGTACAAGGGCGCCTGCAGGCATCTCGACCCTTGCTGTGCTGCTGATGCAGCTCAAGGTCATACTAACCCGCCCTGTGACATTCTACAACAACAGAAAAAATGATGCAGTGAAACTGCTTCAGCTTTCAGCCAACCAACAACTTCCTCAGTTCCTTACTAAAAGAAATACAGGGTGCGCTTTCCTCCCTCCCTCTTGTTTCTTTCCTTTTTTTTTTTCCCTTCCTAGATTTTTGCTGTAGGAAATAATCCAGGATTTCTGGTGTGTGTGATGTCAAGGTCATTTCTTAATTAGAACACATGTAAAGAACAAAGCTAAATGGCTTCAAAACAGCTTTGTAGTTGATGGAGAGGATTTAAATTATTTAAAGAGATAGTTACCCAAGTAGGATGGGGAAGGAATTCTAAAGACATTAACTCCTTCATAGTAGTTCACATCTGCTTCACCAAAAAGAAATGTCAAACCTTGATGAAAAAATGTTTAACCACTTGAATGTGGTATGCATGCGTACAACAAAGTCTCCAATTGTTTTGCCTTATTACTGTAAAAATCTGAATGAAATTTTATTTGCTTTTTCCAAAGAAGTTGTGATTGGTGTACTGTAGAATAAGAGGCGGTGACAGATTTTACTTTCTTGGGCTCCATGATCACTGCAGATGGTGACAGCAGCCACGAAATTAAAAGACGCCTGCTTCTTGGGAGGAAAGCGATGACAAACCTATCCAGCATCTTAAAAAGCAGAGACATCACCTTGCCGACAAAAGTCCTCATAGTCAAAGCGATGGTTTTTCCAGTAGCGATGTATGGAAGTGAGAGTTGGACCATAAAGAAGGCTGACCGCCGAAGAATTGATGCTTTTGATTGTGGTACTGGAGGAGACTCTTGAGAGTCCCCTGGACTGCAAGGAGAACAAACCTATCCATTCTGAAGGAAATCAACCCTGAGTGCTCACTGGAAGGACAGATCCTGAAGCTGAGGCTTCAATACTTTGGCCATCTCATGAGAAGAGAAGACTCCCTAGAAAAGACCCTGATGCTGGGAAAGTGTGAAGGCAAGAGGAGAAGGGGACGACAGAGGACGAGATGGTTGGACAGTGTCATCGAAGCTACCAACATGAATTTGACCAAACTCCGGGAGGCAGTGGAAGACAGGAGGGCCTGGCGTGCTCTGGTCCATGGGGTCACGAAGAGTCGGACACAACTTAACGACTAAACAGCAACAATAAAAGAACAAGAGGTAATATCCTACAGCTGTGCTCATGAAGTAGCTGTGAGTTTGTTGTATCTGCTACGCAAAGTTCAGTTTCATTGCATATAAAATTGCTACTTCAAGAAACAATCAGAAGATCATTCTGTAGAAGAATCTTGTGGTGAGTAGGCACCAAGTGCTCGTGAATGAGAGAGAAAAAGAGACAAACATCTGTGGGGTGTTTTTGTCACTCTGGATGCTCTTTGTTCTAAATGCATTGCAAATCCACAACAGTTGAGATACTGAAAATGCATTAACAATGCAATCCTGTATGTGGCCATATCAAGTAATTCATTTTTATTTCTTTGGGACTTACTTCTGTGTAAGTGAGTATAGGATTGCAGCATTAGTCTCTTGTTCACCGGGGAAAATTCTACAATTTGTGCTAGTATTTATTTATTTATCTATCTATTATAGCTAATACAAAAGATACAGAAGATGGCAGCAGAACAGAGACAATTACTCCAAAATTAATGGAATATAGTAATCAAAACAAAATTAATCCAGGGTAAGGCTGTGGAAAGCCTGTGCAAACAGCCACGTCTTCATTTGTTTTCTGAAGCAAGTATGTTTATAAGAGTACGTTGCTTGTGTATCTTTTTGTAGTGCTAGGTGCCATACAGAAGATAGAAGTGATATTGGTTTCAGAGAGGGCTTATATACATGGGAAAAGACAGGCCCCCTGGTTTACTAGGGAGCTTTGAGCTATGTAGTTAAAAAGGAAACTGCTGGAGAGTAGGTAAAGGAAGGATCAGTCTGATCAAAATTTGGCTGCTTTTAAGACTCTGACCAGGACTTACGTCAACACCTTAAGATCAGCAAAGAAGGCATTTAATTTTAAGATGATTGGTGAGGCCATGAATCAACAAGTGGAACCTTTCTGGGTGTTTTGCAACCTCATCTACCCTGTCAGTTACGGCTTCATCCTGGTGACTTTACCAATGACCAATTTGCAGCCCTTTAACATCCAAAACTGAGGACAGTCAGTCTGATCTTGACTCTGTCAGCAACTTGGTTGATCAGCCGGTGGATGTTGCTGTGCCCTCTCCCTCTGCCCAATTGATTCATTTGACTCTGTAACATCAGAGGAGGTATCCAGGGTGCTGGCTAGTGGCAGACCAACCCCCATCTCGTTTGACCCTTGCCTTGCATGGCTAATAAAGGCTGCCAATAACATCAAGGTTGATTGGGCTGTGAATATTGTAAACATCTCACTGAGGGAGGGATGCCTCCCCTTTCATGTGAAGTAAACAAAAATCCAACCCAATGTTAAACAGCCTCATTTGGAGATGGATAATCTTAACAATTATAGACCCATTTCCAACATTCCCTTCATAGGCAAAGTGATTGAATGAGTGGTGGTGGAACAGCTCCTATGGTGCATGCATCGGTCACCTTCCATATCAGCTATTGCAATACTTTCTATGTGGGCGTCCCTTGAGACTGACCTGGAGATTGCAGTGGGTCCAGAATGCAATGGCCAGACTGGTGGCTGATGTGAGCAAGTTTGATCACATTTCCCCAGTCTTGGCTCACCTTCACTGGTTACCTGTTGCATCCCAGATCAGATTCAAGGTTTTGATGCTCACCTACAAAGCCTGTCAGAATGTCTTTCCCCAAGATCATCTACCCACTCCACTAGATCCTCCCAAGCAGTGCTCTTCTGAGTAGCCACTCTGAAGGAGGCCAGGAAATAATCCACTAGAAGTAGGTCCTTCTTGACTGTGGCACCAACATTTTGGAACCACCTTCTGGCAGAGCTGTGCCTGGCTCCCTTCCTCCCAATACTTAAAAGGCATTTGGAAACACTACTTTACAGAGAGGTTTCTTGGCTTAACTTTACTCTGACATAACCCAAAACAGTTGCTAGTAATATTTAATTTAAATTCATGATAAATTGCCTATTCCTACCACCACTACCTTTTCAGGTTCTCAGGCTCCATAGGGCTCCTTTTTGCCCTGGAGAAGGCTTTGAGAGCTTCGGGATGCCGGGGGGGGGGGGGGAGTAGCAGGGAGCCTTTAATAGGAAAAAATTGCTGCTTGATCACTGCAGCTGGGATCAAGAATGCCAACAGAGATCTGGTGATCATTTTTTATTATTAAAGTGCTTCTTCATGTCCTTAGGCTCGCACAGGCTTCTACAGAGCAAAAAAGATTAGGAACCTAAAAGAGTGGGATAGAAACTTTTCATGAGTTTAAATTAAGTGTTCCTGGCTCCTGATTCAGGTTATGCCACTGTGAAGTTAAGCCAACATAATTTTGCCCATAGCTTTTTATGCGCTTTTCTCTCAAGGCATCTTGTATGTTACAATCCATTATAATAATAAAACAAAAATAATCTACGTATACAGTTATTAAATGCCAGGGATAAAGAGCCACCCAGTCCAGAAAATAGTAGAGAAATATCAGCTGAAACAATATAGGCGCAAGTAAAAGCCACAAGCTTTTTGAAAGACATGCAGTGATTCTTTGTGAGGAATCCTCACTGCATATCTTTTAAAAAGCTTTTGGCTCATTGGATCCACTACACAGAAAGCCTTCCCCTTGCATGTGCCAGCTTAATGGCCTTCAATAGCAGGAAATTGAAATTTGTCCCAACTCTTTTTGGTTGTAAAAAAATAACTTTTACTTGGCCAGTGGCTAAAACTTGGGAGACGATTTACAATATTCAGGTGAGAATGATTCACATTATCTGTTTCTTAGTTTACTTCTGCTTTCATTCTACAACCAAACATTATTCTAAAACAGCGGTCCCCAACCTTTTAGGGGCTGCGGACCGGCTGAGCCTCTGAGGGAGGCGGGGCACCGCATGTGCAGGAGCACCTGCGCGCGTGCCCGCTCACCCCTTTGCGCGGGCGCATGCGTGAAGGGGTGGGGGAGTGCTCACGCCAGAGCTGGCACGTGCGCGCGGGCGCATAGCAGCTGTGGGGAGGGGAGTGCGTGGGGGGGCGGGAGGTCTGTCTTTGTGGCCCGGTCTGGCTCAGGCCACAGACCGGCACCAGGCCGCGGACCAGGGGTTGACGACCTCTGTTCTAGAAGATTAAAATATCCCAATCTCGTGCATGAGGATTAAAGTTGTGATGAATGAATGGCACTGTATACTAAATATGGTTGGGTTGCAATTCATAAAATCATAGAATAATGGAGTTTGAAAAGGTGAATAAGGCCATCAAATCCAGCCCCCTGCTCAATGCAGGAATCCCAAATCGAATATATCTGACAGATGGTTGTCTAATTTTCTCTTTAATGAGTCCAGTGTTGGAATGCTCACCACTTTCCGAGGTAATGTGTTCCATTGTTTTTCCTGATATTCAATTAAAATCTTGCTTCCTGTAGCTTCAGCTCATTATCATGTGTCCTGCACTCTCAGATGATCGAGAACAGATCATCAAAGTATTTGATAAGTGCCATCATATCTCCCTTCAGTCTTCTTTTCTCAAGGCTAAACATGCTGAGGTCTTGCTGTCTTTCCTCATAGGGTTTGATTTCCAGTTCCCTGATAATCTCTGTTGCCCTGCTCTGAACTTGTTCCAGTTTGTTGGCATCCTTCTTAAATGAGTTGTCCAGAAAGGGACACAATACTCAAAATGAAGCCTAACCAGTGCCGAATAGAGCGGAACTAGTACATCATGGGATTCGGAGACTATACTTTTATTAATGCAGTCTAAAATAGCATTTGCCTTCTTTTGCGGCCACATCACAGTGTTGACTCATATTCAGCTTGTGATGTACAACAATTCCAAGATCCTTCTCACTCACTAAGCCAAGTATCCTCCATCATGTAACTGTGCATTTTGTTTCTTTTTCCTAGGTGTAGAACTTTGCACTTATCCCTTTTAAATTTTATTGTGCTGTTTTCAGCCTAGTGCTTGAGCCTATCAGGATCTTTTAGAATTTTGTTTGTCTTTCAGAGTATTAGCTATTTCACCCAGTTTTGTGACATTCACAAATTTTCACCCCTTCATCCAAGTCATTAATAAAAACATTGAAGAGCACTGGAACCAGGACTGAGCCTTGTGATGTCTCACTTGTTACCTCCTCCCAGTTTTAGAAGGAGCCATTGATAAGCACTCTCTGGGTATGATTCTATAACTGTGTATCCATCTTATAGTTGTTTCATCAGCTCACACCTAGTTAGCTTGCTAATCAGAATATCATGGGACACTTTGTCAAAAGTTTTGATAAAGTCAAGATATATTATGTTCACAGCATTCCACCATCTACCAAGGATGTTACCTGATCAAAAAAATGAGAGAAGATTAGTCTGACAGGATTTGTTGTTGTTTAGTCGTTAAGTCATGTCCGACTCTTCGTGACCCCATGGACCAGAGCACGCCAGGCCCTCCTGTCTTCCACTGCCTCCCGGAGTTGGGTCAAATTCATGTTGGTAGCTTCGATGACACTGCCCAACCATCTCGTCCTCTGTCATCCCCTTCTCCTCTTGCCTTTACACTTTCCCAACATCAGGGTCTTTTCCAGGGAGTCTTCTCTTCTCATGAGATGGCCAAAGTATTGGAGTCTCAGCTTCAGGATCTGTCCTTCCAGTGAGCACTCAGGGTTGATTTCCAGGTGGGCTGACAGGATTAGTTCTTGACAAATCCATGTTGGCTTCTAGATATTACTGTATTGTTTTCAAGGTGTTTGCAGAGTGACCACTTTTTAATCTGCTGCAGAATTTTCCTTGGGATTGATTTTGGGCTGTCCAGTCTGTAGTTCCTCCTTTTTGCAGATAGGGATAACGTTAGCCCTCCTTCAGTCTTTTGGTACTTTATCCTTCCTCCATGATTTCAAGAAAATCATATACAGTGGTTCTAAGAGTTCTTCAGCCAGTTCTTTCAATAGTTTTGGATGTAGTTCATCAAGCCTTGGAGATTTAAACTCATTTAAAGTAAGATATTCCTTGACTATTTGTTTATCTGTCTCAAGCTGGAATTCTGTCCCCTCACTTGTATTTCACATTTGCCTGAGGGTCATCGACTATCTTTCAGGAAATGTCTGAGCAAAAAGTAGGAATTGAGCACTTCTGATTTTCTTTGTCATTGTTATAACGTCCCCATCTCCATTGGGTATCTGAGCCACTAATTCTTTTCTCCGTCTTTTGCTATGCACATACCTGAAGAACACTTTATTCTTGCTCACCTCAGCTCATTGCTCACCTCAGCCTTCGTAAAATCATCCCTATTATTTTTTCCTACTTGTCTGTACTCTTTCTTTGTGGCTTGGCCTTCCTTCCACTTCCCATATGTGTCCTTTATTATTATTATTTTTAGGTTCTCTCTGGGCTTTTTGTGAACACACATTGGTCTTTTTTTGTTGTCTTCCACTTCTTTTTCTTGCTGGAATTGTTTATAGTTGTGCCTTAGAATTTCCTTTTTTAAGAAACTTCCACCCATCTTGAACTCTTTTTCCAGTTATAATCTCCTGCCATGGGACCTTACTTATCATTGTTCTGAGTTTATTAAAATTAGTTTTCTTAAAATCCAGCATACACATACAGTGGTGCCTCGCTAGACGATTGCCTCGCAGGATGAGGAATTCGCTAGACGATGGCTTTTTGCGATCGCTAATGCGCTTCGCAAAACGATGTTTCCCTATGGGCGATTTTCGCTAGATGACGACTTTTCCCCATTGGAATGCATTGACTAGCGGTCAATAGCTGTCAGTGCATTCCAACGGGGACCCGCGCTCGCTAGACGATGTTTCCCTATGGACGATCTTCGCAAGACGACGACTTTTCCGTTGGAACGCATTGAAGAGATTTCAATGCATTCCAATGGGGAAACGTGCTTCGCTAGACGATGTTTTCGCAAGACAGCGATTTTCGCGGAACGGATTAACATCGTCTAGCGAGGCACCACTGTACAATTATACACTGTTCTGGTTTCCTATGAAGCTCAAGTAGAACATGGTTACTTTACCCCAGAAATCCTTTTATTGCCACTTCTTCCACCAAGTCATCTCTGTTGATTGGAATCAAGTGTAGGGCAGCTGCTATTCTAGTTTCTTCTTCCACTTTCTACAGGAGAAAATTATCAGTAACACAAGCCAGGAATTTATTGGAAGGGCCATATTTTGCACAACCCTAACCCTGATAGCCCAGCAGATATTAGGATAATTGAAATCTCCCATTACTACTACATTGTGTTTCTTTGAAATTTTTGCAGTTTGTTTTTCAAAGATTTCACCTGCATCTTCTCCTTGATTGGGCAGTTCGTTGTAGACTCCAACTGTTCCTTTTGTTTTTCATCTCAGTTATATGAAGCCAGACACTCTCAATGAAATAACCAAGTTTATCCTTTGGTATTTCTGTATAGGCATACGTATTTTTGACATATGCTGTGACTTTACTTCCCTTCCTATTTTTTCTGTCATTCTTACTGTTTTGTTCCATCTTCCCTCCCCCATACCCGTGCTGCTTCAGGCTAAGAGTTGCACCCAAAGAAATTGTTCACTGTTTATTAGACTGCCAGATCTTCATGCTTTACCATCAATGTAGTCATGTTACTTCCAAAAGCAATTTGCCAAGTCGCACTCATAGTATTCAAGGATCACACACCCAAAGTTGTGTGCATGTTGAGAATAAGACACTTAAAAATTTTAACCTGAATTACAATTGTGCATAAAAGTTCTTAATATTTACATCAGCGTGAGTTACAGATAGTTTGTGTTTTAAGTGACTGGAGCCTCAGTTCATGATTTGGAGCTACTTGATATTCCAGATTGGGAAAATGAAATGTGCCTTCCTTATTTTCCCTCCCAGTTTCTGTTTTCTCCCTAACAGAAAGCATATATGAAAAAAAGATGGGGATTCAGAGCAACAAATTCTATAAATGAAAACTGATAGGCATCATAAGGAGTATACTTTGTTGCCCTTGCCCGACGTGTAGTATGCCCTTAATAGTATGTAAGACCTATGCTCACCTGCTAATAATTTATAATTTACTGTCCTAATTTATTGATTTGTTTCCACTAATTGTACTTCATTTACTTCTGTGTAGTTTTCAGTACCTAAAGGGTTGAAAGGTTGCTGTAATTGGCACCCGCAGCTGCTCTTTCTTTTGACAGGGGATAATTTTGCAGCCTATGCTTTGTGTGACAGCTGCCTAATTGGGCATTCTCCCCTAGTAGCAAGCCTGCCTCCTCCAGCCTCCCTGCTGACAAATGGTGGTGGATTATAGATGAGGACATGCTGACCCGTTCGACCTTGCTGAGACAGCGGGGAGGGGCCTCCTGCTACTTCAGGGAAGCTTTGGGTCATTTAAAGGACAAGGTCATGAGCCAGGTGGGGAAATGACATGATATCACATGACAATAGCCTGATGACACGGTCAGTATGTCAAGGACAAACTGATCGGTATTGATTATGTTCTCTCTCTATGATTTGTCACTGAAAGCACTGTTATTTCAAAAGTATTTCGCCAATTTACAGGAGATGAAATGCCAAATCATACAGTGATTCTTTCTTCCAAATGCGGGTCACACATGTAATAAAACTCTGTTGATAATGATTCAGATTCTCAATCTCATTAACTAGGAAATACTATAGCATTTGATAAATTAAAGTATCTGACAAATTACAAAGAGCCAGTGGCTTTTGAATCTTCTAACATGTTACATTCCAGTTGAGAGACTGTCAAAGTTAGAGAAATCCAGTGATATGTGTTTTAATTTTATGAATAAGGGAAAATAGACTTTATATAAATTATCTGTAGCTGTCCTGAAGAATCAAAACACTTTTTTCTAACTTTGTAGCCTGCTTTCCCCTTAAAAAGAGGAAAAATCATTCTTACGAATATTTATAGTAAAGATGTTTGTTTGTAGGTAACAGAATATGAACCTGACTTTCCTGTGCTGATAAACCTCAAGGTTAAATGGCAGCAAGTTTGACAAATAATATTTGAGACAATGTTAAACAGTTTCCAATATTTTTCTAAGTAATTTGATTTTGATGTAAGATAGATTTTTATTGTCTCTAAAAATATTTAACCATCCTAAAAACACATCAACAGTGCAATTTTGTATGTCTACTTAGAAGTATGCCTCATTTAGTTCATTGAGACTTGTAAGATTGCAGCTTATGCTACCTTTAATGTTAAAAGCTTTTTTATTTAATTTTTGCTGCTGCTGTTAAATACATTTTTTTTCTTCCATTTAAAAATATGAAACCCTTCAGTGCAGAAAAGATACTTCCCTATCCTGTAATTTTGATGAAAAGATAATCAGTGTTGGGTGCTCTTGTTTTTGAATCCGAGCATCTTGCTAGGAAGTAATTTTAGTTCCCAGAGATAAAGAGCCATCAATAGTAAAGTATGATAAATTAGTTCACTCAAATGTGTGTGTGTGTGTATGTGTACATACTCTGACCTTGCTCTGCATGTTTTTAGCTACTCTCAATGCCTGAATCAAGCTTGGTAAAGGCTTAATCCTTTGCCCTTGTACATGTATACTTGATTAGTAGTTGTGGTTATCTCAGCAGAAGACATTCCGCCCTCCTCCTGGTATTGGTTGGGACCCAGGCATTGGGGAGTAAAGTCGAAGGAGAAAGAAAAGAGATCTTACATTAGTATTCTATGAAAGCCTTTCTGTCTGCAGAACAAATTGATTGCTACAGTGTACCTGTGCTTGGCACCACTGCTGAGAAAGAAAGGTATGGTTGTAATCTGTTTTATTGTATTACCTATTGTCACACACCAGGAATATTCAGCATTAAGCTCTCTTTTTGGCACATGCTGTACATCTCAGTGAAAAAATAAAATAAAGGAATGAAGAGTATGAGAGAGACTATTGGGGATATATCTTTGTTCACTGTAGTAAACTATGCAGCCAGTTCTAATGAGATACATGTTTTTCCAGTACACTCCACTGGTAATATAAATGGAATGCTAACAAACCTGTGTAAATGTTCAGTCACACATATGTATGTCATTGTTTTTTTGCAACATGCCTGGATACATGGAATTACAAGTACTTTAAGTTTTTAACAACTAAAGGATTAGAGAAAATCTCTGAACGTGAACATTGTCTTGTTGATCAATTTAACATATTCTGTGTTTCGCTGCACTGCTACTGCCTGCAGTACTGCTGAAAGAATTAAGTTAAAGGAAGATGCTAATAAACAGTAGAAGTCGCATGCTTTAGTATGATACAGAGATACTTGTTTTTTCTCAAGAAAATCATGCTTACTCTAGGTATAAAATATAGTTGCCCAAAATTTAAATCTGTATTAATTTTCTATTGGTACAACAATTTTCTTTAATTTTAAAAAATGCTGTAGTGATTTTTCTTCTAGCAAGTCAGCAGTAGACTTGAACATTTAATCATGTAGTGTACATTATAATGTATTTTCTGGATTCTGTGCTGATGTCAGTTGTCTGTGAGACAGGAAGTGTAAATCAGTCTGTTCAGGCTATTTCACAGTGGTCTTTGTAGACTGCTTCATTCTTCACATTGCTGAAGTTTGTGTTTGCAATTATTTGGATGTTAGCTTTTGAAGGTATTAAAGCGTGTAAATTATTTTGGACCCAGTAATACAAAAAGACTCAACCAGTTAAGATGCAGGACAGGCACTAAGCTTGTGTAATGCTTTTTAGATTTGAAGAGAACACAAACTAATAGTTTGATAAAGATATGAAGGTCTGGTAAAATATTTACAGTGCAAGGCCATTGTAAATGGCAGATGTAAGCCTGCTGATTCAGAGGCCATATTCCCAAGCAAAAGTGTGTAGGTTGCTGTCTTAAGTTATCAGACGTACGTAGCCAAGTTCAGTCTGGATAGGAAGCAGTTTGGCTTGAACAAAATCCTATAAAATATTATATTACTCATTGAAATAGGCAAAGAACTTGACTATTACAATGAAACATATGGCTTTCTGTGTTCAAATTAATGATTTACCGTGTTTCCCCAAAAATAAAGACAGGTTCTTATATTAATTTTTGCTCTAAAAAACACATTAGGGCTTATTTTCAGGGGATGTTTTATTTTACAGTCATGTCATCTTCTGGTTGCTGCACAATGGTGTAGGGCAGGGTTTCACTTAACTGGGGCTTATTTTTGGGGTAGGGCTTATATTACGAGCATCTTGAAATATCATACTATGGCTTATTTTCAGGTTAGGTCTTATTTTCGGGGAAACGGTATAAATGTGCAGGATCCTTTTTAAAAAAACAGGATGTCTCTGTGCTTATAATCTGAATGTCTGAATAGAATCTATGTGAATAGGTAAAAGTTACTAAACAGCAAAACCTGTTGACAACATGAGCATAAGAAATACTATGTCTGAGATCCAATAATAAGCCATAACTAGAGTAGTCTCATTGAATCAGTGGAACTTATGGAGGAGTTGTCTCAAATAATCAAATCCCTGCAGATTCAATTGGCCTACTCTAGTTGTGACGTACCACTGAATTCCAGCCAATGTGCTATAATGTGTCTCTGTAATGTGTTTTCTTTCTTATAAATAACAAATAACTCCTTTGATGAGTTTACTAGAATTTGTTTTCAGATAATTGTACATAAAAATACCAACCAATTACAACAAACCTTTGGAGATCTATTAATGGATGCCATGTTTACATTCATTCCTTTTGTCTTATGTTATTACTGCAATTATAATTTTACATTGCTTATTGGGTGTTAGTGTTATTTAAAATTTAGATTCCCCATAAGCATTAAACAGTAAAATTTCTTAAATGCATTTAATTTTATTTCACATATAAATAAATCTTCTAAGAAAAGGTGAAGAAAGCAATAAACATATATTTCTAGCAAGTCAAGAAACAAAACAAATATAATTTTTCCCCTTGGGTCAATTTCTACAATAGTGGGCCAAATCCAAATTAAATTTTAATGTTTGTGTGTGACACTGCTGTTGTTGGCACCTCCCATCCAATTCTCACATTTTTGTAATGTTTCAGTAATGTCTTTTTGTAATTTTTGTAATGTTTCATTACAATTTTTGTAATGTTTTTTGTAATTTTTGTAGTGTTTCAGTAATGTCTATTTGCTTATAGAACTACAGTAAAAGAAAATGTATGCAGAATCAATCACATATGTGGAATCATTCCTTCTGTAGCATATTCTTTTTTTAAAAAAAAACACTAAACTAAATACCCTAGAAAGAGTAATGAACATTTTATGTGAACTTGCGTTATTCAGATTTACTGATATGTTCATGATACTGTACTGCACAGAATCTCAGTTAAAACCCCTTATAAACTAAGACCAGTACCTTGAGGATTATGCTATGAAATCCAGGAATGTTGGCAAATCTTTGGGCCCAAATCCAAGTCTTTGGTACCAAGTCCCAAATCCCAAGTCATTATTAAAAATAAGCTTTTTATTTCACGGGGGGGGGGGGGGGGAAGGGAGGGGTGGGTGGGGTCCATGTAAGATGTGGGTGGGAAGGCCTGAGGCTTGTGAACCACCCACTTTTTGTTGTCCTTTGGCCTTCCCCTGAAATTTTTTTAAAGAATTTCAAGTGTTTTAAAAATTTTGCTTCACTTATCTTTTAAACAGCTTAATTTTCAGACAGGAAATTAACAGGCTGCAGAAACCTCTTGTGGCTTGCGCAGGACTTTTCCTCCCTTTGCCCAGGCTCACCCCTGGGACCAGGTAGATGGAGCTGAAGCTAAACTTGCTGTCTGAGCTCTTGTTTGCAAGTTTTTGTATCATTTTGCATAGTCTCTCTGTGTGTGCAAGCACATGGGTGACTTCTTTTCTTCTTGAGCTGTTCTCTTGTAAGAGACACAGGCACTCCCTCCTGCAAAATAATGAAAAGTTTTTGCTTTTGCTGGTCCCAGAGAAGGAGCCTGCCTCCCTCTTCCTCCACTGAGTCACTCACACACACACACATACAGAGGAGTCTGGGCAAAGGGAGGAAGAGTCCTGGAGGCTTCTACAGTGCAATTTCGCTCTGCAGCCTGTTAAACTAGAGAATTCCAATTGGAAAAAGGAGCGGTTTAAAAGATAAGTGAAACAAGATTTTTTAAAACTAAAAGAATAGGGACTTGAAAAGCAACTTGGGGAAAAAGGCTCCAAGTCATAAGTTGAGTCCAAGTCATTTAAAAAAACACACATGTCAAGTCAAAGTTGAATCACTGGTGTGACTTAAGTGTGACCTGATAGCAAGTTGCACCACTCAAGTCTCCATCCCTGGTGAAATCCACAGCTTTGAAAATGGCAAGATAAGTGTGAAGTAAGCTAATAAGAAAACATATTGGAAAAAGTAATAATGATATATACTGTTCTCTATCACATTCTGTATTTTTTATTTACCCCAGTACCCTGTTCCAAATCCCCTTTCCTATGATTTTCCCTACCCAATGGAAAATGAATAAAAAGAAAGAAGCATAGCAAAATAAAAAAGGCTCATCGTTATTGGACTGTTGAGCTGAGTACTGAGTTCTCTGAACTTGATTCTTCTAGGAGATGGATCATTTCAAAGCCTAAATATAGGGGGAAGTGGTCTCTCTGGGGAAGTTGCACTTGATTTAACATAGAGTGAAGTTTAGCCTTTTGCTAAAGTTAAAGCAATTCCTTTAATAAAGTAGAAAATGAAGAATTTCATCAATAGCCCATTTTAGGTTCCAAACATGTATTTACTTGAAACAAGCACCATGTTGAGTAGATGTGAAGTGCCCTTTCACTGTAATTTGTGTATTTCTTTCAGTTATTTAGATAAAAATTTATGTGAGGTGGTGTTCTGTTTCAAATTCTGAGAAAAAATGAATCATTTTTCATCGTTAATAGCCTTATCTTCTAGATAGTGGCTAGCAACTTAACTGTCCTGCATTTTTGTCTCAGAGATTGATGTTTGTTAACTTTTATAAACTATGGCTCATATGATAGTCCTGTTTCTTGCCTATTTAACCTTGGACCTGGCTTTTCATGAGAAAGCAAACTAGGTTGTCAATTAATCCTAATTAGTAGCAGTAATTATCACTAGGTTGTCAATTAGTGCATTTGAGGAATAGTGGCAGCATGCTAGCCATGAGTAGGACTGAATGCTTTCTTAAAAGTTCATAATATATAATGTTTTGTACAGTGATAAGCTATATATATATAACATATGTTTGCTTTATATCCGTGAGTTAACTCAGCATAAAAGTATAAGTGATCTGATATTGTAGTCACTGTCCATAAAACATTCAATTTCAAGGTATCCCAACACCCCCAAGTAGAATCATAGAAAAGTGAAGTTGGAAGGGAGCCTACAAGGCCTTCAAGTCCAACCCCCTGCTCAGCGCAGGAATACAATCAAAGTATATCTGCCAGGTGATTATCCAAGTTTTTCTTGAATGCCTCCAGCGTTGGAGCACTCACCAACTCCCGAGGTAACTGGTTCCATTGTCGGACTACTCTAACAGTTAGGAAGTTTTTCCTGAAATTCAACCGAAATCTGACTTCCTTTAACTTGAGCCCATTGTTGCATGTTCTGCACATTGGGATGATCGAGAACAGATCTTGCCCCTCCTCAGTATGACAGCCTTTCACATATTTGAAAAGTGCTATCATATCACCCCTCAGTCTTCTTTTCTCAAGGCTAAACATGCCCAATTCTTTCAGCCTTTCCTCATAAGGCTTGGTTTCCAGCCCCCGATCATCCTTGTCACCCTCCTCTGAACTTGTTCCAATTTGTTAGCATCCTTCTTGAACTGTGATGTCCAGAACTGGACACAATACTCAAGGTGAGGCCTAACCAGTCCTGAATAGAGGGGGACTAGCACCTCGCGGGATTTGGAAACTATACAGTACTTCTATTAATGCAGCCTAAAATAGCATTAGCCTTTTTTGTAGCCACATCACTGTTGGCTTCTATTTAGCTTGTGATCTACGACAATTCCAAGATCCTTCTCGCTCGTAGTTTTGCTGAGCCAGGTATCCCCCATTTGTAACTGTGCAATTGGTTTCTTTTTCTGAGGTGCAGTACTTTGCACTTATCCCTGTTGAATTTCATTCTGTTGCTTTCGGCCCAGTGCTCCATCCTATCAAGGTCATTTTGAATTTTGTTTCTGTCTTCTAGGGTATTAGCTATTCCGCCCAATTTGGTATCATCTGCAAATTTGACAAGCATTCCCTGCACTCCCTCATCCAAGTCATTAATAAAAATATTGAAGAGCACCGGGCCCAGGACTGAGCCTTGGGGTACCCTACTTGTGACCTCCTCCAAGTTAGAGAAGGACACATTAATCATCACCTTCTGAGTACGATTCTGTAGCCAAATGTGTATCCACCAGACACTTAATCTATCCAGCCCACACCTAGTTAGCTTGCTAATCAGGATATCATGGGGCACTTTGTCAAAAGCTTTGCTGGAGTCAAGATATACTATGTCTACAGCATTCTATTTAGCTTGTGATCTACGACAATATACTACGTCTACAGCATTCCTCTGTCTAACAGGGAGGTTACCTGATCAAAAAATGATATCAAATTAGTTTGGCAGGATTTGTTCTTGACAAATCCGTGTTGGCTTCTAGTTATTACTGTATTGTTTTCTAGGTGCTTGCACAATGACTGCTTTACGACCTGCTATAAAAATAGCATGAGCATCTGAGGAGCTACCAATGACTCCTATGTAATATGGAAATCATGAAGAAATATTTCAGGTTTGCATAGTTGCTTTTAAAGTGGTTATTGTTATACCGGTTTTTGATATAAGTGTATAATTTATCTTAACATGCCTGTCAAGCAAAAATTAATAAGAGAATAATGCTTCCATTAAAAGGCATTTAAAACATCTATTGCTTTATTTCAGTTCTGCAGATATAAAAAGTGGGGAAGGAGAAGTACTAACAAAGTTGCACATTCATACTGTATGTTCTATTATGGTCCAGGACTCAGAATCAGAGACTTGAACTTTAGCTGAAGGGACCTTGAAGATAGGGAGACTCTGTCTCTTATTTTGGAAGTATCTGCTGATCATCTTTCCTGCTAGAGCATGTCATGGGTGAAGGCTCCCATTGCTAGAGTAACACTCCATTTTACCACCTAGGTTTGTTAATGTAGCCCAGAGATCAAGAGTAAGAAAAATAAATGGAATTAGCCAGCTGTGTTAATTTTGTGGGTAAGAGGAGGCTAACTAACATTAAATTTTATTTAAACATAATGTATACTTTAATTGGTAGAAATAAGGATCTAAGCTGGTTCCAAGTTAACTTGGAATTTACCACACTGAAGAAGGACCTAAGAAGCAGCACTAATGGATACAAAGTTCCCCCTGCTTCATACTCCACTGGTTCTCCATCCCACACAATCTCTCTGCTGAAAGCAGCAGAGTTTCAGAAGCAAACAGTTGCCAGGGTCACTTGTTCCTTTCTCTCTCCTAAGCAGTTTACCACTTGGAGTAGCGGGGAGGCAGAGGAGGAACTTGCTTGAATAACTCACCTTGGACCTAGCTTTTATATACATGAGAAGTCTTTGATTGAGTGATGCAGGTGACTCAGAATTTGTTACTGAATCAGGTGGGTGGAAGTCTTTATTCATGTATGCAGCCCTGTTGGATAAACAAAACCTCCAAGAGGTGTGTCTGAATATATCTTGGAAGATCTGTTTCTGTGATCTGTCTTCTTGATCTTGCAGAATTGATTACATAGCCTGTGGAGTGGTAGGGATTTGGGAGATCTTGATCTCTTTTTACCTTTACATAGTAAATTACAACTAGAGTAGGCCCATTTAAATCAATAGAATATATAGAGGAATTGGCTCACCAAAACCCCCGAGATTCAGTCTGGTGCAACCTGCTGCACTAAGTAACAGGATTTCAGCCAATGAGTTCAGTGGATATTACTCCTAGGATACAGCATTGCAGACTTAATTAATTGTGAATACTTAAGAGGGAGTCACAATTCCCATCTAACACAGAATAGAAGATGAACTGATATTCTCAGGACCAAGATTTAGTTCTTCTACGGCAGAACTAAACTACTGTCTCTGAGCAGGTAGCAGTACACAGAGCAAAGAAATAACAAAATGTTGTACATCCTAATTCAACCATTTATATAATGGATTCCGTATCATTTAAAAAAAGTCTAACCATGTGAGTTTGTGTTGATGTACGTACATCTATATCCAATGGAGTTTACTCTCAGGTATGTGGATGTAATATTGCAGATTAAACATCGTATAATCTACACCTTCCCTCCATACAAAATATCTTCAAATGTATGTATTTTACTGAAAAATGATATAAGCATATGTACAGAAGAATACATTAAATATTTGGAGAAAAAAACAGACTGTATATGTAACTAATAAACCTGTACATAGAACACAGTACGATCTACTGTGAATAAACCTTTATCTAGTTGCACTGTTGGGCAAATGCAATCCTATGAACACTTTTCTTGAGAGTAATAACTTCACTGTTGAAGATGGTCCCTGGGTGCATGTGTAGAGTACAGAAATTAAATGAGTGAGTGCAAGCCTGGCAGCTTTCATTACTCATTTAACCTCATAGAGCAAGGATATACTGAATCAGCAACAGTTTTGACAAGATTCTTCATGATGTTCTTGTGTACAGGTTGGTAAAATGGGCCTAGACTCTCTACTTTTGAATGGATTTGTAGCTGGCTGATGGACTGTACCCGGAGAATGATCACCCATGGTTTCTTATGATCCTGGTGAGAAGTAGTAAGTGGAGTGCTACAGGGCTTTGTTCTGGGTTCAGTGTTGCTCAACATATTTATAAACAACTTGCATGAGGGGGTCAAAGAAATTCTCATCAAATTTTGTAGATGACACAAAGTGAAAACACCTGATCCTTGACCGATTTAGGATTAGAGATGGGATATTTGTATTCGTATCCCAGTATGAATATTGGAACCACAGGTGCCTGGAAAGTCCAGTCCCTCCCCCAAGAACCAGCCCAGTCCACTCACTGGGCAGCACGTGGCACGTGGCACTAGCATCATTCCCATCATGCCAGTCGCGGAAGTAGCCCAGCTGGAGCTTTCCCACCTCCCTGTGCATCCAGCCAATTGTGGAAGTAGCCTAGCTGGCGCTTCCTGCCTTCTCGCTGGAGTGGTCGGCTGTGCAGGAAGGCAGGGAAGCACCAGCCAGGCTACTTTCATGATTGGTGCAACAGGCACCACATGGCACCCAGTGAGTTCTGGAGGGAGTGACTGGACTTTCCGAGCACCTGTGGTGCTGATATTTGTATGCATATCCCCTGGGATACACATACAAATATCCTATCTCTACTCAGGATTCCAGGTGACCTAAAAAGATTGGAGAACTTGACCAAAGAAAATGAGTTTTACCAGGGAGAAATGTAAACTACATTTAGACAGGAAAACCAGAAGCAGAAATGTGAGACGGGTAACTGTTGACTTGATTGTAGTAAGTGTGAAAATGACCAAGTAGTCTTAGATAACCACAGACTAAATAAACATGAATCAACAATGTGATGTGGCTGCGGGGGGGGGGGGGGAGCAAATGCAGTACTAGGCTCTGTCAACAGTAGTGTCCACATCAAGGAGACTCATAGTTCTACCCTAGTTTCCTTAGGTAAGACCTAATGTGTAATACTGTCAGGTTTTGGGCTTTGCAGTTTAAGAAAGATACTGACAAGCTGGAACATACCCAGGTGAAGGTGAAAAGAATGATAAAAGGTCTGGAATCTAATCCCTGTGAGGAATGGTTGAGGGACCTGAGTATGTTTAACCTGGAGAAGAGAAGACTGAGAAGCGATATGATAACCATATTCAAATATCTAAAGGGTTGTTGTGTGGGAGATGAAGCACACTTGCTTTCTGTAAGTGCAGAGTAGTTGAAGTAATGGATTCAAGTTATGAGAAAGGAGACTTCACCTAATAATTTGGAAGGTGTTTTTGACAGTATTAACTGTTAAATGGTGGAATGGGTTGCCTTGGAAGGTGATGGGCACAGATGTGAAGTTAGATGGCCACGTACTACGAATGCTTTAACTGAGGATTTTCCACTTCAGCAGGGGATTGGACTCAGTGCCATTTGGGTTCCTTTACAGTTCTGCGATTCTAAGGTTAAAAAACTTGAAATCAACAGGTAATAATAGTTGCATAGAAGAGGGAATTGGTCTTCCTTGTATCAGGTTGGTGCTTTTTTGGTGTCTTAACTGGACACCACATAAATGTGCCTCATCCGTTAGACCAAATGAAAACCTTATTCCTTGGAAATTGACTTATAATTCAGAGGGAGAGGGAAAACAAGAGAAGAGTTTTTATGTGTGAATGAGAAATGCATATAATTCATATAACTTTCCTCCTGTCCGACACTCAAAAGAGGAACACACTGAGATATGTAAATGTATGGGATTTTCCCACTTT
Source organism: Intellagama lesueurii (assembly GCA_037013535.1). Classification (NCBI taxonomy): domain Eukaryota; kingdom Metazoa; phylum Chordata; class Lepidosauria; order Squamata; family Agamidae; genus Intellagama; species Intellagama lesueurii. The sequence goes on along the minus strand of JBAJHW010000003.1, from coordinate 55,396,434 downwards.
GTCTAGTAAAGTGTTACTGTGTTCACCTAATTTAAACTTAAATGTCAATTTAACATCAGCTGAACTGTTAAAATTTTTGCTTTGCCTAACTTAAACTTCACTGAATTAGATTTTTAGGTTCACTAATACTTAAACTTGCAACATTTTCCTGCTAACTTTTTCATCTCTGAGGGAGAAATAAAAAGAACTGTTGTGGGCCATAGCAAGTGCCTGTCTGGCATAACATTTTCCCCCTGTAGTAGCCAACTATGTACTTCATCAAATCCACAATTTTTTTATTTAATTAAAATATTTTTACTCCGCCTTTCTCCTTAAAAAGACCCAAGGTGGCTTACATAATTAAAAGACAATAAACTAACAACAGCAAATATACAAATACTAAAAAGTATCAAACAAATACATATCAACACCAAAACATATTCAAAACAGTAAGGTACAACAGTCTATTTAAAAACCCCACACAGGCAGCCAGTCACTTAGGGAAAGCTTTCCTGAAGAGAAACATCTTTGCCTGCTTATGGAAGGACAGTAAAGATGGAGCTAGCTTAGCCTCCTATGGAAAGGAGTTCCAAAGTCTGGGAGCAGAAGGCCGTCTGCTGTGTACCCACCAAATACACCTATGAAAGTGGCACGATCAAGCAAAAGGTCTTTACTGATTATCTTAACACTCGAGCAAGCTCATAAGGGAGATGTGGTCCTTGAGACAGCTTGGGCCCAAGCCATTTAAGGCTTTATAGGTTAGAACTAATACTTTGAATTCTGCCCAGAAACAGATCGGCAGCCAGTGGAGCTGCTGTAACGGGGGTTATGTGATCACAGTTATGACTGTAATAATATTGTTCCGTTCATGTTCCTCACCTAGCAGTATTGAAACATTATGACTAGTAGACATTGATGGCCTTTTTTTCTATGAATTTGACTGATTCCCCTTTAAAGCTATCCTGGTGGTGGCCATTACCTCAGTCCTCAACTTTGTGCTCTGTGAAGAAGTCTCCCTTTCCCCCCTGAAAGTCCTGTCATTCTATATATTGGGTAATCTCACGTTCCCCTACTATGAGACAGGGGATAGAGTTTCTCACTATCCACTTTTTCTATACTGTTCTTAACTGAATACACCTCTATCTTGTCCCCTCCTTCCTGTAACAATATATTTTTGCTAAATAAATAAACCTCAAGCACTTCCTTCACAGGGCAGTGTCTTTCAGAGTTTGTGCTGTTCTTTTCTGCTCTTTGCCAGCTCTGTAATATCCTTTATGAAGCATTAATGACTAGAATGGTGCATACAACAAAATCTGTGGCATCCTCTAAAAGTTGGAAGAGTACACAGCCTTGCAAGTATGGTTGCCTTTCATTTTGTGGAAAGGCACTGTGATGTTAGTTTTACTTTGGATTCTTAATTATACAGTGGTGCCTCGCTAGACGATTGCCTCGCAGGACGAGGAAATCGCTAGACGATGCCTTTTTGCGAGCGCTACTGCGCTTCGCAAAACGATGTTTCCCTATGGGGAATTTCGCTAGACGATGAGGTTTCCCCATAGGAGTGCGCCGACTAGTGGTCAAAAGCTGTCAGTGCAGCTGTCAGTGCATTCCTATGGGGACCCTCACTCGCTAGACGAGGTTTCCCTATGGGAAATTTCGCAAGACGACTGCGTTTTCCCTTGGAACGCATTGAAGCGATTTCAATGCATTCCAATGGGAAAACGTGCTTCGCTAGACGATGTTTTCGCTAGACAGCGATCCTCGTGGAACGGATTAACATCGTCTAGCAAGGCACCACTGTACCTATGACAGCAAGGTAGGCTCACCCATCACCACCTTCTACTTGGTGCATGCCAACACTTAACAGCAACTACCTCGAAACCTCTTCACAAAATTTGGGGTTGTCTGCTTTGATTGTTATTTAACTTTTAATAGGGACTCCTTCACTTGGAGTATCCCATACAAACAGCTAGTATTCTTTTTCTACTGTTGCTTCAACACTGCTAGAGGGCTTAATTTACAGTGTCCCTTTTAAAAAGTATGAACAGTTCTTCTTCGTGGCCTCTGTGAATCACAGTCTGGGTCGGGTGACCCGCGCCTGCACGGAGCATCATAGGAAAGTTCTAGAGCTTCTGCAGTAGCAAAAAACACATTAGAATAAGGCCCCTCCCCCCTCGTATAAGTACTTGGGCGCCAAGGCTCCCCTTTCAGTTTCTTTCAACCGCCGCGTTGAGAGCCTCATAGTTCTGCTTCTGTGAGTAAAAGAGAAAGAGAGTTTGTTCTTAATTCCTTCCTGTTATCAATCTTTTTTCCTTTAAACTTTTAGATCAAATTCATTATCAGAGATTTTTTTCTTTTCTACTTCGCTCGGCCTCCGGCCGCAGCACCCCCCCCCCAAATAATCATTTTTTTCTCCTCAAATTATTTTCTCCTATTCATGGCCCCTTTGGGCCCGTTTAAACACTGCGTGGTCTGTGATAACAAAATACCACTCTCCAACGGCCACGCCAAGTGTCTTTTTTGCTTGGGAGAGGCACACCAGACGTCCTCCTGCCAGCATTGTAAGAACTTCAAGCGCGGAGTCCTCCGTTCTCGCTTATCCAGATTAAAACTCCGTCTTTGGGAACAATCCCTTCAACCAACCAAAATGGCCCAACCTCCTTCCTTGTAAGGCCACCTCACAAACCAAAGCAATGGAGAAGGCTCTTTCTGAAGCCTCAAAACAACGTCCATCGACCACACCATCCCACTCCGATGCTCCGTCCACTTCATCTAAAACTTCAAAAACCCATAAATCGAAGTGCTCGATACCGAAATCTCAATATCGAAGCCCTCCACTAAACGTCAAATGTCCACCGAGCCTCTTCGGTTCCGGAGCCTTCTCCACCTAAAAGACCTAAACAGCATAAATCTAAAGCTGCAGTCATTTCTCAGCAGCCTCAACAAACCGCCAAATCAATCTCTATTGGTTCACCTTCTGATGATGACGGAATCCCCTCTCATCAACCCTGTTCCCAATCACCGGAATGGGATGACAGAGTCGATTGATTAACATCTTCTCCTCCCAGTCCTCAACACTGTTCTTTGAAGCAACCCTTCCGTAGTTGCTTCACCTGACAGGGTCGACTCCGAACAACAACTAGAGACCATACCTTATTCGGTAACATCTGATAGTCCACCATGACCTCCTCAGAGACATCAGCCCCAACAGTCCCTGGAACCATCTATTTCATCACGCGTGGCTCAGACCCGCGTTCAGCACTCTCACCGGGTTGCCATTTGCCAGTGCTTGACCGGACAAACCGCAACCGCCAATCAGCCAGTTGCTCTATCCAGCTCAGCTGTACCTTCTCATGGCGGGCCTCGATCTCGACAGCCATCGGTGTCGAAACAGCCATATCACAGTGACCCACATCAACTCCAACCTGCTCCCTACCTGGCACCTAAAAGACCCAGGATGGTCGAACAATTTTCTTCTACATGCGAGGCTTTTACAGCTCCAGCCTCCCGATATTTTCCCGCTAATCCAGACGAGGGAAATCATTCCTCTTGCTCAGCATCTCCAGCGTCTATATACTCCACTGCTTTACCAGCTCATCAACAACCTCCGTTTCGACATCACCGAGACACAGGCTCTGATATTGATGATCCTCGATATCCATCCTGGTCCATGGACACTCGTTCTGTCCCTCTATCGACGCACGATTTCCATCGCCCGATAGAACCAAGCCATCGAACTCGACATCACTATGACCCCGAGTTCGATACCAACACTCAACCATATCAAATGACGTCCATGGACACTCGGATGACATCTCTTGATATCGAAAATCCTCGACACCGACAAATGCCCATGGACATGCCGCTTCCATCGACAAACGTCAATACTATGGCACTCAACCTATCGACACCAAAGTTGATCGACAATCCGTCGACTCCCGACGCAATCCCGATTATTCCGATCACGGATCCAGACCTCAGACGCTGTCAGTATTACTTACCTCACCGGAATCCGACCTTGTCGATGCCGACCCACCATCACTGGTGGAAGACTTCCAAACTTACGCCCAATTTATGATCCGTATGGCTAAGTCTCTCAATCTCCAAATCCACCATCCTTCGACAGAACCGGCCGATCATCTATACGACCCAATCTCTAAAGATACAACTACTCCAGTACACATCTTGATGCTTCCGTCTCTACTCAGCAGCGCTCAACGATCCTGGACAAAACCAGCCTCTTCCCATACCATGTCTAAACGAATCGATAACCTCTACAGAGTCCATGATCCTGGAGCTCTATTTCTTCAAAAACAACCAGCTCCAAACTCTATTTTTGTTGAAGCCTCACAATCCAGATCTTGACATCAACAAACCCTCATACCACCAAATAAAGACAGTAGAAGGATTGACTCAATGAGAAGATGGCTTTATTCATCAGCAGCGTTCACCATGCGTGTCGCTAACTACCAGGGAGCCATGGGTGCATATCAACGTTTCCTTTGGGACAATATATCAACCTTTGTCGAATCTTTATCAGAAGATAAAAAAGTACTCGCCCAAACCTTTCAACAAGAAGGTCTTTCCGTTGCCAAAGAACAGATGCTTTCTGCTAGGCACACGGTAGATGCCACAGCAAAGTCAGTGGCCACTTCAGTAGCCTTACGATGTTTCTCTTGGCTAAGGACAGCTGGCCTGGCTGAGGATGCCCGCGCACATATCGAAGACCTTCCATTCGACGGGGCAGGCCTCTTTAATGCTGAAACTGATAATATTTTGGGAAATGTGCAAAAGAAAAGATCAGCAGCTAGACGTTGGGGAGTTTATCCATCTTACCAACAACGCCCCCAACAAAATCAGTGGAGAAGATCGTACAACTCATCAAAAATTCCAACGTGATCCTCCAAAACAAACTTCTTATACACCCTATTTCAGAAATCAAAGAAATAAACCCCGCCAACAACCCATTACTAGGCGCAACGACCGCAAGCCCAAACATCACGTTTGACGCTCCCATGACCAAGATCACACACCTGTCTGGGAATCCATCACTACAGATGCCTGGGTACTGTCCATCATCCGCGACAGCTACCGCATCCATTTCTTCCAACTTCCTCCGGCAACACACGTCATCACTCCACCATCTCCAACCCTACAAGAGGAAATAAGAAATTTACTCCTCAAAGACGCCATACAACCCGTCTCACAACACAACAAAGGGTTTTTCTCTTGCTATTTCACTGTGCCCAAAAAGGACGGAGGTCTTCGCCCCATCTTAGACCTACAAGAGTTAAACAAATACATCATTACCACAAAATTCCGTATGGTTACCCTCAAATCAGTTCTCCCTTTACTCCGCAAAAACGACTGGTTCACTGTTATAAATCTCAAAGACGCATACTTCCATATTTCCATACATCCTTCACACAGAAAATTCCTTAAATTTCATCTAGGATCACAAGCCTACCAATTCAAAAGGCTTCCTTTCGGCCTTGCAACAGCTCCAAGAGTATTCACCAAGTGCATGGCACCAGTAGCTGCTTACCTCAGGTTGCAAAAAATTCTCATATTTCCATATATCGACGATTGGCTCCTCGTAGCTCATTCCCGTCGCAAGGCCCAACGAGACACTCACTTCACCCTTACCCTCCTTCGCGATCTCGGTCTCACTGTCAACGAACAAAAATCAAATTTGAAACCTACAAAGATTATTCATTATATAGGCGCATGCATAGATTTCACACAAGCTTGCACCTTTCTTCCTCAAGTCAAGAGAGAAAATCTCATCGCATTACTTCAAGTTTTCACCCCTCATGCTATGGTACCCGCCTTGACTGTGCAACGTGTACTAGGCACCATGGCCTCTATGACTTCAGTAGTGCAGCACGTACGTCTCAAGATGAGATCTCTTCAGTCGTGGTTTCTCGCCCTCTTCGACCTGCTCAGAGACCCTCCTCACACTCTTTTAAGGGTCACCTCAGAACTCGCCTCCCAACTTCAGTGGTGGCGTTTTCCTCCCAACCTATCCGTCGGGCGGCTGTTCCGACAACCACGACCACAAATACAGGTCACCACCGACGCCAGCCTCACAGGCTGGGGAGCTCACTGCAAATCTCTCAAAATCCACGCCAAGTGGTCTTCCAGAGAGAAAATGCTTCACATCAACGAATTAGAACTGTTGGCGGTTATAAAGCTTGCAAAGCTTTCAGAAATCTCCTTGCTGGCAAGATGGTACAAATTGCCACCAACAACACCACGGCGATGTACTATATTCTGAAACAAGGTGACACCCACTCTCCAAGTCTCCTCTATTTAGCAGTCGACCTCTGGGAGTGGTGCCTAGCACATCATATCTGCCTCACAGCTTTACACATTGCCGGCCACGACAACGACTTGGCCAATCTACTCAGCCACACAAACTCTCAAGCTTACGAATGGGAGTTAGACCAATCAGTTTTTCTTCGCCTATGCAAACGATGGGGCAAACCAACTCTCGACCTCTTCGCCTCCCGTGTGAATTGGAAGTGCAAATGATACTGCTCCCGAGCCGGCATTGGCAAACACTCCCAAGGAGATACATTCGTCGGCCGATGGCCCAAGACCCTCACTTTCCTTTTTCCACCATTCCTGCTTCTCCACAAGGTCGTGGTTCGCCTACAACAAGACAAACCCGATGCCATCGTTATAGCCCCTTGGTTTCCAGTCCTTCACAACCTCTCATCAGACATTCACCACCTCCCTCGCCTGTCCCACCTCCTCACGCAGAACAACGCCGAAGTACTGCACCCAGACTTACCTGTTCTGCACCTGGCAGCGTGGAGGATTCCGCCTCGCTAATGAACGTCCTCCGTCAATCAAAGAAGCCCTCTACTAAAAAGGCTTACCTGTATAAATGGAACCGATTCAGATCTTTCACTGAAGCTTCTTCATTGCCTTCTATCAACCCATCACTTGCTACTGTTCTACTTTTTTTGCTTCATCTCAAGTCTAGCAGCCTTTCCCTCTCTTCCTTGAGAGTTTACCTCTCCGCCATAGTTTCTTATCAGCCCCCTAACTCTCTGGCAGCTGATTTCTTCAAGCATCCAACATCAAAACATTTTCTTAAAGGTCTATCTCATATCTACCCAGATACCCACCCGCCTTCCCCGCAATGGTCACTAACACTAGTACTGCAACAACTTACTGAAGCTCCTTTTGAACCTTTAGCTTCAACTGATTTACGGCTACTTACCTTTGAAACAGTTTTCCTCGTCGCCATCACCTCAGCTTGATGAGCTAGTGATTTAGCGGCCTTACGTCACAACTATCCTTATTTACAGTTTTTTCTGTACAAACTATCCATGGATATTTCTTTCCTCCCCAAAGTCGTATCTCAGTTCCATCTCTCTCAGCCCTTTATCCTTCCTTCCTTCTTCCCATCACTGTCCAAGCTCAAGAAAGAATCCTCCATACTTTAGATGTTAGGCAAGCCCTTGCCTTTTACGTCCAACGCACCCAACCTTTCAGGCGTTCACCTCGAATTTTCATAAGTCACCAACCACCTACTAAAGGTCGCCAGGTGACATCTCAAACTATATCTAGATGGGTCGCTTCAACCATTCACCTCGCGTATCAGCTGGCACGCAAACCAGTTCCGAAGGTGATTCGCCGTCACTCACCAGAGCAGTGGCGACCTCTACGGCATTCCTACGCAGCGTACATCTTCCAGACGTCTGCGCCTCTGCCACCTGGGCACAGACGTCCACCTTCATCCGGCATTATAGACTTGATCTCCGGCAGAAGTCTCATGTGGCCTTTGGATGTGCTGTTCTAGCCTCTACCTTGGCGTGATACCTTGCCTCTGGGTAAGACAGCTTTTTAGTCACCCAGAGTGTGATTCACAGAGGCCATGAAGAAGAACGACAGGTTACCCACCTGTAATTGTAGTTCTTCGAGTGGACCTCTGTGATTCACACATCCTGCCCGTCCTCCCCACTGTCATGCCATTCTGCTTAATCTAGCGGCGGTTGACACAACTGAAAGGGGAGCCTTGGCGCCAAGGTACTTATACAAGGGGGAGGGGCCTTATTCTAATGTTTTTTTTGCTACTGCAGAAGCTCTAGAACTTTCCGATGAGGCTCCGCGCAGGCGCAGATCACCCGACCCAGAGTGTGAATCACAGAGGTCCACTCAAAGAACTACAATTACAGGTGGGTAACCTGTCGTTTTGGTGAAACATAGTTATATGTTATTCTAGTGACACAGCTTTGATTATGCTTCCCAGTGTTAGCCTGCAGTATGCATGGTACAGTATCTTCAGACTGCTGTTTTCAAAATTAATAAACAGGATTTGTAATCCAAAAATAATTTAATTTTTTTAAATCTAGTCAGATTCAGGTTTATTTTAGGGTTAGGGTTAGGGTCATAGGTCAGGCTTGCAAAAACAAGAATAACATAAATACCATAAAATGGGTGCTGCAAAGGAAGTGCTATCTATAATCAGCTAATGCAGCAGGTTCTCATTTCCTTGTGAATACATGATATTTCTGGTTGGCGGAGTGGTTTAACCAGGTGCTTTCTTAGTACACATGCCGAAGCATAGGATTTTGCCACATTGATTGTAGTTCCAGTTGAAAACCTAGAAAGGAGCAAGGAGGTATAAAATGTGTTGGATCTGCCTGGAGAGTTTTTTAAAACTGGTGTCAGATACTAACTATGAATTTCCTTTAAATATGAGCAGTGTGTAGAAGAACATGATCAACAGTTTTCAACGTGCCAGATTGGCAGGAGAGAGAAATTGCTTGTAAACAGATATCTTCTTTCTAAAGAGTGCTGAAGGAAGTACATTAAGGCAAGGGTGAAAGCATTGTGATATCAGCACTATCTACAGTGGATATAAAAAGTTTACACACCCCTGTTAAAATGTCAAGTGTCTGTGATGTAAAAGAATGAGACAAAGATAAATCATTTCAGAACTTTTTCCACCTTTAATGAGACCTATGAACTGTACAACTCAGTTGAACAACAAACTGAAATCTTTTAGGTGGGGGGGAAGTAAAAATAAGGTTGCATCTGTGTGCACACCCTTAAACTAATACTTCGTCGAAGCACCTTTTGATTTTATTACAGCACTCAGCCTTTTTGGGTATGAGTCTATCAGTATGGCACATCTTGACTTGGCAATATTTGCCCACTCTTCTTTGCAAAAATACTCCAAATCTGTCAGATTGCAAGGGCGTCTCCTGTGCACAGCCCTTTTCAGATCACCCCACAGATATTCAATCGGATTCAGGTCTGGGCTCTGGCTGGGCCATTCCAAAATGTTAATCTTCTTCTGGTGAAACCATTCCTTTGTTGATTTGGATGTATGCTTTGGGTCGTTGTCATGCTGAAAGATGAAGTTCCTCCTCATGTTCAGCTTTCTAGCAGAAGCCTGAAGGTTTTGTGCCAATATTGACTGGTATTTGGAACTGTTCGTAATTCCCTCTACCTTGACTAAGGTCCCTGTCCCAGCTGAAGAAAAACAGCCCCAAAGCATGATGCTGCCACCACCATGCTTCACTGTGGGTATGGTGTTCTTTTGGTGATGTGCAGTGTTGTTTTTGCACCAAACCTATCTTTTGGAATTAGGGGTGAAAAGTTCAACCTTGGTTTCATCAGACCATAGCACTTTTTTCCACATGTTTTTGGGAGACTTCAGATGTGTTTTTGCAAAATTTAGCCGGGCTTGGATGTTTTTCTTCGTAAGAAAAGGCTTCCGTCTTGCCACTCTACCCCATAGCTCAGACATATGAAGAATACGGGAGATTGTTGTCACATGTACCACACAGCCAGTACTTGCCAGATATTCCTGCAGCTCCTTTAATGTTGCTGCAGGCCTCTTGGCAGCCTCCCTGACCAATTTTCTTCTAGTCTTTTCATCAATTTTGCAGGGACATCCAGTTCTTGGTAATGTCACTGTTGTGCCATGTTTTCTCCACTTGATGATGACTGTCTTCACTGTGTTCCATGGTATATCTAATGCCTTGGAAATTCTTTTGTACCCTTCTCCTGACTGATACCTTTTAACAATGAGATCCCTCTAATGCTTTGGAAGCTCTCTGCGGACCATGGCTTCTGCTGTAGGATGTGACTAAGAAAATGTCAGGAAAGACCTACTAGCACAGCTGATCTTTATTTGGGATTCCTCAGAGGCACTTTAAATGATGGCAGGGGTGTACTGACTCCTACTTAACATGAGTTTGAATGTGATTGTTTACTGCTGAACACAGCTACATCCCCAGTTATAAGAGGGTGTGCACACAGATGCAACCTTATTTTTACTTCCCTCCACCTAAAAGATTTCAGTTTGTTGTTCAACTGAGTTGTACAGTTCATAGGTCTCATTAAAGGTGGAAAAAGTTCTGAAATGATTTATCTTTGTCTTATTTTTTTACATGACAAACACTTGACATTTTAACAGGGGTGTGTAAACTTTTTATATCCACTGTAGATGGTAAAGATAGTTTGTCAGAGTTTACTATGGTTCATGGTTGTAGGATAGCATGAAACTCAGGCTGTGTCCATCTGAAGCACTGTATCCCAGATTCATTGGACAAAAACCTAATGCATAGCTTTTTGCTGGCAAAAATGAGATCAGGACAGGGTGGATATGATTTTAATCAAACCAATTTAAATCATTATTTAAATAAAAATAATTGGATTTTTGACGATTTAAATAAAAAAGCAATTTTCAATTTAAATCACGATTTAAATGTTTTTTAAAAAAACATTGATTTTTTTTATCTACCCTATATCAGGACATGGGTAGTAATTCATTTAAATTATTTTAAAGCTTTCTATGCTCTTATTTCCACTTCTGAGGCTTCCTGTGGCTCCGTTTTGCCTTGGGGGAGACTTGGGATGGTTGGGGAGGGGGAGAGACTTTAAAAATCTTTACCAGATCACTACCACTGGAACTGGGACTGCTGGTTTTTTACTTCTCCTTCATCTGAACCTAATCCAGCTTTTTATATAATATGTCCAGCATATTGTAGGGAGATAAATACGTTCATGTTTGATATCTATGCCGAAGGAAGCCATTCCGTTTCTCCACGTTCTGCCCTAAGCAGCTTCACGTCCCAGTATCAGTTATGCATCAGACCAATGTAATGTTGAGGTACATTCATTTCTTTTAGAACAGTCCATAACTTTTCATGATTTACCCAGTCTAAGGCTTTGGTGTAATCTAATAAATACAGATTGGTTTTCTTCTCACATTTGTTAGTGTTCTTCAGTAGCTAATATGTATTTGCAATATAATATCTAGTTCCTTTTATCAGTCAGGCTTAAACATCTGACATTTCTTGCACCATATGTGGTAAAAGTCTGTGTTGTAAAATCTTGTTTGTGTAACAGATTAATGCAGTGGTCCTGTAGGTACTCAAAGTTACTTGAATTTTTTTTCCTGATTGGTATCTATAGTGAATAATTTGAGTCTGTAGACCACTGTTTTGTTTTGTATATTTATTTATATTAGGATTTTGATAAATTCAGTCTCTGTCCCTTCATATGCCTCTATTAAGATATGTGGGGAGGAATTTTTTCTATGGACCATATATATGTATATTTATTCATTTATTGGCTGTTGTACTGCAGTTAGTCATGTTAGTTGGGCTGAATATAACATATGAACTTCTTTACGTTATTTTTAAAAAGAGACAACCATTGCCAAATCCAAGTTTTCAGTTGTCCATGGGGGAACTGAAAAATAACGTATGACAACCTCTTCCTGTGCATAGTGCAATTGGCATCTGACTGGGTCTGGATTAGACTTAATCATGTTTAAATTGAATCAGATTTTTCTCAACTTGAAATAGAACTGAAAATTATTGCAGAGTGTAAGTGAAACTGAAGGCACTACAATTATACCTCAAAAGAAAGTTAAACTGTTGATATATCAGGTACAGCTTTCTTTAGATATGTGCCCCCCCAAAAAAAATTCATACTGTATTTTCTTTTCTTTTTTTGTTAAATATAGATAATCTATTTTCATTATTACATATATTTCAGAAAAATAATTTCCACGTAAAGCTTTGAATATGTTTGAATATAACATTTAAACTAAACATGCTAAATCAGATAATATTATTTAGAACAAAAATTTCAGAATTTTTTCTAGTTCCATATCACTGCCTGTATTGCTTTTTGCTCCTGTTGATTTATTCCAACTGTTCTAAGAGCAGCTTTTGCTTCACTTTTTAAAATTGTATACTCTTCATCCAAAGATCCTTTTATGAAGGAATTTGTCGTCCTTGCTAATCAAACCTGCTTGTGCCACTTCAAATTCATCCTGATATTCTCAGGAATATTAAGGCAAGAGCTTATATTATTTTAAAGAAAACCCAGAACATGTACTTTTTAACAAATAAAGTACTTCTTAATTAATACGGCTTCTAGAATGCTATAGCCATTATAGCTACTGGCTGTGTTGGTTCAATATTCTGGGAGTTGTGAACACAAAAAGTAATGTTTGTGTGCTCTTGTTAGAGCTGATTGCTACTTTAATAAGTGAACACATATAAAAACAACTACACACAAAATGTTTCCCATGTTACATGGGAACGGTTAGGTTTATCTAACCACAAACGAAGACCTAAGTGCTTCTGAGATATTTGAAAGTGTATGCAAAGGAAAATATCTTTAATTCCCTAGTACTTGACAGGATATGCATCATTTTATTCTACCTACAAAGAGAAGATGTTTTCTTGGTTGAACAGTTGAACAGCACAGATATAAAACGTTTGGCTATATGTTTGACTTGCAATCATTTGTACAAACATTAAGTGCAAAACTTTTAAGGTCAGGTTTTTATTATAGTCAGGATTAAGATTAGAGTATCATGTTCTTTGTATGTGTGGTTGACTTCCCTTGTTGGGAAGATGGCATATATTTCTTTTCTGTTAGTGATATAATTCTGTCCTGTGTAACATTATGCTTTTAATGCAATGATAACATTAACAGAGCGTGTGCTTGTGAAACATTTAGAATAGTTTTAGTAGTTATGTCTTCCCATATAGTAAAGGTTGCACTATATATTCTGGTTTTCAGGTCAATAGCAGTGCCTTTTGTAGGTGGTGGGGAGTGTACAGAAATATTCTCAACAAACAGATCAGAGTGCTTTGCTCTTGAAGGCAGCCACTGTTTCACCATTAGACAGATGACTTCCCAGCCAGTCAGGAATGATCTAGTGAACTGGACAGCTTTACCATGTATTTTATTACGGTTTATTTTTATGTACTGTTGTACAGTTGTGAAAAGTAGCTTGATGAGAGAGTTTAAAAATTAATAAATAAATACACAACAGATACTGAACAAATGCAATTGTGGCATGAAGGGTAAACAAATACCTTTGAGAGTGGATTGTTCCTGGATCTGTCGTATGGTTCCTGATCAATATCATGTCATAAATAACAGGATTTCATTACAGTATGTATTCAATTTACTGCATGCTGACAACAGTGAGAATAGTGATTTCTTCATAAATGTGGAACGTTAATCCATTTTCAAAAAGATTTTGCTTTCTTATAGTAGTTGTGAGACTTTCTTCTTAATGACTATTTGACAAGCAAAAGAAAACTATGCCCACACTGAATTACATGCATTTTCCCCCATTGAGACAGAACCACAGTGGAACATTATCACTTTGAAGGAGGGCTTTTGATTTTTGATCAAGATGTGCAGTGAATGAATATTTTAGAAGGAAGCATTTAAGATACATACAGCCAAAACAGTGTCCATTAGATGGATGGCTGCATGGGGAAAATGTCATTCATGTAAATCTACATGTTAATTTTAACATAGATAGTGTTTGCACATTTAGCATTGCATAATGATCTTGTTCCTCTGTACTGGAACAGCATTGGAAAGAAGCAGTGTTCTTAAAGGAAAGAAGCCCAGAACTAAATGTTGTATTTTCGAAATCAGAGACTTCATGGTTATGTGCTTGTTTGTCCCAACAATCATAAGTGCAATGTGAAACTGGCATGACACTTGCATAATTCCTTGCAATACAGTGGCCATGCAGACTGAGGCTTCTGGCAAATGAAGTCCCAAAATCTGGAGGGCAAAAGATTCCCTCTTCCCACTGCATCTCCTCATGAGACTTTGACCATGCAGGCTTCATGAGTCCATGATGAAAACTACCTGTTGCCCTCCAGTTTCTCAGCCTCGCTTGCTTTTGTAACATCTTGTCTGCTTAAGAGATCAAAAAGCTTTCTCACCATTTTATGCACATTTGGTTGGTTCTGATAAAGATATTGCCCGACCATGAGTTTTGGTACCTGATGTGCATGTGGAATAGAACATTGCTGGAAATTGAAAGCTAACAGTAGTTTTTTCTTGTATCAAATACAGTGGCGGGGGTGTCCCATTGTTTCTTTTTTTAAAAAAAATATAATGATGATGATTGTAATTCATCATCTTAGAATTGCAGAGCTGGAAGGGAGCCTATGGATCATCAAGTCCAGCCTCTGTCAAGCCACAGTGGGGAATTGAGCCCCCAACCTCTGGCTCCACACTGAGCTATCCACCATGATTTTCAACAATGCCAAATTCCTTCATAAAGGACACCTGAATTATAAAATATACTTGAATTAGAATCTGATAGTTGTTCATTCAACCTTGTGATAGGAACTGGGGAACAAATTTAGAGCTCTAGTAGAAAAAAGCAAGAGGCAAGTGTCTTGAAACCTTTTGTTGATTTTAACAATGCAGTTGCTACAGTCCATGCCTATGGAGGTTGGACAAAACCTCCTATGGACAAACCTGCCTATGGACAAAACCTCCATAGGCAGGACAAAACCTCCATTTGTGGGTTTTGTCCAATGGCAGAGAAAATGTAATAGTGGTTCCCATTAATTTATTTCCACCATAACTATAAATTCATATACCAGTTCAGGATCTTGGTGGACTTGGAGCTTATAAATAAAGACAGCAGTAATTTAAGATATTTCATTTACAATTGTTTCCAGATGTTGACACTTTAGTGATTTCTGTCCAGTTCAGTATTATCAGTGGGATATGTATGGGGAGAAAGTGATTAAGAAAAGGAAATACATGAGTAATTTTTTTTCTTTTGTTTTGTTTTTCCATTCATACCTCAGATAGATCTTTCTCACTCAGATGTTAAGAAAATTGGGAAACTAGTTTGGAAGAGGGATACAGATTAGAATTTTTGTGCTTTCATTTGCAAAGGTACTTCAATTAATCATTATCCATTGATGCCCAGATGGCATCTTCCATTATGATTTTTTATCTAGTGCTGCCAATCTTTTTGTGTTCAATAACATTTTTACTTTCCCCAAGTCTAATCAGCTTTACTATCACCACTTTATTTTGCTGTTCTAACATGTTTTGTTGTTGACCTTGTTATTGTATGTATTTTAAATTTATCTTGTATATAAATCTGAGCTCACAGCCATAAGGAGAAGTAAGACTATTGGAATGCACTCTGGTATACAGCGCAATATAAATAATATTAATATTAATATTAATATTAATTATTATTATTATTATTATTATTATTATTATTATTATTATTATTATTATTATTATTATTAAAGAAAAAAGAAAGATTAGGCCAAATGAAATGGTAGCCATGCTTCATTAAATATTTGTCGGCCTAAACACTCTTAGCTTGGTATAATGGTTTAATGGAATATCAACCACAAAGAGATCTCTGCAAATATGGGTGAAAGGTCATTGTGCAGTCATTATATACAAAACGAGAGAAGATTCCTGAAAAACCAGGTAATTGTAGATCTATGTGATTTTGAATACTGACAGTAACATAGATCTTAGCAATAGAATTGTATGATGCAAGCTAATGGATTATCTGATTTATCTAGACAAAATTTTATGGGAGAATATAATTCCTGGTATCTTTAATATGAGCTGTTTTTTTCAGTTTGGTGCAGAATTCTCTCTATTTTGCTATATAAAATTACTAGAATATTTTTCTAAAGACTTCAGTGTACTGTATAAGGAAATGAACTGTGTTTTCTGGTAAGTGTGCTAAAATCCCTGAAGCTTTGATCAAATGCCAGCTGTTACAACAGTCCTGTTTGTAATCTTGCTTCCTGATCTGTGACCTTGACCTTGTATCATGTCTGTATGTCAGATCTATTTTAGCAATAGACAGACCACAGGATTTTTACTGTAACAATACACAGTTTGTTCAATTCAGTTTAAAAGCAGGATGCAATTATTTAATTTTAATTGTTTCTACATAATGTTAAAGTAGCTAGCAGAGTTCATTTACATCTTTGTTGTTGTTTAGTCGTTAAGTCGTGTCCGACTCTTCGTGACCCCATGGACCAAAGCACGCCAGGCCCTCCTGTCTTCCACTGCCTCCCGGAATTTGCTCAAATTCATGTTGGTAGCTTTGATGACACTGTCCAACCATCTCGTCCTCTGTCGTCCCCTTCTCCTCTTGCCTTCACACTTTCCCAGCATCAGGGTCTTTTCCAGGGAGTCTTCTCTTCTCATGAGATGGCCAAAGTATTGGAGCCTCAGCTTCAGGATCTGTCCTTCCAGTGAGCACTCAGGGTTGATTTCCTTCAGAATGGATAGGTTTGTTCTCCTTGCAGTCCAGGGGACTCTCAAGAGCCTCCTCCAGCACCACAATTCAAAAGCATCAATTCTTCGGCAGTCATGCCTTCTTTATGGTCCAGCTCTCACTTCCATACATCACTACTGGAAAAACCATAGCTTTGACTATATGGACCTTTGTCAGCAAGGTGATGTCTCTGCTTTTTAAGCTGCTGTCTAGGTTGGTCATCGCTTTCCTCCGAAGAAGCAGGCGTCATTAAGAGGTTCTCTAATTCCTCCTCACTTTCTGCCATCAGAGTGGTATCATCTGCATATCTGAGGTTGTTGATATTTCTTCCGGCAATCTTAATTCTGTCTTGGGATTCCTCCAGTCCAGCCTTTCGCATGATGTATTCTGCATGTAAGTTAAATAAGCAGGGGGACAATATACAGCCTTGTCATACTCCTTTCCCAATTTTGAACCAATCAGTTGTTCCATATCCAGTTCTAACTCTTGCTTCCTGTCCCACGTATAGATTTCTCAGGAGATAGATAAGGTGGTCAGGCACTCCCATTTCTTTAAGGGCTTGCCATAGTTTGTTGTGGTCCACACAGTCAAAGGCTTTTGCGTAGTCAATGAAGCAGAAGTAGATGTTTTTCTGGAACTCTCTGGCTTTCTCCATAATCCAGCGCATGTTAGCAATTTGGTCTCTAGTTCCTCTGCCCCTTCGAAATCCAGCTTGTACTTCTGGGAGTTCTCGGTCCACATACTGCTGAAGCCTACCTTGTAGGATTTTGAGCATAACCTTACTAGCGTGTGAAATGAGTGCAATTGTACGGTAGTTGGAGCATTCTTTGGCACTGCCCTTCTTTGGGATTGGGATGTAGACTGATCTTTTCCAATCCTCTGGCCACTGCTGAGTTTTCCAAACTTGCTGGCATATTGAGTGTAGCACCTTAACAGCGTCATCTTTTAAGATTTTAAATAGTTCAACTGGAATGCCATCACCTCCACTGGCCTTGTTGTTAGCCATGTTTTCTAAGGCCCACTTGACTTCACTCTCCAGCATGTCTGGCTCAAGGTCAGCAACCACACTATCTGGGTTGTCCGGGACATCCAGATCTTTCTGGTATCATTCCTCTGTGTATTCTTGCCACCTCTTCTTGATGTCTTCTGCTTCTGTGAGGTCCCTACCATTTTTGTCCTTTATCATGTCCATCTTTGCACAAAATGTTCCTTTAATATCTCCAATTTTCTTCAACAGATCTCTGGTTTTTCCCTTTCTATTATTTTCCTCTATTTCTTTGCACTGTTCATTTAAGAAGGCCCTCTTGTCTCTCCTTGCTATTCTTTGGAAGTCTGCATTCAATTTTCTGCAACTTTCCCTATCTCCCTTGCATTTTGTTTCCCTTCTCTTCTCTGCTATTTGTAAGGCCTCGTTGGACAGCCACTTTGCTTTCTTGCATTTCCTTTTCTTTGGGATGGTTTTTGTTGCTGCCTCCTGTACAATGTTACGAGCCTCCATCCATAGTTCTTCAGGCACTCTGTCCACCAAATCTAGTTCCTTAAATCTGTTCTTCACTTCCACTGTGTATTCATAAGGGATTTGGTTTAGATTATACCTGACTAGCCCAGTGGGTTTTCCTACTTTCTTCAGTTTAAACTTGAGTTTTGCTACAAGAAGCTGATGATCAGAGCCACAATCAGCTCTAGGTCTTGTTAGTTAAGATTATTTGTCAGTAATAAGACAATATCCATTTTTGTCTAGTTTTTTTTTCTAATTTCTCAAATTCTGTTTTATAATTGAGTTTGGTTTTCATACATATACTGTATTTCTAAAATATTTTGATTTTTCCTCTTCTGCTCACAGATTAGAACTAAAGTTAAAGAAAATACCAAATTTAGCTTGGTCAGAAACATCAACTTGGGCATCAATCTTTACTACAATTAAGAACAGCCTAAATAACCCTCTCCTATTTGGCACTTTACTATAGCTTGAATTTGCAGTACTGGTCTTGATTTAGGTATGTGATTATATGATATATGACC
Organism: Intellagama lesueurii; assembly: GCA_037013535.1. NCBI lineage: Eukaryota > Metazoa > Chordata > Lepidosauria > Squamata > Agamidae > Intellagama > Intellagama lesueurii. The sequence goes on along the minus strand of JBAJHW010000003.1, from coordinate 55,377,857 downwards.
AAAAACAATTTCCCACTTCAACCCTGTTAATAACGTAGACTACAATTAACTGGTTGTGAAGTTCTTATACTGAAAAAAAATGATTACTCTTGGGAATGATTTAAGTAAGAGGTCTGATATTTGCAAATGCCTCTGCATTGTTTTCCCTTATTTTGTTTTTAAATGAATTTTTCTACCTGCTTCCAGGACATTAATAGGACAAACCATTTCTTGTTTCTAATCAATTGATTTCTTTCTGTTGATTTCATAAAAGCAATTAATTTCTTTCTGTAGATTTCGTAAAAACAAATACAAGATATTATTTTAAGAGCTGTGACCATAGTTGTCTGATAATCACATGCCTGCATAAAATACTCGTCTTTTTATCAATATAAAAATTGAGAAACTACTTGAGAACCTTGTGTTTCCCTGGTCTGAGTGGATTAGGCTAAGCCACAATATCTCTTGCAAAAATGAAAGGGGGGGGGGGGGTTTCTGCCATGTCAGCTCCTTTTCCTAGTCCAAAAGATCTGTTGAGCCAGGCAGAGATGTATTTGGGGCTCCTGGACAGAACAGTTTTTCCCTGAGAATTCAGTAGCCTCTTATTCATTTAGTGGTGGGAATTTACAGAGGTATATTGCTAGCATATGTGTCACTTCTTCATAGACTGGACATTGTGTAAAACCACAATAAAGGCATTTATATAGATTTGTGCTTTTCTTATTGGCTATTTGGTTTTGAAAATAAGGAAACCCCAAGGTAGGATATGCTCCTAAATAATTATATTGGACCACCTATACTGGCAGAGTAGTTTTATGAGTTGCAGAACCTTTCTGCATTAATATAAACATGTTTGCTTACAGTAGTTATGGTAAACATATCGGTACCATTTTATTCTTGGTATACATAGGAGACACTTGTAAAGTTGAACCTAAATGGCTGTATAGCAGTTAGCTTTTAAAAAGTGTATGTCTATTGAGCACTGCCTGTCGTATTGACAAGGCTTGTTGCTTTCATTATTACATTTAAGAAAATGACAAATTCTGTACAGAAAAACATATTTTATCCCCCATTTTCACTTTCCTTTGGTATAAGTAACATGATCTGGAGTTATGGCACAGCTGTTTCACCCCAATTCTGTTAATTATCACTTTCTATTTTTTGTAATTGGAGGTTGACACATCAGTTAAAGAGTGTGTGTGTGTGTGTGTGTATTTAAGTGAGTGAGAGAGAAATATACAGTAGATGTTACTTGCAGGTACAGCACTTAAAGGTAGCTGTTTTCTACTGAAAATACTCTCATCTTACAATTTCTGTACTAGTTACAAATATATGTGGCATCTTCTATCATAGCTAATATGGTCCTCCTATTGTTTTGTTTATGGCATTTTTATACTACTGTTTTTCGTCTCTTTCTGGTGTTTTTAAGATACAAAACTGAAAAATCCTCTCTCTATTCTTTTTGTGGTATCACTGTTCCTGCACATAGAAACTGTTAGATCAGGGTTCCCCAACCCCCGGTCCGCGGCCCGGTGCCGGTCCGTGAGGCGACATCAGCTGGGCCGCGGGGACACAGCGGCAGCCATTACGAAAAGGGGGGGAAGTGGGCTTGCCTCGGCTTGAAAATCCATTGCTGCTGCTGCTGCTGCTCAGAGGTGAGGCAGCCTCGAAGCTGTGGAAGCTTCTGTCCGAGGGGGCGGGAGGAGCTTGGGCAGAGGGAGGAGGGAGGCCAGCTCAATGGGCCCAGCAGCAACCATTACAAAAAAAAGCCCCGCGGGGAGGCCATTTGAATTTTCCGGTGCTCTTGCCTCCTGCCGCTGGGCCCATCCGCACTGCTGGCTTTCCAGGCAGGCTCTGCCTCCCTTACTCTCCCGCCCTTACTCTCCCCACTCCTAAAATAAATTCTACCTCTGCGCACACACTTTTATGGAGCAGCGGGGAGGCCTTTCAGAAGTGGCAAAATATCGCCCGCAAACGTCGACGCACTCAGGATTGGGACCATGCCCGCGCGTGAAGAGAAGCGCAGCTTTCCAGGGAGCATCCAGTGTCAGGCAGGCTAGGAAAGGAAAGCTTCCTCCGCTCTCCCCCCTCCCCAAAAAGTACTCTGCCGGGGCAAAACGCGACACAACCAGGGAGTGCAGCTTTGCAAACCTGCAGCCTGCTTTCCCATTTCCCGCCGCCGAAACCAAACACCTCCTCTGGGTGCCCCGCGCAGCCCTTCGTTCCTTCAGCCCCCCTCAGCCCGCACTCAGGATCGAGACCATGCCTGCGTGTGAAGAGAAGCGCAGCTTTCCAGGGAGAATCCGGTTGCTGCTACAGTCCTGAGACTGTATAGTCAGCTCAGGGGCGACTTGGCCGGCATTGGCAGCCCGGTGGCGACTCATCAGATGAGCCTTTTCCAGCGGCTACTTTTCGCCTTGGACACCAACGTGTGAGAAGTCCGGGCGCCGGTGGCCCTTGGGTGGCGAGGGGACCTGCCTCATTAGAAGAGTGTGGGAGGCGAGCGAGTGAGCGAGCGCAAAGCCCAGCCCAGCCCGGCACCTATCAAAGTCGTCCAGGGACCTTCCCACCCATCCAGCCGGCCGAGCAAGGCCCTCTGCTTGGGAACTCTGCGCGCCTCGGCTGCTCTTGCAGAGCCAAACGCCCCGCAGACAGGAGCCCTCGGGCAGCTTCGCCCTGCTTCTGCGTTCGAGCAACCCGCGGGAAAACAGCGAGAGCGGCAGCCCCCTGAGCAGCACCGGCTTCCATGATGACAGCTGAGGAGAAGAAGAGGTGAGCCTGCGGGCTGAGGGGAGCTGAAGGAACTGAGGGCTGCGTGGGGCACCCGGAGGAGGTGTTTGGTTTCAGCGGTGGGAAATGGGAAAGCAGGCTGCAGGTTTGCAAAGTTGCACTCCCTGGTTGTGTTGCGTTTTGCCCCGGCAGAGTACTTTTTAGGGAGGGGGGAGAGCGGAGGAAGCTTTCCTTTCCTAGCCTGCCTGACACTGGATGCTCCCTGGAAAGCTGCGCTTCTATTCACGCGCGGGCACGGTCCCGATCCTGAGTGCGGGCTGAGGGGGGCTGAAGGAACCGAAGGCTGCGCGGGGCACCCGGAGGAGGTGTTTGGTTTCGGCGGCGGGAAATGGGACAGCAGGCTGCACGTTTGCAAAGCTGCACTCCCTGGTTGTGTCGCGTTTTGCCCCGGCAGAGTACTTTTTGGGGAGGGGGGAGAGCGGAGGAAGCTTTCCTTTCCTAGCCTGCCTGACACTGGATGCTCCCTGGAAAGCTGCGCTTCTCTTCACGCACCTCTGAAAGGCCTCCCCGCTGCTCCATGAAAGTGTGAGCGCAGAGGTAGAATTTATTTTAGGAACGGGGAGAGTAAGGGAGGCAGAGCCCACCTGGAAAGCCAGCAGCACGAACGGGGCCAGCGGCGGGAGGTAGGAGCCCGGGAAATTCGAATGGCCTCCCCGCCGGGCTCTGCCTCGAGTCGCTCGGCCCCTCGGCGCTGCTGGCTCTTTTTCCTTTTTAAAAAACTGTTCTGGGTGGGTTTTGGAGGGTGGGTTTGGACTGGGGGGTTATGTTTCTGTGCTGTGTTGTTTTGTTTTTGGATTTGTGGTGTTTTTTTTTTTTTCAGTCCCAGCATGGGACTTGCTGTTAATTTTTATTTTTTGGTATTTTTTTGAAAAGCTGGAACAGATTAATCCTGTTCCCATGCATTTCAATTGGAAATGGTGCTTAATGCATAACATGCTACTGCATAACAAGTACCCCCACGCACAGACGCCCCCCTTCACGGACACCGGCGGCGGCAGGCCCCCCCCCCCCGGTCCTTGGAAGAATGGTCTTCAAGAAAACCGGTCCCTGGGATTAAAAACGTTGGGGACCACTGTGTTAGATGACTGCAAGAATACCTGGTTTTGGGGATTCAGTTCTCTGTCATAATTTGGGAAGGTTTTAATATCCTCTATAGATATAGAAGAGCCTCGTGGCGCAGTGGTTAAACTGCTGTACTGCAGCCAAAACTGTGCTCACGACCCAGGGTTCAATCCCAGGTAGCCGGCTCAAGGTTGACTCAGCCTTCTATCCTTCCGAGGTTGGTAAAATGAGTACCCAGCTCGCTGGGGGGGCAATGTGTAGCCTGCATAATTAACTTGTAAACCGCCCAGAGAGTGCTTGAAGCACTATGGGGCGGTATATAAGCAGCACGCTTTGCTTTATATGTTTCTCTTTAATCTGTGACACATCAGTGGCAGTCCAGGGGTCCTGTCTCATCCTACAGGTGTGGAGTGAGCTTCTGTCTCAAAATATGGGCTGCCTGTGTGATAACCCAGCATAGTAAAGTAATAAATACCAAGAGATACCAAGAAAGAAAATAGTAATGATACTCTGTTTCAGAGTAAACTGTATCTCAATAGTGAAGGTATTTCTTAAGCAAAACATACAGGTGGGTTCACTGCAAAGAGACATATGTTCACCAGTCAGAACATAAAGCCAAGGATCTTGAAAAGTGACTCCTTGTGATCAGCTTTTGGAAGAAAGGGCTTCAAGCTGAACTGTGCTACTCTGTCAAAATTCTATTATATCTGTCTCTGCATTGGACAAGTGAACCAGAAAGATTCTGTAGGTCAGCTTGGCTCTGTAAAGCCTCAGTCTTAGAATCTGCACTTCAGTCTGAGCAACTTATCTTCTAGTGAGATCTTGTTCCTGCTGTATGTCCCTTCCCCAACAGCATGTATCCAAATCAGAAGTTCTCAGCCTTTGGTAACCCAATTGTTCTTGGACTGCAACTCCCAGAAACCCTAGCCAGCAGAGTTAGTGGTGAAGGCTTCTGGGAATTGAAGTCCAAGAACACCTGGGTTGTCCAAGGCTGAGAACCATTGATCTAGATGATGAGCATTTGTGTTTTCTTGGTCTCTCTCGTTGTTAGCTGCCATCCTGGATCATGTTTGCCAGCTTCTCATGTTGACCTGCCTGTGATCTCCACCTGAATGATAATTTGCTTCGTCCCACTATTAATATTCTGACCCATTACTTACTTAGGATGCGAACTTCTACCAAATCTATACTACCTAATTTACCTCTTTTTTCCCTTCTCATTCAGAGTAAAAGGAAAATAGTACTCAATACTGGGTATTCTAACAACAGGAAAGCTTAAGACTTTATTCCTTCCCTCCTGAGATCCAGGGATCATTGGAGGTGGACCACAAAAGTGAAGACCAGTCCTCCCTATGCAGTCACCACTGAAATTACTCTTACTTCCTTGCTAGGACACCTGAGAAAAACAGTTTTTCTCCATCCTGCCCAGCTAATCAAAATATTGCTCATATTTGAAATTTATGGCAAATGTCACTTCTGGGTTTTTTTTTCTCCTGTAGATGCTTTCAAATGATTAAATTTCACATATGTATGTAAAACACACACATATAAAAAAGAGTCAGAGAGAGATGTGGGTCTATAAAAATATACAATACAGCAGAAATGTTTTCAGGAAAAAATTTTTTAGCATTCTCTGTTTTGAGGTCTGCTATCATTATTTACCCTTTTAAAATTGTGTTAGTCAGTACACAGTATTTTTAGTATACTAGAAATGGAACACTAAGTATTTGCTATTAAGAGGCCTAATCTGTGGAAATGAAAGTTCTAAAACAAAAAGCTCCCAAGTTTTTTAAAAAAATAACTATAACCAATAACGAGTAGTTAAGTACAACTTACGCAGTATAGGAACAATGAACAGTAACAAAGACCTGGCAGGAATTAAGGTAATAAAGTTAAGATAAAATAGGTCAGTAACTGATCAGTTAAGCAAATTTTGCTAGAAAATGCTGAAAAAATGAAATTTAAAATGTTGCAAAATAGCATGCAAAAATTGCTTCATATTGTAACCCTATGTATACTATTCCTTTTTCAAAACTTACAGGGAAGTGGGCCTGAGGATGTTAATGGTGCAAACTGTTAGGTTCTAGGTACTGTTCAAACTAAGGGTTTTCTTCAGAGGAAAAAAACAGAGGAGAAGAAAATACGAGGTCAGAAGTTTCTAGAAGATTTAGAAGGGCAAGAGGTTTTATTCACTGCTCTGAGATACATTTGTATTTTTAGTCACAAAAAATATATCCAGTATATATTTTAAATATTGGCTGATACTTTGTTCTTCTTCCTCTATAGGGATCAAGGATGTATAACAGGATGAGACAGTTCTGAAAGGGGGAAAAAAGAACACGGAAGTACCAGAAGAATATGGAAGTATATGATTATTTTTATTCTATTGGAACTAAGTTTTAAATGGTCCTTCTGGATCATCTTCATCAATGTGTGACTATACTGCAGCAGCGATGGATAAAAATGGAACTTGTTTTTTTTCCACAAATACTTAGTGCAGGAATCATCCAAGGACTATTGCATCTGTTCTGCATCAATTTTTGTAGAATGCTATAGACTTGCTTGTTTAGCTGAATCCAGTTCACCTTCAAAGAATTAGACCTTAAAAGTGAATAAAAAGGGAACCTTTGTGGATATTCTTATTGAACATGACTCATGGAGAAGAGCTTGTCTCTGAGATGCACCAGGATTCTGTTGTTCTAACTTACCTAGAAGGATTACTAATGCATCAAGCAGCAGGAGGTTCGGGTTCTGTGGTTGACAAAAAGCCTGTTGGGCCTGATGCAGAAGAGCAGAACTTCAAAGTTTCTGGAAATACATCTCCCACTTGTCAGAGAGATGGTCCAGTTCCAAACACAAATACATATCGAGGTTCTGGTATGCTGCACCATAAAAAGGCAAGACTATTACAGTCTTCTGAAGACTGGAATGCTGCAAAGAGAAGACGGTTGTCTGATTCTATTGTGGATTTAAATGGAAAAAAAGAAGCTTTGTTAGCTGGCATGGTTGAAAATGTGCCTAAAGGCAAACAGGATAGCACATTACTGGCCTCTTTGCTTCAGTCATTCAGCTCTAGGCTGCAGAGTGTTGCTTTGTCACAACACATTAGGCAGAGCCTCAAGGAGCAAGGGTATTCCCTCAGCCATGATTCTCTGCAAGTTGAGAAAGACTTAAGGTGCTATGGTGTTGCATCCAGTCACTTGAAGACTCTGTTGAAGAAGAGCAAAGCAAAAGATGAAAAGCTGGAAGCAGGTCTGCCTGAGGGAACAGCAAATATAGTTAAAGATCGATTTATAGAGTCTTCACATACAGGACAGAGTGGTCCAAAGGTGATGAGTGAGTCACTGTCTTGTGCTGCACGACTACAAGCCGTTGCAAGCATGGTAGAAAAAAGATCTAGTCCTGCTACATCTCCCAAACCCAGTGTGGCTTGTAGTCAACTAGCTTTGCTTCTTTCAAGCGAAGCACACTTGCAGCAGTACTCCAGGGAACATGCTCTAAAAGCACAAAATGCTAATCAGATTGCAAGTGAGAGGCTTGCTGCTATGGCAAGATTAAAAGAAGGTGTTCCAAAAGATGTTGGCCATTTCAAACTATCCAAAGGAGCAGAAAGCCATTTGAATGGTCAAGTAAGATCGTCATCCAAATCAATACCCAACAAAAGCAATATGACACATTTTCAGAGTCCCATGGGCATAATTCATTCATCTCCCAAAAGCATAAGCTATAAAGCAACAGTGGAAAAAAATCATTTCAAGCCACCAAACAATAGTAGTTTACTTTTGCACCTCCTTAAAAATCACAGTGCTACCAAGCAGATTATGGGGTACGAACAGAATGACCGATCAAGTATTTTTGAGGAAAGTAGTACACCAACTACTGTTGATGACTACTCTGACAACAATCCAAGTTTTACAGAAGACGACAGCAGTGATGATGAAAGTTCTCATTCTAATTGTCTTCCTATAGATTTATCTTTCAAACAGAAAACAAATACACCAGATCCTGTGCCACCATCTTCTCTTGATAACTTAACACAATCCCTACTTCATAATTGGGATTCAAAAGTTTCTCCTCTAGAAAATATGCAAGAAGAAGATCCCTCTAAAAGTACAAAACTGAATCCACATCAAAAAGTAACCTTGCTTCAACTGTTACTTGGCCATAAAAATGATGAAAATGTTGAGAAAATTACCGAAACAGAAGGAACATTAGTTGCAGCTGATGTGGGAAAGTTTAATGTGCCAACAGGTAACAGATCTCCTGTGACAGATTGCTCTAGTATGAATCGAATTACTCCAGTAACCACTCCCCCTTTGCTAACTTCTACAAAATCTGATTCACCTATCAACCTTTCACATAATTCTCCTTTATTGATCAAACATAGTTCATCACCATATACTTGCATTATACAGCCTGAGAGACTAATTAATCCAGCTTCTAAACACTTGATAGATCTAACAGTACACAAAGAACTTCAAGGAAATAAGCAGAACAGAAAAGAAAATGTACGAACATCTTCATCTTTTAGTGCAAGTAAACTTTTGCAGAACTTAGCTCAGTGTGGGATACAGTCTTCCATGTCAGTGGATGAACAAAGACAAACATGCAAACAGGTAATGACATTGAACACAGAGAAGCCAGTTGGATTGATAGATGGGCTGAGTAGCTCCCTAGCTGCTAACACAGCAGGTGTGCTTGAAGAAAAAAATTTACTTAGTAATCAGCCTCTACCAGCAGAACAAAAATTTGCTAGTTCAGAAATCCAGAATCTGCTTGAAAGACGCACTGTCCTCCAGTTGCTTCTTGGAACATCAAATAAAAATGTGAATGAAACAAAAGACTTAATGCTTTCAAAAGAAGAAAATTTACAAAACACAACAGAAAAAGCTTTGAATGAGCCAAGGTTAAGTGTAAAAATAAAATCAGAACCTTCTGAGGAATCAAATGACCATCAGAATTTCAGTGCACAACAAATAAGGGAAAGTGTTAACAAGAAATACCATGGAATAACTCATTCATTAGAAAGAAACGCAGCTACGTCTCCAGCATCAGAAGAATTTAAGCCCAATCCTCTCTCTCCTCAAGATTTTTCTTTTTCCAAAAATGGCCTACTCAGTCGACTGCTTAGACAGAATCAAGATACTTACCCTATAGATGATCTTGATAGAAGCCACAGAAACAATGAACAGACATTTGTGGAATCAAAAAGTCACAGCACTGTCCCAAAGAAGAGAAAGCTTCATTCTGAATTTCCAGAAGGTTCTTTAAAAATAGTAAAAGGTAACAAGGGTAACATATCTGGTGTTGTGAACAGTCATAGACTTTCTGCTGATGTCTTGTATGGGACTGGTCTTAACCAGAAAGAATTAAATCTTAGCAGAACTGACCTTGAATTAAAATATTCTTCAGGGCATGCTTCTAATAATGAAAGTGAAAGTAGGAGTTGGTCTAGGGAAAGCAAAGGATTTAATGTGCTGAAACAATTGCTCCTGTCAGAAAACTGTGAAAAAGACATGCCTCAGCATAGGAATAGTTCACCAGTAACCGATGGCAAAAAGAAATCTAACAAAAGTAGTATTACAAATAATAACAAAGCTGAATTCAATGTCTCTCCGGTCCATACATTTGTAGGAAACCCTGGGCAACAATCCAATTGTTTGGATCACCGAACATTTCAGTATTCAGTTGCGGTGAAGAGTCCTGCCAGTTCTCCCTTCACTGAACACTTGGGAGGCACAGTGTTATCAAAACATGAATGTGACCAGTTTAGTGTTTGCCACGTACCTAGTGAAAAGGGACCTATAAAATGGGTCATTACAGATACAGACAAAAATGAGCATGAGAGGGAGTCCCCAAGACTGACCAAAACAAATCCAATATTGTATTACATGTTACAAAAGGGGGGCAGTTCTGTTAATATTCAGGAAGCACACAGCAAAGATGCCTGGAGTGATACATCATTTACAGAAAATTCATCAACTGTCACATTCAAGAAAGAGTTATCACCTCTTGGAGAATGTAAAGTACCATTTCATAATGTAAGAAATACATACAGTAATCATTCAAATAATAAAGTGTCCCTTCAACACAATGTGAATGGAGATGTATATGGACTCTTAGGAAAAGTGATAACAATAAAAAAAGAACCAGAGTAAATTATCCTATAAACTGTTTACATGCAGGTTTAAGTCTTTACTTTTTAAAAATAGTGTTATATAAATCTAGCATGATTTGAGAAAAGCATGGTATAACTGAAACATGGTTTTGTTTGGTGAACATTTTTGCTGATATTTAGAGTACAAGTTGCTTTTTTCTCTTCTTTTGGTCTTTACAGGACATATGTCACAATTTAATTAACACAAGTTATTAAATATATAAGTCTTCATGTGAAATTTGTGGCTGGGAGACCTAGGTTCCTCTTGCACTTACTTTTCCTGACATAATTGCTGCTGCTATTACAGTCCTCTAACACCAGTCTGAGTATGTGTTAAAGATTCCATCCAATGTGGTTCGGCTTCCTCACATGTCTCCAGTTCATGCCAGTAATGAAACATGGACCTCCTGATTTGCTATGGTGACATGTAGGTGATTTGCAAATATGGTGGGGAACTGAACCACATGGGTAGAATTAAATACATAGACCTGGCTTGTGAAAGATGAACCACATGGGTAACAGCAACTACAATGGGAAGGAGGATCTTACTTGGAACTACTGGTATTACACATGTAACACAATGTGACACATTACTGGAAGCAGAGTGTTTTGCACCATTTTATCTTGCTTTGTAATATACTTACTTTTTAAAATTCTAAGTACTGGGGCAGTAGAATTCTGTGTTTTTCATAAATTTATGAAATGTGAAGAATATTTTTTATAAATGGAACACTCAGACCAAACTGTGTGTTTATTTTATTTGTAATCCTCATCAGTGTTGACTAGAGAAATGGACAGAAATGAAACTTTTAGTGCTTCCAAATGGCTTTTAATTATGTTTTGATATCCAGGAGAAATGCAGGAAGTATGTCTTTTCTTTTTGTTGCATTTGGAAAATGCCTCCTACAGACACTCAGCAGAAGAAAACACCTAGTTTACTACTTTACTTAAAAAAATTAAGCTGGATTTATGAAACACTGGCAGTAAAAATACATCTCTTGTCCACTTTCACTTGTTCGTTCATTTACACTTAGTTAAGTCAGCCCATGAGTTCAGTACTTGAGAAAAACTGGATTTTCCAGAACCAATTTTGATTTTGTTTTAAGACAGATATATAATAGAATGGTTTAACCATCACCTTGGTCTCAATTAGCATCAATTAGTCTGTGAACATTTATGGTAAATGTATTAGACTATACTGTCCTGGAATTAATAGGGCTATTGTAAAGTGAAAGAGTGGAATGACCGTTTTATAAATGGAAATCCATGAAACAAAAAGATTTCAATGTATTTACTAGTTATGAAAAGGACACACGTGGTACCCTCTAAAACTGATATTAAATGAAGTGCAATCAAGCTTTCATTTAATTGACTACCTTGTTTGTAAATTATGAGAGATGTGTAAACAATCAGCAAGGAAATACCACTAAGATTAGCAAAATTGTTTTTACTATCTTCAATATTTTTGAAATAGATTGTTCAAGTAGGATATTTTCAATTTATCTTTAATTTTATTTCAATAAAATTCTGTCTACTGCAATAACATAAAACATATAACATTCTGAATAACCATCCTGTTGATTCTGAATATTTAGATTTTGTAACCCATCATGAAGGGCTAATTCCAACATCCCACTGGTAGTCACAGCCTTCCCCTCCCCTTCAGCCCTTTATGTTGTCCCCAAAACAGCCTCTCAAAGGTTTCTAAACCCCCAAGATCAGTTTTTGAGTGAACACAGGAGGCTACAGTGGTGCGGGGGATCACTTCCTCCTGGTTCCACTGGATCCTGCCATCCATCATTGGCTCCTATCTAAATTTACAGATGTACATACACACACAGAGAATGCTCAGTAACAGGTTTCATTGCAACCCAGTCAAGACTTATTGAAGTCTTCCACAGATTTTTGAGGGGGTTTAGTAGTGCCTTGGAGCAAACAGATAATTTCAGTACAGCTCACTTTACTGAGGGATTTTAACTATGATGAATACATGTGTATAACTCTTCTATATATAAGATATGCATTTCAGTCAACTTCCATTACAAGCATGGCTTCAGTTGAAAACTGTATCATTTGGCTGCTGCAGTCCTACCCATTTATCTGGAATATAGCTCTATTGAATTAAATGTGGTGCACTTTTGAGTAGACACATACAAGATTATGCTGATGAAGTGTTTTAATTTGTTTCAAATCATTTCGAACTTGACAGTAAAAACTGAAATATCACACATTCAAACTAAGTAGTAGTTGTGTTTTAGATCATGGTTACTAGAATTGGATTTGTTTTTGTTTTGTTTTTTAGCCTCAGTAATTTTTAGAGATATTTGTTCCATCAATTAAGGCTATCTACTAAGTATATCATCTGTTACTATTCTTAAAATTGTGTGAATGGGTCATTATGAATTAGACTATGTAAATTAATCCTAGAAAAGATACAAATATGGAATTTACCCAATGGGCCATATTTAGATTTATATAAAGAATCTAGTGCAAATTGACATTAAAATTTGGCTAAAACCTTTTTATCTCATAGTTTACAATCATTCTACTGCATCGCCTCTGAAACAGTCATGCATGTGCTAATTCAATGCAAACATAGAATCACTTAATAATGGAGTTGGAAAGGGGGTATAAGGCCACCAAGCCCAACCCCCTGCTCAATGCAGGAATCCAAATCAAAGCACATCTGAAAGATGGTTGTCCAATTTTCTCTTTAATGCCTCCAGTGTTGGAGCGCTCACCACCTCCCGAGGTAATTTGTTCCATTGTTGTACTTCTGTAACAGTTAGGAAGTTTTTCCTGATATTCAGCCTAAATCTGGCTTCCTGTAACTTGAACCCATTATTATATGTCCTGTACACTGGGATGATGAAGAACAGATCCTGCCCCTCCTCCGTATTTGAAAAATGCTATCATATCTCCCCTCAGTCTTCTTTTCTCAAGGCTAAATATACCCAGTTTTTTCATTCTTTCCTTACGTAGAAAAATGTAGCTTCAGTCCGGTGATACAGACTGCATTTCTGTATTTTGAACATGTACCAGCCTATTCAACACTGAGGGTAAAGAGATAATAATTTTATTCATCTTGAACCATAGAGAGATTATAATGGTTGACAGCTGAGCTATATTCCCTTAGGAGTTACCTATACAGCTCTATAAGCACTCAGAGACAAGAGAGACAAGTACTGCAAATTAATGTTCCATATAACCTTTCTTATCAATGACAGCAGTTATTATATTCCATCCTAAACATTTACTTCTTTAACACAACAAATCTCAGGATTAGGTAACAAATGAGATTTGACCCAGGAAGTTTTAAATAAATAAACCAGCTGCCTTAACCTCGTGGAACTTAATAACTTAACAACAACAATAATGTCCTGTCAATTCAATTCTGACTTATGCCAACCCTTTTCAGTGTTTTCCAGGTAGACAGTACTCAGAAGTGGCTTACTCTTCCCTTCTTTGGGGGGGGGGGGGGTTGAACTGGGCATCTTGTCCAAGGCCGCACAGGCTGGCTCTTCTTCCTGAAGCCACAGTGAGGAATACAACTTAGGGATGGGGCAAAGCCATGCTTTTTCTATCCATCTTATATATTTCTAAAGACAAAGCACACTTATCAGCTAAAATGGCAATTTGATGCATGATAGAGGATAAAGTTATCCATGATGATGGCATGCCTGTGTTGTTAGACATAGATACAAACTAAGCTTGGGGCAGGGGGAGATTATCTGAGCCAAAGGCACATGTGGATGTATCCTTTCAGTTCATCTCTCAAAGTTTCATTCTTTTACCTATGCTTTCTTCTGATACTAGGAGAAAATAGACTCCTGAAATGGACTTCAGGAAAGTGAAGTAAGAGAATATGGATTCTGCACTTCTCATTTTATTTGCCCCCATTGTTTAGATCAGATTTCACTTCACTGCTTTTTATATGACTGGTACAGGCTTAAATGCATGGATATGGCATGATCCTGGGCAGTTTCAGCTGCAGTGAGGAAATAGAAAAGACAATATAGTTCAATAAATGATGGAGTCAGGACGTAATGATAAAGACAGCAAAAAAAGTAAGCACTTACCTTCACTTGTAATCTGAAGGAGAAATAATGTAAGATTAGGCATAGAGCACAAAATTTCTCTCTTGTTTTCTTGCCATTTTTAGAGGCGAACACAAGTTAGGACTTAAGAAAGACATTTGAAATTAGAACTAGAGAAAAATTATTCAAAGTTGTAATAGTATCTATGCTTAGAAGTAAACCCAGTTGATCACAGTGGCTGAAATCCAATAGTAATTTGCAACTAGTGTAGGCCATTTACTCAGTGGGGATTTCATGAGTTTACAGTTATGTAAGTTCAATTGACTCAATGGGCCTACTTTTAACTGTGACCTTCTACTGGATTTCAGCTACTGGGTCTAAATTTACAGGTAGACATGCATAGGACTGGCCTGCCCATCTGGATCTAAATCCAGTTTTACTCCAACAAGAATGGAATCATGGAAGTCAGTGTGGTAATTGTGTACATTAGTGTTGACTAATGTCATTTCAGTGGGTGTACTCTAATTTGGACTAAAATTGGATCTAGCCCCTGAAAATGTATGTACACTTATGTAAAAATTAATTTTGTTGAATTCAGTGCGTCTTACTTGGAGAAAAAAATTTAGAATTATTCTTAAAATCATTTTTGTAGGAGGAATTCCATTTTTTTTGAAGGCAGAACACAATCGTTTGGAAAAATCAGCCATGTGTCTTCTTAAGCGATATTTTTTAAAAATAGATTATCAAATGCTTAGTTTACTTTTTTCAAAACAACACAATTTCATTTTCCCCAACAAAATGTCTGTCAAATGTGATAGAATTGTCAGTTGTGACAGAAAATATAACCAGTTTATTCTCTGCTGCATTTTAGTTGAGTAAACTGGCAAGTTATATTTTATATACATAAATAAATGTATATGTATACATTTGTAAATATGTAGAGTTGTTACACATATATGTTGAAATTGGTTTTTAAAAAAGCGATGTAAATAGTGGTTTCTTTAATGAAAAATACATATTTTGTATCCTATCTAATGCAAAGGAATAAACATTTTAATCTTTTTGTTATGTATATTCCATGTATTAAGTGTAAATATGATCACATAGATTTAATTTTTTTGCATGTATGTATACAGTTGCAAGTCTGGACGAATGTATAAAACATGTTTATTTAAAACTGTAATTACCTGCTGCATGAAAAATGCATGGGGGACCCTGTGCATCTCTGCAATGGCAAAATGTCTTAAGTCAAACCAGATGTTTATCAAATACAATTGTATTCTGTTTCTGGACATGACTTTGCTGTGGTATTTTAGCTTTGTAAAAGAATGTGCTTCAAATGAAAGGGTCTGGGGAAAAAACAACTCTTTTTTCTTTTTAAATTTAAAGAGTATCTTTCTGTACCCACCACAAGCATCATGAACTTTTTTATTCCCCTTCAAACACTGAAAATCTGTTTTAGAGTTGTCAAATAGTGTAATATCAGTTATCATTGCCATACATAAGAATTCTGGGGTTTATGCAATCTTTTTGTTGTGGAGTTTTCACTAATTTAATGGTTCTCATTTTTATTAGATAATGATTTATTCATGTGATGTCATAAAACTGTATATAATGCAGTGTGAAGTTTTTTTAATTCTCTCAGTGTTTACTTCCTGCAAAAAATTTGAATAAATGAGAAAAATGCAATGAATGGTGTTTTTAATCTTAATTATTATAGTAATCTGTTTACACCCTAAATACTAACCGTGTTTACTCACAAGTCCCTTTGACAGTCTCCACCACCCTTACAGAGTAGCATCTTCTGGTCAAACAAAACTGCATGATTGTAAACATGTAAAATAGAGGGATGCAGCTAGTCAGTACACCATAAAACAGTTGCTGGATCTGGAGTTCACAAGCTATTCGGCATCGCCCCATGTGTAATCATGTGGGGTCCACTGAATGACCTGCTGATCTTCCTTCATCTTATGAAATTATGTTTTGTCTCTGCAAATTGAATTGGACCATAGTTTCTGAAGTGGTATTGCTCATTGGATTGGACAATTTAGGAGAGGAGCTAGGGCTGGAACTTCAAATCCCCATTGTGCTTTCTTGGGGGAGGGGCCAGATGAGTTCACCCATACCATGTGTGCTTGATGGATTTACATGCTCTTCTACCTGTGTGGCCTTGAGCAAACTGCATAGTGCCAGAACAACACTAGAAGGAGATTTTGCTCTGGGACCTCCTGAGCACTTCCGAGTACTTCATACCTAGAAAACCCTGAGAGGGTGACTGTTGGTCATAAGCCAGTTTATAATAATTTTAGCCTTTGATGGCTCAGTTTCAGGCCTTGAAATAGATTTATCCTATAATCTGCTACCTATTTGCATTCATTGAAGTTAGATGTAAAGTTCACTGCTTTACATTTAATTACATAATATCGGTAATAATGATTTTCAGGACAGGAATATTATAATGATGAAATGGATAGTATCCACAAAAGCATATGCCAATTATCATTTGTTAAGGAATCACAAGACTCTTGGTTTTGCTGCTACAGTGGAACAAGAAACCAGGAAATAAAATCACATGCCCTGCTTATGAAAAGAAGGGGCTTTTGTTCTACTGGTGTTGGAGAATACTTTTGTGATAATATATACTATATGAATGAATCCATGTCCTTTAGAAATGGGATGCCACAGCAAAATCATTGTGCAAGGCAAAATCCTAGAAGACGGATGGAGTGGGAAAAAAGGGCAGCTCACAAGAGTTTGCATGTTGCACTTAAATTGTACTGTAAGAACTGGAGTCAATGCAACACATAACCGTAAGGCCAAATACAACTAGGGTTGCCAGATGTCAGGCAAAAGGAGTACATGTCCTCCTTTTTAGCCTAATGTCCTCCGTCCGTCAGGCAAAGATAAAAACCTTTAAAATGTCAGGCTTTTGTATATTTTATGTTATAATTTTGGATGGGAGGGGGAGAGGTGGAAGGACCCCCACTCCCCCTGTCTTTCCCTGCCCCCCCGCGCCCGTTACCTGGTGCTGGAGCGCAGCCCTCGCCCCCTCCCACCGCTGCCGTGGCTGCTCAGCGATCTGCCATGCCCGCCCAGCCCACGTGGAGCCCAGAAAGGCAACGCAAGCGGAACGCCGCCCACCGAGCCAGGCAGGAGCAAGCAGCACCCAAGCGCATCGATGGGAAGGCGAGCGCCCGGACTGTGTGTGTTCAAAGTCCCTTTCAGGGACTTCAACTCCCACACTCCCTAGCCTTGAACTTATGACCCTCGGGGGAGGGGAGGCTGCACCGTTCGGCTTTGCCCGGTACCGCTATCCCCCCGCCTACGCCAGAGCCTTGTTTGGGCATCCAGATTAGCAAGGTTGCCTCTGAGCCTGTGCTCAGAGGGGAGCGCCCGGGGGATCTTGCAGCTGGGCCGGGGTGAGTTTGGGTACAATTGGATGTTTAAATAATGTGGTTTTTTTTGGTATTTTGAAAAAAAGCCTCCATTGAATTTATTTTTATTTTTTAACATGACTGTTTCTTGGTCGGTTCACTAAGAGACATTTATTGGCAGCTATTGTAATAAAATTGTATTGATTGCGGGTTTAATCCAGAACGATTCAAATGAAACATTCAATACGTCCTCCTCTGTCCTTTTTTTTTTGTCTTTCTATGTCCTCCTTTTGGTACCCATGTATCTGGCAACCCTAAATGCAACACAGTATTTGATGTCTGGGAGCCAGGATGAAGGGGCAGGGAGCTGAGCACAATACCACACAGAAATAAGTGTTTGCAAGTGACAGTAGAGAGTTGTGCCAGACAAAATCCATAGAAGACTTGACCTGAGTTTTCAAGAACCTTAAGATTATAAAACCCATATGAAGGGAAGGACAATTAAACACTGTCATAAGGAAACAAGATTTTATACGTTAAACCAAATTTAGATAATTATGCCAGGCAAGGAAGGCCAATAATGATATTTGACCTAAGAAGATTAAGAGCCCATTGTGAGGTATGGGTGTGATCTGAAGATAACATTGCAAAGATAAAATGGTTGGTAAATAAACATATTTAAGTGATTTACAACGTCCCAAGTCAACACAATTCCTTGATAAAGGTGCTGAGAATGCTTGAGGCCTAGTGAATGGGCATCTAACAGTACACTTAGAAACAAGAGTTTGTAAGTGAAATCAAGCATATCTAAATTACCTGCAGCAAAAAATTGCTAATATAATACTTGACCAAAATGCTCTGGACAATTAAGAACCATAGGCCAACATGAAAAGGGAGTGGGGTTGGAGGCAAACTGGCTACTACTACACAAAGTAGTTGACAAAATGAAAAATTTCACTGAACTAGAGCAAATACGACCAAAACTGAGGAGTTTTAGATATTTAGGATCCCATAGCTAAAGCAAAAGAGGGTGGAATCAGAGCACAATAGCACAACAGCAAAATGGTTGGATAGTAAAAATCAAGTTTGTCTGTGTGATCTGCAGCAACTGAGGCTGATACAACCTTGACCAAAATGTTCAGAAATGTTAGCCAATATAGAGAGGAAAGAGCGAAGAACAAAGTATTTTGCAAGTATAATCAATCATATATAATTGTGATGTAGAAAGCAAGACAAGTGTGGTAGATGACGGAAGAACTCAGAAACCTTGAGATTAAGGAGGCAGTGTAGGGGCATGTAAGAAGTAACTGCACACAATATCACAGAAACAGCTTTACACATGAAAGGAAATATATATAATTAAAGCAAAAGCAAAGTGCTCCTTATATACCAACCCACAGTGCTTAAAACACTTGTTGGGCAGTTTACAATTTAATTATGTAAGCTATACATGCCCTCCCCCTGTGAGCTGGGTACTCAATTTACTGTCATTGGAAGGATGGAAGTCTGAGTCAACTTTGAGCTGGCTATCTGAGCCTGTCGGGACTGAACTCCAGTCATGAGCAGAGTTTCAACTGCAATATTGCAGTTTAACCACTGGGCCATGAGGATCCTTTTGTAGGCTGTTGAAAGCAAGGTAACTGTATTTATTAACATTTGTATGCCTTTCCTCCAATGAGTTCAAGGTGACCTACATGGCCCTCCTCCTCTTCTGTTAGCTTACAGATCTTAACTCCTGGGTGCAGGATTGATTTCTGTATATTTAGATTACCAGGAAACATTAGAAGATTTTCTTCAAACTAGTTATTGATAGAATGTCTTTGTATAGCTTGAGTTAACTGTCATTGCTATTAACCTTAAAACCTACTGAAATAACCAAATCACAAACCACATTGAAACATTGAAATTTCAGCTGATGTGCAGAATTATGTACAAACATCATTTGCAATTCAGTTGAATTTCTTAGGATTGTGATGTATTTGACTAAACTCTTGTACTGTGGATTACATGAATTACTTTCTTAAAACTGTTTGAGATAAATTTACTGTAAATTGGTTAGACTCTTACATTTTCTGCCATGAGATGTGACTGGACATGAAAGCGCAGAAGAGACCAACCAACAAAATAATACACAGAATAAAGGAACTCTGCATATATGTGCATAACTTCTTCACTTGAAGTCTAAAATTATTTATTTATTTTACATTTTGCTTTCCAACACACACTGGTTGAAATCCTGCTTAGTGTAGCAAGTCACACTACAGTAGGCCCACTGATAAGTCAGATCCTCTGTAAGGATTCAAATGAATTCAGCCACAACTAGAGTAGGGCCATTTAAACCAATGGAACTTATAGAGGAGTTGACTCCTCAAATCCTCACTGATTTGATGGACCTATTCTGGTGCAATTTACTATGCTAAGCAACAGGATTCCAGCCATTCAGTAAAACTTTCCTTCCTTCCTTCCT
The DNA here is from genome assembly GCA_037013535.1 of Intellagama lesueurii. Taxonomy (NCBI): domain Eukaryota; kingdom Metazoa; phylum Chordata; class Lepidosauria; order Squamata; family Agamidae; genus Intellagama; species Intellagama lesueurii. Next base: position 55,357,991 of record JBAJHW010000003.1, on the reverse strand, counting down.
TCTAGGAGCATATCCTTAACATGGGCAGGTAGAGGTCAGCAGATTCAGAGGGACACAAACAATGCCCGTTGCCTACAGATTTTTAAGCTTATCACCTGACTCTTGGATTGAGTTGTTTTTTGGGTAGGGGGAGTTTCAAATGTAAGTTGCCACGGCAGGGTCAACAGTTTAGATATAAATGGCACCAACACGAGGGTGGCCTGTTCAGCATTGTTGCCTAACAGCCCAGGAGTTGATCGGTGCGGATATGCTCAGAAGCTAGCTAGCCTGAATGAGATGCCTGCTGGGTCAGAAAGGAGTCAGAACAAACAGCTGGGCCACTTAGAATTAGGAAGTAAACTCAAGACAATAGAAAAGGGGGAAACCAAGTGATTTGTACTGTTAAATATTAATTTAAAATGTCGCTGACTTTGCATAATACAATGTACATGTATATGCTAGTCTAACTAGGAAATGGTTTAAAAGTAATCATTTTGCATGCCTTTATGGCATTTGCCCAGTACTCAAGAGGTGGAGTCCTCTGGGTGGGATACAAGTAAATTAAAAACATAATGTATGACAGCAAAGAATGATAACACCACATTGTAAGCCAGCAGCAAGTGGTAAAGGCAAAGCCAAGTCAGCAGCAAAATGAAACTGCAAAGATTTGAAATCTGTAAAAACAGTCCTCAGAGTGCCAGGAAAATTTAAAAAGTCCTCGCTAGAAGCTGAAAATACTGTAACGGGTAGATGTGAAATTTATTTATTTATTTATTTGTAATGGATTATAGGTATTTGAAAATTCCTTCCTAATTTTACACCTCTTTGTAAAGATAAACGAGAGGATTATATTGACTTGTTTTAATCAGCAAGTAGAGGCTGTGAACATGGTCCATATTCTAGCTTCCTTCTGAACAAACACACATAACAGGCAAAGTGAGTGGCGGCCACTAGGGATGGTATGGCTGCTGCTTGTCCAGACACCCAGCATTCTAAGCAAATTAACCTAAGGAAACATTCTGGCTATATGAAAATCCAACTCTTCTCTGTTTCTAGCTCTCAACAAAGACCTCACTATGGTTTTGAAATACATGTTTCAGAATCTGTACATGAAGTCCAATTCCTGTTATAACTTAAATACTCTAATGTGTGCCATAGATATGTCAAACTGTGTGTAATCCCAAGGAATGTCTAAAATAAAATCTATCACTAAAGACTTGGGTTTTTGGTTGGGCTGGACAATGGAAGACAGGCAGAGAGACAAAAAAAGGGGACCGAGAATTGTAAAAATGTGTGATCGCATTTTGAAATACCTCCATACTGCTCCTGCTCTCTTCCTCATAGCAGGCACACTCTGTTACTACATCTGCATAGTAGGCACTAATGGGGAGGAGCTACTGCTATGACTGGGGCCAGAAAACCAGGCTACACTACTAAAAACTATTCTGGGTACAAATTACTGTAGGGTGGTCTAGAAGAGGGGAGGCAGTAAGCAACAACAATATCACCTTGCCTTGTGGGAAGACTCTGTGTAAGGCAAAGCACTCTGGGGAGGACATTGCATAGGCAGAGTACCACTATTGAAAAGGTCCTATCTCTTCTAGCCATCTGCCTTTTTGATGGAAGAAGAAGGATGAAGTTTCAGACAATTCTCTTGTGGTTGGGTAAGTAGATACGGTGCTGTTTCAGATAACTTAGAATCAAGCCATTTGGGGCTTTGAAAGGTAAAACGTGAACTCTGAATTGGGCCCATCACCCAGTAACTGGTAAAGAAGGCAAATGCATTGGCATTATTTGATGGCATTAGTCATTCCCAGTGAGCAGTCTAGATGCTGTGTTTACATCTTCACAGTTTTCAAAGGCTGCCTCCCATTTAATGGATTGCAATAATCCCAACATAAAACTATGAAGGTGTAAACGTTGTAAGAGACTAAGATTGATGTATCTGCCTGACCTTATAAAATTCATTCCAGGCCATGGGAGTGGGGAAAATCCTTAAAGCAAGATGAACTGTGTTTGTGGAAGTATGATTCACAAAGGCACACATACTATTCTCTCACTTTTGTCTTTTCCAGAGAATCCTGCTTTCTAATGATGTGTCATTGATATGGCATAACATTTCCCCAGATAAATTTGGAGTTCTTTCACCAGGATTGTGCCACATTCTCTGACAAGAAATGTCAGAGAACAAAAAAGCAGGAGTGGGTATTTCAGCCTGTGGTGGATACTACAGAGGAAACCAATCACTGGTCCTGCCAATGTCCGCCATCTCTGGAATACGTGAAGAACTGGTACCTGTGTCTTGTCTAGACTGAATTTCAGTATAGCAATCTTCAAGCAGTACTGTATAATTGATACAAACTAATAATTTAAGGATAAATTGTTATAGATTTGGCTACATATCTAGATTATACAGCAACTCTTTGGCTTGCTTTCCATCCAAGGTTGTGGAACCTTGAAGAGTTCAGCTAGAAATGGGAAATACATCTGTTTCTCCTAAGCTTGGGACACAAAATCCACACGATACATATACACACTTCAAAATGACAAGGAGTTATAGCCCATTCAAATCAAGGGAATCTGAGAATTCTGTTTATGGCAGAGTTTCAGATGGTCTGAAATGATGCAAGTATTAGTTGATTTAGCTTCTTTAAAGTGATCTCCTGTCCCATTCTAAAGTTAGGCGAAGCAATAAAAGAAGAAGAACTCATATTCTGTGTTAATATAATAAAGCCCCACTGTGTAGCTTTACACACACTGCATTTCCTTGTTTGGAACAGCTAAGTGGCACAGGTATCGTGACACTGGATTTTTCACTGAATTTCAAATTTCCGTCAACTTCATGGAGAACAGTTATGTTATCTTTGTGTGCAAGGAAGTTGCCATTAGAACGTACTACAAGTTTAAAAATATAGGAGAAGGACATTTCTGGCTCATGCTAATTATGCAACGTTGTGAAATGAAGGAATGAAGAGTAATTGAAAGAGATGTGCCTGAAGCAATACATAGGATGATGTGCTATTGGGTACCTGAATAGTGTGTAGTGTAGCAGATAGCATGTTGGACTAGGACCCAGAAGACCTGGGTTTACATCCCTGCTCAACCATGGAAACTTAGAGGGAGCGTAGCACTGGCAGTCTACTAACATACTACAAAAAATTGAGATAACTCAGAATTAACTTGACAGCAGGTAACCTGTGCTATCACAACTTTTCTACCACTACTGTCTTTCCACATAGCCAAGCATTTCCAGTTCATAGTGAACTCCTGCACAAACCACAGACTGCATCATAAAGAACAGTCCTTAATGCCAGTTTATTTGTTAATGTGTCCAGTAACTGAGAGTCATATAACCCCACAGCAATTTCTTTGAGTCTTATATCAAAGCTCACACAGACACTTATGCCCTGACTTGTCCACCCTTGCATTTTTTTCATCTATTATCTTTGTGAACCGTGAACAGCAAACCTGGAGGGTTAAATACAAAAGTGTTTCTCAGATGTGCTGGATTAAGTAAGAGAGAGTATGAATTAGCATTGGTCTAATATACACTGTACTTGGCTTGTTGCTTTTCACCCTGTGGTTACCTTAAAAAAATCCCATGTGTTTGGAAAATGAACTTTAAGTACCCCATCATTTCCACATCCCCATCATATCTGTTTCCTGAATTTTTGCCTAACATAGTAAAATGAAAAAAAAAAAGAAAGAAAGAGTTGTGTCAGGGTATGTGGGGAAGGCAATTATGTGTTTTTTTTATTTAAACTTGTTCCCTCTTTCAAGAAATGCACAGTGTAAATGCCTCAAGAAACAAAAAAAAGTAGTGGATATGCCTGCTCTATTTTTTCATTTCATAACAGATAAAAATAACAAGCATGCTAATGAGTGACTGGATGGGTTGTTCCTGCCCAAAGAGGTAAAAGGCTGGATCAGTCATTATTTGAATCTTATTCCCACTGAAAATGTTGAAGAGGAGAAAAAATTGCTGGTTGAGAGGAGAAGCTATGACCAAAAGCACTAATCAAAAGAGCATTTTAAATAAACCACTAAAATAATATTTTGAAATAGATTTATCTATCAGATACAAGGCATGTGTCCTATGGGATATGATTTAACGCCAGCAGAAGAAAACATAACTGCCTTGCTTCACCTTGACAATCAAAAAGCAGCTAAGGGAATTTCACATAGATTTGGAAACACACCTTGGTAGAAGCATATAAATGAACTTGTACCCCTGTCATATTAAAGGAGTTTATTGCTCTTCAGGGAAGGCTTAATACTCTGTTAATTGAGAAGGCGGAAGATCATTTGCACTTGATTGCACAGTATTATGAAGAGTGTTATAATAAATGGAGTAAACTTCAGTTCACATGTTAAGAGTAACATTTTACAAGGAAAGCTTAATAAAATAGTCGCAGGTAATGTTTGTTTTTGGTTAAATGGCAATGAGCCAAACATTTAAATAAAGATATAAGATAGAGATGGCTCTAATTGCTGATTGAGCGTATGTTGTAATTTAATGGACATCAATGGCAGATAAACAGGTGATGTGGATGACGGATGAAATCCCAAATTGTAACCATAGATAAAATGTTCCGTGTCAGCAAAATGAAAAGAAACTAGCTCTCTACCTTCAGAGATTCCCTTGGAATGTAGGACAGATCATGAGAAGATCACATCATTTGTTTGTTAGTAGTCATATAGACACAGAGTTCAATTTGCAGTTTCTGTCTCATGCAAACCAAACTCCACACCATCTGAGCCATTCAGTGTAATAGGCAAGACAATGTTATGTGCCTAAAAGAATACTAGTAGTTCAGTAGTATGTATAAATTTCTAACATATTGAATAAGACTAATTATCAGCAATTCATTACCAGGCCCTCGACTGAATTCTCCTAGTTATTTCCTATAGCCCACTTAGTTTAAAAGCTTTCTGTTTCCAAGAAGTCCTAATGTCCTCTAAAACAATACATTAAAATTATTGTATTAACATCACACTCATACTTTCCAGTCAAATAAGAGAAAAAGCAATGGCCAAAATCGTGTTGTTTAGCAATTTGATGAGTCAACTGCTCTATAAGTTCCATTTATTCAAATACTGTAGACTTGCAACTTTAGCACAGTAAGTTGTAGACCCATTTAGATCAATGGATCTTACAGAGAAGCTGACTCACTAAATTCACAGTGATACAGTGGGCCTACTGTACTTTGATTTACTACATTAAGCAACAGGAATTTGGCCATTGTTTTATCTAATGTTTTAAAAATAATGTTTTTAATCTGGACATACTCCTTAATGCATTTAAAAAAACATCATTACTTATGCTATATCTGTGTGCCCTCATTCATCCTCCCCACAAAGAGCTGCACATACATTTCACCATGAAAACTAGTGGCTTATAACTGATTCTTAACCTTGGCACTTCAGATATTTTTGTACTACAGCTCCCAGAAGTCCTAGCCCATACAGCCTTTGGGCAGAGTTTCCGGAAGCCATAGACCAACACCACCAGGAGTCCCTCAGTTTTGTATTTTGAGGCAAAGGTTTACAAAATAACCAATGTTCTTCTTACCCTTTTCAAGTGCATTTCTTTCACAATTGTATTATGGGATTTGTTCTATCTCTGAAAAAATAGGAATAGCTGGGGAAAGGAATTCCAAAGTGCCAAAAAAAGCAATTTTAAAGGAGCCAATTAAAAATTTGCTATTAGGCGTCATTGGATTCCTTTTAAAACCCACTGTTTAATACCAATAATTTAATAAACCAATTCAATTCAATTAAATATTTTCAGGTTTAAATTTTAATATCTGTGGTCGTCATCAAGGGTCATATCCTTTGCCTCAAAAAACAAACCTTGGAATCCAAACGATGGTGTTTTGTTCAAATGAGAGAACTATTACCACCACTTATTTCTTCACTGGCTTAATTCAAGACACAGGAGAAATCAAGTCCTCCTCCAGACTATCTCACTTGCTAATCTTCAACTCTCCTCTTCTCACCTGGAGTTTCCTATAAACCCTACCTGTTCACCTCACTGTTAAGCTGGTGATGGAAAAATAGAAGGAAAGTCTTTACAGTTCATCAGCATGTGGCACTGGCAGCTACCTAACTACAAGTGATATGGGGTCATGGCATGAACCTACATGCTAGGAGCTCTGGCAAAAGTGTGGTCATGCTGGATGGGGACTGAGGATTGCAGCTGGCACTCAGAGCACTGGACTGGAAAAGGCTATTTTAGACATAAGGTGTGAAATATTACTAGAGGTCAGTTCCTCTAGTCTGCTAGCAATGCTAAATCACTTAGAATTTTATTAAATATAAGCCATTAAAATAATGGGTCTGTGTGGTGTTTGTTTAGCATGAAGTACCACTTAAATCCATCCAGTCTGCCCAAATGGGTGGCACCAGGTTGTGCTGCCAAGAGGCATATCCACAGGTTGACACATGTTTGAACCATGCCTAGTAAAAAAAAACACATGGCTCTTTACGTTCTGTCCTATGTAAAAGCTATAATTCCTTATTGTGAGACATGAGAATTACTTCAGCCAGAATAAGCTATTTGATTTTATAAGCCATTCATGTTTATTTCCATGCTGATTTTTGGATAACCTAAGAATTCAGTGCTATGCATATACCACTGCCCCCATCCCAAACCCAAGACACAGTTTATGAAGTCACTGGCTAGTATCAGGAAAGACATGCGAAGAATTTCTTAAACCAATCATTCAGCTGTTTGCTATTCAAACTCTGTTTGAATCAGAGTTTGAAGAAAATAGTAGGAGATGCTGTAAAACTCTGGATGGAAAAGGCAGCCTTATGACTGACTGACTGACTGATTGATTGATTGATTGATTGATTGATTGATTGATTTCATTTATATACTGCCCTGTTAGCGCACAGCACTATTCTGGGCTGTTAATAAAAATCTGACAAAGCAAGACAAAACAAATAAAATAATACAATATAAACAAAGAATAGACAAAACAATCTAAACAGCATTAAGAAGTCCTACCCAGTAGTAATAGGGCATAGCCCCCATCAAATCATCATTTTGACAGGTGCCCCGCCCCCTGTAAGGCGGGACATAAGGCTCAAGGATCGATTTCCGGGGTCAAGGGTCAACCCTGGCCCCTACCGCCAGAAGGGGCGGGTTGAGGGGTGACGTAAGGGTTTGTGGAGGTCACCGTGGACCTATAGGGGTTTTCCTAGAGTCCGGGGTCCCCCGTGACCAGAGGGAGGCCTGAGGATTGGCCCCCCGAAGTATCTTGTCACCCCACGGCCCTGTAGGCCAAGAGGCGGCTGTAGGGCATGCCTTGGCATGCCCTTAGGCCGCCTGGGGCTGAAATTCCACAGCAGGGGATTTCGGGGCCCTTCTGATATACTGTAGCAATAAATTAAATAATTAGACCTTCAAAAGAGGAGACAATTTTAAAGCAATGGTTAAAAAGCAACAACAACAAGCCTCTTCTGTTATGAATGATTTCGGGGACCCTTCTGCGCGCGCTTGCCGCTCTTTGCAGAGACCGGAACGGTTTGGAGACGATGGCGGACCAGGAAAAAACCTGCAATAAGTTGAACAGTACAAAAATAAAAATAAAAACCCACGTTTTAGTAAAACTGCTTTAAGACTATCCAAAGTAAAACATTTTCCACATTTTATACTCGTGGCCTTTTCCTAGAATCTGTGTGTGTGTGTGTGTGTGTGTGTGTGTTAAACCCCTTTTTATTTTACCAGGAATCGCCCCATAGAGTTTTAAGCCATAGTCTTGCAGAGAGATGTTGACCAGAACTTAATAATAATAATCCACAAAGTAGACAGCTCTCATAAGGCCTATAAACTTTTGAAAAAAGCTTGCAACTTAAAGACAATGTGTAACTATCAAAAACATCAGGCGGCCCCTGTAGACCAATGAGAAGCGGCTGGAGGGGGTTTGGCTAGAAAAGGGTGGGCCTCCTGTCTCGGAAAGGCCCCAGCAGTGTTTTTGGAGAGTTCTGCGAGCGCTGACCGTTCTTTGCAGAGGCTGTGCTGCTTTGGAGACGATGGCTGACAAAGAGAATCAAGCTCCCGAGACAAGCCAAAAGGATCCGGGGAGACCCAAAAGGCGTTTGCGACCCAAAGGTTACTACTATGGAGCTGTGGGCTTTTCTCAGCCCCTGTACCCCTTAGGAACCCCTACAAGGCTCAGGGGGTGCTTGCCTGAAGAAAAGCTAAGAAAATACAAGTCTGCAGAAGACCTGTACCTGTTTACCGCAAAGACAAAAAAGCAGCCGAGAAGCGTAAGAAAGCCGGCCTGTACCCTGCTGTGGGGTGATGAAGAATCTGATGATGAGCTCAATAGTGCTTGTGACCAAGGGTTAAAAACAGGTTTGCAGAGGCCGCCCGGAGAGACCCCGAATCCAGTAGAGGATGTGGATGGCGGTGTGCTGGCTACACCGGGTTTTGTGGGGGATGACAATGGCCCTGAGGATCTGACCGTGGAAGAGGATCAAGATGAAGGCTTTGAGAGTGATACAGAGGCCCAAGTCAACCTGGTAAGATCAATTTTCTAAAAGACGTAGTTATGGGTGACGTTAGGGGATGGTGGTGGTATGGTCTTTAAAAAGCTTACTAAAATTTTGTCTCATTCTCACCCACAGGAGAATGCTCAGCATGATGATGATGATGAGAAATCGCCCTGCAGGAATATACAGTCTGTAAATCTGTCCTGTATTTCATGTGTTTCTACAACCCCTGAAGTTTAGATGTATGTTTTACAATGCCCTTATAATATACTGGTTTTAATAAAGAGCATTTATTGTACCATTACTTGTTCATATTTGTATACATTTATAATAGGTTAAAACAAAGTAAAGCTAATCTGTATGTCATGTGCTTCTACTATCCCTGATGTTTAGAGGTTTGCTTTACAAAAGCCTTGTAATATAATGTCTTCTAATAAAGAGTCTTTATTGTACCATACCTTGTGCATATTTGTATATATTTATAATAGGTTAAAACAATTATTTATTGCAAGGATTCAGCACAGATTGGCAGTAAGGGGAAAAAGAAAATGAGTCATTTCTGTTTACCTGTGAAAATCGAGATTTCAGACGTTTGAACTCACATCAGAATCAGGTCAGCTCAGGACCAAATAGGTCCAAAACCGAACTGCCAAAAGAAGTGTTAAGAAATAGCTGTGAGTGAGTGCTAATGGTTTATGAATGAAACTCAGTTTCAATATTCAAAATCCTCAGTGGTGGAAAAATGTTAAGAAAGTCAAAAGTGTTGAACTTGCTGAGCATGTCCTGCCTGTCCAGCATAGTTAGTCCACTTTCCTGCAACACAGAAAGGGAAAGAAGGGTTTATTTCTTTGTAGAGGCACATCTAGTATAAGCAAAAGGCTACATAGACTAGCTTTAACCCAGCGTCCCTCATAAAAGTAAGAATCAGCACTCGCTTGTCTAAGGCGTTGTCACATCCACAAATTCCACAGGCTAATAGAGCTGTAGTGATGAAAAGTTTTGAAAAAATGATTCAGAGTTATACTATACCATCTCTCCCTCAGAGTTTTGATACCCATCAGCGTGCATATAGAACAAATAGATCAACGGGGTGCTGTAGCTTTTTTTATTTTTATTACACCAGCATAATGCATTGTCACATGTGGAGCAGTAGGGGAACTATGTACAGCTGCTTTTGTGGACTTCAGCTCGGCCCTTCATACCAGCCGCCCTCAGAGGCTATACTATTATAAGGGCATTGTAAAACATACATCTAAACTTCAGGGGTTGTAGAAACACATGAAATACAGGACAGATTTACAGACTGTATATTCCTGCAGGGCGATTTCTCATCATCATCATCATGCTGAGCATTCTCCTGTGGGTGAGAATGAGACAAAATTTTAGTAAGCTTTTTAAAGACCATACCACCACCATCCCCTAATGTCACCCATAACTACGTCTTTTAGAAAATTGATCTTACCAGGTTGACTTGGGCCTCTGTATCACTCTCAAAGCCTTCATCTTGATCCTCTTCCACGGTCAGATCCTCAGGGCCATTGTCATCCCCCACAAAACCCGGTGTAGCCAGCACACCGCCATCCACATCCTCTACTCTCTCCGGGCGGCCTCTGCAAACCTGTTTTTAACCCTTGGTCACAAGCACTATTGAGCTCATCATCAGATTCTTCATCACCCCACAGCAGGGTACAGGCCGGCTTTCTTACGCTTCTCGGCTGCTTTTTTGTCTTTGCGGTAAACAGGTACAGGTCTTCTGCAGACTTGTATTTTCTTAGCTTTTCTTCAGGCAAGCACCCCCTGAGCCTTGTAGGGGTTCCTAAGGGGTACAGGGGCTGAGAAAAGCCCACAGCTCCATAGTAGTAACCTTTGGGTCGCAAACGCCTTTTGGGTCTCCCTGGATCCTTTTGGCTTGTCTCGGGAGCTTGATTCTCTTTGTCAGCCATCGTCTCCAAAGCAGCACAGCCTCTGCAAAGAACGGTCAGCGCTCGCAGAACTCTCCAAAAACACTGCTGTGGCCTTTCCGAGACAGGAGGCCCACCCTTTTCTAGCCAAACCCCCTCCAGCCGCTTCTCATTGGTCTACAGGGGCCGCCTGATGTTTTTGATAGTTACACATTGTCTTTAAGTTGCAAGCTTTTTTCAAAAGTTTATAGGCCTTATGAGAGCTGTCTACTTTGTGGATTATTATTATTAAGTTCTGGTCAACATCTCTCTGCAAGACTATGGCTTAAAACTCTATGGGGCGATTCCTGGTAAAATAAAAAGGGGTTTAACACACACACACACACACACACACACACACACACACAGATTCTAGGAAAAGGCCACGAGTATAAAATGTGGAAAATGTTTTACTTTGGATAGTCTTAAAGCAGTTTTACTAAAACGTGGGTTTTTATTTTTATTTTTGTACTGTTCAACTTATTGCAGGTGTTTTCCTGGTCCGCCATCGTCTCCAAACCGTTCCGGTCTCTGCAAAGAGTGGCAAGCACGCGCAGAAGGGTCCCCGAAATCATTCATAACAGAAGAGGCTTGTTGTTGTTGCTTTTTAACCATTGCTTTAAAATTGTCTCCTCTTTTGAAGGTCTAATTATTTAATTTATTGCTACAGTATATCAGAAGGGCCCCGAAATCCCCTGCTGTGGAATTTCAGCCCCAGGCGGCCTAAGGGCATGCCAAGGCATGCCCTACAGCCGCCTCTTGGCCTACAGGGCCGTGGGGTGACAAGATACTTCGGGGGGCCAATCCTCAGGCCTCCCTCTGGTCACGGGGGACCCCGGACTCTAGGAAAACCCCTATAGGTCCACGGTGACCTCCACAAACCCTTACGTCACCCCTCAACCCGCCCCTTCTGGCGGTAGGGGCCAGGGTTGACCCTTGACCCCGGAAATCGATCCTTGAGCCTTATGTCCCGCCTTACAGGGGGCGGGGCACCTGTCAAAATGATGATTTGATGGGGGCTATGCCCTATTACTACTCTACCCATCATAGCCTTTGGGCACAGTTATATGGGGGGGAAATTATATATAGGAAATAATTTATTGGAAGATAGGTCCAATTTAGAAATCTTCTTGTTGTTAGTACTAAAGGGTCAGATGGTGCCCTTTGAGTAATTTAGACCTGTTCTTACAGCTCTATGCCATGGGATCCAAGATGGTTGGAGAAGCCCCAGCCCCACTTGTCTATAGTCGTCAAAGCCTGCCAAGTTATTGTGATATCAAAGTTAGAAAAATCCTAGGAATAGTGTGGCCGATGTCCAGAACTAAAAATTCAACATTGTGTTAAGTAACTGTTAAGGTGCTGCCCTTTTATGACTCCAAAAATATGCTGCCTGAGGTGGCTGCCATGCTTTGCCCGAGCACCAGGGTAGGAAATTCTAATAATAGCAATTATGTACTGTCAATTAGGGTAGTCATTTTGAGGGCTTTCTAGGTATGAAGTATCCCAAGTGGTTTACCATTCCCTTTTTCTGGGAGTGCCTTGGGTCTGTGCAGCTTACCCAAGACTACAGTTTTTTTTCTTCTTTTGGTACAATAGGTACAATAGGGAATCAAAATCCTTTTCACCAGTTCCACAGCCAGGAACCCAACTCGCTGAAACTCTTCGGTTTATTATATTGTAGTGTAAGCTTGTGAGTAGAATACCATCTAAATCTCAATAAATAACAAAAAAAAGTAAGTAATTGAATGTTTCAAAGGAATAAGAAGTTGAAATGAATGTAAAAATGAATTAAATCATTCATCCAACTTCTCAGCATGGCAGCATTACATCATGGTTAATTTCCAATGAAGTAATTAGGCTTATTATTTTTCTAAATGAGTTTTTTGCATGTGCAATTCTCTGGGGAAATGCATTTATAAATGTTGCTTTCAGTCTTCATTAATTCCAGTTTTTCATTTAATTAGATGTCTATGCTTTAAATATCTACTGATCTTGTCATTTTCATTTATCCAGTTCCGTCTTGTTTGAGAAGCATAAACAAAAGCCTTAAAATGCTGTTTTCGGGAAAGGTCAAGCTAACACCCCTTAATACAAACCCACTCAGCTTGCCATAACAGTTGTGTACTTATTCCAAAATTCTACAAACATTTCAGCAATTATCTAATGAACAAATACTAAATATAACTGATAATTGTTCTTGAAAATTCTTACCTGTTAGAGTCCAACTTGGAATGTTAGGTTTGAAAGTTTCATGTGTTAATGTTAACAGTTAGAAATGGGGAGATTAATTTCTTGTAATCTTGAAGATGCCAATGCAATTAATAGCACTACTGTTATGAATTCATCAATTAAATTTAATTTTGAAATAGTGGGATTTAAAGAAATTGCATTATCAACATCAACCCCTAATGACACATCTAGCTCCTCTTCTTATTTTAAAATTAGCTTCCCCAATCTGGCAATCTGATAACATAGTTGTTAGCTAGGAATGGTGGGGTCTTGCATGTCTGAATATGGTCAATTTGGCCTGTCTGTCCTGAAAGATGAGATCTCATTTCCCCATGCGCAGAAGATGGGACACTCGTACACCTGAAAATAAGATTATCTCTATACAGAGTCACTGATTTCTTTGACCAAGCACACTTCTTTAGCAGGACATTATAAAAGCTATCAGTGACTGTCTTAAATAAATATTCCTCAATTCCCTCCTCAAGCTTTCTTTCCTGCTCATCAATGGAAATCATATCAACCAGTTTCCCACCATCACAGGCCATCCACAGAACTAAAAATGACTGACTTCTGGTCCCCTATGTATAATTTAGTTCTGTCCTCAAGTTGGAGGGTCAAGCCAGGATGGTTTGCACGGCCCCCTTCTCTAAACATAGTTGTTTCTGTAGAACTTTTAAAAGAGGTAGCTGTTGTAATAGCCTTGTTCCAGGAAAAACAGAGCCTTGCATCATCTTTGAAGAGTAACAAGCTTTTCATGAAAGCATAAATGTGAAGTTTGTTTTATCTTGGTGTTATGACATGGTCTGTAGTTTATTGTCCCATAATTACATTTGTTAAACTGTGATCCTGAACACATCTAGAAGGGCATTAACCACATATATTTAAACATTCCAAACTCTTGGGTTAAAGCTCGGATGAGGAACCTGTGGACCTCTGGAAGTTGGATACCACCTTCCAAAACCCAGTCCCCTGTCGTCAGGGCCACACACGCACACATGTGCACACATGCACGCACACAAACACACGCACAGAGAAGCCACTGCTCCAGTTCTCTCATTTTCTCTTCCAATTTGCAGCCAATTTGTACTTGCTACGTGTGTATCCCATGTTGTTATAAGGCACAAAGAGAAATTTTGCACACAGTTTGCAGGTCACTACTGCTGAAGTGTCTCTTCCCTTTCATAATCTGTTACCTTTTTTACTTTCTCCTGTTTTTCTGTGAATGCCCTTTCCTTTGGGAGCCTTAAAGGATGTTAGGAAAGTCCAGTAATATGTAACTATACCCATAAACCAAAACTTTTGTTAGGGGCCTGTCCCTTGGAACTCCCCCCTCAAAACTCACTCTGGTCACTCAGTCCCTGGAGTCTGTCCAAGTTTTATTCCTCTGTTAAGCTCTGTTGGGAATCACCAAACAGAAAGCCTTCACCTTCTAACATTTTTTGACCCTTTTCTCATATACATGATGAGTTGCTAATATGCAACACCACTCACTGGTGGAAAATGCAGAGCATGATGCAATAATACTGGATATTTTGAACAGGGGAACTTTACATGGATTTGTCCAGGTGTCAACCCCATATTTTTATATAATACACAACATTTATGGTACCTTTCCCTCATGTATTATTTTGAAGAGATTCTGTAAAGTTAGATTTTAAAAGCATTATCAGATTTTATATTTCACAAAAAGCACTGAAAACATTTTGGTATCACTTTCACAACATTTCAAATATTTTTTAAAATTGCACATAAGGCTTTATGCTGACTGGAAACATTAAGAAAAAAAATTACATTAAATTATTAATAGCAAATGAAGCCATTTACATTATATTTCCTTTCCTTTCCACCCTAGGAACCTGCATAGTGCAATAAATTCAGAGTTCAGTGTTCAGTCTACCCTGTTTCCCTGAAAATAAGACCTACCCTGAAAATAAGCCCTAGTATGATTTTTCAGGATGCTCGTAATATAAGCCCTACCCAAAAAATAAGCCCCCAGTTAAGTGAAACCCCGCCCTCCACCATTGTGCTGCATTGTGCAGCAACCAGAAGATGACATGACTGTAAAATTATTATTATTATTATTTATTGTATTTATATCCCGCCCAATTGGTCCACTGACCACTCTGGGCGGCTAATAAAAAATAAAAACATCCCCTGAAAATAAGCTCTAATGCGTTTTTTGGAGCAAAAATTAATATAAGACCCTGTCTTATTTTCGGGGAAACACGGTAATAAAGGATTTGATGCATCAGCTCTTCTTCAGAATTTGGCTCTAGCTGTATTTTAATTGGAATATATTCCCCCCTACCTTAGGCAAATCATTCCTTACTGTGCTGATAGCATGCTTCACGCAAGGATTTGCCCATACAAGAATAACTGGATATTGCCAAATTGAATTATGAAGTGGAGCATTTTTTTTCCAAAAATAACTGGATGCAAAGAAACAAGGTCTTGTACTCCATCCTTCAAGGTGTACATTAAACCTCTAAAACAATTCTGGAAATTAATTGTTGCAGAATGATTGTGAGTTACACCTAGTGAGCTTCATGCAGCATGGCCCCTTACATATTACAAACAAGGATGACAGAAAGGCATTCCAATTTGCAGAAAACTGGGAGTGTTAATTTATACACGCATGTGCAACATTAGAAATGTTTTTATAACTTAGCAGAATTACTACACTTCACACTTGATCCATGACCTGCTGATTTGTATTTCTGCAGAATCATCTGACCAGGTGCTCAGTGTGGATGAGTGACATCGAGATTTCTGATTTCCCTTCTTGTCCTTTGGCCAGAATCCAACTGCCCATTTTTCCTTTGTGTAAACGAAATGCAATAAGCCATGGTCACAATGGAACTGCTGGATAGCTAAGTGGTTTAGGTCTCTGGCTGCGGAGCCAGATGTTGGGAGTTGGATTCCCCACAGTGCCTCCTTGACAGGGGCTGGACTTTATGATCTATAGGGTCCCTTCCAGCTCTGCAGTTTTAAGATTGTTATTATTATTATAAATTGTGTAAATGGAATGCTATAAGTTATGGTCACCAGAAATACAACCAATACCTCATTAATCAGTGGAAGTTTACTGCCATGACTTGCACCATTTCACTTATGCAAGCATTTGTTGGCAATCAGATGCTGGCTTTTATCTTTAAGTTGAACTAGACAGCCTTCGACATGGAGAACTTCTTGAAAAGGAAGGTTGCACTCTAGATGGATACTGTGTTCCATATAAAAGGGCTTATGCCTCCCCACCACCACCACCACAGCTTCATGGTTCAGTGGAAACTGGAATCCAGCTCTCTCTGTTCTGTGTTCAACGTTCCTCTCACTACATCTGCAGTGTTCAAGATACTCAGTTGCACTGGACTGCAAATAAGATTGCTTACAGTTAACAGTGCACCAACGTTTTATGAAGAATGTACAAATGATATAGATTAGTGATGTGGAAAAACTGTGCAACTGTCTGAAGTCTCTCCATACTCTCAGCTCCTGAAGCCAGGAACCGCAGCAGCAAGTAATGGGGAGGCGATCCTAGAGGACTTCCATTATTTTAATAACTTCCTGGCATAGCTCCAGACATTTTCATCTTCAGTCTTTTGAAAACATCCTTTTAGTGCAGCTGCTAGCTGTTGAAATGACTGTGATGGACAGGAAGAGACACCAGCTTTAAAAGACAGTGTAGCTTCTCATCATCTCCCTGTAATATGCTTGCAACCACCTTGGTTACAAAGGAGGGTGCCAGTGTTGTGCTGAGTGGTGTCTTCATGAAGGCATGTGCTGGAAGCAAACAAAGAATCACTCTGTGCATGTTGGAAGGATCCCAGAACCCATTCAAAATTGAACAGTGTTTGAATAAACACTGAACTGCAAGAGTAAGACCACAAAGTGGTCATTTTTTTAAAAAAATCTGATTTTCAGGTGTATGCATATTTCTGTATTTATTTTATTTATACTCTACTTTTTTAATCAGAAAATATACTCAGGATGTCTAGTATTAATAATTATGTATTAAATATGATATGAAATACAGTATTTCAAGATATTAGTGAAAGGATGCCACTAAATTAAAAACAAAATCACGTCAACAAAAGTCATAGCTGGGACCCACCTTGTCACAACCCATTGAACCACCTATGACTCAGTGTGATGTAGTAGCCAACATGTTGGACTAAGACTGGGGAGCCTTAGATTCAAATGCCCACTTGTCTCTCAAACTCCTGGGGTGACCCTGGGTCAATCAGAATGTCTCAAGCTGACATATCTCACAAGGTCGTTCTTAGGATAAAACGGGCAGGAAAAGAGCAGCATATACCCCCTTAATCTCATTGTGGGAAAGGGCAGGGTATAAAAGTAGCAACTAAATAAACAGCAGACCAATCTTCATGTTAAAAGCTTGCCTGAATAAAAATATGTCTTTGGTTGCCAGTGGAAGGACAAGAAAATTTGCCAAATACTGTATTTTACCACTAGTTGCAGGAATTTCCTTGATCTGTTGAATCGTATCCTTGATGGTGAGAGGAATGAACATTCTGACTTTAAGAAATAATAGTTTGAGACCTATGTTGGCACAGAGAGATAAAAATTACAGGAAGAATTCTTATTAAATGGAACAAAGCCAAGCAAGTAACCATTTCCAACAACTTAATCAGCTTAATCACCTACTCAGGGGAGATTCTGCCAGCAAGGGGACTTTCAGTGTAATGATCCTAAGAATTTCTTTTTTAAAAAAAATATCCACTGTATATCATATGCGAATATAAATTAGAAGACAGATAACTTCTGGTCCATATAGTTTTGAAGTTGTCTGAATTGCTGCTGCATGAAGTTTGATCATTTTTGCTTGCCTATGCCCTTTTTGTCTGTTCCCCCCCCCCAAGATGTATTTTAAGAACTGTATGCAGAGTTTACAGTATGAACAGTCAAATAATGCAAGACTGAAACTGCAAGATGTACCAAAAATGGTTGGTAAAGCAAACATAAAGGCTGTAATTCAAAGAATTCCACTCACAGGAAAAGAAATATGCCACAGCATTTGATCAGACAGTATGTTCAAACTCCAGTCTGTATATCCTTGGAAGCCTAAGCTGAAGATGTACTAGCTTTCAACTGGGCTAGAAAAATCAAGTGTGAGAGTTTCTTGATAGAACCAATATTCGCAAATCTCTGCCCTAGGTAATTCTTGCTATTGCATAACAACAGTATCTATTAAAAAAGAAGAAATTTCATGGGAGCTTAGCCATATACTTCCTCTGCCTGACCTTTGATATGTCCCATTACTAGGTTTCTGTGTGGGCCAGGAAGCCAGACCAGCACCCTCCTGTTCCCTCAGATTTTACAGGCAAAACCAAAGACCAGGGTGCAGGAACTTGTGATGTCACAGAGGCAAGAATAGATGGGTAGGGAAGCTGAAACTACTTTGAGGTCAAACAACTGTTGAATTGCAAGGGGGGCATCTGGATGAATGGGCCCCACATTTGTGTAAAACTCAAGTTGGGTTTTACAGCAGAAACTGGAATCCATCTCTCCTTGTCCTGTTGATATGGCAACCAACTGATATGCAAGCAGGGAAAACTCAGATAGGACAGCTGAGCAGCTGCTTAGAAGCTGGCCCGATCTCTGCTAGAACTTACATATCATCCCCTATTAGGCACTGCTACAGCACATGTAACACAGAGAGAGTTTTCCAGTGTGTAATGCTGCTGCTGCTTTTTTCGTGAAAGGCTTACTACCAGCTCTCAGGGTTAGTTCTCCAGTTTGGATTGTACTGAAGGACAACTTCATGGAAGATAAGGCTTGTATGACTAACCAATCATCACAATGGCTTATCTCCAGTACTGGAGGCAATATAACCTCAGAATACCCATTTCTGGAAACCACAAGTGGGAGAGTGCTATTACATTCATGCCTTGTTTACTTAGGTGTATTTAGACATATTTAGGATTATGCTGTTAAAACATTTATACACAGTTCTTCAGCCAGAAAAGCTCCCCACAGTGCCTTACAGATCAATAAAAATAAGACAGCCCCTTCCCTCAAGTTTATAATCTAACAAGATGCAACAATCAAATGTTTATAAAAGGGAGAACTGTGATGTTGGCTTCTTGGGGGTATCAGGATGGCTATTGTGGGAACAAAACCCTGGTCTAAGTAGCTTTATTTATTTATTGCATTTATAGAAAAATAAGACTTATTTATTTATTGCATTTATAGAAAAATAAGCTCAAGTGGCACACATGGTTCTCCTCCTCCCCACATTATCCCCACAGCAACTTTTTATGCTTTGGTCAAGTTGTGAAGGAGCCACTGGCTGAAGGTCACCGGGTGCATTTAATGATTCTGGAGAGACTAGCATTTGCCTGGCCTTAATGAGATGAAGATCTTACATCAGATCTTACTTGAAGCTCATAACATTTTGTTCTATCAAGCAAATTAGGACCTTTGTATATTTCACATATATGTGGCAGTTCTGGTAATATATAAACTTCATAAACTTCCTTTTTCAAGTGTACAAGCATCCAAATTAGAGTCTCAGTTTCTGTTTGATGTAAGAATACATGTCGGTATTTAAATCACACATTCATTACAAAACAGATTCCAGGGCAATGTATATAGTCAACCAAACTTACAATCCAATCTTTACACAATATATTTAGACAACCATAAATAAAATTGAGTGGTATACAACTATACTGTAGAACCACCTAGAATGACACAGGCTAAAATCCTATTGCTATTCATGCAAGGTTTCTATAATTTGTCATGGGTAATTGTAAATGCAATTATCCATGGCAACATATGCTAACATTGCATGAACAGCAACAGGATTCTTTTATGTGAGCCTTTCAAAGCTGAATGCCATGCTGTAAGAAGCAAAAACCACAGTCAAAGAACGCTGGTGAACTATGTTGTTGCTTAGTGACACAGAAAGATGTGAAAATGCTTAAGTCTGTGCAGCATTTTATTTTTGTTTCTTAATTGCACTTTTAGATGGTTCCATAGGTGACATAATCTCTTTGTATAACCTGTATTAGGAACCAAATCCTGAGTTTGCCAGTAGAAATAGGGCCTATAGAATGGAATAGCTAGAATCCTCAGCCTGTTCCCTACATTTTGCTTCATGGGTAAGCATATGTGGACTATTTCATTTGTTTGTTTGTTTATTTAATTTATTTATTTCAGTGTATCAAGAAATAGCAATAGAAGTTAATCTGAGTCCTTACCAGTGGTCCCCAACCTTTTCCCAACCGCGGACTGGTTGGGGGGGCATGGCACGCTCACACGGGGGTGTGGCATGCTCACAGAAGCGCAGCACACTCACAGGGGGTGGAGCGCGCTCGCGGGGGCGCTCACAGGAGGCGCTCGCAGGGGGGCAGGAGATCTGTGTCCGCGGCCTGGTCCTGCCTAGGCCGTGGACCGCTGCCAGGTCGCGGACCGGACGTTGGGGACCCCTGTCCTTACTATACCTGCTGAATAGGCATATATATCAAATCTTGTCTCTGAGGGCAGCTTGACTGGAGTCTTCAGTGCCTTTTGATCTCATTGTAGATGGAGAGCTAATACATGATTTGGAATGCTTGAAGCTAAATATTCTGGGCAGCATCTCTTCTCATATAGTATATGTGGTACCACACCATGCTATGTACTACAGAGATAATCTTACATCTCAGTTTAAGAGACTTGTGGTCAAATGAGGCCATTAGGAGTGAACCTCCCTTAAAATGTATAAAGGCGTCTGTTTACATTAACACTCCTCACCTTCATATGTTGCAAATTAGCTTGCTTTTGTTCTGTGATTGGCCATCAAGAGGTAAACATGACCTTAATCTACAAATCTGATTGTTTAGGCACATGCCTTTGAAAGAACTACATGCCTGAAGGCAAAACGTACCATCAGCTTCTAACTGCAAAGCAAAAGCAAAGTGTGCTGCTTATATACTGCCCCATAGTGCTTAAAGCACTCTCTGGGCGGTTTACGATTTTTAAAATTATACAGTCTACACATTTCCCCCCTCCCCCACCAAACTGGGTACTAATATTACCGACCTCAGAAGGATAGAAGGCTGCATGAACCTCAAGCCGGCTGTCAGAACCGTTGGTATCAAACGCTGACTGTGAGAAGAATTTTGGCTGTAATACTACAGTTCAACCACTGTGCCACAAGGCTCAAGCTGGCACCACGAGGCTCGAACTGACTTCTTGTCTAGTCTGACCCTGAAAGACGCATTATGACCAAGTTAATTCTTAGCAACTCCAACCTCGTTCACATTGATATTACAAAACCAGATAGGATATTCCATGTGCTGTGCCTTAAGCTGTCTGGAGAACATAAAACAGTGGTCACAACATTTTATAGATAGGATTCAATAAGAGAAAATATTGCCATGGAATTATTTGACTCCTATTTCGTGCTGAAATAAAAACTGAGTGCTGCTGAACAATCCAGCCTTGATTTAAGCAGAGAACAAAATTAAGTCCTTCATGTAGGACACACCCCATGAGATGCAGTCTTTTTCTCTAGCTTTCAAAAAGCAGGGAGTGGGCTTGCCAAAAACTGAAACCACTCTAATTACATTAATAAAAATAGATTTAATATTCACTGTCGCCAGTCAAAGGCAGCTGTCTGCCTTGTTATTGCTGCTGACACTGCCTGCTAAGGCAGCTTTTATTCTGTATTTTACTGAAGTAAAATGTAATTGTATTTCAGGGTGTGGGGGGAGGCCATAATTTGCATTATGCATCGTAGGAGAAAAGCCTAGTATACCAGTGATTTTATGCTCAAACCAAGGAAGCCAGCCAGGCAAAACCCAAGGACTACATAGCCAACCTGAACCCATCATCTTTCATGATAGCACACATACACAAAAAAAAACCCATGCACAATCTTTCCTAGGGAATGACTCCAGTTGGTATTTAAATTTATGTGAAAAGAAATCAGCCTACAAATATAACTTGAGTCTGCTGTCTTTTTCTAGGCTAGCTCTGCCTTATTTAGTCAGCTTCATTGCATGCTCAGTGACATAAAACCAGGTGGCAGTTGACACACTAAACCACTCTTAAGCAGGTCACAGTCTTCCCCAATGTCAATCATTTGCCTGAGGTCAGGAAGTAGAACTAGGCCATGATTTCATTTCCAAAAAACATCAGACTTGCTTTGGTTTCCTGTTAGCTTGATTCAATTTGCACATTACTGGGAATTGTGGTCATATATCATCAGTCCTAGCAGCAAAATGAGCTAGAAGAACTGTTGAGGGAGGGAGAAAAAAAAACCCAAGCAAAGTTATGTTCAAAGCAAAGGCAAAATCCTTGTGTTTAGGCCATTGTTCTCTACATGTTCTTGGTTAAATGCTGGCGTGAGCATTTGTTGATTATGCTGCTGAAAAACTTTACACTCATTTATGACTGTTTTTTAAATTAGCTGTTGTCCTCCTCTGCCTCTGGCAGAAATTGCTTCAGACTTCAACATGGAAGTCCTGTGATTCAATGAATGAAAGTTGAAGAGCTGTGCAGTCATTGTGAGGTAGAGAGACAAACACACATGTACAGATACATATACTACAACAAAATTTTAGAATTTTTGTGCTTTTAATGTAACTTTATCAGCATATTAGCTTTTTGTAGTGTATTTCCTTTCAATGAAAATATGGTGTCTTCACAGAATACAAAAAAGGGAAGAAAAAAGCTTAACATGTAAAAATAAATCAGTAAAATACGTTAAAGTCACAACAACAAAAGGCTAGGTAGAAGAAATATCATGCAGAAAGTAATATATATGCTACTGAAAACAAAAAGATTTTCAGCCCACATCAACCACATGTCAAACCAAAAGTTGCTATATTAAGATCTCCGTTATTTGTAGTAAAAAATGCAGTGTAGTCCTGTGCATGTCTACACAGAAGTCAGTCCTATTTAGGCCAATGCAACCTACTCTCACTTAAGTGCATATAAGATTGAAGCTTTACACAGAGCAATCCTAGCTCCTGTGGACAACTGTCCAAGAGGATTTGGCTAGTGGTGGAGGTCCCATCATGATACCTATAGATATACAGGGTGGTCTGAAAGCACATGGTGCAGTAATACTGTCAATACCTAGATATGAAAACTCAGATAAAGTATTCCGAATCCCATGATGGCAGAAAGAAGACAGATAACTGCTGATAAATGATATGTATATGATCCAGAGAGGAGCGTTGATTTTCATCCTGGGTGCTATTTTATTCCTTTATTCTTTTATCCTTTCTTTTATCCTTTCTCAAAAGGAAAGACTGGCTTACTAAAACTGACCCTTTGTTTCTCTGAACAAAGAATGTCCATGACCAAGGCAAGGAGAAGCTGGCACATCTAGTTCAATACTAACTACATAGCTTGATCCAATCTCTCTAGGTTTTCAGACAGATGTCTTTCCCAGCAAAGGCAATCCAACATGTCCTGTCATCTGAAGTGGGAAACAAAGCACTATTATTTCTGCATGTCGTCGTCGTTTAGTCGTGTCCGACTCTTCGTGACCCCATGGACCACAGCATGCCAGGCCCTCCTGTCTTCCACTGCCTCCCGAAGTTGGGTCAAATTCATGTTGGTTGCTTCGATGACACTGTCCAACCATCTCATCCTCTGTCGTCCCCTTCTCCTCTTGCCTTCACACTTTCCCAACATCAGGGTCTTTTCCAGGGAGTCTTCTCTTCTCATGAGATAGCCAAAGTATTGGAGCCTCAGCTTCAGGATCTGTCCTTCCAGTGAACACTCAGGGTTGATTTCCTTCAAAATGGATATGTTTGTTCTCCTTGCAGTCCAGGGGACTCTCAAGAGTCTCCTCCAGCACCACAATTCAAAAGCATCAATTCTTCGGCGGTCAGCCTTCTTTATGGTCCAGCTCTCACTTCCATACATCACTACTGGAAAAACCATAGCTTTGACTATGCGGACCTTTGTCGGCAAGGTGATGTCTCTGCTTTTTAAGATGCTGTCTAGGTTTCTCATTGCTTTCCTCCCAAGAAGCAGGCGTCTTTTAATTTAGTGGCTGCTGTCACCATCTGCAGTGATCATGGAGCCCAGGAAGGTAAACTCTGTCACTGCCTCCATATCTTCCCCTTCTATTTGCCAGGAGGTGATGGGACCAGTGGCCATGATCTTAGTTTTTTTGATGTTGAGCTTCAGACCAATTTTTGCGCTCTCCTCTTTCACCCTCATTAAGAGGTTCTTTAATTCCTCCTCGCTTTCTGCCATCAGAGAAGTGCTATAGGTAAGGGACTTAACTCTGGAGGACTATTAACCATCAGAGAAATACAGCCCAGTGATTCCCTGGTGACACTTCTACTATCTTATTAAAGCAAATGTGGATATATACTTAAATAAAAATAGAAATTAGTGAATGAATTCTATTTAACACATTTTTATTTAATGAATTAGCTTGAAAGAATGAACTTGATTTTCACAAAATATATTATATTGTATAGAAATCAATGTTTTTTATTTTCAATTTATTTAATCTATTAAGTGTTGAAATACTGTAATTTATTTAAAAAAATTAAAAAAAATTAAAAAGGAATAGCCAAAAGCTAAATTAACTAATTAACCTTTGGGACCTGCCCCTTTCTACTTTGGCCATGCCAGACAACCTGTAAAATCTTTATAGGTAAAGATGAAATAAAAGTAAAAAATAAGAAAAATAAGAAAAGAACAAAAGAAGACAAAAATGTGTAAAACCTTTGCTATCACTGAAGTTGCCCCCTCTCTTGATTTACTTCATATGGATACAGGCAAAATGTCTACATAAAGCTTAAGTCTTCCATAGAGCTAACTCCCTGTGTTCCTTGGCTGGGAACAATAAAAAGAATGAAGAAACTGTAAGCATGATGAAACTCATAATTCCTAAGAACTGCAAAACCAAGAGACTGAGGACAGAAACAGAGAAGATGCCTGCTGTGTAATTAAATCAGAGCTGTCTTTATTTTTCCCATCATGATGGCTCCACATTGTGTAATGTTGCCCATCCCTTCTCTATAGGCACAGGGTCTCAAACCAACAGAAGCACTTTGTGTATTATCACTGCCGCTCATCTGGTAATTCTGATTTCTGTTCAGTGAGTGGTCACTGGGTGATAAGCATAGGATTTGTTTGCAACTTGATTGTACAGACAAAATATTTGAAACAATGCTTGTTTAGAAATGAAAACATTTTATCACTTTTTAATTGCAAAGCATCTGTCCTGGTTACTTCTACTCTTAGTGGAATCCTAAAATAAAGCTATGATGGAAGATTGCAATAAGAAATAAGCATAATAAAGATTGTTGTTGTTTAGTCATTAAGTCGTGTCCGACTCTTCGTGACCCCATGGACCAGAGCACGCCAGGCCCACCTGTCTTCCACTGCCTCTCGGAGTTTGGTCAAAATCATGTTGGTAGCTTCGATGACACTGTCCAACCATCTCATCCTCTGTCGTCCCCTTCTCCTCTTGCCTTCACACTTTCCCAACATCAGGGTCTTTTCCAGGGAGTCTTCTCTTCTCACGAGATGGCCAAATTATTGGAGCCTCAGTTTCAGGATCTGTCCTTCCAGTGAGCACTCAGGGTTGATTTCCTTCAGAATGGATAGGTTTGTTCTCCTTGCACTCCAGGTGACTCTCAAGAGTCTCCTCCAGCACCACAATTCAAAAGCATCAATTCTTCGGCGGTCAGCCTTCTTTATGGTCCAACTCTCACTTCCATACATCGCTACTGGAAAAACCATAGCTTTGACTATGCGGACCTTTGTCGGCAAGGTGATATCTCTGCTTTTTAAGATGCTGTCTAGGTTTGTCATCGCTTTCCTCCCAAGAAGCAGGAGCCTTTTAATTTCGTGGTTGCTGTCACCATCTGCAGTAATCATGGAGCTCAAGAAAGTCAAATCTGTCACTGCCTCCATATCTTCCCCTTCTATTTGCCAGGAGGTGATGGGGCCAGTGGCCATGATCTTAGTTTTTTTGATGTTGAGCTTCAGACCATTTTTTGCACTCTCCTCTTTCACCCTCATTAAGAGGTTCTTTAATTCCTCCTCACTTTCTGCCATCAGAGTGGTATCATATGCATATCTGAGGTTGTTGATATTTCTTCCGGCAATCTTAATTCCGGCTTGGGATTCATCCAGTCCAGCCTTTCGCATTATGTATTCTGCATATAAGTTAAATAAGCAGGGAGACAATATGCAGCCTTGTCATACTCCTTTCCCAATTTTGAACCAATCAGTTGTTCCATATCCAGTTCTAACTGTTGCTTCCTGTCCCACATATAGATTTCTCAGGAGATAGATAAGGTGGTCAGGCACTCCCATTTCTTTAAGAACTTGCCATAGTTTGCTGTGGTCCACACAGTCAAAGGCTTTTGCGTAGTCAATGAAGCAGAAGTAGATGTTTTTCTGGAACTCTCTGGCTTTCTCCATAATCCAGTGCATGTTAGCAATTTGGTCTCTAGTTTGTGTGCCCCTTCGAAATCCAGCTTGTACTTCTGGGAGTTCTCGGTCCACATACTGCTGAAGCCTACTTTGTAGAATTTTGAGCATAACTTTACTAGTGTGTAAAATGAGTGCAATTGTACGGTAGTTGGAGCATTCTTTGGCAGTGCCCTTCTTTGGGACTGGGATGTAGACTGATCTTTTCCAATCCTCTGGCCACTGCTGAGTTTTCCAAACTCGCTGGCATATTGAGTGCAGCACCTTAACAGCGTCATCTTTTAAGATTTTAAATAGTTCCACTGGAATGCCATCACTTCCACTGGCCTTGTTGTTAGCCATTCTTTCTAAGGCCCACTTGATTTCGCTCTCCAAGATGTCTGGCTCAAGGTCAGCAACCACACTATCTGTGTTGTCCGGGATATCCAAATCTTTCTGGTATAGTTCCTTTGTGTATTCTTGCCACCTCTTCTTGAGGTCTTCTGCTTCTGTTAGGTCCCTACCATTTTTGTCCTTTATCATGTCCATCTTTGCACAAAACGTTCCTTTAATATCTCCAATTTTCTTCAACAGATCTCTGGTTTTTCCCTTTCTATTATTTTCCTCTATATCTTTGCACTGCTCATTTAAGAAGGCCCTCTTGTCTCTCCTTGCTATTCTTTGGAAGTCTGCGTTCAATTTTCTGTACCTTTCCCTATCTCCCTTGCATTTTGTTTCCCTTCTCTTCTCTGCTATTTGTAAGGCCTCGTTGGACAGCCACTTTGCTTTCTTGTATTTCCTTTTCTTTGGGATGGTTTTA
Source organism: Intellagama lesueurii (assembly GCA_037013535.1). Taxonomy (NCBI): domain Eukaryota; kingdom Metazoa; phylum Chordata; class Lepidosauria; order Squamata; family Agamidae; genus Intellagama; species Intellagama lesueurii. The sequence goes on along the minus strand of JBAJHW010000003.1, from coordinate 55,331,120 downwards.
GTTGCTGCCTCCTGTACAATGTTAGGAGCCTCCATCCATAGTTCTTCAGGCACTCTGTAAACCAAATCTAGTTCATTAAATCTGTTCTTCACTTCCACTGTGTATTCATAAGGGATTTGGTTTAGATTATACCTGACTAGCCCAGTGGTTTTTCCTACTTTCTTCAGTTTAAGCTTGAGCTTTGCTATAAGAAGCTGATGATCAGAGCCACAATCAGCTCCAGGTCTAGTTTTTGCTCACTGTATAGAGCTTCTCCATCTTTGGCTGCAGAGAATATAATCAATCTGATTTCGGTATTGCCCATCTGGTGATGTCCATGTGTAGAGTCGCCTCTTGTGTTGTTGGAAAAGAGTGTTTGTGATGACCAGCTTGTGGTCATTACAAACTTGACAAAACTCTATTAGCCTTTGCCATGCTTCGTTTTGAACTCCAAGGCCAAACTTACCTGTTGTTCCTTTTATCTCTTGATTCCCTACTTTAGCATTCCAGTCCCCTATAATGACAAGAACATCTTTCTTTGGTGTCAGTTCTAGAAGGTGTTGTAAGTCTTCATAGAACTGGTCAATTTCAGCCTCTTCAGCATCAGTGGTTGGTGCATAAACTTGGATTACTGTGATGTTGAAAGGTCTGCCTTGGATTCGTATTGAAATCATTCTATCATTTTTGAGATTGTATCCCAGTACAGCTTTTCCCACTCTTTTGTTGACTATGAGGGCTACTCCATTTCTTCTACAGGATACTTGCCCACAATAGTAGATATGATAATCATCTGAATTGAATTCGCCCATTCCCGTCCATTTTAGTTCACTGATGCCCAGGATGTCAATGTATATTCTTGCCATCTCCTGTTTGACCACATCCAGCTTACCAAGGTTCATAGATCTTACATTCCAAGTTCCTATGCAGTATTTTTCTTTGCAGCATTGGACTTTCCTTTCACTTCCAGGCGCGTGCGCAGGTGAGCGTCCTTTCGGCTTTTGCCCAACCACTTCATTAGTTCTGGAGCTACCTGTACTTGTCCTCCGCTCTTCCTCAGTAGCATGTTGGACGCCTTCCGACCTGAGGGGCTCATCTTCCAGCGTCATATCTTTTAGCCTTTTGTTTCTGTCCATGGAGTTTTCTTGGCAAAGATACTGGAGTGGCTTGCCAGTTCCTGCTCCAGGTGGATCGCGTTTAGTCAGAACTCTCCACTATGACCTGTCCATCTTGGGTGTCCCTTTACGGCATAGCCCATAGCTTCTCTGAATTACTCAAGCCCCTTCACCACGACAAGGCAGCAATCCATGAAGGGGAGCAATCCGTGACGATGCAGATCATGTAATGTGAATGCTACAAAGGAACTTGCTGTACTGTGTCTAATGTTTGGAAGAGGTGTTAGTCTTCAAGATTTCTTTCAAGTGAAGTAAAAATGTGTATTACGTAGTAAATATATTTCCAATAACACTTCCTTCAATTTAAAAAAAATTCAGAACACAAGAAGAACCATTCTGGATCACACCACAGGCCTGTCTATCAAAACACAATTCTGTTTACTAACTGGTCAACTGGATACCTGTAGAAAGCCGTTGACCATCAGTGACAACAAAAGATTTGTGAGATTGGCATTGTCCATTACTCATCTGATGTTACATAAGTGAGACCACACTAGAGGTAAAGTATTTTCAGCAGCTATCATTCCATACATTCTCTATAGCATATGAACTAAGCTTAAGCCTCCAACTGAGCAGCTGAATGGATGATATGCAAAGGATAAAGCCCTTACATGGGCTTAGAACCTTTCTGAAAAATCATGGTGTATCTAAGACTGAATGAATCCAATTAATAGCATCACATGGAAAAAAAGAGATCAGCTAACATCTTTCACTTATGAATATATTTGTCATAGCTCTTGTACAGAGCTACAGCTTCACTCTGTCTTAAGTGTCAAATTCACCTCCTGCATTGTGTGTTAGCTGCAACCACTTTCTGAAGGTCTACAAACTCATACAAGGTGTTCATCAGTTAGACACTAATGATTGAGGGCAGACTGACTAAGAGTACTTATATATCTTACAGTAAATATAAGCCATTCTTCATAAGGTAGTTTCTGTCTCCAAAGCTAAAGGAAACTAATTAAATTAGTTAAGACATGCCTCATGCTTTGAGCTGTACTCTTGTCACTGTCCTTTTCTTCATCTTCTTCTGACAGCTGAAATAGCACACTGATTAGGTGTATAAACTATGAATTATGAAGTCTCTTGTTCAAACTTCATTTGAGCAATAATGCCATCCGAAAGATTGTGTTTGATAATTATCTGCTGTAAGCATTCCAGTACCAGCAGTATGAAAAGAGTAACCATGGCCTATTCCACACTTCTGAGGTAACATACATGTCAACCTTTCTCAACCTGCTGCTGTCCAGGTTTCATAGAATAATTGAGTTGGAAAGGGTGTATAAGACCATTGAGTTCAACCTCCTGCTCAGTGCAGGAAATCAAATCAAAGCAGATCTGATAGATAGTTGTCCAATTTTCTTTTTAATGCCTCCAGTGTTGGAGTACTCACCACTTCCCAAGATATTTGGTTCCATTGTTGTACTTCTGTAACAGTTAGGAAGTTTATCCTGATATTCAGTCTAAATCTGGATTCCTGTAACGTGTCCATTACATGTCCTGTACTCTGGGGTGATCGAGAACAGATCTTGCCCCTCTTCTGCATCACAATCTTTAAAGTCTTTGAAAAGCACCATCATATGTCTTCCCCTAAGCTTTCTTTTCTCAAGGCTAAATATGTCCAGTTTTTAGACTTTTAACTCCCAGCAATTCCCAGAATCCTTTCTGGTAATGTTTGCAAGATTTATAACATGATCATCTTTCTCTCTCCCCCCCTCCACCTCAACCAAATAGTTCCAACTTAGAACACATGCTTGCTCATCCACAGTAGCTATTATCTATCCTGAATGGAGAATCACAGCCACAGAATCCAAATCCTTGATGAAACAGGAAATCCATGGCTAAAGTATTGTTGACAGATGGCCATTCAACTTCTGTTTCAAAACTACCAGTAAGGAAGATTTCCCACTTTCTAGCATAGTTTGTTCTATTGCAAAATAGGTGCTACAGTCTTGCAAATGTAGTCAGAAGGGCTTCAACATGAATGCTGTGGAGGTGGAAAGAGACTGTATTCAAAATGAACAGATTAAAGCATGAAGGAGTAGCAATGTATTTAAAAGATGTGTGTAGAAGTGCGAGGAAATCTATGGGCTGGGGGTGTGGACATTAGAGATGGGGGTATTCGTATATGAATATCCCCACACAGGTGGACATAACGAGGGTCTGGCCCCCTGGGGCCGGACTGTCCACTCACCCTTCTGGTGCTGCTGTGGACTCAGCACTCCCTTCCTATCGCTCTGGAGCTTGCGGTCAACTAGCCACTCTTCGACCTGGCAGGGAGGCTCGTCCTCCCTCCTCCTGCCAGGAGTGGCTAGTCAACCGCGAGCTCCAGAGAGATAGGAAGTGAGTGCTGAGCCCACGGCAGCAGCAGAAGGGTGAGTGGACAGTCCGGCCCCCGGGGGTCATACCCTCATTATGTCCACTTGTGCGGGGGTATTGGTATTTGTATACGAATATCCCCATCTCTAGATTGGTGTACAACAATTAGATATATACCCTGTTTTCCCGAAAATAAGACCTAACCTGAAAATAAGCCCTAGTATGATTTTTCAGGATGCTCGTAATATAAGCCCTACCCCAAAAATAAGCCCCAGTTAAGTGAAACCCCACCCCTCCACCATTGTGCAGCAACCAGAAGAAGATGACATGACTGTATTTGAATAAATGTAGATTGTTGTACATGAAAAAAAAACATACCCTGAAAATAAGCCCTAATGCGTTTTTTGGAGCAAAAATTAATATAAGACCCTGACTTATTTTCGGGAAAACACGGTATCAGAAGAGAAACAACACTGACATGGCGGGGGGGGGGGGGGCTGTGACAGACCTACTAGCTAGATTGTAGATTTTAAGGATGCTCTTCTCAACCAGATTACCAAACATTTAAAGAAGAGAGAGATGATAGTTCAACTACTCTGATCACCATTGGATATCAGGCAAAAAGTGTAGGGTCAAGCACATTTCTCACTTGCTTTGCTGACAACTTAGTCTTATGAAAGGAGGAAAAAGCAAAAAGAGGAGAAGTTATTATGCTCTGGTTCACATCAGGAGGCAAGAAATGGTCTGCAGGATGGCAGTGGCAGAAACTTCAGGTGGAAGTGGCATGGCCTCTTATTTACTATACTGACGAATGGAAAAGCTAAGATAATATAACACATTCTGGACTTTAAGAGATATGACTTCAGTAAGATTAAGGACATAGTGTGTGAAATAGTATGGTCAGAAAGACTCAGAGAGAAGTAGATACTTAAGAGATCAAGGTTTCTTAAAGATGAAACACTGAAGGCACAATCACAAAAAAACTTCTACTAAGAAAGAAAAATTGTAGACATCTAAAAATAGGAAGTAGAAGGAGGGACAAATCACCAAGGAAGGAATGTGTAGAGACAAATGCAATGATCATTAAAACCCAGTGTAGGTTTCTGAAAAACAAGTCGTGTCAGACTAATCTAATCTTTTTAAAAGCACAAGTATATAAAGTCACAAGCTTGGTAGATAAGGGGAATGCTGTGGATTTGGTATATGTAATGCATCTTGATTTCAGCAAGGCTTTTCAGAATGTCCCTCATGATATTTTTGGTAAGTGGCCAAGCTGGTAAAATGTGAGCTAGATTGTGCTACAGTTTACTGGATTTGTAGCTGGTTGATAGGTCATAAGAAAAGAGTGCTCAGTAACAGTTTCTATCACAAGTGGAGTGCCTCACCTTTCTGCTGTTGTTCAACTTCATCATAAATGATTTGATGACAGATGGAAGTCATCTACCAGCACCACAGATTTTCTCTTCCTCCTGGATGTGTGATAAATCCTTTCATCTACAGAATCCTTCACAGTCACTTCCACAGTCCCTTGAAGAACCAGTTATAACTAAAGGAATCTTGAGGAAATCTTGATGGCCTTGCTGCTGGACAACCTATGTTGCAGTATTTATTTAGATTTCAGCTTCTAGCTTCCATTTCATAGTGGCTCAGGGCTCGTCCAAAAGAAAAACTTTCAAGTGAAATCAGATTAAAATGGCTCCAAACTTGACTGTCATGAGCATGTGTCAAATGTAATTGCTTTTCAAGTGTTCCTTATGATGAGTCTGTCCTGCAGCAAAAAAGCAACGCTTTAAATGTTTGTGGCATGCTTTATAGCTCCCTGTCCAGCCGAAAGCAAGTTCTTTGACTTCATGGCTCTGCCACATTTTAATCCCTCAGCATAAAAATATAGTCCCAGGACTGATGCAAGAAAAATTACTCAGCCCTAACATGTTGAGAATTAGATGTATGAATAGATTCTCATTTGGCAAATTTTATTAAGAATAATGTTCTTTGTTGATATGTATATGATCACTTTTCAATCAGCTTTTATATTATTATTTTCTCCTTTCTTTTATGCTTCTGTGACAAACAGTGTTGATAGTGGTTGTCAGTAGGAGTCATGCATTCAGAAATAAATCATCAACCATTTCTGATGAATTTCTCCCCTTTATTTCCATTGGAGAAACACTTCTCTACTGTGCAAGGTTATATACTTTGGGATCACAGAGTAATTGTACCCCCAGAGCATATCAGTTCAAATTATGTGCAGGGCATTGTGGCATATGTCATATGAATTCCCTGGTCAAATGCTATCTAATGATGACCTGAGCTGGCTCAGGTTTCTGTGCTGCAAAAATTGCAAACTCTGATCCTCATTATAATTTATAATTAATAGGCAGCAGTGACTTTACATTTGCAGTCATAGGGAGAGCTGTATTTTTACAGCAGATCATGGAGCTTTCACCAGCTTTGCTGCGATAGTTCTGCCACTTCAATTAGCTCTCGGAGAGTCCTGCTATGTCACATTTACTAAGACCCATATAAATTAGTGCTGCTACACTTCCCAAAGGTTCACAACCATCATTTATGATATACTATTCACTGCTGCAGATCCAGAGACTTTAGTCTGCTGCTGTAGTTCAACACTGTCACTGAGAATTCAGAGAAAGTTCCAGTGCCACTGAAACCAAAATAATATACATTATGTAGCGTATAGTATGGTACAATGCAGTGGGCATTGTATAAACTGCAGCCCTGAGGCTTACCCAGAAATTTTAAATTCTCTTTCAAAACTTGTAGTGTTTTATGGAATGTACAGCATGTTAACAGGGAAATGTATTGTTCAAAGCACTGATGTACTATAGAGAGTAGAAGAAGTTCTATTAGGACACGGCATGCTGGGCAACAGCTGCAGAGTAAAGCAAAAAGCAAAGTGTGCTGCTTATATACCACCCCATAGTGCTTATAGCACTCTCTGGGTGGTTTACAATTTAATTATGCAGGCTACACATTGCCCCCCCCCCCCCCCGGTCCAGTGAGCTGGGTACTAATTTTACCAACCTTGGAAGGATAGAAGGCTGAGTTAACCTCGAGGCGGCTACCTGGGATAGAACCCCAGGTTGTGAAAACAGTTTTGGCTGCAGTACAGCAGTTTAACCACTGCACCACAAGGCTCCTAAAATGACATGTCTGTTAAAGGCAAGGCCCTTATAGCTGCTATGCATTGGAGCTTTAGTGAACTTGTAGTTTTGGAGTTTTAGGGCCTGTCCAGACTGGTTATTTGGGTGTGGGGTGGATTGGGCTACAAAGGGTCTGTTGAGATGGGGAGGAGAAGTGAAGTACCACTTGGCATGCTCATCCCATCCCTATATCAAATTACCCCTAGTAGCCTGATCAGTTGTCAATTAATGCTTCCCTGATTGTTTACGGAGGTTCAGGGAAAGCAAAAGTACTTCTAATGTTGCTCCTCTCTCCCTGCTGTTGTTTTCTCCCTTTCTCCCTCCCTGCTTCTTTTCTCTTTTTCTCTCCAGCACACTTGCTCAGAATCTGCAGCCACGGAACTGAGGCTGATGGGGAGAGCACTTTCTCCTAGCTAAACAGAGCATGCCAAAAAGAATGCAAGCTCTATCACTGGGCCAGAATGGTGCATGGCAACTCTTAAAGGGGAAGGATGCCTTGATCTAAATATAAACACAAGGAGTGGTGGCAGGGTGTGTGTGTTGAAGCCAAACTGTGTAAACAATACATAGGTCATGCCTATATGCTAGTGTGGACAGGCTCTTAGTGAACATGGAAAACCCTTAATGCTATGAATTAATTTTGGTTATCAAACTGCTCTCTGAACATTTCTGAATATATAAACATATAGCAGTAGGAAGAAATAAACTCAGCTCAGCAAAATGATACCACCCCTTCTTTTTAGGTTTGGATTTATTTAATGGTGATTGCTTAGCAATATAGGTATAATAGGATATATACTCTAATATGATATATATATCCATGTGTTTGTGTGAGAGAGAGAGAGAGAGAGAAAGAAAGAGAGAGAGAGAGAGAGTGAGAGAGAGAGAGAGAGAATAGTTCCAGCATCACCACTGCCATTGCTTTTGAGCTGGATGGCTGTCAATGAGGAAGTGGTAGACCTAAGTCCTAGATCTATTACTGGATTTAAATCCACCACTCTGTTGATAATAACAATTGGACAACTGAAGCTACTATTTGTCAGTACAAATAAGCAGATGGCAACACATACCATCCACATAGAATGTGACAAGCAGGTCCTATGGGAGAACAAGGCTTCTGCTCTGAAAGGAAATTGTTCATCATGAGATTGAGGCTTGCTTGCGTGCTGCTGCTGTACCACTATCTTGGGTTCTATGGGGCTATCTATTTAAAACAATTATTGAAAATACAGTTCATTTTTTAAATTGCATATTTTTTTAAAAAACAGGTAACAATAACAGCAAAGCCAATACAAACATAGCCTTAACTGGATATCCATGCCTCCTAAATTTCATGCAATAAGAAGGCACAGTTGCAGGAGATGCTTACAGGAATGTTTCCCTTAAGCCTTTTTTGTCCAACACTCAGAACATTAGGTAAAATATAAAAATAAATAAATATGAAATAAAATGAAAAGATACTACTGCTGCTATTGCATTTCTTTTGAATTGCTCTTTCATTTCCCCCTGCACACATAAATTAAAGTCCATTACCTAAATCGAGGTGACTAAACCCTACATCCTTGGTCACTGGGGAATAGTAGCTCTGTACCACTCCAGCACTCTCTCTGTTATGCGTATGAACATGTGCACCCCACTAAAAAGCACAGCTGTTCCTGTATGATTCTTCACCCACTAGGCTACATCAATTTGTTCACAGGGTCACACTGTTATGGAAGCTCTTTAGTTTACAAGGCCAGTCCTGGGAAGCTGAGGCTCAATATCAGGGCATGGCCTGGGGCTTCATACTGGCCTAAGTGTTGGTAAAGGTAAAGGTAAAGGTTCCCCTTGACAATTTGTCCAGTCGTGTTCGACTCTAGGGGGCGGTGCTCATCCCCGTTTCCAAGCCATAGAGCCAGCGTTTGTCCGAAGACAATCTTCCGTGGTCACATGGCCAGTGCGACTTAGACACGGAACGCTGTTACCTTCCCACCGAGGTGGTCCCTATTTATCTACTTGCATTTGCATGCTTTCGAACCGCTAGGTTGGCGGGAGCTGGGACAAGCGACGGGCGCTCACTCCGTCGTGTGGATTCGATCTTACAGCTGCAGATCTATAGATCTTACAGCACAGAGGCTTCTGCGGTTTAACCCGCAGCGCCACCACGTCCCACGATACCAAGTGTTGGTATCCTAGTTTAAAAGGCTAAATTCAAATTCTAGTCAAATAGGTTACTTCCACCAGTTCACTGAACTAACTGCTAGATGGTGAGTTAGCACTTTTGTCTAATGAAGTGGGTCTATTCTACTTAGAACTAGCAAATGGATATAAACTACTATCTTTAGAAGTGTGTTTTGTTGGCAAGTTGGGGAGAAACAAATAGAAAGAGACCAGGGGAGAGACTTTTTTACTACTGATGTTTTCAAGCTGAATACAACACATTGTTTCTAGCCAAAGTTGATAGCTTGACAACTTCTTGTTGCTCTTCACATACTGCCCTCCAACAGCTTGCTCCTTTCCAGGCTTACAGCATGTATAGTCTTACTTCCTGTTGGTTATTGGTACTCATTTCTCTGGTTCTTTTGATTTCTGGTTCCTTTTATACAACAAGAGACCATCTGTATGTTGAATCGATATTATTTTCTTAGTTCCTATAGATTGTATTAACAACAGCTATCCAACAGAAAAAGCTAATACACATGTACCTCCAAAGGGTTATCTTGTTTTAGAACACAGTTGAGGGAAATCAGCATTTAGAATGTGCATTCATTTTAGCCAAAATAGAAAGTTAATTTGTTCCAAAACAAATGCAGAAGAAAATGAACAGACTTAAGTAAAAGTCCTGTTCAAAGTTGCGTTCGTGCCTGTTTCTTCCAGTCAATGGTAAAGCTTATGTTTTCTCAGAATGACAACATGGGTAGGATCTGACTTCTTGGTACCTGATGTTTGATTTCCCCTCCCAACCACACACTCCATCATTTCAGGCCATTTGGGAATAAAACAGATGTTCATTAGGGCTCACTGTTTTTTAAATTTTATCAGTGTCTCAGAGCAAAACAACAAAACATCCAGGGCATTCTGGGAAAAACAAAATGGCTGCCATTCCATGCAGCCATGCCAAAAAGGAAAAAAGTGTCCAGATTAAAGTATCAAAGGAAATGATAGTGAATAAAATATGAGGCAAATAGACAACTGAAACAAGGCAGTAGCAAAAGGGAATGGAATTCCTAAACAAGAAAATTATTCTTGTATAATCCTAATTTACACATGCCTGTTGAATTTTTATTGCATTTCATAATCACAGAGAATTTACTAGACCGCTAGGTAGGACCAATCTTTATTACTGTTATATGTATCAGTATATGGAGAAATGTGATCCATATTGTATTCTTGTATGTGGTCTAGCCGTTTTATGATTTCCCGTTGCTGCAAAACATGTACTGATATCTTGAGTCTCATTTGAAAATTATTTCAGCACATACACCATTAAACAGCTTTGTTGAAGCACACAGAAGACCATCCTCATACTCTGCACATCTACCGCCTTTATGAATAGGAAAGAATTTAGTGATTTTTTTTGTTTAACGCAGTCAACTCCCTTTTGTTTTTCAACCAAAGTTGTCTGAAATAATTGTGTGTTTAAACATTGTGATGTCCCCGTGCAACTCTATATGAATGCTGCATTTGAGGTGACTACAGGTTTTGGTAAGGCTGTAATTATTCCAGACCAGGAAAGGTAATCTGAAAAGGTGATGTGAGGCATAACAAAATGACAACAACCCTTTTGTTCTGTGCTAATGTGGAGAAAAAAATGCATTGTACCTAAAGTTATCCATTTAGCCTCTAATAGATGGTTAGCACTATTAGCTATGATAGAGTTAGTCACCTGTCTGGTCCATACCCCACCCTCTACTGAAAAAGTGATTGATGGTGTTGAAAAGGAGGGCAAACTACCTATATGGTAGGTGGGAAATCTCCACACATCACCAGGCACACAGCTCACTGCAAAGATCTAGAAATGTTAATGATGTGGTTTGTAACAGTGGATGTAATCCTGTTGTTTAGCCTAGTAAATTGCACTACTGTAGGCCCACTGAATCAGCATTTGGTGAGTCAACTCCTCTTAACTTCCTTTGATGCAAACAGGCCTACTCTGTAACTCTTAACTGAATCAATGAAGTCAATCGAACATACAAAAAAGTTGACCCTACTGATTCAGTGGGCCTACCCTAGTGCAACTTACCAGGCGAAGCAGCAGAATTTCAACCAGTATATTCGGAAATCCAGTTTCTCACTGATTTCTCTCACAAACCCTTATTAAAGCAGAGGAGAAGGTCTAATGGTGACAAAGAAAGCTACACAATACTGAAATCCAGGAAGAAAATGGAGTTCCATTTCTTTAAAGAGTATAACTAAATGCAACAAAGACTAACAAGATTTTAGCTTGTGAGTTTGGAAAAGCCATAAAGACTGCATCAGCAGTTTACAGTGCTCAATACAGCATTAAGAGAGCCAACAATTTGCTTAAATATGCCTGACACAGATGATATAGTGCTCAAAGGCCAATGAAGTGTCTTTCTATTCAGTGCAAGCTCTGAAATGTAAATCAAGCTGCATTTTGTTATCATCCACTTTAGCTACAGGAGCAGACCCAAAATTCCAAATTGCAAAATCTCAAATAGCCTTTTTCTTTCCTTATATTGAAAGGGGCCAAGGAAGCCTGTAAGTTTATAATAGCTACATTGTTGAACAACCTAATTTAATAATAGATGGAATGCAGAAAATGGATAACGGATCATAACGAGATGGCGCAACTGCTCCAGGAAGATATTGTTAGATGTATTATTGTGCCCAGTGAAGATGAATCCTATTTCTTGGCTGTTACAAGGCAAATCTTCAAATGATATAAGTCTAGGTGAATGTTTTATACTTTAAAATGCTAACATTTGCATAAGCTGAAGTCTTCAGGCCCGTAACTTCTAAATTTTCTTTTTTCCTGACTGATGTGAAATCTTTCCTGTGGTTCATTTTCTAGGCAATCAGAGAGTATCTGGTTCCCCTCATTGTCAGGCTATGCAGACACCTGATTCCTATATACTATATACTATAATGGCAAGCTATCGTTGCCATTATTTTTCAGAAAATATGCTTGTTTAACCATAATTGTTGGGATCATAGAAGGGGATATGAAAAGACACATGAACTAACAAGGAATAAAGGAAAACAAAAGTTCTAATCTTGATTGTTTTTTGTCCCCCCCCCCCCCCAATTATTTAGATTAATTCCATGTTTATTTCATGCTGTCTTCAGAGGGCATGGCAGGTTACAATGAAACATTGATTTTTCTCTCACAACAGTCTTCACAACATTTTATTCTTGCAACAGTCCTGTGAGGAAGGTTAACCTGAAAAATAAGCTTTATCCAGTCATACACAGCAAGTACCATTTATTTATTTTATTTATTTATTTACAAGATTTTTTAGCCGCGCCATTACCAATGGTCTCTGAGCGGTGTACAACAATATTAAAACTTTAAACTGTACTATTTAGTAATAGTTCTTTTCACCATTGACCTCTAGTGGCTCTGCATGGAGCTCCTGTTGGTGTAAAGAAGCCAGGAAGCAGTATGTGTGAGGAAAAAAAGGGATTAGAGGCAGTAAAACTAAGGGCACCTTCTCCAAGCCCATTCCTCCAATATGTAAAAGAATCTGATGGTCCTTAGAAGACTGTTATAACCTTAGCAGAGGAGCCATTCAGCATGGATGAACCTGAAAAATGTAACACTCCAGAGCCAGATAAGGCAGAGGATCTTCTTAGCCTTGCAGATCCCAGACCCTCAGGGAACCAAAAGCCTGATCCTATGGATGGTGAGGGCTCAAGGGCTGAGTGCAAGCAGGAGATGACCTCCCAGCCTTTGGGAGTGAAAGAAACAGAAGGCACAAGTCTAGCATGAAAACACAAGACCACGGGGGAAGTGTCCTCATGAGTAATGGGGCACTTCACAAAGGGGTTCCTTTTCTCAGGGAGATCCATAAATCAATCACTGTAGTTGGGTTCTCTCCTTGCTGCCTGTCACTACAGGGGCTCCGGCAGCAAATTTCAAAAACTGCCCTCACCTGGCTTTGAAAACTCCTGGAGGCAACTTGTCTGTCAGTGTCTTGCCTTGTTCCTGAAACTCTTGCTCTGGATGGCTTGGTCTTTGTCTGACCATTTGGACTTCTTCTTGGACCACAACTTTGAATTGCCTTGCCAAGTTGTTTGATACAGTGAGCTCTACAGCTCCTCCTCCCACTGCTTCATCCGTTCCTGAGTTGGGGATTTTCTGGGTATGGACCATCAATTGCCTCATCCAGCACAGAACAGGACAAGGCATGTTCTCATCCCAGTTTCATTCTGCCTCTGCAACTATGCTGGCCAAATATTCACTTTTAGGGAAGACTAGAGGACAATGTTTTGTTTGATGGTGCTTTCCATTTAAAAGGCTAAATCTAGTGTAAAGCTTAAGAACTCTGAGGAAGGAAAACAGGGACCTTAGAGTTGCCCATCCACAACTGGTACCTGGGCCGCACACTCAGCAGTCACTTCAAGTACCTGCTAACTATATTTCCAACTCCAGCAGAAGGCAATATAATTCTGTTTAATTTATATTTTTAAATTATCACATATAAATTAGCATATGCAATTTCCAGCAAATTGGTGTTTTGATCCTCCTTTTTTGGTGATGTTTTGTGGTGTGCAAGTGGCCACTTTCAGTCAAATTCAAGTTGAAGGGGAACAAGTGGCAGGATGCATTCTTCTCTTTCATCTGAGCAATACTCCTGGTATGTCAAAAGCCTGTGCTCTCCTCTTTGCTTTGACTTTTTGATATAAAATGCATAGTCTTGGGTTGCTGCTGTGGCTAATGTTTTGTTTTTGTTTTAGAACATGTTAAAAACATAATTTTCATATGTAGAGGTTCCACTCCATATGCATTTGCATATAAGAAGAGCTTAATTGATGGCAAACTTAGGGAAACCCTACATTATCTAAATCAATGAATCTACTCTGTGATAAGAGCACAGGGGTGAATAATGGCTTCTCTTTCTCAGTAAGTAATGGTTAGCAGCAGTGCCCTCTAAAGAGGCAAAAAAATATGTTTATCCTAGCATGAGCTTGCTCTAGCTCTTCATGTTGAAAATTCATTTGTGTTTGTTTTGTGATTGGTCATGAGAAGGTGAATACTGGTTTCATTATCCAAGTCTGATTACTCAGGCATGGATCTTTGAAGGAACAGCTAGCCTGGAGGCGAGAGCTATCAGCTTTAAATTGTGAAGCTGGCATCTCACCATAACCTATTTGCCTTCAGTTCCTTTGTTTCATTCATGTAGAAGGGAATGCTTCCTGTCGTTTCCTCTGGTCTCTGCATTCTTCTTGAAAATGGCCCTTTTAAGAATGCCATAGCAGGTACATCCATCCCAGAACTGTTCCACCCACCAATCTTGAGCTCCAACTCTCCAGTTATTGTTTCTCTTCCTGGGTGACGTCATCATTGAGTACCACTGGTCATGCCATGTCACAAGTATGCTATCTCTGAACCAGGCACAGAGACAGAAGTTGGCCATTGGTGTCCCCTTGTTGTGATGAGTAATGATGGTAATAATTATAGAAAATTAGAATAAATCACCTGAGGAAAGCCTGTTATGTCAAAGGAGCACATCCGTCTGATATCTAAGAAATGAAATTATGGGCTTTTAGATGGGGGGCAATTTGTGTCATCCATCAAGGGCAAAGAAAGATGGTGTTGGTTGTAATGTGCTATTGTAACCAAACGTTTTATTCTCCAGTACAGCATGTAGTCTGTCATTACTCAATGGCAACAGGTTTTGTGACCTTCCTTCTTTTTACATGACTTCCCATCTGTCTGAATCACTGTTTTATTTAATTTCCACTCTTTCCTTCTCAAAGACCCGAGTTTCAGAAAACTCAAATCCTTTGTCTGTTGCTCTTTTGCAATGACCTTCCTATCCTTATACCAAAAATAAATAAATAAAGGCTGTGTATAGCATAGCATTAATAGCAACAAAGTCCAAGGGCATTATATTTATTGGATCAATAAAACATTACAAATCAGATGAACTTTTGAATTTTCCAGAACTCCTCACCAGGCAAAGATGGAATGGAATTTGGGACTAAGGCAAATAATCCAGAAACTGGCCTAAACGTACTGCCCATAGGGCATGTGCCAAAGCAAAATTGTATTTAGATGCCATATGAGGCAGAAGTGACAAAGGTAACAATCTGCTGTTTCTCCCCCTCTGCAAATTAAAAAAAAAAATGACTCCCCCCTCCCCCCCCCCATCTCTCATATCTGCTAATTGCCACAGGCCACCTTTAAGTTTTGGAGCAGAGAAATCTGAAGCAAGACCGAAGTCTTTACATCAGCCGGAGAGAATGGGGCGTTCATGCTTTTCTCAAGCCTAAAAAAAGGCCCGAGTGCCTCACCAAAGGCAACTGGAAGACACGCAACAGGTGCTAGAGGGACAGACAGCCTTTTATCTGCAGAGGTGGAAAGAACTGCACATTGTTACCGCTGTCTGTCCCTTGACGGAGGAAGGAAATATCAAGCCTGTGTAACTGTGCTTCAAATGATTTCCATAAAGTTGTCTTTTCCATACAGAATCCTACCTGCTTAAGACAGGCATTTTTTATAGTGAAATATGGATTGTAATATTATCCCTGCAATAATGGTCAAGTTTCTGACTAATGTTGTTAGCTTGGAAAGTAATCTTAAGAGCTTTAGCACAGAAAATCCTTTTAAAAAAAAAAATTAGATCTTCCCTTATTCAAACACTGCTGAATAACCTATCTTTGCATGTATATATATTTTTTTCTCTATCCCTGGCCACTAAACACATTCCTACAAGCAGAATTTTGCAGTAGAATCTTTTTGGAGGATAACTTGTTGAAAAGCATTTTCCTATCAAAAGCTGGCAGGAAGCTGGTTTGTCAAAAGCTTTGTTCCATCACATCAGGTTCCTGTATGCTGGAATCAGTATGGAAGTATTTCTCAATGTCATACTTCTTTGACAGTACAAGTCCTCCCTGCACTTAATAATGTGCACAGCCAGCCCTTCCATTAGGCAGAGTAAAGGTACTGCCTCACATGGCAGATGGATCAGAGTGTTAGTGAATTGTTGAAAACTGGCTGGATAGCTCCTGCAGTTTAGGTGCCTGGCTGCAGAGCCAGAGGTTGGGAGTTCAATTCCCAACTGTGCTTCCTGGAAGAAGAGCCAGCCTGTGCAACCATGGGCAAGCTGCAGAGTCCCGGAGGGGGAGCAGAATAAAGGAATGGTAAACCACATCTGAGTATTATATACCTGGAAAACCCTGGAAAGGGTTGTTATGAGTCAGAATTGACTTGATGGCACACAATTATTATCATTAATAGAGTTTTAAGGTATGTGAGTTTCCATTTCAAAGTGGGAATTTAAACCAAGGTCTCCTGAGTCCTAAACCATTATTCTGTCCACTATATCACACTGCCTCTCAAGAGAGCACTGGGATATAGAAAAGAGGGTTGCATTTAAGAAGCTGTGCAGAAAAATTCTAGCATGCTGAGTTAGGCTGTAAACCCCACCATGGGTAATGGAATTTACTGCCGGGAAAGCATCCTTAAACCTAAAATACAACAACACATTTTGTTGTGCTAGAGACACTTCCTGAATCATGAAATGGATGAGGGTTAATAGCAGGTTTCAGCAAAAACCAGGCATTTTGTCTGGCATTCTCTTCTCCCTTTAAAAGATGGTTGATGGTACCCTGGAAATTTAAAAGAAAAGAAAGCTTAATAGCTAGATGACTAATGGACATTTTCAACAAGGGCAGAACCTGCTATATGGCAAAAGAGTATTCACAATGGCTGTGATAACAGAGCTTAAATGCATTGACCATTTATTTATTTATTTATTTATGCATGTATTGATCTCCTTAAAAATCCAGAGTTTTATATGTCTGGTGGCTATAAATTGTGGATTACTTGTCAGTTCATTCTGTCATGAATCATGCAAGTACAAATTACCAATGTGTCATAGGGAAAGGCATCACAATATTTTCACTTTTAGTCTGAAGGAAAAGTATGGCAGTTGGGGAACTTCTTTGTGTGTACCAGCTGCCATACGACTATAGAAGCATTGCTCCTTTGTTTCTGTTGGTTGACTAAAGTGCTGGTTCTGTGGAAAAGCAATTGCTTCAGACTTACTGGAGCTTATTCCGAAGTAGGCATGAGCACGTTTCTGCTATAGGGCTGCCATTGTAAAAATGCCAGCTAGAGAGTGTGACCCATTGAATACAATGGCACCTACTTTGAAGTAAAAATGCACAGGACTGTCCTACAATACTCCCTAAACGCCTTGTCAATTTGGGCTGTTCTGACTCATTAAGACACAATAACAAGGACTGTGAAAGCCCCTCAAAAATCCTCGCTTTCAGCTGATCATTCTTTCCCTTCTAAGAATCCTGTAATATGCACAAAATGTATCTGCTCAAAATCAGTGTCCTTTCCCCTTGAAAGGCATAATACACACAGAGAGTGAGTACAGAAGGACTGACTGATAGTTACAAAGAGGCAAACAGTCCATCCAGCACTTCAGATGCTGAAATGTCCATGATATAGAATAGTTTATTTGCAGTTGTTAACCCAATCTGATGTCCATGATATAAATCAGCAACTGATGTATGGTAGTTCTTCACGAAGTGTGAAATATCTCGCCATTAACTGCCCTGTCCAGGTCCTGCAAATTTAAGACTATGACTCCCTTTATAAAGTTAATCCATCTTGTGTTCAGTCTTCCACTTTTCCTATTGCCTTCAACTTTTCATAGCATTAGTGTCTTTTCCAGTCTTGTCTTTGCATAATACGTCCAGAGAACAACAGCCTCAGTTTAGCCATCTCACTTCTTGATTTGATCTAGAATTCAATCGTCTGTCTTTCTGGCAGTCCATATAAGTCAGATATATTATGTACTGCTTGTTTGAAGCAGTGCCCATAGGTGACTCATGACAGGGCTGAGAGGCTATAGCAAACTTTTGGTATGAGATCTTTGGACCACACATTATCACTGGTAGTGTCAAAATAATTTTTAAATAATTTTAAAATGAGTTCTGAAAAAATTATTCTGAAACAATCAGAGCACAACCCTGGACATAGAAAAGGTAACTTAGGCCTTTGAGCAGGGCCTGGCTGTAGCAAAAGGCTTCATCATATATTAATTTGATGCCTTTTCTCAGGCTTCACAATTTCCTGCTTTTTATGCAGCCTCTTTCAATTCTTGCTGCTTTGACAAGCATTCTGGACCCAAATCCTTTGGCTTTGTATTCTGCAGATGTACATGTACCGTTGCTTATATTTTCATTTTCAAAGTGCACTGTCCCAAAGGCTTAGGAAAGGCAAAAGCTTCCAATAGGGATACAAAAAAAAAAGTTAATCTAAAATAATCCCATACATGCTTAATCTACAAATACAAGTTTTTGCCGAAAGCTACCCCTTCTGGTTTATCTTTTCTGAAGCTCTTTTCTCTCTGACACTCTCACTTTTCTTTTCCCCATTTCCTCCTCCTCTAGGCAAATCACTGTGAATCCATTATTGGCATGCACACAGGTATGCCCTAATTAGTCACCAGGCTTCCCATGTGCTCCTGGCCATGGAAGATCTGGACTGATCTCCTTGCTTCCATGGCTTGTGCTGCATAACCTCCTTTTTCTCCTACGTCATGCACAAAGCAATCTCTTTCCTTCTCTGTTTAACATACCCGGTAATCTGCCTGCAAATGCAGTAGCTTGCCCTTACAGAATGATCCCTGTCACCTTAACCTCAAGTAGTTCACCACGTGGTGGGAGATTACATGATTAAGATGTATTTTCAGGCTTGTTGTTGCTGCTTGTAAACCATTCAAGCTTCCCTGTGTCCTTTGTAACACAACATCAGCCATTTCACTGACCTCGTGGATATGTGGTTTTCTTCCTTCTTTTGCATTCTCTAGCAATTACTTTTTACATAAACTGATTGCCAAATGCAAACTCTTTGCCAGTCTATGTTCAGGGGTTCCTAATTATGTGTCTATGTGATTCTTAACCCAACAAATATTTTTGCCACAAAATTTGCTTTATACATACATGCATAAATAAATAAATAAATAGGGTAGGGTGGAAAGAGGCACACAACAACTGTAATCAGAATAAGGAAGTAGATACTGTATATGGTACTGGGATTAAAAAGATGCTTACTGAAACACACACCTGAACATTAGCCAAAAAATATAGCTAGTGCATAAAGAAGCTGAGTCTTCAGCTTCCTGAGATCTGCTCACACATCTGTAAGCTCTCCACAAATTTCTTCCAGGGATCAGTATTGTTCTTCTTAAAATGAAATAAAATGAAATTTGGTAAGGAAACCAATGAACTTGACTGGAGCAATGTGTGCCATCTTCCCACGCTTCTGAATTGTACCCAAAGATAAGAAACCTGCATTTTAGGAACATGAAAAGAAAGGAAACTATTCTGATATAATAAAGTTTCTCTCCTCACCCCCTCTTTCTGGGAGACTGCAAATTCACATTCCTTTTAGAATTTATTCATTGATATTTATAATATTTTGCATTTACATTTTTGTTCCCATTTTCACTATGCTTTGCTACTGGGGTGAAACCAATGAGTTGGAGCTGACTTCTGAAGATGCTTCCTGGTGGTCACTGTCTTTGGGAGCTTTATAGGAAAAGCAAAATGGGAGCTGTCACAAATAATAAATAAATGATAGTTACCAAAGGCAGTTGCTATGTTTTTCTCAGAATACCATGGAAAAACATAACACCGAGTTCTGTTAGTCTAAAACTGACTGTGGCTCATGGCTTGGTTGGGGGAAGCATTTCTCTCAGAAATTGTAGGATGAGGCATTCCCAAAATTCCCACTAGCCACTTCTGTCTGAAACAAGATGGAAGCCACCAGGAGTGGCTGCAGAAACTAGGCAGAATGTGCTATTTATAAAAAGTAGATTATATTAAAGTTTAAAACTCACCATTTCTGGCTATGTTCAAGTGTCTTCACTGCACAAGTATCAACACAAATACAGATTGACTCAGATTGCATACTCTACATTTGATTGTCGTCATGAAACAGATGTACTGAACGCTGCATTCTGTTTACACATAACAAGAATGAATGTGTCTCAGTGTGGATATGTGTGTTTCCAAATGAGAGTTGGAAATCAGCTGGCAAATGGAAAACCATGTACAGTTCTTTGCCTCTAGTAACTTCTCTGATTAATAATTATATACTGTTAATGTTCCCATATCTGCCATGTCCATTGCCAAGAAAGGACAATGTTACAACCTTCCTATTTTGTGGAAAGCTATGCTTTACCATATACCACATTTTCAAGGAACTCAGCAAGGAAAAGTGGCTTAAATCTAGCATAGTACCCAGTTATCTTAATTCTTATTGCCCTTGTAATATTATTCTGGCTAATATATTCTGGCACAGCAGTCATATTGATAGATACCACATCAGTCATATTGATAGATACCTCCATAGCAAATATATATATATTTGCTATGGAGGTATCTATCAATATGACTGATGTGCTATCTATCAATATGACTGCTGTGCTTATGTCTACCTTTGTGACAGTGTTATTCTCTTTATTCCATTTGTATTATTTTTCAGCATAGACAGTTGCCCAGGATGGTACAGCCTAGGAGTGTATTTTCTCCTATGTATTATTGGCAAAGCTCAAGGTCAACCACCTTCTGAGGGGGACACTTGGAATGATCAGTTTGGTGATTGCCTTGTACTAATAGAAATGTGTAAACACTGGAAAGAGTGCTGTACCACAGGTGTGATTAATTAATGTAAAATAGAAGATAAGTCCTCGGGGTGCCTTCAGTCAGGGAGCCTTGCTGTAAACCTAGATTCCAGGAGGGTGTTGTCTGCCTACTCATCCTCTGTCATTCCCAAGGGACTCCAAACAAGAAAGGGGATGAGGTCTATTATTTCACTCTATGCATGTATTTTTTTCTATTTTGCTGTTTGGCTAGTAAAATCTTTAGTCTTTACCTCACAGGCATGTTAATTATCTCTGAGTCCACAAAACATGGCGGCAGGCCTGGCAAGACACAGACCAAACAAGAGGTATTTGAAAAAATCCATAAAGTTATAGGTGAAGAAGAAAGAGGCTGCTCAACCTGGGGCAGAGCGGCACCATAACAGATCCTTTGCGTCCCACTTGATATTCGGAGAGTGAAAATGATAGCCAGTGATTTGAGTCAAGGAAAGAGAACATTGAGAGTAATGAAGTTGCAGTAAGCTGAACTGCTGGCACCAAAGGGGGGGAAAAAAGAATGACAGCTGAATTCCCCGATGAAGCCCAAGCTGTACCCTGGACATGCCAACCCAGAATGTGCTAAGGGAGTTTCAAATGGACATCACCATATGTCTGTATCTCCTTGCAGCCCCTCCAGCAGCCATTTTGCAGAGCTACAGAATGGAAGGAAAGATTTGCATCACTGTTTAGATGGCTTTTTACATTCTGGGATATTTTTTTCTTTCACTCAATTTATTTTATTATACTTTTGTGAAATATTAAAGGAAGATGGCTGGCCCCTCCAGGGTACAGATCAAAGAAAACCTTAGACTTTTTCTGATCAACCACAGTCAACCTTTCACTGATGGAGCATAGTAAGTATCTTGGCATGGGGGTCCACAAGGGGCACTTGATCCTAAACTTTAAATTTATCCTGTGTATTTTAAGATACTAAATCAGACCCAGTGTTGTAGTAAGGTACATGCTCTGCACATGAATCATTCAAATATACTACTATGCAACTCCCTCCCCTCTGGGAAAATTTCTTTAGATTTCCTTGCATCCAGGAATCAACAGAGAGTTCTTTCTGAAAGCTTAACTGCCGCTTCTCTTAAATCAACACATCTTGAACTAATGGTGTTAGCTTGTTCTGTTACAGGTGTCCCTGTATCATTGCTATTGTTTTTAGCAAAGACAGTATACAAAGAAAGATGCAAGTCCATTCCTATGCCTGCTATCCAGCAATTCTGTAGTCATCATCCAGGGTGTCAGCGAACCCATAGAATGCATTCAGCAGAACAATGCATAAATCCTAATTAAACAGTTTGCAAAAGTAGAGCACCATGTCCTGCAACTGTGGTTATATTTAAATCTTAAGTCAGTTCCACTTTCTCATAAACTGCATTTTTCAGGAGCTCTTTCGACACTCTTGCCGATGGCACCCTGCTAATGACATAAACAGTTACACTGTGTGTGTGTGTGTGTGTGTGTGTGTGTGTTTTATTACATCAGCTCCTTCAGCAGATGTTCATCCCACACAAATTCTGATCTGCTGATAAAAGTGTTTTTCAACTTTTTCTGCACAAAAGAGACTTTGTTCTTGATAGACAGTTTATCCCTTTATAGCCAGATAACTTTTGAAACAGACCCAGGTTATCTGAGGCAGCCTTGCACTTCTGTAGTGTACTCCAAATGTGACAAAGTGGGCTGTAGATCTCTGGAGCACCCCAGACCTAAACATATAGTATATATAAAATTCAATTGTGCAATTCTTGTTGGAAGGGGAACTGCACAAGAAAATTACACCTGAGAAATTTTCACCTGCAGTTCTAAGCATGTTAAAAAAAAAACACCTGCCAAGGTGGATTTTGTGTTTTAAGTTTAATTTCAAAATCAAAATTGGCAGGAACAGTAAATTAATTAACCCCGAATTACAATGGAACTGCTAAGAAAGTACCAATGACATTCAAATTAATACCAAAAGTGTATCATATGATTAATGTTACTGCAATGAACATGGAAGAAATTAATAAAGATTAGGCCAATTATTACAAAGTGTCACCCACTAGAGATAGTTAGTTCATTGCTAAATATGATGTACAGTACGAAAAGGGGTAGTATCTTTCCTCCTGAAAAATCATGTTAATAGAATGATAAAGAGCAGGTGAGAAAACTAGAGAAAACTAAAAAATGCTTCCATTTTGTTTTCTCATTGTACTAAGTGAACTTACTTTCAAGTAAACAGACACTGTTGGTTAATGGGTACATAGAAAAATATCCATTTGCTCATTCCATTCACATAGATGATGTTACACTCATGGGCACCTATTCTGGACCATATGGAAAGGTGGAATCCAGTGTAGTGTGCCTGCACAAAAACAATGGAATCTGATGGTGCATTATTTTCTTCCTCTATCTTTAAATTTCATTTTAGCTTCAATTTGTTTCATAGATCAATTTCTTGATGTGGTCCCAAGGGTAAGATCTTAACAGACTAAGGCAAGTGAAACCATTGATAGACCCAGTCAAGAGAATCCAGAATTACACTGAGACAAAGCAGAGGTCTAGCAAACAGAGCCACACTGGAGAATCACATACACTAGGTATGGGGATCCAAAGTCTAGGCTGCCCCATAGTAATAGTAAATAATCAGGGAGAGACCAAGAAACATAGTCAAGATGCTTCAAAAATAATAAACACCCAGGAGCTAAACCACTTGCATACACTACAGATGTAAACTAAAACTAACTGAAACACTATCTCCAACAAACTAAACATCCCAAGGTGAGTGTATACAGCTGAGTAGCTTAAGCCCCACCCACAGCTCAGCTGCAGGCAGCTGGCCAGTTAACAGTGGAAGTTAGCTAGAGGATTTGGCCCACTGGTCTTCCTGGAAGGAAGGGTTTTACCTTCCTCCCAGAATACTCCCCAAAAGGTTTCTTATCTTGAAGAATCTTTTCCTGTGGTCAGCCAGTTAACCTGAGGCCTTCTAGCTGGGCTTATGTTTTCATCTGGTGATGCTCTCATAAGCTAGAGTTAGGCACAGGGATACCATTATTTGGGTTTTTGGCTACTTGAACCTCCAGGGTATGAGGGACCTACAACTTCCACACCTGTGTTTCAGTGGCCTTTAGCTCTGAGACCTATGTATGAAGAACTATGTCAGAAATAATTTTCCAACAACTATAGCTAATGTACAGAAACATATAACTCCAAATTTTCTTACCTGAAACCCACAGTGTTCATACATAAAATAAAGCCATTGACCCTTTATTCAATGTTCATAGAACTTAATGAGCCAAACGCTGTAATCGTTTTAACAAACACATTGTTTTTCTTTTATTACTGTGAAATTGCATCATTAACAGATGCTGGAAAGAGCTTTTGAGTGGAGTGTCATGGGCTCTACTCTAGGCCTTGTGCTTTTCAGCATTTTTATAAATGATTTGGATGAAGGCATAGAAGGAGCACTTATCAAATTTGCCAGTGATATGAAGATGGGAAAGACAGCTAACACCACAGAAGGCAGAACAAAGATTTTAAACAACCTTGACAGGCTAGAACTCTGTAAGGGTTTTTAAAAAAATCACTAAGATGAAATTCAAGCGAGATTGATCTGTAATACTATATTTAAGTTCTTTTTTTAAAAAATCCCTAAAGATATATACAGGATGGGAGAGACCTGGATCATCAGCCATTACATGTAGAAAAGGTCTAGCTGTTTTAGTTCTTGGCATGACTAATATGAGGAAGCAGTGTGAGGTGGTAGTGCCAGCAACTTTGAATAAGGTGACACAACCACCTCATAGAACTGAGAAGGGAATGACCTTTACTGTTGGTATTTCCCTTCTCCACAGGTAGAGATGCCAGGATTCTAGGCAGCAGCTGACCTCTCAGGAAATTACTACGCTTCTCTTGGTCTCTAGATGGAAAGACAAATCAGAAAATGAGCAGCATTGGAGGAAGAAAAAGTTTGATTTTTCTGGATGAAGTGGCTAAGAGCATCGGCACCCATCTCACCTGTTTGTAACTAACAGCAGGACTTGCTTGCCCAGCATGAAGGTTTTTGCATGAGCAGTGTTGTCTTTGTGCAACGTTGCTGCACCAAAAAGGCAGGAATGTGAGGGGAGGACTGGAGAAAGAGTCAGTCGGTGCATGTGGTTGAAGCAAAACAAGCCGTGATGCACCATCATCACACTTTATGAGCTATCCTGTTGCAGAAGCTTTGGCAGGAATAGTACAGAGCCTGGGGAAAAATAAACTTCCCAAGTGCTGGTGGTCAATCTTCCATATGCCCTGGAAGAAGCATAAGATCTGAAAAACTCAGAGTGTCGTGTGT
Organism: Intellagama lesueurii; assembly: GCA_037013535.1. Taxonomy (NCBI): domain Eukaryota; kingdom Metazoa; phylum Chordata; class Lepidosauria; order Squamata; family Agamidae; genus Intellagama; species Intellagama lesueurii. The sequence goes on along the minus strand of JBAJHW010000003.1, from coordinate 55,306,339 downwards.
GGTATAGGAAGGGCAACATTAAATATGAGCTCTAATGGGAATGGTGGCTATGGTTGCAGTACAGTGGTGCCTTGACTTACGAACTTAATCCGTCCCAGAAGATGTTTGTAAGTGGAAATGCTCGTAAGTCGAAGCACCATTTCCCATTGAAATGCATGGGAACGCGATTAATCCATTCCAGCATTTCAAAAAAAAAAAAAAAAAACCCCAAAAAAATTAATACAAAAAAAAATTAAAATAAAAACAGAACAGTTTTAAAAAAGCAGCACCTTACCCCGCTGCCTCCACCGCTGCCGCTGTGGGAGGCAAGCTGCCGGACCATGCCGGCAACGGAGGCAGCGGGGACGAACCCAGCGCCAGGAGGCAGAGCCCGGCCGGCATGGTCCGGCGGCTCGCCTCCTGGCAGCAGTGGAGGCGGTGGTTTGAATTTCCCGCCTTTTCCCCCTGCCTTTTTTCATTCGTAAGTGGAAGCTCCGCTCGCAAGTCGAAGCAAAATTTTGCGAGCGGAGCTATTCGTAAGTCGAAATGTTTGTAGGTAGGGGCATTCGTAAGTCGAGGCACCACTGTACATGGCAACTTTGTGCTAGCTATACAAAATCTGCTCTTCTCACCTGCTCTGGGTTGCCATTTCATCTCATTTACTATATTATACTTAGGTTCTGCATCTTAATTCTTTCATACCTGTTTTTTCAATCACTTGGCCCAGAATCAGTTCATAACTTAACTACTCCACCTTTGTGACTTAGAAGAATATACCCTGGGACATCCCAAGAGCTCTCCCTCTGGTCTCAGGTTTGATCTTGAATCTCATGAATAGATTTTTTTATAGGCTTCCACCAGTCAGGATGAACCTCTTGACACCTCCTAATCCGTCCAGCTTCTTGAGAGGTTTCTGAGCCCTTCTGCCAAATTCGTCTCCCTTCAGTCAGCTTAGCTGTAGGAAAAAACAAAGCAAAACAAAGAAATGTCCTTTAGATTTTCTTGCTCAGATCCAGCCCCCCCCCCCCCCCCATATTACAAGAATGTGAACCATAAATATTTAGCCTGCTTTTTCACTAAATGACTTCCTTGCACATTTTAAAAGCCTGGCTCCTGAACAAAGTTATATTGAAAAGATTTTCAGAGCTGAAAAGTGATAATGCATCAATTTTGTACTTAATTTTACATGCTGTTATTTGAAAATCTTGGCAATAATGGCTTTTGCTGCTGTACCTTTTATGTATGTTTTCTTGTACTAACATGAAATACTATTTGTGTATCCATTCTTAAAATGCAGTACAGCTTGTAAAGGTAATACAGAGTGTACAGACTGTTCTGCACTCAACTAGATTACCTGCAATTAGCTGATCTGGGGATGTTTCTAAACATTACTATATTCACCCGACAGTCATGTACACAAGAGGTGTGGTATAATGAACAGAGTGCAGGAATAAGACTCTGAAGACCAGAGTTATAATCCTCATTTGGCTACAGAAACTCATTGTGGGAGTGGAACTGGTAAAAAAACACTCGTTAAACATCTCACTTACCTTGAAAACCCTTTAAAAAGCCTCATGGGACAGCAGTTAAATTGCAATACTGCAGTCAAAACTCTGCTCACAACCAGGGATCAATCCTGACAGGCTGAAGTAGCCGGCTCAAAGTTGACTCAGCCCTCTGTCCTTCCAAGGTTGGTAAATTGAGTACCCTGCTTGCGGGGGAGGGGCAATGTGTAATATGCATAACTGAATTGTAAACCACCCAGAAAGTGCTTTAAGCACTATGGAGCGGTATATAAGCAGCATACTTTATTAAGATCACTATAAGTCAGTTCCCAATTGACATCACATAAATAACAGGTATACAAATTGAATATAAACCATTAAAAGGTTTTAAAGTTTCCCATCTTACGTATCCACTTACCTTTTCTGGAAAAGATTTTGTTTGAACCTTTGAGGCTAAGAATGCACAGTATGTTGTATTCTATGTCATGTCAGTCATTATCCCCCTTTTGACATCATTTGCGGTCTTAAGTCAATTCATTCTTAATTAATGAGGCATTTGTTCTCAATCAAAAAACCATTTAAAACACACTTTTAATTCCAATGTGTTTTCTGTGATTAATTTTTTTCCGCATGACTTATTCATATTTTTGGATGTTTCATAACTTACACTTCTCCTCCTCTGAACATCATTAAAGTTCCTGAAGATCGAAAACAGTTTTGACCCCACACGTGAGTTAAGTGAATTTTTCTCTGTCAAGTGGTAAAGGTAGCATAAGTGGCTATATTTTCAGAAATTCTAGAGATAGGTTCAGAACTGGTTTATGTGCAGGGTCCATATTGTTTTATGTTTTGAAATATACTGACGTGACCACTCATACAAGAAATATGTGTTTGACAATCTATACCCATTTTTTATTCCACTCTACTGTATGGGTTACTATGGCATAATAATGTCTAGGTTTATGAAATATCTTCTGACCTACAGCAACAGCAATCCCTAGTGCTCAATACAAAAATCCTTACACCAGCTTCTTCATACATTCTGAAACTCAGTACAGCCCTAACCTTAGCCAAATGGTCTTTCCATCTTTTGTAACAGTAAAGGGCTTATGCTATAAGGACTGGTCACTGCTTAAGCATTGCAACAGAGATTGGCCCTCAAATATTGCTGGTGTTTCCCAAATAATGTGGTATTCTGTTACACATAGATTTTCACCGGTTGATAATGCTATGAGAGGAAAACAAAACAAAACATAAAGCCAAGTTAGCACAAGCTTGCTCCATGAAAACAAATGTTCCTCTCCACACATAATTCTCAGATCAAATTAAAGAGGGACGGAAAGAGGAAGATTACTTGCTGTTTTCAGAAAGCTATGGGGCTGATTGGCAAAAGGTTGGAGGAGTCAAGAGGTGGGATCGGTGGATTTCATTATTTTTTCCATCTCTGGAGAGTGTGAATGATGAGCTAATCATTGTATTTTTATACTTAGATTTGAAGCTGTTGAATTTTATTTATCAACAGTTTGAATTCCTTGTGTTTTGTTTCAACTGTATGACATAAATGTGTTTTAATGTTGTTTATATTTTGCAAGCCCCTTGGATTGACTTGTTTCCCCCAGTGGAGAAGCAGGGTATACGTTTCTTAAATAAAAAATGATCAGTCTCTAGTTCAAAATCTCATTTTAGGCAAGTGGCTGTCTCCGTGCCTGAAATTGTGTTGCTTAATGTAGTAAGTTGTACAAGAGTAGGCCCAGTGAATCAGTGGGGATTGGAAGAGTCAATTCCTCCATAGGTTCCATTGATTCATATGAGCATCCTCTAGTTGTGACTACACGAAAGTACAGAGGAGTTGACTTGTCCAATTCCCACTGATTCAATTGGCCTACACTAGTGAAACCTACTACACTAAACAGCAGGATTTCAGTGTCACTTCTTTCCATTCCCTGCTACAATATGGGCAGGCTGACCTTGACTTATCTTAATACATTGTTATGAGATTATTGAGATAATATGTGTGAAGAACATTGCCAGTACACTATATAACTGGTAAGCATAGTAAATTCAGAATCAAATAGATTTTGGAAATTAATTCACAATGTGGAAATCTTCCTTCCTGTATGAGCCAGGCGTCAACTCTGGGCTGGCTTGAAGAAGCAGGTCAGCTTCAAGTAGCAAAGACAACATTACAGCTCCACCTGCATTTCATATACTCAACCCAACTGAGCTGGCAGGTGAACTGGGTTATGTCTCCCTCTGTGCCTGAGAATGGCAGTATAATTTAGCTGTTGAAGAATAGGTTGTGTGGTGCATTTATTTTTTTCCTTTAAGAGAAAAAAAATAAGGGGTCATGAGAAGCATCTGAGGAACTACTATTCTGGCCTCCCAGCATCTGCCACCTGAGGTGATTACTTTACCTAATCATAGAGCCGGTCCTGCATCAACTGAATTTTAAGCATATTTCATATTCTGTTTGCTACCATCCAGAATTTCCTCCCCTGCTCCTTGTCACCCTGAATGAATTAGAAGACATAAGAAATCACAACATCTATGCAGGGGTTCATCTGTTATCATTTCCAAGGGACTCCTGAGAAACAGAAGGGACACAAATATTTTTTCAGTCCATGCACATTTCCTGGTGTGCTATTTGCCTTGTAAAAATCATCAGCCTTATCTTACTAGTGTGCTCATTGTTTCCAAATCCTCAGAATCTGTTTCCAGCTGTGGCAAAACTGTTGGTGATAAGAACTCATACTTTGGTCATACTTGAAAGACATCTCCAAAACTATTCCTAATCTTAAGTTTTTAAGGTTTAAAATCTGCAGCTACAAATGGAAAGCAATTTTTTTCTGTTTAAAACATATTTTGGCACAGAAGTGGAGCAATACCCAAGTGGGAAAGTACCTGACTCAGCACTGTTCTCTCTCGTTTTCTTCCTCCATTGGCCAGACAATGCGAGGCTCAGTTCACTGAGATCTGTACTTTCCCCCCACCCTCTGTTCTTTACTAATCTTACTGGAAGGGTTGTATTTGCACTACGAGTTGTTGCAGTGACTACTGCACTTCCTGTGGCAAGTTCATTTTCAAGTCAGAGACTCCCAGCTGGAAGCCTTTAATTACCTCATTAATTATCTTTTAAAAGAGACCAAAAACTCTCTAAGAGCAAAGTTGCAGCAAGGAAGTGAATTTATAATGAATTATTCAGATGTATTTCCCAGAGAGGTGATTTTCAAGACCATAGCTTTGGAAGGAACCACAACCAACTGTGCCTATTTACTGCAGAACTTTTGCTGGTCTGGACAAGCCCTCTGTGAGTTAAAGGATGTCACATGTCCTTCTAAGAAATGTAAGCTGTAGAGGAATAAATGCTCCTCTTAATGTATAAGTGGTAAAAAGAAATTAAATACAAAGAATTTACCAAGGCAGGACATAGATGTTTAGCCAGGACAGTTGGCTTTTCAAAAAACATTTCTTCTCCAGAGTTCAAAATACAGAGAAAAATACATTTCAAAAGTCATTCCTGAATGATGTGATAGGAGATCAAAGGGCTTTCCTTTATTGCAATATTTTAATCCTTGTAGAATAAAATGGCATTGGACTTTGCCTTGTGTTTGAAATCTTTACTTTTTAATAAGTGAACTTTTGAAATCACCTCAGCGAACAAAGGTTCCTCTTTTACAGTTAAACTTTTAACCCTTGTGGTTGAACTGGTGTAGGCCAAAGGAGAAGCCATTGTGTTTTCACTGAACTTTTTACCCTCTGGAAAAAAATGGGACAAGTTTAAAGTTCATCTAGTGAGCAAGAGGTCTCTAGTGGGTATTTCTGGTATTATTAACTTCCTGACCTCAGATAATTAAAAGAGAACAGTGGAGGTACTATAGACTTTGACTCAACTTTGAACTTTTAACCCCTCTTGCAAAACTATTTTGTGTACAAGTTGTACGTACACGCAGTCTATTTATTATTAACTTTTCTGAATCCTTGAATGCAAAATAATATCAGCAACATTAATTCCAGTGTCAATCTAAAATGCATTGTTTTCCTTAATTCCTTAGCTTTAGGTCTTAGCTGCAAGATGTAACAATAATAATAATCTCCCTTTAAAAGACTGTAGCAGGTAGTTGTCCTTGTTGCTCACCAAGTCTCAGGGACTGCTCCTGGATAAATAAAGGGACCAAATTACATATGGGCACCATCTTTGTATCAGTTTCCCATGCAAAATAACCTTTGGGAGTTACAAGTTTGAGTGACAGAGTGCAAGCATTGTGTATATGTAGATGTGAAACTTATATAGTTGTGTTCCTCATTTTCTTTATCCAAAATCAACTTGAGTCACTTTTTCTTCCCAGGGGAAAAGATACATTGATACCATCCATGTTAAAGCCAGAAGTTTTAAGGGAATATCTTAAGCAGTTCTTATCCCATGCTGATTTTGCTCACAGTGTAGCCAACAAACAAGTTTAGCCAGGTACAAAGACATGCAGTGATCCAATATATCTTTTGGTCCTCAGTAGAGCTGGTCCTAGTATGAGACCCAGAGAGATGAGTGCCTGAGCTGCCCCTTGAGTGAACATAGGGAATCCCCACTTGCCACCACCTCCATTGTTCAACCCCTACTGATCTAGAGAACTCCCCCTTACTTCCAGAGTTGTCTTTTGCTAGAATGCTTGGCTCCAGAAATAGTTCTCTGAGCGAGGCATTCCAGAAAGAGACAGCAATATGAGGAACTGGCTTCTGGAAAGTGGTATGGGGCTACTTTCCCTTCTCCTAGCAACGTGTCCAGCAGCCACCACACCTTCTTATTCTCCTCTCCCTCCTTGTCCAATGGCAGGAGGAGTTGAGGTGCTGCTCTCTCCTATTCTGGTCTGATGTGGCTGGATTCGCATACCATAAATTGTGATGGAAGGGATGGAAGAGGCATTCAGATTCTGGGACTGGCATTCTGCTCCTGCCTCAAATAGCAGGAAACCTTGCCCACCACTAGCCCTCAGAAACTCTTGAATGCTATATGAGAGCCTAGATACTCACAACTAAATGTAAGCACATATGAAGAGACATGTTGTAGGAGATCAAAGGCCCATCTCATCCAGCATTTTGTTCACATAGTAGACAATGAGAAATTTATGGGAAGTGTAGCTGCAGGGCATGAATTCAATAGCACCCTCCCTTTGTCCCTTCCTCCCACAGGTGGTTATTAGAGATTTATTTATTTATTTATTGAACTTTTATGCCACCCATCTACACATAGTCTACTCTGGGCGGCTCACAAAACACAGAGTAAAACAATAAAAATAAAATAGCAATTAACAGCACATAGATAATAATTCAAGATGGAGAGAGTAAAAAGAAAATTAAATAGTGCCTGGAGGGAAGGCCTGTCTGAATAACCAGGTCTTAAGTTGGTTTTTTAAAATGCCCAGCGAGGGGGCCAACCGGATCTCGGAGGGGAGTTTGTTCCAGAGACAGGGAGCCACCGCCGAGAAGGCCCGGTGTCTTGTTCTTTCTTTCCGGACCTCCCTCGGCGTTAGGCTCCTCAGTCGCCCCTCCTGACTAGATCGGGTGATACGAGTAGATGTAGGTGGGAGGAGGCATTCGGCCAAGTATCGAGGTCCTAAACCGTTTAGGGCTTTGTATGTAATCATTAATACTTTGAAATCAACGCAGAACCAAACGGGCAGCCAATGCAAGGCGGCCAGGGTGGGAGTGATATGTTGGTGTTTCCTCACCCCACTAAGAAGTCTGGCCGCCGCATTCTGCACCATTTGGAGTTTCCTCATCAATCTCAAAGGTAGCCCCACGTAGAGAGCATTACAGTGGTCTAATCTCGAGATTACGAGCGCGTGGACCAGAGTGGTGAGCGACCCAACATCAAGATAGTGATGCAGCTGGGCAATCCACCAAAGATGGAAATAGGTGGTGCGGACCACTGACGCCACCTGGGTTTCCATGGTGAGCACCTGGTCCAGATGGATCCCCAAGCTGCGAACCTCACTCTTCGCAGTAAGAGTCACCTCCCCCCAAAAAGAGGGAGTTTCCCAGACCGCTGATGGTGGGTCCGCCCACCCTCAGGACCTCCGTCTTGTCCGGGTTCAACCTCAGCCCATTTCCCTGCATCCATTGCAATACAGACCCCAAACAGCGCTGCAGGGACAGAACAGCATCCACTGTAGTTGGAAAAAAGGAGATGTAGAGCTGCGTGTCATCAGCATATTGATGGCACAATGCTCCACACCCCCTGATAACCTCACCCAGCGGCCTCATATAGATGTTAAACAGCATTGGGGAGATAGTCGAGCCCTGCGGAACTCCACAATTGAGGCTCCACGGGGCCGAATCACTCTCCCCAAGCTGAACTCTCTGAGGACGATCCCCCAGGAAGGATTAGAGCCAGGCCAACACCAGGCCACCAATTCCCAACTCGGAGATCCTCCTCAGGAGGATACCGTGGTCGACGGTATCGAAGGCAGCTGAGATATCGAGGAGGACCAACAGAGACGTTTCCCCCCTGTCGGCCTCCCTCAATAGGTCATCTAACAGGGCGACCAATGCCGTTTCTGTACCATGGCGCGGCCTGAAGCCCGACTGGAATGGATCCAGGGTGTTTGTTTCATACAAGTGTGCCTGAAGCTGCTCGGCCACCACCCTCTCGACCACTTTACTTATGAAAGAAACATTGGCGACGGGCCTATAATTGCCAATGTCGTCCGCCGCCAAATTCAGTTTCTTTCGAATGGGCCTAATGAGTGTCTCCTTGAGGGCAGGGGGAACCCTGCCCTCCCGGAAAGACCCATTAATTATCGCTGTGGCCCATTCAGTTGTTATGGGCCTGGCTGCTTTGATTAGCCAGGCCGGACAAGGGTCAAGGGAGGAGGTGGTGGCCCGACAGCGAACTTGCACCTTGTCCACAATGTCTGGCGTCACAGGCTGAAAATGATCAAAACTCACTGGGCAAGGCGGAGCGCTGGACATCTCTGCTCGATCCACTGTCTCCAAAAAAGGAGAAAGCTCCCGGCGGATGGCCTCCACTTTAGATTTTAAAAATGCTGCAAATTGATCAGGTGAGATACTAGAAGGAGGCCCATCACCCCGACCAATTCCGGATAGGTCGCGAACTATACGGAAAAGTTCCGCCTGCTGATTTGAAGCCTCGCTTATCCGGTTAGCGAGGTGAGCTCGACTAGCAGCCCTTATCTTAGCAAGATAAAAGTTAGTTGCGGCCCTGACAGATGGGGACAAAGTGCCAAAATGGCGCTTCGTCTTGCTTCGTGGGTTGTCAAACTTGATGACCCATGAACCACGAATTGCCCGAATGACCCGAGGAAGAACAAATCAATTCGTCATTTGTCAGGTCTTTTCTTCTTCTTTCTTTCCCCCTCCACTTGCTAAGCCCACCGCGGGGGGCTGAGCAAAAGGAGGGGGAAAGCAGGGATCAAAGCGATCCTGCAGCACTTTGATCCCTGCTTTCCCCCTCCTTTTGCTGCAGGATCACTTTGATCCCTGCTTTTCCCCTCCACTTGCTAAGCAAGCCGCCCGAAGAGAAAATCCCTCTCTGATTATGCCCCTGAGGAACAGCTGATCTGTGGAGGCATAAGCAGATAGGGAATGAAGGGGCGAATATAAAAGGGTCATATTTGTTTCTTCGTATTCGTTGGGGTCTCTGGACTCCCAAGAATATGAAGCAATGAAAATCTGATGAATCAGGGATATTTAACGAATATCCTGATTTGTTTTTATATTCGTCCCCATGTCTATTTATTTATTTATTTGATTTATATCCCGCCCATCTGGTATATTCTACCACTCTGGGCGGCTTATACAGAAACATACTGCCTCTGGGAGATCTTTTGGGGTATGATAAGGATCCATCAAATTGCACATGTTGTATAAATTGCTCTAGCATGGTTGGTGTCTGTTACTACTTGCTGTCAAGTCACTTCCAATTTATGGCAAAGCTAATAGGGCTTTTAAAGTATGTGAGAAGTTCAAGGACTGCTTTATTTCTGGCACCCCCAGAGAATTTCTATGGCTGAGATTTGAATCCTGGCAACCTGAGTCTTAGACCTATGCTTTGTCCACTACCCTACACTGGCAGATCTCACCTAGTATTCATTTCTTGCTTGTTCGAGGCATATGTGTGTACTGTTCCTGGACTGTGTCCTTCTGTATTTTAAGATCTACCTTCAAAAGAAGAGTTAAGGACATATTATTTCCTTATTTATCCTTGGTCCATACCATGTGTGACATTTAATGAATGGGATGTCAGCTGTCTATGTCCATGGGTGACAGCAAGTTTGGCACCCAAATTAATAGATAGGTGACTGGCTCACCTGAGCAACTAGAAGCCTCCAAGTCTGAATGCAAATGGAAGAGACAATAAAAAGGCAAGATACTTGGAATGGATGTAAGAAGGGCAACATTTATTTAATCAGAACTCTGAAGGAGAACCATGAAGGAATCTACCATCTAAGCCAAGCTGTAAGCCTGCATTAAGCATCCTGGACAAGGCCTGCATGTCTTGATTAAGAACCTTAGATCACTGCACACCTGGCCATCAGACATTACTGGTATAGGAGAGTCTTCCCCAAAGAACCCCACCTAGGACCAAATAACCCTGAGTATGTTACTAAAAGAGGTTCCATCAGTGATCTCTATCCTGCCAAACTTCACAGTTCTGCCAAACTTTACCAACATCACAGAGCCTGAAGATGCAGGACTCAGAAGCCATCAAATACCATAAAAGTGTGAAAAGGTATTTACTCACCTTATCCTTTGGCAGAATTCTTGTACAAACCTACCAGGGCAAATCAAGTGTGACCAAATTAAACTGAAACCAAATTTCAGAACATTGCAAAATTATTAACTCAATAAGGCCAAATTAACCAACAGAGTACAAACTCAACTGCAGATTGAACAAATGTGACTGAATTTACTTATATTGCTAATATCCACCAAAATCAAACATTTTCGTCTCATCTAGTTTAGTTTGGAGTGGATGTAAAGACCTCCATCAATGATGGGAGAGGAATACCAGACAATTCCAACTCTAATGGCTGATCTGGTGGCTTTTTACTATAAAGTAAAAATTAGTAAAAATTCCTATTTGCCCTGAACCAGCTAGCTAAGTCCATATTAAATATAAAGAGTGCAATGAGTGCCAGAATCTCAAACAGCACATTGGGGTCCATATTTCCTTTGCCCCATCTCTATTCATAAGCAATATATAAGAGTAGGAAAGCACACTTCAACGGTCCCACCAGCAAGCTTGGTTAAGCCCCATAAGGGCCCAAAGCTCAACCACACTTCTATGCTCTTTTCAAGCTCTTACTTTATGCTGGTCTTCTTAGCAAGGAGACCGTCTTATCCATGTATCAAAAATACAGCAAAGCAGGAATATTTATAACTTTGGGAATAAGTGTATCTCAGTTTCTTTTAGGACATCTCACAGAGCTGGAAAAATACATGTTGCTGATCAGTCTTCATTATATGAATGTGGTAAAATAACAAAAGTTAACCAAGATAGAATTCAATTTGATTTCAAAATGACAAGGTAATATGTTCACTCCTTACATTCCAATATTTTTGTAATATTTTTTGATTGATGCTAGTGGCAAACATTTATCAACCTCTTCTAGCACTTGCATATATTGGCCTGAATCCTACTGGGCAACCTTATGCTGTACAACTCCGATGACATCATCAGCAGTGGCAATGCGGGGGAACTGTTTTTTCCCCCCTCCAGATTCTGGAGATTCATAGGGATCCTTTTTACCCTGAAGAAGACTTTTGGAGCCAGAGAACAGAGAAGGAAACTCTTTCATGCCAGAAAAGTGACACCAGTGGCCCCAGTCTCAGTACTGCTGCCTGGACTGGCAGTGGCAATTCTCAGCCTTCAAAGAGTTCCTTACCCTGTTCTGTGACTGCCAAAGGCCTCCCTTGGGTGAAAGGGATTTTAGGGATCCACAGAACGTGGGAGTTGGAAGATGCATTTTGTATTCAATTTATTTGCCACTAGTCAGCTACTGCTGTTTCTCTATTGTGGATTACATTGTTATTACTATTGTCTTGCTGCTGTTCCTCCTCTTTTCGATTGCCTTCTGGATTACATGGATTCCCTCCTTTTGGACTCTTTTAATTTTATTAATTTGTTAAGGGATTTCCCCTCATTTCCTTTATTGTCGCTTGGAGTGTCTGCTTGCCCTTCATCTGGTGGGCTATTGCTCACACTGCTAGAGTGAAGACATCAAAGTGGCAGAGAGAAGAAAGCTGTCTCCCCAATACTCCATATTCTATCTTTGGGTTTCTGGTGTAGTGCCCTAGTGAGTGTGTGTTTTTCACTTTTATCATGATCATGTTGACGATTTCTGTTTCTCATCTATGCTGTTTCCTGTTGAAGAACTGATGAGGATCATGAAGATGGTGATGTGGTGATAAATGTGGATTTCAAAGTCCTGTTAGTGTTTGTTTAGGTCTGAATGGCTGATGTTTCTTTCTCTTGTACTGTTGCCCACTTTTGAAGATGATTGTCCGTTGCCTTATACCTGCTTTTTTTCAAATGGTTTTGAGAGTTCTGTAGAGCTTAATTTGTTCTAGCACCAGAAACAGGAATGGGAAAACTGAAATAAAAGAACCAGAAAGACGTGAGGCCTTTTGGATTTACCAAAAGGACCAGGACCCAAAAGCAAATGAGGAACTCCCTTAAAGGACCAGAAATGAAAACAATACAAGAGTTTTCCCCTGCACATCTCTACAGCTAACATTCAACAGATGTTCTGCTCTGTTTATTTCTGTAAGAAAGATACTTGCTTTTTGTTTTATCGTGAACAAAATAGCCTTGAGGTGCCATGAGGGAACTGTCTTATATATATAAGATCCTGTACAAAGAAGATATGGTGAAGAAAACTGTGAAATATTTATTTATTTAACTATGTATTCTATTTGTCTTGATATAGCTTGATCTCCAGGTTGATTTATTTTGCTTGCCTCACTATATCTTGATTTGCAGGTCTCCCTCGCCTCTCTCATTCCTGGGGAAGGAGGAAAGAAAGACCTTTGTTTTCAGGGTAGCAACCCCAAAACTGTACAGAAGCAGCAACCACCTTCAATAGTGTGGAGCTGTCTAAGGCTGATGTTGACATTGCCCTCATCTGAAGTCACCACTATAGGAGAACAGCTATTATTAAAGAGATTCAAGGGGCGCTTGACATAATTGGGTCAGCCAGAGGTGCATAAAGAAGAGGCCAAAGAAGATGCACAGAAATGTGTCTTCAGGTTTTATACCTGGAAGACACATACTGCAAAGCTTTTATTCACACCTGCTTGCATGGTATTTCTCTCCCTCTGCTCTTTCCCTCTCCCCAGCCCTTTTATGTTTTGTCTGCCATGCAGTTTTATTCATTGCAGCCTGCCTTACAAAAGGACATTTCAAAACTGCCACCTGATTCTTAAGTAAATCTTCTAGCTCCTTTCCAAGATTCTTATGCAAATCTTTGAAGCAGCCAGCGTTCTGTATCCAGGATGCTTAATGAGTAGGTCCCCCCTATGGTGCGCTGTCTGCTAGACAGGAAAGAAAACCGATTGTTTTGTCAGGTCTCGAGGAGGTAAAGAAATTAGAATAGAAACAAGTACTGTAGTTTTCATTCACTTGAAGGGGACAAGGCTTTCCCAGATAGACTGTGTTTGTCTTCATTTTACCCAAATGAATATAATGCATTGATTACATCCCAGAGTTTTTGAGAGTCTGAACAAATATACTAGCACAAATATGTTAGTTTTGGAGTAGAAATCTAAAATACCACATTACTTGACATTTACATTGCAAAGGAGCAATATTAAAGTGGGAGATTTTCCTTAAGAAAGGGACAAATTGTTTCATTGCAATGCTAAGATAAATATTGGCAGAATAAGAATGTCAAAGTAAATGCAAGTCTTGTCTTTCCTCTATAAAACTATAATTATTATCCAGTTTATGCCAATGCAAAGAGTCACATGTATTTGTCGTGGATTTCATATAAGCTCACATGCATTACTGCTTCTTTAGCTTTGATGCTATTAATTTCTGAAGAGAGAAATATTTAGGAGTGTTAGGAGTGATACAGCAGTAGCATCCTATTGGCTACACAAGGGTAAGCCGTCAATGAATTTATCCCTTTAGCTGATTTCCTTCTGATATCTAGCCCAGAGTTGGTGACTTGGAGAGATAACCCGGCGAAAGATTCTAAGGAAAATTACCAGGCACTGTAGGAACAGGTGATGGTAATTTCACCGCAGTATCATTCCTGTAAATCATCACAAATTTAGTTTCATGTTTTGAAATGATAAAGCTAGGCAACAACAGAATCCCTATACTGTACTTCAAGTCTGGGAAGCGTTTGGTAGGACAAGCCGCTGGGTGCAATCTGTGGCTTAGCACCCCCAACAGCTTTAAAACAATTATGGTTCAAGATAGGGAGCAAGTCTAATGTAACTACTTCTGACATGAACAGAGAAAGTGTGGACGTATTTGTTAAGTTGCTACAAGCAGAATGAGTACAAGGCTGCAGAGGGAGACCAGTGTCGAAAAAATAATTTGAGGAGCAAGACAGAAGAGAAAGGGCACTGCAACTCACGGGTTTTCAACCCATGTAAAGACAGGATACAGTTGCTGGTACCAAATAGTCTTACATTTCCAAACCTCAAATCACTTTGTCCTTCTTTTATGCACTTTGTCCATTTGCATAGCATACAGTCTAAGGCTGTGGTCACACTGACAATTTGAATCTATTTCTGTTTTTTTATAGACACTGTTAGTGGCTAAGTTTTTATTTTCAGCTGTGAGAATTCGCAAAACGCTATAGCAAGATTTTATACTATACGATGTATTTATTCTACGTATTTATCTTTGTATAATCGGGTCTATGATCGCATAATAAAACTTTACTTACTATTTATTTCTGTTCAAAATTTTAAAGGATCAGGTTCAAGTCACATGGTATTTAGACCAATGGTCGCGTTCACATGCACTGAGTGGAAATCGATTTCATTTCCAAACAGGTTTTGGCATCTACACTGCTGAAATCAATGTATTTCCACAAACGCACATTGATTTAAATCAATTTTAGAAGTGAAGTATTTTTTAAAGTTCCTGTGAGCCCGTTGAAAAAAAAGCTCACTTTGCAGCCCATATAAATTGATTTCACCTTTGTGTTCTGTGAATTATAAAATCTAATTCAATTTGAATGAGGCTTAAATGCAGCTCTTATTTGCCAGTGTGACCGCAAATAGAATTCTATATGGAATTTGTACAGTGACTGCATTGTAAATTCAAGTAAGAGAATTGTCATATTTAGCAGGTTGGTATAAATCCTTTTCCTAATGACATTAAGCATGGAATTTGTATTCCCCCCCCCCCCACAAGTCTCACAGTTAGCTGATATTTTAATTCAGGGGTCTCCAAACTTTTCCATATGAGGGCCACATCATATATTTTACACATTTTTGAGGGCCGAAGAGGGGAAAAAAACAGTTTTATAATTAATGAATAAGTTTTATTTGGATCAACAAACTTGTACTTGTATACTACAATATTAATGGGAATGATGGAACTGCTTGTTTAATTTCAAAATATTGCCGAACTGAGGTTTCAGGCTTGAGGAGCCAACAGCTAGTCTTTAAAATGCCACCACATTTTTGTCATTTCTATTTGTTCTTTTATTTTAAATTAATTTATTTTTATCTAGAATGCTTGCACAGACTAACAGGGCTACCTCCTCTACGACTACAGCCTTATTATTGTTACTTTAGGTATGAAATTGCAAACACCATTAAGAAATAGCATACAGTATTTCAAATTATCTCTGCAGTAAAAGCTGTACATGGTGCAGTTTCTGAACTGAATTGCCAGGGAGGAACCATTGTGCCATTGTTCATGTTAGATTTATTTCCCCATATTCCCTGCATGCTAGCTTTCAATTGCTATACAGTAGGACCACCATATCTGCAGGATCAGTATCCACAGTTTCACTTATCCACTGCCTGAAAATATTAACCCCCCCAACATACGTTTCAGAACTAGCCACTAGAGAGAACGAGAAACTATACAGTATAAAATGTTTCTATATCCACGCTTTCCAGGAAGGGGGGGCTTGAAACTTATTCCCCGCAGATACCGCAGTCCTACTGGTTTCTATCTATCACTGCCTGCCCTTTGTGCTTTTCTTTTTGGCTGTAAAAAGAGGATGAAGACATTGCAATGTGGAAAAAAAATGACATGGAATCTCTCATTTCCATTTTCTGGCTGTTTTCCCCCTCACACTTCTAGTCTACTTTTGCAAGCTGTTGAGAACTTCACAGCATAGTTACCTCAAAATGCATTTCTCTGCTTAAGTAAACCTGGTCCCATGATAGCCAAAGTTAATCTCCCCCCCCTCCCACTCATTGCAATTAAACGGTCATTGTTCTCAACTTTAATAAGGTATTAAAATTGGGCCACCTAAAGTTCCAAAGGCTTCCATGAGAGGGTTGAAGCCAGACATGCTTGGGCAAGCCGACTCCCTTTCCCTTCTGTCTCCAGCGCAGCCGCTTGCCTTCTACCTCACATCTTCCACGAGAGCCCTCCTCCCACCCATTTCCATCTGGCGGCTGTTTGTTTCCATTGAGGGCATGTGGAGGGGCTGCGCGTGCCCCCCAGCACGTGCCCTTCTGCCTGTACATTGGAGGCCCTCTCTTGCGGCCGTTGGGGCTTGTCACCGGTGGCCATGAGAGTGGGGGAGCAGACGCCTTCAACCATGCAGCCTGGCGATGGCAAGCGACAGGCCTCGCCGGTTGCTTTCTACCCCTACACAGCACCCACACCTGCCATTGTCCATGTCCAGCAGCCTAGGGACTACTACATTGTGTGGTCATTGTTGAGCACCTTTTACATGAACTTCTGCTTCCTCAGCTTCACAGCCCTTGTCTTTTTTATCAAGGTGAATACCCCCCTCATACATACACACCGACACCTGAGGAAAGTAGGAAGGCCCTCCTTCTTTAGGCTTAGCTTCCCTCTGTGCCCACGTCAGTTCCAATGAAGATAGTTTCTTAATAATTATAATATTAATCTTAGGTGTGCAGAACTGGAAGGGATCCTATTACGTTTCAGTATGAGGGCCTCAAGAGAGAAGCCTGGGGAAGGGCAGGAGCTTTGTTGTTTCCCCGTGGCAGATAGGCTGAGAGAGAAAAAGTGCACACGTTAGGGCAGGGGATGAGTGGGAGACCAATCCTGTTGGCAGGCACTGTTAAGGGAGGTGGGGAGATGGGGGCGGGGTAGGAAAGGTTCTAGAGTTCAGACCGGGCTGGATAAAAAGGCAAGGCGGACCAGATGTGGCCCACAGACCATAGTTTGGAGACCCCTGTTTTAATGGAACTTTCTATTAATAGAACTTTCTACCTCAAATGTTCCTGCTCAAACCCCATCAGTGCACAATGCAATAGCCTACTTTCCTTTCCTTTTTTCTTTTTTGCCTCAACATATATCATTTGACACTTGCTTATGTTGAACCTTACTTGCTGTTTTGCTTCTATTTACCACCTTTAAAGAAGTTTCTTCCAAAGCTTTTTAGAGCCAGCTCTCATCATCCTGAACAGTTCTATGATCTGCTGAAGGACAGAATGGAAGATGGAGGATCTATGTATTACAGGTCTATGCAGCACCACTTTTTGAACACCTGACAAGTCTCAACAAGCCCAGTTTTTAAAGCAGAGAAAACCATTCTTTCTCTGCAATTAGAATATCATACCAATTGTAATGCATTTATCTAAGAAGTACCGCCTTGATTATTGTTTACTGTGTGTGTCAAAATGTGTACTCAAGCAAGTGACTTGAAGCCACTGTTTCCATCTTTCTGCTGAAGTCCTGAGTGTTATGCTAGTGAGCACAAACACACACTCACAAAAGCACTGGTAGTGACAGGACTGTCACTGTGCCATTCACCAATCTGACCAAAAAATAAACGCAACACAATTCTTCTGCTTCTGTTTACATTCTCACCATAGTTCAGGTCATCATGCTCAAAGGAGCCCTCTATTCCCTCCTATTGGCTGACAACATCACAGCAAGCTTCTGATGAGAAAGAGACACAGGTGATGACTGGAGTCCAAGAGGTTGACAGAGCGTGTGAATGATAATTTCACATTACAGGATAAACAAAACCAATTATAGGCACAGTTTGCTTGTTATAAGTGGATAGGATTTTTTTCACCACATTCAATGGATGGTGCCTCTATAATTAATCACCATCCATAATACATAGGTATTTAAAATATTGCACTGAGGAACCACTCTGAGATTAGCCAGTAAATATTACTGTTGCAAGTAGATTACAAAAAGCCCAGAGTCATTAACAGGGCTGAAAGACACCTCCATGCTGGGCGTTGAAATGTTGCAGTTAGCAGTTGGGAAGGGTAAAAATAACTGAAGGAAGATGCTCAGTTGCTGGCAATGGAGAAGGAGTGTGCTCTTTATCTTGGAAACAAACAAACTTCCTATGCTTTCCTCCTGCAAAGTCATTCATTAAATCACCAAAGACTATACTCTGGCGACAGCACCATTAACTTCAGATCTAGAGAAGGGAGGAGTGAGAGAGAGAAAAAATGAAAGTGTAGAAAAGAGTGGGATCCCTGCATTACCCATTTTAAAAGGAATGAAAAAGGATGGTGTCCATTGCCCTTTTAGATCTCTCACCTACTCCCTTCCCTGAAGATATTTAGAAATACACTCAAGGCTTTCTCCTGGTAGCTAGTGAAAAACAACAACTGGGGGAGGGGGGATGAAAAAAAAAGCAGAGCATCCAACTTGGCAACTGTCACTGTCCCAGCCAGATGACAGTTTTTACTCTGCTTTCACTGTTCAGCCTATGACCTGGCCTTGCTATTTGCATTTTCCCATTCATATGAGTGTGGTTTTTCACAGAGAGCTGGAAAAGACAAATAACATCATGAACTTAGGCAAGGATCAGTTGGGAGTGTCTCTAAAAGAGCACAAGGTGGCTCAGGAATTAATTTGTGGGCTTTTTTCCCCCAGGTACAGACCAGGTCGGGGGCCCAAGTTTAAACTCACTTCTCTGAGGAAAACAGGTGTCAGCCAGAAGATACTATCAGGCTGATTATACTTCTAAGAGAAATACTACAAAAGGAAGGCTTATAGGATGCAGTTACAAATCAGAATTTAAAAACATTTTTTGGGGGGACACCAACTCCCAGTGGCCAAGCTAAGTGGAAATGTCTACCGTTTTTAATTACATGATAATTACATAATAAATTGATCTGAGAATTATTTTTATTGAGATTTTTTGGAATTTCATATTAATCTGATCTTAAAAGAATGTGTTGTTCACACAATGCAGTTAAACTAGCAGGAGGTTGTACATAGATGCTAGGTTGTCCATGATTCAAAGCCTTCTGATTATAATGTTTTACTCTTTCCCAGGCATTCAGCCTTGTATTTCTGTAGCCTACAGGATCCAAATTCATCTTGTACAGTATTTAACTCAGTTTGAATTGAATGAAACTCCTGGCCTATTAAGTTTAGCCTGAGATAAAGTCAAGGGCAAAAGGATATTCTTATGCAAAGTAGCATCAATGCAGATATGCTACTAATCACTATGGATTAGGAGGAGGATATCCATGTCCTCGTAACACCTTCATGCTGATCTTTCACTCTTTCTCATTTTTCTAAACACACGTAGAAGGATTTAGTCCTTCCCCAGAGATGGCATGGTGCTATCTGTTAATGAAGTGATAGAATATCACGGAAGGTGCAAATCTCTTATTATTTTGGAGATGGTGCTTGATTAAAAAATAACATTGTTATGCATCATGTAGTATGACATGTTGCACAGGGGTTTTTGTAGAAGTTAATGTTAACAATGTTAATGTCATTTTTTTGAGCCCCTGTCAAAACCTATGAGCAAATCAACTTCAAACCAGCCTGTTACCAGGAGGAACAAGGCAGGCCCAGTCATGGCAGAAGCTGAATCTTATCCAGTTTGAATGTGATCCAGACTGAATTTGGCTGCGCATCTGGTAGTTTTGGTCACAAAGCCAGTTCTGTATTGCACTGTAAGCTGTTTCACGTGTTCATCACACAAAGGGATCTCCATGTGATCCATGGGAATTTGGACTTCATCTTTCATTCTTTGGGCTCCCCACAACATCATCACTTTGGGTGCTGACATCTGCAATTTTGTTGTTGTTGTTGTTTAGTCGTTAAGTCGTGTCCAACTCTTTGTGACCCCATGGACCAGAGCATGCCAGGCCCTCCTGTCTTCCACTGCCTCCCGGAGTTTGGCCAAATTCATGTTGGTAGCTTCGGTGACACTGTCCAACCATCTCGTCCTCTGTCGTCCCCTTCTCCTCTTGCCTTCACACTTTCCCAACATCAGAGTCTTTTCCAGGGAGTCTTCTCTTCTCATGAGATGGCCAAAGTATTGGAGCCTCAGCTTCAGGATCTGTCCTTCCAGTGAGCACTCAGGGTTGATTTCTTTCAAAATGGATAGGTTTGTTCTCTTTGCAGTCCAGGGGACTCTCAAGAGTCTCCTCCAGCACCACAATTCAAAAGCATCAATTCTTCGGTGGTCAGCCTTCTTTATGGTCCAGCTCTCACTTCCATACATCGCTACTGGAAAAACCATAGCTTTGACTATGTGGACCTTTGTCGGCAAGGTGATGTCTCTGCTTTTTAAGATGCTGTCTAGGTTTGTCATCGCTTTCCTCCCAAGAAGCAGGTGTCTTTTTATTTCGTGGCTGCTGTCACCATCTGCAGTGATCATGGAGCCCAAGAAAGTAAAATCTGTCACTGCCTCCATATCTTCCCCTTCTATTTGCCAGGAGGTGATGGGGCCAGTGACCATGATCTTAGTTTTTTTGATGTTGTGCTTCAGACATCTGCAATAGGGAATAGTATTTGTGTTCTAGAAACCCACACACCCAGGGTGCTAGAATCCACAAGGGAGCTGCTGCTGTGGCATTTGCAGCAGGATGGGTCCTACCATTTCACACACTGAGGCAGTTACCTCAGGAAACTGAAACAGAGAACTGTGTGCTAAATGGCCTGACCTGTACCTCTTAAGCTAGTCTTTGGGTGTGGAAGAAAACGTTGTGCTGTCAGCAGTATTTAAGGGAGATTCAACTGTCCTCCCAGACTGTTTTTGTCCAACCAACAGAAGGGTCACCATTTTGTTCTTTACCTCTGGCAACAGATTGTCTTAGTCAAGCCTTGATTCAGAAGAACTACTGGAATGAGAGCAAATCCACTTGGGAAATCCTGGATAGCTTACATCAGAAGCAGTCAATATGTGCCTTGTGGGTTCCATGTGGCTGCCAGGGCCAAATGTGCTTCTTGAGGCCCCCTTGCAGCATCCCCCAAATTTGTAAAATCAGGTTAATGAAAAAAAAAGTAGTAGGCTCTCAATATTCCTCTGTACCCTTCAAAGGGATGCGGGGATAACTTGGCTGCTACATGGCACAATGTAGCTTTCTTCAGTTAAAAGAATATAAGAGAAAATTGGGGGGGGGGTGTTGTGGGGAGCCCCAAGAGCAGGTGATGCCCTCCAAACCCCAGGGATAGGTGTATGTGGCCACCAGATGTTTGCAGATTGCCCACCCTAGCTTAAGCCATTGTCAGTAAGGTGAGAGAATCCAGGGGACACTTACTTGGAAGTGAATTGAACTGAACAAATCCAAGCTGAGTCAACACAGAGAGGAGCAAGCATCCCCTTGCATTCTCTGGTCTGTACACTTAAAATAAGTGCCAAACACCTGCTGTAAGGAAGGAGGTACAGAGCACAGAGCAATTTGTGCTCTTAAGGGATTAAATGAACTAATAATAAAGACAATACTTCATAGTTTCAGTCCCTGCTCATCCTGGCATGAAAGAGCACACATCCAAACTGCAGCAACCTCTAAAGGAAACAGAGGCTAATAATTCCTACTAAGCTGCCCATTAGTTTCAATTCTATAACAGACTGTTGTTAGTAGGTTTGTGCTGAGGTAGATGGCTTGATGGTTATCAAGGCACCATAAGTAGCACATAATGTACTTTTTAAACAAGTTCCATGAGTCTTTATTTCTGAGAAGCAGAACAGCTTTGCGCAGTAACACTTTGCTCACCAAATTATGATATTTACCATTCAGTAGTGACACAGTCCCCTCAGACAGTATATGCTGGGGGTAGAAGGAGTGATGACCTCCTGGCTGTTCCTTTGGAAATTCAATTCTCAAAACAAAACAAAACAAAAACTAGTTTATGAGTGGGGGATAGTATGCTTCTGTATTCATGATTCAAAAAGCCAGGAAATGGCCCAATATTGCTGCATGTTGCTAGCAGGAAAAAGGATGCCAAACTTTACATTGCAAAAGACTGCCTGAATGTTGACAACACCAATAGCAGCAGTCAAGATGGTCTACAGGATACCCTCTTGTGCTCTCTGCCATTCACAATGAAAGATCAAGCAGTGAAAAATTCCTGAAGTTGACTCCTTTTTTCATCCATTAATCACTTCTCGGCCAAACACAAAGCACCTGTCAGGGTGATGTTTTGACAGATAGTGATTGTAAAATTATGTGCTAATTCCCTGGAGATGAATGGCAAATTTTCCCATTTCTGGAGGACTGTCAATCCATTACTTTATTTAAAACCAGCCCTTTTTTATTATTATTCTTTTTTTAAAAAATCCTGTCTTTTGACTGTTTCTGTGATGTCTCATTGTTCTCCAAACATCTCCCTTCCTAGGCCATGAAGCTGCAACAATAATCTATCTTGCCATTCTCTTGCTGGAAAGTCTGTTTTATGCATACTCAGTTTATAACAAAGTAGTTGGTTTTCCCTTTTGAAAGCACTTAATAGAGGATAAGTATTTCAGCCCCCGCAGCCTGGATTTCTTCCAAATGTAAGGCATACACTTCTGAGGTGTGGTGACAATATGATTGTATTCCTGCACTGAGCAGAGGGTTGGACTTGATGGCCTTGTAGGCCCCTTCCAAGTTCACTTTTCTATGATTCTATGAGTCCAAAATGTCATATCATTAACAGTTCTGCTCAGATCTTGCAAACAAACAGCATCTCATATTACATTGTTTTCTCTTCCTGCTGCTTCCCCTTTCTAGAAATATTGTCTTTTCCAGTAAGTTCTGCTCATGTCTTGCAAATTAACAGCTGTGGCTTCCTTCATTCAAACAATCTGCCTCTTATTAGGTGTTCCTCTCTTCCTACTGCCTTCCACCACTTTTCCCAGCAATATTATCTTCTCTGGTCAGTTTTGTATTCTTATTATATGTGCATGGTTGGATAGCCTCAGTTTATTCACTATAGCTCTAGTAAGAGTTTAGGCTTGATTTGATTGAGCATCCACTTTTCTGCCTTTCTGGCTGTCTGTGGTATCAGTAAGGCACTCTGCCAACACCACATTTCAAATGAGCAGATTTTTGTCTCTGTCTTTCTTTACTGTCTTTCTTTCACATGGTATGGATGATTTTGACCTTGGTTTCCAGTGACATTCTTTGTTAATTCCCAGCTCTCCTCCTCCTTTTTTATTTCAAAAGGTGAGGGGGCATATTTTGGGAAACATGCACACAGCATGTTCGTAGAGCTTTTGGTCCATTACAGTGGTGCCTTGAGTTACGAACTTAATCCATTCCAGAAGATGGTCGTAACTCAAATTGGTCGTAACTCAAAGCACCATTTCCCATAGGAATACATTGAAACAGGATTAATCAGTTCCAGCCAAACCCCCCCACTAAAAAACACACTAAAAACACACTGCAAGAGCCATCAAATCACAGAAACATAACCCCCCCAGAATCAAACAAACCCATTCCAGCAGGGACTAAAAAACACACTGCAAGAGCCATCAGAAACGCGATTAATCCGTTCCAGCCGAACCCCCCCACTAAAAAACACACTAAAAACACACTAAAAAACACACTGCAAGACCCATCACAGCATAGAAACATAACCCCACAACCCAGCCCAAACCCACGCTGCAAAACCCACCCAGAACAGGCAGTTTTAAAAAAGCAAAAAGCAGTACTTTACCAGGCAGTCCGAAGCCTCCTCCGAATGCACACTCTCTAACCGCTGGGACGAAAGAGCTACAAAGAAGCAGCCTCTCTGCCGACCAACGGTTAGCAGTTCAAATTTCCCCGCCTTTTTTCCGGTCGTAACTCAAAGCTCCGGTCGCAAGTCAAAGCAAAATTTTGTGGCCGGAGCTGGTCGTAACTCAAATTGGTCGCAAGTCAGGACGTTCGTAAGTCGAGGCACCACTGTATAGCTTTTTTTCTCAGCTTGTCTACCTCAAAGAAAGTCTTTAGCCTGCATTCTGCAGAGCAGGCATGGCAGCATTAGTTTACCTGAGAAGTTAAAGAGTGTGCACGTTTCTCCATTGTGTATGTTGCACTCACTCACACTTTTGCTTTATCTTTTCATGAAGTCCAAAACAGACCTTCAAAATATTTGGGCACAGAAGGACTACAAAGTACCCTCTTGTACTCTCTACCATTCACACTTGTCAAAAATTGGCTTTGACAATTACTTTGTGTTTGGGTGAGAAATGGTTAACTGATGAAAATAGGAATCAGATTGCTTGGTGTCACTTTGTGAATGATAGTGAGCGCAAGAGACCTGTAAACCATCTTGATTGCTGCCATTATTCAGGCTGCCTTTTGCTATGTAAAGCTTGGCATTCGTTATCCTGCTGGCAATACAGACACAATATATGCAGCATTATTGAGCTATTTCCTGGCATTTTGAATTGTGGATATAGAAGCACAACATCTCCCATTCATAAATGGAGATTTAAATTATTTTTATTTTTATTTTTTTTAAGAATTCAGTCTACTTTGGAACACTCTTGCTGGAAAGCCTGTTCCACACATGCTCAGTTTATAAGAAAGTCACTGTTTTACCTTTTTGAAAGGCCTTTTTTGAGGATCAATATTTCAGCCACTGCCTAAATTCCTTCTAGGTGAAAAAAAGCAGGTGGGGCCAACCATTCTTTTTCAAGATAAGCGAGATTGATCTTTTCAATTTATTTGATCTGTTTTAAATCTAGGGGCATTAAAGGTTGCTTGTTTCTAAATAGGGGGTTAAAACAGTTTTAAGCTTTAAAAACCATAACATGAAAACTCATTGCCCAAACTTCTCCAAATTTGGCACAGAGCAAGAGCAGATTGTCTCCTACATTTGTGCTGAATTTGGTGCTGATACAAAGTCCAGTTTCAAAGTTATAATTTTGTGTTTGTGCTTCTCCTATTTTTAGAATTGCCTTGTAGAATGTTGGGTTGCTCTACTGCACAATAATCTCACTGCACTCTCGTGCAGTGATAATTCACAGCTGTTCCCCTCTGTCAAAGGACAGTTTTTCTTATACCATGCTGCCTATTCTACAGCCTCTAAACTGTGATAGAAGATGTTATTGCTTTGCATGTGTTGGCATGCAGCTCAATGGCAGTCTAACTGGCTTCTCTGTGTGGAATGAGGAAAGGCTCCATCTTGCTGAACTCAAGCAGCAAAATGCTGTGAGCCAGTCCTGTTGCCAAGGTTAGTGTCATGGTCTGTTCCCATTGGTCAAATATAGCATACACCACTGATTCATAATACTGAGGCAATACAACATTTCCCTGCTGTAGAATAAGTCACAGTTTTGTTTGATATTGACTGTTGCCTTACTGGGCACAGTGGTCCATTAAGAACTCATTCACATTACTTATATGAATGTACCTTCTTGAACATGACTGGCTTATTTAAAACCTGCAAAAGGAACAGACAGATCATCTCTGTAAGCTCTGCAATTTAATTGTAAACTAAGATCCTATATGCTGTTCGCTATCAACTTTTCCGCTATTAATAAGACATTTATTGCATTGAAACCCAAATGAAATGTCACAGTTCAGTGATTAACTGATAATATAGATTGAATTCAATTGCAAGGATGCTGCATGCCTACGATATATAAACCCAGCTTACATGAAATATCTCTCTCACTATGCATTTATAAATTGGAGATGCAAAAAGATAGACTGTGATTACATTTCTCAAAGTGTGGTTTGTCACCTATTTAGAATATTCCAAAATAAGACATGTTGCAATCGGGAATGTAACCATTGGTTAAAAAGTATGTTATCTTTCTGTTCCATTTGTGGGAATACTCATAAAAGGCAGCATTTTGCTAAATGGTTGAAAAAAAGAGCAATGTAGATTAGTTTTACTGCAAAATTAGGTTAAAAACAGATGTTGCTACCTCAGATGTGTTTATGTGTTTTTAAAGAAGCATTGGTTATTAAGTTAATGCCTAACAGTGCAACCCCATATATGTCTACTCGGAAATAAACCTCTTGAATTCAAAGCTGTGTGTTCGTCTACATGAGTACACAGTTATAGGCATTAACATTACACGAAAACATACGTAGCCAAATCTTGATTGCAATGGTCACTGTTGCATAGTTACACCAGTGGTAGGGGAATGGCATAACTCACAGTGGCAAATTGCCACAATCTATCGTGTTCCTGCTCACATTTCTCATTGCGCACAACCAGGAATCCAAGAAGGAACTTTTAATTAGCGAAAAACTGTTGCTGGAATTTATGCTGTTTCTCTTTTGCTGGTATAGCTACGCAAAAGGATTTTGGTCAATGTCCTAACTAGACAAATACCTTCTGGAATGGCTAATTTGATATAGAGAAACAGTAAAAGAGGAGTGTTTCCCCCCTACTGTTTGTTCATTTTCCACAGTCCAGCTTCTCGCATTGCAAGGTGGTAAGCATATATTTCCAGATGTACAAGAGCAGGCAGACTCAGGTTCAAGAGAAGATGACCAAAGGTTGGAGGGTATGACACATTCAGCCCTGAAGCCCACTGCTGATTCCTGAGCTTTGGCTTGTTGTACATCAAGCCATACCAAGCCTCTTGTGGTACTTCTCTGCTGCCCATAAAGCACCAAATTGGGACAAATTCTCTTCTGGTTTGCAGACAACCAGGGATGGGGATTTGAGTCACAGGACTCACTGTCAAGTTGGACCTAAGTCATACTGGTGACTTGACTTGGACTGGACTTGGGGTGTGTGTCAATGAATTGGACTCAAATCTTGACTTGGAACTCACCCACCCCTCCTTTTTTTTCTGGGGGAAAAAGCTTGTTTTTAATAGGGACTCAGACTTGGGGCTTGGTACCAAAGACTTGCACTCGGACTTGGGACTCAGACCCAAAGACTGGCCAACATTGCTGCAGACAACACCCTTAACTGCTGTACTACAGCCCAAACTCTGCTCACGACCTGGGGTTAAATCCCAGATAGCCGGCTCAAGGTTGACTCAGCCTTCTATCCTTCCGGGGTCGGTAAAATGAGTACCCAGCTCGCGGGGGGGGGGGGGACAATATGTAGCCTGCATAATTAACTTGTAAACAGCCCAGAGAGTGCTTGAAGCACTGTGGGGCGGTATATAAGCAGCATGCTTTGCTTTGCTTAACCACCTACAAAGTGGGGATTTGTTGACTAGCTGATATTTTTCTACTCTGAGAGTTGACTCAAAAAACTAAAAGCTGATAACCCAGATAGCACCAAATATTGTGATGGGGCTGTCTGCTTTTGTAGATGCTGCTGGAAAATACAAATTGTTTGGAAAAATTTAGGACTTTCACAACAAGTCCATTTCTTTGATGTTCCTGAACATGGCTTTAGGAAATTGTCAGTGGGCAATCGTAAGAAGAAAGCCATCAAGGCAGCAGGTTAACTTGATATTTCCTTAAAGCTATACATGAGTAAGGTGGAAAATGACATACAAGATTACCCCTGCTGTGGTGGTGGAACCTATTGTGGAGGATGCGGGGGGGGGGGGGCAGGGGTTGCCTAATTTTAATTACAATGTGTAGCAAAATGGGCACTGCATTATTTTATGACTGTTTATTTGTCATTTTCCATCTATGACTTCCTTTTTTATTTCACCTGTAACCAAGACATGTTTCCTGGTATAATTCATCTACCTACTTCTGAAATGGCTACTCAGTTGACTATCACAGATATTTCCCATAAACAGATAAATTATCTTGATACCTGTATGTATAACTTCACATATGTTTGAAAGAGATGGCTTGACTCACTCTTCAGACCAATCACCATTGAAAACATGGGATATAGTCTTGATGAGAGATTACCTCTGACCCTGCCTATGCCCAAATAAAAGGTGCCCAACTCACTCTGTCTTTTTAGAAACAACCCAACTCAGTCTTTGTATATATGTGTGTCCCAATATTTGTGTGTCCCTGGATCTCCAGGGCAGGATAGGGTTAGGGTGGGACAACAACATTCCTGCCAATAGGGAAAGGCTGATGGCTATGACTTAGAGTAGGGGGTTACAGAAGGCCATCAGAATTATTTGGCCATCTCCAGTACAGAGAACACAAGGGGGGGGAAAGAGAAGCTGGAGACAACTATTATGAACTTTACCACTTACAAAACCAAACCAACTAGAAAAATGAATGGAAACAAATACAGTGGAGAGAGTACTAAATGTCCTAAAGTGAAGCTCTGAGTTAGCCACTCAATCCATACAAGTATGAAGGCATTCATCTACACAAAGAGAGAGAGAAAGAGAGAGAGATTCAGTCCTCGGACAGTAACTAGGTTTGGGGAAAAATAAGAAGCAGAAGAAGAAAAAGAGAAAATTGGCACCAACTCAGTGTCATTCTTAAAACTCACTGATACTTTTGATTTCCCTTTTTCTACTTTTTACTACATCATTTTATTTAAACATTTTAACACCACAAATGCTGAAGTGGAATGAAACTGGTTTCCTCTCTCTCATATAAGTATCTCAAATCTCTTTCCTCTGTCCTGTGGTCCCCACAGAGGTACATCAATTGCCTCAATGCAGTGCACAGCTCCCGTCCATATGCTTAAACTAACTACGACTCTCAGAATAAGACAAGGGAAATTACCAAATAATCAATGTTGGGGCAGGGGGACTTTCAAGTTTATCTATAAAGTCCTGCAATACCAGAGTGCTAGTTGTAGCACAGCCTTATAAATTCCTGGGAAAATATAAACAAGATAATATGGTTGTATATTCACATTTTTAAAAGTTCAGTTATTACTACTGAAATTTTATTGATTTTTTAAAAGGCTATTTATTTATTTATTTATTTATTTATTTATTTATTTATTTATTTATTTATTTATTTATTATGCTTATATGCCGCCCATTTAGACACAGTCTACTCTGGGCGGCTCACAAAACACAGAGTAAAAACAGTTAATATATATTGACAATTTGCAACCTTTATACAATAGACGATAGTTAAAAATAGAGGAAAAGAAGAGGTACGTTAAGTAATGCCCGGAGGGAAGGCCTGTCTATATAACCAGGTCTTGAGTTGGTTTTTAAAAATGCCCAGCGAGGGAGCCAAATGGATCTTGGGGGGGAGTTTGTTCCAGAGACTGGGAGCCACTGCCGAGAAGGCCCGGTGTCTTGTTTTTTCTTTCCGGGCCTCCCTCGGTGTTAGGCTCCTCAGTCGCCCCTCCTGGCTAGATCGGGTGATACGAGTAGATGTAGGTGGGAGGAGGCATTCGGCCAAGTATCGAGGTCCTAAACCGTTTAGGGCTTTGTATGTAATCATTAATACTTTGAAATCAACGCAGAACCAAACGGGCAGCCAATGCAAGGCGGCCAGGGTGGGAGTGATATGTTGGTGTTTCCTCACCCCACTAAGAAGTCTGGCCGCCGCATTCTGCACCATTTGGAGTTTCCGCATCAATCTCAAAGGTAGCCCCACGTAGAGCGCATTACAGTGGTCTAATCTCGAGATTACGAGCGCATGGACCAAGGTGGTGAGTGCCCCCACATCAAGAAAGGACGCAGCCGGGCAATCCACCAAAGATGGAAATAGGCGGTGTGGACCACTGACGCCACCTGAGTTTCCATGGTGAGCGCCGGGTCCAGATGTATCCCCAAGCTGCGAACCTCATTCTTCGCAGTGAGAGTCACCCCCCCAAAAGAGAGGGAGTTTCCCAAACCGCTGACGGTGGGTCCACCCACCCTCAGGACCTCCGTCTTGTCCGGGTTCAGCCTCAGCCCGTTTTCCTGCATCCATTGCAGTACAGACTCCAGACAGCGCTGAAGGGACAGAACAGCATCCACTGTAGTTGGAAAAAAGGAGATGTAGAGCTGAGTGTCATCAGCATACTGATGGCACGATGCTCCACACCCCCTGATAACCTCACCCAGCGGCCTCATATAGATATTAAACAGCATTGAATATTTGAATATTCTGTTGTTTATTTATCAGTCTGTTGAAAAGCATTGTGTAGGTAGTGTACTTTTTAAAAAGAGAAAGAAGAAAAAGAAAAATCTGTTTAATATCACTACAACATACAACATTGTCTGTCTAAAGTATGAAATGCTGCATTGACATGTTCACAGGTGTACACATTCTGAATGCCTTTACATGAATATATGCAACTGTCATTGGCTATGCCATTTATAATAAACGAATTATATTATTATGGATTTTGGAATGTTTATGCAAATTCTGAAGTTGTTGAGTCACTGTTTAACTCAGAGTAACAACATATACAAGATCAAAGGGTATATTTTTTACCATTTTCCATTTTAGCTTTGTTCTCTACTGTCTTTTCTACATACTGCACATTATTTCATTTTGTCCTTGCAGTTTTACCTTTTGCTTTAAAAAAAAAACCATGAACATCCTACCTGACTTCTGAGCACATATGACAGCATCCTCAGATGAGGAGGCGGGGCAGGGATTGCTATGGTGCTGCCTTTGAGTGGGCAGCTGCTAGAGGAGGCAGAGAAGAAAAGTCTGTGCTCCTGCTGTGGCTGGTGAAATGACAAAAGAGGAAGAGCAGAGTGCACACTAGCTGGTGAGTTGGGGAATCCAGCCAGGGGTTGGGGGAAGGGAATGCACAGCACTTGTGGTGCCAGTAAGATGATCCAGCACAATCTGACAATCTAGATTCGTGCTCACCTCTAACACAATACAATGGAAACACTGTAGTTTTCTGGAGTTCATCAGAGTTGTTTCAATTTAATTGTGTCTGTGTCTTTGTAGTTCAGGGCAACTAGGGAGAATGATTGGGGGATGGCTGTTCCCACTGTACAAAACATCACATCCCTACTTATTGTATTACCAGAAAATCACTGAAAGTCACGGCCCTTTCAGGCCCATTCTAATCATTGCAGTTAGGAAAGAGTAGAAGCTCCCAACAGTGGGGGGGGGGGGGGAGTCTGGATTGGGAGTATAAAAAGATGGGCTGATTGGCATTGTCCTTTACATCATATGATTATTGAAAAATAATTTGAATCCACCAGTACCAATTCCAGAGCACACTGCAAAGTATTTTCCAAGGTAGTCTCATGCTAAGCTGGTTTTTATGAAGGTTTCATTAAGAGAGAGATCCATGAGTAGCTGGTTGTTTGGTTAGAAGGCTCTTTAAAGAAATTAATACCTGTGTAGAACGGCAGTAATAGTCCCATAGTGCTCTTGTGTACACACACTTCCTAATCTGGGAACAGATACTCAGGCCCACACCATCTCAGAGACAGGTGGATATCCAATATAGATACATACTGTGGCATCTCCTAACAGGTACAGATTACACTTGAAACAGTTCTGCATCTGATAAGTAGCCAAAGTGTTGACAGATATTCACTTGACCAGAATGTACCGTAATATAAAAAAGGAACACATCACACTCATTTTAAATTAGCTCATAAAGGGTTAAGAAATTCCTAAAAGATGCAGATCTTAGTAAAATATAGCTGAAGGGCAAGACGTCTTTCGGCTTCTGTGCCTTCAAAAGATTATTCTAGATACAGTTGAAAGAGTTATTGTTGTCCTTTTGTTTGCAGAGAAGAGGGATCTCCACATCGCCTTCTTCCCAGTAGGCTTTGCTAGAGGTCATGTAAGGTATGCATGATTCTCTGACTCATCAAGCCCCTACCTGTTGTCTTGGGACAGAATTTGACATCAAATCCCTGTGGCTCAAAACACTAAGCCAACGTTTTGGTGTTGCATCCCTCTACTCCACCCATCCCTCTTTTACAATCTGTCATAGTAAAGAGTTCCAGAGAAGCCAAAAGCTTGCAGATTTTGTGATTTGTCCATTGATCATAGTAATAGTATGGCTCACTTATGGATTTTGGATTTCTTTTAATTGGTCGGTATTCTGTTACCAAAAAAAAAAAAAAGGAGTGAAAGGGCAGTTGTATAATCTCCCCCTGACAAGCTCCCTGATAGATGCATGGTCACAGACTGGCAGTGTGATTGGTTGCGCAACTGGTTGTGCAACTGGACGCCATAATGGCCCTTCTGTTTAGGCAGACCAGCCCTTGACTATAACATGCAAGCTATATTTCCTACATATAGTTCTTCAAGTGGTAACATATGTAACATTATTTGCTCACCTTTTTAATGCATTTTGCAACACAAATACATTGTACCAGCTGAATAGCTGTTGCTTGTCACAAGGCAAAAGTCAAGATCCTGTTCAGCATCAGCTGAATGGAAAGTTCTGCCAGGGTTGTAACATGGGACCTTTCTGATCACTATTCCACAAGGGGAAATTACTGTTGCTTCTGCTTGCACGAGGAGGTACTCAATACCTCTTTGAAGGACTGGCATTACTCCTGCCACAATGTGTTGTGAGAGTGGTTTGTTTGAGAAAAATCCTGGCCACAAACATGAGCAAAACATAGCCTTGGCAAAGACACGTTTCCCAAATATGCCTGCTGGCAAACCCTAGAAATGGGACACAGTTCAACACCTTTCTGGGATCTGGGCTGGAACACTGGCTTCTGGTGAGGGTCAAATCGTTTCAAAACAGCTGGGCCAGGCCACAGCATTCAGCAGAGGGAGGCATTTGCTTTAGGCAGCAGATCTTGGTTGTCACAAAACAAAAACAAAAACACAGACCACCAATTGGTTAATTGTATAATTCAGTATGATTGTGCCTTTATTGCCAGGAAAGGGAAGAAATGCCTGTGTGATTTGCTGCCTCATGTGCCCAAATAGTTTGGCTGGCTTTATGTACTGTGAACCTTGACTTAAGTAGGTACAAAGATTTGTTGCTTCTCCTGAGGCAGCAAAATGACTTGGACTGGCCTTGCAGAACAGACTCAAAAGCCTGCTGCTTTGGGGCAGGTTTTTAAATCCACCCCGTGAATAAAAGATCGCAGAGCAGAAGGAAGAGAATTCTTCCTAATTCCTGCAGTGACAGACTTGAAATGCTGTGTTTACCAGCAGTATCTAAGAGTTTCACTTTAAAACAGGCTCTTAATCTGCATTACACCCCTGAAGCAACACCCTCTAACAGACTGAGCTTTTGCTGTTCTTAATGCTTCCCTTTCCCGACTTCACATACATATTGGATGGCTTGAAGCATATCCAGAGAGCCTAAAACATGCAAGATCTGTTTATGCACACCTTGAGTAGCAAACCCGCTCTGCCTTCTGCAAAACATCCACACCAATGTTTTGATGGAATAGTATGACATTCCACTCAGCCAAAATTCTGCAGAGTGGAAGTAGGTGTTTCTATTCATCCCTAGTTACAGCAACAAGACAAGATTCCCAAGGGAAAAAACATCTACAGACCAAAATCTGCACACAGAGACAGTATGCCATGGGCCTCAATCACAGAGACTGTCTGATACTTCTCCTATGGCTGCAATATACCTCATTGGAACAAGGGTTTTATGAGGTAATTATATTTTTTTCACTAAGGTGCTACACTAACTTTTTGAAAGACATCTAGGGAAGTTTTTTATTTGGCATTTCTTTTACAAATGTATAATAGACCAAATAGATAGACCTAACCAGATTCTAAGATTATGAAGAGTTTATTCTTGATTTTCTCTCAGTCGTTTTGGTGGACTGAGGAAAAATTATAACACTGTATCTATAATCTCTTCATTTCTACCAAACACAATTCCTTTGTGACAAGACCAAGTTACTGTATAACATTTTTAACATAAATTGTTTACTGTGTCTTGAGTCTTAGATTGAAAGAAGTTTCTTTAATTTTTTTTCACTCATTCTTTAGGAGTGGGCATATAATTTTGTATTACTGAAAAATATAGGGGGAAGAAGATGGCACAGGCAACCCATGGAGGATGTAGCGAAAGTATACCTTCCAAAAAGAAAGACCTCATGTTATAAGAGGGTCATTCTGCAATTAAGTTTATTCCTGGCCTGAATTGCTTTCAGATATAAGCAACCTAATTAAGAAGGGAGGGAGATTCTCAATAATGCAACAGCATGAGTTTTCAGTATATAATAAGATAATGTTGCCGCTCACAAGGATACTGAGAAGAGTTCAAGGACATTTAATGTCTCTAGAAAGGATAGAGGTCAATGAAAAGTTTAGCTGCATTGCATCACTGGAGAGACTAGAAGGATCAATAAAAGGGGCAAGATGAAAGCTACTTGCATATGTTGGCCTAAATGCAATTGTCAGGTCCAGGCTGGCTAGATCCATTTAGTAAATGGGACTCATGTAAGTGTTGACTTACCAATTTCCCATTGATTCAGTGACTCTATTCTAGTTGGGACTAGTAATTGAGTTTGGGCTATTGGTTATTAACCCAGAAGATGAGACGATGGAAACTATGGTACACTTTCCCTACGACTTTAACAAGCAAAGATAATGGAATATTGCACCGTGTGGAGCTGCACCGCTAAATCACAGGCAATACAGTTGTCTCTGTAGTGTGATTTCTATTTCTAAAACAATTTAAAAATGACTTGCAGAAAAATCTTATGTATAGCAGTAAGTGCTACTGTGTTCTGTGGGTACTATTCTTTGGAAGCTTCTCTGGGACTGCCCTTATCTTTGTTGTGACCTCATTTGAGTTCAACCTGAAAGGTTTTTCTAATTTGTCTATTCATCTTGGTGCCAAACTGATATATCCTTCCTTGCGAGTCCTTTAATTTAGCCACAACAATATGCACATGTAGTATATTCATCTCTGTGTCAGAAGTAATATATATTAATAGCAATGGCTGGCTGCTTGGGGGCTCCAAATTTGTAAAATTCTTTGAGGCTGCTCATCCTTGTTGCCTGATGTCTTTGAAACAGTGACCCTGGATCCCTTTAAAGTCACCGAGACTTGTGGTTAAAGGTCAGAGGAGATTTAGGATGTTACAATGTGTGTGCTGGTTAACCGTGCTCCAGCTCTGTATAAACAGCTTATTGTTTAAGCTGCCCAGCCCCATCCTTATTTCTAGCAGAGCAGAGTCATATAAGGGCATACAATTGTTGCACCAATTACTCATTGTCCTTAGATAATTCTGGTGGAGCAGCCTCATGCCATCTTGTGTACAGTTGCTAAACTACATCTCAGGCTATTTGCGTTCACATGCAATTCCAAAGGGACTGATTAAAGCTGTACAGATTGAGAAGGGGAGGGGGAGGGGAGAAGAGGGACAAGATAATTATTTTAACAAAGCATTAGCCCATGAGGATGAACAGAAAAGTGATGGTGCGGCCTTTCTCTCAATTTACTTGATTGGTTTATGGCTTATTTCAAGCCACTCTCAGGGATACATCTTTGTCTTGGCCAGGGCGGGCTGATTTGCTTTTGAATGCGACAACTGGATAGTTTCTTGGGCATTTAATGATAGATCCCTTTGGGTTGTCTGGTAAGAAAAGTCTGTCATTCTTTGGCTCTGATAGAGCTCTTATCAGCAGGTGACAAAGGCACTACTCATCAAACCTCCTTGTCAAATTGGTTCTTCAAAATCTCTTGTCACTCCTTTCACACGTTTCCAAGCTGCCCATATTTGGCTGAGTTCCTACTCATATTGACTGTCCTCTGACCTGTCTGTTTTTGAAGGTTGCTTCCTCTTTGAAATTCCCTTTTCCTTTAATATGAAATCCCTTCCTCCCTTCCTGTTCCCCCACCCCACACCAAAATCTGTGTTTCTTGATGAAAGGCCCCTTGGTATAAATTAAGGAAGTAAAATATCTCTTGTGATTTAAGGTCTGCCATTGTTTTCCATTGTTTTGGCCATCTTGTGGTCACTGATAACTTAAACGGTGCAATCCTAATTCAGAGATACACTGGTTGTCAGGAGGTTGGAAGAGGCCTTATGCTGCAGAAATGCCCATACAGACCCCTTCTACATTGGCAGTTCTTGGAACTCTGCTGGCAAAGGGATCTGCCAATGGAAATCTTCTGCTGGCTAAGACATGCAGTTTCCAGAATTTCTGACAGAACAGCCAGAAAATGGTAGAGAAAGGGTAAAGAGAGGGAACAGCTGAGATAATAAGCCTCCTGCAGTCAAAGGAGAACAAATCCATGGAAAATGATTGTCCAGGGCGAGGGTAGTCCTAAGTATTTTTCAAAATCCTTAGCTTGGAATGATGGCTTGGAATCAGCTGGCCTAGTATCCTCAGCTGGCCCTCACTCATGCTCTCTCCTTCTCCATTGGTGCCAGCTAAGCATCTTCCTTACAAAGTACTGATACTTTTGATTTTTCTTTTCCTACTTTTAATCATGTTGCATAATTTTAATTTTAACATGTTTATCTCCACAGATGTCAGATGTTGTACAAGAGATCCATGGGGGCTGCCACCCCATCACACAAGCATTCTTAGGCTCTTTATTCTTCACTGTGATAGCCATAGAAGCACACAAATAGCTCGGATTCAGTTTGTATTTCAGCCTTCAACCAAATATAGTGCATAGTCCTCATTCCTAGACAGCACCGGAAGCATTCTGCACTTATTTGGCACATTCTCAAACTGTGGAGAGTGAAATACCTGCATAGGGGAGTGAGATACCTGCATAGGTGGTGCAAGTGCTGTGGCATGGGGAGCAATCTTCAACTGCAGGTGCTGCTGGGACTCGGTCTGCTTCCTGCTGGGAAACTAAACTGACAAATCCAAAATAAGTCACTTTTCAAAAAAATAGAAATACACTTTTGGCCTTTCAAGCCCTAAAGGCTGTGGTGGTGAGATATCTGAAGGATTGCCTTTCCACACAGGAACCTGCCAGGTGATTAATATAATTTTTTGGGACTCCTGTCTTATGAGTTAGAAGGAGGCTACCAGAAAAGATGTTTCTCGGTGGTTGCACCTAAATAATGGAATCCCTTCCCTGACTATTTTTTAAAATAATTTTCTAGGTCAGAATTGGGAAACCATTGGCTGTTCAGATGTTTTCACCTATATCTCCCATCAGACCCATTGAGAATGGCCAGAGGTAACCTTTTATGAAAATTGTAGTAGAAAACATTCCTCACATTGCTTTAGGAGAAGCCTGCCCAGTGTTTTCAGGTTTTTAACAGCACAAGATCTGCCTTCTTATATGACTATCTCCCTACTGTCTCCCCCCTCAACTTTTATTTCTGTTTTAATAGCTGCTGGTTTGATATTCTATTGTTTTTGTGCTGCCAGGAACTATCCCCCCCCCCCTTTATTTTGTTTACTGTAATTGTTTTATATTGTTTTAATACTGTAGACTGTGGGTCCAAAATATAAAAAAAGAAAGAAATATAAAATGTTAGTAATACAGAAATCTCTTTTTTGTCTTTTTTCATTGAAAGGGGTGAGGATTTCTCATGTACCCATGTAGCTGGGTTTCAGTCTTCTGGGGCACAGGATGAATCTACAACCTGCAAGTCTCAAAATGTTCACTCTGGAGCAGTTCTGCTGCTATAAATGGGGGTAATTTCAGAGTAAATGGTTTGAGAGAGCTCTAACCTCACATGCTTCTGTGGATTTCATAAGGCTGAAATTGCCAAATGGCTAATTGAAAATATCTCTCCAGAGAGTTTTTTAAAAGGAGCTACTTGCTAGTTACAGTATTTGTGCAGAACATTTACCTATTAGGCTCTTAGTGTTAATTTCATTATTTATTCAGGTTTCTGGTGAGTAAAAAGGAGTGCCATCCACAGAAACTATTTAGAAAACTGTGAATAGTGAGCACCTCCTTTGATATTTGGTAGGCCCATGATAATCAATCTGCAGTTGTGTACATGTCTGAAAAATGTGATGTGACTAGTAATTAGTACATGTTGGGTGATCTCTGCATTCATGTAACGACTTGCCGGCTTACTCATCAGAAGGGTAATGTGATGTTTTGTAAAATTCTCAAAAGACAGAGAGACCCTTAATGAGTTTTGGCCAAAGAGAATGGCAGCACACAATGATGTTCAAGCCATTTGTTGACTCCCTACCAACTAATAGAGAGCATGTAGAAGAGAAAAAGAAGCAGAGCATGTAGAAGAGAAAAGGAACCAGAAAAACCATCCTTGTTGCAGGTTGTAGGAAGTTTCCGTTGTTCCAACTCTTTGCACTCCCCTTTGTTTCAACACTAGGGGAAAAAAGCGGGGGGGGGGGGAAGAAATCCTATTAAGTACATTATTGATTTATCTGATTTCCCCAGGATGTTAGCCTATAGGTAAGCTTAAGGTGGAATGTTTCAGTGTGGCAAATAAATGAACATGTCAAGCTTTAAGACACTTCCTTGTTCTCATTTAAAGTGCTTAGTATTATTTCTGCTTGGCTCTCGGATGTTACTGTGAAGAAGAAAAATTTATCTGTGAACTTCATTAAAATATTCTTTCTGAAACCGTTGTTAGCGCATTAAACCTAGTGTTAGTTTTGATTGCTCTTAATTCAGCTTGTAAACAAAGTAAGCTTTTTTATCATCCCCATGTCACAAAGTGAAAACAGAATGATCCTATATCCTTCCAGTGCACAGAAAGACACAGTACACTGGAATAAACAGCAGGCACAGAATATCAGGCTGGACTGCAGAGCAGTCATTTCTGCATTCTGGAAGGTGAATCCAATTTGTACCGTTCTTTTGCTATTGGTTTGATGGGACACGCTTTTCCTGAGCCGAAGAAATTCAGTGTGTTCCTATTATTTCCTCCATGACATCACATTATACTGTAATTTATAATTTGTTTATGACATTTCTATTCCTCCTTTCTTCCACAAACAAAATTCAACATAAGTTACTATTTAACTTGCAAAATGAGTGAAAGCATACAAAATTTAAGCACAGTTTCTAACCAAGTTTGTAGCATTGTACTTAACTCTTTCACACTGACACAATGAAAAATTGTGATGGACACAGGTGCTCAAACTGAAAATATTTAAATACACACTACATTTCACTAGCTCATTCATGTGAACAATGTAAATGTGTCAATACAGAATCTATTCCATTAGGGACCAAAACATCACTTTCATTTTTGGGAACTTCTTGGCAGCAGGAGAACACCAAAATAATGACCAAAATACATACTGTATATGTACATATGTGCTATTTCTCTGCACTAACTATTGTAATTGTCTCTACATGGTAGTCACTTAAAAGTTGCATTCAGGGTTTTGACCCTGTTTTTGCCACCTTTTCTATTTGCTTCCCATCTGTTCTTTAAAATATTAAATGTTTCTCCAGTCTTGCATTCAGCTTTTCCCCCTCTCTATTACAGGAATAGCCTTTTTGCATTATTTCATGATAATATCTCTAGTATCAACCCACAGTTCTCCTGGTTCATGGTTAATTGAGTTTACTAATACAAATCTATTCTCAAGATGGACTTCCATCAGAAACATTTAAATTATATTTTGGAACTGTGATACTTTTAGTGTTCTTTTTCAGCTTCACTCTAATTTTTAGTAATAGCAATTTATGGTCTGTATCACAATGTGCTCCTGGTCTTGTTTTGGTGAGGAAAATGCAGCTTCTCCATCTACTACTCCTATTTATGTAGTCAGTTGATTTCTATATTGGCCATCTGGAGATATCCTTGTGTACAGTTTTTTGTTTAGTCACTTGAAGCATGTATCAATGAGCTTCCTTCTTGAAAATAAACAGATTGTGGGCTTCACAGAATTCCGTAAGTCATTCTTCTGTTCCTAGGCCAAATCCTACAACATTTCGTTCTGCTTGGTTTCCTACTTTTGCATTCTATTATCAGCACATCTTCTGTTGCAGTGAGATCAATATCCTCCTAGATGCATGCATAAAAGTTTTCAATGACCAGAAGCCTCATGATGATACCAATGCAAGCTGATAGCACCATCACTCACAGGCTTTTATCACTAAAAGTTTCCTATTCCACCCCACCCCGTAGTTCCAAGGTTTCTGTGGGATCCCCTTTGACCTAGGGAAAACTTTCAGAGCCTTAGGCCATTGGGAGAAGGCCTTTAATGCCTAAAAATGCCAGCTGCTAGTCCTGCCACTGTGATTGGGACTGTTGGTGGTGATTTTCAGGCATTAAAGGCTCCATCACTGTCCTGTGACTACGTCAAAAGGGATCCCAAGGGAGCCTCAAAACCTTGGGGTGGGGGAATAGGAAACTTTTAATGTGTGATAAAAGCTGACAGTTTATGATGTCATCAAGCTTGTGAGGGTTAAATTTACGCAAGAGGATTTTGGCCAATGTCCCAAAGTCTGGAAGCATTACTTCTTTGGGCTATAACTCCCAAATTCCCCCAGCCAGATAGGCTATGGATATACTAGCCGGGGATTTTGGAAAATTTGGGTTTAAAAAAATGACATTTTCAAACTCCTGTCGTGATATCCTCAGCATTTCTAAGGAAGTTTCAGCAGAACAGGTAAAAATTAATTAATTAAACCTCTCAAGGGAGTTCTGTACACTCTTGGATTGTCACTGGATTTCTCCCAAACTGAAATACCAATCAAATCTGCACGTTCCTCTTCAGATAAAATAGCTTACTTTTTTTAAATATAGAAGCCAATTTGCCTAAGGCTAGCAATATTTCCCAGTCACTTTCACCCCTCTCTACAGGAGCTGTCTCCAACTTTAGGAGTTATTGGATTACAGTTCTATCACTCCTGTCGTGATGGAGATTCTGGTCAAGAACATTTGGGAATCTAGGTGGAGAAGGCTGCTCTGCAGAGATAGGGGGAATAATTCTGATTGATGGATGGGTGCCGTTTTGAAAGTTTGAAACATGTTGTATATGGGACCTGTTGTTCAAATACATGCAAGGAACATAATTCAGATTAGATGAGATAAATGGGTGCCTCACATGACTCTCTCTGTAAGATCCTTATACACTAACTGAATAATGTATAATACTCTGAAAAAAGAGGGTGTACTATAAATCTGTTGGTTATTCCCACTTATTTTATTAGGTATTACCTCAATTTATTTTACCAAAGGATGAACATACATTTTTCTGGGAATTCTAAGCCCTACGTATATCTGTATATTAAATATGAGAGCACAGGATTTGCATATGCTTTTTGAACTTGGCTGTGAAAGATTCTGATCAATAGGTTGCTTACTCAACAGTCCAACTCATAAGGATTCTTACCTTGTATACACATCTGTCATTCATGTCAAGAAATTTTAAATCTGTCCTTGCCTCACTTTCCAACCTTGACTTTTGAACATCAAGGCCAGACAGTGAATCATTTCCATATACGTTTGTACCCTTGACATTCCACTAGTAATTGATCTCATCTCTCCATTATTATGTTAAGCCTATATGGATTTAGAAGGCTGGAATCCTTTCTTAATTAACCTCAGGTTTTTTTAAAGTAAGCTTACACTAGACTGACACCAGTGGTTCATAATCTATCTTAATTTAAGAATTCATGCATGGTCCATGCAGGCATTTGAAACTAAAAAAGGGCATAGTTAAAACCTACTATACAATATTGAAAACCAAGTTCTTTGTACAGTTGAAATTCAATATAGTTTTTTAAACAGACACAACCTTTTATTTAACCAGCAATAAGTGCACACAATAAACAATAGTTCATATGAATACCACTGCACACCATAGTTTATTAACCAAAATATAACAGGATTACTACAATATCCAGTGTTGGATGATGACTTCCATGATGTTCAGTAAGTGTAGCTTCAAAATATTAGAACATGCTGTACATGGTTTGATCCAAGTCTTTCTCAGAACCATTGCTGAAAATAATGGAGAGAGCAAAAAAAATTTGATATGAAATATCCAGGGCATTGTGAAAGCCAAGCTGACATGACACCACTCATTTTTCCCACTGGAGAGAGAGTGAGGATACACACTGATATATGGTAACATTTGTTGTTGTTTAGTCGTTAAGTTGTGTCCGACTCTTCGTGACCCCATGGACCAGAGCACGCCAGGCCCTCCTGTCTTCCACTGCCTCCCGGAGTTGGGTCAAATTCATGTTGGTAGCTTTGATGACACTGTCCAACCATCTCGTCCTCTGTTGTCCCCTTCTCCTCTTGCCTTTACATTTTCCCAACATCAGGGTCTTTTCTAGGGAGTCTTCTCTTCTCATGAGATGGCCAAAGTATTGGAGTCTCAGCTTCAGGATCTGTCCTTCCAGTGAGCACTCAGGGTTGATTTCCTTCAGAACGGATAGGTTTGTTCTCCTTGCAGTCCAGGGGACTCTCAAGAGTCTCCTCCAGCACCACAATTCAAAAGCATCAATTCTTCGGCGGTCAGCCTTCTTTATAGTCCAGCTCTCACTTCCATACATCACTACTGGAAAAACCATAGCTTTGACTATGCGGACCTTTGTCGACAAGGTGATGTCTCTGCTTTTTAAGATGTTGTCTAGGTTTGTCATCGCTTTCCTCCCAAGAAGCAGGCGTCTTTTAATTTCGTGACTGCTGTCACCATCTGCAGTGATCATGGAGCCCAGGAAAGTAAAATCTGTCACTGCCTCCATATCTTCCCCTTCTATTTTCCAGGAGATGATGGGACCAGTGGCCATAATCTTAGTTTTTTTGATGTTGAGCTTCAGACCATTTTTTGCGCTCTCCCCTTTCACCCTCATTAAGAGGTTCTTTAATTCCTCCTCACTTTCTGCCATCAGAGTGGTATCGTCTGCGTATCTGAGGTTATTGATATTTCTTCCGGCAATCTTAATTCCGGTTTGGGATTCCTCCAGTCCAGCCTTTCGCATGATGTATTCTGCATATAAGTTAAATAAGCAGGGAGACAATATACAGCCTTGTCGTACTCCTTTCCCAATTTTGAACCAATCAGTTGTTCCATATCCAGTTCTAACTGTTGCTTCCTGTCCCACATATAGATTTCTCAGGAGATAGATAAGGTGGTCAGGCACTCCCATTTCTTTAAGAACTTGCCATAGTTTGCTGTGGTCCACACAGTCAAAGGCTTTTGCGTAGTCAATGAAGCAGAAGTAGATGTTTTTCTGGAACTTTCTGGTTTTCTCCATAATCCAGCGCATGTTAGCAATTTGGTCTCTAGTTCCTCTGGCCCTTCGAAATCCAGCTTGTACTTCAGGGAGTTCTCGGTCCACATTCTGCTGAAGCCTACCTTGTAGGATTTTGAGCATAACCTTGCTAGCGTGTGAAATGAGTGCAATTGTACAGTAGTTGGAGCACTCTTTGGCACTGCCCTCCTTTGGGATTGGGATGTAGACTGATCTTTTCCAATCCTCTGGCCCACTGCTTA
This sequence comes from Intellagama lesueurii, assembly GCA_037013535.1. Classification (NCBI taxonomy): domain Eukaryota; kingdom Metazoa; phylum Chordata; class Lepidosauria; order Squamata; family Agamidae; genus Intellagama; species Intellagama lesueurii. The sequence goes on along the minus strand of JBAJHW010000003.1, from coordinate 55,263,416 downwards.
TGGGACCATAATCTGCAGGCACAGATTCATGTTGGTATTTCATGTCTCCTTTTATAGTTCACTGTAAAACCAGTGGGCTGTTGAATGTGTTGCAGAGAGTTGGGGAAAAGGGACAGTTTTTCAAAGTTCTTCATAACCTTGAAACACATATACATATGCCATGGAAATATAGTAGTCAGCTGCAGTTTGTCAGAGCTGTTTCTATTTCATATCAATATTTATCTCTTTTTTTGTCCATGCATAGGTGACCTAGTGTTAAACTGGTATATCAGTGTAGTCATGAGGTGATCTAGCTGTAAACTTGGTAGTTTATTTTTTAAAAACATTTCAGAGTGACTAGGGAGAAAGATCATGGCAGTGGGTGTTCCCACCACCCAAAACATCATACCCAGCTTAGTACATCAAGAGAACACCACCCACAGTCAAGCCCTCTATCCTTTTGGAGAATGAGACAACTGATCACATGGGGAAAAGTCTGTTTGAATTGTTCTAGTTGGAAAAAAGTGGAACCCCCAGATCTGCTAAAATGATGACCAACCCCAAACTATATAGTTTCATTCCAAACCCCACCCAGGTCATTATATTCAGCTGGCATGCTCATTATACCTCCATCATAACTACTCAGAAATGAGCCGTTTCATGGCTTTTAAGATACCCAGAATAATCTGACTCTACTACAGGTCATATGCTGCCCTTTTTGTACTAGATGAACTTGTTTTGTTTTAATATTTTTTTCCCCAGCCTTCTTTTTTATTGATGAAATATGCTCAACTCCATGAGAAATGACCATGGATGTGTGTATTCACAAAGAATGCATTTCACGTTTCATCTCATGTAACAGTTGCAACCATGACCTCTGAGCAGCTACTGAAACCACAAAATGACAAGCCAAAACATCCTCCAGTGATTCTGCCTTAAGATGTGCTGTCTCTATGAATTAACAACTGAGTAACTTCACCTGCATGGGAGGAACAGCATCAGCTCCAGTTAGCATTCTCCTTTGAATATACCCTGACCTTTCTTGTCAGAAAATGCCTGTCTTGGAAACAGATTCTTCAGAAGTACTTATACTGGAAGCAGTGGGATAATCCTGTAGCTATTTAGCATGAGAGAAGAGGAGGTTCTTTAGAGACTAATTCACTTCTTAACAGGAGTTAATGCACTAGCATTTTGAGGCCTAGATACTGTATGCAATTTAAAGCTAACTGAGCAAAAGCGTACGTCTCTGAAGGTACAAATACACATACATGGACACATCACCTGTAAGATTCAGTGTAAAGAAACTCATCATAGAAAATCTTATGCTAGCTAATATTCTCCACTCACTGGAAGTGACAATCAAACGTTCAGACTGAGTATTCCTTCTCCTGCTACTATCACGACTACTATTACTACTACATTTCCACTGTAATATAAAACCAGGGGGGGAAAACTAGAGAAAAATATACAAGCAGACCTCACCTTAATGGAAGATGGTTATTCTAACTTTTAAAGCATACATCTACTACATTTCTTACTCCTGTTTGTAACCTATCATTCCTCTACATAACTAAAGGCCGAGACTGCTTAAATAAAGGTAGCCAATGAATTCATGGTAGAGATTTGCAACTCATGTAGAGCAGTTAAGTTATGGGTCATACCTATGCATGCACATTACATGGACAAGTTACAAAGCGTGAAGGTAACACAAGCAATTTCTGTCCTTCTAAGTTTCTCACTGTGAGGTACTCATGTAAGGCATGGAAAGATTTCTTCCAGAAACAGATTCTGTTACCTCTCCATACATAGCACTGACAGCTGATGCAGTAATGCAACATCATAAGGCATTGTAGTATGCTATGAACCAGGCCCGTTGCTTATCACCAGTAGATGTATGCCATCATTGACCTTTTCCTTCCTCAGATACTGGCTGAGAAACTGCATCATACAGCCACACTGTAATTTGGTCCTGCCCACTTTATCATGTCAGCTGTTGTATTGACACAGTTGCCAAGAGGGTAGGATCATAGCCACGTTAGACACATGGAAAAGCCCCAGTTTACAAATGTAAACATAGGACTTTTCACACATTTTATGCACAAATTTAGCAAGTGGCCCCATGGAGTAAGCTGTGAAATAACATAAAGCAGAAAGAAATTGATCTGGTTGATCCTCTGTAACTGCATGGAGAAAGTGTTATAAATATTATGAGTTGCTTGGCAGTATTTGTTCATTGCCAGATATATTCCCGCAGGTCTCTGTTCCACGCACAAGCCCATTATTTGATGGAAAAGTATAAAGCCATAACAGGTTGGTGTAAATTTCTTTTAGATGCCTCACACCTCGTAAACACCTCAAGGAATATGAAATTGCAGTTATGTTCTCTTTCATAAGCTTTACATGGAGCAACTGATTTGTTAATAGCTGCCCCCGACTGCAATCCTATCCACACTTATTTGAAACAGTGGACCTGCCTTCAGAATAAACATAAATTGGGTCAGGCTTCCCACTGAGAGCTGTAGTGGAGCTCCCTATCTTTTGAAAATCAGTCCAAAAACACAAAACCCTTATTTCTTGCAGAGGGATCAAAAGAAAGTAAGGGAGACACTATGTTGCTATTTCTGTGTCATTTAAAATCCTTAGCGACTGAATGAATGGGAGTTGATAAATCAACACTTTATAACTTTCTTTTAGTAAAACAAATGAAAAATTGAACACCTGAATGGGATGTTGTGAAGGTTTTTGTTTACTCACAGGGTGCTCAGAGAGGTTCCTCTCACCACTCAGTCACACTACCTTCTCTTCCTGGATGGGTTACATCCAGGAGGTCAGTGCACGCTGGTTGGGAAATGCCTCCTGAGGCCTATGCCCTTCCCTAGCACACTCTGAGTCCCTTACTCCTGGGTGCTCAGGGAAAATACACATAAGCAGGTTGTTGCTCCTGGTTGCAAACCAACCCTGCATAGAAGTTAATGTAACTCAAAATGCTTCAAGCTCTCTGAACATCCTCAGACACTGAATTAGTACCTTCAACCCCTTAGCAGCTGACTGAATAAACCACAGCTTAGGTAAAATTTTATTATTTTATTAAAAAGGAAAAAGTAGCATAGCAAAAAGTTTCAATACTTTCAGCAGGGATTACGAAAACCATCATGAGGTAACATGAGCTGAACTTACAGAGCTCAAGGCATGATAAAGCTACAGTATTCCCCACAGAAAACAAAGAAAACTAGCTCTCTTATACTCACAGACATGTACAGAGTTCTGCATAACAGATAGCATAATAGCATAGCATGAACATGCTAAGTCATGATGACCAGTTTATAGTGATGATTCAAAATGGAGGATGTCTTTGTTCTCTCTCTCTCTTAAATCCCATCATCCCACTGAACACAGGCCCACAAACAAACCAATCATGTAACTTCATATAATTGGCCCTAGATGTACCATCCAAGTTAGTTAATTAGCTCAACTTTAGGTGCAAGGAATGCTCAAGGTCAGGATGATCCGAGTCCCCCCCTTAATCTGGAGAGACGGGTACTAAGCAATCCATATTCTCAAAACAAGCAAGCCCAGCAGGTGCCTTTTACAGCATTTTAAGACTTGATGTTAACCCTCCACTCTCTCCATAGATGTTACAGACTTGGTGTTAACTCCCTAAACCACAATTCCCTCACATACACATTGATCAAAGGCCAAAATCCTGTTGCTTAGTGTAGCAAATTGCACTAGAGTAGGCCTATTGAATCACTAGAGCTTACCGAATTCCCATTTAATTAAATGGACCTACTCTTGTGCAATTTACTATACTAATCAATAGGATTTTGGTCAATATGTGAAAGAAGTGCTTTGCTTAGCCATGAAATCTTCCAAAAATATTTCCAAAATTAGAAGACCTTCATCATTTGTCCTCTGATGATTGACGCAGGTAGTGTCCAAATATGTCAGTTTATCTTCAGTAATCCAGAAGGAACATGAAAGAACATTGAGATTGTTATTACACAACTGTCTTTCAAAAGTAAGAAAGAATAAAACTTGTTAGTCTTTCTGGACAGCTAAGATATATCTATCTGAGGTGTGGAAGTAGATATATTGCATGCCACTATGATCCATTTTCTCACCTTATCCCATCATCTCCATGTCTGAGATTTTCTCCACGTGTATACCTATTAGTTTCTTTATTTGCTTCTTCCTCTAACTTTGGACAAAATAAACCTGATTCCCTAAAGCCAAGGAACCTGCCACTTCCCAGATGTTGTTGGAATAGTTCCTATCAGCCCAGACAGTATAACTAGTTATGAGGCAGAACTCTGACAGATGTCAGGACACTATCCTATAACATCCAAATTCACTACAGGCAAAAGCACCCTGCGTTGCATAGACAACACATCTGCCAACAAACAATATGCATCATTGCTCTCCACCACAAACTAGTACAATTATTGGTACTAGTAAAACTGGTACTTAAAAATACCTGGGGCTATCATGGTATTTTTGTAAGCACAGTGCCCTAGTCTAGTACTTTTAACACTTCTAATACTGGGTGAGTTCCTTCCACACTTATATATCTGCCAAAGAATTTATGTACAACTCCCATTGAATTCCACTGAATTTTAGAAACTCTGGAGCAAGAACTGTCCAGCTCATCCAATCAGGCCTCTTAGGCCTCATCATTATCCTACATGATCTGCAAGTGCACCTCAAGGCATGTCCACAGTTCTCCAACATCTGCTCATTGAGGGGAAATGTTGGTAATTATGAACGTGGTCCCTCTCAGAGAAATTTACCTACAATTGCTGATCTTCTTATCAAAGAACCTCTGATAAGCGCCAGAGGTGAGCTCTGAACTATCATTTGAAAACCATTGCCTACTCTGCCTATTGAGGAAGAACATTTTTTTAAGTCTAGTGAAGCTCCTCTTCTTTTACCTCTTCTGAGGCATAAAAGCAATGGTATTTCACTCATACAGAAGCTATAAGCCAGGAGTGGACAATCTCTGCAGGGGGGACGGGCATCCCTCCCTCCAGGAACAAGAATCTTCCATGGAAGATCAAGATCTGGAATTTAACAAAACTAGTTGGGGAGTAAGGAAAACATGAGCAAAAGAGAGATACTATGATAGTCAGAAACAATGTAATGTCATCCAGCAGCAGCAATTTTCAGAGTTCCTGGTTAGGCTCCCATGACTTATACAAAATGAAAGGGATTACATGGGAGATGGAAAAGTGGTGGGACAGAAGTAGGAAGTTTTTAACTACTGAAAATCATTCCTGTCTGTGACATCACCACCCCTCTGCAGCCTGTTTTAGCAACAGCAGATGAATATGGCCGTCCCTACAGAAGCTGTTATGAAGATCAGAAGGATTAATAATTTGCCATGAAAGTGTTTTAAAGCTTGTCCTGATTAGCCCAGCAAAAAGATGTTTGAGAGGAGATGTGACTTTTCTTTGGAAACACATTGAGGATGCTCAAAGGAGGGGAATGAGATGTTTAAGCTAAAAGATAACATGGGTACAATGCAAGGGCAAAAAGGTACATTTTGAATAAATTAAATGAAGGAACTGAAGTTCTGGGAGAGTCATGGAAAGACAGCTGTCATGACAAAGAACCTTACTAGTGTAAAATTTAAGAATTTAACATTCACATTCTGTTTTATAAGAACAGACCCAAGTGATTGTTAAGCTGCCTAGGCAAATCTGGATAAAATGTTCTCTTATATTCTGTTTATTCTTGACCCACTATAGAACTTTAGTGACAGAACATTTGTGTTTCATCCAGAGATATGCAGCTTGATGTGAACTGGTACTCAATGTCATCATATCCTCTGTGTGTAATATTGAGTGGAGGGCAAAGAAGTTTATTTTGCAATGTGATGAATCATTTATGACCAGGATATGTCCTCCTGAACACATTGTTAGGTGCTGTCAATGACTGACCTCACAAATGTCTTGTCCTCAACAGACCTGCTCATCTCCTGCAAACCCAAGGCTATGGCTTCTTTTAAAGAGTCAATCCATCCTATATTTGGTTTTCCTCTTTTCTTGATGTCTTCAACCTTTCCCAGTATTATTGTCTTTTCCAGTGCATTTTGCCTTCTCATGATGTGCCCAAAGTGCGACTGCCTCAATTTTTTCACTTTTGTCTCCAGAGATAGTTCAGACTTCATTTGCTCTAGGACCCATTTGTTTGTCTTGTGGTCCAGAGTATCTGCAAAGTTTCCCTCCAGCATATTTTGAATGAATCTCTTTTTTTCTCGTCAGCTTTCTTCAATATCCAGCTTTCACACCCATACACAGTAACCAGGAATATGAGTGCAGAATAACTGCCTGTTTATTATTAGTTATTTTGGAATCAGTTCCTGTCTTAATAGCTAATGATAAGCTACATTACATTATGATAGCAACCTCAGGAGGGAAAACTTTACTCCTTTTGTAGTACAACTTTTCACTTACATTACCAGTTACAGTCACAGATGATTCAGATGCTGGCTTGTGCTGCACTCCATCTTCTGTTGTGGTTGTTGAGGCGATATTGTGATGGGTGGGACAAGTCAGGAGCTTGTAGCATTCAGACTTCCCTTTGTAATATAAAGGTAAGAATTTTGTTACTTTTGAAAATAACTACTTACTTTTTGAAAGCAGTACTTTTAGTTATATACTTTTCATTAAAATTGCATTTTTAATGGGAAGTTTCAACTCTAATTGTAAATAACTACATTTAAAGTAACTTTCCAAGCTCTCAATTCTATTTTATCATTAGGAACAAAAAAGCATGTTGTTTATGTACCACCCAATAGCACTTAAAGGACTCTCTGGGTGGTTTACAATTTAATTATACAGGATACACATTAACACCTCTCTCCCCCAGCAAGCTGCATACTTAGTTTACTGACCTCAGAAGGATGAAAGGCTGAGTCAACCTTAAGACTCAGGATTAAGGATTGAACCCAGGCCGTGAGCAGAGTTTTGGCTGCAGTACTACAGTTTAACCACTGTATCATGAGGAACACATATGGCTACTTAGCAATTTACCTCTCAAATCCAGTTTTTCACCTACAGTGATCCAGAATGACAATTTTTATTTGTTCACTAACATCTTAACTCAAATTATTATTGAATAAGGAAGTCTGGTGTAATGTTCACTTTCTGCTCAAAGGATGCTGGTTAAAACCAAGCATACAAATGATGTCCAATTAAAAATATTCTTTCTTACATGGTCAGAAATAAAGACCATTTCGGAGAAGGTAACTCAAGAGTCGTCCTCCCAGTCCTTCCCAATACTAAATAACAACAACAATTACAGCTAATCCATCTTTCCCTTTTTGCTGCCTTTTCTTCCAGGCAAGTGAAAAACTGCTAGATGTGGCAGGAAAATATAGGAAGTTTACAAATTGAAGACAGTCATCTCCCCAGCCCCAAGTCTGTGAATAAGACAGCACAACTGCACAGTAAAAACATACATCTGAAAGCATCTTCTGTATTACAAGATTTCCCATTTCACCAAGTCTTACAGAACTCTTGACTACCTTTCTAGTACCTGCAGTTGAGGGCATCTGTGGCTGGCTTCCTTCCATCTAGGGAGAAATTGTATGTTATTCTGTATGCTCACCAATTCCTTTGAGCTGGGGCTTTGTGGTATTTGAAATGTTCCTGCTTTGCTGATATGGGCCTGTATCGAATTATGACACTGTGATACTGCAGTGCCTGTTGCGCTAGCAGCTGCATATTTTCAGAGTTAGTGCAAGTAATGAAGCCCCTATTGTTCTTAAGTTTTATGTGGATTTAAGGAGGTGTTTCTTCAGACTGTGAAAGGAAACTTTTCAAAAGGAGTCCATTTCTGTAACCTCATACTATACTACCAATATTATTTGGTAATAAGGGCAAAGGCTTGAAGGTGGTGTGATTCTCATGATGGTTGACTTGAGCCAATTCTGTTTCATCTCACTTATGGTTTATGAAATTACTTAAATGTTTATATTTTTATTGTTCTTTACATGTGGCAGGAACGGAAGCAACTCTCTGATTTTAAGCTACTAGGCTGGTACAACAACTGACACATTACTTGTGAAACTCTGACAATTGTTTTAGAAGAGGAGAACTCACAGAGTGAAAGCATCAGAGTGAAAGCTAAACAATGGTACTGAGAGAAGAAATCCACATTATTGATAGTTTCCAGGCTGAGAGGTATGGATGAGTTCTGCAGTTCTACAGTGCATTGGATATACAGCATAAGCAGCCCTCAGACTGGAAAAGGAAGATGAATATGATGATGCATGATGCTGTTGTGCAATGCAAAAGCAAATAAACAGAATATTTTCCCCCACACACACCTTTGCTGGTGGGGCTAGGAAACCACCGTGGATTTTGACTCTGAGTACTCTCTGGGTCTTTTCCCATTGAATAGCTACAGGCAGTGTCCTCCAAGAACAGGACATGACAATGTTTGTCAGTCATGCTGGCAGCTTGCCAATTATCTTGTTGCCAATTCCTCTCAGGTAGCGACCTTGCTAGGTTACAGAAGCATGTTGTACTGACTTTATTACAGTTTGCCCTTTTATTGAGGGTATGTTTAGTGCATGTTTGGGGTCTAATTAAAATGCTAAAATATGGTTCCAGGAGATTATTATCCTTCCTTCAAAGAAGAGACAAAGCCATGGAACTTATGTGCTGAAAATAACTGTGTAGGTTATGCAAGTGACGTTCTAGAACTTTCAGCAATCCTGATTCAAAGCATGGTTTCTTTACATTTTCTCCTTGAAAATGTGCAATAACACAGTCTTGGGAAGAGGTCAATGCAGTAAACTGATTATAGCAAAATTCTTCTTCTATCGATCTTGCTTTTTAACTGAGTTGTTTTGTTTCTTCTTTAGTAAGATACACAGCTCTGCGGTTTCTTAAAACAAGACAAAACAGAAACTGTATGCCTTGGATTCATGGTTGATTTGTTGAAATCTTTGTGAAAAGAATGACAATGGAAGATAGAATGTACTTTTATATTATTTAGGCACAGGAGTGCTTGAATAATTAGAACCTATTGATTATGTAAATTGTCTGTTAAAAATAAAATAGCCTAAAATTTTGTATGTGGTAACTTCTTTGCATTTTTGAATTTTTAAAAAGATTGGCAGGTATCCATGGCCTGTCCAGCTCTCTGAAAATTCCAAAATGTGGTGGACCATAGTAGCTAATCTAAATGTGTTAGCAGTCCCCTGCCAAAGAGCAGAATGGCTCCATGCCCATCTCCAGCTGCCAAGGTGCTCTGGGAGCCTCAGAAGCACAGCAGAAGGCTAATAATTGTAACCTATCTCTTTTCAGTTCAAAATGGCAAGGAAGGTGGGTACATTCACCACTGCAAACAAGACAAATGGAATTGTAGACCCTTGGAGAGAAAACTATGGGTGCCCCAGAGCATTGTCCCACAGATTACTATGACCTAAATCTCATTAGCAAAGTAGTTTTCGGTAAAGTGGAATTTAAACTGGAAAGGTCACTTACATTTCATCTGGGCAAGACTGTCCCAACTCATGTCTCTGTCAATATTAAAAATTTTATTTGCTTTCTCTTTGATCCTACACATAGTCTCTCTAGTGCCTGCTAATTAGAAAGACAAGGAGAAGATTTCAAATTTCCATCTCTACATGTGGTTGATGAGTAATTAGAGGGTGAATAAAGGAAATAAAGGGAAAATAATAAGAACACTGTGTTGAAATATTCAGTCTCAAAATTTGTGGCTCAGCACTCATGGAAATAAACAAGCTGCTGGTTGAAATATACTCAATTGTATGGTTTGAAAGTATGGCTGATGTGTTCGACTAGAGTACTGTGAAATGTGACTTAATAGGGAGAGGCTTTTCTGTAGAATGATTCAAAATCCAATGGGACATTTCTGGTTTTTCATCATTGATAAAGCAAGCTCTGTAGATACTAAACTATTAAGAATCAGCTAATGGCCAGTTAATTTGTAAAATACTGTGTGCGTAAGGGAGATTGTGCAAGTGGCCCTGTGTGATGGCCCTGGATGCCCAACTGAGTAAGTAAGTGCATAAAACTGCATATGCCTAAGCATAAAGAAATTCTATGGCTTGGAGGGTCATTGAGGGAGTAGAAATTAAATGTGGCTTTGGGGACCGCAGGTGGGCCATAGCCTGCATTTTGCTCACCCCTCCTGTTGGTCCTCTAAACATATTCTGTTAATGTATCTTCATGAATTCTGAGGCTGCTGTCCAGTCCTTGAGCTTGAGGGCCAAAGGGAGCTGTGTCCTGTGTAACCTGAGGAAGTGAAGATTTCCTGGCGGTTAGGTTGTGAGCCTGATAGGTTGCAGATGAGTTTCTTTTCCACCTAAGTTGTCTCAAAATGAAGGCAGTAGCAGCTCTGAAGCTCCTGCCTAGTTCATTGCTTCTTCTGTTCCCTTGGCCTTATTGGGGGAAATGTTCAAGGGCCACATAGAAGCCACCACCAGTGTGGTGGTCTCCAGTACTGCAGCTTCAATGACTGGGTCCATACCCTGAAGAGGAGTAGTGGGTGGTAGTAGTGTGTTGCTACTATGGCAATATTGGAGACTGAAAGGTTCTACAGATACTTAAAGCCTTGTCCAGTTGAAAGCTGGTGCAATTAAATAATAATCTCAAATATGGGGGTTTGTTCAGCTTCCTTTTCATACATTCATCTTGTGGGATGGCTGACAATGAAACTGCTTGCAGATGGTAGAGGTGCCATGCAACTCTTATGACCTAAGTGAGCTGGTTGCCACACCATGTGAAAAAGCCTATATGCCAGGGCTGTTTTTTCAGGGGTGAATTTTCTTTGAGATAAGGGTTTTGAAACCAATACAACTCTTATAACCCCTGACCATTGGCCCTGTTGGCTGGAACTTCTGGGTGCTAAAGTTGAAAAAATCTGGAAGGTCAAAGGGTCCCCATCTGTTCCACAATATGCCCAACCTGTTGATCTTACAGTAGAAGGATACAATTCCACTTATTTCTTCTTGTTTGGTGTTGTTTTGCCAACTATTCTCATTTCATCTCTCTCTCTCTCTCTCTCTGACTTAAGACAGATCAGAGAACATTAAATTTATGCTTCCATTTCACAATTCTTGAGAGCTTTGTGATAATCGTGGTTGAAAGTATGCCTGGATTCCAAAGTCAGACCAGCTTGCTTTGTTAAAGACAAGCTGTTGTGTGAGGTGTTCTTTTTTTTAAAACTTATTTGTAATCCAATGAAATAGTTATAACTGTTCATGCTGTTTATACTGAAGAGGGTGAGATTACATTTTGCACACCCACACTTAAACAGATGGCTTGCATGGCGTTTAATGTCATGAAGATATTTAACATGTCAATATTAATAATAAAAGCAACTATGAGTTTGAACAGGGGGAATTCTTGCACTATATCTCTCCTTCCTTACACATTCATACATAGGAGAAAAACCCCTGCTCTTGATTTTCCCCCTTCTATGCTCTATTATGATGTTTGGATCAACTGGTTTTTTTAAAAAGCCATCCATATCCTTGTAAATTTCATGTTTGATTCTGGATACCCATATAGAGCTTGGGTTCAGTTCTCAAGCAATTCTATTTTAAGTAAGCCAAAAATCCTTAGACTGGGATCAGTTCAAGTCAGTGAATTTCATACACTGCAATGATTTTATTGTTCACTCACATTTATATACCAATTTTCAATGTCTGTGGATAAAAGTCTGGGAATATGATCATAAAGTATTCCTAATGTTTCAAAAACTGGAGCACAATCATGCTTTTTATTTTTCTTCTCCCCTCAAGAACTAGTAAGCTACCATGAGTTTTAGACCCTGTGAGAATTTTTTGCTGGCTTTTATCTCAAAAGGTAAAAACTGCTGAAGTAAAAAAGTCCAACCCAAATAACAAGTGAAAAATGAGAGAGCTCAAGTTTTAGTCATGCTGATGGCATGCTCATAGGCACTCCCCCCCAGCCCCCACAGTTTTGAGAAACATGACAGTCCATGAGTTTAGTATCACAAAGGCAGCTTATACAATGTTTTCAGAACTGATTTCAACTGATTGCAACTCATTTCACTGTCATGATGTTGATATTTTGACAAACTAAACTAAAATAATGTTAAATAAATTGTTGGAAGTTTTCTAACAGAAGATTAAAGGAAGCTGTAATATGACTTATTCTCCCTTTAAAATATGTCACATATTATTTAGCATGGTCATATTCTTGGAAATTATTTGGCTGTACTATGATGCCCAGGATATTTCCCTCATGAAACACACGATGCTCTCTCTCTCTGTCTCTGTCTCTCTGTCTCTCTCACACACACACACACAAACACACACATGCCAATGGATTAGGACGAAAACACAAAAATGGGTTGATAGCATCCCAGTGACAAGATGGGCCCAAGAGAGATCCTCTGTCAGTTGCTGGAAACATGAAAATCAGCCTTCCATGAACACCCAGTTCATGGAAGACTGGTTTCCTGTTTCCAACAGCTGACAAAAAGCTTCTCTTGGGTCCAGTAGTTTGTGGTGAGATGATCAACAAGCTATGTTAGCCTTACAAAAATGTTGTTCTAGTGCAATTTTAAAACTTGTTCTATTGAATGTCTCATTCCTTCAAGGCCCTCACCATGCTGACTTGTCCTTGGAGGGGAAAAAATGTTTCTTCACCTCAGGAGCATAAAGAAAAGTCGAGAAATAATATGAAGAATTTATCTGTATAAGCCTTAGGCATACTTGGATAGGATTTTCAAAGTGCTCCATTCCAGTAAAAAAGAAGTGTGGTAGGAGCTGCAGAAAGTTTTTTCAAAAAATTTTAAAAAACAGATCAGAGACAGTGTAGTGGATAGAGTAACATCCTAGAATGGAGGATGTTAACATCTGGAGACGTGGGTTCAAATCCCTGCTCAGCAATAGAAACTCACTGGGGGTGTATGGTAAAACTACTCCAGAAATATCTCGCATATATCTTGAAAACCCTAGTAGGTCACCATTCAGGGGATGTGACTTGGTGATGCATAACACACACATTGCAGACTAATTACTTCTAATCTGTTTGTGACTTAAAATGTTCACCTAGTGTAATATTCCAATATGCCATTTGCAGTTTAGACACATTTTGATTTCTCTGCTGGACTGGGCTCATAGAATCATAGAATCGTCATATGGTTGGAAGGGACCATGGAGATCTTCTAGTCCAACCCCCTGCCCAAGTCAGGAGACCTCAAAGCATCCCGGACAGATGGCTGTCCAATCTTTTCTTGAAAACCTCCAGCGATGGGGCACCCACAACATCGGGAGGCAAGCTGTTCCACTGCTTAATGGTTCTCACCATCAGGAAATTCCTCCTTATTTCCAGGTTGGATCTCCCTCTGACGAGTTTCCACCCATTGGTTCTTGTCCTACCCTCAGGTGCAATGGAGAATAAATCGATGACCTCTTCCCTGTGGCAAACCTTCAGATATTGGAAGACTGCTATCATGTCTCCCCTCAGCCTTCTCTTTGTTAAGCTAAACATACCTAGTTCTTTTAGTTGTTCTTCATAGGATTTAGCCTCCAGTCCCCTTATCATCTTTGTTGCTCTTCTCTGCACCCCTTCCAGGGCCTCAGCATCTTTTTTGTATTGTGGTGACAAGAACTGGACACAGCACTCCACGTGCAGCCTCAACAGCACGGTATAGAGTGGTACTATCACTTCCCGTGATCTTGATGCTATCCCCCTGTTGATGCAGCCCAGGACTGTGTTGGCTTTCTTGGCAGCTGCAGCACACTGCTGTCTCATCCTTAGGTGGTGGTCCACTAGGACACCTAAATCCCTCACACAGGTACTACTGTTGAGCCAGGTACCACCTATCCTGTACCTGTGCATCTGGTTTCTCCTGCCTAAGTGCAGGACCTTACTTTTCCCACCACTGAACTGCATCTTATTGGATAGTGCCCAATGTTCAAATCTGTCTAGATCCTTCTGAATGTTGAGAAGGATAAACACACCATCACATCCTGATAGCCTCAATTATCACTAAGATCCTATATATTTCATGTAGTCTGGATTCTGACTACTGCATCTACAATACACAGTTATTGCATTTTGATACAATTTTAAATGCCATGACTTCAACCTACAGAATTATCAAATATTTGTACTGTGATTTCATGATTCGCATAAATATAGTTTGTGAAAGAGGACACTGAATGACAAACAAAGGTTAGAGAGTGTCAAAGAACTGAAACTAATCAAAAAGATCAGACCAGCAAGTAAAGATCATATTGTACAGAGGTCCCCAATGTTGGAGGAGGGGACTAAGCAAAGAAATCAAACCAGAATATAACCAATGATTGAAAATACCTAAGTGGACACTGGTATTGCTAAGAGAATTACAAGAACAGCTTTTTAAAACATGAGGAAGATTAATGAAACAGCAAATAAATAATGGACAAAAAAGCCATTTATGGAGGAGAAAAAGGCAGTGAAAAAACAAGACAGACAAAATTATATTAGCTTGTAGCAGAAAGTTACTAGTTGAGTCATACAGGCAACTGGAAAAGACAGATAGGAGCCTAAAGTGTAAGAAAAATGGCAGCGCCCTCAGGAGTAACCTCTAGATCCAAAACTGAAGAGTAGAAAGCATTTCTTTAGATGCTGGTGGGGAAATACTAATAATTATTAGAACTTTCAGAGCACATGGCAATCTTGGAGATTAACATCAGGAATTAGATTAAATGTGCTAAAGTGCTAAGGGTCCTTGTGGTTCTTGGAAAAGAAAAAAATAGGGGCTCAGGAAACTAGAGAGGCTTCACTTCCTAACATCACTGTGGATTCTTTCTGTAATTTTAGGCAAGTCTTGCAGTGTCTTCCTGCAAACAGAGAACAAAATAAAGAGACAAGATACCAGCGTTTGGATTAAAGTCAGGCCACACTCATGAATGTAAATTCAGATCTGCAATGGAGGTTTCACAATGGGTACCATAATATATAAATGTTTCATTGGTTCAATAAAAGCATCACCTTACTCTTGTATTTGTGTAATAATATATAAAGTGGGTGACTATCTTGTCATCACTAATGTTGGGAAGAGTCAACCTTGATTCTTAGAGACAAGCAGTCAACTGAAGTATTATCAGGGATCACATATCTTTTACCCCTGTGTACAACCTCAGTCTTCCACATCAGAGTTATGGGGGGGTGGGGTAGGGAGTATACTGGATATCATGGGGGACTTGTTTTACATGGATTAACCTCACACCATCACTGTAATTCTTAAGCACATGGTACCATGTAGATAATAATGGTGTGCTGTAAAGTGTATTAGCCTGCCTTAAGGGAATCCAGGCTGCCCTTTGCAAAGATGGCAGCTGCTGCTTTCCTACCCTAAATGAAGCCGCAGCCGCCATCTTTGCAAAGGGCAGCCAGT
The DNA here is from genome assembly GCA_037013535.1 of Intellagama lesueurii. Taxonomy (NCBI): domain Eukaryota; kingdom Metazoa; phylum Chordata; class Lepidosauria; order Squamata; family Agamidae; genus Intellagama; species Intellagama lesueurii. Next base: position 55,248,044 of record JBAJHW010000003.1, on the reverse strand, counting down.
CTCCCTTTTTACACGCCGTGGCTGCAGAGGCCTGATGGAGACCTTGGCAGCAGCTATTAAGGTAAGGGGGTGTCGGTGGGAGTGGGGTAGGGGCTAAGGTAGGGAAAGGAAGGGGGTGTGGGGGTAGGCTGTTGGGGTGGCTGGCTGTGTGCGCGGGGTATCGGCTTCTGATCAGTGGCTGGTAGGCAGAATGGGCTTCTGTGCCGTGTGGTAAACTCTCCTGGGGGGAACCAATTTGTGGGTGAATAACTCGGATGTCCAATATCCAATCTTCACCAAAGTTGACAGGCGTGTTGGGGAAAGACATAGGAAGCTCTGTTGTGATTCTGGATTCTCTAAGTACCTGGGGGGAGCTTTCCTGGGGGGTCCTCTTTGTGACTATATAACTTGGGGGTCCGTGATCCAATATTCACGAAACCTTCAGGTGTTGTAGAAAAGCGTCTCAGGAAGCTTCCCTGCAAATTTGGTGTCTCTAGGTGGTTGGGGGCCAGTGTTATAGCCATTTAAAGTGCAGATGAATAACAGATCAATCCATTGATTCGTCGAAGAATATTCGTATATTTGTATTCATTGATCTGTTAACCTTGATGAATAACGGATCAAAACGAATCACCATTTTTTTTATTTGTCCCCATCTTTAGTAATGATAAAGGGCTGAACCTTTTCAAAGTCCATTTTCTTCTCCCAGTAATTATACCTTGCCTCTCAAGCATGCACATTATAATCTATTCCAACCACAAAAAGAAGAAAAAAATCAAGTTTGCCAGTAAGTTGCCACAAGATACTTTTTTGCTTCAACAGACTAAAACAGCTGAAAACTTTTATTTCACCCATCTACAATCAAGGTACTAAATCTGGGCTTTCCCAAAATTGCAACATTCACCCATCAGTTTGGAGAGGGTGACTCTTTGATTTATATATCTATAACGTCCTTTAAAACTGTTAATGGATTCTGTGATTGGCTAATTACATCAAAGAAGCTCATTTCTCATCAAACACCTGCCTAGAACAATGAATGCATATTTTGCCTTATAACTTAGCTCTAGATGATCTGGAAACATACTGTTTTTTAAAAAAATAACAGCAACTCCTAGCCAGCTGACAGACTAAATGGGTTGAGTGGCACACTAGAATCCAGGTAAAATCCAGCTCACAAAGTGATATGGCTACCTTACATTTTGTGAATCTCCCCCTTGGGCAACTCTTCTCTGATGATGCCTATAGCACTTTCTCAATTATTTCAAATGTACACATCAGACCCTAAAGTTTGGAGACTCTAGTCTACAAGGAATCAGTCTTCCTCTGTCATCTCCCTAGCATGGGAATAATAGTAATTTTCATCACAACAAGCTTGTGAGTTTAAGCAAATTAAAATTTATTTTAGAACTTTAAAACTCAGAAAACAATCATGTTTTTGACAGCTTAATTAGCTATGGTTGACAAACTCACTGAGGATTCATTTTTCAACTGAAATGAATAAGATTCATTTTTATAATATATTTGTATATTGTTGTTTGTTGTTTAGTCGTTAAATCGTGTCCGACTCTTCGTGACCCCATGGACCAGAGCACGCCAGGCCCTCCTGTCTTCCACTGCCTCCCGGAGTTGGGTCAAATTCATGTTGGTAGCTTCGATGACACTGTCCAACCATCTCGTCCTCTGTCGTCCCCTTCTCCTCTTGCCTTCACTCTTTCCCAACATCAGGGGCTTTTCCAGGGAGATTTCTCTTCTCATGAGATGGCCAAAGTATTGAAGTCTCAGCTTCAGGATCTGTCCTTCCAGTGAGCACTCAGGGTTGATTTCCTTCAGAATGGATAGGTTTGATCTCCTTGCAGTCCAGGGGACTCTCAAGAGTCTCCTCCAGCACCACAATTCAAAAGCATCAATTCTTCGGCGGTCAGCATTCTTTATGGTCTAGCTCTCACTTCCATACATCACTACTGGAAAAACCATAGCTATGACTATGCGGACCTTTGTCGGCAAGGTGATGTCTCTGCTTTTTAAGATGCTGTCTAGGTTTGTCATCACTTTCCTCCCAAGAAGCAGGAATCTTTTAATTTCGTGGCTGCTGTCACCATCTGCAGTGATCATGGAGACCAGGAAAGTAAAATCTGTCCCTGCCTCCATATCTTCCCCTTCTATTTGCCAGGAGGTGATGGGACCAGTGGCCATGATCTTAGTTTTTTGGATGTTGAGCTTCAAACCATTTTTTGCGCTCTCCTCTTTCACCCTCATTACAAGGTTCTTTAATTCCTCCTCACTTTCTGCCATCAGAGTGGTATCATCTGCATATCTGAGGTTGTTAATATTTCTTCCGGCAATCTTAATTCCGGCTTGGGATTCCTCCAGTCCAGCCTTTCGCATGATGTATTCTGCATATAAGTTAAATAAGCAGGGAGACAATATACAGCCTTGCCGTACTCCTTTCCCAATTTTGAACCAATCAGTTCCATATCCAGTTCTAACTGTTGCTTCCTGTCCCACATATAGATTTCTCAAGAGATACATAAGGTGGTCAGGCACTCCCATTTCTTTAAAGACTTGCCATAGCACCTTAACAGCGTTATCTTTTAAGATTTTGAATAGTTCAACTGGAATGCCATCACCTCCAGTGGCCTTGTTGTTCGCCATGCGTTCTAAGGCCCACTTGACTTCACTCTCCACGATGTCTGGTTCAAGGTCAGCAACCACACTATCTGGGTTGTCCGAGATATCCAAATCTTTCTGGTATAATTCCTCTGTGTATTCTTGCCACCTCTTCTTGATGCCTTCTGCTTCTGTTAGGTCCCTACCATTTTTGTCCTTTATCATGTCCATCTTTGCACAAAAGGTTCCTTTAATATCTCCAATTTTCTTGAACAGATCTCTGGTTTTTCCCTTTCTATCATTTTCCTCTATTTCTTTGCATTGTTCATTTGAGAAGGCCCTCTTGTCTCTCCTTGCTATTCTTTGGAAGTCTGCATTCCATTTTCTGTAACTTTCACTATCTCCCTTGCATTTTGTTTCCCTTCTCTTCTCTGCTATTTGTAAGGCCTCGTTGGACAGCCACTTTGCTTTCTTGCATTTCCTTTTCTTTGGGATGGTTTCTGTTGCTGCCTCCTGTTTTTTTGCTGACTGTATAGAGCTTCTCCATCTTTGGCTGCAGAGAACATAATCAATCTGATTTCAGTATTGCCCATCTGGTGATGTCCATGTGTAGAGTCGCCTCTTGTGTTGTTGGAAAAGAGTGTTTGTGATGACCAGCTTGTTCTCTTGACAAAACTCTATTAGCCTTTGCCCTGCTTCGTTTTGAACTCCAAGGCCAAACTTACCTGTTGTTCCTTTTATCTCTTGACTCCCAACTTTAGCATTCCAGTCCCCTATAATGAGAAGAACATCTTTCTTTAGTGTCAGTTCTAGAAGGTGTTGTAAGTCTTCACAGAATTGGTCAATTTCAGCCTCTTCAGCATTGGTGGTTGGTGCATAAACTTGGATTACTGTGATGTTGAAAGGTCTGCCTTGGATTCGTATTGAAATCATTCTATCATTTTTGAGATTGTATCCCAGTACAGCTTTTCCTACTCTTTTGTTGACTATGAGGGCTACTCCATTTCTTCTACGGGATTCTTGCCCACAATAGTAGATATGATAATTGTCTGAATTGAATTCACCCATTCCCGTCCATTTTAGTTCACTGACGCCCAGGATTTCAATGTTTATTCTTGCCATCTCCTGTTTGACCACATCCAGCTTACCAAGGTTCATAGATCTTACATTCCAAGTTCCTATGCAGTATTTTTCTTTGCAGCATCAGACTTTCCTTTCACTTTCCGGCGCGTCCACAGCTGAGCGTCCTTTCGGCTTTGGCCCATCCACTTCATTAGCTCTGGAGCTACTTGTCCTTGTCCTCCACTCTTCCTCAGTAGCATGTTGGACGCCTTCTGACCTGAGGGGCTCATCTTCCAGTGTCATATCTTTTAGCCTTTTGTTTCTGTCCATGGAGATTTCTTGGAAAAGATACTGGAGTGGCTTGCCAGTTCCTGCTCCAGGTGGATCGCGTTTAGTCAGAACTCTCCACTATGACCTGTCCGTCTTGGGTGTCCCTGCACGGCATAGCCCATAGCTTCTCTGAATTACTCAAGCCCCTTCGCCATGACAAGGCAGCAATCCATGAAGGGCATATTTGTATATATTATATATATATTTAAAATAGTTAGCTTGAAAGCAAAGAAGCACCAAAACTCGAATGTTTAGCTATGTATATTTCACAAAAAAAAGGGTTTAAAAAACAAACATTAAAAGCCACCTCCCAAATGTGGAACTTGGTTCCACGTATACCACTACCTGAAATGATTTTGCTCCATCTTGTAACTACACTGATTTGATATCTAATGGCAAGTGGCACTTAGGCTGTAAATCTATGCATGCTTACTTAAGAGTAAACTTCATGGAACTCAATGGGATTTACTTCTAAGTAAAGATCCATAGGGTTTTATTACTATACTATAATCCACAAAATATACTCACACATAGTCTTACTGCTGCTGATATGACCACAAGCAATTTGAAAATCATAGCTTTGTAATTCAGTCAATATTATTTTTCAGTCAGTGACAAGATCAAATGAAAACAAATCAATGGGCTATCTTTGAAACTGTTTAACATTCAGTCTCAACCCATCTTAATATACGGAATGTAAATCCTTCTGAAAAAATGTCTGTTTTCATGACCTGATTCTGAGTTTTCTAACTCCTTCACTCACAGTATTACTCAGCATTCTGGCATGCAATCTCAAGTCTTTAAGAAAGAACATATCAATCTGGTGGAAAGGGCCCTTGAGACAGTGTAGCTGCCTGTCAAAGAACATCAAATGCCAAGAACCTTCATACATCAACTCAACATCCTACAGGAAATGGGATGAAATCAGCATGCTCCCCAAGGATGTGCAACATTGTCCTTGGAGCTCTCATAATGGTCCCTTGAAGCCTGGACAACCAGTTGAATGGAAGCCAGCCTTTCAGTCACCTGAAGCCTTGCCGAGGGATGGATGTATTACACAGTGAAGCTGGACTAACAAAATACAAAATATTCTTGATGGATTCTTTATTCATCCGCTAAGACCAAAAGGTTTTGGCAGTCTTTCAGGACATTGACTTTATCCTTGAATTTATTGTCATCTGCACCAATGTTTTCCTGTCCTATTGTAATTTACATCTTTCACCTATTTATAAATTGTTACCGTCAAAGAGCCACTTTCTCTCTGGCAGTTTTTGATACACTAAACACCAGTATTGATTGTGACTATCCTTTACCGTGACTGTTAGAAGAACATAGTATTGAAAACGTTTGACAAAATAGATTGTTCTTTACTGGTGGACAAGGTTTAAAGGTCTTTAAGGGAAGAGGGAAGAGCAGAGAGGATGTCCCAAATCCAGAGAGCTATGAAATTCTCCTCAACCTACTGTTGACTGTAGGTGGCACTGTGCTACAGTTTTAACCACAAACATGTTGCCCAGTGTTTCAACACACAGAAGCTCTTACAAAACTTGTGAAACACGGCTATTATTATTATTTTCAAAAAAGACCATATTGAACTAGGTTTTGATTGAACATCATGATGATATTACATGGAACGCTTTTGTTCCTCTTCAAGGCTGAAGGATTCACCCTACTTATTCCCTTATATGTGAGAACATGATCTGGCATTACATCTTAAACATGGATATGATCAGCAAATGGACTAAGGGATTTTTTAAAAAAGAAATTTCCACAAACTTAGAATATAAAATACACATGTTTGGTTGTTATAATTTCCTGGTAAGTTTGGTCTTGATTAAAATAAAATGTGGACAACTAGTGAATCACATTAAAGACTGATTAGACATTTCTGTGGATACTATCACAGTTACTATTATCAGAGCACATGCCAAAGCTGCTATATCAGAGCATAATAACAAGTAACTTAACAGCAGAAGCATTGAATTATATGGTGCAAGGCATTCAGAAAGTGAGATTGAAAACAGGTGAATGAACTACATCAGGGTGGGCAACATTTGACATTCCCTACCCACAAGCCTCACACAGTATGGCGTGCCCCTGAACCACAAAAATCAGCCTTCTCCAAGATCCAGATGTGCTGGACTTAAATTCCCACTAGCACAAGCTAGCAGAACTAGTGATGCAGGAGAATGAGAGTTGTTCTTAAAGATTTTGAGGAAAGCTGATGTAAATGGATCCATTCCAGCCCCAAGCATGATCACTCTTTCTGGGTAGAGCAGAAATAATAAGTGTAGGACTTAAATTAATTGGCACCTCTGGCTATGTTACTGTGTCTCCACCAGCAATGTGTAGTCTAAAGAACAGAAGAGCTGGAAAAATTATACAAAGAATGTAAAAAGTGACTAATTTACTTGATGAATGCTTCATTATCTGTTCATTTATTTTTCTTCCCCATGAGTCACTTGTATAACACATTGCATTTGTGACAATAGCATTGTCGTTCAGGTAGTCTTGAAATTTTTACCTAAGGATATTGTATCACAGCAAAAGGGGACTTTAATAATCAGGCAAGACTCAAATGAATGCTTTGAAATATTGCATGGATTTAACTGCTTGCATTCCATACACTTTGAGAACTGTTATAGGAAAATACTGTTTAACCAAGATAATATTCATTTGTAGCACAATCGGGCTGGAATTCCTCTGACATTTTCCAATAGGTTTGTTTAATCTAACTTGTCTGACATGACCCATATCATATTGAAGCCTGCTTCTATATTTACTCTAAACTGAACCAACGCTTTTCCCAAGCCATACTAAGATTAGCGGGATAAGCTGCTAGTTTGTCTAGGTACAATAAGTGCAAAATATGATATAGGCATTATTCTCTCTTCTTGTTGATCAGAATAAGGCAAGGAAGACTCACAATAAGGCTCAGCAAATTAATTTTGCTAGCCATGCCAGATGCTCCCTGTGCTGCCTGTAACACATTGGTTGCCTCCTTAGTTTTTTCTTTCTCACCTTTCCGTATGACTGAAACACTAAGCCTGCTCAGTGCGTATTTGCAGTATGATTAAATGGCCATTACAGAAGGAGAAAGAGAGAGAAATATGGTACCATCTTCGCAGGCATTTACATTTACATCATTCCAAATTTATTTCCTCTTCATGGAGCCTTATGAAGGATCAAGAACCTCAATCTTGCCCCAGTTTTCCTCAAGGGGGCATGATACCTATCCGTCACCATATCCTAGTCCATGCAGTTTAGCAAATAGAACTGTAACATCCATTCTTAAGTCTGTTTTCTAAAGCTCTCAGTTTGCTGACGGAGAAATGGTGGCACTCGCAATAGGAAACTACCTTTCCTGGAGACTCACCTGAAGTGCTCAGTTCTGACACATTACAAAACCTAGCTAAAAATTTAAAAACTGTTTGACAACGTTTGGAAGAGGAATTGGTCAATGGTTTTAATGTTTTGTGTTTTCTAAAACTGACTTTAATTATGCAATTAATTTTCTGTAATAAACCCTGAAGCTGGTTTTGCTGGAAAGAGCATCAGAAGCCCAAAACAAACAAACAGAAAAACCCTGACAAAACAAATGGGGGGCTTTTAATAGTTCCATCAAAAATAATAATCTTTTGTATGTTTTTATTTGCACTAGTTCTGAAACTATTTGCACTTGTATCTATATTAATCTTGGCTGGCTGGCTCAGTTAATTATGTATTTGGCTGAGGAGCCAGAGCTTGGGAGTTCGATTCCCCACTGTGCCTCTTGGGAGAAGAGCCAGCCTGTGTAGCCATGGGCAAGCTGCATAGTCCCAGGGTGCCCCTAGAAAAAGGGAATGGTAAACCATTTGTGAGTACTCTCTACCTAGAAAACCCTGGACTTGATGGCACACAATTGTTATTGTACGAATAATACTAATACTAATTTTGGGACAAGTTGTCTTGAGAGTCATTTCTGGGAAAAAGACAAGACATACATAAAATAGTAAAATTAGAAGAAAAAAAAAGTCATAGTTGGGTAGGCATTGGAGCAGGTTGGGCCTCTATCCTGAAATGGTCTGGTAAAAGGAAATTCAACTTAGATACAACATAAATGACCTGAGGGTCATTTTAGGACTTTTTCGGTTCCTGATTAATAAGAAGTCTAACTATCTGCACACTCCTAATGCAGCATGCTCTGAATGTTATACTTTACTAAAGGGGTAGCCAGATGAGAATTCAAACACATTGTGTGAAGATTCCTTTATTGTAGATGTTCAACATGTCCCAGATGATATGTAAAAATGTTTGAATTTTGGGAACTGCTAAACAGATCAACTGACATTTTAACAAGGAGGGCCTTGGAAGAGGTGTGGGTGTGAAAACTCCTGTTTTTACTCTAGCTCTAGTTGTTCACAATAACTATTTATGTGTGCCTAGTTTGTTGGATGGAGATGCACCTTTCGGCATGCACTAAGCACTTGTCCACTGAATGCAATGGAGTGCAGACTGATAATCTTCCATTCAAATATGCACTCCAAAACACATTCCATTGAATGCCAAATGCATTTCTAATCGATGTTGCAGTTCCTGATCCAGAAAATGAAGCATCCAGAAATGTTCGAGTCATCTTTAGCCATGGAGTATAGAGATGCTTGCCTAACTGCAGATTGTGGATCCACATCCCATTGCTAGATCCTAGTCCTATTGCTTTTTGTGATGCTTCCATTCAATGAATTTCTTCAGAATGATGGGCTGAAATAAACAGAACTAATATTGGAATGGATTCATACCCCTTTTTTCCTCTGGGTACAGTATCTTGTCATGGAATTCCTTACATGGATGGTGGAGATAAGCTCATGAGAGATTTCATTACTGCTGGCATAGTATTTTTCTAATTACACATCATTAATCAAAATTATGTGATTTGGGTCACTGAAATCAGGTTAACCATATGGCAAGCACAGTGAAGGCTTGGTAATGTACAGGTTTGCTAAGGTTTAGAAATGTATTACAGCACAGATTTGGAATTCCACTGAAGAAAATAATGAATTGCATTTGAGAGGATGGAAAGTAATCTTGGATAATCAGAGAAAATAGAGTCTGCTTGACGGTATGTTGAAAAGGTTCAAGAGGTGAAGCAAAAGGCATGCATAAATATGACGCGGCAAGGGTTTATCATTTGCTGGGGGTCTGGAACTCTCCAGGGCCATGATTAATGCCAGAAAGTATGAAATATTATGTTTCACACAGAATCCTGAAATTCACAGCATTCTTTTGAAAAATAGAAGCTTCATTTTCACACACACACAAAAAGACAAAGAACCTATCGAACAACAGAATACCCATGAGCATAATGGCTAAATTTAAATGTACCATAAATAAAAGAAAAAGATGGGTGCTGTGAATATGACATAAAGATTGCAGACATTTTGACAGAGTCATGAGCTCTGCTCTCCAGGTATTAATTACTCTGGCAGATTTTCTTGACTTACAAGAAGGCAACACTAATGATCTTGACAAATATATTAATAAAGGTGCATATAGAAACATGGACACCCCCCCCTTTTTTAGCACCACAACTGCTCTCTGATAGTCCTGAATAACACATCAACTTTTTTGTTTACAACCAAAGGCTTTACAATGTACAATATACAATATAAAATAACATTTCCAATTTAAAACAGATTGTTCTAATAGCTCATCAAAGTGCTTATCAACAATCAAGTCATGCCATCCTTTACAATGAACATCCAGACTAGTCGATCATACTCATAGTAATTATATAGTGTTACGATCCTTGACAAACAAGAATGTAGCTTCTTGGGTGCAAGCTCAAATTGAGCTACCACGCATGTAATAGAAAACTGCTTATCAGCAAGCAGTCCTACAACTATTTCCTCAAAGATGCATTTTGTATACAACTGCATGAGTGGTGACAGAAGTTTCTAGGATCCATGTAAAGAGGGCAGAAAAATAAATAATGGATTAAATCTTCAATTTGATTACAGCAAAAAATGCATATAATTCTATCACTGGAATTCCTAGGATATGCAGAGGGCATCCACTGGAATCTGTAAAAGAAGTTCTACTTGAAGCTGAGGGTACCAAATAGAGAATTTTGACCCAACAATGGCAGCCTTGCCTTGGCTAGCATCAGAATCAAATATACAGTTCCTAAGAGTATGAGAACTGAGACAGAGAAAGCCTTTAACTTATCATGATACTAATGTGCCCATACTCCAAACCACAGTTGCTCCAACCAGCAATGCTAGATAAGGGAATGGTCCTCCAAACCATTTAGCCTATGCCAATGTCTAAGATAGGCCAAATCAACCTGGCAGTTCTTGTACAAGCCTTCAGATAGCCTCTCTCTTTCCAATGCTCTTAGTACTCTTACGGCCCAGAGTCAGTGGCAGATGAATAAACAGTCAGCCACCAGTGTGGCATAAAAAGTGGTATTCCCCACCAGGCCACTTAAAATAATAGATAGCCCCCTTTACTCACTTGAGCAAAATGAAAACTTGAAGGGTTGCCAGATTTATCAAGGTTTGGGGCCATCAGTAACTCTCAGCAGAACCACTGTATCCCGCTGAGAACTGAGGAGGCCAGAAAAACTCAATCCAGACTTGAGTGATGATGGGCCCCATGTAAACAAACAGCTTGTTTCTCTCTGAGCAAACAAACAACCTTCTTCTTCAAGATAACAGAATCAAACAGTAATTCAGCCTTTATCCGGATGGCAACACCCACCAGCAGTCTAACAAATAAGTTCCATACATTTCAAGTTGTGACAGAAAAAGTCTAATTTTTTTTTAAGTTGGTAAAGGAGTCAGTGAAGGAGTCAATGCAGCTGAGTTAATCACTTAAGAGCAACATTCAAAAAATCAATTAACAAACCCCACTAAAAACAAAAACAAACCAAGCAGCCTCTTCACAAAGTGAAAATACTGGTTTATGATGCAAAAATTTCATCCTATAACCATTCTTTAACTCCTTGATTCAACTTGTTAGCACTTTTTTCAGCCTTGGCATCCTGAACAATTCTTCCTCTACTCTCTTCCTTTCCAAAAAAAACAACAACAACAACATTCTCTCTTCAATGAGCAAGATCACCAGGGTTATCAGTTGGCTCCCAATAATTAGGTAGTTAAATAACTAAAATGCTACTGCTGAACCCTCCAAGGCCTTGAACCTTCCTATCTCACATTCCCTGGCTCACTAAGTCACTTTGCAATCTCACTGAATGAAGTGAGCTTTTCAATATAACTTCTTCTTTTAACAAAACTAGAAAAGCTTTTTCAAAAAGGATTCAAAAGGTAAAAGGTTAAGACACTGAGTGGAGCCTGGCACAAATATTGCTCCTCCCTGAAACCAGAACCTTCTGAATAACACACAGAGCGGCATCTTTTCTCATCCATGTACAAAAATACATTAGTGGCTCACAGACTGAACAGGAGGGAACTCCCCTGACTTTTGCAAAGTGGCACATTTCAGCATGGTCCAAGAACTGCTGCAGGGGAAATCTGTCCTTCTGATGTTGGTGCACAGTAACTGTAGACATACATTTCTTATAGAAAAGTAGAAAAGAATGAAGAAGACTTCAGAGCTAGTATGGCTTTGGTCTGATTTCTTTGTATTAAAGCAGATTAGCCTACTGCACACTAGTTTTCTAAAGCCTTAAATCCCAGTGCTTACCCACTCCCTACTCTACAGACAAAATGAATCAAATGAAATTGATTTGATTTATTTGCTTTGCAGTGCCAAGACAAAGATCATGGAGAACACAACAAGGAGGAGGAAGATAACAGAAGCACAAAAAGCACATGGAATGAAAATAACAGATTTGCTAAAGGAGTTTCTGGATCTGAGAAGGACAGCTGTGTTGGAGAGATGTTGGGGACATATGTCATACTAAGGCACAGCTTGCAGACAAGCATCTTGCAAGTGAATTAGAAATAGAAATCCTTCCTTTGCAAGGCCTTTCAAGAGATGGCAACTTCATGTATGTTCCTCTGGGTTGGACTACAGCTACCAGAATCCCTCAGTCAACATACTCATTCTGGAAAGTACAGGATCTCAGACAGGATCTCCCTGTGCAAATCATTGTGATTACAGAGACCTATAGGAAAGGTCAAGAGTGTCCAATTGCCTTGCCTGTTTAGATGAGCTTGTAGATGACACTGCCTGCTCTGATGTTCCACTTCCTGTCCCCCTGCAATTCCATTCAGACTTTCAGAGGCATCATTGGACAAGTGTAAGGCGGACATTCCCGGCTTATCCACGATCATGTTTCAGTTTCCCACACACTGCCTTCCCTTCTTCTCTTGTTTCACCCACATGCAGGGGAAACTTAACATTCATGTCCAAATTTCTAACAACCTGCTATTTTTTGTTTTACTCTGATATGGAAAACTGATTTATACAATCTGTGGAAATGGTGCAGTAAATATTATATTTCATATTGATAAATAATGAGGTTTCTTCAGAGACAGAAAGAGAGGGAAACAGAAGTTTTGCTTCTTTAACAGAAAACAACATACACACACACACACACACGAACAGAGTCAGTTTAGAAGATCCTTTGCTGCCCCCACACATGACAAGAGCAGTGGGAATGGAGGACAAAGCGCTCAGAAAAGGAGGACATTCTTCACAAAAATTGAGGGCATTTTACATTAAATTTGCATATAGTAATTTAAACTAATGTATAAAAATATCATCACAGACATTATTACTACAAATTAAGTGGAAATACACCACTGCTTATCATAAAATACAAGATTGTTACTAGGTAACCACCTTGGGACACAGCACTAGGATAAAGATGGGATATAAATCAAATAAATTTGCAAAAAAAGAGAGAGGGGGGCTGTATTAACATGAGTATAGAATCCAAATCCTGTGAAGTATTACTTTCCCTCTGTTCAGGATTGGTTAGACCTCATATAGAGTACTGTGTCCGGTTCTGGACACAGTTTTTAAAGAAGGATGCAGACAAACAGGAACAAGTTTAGAAGAGGGCAACAAGGATCAACATGAAACTGGAAATAAGGCCCTATGAGGAAAGACTGAAAAAACTGGGTGTGAGCCTTGAGAAAAGAGATTGAGGGGAGATAGGACAACACTCTTCAAATACTTTAAAGCTTGCCATACAGAAGAGGGTCAGGATCCATTCTCAATCATCCAAGGTCATGTAATAATGGGCTCAAGTTACAGGCAACCAGATTTCACCTGAATATCAGGGAAAAAAATTCCTAGGTGTTAAAGCAGTACAACAATGAAACCAATTACCTTGGGATGTGGAGAGTTCTCTGACACAAAGGCATTCAAGAGAAAGCTAGAGAGCCATCTGCCAGGTATAATTTAAGCAGGATTCCTACACAGAGCAAGAAGACTCAATTGACTTCTGTCAGGACCGAATCTCCCTAAGGAGCATGGGTCCTTCAGTCAGGGAATTCCTCAGCCACAAATCTACCACCTTTACGCTGGGGCAAGTCCTCAACCTCCAGCAGTGTGTAGCTTTTGCGCCTAGAATAAGCCTGACCTTAAAAGAACACTTTACTTTTACTCAGTACTTTGCAAGTACAGACACATGGGCTTTGTAGTTCCTCAGAACTCACAACAGCTCAGTTAATTAGGACTTCTCTGGTAGCTAGTCAATGGCCGTTACCACTCCTCTGGATTTAGCCAAACCCTGCTGATCCAAGAGACAATCCTTAGTGAAGATTTTTATAATTAATTTTTATTAAGAAAATAAAGTTTCATAGAAACCGTTTGTTTTTGCTCAAGCATAGCATAAAGGACATGTTCAAAAGATTACCATAATTAAATACAACAACTAATTCCCATTAAAAATAACAAACACTGAAACTGGGCTAAGGTGGGCTAGCCCCACCTCCTTCTTTCTCTTACTTACATTCTCTTTCCTTCAAGCTACATACTCAAACCATCAAGTTCTCTCTCTCTCCATCATCATGGAATTACTCCATCATCATGAACTCGAATCTCTCCCACATAACCCATCGTCCATTTTCTACATCCCTCGGACCTCCTTCTTCATGACCATAAACCAATCAACTCAAAGAGGCGTAACTGTCCATTCCGCCCACAATTCTCATGAAGATGCAGGTGGTTTATATCCATTCCAATTAGGAAAGAATTTGTTGGGTCTTCGTGCTGAGGCCTCTTTGTCCTTGCCCTCTTATCAGGATTCACGCTGTACCAGGCTGGCTGTAAATTAAGAAAAACAACCTCTCTGCCTTTCTCACATTCCCATGTCTTCCTTTCATTTTTAAAGCCTAACAGACTCCATTTTCCTTCCTCTTCATTGACTACAAATCCCACTCTCCTTTGATCTCTGACTATAAGTCCCACTCTCCTTCAATCTCATGATACCTTCTAATTCCATTATTCTATGTTTTATGATAAATCAAAGAAAGAGAGAGAAAGAGAGAACTGTATGTAATAACCGGCTAAACTATCATGTGCCTTGTATTTTTTGCAGTTTACTGAATATGAATAGAAAAGAAAAATAAACAGAATTCACTGTTGTTTTGTTGAAATGCCTAGCTAGGCAACAATCAGTTGTTTTCAGACCAATAGTCTGAATAGTGGTTTCAAATCTCCACTCCTGGGACTCAGTTGACATGCCATGCCATATCCTTCCTCCCATTCATCAGTAGTTATATCCATGTGTGTACCCCCACCACAAACCATTTTACTTAAACAAATGAGATATTTGATTAGGTACATTTGCCAATCAAAGTCTCTACTTTCCCATTCAGTCAGGCAAATTAATTGTTGGGTAAGGTGGGCACTTTCAAGCGACCAAAAAGGAGAAGAGTTTTTGAAATGAGGACTGTCCTCCCTAACAACAACAACCAGCAATATTAGGAACGGCATACATACTGCACCAATATTTAACAGATATTTAGATTTTGGGTTAAAACCTGTATCTGTTATATAATACCAGGCAATGTTTTTATAATTTTGACGTGCCTAGTGTTTTTGAATACTGTAGTAATAATGATGATGACAATTATGATGATGTGCCATCAAGTCAATTCTGATTTATGGTGACCATTTTATCAGGGTTTTCTAGGTAAACAATACTCAGAAATGGATTGCCATTCCCTTCTTTCGGCGCCCTGGGATTGTGCAGCTTTCCCAAAGCCACACAGGCTGGCACAGTGCGGAATTCAGCTCAACCTCTGGCTCCACAGCCAGATACCTAAACTACTGAGCTAAAAGAAAATATATGGCCAGCCTGGCATACGGACACATGCAAGCTATAATTTTACATATTTGGAAGAAACAGGAAGAGGTCTCTTCCCTTCAGACACAAAGAGGGAAGAAGAAGAAACAGCCAGCCATGAGTACTACCAGTGCAGAATCTCACTACAGCCAACCATGGACCCATTGTGACTGTTCTTCGAGATCTTCCAAATTTCTGATTAAAAAAAAAAAATACTGCGTTCATAAGACTGCTATAGTGCTCTTGTGACACACCACACTTCTTTTCTCCTTCTGCAATTTAATGCTGGAAGCATCCCAGAAGAGGCCTTATGATATATTTTTAATGGCTTGCCTCCTTTTTTTCCTCCTGCATTAAAATCTCTGTGGTCTCTGTCAAAATGCTTCCTTTGAAATCTTTCCTCAGTTTTCTGATTCTGTAGTGTAACTACTGTAACTCTCAACTATCTTAGGATAAAAGAGGGCAAGTTCTGGGAGTTTAGGGTCAAATGTCTAGCTGCAGCTCCTACCAACCCCCAAAAAATATGCCCTCAAAGGAAAAGAAATACAAATGGAAATGGCCAGAAGTTAGGAGATTGGGGAGCTAAATAAAGTATGTGTGTGGTGGTGGAGGAGGACCTTGTTTATGTTAATGCAAAATTACTCCAGAATCGGAAATTCAGAACTTTTTGCCAAAAAGAATCTGGTTTACAAAAGCACCCTGGTGAACTGTATGTTGCCCTTCCTTTTCTTAGAAGATAAACTCATTTAACTTACATTTTGCTGTCAGAAAATTGTTTTATATTTAAAGCCATTTGAAGGGCCGTTAACCAATGAGTAAAATAAATCAGGGAATTCAGCCAGTTTGAATCAAAGATGACAGAGGGCATCCTCTCTCTCTCTCTCTCTCTCTCTCTCTCTCTCTTCAAGCCCATGGCCCTCAAATCTTAACTGTACTTCTTATTTGAATGTACAGATATGTACAAAGATAGATATATTAGCCAAAAATATGTAATATGCAGCAGGTAATTGCTGTTAATTAACAAGGCCTTGCTCAGTTTCCTCATTGCATGGCAGTCAGATAGCTTGATCTAAACATCTACACAAAAACCCATTAATTAATTATATATTTTCTCTTCCCTTCAGTTTCTCACAACTCATCTCCCTCTCTCCACCCTTGCACATGAAATAAGAGCTTCAGCTACTGGTTCTATCCTTACCCCAGGTCAGAAGCCTTTCCAATATAAAATATCCATTCACATTTAATGCTACTTTGAGAAGTCTTCTAGTTAAGAGAACAGAAATGTTTGTCCTGATAGAGTTCGTTCACCAGTCCCATTGCCCTTATTGGATTTTATGACTTTGCTCCTGTGAGCCCTATCAAGTCTGTATTGATTTTATGTGGCCTTCTCTGTGTATATCCATCTCTCATTCATTGTAACTAGTTGCTATCTTAAACAGATTGTCGGTGAGAACAATCTGTTCCCGTCTCTCAAGTAACTTGCATTTCTCAAGGAGATAGCCCTCTTTAGTCTCCTTAACATGAGCTATAAAGGGTAAGACTGATTAACCTTTCTTCAAAACTCTAATTTGCAAAGCTCACAATCATTTTGGTGGGCCTTTATTACATCCATCTAATCTTCTAGGTCTCTTGCATCATGTATATATTATGGACAACAGGAGCTGATGGTTTGTTTGTTTTTAATTTTTTAGCACAGAACAGTGAGTTCAGCAAAATAGTACCATCCTGAAGTAGATGTTGTATTGAGGGTAAAAAGAATATTTCCAGGCTTATAATGATTTGTTGCTGTCGTTATGTGCCATCAAGTTAAAACCGACTTATAGGGATCAAAATGGTGTTTCCAAGTTTGATGAATACATTCAAAATATGCATTGGATTGCATGAAAAAGTAATCTGAAGATGAAGATTGGAGTCATGCTGGAAAAGAATGAATCAGATCTTTCCCAGGTTTTAAAATGTTCCTATTAGCCTGGAGGAGGTGTGTGCCAGATGATGTTGCAGCATTCAGAGAGCGAGGTCAACCCCTTTCTCTTGCTGTTCACATTAATAATAATTGTGTGCCATCAAGTCAATCTTGACATGGTGTCCCTTTTCAGGATTTTCTATGTAGAGAGTACTCAGAAGTGGTTTACCATTCCCTTCTTCTGGAGGCATCTTGGGACTGCAGCTTGCCCAAGGCCACACAGGCTGGCTCTTCTTGGGTGCACAGTGGGAGATCAAATCCTATCCTCTGGCTCCATAGCCAGGTACCTAACTCACTTAGCTATCCAGCCAGCTAGTGTTCATGTTGTTCTTCCCAAAGTTGTTAGTCCACCCTTCTTAGCAAATGCTTAGGTGCCTATAGATTCTCTGGGCAACAAGATAGATGCATTAAAACACTGGGCAGAATTCTATTGGTTTATTTATGTTGGGGTATGTGCAGTGGCATAAATCACAGTGGCAAATAGCATCTGCTTGTGCTTCTGTTCACACACCAAATCATGCGACAGGTGACAAGGAATGCAAGCAGAGATTTGTTAATTAGCTGCCAGTCACCAATGTGTTTAATTCAGTGTACCCATGCCAGTGTAAATGACCAATAGGATTCTGACCATTTAGTATGGGGAAAATGAATGAAAAACACACGTTTTTAGATAATACATAGATTAATGGAGATATTTAGAAATGTGCATTTGAAGTGGACATTAACTTTGGTGAGGACCATAAAATCGTACAGAATTAAATCAAAATAAATGTAAGGTCAAAATATTGAGAAACTGAGCATACTTCAATTATTCTATTGATATGGGTGCATGTGCAGTGCAGAATCAGAAAGAGATAACTGTGCAGATTTTTTTCTGCAAAGTATTTTGGAAAGTTAGAGCTTTCAGAACAGAACATTTACTTTAACATATATGTTTCTGTAAATAGGATTCTCTTCTGCTTCCTTTAGAGCAACTCATATCTTTATTTTGGAGGCAAGTAGTTTTGCCACCTTGTTTTCAGGTGGAGAGTGGATTCAGAGGTAAAGCTCAGAAGCTACCCCAGAAGGCAACAGAGGAGCTTGATGAAAAGGGGGCATCTTTGATGGTCCTTAGTACTCCAGCCTCCCTATTTGGCTTTGTTTCTGAAAGAGCAAGGAAGGACAAGTTGTAAACAAACATTGGACACAGCTGTGAAGGTCTTAGCTTCTAGTCTGTTGGCTTCGTGAAGCTTGAGCCAACATTACAGATTCTTAAAGCAGATCTTCATCCTATGTATAAATGTGATCCTGAATGCATCACAAACCTGTTCCTATACAGTAAGTGCAGGATTCCTCTAGTCAGGTGGAATTGTTCACCAGCCCTCTTACAGTAATTTTATGGGCCGCATTAACCAAAGTGCCCATTTACAGATTCCCAAGTATACTGAGCTCATTCCACAACCATTGAATTCGGATAGGAGAATGGATCAAGTGTCTTTGAAATGCAATAATCCTCCTATTCACACTCCTGAATTAAACTGATAGCAACCTACAGCATGGGTTTCTTGCCTCCATTAGCAAGAGAGGACAAGCTGCCTTTATCCACTGAGTGAACAAGAGCAATAAATGTCTCCTGTTTATTTAGTCTATAATAAATTTAGTCTTTAACAGAGATATCCATTGATCATGTATTTATTTTACAGAGTTTCACTGCATATTTAAAACTGACATCCTGGAGCACTTCATGGTACTCTGTTCATTGGATCTTGCCTTTAATAGGTCAAATCATCATTATATATCACCGGGATGCTGGATTTTAATTCATTTAACATTTTAATCTTTCATCAGTTTTTCGTTTAAGAGGATTTCACTGCATATACTGGATTTGTATAAATCTGTGTGCAGTAAATTTATTCTTTTAACAGTTTTATTCTTTCATCAGAAATTCATTTAAATAGATTCCGCTATATATCATATCTACTTCCAGTGTGGCTTTAGGTCAAGCCATAATTGATGCAAAAGCAATGGGGTATTAAAAGAGATGGGAAATATCTGAAATTGGAAGGAGTTCAAAATGTGTGCCATTGTGAGGGCATGACATTCCTCGGGATATGCAAGGGGAGGGGAACTAATGAACCATTTTCTTCCAAAGCTTTGAATGGTACAACATTTCCAGATCTTACGGGAAAGTCAAAATCTACACTGATTATAGGTTTCTTCCCTTTAAGGCGAAATTTAAAGAAGTCATCAGTGTGACACGACAGTTTTATTTCTCATTGCTGTAGGAAAAATTTGAATGATATTAATATCTTGGCATCATATTTCAGTTTGCAATATTTTAATAATTACTCTCCCCATCAGTGATCATGCGTTTCATTCCCATGTACTGTACTGGTATGATGTCAGATCTTTCCAATATTTGTAACATTGAGCCCACCCATAAAAAATGCCAACTACACCGAAGACCTGGAAGAAAGGTAAATGGATGATGCAGCCTCCATTTGACCTCATGTTCTAGGAAATACAAGGCAGCATTGAGGATGACGCCTAGTATAATAGTCTCATAGGGCTTGATTCAATCTAAAGTAGCTGAATTTAGTTCCAATTGACAACAATGGGAAAATTTAGGCTTTACCTACATCCCACTGATTTCTGTAAAAAAATAAGTGCAAGTAATTTAGTCTGGATTCAATCTCATGAAAAATATTAATTTAATCTATTTTATTATACTTATACTTTGCCCTTCTGCTCCAAGCAGTTTTGTGCCATGTTTTCTATATTCAAAATACCTGTAAGATATCCTTGTGGATTTTATGTGCCTTCATATCACTTCTGCCTTATCACAACCCTCTGAATCAGTGACGTCCAAAAGATTCTGTCATTAAAAGCCCTGCTCAGGTCTTTCAAAGTCAAGGTCATGGCTTTTTTTTATTGAGTCAATCCATCTTGTGTTCATCTTCCTTTCTCCCCCGACTGCCTTCTACTTTCTGGATCATTATTGGCCAGAATCCTATTGGTTATATATGCTGGGAGTAAGTGCAACATTTGAATCTCAACTGTGAATTACTTCTAGTTAAGGAGTAGCTGCTTATATTTCTTATTTGTACACAAAGTAATGTTACTAGCGTGCAATGATGACAAATATAAGTAGCAACTTTTCCAGTGAGTCTTTCGTTCTTGTGGCATGCTTGAAGTAAGTGGGGACTTTTGAACTTTGGCATGCACAATTTGGAAGAGCTTTGAAAAGTTGGTGTGTCCTCCATGTTTAATGCTTTTACAGATCAGCAAAGATTGTTTTATGAACGTGAGCCTTTGTATAGAACCAATTTTTAATTTGTCTTATTTTGTACTACCTTGTGATCTTCTGGGATTTTTAGATTTTTCTTGATTGTATGTATAACTTGGGTTTTTAGTCATGTCTGTTCTTCATTTATAAATCACAGTTGTTCTGAGAAATTATAAGACAATTTCATATGCTCATATTTAGTTTAGTATATTATTTTGAACTTCTTTGTGCTCACAGGTTCAGGGCAGCAATTACATTTAAAAATAGAATCCAAACTGCAAAATCCATATACATTTAATACACTTCTTAGGGTACATCATCTTGATTCACAGTCTCTTTTGTGACTGCATTCAGTTTAGGTGAGTGCACAAAGAACCAGTCTTGTTTTGGTGCCAGTGTCCACACTGGCCTCTCAATTCAGTGTGGTTCAATCCAGCCCCTTTGCTTTCATACTTTCCTCCTGCTGATCTGCTCTCCTTTTATGGTCTGCTGTCAAGCTGCTGGGAATGTTTCAAGGGTTACACATAGAACCATATACAATGCCATGGAAACATTCTAGTCTGTGGGAGTTTGTCAAAAAAATTCTGATTCTATATCGATTTTTTATTTTTATTTTTGTCAGTGTGGAGGTGATTTAGCACTGATCTAAGGTAGCAATGAAGTGATAAGATGATCTAGTGCTAGACTCAATGGTTTGTTTTTAAAAAATAAAAAATACTCAAGGGTGACTAAGGAGAAAGATAACGGGGTGGATGTTTTTGCTGTCCCAAAGCATCACACCCCAAATTACTAAATCGCCAGAAAGTCACCCAAAGTCATCCCACCCCCAGTTCTTTTGTAGAACAAAACAAACAATCACACAGACAAAGCACTGTTCAAGTTGTTGTTGTTAGGAAAAAGTAGAAGCCCCCAGTGGAAGGGGGGAAAGTCAGACTTGTTCACATTGACGTTTAGGTTGTGTGATCTTTGAAGAAGAAGAAAAACACTTTGAAATTACTCATGCCCATTTCGGAAGAAATTGTGAAATATTTCCTAAGGTAGTCACATGCTTAGAAAAGGTAGCCTAATATGCAGTTTGGAGTTTATACTGTATATTAGGGTCAACACAGTTGTCTCTGTGTTTTATAGTAAAAATAACTTTTAAACTATAGATTTCTGTCGGTTTTATATACAAGGATGACATTAGTCTAGAACTACATAAACATGTTACCATACAATACATAGGAAGAAAAAAAATCTGCCTCAAATAGTTTCTATATGTACAGCAGCAAAAAAGCCAAAGGCCAGTCAATGGCCAGCAATTTCATTCTGCTAATGAAAATGATTCTGTACCTATTGATACCTTGTTCCAGACTATGCACAAGGTAAGAATACAATTTTCAGTTGCACATCCCGTTGCATAATCAGTTCCAAAACAGGTAGCCCAAGCAGTTTCAGAAACAATTGCACAACCAGTTGGAGAGATATGCAAACAGAACTATAAATGGTAACCATGCCTTGGCACCAGAGGAATACATGTGCTGTCATTTGCAGAACTAGTTGTGCATCCAGTTGCACAAGCGTTAATGTCCCTTGAGACTCAGAGACCATCATGCTGCCTTTTTTGATGCTGGAAAAACCAAAGTAACTCTGCTAGCTTACAGTTTTCCTTCATGAATTTTACATTAGATTTAGGCAAAATAGTCCAGAAAAGCTTATGTCATAAGCTTCTTGGCCTTTAAAGTGCAATAAGATTCTTTATTTCTTCCAGGAAACAATGTGGCTTACCATTTTTTGAAATAAGTACCTTGAGCACAGATGACAGTCTTAAGTGGCTGGCCTTGATCATATAAACTGCAGTGGAAAATAAGAAAGGAAGTGGTTTCACTAGTGAATAAATCCAAGTCATTTTTCCCCCCATGCAATTCTACTGTGGTATACAAAAAAAGGAAGCAGAAAATTTAAAACTGCTGATCAGAGGTTTATATCGGGTGATGTAGACATTGGTAAATGATGGAACTGTAATGTCAGAGAGAGGTAGGAGGTGAGAAATATCACAGGAACCTAGTGAAACAATGAACAAATTTATCTGAGAAAAACCTTATTATGAATTTGACTGATTAATATTCACAGTTAGTTAGCTCATGTACTTCGCAGCCTTTCCAGTGGAGAGCACTAAGCATCAACCATACCTTCATATCTATAGCCCACTATGTGGAAATTCAGATGGAGTTTACAGCATTAGGAAGAATTCAAAACATAGCATTAAGAAGAAAAGACCACTAGAAAACAAAGAACCTAGAGATATTATAAGCATATGAGGTAGGAACAATAGGAACCCCTATTTAGAGAATATTATAGGTAAAAACAAAATAAAAGTTTAAAAAACAAAAGATAAAACACAAAAACATGGTGGCACCTTTAAGACTAACTTTTATATTTTTTTAATGTGAGCTTTGTGGACAAGTCCACTTCCTGAGACATAATCTGTACTATTTACTCTGCTCTTGTGAATTACCCCATTGCCTGGGGTAATTCACACCATTGCAACTGATTACAAAGGGAAGTGTGTCGTGGGGGAAAGTTCATCAGCAACTGCAAAAGGCCAATCTAACTAGCACTCATGTTACTCTACCATTGTTATTTTGTGACAGAGGTTCTCATACCCTTTACAGCACAAAGCTTCAATAAAATACCGGCATATCAAAGACACTGTCACCTGAATGTAAAACTCCCACTGACTTTCTTACCAACCAGCCACGATCTCTGTATTTTGACATCTATATTTTGATGCCATGTACTGTATAAATATTTGCCATGTTATATCTCTTTCTCTTATGTCTGACAAAGTGGACTTGTCCACAAAAGCTCACATTAAAAAATTATAAAGGTTAGTCTTTAAGGTGCCACCACATTTTTGTCTTTTGTCTTTTTTGTTCTTTTGTTTTTTTAACTTTTATTTTGTTTTTACCTATAATGCTTGCACAGACTAACATGGCTATCTCTACTACATCTATTTAGAGAGTGTTCATCAGTGGTTCCTTCTCAAACTGGGAAGGAGGTAACAAGCAGGGTGCCACAGGCCTCGCTCCTGGACCCAGTGTTCTTCAGCAATTTATTAATAGCCTTTAATAGCAGCCTTCGAGAATACAATTTATTAATAACTTAGATAAGGAAATGCAGAGAATGCTTATCAAATTTGCAGATGACAAATAATTGGGAGGATAACTAATACCATGAAAGACAGAAACAAGATTCAAAGAGATATTGATAAGCTCAAGTACTGGACTGAAAACAGCATAAATTTAACTGGGATAAGTACAAAGTTCTACAACTAGGAAAAAGAAACAAAATACATGGGAGATATCTGGTTCAGAAAGTTTTGAATTCGTCCTGAGGCTGTACAATCCATTTGAATTTCCACATAGTGAGCTTTGGTTATGAAGAAGGATCTTGGAATTGTTGTAGATCGCTAGGTGATGACCCAACGGTGCAATGTGGCTGAATAAAGGGCACATGCTATTTTAGGCTTTGTTATTACAAGTATAGTCTCCAAATCACATGAAGTACTAGTTCCCCTCTATTTGCCACTGGTTAGGCCTCATCTTGAGTACTTGTCCAGATCTGGACACTGCACTTTAAGAACAGGTTCAGAGGAGGGCAACAAGGATGATCATGGAACTAGAAATCAAGCCCTGTGAGGAAAGACTGAAAGAACGGTGTGAGCCTTGAGAAAAGGAGACTGAAGGGAGATAGGATAGCATACTTCAAAGACTTGAAAAGGAAGGGGCATGATCTGTTCTCAGTCATTCTAGAGTGAAGGACATGTAATAACGAGCTCAAATTATAGGCAGCCAGATTTCAGAAAAAAAACTTTCCAAGTGTTAGAGCAGCACAAAAATGGGACCAGTTACCTTGGGATGTGGAATGTTTTCCAACCTTGGAGAAATTCAGGAGAAAGGTAGAGAGCCATCTGTCAGATATACTCTAACTTGGATTCTTAAATTGAGCAGGAAGGTGGACTCGATGGCCTTATAGGTCTGTTCCTACTCCATAATTTTATGATTTTATGATTCCTTCACTTAAAAAAATCATGTGAATTATTTTTCTTTAAAAGTCACACCTGGGAGAGTACTGTTTTAAACACTTCTGTATTGATGATATTTTAAGGGATCTTCCAGATGGCGTATTTGTACTCCCTTGCACAAATTCTGCTTTGTTCTGTAAGAGCATGGGATTTATCCAGACTTATCAGGATTTGTGTCCACAAGCTTCAGCCACCCACCCAGGTCCCCAGGTCCCCCTGCTGGAGTTGTGGAAATAAAATAAGATAAAGGAGACACACTGAGTCTTCAGATCATGCAGGTTCAGGTGCGTGGTAGGGAATCTGAGATCAAAATGGCTGATGTTACAGCAAACTAGCAGAAGCAAAACTGCCAAGGGAATATACTGTTGCTTCATCTCTTTCTTTGCTTCCTCCTGTCTACCCTTTTTATTTTTATCTTTATTTGATAGATTGGGGAAGCACCTTGGTACTAATTCACCTTTTTGGATGCAGGCAGGATGGATCTGGATCCTATAAAACAGACCAAAAAAGGGATGGGGGAAAGCAAGCTTTGGACTGGGAAGGGAAGCACCATAGCATTAAAAGATGTAAAAAAAAAAAGTACAAGAAATAATAATCCAAGGGGTTTGGGAGGAACAAAAGGTTGTGGGCAGTCTTGGGGAAGAAATGAAAGAAGTGAAATATGTATAGTGAGATAAAAAGAACATTATTTGAATGTTCGGGAATCCCAGCTAACATAACTGTTTAACATGGTACTTCAAGGGCATAAATGTCCTCTTTAGAAAAGTCTTAGTTTTGTCAAAAAGTATTACCACAGACAAAACTGGTCATTCTATAACCACCTGCCTCACAGCTAGAGAACAAGGAGAATGTAGAAATTCACACTGGGCAATTATTGAAACTCACTGACAGTATATAGCTGAAGAATTGGCTGGTTAGTTCCAATCAATATGTGAGAGTCAATGCCACTCACGCTGCTTTGGACCTTTCATTGATCTCTTTGATTGGATAGGTCACCATGCTGCAGTAACAGTGCAAACTGCAATTCCTCAATTCCTTTCTGTGTAACTTTTCAAAAAGGTGCAGCACAGCATCTCTCAAAGTCTAGACTTCAGATTTATCAGTTCTATAATCCCTGTGTCAGAGTCCCATTCCTCAGGTTCTGGATTTTTAAAAAACTGTCACCTATATGATTGTCCTTCCTTTATTTGTTCCCATCTTTTCCACTCTGCTCAGCATTTGTTCCCATAGAATACAGGCTGATCTTCTACACTGTGGGGGATCAGAGCCCTTCCTCTAATTAAATCTTCCCTTACTCAGTTCACTAAGTGAGCTGTCTTTTCCTATAAGCCTCACTCCCCACCTGCCTTTCCTTCAGATTCTGTTCCCTCTGTACATTACCTATTATATAGCCTTTCTCCAACCTCTTGTTTCAGGGACCCCTATGGACATTGAGTCTTTCAGGACACCACTGACATTTTCAGTCCTCTCTTTTCTCTGTGTTATTAGTGTGCCTGCTTGCCATTTGAAATCCCAGTACATTTCAGTGCCTATGAAAGTTCTTTGTGACTATGTCATTTTAATTATTTCCTTAACTCAGAGGCTGACCAATGAAGAAGCACTAAGGAGAATGAATAAAAACCAAGATGTGGTAAAAATATAAAATACAGAAACCTAAAGCGCTTTGGTCACAAAATGAGAAAACAAAAAGTGCAAATAGTTACAAACTAAAATAAACGGGAAAAGAAGAACAAGAAGGAGAAGAATATATTGACTGAAAAACGTGAAGATTGGTTTGGATGCAGTGCATCATACCTTCTAAGGTTAAAAAATCTGTTCTTACCAATTTAATATCTGATACATCCACATGCTTGTGTGCATGTGAACATTATAAATCTGTCAGGATCCTGGCAGCTGCAGGATCGGGTCAAGCCTGACCCAGGAGTGGCCTGGTGTGTGCAGGCTCAGGCCCTGGCCTGTGTAGCAGCTGCTGGGCCACTCATGAGGCTCACCTGGAAACCTGGAGGGAAGGCCTATTTAAGGAGTGGTTCTCCCTCCCAGAACTTGCCTCAGCAACAAAGGTTTTCGGTCATGCTGTGCTTTACTGTGCCAGTGGTCTTGTGCTCCCTGCTCTTGCCTCTGGCATCTCTCTGTCTGGACTCCAGTGTTCCTGCTCTTGCCTCCACTTGCTTCCAGCATCTCTACATCTGGATTCCAGTGTTTCTTCACCTGTTCCTGTTCATCTGCCTGCCTTGGTCCCTGTTTGCTTCTGCTGGTCTCCTGCATCTCAGTGCCTTGTTCTGGCTCTGTGCTCTGGCTCCTAGCCCGGTGCTCCCGCCTCTGCTTCGTCACGGCCAGCTGCACAGTGAGTGTCTTTGGACTCGATACCCTGAGTGGCAGACTGAGTCCTGGTGCCCTTGCCCAGGGTGGGAGGCTGCTTGTGATATCTTGGACTTTGACAAAATCTCAGTGAAACTGTCAAGTTTCCTTCTCCTAACAAACAGTGTTTGAAATGGCCATGCCACCTATTTTGCAATTAGTTCCAGAAGCTCTGGTGTCACATATGTAATACACGGCAGACTGTATATCAGCTCAGCTGCCATGTCTTTTTCTTATTGATATGTAAGGAGGAAGAAAGGAGACTTGGTCCAGATCAGGATCCTGGCATGAGGGTTAGGCAGCTTTAACCATTCAGCACCTATTGTGGTTCTAATAGAAATTGGGTCCCACACTTCCTTCTAATCTGCATTGCCACAAAGTGGTTGATTAAAAATGAAGTAAGCCGATGCAGAATGCAACATTGCAAAATTAGTGTTGTTTTTTAAAAAATTAAATTAAATCTCATTTTGTTGATGTTAAAAAGCCATCATGGTAATAACTGCTAACATGGTAGGAAACCTTATTAACAGGTTAAATGCTCATCCAGTGTTGTTATCCAATCATTTTTAAATTCAATGAACGGCAAACACTGCAGAAAAATAAAAAGGCAGACTTCAATTTCACCACTTCCCTTGAAAGGCATGCAGTAGTCAAACTATCCAAAAATGTGATAGATTTCAAATGAATGCCAAGTACGATAAATGCTTGTATTTCAACTGAAAATATATTCATCAAAAAAAATTTCTCCATAAAAATTTAACTGCAATTCTAGTAAACTGATGTATTACTAATCAGTCTGGGAATCTGTATGGCACTTCTGGATTTTTGTTAAACGGTAATTGTGTGGTACAACTGAACTGAAATAAAGGCCATTTCTGTCACTATGGCAAGTATCCTGCTCAATGTTTATGTGCATGTAAAGCTCCAACTGTGGAAGCTGCCACAATGGTCTGATAAGGTGCCAGTCTTCTACAGCTTGGAATATGACTAGCAACTTGTCAAATGCCAGGGCAGCTTCTACATTTGGACTGCTGCTTGTGCAAATATTGAACAGGATACTGCCCTATGTTTGGTAGCATGGGAGCAGTGGTGGCTATCAAGAAGAAGCCATGTTGCAGTAGCTTCCAGACCACTAAAATTAACACCAAGAAAAGTCTCAAATATATTTCCAAAAGATCACAGAACATTAAGTAATTACTTAGCTATGAAAGCCAGCAGTTTTACTGATTTTTGAAGCTGTTCTATTCAGCAATGTTAGCTGATCCAGTCTTATTTTCTAAATGTTGAGCCAGCAACCAATAAAACAAGCATTTGTGGTTTGAGATACAAGATTCTCCCACCTCTGGCATTAGAAAAGCTGCAGAGGTACTTGGGAGGATCATAAAACTGCCCTCAAGAATTTATTTTGGACAATCTTCAGTTCTTTGACCTCACTGTAACCCCGTAATTTTGTACCATAAAGCATTTGTCCCTGTACTTGAGTTTTAATAACAGGGAGTGCAAGTGGAATCAAGGTTTCACTCCATGATCCCTTCTAACCCAAAAGTGCTTGCACAGAATGTGCAGGATGTTTCATCTGAGATAGCTGGCAAAATGCATCCTCAGTTTAGGCCTGGCCGAGCTGTGGATCTCAGCCGTACTAGATCCCTTCAAACATTATGTGCTTGAAGGATAGTGCTGCCAGTTTGGCAACATCCCATTCATTGAAATGTCAGGGCCTAAAACATGAAACCAAGGGGCAGTGCCTTGTGATGCTTCAAGGATCAGTGGAGGGAGCAAGGATCTGGAGGATCTTGTAAGCATGGAGTTCTGATTGTGCCAGCCAACTGTGAAAACAGGTATCAGCAAATGGGCCCAGAATTCAGACAAATCAGCTAATATGGCAGCCTAAAGCCCAGGGGGAGGGAGAGGGGAGGAAAGACCTAGTTTGTCAGTGGCTATCAAGGTGGCAAAATGTGTTCAGCAGCTGCAGAAGTTTCCACCATTCCCTATAGCTTTTGGCTTGGGCATACATGGCAAGTGGGGATTTTTTCAGGCCCTGTATCCAAAGTTTGTACAACAAGAAGGCACACAAGTCATGATTGGTGCTCTGTTTGCTGCTGGCTCCAAACAGCACATTGTATCGAAGTGCATGAGCGAACTCATTAGTTCTCTCTCCAGTCACTTTCCCTTGGTCCTGGATTTTTTGAATACCAATGTTGTACAAGCTTCCATGATGAAAACAGCTCTGTATAGAACCAGGGATCCCTGGCACCAGCTGGGGATGGAGGGAGATGGGTGCTGTTTTAACTTAAATCTTACTTCACATGAAAAGGTTTGCATCAATTGATCTATAGATTTTAAGCAATTGAAAGCATAGCCTGTTTGGAACAGCATGCTTGGAACAAGGGACTTTGCTTCCCACTTAAGAGTTGGATTTGGCTGGAGATGAAATCTAATGGAGCAATTTATGTAGATTGTCTTCTGCTGGATTCATCCTTCCATCAAAGAAGAAATGAAGTTGAATGATATTTATTTTAATGCAAGTTGCAGATTACACACCAGGAGGAAGACTGTTGTATGGAAATAAGCAAGCATGAGTCTGAATGCAGTTAGAGGCTAGGATTCTAGATTTGGGTGTGGAAAGCTCAAGCTCGGCTGCATGAAGATCAAGTCTCCCCATGGCAGAGCAGCATGCCTCATAGATGTAACAGCCCCCTGAGTATCTAACTTTAAAAATATCAAAGGAAGATACAACATTTCCTCTGAAGTTAAATACTCAGGGAGCTATTATATCTGTGAAGCATGCTGCCCTGCCAGGTAGGGACATATTTCATTTTAACTGTGTTGGAATAGAGCACGAATACAAGTAATAATAATGAGGTGGAGGTGAATAGACAGGTAGACAGATGTGTCCAGATGAGCCCAGATATGTCCCCCCATGATATTCTGTGAATCTACATGCTCGAGTGACACTTACCCCTATTCTAGCTGGAGAGAGGCAGTAGCCCATAGCTGCTTGAGCAGCTCTGCAAACACAGGAGCCTGCTTTAAGGTTTTCTGTAACCAATTTAAGGAAGATTTCTTCCTGCACTATAAGTAGACCTCCTGTGACACAACAATAAAAAGGGCTCCCCTTTCTCTTTTTGCCTAATGACTAGTTTCTGGAACAGTTATTCCTGCTCAACAGTTGCAAGCTCAATGCAAAGCTGTTGCAGTCTGCCAATATACAAAACAAGCTGAACCACTTGTAGTTCCAACTTGCTTCAAATTTTACTTTAGGCACAATTCAGTAGTGCCTAAATGGTGAAATGAGATAACATTATAAAACCACCAGAAGGAATGAAGGAACTAACAGGGGTTCCCATTATGCACATGAGCAAGTCTGGTATGGCACTCACAACATTAGGCTTTGACCGGAGCCCCATTCAAGCAAATATGATGGCAACGCTCTGCAAGATGGGAGCCTGGGCTACAGCAATTTATCAGACCTTTCCTTGCAACATGGAGGAGAGAGCCAGGAAAGGAAGGACCGGGGCCAGTGTGTGTCCCCAGCTCTCTCTACCAATGTACTAAAAATACATGCCTGACTACTGTTCAGATCTAAGCATTTCAGTATTAATTTACTTTACTGCAATGTTCTCAGATGACATTGGGTCCATTGTTTGTTCTCTCTCAAGGTCAGCTTATCAAGTTTATTGTCGTGATCAAATGGGGGGGAGGGTTGTATTCCCTCCTGAGCTTCTTGGAGGAAGGTGGTATAAAACTGCAGCAAACACAGTGACAATGATTATATGTGGCTCCTACACGTTTGGGATTTCATCCAAGACCCTGGGAGGCATTTGGGTTATCTCAAGATGAATAGTCTTGATGAAACACCATCTTTGAAGGACATATTGAAATAACTGTACAAAAGTCAAGTTGTATATAAATTTGTTTCAAAAAAATAAGCCATGGCAGTCCTATAGTGAGTGACTATTTCTACCTATACAACTGGCTGCAAGCAAGAAGAAATGGTGGGGAGCGGGGGAAAAGAGAGAAAGAATTGTCTGATGTCTGAAATATTTATTACATCCAACATATTTTGGAAGTGCAAGTCCTTCTTCTGGGGCCTTTAAAAACAAAGAAAATATATAAAAATATGAACTTGGAACTGGAAGGGACCCTGTGGATCATCGAGTCCAGCTTCTATCAAGGAGGCATAGTGGGGAATCAAACTCCCAACATAATCCACTGAGGTATTCAGCACTTCTGTGAAAGACTGCAACAAGCCATTTTCTTATAATGCAACCAACTCCAGGCATGCCTCTTATCTTTAATGAATATATTGTGCTGTGATAACTATTCATAGTTAGGCATTTTGAGACCCCTCTCTGTGTGTGTATATGTGTGTTGTTTTAGCTCCTCATTCCGGTTGTAAATCCCAAAGAAGAGAGCCACTGAAGCAACTGCTGAATGGTAAGTCAAAACATATGCAAATCCCATAGATTCAGTAGGTCTTCTCTAGTTGGAACTGGCAGTTGGACTTAGGCCTAAGTGCTGCTCAGGTTTTGCCCATTTTGTGGTTGCAGCAATAGCAGCAAAAAACCCCATAACATTGCAGCCGTGTTAGTGTAATGTCATGCTTGTGTGTTTCAGGTAAAATACATTGTAGTTTTAGGATCAGGTTGAAAAGGTGATTAACCAAGTGGAAGGTACTACAACTTTGATGCTGAATCAAGATGCCAGCTGAGCATAGGTGACAGGAATCTTACAGTGCAATTGTATGCAAGCTTACTCAGAGGTACATCCCACTGAGTTCCATAAGACTTGCCCCAAAGTAATTGTACACAAAACTGCAGCCTCAAGAATAATTAGAAAAATTCCCCAAGCCAGATTTGTCAGCATCACTGAAGTACTTTACAAATAGTGAATGATTATCTCTGAGTTTGCAACACAAGTTTTCTGAAAACAAAGTGATTAGTTTGGCTTAGCACTGTCTTCTAATCAATGTTTATGATGGTCTGTTTTCTCGAAAGCGCCCATCTATCTCGGAACTGCAACAGTTTTATTCGCTTAAGCTTTCTTAGGCATTTTACCTTTTCGCAATACATTAAAAATATACTGCAGAGTTAAATTATCTAGCCTTTAAAAATATGAAATTGTGCCCACAACAGTGCTGTGGAATAGAGTAATTCACTATGCTGGCTTGAAAGCACAGATGGGAATGTGTAGAAAGAGGATTAAGCTGCTTTCCATATCCAAAATGTTATCAGGGATAACAGAAAACTGTGTCATTCATTACTGCCTGGGGAGTTGTCAAGTGTTAACAATTTATCTTGCCTATGCATTATAAAGGGTGGAAAGTGCAGAGAAATTTTTTTATTAGCAATAATAGATTATAACTAAAATGAAAGTAAATTGTTGCATTTCCAGAATTTTGCTAACGCAAACCAAGCCAAATATCACAAGCTAGCCTTCTGCAGATGAAAACATAACCTCTAATGCATCTGCTGGTCCCTAAAGATTTTGGGCATTTTGGGGTCAAGTTCCTCTAAAAGATAATTTATGTTTCAAAATCTTGATTTATCTCAGTGTTTATGCCAGTTTTACAGCATAAAAAATAATGAACACATCATTTCCCATCAACCTGACTTTCACTTATAATGTGTTCGGTGAGAGTTAAGGTTGTATCAGGTCACACGCTGCTGAACAATTCAAAAATACTTCAAAGCACAGAAATGACCAGTTAAGGTGAAAGTCACCTTCACTCTTCATTTTGCCTATAGTGCCATCACTTAAATACTTAATCAGTCCCAGCCTGATCCACAACCCAGCCATGTCAAAGTACATGGCCATTAGTTGATTTAGACCTACCAAAGTGTATTGGAGAGGCAGGGCACTTCTATTCAGACAGAGACCCTGTGGCTGCAGTAATGCTAGTTCTTCCCATTGCAGCTACCATAGTCTCCTATGTCTAGTATGGAGATCAGTTCTCCTCCTGACAGTTCCCACTCCCCTACTAAATGCTGGTGTGTGAGACGGTAGCAATTTCCTTTGATGAGGCAAATAGGCCTAGGAGGAGTCCATCTTGGGTGGAGTTTCTTAAAGGGAAACAATTGGCCTCTGCCCAATTCATGTACTCTTCCCTGCTCACCAGAGGAGCACTACCCAGCGCCAGTGTATTATCAGTATTGCTTGTGCCATTGTGGGTGTTACTACTGTGCTGCCATTCTATCCTAGTGGCAACTTTAAAAGTGCCCATATTTGCTGCGGGATTTGGGAGCTGCAGTCCAAAACATAATTTCTCCAATCTCTAATCCTTTGTTCCCTGGACTTGTTGTTCAGCTGTGGATGAAAGTGACAACACTGACAGGGCAGCTGATTATTAGAATGCCATGATATTCCTTCAGCTTCAAAGTAGGTTGTGGATTAGTCGTCTTGGACAGGTCAACCAAGTCAAGTGCTAGCCTCCCATATTTAATTATTCCCCTGAATAACTATATCAGTATCTGACCATGGTCTGAGTCTGAAACTATCAGAGTAGAGGTCTAATGAAATGTAGAACAGGAAAGAATGGATGCAGGAAGCATGTACAGTATGGAGTGAGCCTTGGAACTACCTGTCTCGTCAAAAACTATCACAGAAGAGGAGCCCTAGAGCTATCAGTCCCTTCTTCTGCATGGCCAGGTAATATATCTGTGCAATCCTCCTTTGATTCTTGAGGCCTTTCCTCACAACTCACAGCAGTTTGGGAAGAAGCATACTTGTGCATCATGCCACATCTGGGGCATTAATAGGTTTGTTAACTCTACCACATGAAGGTTCAGGCCTGTCCCCATAAGTCCCAGCACTCCATTTGTAAAGGATTGAGTTTCAGATACCACCTAGGTACAGGATGACTTAAGCCCTCTGTTGGTGTAGCACTAGAGGTGGAAAACACTTCTCTTTGGGATGCCTCGTCTTCAGCCTGAGCCTGTAAACTGTTCTAGTGAGCCAACTCTAGTCCTGCTTTTTCCTGGCATGAATGGCACATATCTAGGCCAACAGTTAGTCCAATTTGATACCACTTTAACTCCAACCAAGGGAATCCTATGATTTTTAATTTGGTGATGTACTTAGAATTTTTCTGCTGCAGAGCTCTAATCCTGTAGCTGAGAGGAGTACACTAGAACTTTGTAACAGAGTATTCCAAGAATCACACCAGACTGAAGTCCCAGGATTCCATAGAATGGAACCATGTCAATTAAACTGATATCAAACATCTGTAACTGTAGTGTGGATACACTCATAGATTCTAAACTGGCCTTGCTAGTATCTCTTGGGGATCCATGCTGGAACAGAACCATCTATGCATTTCCTCTTCTTCTAATTTCAAAGCCTTTATGTGCGTGTATTTCCCACATCATTCTAGAACACTGCAGACAAGCAGTCGTCACTGTGGCAGTAAGTCACGTTAATTTCATTTGTTTCAAAACTGCAACCAGACATGAAAACTTTGTCTGGCATTTCACTTCAGCCATATTAAACCACTGGATCCTGTGATCCATGTGTCAGTTATACCCCTGGAGCACTAAGCAAATATGCATGTGTTCTACTCTCCCCTTCCTAAATGATGTCTGAAAGCTATTTGCAGACATTGCTATCCATCAGAGCCCCTATTTTCTTTGGTATATTTAACCTATGTAGGTTTGGGGTCACATCTTGATTCAGTTGGATTGTGAGAAATACTGGCACTTCCTTGGTTATCCGGGATAAAAAATGTCATATTATTCCAATGAGCTCAGCTTTGAAGGCTTATGGTAAAATAAGAGCAAAGGGGGAGGGTCACTCTTTGATGTAGAAAGTCTTTGATCTGAAGTGTCTCAACTGTCTGTAGCTCTTTAAGATCTCAGTAAGCTTGTTCCACTTCTCCCTCAAGAGCTGTTTTCTCTTCATTGTCCCTGAGTTTAGGTTGGAGTGTTAAGGTGCAAGATGCTTTGGAAATGAATGGAGGACATTTCTAATTCACAAATGGGCTTACCCACACTTAACTCCATGTTGGATAGTGGCCAAGAACTGCATTTTCCTTGATGTGGAGTGAACCTTTGTCACCCAAAGCCTAACAATGCACTGCTTTTATAATGCTAACATTACCAAAGTAGAGAAATTCCTAGCTGTTTTATGAAGAGGGTCTATCCATGGACCTCTGACACTGAGGTAATTCACACAACCATTTCGATTGGGTTGTTTTTTTCTCAATAGATGTGGCCTATTGAAACTGCACAGAGAGCTGCACTGTCTTTGAACAAAGGAGCAAAACTAGACTGAATAAGGGGTATTTGTGCAATTCTGGGGTAACTTATGGGCAGAGCAGGGAGCCACCGTTCACCTCCAAGGTTGAGCAAGACCTCAATAGATCCTTCATATCCTATTTGTCATTCACAAGGTTAAAAAGATGGCCAGCAATTTGAACTAAGGAAAGGGGAAATTGAAAGTTAAAAAAAAAAGTGTAGTAAAGTGGAGGGAGCTGCTGATGTTGAAGTTGGAGAGCAACAGCTGAGCACCTTAATGAAGCCCATAATCTCCCTTGCATACTCCAAACATTGAGGTAATAGAGGGTACTCAAACTGAAGTCATTGTGTAGTATGTACTTCCTTGAAGCCACTCCACCAGCCATTTCATGGAACTGTAGGGCAGAGATTTATGTCACTTTAGGTAGACTGCTTATAATCAGGGGTATTCTTTTTCCCCACTTCAGCATTTCAATCAACTGTTTACTAAATGCTACAGAAGTAGTTATACACTGTATTCTCGAAGGCCAAACAGCCCGAAAAACCTACAACAACCATATTTATACACTATTAGTGTATGAATGTGTGAGACTGCGGAATGATTCTTGTTGTTTGTGTAAGTGGATAGGTCACATAATTAGGGTGGTAAGTAGCCTTCCCAGTCATAATATTTTTGGTTTCTCCCATTATAGGTTTTAAAAACAAAACAAAAAAGAACAGTCAATCAGAAACACACAGTTACCATCACAGACTCTACATTTATTAATGTACAGAGTGGGGTTGGGAAGCTTCCACACACACCACCTATAGTCCACAGCATCCTCATAAGACAGTTCCATTCATATATTTTTCATGTGTTATTATTTTGTGCAGATAATTAACTCACGCCATAATGTGAAGAATGGCATTGACAAGAAAAACTAGAACCTTCCTGTCTTCAAACTGACATGCAAGGACATATTCATAAAGCCCTAACCTAGTTAGAGATGTATAAGCCCATATTAAAAGGGGAACAAGGTAAGCCTTCTTGCAAAGTGGATTGGAATACCTCCAAACACCTTTCAAATTTCTGTTTTTAAACACTTTCCCAAGACCTGGCTAAGAACTGGATTAAAAAGGCAGGTGCCTGTTGTCTAAGCTCAGTTGTAGTTTTTGCCCGCATGTATATGCAATGTTAAACCACCATTCTTAACAACTGCATGAAAAAAGCAAAATTGCCATTCCAAGTAACAAAACAGTTGCATACACGAAGGAGGCAAATTTCTTGTGGCAAATGTTTGCAAAACTGACCAGATCTTCAAGGTTTGCCAGTCCATTACAGAACAGAACTGCATGAACTACGTGATTAAGAGAATGCTAAGTAGCAAGCACTGAAATCAATTCTATTTAGTGAAGAAGCAAATCCCCTTGAGGCTTTAAAATGTTTTTTAAGGTCTGATGAGGTGGGGAGTTGACATGTCTTCTATAAATGCACAGAATTACCGAGCACAGGGGATTTATTTAACCAGGAAACTTGCATTATTGAGATCAGACATCTCGCTTTCAAGGTGCTCCTGGCAGATAATGACGGCTATATCCATAATTCATGGCAGACATCAGTTTTGTCAGGTAATATATAAATAGGCTTCAAGATGGAACTTGGCTGTTTTCACTACCCTCTGTTGCAAAACAAAATGATGGGCCAAGATTTCCAGCATTCATTAGAGCTACACCACCAGAAAATTTGATCCCTTAACTTTACTAATGAAAAAAGCTTTGTACCCACTGATAGACTGTATTCAATATGCATCCACTGTCCGTTGATTTGCTAAAATATAATATCATTTGAAACACTGTATGCTTAATGATTTTTATAAGCCCTGCAGGCTAAGAACATGAGACTTCCACATATTTTTATCCAATCATAGATTATCTTTTGTTTAGACATCTCTTCTCAACTTTACTACTTCATAATGTCCTGTACACTCTACCTTTTTAACAGTACAGCATGTCTGCCCCATAAGAATTTTCAGACACATGAAAGAGTCTCTGGGTTCATTTTTTCCCCATAGGAGGTCAGTATCCTCTTGCCTATAAAGTGGGAGTGACATCACTGGCTGTGGTAGGGAACTGCTAATTAAACAGTTCCTTTTTTGATTTTGAAGTGTTCATAACGATACAAAGTCATGCCAACTCGAAATAAACAAAGGCAGCACTGAAAAATACAGCCTGCAAAATGTCAACGAACTCTACCCAGCCACAAAGACCAGTGATCACTGCACACAAAAGACCACCTAACGACACCCATCAATCACAGTGACAGATCATCTCCCCCCCCCTTATCACAACAATACACCCACAACAAAAAACACGCTGATCACCATAATCACCCAATCTCCTGAAAAGGACAAAAGCTGATCCCACAGCTATAAATACTCAACTATCCAACAAACAGCACCAGAGCACAGACAGAGTACATATTTAAGACTATGTTCTATCTGCCTTTCCTAATAGATATATTAATTACAGAGCTTGGCAAAGTAACTTCTTTTGACTACAGTTCTTAGGCCAGTAGCTTGTTGGTCAGTTACACAGGCACAGTGGGAATTACAACATTATCAGTAGCAGATTGTGACTAATTAAAGACTTCCTTTCTTTATGTCTGGTAGTCATGACTCATATGCAATGAGACAAAGTTGCAAAGATCCTGAAATCAAGAAAAAAAAATCTCTTTAATCATAAGCAGTCTGCCACTGATGATGATGGCATTCCCGTGGCACAGGTGCATACTGGCAAGAGAATCTCCCATTCAGCATTTCTGATCTCTAGCTGATTATAGCACACCATATTAGGGCTCAGATGGCTCTCATCTGCCAGGATAAGAATGGGTACAATTCCCAAGGGGTCATTTGCAAAAACAGCAGTACTTAGAAGTAACTAATTACAATAATCCCTGCATCATCCTGTGAATAACCATTGGGACAAACTGTTCTGGTTTCAGACGATGCTGGGAGTCATAGTGTTGTTGCCCACTATGCTCTGGAAAAGACACCTCTGAAAGAACTATGACTCCACGGAGCTCCTACGGCCTAGGTAGAACTACAACATTTTCCTTTTTTTTGAAAACGGAAACAGTAAAGGCAGCGATGGAGGTAAATAACCTCTGGGCTGCATTGGCCAGAATTCTGCCTAGGGAATTCCTGGAGGTTGCAGTCCAAAAATTTGGGGGGGGGGATCATATTTTTGTAAGCAGTTTCATAGAGTAATATCAAGATTTTTATTTTTATTTGCTGAAGCAACAACTTCAATATGCTTGTGGAAAAGTAATGAGTAATACATAGAGTTTCTTTTAAAAAGTAACATTCCAATCTTGGAAAAATATGCCCTCTGCATCTGCAGTGACATTTGCTTTTCATAATCTGCAGAAACTAAAATGGATCCATTAAACACAGAATACAATGGAGTTCTGAGGACCTGATAGACAACAAGCAATCATTCAACAGAACTGAGTGCCATAATGTTGTCCTTAAAACTGGTGTCAAGTGGATCACAGCACTACTTTGGTGGGATAGACAAGGACTTGAGGGGGGCAGAATTGCTTCTGAACCAACTAATAATAGAAATGGGTATGACTGGGTAAGTAAATAATATGGCAACCCAGAACAAAGAAAGAGAAGCACTTTCAGTGGTCAGAAAGGTGGAAAAAATGCACCCAGATGCTGCTGCAGTTGCCATCATTTCCACTAGTAGCTTCATCACTGTGACCTTTACCTATGAATATGATTAGTTTGTCCAGCCCCTGCTTGCAGAAGGTTCACCACCAGTTCAGTGCGAGTCTTCCCCCCTCCCCCAAGCTCTCCTCCAAGGCTTCCAGGACATGTGCAACAAGAAGCCTTACAGTTTACAATGCCAGTACTGTACTCCCTGCCTTAATTCAAAAGGCACAATGAGCCGAGGTGCTGCATTCACCAGTTCTTTCTCTAGTCCTCTTACCTTGCAGCTGGCTTTTAGGTGTGCAAACATTGTGTAACTGCAATGCCTGTGCATATACTTTACACTGAGTAGTGGTGTCATCCAGAAACAGATAGAGTAGGGTAAAGATAAAGGTTCCCCTTGACATTTAGTCCAGTTGTGTCCGACTCTAGGGGGCGGTGCTCATCCCCGTTTCCAAGCCATAGAGCCAACGTTTCTCCGAAGACAGTTTCCGTGGTCACATGGCCAGTGCGACTTAGACACAGAACGCCATTACCTTCCCACCGTGGTGGTACCTATTTATCTACTTGCATTTGCATGCTTTCGAACTGCTAGGTTGGCAGGAGCTGGGACAAGCGACGGGAGCTCACTCTGTCACGTGGATTCGATCTTACGACTGCTGGTCTTCTGACCTTGCAGCACAGAGGCTTCTACGGTTTAACCCGCAGCGCCACCACGTCCCAGAGTAGGATACCTAAGCTTGAAACCTGCATCACACCAAAACAAAATGCCCCAAACTTTGTCCTTGCTCTTTGCCACTTATCAGGAGATTTGTCTTCCTGCCTGGAGCTCCAAGGGAAGAAGCAATTCCCTGAGAATCCAGCAGGTGGATGAGTACAATGAGCTTCGTCTGCCATTCTGTGGACCATGTCCTATGGGAGGCAGAGCCTACACACACATACACACAATGCAATAGCATAGAGCAGTGACTGCTCATGACCAGGGGAGATGGGGCTCCTGAAATTTTGGGGTGAGGCACTTCTTCAGTCATAGGCCACTCATGG
This sequence comes from Intellagama lesueurii, assembly GCA_037013535.1. Classification (NCBI taxonomy): domain Eukaryota; kingdom Metazoa; phylum Chordata; class Lepidosauria; order Squamata; family Agamidae; genus Intellagama; species Intellagama lesueurii. Next base: position 55,208,205 of record JBAJHW010000003.1, on the reverse strand, counting down.
CATAGAAACCCCTCAAACTAAGTTGGCAGTGGTGGTTTTGAGGTAAATGGAACCAAATGGACTTCTTTCCAGATGAATGTCATTCTTATTCCTGAAATTTGCTCAGCATAGTTGACTCATCTTGCAACATGAATGTCATTTTTATATCTGGATTTAGTTGAAATTACTCTAGATTTAAGCAGGAAGTTGTCTGTGTTTTAATTAGTCACTGCCCTGGTCAGTGGAGGCATCCAATCACTGGAATTGTAAATTGTCTGAATGCTGTGTGAAATATTTTTTAAAAAGTTATTAAAATGCTCCTTTTACTATGTTCAATTAACTGCTGAGTAGTAGAAGAAGAAATTTAAAAGCTGTTTAAATGGAAATGGATCCTCTCAACAACAAAAATCAATAGCATTTAAGGGTTTAAATTTTCGTGGGTCTATTCCAAATGGTTTAACAGAGTTGTAGCTCAGGACCACTGGTTGTATGCTTGTATTCTGGAACAGAATGTTCCAAGCCTTCTGAACTTATACTTGTGAGTGCCAATTCCAATATTTTATAGAAGTGGGCATTCAGAAGTGCAATTGAGCCTAATGTAACATCCAAGGCATTGCTTCTTGGATCTCACACTCCATGAACACTCACTGCAGCTGAGAAATATTTGTTTGTTCTTTTGATGTCGCACCAAAAAGCAGCTTGAATGATTCTTAACTTCTGAGATTCTTGAATGTCAAAAGAATGTGAGAGTTAGAAATAAGAAATGTCAGAACCAGACGTGCACACTGCCTTTTCCACACATGCCTGGTTGTCTAAATTTGGTGTTATGAATGCCAAGAGTGACTTGAAGCAATGCAAAAATTCTGTGCAGGATTTGTGCACTTGGAAATGGAGCACTGCAAGCCACCTGATTGGTAATGCTAATCACCTGTGAATCTGGCTTGATTTTCTCCTCCCAACTGCATTATTAATTTCATTATTCCAGGGATACCAATACATTGATTTGATACCAATTCAGAGATGTTGTAGATCTCCTAGTCTTTTGAACTATAAAATTATAATCTTTTCCTTCCTCATTTCTGAGTCTTTGCTCTTCTCCTTCCCCATCTTAAACTTCAGACTTCTTTTATTCTTTGGCACAAAATAAATTCCACACAACCAAACCCCACTCCCTTTTGCCTTTCCCAAATGTAGCCCCCAGGTCCCATCAGGGAAAGAAAACCGTTGTGTTTTTACCTCATGCTTGCCTGACATGTTGAATAAGCACAGAGGCAGCAATGACTCTGTTGCACCTCATGGCAGTGGCCTTAAATAAAATGCAGTGGCGGTGAGTAAGAGCTGCTCATGGCTAAAGAAGGCAAAACTCTTACTTTTATCACTCTAGAAGTATAAATGTCTCGTTTTGACCTGCTAAAGCTGGAGCAGAGTAAGTGCATTCATTATTGTTGACTGTGCTGACTGGGGATGATGGGAACTGTAGTCTTACAAGATCTGGAGAGCTACATTCTATCCACCCTGTGCTAAAGCAATATGAATATTAGGTATCTTATATGACCAGCACCATCTAAGGTAGGATTAATAATCCTTCTAGGTCCCATGAGATGAAAGCTCTTTGACATAGCGTTTTATGGTTCACATTGCCATTCTGTACTCCCAGCAGTACTTCTTGAGCTTCAAAACTGTATGGCATGCAGAAATTCAACAGGTGATTTCCCTAACCTTAGTCCACAGACATAGTGCACCTGCAGAACCTCTGCACTTCTGTAGCCCTATGAGAATACCAGCACCTTTTGAAAGTGAAAGTATAACTCAGATAATTGTACCACCCTTAGAGAACGGTACAGATTTGTCCTTGTGTCATAACAGTGCAGTATTCAGATAAAATAAAATCCAAATCTGGACTTTATTTTGCCATGTCTTTTATAGTTTGGTTTTGTTGGTAGTGTGGTTCATTAATTTAGGGAACTGCTTGTGCTGGCCCAGGCAATCCTGTGTCTCATTTGATAATGGGCTGAGAATCCAGTGGATTATTGCAGGGATTTTATCTTGCCCTAATCTCTAGGGAGAAATATTCAAACAGCTGGGAAGGACAGGAAGAGGCTACACTTGGTGACTGGAATTCTTTCGAACAGGACAATACTTGTAAATGTGGTAGAATTTGCCTTTTCAGCAAAATGAATCTTTTCTGCTTTTCACTGGTAAGTCTTTCCTTCATTTACTTGACTGCATTACTGAGCTGTAGATGTCATCTTGAAGCAGGTGACAGAGATTAAAGGTGTTAGAAAGAGAACTGCGCCTTAACGGTATGCAACTATTCATCTAGTAAGGAAGGCAACAGTAATTCCTAAAGGCAGCAAAGAAAGCAGGCCCTTTAAAAACCAAGCAAAACTAATATATAGCTGAACGTAACAGTGGGTTGGTTTAGAAGCATTTTGTGTAGTAGTTTAGAAATGCCTTTTTTTTCTTCCTCAGTAGTGGAGCAATTTTTTTAAAATTTATAATGATAAAACAATTTCTGTTTCTAACATGTATTAAAAACAATTTAAATTCAATTTGTTACGGGATGCTTTGGGAATATTAAGACTTGTGTGTTTGCATCATGTCCTAGTAAAGCATTTTTCTAGTGCTCACAATATAAATGCCATCAGCTTATAAAATATAGATTGACACTTATACCACGAGCACTACAATAACATGCAGCCATTTTCATTGTACACGCCATATATATATTGGGAGCATCTTTTGGTATTTTGCAAGCAGAATGTTGTTCTTGTTATTAAAAATAATCTTTCATGCCTCTTTATGAGCAACATTATTTTTATTCTGCCAGTGTTTACTGAATTTATTTTGTGTTCATTTGTTTTCTCACTGAAAATGAATACAGCAATACAGTGATGTTGATTGAGTTCAAGACCTGCAAATATTTTGTTTTTATTTATTTTTAGATATATAATCTGTTGTTCAGTCCCCAAACTGTCTTATACCCTCAATCAACACATACACATTATAAATTGCCATGTCAGTGGTGTTAAACAAACCAAAGACCTGCTGAGAATACCAAGAAGTCAGATTAGAAGTCAGGTCAACAATCAAGTCTCACACATTGAGGTGGCTTTGAACTATTAACAATTTAACATTCTGTGAATAGTATTGGTCCGGTACTTCCCCCAAAACTAACAATCAAGATGGCTTGTTATATTTCTCTTGAATGGAATACCATAAAAGAAGCATCTTTGCCTTGCAGCTGTCAGTGAGAGTTACTATGTCATTGCAAAAATTTCCAGGAGGCGTACCTCTGCTAGATGGTTTCAGTAAGAAGAAAAGAAAAGTAGAAGAACCTTTTTTGTGGCAGTTTAAAGTTTTATTTGGCATAAATTTTCATGGACTACAGCCAGCTGTAACATGTATTTGATAAAGTGGGCTGCAGCCCTTGAAAATATATGCCAAACAAAACTTCTGTGTCTTTAAATTGTTGCAATGTTAGTTATATCATTACAGGAGGCGTGCACACATAGTTCAGCATTAAGAATGACACGCAAGACAGTTTCCCTCTACAAATGACTACCTGTATTACATAACCCAGAAAATGTATACGTTTCATAAATATTTCTTGCCTTTGATATAATCATCTGTTTTTCTGAGTCAAGAGTATTTTGCCTGGAAAATGATTACTAGTAGGATGTGCATTTGGATTCAGAGATAGTCAGAAATCACCAAACAATACAGTATTGGGATAGTTCCGAATATAGCCAAATATGAATTTGATAGTTGCAAATATCTGTAATAATAATTCCTAATATTTGGAGCCCCATTTAGTCCTATAGGTTATAAAGCTAAAGGCTAGGTTTCAACTAGCTTGAGGAAGAAGTGAAAGTGAAACCTACTTCTCAGGCATCCTGGAATGATTTCTTGAGAAATGAAACTTCAAGATACTCTGGCACCAAGAGTAATGGGGGCAGAGAATTCAGTGTCTCCTGATTAGAGTTGCCATGTGTTTCCTATGGGAAGCAGGCTGGGGTGAGAGCAAAACCTGTAAATGATGTCTGTTGGCACCAATGAAATCTAGAAGCAGGCACAGACACCAGAAGGTGTTTTTTTCACATTGGTTCTTTTCGATTGAAAGGTGGGCATCGCTGCTTCTAAATCCTTAGAGCATTTGCTGTTAGGATATGCTCAGGGGCAAGCCTGCAGTGCAGCAGTTTTCTCTGTGTCCTTTTCTGAACCCCACAATTTATATTTACATATTGTACATCTCATTGTATATTATTTACTTGATATAATTAGGAATAAGATTTAGGTTTAGTAGATTCATAGATTAATACACTATAAATCAACAGGGAAATATTAGATTAGATTTAGGCTCTTTTGGGATATATCAGGCAGGCAGGGGAATAAGATTTTGTTCTATATACAGATCTATTAAATTAATCGATTTTGTGTCTCTGTGTGATTTTCTTTGGAAGGGTTTGTGTTCTGCTGTAGCATAATTAGATACTGTTCTTCTTTGGGTAGAGCCTACAGGGAGTATGAAACATGGGCATTGTAGAAAAAGTATGCACTTGGGGAAGGCTGCAGGAATGTTTCCTGCACCCACTGCAGCAGCTTTTACTGAAAGGAGTGGGAGACAGAGAGGAAAATGACAGTCTACCACTGCTTTTATGACACCCCCCCCCCAAACAAAACCTGTCACCCAGCTGCCTTGTTCAGCACTGACACTACAAAAGAGCAGCAAGCAGCAGTAGAGGGTTTGTGTCTCTGGCAAGGAAGTGGCAGAGAAGTCTCTGTTCATGGTGGGACAGATATGAGTGAATCTCAAGACATATTCCAGTGATGTCTTTGTGCAGCCAGGGCAAGGAGTCAAAAAATAAGGCACTTTTCTTCCCAGAAGCTGATGTGCCAGAGAAGGACAAGGATGGCATCAGCACTCTGACACTGTCAGCTTGGGGAGCAGCAGTGCTGTTGTATTTGTGGCTGGGAAAGAGATTTATAAAGAGCACCAGGCATTGCCTTTTGTGTCATTGCCATGCAGATCTATTATATACAAGGAAGAGCTTACTCCCAGCCCCTCTTCCTAGCAAATCTCTCCTGTGCAAAGCAGCATTGAGATTGCATGAAAGGGGAATGGTGTATGGCCTTCAAGTACACATATGACGGGGGGGAAGAAGAGGAAAATGAGGGGACTCAGGAGGGCAGTATTCCAGAAGCATGTGATACTGAAATCACCCCTGCTTTTCCAGCTGTACTTGTCCCACCAGTTACTGGAACAAGTAGTGATGACAAATTAGCAATCCCTGTTAAAAAAAAACTGGTGCTCCCAAGAAGTCAATGATTTGGAAGTATTTTAAACAGTATATCTGTGAAGATTCTCAGTCATCCAGGTTAGGTTATCTGGAAGTTGAGTCATGGCAACTGGACTTCTTTCTTATTAGGCTGAAACGTTTCGCTACTCATCCAAGTAGCTTCTTCAGTCTGAGGAGAGTTGGTAGGAGATCCCTGATATACCCTCCAGGTTGGTTTCACTTCCCCCTGGTCTGAATAGGCTCATTAGAAGGACAAAAGACTGGGGGTGAGGGAAAATCCCACTTCTGCAGTCCTCCACCCATTGTCATGGGTCATTAACAGTCGTTACATTGGAGAAACCAAACAGTCACTAAACAGGAGAATGGCCCAGCACAGAACCCTTAGCCACAGGGTGGTGCCAGATTTATATTGGATGTCAGGCAACTGGTACAGCAGTAGGTGGCCAGGGGATAGGTGGCACATTTGGCAAGTGACATCTGGAGCACCAAGGTGCAAAACATATCTATTTCTCCCTGACAGGATACTGGTGGGAGGTGGAGGCATCAGGCACAGGGCTACACACAAGGGCAGGATACAGGTGAGTCCTGTTGAACGTAAATATGATGGAGGACAGCCACACAGCTCACAACATTCAAGAGGTCCTGAGGGACATGCTGCAGCAGTGGAGTCTAGCTACCGAAAGGCAAGGTCTGTTTGTCATGGAAAATAACATGGTGGCAGAACTACAGCACGGGGAGATGAAAAGGATATGGTGTATGGCCAACACACTCAACCTAGAAAGGTGGCAGGGCATTTTCACCACAGCGTCTGGGGCAGTGAGCTGTCACAGCACAGTCAAGAAAAAGTGGGATTGCCACTGCACCATCTAATCCAAACTGTGGCAACTCGATGGAACTCCACTTTCTACCTGCTTGAAGAGTGCTCGAGCAGCAAAGGGCACTCCATGATTTGGCACTGGAGACTTCCATTTATGTGGCTGCTCCTCTGGGCAGAGAAGAGTGGGATTTTATGCGCAAAGTGTCTATGTCCTCCAAAGCTTTAAGAGTGCAGCACAGGTTTTAGTGGGGATACAGCCATCCTTAGTCAGGTGATTCCAATGTTCTAGGGCTTGGTTGGCATGATGGAAGGCATAAAGAAGGATGTATAGGTGGATGGGGGGTTCCATCGGGAAAAAAGCATTTTTCCTTCCTGAAGTGGTGGCTCCAGCCAGCAAACTAAAGGACCTGTTCCACTACCAGTTTGTCTCCTTGTGGAAGAAGGAGGAGTACATTCTAACAATGTTCTTGGACCCATGAATTAAACAGTAGACAATGGATATTAAGCAGCACCAAAAGTGGGAGCAATGGCAGCCAAATCTGCTGACCCTTCTTTCTGCCTCTGTCATTCTTCCAACTGCTACTCCAAGACTATGCTCACTCATTCAACTGTGCTGTGCCCCATGCTGTTGGCACAGATCCACCCACCACAGGCTGCCTGCTGCTCCAATCAGCCTGCCAGTGCTGCCCACAGTGCGACCTGCCCTCTTCCCCAATGCTGCTGGCATTCTCACCGTCCAGGCCTCAATCAGTATGCCCGTTGCAGTCATTTCCTGATATGCAGGCACTGCTGGCTGTTGATGTGCACTCTTTTTCTTTGCACAATCGCTGGGAAGGTGTCAGGGGATGCAGGGAAATCTTCTAAAAATGTTTTTCCTGTTTCTGTTTTTTTAAAAGAGGGATACAATGGCAATATAGTATTTACATTGACTGCAGGGGGGTTCCAGATATGCAGAAATTCTGACTTTTTAAAATTCCAAATCCTAGGGGCTGTAATTCCAAATGCCGAATCTGAATCAAGATTTTGGTGCTTGTGCACATCCTGAATTATAATTCATTCAGATAAATTCAAAGACCAAATGCATGAGTGAGATGGAATTCAGAGCTTCGGAAAGTTACTTTTTAAAAAATCTACAACAACCAGAATTCCCCAGTGACCAAGCAGGCTAGGGGATTCTGTGGGTTATATCCCATAACTAGGCCCAGTTAGAACAGAGATATTGAATCAATAGGGTTTACGTAAGCATTGACACAAGGCCTCGTCATTCAATGGATCTAGTCAAGTTTGGACTAAAACTTGGAGTTGCTTGGGATCTGTAGTCCATAAAGGAAGGGATATTTCCAAATGCTGCTGTCGTTTTAAAGGAAATGCTGTCCTCCCATCTTCACTTACCTGTAATCCCACTGCTGCTACCTGTATGTAGCATGTCCCCCAAACACTGGCAAAGAATTGCAGATTGTATGTGCCCTTGTAATCCAGCCCTTGGATCCTCTCCCACAATGTGATATGGCTAGGTGGCGGACCTTCTCCCATACTTTTTGTATCATGCACTGCTTTTATGGTATCCAAAAAGTACTGTTACATCGAGAGGCCTGCCCAGTAATGGCACTGTCCATTGATTTCATAATAGCAGCTGCAGAAACTTCATTAGCCTTGGGGCTGCTTTAGGTAGTATATGAAAAATTTAGAAAACACCAGGTTTTGGTAAGGTAAAGGTAAAGGTTCCCCTTGACATTTAGTCCAGTCGTGTCCGACTCTAGGGGGCGGTGCTCATCCCCGTTTCCAAGCCATAGAGCCAGTGTTTGTCTGTAGACAGTTTCCGTGGTCACGTGGCCAGCGCGACTAGACACGGAACGCCGTTACCTTCCCACCGAGGTAGTACCTATTTATCTACTCGCAATTTTACATGCTTTCGAACTGCTAGGTTGGCATGAGCTGGGACAAGCGACGGGAGCTCACTCCGTCGCGTGGATTCGATCTTACGACTGCTGGTCTTCTGACCTTGCAGCACAGAGGCTTCTGCGGTTTAACCCACAGCGCCACCATGTCCCTTTTGGTACAGGCACATAAATGGCAAACATGTTTTATAGCAGTATTTGTAAAAGTTTGCATTTTCTTTGCTACAAAAGGCATCGGCTGTGGGCTCATTTTACTTTGTAAAATGACCTATGGTTTTTTATATAAATACAAAATGTGACATATCTTAACCCTTATACACCAGGATGGGGCATTTTAGTTTTCCCCTCCCCTTGGTCATATTTTGTTCCAGAATCTATGTAGAACTAGACCTACAAGGCTTTCTGTGATGTTGTCAGCTGAATGTAACAATGTCCTCAAGTTTCAGGCACTTGCATGTACAGTTTACAGTGGTGCCTCCACTTACGACCATAATCCGTTCCAGAAGATGGACGTAACTTGAAATGGTTGTAAGTTGAAGCACCATTTCCCATAGGAATGCATTGAAATGTAATTAATCCGTTCCGGCTGAAGAAAAAAATCACCACCCCCCCAAAAAAATCACTGCAACACTCATTGGAAACGCGATTAATCCCTTCCGGCCAAAGGCGGGGGGGAAGAAAAGCAATCAAGCATGCAAGACCCATTGGAAATGCACAGAAAACAAACGGAGCAGATCGGAAATGCACAGAGAACAAAGGGGGCAGGTCGGAAATGCAAAGAAAACAAAGGAAAAAGCAAGGGAAGCATGCAGGACCCATCGGAAATGGGGGGAAAAACCCCAAAAAGCAACCAAACCCCCCAAGACCCATCGGAAATGGGGAAAAAAAACCCAAAAAACAAACAAACCCCCAAGACCCATCGGAAATGGGGGGAAAAAAACCCCAAAGCAACAAAAAAAAACCCAAGACCCATCGGAAATGGGGGAAAAAAACAAAAAACAAACAAACCCCCCAAGACCCATCACAGCACAGAAACATAACCCCCCCAGCTCAAAACCACACTGCAAAAACACCCAGAACAGTTTTTAAAAAGCAGAAAACAGCACCTTACCTTACAAGGCAGCCTGAAGCCTCCCTGCAAACACACACACACGCTCTCAGAAGCAGAAGGAGGCAGTCCCAAGCCTCTGACGACGCCGCACACTCTCTAACTGCTGGGGCGAAAGAGCTACAAAGAAGCAGCCTCGTCGCCACCTACAGTTAGCAATTTGAATTTCCCGCCTTTTTCCCCTGCCTTTTTCTGTTCGTAAGTGGAAGCTCCGGTCGCAAGTAGAAGCAAAATTTTGCGGCCGGAGCTGGTCGTAAGTCGAAATGGTTGTAAGTCGAGGCACCACTGTATTAGGTTTGTCAGACAAAAAAGGCTGGGGCAAAGCCTTGTCCCCAGAAATCTATTACTTTTGACTGTTGGGTGGGTTTTTCTCCTAGCCAATAGGATGAATTGGGATGAAAACAAATTTTGTGTGTGTGTATCATAATGATGAGAAGCAGACATTGCAGACTTTGGTTGTCAAGAGGTAGTCTTTGTTTGTGTGGGAGGTTGGGATAAACAGGAACTTTTCCCACGCATCCAACCCACACTTCAGACCCTCAGTACTGTATGCTAGAATTCCAGTAGAATCAGAAAATGACAGTCAACTCACTCAATATAAGGTTTTTGTTTTAAATCATGGTGAATGAAGGTTCGGATTGTTGAAATAAAATACTTCTGAAACATGCTAAAAGAATTGGTAGCTAAACTTTGCTCCTTGGCAATGCATTTAGCTTAACAGACTTCTTGATTGGGGAATGTCTCATGTACAGTGAAAGCCAGACCTCTGTCTGTCCCTTTTTTTCACTTACAAATGGGACGTTCAGTATTTTTCAAAATATAAATGCATAGGGCAATTTTAGTTACTGAAACCAAAGTATTTTAATTTTTTGTCTTTCCACAAACCAAAGCAGCAAGATGAATTTCATAAGGACATTTAACCAACTGATTTTCAACATCTGCACGATTAATTTACAGATAGCTCATTTTGTCTCATGGACAGCTTATTTTGTCTTATAGGTCCAAATGATGATGATGATGATGATGGCTAGGTTGGGTTGGCCTGGGTCCCGTAATGTCAGCATAAAAACGTCTCTGCTTCAGATACCATTTGTTATCAATGACTTGAATTTGAAATTTCTTCCCACTGGCAGAACACTCCCTGAGCAGAATTAGGCCAATGCAAATACAAGGGGATTTGTCTTTCCACTTGGCAACTTCAACATTACCTCTTAGGCTGCTATGGAGGATCCTCCAAACTTCTGGAAAACTTGTCCAGGGGGATTCAAAGAAACCCACTTAATCAGATAGGCTCCATGGACAGCTGGAGGCTTGCTGTCTGTGGAATGTTAGTATTTCTTAGACCCAACAAGCATGCTAATTGGCAACCAAAAATGACGATTTCTTTTTATGATGTGATCCAGCACATACTTAATTCTGTTGAGATCTATGGAGACAGACATCCTTAACCTTGACTATAATATATGCAAAATAGATACCATTAAGTTTTTAGATTATATAAATTATTGGTCAGATCCAAACTTTTACAGTCCTACTTAGAGAAGATACATTGAAATCAGAACCTGTGGAGCCAGGGTTCACAGGGTCAAAGCCCCGGGACCTTCTGAGTTGCAAAAACTTTGACATATTCTGCTAGTCCCCTTGGGCTTTTCCATTTCCTTTTTGTATAGTTGCAGTTCTCTTTGTAGCTGGAATTGATTTGGCTGTGGGCACTTTCAGACACGGCCAAGAAAAATAATTTTTAAAAATCTTTTTAGTATGTGATGAAGCACATTAGTGATGGTCTATAACAGTCTAATTCCCCCCCCCCCACTTCCTCTGCCACTCTGCCAAGGAGTAGAGGAGGCATTCAATTTGCTGATATCCTGAAGTGGCTTGCTTACTAGAAATTCCAACCGGAAGGAGGCTTAACAGTCAGAAGTCTCACTTTGGGTCCATTTCCAGCAATCAAATGTGCACTTACACACACCAAAAAAGTAGACGCCCCTGACAGGGGCTCAGAAAGGTGTGAGTAGGAATACTTTGGGAACAGTTTGGTTTGCTCCAGCAATTACATTGCATGATCACCAGGAAAAAGAGTAGATCAATCCATCCCTGTAGTGGACCAAACAGCAGGTTAAATGTCTGTCTGATCATATAGTCACAAAGCAAAATATAGCAATAGTTCAAAACAGAGGCACATCAGACTGTTCTATGTACTTTTAAGTTTAATGCAATGCTCTTGAACAATGAGTCTATCAAAATCTAAGAAACATTCTGTATTAAGCACAGGTGGATACTCTATCAGTTCATGTATACATGTCTTCATCTTTTTAAAATAAGTCTGCACTAAAATAGATGACCTTGAAAAATTAAGTGTAGGAGGCATGGTGCCACATAGTACAGACTGTTTCCTTACTAAAAAGTGAAGAAAAAAAACTAGTGAAAATGGAAGGCAGCGGCAATCAGCATATCTATGTGTTGAACCAAGACCCTACAATCATTACTTTGAGATGGAAGACTACTAATTCACACAGCTTTATAATGAAGGTTGTAAAATATTTCTATTTCCCAGATATCTTGTAGAAGTCCTCAAACTCTGTACAGTATATACGAGGTGCCTCTTCCTTTCCTTTCCTTTTTTCTTTTTCTTTTCTTTTTAACCAGAACACTCTTGGGGGGTGACTGTTTATTTATTTACTTAAGGTCAACCTATCATTGCTGGGTTTCCCTTGAAGCAGTTCTTATGTAAGATATGCTGATACTCTGGCTAAAATACATAAAAATACAGTATAAAAATTAGAACAATAAAGAATAATGTCATGAACAATTTGACAAGTCAGGAAAAACTTGTGTAAATTAGTAAGTTTTCAGAAGGTGTCTGAAACTTTATACATGTTTGGCTCCCAATCTGTGGGTGTGAGGGGGTAACAGAATTCTATGATATTATATGGTGTCATGTTACATAGTGACACAGACAAAGAATGCTAGATTTTGTGATATGACATAGTAACATTATCATTGGTTGTGGAACAGCCAACGAGGCCTCCTGTGATGATCTCAGTGGTTCATAGAATCATAGAGTCATGAAGTTGGAAGGGGCTATAAGGTCACTGAGTCCAACCTCCTGCTTAGTGCAGGAATACAAATCAATATCTGTCAGGTCTTTGTCTAAATTTCTCTTGAATGGCTCCAGTGTTGGAGCACTCACCACCTCTTGAGGTAATAGGTTCCATTGCCATACTGCTCTAACAGTTAGAAGGTTTTTCCTGATATTCAACTGAAATCTGGCATTCTGTAACTTGAGCCCATTGTTGTGTGTCCTGCACTCTGGGATGATCGAAAACAGATCTTGCCCCTCCTCTGTATGATAGCCTTTCAACTATGTGAAAAGTGTTATTATATCTCCCCTCAGTCTTCTTTTCTCAAGGCTAAACGTGTCGAGTTCTTTCAGCCTTTCCTCATAAGGCTTGGTTTCCAGCCCCCTAATCATCCTTGTTGCCCTCCTCTGAACTTGTTCCAGGTTGTCAGCATCCTGTGATCTACAATCCAAGATCCTTCTTGCTTGTAGTATTGCTGAGTATCCCCCATCTTGTAACCATGTGTTTGGTTTCTTTTTCCAAGGTGCAGTACTTTGCACTTATCCCTGTTGGATTTCATTCTGTTGTTTTCAGTCCAGTGCTCAAACCTATCCAGATCATTTTGAATTTTGTTTCTGTCTTCCAGGGTATTAGCTATGCCACCCAATTTTGTGTTATCTGCAAATTTGATTAGCATTCCCTGTATCCCCTGATCCAGGTCATTAATAAACATATTGAAGAGCACCAGGCCTAGGACTGAGCCTTGGGGTACCCCACTTGTTACTTCCACCCGATTTGAGAAGGAGCCATTAATCATCTCCCTCTGAGTACGATTCTGTAGCCAACTGTGTATCCACCTGACAGTTGATCTATCCAACCCACACCTAGTTAGCATGCTAATCAGAATATCATGGGGCACTTTGTCAAAAGCTTTGCTGAAGTCAAGATATACAATGCATTCCTTCTGTCTGTCAGGGAGGTTACCCCATCAAAAAAATGAGATCAGATTAGTCTGGCAGGATTTGTTCTTGAAAATGTGTATTGGCTTCTAGTTATTACTGCATTGTTTTCTAGGTGCTTGCATAGTGACTGCTTTATAATCTGTTCCACAATTTTCCCTGGGATTGATATCAGGTTGACTGGTCTGTAGTTCCCACGTTCCTCCTTTTTGCCCTTTTTGAAAATAGGGACAACATTAGCCCTCCTTCAGTCATCTGGTACCTCACCCAGTTCCCATGGTTTCAAGAAAATAATGGAGAGTGGTTCTGAGAATTCTTCAGTCAGTTCCTTCAGTACTCTTGGATGCAGTTCATCCAGCCCTGGAGATTTGAACTTGTTCAAGGTAGCAAGGTATTATTTTACTATTTGTTTATCAATCACCAGCTTCAATCCTGTCCCCTCCACCTGCACTTCACATTTCTCTGGAGGGTCATAGTCTGTCCTTTGGGAAAAGACAGAGCTAAAATAGGAATTGAACACTTCTGCCTTCTCTTTGTTGTCTATCATTTTTCCATCTCCATTGAGTAGCTGAGCCACTCTTTCTTCTCTGTCTTTTGCTATGCACATGACACAAGAATACTTTTTTATTGGTTTTAATGTCTCCTGCTAATCTCATATTATTCTCAGTTTTGCCTTCTTAATACAGTGGTGCCTCGACTTACAAATGTCTTGACTTGCGACCAATTCGAGTTACGACCAGCTCCGGCCACAAAATTTTGCTTTGACTTGTGACCGGAGCTTTGAGATGCGACTGGGAAAAAGGCGGGGGAACAGGCGGGGGAATTTAAACTGCTAACCGTTGGTCAGTGAAGAGGCTGCTGCTTTGTAGCTCTTTCACCCCAGCGGTTAGAGAGTATGCGTTCGGAGGAGGCTTCGGACTGCCTGGTACTGCTTTCTGCTTTTTAAAATGCCTGTTCTGAGTGAGTACAGGGTTTTGCAGCGTGGGTTTGGGCTGGGGGGGTTATGTTTCTGTGCTGTGATGGGTATTGCAGTGTTTGGGTTTTTTTCAGTGTGTTTTTTTTTCTGGCCGGAACGGATTAATTGCGTTTCCGATGGGTCTTGCAGTGTTTTGTTTTGTTTTTTCGGTGTTTTTTTTTCTGGCCGGAACGGATTAATTGCGTTTCCGATGGGTCTTGCAGTGTTTTGTTTTGTTTTTTCGGTGTGTTTTTTTCTGGCCGGAACGGATTAATCGCGTTTCCGATGGGTCTTGCAGTGTTTTGTTTTGTTTTTTCGGTGTTTTTTTTTCTGGCCGGAACGGATTAATCGCGTTTCCGATGGGTCTTGCAGTGTTTTGTTTTGTTTTTTCGGTGTTTTTTTTTTCTGGCCGGAACGGATTAATCGCGTTTCCGATGGGTCTTGCAGTGTTTGTTTGTTTTTCGGTGTGTGTTTTTTTCCGGCCAGAACGGATTAATGGGGTTTCAATGTATTCCTATGGGAAATGGTGCTTTGAGTTACGACCAACTTGAGTTACGACCATCTTCCGGAACCAATTAAGTTCGTAACTCAAGGCACCACTGTACCACCCCTGCAATTCCCTGCTACTTGTCTGTATCCTTCTTTTGTGGCCTGGCCTTCTTCCCACTTCCTATATGTGTCCTTTTTTGTTTTCAGGTCCTCTCTGAGCTTTTTGTAAAGCCACACTGGCTTTTTTTGCTGCCTCCCATCTTTTTTTCTTGTTGGAATTGTTTGTAATGTTGCCTTAAAATTTCCTTTTCTAGAAACTCCCACCCTTCTTGGACTCCTTTTCTTGTTAGGAAATCCTGCCATGGGACCTTACTTATCCTTGTCCTGAGTTTATTTAAATTGGCTTTCTTTAAAAATCCAGCATATATGTGTGACTAAACTCTGCTTTGGTTTTCTTTGAAATCAAGAATTCTAGTAGAACATGGTCACTCTCGCATAGAGTTCTCCTTACTGCCACTTCCTCCACCAAGTCATTTCTATTTGTTAGAATCAAGTCAAGGATAGCTAGCTCTAGTTTTTCTCTCTCCACTTTCTGTAGGAGAAAATTATCAGCCACACAAGCCAGGAATTTCTTGGAAGGGCCATACTTGGCAGAATTTGCCTCCTAACAGATATCAGGATAATTGAAATATCCCGTCACTACTACATCATGTCTCTTTGAAATCTTTGCAATTTATTTTTTGAAAGATTCATCTGAATCCTCTCCTTGATTGGGCTATTGGTCGTAGACTCCAACTACCATGTTCCTTTTGTTTTTCACCCCAACTAGATTGATCCAGATGCTCTCAATGGGACTGCCGATCTCCTCCTCCTGTATTTCTGTATAGGAATATGTATTTTTCACATATACTGCAACTCCACCTCCATTTCTATTCTTTGTTCGTTTTGAACAATTTATATCCTTCAGTTTCTGTATTCCAGTCATGGGAGTCATCCTACCACATTTCAATTATTCCTATTAAGTCATATTTACCCTCCTGAACTAAGATTTCTAGTTCTTGTTGGTTTCCTGGTGTCATACATAGGCACCGGAGATTGTGTGATTTGTGGTCTGCTTTTCTTTGTACATTTTTTCATATGTTATTAATGTTAATGCTATTATTTACCCCCTTTAGAACTGTTTGGTCTGTTCCTCTTCTTGTGCGTAAGGCTTCATCCATCTTTACCTCTGTGCTTATTTCTCCCTCCCCCTTCCAATTCAGTTTAAAGCCCTCCTGATGAAGTTGTTTATGCTGTGGCCAAACACATTCCTCTCAGTCCTTGTGAGATGCAAGCCATCTCTTGCTAGTAGTCCATCTTCCAGGAAGCCTAGCCCATGATCCCAAAAATCAAATCCCTCACGTTCACACCACTTTCGTAGCCAGTCATTCACCCAGAGTATTTTCCTTTTCCTTTCTATTCCTCTTCCTAGTACTGGCAGGATGAATGAGAAAACTATCTGGGCCCAAAAATCCTTAGGTTTCCTTCCCAGAGCTTCAAAGTCTGATGTGATCTCTTTGAAGTTGCTCTTGGCTGTGTTGTTTGTTCCCACATGGATGAGAAGGAAGGGATATGTATCTGTGGGTTTTATGTGTGATGGCAATCCTTCTGTCACATTCCTAATCTGTGCTCCAGTGAGACAGCATACCTGGCGGGTCCATGGATCTTCCCAGCATACATCAGTTTCAATCCCATGTAGTAGGGAGTCTCCTATTACAACTACTCTTCTCTTCATCTTTTTGTAGGGTGTGGGTTCAGTGCCTCTGCTTGGCTGAGTTTCAGTCCCTCTCATATACTCCTGTCAGATCTTCTCTTTGACTTTGTCTACTTGCTGTCTCCCAGACTCCTCATCAAGAACCTGAAAGCAGTTTTGAAGTTCCACCAGTGAAGATAGTGTTCTCCTTCTTTTGCTCCTAACTGTGACTCTTTTCCATGGTGCTTCCTCCACTATGTTTCCTCTCTCCTTGGCATTCTCCTCTGCCTTCCCTTGTTGCTGTTCTACCTCCAGTGCCTCCATTGACTGCTGCTGCTGCTCAAGACGTCTGTCAATGTATACTTCATCTTCCCTCATAGCCCCAAGTGCGGCTACTGACTACTTCAGTTCTCTCACTTTTTCTTTAACAGTGCCACCAGTTTGCACTTGCTGCATACATTGCACAAACTTTGCAGGTCACCACAACTGAAGTGTCTCTTCCCTCCATATTCCCTGTAAGCTTTTGGTTTTAATTTGTTTGTCTATGAATGCCCTTTCCTCTCTGCCTTTGTCTCCTTGGTCTCCCCTTTTCTTTTGTCTCTTCCTCCAGTAGACCTTTCCTTCCTATGTCTTCCCCATAAAACTCCTGTTAGCTCTCCCTGTTAGCTCTCTCTGGTCACAAGGTCCCTGGGTCCTTCTCAGCTTTATTCCTCAGCTGTGCTCTGTTAGGAGTCAGCAATCAAAAGGTTGACTGATTGTCTACAGGAGAAGTCAGTTTGTGAGTTATTTAGAGCTAGGTATGTCATCAACAGAACAGTCATTAAGAGTTCTCACATTTGGTAATAGACTGCAGACCAAAGAAATAACACTATGTGTATGTGTATCCACGTGTATCCATGTGTTTTTGTGTTTAAACTGTACAGCAAGCATATAGGCTGGTTTCACATTGGATATGTATTTGAATCAAAAAAATGCTGCATCAGTACTCTACAGAATGG
Source organism: Intellagama lesueurii (assembly GCA_037013535.1). Classification (NCBI taxonomy): domain Eukaryota; kingdom Metazoa; phylum Chordata; class Lepidosauria; order Squamata; family Agamidae; genus Intellagama; species Intellagama lesueurii. Next base: position 55,190,911 of record JBAJHW010000003.1, on the reverse strand, counting down.
CCTACCAGACAGTTCTGCTCATTCAGGGAGTACTGATGTGTGAGCAATCCTATTTCCTCTCTCATGACAATGCACCTTGGCAGCAGGTCAATGAGCCCTGATGCCAAGAAGAGAAGGTGAAGATGAGTGACCAAGCTTTCAAACTACCTCACTTACAAGATCAAACTTTCCTTTCCTTTGGCACCACTCAACCTGTAACGCCACCTGGAGACCCAGGAAAGTGTAGACATTTCCTGAGACTTCAGCCAGTGCCCTAAGACCTTGCGGTTCTTAAATATTCTCAGACTCTGGGGTTGGCCTTTATATAGAAATGTGCAAATTACACAGGCAGTGTACAGACTATCTGAAGCAGTCTGGAGGCTGGGCATCTGATGGAAAATCAAGTTGTGCAGTGGCAAATGGACGGATGATATCCAGGCTTCCACACAGGATGTTCATAGCTTGTATCAACCTGAACATAGGAATGTTCTTTTGAAGTGCTACAGAAAAAATTGTGCAGTCTGTTTGCATCAGCTGGAAAGAATTAACCCAAATAAGATTTCTTGCATTTCACCATCTCCTTTCCATATGTTAGTTCTTAATTTTGCTGGCAAATCCTAATATTAAATACAGTGTGGCTGCATAATCGTCTTAGTGACTTTCAGAGACATTGAGCTACTTTTTTTATTTCATCAATATTTGGTTCAGCAAATCTGAAACAGTAATAGCATGGTGGAAAAATATTCATGCACCCAATAATCATTTAAAATTAAAATAGCACTTCTGCAAACAGAATTCCTTGTCTGTGTAATGTAACCTAAGTGTAGGTAATTTGCAATGAAATATAATGTTTGATCATTGAAAATTGTGCAGCACATCAGTAGAGCAAAATTGGATTTGTTATGCATCAATAGAAGTAGGCAGGGTTTATTTTTCTTCCATTATTCTCCACATTTTCATTTTTAAAAATTTATTCTGTTTTGTTATTCCTCTTTTAATATTGAATACATTCTGTTATTCATTTCTTAGATTCATTTCATCATTATTCACATTTATTCTCACATGTGGAATCAATAAAAAATAGCATCCCATACCTGAAGGTTGGAAACATGCAGTTGTACTGTCTCTGAATTCTGTTACCACATTCTCTTGTACGTGTTAGGTGGGACTGGCAATCTTGGAGCTGTTAGCAGAGCAAGCAACAGCTAAGTTAACTAGCGGATTCAGCTCCTGAATCTTCAGATGATTAGCAGGTACACTTGCCCATTTTGAAACAAAATCACTCCCAGGCTCCTAATTCTAGGAAAAGAAGAATGCTAGTATTCATAAGAGAAACAATTCAGATAGAAAAGATAATATGAATCTTACTTCCAACTATGGTAGTAATGTGGAGAGCCATGGCTGCTCCCTGCCTCTCAGCAACCAGGGCAATATATCTCCTCCCAAAAAGAGGGTCAAGAGAGAAAAAGTAAGAAGGAAGTGGCATAACAGCCCTGAGAGCAATGTTTCTTGGCATAGAAATTCTACAGAAGACATTTAATATTAGAACTGGTTAGTGTGTGATTCATGCTGGAAATAGGCCTCTTTCTTCCATATATATGGGAGTCCTGTGTGAACTCACTCCATATATTTACAATGTTCTTGAATTTCAGGAGGGCTCCATGGATAGCTTATATGAACCAGTTAAAGAAAATAAAGATCCACAAGAATCTGTCTGCACGACTAGCAGAGCCAACACCCCTGTACATGCCTCTGTGAAATGTGGACCTCCAGAAAGATCTCAGTCTCTGGTAAGTGTCACTAAATCACAATGTCACTCTGCTTATTTCCAGTGTGTTTTCTTTAAACATTCAAGCTATTTTTGAACTTAATTATTCTAATCAGACTGAAGCTGAAAGGAAGCTAGTCTTTCCAAAGCTTTATACCAGGGCTCTGTTTTCAAACCTTTGGCCTTCCAGATACTTTGAACACAAAATTGTAGAACCTGTAGCCAAGGGACCAATGGTAAGGAGACATGGAGCTTATAAACCCAAACATCTGGAGGACAAACAGTTCCTCAGTGGCACCCTTGTTTTATACTTTTGAATATATGTTCATAAAAACAAACCATGCCCCTTCCCTAAAAAAAATCAGTAATCATTGGATCAGGATACTGGCCAGCTGTAGCTCATGGACCAAACTGAGAGCAGGATATATGCCTCAGCCAAATATTTCTGAGGAGTGCTTCCCTGATCTAATTATAAGCCACCCTTATCAGGTACCTTATTTGCACAATAGACTCTTTCCCACTTCCAATTATGTCATTCCCATTGGGCAGGCAGAACTTCTCACCAGGATTTCAGCCACAATATATCTTAGTTTGAATCCTTAAAATGGCATGAATTCATCCTCCCCAAATTACTCAATAACTAAATAATGTTCCCTGTATGTTTATCCATCTCAAACAAGCTTAGGTTGAAATGTTAGACTCATGGAGACAACTATATAATCATTGTAATGGAAACTAATGACCAGTTTCAGCTATAATGATATGCATTGATCCATGAACAGCAATTAGTGGTGCTAGAAGGGATGTGCATCTCCATCAACATCAAAAGTGAGGGTTAGACAAGCAGTGTACTACAGATATTTATAGCTATCAACTCTACACAGTGGTCTGCTCAGTAGAAGCTGGTAACTTCAGTGTCATGAGGGAAGTCACTCCACTCTCAGTTTTAGTCTGAACTATACACGAGCTATCCAAGGTGCTGAATCCTATTTTCAAAATAGGCTCAGCACCTTGGTTCGTTTCTTTAAAGTTTATACTAAAACCCTCAAGGATTCACCATCTGCAAAACTAAAGTTGTCAGACTTAAGATACATCACTGTGTGTACAGCTGTTGTTAGTTTCTCAATCACTGGTTCTTCAGATGTTTTGAATTTCGTTTCACAGTATCCTTGACCATTGGCCATGCTGGTGGCAGCTCCTGAGAGCTGTGCATTGAAACATAAGAGGCCATCTTAAATTGAATTAAATCATTGGTAAACCTAGCTCATTATTGTCCACTCTGACTGGCAGCAGTGGCTGTTCAACATTTCAGATAGGATTCTTTCCTACTGCACAAATCTCCTGACTGGAGATTTCCGGTATTCCCTTGTTGCTTTCCATCCAAGTGCTCCCCAGGTCTTACCCTTCTTAGCTTCCCAAATCAGACAAGATCAGATGTGTACAGAATGGTAAGGCTGAAGTCCAAAACATAAGAAGGACCAAATCTTGGAAAATACTGTTCTATAAGATATAACTTGGATAAAGCAAGCAAAGATGGTGCATCAGAAAGAGAGAGAAAAATCAGTTTAAAAATGTGGGTTTCCAGGATTTAGTTCCATTCTCCTTATTGTGATTTGTTGAAAATGAAGCTGCTGAAGCCCTTTCCTTATTTCTGGCACAAATACAAGCCATCTGTGCAATGTTTAGCAGCATTTTTTTTAATAAAATGATGCACAATATCTTGGGTGAATGCTGTATGAATCAACAGATGTTATTTTGAAACACAGCATGGTATTAACAACGGACCTATTTCAGTTATCTCTTGGAAATCAGGTCACCATGTTAATGTATGTTACTAAAATTAAAATGGTAGCATAAAGGATAGTCACATAGCCATAGAGGGCAGCCAGACAAGACAGACTGCTTACAATAGATTTAGCTTTCCCCCAGTTTTCTGAATGAACGTGTATTAACTCTCACCCACCAGGATAAAACATTTGCATTAAAAAAACACTTCACTGAGTGAATTTTTAGAGTATGTTCTGACCCCATGAAAAATCCAGTGTACTGAGGGCTAGCAGTAGAGTTAGGATTGTAGTTATTAGGCTTTAATGTGCATGTCTTGTATTTCCCAAACCTACCAAGCATCCAGATCCCCCTCCTGGATGCCACTAACCTACTGACAAGCAGCATATGTCACTTTTGCTTCTCAAAAAAAGCAAATAGCATTTTCTGTCCCCTCACCTATAAAAAGATTTGTTGTCCCCATGTATTTTTATTTTAGCCCTCTAGAGTGGAAAATAAATGCTCTTGAGTTTTAGGGCCTGTGTCACAGGGCAAGTGGCTGGAACGTAGGAACATGGGCCAAAATCCTGTTGCAAAAACCCATTTGAGCATGCAGTGATTTTCCCACTCCAGTGTGCTATCTTTTGTGCCACTAATTCTGAAACTCAATTTGGCCTAGTTGCTGATTTTGCAGATAGGTCACGACTAAGTACACAAAAGACAGGCTGTAGAGAGTGGGGAGAGACCCCTTGTGCAATTGCCTTTCCATTTCATGCTTCCCTAACAGGGTTCTGGCCATTATTTGCTACTCTAAAGTAAGAATGCATACATTGTAGTGCTAGTTTTGTGTTGAATCTGCAACAGAAGGTGGCTCTGGGGGATTACATGAAAATTTGTTGTTGTTGTTTAGTCGTTAAGTCGTGTCCGACTCTTCGTGACCCCATGGACCAGAGCATGCCAGGCCCTCCTGTCTTCCACTGCCTCCTGAAGTTTGGTCAAATTCATGTTGGTAGCTTCGATGACACTGCCCAACCATCTCGTCCTCTGTCATCCCCTTCTCCTCTTGCCTTCACACTTTCCCAACATCAGGGTCTTTTCCAGGGAGTCTTCTCTTCTCATGAGATGGCCAAAGTATTGGAGCCTCAGCTTCAGGATCTGTCCTTCCAGTGAGCACTCAGGGTTGATTTTCTTCAGAAAGGATAGGAATTGTTCTCCTTGCAGTCCAGGGGACTCTCAAGAGTCTCCTCCAGCACCACAATTCAAAAGCATCAATTCTTTGGCGATCAGCCTTTTTTATGGTCCAGCTCTCACTTCCATACATCGCTACTGGAAAAACCATAGCTTTGACTATGCGGACCTTTGTCGGCAAGGTGATATCTCTGCTTTTTAAGATGCTGTCTAGGTTTCTCATCGCTTTCCTGCCCAGAAGCAGGCGTTTTTTAATTTCGTGGCTGCTGTCACCATCTGCAGTGATCATGGAGCCCAAGAAAGTAAAATCTGTCACTGCCTCCATATCTTCCCCTTGGCCATGATCTTAGTTGTTTTGATGTTGAGCTTCAGACCATTTTTTGTGCTTTCCTCTTTCACCCTCATTAAGAGGTTCTTTAATTCCTCCTCACTTTCTGCCATCAGAGTGGTATCATCTGCATATCTGAGGTTGTTGATATTTCTTCGGGCAATCTTAATTCCGGTTTGAGATTCATCCAGTTCAGCCTTTCACATGATGTATTCTGCATCTAAGTTGAATAAGCAGGGAGACAATATACAGCCTTGTCGTACTCCTTTCCAATTTTGAACCACTCAGTTGTTCCATATCCAGTTCTAACTGTTGCTTCCTGTCCCACATATAGATTTCTCAGGAGATAGATAAGGTGGTCAGGCACTCCTATTTCTTTAAGAATTTGCCATAGTTTGCTGCGGTCCACACAGTCAAAGGCTTTTGCGTAGTCAATGAAGCAGAAGTAGATGTTTTTCTGGAACTCTCTGGCTTTCTCCATAATCCAGTGCATGTTAGCAATTTGGTCTCTAGTTCCTCGGCCCCTTTGAAATCCAGCTTGTACTTCTGGGAGTTCTCAGTCCCCATACTGCTGAAGCCTACCTTGTAGGATTTTGAGCATAACCTTGCTAGCGTGTGAAATGAGTGCAATTGTACGGTAGTTGGAGCATTCTTTGGCACTGCACTTCTTTGGGATTGGGATGTAGACTGATCTTTTCCAATCCTCTGGCCACTGCTGAGTTTTCCAAACTTGCTGGCATATTGAGTGTAGCACCTTAACAGCGTCATCTTTTAAGATTTTGAATAGTTCAACTGGAATGCCATCACCTCCACTCCCCTTGTTGTTAGCCTTGCTTTCTAAGGCCCGCTTGACTTCACTCTCCAGGATGTCTGGCTCAAGGTCAGCAAGCACACTATCTGGGTTGTCCAGGACATCCAGATCTTTCTGGTATAATTCCTCTCTGTATTCTTGCCACCTCTTCTTGATGTCTTCTGCTTCTGTTAGGTCCCTACCATTTTTGTCCTTTATCATGTCCATCTTTGCACAAAATGTTCCTTTGATATCTCCAATTTTCTTGAACAGATCTCTGGCTTTTCCCTGTCTATTATTTTCCTCTATTTCTTTGCACTGTTCATTTAAGAAGGCCCTCTTGTCTCTCCTTGCTATTCTTTGGAAGTCTGCATTCAATTTTCTGTAACTTTCCCTATTTCCCTTGCATTTTGTTTCCCTTCTCTTCTCTGCTATTTGTAAGGCCTCGTTGGACAGCCACTTTGCTTTCTTGCATTTCCTTTTCTTTGGGATGGTTTTTGTTGCTGCCTCCTGTACAATGTTACGAGCCTCCATCCATAGTTCTTCAGGCACTCTGTCCACCAAATCTAGTTCCTTAAATCTGTTCTTCACTTCCACTGTGTATTCATAAGGGATTTGGTTTAGATTATACCTGACTAGCCCAGTGGTTTTTCCTACTTTCTTCAGTTTAAGCTTGAGCTTTGCTATAAGAAGCTGATGATCAGAGCCACAATCAGCTCCAGGTCTTGTTTTTGCTGACTGTATAGAGCTTCTCCATCTTTGGCTGCAGAGAACATAATCAATCTGATTTCGGTATTGCCCATCTGGTGATGTCCTTGTGTAGAGTCGCCTCTTGTGTTGTTGGAAAAGAGTGTTTGTGATGACCAGCTTGTTCTCTTGACAAAACTCTATTAGCCTTTGCCCTGCTTCATTTTGAACTCCAAGGCCAAACTTACCTGTTGTTCCTTTTATCTCTTGACTCCCTACTTTAGCATTCCAGTCACCTAGAATGAGAAGAACATCTTTCTTTGGTGTCTGTTCTAGAAGGTGTTGTAAGTCTTCATAGAATTGGTCAATTTCAGCCTCTTCAGCATTGGTGGTTGGTGCATAAACTTGGATTACTGTGATGGTGAAAGGTCTGCCTTGGATTCGTATTGAAATCATTCTATCATTTTTGAGATTGTATCCCAGTACAGCTTTTCCCACTCTTTTGTTGACAATGAGGGCTACTCCATTTCTTCCAAGGGATTCTTGCCCACAATAGTAGATATGATAATTGTCTGAATTGAATTCGCCCATTCCCATCCATTTTAGTTCACTGATGCCCAGGATGTCAATGTTTCTTCTTGCCATCTCCTGTTTGACCACATCCAGCTTACCAAGGTTCATAGATCTTACATTCCAGGTTCCTATGCAGTATTTTTCTTTGCAGCATCGGACTTTCCTTTCACTTTCAGGCGCGTCCACAGCTGAGCGTCCTTTTGGCTTTGGCCCAACCACTTCATTAGCTCTGGAGCTACTAGTCCTTGTCCTCTGCTCTTCCTCAGTAGCATGTTGGACGCCTTCCGACCTGAGGGGCTCATCTTCCAGTGTCATATCTTTTAGCCTTTTGTTTCTGTCCATGGAGTTTTCTTGGCAAAGATACTGGAGTGGCTTGCCAGTTCCTGCTCCAGGTGGATCGCGTTTAGTCAGAACTCTTCACTATGACCTGTCCGTCTTGGGTGTCCCTGCACAGCATAGCCCATAGCTTCTCTGAATTACTCAAGCCCCTTCACCACGACAAGGCAGCAATCCATGAAGGGGATACATGAAAATACATGAAGGTTAAATACTATATGCTTTGAAAAACTAACCTGAAATTCAGATATGAAAACTGCTAATATAAGGAAAGCTGTGAAGGTCAGATTTCTACCCTAAACCTCTCTTCACTTAATCTTTTACCTCCTTTAGATCATTTCCTTTATACCAACATCTACCATTTGGAATTCACTATCATTCCTTTGTCCTCTATGGCCAGTCTTGCTAGTCACAGTGTTCAAGATTACTCCTAAGCATAAGCATATTTGTCTGGAATTAATTTGGATTTTGGAAAAAAAAAATCAATTGGACTTATTTCTAAGTAAATGTAGTTCAGACCTTGTGCCAATATTTAAACTGAAGTGTTTGGCAAATCAGCCATTTCAGTAATCATGTTATATTTGTTGTTGCTACATGCCGTCAAGTCACTTCAAACGTATGGCAACCCCATGAATGAGAGATCTTCAAAATATCCTGTCCTCAACAGACCTGCTCAGTTCTTGTAAACTCAAGCCTGTGGCTTCTTTTGGAAGTTGAATCATCTCGGTCTTCTTTGACTGCTGCCTTCAACCTTTCCCAGCATTATTGTCTTTTCCAAGAATCCTGCCTTCTCATGATATGTCCAAAGTAGGACAGCCTCAGTTTCAGTATTTGTGGCTCTAAAGACAGTTCAGGCTTGATTTGTTCTAGTTCCCGCTTGTTCATCTTTCTGGCAGTCAAGGAACTTGAAATAGTTCTCGTGGTACTCTGCCCCTGGTGATTTATTTCTCCCCAGTGCTTTCAGAGCAGTTTTTATTTCAGTTTCTAGAACTGCAGGTTTTTCATCATTGGATTCTTCTTCAAAGGAGTCTGCCATGCTTTTATCTCTTCTTTATAGGTCTTTATTATACTGTTTCCACCTTCTCTTTATAGTCTCCTACTCAGATAGTGTGCTTCCTTGTTAGTGTTTCAGCATTCCTAAACTAGGCTTAAATTTTCCTTTGATTTCTTGGATTTTCTGGAAGAGACATCTTATTTTTTTCCCTTTTGTTGTTTTCTGTTTCTTTGCACTGGTTATTGTAATAGCTCTCTTTGTGATAGTCACTAGGTACAGGAAGTAATACTTGTAGAAATGGAATGAGGCAGTAATAAAGGGTAGAAAGGGAAATTGTCAGGGCTCATCTATATGTAAATACCAACTTCTGATCCAACAAACTTTTCTGTCCAAGTATTTAAGTGTTCTGTAGATAGTGGCTGAACTCTTGTTGCTTTGTGTAGTAAGTCACAACTAGAGTAGGCTCATTTGAATCAATGGAACTAATGCAGGCACAGACTCACCGAATTGCCACCAATGCAATTGGAGTATTCTAGTGTGACTTACTATACTTAGCAACAGGATTTCAGCCATTACTGAAGGAAATGCTCTCTACATCTCCCCACAGGCACTTTTCATGTATTCTTATGTCATTCCCCCCCCCCTCAGAAATAGTGGTGAGCCCTAAGGAAAACCAGTGCACACAAACACTGCTAAAGAGGCTAGTTATTTTGAAGAACTCATATGTAGTGTAAGGAGAAATTCCAAGTATGCTATTAATTATTTTATCTTTAGTGGAATATTGGTTCAGATTGCCTCAATATCCTCCTTACAAAACACAAAATGCCCACTTGCTTTTTACTTTCAATGTTAAATGAAGTACAGGGAGACTCACTAAATGTAGAAAAAATACAAATAATCCAGTTCATGTCAAGGTTTTAAATTGTCAAATAGCTCTAAAACTAAGGATCAGCTTTAGTTTGGTGCAATTAATTGGTACAAATTGCTAGCTTGCTGTGCAGAAGAAAAATCCTTATAATTCTGATGATTCAGAAAAAAAACTTATCTAGTCCTCAGTGGGGAGGAGAAGAATGTTGTGATTCCTGTGACAAGTAAGGATTTGCACCTTTGTTTCAAAAGGCTTTTTGCTGTTCGCTGCTGACTATTGGTTGGACCTTTTTTAGAGGAGTGGAGCTGCAAAAAATGGCCTTTCAGCCTTCATGTGTCTTAAAGACTGTCTATTGCCTATCCTTGTTCTATAAACAGGGCCATCCCAATACATTTTGCTGCATGAGGGAAAAGATATGGTAGAACCTCTCCCCCATTGCACACACCCTACAGGTAACTGTTATTGTTGTCATCATCCTCCACTGCTACAGAGGCCAGGTGGGTAGTGTAGGGGAAACAGACAGGCACGCACTGTTTTGTCATCACGTCAATTATGGCAGTTGCCTCACTCTGTCTGTGCGAGGAATCTGAGTGCACATGTACTGAAGATTCAGGAAGAAAGGACCAGCTATGATAATGAAGGGGCATTGAATTGAGACTAGACCAGCTTCACTGTTTTACTACAGAACTGAACATTACTTCAAGAAGTTTTCTTTTCTGTCAGCCCTAGTATCTCGTTTGTGTTTTATTTTCTTCACAAGGAAAATGAGTGATAGGATGGAATCTGCACAAGCTGCATTATTGTTTTTCATTGTTCTACAGTAGAGCTTAAGAAGATTCATCTTGAACTTGCATACACCATAGATGCCTACAAAAGTAAACAAGATAATCCACTACTTTAGCTCTCACTTTGTGATATCACATATTTCATGCCTAAGAAGGGGGAATGATTTTTTTTTAATGGTGTACTTACTCTTGTAAAATGTACTACTAAATAAAATCCTTATTTGGCTAAAAAAAAATTGTAATGCAGTTAAACTGTTCTGCTTTCAACTACTTTTAATGAGAAGCATAAATTCTTTGCTAGATCTCTGCATTTTTGTTTTGAAGAATGTTTAGGAGAGTAGTTAACTAAAAATAACAGCTCTCTGCTGTGTCACTGTGCAGGATGGAGAATCAATATGGTTATTTATAAAATAGTTTCTAGAAATGGAACATGAGATTAGTTGCAACATTTCAGCAATGCAGCCTGTGGAAAAACGCTCCTTAGCCAAAGCACGATGTGTAATCTCCTCTGCTATTTCTAGCATGAGAGTTATTAGGCCTACAACTTATATGCAGCTCTAAGCTTATTAGCCAAGCCTACTCACACTCTCATTTTGCCTGCTATACACAGTTGTCTGAACTTTGTGCCTCACACTTTCAAGACAGACCAGCTACAGGGTGAAAGCATTAAGGGTTCTGTCGTTTTAAGAATTCTGTTGCAACAAGGAACCAAGGAGCAAAGACTCCCAGAGACAGATGTATTTATTGTGTTTATTTGTTGGATCTGTATCCCATTTTTGGCCTAGAAAATGGATCCCAAAGTGGCTTAAAGTTGTTAAAAAGTACAATTAAAACAGACCTTAGTGACTGACTAACTAGTAGAAAATAAACAGGACGGTATACATTTTGTTGCTTCAAAATCTGTTTTTTTAAAATGCTTTTACTTAACATTTTTACCATAACATTATTAATTCTTCTTTAATATTTAAATAATTTACTGTTTTGAGCTTATAACATAGTGTTTTTAATAATGTAAGTCACTTTGGGTCATTTTTTGGGGAGAAATATGAGGTTAAAATATTCAAATAAATAAATATATAAAAACATAATTAAATCAGTGTTCATACTAAAATTGAATACAGTTGAAAACAACGTTAAACTGCTTTGGTTAAAATAATTAAAATTAATAATTGAAAAGTTGCAGCTTAGACTTAAAAGCCCCCATCCTATATCTGCCTAAACAAGAGTTTTTGTTTGCTGGCAGAAGGACATGAAGGAAGTACTGTACATAACTTAGCCTCCATTAGCAGGATATTCTATAGTCTGGGAATGGGCACCGAGAAGCCCCTCTTAGATACTGAAATAGATACAGACATCCACAGAGAGAGAGAGAGAGAGAGAGAGAGAGAGAGAGTCATGCAACAACATTCATCATGCACTGCAATGGATTTAATAAATAACTATGAGTAAGAGTATATTCACAGAGACATTTGTCCCAGGTTGATGAGAACTTTTCTGTACTGCACCCTGGCATTTAAGTTCCTGCTGTGGCTCACACAGAAATCTTTAATTATCTTGGGAACGTGAGTTTCAAGTGGCCACACATCACAGCCTACCTCCTCTCTCACCCATCTGTGCTATTATCACCACACTGACTCACTCTTTTCACTGGAATTCAAATTCCTTCTTCTTCTCTTTTAAATGTAGCATGTGAAATAGTGCCAAATTGACATGATGATGATGATCATCATCATCATCTTAGAATTGCAGTGCTAGAAGAGACCCTATAGATCACTGAATTCATTCCCTGTCAAGGAGGCACGGTGGGAAATCAAACTCATAACCTCTGGCTTCACAGCCTGATACCTAAACCGCTGAGCTGTCCAGATAAAGTGTTACAATTAGTTCCATAGCAATTTAATGGTATAGTGGTAAATAAGAAGAAAAATGTTTTTTAAAAATATATAATTTATAAATTGTATTGCAATGTGAACAGAAGGCAGGCAAAAAGTATAGAGTTCACTCCCATATCACACACCACACTGTATATAATCCATGATATCATCTAGGCACAACTAGCAATAGCCCTAAAGGACCAGTATAGGATATTACAAAGGCAAGACAAAATAATGAGAGTGGAAATGCTACAAAAAAGCACAAGTCCTGTCAGGTGCACCAAATAGATTGCATACCCATGCCAAAATATTGGATCTACTTGTGACTAGCACTAATGTTGTGTAATTGATGGACTGAATATCAAAAGGAACAGAGAGAAACATGGGACAAATAGTTATGCCCTAAGACATCTACGTATAGTGCTATTTCCCACATTCAGAACCAAGGTTGTATCTTTGTATGTTTTCCCATTCGCCTTCACTCTGTGTCTCCCTGTTTTCTTTCCTGCTTCATCCAGTGAAGTAGTGGTAGGAGGTTCCTTGTGCCCAGGAACACAACCTTGTTAATCTGCAGCAATTTGCCACCATGACTAATGCAATTTCATTTATGCAAGTGTAAATCGGCAATAGGATTCTGACCTATATGGAAGATGGTGAAAAGACACATGAATATAAAGGAAACAGAGACAATCACTTAAATGTCTGTGTAATTTCCTGGGTCATAGTGAGAATCTCATGCTGGCCAGGGATGGAAGTGAGAGTTAGTTGTCAACAGGGAAAAATCCTGAATTTTAATGCTGTGATTGACCTGATGAAGGTGACAGATAAGGCCAAATGCAAGATGGAGAGAAATGATCCTCATGGTTCGAAAATGAGAAGAGTTAAATGTGGAAGCCAAGAAGAAGAGGAAAGGAGAAAGATTTTGTAAGTTACAGATAATATACTGAGAAAGAAGGGAGAAAAGTGAGCAAATGGGTCTGTAAGCCTTCTGAAAAGCTAACTACCTTATCCTGCTAAGGCATACTTCCCCTTCATGAGGACACCCTCTGGGCAAGAATATCAACTTAATTCTGACATTGCCTCCTGTAATACCAAACCTGTGCTGGAAGTAAAAAGGAGCATCAAAATATGCTACACTTTTTTTTTTAAGCTACTCACTTGCTTCCTTTGCGCAGATTCTGTGTACTTGTTCCCGATAACCGTCAGAACCAAGACTCTGATCTATCCCTCTCTCCTAGTGACAGGCACCCAGGCCTGAGGTAGTGGTGAAGATGGAATTAACCACAGCATAAGGATTCCATACAATATCCACACTGCCTAAATGATACAACAGCTCAGGTCATGGCCTTTAATGGCTACTGTTTCCCAGCATTTGGCAGTCTGAGTAGAAGTGAAAAGGTTTTACCATGAAACATCAAGCCAAAAGGCGCTGGTTTACCTGAAAGCAATATTGTGTTTATGCTTTCAAGTGTACAAGGAACTTAAAATGCATTATCTAGTTATGGAGTGAAGGTGTATTATTTATTTTTCACCCCTGGTTCCAAAACACGATGGGCTAGCACTGATTCAGTTTTTTGTATTTGAGTAAAATCATACCTGTATACTTGACAAGTGGGTTGAATTCACATATTAACATATAAATGAGTAAGAATAGCAAAAGTCGTTTGAAAAACAACTTTTAAAAACATGCTTTTAAAAAAAATATTAAAAAGCAACTAACCTCATTTCTTCTTTTTCCACTCCCAAAGGAATTGTCTGATACTGAAAATGCAGTAATGAAAAAAAGAAAGTAAGTGGAGATTGTAATTCCTACGTATGGTTTCCAGTTTGTCAAATATTCTAGCTTCTATTCTAGTTTTTAATGTATGCATGCTTGTTCTTTGAATGGAGCAGTTTGATAATTCCAGCAAATGTATGATTCATCACTTATGTTTTTCTGCTCCTTTGTTCATTGCTGCAAAGCTTTCTGTCCACAGTAATGGAAGCAGGGATGTCAAATGTCAGATGCAGCCGGTCACCGTTAATCTGAGCTTGGTTTAACCATATGTCCATTTTTCTGAAAGACTTATATGGTAACCTATTTCAGAGCTTGCTTGTACCAGTGACCTGATAATCTCTGAGTTTCCCCACCCCCTCTTTATCCCAAGACAAATTAGTTTGCAAAATGATTTGGATTAACCAAGCCACAGTGTACTTTATTAAGTATTTCCAAGACAGCAGCTTGGCCTAAGAAAGATGGATGTGAGCAAATCTGATATTTAGTGCTAATGACCAGTAAGAAACTATTTTATTGAAGGGAGGTTAGGGAAATAAAAACTGTACTGTGAGAGTTTGACTTTGTGACAGGCTTTCTGGAGGTGTCACTGTCATTCTATCCACTGCAATGAGATCTAATGGATAATTAAGAGGATACATACAAACCCATCACCAGCAGCACAGTATCAGTGAATGTGCTGGGCTTCCAACTGGGATGAAAAGGGGAGATCTTTTGCACCTACTATGGTTGTTTAACTGTTGTGTAGCAGAAGAGGAACCATAATGTGGAGATGCAAAGGGTACAAAAAAGGAAAGCAATAGTCAAGGGTTAGGGTTAGGATGAGGAAGGATGATTGTTTAGCTTAGAAAAAGGGCAAGTGGGTGAGACAAGATAGAAACATGTAACATGATGTGACATATTGAAAAATATCAAAACCCAGGGTCCCCTGTTACACACCCTGCCATGCCGAGGGAGAAAGATAGAAGGAAGATAGATCTGTCCACACTGTAAAATTCTAAGATCCACATATGAGTGTTCCCAGCTAACTACTGCTGAGTCTGACGCAAGTATCTGTTGGAGATAAAAATATTCTAAGGAGAATGAGAAGGATTTTGATCAACAAAGAGGGACCACATGTGTTGTCTCTTGTAGGACAATGACTTCTGAAAAATCCAGGTTCTTGCTTTGGAGCCTCTCATAGTAGACTCAATGACTGTCCACTCATCACAGGTCATTGATAACATGTCAGTTATTTCTGAATGATCTAGAAACTCAATGAGCCAGCCCCCACTCCACTATTTGATGAACACTTGGGAATGATAAACAGTTGGATAAAAGGTTGTGTTTGAAAATGATTTATTCATCAAAATCAAGGGCAGTCTTATAAGTGAGCTAATAGTTCTGTGGAAGTTTTATTCTGAGATGTAATTTTGTAAGATACAGTCTATTTTATCTATAACCACAAGACAATGTACAAGTATTATTTAAATGTAACAAGCTTAAAAGGCGTTAAGAGTAATAGATTGCATTCACCATTCTTTCATTTTTTCCTAGGTCCATCCAGAAGTCCTTGTCGGAAAATGAAGCATTTGGTTAGTAAACCAAATAAAATTGTGTTCTGTTTTGTCTTTTGTGAAGATTGTTACCATGCAAATAAAGGAACACAGCATATCCTCAATAAGAAGCACACCCAACTGTGTATGTGTACAGCTCAGTGGAATGTATGAGTAGGTGCATTCAAAAGAATCAATTACATCAATGCCCCACATTTAATAAAATGCACTAATTATATTCATTAGAAAGTAGATAAATTATAATTGTTCACATTCACAAATATATGTATACATTTAATATCCCATTGTTAAAATAGCTGTTTTCCCTGGCCAGTCCAAGCCACAAACAGAAGTTGAACAACTTCCTGTTGCAAAACATTTAGAGTCACTGACAAAAGATCATTAGTTTTATATTTAGTGATGGTGAACAAAACATCTTATTTTCGACAACCAGCTTTTAAAAACAAATCACTTTGTATATATGCCAAGTTGTATAACTGATTTATCTAGAAATTTTAAAATACATTTTTGCTGAATGTGGAAATAAACAAAACATAGCAATCCATCATGAAGAGTCTATTGACCTCTCAGAGGATTTTGCGGTTCAGCAGGTTTTTGCATCCGCTCATATTCTATCTCACTAGATGACAATGAGTGGGTAGCATTTACATCAATTATTGCTTTCCTGTGGGAGGTGTGGAGGGAATCTGTAGATTTAATGACACCACATTAGTTAAACATCTCATATATATATAAATTTGCTTCTGTTGTACCAAAAGTTTATTTCCTTCATTTTGCTGTCAACAAGTGATCTAAAACAATGGAAAATTAAAACAAAATCAAAAGGAATTCACCGTTATTTACAAGGGAAATTGCAACAGACATTTCACTGAGAGGCAGATACTTTGTAGGGTTAAGCAGTTGTCACCCCAGTTTTGAAATCAATGCACGCATGAAAGAAGTGTAGCTGTATTTCTGAAATGAATAACATCACCCTTCCACGTGTTAATGCCATAAAGATGCCAGTCTTTGCAGTGGCATAATTACCCTAGGACAGAGGTTTCTAGAGATGTTCAGATCATGTCAGGTGCTCAAGCTGACATCCAGTGAATGTGAATGGAGTGGGTCTCAGTTTTTGTTTCAACCAATATTTCCCACACTAGCATTCAACATGTGTTCTTGACAGATTTGCAGAGATGATAACACATCTTCTGCATGATAGCTGCTTCTATGTTGGTCCTCCTCCTCCTCCTCCTCCTCCTCCTCCTCCTCCTTCTTCTTCAGGATAGACATAATCATAGATATTTTGACTTTGGATGTAGCAAGTCTAAATAATAAGATGGTGTTGCATCCAGATCCAAGGTTTGTTAGCTGCTAACTCAGTCTCCTTCTTGCATTTCTTTTCCCATGTATTTTACTTTGAATGATCAGCTACAGTAATGTAACCCTGTTCATCACTCACAACAAATAAGATCCATATGTCATTACACAAAGAACATAGAAGTATTTGATCTCCCCCTTCTGTACTTGCTTGCTTTATATTTATAAATTCAACCAGTATTGCTCGTTTTATATTGATATTTACAAAGTCAACTAGTATTCTCTATATTTGGGAGCTGTTGTCCAAAAAAGTAATTTTTACCATCTTTGAACCCACCACTTACTATCTAGTATTAATCTGGAGAGGCTGCAGTGGTTACAGAGAGCTGGAGGTATGAATGAGAAACACACCTACTGTAGGGACTAAAGAATACTTACTGTTTCTTCTTCCCCATTGATTTAGCCTGTCTCAACACAATGAAATATGTCAAGAGTGAGTGAGACAAGGAGTTTTTTCCCCCACTAAAGGACAGTTTACACAAAATGTCTGTATGTGAAACGAGTTTCCTTTCCTTTTAAAAAGCAAAGTACGCACACAGCAAGTTCAGTGATCATTTTAAAAGATGCATATTATTGATTTAATGCTTCTAATTGAAAAGTCATGAAACAAAGCAAAAACTATCATAGTTTTGTTCCTTATGAATTATTTGTGCAAAAAATGTTCTTGTAAATGTAGGAACTCATCAAGACAGGCAGAAAATATCTCCCCTAGGTGAGCAGAAAATGTTTCTGTTTTCTTGTTGTCATGCACAAGAACGAAGTTGCCCTAACCTTCAATTATTTTCTTGAGTTAACACAGTTTATGCAAGCCAGCATGCATTATTATGATGCAGAATCATGTGTTGTAACACTCATATACCACAGATGCTCTACTGTTATAAGAGTATTCTCTAGCAGCAATACAGATCTGAGGATCAAACAAAATGCTGTGCAGAGAGGCCTATGGATCAAATCATTTGCCACTTTCAAAGCTTTCTAAAGGAAATTGCCAATTGGAGGTGGATGATTTGCATCCTGATGCTAATTATACAGAATTTTCAACTCTTTTGCTAAGATCATATAGATTCAGTGCTAGAGAAACTGTGAGTGGCACACTTGGTCAGCTCCCAAAAAAGCAAAAGAATGATTTGTACTTTGGAAGGCACTGTCAGTCGGAAGGTAATTGCAAAATGCATTTCAGCTGATTTTGCATTTTCTACAAAACATTTTAAAGGGTGCAGAAGAAAACAGTGAAATAATTTGTCAAGGTCTCTGATGGGAGAGGGTTGACTCTTCCCCAAGGGAAAAATATATGCTTTAAATAAAAAAGAAAGTTGAAGTAAGGAATTGTATGACTTGTATTCAATGCTTCCTGAAGCTTATAGATCAGCAGGAGACCCAAATGCAGCCAATTTACTGTTTCTCTGAACCATAATGGTTGATTGCTATGGTTACTATCTGACCTGTATTTGGTACAATCTGTATGCCAGGTGCTCAGTAGAACACAGAGGCCAGGATCCAGTAATGGTTTGGATAGCTGCTTCTTCCAGAATCAGTGCTCCCTCCTCACTCCAGCAGCCTACCATGTACGTTGAAAACCAGCTGAAGGGCATTGTGAATGCCCCTTGAATTAGATTTTGGGAACCAGGATGGGAGAAGCAGAAGGAGAAAGGGACGCAAGTCCCATTTCTGCTGGCACTGAATTTGGAAGTGCATCTCTGGATCTTGGCAACAAGGTCTATATTTTCCTAAGATGAAGGCCGCCTTAGAAAGCTAGTTCCAAACTTTTTGTTTGTTTGTTGTGCTTAGAAGTAAAACTGATGTAATACTGGAGGAACCTACTTCTTACTCAGCATTCTCAGGACTACAGCCTTGGGCCACCAGTCAACTAACTGTGCCATAGTGGCTCAGGAGAACCAAAGTCAGGCTGATTCCATTGTCCTGTGGTGTATAATTCACATTACTATGTGGATATACAGTGGATACTTCATCCTAAATCCAAGTGCTAGTCCATGGAATCAATGGGACACAGTCAAATTGCTGACATTCAGCAGTTGTTTCAGACAATCTATTTTGGTTGGGATTAGGAACTAGATTTAGGCTTTAAAATGTTTTACATGTACTACCCTGTGATGAGATCCAGTTGTATATAGGTGACACCATGTAGTCATTGTATGCCTGTCCCACCAAACCTGCAAACTACAGGATGCCGATGTTGAGCCAGAGGTGGGCAACAAGAAGTAAGTGGAAGAGAGGTATATAAACTTGAAGCCAATATTTCTCCAAGCATGGATTCAAGATGCATTTAATTTGGGAGCTTTAACAATCTGATTGTCTTTTTCTGTCCATACATCAGACATTGTTTCTGCTCTTACCTCTCTTCTATAGTCCTTTTGGCCTTCCTTCCTTCATCACTCTTGTGGCAGCTCAGAACAGCTGGAGCAGCAGCTATCTTTTCCACTGTCCTTTCCCAGTCCTGGCCTATTCATATCAAGCCACCATCATCTTGTCTCTTAGTAAATAGTCTACTTACTCTGAATGTTCAGTAAAAGTACAGCAGCTTCCTTCTTTTTTCCCCCTTCCCCTTCCTTGACCCTCCTTTCCAGAGACAATTGGTGTGAGGATTAAGTGCTTGACCCCACAGAACACTAGAACCTGCTGAAAGAAAAAACGCTAAACCACAAGCTTAACTTTAAGCACCTTAAAGCCATAGATTTCAAATAGGCTATTCAAGTGCTTATTTTAGCTTTCAATGTTTCCTTAACCCTTTCACTGCCAGCAGCATAATATGGGGGTCCCATAATCCCAGTTCAACATTCCGTTTACCTGCTTATCCTCTATGCCTCTACATAATGCAGTGCTGTGTTCCTACAATGCCAGTATTTAAAGATTAATCTTGTACCTGTTACAGCCCATGTATCAGTATTTGCAAGACTCTACATTAGTTTAAAGGCTGATCAGTTTATACCAAAAACAGACACATGAAGAGACAAAGATAAAGGCAGAAATAGTAATAATAAAAAGAACTGAATACTTGACCTTGTCTTATACTAGGCTAGACTAGTATCTGTCTAGCTTAGAAGGCCTCAGCATCTTTGACAGAGGGCAGGGCTTCCTGTCATTTGTCAAGCAATCCTTCTAATTGGAGATGCTGGGGATCAAACTTGGGACATCTGGCATTTACAGCAGTATCATTGAGTACCACCACTGAGCTCTAGCTTCTTTCCAGCACAGAAAAAGCCTTTAGTCCTCCCTAAACAGGATCTAGACCTTTGCACAAGGAAGATTTGGAGCTCCACTGAGAGGTGAAAATGCCACTACCCATAAAACGGTATCCAACCAAAAAGTGACCGACTAAATTACGTAAGAATGTGACAGTGAAGAAAACAGTTCTTTTCACTGTAGCTTTCTCCATCTGAAATATTATCTGAACCTATTTTTTCTGCACTCCACCTTGAATAGCAGGAAGCTAGTCAGCACTGAATCACATCTGTAACTCATTTCTTTCATGATAGTTACGTCTGAGAAAGAAGAACTTACTAGAAATACCAGCTTTAAATACTGAGAGACACAGGAATTAAACATTACACCCTTTTGAGATAGGAAGAACAATGTGTACATTTGCTTCCAAACCCCCTACCCCAAAAAAACAAAAAAAACAGAGAATATTGAGCTTTGAGGACGACATTATAGCGTATTTAAAGTAATATTTGGGTAGATAAATTATTTGCATTTATCCAAATAATTAATAATAGCAATGGATATTTTGAGGGAGAACAGCAGAAGTTTTCCAGAAAATTAGAATATTTAAATACTCTACTGAGGTATCTATGGATGGCTTTATACTCGTTTGGTTCACTACAAATTCAATTGAGGTTCATGATGTGCTTCTGAATGGAATTTTTAGCACCAAGGTATTTTTAATCCTTTGAATTAGCTTTTCGTTTTATATGGCAACAAACTATCTGAATAAAAGAGTCATTTTTAAAGCACCATATGGACTAAAAAGTCAGAAAAAGAACAAAAAAAATAGGGTACAACCTTGATTTCAAGCATTAAAAGGTATTTTAGGATGAAACATAAAAGCATTATGATGATTAGAAATATCTCTGAAAGTACTTCTCATGTGAAAAATGATAGAACAATACTAATCGTGTTCTTAGAGTCAAAGGACATAAATGTTCTGAACATCTATGTCAGTGTCTGATATCCTCCAGCATTCCTAATCATCATCACTATTTTAAATGTCTCCCTAATACTGAAGAGGGAGACAATTTTTTCAAAGCTGACAGGTTGTCTTAAATTGTTTTTAATTTTCAAAATGCTTCTGTTTGTTCAATTTTCATTATAATAGAAACATTCCAAAACTTCCTCCCATTTTTCTGTTGGCATATTTTAGTACTCTTTGTATTTTTCTTATGAAATAGTATAATTTGTTTTCTTTTGATAACACTATGCTAATAACACTTATTAGGTACCTTATGATAATTACATTTGTAATTTTCTTACCCCTACCACTCAAATCGGGATAGAGATAAATGAAGATTTTGTTATTGGTGAAGGGTTTCATCTGCTACAAAAAACAAGGATAGAAGAAACAACGTGTCAGGTAACTTTCAATTGCAAATATTAATTCAAATTTGTTTGTCTTTATGTGCTTATAAATCAAGACTCTTGGTTGTTGTTTCTTCAACAGACTAATATAGCTAACTTGCTGGAGACTGAAACAGTAGTGTAATTAAGGCAGTAGGGTTATATGCTTGGAGCTTAGTCTAGACTGATATGTGAAATGGACCGCACACTCTATGGGCTGGTTGGATTTTTAATATCAATGTTGAGACATTTTGTGCAGGCAGTAGGCTGGTGAGCATAGCATAACAGCTACCATCCAGCTTCTCATTGGACTGCAACTCAAATAGTAAAACACACTGTGTAGTAACACTAGTACCTAAGGTTATAGTATGTAGGTTGTTGCCAGACCAGCCACTTTCCATTCCTCACAATATTAAGGCCAAAATCTGACACAAAGGTATGATCCCTGCTGATGTCACAGAGGTGAGGCAGGCAAAGGAAAAGGTTTTCTTGCAGGTTTTGTGTGGCTGCGGCCAAGGCTTGTACAATGAGAAGGTTCAACAGTTAAAATGTTAGTCCTCAACTTCCAGCCTTTTTCCAAATGGTACAATGGATCCGGCATTGGCATAATCAAAAAGCCAGGACTTATGGAGAAGGGACTGGAGTGCGAGCCAGTGAGTGCATGCACTTGGGCTAATTCATTGTGCCATTTGGAATAATATATACACAAATACTTCCATTCTGAGTCAAGTGAACGTAAGATGGGAATGAGTAGATAATTTAGGGACTACTCATTAAAAAAAAGATTAAACTATAGCACTGCTTGCCCTGATCTTTATCTTCCTGCTTGGAGACCAAGAGAAGCATTACAGTTGCCTGAGGTTTCAGCTGATATTTACATCTAAGGACCAAAACAGATGTTATAACTAGCATGCCATTAGAAAACAATCTCCTAACTCTTCTGCTTGTATTTTAATATTTGATTTAAGGGTGGGGGGGGGAAGGTTGACAGAAAAAGCACACCTGTTTGCATTATTTGTATTGTAAACTAAGGAAATGCTTCAGGGCAACTGGCTGAAAACCAAGGTTCTGTGACTGACAGAATTACATGGAGTGTTTGTATATCTGGTGAACTGAAGCATCATCACATCAGTGTCCCTTTTGATTCATTTGTTATTATTCAGCAACATATTTTATTTTGTATGAGAATATGGATTCAATACTCAGCAATCTTTAAAGCACACACACACAGTGCCATTAAATTAGTATGTTGGAATTTTATCTGGCACAGACTATATTAAGTGCTTCGATCCGTCTGGCAAGCTCCACTTTGGTGTATGTGTCCAGAATGTTTCTCAATTTTTATAAACATATACGATGTCTCCAGGCACTCTTCTTCAGAAGACTACATTAATTAACCCACTAGTATGAGCAATTAAGGAAGCCTGACCCTTGGGCCTGTGCATAATAATATAAAAGTAATTAATGATTTGTCAGTTGCTGAACACCAAGGAAAAAGAAGAGACAGCAGAAATATGGGTTCCTATTGATGCTGTACTTATTGATGCCTCAGGAATCAGTGGAGGGATTAGAAGAAACTTAGTGGGTGTTCCTTTCCCTTACAGATATGTGTAGGATATTTTCTTCATAAGCCAGATATTGTGCAACTGTAGATGTACTTACAATTAGGGAAGTGAAGATATATTTGACCAAAGATATGCTTAGGGATATTGCCAGCTCCAAATTTTGAAGGCCTTCCAGGCACACTCTATCAGCATAGGAACACATTCTTTGTTACTATTATCACCCAGAGCTACTGTTACTCCTCCTCTGGACTTTGGGCTGCCCACTTGCCAAGGAATGAAAAACAAAGTGAGTAGTCAGCAGTTGCTGATGCTTGTTTTGCCATCTGGGCAAGAGGGGATGAGTGAATAAGTGGAGATGAAGATAAGCAGCAGCCATAACAGCGTTGAGCTTTTTATAGCAGGCTTCTGTGAGGGATCCCAGGTCTTCAGGCTCCAGCTAAGATCTCAGGGAATTGCTATGCTTTTTCAGGTCTCTATACAGAGAGATACATCTTAGGGCAAGTGATGGGGTCAGGGAGTGATAGTTTGATTTTTGTGCATCAAATGGTTTTCAAGCCTGAGCTATCCTCTCCATCAGGATTCACCGGCTCAGCATGAAAGTGTTTGCATGTGTAGTGTACTTGTACAATATTGGTGCACCAGAAAGCCAGGAATGAGGAGAAGGGGCCGGAGGGAGAGATGGTGAGTATTTAGTACTTAGATCTGTCATGCCATTTGGAGCAAAGTAGGGAGTGACATGTCAATATTGTCATTCATGAGTTTTTTTATTTCACAAGGCCTGGTAATAATGGTGTAAGGTGTAGAAAGTAATATCCTGTGGTTGGTAGTGAGTCTTTTGCAAGCCCACACAACAATGCAGGCCCTGGAAATTTTTGCTATCTGTCATGCGAAATGTAGGTAAAGTCACGCTATACACAAGCCCAGGTGGGAATGGTAGCTGTGGCTGGGCATAAACTGCTGTTTGCCAGACCACCATCAGAGAAGCCATCAGAGTTGCCATATTACTTTATTAACCAGGATTTACCCAGATTCTGGCTCCATTTGCCTGGATTCTCCTTATGCCCATCTCCACAATCAGCTGAGCCAGCCTACTCCTGTGACATCATAAGAACCTGCCCCTTATGATCTCAGGGAATGGGATGTCTCTGTGCTGGTAGATTCTGATGCCTGAACATCTCCCAAAGAGCCTACAGAGCTTTTATAGACCTCTAGGGAAAAAATCAGAACCTGTGTTACGGCTGGCATTTATCCCAGAACAAAACCAGACAAGCATTCCCAACCATATCAAAATTCATCAGGGTATCAAGGTAAAAAATGTTTCATTCTTGCAATGATTCCAGGCAAAAATAGCTTGTCTGTTTCTACAAGCTTTATTCATCTACAATGCTTCTATCTTCCATACGCACATAAATTCTTCAAAGTTGTTGAAAACATCCAAATAGTCTTAAAGTTATGGGAAAACCATAGCCACAAGCACTTAAAGAGAAATCTGTGCTTGCCATGTGTGAAAAGCTAATGGTGTGATTGCCGTCAACAATTCTTACAATTATGAAGAATTGCAAACAAAAGTACATTCAAAACAAAACTAAAGTTGTAGGTAGAACTTAAATCATGTTATAATCATGTTTCAAAATTACAGTAGCTCACATTCTAAAAGTATAGGAGCTTATAGTCTAAAAAGATACAGGTTTCCCCTGTAGCAGATAACAGCTATTATTTTGACTAAATGGGTCTCTGAACCTGAGGAAATAGTAAGTTACTTGGGCAGCATTTTACTAGGTAGGCAAAATACTATGGGTGTAAGGTACTGTTGGACTACATTGGTCAACTACCAATTTGCTCTATCTGCACTTGAGGACTCTAGGAGGTTTTATTTCTCTGTTGTTTTTCTATTTCTTATCATTTATTTACATGTTCAACTGTCAGCCATGAAAGAGATTCCTTTGCAAGACAAATAACTTTGCTTCCAGAGTTGGCCAAATTTTGTGAATATAGAGTACTAAAAAAATTAAGGGGTGTGTGTAGAAAAATGCTATCCTGAAAACATACACTGTGCTTTAAAAATGAGGTTTGAACAGTAGTTTACCGCTGGCTGATTATTTCAATGTGACTTTGTAAACTGCTGTTCAAACCTCATTTTTAAAGCACAGTGTATGTATTCAGGATTGATTTTTCGACATCCCCCTTAATTTTCTTATCACTTTATACACATACATTTTTACATCTTAATGCCTGACATGTTAACTCTAGTCCCTGCAGACATATGATTTGTGAGGTAGGTACCAACAACTGTCAGGGTTCAGTAGAAAAGGCACCAGGACCCAGTCCAGAGCAAGACCACAGCAACAAGTTAGAAACAACCCCACAGCCCGAGCAGAGACCATCCAGCTAAGGTTTTGAGTCCAAACAGCAGCCAAGTAGAAGGATTATGCGAATTGTGGTCAGATAGTCCAGGAGTAGAAGTCAGGAGAAACAGTATCAAGGCAGCAAGGTCCAGGGATGCAAGGAGAGGCAAGGCAAGAACAGGCAGGCAGGCAGGGCACGGACCACCAGGCAAGGTAGGAACAAGGAGGCTGGCAGGCAAGGCAAGGCAGGAATAACGAGGTTTGGCAGGTGAGGCAGGAATAACACTACAGCACAGCCGGAGACCTTCATTGCTGAGACAAAGATCTGTAGGGAAAGCCTGTTCTCATATCGCCCAATCCTCAGATTCCACAGGTGGCACTCCTGAGGAGCTGGGCAGCAGCTGCAGGGAAAGGGCCCAGTCCTACAGTCTCTAGAGCAGTTCTCCCCAGAGGGATGGGGCTGATCCTGCATGCATTAAGGTTGCATGGTTCCGACATGGCCCCAGTCCTGACAGTAACAACCTCTACTTTTGCCCTGTTGAGATGCTGCAAAATGTTTAATGTATTGTACAATAGTGATCAAGGTTCCCTCTAAGATGTGTGGTTGCATGAGTGTGTGCAACTCTGCCCCCCTCCATGCAGGGCTCCTCCTCCTCCTCCATGCACCCACATCTATTGTATCCAGCCTCTTTGGTTCAGGTTGTGATGGAACCCCACATGGGGGAGGCAGAGTTGCATGCACAGGGGAAGCAGTCGTGCATGCAAGGGGCGGAGCCCCGCCCAGTAGAGCTGAAAATTAGAGGGAACATTGGTAATGATCACACCACAGATATATCAACAACGTTGAAATTAGATGTATATACATGGTACACTGTATGTCTTCATATTGTATAGGCCCTGATCATGACAGAAGAGAATGAGGCAACTTATAGAGGCAAATTGCTGCAAATTAACAAATCCCTACTTGGAATCCCCACTACATGTCAGTCAGGTGGCTTGGTATATGATCAGGAATCCAAGTGAAGACTCGTTAACTAGCAGCAATTTGCAGCTGTGAGTGATGCAGATTCCCTTCTGCCTATGTGACTACGCAACTGGATTTTGGCCAATATTTTTAAAAAATATTACTATAAAATTGGTGAGAGGAAGTATGCTAAAAGCCAGAATAGTTCCTTATTTTCTAATGTTAAAACAAACTGAAGAAACAGAACAATTTACCAATTCTAAGCAAATAAGAAAAGGAAGAACACATCTTCCCAAGAAAATGAAAATTATTCAAACGGATGTAAAGAAGCTTTCATTTTCAGTTGGGTGTGTTGTGTTCCCCGCAATAGTAAATGTGCAGTGATTTAAAAGCAGATTGAGGTATTTAAGTGTTGAGGACATTATAAGTAAATGCAAGAATCAGAAGGCAACTTTTAGTTTACTATTGGACAAAATACATGCATATATGTCTGTTGTTACTGCACACACTTAAAGAGCATTGCATTTACAAAGACTGTTCACATCTCTTATTTGGATTTGACTCATGTCAGTTTTCTGTTGAAGCAAATTTTAAACCTAAACAAGTAACAATGACCTGAGGCAAAATGCTTGAGGCTCAATATTTCAATTTCCTTGTTCTTTTTTCTACTCCTCTGACAACATTTACCTGATGTTTTGCAAATGTGGAAGAAATTCTATTGCATCCTTGAGAAGCAATTCAGGGAATATAAAAAATGCTCTGATTTTATGTTTTTTGTTCTGTCTTTTCCTTCCATATTCTTTTCACGTTAAGCCTTTAGACATTTAAATAATAATGGAACTGAGTGAGGGTCTTAACATCAGAGAAAAGTTTGTTTTATCTGTATCTTGCTATTGTAAATGAATTCCATATACCCCAATTAATTCCATAATTGTATCATATAAATTCTCTTGTTTATTTTTCTTCATTTTTAAAAAAAACAACGTTCTTTATATGGTTTGTTTACTCTTTCATGGTCAAGGTAATGACTTTTGAACAATGGATTCCACCACAGCAGAATGTTCTAAGTGCATCCAGAGATACGGTGAGATATCATAGCTTTTATTCTTTTTGAGAAATTTCTCTTACAAATAAGCATATAAAATATTTGTAAAACATACTTGCAGGTTCAGTGTAAATTCTGAATGGCTGCTTTCCCTCACCTGGTGCCCTTCAGATATACTGGAGTCCAATACACCGAGAACCACCACTGCACATCTGGAGGGGTAGAATACTACTTGGTTTATGAGAGGCCCCTTCCTAATGTGAACATGGCTTGAGGTTCAGTCATTCCTGCCTGGAATCCAAAGGCTGCAGCCCTCTATAGACATGTACCTGGGAGTTACTCCCACCGAGCTCATATGTCAGAATAGATGTGGGTAAATGCACTGTCTTTAAAGGTACGAACAATCTTTTGTGTCAGACAGAAATACAAAAAGGCCTAAATCAGTTTTTTTCCTAAGTAGACAAGACCCATTGAATCAAAGAGATTTTGGTAAATCAGCACTTCTGTAAGTTCCATTATTCAATATGTCTAGGTGGGATGGACAATTGTATTATTTTTAATTTATATTTATAATTATTTATATTTATTTATTTTTTATTTATTCTTTCTCATATCCTGTTGACTGCCCTAGTGTACATATATCTGATATTCTTTATCCCTCTCACTCCATAGGACATTATGATGTTACATCCCTTCCTTGTCCAATCGTCCATTTGGTCCTTAGGCCATGGAAATTTAACAGCATTTGAACAGGAAGCTCCAAATCACTTTAGCTTAATCAAAACAAAAAGTAACTCCCCCGCCCTCTGCCTTTAAAAAAAAATATATATTTCATTAAAAGAGTTTGCATGGCAGTTAATGTAAAATATAACCACTTCATTTATTATTTTGGTCACATTACCTTAGCTAAATATAATTTTTTCTCCTCTCCACATGAACTGCTTTTAAAACAAAGAGGATTACACATCATCCATTAGTAAAATTGTTTGAGAAGATTATATGCTGTTTTACTTTGAGATCCCATCCTCAATTAAAATGCATGGTCAGACCTTTCTGCCCAAAACTCATGGGTCTGGTACTCTCAGTTAGTAATTGCAGCTGTTCAATTTGACTACTAAGCATTACCTAATTGGATCGCTAGCGTTTTACAATCAGTTGATGTATATTTGGCCAACCATTTTCACCAGCTTCAAATGGAGGAGCATCAATGCCCATATGTCTAAAGTCATATGAATGAAAACGCTGCATCTTCATTTGCAACCTAGTTTGGAAGGTTTCCATGTGCTGGAGTTATTGTGACACTAACATCACGGTGGCTCAGGCATATGTTTAACGCAGTGATGTTCACTTGATTGTAGTGTGGACGTTTTAGCTATGATGTCATAGTGTTAGTGTCTATGTGTATCATATGGTATTAGTAAAACTCTTTTTCAGTGATAAGTGTACTTTTGGGTAGAACAGTATCCACACAACAAAAAATAAATAAGCAAGCTAGCAAAAACTTCACACACTGGCTTGCATCCCTGTTTTATTTTATTTTTTGCTCATGAACGGAGGCATTTCCATTTGTGAAAATTCCTTCCATTCAGAGAGGGATCAATTTCATCAGTGGAACTTTCTTTCCATGAACAGAATGGCATTAATTTCTAAAATGCCTCACCCAGCAAAGTCACTTTGCTATTTTTTTTAAAAATGAGGGGGCAGAACTTTCTTCAGATGTGGCCCTTTTGCATTGCTTGTTGAGATGACTGTGAATTGAATTAGATATTCTTCTCCAACAGCATATGCTCAAACGTAACTTGAGTTATGCCAGCATGCACCAACTACAAAAAAAAAATCCATACAAAACCATAACTGTTTTTCATCTTCCCAATATTGTTCTGATTAAAGGTTCTTAGATATGTAAAATCATTCTTTTATTTCAAAAGGTCCTGCTTAGTTTGACACAATCTGTAATGTTATGTTACATCTCAGGGTCTTATTATTTTGTAATCTCTTCTGTATTATACTGTTGTTTGCCTGTTCTCTTGTCCTGCCCATTCTTCATGCAATTTCTGGACTCTGGAAACTGTAATTTAAGTTGAAGAATCATTTGTTTCCCAACACTTACATTCACTTACTTCAAAATATGGTATTTTATAGATTATTTTATAGGTACATATAATATAATCTATTATATCTATTGACAGCCTATTCCTAAGGTTAGTTACTCCATAAAAATTTGCCTGCCCAATAAAAATATTCTGCCAATTTGTATGAGAAATATTAGAATTCAAAGTTCTAAGAATCTATAAGACTTTTGAAATTGAGTCGAAGGATTGAGGAGCTGATAAAAACTGTCACAGGGAGATGTGTTGCCATGTGGTTATCTGAGATTAACACACAGATTTTCTTCATACCTCTTGGTGGAAGTAGTTTTACAATCATCATATTGGGAAATTCACCTAATTTGTGCAACGAATTCCTGCGTCACAAATAGATTATGATATGGAAGCAGTAACAAGTTTAAATGTGAACTATTATTTAATAAATAAATAAATAAATGACTTTTCCCCCTTCCAGAGTCCACTACCAACCCATGTTCCAAGATTAAGCTGGTTGTGACCTGAGTCAGCCTCTGCCTGTACTAGTCGTGTCTTGCCTTTGAGAAGCCTTCTTTAGGCCTGGTCAGCTAGTATGACCATCCCCTTGATGTCCCAGTCCCCCAGTACTTGCCAATGTAGCAATGCCTGAAATCATTGCTCAGTCCCACCTCCCTTCCTGAGATTAGACAAGGTGCTCCCTCTCTGCCTGTGGCAATAAGCAGACAGAGACCACCTTCACATGTCTGATTACATTACACGGCTAGTACATTGTTAGAAGTTGGATTTGCTGATGTTCTGAAAGATGTCTGTTGTAGCATGAATTGTGAGGATAATGAGAGAAGAAGGAGAGTCATGTACTGCTTTCTGCTCATGGAAGGGCAGGTGAGATATAAATATAACTAAGAAAGACAGGCAGGCAGATCCACAGATAGATAGAGGGATGCTGCTATTTTTCCCTGTATCTGATATTTCACACAGCATCTAGCTAACTAATGTCAATGAACTATAATAATAAATATATCTCACATGGCATGGAACTCCTTGTTCTCACAATGAGTTACATAAATACAACTAGAGCACACTCTATATGGAGGTGGCCTCTGTTGGAACTTGCCCTCTCATGCAACTTTTTGAGTCATGGAAAAAATTTGTGATCACACTGACGTTGGGCACTTCTCTTCCCATTTGACAAAGAAGCAGCATGGTAACAGCAGATAGGTGAGGGGGCTACTCTATCTCCCACCAGTTTGAGGATTTTCACTCTCATAATTTGGCCTGGGAGGGTCTTCCCACCAACTTATGGGGGTGGAAGTCCTTAAAAGATGGAAGTCACATCCCAGATGTTAACACATTTTCCTTTTCTGTCACAAAGGAAGCAACAGAAGATTCTTTTAGGCTGACATTACTTTTTGTAGACCAAAGATTTATGATCTCAGCACTAACCTTGATCCTTTTTCAAAGCCAAACTACCAAATAATCTTCCAAAATGACTAGAAGTGCTGTCACGCTGCTTGAAAGAGGAGTCTGCATCCCAACTGTGAACATGTTTAATAGATGTTCTATCAATGCTACACCAATCTGAGGTTTGCAAGACCAGGGCACTACAGATAGAACAAGCCACATGGAATCTCCAACCTTTTCTGCAGGTGTCCTTTTGAGAACTATTGTTTGAATCACTGCTGCTACTGTTGTTTCAGTGAGCAAAATGATTGGTTTTTGTTTTGTTTTTTGTAACATTTCCGAGAACATTGGAAGCAGCATTTAAAACAGCACTTTCTTCCCTTCTTCAAGTAGCATAGACTCCCCTCTCTCCATTAAACCAAAAATGTTTAAACAATTGTGCCATTCTGTTCTTT
Source organism: Intellagama lesueurii (assembly GCA_037013535.1). Taxonomy (NCBI): domain Eukaryota; kingdom Metazoa; phylum Chordata; class Lepidosauria; order Squamata; family Agamidae; genus Intellagama; species Intellagama lesueurii. Next base: position 55,159,857 of record JBAJHW010000003.1, on the reverse strand, counting down.
GCTACTCTAGGTTACCGACTGTGATGAAAATAAAGCTGAAACAATGGGAACCTTAAAACGATTGCAGAAATTAGTCCGAACTAAGAAAGCCAGTGTGCATAGTTTGGATGATGTCAAGCATGTTTTAGTACCACTCAGTAAGTAAAGACGCACTGTCTGAATTTGTATATGCATACAGCCCGCTTCAGCTTTTTGCATAGAATAAGTTGCTCCAACATCTTTTGGACTATAGCTCCCAGAAATGACCCAATAGCTTAGCCACTGGGCAGGTCAGCTGGGAAATCCTGGGAATTATAGTTCAAAAAGTAAAAAATTCTGAGCTCCATAAATAACACAGCAAAAAGAGAAACCTGGTTGAAATGTGAATCTACCCTGTACATAATACACCAAGGTACTCTGCAGTGCCTCCCAAATTAGCTCAATAAATCAATGAAATCTGACATCGGTGAGCAGCAGTTTCACAACAGCTTCTGTGGACTGGTTCAGAGAACACCTGAAAGAGCTAATCCAGGCCACTGTGTGAAGCTAGATCAGAATCCCTACTCAGCTTGTCTGCAACAATTTAGTTGTGGGGCAGCCCATGCCAACATTGGCTGTGTATGGATAATGGCAGATGCACAGGAACAAATTATACAGTGAGTTCCCTGGATTATTCCTTTCAGATATTATTGGATCTGGCTATGCATTAATGATTCTTCATGATCAACACAAAATTTGCTTCTGTTCTTTTGTCATGGGACGGGGTGGGTAGAAAATTATGCATTGTTTTAAAAAACAATTTTTTAAAAAACTTTTCAAAGATCCTCCTCCACCACCAGCAGATGTTTTTCTCTCTGAAGATGAAGATGAAGCACCAACATTGTGTATGAAATTAACAAAATCCCAGGACAAAAAAGTTTTGAAAGAGAATACAAGACGCAAGGAAGAAACTGAGCCTAGAACAGAACTTATCTCTGCTTCCTTGGGCAGATCTTATGCTTCTAGACTGAACAACCTAGGAAATATTTCCATCCATTCAGAAACTGAATTTCAGCTCTGGAGTGACTGGAAGCCTTTTCCGGATAATCAGCTGCGTCCCTGTGATTTCTTAATTACGAGGATAGAAGAGTGGGAAAAATGTACCTGTTGTTCTCACCAACCACGTCTTACTAGCTCTCTCACAGATGTGGATCTCCCAAGTTCATGGGTAAGTCACTTTTACCTTGTTAAATAGGTTAATAGTAGAATCTTCTTAAATTATGGCCTTCCTTCTTGTTCCCTCTCCCCCACTTTCCTCTTACTTCTGGATGACATAGTGCTCAATTTGGAATACAGAAGAACCAAAGGGCCTCTGCATATTTAGTTAACTACAAATTGAGTAACATCTCAATAGAAAAGCGAAGTTATTTTTCTGTGATTCTAAACTCTGTATCCAAAAACGATATATCATAAAACATATTAAAATAGTCATATTGGTCTAATTATTTGAAAATATTAATTTTCTATCTTTCCTCTTGAAATGAAAACCTGCTTGCTATTTTGTATGTGTGAGTTGGTTGTTTTTAAGGATGGCACTTAAAATACTTCCCAAAATATGGTGCCATATTTTTATTCATTTCTGTGACCTGTCTGCTCCTGTTTGCTATTGCAGACCTTTCACATCCATCTTCTGTTTTTTCATCTCACATTTCGACCTTCCAGCATTTTGGAAATATAGCTCCCAGATGTACCTACATTTAGTCATAGACATTTAATTATTCTTTTATTATGTTAGGCTGCGTTTTCTACCCTTATTTTACTAACGATGACTAGTTACAATATCACAATGATGTAGCAACAACTGAAGTTCTAAATCCAGAGTGAAAAACCAACTACTGCTATGGTCCATAGCAAGTTACAGCTATGATAAGGAACAAGAACAAATATAATGCCTTACCTTCACTATATAGGTAGCATCACCTGTTATGTGGACACTTTATGCATATGCCCGACATGTGAAATTTCTCCTAAAATGTGGTAGTGGTGGTAGAGAGAAACATGCACATTAGGCATTTGCTAAGTTAGTGAATGGCAAAACTGGAAAATAGGCACAGAGAGTGAATGGAACTAGACTGAAGTAAAAGCCAGCCAAATTATCCTTCATATATTGAAGACTTGTTTAGACCTCACAGGCTACTTACAGCCCTACAGACCTCCACTCTTTATCCACTGTTTCCTGATACTGTTTCCAAAGCCTTATGGATACCCAGTGTTGTTTAGTGGGCAAAGTGATGGACAAAAACCCCATGGTTTGACTCCCCACTCAACCATGGAAATTCACTGGAGAAGTCGAACTGGTAAACCCCTCAAATATCTCACTTACCATGAAATCCCTATTAGGGCCAGCATAAGTTGGTTTTGACTTGACAGCACAGGACAATGTAATTGATGGTGCACTGTTTATGCACAGGTTTTATCAGAGTAAATTTTAATTCCAATAATAGAATTTGAATAAGCTGAATTTGTTTTATTTTAGTAATAGAAGTTTCTTTTTCTGCCAATTACCAGAAAAATAATTGTTCCTCTTCTATGCACTTTTGTGCTAAGTTACAATAAGGAAAAAATTGAAATTAATCAATGCTGCATTTCTAGAAAAAGTTGGAAGAGTATCCACAGTGGGACCAATATCTGATGACTGATATTCTGTAGCTGCAAATACTAACATGCATAAAACAGTCTCATGAAGCATACGTCAAAACATTTTTATTTGCATTCTGGTTATGTGCAGTGGCTGAAGGTCTTGTACAGTTGCTGATATTCTTATTTCTGCTAGCATCAAGTGTGTCGGGAGTTAGAAGAATGTCCACCAGTATTTTAATTCTTCCTCCTCTTTTTGCTAGCTTGTTTTAATTATTCTAATTCAGAATTAGAATTTTTATAATCTAAACTGCCTGGTTTACTATATCCCTATAGACAGACAAGTAGGCAATTTGTATGTTGGAAATAAAATTTAGAACGAGATTAACCTTAACCCCTCCCCCTGAAAAAAACTCACTCCTAAATTCTAATTTGCCCCATATGGACAATTAATACTTTCCTTCATATCTTGAACTGAAGCTGGGCTTCCACTGTAGCACTTAAACACCAGTGTTAATGTTATGACAGTTTACCAACGTGACACTTTGATGGGAAGAAACAAATTGAGTTTGAATTGTTTACTGTTAGAAGATGGTCGTGGTGAAAAAGACTTTCCAGGCAGCAGACTGTGCTTTGGCATTAATCAGAATATACATTGGTTGATCTTGATTTTAGTCAGAAATAAGCAGACAGGTAATGTGACATTTACAGCATGAGGAGTCATCTTCTGCATATTGCCAGTCCATGGAGCAGTTTCTAAAAACAAAGAAGCCTACGATGCCTTATACCATCACTTTGCAATACTGTTCATTAACTATGCTGTAGCTCCTTTAATTAAAGGCAGCTGTGTTTCTCACTTGTCTACTCCCAGAAGGCTTTCCTACTTTCAGCTTTGTAGAAACCTTTCTCACCACCTTCTTTCTTTCTCTGTGTCAGAAGTACCAGAGGACAATTAATAAGTATATCAGATAGTTTTTGCCCAATGATTGGATGGGTAACATGAAGAACATTTAGGGTAGCTAACATAAAATTGCTCATGGTATAAGTTGAGGGGCATAAAATATATCGACAAACAAATGATTTTGCCTGTTCTTCTCTGTGCTCACAAAGAGGTATATCAGTGCAAAATAAATAAATAAATAAATCAACAATCCCACACAACATTTTCTTGGATTCACATTGGTTCTGCTGCCTCTAGTCCATAGCTTATTAAGTGACTTCCAAGTAATCTCATTCTTTGTGTGACTGGGGGCTAGACTTTGCTGTGGTTTGATCCATTTTAAGAGGTGGGCAGTTTTCTTTCCACATTATAGTCCTGTCATTCTCTACTATTTCTTCGGGATTCACAAATGCTCTGAAAAAACTTCTCTTTGATTTTAGTCCTGGAGGGGCAGGATGGTAGCCTAAGACCAGATGTGTATTTGATCTAGATGCTTTCAGGCTTTCATTCTCAGATGCTACCTCCGAGTGCAGTGCTTTGTAGGTAATTGATTTTATCAACAGAAGTTAGCTTCAGGCATCCAGTAATGATTCTACAGCTTTCATTGAGTGTTACATCTACCTATTTTGCATATGTTGAGCTAAACCACACCAGGCTGGTTTATTTGCCTGTGGAGTAACATAGAGCCAAGGCTGTAGTTCACAGGGTTTATTGTTATGTGTACCAGCTAGTTCCTGATAACTTTTGAGGAGTATTGATCCTTTTGCTTTCTGTTTTGGCAATGTTTAGAGGTCAGTGTACTACCCAAAATAACACATAGGTATCTGGGGGTTAAGCAGTGATCTAACTGGACACCCTCCCAGATCACCTTAAGTTTCCAATATACCGGCTAATTTCTCAGATGAAAGGCCCATATTTGGGTTTTAGCAGGCTTGGGTTTACATCAGTTTCTATCATAATATGTACAAATTTCTTCTAATGTGTCCATTAAGAGATGTTGTATCATCTGAAAACTGTCCAATCAAGCAGCAAGTGCAAGATGGTCAGCAAAAATTTTGGTTCCTTGAGGAAGCAGTTGATCTAGTAGATGTTAAATAAAATAGGAGCCAGTACACTGGGGTACTTTTTGATGCTTTTCAATCGTGGTGCTGGAGGAGACTCTTGAGAGTCCCCTGGACTGCAAGGAGAACAAACCTATCCATTCTGAAGGAAATCAACCCTGAGTGCTCACTGGAAGGACAGATCCTGAAGCTGAGGCTCCAATACTTTGGCCATCTCATGAGAAGAGAAGACTCCCTGGAAAAGACCCTGATGTTGGGAAAGTGTGAAGGCAAGAGGAGAAGGGGACGACAGAGGATGAGATGGATGGACAGTGCCATCGAAGCTACCAACATGAATTTGACCAAACTCCGGGAGGCAGTGGAAGACAGGACGGCCTGGCGTGCTCTGGTCCATGGGGTCACGAAGAGTCGGACACGACTTAACGACTAAACAACAAACAACACTGGGGTAGATCATTCTTTTGAGACCTCCATTGGCTGTGTAGTCCTTGAAAAAATCTGCAGTTTTGCAATAGAGTTGCTATTATTTTAGTCATCTTACAACTGGAATTCTTTAGATTATAGAATTTTTGCAATAATACTTGATGATATAAAATGTCACATGTGGTCAAAAGGTCAGCACATCCTAGAACTGTGCTGCTTGGCCAAGGTCACATACGCTGGCTCTACGCGCAGAAAGTACACTGGAAAATTGAACACCCAGTCTCTGACATGGCACCCAGATACCTAACTCAGCTATTCAGACAGCCACCCAATATGTAACAGGCATCTTTTAATATACCAAAGCCTTGGTAAAAATAACTACCTCGATCATGGTGCTCATATGTGCTGATATTTATTCACTCTACTCAATAACTTGGCCACCATGTTCTGGACGTGTTGAAGGTTTCATGATAACCTCTTGGGCAGCCCCATGTAGAGAGTGTTGCCATAGTCTAATCTTGAGACTTCCAGTGTGTAGACCAGATTGGTGAGGGACCCAGTGTCAAGGTAGGAATGCGGCTGGGCAATTTGTGTGAGGTAAAAATAGACAGACCAGACCACAAACACTATTTGAGTGCCCATTGACAGTGTTGGCTCCAGTAGGACACCGAAACTATGAACTTCATCCTTTGAGGAGAAAGTAGCAACCAAAGGAAAGAGAGGCACCCAATCCACAGACCACCAGATCACCCACCTGAAGAACCTCCGTCTTGTCCGGGTTCAGTCTCAATCTGTTGGCCCTCATCCGCTCCAGTACTGCAGCCAGGCAGCACTCAGGGGACGGGACAGCATCCACTGCAGAAGGGTGGAAGGAGAGGTAGAGTTGCATATGGTCAGCATACTGATGACATAAACCTCTGAATCTTCGGATGACCTCCCCGAGTGGCCTCATATACATGTTGAATAGCAACGGGGAGATGATTGACCCCTGAGGGACTCCACAGTTGAGAGTCCAAGGGGTGGAGACTATCTGTTATGCTCATTTAAAACTCAAATCTACATTCCTCAGTAACATGTTCCTCCATGAAATTTCTCCTGTGTACTCCCCAATTAATAAGACTTTTTAATTTTAAAATTAATAAAACCAATGCAGCTATTCAAGGAAAGTTCTTAGTGGATTGTGTTCTTGCTCACCTCATCCTCAGAGTGAGATTTGGTTTAATTCTCTATCAAGTCTCCAGTAATCAAAGTCCAGAAAATCCTGAAAAGAGTGATTATCATAACTGATACCAGTAATATCCAGAGAAACAGCCTTCCTTGCCAACAGTCCTTATATGCTAAATTTTCATGCATACCACTTCACCTAAACGTTCTAAATATTTATTTATATCAAAAGTCAGAGTTCATAGCCCTACCATTCTCAATTAGAATCTTAGTACTACAAGTATTATACACTCTGACAATATTCCAACAGTACTGACCTTTAGCTGACAGGATATGACTAATGAATTGTAGTCACAGACATGTGACTATACACTCATGATGTCCTTGTGGTTTGTTTTGAAGACCAGCTCCAGATAGGGATATAGATCCTTGCTTGGGAATTTTGTCCTCACTTACAACATGGTAAGGTTCTCTGAAATAGAATTCTGTGGGTTTTTTAAATTTGCAATATTAATTTTTGCACAAAGTACAATAACTTTTTACATGTTGCATGTACTTTTATAATATAGTATTGTTCTGTGGCATGTTTATGTCTTTTAACTGCTAAGCCATGCCTTGTTTTCTGTTTATAGGTGTGCACACACAAATGTTGCTTCACAAAAGGAAAGTGCTTGTTTTGTGCAGAGACATTTTGCTCGTAATACAGAAACTCTGACCCAAAGAATGAAAAAAAACCTGTCATCTCATTCTTACATTGGCAGAGAGAACTCTCATGGAGTTTAATAATTCTTCAGCAAAGTAGTCTGTCTCTATTTATTTATTTATGTATTTATTTATTTATTTCTACCCTGCCTTTCTCCTTCAGTAGGACCCAGGCAGCTTACATCATTCAAAGACAATATCTAAAGCTAAAAACAATAAGTATACAAATACTAAAAAAGGATCAAAGAAATATTACAGTCAAAGATGGTAAACAGAAATAACATCAAAACACATTCAAAGCAGTAAGGCACAAGAATCTATTTAAGAACCCTAATAAGGCAGCCAGTAATTAAGGGAAAGCTTGCTTGGAGAAAAAAAGCCTTTGCCTGCTTGTGGAAGGGCAGCAAAGATGGGTTCAACCTGGCTTTCTTTGGGAAGGAGTTCCAGAGTCTGGGAGTGGCCACAGAGAAGGCTATCTCCCATGTCCCCACCAAATGCATCTCTGAAAGTGGTGGAACCAAAAAAAAAGGTCTATCCTGATTATCTTAACACCCAAGCAGGCTCATAACGGGGGACATAGTCCTTGAGATAGCTTGGACCCAAGTCATTTAGGGCCTTATAAGTTATGAAAAGTAATTTGAATTGTGCCTCAAAACAGATCGGCAGCCAAGTGGAGCTGCTGGAACAAGTGGGCTATGTGAGTCCTATGACCAGCCTCAGTTAGTAATCTGACTGCGATGTTTTGGACCCACTGAAGTTTCTGAATGCATTCCAGAAACAGCCCCACATAAACGCATCACAATAATCTAGAATTTAGTGGAAGTTCTTCATATCCCTTGTTCCACCACTGGTGTTTAGACCTGAAAACCACACATTGAGGTGATTATTTGTTTTTGTTCAGCACAAAGGGGTGGGACTAAGGAAGAGTGGGGCTGTGAGTAGAGATTTGAATCAGAAAGAGTGGGAGACCTGAAGAGTTTGAAGCCGCTGTTGCCACTTAGACTGCTAAGGCCCTTGCCAACTTGGTTTAGGGTTTGGGAGACTCTGCATGTGGAGCTAGTTCTTCTATGTTATGCATACCTAGTCCAGTTGAGGAAAATATATTGGATTTTTTTTTTAATTTGAATTCAAAAAGACACTTGATCTTTGCAATTCTATAAGCAACTTCTGTATTGCTTGTAGAATTATTGTTGCTGAGGGCTTGGATGCACAAATTGTAGCATTTTGTTGTTATAATTGCCCATGTTATCTGTTATATAACGTGGATAAGAAGATACTTATTTTATGACTTTGTGTTTGCAAGGTTCATCCATAGATATTTCAGTAAACAAATAGCCCCATAGAACTCTGAAGTGTTACATTTAGGGGTTTGTGTTCAATGCTATTCAGAAAAAAACACACACATGTGGCCTTCATAAAATGTGACATTCCATGGGAAGATTTCTTCCATGAAAGTGCAGGAATTTTGTAACAGGACTCTATCTATCTATCTATCTATCTATCTATCTATCTATCTATCTATCTATCTATCTATCTATCTACCATTTCTTTTATTTTTTGGAGAATTAAAAGACTAGTCTATAGTATGCTAGTGTCATTACAGCCAGTCCTTAAACCTGTTCATATAGACACACCAAGTAATACACACACATTCAGAAGCTTCATATTTTTCTACCCCACCTCATGATCAATGTTATACATTCCATTTTTCTTATTAAAGACCATTTGAGAATTAAAAAGATGAAAATCACAGACTACATTAGCTGTCTGGGCATTAAAATTCATTCAAGACTCTTACTTAACTAAATTATGTGCTTGTAATGTTACCGACATTGGTCTTTCATTGTGTTTGGTATTTTCTACAACTAGTGCAGAGGTCAGACTTTCAAGGACAAAGATATAATCAGGTCAGCCTTCAAACTGCTATAATTTTTCTGATGCATGAAGAGAGGAAATAGATATGGGTGGGCACTATATCTCCTGAAATGGTCTTTCTTCCTGTTTAACAATAAATATTCTAGTGAAAGGAAGCTCATATATTACTCTACATATGAATTCTCTTTTTATTAATCACACAGGTGTTAGCGGTGGCAGAAAAGGGATTAGTGTTTGAATTATCAAGGTGGCTTTATTCCCTCTTAAAGGTTTATAATGCTGCTTTGCGAGTAGGAGGACTGAGCAAGAGAGCATCAAATTTATAATTGGATTTACTTGGGTGTTAATTACTATAAAACACAGAATGTGTATTCCCAAATTCTGTCATAAATGTTATTACAAGGTGGACTATGTTCCTGTAGTGTTTCTTCTCCAGTCATGGCAGTTGGATCAGATCGTTATCTGATGTACAACAATAAGATATTTTGCCCTTCCCAGTATTTCATTCTTGACCTCATTTCAAGAATACAGGGTAGATTGTCATCTGTGATTTAAAGAGAAGTCAAACTATTCAAAATTCAGGAAGACAGCAGCTGAATATAGGGCCCAATATAGAGGAACGTCCCCTTCATTGACTGGAATTTTATTTGGGACCAGCAACAGCATGTGATAAGAACAGGGAGACGGGTGTCCCACTCTACAATTTTGGAGTGAGGTGCCGCTCCCTCCCTGGACAACAAGCCACCTGCAGTAGCCCCACTATTGTTAAATTGAACAGGTTATGATCACATGGAAGTGTGACCCCGACTGGCTGTTTATTATCTAATTCTATGAAAGTTTTGAAAGAAAATAGTTACAAGAATTTATAAATTCTCTGTGGTTTCTAATCTTTTTTAGCTAGACAGCCCATTTTGCTCAACTCTTCTTAACATGATATTGCCTCATCTGATTTGCATAAATACATGCGGTGACCAGAACTACAAAATTAGAGACATAACTCATCTGAACGGTGATATAGAAGCTTCAAGCTCCTGTTTCTCTAGAATATTTATTGTTAACTCCCAAAAGATAGAGGCCATTTCAAATGATACAGTAGTTGCCCTTTATTTCTCATTCATACATTACTGAAAGAGGAAGGATGGGAGACAAGCCAAAATATTGTATATTATAAGTAAGGGTACAAGATTATCCTTGCAGTTGTTGGTATGTGGTAGAATAGACCCATCCTGTTGCTTAGTATAGTGTGTAGCACTAAAGTAGACCAATGGAACCAATCAAACTTATGGTGGAGTTGAGTCACCAAATCAATGGGTCTACTCTAGAACAACGTACTATAGTAAGCAACAGGATTTCAGCCTATGTTTTCTAGGTTTGCTTAGCACATTTTACCGGAGCTCCCCAATCACTCTTCTTTTGGAACCAGCACTCCGCAAAGGCGTGGAGCTGCCTGGCCGGGGACTCTTTGCCTGCCCACTTGAAGAGTGACAGGCAGGGGTCTTGCGAAAGGATGGGCAGGCCTGGCTCAATGCGAGTTTTTAAAATGGGCCTTGTAGCCTGAGCCATCCTATTCCCTGCCTGACGAGTGACCCACCCTCCTACCCAGGATAAGAATGAGAGTAGCTGGTCGCTTTGGGGCCGAATGGGAATTTTTGACCTTCACCAAATTGGCTCTAGGCTGCAGGTGGTTTTTCACCCATCCCATTCTTATTCCCAGGAAGCACATGGGATAGGTCACTGGCAGTATGATCACGACGGCGGGTAGTGCTAAACAGGGTAGGTTCAGGTGAGTTCCAGGGTGGGCACCCAAAGGGTGCAAGGGATCCCTCCTCTCAGAATTGCATTTACAGAGGTTTGGCTGAGGGGAGGGAAAACAGGGAGACACCAGGGGACACTGGGCACTTGGAGTCTAGAGATTCGGGTAGAGGATGGCCCCGGGTACTCTGGGTGGATGGCCGAGAGGGTGCTGGACAGTTCAACAGCACCCTCTCGGGGTACGAACTCCCAGGGACAAAGGTCTGGACCGGTTGGTCAAGAATGACGAGGGTTCCAGACCTGTTAGCACTACGGCTGGCCCCCTTGTAAAAAGGGGTAGTTAAAAGTTAAATAGTTAATAAAGTTGTGGCCCTAGTTTTAACCCATATTACTGTGTCTCGTCTCGTTATTTCGGGTTGGGCGGGCAACGTTGGTTTTTTTTCTGTATAGTTGCTTCTTACAATTTCTACGTTGCTCAGCAGTAAATAAGAAGTGTGTCAAACATCCAGTGATGGGATGTGGTATTGGCATGGATGGTAGCTTCATGTTCTATTAGTCCACAGTTCTTCTTTGTTCATCAAGTTCTCTCCTTTCTCCCTCTCAAATATTTTCATTTGATTTCTGATGTTTATTTGGAATGAAAATTCTGGGCTGTATTTTTTTTGGGGTGGTGGTGGTTTCAATCAGATCTTTGTTGGTTCAGTTTCTTGGTTTCTTTATGTAACACACGTGTGTGTGTTTCATGTACAATTTAGGCCATAGATTTTCAAGTCAGAGAAAAGAAATGACTTAACTGAATTCATTTCTTATGAAAACTAACACTGATACCAGAAATTATCCTCACCTCCGCCTCCGTTTTTCTTCACACAAGTAGTGTGAGAATTTCAAGAAGCAATTTGCACACAATTACAATTGGAAGAACAGGATAGATAGATCTCCTAGTGGAGTTGGAAGGAGAATAATTAGATAGGTGCTATAGAAAAAGCAGGATAGAAATGAAATCAATAATTCTGCTATTTATAATGAAATAAACAATGATAAAGCTGCATAATAGATTGCAAGGGTTTGGAGATTTGCTGACCCATCATTCTTCCATACAAGCCAGGCTTCATGGGCACAGTGCACCCAACACTGCTTCTGCGGAAGCATCTGAAATGAAGAAGCTGAAGGAGCACTGCCCAAGGCCTCTTGGTTTTAATTTCCCCAGTCTCTTTTCTTCTTCTCTTTTTGTCTTCCTTCCTCTGTCTTGAATATTTCAATGAGATCTAGCAGAGACAGGAGTGAAGTCACATCCTCAGCAGAATAAGGAAGTTTTATTTGAGGTGACTTCTGTGTATCATCCACTCTTGCACGCTGGCTGAGAAAAAAAAGAAATCAAGCAATTCTGTCTTGTAAGGATATTTTAAATAAATCTCATTTGTAAGATGTTGAAGAGGAAACCCTCCAATGCTTCAGAGAAGGAGAAATCTCAAAAACCAAAGGTAAGAGCAGTTAGTCTTTTTAAAAAATTGACTTCAGCTTTAAAAAGCAATACTGTTCCATCGTGTTTCAACTTGGCTAGTTTGTGTAACAACAAAATTATAGGCTTGACATTCTCAGCCCATTCACCTCAGCTCACTGGGACAGAGGGCAGCTTGACATGTTAATTACTGAGTTGTTCTGTGGCAACCTTTTTGCATAAAAAGCTTTTCACATAGGAATTGGATGGCAAAGATATTGGGTCAAAGTTACTTCCCCCAAATACACATGTCAGCTCCAAATATTCAGCAACTACAGGTAGCCTTGAAATTGCTTTCTATATGCTAAGTGAAGCCCAAATTTAGTTTAAGCCTACTCTGGTTGCAGCTAAAGTAATATATTCAAGCCTTAATTCAGCAACTATACACGTGCCTACCTACCAATCAGATAGGCACTGCTAGGCTAAATCAAACATTCATCTTATCCGGAGTAGACAGACTGGAATCAGTGGGGCTTGAGTTCATTGTGATGGGTCCTATTCAATTGAGTCTACTCTGGGTAGGACTAGCATTGGATTTAGCTTAATGCCTTGGGTGCCAATGGCAGCACCATCTCTCTGATTAGAAATGCATGTATGGTTTCTAGTCCAGTTTTTGTAAACATGCACCTCAGTTCAGAGCTTGTTTCCAAGTACTTCTCTTTCTAGCTAGATCAAACATTTCTAGGTTAAAGAGAAACGAAAAGTGGTTCTTTCAGAACTGTCTTAGTATGTATAATACTACAAGAAAATGAAGATCAATTAAAAATAATGTCTCCAATAATGACAGAACATATAATTTCTTTTCTTATCTACTTGTGTATTCAGGTGCATGGCTTTGTTAGGAAACTTAGTAAACTATCATATTAGAGAAATACACTGTGAATTAGCCATGAGTTATACATGAACGCTGCATTGTGCCCTGTTTCTTATATAAAGCAGTAAGTTTGTGTTTCAGTGTATTTGAAAAGAAATGATCAATTTGAGGGGAACGTTTATTTGAGAAAAATGCTGTCAGCTGCACTAAACTAGAAATTCTTTTATCTGAAGTGCTGAATGTGTAGTCTGTGAAGATTTCTAGCTTGAAGAATTTAATTTGAAGTTGTGGGTGGTTTATGTTGTGTAATAACGTTTTGATCATAGTCTCTGATTTTTAACATGCTGCCACTGCCCTTTTGTTTTTTTAAAAAGTTTCCTCTCTGAGCAGTATTCCTGACTGCATAGACAATACATAGGAATTACTGATAAACCATTGGCACAATTTCCGTGAAAATTCTAAATCCATTTAATGGTAGAGTTTAATTAAGCCACTCCTCCATTTGAAGGGCTGTCCTCCTTTTTGGTGATCCACATTTTTGGTGCATTGTAGCTGGCCACCCTACCCCTCGCCCTGAGTTTCCCTAGCCAAACAGGGAAAGTAAAGTTGCTTGGTGAATATATCTGAAAAGCTTTCTCTCACTTTTTAAGTTAAACAGTTTTGAGCGGGAGTCATTTTATAAGAAAAGATGCAAACCACTAACAGAAAGGATATGGCATGGTGTGTCAATTTTGTATGAAATCCATTCTTATGTTAGGTCAGTACCAGGAGTGTATATTGTGAAAGAACTACTTAAACCATTTCTCTGAAAAAATTGACATTTGGCTACCTAGATATTTCAACAAATCTACAGTGACTTCTCTTTGTTTTCTTTGTATGTACAATGTATAGTGTAGTTCCACTTTAATCGTAGTAAATAATGTCTAAATGGGATGATAGCTGCATATCACCAGATTAATAATTGCATATTAGCATGTGGAAATTTAATACAAAAATGTTCTCCTTTCTTGCGAAGAATGTTCTTTTTGGTGTGTCTTGCCCTCCATGTCCTCCTTTATGGTGATGGAACATTGGCCACCTACATAAGAGTGATTTGCTGTTTGTGGCTCAAGTTAGATAGCAATGAAGAAAGCTCAAAGGTAGATAGTAGAGATGGGCACAACTCACTTTGTGCTGCCTCATTGCAAGTCATCAGCACAGCACCACCACCAACATGCAATGATGCAGCATGGAGTCCTTCCCACCTTTACTGGATACATATCAAAATCACTATTATTACTACTGTTTTCCATTACTACCCCCGCCCCTCAATCCAAGCCTGGCCAGTGTTCCTTCTTTCTTTCCAAAAAATTACTTTTTATGCTAGTTTTTAAAAAGGATCATTATTTGGGGGAGGGGATACTTTTTTAGGTTCCAGAAGGAACATCTAAAACTTGATCTACTTTTTCTCCATTTTGTCTGTTTTCTTTCAGTTCATGGCAATTATTTCTACTGTTGAAGTATTAGTGAACAATATATTTGGTAATGGGGTTGAATAACGTAAACATCTTTTAAAAAGAGGTTGCTCATGTAACCATCTTTTCTACAGATAGAGTCATTTCCCCCCTACTCTGATATTTTCACTGTATTGCTGTAAACTGGTTTGAATAGTTCCATGCCACATTCACAGAGCTGTACACACTTGGAAATCTTAGCACATTAATAGGATTAAGCTTCCTAATAATGATTTCTGATGCAAAAAAATGCAGCTAGACTTACTGATACCTACTCACATAAAAGGGGTGAGGGGAAAAAACAGGTAAATCAATTCCATTGATAGTACTTTTGAATTATGAGACAGAGGGGTAAATAAATCATTTCTCTTTTCATTGACTTAAAATTGGTAGAGATGGGGATAAAATAGATGGATTAGTTATAGATACTAATATTGATACAGACTGAGCTTGATAGATATCACATGTCTTGTATCTTAATTCTCACATCACAAAGGCTGATATGATATGCAGTAGAAAGTCAATTACAATAGGCGGAATCAATGGAAATTAAAGAGGAGTTGACACACCAAACCAGAAGGCAGGTTTTCAGCTTTTGCTGCTTTTCCTACTCAGCTGGGTAGATAACTCAGTGGTTTAGCTATCTGGTTGTGGAACCAGAGGTTTGGGAGTTTAATTCTGTATTGTGCCGCCTTCAAGTAGAACCAGCTTGTGCGGCTACAGTCCTCGGACGTCCCCAGAAGAAGGGAATTGTAAACCATTTCTGAGTGCTCTCTACCTAGA
Organism: Intellagama lesueurii; assembly: GCA_037013535.1. NCBI lineage: Eukaryota > Metazoa > Chordata > Lepidosauria > Squamata > Agamidae > Intellagama > Intellagama lesueurii. Next base: position 55,144,757 of record JBAJHW010000003.1, on the reverse strand, counting down.
AAACCTTAAAAAGGATAACCATCAACGTTCCCTCTAATTTTCAGCCATGCTGGGTGGGGCTCCATCTCTCGTGCGACTTCACCTCTGCATGCATGTGCGACTCCACCCCCCCCATGTGTGGGGTTCTGTTGCAACCGGAACCAAAAGGGCTGAAAACGATGGTTGTGTGGAGGAGGAGGAAAGCTGCCTGGAAGGAAGTGGAATTGTGCGTAGGCTTGCTTACCACAAGTCAGAAGTGACTTGATGGCACACTACTATTACTACCATTACTACTACAACTCTTTAGCCAAAAAAGAAAATTCCCCTCTATACATGAGGGAAAATACTGGGATTTTAATTTTATATTTCTATTTTAAGTTGGCCCGAGCCTGTTTTTACTTTGAGCAGAAGGATCTAAGTTGACTTAGGTAAACACATTTTCACACACATGTTGGATCAAATTTAGTTGAAATACAACAGTCCTCAAAACTTTCAAAAGGCATATTTTGTTCTTCAGCAGTTCTCATGGTATGCATGGCAACAAATAGCTATCCATCATCTTGGGGAAAAACTCAGGCTTCTACAAAACAGACTTTTCCATCCCTGAGTTAATATGCTATTTGTAGGTCCAGATCTGGGCGGTAAATCCAGAAGTGTCATCTGGTTCCTAAATGCATCTCTAGTCAATAAGAAAGGTAGGCTTTTTCAGGAATGTATTGTTCCTGAGCACTTCCTCAGTATGGAAACCGATGATCATATTATGGCCTCTGTATGGTGGCAGATACTCTCTATTCTCTGATTGGAGAACTGCCTCCAACGGCGGAGCTCGAATGGACTCAGCAAATGTCGTTTTCAGGGAATGACCAGCATGACTCCTAAATATCTATTCTTTCTAAGATTTTTCTCTGATAAAATTTATAGATCTCTCCTTATTTATGTCTAAGCAGTATCAGTTGATGAGGTTAAACCTATTTAGCCTATAAGTGGTTTATTTTTAAAAATTGCATTTTGAAGGGTTTTAATGCCAAGTCATCCTGGTGCTATGCAAGCAAGCCAGGCATGTCTTAATAAAGTGAGTCTTCGCTGTCCTTTTAGTTTCAGAATATTTTTGCACTGATTATAAATATCAGAAAGTAGGGAACAATAAGATACGAAAGGCCTTTGACAGGAGAAGTGGGGGAAGAAAAATTAAAACCAATCCTACGTTTGTCATGTCCAATTTTGCAACTGGCTTCCTCTAAGCAAACTGTTAGCAAACTTGCCATATGCTTGGGAAATATTTAAAACACATGTCTGTACTTACTAAGACACTGGCGGAATTTCACAACTGACTTCCTTGTCAGCCAGGCTTTCATGAAATACAACTTGAGTTCTTAAATGCCATCAATAGGCATGCTTAAGCATGTAAAACAGCTATTTACTTTTCTTTGCATTTTGGTGTGGATAGGCTTTAGTTGTATGCACTTTAATTTCATTGGGTCTTCCCCTCTCCCCCCACTTTTTATTACATGATATGGTTTTTAAGGGTAGTTCTTTGTTTTCTGGCCCTTCTACATTGTTACAGCACAATGCTGAGCACATTTACTCAGAAATAAGTCCCACTGTATTCATAGGACACTTAACCCCAGGTATATGTTCATAGAATTGCCGCTTAAGTACCTGTTCCTTTTTTTGTTACACAGATTTTGTTGGGAGGGGAGACAATGCATGAATACAGTCCAAATAGAAAGCTGAAATATTTGACTCAGTGAGGCTGGGCTTCATAATAAATGGAAGAGAATTCTTCTCCCTGGGAGTAATGTTTTAAAATTCTCTCTCTCTCTCTCTCTCACACACACACACACACGCACACACACGCACACACGCACACATATGGTGTATTGATTTAAATCATTAGCAGGGTAAATAAAAATCAATGATTCAAAAAAAATTAAAAAGCTGATTTAAACTTTAAAATCCAATTTAAATATAACATCAAATTTAAATTTTAAATATCCAATTTTTAATTTTTAAAAAATCATTGCTTTTTATCCACTCTGCTAGTGGTTTAAATCGTGATATACCCTTTATACACATACACACAAAAGAGCACAACAGATATTTCTGCTTTTCTCCTTGATGCTAACTGCAGATTTTTGCCTCTGAATAATTCCAGGTTCATATTTGCTCTTTTGCTAATGGAGAAAAGGCCAGGAATGACATTACACTTATCTAGGGGGTGGAGGTGTGTATGGAAACAACTGATGAAACTGACTTAATCTGGGGAACCAGTTCCTATGCTTTGTTACAGCATAACTTTCTGTAATTAAAGACAGGCGAGTGATCGTGTGAACTATCTCAATTTTTAAAACAGTATGAGGCACTATCTGTGATGTTTCATTCACACATGCAAGTTCACTTTGTGTTACAGTTATGTCATGAATGTGGACTGGTGAACAAGGTGTAGGGCACATGACAAACTAGTGGTTTGATTTGTTCTAAGTGCATGCAGTAGACTGACTCTTATGGATTGAGTCAGTGACCGTTTGTGACTGAGGCTGGGGGGGTGCCCCCAAAAATTCCCGGGTGAGGCACACAGCCCTGTCCTGGCCCATGAAATGCCCACAGATCAAACAGATTTTTTAACTTTTCATGCTGTTTCCCTGTGTTATGGCAGGTAGAATGAATTCCAAAACAGCAAGTACAAAAATAAAATCAAACTTATTGTCATACTCAACATTGAACATAGTTTCAGATACAGTTCTAGGTGCTGGAAGCCAAGATCTGCAATATGGAGGTAATATGCAGTTAATGAATATTAACTAGGGTTAATCAAAGTACTTTCTAATGTTATTTCAAAGTCATTTCAGAGGAACAGCTTTAAAATATAAAATTTGAGATTTATTAAAGAAAATTGAGGCCATAATTAATCAGCTATTCTTAATATCACAGCAACTAGGTATTTTATAATATTCTTGGCAGTCACATTTTCTCCCATTTGCATTTCATTCTGAGAATAATTAGAGGTGATGAGCTGATGATAAACTATGTTCTTCCAGCTTCCAACTGAGTAAATTTATGCTTAGAGGCAACAGTGGCAAATACATCTGCTGTGAAAGGTCCTGAGTACAATGTGGCAAGAAGGCAGTTGTCAAGGCATTTGCAGCCTTGCAAAACCACCTCAAAGAGGCAACATTTGACTCTGAAGCATTTTGCTGAAAATACCTGAAAGCCTTATCAGATGAGGCCTGCATGTGTAATACTGTAGAAACAAGACTCTCTGCACATAGATATAAAAAGAAATGCTGGTGACATTACAGATAAGGCTTTCCTGTTTCCTGCAGGCCTTGTAAATTAAACTAGGACAGAGCTAACATTAGTTACTTTATTATACAGACACTTGTGTGGCCTCTTATTCGAAGTGCGTGCAGCCGATGATACTGCCTCTTTTCTTGCATTTCTTCATATACGTATAGTTGAGACTGAAAAACCTCTGGAGAATTTGGGGTCCTTTGGAACCCTCCATTTATTTCAAGGGGGGCTGCATAGAAGGTCTTCCTAGAGGCACCTTAGGATGTTTATGGTTCACTGACAATAGGATATTAATACAGTGGTGCCTCGCTAGACGATGTTAATCCGTTCCACGAAGATCGCTGTCTAGCGAAAACATCGTCTAGCGAAGCACGTTTTCCCATTGGAATGCACTGAAATCGCTTCAATGCGTTCCAAGGGAAAACGCAGTCTTGCGAAATTTCCCATAGGGAAACATCGTCTAGCGAGTGAGGGTCCCCATAGGAATGCACTGACAGCTGCACTGACAGCTTTTGACCACTAGTCGGCGCACTCCTATGGGGAAACCTCATCGTCTAGCGAAATTCCCCATAGGGAAACATCGTTTTGCGAAGCGCAGTAGCGCTCGCAAAAAGGCATCGTCTAGCGAGGCAATCGTCTAGCGAGGCACCACTGTATTTCTGAGTGTTGAAATTATTTGGTTCATATCCACCTGCAAATCCCAACTAGGGTGGACCCACTGACTCAGTGGGATTTACGTAAGTTTTGACTTCCCATTCAGCAATTTTCGTTCTGATTCAGTAAGTCTGCTCTTAGCTGGGGCTAACAATAGGATGTTAACCTTTGTTTCTTTGTTAAAATCACATTTCTTTAATCATTTTCATATACTGCAACATTTAGGATTTTAAACAGTAAAATAATCAAGATAATGTAGGAAGCTGCAATAATACATCTTCCATAATATGATGTAGATTTAAAAACAAAAAAAACACACAAAAAAACCCTCCATCCTCACAAAAAATAAGGTGAGCACAGATACGATTTTGTGGTGTTTGTTTGGGTCCAATTTTCTATCCTGTCTTCTTGTGACTGCATTCACATTTCTAATGAGCTGTTTAATTAATTCTGATATTAGATTATAGGGCAAAATTAAAGACAGTTTTGATGCATGTTGTTTTTTTTCAGAGTTAACTGCTTCCCATCAAATATTGTACCTCATGTGACTCAGAGTATCGTGCCTGTAGAACTTTTTTAAAAGAGTTTGCAAATCAAGAGGAAAAACAGAGGATGTGGTTAGAAGTTCTTTTCGTGTGGTGACAAAAATCTTCCAGTAAATCCATGTCAGATGATTATTATCTACTAACCACATTACAATTAATACCTAAATAACTGCAAGCAAATTAACCATCCAAGTAGATAAATGGATGGTGGAAAGAGAGGGGGTTAGTACCTAAATGTTTGAGATATGACAGAATCTACCTATTTTTGCACTGGAGATTCCCCACCCCCTGAGCTGCTGCACCAGTTCACTGTAAGATTACTTTCAGCATTGCTGCAATTTCAACAACTTGTAATTTTTAGCATTGTAGTTTAAGTTATTCCATGTACTTTCAGCAGTCAAATTTTTAAGACTGATGTTTCTTCTGTGCTGTTTCCTTGGCTCACCACAAAGCAGCTTGCTCTGTTCTTCATGAAGAAGTCACAAATAAGACCTTCTTTGGGGGCATGATCCTTCATAGTGTGTGTAAGTTTTCACACTCCAGTCTTTTCCTCCTTCACTAAACCACAGTAGGAGAAAGAACTGTTCTCTCTCTGGCAGCTGTGATTAGCAAACCTCATTCTAGGAATCTGCATGCAAAACAAAGAAGTCTTGTTGTTGCTGAGCTCATAAACGTTCAACACTGCCCTCCTTTTCACCAATTGGGGATGGAGGGAGAATAGTGTTACTGTAGATTAGTCTTCCAAAGGATGGGGAAATTATCTATACTGTAGCCTGATCCATAGTAGTTTTCCCTTTGATCCTAAATATTTATGATCAGTGGAAAGAAATTTATAATTATGTGTGAGCTAAAACTATACAGGGGTTATAAAGAATAACTGTCTGCTGCAGTTTCATCCTTTTTTGACAGGGAGTTTAATTCATTTTTGTGTTTTGATCTTGAAGAAACCAGAGTGAGAGGTTTTATCCTATGGTGGTCATCAAAAGTTGAGGAATAACTTGGGTCATCATGACCCTCGACACCTTGTTGAATGTATAACAAAAACAAAGCAAAGGAAAACAAGACAAAAACACCTTTCTGTCTGATAGACTTATTTCAGTGTGAGCATTAATAGATTACAGTTCACTTCTATGACCTCTTGAGGACTAGGATTCATTTATCTCTTGGATTTCTGTCCCACATTTGGAAGTCATGGAAGCTACTGGAGCTCGCCGTTAGCTCTATGAAGGCGAATTCCACCTGTTCTATCTGGTGGAAGGCTAATTCCACCTGTTCTGTCTTATTCAGTTCTGCTGCCACCAGAAAAAGGAGTTCCACCTATTTAGGCCTAAGCCTATAAGTCCCACCTATGGAAATGTCCATGCCTGATGTATGGATGCATGGATATTAATGGCTCCTTCATTGCCTATATACCCAATGTAACTAGTCCATGATGGGTACCTATGTTGTTGTATACTATCTTTAGCCCCTTCAGAGTAAAAGGAGAAAGAACATAAATCAATTTAACACTGAACTGTTAACTCCTTGCAGGAGATGAACTTTTTTTTTTCATTTTGTTCCATTGTAATTCAGCTAAATGATGATTGAATGATGGAGATACAGATGGAGAAGCATATTTTATATGACTTGGTGGAGAGAGAACATGAACTGAGTTGCAGTGTTCAGATCAGACAGTCTGGTTGCCTGATTAAGCTTAGTGGGCCTACTTTTCAATAAAAAGAACAACATGCTTAACTGTTATAATGCACTAATGACAGAACCCTAGTGCTGATTTGCATTTGCAGAAAGGCATTCGTGTGTGTTTTGGCAGAAGATTGTTGCTGGTTAACAAGGTGTTGGTTGTGCTCCTGGGAGCATGCCTGATCGTCTGTGCCTGAAAATGCAAGTAGGACCTTGTTAAGGGAGGAGCAATTTTCTGCCAAGACTTGCACAGTTTCCACTACACAAACAGAAACTGGCAATAGGATTCTCCCCAATGATTATTAGGACCTCAGTGTAAGGGAAATGGAAGTAGGCCTGTCACAAGGCAAACAACATGGATACAATATGAAGCAGGAGGGCTTAGCTTATAAAGGCTTGGAAAATTCTGTGTTTACTGAAGCTGATTGAGAATTTTCAGATGAAGAAATACATTTTTAGAGGAAAACATAACTTCAATGGAAACATGGTTGAAAACTGTCACTCAGATGAAACCTTACCATTTTTATGACCTGCCCATGAGTCAGGTTCATAAACATCTACAGCTGTAGGCTATCAGGCACAATCCAAAGAAACAAAACAAAACAAAAAGACAAAAACATGTGGCACCTTAAAGACTATTATATTTTAATCTAGGTTTTCGGGGACACGTGTCCATGAAAGCTTACATTAAAATATAATAGTCTTTATTATGCCACATGTTTTTGTCTTTTTGTTTTGTTTTGTTTTGTTTCTCTGGATTTTGCCTGATATGCTCGCACAGACTGACATGGCTACCTCTTCTAAAGCTGTAGGTTATTCAGCTCAGCAGGAGGCTAACTTTCCCCACACCTTTGTTTTCTTTTTCTTTTCAATAGAAGTGTGTAAGCAAATGGGCTTGGCTTCCACAATTCTTTTACACTGGACAGACAGTGCAAGTGGGTTACTCTTCTTTGTCTCAGTAAACATGTTACAGTCTTAGTCGCTTGCCAGACTGCTGCCCAACAATCTCCAATTATTTGCAAAATACTGTGTGACAAGAATGATCAGCAACATGATCAGCCTTCTATTTACTTTAAAAAACCCTTTTTACAGATTTACAATCCACTATATAAGTGATTTGAGGAAAGGGCGATCCAATAATATATAAAATAAATTTTTCCCATTTTTGGACTCCAAGGTTGAAACCTCTGTGGAATCAGCTCCACAAAAGTCCTTCACTCTACATTTTTCTTCTTAAATACCAGCCTCTGATAGGCAAGCTGCAACATCAGCATCAGTACTTATTAGGCTTGCAGACTTTCTCCTCCAAAGATCCTAAGCAAAGATTTACTCATTTTTTACTCATTCTTTAATCATTTAGGATTGCATGTGGCATGTTTGTGGTGCATAAAACTGCCACTGACCTTTTTTTTTTTTAATGAAGGTTGCCAAACCCCAGCAAGTTTGGGGCTGTTTTGGGCATGGGGTTGTTTATAAGCCCTGCTATATTCACTGCAGCACTCAACCCCAGGTGATATAAAGCATGCAAAAAAGAAGTTTCTGTCAGTTTTATTATTTCTAAAAAGGTTCCCCTTGAAGGAGAAGAGTGACCTTGTTCTGCTGAGCTGACATGTGCCATTGAATTAATGGCTGAGCTTTGCTTTAGGGAAGCTTGCAGAAACAGTTACAACGCTCATGGCTGAGTTTGCTGTGCACATTAATCAGGTAAACCAAAATGATGCATCAAACACTCATTTAAAAGTAGTAAAACCCCACCACCACCGCACATACACTAAAAAAAACTTCCTAAGAATTAGTGTACTGTTGGTCATTGTATATGGTCAAGGACATTGCTGATGGATGTAGTAAAACATGGGAGGGGGTTGTTGTTGAAACTTTTGTTTATACCCAGTTGCTAAACAGGCTTAAGAAGAAAGTTAGATATAATGGGAACAGGTTAAGACCTTTATTTAATACACCCTTTATCTCCTACACCATATTTGCTCTAATTCCCATGACTATAAAATTGTTTGACATTATGATTCATAACAATGTGGTAACATTGATAACAAGGAGCTAAAGAGTTTGAGTACAATTTCATTGAAGAGAAAAGAACTTCCACCATTAATTTAATAGTTTCAAACTAGGCAACACGTTTCTCTCACTGACAATGCTTTTTTAAATGGTCTTTGAATGAGTCCTGTGTGAATGTAATAGTATGTAAGGATCCAATAGGTTCACATCCCAGTCCATTTTGTGCAGATCATTAACTGCAAGTCGCATTTGTCTGAAGGTTCAAATGCCAAACTTGAGATGATCTCTATACAAAGACTGTTTAAAGACAAGCTGTGTGTGTGCACGTGTGTGTACGTGAGTGTATGTGTGTGGGTGTGTACCAAGTGGATGCACCCCCCAACTTGGAATTAAGAAGGAATGCAAAGGAGGGGGGCATTATTTTTGCCTTGATGTGGAATGAAGTGTAGAAATTTTGGCATGTCAGGACACATTACTAAAACAAACAAACAAACAAATAACCCACTGCATGAGGGGTTGAGGCAATATTGGATCCATTTTAGATTGGGATGTAATCCAGAAGGTCTCATGTATGGAGCATGAGGCCAGGGTGGGATTCAAAAATATGGAACTTGAACACCCCAACCTCCCATATTATCCCATTGCAACTTCTCTGGTGTAGGGTTCAGCCACAGCAGAGTGGTAAATCATGCTGCACCAGTAATATATCCCGTGATTCACACAGATTATAAACTACAGTAGCTGTGTGTTCTAGTTTAGGTCAGCCCTTTATTTACAGAGCTGTCAGAATGCAGTCCTCTGTCTAAAGTCATCATCTCTCTGATTGTAATGTTACACAAATAACTGTCCTCTTTTTTAGAAGCTTGTAAGTGGCTATTCTCACTGTCCCATAGCTGAAGAAGGAAGAAGGGGATACAACAAAGTACAAATAGACTTCTGATCCTGGCCTGTCAATTGCACAACTGCTTCTATACACAATGCCAAATTCATGAGCACAGTGGGTTTACCAAGCAGTCTTCCTCCCCCGCCCCACCTTCATGTATCCCAATGGACCATTATCAGAAAGATTTGGGGGATTTAAAGGGAGCATGTTGGCCCTCTAAGACCTTGCTCCTACTTAATGAGTGTAAGCAAACCTTTCCCTCTTCTGCAACACATTTTATGTTGAGGGGGGTTAATTTGCTTAATGTAGCCATTCTGCCAAAAGGAATCACTTAATTTTATGGGATTCTGAATACCAGTGTCAAAATCAATGGTCCATTCTCTTCCAAGAGACTTACATTTGCTTTAAAAGCTTTTCTAAAATGGGAAATAAGGCTTGGTTGTTACATCCATGGCTTTCCCAATAACAAACTCATTGAAGCTAATGTGGTACATGTGCATGTGTGTGTGCACGTGCATATACATACACGCACATGAGAGAATAAGATCTCCCCGCAATCCCATGACCCTCTGGCTGCTGAGAATGTTTTTCTATGTTGTTGTCATGGGTCTGAACGTATTTTAAAAGGTGGCAGCTGTATTGATTACTTAATGGGGGAAAGTTAGGGCAGAGAATTGCTGAACTAGCCCTGGTTAATGCTTTCTTATGCGCCAAACCCATTATCCCAAATGGTGGAAACTCTCCTGAAATTCCTATTAATGTTTAATAAGGATGGAACAGCTTTAAGGCATATGACAAAATAGACCAAGGCCCTTGTTCAGATAGAATGTAAGATTGTTGTGAAGCTCTGAAGGAATAGCTGATGTTTCTGTGCTCTGGCTCTTTGTGAAAATAGCAATGCTAAGCATTATTTTTTTTTTCCTTTGGCTCCTCAGCATCTCAGTATTACCTTGGCACTTGAGCAAAGAGATATTCATTGCAATGCTACTAAAAAGCACTGGATGTTCAATTTGTAGCAGGGAAGGAGTCTGTTCTCAAGTTAACCAGGACTGCTGTGAACTGCAGCCTTCCTCTGTCCCGCCCTGCGTCTTTCCACAATGCTTTTGGGCACAATCCACAGGGATTAAAAGTCAGCACAACGTGTTAGTCCTGCCAGATTCACAATCCTTTGAGCTGTGTGTTATATCATACTATTGAGTGATCTCTTGCCAAGATCTTGCTCATTTTGTTAATGCAGAAAATCTTTTTTTTTAATGAACCATATAAACCAAAGTTTAATATTGCTTATTCTTCAAAGTAGGCATAATGGTCAGTGAGTCTAAGGGATACAGCCACACATCTGCTTCACTAAAGTCCTGCATTGAATTGGGATGCATCAGGCCCATTCAGAACCAAGAATTCAGAAATTCCTAATCAAAGTAGATTGGCCAGAGTCAGTTCAAGTACAGAGAGGAAAGCTACATAGTGTGGCCCATGGGCCACAAGGAGGTTCCAGAGGTATTGGTGTGGGTCTCACATGGGGGGGAGGGGAAAAAACCTTTTAGACAAAAAGTTTTGGTCTAAATTTTCTGCTCCTGAATGCTTCAGATTTTATTTTGCTCATTTATTCAATCATGCATTATTCATTTTACCCTAGAAAATTAAAACAACAACAACAGGCACTGCCTGTCCAGGCACCTCCTGTTTATTTTTTGTCCTAAAATGTTCAACAGTAGCCATTTTTTGGTTCTCCATAAGCCATGGGTGGGTGGGTGTGGATTTTGGCCTCCTAGTCCCCTAAACCTTACACACCCTGGTCTACTTTCAAGTCTCAATTCAACCCTTACCCCTCAGTCCTGTGCATGCTCACCTGAGAGAAATCCCATTTGATTTCACTAGAGCTTATTTTGAGATAGGCATCCTTTGCACAGCAGCCCAAGGTCTCTGTCCACATCCTGGTGAAGATGCAGGTGATAGAATCCTGCAGGAGCCATGTGGAGACTGTATCATTTCAGATTGCAAGTCAGAGATAAAATATTTTAAGATTCATACACAAGCACCATAGCCATGCCCTGCCAGAAAAATATCTCATAGTTTTGTAGGCAAGGAGAAACAAATGTGGTTTCTCATTCTTGTGCATCAGAATGAGACAGGTGAGAATTTACATCCTTAGCTGGAATTGATCCTAATTGCTTAGGCATGACAGTAGTTTCATCAAAGATGTATTGACAGGGCAAACCTTGGTTTCCTCTTTTCTCAGCCATGACTGGATGGCTTCAGTTCTATTTTTAAAATAGAAATTACATACTTCCAACCTTTACATTTGAGGGGAGTAATAAATTACAGTACAAATCCTATGCGAGTTTATTCCCAAATTAGTGCCAGTGAATCTGTATAGATTTACTCAGTAGTATAATTGTGTTGATTTGCAGCACCAGATAAGGAATTATTGTTAACTTTCCTGAGCCTAGGGGATTAAAGTGGTCTACAATATAAAATAAACATTCAAAATAGAGCTGAAGCTATCAAGATTTGTCACCAAGTGATAGTGAACAAATGTCAATGTTATGCTGTTCATAAATGGTCTATTACTGTTGCAACAACCATGTTTAGTTTTAAGAGGAATGTTAAAGAAGTGGGACCTAACACAGACAATAAATTTGTGATTTATGAGTAGGATAATAATAAGATGAGACACTTTCCAGAGTGGAAATTCTCTAGGGAAGCTATTTTGTAAAGCACACTGTTAATGTCAATTGCATAAACATCATTCTCAGAATCATCACTTCTGAACTTGAATGCACACTGGTCACCATGCATGCAACAGGAAGGAATCTGGCATTTTAATGATAAGACTCTTTTGGAACCAACCATAAAACACTTTCAGAACTAACAAGGGGGACATGAAAATATAACAAAGAAAGTTTGAATATCAAGAGTAAAAAAAAATATGATGTGCACAAAAGCAATGGAAATATATAACCTAAATTTAAATATCGTTCTCAGCTAAAGCCAACACATTGAATCATTGGAACCTACATAAGCATTGGATCTACTCTAGGTGGGAATAATAGTTGGATTGAGGTCATAATTTGTATCTTGGCTTCATCATTGCTTTAGGTACCATATGTATAAGAACCTAACTGTAAAAGATAGTAATGCTAGGAAACATTGATGGCAACAGGGAATGAAGAAGACCAAATATCAGATTGATTGACTCAATGAAGGAAGCCATGACCTTGAGTTTGCAAAGTGTGTGTAGTGCTGTTAATGACAGAACCTTCTGGAAGTCCCCAATTCACAGGGTTGCTATCACTAGGACTTAAATTGATAGTACACAGCAACAACACAGATCTGAGTGCTTCATCAACAACATACTTATCCATGAACGTATGACAAATATTAATATAGGAAATTGTCTTGCTTATAACGTTTATTTTATGTGCCAAATGGGACACAGGGCAGAGCAGAACATTTGAATCAACTAATTTGGAAAAAAAAGAAATTGTCACAATGTATAAACATTTCTTTCTTTCTTTTTGATAGAGAACAAGCAGCTTTGGGAACTTTGACCATCGCAGACATCATTCGGTATCAAAACAAGAAGATTCACCTGAGGTCTGTACAGTGTATTGTCCATTTTTTAAAAAAAAAAAATGTCACCATGCCCTTTATGCATGTGCAAATCCCAGTATGCAAAACATAGTGATGGTTTATCCAGATGAGTAAGCAGAAAATGTACAAACTGTCTGTTTTTACTATACAATATATGAAGTCATAGCCAGCACAACTTTAAAGGGGGCTGCCCCATCCTTTTCCATAGATAAGGAGAAAGATGGGAGTTTTCCCACTGCTGACAAAGGAATGCGAGTGCCAAGTTATGTTGAACACTGCACGAAACTCTCTGTTCTCCAAGTGTCTTGTAAATGCAATGCAACAGCAAGGAGAGATCTTTTATTTCTCTAGTTGTTTTCGTTTGTCATATTATCCAAGCACAGAAGAAGGGCAGATCTGCTTCCAGGAGCAAAAAGTAGATAAATAAAAATTACAAATAAAAAAATATTAAAAATTGTACTTACACCTGGTAATGACCAAGCAATGGCATTTGTAGGTTCTTCCTGTTGAAACTCTTGCATACTCAATCGACTATGAATAAGTAGATGTTTGGGTGGTGAAAGCAATGGCTTGCCATGTGAACCATCACTTTAACTGCAATGAGTGAACAGTCCCAAATAAACTCTATCCAAGCAGCCTTAGGAAGTTTGTGGAAGGAAGTGCCTCACTGCCTCTCAGTTCTGGGTTGAGGCACTTTGCAAGCCTGCTTTGCCCATAAGCCTCCTATGCAAACAGTTCCTTACATTATATATATATATATTAAAAAAACCTGTATCTTTTTTTTAAAAAAAAATAGACATGTGAAGTGGATGGTGTAAATGATGGTGCAGAATCGGGACATAACAAATCACCCAATAATGGAGGGACCATTGGAAAGAAGATGAGGGCCATTTCCATGACCATGAAGAAAAAGATGGGTAAAAAGTACATCAAGGCACTTTCGGAAGATATGGTAAATAGAGAAAAAAAATAGTGATTGTCATAATTGTGATTGTCATAATTGCTTGTGGGTTTTTTTGGTTCTGCTCTCTGGAATTTCTGTTGAGTATTACACACAGTGTCTTTCTCAAGGGCCGAGAGGCTGGGAACTGGGTAAGGTTCATGATGAATGGATGATGAATGGATTAAGGGAACCTAATTTGGATTTACCATGTTCCATTTACTTTAGAAGGATGCAGGAGATGAAGCAATAATATCTAGGGTGCTTGGAGGGAAGGAAGCCAAAGGGGTTGCTACATCCAGATTCTTCTGGGCTCTAAGGAAGGAGATAGGATGAGACAAAAGAGGGCATGAGTGGTGAACCTAGCAAAAACTGCTAGAGGTTGTAAACCAGTGGACAGCATGGCTGTAGTGAATAGCAGGTAGGGCCCAGGTCACTCTATGTTCTTTGCAGCCATTCTTTCTTACATCACATATAAATAAATTCCCACTCTTTCCAAATGTGTCTTTCCCCCCCCCCCTTCTTTTCCCCATTTTTCCTCGTTTCATATAGCTGGCCAATCCCCCTCTCTATTTTCCTCTTTATCTATTTTCCCTCCTTCTCCCTCTTCTCTGCTTCTCTCTCTTTCCCTCCTCTTCTCCTCAGATGCCTCCTTCCTAAGCCCTCATGCTCCTTATGCTGCCACAAGGCTTTTCAAAAAGAGCTACCATTGGTACCAATGAGCATGGTAAAGCTTAGCTGTCACATTGCGACGGTGAGACATTTAGAGGCATCCCAGCTTGGGAGACCGGAGTCAATTATTCTTTCCCCTCCTGCAGTGCTGCTGCTGAAGATCACCCCCTGGGTGGTAACTTATCCTAATTTTTGTAAAGACTAATTATTGTGAGTAGCATTGTCAAAGAAAGAGATCATGGGTCCCATACATGATCCGCTGTGAGCTGCTGGTGCCCAACATACTGTATGTAATTGAGTCTGCTCAGGAACTCTGCCTGCTGAGGAGCAAGAACCAAGCAATTATTTCACCCACCTTCAGCTTAAAGAGTCCCTACACAGAGAGAACAGGTGATTAGTTCTAGAAGGGACCAGCCTTTGTGACCTACTCCAGGAGTGTTTGATCTCCTGGAGCAGGTCACAAGAGCTTCTCCTGTCTTTCAGATCACCACTCTAGCCACTTTTCTTACTGTAACCACCACCATGCATATGGAGTTGTGCAGGGAGTGGGTGGGGGAAGAACAGCTCAGTCATTTGGAGCAGCTGAAAAGTAATGATGCCCCTCTCCTTTTCTACTCAAAAGATTTCCTTTCTTCTAGGATAAAATGTTCAAAACTTAGATTATGCCACCTGAAGGTGCTAGAAAAAACAGGCACCTGGCTTGTTCCATGTGTAGCCATGAAACCAGTAATTTTGCTCCCTAGTAGCAAAAATGCACAGGGTGCAATTTCAGCAGAACTCTACCTAGATATTATTTTACTTATTCTCTGACGCATTCCTTCTTATGAACAGATGCTCAGGCTGAAACCAAGCCTTCCTCCAGATTAAATGTTGAATAGTTGGCAGGCATAAATGATGAGGCAGATCTTTCAGCATTAAGGTATGTTCAGCAAAACGGTCCAATGGATTGTGACTTCTAAAAAAATCGTTAATGCCCTGGGAACTGCGGGAAAGGCTGTGAAAAGTGAAGAGGCAGAATTTGATGAAGGTACTAATGTAGGCTGTGAAAAATTACAAAGGAATTGCAAAACCCTAAGAAAGTGGAAAAGAAAAGAGCAGCTGAATGTACATTAAAGTAATGAAATGCACCTTGGGGGGAAAAAGTAGTCCTATTCGACTTATACATTGTTAGGTACTGAATATGCTATTACTGCCAAAGAAGGAAATTATGGAATCACTGTGCATACTTTCTGTAAATGTCAATTCAGGCCACTCAAGTCTTGAAAAAGCAACAATACAGTGATTATGCTTCAAGAGACAGAAAAGAATACATCATAATTCTCTTTACAAAGAGATGGTGGTTTCAGATCTCACGTTCTATGCAGGCTATTGCCAAGGAAAAAAAGTGATAAAATGTGAATGTGTGCAAAAGAGATTGATAGGAGTCATCTCGAGCGTGGTAGGTTTTTCACACAAAAGACGTTTACATGGTTAGAATTGTTTCTTAAAGAAAAAAGAATTGCCTGTGGCATAATCGTTACTCAGGAGTGAGTCCCACTATGTTCAACATGGATTACTCTTAGGTAAGTATGCATAAGACAAAATCCATAAGCACCTGGCATAAGCTGAAATGAGGGAATGGGCAATACTGCTTCATACTCCAGGTAGGATAAACTGGTTTTGAAACATACACTCTTGAAATGGTATCACTTATAATGCAGTCATTTCATTTTGCTACATATGTAGACTCTGTCAAATATATTCCTATTCTACACAGTCATCTGCAGTTTGGAGGCAGGGAGAGATCAGGGATTGATTTATGAGGGGTGGGGAAAATGTACCCAGTGCTACCCACATATAGGATGTTTAGAATAAATGAAATAAAATTAACTGTAAAACAGAAAGCTTATTGCCAGAAGACCTATGGTGCTCTTTGATGGAGACAACCTGTACATACACTGGTGAGCAAGTAAGCAAAATGATATTGAGTAGAAAATGGAGGTAAGGAGTTGCAAATAACCTACAGCTAGCTACTTTTAAGGATACAGAGGATGTAATGAAGGTTCAGTTTAAAAGTACCATGACAAGTAGAAATATAGCCACTTTATTGGTGTATAATTTCTAAATTTATGTTGAAAAATCACTTTCAAAGGCATATCAAAGCCTTTTTAAACGGATTTTGATAGGAATGTTTCAAATATTGTATGTTGTTGCCTTACCAAGCCTAAGTTTTTTGCTTCAGAAAAAAAATAATAGAAGATAAGGAACAGCACAATGAGTAATGTAAGGGCAATACTCTGTTGCAAGATATCACATGCATAAGGGAGATTGCGTAAGCTGTTTGTGCAGTTTTGTGATCACCTGTTGCATGGCTGACCACATGGCTAAGTGCAAAACAGAACATGTGACTGAGATGTACAGCTCACATGATAGAGAGCTGCCCAATTATGCACACTATATAATTTCTGATTTGCATAACTCATTTATTTATTTATTTATTCATTCATTCATTCATTCCCTGCCCATCTAGTGGCAAGCTACTACTCTGGGTAGCTGCAAAAAAGTAACATAAATACACAAACAGAATTAAAACAATACAAAAACCAATAACCTATCCTAAAAACTTCCTCTCCGACAACACCACGGAATCTCAAGATGGCAAAGCTAGGACAACTAAATCAGGTGTTAAACAATAAACCAATACAATAGGGCCAACATGAAATTACCTCATACATAACATTTAAAAGGGGGTAAGGTTTCCAAAGGCTTGGGTAAAGAGCCACATTTTAATTTACTTCCTGAAGCTAATGAGGTAGGGGGCCCGATGCACCTCCACTGGAAGGGCATTCCAAAGTGAGGTGGCCACTACTAAGAAGGCCTGGTTTCTAGTTGATGACTTCTGGGCCTCCTTTGGAGTGGCCACCTGCAACATCAGAGATTGGGAGGTGCAGGAGGGATGGGAGGTCAACAAGAGGGAGAGGCGCTCTACCAGGTAAAAAGGCCCTAAACCATAAAGGGCTTTACAGGTTAGTATTAGCATTTGGTCAAGGAGTTATTTTCCTAAGAGTGTAATTAGTAACAACAGGTTATTTGCAAACCACTGTAATGAGCAAGGAATTACTTTTATACAGTAACTTCCCTATCTTTGATACTAAGCTATGTGCAAGTATGTCTGTATTAAGGTAAAGGTTCCCCTTGACATTTAGTCCAGTTGTGTCCGACTCTAGGGTGCGGTGCTCATCCTCATCTCCAAGCCGTAGAGCCAGCGTTTGTCCGTAGACAGTTTCCGTGGTCACGTGGCCAGCGCGACTAGACACGGAACGCCGTTACCTTCCCACCGTGGTGGTACCTATTTATCTACTCGCATTTACATGCTTTCGAACTGCTAGGTTGGCAGGAGCTGGGACAAGCGACGGGAGCTCACTCCGTCGCGTGGATTCGAACTTACGACTGCTGGTCTTCTGACCTTGCAGCACAGAGGCTTCTGCGGTTTAACCCGCAGCACCACCACGTCCCCATTATGTCTGTATTGGTGCTAAGTTAATACTGCATTTCAGCCAGTAAAAATGTCTCTAAGATACATCATGGGAAGTTTACTTGCAAGATAATTCCATTTTGAAAAGCTAAATCACAATATTTTTGAACTTCATAGAATTCTCCTCTGGAATGTCTGATAATTTAAAAACCTTAGTAAGATAAGAAAGAGGCATGTCTGGTCCCATCAGAAAGGGCTGCTTTGCCAGAGATGATCTCCCTTAAAGTGACCCTTCCATCCATCCACTGGGGAGTCACTCCAGCCCAGCCTCAAAAGATAGTACTCCTTCTAGTTGACCAAAAAGATCAGGCTTGGCACAGATTGGGTCAGGCTGGAGTATTATTTCTCATACGTTGTGTGAAAATAGCTTGCACCAGACTGTGTCAAAAGCAGTCCAAAATGCAGGCTATATGTCCATGTGATCATAGCCTAAGTCAAAACACTTTCTCTGTCTTCTAGTTAATGCATCCTCTCATGAGGGCATGTGGAGCAATTTCATATGGTGCATCAGAAGTGCACCAGTGCAGTGGTTAATGCTGGACAGAAGTTCCTGCTTCAACTCCCCTTGAGCCAATCATTCTCTTTCAGCTTGATACAGCTATGTACGCAACTTTGACGTCACTGGAAGGCATTATATACATGTAGCAAATAAATAAACTTTTCATCACCTTTGTCCCATTTAGCAAACTCAATAATGTGTTCTACCCTTACAAATTTATTGTAATGTTTCAAGGAAGTTGGTGTCTCTTCATTGCATGCATGCTATGGGGACTAGGTATGAGGTAACAAATGTTGCTTCCCCAGGTTCCCCTTTTCTTAGAAGACAAGTTATTGCTTAATAGCTTGATGTACAGAATGACAGAGAGTGACACATTCAAAGTGTTCTTCTTGCAACAATAACCATCCTTTTTTATATATACAAAAGGTTAAACGATTGCTATCATATGCTAATACACATGCTATATGGGTTAAGGTGATCTCAGATTCCTGTTTATATATATGTCCAGTGCACCATCTAGTCAGGTTTTACTGAACCAGTTTTGGTTAGTAAGGTCTGAGGATGTAGACAAGGCACTTGCACACTGTAAAGCTACCTCTATTTTAGATTCTTGCCTATCTTGACTATTAAAACCTACCAAGGACACAATGGTTGAATAGGTCATTCATATAATCAGTGCTTCTCTCCAGGAAGGCCTCATGCTCTCCTGCTTAAAAGAAATGTTAATACGGCTCATTCTTAATAAAAATTATTTGGCAATGGATGATTTGAACAACTACAGGCCCATCTCAATATTACTTTCTTGGGCAAATGGATCAAGAAGGTGGTAGCTGATCAGTTGCAAGCAATATTGGAAGAAGCTGATAGTCTGGAACCATTTCAGTTGGGGTTTAGGGTGCAACATGGTACTGAAACAGCATTGAGCGCCTTGCAAGATGATCTCCTAAGGGAGGCAGACAGGGAGAGTGTAATCCTGCTGATCCTTGTGGATCTTTCTGTGGATTGACCATGGTATCCTTCTGCAATAGCAATCAAGTCTAGGAACTGGGGGATCTGTATTTCAGTGGCCCTTTCTTGATGGCCAGTTTCCAATGGTAGAGCTTGGGGATGCCCTTGAGATCTCTGTTATGGAGTCCCGCAGGGGTCAACTATTTCCCCAGTGCTCTTTAACATCTATATGAAGCCTGCTCTCCATAACAAATTTTAAAAATTAATTCTAAATTTTCAGAGGGTTATTTCTATTGATGGTTATAATTATTGTCTGTTGGATCACCATATTGTTTTTGAATGCATTTTTGGTTGTTGTGGAATACTGAGGTTTGTAAATTTAAATTTTGTGTAAACTGCCCAGCGTAGTGCTTGAATCAATGGGGTGGTATATGTATTCGATAGATAGATAGATAGATAGATAGATAGATAGATAGATAGATAGATAGATAGATAGATAGATAGATAGATAGATAGATAGATAGATAGATAGATAGATGCTATCTCAGTGCTACACACAATGAAGTGCTAGTAGGGCTCAAAATTGCTAGGATTCTCAACATCATTCCTTGAAGTTCATGGAGGGCAACAATTCAAGCTTTCAAAAAAGTTGCTGTTACTCTATTATGTGAAAGCTAGTTATTACAACTTCACATTCATGCCCCATCTTTTGAATTCTGAAAACAAAATGACTCTGAAACTGACAGTGGTTGTGCAGAGGATGTCAGAGAGGAGTAAACCATTGTTCTGAGTGACTGGAACTGTATCTCCCCTGTCAAAATTGCTTTGATCTCCAGCAGCTCTTACTATCTTCTGGTTTATGGCCTTGTAAGCACTCAAGCACACCCCCTGCTTCCATGTAACTTTGCTGAAATCACTGGAAATGAGGCCAGACAATCTTTGGGGGCCGAAGAAGGAGACTTCAAGGCAGAGAATCTACCAAATCCAGACCCTTTGGGGCTTTTTTACCAGCAGGGGCTTAAGAGAAGCAGGGATAGATCAGAATAGTTCTCTAGTTTCTTTTCTCTTCCCCCTCCCCCCAATCTGGATTTTCCCCTCCTCTCATCCAATGTTTACTTCTTTTGTTCTAAATGACAGCAAAAAATAAATAGTCCAACTGACACACTTTTTTCAATGACATGGCAGGATCCAGCAGAGTCAAAGCTTCCTCTGATTTATCCATGGAATGACCCCTTTCTGCTGTCAAGCTGTCATCAGCAGAGCAACAATGCCAGTGAATGTTTCTATGTGTGTGAATGTAGAGTAAGAGCATTAACAGATCTAGGTGGAGAGAGAAATTTGTTCTACACTGTGGCCCTTGGGACACCCTTCCACACAACATGGACTTGGTGGTTGTGGTGGTTCTGCTGTTGTTGTATGAGAAATTGCTTCCTCGTTAACGCGTGGAATCATGGTTTCTATTTCTAGTTAGTTCCACTCTGATGAAGTTAGGAGAAGTATATGTTTTATTCAGAAATTCACAAGGTTTTACATTCCACATAACTTCTGGAATCCAAAATTATTTCTTTAGTGGCCACGGTGCTAGAATCCACTACATTTCATTAGCTGAAATCAGGTTGTTTAGTGTAGTAAGTTGCAACTAGAGTAAGCTCACTGAATCAGTGGGGATTTGGTGGGTCAACTCCTCCATAAGTTCCATTCTTTAAATGGGCCTACTTTAAGCAATAGGATTTCAGCCATTGAGTTCGTAAGCCTCTAGGTCAGGAGTGGGCAAATTACAGACCCAAAGGTGAATTGCAACTCACCTTTTGGATATTGTTGTTATGTGCTGTCAAGTCGGAAATGACTTATAGTGACCTTAATAGGATTTTCAGGGTAACTGAGATCTGTAAATAGTGGTTTTAACTGTTTCACACACCCCATGAGTTTCCATAGTTGAGTGGGGATTCAGACTCTCATCTCCAGAATCCTTGTCTGCCACTCTATCCACTACACCACACTGGGTATGTCCCAAAGACTAAAGCTTTATTGAACATATTCTCATCAAGAACAGATGCCTGAACTCTATATCCTTATATTTAAAATGTGTTCTCTCTCTCTCTCTCTCTCTCTCTCTCTCTCCCTCTCCCTCCCTCTTCTCTAAAGGACGAAGAAGGAAAAGATAATTCCTGCTCTAATAGAGACAGTGATCCTGGGGGAGGATCAAACACTGAGAAGGTCTCTCTGAAAGCCAGTGACTCCATGGACAGTCTCTATAGTCTTAACAGTGGCCAAAGTTCATCAAGTAAGTACAAACAACACTATGGTGATGCATGTAGCTTGAATGGCTGGAAAAAATTGGAAGTCAAGAGTGGGAATAACTTTGCCATCACATCTGACCCCCTGCCTTAAGTGCCTCTATATATGTCCCACCACCCATAGCTAGGAACTTTCCACGTTCTGCACCTA
This sequence comes from Intellagama lesueurii, assembly GCA_037013535.1. Lineage (NCBI taxonomy): Eukaryota > Metazoa > Chordata > Lepidosauria > Squamata > Agamidae > Intellagama > Intellagama lesueurii. Next base: position 55,123,097 of record JBAJHW010000003.1, on the reverse strand, counting down.
TTGCAACAGATTAATCCAATGAACCCAGGTAACCCTCTGCAATGAAGAGCAGGCACTCCCAGGAGATTGGCCTTACTCAAATCTGGGGGAGGCAGTTGCCCAGGGATAGTTTGAATCCTAGTTGTTAAACATTTCCTATGTTTTAAATGAAATAGTAAGGCAAGAATGGTATAAAATTAAATGCTTGAAAACTTTACAACACTTAAATATGACAATAATAGCCACTATTCAGTGCAGAGTTAAGCAGGCTTTCAGTGGGTTGAAGTGCATCCTGAGGGTCAAACTACACAGGACGCTAAATGCATAATTAAGAATTACATCTGATTTTTTAATTTGTTGAATAATCAGTAAAAGGGATTATCTTCTCCTGGGAAGGATTAACTCTTCATTTCCTGTTGTGTTCCTGACAAAACACTTCCCCCTGCTTGGCTATAGCTTTTAGGGGGAAAACTCCCCATGGAGACTTTCTACACTTTTTAGCACTAAATCAAAAGAGTCTGCATGTTATATAAAACAATACATTTGTCTGAAATAATTTGCTGACTTTTTTGGATAAAAATTACTTTGGAGAGATTTCTGGAACAAATGGTTTTATTACCTGTATTTACTTCTTCAAGCAAGGAATCAGACACACTTATACTCAGAATAATCCTCTCTCCTTCTTATCTGTCATACCTGTAAACAGGTAACATGCAAGCAATCTGTGCTACATGCTGAAGGTAGCATGGGAGTGAGAACAAATGGCCAAATTCTATTTTTAAAAAGCAGGAGACATTGACAGCACCATGGCATGCATGCTTCTGCAGAAGTATCCCCCACTGTATTCAGTAGTTACTTACACCCTAATTAGAAAGCATTGGGACCAGTCCTGAGGCAGAGTGAGTGCCTCCCTTGGGCAACAGATGTGCCATGGAAGTTCAGCAAACTGCTAGTAGTTTGTTCTGTTATGATTGTATTTTTACAGCCAGCATGGGGGAAAGGTGCTTATAAAATGTTCTCTCTTGGGTACCACAATAATTTCTTTGTACTAGGAAAGTATGCATTTTGACTTGGGAAGTGGAGAGTGCCATGCGCCACTCTGTCTCAAACAGCAGAATGTCTTGATTTGGGTCTTGTAAATGTGTTTATGGCTACAGTCTGAATCTTTCTTCCCCCGTTATAATAATCATGTGCCATCAAGTCAATTCTGACTTATCACCACCCTTTTTAGGGTTTTCCAAGTAAAGCATACTCACAAGTAATTTATCATTCTCTTCTTCTGGGGGCATCCTGGGCTTGTGCAGCTTTCCCAAGGCCACACAGGTTGGCTGTACTCGTAGGAGGCATAGTAGGGAATCAAACTCCCAGCCTCCAGCTCCACAGTCAGATACCTAAGCCACTGAGCTATTATTGGATACCAATTTTTTTTTAAAGTATGTCCTAGGACATGTTCAACCTGATTGTCAATTCACATAAAAATTATGGATGAGATCAAAACACAATGTTCAAATGGACAGCACAGCCTGAGATTTTGCTATCATATGCCTTCACTGAGAAATTCTTATGTCATTCTGTCTAATCAAATTGATTAATGACACTAAAGCATCTCATTTTAGTCTTTTGAGCTAAAGCATAACTGCATTGTAAAACAGAATTGTTCACTGACATATCAATTCAATTTTCATGTCCTAGGTCTAGGTTAACCACATTTCCACTAAGACATGGCTTCTGTCAATTTAAGTACTCAAGCACAGGTCAATATTCTGCAGGTGTTGCTTTTCATCATAATCACAGCTGTGAGTTCATACATGAGACCCAACTTACCTTGATAGGAGCTCTCCCATCTAGGATAATTTAGTCTGTCCTAAAGATAGTTATAGTTATGGTGCAGGAGATGTGGTATTACCCCTTGCTATGCTACAGCCGCAATGTAACTGAGTTGTGCATTATGGAATTATTTGCGTCTAAATTATTATTTGGAACATATTACGTCCAAGCTCTCAGTGAAGGAGACATAGAGCTATCAAAGTCTACATCCTGAATCAGTTCCTGCTTTCAGAAATGCACCAGGACTTTTACAGGATTTAGTGAAGTTGAGGCAACCTCCTTGAGAACCCATCAAATCTATCAACTTTGGGGAGAAGATCAGCTTAGTTTATCTCTCCCTCCTGAAAGGACATAGTATAGTCTTGCCAAATAGTAATAAGTAGGCATACTGTACTTTGTGAAGGACTATAAATAGAGTGTGTAAAACTTTTTTTTTTTAAATTGTGGAGAGCAAGTTGTCACCAACAGTTAGGATCCGAATAAAAGACACACACTAAAGATTACTATGGTAAGATTACTATACTTCTTTTTTATTAATAGTAATTTTTAAATAAATGTGCTTCTATATGTATAAATTAACACATGTACATTTTCTGAAAATCTGCCTTGTTTTTTGTTCTCTTTTTGGATGATGTTTCCTCTCTTTTTTGCAATGTGTACCACACTATTAGTAAGGAGAATTCACATACCACATGCTCACATTTCATATGAGATACTGTGAGGTAGTAGAATGTGAGATAAAATTGTTGGGAAAAATGGAACATATGGTACTTTCATTTACTCAGAGTTTTAAAAAGGACAAGAAATATGGTCATTGTGTGTCACCTTATGGTCACCATAGAGCTAGTACTGCCTTGTCAATTAACAACTGTGATCTGTTACTTCAGGGTGGATAGATCTGTCAATTTTGACTTCTCTCAGCTTCCACTTTATCCTGAACTTCAATAACTGTTTGAAAGTCTGTCCCTCTGCCAATATATAACAGTATGCACTGTTATATGCATTCTCAAAATGCATATTTTTGAATGAAATTTTGCCGAATACATATATTTTTGCAATCAGCTATCCAAACATACAGCATGTTCACCAATATATGTATTTTTATGTGTACTTTGCCACGTTATGTAGCTTTTTGTATTTTATTTTATTTTATTTTAACTGGAGAACTGGCTGCAAAATTTCAACAAGTTTCAGGGTTTTTTTTGTTTGTTTGTTTGCCTGTTCATTCAGATGTGTGAAATTTGGTGAGTTCATGTTAAAACATGAACCAAACACATTTCTTCCCTATCCTTAGTTGCATTCAAAGGTTTTAATAAAAAATTATATGGCAGGAAAAAAAAATAAGAAATTTAAATGGGAAACATTTTCTAACATGGGAAATGTAAAAAAGCATGTAATATACATTCAAAATGTATTGTGCTATCTGAAGATGTCAGTAAGTTATATCATCTGGCCATTTGTACTCCAAAGGAGGGGGCTAATACACTGCCTACCTAGCCAAGAAGATCTCTGGTCTAGGACATCGCTTAGATAGAGATCAGGGTATGTTGACATCCATACCCACAGGAAAGTCAGAGTTCCACGTCAGATTGTTTTGACTATGCATAAGATAAAAAAGATATATAAACAGAAATTTCTATCACGTTTACGGAACACTTCAAACGATACATGGATCTTGTTTTTGCAAACAAGGGAGAGAATCTCTGCTTGGAGTACATGAAAATTATGTAATGCAATGTGACTTATTTGCTGTAGATTTTGCCATGCTCAACTTAGTTTTACAAGTAATCTGTATTAGAACAGAGATTTTTAAGTGACTTGTATGAGAGTTTATGCATTTTATTCTTTTTACTAAGAAAATAATCTTAATATTGTATCCTTTGAAGTACTAATGGAATATCATACTTTTAGCAAATCCTACTTTTTAAAATATATTAAAATATATTAATTAGGTTTTTGTATTAATAAAATATATTAAAAATATATATTAATTAGGTTTTTGTATTAGAGGACTATGAATTTTATAATATATACTCATACATGTATATAATTTGGTTTTTATATATTCCAAGTGCAGTTTGCATTTTTGGCCTTTATTTAAAAAATTACTAGCTTGCTAAATAAGTGTTTTAAAGAAGAAAAGGGTTTATTTTTGAACTTTTAAGTAAAAATTCTGAAGGGTATCCAGGAAGGAAGAATTGAATGAATATAGAGTAAGGTACAAAATTTTCTGTGACCATGATTAAATTCCTTGTCAGATGTGCATAGAACATAAATATATAAGTCTCTCATAGGGAGTCCATAGAACAGGAGCTCCGTGAAGGCACTCAGATATACCTCCGTGGAATCTGACAATCCACAGAAGAACAATTTAAAATTTTTGGACATGACACATCAAAGGAGGAAGCAAAGTTCCCTTTTAAAACATAGAGCTCCTTCCCATTTGCTCCTGTAGTCATAAAGGAGAATGAAGCCATAGCTAGTTCTCTTCCAGGACCTCATATGTCACCTGTTGTTGAGAAAAACAGAAGGCCCTCTTGCTTCATCAGGAAAAGAACACAAGAAAGGGGCCACAGGATGGACGAGCCTATGATTGCATCACCTTTGGTCAGTGCTAGTCCAAGCATTTTGCACCTCCACCAAATTGTACCCCAGTCCTCAGATCAAGACCCACAGTACTCAAGACGGGATAAATTATTTTGATACTAAAGGTGGAATAATTGCTCCATCCTCTCTCCCTGGTAGTAAAAAGACGACAACAACAAATCAAATAACAAACCATTTGCCACAATGTCATGACATCCTAAAAGGCAAATTACAGGTCACAATGGCATCTCATTAGAAGCTGATATCAAATTAGCATTTCAGAGATGTAATTCTGGCAGACCTTCATGCCTGAGAAATTGTACTTGTTAAGGAAATCCATGTTTCTCTCTCAGTGACCAAACACAAAAGAACAAATTTACTAACAATGGGATGTAAGAAAAGCTCATGCTGTGACAATCAGACAGTTTTCAGCCCATAAGGAATTTGTTCTTCTAATAGTGTGCTGTCAGTAACAGATGGTTTGACCCTATGTCAGCTGCCTTACTGTTCTGGCTTGTGGATTCAGTCCTGTCTTTTGTTAGGGTAGTGATTATTAAAATAAATGGAAAGGCTTTCAGAATATTCAGTGCCTGGCATAAGCAAATACATCAGCTGGAATATGTTCTTGTTCTATTGCGTTTCTGGAGGAGGGGGGATTTTAACGTTCTGTTGTTGTTATCTAAAGCATATTTGAATGAAATTTTGCAACACTTGCTAAAATGTACTGATCCAGGATTATTCAGTTGACAAAATAGCAGAAATCTTGAGACCAACACTTTCCCCTCTGAACAGCAAGATTCTTCTGAAGCACTATTCCTACGATACTTAAGACATCTGAAGTAAGATCTTATCCCTGAATAAAGATAATAAAGAAAAAATATTCAACAGATGATGATTTAAATAGTACATTAGAAGTACACATTATAAGTTTTCAGCCTAGAGGAAAATCTCAGGTCTGGTCTTCATTGCACTCTGCTGATGTAGACTTTGATCATTTTAATGGCATTTGTGCTGTTTCAGGGCTTTGACGACCAAACTGTCCATCTGTTAGCACATTTTCTCAAGCAAGGATTATCCCGCGGCATATGTTAATTAATTACAAGGGGCATGATCCAGCCAAAGTTAAGTGCTGCTAAGTCCTATGAACATGAATTCACTAGGACTGTAAAGTGCTTAGTTTGGGGTGAACTGTATCCTTTCCACCTCATTTATGTAGGGAAACGGTAGCATTTTTATAGTAAGGTAAAGGTAAAGGTTCCCCTTGACAATTTGTCCAGTCGTGTCCGACTCTAGGGGGCGGTGCTCATCCCCGTTTCCAAGCCATAGAGCCAGCGTTTGTCCGTAGACAGTTTCCGTGGTCACGTGGCCAGCGCGACTAGACACGAAACGCCGTTACCTTCCCACTGTGATGGTATCTATTTATCTACTCACATTTTTACATGCTTTCGAACTGCTAGGTTGGCAGGAGCTGGGACAAGCAACGGGAGCTCCGTCGCGTGGATTTGATCTTACGACTACTGGTCTTCCGACCTTGCAGCACAGAGGCTTCTACAGTTTAACCCACAGTGCCACCACGTTTTTATAGTACTTCTATACAATTCTGTCTTTCAGAGGATGTCCTATGGAGTTGTTTAGGTTTATGTAGCATCCATCTTAGACACTATGTAAGGTAGAATATTCTTTTTGCTTCCAGGTGGAGTAACCAGCTGCTCAGATGGAACAAGCAACAGGGACAGCCTAAGGCTTGATGATGAAGTCCCTTACACTGGACCTTTCTGTGGCAGAGCCAAAGTACACACAGACTTCACACCAAGCCCTTATGACACAGACTCTCTCAAAATCAAGGTGAGACGATTTGCAGGTTGGCTTTATTCTACAGGGACCTTTTAAGACATTTGTTCTTGAAGCTTTTTGTGTCAGACGAAAGTGGCATAACTAATAATTATTTGGCACTTTTTGTTCTGGTCTCACTTCACAGGGTGCTGCCAAACATTCTGTTGCAGGATGAGCTGAGTTACTGCTGGGGAAGGTGGTTTGGGGAACAATGTTTGACTTTTCCATATTAGCAAAGACAGGATGATGTCTTGTGCTCATATTTCAGCCATGTGGGGTATGATTAAGCACTGCTTCACTGCTGAGTGAGAACTCTAAAGTAATAATTTGAGCCCCAGGGGAAAAGAGGGTCTGCCTAGGTTGTCATTTTGTTTTTACTGGAGCATAACAACGATGAGCTCTTTTAAAGTGGTTTAAAGGAAATCACAGTAGCTGCTTCAATAGTTTAATGCAAATTCTCCAGAAATAGGACATACTATTGCCTAGCGGACAAGTTTGGGTCAAATGATAGTTCATAAGCCACAATATCATGTTAGTTTGGATTTGATCCAAAGATGCCCTGTGCTGGGAGAAAGCTATGTCTGCTTGTAGGAAGATGGAATTATTTTCCTGTAGGAACGCCTTCAGTTCTGTCTCTGAGGGTTCTGCAACGATGAGAAGAGGGAGTGGAAGGTAGCTACAGTGAGAAGGAGTAGATGGTTAGGGACGTGAATGTCACTGAGCCACTAGGGAATAGTGACCATGCTGCGATCTCTTTCACCATGCATGTTGAGGGGAGAGTGTCAAGCAACTCTGACACAAAAACCCTTGATTTCCAAAGGGCGGGCTTCCCTCAGATGAGGAAACTAGTTAGAAAGAAGTTGAAAGGGAAGGTAAAAAAAATCCAATATCTCCAGAGTGCATGGAGCCTGTTTAAAACAATGGTAGTAGAGGCCCAGCGAAAGTGTATACCGCAAAGAAAGATGGGCTCAACTAAGTCCAAGAGGGTGCTGGCATGGTTGAGCAGAGTTAGAGAGGCTTTAAAGGGCAAGGAGGGGTCCTTCCATAAATGGAAATCCTTCCCAAATGAGGAAAATAAAAAGGAACACAAACTCTGACAAAAGAAATGTAAGAAGATGATACGGAAGGCAAAGAAAGACTCTGAGGAACATATGGCCAGCAATATAAAGGGGAATAATAAAAGCTTCTTTAAATATGTTAGAAGCAAGAAACCTACCAGAGAAGTGGCTGGCCCTCTGGATGGTGAGGGAGGGAAAGGGGAGGGAAAGGGAGACTTGGAGATTGACGAGAAATTAAATGAGTTCTTCACATCTGTCTTCATGACAGAAGACCTTGGGCAGATTCCGCTGCCGGAATGGCCCCTCCTGACTAATGAATTAAATCAGATACAGGTTAAAAGAGAGGATTTTTTAGACTTAATTGATAAATTGAAGATCAATAAGTCACTGGGCCCAGATGGCATCCACCCAAGGGTTATCAAGGAACTGAGGAAAGAAGTTGCTGATCTTTTAACTAAAATATACAACTTGTCCCTTAAAATGGCCACAGTGCCAGAGGACTGAAGGATAGCACATGTCACGCCAATCTTTAAAAAGGGAAGGAGGGGGGACCCAGGAAACTACAGGCTGGTTAGCCTAACGTCTGTTCCAGGGAAGATGGTGGAAAGCCTCATCCAAGATAAAATCTTAAAACACATAGAAGAACAAGCCTTGCTGAGGGAAAATCAGCATGGCTTCTATTAGGGTAGGTTTTGCCTCACAAACTTTTTAGAATTCTTCGAAAAGGTCAACAGGCATGTGGATGTAGATAAACCAGTGGATATTGTCTATCTGGATTTTCAGAAGGTGTCTGACGCGGTCCCTCACGAAAGGCTGCTGAGAAAACTCCACAGTCAGGGGATAAGAGAGTAGGTCCTCTTATGAATTGAGAAATGGCTGAGAACCAGGAAACAGAAAGTGGGTGTCAATGGGCAATTTTCACAATGGAGAGAGGTGAAAAATGGTGTGCCCCAGGGATCTGTCCTGGGACTGGTGCTTTTCAACCTGTTCAACATGGAGACAGGGATAAGCAGTGAGGTGGCCAAGTTTGCAGCTGACACAAACTTTTCTGGGTGTTGAAGACCAAAAGGGATTGTGAAGAGCTCCAGAAGGATCACTCCAAACTGGGAGAATGGGAGGCAAAATTGCAAATGTGTTTCAATATAAGAAAATGTAAAGTAATGCACAATGGGGCAAAAAAAATAATAATTTTAGTTATCAGCTAATGGGTTCTGAGCTGTCCATGACAGATCAGGAAAGAGATCTTGGTGTGTTGGTGGACAGCTCGATGAAAGTGTCAACCCAGTGTGTGGCAGCAGTGAAAAAGGCCAGTTCCATGCTAGGTATCATTAAAAACGGGATTGAAAATAAAACAGCAAACATTATAATGCCAGTGTACAAAATGCTGGACCATAAAGAAGGCTGACTGCCGAAAAATTGATGCTTTTGAATTGTGGTGCTGGAGGAGACTCTTGAGAGTCCCCTGGACTGCAAGGAGAACAAACCTATCCATTCTGAAGGAAATCAACCCTGAGCGCTCACTGGAAGGACAGATCCTGAAGCTGAGGCTCCAATACTTTGGCCATCTCATGAGAAGAGAAGACTCCCTGGAAAAGACCCTGATGTTGGGAAAGTGTGAAGGCAAGAGGAGAAGGGGACGACAGAGGACGAGATGGATGGACAGTGTCATTGAAGCTACCAACATGAATTTGACCCATCTCCGGGAGGCAGTGGAAGACAGGAGGGCCTGGCGTGCTCTGGTCCATGGGGTCATGAAGAGTTGGACATGACTTAATGACTAAACAACAACAACAAAATGCTGGTAAGGCCGCGCCTGGAGTATTGCGTACAGTTTTGGTCACCACCCCTCAAAAAGATATAGTGGAACTGGAAAAGGTGCAGAAGAGAGTGACTCAAATGATGACTGGGCTGGGGCACCTCCCTTATGAGGAAAAGCTACAGTGTTTGGGGCTCTTTAGTCTAGAGAAAAGGTGCCTGAGGGGGGATATGATTGAGACATATAAAATTATCCAGTGGATGGATACAGTGGACAGAGGAAAGCTCTTTTCCCTCTCACGCAATACCAGAACCAGGGGATATCCACTCAAACTGAGCATTGGGAGAGTGAGAACAGACAAAAGAAAATATTTATTTACCCAGCGTGTTGTTAGTCTGTAGAACTCCTTGCCACAGGATGTGGTGATGGCATCTGGCCTAGATGCCTTTAAAAGGGGATTGGACAGATTCCTAGAGGAAAAGTCCGTCGCAGGTTACATGATGGGGATGTACAATCTCCAGGCTTAGAAGGAAGGTACCTCCAAATGCCAGATGCAGGGGAGGGGTATCAGGAGACAGGTATCTAGTTGTCTCGTGTGCTCCCAGAGGCATCTGGTGGGGCCACTGTGAGATACAGGAAGCTGGACTAGATGGGTCCTTAGCCTGATCCAGCAGGGCCCTTCTTATGTAAAAAGCACTGTATTTTGGCCCAAAATGAAAATTCATGAAAATTAATGGTCACACCTTTTTGCCACATAGAAACTTTAAATTTTCACCTCTGATGAGGACTGTAGTAGAACATGTTTGGCAATTTACAGAATGTTATGAGAGGTTAAAATAAATGCACAATGTGCAGTAAGTGGATAGGGAGATGTTTTCCTCCTTCTTTCATAATACTAGAATGTGGAGGTCACCTAATAAAACTGAATGGTGGGAGATTCAGGATTGGTAAAAGGAAATATGGTGCTTCTTGTTTAATTTATACATAATGAGAAATTGCTAAAGAAGTCCAACACAGTCACATTGCATTCTAAAAGAGGAAATTTTTCTAACATAAAGAAACAGGTAAAAAGATTGTTGCAAAGGAAAGTCCAGAAGATCAAAACTTTACAGAAAGTTTAGGAGATACTTAAATCACAATACACGCTCAGTTAGAATGTGTACTTGTAGGTTCAGGAAAAGTATCATAAGGTTCAAAAGGCCACCAACACAGCTAATAAGCATTGCCAGGGAAACTATTAGAGAAAAGGTTTCCACCATAAAATAGAAGCCATGCCCAAAGAAGGAGAACAAAAACACGTAAACTTCTAAAAGGAAAATGCAAGTGCATAATAAAGGAGAGAAAAATGGATGTTCAGGAAAATATGAAGAGAGCCTGTCTTGAGCAGGGAGGTAGCCAGCTGTGCTGACAACACCAAATGATTTATAGGGATTAAAACTGGAAAAAAATTGTAAAGGGTTCCAAAATATGTTATAACTAGGAGGGAAGGGCCTTTATACAACTTGATAAGTGTGGTTGCCATTGGAATACTGTGTTCTGTTCCACTAGCCACATCCCAAAAGGAGTATTTTGCACTAGAAAAGGTGTGGAAAATGGCAACCAGTCATGTGCATCATGTTCAGAAATCATCAAGATTCCAAAGCAAATCAGGGTATTTTCTGGTTTCTGAATAGATCCAAAGTGAGGAAGTGGATGCTGAATCTAATCAGGGGTCTCAAAAGCACTGAATGTTGCTTCAGCAATTCAGAGGTCAAAAAAGGTGAAACAACAGCAACCAGTCACTGTAACAGGACCAGGAAGCCAAAAGCAAAAAGAAATTAACAGTTCAAGTACTAATGAAAAAAAATACATGTTCCCCTGGAAACCCCAGCCCCAGAGACCCTGGTATGGGATTCCGCTGTGGCCATGATTGGTGGCTGTTCTGTGATGGGCACATGTTAGAGTGAACAGAGAGAGATTCCGATTGCATCACTTGAATATCTGGAGGCAGGCAAGGTGAGTGTGCATTGGTGAATTGAGTTCAGTGGGGAACCTAAGCTATGAATGAGGTCATCTACACAGGAGTTTGAGCTGTCCTGTAGCCCTCTGTTGAAATGGTTGGGAGCACTCTAAAAAAATGTCAAGTACATGACGTTCTTGTTAGAGCGTCCCAACCTATTCCTAATGATGTCCCAGTCTGGTCTAGAGTTGGAGCCTACTGTTTATTTGGAATTATTGCAATCAGTCCAAATAAACATGGGTTGTTTTCCTGTGTAGTCACCTAATTTGTTCCAGTGTGGAGTTGGAGAGTTGTTCTTCCTACACACAAATGGTGGGGGGAGTGGAAATTGAATAAGTCTCTTTCTTCTCTCCCCCCTACTCCACTTTCTACATTTACACATGGGCATGTGGGGAGGTGCACATACAAGTGTATGTGTGCATCTGCATTGCAAGGGGTTGGTCACTAGAACTGGACAGTGTGCATCATTTTAAAGCTTTGTGGGGGAATGGGATGAGGGAGCAGGTAAATGTGTGCATGGAAGTGTGTGTGTGTGTGTGTGTGTGTGTGTGTGCATAACAGGCGCAACATACCTGTTCCCTGACAGTGTCTGTGTGTGCATATCTGTCTTGCTCCCTTTCGCTAGATAAATGGGTCCTCCTTACTTCCATCTGAATTTCTCGCTCCCTCCTCCTCAACTCACACATTTTTTTCACTCCTCCTACCCTCTGCTAAGCATGGTAAGTGATTAATTTGAAAATATCTGGAAGTGGATTGCTTATTAAGCCATCTTATGATATTGCCTTTGGAACTGTTGGGCTTGATCAGATCATTCTAATCAAGCTTGACTGTTTCAAAGCTGCCCACATTAGCCCACTCCCTGTTGCTAGTGTAGCTGTACCCTAAGTTACATGGTTCTCAGTTGTGGGATGGGAGGAGGTAGGAGAAAATGAAAAGAAAAAAAGAAGGAAGGAATGAAGAAAGTTGATGGGAGCTTTGCCTGTATACTGGAGGTTGAGCAGCAGTTGATGACATTCAGTTTCACCTCCCCATTTCAACTCAGAAGCTTTTTACTCCTGCCATTTTCATGGTTCTCCACCTCACCCCACTATTCTGACAAATATAAATACATACAAATATTTTTAAATATTTGGATACAAACTGAATTAGATAGGCTACAAACTGGCTCAAAGAGAATTGGTTGCAATTTCTAAGACAAATAATTTTCCACACAAAGGTGTGGAACAACACCTTTATGAGGAATGGCTATAGTGTTCGGGGCTTGTAATTTATAAATGTAGTGAGTGAAGGGAGGCATGATAGAAATAAAAAGTGTGCTCTACTCAAAAAAGTAGAAAGAAATAAGTTTTCATATCTCTCATACAATAATAAAACTCACGGTCTTCCACTGAAATTGAATGGTAGGAAATTTAGGTCATATAAAAGCAAGCTCTTCTTCATACAGCACAGGGATTCTCTAGACAGTACTCATTACATTCTAGGGGGTGTTTTGTGAGTGCTAATTTCCGCTTCTGATTCTGGCATCCCAATGATGTTGACCTTGTCACGTTCTTTTTCACACAGTTAAATTAACTGTCTCCTTTCCCCCCTGATCCTTGTTAAGTTCTACCATCTGTTTAAAAGCCTATATTTTCCAGGACCAAACAAGTGGTGTGGTTCCAAGTTATGCCATATTTTGTTATAATACTGGGTGGGTGTTTCACTGTTGTGATCTTAGGAGTGGGTGTGCTCAAACTCTTTGCCTCTCCAGCCATTTCCTACTTTATTTGCAGTTTCTCAAAAGGATGGACAGAGGCAGACGACAGCATCCCATAATGAGCAGAATGAGCCAAAGCTTCTCTGTCAGTCTTTTACTTAAACATTATTTTTAAAACTGGCAACAAGCTCTCCCACTGTTTGAGGTGGAAGAACTGCCATCATCCCCCCTGCCCCGCAATCTCTCCAGGTACAAATATGCCCCTTGCCTCCCCCTTCTAAGACTGCCTCCTGATGCCTTCATCATCCTTGTTGTAGTTGTTCTTGCCAGCAGCCCAATCAGCCTCTTTTTCAGGAAAATGGTCGCTGCTCAGAGCAGTTGGCATGTTTTCAAGCAGAACCTTCAGGGCCAGCTTAACCAGCTAACCAATAACCCTCAGTGAAGAGGGTGTCTGATTAGCCATCTGCCTGTACTGATATTCTGACACTCACTAAAGGATATGCCCCTGTGGGGAACAAACAGTTGAGTCCTTGACACACACCATTCTAGAATGTAGCTTATATAGGTCTGAACGTAACCATTACCTCTACCCAATAATGTATAAATGTACTAGTATACCTCCCACAGACTACCTGAAGTTTTTGCTGTCCGGAGAGAACCAATTAATAACACAGTCGGTGGCTAAGTTTTTATTCTCAGTTTTAAGAATTTGTAAAATGTTATATTAAGACAACTACATGACTCAAGTTTTATACTGCTGATATGTTCTAACAACTTACTTATTCTGTATATCTTATATAATGTGTTTATTTTTGTATTTTTGGGTCTATGACCGTATAATAATAATAATAATAATAATAATAATAATAATAATAATAATAATAATAATAATAATAATAATAACACTCACTGTCATGTGAGAATGAGTGTATGTCCAGCCTTGCTCATGCACACAAGAGAGAGTAAGCAATGAAGCAGGGAAGGAAGGAGGAGCCATTGGTGCCCACAAGTTGAAGCACAGAGATGGTGTGGTGGAGCTCGATGGGGAGGGAAGTAATACTGTCACTATTGCACAATTACCAGCATAGTATAGCGTATTTAAAAAAACTCAGAAGTGATCTGATTGTTATAGAGATTAAATCTAGGCCCTTCTAGATGCAACTATTTCATTGGATTATACGTATTAGAAACCTGCACCAATTTTTCCTCTTATCCTTTTATACACAATAGACCATTGATTGGTGCAAGGAAATGGACAGCCATTCTTTATCATGTGAGGGTGGAGGCTAGGAGAAGATGGGCAGGAAACAGCCATGGAGAAAGACAGGATTTGGAAAATATGTTGTAAACTAGTTTTGAGTGTGGCTTGGAACTGGTGCATTGGCATTTGGAACTGGAAGTGCCAACAAGTGTGACTAAGCACAACCAAGTATCATCAGATGTCCAGAAAGAAATGCATGCACATGCACAAGCACACATGGTCAACTCTAGAAGACATCATAGAGTTAAAACTATGGAAATCAATACCACATGAAGTGATCATCATTCACTTGGGATGTCTTTAAATAGAGATTAGGCAAATTAATGGAAGATAAAGCTAAAGGCTAATAGTCATAATGGCTATATACCATTCTTAGATTGTAATCTTTGAACTGCAGAGCTAGAAGGGACCCTATGGATCATCACATCCCGCCCCTGTTAAGGAGGCACAGTGGGGAATTGAACTCACAACTTCTGGCTCCATGGTTCTTTATATCGGAATATGTGAGCAAGGTGTAGTGGACTAAGATTGAGAAAGATTATCAACAAACAAGGAAGTAAAATGTACTAGTTTAAATTGTATCCCCAGTTCCATGACCCTCTAAGCATAGTGGGAGATGATTTGAAGGCAAGGACTTTCACTGCATTTGTCAAGTGCTAGGTTGGAGAATGCTAATATATTAACTGGACTATTTTTTGTCTCTTCCTCTCAATTTTAAAAAAATGTTTATAAAACAAATGGTTTTTGTATTAGCAAATGTACTCTGTTCAAATGTGTGTGTTCAAACATATGTGGATGAGTTTATTCTAATTTCCCTTTAAGGCAATGTTAGCTTTGGTTAACCAAAGCAAATTGACCTTGTCAAGCCAATGTAATCAGTATCCCTCTCAGAGACCCATTTTATTTTTGTTTTTCTTCTTCTTCCAGAAAGGAGATATAATTGACATCATCTGTAAAACCCCAATGGGCATGTGGACGGGGTTGCTAAACAACAAGGTGGGAAACTTCAAATTCATTTATGTGGATCTTATTACAGAAGAGGAATCCACACCCAGAAAGATAAAGTCACACAAGAGGAGCAAAAGGGTCAAGCCTGCTTCTCTTCAGGAACTCCTGGAACGGATCCATCTCCAGGTCTGTTAATTTATTTATTTTTGTGCTGAGGGCGGAGTCAGAGAGACAGTTGGAAACGGAGAGAGAAGGAGAGAGGAGGTTTTAGAGAGGTTTTAGGAGAGAGATTGGAAAGTTGGTGTGGTATAGTTGGTTTATGAATTAAAGAATAGTTAAAAGATAGAAGTAGAATAAATAGACAGTCATCAAATAGTATTCCAGTGATTCACAGTGAGTTATATGAAAAGAAATACAAATAAAGAACACTTTATTTAATACAAATAAACACTTGTGGCGTTCGACCTTGTTGCCCCTGTTTATTTGGCCCTCACCAAGACTCACGCCCTTTTCTCTTCTAGCTGCCACCAGGTATTATCCTCCTAATACCGATTATGTGTGTTATACACGTGTGCTGCCAACTCTAAGGGTTATTGAACTTAGGAATCAGAGGTTTAATTAACTAATATTCTTTTATTGTCAAGTAAATCACAAAGGTAAATCACGTATGAACTGTATCAGGTATTAACAAGGATTTGATTATGTATTGGGTTGCAAGTACTTTTGTTCCGAACTACTATATACTTTTAATCAATATCTATTTTATAGTACTTATAATTTCATTCCTGCTTGTTCAATCTATAAGGAAGGAATTGTGCCTGGAAACAGATCAGCAGCCAGTGGAGCTGCTGTAGCGGGGAGCTATGTGATCTCTGTAACTAGCCCAAATTAGCAATCTGGCTGCTGCGTTTTGGACCTGCTGGATTTCTGGACACTTCCCAGAGGCAGCTCCACATAGAGTGTGTTACAGTAATCCAGCTGGGATGTAACTAAGGCATGTGTCACCATGGCCAGATCAAACCTCTCCAGCAACAGGGGCAGCTGGCACACTAGTTTTAATTGTACAAATGCACTCCTGACCACCACCAAAACCTGCACATCCATGCTCAGAGATGAATCTAGGAGAACCCCTAAGCTGCACACCTGTGTTTTCAGGAGTGGAAGCCCATCCAGCACAGGCTGCATCCTTATTCCTTGATCTGCCTTTTGACTGACCAGGAGCACCTCTGTCTTGTCTTGATTAAGTTTCAGTTTATTCACCTCATCCAGTCCATTATGGATACCAGACACTTATCTTAAAGCCAAAATAACTTCCTCAGGCTTAGATGGAAAAGAGAGATAGAGGTGGGTGCCATCCACTTAAGAGTGGCACCAAACCTCAAAATGTTGGATTATCTCTCTCAGTGGTTTCATGTCATGTTAAATAGCATAGGAGACAAGACAAAACAAAACTCTGAGGGACCCCACAGGTCAGCAGCCAGGGTGTCAAAAAGGAGTCCTCTAGCACCACCTTCTGAGTACTCTCCTCCAGGATGGACAGGGCCACCATAAAACAGTGCTTCCAAGTTCCATCCCAGAGAGATGGGCCAAAAGGATACCATGGTCAATGGTATCAAAAGCCGCTGAGAAGTCCAGAAGAATCAACAGGGAGACACTCCTCCTGTCCAGTTCCTGATGTAGGACATCCACCAAGGCAACCAAAGCAGTCTCTGTCCCATAACCAGGGCTGAAGCCAAATTGAAATGGATATAGATAATCCATCTCATCCAGGAGCTGAGATACCACAGCCTACTCCAGTAGCTTGCCCAATAATGGAATATTACAGACTGGTCAGTAATTATTCAGTATTGTGGGATCCAAGGAAGGCATTTTCAAAAATGGTCTTACTATTGCCTCCTTTAAGCATGCAGGAATCCTACCCTGTTGTAAAGAAGCATTCACCTACCCACTTGACCAGTCCCTTTCTAGCAGCTTTTATAAGCCAGGTAATTTGTAGCCCTTAAACTATTTGTAGCCTTATTGGGCCAAGATATGGCCTCCAGTATCCCAAAAAAATAGTTTAAATTAAATTAGAATTGGGGAAAAAAATTGAAGCTTAGAAAGCCCCCTTGTACTCATATTTGGGGGCATCACTCCAAGCCCCCATCTCATATTTTTTAATTGGCCACTAAAAGATATAAGGGTGATTTTTTTTCAGATTAAAAAAAACAATTTTTGTAAGAAAAAAGTTGGAAGGATTGTCACAGCAGCAAGCTGCAGCCCTCCAAGAGATGAGTGTGATCAGGAGAGGAGTTGTCTACTTATTCTCCAATTTGTAATATTTGGGAGTTATTCTACAGATTTAGTTCCAGACTCCAAAATCTGATAGAACATATAAATCAGCAACTACAGTAACTATTTGTACTTCTGTGTCTCTCCTGATCATTCAGTGTATTTAATACACATGTACGGTGCTTGGTGTCTTGGGCATTCTTAGCTGGAAAGATTAGGTATAAATTGACTAAAAATTAACCAATAAATGAACATACCTAATGGTGAGAATCCTACTGGTGTTTAAGTAACTTACTGCAGTTAACTGTGGCTAATTGTGAGATGCCAGGATGTACTCTGGTCATGTGCTGAATTACACAACCAAGATGCATCCCACCACCTCATCTGTTAGCTACAACTGAATCTCACATGTTACTCTGATTTTACACAAACTTCAATAAGATTCCAGCCATTATCTCAGCAAACCTATATGGTAGTCCATAAAAGTCTATGATGATGATGTTGCTAATACTAGCCTGTATAAAATCTTTATAAGGATTCCCAAAGTAAAATATGTGATGCATGCTTTAAGTTTAAATGCTTAGGTGGCATATAACGTATTATTGCTACTTTTCTGTGTCAAATCTGGCTATGACCAAAGCTGAGACCAGTGCCAGTCATTCCATTAGCCTCACTGAGGCAGTCACCTCAGACTGCAAGGGGCAAGAGTGGCAAATTTGATAATTACTCCCTTTGCCCTGGCAGAGCTACTGTTGCTCAGAAGACTTGCAACTGCATGGCACAGCTCTCCAGTATAGCCACTTGGTTAGTGCCCAGCTCCAAGGGTCTACAGAACAAGGCTCTATAGCAAAAGGAAATTGGGACATTTCCTGTGCTCTGGCAAAGGCAATTTTTCTGGCTGCTGTTCCCAGAGGAACAGACGCTGCAGGTATCAGGCCTATGTACTGAGGAACAGCTGGCTAAAATAGAGCTGGTCTCTGATAGCTGAAGGCACTGCCATGTCCTCCTCTTTGCAGCTCAGAAACAGTTGACTTTGAAGGAACATGCCATCACTCTGGTACCAACCTTCCACACCTTGTAAACAAACTGCATTGCTGAAAGCAGCAGATCCCTTTGATGAGTCTGGCAGTTGTTTACTTCCTACATAGTTAATAAAATCCTTCACTTCATTTTGTTTATGGACCAAAGAATAGTTTGTAGCTGATTTAAGTGTAGTTCCTAGGATGTATAAAAGTTTCACATTTACTATTGCTGTATTAAATTATAGAGGGGGAAACCTACAGTATTGATGTTACACAATATAAGCAGTACTTCTCTAATGCTTCATAATTACAGTGCCATTTTCAGATGCTAATTATTACTCTTAACCTTGAACAGCAAGAAACATAAATGAAATTCTCTCACATACACAGGCTTCAGAAATGTACACCTATAAATATGCACCATACACAAAGTCAAATGTCTGTGCTACCATGCTTTATGTTGTGTGCAGAAATGCTGTACTGCTTGAAATGGCAGACTTATAAATTATAGTGTGTTGACATTATTTTCCCTACAAACTAGATATAAATATTTCTGTACTCCATTGTGATTTGATTAAATAATACAGCAAAGTGGACTGTAAATCAATGTAAAGGAGAATAAAGAATCTTTAGAGTTTTGGACTGGCCTTAGCCTAGATATTGAAATATTTTGCCAAATTTGTAGGTATATAAATGAAAGGAATATAGAGCTATAGGCGTGTGTCTGATTTTTGCTCAAAAGCCATTTCCTAATTGAGTTCAACAGGACTTATCACCAGGCAAAGGTGCACAGAATTACAACTTTAGTTCCACTGATTTCGGTGAGCAAGATAGCAAGGTGATTCAATTAAGTGTAGCAAAATCAACAAAATCTTGTGGCATCTTAAAGGTGAGTTTCTTGTATTTGGTATAAGCTTTTGTGGATTGGAGCCTGATTCTGCAGAGGCCTCTGAAGGCCTCCGACAGAATGGGCTGTGGTCTATGAAAGCTAGCTTCTGCCAAATAAAACACAGTAGTCTTTCAGGCAGTACAAGACACTTTGGTTTCTTGGCTTTGCTACCAGAGACTACATATTAAGAGCTTCAGGCTCTTTTGGATGAAACTAATGCCCTGGATCCGTTCCAGTCGGGCTTCAGGCCGTGCCATGGTACAGAAACGGCATTGGTCGCACTGTTGGATGACCTGTTGAGGGAGGCTGACGGGGCAAAATGTCTTTGTTGGTCCTCCTCGATATCTCAGCCGCCTTCGATACCGTCGACCATGGTATCCTCCTGGGGAGGCTCTCCGAGTTGGGAATCGGTGGGCTGGCGCTTGCCTGGCTCCGATACTTCTTGGAGGACCGTCCTCAGAGAGTACAGCTTGGGGAGAGTGTTTCGGCCCCGTGGAGTCTCAATTGTGGGGTTCCGCAGGGCTTGATTATCTCCCCAATGCTGTTTAATATCTATATGAGGCCGCTGGGTGGGGTCATCAGGGGGTGTGGGGCCTCGTGCCATCAGTATGCTGATGACACTCAGCTCTACATCTCCTTTTCACCTACCTCAGTGGATGCTGTTCTGTCCCTTCAGCGCTGTCTGGAGGCTGTACTGCAATGGATGCAGGAGAATGGGCTAAGGCTGAACCCAGATAAGACGGAGGTCCTGAGGGTGGGCGGCCCCTCCATTGGTGGTTTGGGAAACTCCCTCTCTTTTGGGGGGGTGACTCTCACCACGAAGAGTGAGGTTCGCAGCTTGGGGGTCCATCTGGATCCGGCGCTCACCATGGAAACTCAGGTGGCGTCAGTGGTCCGGTCCGCCTATTTCCATCTGTGGCGGATTGCCCAGCTGCGTCCCTATCTTGATGATGGGGCGCTCACCACTCTGGTTCACTTGTAATCTCGAGATTAGACCACTGCAATGCGCTCTACGTGGGGCTACCTTTGAGATTGATGCAGAAGCTTCAAATGGTGCAGAATGAGGCGGCCAGACTTCTTAATGGGACGCGAAGATATCAACATATTTCCCCCACTCTGGCTGCCTTGCATTGGCTGCCCGTTCATTTCCGCATTGATTTCAAAGTGTTAATGATGACGTATAAAGCCCTAAACGGTTTAGGACCTTGTTATCTAGCAGAACGCCTCCTCCCACCTAGATCTACTCAAATCACTTGTTCTAGCCAGGAAGGGCGGCTGAGGGGCCTAACGCCGAGGGAGGCCCAGAAAGAAAGAACAAGAAACTGGGCCTTCTCGGCAGTGGCCCCTCGACTTTGGAACAGTCTCCTGTCAGAGATCTGCCTGGCTCCCTCGCTGGGTGTTTTTAAGAGCCAACCTAAGACCTGGCTCTTCAGGCAAGCCTTCCCTCATGTCACTACCTGATTTAATTTTCTTTCTACTGTCTATCCTGATCTCTACCTCTCCATCTTGAATGTTACTAATATTGTTGTTTAAACTGTTGCTTTTAATTATTGTTTTATGCTATTTTTATTGTAAGCCGCCCAGAGTAGACGTGGTCTAAATGGGCGGGGTATAAATTTAATAAATAAATAAATAAATATTAATGCAGTTACCCCTCCAGAAATTTTAGTTGAAATGGTTAACTTTGGCTGAATATTAAATTGTCTTATGCTTTTTCCTATAATGAAAGAAATATATTTTCCATATATTAATTTCATTAATTCATTTTACATTAATAAATACTGGACTAAATCCAGTGTTATTCCTAACTAGGGCAAATCCATAGAAATCAATGAGACTTGATTTAGTTTTGACTAACAACTCTGACTCATTTTAGTACTTACTTTAAGTGAGATTAATGTTGTATTTAGTCTATTAACATACCTTTGTATAATTAACAGCATTTTAAAAGATATTTCCACAGGAAAGCTAAATTTGATTAACTAGGTCCCACTGATTTTAAGGAGTCTCTTCTAAGCATGATTCCATCAGGATTCAATGCCACTTATGGCTCTTTCACCAAATGATAATAAATATTTTGTTAGGGGGAGGATTTTTACGACATTTCTCACCAGATTACTCACAAACATGTCCAAATGTGCTTATGGGTTCAAATGTAGGTTGCAAAGAAAATGTGAAATGTCATAGACATCCTCCCCCCCCAGGGCTGAAATCCTGTTGCTTAGTACTGTATAGTAAGCTGCCACTAGAGTAAGCCTATTGAATCAATGGAATTTATGGAAGAGTTGGCTTACTACACTAAGCAGAAGGCATTCAGCCAAATGTCATAAAGTAATTACAAATTTAGCATTCTTGAGCTTAGTTCAGTGTCCACATATTCAGTACAGTATAGACAGTAACGAGACATCAGTTACGTCTTAATATACTATCAAGAAGGAGCGATAGTGTTATGACCTTCTTTAAAATGTATGAATTGCTGGATAACTCATTGGTTGAGGCATCTGGCTGTGGAGCCTACCAGGGGGTTTGATTCCCCACTGTACCTCCTTGAGAGGGGCTGGACTTGATGATCCATGGGGTCCTTCCCAGCCCTGCAGTTCTAAGATTATTATACAATTTGTTGTAATTCAGGGTAGTTCAGATACCAGGGTGACTGTAGTTTGGAGGGAAGCACATGCTCTGCCTTTATCATGAGCCATCAGAATGTGGATTGCTAATGAGCTAAAAGCATCAAAGCTATACTTAGCATATTATTGTCGTTTCTCCACCCCCACCCCCCAAATGCAAGACAAAAAGCTACCTATGTAAACATGCCTATCTTTGTAACAGTAGGAATTTACATTTCTTTTCACAGGACTATTCATCAACCCTCTTGCTAAATGGCTACGAAACACTGGAAGATTTGAAAGATCTCAAAGAATGCCATTTAATTGAACTTAATATTGAAGACCCAGAAGATCGAACAAGGTTACTCTGTGCTATTGAGAATCTTCAGGACTATGAAAGTATGTGCTAAGTTTCTACTTGCTGGTATACTGGCATTATAATGAACAAATCTGTACATTTAAAAAAAGAAATTAAGTAATGGTGCTAGAGTCTAATATACTTCTATGGGCATGCCTGAAAAGACAACTTCTAATATGCCATGAAGTCGGATTAGCCCACCTTACAGCAGAGCAAAAGTAATGCATGGAAGAATTACAATTTTATACTACACCTCCCAGAATTCCCTAGCCATCACGGTCATTGCCCTTGCTGCCTTTGTGATCTGGAAAACTGTAGTCCCCTAAAAGTAATTTTTCCATGCTTTGAAATGAAAAAAAAAATCACATTTTTGCAAGCAGGTGTTTGTTTTAATATAAGTTGCAAAATTAAGAAATAATGGTTTGACACCAACAGTTGCTGATATCCAAGGCAAATGCAGGCTGAAGGAATAAATAAACTTTTGCCCCATGCCTAATTGTAATACTAGCTTTCATGTATTGTCACATAGAAACAAATCTATATCTATACCAATTTATGTTTCTACTACATAAACCCTATTTAAGCATTATGGAGAGGGCACTGTAAACATGAAAGGAAAGGGATGTGCTAGTTCTGCACCCTCCTCATATATTTCCCCCATCTTCTTCACAGAAATATATCAACAAGAAATACAAAATAAAAGAAAAGCAAAAAATAAAGAGGACAAAGATGTTGTGAGACCTTTAATACCAACTGCTATATTTTAATGTGAGTTTTTGTGGAACAAGTCCACTTCTTCAGATATAAGTGAGCATACAGAGACTGCATGGCAAAACATTCATGCACAGCTATAAAATAAGGGGACATTAGTGGTTGGTAGATTCAAGTTGTAAATAGAGGGGGTCATTAATGTCATTTACACCTAGTAATGACTTAAACCCCTGTTTGGTATTCACTTCGTTTCTACTGAAGCTTTGTTCTATAAACAGCAAGAATTACTGCTGGCTAAAGGAACTCCAGGCTCCAAAAACAACAGCAGAAACAACATATGGTAATGAGTTAAGGATTTTACCTTTGAAGCTTGTTCTCTGAGAGTGGCTGTGGTTGGGAAGGAACCTGGCTATGAAAAATGACAGCAGATAACACCATAATTATTTTAGTATTTCATATTGGGTAATGGCTTAAGAGCTCTTGGCTAATATTTAATCCATTGAGATGGATATTAAGCACATGTATATCCTTTATCTCAGCTGTTTCCTTCTCCAGAATAGCAGCTTTCAAATCCTGTGAAGAGTGTCCTGGTAGACTGAAATGATATGATGTCTAGGGCTTCCTTTCCATGGGTCCAGATAAAAAAATGTACTTTGAATAGAGGAGTGGTTTTGGAGTGCAACACCTAAGAAAGCATTATTTTAGGTTAGTCATTAATATATTCACATATTGTGGATCTCTGTGGGTACCCATGGTGGTTCTGTTGATCAGGAGGTAATTTTTTTTGTCAAAGGTGAAACAGTTGTGTGAGAGCAGTATAGAATGTGGTGACTGTGTGCTTTGTCCTTATTTTGCCTGGCATTCCTGACAGCCTGTAATAGGCCTCTGTGTGAGATATTAGTGTAGAGAGTTTCTACATCCATCATGGCTAAGATGACGTTGTCAGGGAGGAGGTTGTGAATGGATTGAAGTTTCCTTAGAAGTCTATCATATATCTTACATAACTAAGTGAATTGATGGCATATTGTTTGAGGATGGAGTCCACATACATATCCAACCATGACTGCATTAATGCTTGATACAATACATCTACTGGTGTTCCCTGTTTTGTGTATTTTTGGTAGCAGGTAGAAGGTAGCTGGTTGTGGTTCTTGAGGTGTGTTAGTCAGGATTTGCTCATATGCATTTTCAGAGAAGTTTTCCATAACATTTTGAAATTCCTTTTGATATTTGGCAGTTCGGTCTGTAGTTAGAAGCTAGTAAAATTTAGAGTTGGATAATTGTCTCTCAACTTCCTGTGTGTAGCTCGGTGTATCAATGACAACCACAGTGCCACCCTTATCTGCATCTTTGATGACAATGTTGGTATTGTTTTTGAGTCTGTGTCTAACATTGTGCTCTGTCCAGGTAAGAGTGGATATTAAATCGTGTCCCTTGTGGAAGATCTCAGCCCGGGTGCAGTGGTGAAATAATTCAATATAGAGGGCCAATTCTTTGTTCTGACACTCTAGAGGAGTCCACATAGAATTCTTTCTGTGGTGCTGGGAGGAAGGTGGTTGTGGTCAGTATATATTTCCTCCTTATGCTGTTGAACACTTCCTCCTCATACTTTAGAAATTAAGGCACAGCTTCTGTTTTGTCATCCAGCTTGTTGTCAAAGTTTGGAAATATTCTTTGAGTCATAGTTTGCGTGAAAAGGCTTCTAGGTCACCAGATGGCTGTATCATCCATATGGGATTGGTGGGTCAAAAGGACAGGCCCTGTGAGAGGACTGGCATTTCTGCTTGGCTCAGTGTATGGATAGATAGATTTATGATGTTATTGCATAACTTCATGGTGTTTTCATTGCAGGTCAAGCAGCTCTGTAGTAAATTAGATAGTTTTCTTTCTTCTGTTTCTTCAGAAAAGTAAGTTCTGCATCATAGATATTTTTTTCTTGTGGTGGAGAATATTTGCACAGTATCCAGTGCAGAGGGCTGGTTTGGTATGCATAGTCCAATATCTGCAAAATTCTTCTGGATTTTCCTTTGCTTGCTATATAAGATGCCAGTTAGGTGGTTCAGTAATTTTTTGAGGAGAGTGTTGCATAATATTTCACTGTAGTCACAGAGAAAAAAGTGCTGCTGCTCCAAGTGATTTTCTGAAGCAGAGGACCTCTGCTATGCATGGAGACTCTCCATGAAATCCAGAGTGCTGATATTCCATTGTTAGCATACTCTCCCTCTTCACATATTTATCCAACAACATTTGAATAAGGCTACAGTCTACTCATTTACGTGGGATAGAAATGGCTGGATTTCGTGTATGTCCCAAGCCTCTGTAGGTAGTATAGTACCTGTACTATAATGTAGAGTCTAATCCTGACTTGCCAAAGCAGCTAAATGCCAGTTAACATTACACCAGTTGAGACCATATGAAGCTGTGCTGAATCCAAGCCCTGTCCAGCCTAAGAAAGCTGAAAATTAGGACCAACCTCACATTGATCTAATTCTGTGGTGCACTGTGGCTGTGTCCATGGGCTAGAAAAGGATTATATGTGGAAAACCTCAGCACCTCTCTACTCCGCTCCTTTTTTTTTTTTTTTGTCTCTTCTGTCAGCAGATCTGAGCCTGTAAAACATTTCTACTAGTATGTAGCTTTATTGGCAGATCTGTGGGATCAGCTAGGAGAAGAGGACTCTGGTGGCAGAAGGGCATTTTAAATAGAGAATTAAGCTTGCATCTAATCCTAACCTCCTCCATGTTTGAGTTAGGATAGCACTGCCAGTCAGCTAAACCAGGATGTTACTGTGAAGTAAATGGACAGGAGTTTTGGATTGAAAGATGTTCCCAACACTGGATTTCAAGCAGCTGACACCCTGGCAGTTTTAGGTTCATCACAGGGCAGTAGACTTGCTGCTATGCTCTTTACAGTTGGGTAGATCTTATACAATAGTAGCCTGACTGTGACCAAGTTCATCTGTTAAAGGAACGGCAGTGCTCTATACTCAGCAGAGTGATAGCAGAGGGAGAGCTGGTGATATGTGGATCAAACATATGCATGGTATAATGCATTAAGAGATTAACCCATGGCCTCAGAGAAGCTCTTTGGCAGACACTATGCACTTATCTTAATACATGTTTAAGGAATATTTGAATAGCAAACCTTGAAGCAGTTCTCAGGAGCAAATTGATCCTCTCTATTTGATATAGAACAGCAGTGTTTTTACCAATGTAGGTCAGTAAGGTAGAAGATCAGAAAAATCAGTAGGTATGCAATGGGATATAATAGGTCATTCAGTCAAGTAATTATAATGAAAGAATGGGAGCCAACATGATCTTGGGGTCAACTCTTAGCAGAGAAACTAATTCTGCATGACCTTGTCTAAACCACTGTGCTTAAGTCAACCCAAGTGGAAAATTGGGTTGAAAAAGCTGAACATCATTGTTGTAACCAAATATTGCATCTGAAATCAACTTCTGAAGGTCAGGTTTTTTTTTTTCTTAAATAGGCATGGCTTTGCCTACTATAAATGATTTCCTAATTAAAATTGATTATCTGTACTGCTTAGAAGTGAGCAGCATAATTACCCAATTGTACAAGGGAATCTAGTTACTGATTGCAGAAATTATAATAAAGGACCCAAAATATACCCCTAGCCATCAACCGGATATAGAAATGTTCTTTTAGTGCAAGGAAAATTTCAATGGGTTATTAAAGTGTGTCTCCCTTAAACAAATGTCTGCAATACTTCATCTCATC
This sequence comes from Intellagama lesueurii, assembly GCA_037013535.1. Taxonomy (NCBI): domain Eukaryota; kingdom Metazoa; phylum Chordata; class Lepidosauria; order Squamata; family Agamidae; genus Intellagama; species Intellagama lesueurii. The sequence goes on along the minus strand of JBAJHW010000003.1, from coordinate 55,096,556 downwards.
TATTAAAGACTGAGATGATTGATTCACCTATGGGCCAGATATGACATTGTAGTATTCATGGTGTCCAAAATTTTACACATTTAGCCTTCATGAGTTTGACTGTACAGGCGATACATTTGCACAAGCAAATAACTCTTATTATTTTACCTAAAATAACTTCCAAAAAAGGCTGATGCCTTTGTTCTTGCAAACAAATCCATAATGGTTTTAAAAATGAACTACATGTTCTTGCCTCGATAACTAAATTTAATTCAATCAAACATTTAATCATCATCATCATCATAATCATCATCATCATCGTCGTCGTCGTCGTCGTCATCATCATCATCATCATAATGACACCAAAGTTTGTAAACTGAAAGCTGCTTCTCCCACTATACGACTTTAAGTGAGATTTGGTTTTGGCTGTCCTAATAATCCATATCTCACCAAGTTAATTCCCTGAAGGCCTTTTCATTGCTGTGGGTGGACTTCTAAATTCAGTCATCCTGATCTTGCCAAAGACTGCATTGAGTGAATTCTAGGGTATTTTCTGATGCAATTGAAACACCAGTGTCCCTCAGATTGGGAATGTGGTTAGCATTAGAACTAGATTTTAGGGTATGGGTTGGGTTTTATGTATGTTGCTTCTTATTTCTTGAATTTGTTGAGAATTCCAGACACCTGCCAAACAGGGCAAAGTTCTTTACAGTCAGAATATGGCTCTATTCATCTGCTACAGAAACCAGAGCTGTCAACACAGAGGGGACTAGCTCTACCCGCTCTGTTGAAGTTCCTGCTCATGTGTACAGTCTACACATGGAGATGTGGGCTTTTGTTTCCATATGGAATGTATATGCAAATAGGAAGCTCTCTTCTTCAGCTGCATCACTGCTTGAATGGAGAAGACAGAGACAGAGGGGTCAGGGCCAAGGGTTCCCTCTAAACATCTCAACAGCTCTGAATAGAGGTTGTGTCTCTTCTGCCTCTTGGCATCATAGATTGCCAAATATGACATGGGGCATTTCACACACACACACACCCATATATTATATTAGCAGGAACACAACAATAACCCACATTTTATCCCAGCCATTTTTGGACAGGTAAAAGCCCATACAGGGCAGGTAGCTGAAACACAACATGGGTTATAGAATATGGTGATCATGTCATGCAATGCCTCCCTTACAGGTTTAGTTCTATATGGGATTCTGAAACAGATGCAGCTCTAATACAGGAAACTCAAACAGCTGCACTGGTACATGAGGATTAATAGCAAACAGCTTTCTTTGGACTTTGGCCACTTTTAGTCTTCCTTGTAACTATTCTGGTTTATCATCTGCTGCAGAGTTCTTTCTACAGGTTATTATATAAGTGGTTCTAGATTTATATAACATTAGAAACACTTCAAATGTGCATCTTTAGGGAGATATTTGGAAATATTATCCTTTTCAGCTAATGGCTCACCGCACATGAGTGTATGCTTTCTGTTTCTATGATATCCTTACTGCTAGAGATCAGCTGCTTTACCATGAGAGCTTGATTTGCAGTAAGGTAACTAGGTGGGTGCTGCAATAAACCTCTAGTCCTCATGATACTGTCCGGAGAACTGGGTTGTCCTCAAGAATAAAAAAGTTCCCCATCCCTAATCTAGAACACCATTAAATGTTCTCATAAAGGTTGTCTTCCTGGTGATAAAGCCCTTTACATACTCAACATATCACCAGTAGAATTCACATATCAAGGAGTCTAAATAATTGATATGAACCCTTGAAATGTCCTGTGAAATATATTGCTGATGTATTGTATCAGGACAAAAAAAAAGATTCCTCCAACCTTGCACTTTTCTGAAAAGATAGCATAGATGCCGTCATACAGTTATTGTCATGTGCTAACATTTAAACTAAGCAATGAAAAAAATGAAAAATGAAAGGGCCACTTTAATTAGATGTCTTTATATACATCTTTTGAGAAAGGCCTGGGTCATTTGTGAAAATTGGTAGAATAAACATCAATAATTTAAGATATGCAGATGACACCATCTTACTGGCAGAAAGCAGCAATGGCTTCAAATGACTTCTACTGAAAGTGAAAAAAGAAAGTGCCAAAGCAGGACTGCAGTTGAACATTAAGAAAATTAAAATTATGATTACAGAAAAACTACACAACTTGGATGTCGACAAGGAAGAAATTGAAATATTTAGAGATTTTGTATATCTTGATTCAATCATCAGTGCAAATGGAGACTGCAGCCAAGAAATCAGAAGAAGACTGAGACTCAGAAGAGCAGCAATGAAAGAATTATAAAAGATCATCAAATGTAGGGATGTGTCACTGGAGATCAAGATTATCCACAGTCTTATATTTCCAGTCACTATGTATGGAGGTGAAAGCTGGACAGTTAAGAAAGCTGTCAGGAAAAAAATGATTTCATTTGAAATATGGTGCTGGAGGAGAGCTTTGTGGATACCATGGGCTACCAGAAAGACAAACAAGTGGGACATAGAGCAAATCAAGCCTGAACTATCTCTCGATGCAAAAATGTTGAAACAGGTTATCCTACTTTGGGTACATCATGAGAAGGCAGGATTCTCTGGAAAAAACAATAATGCTGGGGAAGTTGAAGACAGCAGGAAAAGAGGATGATCCAAGAAGAGATTGATCAACTCCCTAAACGAACCCACAGCTTGAGTTTACAAGAGCAGAGCAGGGCTGCTGAGGACATTTTGGAGATTGCTCATTCAAAGGGTCAACATAAGTCAGAGAAAACCTGACCACACATAACAATAAAGCTCATGCATGCAACAATTACTTTCAAAATAACATTCTTTTGAATTGCACATTTTTATGACATGCGCCACAGCCTTCTCTTACTATAAGGGAGACACCTGTACTTTTACAGAAACAAATCTCAAGGACAAAAGAAGGACAAAAATGCAGATAATGAATATTAATAACATAGCTCTTGTCAGAGTGTATGTCATCAGCCTTATATTTCTTCAGTATCCATAGCTTAATCCTACAGACTAAAGTAATATCAGAATATACATGTCAAAATGATGCATATCATAGACACTGCTAACCCTATCTCAGACAACTCTGACTAAAAGCCATTTATCTTTTATGAACCTGCTATGCTTTAGGAAAATTACATGACTTCTCGTAGCTGATAAGATAGCATGTTCCGCTGATTCTGCAACATTTAACAGTAGCCTTTAAAAATCTATTTCTGTATCTTCTGCCTTAACTAAAATTGTACAGATTAAGACCAACATCTGCCCTTAGTGACAAAATGCTGCGAATGCAAGCTTGCATGTTGAGTTAGGAGGAAGTGGTTGCTTTTGAAATTAGATGATCAAAAGACCATATGTATTGATTTCCTGGTGTCAGTCTTCTTAACATATAAAGGCCCCTGAAAAACAGGATCCAAACAATAGCACAAGGGCTCAGCTAGAGCATTCCCACTATATTCAAAAAGAGTCTGCTGTAAGGCTCCATTATTGGGCAAAACAAGACCTGCCCATTGATAAGGCAGTCATTATATCTTCCTTCCTTATATCAGACTTGCTTGCTTGCTTGCTTGCTTGCTTATTTATTTATTTATTTATTTATTTATTTATTTATTTATTTATTTATTTAGCCTGTAGCTGCAATTATTGTTGTTATGTTACCATTTTTTTCTCTGTAATTTTTATCCTTCCCGGTTCCAAGGAGCCTAGGCCTGCGTAGTTGGCTTCTGTCATTTCGCCCTCACAACGAAGTCAGTACATGTAGCAACCATTTTGTACCACCTCCCTAGCTTGCCAGTTCATATCCAGGCCCAGTTCAGATCACTAGTGCTACTTGTTACAGCATGAAAGGCTTCTTCTCAAACTTTTCATGCCCCTCCTCTTTGCCATCACAAGTGCCTACCCTTTACTCTCAGGTTTGGGCTGTGAAATCTCAGGGGCCGGCTGCAACTGCTGACCTATCAAGTGTATTTTATGCTGGTTGTTTCATTTATTGGAATCATTATGGTAATGTTTAAATCAGCAATGATGTGCTATCTCATGTGTCTAATTATCTTGATATGTCTAATGCAACATTCCTCAATCTGATGGTCTCCCAAAGTTTTAGCTAGCCTTAGCTAACCTCTTCAGTGGTTTAAAATGATGGACAATATAATCAAGACATCTGAAAGGCACCAGTTCGAGGCAAGCTGGTTTAGTGTTTACCTCTATCTCTCTTTTTCGTATACTTCTTGGTGAGACACAGCTGTAAAAGATGTTGTGTGAGGTAAGTTATGCTAAGAAATGAAGGTCACCCCATTAGCTTGATGGCTGATCTGGGATCTGAATCAATCTCTCCCTTATTCTCATTGTCACCCCAGACTGCTTCATTATTACTCAAGTGGTTTGTAAGGCACTTCATGCCTTTTTTTTTTTTTTATGTTTTGCTGAGCAACCATTTAACTATCAATCTCTTACTCAAAAGAATCTCATAATATATTATTTCCCTCTTACAGATGAACAAGAGCAAGAAACAGAGCAAGTGCCGCAGAGCTTAAGCCCTGACCTCAGCTTTAACAAGACACAGTTAAATGACTGTCCAAGAGACTCTGGTTGTTATATCTCACCAGAAAATTCAGATCACAGCAAAGAAGACCTAGATACAGAGAATTTGTCTGATATGGTAAAGACAATCACCATTACAGAATCAAACTGAATCCGTTCACATTTCCAGCAAAATTATTAACACTGAATTTGTGGCTTCAACAAATGCACTGAATTTGTCTGTTAGCATATGAATGCAGTAACAAACGTTATCAAGCTTGTCATCTGATTTCCAGCTTTTAAAAACAATTATACAAACCTCTTAAAAGCATAGGTGATGATTTTTCAATTCATTTGTAATTTTCCTAAAGGCAGAGTGATTGCATTTTTATACATTATTTGTACAGGAAATTACTTTTCTGTCATACAAGATTGACTAGCTAATGGTTTATAATTCTAAGACTTTTCATCTCTAAAACTAAAAAACAATCTAAATATTGTAAATAGTGTACATAATTTGTTATTTTGCAAAGCAATGGCTAGTTATCCTGTCCTTTTTATCTAATGATACATTTATATGAAATACTACTGTGCCACCAAAATGCCTCTGCAATTATAATGTAAGCAGTCAAATGTTTGAATATGAATATTTCTGGCTCTAATTTAATTAATACAATATGCAGAGTTAACCCTAATAATTACTGAAAACAATTTACACTGCCGTGAGTGAAGAAACATTAGTGTATACTAGACAGTCGACTGTTTACATCACACTGGACTGTGTATTCTGAATACATCATCAATGTGTTTCTTTTTTATATATATATATAAAGGTTCTTTTTATTGTTTTCTTTGCAAACAGTATGAAAAGAAATGTATTAAGGATATGATTTCCATTTCTATGAAGGAACCATTCTTTTAATGTGTGTGATTTGAAAATAGGCATACAAAATTTCTGTTTCTTAATAAACAATCAATTAAGATTTATAAAATAATACATAAAGTAAAATTGTCCACCACGACTCACAAATGGTCATATCTGCATGTATGTTAGATTTTCCTTCTTTGGTTTAAATACACCCCTTTAAAACCCAATTGAAAATAAACTAGTATCACTGAGTTCATGTTACTTTGAACATGGAAATTTCTAAAACAGAAATTTCACAGTCTTGTTTACTACAAATTATAACAAGTCATTTTTGTTCAATGTCTCATGCTGAAAATAAAGCTTCCCCAAATTGAAAAAGGATTTGACTGAAAATTCAATACATTCCAATTTTATAGGTACAATGCAAAAGATTTTAATTAGAGACTGATTAGGAAATACAATGAGCTTGGATTTTTCACTAGGAAGTATAGCAAAGGTCAGCATTACCCCAAGCTCCATAATCTATTTTGGATTTTTGATGACTCAATAGTACTAGTGAGCTTGACAGATTCTGGAAGCTTCTGACCAGTACTTGGGAAAGTTACTTCCTGGACTACAAATCTCAAAATCCCCCACCCAGTGGCGAAATCAGATGGGGATTCTGATAACTGTTGTCCAAACAATGACTTTCCCAAGCTCTGACTGTGACATTTCAGTATGCTTCTGATATCATGCCCTCTGGCTATCCGATGCTACTTAATATCTACTTGGAAGCCTCCTATCACTGTAAAGCAATCTAAAATGTATTTTAAAAATTAAATAATTTTAAACATTTCTAAAGAAATAAACCAGGGATGGACACCATTTGCTAGGACTGAGAGCCAATTTCTGCCTCCAGGACTCTAAGAGCTGCACAGAGGACCCAAAATATATATTTAAAAAAAAAACTTTGAAAAAGATCCCAGAAGCAGCTAAAAGCCCACTTCTCATTTCACAAAATGAGCATGGGAGCATGGGCATGTGACCCATTTAAAAGTTGAACACCCCTTTTGGAGGCTTTTAGAAATTACAATTCACATGGGGGGGGGGGCGTGTAGAGACCATGAGGTAGGGATGGGAGTCACAAAAACAGCCTTGGGCCTCCCTGTGGCTCCAGGGTAGCACTTTGCCCATCCCCACGTGAAACAATGTCATGTTAAAATTATATGTACACTTATAAAAGATGACATCATCTACTCTAGCCAACAACCTGAAAACCCAAAGCTGTTTGGTGAATGAACATGATTTAACCATGCACTGAACTGAAATTAACATCAGCACCAATTGGGCTTTCAAGGTAAAACTATTCCATAGTTGTGGCACCACAACAGAAGAAGTATTCTCTTACTCGGTGGGATACAGAAGAGGGGCCCTCTTGCAGAAAAGCCATAGGTAAATTTATGTCCCACCACCTTCCCAGAAATGGAGCCCAAGGTAGCTCAGAATATGAAGTATAAATGGAAACAGAGTAAGTGATCGTGCTGAAACACAACTGCATTACCAAGTTTTAAAGGGACATCAATAAAGATTATAAAAAACTGAATAGTACCATGAAAATAGTCACCCATGAAAAGTTTTGTCCTTGCCAGCTAGTTAGTTGCTGAAATGTATCTGTGAAGCTTCCCAGTCATCCAGGTGAGGTTATCTGGAAGTTGAGTCATGGCAACTAGACTTATTTCTTACTAGATTGAAACGTTTCACTACTCATCCAAGTAGCTTCTTCAGTCTGAGAAGAGTTGGTAGAAAACCCCTGATATCTGTCTCTTATTTATCATGCTGCCCTTTCATCCGTCCCCAGAAAGATCAGGACCACAGACACCAGAAAGACCATTGTTAACTACTGTTAACCACTCATGACAATGGGTGGAGAAGGACTTCAGAGGTGGGATTTTCACTCAACCCCCCCCCCAATCCATTGTCCATCTAACCAGCCTATTCAGACCAGGGGGAAGTGAAACCAACCTGGAAGATATATCCGGGTCTCCCACCAACTCTCCTCAAACTGAAGAAGCTACTTGGATGAGTAGCGAAACGTTTCAATCTAATAAGAAAGAAGTCCAGTTGCCATGACTCAATTTCCAGTTAGTTGCTGAAAGCCCACCTAAGTAGGAAAAAAAATTGTTAGTTGGAAGGACAACATGAAGGCCCACTTCAGCCTTCCTTGGAAGTGAGTACCAGAGTCTAGGAGCAACAACCAAGAAGGCACTCACATGTATTTACATCAAATGTGTCTCTGAGAGTGGTGAACCAAGAGAAGGGCTCTACACAGGTCTCAAAGTCTGGGCAGGCTTATACAAAACAAGAACAGTAACCAGTCTTTCAGGTAGGTCGAACCCCAATAATAGCTGTAACCTTGACTTTGCATTGTGTATGGAAGTCAAACAAGGGAGTCATTGTCCCTGCAGAGGCAATAATAATAATACCAGTTCACCTTTTTGGCTTACTGTATGGATTACAAACAGATAATGCATGAGAAGTGTTTGAACATTTGAAAGCACTATAAAAATGCTGCATACTATTATTACTGAAAAGGGAAGAGAAGTATTTTATTGTTGTTGGAATGGCAAAGTATTTAAAATGTGTATGGGCCCAAAACACCAGTTTGCAAGAATGAGAATTCAGGCTTTTAAAATTCTACCTGAAACAATGAACTCCACACTGTACAGTACCTTATAATCTGAAACAAAAGCCCAGGTAGTACCCTGTTCCCCCCGAAAATAAGACAGGGTCTTATATTAATTTTTGCTCCAAAAAACGCATTAGGGCTTATTTTCAGGGAATGTCTTATTTTTTTTCATGTACAACAATCTACATTTTTTCAAATACAGTCATGTCATCTCTGGTTGCTGAACGATGGTGGAGGGCGGGGTTTCACTTAACTAGGGCTTATTTTTGGGGTAGGGCTTATATTACAAGCATCGTGAAAAATCCTACTAGGGCTTATTTTCAGGTTAAGTCTTATTTTCGGGGAAACAGGGTAGCACTTGTCTAATTAAAACCTACTCAACTGAAAATCCTATTTATCAGAAACAAATGTTTATCCCATCTACATCGTCAACAAACTATTCACATGAGCAGCTAGCAATAAACAACAGAAAGCTGCACAATGAATGTCAATTAATGTAATTTGCTTTTCAAATAAACTTGCTCTCTATGTGCACAGTGTAAGTACTGTCCTGTGTATCCATTATATAAAGGTCAATTAACCTCAATTCCAGTTAACGTGCTCAACTGAAATAAACCCAGCAGAAGAGCTATTCCTTCAATCTCTGCCACTTCATACGCAAACAAGTGCAAGTCTTTCTCTGAAAATACTCCATTTTGAAGTAAAAGTGTTTGGCATCTCCTGACCATTTTTCTGTAGCTTTTAGAGAAGCTCACATTATTTGTGTCTTAATGTCAGAAAAAATGAGTATGTGGGCACAAGGAAGATGAACTTTGGACTATATGAAGTCTTGAAGGCATATGCATTAATCCGAGGCTCTGCTAACACCTCTCTGGAAGTGGAAAATCTTTGCTAAAGATAGCTTGGATACTTGCAAGATCGTAAAGGGGGTTTTAGTTTTGGCCTCCGAATGTCAGCATTTATAGCAAAAGTCAATCAAGTGCTTCCTTCCTCTGCTTAATCAGGAAGAACGTTTGTCATGTAGTGGGCAGCTTTGAAAGCCCTTGTGTGGAATTATGCAAGCAACACTAATTGAAAGGCCCACCAGTGGTTTCAAAATAATTGAAGCAAAAGCAATTGGTTGAAGTCAGGAGTATTGGTTTGGGAAAGTACAGACCCCTTCAAATACCATAAAAGCAGGCATTTCAAAAGAGCATTTGGGTTGAGTGCTGTGTCATCACTACTTCCTATGCTGATTCCTTGCTTTCCTAGATCAGCACTTTTTAATTTCTTTTCCTTCAATGAACCATGACATATTTTTTGGTATTGTTCAAGAGCCACATTACTATCTTAGGTAGACCTCTTTCAGTACCTTACTTGATGTCCCTCAACAAAGTCTGGCAACCAATTGCAAATCTCCTTCACGAATACATTACAAAACAAACAAACAAAACAAAACACACACATACGCATAGTTTAGGACACCATTAGGATTCTCTAGAACTATACATACTATTGTGGTTGCCACTATTGGCAGGCTTATATTTCAGCCTTTTCCTAATGAATCCCGACATGGAACACATCTCTTTCATCGATGAATTGGGTGTACATGCCATATTTATTGATAGCCCTTTCCTGGTCAGCTCATTATCAGCTGAAAAAAATACCAGTGTATACTTAAAATGTTTTAAAATATTATTCCCGCCCCAATTGTTTGCCACTTTTCACATTTAAATAGCATGTTTATTCAAAAACACCAGGCACAGTCAAAATTATAAAAACATTGACTGGTATTATGTAACAGACACAAGTTTCAACCAGAAACCTAAGTATCTGTTAAATATCGGCGCAGTATGTGTGCTGTTCCTAATATTACCATTTTTTGTAGCTCTGATGGTGTGATTTCTGAGATCTGCAACTGCTTATAGTACTGAGTGAAATTTCTTGATATTGTTCCCAAAGCTCCAATTACTACGGGGACCACTGAAGTGTGTTTCTTCCAGAGGCGAGATATTTCGATTGCCAGGTCTCTGTACTTTGTTAGCTTTTCAAATGCTTTATTTTCAATTCTGGCATCCCCTGGAATTGCAATGCCAATGATCCGGACATTTCTTCGTTCTATTACTACTATGTCTGGTGTGTTATGTTCAAGGTGTCTGTCCATTTGGATCCAGAAATCCCACAAGATTTTGACTTCCTCATTTTCTGACACCTTCTCTACCTGATGTTTTTTTGTTGTGGGTGTATTGTTGTGATAAGGGGGAGAGATGATCTGTCACTGTGATTGATGGGTGTCGTTAGCTGGTCTTTTGTGTGCAGTGATCACCGGTCCTTGTGGCTGGGTAGAGTCCGTTGCCCTTTTGCAGGCTGTATTTTTCAGTACTGGGAGCCAGGCTTTGTTGAGTTTGACTTTTGTGCAATCTTTGGACATTCACAGGTGAGGTGTGACAGAGTTTCATCTTTTTTTCAGCAGAGTTGACATTTGCTATTAGCACAAATTCCTTGGATCTTAGTTTTCATTACGTTGGTTGGAGTGCTTGCTCTTGTGCAGCAAAAATCAAGCCTTCAGTTTCTTTCTTAAGGGTCCCAAGTTTTAGCCATGCCCATGTTGAATTATGATCATGCTTTCCATCAATATTTCTCAGGTGTCGTCCATGTAGTGGTTTATTTTTCCAGCTGTTTAATTTATTTTCAAATTATTGTTTCTTATATTGAGCCTTTGTTTCTGTTGTTTTCAAAATATTCTCCATTTTCACTGCTTTCAGTAATTTTTCTCTTCTTGTACTGATATAATCATTTAGGCTTCTTTTTTCTTCCTCTACTACCTACTGTATTTGCAGTAATTCATGCCTCTGATTTTTCATGGTAAATATAATCTCTCTACATCACTTTTTGGATGTAATGCGTGATGCATGTTCATTAGTTTCCATGTTTTTCAATCCAATTCTTCTAATTAGTTTTGAGTCCAATCTATTATTCCAGCTGGGTATCTAATTACTGGAACTGCCCATGTGTTTATGGCTTTGATTGTATTTCCCCCATTTAATTTCGATTTTAAAATTTTCCGCAGTCTTGTGATATATTCCCTTTCTGGCAGTTCTTTAACTTTTGTGTGCACAATGTTGTCTACGTCTAGTATTCCTAGGTATTTATAATTTCCATCACTTGATAGTGATTTTATAATATTGCCATGTTTTTCTTGCCACGGTGTATAGACAGAGCTGTCAATTCCAAATTTCATTTGGATATCTTCACTATTTGCACTGTGTTTAGCAGTGATTCTGTATCTGTGGAACTTTTCGCATATAGTTTTAGGTCATCCATGTATAAGAGATTATTGATTTTTCCAGCTTGTTGTGAAATATGGTAGCCCAATCCAGTTTTATTTAAAATTATTGACGTGGGGATTAGTCAGATGTTAAACAGCAGTGGTGACTAAGAATCCCCTGAAATATTCCTGTTTTGATGTTAACTTCCCCAATTTCTTCACCATGCGCCATTAAAACAGTTTTCCATTTTTCCATGTTTTTCTTGAGGAACTTCTGAATGTTTTTACTAATCCCAAACATTTTTAGGCAGGTGTTAATCCAGCTGTGTGGCAATGAGTCAAATGCCTTTTTATAGTCTATCCAGGCCATGTTAAGGTTTGTTTCTCATCTTTTTGCATTCTTCAGTATCATTTTATCAATAAGCAGCTGATCTTTCGTGCCTCTTGACTTTTTAAAGTTCCCTTTCTGTTCAGTTGGTTATAGGGAGATTTCAGTTAAGTATTTAGATATTGATCTTGCAAGTACTCCTGTGTGGAGCTTGAACATTGTTGGAAGGCATGTAATTGGTGCAGCAAAAATCAAGTCTTCGGTTTCTTTCTTAAGGGTCCCCAGTTTTAGCCATGCCCATGTTGAATTATGAGCATGCTTTCCATCAATATGACTAGACATAGGACATTAAAAACAACTACCAGGTACCCCATCAACATGCTTGGTGACACTCCCAAATAACATTAATCCATTTGACCAAAACACAGTTTCCAATGTCTTGTATTCAACCCTATGAAGAGTAACACATTTCATATTATGTTGAAAAGTCAGAAAAACAGATAAAAGGGTCCTATACAAGAAAAAGCAAGGTAGATTGACTATGTCATATAAAAACACCAATGGGAACAGGACTTTAAAACATCATGAGTATTAGGTTTCTATAGGAACCTGCAAACAGTGTCCAATCCAATATGTATCTAAATATTTGTTGTACAAATTGGGACTGATCCACCACAAGTTGTTGGAAGTGGCTTTAGCTAATTTGTTCACAGGTTTCTAAAGATATGTGTATGCATTGGTATGTTCCTAGATGGAGAGGAAATAAAGCGGAAGATGTGGAAAACAAAGGGCTATAACTTGGGAGAAGGGGTGCTGCCCCACTCCATTAACTTTGGAAATATGGTGGAATTTCAGATTGTTTCCTCTACTTTCCCAAGAAGCTGTTCTCAGACAAAATATGTGCTGGGAGTGTGGAAAGATGTCTTCTTAGTGTTCTCAATCAGTAGCCTGGTTTGCCCACATATGCCCACTCACCATCTAGCCTAAATCAGAGTGCTATATGTTTGGAACTCATCTACTCAGGAACATACACAGGTGTCAAGCAGCAAGGGAAAAAGAGGAAACACCCCACCACCACCCATATCAGTAGCACAGGAGATACTATCCTACACCACAAAGAAAAACATTAGGCAGGTAAGTTCAAGCAGACACTTCTGTTGTGGGGGAAGTGACTGCTTTCAGCAGTTTGGATGGGCAACCATAAATGATAGAGCCTCTGCTGTCAGTGGCTGAAATGGGAAACTCAGTGACAGAATAGTCTACTCCCACAACAGCAATATATAAATAACTTTCTCCATCCAGCTAATAGTATCTTTGCTGAGAGGGTCTCCCCAATCTTTGTCAAATACAACATCTGATGTAAAGATGAGATTAAGAAAAATGAGCCTCTGCTTTGGGTAGCTGAAATGGGAAACAACAAGAAAGAACCCTGCAACAACAAATTTCCTAAGTTTGCTACTTTTGAAAACAATGAACTACAACAAGAACACAAGTATTTTTCTTTTGTGTAAGAATCATTGCAGGATAGCCAAGAAAACCCATGAGATTTTGGAGACAGTTCTCTCCAAAGATATCTAGGAAGAGAAGAATCTTGGGGAGAGAAGACAAGGGGAACTTGTTTCTCTCCATCTTGGAGAGACCAAGAAGTTGGGAGATTCACATATCTTTCACATTCACATACACGCTCAATTCTGAGTGTAATGAAGATTCAGTGAAACTAACTAAAAGCAAAAGCAACAACATTCTGGAACACAAGCAGCCTAACAAGCAATGTTCCACCCGTCCCTTGCCATGCCTGGAAGCTTGATGGTTGCTCAGTCAGGTGGAAGTGGAATGAGTAGAGTCTGGTGAGGTTGATCACTAGTGATGTGCAATCCTTATTTATTTGTGGGGGGGGGGGGGGAGAGAGAGACTAAATCCCAGCATTCAGGCAGAATTCTGGGAATTCCAGCTCACAAACACACACTTTCAGACACTTTCATTTCACTCACCTGGAAGAAGGCTGAGGCCACCTTCTAGGTCTTATTTCCTGCTGGCTGCTATGTTTTTTGGGGGGAGAGAGGCTTATTCAGAAGACCTGTTCTATACAGCAGGAAAGGTGAATAAATTACAGCAAATAAATTACAGTGAGACTATCTGACCTAAGAATGACTGGAAGCTTCCTGTATCTCTTTGGGTAATGTTTAAATATATTGATTTGCCTCATTTGGATGCTTTTTTCCAAAACTGCTTCACACCTCCCAGTTGGTTTGAAAAACATAGAATGTGGGATGCCTTATAGAAAGTATAGCGACCAAAGCTGAATGACCAAAAAATCATTATCATGGGAAAGGATGAAACTGACACCCTTCGGTCAGTTTCTTTTGCTTTTTCAATATACTTTATGTGCTGATCTGGTATTTCAGAAACAAAACACAATTAAAATTAGCATTAGGCATCTCTCTCTCTTTGTTGTTGTTTTTAACAAATCAGATATCCTAGACTACAAGGATTTAGGTATTCTCAAATCCCCACCATAATTTCAAAGCCCTTCCAAGTGGTAAGCAAGGGACAGTTGAGGGCTCAGACCTAATGATTTCCCCAAAATATATAACTAGAGCTGTAGTCATTGTGTGGATGGTAGAGCCTGAACTATTGACTTGGGGGTTACTCCAAGACAATCACCACACTGTATATCTTGTTCTGTATTCTGTACTCAAAAGCTCTGATCTGAACAGGAAGGCTAGTTGAATCAATGCACTAAGGCAATGACAGTCTGATTCACACAGTCAGGACTTATGCCCTGCCTAAAGATTAGAATCAGAGAATTTTATGCAGTTCAATACTTTGCATTCCTATACTATTATCAGTTTTCTTGAACAGGGATAGCAAGATAGTTAAGTCTATTATTCTCACATCTTACTGAACATACTTTTTCCGCACTTAATTTTAAAAACAAAGGAACCATTCTCCCCACAGGAAGTAGTCTAGCTCAATTCTGCCAACATGATGCTTTCCAGAGGCATGATCACTTCTGTCATCCTCAGCCAACACAATCATTAATTGTGCTGGGTGGAAATGATAAGGATAATAATGCAACACACCTATTGTCAGAAGTGACGGGGTGCAACTCAGTTTACACTCAAGAAGATGCATGTCTTTCCATGGGGAAGGGTAGAGAGAGGACTCCCTCTGGTTTCCTAGACTTCCTTTTACCTGCTTTGACCTGTGCTGACCTTCCTCCAACCTATGTCTGAATTCTTGCTTGCTTGCGTGCCTGCCATTTCCCCTCTAGAACTTGCCTGTCACTCTCGGCTGCACCCACCTGTGCTGTGGCTTCTGCTGCACCAACCGCAGAGAACACCAGCCGGCCACTGCTGTGTCAGTGTAGGCAGGTGATGCTGGTGTAGCAACAAGAGTTGAACTGTTGAATAACAAGTGAAACTTCTAAACACAGATATCTTCAATGGCAAGCGTTTTCTGTTCCCGTTCCAATATATAATATACGTTCTCACAAAAATACTAACCCATTTTTCTTTGTTCTATTTATTTCACCTGTACAGGTTGAAGGGGACATAGAACTGAAACTAGAAACATCTATGAGAACCATAAGCAATCATCACATATTTGGACAACATGAGCAATTCTTTCTAAATTGAATAGGCTGGTATTGTTCCTGACAATTTTCAGATAATTGAATCAAGTGATCTAAAAACTGTAATTGGCAGCAAACTATGAGAGAACTGTTCCATAGTTAGTATGAAATTCTTCAGTATTATACAAGAAACAGTAATAATGCTTCACCTTAAAAACAATAACGTTATTATAGCATGAAGGTTCATGTGCTATAGTTAAGAAAGCTCATGCTTTCTTGGATTGCATGAATGGATTGGTCTCTAAGATGGGACAGTACTCTGTTGCTTTTGCTGCAACAAGCTAACATAGTTAACGTTTTGGAAATTGACACAGGAAACAATGGCCAGAATCCTACTAGGGATTTACAGGTGCATTAAGTTAAATTGTGTAACTCAACAGATCAAACTGCCACTAACTAACATGGTGCCAGTCATGCTTGACTGTGCAACAAGCATGTGCTTTGTAATGTGACTAGCACCTTGTTAATTAATTACAATTTACCATGGCAAGTTACATATGTTAGCTTATGTACAGCTAAATCACAGGATTCTGGCCACACTATCAAAAGATTTTCCAGGCAGGTCATTAGGAAATGTAGATCCAGACATTATCAGCATCATGTTTATTAAAAAAAAATGCCACATAGGATTTCTTAGTAATTGGGAAACACTGTGGTGAGACAGCCTGGTGGACCACCTGGTAAACATTTGAAAGAAGCTAGTATGATTAATAACTCCCATTTTGTATTTTGATACGGCTGTAAGACATGTGTAATCCAAGACAGCCAGTGAATTGAGGCAATACCTCCTACAAAGCATCTTGAACATCATCAGGGTCTTGTGGAACAACATTTTGATTAGCTAAGTGAAAATGAATCACAAGTGTTGGCATACAGTTACGCTACAGTTTTTATTCAGAGAATGATCAATTGGCTGCAGAGTTGATGAAACATTAAAAAGGCAAGATCAATAGGAGGCATTATATCCTTATAAGATTCTGAGATCCTCTGCTCAAGGCCCTAAAGTTTCCAGCATCCTCATCAGGCACGGATAATAATTACAAAGATATGGTAATTGGAGATATTAAATCAAGCATGCAAGTGAGATCTGTTGTCACAGCAGGAACTCCTTCACCAAAAGGTAGCAAATAAATAAATAAATAAATCCCCCTCTACTGGCACACAGGATCAACAGTCAGCCACTGGCCCTTGGGTTGGCTCCCAATCTGCTATAGCTATGTCCTATGGAAAAAATCCACTTAAACTGCAGGTGTCCATCTTTTAAATTAAGCTTTTGCATTGGAGCTTACATCCTTCAAAGGGTATGTGCTAAGGGGCAATAAAAAATGTAGCAGTTGGATACCAAATTCTACAATCAGAAGCAGATGTCCACAATAAAAAGGAATGTCTTTTTAAAGAGCATAGATGGTTAAGAGGTAACTTTTGGCTCATTCATATGCATGCTTATTCAGAAGTGAGTCCCCCTGTGCTCAGGGAGGTTTATGGTTAGGGACATGGATGCAGGATTTTAGCCATACACTGTAACCTATGCTTAGAAGTAGCCTCAGATGCGTTCATAGGAACTTACTGTAGATAGGTTGCTTACAAGGGTATCCTGTATTCAGGAGTAACCTGTAGTATGAAGACATTGGACCAAATCCAACATAACTCTGCTGGAGTGGAAATTCCTGCTAGCAGAGATTGCCACATTATACTGATGGATAACCAGTTGTGAAAGATGATGTGTAAGGTATTGTACAAGCAGCTGCATAACTAGTTCAACAATTGCTTGCACAACCACTTGTATGACTGCCTGTGCAAGTACTGGATGCCACTCTTGTGCAAACTCTGAAAATGCACAATTGTCAGCATTATGTGCCTTATATTTGCCCAATAACATTGTTGGATACAGGCCATCCATTCTTCAATATCAGGGCACATTGTCATTATACCGTTGCACTCTGTATAATTGATTAAGAGAACATCCACTTCATTTTCACAAAATACATAGATTCCAAACTGCAATAAAAATGAATACAAATTACATAGTTCAATGTCACAATGGTTTTCCTTAATTATTATTGTTATGTATTGTCAGGTCACCTCCAACTTATGGCAGCTCTAATGGGCCACTTCTAGGTATGCAGGATGTTTAAGGAGTGGTTTATCATCACTGCTCTCCAGTAAGTTTCCATGACTGAGTAGCAATTTCAACTTACATCTCCTGAACGCTAGTTTGACACTCTATCCATTACATCACACAAGTGTGTGTGTGGCATATATACTATATTTTCTGTATGTACTATATACTGGCTCTCTTTTAATAGTAAGCCTTAGCAATAATACCATTCTGCCTTAGTCAATAGTAATAGACTTAGTAGTAACACCACATTGTAGGGGGACAATAACAAGTGAGGTAATTATCCTGCTCTATTTGGCAATGAGCCTTTACAGCTTGGGATGGACTTTGACTTTTTATATTTGACTTGGCATCAGCAGGCGTCATTTATAGAGCTCCATGCCAGGTAGGGCACCGCACTTTAGAGGAGAGAGAGAAAAAAACTGGAGGGAGTTCAGAGGAGATCAACAGTAGTGATGATGGAGTTAGTAAACAAGAACTCTGGAGAAAGCAAGGTTAAGAGATAGGAACCTGCTCATTCTAGGGGAAAGATGACCAAAGAGATGTTTACACTCTTCAGATATGTAAAGTGCTGTCATACTAGACACAGACCAATTATTCTCATTAGTGTTCAAGCACAAAACAAGCTGAAATGGCCTTAAGATGCAGCAAGGGAAAGTTTAATCTTAATAGGAGAAAAAAATGTATGTTAGAAATGGAAAATGATGAAATAAACTTTCAACAGAAGAGTAAGTCTATGAAGATCATACACACCAAGGGGGATAGTTTGGAAAACAGAGGTGGCTGTTTAATTATCAGGGACTTGCTTTTGACATTTTTGCCAAGCTGTGATGGGCAAAACTTGCCCATCTCAATTTGTAAACTATTTGGTTTAAATGCAGGTGTAGGCAATACCTTTATAGACCACTAAATAAACCATACAATCTGCTCGCGTTCATGGATCAGGTCCCACTTCATCAGTTTTGCACCAGCGTCTTGTCACTGGTGCAAAACTTGTCTTTAGTACAAAGAACCCAAGAGTCCCAAAAATCATGGCAGATTAATTTTGCCAGGTGTTTTCTTTAGATATATGTTAGCAAAGATGCAGGCTGCACTAGAGGTGTGGTTTTAAAGTTACAGCTGGGGAACAAATAGAAACTTGTCGTTTCAAAGGAAGGCCATGCAGGAATTTATATGCATATCTCAGAACTGCAGAGCTGGAAGGGACCCTATGGATCATTGACCAGCCCCTATCAAGAAGGCACAGTGGGGAACTGAACTCCCAACTTTTTTGTTTGAGGAACTGGGGTGTGACATTCAATCAACAGCTTCACCTGCTATAACTTTAAAACCACACCTCCAATGCAGCCTACATCTTTCCTAACTTTATATCTAAGAAAAAATTCCTGGCAAAATCATCTGCCATGAGCTTTTGGGACTCTTTAGTTCTTTGTACTAATGACAAGACACTGGTGCAAGCCTGATGAAGTGGGCCCTGATCCACAAAAGCTAGCACATAGTGTGATTTCTTTAGTGGTCTATAAAGCTATCACCTACTCCTGCATTTGCATTGTGTAATGACCACACAACTCTTTTATTTCTGCTTAATTTAAGTAATTTTAACCTGCCAGGTGCTGCTTTTTCTTTGACATTTTCTTATATGTGTTCTTGAGGTGTGCTATGTTTTTATTGTAGTCATTTAATTTTTTAAGTTCTGTCCCAGCTTCAAGTCGATGGTGTTAATCTACAAGACCCTAAAGGGTTTGGGACTTTGCTACTTGGCAGAATGCCTATTCCCAAGTGGGACTGCCCACCCTACCCATTCATCCCAGGCAGGATAGCTGAAGATGTTGACCCCGAGAGAGGCTGACAAAGAAAAAAACAAGGAACCAGGCCTTCTTGGTGGTCACTCCTCCGCTGTGGAATCAGTTACCACCCACTATTCACCTGGCCCCTTCACTGGGTATTTTCAAGAAACAGCTAAAGACCTGGTTATTTTGGCAGGCATTTCAAAATATCCCATCTACAGAGCCTACCTAAACTGCTGCTACAGCCAAAATACTATAAAATCACCACCAATTTAAATGTTTAGCTTTTATTTACTGTATTCTAGTATGTGTTTCAAAGTTTTATTATTTTCACTGTATAAGTTTTAGATGTGTCACTTTATGATTTATGATTATAATATTATTTTGATTATTTTTGTTTTTCTATGTTGTAAACTGCCCAGAGTGGCCTTCAGCAACATGGGTGGTATAGAAATCAAATAAATAAATACATTTTGTGGTGCCCAGGTCCCCCTAAGGGGTGCCTAGCACTCGGTCAGAGAGTTCAACAGGCCGCCTACCTACCACCTTTGCACTGGGGCAAGTCCCAAGACCTCAGCAGTGTGTAGCATAAGCCCTTTGAACAAGTCTGACCTTAAAAGAACACTTTACTTTTAACCAGTACTTTGCAAGTACAAACACATGGGCTTTGTGATTCCTTAGAACTCACTAAAGCTCAGTTAGGTAGGACTCTTAAAGATAGCTAGTTTGTGACCCTCTCCACCTCCTGGATTTAGCCAGACCCTGCTGTTCAAGAGACCAGTCCTTTTGTAAGAATTTTATAATTAATTTTTATTAGAAAAATAGAGTTTCATTAGAATCAGTTTATATTGCACAAGCTTTAGCATAAAGAACATATTCAAAGATCATTGCAGTTAAATAAAATAACTATTTCCCATTAAAATAATAAACACTAATAAGCTAGGCTGAGGTGGGCTACAGTGGGCTAGCCCCACCTCCTTCTTCCTTTGTACTTACATCCTCTCTCCTTCAAGTTACATACTCAAACCATCATCATGGAATCGAAGTCCAGAACAAGACTGGATCTCCATCACATTTCACATAACCCATCGTCCATTTTCTACACTCTCTAACTCCTCCCTTCTTCTTGACAATTCTGGCTGTTAACCAATTAGCCTCAAGGGGCTGTAACACCTTCCTCCTCCCTTTATTCCCATGGAAGTCCACGTGTTTTATCTCTTCTCCAATTAGCTCAGAATGTTGAGTCTTCCACAGGCCCCTTTGTCCGACCTTCGGCTTTATCTCGAACCAGGCTGTAACGGTCTTCAGAAAAACATTCTCAAAGCACTTAGAAAAACACATTCCAATGTCTCTCAAATCATCTTCACACAGAACCTGTCTGACTCCATCTTACATTTCTCTGACTACATATCCCATCATCATGACACATTTAATTTTTGCATTGTCATTTGCCTTGATTGCCATTCTTTAGTAGAGAGGTGAGATGCCCAATTGATGATAAATTAGACATCATTCTATTTAGCTAGATTGGGCCAGCACAACATGGGACCTACCAAACAGACTGCTCTATCAGTCTCCTATGCAAGTGCATAGTCTCCTATGCAACTGGCCTCTTGTTTTACATCCACTAAATCCACAAAAGTTTGTTGAGCCCCTGTTGACAAGTGACAGTTGACTTACTATTACGGTAGTGTTAAAAGCCATCTGATCAAAATTCCACAAACATTTCTGCATTCTGATTGTAGACTGCTTCTTCTAAAGACTTGCAAACTACAGAGACTGTTTGACCTCGATTTGCAAAGTGGAATGGGGAAGAAGATGGCCTTTGGGGGCTTACTTCTAAGATGTTCCTTCTTTCTTTACAGTCTGACTCTGTACTATGAAAGGGAATTCTGAGGACTGTTCTTTTTTCCCTTCCTGGTCAAGGAGTCTGAAAGAACAAACCACACTTCCAAAGGCAGGCATTCTCTCAGATAGAAGACATTGGGGAGGAGCAATAAGAGGTTAGAAGATAGAGGTATGGATACTATGTACCTCACCCGGTGTCCCCTAAGCTACCCTGCTCTTCTTAAGTGTAATGGAATATGCTGTCCGACTGCCACTGTTGAAATGAAGTTCAACAATCACTCTGGTCAACTTCAATATGAGGAATAAAGGAGCAGGGATGCAGCTCAGTCCGAAAAATATTGTGGCTTGACCCTGCCATTGGTCTACCACACTCTGTTCTCTACATTTTGGAATGCATTGTAGCACAACAATTTATTCACAAATGGAAACATACACATCTTACATGGACCAAGTGACATGCAGCCAAAGGTGGAAGCAATCATCTGTGGATTTATGATATTTATTACTATGATATTGTAGCAATTTGAGCATCCCTTTCTTTGCATAAAGGCCATTGTTTTGCAAACATTGTCATTGACCTGGCTCTCTCAAATCCTTTTCTCCAGAAATGTGACGGTACAGTTAAGATTGAGGCAATGGACTGATAAAATAAAGGTCAGCCTGGTTCAAAAAGGTCCCTGCATTTCTAGCTCTCTAGGGGTGGGAGCATGGGGAGACAAGGTTTTCCTTTGCAAGCACAAGATTATTAAAGCCAGCTTGGCAGAAAAGCAAATCCCAAAGAAAGGTGCCAAGTTTGAGAGAACTGTGATGTCCATAGCTATAGCAATAATTTTTCAAACGACTAATAATAAAGAGTCAATAATCAGAAAGATGTTCTCTGAATTGAACACCACTAAATTACTTTGGGGAGGAAATCAATTACCTCCAAGGCAGCTCCAGCTCCCCAGCTCAATATCCAAATTTATGAGAGCAGCACCCGCTACAGAAAGCTGAAAATCAAAACCTTTCAGCAAGGAAGCCACTATTGTTTTTGTGGGTACACTGACAGCAGTTGGAGGCAAGAGTCATGTTTCTGTAGCAGAATCTGTAAGAAAATATTGTCCAGTAGCTAGAGTTTCACATTACTTCAGTGAGTCTAAGGCTGAATATAATGTTGGTCCTCTTTCAGGGATGGCCTTTGACCTTTTAATGTCTGTGTTTAAAACATGCCTTCTGCAGAGTAATTTGTAAATGTATCTTGGAAGTGGAGAAACTCTTCAGTTTCCAATAGCTTAGATGGGTTACAAGCTATGCCACTTTTTCAGGTGTTTTTGTATGTTCTCCCAGTAGGATGCCCAGAAAGTGGCAGAGGATAGGCCTTCTTCACATGTGAGGGATCTGCTGAAACGCATGCTTTTTTCCAACTCTTAAAGATCAGAATCTCCACCCCCTTTGGCATAAATGACCACATGTCACAATGTGTAAAATGTGTGATGTGAAAAAAAAGTGTTGTCATGTGGTTCTTTACATCTTCTTAGACAGGTGAGAAGGAGGTAAAAGTGGTGCTTATATTTAAATGATACAAAGATGAGATAATGCAAAAGAGGAACAAAAAGTGAAGTGGATATATACATATGGAATGGATAGATGATATTGTGGATCAGTAGCTTAATATGAACTTTAATGTGAAAGGTGTATGGCCGATTTCTGGCATCACTAGGTACAGCTCAGAAAGAATCCTGCCTTACACTATTAAAGAACACAATTGTGCTTTTCAGGTTCAGGAGTCACATTCAGAGGCTCATTCACTTCAGCAATCAGATGACGTATTTGCTGGAGTGAATGAGCCTGCCCACAAAGTTGTCCTACCACCAACTTCCTGGTCCCTGCTGTCAGCTTCTACTTTTTTGGTGCAGGTAGGATCACTCTGTTTTGGTTCATTTCCAGCATGTGAGATCACTAGAACCAAACAAAAAGTGAGCCTTCCTGTCAATTCCCAACATTGTGAAGTGGCTTAAGAAAAGAACCACTTCAGGATATTAGCAGAACTTCCTCATCTTTGTAGAGAGGGCCAAGGAAATGGGGGGGGGGAGGTATATTAGGCCAGCACACATGCACTGAATCACTTTTTTGAAAAGCCAAATGGAAAACGTCCTTCTAGAATTGGAGGGGACAGGAGAGGACAATGAGGGGGATTTTTGTTTGCTTTTTTCTTAAAGGTCTAGTTGAGAGCTGGTCGAGAAAAGCAAACAAAAATCTCCCACATTGTCCATTCCTGTCTCCACCTGCTTCCAGGAGAAAGTTTTCCATTTGAGTTTTATTTATTTTTTAGGTGATGTAGCACATATGCACTGCCCTAATACATTTTTTTTTTAAAAAAATTGTACTTCATCTTTTCCACAGAGCCCAGGAAATGTTTAATTTGCCAATATCCTGAAGTGGTTCTCTTCTTAAGCTACAGAAATCCACAAATAGTCATTGCAAGTTAATGACCTGCTCTGAGTTTTCATTTCATATGAAATATTGCAGTGAGATTTGAAGGGTTGTGCACAGTATTGCCTAAAATCACTGTGGTGGTTCTTACTTTTCTACCATCCTTATGTGCCTAGTTGCAAAGCTGTGCTACTAAAACTACTACTACTGTTCTCAATCATGTATATTAGACAGATACAAAAACACATGGATCTTGGACAGAAGCATGCCACAAACCCTGTGTATTGCAATCTAGGCTATGGGGAACAGAATTATAGAATCTTAAAAATGTAGAGCTGGAAGAAATGCCAGAAGTCATCTAGTTCATCCTTCTGCGAGTGCAAGAAATCCAGAGCTAAAACATTTCAGACAAATGACTACGCAACCTGTGTTCAAAAACGACTTGCTGAGAGTAAAAATGTATGTTCCATTAATGAACAGCTATTCCAAATATTTAGTTAAACTCTTATCTGATTCCACAAGTTCATCTCCTGCTCTCTGGAACCATGGAAAATAAGCTTGTTCCACCTTCCACACAACAGCCCTTCAAATATTCAAATATGACTATCCTGTCTCATCCTAGTGCTGTCTTCTACAGGCTAAACATGTACAGTGGTGCCTCGCCTTACGAACTCAATCTGTTCCAGAAGAACGGTCATAACTCGAAATGGTTGTAAGTTGAAGCACCATTTCCCATTGAAATGCACTGAAACCCCATTAATCCATTCCGGCCGAAAAAAATAATCAACAACAACAACAAACACCACACAGCAAGCCCCATCAGAACGCGATGGGGCTGAAAAAATAATAATAAAAAACACCCCCACACACACAGCCAGCCCCATCGGAATGCGATGGGACTGAAAAATTTTTAAAAAACACCCCCACACACACACAGCCAGCCCCATCGGAATGCAATGGGGCTGGGAAAAAAAAATCAAAAAACACCCACACACACATAGCCAGCCCCATCGGAATGCAATGGGGCTGAAAAAAAATCAAACCACCCCCCACACACACAGCCAGCCCCATCTGAATGCGAGGGGGCTGAAAAAAATAAAATAAAAAAACCCCACATCCCCACACAGCCAGCCCCATCGGAACGCGATGGGGCTGAAAAGAAAATAATAAAAACAAACAAACAAACAAAAACCAAACAGACCAAGCCCCATCAGAACACAATGGGGCTGAAAATAAAATTTAAAAAACCACACCCCCACACAGCCAACCCCATCGGAACGCGATGGGGCTGAAAAAAAACACACACACCAAAAAACATCACAGCACAGAAACATAACTCCCCCCAAACTCAAACCCACCCTGCAAAACAAAGTAAATGTACTTACTCAGGAGCAGAAAGCAGCACCAGGCAGTCCGAAGCCTCTCTGCAAACACACACACTCTAACTGTTGGGGCGAAAGAGCTACAAAGAAGCTCTTCGCCGACCAACGGTTAGTCCTGTAATTTGAATTCCCCGCCTTTTTTCCCTGCCTCTTTTGTTTGCAACTCGAAGCTCCGGCCGCAAGTCGAAGCAAAATGTTGCGGCCGGAGCTGGTCGCAACTCGAAATGGTCATATGTCGGGATGGTCGTAAGTCGAGGCACCACTGTACAACTCTCTCGTGGCCGTTCCTCACATGGTTTGGTTTCAAGATCTTTTCCTAACTTGGCTCCCCTCCTCTGGACCAGTTTCAACTTGCTGATATCCTTCTTAAACTAGCTGTGGTACTCTACTGAGATCTGACCAGATTACAGGGAGGTGAGAGCATAGACAGAGTGGAACTTTTTAAAAATGTTGATTCTATTTTTACAAAAAGAAAATATTAGTTCCTGGAACATCTTATTCCCTTCTGTTTTACAATGGGGGCAGTGAAGCAAAAGAAGATGGAAGTAGAGATTATGGTTTTCCAACTAAAGAGCAGCAGTGGCAAGGTGGGATTGTTGTATTTTGGCAGTTTCCCTTCTGAGAAAGGTTGTTCAAAAGTATCCTAATCAGGTGAGTGATGCATATGCCCAATATATTCTTCCAAATCCTTGTTTGTGATGTTGATGGTTTGTTCAAAATACAAGTTTGTAGCTTCCTGGGCCTAGCATTTATTTATTTTTTTGCATGCCTGAATGGTCAAATTAATATGCTAGGGGAGGAAGAGGAAGAAAGAAGGAGGTGCACTGTGACCTTTGCTGGTAAAAGCAGAGAACAACTCTAATACCCATGCCATATCCAGCTTGGACTGTTGCAATGTTCTCTATGTGTGATTGCATTTTAAAACTCTTCTTTGGACAATAATATTCTAAGAGAAAAATAGGCATAATCATGGGGTCTATAAAGCACTGTATCACCTTGGACCCGACTGTGTGTACTCAGACTGTAAATCAGCAGGAAACCAAGATTTACTACTTCCACGTTTGGAAGATTTCAGAGATTATTTTAGTGGAGAATCAGAGAGAAAAGATAAGGACAACTGGAAGAATCTGATCTCATGCCAGCACTCATACCAACTGAGATCTGAGAGTTGGTCTTGTTCATCACAACTTAAGTCTCACAAGATATGGCATGTTAAGATCTTCCATTTCTAGAACCTATTTACATCTCACATTGACAATGTGGAGTTATTTGCTGACTTGCCAGAAGGAGCACTGCAGGCAACTTTGGATGGATTTGGAATTTCAAGCACCTTCTAGTGACTGGATTCTCCTGTATTTAAGTGATAGGATATCTCATAAATCAAGATGATCAGGAGGTTGAAGCCATCATCTGACACCTTGCATCAAGACTATGGGACATGTAGCCAACAGTACAGTTGCAAGCACCTGCTTCAAGTAAAATACAATGGCAGCTTGTTGTTGTATACCTCTTACTCAGTTACTACACTTGCCCATGTATAGTATCAAGTTGTGAGTAAAAGCTGAGATATCAAGGAATATCAGACACATCCTTCAGACACAGCTAAATAATTGCAGTGTGTAAACTTACACTTCCCTCTAAAATTACAGAACCTTCATATCAATGTGAATGAAAATCTATATATACATTACACACAAATAGTATTCACAAAAAAGGTGGAGCCTTCTGGTATGTGACACATTTCTTCTAAATCTTAGAAATCTTCTAAAACATGCTAAAATAATTTTTAAAAATCTATCTTTAGTATATTTTTATAGACTCTTTCATGTTCTGATCTGTTGGATATTGTCTCTTGCTCTCAGGATTACTAAGCTATTATTCCAATGAAAAATTCACTCCCTGGCTGTCCCCTTTCTTTATAATTGCAGTTAATGTGAAGTGCTTATGTACTATATCAATTTAATATCTGATATGGCCTCTGTCAAGGTATTACATTCTGCACTTACTGGGTGATGGACTCTAACCTAATAGGGCTTTTCTCTCTTTAACTACCCCAATCCACTGTCCATTTTGCTATTCAGATGGAACAGTGTCTGCTGAAATGGAAAACTGGAAAGCAATACTTTGATAGAATAATTTAAATTTAACAGCAGTTTGAAGGCATTTGTTTTAAATTGCAGTAATAACAGAAGGAAGGCACATATGGAAAAGTTGATTTGTTTGTGGTGAACAGATCATCTTCAAAGCCTAGTCTTTGGTATAGACAGCATGTAAATCAACTCTGCTATCTATAGCTGCATTTCCGTTATGTGCATATATTTGTTAAGATTACACTGAACCATCAAGGAACAGCAATAGGAAAGATACAAGAAACAGAGTAAAAGAACTTTCTTACAGCCAATGAGATGGAAGAAAAAGTGGCCATAGTCAGTGGACACAGTAAGTCAGGGAAACTTAAGAACTCTGGTTTACTGATTAGGACACAGCAATGAGCATGAACTGCCAGTTAGGTGGTTTGTGCCAGTTCATGTATTGGCTGACCAGGTGTTTGGTGCTTCAAAGCCCCACCTCATCCAAAGGGCACCCACTCAGAGTCAGCACCCAGAGGAGGCAGGGCAGAGAACCCAGGCCACTGCTTCCAAGTGGATGCCCACCAGACGAGGCGAGGCTTTGAAGCGCCAAACACTTGTTCAGCTGATAACGAACCAGCATGAACTGCCAAACTGGCAGTTCATGCCCATCTCTAAAAGTGTGCTAGCACACATTGTTTAAGTGTTCTCACTTGCAGCAAGAGCAGCCTAGCAAGCCACAGTGCTTCACTCTCTAAGCTGTTTATCAAGGCAGTTTAAATAAGTTTCCTTCCCTCCTTGGCTTGTTTGTTTGTGTCCCATCAAAACAGAAGAATAATTCATGGTTTGTTTTTGGCTTGTTTTTCTGGCTTGCTGGGAGACAAACTAGAGATAAGAAAGTACCCATGTTCAGACCGCTGAGCAAAGCTACAGAGGATTCTATGGTCAACATAACAGTCTTTAAGGTGCCACTACATTTTTGTCTTTTTTAATTTGTTCTTTCATTTTTATTTTTATTTTGTTTTTCCCTATTATCCCACTACAAGAGAAACTGAGCAGCAGTCACCAGCATGGTGCCCGTTTATAACATGCCATGGAACATATGGTTCTCAGGCTTGTTGGGTCATCCAGACCCAGCTGATGAGATCCAAAGGAATTTCAGTTTCAGAAACAAATTCAGAAAGGGACTAAGAATATTACACATGCAAATACATGGAAGAGAGACACAGTATCATCTCACTAGAATTTAAAAATAACTCAGGCTATTATACTTTGGAACAATAGTGCTAGGAAAATTGGAAGGCAGTAGGAAAAGAGGAAGACTGAACATGAGTTCCATTGACTCAAGAAATGAATCTATGACCTTTGATTTGCAGGATCTGAGCAGGGTTGTAAACTAAAGGACTTTTTCAATGTCATTAATTGATAGTCAGAGGTTACTCGGTGGTACTTAACAATATAAGAGTTTTTGGTGGAGTGTCACTTCTTCCATTCATCAATATCCCTTTCTGCCTGCTATTGCATTGAATGTTGTACCAGTTCATTCAGGGTTTGCATCCATAATTGCTACTGTGTTGTTCATTTACGATATCTTATCTGGAGCAACTACAGAAAGACTGACACAATATGTGGAAATTTAAAAAAAGATTGTTATGTTAGCCTATTTCAGCATGTATAAAAAAAACGAAATGACAAGTTTTGTGGAACTGTTGAGACAATATTTCAATGTGCACTTTCATGGATTACAATCCACCTCTCCAGAAAACTGAGTGCAGTATTTAGGTAAGGCTTATATATATATATAGTGTATGTGGATGTGTGGGGTGGGAATAAGTGAAATGGATTCTATTATTAATGCAGGTAATGACCTTCCAAAGTGTTGAATAATGCTGGCAATAGTTCCATAGGCTTATCCACAATGGCTAAGCACTTGTCTTTGAAATACTGAAACAGTGCATTCTGTTCTCAGGAAACACTGGCTGTGCTGAGCCAGAGTTTTGTAAAAGTGAACAACGTCTTGGCCATGCACAAGACCAAAGTAAAATCAGTGTGGCAGTGGTGGCAGTAAGAGAATGCTAAGATGCTCCGGGTCGATTTCAGCCTCTGCACACTGGAATTTACAAATGTATCCCTCTTCAGATCTCTCTCTCTCAAATCTTCCTTTGAAATGCTTTTTTCCCCCTTCAATAGTCAATTTGAGATCAGTGACAAAGTGTCCTCAGAGGTTAAAAAGTTCTGACAAAGTTCTGACACTGACTCTTCTATGTTCCCTTTTCTGATGGCAGATTGGTTTCCCTTAACTCTCTTCTGAAAAAAAAAGTCTTTTGTGCCTATTAAAAATGAGGGATGGGTCTTTTCCCCCCATTTTCATCCTCTGTCACTGATTCCCAAAAAAGAGCCCTAAAACACAAAAGGTCCAGAAGCAAGGGACTCCTTTTGTTTTCCCTAGTGTAGTCTTTGGTTATAGTATTAAAATATAATTCCATTGGAAGGGTTAAATGTCGGGATAGGTGCTGGAAGTGCTTAGGATTTGCCCTCTTTTGCTCCAAATGAGGAGGAAGGCTAGATTTGAAGGTGGGCAAAAAGACAAGACAGAGGCTACAGTTGACCTGTGGTTGCCATAGGAGTAAGGCAGAATTGGAAGTTCTGAGAAAAGGATGAGAATATGGTGGGAAGGAAGAGTGAGAAGACACTAACACCCTGCGGAATCTGAGAGATCCTGAAGAAGAGAAGTGTGCCTAATTTGAGAGAACTTTGTACTTTGCTGAGATGCTACAAAATGGAGGGGAAATTTAGGAGGAGGAGAACTGAAATAAATCACTTTCCATACGTTTGCTCTGCTCTTTTGTTGAAAGTTGGCTTAAAGGAGTAGTATAAAACAGGAGCTCTGGGGTACACAACAGGGAAGAAAAAGATCTGGACATTATAATTGCCATGGGTGATTCAGACCATAGGACAACACATTTCTAGGAATCTCTTCTTTGTCAGACAAGAACAAGGTTTGTATTCAGTCTTGCTACCGAACATCCTTCCTGAACTAGTAAAAACTATATCAATCTGGCAAGAAATAAGTAACATTAAAGATGTACAAACTATCTTCAAAATCAGGTATTTACATGAGCTCTTGACAATTGTTTATACCATTTCTATCATTATTTTTTCAATATTATTTTATATTGAACATCATTGCTTTTCCAGCTACTTTAATCATATTACTGACATACAGTGGTGAAATTATAACTACAGAGAGTCTTGTGGCACCTAAAGACTAACATGCTTTATGTGGGATAAGGTGTGTGCAGCAACCTCGTCAGCTGCAAGAAAGCTGCAGTTCCCAAAAGCTTATGCCAAGCAAAACTTGTTAGCTTCAAGACTCTCTGTTTGATTTTTCTTTGGCAGACTCACATGGCTGCCCACCCTATTAGTGTATTATGTCTACTCCAAATTAAAATAAATGAGCAGTGTGCTGAGGTGTGTGATGCTGTTTTCAAATATGTGAGCCAGTGTGTACGTGTTGCCGTGGACACAAACTGTGAAATTCTTCAATTATCATAATGATCAGAGCTGAACATTGATATCTTTGTGGCTGCCTGCTGCACAAGGTGAAATCAAAATTTATCAGCGATTAACATTGCCATATAGCTGGAGCCAGCAGCTGATAGATGCTGTTTTAAAAATCCCAGTAAACACACATTTCCTTGCTTCTACAATTATTTGGAGGAATTGCAAAGGCTCTCTCTCACACACACATCCACACCCACACATCCACACCCATGATAGATCGCATATACACCAAGCCAAGAATTGCTACACAGCACAGAGTAATAGGGAACTACATAAAGAGCTAAGTTGCAACCCGACAGGCCTATAAACACCAGCCAGCCACAGAAGAAAGGCAGATTGCTGGGCTGTGTATTTTTATTGTTTTGTGGTTTGTGCAGTCAAGAGTAATTTCTATTTTTACCGCTGGATCACTTTCAAGAGAGGTGCAGAAGCTCTATGCAAGGACTGTAGGTTTACAGTATCTGCTTTCAACAAACTTTTTCTCCAGGCGAAACAGACACTTGCTACTCACATGACAGCATACAGGATGATGCTGAGAAAATAAGACAAGTCGTGGCTAACATTTTTTGCTTGTCTTGTAAGAATAATCTGACTAATGTCGGAATGATTCCATCAGTATTGTCAGAAATAGCTCTAAGAACCCTCCAGGTATCTTGAAAGCCTCCACGGAGGCTACAGCTAATGCAAACTGGATGCCAAATAACTAGAGATTTCTGGAAAGTTACGAAGCAATAACACTAAGGACCTTGACTTATGCTGATGAGTTGAAAGTTTTCACTTTACTAATTAGAATGAGGTCTGCTAGAGCTGGACTTCCTGCACCTTTACAAACTCTCTTGCATAGTTTCTAATAGTTTATACGTGACCATACCTAGAGAATGATAAAAATTGATTGGTTTTTTAACAATTCCAGCAGGGCATTATCCCTTATTAATCATTATTCCACTATGCATTGATTAACTATATCCTACAGTAAAATAATGATGGATGTTCACATACAAATGACACCTCTCACCTCTGCCTGAAAGTCATGGAGCATGCAATTGTGATGCACAAAGAATCCTTGTTTCTTAAACGCTGCAGTATCTAGAATAAACAGTTTAACATAATTAAATGTGTTGCCTGTAAACCACACCAAAGCTGCTTAGGAATGTACACTTGTTCCTATATAATATGACAAACATAAAGGCAAGTTTTGAAAAAACAAACTGTGACTTTCCTGTATTATAATAGTTCAGTTTTAGCATTAAACATAGCTAATTCCTAGTTTCTATGGCCTTAGGCACAACCTTAACCTTCTGAAGGTTTATGAGTATAATCTAGTCTGTTGCATGCCTACTAGAGTAGATAGATGGCCTTTTTCTCTCTCCTGAGATCTTGATTTCTCTCTGTGGAGGGCTTAGACTAGTCAAAACAGCACTTCAGATCAGCCATCTTGTGATTGAAAATGCTATCTATCCTTCTACCAAATGCTCCTGAGCTATGGGCAAAAAGAAAAAGAAGGGTTTTTAGACGGAGAAGAATATTTCCTATTTAGTGCAAAACAAAATACTAAATACACACAAAACGTATTCCTTCTTTCTTGAAAGCTGTCTCAGGAAAGCATTTATCATCCAATAGCCACATTATTCAAACCAAGTGAGGCACATCTAGTTTAGATATAACCCATGCAAGCCTTCTTTCTACTTTAGTTATGTTTTGTGCTAAGTACAAATACATTAATGGCAGCTTTAGCTACTTAAGAAAACTGTTCCGATGCCTTCAAAAACAGTATCTGGCATTCAGCAATTAGTAAAACCCATCATTTTAAAATCTGTTTGGGCATACCAGTCCTGCACTGTATACACAGTTGGGACCACACAGATATTGACTTCTTCTGGTGTAACTGCAGTGGTATGAACATGAAAAAACACAGAGCACCTCACCTACTGGATGGCTATCAGGTCCAATCATGTTATCAACCTATTCTGGCCATGCTGCACTGGCTGCCCATTCGTTTCCGCATTGACTTCAAAGTTCTGATGCTTACCTATAAGGCCCTAAACGGTTTGGGACCTCGATACTTGGCGGAACGCCTGCTCCCACCGAGATCTACCCGGATCACCCGTGCGAGTCAGGAGGTGAGGTTGAGGAGCCTAACGCCGAGGGAGGCCCAGAGGGAAAAGACACGAAACCGGGCCTTCTCGGCGGTGGCTCCTCGCCTCTGGAATAACCTTCCTCCGGAGATTCGCGAGGCCCCTACGCTGGGTACATTTAAAGTCCAACTAAAAACATGGATGTACATCCAGGCCTTCCCTCCTGTCAGCACTTAACTCTTTTTCTTTTGCTATTTATTATTTATAATATTTTTTCACTGTTTTTCTATTGATTATGTCTGTGTTATATGTATGTTGGTAGCCGCCCAGAGTGG
The DNA here is from genome assembly GCA_037013535.1 of Intellagama lesueurii. Classification (NCBI taxonomy): domain Eukaryota; kingdom Metazoa; phylum Chordata; class Lepidosauria; order Squamata; family Agamidae; genus Intellagama; species Intellagama lesueurii. Next base: position 55,063,712 of record JBAJHW010000003.1, on the reverse strand, counting down.
TAGAATATACCAGATGGGCGGGATATAAATCAAATAAATAAATAAATAAATAAACCTTGATATATCAAGCATCCAAAGACTAATGCACATATGTATCTGGCTCTACAATGGCTGAAAATCTTTCATTTTTAGCATTCATTTTTAAAAAATGAGCTACTGTACTTATTGGAAATATTTCTATTGCTTCTTATCTGCACAAATCCCAAAGAGGTATGCAACGTCTTAAAACAAGCAAACCAAATACAATATATGTTGAGAGTGTGAAACAGTTCACGGCTGAGGGAAAGCAAGATGAAAATTCATGTTTTCAATAAATGCCTAGAACACACTGTGAGGGTTTGAAAGTAGCCTCCTCCTTTTCTTGAAATAAAACAGGAATCTCTTTTTGATTACAACTCAAACTGTCTTTTATTGTTTTAAACTGGGGAAGAACTTCATTTGTGGTAACTTGAGGTAACATCTCTTGCGACGTCAACGAACGTTGCAAGGGTATCCAAAGGCTTGTGTCAAACAGATTTAGGGGTTTCTCATCCCATGGACCGGGTAAAAAGGGGTTATAACCAGGACTGTCTCGTTTTTCTCCCACCTCTCTCAATAGCGGTAGGGTCTCTTCATCTCTGTCCTCTCTCCAGATCGGGTCTCCTGTTCCCTCAAAGGTGGTCCATGGTCCCAGAGATACGCCACTCTCCGTGCCTCCTCCGCATGCCATGCCCGACACTCCTCCGCCTCTCTGGCCACAATTTCCTTTTCTTCCTTTAACCGCCTCCTCCACTCCCTCGCCTCAGACTCTCCCCAGTACGACGGTCGTTGGGGAAGCCCCTTCCTCCGGCGATAATCCGCCTCTTCTCTAGGGACCTTTACCTTTTCCCATTCCCCAGTCCATGGGTCTTCTACCCAGATAAGTTCCCAACCCCCCGGTATGTTGTCGTGTCCCCTTTTTATATCTCCTATTCCCGCCTCCACTACCGACCTCCCCTTTTCTACTTTTCCCGCCAAATCTCCTTCCGTCTGGGTCGCCACGGTCAAACCCCGCAGACTTGCTTCCAACTCTCGGGTGTCTATTCCCTGGTGTATTCTTTCACAAGGGGTTGGTGGAGGAGTGGTCTGCACCTCTTTTGATATCTTACGGGTGCACGGCACTCCAACGAGAGCTTCTATACTCTCCTCTCGCCTGTCACACACACCAGCATTAAAACTCATGTACCATAGAATGGATTCCTAGTGTGTTGCATTAGATAGAATGATGGACTAAGACTCTGGAGAACAGGGTTCAAATCCTCACTCAGCCATGGAAACTGTCTGGTGAAGTGGAACTGGTAAAACAAATATCTTGAATATCTCACTTACCTTGAAAGCCATATTAAGGTTGCTACAAGTCAATTCTGACTTGATGGTACAGAACCCACACACACCATAGAATGGAGATTATTCCATAGGTTGAGTACTACTACAGAGAAGAAATGGCTTTATGTCATTGCCAACAAGAACAGGCGAGGGCCTCCAGTGAAGATCACAGTAGCTTGGGAATTTGTTATAGGGGAGATGTTCAATGGTCATCAGTTGTATATTATTGCTGCACAAAAGTGCAGCAATGATCTTGTGCTGGCAGAACAAATCAACATGTTATAAAGCAATTCTAAAAAGGAGGGCAGCCTGAAAATATATATATAACTCTTAAAGTTCAGCTCAGCACCAAATTTGAGACAGTTGTAGCAGATAGTCTGCACTTGTTCTGTGCCAAATTTGGAGAAGTTTGGGTAAAGGGTTTTCAAGGTATGAATTTTAAAGTAAAACTGTGTTTACCACCACCACCATTCAGAAACAGGTGACCCAAAATGTCCCCAGATTTAAAATAAATTATATAATTGAAAAGACCAATCTTGCTTATCCTGAAAGAAAATGGTTAGCCCCACCCACTTTTTTATTTGGGAAGAAGCCAGGCTGTAGGGGATGAAATATTGGTCGTCAAAAAAGTCTTGCAAAAGAGAGAAACAGAGATTTCTTATCACACTGAGCATGTGTGGAACAGGCTTACCAGCAAGAACTTTGCAAAGTAGATACATTGTTACAGTTTCATGTGTGGGGAATGGAGATGTTTGGAGAGCTTAGCGCAGTGTTTCCCAATCTTGGGTCCAAAAATCTTAGAAAGTTTTCACCAATAGCTGTGCTGGCCAGAATTTCTAGGAGTTGTAGTCCAAGAACATCTAGGGACCCCAGGATTAGGGCAACTAAAGGTCAAAGAAACAGAGTCAAAAAACACATTTTTGTTGAAGAATTTTTTAAAAATCAGGCTTGCTCTAAATAAGTAAGGGTGACAGTCTTCCAGAAGCAGGGACATTTTGCTACATATCTCAATGGAATTAGCAAATTTTTAAATAAAATCATCCAAACTGTATGAAACAAAGACAGGAACAGAGATGTTTGGAGAGCTTAGGGCAGTGGCTCCCAACCTTGGGTCCAAGGGTCCAACACCACATTTCAAATGAGTTGATTTTTGCCCGTCTTTCTTTCACACAGTATGGATGATTTTGATCTTGCTTTCCAGTGCGAATCTTTCCTAACTCCAAGCCCTCCCCCTTTTTTTCAAAAGGCAAGGGGATGTCTTTTGGAAAACATGCACACAACATGTATACCTTTTATTCTTCAGTAATCTTATACTTACCAACGTGTGGACCACAACAGTCAGCATATCTCTAGAATTGGCACACTAATCTAAGCTGGTATTAAGCATTCTGAGTCACTGAGATCAAATATCCCTGAAAAGTTTCTGTTAACATCTCAGTTGTTTGATATAGATCTCTAATTGTCAATGGGCTAGGAATATGAGAGCTACTATCTCTATTTCAGTAGTGTAAATAAAAATATTGTTCTTTGCATTACATTAGAAACAGAAGGATTTATTGCACTAAACATCTTTGAAATACTACTGTTGTTGTAGCTGTTCTCTGAATATTTTTGCTTGAATAAGGAGTCACGCCTTCTGCTCTGCAGCAAGACACCACATAGAAAAATATCATTACGTAGCATCAATTAAATACACCCTGGCTTTCTTCATACACAGAACATCCTAAGGATGCCACTAAATTCCCATTTAACCTATATCTTCCAATGGAACTAAAAAGGCAATATTAAGATATTATGATGAGGAAATAGAGATTGAGCAATACTTCAAAGCCTTCCCCCCCCCCCCCCACTCATTGGTGATAAACACAGGAAACCAGGTAAAAGTTCAGGGAAAGTATATATTTCTATACACCCCAGTTAAACACTTGGGATAAAAGAGGAAAGGAGGACGGAGCCATGTCTGGAGGTTCAGGCTTTTGGAGAAGAAAGAAAATACAGACTTCTATAGATGTTGATCACCTATCACCATTGTCTTGTCAAGCCAATGTCTGCTGCCAGCCTACTAGAATCAATTATCTTTCTCTCTCTCTCCTGAGACTTTGATTGCTATCTAGTTGAGCTTTATAGGCTAGCCAGACGTGTGTTTAAAGTAGGCATCTATCATTTTTAAGAAGACATAGGGAGGCATGCCCGACCACCATGCCTTCCACCCCACTCAGCCCTTGGGGATGTTTCCTAGAATTACCCTACCTGTGGTGGGAGGTGACAGAACAGTGATATCAACAACAACACCCCCCAGGTCACCCATGGAGGTGGAAGAACCAAGGTCATCAGGAAAAGTCAGTCCTCAAAGGATAAAGAACCTTGGGAAACATTGAGAGTCAAGGGGCTCAGGGTAGGGGAAAGATGCAGGGGCTGGAACAGTCTGGAAGGGAGGAGGGGGGATGAAGGTATAAAGGGTGAGGAAAATGAATTGGCATGGGAAAAATAAGTGAAGACTTGTGGTAGCAGGGAACTGTAGAGGCAAAGAAAGACAAGGAAGGAGAGACCTGGGTGGAGGTTCCAGAGTGGCCCCAACAAGGGACACCCAAAGAAGTTCTTTAAACCTCATGGTTTAGTTGGCCAAGGGACATCGCAGTGCAATGGCGGTGCAATGAACTGCTTCGTGACCCTGAGCTGAAGACCTCCACTCCAATGGAACTACAGAGGTGGAGAAGAGAGAAGCAATTTGAATGCTTTCAATGCCTAAAAGCAGAAGTGCTTGCCATTTAGGGTCTGTCAGATTCCTACTGTGGTCAAGGACAGTAGCAAGGAAAACAGCAAGACTCAACTCTTGATAGACATTAGGGGATGGTGAAGTAACCATTCTCCAACTTGTAACCTGGGAATTGGCTTGAATCCAGTGCAGCCTGGAGGGGAATGGGAGGCTCATGAATAGTTGAGACAGAGTTACATTATAGTGTTGATCTAGTCAAGAAAGTTTAATTGAACAGTACTTCAGACTCCAGAAACTGGGGGAAAACTGTGAGACCTTTTGACACCCCTCTGCCCATGGAAGAGTTAGAGGCATGCACATTTCTTATTCAAGCTGTTCCTCAGCTATATGCAGGAAGAAAAGGGCTTTTGAGAGGGCTTTCCATATTTAGAGCAAAAGAGAAATCCATCTATCCTGAAACTCACCATTCTCTTTCTTGAGAGTCCAAGAAAACATGGAACTATCCAACCTCAAAACTCAAGCCAAGCTGGAACACAAAGCTGCTAAATATTCTTTTTAAAGAAACTTGGAAAAGCAGCATGAGTTTGGTGAATTCACTGTTTAGACATATGATTTCTAATACATAGCTATCAGTGATCTTTTAAAAAAACCACACACACCCCATTCGCTTCATAGAACATTTGCCCTGCAAATACCTAGAGGATAACATGACATTAATAGTGTGACTATATTTGTGAAAAATTGAGTTCACTGTAACTTCCAGAATGATTTCACAAGAAGGTTCAGTGAATTTATTAGATCTGAAGAATTAAATATAATAGGCAGAAAATGATGAGGCCTCTTTTATGATTTATGCATTTGTAAAAATTTGGATAAAGATTACCACAGGTTAATATGCACTCAATGAATAAGCAGTTCACATTATCCCTATGTTTGCATTTTTGACTATATTCTGACACCTAGTGGAAAATAAATACAATTGCTTTCACAATTGAGTTTTGCTACCTGATGACATTTTTCCTCCACATATTCTTTGCCAACTAAGGATAACTCCTCCTGCATCTAATGAGTTTGGCTCTCTTTCTGAATTTTTATGACACAATGAATATATTAGGCCTAAATTTAATTTTTGCTCAGTTAGAATCTACCCACTGAATCAACAGATCATATGTAAGTGTTGATTTATTGAATGCCCATTAATTCAATGAGTCTTCTCTAGCTGGAATTAACAATGGAACATAGCCTAATATGGCATTATTTTTGACTGACAGTAACAGCTAAATGTTAAGATTTTATGACCAAAATAGCTCTTGTTTTCATTTCTTAGGGAAGAAGAAAATAAAATAGGTTAGATTCCTCTGTGGCAAAACTTGAAAATCACCCCTACCAAACAGTAATTTAAAACACAAATGTCCTCTAAGAACTCCCAGGAAATTCAGTACATATGAAAATTCTTGAGTCAAGGGAACAATTTTTGTCAATATAAGAGATCACTGAGACGTACAGTCATAGAATGCTATGACGCAGACCACTCATTTTAAAATTCAAATCAAGCATGTGCATCTTTGTGAGCTTTCTTCTGACAAATGCCCTGATAGGGATAACTGAAACTTGGTGGGATGACTTCCATAACTATAATATGGCAATTGAAGGATATAAATAGTTCAAAAAGAATAGGAAGGGAGGTAGAGTAACAGTATATGTCAACAACATATATTCCTGCAAAGAAATACAGGACAATGAGCTTGGTTGTCTCATCAAGAGCATCTGGGAGTAATATAAATGGGTAGGGGGGGAAAGGAATGCTGTAGTTGAAGTCTACTACCGACTGCCCAATCAAGAAGATGCACACTGCACTTTAAGAAGGATGCCAACAAACTGGAACAAGTTCAGAGGAGGGCAACAAGGATGGATCAGGGGACAGGAAACCAAGCCCTATGAGGAAAGATTGAAAGAGCTGGGCATGTTTAGCCTTGAAAAAAGAAGTCTGAGGAAAACATGATAACTCTTTTCAAATACTTGAAAGAGAGTCATACAGAGGAGGGGCAGCTCTGTTCTTGATCATCCCAGAATGCAGGACATGTAATAATGGCCTCAAGTTACAAGAAGCCAGATTGAGGCTGAATATCAGGAAAAACTTATTAACTGTTACAGCAATATGACAATGGAACCTTGGGAGGTGGTGAGCGCTCCAACGCTGGAGACATTCAAGAGAAAATTGGGCATCTATCTTTCAGATCTACTTTGATTTGGATTCCTGCACTTAGCAGGGGTTTGGACTCAATGGCCCTTCCAACTCAATTATTCTATGATTCTACAATTCTATGAAATATGTCTATCACCAGATTAAGGAAATCTCACTCTAATCTAATAAACCCACACGTCGAATCAGAAGTACACTGCATTGTGTGCAGGGAACTATATTAACATAAATCTGTAGGTGGATAAAATTTACCATTCATAACAAAAAGTTGCTTTCCAGATCATGCAACTCAAGTCAATGACTCACTGTTTAACTTCTTTGCAACATTTTGTTCCACACCTTTCAGCTAAAAAAATCTTAAGAACAGCTTATAAAGATCAACTATAAGACAGCCTGTCCTCATGACACAGATGGAAAGGGGACTGGGAGGGACATAGAAAACAAACTCAAATGCTATTTTTAAAATTACAATTTAACATCTGGATTAATATAAATGGGATGAAAAACAAATGAATGTTTCCAAGGAAATTTGGGGAAAAAAATCATTCTGCATAACACTGTCCACTGCCTTGAGGTTTTGTTCATTTTCTTCAGACACAAGATTGCCCTGGAGAGAGGAAATATGGTGGAAAGATCAACAAATTATCTTCTTGCATCTACAACAGTGACAAAATCCTGACTTTCACCTAAAGACCTCTATCACAAGTATTTACTTGTGCACGTAGCTCCAGTTTACAAAAAAAGGTGAATTACGAGGGCTATTTACATGGACCTGTTTTGTAGAACCTTTATTCAATGATTCAGATCTTGTAGTAATATTTGAGAGGTTATGTTTTACACCACTGTTGTTACATGCCACCAAGCCACCTCAAATTATGGCAATCTTATAAACGAGAGACCTCCTGATGATGCTTTCATTAACAGTTCTGCTCAAGTCTTGCAGACTCAATGCCATAGCTTCCTTTATTGAGTCAATTCATCTCATATTCAGTCTCCTACTTTTTCTACTGCTTTCAAGTTTCCCCAGTATTACTGCCTTTTCCTGCTAACACTGTCTTCTCATGACATTCCCAAAGTATGACAGTCTTAGTTTTGTCATTTTTGCTTCTCGAGAGAGTTCAGGCTTGATTTGATCTAGGTCCCAGCTGTTTTGTTCTTCTGGTGGTCACGGTATCCATAAAACTCAATTTCTTCCCTCTCAGCTTTCTTCACCGTACAGCTTTCTTATCCAGTGAAGGAAGTACAAGAGTGTGGATGATCTTGACCTTGTCCAGTGACTAAGTATGTGTTCCATTATAGCTCAACCCCCCTCCCAAGGACTGTAACAATTTTAGCAGACTGTGAATGCCACATGTACCCCTTGAATCATTCCCATTTGAATGTACGTGGGTGATGCAAAGAGAGTGCCTATTTAGTCACACCATCTTGTTTATGGAACAGCCTCCTGAAAAAAGGTTCTCATATCGTGAATAGTGGTGGTTCCACTGTCAGGTATAGAAATTAATTTTGCCAAGCCATTCTACCATCATGTATTCTCCCCATACCACAGTTGCCTTGAATGCTGCTTATTTGTTCTGCAATATTATCACATTGAAACATGTGTAGGTGCTTTTGCCCTGTTTTAAACTGTACTTTTCACACTAATCATTTAAATCTGTGCATCCTCCCACCTGCCTCTCTGAAATAAATCTTAAACACATTTTAAATAAATTGAAGCTTCAGATGGTTTGGCTGTGAAGAATGAATTCAAATTCCAAATGTGGTATGGGGAGAAACGTTTAATTTACCTTTGAAATCTCCTCTTCCATATTACTCGTATTAACATTTTTTAAAGGGGGGCAACTCGGGGAGATCTTATTCACAAATCTTCCATGTCACATCTATTTTTGCTATTGGAACATTAAGACTATGTCGAGATTCCTCACTTTACTCAAAAACAACACATATATGCTGAGCTTTAGACGTTAAATAATGTAACCATATTAGAGATCTCAATCTTTCATGATGAACTCTCTGCATAAACAGCTCATGGGTTTCCAGTTGTGTCGATTGATACATGCTTATTGTTCAAATGTTTAAACAACAAACATGTTTTGACACGACTGGAAACCTGTGAGCCGTTTATGCAATGTAACCATAATTTTCATTAGAAAACTGCAGATTGCCATAAAGCCCTTGAACTGGATCAGTAGGACATCATATCTGCTCATATGAACTTTGCATCCTTCCATTCACTAGGTCTGCCATTTGCAAAAGACTTCTATAGCCAGTGTAGTATAAAGTTAGGAGTAAGCCTACAGCCCAGGAGAGCTGGGTTCAAATCTCCACTCACCCCAGAAGCTCACTGGATAATCCTGAGCCAACAATTGTCCATGACAGTGACAGAATGAGGTTAAAGAGTGGAGGAGGAAAGCCACCTTCAGCCCTCCGATAAAAGGTGTCAATGTAACAAATCAACATATATGTAATTTACTCGGAGTTGGGATAAAGCAAAATGCAAAATCGATGAATCCCCTGAAGAAGCATATTTCAGAAAGTCTATCTTCTATGTAATATTGGATAATGTTATTGGTGGACTGACTGTTCGTTTCAATGCTGCAGTGAACATTTCTGAGAAGTTCAGCTTCCTCTGGAAGTACCTATCAATTCCTCAAGATGAGCTGAAAGAAAAATCAAAATTACTGGCAGATAAATATCCCGCTGATATCAGTGAAGATCTTGTAATGGAGATAAGTCATTTGCCATCTGTTCATCAAGCACATTTTGGAGAGGGTCAACTGAGTCCATTGGAGCTACTGAATTGCTTGAAAAGATACAAGCTGGAAGGACTCTTTCCAAATATATGTGTCTGCCTCCGTATTCTGTTAACAATTCCTGCCACTGTCGCCTCTGCAGAGCGCTCATTCAGCAAACTAAAGCTGATAAAAAATTATCTAAGATCAACTTTGTCACAGGGGCGACTGGTAGATTTGGCAAGACTCAGTATTGAGTCTGATCTTGCAAAAACAATTGATTTTGATGATGTGATTCGCAATTTTGCCAGGAAAAAGGCTAGGAATGCACCTTTGTTTAAAGGTAAAGGTTCCCCTTGACAAATTGTCCAGTCGTGTCCGACTCTAGGGGGCGGTGTTCATCCCCGTTTCCAAGCCATAGAGCTAGCGTTTTGTCCCTAGACAATCTTCCGTGGTCACGTGGCCAGTGCGACTAGACACGGAACGCCGTTACCTTCCCACTGAGGTGGTACCTATTTATCTACTCGCATTTTTACATGCTTTTGAACTGCTAGGTTGGCAGGAGCTGGGACAAGCAACGGGAGCTCACTCCGTCGCGTGGATTCGATCTTACGACTGCTGGTCTTCTGACCTTGCAAGCACAGAGGCTTCTGCGGTTTAACCCGCAGCGCCACCACGTCCCTATCTTTGTTTAGCAGAATATAAATACCATTATATCTCAACTATAATAACTGTTATGAGCTTATAATCTAGTATTCAATTCATTGCTTATGTATCTTGTTTCATTATTGTTTATATACTAATGTGTATTATTGTTTTTATTATCTTTTACAAAGGTACCTGTCCTCTTTTTAATATATTTGCAAGAATGTTTGAATGTAATTAATAAACGTACAATTATGACATTATTGATTTATGTGCCCATGTGTAGGTGAGGGGGCCCATATACTAGTCTTGTTCCAGCACTTAATAATCCTCTGGGCGGCCCTGTATGTAAACATATGTCTGTACCTTGGCAATTCAGACTAAGGTCCCCCATCCACAAAAGGACCTCCGCAACGCCAGGTGTAGAACAAGGGCCAGGACCTTTTTCCTCCTTAGTCATCGAGGAACGAGGACCATCTCGCTCTTCTCACTGACCAAGGCAGGCAAGGCTGATGGGAACCCCAATTCAAACACCTGGAGCACAAGCTGCTTTCAGAACTTCTGATGAGATTTGGGACCGGAGGGAGCGAGCAAGATCGCCCCCCCTCCCCCGAAAGGCTCGCCAAAACCAGGGGGAACCCGAAAGCAGGGCTCAGGGGTCAGAAGCAAAGCCAATGCGCCTCCCCTGGGGCAGTTTCTGGCCTCGGAGATTCGCCCAAGTCCAAGCCTGACCGTGTCCAAGAACAGGCGAGAGGCTCTGCTTCGAACTATCGACTCAAATCGGCGGAAAGAGAAGAGAACGCTACCCGCCTCGAGCCCCGTAATCTGCTGCGGGCGCCCTGTAAGTCCAAATAAATAAATAAAGGGAGAAAGGCTACGGCAATTTGCCTAAGGCAAGCAACTAACACCACAACCGTGTCCATCGGGCTAATGCACTACCCAGTTGGGGTCACTTCACGAAAAAGTAAACTGATCGTCTCCGCCAGGAAGAGCCTCATAACAACGCCTCTTCCCGTCATATTACGTCACCAAGAAGCCCCTCCTCTTCCCATAAGCCCCTTCGCACAGTGACGTGTCTTGGGCCACCCTCGCAACGCACTGAGGCGTTTCTGCGACCTGCGCTCCCTCATGGGGATTGTAGTTTCCTTTCCCACAGGAGTCTACTGAGTCTACGAGCAGAGAGACTACCTTTCCCAGGATGCCTGGCGCGGAGCGAGGGTTTTCCAATTTGCTCAGAGGGAACGAAGGCACCGTCAGCAAAGCGATAAACGACTCAGGAAGCCGGCTTGCGGCCGCCGGTCTTTCGTAGGCGCTGAACCCGGGCGAGGTTGCTGGCGATGGCCGGGGAAATGACGGTGCTGGGTGAGTGTGTGAACAGGGCGGGCGAGATGCTCGCGGTTGGGGGTTTGGCCCGGCTCACTGCTCAGAGGCTGCGTGGATTTTCACCGTCCCATCGGCTGCTACTTTTGGGGGAGGACAACCGGGCTCGCCGCTCCCCTGGCCGAAACCCGTTTCTCACTGTCGCGAAACACAAAGGGAAAGGCCGCACGACTGTAAACTAGCTGGGAGGGCTCGGTGGAGCCTCGTGTTTCAGTGGCACGCTACCCCAGAATTTCTGCTCGTGGCCTTTCCGGGGTTACCCCGCGTGTCATACTGAGGTGATGGGTCCTGCCAGACTAAGGTGGGCTTTTGGACGAATGCAGACTCTGCTGATGACCTGTTCGACACCAAATAGTACAAGAGTTTGGTGTACTTGGAGTTTGACAAGAGTCAGGGCACGAAACGTCCAGGCTTTGGTATCTCTGCCTTCCTCTTCTTGGAAACTGCCAAGCGAGTGGCGGGACTGCTGGAAAAAGGGATGTGTGCAAATATCGAGAAGGATGAGAGGTTTGTTTCACAGGCCGTCTGTGCCCCGCACCTGACACTGGGGAAAGGCTGAGGTGCTTGTTTCCAGGAACAAGCAGTAACTAATCAGAAATATACCCTTGGTTTGTGAAGATAGATTGGTGACATGCTTGTGCTCATCGGCTCTGGAACACGTCGATTCCATTGGCTAGGGATGTTGAAGGATGGGGACTGAAAATAAAAGTGGGAATATCAAAATAATGTTATTTAAATCTATAGATTACACCATATGTTTCTGTGTCCTGTGTGAAAAGGATGTGGTAGAGTTCTAAAGGGAGCAGAAAGATGGCAACCAATGTTTTTAAGAAGTTGTGGAGCTTTCGTTGGTTGCACAAGAGAGAACAGGAGCTTTTGTTAGGTGTGCAAGAGAGAACAATGGACTCGGCAGAAGATTATCAAATACGTCTGATGTAAAACAAGTAGATAATGTATTTTTGCCTGCTGGAATGAATTCTGTGACATTTTACTTTATATATTTATTTATTTTAGGTTCTGCTATTTTGACACTCCTGTTAGCTGGATACCTGGCCCAACAGTATTTACCTATGCCCACACCAAAAGTAATTGGAGTTGACCTCGGCACCACATACTGTTCAGTTGGCGTGTTTCTTCCTGGCACAGGGCAGGTGAAAGTGATTCCAGATGAAAATGGGCATAACAGCATCCCAAGCATTGTATCATTTACTGAGAGAGATGTGTATGTGGGATATGATGGGTTAGAGTTGGCAGATGCAAATCCCCAGAACACTGTGTATGATGCCAAGCGGTTTATAGGGAAGATCTTCATGCCAGAGGAGCTGGCAAGGGAAAGCAGCAGATACCCATTTAAGGTAATCTGGAAGTTTTGTTTATCAGCTAGCTACCAAGGGGTATTTAGGAACAACAACTTTATTTATTTATTTAAATTTATATCCCGCCCATTTAGTGAGCATGCCACTACTCTGGGCAGCTTACAAAATATTATAAAACATACAGCTAAGAAACCATATTAAAAGAAACTAAACAAAACCCTATCACATGTTATTATTTTCACATGTTACTATTTCCCCCTCAAAATTTCTGCTTCATTCCTTTAAAAGAATTATATTAAAAACAACATAAACCAAACCAAAAACACTTATACAATGTATTACATTAATTTATTTATCTTAAACATATTACTTCACCCATGCCACCTTCATCCTCAGGGCTAGGTTCTGCTTTTGATATTCTTACATTTCATTCTGCCCGATTTCTTGCCAGAAACACATTGATTCTTCTCCTGGTGTATACCCTCTCCCATTCCAAAAAAAGTATTCCAGAAATAAATTCCATATTTTTAAAGCTCTTGCTTTTGATAAGCTTCTTCTTAATTTCATTTCACAAGTCAGTTCATCATTAATTTTAACAATTATAACTGAATCCCTGAACCCCATTTTAGCAGATAATTTTAATCTTTTTGATGTTGTCATGTTTTAATCTTTTAATTGTATTTTAAATCATATATTGTTTAATTTATCTTTTATATTTAACTTATTTTGTTTTTAAACTGTGAATTTTAATGTTGTGAGCCACTTTGGGTCCCTTGTTGGGAGAAATGCGGCATATAAATAAGGTAAAGGTTCCCCTTGACATTTAGTCCAGTCGTGTCCAACTCTAGGGCGTGGTGCTCATCCCCGTTTCCAAGCCATAGAGCCAGCGTTTGTCCGAAGACAGTTTCCGTGGTCACGTGCCCAGCGCGACTAGACACGGAACGCCGTTACCTTCCCACCGAGGTGGTACCTATTTATCTACTCACATTTTACATGCTTTCGAACTGCTAGGTTGGCAGGAGCTGGGACAAGCGACGGGAGCTCACTCTGTTGCATGGATTCGATCTTACGACTGCTGGTCTTCTGACCTTGCAGCACAGAGGCTTCTGCGGTTTAACCCGCAGCGCCACCACATCCCTTATATAAATAAAACTAATAATAATAATAATAAATTGCCACATCCCACATTTCAATTTAGAAGACCTGAAACCATTTGAAAAATTATTTTTGTTCTGGAAATAGGGCAGTTGAAGCTTTTTGATGAGAAGTGTTTAGTGCAATTGAGAAGCATATTTTATCCTTAAACTGCATTAGTAAACTGTTCCACAATATAAATTGGCCAGAATCCTATTTTATACTTGTAGCAACATAACTCTAACACTGTAAATTGCAACAGTTGATTGCCACCAGTTAAGAAGGAACCAGGATACCCAGTGTGGTATAGTGGACAGAGTGATGGACTAGATGTCAGTAGGCTTGGTTTCAGATCCCCACTCAGACATGAAAACTTACCTGTGGTATGGAACTGGTAAAACTACTCCTTAAATACCTCACTTACTTTGAAAGCCCTGTTAGGATTGCTATAAGTTGGTTCCAACTTGACAGCACATAATAACAAGAAGGTGCTTGTGCTGAGTCATACAACTGATATATGACGAGAAAAAGAAAAAACCAGACTTCTTAACTGGTTTCCATTTGTGACTAAAAGGTATGCCATTGGACTTATGTTGGCAGACATAAATAACAGGATTCTGACTGACCTATTTTTACTGCACTGATCTTCAACAATTTACATTTTATGCATCATGGTAATTGTGGTTGCAGATAATGAAAGGTCAGTTCAGGCAAAATATTTGTTATTATAGATAAACCTTAAATACATGATCATGCCAAAATAAAGGAATTAATGAAGGGTTGGTTCTAGATTTAGTCATATATATTTTGTCTGGTGGAAGCTGATTACCTTTCCTGCCCCTCATGATTCATTGATCTGATAATGCTACACAGATGATCAAGGAATCCTGCTTAATGGGTAAGCATTTGTATAAGAAAGGGGCATCTCCCTGCCTTCCTTTGCAAAAAATTTGAGCAGATGGACTGTTTACAGAATATAAGTTCTGCATCCAATTTAAAGAATTTTGCTTGCGAAGAACAAAGTCAGATGTTTACTTATATGGAATCAATTCTTGCTAGTAGGTATTTTTGGGATTAGTCCAGTATGTATAGAGTTGCAATTTAGGATAGGTCTGTATTTTACAGCTCTCTTTTTTCCTCTCCAGATCCTTAACAACAAAGGAGCTGCTGAATTTTCTGTTGTAACCAATGAGACTTATAATGTGACACCAGAATATATTGGTTCTCAACTTCTCTTGAAATTGAAAAGAATGTCAGAAGACTATCTTGGAATGCCAGTTTCCAAAGCAGTTATTTCTGTGCCAGCAGAGTTTGATGAGAGGCAACGAAATTATACAATTAAGGCAGCTAGCCTTGCAGGTGATGCATTTTGTTGAGTATTCTTACTAAACAGTTTTTATAACGTCATGTTTACAGTATGTGTAATTGTTTGCCAGTATTGACACAATGGTATCTAATGCAAGTAGAAACTATGAAAAAAATGTGGAACAACAAACACTATAAAATGAAACATTTTGAGATTATGAGGATGCAGTGGAATGGAGCGGAAATATAAGACCATGTTCACATCAGATAGAACTTAGCTTGTTACCCAAGAAGGAAAGAGTTGCAAAAAGCAGACAGATGTTTAAAAGGGCCATCAATTTCCATGGATTCATTGCATTTAGTATAAAACCATTGGCTACTACACCATATTAATGCATCTTGGCCAAAATACTATAGGCATTTTGCTATGGAGTAAGTGAAATTGCATAAGTCATGGCAACAAATTACAGCTGATTAATGGAGAGCTGCTCACTTGCTATTTGTATAACCAGTTATGCAGCCAGCCATGTGACTGGCACTTTGTCACTTTGTTAATTAGCTTCAATTTGCCACTCAGACTTATGTGATTTCACTTACTGTGGAGTAAAATCCCAATGGAGATGTGTGTTGAAAATATCTGATAGATCAATTGATAACAAATAAATGATCATTCATACCTTTTTCTCTCTCTCTCTTGAAGGACTGGAAATATTGCGAGTAATTAATGAACCCACAGCTGCTGCAATGGCATATGGTCTCCACAAGGCTGATGTGTCCAATGTTCTGGTAGTAGATTTGGGTGGAGGCACATTAGATGTCTCTCTGCTGAACAAGCAAGGAGGGATGTTTTTGACACGTGCTATGGCAGGTAATGAAAAGCCTTAATTTAATATAGTGCAGAACTTGTTTATGAAACACTCAGAAACAGTTTAGATTGCAGTTCTAGTACTCTGAGCCCATTTGGTGTCTTTTCCATATGCTTGCACATTATTTGATTTACTTCGTAACTAGATCAAGGATGGGCAATATGTAGGCTCCACCTATATGCTTCTTCATTGGGGAAATTTGGTAATATGGAATCAAAAAAGGGTACTATTTACCAAGATGGGTGGGGAACATGTGTCTTCAAGTGAAATAACATTTGAAACACTGCTGGAAGCACTATTTAGTTTGAAAATAAGGTCTGGGTTCCACATGCGCCTTGTTTTAAAGCTAAATTATGGGTTTCTTTTGTCAGCAGCAAAATTCTGTAAGGAAATGATGCAAGAGTCAAGTCTGGTCTCCCACTCTCAGATGATACTCAGGAGATGGTGTGAACTGAATCCATAGAAAAAAAATGTTGCACTTCAGTTTAGGGAGAAGGATACAAGTGTTCTGCCTTACATTGTGAGGCAATGTTATTTTTGTTATTTTACATTGACCTTACTTTCTCTATCATGGCTTGAATAGAGAGTTAGCTGAGATTCATGCAGTGACTTTTCGCACAGCTGTTCAAACCTCTTTTTGTTAAGCACAATGTACATTTTCAGGGTTACATTTTTACACTCCCCTTAATCTTTTTAGCACTCTGTACATATGACATTTCAGACCTTGACATCCTCCCGCTGACAGTTGAGTGTGGGGATGTAGCTCTTCTCTGTTGTTCAGTAGTCCAGTGGATGACCTCTGGTTGGACTTCATCCATCTGTGATGCCTTGCAGCTTTTGTTGCTTGCAGAGCTCGAGTCGTGTCATCGTGTGTAGGTCTGCTCAGCTCTGAATCCGGCAAAGGTCTGGACATGTTGCTGTTGCTCTTAACTGAAAAGGAAGAGAGAGAGAGAAAGTATTGAAGTATTTTGTATGAGTATAGAACATAGAAGCAATGTAGATGAATAAAGTTTGTAGAAATAGGCAATTGATGTTACCTGGAATCATTCCAAAAATGAAGCAACTTATATCTTGATACCCAGATGAATTTTGAAATTATTAGAAAAGGTTATCTGAGTCATACTGGAATTAGCCTTTCAGGGATAAATGTCAACTGTAACGGACAACCACAGAGCAAAACTTCCAAGGGGTGTTGTAAAGTTTTATAGTGCTGTGAGGTCATTGAGCGTTGTACTTTTGACCTTGACAGTGCTGCATGTGCTACATTGTTATTATGAGCCAGTCATGTGTGAAAGCCTAGATTTGATCACTGCCCATAAAGTGACAAAAATTGTGTATGTGTTGGTCCTGTGGTGAAGTAATGAAGTAGAGCTTACTGCTAAACAACTTAAGCATGTTTCTCGTTTTCCCCCATGTATCCCATTTACAATTTGCTTTTAAATTTGTTTGAAAGCATACTTTATTCATTTTGATGGGAATTATTTCCAAATCAGCCCATGTAGCTGTAGCTTAGGCTTTGAATAACTTTTATAGAGCTGCCTTGCACAAACTGCAGTTCACTTGCAGTTGGCAGCAGCTGACTAGAAGCATGACTATCCATGGGAGGAGGGGGGCAAATCCTAAATTTGTTATTTCTTTACTTGTTTCTCTTCAGTACCTTATTATGCTGACTGATGCGAAAGTTGTGTTGCCAAATAGTGTAAAAACTACCATCAGCAATCCATAGGTATCATTAATAGAACTCAAAGAATGATTTCTGCAGGCACCTTTGGCTAGGGGAACAATGAATCTGTTTCTTATGTCAGCCAGTTCCTATAAAAACAGAGGGCATGTTGAGTACGTGACAGGTATAAACATTGTGCAAGCCTTTAAGAGTATTCAATTCTGAAAAAATGTAGCTTACTGAGATCTGTTTCTTAAGCATCTCTGTTTTTCCATCTTCTGTTGCCCCACAATGCTGTATATTGTCTGACACTGTTTCTTTTTCTTTTAGGTAACAACAAACTTGGGGGACAGGACTTCAATCAACGATTGATGCAGTATCTCTATAATGAGATCTTCCACATGTATGGCTCTTTACCGTCCAAGAAGGAAGAAATACACAGACTCAGACAGGCTGTAGAAGCCGCCAAACTAAACTTGACAAATCACATCTCTTCCACAATCAGAGTTTCTCTTACGATTCCAGAGAAGAAAGACCAACATGAACATTTGCAGGAAGAGAACACAATAACTAGCAAACATGAGAATTTCCCATCAGAAATAGAACCTGGGATGAAAGATGGCAGGAAGGAAACCTTTTCAGAAACACAGAGCAATATTTGGAAAAATGTTCTCTTTGAAACTGAAATTTCTCAGAAGCTCTTTGAAACATTAAATGAGGACCTTTTTGAGAAGATCCTTGTGCCCATTGAGCAGGTATTGAAGGATGGACATCTAGACAAGACTGAAGTAGATGAGATTGTATTAGTTGGAGGCTCCACTAGAATTCCAAGAATACGTAAAGTTATTACAGATTTTTTTGGGAAAAAACCCAACACGTCTGTTGATCCAGACCTAGCAGTGGTAATAGGGGTAGCTATCCAAGCAGGAATTGTTGGGGGATCTTGGCCTCTTCAAGTTAGTGCCGTGGAAATCCCAAACAGGCATTTACGAAAAAGAAATTTTGACTGAGCTTCAGTGTTCTTTCTCATTTGGTTCTTTTAGTTCAATAACTACGCAAAATTCTGTTTGTCCAAACATAATTCCATTTGCATGGTACTGGACCATTCAGTGTCTGTTCTTTCTATTCTAAGGGGTTAGAAATCTAAAATATAAGAAATTCTTTATTTCTTCTTGAATTGGAGGAAAGTATGTTTTCACTTAGAGCCAGCATTCAGGAGTGTAATAATTTCATTCCACCTACCCCCTTTAATAATGAACAAACCTCAAGACTTCATTACTTGAAAATGGAATGAATTAGTTCTAGAGTAATGATGGAGATAGTGTTGGCATTGGATCCTGGCTTTTCCCAGGAGCATGTATTGACTGCCTGGTCTGGCACATAGCAGTATTAATGGAAAAGTTCATCAAAAGTGTATGAAAGCACTTTTCTCAATGTTGCATTCAAGCTTGAATGTTTTTAGATCCTATTATCAAAATTTCCTGTCTAATGTGTTCATTAATACATATGGGGAATTATCACTGCTTTAAACCTCTTAATATTTCCTACTTTGAGACCGTAAGAGGCAATGGTTTTCTGTGGGGATACCCCATTAGGGAAAGATGCTAATGGGTATGCTAAATGGACACACAATCACTTAGAAATCTGGACAATGGTGTGACTTGACTTAGTTGGGTTGTGATGCTAAGCTACTGGTTAGTGTTATTATACATGAGCATTGAGCTCATACACTCCCCTGTCCCATGGCATGGAGGAAGCAAGGTTTTGCTTCCCATTCTCACTTAAATGCAGTTTTAGTGTTATAGCTAGTTTTTAAACTGTACTTAATTGTAACTATGGCTTTAGGGTATAAACCACTGCTTGAAATTGGTTTGTTTCAGTAAGCTGTAGTGAAGGTTAACTGAAAGGGCAGCCATGCCTGAGGTAAATGGAAGGGGCGGGCATGAGCCTGAAGTTTATGTTTCCCTCAGTCAGGGCTGTGGAATGTGTAACTCTACAGAAGTTGCAACTCACATCAGCCCTGGAGTTGTACACCAATAATATCTAGAAGATTATGAGTTGTGCACCACTGCTCTAAACCACATTTAGGACTAATCCTTCAAAAAGGGTCAATGTATGAACCTTGGCCTAATGGCTGACTTCCAGTTTTAATGCCTTGATACCACTTGTTATTCCATAATGCAAATAACTATCCATGTTTTAGTTGCCTGTTTATGTAGTTCAGAAAACAGCTTTAAATCATTCCATTTTTAAAAAATCCTTTGAAGTGGCATATTCAGTCAATGCTTTGATAGAGAGAAATATTCTGTGATTTTTGAAAAGAGAATCCTCCATGCTTGCTAATGATAATATTAGTATTTTCCAGCTGTTGCTGTTAGTATTGAAGAAAACATCTCACCATTTACTGTTTATTTTAGATTTGCTTTCAAGTTTGCAACCTAGGGATTTCTCTCTAATCCTTACTGTCAAAAAAGAAAATATTAAAATTGCAGTGTTGGACTATACATGCAAGCAATGCCAAGCGTTCTTGGGTATTTCTCCACGTAGACAAATATGTCCACTAGGCACTCTAAAATATGGCCATAAGCAGTTTTCTTGATTGTGGTGGCTAGAAAATTGTATCAACATAACTAGAAGTACTTACAAGGATTTTATTTATAATTGCTTGGTTTAGTTTACATATGAAGTCTATGTTGGTGCTTTGTCAAAAAGAATGACTTGCATGTAAGCAAAGTTTACCATAGTTACCTGAACCAGATTGCTAAAACTTAAGTACACGGAAGATAATTCAGGGCATTTTAGTGGCACTGATGCTCAAAAGTTTTTTTTTTTTTTTTTTAATTAGAGGAGATAGCCAGGACATGTTCATCATAGAAAAGGGTATTTTGCATGTTGTGCCTCATCTTTGGGCAGGTACAACAGATTACATTGCTGTTGGCATGACCACCAAATACTTCAAAGAACTAGGAAATTAGTTTTATGAATTTGAGTTTATAACAATTCAAATCTCTGTTTGCAGATTATCAGCTGTTGATGAAAAAATGCAAACCGTTTCAGAGAGCATTGTGTGAGGCTTAACAGTTCTCGGGATTGGAGCTATGCAGTTTATAAAGTTAAAACTTTTGAAGCTTTACCTTTTAGATGAGAGATAGAGAGTGTGTGACCCTCTGGATGTTATTAGACTACAACTCCCATTGGCCTGAGCCAGCATAACCAGTGGTGAGGGCTGATGGGAGTTCCCGTCCAACAGTATTTGGAGGGCTACACATTTCCCATCTGTATTTCACACCACAGGTGGGATTAACCCATTTATAATTCAGACGCAGCACTAAACTGCATTTAATGAAAAATAGAAGCAAAATTAGTGATAAAGCGCTAATCCTTCTATAACTTTGCCAACAAAAGGCAAGTTTTTCTTGTTTCCAAAATAGGTAGCAATGCTGCCATACATTAATATGCCAGGAGTCACTTTTTGCTCATGGTAGCACGAAGGATTTGTTCTGTTTCATGGTTTACTCTTAATGATATGTAATCTTTTTATTTAAAGTATGGTACAACCTTCCCTGGTGAAAGAAATCAAACATAAGCTAAACAACACAACACTGGATTAAATACAGGTAAAAGATTAAATAAACATGAGATTCAGCTGTAATAGAGTATCACCCTTGTGGGTGTGTTCCTGCAGTAAAACTTGAACAGTTCTTAAGAGACTGAGATTCATTTGGTGAATAGTAAAAGAGTTGCCTTGAGCACTGCTCAGAATAGCAACCTCTCAAGACCTTAATTTATTTTTCACACAAAAGGAATACAGGAAAATATTCTTACTGTACCACCAGCTTGAAAGGAAAAAGGATCATGCATATGTCATCAAGCTGCTCTATGCAGCTGTCTACATCATGACATACATGAAAACAAGACATTTACTTATATTCTGTCAGTTCAGTCCTAGTATTTTGGGTCAGCTAAGTGATGTGTGTCACTTTTTTTTGCTGTTGCTACAGTTCTTTCTCCATTATGACAGAAAAAATGGACAAGCTGGATGCAGACTAATGTTAAACAGCTTTTCTGAATGGAAAATGCTTATACATATATTATTTCCCTGGGCACTCCATTTTAAAATTATTTTTTGTATTGAATAAAAAGCTTTTACAGTGTCTTGTGTTTATTTTAAAATTGTATATCCCATTCACATCATACTAGCATCCATTTTGATGGATATCCAGGTATACTGAATAAGAATCTTCTCATGATGCTCAACAGCATAAGAGAATCCTTAACATTAATTCATTTTAGAATCTATTTCATACAAAAAATTATAAAAGTACATGAAGTTGAATAATGGAATAGTTTGAGCTCTAAAATCAGTTTGACAGCTGGCATCAAACCACTGCACAACAGTGCTTTAAAACAGAGGTCCCCAACCCCCAGTCCGCGGCCTGAGCCGGACCGGGCCGCAGAGAGAGACCTCACCCCCGCACACACTCCCCCCACAGCCTGTTTGTGCCTGCGTGCGAGTGCGCGTGCCCGCACGAGTGCTGCACCACCCTTTGTGCATGCAGACAAGAGCGCGCCCGCACGAGCGCTGCACCACCCTTTGCACATGAGCGCCCACATGAGCGCTGCGCCGCCCTTTGTGTATGCGCACGAGCACAGGGGGGTGCCCCACCTTCCCCATCCGGTCTGTGGAGCTAAGAAGGTTGGGGACCACTGCTTTAAAATACATTTTAAAGTATTTGTAAAGGGAAACTGTCAAACGAGAACTCCAGGACTTGCACATCTCCAGCCATGTGTTACAAGATAAACCTAAGTTTACAATCAAAATATAAAAGTTTTTTTCCTGTCTGGAAATAATGACCCTTGAAATATAAATGCTATCTATCCAGTAATGTTTTTTCCCCTTTAAATACAAAATTTGCGATTTGTCAAAAATTGGAGAACAAGTAATCATTGCTTGAACTGTGATAGATTCCATAAGAAAATATCTTAAAGTATTTTTAAAAGATTCTTGGACCTTGTGTCTCCTTGTATACAGAAAAAAAAATACTCTTAGGAAGTAAAAAAAAAAAGAGCATCCTCCATGCTGTAGCATCAGGTATTGAGCCTGATTATGAAACTTTTGTGCCGTAAAACAAGGATTCCCTTTCTTTTTAGCAGGGATGGACAATTTGTAGTCTCCATACATTGAGATATAACTCTCAACATCCTTTCCTGTTGACCGTGCTAGTAGACTGCTAAGTGTTGCAAGCTACCAACATCTGAAGGGTCACAGTTGCCCATCTTTGATTCACAAGCCATTAGACTGTTCCTAAACT
Organism: Intellagama lesueurii; assembly: GCA_037013535.1. Classification (NCBI taxonomy): domain Eukaryota; kingdom Metazoa; phylum Chordata; class Lepidosauria; order Squamata; family Agamidae; genus Intellagama; species Intellagama lesueurii. The sequence goes on along the minus strand of JBAJHW010000003.1, from coordinate 55,041,096 downwards.
CTATATTGTAGAAGATCTGTGTGAAAGCTTGCATTTCTTCAACCATCCCAGGCATGCCCCTTTCTAAACAATTTCCTCTAAAGACATTGCTACTGTAGTGGCTACTAGCAGGAGCATCGGTTTTGTGATCAAGAATCATCAAATTCGCCTTTGCCAGAGGAGCAAGTGTCATAGATTACATTATGGTGTGTCTACCCCTAAAACCCTACGTGGTCGAATTTATGCTGGGGGATTATATCTGTAGTGATCACTTCCCATTGACACACTGAATCTGGAAAGGGATAGTAGAATATCACTGGTAAGACTGAATAACAGCTTAGAGGTACTCCGAAAGATAAGTTGGAATGTGACAACAAAACAAAAGTTTGCCCACCTGTTAACATCTAAAACACTATTAGACTTCAAATTCACTATAACAACATCAAACGAGCCTAGTAATGTAATTGGCTCCTATGAAGGACTGATAGCACTCCTATCGGAAACATTAAGTCATAATCCAACTCAAGAACACAACAGGCCAAATCGTCCCAAATGGAACTGGTTTGATCGTGAGTGTAGAGACCAGAAAGTTCTAAAGAGGATTTTCAGACAATATAAGGAACAGGAGCTAGCATACATACCTCACAAATTCTACGAACTAAAGAATCAGATACGGATAGTGTGTAAGGAAAAAAGACAAGCTTTTATTCATAACCAATGGAAGCAACTACTCACTGCAATATCCCTTAGAAAATCCAAACTATTTTGGGACATAGTGAATAACACATCTAAAAGTAATTTCTCAGATCCAGCTAACATCGAACCAAATATTTGGTCCAGACATTTCTCAACCCTGTTCTATAATAAAGACAACTCCACCAGTGTCAAGGGCAAAGTCCTGCCTAAGGAAGTCCCAGAGTGGCCTCTGGTCACTCCTACAGAGATAAAGGAACTCATCTCTCAGTTAAAACTGGGCAAATCACCAGGATCTGATATAATATCCCCAGAGCTATTAAAGTTCAATATGGATTGGTGGACGGCACCATTGGCTGCCCTTTTTACCATGGTAGACAAAACGGGCCTATTACCAAAAGCCTGGACCAATGCAATAGTAGTTCCAATCTACAAATCAGGTGACCCCCTAAACCCTAGTAATTATAGACCAATCAGTCTTTTATCTATCATAGGAAAACTTTATGCTAAACATCTTTTAAATAAACTGGAAGCCTGGGAAGAGCAGATGGCAATAATTGGACCAGAACAAGCGGGATTTAGGAAAGGGAAATCCACCCTTGATCACTGCTTCACCTTAGCACGTCTGATAAATAAATATGTAAAGCAGGCCAAATCTGAACTGTATGTAGCCTTTTTAGATCTAAGGGGAGCTTTTGATTCAGTTGACCGAGAAAAACTGTGGAACTAGCCAACCTCTCAATTGATAGAAGGCTGATATTTCTTATTAAGAGACTGTATTCTACAACCTCCTGCCAAATCAAATGCTCAAACTCAGGGATCTTAACTGACCGGATATCCACCAACAGAGGGGTCAAACAGGGCTGTTTATTAGCGCCTTCCCTGTTCAACTTGTTTTTGCATGACATAGCCCCTTTCCTACTGGAAACTGAGGGCCACCCTCCTAAAATCGGCTCTACGAACTTCCCTTTACTTTTGTACGCAGACGATGCAGTTATCTCATCTCGTACCAAACTTGGTTTAAAATGTCTGATATACAAACGCCTCGAGTTTTTAGCCAATAATAACTTACAGCTCAATTATGTTAAGTCTAAAATTGTGGTATTCGCAAAATCATGGAAATTGCACAAGTGGATTTTTGAGGGAAGAAAGATTGAGCAGGTTAAACACCTCAGGTATCTGGGCATTATGTTTCATTTCAAATATAGCTGGGTCCTACACCGTAAAGCAGCAATACAGCGGGCCAAGGGTACTATCCAGTCAATCCATAGATTCTTTTATAATACAGGAAATAGATATGTACCGCCTGCATTAAAAGTGTTTAATGCAAAGATTATTCCACAGTTGCTATACAGCATACCTCTATGGATAAAGGCCTGGGATCATTCCCTAGAGCAAATCCAATCTATGTTCCTGCGGAAAATTCTGGAAGTACCAACTTGTGTGCCATACGCAGCCCTCTGTTTAGAGACGGGCCAAAATATGGCAGCAACTCAGGCATGGCTGAGATCAATCAAATATTGGTTGAAGATCCATTATAACTTCAAAGAGGGCAGTTTTTTACACCACATTTTCCGAGAACCAAATATCGCTAGGGAGCTTGCCTATATTGAAAAGAAAATCTCGCTAATAGGCCTGTCAGTGGAATCACTTGGCTCCCTGCCCCATAAGGAAGCATTTCAGCTGATTAAACGCAGGATATTAGATATCGAATTCCAGGATCTCCTAAGTGCAGCAAATAAGACTTGTTCCCCCCCTAAGCCACCTGATTCCTGTTAGGCAGGGCCAGAGGGCCCTATACTACCATCTATTGCAATCACCTCAAAAACGCAGAGCCTATTCCCTGGCCAGATTTAATGTAATGCCTTCAGCAGTATTATCTGGCAGGTTTCAGGGTATTCCTTATGATGAGAGGAACTGCTCTTGTGAACTGGGAGAAATTTAGTCGCTGGTACACATGTGTTTATATTGCCCTCACTATTCAGAACCCCGCGCTCAATATCTGGGCTCAATATTGCTCAAGGTAAGAGGGTGGTCAGATATAGACAGAATGCATTTTTGTTAAACGACAGGGTGGAAGACAGGGTGGAGAAAGTAGCATGCTTCTTAGCACACATAGTGAACAGGCCAAAAATAGCACATTTTGAACCAGCGCTCCCTGCTTGAGCCAGGTTTATGGATCCTCTGATGTAATCACTAGGCTAATTATGACAATAAAATTTTTAATTATTATTATTACAAGGTACATAGGATAGGATGGAGAGTGTGTCTTGTGGCATAAATAGTAAAACTACATTGGATCTGAACAAACTTTGATATTGTTCCAGAAAGCTGCAAACACGTTTTACAGAATGTAGTTTTGATTAGGTGTTTTGTGTGTGCCAAATAAAGGTTTGATTGGATTGGAAAATTGGAATCATCAAAGACATCGCTTGACAGTCTGGAAATTGCAAGATGTATTTGCTTTTTAATCACTGCAACAAATGAGACGGACAGCTCAGAACACTCCTGTCAGTCAGGTCAGAGCTCTGATGTGGTAGCCAATGACATGACAGGAGGGGCGGAACCAAGGAAATAGGAGGAAAAAGAATGACAGTTAATGACAGTTTAGACAGTTAGGGAAGAGAGTGGGAGAAAAGTGGTTGTGGATATAGGGAATTGAAGTGAGAGAGTTAGAGAGAAGAAGGAGTGAAGTTGCTGAGAGAAATAGATAGAGATAGAGAGAGAATTATTACAAATAAATATACACTGATTGAATGGAAAATAAGTAAACAAGAAGTGATCTAATGTGGAACTTAAAATATCATATTTCAGTGATTGTGCTGTAATGAAAAATTCTAAACATCTGTGATTTCTCCTGTGATTAACACAACATCTATATTATCAATAAATCTGTTGTTTTGGCAGCACGTGTCTATGATCTATTTGGTATTAAGGGAAAAATACCTGGTGGCAGCGTGAAGTGAGGACAAGCATCCAGAGGGTGGACTTGTGTTTAAGGGAAAATAAACAAAGGACACAGGGTGTACGTCACACATATGTACATTAAGCAAGTTGTCATTATGCTGATTGCCGCCAGTGGTGTAGATGTGGATGAGAAAGGCAAGTGGCACAGAGCTGATGCTAGACCCAGTCCCCCAAATCAGTCAACTACACAGAACTTTACTCTCTCAGTGCAGTCCTTTATTACTTCCCCTACCACTGCAAAGAGACTACCAGTAAGACTGCAAGTCTTCCTATACCTTGGGAAGTTCTCTGAGTGGCAGCGAAAGTGATCTACTGGCCTTTGGAATGACACTGCTGGCAACGCACTCTTGTGTTTGACAAGGAAAGTGATTTCAAGAATTCCCATAGCAAGAGAAGAACCCTTTGAAAATGCTGATCCTGCTGGATCCATGCTTTCAAAGTCTGTCCCTTCTCAGATACAGAGGAAAAGTTAGGTTACCTACCTGTAACCATGGTTCTTGTAGTGGTTCTCTGTGAATTCACACAAATGGGTTTATCCTGCGCCTGCGCAGGATGTTCGGAACTTTCTAGAGCTTAGAAAAAAGCCAGACAGTTAGTCTCCCCCCCCCGAGGGTATATATGCTCCGCCTCCTCCACCTTCCTTAGTTCCCTATGTCCGCCGTTACTAGAGAGTAGGTATAATGACCTGTTATCGTGACGGACAGCGGGGAGGAAGGGAGGGATGTGTGAATTCACAGAGAACCACTACAAGAACCATGGTTACAGGTAGGTAACCTAACTTTCTTTGTAGTGGACTCTGTGAATGCACACAAATGGGTGATTAGCAAGCTGACTCACCGGATGGAGGGCCGTCACGGTATCAGGGATGACAGTATCGCCCTTCCAAAGGCAGCATCATTTTTAGCTCTGACATCGAGGCGGTAGTGCTTCGCGAACGTCAGAGGATTGGACCAAGTAGCCGCTTTACAGATGTTTTGAATATGAATACCGCGATGAAGAGCGGTGGACGTAGATATAGCTCTGGTGGAGTGAGCTTTAAGTTGGTCCGGTACCGGTTTATTTGCAAGCTGGTAAGCCATTTGTATGGATTGCACGATCCATCTCGATATTGTCTGAGAGGATGCGGGAGCACCCTTGTTATGTCCATGGTAGCACACAAAGAGACGGGAAGAGCGTCTAAAGTGCTTGGTTCTGTCCAATTAGAAGGCAATAGCCCGTCTGACGTCCAGGGTATGGAGCTTGCGCTCGACTGGAGTGGACGGCAATGGAAAGAATGTAGGAAGTATCAGCGGTTGATTCAAATGGAAGTCTGATACAACCTTGGGAAGAAATGAGACATCCAAGTACAGAGTAACTTTATCGGGATGCATTTGTAGGTATGGAGGGTCAGACCTAAGAGCTGACAGTTCACTAGCCCTTTTGGCAGAGGTTATGGCCACTAAAAAGGAAGTCTTGAGAGAAAGCAATTTCTCGTTACAGGTTGCCATGGGTTCAAATGGAGGCTTGGTAAGCGCATCAAGGACAAGTGGAAGCGACCATTGAGGTACAATGGGTAAAGAGGGCGGCCTGATGTTTTGTAGGCCCTTAAGGAATCTTTTAACCGTGAGGTGGGAGAACAGTCTGGCGGAGCTAGAGTGAGATGGCTGGTGAGCAACGATCGCGGAAATATATACTTTAATGGTGGAGTGTGCAAGTCCGAGATTGAACAGATGCAGTATAAAGGTAAGTAAGGTTGAGAGTGTAACTGGGACTGATTGGAGTCCTTTGGACTGAACGAATTTCGTAAAAGATTTCCATTTGTTACGGTATAGGCGAGAAGTCGACGGCTTTCGAGAGCGGTCTAGAATCGCACGGAATTCGGGGTTATCCTCCACGCCGTCAGGTGAAGAGACCGGACATCTGGATGGAGAAGGGCCCCGTCGTTCTGGGATAGCAAGGACGGTATTAGAGGTAAGTGGAATATTTCCTCCGTTATTCCTTGGAGGTGGGCAAACCAGGGTTGTCGTGGCCACCACGGAGCGATGAGAATTGCGTTCGCCTGGTATTGAATGATCCGGACTATTGTCCTGAGGAGCATCGGTATGGGAGGAAACAGGTAAGTGAGTTCTCCGGACCACGGAATGAGGAAAGCGTCTCCTAGTGACGCGGTGTCCCTGCCTGCTCGTGAGCAGAACTTGTGGCATTTGGCGTTGCGGTGAGATGCAAAGAGGTCTATGGTGGGTTGACCCCATCGACGGCATAGGTCTTGAAAAACCGTCTCGTCGAGGGACCATTCGTGCGTCCTGGTACGGAGCCGGCTGAGGTGGTCCGCTAGATAGTTGTCCTCTGAAGCGATATGAATCGCTTGTGGAAAAATATGATGGGTACGGCACCAGTCCCAAAATCGCATGGTGAGATGGAGAAGCGGTAGGGATCGAGTCCCACCTTGTCGGTTGATATAGTGCATAGCTGTGGTATTGTCCGTGACAAGCTGCACTGATTGTCCCTTTATACGCGGAAGAAAGGCTCGAAAAGCCTTCATGATGGCGAGCAATTCGAGCTGGTTTATATGGAGAGACCTTTCTCTCGGTGTCCATAACCCGTGAATCCTGAGCTCTTGGCAGTGAGCGCCCCAGCCAGAAGGGCTTGCGTCGGTCGTGACCTGTATGGACAGGAAAGGAGGTTGGAAGGGTTTTCCTTCGGACAGATTGCGCGGAATCGTCCACCAGATGAGATGCTTCGCTACATGTGACGGAACCTGCAACTTTTTCCGTGGGGAGTCCGTTAAAGGATCGAACTCGCCCAGGAACCAGGACTGGAGCGGACGCATTTCGAGCTTGGCATGAAGGACGACTGCCGTCGTGGATGACATGAGGCCCAGTAGATGCTGAGCGTCGAATGCGGTGACGGTAGCCAGGGGTGGAAACCGTTGTATTGCGTCTCGAATCTTTTGGATTCTTTGGTAGGGCAGGAATGCCCGTGCTCGGGTCGCATCTAGCGTTGCTCCTATGTAATTGACCAGCTGGGATGGTACCAAAAGGGATTTTTCTTGATTGATCACTAGACCTAGCTTGTGTAAGGTCGCGAGAGTGGTAGTTGTAGCAGCGACGGCTTCGTGGTAGGATGAGGCTACCAGGAGCCAATCGTCGACATAAGGGAAGAGTTTTATTCCCTTGGTGCGAAGATGAGCCACTACAGGGGCCATGCACTTGGTAAATGTCCGAGGGGCCGTGGAGAGCCCGAATGGAAGGGCAGCAAACTGGTAGGTTGTGCGGTGGAACCGGAACCGGAGATACTGTTGATGAGAAGGGTGAATGGAGACGTGAAAATAAGCGTCTTTGAGGTCGATGGTGACGAACCAACTTCCCTGTGAGAGAAGAGGAAGAATGGAGTCGAGTGTTAGCATTCGAAACTTCCTGTAAATGATAAACTGATTGAGTTCTCTGAGGTCCATGATGGGCCTGATACCTCCATCCTTTTTAGGGACGGCGAAGTACCGAGAGAAGAAACCCCCTTGTAGTTCAGCATGTGGGGTCTTGACGATCGCCCCCTTGCTTAGGAGGGATGAAATTTCCTCCTGTAGAGCTACCGAAAAGGGGGTGGTCTTAGGGAGATTTGATGGAGGAAGCTGGAAGAATTCTATAGAATAACCCTTCTCAATAATGGTTAGGACCCATTTGTCAGTCGTAATACGTTTCCATTCGGAGAGAAATGGAAAGAGTCTAGTCCGGTAAGAGGGGTAGTTAGTTGTATTGCTTACCCCGGCGCTGAGGTTTACGAAAGGACTGCTTGTGTCCTTGGTATTGTTGCTGCTTGAAAGAAGAAGGGTTGGACTGAGATGACTGGAAGGTCCTGTCGTGTTGCTGCTGTCTACCATACCGAAATGGTTGATACTGAGAAGACGCTTGGTAAGCAGGCTTTTTGTAAGTAGATCTCTGATACCGATACGGTTGGTATGGTATGTAGGACTTTGCGGTCTTCCGCATTTTATGGATATTTTCCATAATATCATCAGTCTTGGAATTGAAGAGGCCATCCGCATCAAAGGGAAGATCCTCGATTTTGGTCTTTGTATCGTCCAGTATGTTCGCCGCTCCGAGCCAGGCATGGCGACGGACTGCTACTGCTGTAAGCATGGATTTGGACGCAATTTCAGCTGTATGCTTTGCTGCTACTCGTTGCTGTCTTGTAAGGGTATTAGCCTCCTCGTAGACGTTGAGGAGTTCGGTCTTGGATGGCTCAGGAAGGCCTTGTAAGACGGGAACAATCTTATCCCATAGGTGCTTTTGATAAGCACCCATCGCGGCTTGGTAGTTTGAAATCTTAATCAGTAGAGCCGCAAGGGAATAAAGTTTTTTTGCCCAAGGCGTCATTTTTTCTGCCGTCTTTATTGACAGGTGTAACAGAGGACCTGCTGCGGGATCTGTACTGGGTAGCCTCGACCACAATAGAATTAGGCATGGGATGCTTGGTCAGGAAATCCGAGTCGGAACCATGGGTCTTATAATGGTGGTCGATTTTTCGAGGGATTTGGAGAGTCGCAGGCGACTTATCCCACGAAGCCTTTACCAAGTCAAGAAGTGCTGGAATGAGGCTAAGACTGGGAGGAGATGACTCGTCCTGCTCCATATCATGGAAGACAAGGTCTGTTTGTTGCTCAGGAACTTGCGCATCTAGGTGTAAAATTTTAGCCATGCGCAATATAAGTTGAGCATAGGACGAGTAGTCTTCTAATGGGTATTGTGAAGAAGTACTCGGAGCACCACCATCAGGTACATCAGATTCCGAAGAAGCTGAAGAGTTGTCATGGGAAGATTCAGACACCAATGAGGAGGGACGGTGCGATATTGGTACCGTGTCTCTCGGTATTGGTTCAGCATCAGAGTGTACCGAAGGAGAGAAAGGCTCTGTATCATGGCCCTCTGGGCCAGAGTACATCGTCGCAGTCTGTACCGTGGGTCGGCCTGCGGAATGTTTAGACCGTTTTAGAGGCGCAGAAGGTGCCATCGGTGTCTTCCTCTTACGGGAAGTAGCAATTTGGGGTGTGGGAACAAGCCCCTGTTGCTGTTGTAGATTCTCAGGAATTGGAACCGAAGAAGGGTACCAAGCTGAAGAGGGGTAAGCCTGTCCCCTGAAGTCAGGCGGATAGCCGTATCCTTGATATGGGTAGGGCTGGTATGGACCGAAAAAAGGAGGACCATACTGTGCCGGCATTTGTGGACGGTATTGGTCCGCAGGATGTTGAGGTTGGTACGGAGAGGTATGCTTACGCTTCTCCATTCGCTTTCTAGGAGTGCGAGACGGCAGCTCCTGTTCTGAATGCGAGTCAGTATCAGCCCGCCCGGAAGATCTCGGGCTAGTAGGGGCGATGGCCACGGTGGGAAAAACCTCAGCCGCAAAATGGCCTGACGACGGAGACATGCTCATGATATCGTGAGCAGCCTGGGCCGGAGGAATGATCCGCTCCTCCATATACGATTGCCCAATGTCGTCTCTAGAAGATTCCTCGAGTAATATAGGAGGCGCAGGAAGAGGCAAAGTTGCCGATTTGGGTGGCTTTGCCAATTTCTGAGATTTCGCTTTGTCATTCTTCTTCTTTGAAGGTACAGCCGACCTGGAAGCCTTGGTGGAAACTGGCTTGGGCGGTCTAGAAGAGTCCTTCTGCTTGGAAGACGCAGAACTCAAGGTAGGCTGAGAAGAATCAAAGGCAGTGGCGCCTGCTTTAGGTGTCTCTACACGTGGAGGGTTCGGGGAGGTGGAAAGAGAAACCTCCATAGCAGGCTTGAGGGTTCTTTCGTAGAGAAAGGCCCGGAGGCGTTGAGACCGCAGTTTAAGAGCTTGTTTGGAAAAACTTCTACAAGCGGCACATGCCTGGATAAGGTGGGATTCCCCCAAACAAAATAAGCACTGATCGTGCTGATCCGTTAGCGGAATTTTTCGAAGGCAAACGGAGCACTGTTTGAAGCCCCGAGAGGCCATAAAAAAAGGGGGGGAATCCGGGAGGGGAGGGGGGAACGGGAAGACGCAGAACGAGGAAAAATTTAAATGGGAAGGCAGTTCTGGCGTCTTAAAAGAAGAAAAAGAAAAGCTGTAAGGTAAATAGAAGGAAATACTTTCCTTAGCACGCTCTAGTGTTCCTACGTCCTACCCTAACGGCGGAAAAAGAGGAACTAAGGAAGGTGGAGGAGGCAGAGCATATATACCCTCGGGGGGCGGAGACTAACTGTCTGGCTTTTTTCTAAGCTCTAGAAAGTTCCGAACGTCCTGCGCAGGCGCAGGATAAACCCATTCGTGTGCATTCACAGAGTCCACTACAAAGAACAACCTCTTTCCCCCCTGAGCACAGAGAAAATAGCTTTTTCAAAGCACACTGGATCCATACATTCAAAGGTGGTCAGGTGACATCTGTGTTGCAAATGACTGCACTACTCACACTGGACAGTTCTTGATGGATGCCTGTCATGCGAATGCAGTCTTCAGCTTTGAGGCTGCCAACACACCTTTATTAATCTTTTTAGTATTCTCAACGCACCCTGCCCTATAGGAAACAATCATGTCCTCAGTACATAATATGTACAATTAAACTAAAGGTGGCAAAGATGTTCAAAGATGCAAATATGTGCCCTTAAGATCTTGAAGCTATATGTTTTGTCTAATCATTTTAGCAAAATAATTCAGAGACGTGTATATTTTGTATTAAAATTGTTTATTGTTGCCATCTATTCTATTAATCCCTCCCACACACCTTTATGCCCTTATAAAATTAAATAACTCTGAATGCTATACTTGTAGCACAATTTTTTAAAAATATGCACACCGTGTTCCTAAAAAGGTTAGGCAGCTGTCTCTTGCTGTAGTCCAGCTTCAGATACCATTCTGTAAAACATGCCTTTCTGTTGTAGCAAGCAGTCTGGTGTATCAAATTCAGCAACCCTTCCAGAATCCAGAACAAGCACCCTGAAAAAAGGAAGACACAATAGACTACTTAATGGTGGTGTTAGCCAAACAAGGAAGAGTTACGACTCATCTAGGTTTGGACACCTTTCAAAGCTGGGGAGCCAGAGGTGGGTGTTTGATTCCCCACTGTGCTTCCTTGGCAGGGGCTGGACTTGATGATCCATACGGTCACTTTCAGCTCTGCAATTCTAAGATTATTATTCTAGGATTATTTTGCTGTGTGAGGCACTGTCCAAGGTGTGAAAGCTAGCTAACTTTAAGGGTATTATAGTGCATTCTTCATATATTAGCAGTAACTTGTTGGGGTGCCCAGTGTGGTGTAGTGGATAGAGTGTCAGACTAGGACTCAGGAGACCTGGATCAAAATCCCCACTCAGCCATGGAAACTCACTGGGAGTGTAAAACTGGTAAATCCACTCCTTAAATATCTCACCGACAATGATGGTAATAGGTGAGCTCTGTGTCTTGACAGCACATAATAAGACGTTACTTGTTAGTTTAAGAGTAGGTGTTAGTAAGGTCTTATTCACATTTGTTGTTACCCTTCTATTATCTATCTACATGTTTTAAAAAGAAAAATAGTCAAAATTCTCCCCAAATATGCCCCTGGAAGATTATTTAAAAGTAATAAGCAAATATTACTTGTTGCACTATAAAAAGTGATTTTGCCAGTCATCATATTTTTGCAAAATGTCCTTATGTCATAACTACACCCAAAGTAACACATTTAAGTAATGCCATTACTTGTACCATGCTACATCAGCGCTTTGAACTAAGTGTGCGACTGCAACAGCAGGATAAATGCAAAGTGATCTACTGTGAAATCATACCAGGAAGTCAGGTTTCAGTGGATGAATTCACTTAATTGGATTCACAGAGGAGTCAGCAGAGAGAGCAGAGGAAATTGCCAATCTGAACTTGATGACACCTTGTTAAGGTGGCTCTACTGCACATGGCAATCAGAGAGCTTCCTTAATAAGCTGCGAACAAGGGTTAGCTGTCAATTTTATCCTTTCTGCCGGTTTTTTCCTCATTTGTTCTCCCCTACCCTTTGATTTTCAGCTACCCCAACACACCAGAACCAAGCCTTGGGGGCGGGGAAATCTGGAAACAAAAGAGTGCTTAGTTGAGAGGAATCGACACACCCACAAATGCCTCTTTGCTTACTTTCTCCCCACATTAAGCTAGATATCTGAGAGAGCCAGCTTCTGGTCGCCTATTGCATCAGCTCTAGCAATTACAATGCCTGAATGCATTTTTAGCATTTGATTCTGCCTCTGGAGCTTCTCCAGAGGCAGAAGGAAAAAGGACAGACAGGGGAGGGGTAGAACTCTGGGCTGATTCGCATCGACTTGCACATCATGCAGTCAACAGAAAATAATGTGAATCAAACCATCCCAATCTCATATTATTTGTTAATGTAGTTGCACCCTAAGATAGGTATAAGAAATCTCTCCTGGTACTGCTGGAAGACTCTTCCAGAACATCATCTCTTTTGCACCTCTCTCCATTGATGCCCACTGTGAGCATTCTGGAAGTAAGAGGAGGCTACAACTTTCCTTTCAGTGGCTATCACTCACTGTCCTATTGCTCCTTGTAAGGAGTTAAAAGATTGGCCACTTCCTGCCTCCTTCTCTCAGTCCATTCTAACCCTTAAGCTATTAACACACATTTCTTGAGAGTAGGCTAAACCTTTCTTTTCTGAGTCCTGTGCTCAGGATTCAAGACATACTCTTCTATCTAGTTTCGGATAGGCTTTTCTATCAAAACTTTTCCTAAATAAACCTACTAACCTTTTGTAAGACCGGAGGTGAGAGCAAGGTGCCTCTCACGGGAGTGCCGTCCCTCCCGCCTACTGCCGATAAAGAGAGCCAAACCCCGCCAATTCCCCCACCCAGGAAGACAAGACCACCTGGACCAGACCCGGGGAGGATAGAGGAGGATTTGAAAAATTAACGGTCAAAGAGACCGGGACTGGTTTGGCAGGAACGGAACAAAAAGCGCGGGTAGTAGTGGAGGCAGGACTAGCGGATATAAAAGGCGGTGAAGGAGGGCTTCCCCCAGGCTGGGAGTGGATGTGGGTAGAAGATCCGTGGACTGGAAAGGTGGAGAAGCTAAGAGTTCATAAAGAAGAAGCTGATGCCAGAAGGAGGTGAGAGAACACCCCCAAACCGTCATACTGGGGTGAAAGGGAGACTAAGGAGTGGAGGAGGAAATTGAGGGAAGAAAAGGAGAAGATTGAGAAAGAAAGGAGGGAGAGATTAGGATGGAGAATTTGGGAGGTGCAGCAGATGGAACGACAGGAGGACCCTGGCAGACGTTCAATCCCACCCAAGAGCTTGCCTGGGTGGACAACCGAGACGAGGATACAATCCCCTTATTGGAGGGGGAAAGCGGACCGTTATTAAACATGGGTGCATCTCTGGACTGGCCGGGACCCTGGAACGTTCAGGAGGGTAACCCATTCAAAGTTGATGAGTGGAAACCCTTGTCAGACCTGTTGTTTGACAGGGAGAAGGGTTGGAATGCGTTTGCGGACACTGGATTTTTGTTAAATAATGCAATAAATGTTACTCCCATTTCGAAACCACGCAAGTCTGGTGATTTATTCGGGGCAAGTCAGGAGCCAGGAAGTGAACCCTCACACCTTTGTTTAAGTTTAACCTTCTGTCTGCCTTTTTGCTCCAGGGAACAGAACATTAAGGTGAGTTCAAAAGCTCATAGGAACACTGTTGCTATGAGATCTAAAAGAGCTTTCCACAGATTTAACAGTCTGAATCAAAATTCAAAACAGGTACAAGGCAGCTTTCTGTCTTCCAAAGAAGTTTCTAAAAATGTTATGGCCTTAAGGTCATGAATGAACTCAGTTTACTTTTTCACTTTACAGACATGTTACAATTCTGTAAATAAAGATTATGAGTTCAAACACAATGGAACATGAAGTTCCATACGTCCTATGGTGGGTTCCACTTAATTCAATGGTGTTATCTAGAATTCACCAGGCAATAAGTGGCAGTGGCCAAAATATTACTGTCTTTTTATGCCAGCATAACATAAATGGTGTAACTTTTGGTGACTAATTACTACAAATTAAAAAATCAGTGTAGACGTTGTTGCATGCCAAGTCATGAAACTTGATGCATGACAGATAATGTCTACAGTCTATTTCTTAACTTGCAGCTGTTCACCACCAAATGTTATGCTGTTTGCATTACGCTCGCAGGTGTAATGAACAGGATTTTGGCCAAAAGATTTTTGTGACAATATAAAATATTTGTTCAAAAATATTTTGAACTTGAGGAAGCAAAACCTTGACAATGGTAGAGAGACAAACCATTTCAGTCATTTAACTTTCAGTAGCTAAATGGTTAAAGAAGTATGGATAAGGAGAGAAGGAAGCCCATCATAACTATTTACCGATCAGAGTCCATGATCGAATGAAGCCTGTGGGCAATGGTGAGTACTGTGCAGTTGTGAAATTCTTTCCGGATTGTGGATTGCACTAGATTATCTGTTTCAATGTCAATCGACGCTGTCGCTTCATCCAAGATTAACACTTTTGTCTTCCGTAACAAAGCACGAGCAAGACAAACAAGTTGTCTCTGTCCTGCACTGAAAAAAGAGAAAAGAAAGAAATGCAATTTTAATTGTGTTTTGTCAAATGACTACCAGCCTCGCTTCATCAACAGGAAATTGCTGGCTGCTACGGCTTCTTGGTGAGCAGGTGTACAAATTGGGTGGAGTATGACTGGAAATGCCCACATCCTGGCATGCATGGACTCTTCTAGATTGCATCTGGATTAGAGGTAGAAGATTCCATGCAAGCCAGTTTAACGTTCTGTCTGTTTCATTGCTTCAGAGAACAGAACAATAAGGTGAGTTCAAAAGTTCATAGGAACACTGAGATCTAGATCATCAGGCTAGTCATTTTCTCAATCTTTACAGATCTGCTGATCATGTCTGGGCATGGTGGAGCTTTCTGAAATGAGAAAGCATCACTCAGAACTATGAGCATATACAGCAAGAAGTGATAAATTCATTCCTTGGTGTCTCCAACTAAAAGGACCTCAAGAGTTAGCAGAGGTAGAAAAGACCTGTCTGCACCACCTCCTTGGAGAGTTGCTTTTAATTTGAATAGTTTGCACTAGGCTGCATGATTTGATGTGTTATGTGGTGTTTTGTATGTACAAGCAGTGGCATAATCAATGCAGAACTTTCAGGAAGAGATTCAGGACCATGACCCCCCAGTGGAATAAAGGCTTTAAAACTCTAGAGAGATGACACACCATATTTTGAAAGATGTGAAGCACTATGTCTATCCACTATGTGTCAATCCCTCAACAGATCAGAGGTGTGTTTCAATTACATGGCAACCTTTTCGAGGGTTGGCAAATAGTGGCCCTTGCCACAATTCTGGCTCTTTGGACCGCATCCTCCACTATGCTGACTAGAGCTGATGAGAGTTATAAGCATTTCTGGAGGACAGCATGTTGTCTACCACATTGTCCAGAGATGGAGAAAGGTTTTTTTAGATTATAATAGTTCTCCCTGGGCACTTAGGCCACTATATGTTATAATTTTAGGGTTACAATTCTGGAAGTTGTCATGTAAAAACATTTACCGTATTTTTCTGTGTATACGACCCCCCAATGTATAAAACAACCCCCTAATTTTGACCCTTGATGGAGGTGGAGGAGCAGTTAATGGGCAACAACTCCTCCACCTCCGTCTCCTCCTGCTGCTGTCTCTGCTGCCCGCCCGATCACCTCCTCCAGTGCGACTGCCGACTGCCGGGGCTCACCTCCAGCTCACGTCGCTGCCTTGTCCCCTGCCCTAAGGAGATCGTGGGAGGAGGTGATCCGGCGGCGGCAGCAGGAAGAGGCGCCCAAGTGCGCGCGAGTGCTTGTTTGCCTCTGCCTCTGCCTCCTCCTGCCTCCACCACCAGAGGGGACAAGGCGACGACGTGGAGGGGACAAGGCGGCGACGTGAGCTGAGCCCGTCAGTCCCACTGGAGGTGGTGATTGGGCGGGCGGTGAAGGCAGCAGCAAGAGGTGCCCGAGCGCGTGTCACTGCTCCGTCGCCTCCGCCTCCTGCTGCTGCTGCCTCAGGGCCACCAGAGGGGACAAGCCGTGAGCTCTGGAAAAGGCAATTGGGCAGCGGCAGCAAGAGGCGCCCGAGCGCGCGCGCGACTGCTTCCTTCCGTGTATAAAACGAAACTCAATTTTTCCTCTAATTATTTTAGGAAAAAGTGTCATTTTATACACGGAAAAATACGGTAACTTTTCCCATATATGCCCTGCTCTCAGAGGCTGGTAGGGGAATGAGGTAGCCAGAGTACAATGCACTAGCATCCCATATCTGGCAATGAGGGCTTAAGTAATCTCCTTCATTTGGTCCCTTATATTCCCCACCCGGACATGTAAAAAATGCATTACACAACAGGAGCCAGGGTCCAGCCCTGAAGTGACTCACACCAAAGTGCCCTTACCTTTCCCCTGTATTTTTTTTCTACAGCCAAATGTTGTGCATTATTTAGCAGTGAGCAACCTGCAAACTTGGACAGACCAGTATTTGAAGACTGGATGTTCTGCTGGGAAGACATAATATAGACTCTGCCTCGGTATCTGACGAGTAGGCTCCCCATGATAATGTTCAGGAACACTAGGACTAGTGTGTGGAGCTAATGTGCAAGTGCAAATCACCATTCTTATGGTTATCCAGTACAACCTTTAATATGGTTGAAGCCACACCTCAGATTTTCGCCACCCTCCGAGATCTCATGTAGCAGCTTCTTTGGGAGTGACTGCACAAAATTCTTCAAGTCGCATAACTCTAGTGCATCCCACAGTTCCAGGTCAGAGTATTTTCCAAGTGGATCCAGATTGGATTGGAGGGTCCCTGAGAACAATACTGGGTCCTATGGGAATAACATCTAGACAATATATCCAATATAGCAAAACGGTTTTAAAAAAATGATTTATGGAAGTGTTTAGGGTTTTGCATGGCTACTGTAGGAAAATGTTTCAAAAGGTAGGTAAGTTTGCATAAATGTGCCCAATTATTTTGCTTGAAAAAGTCTCCTGTCTTGACACTGCCCTGTTTTTGCACAGGTAGAGCCTCAGAGCAAGCAGCTTAAGCAGGAGCCTAAGAGGAGTGAAAGAAACAGACAGCTGCACATGAAACACACAGAATCTGAGCTACAGTCCACTTCTCTGCCTGCTTTTATAGAAGAACATGCCACTAGGTTTAATAAAGCTTCCTATAGAACTGTGACCTTTGCCTCGAAAAGGAGGAAATGTTTTTTGTTTTCTGTCTAGCCTTGCAAGGTCATTGCTATCTTTGCAAACAGATCATTTGGGGGTTTCCTCTCAAGGTAATTGTGGTCAGAATAAGATAGATGTATTTCCTTGGAATGACAGCTATAGCCACCAAGTCCAGATGGGAAAGGGAGGAGGAGGAGGAAGGTGCAATGACAATAAAAAATACCACCGCCATGTGCTCTCATATTCATGTAGCCCAAACAGCAACATGCCACATCATCTCCCCAGAACAAAGAAGCATTTTCACCACAGCACTGAAGTAGAGCTGTGATCTCACAGCCAGTTACCTAACAATAGGAACCTACTGAATGTGTGTTTCAGAAAGAGAAAGAAGATGGGGGAGGAAAAGGTGGGAGAGAAGGATGCACACAAACTGGAACAAGGTTCAAGGTTCAAAGGATGACAATAAGGAGAGCAAGGGACTGGAAATCAAGCCCTGAAAGAAATGGGCGTGTTCAACCCATTGAGAAAAGAAGGCTAAGGGGAGATAAGACAGCACTCTTCAAATACTTGAAATGTTGTCATATGGAAGACGGGCAGGACCTGTTCTCAGCCATTCCAAAGTGTGGGCCATGCAATAATGGGCTCAAGTTACAGGGAACCAGATTTCAGCTGAATTTCAGGAAAAACCTCCTGTTAGCTCTCCAGTACTGGAGGCATTCATGAGAAAACCAGAGAGCCATCTGTCAGATATATTTTAACTTGGATTCCTGCACTGAGCAAGGGATTGAACTCGATAGCCTTAGAGGTCCCTTCCAACTCCATTATTCCATGAGTCCATGGATAATGGAAAGTGAAGCATACAAAAAGAACAGAGGATAGAGATAGAATGGGCTTTGAAGTACAGCCTATACTCATTCCTGCTGGTCCTCACACCTTCTCAGAGTCCTCTCTGCTATTTCTCAAACCAAGTTCTTGGAAAGAGCCAAGAATGCCCCGTTTCTTCCAGAAGCTCATTAAAATCACAGCAAAATCCACACTAATGGATGTTGTCACAGGGGGGACAGGATGGCATTGCAACTCAAAAGCCTACTCAATTAAGACTTAAACAAAATTTATCTGTTTATAATCTGTATATTACCAATGTATATGAACAAAAGCGTCTAACCTGCGGTATAATGTTAAGCTTGCCACGCAGATCATGCAAACCGATTGTTGATATGTCAATACCATCTATGATAATTTTGCCTCCAGCTTGTTCTAATATTCTAAACAAGCTATTTGTGAGAGTCGATTTCCCAGCTCCTGTTCTTCCTATGATTCCAATCTGCAACAAGAATCCACATCAAAAGCCTGAATATCCTTTTCCATTCACACAGATGTTGAAGTGATAATACTTTCACCAAATTATTTCATAGTGAAAATGATATACTTTCAAGATTAATAGCAAAACAGTATTTGAAACTAAAAAAACTTAATATGGATTGTGCCCCATGACATATAGTAAAGGATCCTGGCCCCCAATCTAGATAAACTGCTCAAGAACAGGGATGTGCAGAAATTTCACCAGTTAGTCAAAACAAGCCATCTTGACACAGCAAGAGTCTTAAAAATTCTCCAGCCTCTGCAGCAATTCTCACCTCCAGCATGCAAGTAAAGCAAAAAACACTTTTTTTGTTGCTTTATGCATTTTGTGCAAAGCACAACAGCACAAGACTAGTGTCGTTCCCTTATGTACAGCAAACATAAAAGGATAGTTTGATTGACTGGAAACAAACAACCCATGCAGTGCTTCTTACATTTGTAGGTTCGTGAACAAAGGCAACACTCAAATCACATTTCCCAATAACATGTAGTATTCAGAAATACTGTACACAGAAATATACCTCACAAAGTTGCAAAACCCCGTTGAGTCTAACAAATATTCTTGCTGTTTTGCAGTGAGGAGAAAATTTTTCATGTTTTCTTATTTACTGCATAAGAGTGAAACAAGTCAGAAAGTGTCTTACTAAAAGATATCTCAGCTAATCCAACTGAGATGCAGATTTTCTTCAGGACAAAACCCTAAAAATATTCTGATAGGCACATAAAGCTGCAGGGCATGAAACCTTTGGGATGCCATGCATGTGAGTTAGTGTGCATGCAAATATCTCCATTTCAGTGAAGGAGGAAGACTGCTCGTGTTACAGTCCTCCATTAAAGTTGGTGGAGTAAGCCTCATAAGAATGGTTATGTTCAATATGCCCCTCTATCCCTCAGTCAACAGGAATCACTTTAACTGGTAACACTATTGAAGACCTGCCAGAAACTATGACAAATACTTTGAAACTGTATTGATTACAGTGAATTGTTGTTGTTACGTGCTATCAAGCCGCTTCTAACTTATGAATGAGTGACCTCCAAAATGTCCTATCATTAATAGCCCTGCTCAGGTCTTGCAAACTCGAGGATGTGGCTTCCTTTATGGACCCAATCCATCTCACATTTGGTGGTCTTCTTTTCTTGCTGCCTTCAACTCCCAGTGCATGCTGATTACAGTGATTAATTTTTTAAAAGGGAATTGATGTGATGCCAAAAAATTCTACTGGTGTGTATTACCTTCTCTTCTCTGTGGCTTTGAAAAGAAATATTCTGTAGAGCTAGGCCCAGATCCGGTCTGTACCGAACCTGGTAATTGACAAATTGTATTACTCCTTCTCTGGGCCACCCTACAGGTGGTCGTTTGGATAGTATCCAGGGGGCCTGAAACAAATAGGTAAAAAACAACAATAAATTTCATTCTGTAACCTATTTAGAACTTTAAACGTGAGTACTTTAACCTGATAGACAAACCATCATTTAATGAGCATCAGAAGAACTAAGTATGATTTCTGTATTATCAAATAGCTCATCCACTTCACAAGTTTTGAATTTACTGGCTTAATTCTTTGATTATTAGCAAGTGCTACTTAAAAACGCTGAACAGTTGTCAATGAAATCACTATAGCTTAAATGCAATTACTAGTCCCAACTAGAGCAGACCTACTTGAATCAATGAAACAGTTTGTGGGGTCTTACTCTATATACCACACTGCAGCAAAAAAGTATGCTAAGTGTTCATTCTTCCACTCGTTAGCCCAATTAAAAGAGGAAAAGGGGGTTGGATTGCTTATTAAATAAGGAACAATGTGTACTCACTTTCTAAAAGCAGAGAGTAAAGAACAGTCCATACATTACTTTCATTTCGCAAAAAATGCTTACCTCTTTTTCTAGTTTCGCGTATTCACAAACTCTCTCAATAGAAATTCCATTGGTTTCAATTTCACATGTTTTTCGAACCCAAAAGTTCAAACTTTGAGTTATCTGAAATAAATTTTACATGTTTGACAAGCTTGTTTCAATGGCCTTGTTCTATTAAATAAATATGGTTCCACAAAATTGCTTTATATACTGGAGATATAAGACAAAATGTCATATGTATCTTAAGATACTAAGCCAGAGGTAAGCAAAAAAACCCCCAAGCATTTGGGATGCTGCTGGGCAGAGCATTCTTTACCACTGCTTATGCTGGATAGAGCTGTTGTAAGCCAACAAAACCTGGGGGGCTGCATTTTTCAGATTCATAGTCTAGACATAGTACTGAATGGACACAATGGCATGCCATGATATACCAAATCTGAGGTATGGCAACCACCTCAACATGTGGCTTGCCTTACTCATTTCTGGTCATGAAAAGCCATGGTTAAAATCAGGGGTTGGCGAAGGGGTTGGCGACATCAATTCCCTTTTAAAAAATTAATTACTTAAACCAGAGTTTAGAAGCCAATAATAAACCACGGGTTCAGACTGTGGTTTTTGGCAGGTTAGAAGAGGCAGGTTTGCTCATCATAACAAGGCAGATTTCAATAAACCATCGTGGCCTGTTCTGATGTACTAACGCAGTCAATGTTTTGGAAACACTTTGAGACTACTTAGAGAAGTGTTGGATTACAGCAGAATTTGCAACTGTGGCCAGGAAGGTAGACTTCCCTTGTATTCCACTGTGTCCTTTCACAGGTTTTAGACAGCTTTCTCCTCCTCCACTGACTCAAGCCCTCTGTGGCAACAAAAACAGCCGTCCGGAGAATATTTTTGGAGTGCATGGCTAGGGTGTGGAGACAGCAAAAGCAGTGGAAGTATACCATTAAATCCTGATGTATGTATTTCAGCTATTTTGAGGGTGGGTGGCATGAGGACATTTGTGCCCTTAACAACCAAAATGAGAAGCAGATATTCAAGAGGCAGTGATATGAAAAGCTCCAGTGGTTGCATTTTTGTTCCTCCCACACATATAAATTGGAACCTTGACAGAAAATAAAACTTGCAATCTTGCTAGTGAATACTGTAAGTTCATTTGCTTTAAATAGCTGACTTACATTTAGAGCATATGATATTGATAATCCCACTGTAGCAGAATCCATCTTTCTGCCAGCAAACACGGTAAGTACTGCTGCAAAGAAGACCATCAAGTTGCCCAGAAATTCAAGTCTGACAGCCAGCCATCTGTCATAAGTGCATCCATCAAAATTAAAATGTATGCATGTCATACATATATTTCACATAGATTTAATCACTGTTATTAAAAGCTTGTACGAAATATCTCTGATTAGTAACTTCCAGCTATAATGATACAGTATTTACTATACATTTAAATCTTAAGAATACTTAACTACTTTCGATAAGCTATCTCTTAATGATCTGAGTACTTAACTATGTAACACAATTGATCAACTAAACAAGAAGAAAAGGAGGAAAGAGGAGGAAAGAAGGCTTAACATTATACAATTCTCATTTCAGAAGTGATCTTGTAGTCAAAGTTAGGACTCCTCCATTCCCGTTTTCACTGATCTATACGTAGTCAATGTATGCGATCCTTAATTAATCAGCCTTCTGTAGATTAAAGCAGGAATTTAACCTGGTATATGTAATTCTCATTGGGTAATGTAATGCTACAATGCAGCACCTTCTAGATATTTTGGACTACAATGACCACCATCCCTGACCATTGATCATTCTGCCTGAGACAGGTTTGAGTTGTCATCCAATACATATGGCAGACAATATGCTATAGGAGACAGACCAAGATTGCCAAGACAGTACCTGTTTGAAATCACGTTGTTGTAGAAGTAAACCAGGTTCTCATTGACCACATCTTTGTTTTGATTAATAAATCTTTCCTGATGTCCAAATGCTCTGACAGTTGTTGCACCCAAAAGTGTTTCACTGAAGTGTGAAATTATAGGGGCGTGTGATGCCCCAGCCAGTCTTCGAATTTGTCGGGAACTAGCTATATAGTATCGCTAATAAAACCACATGAAGCAAACAACAGGTAAGAAGTTGCTATATAGATCTGGAAAGATCTGTGAAAAATTTCTACAAAAGTATAAAGAGTTGGGTTCTAGGACACAGTATAGGTGGAACACAAAGGCAAATAAACAAGGGTGCTACCTCATTATACCCAGTACTGTTGGAAGCAGCTCAGCAAACCACAGACCTTTTCTCCATGGTTTATGTATTGTGGCATTCACACAGTGCAACACTGTGATATTTAGCATGCTGTTCAAACTTGCTAAAGGATCCCTTCCACAATATACCAGAGAAATGCTTAGTATTTGGTTTATTTCTTTGGCTTGCATCAGGTTGGGATAGCACAACAGACAACACATAGACCAGATGTTCACAGCTTGTTGATACGCTGCCACAGCAGACAGAATGATACTGCCTTATTGTTGTGTCTGAATACAACCACACTACACGTTGGTATAGGATTTTTTAAAAAAAATAATAACGTAGCATCTCCGTTATCTCAATGAACAGTGTGGTCTTCTCTCCTGATACCAAGCTGCCCAACTGTTACCAATATGTCAGTGTAGTCAATTTTGAACAAATATGTGACACCTTCTTTATAAGTGTTGGAACACCAGCTGGTACACTTTCTATTGACTTCTTAAAAAGTTCTCTCTGAGTTCAAAAGGGAGCTTGTGAACGACAGGTGATCTAAAAATCAGCATGAACAAGGATGGCCATACGGCATCCTTACGCTCAGTCCATATGGTCTCCTTGTAAGTGCAGTTCCAATTTGAATAAACTGGCCAATCACACACAAAAAGTCACAAGGCCAAACAGCCCCATGAGAATTTCAGATCTTTGGAAACAAAACCTAGATGTGGTTCTGGGGATGATTATACTTCCCTGAAGCACCAAATCTGTAATTTAAGGGGATGATAGATGGGGCTATCACAAAAAAAAAAAAAAAAAAAAAGGGCCAGGTTTGGAGAACCTTTTACCAGCTAGGCTGGCAAGAATGTATCTCTTCCTTGTATGGTTGGCCCTGCTATAAAACAACTGAGACTCCTGCCTCAGGCAAGGGGGTGGTCAATGCTGGAGTGAGTTCCCCAAGTGCCATTATCAGCTGCTCGAAGACATGCTCACCATTGCTGCCAGATACTCATATCTCCTTCTGCTAAGTACTTGCTACTCTATTCTCTACTACCAGTGCTGGAGGCTGCTGCCCTAGCAAGGAAGAAAGCAAGCTGTGCTTGTAGTGGTGGTGGTGGGTTGGCCATGCGTGATGCCTTCACTCATGGTGAGTGAGCCAGCCACCTGTAGCTACTATATCATGAGCACCTGTCTATTTTTGGAGCACAGTGGCCAGTCAGGTTCTAACACACTGGTGACAATCTGTACCTGCATGGAAGGAAATGGAGATGGAAGGAGCAGGAAGCAGCCCTTCGGGTCTTTTCCCAAGAAAAAAAACATTGGAAAAACAAGGATAAGTGTTTACTGGACTTACTTGTATAGTGAAATAGACGTATCCCAGTGGAACCACAACCAGTATGAACAGAGGTGATGCAAACACAATCACAAGAATAGTTCCAACAACATCCAGCATACAATTCAGCCAAGTCCGCAGATAATAATGGAAACGTATATCAACCATAAACATGTCCTAGAACAGAACACAACAAAAGCTATTTTGCAAAATTTCCCACCAAATAATTGAAAAGAAAAATGATCAGTTCCCATTCTCTCATAGGTTTCCCCAACTTGGCTCTTTCCAGAAGTGCTGGCCTCCCAACACCCAGCATTCCTGACTATTGCCATGGTGACTGAGGCTGATGGGAGCTGAAGTCCAAAATATCTGAGGGTTGGGGAATATTGTTCTGCCATCCTAACCCTAACCCAACAGTCAGTTCTAAGCCAGATATCCTTAAAGACCAGAAACAGTAATGAAGTCTGAACAACCTCAAAAGTTAACATCTAGGATACATGCAATGAAAAAGTACAGTATTTTTCTGTGTATAAGATGCTACTTTTTCCTAAAATCATTGCACTAAAAATTGAGGGGCATCTTATACACAGAAGTAAGCTGAGGAGAGAACAAAACGGCCGTACCTTGCCTCTGTAAACAGGCTTCCTTCAATCACGAGGCTTAGCTTCCTACAGTCAGGAGACTTAGCTTTCTCCAATCACGAGCCTTATGGAACTGACGTCAGCTGATGCTGAACAAATCAACTGGAACACACCTCATTGGAGGTGGAGCCTGTAGGCTCAGATGCAACAGGAACTCGTAATGTCTGAGCATTCTGAGCCCAGAGGCTGAATACTCAAAGCTACGTTTTCTTAATTTTGGGTTAGAAAAGGGGGAGCATCTTATACATGGGGGCGTCTTATAGACAGAAAAATACAGTAAGTAGTCAGTCTATGTGTGGCAGAATGTTAGGAGCGTAATCATAGCTCTTACATTACACTTCTTTCTCATCTGTCCTCCAGAAATAGCCTGGCAGTGGTTTCCAACATTGGGTAACCCAGATATAATTGGACTGCAACTCCCAGAAACCCGTTAGCACAGCTGGTGGTGAAGGCTTCTGGAAACTGCAGTCCAAGATCACCTGGGTCATCCAAGATTGGGAATCACTGGCCTATGGCATAGACATAGACCAGGAGCTTTTGGTAACTGTGAGGACTCCTTCTGAGATTATTCTGCCTCTCAACATAGAAAACCTGAAAGTTTCTGGAATTTATATGCTTGTTGCATTTATATGTTCAGTTTAGGAGGACTCCAAGCTGTGGAACAACATCAGTAAGTAATGTGTCCTCCTTGCATATGCTTTCTCAACGGAAAAGAAAATGGACCCTAAGTGTGGATTTTGAGAGGCAATCCCTCTTTGAGGGAAGGCAGCAAAGGGCAAATATCTTGCCTGTGGCCCAAAAAGGACAGCCAGCCACTCGACTCATTCTCCCAAAGCTGGCATTAAAATATGATGATAGTCTGCTCTCTACCTTGGTGAATCGGTTGATGATTTGACCGACAGGATTTGTTTCAAAGAACTGGAGGGGAAGGTGCAGGACACTGTCTAACATCTGCTCATGCAATGCACGAGAAGCACAGAGAGATCCTCTGGTCAGCACATATGCTCCACAGCACACCAAAAAACCTTCAGCAAACAGTAGAAAGACAAGGTCAAAGCTTTTCAAACAGTTCACATTCGTGGTTTCGCCATTCAAAATATCTAGTTTTTCAACAGCTTTGCATCACAGGAAACAAAAGTTATGCTACCACCACATGGCCCCTAATATACCCAACCTTGTCTGGTTTTTGGAGGTCACGCCTGCTAAATACTCGGCTGAAAGAGGATAAGGAGGGCTAGGAAATAATCCTGCCTGAAACTGTGGATAACTGCTTCCAGTCAGAGTTGACAGTTCTAGACAGACCAATGGTCTGATCAGTATAAGGCAATTTCCTGCGTTCCTGTGATTCAGTTCTATCATGTCTTCCTATTACCAGTCTGTGATAAACAGGCACACTTGTATCTTACTTCATCCTTGGTGTCACAGAACCCCTATTTATAATGAAACAAAACATTACGCAGAACACACTGGCATGGCCAGCTGTAGATGTCTGAGTGTACGAACTGCATTGGGCAAGACATTCAATATGGGGGTGGTGCTCATTTGCTTCCATATTAAGGTGTACCTTTAAATATACCTGAACAGCAACAGCATAGATAAGTAGAGAATTTCTACCAAAATGAAACAGGAGGTACGTTCTTTGCTGAGTCCACTAAAGATGTCACTTTAGTGGCCTTAAATTCACTCCCTCTTTTGCTCTCCTAAGTGCTGATGAAGTAAGAGATAATGGAATAAAGATTATGCCAAGTTCAACTTAGCAGACCCTACTCTAGGGACACAATGAATACCCCCCTCCCAAATTTCTGGTTCTCTACAATTTTCCCAGTCTTGTCGGGACAAGAATCCTAGGGGAACTGGGCACAGGAAAAATGCCATTATATACGAATATTGTAATAATCCTGCACAGCTTGATGTTTTTATCCAGAAGAACAACAACCATGAAACCTCCAATAAATTTTGCAAGATTTCCCTGAATATTTCTTCTGGGGGAAAAAAAATTCACTGAGAAACCTCACAGTGAGGAAAAAAAAAAGATCTCTCTCTCTCTCACACAGCTTCTCACAGAGAGCAAGATGCTGTGAGATTTGCATCCCTACTTCAAGCACCCTTAAATCCACATTTAAGGCAGGGGTGGGCAACAAGCTGGCTGTAGACCTTAAGTAGCCCCCACTTGTTTCTGTGGTCTCTGAAACCTTGCCCCACAAATTCTCCCATGACAAATGCAATAGTGCGGGGTTCCAGCCCCAGTGAGATCAAAGAGGGCTATGTGCCCTTCTCCAAACTGGACCACCTTTGCACTAAATCACAGCCTGTGATCCTGATGTACAATTCAGAGAACTCATTTGTCATGTGCACCCTCCTCTGCACAATATTTGTGTGAACTGACACCTAGTCTGCCATTATAATTTCACATCCCAAATCCTGTTTCATAAATTACACCTGTGGAAAATATTTTTTTGTAATCAAAGAGTTCCTATTGTTGTCCTGTGGCTTGTTCAATTCATGTGTAATCAGTCTACAGTATGTAACCTGTGGGAGCACTGGAACAGAAGGAGCAACTCTTTGATTACCCTAAATAATCTTTGCCTGACGATGGTGCAGGCAAAAAGAGATTTTCTACAATGAAAGAGTGCCTCCTTCCATCCTGAGCCTCCTACAGCTCATACACAACGTGACTGATTAGATTAGACTTGGATAAGCTGCAGGACAGAAGTAGGAACTTCTTAATTATCAAATTTCTCTTCCTATCTGTCACATCACTCTTCCACATATGCAACTTGCGTAACACGATTTGACTTTAAATCTTGGCAGTGATGCAATTCTTCTTGTTCTTGTTTTAAGACCAATTATTATAGGCAATTTTATTACAAACTGTGTGAGATTACTGAAGGAAAGGCAAACCAGCAAAACTCTGAAAAGAAAACATACAAGTATAAGCTTACCCTGCACAAATCCCAAAATCCCATAGACAGCAAGCTTGTGGTTTCTTAGAGTTTTCCATTCTGCAAAGTCATTAATTTCTTTTGCTTCAGTTGTCCATTTGCTGAGCCATAGATTTTGTCCAATGGCTATAGCATTTTGACCCAGGTGGGCTGCTACGGTTAGCCACATCCATGACCAGCCAAAGGCTTGCAAATATTTCAAAATAATTGACATTTTCATCTAAGTATAGGAGACAGCACGCAGGAATTAGTAAAGTACACACAGGCAGACCACTCCTGGAAAGAAGGAAGAATTAGAAGTGCCATCCTACTGTCTAGATCTACTATCTGGAAAGGGTCTGAAGAGGATGGAAATGTCTCCCTTTCAATGTATTCAAAATAAAAGCCCATTGGGTATCTTCTTAGGAATCTCAATCCACCTCTTGCTGATATGGGTGCCACAAGCTAGCAGGGATTCAGAAATGACAGCTCATACATCATTTTACTCTTGCACCATATTTGAGAGCAAAACCTAGAAGGCCCTCTGGAAGTTACCATTCAAAGAAATAATTTTTTCCAAATTCTGCTCAGGACTGCTCTGTAAGTTACATACACTTCTTCACATGAAATGCAGAAGTCTGGCTTAGTGCATCAGGATGAAAAAGCAGCTGACCATCATATTCTAGAAATATATAAATAACTGTTTTTAAAAGGACTTACAGTACCAGTGGCGATTTTTTCCCTCTTCGTTGAGAACATGGCCCTTTGGAAAAAGAAGAATGAGAAAAATGTTATTTCACATTGAAATAAATATAAGTGAAGAATTCATCTACGTAAGCTGTGTATTTTAAAGCCACCAGCAAGACCACAGAGCAGGCAGAACCCACTCCTACTGCAAAGGGAGCAAAGCGCAAGCATGTCACTGTACCCGCACTCCATGCTAGATACTGTATATGACAAGAGGGTTGGGGAAGATAATCCACACTGGCCTTACATGCATAACAAAGAAGGGTATTTCATATCAACACAACAGTCTGAAACAAACAGGGAAAGCACTGCTACTTGCATAGGGGAAGCAGTTTCACCAGTTCCTCCTTCCTCTTGCACCACCACCACCTCCATTCTATGAGGGTCACCCACCTTTAAGCAGCTGCTTTTTCATCAGCACAAAAGGCTGCACTGGGAAGAGAGGCAGAACAAAATTCCATTCCACCTACAAACATTAAGACCCAGCCCTTTGCTGCTGTAATAAATCCACACTGAAAAGGGGTGCACCACAAATCCAAATGTAGGCAAAGGATTTCAGCTAGCAGGGGAAGCAATTTTATTTAGCACATCAATGATCCCCACTCATCTGGAGCACTGGGCTCATTTTGATCATTGTCTCACTGTGGCAAGGAAGCAAGAGAGTGCTTTTTGTAAATGATCTAATTGTTACACTTTAAAACAGACTTATTTTCTCTCCCATCCAGACTGGGCAGAAGGGGGGGGGGGGGAAGGGAGCATGTCAAAGGTGGCTACTTTGGTCCAAGTACATCCTGGTCTGTCTCAATTTTTCTCCTATAACATTTTTATCTAACTATAGACATGGCAAGAATCCCCAACCATTTGTGATAAAGATTTTGGAGTTTTGCTTCCAGTTTTCATAACGACCACTCGCCAACTCTCCCAGCATGAGCAGGCCTGGGAAGAGACTTATATGCATCTCCAGGCCACCAATGGATCCCAATAGGCACAGCTGGAGTTTGAAGAGTTCCAACTATCCAGGTTATAACTGGTGGTGGTGGTGGTTTAATGCAGGACCAAACATCTCAATTGCTGAGAAAATGCACAAACGTATCTTCACTCTGACAAATTACTGACTTTTAAGCAATTCTTGGGGACTTAATTAATAAGCAAAACGAGCTTGACAACTTTGTTTTCCCTAGGCTTTGTTTTAT
This sequence comes from Intellagama lesueurii, assembly GCA_037013535.1. Lineage (NCBI taxonomy): Eukaryota > Metazoa > Chordata > Lepidosauria > Squamata > Agamidae > Intellagama > Intellagama lesueurii. The sequence goes on along the minus strand of JBAJHW010000003.1, from coordinate 55,011,969 downwards.
TCCCGTTTGGAACGCTCCAGCAGAAGCACACTGCCTATTCTCCTCTGCCTTACCATTTTATCTCATACAAATTGATTCTATTTTTTCACTTATTTTTAAGTACTCACCCATGTTTATGCTCTAGAGGTTGGGTTTTCTTTGGTACAAGTTGGTCTTGTGTTTTAATATCACCTTTAGGATAATCTTCTATAGGAAAAACAAAATAGATGTAGAAAAGGGATGTTCATTGCCCACTTAAAAAGTTACAGTGCATTGGGCTGGATCCAGAGATGCACACATTTTCAATCTAAACTCACTCAGTGTTTTTTTTATCACAACAAAAGGGAGGAAGCATTCCATGCCCTGAATTCCTTGGAGTCACAATGGAATTAAAATGTAAGGGATGCCACCATGCATGGAATATGGAACACGTGATGCTTGCGCTCCAAAATCAAAGAGGTATTGTAGGAATCCTAAATGTCATGTAAGAAATCTCTGGCGCCCAGGGGCATAGCAGGTATATCTGCGGTTAGGTAGGTACCACCTCACTGCCACTCAAGCACTGGCATTATCCCATTCAGGTGAAGGGTTCAAATCTCACAAAGTTAGGAAAGTTAGCATCAATGAACTTTATTTGCTCACTTGATGTCGAAGTGGTCTCTTTGTTTTCTTTTCCTACACCAAAGTTTAGAACAAGCTCAGCAAAGTTCACTCTTTTTGAGAGTAGCTCTTTGTAACTCCCCATTTCAGTAATTCTCCCATCTTCCATCATAACTAGGAGGTCTGCTTGTGGCAGGAGCATCAGGTTGTTTGTCACTAAAATACGAGTCTAGGGGGGGAAAAATAACTGATTTTACATTTTATGCTAGAAAAGAAGAACGCCACATGAACTCTACTCAAAAAGAAACCTTCTCGCCTACCTTGTTTCTCAGCAAGCCAGAGGACCCGATCACCTTTTCAAACAGATGCTTCCCGACATGGACATCTACAGCAGACAGGGGATCATCTAGTAAGTAGAGATCAGCATTGCTGTACACAGCTCTAGCGAGGCTTACTCTCTGCTTCTGACCCCCACTTATATTCACACCCTAAAGGGAAGGGGGGAAAAGACCAATATGATGCTTCCAAAACAGGTTGTTTTTAGTAAAAATATATTTGAAAAATTAAAATGGTTGCCTATTATTTCTCATTTCAAAATGAGCAAAGAGTCTTGCGGAACCTTAAAGACTACTAAGTTTATCTGGCACAAGCTTCCATGGACTGAAGCTCACTACTTCAGATGCCTGGAGTAGAGCCTCAGTAAACAGACATTTGTACAAGCATTTGCGTATGATTGTCCGCCTCGGAAATACCACATCCCTCTGAAGAAGAAGACAACAATCCACGAAAGTGTCTTCCAAAGAGATTTGTTTGTCTCTAAGGTGCCACAAGACTTTTTTGGTGTCACTCTGACAGACAAACACTTTCACCTCGAAATCATTTTCAATATCCTTAATGAAGGAAACCAATATTGTTTATATGAAACAGATAATACTGGGTCTTATCCTTTAAAGCTACAAACAACATTATGATTGTTACAAAGTGGTAGGAGCTTTAAGGAGATACCAAAGATGAACAGATTACACCCTTGTGGCTCAGAAGACCCCAAAACAAAAAATTGTGTTTTTCTATTGCGTAACTTTTATTGTTGATGTTGTTGTTTAGTCGTTAAGTCATGTCCGACTCTTCGTGGCCCCATGGACCAGAGCACGCCAGGACCTCCTTTTATTGAGCTCTCTATAATTAGAAATTAACCAATTGGCTGGTTTATATCCTGGAAGATCATTCAATTATTACATCTCTCTCTACTTTCCTTTTTCAATCTCACTTTACAAAAACTGCAGTCAAATTTCTGCACATGACAAAGAAAATTTTACCCAGCGAGAACAATTTACATTTTTTCTCCATTCATCTTTATTCTACTTTTATGGACTTTATTTATGTAATCTAGTTTTAATTATTCCCCACGCTGTACTTTGTTTCTATGAGTTCTGTTATGCAGTCTGTTGACTGTATCAATACATGCAGTCATTTGTTCACTCATCTGGTGGCTGCAATCCTGCTGCGCAGCTCCACATATGCAATGGAGATGATGTCACCTTCGGTGGCAAATTGCTGCTGACTAAAGGTGATTTCAGGGCGCACGCAACATGTACACAAAGCAACAAGTCATGTATAACTCAAAAGTCCCATAGGAAGCCTTTGATCAGAAGTGATTTGCTGCTGCCGACACCACTATGACACACACAGAACTGCACAACAGGTTTTCAGTGATTTACATGTTGGCCTTTCTTTCCTTTATGTTTTGGGGTGTTCGATATTCTATCTGCCAATCTACAGGCTCTGTGATGAAGCATGCATTCTTATAAACATACAGAACCTTGAGAGCAATGAAGGTGGCATTTCATCATAGTGGAGCGATGGCTGGGGAGGTATCTGTCAGTGGGTGCTTGTGTATCTTTATCATGCGCTAGTCATTCTAAAATGGCCGATCATGTAAGTCACTGCCAAGTCCATTTTCTGTATGCAATATTCGATAAATCTTTTGGTTTCTTTTTGGATTCTGTCTGTGGCACATGTAAAATGTGATTTTGACTTTTCAGGCTCGAAAATAAAAAACTATCCCTTTGTTATGTAAAGCTGTGATGCCATCAAGCCATGGATCATTCTGTCTGTTCTGATGGGCAGCAATTCTTTACGGCTTTCCTAGCCTTGTTACCTTAAACTGAAGAAGCTGGAGAAAACCTGAGATAAATGCAAAACACAGAACCTACTATTTGCCTATGGCCCTTTGTGCAATAAATGCTTACTGTTTGTAGTTTCATCTCAGCTGTAAATAATACCCAAAAGAAACACCTTGCCTTGCTCTGTATAACTAGGCATTTTCACTTACCCTTTCCCCAATTTCTGTTTGATCTCCAACGGGCAATTGTTCCAAGTCGGGCAACAAAGCGCAGGCCTCCAAAACTCTTTTGTAATATTGCTGGTGCATATCAGAGCCAAAAAGAATATTTTCCTGCAAAGTGGCATTCTGTATCCAGGCTTGCTGGGAAACGTAAGCCACTGTACCCTGAATGAAGGGGGAAAGGAAACACGCTGAAGCATACATAGTTCTGAGCATGATGAGATTTATGGAAGGGAGGGTTAACTACTAATTGATGTCAAAAGTGAACATTTAGAATCCAATTCATTGCACCTGTAGGCTTGGCACCTGAACAAAACATGTCCAAACAGAATCCTGTTTTTGCTTTGGGGACTGTATTCTAAGATCCTGTGTTGGATTAAAGAACATTCTATGCCTCAGTGAAAGTGCAAAAGTAGGCAGAACTCCCATATGAAGGCCCTTTGTGGAGTCTTCATTCTCAGATGCTGGAAACATGGCATTTTTGGACTACAGTTCCCACAATTCCACACCATTTAGAGGATTCTGGGAGTGTTAGTCCCCCGAAATAGCTTTACTAGGTTCTGCTCATTTCTAGCAACTAGGTCAAGGTCAAGACAAGCAGCATGCCAAGCGGAGCTAAGAGCTGGAAAGCAGAAACTGAGGGGCAAACAAGGGACACTCCAGCATGCTATATTGCTCAATCAAGATTCAGCTGTAACTGAAATACCTTAATATTTCTTTTTGCCCAGAAAGCTCCAATGGCCCATCTGAATGGGCAAACCAAGGCTTAAAAGGAACTTCACCTTCATCACTTGTAGTTTAGCGCTTCACCACACGATGGAGCTGCACCTGTATCCCACAAACACACTGGTGTTTTGCCTTGCTCCTTTGAGCCTCCTATCCAACTCTACAGAGATCCTTCTTTCTGAAGGTACCAAGCCCTCAGCAGGTCTGGATCAAGCACATATTAATTTTAAAAAGGAACAACAGTTTCAGGAATAGGGGTCTGAACTCAACTAAGCAATATGGAAAATAGTGGAGCTTTTCAAAGGCTCAAAAAAATTAGAAAACACCCAACTTCAGTAAATAGCTTCAAAAATGAAAATAATGTGAAACCAGAGCAAATCTACTTTACTTTTCTCTGAGCAGATCCTTCCGTTTTTCCCATTTCTCCAAGAATGGCAGAAAGGAGAGAAGATTTGCCTGATCCAACTTGACCCACAACTGCCACCAATGAACCTTCTGGAATCTTTAGGCTCAGTCTAGAAAGATTTTAGGAAACCCATTATCAAATATATTTCCTTTGCAAACATGCACAAAAAACATCCCTCTAGCAGTAGTTCTAAGCATTCCTCAGTTAATCATAACATCATGCGTGGCACTTCCTGCTGAGGTACAAAGGGATAGAAAAAGGGTTCCACCCACTATAAAATCCTGGTGGACAAAGTGCAGCCCTCAACTTATTTTTTAACACTCTTCAGGGTCCCACATGTTCTTCCCAGACATTAACATGCAATTTGATGGGGGACTGTTTTTCTATGTCTGTAGACCTCCAAAAACAGGAGTCCACACAGATGATGAAGTCACCCTATGAGTGCATGCCATAATACACAGTAGATACCTGAAAGAAACTACTGATGGAGGTAAGAGCTGGGAAGAGGACTTAATTCGGATCCTGGTGGTCCTTCAGCAGAATGGTAGTGCAGCAGCTGCTTTTCTCAAACTTAGCTTGCTTGATACAACAAATACAGCACTATGGCACAAATAATGTCCCATTTCTACAATACAGGAACATATGTTACAGGGAGAAGGCAGGGCCAAGACCACTGTCTCCCATTCTCCCAATGCTTTGTCCTGCAAGCATCATGGAAGAGGCCAACACTCAGAAGTAATGAGTCACAAGTAATTCACTCCAGTAATCATTTCTGCAGATCAGAAGGATGTTCTCAAGTTGCATTTTGAAAGTAACATGAGATGTAATGGCTACTTTATTATTGTAATGATCAACAGTTTCTAGTTATTTTTAAGCCATTTTTAGATGCATTTTGATAGACTTTTTCAAGTTTTATGCCATCCTCTGATAACTCCAAAGATTATTTTTCTGCACTGAAATAAACATAGTAACTGCAAAGTAATTAAAAGTTTACTACCAGAAGAACGTTATACTGAGTAATAGCCAGAGATTACTTTTCAAACTCTGTAACGAGTAATGGACATGAATTAACAGCAAAACACTGTGCCTCCTTGAGAAGAACTGGACTCGATGATCCGTAGGGTCTCTTCCAGCTCGGCAGTTCAAAGGTTTTTGTTGTTGTTAAAAATAACTTTCCAAGATCTGGGAGAGACAAAGCTCCCAGCAGGATCTGACTTTACCTGATCCATTAAAAAACTGCCCCTTTGAAGTGGAGGTTGGGAACATTACTATTCAATCAGCGACCTCCATTCCCCCCCCCCCCCATGGATTCTTCATCACATGTGTGAAAACTGCTTTTCATGTAAGCTATCAATCTGGCATCAAGAACATTGTTCTCAGCACATAGAAATGGTATCTGCACATTTGACCGTAAATATAATTATTTTCTTACTTATTTAAAGTCGGGGCTCCAGTCTTCTCCCAGCGGAAAGAGGCATTAACAAATCTAACTGCATGATCTTAAGATCCAGAAACAAAACATTCAAGGTTAACAGAAGTAAGCTATTCAACCCAAGTTCCAAATTGTTATATGTGCAATTAATTTATTTTGATAAGCTTACCTCCACTATAGTCTGTATTAATATTTTGAGGGTCAAGATCTTCAGAAGATAGAAAATCCTCCAAACGGCTCAGAGAAACCTTTACCTAAAAGCAGGGGTACATGCTAATTTTATTTAGATATTTAACCTTCTTTTCAGATGCTTCTTCCAAAGGCTAGTTATCACTCCCAAAACCAGGGGAAGCAAGACTATACTTATCACAATTAAAGACATGGAGGCTGAAAAGAACATGGATACTTGTCACTGTCAGGAAGTATCCCCTTTTACCCGCATTAACCATACAAATATAGGAAGACCCCCATAACCACTGGGGATTGGTTCCAAGCCCCCCCCCCCCCCGCCATGGATACTGAAAACCGGAGATAATAGTGAACACTATATATATTTAATGGTAAACAAGAAAAAATCCAGAAAAAATATTTTCACATGCATCACCAGAACTGGCCACTAGAGGGCACCAGAGACCATGCTATGCAGTCTTCACTAACAAGTATTCCTACCAAGGTGTCTGGCTCCCTCTAGTGGCTGGTTCTGGTACTACATGTAAACATAGTTTTTCTGCATTTTTTTCTTTTAACATTTTTAATATTTTCAAACTGTGGATAAGTGAAACCACAGATACAGGAGTCCTACTGTATCTAGTTTTCAGTATGATAGTACAGTACTGTAAAAGCTAACCAGTATTTTGTCATCACATCTAGTTGTCCTGTGTTTTCAAGACAGCCTACTTGGTTTATGACAAAAACAATAACCAATGCACAGTCAATATTTTTAAAATGCATCCAACATTTCAAAGTCATGCAAAGATGATTTTGTAACAATGTTAAATAGCCATCAAGTCACTTTAGAAAAATCCTCATGGGCAGAGCCCTAATTTTAGATAGCAGTAAACATGGATCAATCTGATCAATATGGATCAAGCTGAGATGTGAAAATATACACTCTGTTAAAGATTAAGTACTGCTTGTAACATTTCTTCCCTAACACATTATGGACTGTATATTTACCTGAGCTACTGCAGATATCACTGTAGGCAAATCGAACAAAGGTAGTCGTAAAATGTTAAAGAGGGAGATAGAGGTAAAAACTTTAGCTGCAGTCAAAACATTTTCTTCACCCAAGAGAAAATAGACTCCAAACGTAGCCAAAGAAACCTGTTAAGAGAAAGAAATGCTAGTTTTCTTTCCCCTGGTTCTCTTTTCCTTAGAATTCTTTTTTCAACTGTACTAAATTTGCTTCAGTTTAATGCTAACAATCGTTATAATTGTAACAAGTGCTATTTCACTGAAATACAGCTTACTCAAAAATGAAAGTTTAACATTTTGGTCTTCAGGCCAGTTTACAGGATCAAGGTGCAAGATGAAAAGTGAACTCACAAACTAACCAAAATAATCCATCCTTATAAATACACTAGGATAATTACACCTTGCATTACAATGCATGAATTACAACCATGCTTACTTTAGACACACTGGGTTGCATTACATGTTGTTCCTTCCTTTGTATAGTATATGGGGAGTTCCAGCAACTTCCCTGTCAACTGTATGTTACACCAACAACTCTCAACAGCATATTTTCTGAAGCTGCAAAGGGCTACGGAGTCTAGGGGGAAGCAGGAGGGTCTTACTGCCTGAAAACTTTACTTCTTTTCTCCAGCACATCCCGCTTGAAAAGGTATCAATTTATAGTATCAACTTAAAATCTCAGCATGAAAATAAGATCCCATAGTATAATGAGAAACATATTGTAAAGAAATTGGTTCATTTGTTATCAACACTAATCTAGAAATATCTCCTTACATTCTGTTGTTTGAAGAAGGTATATGGGGATAAATCTTTAGACTGGTACACTAAATTCCACATATTGGCAAAATGGTTCTTTGCCTATTGAGTTACCTGATACACTATGGGATACATAATATACAATCACCCAATTAAACTGAATATGCCATTCACTGAAACATACCAGGAAAGGAATACAAGTCAATGTCAGCATGGAGAATGTTGTCAGGTATCCAGTGGATTTCAAAACATCAATTTCCTGTTCTCGAATTGCCAGAATCTTTTTCTGGTATGAAGGCTCCCATGCATACAGCTTGAGAATCTATGGAAAGAGTTACATTTTGCTACAACAGCAGCATTTCTAAATACAAATTTGGTCTAAACCCATCATTTATTCACAAGTACAACAGACCCACTGAATGAACAGGAAATTGGTAAGTTAACACTTGTGCACATTTCATTGATTCAATGGGTCTATGTGAATTCAAATTAGCATTGGATGTAAGCCTTTGCCTCCAACATTTTAAAGAAACAAGCAATAGGCTATAAATCTGCTCTCTACCCAAGCCTGGCCTGCAAACAGAGCATTAGATCCCCTCCCTCCCTCCCGCCCGCCCCCCGGTTGCACACACACTCCCTTTGAAAAGCCAATCAGATTGTCGGTAGCATCAACACTGATGACAGAAAACCACCTTGCATTTCACATGAAGGTGGCAGGCTAGCTTGGAAGTCCAGGACATGCCATATGACACACATAATTTTGACTTCCAGTACCTCACTCTTCTGCAATTTTCTTGCCGAAGTATTTGCCCTACTTTGCCTAATGGTAGGGCTGGCCCTGGCCTGGTCACCACACATGGATTGCATAAACAGGTTGCCTAGCAGCTCCTCAGAAGAACCAAGCAGAACTTTCTTGAAATCTATCAGTGTCACACAATTTACCTCAGCCAGGCTCATTTGTATAACATACAGGTCAGAATCCTTTTAGGAAAAACTGTGTGCACAAAGGCAGTCACACAAGCCTCCCAGTGGGCAGTCCTTTGTGTAAACAGTGGTGTGACTGGCCAAGTTGGTCTGTTTTGCAACACTACATGACTGGTTGTGTGAACAACAGCTCATTGAAAGAGGGAACCACTTGCAGAACTGTCCTTCCGCTACATTTTTCCTCAGTAGAATTCTGGCCACAAACGCCATCCTTTCTGGGCACCAACAGTCCTACAAACTAGCAATTAACTTCTCACTAGCATGTCATTGTCCTATGTCAACTGTGGAAGAGCCTCTGCTTATTATTTATCTAGATCAGTGGTTCCCAACCTTGGGTCCCCAGGTGTTGTTGGACTAAAACTCCCAGAAGCCTTCACCACTAGCTGTACTGGCCTGGATTTCTGGGAGTTGTAGTACAAAAAAAAGATATGGGGACCAAGTTTGGGAATGAATGACTTCAATAACACCCTCAATGTGTGTGGCACCACACAGTATACATGACAAATGTAAAATGCGATATAAAGGAAAGCAAGAGAAGAAAGTGGGAGTGAAGGGGAGGCAAAGACATAACTGTACATATTAAGGCTAATTACAGATGACGTTACAGCAAACTGCCATGCCCAGTCTAAACATTGAATGAATTATATGGGAGTCATCCTGGAGTTAATTTGATGTAGTGTCCTAAGAAGGTCCATGCTCTTTGACAGTGAAAAAGAGAGCGATGGCATAACCGCAGATATCAGTTCACAAATAGGGAAATGCATGATCCAATCTCAAATCAGTTAAAACCTCTGGTAAATCATCATTCTTGGTGTAGAATGCTCATCCCTAAAGGAGAGGGCTGTAGCCTACCCCCACCATCATAATTTTCACTGTCCCCTACACACGAGTCATAAAACAGAGTCTCCACTCTCGATGCGGGCCCTGTGTATGAGATGGGAGGTTGGAAAAGCATGGTTCTGACTAGAGATGGGGGTATTTGTATACGAATATCCCCACACAGGTGGAAATAACGAGGGTCTGGCCCCATAAGGCCGGACTGTCCACTCACGATTTTACCGCTGCTGCCGGCTCTGCGGAGCCTTCCTATCGTGCCATTCTCCGCAATGGATTAGCCACTCTACAACCTAGCAGCGAGGCTTGTCATCCCGCCTCCTGCCAGGACTGGGTAATCGATTGTGGACAATGGCATGATAGGAAGGCACAGCGGAGCCGGTGGCAGCGGCGAAATTGTGAGTGGACAGTCTGGCCCCATGGGGCCGGACCCTCATTATTTCCACCTGTGCAGGAATATTCGTATTCATATACCCCCATCTCTAGTTCTGACTCATGTTCATATTTTCAAATGAACGTACTATACAAATAATAGAAGAGCTATAGATCTGAAACAAACTAAACCAAAGTGAAGAAAATGCAAAACTATGAACTACATTTCAAAAATATACAAATCATTTTTATAAATGATTTTATATGTATGTGAATGCCCATCAAATCATTTCTCTTTCTATCCTTGCCCCCCCAGTGATGCATTCTGCTTCTAAAATTTTTCCCAAAGACTTTTTCCAACATGATTACAAAGGGACATGTCTTAGCATTGTCGAGACCTTTGTTAATTGCCTACTTCAAGAGGATAAGGTAAAGGTTCCCCTTGACATTTAGTCCAGTTGTGTCCGACTCTAGAGTGCAGTGCTCATCCCCATTTCCAAGCCACAGAGCCAGCGTTTGTCCATAGACAGTTTCCGTGGTCACGTGGCCAGTGCAACTAGACACAGAACGCCGTTACCTTCCCACCGTGGTGGTACCTATTTATCTACTCGCATTTGCATGCTTTCGAACTGCTAGGTTGGCAGGAGCTGGGACAAGCGACGGGAGCTCACTCCGTCGCGTGGATTCGATCTTATGACTGCTGGTCGTCCGACCTTGCAGCACAGAGGCTTCTGCGGTTTAAACCGCAGCGCCACCACGATAGATATCTTAAAAGTATTATTTGTATATTGGGCACGTTGCTTTGCTTTCTACCACAGTATTTTCAAAGTGATTTACATCAAAACAATTAAAATAATACACAGCAAACAACTGGGAAAATATTGCCCCACAACAGCAATATTTTAGAAGGATGTAGCAGCATTTCAAGGTATTTTCTCCTAGATTCTCGAAAACAGATTTTTTCAGTGAGAAAAAAAAAGGATCTGTTTAACTAAAGGCTGTTAAAGCTCTATTCTAGCATCAAAATGTTCATAGTTGACTTGTGGATTACATAACAGACAGATGAGGATTAAATTTAGAGAAAAAGAAGGTTGGAATATCAATAACTTAGTTTTTCTTAGTCAGATATCTTTTGTCCAGAACCCAAAGGGGTGGTTGTACTGCTTGACCTCCTTTCATAATCAAACCAGGAAGACCTGGTCATCCCATTTTCTGTCCTGGAGCTCCCCATGTATCCCCCCCCCCCCCCAAACTTGTTCCACAGTGCTGTGAATTCTCTGGGATGAGTTGTTCAGCAACACAGAGGTTCTCAATAAACAATGACCCAGATTCACAATCTACATGTCTTACCTTTATTCCATGCAAGACGTCACTTAGGAGTTTAACTTGTAGATCACTATTCTTCATTTGACTTTTCTGATTGAAAGAGTAAAGGTTGCATTTTTAATCAGCATAATCTACACATGCAGCATATTCTATAACTAACAAAGCTGACGAATACAAACAATAATGTCTAGGTAAAAATGATTACATGGAGACTATGGTTAAGGAGACTTGCCTGGTCATCCTGTCCCTGGGCAGGAATGGCAAGGGCCACATGGTCTACTGTAATAGGCGCTAAACATTGGATTGAGATCATTACCGAACATATAAATCATTCAGCAATTTTCTCTTATTAGATGGTATCACCTTATGCTCAATTTTTGCAGATTCTGACCTCCTGTTGCAATTCCCCATGCTAAATTCCCCAAGCCCTTAGAATAGGCTTTTTCGTGGGCACAAAGGAAATCTATCTAGTTCTACAGTAGTGGACAATAGTGGGTGGCAAACTCTGTGGCACAATTAGAATTTTGCTTGCCTAGCTCAGTATACACCCCGTTCAAACTGAAAAGCATGCCTCCCTTTAAAATGGCAACTTGGAATAACATTTTAGTTGAAATTCCTCACCCTGAGTTGCTTCAGTTTGGCAGCAAAAAAAGTATTTATAGGTAAGACCAAAAGGAGCACACCAATGCCTGCCAAAACTGAGGTACCGAGTTCTTGCCAAAGGAAGATGATGGTAAGTAGGATCTGAAAAGGGGCTGACCATAAGAGGTTGAGGTTGATGGCCACTTCCATAAGTTGCTGGATATCTGCAGACATTAAGTTAACTATTTCGCCAGTTGTGTATTTTTGTCGTGAAAAACTGGATAAATTTAAGGCCTACATTCGAAGAGGAGACAGAGAAGACAATCAAACTTTTTGTAACACATTTTACAGTTGGTCCTGCAATTATGATGCACAACTGCAATTATGATGCACATACTTTTTTGTATACGAGGCCAACAACGGCAGTCTTAATTTTTACAGCAGTAAGAATGTTAAGACGCTGGTAAACCTGATGTAGGAGGGTTTGCAGAACTACAACAAAGAGCAGAGCAACGGCATATCCATAACCATTCCAATATGAAGCAGAGTGATGCTCATACTGTAGAATCATTTCTCTGCAAGGAAAAATAATTTTATGCCTATATTACTCCTCAGGAAATAAAGCAAATGCATTTTTATTCAACCTACTTGACCAAACAACCAGTAAAACTCATTTTTACTTCTTGCACACATCGAGAAACAAGGTAGGTTAACTCTTTCTAATCTAGAATGTATTTCCAGGTAGCATTTTCAAAATATGCTTAGATGAGGAACAGGGAACCAGGTGTACCCCAGATGTCTGATGCTATGCATGTATCTACAATATGTGGTTATTGCAGTTAATACTGCATAACTCTACCCTTTCATAACTGTCATGACTCTACCCTTTGGTAAAGTACCCAGGGAGTCCCTTAGAATCCTGTGGAAGAGAATTCAAGCATCTCACCAAACTAAAAATCCCATGGTTCTACAGGATGGAGCTATAACAACTAAAGTGGTATCAAAACTCTATAACTGTGCACTTCCCTGAACGACAGCAGTAACTCATGAAACTAAAATAGCTTTCAAATAATTACTCTTTAAGGTTTTTTTTCCCCACACCCTTTACTAGTTTGCTTTTTTCTAAATCATCAGTTGTTTATGAAATTACCAACTGCACATAATTTGTATCAATTTCTCTATTAGAGAGCAAATACTGTACATTCTGCAGAGCAGAAACATATTTATTAAATTAATTAACAACTGTGGAAAAGCTCTTCTGCAGGTGTCCAAAGTATTGAAATCTGTTAGCCTGATATTATTATGCATGTAAGGTATACTGGCTAACTTACTTCATGACCTGTGGACTTGTAAAAGCCAAAACGTCAGCTACAACTTTCAGAAGAGCAACCTTGATCAATGAAAACTTAAATGTCTGCCACAGTGGTGAAAGGAGAGATGGTCTTTTACAAATTGGTCTCTTTGTGACATCTTCATAAGCAGGAGCCTGTGAGTTAGACAGATATAAACAATTCTGAAAATATTAAATAATGATTGCCTGTAATAAAAGAGAATCAGTCTAAACCACACATATGTGATACCTTAAGATGGCCATCTGAGCACAGAGCCAAGCATTAAGCTTCCAAAGGAACGCAAATTATTCATTCCTGGCAAATTGATTAAATATCACACATCAAGGATTTTATTTTTTTTATTTTTATAAAACCACCACAATGCAGACCACTGTGCCACTGTGTTGCACTAAACATAACATACATATATTTAAAACGCATTCTCAATATATAAAGTGTGTTGGCCAAATTTGAATACACAATCAATTCCAAGGATTAATTGTAGGGACGAATGTACCACGCTCAGTTTGTGCTCATTTGTCATTTTCCTATTCAGAGAGTTCTCCATTTGGACCAACAAGGTGGTGAATGAGGCCATTCCCCCTACATGGATATGGAAAGGAACTTAGAGAGTTTGGAGTTTCACTACCACCGGTGTGATGAAGACACTTAAATCTATTTCTCCTCTTCATTGAATTGGTAGTTGTCTTTGTTTTAAACCAGTGTCTGGAGTCAATAATGGACTGGATGAAGACAAACAAACTGAAGGTCAGTCAAGAAAGAAAGAAAGAAAGAAAGAAAGAAAGAAAGAAAGAAAGAAAGAAAGAAAGAAGGAAAGAAAGAAAGAAAGAAAGAAAGAAGCACTGCCGATCAGTTGAAATGCAGATCAGTCAACAGAGATTCAGCCTGTGCCAAATGGGATTGCAGTCTCCTCACAAATTCCAGTTCACACTCAGGGTGTGAACTGGATTCTGAACACTATCATTTAGATGATGGAAAACTTCTGTATCCTGTATTTTAATCTAGAAGCCTACAGTCTTATAGCACTTGTGGATTCAACTCTTGAGTTGGAGTGTCCAGCTGTGCATGTGCACAGTTAAAGCCAGGATATCAGCTGTGCCTGTTCCTGGAGGCATTTGTTCTGGCTATGCCTTCACTACACCCAGCTTGGATTAATGCCATGCACTCTACGTGGGCCTGCCTTTGAAGAATGTCTGGAAACTTCAACTGCTCCTAAATGTTGTGGTCAAAAGGCTGACTGGAACTTGTTATAAGGAGCATATACCGTATTTTTCTGTGTATAAGACCCCCACGTATAAGAACCCCCCCCCCTTTTCTAACTCAAAATTAAGAAATCTAACTGGTGCTTAGCAAGTGGAGGGGGAAAGGGATCAAAGCAATCCCGTGGCTACACAATCACTTTGATCCCTTTCCCCCTCGTGCAGCCGTGGGATTGCTTTGATCCTTTACCCCCTCCTTTTGCTAAACCCTGTGGGATTTAGCAAGTGAAGGGGAAAGCAGGGATCAAAGTGATCCTGCAGCGCTTTAATCCCTGCCTTCCTCTCCACTTGCTAAGCCTCATGGGGCTTAGCAAGTGGGGGAGAAGCAGGGATCAAAGCGCTTTGATCCCTGCTTTCCCCCTCCACTTGCTAAGCCTTAGCAAAAGGAGGGGGAAGCACGGATCAAAGCGCTGCAAGATCACTTTGATCCCTGCTTTCCCCTCCATTTGTTTTTGTTCTCTCCTCAGCTTACTTCCATGTACAAGACAACCCTCAATTTTTAGTCTAAAGATTTTAGACAAAAGTATCATCTTATACACAGAAAAATACGGTACCTTCAAAATTACTACTCCAGCCAGCTGCCTGGCTGCTTCCAGGCTGAATTCTAAGTACTGACTAGGTCAACAGGTCCTATACAGTTGGAGTTCAGGCTATCTGAAGGACTGTATCTTCCCTTCTTAGTTTCCCAGGTTTTTAAGATCTTCACAGGCAGTGCTTCTCTCAGTCCTGGCACTTTCACAGGCACATTTGGAGAGCACAGGAAATGGCCCTATCAGTGGTTGCTCCCAAGCTGAGGAACTGCTGGATAGCTCTGTAGTTTAGGAATATGGAGTATGTGGAGCCAGAGGTTGGGAGTTTGGTTCCTCAGTGTGGCTCTTTGACAGGGCTGACTGAATGATCCACAGGGTCCCCTCCAGCTCTGCAGTTCTAAGATGATGATGATGAATGCCCTTCCTGGGGAAGGCAGGTTGGCCCCCTCCCTATTGTTCTTCTTGTGACAGGCAAAGACCTTCTCCTTTCAGCAATTAAATTGGACATGTTAAAACTGTGGAATGCTGTACATTTAATGTTTTTATGGTGTTTCTAAGCTGCTTTAAAACCATTTTAAAATGACTAGTCTTTTATTATTTTTACATGTTCAATTGTGTTTTTTTTAATGTAATTTACCGGTGAGCTATCTTGGGTCTCTTCACTGGGAGAAATTAAACAAAATGAATAAATAAACACTGCAAACACAACTCCCTAAAAATATTATCTCAACTCAAATTTTCTCCTCAAAGCAAACCTTTGCTTTTTATTTAGACTATTTTATTTACAGAGGTCTTTTGGACTATAGCTGGCTTTTCCTTAAGGGAATTTAACTGGTTTGCAAACAGAAACAGATTTAGATTCCCCCTCTTAGTCTGTTGATTTAGTATGGTGAGAAGCTACCAAATTACTGAAGAGGGCTACAAAAGAACAATTCTCTACATGGTCTACCTTGCATATGAATAAGTTAGCTGACCTACAGAACTACCATATGGGTAGTGTTTGCGGTGTAGTCATGAGGTTGGGCTAGATAGGCAATATAAAAGGGTGGCACATTGCCATGAATTTGGTCTTGGGCCAGGGGGCATATTAGATAAAAACAAACAAACCCTAAAACATTCTTTGTTCAAGTGAGAAGAGAAATCCCTATCAAGTTAGGATGTTAGCATCCCATTCCAAGGCTAGTTGCTGAACAGTCACCTAGAAAGGAGATGAGATTTTTAGGTAAGGAAATCTCTTGAGGAAGCACCATAGAAACATTGCAATGAATCAGGAAGAAACAAATTATAAAAGGAGAGCAAACACTGTAGTCAAGAAAACCCTAGTCCCTGGTTACATAAGAATTCCTTAAAAGCTTAAAAACAAGACCAGATTTCAAAGGTCAAGTTTAGAAATCTGGTAGCAGTTGGTTTCCTATAGACAGCTGTATTTATTTTTTTCATTAGAATTACCTTTTTGTCCTTGGTTGACTTAAGAAGTTCTTTCCTCCACTGCTTTTCAAAATCTGGACATACCACATAGGCAGAATCTCCCTCATTGAGTTCAAACAGGTCGTCCCTTTCTAGTGGCTTCTTATAGCCTAAAGTTATAACTCTGTTAAAAAAAATGCATGCATTAATTACAAAATAATAAAAAGGAGAAAACAAGTCCAGTATAAATGATAGGGAAAACCAGAGCATAAATGAACTCACTGGAGAAGAACTGTACTGAGAAAGTAGATTTATTTCTAAAATTAGAAAGCATACATTCACTTGTGTGTATGTGAGTGCTCCATACGACTTCTGTTATGAAACTAATGCTTGCGAGATCAGCAAAAGTAACTGGAGGAGAAAATCAGCTTCCTATATTATGCTTCCATAATCACCAAAACAAACACAACTGGTTACTCAACTCCACACAGCTATCTTGTGAACAGATACTAAATCAAGAAATAAATTGAAAAGAACATGCAGTAAGGAAGCAAGAACTATTTTTCTACTTTTCTTTCCTCTCGTCAACTAAAACATAATCTTTCCTGGAAAATATAGGGAAATGGCAATAAAATTTCTGAATGTGCAGTATCCATAATTTGCTGTCAGAAGCAGGATCCACATATTAATATCCATAATCACACTTATGTATAGGTTTTCTAATCTATATCCTCATCTGGCTGTCTCTAGCTTTTTCCAGGCTTTTTAATCATCCGTAGGATTAGAATCATACAGAAACTGAGAGGAGAAGTATGCTGGATCCATTCTATCTGTCACTGTCAGCCTCCATAATCTGAAAGCTGAATGTCTCCATCACACCTCAGAAAAGTTACTTTTTTGGATTATATCTCCAAGAATTCCCTAGTTATCACATCCAGTGGGGTGGAGGGAGTAGTGATCCAAAAGAAGAAGAAGAGGCCATATTTCCAAACTCTGGTCAGTAGCAAGGAAGATGCAGTCACCTGCATGGTTTAGAACCTGCTGCAGATATTTGTGCTCCAGATCACAAAGGAGCACAGCAATGATGGAGGTGAAGCTAGGGTTGCCAGACATCAGGCAAAAGGAGGACATGTCCTCCTTTTTAACCTAATGTCCTCCGTCCGGCAGGCAAAGATAAAAACCTTTAAAATGTCAGGCTTTTGTATATTTTATGTTATAATTTTGGATGGGGGGGGAGAGGTGGAAGGACCCCCCTCCCCCTGTCTTTCCCTGCCCCCACCCACCTGCCTGCCCCCCATTACCTGCCGCTGGTGCCGGAGCGCAGCCCTCGCCCCCTCCCACCACGGCGGCAGCTGCTCAGTGATCCGCCACACCCGCCCAGCCCACATGGAGCCCAGAAAGGCAGCGCGAGCGGAGCACCGCCCGCCGAACCAGGCAGGAGCAAGCAGCGCCCAAGCACATTGATGGGAAGGCGAGCGCCCAGACTGTGTGTGTTCAAAGTCCCTTTCAGGGACTCCAACTCCCACACTCCCCAGCCTTGAACTTATGACCCTCGGGGGAGGGGAGGCTGCCTCGTTCGGCTTTGCCCGGCTCCGCTTTCCCCCTGCCTGAGCCGAAGCCTTGTTTGGGCGTCCAGATTAGCAGATTAGCGGCCGGGGGATCCCGCAGGGGTGGGTTTGGGTACAATTGGCTGTTTAAATAATGTTTTTTGGTATTTTGAAAAAATAAGCCTCCATTGAATTTATTTTTATTTTTTAACATGACTGTTTCTTGGTCGGTTCACTAAGAGACATTTATTGGCAGCTATTGTAATAAAATTGTATTGATTGCGGGTTTAATCCAGAACGATTCAAATGAAATATTCAATATGTCCTCCTCTGTCCACTTTTTTGTCTTTCTATGTCCTCCTTTTGGTACCCATGTATCTGGCAACCCTAAGTGAAGCTGGCATACCTTTTCCCACTCTTTCTCACACAGTTGTAATTACAAGGAGGATCACAACACCTAAACAGGGCTTCTGTGCATGAATACTAGAATACACACTTGCTTACATGGATTTGTGATACAGAATGCTTTGTAAACATGTAAGAACTAAGGAAAACCTGTTTCCACATTTCAAAAGAGGTTAGACGTTCTATGTTGTGGATAATAAAAGCAAAGTCTTCTGTTTCAGCTTATGAAAATCAGCAGGATTGAATTCCAAGGAATTCTGCAGAGGTTAATGTGTGATTGTATACAGACAGAATTACACCAGGTGAGATGAAGCTACCAAGTTTTTCCCCCAGTCAGAATATAAGAGAAAAATCAGAGGGAAGCATCTACAGGTAGGGGGAAGGATCCTAAAAGAGAGTACAACAATCAACATTAGGATGGGCCCTATGTCCTAAGAGAGGAAAATGCCAGCTTTTTTGTAAACAAAAGTTAACAGTAGCCAAAACAGGAATAATTAAAAATAATGAAAACCACAGAAGAGGAAGCACATGAAAAAAGGGTGACACGTTGGTCAGCTGATGACAAAACCATGATTGTGTCAGGTGACAGCCTAGCAGTATGTTTTGCATAACAGTTTCTAGCCCTATACATGTGCAAGTCCATTTAATTCCAATAACACAAAAACATAAGAGTATTATAATCAGAGTTACAGCTTACCTTAATATCATATTCCCGGCTACACTGTACTCTTTATGGGTTTGACCCTTTTCTTTCAGCCATTTTAAAGTAAGGTTTTGACTCAAAACAATCATAGTAATAATCATAGATATTTAACATAACTCTTAATGATGACTAACTAACTCAACAAGATTGTGTTTTTGACTTCTATGAGACTTTCAAAAAAGAAATAAGTTTAAAAAAAGAAAAGGGGGAGAAGTTGATTTTAGAATGAATTCTATTCATTTAGAATGGGAGGGAAAGAGGCAAGTATGATTCATTTATTTAAATGCTGGTCCGTGCCCTGTGCACAATATTGATAAAACCTGATTTCAGATTCAACACTGAGCATACACTATAGCTAATCAAAGAACGATTAAGGTACCCAACACAGAGGGCATGACAAAGAAAGCAACGATTACAATAGCTACACTTCCTCCTATAGTCAGACTGGAGAGACTGAATGTGGTTGGCACAGAAAGGTGTGTGTGATGTTTCTACTAGAACAAACACGACCCATCCCAGGGTAAATTTCATGGGCAAAGTCTAGCTTGGAATGATATCCAGATGTGAAGTCATTATTTCAATTCTCATATGAGCCCATGGCTGTCGGAGGGCATTTTGTTGCTCGAAGCGGATAAGATAGGGCCCTTCTCCATTCCACATACAGAAGCCAACAGTCTGGCTGTTGTATTTTAACTTCAACATTAGCAACAGGACAGTACCCACCTCCAAAGGTGTGCAGTTCAGGCTGGACAGCAAGCACAGCTATGTTTTCTAACATGTACATTTTAAAAGCAGTGCACTTTTTAACATTATGGTTATCTTCTCAGATTCTTGTTATACACTGATAGTTTGATCTCTATTGAAGCCTGCTGTGGAATTTTAAAAACCAAGATGTATAGCCTTTTGTACCTGCTGAACCAGGCATAAGTTATCTTGCTGTAAAAGGAAGCACTTTCTTCAGGACTGCATTTCTGTGGAAAATAAAAATAAAAATAAAGATATGTGTGCCAGGCCTATTGAAAATAAAACGTAAATTTTAGCAAATTTCTAAAAAAACATGTCATTGAATTATGTGAAGTAAATTTATGCACTTATTTCTAATCTGAATATTTTACATGGCAAATTTGCACATTTTATGTATTCATGCTTTACATAGCATTGTCTAGGCCCCCCTTTGTCTCATGTACATATCCAAATGTTTTTACAATTAGAACTTGTAGCTGAATTTCTTGATTCTAGCTAAGCATACAGGACAGAGAGTCTGCTAATTCTCTAAGTAAAAGTCAAGGCTATTAGGAGTATTGCTTAGAGAAGTAACTTTTTTGGACTACAGCTCTGAGATTGTGAATAATAAGAGTAAACCTGGCTTATAAAAGAAGCAGAGACTAAAAGACAAAAACATGTTTCAAGTTAAGTGAAGAGACATTCAAAGTCTTAGTCTGATTTTACAATATTGCTCATAAATGAAGAAATATTTGACTTTCATTTGGCAGAATCAAGTCTGATTAAATGAGTTACAAACCACAAAAGTTTATGCCAAGTAAAAGGTATCAGTGTGTAAGGTGCCATGGGGCAGTTCATGGGTTCTTGTTGCAACAGATCATCATTGCTAGCCCTCTAGAAAGAGTTCATCACAATCCTCTAACCAAAAGATCCCATCTTAAAGTACACTGGCCCCAAGATCTAGCTTGCTTGTGCAAATGGGAAGGTAAAGCCAACACTGCCACCATAATATAAATCCATCCACCCTCCAAAAGTATTCTTACATGTTTATTACACATACCTAAAATGTTACTAGGAATGTTGTTAGGGTTGTTGTTAGCTCAAAAATTTATTTAACTTTCTGATTCAGTATAGATAATACTTAGAGACCAAATTGCTAACATGCGCTGGATTATGGAGAAAGCCAGAAAGTTCCAGAAAAACATCTACTTCTGCTTCATTGACTACGCAAAAGCCTTTGACTGTGTGGACCACAACAAACTATGGCAAGTTCTTAAAGAAATGGGAGTGCCTGACCACCTTATCCATCTCCTGAGAAATCTGTATGTGGGACAGGAAGCAACAGTTAGAACTGGATACGGAACAACTGACTGGTTCAAAATTGGGAAAGGAGTACGACAAGGCTGTATATTGTCTCCCTGCTTATTTAACTTATATGCAGAATATATCATGCGAAAGGCAGGACTGGAGGAATCCCAAGCCGGAATCAAGATTGCCGGAAGAAATATCAACAACCTCAGATATGCAGATGATACCACTCTGATGGCAGAAAGTGAGGCGGAATTAAAGAACCTCTTAATGAGGGTGAAAGAGGAGAGCGCCAAAAATGGTCTGAAGCTCAACATCAAAAAAACTAAGATCATGGCCACTGGTCCCGTCACCTCCTGGCAAATAGAAGGGGAAGATATGGAGGCAGTGACAGATTTGACTTTCTTGGGCTCCATGATCACTGCAGATAGTGACAGCAGCCACGAAATTAAAAGACTCCTGCTTCTTGGGAGGAAAGCGATGACAAACCTAGACAGCATCTTAAAAAGCAGAGACAAAGGTCCGCATAGTCAAAGCTATGGTTTTTTCAGTAGTGATGTATGGAAGTGAGAGCTAGACCATAAAGAAGACTGACCACCGAAGAATTGATGCTTTTGAATTGTGGTGCTGGAGGAGGCTCTTGAGAGTCCCCTGGACTGCAAGGAGAACAAACCTATCCATTTTGAAGGAAATCAACCCTGAGTGCTCACTGGAAGGACAGATCCTGAAGCTGAGGCTTCAATACTTTGGCCATCTCATGAGAAGAGAAGACTCCCTGGAAAAGACCCTGATGTTGGGAAAGTGTGAAGGCAAGAGGAGAAGGGGACGACAGAGGATGAGATGGTTGGACAGTGTCACGGAAGCTACCAACATGAATTTGACCCAACTCCGGGAGGCAGTGGGAGACAGGAGGGCCTGGCGTGCTCTGGTCCATGGGGGTCACGAAGAGTCGGACACGACTAAACAACTAAACAACAACATAGATAATACTGATGGGCCAATGGTTTGACTCATGTAATGCAGCTTTATTTATTTATTTGATTGATTTATACCCCACCCATCTAGACCGAAGTCTACTCTGGGCGGCTAACAATAAGACATAAAAGCAAAAGCAATATAATTAACAACAGTAACAATATAATTCAAAATGGGAAAGTCATTAGGTGATGACAGGAGGGAAAGCCTGCCTAAAGAGCCAGGTCTTTAGTTTGCTCTTAAAAACACCCAGCGAGGGAGCCAGGCAGATCTCTGCGGGCAGACTATTCCAGAGCCTAAACAGGCAGCTGAACCACTTAATGATATGGGATAATTGGGAAATTAAAAACTTATTTCCTCTACTCTTCCACAGAGCAGAGGGAGGGTGCAATGTGGGGGGGGGGGGAGAGAGAGAGAGAGAAGTGGAGCCAATTAGGGCAGCAATGATGCACTGTACCTCTTTGGGGAAATTAAAACTTGAAATCTTCCTCCCGGAAACAGGAGGAAGATTTCACTACTTTCTTACAGGATGCAGATCAAATAGTAGCACTTGAACTAAGTATGCCATGGGGATGTGAAGATCACACCACATGGCATATTGGATTTCTACCTGGTTTTAAGTCACCCTATCTACCCCACTCCAACCAACTTGTACAGCAAAGTCCTGTCATCCTGTTTTACTGAGGAAGATGCTCTTCCATCTCTCAGAGTCAAACTTCCAGGCTTTCAGGAGAAAATCTTTTGGCTTTTTATACTTCAGGAGCTTTCCAACGGTAGAACAGGAGTGTAAGAAAGCAAAATGCTCACACACGAACCGGGCTTCCGCTTGAGACCTCAATTCAAACATGCCCAAGCTTGTCCCGGCGGACTCAAGAAACCGAGTGCGGCAAAGGGAGATCTGTCCATCTTCTCGGGGCTCCTCTGCACCTTCCCCGTCAGCTCCTGAATTACTACTTCGACTACGCTGCTCTGGGCATGGGAGAGGGGTTCTCACGTGGTCTTTCCTAGTACTCTGCAAGGAGAGATGTTTCTGAGCACAAGCAGAGTGCAAAGAGTAAACACAGGTAGCTCCGACCAGCTACTGGAGGTAGTTTCCAGACGAGGACCCAACTCTCTTTCCCTTCATGACCGCGGATGACAGGGCTCCCGCTTATTTTGTTCTCATCAGAAGACCTTCCTCCATCACACCCACCCACCCCTCCCCGATTTTTAGACAGGGGCCTCACAAGACTTCAGCGCCCCCATCCCCGTCCAGCTGTGCGCGTGCGCGCGTGCGTGTATTGGAACAGACGCCTCGAACTCGATTGGACAGAGAGCCAGTTATCTCCGCAAAATACGCAGCCCGCCGCCGCCGCCAGCCGCGCCAGGCCATTACCTTCCGGCTGAAGGGCCGCAAGCGTTCGTAGCCGGCGGCGCTCCCCTTGCTGCCGCGTGATTCTCCCGGCATCTCCGCGGCGTTTCCCGAGGCCGCGGCGAGGGCTGTGGCCGGCCTCTCCCGGGCGGGCGCACCTTCTTCCTTCAGCCCCGGCGTCCCTCCAGGGGCGGCGACCGGCAGCGACTGCGCCGACCGGCTGAGCTCCTCCGACGCAAAGCTGGAGCCGGCGGCCAATCCAGCGGCAGAGGGCAAAGCGGGGCGGGACTCCCGGGCCCGTCGGGCGGTGTTTGCGCCATTGGGGAGGAAAGGCGAGCCGGGGAAAAGCTCGGTCGGTCTGCCAAAGCCGGCGCGTCACGTCCAGAAGGCAAGGCGAGCAGACCGACCTCCTTGCGCCGAAGCCCTGCCCTGCCTCTTGAGTTCCCCGAGAGGGCTCACGCAGCCCCCCTGCCTGCCGCGCCCCTTCCCACTTGTCCACATGGCATGGATGGGCACGTCTTCCTAGCCTCAGGTTATAAGTAGCCTCGGGAACCAAAAATGTGTTAGGAGGAGTGCCCTGGGGCTTTCCAAATTTGGGGTCGTTTAGGGCCTCCGTAGGTCTTCGTCCAGACCTGGCAATGTCGAGATCAGAGTAGGCGAAGGTCTGCCTTTGCCCACCATCTGCCCAGGGGTTGTGGTGCTCTCGTCCAAGGATTTTTTGCAGTTCGGTATTCAAAAGCCAGGAGGAGAACAGGCAGGTCAGTTTTCCGGGGCAGGATCTCACATCTCAAGACGACCATCCTAGCACAAAAGAATTTCAAAGAGTTTGTTGGTCAACCATGATCTTTATTCCAGAGATGTTTATATACTCCGCATGGAATAGAATCGTCCTAGGGTTGGAAAGGACCTTGCAGGTCTTCTAGTCCAACCCCAAGCCCAAGGCAGGAGACCTCATACCATCCCGGACCTCATACCATCCCGGACAGATGGCAACTTTACTGCTTTGAATGTGTTTTTGCTGGAGCTTTTGTTTACTTTTTATTTTTTTTACTGTGGTATTTATTTGATCTTTTTGGTATTTGCATACTTACTGTTTTTAGTTTCAAAATATTGTCTTTTAATGATGTAAACCACGTTGGGTCTTTTTAAAGGAGAAAGTTGTGAGTAAAAATATTTTGAATAAATAATAATGGGCAAACTATAATGAGAAAAGGCTGTAATGAAAGATGATAATCAGACGCCAGAGGGCATAGAGTTGTGAAGAGGAGTTCAACAATATTCTATCTTGCCACTGCTTTTCAATTTGTACTCTAATAACATTTTTAGAGAAGCACATGCTGATTCAAATAAGGTACCATTGTCAATGATGAAGTTATCAACATCTGTTATGCAGACAATAACAGTATTAGCTGAGAAATTAGATGGTCTGCAAAGCTTACTTGATAAACATGAAATAGGTCATGAACTGTCTAGAAATGAATGTTAAGAAAACCAAGTTCATGGTAATCTGTAAAAAGTGAGCAGCTGAAGAAGTAGTTATAAATGAACAGTGAGATCGTAATCAGGCAATCAAGATTGTTCAGAGCAGCTTATTTAAGATGAAAAATCTAATATGGAAGAAAAACTTAAAGTTGGCTTTAAGAATGTGCACTGCATGGTTCTTGTTTTCTCATTTCTTTTATATCAGCTGTCCCCAACCTTTTTGGGGCCGTGGACCGGCTGGAGTGAGTGAGCTCCATGCGCGGGGGTGCGTGTCACAAGTGACACGCCCCGTGCAAGTGCAACTTGCCCGCTGCAGGCATGACACGCCGCCCCCCCGCGCGAGCGTGACATGCCCACCACGGGCACGACACGCCCACCGCGCAAGCGTGACACACCCACCGTGCATGCGGGGGGGGCGGAGATCTGTATCCGCGGCCCAGTTCCGGCAAGCCCACGGACCGGCACCAGGCTGCGGACTGGGGGTTGACGACCCCTGTTTAATATTATAGAAAAGACAGAAGTATTTGCAGTGTGGATTTATTACAGAATGCTTAGAATGTCTTGCATCAAGAGAGTGACTAATGAAAGACAAAAATCTGAAGAACAAAAGATGAAACACATAGAACACAGAAGGTTAAAATACTTTGGTCATATAAAAAGAACTGAAAGGTACAGATTGTTACCGCTGATCATTCAAGGTGAAATAAACAGGAAAAGTGGAGGAAGCAGAACTTGGCTGAAAATCCTTATAGACTCTGGTCTTGATGCAGCATATCACCATTATTTAGAGCTGCTGCATTCAAAGTCAAAATAGCTGTGGCAATGTCCAATTTCTGGTAGCTGGGGAACAAGATTTCTTCCATCACTTCTGATTTCATTGCCTCCCCCCAGTTCAAATATATATGTGTATTAGCTAATTTTTCTTTTATACTTGACTGAGATAGTTTATTTTCTCTGTCATATGTGTTTTAGTTTCAAACTAACTACTTTGGTTAAAGTGGTTGCGACTCCAAGCACTCCTGGATGACACTGATTAGCTGGACCCATTTCAGTCAGGCTTTGGACTGCTGAGACTGCTTGGGTCACCTTGATAGGTAACCTATGCTGGGGACTTGGTAAGGGGACCAAACTTTATTAGTTCTCCAAGATCTTTCGGTGGCATTCAGAAACCCTGACTAGGCTAGGTTAGGTATGGGGATACTATATTAAAATGATTTCAATTCTTCCTGTTGGGGCACACTCAATATCATCGCCTTTGGCATGTGGTATCCACCAGAATCCTTCTTCATCCTCTATATCAGTGGTCCCCAACCTTGGGCCTCCAGATGTTCTTGGACTACAACTCCCAGAAGCCTTCACCACCACCTCTGTTGGCCAGGATTTCTGGGAGTTGAGGTCCAAGAACATCTGGAAGCCCAAGGTTGGGAACTACTGCTTTATATCATTTAACATGTGCTTGAAGCCACTGGGAGAGGTCTTTCAAAGCTTTGGAGTGAGTTGCCACCAGTATGCTGGTGACACCCAGTTTTATTGCTCCTTGTGACCCAACACCAAGGAAGTGGTCAGGACCCTTGAAAACTGCCTGAGCTCCATAATGGGCTAAAGGAGAGTGAACGAGCTAAACTTAAAGCTTGACAGGATGGAGGTGTTCCTGGTCACTAGAAAGACAGGTTCATGAACCGAGAGTCAACCTCCTCTGGAAGGGGTTGCACTCATCCCGACAGGTCAGATTTGTACTCTAGGAGTACTCCTTGATTCTGTACTGTCCCTTGGTTCTAAAGCAACAGCAGTGACAAAGAGTGCCATTGCACAACTCTTAGTGCTCCATCTATGATTTTTTCTGAATCAACCTGTCTCAACTACAGTGATCAATGCCTTAATTGCCCATCCCTTGACTACTGCAGTATACTCTTAATGGGGCTACCCTTGAAGAGGGTCTGGGATCTTCAGTAGGTATACTATGTGGCAGCTAGGCTGCTAATTGGTGCATGGTCATATGACCCTGAAAGACCCGCACTGGTTACTAATTGCTTACTGAGCCTGTTTCAAGATGATGCTTTTAATTTTTAAAGCCCTAAACGGCTTGTGGTCTGGCCATCTGAGAGGCCACCTCTCTTGTTATGAACCTGTCCAGATGTTAAGATCTTCAGGAGAGGCCTTCTTAAGAATACCAACAGTTGCTCACCTTACAGAACACAAGAGGGCTGTGACTTCCACAATGTAAAATTATACTCCTTTCAGAGCTCAATCAGTTTCCACTCTCAGTGCCTTTGGGAACGTGTAAAAATACATCTTTTAAAACTGGTATATAACACTTACTGTTTTTAAATTGTGTGAATTTTAATGTTGTGAGCCGCTTTGGGTCCCTTGTTGGGAGAAATGCGACATACAGTGGTGCCTCGACTTATGAACGTCCTGACTTGCGACCAATTCGAGTTACGACCAGCGCCAGCCGCAAAATTTTGCTTTGACTTGCGACCGGCGCTTTGAGATACGACCAGAAAAGTCTCCCTCCTTCCTTGCCCTTTTTTTTAACCTTAGAGGTCATCTTAGGTTAAAAAAAAGTCTCCCCCTAGTGGATGGATTAACCGCTTTTGCATTAGTTCCTATGGGAACTAATGCTTTGAGATACAACCAATGCCTTGAGATACAACCAAAAAACCGCCGGAACGGATTAATCGCATTTCAATGTATTCCTATGGGAAATGGTGCTTTGAGTTACAGCCAACTTGAGTTACGACCATAATCCCGGAACGAATTAAGTTCGCAACTCAAGGCACCATAAATAAATAAATAAAACTAATAATAATAATAATGGGGAGGTTACTGTGTTGCTTTTAACTGTGTATTTAGCTGATTTTAATGTTTTTATGGTAAGGCTGGATTTATTTGATTTAAATGATTCTATTACTTTGATTTTACTTGTTTTATGAAGACAGCAAGCTGCCTCGAGCACTACTTTGTAGTAGAAAGGTGAGGTGCAGATGTAATAAATAAAAATGAGGGTGCAGTTAAGACTACAGTGCGGATGGGGCTAATTTCCAAATCTGCCATTTCACTACTAGAAGTTCACAATTCAATGCTGTCCTTAAAATCACTTGTTCCTGCTAATCTAAAATCATTTCTTGATTGGTATTAGTTTTGATTCTGAAAATAAAATAAAAACCCAGCATAGCTCATGAGCTACAAATAATATTTTCTCGAAAAGTAGATTTTAACCACAAACTTTATTATTGTATTTTCAACCCACTGTAACACTGTATGAAGGGTCAAGATTTTTCTTTCCATTAGAAAACATACATAGTATGTGACACATATTTTGCAAAGCAGAAATCCTTGGCATTTTCCATTTCAAAAACATATTTTTATGAATGAGGCATATTTGTTTTCAAGTTTAACCAAATATTTTTAGATAAACTACTTCATTGTCATGCTGCTTTCAATAAACGTTAGCCTATAATATTCTGTTTCCTTGCTCACAGCATACATAATTTTCAGATCATTACCATAAATATTTATCCAGAACATAATCCAACTGATTATACTAACATATTTTCCTCATGTCTAAGTGAGGTTGCAGTCATATGTGCACTTATTTGGGCACTAAGTCCCTTCAGAATCAGTAGTACTTTCTAAGTATGCTCTCACCACCCCTAAGGCCAGTTCAGGTACAAAAGTGACACAGCCTTTTGGGGCATGCAGCTGAATTGTTATTTGGATATTTCCCTGCAATTAAAAAATAAATAGAAAAACTTTAAATATACAAACACCTTCCACAGGGAAGCGAGTGCAACAGAGAGAAGTCTATAACTTAAGCTTAAGTCTAACACTAGATTTTTATGTGCAAGAATTTTTTTTGCCTACATGTCTAAATGTTCTCCACATAAAAGCCCTTATTCAGTCATTCTTAAAGCATGTGTTTTCCATGCTCCCCCCATTATCACTTTCAGCCTGCAAAAGCAACAGTATGAAGAGCACGAGTCTGCAGTATCCACCTAAGCGAGAAGACAGAAAATAATGTGATTCTAGCTCATGTAGATGCAGTACTCTCAGAGTATTCAGACTGACATTTTGCATGTTGAAAGAAACTGTGGATGTGGCAGGGCTAACACGCTCCCCTCACTGCATGTGGAGAGCACACAATTAAGAATGATTGAACAGGCTACAACCTACCACCAGAATTCTCTTCACATGTTGTTTCCGTAGGCCTACACAACCAAGCTTCAAGAATTGTGTGAGGAACGCAGGGGGGGGGGGGGGAGCTACTGAAACACTGTTGAATAACCAAGACATCCTGAAGCCAACTCACATTTATTGTGGATGAAGCTATTAGGTGAGGCTATAATGCTTCCTGTATTTTTTTTAATATGTATGTATACTTTTAATCACTGATGAAGAATAAGGCAATGATGAAAGAGAACTCTAAAAAACTACTTTTCCTTTATTCTCTGAATTACCTTGTATAATAATTCATCACAAACCAATAACTCTTCTTCAGATTGAGGTTACGTATGTCTTGTGAATCTATACTGTGAAATGTAAAGAGCTTTCCCCCCTTTGAAAACTATGCAGTCAAGCCTATTCCATTTTATATATTTTTGTTCATTTTCTCTTTGTTTTTTTCCTGTCATTTTCCATGCTACTGTCACTGTCACTGGTTTCCTGAAGTCTTTTTCTTTTATGTGCATGTTCCTTAACTAGATACTGTGCATGGTTATTCAGTTCTGAGTAGACACATTCAAAAGAGTTTTGTCCTGGATTCAGGTAGGGTGATAGAGGAAAAACGGGAACTTGTGGTGGTGGTGGTGTCATCATCTGATAGTAAGGAAATGGCTGCCCAATCGGACTAAAAGGTGTACATTGCTGGGCTAAAAGACATGTCATCTAGAAAACAGAAGAGAGATTATAATTATCATTTCAAAGCTTGATCCTTAGACACTATTTGCTAGTTACAGAGAACAAACGTTATTCGACCAGCTTCTCTTGGTACGCAAGTATTTTGAATTATAAAGGTAGGTTGTAAAAGTAAGTTATTTTTTAGCTATACATACACACACAGTAAAGTTGACTACAGGTACAGTCTGTCACTTCAAAAGAGAGTGGCCTGTTCACAAAGTCACTTGCAGTTCAAACATAAAACAAAATACCACGTTGTGGTCATAATAAGGGTCTACAGTACATAGATTATGTACTGAAGACATGCCACTGCACATACACTCCCGCTTCAGTTGTCTGAACAATACCTCCTTGCCAGTTTTATATCACTAATACTGTTCATCGTTGGACTGCTATGCTACTGCCCCAGCCCAGAATACATCATATCAAATTGCAGATGGACATCAGCAAGGAAAAAGTTAGCAAATGTGGTTACAAATGCATTAGTCTGGATTAGACATGGGCGTGAATAGCCAGTTAAGTCCTTTGGACAAACAGGTATTCGGTATTTCCCAGCGCCACCTCCTCCAGTAGGCATCCACTCAAGAGGCAGCATCTGGAGATTGGACAGGGAAGCCAGGACACTGTCTCTTGAGTGGGCTCCTGACAGACAAGGCGGAGCTGGGAACTGCTAAACACCTGTTCGGCCAAAGGATGAATCAGTGATTCATGCCCATCTCTAGTCTGGATCCATCCAGTAGGACACAAAAGTATGTTAATAGCATACTTCAGGGTATACTTAATTTCTCCTTTGAGGGTTACAATAATCAATGAACCACCTATGCCACCTTTTCCCCAGAATTAGGATGCAACATGGCTTAACAAAACAGTTTTAAAAGATAGAAAATAAAAATGTTAAACAATTAAATTCATTATTTATTTATCCATCCATCTATTTATTGATTTATGACATATTCTACCCTATATCCTAAAATCTCAGGCAGAGTACAACAATTGTTTTTAAAAAATTCAATATTTTAAACCCATTTAAAAACATTTTTTTAAAAAAATTAATACAACATAGAAACTACACATTATTAAAAGACAATTAAATTTAAAACACTTTTAAAATCACTTGATTAGAATACTAGTTGCTTTAAAGAAGAAAACATGTTGGTACAACTGACACACAGGGACAAACTGCTACCTTTAATCTTGGTTTCACCCTCAAGTAGGTAAAAAAGCAGGTCAGGTGTGGGTGCAGGTAGAAAGCTGAACCCAACCTCTAGTACGTTGGGTGAAAAAGGAAAAAGCTCTCAGATACAATGAATTTAGCAGCCCTTGCACCATACAAGCTGTCAAGAAGCTGAGAAGCAGGAATCCATCTTGAAATTAGGCCTATGAGTGTATGGGAAACTGGTTTCTAGCTGTAACAATCAGATTTTGTTCAGCAACAAGAATGGGAAACTGCCCGTTCCTTATCTCATGAAAAGAGACCTTCAAGGCCAGCCTGTCCAGCTAGCTTTGTGCAGCCTAATTAGAAGCAGTTGTCTTAGCTTATTGATGCATGGGGGAGAGAAACTGTCTTTCAGAAGAGAACAAAGTCAGAATTGGTTCTGAGTGTGGAATCTTCTGGAATTAGAAACTTTTGGGTATAATAGGGTTCACAAGCCACTTTTAATTGGCTTAGCTTACCCTTAAGAGATTCTGTGCTCAGTTGCTGTCCTGCTATGCTCTTCCAGTAGAGATGTACACTGTGTATGCCTTGAAGCTATGCAGATAGTACTAGACAGAGAATTTAGCTTTATAATTTTCATATATGACCTCCCATTTTTCCTAAAACTCATCTCAAAGCTGCTTTTTTTACTTTTTTGGTACTTTTTGAACTATTTTGCCTTTTTGCTTTTCTCTAATAAATACAGTATCTTCTATAAATATAGTATCTTACTTATTACAGTCAACCCTCGACTTACGAACTTAATCCGTTCTGGAAGGACGTTCTTAAGTCGAAAAGTTCGTAAGTCGAATCAGCATTTCCCATAGGAATGCATTGAAAACCAATTAATCCGTTCCGGCTGTTTTTGGTTCTTAGGTCGAGGGGCGGTTTGTAAGTCGAAGCATTAGTTCCCATAGGAACTAATGCAAAGCCGGTTAATCCGTTCCTACCACTAGGGGCAGAATTTTTTCTTTTTTTCCCTTTTAACCTAAGATGACTTTTCGGTTCGTAACTCGAATCAAAGTTCACAAGTCGAGGCTATATTTTTCTATCAGAGCGGTTCGTAAGTCAAAATGTACGTAACTAGGGCCGTTTGTAAGTCGAGGGTTGACTGTACAACGTTTCCCTTGACTGGGAATTTTGGGTTGAAGTGCATGTAGTGGCAGCTACTACCTTACAGGGCTGTTTCTGCTAGTGAAAGTGCACAGCTCTGTGGTTTTTCCTAGTCCCTAGACAGCACAGCTGAGTTAAAGCTAGACAGGTGTGTTGGGAACTGAGGTTTTCAGGAGATTCTGTAGCTAGGACCCTTCTAAACCTCATACACAATCAGGAATAGCAGGGTAGTGTGGCAGAATGGCTAGGGCAAGACCCTCCTGAGAGTGTCACATAAGCAATGCAACTTGTCTACAGTATCTGTTATTGTGATGGATTTCCAAAGATGTAGCTGTGTTAGTCTATCTCAGCATGTTAGCAAAAGAAAAGAAGAACAAAGAAAGAAAACAATATAGTAGCGCTTTAAAGATTAACAATGAGCATCTGAGGAAGTCGACTTTGATCCACAAAAGTTCACGTGCAACAATAAAATTGTTGCAAAAAATGATATTTTCTTCTTTTTTTCTGTAACAGGTTTATGATCATTATTCCAAACTTACCATGTTTTGAAAGGCTGAATAACTCTGATGTGGACTGTTATTTATCTGAAAAGGACTAGCATGTGATGCAGTACCACCATAAGGCTCTACATTCCTACAAAAACAATAACACACAAATGTGGGCATGTGATGAATTAATTATCATACATTTGTCCAATTAATGACAAATACATATAGATCTGAATTAGGTACTTTACTGGTTAATGTTATACACGGAAATGAACAAACAAACAAACCTCACTGCATTCAATGGGACTCATTTCTGGAGGGAGAGGTCAGTACAGTTTTCCAGATCCTTTGGAACTGCAACTTCCCTCAGTCTTAGCCAGCATAGCCACTGAAGAAGAAAACCGGGAGTTGCAAGAATATTTGGTGGCCTGCACTTTGCCTACTCTGATGTAGGTGACAACATCCTAAATCTCTTTGAGATTTATACTCTAACTGGGTAAAAAGAGATACTAGGGTGAACAGAGCTAGGACTGGATGTACATTATGGTGGAGCATTCCACATAATTTAGGAACGGGTTCTGAGTAGGAAGGATGGATTTTTGCTTAAATAATTTCAGATGATAAAACCAGCATATCTGTTTACAAAAACAATTGAATCAATGTAAAAACTGGAAGACCAGTTATATTCTCTCACCAAAGTTTAGGCTGGCACTGTCATATACCTTCTACCAATGCAATCCAACACTTACAGAGTTCAAGAGGATGCTTTCAATTGCACAGTTAAGATCACCAAAAGCTATCTGGCAGTGTTTTAAAACCTCTTTCTATATGGGATTAGATCTGATGTTTAGGAATGTTAACAGAAACCTTCACTACGTAGATGCTTTGCCCAATTACATGAAATAGTTGACATGAGAGCAGAATTTATACCTATAAAACAAAACTCTTAATGTTTTCAAACTGAAAAAAAATACCTATATATTGGAGACTGTACATCATTCTCCATGTTTTGGCAAGGATTGCTTAATTCAGGAGGATGAGAACTCCCTGTGATTGGAACAAAAGTATTTAGAATTAAGATTTGTCATTTTAGGTCAGCCATATATAACATCTGTTTGTCTGAAATATGTGATAAATTGCAATATAGAAATATAGAGATAAAATCCAGAAAAAATATAACATTCCATATCGTTTATTTAAAGCACTATTTTTAAAAACTGGAGGAAGGGAGGCAGGCTTACATTAAATCCGATAGTGTTGCTGTTAGCCAAATAGGGGATTCTAGGCTTGGTTTTCTAACTATAATGGCCCATATTATACAGTAAACTATTTTTGAAAGCAGGAAAGTTTCAAGAACCATTTGTGGTTTATTATGAAAGCCAAATGCTCAAAAGACAAAAGGGAGCAATCTAAATTTCTATGACCAGAAGCACAAGATGCAGCACAAGATAGGTTTCTGAATAATAGTTAACTATTTGTGAGTGTGGGGAATTATGCATATTCACTGCAGATCAATAGTAAAGCAAAACAACAACAACAAAAAACCAAGCAGTTTGTAGCATAAGGGGCTGAAAACTCTTGAAAGAAATGCAAACAACTATTTCTGCTACATTGCATGAGAAAGGGGGACAACCAGTCTCTTGACAGTTATTATAAAGCTCAAGTCTATAGCAGGAAAAACAGAAAAGAAAAAAAAAAGGGGGGGATTACATGTACCAGCTAACTTGCAAGAAGAAAGAAAAGGTAAAGGCGGGGGGGGGGGGGGGCAGTTTGGGCAAAACCACTGTGGATAGGTTTTATTTCATTGAACATTTCATGGACAACAAATTATCAGCTAGAAAACAAAGCGCATATTTAAAGAATAAAAGCATTCCTTACAGAGAATTTCCTTTATCTCATATTCTCTTTGAAAACAAAACTATCTACTACAAGATAGTCCATTTATTCTAACAGAACT
This sequence comes from Intellagama lesueurii, assembly GCA_037013535.1. Lineage (NCBI taxonomy): Eukaryota > Metazoa > Chordata > Lepidosauria > Squamata > Agamidae > Intellagama > Intellagama lesueurii. The sequence goes on along the minus strand of JBAJHW010000003.1, from coordinate 54,977,743 downwards.
AGAAATACTTGCTATTTTGCAAAGATGCTAGTACTTAAAAGCGGAACAACAATATTAAATGATAAAAATATTTTGCTTTGTGTTTTCCCCAAATAAAGATACCTAGTATCTTTAATGTAACACACACCTGCTCCGTATCTTTTATTCAGCTGTACATATTTACATATTATTTCTCATTGTAGGATTATGCATGACATTAATTCTACAGAGACTAGTTTTTATTTTTAAAATCAAGAATTATTGGCAGGTAGCTAAACCTACCAAACCGATATTTCACTTTAATTGGTCTTCCATATAAACGAATCCCATTGAGCAAAGCTATAGCATAAGGCACTGACTCTGTGTGTTTAAAGCAGACAAATCCAAAAGTCTTGGGTTTTCCATCTTTGTCCTTGCATATGGTCACTTTGGTTACTGGTCCAGCCTGCAAAAAACTTAAACATTACTTTCACTTAAATCGTTTTTTACTTCCTGCTTTGAGACCTGCTGAACCATCTCATAAGAAGATATACAATACTAGAGATATTTGACATGACAATACCCAGCATCAAACACATGACATTATGCTGCCAGTCCAGCAATTTTCATCAATATATAGAGGTGATACAGTTCAATTTCTGTGAACCATTTGTAGCAATAGCTTTATTAGGATGAGTTATAAGACATAATGTGAGCTCTCAAGTTATCCAAGTATCTTCACTGAGCTAGATAGTTAAAAAAAATCAGGTCTGGGGAGGTATATCATTCTAAAAACTGAGCTAGATAAACAGTTTAAAGTCATGGGATCTACAGTAAAACTCAGTCCCAAAATGAAAAACAGGAGCATGTTTGGAATTGCAGCTTCCATTGTTGTGTCCACAGACTGCAAACTTATTTCCGATTTTATCCTTTTTTGATTTAGGAATCTGATTTAGATTCATGGAGTTTGACAACTAGGAAAACACTATAAATTTACTTTTAAGAGCTAGACTATCTGAACACTTAATTAAAAGATAGTACTTAAACTGTAACTATCAAGACAAAAATCAAGCATAAAATTGCACTTGTAACGTTTCCAAGAAAATGTAAACAATATCCAAGACAGACTGTGTGATGTGGTCATTATACACAGATGTCCCTGCTACTTGTGTATAATACTTGCTACATTAGGAATGAGAAAGAACATCAGAAATCCTGACAAACTTCAAATGAATGGAAGTCTGGAAAGACAGATGAGGAGACAGTACAGAGGCAGAACAATTAATCAGAATTTTCTTAATCCAATCCACCTATGTTCCTCAAAAATACAGACATCATATCTGATCCAGCATAATGACAAACATCAGCAAGAAGCTGTATAACATGTGAGACATTTGGCTTACGAGTCCTGGTGCATTTATAAGAGACATGATGTTTGGGGACTTACTATCTTGAATTTTTCAGAACATAATATGATTCATGAAAGAGACAAGGGAGATCACTAGATGGGTAAAGAACTAAGGAGACCCCATTCCTTGCTATGCTCAAGAATGTCTGTCATGATCTCCATCATCATTTACCTCTCAGTTGCGTTCCATGGGTTAGGGACTGCAACAGATAATAGGCAAACCAGCATTGATGGGAAGCAGTAAGGAAAAAAGTAAAGAAGATAATTTTAGATTAGGTTAAAGAACGTAGTAAGGTAAAGGTAAAGTCTTCACTGCAGAACTGCAGTTTAACCATTGTGCCATGACTTGACATTTAGTCCAGTCGTGTCCGACTCTAGGGCGCGGTGCTCATCTCCGTCTCCAAGCCGTAGAGCCAGCGTTTGTCCATAGACAGTTTCCATGGTCACGTGGCCAGCGCGACTAGACACGGAACGCCGTTACCTTCCCACTGTGGTGGTACCTATTTATCTACTTGCATTTTTACATGCTTTCGAACTGCTAGGTTGGCAGGAGCTGGGACAAGCGACGGGAGTTCACTCCGTCGCGTGGATTCGATCTTACAACTGCTGGTCTTCTGACCTTGCAGCACAGAGGTTTCTGCGGTTTAACCCGCAGCGCCACCACGTCCCTAAAGAACGTAGAGAGAGATGCAATTCCTTTTTTCAATTACTGTGCTTTTTTTCTCCAGTAAGAGATGGTTGAAGACTAGATATTCAGATATCTCTTTTGGATTCAAAACATGTGGACACCCAAGTGCACCTGCAATCCTTTTCGCCTCTTTGGGGAGGTTCCTTCTATGTCTCCCTCTAAAATGAAATGACATATCTAGCACAACCATAACTTAGCTCCCTGTGTTTCCAAACAAAACTGCCATCTGCTTTATCTGCTCCCCTGGCCCCATTTTACATATGCAATGAAGATTTCCATTCTTCTGCTCAGGACTGCCTACCGAAAATGAATAAGTTATTCAAAGAAAAGTGTGTGGCTTATATACCACCCCATAGCGCTTAAAGCTCTCTCTGGGCGGTTTACAATTTTCAGGGCTTGAAAAATGCACTCGTCCACTGAGTGAAAAATGCTGCTGGACCAGTCACAGCTCCCTCCCTGCCTGCCTCCTTCCCCTCTCACTGTCTCTCTCTCTCTAATCCTGCAGTCCTCCCCTCCCCCCTCCCATTGCAAAAGGAAAACTGCCCTCTTCTCGTGAGAAGAGAGTTCGAGCGGCACATAGAGATATAGCTCTGCGGGAGAATGTAGAGTAGTTGCATGCTGGAGAATATGGAGATTCCCTGCTCCCAATTTCAAGCGAACGAGGAGGGAACCGTGGCTCCTTAAGAGGTCAGCTTTATTTTTGCTGGAGGCATTCAAAAGAAAGGCATTCAAAATACAAGCTTCATGACCCCACAGGCACGCAGGTAATAAAGCAACCCAAGTCTGAGGGTATAAATCAGCTGACTGGTGAAATTTTTTACCGACTGGTGAGACATTCTAAAAATTTTCAAGCCCTGACAATTTTATTATGCAAGCTACACATCCCCCCTTCCCATGAGCTGAGTACTCAATTTACCAGCCTTGAAAGGATGGAAGGTTGAGACAACCTCAAGGCAGCTACCTGAGACCAGGACTGAACTCAGGTTGTGAGTAGAGTCTTCACTGCAGAACTGCAGTTTAACCATTGTGCCATGAGGCACTTTTATTCAAAGACAGGAAGTATTAAACCAAACATTCTGATGTTTGTTCTTTTAAGTATGTAGATTTCCTGTTTATCAAGACGCAAGGAAAAGATCTGCTGAAGCAAAATATGCATACAACTTTTAAAATGTAAAGTTCTTGATTTACCATTATTTTTCTTTACCAGTTGGAAAACCAGAAGAAATACTACTGGATGGCTGAAGGGCATATGTGTAACAAGTTATCAAAAAAGCTACTACGTAGATGCTGGAATAAAGAAGGCAGAAATGTCCAAATGGATTTTTATACAAACAAATGAAAATTCAGCAGAAATATATGAGAGAAAATGGCATAAAAGGAGATGGACTGATTTCTATTGGCAGGTACCAAACTATTTCAACGTAGGAACTGGAAATGTTCTGACAGAATAGAAAGCGAGAGCTTCCCATAACTGATCATTTGTGATGTACTTTTTTTTTACTTCTGTGAAGTAAAACGTACAATGCAAGTAGTCATGCACCTGCCCAACAACAAGACTGAGAAGAGCTCAAAATAAATAAGTCAAGAAGGAAAGTTTTCAGCTGTATCACCTTAAGAACTTTAAACAGAAGAGCCAAGTTGTATCAATCCAAGGATCTATCTAGTCTAGCATTCTGGTCCTACATGGCCTATCTGTTGTTTGGCATGAGGGCAAAAGGATTCCCTGGCTCATGTTCCGCAGCAAATAGTATTGAGAGCCATACTCCCATAATGGAAGAAACATACAGCTGTCACGACCACTAGCCATTAATAGCTTTATCTTCCAAGCTGGTGGTAATTTTAACCAAAAAAAATCTAAAGGTAATGTAATGAGTGGTCCAAAGAAACCAATGTAAGAAATCGTAAATCTTCCCCACTCATTCTGTTATTTGTTAGGGACAATGCAAACTATATTCAAGAAGTGTTTTTTATGTAAACTGACAAATACTAAAATACAGCAAGAACAAAAATCTCAGTGTTGCACTGAGAATTAGAAAGCACCTGTTTAAAGCCTAATGGCCAATGATTAAAATGATGGGACAATGTCTTGTGGTCTTTCTTACATTTTTATTTCCTTTATGGTGTATTGCTTTGACTGGGAGCCACCCTGAATATTTATCAAAAAAAACTAGTGCATAGATACTGAAGATTAAATTAGTAAATCAAACTCTGTTCCAGTTATATTGCTGACTATCAAGGTGGATAAAAATCAATGATTTTTTTAAAATCAAATTGATTTAAATCATGATTTAAAGTTAAAACAATCAATTTTTAAATTTAAACAATCAAAACCACTTTTTAATTTAAATTGTGATTTAAATCAATTTTATTTAAATCAGACCCACCATGCTGACTCCTCTTTTTAAAATAATAATCTCCCCTTGATATACTTTACACTTCCAGGGAAGAGGGAAAAGGATAAAAGCTGTTAACGTCCCCTGCAATGACTGAACAGAAAATTTCTAAGGGAGGAGGGCAAACATATTCTTACCTAACTGCAAGAATAACCGCTCCTAGTGTTACCTGTCATATCTATTTTGGAATATTTCTAAACCGAGAGCACCCGATGTTTGCAAAGCAGAACAAGCAGCATCACGGCTGAACGATGCATCGTGCTGTTACTGCAACATTCCAGTATTGAGTAAGCTTAGGCAATTCCTGCGGAAAAGGCTGCGCTCCTCCTTCACAGCCCACCAGTCTCTCGGGCACAGTCGACACTATAACCATCTCAGCCCTGCAGAGCTGGAAGGGACCCTGTGGATCATCGAGTCCAGCCCCTGTCAAGGAGGCTCCCTGGGGGACTAGAGCTCCCAACCTACCTAAAGCGCTGCAGACACCCTTGGCTTGGCAAACACCCCGTCGTCAGAGCAACCCACCCCCTTTTTTCTCCCCTGCCATCCCTGGAAAGGCTTATTCTGAAGTCACGGGAGACGCCAATGTTCCTTGGCGCACCCACTCCGTGGGCGTCTGCGGGGGGTCTCTGTCTGTCTCTCCCTCCGCCCCGCCCCCCGGCCCCTCCCCTTCTCCGACCTGGCCCCGCCCCGCCGTCCCTGGCACCTGCAGGAACAGCTCGTAGAGGATTTCCTCGCGCACGCGACTCTCCAAGTTCCCCACGAAAAGGGTCCGGTCCACCGCCCTGCCGGAGGTGGCCATGGTCATGGCGACGGTGCAAGCCGCGTCGTCCGTTGTGGGAAAGGGAGACTCACTCAACGCGGACGCTCCATCTTCAGGGGGAATATGACGGGCCGCGGGAGGGGGAGGCTGCCGGGGAGCCGAACTACCGAAGGGAAGCCGTAAAGCGCGGAAGACGCGCCGTTCCCGCGCGACAAGGCGAGAGCGGCAAAGAGCGCGTGGGAACGGCGCGCTTTGGGGCAAGCCGGGCGGTGGTTACTCCGGTGGGGTCGCGCTTTGGCCGTTTGCGCGGGGCAGCCTCGACGAGGCCCCTGGCCTGTTGAAGTAAACCAAGAGGTCGCGGGCACGAGCGTTTCGTGCGCCAGAGTGCCTTTCTTCAAGAGAGCTGCAACGAGGTCTAGGGTGGCCATGATCGCTGAGCAGTGGGCATGGGAAGGAAAAGGAGACGTACAGTACTGGCAAGGCCGACCCATGGCCCTCGTGCTAGCAGGCGATCCCCTTCAGTGTTGCGGGAGGGGCGGAGGCGTTAGTCGACCTGCCGACCCCCCACGCCCAAGCCACCGCTCAAATGGGAGAAGTTCGGGAAGGGGATTTCCCAAGGTTGCAATTCCAGATGGGGAAACACTTTTCTTTTTTTTAAAATTGAACTGTACCTTTCAGGATACCGCCCCGTCCCCGTTTCTGAGAATTGTAGTTCCAAAATGTCACTGTCCCAAGCCCTGGATCCTATACGCTTACCAAGCTCCTGTTCTGTGTCCGCCTTCCTTCCCCTCCTCCCTAAATGGCTTCATGTTGTCCGTTTTCATACCTCACAGCCGTTATATGTATTCATCTTACCATACACATTTTTTCTTATGTTCCTTCCTCCTTCCAGTTATATTTCTGTTATGTTTTTCTTCCTCCATTTCTTACTGGAGAAAAAGTGGATGGTAATATATATTTTTTTTGAAACTTATCTACAGCTGAAATATTTACAGCAATATTGGCAAGAGGGGTGTGACACAAGTGCAGAGTATGAATAGGAAAAGGACTTTTATTAAGGTAAACACTCATTTTATTTCCATTGGAAATTTGAAAAGCACCGCTGCTTTCTACTGGGTTTGTGATTTCTCAATTGGGAGGTAGAGATCTATTCTGATAGATCTTAAAGATACATTAGCGATTTTGCTAGGTTTGCAGCTATTGTACTGTCTAATCCTGGAAGTAGGTGGGTGTCCTTGCGGGTTGGAGACAGAATTGGAGGGTTCCTTAACTTGGGCTGCCCTCACATGGTCCATCCTGATACTGCAGTGTTTGTAACAAGATTTAAACTCCCCTGAATTACTATGCTGCCTGTAATTGCTTAGGTGGCGCCCTCTTAATATATTCTAATTAACGTTATTAGGTCTATGACATATTTGCTGTGCAAGCTATTTGTTTTGTATGTTGCCTGATCAGTGTCCTTTCAGTGTCCTCTTGATTGTGGCCCTGACCTGATATAAGTGTAACTGTAGGGCCTTTGCAGGATGGGTGATTGCTGTCATGCAGTTTTTAACCTCCTCCCTTCCTCATGTGTCATTCTGGCAGTCAGACTTGACTTCCATGGTTGAACATCAATGTTATTTAATGCATACAATCTAATACACATGTTTTAACTTCTAAAATTCTGTAACGCACAAATGTAAAGATGACATACCTTATTTTCTTATATGTGTGAATAATTGGCGACATTGATATCGTTAAATAAACCCCTCTTTCTTTCTGTTATTGTGCCTTTTGATTTCATCATCTGTGACTCAGCCATGTTGACCTTTCTGTGTGTTTTCAGCATAAATGCCATAAATTATAAAATGTAGAGAAAGAGAGTTGTGTATATTATTACCTTGAACTCGCTGGAAGAGAGGACGGATATAAATGTAACAAAACTAAATAAATAATGATGAGATATGGGTGAGTGCATGGCTTATGACTGAAGCTGGGATGTTCAAACAGGCCTGCACACATATCCTGGTGGCAGGTGATGACTCACTACCTGATTTTGTGAATTTGAGTGTCTTAAAGGAAATGACTGTAAGAAAATTATGGAAAATTAGTAAATATTTCTGAGAGTCTCCCTGGGTTTCCACTTACACATACAGTTATAGTAACACATTCAAGGAAACCTAATAAAAAAATCTCCATGTTTTTTTTCCTCATTGTGATGGGCAAACCCTTAAGATATCATCTAAATATCTCACAAAAAGAAGAGTTTTGCTTATTACATAGCATAGCAATTATTATCTGCACTTGGAGCCTGGTGAAACCAGGTTTTAAGAAGTCAGAAAGCAGGAGCTTTGCTGATTTAAAAGCACAGCAACTTTGAAGGACCTGAAACTGTCTGTTTAAGTTGGAAAGGAGGGGCCACAGATTGCAAAACTATAAAGGCTGGGTTTCACTAGGCCAACGACTTCCTTCTGTAAACCACACCTATTTTATCAAGGATACTTAATGCAGTACTGAAGCAATAGCCAGCATGTTAGAAGGAAATGACAGTGTCCCTTCAGATGTGAATAATGCATGTTCCTTTTCAACATTCACCAGTGTTGAGATTGTTTTTCTTCACCTGTTTCACAGCATGTATCACAGCAGGTAAGGTAGCTATTTAAAAGTTTCTCTTAACCTTTTACCAAAAGGAATGCTAGGATAGTATGTTGAACTTTGGAATGGCCTTGGTTGTGCTCTCTGAATCATTATCTAAAGTGCTATTCAGATGAATGTAACCCTTTCAGAAGCAGTACAGATGTTTTCTATTTAGTGTAAAATGACTAGAGATACTTTTTCTTCTGTGGTTTGTATAAAAATAGGCAGCTGAATTATTTTTGTTTGTGGGGAGAATTGGGAAGGAACAGTTATCAGTGAGATAGAGTTGATGTGGAGGACTTGCTCTGTAGTGTATAGAAGGTCCCAGATTCAATCCCTGGAATCTTCCATTAATGCTGGAATGCTGCTGTCAGAGAAGATGAGAGAAGGATGAATGGACCAGTGGCCTGCCTTAATATAGAGGTGTTTTATATATCCATGTGGCTTGAAAAATCTAACATGCGCATTCAAAGCATGCTTACTTAAAAAAATAAGGTTCACTGAATGTAATGAGACTTACATTGACAACAGTGGACATTTGCAACTCCCTAAGCATCTCAGTGTTCCGTGTCTAGTCGTGCTGGCCACGTGACCACGGAAACTGTCTTCGGACAAACGCTGGCTCTATGGCTTGGAAACGGGGATGAGCACCGCCCCCTAGAGTCGGACACGACTGGACTAAATGTCAAGGGGAACCTTTACCTTTAAGCATCTCAGCAAATACACGGTGATTCTCATATTAACTATTCAGCACACCATAAACTATGGCTAAAGCAGTTCCTTCCAGACTAAAAAAAGAACTTCAGTTTTGTGATAGTTATTCCCTACAGACAAATTTATCCTATATTTTTAATCCCTCTAATGATTAATATTTTCAGAGCAGATTACAAAAAGATTATAGTAGAAAGTTGTTTAATAATATGCAATACAATAAGAAAACAAACAATATACTGATTTTTATTTTTAAAAGGCAATGTAATATAAACAATTTAATCTTGCAAAATTAAGGTAAGATGTTTAAATTGTACATAATCAAATGTATAATTGCCACCTTCAACTAACAAACTAGACAATAAGTGTTTTCAGCCTCAAGGTACAACGTTTGACAGAACAGAAATATTTTATTTATTTATAATATTTTTATCCTACCTTTCTTCACAGAAAGGATGCAAGGTGGCTTACATCATTAAAAGTATATAAAGCTAACAGTAGGGAGTATACAATACTGAAAGGATCAAACAAATATGTCACTCACTAAAAATGGTAAACAAAACCAACATCAAAACACATTCAAAGCGGTAAAGTACAGCAATCATTTAACAAATCCTACTCAGGCAGCAGAAATTAAAACAAAACTTGCCTGAAGAGTAAAGTCTTCACCTGCATGTGGAATGGCGGTAAAGAGGAGGCCAGCCTGGCTTCCTGTGGGAGGGACATCCAAAGTCTGGGAGCAGCAGAAGAGAAGGCCCACTTCCATGTCCCCACCAAACACACTTGTGGAGGTGGTGGAATGAGAGAAAGGTCTCCTGATGATTTTATCACCTGGGAAGGCTCATAAAGGGAGATGTGGTCCTTGAGATAGCTTAGACTCAAGCCATTTTGGGCTTTATAAGCTAGAACCAGCACTCTGAATTGTGCTCACAACTGAATTGTCAGCCAGTGGAGCTGCTGTAACAGTGGAATTATGTAATCCCTGTGACCAGCCCCCGTTAGCAATCTGACTGCCACATTTTGGCCCCGTTGAAATTTCCAAACACCTTCTAGAAGCAGCCCTATGTAGAGTGTTATTTTTATGTCAGGAAGAGATAAAAGCGTAACAGAGAAAATAACCATTGTGCCTGGGAGGATTAGCGGTGGACTATGAGTATCCTGCCACATCATATGCAGATAGTAATTTTAGTTTTTTACATTATAACAGAGCTACATGGCAAACTTTGTCTGAAGGACAATATCAGTACATTTTTAAATACAGAAGAGGGAGGAGAAATAATTATTTAATGATAATTTGAAAAATATGACCAACCCAATGAGAATTAATGTTTTAATAGAGTGGAGAATTGGCCTGTTTAGTCCCAGGTTCAAATCCCTTCTCACCCATGAAATTTGCTGGATGACTTTGTTGTTTAGTCATTAAGTCGTGTCCGACTCTTCGTGACCCCATGGACCAGAGCACGCCAGGCCCTCCTGTCTTCCACTGCCTCCCAGAGTTGGGTCAAATTCATGTTGGTAGCTTCGATGACACTGTCCAACCATCTTGTCCTCTGCCGTCCCCTTCTCCTCTTGCCTTCAGATTTTCCCAACATGGATGACTTTAGACATCATTAATACAGAGCCTGAAGTATGCGACCGGTATGTGAAGATAAAATAAACCTTATACAAGTTTCTCTAGTTCCCTTTAAAACTAATGTTGCCTAACTCTCTTTAAATTCTTATTTCAGATACAGAACAAGAATGCCCAAAGTTTACTGAACTTAGTATATTTGACTCAGTAATTGGTACAAGTCTGAAAGTACAACTGCTTGTGTATACAAGAAGAAACCAAAAGTGTGCAGAGGCTCTCAGTGAACACAATCTAACAGTTTCTTCATATCTCAATGTGACCAAGAAAACTATTATTATTATCCATGGCTACAGACCTACAGGTTCTCCACCAGTATGGATTGACAACATTAAAGATGATCTGCTTGAAGAAGAAGACGTCAACATCATAATAGTAGATTGGAATCGGGGTGCCACAACAGCAAATTATCCTAGTGCTGTTTTCAATGCCAAGAAAGCAGTAGACATCTTGAAGAATCTGATTGACCAAATGGTGGTAAGGTATACTGTGTCACTGTATTAGACTATAAGACTGTATTGTCTTGCCCTTGATATGAATATGTTGCATTTTTTAATATTGTCATAGAGACAGCAGTAGTGTTGGTCTTAAGTTACATCGTTTCTGCAGTTATTATATAAATAACTGAAGGTCTTCCTTTCCTAGAGCCTTTGGAATTAAAACATAGGATCATGGCTGTTTGAAAAGGAAGAATAAATCTTGATTTAAACAGTGGTTAGAGTAAGCTTATTGAATCAGGAGAACCCGCATTGCTGTAAATCCCACTGATTCAACAGGCCTATGTTAGTTGTGACCTATTACCAGATTTCAGGCAATATCTACATCAAATACTCCGGTTAATATTTTATTCAGAGCTTGGAATTAATCATGACAAGTTAACAATATAGCCTCTAATACTGTACTTTACTTTTAGATAACATTGTTGCCAGTGGTGGTGTTTTTAAAAGCAATATAGTGAAGGGCAACATTATTAACTTTTTTGTGGAATAGGTGCTGTTTACTTGTGATCCCAAGAACGTTGCTTTGGGGTTGTTTTGAAGTTAAGTCTTCTGGATAAAATTAAAATAACTGTAATGTGTTTTAACACCTTCCTAGCCATTATAATATGAAAAAAGCACTGTGTTAATTATAACGCATATATCAGTTGTTTTGAGAAAGTAGCAAGTTACTTTATAAAAATAGTTTCTAAATTCTGATCCCACCCTTGTGTATTTACTGCTAGGAAAATGGAGCCTCTCTCAACTCTGTTTATATGATTGGAGTAAGCCTTGGTGCTCACATAGCTGGATTTGTTGGAAAGAGATACAATGGCAAAATTGGCAGAATTACAGGTAAGACTTATGAACTGAATGCCACCACCATGGCCATCCAATGCACAGAAGCTTCCCACAGTAGCAGTTGAATCCATCTTCAGAGTTGGCAATGGAAAAGCATTCTTGGTTTCATCTCAGCAGACTACCATTAGGGATCCTCTGGTCACTTCCAGCAGTTGCCTGCTCCACATGCAGCCTATTGAAAATAGTGCTGTAACTTTTGATGTTTAAGAAAGACAACTCTGGGCAGCCATTAGAAAGTACTTCTGGTCTAATCACCAAGGAAGATGGGATGGAAACTATGTACTTTGCCAGAGGAAGAAGTTGTAGAGATTCAGACAGTAGTCATGTGGTGTTTATTTTCACCCTGAAGAGCCCCCAGGCTTCCTGTGAATAAGAAAAGCCATAAAAAGCAGTAAACTTTGCATCTCCATTTTGAAAATACAACACCCCCCCTAGAAACCCTACAATGTTTTTCATTATGTGGACTTTTAATTGCATTACATTAAAGTAGGTCCACATGTCAGGACCTGACTAGGATAACTGATTTCCCCAGGAGTCCCACAGAGATTTGTAGACCTCCCAGGCAAAGAGAACAGATTCTACGATTTGTCATAGCAAACATTATCCCAGTAAAGGGTTAATCCCAGAATGAAGTCAGTAATTAATATTAAGTTCTTGCAACTCATCTGGGTAGCTTATTTAAGGATTTTCCATTGTTGCAATAATTCCAGGCAACTCTAGAATTTGTTAATTCTGTACAAGTTCTGTTTATTTACATCATTTCTAAGTACCATATGAAAAACAAAGTACAAAAGTATTACAAACATATAACTTTTGAGAAGTCACAGGTATGCTGCTTCATCTTGCAAAAATCATCCTTACAGCTGTAAACAAAATTGTGGACAAAAATCCTTATACGCTGAAAAGATGAACTTAAGTTGTACTTGAATACAAAACACAGGAGTGTTGAAATACAGGAGCGAATACAGTCAAAAAGATAGGAGCATAAGTACAATAAAATATTTAAAAGAATGTTTTAGGTTACATTCTGAAATACAGGAGCATCTTCATTAAGAGTACAGACTCTTTCAAGAATAAAAATGAACATTAAGGGTTTATACCCAATTAAGGCAGAGAATACATCTCTAGAACACTTCAGAGTTCTTAATAAAATTATAAAAAGCAAAAGTCTTATAACTTTCAGTGAAAGGCATGAAAAATTCTTAAACTTCTAATTCTTTTACTTTTAAAAGTAAAAACATACAAAGTAAAAAAAGAATTACTTAGCTCTAAGCATGTTGTTAACACACAGAAAAATATTTTATCAACAAGCCTTTGGCCTGTTGGAATAAATGGCTATGTTATTCCCATAGTTATGTCCTGGCTGCTCTCAGTCTGTCTGTGTTTTCCGTTCCCTTCAGATAAAATTCCTCTCCATTTTAAAGCCGTGCATGTGTGCTCTGTACTTATATTGTAGTGTTGTGTCATTAGTTTATACTTTTCAGCAATTAGAAACCTACATGTTAAAGGTCAGGACACCTCTCATCTCAAGGTGTTCTTCTCCCAGTTTCTTGTATCTCAAATACTTGGCATCAAAAGCTCCTTGAGAGCCCGGGGCCTGGCTTGCTCCTGGCTGTCAAGGTGGGAGTAAAATTCCCCCTCCCTTGGCTAGACTGATGTATTTCACTGACAATACAATACATTGGGGACAGCACAGTACATATGCATATCTCATTCATAAATATTACAGAATATTATATGATTTTATACTCATTTTAAAACTTATGTGTTGTTAATCATGAAGCTAAAGCCTTATAAAACAAATGACATTTTTGTTTTTTCTATGTGCTTATAATTAAACAACTGCTTTAAATAAACTTCATCCTTTTCTCCTTTTACACTATTTTGTAAACACTTCTAATGTACAATATATTGTTATTCTCATTGGTTTAACACAGGTCTCCACATCTATTCTGTGATGTTTCTTTGTTAATTTACTTTATAGGTAAATATAACTCAAGCAGCAGAATAAAATACACTTCCATTTTTTTTCCTGTGGTTCACATAATGTAGTCACTTCGTTTACATTTTTCATCGCAAAAACTGGCACAAAACTGAATAAGCTACTTCTGCCATATTGTCTTATCACTTGTATGTTCCAAAAATAAAATGGCAATTTTCCCCAGCTGTAGTTTTTCAACAATACTTTCACTTTTAATGCACCTCTCTGAGGTTCATTTTAAAATAACTTTTTACTTTTAGGGCAATACCTCTGCACCCCACAAAATTAATTTTTTGAACTATAACACACACAACTCCCTTAACTGCACAAGACAGAAGAGCACTGTGTTGAAGTACTTTCAATGTAATGTCTGTAATCACAGCAGATACCTTTTATTTTCTTTGCAGCAAAGGGATTGTTTCCATGGGTTCCGAAGTGTGCGATGGTGTTGGAGGGGCAGCAAGTAGAGATTTTCCGTGCTAAATTGCTACTTAATTTTTTCTCATGGGACTATTAACAAGCTGTATCTGGAACTGCAGATTTAAAGTATAGGCCCTAGATTTTAGAGTGTTAAGAACGTATGAACAAAGAAACTAAAGAGAGACTAAATTTATTTATATAATGTGCTTGTATTAATTATGCTTTAGAAACAAAGGAAGCTTTTTCCCTGTATACTTGTGTGTTACTCAGTTTCATTTAGTGTTTTTACTTTGAAAACTCTTTTGTGTTGTGCTCCTTTATCACGCCAGGTCTTGATCCAGCAGGGCCGTCGTTTACCGGAAAGTCACCTGAAGAGAGACTGCATTACACTGATGCGCAGTTTGTAGATGTTATTCATACCGATATTGATGGTAATTACGATGGCAGTTTGGATTTCCAGAACTGTATTTCAAGAATCTTTTATTTTTATTTATTTATTTATTTGGAGCAATGGTGTGGTAAACTCAACTTCTTGGTATACTAAGCTTAATATAGGTCAAACTAATAGCTACTTAAAGTGTACTGAAAATGACAATGAACATGGCACTTTTCAAATACTTGAAAAATTGTTGTATAGAGGACAGGCGGGATCTGTTCTCAATCATCCCAGAGTGCAGGACACAATAATTGGCTCAAGTTACAGGAAGTGAAATTTCAGTTGAACATCAAGAAAAACTTCCTAACTGTTAGGTAATGGAACCAATTACCTTAGGAGATGGTGAGTGCTCCACTAGAGGCATTCAATAAAAACTTAGACAACCATCTGTCAGATTGTGAGACCAGAGGCGAGAGTAGGACCACTCTCGCTGGAGTGTCGTCCCTCCCTCTCACTGCAGAGAAGGAGATTCAGACCATGCCCGCTTCTCCAAGGAAAACAGAGCCGCCGGAAACAGACCCGGGGAAAATAGAGGAAGAGTTACAAAAATTGATGGTTAAAGGAACCGGGAAAGAGATGGCAGGAAAAGAGCGGAAGCCGAGGGTGGAGATTGAGGCGGGGGTGGCAGATATAACCTGTCCTTGGACTGGCCCAGGCCATGGAACTCTGAAGGAGGGAACCATTTCAAAAATGACGATTCGAAACCCCTTGCCAACCCGTTGTTGGAAGGTGATAGATGTTGGAATGCTTTTGCAGATACCGGTTCCTTGTTAAATACCGCAATAAATGTTACACCTGTTTCAAAGCCTCGCAAGTCTGCTGATTTATTTGGACAAAAACAGGAGCCATAGCTTGAACCCTCACACAGATGTACTTTGATTTGGATTTTGTCATTGAACAGGGGGTTGAACTCAATGGCTTTATAGCCCCTTTCCAACTCCATTATTCTATGATTCTGTGATTCTATGGTTTTTCAAATGACCAGGTCTAGATGCCATATCTGGGAAGGTGTGTGTGTGTCCAGTTGGGAAAGCTGTTTAAAACATCCAAAGAAATGTGAGAAATAGGATTTGGTTCTTAGTTTGTTCTGAAATGTATGATTTCTTTATGCGTCTTAACTGTAGTACATCATTTTTTTTCTTTTTTTCTTTTCTTTTCTTTTTTTTAACATATATATTTTTGTTCCCTATGTGTTGTATTTTTGCTAGTTTTGGGTTACAGGAAGCCCTTGGGAAATATTGATTTCTACCCCAATGGAGGAACAGATCAACCTGGTTGTCCAACAACATTATTGGGTGGTAAGTTAATAAGGGTCTAGGCCTGGAGTAATTAGGGTTTTACAGATGCAGCTGGTGAAATTATTTAATTAGTCGGCTGTTAAATAAATTAAAACACTACGGCTTAACTCAGGTTTGCTGGTAGGATACGGAAGCAGCCCTGACAGTAAATATAAATGTTCCACAGAGTAATTTGTTATATCTAATTGGGAGTGACTGAATACTTTTCAACATGTCCAGAAACAAAACCCAATACATTGTGCTACATTACATTATTTGGGGGTGGGGTGGGTTAGCTCTACTTTCTAATTAAGTTGCAAGCTTTCATATATGCATAAATGAGAGGCTAGTCTCAACCTGAATGTCAGCTATATTGCTTTACCCTTCCATAAAAGGAAAGTATGTGCCTGACCTCAAATGTGATTTATTGCTGTAGCATTATTATTAATTTTTAAAAAATAACATAGTATTGTTGTTTCTCTAAGGACTTCAGTATTTCAAATGTGACCATCAGAGATCTGTATTTTTGTATCTGGCATCACTGAAACACAATTGTAATGTAACAGCATACCCTTGTGATTCATATGTGGATTATAGAAATGGAAAATGTGTGAACTGTGAAGCTTTTGCACCACTTCCATGTCCAGTATTGGGTAAGAATTGTGCATTACTTTGTAAATGCGTATAGCATGTTATGAATAGTTATATACTTGATGTCTAATAGCATTCTTCTCTAATGTCATTGGAACAAGAATGAAGGTGAATTGTCTGCTTGTATGCCACCCCTGGAGATCAGCAAAATCTGCTGTGGAATCTTGGGGCATGGCTGGATTGGCTCAGCAACTACATGACATAAAACTTGATGTAGGGAAACCCATTTTGAAATTGTCTCTTTTGAGAGGGAACTGTCTTTTTGCGCATGCAACCAACAGGGGTGGTTTAAATTTGCTCCACTTGGCTGGCATTGTTTTCCTCTGCTTTCTGCTCTGTGTGATCACCTGATCCTAAGGCAAAGGGGCACTCATAGGAGTGTTAATTTCCCTGAACCCAGCACCTCTTGTCTCCAAACAATGTTTGTTTGTTTGTTTTAAAAGGCTTTCAATGTAGAGCTGAGTGGTTGTTGTAGGTTTTTTGGGCTGTTTGGCCGTGTTCTTAAGGTTTTTCTTCCTAACGTTTCACCAGTCTCTATGGCCGGCATCTTCAGAGGACAGGAGTCAGAACTCTGTCTGTGCTCTGGTGCAGTTTGTGGGATAGATGAGTATTTGTAGCTGTGGGATCAGCTTTTTGTCCTTTTCAGGAGATTGGGTGATTAGCATGTTTTTTGTTGTGGGTGTATTGTTGTGATAAGAGGGAGAGATGATCTGTCACTGTGATTGATGAGTGTCGTTAGCTGGTCTTTTGTGTGCAGTGATCACTGGTCCTTGTGGCTGGGTAGAGTTCGTTGACCTTTTGCAGGCTGTATTTTTCAGTGCTGGGAGCCAGGCTTTGTTCAGTTTTAGACTTTCTTCTTTTTTGTTGAAGCTCTGCTGGTGTTTGTGAATTTCAATGGCTTCCCTGTGCAGTCTAACATAATGATTGCTGGTATTGTCCAGTACTTCTGTATTTTGAAATAGAATTTCAGGGTATGTTCAGCTACTGCTGATTTTTCCGGTTGTTTTAGTCTGCAGTGTCTCTCATGTTCTTTGACTCTGGTGTGGATGCTGCATTTTGTGGTTCCAGTATATACCTGGCCACAACTGCAAGGTATCCGGTATACTCCTGCAGTGGTGAGGGGGTCCCTTTTGTCCTTTGCTGACTGTAACATTTGTTGTATTTTTCTGGTGGGCCTGAATACTGTTTGTAGGTTGTGTTTTTTCAAAAGCTTCCCCATGTGGTCCGTGACCCCTTTGATGTATGGCAGAAATACTTTATTTGTGGGTGGCTGTTTTTCCTCTTCAGTTTGGTGTTGTTTTTTTTGGTTTGATGGCTCTTGTGATTTCATTCTTGGAATAGCCATTTGCCTGTAGGGCCCAATTCAGATGGTTGAGTTCGGTGCTGAGAAATTGAGCTTCACCATTCTGATTTGCACGGTCTATCAGTGTTTTGATTATGCCTCTTTTTTGTCGTGGGTGGTGGTTGGAGTTTTTGTGTATGTACCGGTCTGTGCGGGTGGGTTTTTTGTAGACCTTGTGTCCCAATAGGAGGTCAGGTTTGCGTATGACCATGACATCTAAGAAAGGGAGTTGGCCCTCTATTTCTTTTTCCATGGTGAATTGTATATTACGGTGGATGCTACTGAGATGGTTTAGAAATTCTTCCAGTTTTTCTTCACCGTGGTTCCAAATTGCGAAGGTATCATCCATGTATCGGAACCAGATTGTGGGTGTGAAGGGTGCCGAAGCCAGGGCCTGTTTTTCAAAATGTTCCATGTAGAAGTTTGCTATAACCGGGCTGAGGGGGCTCCCCATGACCACTCTATCTGTCTGTTCATAGAACTCATTATCCCACTGAAAGTAGCTGGTCGTTAGGAAAAGGGTCTTGATGTCTTCTGGAAAGATCTGCTGGATGAGTGTCAGAGTGTCTTTTATCGGTACCTTGGTGAATAGGGATACTACGTCAAAGCTGATCAGTCTGTCCCTGGGGTTGAGTTTTAGGGTGTTGATCTTGTTTATGAAATGTCCCGAGTCTTTGATGTAGGATGAGGTTTGTCCAATGTGGGTCTGTAGGAGGGTGGCTGGGTATTTTGCTAATTCATATGTCAGGGAGCTGATGGCACTTACAATGGGCCTGAGTGGGATTGTGTCTTTGTGGATTTTGGGGAGTTCGTATAGTCTTGGTGCGAGAGCTTCTGTCTTGCAGATTCGTTGAAGGACGTTGGGGTGCAGGGAGGAACTCCTGATCAGCATGTTTGTTTGTTTTGTGATTTTGTTGGTTGGATCCCATTTCAGTTTTCTGTAGGTGGTGGGGTCTAGAAGTTCCCTTATTTTGTCCTTGTATTCTTCTGTTTGCATGATTACTGTGGCGTTGCCTTTGTCTGCTGGCAGAATGATGATGTCAGGATCTGAGTTTAGGGACTTGATAGCATTTCTCTCCTTTCTTGTTATGTTGCTGTTTGGGGTTTTTGCTTTTCGTAGGATCCTTGTAACTTCACCTCTTATTTCTTCTGCTTTTTCTTCTGGAAGATGATATAATGCTGATTCCATGTTGGCAATGATGTCTTCCACTGGAATTTTACTGGGTGTGACTGCGAAGTTTCCTCCTTTGGCTAAGACTGAGGTTTCTTGCGGGAAGAGTTGGCATTCAGATAGGTTGATGATGAAGTGCGAGGTGTCTAGTGTAGGTTTCGGTTGACTTGTTTGGCATTTGTTGAATTTCTGTTTTGTGTGGTTCACCATTTCTTTTTCCATCTTTCTGTAGGAGAGGGTATCGATCTTGTCCAAATCATGACTTCTCATTTTTTGGCTGATATTGATGTGTAGGAATAGTAGTTCTTTGTCTGTGGAGTCCATTTTTTTGCAGGTTGTGTGGATTTTTTCCCCGTAGGAGGGCATGTTCCAGGCGGTCATAGATGTGGCTGGCCTGTGGGGAAACGAAGGTCCTTTTTGTCCTGAGGAAGGCTGGTATGGTTTTTGTGTCTCTGCAGCGTAGTAGAAATGTTAAGGAACATAGTAGGTGTGCTCTTTTGCTTCGGAGTGTTTCCAGTCTCCGGGTCTGTCTGACCGTTTCCTCCCCGTAAAGGCGTTCAATGTATTTTCGAAGACTTTCACGGTGGGATCCGATGGTTGTTGTAGGTTTTTCGGGCTGTTTGGCCATGTTCTTAAGGTTTTTCTTCCTAACATTTCGCCAGTCTCTGTGGCCGGCATCTTCAGAGGACAGGAGTCAGAACTGTGTGCTCTGGTGCAGTCAATCTCCTGAAAAGGACAAAAAGCTGAGCCCACAGCTATAAATCCTCAACTATCCCACAAACTGCACCAGAGCACAGACAGAGTTCTGACTCCTGTCCTCTGAAGATGCCGGCCACAGAGACTGGCAAAATGTTAGGAAGAAAAACCGTAATAACACGGCCAAACAGCCCAAAAAACCTACAACAACCATCGGATCCCGGCCATAAAAGGCTTCAAGAATACGTAGAGCTGAGTATTGCTTGATCATAGTGAAATTAAAATTTTTTTTAAGAGGTGGAAATGGGCAGGTAGCACCTTGTCAAAGGGCATTTTTGCTCTTAGAGCTCCATGCCTCCAATTTGCCTCTGCTGACTCCTGCAAATTCTTTGTTGTCTGGGCAGCTACAGTGATTTTATCTATGGAAACCTGATTTGAAAAAGTTTCGATTACAGCAGATCCAAGCATATTTTCCCTGTTGTGTAGCCACACTCTTATAGGACTTATAGTAGAAGGAAATAGAGAAGTTAGTGGACTTTCACTCACAAGACTGTTGGATTCCACATCTTGTTATACCTTTGTGTTTCCCTGGAGCTTTGCGAACTCTGTGGCAGCACTAGCCAAGTATTGCTTTTTCTTCCTGAACAGGGCACTGAAGCTTTGTAGTATATTGTTGGTTTATTTGCAATTATCAAAGCATACCAGGGATTTACAAAGTGCTGCCTGCAGGTCACATTCACTACCAGCCCTTTTTTTGTTCCCATTAGCCCTTTTTGTATCGCCCTCCAGAAAAAAGTATTTTAAAAAAAAAATCCAGTTCTGGTTTGGCATTGAAATTTGGTGACAGAACATCAATGAATTACTTCAATGAGGGTGACTGGGAGCGTTTCCTACCAGCATTTATTTGAAGATAAAACTTGTAATGACCAGCCTCTTCTAACCACACTTTTCTTTTGTAAGCCTTAATTGTTACTTTTGAAAGGCCTAAGCCTTAGCTGGGGGATATAGAAGGAGCCTCCCCAAAAGATGTGAGGACTGTGAATGCATTTCGGCATTCCCTGGGGCACAACAGCACCTGTTGGCTGATCCTTGCACTCCAAAAACACCATTGGATTGCTTCCGATGTGAACAATGAAGAAGAAAAAGACTTAGTTGTTATTTGAACAGCCTTACATTCATTATTTATTGAACAAGGAAAAATTTGATTCTCCTGTAGTAAGTTAATTATGTTGCTGATGTAAGTCCCATGTTACCAGTATATTGTCAAGAGAAGAAGAGGCTTATGAATTCTCACAGCATGCAGCTCTCCGCACAAGTACTTTATATCTTCAAATGACATTTGAGGATAAAGTGTGAGGATAAAGTGGTGGAGGAAGAGCCATGTAAGCTGCATTCACCACACTGGAGGAAGGATGGGATATAAATGCAACTGATTATGATAATACGTGAAAATATCATGATAATTATTCTGAAGTTTCTGATTAGTTAGAACAGGTCAAATCAGCCTTGTTCTTGATCAGAAACTTTTTTTCTCAGATATATTTTCAAATGTTCACAGAACAGAAAGGCAAGATCTAAATACCTAGTCTAAAGCAAAAGCTGATCCTCCATGCATTTAATATGCGGAATTAAATCTACATATTGACCCACATTATCCTTATTTTGCTGTATTGCCATGAGTAAAGAAAGAGCCACATCAGAAAAATGCCTTGGATTATATCTAAATAGTTGACTTGAGTTTAAATAATTTAATTGTTAACTAGCTATTTCACAGACTTGAACAGTTTGGCCAGACAAACTCTTTTATGAAAACAGCAAGAGTTTATTTGTGAACTATTGATCACAGAATGACTAACTAACTCTATAGACCCTTTCATGAACCTCTCCTTAGGACAGATTCAGATCTTCAGATTTCTAGCATTTCCTGTGACCTTCAAGGTCCAAATCTCCACAAACACAATTTTCCATACATACTAAGGGCTATCTTTAAATATTCAAAAAGCACCTTACAGAGTTTATGTTAAATAGTCTTGTTGTTGTTTAGTCGTTAAGTCGTGTCCGACTCTTCATGACCCAATGGACCAGAGCACGCCAGGCCCTCCTGTCTTCCACTGCCTCCCGGAGTTGGGTCAAATTCATGTTGGTAGCTTCGATGACACTGTCCATCCATCTCGTCCTCTGTCGTCCCCTTCTCCTCTTGCCTTCACACTTTCCCAACATCAGGGTCTTTTCCAGGGAGTCTTCTCTTCTCATGAGATGGCCAAAGTATTGGAGCCTCAGCTTCAGGATCTGTCCTTCCAGTGAGCACTCAGGGTTGATTTCCTTCAGAATGGATAGGTTTGATCTCCTTGCAGTCCAGGGGACTCTGAAGAGTCTCCTCCAGCACCACAATTCAAAACCATCAATTCTTTGGCGGTCAGCCTTCTTTATGGTCCAGCTTTCACTTCCATACAACACTACTGGAAAAACCATAGCTTTAACTATGCGGACCTTTGTCGGCAAGGTGATGTCTCTGCTTTTTAAGATGCTGTCTAGGTTTGTCATTGCTTTCTTCCCAAGAAGCAGGCGTCTTTTAATTTCGTGGCTGCTGTCACCATCTGCAGTGATCATGGAGACCAAGAAAGTAAAATCTGTCACCGCCTCCATATCTTCCCCTTCTATTTGCCAGGAGGTGATGGGACCAGTGGCCATGATCTTCGTTTTTTTGATGTTGAGCTTCAGACCATTTTTGGCGCTCTCCTCTTTCACCCTCATTAAGAGGTTCTTTAATTCCTCCTCACTTTCTGCCATCAGAGTGGTATCATCTGCATATCTGAGGTTGTTGATATTTCTTCCGGCAATCTTAATTCCGTTTTGGGATTCCTCCAGTCGTGCCTTTCGCATGATGTATTCTGCATATAAGTTAAATAAGCAGGGAGACACTATACAGCCTTGTCGTACTCCTTTCCCAATTTTGAACCAATCAGTTTTTCCATATCCAGTTCTGTTGCTTCATGTCCCACATATAGATTACTCAGGAGATAGATAAGGTGGTCAGGCACTCCCATTTCTTTAAGAACTTGCCATAGTTTGCTGTGGTCCACGCAGTCAAAGGCTTTTGCGTAGTCAATGAAGCAGAAGTAGATGTTTTTCTGGAACTCTCTGGCTTTCTCCATAATCCAGCGCATGTTAGCAATTTGGTCTCTAGTTCCTCTGCCCCTTCGAAATCCAGCTTGTACTCCTGGGAGTTCTCGGTCCACATACTGCTGAAGCCTGCCTTGTAGGATTTTGAGCATAACTTTGCTAGCATGTGAAATGAGTGCAGTTGTACGGTAGTTGGAGCATTCTTTGGGATTGGGATGTAGACTGATCTTTTCCAATCCTAAATCCACTGCTGAGTTTTCCAAACTTGCTGCCATATTGAGTGGAGCACCTTAACAGCGTCATCTTTTAAGATTTTAAAGAGTTCAACTGGAATGCCATCACCTCCACTGGCCTTGTTGTTAGCCATGCTTTCTAAGGCCCACTTGACTTCACTCTCCAGGATATCTGGCTCAAGGTCAGCAACCACACTATCTGGGTTGTCCGGGACATCCAGATCTTTCTGGTATAATTCCTCTGTGTATTCTTGCCACCTCTTCTTGATGTCTTCTGCTTCTGTGAGGTCCCTACCATTTTTGTCCTTTATCATGTCCATCTTTGCAGAAAAGGTTCCTTTAATATCTTCAATTTTCTTGAACAGATCTCTGGTTTTTCCCTTTCTATTCTTTTCCTCTATTTCTTTGCACTGTTCATTTAAGAAGGCCCTCTTATCTCTCCTTGCTATTCTTTGGAAGTCAGCATTCAATTTTCTGTAACTTTCCCTATCTCCCTTGCATTTTGTTTCCCTTCTCTGTTATTTGTAAGACCTCGTTGGACAGCCACTTTGCTCTCTTGCATTTCCTTTTCTTTGGGATGGTTTTTGTTGCTGCCTCCTGTACAATGTTACGAGCCTCCATCCATAGTTCTTCAGGCACTCTGTCCACCAAATCTAGTTCCTTAAATCTGTTCTTCACTTCCACTGTGTATTCATAAGGGATTTGGTTTAGATTATACCTGAGTAGCCCAGTGGTTTTTCCTACTTTATTCAGTTTAAGCTTTAGTTTTGCTATAAGAAGCTGATGATCAGAGTCTTACAGATGAGTCTAATTAAATTTTCCTTTAGGCTTTTGGTTTTTTTTTTTTAAATCAAATGCCAAGAAGTGTGTCATCACCCCAATACTCTGATTCATAGGACAGCAAGATAAGCATGAAGAAGGATGTGAGCATGCCCCTGTAGCAAATGGTAGCTGATCTCAAGGCAGAGCTGTGTGAATTCTTTATAGGGTTTTATAAAAACCGAGATTTCTTTCCAGTTGGGAAATCAAGGTTCATGTGCAGTTTTTTATTCTGCCAGTGTGACTACAAAGGACAACTTTTAAAAAACGACAATAGAAAATGGGAAGACAAAACTTTACCACTGGGAGTGGAGTTAAAATTGGATATCTGTAGGAGGCAGAATTCTGAAATAAATTAGATATGAAAAAGTTATCTCTTTATAAATCAACATTAAAAGCAACATGGTTGACATAGATAAAACTGTTCTATCCTGAAATTCAACATGAAAAATTATGTGACAGTAAGATGGTTGCTGAGTGAAATATAAGCCCATGGCTATACAAACCAACTATCGAATATAACTGATAAGGTACTTTAGCTGAGATTGTCTGTCTACACTCTGAAGGACATGATGACTGAAATCCCCTTTTCTTGTTGTGCATCCTGGTCATTGTCTTCCTTTACAGCTTCTAATCTGGAAGGAAAGGTGAAAAAAACCAATACTGTGCATCCCCAAATGTATATTCTCTCTGCTTGAGCAAAGAGGTGTCCCAGCTGGTTTTGTTGTCTGCAAAGAAGACAACAAATTGTTGTTTGTTTTGAAGCGCACATCCTGGATACATTTGTACATCACTTTAAGCAAAAAGTATTGTCTTGAAAGCCATGTGAATGCACAGCACACATTGAGTACCTTATTTGCTCCCCCTTTACTTCTAAACCTTAGAAAGGTAAAGATTTGGGGAGTGGAAGCAGCAAATGCCCTCTTTCTCTCATGGGATGGAAAGGGAGAAGGTAATGTGACTACTAAATAAATAAAATCCAAAACCTTGATTGTGTTAAGTGTGTTCAAAGAAGGCAGATTTTATAATCCATTTGCAAACTTTGGTTTATATTTGGCTCATGATCCTGGTTTCTTTGAGTGCAACTAATTATAATCCTAGATGTACACACAGTACGTTTGCTTAGCTGAACAAGTGAGGCAAATGCCAACACCCCATCTGTTCACATGTTTTGTTAAGCCCAGATTCCTAGCTTCAAGTGACCAGGAATCATGATCACTCAGTTCTCATGGAGAACAAGCCAAAAAGGAAGCACCCATACTAACTTTTTCAGTTTGGGCCAAGTACTGAAATTCTACCAGTCCATTCGCTTGCTTGAATTCTACCTTGCTTGTAATAATAGTGTATGATCCTGGTAAAGGAGAAAGTGTGTGATGATTTATAGTGACTTACTGTGAGGAGCTGGAGTAGCAGATACAGTATTGCAAACTGATGTAATTTCCTTTCCTAAATTCACTGCTTGTACTAGAACTTAGCATGCATAGCTTGAGCCCATGTTTTTGTGACTTGGTGCCAGTTTTGATTTCCCCGAACATTATGGAACACAAGCCTATCTTTAGGATTTTTATCTTTCCTTTGTTTTTTAATTTTGTGGTAAACACATTCCAATTTAAATTTCAGGTTATTATGCAGATAAATGGAAAGACCATTTAATTGAAAAGTACCCTCCTGTGACAACTGCTTACTTTGACACTTCAGACAAAGACCCATTTTGCAGTAAGTGATTAACCGTTCACCTCACATTTGCCCAAGTTTCATTATCTGGTAGCGTTATGAAAAAAACACAAGACTTTTACTGTCCAGATAACCTGGCACATTCATAATTAGATATAGTTCTTTGTAGCTGTTTCATTTATGAGAAATACTATTCTGTTCACAAAGATCTTTGAGGGAGAAAAATGCTAAAAACAGGAAATTATCTGGGCAAGCTGGTAAAAGATAACACATAAGCTGATGTGAGATTGAGAAAGAGCTGGATTTGCATTGAATAATTGGGAGAAGATGAATTTCAAGAAAAGCAATGTAATGAAAGATGGGCAAGTTAGCAAAAGATTTACTACAATGCATCTTAAGACTCATGACTGGAGCTGTAAGTCAATGTCTCCTTCAGATAGACACTTTTTTTTTCAGTTTGAAAAATTGATGTGAGTTCAATCGTCCTAACCTTGCAAGCTGTACAGAGTCTGAAGCAGGAAATGTGTGTATGGCAGAAGGACAGCTGGTTCTGTTTTTCCATATGACAAAAGTACATTTGTTTTAGGGTTTGTATACAACTGTTTGCTTCTTCCTAAATATTCTTGTAGAGTAGAGTAACCATAAAACATCACAACAAAGCAAAGCGCCAGATCCAGTGATTAGAGGTTTGGGATTGGGACTTCTGAGATCCAATTTCTAGTCCCCATGGACGCATGAAATTCATTGGCTGACCTTGGGCCATTCACTTTGTTTTAGCCTCACTTAGCCTGTCAGATTCCACGCAGGAATATCTGAATGCCTCAACAAGGCTCCTGTTCTACAGATTCCATATGAGAGACTTACAGATTTGTGTCTTATACACATCTGACAAGGAATTTAAGTGTAGTTACAGAAGATGTTATACCTTGCTATATTCATTCATTTCTTCCTTCCTGGATACCCTTCAGGACCTTTCCTTAAAAGTTCAAAAATTAATCATTTTCTTCCTTAAAAGAGTTATTTAGCAAGCAAGCAATTAAGTAAATAAGAGCCAAAAATATAAAATGTATTTGGAATATATAAAAATTAAATTAGTATAAGTTGTAAAATTCAGTCTCCTAATACAAAACTCTAGTTTATGTACTGTATGTAAATAATATTTCTTCTATTAAAAACAGGTTTTACTAAAGTATGAACTTCTGTTCAAATAGCATGGAACTTAAGTTTAGTAATTCAAAGGATACAACAAAAAGATTATTTTCTTTAGTAAAAAGCTGTTTTCTTGTCAAAAAATGAAATACATAAACTCTCATACAAGTCACTTAAAAAATTCTATTGCAATACATATTATTTATAAAAACAAAACTGAACTTAGCATAAGCATAATAAATAATTCACATTGCATTAGATAAATTCTCACCTACTTCAAGCAGAGATTTCTCTCCTGTTTGTAAAAAGAGGTTTCTTTATCCTTTGAGTGATGTTCCGTAAAGATGATAGAAATCTCTTGTTTATATATCTTTTGATGTTACGCTTAGCCAAAACATTATGATGTGGGACTTTAACTTTCCCGCGGGCAAGCGATGCCAGCTTGTCCACATCCCTATCTAAGCAATGAGCTTGGGTAGCAGTCTCCTAGGTTAGCTGGGCTCTATAGTAGCCCCCTACTTTGGAGTAGATGTGCTAAGTGATGTAATTTCCTGATACATATTTAGACAGTATAATATATTTACATGTTTCATTCATAAATACTATAGTTTATGAGTTCATACTCCTCATTGTTACCACATTGAATTAGAAAATTATTATTTATTTATTATGAGGCTAAAGCTTTTTTTCTACTTGCTTATCAAGAAGCAAACTACTTAAAATAACAATAATCTTTTTCTGCTTTTATATTGTTTTGCAAAAGCTTCTTCTGTACGTATATGGTTATTCTAATTTGTTTAACACAAATTTCATATCTGTTTTTGGTGTTTCTTTGTTAATTAACATAAGTAAACGCAACTCCAGCAGAAAAATAGAATGCACTTCTATTTTTCCTCTGTTGTCTCTGTTCACATAACGTAAGCATTATATTGTTTATGTTTTTATTTTTTTTATTGCGAAAACTGGCACGAAAATGAATGAGCTATGCCTTCTTATTTTATCAGATACTTTGTGTACTGAAAACAAATGGCTGTAAGGTATACAATTTTCCCTAGCTGTAGTTTTTTTAAAACTACTCTCACTTTTTAATACACCTTTTAAAAGGACTTTTCAATTTTAAAGGTAACACTTTTGCACCCCATAAAATCAATGTTGTTGTTTTTAACTCTAACAATCCTGGCATGTTTGTGGTGAGAATAAAGTAAAGAGTGGGAGAGCCATGGATGCCACCTTCAATTCAATGGAGGAAGGGCAAGATATAAGTGTGGCTAATCACTGATGAATTCAAGACATTTTAATATCACATGTAACACTGTCAAAGCTCAAGACAGTATAAAATCATAGATATTAAGATTGTCTACTTCATAATGCAGTATTATAGAGTTATGAGTTTGGCAAAAGCCTATCACTGTGTTTTTCTTCTGACAGACTAGATGGGGGATACAACAAAGAGACTTTAATGATCTTTTTTAGGCTGGACCTTTCTCAAGCTTTGGAGGGTGACACCCACTGGAATCTCCTATGAGAGAAAGGAAGACAGTTGGCATTTCAGATTTTGTGGTGGGCAGACAGAGATCTGAAAATGATGAACTCTGTTTAACTGAAGATGCATGAGTCTGAGCTCTTATAAGAGCTCATGTTGCTGCCCTCT
Organism: Intellagama lesueurii; assembly: GCA_037013535.1. Taxonomy (NCBI): domain Eukaryota; kingdom Metazoa; phylum Chordata; class Lepidosauria; order Squamata; family Agamidae; genus Intellagama; species Intellagama lesueurii. The sequence continues at coordinate 54,949,622 of JBAJHW010000003.1, read as the reverse complement.
GAAGGCGAACCATAGATTTGGACGACCTCTGTAGAAAATTCTTTTCTTTCATTCTGTCTTGTTTATAGCACCTGTTGTGTTTTTACACACATAAAGCAATTATTGTCTCCTGTGTGTTGTGAGATTGAAACCCCTGAACTTAGTGTGAGTAGAAGAAGGGTGGCTGCTTATATGTCTTATTGTGTATCATATATATCATAAATTAGAAAAATTGTACTAGTTCATATTCCTTTATTCCACCATCTCTCTGCAGTGTATCATTACTTTGTGGATATCATTACCTGGAACAAAAGCAATAGGACAGGTTTCATAAAAATCAAAATAACTGACAATGCAGGAAATACAACAGAATCCAAAATTGATAGGTAAGTATTACTATTTTACTATATTTTTTCTTAATATAAGGCAGACTTCTGCTGTAACTGTAAAGACACTTAATTTGGAATAAAGATCCATTAAGATCATTAATATGTATTATCCAATTAGTAATGTTTGCTATGGCAAGCTGAAGATAAATATGCAGAAACACCATAAAAATGCTTTCTTGTTTTTTATCAGTGAAGCAGTAGAAGTTGAAATAAAATGGACCTCAGTTGTTTAGCCTGATTGAGTGCTCCAACCTATTTCGTTCCCATTTAGGAGGGATATGGCTGGCTGAGGGCTGGAAATAACCCCAGGCATAAAAAAAAACAAAGAATTTAATCTGTGTTTTTCCCTTCATGGTCATGTGAATATAGGAAGAGTTGTAGTTGAAAATCCGTGGGTAAGATGCCGAATGTCTTCTCCACCCTCCTTAAGTGATTTATTCCATCCTTCCCTCAGTCAAGTTTATGTCCTGCTCTGAAGCTGAGCTGGTGGGGGCAGGAGGAGGGAGATTTAAAGCTTGCTCATGCTTCCTCTTTGGCCTGTCTGCCATACCTGGACCTGCAAAAACAAAAACAAAAACTTTGAAGAAACCAGAAAATTCAGCTTCCAGTCTACAATACTGGGTTTCATTTGTTGGGCAACAAGTTTTACAGGTTTAGAATTAGGGTTGAGAAACTCTTGTCAATTTTTATTTCTTTCACATTTGAATTTTTGAAATGCCCATCATCTCTTCACCAGCCATTTAATAAATGTGTTTCCAGCACCAAGGTGTGTGTCAATGTTGCACCTGTCTGGGGGATTTAAAAGATTCAGATTAGGCATCCTTCAGTCTCGAGAGACTATGGTAACGTGTTCTGTATGGAGGACTTGGAACAGCGTCTAGTGTGGTTGAGAAGGCCAATTCGAGAGTGACAATCCCTTCCACACTGAAGACAAATACAACCTGTCCCCTGTCCAGCTCCCTGATTTTGCTGCTTTCGGGACTGCCTCTTTGCCTCGGCCTGCTCGACAAGGGTCTCTTCAAAATGGGAGAGGCCATGATGCACCGCCTGCCTCCAGGCTGAACGCTCAGATGTCAAGGTTTCCCATCTGTTAAGGTCCATTCCTAAGGCCTTCAGATCCTGTTTGCAGATATCCTTGTATCGCAGCTGTGGTCTCCCTCTGGGGCGATTTCCCTGCACTAATTCTCCATACAGGAGATCTTTTGGAATCCGACCATCAGCCATTCTCACGACATGCCCAAGCCAACGTAAACGTCGCTGTTTCAGTAATGTATACATGCTAAAAATTCCGGCTCGTTCTAGGAATACTCTACTTGGAACTTTGTCCTGCCAGGTGATACCAAACATGTGTCGGAGACAACGCATATGGAACATGTTCAGCTTCCTCTCCTGCCGTGCACAAAGGGTCCAGGACTCACTGCAGTACAGGAGTGTGCTCAGGACACAGGCTCTATCGATCTTGGATCTTGGTATATGCCGTCAGCTTCTTATTAAGCCATACTCTCTTTGTGAGTCTAGAGAACATGGTAGCTGCTTTGCCAATGCGTTTATCCAGCTCGACAACTAGGGAGAGATTGTCAGAGATTGTTGAGCCAAGGTACACAAAGTCATGAACAACCTCCAATTCTTGTCAGGAGATGGTAATAGAGGGAGGTGAGTCCACGCCCTGGCCCATGACTTGTGTTTTCTTCAGGCTGATTGTTAGTCCAAAGTCTTGGCAGGCCTTGCTAAAACGATTCATGTGTTGTTGGAGGTCTTCAGCAGAGTGGGCAACAATGGCTGCATCATCGGCGAAGAGGAAGTCCCGCATGCATTTCAGCTGGACTTTGGTCTTCGCTGTCAATCTAGAGAGATTAAAGAGCTTTCCATCTGATCTAGTCCGGAGATAGACACTTTCTGTTGCAGTTCCAAAGGCGTGCTTCAGCATGACAGCAAAAAAGATCCCAAACAGGGTTGGCGCGAGGACACAGTCCTGTTTCACTCCGCTTCGGATGTCAAAGGGATCTGATGTTGAGCCATCAAAAACTACAGTGCCCTTCATTTCCTCATGAAAGGACCTGATGATGTTAAGGAGTCGAGGTGGACATCCAATCTTGGGAAGTATTTTAAAAAGGTCGTCCCTGCTAACCAAATCAAAGGCCTTTGTGAGATCTATGAAGGCCACAAAGAGTGGCTGTTGTTGTTCCCTACATTTCTCCTGCAACTGTCGGAGGGAGAATACCATGTCAGTGGTGGATCTATTAGCTCGAAATCCACACTGTGATTCTGGATAGACTCTGTCTGCAAGCACCTGGAGCCTCTTCAGCACAACACGGGCAAGCAGCTTCCCTACAACGCTGAGAAGAGAGATGCCACGGTAGTTATTGCAGTCGCCCCTGTCTCCTTTGTTCTTATACAATGTGACAATGTTTGCATCCTTCATGTCCTGTTGTACTCCACCTTCCCTCCAGCAAAGACAAAAGATTACATACACCTCGGTGGTGATGATCTCTTTACAGCACTTCAGCAGGGATGTTATCCTTCCCAGGTGCCTTGCCAGAGGCGAGGGAATCCAAGACCGCTTTTATTTCTGCTAAAGTTGGTTCACTGTCCAACTCTTCCAGGACAGGCAGGCACTCAATGTTATTCAGTGCCTCTTCGGTTACTACATTCTCTCTGGAATATAGCTCAGAGTAGTGCTGCACCCAGCGTTCCATCTGCTGTGCTCGGTCCTGGATGATCACGCCTGTAGCAGACTTCAAGGGAGCAGATTTCTTCTGTATTGGACCTAAAGCCTGCTTGATACCGTCATACATTCCCTTGATGTTACCTGTGTCTGCTGCTATCTGTATCTGAGAGCAGAGCTGAAGCCAATAATCATTGGAGCATCTCCTGGCAGCCTGTTGGACTTTGCTACGAGCAAGTCGAAGAGCCTGCAAGTTGTACTCACTAGGACAGGCTTTGTATGCTGCTAGAGCTCTCCTCTTATCCTCGATGGCTGGCATCAACTCCTCCGAATGGGCTTCGAACCAGTCTGCCGTCTTTTTGGTCTTCTTGCCAAATGTGGACAAGGCGGTGTTATAAACAGTGTTCTTGAAAAGTTCCCATCGTTCAGGTGCATTTGCATCAGCCGGGCCTGGAAGGGTTTCCTCAAGCGCTTGGGCAAATTCCTCCACTTTTCTTTGATCGCGAGTCTTGCTGATGTCAATACGTGGTCTTCCTTCCTTTTTCGTGTAATACAATCTCTTTCCTCGCAGTTTTACTCTACTACACACCAGGGAGTGATCAGTATCGCAATCAGCACTCTGGTAACTGCGTGTGATCGTAATACTAGGAAGGCTAGAACATCTAGTGAGGATCAAATCGAGCTGATGCCAATGCTTCGATCTTGGATGTCTCCAGGAAACTCTGTGTTGAAGCTTCGTATTAAAGAACGTATTGCTGACACAGAGACCATAATAACATCAAAACTCCAGCAAGCGTTGGCCATTTTCGTTCATCTTCCCAATGCCAAAACGGCCTAGACAAGTGGGCCAAGAATTGTGATCAGCACCAACTCTAGCGTTAAAGTCTCCGAGAATGAACAGTAATTCTCTCTCGGGGATTTTTTTGATAGTAGCTGCCAGATCGTCGTAGAATTTGTCTTTTAACTTCTGTTGTGGACGACAGTGTTGGTGCATATGCACTAATGAGGGTGACCGGTCCCACTGATGAGTGGAGCTGCAGAGACAGGATTCTTTCACTCCCCACAGTAGGTGGAACAATGGATCTCAGCAGAGGGGGATTTAAAAAATGGCACTCTTAATTCACCATCAACATGGCTAAAAACACAAGGATTCAAACCTAAATCTTCAAGAGTTAAAAGTCCTGGTCCTGAATGAATGCATTTGTTCATTTCGGTTTCTTCCATATTAGCATTTTAAAAATCTCCAGATCCCTTTAAGCCACGTATAGAGACATTAATGAATGTTGGTGTATATGTAAATATATATATATATATATATGGCCCTCACAGACAGTTCAAGACTGCAGTTACAGTGAAAGTACTATATGAATAGGGAATCTGATTATCCTGTAGCACAATGTTTTTCTTTTTTTCTCCCCAGTGATGTGGCTGAATTTCGCCAATATAGGCAAGCCAAGATACTGAGTGGATTTTATCTGGATTTAGACAACATATCAAAAATCGCCTTGACATTTTCTACCCGGAGTGTAGTAGGTCCAAAGTACAAGCTTAGAGTCCTTCAAATGAGATTAAAATCCCTTTCACAACCAAAAAGGTAAGCAGACCATTGTGTCAGAAGCGTTAAGTTCTTGCCTATGCTTCATATGGACAATACGTGATCCTCACATATTAAAACTATAATAGTATGTGGTTTATATGGTTTCCTTTTAGTTATGTTCTTGTGTATCTATGGCTTATGCAATTTTGAAAAATTGCCTAAAATGACAATTAATTTATTACAGTGCCTAGCATTCCTCATTACACAACCATAGGCTGTAATTCTGTAATTGCAGCTTGCAGCTTGGGAAAATATGCAGAATTGATGTGATCACACATATGGCTTCTGTAGCTATTCATAATTACTATAATTGCAGAAACACTCAAATATGTTAAAAAACAACAGTACTTAAGCAAGCTGTAAATGTTAACTAAATTAGAACACATACACAAAGAGGCATCAATGAATAATACTTATATTGATTGACAACTTAGTAAGAATATGAAATAGTAGATCAATTACTGGAAGAAGAGTTAAAACTGTCTGACTCCTCCACACTGACCCCTAGTGAAATAGCAAAATGCTCGTAGGAAATGGGGGGGGGGGGGGGCATTGGTTTTATTTCTGTGTGTGCTTTATGCTTTTGTCCAATTGCGAAGAACAGAAATTGTTTAGCCAATAAGAGACCGGGTTGAAAACGAGCCAATTATATGCATAAGAAGATAGACATAAGGTTTTTAAAACTCAAAGAAAAGTGATTTCTGCTTGTCTGTGTGCCAGAGAATCCATGCTTGGCTCCTTGTATAGGACACTTTGCCTACACAGGAAATGTAGCATATGTACTTACGCTGCCCCATGGAACTTCTTCCCACGATATATGGCTAGCTCCATTTGGTATTGTTTTTAAGAAAGTTTTCCAAAACTTGTTTCATTTAATTGGCTCATTCTAGATAGATAGATAGATAGATAGATAGATAGATAGATAGATAGATAGATAGATAGATAGATAGATAGATAGATGTCATGTTTTAGTGTAATTCCCTCCCCCAGACAGTGTACAATGAATATTAAAACCATAAACCATAACATACTACGGCAACAATAAAATCAAAACTAACAAAGCTAGGCAGAATTTCATACCAAAATAACAACAGCAGCCCTCCGGTAGATTCTTAGTTATAGGCCAGCAGAACATGTGAACTGGTAGGGTCTGCTTGAAGGCTTGTAAATATGGATTTAAAGCAATCGCATGCTCTTATAAAAGTGTTCTGTTGATACTGAATATATTGTAAGCCGCCATGAGGAGGACCGCAGTCTTGAAAGGCTGCTGAGAAATGCATTAAATAAACATTAAATGTTAATGGCACAATTTACATTTATGGTGACTAATCTGTCTCAGCTGCATGAATCTGCTCTCAAATATAAAATTATACACGTTTCATAGAAATTCAGAGCTGTACTGAATTTTTCCATGTGTAAACACAGGAGTAAAAAGCCTTTCCTCTGATTTTACCATTCATGCCAATTCACAATTCAGATTTGTGGCTGGTTCACCAATTACTATTAATGTATTTTAATTAACCTTCTTTCTAGTGGAAATCAAGGTTAATCATAGTCAGTGTTCCCAAGTGGCTACATAATGATCTCACTGCCTTTAGAACAGTGTTTCCCAACCTAGAGGTCTGCGCCCTCAAGGGGGTCACAAAATGTTTTCTGGGGGAGGTATGTCATGGCTTGCCTTTATGTGCTGTAGCCCTTGTTAAATAATTTCCTCCTTGTACCAGATACTAAAGTTAGTATGCATGTGTATATGGCCAATAAGTTGCTAGTAAAGTTTCAAACATTAGTTTGATTAACATTAACGTGGACTTTCTTTATAAGTTCTTTAAAAATTCTGGTAGTACCATGACATTATTTCAACTTTCTTCACCAGGAATAAGGCACAGTACAAGGGAATAATAATAATAATTTTAGAAAACCCTCCAGAATTGAGAGGTAGCTATTAAAAATATCTTCATCTTCTATTGTAGTGATGTATTTAAAACACAACTGAGCAATCTGCAGCTTGAGGACCTCATGAGAATCCCCAGTCTCAAGATTCCCCAGTCATTTTTGTGGCCTTGCTATCCCTCTTCCCCATGGCCCCACTGTTACCAAAAGTATTTTTGCCGCAAAATGTATTTTTCACCTTTAAATGAAAGTGTGTAAGGAGTGGAGACCTTGACTTAAAGATGAAGAACATATTTGTTCCCACTGCCAGCATGGCAAATTTGACAGCAGTGGGCATGGGAGATACTAATACAGCTTCCTCAATCCCTCTGGAAATCATTAATCCCTGACTCCCCCTTGATCTTAAAAGTTATAGTAGAACATAAGAATGTACACACACACACAGAGAGAGAGAGATAGAGGTAATTCTTTTGATCATATATTATTTCTTTTCTCTTCATACAGGACTCAGCTGTGTAGATATGATTTCATATTGCTGGAAAATATTGAAACAACCTTCAGACCTATCCCATGCCATGACATTGATGTCTGAAACAATAGTCTTTTTTAAGTGTGCGTTCTTGATTATATTGTGTATTGTGTTATGAGCTAAGCTGGATGGATGGCTCAGTGGTTTAAGTATTTGGCGGTGGAGCTCAATTTCCCACTGTGCCTCCTATGAGTAGAGCTAGCCTGTGTGGCTTTGGGCAAGCTGCACAGTCCCAGAAGTGACCCCAGAAAAAGGGAATAGTAAACCACTTCTGAGTATTCTCAGGGTTGCTGTAAGTCTGAATTGACTGGATGGTAAATTATTATGATGATGATGATGTAACCAAGATTAAATTACATGGAATTAAAGCAATTAGAATTTGCCCTCACTTGAAGCGTAATAAGGATTAGCCCTCAATTGGAGAGGGATACATTTGCTGACTTCATTGATAGTTTTGATGATGACAGAATGAAGCTCATGTTATGACAATCAGACATTTATGCAAGTTAAGAATTTCACTTTTCCAATCATGGGCTATCTCTAATATCTCTTTTTGGCCTCTGACTGCAGTTAGTAATTGTGCTAACTGCCATTCCATTGAAATTAACAGTTACTACAAATTTATCTCTGTGGGCAGAATCAAAAGCATCATTTTTTCTCAATAACTTTCATATTAGATAATGCCCTTTCTTTCAATTAGAATTTGAATTGCCAGAAATTTGGGAGATGAGATGGTTCATTCCTTGTGCAAAATCTGTAGGCTGTCCCTATCTCAGATTTCAACACATATGTAGGCTATGCCCCCTGGCCAATTATGCTCTAGTTAAAGGATGTGACTGTTATGTGAGTTTGTGTCAAAGGGGCAGGAGTAGCCTGTGTGTTCTGGATAGACCCTTTATGCCTTTCGGACAGAGTTCAATAAAGTTACTTTTTAGACTGTAACTCCCAGAATCCTGCAACTAGCATAGCTAATGTGTTGTCTAAAAAGTAACACTTCCAAGTTTTGTTTTGGAAGTAGGGTTTATACTGTACACTACTTAGGAAAAAAAATACAATAAAAGATACATAAGAAGAGCCCTGCTGGATCAGGCCAAGGGCCCATCTAGTCCACGTTCCTGTATCTCACAGTGGCCCCACCAGATGCCTCTGGGAGCACACGAGACAACTAGATACCTGGCTCCTGATACCACTCCCCTGCATCTGGCATTTTGAAGTACCTTCCTTTTAAACCTGGAGATTATACATCCCCATCATGCCTTGTAACCTGCGATGGACTTTCCTCCAGAAATCTGTCCAATCCCCCTTTAAAGACATCTAGGCCAGATGCCATCACCACATCCTGTGGCAAGGAGTTCCACAGACTAACAACACAATTGGTGTAAAATTATTCCTGTTGTGGAAAAACTGGATGGAATCAGGACTCATGCACTGAAGCTGAACAGTGGGGAATTCAAAACCAATGAAAGGAAGTACTTCTTTACACAATATACAACAAAACTTGTTCTTGCAAGATGTAGTGATGGCTGCCAAATTGGATGGTTTTAAAAGACATATTCAGGGGTGATAAGCATATTGACAGTCTAGATGGATTTTTATTTTCTGCAGTGCCATAGGGAGTATAAGGAGGGTGAGGATTTTTGCTCTCATATTTTGCTTTTGGACTTCCCATAAGCCACTGGTTGGTTTCTGTGTAAATATAATCCTGTACTGGACTGGCTTTTGGTCTGAATCAGCACGGAGGCATTTTTGTTCTGTGTTTTTAACTTTTGTGTCTCCTGCAAACCTCTGATTATGGTTATTCAAGTCTGCGGAGTTCAGTGGAATTTGTTTCCTAGTAGGTTGTTTAGGATTATGATCTCTGTAGTCTGATTACTTGTCATCTGTGTCTATGAATATTATTATTTTCTTATATGTTTATATGTCATATGTTTAATAAAGATTTATTTCGCAGAAGCAATGGCAAGTCTTTCATTACAAAAGAATACCAAACACATTTCTTTTCAGAATCGGGAACCATAGCAAAGAGACAGAGAGATAAAGATGGAGAAAGAATTTCATGCATCACTTAGCGGTTATTGGAAGTTTCAAGAACTAAACTAGTTGTGATGGAGCCTTCAGTACTAGAGATGGGGGTATTTGTATTCGTATACAAATACGAATATCCCCACACAGGTGGCATTAACAAGGGTCCAGCCCCATGGGGCTGGATGGTCCACTCATTGATCGGATGCGGACGGCGTGATCCGCTCGCCACTCCTGGCAGGAGGCGGGAGGACAAGCCTGGCTGCAAGGTCAAAGAGTGGTGGGCAGATCGCACGCTGCGGAGCCATTCGTAGAGTTGCGCTGTCCGCGTCCAGGGTGGATCGGTGAGTGGACCGTCCGGCCCCATGGGGCTGGACCCTCGTTAATGCCACCTGTGCGAGGATATTCATATTCGTATACGAATACCCCATCTCTATTCAGTACACATTTACCTTGTTCACATGTAAAGCAAAGGAGGGATAATATGTTTTGTTTCTTCATTTTTAATAGCACAAGTGTGTAGATGAGTTGTTGAACTTACCACATTCCAATCGTTGTTTGCACCAGGCACTTTTTCCATGCATGGCTCTAACAGCAGAAGTGAGTCAAGATCAGGTGCAGAGGAATGTTGTTGAAAAAATGGACTAAAAGGATGCACAGTGTCCAAAGGAATATTGTTCAATACCAGCCTTTCAAACATCCTTCTTATTCCTTCTGTAAGCTCCTCCAATTGGTGCTTTTATATGTGAATTTAAAAAAAGGTTTAGTCTGATAGATACAGAGTATTTTACCATTCAAGAATTGATCCAAGGAGTCTACTCTTGTTAGGATTATAGAAATTTAATCATCACCACATGCCATCAAAATGATTCCAACATATGGTGATCCTTTTCTGGGTTTTCTAGGTATAGAGTACTCAGAAGTGGTTTACCATCCCCTTCTGGGAGAACTCTTGGACTGTGCAGCTTGGCCAAGGCTAAATAGGGTGGCTCTTTTCTCTCTCTGGAGGTGTAATGAGGAATTGAACTCCCAACCTCTGACTCTGCAAACGTAATTCTATAAATAAAATTCAAATTTATATGGTTCCTAAGTGCCAAAAGTATTTTAAATGTGTTAACATAACAGGTCCCACAAGAACCCTGTGAAGTTGGATGATATGCTGCTGATATTATAGAAATGGAACTGAGGCATTATCTGTCCAGCCCAAAGCCAGCCAATGAATTCATGCTGAGTTGAGCTTGTGATCCTTTTCCATTAGCAAGAATAAAGCACTGACTCAGGAACAGAATGCATTGTACATACTGTTGCAAGATAGGTTTGTTCCTGCCCCTTTAATAATTGTTCAGAAGCCTACTGAAATGTCCTCACCTGTTTGGCCATTTAGAGTCCTGCTCTCTTTTGCACCTGGTTGGTCTATCTGCATCTATTAGATCCTGTAAAAAAAAGAGTACTTCAGCCTTTGGATAATTAGGAGTTACAGCCTTTTTTATTTTTCTCCAAAGTTTTCACACTTTAGCAATGGCTTTGTTTTTCTATTTCTACTTGCAACACATTGCTCCCAGACTCTCTTTAAATTGCTTTGATCCTGAGCACAGCTGTATACGATATGGCTGGTTTACAGTCTGTAGGTGGCTCTTCTAAGCCACTTGCTTTTTGTCTGTGGAATCATATTGGCCAACATCTCCATCAAAAGACAAACATACAGATTTCCTAGTATAAGTGGAGGAGTGGAATTGTGCTGCTCAACCAGATTACAGGTAATGCATCTAGTAGCTGGGAGTGGGGTAGAAATGTCCTCACAAATTGATACTGGTGGAAGAATAGTGTGTGTGTTCTAGCAGACTTTGTACCAACTATGGATGAGTAACCTCAGGCAAACTAAAATCAAGATTTGCAGTGGCATTTGGGAGCAGAACTTCCAGAGCTGTGGAAAAGGTACAGAATTATGTGAAGGGAATCAGTGAAAAAGCTTTAGCAGGCTGAGACTGTCTTTGTTTGTGGGTGTGATTTGGAAAACCTATCTAATGCCAAAGAATTCTAAATTCCAACAGCCTGTGCACCTCCTACCAACTCCCTGACAAGCTTTGCATATGCTTGTTTTCTTCTTGTGCCATTTTCTACTAGCTAACAATGATGGTGTTGAGAGCGTGTTTCTATATTTACGTGTTGCTGTGGTAACAGATTTCCTATAGGCAACCTCCTCTCTTTTTTGGCAACATACATATTTTTCATGTGACGACTTGTCATGTGGCTTTTGAATGAGCAAACGTTCGGCTTTGTTACCTTTTCTGAGACTGGAGAAGGTTCAGCAGAGGGAGATAAAATGCATGACGCAGGAGCAAGGCCAAATATTAGAGAGACACATTCTGGAAAGCAGCTCCAGCCCCACGTGCTGAAACTCCACCACACATGTCTGAAAATTGAAACTTCCATTCTGTCTAGAGAAAAACTAGAACTTGGCAGTAACCCTAATTCCCAATTAGGTATGTTGTTGTTTAAGTTGACTTCTGTTTTAACAGTAATTGAAGGTGTCTGCTTGTCTGAAGAAAATATATCCCAGGAACAAACGTAGGATCTGTAGCTAGCTTACTACAGTAATGTCAGAGACCTCATTAGCACGTAAACTTGTTCTGCATCCATATATTATCCTGGGAAGGTTTTGTCAGTGTTTATCTTTATTGTATTCTCGATGGCTTTATTTTTATTGTTTATTAAATCAAGGGAAATGGAAATGGATGCATTTGACAATATTAGTGCAACTAAATTTATGATCTCAGTATTTCACCTGTCCCAAATCCAACTATAGTCTTAAATAAAACTAGATTTGTCGGAATTATAAAGAGAGTGGAATATCATGTGACATATGGGAGTGCATTTGTTCTTTTACTGCTGAATGTCTTTGAAAGGGAATTAATATGATCTGGATATATCAGGATAATTATGACACACACTTCATTAAGGCACTTGTGTGTATACGGTGTGCCAAGTACATCAGGCTGGGTCTTCACCTATTTCTGAAGATATAAGCTAATCTGTGCCATAACATATGAATCTTAGCTATTTCAGACAGCAAAAATTTTATGTAAGGACTAAGTCAAGGAATTAAGGAAGCTCCATAGGAACCTATGCTTCTTACCAAATATGAACAGAGTCTTGTGACAGCATTAAATATAGACACATTTATTATGGCATAAAGTGTTATGTACTGTTTTCCCCTTCATTAGATGCTGAAGTGTATATCCAGGATTCTAGCTCTAAATGAAGTACATATTGGCAATATGGTAGGATCTTTGACCATATAATTTAACCTTATGCTAGTCTCAATAAAGTCAAAGGGGACTGTGCATTCCTTTGATGAATCTGTTTTCCCACCCACAAAGTGATTTTCTCAGAGATAGATGCCTTGGCAATTAGACTTGCAAATTAATCCCACATTCACATTCTAATGACTAATCACAAAACAAAGCATGCTGAACAAGGAAAATTATGTGCCAGGACTCACAGATGCCTTTTACCACTCAAGGAAAACCTCTACAATAAACATGATTATCTGGTTTGACCAGTATTTAACCAGGAGAGACACTTGTTGAGGATCATTGATTAGTAGGGACTTAACACCAATTCAGTGCCACAGCTGCTGTATTATTGCTGCCATCCTCTTGTTCACTACTAACCTCATTTTACAGCGTAATCTAGATGTGAGTTAGCAGGAGTGTGGCTCAGTGGGCAGAATGTCTCCTCAACTGCCACTGCTCTCTTACACATTTCCAAAGCCTGTCATTTGCTATCAATACTTGTACAGCTGAATTTGGTGAATGTTGCTTGTTCCAATTCTGAAATGACTTGATAGATAACAAAATTATATTATTTTTTGTTGTTATCATAACGATAACATATCAAATTGTTATCATAACGATAACAAAATATGTAATATCAATCCCATTCATTCCCCCTTGTTATACTCTGTTTGCTATGGCCTTGTCATCCAAACTTGAGTTCCTTGTTACAGCTCAAGATGTTGCTTGTAACTTGGTAAGCTTAAAATGGCATACCTGTATCCTCCCTCTCAGTTCATCCTCATCACAAATGTGTGAGGTAGGTTAGGCTGAAGGGTGGTGACAGGCCCACAACTACCCGCTTGAGTTTAATCGCCGACTAAATTGAATGCAGCTCCTTCCACTCCTAGTGGGGAGATAACAGGTAGAAATTGCTTAACCTTCTGGCATGGGGGAGCTATATGTTCACTATATTGCAAATTCTGGTACCTCCATGAAAAAGAGTGAATAGTGGCATGAAGAAAGCAAGCCAAAGCAGATATCTCATTGCAGAAGCATCCCTGACAGCACTGTTCTCATCAGTCATGTTGCCAGAATCATTTAAAATATGTCTCTGAAAACTGTGTACAAATGATGTTCATGTGAATGTTAGTGTCTCCCATTGTGAGAATAATCTAAAGCAATTTTTGTTGTAAGTTCTGGGAGATTCATTGACGTGTCTGTGTTAAAGGTTTGACCGATTTCATTCCTGGATTAAAACAAGCAAACAATGACAACACCATATTGATTTATCATTTCATTGTGTCCTTGGTGCACCTTTCTAATACACTTTTTAAAAATGTGGAATTTGCCTGGATAAATGGGCAGATGGTCTATTAGGGAGAAACTGCAGAGGATTGTCACTGCTTTCACACATTCATAGAGCATGGAAACATTTGACCACTACTGGAAACAGAAACCATAGTGAACATGGTAGAGGTTTATTACATTATGCTATATACACATGCACATACACAAACATCCTTACATACCCAAAGATAAAATGGACTGAGTTTTCTTCCCTTTTAAACTTTTTTTTTTCCTTTCTGGAGTCATCCAATGAATCTGAATGGGGAAAAATTAAGGATAGAAAAAGGTATGTTTTTTCGCACAGTTCATAGATGCATTTTGTCCCAGGATGTCAATGATGATGGCTGCGCATTTATATGTCTGTGAAATGGGTTTTAAACAGATTAATGAAGGATAGAGCTATCAGTGATGCTAGCCATGATGGTTGTATGTTACCATATAGTATCAGAGGCATTATACAAGTTGTTGGGGAATATATCCTTTTCCTTATGCAGTTCAGATGGGCATGTGTTCAGCCACCCTGAGAACATAATGCTTGACTAGCTAGACCTTTGGTCTGACCCATCAGGGCTATTCTTATGGCACTGGCTTAATTGAGAAAAGTGTGTCCTTATGCATGAACATGTTCTCAATATTTAGTACCAGATTTTTAGGCATCCTTCAGTCTCGAGAGACTATGGTAACATGTTCTGTATGGAGGACTTGGAACAGCATCTAGTGTGGCTGAGAAGTCCAATTCGAGAGTGACAATCCCTTCCACACTGAAGACAAATACAACCTGTCCCCTGTCCAGCTCCCTGATTTTGCCGCTTTCGGGACTGCCTCTTTGCCTCGGCCTGCTGGACAAGGGCCTCTTCAAATTGGGAGAGGCCGTGATGCACCGCCTGCCTCCAGGCTGAACGCTCAGATGTCAAGGTTTCCCATCTGTTGAGGTCCATTCCTAAGGCCTTCAGATCCCGCTTGCAGATATCCTTGTATCGCAGCTGTGGTCTCCCTCTGGGACGATTTCCCTGCACGAATTCTCCATACAGGAGATCTTTTGGAATCTGACCATCAGCCATTCTCACGACATGCCCAAGCCAACGTAGACGCCGCTGTTTCAGTAATGTATACATGCTAAAAATTCCAGCTCGTTCTAGGACTACTCTATTTGGAACTTTGTCCTGCCAGATGATACCAAAAATGCGTTGGAGACAACGCATATGGAACGTGTTCAGCTTCCTCTCCTGCTGTGCACAAAGGGTCCAGGACTCACTGCAATACAGGAGTGTGCTCAGGACACAGGCTCTATAGACCTGGATCTTGGTATATGCCGTCAGCTTCTTATTGAGCCATACTCTCTTTGTGAGTCGAGAGAACATGGTAGCTGCTTTGCCAATGCGTTTATCCAGCTCGACATCTAGGGAGAGATTGTCAGAGATCGTTGAGCCAAGGTACACAAAGTCATGAACAACCTCCAATTCTTGCGTGGAGATGGTAATAGAGGGAGGTGAGTCCACGCCCTGGCCCATGACTTGTGTTTTCTTCAGGCTGATTGTTAGTCCAAAGTCTTGGCAGGCCTTGCTAAATTGATTCATGTGTTGTTGGAGGTCTTCAGCAGAGTGGGCAACAACAGCTGCATCATCGGCGAAGAGGAAGTCCCGCATGCATTTCAGCTGGACTTTGGTCTTCGCTGTCAATCTAGAGAGATTAAAGAGCTTTCCATCTGATCTAGTCCGGAGATAGACACTTTCTTTTGCAGTTCCAAAGGCGTGCTTCAGCATGACAGCAAAAAAGATCCCAAACAGGGTTGGCGCGAGGACACAGTCCTGTTTCACTCCGCTTCGGATGTCAAAGGGATCTGATGTTGAGCCATCAAAAACTACAGTGCCCTTCATTCCCTCATGAAAGGACCTGGTGATGTTAAGGAGTCGAGGTGGACATCCAATCTTGGGAAGTATTTTAAAAATGCCATCCCTGCTAACCAAATCAAAGGCCTTTGTGAGATCTATGAAGGTCACAAAGAGTGGCTGTCGTTGTTCCCTACATTTCTCCTGCATCTGTCTGAGGGAGAATACCATGTCAGTGGTGGATCTATTAGCTCGAAATCCACACTGTGATTCTGGATAGACTCTGTCTGCAAGCACCTGGAGCCTCTTCAGCACAACACGGGCAAGCAGCTTCCCTACAACGCTGAGAAGAGAGATGCCACGGTGGTACCAGAAGCTTCATAAAAACAACTCTAGCAGTGCTCAGAAAAATAATATCCTGCCTTCTTCCCAAAAACACAACCTTTCCATTTTAAAACTCTTTCTTCCCTATAACGACCCTACAGATTATTAAACAACCTTAAACGAAAGGATTCATTTTATAGAATGTTTTTTTTTAAAAAACTTAAAGCTCTGGTGTCAGAAGGGGGCAGCCTTTTCACATATATTGTAAACAAAACAACACAGGAAGATGTTATTTCTTTCATTCAGTCTCAGCAGGCCACATATTATTGTGGAAAAGAGATGATTACAAAGATTATACTCAATCTACCTGATTGTTTACAGACTGCATTCATGTTAATTCTTTCTGTTCACAGCAGAAAGCATGATTAAAACTATTGTAAAAGAAGAGAATGCATCTTTCTTTTCTTTTCATCCCCCTCCACCTTGTGTGCAGGAATCCTTAAATGACTGTATCCACAACGGCAAATACAAAAGTGCAGCACCTCACTATTTCTTGTGTCCATAAATATGTTGGAGTTTTATTTACAACCCATTTGAGTGATTGGGAGGGACTTTTCTGGGCTTGGGTGACTGTCTATTGGCTTTCTTTATTGAGTCAATGCACCTCTTATTTGGTCTTCCTCTCTTCCTGTTGCTTCCAATTTTTCAAGTATTATTCTCTTTTTTAGTGAATCTTGTGTTCTCATGATGTGCCCAAAGTAAAGTATTCTTATTTAGTCATTTTTTTTATTCTAGGGAGAGTTCAGGCTGGATTTGATTTAGCATGCACTTATTTGTCTTTCTGATAGTCTGGGGTAAGCTCTCCTCCAACATCACATTTAGAGATGGGCACGAACTTAAAAACGAACCTGGAAGTTAATTAAGAATCGTTGGTTCATTGGTTTGTGTTCGTCAAAACTGATGAACCTGAACTGACCCGAACCATGAACATTTTTGCAATTTCATGAACTTTCTGCTTTGTTTTCTCTCACCACTACAGCCTGCCCTCTGCCCCTTCTCACTGTCCCCCATCACCTCCCTACCTGGTCCTGTTGCCTCCTCTTCTTCATCCTCTGCCACCATTTTGAGACACAGTAGGCCTGACTTCCCTTCCAGGAGCTGAGCCTTTAGTCTCTGTGCATGCCCACACCTATCAGCTGATAGGTGGGGCATGTGCAGAGACTGCAGGCCTAGCTTCTGGAAGGGAAGCTCATCTGCTGTCTCTCAAGATGGTGGTGGTGGAAGAGGCAACAGGATCTAGTAGGGAGGCAACGGGGGCAGTGGGCAGGCTGTGGGGCTGCAAATGGGGGATCCAGCACCACATGGCAGCAGATCGCCCATTTGGAGTGATGGAGGAGGAGGAGGTGGTAGCAGGACCAGGCAAGGAGGTGATAGGGGCAGTGGGAAGGGGGGGGCAGGCTGTAGGGATATAAATGGATGATCCAGCATCATGCAGCGCCAGATCAGGACCCCACAGTGCCAGATTGTCCATGTGCAGTGATGGAGCTTTAATGTGAGCTTTTGTGGACAAGTCTGAGGAAGTGGACTTGTTCAGGAAAGCTCACATTAAAGTATAGCAGATTATCTTTAAGGTGCCGCAATGTTTTTGCCTTCTTTGTTTTTTATTTTTCTTTTGTTTTTGCCTGATATACCTGTTAGAATATATACAGCAAAAATCAAAACTGCTTTAGAAGGTTAATTCAAATATACTGTATGTAATGTCATTGTTTTGAGTAGACCCTTCACTGATGCAAATAATGACTGTTTTGCTAGTATAGCCTTATTGAGCCCAGGGTCAACCTCTGCACCAAAGGGAGGCAGCCAAGTAGGACTTCCTGGAGGTTTATAGAGTAAAAGATGTAATGGATTATATTCCAGTGCTGAGGCTAGAGCTGATCTCAACTCTGCAGTTCTAAGATGATGAAGATAAAGATGATAAGATTCCAAATGCTGAGTACAAGTTTTTTAATAGATATCTGTATCAGGACTAGATAACCCAACAATGTTTCCAAAGACAGCAGAGCTTGTGAATGTTCAGATAATTAACCCATCTCTGTGGGGATAAAAACAAAACAAAACTGGTAATAGTTTAGTGACTGGTGCTGGTTTGATAAAGAGATGAGATACTTGGCTCGGGCGAAGCCTGCCCTGGTATTCAAGTTGCAGTGTCACAGTCAACAAGTCTGGCTACTGGAGATTCACAGAGAGATTATGCTGACATCAAATACAAATCGGAAACCAATGAAGGGGTGAAAAATCCATAATCACTTACAAGCCTAGACTACAATGCTAATGAAACTTTGAAAACTCAATCTTTAAAAAAAAATAAAAATAAAGCTCCATCAGTAGCCTTTCTCATTATCTAGAGGGCCATAAACATAACACACAATTCTTGTTTCATGAAAGATTTTCACAAAGAGACAGCACTTTGCAGCATACAAATTATTCCTACGAAGGATACAAGATGGAAAAAAAAAAAAGTCGCAGTGATTCTTTAAATTAAGTCACGTATTTTTGCCTACAGCTTTAATGCATTACACGTTGGCATTTCTGAAATATAGCTGTGAAGAATCCTGTGAATCTACTAATTAATGTGACTTTCTTTCATTAGACATTTCATTAACCTACATCTGTGGGCTTGCTTGTCCATTTTTAACCTCTCCATGACGGCTTTTAATATTATAATTCATGGATTTCCCACAGCAAGAAGACAATAATAGCTGGTGTACATATTTAAAAGAAATATGCATAATGTATACTGATGGATATTGTCTAAAGGATTAGTTCATGAATCATGTATAGCCTATGCGTTGAAATACAAATGTATTTTTAAAAACCAAGGCAGGGTAGGGAGATAAGGGTAAGGTAGATCGGGGCCGACTGGTAAATTGCTGGATGACTTGTAGGAGATACGCAATAGTTCCTGGCCCTAACAAAAGCAGCAAAAAGGGGGGGAAAAAAGGCTCAGTATGGCAAGAACAGTGAGGTGGACTTTGGCACTGGATATACTGTAACACTGTCCCACCCTTTATTAACTATGACTGTTCAAACTTCACCGGAATTATTAAACAATGTTGTATGTGTGTTACTCTGTATTTGAGGAACTGGTTCTCCTGTCCATGCTAAATGAGTCCCATTAATGCCGTGTTCACAACTGGTAGTTACCTGCCAAGATCCGCTGGCTAATCCTTTGCTCACTGCTCCTCCAAATGAGTAAACACAAATTACCCTCCTCCTTCCTGCCCCTTGTTTACAAGAATGGACATCCATAACAAGCCTTACTTCTTTTCCCCAATGATGGCATTTCCCACATACCAGGTTGCAACCAATGTGCCAACCAGCATGTTCTAGAAACATCTGCCAACTGAGTAGAAGCATCTACCAACCAAGTGGAAACTGGTGTTTAATCCCCCAAAGGCAAAATAATAATAATAATAATAATAATAATAATAATAATAATAATAATAATAATAATAATAATAATAATAATAATAATAATAATAATAATAATAATAATAATAAACACTTATGATCAGCTAACCTAGATGGCATGAAAGAGTTCCTTCTTGGACTCCTAAAAGGACAACCAATAAATGCCTAAGTTACACCCTACACTGATGGAGGTGAGGTAGTCTGTGTGGATTGAGCTTCAACAGAAGGTTGAGACATATACAGCAAGGCTTTTCATAGCTTCATCCCAAGTGTCAAGCAAGATCTAGCAACAAGGCTAGAATCCCAGTCATCAAGACTTTTCCTAGTCTCAAAAGGAGGCAACCCCAAGAAATTCTGCTGCAAATTTTCTTCAAAGTCAGATAGTCCTTCTTGGTTTCTTATTGGCTGTAAAGAAATGCTGCGCCCTGTAGCCATGCATGTCAGTACAAATTCATGACACCTCCAGAAAAGAAATGATCAAGCCATTCTCCTTCTAATAGTTGACCAGTCATTCTCTCCATAATTGTTAGAATTCAATGGGTGTTTATTCTCTTGTTTCGTGCTTTTAAATGCCAAGTTTATACTTCAGATCACTGTCTTGTGTGCATCTACTGCACAGTTTTCCATTAATTTTTCCAGCATACTGTAACAAAGAATCACTCCCAAGCCTATCCTAAAAATTACAGGTACAATCTATTTGTTCTTTGAGAATTTCACAAACCTAATTTTTGAAACACTTTGGTGACTTCAGATGAAAATAGGGAAATATTAAGGAGAGAAATAATCATTATTAGGGCTGTGCTCCAGAATAGAGGTCAATGCATGAAACCACCATGGTGACTAGTATAGGACAAGTGCCTATATGAACTGCTGAACTAGTGTGCCTCTGGCCACCCAAATGTTACAGTATAGGCAATCCACACCATAAACCCATTCACACAAAGCCAAAAGGACGGGTTTGCCATTGGATGGCAAATCCAAAATCAGAGTTGGGCATTGGTTCTTCTGGACCCATTTAATATCCTGAAATTACAAGCAGTTGAATTCTCTTGATTTTTCATTAGTCTGCTGCTGCTCAGTCCTAATTTGGGATTTTGTGTGCGTATCACAAAGCCATGTTTGTTTGTTTTTGTTTGTTTTGGTTCAATTGTATGGAGAGTCAGAACAGAGCCAGGTGACAATATTCTGGGCAACATTCCAAATAATTTCCCCAAAACTGATTAATGTGGGGCACACTGCAAAAGATTGTTCACCCACAAAAACTTCATTGAAAGGAACTGGAATTGTTTTAACAGCACAATAGTATATTTTGAATATATTGATATTTGCATAGGACAAGGTACTGATGAATGCAGTCTGTTTTCCTTCCAGTCTATTGTAAAAATGACTCAAAGTCACTTGAGTTGCCATTTCACATATTTCATGGTAGGGCTTGCTTTGATTCAGGCCAAGCTTTTGCTTTGGTTATGTTGTTTAAAGAAATTCTCACAAAACTGAAACGCCTCTCTGCAGTACATTTTGCTTTCCAGTTCAGTCCATAGTAATTGCCTGTAGTTAAGATAAGCCTGTGTAGAAAATGTATCCTTAAAATGGTTCTCCATGTTTATCTTTCAAATTTCTTGAGGTAAAATGCTATCTTTAATCAATTGCTTATGGTGCATTTAAGCATTTTGAAGGGTTTATAGTTCCTTGATTTTTTTTTACTTCAATTCTTTGAAATGAATTGTTATTCAAGTAGTTATTAAAATATGTGCTTTGTTTTTTTAAAAAGCGAGCCTTAAAAATATTAAACAAGGGGCAAGAGTCTAATCATTATAATCAGTTCTCCTTGTACTCAAGTATTCAAACTGTTGGGGAAATGATGGTTATTTTTGATTACAGTCACTTCCTATAAGAATTGAAAAGGAGTTTCTTTTAACAAGCATGCCTAAATTTAAAAGAAAAATCAGATAAATTGTGAATTGCCTCGTATTTGACATGTTTCTTTGATCTAGCTGAACATTGTTGTGTTTTTTTAAAAGGAAAAACCCAATAACCTTTATATTAAGGAATGAATGAACAAGGAAACAGAAAATTGCAAAGGGTATCTGTTAACTGAAAAACAGGTTTAACAAAAAAAAAGTGTCCTCTAGTGGCAAAAAAAATTAAAATGTTTTTAGAAATTGGGGTGGGGGGGCAAGGGTGCTGTAATATCAAATTAGGACTGAGCAGACAGGGGACTTTTTGAACTCCCCCCCCAAAACACCTTTAGAAATTGGGTGACGGAAACTTTAAAAATATTGGAGCATTATTTACAGTCTTGCATGCTGTCTGTAGTTTGTGTGACTGGGAGGGACCTTTCTGGGCTGAGGTCTTTGTGTGTCTATCCAGCACTAACCAATCAGTCCTTCCAGTATTTGAATTTAAAGAGAGCCCCACCTCTCTTCTGAGTGCTTTCCCCTTCTCTTTAGTCTGTAGGTGGCAGTTGTTTGTTTTCTTTTGATCAGTCCTGTTGATTGCTAATTATGTGTGCAGTAAAAAAGGCAGCATACACAAGTCTGTAATTCCAAACAACTGTGAATAAAGAAATCTCTCTTTTTAAAATTCTTTATCTTACAAATGTCTCAGAATGAGTTACTGGGAATTTAAATGCCAGCTAATGAGAAAGGGGTGGACTCTGGGGAACTTGTAGCTATTCTACCCTGTGTATTTCTGTACTTCTACTGAGTAGCAAAAGGAATTTTACTAAAAGTTTAGAACTCTACAACAAATGGCCCACGGAGGTGTATGCAGGTCACAGGCTGCATGTTGCTCACTCCCTGCTTTATAATATTCAAGTCCAATATGTAAGACCACAGGCTCTGCGGCAGGGAGTTGGGATTCTTATTTATATCAGTGTGCCATTGCCTAGTGTACAATCTAGCTTTTGCACACTGAGTCAAAGGATCAGCCTGAGTCCTTTTGCTGTCTGAGACCAAAAGCAAGATGGCACCCCTCCCTCATTCCACATATAAAGTTGACAAGACTGCCAACTGATTAATAGCAGTAGGAAATCATCCTTCGCCAATCCTGAGGACAGCAGGGCAGTTCAGGGGAATGGAACAGGCCACGTGGCACTCTCCATTTTGTCCTTCAACACAGAGTAAATGACCTAAGGGGCTACCAGTGCTGGCCTCAACATTGGCCACCTGAGGCAATTGTCTGACTCTACCTAGCTCATGATAGGACCGACCCCGCTCACTGCCCTAAAATAGTTTATCAGATGTTTGCCAATGCATAAGGGAAATTTTGCTTCTTTCAGGAAACAACAGTTGCTTTGGGCAGTGGATGATAGATTACCAGTGAGAGGAAACACAGAAACAAACCTGATCCTTGCAGGGATCTGATCCGTAGTGCTGAAAACGTCTTAACCTCCTTCCCCTTGAAACACATCTGGTTATAAGGACCCCACAAAGATTCTGTGGGAGTCTCAAGGACTCAAAGGATGTGAATTAGCATTTTAAAAGTAAATTTGATCCTAATGTTGGTGAGTTTAAGTTTTCCTGGAAAGGAATGGTTAGCTGAAGGCAGAAGTTGAACTAGTGCCTAGGTTTGCAATTCCATGAACGTGAGGAGACTTACCTCTGAGTCAGCATGCATGGAATTGCACTACAAGATAGAGTGGTTACAGGTCACCTTTGATGTCACTTTTACAAGTGACCTCTGTAATCTACACTCTAGGGAAAAAACAAAATAAAGCATTAGTACTATAACAGTGATTCCCAGTGTAGTGTAGGGGATAGAGTGACGTACTAGGACTCTGGAGACCAGGGTTCAAATCCCCACTTAGCCATGGAAACTCACTGAAGAAATGGAACTGGTACCCTGTTTCCCCGAAAATAAGACCTAACCTGAAAATAAGCCCTAGTAGGATTTTTCAGGATGCTCGTAATATAAGCCCTACCCCCCAAATAAGCCCTAGTTAAGTGAAACCCTGCCCTCCACCATTGTGCAGCAACCAGAAGATGACATGACTGTATTTGAATAAATGTAGATTGTTGTACATGAAAAAAATAAAACATCCCCTGAAAATAAGCCCTAATGCATTTTTTGGAGCAAAAATTAATATAAGACCCTGTCTTATTTTCGGGGGAAACAGGGTAAAACCTCTCCTTAAATATCTCACTTACATTGAAAGCCCTATTGGGGTCACTATAAGTCAGTTTTGACGTGATGGCACAGAACACACACGTTACAAGGCCACTGCTTTTCCTAGTCTTCCTTCAATGCCAATGCACATTGCAAGAGCAGGGAGGCAAAGAGAGGGTGCTGTATAGCGGTAAGAATGTTTCCATCCAGTTCTTATCTCTTTCTGCATACAGGGCTTAGTTGCTGTTCAGAACTGGCAGAGATCTATCCACACAGTTTTGGTTTCTGGACTGAGGAGAGTACAAGACTCCAGACACAGGGCTTTTGGAGTCTGATTTCCTTTTCATGCATGCAGTAAATCTATCTGCATGGCCAAGGGCTATTCCTGTATACAGGTCAAATTAATGGATCATACATATGTTGATTGTTTGTTTATCCTGAAATAATATTATAGCAGGCTTGGAATATTCAATCATAACAAACTCATTCTGTCATGGAACTTTTCAGTGTAATTAAAAGCTCTGTGGTTTTTCCAAACAGAATTAAACAATTACTGTTGTCATGCTGTATGTAGCAATACAAAATTTGCTAAATGCATTGTAACCATAAATTATAAGAAATGCTTAGCTGTTAGCATAATGAATCAACACCACAGCGTCAATGCTAGTTTATCATGAGGTTTAACTGCTAAGGAGCAGCACCCTGCCTTTAAATTCTGACAAAGATTAAAGTGTTGGGACATAAGCATTCTGGTCTGTTGTGCCAAGCATTATCAGTTGAAGTGCTTTTAATTAAAGATGCCTATTTCTTTGTTGGTCCTCTGTTTGTAGATTCAAAGAATAATGATTATTTTCTTGATATACCATTCAAGTACCACTCAGCTATTTTCTTGATAGGGTCGGCTGCCATTCTGAATACACTCAGCTACATACACAGTGTCTAGTTCTAGCCAGCTGAATGATATTAAAAAGGTGGAGCCTATCCAGAGGAGAACAACCAAGCCACCTTGGGTCCTTTTAAGGCAAAAGGTCGGGTAGAAATATTTTAAATAAATAATACATGGTAAAAGATCTGATGACCAGCATCCATGAGGAATAGTTAAGGGGCTTGTTATGAATACCCTTGCATTTGAGAGGTGGCAAGATAGCCATCTTGAAATATGTCAATGGACAACATGGGGAAGATGGAGCAAGGTCGGGGTTTTTTGCTGCTCCAAAGAGCAGGACAGATCAAAACCAATGGTATCATCTTATTAGAAAGGAAGTTGGTAGGAGCAGTTTGACAGCAGAGCAGACTGACTTCAAGGATAGTGGGCTCTTCTTCACTGGAGGTTTTCATATGGAGGTTATGTGGTCATTTGTTAGAGATGCTTTAGATGTGAATTTCTTGCATCACCTATTTGCTTTTAGATTCAGGTGAGATTATACTGTTTCAGCTATAAAACAAAAGTTGTTTAGGAAACACTAATCTGGAATCCCCCACAATCATGGCTACTTTTCCAATTTTTGGAAACCAGAGAGCCTGCAGATACTAGGTGAGGCTCTAGCAAGCAAGCAGCCAGTGAGAAATTACTAATAGAAAATTATCAGTATTGGATAATAAGGCAGCAGGATAACAAGGTGGCACAGCAAATATGGATCGATTGCAATTTCAAGCTATATATTGTGACCCGTTGCCTCATATATTGTATTTCTCCAATGTGCACATGTAGGATTGCTTAGATAGCCCATGTGGAAAAAGTATTAGTTCTGTAATCAAACTTGGCATATTGTGTAGCATTAAGCAAATAGAAACTTGGCTGTTTCAGAATTTAAAAGTATAAATGGAAGACTGAGTCTCAAGATGTACGAAAATATTGGCAATGCAGATTTTATTCTTATCTAAAAAGCTCAGGCTTGATGCGTTTTGGCGATCGCCTTCTTCAGGAGCCAAGCATAAAATAAAAATATATATTAATTTGGAAACAGCTGGCTTGGGATACTTACTGATCTGTACCAGTTCCCTCTGCTTTGGTTCAGAATTTAAAAATGTGGATGAAGTCTTTCATTTTAATGGGTAGAAGGCCTTCTGGGCTTCAGTGATATAATATTAAAACTTTCATGCAGTTGCACAACACCTTACAGCTTTGAAGTGTAAATTGTATGTTTTCCCCCAAACAATTGGAGCAAAGAACAGAAAACAACAATTTGCACTGTGGGCTGAGAAAAGATGACAACTATTTGTCACAAGAAGAGAGGTTTTGAATTTGCATGTTTCATCCACGTGATGAGGTGCAAATGAATAATATTTTTATCCAGATGATTTTTCCCTGGAGCTTGTTACTGCACAAGTACTGTACTAGTACTTATAAGGAAAAACAACCTCTTTCAAGATCATTGTCAGTAGTGTAAGTTTCCAAAGATGCATTTTACGTAGGTTGTCGCATCTTCTCCTGCTTCGTAGCTTGTTGAACTCAGCAGTAGTATGCCCAAGAGTTTCAACAGAGTTTGGATCAAGCCTACACACCTTAATGTTCTTGTCATAGAATTTATTGCAGTTATTGACTGACTAAGAAGGTATTCAAGCTAAATACTATAGAAAAGTGAAGCAATACTAGCTTGGTAAATCCCCTGATAGTAACAGTACAGGAACAAGGAGCATTAATTTCAGTGGTGACAGGAAGCTATAGTGTCTTTGTTCAGAAGTATTCTTCTCTTCTGCTTATGTTATTAATAATCAAGATTATATCATTAATATGGGATGAAGAGGTTGATATGAATCTTATGAGCCCTGACAGTGAGACATGGGTGTCAGCATGAGGTTACTGAGACTGAGCTCTGATTGGGAACTTAAAGAAGAAATATAGAACATTATTTATTTACGTATCCCAGCTTTCCATCTCATTGTACACAATATAGCTAACAATTGTACAATACAGATTTAAAAGGGCAATTTTATTAAAACATGACAATTAGAAATTGATTAGCAACATAATTTTTAAAAAATGAGAAGAGATATAACTGGAATCTAACCAGTTCAACCACCTCCAATGCAGAAAATTAAAACTGCTTGCATCTAGGAGAAATCTGGTGGTATTGCACAACCACAACAAAGAATGCAAAAAGAAAAATACAAGGGGGATGTGTGTGCAGTGGACTAAAGAACCTGGTTGAGGAAGGACTGCCTCCTATTGTACGAAGACAATGGTGGTTGCACCACCAGAACAAAAACAGGGGGGTTGGGGAGAGTTGGGAGATAAAAGACAGAATCTAATGCCCTAACTGTATGCTGTATCCAGTCAAAGCCCATGTAGCAACCATTCTTCCATAGTCACTTACAGGGTAAACCCTAATTCTGTAATAATAACATTTTTCAGTAAAGTCTAGTGTGCTAACCTGTGTAAGGTGAGAAACAAACAGTAGATGTTTTCACAAGACAAAAATGCTGTTTCATCCTCCTCCTCGTCCTCATCCATCGTCATGTTAGAGCTTCAGAGCTGGAAGGCACCCTTTGGATCATCAAGTCCAGCCTCTGTCAAGGAGACACAGTGGGGAATTGAACTCCCAACCTCTGACTCGACAGCCTAAACCACAGAGCTATTGAAGCAGGAACACAAGTGAATTTTCCCCACAGTTCCATGCTGTGGTGAAAAATGAATAATATTTCAGGATCAGTGTAGTGTTGTAAACTGTCAAGGTTTTGTATGTATAGAATGCTGAACTAAAGGGGTCTGAAAGGTTTTTTTTCTGCTTTAAAAATGAGGTTTGGATAGCAGTTTACTAAAAGTCACTGCTGGGCAATCACCCAGCTCTCCAGCCAAGTCTAAAGGCAAGGCCTATGCAAAACAACATTGCCTTCCAGAAGAATCTCTTTCATAATGGCCTAGCACTTGAGAGTGGGTGTAAACAAATGACAAGGAGATACAAAACAATTGAGAAAAAAACTCCTAGAGTCTTATAATGTGGATAGAGCAAATTGGTACCTGACCAAATTAGTTCATCTGTATTTTACACTAAGGGCATTTTTGCCTACCTAGTAAATGGTACACAAATAAATTACTATGGGACCAGTTAGCTATTCCCATAGATAGTCAAAATCAATATAAATAAAGGAAAGCAAAAGACACACAACACAAAGATGCAAGTTCTGCCTATAACTGAAGTACTGATTTTGGATTATTTTTTATTTGCAACTTTTCATAGTTGTAAGACTTTTGGATGATAATCTCACCTATATGGAGACTATCTGTTTTCACAAGTTGCAAGAATGGATTTTTGTTTAAGGATTTGTGCCTACTGTTTTGGTCATACAGTGGTGCCTCGACTTACAAACATCCCAATTTACGATCACTTCGAGTTACGACCAGCTCCGGCCACAAAAATTTGCTTCGACTTGCGACCGGAGCTTTGAGTTACGATCAGAAAAAAGGTGGGGGAAAAGGCGGGGAATTTAAATTACTAACCGTTGGTCAGTGAAGAGGCTGCTTCTTTGTAGCTCTTTCACCCCAACGGTTAGAGAGAGTGTGTTGGAGGAGGCTTCGGACCGCCTGGTGTTGCTTTCTGCTTTTTAAAATGCCTGTTCTGAGTGAGTACAGGGTTTTGCAGTGTGGGTTTGGGCTGGGGTGGTGGTGGTTATGTTTCTGTGCTGTGATGTTTTTCTGTTTTTTGGTGTGGTTTTTCCCCCCGGTCCCAGCGCATTCCGATGGGACTTGCTGTGTTGTGTTTTTTTTTTTTTGTCGATTCCCCCCCCCCCAGCCCCAGCGTGTTCTGATGGGGCTTGCTCTGTTTGTTTGTGGTTTTTTTGGTGATTTTTCCCCCCGGCCCCAACGCGTTCCGATGGGGCTTGCTGTGTTGTTTTGTTTTTTGGTGATTTTCCCCCCGGTCCCAACGTGTTCCGATGGGGCTTGCAGTGGTTTGTGGTTTTTGTGTGTGTGTGTGTGATTCCCCCCCCCGGCCGGAACGGATTAATGGGGTTTCAGTGCATTCCTATGGGATATGGTGCTTCGACTTACGACCAATTCGAGTTACGACCACCTTCTGGAATGGATTAAGTTCGTAAGTCGAGGCGCCACTGTAGTTGTACAAATGTTTTCAATACATTTCGAATTGTTACTTTTTGGATTTCATGTTGTGCATATAGAACATAGAAGCAATGTAGATAAATAAGACTTGTAGAAATGGACAAGCTGATGTTGCCTAGAATCATTGCAACAATGAAACAACTTTTACCTCTCTTTCCAGATGAACTTTGATACTACTGGAAAGATTGTCTGGTTCGCAATGGAATTAACCCTCTTTCAGGAATAAATGTCAGCTGTGCAAACATAGGCTTCTGATTCCTCCTCTCTCCCCCCCCCCCCCCCCAGGTCTATAAAGATCTACGGGACTCTTAAGAAGTTGTTCAGACATCAACTTTCTGACCTGACAGCACCAGCTGCAAGAAAATATAAAGACATGGTTTGGGACATGTGGGCCCTTCCCTAGTACCTCTGTAATGGAACTGCCCAGGACAGCTCTTGGGTTTCCTTGCAGGGGTCCAGCTTTCAACCATGTTCTTCATTGTCACTAGGGACTCTGGGGACCAACAGGTTTAATTCCCCTTTCTATGCCTTAAATATATGGAGACTATCTGTTTAACCCCAGATATGCCAAATAGGATAAGAAGGATCCATTGGGGGTATTACTCCACTTCAAAGGTAAAAAACAGTTGCTTGTTTCATCCCATAGTCACACCAGAATCACAAATGTATCCTTGATTTGGTCCATTATTGCATATTTGTCTGAGCTGTAATCATGTAAAACCTACCATGCCCAGAAAAATGGGGTGGGGAGAACAAAACATTTGGGCTTCTTTCTTTTCTTTTCTTTTTTTCAATAGGGGCTCCGAGGTGGCCTGGGAGGCACAAAAATGATCTTGAGGAGCTGCAGTTTGCCGGCTGTAGTTCCTCCAGTATTGTCTGCCCTAATGGTAGCTCTACAGAGTCTCAATGCGGATATAAATTTTCATGTCTATGTGTGTGTGAATATATATATACTGAATGAACCTCTGTGAAAAATCAATATTATTAGCCTTGCACTGCAGGTGATTGCACAAATGACTGATTGAGCTCAGATTTGATCCAAGAACTTCCAGCTCATGGATCACACTTATAACGGTTACATTATACAAGTCATTGTCAGAATTAGATTGAAAGTCTTACTAGTCCATCCCACATACATAACTTTTGGACAGACAAATATCAAGGCTCTGGATTAGAGATGGGGGTATTTGTATTCGTATATGAATACAAATATCCCCACACAGGTGGCGATAACGAGGGTCCAGCCCCATGGGGCCGGACAGTCCACTCACTGATCCGCTGCTGCTGCGGACGCTGCAATTCTTCCAATGGCTCTGCAGATCGCGATCTGCGAGCCACTCGACCTTGCAGCGAGGCTTGTCCTCCCGCCTCCTGCCAGGAGTGGCTAGCCGATTGTGATCAGCGGAGCCATTGGAAGAATTGCGGCGTCCGCGGCGGATCGGTGAGTGGACCGTCTGGCTCCATGGGGTTGGACCCTCGTTATCGCCACCTGTGTGGGGATATTCGTATTTGTATTCAAATACAAATACCCCCATCTCTACTCTGGATACATTCTTTCCTTCAAAAATAAGAACATCCAATCTCATTAGCTCTCAGATTCCTTTTTCTGTCTGAAATAAAATAAATATATGCATAGGTTCTTTTCAACCCAAATAGCAAAACTACACTGCAGTCTTTTATTTAGCTAAGAGTCACATGACTCCTGACTAATCTAATTGCAGCACTTTGGAGATACAGGGAGGTCAAGGAGAGAGAAGAAGAAAAGAAAAACAGAAAGCAGCAGAAAGTGCCCATTAACTAATTACAGAAGAGAGGTGTCCATCTTATGGTCAAGAAGAAAGTGACTTTAACTATGATATGAAGGATATTGATTTTAAAAAATTGGAGAGAACGGCTGCTTACATGACTGCAACTACAGTATTCTATTCTATTGCTTTGTAATGATTATATATTTTTGAACTATCAGAAGGCAATAATTAAAACTTTTTTTTTTGCTATGGTGCAGCTAGATATCTTTAGACCCAGAACTTCATAGTGTGATGAGGGGCCCCCTTGAGGCTGTTGGGCATTTTGTTTCATCTAGGAAGCACACAGTTAGCATTTCTTTCTCCCTATGACTTGCTCTTTTATATGGTATAATAACAATAATCTTAGGACTGCAGAGCTGGAGGGGACCCTCTGGATCACTGAGTGCAGCCCCTATCAAGGAGCCACAGCAGAGAATCGAATTCCAGATGTCTAAGCTACTGAGCTATCCAGTAGTTCAACTCCTCCCATGTTCCTGATATGTTACATAACCCATGCTAGCTCAACTGTTGCTGATGGACCTCTTTACCACTACTCCCATTGTGTGGGGGGGCGGGGCGGGGGGAGGGGCAAAGGAATGTTTTTGAATTTGACTGTCTTGGCAAAACAATACTTTTTGCATTGGCCAAAATCCAGTAGTAAATTGCAACTGCAGTAGGCCAATTGAATCACTGGAGATCTGGTGAGTCAACATCTATGTATGTAAGCTCCTTTAATTCACTGGCCCTATTTTAGTTGTGTCTTACTACTGGATTTCATCAATTGTAAGAAAAAAGCACACCTTGCTTGAGAATTCCCTCAACTGCTGTGCTTCAAAGCTGTTTCAGAGA
This sequence comes from Intellagama lesueurii, assembly GCA_037013535.1. Taxonomy (NCBI): domain Eukaryota; kingdom Metazoa; phylum Chordata; class Lepidosauria; order Squamata; family Agamidae; genus Intellagama; species Intellagama lesueurii. The sequence goes on along the minus strand of JBAJHW010000003.1, from coordinate 54,918,500 downwards.
CATAAAGTGCACACAAATGAAAGCACATATTTTAAAATACAAATATCTAACATACATACAGATAAAGAATTTTTTAAAAAACCTTTAATCAACAGGTGACAAGTTTATGTTAGGTAACATGCCTAAATTAATGTGCAAATTAGTAAAAAAATTCTCTTAAGATTGGGAAGATGATGCAGGTGAGATCTGGAAAACATAGTAGTATTGAGGCTAAGAGTTTTTCACAATATCTGAATGTTTAGGGACTATTATTTCCACCAGGGAATTCACCCAATGTCTAGTCCTAGCTGCACAGGTACTTCTTTATATGAATAATTAGCTGGTTGCTTGGTAGGCCAGTAGTATAGCTTGGAACTGGTAAACAGTGATGCAATGAATGCAAGTAAGCAAATGACTGTAGTTGCCAAAAACAGTCAGGTAAGCCACAAGTGACAAGTACAGACATATGTACAATGCTTGTCTGGTGGGAATTGGGAAGAGATAGTAAATTCCTCCAGCCATGTTCCTCAGAGTAATGCTATTTCATGATACAGTGCCATGAACCAGGCAGTGTGGAGCACAGAAAAAAAATGATGAGTTTTCTGCTCGGCTCACACTAAGACAAAAGAAGGAAAGATACAAGTTTCTGTTTCAGTCCTGCCATGTATTTCCCCACTTGCTAGTTGTTCATACTGGAATGCTGATAAAACTGTACTTGATTAGTCACCTCTGTACTGTAGTTGGAGAATTCTGCAATTTGTTTGGAATTCATATGTCAGTGTTATCACTCACCAGATTTCAAACCTTTAATGCAATGGCGGCATTTGAGCGGAAGAGACAAGAGATGGCTAAGAAACAGGTGTAAACTAACAAGACCAGGCTCTAAGGCCCAAGCCCAATAGGTTGCGTTCGCATTGCCCAATTTAATTAATTCTAATTTTTATATAATGGGATCTGGAGTTGGTTGGCTTGATTTTTATTAATTCTAATTCTAATTAATTTTAAACATGTGAAAACAAGAATATTTATATTTATATTTATATTCTTGTTTTCACATATGGGTTCTCAGATACTTGCCAAGTCATTAAGAGATATAAGCTAAGCTCTGAGCTACTGAATATCAGCCTTTAAGAGGTGGATCATTTTGCCATGGTGGTGGTTCTGATTTTAAGACGCCACAGATGCTCATGGGCCATCTGATTCTTAAGAGGACTTTTCTTTCTTTCTTCCCTCACTGTGCCCTTCTTCTTCTGGGAAATGACTTGCTCCCAAACCCATTTACAAAGAGCCATGTGACAACCTAATGTATTAAAGTGGAGTATGAAAAGTAAGCAATTTTTGACAGTGCTTTTTCATATGAATATAACAGTTTGATATATATTTCTAAAAGTAGAACTACTTATTTATATAGAAAATCATCACCAATCTTACAAATGTACTATACATAGTTGGGAATAATGTTCCGGATTTCCACATCTGATATGTTTAGAAGGAAAATTACCCCTTCATATATGGTTCAGAAACCATACACCAGAATTGTCAGTTAAAAAAATGAATGAACTGTTTTAAAATGTTTTAATTCTGATGGATACAACATTTCTGATGGGTTTATTTACTATAGAGAAACTATCAGCTGAAGGGAAAGAAGAGAAAGAAAGAAAGGTTTTTCAACTCGAAACTTGGACATAACAATTTGGAGTCAGCACTCCAAAGACTCACATGGATAGCTGGTACTGACAGTAGTTTGTCTTGCAGTTTGGAGCTCTCTGGGAACAGGGTTAGGGTTTTCTGGTGACCACACAATGCACAAGCAATCACAAACCGTTCTGACCCTTATCCATACCTACCCAGACATTTTTGGGTCCCTGTCACGGGCTACTGTTCAAAGTGCTGGTAGGTTCACTCTATTTTGGTTTGATTCTGGAATATGTGCAGCTAGTATCGAACCAAAGCAGAAGACTTAGCAATTACTTTGCAGGAGATAACATTTCTGTAAGTGGAAAGGATGCCACTTATTAATAAATTTACAACAAAATCCAGCTTCCTCCCACTCCCCCCGAGGAGGGGGAGACAAATGATTATATAGAGCAGGTTTTCTTTAAAAAATAAATAAATTCCAGCTCTGAATCAGTTAAGTGGCAATCCAATTCAGTGATATGCCATTGACAGATAAATAAATATATAAAAACATGGCAGCTTTCCCCTGCTCCACACAGAGGAGGAGGAGAGAAAGAAGGGAATTTTTAAATAGTTTTTCCCTTTCCCTTTAAAGAGGAGGATGAAGTGAATAGAATCACTTGATTTCCTGCCCCAGGAGCAGCTGATCCCCAAATAGCATACTGCACTTCAAAGCAACCCTGTTTAGCCCAATTCAACCCAGGACAATGTGGCTGTTTACTTGCACCCTCAGACTGCAGTCCTAAAGACCAAGTGTAGGCAAACATAACAATGGAGCTGTTTGATGGCTCGCTCCCACTTCCCTAGAGCAGGGATTCTGTTTTCACTTCACCACAGCACTGATTAAGCCTGTGGCTTAGTCTATATTCCCTTCTGTGAGTATAGAGCAAGGTTGATATCATCTTTTCTGTCAACCATCACACCCCATGCCCAGGCCCAAGGTCAGAGTTCCAGACTGGAGGTGGATGGAACACCATAGATGCCTTTCCATTGTGCAAGTGAAGAGGAAGAATCAGAGAATGGATCTTTCTATCCAAGTTCTGACTTTTGTCTGAAACCTCAGAGGGGTTTTCTGTTCCTTCTCATAGCCCCAGCACATAGGATTGCTCTTGACTGACTCAAAGATTTTATTTGAAATTCCTACTGTATTATCAAAGAAAGTAGAAGCAGAAATATTAAAATAAACACTTTTATGTCACAAGCACCTTGTGAGCTAGGGTGGTGGCCCACCTCAAACTGTCACTATGAGGTACTTCTCCCTGCTTGGAACACGAGCTGGCACCATTAAATGTATCTGTCAGGTTGCTTTCAAGGTCATTAAATTCATATATACAGTAGATGTAGACACATGCACACACAAATATACAGTACATAGGCCTAGTGTTTTTTTACCAGTATTTTATAGGTGTTTTTTTTTTCATTTTAGTTACTTTTTAAAGCTTTATTTGAAAATGATTTATTCATTAATTACGTTTTGTTTTGGCTTTATTTTGGTTTTGAAATGTTAACTACGTGTTTAAAAAACCAGATATTAACAGACATTAGATTGTTTTATTAAAAGGCTCTGTATAAATGTAGTAAATAAATGTAGAGTGAGTGTTAGGACATGGAAAATGGGAAGAGTTTCTGTTCGTTATATGCATGGATGTATACAGTATATGTAGTCATGGTTCCTTCAGGACCCAGAACGTAAAGAACTGCTGTTCCAGAAATGGCTTATAAGAACTGTTCCTTTTTGTAACAAACACTCAATTAAATCAACTTATGTTTAACATGGACAGTGTATTCAGACAAATGGTTAGGGAAACTGAGACTGACTAATAGTTCACCTAGCTGATTCATTAATGATGTGAATCTGGTAAAATCTTACATAGATATATCAAAATCAAACATCTCAGTGCTGGTGAGTGTCCACAAATTAGCATAAATACAGATAATTTACAACATGCCTGATTCTACTAAGCTGCCACGAAATGCACTAATATCTCCAGTGATCGCATCATATACACTGTATTCCCTCCACTTTTTAAAACCTCTGCTTAGCTGTGCCTCAGACCACCATACCACCCTGAAAACACCAATTTCATCTGTTTTTGGAAGCTAAGCAGGGTTTGGCCAGGTTAGTACTTGGACAGGAGACCCAATAGATAAAACAGGGATTTCCACTTCAGGCTAGAAAACAGTTTTGCCTGAACCCCTGGGCAATCACTGCCTGTCAAAATTCCCAACATTGGGCCAATAGCTGAACAGTTGCTTAAGCTCCTATTATTATATGATAAATATTAAGATATTTCAGCCTACTATGTCAATTTAATCTTCTCTCAACAATGCTACTAATGAAACTTTCCCCCCCTTGTTATCCAGTGTAACAGACTCCTATCTTTCCATTTTGTATTTTTTATGTTAAGAGTTCAACAATATCTCACTCCAGGGTGAAGGCTCTCTCCCCTTTTCACTTTTCCACATATATTCTGCTTGCTAAATCATTTGTCATTTTATAGCTCTTCTTTTATCTTCTCCCAAATGAGCTTCAAAGAGCAGAACCATTATTATCTCCTATTTTGCACAGCCTACTTCAGTTAATAATACATCCCGGAAGGAATACCATTTATTCTTTTTTTGTGTGTTTTGTTACGGCACTATTCAGCACTTCAGAACAAATGACAGAGATCAGAGAAAAAAAGGGTAGGGCAGTGACTTTAATGTCTATGCATAATTTCAGGTTAGGTTGCAATCCTATATCCAGTTTTCTTGCTGTAATTCTCCACTGAAGTCAGTAGTGATGGAGATGTGACAGGATATTTAGAAAGCAGTCATATTCATGTCACCACAAAAGCAAGTCTCATTGAGTTCAATGGTGTTACTTCCAGTTTAGTAAGTAGAGGACTACAGCTGTATTCACTAAAGAACAAGTAATGTATCTTTCCCCCATCTTCAACAGGTTTAAATATTCTTTCATAGATGGAGCATGAGAAGCACACCAAATTCTTCTCCTAGTGTTGTATGAGAAAACACAGAGCCTCGTATTCACGCCTTGAACGGTCCTATGTGCCTCCAGAGAGCTCTAGTGGTGTAAATCAGTGGGATGCACTAGAAGTGTCTAGTAAATAAAATCATACAGTTATAAAGTGGAGCTGTAGGAAAGAAGCTCACTCCATCTAATTGCACCTGCTAGATCTTTAAATATTTCAAGATGGCTATCATATAGCCTCTGAACTTAAACTTGCTAAACATGCCCACCTCCTTCAACTGTTCCTTGCATGGTTTGGTTTTCAGAATTTTCCAACTTACCATTTTCTGGGTATGTTCCAGATTCTACTTAATATTCTTAAACTGCGATGCTCAAAATTAGACACAGGATATGATCGCACAGTGCTTTTATCTCGCATTTTAAACTGCCTTTTTTTTTTCATGGTCGATATTGATTTATTTCCCAGTGGTAATTGCAAATGAGCCTGATCCATTTCCATGGCTTTCCACACCTTTTTGGATCACTGGCAGAGGCTACTGTTGTCGTTGTGTTGCTGCTGCTGTTGTCTTCAGTGCAGGCAGGATTATTCCATTTTAGTTCAGTTTCTGGTGTGTGTGATTGCCAGTATTGAACGAAAGTGTCACTGTAGGTGTTTTCCCCTACCAAATCAGTGCTGTGTCATTTCAGTGGCAAATCAATGATGTGGTATTGCCACTTACCAATAAATGAAAAATAATTCAGCTTTCCCCCCACTCCTTGCAGAAGGGGAGACAGAAGAGGATGTGGAGTGAGATCTCTTTTTTCTTTTCTTTTTCCATTACAATCCAGTGCTATGTCACTTAGGTGGCAAGGCAATGAAGTAATATGTCACTTATCAATACAGTGGTGCCTCACAAGACGATGTTAATCCGTTCCAGACAAATCGCTGTCCTGCGAAAACATCGTCTTGCGAAACCAAATTTCCCATAGGAATGCATTGGAATTTAATTAATGCGTTCCGATGGGAAAGAAAAGCACAGAAACTTAAAAAAAAATTAAAAGAAAGTCACTTACCAGGTACTGTAGACTGAGCCCGGCTTCTCATAGTGCCTGGTAGCAGCGAAACATCCAGAAAAGAGCACCAAACAGCTAAAAGCCGGCAGGCAGCAGGCAGCCGGCAGCCATTTTGTGCTCTTCTCCGCTCCTTCCCCCCTCCCCTCTCCCCACCAACAGCTGATAGGAGGCTTCTGAGGCTTTTGCGGCACAGGCAGTGGAAAAGCACCCCAGAGGCTTCTGGAAGCAGGGCTTTGCCAAGAGGTGAGTGGGTGGGGGTGGGGGTGGGGTGGCAGGGGCAGGCCTGCCACCCCCCCACACACCACCCCCACAGCAAAGCGCTGCTTTCAGAGGCTTGCCGGGTGCTTTTCCACTGCATGTTTACCTGCTGAAGAAGCCCCGGCAGCCATTTTGTCCTCTTCTCCCCTCCTTCCCCCTCCCCTCTCCCGACGAACAGCTGATGGGCGGGCTAAAAAGAGGCTTTCTCTGCCCTGAAAATTCAGGGGGGAAAGCTGGAAATAAAAAAATTCCGCTTTTCCCCTGCGCCCCGGGAGGCTTCTGAAAGGGGTGGGGTGGGGGTCACGGGAGAGGCCCCCAAACATCGTCCAGCGAAAAGCGCCCATAGGAAATCGTTTTGCGAAGCGCAACAGCGATCACAAAACCTCATCGTCTAGCGGATTCGTCGTTTAACGAGGCAATCGTCTAGCGAGGCACCACTGTACTTTTTTTTAAATATCCAGCTTTCCTCCACTCACCATGGATGGGGATACAGGAGAGGATATGAATGCTTGGAGAGGGAGAAAAGAGCTAAATAGGGTTACTTGATGTCTGGCATGGCTTCCTGTTCTCAAACCATCCTATCCTTGTGTGTATATGTAAGGATTATTAATATCATATCATACTTTCAAAATCCTGTTTAGCTCAGTCCAGCTCAGCTGGATAACTTCATTGTCCAGCAGCACACACATTATTTGAAATAAAGTCTCTCCAAAGCAGAATATAATTGTTACCAGGCTTGATCTGGATGTGTACTTCTGTTGATGCAACCTAGAATTACATTAGCTTTTTTGCCACAACATGACTTTTGACTCATGGTTAGCTTCTGATCCAATAAGATCCCCAGATCCTTTTCACACATATTACTCCCAAGCCAGGTGTTGCTCATCCTATCTCTGATTTTTTTCTGCCTGAATTAAGAACTTTGTATTTATCCCTGTTGAAATTAATTTTGATTATTTTGGTGCAATTCTCTAATCTGCTAAGGTCAGCTTAAACTCTGATTCTATCTTCTTAGATATTAACTGCTCTCCCAGTTTGGTATCACCTGCATGGCACCAATCTTAGATAATTCTAACACCAAACTTAGATAACTCAAAATAACTCAGCAAACTACAAAGCCCAAGTTTCCATAAGATGGTAGTTAAAGTGGTGCTGTAACTGTGTAGCGTTGATTCTGTTGCCATAAGTCTGAAGTACTTTATTATCATTATCATTATCATTATCATTATTGGCTATTGTTGTTTGTAAAATTCATTGAGACTGAAGCAGGCATATAAAATGAATGAATGAATGAATGAATGACAAGGACTTTTATTGTTTTGGTGACACACGTCACCACTCAGAATACTTACTGAAGTGTTCCACTGTCACATTGTGTCCACAGAATCTAATAAACCTGAATAGCAATAATAAAACAAGACAGTTGTAGAACCTTGAAAACCTTTATTTCTGTGTGCATTTTTGTGGATTACAATCCACTTCATCAGATACATAGAACGTATTGATTGGTCCACAGGTTTATATACACAGAGTACATGCTGGGGAAAGACCAAGTGCAATTGAAAAAATAGAGTGACAATGACATTGATAATTAATGTTCAAAGTGACAATACTCTTATAAACACCAGCAATGAACATGCAAAGTGCTGTTTCATTGACATGCTATTATCAGCAATCAACCTGTCTATCAATGTAACCTGTTATCTTTGAAATGAAGATGGAGATGGTTTTCAGGAAGTTGTGCTGATGTCAGTGTTACATCAGGAAAATAATTTAACGGTTATACCTATTCCTAAGACTATGGATGAAACCAAAGAACTAATATATATACTATATATAGTGTACTAAAAATCCTTGATCTGTATTTAACGCTTTTGATGTAAACGGGAATCATAAATATAGCCCACTTTATGTCTCTCTCTCACACACACATAGATCTGTAACACAGGATCCTGGAGCACTGAAGCATTCTGAAACTGGCTTTTGCATGTCTTTTCTGGTACCTATCTATTTTCTTACCCTATACAGAATGCAGAGGAGCACATCTGGAAAAGGATCAGCAGATGAACAAATAAACAAGCCCTTGATAGTGTGGCTAACACTGTTGAGCTGCTCTCAGCATAGGTGTGGGGACATACTTGGCATCTGGGTCTCTTTCCTCTCTCCACAATACCTTTGTTTTTATTTTTGCAACACATGCTGAAACAGCAGCATCTCTGAAAATGAATCAATATGAAAAAAATTGTTGTATGAGTCATCTGTGCAATTTATTCAAGAAAAGAGACACCCTATGTGATACTATGTGACATCTCTCTTTTTGGACCTCCCTGATAATGGATATCTTAAAATATGGAAAGAGATACTTGTCTTGGGACACAATGAGTACAGTTCAAGTTAAAAATTTAAGTACCATTGGTGGAGTTGGCAACAAAATTGAGAAAAGGCAGGGTCCAATTCAGAAGCTCTGAAGAGCCCAAGGGCTCTGTGCTTTTTTCCTATGTATAATGTAATACTGCACAGAATTGGGAATATACTCTCTGTCAGAGTTTGTTGAGTTGTTAGAGAACTGATCTAATCTTCTTTACATTTGTTTCTCCTAAACATCCCAGAATATTCCCAGACTCTGTTTTACTTGCCTAACAAATCTGTCAGTAATACTCCATCTCTTCCTTGCCTTTTCATACCTTCTCCATCTGCTTCATTCCATTGTGTCAACAATCCTAACTATTTCAATGAAGTCACCACCACACTCCTTTTCGTTGTTCGAGTCAGGCTGCTGTTCTCTCTGAATCTCCATAAGAACAGACGTCCAGTGCTAAGCCTGTCTTTTTCTCTTGGTTCACATCAGTTGTCCCCAACCTGATCTCTTCTGGATGTACGTATTGGCCTATACCACTCATTAGCCACAGCCAGCATGACAATGGATTAATTTAGCAAGGGATGTTGAGAGTATTCATTCCAATATATCTGGAAGGGGTTGGAGTGCTCTGGAAGGCTGCTTTACATGTTGCGCTTCAACTGTCTGACAGGGTGTGCATTAGAAAGACCACTCAGAGGTTTTAGGATTGCCCAAAGAATTTAATGTGAATTATACAGAATGACCCAATGTGCACTTCTGTGACTGGCATGCAGATTGAAGCATAGCTATCCATCAGACTCATTATCAATATAACAGGAATGCAGTTCTCAGCAGTTTCAATGTATCCAGAGAAGAAATTAATGTTCTATTAGAAAACACACACTGAGCGAGGATACATATATAAATACTGCCAAAATCCAGTTGCTAGTTGCAGCTAGAACAGATGCATTAAGTCAAGGGGATTTATGTTACAGCTGACTTACCGTCCAGAATTTGATTCAGTGACTCTACTCTAGTTGGGACTGGCAATTGCATTCAGACCTGAATATTTTAGGAGGTTTGTTTTTCCATTTGCAGATCAATGAAGAAAGAGAACACAACAAAATTATGGGAAACCATGCAGACGTTTTCAGAGAAGTAGCCATGTTCAGCAAGAACCGCAACAAAAAAAAAGTATTTTAGATTTCACATTTATTTTAGTGCAGGTTTTCATGGATTGCAGTCCACCTTTACAAACACACAAACTGGCACACAGACAAAGAAAGGTTTTCCACTGTGGGACCGGCCCCACTCCCCCTGCTGGTAAGAGTGGGCATTTCACCTCCCTAAGAGTAACAGAGAGATTCCTGACCTACAGTTCACCAATGAACTGGGGCATTGGTGGCAACAGTGTGGACAACACCTTTAAGGCCACATGTGTGGACATGGAGGCTGGGGATTTCAGGAGAAGAGTGAGGAGGAAGGGGAGAACTATTGGATGTCATCGACTAGGAGGTGTTTGAGGCCCAGGAGGTACCAGTACTGCTGGAATGCTCAACGGCCAGCTGAGAGATGATCTCTCAACGGGACCCTGACACCAGGTGTTGGGAGGAGTTCTTTGTGCCCATGGAAGAAACAGCCCGAGTATGCCAGGACAAGGTGAAATGGTGAGAGGCTAAGTGGCTAGAGAACAAGTGCAGGGCATGATGCGATGCTGGCAGAGGAAGCAGCAGGGGCAAGAGGCGCCCAGCAAGGTTCCTACCAGCAGTATTCCCAGCACCAGCCAGTTAGTTGTCCTCCTCCCATCCGACCTTCTTCTTCTGCACCTTGCTACTCAGGTGAGCCCAGCCATGTCCGTATCGACTTTGGCCATGCCTCCAAAGAAGAGTACTGTATGTATGGGGTGGCTCTACTCAATGGTTAGCACAGGGAAATAGTAGGGGAAGGCGCCCAGGATACACTACTCCAGGGACAGTTGAGTGCCTGCATCCAACACCCTTGTTGCATCCCTGAGAGGTGTCTCAAATTGGTAGAGGAAGTGGGGCTCTGCTCCTCCCAGTAAAAGACTGTTGTGGACTGGTCCTGTTGACCTAAACTGTTTGGGAGTGCAGTTAACTCCTTGGTGCCCATAGAACTGCTCATGTTTTGTTGTTGAGCCATTTTAGCTGGGTTACAGTTGAGTCGCTCCAACTAAAGAGCCTATTCCTGCAAATACTCTCTGCATCATCATGGAAGGGGGTGCAGGGGCCACTCACACCCACATTCTGTACTAATTTAAGATGTTTTCCATATGCATGAGACCTGCACCAAAGTTTTGCAGGAATGCTGTTATCTTGCTTCAAATTTCATTGTTTTAGAGAGGGCCTATTTTTTTCGCTAAGCTTCTTTTCCTTTACTCAGCTCACAAAGCTGCTGCTACCAGCTGAACACATCAAAGCGTCTCCTTCTATCAAAGTCATCAGCATGCACTTCAATGGGACATTTCTTGATAGTAATTGGATAGTTGCCTTGGTACTGTTTGCCATGCATAAATGCTGTCCAGATAGTCATTCTTTGCTTTTTGTGCTACCTTGTTCAAAGCACCATATTGATTTCTTCTATTTCATATGTCATTCACATACAAACCATTCTGGTACCCAACATTCCCTGCATTCTATTCCCTAAGTTCCACCTGACATTGATTTTTTTAAAAAAACCAAAACCAAAAAAAAACCTTTTGTGTGTGATTTTCTAGAATTAGACTTTCCAATTTAAAATCTCTGTAATGGGGAAAAGGAAGCTGAGGAAGTCACTTGAGGTTTCACAAAGGATATGACCTGCAAGTGCAACTTTATAATTCTTTTTCAGATTTGCAGAGAGAAAAACTAATCACTCTCTAGTACATCTAATAACTGAATAAAAGAGACTGCGTGTTCTTTGAAAATTCACATTGAGTTTCTTTGTCTAGAAATGGGTTTATAAAAATAATTAGAAGAGTAGCTTTACATTTTTTTTCTTTATTTAGTTCATGGCTCCTTTCTTTCCTTGCAAATCACTGAGTATCTCTTACAATACTGAATTAATTTCCTTGTTATACAACAAGTAGGCTAATACAATAGATGGAATTGAAATGCTGCATTTAAATTCTTTGTATAGAAGTCATTCTGAGTGATAACAGTAAATCTCTCTGGGCACTTTGTCAATTACAATATTTCCTGGTTTCCACTATCTTCAAGGCAACACAAATATTGAGGAAGTGTTATATGCTGGCTCTGTGACATCTAAGCAAAGAATCTTCAGGCACTGGCAATTTCAAGGTTGCACTGGGTGTGCTTATGTGCCAGTAATTAATAATTATCATGAAACAAACATAACATGTTTTTACAGTGAGATGAGCTTGTAACAGAAGTCAAAGAACCAGACTCCAAACAAAATTCCAAGTTCAAATCTGTACTGGCAGTGTAATCCTCTATGTCTACTCACAAGCATGCCCTACTGGAAACATGGGGTTTATTGCAAAGTGTGTACTAGAATTCCTTGCTAGAGAACTCCTGTGCACTCTCCTGAGAGTTCTAACTATTTTACCAACCAACAAATCCCACCATTGCTTAGGATGGTCATGAATGCGTAGTTCAAATACAGCTTTAGTCATGAATTCAGCAGATTGCTGACTCTGGAGTAATATGAGGATGTCAAAATTGGCATGCCCGGCAAAATTGTTTTAAGGATTATTGAGGCAGCATTTATGGAGCATTGTAGTAAAAGTACCATGTAGCTGCCATGTCTTCTTTCCTGTTGTGATCAAACACTGTTATTTGTCATTGCTTTCACAAGTTGGTCATTATACCTTTAAATAATCCTATTTTACTTTTATGATTACGTTATGGATTACATTGTGGGTTGGTATGTTTAGTAGAAGAGTAGGCTAATTGTAGTGGTAGTAGTAATACTAATGAAAGGACAAGTAGCTAAACTTATGACAGAGACAGAAGAAAGCTGTAGGTTTGCCATTTCATTTCTGGTTTTCTTGCCCTCCTACACTTGGACGATTTCAGATCTGCAGACAGAGAGCTTTGCTATCCATGACAACTCTCCACATGAGTCATGACCCTGCTCTTCCAGAGTGCCAACTCTCAGAGAGAACTCCAACGGAGAGCAGGGACTGTCCTTATTCAGATCTGTTGTCCTCCATGTAGAGAGGGTTGCCAAAACCAGAAACAGAAAAGACAGAGCTAATTAACTAATGACTTAATAATAACTTAGTCTGATGGAAGGTGCTGGTAGGGAGCAGTGGCTGCAGCCTCCCAGCCATGCCCTTCTGATGGAGGATTGAGCTATGATTGCTTACTACACAGCCTGTTTTGCATTCTCAAAAATAATATGCTGTCTCAGATGTAGTTGGTGACACACTTACTTCACTGCTGAAGTAACTTTCACTTACCAGCTGAGCCTGCTTCTTACAGGGAATAGGCTTCCTTTGGCCCAGGCAACAAAATACCTTGGGATCACCCTATTTTTTGTAAATGTTACTTATTTTGTAAATGGAGAATAACAGCACTTTTGTGTAGAAAAACTATTTTACTTGAATATTGGCCTTACGCCACCATATGTTGTGCCTATATAGGTGCTAATATAGAGTCCTCAGGTCTGGTTCATGTTTTAAATAAAAGCCACATGTTTCTAGCATCTAAATTATGTTATACATACTATAAGATTTTATACATATTTCTGACAATGCAATTGCATGTATGTCTGCTCTGAAGTAGTTTTTATTCTGTTTAATAGGGTTTTCTCTTAAGTAAATGTTCAGAAAAGCATACTATACATTGGAGCCCAATAACAGAAGAACAGCTACTTTTCTTGATAATGGACAATAATTCCTATGTTTGCATTGCTGTATAGTGCTTTTATTATCTCTTGAAAGTGAATTAAAATTGACACCAATTAGTTACTAACTGATATAGTATTATGGATTAGAAGTGTTCCAAAATCTGAGTTTTGTGATTTGGGTGCCGATCTGTGTTTTATTTTACATTTTATTCCCGTCTTTTCACCAATAAGTTGTGTTCAAGCAGAAATAATTAACATTTAACAATATAATACCATTAAAATAATCACAACAATCAATAATAACCAAAATGGTTTTCATGCACTTCCTATTACGTATTTATATTATTTATATGTCACCTTTCTCCCCATAGGGGACTCAGGACAGCTTACAACAATTAAAACTATACAACAATCAACAGCTTTAAAATATTATAGAAACTATATTTAAAAACAATTAAATACATATTAGGATTAACAACAATTTTAAGAACATTTGAACATCTAAGTTTAATAAATATACCATTCCTAAAAGCAATTCGCTCAGAACTCTGAGGGAAGTCCTTTCCACAATCTGGGAACAACAACTCAGAAAAATGACCTTTCCTGCCCTGGCCTGACAGAGATGTGCCAATCAGGCAGGCAGCTGAGATTATTCTCTGTGGGGAAAACACTCTGCATATGCTCGTTGACTTGCAGTTAATGTCTGCTTAGGGTTGTGTGAGCCGTAGTTCAAATGACATTCTGGTGTCATTTATCAAAGTCCTTCTTGGAGTTTCCCTAATGAATTCCAGGGCATTTCTTTTTAAAGGCCAATCTTTTTACATTTACGTCACTCATGTATTTGTGATATAATTTTGCCCATAACTCCAATGCATAAAACCTAATGTGATAATAATCTAAGCTGATATGAAATCAATTTTAGATTACTCTCATTATGCATCTGATATACTCCATCAGAATGCACCCATCTAAGTGCTTAACATTACAAGCCACTCCGGTTTTACAGTGTTGCTTTTCACCTAAAAGCATGATTACGTTAGTAATTGTATAAGAAGACTACTGTGCAAGTACATTCAGCATCTCTAGTATTCTCAGCTAAAAATGCACTTGCTTGCATGCGTCATTATAAAGAAAAAAGCCCAGTGTTATTGATATACTTTCATCAGCCTTAAAATGTGTCTTGCTCAGGATTTTTGTTGGAGCTCTGATGCTTTGATAAATGTCTTCCAGCTCTTATAAGACACAACTTGCTTACAGGAAGGAAATAATGGATTGTGGAGTCACTGTTGTTACACAGATTATGTGGGAAACTGTTGCACAGAACTTTTATTCAGGGGAAGGAATTAAAAGTGGACTGAGAATTAAGCCAGCCTTAGGTAATTTGATTTGGGCTTACTAGTGAGAAAATGGATGTTTTGCTAATATTATGCACAACCATACTATTTGGCCAGTGGTTCCCAACCTTGGGTTCCCAGATGTTCTTGGACTATAACTCCCAGAAATCCTGGCCACCACAGTTAGTGGTGAAGGCTTCTGTGAGTTTAAGTCCAAGAACATCTTGGACTAAAGGTTGGGAACTGCTGCATTAGGCAAAGCAAGGCGGCAACCTCAGGCAGCAGATGGTTAGTGGTGTGGACAGCAGCAGAACTAAGTCTGCCCTATTCCCCATTAGGTAGCTTGTTGCTTTTAGCTAAATTGAAGGATATAATCCCTTTGTCAGTGTTAAAGTGAGATTTTGCTGCCAGCTTTTGAAGCTTCTGGTGATGGAAGAGCAAAAACAAATTTCTTTACCTTCATCAGCTAAACGTCTTGGACTGCCCTCAGAGGTCTGACAAGTTTCTTTTTGGGGAGCTACCACTCCCCATATTTCCCAGCCAGCATGATCACAGGCTAGCCCTGATCCTGAATCTGACAAAACACTTCAACAGTGACAGGTAGTTTAAAACAAGTAAAACATCTAATGGTAGAAGGATTCTTGTGGGACTGTCCTGTATAATACAGTATCCATCTACCAGTTGGCTTATCCATCCTCTGAATGAGATGTAAGTAGATAACCATACGGAAATCAAACACAATGGGAACAAAGGTAATATTTAAAGGGAAAACATTCACCACAGGCTAGATTCATACGCAACAAGTGCTTCACCAATCTATTTCTTGTATGTATACATAACTTTATCAATCTAACAAGTCCTTTTAAAAGTTAGTTTGTTGGTCTTTCTGAAATATCTCTAGAACAGTAGGAATTTGTCATATGAAATTTTGCACAGAAACTTTCTTCACTTAAAAGACTGAGTTGATTATATCTTGCAATCAGTTTCCCCAGGGTCCCAATTAGGCCCACTGATAATAAGCTAATCACAGGCATGTGGTACACTTTTTAGTGTGCTATATAAACTGCAAACATGAGATCCCTTCCTTCTGTCCATGAGCTTATTTCATGTGTTGTCTAGGCTATTAGGCTTCTGACAACTCTTTGTTTTATCTCACTATGCCACAATGTACATTGTAATCTATATTTCACACAATTGGCTTGGGCAATGATAAATTAGGATTCTGCCCCCACTCAAAATGATACAATATAAGCTGAAAATACTGCTATTTTAAGTCCAATAATGGTTGGGAATTTGATTCCCCACCATACCTTCCCAGGAGAAGAGCCAGCCTTATGTAGCCTTAGGCAAGCTGCACAGTGCCAGGGTATCCCCAGAAAAATGGAAGGGTAAACCACTTCTGAGTATTCTCTACCTGGAAAACCCTGAAAAGGGTCACCATAAGTTGAAATCACCCTGATGAAATGTGATTATTATTAATCAGGATAAAGCAGTGAATTAAATATGACAGAGTTTGAGATCTATAGCAATATGTCTTAGGTATGAACCAGAATGAGTTTATGGTTCAAATTCAAGCATGTGTTTACTGAGTGGCCTCAGAAAAGCTTTAACCATCTGCCTCAGTCATTCATATGCAAAGTGGGAATAATACTAATTCAAGGTATGTTAAAGGGCTATTTTGGAATGACTGACAAATTTCTTTTATGTAGCTCTGCTGGCACAATATAATTTCGACTAACAATATGATCCTAATATTGTTTATTTCTGTTGTATGTTTACTCAGAAGTAAGTCCCATTAAGTTCAGTGAGTAAATGGGTACAGAATTACTTTCTACATTATGAGGGTATTATAAATATTGAACTTGTGAAAAAGCTTTTAATTTTGTACTTTCTAACAGAAAAAAAAGATTCTGCTTTTATATTGGCTACAGTGATAAAGCAGCATCAGATATTGGCAGAAAGTTGAGTCACATCTTTATTCCCAGTTCCAATGATAAGCTGACTTTCACTCTAAAGTGAGTTACCTACCACTTGGGCCAATTCTAGTGTGGCTGAGTTCCCTGAGAGAACGTATCTCAAAGTCACTGAGAACATTTAGTATAACTAAGCTGATGGTTTTATCCTCCAGCACACTACCTGTCTCCTCTCTGTACTTCTTTCTCTCTCTCTCCATGCTTCACATCTCAGACCATCTGTACACCTAATTGACCTTTCAGCAGAAAGCCGTAACAGACTGCATTTCAATTCCATTGTATTGGTAGTTACGGAATGAAGTTATAAAGTGGATGAAGAAAATCTCAGTCATGTTATATATTACACTGACATTCAATGTCTGACCAACTAATAGGAAAAAAAAGCCATAGAGTCAGCTAATGGGAGCAATTTACATAAAAATGTTCCTAGCAATAATGGTGATGCAATAACAAACCCTTCTGATATCAAATACTGTGGCCTTCAAGGGGTTAATCATTAAATCTGTTTTTAAAAGTAGCAAATACCTCTTAAGAACATTTAGTAGTAGTTAAACTAAATAAAGGTTTTAAAACATTCATTTATCACTGCAGTCCAAGGGCAGGTTTTGCTCTTCAAGAAGATGAATGGTGCTATCAAGTTTCAAGTTCATTGATCTAACAGTATTCCTGGCATTACTGTCATGAAAAGTATATTTTCATGTAGATGTGAGTTTAAAAACCAAACAGAAAGAATAAATTTTGCTGAAGCCAACCAACACCATCTGCTACTGCTCAGAGGTCATTCACTTTTATCTCAGAAAATTGGCATGGTGTAATATGGAGGATGTCTGACGTGTCTCCAACCTATGAAGGTGTCTGCAACTTTTTCATTAAGGCTCCTTAAGTCAAGGGTCAGGAAAACTTAGCCCATGAGAGTTCCTTCCCAAGCTGTGTTGCACCAGTCTCTGCCCCTCTTCCAGTGCTAGAAAAAGGCAGCCTTTCTCTATCATTCAAACCCTGCTTTTATCTCCAGATACTGACTGGAGATAAGAGCAAAGATTCCCAGTACTAGAAAAAGCTGCTTTTCTCAAAAACTGGGACTAGTAATCAGAAGATTGTTTTTTAGTGTTGATAAGGAGTATGTTTTCCACTATGTAATGATAAATATAGGGACACTCATACTTCCACTTTTCTCTGCATGGAGAAAGAGACTGCATCAGGATGATGTGAGGGGTTGGGTCTTGACCAAACTGATATTCATTCAGCTCCCAAGAGGTATTCTGGGAGCAATTAACTCCCATGTCTGTTCCAAGCTAAGATGTCCATTGTAGCATACAAAACATTATTCTAGCATAATGACTGAGAGCTTTCTCTAGTCAATCATGTAGTCCAGCAAGTAATCCTGGTCCCTCGTATATATGTGCACTTAAATAGTGGACACTTTATGGACAAATTGGTCAAATAAGAAAGTTCAAGTCCTACTCCACCCGCGCCATATAAAATAATAAGGTGTAAGGCATATTTCTCTGGGAGAGCCAAAGTACATGTTTTGTGGATGGTCAATTGCTTCAAATTGCACTTCTTAAAATCAGACATTGTATGCAGAACAAAATGTGTGTTGCTGTTGTGTCATATGTCTGTTTCTTTTAAAAAAACTTATTTTTGTGGGAAAGTTTTTTTTAAAAAGGAGTTGGGCAACTTTTATTGAACCACTAGAAGGGCAAGCTTTTGAGTGCTTCAAAATTCTTCAACAGGCTGAAGAAATTACAAAAGTTGGAACGGCCAACTTGCCAGTCATTGGATGTTATAGCCATGTGATTTGTAACTAACTGAAGTCCCAAAATTGAGAATGCAAGCCTTAAGAAACAGTTTGAGGCATGCTGATATATTATACCTAAAGGGATGTACTGTTGCTTCTTTCTGAGACCATTGTACCATACACCTCCATTTCACTCCCTCCCTCCTCTACCGTGTTTTCTGAATAGGTTGTTCCATTCCTTAGGACTGGAGATTTGCTCAGTGACAAATGAAGTCACTAAATGGGAAAATAGCTGGCAGTGAGCAAGCTCACTGAGTTGTGGGTTACAGCAGATATAAAATAACTTCTGCAAGTAGAAGGAAAATCAATATGGACAAAAGAGAGCTGCAACCAAAGTTTTGGCTGGTAACTTTGAATCAATAGGTGAAATTAAACCTATAATGCCTCTTTGGTCTTCCACCTCCCTTGATTTCCTGATCCATAGATTTTACCATATCTCTAGCCATCTAGTCATTCAGTTTTCCTTCCCACAATCCTAGTAAAAGTACAATGTTTCCTTCTCCCCATACCTAGTTATTACAAAAGCCATATAAGCAACATGGTCATATGTATTTTTCCTATACATTATTCTGTAATAATTACCATTCATTGGATTCATGTGAACATACTAAAAAGATTAAAATGGCTCTTTAAGCAGTAAGTTTATTTTGAAAGGCTGTTAAACTCCATATTTTACCACTCTTTAACAATCTTTATTTTGAATACTATAAAGTAATTAAACTGTGCTGAGGAGACATTAATCTGCATCAAATGATTGTGAATATATCAAGATGATAGTTTCTTAAACAAACTCTTTGTATATTTACCAAGTGTTCCTCAGAGCATATTCATGACATCACAACAAATCAACTAACTAATCAGTCAACAGGCAGCTGAGTTTTGTTTTATGGCAGATATACTGTACGTTGGTATATTAAAGGAGCCAAATATCTCTTTAGACAAGTGTGGAGTCTCAAAACAAAAAGCCAAAAGATATATCCAGCAGAGAATGCTGCATTCAGAGGAAGGGGAAGATTTCAAGGAGGAAAAAAAAAAGGGGGGGGGATGATTTTCCCCCTTCCTCCCCACTCCCTGAAACTTTTCCCTGGTGCTCTATACAGTGCTACTATATATTTGAAACTGGCTGCCAGCTACATAATGGAGAGGGCAGTTTCTGAAGAGGGAAAAAGTATCCTCTCTGTGTGTGTGTGTGTGTCTGTCTAACATCGGACAACTTTTTAATCTCAAGGCACATGTTTAGTAATCCTAATTGCTCCAGGAAACTACACATTGCTGGGAGCGGGGGGTTAATTAGAGGCTCTGTGGACAGTAGGAAACATTTTCTCTTTCTACTCCTCTAGAACTTCCACCATCTTTGAGTCAACAACCCTCAATATTCCATAGGTCCTGAGAAGGTATGGAGTGTCAGTGATTTAGGATTTTATCCTCTCCCCTTTTTCATTCAGAAACTAATATACTTCTAAATACCTAAATGGCCCAAGTATGCAAAAAAGACTCCTCTGCGCCCCCCCAGGAGATAGTTGTGTTAGTCTGTTTCAGCAGGAGCAGCAACAAAAGTATTGTGTCACGTTTAAAATAACTTCATCTCAGTATGATCTTTCATAATTCCATCACAAACATAGTATCCCTTATTTTCTGCATGATCCAATTTCATTTCCAAATTGCAGAGATCTGGCAGGAAAATCCAAACTTGCTGCTAGAAGGAATGTAAGCAAATATCACAGAATATGCCTGATATGCATCTGTTGCCTGAGCTGAGTGCTGAGGGATAGCACTCAAGGACCACCACCTCACAAAGAATGCCTTTTTTGTGGACTAAGATTCTGGTTTCCAAAAGAGACTTGCATTTATTTCTGACCTTTAATTGTGCTGCCAGTTTAAAAAGGGCTATAAAAATTACCGTCTCTGACTACTTCATCTGAGGGATGTTCTACAGCTGCTAAGCACAAGGATTGCTCCATTTTAAAAGTCCTTGATTTCTGACCTTCACATTGTTTTAATGCTATGCCTTAACTCTTCCTGAACGAATCCATAAGTTCAGACCTATTCACTTTGAAATTACTTTTAAAAGGTAAAGGTTCCCCTTGATATTTAGTCCAGTCGTGTCCGACTCTAGGGCGTGGTGCTCATCCCCGTCTCCAAGCCGTAGAGCCAGTGTTTGTCCGTAGACAGTTTCCGTGGTCACATGGTCAGCGCGACTAGACACGGAACGCCGTTACCTTCCCACCGTGGTGGTACCTATTTATCTACTCGCATTTACATGCTTTCGAACTGCTAGGTTGGCAGGAGCTGGGGCAAGCGACGGGAGCTCACTCCATCGCGTGGATTCGATCTTACGACTGCTGGTCTTCTGACCTTGCAGCACAGAGGCTTCTGCGGTTTAACCCGCAGCACCACCACATCCCACGAAATTACTTTTAGGCACTGGTTAAATAAAATTCTTCCTTGTTAAGGCATTCTCCAAGGAATCTTGTCCAAAGCAGATGCAATCAGTTTGATTTACAAAATACAGTTCCCTGGTTTATGTTCTTGTTGAAAAATCAAGTGTGATTCCAAATAACCTTCCACACCAAACTGCACTTTGTTTCACTGCATTTGTTTTTGATCTCACATATCAGTGTGACCTATTTTTTCTGTTGGTCAGTTCACAACAACATGGTATGTATCTCCCTTAGCACATGCATGTGATATAACCAATCTACAAGTGTACTGTCTATGCCTTAACTCAATTTATGGCATCTAACATGTTGTTTTCAAACAATGGGGAATAGGAGAAAAATCCTTCATTTTAGTACTCTAACCAAATGACTCCATACCTGGAATGATCCTGTTTCATATGGACAGCCAGTGTGGTGTATTAGTTAAACTACTAGTGTAGGATCAAAGAGGCCTAGGCTCAGATTTCTCGTCTGACATGAAACTCACTGTGTGATCATTGACAAATTATTCTGTCAAACAAACTCATTTCATACAGTTGTTGCTGTCAAGTTCCCCAGGTTAGAGAGAGCCACACTAACCACTCTGTCACACTATCCTGATGTGGGTGAATTCCAGGAAGGTCAAATGTGCTGATGGCTGGGAGAATCCTCCTGCCTGGCACCCTCCCAACATCTTAGTCTCAACCACACTAAGCAGTGCTTGCAAGGGGTCACCAAAATCTACAAGGTAAAACATGTTGACTCTTGCACCAATCCTGTAAGGTAGGAATACCAATATACCCACAAAACACACAGGCTCCTGGTAGATGCTCAAGTCTAGGCCTGGTTTAAAGTATCAACAACCCTCTTATTTCAAAAGAATCAATAACTGTGAACATTTGATATTTAATTAAAGGTGGTGAAAGAAGTAAAAAAAGATTATAATTTCAAAAACAGCTTCTGCAGTCACAGAAATAGTCAGAAGCTGTGGAGCAAATAAGCAATCAAAAAGTTGAGCCAAGAGCAATCACAGAGTTAACCCACAAAAAAACAAGAAAGCTAGTTGATTTTTTCTAATATATCCTAGCATAGCTTCAGCATGGTCTCAGACCATAACTAAAGTGTGTGTCTTACAACAGGGAAGCAAATGAGCATAGCATTCTTCTCAGAGATAATTAAGCCAATTAAATTAACTTCTTTCCTCATTTTTGTACCTCAGCTCTTCCAGAAGATCTGCCAATCATGCATCAAGTTTTCCCAAACTTTAATGAAGGAGGGAGTAATTTCTTTACCCTACTCTCACTCATCTGAAATCATTTTTCTGATTAGTTCAGTACCAAGGAATGAGCTCAGCTTAGCCTTGAAGCACTTTCTCACAGTGATAAGTTGCAGGTGTTACTGCCTTCCAATGGGCATTCCCCACTTCTCTCAGTCAGCTCATCCCAGACACTGACTACAACACTTGATTTTCCAAAAGAGCAATAGAGTCCATGATCCCTCATTTTCCCAGTCTCTTGACAGTTGCAAAAATAAAAGTGGGGTGAAAATAACCATGCAGACTGTCAATGCATGCTGGCAATGCTTACAGAAAGGACAAAATAAAATATAATAAATGAAAATAAATGTGTTCTTATATGTGCGGTGGAGGGGACTCTATGTATCCTCACTCCTCACCAGTATAAAGGGCTTCACTGGGTGTTGTTAGAGACTGGCCATTGCCTCTACTTAGAAAACATACTTTTGCAATTGAAGCTGTGATTGCACAGTAAATTTTTATTGCTATTATAACGAAAAATGGATTCAAATTTAATTCATCAACATATAACCATAATTTAAGGGCTGGAATAATTTGTAGCACTCTTTTATCCATTCTAGGGCACCACAGTTGTCCATGGTACTGAAAGTTTTTTTGTCTTCTCATATTTTATGATGTCCAACTATTAGCAGTATTTGCATATGTATACTAAAAGATATCCCCAAAGAATATTCATTGCAGTTTTAGAAACTCATATGCCTGGAAGAGGCCAGCTTTCCAGCTATTACTTGATCATATATAATTAATACAAAACACTGAATTAAAATACACTGTTATTTAAGTAAATTTGAATATCAATAAGATTCTTTGTCAGCTGCCCAGGATGGTGATGCATTGTGGCAATAAATTTTCCCACATAAACTTCAAGCTGAAATAAATTACCACTAATTTCCTCTTATTATTTCTTAATACGTCCTGGCTAATTAGCTGTTTAAGTCTCTTAATGTGAAGTATGAGTAAAAGCAATTGTGCAACTACTTGAAACATTCTAATTAAACTTTCCCACATAGATGATCTTGTTTTTAATGCTCTTTGCATAGTTTTCCCAACTCAGATTATATTAGAGCTTTCTTATTGCTGCTGCCTTCATTGTGTACAGAGTGTAATGGCCTTGCAGTGAGTGAGTTGTTGTAAGAAAAGCACCATGTCCCAGTCCTGCCATTTCTTAAAACTTAATCATCATCCTTATGATATCTTGATATGGTGACTTTGTGCTGAATAGTTCTACATATTATTATTTCTTTTAAAGAGAGATTTATATACCAACACAATCTTCAGGACATAATTTGAATTGGTGCTTGGTAGAGTTCTGTGCTGCTCTCCTCTCCCCAGCACCACAGAAGGTCCTTTAGTGCAATTCCATGCTGAGGAATGTGTGAATATTGAAGTTGTATGTATGGGACCTGAACTGTCCTTCCAAGCTGGTGCTAACAGGTTGACAAGAACAGTCTGGTTGCAGAAATAATCACTGTCAATATATATATTGGCAAAACCCACTAGTGGGAATAAAAACAATATTCATACCACATGACAAGTGTAGGAAATGATTTGTTGGAGTTCAACACCAGTCAATGTAGAGAGTTGATGGTAAATGCTGTCCAGCAACTTGCCATTTGCTGTAATGAGACTTTGTGCAGACGTTCCATTTTTATTCACTTAATGAGGTATGTATATATAAAGATTTAAAAAGGAGAAACAAAGAAAAGATGAAGCTGCAGGAAAGCATAAGAGAGTTTCAAGTGGAAGAAGAAATATGGACATCTAGTAAAACTTCATTAGTGTGGCAGAATGTTTGCATTAAAAAAAGTATCATGCGGAAGCCTTCACAGTGCTCAACAGCAAGGAGTCATCACATGAGGAATTTTGCCCAGTGTGTGCTTGTCTGTACACATGCATGTATTGTTTGTATGTATTCCTGGCTCTAAGCCCTTTAGTTCTCACATTGCTAGGAGGTCAAAGTGCTCTGAATAGAGTTCAATGTTTTGTGCTAAAGAATAGGTGGCCATAAAAATCTTGTGGATACTTTCCACTTAGGAATGCATTGCATCAATTAATGCAGGCCTCTGTGTGTTGCCTTCAGCTAGATCTACTATTTTCTGTGCACATACAGAGGCAAATGATTTGGAGTACTTTGGTATCTTCTTCTGAAGTGACTGAAGTTGTGTTTTCCTTGAAGTTTCATTACATGCAACAGAACATGCAAACCATTCTCTTGAAACTGAAGCACTTTGTGTTTTTAGTATTCCTAAATGCTTAGCTTTGGTGCATATGGAAACCCACTTGCTCCCATCTGCCTGATTCACATTTCAGCCATTGATTTAAGTCTTTCCTGTTTGCCTACATTTCTGTTGAGCAAATTATCTGGCCAGTCATGTATATTGCTTTCTGCTTCTCTGTTATTGACACCATTTGACTGTCTGACTTCTTTCTCACTGTCAGAGACATTGCTGGAATTACTGAATTCAGTACCTCCATGTTTATCTCCTGCTACTAAACTGCTTCATGATACAAATGGAACATTATTCTCAGGATTAATTTCTGTTCTGCAATTACAGAATGCTCACTCTCCTCAACTTTGTCTTGGCTTTTTTGAAATAGGAAATAATAAAGGCTTGCTTGCAATTGGCACTCATTGAGCTGTGCATAACTTGACTCAGAAATGCCTTTATTCAGTCAGTGCATCTCATTCTTTTCATGCTGTCTTCAATTTTTCCAGGTATTACTGTCTTTTCCCATGATCCTTGTATTATGATATGCCCAGAGTAGGATAGCCTCAGTTTAATCATTTTTGCTTTTAGAGAAAATTCAAGCTTGATTTGATCTAATATACTCTAATTGCTCTTTCTGGTTGTCTATGGTGTCTGTAAAACTCTCTGCCGATACCTTATTTCAAATGAAGCAATTCACTGTCCAGCTTTCACATCTGTATTAGTAACTGGGATATGGTCTTGATCTCCAGTGATGCCTCCTTACAGGATCTTTTCTAGTTCCTTTATAGCTACCCTTCCAAGTCTCAGTCTTCTTCTCGTTTCTTGCCTGCAGTCTCCATTTGGATCAATTATTAAGCTTAGAGTATAGAAATTTTAGCATCTCCTGCTCAGCACCACCATCATCCTTACAAAATCCTTCCTTGCCCTGTGTACGGTGGCAGGCAATACATGCTCTTTTTACCAAGCCCTACCCTTTCCTAAGCAGGCAATCCAGAGTCTTACAGTGTTCAGTGGCCACAGAAAGTGAAGCTTAGAAGGAGGCAGAGCAACAGGCAGCTGGTAGCACACTAAGCTAGCTCGTTCCATGAGCCATGGTGCACTTCTCTCTGTGTGTCTATGTCTGTGTCTGTTTCTATACCCAAATCCTCTGCATGCTGCTTCCTAGTCAGACATCCCACATGTTTTTCATGGATGATAAAACCTGCCTGCCTATCTGCATGCACACACATGTTGCAACATCACTTTCCAGGAAATTCTTTTGTCCAGCCCACAAGGCATCACCTCATTGCAAGATTGCCTCAATCTCACCCCACTTATCCCAAATACTTTGCCCAGGAGGTTAATGGAGAGGGGCAACCTCCCCACCACCCTCTCATCTCTCAGTGACCCCTGGCGATCACCATCCTCTGGTAAGTGTAGCAGTGTTGTCAACGGGATGTGTTACAAATGAGTTAAGTTATATGGGGCAGAAGAAAGATCTTCACCTTCCTTGGATCCCCCTCAGCCTACCACTAAGAAGAAGGTGAAACAGAGAAAATGCTGGCACACAAACCCTGCAGGAAAAAGAGTAGCAAATGGAGAGGATCTGTTTTCTATTATCTCAGAGAGAAGGACACTTAGTAATGGGCTCAAGTTACAGGAAACCAAATTCAGACCTAACATCAGGAAAAACTTCTTAACTGTTAGAGCAGTATGACAATAGAACCATTTACCTCAGGAGGTGGTGAACGCTCGAATGCTGGAGGCATTCAAGAGAAAATTGGACAACCATCTGTCAGATCTGCTTTGACTTGGATTCCTGCATTGGACTTGACAGCCTTATAGGATCTTCCAACTCAATCATTCTATGCTTCTGTGATTCTAGGAGACTAAGGACTGGCAAAACCTCTCTAAGGTCGGGAAGTGACAGGGAAGGGGGCCCCCCCTCAAAAGTGTGTGCTCAAAAGACTTTTAAGCCAAAAGGCTTTGCAAAGCAGACAGAGACCAGTGACTCGTGGGTTGTGCAGTTGTGTCGTGTTCCTTCCGTTGAATTACACGTTTTACTTTTTGGTTGGAGCTGGAGGGCTGAGATTGATTTTACTGACGGACCATCCAGCGGGGATCCTTCGCCCCCTTGCCTGCTTTGACAACAGCACCAGAGGCGTCAGGTCAGGCAGGGCTGAGGGAGGCAGCACCAGGGACAGCTCCTTTCCCAACCCGTCTCCGGCAGGGAAGACCTTGCGACAAATCTCCCTTTTGCTTTTGGCTAAAGGCTTCATCCTCACTTTGAGGGGAGGCAAGGGATTTGCGCTCGTGGGGCTGCTAGAACACGTGCATAAAGTTGGACGAGGCTGGGCTGCTGCGTTTCCTCGGAGAAGGCGGCGGCGGCAAGTTTCACGGCGGCTCCTCCCCTCAGGTGGAGGCAGCGCTAGGCAACTGGAAGCAGCCGCAGCCACGGTAGCAGAACCGGCGGCGGCGGCGGCTCCCGTTCCTCTCCTCTCTGCTGGACAGCGCCTCGCCTGCCGGGCAGCGGCTTTTGGCTCTTCGGGAAGGGGGCCGGGAGACGAAAAAAACACACAACTGAGGTGAGTTCCAGGGGCGCGCCCTGGGGCGGGAAGGTCAGCCTGTCAGGGGCGCGCAGGCAGGCAGGGTTGGGCTGAGTAGCCTGCGTGGCTGAAGGCAGGGTGGGAAGGAGCCCGCTCACGCCGAGGTAAGCCGTCAGAGTCCAAGGCAGTGATTTTAAGGAAAAGTGTCCGAGTGGGGTGTGTGTGTGTGGTTGTGGTGGCTTGAAATAACGTAACACACACAGCCATGAAGGCTGAAGGGAGGTCTTGGCTCGGTTGTTTGCCCTTCGCTCCTCGTTACAGGAGCAAAAGAACTTTTTTTTCCTCCTGGAGGAAGGAAGGTGCAAGGAAACAGGGCCTGGATTTGTGGGGTTTTGTCCTCCCTTCACTTTATTTGGATCAGGCGCTGTAGTCAAAGCCTGGCAGGATGTGATGCATCAGAAAGTGTGGAAGGCGTTCTGCCGTCTAAAAGGGATGAGAGGAGGAGGAAGGCCATTAGTCAAAGAGGCAGCCGCTGGACATTGAATTACAATTTGGGTGGAAATGCAATCAGCGCTTTACTCCCTTTCTCCTTTGTGTGACACACGACTCCTCCTAACCTCTTTGCAACTTTCAAAACTTGCCCTCTCCAAACTAATAAGGTTGCTGCCGATGGCAGCCTGGCAAGGAGAAACAGGGATAAAAAGAGGGGGAGAGTGTTTTCTGACAAGGCTGCCTTTACCTGCGTTTTGCCTCAACTGGCAAGGCTTTTTCAAGCCTCTAAATTCTTTACAGCTCATTGAAGAACTCAGCAAGTGAATTAATGGACAGTATGTGAGGGTGAAAAAATTGAAACAGTGTTCCCCCCCCCCGTGCCCCCTTCATCCTTGTTTGCTACAAAAATTGCATTATACTCTCTGCTCAACAGTTCTTCACCTTTGGTGAAATAAAACTATTAAAACAAGCCCTGGGATAAGGAATAAATAAATAAATAATCCTTTACTGAGCTTGCTTTATATATTGTGGCAGCCATCCAGGGGAGTTCCACATGCTTTATCTCAATGAAATTAATGGGCTTAAGCACAATAAACTCTGTGCTGGATGGTTGCCCGTGTGTTGGTGAACAATAGTTTCAAGCTGTGGTTTTCTACAGATTTACTACTGCTCTTCGATGATGGTGTAAAATGCAAATTACAATAGATGATTTGCCTTTTAAAAATCAATACCAGCTGTAGATTCAGTGGAAGGTGTTATCAAACTGTCTCCTGTGAACACAATTGTTAATACTTTCTGTCATCAGGGTGGCAAGCCTTAACCTCTTCCTGCCAGATTTATGATTCTGAAACTGTGATCATATAAACAATTTGCCTAGGATTAAGCCTACTGAACACAGTGGGACATTCATTTAAGTAAACACATATAGAACTGGGCTGCACCTTTATGTGTTTAACCATACTCAATGGTTTGGAGGATTCTGAATACATTATTTTTGCAGCAATTATTCCTTCATTATGAACAGATAAACCAAGATGTCATTTTTGGCCATTAGTGCTATCACAGGAAATGAAGGCTTATTATGATTTTTTGCAGTTTCTGGTTCTTTAATGGTGGAATAGAGGCAACACCTTGCACAGTTTTTGACCTTTTCTGTGTAAGAAACCTCATGGCACAATGATTAAATTGCAGTACTGCAGTGAAGATTCTGCTCATGACTCAACCTTTTATCCTTCTGAGGTTGGTAAAGTGAACCCAGCTTGCTGAGAGGGCAATGTGTAGCCTGCATAATTAAACTGAAAATCACCCCAAGAGAGCTTTAAGCATTATGGGGCAGTATATAAGCAGCACACTTTGCTTTGCTTTATCACTTCATTTTCAATCACACTTCTCAATTTGCCAATAGCTATTTTGCTAAAATTCTGTGATGAAAGCTCTGTATGAATCTCCTTATGTACAAAGTTTCATAAGCACAGTTGGGCCCTTCAGATTTATCTGGTCATCTGGATGTTTTGCCACAAACTTTTATGGAATCACAAGGGCTTTTTCAAAAGATCAACAAAGTTTGATTGATTTTTGGGATACAATACAGTCTTTTTCAAATGGGTAGAAAAGATAATCTCCACCTACAAAGCGCGCTTTCCAGAGCTTCACCCAAAGATACTGTTGGGGGCAACTATCCAGAGGACATTTGGTGCTCTCTCTCTCTCTCTCTCTCTCTGTGTGTGTGTCTGTGTCTTTGTGTGTCTGTGTGTGTGTGTGTGTGTGTGAGAGAGAGAGAATCTTAGAATGTTGCCCAGTGGAAACAGATTGATCGAGTCTTCTATGTCAATTTGATCAGGAGCTGCTTTCTAAGCCTGTTCTTGGAAAGTCTTCATTTGCTCAATTTCTAGGTGAAGTTATAGAAAACTTTGGAGTGTTTCTAGCCCCTGAAGCTCTTACTAAGGCCTCTGTAGGTAGAGTTGAGGGCAATGAACTTTGGCATATCTTCTGTTCTGGGCTGAAGAATTGCTTTGGATCACTTTTTAGAATACTCAGCACGAATGATGGAAGATAATAGAGTACACTGAAAATTTCTGGATCAACCTCAGAAGGATGATACTGCTACCTTGTTGTGAAAACAGCAAGATCTCAGTTTCAGGACAGCACACAGGCTTTTATTGTTAATGATCAGAAAATGGTCAAAAGAAAATGCTTGCTACAGAGGTGCAAGGTGAAGTTGTGAAATAGGCAACAAGAAGTAGATGAGGAAGTAGTGCAGTGGGTGAAGTGGTCCAGGACTGAGCGGCACACTGAGATGGACAAAAGAGAGGATGTCAGTTATGTGGTTAGACTGTGAGAGTTTGTGAGAGTGATGGCAAGGTTCACTAAACCATAGGTATATATGTATTTTATATATCTGCAACTCTGTCTATGGAACTCAGTTCTGTGGTAGGCTAGGCTATCCCTGTGTTTTCCTTCCACTGGGAGGCAAAGCAATTTTTATTTATATAGGTCTTTGGGCACTGATTGAGTGATGAGGAACGGCCTTTAAATGGGGAGTGTTGTAGTTCTTTTCTTGTGTTTTTTAAAAAATGATTTTTAAACTGTGTTGATTCAATATTTGTTTCAGTGTGATACTCTATTTAGTAGCATTTTACGATATATTTAATAGTGTTTTAATAGTGTAATTAATTGTGTGTTTTAGTTTTAAACGTTCATGTTGTAAACTCCCTTGGGTCCTGTAGGAACAAATGTGGGATATAAATTAAATAAATTTACCTGTACCTGTACCTATATAGACATAGAAATGTCTATAATTATTTCGATTTCTATATCTGACTCCCAGGTCCCAGAGGCCTTACATATCATATGGAAGAGTACACCTGTGGATCTAATTACCAACAGAACATATTGGCTCACCTCATATCTCTGGAACATTTTTGTGCCACAGTGTAATGTTTTCATGAATGAGGTATTGTGGAGGAACAGAACACTCCAGTGCAATGCTGTTTATTGCACCCCCAACTCTGCTTGTGGTGGTACAGCAATTACATTCAAGAAAGGGAAAGTAAACTCCATGCCCCATAAAAACGCCTAACATTTGTCCACCCAAATGGCTTTATGCTTTGTGGTGTGAGAATAGAGTCATGGAAGTGGACCAATGGTGAAAACACCCACTGAACTCTATGGGAGTTACTTCTGAGTACATGTGCTTTGCATTGTGCTCCTCAGCTTGCCTTTGTATTAGATTTAAACCATGCCCATTGCTTTGTTCTCTGGTATGATCTAAAGATGAAGGATGCAGCAATCTTGATGAAGTTTATTAAGCTTGGGACTGACTGGGTCTAGGGGAGCTATCTTGGAGCTCCACATATACCTCTTGAGTTCCTTGACAGAAAGAACATAGGATATAAATTTACAATATACGTAAATTGAATTGACCTATTTATATTTTCATTTCGTTTAGCAATGTAAACTGCTGTATTGTAGTGATTAGAGCATTGGAAAGGGATGTGGGAAATCCAAGTTCAAGTCCCATTGTGTCATTATACTCACCTGATGACTTTCAGCCTCTGTGTGTGTTTGTGTGTGCTTATAGGGTTGCTGTGAAATTAAACGGGGAGGGGGTGAGAAGAAGAAGCCTTGAGCTGAGCAGAGGAAAGGTGGGGTATAAATGTAATTAATAATAATAAATGATTAAAAAGTAGTACTGTTCTTTGGTACTGATCATGTGGTTATGGTAATATTGGAACTAAGACCCACCATCTATTATTTTTGAACTATTATTCTATAGTGTTCATTCTCACTGTGGACTGTTCCTGCTGCTGGCTATATTTTAATTGGCAGTTGTGTATAAGTGCAACCATTACTGTACTAGGCTTTGTCATAAAGTGTAATGGTAGAGTAATCATTCATATAAATATTTAGAAAATAATAATGATAAATGTCTAATTATACATGATTATCCCAACTTCTGTAGATCTACTGAATCATATCATGGATTTATGTAAGTATTTTTTTTACTATTCCACAGCTGATTCAATGGGTTCACCCTGGTTGGGACTAGCAGTTAGGTTCAAGCTAAAGATTTTGGCTAGACTGCATAAAACATGGGGCATCAACAATATTTATACATGTTTAACTTAATTAGCAAGTTAGCTCTCTGCGGAATTAGATGCTCTTAATTCTGCATCAGTTTACTTCTTGAACCCATGGAGATCATTCATTCATGGGGTTGCTATTAGTAAGGGGTGATTTGACAGCATATAACAACAACAACAACAACAACAACAACAACAACAACAACAGATATGAAGAATAAATATTTCAAAATTTCAGGAAGGTGGTGGTTAAGAGGAATTATGCATATAAATCTACAGCAGAATAATGCAATGATGGAAAATTAGTCATTGCTATAGAATTTTATTGTTTTGATTTATTGAAAGGATAACACTTGCTAAAAAGTCACTGGAAGTAGAGTACTTGGCATCAACATGGGCTGTAAAAATTTATATCGATTCTTAGTTGTTGTACACTAGAGCACTGAAAACAACAAAACCATAGTAACTTTTATAAGCCGCCTAGAGTGGTCATAATTGACCAGATAGGCGGGGTATAAATGAAATAAATAAATAAATAAATATAAGCAATTCCATTCCAATTTTTAAACAGCACGTATTCTGTCTGTTTTGTTTTTGTGCCTGAGATTAAGGGTAAAGTCAGTATTGAGATGGTGACATATAAATTCTATAGGTGACTTGATATAACTGTGGAATGTATAAAAATCAGGATGTTGGTATATTATTGTTACATTCTTACACTCTACATTGTCAACCATTCATCAGTAGTTGAACAAGACAGTTGCTTACATATCTTTCTTAATGCAATTCTACCTGATTATTCTACACTGATATTGTTCAACGGAACAAAGCAAGGAAAAAAGAGAGAGCCTGAGATAAACAACTAAGACAGAAGTGAGAGAAAAGAGGGCCAGTAATCCACAAGAGTCTTCTTGTTGCACTGATTTGGAGATTCTCTCCCCCCCTTTTAAAAAAAAGATCTTATGCTTCTTTGTTGCAACATTTAGACAGCCCTCAAACTAGAGTGCATTCACACATTTAATGCACCCTGGATTAGGGTGCCCAGGTTCTTTTATAATATCTGCTACCCACAATGGAAGAAAGGTAGATATAAATGAAACAACCAAAACAAAACAAACACATAAAACCTTCTTCAGCAGGCAGTTTCCAGTGTATGAACAAAACATACATTTCCCCGGGGGACAAAAAGGCTTTCTATTGCGAACTTTCAAGCGCTCCCAGTCTGAGAACTATTACGTCTGTGCAGTTTTCCTCTGTGGAAGGTTAATGTGGTGTGAGGCTTGAATACTAGGCTTGAGAGATCCCTGTTCAAATCCCTATTGAGCCATGAAGGTCACTGGGTGGCCTTGGGCCATCACTCATCCTTGGCCCTAATCTACTTTACAGGGTTGTTGGGAGGGTAAAGTAGGAAGGTGGAGAGCTACATATGCTGTCTTGAGCTCATCAGAGGAAAGGAGAGATACAAATATAAACAGTAAATAAATAATGACAAAATACTGGAATTAGGATTTGGAGAATCATCTTAAATATTCTCAGCTCTGGACTTGCTCTGCCAGTGGGCTCAGGGCTTGATTAAGACTTGGTGACTACAACTAAACCAACTACATCAAATTTAAGAGATCCCAGACTAGTCATCCATCATCCTTCTAGGGATGTGAATTTTGTTGTCTCTCACACTCAGAGAAAAGGAAGGAGGAAAAACTCCTTGTTTTCTTCTTGCAGTAAGCTTCCTCTGTGCAAGATTTTCTTTTCTTAAGAAGTCTTGCAGGGTTTCTTGGAAGTTTCATGGCCATTTCCCCCCAATATTCAAACGCAATATTGGGTATGAATTAGAGCAATTAATAACACTAAATTTTGTACTAAGAACTTAACTTTATATGATGTAAACTGAAATAATCACAACATTATAACTGCTTTATTAAAACTGAGGCATATTTATTGTTTATCATATGTAACTTTATAATTTAACAGAACATAAAAGCCTTTTTTTTCCCAAAGGTACTTTTGCAGACCAGGGAAAAACCACACACTTCCCCTCATGAGACCCTACACTTTACTCTGCGGTGCCTTTAAAGACAGCCTGGAAATAACGTTACTAGTTGGAAATAAAAGACGAGATGGTATTACATCAGTGTTACATCTTGTAAAATTGATGACTGTCACTCTGTTTCAAGGATTAGTTTAAAGTCCTGGTCTTAACCTTCAAAACTCTAAATGTCAGTCCTTGTTGCCCTCCCTCCAAGTTTCCTTCTGTCACACACCTACAGTGAAGATCATTAGAAATCCGCTTGATTTTTCACTTCTGTATTATACCTCATAGGAGGGTGAAAAAGTCTTTTTAGTGGTGGTACTAAAACTGTGGAGTTCCCTCCCCGTGAAATTTCATCCACTCTTTTCATATTTAGCATTTAGGTGTTTGTTGGAAACTGTTTTTGATTTGTTTTTTAATACGTTGTAATAATTTATTGCTGCATTGGATTTGGCTTTTATCTGAAAGTCACATACATTTTATTTACAGTTGTTAAGAATAAACTATAGACTTTCTCCCATTTGGTTAGAAACATATTAAAAGTAGCAGATTCAAACCAGCACATTCACCCTTCTGGAAGATTTAGACTTGATAAATCAGTTCCTTTTGTAGTTACTTTGGGAGCAGCTTTGTGGGTAGTTCACTGACACTAAGGGGAGATTCCCCCCCTCCCACATTACATGTAGCATTAGAGTTTCATTAGGATTAAGTCACACATATACCCTACACTGTGCTTCCAGTGAAACTTGCTTTGCTGTGCTATTCCAACAACTAATAATGATCCTGTTGATTACTTTCCTCATTAACACCAAATTCATACATTAACTTTGTGACATGATTTTCATTGTTTCCCATGCACTGCCCTTTAACAATCTGACAGAAGAGCCTTGAATGAAATAGGCTGTTCTTATAGTGAGATTATAAGGGGAAGGAAAAACAAAGGAAATTATTTTAACATATTTCAAAGAGAAGTATGACAATCATGATTTGTGAAAATTGTGAGAAGAAATTTTTGGTGGCTGTGTTATTTCTTTTTGCCCTTCATTGTTCTTTTATTGATGTGAGACCAGATATTGCACATAGGCAGCTATAAAGTCACGAGGGGTCACCAGGTTTGCCCAGCAACCAGCAGCTGAAGTTTTCTAACAAGGAGCTTGTGCTTTTATTTAGAGTATTTTTGAAGTGATGCCTGTCCTTTACAGCTAGATGAGCACTGGAAATAAAGGGTTATCCATGTCAGTTCCCTTGGAGCATACAGATTGTTCTGCGAAGGAACTGATCTGAATTGGCTCAGAAAGTTGACATCACGTTTAACCTTTCGCTGGAGTTCAAGTCACTGCAAAAGCACAAGACTTTAACAATGCAGAGACTTGGGCTGGTTAAAACATGGAATGCCTCATAGAATTGTCAAATGGTAAAAACAACTTCTATAGGTGGGTTCCTCCAGAAGTAATTTGTGACAGGAGAGGTGTTCCCTATATACACCTGAGTTAGAATGAAAATAGATACTGATGAAATGGTTATCAAAGAGGATTTGTAATCAGAACCTTGTTGATGCATAGCCCTTTATACAACCAAGACTAACTCTCTCTCTCTGTATACATACATCTGGAAAAAAGCATACTGGAATGGATCCCCCCTCTCTAACACCCCCCCCCACACACCCTCTTTCTCTTTTGTCTTTCTTCCTCTCTCATGCACATCTCTTATATTCATTCTCTGTTTGACATACTGTATATTTGCACATTCTCTCCCTCACCCCACCCTCTCTCTCTTTCATACACCCCCCACCTCGGTGATCCTATGAAGATTGTTACTTCCCCATAGAAACAGCACTCTTAGCTGCATAGGTATCTCCTATGAGAAAAAATATAGTGTACATGGTTATTTTATGTACTAACTCTGAATACAAACAACAAAACTGAGCTAAGAAACAAAAGATAATGTCCGAATGCACTAATAGGGGTGTTATTATGATTATAACTCCAATTCCAACTACTTCTAATGGAATATCTTGACTTATTTCTACCAAAAAGATAAGGCATTTAATCTGTGCTTTGAAGACTTCATTACTTATTTCTTTGACAAATTGATATTTGATATTCAGTCAAACTTCTAGTTTTATCATTTGGTGCATTATGGAACTCTCTTCATTCAGAGATACATCCCTATCCTTTGTCTTCCAGATGCCAGTTAAGAGCATATCTACTTGTACAAGCTTTCTTTGGGGGGGGGGGCAGGGATGGAGATAAACAGATGTTCAATTTGCTTCTGACATCTCCTTTTCATTCCTTGCATGCTGCATGATTGTGGCTATTATGACTTTGGAAGTAGCAGCTCTAAGCAATGATGATATGTTGCTTCCAAACCAGTCTTCAACATTTTGCAGCCAAGAGGGTCTTCTCATTTATTTTATTTATTTATTTATTTAACTTTTGCCTCCCATTTATTTTGCCTCCCATTTATTTTGCCTTGAATGACCAGTCACAACAACCTTTACTTTTCTTTTCTCATTAAATCACTGAAGTATTCTACCTGCATGTGGTCTATGGCTTCTTTGGTTCTATTCATTTGTCTTAGTACTTCTTAACTGGTCATCCTCTCAGTCCAAAAAATTCTTACCATCCTGTGATAAATGCATCTATCTTTCTAATGGTAGCCTGAAACCACAAATACATAGCATTGCATGATATTCATTCTTAAAGCCAATTTTAAGTTTCTGTTGCATATTATATTCTATATCTTAGAATCATAAAATTGCAAAGCTGGAAGAGACACCAAGGTCACTGAGTGCAGCCCTCTGTCAAAGCAGGAAATTCACAGATAAAGCATCATTTAGAATTGGCCATCTAGTCTTCCTTTAAAAACCTCCAGTGAAGAAGAGTCCACCATCCTCCAAGGCAGTCCATTTCAAAATCAAGCAACTGTTACTGTAAAGAAGTTCTTCCTGATGTTTATGTAAAAACAATTGCATAATTTGAATCCATTATTTCTGGAGATACAGAAAACAAGCTGCTCTATTTTCTATCTGACAGTCCTTCAAAAGTTTGAAGATGGCTATCATATTGTCTCTCGGTCTTCCATTTGCCAAACTCTATCTATATACCTAGTTCCCTCAACTGTCCTCATAGGACTTGGTTTCCAAAACTTCTACCATTCTGATCGCCTTCCTCTGGGCACATTTCAGCTTGTTGTTATTCTTCTTAAACCATGGTACCCAGAACTGGACACAATATTCAAGGTGAGGTTGGACCAAACCAGAATAGAGAAGTACTTGATATGAAAACTACACATCTGTTGATGTAACTAAGCATTAGACTCTCTTTTTTTGCCTCTGCATCATACAGTTGACTGAAGTTTAGCTTTTGGTCCACAAAGACCCCCAGATCCTTTTCATGGACTACTGCCAAAACATTTTTCCTGCTTAAATATAGAACATTACATTTTTCTATGTAGAAACCCAGAATTTTTTGCTTGTTGTGGTCCAGTTCTCCAACTTGAATTGTCATTTTGTCTTCTGAAGTATTAGTTTCCTTTTCCACTTTGGTGTCATCTGCAAGTGTCATGAGTGTCATGACCTTATGACAAGTGTCATGACCTTATCCAAGTTGTTTATAAAGATGCAGAAACACATTGTGCCTAGGATGGTACCCTGCATCACAGTAGTTATCTCTTTTCTCCTGGATGACACAGAAGCATTGGCGAGCACTCTTTGGGTGTAGCCCATCGCCTATTGTCCATCGTCATCCAACTACATATCCTAATAGTAGCATCCCCTAGCTCACATTATACCAACCCAACAAAAGAATTTCATAAGGGGAAGTGTCAAGGACTTGCTGAAATCGAGACATCCACAGCATTCCAATTCTCTACCATGCTTGTGACTCTATCAACAAAAAAGAAGATTTAATTAGTTTGGCATGACTAATTTTGAGAAACCGTGCTGGGTCTTAGAAATCACAGTGCCCTTTTCTAAGTGCTCACATACCAATTGTTTCATTATCTGTTCTAGAAACATTGATATCAAGTTGACCAGATCTTCCTTCTCCCCCTTTAGAAGATAGGAACTACATATGTTAGCCTCCAGTCTTCAGAGACCTCACATGTACTCCAAGAATTCTCAAAGATTCTGTCCTAACTGTAGCTTCTTGCCCACAATACAAGTTGCACATCAGGGCAATCAACTGCTGAGGTACATCCATTTCTTTTGGAACAAGCTATAGTTTCTGATGATCTCCACAGTCAAAGGCTTTATAAAACTCACTTTATACATGGTATGAATTACTATTCAGAGTATCAGGTATATATTCAATCAGGTCAAATGAAAATTAAATGCAGAAAGAAATTGACAATCTATTATCTGGAATTTTAAGCAGAGTTGAAATAAAATCCAACAATATGAGGCCTTTTATCACTACCATCCATAATTTGCTGGACAGGCTGCCTTTCTAATATTGAGATAAAGTATGAAAACATACAGAACTCATTTAGTCTGGGAATGCAGTCTGTTTGGAGCGTCTGTTGCAGAACACCCACTGTGGAAGAGTGAACCTATATTTGTGTGAAATACAATGGAAACACAAACAGTGTTTCCAGTGCCTTGTTTTTTTGGACCATTGTTTATGTGAAGGCTATCCTTCCATATTCTTGAATATAGTAAGATAAACTTGTAAACACTTGTTGCATAAAGTAATCTTCTCCATGCTGGTATCCTATGAATATTTTTGATTACAACTCTCATCATCCCTAAACAACGGGCAAGCTGGCAGGAACTGATGGCAGTTGTCATCAAAAACAATGTTTGGAGGGCACTGCCTGGGAAAATGCTGTTCTAAAATGTTGCTTTCACTGCATAGTTTTGGACTACAGCCTGCAAAGATTAATTTTCTCATGTCAAACGTATTGTTAGCATTAAAATCTAAAATAAACTGTTCAGATTAAATTTATGTAAATGATATTTACTACACTGCAATCTTCTCCTTGTTTTATCCTTAAAATGACATTGCAAACTACAGTGGTATATTTCAGGGGTGACTGGGCAGAAAGTGCTGTCCTTCATTCCCTCTCATTTGTCAAAAACAAGACATTAAGAAAAAAATAAATTAACTTGATCTGATCCCAGCAGTGTGAGTGACCCTTGCATCTATAAATTTTTATCAGGAAAATTGCTCCAGTTGGGAGTCAGATTAAAGGCAACAGCTTAAATCCACACAGGATATATTGGCTTTTCTTTACATTGATAATTGTGCTTTTGCAGAGTACATAGATTCCTACTGTTGGGTTAAGTGTGTGCTTGCTAGAAAATCCATCAAAACGGAATCATCAAATGCATGGTCACCAACCTGTACACAGCATGGCAACCATGTTTTGAAGATCACCAGCTGCTGGAAAAGTTCACTGTTTTTACAGCCTGTCTGGATTTGCAAAGATGAGGGAGGTTATCAAGCTTGTGGCTGGCATGCTTAATATGTTCTCACAAAACAAAACACCCAGATCAAACCCTAATCTTGCCTGCTTTGATAGGCCTGTTATATACAAGAACTTCCACTAGAGTTCACTCACAAACAACATGAGTTTACACTAATTTACACTGACTGATTAATAGAAAACTTGTAAGTACTGATTTTGTATTTTTAATGCCTGAGTCTTTATAACACCAAAGAGATTTTGGCTGAAATCCTGTTGTTTAGTGTATAAATCACACAAGAGCAGGCCTACTGAATCAGTGGGAATTTAGTGAATCAAGCCCCCCTTAAATTTCATGGATTCAAATGTATTTCCTCTAATTGTAACTTACAATGCTGAAATAAATCACTACTAGAGTAGGCCCATTTGAATCAATGAAACTTACAAAAGGGTTGACTCACCCAACCCCCACTCATACTTGCCTTTTCATTTTAAAAGTTCATACTCATCATGTTTGTTTCTCACACTCTTGATGCATCACTATCATTCTTGTCTCCAGTACTTGGTCTTCCCATATCCTCTCTCCCCAGCAGGAATCAGTTTAATGCCCTCTGTACTTTAAACTGAATCCTGTCAAGGAAGGATGCAATGCTCACAAGCAACCAAACAACTTGTTAGTCACAAGTAACATAGTACTTAAAGTCAACAATCTTATTCAGTCTCTGACTCTAGTTGTTTTTCTCCAGCAGTATACGTAGGTGGATGAACTCTGGCCTTCCAGGCACTTTAGACTACAATTCCCATTTCTTGCCTTCCTGGGTAGAGCTACAGTTATGTTAAAACTTCTGGAGGACCAAAGCAGCCCCCAACCTTGCCTTGTAGTCAGTGATGTAGCATTGGGAGGCCCACAGGGGCAGTTGCCATATGCACAAAATTCTTATACTGTACTTCATCAGAAGACAGGAGGGCCTGGCGTGCTCTGGTCCATGGGGTCACGAAGAGTTGGACATGACTTAACGACAAAACAACAACAAAATACTTCATCAATTGTCTTGCCTTTCAGCTTCTTGCACAAATTTAATTCAAGAACCCCATGCCACAGTAGTTAAACTGCAGTACTATAGTCAAGCCCCGGTTTATAACCTGAGTTTGATCCCAATGGATTCAGGTAGTTAGTTCAAGGTTGACTCAGCCTTCCATCCTTCCAAGGTCGGTAAAATGCATAGCCAGCTTGCTGAGGGCAAAGTGTTGTTTGTATAATTGTGTTGTAAATTGCCCAGAGATTGCTTCAGTATGATGGGGTGGTATATAAGTTGAAACAACAACAACTCTATACTGTTGACATTTGGGTATGTTCGTTACTATTACAAGATACGTATTAATCTTTGCAAACATTAAAGAGACAAAAATAGGTTATCAGAAGTCTTTAGTGATGATGGATGATACTGAGCTTGGGACACTCTTATATTCATAAACTTTCATTCTCATTCAAGCTTCATTTTCATATTTATAACATCTAATGAATCATGAAAAATTTATTCTGCTTAGTTATTTTTTGTCATCCTATCAACTTCTATTGAAAGTAGGTAGTCTGAAAGCTTCTTGGGGCTTTGTTATGCAGTAAATTATTGCAAGTTATGTATAGAAGAGAGTCAGTACAGCTATGATCAGAAGTCACATTCATAATTTTTTTAAGTTAATGCATATGAAGGATAAAGAAGAACCTAAGGTAAAAAGAGGGTTTTTCTTGTCCATATGCATAATGTCTTTGTTGGATAAACACAGAAGCAAATCAAATGATGGTTTCAAGCCCATTAGTCTTGGCTGCTGCTGCTGTCTTCAGCAAGTTGCCCTCAGGAAGCTCTCTTCTCTGAGGAGACTCTTACTCTTGGGATTACCACCATGGTTCCTGCAGCTGCCTTCTCCTTCTGTGTCCATTCTACACCACTGCTGCTCCTTTTTGTTCTTGTAACTCACCACATGCATGGATGTCAATAACCAGCAGATGCCTAAAGATGCTGACTCTTTACATATTAAAGATATGATTTTTTTTAGTAAAACTAGCAGAGTTAGTTAGGAGGAGTCATGCAGAACCTACTTAAATTTCTAGCATTTTCTAAAATGTACATACATTTTTTAGGAGGACACCACTGTTCCCGCACCAATTTTTTTTTTAAAAAATGAATCTGCCACGCAGTGCAAACCATAGCTACCATATACTAAAAAGGAGTCAGAAAGCCGCTCTCCATCTTCATATTTCTTCCATTTTATTCTCATAACTTGTAAGTTGCCATAAGACAGTGACTAGGCCAAGCGCTACTAATACATTTGGTTATGGAAGTGTATTTGAATCCTGGCATTGCAGGTTGAACAATGCTACTCTAATCACTAAACTGAATTGGGTCAACCTGTGACTGCACCTGAGGGGAAATGATAAATTGATACATAGAGTTCAGCAAATGTGTGCCAAACATAAAAGCAGGATAAATGTGCAAAAAGCAAATTATAGCTCAAGCCTGAAAGTCAATTGACGCACACTGGAAAAAATAGCTATTGACCAAAATTCTATTACATACATTTATTTGTAGAAGCCAAATGGCCTAACTTGCAATAGTGGCCTACTGGCAATTAAAAAGTCATTGTCATCCTATCATCCCATGTTAATGAGTCATGAAACCCTGTTAATGAGTCAGAAACACATCACAAGGATGAGGATTTAGTGAGGACCAGGGCCTTAATATGTATGTACATCACAGAAGTGAGTACACCCCCTCACATTGCATAAATATCTTAGTATATCTTTTCATGTGACAACACTGAAGAAATGACACTTGGCTTCAATGTAAAGCCGTTTAGACATTAATGGCTGTGTGTTGCGTTATTTTGAGGGGACAGCACATTTACACTGTTATACAAGCTGTATACTCACTGCTTTACATTGTAGCCAAGTGTCATTTCTTCAGTGTTGTCACATGAAAAGTGATGGGGTGTACTCACTTCTGTGATATACTGTATGTATGTATGTATGTATGTATGTATGTATGTATGTATGTATGTATGTATGTATGTATGTATGTATGTATGTATGTGCACCTGAAAAT
This sequence comes from Intellagama lesueurii, assembly GCA_037013535.1. Lineage (NCBI taxonomy): Eukaryota > Metazoa > Chordata > Lepidosauria > Squamata > Agamidae > Intellagama > Intellagama lesueurii. The sequence continues at coordinate 54,876,733 of JBAJHW010000003.1, read as the reverse complement.
TCAAGCAGGAATTTATTCATTGCTAGCAAGAAGCAACTGTATGTTGTGGTACTTTGTCTTCCAGAAATGTAACTATGCAATAGGATTTTGGCCATTTCCTTTTAAACTAAAAAAAGCTACACTGAAAAAAAACCACAGGTATTTAGAACCATCTAATCTGTTTTAGCTAAGTTATTGATAGGATATTGACAAGTTATTTCCTGGAAAGAATATACATTTTATATCATGAAATTTTCAGATAAAGCAAAAACTGTAGTGAATAAAAATATAAATTGCTTTATTTAAAGATTATGTAGGATAACTTGGTGATATGATTTTTCAAATATATCTGAGTGTTGCCAGGAAGAATGGGAAGCCTAAGGAACATATATTCTAGGGGTGCGGGGGGGGGGGGGAATCAGCTTTTGGAAAGTTTCTACATGTGTGCTGTCATTAATTTTATTGAGCTGGTCAAAATGTGTATCCATTGATGGGGATGGGGACACATGCTGTGTCCATCCAGTTACATTCTCCCCAAATCTACCTTGAAGATCTGAAGAGATAGTTACTCTATGCAGATGTATGTAGTTACAGAGCATTGCATGACTGGAAGAGGGCAGAGTCATGAGGCACATGCCTGTTGCCCTCCAGGGACACAAATTCCTTTGTCATTACTATCCATTATTTCAAAACGGTTTCTGTCTTTATATATATTGCTCCCTTTGGGGATCTATAATGCTACTGTCCTCTGGGGAAAGTTTCACTTTTGATTGCTATTCTTAGTATGCAAGTGCTTTCACATGCATCTAGAGCTGAGGTGGACAAAGTAGGGGCTACATATACTCCTCTGGCACCCCTAGTCTTCAGCACTCCCACACACCAATTTTTGGTTTTTAATTTTTATTTAGTACTGTCTAAGGGGCAGGTTGTGAGTTTGCCATGCATTGGGTCTCCCAGTACCCATGGTTCCGCCGCCATCTGCAAGTCAGCACTTTTTGCCAGCAGAAGGTACAAGGTGGCATCTTCCATGAAAGAAAGAAAGAAAGAAAAAAAGGAAGGAAGGAAGGAAGGAAGGTAGGTAGGTAGGTCCATTCAAGGTCCAAGAGTGTGCATGGGTAGCCCCTGGGCTTCCAAATCTTCATCTAGAACAAACCTGTATAGAATGAACTGAAATAATACATAGACTGGTGGTATCATCCTATACTATGGGAATAGCTGGCTTTGAACTCAAGATAGGATTCTGTGCCTGCTTGCATGTGTAAGTAGGATTCCGTGCTGACTTACAGGGTAGCAAACTCCAACTGAGCTCAAACGTAGCAAACATATTGATTTTGTCACTGACTATCTGTATCTTACTGCAACTCCATCTATTTGGACTTAAGTCATGCTTAATGCATATGAAAACACCAGGATATTAACAATAGTAATCATGAATATGCCACCATGGATAGTGGTATGTGTGAATTACACAAACTTAGATATTTTTTGGAATTTGTGTGAATAACACAAATGTAGAAACAATTTGGAATAATGGAAGGCAGTAACAAAGGTCCAAGGTCCATTAGACATTCTCTGGGTAGCTGAGTCCCATTTCACTGGCCATTTAATTTGTCTAAAGACCCTAGTATCTGTCACAGAAGTCCATACTAAAGGGTTTTGTAGAGTTCTCAGCCTCTCCCACTCTCTGTTCAAGTTCTATCTGAAACTATTTGCCAGTTGGAATAGAAACACCAAGCAAATTCAAGAAACTAACCCATAGAAACACAACCAACTAAAAGATATGGGAAGCTGAGTTAATAAGTAAAAAAAAAAAAAAAATCACAAGGATGAGTATTCAGTGGAGACCAAGGCTTAATATCCATTCATTCGTTTATTTATTTTTCTATTTACCTGTATATTTATTAATTTGTTATTTGTTAATACACAGTACTTATTATTTACTTATACAAATACCCATGTATTTGTTAATACACAGGTTCAGGGTGAATAAAAATGAAAAAGCTTCTTTATTGCCCTGTTCCCAGTATGTGCTTTGAGACTGAAGGAGAACTACATACTCTTGTGTGACTCTTTCTCACTTTTGGTAGATGCTTTCTTTAGCATGCAGTACTGCTTGTTTGGTGTCAAGAGTCCACGGTGTTCGAGAATTCATGTTGGTCTTCAGTTGATGCCCTGATCGGCCATTCTATGGTATCTTATAGTTCAGGAAAAATCAAGAAAAGGTTGTATGGTCGTGGAACAATACAAATGCAGGAGCAGATGACACCTTTAATTGGCCAGATGAAACTATTTATTTAGCTTTAATTTGCCTTATATTGACTGCTCCTGGTGGTTTAACTACATTCCTAATCCCAACTCTATTAGAGGCAAGCCATGCCACTGGGCAGTCTTCCCGCCCCCAGGCAGAAACGGAAAAGGAGGGCCCCCCGGATTGCCTGTGACTGTCCTCTGTTTTAAGAATTGGGCCATAAATTCCAAACTACTAGCTGAGGAGGAGCTTGAAATCAACATGCATGCTGCAGCTGTTTCCATCTAAGAAACTAACCCAGCTTCTACACCAGTGGTCTCAAACCTTTTCCCAACCGCAGACCAGTTGGGGGCGGGGTCCGTGCGTGCAGGGGTGTGGCACGCTCATTTGGGGGTGTGACGTGCTCACACGGGGGTGTGGTGCGCTCATGGGGTGTGTGGTGTGCTCACAGGGGCGTGGCGCGCTCACGGGGGGCATTCATGGGGGGCAGGAGATCTGTGTCTGTGGCCCAGTCCTGCCTAGGCCATGGACCGGTGCCGAGTCGCAGACCGGGGGTTGGGGACCCCTGCTCTACACCATCAGCCATGTGAATGTGGGACATTAGTAACAGCACATAAGTTTGGAACTACCCAGAAGAACTTGATGTACAGCCTTGAAGAAGATGATTTATCATCAAAAGCTTGCTGATTGTTTTTGTTTCTTTGTTTTATATTCTTAATGGTCAATTAAAAGTATTACCTGCTCCTACATTTGTATTATTTCCATGACCATATGGCCTTTTCCTGATTTTTCCTGAACATTAAAATGTATGGTTATTCAAAAAGAGTTAAATTGTTTATTGCCACTTTTGATGACATCTGCCACTTTAGCCACCATAAATCTATATGTTTAAAGAATTACAATTTGGAAAAGGGAATTAAAATTGAATGCTATGTCATCCATTTCAGTCTTCATTGTAATGAAACAGTTATTGAAATGCAATGATTTAAAATGTTAATGCCTTAAACGTGAGTGAATTTGGTTTGCCCTCTATTGAGGAAACTAGCTTTCCCTAAGTTGATTAAACAACAACAACAACTCTCAAGTGACTAAACAGTCAAAACTGCAGTGTGCATTTGTGTATTGCACTTTCATCCTCTGTTTTACATTCGGCTGGAATTTGTATTCTATAGTACTAACCAGAAGCTTTTAACATTGACATTCCCTTAGGCACAATTGCTTTCTGATCATGTTTAACCTTCAAAATGTTTTTAAAGATCTGATTTCCTTTTTCTTCCACAATGTTGTTTTTTAATACTTTAATACTGTGTCCACAGGTGCAGCAAAATTTTGTTTTGAGTCTCTTTTAGAGGATAAAATTGATTGAGCAATTTTATCTGCTTGTCAGTTACTGTGCTAGATTGCAGAATGTTAGTACAATAGCTCTATATCAGCCTTTTTTCTATAACTTTTTGTCCACACACATAGCTAATATTTGTTTGTTTCCTCCTAAGAACAAATGCTTCATGGTGCAGGTATTCAGGTTTCAGAAAAGTGAACCATACCATTTTGTTCTGTGGGTTGAGAACATGACTTGCCCAAAGTTTTCCAAGTTCTTAGGTCCTATTTGAATGGTGCTTGTTAAATCAGTCCTGAAAAAATGTGACTGATGGCCACACAATAAGTCAATGGGATTTGAACCTAGAGCGAAGTCCACTACTTTATCCATTTGTCTTCAAACACTTGGTTCATCTACATACAACAACATTCTATTCTACATCAGCACCAGAACTCCCTTCTTGGAATGTAAATATGAGTACATGTGTGTGTGAGAGAAAGAGAGACTAACATATATGTTTGGTCTCATATCTGAAATGTTGGGATCAGACTCAGAGGCACCATTTATGGACAATTTCAAAAGCTGGTGCTAGACATATCTTTTTGGTATTTGTCACATGCCTCCTCTCTGTTACCAATGTCAACCCTCCCTTTGTCTTATCACTTGAAGATTTGTCTCTTTAAACCAACACAGGAATAAACATGCTTTCTTTAATAATCATTACTTATTTCTTCTCTTCCTCTTCTGCTGCAATGATCCTTCGTGTGAGTATATTTAACAGTCACTCAAACCCTTATCACACCCACTATGTTTGAATTAGGTATTATTAAAATAACAGTGTTAAAAAGTACATTTTTTTTTAAATTCTTAGGCTTTAAAGTAATTTAGCACAGGCTTTTCACCTCTTGTAATATCTCCTCTAACCTTTTTTTCAGACTTCTCTCTCAAGCTCTAGACTCCAAAACGATTTCTCTTATCACTCTAAATCAGACTCAAGACTGCCTTTAAAAATAATCCCCTGTTCTTGCGTAGTTTCTCTTCCAGCCAATCAGAACAACCCTTACCAACATTCCATGCTCCTCACTCATCCCCTCTTATCACATACTTACCAAACCATATAAACAATACATTTAAATATGTATGCCATATGTAGTGTCAGATGGGGTCTGTAAGTTTAAACTTGTAAACTGCCCAGAGTAGTGCATGCACTAATGGGTGATATATAAATCAAACAAGCAAATAAGCAAGCAAACCCAGGCATCACACTATATATTTGCCTTATGGCGTTCCATCTTATTCTCCATACTGTCTAACATGCATATGAATTTGCTGAACGAAGCTATCTGAAATTTTGGGATTTAGTGCAACTTGTGAAGGGCACTGCTGAACATCTATTCGTTCCATTCTTGTTAAATATTAAGTTTCCAATTAAAGGAGCAAAATTTTAACAAATTAAAAAGTGATATTAAAGATAAATTACAGGAGTATTCTAAATTCAATCAATCAATCTTTATTTTGCGGTCTCCGACCCATTAAAATACATACATGTAATATTTGAAATAAGTGGAAGGAATTAAAACATTTCAAGACAGTTAAAACAGTATAAAGTAATAAGATAGATTACCCATATGTTGTTTTTTATATTAATATTATATACAATAGAGTATTCTAAATTGAAACTATTGTGGTTTGGGAGAATCGCTATGATCAAAATGAAAATATTACCAAAAATTACTTTTTTATTTAGGATGCTCCCAATACAATTAGAAGAAGAAGATTTTAAGTATTGGCAGGGACTAATTAATGGATTTTGTAATCAAGGTAAAAAATCAAGAATAAATAAAAGATATTGGTATAAGGCTCAAAAAATCGGAGGTTTGGGTATTCCTAATATAAAAAATTATTATATAGCGAATCAACTAAGATTTATTGGAGATATTATATATAACAAAGGAAGGTTAATTTGGTGGGATATAGAATTCTCAGAAATAAATGGGAATATTGAAAAATATTTGTTTAATGTAGTAAAAAGAAATACAATAAATCAGGTAAACAACCCTTTTTTAAGAAACAAATTAAATATCTGGAACAGATCTAAAAAGAAGTTATGTCCCTTTACTTCACCACTAAAATTAGTGACCGAAATAGAAAATTTCCCAGGAAACTTGAAGGGTTTAGCTGATTTGTTTAAGGATAAAAAAGTTGCCAGATTGAAGGATTGGATGATTAAAATGAGATTGAAGGATCAGATTATAGTTAAACTTCAAACCAATAAACTATCATGGTATAATTATATCCAATTAGATAGTTGGACAAATGAATGGTTGAAGACTAATGGCAAATGTAGAGAATGTACTAAGTATGAACAATTTCTATCATCACATGAAGACATGCAGAAAGATGCTTTGAGGAAGGGAGTAGTAAGTAGAATTTATAACCTAATTTTGGAACAAGAGGAAAAAGAGACTGAAATAAAAGGTTTGAAATCAATTTGGGAACATGATTTAAAGACAGAAATTAAAACAGAGGATTGGACAAAAATTTGGAAGATGAGAGTTTTAAGATAAATGTCGGTAAGAATAAAGGAATTTTTTTTTTGAAATTAGTTTAAGGTGGTACATGACTCCGGTGAAATTGAACATAATAAATTCAGACTATTCTAAGGCCTGTTGGAAATGTGATGAAGAAATTGGCACGTATTATCATATGTGGTGGGAGTGTAAATTGATTCAGAAATTTTGGAAATTGATTTTTGAGGAAATATGTGATATATTTGGAAAAGATATCGAACTTAATTCTAAAATTGCTTTGCTGTCAATTTTTGATAAGATAGAACTTGATTATTGCTCAAAGGAATTGATTTCTAATTTTATGACAAGTGCTAGAATATTAATAGCTAGACTCCGGAAAGATAAAAATGATATTAAATTAGAAGATTGGTATAATGAAGTATGGGACATTGCGTTAAATGATAAATTGACTACTGAACTTAAGATGAAAAGAGGGGAAATAAGTTTAAATATTTTTTATGCTATTTGGGGTAGATTTATTGAATTTGTATTAGTGAAAGGAAAGGGAAAAGCCTCTAAGCAACAATCAATACAATTTTGGAAAGGAGGTTCATAATAAAAGTATTGCTCCAAAGGGTCCCATGGGTATGGGGGTGCACTGTGTTTCAGATTGTATTAGTAAGTATTTTGTATTCTTGTATTTGTTTTGGAAATTTTAAAAAATAAAATAAAATAAAAATATTAAGTTTCCACCAGCATTCTTATTCTGCCCTGGTTTGATATATTTTTCTTTCCTGACAGGGAAATTTATATGCATTTTTAATGTATTTTTCCTAAAATGTATACATTTTTATATAGATATATTTAATCTGCAGTGACGTGGTGGCGCTGCGGGTTAAACCGCAAAAAGCCTCTGGGCTGCAAGGTCAAAAGATCAGCAGTTCGAATCCACGCGACGGAGTGAGCTCCTGTCGCTTGTCCCAGCTCCTGCCAACCTTTGAAACCATGCATAAAATGCGAGTAGATAAATAGGTACCACTACGGTGAGAAGGTAACAGCATTCCGTGTCTAGTTGCGCTGGCCACGTGACCACGGAAAACTGTCTACAGACAAAACACTGGCTCTATGGCTTGGAAACGGGGATGAGCACTGCCCCCTAGAGTTCGACACGACTGGACAAATTGTCAAGGGGAACCTTTACCTTTACCTATTTAATCTGCACCGTTGTATCTCCTTTCTGCATTAACTGGAATGTATTTGCACAAATGCATACATTTCTTGCACGTACATTTTTAAAATGCATACCTTGTTTTGTATGCAACTTTCCCCTCCAAAATGAAACATGTGTTTTGCAAATATATGGATTTCTGAGGCAAGATGTCTGTTCTGTCTCTAGAGGTTATGTTGCCTTTCTGTCTCTAGAGATTCAAAATGGCATTTCCACATGGAAGTGTGAATCCAAAGACATCTCCTCCCCATTCCTGAACCAATATACTGATGAAACCCAACTCATCTCTCACTTTTCCATCTAAACCAGACAAGAGCAATATGTAGCCCCTGGCTGGTTTTGCAGCTTCTCTGTGCTTCCAAAATTTGGTGGCATGATAGTGGCAGCATCTAAAACTCACTTTTTTTTTTTACTTTTTGCATTAAGGCATCTATGATGCTCTTCATGTCTTGGAGCCAGCTGACACTCTCAAAAAGCTCCCAGGAGTTCTAACTGGCTCACAAATGAGGTACAAGTTGCCTGAATGCCTTGCTTTAATGTGGAAGTGGCTAGTTTAAGGGGGAAATAGTGTGTTGAGGTGGGTTTACTATCAAATGTGCACCACCAACAAGTTTCATTAGTTCAGGGGAAGCTATGTACCTGTTTCTAAATCTAAGGAGTTCTAAATCATTGTCTGGAGCCAGGAATCAGTTGAAGTATGGTGAACAAACAGAGACAAGATACATGTGTTCCAATTCAGTTGGGCTCAGATGAGGCTGAATTCCCACAGATAACTCTGGATTGCAGTTTAAGGATACTCCTGGATTCAACCATGAAGACAGATGCTCAGCCTTTAGTGGTGGCCAAGAGTATATTTTCAGAATTAAGAACACAGGCTTTTGATTTTTCCTAGGAATCTATAAAGGTTTATAGGGCTCTTACAAAGGTGTTCAAGTGTCAGACATTCTGACCTGACACTAGTGCACCAATTGTTATCTGTTCCTGGAAATGTCAGATATTGCTACATGATATATATAACATATACATAGAGTTACATCTCACCTGTACTACTGCACTGTACTCACTGTGAGAACCTTGACAATATAATTATATATTGTTAAGGTTCTCACCTTGACAATATAATTATATATTGTTAAGGTTCTCACCTTAACAATGGTTAAGAACCTTAACAATATATAATAAGATGTTAAGGTCAATATCTGTGAAATAAACTGTCAACTTCCCTGTATAAATATTTCAGGGTCAAAGTAGATAATGCCTTTTTGTTTTTAGAAGAAATGTTCCTTCAGGTGGTAAAATATGTCTGTTACAACACAAGTGAACATCTCCTTGCACATTTTGCATTCAGCATGCTCTGGTTGGTCCTCTGAACTGATTGGTCAGTGGGAGGTATACACAGGCTTTACTAGCAAATATAATTTTTGAAGCACTCTTCTCTGAGGAAATCTTGATGCAGGAGAGAAACTGATCAATTATATGACATAAGTATTCATAGTGTTTTGTTTTACCGTGTCCAGATGGTTTACGAGGTCTGATAATCACAATAATACATATACAATCCTGAAAATGTTGGTTAAAACATTGGAAACCAGTTATTGGCTCCCATCTTCACTCTATCCACTTGTACATAGTCCACTTTCTGTTTAGTTATCCTTGAAACCAGAATTGAAAACAATAGTTTATATTGGATCTCTTATGTGGGCTTTCAGAGGAAACAAAAGCATTTCAACAAACTGAGGGGGAAGCTATGCATATGAGAGGAGACAGTGCATGAACTTTGACTTATTTCAAGTGTTTCAAACATTTCTCAGTGGTTTGAAAAGACTATCTAAATTGATTCTATGCACATATTTTCATGGAGTCACAGTCAGTGCTATTAAATCATGTAACTGCAATCATGGACAGTCATCAATTCTCTTGCATATCTGGTAGAGGGGCTGAATTTCCTAGAATGCCACAGGCCATGATATTTTTCTGTTCTCCCAAATCAACAGTAGGCAAGCATAGCCCAAGGCACATATTAAAATACAAAACTTTAAGGAAGGCTAAAGATACATATCTTTTTGTTTTACTTCGAACCAGCAAAGAATCCAAGTGGAGCTTTAAAAAATCTGTTTACAGCAGCTCATTAATATTCCCCAAAGAAATATATGTTTAACAAAATCTCAACAGTGAATCCCATGTAGTTTTAATAATTAATTTTAATGAATTTGAGATTTTGATATTTATAGAAAACTGGCAAGGATGTGGAGACAGCAATTTGGCATTTGCAAAATACCAGCTTTCAGCAGATAAAGAAAAAAAATATGAAAATTATCTGTACCAGCATTCATTAAAATCCCAGCGTAGGTAAATAACTAATTGTACACCATCTGTCTGTTTATACTCATACTAATAAAAAGCTCTCTGTCTAACCCAGATAAATGCACTGGTTCTTCTTTCTCTGAACCCAGTATTTTTCTGTAAATTGATGCAGTTCAGAAATGGTAGGTGCTAACTTTTGATATTGAAGGTCCACTAAAATAGTACAGCAGGATGTGCATTCAAACTGTGCTAGCATAAATTGAGAGATATTTAACTTGCATTTCATTATTTGAAATGCAAGTTAAATATATTCAGAAAATGCTCAGATAGTAGAAAAAATTAGGTCAATGTTGAATTTTAGTGAAGTAGATTCTGTATCTCACTGTTTAAAAGAATGGAACAATACCAAGTTCACCTGTTGAGTTTCATAGCTAAATAAGGGCTGAACTCAGATCTGTACATTTTTCAAAAAACCCCGACAATATGTAGCATTTTAATTTTAGCCGACTCTAGTCACATGGTTTTTGAGTCGTTTTCTGTGTGCCTACTGAGTAATTGAAATGCTCCCTTTTAAAACTGGCTGTAACATTCACAATGGGCTTAAGTTGATTAAGAAAACAGTGTGCTAAAATAAACTGCCCTTTGGTGGCTGTCTATTTTAACTCGCTTCCTAAGAAAATAATTTGAGGCAGAGGAAAATAAATGCATACTTTGGAATTCATTGTGTGAATGTGAAACTCAGCACAGTTTTTAACACAGGTCAAATCAAGGTTTTTTTGCTGTGTGACCAGGCTCTAACACTCTTTCCACTATCACATTACAAGTGGGTTCCCTGAATCCAGAAAGCTTAGCAACCTCAGGATTAATCAAAATAAAATGCACTGGCTGTCTTACCAAGATGATCAAGAACTGAAAGCAGAAATCCAGTTCTTAAAATTCTTAGGGACCCAAGGTTGTAGCAGTAGGAACTTGATTTGATTAATTATCATTATTTTCCTCTTAACAGCTGATATATATCATACAAAAGAATTATATATCTGTTTTTCAAAAATATTAAAAAGTTTTAATGCTACTCTTAATTATGATTAATTTCTTTAACTTCTCTATTATTTCATTGTAAATAATGAAACAATTTAAAAATTGCTGATTAAAAGAAATGTCATACACTGAATGGTAGCATGGAGTGGTATTTTGTACACACAGAGAAATTGACAGATGAATCCTTTCAAGTACCTTTTCTCCTTTAAATATTTGATGTCTAGGTAGGTGTGCTTATTATAATGGTCATTTATCATTTCATTTCTTTTTAAACATTCCTATAGAGTCAAATGATGCCATGGGTGAAGAAGAAGGGAGTGTCAGAGTAGCTGGTCGAAAGATTTGGATTTTAACGATAACTCTGATGGTCTGGAGTGACTGTGGAAATGGACAAGGTCAAGGTAAATTGAAGCATGATATAAAATATCCATATAGTTTGTTATTCAGCAAGGTCTCAGTTTTAGGTTTGCCAGACCATGGATGGGATGCAATCAAGAGTGGCTCATGGACAGGGATGGGGGTGTAAGGTGCCTCCCCCCCAGTCATGAACCACCCTCAGTTGCGAACAAGTGTTTTTATCCTCTGCTTCGTTCTTTTAGTCACACAGCTGTAGAAGCCTTCAAGACAAAGAATTTCTTTCAAAATCAATTGAATATAATGGTATGATTTCCATTAGTAAAAGTTATTCATAGTCATTCAAGATCCCCATTATATTGCTTTTCTGTTTGATGGTGAGAATTTTTAAAATCTCTCTATTGTTGGAAATAATTGAATGAAAGAAGTAATGGCTGAATGGCATTTATGGTCACATCTTTAGTTCACAGTATTAAGTTATAACTCTGTGGTTTGTGCTGGAAAACTTAATGAAAATCGTGTGAGATTTTTGTGACAATGGTACATGTTTTTCAACAAATAATTTACAAGTTTGTGTAGGTACAGGTATGTTTATTGGCTGGTTAAGAAACATGAGCTATGTCATGGAGTGGCATGTTTAAAGTGGTAGCTTTTGAGTCTTGTTTCAGGCATGGATAGTAATAGGAGTCAACACTGGACTTGTTTTATTGATTGAGAAATATCTATACTATCTACCATAAAGTTGCATATTTTCAAGCTTTTTTCAACGGTTATGCATATACAGTATGTGTTCATTGCAAATCTCTGAATTTGCAGTCGTTGTTGAATGATAATACATACATTCTATGGCTCTTGTGTCCTTCCCTGGCAAACTCCTTCCCATCCTCCCCAGTGTTTGAAATATGGAGTGGCAATAACACCCCCTTGCTCCCACTTTGCCCTGTTCTCTCTTGTGTTGATGGTTTTAGAAAGCTGGACCCTACGCTAAGTTGACTGTTGGACTAACATAGCCATTCTCTTCTTGAATTTTACTAATTTTCTGTATGGGAAAAGTGATGTTGCATTTATTTTTGCATAAAGTGGTAATACCAGAAAGCTATTTTCACATGGCTGTTTTATTTGCCTTTAATTTCTGCAATTCAAGACCATGTACAATTTCTTTGTTCCTTGTGTATGTGATATGTGCTTCTATTGTAGTTGTTAAAACCGTGTCTTGACTATCAAACAGTCAGCATGTTTTCCCAAGATAAAGAAAGTCAGTTCCTTCAAAACAGAATTCCTAAATCTTATGATAAAACTAAGTGATATCATTCTGCCCATCTTTACTGCAATGTTGATGCTTGTGGGCAAAGAGAGAGAAATGGGGAATAGAAGAATAATGGTAAAGGTGAGACTAAATATTTGCTGCAGCTCACTTTAAACCTAAACTGGGAGTACAAAGTATTTTAAGTAAAAATAAATTTTCAAAATAGAGAACACCTTTGGAAAGCTAGAGCAATGAAGAGCTCTACACATTTTCTCAGCAGTTTCTGAAATACAGTCTGCATTTAGCATTGCCTTAAATCTTGAGAGAGAAAACAAATAGGTGTGGGAGGAGACGTGGCTATTGTCAGCTTTTTCTACGCCCATTTTAACTTGACCATTGTGTCTTGTCTACCTCTGAGACTGATTTTTTGCTCATAATTACATGAAGCATAGTTATGGCCTAGGTTAAAAATGTATTTGCATCTGTCACCAATTGCAGGGTACTATGGGGTTGACATGTTATTACTGGATAGACTTCTGTGTGTATGCAGCTTTGGAACTTTGTGATTAGCGATAGTGTAAGAATGTTGTGACTAGTGATAGTGCAAGAATGTTGGTATAGGTGAACGTGAATGATATACTCTCTCTTCTCAAAAAGTCTGACCCTGTTTTGAGTGGCCTAGATGGGACACTTAAAATAAAGCCCATACCCTCTCCCTGTTTCCAGTCTTACCTAGAGGTCTCAAAGAGGAAGCTGTAATAAATGGCAGGGATGCTCACATCTACACAGGAGAGATTCAACAACAGATTTCCTTAGCTGAAAGCAACCTCTAGAGCTGGGAATCATGAAGTCCAACTTCTGTAATAGGAAGTTCCCATGCTGGCATGATCACAGGAATTCTGCTTTGTTTGGACCTAACTATAATTGTTACCATTGTAAATATAGTCAGGCAGCCATGGAAAGTTAAGGAAAAGCTTGCCTAGCAACTAACGGATCAAAACAATTGAGTTTTATCATTCATATCCAAAAGCAAAGTGGAAGAAGGGTGGGGTGAGGAGGATGTGCTATATGGAAATACCATTTCTTTTATTGAAACCCCTCTGAGATAAACTCACTGATATAACTGAAATTTTGGGAAGGATAAGTTGCAGAACTCATAGTGAAATAACACAGTTACTTATGACAGCTCCTTTAAAAGTTCCTGGGTGACAACTGCTTCCCTAAAAAGAACTGGTAAGCACCAACATGGCCAAGCCAATTATAAAGCACTTCTCCATCACCACCACAAAACTACTGCATGTAGTGGCAGCTATGATGAGAACACCACACTAAGTCTGTCTTCATGAAATGACAAGTCACTGACAATAACTGGCTTTCCAAATGCATTATTTACAAGATGATTATACAGGTCCAATATGCTGTCCTGCTATCACATCTGAAATGACTGTTTTTTATACTTGGTGTATTATCAGGGTCACAGATAAATTTAGATAATAATATGTATGAACATTTTAGTGCTAGGGAATGCATGAGGTGTCAACAGCACTGATACCACTGTAAAACCCAAAGATTCATAGGAAGCACTTAGCCAATGGGCTATGAATCTGGAATGAGAACCAATAATAGAGTAAATGGTGGCAGACAGAGGCAGGGAGCAGCAGCAACCTCTTATCCCACCTGCTTTAACTAGAATTATGATTCTTCCTAATATAGCTCAATTTTTACTATGAAAATTTGTGTCAGAAGAAGCATAGAACATTTTTCTCCTAATAGATTTATACATCATTGATTGTTCCTTTTTTTTTAAAAAAGTTGTATTTTGTTTGTTGGTCTATGAATAAACACTTATAGATGGAATAATACTTGCAATAATGTAGCAATTGTAGCAGTAATATTTATAACTGTGGTATGCTTCCCTTAAGTTTAAAAAGGAATGTTTTCTTAGCCTTATGCAGCACAGATCACAAACTAAGAAGGGATGCATGCTTCATCATACAGTTAAGATCCTCATGGGACAATTTTGAAATAGTACAATGAGAATAACTTTTTAAAATGTCATTTTCAAACACAGAGTTGGAGGAACTCTGCATTTGGAAATGTGATGTTTCTCAAAGTTGCCATGGTAGCAACACGGATTCAATTCAGATTATCCTTAGAGCGATCATTTGGATCAGGGCCAAAAAACTGTTCCCATTCAGTTCTTGTAAGCCTCTGCCAACCTGGGCAATGGTGAGAGATGATGGGAATAATAATTCATCAACATCTGGAAGCTACACACTCTTCAACTCTGCTTAGGATGGTTTGGAAAGTGTTGCAGCCTTTTGTGTCCCCTCTTTTTACCTCCTACCTTCAAAAGTCCTGATTTCCTCATCCTTTGTGGGTTTCCTTTCATCTAGCTTACCAGGATCCAAATGTCAAGTTAACAAGAGTGTGCTAACCTCCAGGCTGCGGTTTGTAACTAACTACATTCCACACCATCATTTGTAAACTGCATTCTGACAAAATGCCATGCTATGGATGGAAGAAACCAGGAAATGAAGAGGGAACAAGCATGGATAAGGAAGCCACAACTGTTCAGGGTTTGGATAATGACTACATGATTGCTGAAATTGGCACTATGACTTTCATTCTTTGTAGCACCTCAGCTAGACTTGAATAAATTGATGCAGAAGGATGTAGAAAGTCTGGAGTATTTTTTCAGGGCTATCGTGCAATTAATATAATCTGGAATCAGACATAATTGGCAATAACATGATTGTCTCAAACTACCCAACAGCTGGTATTTCCAGCAATAAATATATTTAAAGACACCTAATAAATGGTTTGCCTCTGTTATGGAAACCTGCAATATTCCATTAAATTGTCTTTAAAAACTGGTATATGTTCAGTATATTTGGGAGCTGGCAGAATGCCTTGCTCTTGTATCAGACAAAAGACATGATGATCAGATATCTTGAGAAAACTGTTAATTTGAGT
This sequence comes from Intellagama lesueurii, assembly GCA_037013535.1. Taxonomy (NCBI): domain Eukaryota; kingdom Metazoa; phylum Chordata; class Lepidosauria; order Squamata; family Agamidae; genus Intellagama; species Intellagama lesueurii. The sequence goes on along the minus strand of JBAJHW010000003.1, from coordinate 54,861,532 downwards.
ACAGATAATTTTTCACGTTTGCAATTAGTTTTCATAAAATGTGATTTTCCCTGATAATAAAGATTAAGGAAATGACCTAAATGAATATTTCCTCAAAAGAGAACAACACCTTTCCTTCCATCCTGTCAGTTGCAGCTCATGTTCATTTTTTTTGTTTAAACAGAACAATCAAATACAATCTCTTGCTATTAAAATACATATGCACTGCATGCATTCCCATTTGTATTTACCCGTAAAGAAAAAAATTTAATATTCTACAGATCATTCATTCAGCAGATTGAAAACAGGTAGGAGGAAATTCAGTCAGGTTTTAGTGTATCAGTTCAGATCAATAAATACTGATTATTTATTGTAATAAATAATCCTATGTAATATCAACTTGGAATTCCCATTAATTTCTATGGTATTTATTCCCAGGTAAATATGTGTAGGGTTGCAGCCTTAATTAATACTGTGTTTTACTATCTTTTGAATAGTAGTTCAGGAGGTGGAGGGCTCTGAAGAAAACAAAAGTCTGGATTCAAAGAATGACAAAATTATTGATTGGTTGGTCGGTCGATCAATAATACTTTTACCCCGCCTTTCTCCTTAAAAAGGACCCAAGGCAGCTTACATCATTAAAAGACTAACCACACTAAGTACAAATACAAAAAAGGATCAAATACTATACTGAAAAACATAAGCAACACTAAAACATGTTCATAATAGTAAGGTACAAAAATCCATTTAAAAAAAAAACCCCACTCAGGCAGCCAGTCAACCAGGGAAAGCTTGCCTGAACAGAAAAGTCTTTGCCTGCTTGCAGAAGGACAGTAACAATGGGGTCAGCCTAGCCTCCTGTGGGAGGAATTCCAAAGTCTGGGAGCAGCAACAGAGAAGGCCCTTTCTTGTGTACCTACCAAGATGTAGTCCTTGAAATAACTTGTTCCCAAGCTGTTTAGGGCTTTATAGCTTAGAACCCATGCTTTGAATTCTACCTGGAAATAGGATCAGCAGCCAGTGGAGCTGCTGTAACGGGGGTGGTGGGGGTGGTATGTGATCCCTGTACCCAGCTCCAATTGGCAATCTGGCTGCTGCATTTTGTACCCACTGAAGTTCCCTGACACTTTCCATAGGCAGCCCTGTGTAGAGTGTGTTACAATAATCCCACTGGGATGTGACTAAGGCACGTGTTCCAGTATTTTGTGTAGAACAGTGTAAAAGATTATAAAATGCAATGGCCAAAATTCTATTGCTTAGTGTAATAAATTGTGCTAGAGTAGGCCCACTGAATCAATAGGGATTTACCAAATCACCTCTTCCATAAATTCCATTGATTGAAACGGACCTATTGTAACTGTGAATTATTATGTTAAAGTAAGCTGTAGTTAAAGTAAGCCCTTTTGAATCAATGAAACCTGCGGAAGAGTTGACTCGCCAAATCCCCATTGATTCAATGGGCCTACTTTAATGTGTTTTACTACACTAAGCTATAGGATTTTGGCCAATATTTACTAAGGCTACAATCCTACACATGCTTATCTGGAAATAATTCTCACTCAAAGAGACTTGCAAGGTGATGCAGTTTATCAATGTTTTGCTTTCTGACAGTTATGTTTCATGAAGTTAAGTAGCTGAAAGGCATGAACAGTTTACAGCAGTCTTTCCCAGTCTGCTACCCTATAGATGTGTTAGAATACAATTCCTGTAAGCCACACCCAGCATGGAATGTTGAAAGGGAAATGTTGGTAATATTTGTTAGACTTCTGTCTATCACATAACCAGTGCTTAATGTCATGGCTATCCTTAACACATATTTGCAGGATTGGCGAGAGAAAGGCAGGGAGAAAGAGAAAAAGAAAGAACATTAATTAAAAAGCATTGATGTTCAATACTCATATATCTTGAGCATTAAAAAGAACAAGATGTAAACGATAACCTGAAAAAATATTGAATATATTTTAAATTAATGTTGCTTAGAAAAAAACCTTTTATTTCCCTTCAAAATATGGCACACTCAAAGGCAACAAAACAGATGAGCCTTCTTAGACATATTTTTGGCAGCTGTTTCAGTATTAATCAGGAAAACTTTGCAGAAATTAAAAGAATTGGCAGTCAGGAGTGTGATACAATGATTCATATAAAGTATGCATCAACTTTTAATCCTGGAATCCACACAAGATCTAACTATATGAATGTAAATTTCCTGAAATATTACTTGGCATTCCGTGTTGCTTAGAATAGTGGAACAGACTAATCTAAATTTCCTGAAACATTCCACTTTAAACCAGTTCAAATTAAAATTGAATTTTGTTTGTTTTGTTTAAAGGGCAAAAAAGATTCTGCTGGAATTGTGAGAAGATGATTGTGCATGGGCCTCTGATCAATTTAATTGCTAATTCAGGGTCTTTCAAAGAAATCCTAGTTCAGCCCAGTACAATTTGTGCCCCTATTCAATTAAATTTGTACCCTAGATCCTTGCATTGGAAAACCAAAAAGACTTTTTTTTTAGTTTGACACTGATGGACATGTAATTTAGAGATATAATTAGATCCTAAACAGGAGATACACCTGCCAAATTTCTGGTAGATTGCTTCAAGGCTTTGCATACTAATTACCTGTACATTTTGTTGTTTTAAAAAAGATGAAGCAATTTGTGCCTCATCCAAATCCCTTTGTGCTTCCGAAACAAGTTTATTTGTCAGTTTTCTTTGCACCTCTCTGAAACCAAATTTGGCAATTCTGCTTTGATCTGGCCTTCACATAGTTTGGTCCAAATCCAGTGCACACCACATCATTATTGTATAACAAATTCATACAGTTTTAATATAATTGGATCAATATATTTAATATTCTGTATTTTGTTGAGAATGAACACCTCTTTAAATACCAATGCTTTTAATAAACCTAAACTTTAGTATACCAAAGGCCTAAGGGCTTGATCTCCAAACCATATACAAAGATCTCACTTCTGAAAATTCTCAGATATTCAGAATCTAAGATATGCTTCAATGGTATTTATTAAATAGTTATATTTATAATTCTCATTGATAAAGACCTTTCTTAATAACTGTGAGAACAATGCTCAATCAACATATATAAATTCTGCAATGGTGACTAAGATGCTCTAGTGCCAAGCAAAATGCATTAAACCTAGATGAGGTCATGTAATTGCTTAACAATTATAACACACATTTGATCTTTTTTGTTATAAATGTTGTTTTGTTGAGATAGAACATCCTCCAAACATTAATACTAAGATTTTTTAAATAGCATATAACACACCTGGAACTTTACCGTTATATACATGTTACCCCTTCCCCATTACTTCACCTTACTCATGGTGCAGCACACTTGATCATTATTCTATTTGGAACCAACATGAATTTCTTTGTGGTTAATTAAAAAGGATTGATTTATTCATTACTTTTATAACTGTCAGTGGCTTCAAGAATGTTTGCAAACCAAGCTTGGAAATGAAGACAAATATGACTGTGTGATACACATTTGCTACTTGGATTGTGTCAGTTTACTGTTAAATAATAGTGAAGTTTTAAGCCAAATATTTTAAGGGAAAACTGGAAGAGAGCAAGAAATCCAAATTGCAACACCACGGAATGAAATGAAATGAAAAGAAACAAATTAATGGTCTCAGTGTAAGGTTAAACCCAATCACAGAGGTGATAATACTGAAGTTAATTACAGTATTTAGTTTGCTTTCCATTGAAATTCAGCTAATTATCTTTGAAGAGTTTAACATGGGATCAAATCATTACTGTCCAAAGGGAGAAGAAGAAGGACTTAAACCAAAAGGATTTTAAACTGATCTATTGGAGGTCTCAAATTGCAGGATGTGTATAGTATGTTTCCAATACATACTTACAACTGTACTTGTATTTATTCAACTGCTTCATGCATAAATGCATTTAATCACTCAAGACATGGAAGCTTTTTCCTATTGTATCGTCCAAAACCAGAATCACATTACTTCATCCAAGTAGGTTACTTACATCCATTACAGAGAGTTGCTACGCCAAATCAAGTCTTGGTTATGCTGATATAGTAAGAGATATTAAAATAGAAAGTCCTAATCTGGTATTCAAGAAAAGTAGCATTCTATAATGGCTTTTTCTAATATCCTTGTAGAGGTGTCTGTGCCATCACTGTGCAGTCTCTTAAATTTTCTCCATGTATTGAACTGGGTATTAATAACGTCTCAAGTAGAAAGAGTGTTTAGCTACAGTTTATCTATGCTGCTTAGGCTTCTGTCTGGAAGTACATTGGTTGCAAATTACTCAATGGAAGTATGCTACTTGCAGATTACTCAAAGTACAGTATTCTGTAAATTTTCAACCACTTATTTCTCACCTAACAAATTGGAACAAGTCGATTGTACAGTTTTTTTGCCTGGATCCATAAAAATTCAGTGGATTGCATTGAACACAATGATTTCTTTAAAAAAAAAAAGGTGACTTAAGAAGCATGATGAAATTGCTAGATTAGCTGTGTCCTTGACTATGTGCTTAATCTTTAGGTCCTAAAGCTAGAAAGGTTTATATGGCTTAGGTGAAGTATTTATAGTGTTGCCAACCACTTTATGTCTGTAATCATACAGGAAGAATCTGTAGTTGCTGTTTGATAAACTACCAAATCTCCAATACCGTGTTCCTGACCAAGTGAAATGTTCCTAAACTCTGCACAGGCTGTTAGCTTTAATACAATCTTAATAAACTGAACTGTTAGTTCCTATTTAAATTAACTATTCTCACTATCATTTGAATTAAACACATCACCTAAACTGCAAATTTTAATGCAGTTTATTTTTTTAAATGTCCAGGGATTAATATAGAAGTCAGATAGAACTGACAGAAAGATGAACTTCTGGAAATCAACTAATTTGTTAATGCTTCTGACATGTAATTCTGTCCTTTGTGGTCAATTTCAAACACTTGCTCTGAAACAGTAAGACTGGAGAACCTGTGGTCTCTCAGGTATTAGAAACATGAAGAGACAGGGGACAGGCTGCTGCTGCTCACACTGTCATTCCTGCAGCTGCATCAAGTCACAATTCTTGGTCCCCCAACCACTTGGTGGGAACTCCCACTTGCCACTAAGTGGTTGGGGGAGCAAGAAGTGGAAAGCTGGGAGACCCCCTTTCCCCTCCCTCCCTCTCTCCATAATATCTTTATATGCAAAATAAGATACAATATGCATCTCTCTCTCTCTCTCTCTCTCTCTCTGTCTGTCTGTCTATCTGCATATTACATTTTGATGTATAGTTTCCAGCTCCAGCTCTTTATTGTTTTGACCACTTTGGTCATCCAACTTCCACCAATTTAAAACATAAGTACAAATAATAATAATATATACAGAAGCATGGTGCCAGCTGAACAGACACAATGCTAGCAGATTAAAAAGTACAAATACAAATACGTACATTCTCAAAAAATGCTGGGTTAAAAACAAAATATAAAATACAAAAAGATTAAAATATAGTTTCAGTATTAAAAACCAAATCATTTCATGTGGGTCTTCAGATGAGCTATGAGGAATTCCCACGACGTAAAAGTTTATTATAACCACTGGCCATTGAACATATACATATACATTAAAATGTAAGTAAGGTTGTACATCTGATAAACTATATAGACTTTAATCAGCTTTATATCCTATACCATATCTCTAGTACTTCCTATTCTATCCTTATTATTTAGCCAGTTATCCCTTAGTTTTATCGCCAACCGTCCAAATTTAGCCACTCTGTTTGTTACCTCTTTATTCTTATCCTCCAAAAGCTTCTGTAGGCACTCCTTTCTATCTCTGCCTTTCTATCTCTATCTAAGGAAGGAATACTAGGTTTAATGAGCCATTCCCGAATCTGCTCATAAATTTTACAGTCTAAGATGACATGACTCAGTGTCCCCTCACCACATACAGACAACCAACTCTTGTAGGGGGTATTGTTGTATCTTCCCAGCAACATTGCAGATGTCAATAAGTCCATGCGCAATAACATAAAAGCCCTTCTGGTTTCAGGATATTCTAAATCATTTAAGTATGGCATTGGTAGCAATCTATTCAAGAGGTTTATTTTAATAACTCCTTTGGCCTTGTTTATATCATGTTGTCTTTCTATATCTAAGATCCTTTGCAAAATCAATTTTTTTTGCCTAGATCATATTCATTGACAATAGGTAATGTTGTGAAAATCCATAATACCCTAGCTTATGTTCCAGCGTCTTCCGCCGGGGGGGACAAAGCAATCTTGCAGTGTCAGATGGACCAGTCCTGATGTATTATAATTCAGTTTTAGCCAATTTGTTATAGCAGCTATCCATAGCCTCACCTCAACAGTTACTAGCCCAGATTCCAGCCTTATGGCTGCATTTGATGCACTTGTAGGAAGCTGCAATATAGATCCTAAAAATTTGATTGCTGTCTTTCCAAAGCTAGCTGGTATACTATATGGGGCTCCATAGATCATCCATACTAATAATTTCATTGTATAAAGTCGAATAGCAGCTGTCACATTTCTTCCCCCCCCCCCGACCAGAAAATGTTTTGTATAGCTCCCATGCTTTTTTGGGCGTTTGCTACTGTATGTTTTATATGCACATTTCTCTTACCATTTGCTTGGATTATCAGACCCAAATATTTATAATATTGTACTTGCTCGATACGTACCTCATTTAATTTCCAAATATACTTTTTAGGTCTTTCAGGAAATACCATTACCTTGGTTTTATTGTGGTTTACCTCTAATTGATTCTGTTGACAAAATTCAGCAAGAGCCCGCAGCATTCTTTTTAATCCATTCGGGGTTCTTGAGAGAAGTACTGCATCATCGGCATATAGTAGAATGGAAATATGTTTATCTGCCAACTTAGGAGGATAAAAGTCCATATTGTTTAGATTTATTACTAAATCATTTATATAGAGATTAAATAACAAGGGTGCCAAGATGCAGCCCTGTTTAATCCCTTTTTCAGTTTTAACTGATGCTGTAAAATGTCCTTGGGGATTAACTCTGATTCTTACTAATGTATTATTATGCAAGGCTCGAATCAAGAATAGTAAACGCTTGTCAATATTGATATTAGTTAATTTTTTCCATAATATGTTTCTTGAAATAGAGTCGAAGGCAGCTCTAAAATCTATAAAAGCTGCATATAGAGACACCGAATTTTTAGAGGAATATTTCATAATTAAGTGCTCCAGGATCATACTTTGGTCCAAGGCTGAATGGGCCCTCTCTGAATCCAGCCTGTTCATTTGCCATAAGGGACTCTTGGTCTATCCAATCCTTCAATTTCCACTGAAGGTGTCTAGCATATAGTTTACTTATCACATTAAGTAAGCTTATAAGCCTGTAGTTAGAGGGTAGATCTTTATTACCTCTTTTATATATAGGGATTATGATCGCAGTCCCTCAATCTTTAGGAATTTTTCTGGTTTTGTCAATGGCTGTAAATAAAGCTGCAATTACTAGAACCCACCACTCAAGATGTTTTTTAATTAATTCAGGTGTAATCATATCAGTCTAGGTGCTTTACCAATCTTCAGGGTTTGAATCAGGTGTTTCACTTCTGTGGTGCTCACTGGTGGCCATTGCGGCACCTCTCCTATCTCTGCACTACCTTCTTCCATTTCTGACTTGGTATATTTAGTTTGGAAATAGTTTTCCCATGTTTCTGGCAAGCTGTCATGCATGGATTTTCTTCTGCTGGTGCACAAAAAAGAGACCAAGAAGGGTTAGTTCTTTATTTCATCTTTGGCACACTAGTAAAATGCTTATTCAGCATATTAAGAATTAAATGGTTCTCCCAATCTTTCACCACAGAGATAAACCACCTAAAAACAGAATCAGTATTTAATTCACAAAATATGTGCAACATTTTGGAAGAATAGTTGGTTAGAGTTGAATGTCTGCTGTATCAATTTAGGCATGGATCAAGTGCTCTGGCACAGGTCCCATTGAGCATTAGTGTCACATTTGATTCTTTATTGGGCAGCATAAATGCATGCTGGAGATCTGAGAAAATAAGATCTAGTCTAAGTACTAGTCCAATTTCTGCGTGGTAAATAGGTTTATACCACATTTGGGCTTGTTTTACTTTCAATTAGACACCATGTAATGCAAAATAATGCATTGTTAATGCATTCTGCTGGCTGCACAGATAGAATCTGTTGCACTCTAATTAATGTAAATGGTGGTAATTCTGCAAACAACTTAATCTATCTGAGTTCTTCTTGGCAGTATATTCTAAGTTGGAATGGTCTTGATTATTGTTCTGCAGTTTATTTTGCTGTCCTTCCCCAAGTTCAGAACTATGCATTGCTTTACATTTTGCACTGATTTCAAGTAACAATTAACTTCCACTTCTTAATTTAAGACATTCTCAGCTGACATGAGCAGCATATCTTCTTAAGTTCAATTTGATTTAGAGTGCACCTTCAGAAGATTTGAAGTATTAAAGTATTTTGAAAATGTGCAAAACATTTATTTGTTTATTTATTCAAATATGGAAGTTATTAATTTTCATTCACTTTGATGATGAAAAGTTAGTATTTGTACTTAAGATGGGCACACTGTTGTATTACGGTGTGTATATCTTCTCCTGCTGCTGGGTAGACCATTTGAATGTATCTGTCTGTGAGTATGGCAACGTTATTTAATTTTTTGCACAGATCTTTCTCTCTCTCCAGGCCTGTGCATGATTCCTTTTTCTGTGTTCATCACGATAGTCATTTTCCTGATGTAATATACAGTAGTACCTCGGTTTACGAATGCCTCGGTTAACGTAATTTTCGGTTTACGAACGGAAATCCATAAAATAATGCCTTCGTTTACATTTTTTCCCACAGTATGAAGGAAGTTTCCCCAGGATGCATTGTGCCTGGAGATTTATAGCGTTGCCCCTGTTCCTATGGCAATCCGTGTTTCGGTTTACGAATTTTTCGCATTATTTTATTTATTTATTTATTTATTTATTTATTTATTTATTGGATTTCTATCCCGCCCATCTAGACCAAAGGTCTACTCTGGGCAGTTAACGTTCTGGAGAACGCATTAATTTCGTAAACCGAGGTACTACTGTAATGCTTTTGGTTCCCTATATGTGACATTACTGTTTAGCTGGGACCATCTAAAAGCTGCAAGTAATCTCACTGGTTAGTTTTAACAGACAAATTGTTTTGTGGTTTTTTTTTTTTTGAAAATTCATACGAAGAGCAGAATTAACTCACTATCAAGCTGCGGCAACTCTGGTAAAGCTTATTGGTAATCAGTGGACAGACTAGTTCTGTTCTGTAAATCATGTATTTTATGGTTTATAATAGGATTAATTTTAGTAATTATAACACTCATTTTCCAAGGTTCCCTTCAAGAAAGATTTGTTGAAACATAAAACTGGCATTTGAGTTGCAGTTAATTCTTTCAAGACTTGATTCTTAGCTCAATAGAGTAATAATATGGTTCTTAAATTATAGGTGACATTCTATGAAATTACTTGAGATAGCTAATTTTAGTGTGTTTTTTAAAAGTATTTCTATGCAATATATATTATGAGGCAATTAAAGATTAGGCCATAATAGAACTGTATTACATGACTGTAAGAAAAAAGTAATTTGCTTTGCATAAAATATGCTACTGTGGATTAAGCAATTTGGAGGTATTTCAGCCTTCTGTATGCAAGTGGTAGGGGCTTCTGTTCAATGAGGTTTTATGAGCTTCTTATCACTTCCACCTGCTGGCCTTCAGACAGTGTACTTTGGCTGGTCACTCCTTTGGGTTTTTCTGATTAAAATAAACAGGTTAGAGTAATGTTTGATTTGCATGGAAAGCTACAAGACTCCAGTTTCTACAACCCACATACTGGAGTGGGTTTGTGTTGCACTATTTTCTCTGCAGAGTTGTCCCTTCCATTAGGCAGGGAGTGAGGCATGTGACCTGGTCACAAATGCTAGGGGACAGCAGTGGCAGTCCACGGCTGTTCCTTCTGCCCTTTCTTGAAGGAGAAAGCTCAATTGTGCCACAAAGCTTGTTTCACATGCCTTAAACTAGTCTGGACTGTCAGGGATTCCAAAGGCCCTTATTCCATTACCACTGCTGAAGTAATTGCCAGTCCAGCCATCATCTATGCATGGAAGGACAGGTACCATCTTGCCCTTCAGAGCAGAAAAATGTTTTGGGTCAGTTCTGTCACTCTGTCCATATGTGAGTTTCTCCTTGTATGTGGCATTCTTCCATCTACTCAGCCCACAGATGAGTAAACAGCACTGAGTCCTTCGAAAACCAGAGACAGTTAAATAAAGAGCTGGAGAAATTAGATAATGCTGCTGAATTCTGAAGGGTATGTTGCACTAGCAGAAATGGAGTCCACTAATTTGTTTTGGAAATCCCTGAAGCAAAATTTACAACCCTCAACATGTGTTTCTTTCTGTGCTGCTGGTTTTCAGCTGAATGCCATGAATAATTCAGTTCTGACTCAGAGTATCACAATTTTCAGACCTTTCTGGCATGTATTTATCCACTTACTTACCTTACAGACCTTTAAAAAATCCAATCAATTTAAGAGCATTTTAATGTACCTTTAATATGCCCATTGCCCCAGACTTTGGATTAAAGGAATAAAGAGCTTTTACAATGGTTCTGCGAGACTTTGCGCCAGTAATTGGGGGAGGGGGGGGACAAATAGTTTCATTTAGCATGCACTTGATTTTGAAACTTTTTTGTGTAAGTTAAATACAGTCCAGAATACTTTTTTAATGTTATACAAAATATATTTCTAACTGGCTGCAGTGTCATTCTACCACACTAGTGTAGTCACAGGGAGTGACTACACTAACAAATAATACAGAGAATAGTCTGGTATTGGAATGGTTAGATTTACATTATTTTCTGTTGACTACACGATGTAAATGGATACCTAGTACAGTATGGTGTAGTGGATAGAATGATGGACTAGGACTCAGGAGGCCTGGGTTTGAATCCCTATTCACCGTGGAAACTCACTGTGGGATGGAACTGGTAAAACCACTCCTTAAATGCAATATATCACAGAAGTGAGTACACCCCCTCACATTTCATAAATATTTTAGTATATCTTTTCATGTGACAACACTGAAGAAATGACACTTGGCTACAATGTAAAGCAGTGAGTGTACAGCTTGTATAACAGTGTAAATGTGCTGTCCCCTCAAAATAACACAACACACAGCCATTAATGTCTAAACCGCTGGCAACAAAATTGAGTACACCCCTAAGTGACAATGTCCAAATTGGGCACAAAGTGTCAATATTTTGTGTGGCCACCATTATTTTCCAGCACTGCCTTAACCCTCTTGGGCATAGAGTTCACCAGAGCTTCACAGGTTGCCACTGGAGTCCTCTTCCACTCCTCCATGACGACATCACAGAGCTGGTGGATGCTAGAGACCGTGTGCACCTCCACCTTCTGTTTCAGGATGCCCCACAGATGCTCAATAGGGTTTAGATCTGGAGACATGCTTGGCCAGTCCATCACCTTTACCCTCAGCTTCTTTAGCAAGGCAGTGGTCGTTTTGGAGGTGTGTTTGGGGTCATTATCATGTTGTAATACTGCCCTGCGGCCCAGTCTCCAAAGGGAGGGGATCATGCTTTGCTTCAGTATGTCACAGTACATGTTGGCATTCATGGTTTCCTCAATGAACTGTAGCTCCCCAGTGCCAGCAGCACTCATGCAGCCCCAGACCATGACACACCCACCACCATACTTGACTGTAAGCACGACACACTTGTCTTTGTACTCTTCACCTGGTTGCCGCCATACACGCTTGACACCATCTGAACCAAATAAGATTATCTTGGTCTCATCGGACCACAGGACATGGTTCCACAAATCCATGTCCTTAGTCTGCTTGTCTGCAGCAAACCGTATGCGGGCTTTCTTGTGCATCATCTTTAGAAAAGGCTTTCTTCTGGGACTACAGCCCTGGATACCAATTTGATGCAGTGTGTGGCGTGTGGTCTGAGCACTGACAGGCTGACCCCCCCACCCCTTCAAGCTCTGCAGCAATGCTGGCAGCACTCAGACGTCTATTTCCCAAAGCCAACCTCTGGATATGACGCTGAGCATGGGCACTCAACTTCTTTGGTCAACCATGGTGAGGCCTGTTCTGAGTGGAACCTGTCCTGTTAAACCACTGTATGGTCTTGGCCACCGTGCTGCAGCTCAGTTTCAGGGTTTTGGCAATCTTCTTATAACCTAGGCCATCTTTATGTAGAGCAACAATTCATTTTTTCAGATCCTCAGATAGTTCATTACCATGAAGTGCCATGTCGAATCTCCAGTGACCAGTCTGAGAGAGTGAGAGCAATAACACCTGCTCCCCATTCACACCTGAGACTTGTGACACTAACGGGTCTCATGACACCAGAGAGGGAAAATGGCTACCTGGGCCCAATTTGAACATTGTCACTTAGAGGTGTACTCACTTTTGTTGCCAGCGGTTTAGACATTAATGGCTGTGTGTTGCGTTATTTTGAGGGGACAGCACATTTACACTGTTATACAAGCTGTATACTCACTGCTTTACATTGTAGCCAAGTATCATTTCTTCAGTGTTGTCACATGAAGAGATATACTAAAATATTTATGAAATGTGAGGGGGTGTACTAACTTCTGTGATATACTGTATATCACATACCTTGAAAACCCTATTAGGGTTGCTAAAAGTTGGCTCCAACTTGACAGCACATAACAAAAGCATGACATAAAAGCCAATGTGAATCAGTCTGGAGTCCCCCCCCCCCCAAATCTGTAGTGTTTATTTCACCCTTGGGGCTTCTGGCCCATCTCTCTGCGATGGACTTGGAGGCACTATTTTAGAGTGGCTCTGGTCTTTCCTGGAAGAGAGAACTCAAAAGGTGGTGTTGGGGGACTTCTGTTTGACACCCTGGCCACTGGCTTGCAAGGTCCTTCAGGGTTCTGTTTTCTCTCCTTTGTTATTTAACATCTACATGAATCCTCTGGAAGAGAGTTTTGGGATTTGGTGTTACCAGTATGCAGATGACACCCAACTCTATTCCTCCTTTCTGTCTAAATCTGAGGAAGCAGTTTTGGCTCTGGATCAGTGTCTAGTGTCAGTAATGGACTAGATGAGGGTGAATCAACTGAAACTTAATCCAGACAAGAGAGAAGTGCTCCTGGTCAGTCAAGAAGGCAGATCCAGGAACAGGGATGCAGCCTGTTCTGGGTGGGTTACAGTCCCTCTGAAAACACAGGTATGCAGCTTGGGGATGCTGTTGGATTTGTCTCTGAGTCTGGATGCCCAGGTTTCGGTGGTGGCCAGAAGTGCATTTGCACAATTAAAACTAGTGCAACACCTGTTCCTGTCCCTGTTCCTGGAGAGGTCTGATCTGACCATAGTGACACATTCCTTAGTTACATCCCAGCAGGATTACTGTATGTGGGACTGCCTATGGAACGGATCCAGAAACTTCAGTGGGTCCAAAATGCAGCAGCCAGATTGCTAACTGGGGCTGGTCACAGGGATCAGATAACCCCCCTGTTACAGCAACTCCAATGGCTGCCAATCCATTTCCAGGTAGAATTCAAAGTGTTGGTTCTAAGCTATGAAGCCCTAAATAGCTTGGGAACAAGTTATTTCAAGGACTGCATATCCCTTTATGAGTGTGCTCGGGTGTTAAGATCATTAGAAGAAGCTTTTCTCTCAGTCCCGCCACCTTCACAGGCACATTTGGTGGGTACACAAGAAAGGGCCTTCTCTTTCGCTGTTTCCAGTCTTTGGAATTCCTCCCACAGGAGGCTAGGCTGACCCCATTGTTACTGTCCTTCTGCAAGCAGGCAAATATTTTTCTGTTCAGGCAAGCTTTCCCTGGTTGACTGGCTGCCTGAGTGGGTTTTTTTAATAGATTTTTGTACCATACTGCTTTGAATGTGTTTTAATTTTGCTTATGTTTTGTTTGCATGGTATTTGATCCCTTTTTAGTATTTGTTAGCTTTGAATAGTGTCTTTTAATGATGTAAGCTGCCTTGGGTCCTTTTCAAGGAGAAAGGTGGAATAAAAATACTTTGAATTAATTAATTAAATAGCAGATTCAAAATGCTTGTTGGTTGGAACCAGTTTTACTGAGAACAGACGTTCTTTGCTACAACTGCTTCCCTAGTTTTACTTCTTTGCTATAACTGCTGCACTAGCTTCACTTTATGGACACAAGTTAGAAATGTTGATTATGACCTATAAACCTCTGTATAATGTGGCTCCAGAATATCTGGAGGACTGTCTCCCTCCACATGAGCTGCCCAGCTCGAGATTGTTAGGAAACATTTTTCTTTCTGCTCTTCCTCTCTTAGATGGGAGTAGGGTGGCACCATCCCTGCTGTCCTTGATAGGCAAAGACCTTTTTTATTTAGATAGGCTTTTAGCTACAGATTGACTGATGATGAAGGGCTTTTCATGGTGCATGGTTGTTGTACTTTTTAAAAAAAGGTTTGTAAATTGCATTAACTCTGTGTTGTTCTATTGTGGTAAGTCATTTAATAGTGTTTTAATTTAATTGCTTTAATATATCAGTTTTAATGGGTCCTGTTAGGAAAGAAATTGGGGTATGTATCCAACCAACCAACCAACCAACCAACCAACCAACCAACCAACCAACCAACTAACCAACCAACCAACCAACCAACCAACCAACCAACCAATCAATAAGCAAGCAAGTTTTAAAAGGAAAAACAAAACCATTTCTGTGCTGACTGAAAGCCTCTTAATTGCTTCTTTAACTGCAAAATGCCTGCCTGAATAAAAATGACTCTGCCTGGTGGCAGAAGGACAGCAAGAAGAGGGCCAAACTAACCCCCCTCATTATGCAGTTCCGCATGTTGGGAATATCCCCCAAGAAGGCTGTCTTTAGAATTTCTACCCAAATGTATCTTTGAGAAAATAGGTGACCAAATAAGGAGCTACTCTCAGAAATTTGTAGGTTAGGAGCCTTGTCCATGAGCACTCCTATCTCAAAGTAGGAGAACTGAAAGAAGCTCACTTCCTCAGAGATCTCAAAGATATGGGAAGGATCATTTGGATTGAGATCACCTGGAATGTGTTCAGTTGACAGGGCTATGACAGGAAGTGAGCTTCTTTCAGTTCTACTACTCTTCCTTGCCACATGTGCACCCATGGCCAAACTACATGGTCTCAGAGCACCACCAGAAGAAGGGACTGAGTAAATTACTTCTAAGTACCTTATGCTGAGAAAATTGTAGGAGGGCTGCCATAAGTCAGAAGAGACTTCACAGCAAGTAATTAGTTAATTAGGACATGGTAAGCATTTCATCAGGGGGATGCTCATAAAGACAAATACTCCCAATTAAACCATCATGAGCAGGTCATGGATGAACATATTGCTTCTTGTGGGTCTCTGCTTGCCCCAATCCCTGATTTATCTCTATCATCTCCCCTTCACTGAACTCCATGATTTACCAGAAAACTATGGGGCACAAATTCTTCTGTTTCATTAGAACACTCTCTTGTGGAGCCTCTATTCACTGGGGCAGGGGAGGACACTGTTCTGTAAAAGCCCGATAACATATATGCTTTATCCTGTGGTAAATTTTGGCTTTTCTGTGGGAAAATCCTAAGTGACTTGAAGAATGCAGGAGGATTTTCAGATTTTGAACTTGGCTCAGAAGAACTGAACTTCTTCCTCTCTTAGATTATTGTACTACACTCAGTCCCAAATCAGGAGGGAGACTGTATATGTCACTGTTGGTAATATAAAGGAGAATTCTGATAATCCATGCTTTTCTTCAATTTTAGTGTCTCAGTCTTCAAGGAAAACATCAGGAGGCAGGAATACTAAGTGAACATATTTCAAATCCTCATTGAGTAACAGTAATAGAAGAAAGAACTTTGGCTACCCCGCCCTTTCCTGTTTGGTGTTCACTGTGTAATGACTATTTTGGGATGTCTCCAAAAACAAAAAATTCAATTGCCATTAAATAATGATGCAGAATTTACAACTAAACATATGGTGAAAACAGGATATTGAAAGGTTTTAATTGGAGAAGTTAAAATGGGTTCAACCCATAAAAGCTCATTTTTCTGCAAAATGGCCTGCAGTATGCATTCATGAAACGAATTAACTAAAATTTCATTCATTCATACATACATTCATTAGCAGCTAATTCCTTCAGTTTGACATGGCAATGCAGGCAACTTTGACTGAATTTCAGCAACACTATTACTACTCTGGGGCACAGATGGCAAATATGATTGTATATTACAAGTCCCAGAAACCCACAGCCAGCAAGTAGTCTCCCCTTTAGTTTCTTTAGAGAGAGAACCAACTCCATATCTCTTCTCCAGGATTCCAGTCATCAGCATTGCTGCTGAGGCCTTTTAGTGAGGTGAAGCAGCAAATTGTGCTTTCACCTATCCATGTTGAGGTGTATTGTAATCAATGGCAGCCAAGTCCTTTTGCCACATGTTGCAGAGCCAGCACTTTCCCCATCTCTGGCAGGAAAAATACTACAAGTACAATCTATATAAGCAACAAGTTATATAACTTGTATAACTTCATGGTACCCAAGATCCACTGCCTGCCTTTGCCTACTTCAAGGTCTGGCCACATTGCTACTGCTGCTATGTATTGATGGGATCTATGGCAGTATTGCTGCTGGCACCCTGCACCATATCCTGTGTGCAATGTACCCATTATACCCAACACCAGCGTGTGTGATAGCTTTCAGAATCTATTTTAGAAGTGATACTACCTCAGGGCAAGAGTTCAGGAAAGGAGCATTCTCCTATAGACACCAGACTTTCTTAGAATCATAGAATAATTGAATTGGAAGGGGTCTATAAGGCCATCAAGTCAATTCCCTGCTCAATACAGGAATGCAAATCAAAGGAGAGCTGACAGATGGTCCCCCAATTTTCTCTTGAATGCCTCTAGCGTTGGAGCACTCACCACCTTCCAAGGTAATTGGTGCCATTGTTGTACTGCTCTAACAGTTAAAATTTTTTTCTGGGTCAGCTAACAGAAAGATCAGCATATTAGGCTGTGCCCTGATGACTTCTTCCATAATTTTGGCACAGTTATCTGACAAAGAAACAAATGTTTCAGTTAATATTAAGACTGGACAAAACTTATGAACTCAAGCACTTTCTGTCAGAATTTCAGAGGATTCTCATGCTCCTGTCACGAGGCAACTATAGTTAAGACCACATTTCTAAAAGATATTTCAGTTTCATATTGGAGAACTGAATCATTTGGCAACAATTGTGCCAGTTGTGTCAACCCCACAGTGTGGTTGAGTTCATTTTCTACATGACTTACCCTCCCTGCTATAAAAGGGGTTAGCTGTTTGAGGTGGGCTGCATAGGATTCATCCATGGGTAAGAGACCTATCAGACTTAAGAATCTGGCTGAATTATTGCTTCACTTTTAGAACCATCTTATTACTGTGTTTATGCTTCGGAAGAGATTCTGATAGCATGGCTTGGTTTCTGTAGTCATATGGGACAACATATGCCAGATCAACAGCATGCAATTTTCTGAGGGTTCAGGATTGAAATCTGAGAACAAGGGGCAATTTCCTGTGATATGTCACAGAGGTGAGACTGGTAAGGGGGGGCCTTTGTCATAGTTTATACAACAAGAAGATTCATAAGTTGTGATGTTGTGGCTCCAGTTCCCCATCTTGCTCAAATGGTACAAGAAGCAAGGGGAGGACACTAGGTAGACAGCCAGGGAGTGCATGTATTCTGCCATTTGGAACAACACACACAGACAAACATCTTCACATTGAGCCAGTGAGTCCTGGCACCAAGTGGGAACACATAGAGATGGGTGACTTTGAAGCCATCTCACAAACAATAATCAAATTATGTTCTTTTCCTCCAGTGCTGTTGCCCCTGAAATTTGTCTCCCTGCTTGCAAAACCAGAGTCTTCAGCTGGTGCCCCAAGACCTGGCAACTTTACTTTTCTACTTCCTTAAATGTTTAGTGAAAAGCCAAAGGACTACTTTTATTGGGATCCTGCTACCTATTAAGCACAGTAGAAAAATGGCCAGCAAACAAGAAAAACCCTAGCAATTAAATTAGGAGGGCTGCCAAGATATAATGGTTTTTCTGAGTCTGAAAAACTTCAGAGGCAAGGAGTTATTCTTCCTAATCATAAGCACTGGTGTACATATTTCATGAATTAGAGCAAGCATTATATTGATTAAAACCTTTAAATCTTACATTCAATGCAAAATAAATATTTAGAATGACAACATTCTAATGTATGCTACATTTTCCCGTGTGTTATAGATTTATGGCATAATATCTTTCAGATAGATTTCCAAAGCTGGGTAAAGGGAGAGGGTCCTCAGTTTTAAAGGGTTGCACTTTGTTTATCCTTGAAATGACTTGAGTGAATGAGGAAAATACTTTGAATTAGCCTAATGTCTGCAGCACCTGATTCTACAAAACCATCTCCATACAAAGTTGAGTTTGCTGTTCTTTCAAAATGTATGATAGGTAACATTGTTTCAAGTTCTCTAATGAGATATGAAGGTTTTATGTACTTTTTGCTGGTAAAGTTTTAGTTATGAATAATAGAGAACACTGAAATGGAATTAAGGCCATTTCTCACTTCATGGATATGTATATGTATTTAGTAGTGGTGTGCAAGGACCACAATGTCTCAAATCTTTTCCCCTCCCATTGATTATAATTTGAAATCAGCATATTGTGATATCCCCCACCCCCATTTTATTGACATTGGATAAAATTTGCAGGTATAGTAGCCTGATATGAATGGTTTACATTCAAAGTACAAATAGTTTTGTGCTATATATTTTTGACTTTTAATTTGCAAATGAGTTTTTTTGCCTTTAAGGTCTCAGAAAACAGAATGCCAATTTTGAAAAAAAGTTTTTGGGAGAATTGGATGTAATGTGTTAGGATAGTTGCCCTTATCTGCTGAGCTGCAAGAAGATGTTTAGGTAATGTTGGGTAAGGGCAGCTTTACAGTTTTATAGACTGGGGAAAAAAAGTGTTTGTCCTCATGTTTTTGTGGTCCGCTGTTATAAAAATTTCAGAGGGTAATGCAGAGTTTTTGTGAGAGGAGAGTAGGATCATAAATCCAGGTTATAGTGAACAGACTGATGATACCAAAGAAATCTGTTTCTCCTGTAAAACTGAAGTCATTCTGATATCACAACCCTGATTTCCATTTAGGTCATTAATATTCTTCAGACTGACAGACTTGACAATATTTTTGATAACTGTTTACTTCTGTTTATAATATTGTAGGAAATAATCCTGTTGAGGAAACATAGAGTATAATGTCTCATTGGTATGAGCCTTCATGCACTCTGTCTTACCAATTGCATGAGCCTCAGATTGTTCTTTTCAAAACAATATGGTTGCAGAGGGGGTCAGTGAACAAACCACTGCAGATGCAATAAAAATGAAAACAAATCTACGTTCTTTCTTCCAGACTCTGCTCAATGTCACTTCTGATCTTTCAGTGATGGTTTGTCCAAGAAAGACCACCTCATGCCAATATTTCCCCTTCTGATCACAGGCTCCCTTGCCACTTTTCCATTATCACTTGATGAAACATCAGATTAAAGGAATATTCTGGCAATAAACAGGATTTTCAATATGTTTCTCACTTGACCAAATGTATTGTCCATTATGGAAGACCATTGTAAAGGTGAAGGTGTTTAGTGAAGTATGTGTGAAGAAACCAGCAGAAAAGGGGTTAACCATGTCCTCAATTTATCTTAAAATCTTAAAATTGCCTGAACTGAGCTAACTGAGGAAAAATGCCCATGCAATTAGTAGGAGACATCACTAACTGCTGTGTGAGTGTCATCTTTGACCTTGAAGTGTCTTTTGAGAAGTGGAGAGGGCTTGGGTTCTCATAGAACACTCACATCTGGTATGATCATTGGGTGCTCTTGCAGCAGTAACCAATTAATTGGCTTCATCTGATTGGTGCAAAAACTTGGGCCAGCTCATGATGGGATGATGGGATATAAGATCAGTTGGAACAATGGGTCAGTTAAACAGTTCTTTATAAGCAGCTTGGAGTTCCTTCATGCTTTTCTTGCTTCAGTGTTTAATCCATCTTGCTGTTATGCTGAACTCTGTTTATGCCTTGAAACTATGCTACTTTGTAAGTATAGATCAGGATTAGATAGCTTTTATTGTTTTAGTGGGAATGACATCTAATTGCCTGAATTTCTAAAACTGCTTTTGTTCAGCCTTATAATGTAACTGTTTCATATTATTATTTTGCTGGAGTTAATCAACTTATTTCTGAATTTCACTAAAATTTCTTCAATGAAAATAATAAAATTTTACAACTGTATCTTTATTCAGACAGCAGGATGGGTTGTAGGTAGAGCTGGGGACTTCATATTCATATACGAATATGAAGCTCCCCTGGCACAGGTGGCCATCCTGATTATCTCTCACCCCCAGACCCCGCCAGACCACTTAATGTGCAGCGTATGTTGCATGTCGCTGGCATCATTGTCACCGCACCAATTGCAGCAGTAGCCCGGCTGCCACAGCCCTGCCTCCCTGCTCGTCCAGCCACTCCAGCAAGGGGGTGGGAGGATGAGTCTCCCTGCTCAACCACGAAGTGGCTGGGCAAGCAGAGAGGTGGAGCTGTGGCAGCTGGGCTACTGCTGTGATTGGCACAGTGATGATGACGCCAGCGACATGCAATGCACACTGCACATTAAGTGGTATGATGGGGTCTGGAGGTGGGAGATAATCAGGATGGCTGGGGGTATACAAATACGAAGCCCCCCATCTCTAGTTGTAGGCACTAAACCCAGTGTCTTACACACTTGGAAGTCTTTTAAGCATTTTTGTGAGTCTTAAGTGTTCTACCTTGTAGGGTTGGTTTGCAACCAAGTGCAACAACCTGCTTGATTTAGTCTCCCAAGAGCACCAGGTAACAATTGGCTCAGGGGTATTGGGATAAGGGGCTGATAGGGAGCTTTCCCAGTCGCTAGTGCACTGACCCACCTGGCAAGCACCACCACCAGGTAGAACAAGGATACTGTGGCTAAGTGGTGAGTGGATCCTCTCTGTGGATACCTGGCATCCTTCACAGTATGCAGCAATGTTCCTCTTGTTGGCCAATGCTAAAGATACTGTAAAATACTTAGGTTACATCTGGACACCGAGAAGATATCTAAGGTTACTAGAGATTACTTGGGAAAGAGTTTGACTGTATAAACTGGCATAAAACAGTCTTATCTGGTTGAATGACCAAGATCCTTTGGGAAGGTACCAAGCTGAGTACTTCAGAAGTTCTTGGATGAAGAGTATGAAGTGATAAGGTGTATCCAGGTTGGACGGTGCTAACATATGTTATGCTTTAATTTCCAACTCTGCCATCTTTTGATGTCTGTTTTTGGTATCAGTTTGCTCATTAGTGAAATGTGCTGTTATTTTGCTAATTGGTGAAATTTAAACATCTATCAAGTTGGCTATATAGAGATGTGTTAATGAACAGCTGCACTACCCAGAAGGTATAGGAGGGCTGGGTATCTTAGCCATTGTTGAGCCTCAGCACTGATCTGCTCCAAAGAGGTGCTGCCAAAGAGGTGTCTGCCAAAGGGTCACCTTCACCATTGTTCTGGAGTTCCCATTGTGCAAAAAGAGTGTAAGGCTGCTTTCCCCCTGTATTCTGCTACTCTGTTGCTTATGCTCTCTGTTCTTTTGTCTCACTAGTAACATTTTGAATCTTTTCCTCCATGTATGTGGTCCTTGTCACTAAATTCCAAAATAACTCTTGAAAGCCTTGACAAGGCACTGGGTATGAAAGGCAGTAGTGCAAGAGAAAGTACAGTTGCCTCGGGCCCTTTCAGTTGACTTTATTTTAGTTGTTTTACATAAAGAAATCACAATGATTTTGGCCAAAATGTGCTTAGTGTGACATTTTTTTTTAAAAAAAACTATATATGTATGTATTTAATTTATGTCCAGCCTTTCTCCCAAGAGGCAGGCAAGGCAGATTACAAATAATTTAAAAACACAAGTAATATGATGATGATAAATACAGCAAATTACAATATTTTAAAAAAACCACAATTAGACATATTAATAATTTAAAACAGTAAATGAAATCTCTGTAAAACAATTTGAAAACAGATTTTAAAAGATAATTAAAAGATAAATGCAATGCCCCTATCCAAACTCCATGCTAGAACAATTTCCTTATTGAAAACCTACCTAAAAAGAAGTTTTTTCCTGGGAGAAGGAGAGCAGGAAAGGGCTTCCTATCTTGCTGCCCTTAAATGGGATGGAGAACACTGGCCCTTCACAATATTTCAAGGAATATTCAACAGCTAGTGTTGTCTGCTTCTGTAGCTAGAATGGGGAAAGGGCATCACTATGTTTTTTGCATCAGGAATGAAAGAAATCTGGGGCCATCTCTGAAAATTAAGATACCAAAATAAGTTTGAAGATGCTATTTTAAGGAAAATACACTAGGAATGTAAATTTACAAAAACATGGATGTTATTTATCAGGATGGCCCCAGAAGAAGGGAATGGTAGACCATTTCTGGGTATTTGTGTCTAGAAAACCCTGGAAAGAGCCACCAAGAGTAAGAATTGACTTGATGGCACACAGTTATTATTATTTAAATGAAAATCCTATGCAGATTTAAATAAAATAACAACATTGATAGATTAATACGGATCAGGACAGATAAGACTTATGGGTCAAAACATGTAAAAGTAACATGTACTGAAAATAGATTGATTTACCCATCCCTAAAATCCACTCTTGTAGTTATTGTTCTGTAAGTATACTGTATAAACATTTTGTGGAAGATAATGGATGGGGGCCTGCCATGTGACTGTGCTGCCCCCCCCAAAAAAATAGAAACACTGAGTTTCAAAAGAAGGCAAATTGTGGGGGAAAGAGAAGGGTGCAGATAGTTTGGTGGTTCTTTTGATTGTAGAGATGGGTGAGTTTCCACCCACCGACTCACTGGCAACCTATTTGCATACTGCTCAACTCACCATAAAAAAACCTTGCCTGGTATGAACAACAACCATGCATTGAAACTTTGACACTTCATCTTAGTGCACAGCCTGATGAAGATGAATAATTATCATGGAGAGCTAGCCCTCTACTTGATTTCTTTAGTGCTCCAATAAAGGTATTGCCTACTCCTACATTTGCATTTTGTGAAAGATGTGAGTCCTCTTTACACACTGCCTGCCATATGGAGGGCTAAATGTACAAGAACGGATCTTCCAGCTTTGTGCATCATGTTACATGTTCTGCTGCCCCCATGCCACATGGTACAATATTTGCCAAGAAGAACCTATATGCTTCCAGCTGTATACACACCACCGGTATTACCAGCTGGATGGACACATACATTTGTACAGCTGTGCAAACATAGGTTCTACTGTTCATATTTCCATTCAAGATGAAAATACTGTAGAGGCAAGGCTGGTGGGCTGTACAATGTCTGGAGATGGCCAAGAATCATATAATGTTGTCCTTTTCTGTGTGTAAGCCAATATGTAAATGGCAAGTTGTGAGTAGGGACAGGAAGAAAGTCTAAGGCTGCTTTGCAGTAGATAACCTCTGTCCTAAGGAATCTTGGGTATTCTATTTATTTGAGTTACTTTGTATTTTCTGCAAAGGGAAACTCTAGAGGCAATTAGAAAAGGGTTTGTTTTTTGTTTTTGTTTTTTGCAAAATTTAATGTGTGAGGATTTCTGGACACTGGTGTTGATATATTCTGTAACTGTGAAGATTCTCAGTCATCCAGCTGTGGATATCTGTGTTTCTTCATTTGAAGGACAAGGACACTCATTTGATGACCAAGATGTACTCATTTTGGACCGAGAAGATAGGTGGTTTGAGAGAGAGGTCAGGGAGGCCACAAATGTGCATATAGAAAATCCCTCACTCAACAGGGGTGGAGGCCTTAGATACAATCTGTCTCCTATTTATCATGCTGCCCTTTCATCCACACCTGGAAAGATTAGGACCACACACACCAGAAAGACCACTGTTAACGACCCATGACAATGGATGGAGAAGGACTGCAGAAGTGGGATTATCCCTCACCTCCAGTCCTTTGTCCTTCTAACAAGCCTACTCAGACTAAGGGAAAGTGAAACCAACCTGGAGGATATATCAGGGATCTCCTACCAACTCTCCTCAGACTGAAGAAGCTACTTGGATGAGTAGCAAAACATTTCAACCTAACAAGAAAGAAGTCCAGTTGCCATGACTCAACTTTGAGACATATTCTGTAACATAGCATCCTATAATCTCAGTTTCATATTTTTGCTGTTATCTTTTGTTCAGTGCTGCCCCTTCACTTCTGATGAAAAACATGGGGGAAAATAGACCAGTGCTCCATGTAACTCAAGAATATGGAATATGTTAGTGGTAGTATGGGACTCTCATGAGAGAGAGCACCTAATGAAGGTGATCCTGCACTTTTTGTGACTATGTGCTCCTATTTCCTAACAGCTAAAGAAAGGGCTGCCCTTTTTAAACAGCAGAAATTTCTATTTACATACATTAACTGGTACAGCTATTGCTTCATGGCATGATGTTGTTGGATTAGTGGGGGTTGATCTGTCAGACAGAAAAAATGTTTAATATTAGGAAGGAAAGTTGTCACCTTTGGATCAAAAAAGGAAGAAAGGTTAGGCTGAGATGTGATGGGAAACAGTAAACTAGCAACAGAGAGCATTATTGCCTGTGAAATTTGATGAACATGAAATGGACGCTTTCCAAACTGCCTTCTTTCTTCAGTGCCAACTGAAAGTGAGTAGACATGACAAGGCTATGAGGTCTAAAGATTTCCATGTTCTTACGAATTTGACTGACTTTAAAAAAACTGAAATAGGATAAGTACGAACTCTAGCTGTCACATAAAGGTTGATCAGAACAGCTGAAAGTGTTAAGAGCATCTAATATTTATGAATACTAGTTGTTAAGTTGCTGACACAACATTAAAATATAGAGCACATTATGTGTGCTTTTAGCATGTTGTACAATAGGTGTGCTTTGTAGTTCATCCCAGCTGAGAAAACTGAATTCTTCAGCATGTCAGCAAACCATCTTTTCTTTTATATACAATGCTCCAGTTCTGTTATGTTCTATAGTAGAACTTCTTAGTAGTCTACCTAGAATTCAACTGGGTGCTGAATTTGACTTAATAAGAAATGTCTTTGTGAAAAGAATACTGAAAGAAGTGGGCAGCTCAACTTTCTTGACTGAAGCATGCAGTAAAACTAGGTCATAATAAAGTCACCTCCCAGTTCCGATCTCTAGAAGCAACATTCAGTTCATGGCATTAGATGATCAGTACCTGTTCTGTCTCACTAAAACTTGATGCAAAGTCACAATTGTACACTTTCTAGGAACAAGTGCCGCCTCTCTACTTTCATTCACATCCTGCTCAGTACAAAATTATAGTCACAGGATGTGTTAACTACCTGTCCAATGTCTCCCCATATACCTGCCCTACTTTAGAGGTTGCAGCATTGAATGTTGACATTATTTGGTCAAAGTACAAATTACGTTCTTTTAATTGCCCATTGAATAAAGTTCTATTTCAAGAGACCTCTTCAGAACTTGTTGGAGTGTAGCTCCCATGATCCTTTACTGTTGGCTGTGCTGGCTAGGGCTGATAGAAAATCCTTTTTTAACAGGATCAGGAAAGGCATAACATGCCCATGTATGTATATGGAGGAAGCACATGTTGGCGTGTGCATGCCTTTCTCCTTATGCTGCATGACCAGTATAGGAATTGGACACTTGCTTTTTCCATATGCATTGTCTTACCAGAATAGACAAGCAAGTGACTTCAGCAGTAGGGTGAAACAGAGATCACTGGCTACAGTAGGGAAACCTGTTGTCTTTTATCTTCCAGAGCAGAAAGGATCTGAAAATCTGTCTGTTACTGAGATTTTTGTCAGGACAAGTTATCTCAAAAGGGTGAGGAATTTCCAATCCCCATAAAATATCTCAGAGATATTGAAAAACATTTTTTTTTCATTGAAGTAGCTGTGTTGGTTTCTCTCAGCATGTTGGCAAAACTGAATGGGGGGGGGGAAGGAAAAAGAAAAAGAAAACAAGAACAAACTATTTTGGCACTTCAATCTGTTTCAGTATACACTTTTGTGGATCAAATCCCATTTCTGTGCCTGAAGAAGTGGATTTTGGTCCACAAAAGCTCATAATGAAGCAAATTTATTAGTCTTTAGAGTACCACAATATTTTGCCCTTGTTTTTCTTTCTCTTTTCCTTCAATTTTGCCAACATTTTTTCATCGCAGCTTTTGTAATTTGTAATGTGTCTATATGCAAAATGAATGTCTTTCCCCATCTGCATAGCTAAATACACATGCACACCTGGCACAAAAGGACAAGCTGACTGCATCCAAAGATACAAACAACCCATCCAATGCTACTGCTTTTCCAAGAAAAAATGGAAGATGATTACATTTTACAATTTTTGCACATTTCAGTAAAATCCTAAAAGTCCTAAATAAAAAAGTCCTAAAATAAAGCAATAGAAATCAACCAATAAATAAACTGGTAATGAATAAATAAATAACATCAGTGAATAAATAAAATAAATAGCTAGTATATATATTTTAAAAACAATCTTTTTGAGGAGAAACTTTTTCTACCTGTCCTATCCACTGTATGAGGACAAACCAAATCATATTCACACCCTTCCAGAAAATGATATATGGAACAGAGAACCTCCATTAGTAAGCCTGTGGGTACTCCAAAGTTCCAACCCCACACTTTAGCACCTGCACCAGGCTGTTTTTTTTCTAGTTTATTTCTAGGAATTCTTTCAGTAAACATAGAAATTATGTTTCTGCATTTAGACTGTGATAATGTGCATATCTACAAATTTATAAGAGTATTCATAATCATAAAAAGCTATGTTTTTGCTCCATACTATGCACAGTATTTTAAGACTGTGTTGCATCATATCTTGTTTTCTGCCTATTATAACCCTATCCATCTTCTGAGGATTTAAGCAGCTCTCTGTTTTTTCTGTGTCTATGTCTATACATGATCAGCAAACTGAATTTATCTACCTAGCAAATTGAAGTCTTTGTTTTAAGCATTTCCTGATATTCTGTGTAAAATCCAGATGAACCACTGGATGGCACCATTTCCTTGTTCCTTTCCCCCCCTATCTTATAACACAGCTCTCACTACACAATTGTTTCACTGTATAAATATTCCTCCAGAAAATCACAAAAAAGCCTCAGTGATAGTTGCAGTTACCTGAGAGTAGGTCCCACTGGTCTCAGTGGGGCCTTTGTCTGAGTAATCATTCAAACATTTCAGGTCCATATCACTTACTTAGTATGATGCATTTTCTTTGATTTAGTAAACAATTAGAGTAAGAAGAATTTGCTGATTCGGTAGAAAAATGTATTGCCGTTTGAAAGAAAAAAATGTCTGCTAGATTAAATAGGAACTAGAACAGCTGTTGATGTGCTAACAGAACATCAGGGCAGTTAGACAGGAAGGGGTTAATGGTACAAATTTGCCCCTTGAAAAACATCATGTATTGCCAACCCCTAGATTTTGCTGTAAAAGATTAATTTCAGAGGTGGTGCTGGATTTGAGACAAGTTCACACAGAAATCACCCACTTGTGGTATTTTTCTAGTGTTGTCTAGGGATGTATCGAAAAAGCTAGTGTTCTCACATCAGTCAAAATATCCCCAGATAATTCTACTGTAATTTCTTTGCAGTGATTTTCAAAAATAATGGTACTATATTTTTAAGCTGCCATTCCCACTGTAGCAATCTTTACAAGGGGAGCCTGAAATCTTTTGCTGATTGAGGAAAAGCACAAGATGGGCCTCCTTTCATTCTTTGCTCAGAAAGAGAAGGTAAAAAATTTAATCAAGATCTTCAGACAATCTGAGATCTCGAGCTCATACAGGCAAACAAAGAGCAAACAGAGAGGAGTTTATGCGGCCTCAGGAAGTGCGATATTAAGGGTCCTGGTGCTGTTCCCTAGAAAAGCCTGTGCATGTGTATACACAAACAATATGTAGACATTTGGAGAGGGATCCAGCCACTTGCTGTTTGCCATCCTAGCCCACTGCAGGTTATACACACAAGAAATGCACCTTCTGAGTTCAGTGTGGTGCTGTCCTCAATTCGGCACCATAGGCAACCACCCAGTTCACTCATCTATGTCTACAATTGGCCTTGCTTGTGTGATTTGGGAAATTAAGTAGGACTGGGCTTAATTAGTGCTTGTAGGGATCTCTAGGCAAGGCCAGGTAAAATCCTGCCAATATTCAGCCACTGCCAAACAATGAAGTGATCTTGGGATAGTTCGACCAATGAGATGAAGGGGGGAAAGGGCGTCTTCCTGTCCTCCTGGACTAACTGTTTATTAATGAGGTAGGTAGTTCTTCACTGATTCTGGACATTTAGGCTCCTGTATTTCTAAATGATATTTTGGCTTCTGTTCAGATGCTTTCACAGTCCTGAGGAGGCAAACTCTTCCTTGGGGATGGTCAGTTTAAAAAGCTGTTGACAGTTCTCCAGACAGGAGGCTTCGCGGTGGGCTTGGCATTCATGTGTAAAAGCCAACAGGAATGGTAGTTGAGTCTTACTCCCGTACTGAAAATGGAACATTGTCCTCCATTTCTATCTTCAATAGGCAAACTTGGGAGTGGTGTGCAGAGCACACCATTTGGCTCCTAGTCCTTTCCTCCACTACCTTGCTGCTACTCCTCAGTAATTATCTCCTGGGTTGAATGCTTTGCTTTGCCTATTAATAGGGCTGGGCCTACTAAAGAAACACCATCTGTATCAGTGGAAAGTCTAGTTTATACAAGATTTCTTATATAAATATGTCTCCAGGGAGCATGAAGTGTGATGTGACAGAGACTTGATAGAAAGATTAAATAATAAAGCACTGCTTGACTGTATGAGAAGCCACATGATATTTTCCTCTGTTCTTTGTCCAAACACAAAGTTCTATGTGATTCAGGTCACTGAATCTGGTTTATGAATGTGAGATATTGTGCTTCTGTATCCATGATTCAAAACTCCTGGTAATGGCTTGATATTGCTGCACATTTCCTGATATTTCCTGTTGTCAGCAGAAAAAAGGATGCTAAACTTTACATAGCCAGGGGCAACCTGAATGTTGACGACACTAAGGGCAACAGTCACTACCATTCACAAAGAGACACCAAGCAGGGGAAAATCCCAGAACCTGACTCCTTTTTTCATCAGTTAATCATTGCTTGCCCAAACACAAAGCAATTGTCAAGGCTCTTTTTCAACAAGTTCTCTGGGTATCTATTGCTTTGAAAATATGGATGATCATTAAGTGCTGTGATCTTTCTTTATTCATATCAGAGCATTGCACACGTATATGAAATATAGGTAGAATTAAAAAGAAATTAAAATGTTAAGATAATTAGACCATTTTTGACCAGAAGCAGGCTCCTTCAATAGTGTTAACTTGACCATTTGCTAGATCTACTTTTGTATATGTGGTGGGGCATAAATTGCATGTACATAAGTGCTGCAAGTGCCAAGTTGAAACTTCTGCCGGGGGGGGGGGGGGAGATACCAGCAGCTTATACATCCAGATAATCAGTCACATTCAGTGAACTGACCCTAGAGCTGATTGCAGATGTGTTTGGAGAGATGTGCCTTTCCAAGGATTTTGCAGATTTAGAGAATAGAGGTCTTTCTGCTTTCTTCTCATCTGCATTAGGAACCTTCTTTTCTTTGCTGGAGCATGTTAGCAGCTGAACATGATCTTTGCTGCCACTCTTGCTTTTGCATCTGAATGCTGCCAATATTTCAAACACAAGATGATGATTCATAAATTCTGGTATTAAGGAGGAGGCTGAGAGAATAATTGCCAATATTTGCTGCTCCATTCATCTTGATGTAGAGCAGTAACTCAGCAAATACAGAAAGGTGGGGGTGTTTTCAATCTAAAAGAGACACCGATCAGATGCCCTAATATAAAACATTTCACTTCCCTCCCAAAGGTTTATGTAAATCCCCCGTTAGTATCATTTTGTAAAACAAGACTTACACTGAATACCCCCTGAGGGTGATTTACAATGTGATTTTGCAATAAGTATCCATATCTTTCCTTTAGCCTTCTCTCAAAATCTGGATATGTTGTGATCCACTCTTGAGCATGAAAGAACTTTGGCCCTGAAGGGACATGGCTGAGACTTCTTTCCCAGTAAAGGTAGCTGGGTATGCTGTGCAGTGGGTTGCATGGGGCAGAAGCATTCCAAATTCCTGTAAAATCCTTGGGGATTAACAATTCAAGATCTTCTAGCTGCACAGGCATGTACCTGAGTGCACACAGTTAATCTGAAAGACACATTACTTCTAGGAATTTTGATTACTTTGTGGCTCCAAGCAAGGTTTTTGAGGTATATGTTTGTATATTATTAAGAACACTGGAAAACTCTCCCTTTTTCCTATTACCATGCAACACTTTAAATAGCTAGAAAACTGGTTGAAGAACAGCCCTGACAATTGTTTTGGGTTTAGGTGAGAAGTGGTTAACTAATGAAAAAAAAAGGAGTCAGGTTCTGGGATTTTCCCCTGCTCAGTGTCTCTTTGTGAATGGTAGTGAGCACAAGAGTATATCCTGTAGACCAGTGGTCCCCAAACTTTTTGACACTGCAGACCGGTTGGGGGGGACGGGGTCTGTGCATAGGGGGCGGGGCACCCCATGCTTGCGCGCATGCATGAAGGAGCAGTGCTCGCTCGTGCAGGCGTGCAGCACTCACATGCATGCATGAAGGGGCAGGGGGTGCTCGTGCAGCATGTGTACAGACTCGCACACGTGCACGAAGGGGCGGGGGCGGTCATGTGTGCGCACTCACATGCATGTGCAAAGGGGCTGTGCAGGTGGGCGTGGGGGGAAGTGCATGCGGGGGGGGGAGATCTTTCTCCGCAGCCCATTCTAGGCAAGGCCACGGCCCAGCACCGGGCTGTGGACCAGGAGTTGGGGACCCCTGCTGTAGACCATCCTGACTGCTATCTTTAGTGTCATCAACATGCAGGCAGCCCTTGGGTATGTAAAGCTTGGCATCCTTTTTCCTGCTGGCAACACAGGCACAACATTGTGCAGCAATAGTGGGCCATTTTCTGGCATTTTGAACTGTGGATAGAGAAGCACAATATCCCACTTTTATAAATCAATGTTTTTTTCAAGAATTGAACTGATGGATACATTAGTTCAGTGCTAGATCACCTCTGCTCAGAGAAAAATAAATGTGAAATAGAAACAACTCTGATGAACTACAACAGACTATGGTTTTTGAGGTATATGTTTGTATATTATTAAGAACACTGGAAAACCCTCCCTTTTTCCTATTACCATGCAACACTTTAAACAAGCCACTGGCTTTAGAGTGACTCATAAAAGGAGAGACAGAGATTGGCACAGAGCAGAATCAAAGGAGGGAGTCTGTGAGCTGTAGCATGGACTCAACTGCATCAGATTGAGGGGCCAGTGTGGACACTGGCTCTGAAACAGTCTGCAGTCTCTGTATGGTCACCTAATCTAACTAGAAGCATAAAACAAGCTGCAAATCAAAGCATAGGAAATCTGAATTATTCCAGTTTGACTTGCCAGTGTAGTTGCAGCCTATATTCTTCCTTTCAAAATACTTCACATATTTGGGCCTTGAAGACAGCATAGGTTGTGTGAGACCATCAGCAGAAGCACCCTGGTTACTGCTGCCATTTCCCAGGATGCTTTGGGGAAGGATACTAGCATGTGCATTTATGCTCATGGCCATGCAAAGCTAGCAGCATTATGAAAGAAAGAAAAATGAAATGCAGAGATGAGACAAGACGCCTGCTGCTAGCCACCATTGCTGGCCACTCCCTTTCCCCTGGGGTGGCATAAATCATGTTATTGTCTTTTCCTTCAGGGTTCTTTGCTCAAATTGGTTGGTTAAAGTAAGTGATGAACTGGTCAAGCTGACCTATTTTGTGTAAAATGTTTTGTCTTTTCTTTGAAACCTTTTCTTTTTTAAAATGGGATCAGAGTAAATATTGGAGGTTCTAGTGCAGATGTGCATCCTCCACAGTCGCCTAACGACCCAGCAAGCCGCTGAAAGATAGATTTCCCTCTTACTGTTTTCAAAAGACTATTGCCTTACTATGGAAACTGACATGTAAACAATGATAATGTGTGCCCTGCTATTGACATTTCATGTTAGACTACAGCTTCCATCAATCTATCACCGTTGGCTATGCTGTCTAGGGTTGATAGCAATTGTTTTCCCACTAGACCTGAGGGCTTTACCCAAACAATGATAATTTCCATAAGACCTGAAGGACTGCAAAGTGTGCAGAGGGGTTCTTCGTATGCTAACAATTCTTAGGACTTTGGAGCCAGCATTGGATAAGCAACAGGGGAGCATTTTGGATTTAGAGACACTGAAAGGAGGAAAAAACAATAAGACCAATCATTTTTTCTAGGGAAAAATTTGGTGAAACTTGTTAAGCGCTGGATGAAATTGGATGGGACAAACTAATATGAGAAAGAATACAGAGGGTAATAGAAAGTTTTCAAAGATAAATTAAAAGTGGTCCACAGGTTATGCATGTCAGATGGCAATAAATATAGTAGAAATGGGGAGAAAAAGGCCAAGGTGGAGAACAAGTACGCACAAAATGCAATCAGGGATAAGAAAAAGGGAATACGAGGGGTATAAAACATCAGGTACAGGGAAGAACCGATAAGAATACAGAATGAAGCAGAGAGAGTGTGAAAAATTGATAAGAAAAACAAAGAAGGGGAATGAAAAGGAGATGGCATGAAAGGTAAGATAAAATAAGATTCTTTAAGAAGAAAAAGGAAACAGAATGCAGTTGGCAAAGGATCTTTGACATAGTAAAAATAATTTATCAAGAGACAACGGAAATATTTCTAAAACACTTGCATATTTTGGCCTTGGTGTTCAGGGAGAAGGATGGAACATGGGTGCCAGAAACATCTATAAATGTGCCAAGGAATGGGGAAAGCGAGCAAAAAGAAATAAGATTGTTCCAGAGGACTTGACTGCAGAATTAATATGGATGAAGAGTCACAAAAGTTGTGGACCGTAAGGGATTTGTTAAGAGTTTTAAATACAGCTCCAGCAGAGTTTAGAAAAAAAAACCTCACAGAGGAATGAAGACAGCTTGCCCCAGCATTTTGTACAACTTTACATTGTATTTAAGGATGAATATTGAAAGAATGGAAGTAGAAACCTATCTTCAGCAAGTTCATTAGCAGTGTAATTGGTAACCTTGGCAATGTGTTTTGAATGTGAGAAATATTGCAAAAAATTTTTTTAATTACAACTATAATATTATGTATTTACATCAGTTTACAAGAAGAGGCCCAGCAAGCCAATTCCTGGCTGTGTTGGCATATAGTTTATTCATGATTGTACAAGAACATTACTTGTTTTGTGGTTTCACACTGTTTCTACATGCACTATTTCTATGTATGATCTTTCTGTCTTTCCAATCCAGTGATGCATTAGTAAAATGAGAATTGTATGTGTTGGAGTTTTTACAACCTCACATGCTGCTTCTAGTACATGTGGCAGTGGGGGGCAGACTTTTCTGGGCTGGGGTGACTATCAATCTATTCAGCACTACTCAGTTTCCTCCTACCTCTGAATTTGAAGAGAGCTCTGTCTCTCTGCTCAGTGTTTCCCCCCTTTAGAGTTTGTTGAAGTCTGTTGTTGAAGGCAGTCATGTTTGTTAGTTTTTGATCTGTTTGATCTGTTCACAACTGCAAGTAAAGAAAATGGTTTTGTTCTTTCTATCACTAATGTCTCAGAGTGAGTTACCGAGACTTATGAGCCAGCCAATGAGGAAAAGAGGTGGACAATTATGAGGAACTTGAAGCTATATTTTTCTCTGCACTTCTATTGTGCAGCTGGAGGAATTTAACCCAGTTCAAAACTCTGCAACAGTATGTGCAAATGACTGCTACAGGTTTCTTACTTGCTTGTTTTTGAGGTCTACTGCATGAAAATGATCAAGGATCTTCCTTTCACCTTTTATATAGTACTTCAAAATGCAGCAGCCAGATTGCTAACTGGGGCTGGTTACAGGGATCACATCATCCACCCACCCCGTTATAGCAGCCCTACTGGCTGCCAGTCCATTTCCGGGTAGAGTTCAAAGTGCTAGTTCTAACCTATAAAACCCTAAACTGCTTGGGCCTAAGTTATCTCAAGGACTGCACCTCCCTTTATGAACCAACTCAAGTGTTAAGATCATCAGGAGAGGGCTTTCTCTGGGTCCCTCCATCTTCACAGGCACATTTGGTGTGGACATTGGAGGCTTCCCAGACTTCGGAATTCCTCCAAGAGGAAGCTAGGCTGGGCCCATCTTTACTGTCATTCCACAAGCAGGCAAAGACCTTTCTCTTCAGGCAAGCTTTCTCTTTTAAATGGGTTGTTGTACCTTATTGCTTTGAATGTGTTCTGATGTTGCTTATGTTTTTAGTATGGTATTTGTTTGATCCTATTTTTTTTATTTGTATATTCACCACTGTTAGCTTTAAATATTGTCTTTTAATGACGTGAGCCACTTGGGTCCTTTTTTAAGGAGAAAGGTGGAGTAAAAATATCTTAAATAAATAAAATAAATAAAGGAATGGATCTTCCCATACCTACCTGCTGGAGCTTGGAAATTCCCCCCCCCCCCCAGACTATAGCTTTCACAGTCTCCTGGCCAGCAATGGGCAGATGTGTTGATTACAACATTCAGGCTCCAGCCTTACATGCAGAATTGCATGGCTGTGGAATTAGGGTGGCAACAGAGGTCATGGAATACAGGAAATAACTGTCCATTAACATTGCTCATACACTTTCAAAGGACTGGTTAGCATAAAAATTCTGAAAACAAGCAAGGTAGTTAAATAGAACTGCTGGATAGTTCAGTGGTTTAGGTATCTGGATGTAGAGCCAAAGGTTGGAAGTTTGATTCCCCACTGTGCGTCCTTGACAGGGGCTGGATTCAGTGATCCATAGGGTCCCTTCCAGCTCTGCAGTTCTAAGATGATGATGATGATGATTATAATACACAAGGTTTCTAGTCTTGTAATAAATAAATAATTCTAGTCACACTCAAATGTAAACATTTTGCCATACAAGATTTTATAGTGAGTTTCTGAATTTGATGATGTGGACAGATTATCTGAACTTTTTGGATTTATCTGTACTTTGTGTAAGAATAATAAGTTCCTGTGCAGCTGCAGAATTATTTATGTAATAATGTTATATAATGGCCAAAATACTCTTGCATAGCTTCACAAGTGGTGCAACTTCTGGAGGCAAATTGCTTCAAGTCCATCATTGAAATTATCTGTTGCACACTCTCATGCAACTCAGTATACAAAAAAATAATGTGTACTGTTCCTTAGCTTCCAGAAACGTTCAGAAATTCACCTGCAATAGTTACACTCTTTGTGTAACTAGGCAAGAAGATTTGGACCGATAAATTTAAATTTCCTCTCTCTTGTTTATAAATATCATGCCTATTAATTGGTCTTCATTTCTCTTCCGGAATAATTAAAAAACAATAACTTTGTAGCCACATCTTGAGTTCTGGATGCAATGCCTTTCCCACCATTTACAGTGGGACTTGATTCTTAGGCATTTTCAAAGCAGAGCTCACCCCTAGGATCATAAAGAAATGGGTAATGGTTTATTTCTTCTGTTCCCCATTTGGATATTTTTTGTGACCGTTTGAGGTTGCTGGGAGCTGCACAAGTACCTATGTTAAACTGACAGACATTTTGGAAACTGTGTTTTAAACAAAGCCATAGGTAAATTCTTCACACTCCAGACTGTCAGAATGCTATTACTTTTCAAAGATTATTTCTTTTGACAAGGGCATACCATTAGATTTGTGAATATTCTACATCTTACAGACCTTAGTGCATTTTCTCTAGGACGCTGACCCTGAATTCACAGGGATCAAATCTTCCAGTAAGAAGTTGCCATAGACAGATGAAAAGAGACACATTGGCAATGCCTTCTAAAGTTAAACTGACAGGTTAAAGGTGTTTTGTGCATTTGCTATCTCATGACACCCTTAGGAGGGCTGAATGATTCAGAAAAGAATTGAAAATGGACTGGTTCCTGGAAAACTGCATACATGATTCGTTTTATCTAGCTAAGAAAGATAAGTGTCTTCTTGTCAAAGGTAATTGTATGCAGAGCTATAAATTTAAACCCCCTATTATGAAATGTTGTAGGTATATGTTCCCAGACACACATACTGAATTTGAAAAAGTGTCACATTGAAAAAGTTTAATTAGAGTTTCTTTTGTAGGCAAAGTGGTAGAGATGACAAAAAGCTGCTCAGGGACAGACAGACATCAACAGATGATATTTGGTGTATTTGCAAACCCTAAGTAAGTGTCTAGAATTTTTTAAACAGACATCATGATTTTTAAAGGAAAGTGAGGAACTGCTAATTTTGGTGCAGTTTCTTAATCTTGGTGCTTTTATAATGGGCACCCAGTGCTTTTATGTTTGCACTGTAGGGATCCTAACAGTATGGATGGGTCCCTCTCTTTTGTTTGGGGAAACAAAACAGGTGAAGGCATGGATAGGTCTTTTAATCATGCAGTGAGACTTTAAAAGCATTGGCCCTAGTACAGTCAGGTTGGGGGAGCACACCGGGGCTTTGCAAAAT
Source organism: Intellagama lesueurii (assembly GCA_037013535.1). Classification (NCBI taxonomy): domain Eukaryota; kingdom Metazoa; phylum Chordata; class Lepidosauria; order Squamata; family Agamidae; genus Intellagama; species Intellagama lesueurii. Next base: position 54,824,792 of record JBAJHW010000003.1, on the reverse strand, counting down.
GTCATATGCATGTACTCCACCAAATACAGAAACCTCTGTGAAAGTGCTCCTGTGTTTGTGTGATGCAACAGCATTCTTCTCAAGAGAGAACAGCTGTGTTTGGAAGTGTCCTCTCTTTGAAGGATTATCTAATCTAAATTTGGTTTCATGGGTTGAGAGAAATGTTGGAGTGGATGGGGTCAGCACTTGGGTAGGGCTACCATGTCATGCCATGTAGAAATAGCAATGATTCTGCAAGCAAAATACTTCCAGTCTACTCAGTCGTTTGAATATGATGCAGTATGATGCATATTAATGTAATCATGCTGATCATCAACCAAGATCACTCCTCTTTCAAACAGTATGCCTAAATAAATAATATAACCATTAACCTGCCTGTTATATAAATAATATAACCATTAACCTGCACACACCCCATTTTATAAGAAGAAATGGCATAAAAAGGCCCTGTTATATGAGAAACCATGGTATTCATACAACAGTAGAATAGGTCTCACACTGCTAAAATGCAATGCACCATATCTTACCAAGCAACCCAAGGATCTCCTCATTCACTGGTAGTATATGTGTGTTTGTGGAGGGCTAGTGGTATTTTGACATTTTTTCAGGATTGATTTTTCTTAAATTTGAGTCTGTTTATTGGGTTAGCAGCAGCAACAATAACAACTGTGCTTTCTGCCTTTCTTGTGATCCCATTTTCCTTCCTAACAACCACTTGTTGTGGGGGCAACAGTGGGACCTGCTTTCAAAAGCTGTGTGGGATGACTGAGAGTGATATATGCCAGGGTTCCTTAATATATGGCGCCATAGTCTCATGTTCCCTGAAATACTGTTAGGTGAGGACTCAGTCAGTGTTTACTTCAATGGAATAGAAAAACAACTGGGCTTTGCTAATGTAGGGGAGGAAAGCAGAACAGTGTTCAGTTTAAAGTAAAAAATAAAATAGCAGGAGAAGAGATCCACTCTAAAGTTATCCACTGAGGTAAGTGATGAGAGTATCTTAGACCTGCTTATGACTACATAGTTATGGTGTGGGTAAAGCTATAGTTGATGGACACTTATACACCACTAAGACGGGCAAAGGGGGACTCTGATTTACATAAAATGAAATGTGGCAGTTTATATTACAGGTGTCAGTGTTTAACATGATTTAAGCACCATCACAGTACATCTCACTTGAATGGGCAGGATTCTCATTGGGCGACTTGTATGATTGCACAGGCTTGGGTTGGATGCCCGTGGTAGGCAACTTCAAGGCCCCTAATCTCCTGCTTTTTGGGGACAGGCATTATGGTAGACCTCAAATGGAGCATATTTTCAAAAGGAAGATTGTTCTCTGGCAGCCACTCAAATGGAGGACATATTTAACATTATTCTTACAACCATAGGTCAGCCATGTTAGGTATGCAAGACTGAAATACAGTAACAAAGCATATAATATTTACAATCAAAATAAGTTATGCAGGCCTATTCTAGAACACAGAAAGAGTTCTAACTCCTGTCCTCTGAAGATGCTGGCCACAGAGACTGGAGAAATGTTAGGAAGAAAAACCTCCAGAACACGGCCAAACAGCCCGAAAAACCTACAACCATCATTTTGGTGAAAATGTGGTCTTTTGGTAGTTTATCACAAGGTGCTCTTCAGAGCCATATGCTGTAAAAGGCCGAAAATCTCTCCTAAGCCCTGCTTTAGTAAAGCATAAAATTTCTGTATCATCTACAGAAGAATAGAGCTTGGTCTATGTAGAAGATTGGGTGGGTGAAAATCAGGGTTTGTTAAGACTGGAGCCACAGAATTAATGTAAAAAAAAAAATCTAATGAGATAAATAGCCCTGTGGGTTGCAGTTTATGCTGATTAGTTTTGTGTATTCTGTGCATGAGTGCAAGACGTTTCTAGGCTATAGAGGAAGCATTAGGTTTGGACCCTAACCTGCCCAGGGAATGCTATCAAATGATGACTTGAAGTCAACAAAAGCAGCATAACTTGCCCCATGAAGCCTGGAGCTATACTTCTCTATGAAGTGCTGTAATGTCAGTACTGACCAAGGATTAAATGACTGGCCCTAAACCCTGCTTGTTCATACATTATAATATTTTTCTGCTCCAGCCAATCTCAGAACTTCCAGCAAGTTTATGGGTTAGTAATTCAAAGGGTCAGATGTGGCTCCTTTTAAAAATATTGGAATTATGATGGAAATACCCTATCAGCAGGGATATGGGTTCTCTGGTCATTCCAGAGACATTTGTAGGAGAAAGAATAAAAATGCTTCTTTACTTACAATTGCTTGAAATTACAGACTTGTGTGTGCTGCTTTTTTTTTTACTGTTCACTTACTAGCAACCAACCAAACAGATCAACAGCAAGAAACAAGTGCCATCAGCTGACAAAATATCAGGCAAAAACAAAAGAAAAATAAAAAAATAAAGAAGGCAAAAAACATTGTGGCCCCTTAAAAACTAACAGCTATATTTTAATATGAGTTTTCATGGGTAAGTCCACTTCCTCAGACATTAGAGATGAAAGAGATAGAACACACAGCAGAAAGGTGGGACTCTCTGAATTTCAAAAGCTGGAAGGAACTGTTGGTTAGTGCTGGAAAGATAGACAATCACCCCAGCCCAGAAAAGTCCCTCTCAGTCACTCAAACTACAGACAGCATGCTTGGTTGGAAATAAAACTCCAACATGTCCCTCTATTTGTAATTGGTGCACATGTCAATTATAGATTCATCAATATGTGATTCTCTTCTGTATGACAGAAGAAAGGAAAGGATATGCTAAAGTTTTTGCTGCAGTATATGATTTATCTTCCTTTGCACATTAAAATCAGCAATACACTGTTATTTTCCCCTTGAGAGAGTGGAATTTATTTATGTAGCAAATCTTTGGGGGAAAGAATTCTGAGGAGCTGGAGAGAAGTCATCTGTGCAAGATGTTGCTGCTTCTACCATCTCATCTCCTTTAATGTTTTACATATGCATCAAGCACTATCCCTACATAAAAATGCAGATGTTTTCCCATATTTATTTATTAGAGACCATACTTATGACCTTGCAAGCCACAAACATACTTCAGAACCGCTGTACTTCCAAATCTGATTAAAGCTGAACATGTCACCATCCCATAATGATGAGTTTCACAACAGAGACTCAGAGAGATTAACTGGCATGCAGGGGTGAAAAATAGAGCTACAGCCCCAAATGCTAGCTAATTATTTTTGTGTCTGTGCATGTGTTAGTAATGCCTTCCAGCAATGTAGTTTGCTTTGCTTCTGTTTCCACACATTGTAACTTGTTTACTAGTAAACCAAAGAAAACCTCTCACCAGCTAGTTTATACTTTGAAGATAAGGGAGACTTAAGAACAGGGCAGAATCAAACACCAAATTCCAAAGCCATAATTTATTCTTAGAAACTCATTTTAGGAGTACGTGATGTAGTCTAATCCTAAATTAAGTCATAGGTCACATTGAAACTATTGTGACATTTAGAATAGCTTTCACTATGGCAAGCTTGCAGGGTGACATTTAGAAGGAACTTTTTTAGAAATATATCACGTTCTCTGGAAAGTACTGCAGAGTGAAGAAGATTTATAGAGCTGTGAGCCTATTATGCAGAACTGTAGATCTTTGCTGTCTGCCAATGAGATGAGCTTTTTTGCTAATATTCACCAAGCGTCCTTTTGTCTTCCCATTCTCCTTCTTGGAGCAACAATTCAACATGATGGGCGTTTTTAAACAGGTTGAAGGGATGCTAACATTCCACTTTTAATCATGCTTTGCAGCTATTTGGTGGTTAGAAAGTCTTGGTTCTGTCTTGCTGTTAGCAGCAGCTTTGTGCCAAAGCTTCAGAGCAACACAGTCTAAATATAGTAATGTAGTTAACACCTGAATAAGACACTCCAGTGTACATTTACCATATGCTTGTGTACTGTATTTACACAGGAGGAAGGGCAAAATAAATCAGTGCAAAGTAATTCCAGGTTTGTGATATTACTCCTTTGAGTATACTGTTATCCTGAGACGAATCTACTGTTCGGAAAGTGGGAAACATAAAAAGAAATGTATCAAGTGGCTGTTAACTTGTATGTGTGTCAGGCTTTCTGAAATGACTATTATAAAACATTTACATGGCGCTGTAAATTTGCATGGCATTTTATATAATGCAGATAGCAAAGCTTCCTTGAATTGTACTACTTGAGGATCCTGTATAAAATGACTGTCATGTCATAATAAATTTGTGGAAACCTAGAATTCATCTCTTCTTTGTTGCCTGCACCTTGTTCTTTTCAGAGTACTCCAAATCACATGCTTCAAGTCAGTCTGTTTAGTTTTTCTTTAGAACTACCAATTAATGGCTTTCATACTGTTTTATATACTAAAGCAGATATCTTATACAATGTGTCACACCCCAGCCAAATGCTGGCAGTTTTCAGTAGCATCAACAGTACTGGTAGTGGTTCCAGCAGCAATAATAACAAAGGTCGCAGCCAAAGCCCTGATGTAAGAATACAGCCTCTCCCCGCTATTTGTATTGGGGCAGTCTCAAAATATAGTTGGTGAGTTTGGTGGCTCTTAAGAGAAGGTCGTGGTGGCGCTGTGGGTTAAACCGCAGTAGCCTCTGTGCTGCAAGGTCAGAAGACCAGCTGTCGTAAGATCGAATCCACGCGACGGAGTGAGCCCCCGTCGCTTGTCCCAGCTCCCACCAACCTAGCAGTTCGAAAGCATGCAAATGCAAGTAGATAAATAGGTACCACCACGGTGGGAAGGTAACGGCATTCCGTGCCTAGTCGCGCTGGCCACGTGACCACGGAAGATTGTCTTCGGACAAAATGCTAGCTCTATGGGTTGGAAACGGAGATGAGCACCGCCCCCTAGAGTCGGGCACGACTGGACAAATTGTCAAGGGGAACCTTTACCTTTACCTAAGAGAAGGTCACAAGGGAAGTGCCATTTTATTTTTATTTATCACTTTTCTGATATTAAGTCCAATAGCATAGGAGATAGTCAAGGGGAGTGCAGTCCTGTTTGTTGTCTTTAAACATATCCAGTAACATCATCCATGGTACCCTTTTGGTCTGCCCGATCATAGTAAGACAGAGAAGCTAATTGTTATAGCACAGAGTTTTCCAACCTTTTTTGAGTCACGACACCTTTTTATAATAGCTAAGTAACCTGCAGCCCCACCATATTTGCATAGAAAGGCATTTTAATAGGGTAAAGAAACACATTAAAAATAGATTTTTCAGAACACAATTCTAACTTAATATTTAATGTGATGGTTATACTTGCATCTGGACAATAAATAAGTATTGAAAACTTTCATGGTGAAATTTCATATAAAAATAATTGCAACTAAAAATAATCATAGCAACCCCCCTAGAAAATATTTTGTTCCCCCCTTTGGGGGTCACGACTCTCAGGTTGGTAACCTGTGTTATAGTTTTTCTGGTCCTGTCTGGGAGAGGTATAACCAGAAAATGGTACAGTCATCTCCTTTGGAGCACCTCTGGTTCCATACTGTTCCTCGGGTTTTCTAACATCTGGATTAAGTTGTTGAGGAAAGTTATCTGGATGTTTGGGCTGAAGAGTTTAAAAAATGCAAAAGACATGCAGTTCTACCTCTTGTTTCTTCCAACTAAAGACTGTGGAAACTGTCAGGAGGCAGTGTTGGGATAGATGAAAATGGGGGGAAATGGCGCAGGCTCAATCTAGATAAATTGGAAGTACTGTGGATTCAGAAACCTGCAAATCTGGAATGAGAATCAAATGGAATTGCAGCCTCAGTGAAGGGCCAAGTGCACAGCGTACAGTTATCATTGACTCCAAAGTGCAGCTAGCTTCTTGGCTATCTTTGGAAGTGCACCTAGCTTCAGTTATTATTATTTACATTTATATTCCACATTTTCTACAATGAATTCAAGGTATCATGCCTGGTTCTCTTCTTCTCCACTTTTTCCTCACAAAAGCTCTGTGAGGTGGTTTAGGCTGAGAGACTTTGACTAATCCAAGAACACTCTGATTCCTCATCAGTTAACCACAATTAGCCACAGTAAGTTGCACAAACACCAGTAGGATGTCTGACAGGTGTTGTACTGTTTGAATCATTATAATACTGTCTAATTATTAATCATATACAACATGAAATGGTGAGAGGTTCTGTAGTCAAATTAATCATCTCAGAGAACAGCACAAATAAATTCATGCTTTTGCAAAGCTCAAGGTCTGTGTGTCTTCTCACTGATTGGGGATTAAAGGCTGATATTTAAAATTATCCTAATAAAAATTCAAGGTATTACAGGCAGTCATTAAGCTTGATTTCTGCCAAACTTGCATATCTCCTCAATGTACTTTGGTTGGGTAAAAAACCCCACATACCTCAGTTTGTGTCACTTATGCAGGTTTCTTTAAATTGGTATAAAGCTAATGCATTAGAGAGTGTAGGAGAGAACAGAAATATTAATGAAGAAATGAATCTCTCTTAATAATATAAGAAATATTCTCTTATTGATCTGAAATGCATCTTCAGCACTAATATTACATATGAAATGCAAAGGATTTCCATTTGTTTAACTGAGCAGTGCAGCAGGAAAGGAGGCTGTTGGATAAACTTTGTCTCTGCAGCTTGTGAACTATCTTTTGAATGGTCTTTTTGTTAGCAATTAATTACAGAGGATGACCTTTATAAAAAGGCCAACAAGTACACAGAAATTATGGTTTATTATGACTGGCTTCTCTCTCTCTCTCTGCCTGTTACTGAGGTAAAGAATAAAATGGTGCCTCCTCTCCAATATGGCTGAGAAGAGTGTCCTTTTTCTGCCTCCTCTGTTGCTCCATTGAACCCAGAAGCATGGCATTCTGAAGAGGATGGGTTAGCTTGTATCCATGTAGTTTCTTTCTCTGTGAGCCAGAACCTTAGTTTGGGAGAGTTGGCTCACATTGGTGGCTCTCCAGATACAACTTCTTGCTCTTCCGATACTCGGCGTTCTGTGTTTAACATGACGACAGAGGGAGCAAGGCTCCTGTGCTCAGCTCAGGTGGGCTTCACTTTTTAAACAATTGAATAGGTCTAGAATCTCATTTGAAAACTGGTGACAGGATGGCATTCTTTACTACATCTGAACGTATCAGGTGGCTTAGAGAACACAGAGCTTTTTCACCTGTTCCAGCTGTATACAATCTGTACACCTTTGCACCTATTGCCTACAGCAACTGTCTCATGCCATCTTATGGTAGAGCTAGCCCTGCTTCTTATTTTGTGTTCATGTGTGTGCGCCTTCTCTTACCTGGACATGCACATGTGTGCAAGATAGTTTTAACTGATCTTGTGTCTCTTATGCGTTTGTCCAAACTGTCATTTTTCCAAACTAATTCCTATCAGAACTTTAATGCCAAACTTAATGGGATGCTAAATGCTTTGTTGAAAATCCTGCCTGTACTTAAAAATAATAATAATAAGGAGGAGGCATGGGTGTGTCCAGGACCTGCAAGGTGCAGAAAGAGGAGATTTCCTTCCCTTGCTGTGGCTCTGATGAAAGTTAATGCCCCCCTCATGCTATAAGGCCTGGAAGGGAAGGCATCAATTGGATAAAGCTGCTGTAGAATGAGGGAGGTTCAAATCTGGGACAATAGAGGCATGGCTAGGGTTAGGGATCCCTGGTCTGATTACTCTTGATTTTGTTTGATAGTCTCAGACTTGGCTGCACAACTCTTCCCTCAGTCTCTTAATCAATAGCAGCAGATCCTATCTTTCTTCTTCTGAAGTAGAAGTATTTAATTCAATCTAGCCTTGTTCAAGCATTAGTAAAAGCATGAGTCCATGAATGATAGCACATCCGGGGAAGGATGTTATGGATTGTCCTTGTACACATGATGTTTCCATGCTTTCAGTAGCACCTGAACAGGGCTTTTGATAAACTCATCACATCTGTTCCCTACCTGTTTATTTTTTTAAAAAAGTTATACTTACTACTGTAGCCTCACATCTACCTTGGCCCTCAAGCACCTAATTGACCTGCCATTCCAGTCTTGGTTGGCTCTTCAAGTGAACCTAAAGTGTATATTGAAACCAACCATAATATGTAATAATCATGTGCCATGCCATCAAGTCACTTGATGGCATGGCAACCCCTTTGGGGTTTTCTGGGTATATAGAGTACTCAGAAGTAGTTTATCATTCCCTTTTTCTGGGGTCATTGTGGACTGTGCAACTTGCCCAAGGCTGTACTTGTTAGCTCTTCTTCCAAGAGACGTAGTGAGGAATCCCAAAGTCTGGCTGTGCTGTGAGCAATACAACTATCTATACATCATGTCAGTTCTGACCTATGGTGATCTTCCCAGAGTTTTCTAGGGATATTCAGACAACCAGTGCTACAAGCTAGTCAGCTATGAAAGCTCTACAGCTGTCTGTTGGGGGGTAGGCAGGATTGTGGAGAGCATTTTCAGGTTTTTTTTTTTTTCATGAAACCAGCATGATTGAAACACTTTGGCCTGCTCATCAAATACTCCCTCTTTGTATTTTGAAAGTTCAGACTCTTCAATTTGTCACTTGGCTTTCACACAAATGTTTCACAGTCTCATTAAATTTCTGCCACCAGACTTTATTGCTTTAATAATTTGTTGCAATATTTATGAAATTGCTGTGATGGATCATATTGGAGGTACCATATTATCCATCGCAAATTAAATTACATTAAAAAACAATGAATCAATCATATTCAAAAAATACAGAAACAATGTAGATTAAAATTTGAGGTATACGTATGTATGAAGGTTTTGAAAAAGATTTGCCCTGGCTTAGAAAGAACTACTGTAGAGTATTTTGTTTTTGTTACAAAATACTCTATATTTTGATACAAATATATTTTTTGTTGTACAAAACAGCAATCTGTTTAGTTTTTTACTGTTGGTTTTAATTGTCCACATATTTTCCCAGGCCATGTGTGGAACTGCCAAACAAGACTCTAGTCAGAGTCCTTTTGGGATTTTAGTCCAGAGCAAGTGAGATTGTCTAAATCACAGTAGCACATTACAGCTGGTTAATAAGGTGGTGATTGATTGCCTGGTGGCATAGCAGTCATGTGATCAGCCATACAAACAGGCATTAACTGGACATGTGACCAGACACATAATTGCCACTTGGTTTAATTAACTGCAACTCACTGCTGCACTTAAATTCCACTTACTCCAGAATAAAATCCCAATAGAATTCTGACCATCAGTTGACTAACTGATGTCATTTATATCCCGCCATTCTGGAACTCAGAGATGTAGGCTTTCCAAACAGTCTCCAATCTAGACATTGAGCGATTCAAAACCTGCTTCACTTCAACAACCTTATTCCTTTCAGTCCTTGGCCATAAAATGTGTATTTGTTGCTCCTAGGACTTTTCCTCAGATTATATTCAAATTCATTATTAGGACTGGTTCTTAGCAGTACTTGCATGTTACATTTGTAGCAACTGAAGGAAAGGCTGTGTTAAAAGTTCCTCATTGGTCTGCAGTGAAGGTCTGTAGTGATGCACAAACCTTTAAATGGAGAATGACACGACATGAGAATGTATTCATTTCATGATAATTGAGGTTTATGTTCGTTTGTTTGGCCCTAGTCTTCCTTCAAAGCAGTTATGGTCCTCCATTTTTGGAATGCATCCCCCATCATGCCACACCTGTGGCTATGTTGATTATGGCTGGTTGAGCCAACACACAGGATTTCTTCCTGCCTTGATCTACAAAACAGTTCTATGAGTAATTCAAGGTGAGAGAGATAGTGATTAGAGATGAGATATTTGTATTCGTCTCCCAGGAAAGACAAATATGATTATTGCCACCACAGGTGGCTGAACCGATTGGACCCTCCCCCCTGAACCAGGCTGTCCACTCATGGTGTGGCACATGTGGCCATCATCGTCTTTGTGCTGGTAAGGAGGTGGCAAGGAGGTGGGATGATGAGTCTCCCAGCTCAGCTGCTGAGTGATCAGCAGCACAGGAAGGCGGGGAAGCCCTGGCCAGGCTACTTCCACGACAGGCTCAGCGCAAATGATGGCGGGCTACTTCTCAAGCGGTAAGTTCATGGCCTGGTTCTGGGGGAAGGGTCCAATCGGCCTGGCCATCTGTGGTGGTGATATTCACATTTGTCTTCCCCGGGAGATGAATAAAAGTATCTCATCTCTGATAGTGATAGTGAGCTTTACAGCTCAGTTCAGTTTTAAACCCAAGTCTCTCTAGTCATGCTGACCACTACAGCAAACTGGTTCTAAAGGGAAAATCTACAATCATTATTAGCTACTATGAGGTATATCTAGTATGACAGTTTTGCACTAGTTATGAGTGATATGTGAAAAAGCTGACTAGGGCTCAAATTCATTTTATACAACTGATATTAAAGCTATTTATGTGAAGCAAATTATTCCTTCAATCTATTGTCATAATTTTCTAAGCACTAAGGAAAACAGTTGATGTTGAATAATTGAAATAAATTATACTGGCAGAAGAGCTTGAAGTTATGTGAAACAGAGAACTCCAGTTTTGAATCTAATTAGTCTTCAAGAAGCACATTCTATAGCTGTAAGTAGTAAGAGGGTTCATGGTATAAGCTGTAAAATAGGTGAAATAAAAGTTTTAAATGAATGTCAAAAGCAGTCAGAGGTTAACTTTTATTACTGCAGGCGATTAATTTGAGTACTGAAACTGTGTGCTATATCTTAACTTTTTCCCCCCAAGATGAGTAGAGGAGTGAACATGGTCTAGCCTTGCCAGTGAAATGTCTTAAAAAAAAAATCAGTTGATGTGTTTGATTGGAGTACCTATACACTGATTATAATAAACAGCATTTTTGTACATGTCTCCTCATGTGCATTTTTGTACTCTTTTGTACTCTTTTGATTCAATCATGCACTTTGGTATCCATTGCTAGTAAAACAAGGAATTAATTTGAATCCCTCTCCTGCCACAGCAATGGGTGGTACCAAAATCCTGCTCCAGAGAGTACAGAGAGTAGGTTTTTTTTTAAAAAAAGAAGAAAACCTACAATAAAAGTTCTATGACTCCTTCAAGACTAGCAGATTTAGTTCAGCTTTAGTGGCTTGCACTTGCTCAGACACACAAAGTACAATATATAGGTCATAGGTTTGTATACATAGTTTACAACAGTAGTTCCCAACCTTGGGTAACTCAAGTGTTCTTGAACTGCAATTCCCAGAAGCCTTCAACACCAGTTGTGCTGGCCAGGGTTTCTGGGAGTTGCAGTTTAAGCACACCTGGGTTACCCAAGGTTGGGAAACACTGGTTTACATGATTGTTGGGAGTAGGGCAAACAAAATGGATTAGAGAAGATGGCACTTTAATTTTTAACACTGAAAGGCCCTTCTGGAAGATCTTAAAAAACAGATGTAGTTGGGTGTCATCAGCACACTGGTGGTACCAGACCACAAAATTCTGGACAGCCTCTTTCAGATTTATCATGTATATGTGAAATAGTATGGGGAATCATGGAACCCTGAAACACTCCACAGGCTAATGGTCGTTGAACAGGACTCCTGGGGGACTCCCCAAGCACCACTACCATTCAAAAAGTTACAACAAACAAGAGAAAATCCCAGAAGGTGATTCCATTTTTCATCAGGTAACTGCTTCTCATCCAAACACAACACAATTGTCAGGGCTGTTTTTCAACAAGTGTGAATGGTAGTGAGCAGAATAGTGTATCCTGTAGACCAGTGGTCCCCAACCTTGGGCCTCCAGATGTTCTTAGACTACAACTCCCAGAAGCCTTCACCACCACCTGTGCTGGCCAGGATTTCTGGGAGTTGAAGTCCAAGAACACCTGGGGACCCGAGGTTGTAGACCATCTTGACTGCTGCTATTGTCACCATTCAGGCTGCCCTTTGCTATGGAAAGCTTGGCGTACTTTTTTTATGCTGGCAATGCTGGCAGTCTTGGACCCTTACCTGGCTTTTTGGATCATGGGTACAGAAGCACAATATCCCACATTCATAAACAGGAGGTTTTTTTTTTTTTGAAGAATTGAATCAATAATAATATCCTTATATAACAATCCCTTCTTAATTTTCATTACACTTTATTTTATCATTAATAGCTATATTCCAAACTTCTTTATACCATTCCAGTTGAAAATCATCCTTAACTTTCCAATTCCTTGCCACTGTTAATAAATTTGAAATTAGTTCTTTTGTTGCCCAACTCCATTGATAATTATAAAATTATATATTTTAAATATAAAAGAGCTATTTTAGGGCAAATCTCTATGTATTTAAATTTAATACTTCATTTGTTTCCTTGAAAATCAACCTCCAAAATTTCAATATAGTCTCACATTCCCACCACATATGGAAATAAGTACCTACCTACTGACATCCTCTCCAACATGAATTAGAATATTCAGTATCCATATGATTTAATTTCACCAGAGTTACTTCTACCTCCACACTAATTTATGTTTTTTTCTTTATACTTATAGAAATAAACTTTAATATTCTTTTATCTCATATAGTTTTTGAAACCTCAGTATTAATTTCTTCTCCCAAATCATATTCCAATAATGTTTTAAGAATGGTTAGCCCTCCTCTTCTTTTAATATTTTATAAACCCTTTTCTTTTTCCAAACATTGAGATTTGTATCCTTGCCTTTGTAACCAGAGAAACATAGCAATTTCCTGAGACTTCAGCCAGCACAATGTGATTTGATAACCCTACATATATGTTTCTTCTCTGAGGATTAATTTTGCAGGTTTTCCCACACTGCATTTTTCTTGTGCATGTGCACAGTTTGTAAAAACATAATGAGAAGCAAACATGACAAACCTTGCAATCCAGTACCACAGACCCTTATGTTGATGCTATAGAGACATTTTTCTGTCTGATGAATCCTTAGCTAAGAATTAGCCCTACCATTAGGCAAAGTGTGGCAACTGCTTAAGGATGCAGAGAGATGGAGAGTGGCAATTAAGTGTCTAAGAACAGAGCTGTATGTGTATTATAGAACTGCACCTTCAGCTAATCTACAGCATTCAAATGGCCACCTTCAACTGGAGTTCTGAAGTCTCATCAGCTTTTGTATATGACATGGACATCTTATTATTCTTTTCAGGCGACAAAATATCTTGGGTCAGACTGGCCTCAGCTAAATTCCTTTGTAAGCTAAAAATGCAGACTGTAATGTTGCATCACAGTATTTCATGTAAAATGGACCGCATTCAACATTTAACCCAGCAGATATTGTTGTCATTATGTGCTTCAAGTCACTTCCAGCATATGGCAAACCCTACTAGTTATGTCAGGTATGTGAGATGTTCAAGGAGCTGCGATCTCGGTGAATATTGGGCAGTAACATTACTTTTATTTAAGCACATCACATTCTTCATATGTAATGAACACTCTACAGAATACTCTGCACATGTTCACACTCATAAATAAGCTCCATTTAATTCAATGTGACTTATTCCCAGGTAAGTATATTTAGGATTGGAACTTTGAAGTACTTACTGATTTTTCATGAAAATTACGTACATTTAATGTTTAAGAAATAATAACTATGAAAAAGGTGGACATTTTTGAAAAAGCACTATGAGATGATACCTACATTTTGATTTGTAAGGAATACAGATGGAAATGCAGCATTTTTTTTCTTTTATGGGATAAGAAAGTTTAAGCTGTAATCAAATGACTAAGAACCACTGAAACAAATAATTATTTGGAAGTTTGGCTGCCAATCTGTTGTACCTGGTTCTCTAACTTACAGCTGTTCCTTGATGTCTGTGTGTAAACTTTTGCATATGCTCCACATTAATCATCAGGACAATTACTGCATTCTCATACAGTTATTAGAAAAGCCAGTACTTCTCTCAGGTCCAATGTGCAATGTGCACCTGTTTTGGGTAATTTGTTGTCACTGTTAAGTGATGATTAATAACACATCTAAATTGCTATGATAACATGTCTAAATTCATAAACTGCATGAAACAATAACAATGAGGAATGGCGCGGGTGAAAATCCTATTGCTAGTCCCAGTAAAAATGTTGATTTACCATCCAACAATTTGATTCAGTGGCTTTAGCCTCTAGCTGAGGCTAGTAATTGCATACAGGCCATGATTTCTGGTTTGAAACCTGTAGCTGTTTACAAAAAGGTCAGGAAAAAACAAAGGAGATTGTAGTATTTTCTTTAAAATTAGTATCTTCAAATGACTTTTTGTTAAAGATGACTCATAAGGTAATCCTTAGTATATGCACCTTCTGCATTTCTGTTCACCAATATTTTCTGCCTTCAAGCACGAAGAAATTGTCTCTTCAAGCAGCATTTCATGTCTCTTATGAAGTGATATGCAATCTATGAAAACCTATGCCAAGTAAAACATGCTAGTTTTTGAAGTGAAGCTCTTTGTACAGTAGACTAGCACTGCCAGAGTTATTCATATATGTGACATACATTTTCATGGGTGAGTGCCACAATAATTGGGTTCATCTTAGAGATGCTGTAACTATTCACTGTAATAATTAAATGACCACTTCCTGAAAATTGTCAGAAAGAGGATAGTAGTCACATGTTCACTTTCAGTGTGTATGTATAGGTGGTGGTGGTAAAAATTAATGAATTCAAACTATATGGTATCTTCTTACATTCAGCAGTTCAGTAATCAAATTAGCTGCCTGCAAAAGTTGTGGGAAATAGTTCTACTTAGAAAACATTGTCCATATTGCCTTTCAGTCCTCCTAGCAGGGGAAGTGTGAGCTGCAATCCAGTAGCATCTGAAGAATTACAGATTCCTCACCTAATATAATATTTCTATTCTACACTGAGCTTTTAGCATAATGAAGAATTATGGTATGCCACTTGAAAGTTATTAATATTCCTGCTAACCTCAAGATGCAGAGTATCACTTTGTGCATGTTTACTCAGAAGTAAGTCTCACTGGGTTTAATGGGCTTTACTCCTTGTTTATTGTGTATATAGGATTACAATCTTAAATACAGTTCTAAATGGGAGAGATTGAGCTTGAATCCTTCCGTCCTTCCTTTTGTTGTTTAGTAAGAATTACTAACCCTGATCATTTTTCTTTATACTGAAGCTTTTTAGTCCAGCAAGCCTTTTCTGAATTTTTTGTTGTTGTACTTCCTGTGTGATGTGATTTATAAAATAGTTCCTTTCTCCCAATTTATCCCTTTGTTAATAGTCTTTACATTTCTGTTTCTCTCTTTGCTGAAAACTATCAGATTCTCCATCAGTATTTTCAGGATAGCTACAATTAGGAACTTAAGGTAAAGGTAAAGGTTCCCCTTGACAATTTGTCCAGTCGTGTCCGACTCTAGGGGGCGGTGCTCATCCCCGTTTCCAAGCCATAGAGCCAGCGTTTGTCCGAAGACAATCTTCCGTGGTCACATGGCCAGTGCGACTTAGACACGGAACGCTGTTACCTTCCCACCGAGGTGGTCCCTATTTATCTACTCGCATTTGCATGCTTTCGAACCGCTAGGTTGGCGGGAGCTGGGACAAGCGACAGGCGCTCACTCCATCGTGTGGATTCGATCTTACAGCTGCAGATCTATAGACCTTACAGCACAGAGGCTTCTGCGGTTTAACCCGCAGCGCCACCACGTCCCTAATTAGGAACTTATTCACACTTATTTCCTAATATTATTTTTCCTGCAAGCCTGTTGAGTAGCCTGTTGAATCCAATTGGAAATAAGGTGATTTAAACAGTTGATTGTATAGTACTGCAGCCGTTCAGTGGTAATAGTTAATTCAGTATTCATCATTGTATAAGCCTAATAATTGGAGTAGTTCCGTTGGTGTCACTTTTCTCTTAACCAGCATTGAATGTCATCTCTCTTTTGTTCTTTGCTCTTCTATTGATATGACATATTTCTGTAATTTTTTATCTTCTCTTTCAGGTTGAACTGGCTTAAATAATTTATTATCAGCTGCAAATGTATTTAAAATAGTTCAGCAATTTCATCTTTTATTATTTTTAGTACTCTGACTTGAATATCCTCTGGTCCTGATTACTTTTTAACAATCTAATTTATCAGTTTCCTCCACACTCTCTTATGTGGGCATCTTAACTTTTGCATCCATTCTTGATACCCCGCCCAACTGTCCCAGTATTACAGATAGCTGTCCTCATGCATCATCTTTCATGAATATATGCACTTTGTTCATATATTATATCAGCTCCTGTGTGTTTGGGATGCATATATATTTGAGCTTCTTTTCCACTGTATACTGTCCCTAACTCTAGAGTGATCTAAAGTGAGGTACCTCATTTATTTCTCTACCAAACATAATTCTGCTTAATGGGCCAGTGAAAGACAGCCCCATAACTATTTGCTTGTCATGTGCCTGTTCATGGGATGTGAATCTCACTTGTCGCCAGCCCCTGAGGGAAAAGACCATCCCTCTTTTCTCCTCACAATGAGATTTTCTCTACATCAATGTTCCTTCCCCAAGAAATGTTGCAGGAAATCTCTTGGGACTTCTTGGTTTTGAGGTCATTTTTTTCTGTGCATGTGGACTAAGCCTGACAATTCCCAGTCATCTTTATAAAGTAAGGTGCAGTATTTGGAATTTTAGATAAAGACTGGGGAAACCAAAATTCATGAAGCTCAGTGGGAGACTCTGGTCCAGTCAATCTCTGTCAGCCTCACCTATCCCAAAGATAGTTATCAGGATAAAATGGGGAGACAGATATCTGCCTTGATTTCTTTGGCAAGCAAATGAATGATTGCAATGAACAAATAAATATTTTCAAGTCTATTTTTTCATATAAGAGCTGGGAGGCAGGGCAAGAGCCGGGTGCTCCGTCTGCTCTCCTCCCGGCGGGCTCCAAGGAGGCTGGGGTAGACTTCCATCGCCGCCGCTGGCACGCACTCCCTCACCCCTTCAAGCATGCGCCCGCGTGCAAGGGTGGGGTGGGTGCAAGGGTGGGCAGGCGCTCCTGCACATGCGTGAAGCGGTGAGGGAACGCGCGCGCGCCTATGGAGGCTCCGCTGGTCCGCACTACAGAACCCTCAGAGGCTCCGCCGGTCCGCACTACAGAAAAGGTTGGGGAACGCTGGGGTGGGATGTTTCAGTGGCCATTCTGGCTACAGCACATAAAGGAACTTTTCCAAGATCTCTCTCTCTCTCTCTCTCTCTCACATGCACGCACGCACGCACACACGCACACACACAGAGAGAATTTGTGGGTGTTTTCAAAACAAGATAAGAACAATAAACTCAAGAGCTAGGTTCACCCTCAGAATTTCTCCAGTGTGAGTCTCTTGTGATATAAAACTAGAGGTTTTTCCAGCATTCACAGTTTAAAAGCGTTTCAATATGTGAGGCTCTGTTCTGTCCCCCCTCCCCTGTTCTGCTATTTATGAATGTTGATTTGGTGCTGTCTCTTCTAAATGCCCACTGAGCTTTTTCACTTCTTAGATGCAAGCTGTTTAGAAACAATTAGCAAAGGAATGGAGACTCTGGATTTTAGCTAAAGGCATTATGCATTATGAAGGCAGTAATACCAGCAGTTTTTCACCAATTGTTAAATTATCCTTCATGAGCCACTATGAAGATGTCTGATGTAGCAGTTTTCCTGAACTAATTTCCAGCAGACACTCATTTCTTTATCAAATGGGTTGAATTTGGCTTGAAAGACAAACTAGCAGAAGACAAATAAGTACAGTGGAAATCAGTAATGTTTACAAGAGAAGAGTTCATTCTGACATTGATTTTGTATATTTTAAAGGGCATTTGGAGTCAATAGATTTAATTTCATTCTATAAACATACTAGTGACAAGATGAAGAACATTTAGAGTTTCATTTGGCTTACCTCATTTTTAAAGGAAGGTAGGTGGTACCTTTCTTAGACCATTACAAACGAACAAACAGGCTAGTTTTTGATATTGTGTCTTCATCAGGCTGGGCACCACTAAGGTGGTGCACCACAAAGGTGGTGCAAAAGAAACATAAAAGTTTCCAAAATTCATGACTAGATGTGTAGACCAGATAGGTTCAACACAAGTTTCAAAATGAGAAGGGGTGAATTTTGAAGTGAATGAAATAATATACATTACCATCTAAAGAAGCCTCCATAAGACCATTGCCCCCCTACCCTGGAATAATGATGCTAGAGAAGTATTATGGGATAAACATGGGCCACACTTTATTGAATAATCAATCTGGCCCTCAATGTGAAAGGGAATCAGGTTCTGCAGAGGGGTCTCAACGGACCCCTAACCAAAATAATGGGCGAGTCCCAAGCCTCAAGTTCTCGCGGTCGTGAAGACAGCGAGAACCTGGCTGGCCCAAATTTGACCACCCCCGGACCTCGAGCCACCTTCTCCTTCTTGACTGTTGGTCCGGGTGTGGCCCCAGCGCATCTCCCCCCCCCAAGCACTGTAATCGCACAATCCACAGCGCTGGGAGGTCAGAGGAGCTATACATTACCTGTGATTGCGAGGGGACTCACCGAAACCTGTTGTATCCGCACTACCCGCCACAGCATAGGGACTAGCAACGCTAAGTCTCATGCCCACCAACCAACCTCTGAGGCTCCATAGGCAGCCCCCCCGGATGTCCTTAATATAGAAATCCAAACCTCTGTCTGAGAGGTGCACTCCATCGTGCTACAGAACTCCGGTCCAGCCATGCTCATTCACCAATCCAAGGCCATTGCACAATGCCTGATGCACTTCACTGTCAACACTCCTCCACGCAGTGTTAACCCACTGGCCATGCCAGCACAGCTCAGGCCTCCATGCGGATTCTGTGATGACCATTCACCAATCCAAGGCCATTGAGCACTGCCCGATACACTTCACTGTCAACACTTCCATGCAGTGTTAACGCGCTGGACATTCCAAAAGAGCTCGGGCCAAACCATGCGGATCTCCTGGTGACCAATCACCAATCCATGGCTATTACATCCAGCTCTACGTACTTCTCTGTTAACACTCCTCCGCACAGTGTTAACTCACTGAACTCGGCATTCTGTTCTCCACTCAAGCCCCGGGATGGTTGTGAACCATATAATGCCCATAACAGGGTCAGTTGCCCTCAGACGTCTGAGGTCACGTAGTACATCAACTGTACAGTTGAACCTGGCTGTTCAACTGTACAGGCCCGATCATTACCTCCCAAGTGTATTAACAACACAATTGGGAGTTGCAAGCCAAATGCTGCTAATCACCGTAATGTGTAGTCGCCTCGCCATCACTACCAGACCTGCAACGACAAAAAGAACCAGGCGCCTGCCCAGACATGAGGGAGTGTTCTGACATATTCATGATAAGCCATTGAACGACTACCATCCAAGCCTTTGAATATCGTCAGGATGGTAGACTAGGGCGGCTGCGGTTGAAACAGCATCCATTCTAGCAGAATGTGCACCAAACCTTCAACCTTGAAATTCCCACTTAATGCAGTGCCATGTCTATGATCTTCTATGACTGGTACTCTGTTAAAGGAGCACATCTTAGTGCACAAGGAAGTAATCCTGTCTTTGCCTCCTGACTTCTAAATATGCACCTTCCGCTCTTGCTGGGCATAGCTCCACTATAGGACATGGTGCTAAAGTAAGACCAGCACCTCTACTGCGCTTTTCAGCCTTGGATCGGCAAATGTGCATCCCGACCGAACCGTCCTCTCGCCTAGCATCTTGCCATTGTAATGTTCATTTGGCCAAGTCACTCTTTTGTACAGTTACCGGTTCACCAATCCTTAAAGCACCAAAGTATGTAAACAATGATGCAGCCCTAAATAACATTGCCTCGGATTCCTCTTTACAAATGGCAATCCGCCGATGGCCAATTTCTACGATGCTGGGAACATGGGTAGCCTGTTATCCTTAACCTGACCCCTTTCTTTAAACCATCCTGTAATTGCCTTCCTAGTGCATAAATCAGAGGTATGATCTTGATACCCCCGAATCCTGGCGTGGAAATCAATGCTGACATCCTACCCCTTATAGATCCTGGCAACAGTCCTTTCCTATGTGAACAACTATAAACTACCGCAAGTGCTCCACCGGAGCGGGCCAAATCATTTCCAAGTCCATTAGGTTCTCGAACTTCTGCAATAATACTCACTACCGAGTACCCGTTTCACATCCTTGGGGTCGGGGCACCAACCTAATGCTCTTCCCGTATGCCAATTTACCAAATGCGCAGACTAATACCATAACTCATTCAAAGAGCGAAGTGGGTTGTTTAATGGAAGCCACCCTTTGATAGTGGCCCAGGAAAGAACTACACAATTAGCCCAAATGCACATCCATGACCACCGGGTACTCATTATCGTAAAATTTTAGCAATGTAGGATCCCTGGTGATCGGTAATCCCTTGCTGGTACTATCCTTCAGGCCACCTTTCTGCACCCTGTCTACCTTGTCATTATATCCCCTACACCTAAAGAGCCTGCCACGCCTGCCAGAACTCTGAATTGGCCCTGAGGTTTGCCTCGGATCTCCGAAATGACCAGTTAGACTTGTACTAAAAACCAACTCCAAACTCGTTCTCCTGCTTCACACCCACTATAAAGCTCATCCTGTGGAAAGGCAGCGGAGACCCTTCTCAGTATCGTATAGTCCACGCAGGAATGCATGACCTGGTACCACTAGCCTGCGTGCATCATTTTTTTATAAAATTATTTTTATTATAAACTGCAAGTCCCTGCAGATCTTAGCAACACTTTCCCACTTTAATATCAAACTGATTTGAACGGAAGGTCGGTCCATTTGCCGCCTGGAAGGCTGTGTCCTTGTGTCTAACTCTTATTTACAAAAATTGTGAGGGAAGCGGCTGGTCGCTCAACTTTTCCTGCAGCTAAGGGTAACCCAGCTCACACGCCATTGCGTGGAAGCTTCTAATATGAATTTACATATGCTAGTGTCGCATTTTGCAGGCCCTGCCCTTACTCCAACCTACGAAGCATACACGCCACCTCGTCAATTAAGGCATAACTTACCGTGCATAAGTCCGGATGAATGACGTCATTTACTGACTCACCCTCTGGGCAGTACAAATGATGTATGAGCCTAAACTCCTTGATTCTTTGGAAACAACGCCCTGCAATAAGAACCAAAGGTCCTCCACAGAGCGTGTGTAAAATGTCCCAATGCCCTACAGTCCTTGCCACCTGTCCAATCTCGTCCGAGACTATGCCTTCCATCCCTGTACAAATTTCAGATTTTGTGCCAGGAACGTCTTGCGTTCCCCTACAGCCGGTATCTTGAAACCCTTCCTAAAACCTTCAAAGGGTGAACTGTGTCTGCCCGCCTAGGGTAGACCTGTAACCATGCCTCTCATACCATCATCTCAATTGGGCTGGGGCCCTTTATTAAAGTGACCCCTTTTGCCATTTGCCTTTATTACCTCCCTGGACTTTGCTGATGCTTCTCTATGCCCAAGCTCTAAGACGCGATGAGCTAGGGTGCTGACCGCCGCATATCGCTCCTCATAACTTAACCGTCATACTTTACATGACTAGTTGCCCTTCACATTATAGTCCCCGTGAAGTGGGCGTGGGTGAACCACTTGCCTTGTGCCCACCAGGGACTTTAGTCTGACCGGCTCTGCACCTAAAATGCCCACTGCCGCACCTGTAACCTAAATTTCAGCCTGTCTGGTGTCATATACTGCAACCCGAGGCCTGGCCAAGGCTCGTCCCAGCATAAGTTTGGGTTCTCCTCTTTCAAGCTCCTTATGGTCTATGTCCAACTTAAAAAGCTGAACAAGGCTACGCGACCCCTATCCATATTTTCATTGGTAGCTAGAGTGAGGTGATCGCCGAACAGCATGTCATGATCTCCAAAAGGCAGAGCCTTTAGAGGGACAAAGTCACATCCAGTGTCGGGCACCAGAGGGTAAGGCCAAACGCCCACACTGTATGCCAAACCCCGTGGTGCTAGAAAATTAATTTATGGATAGGGAGCCATCCTGCTTTCTACTGGCATGCTCAAAGTAGGCAGGGATTGGATGGGCCCTAAACCCTTGTAGAATGTGTGCTGTGTAATGGTGTACTACTCTGACCACTGCCCGGCCAGAGCCCGGCGGCCAATGTTGGGAGGGTGTCTGGTGCAACCGCTAGCTCACCTGCAGACAGAATGTTGCTGAACTATGCTCAGCCTGGCCAACTGTTGACCTGCCGCCGCCTCTGGGACTCACTTCTACCGACTTCTTGCTGCTGCAGCTAACTCTGCAACCTCCGATGTCAGCCTCTCTTGTTCCTCCTCTTCACCCTGGCGCTGCGGCATCACAAACCGATCTCCTGACGCAGCATCCTTGCTATCGTCCCGCCGGCCGCTAATTGCAGCAGATGACCGATCAATTTGTGGCGTCTGTGTCCCACACTCCTCATCCATAACCACCCAGAGTAGACCTTTGGTCTAGATGGGCGGGATAGAAATCCAATAAATAAATAAATAAATAAATAAATAAATCCTCATTCTGGTGCTGAAGCATTACTGTTGAGGTATCTGATCCCCTTCTGGAGGGCCCCAAGGTCTGCTGGTTATCCTCTAAAGCAGCAAAGCGAGACACTAAACGCACAGCCATGGCCTTTAGCTTAGCCCTCCTATGACTCTGTGCATCTCCCACTGATAGGCGTAGCTGTGGCTTGCTATGCTGTGCCACCCTTTGTGCTCTTTTTTTAAAAAAATTATTTATTTATTTATTTATTTATTACAATCAATATTATTAATAATTATTAATTAATTATTTGATTATTTTATATGCCCCAATTTAATTATTAATTGATTTTAGTATAATTGTTCCCAATGATATTGCTGAATTAGCCCAAGGCACGGCGCTGGCCCACAACTCTACTGCCCAGGCGAGCCAAGTATTCACAAGCCCACTGGCTGTAGCCACTCCAGTGGCTGAAGCCCACTGTTAGCAATATTATTATTCCCCCTTCTTTTTCTGTCTCTCTTTTATTATTATTATTATTATTATTATTATTATTATTATTATTATTATTATTATTATTATTATTATCATCATCATCATCATCATCATCATCATCATCAATATATATATATATATATATATATATATATATATATATATATATATATATATATATATATATATATATAATATCAAAGCACTTCAAATTAATTCAGCTGAATAACTCAGCCTATCTCCTACGTCAAGTACTATCCTATTCAAGCAACCTCCCTTACAATAATTAATTTCTTAATCTTTATTATTATTATTCATTTATTTATTTCAATAATCCTATCAAATAATGTCTAATTGATTTACCACCAAGGTAAAATATCCCCAAACTTGATAACAAAATATTAATGGGCGCCCCGGGCTCGGGCCAACCGGGCCCAAGTGGCCGCGCCTTCCCTCCAAAGCACTCCCAACTACTAATCTCGTGGCAAACAAAATTAAAACTCAATTAAATTTTTATGATCAAGCAGCTCAAAGGAGCTGAAAATCAAATCAACCGTGGGTGTGTGTGTGTGACGATGCAAAAACCCCTTTCCACAGCGAGATCGCAAGTGAAGGTCGATTGGAGTGACGCAGCTCCAATTGAGCAAGCCAGCAGTACTCTGTCCTCCTCTGTTGCCAGAAAGGAAGAGGACGGAGAGAGGGGGGATCTCCCTTTTAACAGCTCGCTCATTCCCCCCTCCCCTCCAGGAATGCTCGCGGGAGACTCCAAGCGTCTCTCCCCATCCAGGGAGGAAGGCAATGGCGACCCGCGCTGACGAAGGTAAGCTCGTCAGCGGATCGTACATTAAATTCACAGTGTAAACTTGCCTAACAGTACCTCTGTCAATTTCTGATGTCCATATTTGCATGAACATGGCACTCTCTAACCTATATGAGGTCATCATGAGGCAGTACCAAACTCATCCTGAGGGTGCTTTTGTCGTGGCTGGAGACTTTAATCAAGCCTGTCTAAAGTCTGTCCTCTCCAAGTTTGTGCAGTATGTGCAATGCCCCACCAGAGGAAAGAACACTTTGGACTACGTGTATTCAAACCTACAACAGGCATATAGAGCAATCCCCCTCCCCCACCTGGGTAAGTCTGACCATCTCTCTCTGCTGCTTTGCCCAAAGTACATCCCCCTCAGAAAAAGAACACAGCCAGTCAGGAAAACTGTCAAAATCTGGCCAGAGGGGGCACTCAGCCAGCTGCAGGACTGCTTTGAAACCACTGAATGGAGCATATTTGAACATCTAGAACTGCAAGAATACGCTGACATAGTACTCTCATATATCAAAGCTTGAACAGATAATGTAACAGTGGACAAGCGCATTAGAGTTTTCGGCAATTGCAAACCCTGGATGTCAGCAGAGGTATGGTCACTTTTGAGAGCCCAGAACTCTGCCTTCAAGGCAGGTGACAAAGATAAATACAGGGAAGCCAGAGCAAATTTAAGGAGAGGTATCAAGGCAGCTAAACAGGAATATAAACAAAAGGTGGAGAACCACCTAGCAGACAACAACCCAAGGCAGGTGTGGCAGAGGCTGCAGCACCTAACCAACTACAAGGGCAACACGAAGGAGACAGTCAACGTTGATGCCTCACTGGTGGAAGAGCTGAACATCTTCGCCCGCTATGAGGTGAAGAGACCTGACCCTGTAGCACCAGCCCATCGGCCCTCCAACCTCCAGCCACTCATTCTGCATGAACATCAGGTGAAAGCTGCACGGAAGGCTGTGAATCCTAACAAAGCTGCAGACCCAGATGGAGTGCTGGGGAAAGTGATAAAAACCTGTGCTGACCAACTAACAGGGGTCCTAACAAGGATTTTCAACATCTCCCTGCAAACAGCCAGTGTACCACCATGTTTGAAAGCAGCCACCATCATCCTGGTTCCAAAGAAAACGGCCATAAATGGCCTGAACGATTATAGACCTATCGCACTGACGTCTGTAGTGATGAAGTGCTTTGAGAAACTGGTTCTCCAACATCTCAGGTCATGCCTTCCATCAAATTTCCACCAATACCAATTTGCCTACAGAGGAAACAGGTCGACAGGCGATGCCATAGCCACAGCCCTATACATGGCATTGAGACACCTGGAGACACCTGGGAACTATGTCAGGATGCTTTTCATAGACTACAGCTCGGCCTTCAACACCATTCTGCCAGGCATTCTCATTGAGAAGCTGACTGACTTAAATTTTCCTCCCCTCACCTGCAACTGGATTAGAGACTTCCTGACAGACGGCCCACAAACAGTAAGGGCTGGGTCCTTTACATCCTCCTCCCTGAAGCTGAGCACAGGCTCCCCTCAGGGCTGTGTGCTTAGTCCCTACCTGTACTCGCTGTACACATATGACTGCATACCTTCAGACCCATCTAACATGATAATAAAGTTTGCAGATGATACCACCGTGCTGGGCCTTATCACAGGTGGGGATGAAACAACGTACAGGAAAGAAATCCAGAAGCTAACTACATGGTGCTTAGAAAACAATCTGCACCCAAACACCAGCAAAACTAAGGAGATGGTGTTGGACTTCCGGAAACAGAGACAGGAACCAGCCCCACTCTATATCAAGGGGGGGGGGCAGTGTGGAGAAGGTTTCCTCCTTCAAATTCCTGAGAGTGCACGTCAGCCAGGATCTCATCTGGAAAAGTAACACGTTCCAGGTGGTCAGGAAGGCCCAACAGAGACTCCATTTCCTAAGAGTCTTACGGAAAAATCAGGTGGCACAGTGGCTGATGACATCCTTCTACCGGTCAACAATAGAAAGTGTCCTCACATACTGTGTCACGGTATGGTACACTGGCTTAACAACCGCGGACAAGAAGGCACTACAAAGGGTGATGAGCACAGCGCAAAAAATCATGGGTTGCCCCATAACCCCAATGGAGGAAATTGCCAGGTCCCGCTGTCTCAACAGAGTGAGTAAAATCCTTAGGGATGACTCTCACCCAGGACAGCACTTCTTCATACTTCTACCATCGGGCAAGAGATAGCCAGCCGGACAAATAGGCTGAAAAATAGCTTTTATCCATGGGCCGTCAGACTTCTAAATGCCGCATAACAGCATGATTAGACTTAATAAAACAGACTCACAGTGCCAGTGCAACATGCAATATGTACATACTGGTGGAAATGTGTGCCTAGCCCCAGTATTCTTGGGGTTGGGGATTTGTTTATAAGGCTGGAGATGTATTCTGTGTCTGAATGTATTCTGTGTTTTTTGTGCTTTGTGTGGTTGTACCAATGGAGGCTCTTTCAATTTCACTGCACACATGTGCATTGACAATAAAGGTTATTATTATTATTATATGAATAAAACATTGAAAACATGTACGTACAATTGCATCAAGTTTTGAGTATCTATGCATGGAGACACTATGACCCAAATCCCATTGAGGTTTATCGCATACAGAAGGGGAACTGTGCAAGTATTTTTGCATTCTGGTAGCTGCTTTTTGCATGACCCTTTTGTAAAGGCCAAGAATTACAGTAGGTTGCCATCACAAGACATTCTAGGCTATTTAGCTACTAAGGCATGGTGCAAAGGTCCCCTCCTTTTAGAAATAAATTTATAAAAATTAAAAAAGAGAAAGCACTCCAGATTTCTATAACAGAAGGCCAGAGAGCATCAAATCTTACTGAACTTTTTGAGCTACTGTTAGAAGAGAAAGGGTTGCTTAATGACTACAGAGAATTAGCAAATGTGCTTGATTTTAGTGAGAAAATCCTTTTCACAACAGAGCAGTTAAATGTCAGGTGTAAAATGAAGGCAGGTGGAGAAAAGGGAGACACAGAGAAAAGTTAAATAACATTTTAAAAATCATTTAACTTAGACTGGATTGTGTAGTTTCATGGGTATTAAAGTTCAGAGTTCCTCACAGAGAAATCTGAGAAAAAGCACTACTGGATTCTTGGTCAAATAGAAAGAGATAAAATCATGAAGTGATATGTCACCCATTTAAGGGAAATTTGAGATAAGGAAAGGCCCCTCCTTCCTAAGACAAAACATGATTTTGTCCGACGGAGAGAGAAGTCCTGTCTCTGATTACAGTGCTATGCATCAGTGGTTCTCATTCCATTGGCTTTTCAGATATTGTTGACTTTAATTTCCAGAATCCCAGACCATTGGTCATACTAGCTAGGATTTGGGGTGTTTATATCCCCCAAATCTGGAGGACCACTGGTATGTGTGTTTCTTCTTCTTAATGATTTTATATTGTATAAGAGAAAAGACACAGCTGATTCTAACCAAATGAGTTATTATGAAAAGGAATTAATGTACATTGGGAAATCAAATAATGCCTCTCTGCTTTTTGCAGAAAAGTAGTCTGATTTCAAACTCTCTTGGAGGGATTTTTCTTGTGTTTAGAATGTAGGATTAATCACAATAAGATTTTGAGAATAGAATAACCAATCTATTTTAATTATTTGTTTTATTTAAAGCATTTGTTCATTGCCTTCCTGTCCACCTAGGCTCTCAGAGGTGATTTACAAAAGATTTAAACAGTCAAGAAAAATCAAAAACAAATTTAAAACATTCAAAAGCAGGTTGAAAGCAGTTAAAACAGATTCAAAACATGATCCTAAAGCCAGTTTTTTTTTAAAAAAAAATCTTAAAACAATCTTAGAAACAAAGGCCATTTGGAACAGTACAGGTTTAGCTGCCTATCTGAAGTTGAACAGAGATGGAACTAGGCCTGATCTCCTTGGAATGGAGTTCCAACAGCTAAAGGGTGCAGCTACACTGGGAAAGTCCTGTGTACCCAACCAGCCTAGTATCTCAGGGTGATGGAACATGTAATTATCTTAAGTATGGGAATCCAGTGAGGTCTTGCAATTGCTTCCTATTGTAGGGCTCGAACAACCCCTCCTTTTAAGAATCATTCATAATCATAACCATCTGCAAGAAAAGGACCTGGGATTGATTTTACTGGTTCGATAAACAGCCTAAGGAAAATGGCAAATACAAACAATTTTGTGAAATCTCAAAATATATGACAAAACATCTATCTTATTAAAATTTAAAATTCTAGATGAACATGGTAATGCAGAAATGACATATGACCTTATTATACAGTATATGAATAAGGTTAAGGAGCTAAATACAGGCAAGGCATTAAATGTAATGTAAGCTAATTTTAATGCAGATAGAATGAAGGTTATTTAATACATCTCTGTATTTCGTTAAAAAAATATAATTTGCATCTTTTCCCCATGTAAAATTGCTGAAGGGGACAAACAGGTCTCTGATACTCAAACATGTTCTAAATGTATATAACAAGTTTCAATGTGCCAATGATGAATGCATGCAGATTTTATGGTGTGCATTTCATTTTTCCCAGCTGCAGCTTCAACTTGGAAAGTAGCATAATCTGTTCACTATACATAGCAACTTTCATCCTGATAGCTCAATCTTAAATCAGACATTGCATTATGGGCACAATATTAGCCAGCTGAAATGGCTGTGGACTGGCTGAGCTGGCACTAAGCCAACTGAGGCTGTGCTGAATCCAGACCAGGGATTTTGGAAATTACTTAGGTGTACCCTGGCTCAACTGTGTGCTGGCACAGCAGTTGTGAGTCTGGACTGAGAAAGGATTGGATCTGGTGTAATGCAGCTCGGTTGTCTCTCCACCCCACTTTTTTTTTAAAAAATCTTCTGCCACTTGATTTCAGCCAGCACAGCACATGTGCTGGCAGATCCAGTTGTACTGCCAGACCTGAGACCAGCAAGGACAAGGTAGTTGTGCCAGCACAGGCATATTCTAAATTCACTACAGCCAGCATTGTGTTTGAATTTGGCTTGCACTGCCAGTTATATTTTGTATTCATAGGTTTTAAAGTTGTATTTTGTATTATCTTCTATCATTTAAAAAAGGGATCCAGAAGCAGTTTTTAAGGACAGGGAAAGGAAGGTTATTTTTCATTTAAGCATTGCTGGGCTGAAAGGAAGGGCAGACAGAATCAGATAAACAATAATCAGTGAATTATCACCCTTGAATCAAACAATGGCTCAGAAGGGGAAAATTCAGCTAGAAACTGGTGGAAGACCCAAATCTCAGGAAAGTATGCTGGATCAGAGTGCCACAACCCTGTCTTCAAAATAAAAGTGTTCGGCATGAATGTGCATTTTAAAATGCAACACAGTTTTACCTTTATGACAATAGAAGACAGTCAAATTTTGCCCCTGATTTTTGCTCTTCGGCACTGGTGTAAATCCTTGCTTGCCTCCCCTTCAGACACGAAGATGAAGAACTGCAAAATCACCTTCCTTCCCATGTGAAAGAATGAGGAATTTTGTGATTCAGAACTGTTTTTGCACAAATTAAGCACATTTCTGCAAATAATGCTTCAATGTTAATAAAACAATGACTATTGCTGCAGCTTTACCAAATGATTTTTAAGGATTAGAAGTGTTCAAGGGGATGTTTGCATTTTAAAAAAAGACTGTCAATGAATGATTCTATGCTTACTGTGTATGTGAGATTCACTTCTCAAAGAAAATGGACACCAGTTTTCCGCAAAGACAATTTGCACAAATTATGGAGACCTTCAAGATGCAAAACAGCTCCTCTTCTCTCACTCTCGCTTGCAGGCAAAGAATCTTGCAGGACTTTAAAGGTCCTCAATGAGGTGCCTAAACTGACAAGAACAAAGAATTTAACAAATATTCTTTATATCCTTACTTTTTAGTTGTTAGGAAGATAAGACAGCATATCCTTGATTGGTTTAATTTTTTTAAAAAAAAAGCATAACTTTTTTTTAAAAAAGAGAATACTTTTAAGTTCATGTTTGGTATGCTTAAGATTTGTCAGAGTTGAGAAAGTTAGAACGTGCAAGAACATTCTGTTATGCCATTTTCGTGTGTGTGTGGTTTCCTTTCAGATCTGCTTAGAGATTAATTCAACCAGTTGTAAGGATTCCATCTTTCTAAAGCATCCTTTTACGAGTCACTTAATGTTTTAATTCACTAGGATCATATTTCAAAATTCTGGATTAGACATACATTGCCCAATACGGTTCTTGTTTGTCATACTAGGCAGTGTCTGATCCCTGCTTTCAAGGTAAGCAACATACCTTCCCAGTATTCTAATTTCCATCTAAAACTGGAAAAGTAGTAATCTTTACAGAGTTAATATGTAGAAAAAGGTAGGGATGTGTCTCTGTGTGTGTGAGAGAGAGAGCTGTATAAGAGATTCGTACAGTAAAAAATAGATTGTGAAATAGAAAGATCTCAGACTGATTTAAACATTGTTTGTTAAAACTGTAGCTTTATTTTAGCTAGCCTATTTCTATAGGGGGAGCCTGTACTCCATCTGATAAAATGAGCTCTGTTATGCACTAAATTTAGAAGAAATATGTGTACTTCCACTGGCATGACAATGTGAACCCCCTGGGTGACATCCAAACTTATGTAATTGCAAGACCTCAATGACATTAATCATTCAACCACAAATTGAGTTTCAAACTTAAGAAGTATTTGTCTTCCTTTCAACAAATATAGCACTCTTGAATGCATAACGATCTAAGAAGCTTCCTGGATGTTGTCAAAAGGGAAGAGCTGTATGGAAAATAGAGGAGAGGAAAAAAAAACTTCAAATATTTGGGAACATGACAGACTTACTTATATCACATAACATGAATTTTATAGGATAAGCTATATTTTAGTAAAGGAATGCGGCCTATTTTATGATGTCATATTTTTTTCTTACAATTAAAATTGTAATGCACTTGTATATGGGGCAAAAGGGGATGGGGAGAAATTTCTGAAAACACATTGTAGCAGTAATGACTGGAATTAATCCATTTGTATTACAAAACATGTATGCATATCAAGATGATGCATATGGGTCATGAATGCCCTGTCTTCTATGAGAACCATATGGAGACTGATAGACTTCTGATAAATTGTCCCATTTTGAAGGAAAGGTTTCTTGCTTACAATTCAAAATTAGTTTTGGAAGCAGATGTTGTTCTTTGAATTAAAGCTATTTACTGTATCATGAGAGGCCATCAGGATGTACATAGGAGTTCAGATGTATCTTCCAAAATGTTAATGGCTTCCTAGGGGAAATATCAGATATAATTAATAGTATTCATCAGTTGAAATTATGCAGAAAGAAATAGTTCATAATCAGTATATCCTGAGTTTTACTTTGTGTGCTTACACATTAACCATTTTTACGAATACCAGTACAACATATTCAGTCTTAGAACCCAATGCAATATTTATTCCTCTGTTTTCTCAGTTGATACCAAGAACCCAATATATGTAATGTCAATTCCTGTATTTTCTCTACTGTATTTTCCAAGTGGTAATTTATCATCATATTTTAGCCTTAATTGTGTATCAATACATTTATCTATAGAGCAGTTGTTTCTCCTGAGTGACCAAGTGGTTCATGACATGTAGAGCAAGTACACTATTCAGCTGTGCCAGTCTCAGTAGTTATATGTATGTTGGTAGCCGCCCAGAGTGGTAGAATATACCAGATGGGCGGGATATAAATAAAATAAATAAATAAATAAAATAAACAAATAAATAAGTAGTCCCTGCCACCCTTTGGCATCACCATTCTTTCCTTGTTTTTCTGAAGCAGTGGTGAAACTTGAGGTGTATAGAAGAGAAAAGGTTTTACCATATCTTCAAGAATAGCTTTCTGATTGTTTTATGAACATAATATTGTCTGCAGAGATAAGAGGCTCATATTGTGGTATGTCATAATTATAACATATGTCTTACATATGTATTACCTTGGTTTCCACCAGAAAATAGTTTGACTCCTTATGAGGTATTGGATATGAATCCAGTACTTCAGAGAACCGAACTCCACTCTCCATAGCAAGGTTTCACAATTGACTGGTTTTGTCAGTTCCTCTCTACTTCTCAGGACACAGTAGAGAAACACCACTGCTAATTTCACTATGCATGTTTATCATATTTAGAGCACAAGGTTATTTATTCATGTTTTTGTAAAACTGATTGTTTTCCACATACCATTGCAATGAATTTGGAAAAGTGTCATGGAATTGGCAAAACCTGCCCGTGACATGCAGCTGAGATGGTGTCAGCAGAACAAAGAGGAAAGTTATACACAGTGGTTTTTCTTCCCCCGTAGTACCAGACATTCTCACAAAAATCAGGTCTAGAGACTCTGCTTATCCAGATCAGATTTAGTGAGGGGCAGAAGGATTTGTAGGGGAAGGAGGAATCACTGAAAAATTGACCTCTTCCCCTTCTGCTGACAGAAGTCTTCCCAGGCCCACTTAAAATGGGTGGCAGCAGATGATAGGTAGGTGCCTCTGGCAGAAGATGACATCCTTCCCTTTTAGGAATCAGATATTGTACAATCATCGCTGAAAAGAACTAGCACTGGTGTGGAGTCCATTTTAAAAAAAAGATGTCTTTTTTTGACAGCTGGGATGCAGCTATGTCAATAAATGGAGCTGAACCTGAGCTTGGAAGTAACACATTAGTACTAATATAATTGCTTGCAACATATTGCTTCTTTTTTCTAACGAGGGCACAATGAAGTTACATTTTTAATGTAATGAGCAAGAATGAAGTTTTTATTTGTGTGTATATGTGTGACAAATAACATTTTCTAGTTACTTTTAAATATTTAGACACTATAAATAAAATAAAAAAGGATCAAATTTTATGCCATTCTCTCATAAATCCTAACATAACAAGTAATTTGAGAGAAGTTTAACACTATAATCAATTAGATTGTTGGGCTTTGCAAGAAGTTACATAATGGAATTACATTATTTTTGAAAAAGTAAATGTTAAGCTCTGAACTCTACAGAATAAACAAAGTCTCATAGTTTCTGTGATGCCTGAATCAGTTCTTCCTGTCTTTCCCTTCATCATAATGGGACAGTAACACAGCCAAGAGGCCTGGTCAATCAAGTGTACTTTCACGATTTTTAAAGATCTTCTTCCCAACATGTCAGACAGAATGAAATGGTTAACAATCTATATATTCTCTGAATTGCATTTTTGATCTGAGGTGATTCATTCTGTCTTAAATGTAGAACAGGGAAATCTGGATTTAAATCTTCTCTTGGTGAAAGGAGCAAAAATGTCTACCTGATCTCCAACAAAGAAAAGTAAGACAAAAATGTGATCTACAGATGTGATGCTGATGAATAGTTGGAGAAATGGTGGAGAATAGATGCTGGAGGTTGTGTTTGCAAATTTTTGTCCCAGCTTAGTTTGAAAATGTTTTCTTACTGACCTCAGCTCTTTTTTGAATTACCACTCTATTTCTGTTTGCTTCTCCATACAACTACACCATCTTACAAAAAATGTGTGGAATCTTTGGCCCTCTAGATGTTTTAGACTTCAGTTCCAGGAAGCTTTGGGCAGCATGACCAATGATAAAGGAATATGGCAGCTGTACTCCAATACACATGAAAGCCCAAAGGCAAAAGCCATAGTTCCTAAGAATTAGCAAATATGAAATAATGATGCTAATTTATAAAATATGCTTCTCTTTTCCTTCCTTCCTTCCTTCCTTCCTTCCTTCCTTCCTTCCTTCCTTCCTTCCTTCCTTCCTTCCTTCCTTGGTAAAATAAGCTTCATAATTTTAAGACTTAATGGCTACAGATTGCTGCCTGAAATGCCAGTGCTGTAACTTCATTATTTCTTTGCACATTAAATAATGATTTTAATAAAAGTGTAGTGATCATGTTCTCTTCTGAAAGCTATTACCTTTCAGCTGTTGGCACGTACCTCTTTATCTTCAAGGGAAAGTGAACAACATATCATATTTTTTGTAGGCATTATATGAAAGTATTAATTTCCTTCTGCTGTCTTGACAGGTCCCGAATGCTGGGGGGCAGGTTAATGCAAAATGATCACATTTTCACTCATAATCAATATAGCAATGTGATGGTGGGCATCTATTTTTCAATCAGGCAGGCAGTATAGGCAGAGACAGCAGTGGATTTTTTTCAGAAGTTTCTTGTTCTGAAAGCAGAAATGGACATAGCAAGGAGCTGAATAACATCATGACTACTGCAATCCTGTGGAGGTGCTGACAGCTCAGAATGAACATACTAGATATTTGTTTTTCCTTGCATGTCCCAATGGGATAAAAGATGTCCCATGTCAATTTTTCAATGAATTATTATGACAATAAGCAGAAGTAACATACTTTGGCTGTCAGTAACATGGCCCTGTTTGAGGGGATATTGAAATTCTTTGTGGAGTCAGGAAATGCAAGATTTGTACATTAAATCCTAGCCACAACCCTAACTGTAACCATTGCAGCAACCCTCAGCACATTGGTCTCATGAGGTCAAGATATATGGCATAACTCATTCAATGGAAGATATAAAACAGAAACATTGTGCACTTGTTGATTCTGCTAGAGCCCAACTAAGATTAACTTCTGAAGGTTCATGGATGATAAGAGAATGCAGCTCCACTTCTTTCTAGAAGAGAAGGAGGCAGATCAGAGTATAATATACATCTGATTAGCATTCAGGTGTTGGAATAGAATGAATACATAGCATGTGAATGGATTTTATTCAAGGTAACTTCAGAGGGTCAGGGGGGCAATTTTCTGCTCCCAGGAATTAGCAGATGGCTCTCTCAGCCAAAAAATATGCAGAAATGAAGCAAAACCAAAATGGAAATGACAATGGCCACTTCTGGGTTTGTTTGTTTTTTGAGCTGAGGGCTTTCAAAGAGTTGATCACAAAACCACCACTCATAGAAATCTTCTGGAACAAAAAACAAACCAAAACAAAAACCTGGTGGCTGAAAAAATGGCCACTAGGCAAGAGCCAAAGGTGAGATATAGAGACTGATATGTCATCTTAAAACAATAGTGACAATAAGAGCTGTAGGCTGAGATAGGAGTCCAGACTAGACCAACTGGAAAGGAGAAAGGGAGAGAGAGAGAGAGAGAACTGTCACTTTGAATAAGTATGTTACATATGGATAAGTATGTTACTTAAGTCATGCCACGTCTGGAATGTCTTCACCTCATGCTGGACCACCAGTCCAGAACTGGTGTTTGTATAGCACTCTACCGACAACACAACAAACTACAGTACCTACTAGACCTGATGGAATATGTCTCCGCTGCTGTGTTAAGGTCCCCCAGACTTTTACTTCTGGGAGATTTCAACATACTGTGGAGACACAGTTGATGGGAGCAGGTCTGGAGTTCATGGAGGCCGTGGCTGCCATGGTCCTCTCCCAACATGCAACGGGGCGCATGCACATTGCAGGCTACACCAGCAATCTGGTGTTTATGTTGGGACAGAGAAGGATGATCTGAAAGTGTCAAACCTTGATTTCTAAACCTTGTCATATACAGCTCTGTCTCTCCTCTTCATCTGCAGGTGATGCTTTGTGGGTCTTTGAGCATGGTATTGATAATGGGCTAGATGAGGGCCGATAAACTGAAATTAAATTAAGATAAGATGGAAATTCAGACTAGTTAAGGGATATTTACCTGGCCTCAATGAGGTTACACTCCCCCCTGAAGGACAGGGTTCACAGCCTTGGGGGTACTCCTAGACCCAGCTTTCTCTATGGAGGTGCAAATATCTGCTGTGGCAAAGAGTGTCTTTTATCAGCTTTGGTTAATTGCTCAGCTGCACCCCTACCTGGATGAGAAATGCCTAACAACAGTTGCTCATTTGCTGGTAATGTCTAAAATAGACTACTGTAATGTTCTTACAAATGACTGCCCTTGAAGTCAGTACGGAAACTACAACAGGTCCAAAATGCAGTGGCTAGACTGATTACAGGTACCAGCAGATATGAACATACGTTCCCAGTCTTGGCATGCCTTCATTGGCTCCCTGTAAGTTTCCATGCTCAATTTAAGTTGCCGGTCATAACCTATGAAGACCTTAATGGTTTAGGGCCTTGATATTTGGCAGAAGTCTCTCCCACAAAATGGCTACCCACCCAATACACTCCTCGCAGTCCTTGATGCTAAGAACTGTAATACCCAAGGAGGCCAAAAAAGCCATCACTAGGAATTGAGTTTACTCAGTCTTGGCTCCTTCCCTCTGGATTATGCTTTCTACAGAGGTTCTCCAGACACCATCCCTCTCTGTTTTAGGAATCTTATTTAGACCAAATTATGTAAATTTGCCTTCTACTAGTGTGAATATTGTCCTGAGATGTTCAAATGGGTTTTAATTTGTGTATTTTTATTTAAAGGTAGTTTTAGCTGTTGATAGGGTTATTGTATTTTATTGTATTTATTATATGGTGTTTTAGTGTGTGATTTTATTGTATATTGTGAACTGTCTGGAGAATGACAACACTAATGGGGTGGTATAGAAATGGAAACGAAACAAACAAACAAACAAATAAAGTACTTTATCTAATTGGATCCAAGGACAACATATAATATTTTTTTTTTAATTAAAGTGTTCTTATAGCTATATTTTGCTTCTCTGCTGCACAAATTAGTACCTGAGTAATGTATGACTGTATATGTTTGGTCAAGTGCATTAGGGAGAATTGACTAATAATTTTGCTGCTTTTATGTCCGACAAAACCTGATGAAGGAATGCTTTTTTCAGTTCGGTTTTCCAGTAATCTGCAGAAAATTGGCATGGTGATCACAGGAATGCAAATGGTTTGGCTGCAAAGACTGAAATATCACAAGAGTGCAGATAGAAGCCTGTTTGTGTGCATTGACTTATGAACACATTTGTTGAAAACACAGCAGATTTAGGAGTGGCTGCCAAGATTTCTGGTTCAGGATTTAGATGTGATGGAGCTGCAATATTAATAGCAGGACAAATTTCTGGTTTTATTTTATTTTATGGACCCAGTTCTTCAGGGTTTTTTTTTTTTTAATTATTATGTTTTTCATGTGTGGATGTCATTAGATGCTAATTGTACTAAATGCAGTAATTATCTTTGAGTGAAACAGATATCAAAAAAGGAAACAACTGGGATGTGCAGCAAAGGGCTGCAGTACAGATTGTTCCCTTTCTGTTCTCTTTCACAGTTATCTTTTTTTTACCTCACTAACAGCCTGTCAGCATTCTTTAGTCACTGAACACAGACAGTGTTCGTAGGGCTGTTTCCCATGTGCCTCCTTCTTGCAGCTAGTTTACAATTTTGTAATTTTGTAAACTTTGAGGGTTTCCTAAACCCATCCAGAGCCCCCTTTTTGCTCATCTAAGGGTCTACCCTTGGAGAACTGAGACTGCTATTAGTGTATATTGGCACACTTCCTATCTCAGGCAGTGAGAGAATTTGCTCTACCCTGCCAAGAAGCAGTCATCACCCTACAATGCTGAGGCTTCAGTCTAGCCATGCTGCTGCCTGCTGATTTTGCCTCCTTTGTATCTTGTCTATCAGTGAAGCACTAGTGAATAAGTGGTGAAAAAGTGCAAATTTCTGAGTAAGTATTTTTGGCCTGAAAATGTGAAGGAAAAATATGACTGTTATACTGGGGTCAAACTCGACATTCAGTGATATGTATATTCCTTATAATTAGCCTGATTAACTTTTTCCCCTCCCCCAGTGGAATCTCCATGGAGATATGTACCTGGGCAATCAAGACTTACAAATTAACCTTGCTTAATTTGTTTTCAAGTTGCAATCTGGAAACAAAGCAGCCGCCCAGAGTAGTCGATTGACTAGATGGGCGGGGTATAAATGTAATAAATAAATAAATATCCCATCTTGGATTTTCATATGTTATTTTTGTTTTATTTTTACTGTTTGTTTTAATCCTATCTGTGTTTGATTATAAACCACCCAGAGTGGGTTTCTCCAGATGGGCGGTATAAAAATCAAAGAAATAATAAATAAATAAATAAATAAATAAATAAATGCAAGATGAAGAACATGCTATGACAGTAATCTTTCACCATTCAGGAGACCACTCCCCCCTCAAAAAAAGAAGAAGAAGAAGAAAAAGGAGATAAATGTTAGTTTAACACTTAGTTTTTCTTCCAATAATCTTTTTCAAAGCCTTTTTTTCTGGGGAATTTTATGTCAGTTAGTTTAGATGTTTGATTTCAGTGGTTTATGTATAAAATTGCTGACAGCTGTTCTGTAATGATAATTAGTATCTGACTGTAAGATTCAATAAATCAAAGGGAAATGTAAACCAACATTAGAGATGCTAAAAGATCCAGGGAGTATATTTTCTGGTCAAGATTAAATAGAAAATGGGAGCAAAATGCTAAAAAAAATACTTATAGAGGAAGGATGCAGAGGTGATAATAATGCTGGGAACTAAAGATGAAGGCAGAAGGAAAAGACCAAACATTAGACGGGTTGACTCAATAAATGAAGCTGTGACATGTACTTTGCAAGCCTTTGGCAGGCATGCTAATGATAAAACCTTTTGGAGACCATTAATTTACTTAGTCACCATAAGTCAGAAGCATCTTAATGGCAAATAACAACACATTCAATAGCTAATGTCAATTTTATGTTGTATTTTATGGTATTCAGCACTTGCCTGTGGATGGGATTTAAGATTTTCTCTTCCAGTGAAGTCTCTCTCTACACATACTATATGACACCTTCAGCCAAAGCTGGTTCTGAGGGCTGGAGTGGCATCTTTGAGGAATGATGTGAATAGGAGTAGCCACAGGCACATGGGAGGTGTCCGGAGAAATGGAAACTAGGCCCATTTCTTGAAGAGAAGTACCTATGGGTCCAACCCCATACTGTTAAATATTTAACAGCTGATAATCAGATTTAAAAAATGAAAATACACATACAAAAATAAATCACTGCCCTTCCTTGCTGTTGCTGCTGTTCCCACCATTGTTTAGAAGTCGTCATTATTATTATTATTATTATTTTACAATTGCGGATTGGCAGGCATCATTCACTACGCTAAGGAAGGTCTTCAGGACTACTTGGATGAGGGGGAAAAAAACAGCATTTCCCCACTCCCAAAAGTGTTCTGCACCTTTTAGAGGTTATTTTTGTGTAACATCTAAAGCTGTCTTGTGTCATCAACACAGGCTGAAAATGGCGAGAGAGTTTATTGATCACCTCTTTTCAGTTCCATTTACCACATTTCTCAGTACAGATAAGACCTTTTTGTCTATTATCTTTGTCTTTCCTTCCTTCCATCTTTTCTTTCCCCTTTTTCCTTTCAGTTCTGTGAACAACTAGGTTTTCAATCTGCCAAAAAGAAAGTGACTTCTTTTAACTTGTTCATGTTTTCACTGTTGTAAATCACGGAGTTTTATTCACTGCCACTCTCAGATATGTCCTTACTTTCTGCTCTGCAGTGTATGATTACTAAATCTATACATAAGAACATAAATCATTATTTTTGACTTACAAAGCATATGTCACAGCACACAAAAATATATCAGTTTCTAATTTTGTTTTGAAGGTGACCTAGAAGCATATGATTGCATTATTAGTGAAACAGAAATAATGGTATAATACCACCACTGATGAATGATCGTACTTTAAGAGGCTCTAGCAGATTTACTGTTTTGCATATATGGTACTGACAGTATAGTCCCTGGTTGTTTTTAATTGAGACCAGTAAATATTTCCCATGGATATTGCTGCCACCTACTGGGAAAAATATTGAGTTGCAAGTATTTGTCTAATGAAGAGATTGCTTTATTTCAATGTAATGGCCAAACTCCTCTTGCCAACACAAATTGAGTAACTTTTGGAAGTGAATTGCCAGAAGGTAAGAACCTTCCATAGACATTTTACATTGCATCCTGAGTTATGTGACTTCACCTGTAACAGATAATGTCTATGGAGATTTTTTAACTTGAGGCAATTTGCCTTCGAAATTTACACCTTTTGAATAGCTACGCAAGAGGATTTTGGTTGATATGTTTGCGTGAGCAATGAAGAGAGATGGGAAACTACTTTTAAAAAGTATTGAGTTACAGTTGTTGTTCCAAATGACAGAGAGTTGTTAGTTATAATGCCACTCACATTATAAAGTAACTCTTATTTTTTTCTGTTGTATAAAGATAACTGAAATAGTAATGTTTAAGTAGC
This sequence comes from Intellagama lesueurii, assembly GCA_037013535.1. Taxonomy (NCBI): domain Eukaryota; kingdom Metazoa; phylum Chordata; class Lepidosauria; order Squamata; family Agamidae; genus Intellagama; species Intellagama lesueurii. The sequence continues at coordinate 54,784,851 of JBAJHW010000003.1, read as the reverse complement.
TTTAAAAAAAACAATGGTAATCCTGACAGCTAAACCTGCTGGCCTGTGGTACAAAGGACATTCTCTTCCTGTCCACCTCTTTGTTACCTCAGCTCCTACACAGGAGACTTTTTGTGAAAATTCTGAATGCGGCAAGAAAAAGAAAAGAAAACCAAACTTTTGAAGTCTTGGTCACACATTAGAGCCAAAATGTCTTGGGTGTTGGGTGTTGGAGATACCTTGATGGGCTGTCTTGTAGTGGCCTGTCTTAAACAAAATCTCAGCAATGTCAAGAGTTTCACACTTCCCCAACTATAGTTACACTGTGTTAATCAATCGTATTTTAATTACGTTGTTCATGTATGTTGTAAACCACCCAGAGTGGCCTTCAGCCAGGTGGGTGGTATAAAAATGAAATAAATAAATAATTAATAAATAATAATCTACCCTTGCTGTGTTATACCATGCAGGAAAAAGTCCCTTACTTACAGTGCTATAGACAAATGCAAAGCCAGTTATAACATTAGCAGTGTCAGATGACAGGTGTATAATACACTCTTGACAGCAAAAAATGACTACACCAATCGAGTATATGAGTGTGTGTGTCTCAAGAAAAACTAATAAAAATGGATAATATAACAATCCTCTATCATAATACTTAAAAGCACAAAATAAATACCTGGTAGAAGTTATTTAGCATGATAGCATTCACAATCATGTCTGTACTGAAACAATAATTTTTCCCAATAAAATAATACCTCCATTCATGCATAACTGAATAAACAGAAGAGGAAAAATGAAGCCCTGCATCCCTTCTTACACATTTCTGTCACAAAATTCCCACTGTTATGAGTCACGTGGAGAGTTTCCATGCGTGAAAGAAGCTTATGTCTTCAAAACATCACTCTTCATATGAAACAGGCAATGGAAGCAGATGAAGAGAGGGGGTCTGTTCTGCCCCACCCCTGTTGTGTGATTTATTCTGTTCTTCATTTGGGATGCCAGAACAGACTCCTACATCTTCACATACGTCATCAAAATTAATAGTACCCCACAATATAGAACAGAAAAAACTACATAAATAGGGTGTGTAATCTAACTGTCCCCACTATAATATGACATTTGCTTGCATATAACATAGAACAGATTTCACAGGTGTACCCCTTCATGATTTGTGAGTCACTGGAACCTACAATTAAGAAAGCTTGAAGCCATGGCATGTGCTGCATGGGCACTACATTTCACAATTCTGTGATTTTGTTCTTGTTTAGTCATTAAGTTGTGTCCGACTCTTCGTGACCCCATGGACCAGAGCACGCCAGGCCCTCCTGTCTTCCACTGCCTCCCGGAGTTTGGTCAAATTCTGTGATTAGCATAGACCAAAATAGTTACGAAGGCCATGTTGTTGCTGCAATTTTCTGTCATTGTTAGCGGGTTATACTACTTCTGGGTTGCTTCTCTCAATATTTGAGGTACGCGTACTATGTTTGTAGGCTTAATCCACTCCTTGATAAATTCTGGAGCCAGGTCTAGTAGGAAGACAATTTTAGCAATGTTCAAACCATACTATATTGTTTTACTTTCAATGATAGGTGCTTAAAAAGATAATGCCCACAATAACTGAACGACTAAACAACAAATGTTGGAAAGCACACACACAACTGACCACCATTTGTTTTTAGATCTACTTATAAACTAATCAGAGAACTTTGTATGACTAGCAAATGTATTTTTTAAAAAAATATGTAACACACATACCCCGCCCCAACAAGAAATGCATTTGCAAGTATGTGGCTGAAATCCTGTAGTGTAGTGTAGTAAGTCACAATTAGAGTAGGCCCATTAAATCATTGGGACTTATAGAGGAATTGACTTTAAAAAACCCACTGATTTAGTGGGCCTACTCCAGTGCCACTTATTGTGCTAAGCAACAGAATGTCAGCCTATGTAAAAACTAGATCATCTTGTGTCTTTGTAACATGTTGGCTATATTAAGCCCTCATAATTTCCGTGATAATATTATAGAACAGTGTTTCCCAACCTTTTTTGAGTTGCAACCCCCTTTTATGATAGCTAAGTAACTTGCAACCCCCCATATTTGCATAATAAGGGATTTTTAATAGGGTAAAGAAAACATATTAAATAGATTTTTCAGAATATAATTCTAACCTAATACATTAATATTAATTAATAATACATCGTTATGGAAGGGCTGTAAGTCTGCATCTACCAGATAAATTTTGAGAAGGAAAAAAATGTCAATACGCTTTGAGTTTTAGTTTTTTGGAGATGGAAAGGACCCTCCCCCAAAAAAACCCATCAACGAAGAACCCCTCCCCCTCGAACCCAAATAAATACGATACCCCCTCCCCAGTTCTTCTCTTTTACTTTTTTATTGCCCCTCTTGCCTTCCTCCTCCATGACTCAGTCATGTGCCCGGAGGCATCTTCCCATGCAGGTCCCCCTCCCTTCATTGTGCTGCCATCGCCATACTTGGAAGAGTAGGAGACTCAGGCAGAGAGAAAGGTGGTGCTACTGCCGCCACCACAGCAACAACTTTTCAATCCTGCTTTGATGCACACAACAGAGTGTGCACCATGTGCTCGCCTCATCCAGGCCTTTTTGAACTGGGCTAACACTTGGGTCCGAAAGTGGATGTGGTGGAACAGAGAGAAGTGAGTGACAGCAGTTCTTTTGGAGGGGGTATGTACATGTGTAAAAGGAAAATCCACCCACAGGGATGTAGAAATAACAAAGAACTGTAGGTTGCCTCTGTGGGTCAAAAGGATTAAAATACCATATTTGTGTATACCATATTTAATATAATAAATATAAAATAGACAGAAAATAGATGAAATTTTTTTACACACCCTCTACTCTCTTTTCTAGAATGAAATGGACATAACGAATTCAGACTAAGCAAATGTAGACATTTTTTTGTTGTTTAGTCGTTAAGTCATGTCCGACTCTTCGTGACCCCATGGACCAGAGCACGCCAGGCCCTCCTGTCTTCCACTGCCTCCCGGAGTTTGGTCAAATTCATGTTGGTAGCTTCAGTGACACTGTCCAACCATCTCGTCCTCTGTCGTCCCCTTCTCCTCTTGCCTTCACACTTTCCCAACATCAGGGTCTTTTCCAGGGAGTCTTCTCTTCTCATGAGATGGCCAAAGTATTGGAGCCTCAGCTTCAGGATCTGTCCTTCCAGTGAGCACTCCGGGTTGATTTCCTTCAGAATGGATAGGTTTGTTCTCTTTGTAGTCCAGGGAACTCTCAAGAGTCTCCTCCAGCACCACAATTCAAAAGCATCAATTCTTTGGCGGTCAGCCTTCTTTATGGTCCAGCTCTCACTTCCATACATCGCTACAGGAAAAAACATAGCTTTGACTATGCGGACCTTTGTCGGCAAGGTGATGTCTCTGCTTTTTAAGATGTTGTCTAGGTTTGTCATCGCTTTCCTCCCAAGAAGCAGATGTCTTTTAATTTCGTGGCTGCTGTCACCATCTGCAGTGATCATGGAGCCCAAGAAAGTAAAATCTGTCACTGCCTCCATATCTTCCCCTTCTATTTGCCAGGAGGTGATGGAACCAGTGGCCATGATCTTCGTTTTTTTGATGTTGAGCTTCAGACCATTTTTTGCACTCTCCTCTTTCACCCTCATTACAAGGTTCTTTAATTCCTCCTCACTTTCTGCCATCAGAGTGGTATCATCTGCATATCTGAGGTTGTTGATATTTCTTCCGGCAATCTTAATTCTGGCTTGGGATTCCTCCAGTCCAGCCTTTCGCATGATGTATTCTGCATATAAGTTAAATAAGCAGGGAGACAATATACAGCCTTGTCGTACTCCTTTCCCAATTTTGAACCAATCAGTTTTTCCATATCCAGTTCTAACTGTTGCTTCCTGTCCCACATATAGATTTCTCAAGAGATAGATAAGGTGGTCAGGCACTCCCATTTCTTTAAGGACTTGCCATAGTTTGCTGTGGTCCACACCATCAAAGGCTTTTGTGTAGTCAATGAAGCAGAAGTAGATGCTTTTCTGGAACTCTCTGGCTTTCTCCATAATCCAGCGAATGTTAGCAATTTGGTCTCTAGTTCCTCTGCCCCTTCGAAATCCAGCTTGTACTTCTGGGAGTTCTCGGTCCACATACTGCTGAAGCCTACCTTGTAGGATTTTGAGCATAACCTTGCTAGCATATTGAATGTAGCACCTTAACAGCGTCATCTTTTAAGATTTTAAATAGTTCGACTGGAATGTCATCACCTCCACTGACCTTGTTGTTAGCCATGCTTTCTAGGGCCCACTTGTTTTCACTCTCCAGGATGTCTGGCTCAAGGTCAGCAACCACACTATCTGGGTTGTCCAGGACATCCAAATCTTTCTGGTATAATTCCTCTGTGTATTCTTGCCACCTCTTCTTGATGTCTTCTGCTTCTGTTAGGTCTCTACCATTTTTGTCCTTTATCATGTCCATCTTTGCACAAAAGGTTCCTTTAATATCCCCAATTTTCTTGAACATATCTCTGGTTTTTCCCTTTCTATTATTTTCTTCTATTTCTTTGCACTGTTCATTTAAGAAGGCCCTCTTGTCTCTCCTTGCTATTCTTTGGAAGTCTGCATTCAATTTTCTGTAACTTTCCCTATCTCCCTTGCATTTTGTTTCCCTTCTCTTTTCTGCTATTTGTAAGGCCTCGTTGGACAGCCACTTTGCTTTCTTGCATTTCCTTTTCTTTCGGATGGCTTTTGTTGCTGCCTCCTGTACAATGTTACAAGCCTCCATCCATAGTTCTTCAGGCACTCTGTCCACCAAATCAAGTTCCTTAAATCTGTTCTTCACTTCCACTGTGTATTCATAAGGGATTTGGTTTAGATTATACCTGACTAGCCCAGTGGTTTTTCCCACTTTCTTCAGCTTAAGCTTGAATTTTGCTATAAGAAACTGATGATCAGAGCCACCATCAGCTCCAGGTCTTGTTTTTGCTGACTGTATAGAGCTTCTCCATCTTTGGCTGCAGAGAACATAATCAATCTGATTTCGGTATTGGCCATCTGGTGATGTCCATGTGTAGAGTTGCCTCTTGTGTTGTTGGAAAAGTGTGTTTGTGATGACCAGCTTGTTCTCTTGACAAAACTCTATTAGCCTTTGCCCTGCTTCGTTTTGAACTCCAAGCCAAACTTACCTGTTGTTCCTTTTATCTCTTGACTCCCTACTTTAGCATTCCAATCCCCTATAATGAGAAGAACATCTTTCTTTGATGTCAGTTCTAGAAGGTGTTGTAAGTCTTCATAGAATTGGTCAGTTTCAGCCTCTTCAGCATTGGTGGTTGGTGCATAAACTTGGATTACTGTGATGTTGAAAGGTGTGCCTTGGATTCGTATTGAAATCATTCTATCATTTTTGAGATTGTATCCCAGTACAGCTTTTCCCACTCTTTTGTTGACTATGAGGGCTACTCCATTTCTTCTACGGGATTCTTGCCCACAATAGTAGATATGATAATCGTCTGAATTGAATTCGCCCATTCCCGTCCATTTTAGTTCACTGACGCCCAGGATGTCAATGTTTATTCTTGCCATCTCCTGTTTGACCACATCCAACTTACCAAGGTTCATAGATCTTACATTCCAGGTTCCTATGCAGTATTTTTCTTTGCAGCATCGGACTTTCCTTTCACTTCCAGGCGCGTCCACAGCTGAGCGTCCTTTCGGCTTTGGCCCAACTACTTCATTAGCTCTGGAGCTACTTGTACTTGTCCTCCGCTCTTCCTCAGTAGCATGTTGGATGCCTTCCGACCTGAGGGGCTCATCTTCCAGCGTCATATATTTTAGTCTTTTGTTTCTGTCCATGGAGATTTCTTGGCAAAGATACTGGAGTGGCTTGCCAGTTCCTGCTCCAGGTGGATTGCGTTTAGTCAGAACTCTCCACTATGACCTGTCCATCTTGGGTGTCCCTGCACGGCATAGCCCATAGCTTCTCTGAATTACTCAAGCCCCTTTGCCACGACAAGGCAGCAATCCGTGAAGGGGATATGTAGACATAACAAGTAACTAACACATTTAAATAGCAGTTGATTCATAGCACCTTATGTGCATAGGCTTTCCATTGGCCTAGGCATCCCAAAGATACAGAATTAACTTCCAAAGCCATAGGAGTAAGAAACTCAACTTTTTAACACATTAAGGAAGAAATCCTGAGAAATGTCACATAGCATCCCATGTGTCATCATGGCTGAAGATTACCTGAAACACAGAGTTTTGCAGGGCTTTCACAAACATTTAATACCTCTCTGTACAGTCAGAGTACATGTAATTCCATGTGTCAACAGAAATCTCCTATCTGAACAGCATATATGAAAAAAATGCAGTTCAGAAATATGGTACAATTTTTTGAATCTAACAGTCCTACAATCAGGAAATGAATGACTGATGTTAAATTGCTGGCATGCAAACACAGACCTGAGCTGTAATCCACTGCCTGTTTACCTTGAGTAAGTAAGCCCCACTGAACTCAGCAAGAGTTGTTTCTGAGTAAACATGCATGGTTAAAAGAGTAAGATCATGCTGCCATTTGTATTCATCATGAAAGGGAAAAAAGAGGCCGATTATTACATGAAAGGTTCTTTTCCCCAGCCTAATACCACTGAGGCTATATGTCTTCACATGTTGGTGGGAACATAAATAGACAAGAAGCCATCCTGGATTAGAATATATCACAGTACACCTCTGCATAATGAGACCCCTTCTGGAAAACAGCTGTTAGCTGAAGCCTCATTTATCAAGAGGATAATGACATACAACATTTCTCTAGCTTCTTTGGAGACTATTTAAACAAAAATGTGGAGTCAGAGGAACTAATTAGGAGGGAGTGGTCCCTTTTGGCCACCTGACCTCTGGCCCCTTGAAAAACTGGCTTTTCTAATTTGAGTCAGGAGAAAAATTAACAAGAAGCAATGGATCTATTAAGTACAGATTCTCTGGCACACAGTGAACAGTTGCTGGAATAGTCAAGAGATTTAAAGGGGCTATACTGTGAAGGTTACAAACTATTAAAATAATGGTTTGCTAAAACAATCATTTTAAACTGCACTTAATAATTCTGAATACAAAACAGAGGTTTAAATGACCTGTGAGGTGTTTTTTTTTATTAAAAAGATTAAACAATGGAAGCAAGTTTCCACAAAACCTACTTGTGTAAACCAGTGGTTCCCAACCTTGGGTAACCCAGGTGTTCTTGAACTGCAACTTTCAGAAACCCCAGACAGCACAGTTGGTAGTGAAGGCTTCTGGGAATTGTGGTCCAAGAACAACTGGGTTGCCCAAGGTTGGGAACCACTGGTGTAAACATTGCTGAAATCTGAGTAAAAGTTGGTCTCTTCATACCATGTTAGATGCTTCTCCTGGTGCAGTAGGCTTCCCCTCCAAAGTGGACAGAGATGCTGAACTCCACTCAAATTGGACTTCAGACTTTGGAAAGGTGAAGAATCTGCTACAAAATAGTGTGGTTTTTTGTTTTTGTTTTCTATAAGAAAGGCACACGATTGGGGAGAGGGAGTGGTGTTGAGAACGAGTGAGTCGGCTTGATGAGTAATGGCTCAGTCTTTTAAATTAGGATGTGTTTGACCAGGGGATTTACAGTCAGGAGAGGGACTGTTGCTTTGATCGTTGCTTCCTCCTTCCTGAAACCATCATGGTTCAATGGTTTTCAAGCATCATAACCCCCCAACCCATGTATCTATCCTTTTGAAACATTGAATCTTCCTGACACATGGTGCTCCTTTCCCTACACACTGTAGCTCCCACATCTCTGAAATGTAGGTACACATTAGGGGATTCTTTTAGCATGCAGTAGGACGTCAATGTGCTGTTGGAAACTAATAGTTGTGCAGTTGGAGAAATAGGGAAAAAATCACACAGGTCATGTGTATCTGTTTATTAAGAACTTAAACTATAGACCAATAAATGTAAATAACACAGTTTATATAAGAGTTTGGAAGAACTTGGTTTCAGTACTTAAATCAAACTGCCTAACCTGTATTAAAGCAATGTTTATGGCCCACACCTCCACTTCTTTGCTGTCCTCAGTATTGAAGGTCTGCAGGCCCCACTGACTTTGAGGCAGCAAACTCTAAAGCACCTACTCAGTCTGAAGAGCTATGTTTGGCTTTTGGTGGGGTGGTGGTTCTGACAGAATATTTGTACAGTTGGACTGTTGACTTCAAAAAATACTCTGCTTCATGTGTTTTTCAGAAAGTTTTGCTCTCCTTTACAAACCAGATTCTTTTTTGGGGGGAAACGGGTGGAGAAAATTCAGCCCTCTGGTGCAATATTTCTACTGGGGCTCAAATGGAAAAGATTATGACCAGGCTCTCTTTTTAAGCGTTTATATCTTTTGTTTATCTTCTGTGTTTCATGTTTGTCCTGCCAAGCATCTTCCATCAAATGTGCTAAGTCGTAAGAGAGAGTATAGATGAGTGCTAGTCTCCCAGTCATTCCATTTCTCTTTGTATTCTGAAGTAAACACTGCCCCCCCAATAGGATTTCTATTTCATCTCTTGTTTCTGAGGACTTAGGTTTGCATTAACAGTTTCACATGAGGAGTTCAGCAATCTACAACATTTGTGAAAGCTCACACTTCTGTGTGACACTATATATGTTTCTTCTAAAGAGTTGCTTATTTATTTTATTCAAACTATTTTATTTGAAGATTTTTCATTTACAAAAGGGTAATACATTAATCAAGTTTCATTGACAACTCATTCTGAACATCAACACTGATTTTCATTTGCACATTTTCTTGTCAGAGTTACCAGAGATCAGATTTATTAAAAATGTAACACACAGCAGCCAGTATCCCACTGAGTCTGCACTGAGCAAAAAGTCCTACCAGTGAAGTAATGTGGGACAATCCGATGTTACAACTCTGGCAGGATGTTCCACTTAACAGCTCAGTAGGATACTGGCTAATATAATATATTATTCTCCTTCCAAACATCGTTTAATCTCTTCTTCTTCTTAAAAAAATAAAAGGGAGATATTATGACAGTTTCACAGTACTGAGTGTATTTATTTATTTATTAAACTTATATACCGCCCATCTAGAATGTGTCTACTCTGGGCGGTTTACATAAAGCATAAAAAAATAAACTAAAGGTAAAATCCAAATTAATCGCAGAGTCCAAGATGGAAAAAGAAAGAGAGGAAAAAAAGAAAAGAAATAGGCTAGGTGATGGCTGTAGGGAAGGTCTGCCTGTATAGCCATGTCTTCAGATTGGTCTTGAAGTCCCTCAGCGAGGGGGCCAGGCGGATCTCTGCAGGTAAATTGTTCCAGAGGCAAGGGGCCACTGCCGAGAAGACCTGATTTTTAGTTTTTTTCCCTTCAGACCTCTCTTGGTGTTAGGCCCCTCAGCTGCCCGGCCTGACTGGAACAGTTGATACGGGTAGAACTAGGCGGAAGAATGTGGTTTCGGTAGCTTCTAATAATAACTGAGTTGTGCGATCATATCGCTTGATCTACCATAGTATTGGGGTCTATTAGGACAATGTTGAGAAACATGTCCACTTTTGGAGGTTGTTGGATTGTATCCTCTATGAGGTCTGAGCAGTTTTACCAATGATGAGGAATGATGGGATTACAGGCAAAGCCTGCAAATGATACTTTTGGGGATTACAATGCCAGGATTCCCCCATCCAGGATGGCCATGCTGGCTCTCATGCTCTGGAAACTGTAGTCCAAAACAGGAACTGCAGGCAAGCAGTATCTAGGAGGATCTATATTCCTTTCTCTGTCTTAAATTGCATTAAAATACCTTTCTCCTGTCCTTCTCCAGTTAAAGAATGTTAATGTTCTGTTTCTAGAAAAGTCCTCAAGAAGATGCTGCTAGTCAGTTTAGGCTAGGATACATGAACCAATGGTATGATTGACTGTAAGGCAGTTCTTAATATCAATTTTAGGAAGCCAAACAATGTGTCAGTCACAGTGAGCTACACAGACATCCCTGGCAAGATTGTGTTTTCCTGATAGCAATAAATGTAATATATTGAGGTTGTAGCTCCAGAAATAAACACACTTCCCACAAATAAACACACTTTACATACTGGGTGGGATCCAGTATTCTAAAACAAAAACAAACAAACAAACAAACAAAAAAACCAAAACCCTGAACACCTAATGGAGATGGCAGGTGAACATCTCTGCTCCTACCTCTCCTCCACTGGACCTTTAAAAGGCTCATCTGAGAGCCAGAGGCCCCTGCTGAATGGTGTGGGGAACCTAGGCAAGGGAGAAGTGTGAATTGCTGAAAATGAGGCCTCTTCCATGAAGTTCCACCCATAGCTGTTGTCTACACATATTTTAGGAGATTTTCTGTTCAGTCTTCTGTGGCACAGCCCACACTATTTGCCCGTCCAACACCTCAGAGGAACCATTTTGGGAGCGAGGTGGTCTGCCTCGTTGAGGTAGGTAGTTTCCATTAGAAACACATGGAACTTGCATTTCACCCATTACATACACATTTAACCAGTCCCACCTTTAGAACATTCCTAATGACAATTCAATATATTTTAAATATTAGAAATTATGGGACAGGTTCGTGCCTGCTTTCTACTGAATATCATTTCCTTAAATTTAATTCCATATCATATGACATGCTGAGACTCTGGTGTCACTTTATGGGACTTTACCATTTAACCCCATACTGCTTTTTAATAACAATTGCAGATACTCTGTCTGACTGCGTTCTTGCAGTTGCTATTTCATTTATCCTGCGGTGTGTGTAATTGACTAATAATGCCTGTAATCTGCCACTGTGATTAACTCATTTGAAACGATAAAATATTCCAGATCAAATTATGCTAAAGAGGGAGAGGAAGGGCTTTTTTGTCCTGTGTGCTGATTTCTTGATTTTGAAGTAACAGGCTATAACCTTCTGTATTAAACCAAAAATATTCCTGTATAAAAAATAAAGAAGCTCACAAAACAATATGGTTTAATTAACCAAATTACACCTAGATGGCTGGATTCCTCTCATTTCTCTTGCTTAAACATGCACACACACACACACACACACACACACACACACAGAGAGAGCACAAATTTCATTCTTGCCACAAAATGAAGCCTGAAATTATAAAACATATTAGCTTTGTATCATATTTCTTCTGGTTTTCTGTATTGTTAATAAAAAAGATGGAGTAAAGGGTTTTTTTTAAATTATAAAATCATATCTATAGGTAAGACTTGCAAGATACAGTTACACTGTTGTATATCTGGTAGCATTAACATCTGTATGGTAAATGATAGTCCATTAAAGATGTAAATGGGTTGAAAAAGATGGCTTATGGATTTTATGTTATTAGGACCCCATCACAGATTAGAGTGTCATGCATTAGTGGTGAGGGAAGGCAGAAACTTCCCAGATGAATATCTCATACTCAAAGATAGTTAGACATCACTGAAAGTTGCTTGCTAAATGTTTTTTCTCTCATATTCTTCTTTCAGGCTTCTCTTTCTTCCAGGTAAAGCCTGGGAACTGAACTCAAGGTTAAGGCCTTAATAAGCAGTCTTGTTTGGGTCTAGAGCAAGGACTGGGAAAGTGCAGTCCTCCATATGTTGGTGGACTTCAATTCCCAGCTTCTTCATGACTTCCTATGCTAGCTAGTGCTTTTGAGGTTAAAACCCAGCAATGTCACAAGGGTTGCAATTTGTCCTTCCCTAGTCTTGAAAAAGGTGATCTTGTTTTTGAAATGGTGATCAGCTGAAGTGAGAAAAAGATTGCAGAACTCTTATGTGCATCGATGTAACTGTACATGTAACCATACAACTTTTCTCTCTTGAGATTGCTTGATATGGCTGCTAGCTGGATTTCTTGGCTCTTTACTCCCAAAGCATTTCTTAATATCCTATAGACAGTCTATGGCACTGGCTTCAAATTAATATTCCATCATTATTTTTATGTAGAATGTTCTTCATCAAGGTAAAGCATTGGTATCTGTTGGCACCATCTAAAAATTCAGTATTTTCTTAGCTAATGCCAGATACCAGACAATTGGCTATTTTCTACTCAGAGTAATGATGAACAGATATTTTTCTGGATTACAGTAACAAGAATCTCCAAGCCAGCATGGCCACTGTATGACATGGTAACAGAAGACTGTCATGAAGGTGAATCATGAAAATGCCTGTTTAATTTGCATCTAGGCAAGTTGCTGAGAGAAACAACTTACTGTTGTACTTTACATGGAACTTGTTAAACCTGAAGCTTTCACTAGTTCTCTTCCGAACAACCAAAGAATTTATGCTGTGTTCTGTAAACTGTCAGTCAGGCTAATATGATTGCCATGGAACTTTCAGGGTGAGATTCAAAGTTCTACCCAGCCCATTAACTATATGACACTATTGTGATGGAAACACAATGTTATGACACAAGAATTACTACTCTAATTGGCGCTGCATTTACAGAGCTTAATACTGACTCTATGAATTCATTGTTCCTATACCAGCTATGTGACAAGTCCTATGATGAATAGATTTGTTATTCAGAATTGTCAGATGAAATTCTGTTTAATTTAATGGCTGTTTAACATGCTAGCTTAACACAAGCACAAAAAGAGTTAGTTCAACAATATCCTCTGGAAAAACAAAGCAGTGTCTGCAAAAGTCTCCGAAGGAGAAAGAGACTGATAAATATTCATACTTCTGTACATTTACAGATAAGAAAAACATTCACGTTGTATTTTCACCCACATGCATCTTATCCATTGGCAACAAATATTGTCTGTTAAAAATTTAGCAGTTATTGTACCTCACAATAAATACATTTATGCAGCCAAGTATTAACTCATTTGTATGATTTTTAGGTCCTCTTAGGAGATGGCACAAAGAAATAAGCTCTTTAGCAAATGTATCTTCCTTTCAGTAGGAGAAGCAAATACTTAAATAATCCTAACACTGAGAAAAGAGGAATGTGTATTCAAGGGTTTAAGGCCCACGTGTGACTCTTACTTAACCCAGTTTTCTTAATATATTGTGCCTAGCACCCTAAAGTTCCATATTCTCCAAAAGAGAAATGGCCGAACCCAGAAATGTTTAGGTGATGACACATTTCAGTTGCTTGACTTTATTTTATCCTCTCTTGGCAAGTGGCAATTTCAAATTAGCTCTGTTTAAATGTTTTGTAGAAGACATGCTGATGTGATAGATTTGCTCATCTCTCTTCTCTTTTGTGTCTGGCCCAGCTTCAAAGTCAGTGAGCAGGCCAAAGGAGATGAAGACTGGAACCATAACCTAACAGTATGAAGTTCATACATGCCTTCCTCTTACAGTTTATTAAATATACTGCAATACAACAGTGTTTGATTGGCCATTTTGGTGGTAGCCAGATGTTAGTATGGCTATATACCTTGGAATACTAATACATGGGGATATCTCACAGCTAAACAGCCTTTGATAAACTGATTGCTGGGGTATCATCATCTTTGGATTTGGATAGATGGGCACATTTGAATTTGACTCTGTGTGGTAAGGTGCATAGTAAAATATCATGTTTTAGATAGTATATGTTCTTCGTGAATTTCTTTTCTACAAACTTTATAAATATTTTTTATAATTTAGCACTATGTTTTGGACAATTATATGGGACGTGGTGGCGCTGCGGGTTAAACCGCAGAAGCCTCTGTGCTGCAAGGTCAGAAGACCAGCAGTCGTAAGATCGAATCCACGCAACGGAGTGAGCTCCCGTCGCTTGTCCCAGTTCCTGCCAACCTAGCAGTTCGAAAGCATGTAAATGTGAGTAGATAAATAGGTACCACCACGGTGGGAAGGTAACAGCGTTCTGTGTCTAGTTGCGCTGGTCATGTGACCACGGAAACTGTGTACAGACAAATGCTGGTTCTACGGCTTGGAGACGGGGATGAGCACCGCGCCCTAGAGTCGGACATGACTGGACTAAATGTCAAGGGGAACCTTTACCTTTGGACATTTATATAGGGTGACTCACCTCCACGTATCTCCTTGGAGAGGGAGCTTTTATTTAACAAAGCTAGCTTTGGCTTCCATGATCTGGAATGCTATTGGCGTATGTATACAGTTTACATAACTTGCCCTTTGATAGTTATTTATTTATTTCTTACATTTTTATCCCGCCCATCTAATCGTTTTGACTACTCTGGGCGGCGTACATCAGTGTACCAATAAACAATTAAAATATCATCAATATTCAAAAATAAAAATAATTAATCATTCAAGATGGAACTAAATCAAATTAAATCAAAACAAATCAAATCAAATAATGCCCGGGGGGAAGGCTTGCCTGAACAGCCATGTTTTTAATTGGCTTTTAAAAACGCCCAGCGAGGAGGCCATACGGATCTCTGGAGGTAGGTTGTTCCATAGCCGAGGAGCCACCGCCGAAAAGGCCCGGTTTCTTGTCCTTTCCCTCCGGGCCTCTCTCGGCGTCAGGCTCCCCAGTCTCACCTCCAAACTAGATCGAGTGAAACGGGTAGACTTTGGTGGGAGAAGGCGTTCCGCCAGATACTTCACTGTCTCCTGCAAATTCCACTCCATCTTTTGGCTTTGGTGTATGATCTTCCACTCCCTGAGGTGAGAAGCTCAATCCATATCCTCTGCCACCACCTCTCTTTTGCTTCACAGAAAACAATCATGGGGAAGGATGAGGAAGAAGGAGGAGGGCAGCAGTGGCAACAATACTTTGTTTCTTCACATGCAACCCACCTCATAGTACAGTTGCTTCTTATAATGCTATGTGAATAATGCCAGCTTCTAGAGTCCAAGGCTTTGAGGGAGTTGTGGCCGAAATAATTGCTTATCACTGGTGATTTCATGACAGCTCAGTTTGCTAGAGGGTTATGTTGGCATTTTCTACTTTTTCTGCAGGAAAATGTGTTGAGTAGGGGAAAGGTTTTCAAAGCACAGAACATGGTCTGGGAGATATTCTGAAATCCCTGGGCCAACAAGTCCCCAGAGTGTTTCCATTGTAGTAATCTCGATCTGGCAATTGCAACAAAAAATATCTTTCTCTGTGACCACTAGCCAAACATTTTCCTACTTTGAAAATATTAGAAGCTTTCTGGATTCGAGCCAAAGTGCCATCTATTGACCCACAGCTTACATAAAGCTCTGCCCAATGCTTTTTGCTTTTTAGTTTATTAAAATGTGGCTATTTAAGAAGAATTTTTGCTAAATATCTTTTCCCCCCTATGTTTTGTTAACATTACTTTTCATCTGGACTGGGATTTTATGCATTGTGGTCTCTATTGCTGTGGGGAAATATAATAACAACGATGATACTAAGGGTGCAATCAGACAGGCATATCTTTCATGGTTTGGTCTAGGTTGGGGACAGGCTGATTCAGTCCTTTGCCTAGCACATAGCATACATGCCATTGAGAACCGGCCTGCCCCAGATTGATGTGTATCCACACCTTTTTGGGTCCCTGTCAGCAGCCACTTTTTTCAGTGCAAGTAAAATTGCTTTGGTTTGATTTGGTTCTACTATGTGTGTTCGCTGAGATTGAACCAAAGTGGCTGGCTTAAGCTGCCTCTTTGCTTAAGCCACTTAATGATCTTGAGAAATGGAACACTTCCTTACTGCTTGCCTGAGGAGGAAAAGGGGGAGGAAATGTTCACTTTCTTTTTAATTATTGCTAACTGACACAGAGCATCAGCAATGCTTTGAGAGGCTTTTTTTTTTTAAATGGAAAACTTCCTCTCCCTACCACTCTACAGGCAAGTATAAAGGAAGCTTTCCATTTTTCAGGATCATTAAGTGGCTTAGGCATGCAGAAATAGACAAGAGTGGGCTTTTTTGTGGTTCCCCCGCTTTTTAAAGGAAAGACAAGTCTTGATTGTGCTAAAAAGGATACCTTGAGATGTAGTTTGATTGATCCTTACATGTGGGTGCAAGGATTGCCCCAAACGACATACCACTTCACAAAGCAACTGTATTTAGCACCATCTAGACTGATCCAAGCTAAGATACTTGTACCACCTTATTTGTCATCATGTTGGCTGCAATTTATGGTGACCCCCCAGGGTTTTCTAGATGGAAAGCGCTCAGAAGTAGTTGCCAGTCCATCCTTCCGGTGGTGCTCTGGCCCTATACAGCTTATCCAATATATACATTTCAAAAAGTGATAAAGTTATAGTAAAATAAAAATTTAACTTGGAGCAACACACATTAAGGGTTAAACTAGGTATGAGAATGATGTCTTGATCACTCATTGCATACTTGATTTTTTTTCTTTTTTTAAGCAAATAGTAGGGGGGATCTGGGACAGATCACATCTTCATGTGGGAGGAGATGGACTTTGATTCTACAGTCTTACTGATTGAATCATCACAAAACACCCCCCTTCCATTTACAATGCTATTTAAATGGAAGAAAAGTTCCAGCAAGATATTTGGTAAAGAATAATCAACTACACAAGTGCAAACTAAGTTGTGTGACAAATTTCATGTCTCATTGGCTCTAAATCTTCAAAACAAATATTCATTATAACTGGTAGCAGCTTAGTTTCAGCATAAGAGTCTATAATTCAGAATGTCTAGCAGAGGATCATATTTGCTTTGTGCCTGGTTCTGGTTGCTGAAATGACCTGATGCTCAGAATCAGATTTCCATTCTCTTTTGTGCCCCTCACACAACACACATTCCTCTTTGTCTAAGCAGTGATTACAAGCCTAGCCAAGCATCTCCTGTGGGGAGAGTAAACATATTTCTGGCATTGAAAGTAATGAGGAAGAAGTAACCTAGAGTTAAGTAATAATATGAAAGCTAAGAGATTTATAAACTAGAGTTTGTTTCTCAGCTAAAATATGTCTACGGACAAAACGCTGGCTCTACGGCTTGGAAATGGGGATGAGCACCGCCCCCTAGAGTCGGACACGACTGGACAATTTGTCAAGGGGAACCTTTAACTTTACCTAAAACATCAATATTTGCTGTTCTGGGTGGCCTCTTTAGGTTTTTCCTCTTTTTTTCTTTCCTCCTATAACATATGTAGAGTGATCAATGCCTGATATAAGAAGGAATGAAAGAATACAAGTAAATGGTTAAATGTGACTTCAGTATTCTTCAACATTAACCATATCCCTTTATGTCTTTTTGTGAATTAAGAATGGGGAAATGTCTTATTATTAATTTATAGCTATGAGCAGCACCCATTCCATGATGACACTGAGAGTAGTTGCTCGAACAGGTCTAGGACCACTCTCAGGTGGGCCAGGCATGGGGTTCCACAACAAGGGTGTTGGATGCACACTATCAAGTGTCCCCTGGACATGGATTGCAATGTTTCCCTCCCTGGCCACCATCCTGCATTACCCACCAGCAGCCAGCAGCCTGTAGGTGCAATAGTCCTCCCAAAAGGCTCAGCTGAACTCTATACAAACCTGGCTGATGTCTCCCACATAGCAGGGCATAGGGCGACTGGCCATATCAGTCTCAATATTAGAAAAGGAAAGGAATCACTAAGCCCTGGTCACTCTTATTTGTGGCATCTCTGTCTCACATACGAGTAACAGGTCCTTATGATGAGGAGTAACAAATGCCTGAAACCTATCAGTGTAGCTTCTAAAGAGGCTGGCTATCCAGGAAAAAAAGAGATCTTATGATCTTCCATTTTGGACATTATCTTCAATGCATGATGAAAGACATGCTGAACAAGTGTGAAAGAAGGTTATAGATCAATGGAAGAGCAGACATTTTGTGTCTGGAACATACTAGGTCCAATCAATCCTTCTGCAATTAAGGGGATCTTAGATAGCAGGGCAGGAAGAGATTGGACGTCTGAGACTTTGGAGTGCAGCTGACAGTGTCTGGAGTGCAGTCCTTGCATTTAAAACAAGTTGCAGGAATACATTCTATTGCTTTTCTGTTTGTTTAATATATCTAAAGTTCACCCCTTTTGTCTGACAAAATGCCTCGTCTATATACAATTCTGAACTGGCTGGATGCCCAGGTCAGCACGCCTATTCACTCTGACTGCTACTATTAGACCCATTATTAAACTGCTAAAATCCTTTGGAATTGTAGAGCATATTGTTCCATTATACTGGCTTAAACAAAGACTCCCCCCACATTATATGTTCAGTCTGCTTATCTGTGCTTGAATGTACTTGCCACCCACCTCTAACCTTTGCATGACTCTTAATGACCACCATTAAGATCTTTATCTATCAGCCCCAAGTACTGCCAACAATACATCACCACTACTGATTGATCATCACCAAACCAGACCTTTTGTATTTCTATTACATGTCATACGCCCATCCACCTCATGGCCATATAAATGTTTGTCTGTTGTGGCTATTTTATGCATCTGACCAAGTGAGTCTATGAAAGCATATGTTGAATACAACTTTAAGGTGCCACAAGACTTCTTTTTTTTGTTTTTGCTGCAAAAGATTAACAACTATCCCCTTGAAAACTGGAAAAAATAATGGCTGTGCATGTGATTGTTTGTGAGGGAGTGAGACAGACAATGTTGACTGTCTAAACTGCATCCTAAATAAATAGTTTCCATAGTATGTGGAAAATGCATACAAACACTTTCACATCGAGCCAGTGAGTCCTGGTATCAGTCGGCAGTGAAGAGGAGATGAGTGTCTGTCTAAGCATTAAAAACACCACATGCAATAAACTTTATCCTCCTCTAGCACTACTCACTCACCTGAGACCAAGGAAGTTTAGCAATTTCATGGGACTTCAGCTGACGCCCTGAGATATAAAACTTTATATGGTCTCCAGGCAGAAAGACTGGAAAGCCTTCATAAGAATACCAATAATAGTGCAAATGTCTAGCAAAATAGCCCAAATCCACCAAAACTGAGCACATCTTTGTTTTGTTTTGTTTTGCATTATGAGAATTCTACCCTTCAGCCAAAAAGGTTTCTTGTCCATCAATTAACAAAGTCAGAGCACAAGGAAGAGGCACTGGGGTGGAAGCAGATCATACCTCTGTCTAGGCTGCAGTAAACACATCCAATATATTTAAAATGGCAAGGATACAGAGATTTCTATGTTCACTTAACTTCTGCTTGGGCACAGCAGTCTTTCTAAATTCCTCTTAATTCTGCTTCCTCCTTTAGCCCCCTGTGCCCCTCACACCATTTCAGAGGGTCCCCTGATCTCCACCCCTAGCTTTTCAAGTCCTCAAGTTGCTATAGTGGAGGAAGGCTGGAACCAAGAAAGCCCCATTCTGCTTGTATGTATCTCAATTCAACACATTGTTAGAGGTATTCTAACATTATGTATCTGGTGGATTTTGGATACGTTATTTAGTTTGCTTTCAGTTTTATGTATTTCATTTTGCACGTCGCATCATTGACACCTGGTGGGAGTCATAAATGGTACAGTAGAGAGAAGAGAAGTTGAAATAATGTTTTTGGTAGCATATCTGTGTTGTATATAAAATGGAGCTAATTCTCTCTCAAAATTGACTATTGCATGTTAATTAAATTTCAACATTTTCCTTTTAATTGACATAAAAACATAAGATGAACTTTGGTAGATCATGAGAGAGCCTAGTCCATCATTCTCCTCCCACTATTGCCAACTCAATGTCTATGAGAAGCCCACATAAGGAAAACTTGAAATCCAAAGGACTTCTCTGCTTGTGCTTGTCCACAACCAGTGTTCAGAGGCTTCCTGTCCCCATGCTGGAGGTAATGTACAACAAACATGGAGGGCCTTAGCCTCAATAAAAATGTTTTCCCTAAAACAATGAAACAGTTCCTCTATGCTTTCAATAGAATAGAGGGGGAATGTGACAAAATGACTGCATTTGGTCATGTTAGAACTATCTGTTGTCACCATATCCTTTGTCACTTCTTGAAAATGTGAGTTCTGGCACAGGTATCTGCCCTACCTGTGCCAGAACTGATTCAGAATGCCAGGAAACGGCAGTTCTCTGCAGTGAAGAGAGAAGCTTTAGATGGTTTCTGAGATGAGGTGATTTTTATCCAACTATGCTTTACAGCATCCCTGAAAAGTGTTATTAAACTGCTAAAATCAGGGTACCGTTTGAAGTAACATTATTCAATCATAGGGTGTTTTCACAAATCAGAGCTATTTGTTTGCTATGTAATTTCTATGCTGTTATGCTGCTATATTGAGAACACAGAGTTCATATGCTAGAACCTAAGCTTTGTAAATGCAATTACATCTCTCCCCTCCCCTCCTACACTTAATTTCCAGAGGGTAACTGATATGAACTGAATCATGTGAAACAAATAAAGAACTGTGCTAGGTTATATCCATTTGAGAGAACAGATAAATCTGTACCCTCAGTCCTTTGACTTTATCTCAATTCTATATAAACAAATTTTCAATTTCACAAATTTCCTCTGGGAAACCTCTAACGAATTCAGTCTCCTGACTCTTAGAGGGTCAAAAGCAGCAAAATCTTTTGCCTAATGAATGATGATTTACTGTTCTGTTTTTTTTGTGGTTTTTTTTAAAGTTGCATTTACAAGTTTAAACTATGTGAATGTTTGAGACAAAACTACCTATGGGTTTTTGGAAGCATTCCTGGTAATACCAGTAGAGAACTGATATGCAACCCCATACTTAAGAATGGAAACTAGTCTTTATATGTTACTCAGGGCAAACTTATTTACCATTATCTGTAGATGTAGCAATCTTCCTCCACTGCAAACAGCACTTTGTCCTTGGCAGTAATACCTGTGTTATAGATGTGGTATGATATGATGCAAGTCTAAGCTCCAGAAGTGACTTTTTTTTGTTTGAAAAATAAATAAAGAAATTGCTACCTTTGAAATTCAAGAGGTAAATGTCCAAGCATATTGGGAGAAAGCCCCCAAGGACATTAATTTAGAAATCTCCAGAATTTTGAAAAGTTCCTTTTTTGGATCAAAGCCTCTAAAATTTATTTGTTCGGATTAGATAGCATTTCCAGGAATAATAGGCCATTACAAGAGATATGCCACACCTTTCATTATATTTTGAAGTAGATGAGTTCCAATAGGCAGGTCCTTTTTATTATAAGTTAGCACAAACTAGTCTTCCCAATTTCTCCCAAATTAGTCTAATAGACTGTAATGTTTGGTTGTTCCTAACAAAAGTATTATCCTATTGTTATGCTTGCCAGGCTTACCAGTGTGATAACATGCCCTGAGATTTCTGTTATGCACAGGCTTGCCCAGCCAGTGTGATAACACGCCCTAAGACTTGGGGTGGTCCCTTTTGATGTGATGGGGTGGACTCTTGCAATTTCATACATTGAGGGGATTGAGAGAGAGAGAGAGACTGAAACTGTTTAGCGACCAACTGCTTATGGGCTATTTCCTGGCATTCTGAATCATGGATACTGAAAAACAATATCCCACATTCATAAATGAAAGTTTTTTTAAAAAAAGAACTGAATTCCTCCCAGCTTGTCTACATCAGCGGCATGAGGCACAACAAGAAAAGGAGAAATGCTATCAACTCTTTTCTCTGTATCCTGAACCAGGAAGTAGGGAAGCCCTAGGAAATATCCAGTGGAGTCTGGTGATATGATGAAAGGATTTGGGTTCTACGAGGCAAGGCAGTGAGTCTCTCTCTCTCTCCCTCTCTCTCTCCCTCTCTCTCTGTTGTCTCCAGTTGCATGCCTTGCTGTCACGGCCTTCCTCAAGGTCTTTGGGATCAGAGCCTGCAAATATTACTTGGCTGGGGATTCTGGGAACTGTAGTCTAAAGAAATACCATTTCCAATCTTTATCTGGGGCTGTCAGGTTTGAGCCTCTGAGAAAATATCTTTCTTGATTTGTTCTAATTCAGAAACATACTTGCATTTATTATTCACAGAAGCACTAAAGTATTGCAATCAATTAATTTTATCAGTTCAGTTAGCTATTTTATTTACTCCAAAGTTTAAAACAGAGGTAAGCTGGAGAAGGGAAGTAAAATCACAGATGAGCATTTTTATCTTCGTTTTGGACAGGTAAGGTTTTTAGTAAAGTAACATAAATTTAAATGCCATTTAAAATTTAACATTTTAAAAAATCCCCTTTTCAACATAAACATAACTAAATTACATTCTGTACCTTATTAATGGTTACCTTAATATGTTGCCTTTTTTCATTACAATTCTGTGAATATACACTTTTTAAAAGTTAAGTTTACACCTTAAAATGAGATAATTACAACCAGCAAACAATATCCTATGTATCATTTATATTGACAAGAAATAAGGTTGAACTACATTGGAGATACAGTAAGATGGCTAACACTAATGATAAGTTATTTCCTTTCCTTTCCTTTTTCTTTAACAACTTATGTAAACTTCAATGATTACAAAACCCATTCACTTTAATGCTAGAGTTAAGGCTCTCTGAAACTGTCATGGTTCAACTCAAAGGAAAATTCTTCTGGCAGTATGTAAAGGTTCATAAAGCAAAAGATGATAATGACAGTAGACTCCACTGCCCTTATCTGGAATTTGGACTTGAAAGACCAAACCAAAATGTGAAAGCATGGAGAGTCAGATGTAATCTTGGACAAAATCAGTCCTGATTGTATCTGTTAAGATATCAGGCTTAGCTTCCAATTTGTTGTTCTGTAGACGGTAAGCCAACATGAGATAGATTTAATCCTGGTGTTAAAGCATTAGGGATTTTTTAAAAAATAACTGGAATAATTAAATATAATTTATTCTAGACTGGAAAACTGTAACTGGAAAAGTCTAAATATTAAGAATAGCTCTTTATAGTAAGGATTAAAAACAGATCTGTAGTTTGCCATGAGAAAAAAAGACTGATTTTTGCTGTCCTATTATTTCCACAGGCTCTGAAACTATTAAATCACTTTTTGATGCCAGTAAGTCAGTGTTTCCTTCCAACAATATATTGGCTAGGGAATCTGAAAAACTGAGTCTCATCCCACCTCTGACTTTTCTTTGTATAATTTAGGACCTGAGTTGCAACCATGTATCAGAAAGTTTATATTGTTTCAAGCTTAGTTCATATATCAGCACTCCATATATTGAATCTCAAAATTTTTGCAACACATTTATATTGCTTGAACTGTCTCCTTCTGGTCCATGTTTACAAACAAAGAGATCATAACAGTTTTGAAGTCAGCATTTTCTAAAATGTGCTCTTTTTCATGTTATTTTAACAGCAGCTATTCAACATAAGGTATCTTTAATTTTAATAGATAAGAAGACCTTTCGACCTTCTGCAAATCAAAAATGAATAATTCAAACTTTAGAATTATAGAAATACAATCAGACTACTCATTTAGGAGAGGTTGTATGGAAATCTAGTTCTACCAGAGGGATTCTTTAATTGACAACTAGTATTTCTATTATTTCTCCTGGGTTAGGAGCTTTACTTATCCAGCTGGAATTAGCAGCAAGTATAAACCACAAGACAATGTTTTGGCAAGCAGTGAGGCTTGTCATCTGATTTCCAGTAAAATTTTGAGATGAAACAGTGTGTGATCACTTAATCTTGTTATATGTAACACAAAACACTATATGTATTAGAGCATGCATTTAAATGATCATAAACCCTGCTGTTAAAGCTACTAAGAAACAGGTCTTTCCCTAGTTCACCTGAACCCCTGAAAGGGCTCTTCTCCATATTGGAGCTATTTAACTTGACTTCTTGCAGTTGACTAACAGTATGCTATAAGATGTGATATTTCTTTAATTGTTTAGGTTTTTTTAATCTTTCTGTTTTCATCTTTCAAGCATAAGAATTGCAAGAGTGTATTGCTGTGCATTACAATAGCCCTTGATTGTATCAAACAGGGAATATCTACATTAGTATATTGATTTAAATCCCATAGGGCCATATTTTCTGCAATACTGAAGATGAATGCCATAACGTGTACAGCAGGTGAATTAGCTGAGGTGTGGAGAGAATAAAATGTGCCATTCCAAAAAGAGATACCAACTGTGTAAATTATTTGTGTGATTTTCTGTTGTAATTAACAATAAACGGCAAATTGAATAGATGTTTGTATTCATTTCATAATGAATAACACATATGTTAGTAATGCATTTTTCTTCTTTAACTTTAAAGTATATGTCATGTATATTTGGAACTCTGTTAGAGGCTATGGGAGTGATCTGACAGGAATGACTGTCAGGCGGACCTCTGTGTCTCAAACCCTTGTCAACCCCTGGATTAATCCTGTGGGACTGCCTTCTCCATGGCAGCTAGCCTCACAGAACAACAAGATACAGGGAAGTCCTATAGCATTCCCCATGAAGATAGAGAGCCCGTCATGAGGAGGAGACATCTCCAGAAACCAACCCTTTGATGAACTTTTAGAAATTCAAGAGGATCAGGGGACCTTAAGTGGATGACTTCAGGAGGAAGGTCCAATAGAAAAGAGCAGGATATTGAGAAGCATGTGACTCAGGAAGGGGGAGAGAGGTGTGGGAAGATATAAAAGGAAAGGGGGAGAGGAGACATCAGGGGACATTAGAGGAGCTGGGTGACATGCAATGTATCAGGTGAAGGAAGAAGAGGAGGACAAGGACTGGTCAAAAGTACTGAGGTGGCCCCAGAACAGGCCATCCAAAGAAGCCTTAAAAGCCACTGTTGTCCACTCACCACGAGGTGTTCTGGCTCAGTGTTGCCACAATTAACTCTCTGGTGACCATCCCACCCTTCAGAGTCTCTGAAACTTGTGCAGCTGAAGAGGTGAAGATGCCACTGCCTGTTTCAGCGTCTGCATCATCTGGAGGCTGAATTCTGGGCTGCTCAAATACAGGATTCTGGGCAACACATATGGGACTCCAGCCACTAAGAATAACAGTTGTTGTTGTTTAGTCGTTAAGTCATGTCCGACTCTTCGTGACCCCATGGACCAGAGCACGCCAGGCCCTCCTGTCTTCCACTGCCTCCCGGAGTTTGGTCAAATTCATGCTGGTTGCTTCGATGACACTGTCCAACCATCTCATCCTCTGTTGTTCCCTTTTCCTCTTGCCTTCACACTTTCCCAACATCAGGGTCTTTTCCAGGGAGTCTTCTCTTCTCATGAGATGGCCAAAGTATTGGAGCCTCAGCTTCAGGATCTGTCCTTCCAGTGAGCACTCAGGGTTGAAAGAATAACAGTAGAGTTGGGGAAACAGATGAGAGAACATAGACTATGAGATATCAGGTGTCATACAAGCTATCTGGCCTTGTTATAGTTGTGTTGTAGTTCCTGAAGCTGTTAAAATGAAAGTTATTGGAGCAGCATTTCTTGTCTTTGACTGTTATGTCTGGTCCTATGGGACCTTCCCTTACCCATGGAAGAATTGAGCAGGGACATACAGATGCATTTTTAGTTTTCTTTTCCACCTAGCAATAAGAACATGTTTAACGAGTGGTAAAAGTGTGGTAAAAGCAACTACAGAGATTCACTGTGTGAACTATCCCATGTGGAACTCATTTTACCAACATTATAATTATTCGTAGTTATATGCTGTCAGGTTGATTCTGACAGATGACAACCATTTCCAGGGTTTTCTAGGTATACTCAGACGTGGTTTGCATTCCTTCTTCTGGGGTGCTCTGGGACTCTGTGGCTTGCCCAAAACCACACAAGCTGATAGTTCTCCTACAAGGCACAATGAGGAATTGAACTCCCAACTCTTGGCTCCAGGTGCTCCATCTGACTGAGCTACCCAGCCAGCTTCAGCATTCTCTAATCACAATGGCAGGGGAAATTACTTGAGAAAGTCTATAAAAGGAGAAGCTGAAGCCCTGTTTTTATTTGTGGGAGTTGTTCTTCTGGGAGAGTGAAGATCTGAACATTTCCTTTTTGAACTTTTTTTTTTTGAGGGGGGAGGAGTATTTCTGAAAAAAGAGTTCCCACTTAAGCAGCACTTAGTTATCTAGGAATTCTCAATACATTCCATGCAGTTTTTCCTATTTTTCTTATTCTCATATGTTTTGATGTTTGTAGGTTTTAAAGGCACAAATTAATATTTTTATCCCTTTCTTGGTCCTTTTCCCGGTATAACTGAAATATGATTCATCAGACTCACTGGCAGGATAGAATTATGTTTTAACATTCTTTGATAAGTGGAAGGAAAGTACAGCAGTTACTGACAGCAGAGTATCAACCAATTGTCCAAGGAAAAGTAATGGGAAACAAAATGACGGAAAGAATAATGAAAGTGAATGTGATCTAAAGCCATTAATAATTTAAGAGAAGAGATTTTATAATAAGAACAAATCAGTTGACTAAAGAAAGAAATAACAACAAAACATCCTATGGTTGTGATGCCAGGATATAATAGAAAACTGGCTTTGGGACTTGAATCCTTCATAAGTCATTCGCCTTAAAAGTCAGGAGGGCTAATAATAAAGCCCCCAAAATGCAAGTATGTATGTGTCAATAAATTGTGATTAACACAGCAGTTTTTTCATCAGCAATAATAAAAACTCTTGAGTTTCTTGTTTCATGTTTTCTGGACGTATGGTAGGGAGGAATGGTATTCTGAAAAAACATACAGGCTGCGATCTTATACCCACTTAATTGGGAGTAAGTACCCATTTATGGTACTTACACACCCATGGGGTCACGAAGAGTCGGACATGACTTAACGACTAAACAAAAACAACCCATTTATGAGTAGATATATTCTGGGATTGTGGACCGAACTGTAGTAGAACAAAATATTATTTAAATGAGGGAGGCGGCTTCTAGTACATACAGTTTTTGGCTGCAACAAATACCCTGTTTCACCGAAAATAAGACCTAACCTGAAAATAAGCTCTAGTATGATTTTTCAGGATGCTCCTAATATAAACCCTACCCCCAAAATAAGCCCTAGTTAAGTTAAACCCTGCTCTCCACCATTGTGCAGCATTGTGCAGCAACCAGAAGAAGATGACATGACTGTAAAATAAAACATCCCCTGAAAATAAGCCCTAATGCAGTTTTTTTGAGCAAAAATTAATATAAGACCCTGTCTTATTTTCGGGGAAACACGGTATAGATCCTTCTGTATGACTGAGGCTAGCTAGGATTCAGTCTGATTCAGTTTTATGCTTTGTGGATTAAAAAATAAAAATAATAAAATAATAATTTTCCCATACACACATACACACACACACACGCTCACACGCTCACACACTCACACACACACACATGCTCTCACACAAAAATGTTTGTTTTGCAAATCTTATTCATATATATCAACACTTCAGACTATTTGATTGCAAAAAAAGTCTTAAGAAACTCAGTGTTCTTGAAGTCCAGTCTTCTGACCTAGAACATTAAAAATTTCAGATATATGATCATCATTTGCTTCTTGTTGTTGCTGTTGGTCTCTGCACATTCTCTGGGGCTATTTATACATATTTCCCAAACTGAGTCACAATACATTGTGATAGATTAAACTTCATCCTCAGATTGAAACCAATTTTGAGGGGAAATTTTTATGCAAACCCTCTACATATAAAATCAGCAGTTTGATGGTTTAAGACTTTACACAAGTCCTAAAGCACCATGATGAATTTCAAGTGAATTTCTTTTAAAAAGTTAATCCAACCATGTTTTGCCCTTGTTTTTAGTGTTTCTAACTGATGGTACTAATGCTGTATGTGATCACTATCATCTGCCTTAGAAATATTCTACAATGGCACTGTCTTAAAACAGTAGGGAATTTGGTACCGGAGCAAGCACGTTAATTTGTAAAATGGGACCAGGAGCTCAAATGAATTTATCTGATGAGCGAGAAAGAGAAGGCCCTTAACAGCTTGGAAGAGCTCCATTGGGTGGTATTAAAAAGATACACTGGTAGCAGAGGACAGGCTTCAAGAGTGATCAAACCAATATTTGGCTGGATTAACTGTTAATATGTCTCCATCTAATACCTTAATTATCATCCATAGCCTTCATGGATTGCTGTGGAACCAGAGAGGATCCCAAGAAGCATGGTGATTGCTTGGGATGTCTTTTCTCCAACTTCTGGAAGTCAGCTTGATATTTAAACTTTATCAAGTGATTAGCTAGCAATGACAAGGGAGTTGTAGAAGTGCTGCATCCACAGATCACCCACCTCTAGTCCATCCCAAATAACAAAATTAAGTGTATGCCCTGCCATAAATGCCCTTTTTGAAAACATTTGGCATTATCAGTTAGTTCATTTTTTAAATATACCTTAACCGTTTTGATGGATTACGCCTTAGATTCACAAGCTAATGCAACAGGGCAACCTTACAGTGAAATGTTTTGTACCTTTCATGTTAGGCAAGTAATTAGTTGCACTTTAGTTCATTACTTCATAGGTGATAAATTACTTTGTAGAAAAGAGCTTTAATATATTTGGCACCTTCCATTAATTTATTAAAATTTTGTCTCTTTTAGATATTTGGAAAAGAAAGAGCTTTCCTTATTTCAAGGGCAGTTAAAGTACAAGTGGAAGCATGAAATAAGAATGGTGTAATATTTTCAGATAATGAGATATAATTCTTAGTACTTGAATTTCTGAACTATCTCAGTCTTTAGTTTCAGTAAAAACCTAATGGCATCACTGAAGCTGCTCCACTTTAGTGATTTGTGGCTTGAATTAATACAGAAACCATACAAAGTGCCTAAAAATGCGTTGGACCTCTAGAAGATAAAACTGAAATTGCTTTTCACAAGTGTGTTTCAGTTAGATTATTCAGATAAAGTTAAAAATTCATAGATTAGGTCTCTTACAATCCAACTGTACGCTTTATGAGGGAGCAGCTGAAGCAACCAGTGTGAGTTCCAATACCAGAAGGTACTGGATTTTGCCGGGAAGAGAAGAGTTGTTTGTGAAAGAAATGGGAATGGGGCAGAATGGGAATTTCTGAATAAAAAATTGATGCCAAAAATACTGGGATGTGATGGACAGACATCAGAACAATATTTTAGACCTCAAACCCCATGAATAGTATTTTTTTTCCTAAACCCTTTATTGCACCAAACCCCACTGGAACATAATGACGTGGAATGGCAACTTCTGAGTAGGATAACCTAACCAAATTCATAACAAACATGTGACTAGATGAGACAGATGTATTTACTCCCCCAGAAGAACAGCATTTCAGTACCAATTCAGGGTGGAAATTTGATATTATGAAAAACAGTCTGAAACAGTGACTTCTGAGTAGAACACCCTAAGGAAATTCTCTGCCATTCCAGGCAGAAAATAGATATTGCAAAAAATGACCCAGAATAGCAACTTCTGAGTTGAACAGCCTAATGAAAGTTTCCTGTCCCCATTGCTTCAAAAAGGACAGATTCAACCAGACACAATATGTCCCCAGGAACAACATTTGAGTACGCATTCTGGGTAGAAAATCAATGTTGTGAAAAACAGTGAGGAATGGGTACTTCTGAGTAGGACAGCCCAATGAAATTCACCCATTTCACCTGAAGAGAGGGGACTGTTGTAACAAGCTACAAAATAACCCTAGGGACCACATTCTGGTAACTGTTCAAATCAGAAAATCCATATTAACTTGTTAAATCAGGGGACTGATGTAACAAGCTATAAAATATTGTCAGGAAGCAAATTCCAATATTCATTGCAGGCACAAAACCAACATTATGCAAAACAGCTCAGACCGGCAATTTCCAAGTAGGACAGCGTGCCAAAATTCACCCATCCCATTCAGTAGAGGGGACAGATGCAACCAGCCATAATATAGCCCTAGGAATCATATTCCAGGACCTGTTCTGTGTCCAAGTTTCATATTTTCAAAAGGCACATGTGAAGCAGCTTCCAAGCTGGTGGCAACAACCAGTTCACCAGTCACATATGAGTGGATGGGAGTAACTATTGAACCACCAACCTTCCACAGAAACCACAGTCAACAAACAGAAAAAGAGATTGTGGTGGTATGCTTTGTGCCAGCCTTCCCAGGCCCATAACCTTGGCTTAGAGAAGAGAACAAGACATAGCACTCTTGTTCTGTGCCTTCAAGCTGTTTAGTGCTTTGTTACATTTGTCTCCTGCAATGGGCTATTTTATTTTATTTTTTTGAAAATCAAAAATATTTCTACTTGGAAATATTTCTAGGCTGCTTTAAGCAATATCAATATTTTATACTGATATATTTTCTGCCCAGTAAATTGATATATTGATATATTTTCTGCCCAGAACAGGTACTGGCATGTTTTTCCTGGGGGTGCTTTGTGGCTGGTGCATCAGTCTCCTCCAGTCAGATGGGATAAGTGAATTTTATTGGGCTGTCCTGCTCTGATGTTGCCATTCCAGGCTCTCCGCCCCTCCTCCCCCATATCAATTTTCTGGAATAGGTACTGGGATATTGTTCCTGGGGACATTTTCTGGCTGATTCCATCTGTCCCCTCTAGTGCAACGAGATGAGAGAATTTTGTAAGGTTGTCCTACTTGGAATTTGCATTCCTGTTTTTTTTTTACAATACCAATTTTCTTCCCAGAACAGGTACTGCTTGGAACTGGAACTGGAATATGATTCCCAGCCTCAGTTTGTGACTGGCTGCATGAGTCCTCTCTAGTCAGATGAGCCAGGTGAATTTCGTTAGGGTGTCATATTCAGAAGTTGCTATTCCAGGCTGTTATTCACAATCTTGATTTTCTGCCTGGAATGGATATTGGAATATTGTTGCTGGGGGCATTTCAGAGCATGCGTCCCGACCTCTAATTGGATGGGACAGGTGAATTTGGTTGGGATCTTCTACTCAGAAGTTGTTGTGCCAGGCTGTTTTTTATTTATTTATTTATTTATTTATTTATTTATTTATTTATTTATTTATTTATTTATTTATTTATTTATTTATTTATTTGGTTATTTGTTTTTTCTGCAATAATGTTGTTTGTTGGGATATTGTTCCCTGTAGTCCAGTGGTTCCCAGCCTTGGGTAACCCAGGTGTTCTTGGACTTCACCACCAGCTCTGCTGGCTGGGGCTGGGTTTTCCTACAAAGTTGCCATTCCAGCCTATTGTGGCAAATTTTGGTGCATTAAAGAGTTAATGGAAGAGTAATATTTGGTGGGTTGAAGTCTAAAATATTGTTCTGATAGCCGTCCATCATACCCCACTATTTTTGCCATCAAGTTTTAAGAAGTCCCCATTTTGGCCTGTTTTGTTCCATTTCATTCTACAGTGGTGCCTCGACTTACGTACGTCCCTACTTACGACCATTTCGACTTATGACCAGCTCCGGCCGCAAAATTTTGCTTCGACTTGCGGCTGGAGCTTCCACTTACGTTCAGAAAAAGGCAGGGGAAAAGGGCGGGAAATTCAAATTGCTAACCGTTGGTGGCAAAGAGGCTGCTTCTTTGTACAGTAGCTCTTTCACCCCAACGGTTAGAGCAGGAGTCCCCTAGCCAGTCCAGACCCCTGCAGGCTGGGGGCATCCGGAGGGCGAGGCCGGGGCGAGCCGTCCGGTGAAGCAGCCGAGAGGGAAGACCAGCCCGGGGAAATGCCGGGGCGCCCGAGCACTCCCCAGGGCGCGGGCGGTGGGGGCTTCCGAAGGCTCGCCATACTGACCTCGATGGGGCGCCCCGGTGTTTCCCTGGGCCGGCCTTCCCTCTTGGCTGCTTCGCCGGACGGCTCTGTCCCGAGCTTCGCCTGCCTTCCGCGGCGCGCTCGGGAGAGCCGGCCCTGCCTGGAGCCTTTGCCTCCCCGTGTGGAGGAATCGGGTCCGGTCCCCTTGTCGCCCCGAGTTGCGGTGGCGGCGGCGTCCCGGCACCGGGAGGCTGAGCCTGGCTGGGGTGCTCTGGCCGCTCGCCCCGGCCTTGCCCTCCGCCATGGCTGGCCCCGCCGCCACCTCCTCGGCTGCAGCCGGGGAGTGAGTGCGATCGGAGGAGGCTTGGGACTGCCTGGTAAGGTAAGGTGCTGTGTTTTGCTTTTTAAAAACTGTTCTGGGTGGCTTTTGCAGGGTGGGTTTGGGCTGGGGGGGGTTATGTTTCTGTGCTGTGTTGTTTTTTAGTAATATATTTTTTTTGCAGTCCTAGCTTGGGGCTTGCTCTGATGTTTATTTTTGGGTTTTGTTTTGTTTTTTGCAGCCCCAGCGCGTTCCTATGGGGCTTGCAGTGTTTTATTTTTATTTTATTTTTTGGGGGGGGTTTTGTTGTTGGCTGCAACGGATTAATCGCGTTCCCATGCATTCCTATGGGAAATGGTGCTTCGACTTACGACCATTTCGAGTTACGTCCATCTTCTGGAACGAATTATGGTCGTAAGTCGAGGCACCACTGTATTCTGTTCCAGCTTTTACCTAGTCCCCTGAATATTAGAAAAATGCAGTTGCTCTTCTCATAGATTTACACACTAATCATTTGGGAAAGATATAACCTACAGCACAGATAGGAAATCACCAGGTGTGTCAGTTGAGGACTCTGGACTGTAAATCCAGGCCACCCCCCTCATCATGCTCATTCCAGCGTATTGATTCTGTTTACTCCTGCCAGATTGGCTCCCCAACTATATAGATGGAATCTTGTACAACTGGAGGAAGGAGAATATATTTAATTTATATATATTTAAAACATTTTTACCCCACATTTCTCCTTAAAAGGACCCAAGGTGGCTGAACATTTGCCTGGATGCAAATGCAAATGTTGCAATCCCCGCACTGCACATTAAACACAGACAAGAGTCACACTCATAACTCTAACATTTTGGCTTTGGTCCTATCCACTTTTGAATTTGAGCAAGATCACTGTAAGGAAAAGTGTTCCCCACCATTGACATGCAGTATGTTAAGCAAAAATGACAAAACTGAGGCAGTTATACTTTGTGTGTGCCGGGTAGGTGGGGCTCGTCAGCCTTGGAAGGTAGCCTATCTAGGAGAAGGAAAACTCCAATTTCAAACCTCCACTGCCTTGTGGCTATATCCACTGATGGAAAAGATCAGTGGCAAAATCCCGAGCCGGAGTCCCAGAGGCAGTTCGTGTCGTTCTGGCAACTCCTGCGATGTCGCTGGAACCAGTTGTATTGGCTCTTGCCTTTCCATTGGACTAATTCAGCAACATGGAGAAGGGGGATTTGCTGCTTGGGTAACAGCCTATCCTCCATATTATTTTACCCAGGCTTCGTGCTCTGGAGAGGACACTCCAGCTTCGCACACAGCGTCGAAGTCCTCCATACAGAGCACGTTACCATAGTCTCTCGAGACTGAAGGATGCCTAAACTAAAACTATACTTTGTGTGCATCATGAGAAAACCCATTGCACAATGTTGAAGGCTGGAGGTAAAGAGGAAGACCAAATATAAGATTCATTGACTTCATAAAGGAAGCCATGGCCTTGAGTTTGTAAGAGGTGAACATGACTGTTGATAATAGGACATAGGACATAATATAGGACATTCATTCATAAAGTTGCCATGGGTTGGAGGGGACAACTAAAACAATAACAACATGCTAAGCATGACTTCTATAGCCTAAGTACTGGTAGGTTGGGTACAATGCAAAGGCAACCAATGGGATCTCTATACAATGCTCTAAAAATTGAGCACTTATTCATTACTATGCATTGCTTGTCTTATATATATATATTTAAAATGCAGCTGTTACACATGGTGCATTTTTAAACAGTTTTTGTGTTGCAGCAGATGAGTGCATAGTCTGAGTTTTGGGCAAAATTAGACACTTCATTTTCATTAATGCCACCAGACCCATTCACATTGTAATGTCCATAAGACTACCTTTGCAGCTGCGAAGCAATTTTATGTGCTTAGTATTCCATAAGATCAATTAATTGGTTCAATTAGTCAAGCTGCAATACTACATAGATTTGACTAATGTCTGTTTTTTTCTGCAGTCGTCTGCTGTTTTGTGGATCCAGAGGGCTTTTGGAAGATTATTTAGCTAGAAACAGAATATAAGCTGCATAGTTTAAACTCCAGCGTGCATCACATAGAAGTTGCTCAACCTTGAACTTTAAAATTTGTTTCTGATTATCCATCAACTTGTCAGAATATCAGTTTCCATTATAAAATACTCCCAGAAGATTTCTAGGGATCATTTTGAGATAGGAATGCTTCAAAAGATAAATTAAGCAGTGGCAGTTCGTGCCCACTGGAGGTATTTGCACGGAGGGCACAACATCTAAAAGCAGGCAGAACCCAAGGGACCAGGAGAGATGGAGCCAACCGAGACTAGCCCTTTGATCCCACGTGGAAGCAACAAATAAGGTGGTGAATGTTACATTTAAGGTCAGTAGTACAAAGCAGAGGGTAGGAGCAAGGGTCTGACAATATATACCATCACAACCACATTTTTCCTCTCAGCCCACTTACTGTATTTCTCCTCTATTGGAAGAAAAGGTAAACAGGTGATGTTTAGGGGAAATGGGAAAACTATTACAAAAGTGTTTACAAATTAGTGGCAAGCAGACATCTGCAAGCATACAACAAACACCATGATCACTCCTGGCCTTCTGTGGGAGGGAGTTCCAAAGTCTGGGGGCAGCAACAGAGAAGGTCCTCTCATGTATCCCCACAAAACGCATCTGTTAAGGTGGTGGGAAGGCATGCTATGCCATTAGGAAAGGCCACATTGCTATAGCCCTGTTCAGTCATGGGGCAAGTTCATCCTATCTGGATAAATACACCTTACTTAGAGGCAAAGGGTCAGGCCCTCCCTTCTCCATTGCTGCTTTCTACCCATGGAAAGCAACACCTCTGCAAGTAAGATATTCCAGCATGTGCATCTCTCTTTGTAATGATGCTGTCAGCTCTTTTATTATGTTTTGTAATGCATTACATTAAAAAAATATATAACCAAAAGGGGAAAAAAGTGAAACAGAATCAAAAGTATTATAGCACCATAAAATTAACAAATTTATTTCAGTGTGAGCTTCTTCCACATACTGAAAAACATAGAATACAAAATTAGGTCACTAATATATATGGCTGCTCTGTTGGTGAGCATGCTTTGCCGCACGGAGCCTCTTTGCCTCCCCCCCCCCCAGGATAGTGTGAGACAGGTGGTCTCGCAAATTCGATCCTGGAAGGGAGGGGGGAGTGAGCGCCTATTTAATAGGCGCTTCATCACCTGTTCGGCCTCTTCCAAGGCTTGCAACCCACCCGCCCACTCAGTAGCCAGTGTGAGTTATACTGGTCGCCTCAGGGCCAGTTAGGAATTTTTGACCCGTTGCTTGATTGGCTGTTAGTGGTGGGGATTTTTCACCTATCCCACGTTGGTTGAAAAGTCAGGCTATTAAAGGATGATTGCTAGGTTGGTCATGCTGGCGAGTAGTGTAGAAGGAAGTTGGGTCGGTGAGTCCTGGTGAGAACACAAACAAGGATATAGCGCACCCAAACTCTCAGCGCTGCGGATCGTGAGATTATAGTGTGTGTGTTGGGGGGGAGGATGCACTGGGGCCATGTCCGGACTGAGGGCCACCAATGGAATCATGGGCTTGAGGCCCAGGGGTGGTCAGAGCGAGGCCAGCTGGAGTTGCACTGTCTATAGGACTGTGCAGCTTTGGGGCATGGGACTCACCCATTATCTTGAGAAGGGGTCCCGTGAGACCCAGTTATATACTCATTCCACACTACGGCAGGCCCCCCTCTGTTGTGAGATCTTAAATATTGCATTGGTTAATAAAGTGTGGCCCTGGTTTACCCCATCACTTTGTGTCTCACATCATTATTCTGGGGTGGGAGGGCAATGCATCATGTACATGGTTGTGTGTGTGGTGGTGGAGGTGGTGGTTAGAAAACAAGTGAGATGGGACACAGAAAAACACTGGTAATGAACTGTCAAAGTGACAATGGCATTATTAATGCACATATAGAATTTTCCCACTTCTGGCTGTGTAAATATGATCCTGGAAACAGGTAGAGTAATTAACTTGTCTGTTGGCTTTTTATATTTAAAAAGTAATTTTCCATGTTTGGGCAGAAGTCTGTCCCAATAACTGCTAGTTCTAATGGCTGTGCAGTACCTCCAGTTAACAGAGGCAGCATGCCTCTGAAAGCCACATGTTGAGGAACATGAGTGAAAGTGTAGTGTTGCAATTATATCCTCCTTGTAGGCTTCACCTGAACTGCTGGGAATGATTTGCCAGTTTGGGCACTGCATGGACAGAACACTGGACTAGACATCTTCTTACTGAATATGGAGAAAGTCTGGAAAAGTGTGTTTGTTTGTTTAAGAGTCAAAATCTAAGAATTCCCAGCCAGTATGACTCCTTTTATATTGTAATCCACATGGAAAACATAGATGGTAGTTTAATAAAAGAGCTGACAGTATCACAAAATGTAAACATCTCTGTGAACTGCTACATAAATAAAAGAGATGTACCCTCACTTGCTAAAATCTCCATGGCAGAAGTCTTGAGCCCTGGGTTGTAGAACCAGGGACCAGGAGCTTGATTTCCCACTGTACCTCCTGGGAGAAAAGCCAGCCTGGGTGGTCTTGGGCATGCAACAAGGACCCAGGTTGTCCCTAGAAAAAGGGAACAATAAACCACTTCTGAATACTCTATACCTAGAATACCCTGAGAAAGGTTACCAGGAAAAGAGGAATACCAAGTATGAGATGGATCCATAAAGGAAGCCATGGCCTTGAATTTGCAAGAGCAGAGTAGAGCAGTTAATGATAAGATATTTTGGAGGTCACTCATTCATAGAGTTGCCATAAATCAGAGGTGACCTGACACCATGTACAACAACATGTATTTACTTTTGGCCAGTACTGTATTTTGGCCAAGTATATGATGTTTTACTTTAGTCAGTTACATACTAAATGTCAGTAGTTTAAACACTGACAACATCATCGGCATCTCCTTTGTGCAAAAGTGCTTAGGCATGCCAAAAATACTGTGATTATTGAATGACATTGCTTTACAAGGCAAGTGGCTTTTGTACTCTACAGCTGGTTTATTTGCCAGATTTGCTCTTTACCGTCTGTCTCTTCCTCTGTTTTGGTGTTATGCCAAAATTCACAGTGAATTAGATATACTAAAATATTATAGTGGAAGACTAGAGAGGCAGTAATTAACTTTCTTTTAAAATATCTAGCATGTGTCCAGTGAATGGCATGGACAGGAAAAGCCTTGCCCAGAGAAAGAGTAGAGTGATTGAAATATTTTCAGTGTTGCTTTGTTGTAAGGACCACTCTAGAGTACCATCTGCTACTCAACCGTTTTGTGAATGGCAATTCTCTGGAGCTCGTGCCTCACATTTGTTGCAAAGCAGATGGAATTTCTAAACCATTAACCTAAAATGCAGGTTGTGCTTCCTGCTACTGGAACCACCATTCCCTGCATAAGAGAACAGGATAGTTAAACTTATCACAAATATTCCCTATACAGTATTTATTTCCATTGCTTTTGAATTCTGGGACTGACAAGCAGTGTTCATCTATTGAGAAAGAAAATGATAGCATTATTTTCTCCTTGGAACCAAGCAACCAAAAGCAGGATCAAAGCAACAAGAAGATAACAGGACAGAGGATAAGGCTACATCCTGCTGTAGATGGACAACAATCATTTTTGGCAGCATGGAAACAAGTTTCAGATTATAAAATCTGGTAAATCCCAATTTAACATACTTGGACATAGGACCAAGGAGCGTGGGCTAGGAAAAATATAAGCTGGTGAGGGAACATACCTTGTGAAAGGCATTCATTGGCATGTCTTCATAGTTACGTTTTAATAGAATTGAGGGATATAAGAATCTGCCTTATAACAAATCAGAGCATTGGTCCACCAAGATGTGAATTGATTATATAGAATTGTTATAGTGTTGGATTGCAAGATTCAGGTTCCTCACTGAGCCATGGAGCTCACGGGTTCACTGAGTGAGCTTGGATTCGTTACTCTCAACCTGATCTTGGCTGTTGTGAAAACAGAGTGGGGAAGAGAAAAATAATGTGTGCCTTTTGAGTTCATTGGAGAAACAGTAGGGTAGGAATGTAACTAACAAAAGAGAAGAACTACAGGGATTGACTAAACTAATGGAAGACTCCTGCTTATGTCTGATCTGTGCTAAAGCTCTAGGAACTGAGGCAGCATGCCTTTGCAGGCCTGTTCTCTGTGAGCAACCATGGGTGAAGGTTATTCATCTGCTTGTGGACAAACCAGAGGCATCTGATTGTTGATTGTGTGAACCAGGATACTGAAGTAGAGACACTTCTATGTAATCCAGCATTTTGAACCCCTGTCCAGTCTATGCACATTGAGTAATTTGTTGATATAACCCACAGACTTGTATGCAGGTAACCATTGTTCTCACAGTCATGGTCCTGAAAAATTGTAGACACTGATGATGCAAATAAGCCATATAAATCAGCTTAGTATATACATGTATATATACACATTGGAGAGAAAGTTACCCACTCCCAATAAACCGCCTCTCAATGCATCTACTATGTCTGCAGTGAACAGTGTGGATGATGCTTGTGCATTTCTTGGTAGACTTGTATAATATCGATTTGGAAAATAAGAAGATATTTCAGATTCAGTGGCACATGATTTGTGTTGTCAGAATCATCTAGGGCAGTGGTGGGTCCCCAAACATTATTGGATGGCAAGAAGCCTTCACCACTAGCAATGCTGACCAAGGTTTCTGGGAGTGGCAGTCCAAGAACATCTGGAGACCTAAGGTTGGGAACCACTGATCTAGGGTGCATGAATTCCATGAAACCATTGAAATATTAGTAAGAAATGTATGGCATGCTAGAACTACAGATGGGAAATATTCTTTAAGAATGAAGTGTTATCCCTTTTTCAGAAGATGAATACTCCTTGATTTATCATTTCCAGTATAATATGAAATGGACCAGAAAATGGCCAGAGATCGTATGTCAAACACATAAACCATTGATAACTAAAATGTAGCCTTCAACCTACTCACTTCTTTTCTTCCCTCCCATATGGGCACTGAAAATTCACCTAACACACTTTTCTAGGATTACTTTTATTGCCCTGTCATAAGGTTGATTAAAAAAGAAAGAAAGAAAAAGAAGTTCAGTTCTGATATGCTGTTTTAGCAATTTTATGTAGTTAAAACATTGCCCAGTACTTCAGAGTAAAAATTACAACATTTCTCACTAGCATTCCCCAGAAATATTCCAAGTTACTAGAAATGTGCACATAGAGTTATATGGCTGTGTCATACATTTCAGTAAATGATATCACTGCTTTTCATATTTTCATTCTGGAGAAAATGAGTGGTTTCAAGTCTTAAGAACAGGGTGAGATTTTTTTTCATTCCTAAGTCAGAAGGTCACAAAGATTAAAAGCTAGCAGGACTGAAAGGGAATGCTAATAAAAGTCAGGATCAGCCTTTAACCTTTTCTAAATGCAGCAGTCTAATCTTAACAAATTTTCAGAAAGAGCTGTCTGTGAAATTTGTTTTTTCAAAGGACAAAAAAGATCTAAAATGTAACTGGGAAATGTTGATGCAGTATTACAAAAAATTAAAACAAACCCTCCGATTATAAAAACAACAACCTTCAAACCCAAAGCATGCAACAATACAGTGAACATTTAGTATATTTATATTTCTTTAAAATATGACTACACATGCATATAATAGAATTTTATAGGTGGGTTGATAGTGTTATTTGACAAAAAACTAAAAAGGAATTAAATACCAGCAAAGTATATAGATGTAATCACGTGATTATGCCTATGACTTGTTCTGGCTTTGTCTCACTGACCACAAGAAAAACAATCAGTGGGCATGATAATACAGAAGGACTTCAACTGGCATTGCTTTTGCAACCATAATGAATTCAGCTTGCTAATAAAATAGACAAAATTTCATCTGTCTGGCAACTACACAAATCCAAACAGAAGATCTGCTTTCAGAATAAACACCAAACACTGTTGCGTTACAGCCTTTTTATTTGCAGCTTAGTCCTCCTAGCAAGCAGGAATCATTGATGAGCCTGACTTTTGTGAATTCTGCCTTGGCATGACACAATACGTAACCACTGTTCTAATGTGCTTATTAAAACTTAGTTATCTACCAGCTTTCAAATTTCTCCAGTGTTCCAGTGGAGCCCAGCCATGGCTAAAAACTGTAATTTTCATGTTTGTACATGAAGAGAGAATATAGTTGCTAATGTGCATCTGGAGAAAACATATATTCAAAATATGTACCTATATCAACTGAATGAAGTGCATGTGTGGTGTTCTGTAAAATAAATAAATAATTTGAATGTGGAAACAGAATGGAATAGCCTTATGAGTGAACACCAGTGAAAGTGACATAGACCAGCTGTTTATTTTTGTAAGAACAGCTTTCCTTTTATATTTCTTTGATGACATTGAAGAAAATGCTTCCTAAATTTCCAACATTTTTATTCTTTTTGTTTCTCCAGATACCTTTTCTCTCAACCTTCCTGAATTCTCAGGAACAGCATGATTTATGTACGCCTTCTATACTATTGGCACAATATGTGTATATGTGACTATCTTTGTCGTGATTCTTAGAAGTACAGAACTCCAGTCTTGAGGTTATTACCTGATCAGAAAAGGACAACCAAAATGGTAAGGGAGCCCTATGAGGAAAGATTTCAGGCAGGTGTGGGGGGCATTTTAAAAAAGTGAGTAAGTGCAAACATGATAGAGTTGTATAAAGTATTTATGGTGTGGAAAAGGTGGACACAGAGACGTTTTTCTTCCACTAGAACGCAAGTCACCATCTGAAGCTGAACAGTTGGAGAAATAAAGGAAAGTATTTCTTTACATGTGGTGCATGGTCAACTTATGAAATGTCTTTCCATGAGATATGATCCAAACCCAGTGGGCAGTCTTCTCCAAGAGAAAGATGAGGCAACTATGACCATGTTGATTCTTTTGAAACTCTCAGTGATTTTCATGGATGTCAGCTGATGGATCCTTCTGGATTACCTGTTTAGAATAGAATATGGAATCATAATGTTTTAATGCTCTACACTGGAAGATATGTTCCAGAAATAGTGCTCTGTGGCATCACACAATGATGTCTTGCTGTTACCACTTTTATTAAACGGGTGTAATAATTTTGGAGCTTTGAGTAAACTGATCCCTCAGTGTCCTCATCTTTGTCTGCTACTGTGGATGCTATTAATTCCTGACTGGGGTCTGAATGAGCGCTAACAACTTATTTCACAGCCAGCAACCCCTACACTGCCCCAAACCCAGCACAATAACAGTACAGATGTTCTATAAAATCAGATGCCATATATTGCTTTGAATGTTTTAAAGAAACAATTAATTCAGAGGAAGGTATTTCATGTCCTTCCCATTCCTGTCTTGTTGATTTTCCTTTCATTTTCCAGCCCTCGGCAGTAACATCCCTTGTTGTTGCAAGAAGATTTTACATCAAACAGATATCCCATATAGCCTAAATAATGGTTTTTCAGTATAATTTGAAAACACAGCATTATCAATCTTTGTTTAGAGCTGCCCGTCCAAAGTGAAAGCCATAATGATCTCCAGTCTCTAGTAGGATAGGATTGAGGAAGAGAGCGAGAGGGAGGGGGAAGAGGACAACAAAAGCAGCAGCAACAATATCATTATGTATATTTGGGGGAAGCGGATCAAAATAATACATATAACATGTCTCAAGAATTAGTAATTTTTTTCA
The DNA here is from genome assembly GCA_037013535.1 of Intellagama lesueurii. Lineage (NCBI taxonomy): Eukaryota > Metazoa > Chordata > Lepidosauria > Squamata > Agamidae > Intellagama > Intellagama lesueurii. The sequence continues at coordinate 54,743,356 of JBAJHW010000003.1, read as the reverse complement.
AATGTCATTTTATCTATTAAACAGCAAACAGGTTCAGTGATATGTGTACCGCTTGCTATTAAAATGCTTTATGTTTCTTTTCTTGTCCTTCCTTTTAAATATTGCTCACTCTTTTCAATTTTGGTTGAGGAAAAAAAAATCCATGGTTGCCTCCTGCTGTGATAGAATTTGTAAACTGTTGTCGTCAAATTACTTTGCCCCCTCCTCCATTGTTCTTGGCACTTCTTATTAGACAAAATGCTTTATATTCTGTTCCCAAGTGCAAGTCTCCAAAGTTCTGCCTCTGTTTGGACAGATCTTGCACAACAGGGAATGATCAAAACTCAAAGTCATTCCATAAGAAATAGCACAACAAAATAGAAATGTGCCAAATTGCCCAGAAACAATTTGGATAGCTGGCAAGCAGGGCTGCCTGCTGGTTTGTGAACAGTGTAGGTAATTTGCCACTCAACTCTCTCCTATTTGCTTCAATAAATTGTAGGGTATTTAGTATCCTACTATCTGTTATCCATCTGTCTGTATTTCTCTGCCCTGTCAGTGTCTGACAGCAGCTCTGTCATCATATCTATTTTTGGGTTTCACACCACTGGGGCCAGGAGCCATAAAAAATGGGTCATGCTATTTTGGGGCTCTGGATGTGAACATACTCAAGAATGCATCTTTGTCGTCTGCTAATGAAAATGGTGTAATCAGTGGATTACATCTAAGTGTGCACTTCATTGTGTGACGATAAATTGTTATAATCTTTCACAGTATGATAACTTCAAGTATCCAAGATGTATAACATCTAAATGAAAGACCTATAAGCATGTTATAATATGCTGCCCAGGAGCCCCTGCAGTGGACTGTAACATTTTTTGTCAGGCTTGAACTGTAACTTAAGTTTAAATAGGGTTAAAAGTTGGTTAAGTGTAAAACAGTGTAAGAAAAATGTTAAGTTATATATTGTTTAGGGAAAACAATACTATTTGTATAAAAGGATTGGAAAATCCCTTTTTGAAAAATATCTTGTAAATCTGGAGAAAATATACACTGAGACTTTCCTGTTCATTTCCCCTTTAACACCTGTCGAGAAGCTTCCAGAACATTTGAAAGGAATTTTTCAGACTTTAGTCAAAAGGAAACATGTATATAGATTAAAAGATTGGCTGGGAAAAATGACCTGCAAAGAAAAAATAAAAACAGTCTTAGAAGGTTAGAAGACAACATGGATTAACGTAATTTAGTTCGATCATTGATTGAAATAATGGGAAAAAGAATGCTAGGGGTTCACAAAATTGGAGAAAATTACAATTCAAAGGGAGAAAGAAAAAGATAAGACAACGGAAGGCATAGTGGGTAAAATTTAGAAGATATTAAGGATAGAAAATCATCGTCTTACATTATGGGAAACAGATTTAGCTAAGGAAATAAATATTGACCCATGGATTAGTATATGAAAAAAAGAATTTTAAAATCTGTGTGTGAGAGAATAAAAGAAAAATGTTATAAATAGATTTGGAGACAGTACTTGACACCTGTGAAATTAAATATTATGAATTTTAAATACCCCAAATTATGTTGGAGATGTGGACAGGATGTAGGTATTTTCTTCCATAAGTGGCGGGAGTGTAAATTAGTATTGACATTTTGGAAGCTGGTATTTAAGGAAATGGGGAAAAATGTAAAAGTAACATTAGAAGTCTCCCCCCAAAATTGCATCATTATCTAGCTTTGACAAAAAGCAGTGGGACTGGTCTTAAAAAATTAATTATGAATATGGTAACAGCAACTAGGGTAGTGATTGCAAAAAAATGGAAACTTGAATACATGTTTAAATTAAGTAAATGGTACAATGAAATTTGGGAAATAGCAATTGATGACAATTTGACATGTGACATAAAATTTAAAAAGGGATTATTAAAGGAGAATAGGTTTGTTGGTATATGGCAACTTGACAAGGTTTCTTGGATTTTTTTATTAATGAATGGGGAAGGCTGATTACCCAAACAAGTGACATGGGGCATCATAACCAGTGATTTGAGGGAAATATATCTCTGTTGGTCTACTACAAACACACACACACACACACACACACACACACAGAGGATATAGGTTACAGGCCTTATACAAAGTAAGAGTACTAATTCATCTTGTTCAGTACTTCTATACTGGCTGAGGATGGTGCTCTGGAGTAACAGATCTTTCTCAGACCTACCTAGAGATATGAGGACTTCAACAGGAGACACCTCTTGTATGCTGAGATTGTGCTCTATCACAAAGGTATAGCTGTTCCACTCAAAACAACAGGAAAGGTTATTTTGCACCCATTTGGATGATATAAACAGCCATCCATTCTGGCCCCTTTCCTTCCAAAAACTTACAGAGGAAAGGACAGAGTAGATTTTTGGAGGATGGTAGCTGTGAAATATTTGACCATCATGAACATTCTAGGAACAGACTATGTACATTTGTGTCAGCACTTAAACATGAAGCATGCTTAGATAACTATTTCCCCCCCCCCAAAAAAACACGATCAAGCTTAATTCTTGGGAGCCTTGAGTGCAAGTATACATTACACTTTTCTATTTAGTATTAGCCATACAGTTGACCTTGTGTTGCCAGAAATATGGGACATAAAATAAGTAAGAGGACATGCTGTGCAACATCAATGATTTTTCTGGGAATTCTCAGGTTTTTTTTGTGTGAAGAGCTGAATTGTCTTTTGAGGTGGACTGGTTCCAGCTAGTAATTATACACAGTATTCAGTACTTTTTATATTTGGTTTCTGAAGTACCCAGTTTTGGTATTCTTGCTGTACATAGGTGAAAACCAGTATCTTTATGTTGAATCCCTAGCATTAAGGGGTAGCCCACATGGTAGCAGCAACCAAGTGTGATCAGAAGATTTGTTGACATAATGTGTACTGTTAAAATATCCAGACATTCACCTGGGGTGGCCCTCCTGTGCAGTGTGTAGAGATAATCAAGCTTTGAATTTACAAAGAGATAAATGAGTGCTTGCTGATAAAGAAGACTGAATAACTACTGGCCTTTACCTGGCAGGAATGAGCATGCATGAACCCCTTGTACTCTACTTTAGGGAAACTGGCAAAAGATAAGCTCTAAAGTAATGGCTTTCAAGAGTTGAAGGACTAATTGTTCAAGAATGCTCTTGACAGCCAGGAATCTCCATTAAATAAACATTGATGCATGTGTTCCAATAGTAATTAAAATCTCCTACATTTCTAGAGTATGTGGCCATAAAAATGAAGTGTGTATTTTTCGATACTACTTTAATGGCTGGAATTAAAGCTAAAAACAGTAGATTGTTAGATTTTACAAGCATTTTAAATTATATTACTCAGTAATTATTGGCAGTGTGGAGTCTTTGCCTGCAATTATATAGTGCTTTAAATGATCTGAGATCAATATTAAGATAACTTCACACCCTACAACTGTACCTATTTAATCTGGATCATCCAAATTTCTTTCAGAAGATACCACACAATTAATTTTCTGGTAAATTTAACAATAGGCCATTGCATGTAGGTATGGGAAAAATATTTTAAAAACTTATATGGTGCACCCTTCCTATGTTGTTTCTACTGGCAAAATATGAATGTACCAAATTTCAGGTCATTTGGTGATGTTTTGACCCCCCCCCCCCGCCCAACACTATTAACTGTTTTAGTTCATAAATCATCGTTTTCTTACGCTAAAATCATGCCAAAAATATTTGTAATATAAGACAGTTTATTATATAGAGAAGACAAACTACTTATGTAGTAAGTAACAAGTTTGGTAATAGTGTACACACAATCATATCAAATCACTTTACTGGATTTAAGGTTTTGTGGAGGAGAATGTTAATTTCTTTAATGTCTTTTTTTGAAAGTTGGGAATTTGTTTGCGGTGATATTCAACCACTTGCAATAAAAACTGTTTTTGTGTTTCATCATTGGTAACACTAGTTGAGAAGTCTTGGATTAGTTTCACAGCCCGTTCCAACAGATCATTCACCACTTTGACATACCGCACATATGTCTCAGCTTCTTGGTAATTGGGATCATTATGCCATTCACTAACAGGTTTTCATAGCCAGTCAGTGCCAATTCACATGCTGTGAAACAAGAACCAGGATTTAGGCCCAATAAGGGATGATAGTTTTGTACTGTGGCTCAGAATAGGAAATGTTGGATGGCCCCTTTCAAACTCTTTTGGTCCAGGAATTCGGAGCAATGTTCGAGCAATCTGCTGCCGTTCTGAAGAGGAAAGTCTGTTTGAAAATAGAGAACACAGCACATTCTTCGGTTAAGTACCAGAAGTGCCTTTCCGTGGCTTTTATGGCTGCATTTGCAACTTGTGGATCATGCTTGCAATAGTTGTTCAAGTCATGCCATAGCTTGAGATCATTATACTCTGCATTGGCCCCAATGGATGAAGAGAGCCAGTTTTCAACGTAGAATAGTGCATTAAATTTGCATAGTGCTTCCAGTTTACTGATCATGGCTTTGTCATATCCTGCTTGAGTACTGAAAGCCAACATCTTTGCAGGATACAAAATGGATGGCATCCATCAAGCATGATGTGCTGCTCCTGGTTTCAGCCAGTGTATTCCTCATTCAGGTGTCTCACCCAGAAGTATCATCAATTCAGCACACTCCCGATAGTCAGCGCGAGGTAGCAAGTTCTTTCTATTTGGAGTAGAAAGTATTCTCTTCAGTGATTGTACAGAATTTTCCTTAGTGAGTTTCAAAGACCTGTCTTTGATTTCTAGGGTCTTAAAATCAGCTTCTGTGTTAATAGTTGACCAAATAGAGTTCCTGAATTGAATGAAATTGGTGTTTTCAGGACCTGATGTTGCACCAAACAATTATTTGTGAACTGAACTCAGGATTCTTTCAAATATGTGATGCTGACAAGCCAGCATAAACAACTTCTTGTCAAAGTGGTTTTCCAGCCGAACACAAGCTCCAATTTTCCATCCTGAGTTTGAAGCTGTAGTGTCAAAAACAAGGGATCTCACATTATCTGAAATCTCCCATTCATTTGCAAGGGCAAACGTAGCTCTTGCTTGTTCTTCTCCTGTTATGTTTGCAATTACTGGGATACCAAGAACTTTGCCTTCTTCAAAGTCTGGCATACCAGATACCAGAATCCCTAGTCTTTCTTTGTTTTCTTTTTTGAAGTCTGGAACCAGTTTACCATCCCAATGTAGTGTTAAGTGCTTCGGTGCTGTGAATGTAGCCTTAATTGCTTGCACTGATGATTACCTAACTTCTTTACCTGTTGTCCATGTGCTTTTAATTGAAACAGTTGCTTTTTCCAGTGGAACTCCACCTTCTGTAAGAATTGCTCCCATGAATGCTATTCTTGACCAGATGATAGATTAAGCCTGTCTCCCATGGTTGATATGGTTTTGCTTGTAAATGGATTTCTGGGCAGTGTTAAAGCAATTGATGAACTTTTTCTATGAAGTGTTGTATCTGTACCTGTTGCACCACTGCTAGTTGAAGGAAATACAAACTCTGGATCTTCAATTGAATCAGGTTGAGCATCCAAGCCATCCAAATCACTTGAATCAAGGTAACCAACTAAACCAAATTTATCAAGTTCTAGGCTACTAATTGTGTTTATCTTGGTTGAAGCTTCTTCTTGGCAATTCTTCTCCCTCGCAGCACGCTCAATTTCTTTTTCATTATGAGATAATGTCCTCATAACTTTTGCAAAGTGTGTCTTATCAAGACTACCTAACTTCATTTTTCGACATGATCTTTGATCTTCTAAGAATTGCACATCTTCCAGAATCATTTCTATAGTCCTACATCTGTCATGTTCTATAATAGCAATGGCATTGTCATGTGCTATGTCAAAGAGTAGAAGAAGAGATTTGAGAAAGCTTTCACTCTCAGCTGGGAAGTTCTTCCTTGTTTTATGTTTCCGAAGATTTTCATATTGCACAATTAATTTATTGAGTTTTGCTTTGGAATGTCCTGCTCTGATAGGTGTCACAGGAGTGCCAGATTGTTCCCAAAACTGTTCTGCCTTCAAGATAACAAATTTTATAACATCATCCCTTTTATCTTTCTACATGAGTCCACAATTGAGAAAAACAAAGTAGCGAAGCACATTCCCATTGGTAGGCAGCTGAGATCCTTTTTTCTGGGTCAAATCTTGCAGTAAATTACCTATGAGCCACAACACTTCTCTATCATCCTTTCTAAGTACCGGGCTGTTTGGTGTGGATGAAATTGGAGGAACTACTTCCTGAGGTGGTTCTTTTTCCATATTTTCACTCATTGCTACCTTGGTTACAATGTATAAAAGATAAAACAAAACGTTTACAACTTGCTACCATGTTGTCAATGTCCGTTTTGAACAGAAAACTATTTTTGAGGTGGGCGGGGGTCAAAACATGGCCTACAGACCTGAAAATGTGCAGGCGATTATGTTTTAGTAATGGTAACAATATGGCAGGGGTGCACAAGGAACATTTGATTTTTTTTTTTTGCAATGGCCTATTTAACAATGTAGAAGACATTTAGAAGTGTTCCAATGATCTCAGTTGCCTCAGCATAATTAAACAAACTGGTGGGAGTATCGCAGTATTGCATTATCTCAGTTCAAAAGAAAATGTATGTGTTCGTGTCAACCCATCTGTCTCCACCATAGCTCCTCGAGTGTGAAACCTAGACAACTGAAACTTGGCATGCAGCTCTAGGGATGTAAAACTTCCATTGTATCCTGCTGCTTTCACCAGAATAGAACATTCATTTCCTTCTTCCGGCAACCCCCTACCTGCATCCTAAAAACCTGTTCTGGAATGCTGGAAAACCCTTGGGAGCATTTTTTAAAAAATTAGCACAGCAATTTTTTATTGCAACTTCAATGGATAGGAAGTGGAGGTGAGTCCCATTTCCTTTGGTACAGGATGTGAAAATACACAGGGATGTGAAAATACACAGCTAGATCTTGACCTTTACTTTTAAAATGTGTCAATTATATGTAGTGAGATACACTTTCTCAGTGACCAGCAGTACTACAGTTACTACATGGCAGACTTTGCTGATCTTCCCTAACCAGGAGAAAGGATGCTGTAGTCAGTCTGGAAATATTCAGTTCTCCACAGGCCACTTTGTGCTTCCTTCTGCAGGGCCCTCAAGCTCTTCAAAAAGTTTAAAAAATGAGGAAATGAAAAATTCAGCCACTACTGGGATGGAGGGGGAAAAAGACAAATGAAAAACTAAAAGGAAACCAGGAGAGGGGGGAGACAATAGCTCACAGAGGAACATTTATTTAAGCTGTACTTATCAAACACGGGGGTGGAGTGAGATTCAAACAAATACATGGTGGCCAACTACATCAGCCATCACTAAACACCTTGTTTATGTTTATACCACAGAAGATACTACAGAGCATTTTCCCAACCATTTAAAAATGGATTTTTCCAACTTCATTTAAAAACTGAGTAATACGAAAGGTTTTGGATATTTTCTTATAGAGCATTTGGAGCAGTTTGCTTTCAAACAAGAGAATGTATTTTCTTTTGCACCAGGCCATTGATGCCTGTGACATTGTAGCATATATTTTTTTAGTTTTAAAAATCAGAAATAAAAAGGGAAACTATTGGCTTTGCCACTCTAAATTGCATCTATTCCAAAGCACTGTGTTATCCTATGTCACTTCTGAGCTTGCATTAAATAATGATCTCTCTAGAGGTAACTGCTTTTAAAGTAATTTTTCTATGCTTGCAATCTCTGACTGAACTTAGCTATCCATTTAGTATGGCCAAGAGAGTAAGAAAATAATCATTTGCCTTTATCTAAGTGAAATCCCAGAAGAATACACAATTGCTGATGGCCCATCAGCATGGAATGGATGACACTAAACAGCAAAAAATGTGAATGGATCGGTAAAAATTTCAGTGTTTATGGTCACTCTGAAGATACAGTGATCCAATTTAGGCTACTATATTTTCCATCTGTTAATTTTATGTTACTAAGATTTAGATTTCTGGGTTAGGCAGATGGCTTTAAACTGTAGCAGGTGTGAGGAGTTTAAACTGTGAATTAAAATGCAAAATTAGTACAGGTTAAAATTTGCAGTGCAGAAATGTTGCATTTCAGTCTATGGAGAAGCAGGAAACTAGACTGTTGCTGTTCTCATTGTTGTTAACATTCTCAAACCAAGTAGAAATAAACAGATGGATAAACAGATAAACCCCTCCACAATTGAAACATAAATATTCTAAAGCGTTTAACTTCACTTCTTGTGTGGTGTAATGGTAACTTTTTAGCTACTTTTATAAAGGGGTGTTACTCCTGGCTGATTATTTTAAAAGGCACAAATGAACCATCCAGTGCTTCTGATTGTTAACATCCAACAACAAAGAAGCAGCCATCAGCATTTTGTGTGAACTCATTTTTTTGTGTGGAAACATTATTGATGTTATTTGTTGAATCTTGCTTAATGTGTGCATTATTATTCCCGTTCTTGTTTTTCTGTCCTAGCGAGAATGCCATAAAATACCTTGTAGTTTTCAAAGAAGTAGCTGTGTTAGTCTGTGCAAGTATATCCATACAAAAATAAGACAAACAACAAACAACAAAGACATTGTAGCATCTAAAAAACTAACTGTTATGTGTTTTTGTTGATATATACATATTGGAGTGAAACAAAACCACAGGCTATATGCTAAGAGGAAATGGATCCACAAACCCCACACCACAAGTTCTTCTTATGAGAAGGAGGATTACTGAAATACCCTTTGCACCCTTTCATGGCCAAAACTGTATTTTAAATTTTATTTTAAAAATTGGAGGGGGGGTTGCAAACATGGCTAAACTGCTCACTCCTCCTTCATGCTTAGAGAGACGGGTGAGCAGGCAGTGACCCTAAAAAGGAGAGGAGAAGCAAAGCCAGGAGGGTCAATGCCTGGTGCTGGCTACAGTATTTGTGTGGTCCCCTGAAAAGTGCCCTAGTTGTGCAAGCCTTTATAACAATCATCATTTGCAAATTATGTACGTATTCAGTCCTAATAGTGTAATCATATTTCAATGAAATTTAGTAAATTGAGCTAAGTGAGAGAACAAAGAAAATACAGAAAATCCCAGAACACAGAAGGGCTATTTACTCAATGGCACATGTCTTATTCTTTTCCCTTCATCTCCATGAAATGTCTGGTGAAGAGACTACAAGTGGATAAGTCTGCCATGTGGTATCTGTTTCAGAACTCTCCATAGTGCCTCAGCAGTTGGAGTGTCTAGGCAAAGTCTTGGGCTTTATTGGCAGGTTCAGCTGTCAGTCGCCATCTCCTTTGGTGCCAGCAGCTCAATCTACTGTATTACTTTCCATTTCCCCTTTCCTCAGTTCAAATTGTTGAGCATTTGTAAACCTATGAATGTTAAATTGGATATAAAGGATCCATTGCTGTCTTTACCTGCACTGGGGTGAATGGCGGCTCTTTGCACCAGTCTGTATTCACCCCAGTGTTACACAATTACCCCTGATTCAGCCCATTTTTACACATTTGTCTAAAGCAGTGCACACACCTATTATATATAATATATACAGGAATAACAGCATGCTTGGTACTTCAGCATGAGAGAGGTGTATATTATGAAGTCTTAAAGTTTGACAAGAGAGACATATTATTGGAAATAGCTCAATAAGCATTAGAGAAGAAATGGGCAAATGTCTCTTCCTTATGCTTTTCATCTTTTTGCATGCCTTTGTATTTCCTCACTTACTGAGAAGCATGAATTTCCTTAAGTAGAAGCTTGACAAATTCATTGAAGAGTTTAATGTTTAAACTAATACACAAAACATAGAAGCCAGTGGGCCAGTATTCTGTTCCATTGTCCATGCATGGAACAGAAGTTATGAAGGGGGGTGCTGCTATGTGTTGAAGTGCTGGTGGTACAATTGGCATCTTACAATCCACAGCTAGTTCTAATACTTCTGTTTTGTGTGCAGAAAATTGAACAAGATACTGGTAAATGTATATTTTATGAAACACCTACATCTTCTACATAGAAAACAAAGGATATTCTCATAATAATGGATGATAAATTTTATGTGAACAATAGAAACAGTTTAGAAATAAAATACCTACACAGAATACTGAAACATCTATCAGCATTGCTTCTGAATTATGGATGTTTTAATTTTGTGTGCAGTAGGAAAACAAGAGATTTAGTATGAGGTGAATTGACTCAATAAATGAAGCCATGGCCTTTACCTTTCAGGAACTGGACATGGTTGTTAATGACAGAAGCTTTTGAAGATCATAGGGTTGGAATTCACAAGCCAGAAATGACTTGCCAGCACGTAATAACAGCATTTGATGTGGACACTTGTTGCACCATTTCATTCAGTTCCAAATGTGATTTTTTCACTTGTGCAATTTCTATACAGGACAAGCCAAAAACATTTATTGCCACCTAAGATGTTTTCTTGATAACTCAATATTTGAAGCACAATGTCTACTTGATTTCTCACAAGTGGCTTCCATGGCTGATCCGTCTGTGTTTCTGGTCACTGATGACTTTAATACATCTGCTTCACCCACGCACCACCATATTTCTTCATATTCTATATGGCCCCAAACAGGATTTTGCACATAGAACACTGTAGAGCACTTTGAGTGCTCACTGGAAGGACAGATCCTGAAGCTGAGGTTCCAATACTTTGGTCATCTCATGAGAAGAGAAGACTCCCTGGAAAAGACCCTGATGTTGGGAAAGTGTGAAGGCAAGAGGAGAATGGGACGACAGAGGACGAGATGGTTGGACAGTGTCATCGAAGCTACCAGCATGAATTTGACCAAACTCTGGGAGGCAGTGGAAGACAGGAGGGCCTGGCGTGCTCTGGTCCATGGGGTCACGAAGAGTCGGACACGACTTAACGAATAAACAACAACAACAAAGAGCACTTTGATTAAAAGTGTTGTCTATTGGCTAGTTCATGTTGATGGCCATTCATTAGTTATTGTTGTTAGCGGGGATAAAAACTTTATTTTAGAATGTTAGGGTCTGTCTCCCTTCTCTCTCAGATTTCACTTTTCTTCCTATTGTGGTGGTGTCTCTACCAAAGTTCATAACATTTGGGCTGAATATGGACAGATAATTCTGCAGTAATTTGTTACTCAGCTTCTTTAACTTCTTCACCATTGGTTTTTAATGGAGGTTTCTAGGCAGTGCTCATTATATGTGTGTTTGATTTTCAAGATGTTCATTTCTGCTCCTGGTTTGTTTGACTTTTGCTCTAGTTAGTTGCATTTTACTCTCTAATTCAAATTTCTATTAGCAAGTCATTAGTAGATATTATAGCCATTACATACTCATCATCATCAGTTGTTGTTCACTGTCAGTGGTTATTTTGTTTCCCTGGAGAACTGTATAGCATATCATTTACAAAACTGCAGTTTATATATTCAGGGAGAAAATATGTTTACTTCCATCTTTTGAAAGTGAAGATTCAACATGCATTGCAAAAGTTAATTTATTTTTCAAGCTGGATATAATAGAAAAAGTCAGTATGTTTATAATGCATTGTATATGAGACTGCCTTTGAAGATGATAATTTCAGAGTCATCTATCAACAGCTATAAAGTTATAAGTTCATGCAGCCAAATTTTATTTTAAATTAAATAATTTTAGGTTCCAAAGCTCCCTAGGGCACTTTTTTGCCCTTGGGAAACCTTCATTCACCAAAAATCACTGCCAGATTGCTGTCAGTGATCCCGATCCCAGTGGTGGTAATCTGGTGGCAATTTTGGGCTGTTAAAGCCCCCACCCCTGAAGGTTCTCAAAGTAGATAGTAGTCAGACAAGTCAAACAGATTAAAATAAACCACAAACATGATCAAACACTTTGTCTAATAACAGAATGTTAGGAGTTGGATTGGAACAATTTCAACTAGTGTGGTCAAGATACAGCTTTTCAGCAAATAATCAACTCTTGCTTCTTTCAGAGCAGGTAGAAGATGTATCTCTTTCGGGAATACATTAATCTCAGCTATCCAGGTAAAATTCTAACTAGCCTATCTAAATTTGAAGGGTTTCGACATGCACATGATCAGCTAGGGATTTCCAAGAATTCTGCCCATTTCTTCAGACTAAAAAAAACCTGAAAGGTATTCACAGAACCTCCCCAAACAAATGGTTTTTGCAAATTGATCACAGTGTTTATTCTGTTTCTAAAATAGGCAAAGATCTTATTGGTAGCCCTAAATAGAGGAGATCCAGTCAATCAGTGGGTTTTACTTAAGTATTAACTTACTGTTCACCAATTGATTCAGTTGGACTACACCAAATGGGATTTCCAATAGGATCAAGACCATGAAGTATAAGCTTACTGGGCAGTGGGTAGGAGCTCATGTAACATCTACTCAATATATGTAGCCAGTAGCAAACTATAGCCTTCCTCCTTTGGTATCTAGACAGGGGAGTCCAGAAATACTAGCTGAAATCTTGCTCCTAACCATAGTAAGTTACACTAGATTGAGCGCATTGAATCTGGAGATTTGGCAAGTCAACTATTCCATAAATTCTGTTGATTCAAATGGCCTACTCTAGTTATGATTTACTGTAGTGCAAGACATCACAACTAGAGTAGACACATTTGAATCAATGGAACTTACATGGGAGTTGATTCACTAAATCTCCACTGATTCAATGGGCCTCTCTAGTGTGATTCAATGGGCCTCTCTATGCTAAGAAACAGGATTTCAGACATTGAGAGGAATATAACTAGCCACCCTCACCTCCATCATTTCTTTGCACATGTTATAATAACAGTCTGAATTAGGGGTGTGTGTCATCTTTGAGGGACTTTCAGATTCTGTAGTGAAGTGTATGCATTTGTCCATTTCCTAAATAATCCTAAGCAGAGGAAGAGAGTACCAAGTGATGCTCAAACTTAAGCAAATATCTCCAAAGCACAGATATTGTTTCATCACCCTGAAGTTAAAAAAAAACAAGATTTAAACAAACTCTCACTCACCTTGGAAAACAAAGTTAGCACTGTAACAGAACCGTGAAGATCAAAGCAGTAGATTGACAGCCAAAGATCTCCTGGGAAATTGTCACAGAGATCCTCGGAGTGAATTCCTTTGTCCATGTGATCAACAACCACTGCAAGAGCAGTGTTTTCAGAATAGAAGTACATGCATAAAATACATAGACATGCTTTGAAATATTCAAATTCAAATCGAAGCAGACTACAAATCAGCTCTAAGCCAATTGGTTGGGATCCATAACACCAATAATTCAGACCAAATCAAAGTGGACAGATTCACACCACTGAATTTTAGGAAGCTGCTCTTTCCAGAAAAGTTTCTCCATATGAACCAGAATTCCTCCCTGCTCCCACCCAAGTCCTAACTCACAAGGAATGATTATGAAGATAAATCAGCCTTATCCTTTTCAGAATGTCACTTCTACATATTGAAAGTGATGATGTGCATGGAATAGCTAATGCACTCCTTTCAACACATGTAGGCTTTTAGATAGTGACTGAAAAATGGCTTATGTTCTTCTAAATATTATGAAGTTGTAAATAAATTTAGTATTAATTAGTATTAGTATTAGTATTAGCATTAGCATTAGTATTAGTATTAGTGGTTTGCCCCATGTGTTTCAAAATGCAAGTATATTATCTCTTTAAAAAGCCCCAACGTGTATCAAAAATAAGGATGTAAGAAGGAAAGTTGTTTTTAACCCACAACAATTATTAAGAATGTTCAGTAATAAAATACTGTAAGCCTTGCAAATTGGTGTTTATAGAGAGATTTAGATTTTTAGTAAGAAACTATTACTACTGCTGTTTGCTTTTATTTTTAAGGGATAAGATACACTTCCAGCAATTACTTCCTCTCCATGCATTTTCAGTAGAAGAAAAGTAGAATAGAGGCTTCAGAAGTAAACACAGTTGTCCCTGTTGTTGTTTGTAGTTTAATCTGGATTTTGCCAAAGAGGGTGTCCACACTGGAATATAGATTGATATATGGATTGCTGATGGCACCATTTGGATTGGGGGAAAAGGCTGCATCTACACGTGTTTCTACTTAGATTGATCCATCCTTCCCCTTTAAGAGCTGTTGCACATCTTTCTGGCAAAGTGCTGGACATGCATTCTTTTTGGCATGATTTAACTCATATTAGGTGTCAGGGCTGATAAGCTGAGAGGTGCTGCTCTGGAAAAGGAACAGCTTGTGGTGGCAAACTGAGCACCAGAAAGGAGGGACAAGGGAATTTCACTTTCTTTGCCTCTCCACAGGTGGCAGTGGAACTGCTAGTTTGACAGCAGAAGGAACTAAAGAGGAACTGAGGTGCTCGGCTGAGGTGCAGGCTGTGAGGTAGAAGGTATATGGCTGCTGCTGCTGCTGCTTTAGCTGCAGCTGCCATATCCCATCCTCTCCTGGTGTGTATGTGTTTGCTTGAGTATATGAGGGCAAGAATGATGGTAACAACAGGCCCCAGGCAGCATTGGCAGCTGAATGTTGTGGAGATTTCCCTGGAGCCTGACCCATGGGAAGGGAAGGTGGGAATAATTTTGGAGGCTGTTTTTTGCATGAGAGAAGAAGAGAGACAGGAAGATGTTGACTAGAGAGTGGAAGGTGTGACTACGAGTGGATGTTTCAGAGAGAAACTGGATGCTGTGGCTTGTGTGAGGAATGGTTGAGGGTGTACATGCAAGAAAACTGCCATGCAAAACAGAGGGGGCTGGGGGGATGAGTATGGCTAGAATTGACGTGTGTGCGTAAACAGTGGGAGGAAGGGAGGCTGGCTCTGTGTGATGTGTGGTGTGTTCTGGTACAGTGTACAAAGGAGGAAGGAGATGGATGGTTGCTTGCAGTCAATATGCCATTTGGATGTAAGAATAATGACAAATGGCATATCGCTCCTCCCGTATTTACACTGCACCAGCCCACACCAAAAGGGCCAGTTTGGCACACCTTTAGATGGGGTTTTACCTTTACAGACAACCTAAAATATTTTACATAAATAAAATTGCTAGTTTAATGTAAAATGAGCTTTAGAGTTACAATACCAGACACACAGAAGAAAAAAATCTCTACTGTTCTCAGATTTATGTTAATCAAATATATTAGAGACCTCCACAAATGTTGTTTTATTGGAATATAGAACTGTATTTGCTTCTTGTTAAAAGGAAAATAGAACAAAATTTTACACCCATAAGATACATATTTTTGTTTTCTCTCCGAAACAAAAATTAAAACAAGTGTAATCAATCAGTATATATATTTTCTTATTTTAAAACATGTACATTCGCAAGTATATATTTGTCTACTAATACTATAGTTTCTGAAGAGTAAATAACAACATCAAAAGTATCTCCAGTCTAGTCAAAGGAATAATAGTGATTAAATAGGAGTAAATACTCTTCAGGAATAGAGTTCATGTCATCTAAAGTATTTTAAAAATGGCTCATAAAATTCCTTAACAAATTGAATGATATTTCTCTAGCAAAATCAACCATTTCCAGGCCCTTACTGAACACTTTATTTTATTTTTATTTTTATTGTTTTATGCTTTACTTCTCAAGCTCTGAAACATAGATATACTTAAAATATACCTACTAAAGTCAATGGGACCTCGGTTAGTCTAGCTTAGCTAGTCATGATCAATGCCATTGGATCTTTTCAATAGCTTGGCTAAGTGGATCATATTTTATTTATTTATTTATTTATTTTATTAATATATACATTCACATATACATTCTTATATTTTGTACCCTTCTTCCCTCCCACCCTCCCACCCCCATTCCCATTGCAAAGTCATATCAAAATTCTTATAAGTCTTTTCAGGAAAAATTATAAATATCTTCCAAGTATATTACAATCACCAATAATTTCTGTATATATCATGGAGTCCCTTATTATCCATTCTATTCGTATAAACAATAAAAGGATGCCAGTCAGTTGCAAAAGAGTCAAAGTGTTTTATCCCTTTAATACTGAACACTTATAACACATTCTCCATTACTCTCTTTTAATTTATACATTTATTCTTCAATGTTTCCTATATTACTTTTCAAACATGATGTTTCTCATAGTGGTAGTGCACTAATGTAATCAAATTTATAGATAGATAATGTGAGGATGTGACTGGTGCAGTTTAAACAGGGTCCCCAAAAGTCAAGAGGGGGAGGAGTAATATGCCATTTTACAAGATCCTGATGTCCAAATGGCATATCAACCTCAAGCAACCCTCTGGCTCCTTCTGCTGTCAACTGAGCATCCCTCCTGCCCCTCGTATCATTTTTGCCTGTTCTAGACCATCACTGATGCAATGAATCAATTAGATTAAATTAAAAAAAAACTGCCTTGTGTATAATGTTGGTCAATAAACTGCCCACAGCTGCAATTTCAATCAGCATTTCAAACAAAAGCAAATATTTTTTAAACAAAAATTTTATCTAAGTGATTTAGCACAACAGCAATTGTCTAGGAGAGCAAAACAAAATACCAAAACAATTTCACTTCCCCTGCCCCTCTACAAAGGAGCAGGGAAAGTGTTAAATTTTATGATATCCTGAAGTGGCTCACTTATTAAGCCACTTCATTATACCAGAAATTGAAACTGGAAGCAGCCTTGGTAGCTTTGCCAGCTGCAAGACTTGATTTTAGTCTATTCCCAGTTACCACACACACTGGGAACAGATGAAATTAGAGCACACCACTCTGTAACAAAAAGTAGATGCCCCTGAGAGGGACTCAAAAAGGTGCAGGTCGGGTTTCTCTGCGGCAAATAGGTCCACTCTAGTGATGTTGTATGGTTGCCAGAAAAAAGAGCAAATCAATCTGCCCCCACAATGCACCAAGCAGCAGGACAAATGCCCATCTGAATGATCCTTTGTTCTCACAAGTGTGCTGTTCCTGATGTAGCTACTGTGGTGGACACTGGATTTGTGGATAAGGGAGGAGAGAATGTTACACCTGGCTTTGTCTGCATCTGTATGCTGCAAGACCAAATGAGTTATATGTATTCTGATGTCTGGCCTCTGCCTCTTTTTTTGCTACAGATCCCCTTCCTCCATCCTTCAATATGTGCATTGCTTATCACTTTGGGCCTCGGTAGGAATGTTTGGTGTTTCCTGAGACTGAGAGCAGACCAATTGCCTGTGTTATATATTTCGGTAATAAGCATCCTCTGCAATGATAGATTTAGAGTAACAAATGATTGCCCAGAAGGTTGTCATCCTATCTATAATCGTTTCAAAATCTGGCAGCTCTGATGCCCAGGAGGATTAGTACAAGCCCTGAAAATTTCATGCCATTTGGACAAAACAGTCAGAATTATGTCTCCCTGTCAGTTCAAAGGACATATCAAAGGGCAAGAGGAAGATTTAAATTAACTCACTACAACTTTGATCCAGGATTTCTAGGTCACAGAAATTCAAAACACTTTTTTTGTCTTGCCTCTAGAATAGGCACTCTTTGATTGAATGTTTTGAAATTAAGAAAACATTTATTCTGTTCTCTCAGAGTTGAAGCTGCTAGAATAAGATCACTTTGGCTGACTCCCAACTGGGAGTCAATTGTTGTTTTTGGCTCCACCCTGTACCCCTTCATTCAGGGATTTCAGCCTAATGAAGCCATGCCATAGCCACAGAAATCCCCTTTCCAGCATTTTTTCTCTCTTTTGTCCTTCTTCTGCTCCTTACTTCTCTATGATAGCTTCCAGCAATTTGCCCAGAAATTGTTCTTTGGTTTGATATTGTCAATAAAACTTCTTTCTTGGAAAACTTTGTACCTCTTTGGCTCTCTCTCTTATTAAAGCAATTAACAATTAAAGATTAAAGGTTGTGAAGCTATGTATACTGTATTCCTGTTTATTTCATTAAGTGGGTTACATTTTAGTCTGCTCTACCAAACTAGCCTGTCCTCTGCCAGACTAGATCCAAGGCCACAGTAAGAAAAGCTCAGTTGCCAGGAATCACTTGTGTTCTAGAAGGACTCATTTGCTGAATGTGGTGAAGAAAGTTTCATATTTTGGATTACACCACTCATCATCCATGATCATTAGTCATGCTGGCTTGGATTGATGGCAGCTGTGGCCCAAAATATATGAAGAGAACTAGGTTGGGAATGGCTAGTATAGAACCATGTACACCAAGCAAGTATATCCCAAGACCCATCAGAGGTCCTCCTGATCCAGCCCAATGAATCCAAACCCATATGGAGTAAGATTGCAGAAAAGTGTTCTGTGTTGGATTTGCACCATTGTTCCTTTGTTACTGTTTACACACACACACACACACACACACACACACACACACACACACACACACACACACACACACACAAATGTAAATACATTTCTTTCTTGATTGAAGTGACTCTTCAAAAAATACATGATGTAGGTTACAATATGGCTTTGGACAATTTGGGCCTCTAGTGATTTTCATTGATTCTTAGTTCTCCTTTCAAGGACAACATTAATGCACTTCAGCTTCTGATACTGTTGCCATTATTTTTATGATGGTTACAGCTATTGGGGATGTTACATTTTTTTAGTCTGTAGTTTGCTGTTATGTTTGTAAGTTATATATAAAAAACATTTCTAAGAAGAGGAGGAGGTTGTATCATTTTCAATATTAATTTCCTGCTTAAAATAGTAAGTTGGAGGAAATTGTTGGGTTCATCTTGAAATTAAATTTGCTGTATCTAATTAACATAGCATTTTATTATATCAAGAATCTTTGTACAACATCTGAGCTGGGTAATTATTAAGGGTATATTTTGGTTCAAACATCAATCCAATGCAGTCAAGAAATCAAAAGAAAACAGAGACTTGGAAGGACAGTAATGAAAAAATTAGGAAAGATTATCAAGTGTAAGGATATGTCACCAAGGCCAAGATCATTCACACCATTGTGCTCCCAGTTATATATACAGGTGTAAAAGTGTGAAGAAAGCTGATTTGTTTGAAATATGGTGCTGGAGGAGAGCTTTGTTGATACCTTAGACCAGAGGTTCTTGACCTTTTCTTTACTACTGACCCCCTTTAAATATCTTTTGTTGCCACAGACCACCAAGACTTAATTCAAGATTTAAAACCTTAAAGTGTATCAAATATTTATTTAAACTTTCACATGAAGGGTCTCATCAACAGATATTGCTTGCTATAATGGTGACACTTTTTAAAATGTCTGGAAGAAGCTTCATTTTGCTTTGAACAGGATGCACCCTCAACAACAGTATCAGTTCTTTTCCATTTCAAATTCAGCCAGCGATCCATTCTGAGGCTCAGCCAAAATGTATTGTTATGAAATTCACTGCGACAATATCAAAAAGTCACTTTACCTGACAGTAACCAAACAGTTTTATTAGCAGAAATCAAAGAAGAAACAGGATCATGAAGTCCATCTGAACACTCACTCACACTGATACTGACTGACTCCGACTCTCTTTTCCCATGGCTTCTGACTGTCTGCACAGAAATGTCACATGCTGTCTCTCAGCCATTCAGCATCATTCACTTACATGTTCTCACCGTGTGCAGAAATATCAAACAGTTATTTGCGATCAAACAATAATTTTCATAACTGATTTTTATTTTTATTTGTTTTTAATGGAGACAGTAAGTTAGAAAAGCCATGTTTTACAAGCAAGGGAAATTAAGATTTTGTTCTATGTTTCCTTTTCTTTCTTGCTCTCTTTCATTCATTCATTCTATTTTAACTGCAAAAGTTTTTAACATTTTTTAAAGCCTTTGTGCACCCCCTGTGAAGACATTGTGGGCCCCCGGGGGTCTGTGGACCACAGATTGAGAACCTAAGCCCTAGACTGCCAGAAAGATGAAGTGGCAGCTCATAGAGCAAATTAAGCCTTAATTATCTCTGGAGACAAAAATGTGGAAATTGAGGCTGTCATACTTTGGGCATATAATGAGAAGGCAAGATTTGCTGGAAAAGACAATAATGCTAGGAAAAGTTGATGGTGGTAGGAAAAGAGGAAGACCAAATATGAGATGGATTGACTTCATCAAGGAAGATGCAGCCTTGAGTCTGTAGTAGCTGAGCAGGGCTGCTGACGACAGGACATTTTGGAGGAAATTGAAGAAGAGATGGACAAGGGAAGAATATGCAATTATTGCAATACCTGTAGCTAGGCTTAGTTACAGAAATTGCTTCGGTAGCCAGACGTTCAAAACATTATTTCAAATTTCATCCATGAAATGATCGAAAATATAGTACTATGTTACCATGATTTCTGGCATACCATCAATGTAACCTGCCTGCAGCAGTTATTCTTAAAGTGTAAAGCATTGCTTTATTCATTTCCACCATTTCATTTTCTTCAACATATGCTGACTAATTGCATGAAAAGAAATACACTCATCTTGAACTAATGGCTTGCTGGTGATCTTACAAGAAAAAAATGTTTAGAAGAAAAAATCCTACAAGAAAAAAATATTTGTTGTTGTACCAATAATCTTTTTGAGGAATGAAACATAATATTTTAAATAATAAGGTTTGGGTTTTTTTTTTTTAAATGCAACAATGGTCCTGTTATTCCACCCTACCCCCAAAGCTGTTCTTTTTGTAACCAATTTATTACGCTTCTCTTGTTTTGTAATTACACAACCAACAAGGGCGAATAATGGCTCTTGGTTATAGTCCTCGTAATCTCACTTTGAAGTCCAGAAAATGGTGTCTCCTGATTTTATATAAAGTACAAAAAAAGTGAAGGAGAATAGCAGAAAAATACCCAGAAAGCATCTTTGTTCTCAAATACAATACAATCTTTTGAAGCCTTAATATGAAAATAATGGCTAGCATCCTGATACTGACATTACAATGAAATGTGTGACAAAAGCTTAGGACACAAAGAAAAAATGGCATATAACTTTCAAATAGAAGTTCATATATTACTTATTACAGCAGACTACTGGCAGTGTTGATTCCCTGGTGGGGGTTGACAATGCCTAACATCATTTACAGTTTGCAATACAATGCCCATTTCTGAAATTCCAGGCTTTCATGGGCTAGACTCTGTACTTGTCCTTTATTTTTACAGTGATTATGTACATTTACACAATCACTCCTGACTTGTTTCTTGTTCATTTCTTAGCTTTGTCTTTACAGTGCCGCAAGATTCACCAAAACGGCTACCATATTCAGCTTATTATCCTCAGATGAAGATAATTCATGAAGAGAAGGATGCTTAGCAGAAGCCCTGGGGTGGTCAGCCTTCCCTTTCTTTCTCTCTTGACGCTTCTTTGGTGCCATACTTTCCCTAACTCTACCAGACCAAAACACAAAATAGAAAACCCAGGAGTAGCTTCATGCAAAACATGTGCTTTTTAAGCTGGAGAATAAATGTAAACCAGCCGTCTCAAATGGAAATAGCCTTCATGCTTCTAAGCTCCTGCAGTCAAACAAAATTAGGCCAACTAGTTCCAATTTCCAAATGAATGGCCAGAATTGCTGTCATTAATTTTACCTTTCCTCCTGATGCAGTTTTTTAAAAGATATTTTTCTTTCTCACCCTCTCCAGCAGCCCAGATCACTACAGTTCATTTCCTTTTCACCTCATTTCTCCTTCAGAGTGCAGTGCTATACATTTCAGGGTTCTGTAGTGCTTGCTGCATTTGGTTGGTGGGTAAGTGTGTTGAGGTACACTTACTTCCCTTCACAACCCTGCCTCCTTTGGGTTCCCACCAGCCCTCTCAAATGCAAGTAGCCTTCACCCTTGCATTTGACTGCTTCTGGAATTACCCCATGCTACAGGTATGAGGGAGAAAGGCCTAGTCCTAAACCAATCAGTAGGACTGACATTGAACCACACACCATGATCTGATTTTTTGATTGGCAGGTTGGCAGTGTGGGGAAGCCTCCAGTGGCATGGAAAAAAGCTTCCATATCTGAAGCAAAAAGGGCCAACTGATTCATATTGGCCGTTGAATCACGTGATCAGTTTTTGTTTTTTTTAAGTTTGCATTCCTTCTACTTCTGCAGCAAATCCCATACTATTTTCCAGGGTAATTGCAGCCTCAGCCTGAATTTACAACAGTGAGATAGATGGTCTAGTCCTTTGATTTAGAGGAAGGTAGCTTCTTGCGTTCCAGCATTGTTTGGATTTTATTTTTATTTTTTGATTGTTTATGGGATTTTCCCACAGCAGCTGCTGTAACAAATGTCTTGGAAAGGTGAGCACTAAATGTTGATATAAACGAATTGCAAAATATTCTTATGCATTTGTAAAAAAAGAAAATCAGGATAGAAAAATATTTGAATAATTCTAACCAGATTTTACAAAACTGATCACATGCCAAGTTCATCTGGGTTATTGTTTCTACATGTATTTTGTTTTGCCTGTGAGAACAGCTGAAGAGGAATAAGTCATCTGAGGATATAACCCCCATGAAATATTGGTGTCTAAATCTCTGGTTAATCAAACCTTTAATTAATTTTTGTTTTGTTAGCTAATGAACATTCAAGGAAGGGATTATCGTGTAAATAATGGAGCACAGAATTTAAATCACTTTCTCCAACAATCCAGTTATTTTTAAATGAAAAAGTAGGCTTACATCTCATTTCCTCTGGGTGGGAAAAAAACATTCTAGCAATATGCATTCTTCAGGCTAAAATAACATATTTTCCATTCTCCATGTCATTCAAATGCACATGAAAAGAATAAATTTTAATTCTAGGAGAAAACACCCCCTTTATTTTTCCCTGAGGCCCATGTGCAATATAGGTCTTTGATCACGCCTAGGTTGTAACATATATTGGAAAAGTTACTCTTTTTCTGTTTTTGAACTGAAATACTCACAATCCCCTATCCAGCATGACCAGTGGTCATTGTAGTTGAAGAATTCTAAAAGTTATCCTTCAAAAAGTAACTTTTCTAAGCTTTGAGTGTATAGAGTAGACTTCCCAATTCACATCTTTTTCCTAGAAGGTGCAGAAGGCAGAATTTGGAAAAGCACTGCAGTCTTTACATGTGTCTATTGAGAAAGAAGTCTCATTGTGGTTAGCGGAGCTTGCTCCCTAGCCAAAGTCTTGGCACTCTAGCCTTTGTTTTTCATTTTGAGTATCTAATTGAATGGACTGATCTAGAAGAAATAATGTTGTGTTTCTGCTGGTGTATTAAATTTACT
The DNA here is from genome assembly GCA_037013535.1 of Intellagama lesueurii. Lineage (NCBI taxonomy): Eukaryota > Metazoa > Chordata > Lepidosauria > Squamata > Agamidae > Intellagama > Intellagama lesueurii. Next base: position 54,720,241 of record JBAJHW010000003.1, on the reverse strand, counting down.
GAAAAGAGAAATAAATGATTTTACAAGTTGTTTCTCTTTCCAGAGAATAAATCCTTTACACTGCAGTTTGATGTACAATGACCTGTCAGAGAGCCCCATTGAACTGCATGGCTCAAATTCAGACTTGGCCATTCCACTGAGCAGTGTACCCTCTAATTTTCTGCTCCACCTCTCGTGCATGCGACTTCACCCCTCTGTGCGCACGCGACTCTGTCCCCCAACCCACATGCAGGCTTCTGTCGCAACCAGAACCAAAGGAGTTAAACGCAATTGCTGTGTGGAGGGAGGTGGAGTTGCACGTGCCTAGCTTAGCTTAGAGGGAACCTTGCCACCGAGTGAATCCATTGAATGTTACCTCTGGGTAGATGTCTGTCTGTTTGTTTGTTTAATTTATTTGAAATATTTATATGCTGCCTTTCCCCCAAAGGATCCAAGGCAGCTAAACAGGATTAAAAGAAAAAAGTTGAAAGCCAAATAATAAATTATTGCAATATTTCTAAAAAAAGCATTAAACAAGTATATTAAAACTCATAATAAGAACAATATTAAAATACAAGTAAAACAGAAAATAAACCTCTTTCTACAGGATTGAAGTGTGCAATTTAAGATAGCTTAAATTTTCCTTCTTTAATCTATTTGTAGAATAACTATATGGGGACAGTTAACAATTGTGAAGCCTCATTAATAAAGTTAATGAATCGATTTTGCTGTTAAGGTGCTCAATATTCCCTGCAACTAACATCATGAATATTTAATCAACCATTGATTTCAATCGCTGTCTTCAGACATCGATCAATCAGACCTCATCAATGCTGTTCATTTAATATGCCTTTTGTTGTTGTTGTTTTTCTTATTTATTTGTTTGTTTGGTGGTTGGATCCAGTAAAGCCATGTTATTGTTTCACTGAAGAAAGGTTTTAATATCATTTCTTACCCTTTTAGGTAACTTTAAACTCTAATTTATTATGTTACCTGTTTCATGGATCACATAGATCCTCAGAATCCAGATTGCAATCCTATAAATCATCTGCCAAGAAGCCCCACTGGGGCCTGGATTCTGAGTAAACATGTATAAGAATGCCCTGTCAGTCTACTACTTTCTTTTCTGAGGAAATTCTTTTCCTGGAGAAAAGAATTCTGATCTCAATCCTATTCTTTCCCTTCCCCAGCTGTGCAGAAGTCTTAAAGAAGCCATAAAATGTTTTCCAGGTAACCAGAAAAACTGAAATGGTTCATCATGATTTCCTATCATGATTCAAGACTGTAGCAAAGATTATTAGAGAGCAACTTCAGGTGTTTAAAAATGTAAGATTTGATGGTGTTTTGTGTTGTGCTGGGATTGGTGTCTGTGTAGATCAATAGATATGTGTTGGCAGTTTTCCAATCTATAGCACCTTGAATGAAAAATGGTGGTTGCTATGCACAATGATAAACAGTTTCATCACATGTACTGAAATAATCAGTATTGACTAGGTATCTTAGGCCTCGGTATGCAAAACTTGTAATAAACAATCTTCCTCGTAACATTTCCTTCAATGGTGATAAAATTATTATGACCAGATCAAAAAAAGTTTATTTATTTATTTATTAAATTTTTATTTATTAGATTTTTATTTAGATTTATATACTGCCCATCTAGAACGTGTCTACTCTGGGCGGTTTACATATAACATAAAAATAAACTAAGGTAAAATCCAGATTAATCACAGAGTCCAAGTTGGTAAAGGAAGAAAAGAAGAAAAAGAAGAAAGAGAGAGAGAAAAAAGAAAAGGGGAGATAGGCTAGGTAATGGCTGTAGGGAAGGCCTGCCTGTATAGCCATGTCTTCAAGTTAGTCTTGAAGGCCCTCAGCGAGGGAGCCAGGCAGATCTGTACAGGTAAGTTGTTCCAGAGGCAAGGGGCCACTGCCGAGAAGGCCCGATTTCTAGTTTTTTCCCACTGGGCCTCTCTTGGCGTTAGGTAAGAAAACATACAAGAAAAGTACATCTTTTTCTTGTATGTTTGATATGTTTGAAAGTAGATGGAAAAATGTGTCAGGAAAAAAAGTTGTACAGTATATCTTTCACTAAATACCATCTATTTATGGCATTACTGGATGCCATTTCAAAGAAAATGACAGACAGATTTGTAGCAGTATAGTTTGTTCTGCATCAGAGCAGTGGGATGCTGCTTGTGGTTCATCATGGAACCTGGGTTTAAGGAGCAAAATTACAATCTAAATAAGTAATTTGCTTTCATTTGGGAAACTTTGATGCTGAACAAATGATTTACCAGTGGTGGCAGAAATGATTTCAAAAGGGTGGCATCTCATATACCTGCATATTTGTATGTGCCTTGGGTCTGCCAGGGAGAATGATGGAATATAAAGTAAACAGACAATAACTATTGACTATTATATTTTCAAATTACCTTAAAGAAGCCCTTCAGACACAGGTGTGTGACTATAAACCAAACCCAATACAATTTGGCACTTTTACTGGATGTTTCACATGCTCCCATTTTCAGAATCAAGACCTTGTTTGTCATCTTGTTGAGCAAATAATACTTTTGTACGGTCGCAACAACTATGCATTTGGCTAAATTCTGCCACAAACACGCAAGGAGTGGATAGCAATAGCAGCAAGATGGCTGCAGTGTTGCAGTGGACTCCTGTGCTGAGTACAGTACTTTCTGAAATTATTGTTTCAAGTTCTTCAAGCTATAATCTCTCTCTCTCTCTCTCTCTCTCTCTCTCTCTGTGATCTCTGTGTCTCTCTGTTTATTTGTAAGAAAAGAGTTCCTCACACTGTTTTGAATCAAATTTTAATAGTTTTGAATCTGTCAACTTTGGTACCAGGAAATTTGAAACTTGCACTGAAAAAGTATCTGGCCAATATTCTGTTTTCTCCATTGCATGCATGCAATGCTCTGTTACAGGAACTGTGAATTTTCCTGGAGTTTTCACAAGAAAATATGTATTACCTCTTAGTGCGATTGAAAACAGCAGGGTCAAATCTTTGGCTTCTGCAACAGCAAGCTGCAGATCATGATTCTGCCATAGCCAGAGTATTACATTCTGCCCACAGTGAACTGCACATTGGCCCTAGTGTTTATGTCTTTGATTATGTCTCCTCCTGGTTTCCTGTGGCCTTTTGGCCTCCATTATGTTTCTGTTTCTTCCCCTTCCCCCTGGGAGTTCCCTGTATAATACACTGAATTTGAGATCAAAGGGCTGGTGCAGTGGTTCCCAAACTTTTTGGACTTGCAGCTCTCCTGAGCAGAGGCAGCAGCAACAGAGCAGGAGGAGCAGTGAGGGGTATGGGGTGGAGCAGGAAGCAAAGAAGCCAACCTGAAGGAGCTGGAACTGGAGCCAGAAGAGCAGCACCAGCACCATTGCTAGCTTGGTGAAAAGATAAAGAGAAGCTTCTGTGTTGCTCCTGGCTGACTTGGTGGCACACCTGGGAGCTGCGGGGTGCCACAAGTACTGTGGGCTGTTGTGGCGCGCACTTTGGGAGCCCCTGGGCTAATGGCCCCATAGTGCAGGACTGGAAGACTGGGCTCAGGACTGAGACTCAAACTGGAGCCCATTCACTAGCCCTGGTCTATGGACTTCTCCATTATCCAAATGGTGGATATGCCAGTTTAGAGAAGTTCAACATTTCTGTTCAGCTGTCTTTTCTATCTGCATCCACTTGCATGCTGCTTTCAGCATTTGAGGCCCCTTCTCTGGATTCCACCATGTTCAGAACTGTGCTTTGTAGGAACACAAAAGCAGAGCTTCTCATTAGTGCCATTCAAACTGTGAAACTCCCTCTTGGAAAAGGAATGGTTGGCTCTTTCTCCCTTTGAGTTTTAGAAGACTGGCAAAACATCAATGTGGTTCCTTTAATTTATTTTGACTTCTTGCTGTTGTGATGTGTTTTTTGCACTGACTCTTGTTTCATGCTCCTTTTGTGATACCTAAAAAATAAATTTTAGTGATACATTTTGTTTATTTTTATCTCCTTTTTTCATTGTCCTTTTTCGTTTTTAATCAGAAATCACCATTCAGGTCTTTTGGGCATGAAGTTGTGGTTTTTTTTTTTTTTTTGGAAAACTATTTTTAAAAGAAACAGATAAAACTAATTTTAAAAAAACTTACAAGGCTCAGAACAACTTAAATATTAAAAACCTGGCAGTTCAGACTAAACAGTGTGGTGTCAGGTGAACCTTTCTGGGGACGGAGTTTTAGGACTGTAACTTAACTTAAAAAAACTTACCTCTGCCTAGGGATTCATAAACAGAACAATGCTTGCCTCAAACTGAATTAGGCCTGCTAGTGGCAATTTTGGTTCAAAGTCTTGGTAGTACAATTGCCACAGTACTTACTATATAGGAGAACATAAGAAGATTCCACTGGGGATAATAAAGAAACTGTTCTGGGAGTGAAGTTCAACATCTGCAAACAAGGATGGGCTGGTGTGTGTGCATGTGCAGATATGGACATATATATTGAGGGCTATGCTAGGGCCCCAATTCTGATTGCAGAAACTGAAAGTGCTCTTTGTCTGCACAATGATTTAATTTCATAATACCCCTAGTTTTTAACTGATGTGCCATTTATGTAAGATTGTTCTAATTCACAGAACTTGGGAATAATTAGAATTTTTATTTATCCCCAATAGTAGTATCTAAACTAGGAGTGTGAACCATGATTACAGAGACTAGAACTGTGAACCACATTTTCTCGCAAGATTCTAATGTGATTTTTCCAGTTTTCATTTATTTTCAGTTTCATTTTCAAATTGTAGTCCTATACACTCCTACTGAACACAGTCGCTCTTACTTCTGAGTAGAGATGGGCATTTACTGTGGTTTGGTGGTTTGGCGCAGTGTGGAGAATCAGGCCCACAGGTGTTGCATAGTGGACGAGTAATATCTCCAAAAGGAGGATGAGATGGTTCAGGTCTCAGCTGTATGCCTCTTTTTAAGTTTCCCTTCATTTTTGTACAGAAATTTCAGTGTCTACCCCACTATTACAATATATAGCTCTGCAATTCATTTGACCTCTTTTCTGTTTTCAGCAAATGAATGACTCAGTGTTGTAGCTGAGGAAAGCAGAACTCGTCCATGAAAAATGTTGCCATTAAAAGGAGGAGAGCAAACTGCATAAATTACAAATGAACTGTGGCTGCTGCAGCAGCAGCAATATACAAACATGTTACCTGATTATACATGCATGTTTTCTTTGCCATTAATCCAAGAAAATAGTGTGACAATGTGTGAACCTCATTGCAATCCAGAGCTCTTTGTAAAGAACAGCCCATTTTAAATTAGCTATGAATTTATGGGCTCTGTGTAATGATGTAAAGTTATAATGTTAATTTAATAGACACATTTATTTGGTCCTTTGCTTTCGACATGCCTAACGATGGCCTTTAATAGTAATAGAATGCAAATAAGAGGCAAAACTTCAGTGGCTGATATTTGCTTCTTTTTAAACTACAGTTTCCCCCATAAATATTTCTTTCCGCTTACTGGAATTCATCAAGACACATAAATACATCTTTGAAAAATAGAAAGTGGAATTTTTTCTTTTGAAACGTTGCCCTTATAAATAGCCACAGATGAAGAAAGGGAACAGCAAGTGCATGACACCTGGAGGTCTGTTTGCTAGAAAAGGTTTTTAAAGAGTATTTTTGGAACTGAGTTCTTCCCATATGTGGGTGATACCTACCTGTATTTCTCTTGTATGTGAGGACTAGACATAACCCACAATATACTAAACAGATGGCTCAACCGATTTGGATAGGACAAGGGCCAATAAACTGACGTTCAGATTTGAGAACACAGGTCCTTTTGGTGAATGGTCTTCAATCCAGTGTTACCAGCTGGGATTATCTGATATTTTACTGCCAGTGCAGCAGCCTAGTGCTGAGGTTATATTTACAACATGAGAAGGATTATATTCATTCTGACAAGAGATCATTGGATCCTGGATTCCCATGTGTTCATTTTGTTTAATCAGGGTTTACAGAGAAGGCACGTCCTCTTGATTCCCCTTCAAATTCCCAACACAAAATTTAGGATGTGCACAGATTACCTGCAAACACCAGTTCCTCTTTGCACATTCACAGAAGGATGACTCCTGAATTTGGAGCATGCCAGCACCCTTCCTCTGGAATAGGTAACTACCTGTGGTCTAATCACTCATTTTAGAGCCATTTTATAATGTTTCTTTGTCATCTCTCCATTGTAATAGAGAATACTGCACTGGTGCTGGATATCAGGTTAACAACAGTAGTTCATAATGTTTCCCAACCAAAGCCAAAGCATTGCCAGATTTCCATAATGTGTGGAATTCCTTGACAAGTAGAGGGAGCTTCTTTAGAAAGACACTTCAGTTTGTACAGAGCAACAAATGATAATGGAGTGGTAGGACAAGTCTGTACCATTCATTGCAAGTTTAGTCTTCATGGATTTGCAATGGTGGATACAGGGGGATCTTGCTTGTCTTGTCTTTGCAGGTGAAGCTGAGGAACTGCAGGATTCATCTCTTCACTAACAAGGATGGCAAAGAAATGCATGAATTTCTGAATGCATTTCTAGTATTGGCAAGTAGGGATGGGATTTTCATATTTCAAGGACTTCTCCCCTCCAGAATTCACCTGTAACCCCCCAGGCAGAATTCTGGGTATGGGGAAGAACAGATAACAAGCAAAAGAGAGTTTCCCCATTGCCATTCCACTCAGTTCCACACATTTCAGGTTTGAAGAAGAAGGCACAAGAGCAAAGCTGAGAGTCACTGCAAGGCTGAATGGGTCAAGTAGTTCTGTGAGAGGCTCCCTAGATACATGCTAATGGGTAGCAAGACTACGCTTCCCCTGAAACCTTCGATTTATTTATTTAAAATATTTTTACCCCAACGTTTTACTTAAAAAGGTCCCAGAGTGGCTTACATAATTAAAAGACAATGTTTAAAAGCTAAAAATAGTGAGTATACAATGAAATAAAATCAATTTTAAAAATACACTTCAAAGCAACAAGGCACAACAATCCATTAAAAAACCCCTCTCAGCCAATGACTAAGGGAAAGCCTGCCGGAAGAAAAAGGTCCTTGTGGGAGGACAGCAAGGATGGGGCCATCCTGGCCTCCTGTGGGATGGGATTCCAAAGTCTGGGAGCAGCGACAGAGAAGGCCCTCTCCTGTGTGCCTGCTAAACACACTTTTGAGGGTGGTGGGATTGATCGAAAGCCTCCCCTAATTATCTTAATACCTGGATAAGCTCATAAAAGGAGATGTGGTCCTTGAGATAGCTTGGACCCTAGACATTTAGGGCTTTACAGGTTAAAATTAGCGTTTTGAATTGTGCCCTGAAATGGATCAACAGCTGTAACAGGGGAGTTATGTGATCTCTGTAACCAGCCCCAGTAAACAATCTGGTTGTGATGTTCTGGACTGCTAACATTTCAGAACAGTTTCCAAAGGCAGCCCATATAGAGTACATTACTGTAATCCAGCCTGGATGTAACTAATGCATGTTACATCCATCAATATGGCCAGATCAGATCTCTCCAGGAACAGGCACAGCTAGCACACTTGTTTTAACTGAGCAAATACACTCCTGGTCACTGAGCTATACTGCCAGCAAGCAGCAGGGCTGCCTTCTTCTTCACACACACCTGAAGCATGTGGAACAGAGTGGAATGGCAACAGAGAAACCTCTGTGTTGCTTATTATTTGCACTCTCTCACTCCTAGAATTCTGCCAGGAGGATTCCGGGTAAATTGTGGGAATGAGAGTCCTTGAAATATAAAAAGATCACCCCTATTGGCAAGAATGATATTCTATGCAAAATTGTGTTTCACATAAAAACGTCAGCTGTGTGCAAAGTTGCAAATTTATTCTGCATTATTTTGCAATTTGCACAATTGTAGAAATCGCACAAACTACCCCAAATTGGAATGACTGTAGCTTGATAGAAAAATTCAGAACTCTGGATGGGTGCTTTCTGACTTTATTAATAATCCCAAGTCCTTCTCGGATTGCTCTGTGTGTATCTAGTTTGCTTCTGAAAGTGTAAGGAAATGAAAGATACTTCTCCACAAATTAAGAGGAGGGAAGAGCTTGCTCTCAGCTTAAGGCAAGGATTCTTATGCTGTTGTTGTGTGCCATTAAGTTGCCTCTGACTTATGGTGACTCTAGGAATGAGTGATCTCCGATGTGTCCTGTCCTCAACTGTTTTGCTCAGCTTGCTCAGCTCTTGTAAATTCAAGCCTGTGGTTTCCTTTAGGGAGTCAGTCCATCTCATATTTGGTTTTTCTCTTTCCATGCTGCCTTCCACCTTTTCCCCAGCATTATTGTCTTTTCTAGCAAATCTTGTCTTCTCATGATGTGCCCAAAGTAGGACAGCCTCAGTTTCACTATTTTTGCCTCTAGAAAGAGTTCAGGCTTGGTTTGATCTAGTCCAGAGTGTCCACAGAACTCTCACCCAGCACCTTATTTCAAACAGATCATTTTCTTTTCTCTCAGCTTTCTTTACTGTCCAGCTTTCACACCCATACATGGTTATCAGGAAAACAAGAGTGTGGATGATCTTGGTCATGGTCTCCAGTGACACATCCTTACATGCCATTATATTTTCTAGTTCCTTCATTGTTGCCTTTTCTAATCTAAGTCTTCTGATTTCTTGGCTGCAGTCCCCATTCGGACTGATGGCTGAACCAAGGTATACAAAATCTCTATCTTTTTCAATTTATTCATTGTCAGTGCTAAAGTTGTGTAGTTTTCCTGTAGTCATGATTTTGGTCATCTTAACATTCAAATGCAGTGCCGCTTTGGCACTTTCTTCTTTCATTTTCCCTAAAACTTGTTTCAAGTCATTGCTGCTTTCAGGACTTTAAAATTCCTGGGGAAGGTGTCATATTCTGTCACAATAATCAGAATAAGTAAGAATGAGGAATTTAGTGTTGGCTGAAGTGGGCTCCAGACTTTATCAGTCCTTAACACAAATGATACATCTCTTCCTAATCTGGCACTTTTGGCATTTCCTAATCTGGCAAAACTCCTTCAGTCAGATTTCCATTACTGTTAACTTTGAAAAGATTTGACTGGATTTTCTGTTGCCTTCTCTCTCTCTCTTTCACTAGGTTATTAATAATATATTACCAAAAAAATCATAAGGTTGGTAAATATTGTATGTTATTTTTATTAATGAAATTATTCTTTAATGTATTGAGTTTGGATTTCCCCAGGGTAATCTGTTAAGATATTGTGTGCATCATTTAAGCAGATATTGGAATAGCAATTCTATCATTTAAAATTTAACACTGTATCATTCATCTAAAATGGCAGTAAAGAAGGAAAGAAATTAAAAATAACATTTATAACATTTTAAATCTTGCATAGGTTCAAAGGTGGTGGATTCTAATGAATCTTCTTAATTAAAGAATTCATTATGTATTCCTGTTTGTAGTAAATTAATTAAACTTTTATTCCAGATGTAAGCAAAAAGCTAATTTCTAACTAACTGATACAAGGAATCTGGAGTCTGACATAGCCACTGTACACTAATCCATCACTGATATAGTAGTAATGTATAATTAAAACTGTATCTAACAGTAGAAACATAGATAACAGGCTAATACCATAGTAAAAAGAAACAAGACTTTGTTCCTTGTTGTGGAGTTTTTAAGAAGAGTTTTGCTTAGTCGTTCAATCCCAGTCATATGATTTTATCCTGGCTGTCTACTTCTTCTAACACTGGTGATATATTGGAGCAGTGGTCCATGTAGACAATCCTTCCCCAGCTCTTCCAATGGGTCATCTGTATGTCCTGGATTGAGAAATGAGGGAACATTTGGAAAGGAGTGATTGTCTAAAATGTAACATTTTCCTTCAACCAAAGGACAGAGATGGAAAATGTTTTGTTTTCGGATGACAGCTCTCAGAATTCAAGAGCCAGCACAGACACTGGCCATGCTGGTTATTGGATTGTGGGAGATGTAACTGAAAGCAAAGCACTCCCCATCTTTGCCAAATGGAATATAGACCTTAAATTTACCTTGCAGAGCTTTTGTCAACTGATTATGGTTTTTTAGATGCGCTTGTTCCTCTATCCTGCCTTGGCTTCCCCTTCAATTCCAGCATGTTCTTTGTTCGTATTGACTTGTTTTGTGCCTTCTGGTTGCTTCTCAGTTTCAGTATCACCTCAGATGATTGCCCGTGGCCCAGCCCTTGCATTCCCAGGCTTTTGCATCTTAAATTTGATGTTTCAAGCACTTTATGGTTCCATTTCCAAGTGGATTGCAGCTGCTCTATTCATATTATTTTTAGCTTGTATTTTTAAAAGAACATTTTAATAGGATATATGTTTATTTTCATTTTATTAGATTACAGCTGCCTTGTAACACAAAATGGCTGTTAAAGTTGCAGGACATAAATGATGTGGGTCATTAAAGGAATACATAACCTTTTGATTTAATTCACTCCTCTTGGTCAAGCACCAAAAATAATGGTGTTCTGATTCAAACATAAATGAAAAGAAACCTATATTATATAACAACAAAAATGAAAACAAGAAGCCTTGTGGCACCTTTAAGACTAGCAAATATATTTCAGTGTGAGGATTTGTCAATCACAAACTTCTTCAACTATATGGAGTAATTTAGTTGCCATTCAAAAGGCAATACATTTCTGTTTGAAAAGATTAAGTTTTTGTTTCCAAAGCAACTTCCTTACAGGAGACTTTTACAATGACTAAACTCTCCTCTGCACATCTCTAACAGTATGTTTTACAAATATGGTGGCATTCCTTAATGCTGTTTCCATTTTTTACTCTTAAAGTCATCATATCGTGGGTGGGGAAAGTTCCAAGAACAAAATAGCTCTTCAAGGATGTGAATTTCCAGACACCTTTGCAACCACTGTGTTCCAGCAAACTTGTGACATTAGATATTTGCACAATAACCTTAAACAGTAGTGACCTTTGTGTTTTTGATAACTGCACAACTTACATGTGTGGTAGCTCTCAGGTCAATTTGATTTATATTGGGTGAGAACATGTTTCAGGGTCAAACAAGAAAAATGATTTCTCAAATATATGTCTTGTAAAAGAAAAGGTTCTGTTACAATGGCATATATTGGCTTTAGTAGTCACAGAATTCTACTGCCTGAGGTTGAGTGAAATATAACATTAATGTGTGACCACTGGAACATTTCATTCATTTTTTCCTTCAAATTATGAATATTGCATCCTGGCTCATAACTGGGGAATGTTGCAGTGGCAGTGACATTTTGGGAAAGATAGTCCAAAAATGTAGTTTCCCCCAATCTCTCTTCTGTTTCTTCCCTCTCTCTCCACTCATCTACTCTTGGTCTGGTGTTGTGCCCTTAAACTCTAGTATTATACAGTAGGACCCCCATATCTACTAAGGACTGGTTCCAAACATTAACAGAACTGGTCACTAAAGGGTGCCAGAGACCATTCTTCACTAACAAGTATTCTTCAGTAACAAGTATTCATAGCACAGTCTCCATCCAGTGGCCTGTTCTGGTAATATATGTAAAAATAGTTTTTTTCAATATTTTTAATGTTTTCAGACTGTGGATAAGTGAAACCATGTACAGGGGTCCTACTATACCTTCTTACTCATTTACCCAAGATCATGGAAGATTTGGACCACAGATTCAGGCATTACACTGCACCTCAGTTTAAAGTATTTGCAGCAATATTGTCCTGGATCCTATGTTGAAAACTTGCTAGTCATAAAAAAATGGCAAATATGATTGATGAATGGCAAGGGTTGCCTGAACAGCCATCATGTGTGTGTATACAAATCCATACAACTGATCTTGTCAAAACTTCTTCCTTTTCCCTAGATTGCAGACTGCTCCTGTAGTCTTCCACAAGGGGAAGTGTAGAGGAATCATGTGGCATAACATGAAGCCACAAAGTAAGCTTACTTTGTGGTTTCATATTTTATGAACCTACATTAATAACATGTTACAAAAATTCTGTCTATAATGATGCTGTGCTTGTCTGTGTAAACAGTGTACAAGGTGGATAGTATCAAAATGGGTATTTTTCTGTCCCCATCATGATGGCTCTGCAACCAGTTTAGAAAAGACTTCAACCTTCAGGTTTCCTGGTGCCAGGCCATTTTTTAAAAAATAAAGGAACAAACTATTCATAAGTATGTGGGAGTATAGAGCTAAGGAAGATACAAGAAAAAGAAGAAAAGAACATGCAGTCCATAGGCTTGAAAGGCCTAGTGAGTGACAGCAGTGTTATGTGGTTCCTGGGTGCGTTTTGAGATTATTGTGAGAGTGAGTTAGAAGCCAACAATTTCTGAGCCATCATTTGAAATATCTTGGATGATAACAAGTATACCCTTTAAGAAAGAGAAATACTGTACATGTGGCATAAAATAGTACAGAGAGTTGCCTCTTTTTCATCTTACTTTGGCATCTTTTGATCCTTTTTGCTGTTGTTGTCATAGATGAAACCATAAACCCCCTATCCTTGCTCTAGACAGTGTTCCCAATTTTTTTTAATTTACCTAATACAAATCACTACATTGCATTCAATAATTATGTAGGTTCACAAAAAACCAATGCATATTTACTATATTTGAGTTCAGAAGTAGAGTTTCAAACAGCTGGGAAGTAGTAAAATAACATTGTCTCTTACTGTGCCATTTAGTTTGTAATAATGTCAAATACCTGTGAAATGCTGGACATGACATGTAGCACAATCCAATTTTACTTTTCCATGTAATCCCAAGAAATGGAGACAAATCACAATATAATGGGAACATAAGATGATTACTAGAGCTTTTCAAAAAACTAGTTCAAACAGTTCCATAGTAAGGTAATGTCTCAACATTTTGTTTTGCTTTTGATCTTTGACTTAACCAAATGTGTGTAGTACAGGTGTCAAAACAATGTAACAGTGGCTTTATTGAGTTTCTCTGTGGTGGACTGTTACAAATTTGGTTACTTTAATGGTAATAGAGTTTTTGAAATCACTTTAACATTAACTGTTGGCTGATACGGTGTCCAGGTGTTCTTTGTATGTGATTCTGTATGCGCAAGGTAGCACACTGAGTAGTATGGTATAGGACTGTGACAAGTATAGAGCTGTTCAAGCATCACTAAGAAAGAATTATCTATCCATTAACTAATGCATGCAATGTTTTGCATTTTGCATGAGGCAAGGTATCTGGCCAAATTCTCTTTCTCTCAAATTCAGTGCAAGAATAAAGTAGTCACCGCAGTACAAGGTTTCTCTCTTTTTTATGTTACTTTCAGCAGTTTTCCTTTGTGTTGCCAGCCGTTTCCTGCTATTTTTGTGCAATAAGCATTTGCCTTTTTGAGGTTATTTTAAGTTACCGAATCACTCCTCAAAACACAGTGGTAGTGTTTGTGCTTTTTGTCACTCTCCTAGATGAGAGTTGTAAAATGAGCATATAAATCATGTAAATCTCTGATAATGGAAGCTACAAAACTGCATTGCCATCTTGCTCTCACTGCTTCATTCTTACACAACTGAGACTCAGGGGACAGCATCACCTGGGTCTTCGTATCAACTTTTGAACTAGGATGAGCAGAAAATAGGAAGACAGATGCACAGGAAAGGATAAACATAAGCTCTTAAAGCATCAGCAGTATTGTCTATTGTAACAATGGTAGTGAAAAACTTGAAAGAGAAGACAACATCCACACACCATTAATTGTTCTGTGGCTTGCAGCAAAATTTCTGTTTAATCCATAGTCCAGAGTAGTTTATAGATAACCTAAAGTGCACTGCCTCCCAGTTGTGAGGTATTAGGTGGAAAAGGTGATTAGTCAATGAGCCAGAGGGTTTTTTTTTTGTCTGTGTGCTTTCTGCATGTGTGTTAGCTTCCCAAAAGGAAAAAACACTTTTGCATAAATTGCATTTTTGCACAAAATGCAAAAATTACCAAAAACATTTGTTCATTGTCTTTTTCTGATGCTAGATATGAAAACTCTTGCTCAGATTCCTTGATAGGCTTATTTCAGTGTGTTGAAAAAGTCTGTTTTTGATGAAAATGTATAATCTAGTGAGAACTCTACACTCTCCTAGAGAGATAATGGTTTGCCTTCCTCCATGTATGCATAAAGAGACCTTTGGGTAGTGTGGGTGGCATATAAGTTAAATAAATAAATAAAATAAATAAAGAGAGCTTCTGAGGGCTTCTATTTTTCATCCATATGTTTCCAGGGAAGAAACAGAGAGATCTTGGTTTGGAATCTGTGGTCTCTGACACCTGGATGGTAGCAGAGAAAACATGTCCATTACTTTCACTGACTGTTGTCAAAGAAGATATGATTTCTTCCTTCACTGTCACATCTTTGGGCTCACGTCCATTGCAGACTGACTGAAAATTTCATTTAGGCTTAACATGATGTAAAGACATCTCAGAGAGTTCACTTTATAAAAATGTAAATTTTTGAGCCTGGATTTATTTTTCTAAAGGATTGCAAATCCTAGATGTCAAACTATGTGCTAGTCATTTAAAGAGCTCAAACCAGAAAGCTTCTCGTAATCTCGAGAACAAAAGCTGTGCATTAAATTCGGTACTTCAGAAGTCAGCAGCATTACTTTTAAATATTAAGCCTGAATTTCTTATAAAAAGTGGACTATTGCCTAGGCGGTGCTCAACTCTACTCCATGCACCACTGTGTTCGTAGCACATTAATTAGCAATACAACCAGCTTCTGGTTGACATACAGAGAACTAGTGATCAGACCCAAACCAAATCTTGAGTAAGTTTTCCTGCTGATTTTTCTTTGCCAGAAGAGCGACAAAGTACCTCATCCAATGCTCTATTAGGCCAAATATCTCATTGCCTATATATTCAGATGAACTGTAGAGGTTATTAACTTGCCCTTGGCAAAAAGATTTAGTTTTCTAGGGCAAACGCTTTTATAAATTCTGTGTGTGACAGTTTTATTACATATTGTAAATAGAATAGCCTGCCAGATTTTTATGACAGCCATCACTAAGTCATTCAACCTTATTACTTTTCAACCCCTCATGTACCTTGAATGTTCTTCGGGAAAAAAAAGTAATACATTTTTAACATGTTTGATTTTTGAACATTTCACGTTTTGCATATAGGAGGCCAGCTAGGCTTGCAAATATGGCTATTTGTGTAGTTTTAAGTTGCAGTTGCCTGTTATGTCTTTATGAAAAGGCTACATTGTAATGATGCAGTCAGACATTAATTTACACGTTCTGCATTTATAGGCATAGACTCATTTAAGCTTGTTCACTTACTGATAGCATTTACTTTAATGGCTTCTGCGCTCAGATGCATACCTCTGCTGAGCCCTCCAAGCTGTAACCAGTGGGTGTTCTTGTACCTACTGCAGTTGGTGGTTTGACTTCAGTGGTTCATATTTCATAATAACATACTGATGTTATTATAATAAAAACAAGGGTTTGCCCAGTTTTCATATTAATCATCATGTGGTCATATATCAAATAGATGCTCGTGCCATTTTTTTGTTCCTGGTGTGCGCAGTCTCAAATGCCTACATTTTAAAAATACATTAGCATTTATGTTTGCATTGAATTAACCTTGCAGTAGCTTGCAAAATATTGCAAAACACCTATTATGCTTAGTGCTTTCCACACTAGAAAACAGGATACAGGTAAAATATTCAACAGTTGCTCAAATCCAGAGCTGCTCTCAGAGAAAGATGATGGGAATTTTCATCCAGCAAATCAATGCTATACATTGATAGCATGATTATTTTTACTGTGATTGATGTTCCTGTTTTAAAAATTTGTAGTGCATTTTGGGCATCTGTACAACAGGCACACTGCTTGCTGTACGTACAGTATATATGAATCCCCTCAGTACATCCCATGCCATATGCTCTGCATTTAAGTAAAAATGGCTTACTCTTCACTTTAAAAAAAAAATAATTTTTTCCAAATTCTAAAGTAGTTTTCAGTACAAAGTTTCCCTTCCCTTCTAGCTGAAAGTGTGAAAAATACACCCTCACACTTTTAGAGTAGAAAATCTTAGGGAATTCTTGGCAGCTGTGAAACACATAAGAAATTTGGGAGAGTGTTTTTGCTTTAAAATGTGAAGTGGCCAACTGCACTCTCATTCCTCAGAGTGTTCTCCTCCCTCAGGAATGCAACCATGCAGCCAGACTACTGTTAGAAGTGATGGTGATGTATGTCCTTCTCCTGCTTCTGCTTCTTCTTTTCCTTCATTCTAAAAAGAAGGGGAAGGAAGTAAAATATTGGCCATCTCTTTTGATTCACAGTAAGACTCATGCCACAAATCTTTAGAATTTCACTCTCCTTATACTAAAGGTTGGTTTAGTCAATGATCAGGCATTTTCATCCTGTGTAAAGAGGTGTAAAGAATGCTCACTAAATTCTTCATTCTTGCTAATTCAGGCTGGGTTAGTTCCTAACAATGAATTTTCAAGCCCCATGAGATTCTAGGTGGGAGTATGACGAGGACTATTTTGTCTCATCATAGGTTCCATCACAGTTGTGCACAAAATTAGTGTCCCTTTGAGAAGCAAAGGGACGTGGTGGCGCTGTGGGTTAAACCGCAGAAGCCTCTGTGCTGCAGGGTCAGAAGACCAGCAGTGTCCGACTCTAGGGGGCGGTGCTCATCCCCGTTTCCAAGCCATAGAGCCAGGGTTTTGTCCGGAGACAGTTTCCGTGGTCACGTGGCCAGCGTGACTAGACACGGAATGCCGTTACCTTCCCACCGTGGTGGTACCTATTTATCTACTCGCATTTACATGCTTTCGAACTGCTAGGTTGGCAGGAGCTGGGACAAGCGACGGGAGCTCACTCCGTCGCGTGGATTCGATCTTACGACTGCTGGTCTTCCAACCCTGCAGCACAGAGGCTTCTGTGGTTTAACCCGCAGTGCCACCACGTCCCCAAAAATGGTAAGGGAACATTTTTTTAAAAAGTAATTCAAAAATTAGAACAATAATGACTGGCTGCAGAACTTTTCGATTTTTGTTCTGAAAAGTACTGAAAATGATACAAGACAGAAAATTTCTACATGGTGATAATTTGACCTGCGAGAGTGTTTACATGTGCAGGTCACCTCTGGGTACCAGAGAGTTCAAGTGAGAGAAACAGAAGTGTGAACTAGCCAATAATATGATAAACCCAAGCTGTGCTGGTCAGTAGGACACAATATATTTGGTGGACTTTTGAAAGCTAGAAGAGCCTCAGGTATAAATACTTAAATGAGAGAGTCAGCACATCCTAATTTTTATTTTACAGTGTTGATATGCTATAAAACAAACCTAATTCACTATTGCAATTGGAAGTAGTTTGCAATTATTCTTTTCAGACTAAAGCACCACCTTAGGGAATTTAGCTTTCTCATACATCAATATGTTATTGCATTTGTGAGACTGACACAGCTAATCACAACAGTTTTTGAACTTAATGTGATTTTTCTGGCTGACAATGACCATTCCAAAAGGGGCATAAACAGAACAACCTGGCTTTAGGAGATACTGGGTTTTTAAATGGCAGCTTCCTTTCCTGCAGCACAAAAAACAAACCTATTTTACTACAACAAAGTATTTTATATAATACTTTTAAAGCAAGTCCAGAAGGTGTGGTTATCCTGAGACAATCACCCTCTAAGGGGATTAGAAACAATCTGTTCATAAAAAGGTGTGAGCAAATGGAAAGGTCTGCAAAGAACAAGACAGGGGCCAAGAGGAAACAGAGAATGTCCATGGGAGCAGTTGATTGTAATTACAAATAAAACACTGGTAGCTTAATTCCAGCTACAGATGCTGTTGGTAGATAAAGATGGAGTACTCAAACCATTTTTTGCCAAGACAGTTTCAGTACAGTCAGTGGAATGTTACTGAAGGGTATAGGATTGTGGCCCAAGTCAAGCCTCCAGAACAAGCGGCCCATCAAACAGAGTGTGATGGCCAAGTGTGAAACAAGACAGATGCCCTGTACCTTTGTTTTCATGGCAGAAGAGGGAATTCCAGCAGTTGTAACTTGGTTGTAGGGATAGAAAAAAGTTTCTGTAATTCCCAAGCCTCATTAGGACAAGAAATAGACCTCGCCTTAACAAACTGAGGCTTATGATGCATTTTGCAGAAATTTAGTGTGCACAAATAATGCAAATGTTGTAGATATAAGTGGTTAACATCCACAGTTGGAAAAATTGCACAGACATGTTTTAAGGGGTAGGGAATATATGTATGTAAGGTAGGTAAGCCTCTGTGAATAAATTTATACATAAAGAAATAAACATTAGGAAAGATTTAAATGCACACAAATTTCCAGGGAACCCACACCCAATGCCACAACTCAACATAAAACAAGGACAGGAATAAATGATTGCTGGATTCAGAAAAATGCAACAGAATTTAAACTGAGAGGTTTTCGCAGTGGTACTTGCATGAGAAGCTACTCCTATTGACATCCCTTCTCATGCACAACTATTGAAAAGTCAAGAGCCCTGGCCTCTTTTTTTATGTGGCCAGCCTAGAAGAGAGGTTTGACAACAACATACGTTTTATGCTCCTTTTTCTTCATGAAAGAGATTCACATCCAGAATCCATGTGGAAACGGAGGCAATTCCCATGTATTCCCTACCTTTCCTGTGGCACCTTGTAGAGGTGAAAATGCTATCTGGATATTTGTGAGATCTTCTTGAAGAGGATGGACAATGGTACAGGGGATGCAGATGTGAAAGGGGAATAAGTCACAATTCTTTCATTTATTTGAGAGGTGGTTTTCACTGATGGAATATAAGGTAGGATCTCTGGCACAGGCTGGTGTGCCCATTCATAAAGAAGACAGATCTGGATACCATTAACCTTTTCCCATTTAGATTACTGCAATGGATTCTGGTCCTTGATGGATATTTGGAACCAGCAGCTAATGTAACATGTTGTAGCCAGTTTATTTTTTAGTGTGCATCTTGTAGACCCCTGTCACCTAGTCTTACATCAATTACACTGCCTTCCAGTTTTTTTCTCAGTGCAATTCTTATCTCATCTACAAAGCTTAAACATTCTGTGGCAAGAAGCTACTGAAATTTTGTATCTGAAAGTACTCTCCCATATTATAGCCTCTGCACAGATACATAAAGTTGATGGAAAAGTGGGACAGGGCCTTTTTTGTTACTACACTGCAACTGACACTCCAGAAAGTGGTCAGTTTTTTTAAAGTTGGGGTTGTTTCTGCTCAGTGGATACTTTAAAGTGAGTTACAGTGGTGCCTCGACTTACGAACTTAATTGGTTCCAGAACTCCGGTCGTAACTTGAAATGGTCGTAAGTTGAAGCACCATTTCCCATAGGAATGCATTGAAATGCAATTAATCCGTTCCGGCCGAAAGAAAAAAATCACCAAAAAAACACAAACAAACCAAAAACCACTGCAAGACCCATCGGAAATGCGATTAATCCGTTCCGGCCGAAGGGGGGGAAAAAAAAGCAACAAACCGTGCAAGATCCTTCGGAAATGCAAAATAAGCAAAGCAAAAAGCAAAAAAACCATGCAAGACCCTTCGGAAATGCAAAAAAAGCAAAGCAAAAAGCAAACAAACACTGCAAGACCCAACGGAAATGGGGAAAAAAACACACCAAAAAACAAACAAATCCTGCAAGACCCATCGGAAATGGGGGGGAAAAAATCCAAAAAACAAACAAACCCTGCAAGACCCATCGGAAATGGGGGGAACCCCCCCCAAAAAACAAACCCTGCAAGACCCATCGGAAATGGGAAAAAACAACAACCAAAAAACAAACAAACCCTGCAAGACCCATCACAGCATAAAAATATAATCCCACCACCCAGCCCAAAACCACGCTGCAAAACCCACCCAGAACAGTTTTTAAAAAGCAGAAAGCAGCACCTTACCTTACCAGGCAGTCCGAAGCCTCCTCCAATCGCACACTCTCTAACCGCTGGGGTGAAAGAGCTACAAAGAAGCAGCCTCTTCGCCACCAACGGTTAGCAATTTGAATTCCCCACCTTTTTCCCCTGCCTTTTTTTTATCGTAACTTGAAGCTCCAGCCGCAAGTTGAAGCAAAATTTTGCAGCCGGAGCTGGTCGTAACTCGAAATGGTCGTATGTCGGGACGTTTGTAAGTCGAGGCACCACTGTATTTCATTTGCTGTTGTCTTATGAATTTGCTCTAATGTTGAGTTTTGTCCCTTACTTTACGGGCTATCTTAGAGGGGGAAAAGTACAAATACTTTAATGATTACAAACTTTACTGTTTAAACTTGGGCAGACCTAATATTTTAGAATATATGTTCATTTGGGGTATGTTCAAATTAAAAAAAATCAATATGTTCTCTATCTGGCACCACTTTTTCATGTTCATAAAATATGTAATTAATGTTTAGCTTATTGCTCTATGCTGAAATAGATGAAGGCATATATTATTTTGATTAGATACTACTATAGTAGTACTCTGTTAGAGAACACCATTTAGAGGAGAAGCCATCTTCTTGAACAATGAGTCTTTCTTTCAGAACTTTGTCTGAGTGCCGACCCCATCATTTTTCAAATATTGTTTTTATAGATTATGAAAATTGATCTTTATAGGTAGAAATAGTACATTTTAAAAATGACAAGTTGATGTGAAATGATGGCATAGTTAGATTTTTAAAAAGCAGTGTTCAGAAACATGGTATTGGAAACCTACTATTTCTATCAGTATTTAACAGAATGACGTCTCAATACCACTGATCGTGGCGCCTCAAATGACATCTCATTTTGGTCATCCAGACATGTAGTGGCTAAGTTCTGGATACATAAATGCATGTTTAGATTCCAGGTGGAGACACTGATGTTGAAATGTATCAAAGTGCTATTTTGAATGATCAAGAAATTCTTTCTGAAAAGGAAAGCTTGTTACAGTTTTTTTTTTAAATTTTCACTTTATTTTGAGCAAACTTAATATGCCTGTTGAACATAGCGATAAAAGGAATCCATGTTCTAAACAATCTAGTTGTCTTGACATCACAAAATATCTCAAGGAATTTTCAAACCTGTTCATGTCCTCCCATGGAAAAAAATTTTTTTCCTTCTCTAGAGTTCTACAATTTGCACAGGATGTCTCTGTGGAAAACTAGTGTCTTTTCCCTTTGAGAACTAATGCATGCTCAAAGAGAAAGCAAATAACTGAGTTGTTCAAAAAGATGGAAAAACCCTTATCAGACTCATCTGATATTTAAAAATCCATGAAGTGATCCTGCATTTATTGTCATTGTACATAAAATCTGCATTATTTGCACTACTTGTGCAAAAATCTTTTTTACAAATACAAAATGTAGTTAGGTAAAGGTAAAGGTTCCCCTTGACAATTTTTGTCCAGTCGTGTTCGACTCTAGGGGGCGGTGCTCATCCCCGTTTCCAAGCCATAGAGCCAGCGTTTGTCCGAACACAATCTTCCGTGGTCACGTGGCCAGTGCGACTTAGACACAGAACGCTGTTACCTTCCCACCGAGGTGGTCCCTATTTATCTACTTGCATTTGCATGCTTTCGAACTGCTAGGTTGGCGGGAGCTGGGACAAGCGACGGGCGCTCACTCCGTCACGTGGATTCAATCTTACAGCTGAAGATCTACAGACCTTACAGCACAGAGGCTTCTGCGGTTTAACCCGCAGCGCCACCACGTCCCTCAACCCAAATTGTAGTTAAGTTAAGACCCCTTAAATATCTGCACAGAAAAAAGAGAGGGGAAAAAAGGAAGGAATTACAACCCTAAAATGGGCCCAGGGAATACAGAGCCTGATCCATATTATGCATCCCAAAAACATGACTTTCCTCTATTCTAAAAAAAGACCCCAGCTTTCCTGTTAAGGGGAAGGATTTGTACAAATGTACTCCCATAAAGTAAAAGGCAAAACATGAAAGCTAGAGGTACAAGTCTACCTCCTCATTTTTAAATGGGCAATGATGTGTGCCAGCTCTGTGCTTTGGAATGAGAAAATTTATACAATTAAGGTATTTCCTTCATATATCCCATAAGCAAGTTCCTGAATTGTTTACCTAAGAAAAAATAATTGTATTAATTAATTAATTAATTTTTAAAAAACTAAGCTCATGCATTCCTCTGAATTCTTTCTGATACACGGTAAAGTCAGGTCTTCTCTTGATGTAGAATCAAATTGTTTGCCTGCTTTCAATACACTGAGCAATTAAAGAGTATGTTTGCTTTTCAAGGCATTTTGCATTAATTGCCTTAGTAATCTTTACAAAAACTTTGAAAGGGAAGTCTGTATTTCTGTATAATCTAATAGCAATCTCAATTTTGAGAAATCATATGTAGACAAAATGGTACATTTCATGGGCAAGAAATAAGTATTGCAGCTTCAGGAGATGAAATGGCTGTAGATGTATGAAACACACAAACAAAAATATGTATTTATTTATTATTTTATTTATTTAAAATATTTTTTACCCTGCCTGTCTCCTTAAAATGATCCAAGGCAGCTTATATCATTAAAAGACAATATTAAAGCTAATAACAGTGAGTATACAAATGCTAAAAAGACCAAACAAATGCCATACTAAAAAACATAAGCAATACCAAAACACATTCAAAGCCGTAAGGTATAACAATCCATTTAAAAACCCCATTTAGACAGCCAGTCACTCAGTGAAGGCTTGCCTGAAAAGAAAGGTCTTTGCCTGCTTGCAGAAGGATAGCAAAGATGAGGCCAGCCTAGAAACATAAGAGGGCAAAAAGAAGCAGCAGCAGAAACTCAAAATAGCCCATTAAAAACTGGGTATCCTCAGTGGGCATTGCAGAGCGTTATCCATTAGAATGGGAACCACAACTCACCCACTCCACACACAGTATCATTCACCATCTTGAAGGAGACTCTAAGGCAGTATTCAACTTAAACAATGAACATTTATTTAGAACTATATACAGCTTCCCTCCACACACACCAGTTCATCAAGTCTTCAATAGCAAGTCAGTGTGGGGTAGAAATCACCCGACTCCACACACTCATAGTCAAGGTTTGTACTCTTTCAGCCTCTCCTCACAGATGTCCTTGGCTAGCTGTTGCAGGACTTTAAGTTGTTACTGGCATAAGCAACATAGCCAGGTTGGAGTAGATTCTGTCACAGAGGTAGGGTCTCCTCTTGCAGGACTGTATGACCTTCAGTTGGGATCCAGCCTCCTTGGATTCTCAAAGGTCCTTTATAGTAACCCCTTTCAGGAGGGAATAAAGAAGGGTGAGGCCCAAAGGAGGACTCTCCTTAGGTGCGGCATACCCTGCATATATTGAGAGTTCTGATGCTTCTTCACTCCATTCTGGAGCATCATCCCAGTCTTCTCCCTCTTTCTCCTTCTCTTCCCCATCAACTACCCTGAATTCCTCTTCTGTCTCTTTGATCTTTTCCTCTTGGTGGGAAAATTCCTTAGCAGGCTTTCTCCTGCCTTTCTTGCCTTGCTGCCCCATCCTGCAGCTTGGTTCCAGGAAAGTGGTCACTCCTGTATAATGTTGAGGAAAAATGATTCACTCTGTGGCTGCTGTATATGCTTGGTAGGTTACCTGTAGAGGGCCAATGGGATGTAGAGTTAGACCCATGTGCTCAGCCTCACCTGCTGACAGGCATAGCATAGACCTTAGGAAAATGGCAAAGGGACTGGAATGGAGTGACTTTAACCCTGACATGAAGCACTCCACACAACAACATTCAATTTCAGGCCACATCTTTCAAGCCCATATTGCAAAGGAGGATAATAGTGCCTCGGTTAAAACTACCAGCTGAAGTCATGGTTGATTCGAACAAAGCATTTCTGAATGACTACACTGCATTAGCAAATTAACAGTGAAGTCCTTTGCACAATTACTCAGAAGTAATTTCCATGGGGTTCAGCATGCCTTACTCCCAAGTATATGGGGCATAGGATTTCTCACTTACCTAGAATCAAGTCTTAATGAACTCATTCATATACTTAAGCATAAAAAGCATACACAAGAGTAGGCTGTGCACCATATGAAGAGCAATGTAACTATCATACTGTCTCTTTAAACAACAATAACAAAAAGTTTCCCAATGTGGCAATAAAGCATTAAAACATTTCATAGTCTAGTAGTTTGTTTTTATAGTTTATGGGTTTTTTATTCAGTGCCACTGGGGTGATTTATTGTCTGTTTCAGAAAGAGAACACAGGTGGCTTTCTCAGTGCTTCGAATCATTTAGATAGCCAGCATGTGAGAAAAGAATTCAGGACCAAATAATTTTTTTAAATAACATTTAAATGCTGTAGCATTTACTTCTACAAAGCTGTTACATTGAGATCAGCATGTGGACTATGGGAATTGAACACGGTGGAATTGGTATAACTCTTTTGAAATCTATGCCATGGTCAGAGCTGGTGACATCCATTTGCTCTGCTTTCTTTAATTCACATCTATTGAGAGTCCTAGTCAATAGTTCAATATCCTGGTGAGCTAAAGATAAGAGGAATGAAAGTGAGGTGGCTCCAGCCCCGTAATCAGTGCATTGCTCAAATGATGCAAAAAGCCTACAGAGGGAAAACTCAATAATTTGTAGAAGCTCTCCAAGTAAGCCATAACATGAGGAAGTCATCTCTGTGGAAAGCCTTTATGGACTGGTAAGTCTCTACTCTTCAGACCTCTGTCTCATGTGAGCAAAGCAATTATGTTGGGTAGGGCTAGCTTGCTCTCCCGCTTTGCCCATGTAGCTCAATCTGAACAAGGCTAAGGTGATATCCATAATTGCCTTTTCAGGAATTCTGAGGGCCTCACAGTATATGGATGCTCGAATAATTTGATATTTGTGAATTCTGGTACAATCTCATACTTAGACTGTAATGTGTGGACCAGAATATAGTTACCCACCAGGTTATGAAATCACCAAAATGCCTGGCTCAACTTGGATCTTGACTAATAAATAAACTTATGCATGTTTTAAAGCAGGTATTGTGAGATAAAATATATTTTGAAATCCATATTCATTTTAGAGAAAATATTTCTAAAATATGTATTTAAATGCAAAAAATATCCATGAGAAATGTAGGGAAAATCACATATTCAAGAGAAAACAAGATGAGGGAATACATACAGCAGTGGTACAGATTGGTAACAGACTTGTCCATCTTTACTGTACTAGGTAGTTTCCATATCTGAGGTTGCATTCCTATACCCACTTAACTGAGAATAAGCTTTAACTTGCAACCCTTTTCAAGGATACCCCATGTAAAGTGGCTTTCCTCCACCAATCAAATCAAAACATGGAGTTTCAAAAGAAGGCAATAATGGGAATGCAGATTGCTTGGTGATTCTTTGTTTGAAGAATCACCAAAATGCTGCTAGGGGAGGAGTTTCCACACACATGGTTTTGAAACCATGACAAACAGAGGCAACGGAGAAGCTCCCTTGGAGATGGGATGTCCAATAATGTGGAATCCTATGAGTTCATATGCTGCTGCCTCTTATGTTTTAATTGTATGTTTATAAATAAACCTAATATTGCTTGAATGCAAACTCTCCCCCAAAGGAAACCAAAACATAGATTCTACTACCCTGGAACTTCTCACCACACACAGAACTCAAGTGGCATGTAAGAGAATTCTAACTTTGTTTTGAAAATTCCAAGTTATTTTTTGAGTTCCTGATACCTCATGACCCACTTCATTCACTTTCAAGTTTAAAATAGGGAATTTCTCAAATTGATTTTTAAAAAATTGATGCGTGTGATTTTCAATTTGTGGCTCTATTCCCCCCTCCCTTCTACAGGTTATAGATATGCTTCAACACACAAGTGCATTGTTTAAATTGCAGCAGAGAAAGGAATCTTGATACAATGGCACAATCACCTCAGGTTACTTTTTAATTTTGTGATATGATCAGTGGACAAGAATCCACTGTAAAAACCCTTTTTTCCAACAACAGTGGATGCTGTCTCGTCCCTTGAGCACTGCCTGGGGGCTGTTCAGCAATGGATGCAGGTGAATGGACTGAGGCTGAATCCGGGCAAGACGGAGGTCCTTCGGGTGGGTGTCCCAGACATCAGTGGTCTGGGAAACTCCCTTTCCTTTGGGGGGGGGTTTTCTCTTACCACCAAGAGTGAGGTTCGCAGTTTGGGTATACATCTGGACCCGGAGCTCACCATGGAGACCCAGGTGTCCTCAGTGGTCCGTTCCGCACATTTCCACCTTCGGCGGATTGCCCAGCTGCGTCCCTATCTTGATGTGGGGGCGCTCACCACTTTGATCCATGCGCTTGTAGTCTCAAGATTAGACTACTGTAATGCGCTCTACGTGGGGCTGCCTTTGAGACTGACGCGGAAACTTCAGATGGTACAAAATGCGGCGGCCAGACTTCTTACAGGGGTGAAAAGTACCAACATATTTCCCCGACACTGGCCACCTTGCATTGGCTGCCCATTCGTTTCCGCATTGATTTCAAAGTTCTTACGATTACATATAAAGTCCTAAATGGTTTAGGACCTCGATATCTGGCAGAGCGCCTTCTCTCACCCAGTTCTGCCAGAGTCACTCGTTCCAGCCAGGCCGGGCGGCTGAGGGGCCCAACGCCGAGGGAGGTCCGGAAGGAAAGAACAAGGAACCGGGCCTTCTCGGCAGTGGCCTCTCGCCTTTGGAACAACTTGCCAGTGGAGATCCGCTTGGCTCCCTCTCTGGGTGTTTTCAGGAACAAACTTAAAACCTGGCTATTTGGGCAGGCTTTCCCTCCTGCCATATCTCAATTTCTTATACTTTCGCCACCTTGGATCTATAATATATGTTTTTGGTTTTATTGTTTTTAAATTTGTAAACTGCCCAGAGTAGACCTTTGGTCTAGATGGGTGGGATAGAAATCCAATAAATAAATAAATAAATAAATAAATAAATAAATAAATAAATAAATAAATAAATAAATCTCAGAATTCTAGCTGTTAAAATAAGCAACATTTGCTGATCTTCCTTTGACCAGTTTTGATTAGTTGCTATACCAGCTGTTCCTCTTCCTAAGGAAGACAGATTTGGCTGCAATGATTCATGAGCTAATGCAGTAGCCAGATTGCTGCTTGGTGTGCCATTTAGAGACCATCTATCACCTCCATGATCACTGCAGATGGTGACAGCAGCCACGAAATTAAAAGACGCCTGCTTCTTAGGAGGAAAGCGATGACAAACCTAGACAGCATCTTAAAAATCAGAGACATCACCTTGCCGACAAAGGTCCGCATAGTCAAAGCTATGGTTTTTCCAGTAGCGATGTATGGAAGTGAGAGCTGGACCATAAAGAAGGCTGACCGCCGAAGTATTGATGCTTTTGAATTGTGGTGCTGGAGGAGACTCTTGAGAGTCCCCTGGACTGCAAAGAGAACCAACCTATCCATTCTGAAGGAAATCAACCCTGAGTGCTCACTGGAAGGACAGATCCTGAAACTGAGGCTCCAATACTTTGGCCATCTCGTGAGAAGAGAAGACTCCCTGGAAAAGACCCTGACATTGGGAAAGTGTGAAGGCAAGAGGAGAAGGGGATGACAGAGGATGAGATGGTTGGACAGTGTCATCGAAGCTACCAACATGAATTTGACCAAACTCTGGGAGGCAGTGGAAGACAGGAGGGCCTGGTGTGCTTTGGTCCATGGGGTCACGAAGAGTCAGACACGACTTAACGACTAAACAACAACAACAAATCACCTATCTTGAACCAACAACATTGGTTTCTATTATACTTCTGAGCTTGATTCAAGGTGTCGGTTTTAATTTATAAAACACTAAGTGACTAGGAGCCAGGATATCCAGAAGAACATATCCTCTTATATGCCCTGCCTGGACTTTGATATCTTCAGCGAAGGATCTCTTGTCCCATACCCTTGAGAAGCTACATTGATGAGAAGATAAGGTAGAGCATTCTCTGTAGCAGAATTTGGATTATGGAACTTCTTCAAAAGCTAGACTGTGTGTCTCCATCATGATTTAAGAAGGAAAACGCTAAGGGTTTGCAATTTGGTGGGGAAGAAGGGAAGTTGGACTTTGCTCATTAACAGCTTTCACATGCAACTGAGGCAAGAGTTTATCAACACTCTCCAGTCACAGTGTTTGCAGGGACAGAATGTGAATAGGCATTTGTGGTACAATTCAAAGGGAAAGAGGGGAGCTATAATGTCACCAAATTTCATGTGGGTCAGTGAAAGATACTGGTTTGCAGTGCAAATCAACAGAAGAGCTCACAGCCCAGATTTCTAAACTGCAATTCAGATTTGGGATCTGAAAAGAAATTGGATGTGTTCTGAATTGCTCATGACTGAAACAGGGTCTGATATGAACACTGAACTGGCCTCTGAACTGAATTGGGGGATTGGTGCTCGGTTTCACACTTGATCTGTTTTTCAAGAACATTGATTTTTTTAAAATGACTTTCTAAATTGTTTTTTATCTGTTTTTGAGGAATATTTCTGCTTATTTGTGGTTGCCCATTACTTTGGGGGTCCCCATTGGCTGCAAAGGGGCAAATGAATGAGTTAAGTTTAAGTTAAGATTACTTTTTTAGTGTTTTTTTTTAAAAAAGTAAATAAATAACTATTTTTGTTAATAATAATAATAATCTTTGAACTTCAGAGCTAAAAGCGATCTGATGGGTCATTGAGTCCAGTCCCTGTCAAAGAGGAACAGTAAGGAATCAAACTTCCAACCTCTGGCCACAGTCAGATACCTAAACCACTGAGTTATAAGGTTTTAAGGTAAAGGTAAAGGTTCCCCTTGACAATTTGTCTAGTCGTGTTCGACTCTAGGGGGCGGTGCTCATCCCCGTTTCCAAGCCATAGAGCCAGCGTTTGTCCGAAGACAATCTTCCGTGGTCACGTGGCCAGTGCGACTTAGACACGGAACGCTGTTACCTTCCCACCGAGGTGGTCCCTATTTATCTACTCGCATTTGCATGCTTTCGAACCGCTAGGTTGGCGGGAGCTGGGACAAGCGACGGGCGCTCACTCCGTCGCGTGGATT
Source organism: Intellagama lesueurii (assembly GCA_037013535.1). Lineage (NCBI taxonomy): Eukaryota > Metazoa > Chordata > Lepidosauria > Squamata > Agamidae > Intellagama > Intellagama lesueurii. The sequence continues at coordinate 54,691,271 of JBAJHW010000003.1, read as the reverse complement.
CGATCTTACAGCTGCAGATCTATAGACCTTACAGCACAGAGGCTTCTGCGGTTTAACCCGCAGCGCCACCACGTCCCTCTTAGGTTTAAGGTATAAGGTTTTAATAGGCTCCAAAACATAATTAAGGTTTGCATCAGCAGGCATCCTGTAGTTATTGTGGCACAGCCAGCTTTAGTCAATTTTTTAAAAGACGCCTTCATAACAGTGTGAATATGGCTGTATTCTGCATCAAATGATCCCAGGGTTCTGGGAGGTTAGAGGTAGTTATGTAAACAATTATGGAGTGAGAGCATTGTGAAAATATCTTGTAAGGAGTGGAGGGGAAAGAATTAAAATGTGATCATTCAACATTACAATACATGTGGCTGTAATCCAGACAAGCTGCTGCCAGGTGACAAGAGGTCTACATTTGCAGACAAATTGCCTATGAGAATGTAAATTGCCATGTGTATAGCAACATTTACAGGGCTCACAGCTTTCTTCTACCTGGTGCCAAATTGTAGTTATAGAGATATACTTGCATAACTATTTGGTTAAGTGCAGTGATGAACAATCTGTCAAAGAAATGCTGCCTTCACTTTGGTTGGTGTAGCTCTCTGTCTCCTAAGGATAAATGGGATTCAGTTTCATGACTCCTGGATCTTGAACTAGAAACCTGGAGCTTTTGTACTACCATAGAAGCACTGTCTCACTTCCTTTCAGTTGTCTTTGTTTGAGTACTGCACAATATCTTAAGATGACTGAAATTTTAATCTTACTGTCTTTGGTCAGCTAGAAATGCTTATGCCAGCACGGGAGAGATGTGTAAGGGTTGGAAAAGAAGAAAACACAGAGAGAAGAAGGAAAAGTGAAACAGGTCACACTTGTAATAGCTTCAAGATCTAAAAATTAATGCTTAAGCATGCAAGCAAAGATCTGTATTCATTTAACCTGCTTGTTGATAGGGATGATAATATTTGTTTTACATTCTCCCACATTCAAATATTTAGACTTCAGATTCTTTCCATCTCAAATATGTAATTTGAAAAATGTTGGTAAATTCTTAAAAAAATGAACTAAAATAGTTTTTGACAATCCACACTAGCCAAATTCAATAGGTACAGCAGTTCCCAGCATGGTAAGAACTATGTTGTACCTACGACTCATCTATATGTTAAAGATGAGGGTGTCTCAGGAAAAAGAAAGAAACAAAAATAAAAATAGGCAACCCTAATTTAGCCCTAAAATAGTAGAATACAGAGATTCAATCCCAGTTTGTTAACACTTAGGAACTCCCACTCAAAGCCCAGAGTCTGGAACACAGGTCTGTCAATTTCAGGTTCTGACCTTTGGCCACATGCAGCCAACAGAGGTGAAGATGTGCTCTTCCCCAGCACTTTTTGGGGGGTCTGAGTTCCCCACACTACCAGTTGATTAATTTTTCAAAAGAAAATGTTGAAAATGTGTCCTTGTGCTCACAAGGAACATGGGAAGCAATTTGGGCATGTTTTGGGTTCTACAGCATCCTGCCAGTCCCCCCAACACCCTGGAACTGCATTTTCAAAGTGACTGGTAGAGGGCATAAAGAGGGCTTTTCAGTAAAACAGGCTTCTGAAAAGAAAAAATATTGCGAAGATATTGAGCCCAAAATGTTTGTGGGGGCAACACACAGGCTATGTTTTGTTCACCCCTGGTTTACCATCTCAGTGAGAACCATTGCCTGGATACAGTTCTGTACCTATGCTGCTGCTTCCCTTAAAGAGGATACAGCTGCTTGTTCCCCTTAAAGATGTTTCAGCTGTGAAGCTGACCTTGGCAATATAGCCTTTCCTTTGGTAGAAAATGCCCAGTTCTCAAGCTAAAATGTTCTTCTTCCATTGTTAATGCAGAAGGCAGATCAAAATATATTTTACCTGTATGTGATGGTATTGACTCTACAGCACTGCCTGGAGGAAACTGTATCAAAAACATCATTTATTCTATAACACCGGCAGACAGGTTTGTTTGTTTGTTTGTTTTTTTGTTTAACATGTGTAGCAAATGGTGTCCAATAACATAATGCTGCATTTTCATTTAAAATTTGAGATAAAAAATTCCCTATGAACAGACAAAAAAGAGAAAGAGAGAGAGGGAGAAACAAAGAAACAAACAAGGAAAAGGAGAAGCCCTTTGAATAACTGAACATTGGTTAGATTAGCATGTTCAACGTTATCCAATAACTTTAAAATCTCATTGAAAACATAAACTTCACCGTAGCAGGGATTTGTTTTATTACATTTGTTTAGTATAAATCTGTGGAGTATTTGCAATGGATATTACTTCGATATGAAAATCTTGGCTTGCTATTATATAACGAAGATGAGACATTTATAATAAAAAAAACAATGGTGTGCATATTGCAATGAATCTGATAGATGGACTATATCCAGACACTTACTTCTGTTCCACCAAATACTATACCACCTTAAACACACCCAATCTCATCTAATTTGGGAAGTGAAGCAGGGCTGAGTCTGGTCAATGCTTAAATAAGAGACTACAAGGGAAGAACAAGGATCTCCAAATGGAGCTGAGAAGGAATCTTGTCCACAGCCCTGGAGAGCCACTACCATGGTTGATTACATAGGGCTAGATGCAGCAATGATCCAACTCAATATAAGGTAGCTTGCTCTGCACCTGGATTGTTTCAACTACTTCTATGAAAGAGGAAATATTTGATAAAAATTTGAAGGGGAAATGGGGAAGATGACCTTTCCTGAATTAAAAGAAATCTTCTCTTTACATTCTCTATTCCTTTTGGTAAGGAAGTTATTGTATGCAACACAACACTGTAGCTATACAGAGTGATGAATTCCAGGAACCCTGCTAATCATATGCTAAATGGGAGAGTGCAATGTTTCTTCGCTTTGCAGTGAAATGGGAAGATTTTTTTTCTTATTGTTGTTGGTCTTGGAAAGTCTCTTATGAGACAATTGTGCAAAATTTACAAAAAACAACTGGTTACTGTTACATGGGCTTTTTAAAAGTAGCCACATTTAACTGGGTTTGTTTACATCACTGTGAGCAATCAGTCTGTCTTTTGGTGCTTCCTTAAGAGAAAAGAGAAAAAATGCCAAAAATATTTTGCACAAATTGCATAAATCACAATGGGAAACAAAGCACTTGTCTCAGTCTTGCGGTGGATGTGAGAACTCTCAGTATAGGTAGACAGCAGCCTGTCTCATTGTATTCAGACATCTTTCTCAACTTCAAACAAGGCGTTAGTAAAATTACTTTACATCCCTAATCCAAAACTAAATTTTACACTCTAACTTTGTGAAGCAATATTTGAATACTTAGATATTAAATAAATCTTCCTGATACGTTTAGTATAGTCTGTTTAGTAATGACTGAATAGGGCTAATATCTCACAGAATAGCACACTGTTCTTAGTGTCTCAAGAAGTACTACAGTTTTTATGAAGAAATATCCCATATAGAGGTGAAAATCAGCTAAGGGTATGATCACATGGCTGCAAAAGCATGTGCCTGCTTACACTGCAAAGGGACAGTATCCCTTAAAATGATCCTTTCTAAGTGCCCCATCTGCCAGGGAATCACTCGGGCCCAGCTCCCAAAAGCAGAAGCCCTACAGCAGAACCTAAAAGGTCCAACCTGGATGTGGATTGGGGTCAGTCTGAAGCAAATTTCCCTGAATGTTGCATGATCACCTGGAAACAAATCGTACTGGATTATTCCACAAGTGGTTCATATTGTGATCTTATTTCCCTGTGTGATCACAGACTAAATCAGAGAAAAGTCTAGGAAAGCCTAGTATTTTCATGTGGGAAAATGATAACCCCACTGTTTTGGGAACTTGGCTCCTCTCACCAATGGCATCAAGCTCCCACCATCCCAGCCCAATTCAGCTTTTGGGCTGCAAAAGGTTCTCACCTCCTGCAACACAACAGCATGAAGCACAACAAAAGCATGAAGAAGCTTGAATTAAAAAATAGAAGTAACACCACAGGCTTTATTTTTACCCAGAATTTCTCCTAATTTCCCATGCCTCTTTCCCAATTGCCTGCATTAAGTGACATAGCAACTCCCTCCTCATTTACATTTCCCCCCAACTGCATAATTATCAGCCACACACATTTGTACCATGGCCACTCCTAGTTAAAGCTCAGTACATAGGGAAAACACAGTAATATTCTAAACATGCCTAGGAAGATGGCTTGTGAACTCAATGAGGCTAAAATGGACCAAAAAGCAGTTTTTATATAAAATGACTATATTTTGCAGGGCACAGCAGATGCTAGCTCTTCTCTGTGACCTCACAAAGATAACTGTCTTCCAAAAGACAGTACAGAGATGGAGAAATAAGTTGGCAAATCTAACTTCAGTAAAATGTATGAATAAACATTGACAATATCTATGTCAGTAATAAGACTCTGGTTCCTGAGAATTGAGGCAGACCACAAACAAACTGACCTCTCCTATACCACAGGTTTCAGATCCAGCTGTTGAGCCATTTTGTGAGTATAAGCCATAGAACCTACTGCTCCCCAATATCTGGTTAAAATGGTGGAAAGTTTACTTAACTTCTCCTTACCATTCCACCTTTAAATGTGTGACAACTAATAATATTGTTGTAAATGGAAAAATAGAATTTAATTTTAAGGTTCTTGGCTCCTCTGGCAAGGACCTGAAAAAGAGAAAAACAGTCAGAGAAAACTCCTACATGTGAGTAATTTGCAAATATAGACAAGAGGTTTATTGGAAAGAAAGAAAGAAAGAAAGAAAAAGGAGAGATGCTTGAAAGGCGGAGTGCTGTCAGTCAGTGACTGAGACCAATCAGCAGTTACCAATTTATTATTTTCTATGAAATGTTACAAAAAATATTTTGTACGAAGAGCAGTTTCTGAATCTTCTCTAAAGTCTTATCTATTCCATAAAAATATACAATACATTGCAGTAATATAAGTGAATATATGAAGTAAAAGCAGTACTCTTCGTTCAACCAAATTCCAAGGTAGTTTTACGTATTTGTATGGCCAGATAAATGTTTTGCACCTCATCATGTCCCATGGTAGCTTCCACAGCTAAAGTTCCATATATGCAAGTAGTGAACAGTATATTGGTAATATACTTTACTGAGTAACCTTTGCACACCTACTAAATTGCCAAATACACTTGTGCCTGTGTTTTCTAGGACGAAACATACTGTTTTCAATGGGTTTTAATCATAAATAAGTGGATACAGGATTCAGCCATTAGTAAGGCATTTCAATTATTTTTATTTCAATAGGAAAATATTAAATTTGACTTCAAATATAATCTAGTCCAAACTTTCTAACAGTTCCCATTAAGGATGTGAAAATATCTTTTGTCTTCTCCCCCTTGTGAAGTTAGTCATACACCCATACAACAAACATGAAAGGATAGGACACTTGATCACAGAGATGCAAACAATCTCTCCAGTGCTAGTTCATGCAGTAAGGCAACAGCTACTGCATTCTTCATCACTGTGCATTTTACAGAAATGAGCAAATAGCAGTCTCAAAGATGTGCAAAATTTCTTGGGAGAGTTGAAGAAATTCCCATGAAATCACATTGAGGAGAAGAATGCCTTAGTCATCCCATTTATTATGTCAGGATGATTAGACAGGCCTTGAAAACCTGTGTCTTGTTAAGCTGAATTCACCCTGCAAGGCATGTAGAGTAGTCCACTGGGAAATCAATAAACCATCTTTTTTTGCTGCCTTTATTTGACAACACAAATCCTTGTCTCGCACATGGAAAGTTGTAGGTCAACCGTGGTGGGATGTATTTGGCTTGTGTGAGGTTCACAAGTTATTGAGGCCTGCTTTTTGAACTGCTGGTATAAAGGAAATTGCTTGAAATGCTTGAACTATATTCCAAAACTTCATTTTATTAAATTGGACTCAGGTGGACATCTCTTGTGGCATAGCTGGCTAGGGAATTATAGGATCTCTCTATCTCTGTATCTCTCTATCTGTCTGTCCTATAATTCCCAATATATGTCCACTTGAGACTAGGTTATTTAAACCAACCAACCTGTCTGTCTGTCTGTCTGTCTGTCTATCTATCCCAACAGTGCCTACATTTGGTATTTCTATATGCATAAATATGTATAAAGAGAGAGAGTGGTGTCAGTATTGCAGTATAAATATCAGATTCAGTTTATCATACAACCCAGTTTTAGAGTTAATGCATAAAACCTTAACAGGAAATGCTTGCGGTCCTAGTGTCTGTAATTCTCAACTTTATCCAATTAATTTGTCTTACCTGGTACTACAAGTAGATTAACAATTACCTCCTGTAGTACAGAAAATGTTTTCAAAAGTTTTCATAAATGAGAGAGTCAAATTGATGGCAGTCCTTGGAGACAGGAATGTAATTATGACTGTCAAAGCTGTATTCGCCTCAGTGTCAATCATTGTGATAGAGCAGTGCTTGGCCCTTGAGGATTCTTGCAATGCAAAATGAGCCATAGATTGGACAAAAATCATCTAGAGGTTGCACCTGTCATTTGATGACCTTAAAGAAGAGATGGCAAACTTCATGGCTTTGATAACCACTACTACCACCCTAAATTATCTGACAATTAAGAAACAACAGATCAGAAGAGCTGCTTTCCCCCTTTTAGGATACAGTAATTTGCATCAAATATATATTATGCACCTCAACAGTAGCTTGTGGCTTTCCAGTTTAGTTCATTGTGTTCTACTCTATTTATTTCTACATATATATCAAAAAGAACTAACTAGTAATCATGAACTTTCATTTGCTTGTTTCTCTCCTCCCCACCTCTCCTCTCCTCTCCTCACAAACACTAAAGAGAAAAAGTGGAGTTCCAAAGCACCTGCTTTAACACTCCCTGTGAGAAATCCAACCATGTATCATAGACTTAGGACACCTGGGAAATTGCATTTCCCATGGCTCCTTATCCCTGTTGCAGTAGCAGCTTTCTGGGTGCCTGTACTGGCAATGCAGCAGACCTGGAAAAGGGGGAAAAGCCTAAGAGATGTCATGCTGCTGACTAAGTTTGGAAAAAGGAAAGGAAGTAGTGAGGAAGACAGAGTTAGCTGATAGTGGCAATTTGAGACAAATGCCTTTGTGAATCAGGAAAAAACAATATCCGTAGACCCAATTTGGAAAACTTTCTGCATTGAGTGCATATTGGAGACAGACATTTTAAACTGGAAATTCAAACTCCTTATTAGGATAATGCCTTTATTCATTCAAACAGAAAATAGTAGAAGATGGTGTACACAGTTCTAGGATTAGCAGATCCCTTAATCAGTCAAGGTATTGCAATAATAATAATAATAATAATAATAATAATAATAATAATAATAATAATAATAATAATAATAATAATAATAATAATAATAATAACCTTTGTTATCAATGCACATGTGTGCAGTGAAATTAAATGAGCCTCCATTGGTACAACCTCACAAAGCACAAAAACACAGAATACATTCAAACACAGAATACATCTCCAGCCTTATAAACAAATCCCTAACCCCAGGAATACAGGGGCTAGGCACACATTTCCACATACACACACACACACACACATTATGTACACATTATTCCACCGATATTGCATGTTGCACTGACACTGTGAGTCTGTTATATTAAGTCTAGTCATGGTGTTATGTGGCATTTAAAAGTCTGGCGGCCCATGGATAGAAGCTATTTTTCATCCTATTTGTGGAAGGAGGTGGAAAGAGAATAAATAAGAGAAAGACAAAAGCAAATATGGATTTGTTTTAGAATGGGTTTTGTTTCCCCATCCTGTTGCAGTTGTAATGGAGCGGATGAATCAGCAGATATCCCAGTGTCAGGTGATATGCTGTGATGAGGTTTCAGCAAGTAGAAGCCACTGTGTTTGCTGAGAACAAACCGGCAGAACTCTAATATACCTTAATATACAGAGACCACAGCCTTTGATTCGTCATCAACAAGTCTGCATCTAATTTCTACTTTTTAATTCTGAAATCTCTGAATTTAGACATCATCTCCAGAACATCTAAGAACCTTCTGGAATTTTCCATGATCATGGAAACAGAATAAATACCGTTAATGTAAAAATATAAATTCCTATCACTACGTTCATCTGTTTCTGAACCAGTCAAGCTGAAATTTAGCTGGATTTTGAAATGCATTATGTTTTTCAAATAATGAAGAAATACTAAAGCAAATGAATAAAAACCAAGAAATCATGAAACACATATTTCAGTCTTGTAATAAGGGGGGAGTAAAGAAAAGTATAGGTTTTGCTTTATAGGTATAGCCAACAATATACCTTCAAGACATTGTACGATCAGGATATTATAAAGTCGTGGGCAAGGGGAAATTGCCCAAAGAGCCTTAATTGTGAAAGCAAAATTCTTCAGCAGAAAAACAGCCATTATATGTATCCTTGATAAAAGGCAAAGGGAGACAAAGGGAGAATTATAGGAGAAATGTTTTTATTTTTTTCTTATTACTCATCTTAGCCATTATTTTACATTCCTGATCCTCAAACAAAAATCCCCATAAAAATGGCAGAATCCTATCAAGGACAAGGAGTATTAAGCCCCACAGTCATCATTCCCTATGCAATCTAAAGTTTGTAGTTCTATGAACCACTTAAAGCAGTGGGGCTTCCATGTGTGCAAGAGCATGGTGAATACCCGCTTGTGCAAATTTCAGAACAAAACACTGTGTGAATGATGGGCCATTCTATATGTAGGAAAAAGAGAGAGGATTCTGCCCATAGTCTCTAGCCATATAGGAACAGTACCGTATTTGTCCGTCCATAAGACACTACTTTTTCCTAAAATCATTACACTAAAAATTGAGGGGTATCTTTTACACTGAAGTAAGCTGAGATAGCTGAGGAGAGAACAAAATGGCACATACCTTGCCTCTGTAAACAGGCTTCCTTCAGCCACGAGGCTTTGTTTCCTACAATCAGGAGACTTAGCTTCCTCCAATACGAGCCTTATGGAACTGATGTCAGCTGATCCTGAACAAACCAATTGGAACACACCTCCTTGGAGGTGGAGCCTGTAGCCTCAAGATTCAACAGAGACTCAAAATGTCTGATGTTCTGAGCCCAGAGGCTGAATCCTCAAAGCTAAGTTTTCTTAATTTTGGGGTTAGAAAATTGGGTGTGTGTGTGTCTTATAAATGGAAAAATACGGTAATCAAGTTTGCAAATCTCAGCTCATCTAGTCATGTCTAACTTAGAGGTTCCACATTGACTTTAGCAAACTGAATTTTAAAAAATACAAATATATCCTGGGAAATGGCCCCTTTATGTAATATACTATGTCTGGGAGAAGGACAATAGAGCAAAAGGTGCAGAAGTATGTAAGAGAAAGTAATTGTAGGCATTTATGGGTCAGTGAGTTTTAGAACTAGAGTTTTTTAACTTAGTATTTTCCAGACTGAAGAAAGGTTATGCAATACACAAGGGCACAAAGCAAAACATCTCAATAAATCTCCAAATACAAAGCTACAAACACTGTTCTTACGGAAGGTGAATAGGGAAAATGTGTATGAAAACAGGAACAGTCTATTTTTTTTTTTAAACAGATAATGTATAACATGTGAAAATGGGATGGGAATGGAAAGAGGTTATGTACAAGAATAAAAGGCTGGTAGTGCAATGCCAAATAAACATGGATGACTGGAGGAGTAAAGAATTAGATGGGGAGGGGATTCCCTGGAAAAAAAGCCTATCATATATTGTTTGTTTATTAATTATGGGAGGAGGGCAGCGTTTGGAACCTTATTTTTTTAAAGGAACTCCTTGTGTTACAGAGTACTTAGAGGCAATCAGGGTATTAGTTTTCTTCAAAAAGGTAATTTGTCATTTTGTGAGTTATGAATGTTTAGTGTTGGCATGTAAAGAAATACTCTTTAGTACTCCGGAAAAGTAAGTCTTGAAAGTAAGCAGCGCCAAAAGAAAGTGACTTACTGACTTTTCTAGTTGCTTTTGAAATGTAATTTATTTAGGCCTTATTACGTTCAATGTAACTACCTATATGTTTCTTATTACTTGTAACTACACAATTACAACCTCTGCCCTGTGGCCAAATTAAGACTCCAGTTTCACTTACTGGAAGTCCTTGTTCTTTTCATGTTACAGTGTGGCAGCCCTCCTGAGCTGGGCACATCCCTAGCCCCTCACAGAGGGGACTCATTGTCTGTGATAGGGCTGACTGCCCATCTCCCTCACTGAAGATCTGCTCCTATGCATCAAATCAGCCTTCCTGTGCTACCAACAGAACAGTGACAGATAGGTTGCATGCACAATTGACAAATATTGGAAATAGTCCTTCCCCCAAAATTCCAAACAAATTACTATACAAACACAGGGACGATGGATGGGTGAAGTCTGCTTGAAGACTTCCAGAGAGGAGCCCCAAGTTCCCCTTATATCCCAGCCAAACAGACCAGACTGGAAATTCCATCAGTCAGGTCTGCCAGGCTGGGAAATCTCCTTTCAAGTGCTGCTGGCTGTTCTGATTGGCCAGGCAGCCATATGCACGCTACAACTCTCTAATCTCAAACATGCCTGGGAAGAGGACCCAAGATGGCAGGCAACTTCTTCTCTGCATCCTGGACTCATTGAGCTGCAAACCATGCCCCAGGTTAGTGCTTTTACTGGGTGTCTAGGCTTCTGGATGCCAAATTGATAGGCCCATACTTGAATTTCAATCATGTAACCACACACTTGAAGCGATTCCTTGTGGTGTAGTGGATAGAGTGACACACTAGGACACTGGAGAACAGGGTTTGAATCTCCACTTGGCCATGGAAACTCACTGGGGGAGTAAAACTAGTAAAAACCACCCCTTAAATATCTCACCTTGAAAACCCTATTGGGATTGCTATAAGTCAGTTCCAACTTGATGACACAGAACACATACACACATATTTGTAGCACTTTTTTCTTCTTTTTTACATTATATCCCTTATTCAAAAGGATAGTCCAAGACTGACTTTCTAACCAGGAGTAATATTTAAGGGCTGCAAAGAATGCCCAAATTTTATATATATATATATATATATATATATATATATAGAGAGAGAGAGAGAGAGAGAGAGAGAGAGAGAGAGAGAGAGAGAGAGAGAGTGTTGTGTTAAACACAAATTAAAAGAATAACAATAATATCAGCAAACTCCACACGAATTGACTCAACTCATAGATGAAGCACAATCCCCATGAAAACCATTCAGCCTGACTAATTAAAAGACTGCTAGAATAAAAATCTTATCAATCTAGTGAAAAGGAACCAAAGATGAAACCATTTCCAAGTACTGAGAGTCCATTTGGAAGCCCCTATTTCATGTTGCAACTATTTTTTCTTCCAGATTGGCATAAATCCATTGGCATAAAGTTCAGCTGTGAATTGCTGCAAGTTAAAAAGTCAGCGTAGGCATTTGCTGTTGCATAGGGGATTGCTGTGAAACAGCAATGCTTGTGCCAACTTCTTTACATGGAAGCAATTGACAGCAAGATTTACATTGATGGAATTACATTGGCAGGCATAACTGGTAGGATTCTGGACACAACTTTTAAGAAGGACAGGATTTCTTTTTCATCTTCTTCATCACGGCTACCATAATATAGATTCTTTTTTCCAAATATATACTGGGTACAGGGATAGGGAAGGTTACAGAAAAATGAATGCTGACTTCCAAAGAATAGCAAGGAGAGACAAGAGGGCCTTCTTAAATGAACAGTGCAAAGATATAGAGGAAAATAATAGAAAGGGAAAAACTAGAGATCTGTTCAAGAAAATTGGAGATATTAAAGGAACCTTTTGTGCAAAGATGGACATGATAAAGGACAAAAATGGTAGGGACCTAACAGAAGCAGAAGACATCAAGAAGAGGTGGCAAGAATACGCAGAGGAATTATACCAGAAAGATCTGGATGTCCCAGACAACCCAGATAGTGTGGTTGCTGACCTTGAGCCAGACATCTTGGAGAGTGAAGTCAAGTGGGCCTTAGAAAGCATGGCTAACAACAAGGCCAGCGGAGGTGATGGCATTCCAGTGGAACTATTTAAAATCTTAAAAGAAGACGATGTTAAGGTGCTACACTCAATATGCCAGCAAGTTTGGAAAACTCAGCAGTGGCCGGAGGATTGGAAAAGATCAGTCTACATCCCAATCCCAAAGAAGGGCAGTGCCAAAGAATGCTCCAACTACCGTACAATTGCACTCATTTCACACGCTAGCAAAGTTATGCTCAAAATCCTCCAAGGCAGGCTTCAGCAGTATGTGGACCAAGAACTCCCAGAAGTACAAGCTGGATTTCGAAGGGGCCGAGGAACTAGAGACCAAATTGCTAACATGCACTGGATTATGGAGAAAGCCAGAGAGTTCCAGAAAAACATCTACTTCTGCTTCATTGACTATGCAAAAGCCTTTGACTGTGTGGACCACAGCAAACTATGGCAAGTTCTTAAAGAAATGGGAGTGCCTGACCACCTTATCTATCTCCTGAGAACAGGAGCAGGAAACAACAGTTAGAACTGGATATGGAACAACTGATTGGTTCAAAATTGGGAAAGGAGTACGACAAGGCTGCATATTGTCTCCCTGCTTATTTAACTTATATGCAGAATACATCATGCGAAAGGCCGGACTGGAGGAATCCCAAGACGGAATTAAGATTGCCGGAAGAAATATCAACAACCTCAGATATGCAGATGATACCACTCTGATGGCAGAAAGTGAGGAGGAATTAAAGAACCTCGTAATGAGGGTGAAAGCGGAGAGTGCAAAAAATGGTCTGAAGCTCAACATCAAAAAAACTAAGATCATGGTCACTGGTCCCATCTCCTCCTGGCAAATAGAAGGGGAAGATATGGAGGCGGTGACAGATTTTACTTTCTTGGGCTCCATGATCACTGCAGATGGTGACAGCAGCCACAAAATTAAAAGACGCCTGCTTCTTAGGAGGAAAGCGATGACAAACCTAGACAGCATCTTAAAAATCAGAGACATCACCTTGCCGACAAAGGTCCTCATAGTCAAACCTATGGTTTTTCCAGTAGCGATGTATGGAAGTGAGAGCTGGACCATAAAGAAGGCTGACCGCCGAAGAATTGATGCTTTTGAATTGTGGTGCTGGAGGAGACTCTTGAGAGTCCCCTGGACTGCAAGGAGAACCAACTTTTCCATTCTGAAGGAAATCAACCCTGAGTGCTCACTGGAAGGACAGATCCTGAAGCTGAGGCTCCATTACTTTGGCCATCTCATGAGAAGAGAAGACTCCCTGGAAAAGACCCTGATGTTGGGAAAGTGTGAAGGCAAGAGGAGAAGGGGACGACAGAGGATGAGATGGTTGGACAGTGTCATCGAAGCTACCAACATGACTTTGACCCAACTCCGGGAGGCAGTGGAAGACAGGAGGGCCTGGTGTGCTCTGGTCCATGGGGTCACGAAGAGTCGGACACGACTTAATGACTAAACAACAACAACATACTGGGTATCATTCATTTTAGAAAGTTACAATACTGGATTGCGAATGGAAAAGGAACAGAAACTTAATAAAGTGTATTCCATATATGCAGGAAATGTGGAGACAAAACTAAGATTGAAAGGACAGAAGGAGTAAGGTCACAATAATACCTATTTGCTTCATTCAATATTTTCATTCTCCAGTTGTTTTACAGCTGTTAATTAAAACTAACAATACTCTTATGTGAGTTTATTCATTCTGTAAGCATGTGAATTCTTTTGCAATGGCGACATAAGATGGAGACATTTTATTGCTAAATAGTGTTTCTGTAGATCCGATAGCTGACAAAAAGAGCTGAGTTAAATGTTCCAACAAAGCAAGCGAAACTTTCCTTGTCTCCCCAAGCAGGAAGCCACTCAAAGCCACTAGTTTCAGGGAAGCTCATTGATCATTGGGGCACTTTTATTGAGGTCTGCATATTAGCTGTTATTACTTATTCGGACTTGAAGGCGTCTTTGTAAATTACAGATAAGGGGTCCTTTGTTTTCACCTGCAAATTCAGCAGCTGGGAAACTGAAATGAAAACACTAATGCCAAGCAGAAGATCTGATAGAGAAATTGGGGTTTGGATTGTTCCCCTTCTCCATTCACCAGAATGTATCTCAGGCAGAGCTATAATCAAAATGTTCTTTCTTCTGTGAATAAATTAGAGATATCCTGAATATAAAATCTCAGGGCACTTGAAGACTGGAATGTACTCATAATCTGCTTGAGGGATTTGTGTGCATGAACATGCCTTAAATAATGTCAGATGAAAAATATTGAATATTCTGGTAGTTTGATTTTGTTGGTGAGTCCAGTAATAATAATTGTGCTATTTCCTCTAGAAATGCAAAGGTTACCATGGGAGGTGGGGGTGGGGAAGGCAACTATGCTGACCCATTAGTGCAAACTTAATCCACCCATTCACAATATTTCTTAGGACCATCCAAAATACCAAAAAACATGTGAGAGTTTTTGAGTTCTACAGAACTTCATTAAAGTGGTAAAACAAGAGGGGAAGGAAACAACAGAAAGTCAACACTTGGCCAGATTTTCTGGTTGTGAGCTCTGCACTTAAACCCAGTCCCAATTGCAGCCTGAACATATCCCTACCAGTTGCTAGTTATTAAGGGTATGCAAAAGCCCACAAATCTACTCTGTAACTAGGAAATAAAGTAATAAAGAGCATGCAGACCAACCCATACTCTGTAGGAGACATTTTAACCATCTCCATCTCTGTCTCCATGGCATTATTAGTTCACTTCCAGATGAATTGGGGGAGGGAGAATACAAAAGATTGTGACAGAGGGGTCTAGCCCAAACTGTGTCACCTGTTCACTCAAACCCCTTCCACAATCCTGTTAATGTAATAATATTCCAGTAAAGCTTAGTAAACTCAGCAGAGAGAACAAAGAATTTTTCCCCCAAAATGCAGGGGGTATGTAGATAGTAGCTGGTTGGATAGCTCAGTGAGTTAGGTGTCTGTCTGCAGAACCAGAGGTTAGGAATTTGATCCCCCACTGTGCCTTTCAGGAGAAGAGCCAGCCTGAGGCTTTGGACAAGCTGAACAGTCCCAGGATGCCTCCAAAGGAAGGGAATGGTAAATCACCTCTGAATACTCTCTTCTGAGGAACCCTGAAAAAGGTTGCCATAAGTCAGATGGTGATGATGATTGCTCCATGAGAGTTTGTGCACAACAGCACAATTCAGCATTCCATAAGGAAACTCAAAAAATAAAATAAAAATTGGGGGCACCCCAATCAAAAATTATAATTTTGAAACTGAACCTCAGATCAGTACCAAATTTGGCACAGATGTAGCAGACAATCACACCTGTTGAAAAATAGCCTTGACAATTGCTTTGTGTTTGGGTGAGATGTGGTTAACTGATGAAAAAAGCAGTCATTATTATATGTAGACAATAACACGACTTTCCCTTTGCCCTGTAGCTTGGAAAGTGGCTGTCCAATGGGCTGCAACGATGTATATATGCCTGCAGAGACCTCAGGCTGAGCCTTCCATAGTCCTTCATGGTTGGAGTATCCAAGAAATGTCACGAGCTTAATTGGAGTGCTTAGTTGTGACTCACCTTCTTTTTTGGTACCAGAAATTCAGTCTACTGTATTTACCTTCGGTTTCCCCCTTCCTCAGTTCAAATCACCAACCATCTTTTTAACCCTAAAAATGCTAAACAGGATACAGAGGATCTGTTGTTGTCTTGTTCCACCTTGGCCATAAGCAGCTGATGCTTACTCTGCTCTGTGGTACCTTGGAACTGCAGAAATATCCCTGATTAAGTTCATTTGTGCACTTTGTCCAAAGACAGTGCACATGTCTGGCAGGCTTACAATTACACCTAGCATTGAATGCTAGGCAGAAAATCCTGTGGATGTTCTCCATTTTGGAGAAAATAGCTGGCTGAAAATGACTCTCTACAACTCAAAGTTCTGTCAACTGTCTTGGGTGAAGGACGTTCCTGAGTTGCCACAAGACAGAAGCACAGAGAGCTTTAACAGTCTATGTCTGCAAATCTTGTGATCAAATTTGGGTGATGCACTAGCTAAAAAAGCAAATTAAGGCCCAGTTGTATTACCTGGTGATTGGATCAGAATGAACACTTAGTCCCCTCCACCCCACTTTTCTGCTATAGAAAATGTTCTTCTTGGTGACATATTTGTGGTATTTTGCAAAACTATTTCCATACTATGGAACTCCTAGTCTGGAAAGCATAGGTTGGCTTCCTTTATGCTGTCTTCTGATTGGTAGTCAGATATGTTTTTGTTCAGGCCACTGGATGTATAGTTGTTGCTTTTTTACTATATGTTTCCATTGTGCTTTGAAAATACTATTATGTTTTAATTGTATTCCTTTTCTTGTGTGAATTTCATTGTTGCTATCTACTAGGCATGCCATTATTTTTAGGACACCAGTATATTAATTTAATATACATTTTAAAAAGAAAGAGAGAAGGGAATAGGAAAATATTGATTCTTGGCTAGAGTAAAATAAAGAAAGAAAAAATCCTACCTTATTCAACAGAATATTCTGAAACTTATTTTATTCTTGTTGTCATAATGTTAAGAACTAAATAAAGAAAAGCTTTCATTGGTACAAAGTAAGACCTTTCTTGATTTTAACCCTATGTTACCTGCAGACAAAGCTAATGTGGATAGGACTCCTAACATCTTCAGTTTCATTGCTATTGATTACAGCAGAGCTGTTTGGGCAATCATTATGCATCCATTCTATAAAGGGCCAGGTACATCAATGACGGTAATAAATAAATTATGATTATTCTTATAATTGATGGGTAATAACATTCATTTATTTATATAGCACCATTGATGCAGACCACTGATGCACATTTTTCAAAAGTAACATTATTAGTAAAGCATTATTAACATATGGAGGAAGAGGCAAAGAGTGAGGAGGAAGGGAAGTGGCACATAAATAAAGCATGAATGAGAACTAAATATGGTTAAGCTTAGTTCTGTTAGGGAATAAAGAGGGTTATGTCAAGGGTTTCATGGAACAAATAGAGTTAGAAGAGCAGTTTTAAAAAGAGTGGTATCATGAGTCTGTTCTGGGGGAAATTCTGTGTATTGAAGGTAGCTCCAAGTTAGCTGGGAAGGCAAGATTTTGGAACATTGTCCTACCCCAAAGTATTTGGGCGCCATTCTGAATCAAATCCTGACTTACAAAAAAACATAGCCTGAACATCAAGCTGAAAGTTACCACCAGAAATAACATGCTTAGGAAACTGGCTGGATCAGACTGGGGTGTACACTCACAAACAATAAGAACAGCCTTGTCCCTGTGCTACTCCACAGCAGAACATTCTACTGTCATATGGTACAAATTAGCACATACCAAAAAAGTGGATGTAGCTCTTAATCATGCAGGTTCATTACTGGCTGCCTGAAACCTACCCCATTTAAAAAGTATATTATTTGGCTGGCATTGCCCCTCCAGAAGTACATTGAGAAGCCTAGCAATTAATGATCAAAATAAAGTGATACAGCATCAAACCCATCCTCTTCATGGACACTAAATCCCTAGATGATGGCTAACGTCAAGGAATTTTTTTCTGCACATTTCTCAAGATCTAAATATTAAACCTGAAGAGGCTAGGCTCAACCTATGGAGAACAAAAATAACACACTTTGCCAAATGGATGAATGCTGAAGATTGTCTTCCACCAGGACAAGACTCTAGCTGGACCATCTGGAAATAACTTAATAGACTTAAAAGTGAAATAGGAAGACCAAAGAATAATGAAGTAAAATGGGACTACTTCGATACAGGACAAATTTTCTGTGAGAAATTTTATTGATGAAGCACTTAAAGCATCTGCATGCAATTTTATGCCCACCATGTGTACAAAAGAAGACCTAGCAAATGGCTGAGATAATGCTTTTGAAGTAGCCCCACTTCTGGTCAAAATAAGTCTAATCATCTTAACATATTAATTTGTTTTTTAATTTTACCTATATTTCATGCACACCCATAATTTTAAATTGTGCAAACAGTTGAAAAGGAAAGAAGAAACGAAGGAACTGAAAAAGCTGTTTAGAGGGCAGGAAACGTAGGATGAACTGTGGATGGTAGATGTAGAGTAGACGTCTAAATGGGCAGGGTATAAATTGAATAAATAAATAAATAAATAAATAAATAAATAAATAAATAAATAAATAAATAAATAAAATATATGGAGAAGACAGTGTGACAACAAGGCAAGTATGTGTACCAGTCATAGGTCAGAATGTTCACATTGTGCTATTCTTTCAGAAAAGGGACCTCAGTTTCTCCTGAGCACATCTGAATCTGTTCATGAGACACTTAGTGGATCAGGACTCTGAATAAGCCAATAGAATTGGAGGAGCAAAGGACATGGACATATCTGTAATGGGAAGAAGTATAAAGAGAATGGAGTGGGAATAGTTGATAGAGAACATGTGAGGCAAGGACAATTTTAATGAAGTATTCTCCACTAAAACAAAAATGTCTCCCTTGTCTAATGGCTCTGGATTCCCTTTTCATGAAAACAGCACACTTACTGGGCATATCTACCAGCTGGTAGGGCACTTGCAGCGTAAAACCAGAACACAGGAACTCTAGTGGTATCAAGGAAAGAAATAGAAAACAGCTGGAGGAAAGAACATAAGAGATGTATGAAGTATCATTCTGCCTGCTGCTGCCTTCTGAAAATTCTGCCCTTTCAAATTTGGTCTAGAATCTGGAGCAAATAAAATCAGTAGCTGAGGGATTTGAGTTGACCAGGCAAGATGCAATTCCCTCCTCAAGTGCTAATGCCATATTAGTTCAGTTCAGTTAGGAAGGCTGGACTGAAGCTGAAACTCCCCAGTGACTTGTGTGCTTAAAAATCTCTTTGGTGTCACTTAGCATCTTAAGTGGGTTCTGGATTAGGGCCAAAATCTATCTGTGGGGAAAGACTATGATCCATTTTGCACCATCCATTTCTCAAAGAGCAGACATTTTTTATTTTAATTGAGGCCAAGACCACAGGTAGTCCTAAATCAAGAGGTGGTCAACATTGTGACAAATATGAGTGACTTCCACTCATTTCATTTATTGTGGCCATGTTTCCAGAACAGGAAATATGAAGGTGATTGTCTTCACACCATTCAGTTGAGAAAAAAGTAAAACTAATGCATGATGGTAGGAAGCACTGAACTGTACAACCAAATGAAAGTTCAAAACTAAGAGCACTCAATGATCTTAAAGTCTATGAAAGTTTGTGGAGAAGTGTGTAGGATTCTTGCATATATCTGAAGGTTCATTTTGACACTGTCATTCACAAATTTGACAACATACGTTCGTGTGTTCAGAACATAAGAAGAGCCTTGTTGGACCCCATCTTTTGAAAGAAGTAAGGATAGATTGTAAATGTTGGGTTTTGATATATGCTGCATCATTTCCTGCCCTAGACTTCCATTACCATTCTACTTAGAAGCAGCATGCTAGGGACAGCAGCAGAAACTGTTATTTTAAAAAGTTGAAAAAGAGGAGGATAAAGAAAAGTGAAGGAAAGTAAGCAAAAGCAGAAGGAAGAGAGAATGAGAATATTAAAGGAATAAACTCCATACAATCGTATTGTTTAAATTGGAATTAAATATGCCACTCTCAGGTACAAAAAGGTGAGTTATAACGTAGCATTAAAATTAGTGCCCAAAGTGGAAACAAAAACAAATTGACCAATTTGTTTTGTTTGTTTGTTTGTTTAATTTATATACCACCCATCTAGCTGAGGGCCACTCTGGGTGGTTGACAACATGAGGCAAAACAAAGCAACAAGCAATATAAACATCCTTACTAATAGCCTAACACAACAAGTGAAGAAAAAAAGGTTTATTTTCATAATGTATGCAGGTTACAACTTCAATTTATGGTGAGCTATATTTCTTTTTAAATGTGAAGTACACACAGCCCTAGAGATATGCACCTCAGCTGTGGAATCACCCCTTTCTACTCTGTTTTCTTGTGCAAGGAAATAATCCAGATGGCATGGCTCAGATGATATTGTCCAGATATAGTTACCATGGTCTTCTACTGTAATGTACCAAGACAGAAGTTAGGAACTATAGGTTCTCCAGATAGTTTGAACTGTCTTCAGACCACATCTCCAATAATCACTTCCAGCACTGCAAAAAAGAAAACAAAGCAAAACAAAACAAAATTTCCTGAGCAACAGAAAGTAGTTTTCTTAGTTTATTGCTAGAATCAATAGCCATGATGGAACTGGAAATTTTGTACTGGGTGAGAAATTTTGTACTTGGTGAGAAAACAATGATGTTTTCTTAAAATTAATGTGCATGGGGAGTGGAGATAATTGATAGGACATTTTAATTTTCATTTCTTCTTTGGCAATAGCCAAAATGGAATTTAAACACATTCCGGCACCGCAAATCACTGGACTCTTCTGTGCAGAGGAGTGAAGAGGGCTTGTGGACTGTACAGCAAAGCCTTGAAGAGGAGCATAAATTCTTCCATAAAGTTTATGAAGTGCTTCATAAACCAACTTCCCACTTCCTACTGCCTTCACATCCCCCATTGGTAGTTGCCTCAGGCAACTGATTTTTGAAGTGGCAGTGAATAGTTAGTCATTAAATTCATTATTTTTGTATTTATACACCAGGAAAGAAGAGACATGCTTGTGGGATTTTCTGCTTCAGATGACAAAATAATGTGGCTCATATTAGGTAGCGTGCGCAGTAATTTCCCCTACCTCAGGCAGCAAGATATCTTGAGCCAGCTCTGGACAAATGCTTGAACAGAGCAAACATACAATGTATCAGTATTTTTGTCTTTGAAGATCAGCACAGATTTTGAAGCTAGGTATCAAACTCCTGATTGTAATTTATGTGAGTCATATTTTACACTGTGTACACATGACTTCTGTCCTATTGCATTGGCTCTTTATTATTGGGGGATTCATTGTTAAATGTATTAAATCAGAGGGATGCTGGATTGCAGCCTTACTGTGTATCTCTACTAGGGTGCATGTCATCGACAACTCTTACCTGCAACCCATTTAGTGGCCATGGGAGGAAGCATATATGATGTCTGTTTCAGTGACACACTGTTACGATAGCCCCATGTATCTGTGGGGACATTGCATTGTCTTTCTCATTTGGACCATGCAAAGAAATCTTTCTATTGGCTTCTGAGAAGGTCATTTCTAAAACTGGAACTGGGACTCCTCTCAGCATCATGTATTGCTTTCTATAGGATGTGATGGTGCACATTTAAGTATAATTTAATATCTGTAAGGTTGCTGCTGAGTAGACTTTTACTGTAGTATTATGAGGAACCATGGGAGTTTATGGAATGGTTTTTTTTCATGCCCTGAAGCATTAGTCTCAAATGTGTGGCTATTGATCATAAAATAGAAAACATCTACCCAATACAAATTAACATACAGAAAACACACACCTCAAAAAAATGCACACATAAGCAAACATTTTGGAAGCAAAAATATTTCATGAAAAGTTCCGGTTCTGTGGATTCTGAGATAAGGACTCAAACAACATGACTCCTGAATAAACCAGCAGGGATTATTTGGCAAGAATGCAATGGGTGAAGAGTGTATCTGTTTTTGTGTGTGTGTGTGATTTCTTCCTAAATATATGAGGCAGCTATTCTTTAGAAGTTCTCCCTTAGTACGAACTACATAAGAACACGGAGGCAAAGCCGTATCAGAACATAAAATAAGCACAACAGAAACTTAGCAGCTATGTTGGTATTATTGCAGAACCAACAGGGTGGCACGTGTGCTTATCTCTCTGTACATGTGTGAATGTGTGCGCATGTGTGTTCTTTACTTTCCTTTTTTTCAAAATCCATAAGCTTGTGCTTTCTATCTCATAAATATTTCAGATACATCTATGAATAATTAGTGCAACAAAGATTAAATCTTCTAAATGCTTACAATAAATGGAGTAAAACACTGCTAGCATGCAGTTTTAAGTCTTAGGCATTTATACAGTCTTGAAGCAGGGAAATTTTCCAGCACACAATAGAGATTAAACACACTCTGTGCATACAGTATTCTTCTACTCAGTCCTCAACATTCTGAATTGGGACTATGAGAGTTGTTATCTCAAACAGGTTTTTTTTTTCCTGGTGATTTTCAAGCCTGGCGTTACCTACCCAAGTGGCAGTGACACCAGCTTTCACCGAAGCCTTATTACTCTTAAAAGAGCAATTTGGTTGGTTGCACGGCTATTAGGATCAGACAGCAAGGCTTAAAGCTGTCAGTACAACTGCTTCTCATCTGTTCTCTCTCTCTTTTCTTCTTCTCTTCCTCTCAGCCCCCTACAAATCTGACATCTTTTCTCTTTTCTGCTGGACACAGGCATTACTGTTTTTATCATTTTCAATCACGCTCACACTGAAAGCTGAGGGATATATTCCCAGTGAAGCCGAAGTGAGGAGCAAGAAATTCTTTTATAGCTCCTGTAGCAGCAGCAGCAGCAACAGCAGCACTGGCTGCATGGTGTGTGTGCGTGGGGGGGAGAGCTGGATCTGAGAGAAATGTGGCATTCCTCAGGGCTATTTCACTAGATATTACTTCAGAATGGCAAACCTGCTTCTTGTCCTGATTTTTCAATGATGAATGATTCCTTCCTAAGCAAACAGCGAATGGAGAAAGTGAGGGAAAAGATGTAAGGGGAGAAAATTGTGGAAAATAACTTGTGGAAATGCTATCATCAGAAAGACGGAGGGAAATTACAGTGCTTGAACTTCTTTCAATTTTGATGCTGCTCTTCTCTGGACCGACTCTCAGCAAGCTAAGTAGGACCAAAGGCAAACACTGGAAGGGGGGTAAGTGATAAAAAGTTTTATAGGGGTGTTGATTGGAAACAAGCAGGGTTCATATTTGACCTCTGGAAAATAAATATGTTCCTGTGAAAGGATCGAAGTCTTAATTACTCACTATCTTGGACAGAAATTCTAAACTGAAATAAAATTGAATTTGATATGTTGCCTATAGATGTTTCTGTGCAAAGCTTTTATTTCCAGAAAGGAGCTGTTGATTTAAACAATAGCAAGTGTGGTATGAGAGCTCTTGGAATATCTGGAAAATTAAAGATATGAACAGGTGATTTGGAAATTAGTGTACTCCAGATTCTATAAGCCACTGGCTGTTCATTTCAGAATGGAGACTTTTGGCAAGGTTGGTGGGGGAGAGAAGAGGGAAGGGTACAGATGATTGTAGCTGTGTTTTCTGTAAAGGCACTCCCCTCCTGACAGTGACCTGTTTTGTTGAACAACAAAACCTGTTTGGCATACAACATTGTTAGTACACAGTATGAAATTATTGGACAGATATTTTTGACATTATGACTGTTATGGCAATGCAGTGCCTGCATCACTAATGGAATGGCTGACTGGATTAGTGTTGACGTGTTAATAAAGATAAATTGTATTAACTTTATTGAATTTCTTTTTGCTGTGCTAGGAAGGGGGGAAGCCACTTACAGCTTCTGAAGGCTGCAGTCTATTTCCATGCTCATAAACTTGGGGAGATATTTATGCTACCTGTGCTCTGTACCTTTCACAAAATATCCCTTTTTTCCAAGTTTACTTTTTATTCCTGAGATCATCTTTTCTAACTGACAAATACAGGATAGAAAAAGGTGGTAAACAAGTAGCCTTGTATGTATTAATGCCAACTTATTTGGAAAAAGTGGCCATAACAGATCATAGCATGTATTCGTCTCTTCCCGCCTTCCTCCCCCTGGTTGTTTCCTGATATTGTTGATTGGCTACTCCCCAAGATTTGTGTTCCTCTCAAGTTGATCTCTGCTTTAATAGCCCTTTGCATTTTCCTCTTCTGTCAGTGTTGTGATCTGAGGTTAAAGAGTAACATCAACATTAAGAATAAGTTTTAATAATTCATTGCAACATCTCAGCAGGAGACTTCCATTCCATCCTTCCTCCTCCTCCACTTTCCTTTCATGCCATGAAAGACTTTACAAACCATCCACGTGCTGTACATTCAAGGGAAAGGCTCCAGCAGGAAATTAGCTTGAAATGTGTAAAGCATAAGGTAGTCAGCAGATTGTGCATCTCTTAAGTTCTCTTGCTTTATTTTACAGAATATTCTGTCAGGTGCACACCATGGTCCTTCTTGAGATGCATCTTCCTCCTGTGCTCATGTGTGGTAAAGACCCATGCAGAAGCACATGTTTTCCTGCCTTACTGACACTATTAAGCAGTTATCACTGGAAAGAGGGATAACCACTTATAGTGGTATGTGGTGTGAACTTGTGTCTGGGCACAGGCCTATAGTTATTGTGCTGGCCAAACTAGAAAATTTTACAGCTTTCTGACAACTCTAAGGCTGCTTTAAAAAAAAAAAAAGTGCAGTGTCACAGCTCCTTCATTCAGCACAGCAGGCAATAGCACTTCTTGGTTGCTAGTTGCTGATATGGCTGATAAGAGTCAACCCCTCCCCTAGTGTTCATTAATGGATATGGCTAAGTGGGAGACATAGCATTTGTTCACTCCTGCACAGCTTACAAGAACATATGTTCAGAGGAGGAGCTCTAGTCATTGCATGCTCCCACTCATGCCACATTATGCATGTGTGTGGTCATTTTTGTAGTGAACAAATGCCATGACCAGGAGCTACTGATATGTACTTTGGGAAATAAGAGGTTGTCAGAAGCAAGGTGCCTATGCTCTTCAGATGGGGAATCAAATGCCTTCCTTTTATTATAATGCTATTTAACATTTTGTCATAAACATATGTTCTGGAGACCTATATGGTCTCCGAAGCTCATCTTGGTCCTCTGTAGAGAATTATAATGATTTATATTGGATTCGTACAACAGATGCTGGGGTAGAAGGAAATCTGATATTTAGATATTCCCCGGACCTTATCTTTCCTGGGGTGTTGCTGTATGGCTGTAGAAATTCAGTGAATTGTGGTACATGGGATATTCAAGGCCTCACCTGTTTCACAGGCCATGTTCAGCTCTTTAGAGCTCCATGGGTTACAATGAAGCTCTCCCACTTTTGTTTGTTTGGTTCACTCTTTACGTCTGTTATATTAGCACTTTGTATCTCTGTAAGTCCTTGCATGCTCTGTTATTAAGGGTACTATAAAACAGGAACACATGTAAAGTACCAAATGTTTCAGGTTTTGAATATCATGGATTGACTGATTGAAAGCAAGGTCCTTCAAATCTTCTATTGTTTCTCTAAAGAGAATTAGCACTGAGAAGGACTACACAGATGTACAAAACCTTGACAGTGCATTTAGTATAATTATAAGCAGCGAGTTCTGTGTGTCCTGTAAGCAGTATAAATATGAATTTATGAATAGGATTGTTACATGAATATATTTAAGCAAGTACCAATGTAGCCAATTGAGTGAAATAGTTGAACAATGAAAGGAGACACTTAAAATTATGTTAATTGCACTGATGGACAATGCTTGAAAGTGTTCTAGGAAAAAACTAAGGGTTTGCTGATACTGGAGGAAGTTGTGGCACCACCTTACTTACCATATCTGCTTTCCATAGAGAAGCTGGACAGAGATTAACTATGCTGACAAACATAGGATGGTATGCAGGTTGGAAGGGCAACGATTAGATATGACATCTAGGAGCCACAGGTCCTCCCACGTGAACTGTTGCAAGAGTGGTGAGAAGAGCTCCTCAGCTGCTAAGATAACATTGGAACGAGCAATGTGACATAATGGACCTTACATGGAAATATCCTTTTGAACAAATCATTAAGTTTATTATGTCATATGACCTGTTAAGGTACATGTCTACCAATTTATACATAATATAAAGAATGCAGAAAGTTTTTGTCAAGTCATCAAGCATCTTCCAGTCAATAGGCCCTTCTTTATATTAAAGCAAGGAAAAAGTTAGCAACTTGAGCAGGAATGTCTTTTTTCATGTTACCACAATGCACTTACAGATGACTGAATTATTTTAAGAAACTCTGTTGAAATTAACCTCCATATATTATTTTTATGATGAAGATATCTTGAAAATCGTTGGAATACTGGCACTTTGGATAGTTTTAATCATGTGAACTTTAGACTATCCCTCATCATTTTGTATGCATGCATATGTGAGGGATATTATGATATTCAGGAGGATAATAGTGGTATGTGAACATAAAAGCCAAACTATCAAATGTCACAAGAAGACTGGACAACTACAGACAACTGGTCCCATCAGTTGTCTTTGAGAATCACAGATATGCTGAATAAAAAAATTATCCATTGTTATAAGGAAGATGGTAAGATGTTCACTTTAATATTTGTTCAACATGCATAGTTAATGCATGTATGAAAGGCAGATTAGAGTTAAAAAAAAGCTTCACGTATCATTTGTAGAGAGACCTTGGAAAAGTTACTTTTTCAGGCTGCAAATCCTAGAAGCAATTGACTGCTCTTCTTGGACTGCTTCTTTCATTGTGTGTACAAAACAAGAAAACAGTGGTTAAAAGCAGGGCTAGACCTGTCTCTTGAACTGAAGCTAAATAGGAATGTGGGTACTCCAGAATGAAGTTAGCAAGTCAAATCTGCAGTGTATCCTCTGTCCTCTTTCAAGTAATATTCTGCATTTTCCCTTTTTTTTAAAGGATAGCATTAATACTTCTTTAAACAAGAAATCACTCCCATGTAAGATCTCTCTATTCATGTTTAAGGCTGATATTTCACAATATCTTTTCTTCTGACAGTATGACCACCTCTCTATTATTTATTTTGTTTTTTGTTGAATATCTACATGTATACATACTTATCCAACCTCAAAAACACAGTTGATATTTTCTAGCAGTGCATGGGGAGGTCTTTTCTAATGTCTTAACTATCCTGAGGTACATTCCCACCCACTTATTACTCTTACTGTAGCGCTTTCTGCTTTGGGGCAATTGTTAGCAACTCTGGACAGTCAGATACTTCCAAAATCCAGTTAAAAACAAAAAACAAAAAAACAAAAATCAGTACATGGACATGTGTGCACATGCACTTGCATGCATATTTCTAATGGTATACAGGTGTCTTCATTCATCATTTGTATACAAATTAACCCAGCCAATCATGAGAAGAACGACATATGAAAAGAAAATCTGTGAATGATTGAAGATAAGCAAGAATTCCAATACCAGACTGCTCCCAGACACAGCTGTAGGATGTGAATTTGATTTGGATGAATCCCAATTCAAGATGGGTAGATTTGAGATTCATCCACAGTGAAGTAGAGATAATCTGTTTTACCCCCAAAACAAATCTGGGTCTTCACATTCCTTTGTGGTGATTTAGAAGGATTGTTTTATGATTAATAACCCTAATTTCCCCCTAGAAAATAATTTTATCAGGGCTTTCCAATCACAGAGCTTTGGAAAAGAATGCAGAAAGGTGATCCTAAGTTTTTACTGCATATATTTATGAAACTTTTGCAAGTATTTAGAAGGATTCCAAGTTTGGCCCCTCCTCTCCTCACTTCCTCATATCAATGTGGATGGTATACAAAGTAGGTGTAACCTCATATGCTCATATACTGGAGTGAAAATGGTTACAGAACTCCACATGGTTGAAAGGGCTCATTTCAGGAATCAAGGTTAAGCAGTATCTTACTGGAGTACTACAATGCCATTAAAAATGTGATCTTTCAAGTGCTCCAACTGTTGGTCATTACAAAGTGCAGGGTAAGAAAGAGAAGTTGTTCTAAAATCATGGTGACTATAAAATAAATTAAAATCATCGTGGTGTCAGTATTTTGTTTATTTATTTCAGATGTAGCCAGAATGATCTTAGGACTTTTCTGTTCTCTTCATTTCCAGTTCTCTAATGAGAAGTCAGAGGAAAAGGTCCCCAAGGACCTGAACACTCATCTTCAAAAGTTATATTTTAGTGGTGCAATAAAGTATTATCCAGTGCTGATCCATTGACTTTTATCAGAGTTTCCCTTCGCATATAGTCTGCGTTCCATCTGAGTTCATAATAATTCTCTTTTCCGGTCAACAGAAGCAGGCCAGTAGTTGCCATTGACCTTTCCATGATCCTAGAAAGATGCAGGCCCAGTGCTTCCACACAGGCAAAAGGAAAGTTTGTCTTTTTTTCTCCCTTCTAGTGGCAGTTTCTCACACATGGTTGAAAGGCTACTCTGGAATTCAGAAGTGGGTTGTTCAGAGAGGAAATATAAAGATAAAGAATTATTGACAAACCGAAAGCATTCAGAAAACATATATAGCCCTTTGTATCCTGAATTTTTGGCTTATGTTTTTCTGTTGTACACAAACAAAAATATTTTATAGTTCAGAGTGACATTTTAAAGTATTTAACTTGGATGCTTTGAGATTTGTAGTCAAACACTGGAGATGAAACAGTGCCTAAAAGTAAAACCTGGAATTACAATCAGCTGGATTTTCTTTTTCCCTTTGAGCCAAAATAACACTATGATAAAAGTTTTTAAGAAGGTTTTATAACACAGAGAACAAAAAGCACAAGAAAGAGGATTAAGCCTCCTTCTTGGTTTACTTCAAACTGGAAAGCAGATTTCTAGCTTTGCTAATACCATTCCTCTCCCAATATCTTTATTATTATTTTTTCAAAACTACATACCAAATAACAGTATTTTGGGCACCTCTCAAGCAATATAACTATTGAAACCTTATTCACATTTTTGAAGGACATAGGGTTATTTCAAAGATTTTGAAATATTTGTAAATGCTTATATATTTTAATCTCTTGGGGTATTGACAGAGGACTAAGTAATAAGTATCTTCCTGCTTTCTCCAGAGGAAAATTGTTAGAAGTTAATTCTGTGGACTACATGTCACTGCGTTGCCCAGTCAGTTTGCCCAGATTGGCTGGCAGATTCCTGGAGCTCATCATATGAATTGGGTGATGTTGGGAGTGGAGGGCCAGTTTAAGGAAACTGGGATAGAATATGTAGGGTGTTGAGATAATATGTGGCACAAGCTCTGTTTTCCCCCTTCCCAGGCCTTTTTTTTTCACCCTCCCCATTCCTGCTTCCACCAAAGGTGCCAATGACATTGTTGCCAAAATACCACTGATTTTCTGAGAGATAGGGTTTGTGGAGAATACAGACCATGTTTCGCAACAGAACTGCACTCCCCAGAGGGAAATGAGAATGCAAATTATTTGAGAAACAAGGCATGTACTCTTGCTACACACCATATTTTGGACCAGCATTCCTGGGATTTTGTCAGTGGTGGTAATGGAAATGGCAACAATGCATAAGGGCACAACCTGTAAGGAGAATCAGTGCAGTCTCCTGCATCTCAGAAAGTTATGTGCTTTAGGACAGAGCGATGGTATTTTAGAGTTCAGAGACTAGTCAGCTTGACTTTGATGCAGCTGCCTGTAGCTCCATCAAGTCACTGAAAAGATTTCCTCTGAGAACCAGTGATCAAGCAATGGCTAAATATAGGGTAGGGGTTGCAGGGATGCCACCTAACAAGAATGATGACAGGATACATCCATGTACATAATGCATATATAGATGCAGCTCTAAATATTAGCATTAAAGGATTTGTTTCTGCAAAGGCTTTGACACTATTGATAATTAAATTTACATTCACTTAGCATGTGCTGCTTTTCAGAAGCTGCTGCATAGCTAGAGACTGCATGGTTGTTTATCAAAAATAACAAAGCCTACTACTGTTTTATCTTGGGATAGTTAGGATAGTGTTCCCATACCATAGAATGCCTACAGTGAAAGCCTTGGGGGGACTGTCTTTGGCATATGTATGGACTCAAAGAGCAGCGTGTAGACAGCATGGGATGTCTTCATAATTTTTACTGCCATTGATTGCCTGCCTTAGTGGGCAAGATGTGCTTCCCATTAAACTGTCTGCTTCCTCCCCCTGATCATAGTCTACAGTCAAAACTTTAAGGAGAGCTCTTCTATTCATATAGTTCTCTAACATTGTGATCTTGATTCCTACTTTACGTATATATTGTGAACCAGAGCTTTAATGTTTTCCTTCTGGAATCAAAAGTTTACATATAATAATTTCATCAGTGCAACCCAGGATCTGATGGGTTACTAATTGCCCTAATGGGATCTGCCCATAGTTTCACTTCTACTGGCAACTTCAGTTGATTCCCTCTTTGCCTTTTTGCTTGCAATGCTTTTGTATTGGAAACTACTTGGCAGAAATTAGATTTGTAATTTTCCAATGGGGAACAGAATACTTAAATTAGAAGCTGAGCGAATTCATTATGGGGAAAATAAATGTGAAGAAACAAGCTTTGAAACCGTTGTGAAGTATTATCAGCATTAGAGAATCAGCAGGCAAAACCAAAGTTTCTTAATTAGTACTACAAATAGAGTGAACACATGGAAATTGCCTGTTAAATGTTCTAAGAGATCAGAGATTCCAGCTGATGAACTATCTTATGTAAGTATTGAAATGCCTGAGAAAGATAGGCAGATGTTTTGGTTTCCATCATTTTAGCAATTCTTCAATGCCAGATCCATTGGCTGCTAAATACCATTGATTTTAGACTTTTAAGACTTCAAAGCATTATCTGATAAGTACTTAAGGAGAACATTATATCTTTTAAAAGTCATTTGTAAACACCTCCAGGAAAAGCCTCTTTATATTTCTTTGAAGAAAAAGGGAGAGAGAAATTTGAGCTCAACTGTTTAGTCCTGAAAAAAATCTCTTATTTCATCATCTGAATGCAATGTAGATGCTTTTACCCATCATTTCATTATAAAATACCATTTCTGATTAATATACCACTTGTAGACAATTTCCATATAGTTCTTATCAGTTAAATTAGGAACAAAGAATGCTGTGCTAAGTTGGCATGAAGTAATATTGTTCTCATTCAACTCACAACTAAAGTGTTGCCAGGATAATGGCTTAAGAAAACTGTTGAACTGTGTGAGCACTTCTGTCATGAGCAAGGATCCAGACATTCTGGGTAATGGATCTCTGATGATGTGGAAGAGCCTAGCCTTAATTCAATATATCTGAATGAATTAGATGAGGGCTTTTAAATGTGGTAGAAGAAACCATGTGGTTTGAAACAAGTATTGCTGGATTTCTTCCTGAAACCGTAAAATGGAACTCTATTTGCAATGAAGTCCAATTAATAAACCATAACCCCATAAGGCCATTTTATATTAAAAAAATCCTGTTCCTTGTGGTAGTTTTTGGACCATTTTAGTTTGATAGTTTGGTCAGAGTTGTTGGAATGCACAATAAAAGTCGTTCATAACGAAGCACCTTGATATAGAGACCACAATCCCCTTTAGCTAGACCACTGATACAATTATCATCACATGAGTTGTTTGACCTTATTTCTACATGTACAAGGAGGTATCTAGTATATCTGGGCAATTTCTCATTGTGCAATAGCAACTCAGGCAGGGAGATCTCACATTACAATGATGCTGGAGCTTTCCACTCCACTGGTGCTGAACAGAATCCCCACCAAATGCCTGGTAGTGGAAGGCAAGTAAAGTTTCTTACGATATTCAAAGGTCATGGTTCCTTTCCTCACATCAGGAATTGCAAATGAGAGGGGAAGATGTTTGGGTGAAAATTGAATATTGTATATACAATGTAATTGTACATAGCATGAAATCCAAGAAATGGTTGTTGGATCTTACAATTCAATGCTATTCAGTAAAGTTATGACTTTACTGGCAGTGTCTATTTTAGACACTTTCTCCTCCTGTCCTATGGCCCTGATGGTGAAAAGGATTAAACAGGACCACTCGGTGTCTTGGAAAGAAGTAGGAAATGCTTAGTTTCCCAAAGAAGTCATCCTGGTTGATGACATCATCAGCCTTATGTGGCGTACATTACACAGACAGGATTTCAGTCAGCAAATGTTATATAAGACATAATTCTCTGTTTGAAACTGATAGAATGACAGTGTGCATACATTTGATTAAAGCATGGCCTTTTTTCATTCAGTGAATTCTATTGTTTTGGATGGCATATTCAAAAGTATGCCACTACCACATGACCTTGTAATAACATTATTATCATTGCACATTTCAATTTTTGTCATGATTGTTTTAGATGTTTACTCATGGAAGAGTAAAGAGCTATTTCGAACAAAGGATACAGCCATAGGCAGGGTGCAGAGTGAGCTCCACATTATAAATGTTTCTAATTCTCCATCAGTTTGTGTAACAGTTTTAATTTTGTTTGAACAGTGTCTTCCAGTTGCAAATTAATTTTCTTCATGTGTACAAAGTGCACATTTGAAATTATCTTCTATAAGCCACTTATTACAATATCTTTAATCACTTTTTTTTTATCAAAATGGCTGCATTTACTGGCTGTGTCCAAATATTCTGTGTCAGAGGTGGGTGTGTATGTTTGTTATTTCAGAAAATTCTACTGAGGTTCTTTTAGCATCAGTATCAGGTGGTTGACATTTACCTACATGTTGGATGTATGTATATCTAGAGGAAATAGTACCAGAGCCTTTTTCAAGTTTCACCCATGCTGCTTTATTCAGTATGGAAGTAGGAAAGTGCCTAGCCATGTTGCCTCTACTGTTGCTTTCCTTGATAAATTTGTCTGTATTTGCTTGTACGGAGGCTTCCTACGTAAGCAAGAAACCTTGAAAACTGGAGTTCTTGCTTTCATGGAAAGTCTCTATAAACATAGGAACTTCGCATCTGGAGACTCATAATTTTTTCTTTGAAAAAAGTGGTGGTGGCTATCTCTGTTCCCATGTTGCATAATTCTAAGTGAATAGGCCTTAGAAGTTTATATCAGATTGGACTGCTAGACTGCAGGATGTTTCCTTGTAGAGGTTTGTCCTATTCCCCATTTTAATGTTTAACTTTCAGTTTTGGAACAAGAATAAATATCACTACTAAATTGAACAGCATTACTATTTGATACTAGGGAGAAAGGGTGAGTTTAGATGCTTCTCAGTCCTTCAACTTTCTATGGAATTTTTTGCCCTTTTTTTTTCTTCCCTCCCTTTAGAACTTTTTCAGTTAGCAAAATGTTCTCAGTTGATTTCCATGAATCCTGTGCCCAGTTCCCTAGATACTGTGCAGGAAGATTAAGTTTGATAGCCCTGCACTGTTTGTGCCTGAAATATTATCCTCTACAGGATATTTGTATCCCTTTGTAGTTCTTGTCCAATTCAGGCACTTGAACTGGTCAGTTTCAATTCACTGATGCAACCATTTGAAACTGACTAGTATAAGGGCCTGAAACTGATGAAAGCAGCAAAGAGGTAGGCACAAGCCCTGCATGGCTGTCAAACTTAATCTTGGACAGGAAATCAGCAAGAAGAGAAACTGATGGACCAAACAAACAAACCAGACCTCAGCACTTCTCCTTGCTGCTGCTCCAGGATATCTCCTGGTCTCTGTGGGGGTCCTGGAGAGATTCATTGTGAAGATGGAATGCCAAAAGTCACCATGATCTTAAAAAGATAAAACCAAAAACAACCTGCCCAATACTTATTATATTCCTACAGGAAAGTTTGTACATCTCCATACATTGGAGAGAAAAAAACTGTGTAAGAAGGGTCACAAGTCTTATGAGCTAGTCTCATGCCCATTACTGTAGCCAGGACTCCCCACTGCAACCAATCACAGTGGGGATGCTTCCTCATAGGACAAAAGGTAGGATTTCCATCAACTCAGAAAAGGCCAGTAGGGGGATGTACTGTGTCTCTCTTGAACAGGATTTACAAAGCCTAGACGCAGCCACTGAAAGGCTCACTCCTAGATCCCAGTGAAACAAATGACTAGGGATGCTGGGATACATAGAAAGACTGCAGAATAACTCAATGGATGGACAAACTCATATAATAACAGATAGTATGATATTCCAAAGCTACTCCACATAAAGTAGAAATTGTGGTGAGTTGTTTACGGAATCAGGAGGAGATGGACAATACTGTTCTAGAGACAACTCAAAGCTATGTGGAATTATATAAGGAAGAGGAAATTATTGATCCACCATCTGAAGTTAACAATGTGAATCAAATCTTCTACCTTTACAATACTATAAAATGTAGTATGTTATCTCTTTATCATCATTTTGTGTTTAGATTCATTTTATAAACTCACTTTTAAAACCGTCTCTATTGTCTCCATTGAAAATGCTTACCTGTGCTATAAAAAGCAAGTTTTTTTTGCAGAAGGAAACAGATGCACTGAGAATATGGGCTAATATCATGTATTATGCATGCATTTGCAGTATCTGTATTGCTCTTTTCCACCTCTTTCTCTAACAATGAGCACAATGAATTCACTTTGCCCATCTTGTAGTACAAATTTTGGTCATAAAAAAAGCGCCATCTTGTCTATCAGTCTTGAATTCTTAACATACTCTGGACCAACACCAGAAGGGATATGAATGTAATTTTCTAGAATAATTTTAGTGACTAAATCTCAGTTCAGAAAGAATGAAAGAAAAGTCATGTTCCCTCTGCTTATTTTGTTTCAAGTAGGCTGCAAGTAGAGTCAAGTCACAATTTCACACAAGACACGTGTGAGAAAAATTTGGGAGCTTTTTCTCACCTAATGAAAGGAAGGCCATTTTGCAAAATTTTCTCTAAAATGTATCCACCATTTCTTTTTTATTGCCACTTCCCACTGCCATGTACCACAATGCT
This sequence comes from Intellagama lesueurii, assembly GCA_037013535.1. NCBI lineage: Eukaryota > Metazoa > Chordata > Lepidosauria > Squamata > Agamidae > Intellagama > Intellagama lesueurii. The sequence goes on along the minus strand of JBAJHW010000003.1, from coordinate 54,656,635 downwards.
AGACATGGGGCATTTTTGAGCATGCAGCTAAAACAGATGCAGCTTCCTCATTCTTGTTGGTTTATATTGTGTGAACATTAGCTATCCCAAGGAGGAGTTTTAAAGTCCTGCAAGATTCCTTGCCTTTAACTAAAAGCAACAGGTCTTCCCCCCCTCTGACGCTGTGATTTGTTCAAAAATATCTCTAGCATCCCTTCCCTTTGAAAAGCAAAGCAGAGCAACCTTACATGGTCAGAAAAGAAGGACTGGGTAATGGTTAAGACATGCAGAGATTGTTAACACACACACATAGCCCATCAACTGCTTCAAACTCTGAAAACACCAGGCATCTTAATTTTGCACTATCCTTGCCAGAAAGGGGAAATGTGGGCAAGGCAAGCAAGGGTGTACATTAGTAGCAAAAACATAATTGAAATTGGGAAGAATATGTAATAGTTAAAAAAACAATCCTAAGAAGGGGCAGGAGAGAAATTGTGGGAACTGATTTCAGGGCCAAGCGAAAAACAGGAGGCTTTTGGTCTGTTTGACCAACACAGGCCAGGGAGCACAGAGTTTTAGAAACTAGAGCAGAGTTTGTCAAATTGAGGGGAGAAAGAAAGAAAGAAAGAAAGAAAGAAAGAAAGAAAGAAAGAAAGAAAGAAAGAAAGAAAGAAAGAAAGAAAGAAAGAAAGAAAGAAAGAAAGAAAGAAAGGAAGGAAGGAAGGAAGGAAGGAAGACCAAACTTTGGGCATATTTGCCAGTCACGAAGTATTAGTGTGACCTTGATTGCTTGGTGCATAGGATGTGCCAGTTCAGTGCAAAACTGGAACATGAATTCACTTTCCTTGTGGCATCCCTTCTTGTATGCTGTGTTTTCAGATACATGAACTTTTTTATTTAGTTCTTTTCCTTTGGATTTGTTCTTCCTACTTTCCCTGAATCTAGTTTTCTACTGTTCTCTTTAGTTATCTGGTGAAAGAATCCATAGAATTTATATTTCATCTGGGTTGTTGTTTTTTTGCCAGCTCCATATCTCCATATCAACAACACATCATGCCACATTTCCCCTGCTGTGTGTCAGCAGTACAGTATGCTATCAGGTATTCCTTGCCATACAATATACTTTACTACCATGCTCAGAGATGTAGTCATTACCCAGAATGACACAAAAGCAGTTATGGAAGTAACTCTAATGATACCACTCCAGGTAACACGTTAAATGATGCCCTATTTCCAAACCATTCGGTGGAGTGGAAGCATTCACTATAGAAGCCTTTATACTGAATGTCATAGGGAACCCTATCTGTGGCATGGTAATACACAAGCCTAAATTCAGAAATAATGCTGCTTTCCCAGAACAGAATGTATCTAATCATGTCTGTCTTTCTGTCAGGATGGTAATGCTAAAATGGCCTTAAAACAACATCCCCTCACTCTGCATTAAAGCTCAAGACCAGCACTCAGCACTGTGCATTTTGAACTCCGTGCAATAAAAGTTTTAAGAGACAAGAAGCTTTTTCTATTTCAGGGTTGCCATTAGTCTGAATAATGCATAAACAAGGGGAAAGGTTTGAAGTGCTACTAAGGAACACAGTATAGCTTCAATTAAATTATACATCATTATCACAGCTGCCAAGACTGATGTGGGATTTCAGCCCCATATCTCGCTAAATGTTCTGTGTAGCTCTCTTGTCTAATTCTTTATTTCAAAGCAACCAACGACTCTCTTAGCAAAAGGATAGAAACATAGTGGAAAAAGTCATTTCAGAAACAGGCAGGCAGGACACAGTGTGGTTAATCATGATGGTATTTTGATGTGTCAACAGTCAAGCACTAAGGGGGAAAAGTTCGCCTGTCTAGCATCAAAATAAAACACAAGGGAGAAATCAGACGCTACTGAGTCATGACATCGTATGTTCTTAATGAAGTCGAGCACTGCACGCAATCCCAGCCACTGGAGCTGTATGCTCTATCTATCAGATAATCAAGCTGTTAGTTAAAATAAAAGTATTATTCTCCTTTACTGCTCACTTTGCCACAAACAAAAAACAGTTTCTAAAAGTTTCTGCCCTTGTTTTGTTGTGACTATATAACCTAGTGATCAGTTACAGCTTGCTGTTATGGTATTCAATCCACAAATCTTTAAAAAGATTGATGTTGCTAAACTTTTGAATGACATCCAAAGCTTTCACATGCTTTACATTATATTTAAAAGTACTGAAACTTGTCAGTGTCTTGTGTTCATGGTTACCACATGCACCTCTGATACATTGTGCATATAGGATTGCATGCATATCCATAACTATTTCGCCTGAATTGAAAGAAAAAGGATTATGACTCAGGTAAGCCTGGGTACAGATACATACATTGCATAACATGTTCTTGTATAACATGAGAAACAAGAAAAGGCTATAGTTGCACAGTACATGTTTTGTTTGCAAAAGGTCTCAAAAAACTAGGGGGAAAACCAGTCACTGTTTACCAGGGGTGGGAAAATGGTAGGCCTTTGATGTGAAACTTCGGTTCCCATCATTCCTCACCACTGGTCATGCTGGCTAAGCTGAAGAACATTGTAGTGCAGCAACCCTGGAAAGGCTACACATTTCCTGCAGTCCTGATATAGAGAATACAGATGTAACAGTGGTCTTTTGCCTTACCTCTTATGTAGAAATACTCCATTCAGGCATGCACAGACTCATATTGTTCCATCATTCATCCAATATTTATTTAATATTCACTTAGGTATAGTATTTGCCTACAGCTCGATAGAACAAAATGTTTATGCAATGTATGGCAAAAAAACCATTTACAAATAATTTTAAAGCTTAATAAATGTTTTAAGCATACCAACAATAACACAGAAAATACAGTGGTGCCTTGACTTATGAATGCCCCGACGTATGAACATTTTGACTTACGAACAGCTCCGTTCGCAAAATTTTGCTTTGACTTGCGAACGGAGCTTTGACTTACGAACAAAAAAAGGCAGGGGAAAAGGGCGGGAAATTTAAATGTACTAACCGTTGGTGGCTGCTTCTTTGTAGCTCTTTTGCCCCAACAGTTCGGGAAAGGGATGCCGCGGCGGCGGCGGGGGTGGCCCAGTGTCGGGAGGCTTGAGCCTGGCCGGGGTGCTTTGGCTACTCACCTGCCAGCCGCAGCAGAGGCAGTGGTGGAACAGCGTTGGGAGACTTGAGCCTGGCCAGGGTGCTTCAGCCGCTCACCTCCCGGCTCGCCTCCCACTCGCTCCTCGCCACCCTCCGTGGACCGATGCCGCCGCTGGTGCCCGACGCCAGCTCTAGCTCTGGAACTGGCACCAGCAGCTGCTCGCCGGGGCAGCTGCGTTGGTCCTCGGCGCTCCTCGCCGCCCTCTGTGGGCCAATGGCAGGAAATTCAAATGGCGGAGGGCGGCGAGGAGCGCTGAGGACCGACGCGGCCGCCCCAGCGGTCACAGCAGCGGTGGAAGCCCGGGAGGCTTCGGAGGCTTCGGACCGGTAAGGTGCTGCTTTTTAAAAAAGTTTTTGTTTTGTTGGTGGGGGGGGGGATTGAGGGTCGGTGTTGTTTTGTTTTTGGTGATTTTTTTTTTCAGTCCCAGCGTGGGACTTGCTCTGTTTATTTTTATTTTTATTTTGGTATTTTTTTGAAATGCTGGAACGGATTAATCCCATTCCCATGCATTTCAATGGGAAATGGTGATTTGACTTACGAACGTTTTGACTTACAAACATCTTCTGAGACGGATTAAGTTTGTAAGTCAAGGCACCACTGTAGAGCACATCAGTTGTGTTGCAAATTCTTCATTTTATGCTAATGCTTAAGAATAGTTCTGTTGGGGCAGCAAATTTCTATTCATAACATATCATCTAAAAATATTGCAGCATCCAGATGCTTACTAATTTGATGACTGTGCTGTGTCTTCACCCGTGCTCTTTATTTGCCTACTCTCACCTCAGTACTGTTTACAGATATGCCTTTTTGCAATAGACAAGTGCACAGAAATGCCTGTGGACAGATTGCAACCCTACAAAGCAACCTGGGATGACTCCTCACATGATTTACTGCTTGGCATGTTTCCAACGTGCCTTTTTTAACTGAAGCAGGAATGAAACAATAGCCTGGATCCAGATTTGATCACACTTTGATGAGACTCATCTGCAGAGCTCAAGCTAGGCAGCACTACCTTAACCTAATTGACTTCCTATTCAGAAATACGTATACGTCAGAGCACCCACCTTGTAGAAAACTGCTGATGCCTTAGTTTCAATCCTTTTATCTACGACAATTTCCCCTCAGAAGTTAACATATCAAAATAAAAATGATGCACAGATGAAGAAAATCAGTACAATCCACCTTTTGAAATACATTATTATACCATTGCTTTTTAAAATTAAGCTTTTATTCAGAAAGATGGGCTCCAACATAGTTTCTGCAACACTGCTTAAAAAGGGAAAGACTGGGGCAATTTGGAGTGGGATGTTCCCAGCAGAATGTCTGCGTCACAGCAATGGAGGTTTGCAGTCCAGCAAGGTGTGCATTAAAAGCTTCATTATCTTGGTCCTTGAGAAGCACGTGGCTGGTGGAAATACTTTAGTGCTTTTTCATCCCAAAGGTCTCTGAGCCAGTGAAAGGCATCTCAATGGTACAGTGCTGAGATTGTACCATGAATGGTGTACAGTACTATAAGGAGGGGAGAAATGCAGGGTAAGACAGCCCTGAGACTTTATTCACAGCTCTGAGACTTTTTCAATCTGTCAAGAGTGCCAAGGGAATTGAAGGACCCTTGATGTGCCAAGTGAAAGATCTGAGCAAGGGTATCAAATTTCACTACTGTTTGTGACAGAAGAGAGTGGGTCAAAGAATGAGCTTGGATACCTTTTCTTTCATGGGGCTCCTACTTGATGTTAGTTGTTTAATTGCATTCTTTGCAAGAAATTTGTTTGCATTTCTCATTAAAAGCTAAAAGTTGCATTTCAGCTGGGGGGGCTTTGTTAAAGCTTAATGGTTGAAATCCTGTTGCGATTACTTACATCAGCAGCAGCAGCAACAGCACTTTTTCAGAAATTAAGCATTTCTAATTCCTCTCTTGAAGCTCCTAAGGTTCCCATGTAATCCTTTTCATTGTTGAACAAGAAGGGGAACTCTGTAATTACCAAAGATTACTGCTGCTGCTGACATCATCAGTCTTATGCAACATAAATTACAGCAATTGGATTTTAGCCACTAGATTTTATCTGTTGTACCTATACAATCTAAAGTGAGAACCATTGAACTCAACAGTTTTCAACAATTAAATTGTGAAGATGATTACAGTCATGTTCCATTCCTTCCTTTCCTTTCCTTATTTAAAAAAATGTGTCTGTGTTTGTTTTAAATTGTATACACTGAATATATTCTATGCACTGACTAAAGCATGTTTAACTCATATTCTGCATGCATCTGAAATGTCCACATTTTTCTATATGCACAAACCAAATGTGCCCATTTTTTGTGACACATCCAGAACTCTCCATCAATGCGAATATTCTGTAGTGCGAATTTTGTTCAGGATGTGTGATTAAAAAAAGACGATTGCAATTCAGATTGAAATTGGACTTTTCACACATTCCCTAGTTTCTCCATTTATAAGCATTTTATCATTCCTCTAGTCTGACTATTAAGGCATCAAAATGGACCTATGGGACCAAATAAATGCATATAGCCTCTCCTATGGCTAAAATGCACTCCAGTCCTTTTATGACTTTGAAAATCACCAATATGGGACACAAAAAAACTTTTTGTGTTTCTGCAAAACCTGTTCTTACAGTAACTTGGAGTATATTCCTCTCTATACTGTTTCTCACTTCTTGTACAGTATCTGGTGTCCTTTTCCTTGCTTATACCTTTAAGAATGATGCATTTTGTGTAGCTGGTAGGAAGGATGACTTTTGTCCTCCAGGCAGTCAGGGAGCTCCCTTTCTGAAATACATAGATATTCCATGTCTGCATTGTAAACTGCCCAGAGAGTGGCAACACTAATGGGATGGTACAGAAATGGAAATAAAATAAAATAAATACATGGAGTGGTAGATCTCCCACACTGTGCTTTGCAATCAAGAATTGTGGCTAATATCCATATGTGCTGAGTAGGACAATTCTGGGATGCATCAAAAGCCAGCAGTCTCAGAAATCTGATTTCGCTTCTATAGAGTTCTTAGATCCATTGAGATGTTACACGTAAATGAAAATACCAAGTGTCTTTGACTTGTCAGTGAAAAAATGCCTTGAGCTTCTTAACAAATGGAACTGTGATGTATATTTGGAAGCTTCATGACATATTAAAGTAGTTTATGAGGCACAATTTTTTTGGTAGTCTCCTTTGATTGATGGCATGCTATCTGCCACTGCTTCATCTGTTGTGGAATTTCTGTAATAAATGTTGGTAGCTAGACAGTGCTAAATGCATTCCATCTAAATCATTCGTTACTTATAACAAGTTTCACTGTATATGAATCAAAGGTTGTTTATACTTGCCTTCAGATTAATTCATCATTTGAAGCAGCTCTATCGTTTCAAATGGGATAACTGAAACTCATGGCTCTGAGTAAGTGTTTTGATCTTCAAGGTAATCTATTAAAATGTTAAAGTTCAGCAATTAAAAGTTCACTTATTTATGTGTGTTCCCTCCTTATTTGAACCATTCATGAGAGCATGACATTTAATACTCTACCAATAACTATGTATAAAACCATTTTAAAGGGCAACATAACTAGGACTAGATTTTTTTAAAACCAGATGTCCAATTTTCTCACTTTGAAGTACCTTTACATAAAATATAGTCCAAAAGGAAAACACTTAAAAGACTTGTAGAGCTTAAGCTTTGAACTGAATTTAGTGATGAAAGCACATATGCAAATTTCCTGTTTTCCAATCCAAAATACACAGCTTCTGGGGTGCAAGTGGACTTGTGACTTTATGCAGGAAGATCAAACAACCAATGTAAAAACTGAACTGCTTCTTATCCAGTATCTGTGCCACCTGGTCATCCAATCCACAACGCAGCACAGTCATGAATTTCTCAGAACCTTTACTGCTTCAGAGCCACAGCCAAAGGCTTTGTAAGAGGCAATAACCTTCTCTACCAGTCATCCACTTCCAAACTCTGATAACAATCTAAAGGTCTGAGAATACTGTATGCTTCTCTCTCATTAGCCAATCAAGAACAGGATTCAGTCCCCTTCACCAGAAGGAAGTGGAAATGGCTAGGATCAATTGGCTTCCTTCATACTGGAGATGGTATAAAATTCTGAATGTAGGAAACTGAAATGAAACAAATCTTTCCCAGCATGAAAAGTTGCATCCTCTTTCCATCTGAGAGCTCACTGTGATTTGGGCCAGGTTAAAGCATTGTCCCACAGACACCACCACCACTGCCCAATGCTAAAGAAGTATGAATGATTTTCAGGATCAGCTACATCACAAATTCAAGGCTTGGTGTGTGTGTTGTTGTTGTTTGAAGGAATTTATTTCATTACTCATTACTTTGAGGCAGCCAGATGATCATTATAATTGCTCTATTCACAAAAGTAAAGTAAAATTGTATTGTAGTCAAAGACCAGCATGCTTCAGAAAAATAATCAGCTGCATTGTGCATTTTCAACATATTGTGTTGCTACTACCAATATGCAAGTTAAAAATAAAGGGAGCAACTTTCCTAATGGCCAGATCTTGAGAAATATTTATAAACATACAAAACAAAACTTCCCTTGCCAATCAGATAGAAAAGGGAATGTCATAACACTTGAAAAAGTCCAAAGTCTCTTTGAAAATTCCTTAAAATACTCTTGGAAATAAATTTTTGAATGAAAATGTTACTTTTTATGCCAAAAGTAATATTGTAGCTACTCTTTGTGTTGCTTTTGAAATATAAATTTTGTCTATAGGTATATTAACCCTGGAGGGGACGCGGGTGGTGATGTGGGTTGAACCGCTGAGCCACTGGGCTGTCAATTGAAAGGTCGCAGTTCAAACCCATGTGACAGAGTGAGCTCCTGTTGCTTGTCCCAGCTCCTGCCAACCTAGCAGTTTGAAAGCACAAAAATGCAAGTAGATGAATAGGTATCACCTCAGTGGGAAGATAATGTAATTCCATGTCTAGTCATGCCAGCCACATGACCATGGAAAGTGTCTACGGACAAATGCCAGCCCTTCAGCTTACAAACAGGGATGAGCGCCAGCCCCTAGAATCGGACACGACTGGATTTAATTGTCAAGGGGAACCTTTAACTTTTTATATTAACCCTAAAGGAACTAATTACTTATAACCAGTTACTTCCAAATACTGCACACATCTTCATTATCTTTGCACATACTGTATGTCACTGATCTTCACACACACACTGTAGAATGAAACCATTTCATAGTCCCTGTCCACTTCTCATTTAGGCCCAGTAAAAGTTCTCCTTCTAGTAAGTTATGTCATTCAGGTTGCTATCTATATTTCCATCACTCCACGCACAATTGCACTGTGCAGATGGTTCCCTTTTGCTTTCGTCTAGCCATTTCTCAAGCCCGTTAATAGAGCGAGTGTTCCAGTGTACAAAGCTATCCTTCTTTCAGCTGACAAGTTTCCTACCACAGGACGTTTCATAGTATTTAGAGAGGGAGAAAAATCTATACTAACCATATTGGGCTTTCTCTTCAGTATGCTTGACAATGATGAACTGTGTTTTGTCGGAAGAGCTCATAACCCTGCCTTTTACCCAATTTTGAACCCATTACTATAAGAACATACCTTGTTTGTTTTAGGCTTCATATATTTATTTCCTGCTGTTGCTCTGTAGCCATGTTTTGTTTTTTGAGTTCATGCACAACTGGGACTAAAATTAATGTGAAGCACTGCTAGACAGTTCAGACAGTGTGGAGAAATCCAAAAGGAAATCAAAACCAACTGCAAACTTGAAAAAAGTTGATTAACGAAGCCAAACTACAGGTTACACAAAAAACTATGACACACATTAATTATTAGTTGCCATTTCATAACTTCAACATTGCACAGAACCCTTCATTTTCTGCTGCCTTAACCATGGTTCACATTGACATTGAAATCTAGTTTTGCAGAAGTCTTTGAAGATAATTCTCTGAAAGGCCCGTGAAGGTTTTCCATTTTGTTTCTTCCTCGGTGAAACCTGTCTTTTTTGAAGATAACCGTCGTAATATTGTGATTATCATCTTAATTTCCATCCTGGAACTAACTAATTGCTTTGCATTTTCCTCCTGAATTAATTAGAATTTACAATGACCCTGGGAGATGGGGGTGGGACACTCAGAAGCACAAGAAAGTTAAGCTGCGTGTTCTAGGTTAGTAAAAGGCATTTACCCTCATGACAAAAAAACAGAAATTTACAATTATTCCTGATTTTCATGGCACTTTTTCTTCTATTTCTTTTGAACAGTCATTTACAAGCACATCTTCCTTATATTTATAGGCTCCTTGCTCTTGTTATCTTAACACTTTACAAGTGAATTAGGACAACGTTGAAAGAACATGTTTTATTCTACTACAACTGCTACTGTCATTACTATTTTGTCAGTACAGGGCATGCTGAGCACCAAGATTTGATACAGACTTTATTTATTTATTTATTTATTTATTGCACAAGATCCTAAATTTGTTACAGTTCTGTGGATAGGAATAAGACCATTTGGCACTTGTGACTTAGATATGGTCAATGGGTTTGAAAAGCAAACATATGAGAAAGCTAGCAGATAACATTACTGTAAGAAATATTTATTAATTATATAGCACTGTACCCAAAAAATGAATCTACTTGAATTCTCAGCTGATACTATAGGTTAGGAAACAATATAATTCTTTTGGTAATACATGTAGGAATTATTGCATTCCATTTTCCCTCAAAAATTAAGAACATTTACAAGTTCTAAGCATATAAAAAACTTAACTAATGCAATCTATCTAGTCAATAATTAGAACTGTGAAAGCCTTCCCACTTTTATGTACATATTTACCCTGAAGAACTATTCCATTCTATAGAGTCAATAAATCTTTTGTTCAAAATATACTCTAGTGTGCATGTGAATATAATCCACCAATTAAAAAGTCCATAAATAGGTATTTGCACAATAGATTGTAATGGCTCCAATGGGAGTAATTTGGCTTTGAAAGTCAACTCCTGTCCGCTTGAATGAGTGTTTTAATTTCTTACATGTGCAGTCACATGCACACAAACCATATTTGAATAGCTTAATTGGCATTACTATCAGCAAGGACATATACAGTTAGAACTGACTTTTTTTAGAAGTTGTATATGATAAGGGATCCATATGCATACCTGGAAGTCATATACTGATACTTATTTATTGAAGTCCTGCAAGAAGAATACATTGGGAATGGAATGGTGTATTTTATTGCAAATTTAAAGTATCTGCACATCATAAAAATCCATCTTTTATAATCAGGAAATATTTTTGTTTTTAGTCTTTGAATGTATATTAAACTAGTACATGCATCAAGTAGCATATAAAAGACAGATTAAAATGCTGAGATGGAGTAACAGCCATTTGTCTGTCTGTCTGTCTGTCTGTCTGTCTGTGTGTGTGTGTGTGTGTGTGTGTGTGTGTGTGTGTTGGTTGGTTCTCCCTTAAAATGGAATAAGGCAATTTTTTTTCTGGCTGAAGATCTCAGCAACTGTCTTTAAAAATGAAGGTAATCAATATCTACAGTTTACAGATTATACATTTTAAATTATAAAAGAGCAGTAAACTGATGATTCTATCTTTATTTGGATTATTGATGGCCTAGCTTTTCTTATCGGCTGTAGCAAATGTATATTCTTATTATCCACTAGTCTCAGATTGAAATTTATCAAATGGGTTTGCAATTAAAAGGGCTGTGGATTTTATGTCACAATATAATTGCACATTTTACAGTTAAGAAATTGTACAGCAAGACAACTAGTTTTTCTTGCTAGGTAGGACAAGGACATAGGGTGAAAATCGAAAGATGAGGAAAAAACTATGAATATCATCTAATAATAGTGTATGTATTGCCCTGCTGTTCCTCTGGCTCCCCACAGACATTGTATATTTATGCTTCCTTTTTTCCCCATTTGCTCTAACTTTGGAAAATAATTACATGCATCTCTTTTTCTTTTCAAAATAAAAATATTTGGTTTTTAATTCTTCCCTTTCTTAAAGAAATTAAGATATTAGTTTGAAACAATTTGAAACAAATATAATGCAAAATCTTAAAGTCACCTTAAAGACTAACAAGTATAAGTTGGCCCAAGCTTTCTTGGACTGTAGCTCATGTCTTCAGATTCAGATTCCTAACCAGTGGGCTCCATTCCAAGAAAACATAATGCAAATATTATTTATTTTATTTATATACTGCCCTATTACTTATCTGTATTTAAGGTGCCATAAATCTTTTCCTGAATAACATATCTACTCTTTTGAGGGAAAAAATAAGATAACTACAATCTCATGGACTAATAATCCAGTTTTCTAGTAATTAAATGTACTGTATTCCCTAAAGAAATCACTTAAATCAGGAATATCAGCTTAGTAAGGTTGTACTCTCCGTTCACGTATCGTAAACCAAACAGGCTAGTAACTGGGTTAGACTCATGGAAAATTCTATGTATCAGAAATTGGAAAAGGTCAAAGGCCATGCCACTAGGGTATATTAGAAGCAGGGTTCAAAAAAGGAAGTATTCCATCCCCTGCGTATATTGTAATCAACAGTAAAGGTGGGTGACCTCTGGCCCACTCACATCATATTGGCTTTGAAAAAAAATGGAGGCAATAATAATATGCCTCCCAGTATTTGTGTGCTTGGGGATTTCAGGTTTTCCAGTAGAACACTGCAGAAGTATTGAAGTGCTTGCAACAGTATACAGATCCTCCCAGAGCATTTCCATCGCTTACTACACTTTATAACCCAAGAGAAAGTGGGCAGTGATCGGCACTCCTATGATTTGCATTCCATCTTTTCTCACAAGAAAAATGAAGCTTAATTATAGTTACAGTGACACTCATGCAAGGCTTCCTCCACTGCAGGAAATGACATGTGGGATTTATTTTCAGGCTCAGCACTTTTGGATACATAGTCAGAAAGGCCTGATCCCTCACAGGAAGAGAACACTTCCTTGTGGAGCTCTCAAGTGCCTGAGGAAATGATAGCCACTGCCTTTTATCACGTTCCCATCTTTCTCCTGAAGGATTGTTTCTGGAGGTGTAGGCAAAAAGAATGTAACAAGTACTCATACACAGCATTGAAAAAAGGCGTTTATTGAAAAAAATGTCAAGCCAAAATTTTTGTTCCTACATGAGAGCTAAAAGACTAGAGCCTTTTGCATCAGCAGCACCACTGGAAAACACACAAAAATGTGTTTTTTCCACAAACACTGCATTTTGCACAAAAGCTTGTATTCTGCTTAAAACCTTGTATTTTGTGCAGTGTTTGCATAAAAAACCCTTGTGTAAAATTTTCAACCAAAAAGTGCCAGAATGGGAAATATGTGTAAAAATATTTATAATCTTGCCTAGTGGCAAGACAACTTTTCAGATTTCTACTTCTCATTTGACAGAATCAAATAGGCCAAGTTTTATATCTGTAGTGAGGAGAAACACAGTAGATTTTATCCAGATCAACTCTACCTGCAAGAATTTGAGCAGGAGTTCTTACATATAGTTATCCTTTATGCCTCCTCTTCAGGTTCTCATCCCACACTCTAAGATAGTTGCTTTGGAAATCAAGAATAATCAGTGAACACTCCACTGTATCACTATTGAATGGAAACACATCACTATCATTTTACCTTGGAGTTGAAATGGGATTACTCATGACACTCATTATAAAAACTTGCTTCGTGATCTGCACACTGTTCTGTCAAAGGCCAGGAAGAAACATGGATCAGCAGTTTGATCTTCACTATCAAATCATTTGTGCTTCCCTGGACATACACATACATATTTTTCTGAAAATGCAAAGTGAATCCAGTATGCACAGGTGTGATCCTCGAATGTCACTGTAGTTCACAATTGATATGCCATATGAAATGTAACATACCACTGAAATATCCTCTCTTGTACTCATTTAAAAACTAAAATTTTCTTTTCCTGGAAATAGTAAAGATCTGCTACACTGCCAGTAGAGGTCAAAAGCAGGTGGGGAGTGCATATCAGTGCTTTATATAGGCCCCAGGCAGCTCTAGTAGGATAGATGCTGCTTGGACCAGCACCAGCATTTACCTACACTGCTACAACACCTTCCCCTTTCTTAAGGTGATATCTCCAACACATCCTTTTCTTCCCACTGGGACTGCCTTGCTCTTACTAGACTGATGCTCATATATGGTTTCACTGATTTTATTTTGGAAAGTGCACAGGAAGCTCAGACCTAAGTCCAATTGCTAGTCCCAAGTAGAGTAGACTCATTAAATTAATCTGTAATAAGATTTAAGTCCCACTGATTCAGCACGTCTGCTCTGGCTGGAACTAGTAGCTGGAGTCAGATCTTAGTGCCTTACATTTGATGAGTCTCTTTGATTCTGCTTTATTCCTTACACACTTCCAGTCTTATTAGAAAATCAAAAAGTCTTGGAGGCCAGATGTCTCCATAGCTTTCAGAATCTACCTGACAGAACCTAAAGAGAAAACAGTAAATAATTGAGAAAATGAGTGAAATAATGGCCAGTCATTCTTATGGCAAAATTGTTAAAAGCCTGATGACACACACTATTCAGTAAAGGAAGTATTTATTAAATGTATCATGTTGAATTATATGTTAAAACATAGAGCTTTTGCTAGGAATGTGTGCATTTCTTTCATATCTTTTTTGTAACTTAAATTGATCCCAAGAAGTCCAAGAAATTCAAGAAGGGGCAAAACTCAATTCTCAGAATCTGCACCTGATGTACAATGAGATTAAAATGGCTTGTAGTGGAAAACAGCAGCTTTTCAGTTGTCAGACTGAACAGCTTGGATTTTCATGCCCATATTAATACTCTGTGTGAACTTGCCCTCTCCTCCAACAAAGCAGAGAATAGTTAAGGTGACAAGCCTGTCAAGTTAGGTTTGGGTGTCAGTTTTAATGACTGGGTGTTAGAATTTCTGGAGGTCAGCATCAGTATGTGCAGTAGTTGTTGCGGAAATGGATACAGCTGATCAAACCAGATTTCTCATCTTCTGAAAGATGGGATTTGAGGCACACCAAAAACATACAGCAGGAAACAGCTGTCCCTAAGTCTGCAGTCCACACATCAAAACATGAAAGGTGGCTGCCAGCATTTTGCATTTCTTGAGTGCTATGGAGAGTAAGTAGGTAGGCACCTCTGCAGCCATACAACTCCAAGGGAAACAAATTGCAACCACTCAGGCTTTCAGCACTTGAAGACAATTGCAATGTAGTTTCTGCCCTGTGAATTTGGGGGAGCACCTGAAGCTGAGCAGGAGATCAAAGAACAGTCATGCAGAATAAATTATTACACACATAACTTCTTTTCTGCTCATAAGACCAACAAAACATGCAACAACCACCAACATTATGCCACATCATGCTGAGTTAGTATCATTGCAGAAGAGCTGTAGAGGTATCACAAACACTATTACTCTAGCTTTATGGGGTTGAAATATATGTGATCATCTCAGAACATAAATGAGTATTATGAAAATAACTGGTCAAACCCCATGATAAATTATGTTGATAAACAGCACTACTGAAAATACCACTTTATGGTTATTTTGAAAGAGCGACCTAGGGACAGCTTCAAATGTCTAAAATACCTCTGTAGCTTCAATTTACATGCAGGTAAGGTTTGTGCTAATTTCAGATGCTGGAACATCACGAGATGAATAATCAATTCAGAAATCTGGCAGTGTTATTGCAGTTCCAAATTTCTTTAATCTAACATCATAAAAAAGCTCAACCTGCTTATTATTGGTTCTTCCTTTAGCAATGTTTATATAAGCCAGAAAGCTTTCCTTCAAATAGCAGCGGCAGTGCTCAGACTCAGCAAAATGCACAGCACATCCTGTATTCATCTTGCTGCAAGATTAGATGGCAAGCATGAAAGTGGGTAAAACATAATCTTTATTTATTGGTGCCAAACTTCCGTTTTTAAACTTGGTGACATGAAGTATAAGATATTCATGAAAAAACTGAAATGCTGTAAAATTTAACCTATGCCAAGGGTATTTGCAGTAGGAATGGAAGTGAAATTAAGAGTAAAAAAATGATTTTGAATTGATGGATTTTCCTGAAGGTCAGGGACTGTGAACTTTCATCTACATGATCGGGTAGGTTCCTAAAATTCATCACTCTACATAGCTACTGCCCCGTGTTATAAATAACAACTTGCTTCCCAAAAGACTTGGAGTGGGGAGTAGTACAGACTTATTTTAGTGCATGAAAGGCCATTTTTCCTTTTTACCTTCAAATGTTATTAAATATTCCCTCTTTCCTCAAAGTATTTGAAACAATTGGTGAACCCAGGAATGCCGAAGGCTGCCTTCTACCAAGCCAGACTACCAATCTATCTAGCCCTACAGTGTCAGCTGACAAGGCTTTCCAAAGTTTCAGGCAGAATGTTGTCCTAGTCCAACTTGGAGATACTGAGTGGTTGATCCTGGCACCTCTGTATGCAAAGCTCATGTACTGCCACTTATTTATTCTCTCTCCTGCTTTTTGCACTCACTGTTTCCTGGTGGTCTCCCATCCAAGTACTAACTAGGCCTGAATCTTCTTAGCTATCTATAGCAGATGAGACTGAGTATGTTCAGAGTAGTATGGAAGTTATTTTTAATCTCTTGTACACTCTCTGTATTTACTCATCTATCAGCAACTAATATTCAAGGTTGTTTCAAATACATTGTGACAGTATACCAGGTTCAGGTAGTCTCTAACCACTTTAGCCACACTACCCTGTTGATCCTGGAGCAGATGGACCCAGGAGAGTCAATGTGGTGATGACTAGGAAACCTGCTTGGCACCAATACCTCCCAACACTTTAGTCTGACCCAACTGAAAAGTGCCTTCAGGGAATTCCTAAAGTCCACACGGTTAGGCACTTAAAACCATCATGCCAATGCTTCAAGGTAGAACTGCCGCCATACCCAAAAAATACAAAAGCTCCCAGTAGCTGGTGAAAGCAAGACCTGATTTTAGTACCATAAATCTTCTTAGCCAAGAGCTCAGACAACTGGATGGAGCATTTTTTTATATTTATTAAAGATAGTGAAAAAAACAAAATGACAAACGTACCAAAACGTTTCCAAAAACAAAAGCTGGTTAATCTACCTAATACTCACACATTAGTGAAGCATCAGCATCGTCTTGGAGCATGCACAGAATTCATCCCTCCTAGCACAGCATAAGACAACAACTGCACCTCCTAAGAGGTAGGCTAAATCAACTAAAATAACTTCTGAACCACTTTTTTATACGTTAGAGTTCACATTCTGGACCCTTTGAGATTCCCTCAAATGTCCACAAAGACAACAGCACATTCTGTCCCCTCCCTTCACATAGCTGAAGTCATTTTCCAATTAGCACAGTATCAGGGAATAAGCAGACAGCCATGAAGGCTTCCCTCAGAAAATATAAACTGCAGGTGTTGCTTCCTGTTACTGGCAGAGACTCCCAATCCCTGGCTCTGATAGAAAAGTCTGAATTTTCTAGAAGTGCCTATGTTCTCCACTTTCTAAATTGCTTAACAGATGATTGTTGAGATTATCAATACTGGTGAATAATGAAACTGTGATGTTGTGTCTTAGCAGGATTGTCAGGTCAGTGATGTCCCACTATCTCAAATTCAAGACAAACCCGAAATCAGGGAAGAATCCTTGTGATGTCACAGGAGTGGACCCTTATGATATCATAGAGTAATGAGAATGGAGGATGGTTTTTGTCAGGCTCTGTGCTGCTGCTATCAGGGCTTGTCAGCAAGAATGTCTGTGAGTTCCAAGGCACATGTTTCATTTCCTGACTTGCTCCAAGTGGCATAATGGGCCCAGCATCAGTGTGCCAAAAGCCAAAGGTAAGAGGAAGAGACTAGAAAGACAGCTGATAGTTACACACACTTGGACCCTTAATGCCATTTAGATTAAAGCAACACACACACAAACACCTTCACATTGTGCGAGTGAGGTTTGGTGCTGGCTGGGTATGGGCAAAGAGTGTATAATCATTTAAGCCTCCTTATACACAAACCTCAAACTGTAGTTTCATCCACTACTGGTCACACTGACATTTGGCAACCCTATTTCTAAGGCCACTGTCAGGCAGGATTTGACATGGGCGGGATGCAGAAAGAGGACCACCACTGATTGATGCCTGGGCCTGCTACTCTTTCTTCCTACTGTTGCTGCTTGCTTGTTAACTCACCCTCTCTATCTGGCCCAGTGCAGGCATGCGAGTGACTGAATTATCACAGTGGAGAGGGAGAATAGCTGCCTCCAGAAAATGGCAAGCAAGTGGGTGATAACATATGTGAGGTGCATCTGGAAATGAGGAAGGCAACAGGAAAAGAAGATGATAAAATGAGAGGCAGATTAACTCAATATTATAATTACTTATTTGAAATATTTTTTTACCCACCTTTCTCCTTAAAAAGGACCCAAGGTGGCTTACAACAATTAAAAGACAGTATTTAAATTAGTAACAATTATACAATACTAAAAGGATCAATGAATACAATACCAAAAACATAAGCAACACCAAAACACATTCAATGCAAGAATTTTTATTTATTTATTTATTTATTAGATTTTTATCCTGCCCATCTAGACCAAGGGTCTACTCTAGGTAGAACTATCCATTTTAAAAACCCCACTCAGGCAGCCAGTCACTCAGGGAAAGCTTGCCTGAAGAGAAAGGTCTTTGCCTGCTTATGGAAGGACAGTAAAGATAGGGCCAGCCTGGCCTCCTGTAGGAGGGAGTTCCAGAGTCTGGGAGCAGCAACAGTGAAGACCCTCTCCTGTGTCCCCATCAGATGCACCTGTGAAGGTGGCAAGACCGAGAGGAAGGCATAGCTCAGCGCTTGCGAGAACTGAGCAGGGGTGTTGACGATAATGACTTTTTGGAAATAACAAATGAATAGGGTGACCGTAAGTTCCAATCGACTTGACTGGACATAACATGTCCTAATGTAAGCCACCTTGGGTCTTTTAAAGGAGAAAGGCAGAGTAAAAATATTTTAAATAAAACAAACAAACAAACAACAACAATCTGGCAATGAGAAGGCTCACCAAGGGAGGAGAGCCCAAAGAGAGCAGAAGCCTCCATAGCTGCTGGCTTATCCCAGAGTCTTTTGCAGAGACCACAAAGAGAGAGAGACACACCCCTATTCTGTTATTGTGAGCAACAAGGTTTGGATGTGGTGATTACTGTGATATGGATCTTGCCCTCCTGCCCACACTATGCAGCAAGGCTGGTCATATTGTAGGGCAAACCATTGAAATAGAATTTTGACTTGTTCCTTTAGATATTTAGCTCCTTCCTTTAGTTCTATACGTACATGATACTAACATGCTTGCACTATATAAATCTACCTTGCTATGCAGCTGAGGCCTTTCAACATGGCCTTTTGTGTGCTATGCTAGACCTAGGTTCCAGCCACCAGTTTCAGCATATTTTGTAGACTGACATTCAGGGACACTGTAGAATTAATGAGATTTTCAAAGGTTGGGTCTTTGATAAACTGGAAGTTATGCCACTCTCATTTTTAATATTGCTTAACTCACAGTGCATCTATATTGAGCTGTCCGTCATCAGGGAGCCAAATGCTCATCTAGCATGAATAAATAAGTACAGCCTCCATCTCAGTCAAATCATAACTTAACAACATTTAGAGGAATAATCAGAAATTTGTATATATGGGAAAATGCAAGTTTTCTTTGAGAAATGTATTTGACAAATAATTATACTGACTTACATTTTTCCAAATAAACATTTTTTGGTGTTTCTAAGCGCAGAGGGCATGTCTTAGCAAGAGACAGCTTAAATGCCTCTGGACTGCCTGTAGGATTCTAAAGTGCCAAATTAAACATTCATAAGTGGCATAAGATGTTGCTAAGGGATTCCATTCAAAATTTCGTTCCTTATGATGGGCATTTGTTGCCCATCATAAAGAATGATGCCATGAATGTTTGACAGTGCAGTCCTATATATCTCTATTTGGAAGCAGATCCCATTGAGTTTGTTTGTGCTTAGGCAACTAGTTATGGGATGGCAGTGTCAAAAACTCTTGTGGAATCTGATGCATTCCTCTAAGATTCTCAGAAACTTGGTTTTCTTCTATTGAAAAAAAAGACAGATTAATTCCGCATAATTAAATGGATGTCTCCATTAAAATTCCCTGAGAGCAAACTCATACAGAATTGAGGGGAAATGACCTCTCTGTTCTTTTCTGGTGTACAAAATAAAATGTGGCTTGTTGATCTTGTCCATAAAGCGAAATGTAAACTCCAAGGGTTGCCAGATACTTATAGATCTCAGAAAATTTGCATTACAATAAACATGGGAAAAAGTTAAACCTAAGGCACTTCCCTTTCTACATTCCGCTCCCCTTTTTCCAACATGCAGTCCAGGTCCGAGTAACAAATCACTGAATCTAAGGTTTAATTTACCATGTTTCGACCTTATGTGCAAAAAATAAGTAATTCTAGAAAGCAATTTGTTCCTTTTCCTTTTTTCCCTAGAACGTATACTGCAATTTCTCTAAACTGCTTATGCCGTTGTTTTAAAGCCAATCAAAAAGTAGTGATATTTATGTCCTAAATAAGGCTTTTAGTCAAAATGAATGCTTAAATGGTTTCTGCTAAAATGTTGTTATTAAATGTGTACTGGCTATTGAGGAGGTTTATGCTGGTCCATGCACTTTATTCTAAGGACAACACCATGTAGACATTTGTATATTCATACAAAATCAAACATCATACCTCAGTTTTGGTTTAATTGTTCTTGTTGTTTCTACTTATATCCTGCCCCATAGTGCTTAGAGCATTCTCTGGGTGGTTTACAATATGATTACGCAAACAACAACTTGCCCCCCCCCCCCACCCAGCAAGCTGGATACTCATTTTACCAACCTCAGAAGGATGGAGGGCTGAGTCAACATTCAGCCAGCTACCTGAACTCATCAGGATTGAACTCAGATCATGAACAGAGACTTAACTGCAGTACTGCAGATGAACCACTGTACCACGAGGCTCCTGTACCTTTACATTATTATTTTTGAATGAGAATAACTTAATACATTCATGCAATGTACCCTCTAATTTTCAGCCCCACTAGGTGGGGCTCCACCTCTCTCTTGTGCGGCTTTGCCCCTGTGTGCACACACGACTCCACCCCCCCACCCTCCGCACACTGGGTTCTGTTGTGACCGGAACCTAACATGATCGCTGCATGGAGGAGGAAGACAGCTTTGCGGAGGGAAGTGGAGTCATGCACACATGTGCGCACACCCAGCTTAGCGGGAATCTTGCATGCATGCCACTTTTATAAGTACAGAACTGTGGGTTCTATATGTTTTTTAAAGCCCTAAATGGGTGTATGTGAGAAATAAAAAAGAAATCTTGGGGGGGAAAAGAGAAAAAAAAGTCCAACTCCCATTTATTTAGATAAAATCACATAATATCAGAGACATTGGTCAGGACATAACACCCTCAATGCACCCTCTGGCTCTTTTACGACATTAAAGTTAAAAGGAACTTCTGAGTTAGCCCAGCAGCATTGAAGGATATAAAAGCTTTTAAAACATCACAGCAGTCACATGACATAGGATGAAATTAGGAGACACATATAATCATCAGTATGCCACCCCAACTCTCCTAGAAAGTAAATTAAACAAGAAATCTCTAACAAGGATGGGGGCACTCGAAGACCTCATGTGGTTAAGAGACTGCGGCAAGCTATTGTGGCAGCGTAGTATTTGGCCATTACTTTACTAGTAATGTAAGAAACCTTATCGGAGAGCAGCAAAATAATATAAAATTTGTTGGATCTGCCTGGAAATTTTTGAAAAATAGAGGAGAGAAGATCATTGCGGAGATCTCGATAGAAAAGAGGACATGCCCCACTGTTTCTATTTCACCACCATCGCAAGGACATAAATAATCAGAAGCCAACTCCTCACTGTTCAGTGTTCAGCTTATGACTGGGAACCATTAATGAGATCCATAAGCATGGCTTTCATTAATGCATGGCTGTTTTGTTATACATATGTAATTTTCAAAACCACTAGCTAAGGACCCTTCAGATGACTACAGAGTCAGGACCCTCTGCCCTCCTCTAATTGAAGATTTCCCTCTCTGATGGCTCCATTGCAGATGCATGTCTGAATTAATTGATCAGCAATAGCCAAGAAAAGGACAAGAGCTTCTGCTCCTTTTCCTCACTCTTTACACTACTTTTACATTTGAAGAAGAGAGGTAGGAAAAAAAACCCATAGTAAGGAAGAGTAGCAAGGCCATAGGGTACAGTAAACCATCAGTCTTGGGGCGTAGTGGCCACCCCGATGCCAAACACTGGGTACAGCTAAGTGAGATGGGTTTGGTATAGACTAGGTCAGTGATGGCAAACCATTTTGAGCCTGAATGCCCAAACTGGAAAAAACAACAACAACCCAGTGGGTGGCGGGTGGTGGCGGCGGAAGCAGAAGTGGCAGCAGAAGGGGGAATCCCAGGCACGGATCCGCCTCCAGTTGTGCCCAATCCCACCACTGCCTATAACTCGGCTGGCCCGCTGCCACCAGCTGATCCGGATCCTGGCCTGCCGCCTGTCGGGGCGCTAGCACCAAGGCTGCAGCCACCTCCTCAGGTTTGGCTGCCGGGGGTAGCAATCCAGCGACTTATGGCTCGCGTGCCCACAAAGAGGGCTCTGCGTGCCAGCTGTGGCACGCGTGCCATAGGTTTGCCATTGCTGGACTAGGTATACAGGAGGTTTAATTTGGTCTGGCACTTTAAGTAAATGGGCCCAATTTGCACTTCCTAGTCTGATACGCCTACTAGATCAGTTATACTTTTGGTTTTACATTTCTCTGAATTTTACTCTGCAGTTCTCAGCTAAAAACAAAAACAAATCAAAAAAATAAAATGGGCATACTAGGGAAAGTGGAATACAAAAATCCACGTTTTCTGGTAAGCTGTATACTAAATGGATATGTTACGAAATGCTATTCACAAAAAAATTGTGTGTGTGTGTGCGCGTGTGCGTGCATGCACATGCATGTGGACAGAGTATAGCTAACGCATGACCTATATTTATGTTGCCCAGTTCTGAGCAGAGGTGTAGTGCAACCAGGGCTCGCAGAGTTGAAGCCCTGGAACGTTCTTATTAGCAGTGATTATGAGATCATCCGACACCTGTCTCAGGGATTTCTGATCCTTTGAACCTTAGCTACAGTCCTCACAGTAGCTGGAAAAGAAATAGATTTGCCCAGGAGATATATCCTTGAAAGCTACCCCTCTTGTAACAGAGAATGTCTGAAGGTGATTTGGCCTTGAATAGGCAATTAGAGCCATTTGCTTTATTTTTTTTTTAAAAAGGCTGCTCCTCATTAGTTGATCTGAAATATACCAGCTGCTTGTATTTTTTAACTTTCTTGTGGGAGGAGCACTGGCTATGGGGACCCTCATGATGAGTATCCACACTCCCAAACATGCCACTGCACCATTACTTCTAAAGGAAGGATGAAAGGAAACAAAGCTTTCACATTCTTCTTAAAAGAACAGATAATGGAAGCTAAACCATCTCATACTTTTGCTGTTCCTGTCAAAGAGAACAAAGAACTTTTGGTGGTTTGCACTGATGTAAAAGAAAGAAAGAAAGAAAACTAAGCCTTCATTTGTTTAGGATAGCATAAACTCTCTCCTTCCAGTTTCCATCAGTTTCTGATGGCTTTACCCATAAACCTAGTCCACTTCTGCATTAATCTTCTAATGGGGGCGGGGGATCCTAATATAAAAAAACTTAATATAAAAATAGTTATTATGCTTATTTCCCCCAGAACTTGACAACACTGCGGTTTTTTAAACTACAACTTCTGGAATACCTCTCTCTGCCAGCAAGACTGCTGTCATTTATATAGCAAAAATTATAACTTTTCTAAGCTTTGGTCTAAACTTCTAAATCTGCCTCAACGTTTGGAAATGTGTAAAATTTGGTGGATAGCTACGTTCGACTCAATGCATGCCTAAGAGATGTGGATGAGATTATTTCAGATAGGAGTTTGCAAAGATCAAATTCTCAAGCACACCTACATTTTGCTTTGCCCTTCTCTTTTTCCCTTTTTCCATTCTTGCCGCACAGAATTGAAACTAAGTCCCTGTCAGTCCCTAGATCTCTGTCTTTATTGTTGCTATTATCCTCGTCTTCATTTTATATTCTGTTTCTCAGCTCCATTATGTTTCTCCTTATATTTCTTGCAGCAATCTCTAGCTCATTTATTCTCATATTTTCTACCTGCATTTTCCTTCCACATTATTTTACCTCAAATTATCCATCTCTGTTATGCTGTTACCTCACCAATTTAAACTTATACATTATTTCTTTTTGTTATGGGGGCCACCCAGCAGCATTACAATCAACAAAGTATTGGGGCATTGGCTTCTATGGGGGATGAATTATTCACTATGCATATTGACTGCACCGCCACCCCAATCGATGAGAGTTCCTTTGAGGAACCCTAAAAGTCAATTCCTCTTCCAATTCTAAGCTTGGAATTGCCCATTTTCTGGTTTTAGATACCAAAGTCTTAAAGCGTAGTCTTCACAGCAGTGAATCAGAAAACTAAGTAGAGAAAATCATAGCTATTTCAAAGAGAAATAACATCCTGGCAGTTTTGCACTTCTGGACTCCAGTAAACTTACACAGTTCTTCATGCGTTTATACTTATTTTACATTCCACAGAGTGTGGCAATAAATAGCCATGTAGCACATATTGTGCATTCAGTCACTTTTTGATACCAAAATAAATAACAGTGCACTCAAATATCTGTCTACACAGAAGTAAGTTGCTTTGAGTTCCTAGGCATGTGGATTGTAATGTATACAAATTCAAAGTGGTATCAATTACTGATCATTCATGATTTCTGATAAAGTTGTAGTGGTGAGAATAAAATGCTCAGTTCCATCCCAAAACAGTGAGTTCTAGAAAACCATCTGGCTAATGAGGGAAGACCAAGACTACTAATCAACTTTCTCTGTTGCTCTTTCTCACCTCAATATTGGAAGTCCAGCCTAGTGGTGGATCTGTATTTTGGGGGCCCTGAAGCTTGAACTGTTATGGTGGCTCCTTCGTAACCATCAATGAGGTCTGGGTAACCACTGTCATCTTATTCAATTAGGTTATTCCACCACAAATAAACATAATTTTTTTTTAAAAAATGTGGACTAAAGTCACTTCCGGGCCCCCTCTAGGATTAGGGACCCTGAAGCTTAATTAATTCATTAGTTTCATAGTGATCTGTCCATGGTCCAGCCTGACAACAACCTCTTTGCTAGACTAGGTCCTCGAATCAGCATTTTCCTGCCGAGGCCTTTCTGAGGCTGAGTGCTAGAGTTGACTCCTGTAGATACAATGTACCCCTTCAAGAGATAAACTGAGTGGCAAACTGGACTCTTGCAGGGGCAGTGTTGCCTTCAGTGTTGCTTTTGTTTGGGGCATCTGCCTGGAAGGAACTCTATAATTAGGTTATTGCCTGGTGGCTAAAGGAAGTGGGGTTGCTAAATGAAAGGAAATGGGGAAAGCCACTGGAATTGTAAAGAGAAGAGAGAAATAATGTGAAGGAGGAACAATTGTATCATCATGGGATCGGGAGAATCATAGGCTGTTCCTCAAACTGTCCCCCAGTTAAGATAGGCTGGATAGCTTTGGTGACACTCTTTGGGCTGAAAATGCTGTTGGTGAGCGTCAGGTCAGGGAACAGGAAAATCAGCCATCTTGAACTTGAACTTGATCCTGTATAAATTTGGTCTGCATTACACAGATGTGAGTGCATTGAGGTGAGTGGGTCAGTCTCCCTCAGTGTTGTTTACTTGGACTTTCTGTAGAGGTGAGGAACAAAGAGTGGGCAGCTGGCATTTCAGTTGTGTATTATGATTAGACATGGGGACAAATAAAAAACCCAAATCACTATATTCATTAAAAATCACTGATTCATTTAATGTTCATCCCTTCGTATTTGTCAATTCTAGAGACCCCGTTGAATATGAAGGGATGAATATTTCTCCTATTTATTCATCCCCCATAGGCAGAGAGGGAAGACAAGCCTTACTACTCTGCCTATGGGCCCACTGAGCAGCTGATTGGCAGGCCCATATGCAGACAGCTTTCCCCCACCCCCACCCCCACCCACAGCCTGCCCCTCACCCCCTTCTCCTCCCTATCTTGGCCACTACAACCCCACCACCACCGTTGCTGCTCAGCAGTCTACTTACCTTAATTAGTTGAACATGGCTTTGAAAATGGTATACCCATAGAGCTGCCCCACATGGCATCTGGCCCATCTCATGCTGCAAGGCACAATCTGGACCCAGTTTTCTTCTGGGCCATCTCTTAAGGAAGGGACTTGAAGGCACTGTTTTACTGCTGTGATTCCAGTCCTTCAAGGAGTATAAACTGAGAAGGTGCCATTGGGGAGTTCTGTTTGATGCCCTAGATCAGTGGATCCAACCTTGGGTAACCCATGTGTTCTTGGACTGCAGTTCCCAAAAGCCTTCACCACTAGCTGTGCTGGCCAGGGTTTCTGGGAGCTGCAGCCCAAGAACATTTGGGTCACTCAAGTCTGGGAACGACTGCCCTAGATATTGGCGTAGGGGGTGTCCCTCAGTTTTCTGTCCTTTTCTCCATGCAGTTTAGCATATATATGAAACTGATGGGAGAAGTTGTCTAGATTTGGGGGTGGGCGGGTGGTGCCACCAGGAAGCAGATGGCATCCAAATCTATTTTTCCAGAGGCTGTTTTGGTGCTGAATTGGTATTCAGTATCAGTAATGGACTGAGTAAGGATAAGAAAACTGAAATTTAATAGAAAAAAGACATAGGTGGTACTGTCAGTCAAAAGGCAGATAAAGGAATAGAGCCACAATTTGAATGGTGTTGCACACACTGAAAATGCTGGCTTGCAAACTGGATGTACTCTTGGATTCAATCCTGATCCTGGATGCCCTAGTTTTAGTGTCAGCCAGAAACGTGTTTGCACAGTTAAAACTAGTGTTGTCAAATACACCCATTCCTGGATACGTCTGGCCTCACCATGGTGATGCATGGCTAAATTACATACAATTTGTATCACTGTAGCACACTCTGCATGGGTCTGCCTTTAGAAAATGTCCAGAATCTCCTGTGGTTCCAACATGCTGCAACGAGGCTGATGACTGGAACCAATTAGGACAGAATAAAAATACTTTGTTACAACAGCTTCACTGGCTACTGTTTCATTTCCAGGCATAATTCAAACTGCCGGTGATGACCTCTAAAGACCAATTCAGCTTGGATCCAGGCTATGAATGACAGTCTTACTCAAGAGGAGTTTGCTTGGAAAAAGTTCTTCAGAAGGGGTCTTTCTTTCTGCTCCCTGCCCAGGGATGTTTATCAAGAACACCACTGCCACCAGGAAGTGAATCTATTTTTCCTTTCCATTCAAATTTTAGTTCTAAACAGGTGTCCAATATCAGTAATGGACTGAGTGAAGATGAGGAAATTGAGATTAATATAAACAAGACATAGGTGTTACTGTCCAAAGGCAGATAAGGGAATAGAGATACAATTTAAATGGTGTGCTACTCAATCTTCATTCAAAATTCACTAACTGGATTATAACAGAAAAGAGACTTGTGAAGAACACTTTTATTTGTAGAGTGTGGTGTTGCTATTGGAGATAAATCTGCAGCTGGGTCTGACCAGATTGAATTTTTTTCCCTTAGATCTTCTGATCATTCCTTTAACCCAGCCCTATGTTTTACTTCAATGTCTAAAGTAGTAATTTCCAACCTTGGGTACCCAGATGTTCCTGGACTAAAACTCCCAGAAGTCTTCACCACTATCTGTGGTGGCCAGGAATTCTGGAAGTTGTAGTCCAAGAACATCTGCAGACCCAAGGTTGGGAAGCACTGATCTAAAGTATTTTCTGTTCTTCCCCACCTGCACCCACATTAGGAAATGCTTTTGCTTGAACTTCTGAGCCTTTGAAATATAAATACAGCAGGGCTTACAAGTTGATTATCAATCTACCATTATAAACAAAAGTGAATCATATTAATCTCCAATCCTCAAGCATTTAATATTGTACTAGATCAATGGCAAATCTTACCTATCATTAGCTTCACATTGTTTCTGTCTGACAAACAGGTAAGCCTGAAATAGTTCTAGCTGTCTCAAGGGTTTTCTTCCTGCTCAGCTAGGTGTAATGATTTTTGCAGTGCCACATAGATTTAGGGGGACGTTACTGGTCCTATGATTAAACCTGAGTATTTTTCTAAGTTGTGATTTTGGGATTGTACCTGCATGTTGAGTTTTCACCTTCTTCATGGGCAGAGTGTAAATTGTCATAGTACCAAGGGTAAGGCCACCATAAAAAGCATCACAAGTGTTCAATGCTTAAATTATGTGGTGGTGTATTTTTTCGCTGTTCCCATTATTGTTTCCCACTGACTAGAATAACTGAAGTATTCTTTAGGAGATATAAAGACGTGTATCTCTATGCATGTGTTTTTTTAAATAAGCATTCCTGTTCTAAGGGACCTCTCTTGAAACTGAAACTCACTTTGTTATTACATAAAGGGGCATGTTCATTATAAAGATTTAAAATTTTGGTGTGTTTCTTCTAAAAATGTGTTGTGTTCTTACACATTCAGGAAAGAAATTATGAATCCCACCCCCAATCTATCTTATTTCTGTTGGCATTCAGATTGATAGAGGCTAATCTTAAGGTAGATCTACCCTATTTGCAATAAAGTTTGCATCTGCTAACAATGGATGTCAGGGGAATATTATACCCTTCATATCTAATCTCTACCCTAAATTTTATTTCCCCCTTTTTGCAGTCTAGCTGGGCACCACCTGTTCATTAAACAGGCTTAATTGTACTTGCTTTCAATTAATTGCCGACTGTTTAACAATGTATTTATATTTCTCCTTCAAAATGTAAAATAGCAAAAACTAACGATTTTTCTGTATTGGCCATGGTTTAGACAACCTGAATAAGACTTCACAGAACCCTACCTGAGAAAACAGATTAGTTTTGAAATCTAGGTAAAAACCCTGAAAAAAAGAAGAAGCTTAAAATGTAATTATGGTAATTCAGTATTCAGCAACTGGGGACAGATTTCCCAGATAACTACTGTGGGCTGTGAAAGAAACAAAAGGAAATTTAGGTGTTCAGTTGCCAATTTCTTTTCTTTCTTCCTCCCACCTGAACATTTCTTGGGTACAGGAAGCAGTTGGGGAGACAAGGCATGCAATGAAATTGAATAGTTTTGCTTGTTTGACTTTGCTTTAGATGAAATAACAACCTCTGGTTCAAAGTAGATGAAGCTGATTATCCACATTAAACATTCGTATGTGTATTAAACTCTATGATGGTTTTTAGTGGGCATTACTGGCACAAAGTTAAAGTTTTACTCTTCTGGAAAAAAAATCTATATGTTCTTCCAGAAGTGAGTTGCTCAAAAGGCAGCTGTGCCTGCAAAATGTATCATGAATTGGTTCTCTGTGTATAAGAGAGACAGATATTTATACAAATAAACCTATAAAAGTTTTAGATTATTAGGTGGAATTGTCCTCATTTGTATGACTGAGATGGGCAGAACAGTTCTAAGGAAGGTTACAGGTAGAGTCACTTGGCAAATCTATGACTGCACTCAACCCCCTGCCAGCTTGTGCAAGAAGGGGACAAAAAGGATTAAAGTGGCAAGGGTTTTACAGCCTGCAGATCTTTTCACACTAAGTCCTCCTCTCCTTTGAAAGCAAAGTGTAGCCGAGGCGCAGTCATGTTCCACTCTGCCTTTGAGGACTAGTTAAAGCCCCGTGAACTAGAGGATGATGGAAGAAGATCCCGTGGCTGAACCTCTACACAGAGGTGGCACAAGGCTCTGTCTGGGGTTACAGGTAAAGCACTCAGCCTGAGAGAGGGTTCCCTTAGAATAGCAGCCTTCTTTGAGTAGAATTCTTTGAGGGACTGGTCCTACTCCCAGAGAGGCCAACTGCTGAAAGGCTGAGCCTGAGGTGAGGCCTGGCAGCCCAGCATTATACACCTCAGTCCTGCAAGATCAATTCTGCCAGAAACAATGTCTATGCTGAGTTCTATAGCTTAAAAACAAGGTACAATACACATATGTAAAGGAGAGTTCTCTACTAGCTGTGCCTCTCCATCAATACACGGAGAGTGATGAGTCTCAAGAGGGAGAGCTCTGCTACTATGTTCGCTGTGAGTCAGGACCCTGATTTTTTAGTGTCCAGACTGAGACAACAAGCCTCGAAAGGGAGTTGTGGTTCTCTCTCTTCACATTCATCCTTCTTCTCATATAGGAGAGCCCCAGAAGTGGTGACAGAGAAGGTAGAAAAGGTGTGTTGCTTGTATACCGCCCCATAGCACTTAAAGCACTCTCTGGGTGGTTTACAATTTAATTATACAGGTTACACACTGTCCCCACTCCAGCAAGTTGGGTACTCAACACTTTTTCCTCTTCAGTTTTAACAACTGAATAGCATCGTTGTCACCTGTTATTGCATTGCTTGGCTCTTGCATTTATTGTTGGTATGGGCATCCAATATATTTATAAGAAACAGAGTCAGCTATATATGCACTAGGCTACACTAACAAGTAAGAGTTCCATTATTTATTTTTTATATTTTTCTATCCTGTAGAAAGACTCTTACAATGCAGTTCTGTGTGTATTTACTTGGAAGTAGGCCCCACTATATTGGGAGGCTCGCTCCCTATTGAGTTTAGGAATGTACTGCAGCTTTAATTTAATAAACTAAAATGTAGCATATGCATTTTAATAACAAATCAGTCCTTGTGAGATATCCTGACCCCAAAAAAGTCAATTGGAACAATTCTTTCACCTTTGACCTATAACTAGGCCTTGAGATATTTGTCAAACTATTTTTGTATCCTTAATAATTAATCAAGACACAGAATTATTTATAGAGGGTTTTTTTCCCAGTTTAAGCTTCTTTTCAAGTACAACTGGACTAATAGCTTAAAAATGAAGTAAAACATTTGCAATATAGAGACCAGCACTGGTCAGCTAGATCTTGGGGACCAATCTTTTCTGATTTGTGCCAGCTATGAGCTTTCAACTGTCTTACATTACAATTATGACTCAGATATATGCTGGCCATGAGGAGGATAGAAGAGGCAGAAGTATCTTTTGCTGGCAAAAATCCCTTTTTGCCTTCTGCTGACTGATTTCAGATGTTTGCCAGAAGAAGGATCTACTAGCAACTGCCATGCCAGTTAAAATGTGCTAAAAGATGAGCCAAAAAAAAAAAAAAGGTGTGGAGCAATGCAGGAATAGAGTTATGCCAGTCTCAAATTACTTCTAGCCCAAGGACACTGTTACCTTGATGGCACAATGTCACGCCAAGCTGAGGGTAGTAATTCCTAACGCCTCTTGGCTGGGAGAGATTTGGATTCAGCATCCTAATATCAGGGCAGCAGGCCCTCAGTCATCATCCTCTTTTTGTGAACATTGGTCATGGCACCACTAACATTTTCTTTCTCTTGTTGTGTAAACTTTTTTTAAAATACAAGAAAAAAGGAAAGGCAATTACTAGATGTATTTAATCGTGTGTCATCATGTCAATTGAGAACCCTTTTTTAGGTAGAGAGCACTCAGAAGTGATTTACCCTTCCCTTCTTCTGAGGGCATCCTGGGACTGCGCAGCTTGCCCAAGGCCACACATATTGGCTCTTCTCGGATGCACATTGGGGAAGTGAACTCTGAATCTTTGGCTCCACAGCCAGATACTTAACTCATTCATCCAGCACTAGATATACGTTAAAGATGATACTAGCAAGTTCAGCTTTTCTCCACAGGTTAGGAGGAGACAATGAAACCGAATAAATGCACTGAAACATAAATATACAGTAAATAGAAGATCATTACACAGACCTCTATTCACAACAGAGGCATAGAATCCCAACGAAGACACAGTGACCTATAAAAATGGACACAAACTAGATGGAAGTACTTTGCCAAAGGAAAGGACTTGATCTGAAAGATGAAGTGTGGATTCATGGATCATGGATATTATTGGACACCAGCTGTATGCACACGTAGTGTGTAATTCAAGTAAGATAACCAAGGCCCATCTGAGTTGATAGTAGGTTGGCTGAAACTATGCTGAATCCAAACTCTTCCTCATCTAGAGAGGATGGAAATATAAGGCTATCTTTATCCTGGCCTAACTTTATGCCAACATAATGGCTATGCAGCTGGGCTGGAAGGGGTTTGGATTTGGCATAATTTAGCTTTATTTATAAAGAGCTTTTTCTTCACCTGCTTCTTCTCCACTCCTTTCCTGACTCTTCTGCAAGCCGATCTGACTCAGCATAGCACAGCTGCTAGCAGATCCCTCTGCCAACAAATCTCTGAGATCAGCTGATCGAAAGGGGATTTCTGCCAGCAGAATAATATCCCTGTGGCAATAATGTCTCTGTCTATTCCTAATTCTCTACAACTTGCAAATCTCTGAGTTAGAATTGCATTGTTACTTGACAGCAATCAGTAGTACTTACTTCTGAGTAAACCTGCATATACTTGTGATGTTAGTGAATTTGTAAGAGCTCTAATTGTTGATTTAAACAGAAGGAATTTTGATCCTAAAACTGAATGTTTGTTTGTTACAGAAGGTGCATGTTAATATGTTTATTTCTATTCATGTTTAATTGTTCAAATAAAAAGAAAATCAAATTATTTTTAAAGATACTAAAGAAATTCATTCAATATAACAATTTTGCCAAGAAGAAAAAGAGAGATGAATTGTATCCTCTAAAACTTGTTTAGCATCTAGACCTCCAGTTCACTTCAATTTTCTCTGCTTGGCAGAATTACTCCCTACATCATTCCTGTGACTGTTTTACATCATGTGATTTTAGTCTTTTGCTATATTCCTTCTGAATCATAATCATTCATATGAAGGTCTTTTCACTTTCTCTGTTCTCATTTAGGACTGTAGGGAAAATATACAGTGTACTCCTAGTAGTAGATGACTTCATATCATTTTTCAGCATGTAAATGAGCTGTTTTCCTTCCTAGAATCTGTGAAATGGTTTTCAGGAAATAGAGCAGGTGAAATTTTCTAAATGTTGGTATATTTATTAGGATGCTATTGATATAACTCAAAATAAAGGAAAAACTGGATACCAGAAATGTATTTTACATATTATAAAGGTTGCATGTGTGATGTGGTATTGCACAGTTAAAAGTACATTAAGATCTTACAACTTTTGGATTAAAATTAGGAGTAAAGCATATTACAGAAATTGCATTTTAAGGCTTACTGTGTATTTTTGTCTTCTAGTGATTCCCCTCTTAATGTAGTTAGAAGCAGCAGCAATATTTTATGTATGTTTTTTAAAAAGATAGATAGACATAACTACCAAGGTAATGATTTTTATGCATAGAAAAGTGAAGGAATTAGAGGTTTAATGTTAGATTTGGTTGTATCAAGTTTGGTTGTATGAATGCTTCCTAAATTCAGCGTTCTCTTTACAGATAGAATGTAAGAATTTAGGAAGCACAAAGACAAAATGGCTGCTAACTATACAAAAATCAGATAGGACCCAGATCTTGAATGGAGTATTCCAACGGTGTGATATCTAGAGCATCTTTACTCTTCCCTTTCTTGGGCTTCTTATCCTGGGAGTCCCTGAATGCTTTTGTGATCACAAATTAATGAGATAGACAGCACCTTCCGCAGTGCCAAATAGCTAAGTAACAAAGGAAACTGTGGAAATCTTGTGATGACCGATAATATACCCAGTGCAATATCTGGGGTACTATATCTTATGAGACACATGCAACTGTAACTTACAAGAAGATACAAAGGACTGGTATTTGCTTCATCCTTTTTGGCTGCAACTTTGATGCCCTTCAAGTTTCTTCTTTTGCATGTATCCCTGAATCCAAATCTGCTCTGATTATGAGTTCTGACATGTTCTAGCCAAAAGTTAAACATTTCTTAAATGCCATTGATCTTAGTGAGGTCAACATATATGCCATGTTTCTGATCAGAGTAAGCTAGAATACACACACACACACACACACACACACACACACACACACACACACACACACACACACACACACACACACACGTGTGTGTGTGTGTGTGTGTATACGCACACACATACATATATACATATATATACATATATATATACATATACATACATACACATACATACATACATACATACATACATACATATACACACACACACACACACACACACACACACACATACATACATACATACATACATACATACATACATACATACATACATATACACATATATATATATTGGGGAACTGCATATTGTTTCATATTGCAGTGGAAGTGCAAAGATGATGTGTAATATAGGAGTACCTGGTTTTGCCCTTTCTAGCTTACTATATATATAGCTTACTAATATATATATATTAGCAACTACAACTAGGCAATATATTTCTTACCCAGCCTGGCCTGAACACAAATGGGAAATTATATTTCAGGCAGGAGCAGTTCCCCATTGTCCATTTTTGGAACCATGGCAGGTAGCTCTCTGAATATATTGCTGCAAAGAAATAGAGTTCCTTCTCAGGAAGAGAGACCCTTATTGCCCCTTGCACAAAGAAGCTTTATGCAGATGTATTAGCTTATCCACAGCCGTTTCCATTGGCTTTAAGCTGACTGCAGAATGTAGCAGGCTAGTGCTGAGCTGGTGGCTATGGAACTAAAGTAATTACTCAGGAGCCTCATAATTATGTAAAAAATAGAAAGCTTAAGTTTATTGCTTTAGGAAATACTTATAGGTATCATGCAGGAGAAAAAAGCCCTCCCTAAACCTGGTTATAGACACTCCAAAATATGGCTTCTGTGTTTGCTGATTTGCTCAAACATTATTGAGTAACTAACCATGCAAGCCTACCTCTCTTTTGCTAAGAGAACGAAGAAGGAAGAGGTGGCTTCAGAGACGGGAAGAGAATGCAAGCCTACTAATTTGGGTAGTGTGGGTGGCATATAAGTTAAATAAATAAATAAATTTACATGTAAATCTGAAAAGAAAAGAGGGTAAAATAAGTAATATATCTGCCAACCCTGCCACTATCACTTACTGAGTGTATTGCTGCGCCACTTCAGATAATGCTGAACACACAGTCTCTGACGTAATATTATTCATTCATTCTTCATTCTTTCATTCATTCATTTGCTGGAAGATGTGACAGCAAAGCAAGTGGGCAATGAAAGGAGTAAATGGTGGTAGCAGGCATGTTTAGTCTATGCATCCTGTGATCCCCCTCATTTTCTTTCACAGACTTTCTCCTTATGAAGAAAGGAGAAATGTCACATGAATTATCCTATATTTCATCATCATATGGATACCCTTATATTTCATGACTCAAACTATTACTAATCAAATTCCTGCCAGTTGTCTGGATTTTTTTTTCTTAGAAGGTGATGACTGGTGGAACTGCAAAGATGATGTGTAATATAGGAGTACCTGGTTTTGCCCTTTCTAGCTTACTCTGATCAGAAACATGGCATTCGGCACAGGTCACAAAGCAAGCAAGTGTCTCTGCCTTTAGAAAGAATGTCACAATAAAAGTCTGACTACATGAACTAAATGAGAATAAGTGACCTGAAAACCTAAGATGAAGACCATATTTTGTGTACTGTGTATAAGATTTCACTGGAGAATACGAGTTTTCAAAGTGTCAGAGAAATTACTTTTCAGGCAATTCCCAGTGGAGGCAGTGGTTTAAACTTAGACTTCATAATGGTACTGCCAATAGCAGAACTGGCAGATGTCAGAACATGTGACAAGGCAGGCCAAGCAGAACTGCAGGAGAGCTTATTTTATAAGAAGTGCAGAAGGAGAGCAGCTTGTCTGATCATAAAACTGAAACTGGTAACTCATTATTAAGACCTGTAGATACACTTTCTCTGGGGCGGTGGAGGGGAATAGTGTTTTTAAAGTGAATGTTAAATTTCTCCAAAATAAATAAATAAATAAAAAATAAAAAAGAAAGAAAGAAAGAAATATGTTTCAAATATATTAAAGCTGTCTGGAGCCCAAACACTGCAGCTGTATTTTAAAGTGCTCTTCATCTTGATTTCTGTTTGGTTCCTTTTCTATTTTGTTTTGCTTCCAGCTGGGCTAAATCATATCGGGTAAATGGCTTAGAAGCAGGATGTAAAGATCAGTTTTATGCAGTTAAACCATCTGAAAAAATATTTTGGAATGATGACAAAGATGTAATAAATGCTACACTCGGAAACACAAGCATGTTTGAACTATGTAACATACGATTTATTGACAAACCATCATCAAACTTAAATTGCAAACAGATTCAAACACAGGTATTCAAGTACCTTTGAAAACATTTGTAAGAGAAAAGGCATATAGTAGTGACATATTTGTAGTTCACTGTCAGTCAGGGGCTTCTACTTCTTTGGTACAGGTTGACTTCCTCGTTGTGTTTTGGTTCATTTCCTGCACATGTGATCACTGGAAATGGCCCAAATGCAAGACTTCATCTAATTTGCCAATATAATGAAGTGACTTAATACACACTTTTTAAGTATTAGTGTAGCAAATATTAGCTGTGCCACATTTAAAAAATAAAAGAGAAATTCAAAGCTTTCTCCTGGAAGCTTTTGCTTGTTTTTCTTTTAAAAGTCCAGTTGGAAGCTTTCCCAATTTGGCTGCAGGCAGGCTTTCAACCAGACATTTAAGATAAAAGCAAACAAAAGCTTCCGGGGGGAAGTTTTTCATTTGTCTTTTTTTTTTTTTTAATGGTATAAACCACTTCACAGTATTGGCAAAGGCTGTGGACCAAATAGGGTCACTTCAGGTCTGTATGCCATTTGGATACAAGGATGAAATTTCAGGAAATGGGAATCCAGTTATCTTATTGCTTGTTGTTTTCATCATTCTTTTTAAAAAGAAAGTGAATGAAGGAAAAGTGGATCTTTTATAATCTTACTGGATGAGGTTAAAAGGTTTATGAGAGGGGCATAGAGTGCAGTTTCTTCAGGACCCACCTCAGATTATAAACTGGCCCAGTATTTGCATGTATTACCCAGAGAGTTCCATGCTTCAGTCACTGTTGTAGCAAACTGAGAGGAATTCTCCCTTCCTTCTTTTCTTCACCCAGAAATTTCGGCAGATGTGAGTGAGTGAGTGAAGTGTTGCATTCTTCCCCAACTTGGATTAAAATCTCAGTGAAAAACACAGAGGGGATCATAAAATTTGCCACATATAAAAATCACAAGTCACCCCGATTCCTACTTAAAGCTAAGAAAATACAAACTCCTATGACACGTCAGCTTATTTGTGCAAGTCATTATGTTTGTTTTAGTATTGGATTCATAGAATGAACTGCTCCTTCACAGCCATTTGGGACTTGTAGTCCCAGAAGGAACAGAGGCAAGTAATGCCCATCTTTATTTTTAATTTAATTTTCTCACAAAGACCTGGCTGCAGCTCTTTTCTGTATCCTCCTGGGTTCTTTATATTTACTTCAATGTTTACTTTATTTGAGTGGCATTGGTTCAAGAGTGTTCTGAATCTATTATTCTGGATTTGAGTAATCCTGTTTGTTTTATAAATAGAAGTGCTGGCTGCATGAGTAATCAATTCCATTGCTTAGACAACAGAAATATATAGATTTTTACAGAAATGCCATGAAGGGTTTTCTTTAACTGAACAAGAAGAGAGTTTTCATTATGTTATTAATTAAAATTGTTTTAGTAGAAGACATGTCATCTAGCCTTCTGAATTCCTAGATTTCTAAAAACACAAAAGGGCATTTTGAGGCACTTTTTAAAAAGGTAAACTGTATCCCACTTTTGTTCTATTGTGGAATGATTCACCTCACAAGTGTATTCTCATCCTGGCTCAGACCAGACACAGACCTGCTTACCTTCAACATGGTTGCCGCGCTTTGGGTTTTCCACCTTCAGCCTCCTAAGTTTGTATAATAATTATAATCATGTGCTGTCAAGTCAGTTCTGACATATGGTGACCCCTTCCAGAGTTTTTTGAGTAGAGAATATTCAGAAATAGTTTATCATTCTCTTCTTCTGGGAGCACTCTGTGACTGTGCAGCTTGCCCAAGGCTACACAGGCTTGCACCTTCTCCTGGGAGGCAACCTCTGAGCTATCCAGCTAGCACCAAGATGTGTAAACCAGGGAATTATAGATGGAATCATGGCATTGCTGCTCCCTGAAATAGTTGTCCTATAATAGTTATGGTGATCTGCAAATGATGGCCCTTTCCCCTGCTCTTTCTGTAATCTTGTCCCTGAGGGCCACACCAGAAATTGGCTGGGGAATCAAGGATAGAGTGCAGACCAGCACACATACATATGGGAAAATAGCAGGAAAACTGTGAACTTGGTAAAAGCTTCTCTCACCACCCAGTGGTCTTATAAGTGAGGGAATAGCATTTTCCCCCTGATCTGCCAGCTGCAGGGGAAAGTGGAATTCTGTTAGCTTTAGGGGCCACAACCAAGGGCCACATATTGTGCAATCCTGCTGTAATGTGTAGTTTGAAAATGTATGATAGGGCACAACAATATTGTGGATTTCTTGCTCAATAGGATTTGTTGACACAAGGCACAAAAAGCACATGGTGATAAAAACACACAAGGAGAATGTGTTACAGTGTATGTTTCTTTTAACACAAATTGGGAACAGAGGAAAGTGTACACATCACAGGTGCTTGTTGTTTTGTGTGTTTTATTTGGCTTAGCATCATGCCTACTACTGGTCTCAAACTTTTAGCAGAAGTATGGGCTTTAGCAAAAAGCCTGCTTTGTTCAACCATGTTTATTTATTCAATATGTGATGATACATTTCAGATATACACATTTATCTCTGCAGTGGGCTAGTAGAATGCACTTTGATAGATTTATTTTTTAAATGGCTTTCTTCTGCCTTCTGTTTCACATTTTTAAAATAACAAGCAAACTCATTAGAGACTGGAGAATGTTGTTAGAATTGTATTTTTTTTTAAAAAAAACAAACCAACCAACAAATCACCAAGTTATACCTACCTATTCTTCAAGACCTACTCCAACTCCATCAGGACTCTGTTCTTCTTGCTAATTATGTACCATTAAGTATCAATTTATGATCCTAATAGCAGGTTAAATCTTTGTAGAAATCAGTCTGTGAAAGGTATTAAATGGCATCTACAGCACTTTTGAAATAGACTGTGTAAATATTTATATCTTGCCTTTAAAGTTTTTATTTGACTTTGAGGGCAAAGGCTGTGTTTTCCAGTATGAAAATCCAAATGAGGTTTTTCCCCATTTTGTTCAAACAGGGAAACATAAAGAAAAAAGGGACACTTACGAACCACTGGCAACTATAATTCAGTATTAGACTACAGAGATGGTGTGGTTATTTACTGCAACGTCTCCCTTACTGTGATAAAATTGGAGAGATTCATCGTCTGGCAAGTAGGATATTAATAAACCATAGAAAGATTATATCATGGACAATGACTGGCCATTTATTAAGAATCATCATTCTCCCGTTCTGCCACTTAGTGTGTGTGCCAAGCATGCTATGTGTTTTCTTTCCAATCTTAGGTTCATATTACTGTAGATAAAATATAATCCAATATCACTTTGTTTTTCTTTCTATTTATCTTATTTATAAAAGTAATAAATTATTTCATAAAGCAAGGATGTTTTCTGTTCAGAAGGTTCTGGAGACATGTACAAATAGGAACAGCTGAGCAACCTTTTAAAGCAGAGCCTTGTCATTAATCTACTCTTTCCTTTCCCCACTGTCACGACACATTTATATTAAAATAGATGATCTTAGACGTTATCTGGAGAATAAGAAACTGCATGCAAGATTTACTTTCATTTTGAATGGGATCATAGGCTATGAAAAAATGTCTCCTCTACTTCAGGTTGATCCTTGTCATTACACAGCTTAGTTATACTTGTAGATTAGTTTTAGACAAGTTTTCTTGTCAAACTGTGCCTTAGTTCTGCTTTGTTTTAGAAACTGCAACCCAAAGGTAGAGAAGGTACACACACCATGGAAAACATTTTGGATGGGGACTTCAAGAGGTCTCACTTAGAGAGTTCTGGAAATCGATAACAAAATTTGTTATCTGTCACCCCTTTGATCTTAAGTGAAACCTGCTTTTAGAGGTTTAGAGGTTATACAGTGTAACCTGTATAGTGGAGCATCACTTAGATTTGAAGAATTTATTTTCTACACATGCTAGCTATATCTTCCAAACAATTCTACAGCTCTCTATTCCTCAGAGGATCAATACATGGCTGTCATTTTCTCTGAAATGAAGGAAAATGTTTGTATTTCATGCTGCTCATCTAACATATAGCCCTTACACAAGCAGATTATGAATCCATAGACTGGCAAGGATCTGGAACATGTGGTGTGAGCGATAAGACCAAAAACAAGACTGATTGATTTTTTATTGACGTAAATTATATGGAGACTTTATAAAACAGTTCACTATGCATACATCTGTTGAAATTTTAATATTTACACTCTTTAAAAAAAATTATTCCTGCAGAAGGAAAAGGGCTCCTTCATCCAGCATGGACATTGCCTGATATAGTTCTTGATAATTCATTCTACTCTCATTTTGCCATTATCCTGACTATATGCATCTCTTATATGTGTAAGGTGTACATTACAGTAGCTGAAGTGGAAACAGAAAGGAAATGTGATTGTTCTGGAGTTGGGTGAAAATAAATGGAATGGCATTCAACTTCATTCCACAAAGCAGCAAAAGTAACATAAAGAGATTATCATAATGACTAAGGTTGTTCCTTGTCATTACACAGCTTCAGGTGCAATCCAATGGAGAAATAATTTGCAATCTGGATCACTTCTTTAACAGTCTGGTATGAGCAAAATTCTGGCATTCACATGATGCACAGGAGATTGTGAATAAGCCCTATCCTGCTTCATGCCCAAGCTGGATCTATTTGTTAGTTAGACAAATTTCAGTAGAAGAGAAATTTTGCATTTCTTCTCTTTGAACCAAAAGCTAGGCTTTAGCTTCTACAAATACATTTTCTATATTATATTCTATGAATTAAAGTTACCACCTCCCTTTCCCATACCTAATCTTTTAAGGTGCTTCCATGTTGTATCTTAAGGAGAAAACTCCAGTTGTATCACTAGTGATGTTGTCCAAAGAGAGTATTACCATGTTCAGCAGACATTTCCTCTGGCTCATAATCCTCAAGTGCATTACAAATTCAGAGCTTTTTCTCTGCCTGTGTTGCTCCTTCTCCTAAGGTCTAATTTCATGTCCAAATACCAAAACATATTTCTCTGAGGAAATTCTGTTGTGGGGGGAAAACAGGGTAATTATAGGGGACAGGTGTTCCTCTTAGTGTCTACTTTAGCCCATTCTGTCCTCACGTGCAGAAGATCCTGTCACATGGTCATTGCTGAAGTAAGATTCAACTGCCAGTAAAGCTGGCATCTGGTATGTCAGGAAATGATAGCATTGTCTTGTACTTTGTACCAGACAACAGAATATATCAAGTTGTCACTAACTACATACCATTATACATAAGGTGGTGAAGAAAACACTTCCACATTGATTATAGTTTGTGGGCATTCCAATAGCATGCAAAACCTTCATGTATTAGCCCCATAAACCTACAGAGTAGGATTGCAGCACATTGCAAGCAGATGGCAGGAGTGGGATGAACAATTGCTCAACTTTTCTTACAATTAGAATGCTGATGTTCTTTCATGTTGTGAATTTGTAAAGACTTTGATATTATTCTAGAAAAGTCTTTAAATAGGAGGTAGGCAGAAATAAACCTTCAGTTACACACATAAACACTCTTGATTATTAGTTTATAATTTATCTAGCTTGAAATGTGTCTTGCTAAGAATCATTTAAAAAATAACTCTGATTTCAGGGAGCAAGGGTTGAACAGATGGGCAGGTAATTGTCATTAAAGAGGCAGATGACCTGGTGACCTGGGATACAGAGGCATAGCCTCAAACCTCCCCCTTCCAATCCCCACTCCCTAGTCCAGTGATGAGTTAAGCGGATGAATTGGAACCATTGTAACAGGCAATGACACAGGATTGATTCTCTGAGATTACATGAATCTCATGGTGAGAAGGATTCTGGGCTGTGGTATCTGCAGTTCCTTCCTCTACCAACTCATGGTCCATAATCAGTTGAAAACCAGTGCTTGAATCATAAGGCTGCTGGTGTCAGCTCCACTGTACCTAACACAAAGTACCAGGACACATTCTGGACCTCGCATGTTAAGCATTGCACATCAGCACATACATTTACAACTGCATCATGCTGTTGCCACTTCAGGCAAGGTACAATATGGTGTACCAGCCCATGATGATGTGCCTATGAAAGACCTTCCCTATCTTTAGGCCCATGAGTCCTAGCTAGCTGAAACAGGGTAGTCTGCAGTCAAAGCAGTGGTAGTTGAAGGCTTCCAGCCATGTCCCTTTCTCTTCTTAGGATTCCCTGCTTAAGCAACCAACTCTAGACTAGAAGGTTCCATGTCTAAAACATTGCTAATTCATCCATCTTTCCACTGTGTTGGTCCCAGAAGGTGAGACCATTTGAGATTATTGGATTGTCACTTTATTTGGGTGATTCTGGTAGCAGATAAACACAGTAAAATCTACACTAACTAGGCTCTGAATTCAAGGGCTGGGTCAGGTACACCTGACATACAAATATGAATTGCACTCTCAAACCTAAATGTTATCATTTGAAATAGCATTATTTTTTGAGCTTTCTAAAGAGCAGAAATATCAGGACAATAGACCCTTGAGAATTTCAGGTTTTGTGATGCAAATACTTCCTGTGGGTCTTATACATTCATTTTGTGTGCCATGAGTATAAATTATAACCTTGACTCACTCATTAATACAGGTACTTGTAAACCATTGCAATTGTTTTGTTTTGAAGAATAATGAAGTTTGTGCATGTTAATTAATCTAAATGAACTTTTCTTAAGTAGGCTCCTTTGATAAATATTTCATTCTCCTGTTCCCTTTGTTCATTAGAAAAATGAGAAACATGTCCATGTATAAATTAAAGTAAATGTAAAAACCATAGAAACTGTCTTTGATTCCAAACTTTTACTTGATGAGTGCAAAATTTTAATCTCTCTTCAATCTAATCTACTGAGTTCTGGTGTTGGATAGTAATTCCTATTAATTCTGAAGAGTCTTTCTTCCTGCATTTTATATTAAATAGCTAAAAGACAGAAACATAAGTATTTTGCCCATCCATACTGGGCTGATGTATTTCTGGCAATGGAATAAATGTTAATAAAGCTGAATTGTCATTAAATAAAAAATTAGTGTCAAGAATTTAAAAAAAATAAGTGCCAAGATTGAGGGCCCAGTTCCACAAAGAAATGTCCCCAAAACATATTTTAGGTTCTACCTCAAGAGCAAAGAGGCTAAGATATGTTGTCTGTTGTCCCTCTCCAGTGCTTTGCTGGATGATTTCAGTTATTAGTGAAGCCAGCAGTAAGGGCCCAAATTACAATGACAGTGGAAGTGTGATATATTAGCCTCCATGCCTACAATGCAGGGTAAATACATTGTTTCCAGCCAACTCCTCCAGCTTTCAATGTGTATTAGAGCAGAGGTCCCCAACCCCCGGTCCGCGGCCCGGTGCCGGTCCGTGGCCTGAGCCGGACCAGGCCGCGGAGAGATACCTCCGCCCCACCCCCACACGCACTCCCTCTCACACACAACCCGTTTGCGCCTGCACGCCCGCACAAGCGCTGCGCCTCCCTTTGTGCATGCGCATGAGTGCATGTGCGCCTGCGCACGAGCGCGCACACGCATGAGCGCAGGGGGTGCCCCGCCTTCCCCAGCTGGTCCGTGGGGCTAAAAAGGTTGAGGACCACTGTACTAGAGGAAGTGAGATGATCCTGTCTATGAGGTTGAAGAAATGTTCAGAATTATGTCAGAGGTAGGAAAATCCTTCACTCTAACTTTCTTTTATTTATTTTTATTTATTTTATTCATTACATATATACTCTGCCCATCAAGTGTCTAGATACTACTGTGGGTGGCTAACAGCAATTAAAAACACAACTACCCACCACAGTCCAGAAAAACATAAAAACAAGATCCAGACCAAAACAGGAATAATCCAAAGTATAAAATAAAACTAGAGGCAATGGCTAATCAACATCAATATTCAACTCATGGGTCCACGGGGATGTCAAAGGGATAAGACCTTTTAATTTTTAAATCTTAAATGTTCTAAACCTTAAACCCTAAATCTGAATAATGTTTTTAGATTTTGGTAAATTAGTCAAAATCAAACTGGTATGAACTTCTTAACCGAATGCACCAAGTCATTCCATAGGCCCAGGTATATCTAGTATGGAAAAAAAATATATAATGTGCTTCTTTGCCAGAATGAATGTGCAGGTTTTGATAAGTTCTTGCCAGAATGAACTTAAATAAAATTCTCATCCATTTCTAGAGGCAAGAAGGGATTAGGTACTACAATCCTGCTCTTTCATGTCTTGGTAACTGGAAGGATGATTGGTTGACAGAAAACACGTGCATTTTTCACTGCTGTCATATTAAACTGAACACAGGACAAGCGCACCATGATGCAACACTCACTGCCCCTCATCTAAAGCATCACCCTTATAGCAGACATACTAATGGATTTAGAAAGTCAGAGGTAAAATATTTTGTTAGTATAGAAAATGCAAATATCCTTCTTTCATGTAGCTTTTCCCAGAAAAATCCATGAATACGTACTCATATTTATAGACATCTATCTATACGACTAATATTTAAAAGTACAAATATATGTTCCCATTTATTCAAAACCATACAATAAATAGTTAAGCTGTGTGTGACAAATTAAATCAGCTATTAACACACATACACATTAATCAGTCCCATTTATTTACCCTGGTAAAGATGTTACCAAACAGAGTTTTTCAACAGTTAGAAGTTAAGTCCACATTAAGTATGTGTAAGACACATAATATAGTGTGAAAGAATCCTGTCTCTACCCCTTAACTGATGATTTTAGTCAAATCTCTGAACATGAACTAGTAAAATATGTAAAATAGCAGAGGTTTCTTTTTAAGGAGTAATTAATTTAAGTTTACTGTAAGTCGTGAGCTGGGAAGAACTGAAAATATCACAAAACAGTAAACACAACATTGCTACTTAATTCAAAATAACGCTGT
Source organism: Intellagama lesueurii (assembly GCA_037013535.1). Classification (NCBI taxonomy): domain Eukaryota; kingdom Metazoa; phylum Chordata; class Lepidosauria; order Squamata; family Agamidae; genus Intellagama; species Intellagama lesueurii. Next base: position 54,612,207 of record JBAJHW010000003.1, on the reverse strand, counting down.
CTCCACAGCGTGAATCACTGCACCATCAGGGACTCTTTGCCTGCCCTTCTCGAGAAGAGACAGGCAGGTAGAGACACCTATAGGAGGGGGCGGGTTTTGCTGAGCCTCATTTCAGGCTTGTCCACTCCCAGTCAGTCTCCTTTGAGCATGGCAACCCTCCCGCCCACCCTGGTTCCAGTTTGGAGTATGTAGTGCTGATTCCTGGGGCAGGCTCCAGGGGTACCTCTTACCCTTTTCCTAACCACTAATGGGTGAGTCCCATGCCCCTGGTCCAAGCAGGACAGCTCATGCCTGGCCGGCTAAAATTGGGGGTCCCTTGCCAGCAACCAGCTGTTCAATCCACCTTACCATGGACAACCAAGCAAATCTCGGGATCCAAGTTGCTGCAACACTGTGCAAAATGCACCCTTTCTGCCAGTAGGGAACTTGCCAAAGGTGACTTTCCATTCTGCACTACCGCCATGTGACCTATTTAAAATGGCTCCACCACCCAATCTGCCCAATACATCCCGTAGGTAACCAGTATAGGTTAGGCAAAAACCCACCTCATACCTATTAAATGCGAATCTGGTAATGCATGCCAGTATTGGAAGAGAGTTTTGCTAGAGGAGAACAATTTAAAGAGAGAAAGAGAGTTGGCAATTGCCAATTAGCACTTGTCAGCATCTTGTTAAGGCAGCTTCTGATGTTTGAAGGGCCTCTGGTCCTGGTGACTCCTGCAAATCTGGAAATGACACTGAATTCACCCAGGGAAACCTGATTTGCCTTGCTGTGTTGTTACACCCTAAGAAAGTGGAAAATCTAACCTGAAATAGCAGCCTTCAGAATGTCATCATAGCAATGTAGACGCAACTGGCTGATTTTTCCTTGACAATAGGTGGCCAATGTGATGCAGATAAAATAATTGCTAATGACAGCTATCTTAGCAGCCATAAAGCTTTAGATCACAAATGTAGTGCTTCACGAGGGTCTAATGATTACATATACATGTGATGGTTTAACATTAACAGAAACATTTCAACTTTGTACATCAAGAATAAAAATAAAAGACTTGGGGCACTTTAAGGTCTAATAGATTTACGTATGTTTTTTTTTTAAATGCTGAATCTTTCTTTTTCCTTTTTTTGTTACACAAGGGCTTCCATTGGATTAGAGTGGTGGAAAAAAGGTTTAGAACCACATCTAGCCCCAAGCTTTTGCATACTTCCCAATCCATAGCCCTATTTACACATAAGTAGGTTTAGCTGTAATCCTCTTGCCATGGCTCCAGGTACTCTTTCCACAACTGTAGCAGTTCCAGCAAGGTAGTTGTGTTATCTGCCTCAGCATGCATAGCAAAAATAAAAACAAAAGAATTGTAGTACCTTGAAGATTAATTAACCTTAAAGCTTTAGTTATTTGAGATCCATGAAAGCTCACACTGAAATAAATTAGTCTTCAAGGTCTTTAAGATGCCACAACTATTTTGTTTTTATTTTTGCTATACATGTTTTCACAATTGTACCATTTCAAAATCTGTAAACACACACAACAGTATGCCAAAATTACAGTGAGATTTGTCTGCTTCAAAGGTTTGGGGGAAGGGTGTATAGCAACCAATGACTGGTGGAAAAGAAGAAGGAAAAACACTGCTCACAATATGCCTATCATGTGCAGATGACACAGTGATAGGCATTCAGCAAGGAAAGATAAAAGATTGCATCCCTAAAGCCATGTCCAATTTCACTTGAGACTTATAACAAAGAAGTACAGTGACTGGTAGGATTCAGAGGTCTATGTCTGGAAGTACCCCTTGATCAAGGCAGTTGCATAATCTTGTAGCTGGTTAGGACATCATGTGTCGGAATCAACACATAGAACCTGTCTGGTGTTTCTCAAGTTCTGGAATCTTAGTGAAAGCTCTTATCCTTTCAACACTACAGCAAAGCCCAAGGCATCTGAGATCCTGGATGGGCCAGCAGATGTGCAAACACAATGTTGTTGTTGTTGTTGTTTTTAAATTCTAGAGCATGTTACTTTGCAAGTTTCCAGGTAAATTACTAAAAGAAACTGGGTATTTTTCCTCCTATGAAGCAATTGCCCTAAGAAAATAAGGGTGCATTTAAAAACAACAACAAAAAGCTATTGGTCAGGATATAAATGTATTACCTACAGCAGTCCTGGAAAAGTGGGATTTGAAAACTGTGCCATAAGATTCTTCAACCAAGAAGATGTAAACTTTTCTTCTATATTCTATCTGGAAGGTAGGGATGGGAGAATCAATACCTAGGCTTTTGGTGCCTTTGCACATTATACAGGGTTTCCTGCAATTTTTTTATCAACTCTTGACAGCTGTTCTCTAACCTGCTTAGTTATTCCTGACAGTAAGTTCTACTTAGTCTCAGCAAAGGAAATGTCTTGCTTTCCTGGTACTCCTTATCTCTAGCCGATTGTGACTGAGAAAAGCCTTGACTGCCAATTATTAGACACTTCATTACAGATCATAGGTTTGGGTGTGGCTTGGTTGAAAGGTTTGAGCTCCAACTAGCACTTTCTCCTGTGGTGCAGCTAGAAATATGTACAGTCAAAAGTATGTAGACAGCAACCTGAGTAATTGCCTGTTTTCTCCACATTGCTTAGCATTAGCTAGCAAAAGGCTACAAATGGCATTAAGCAAAAGGAAGTTAAATAGCATTTAAGTCAAGGTGAGATATGACTGTGTGGTAATGGCTGGCCGATAAAATGTGGTCTGGCAGTTCTGCTGAAAAATATATGCATTCGTGTTTCATCTTTTAAATGTTTATTTCTTATGAATGAAAGTGCGAATGTAAGATTTGTGCATTTCACAAGTGGTGCTGTATGTTATTGCTGTGGCAATCACAGCAGGCTAAATGGAATACACCGGTGGGATTCTGCATAATTTGGCAGGATATAAATCACTACAGCCCTGAGGCTCAAGCATCTGATATGCATCCAGATTTTTATAGTTCACGCAGAAGCTGAAGTATTATATTAATAAATTTCTTATACTCTTCTTTCATTTCACTAGTCTAAAGTCTTCTTGGAGCTCCTTTGAAAATATTGGTAGTGCCCAGGTGAACGACATGTGGCTGTCCAGAAGGTGCTGAACCACTGCTCCCATGAACTCTAGGTAGCACAGACAGTGATGAGGCATGATGAGTTACTGTCTAGTCACATCTGGGGGAGCTGCAAGTTGTACATGGTATGGTAAAGGGAAAAGCAACAAAAGCAGAACTTCCTTTATGTCGCTTGCATATGAAGGACAGTGGCTGAAATCCTGTTGCTTAGCATAATAGTTAACATGAGAGTAGGCCCATTTTATCAATGGGAGAGTCAACCCCATTACAAATTCTGTGGATTCAAATGGACCTACTCTAGTTGTAGCTTACTGTGCAAAGCAACAAGATTTCAGCCATTATGTTTTATTGGTGTACATAGCATACATAGAGCACACTCATTTTCCTACAATGACACTCAATATCCTAGCATTAGTGTCCAACTTGAATATAGTTTTTGTTGTTAGTAAAAATGCTAAATGTCATAATTTTTGAAATCAGAAAGTTAGTTCATTGGGGCTATAGACAGACAAGCATCTAAATTAGAAGATATACTCTATTTAAATTTGAAGAAATAAAATACATTAAATTGAATATGTTTTATTTAGGCATACTATCTATACAGACAACAGTTACCTATATAGCATTCCTAGCTAAGATGATACTCAGCATGTTAGCTTCTAGCTGATTCATTCTGAGACATTCTACAGAAATTCGACTCTGCTCCATTATAAATTTGATTGGAACACTCAGATAACCTTATATTCTTTGGGCTTGTTCATCCTTATTTGTCTCTCAGCTAGTAAAGATACTCCCTGAATTCACTGCTCACTCTGATTGACAGGAAAAGGGAAACTACATAATCAGGGGAAAAATCATTGGTACATTGCAGGTGGGGACAATGTCCACCGGCAGTGTACCAATGCATAGTTGCTGATGACTGACTAGAAAGCATCAGTATGGATCAAAGATGTGAGCAGAGACTGTTAACTGGACAGCAGATTCATGATTGTTCATTGTCACCTGAGATGCCCCTTTTTCCCACTGCCTGCTTGTGACAGTCACTAGGTCAGGTCTCCTTTCCCTTAAATCCCCTACAAGGCTATGAGCATTAATTAGCAATGCTTCAAACCGCTGGACACCAGAACCCCTGCCACAGGGGTGGGTATCTGTGGCCTTGTAGATGTTTTTGTCCTGCAGCTCTTATCAACTGTTATGAGAACTATCCCAAAACATCTCAAGGGCCATTCTACATTACATTTTAAGTTGGAAAAGGATGCAGTAAATCTACTTGACAGGCAAACCTGACATATTTTGGAAATTAGTAATATACACAGAGCACTCGCAAAGTGAATTTGGAAACAAATAGACATAACATGACTTGTTTATACAACAGAGAAGAAATGGAGAGTGTAAAGTTTTCAGAGAAGAACACACCATGAAATATTTTATTCTAATAACCATATTTTGATTTTTATTCTAATAAAATTGTTGATAATCAATTATGCATATGGCGTTTAGGCCAGATGTGTTATATAAGTAATGAAAGTAGTCATACATTTAGCAAACATTTGGTACACTTTGTTTATCCACTGGTGTACATTGTGTGCTGAAGCTACTGGTAGATCGTTCCTGTGGTGGATATGGGAAGAAGAGGGTTCTTTAGGCCAATGGTTTTCAAACTTGGGTCCCCAGATGTTCTTGGACTGCAACTCCCAGAAATCCTGGTCAGCACAGCAAGTAGTAAAGGCTTCTGGGAATTGCAGTCCAAGAACATCTGGGGACCTCAGTTTGAGAACCACTGCTTTAGGCATCATGTGTATTACTTTATACACTAGGTGTCATCAGGTTGATTCTGAGTTACGGGGACCCTTTTCTAGCTATAAAATATTTGGAATCAGTTTACCAGTCCTTTTGGTGTTGATCTAGGTCTGCGCAGTGTGCCCAAGCCTGCATGTAGGTGGCAGTTCACTTAACCCCGTCAGCCATACTCTGTCTGGCTGATTTTAGCTGACCCCTCTCCTGGGAGGTACAGTGGGGAGTTAAATTATGACACACACCCCTCTTCACCCAGGCCCTACAACTTCCTGAGGTATACCAGCTCTTGTATTACTTTACTTGTAATACATGTCTACTACATTTGACAACCTTATAAAAACATTTTGATGTAGAAAGATACAGGCTTCTCAAACCTCTCCTTTGCCTGCCAGTGTTAAGAAGGAATGTATCACTCACATTTTAAGCTCCCCTAATGTAGCATTCCATTGTCAGTGTATTAAAGGTATGCATGCAAAACTCATAAAAATGAGAGAACAATTACAATAACTGCGAGTTAGGCATACTGAAGTCATATTGATTCAGTGGCTGAAATCCTATTGTGCAGCTATGCCTGTGTAAGATAAAGCTACAGAAGAAGTAGAAAAAAATGCACCAGGGTGGAAGTAATATCAGCAATTCACTTTCATAGACATGTCAGGCAATGGTCCTGATGTGAGCCATTTGTGCAACCATGACATGAACTGTGCAATCGAAGGCACAACCATGTCATCAACTATGCAGCTGTGATTTAAACCATGAGATTGACTGAATGATGTATGAGACAAAGTCCTGGCACACCTCTGCAGGCACAACTTTATGTTATGCCAACTTGAATGGGATATCAGCCAATGAGTCTAGGTCATAGTACAATCCTTTAGGATTTGGTCTTGAGACTCTACTCCTATATCTACCTACCATTGATTAAGCCTCACTGAAGAGAAAGGGACAACTGTCTGAGTAATCACCTATTGGATTACATGATATGAGATACAAGTGATGATGTTAATGGACAGAAATTTACTGCTGTGATTTATGTAATTGTACCTACAGTATGCTGGCACACCTAACCAATAGAACTCTGCCCAATATGTATATGTATTTACTTATATACAATACTTGCTAAACATTTTACAATTCTTGAGCTTGATACAATGTGTCTGGATTTTACTACATATTATATTGTAATCTGTTCCATCTATTTTTGTATACCTGCCTTGTTTTAATTGGGAGTCAGAAAAACTTGTATAAGGATGTACAGACCTGCGAAAGTCCACAGTTCACCTGCAGAGAATTTCTTTATTCACCATACACAAATTTTATTCATCATACTCATTTGTTTGTTTCTTTCAAACTAGTCCTCTCAACACTGGATCTTTTCATCTGTAATCATCCAGTAAAGACTAAGAACATAAAATATTTGCTAACCCGGTTGAAAGGAATATCATGGTACTTGAACATTCCTCATTGAAGGGTCCCATCAGGACAACCTAAACTAAAAAGAATGAAGAAGTTAGCAAATAATTCATGTTATTAGCCATACTGCCACTCCTTTTGGACTGACAAAAGGATTGTAAATTTGGTGTCTTGAAAAAAAGAAAAGAAAATTATTCTGCACAAAAATAATGTTTTTATTCCATGGTGTAATCTGTATGACAGGAGTTATAAAACTATCAGAGGCTATACAACAGCAAAATGCTTCATCTGCATATTTACTATATTTTAGTGAATTTAAGAATATTCTTGTACACTTCTAATCCACTAGGTCTTTAGCTACTGCCCTGTGCTTTGATGTTAACATTTTGTTTTCCCACCCTCATGGCGGGAAAACAAATAATGAAGTTTTTGCAAAAGGAAGTTACATTAGCTCTGGTTCCATCATACCTTCTGAATGAACAGCTGTTAGTTACACATTACTGACAGATGAAAAGGTAATATGCAGAATAAGGATGTGAAGAACGTTTACTGTTACTGAGATTCCAGGTGAGACTGAACATCTCAGGATATCAACTATTGTGAATACTCCTAAGCGATTTCACATCCAACAAAAGATCAAGATGCCATTTTTCCCCCCATTTGTGCATAAGGTACTTGCATAGAACTCCTCTTTCTGTGCAAAACTAGTGCCTTTTTCCCACTGTGAAGCAAATGTATACAGCAAGCATAAAATAACTGATTTTTATAAAAAGAAGGAAATAGCCCTATGATGCTTCTAATCTTCAAAAGTCTAAGAAACAAAGCAGCAGCCATCACAATTTTGTACAGATTGTGTTACTTGCATTGATGTGTTGTATTGAATTAAGCATTACTTGTGCAATTTTGCTTACTTTGAGCAAAAAAAAAAATCAGCTCCTCTTGTCACAACGTGTCTTGCCCTCTTGTAGGGAAAGGAGAATAATGTTGAGGTTCCTCCTATGGGAGGACAAGATGAGAATTTACATTTCTAGTAAGGAATATTAGAGGCCACCAGATGATATTCAGTTTGCACCATTATTTAAAGCTGAAGCATAAAGCATTTTTTTCATAATTTTAAAATTTTAAAATTCTTGTCTTAATCAACAAAGTCTTGTGGCACCTGTAAAACTAAGATTTATTTCAGTGTGAGTTTTTTGGATGATAATCCACTTCTTCAGAAACATGGATTACAATATTTAGGCTATAGGGTTATATATACAATGTACACTGTTATGTGGGAGAGATCAAAATGAAATGAGACAGCTGCATTCTTAACACTGGTAATGAATGTTCAAAGTGTTAATTACATAAACATCATGGCAAAAGAAAAAGTAATTAGTGATTGTTAAATGTCATATTACAGCACAATGGAATGTTAATATAAAAGTATTACAGCTGCAGTCTGTGTTGATACCAACAAACATTTAAACAGGAAAACAACACTCAATGTTCCAGGTGTGAAAATAAGTGGATTTTTGAAGAATTTGAAGGAAGGGGGTTGAACATTTCCACACATCTGTACTCTACATTGATGAGGAACATTTTTCTACCATTAGATGCATTGCCATTAAGTAGCCCTAACAGCTGAATAATAGTTAGCAACAGCAATTCTTCTAAAACAATGGAAATCAGATGCACCCTTATCTGTTCTACAGATAACAACATGCTGTAGATACTAGAACATTGGTTGTATGTTTGACACTATGGTATCTATAGATCGAACGTATCTGACAAAGGATTTCAGAGTATTGATCATATATGTTTTTCAAATTAAATGCAGTGACAATGTATTTGTGTTTTTGCAGTCTGACCTACTTTAAAAAGAACTGTCAGACTGGAAAGAGTTAGAGTGCAGCCTATGACATAAAGATCATCCACTGGCTAAGTGTGTCTTCAAACATCATAACTGAAAATGGAACTTTCCAGATCACTTTAAATTAAATTGATTAATAATACATCATGTTGTAATGAATTTTTCATGGTTTGGGAGCTAATGTTCTCAATTATTTAGCAATGCAAAATGTAGGAAACTCACATACAAACAGCACAGAGGAGCTGATCAACGAACAACGCTGCCCCCAAAACAAAATTATAGATGACCTGATTCTTGAACTTTTTATTTGCCATTCTCAAAGGTTGCCAATATATGGCTACCATAAACTGTATGTTTTCTAAATTGGTCTTTCTGCATATTCAAAATAAATTATTAGCCATATTTGGATGGATGTGTGGGATTTAACTGGGGAAGGGAGTGATATAGACACATATCCTGTATGTGCACATAATCATGTGTTCCCTGGCACCACTCCTGAACTTTGTATGCTTAGAGGAAGAGTGAGATTCTACTTAGGGACCTATCCAAGATCAGAAATTCTACAATACATGATTCTGAGTTGTGAGAAAGCTTCTAAGTGTAACTGTGTACAAAGCGGGGATTTTGGTAATATAATGGATGAACACCAAATGCCCAACATCATGCTGATATCATATGTAACTGGATGTTTCCAAGGTCTGAGTTGAATCACTACTTACAATAGTGCCAACACTCTTTTCAAGGTATTCAGAATGAACCAGAGAAGAAGGTAGTAGAGTCGCATAAAAGATCTGTTCCATCTTTGTCCCTGCAAGAGGGGCCTTCAGAACCTCATGGATTCATGGTAGAACCATATGCATGTGTTCAGCCTAAGGTGTTATAAGTTCCTGTGTTAACTGGAAACTCTACAGTGTCTAGATGCCAGGCAATGCACCACACCAAAGGGCCCATCTTGTTCAGCTTTTGCTTCACATGGTGGTCAGCCAATGGGAGGCCCTCAAGCAAGATATGAGTGCAACTTTACCTTCTATCTCATGTTCCCCAGCAACAAATGTACATCTGTTAGAGGTTACAACAGCCATTATGCCTAATAGCCATTCAAGGCCCTAGCCTCCATCTTCTCTCACTTTAAAACCAACCACTTTTACAGCCATCACTGTGTTTTGGCACTAAATTCTACAGCTAACTATATCTGGTATGAAGAAGAACCTTTATCATTCCAAGGTCTTTCACTTTTAGCATAAGTGGATCACCCTGGGTTGTGGTGCTACTAAAGAAAGACAAACCTCTTTTGGTTCACTTTCCAAGTTCATCATCTTATGCACTTCCACTGTCTCTTCCTTGTTTGCCTTTTATTTAAGCTAAACAGCTCAAAATATTGCTACTTTTCTTTACAGCAGAGTTCACCTGGTCTCTTAATAATTCAGATTGCACTTTTCTGCACATGTTCCAGCCCTGTAATTGTTTTTTAATGGGTAGAGACCAGAGCTATATACAATATTCCAGATGTGGTTGTGCTATTAATTTATATTACAGCAGTATAATATTAGCAATTTTATTTCTATTTTTTTCCTATTTATTGAGACAAATATCTATTTTTTTCCTCAATATGACTTTACACTTGCTTACACTGAGACTTATTTGCCATTTTATTTCACATTTTCCAGTTTGAGAGATCTTTCTGGAACTCTCAGCCAAATGCTTGTCCTCACCACACTAAATAATTTAGCATTATCAACAACATTTACCATCTCAATACCCAGCTGTAACTTCCATTTATTTGCCAACAGGTTTAAAAGCACCAACCCCAATACTGATCACTGGAGAGACCTCATTGTTCAATTTACTACTAGATTTCAGCCACTGGCTACCAGACCATTTCTGTTCCTTTCAAAGCACTGTAAGAGCTTAATGAAACAGGACTTCTGCAGAAGCTTCATTGATGCTTTTCTAGCAAGACTTGCCCTTCTGTTTGCTTGATAACTTTAGCTGTAATCATGCTTTGCACAAATTTACCTGCTACTGATCTTTAGCTAATTGATGCTTTATTTCCCATATCTCTTTTTAAAAAATCACAATGTATTGGTCTTTTTCTAATACTCTCATACATGGGCTGAAATGGAGGTGTCAAAGCTTATCATAAAGCTTGGGAAACTTAATTTTCTTTGTCCACAACTTTCATAATACCCCAGAATGTATATTGACAATGATGGCTGGGAACTGAAATCCAAAAAAGTAACTTCTCAAAGTTCTAGCTTTTTGATATCTTCATGCTAAAAATGTGAAAGTCCAAAGCAACTTTCACAGCAGTAAGAATGGTGAGGGTGGAGCTAATGTATGTGAGCATGTTAATCCTTCACACTTCAATTTTAAACAGCTGAAGAAGTCTCACGTTATTTGTATAATATAGTTCAGGTATCTATTTTTATATGTAGGTGAAACTATGAGACAGTAACCAGAATTTTGCTGTATAAGAGCTGGGTGGGGAGTGGCTTAAAACAACCAACATCCCAGTAGCAGTTCTGTTTTCCCAGACAGACTGTTGTGCCTAAAATTACCACCTCCTTCTTTCATGCTAACAGAACCCTGGTTATAGTAAAATTACAAAGTGGCACAATGATATATATTATCTGACTATTGCACTGAAAACTGTGTTCCAAAGGACATGGGGAACCACCATTTCCCTTAGGCGTGTACATATTCAGTGTGATTTAAGTAACATACAGGATTGCACAGCTCAGAGCCCTTTGAATTGTACTTAATGGTTAGCCCTGGTGTCCTGTGAGGATCTAAATAATGGGGCATTCATTTGATATTCATTGTGGTGCCACTGATCATAATAGCCTCATTCATTATTAATGGCATCGTAGCTGGGTGTTGAAAGACCTGTTGTAGGGTAAACAAAGAAAGGGGATTTGCAAAGGAAATATTTAAATCTCCATCAGGAGGAGGGGAAACACACACAGAGAGAGAAAGAGAGAGAGAGAGAGAGAGACTCTTATCCACTCTGCTCTGCTTTGGTATCAGAGTGTTGTCTGCCAAATAAAGACCATGCATTCCACAAGACTTAACCTGACACAATAATGCTGTAGTGCCTCAGTCTTTCAGAACATCTTTGCAGATATATATATTTAAAATTCTCATTATGATCAGTGATACCATTTTGCTCCCTATGAATACCCTGAGATAACATAAAGGAGGGAATATGAAAGTGTGCAAGACTAAATTTTCACCCCAAGGAGATTTATCTGAATTGTATAAAGAAATATTTCTCTGTGGGATGTAAAAAGAAATAGAAAAATAGATGATAATCCATTTCAATGGATATTTAAATAGTTTTATCTTTTATCATTGTTGAATGAATGTGCCAATACTATATTGGAAATATTTCTCTTAAACTTCAATTTAGCAGACAGATTAAAATGTAAAAACTCTCAATGCAATCAACGGAGTTTATTCCCAAGGCAGTGTACATAGCAGCTTTCCCAACCTAGTTTTCTCCTCATGTAATTCCATATATCTGGAAAAAACATATTGGGGCTTAAATGACAACTATATAGGCCTGCAGTAGGAAATGGAAAATCTGTCATTTCTACTTTCTTCCACTTTCAATTTTTTTAAAAAAAATTCCACGCTAAATATAATGTTAGCAAATTTCAGTAAATTATTCAAAAATCAGCTCAAACGAAATTCTCATCCCTCTGTACCTATTCAATATGTGCAACACAGCATGAATCAGGTTGTAGCTAACTGCCATACAGGTGTTTAAAAGGAGAAGCCATGGAGAGAAAAAAAGAGGTGGTAAATCTCAACTCTAAAATAGTTGAATTGCAAGGAGTCAACTCTAGACTTTAAACAGCGAAGAACTCCAAAACCCTGGGACTGGAGGGATAAATCTGTTCATTTCAGTTTTTGCCACATTTGATTTTTTTTTTTTTCAAATCACAAGTTCTTTTCAGGATGATTAAGATGAAATGTCTAAGCTTCAGTAAATTCTTATAAAAAACACATAGAGATTAAATTCTTGCCTGTTCCTGTACTGTAGCCACACTCTTCCAGCCTGCAGCTGATCCTCTGACCTGAGAGGGGAACATTTCAGGTACCAAGTGCAGACTGCCCAGGCATTCTTGTTGCTATTCTATTTGCTTTATATTTTATCAATTAATTGTGTTTTTTGGATGCAACACAATCTCATCGCTTAGAATAGGGCTATACTCAGAACCTGGAATTCAGTTTGAAGACTTCAGAAAGTATCCTAGTTCATTCCAGAGTGTTTTTTGCCCTATCTTATTCAATTGGTGCCCCAGCTCTGAATCAGTGTGTAAAGTCAGTGCAACAGAAAACTAAAACAGCTGGCACTTTCTGTGTTGGCACTGTTATACTTGAAATTTGGAGGCCTGGGGCATCCTAAAGAAAGGAGTAAAGCTTACAAATTTCAGACAGCTAACTTCATTTGTCTGTGTTTTTTTCTTTTCTAAAAAAACCACAAGTCAACAAATCAAACTCTTCCTCCTGGGAGATAAGTAAATATGAAGGCTCAAAAGGTTACATTCACACCCCACTGGTAAAAACCAATAGATCTGTTTCAACAGTGTTAACATAATAAATAATAAATAATCATGTGCCATCAAATCAATTCTGACTTATGGTGACCCTTTTCAGGATTTTCTAGGTAGAGAATACTCAGAAGTGGTTCACCATTCCCTTCTTCTGAGGGTGCCCTGGGACTGGGTAGCTTGCCCAAGGCCACACAGGAGACACAATGGGGAATCGAACTTCCAATCTCCGGCTCTGCAGCCAGATACCTAAACTACTGAGCTACTCAGAGTTAACATACCAGAACCAAATTAGTCTTAAAAATGTATTACTAAGTTGCACTTGTTAAATTTACCTCTACCAGGGACAAAAAATGTACTGCCACTTACTAGCATCCCTAATAAGCGTATTTAGGATTGCAGTTTTAACTTGTCTTGTATTTTTTTTTTACTAGAAAACGAAGATCATCCAACCAGAGCTCAATGTAAAAGATGCATACTGCAAATCAAACCATTCTGATCCTAGGAACTAGTTTTGATCAGCAGAACAGAACAGACTTCACCATTTTTTCTCCCATGAAAAGCCCTGAAGGCTACCCTAAATTTTCTTTGTCTCGGTTTAAGGCTATAATCCTAAATACACTTACTATACACTGCCCTACTGAGCACAGTAGGATATAGCTCTGGTTCTTAATTACTGTAACATGCATAGCGTTACACTGTGTACCAACTGTTGCTGTCCAAATACTTTCCAAATTAAATTGTGATGTATTAAAGAGCAATTAAGGGTTAAGGGTTTGGCAGCCTTTCCTGTTTACAAGAAGGCTGCCAAACTATGGCAAGGCTTTTGTTAACTTTGAAATGAACTCATTAACAGTCTTCAAACAGTTCAGTTTAATGTTGCCAAATTATTTTTTTACAATGCCATGTAAACTCTACTTTTTTTAAAAAGGGGGGGCTTTGATGATATACTCTTTAGATGATGAACTCCATCTTTATTGATTGATTGATTGATTGCCATTCTAATCTCCCATGGGGGCATTTGATGTTTGTTTGTTGCTTGCTTGCTTATTAAATACCAACCAGAATACTGTTAATATTCTGTGAAACTCTTAATGTGGAGCAATAGATTATCCTGGAGTCATTCTCAGAACGACCCACTGAAATCTCTGGTTTGAGAATCAGTCATGTTTAAACCAAGGACTATTGTGTCTTCTTGAAATATGACTGTCTGTGTTCAGGATTTAAATCCTTACTTTTTTTGTCCTTGTAGGCAAAGATGAGGAACTACCAAATTATTATTTTTCTTCCATTAGATATTCTGTCGCCCTCTTCCCTAGAAAAGAGAATGAGGAAGATTTTTGAAAAAGTAACAAAGCCTGTGTAAAATAATGCTTTAATACACCCATAAAACAAGAAACACACCTTGTGGAAAATGATGATGGCTCTGGCTTTGTTGCATGGAAAGAAGAAGAACTAAAAGCATTGGTGGAGATGTTTGCCTTTCTTTTAACAATCAGCAATCGTTCTGTGCTTGCTGTGCTTGCTGTGTTCATGTGTGTATATAAATACAATAAATAATGATAATGATAATGATAATGATAATGATAATAATAATAATAATAATAATAATAATAATAATAATAATAATAATAATAATAATAATAATAATAATAATAATAATAATAATAATAATAATAATGTGTGCATGTGCATGCATGTGGGCACATACATACAGGTTGCTTTGGGGAAAAATGCTAGTGTTGCACAGGCAATTGGTAAAAATTATAGAGACCTTAACCAGAAGGAAAAAAAAATCCTTGTCTCACTCTTGCCTAGAGGCAAGGAATCTTGCAGTGCTTGAAAACTCCTTGTCAAGTTGTCTGGTCAAATTGAGATAACCTAAATTAATGAGAATGAACAATTTTGTAACCGTTTATTCTTTATATCCCTAATCTGGATCCAACCAACTGATTTTTTTTTAGCAAAACTATATACACATACTCAGGTAGCATATTATAGAGAAAGAAATCATGCTGTATTAATCATAATCTGGTATGGTGGTACTTCAACCATTCTTCAATAGTTCTGACTGGTTCATGAATGTGGGATATTATGCTTCTTTATCCATGATCCAAAAATCCAGGAAATGGCCCAATACTGCTACACAATATCATGCTTGTGTTGCCAGCAGGAAAAAGGATGGCAAGCTTTACATAGCAAAGGGCAACCTGAATGCTGACAACACCAGTGGCAGCAGTCAAGAGTGATGGTCTATGGGATACTTTCTTGTGCTCACTATCATTCACAAAGTTACACCAAAGAAGGGAAAATACCAGAAGCTGCGTTCCGTGTCTAGTCGCGTTGGCCACGTGACCACGGAAACTGTCTTCGGACAAAACGCTGGCTCTATGGTTTGGAAACGGGGATGAGCACCACGCCCTAGAGTCGGACACGACTGGACTAAATGTCAAGGGGAACCTTTACCTTTACCCAAATACAAAGCACTTGTTTTTAACAAGTGTGAATGGTATAGAAGCATAACATACCATATTCATAAACAATATGTTTTTTGGAGATCTGAATGTCCTGGATTTTTTAAACAGAAATTTAAGTATACATAGATTACACACAAATTCCAACAGAGGGATTTTACTTCCCTCATGTAGAATCACCCAGAGCTAGAGGATCCCAGAAGATGAGCACATGATCTGTAGTGTGGTTGCTCAGAAAGGATAGAACCAAGGGCTGCTGGCGCATGGCTGTAGTCCCTCTGTGCCAAAATATTTTGAAGGGCTGTTTTGGACTTAATGAAATGGTGAAGCAAAGATATGAGCAAGTGTAACACATACAATGGAGAAACACACACACCCTTTATCCTCTCAGATAGACTAATGTTGCCATGCCTACTCCACAGAATGCAGACTAGAAAGCTCTTTTTCCAGTTTCCAAACCCTTTCCTTGGAGTAAGCAACCTGAGGAAGAAAAGCAATATTGGACCAAAAGTTCTAAGAACGTGTTGTGTGCATGTTGTGTGCCTTTTGAAATTAAAAAAAAAAGGGGGGGCTTGCAGTTAGCAAGGATAGTCACTAGAAACCAAGGTGAAAATCATCCATACTGTGTTAAAGAAAGACAGTGAAGAGAGATATCAAGGGCAACAATCAACTAATTTGAAATGTGGTATTGGAGGAGAGAGAATATTGCTAGGAAAGAGGGCCAGTAGAAAGAGAGAACAACCTAACGTGAAATGTTGTTGGTTTGCAAATTCTGAGCACAGCTGTTAATGTTAGGACATATTGGGGGCCATTAACTCATATAGTCACCACACATTGGAAGTGACATGATGGCACATAACCTCTTCGGAGTTTTTTTTTAAAAACTACCAAACAGTTATATAGTGACAAGATATGTGGAATGGTTGAGACTATGATAGGATATAGGCACCAAAACTCTGCTAACATCAATTAAGATCATCCCCAGCCACAAAGCAAAAGCAACAGTAATTTCAAAGCTTAAATTAGTGAGCTGCTGAATATGTGTTCTCCATTCTTTTTCTGAATATGTTTTAAAAAATATTTTAAAATATTTAACATACAGTAGTACTTCGGTTTACGAATGCCTCAGTTGACATAATTTTTGGTTTACGGAGGAAAATCCATTGAAAATAATGCCTCAGTTTACCTTTTTTTCCGCAGTGTGAAGGAAGTTTCCCCAGGATGCATTGTGCCTGGAGGTTCATAGCACTGCCCCCGTTCCTATGGCAATCCGTGTTTCGGTTTACGAATTTTTCTCATTATGTAACGTCCCGTAGAACACATTAAATACATAAACTGAGGTACTACTGTATATTTTACAACCTGACATAGAAACTCTTTGCTAGCACCAAGGCCTGTTTGGCTAGGAAGGAGTTTAAAAGTTTCTTCCTCAGAGTTAGCTGATTGGGCCCTGACTGAAAGGTTCAAAGATTCAGATTGTCCCAGACCAAAAACTGATTTCCCCTTTGAAGACAAGTGTCAGGTACCTGCTCTCAAAAATCTTAAGAGAATATCTACTAAACACACTCAGGGCTGGGACAAAGACAACTGCCCAGTACGTTTGTAATGCAGAAATATTTTGAATATGTCTTACGAGATTGTATGCTAATTCCCTGGAAATACATGGCAAAATGTCCCCCTTTCTGAAGGACTGTCACTCCCTTGCTTTCTTTAAAGCAAGCTTTTTTTCACTCTTTGAAGAAAACTTGTCTTTTGACTCTGTTTCTGGGACCTTTAATTGTCCTAAACTTTCCAAATATCTCCTTTCCCCACGCACAAAGCAGCAACAATGTATCTACTTTGGAAAGTTCTCCCTGGATAGCCTGTTCCACACATGTTCAGTGTGATAATAAATCATTGTTTTTCCCTTTTGAAAGAACTTATTTGAGGATCAATATTTCAGCCCCTGAACCTGGATTCTTTAAAAAACAAAAAGTGTGTGGCCAACCATTCATTTTCAAATTAAGCAAGATTGGTCTTTTCAATTTATATGAGCTATTTTAAATCTGGGGTCATTTAGATACACCAATTTCTTCTTGGGGGGAACAGTTGTATATTTTAAAAAATCATAACTCAGAAACCCATTGTACAAACTTTGGCATAGAACAGGAGCAGAATGTCTGTTCCAACTGTGCCAAATTTCAAAATTATATTTTTTTGTTTGGATTGCCCCCATTTCTAGAATTGTAGAATGTTGTTTTGCTGTGCTGCACAATAACATATAACTACCGTACAGCTCTTATATTCCTATTATAGAAACAATTGTTCTGCATACCTATATTGGTTCCTGGAAACTTTTGTCTGTTTCCCTGTTTCCATCAGACACTTCCAAAATGAACATGGGAAATAGAATATGCCAATATGATTTCTTCTTGGATATGCTGTGTGAAAGCTTCTGAATAATTCATGTTGTCTCAACAACTCAGCAAATGAAAAAGAAAATTTCCTTGGGTCAAATTTGCTAGTTATTCAGTGCTTCTATTTTTGCTTCCACCTGTTTCATGGGGATTAATTTACTGGCTTCAGTCATCTGAATTGTTTTACAGAAAACATTTCTATTTATGGATGATAGAAACTAATCTGAATATAATATGTGAAGTGAATGTGATGAAGTGAAGGAGAACAGAAAGGAAAAACAAGGGAACCAAAAGAAATAGGACAACAGGAATGTGAAGAAGCCCTCAACAGGGAATCAGTTAAGACCTCTGGAAAAAAGTGGGAATATAAACATAAATGAAGCACCTGAAGGAGCAAAGAGAAAAGTCTTTCCAAGTGATTACTTTAGACCCACAGAAGGAGGGATTCTGACTGTCCCTTGGCATCCTTCTGGAAAGAAGTTGGGGCAGAGAAAGAGATAGAGGTTTGCAGGAGGAGGGAGCCATTCTGCAGACCACCTCTAACTCCATTCTGATCCACTGCTGGAGTGCAGTTCCCAAAAGACTACTCCTAGGAAAATGCAGCTCTGAAATGAATAGCAGTTTCTCCTTCTGTTTAGGCCATGCCTGTCACCAGAGACCTGATCCTGGGGCTCTGAAATACCTTTTAGGTATCAGAAGTTGTGGTTTGTTCATAGATGACTTCTTTGAAGGCAGCACAGCCTTCACAACTTTTCCTACTTTTCCTACCTTCACAGAAGGTAATTTCTCAGAGGAAAATTTGCCAGTTTTTCTTTCTCCTGCATTCGGATTTGTAGAACCCTAGGATTTTTCTGGCTTGAATTTGTGGTTAGCAAGTACCGCATAAAGGAATTGAAACAGGATTTTCACCCTTCTACACTAGGCCAATTCAATTGGTACAGATGTTCCCAGCATTGTAAATACCACACTCCACTTATACACTGCAAAGCAAAGCAAAAAACATGGCAAGCACAGGACAGCCTGATAGGTTAAAAAAAAATACAAACAACCTGTACAGTGCTTCTGATTTTTATAAGTCCTATAACAGGGCAGCAACTATTGTAGTTTAGTGCAATTTTATACAATTTGTATTAAAAAAATCATTATGAAAAAGGTGAGAACATTTGCTGGAAATATCTCACTATCTCAGAGGAAAGGATTCTCTGTGTGTGTGAGGCGTGGATCTTGTTCTCACACATGGGATGAGACTAGCAAGGGTTTATGTCCCTACTGAATATATAAGGATTCAAGCCCAGACTTTTAAGAGTTTAGCACTCAAAATCCTGAACCTGGAGAGATGAGTCTGACAGTTTTGGTTTTTCCACTTTTTTGTAAAACTTTTCACATTCTTTCCATTCTCAACATAGAAAAAAAGACAATTATGGAAGATGACTTGCTTGATGTATAAAATTATAGATTTTATGAAGATAATTGGGAAACTCGAATCTAGGATTATCTAATGAAACTAAATGTTTGGAGACTCAAGACAGATAGAGGAAGTGTATTTCCATGTGGTCCACAGTTCAACTTTGGAATTTTCTAGCACAAACATTTATTTATTTATTTATTAAATTTATACCCCGCCCATCTAGACCGAAGTCTACTCTGGGCAGCTAACAATAATAGATAAAATAAAAACAATATAATAAAATAAAAAAACAACAGTAATAATATAGTTCAAGATGGGGAAAAAATGCAGTGATAGTAGTCAGTCTGGATGATTTTAATTTGTCTAAGACCTGGACAGTTTCATGAATACCCCCTCATTGTGATGGCATGTATTATCTCTAAGAATCAGAAATGTTAGAGACTGCCAGGGAACATGAGGAGAGTGTTGTTGATCTTAGGTCCCAGTTGCAGGATTTTCGTAGGTATATGGTTGGTCATTGTGGGAAAATAACATTGACTACATAAACTTCTGGTCTGATCCAACAAGAGTTAGGTTCTTACACCTTGGATATTTATAATGTGAGATTTTGGGGAGCACAACATGAACAATGTACATGAGTACACTGGTGCCATAGGTGGATGGATTTGCTACATGTATTTTAATATAACAATTATTGTATTACCTCCTCATATTATGTTATATTACTATTCAAAATGAACACACATTTTGAAACAGAATATTTATGTCTGAACACTACTCAAAAGCATTGAAAGTGTGAGCAAACTAAGTGGGCATTTTCTTACTGGAACATTCATTTTATGTTATTTATTTAAATATATTTCTTCAGTGTCACTGCATGGACAATGATCTGCATAATAATGATCTATTTACAATTAATAAAAATAGATTAGACAGGCTTGTTAAGTAATGGCAAAAAAAATTAAGTAAATGCAATAATGGTGAGAATGCAAGTTACATACATGATTAAAAATTATGGGTCATTATTCTTTTTTATATTTTGTCAGCAAACAACTTTTTTTTCACTTGTGTGCACACCTTTGGTTGTGATGTAGAGCCATTTATGCAAACACAGGGTAATAATATATTATCTATGCAGATCATTGGCCTTTTGACTTTCTGTAAGAGAACTTTGGGGAGAATCAGAATGTTAAATGGAATGCATAACTCACCAATACATGACTTGTATCTGTTTGCTATGTCCAAACTTTTGCTTCCACTTTCATCTCAGAGCCAAATTATACAGAGCATGCAACTGGCCCAGAAGGTGATGTGGAGAGGAAAGGCTTAATCCTTGCTATGCTCAGCTGTCTTTTCTTCTTCTTAAATGTTCACTGTTTCCATGTGGAGGATAAAACAGAAGTGGAGGACATCTTCCCATTGCCACAAATGCAATCCTGTTTTGTTTCGTTTCCAGACTCCATGGGAGTGGGGAGTTGTTGAAGCATATGAAACAGAGGGTACAGAAACTACTCATGTTAGGCACCTGATGGCCAGTATGTGAACAGAATGTTGAACTATATAGGCTTTGGTTTGATCCAGTATGGCTCCTTTTATGTTCTTATGGGGCAAAGAGAGGAGAAGACCCAAGTTGTACACAATGATTCCAATACAGAACTGATTCTTGTGTGATTATTTTGAGTAAGATAAAAAGTTGAAATTCAGCTACTCACTGCATACTGAGCCTTCATTTAAATAGGGATGCATGAATCTCTCAGTTTCAGTTTCATCCACATCCTGATTTTCCCCTATTAAAAGATCTATTTAATTAACATCATATCTAATATAAGAAAAATGTTGCCACAATCCATGTAATCTTCTTATATCTCAGTTATCATAAAATCCATATAGTAGTATGTACTGGAATTCCCAGTGTGATGTAGTGGATAAACTGACAGACTAGGACTCTGGAGAAAAGGGTTTGAATCCCCACTTGGCCATGGAAACTCACTGGGGGAGTGGAACTAGTAAAACCACTCCTTAAATATATCACATTGAAAGCTCTATTAGGGTCACTATAAGTTGGTTCTGACTTGACAGCACACAACACACACACTGGAGGAAAAAAGCCTTGCAGTAGATCCTGGAAAAATCCATTGATAAAAATGTTGGTTGGCAAGACTACTGTTTTCTTACACAGTAAGCAAAGTAGGGAACCAAGTACAATGGATGTCTATTTATCCAACCATTTGTCCTGCCATTTCAGACTCTTAACTTGTTTATATAGTAGAGGGGGTAGTCAAAGTTTCAAATGTTCTGGAAACAACAAGTTAATCAGCCCTGCAAATGTATCTTTATAAGTAGTAACTGAGATCTGAGAAGAGTACTATACTTTTTTTTATGTACAAGATATAAATAGCAGGAGCAGATAAGCTTAAACGAAGTTTACAGCTCCATGGAGAAATAAAGTCAAGAGTTCCTCCCTCTCAATCCCTTTTCCTTCTGTGCCATGCCTTTTTCTTTATAAGCCTGAGGGCAGGGACTATCTTATTAATGCTTTTTGTGAGCTGCTCTGGCAGCCTTTTTGTTTTTCCTGCTGGAGAACAGGGCAAGAATCATTCAAATCAACAAACAAACAAATAAATAACAACTAGATGTCTTAACTAATGTGCAGAGCTACCCAAAGCAGCAGCCTTTTGTCTTGTTATGTTCTATCCCTGCAGTGTTTTGCAAATAATTGCAAAATGCACCAGCAGACTGCAAATTTCTCATTTCTCTTCCACTTCATTGCCTGATAGTTGTGGAGATAAGGAAATGGAAAATGGGATGGATATGTCACATGTTGTGCCACCCTCAATGGAACACAGCAAAGGAAAGAAGCACAGAGGTTTTGATATCGAAACTTGTCACCTGTCGCTAATCCCAATTTCCTGGTTGGTGGAAGGGGCACATTTGCACCCGGGGGAGGTTTGCTGTAGGGAGGCGAGCTAATTGTCTCCTGTGGCAGGTACAGTTCAGGATTTTCTTCACAGATTCTGCATTTTGTTGCTGCATGCTATTGTGGTTAACCCAAAATATTGTTTTGTAAGAAAGACAAATTACAAATTACCTGTTCATCTAGAGATGTGTGGCTACAGGAAGTGGGCATGGGACCATAGCTGCATTAAACTCACCTGTACAAAGTCGTAGGCCCTGTATGGTAAGGCAAGAATACTAATCTGGGATGTGGAGTGAAACTCAGTGTCATTACCTACTCCAGGGAAAGCTTTTTCTTTCCTTTCCTTCCTCCCTTCAAGTTCCATAGGTCACGCAATTTACATAGCTTTACTAATGCTACTTTGATCTACCTCACTCAAATACATCACAATGGCACAACCATCACATACACAGGCAATCTATTGATTGGATTAAGATCTGCAGTCACCTAAAAAAAGGAAGAATAAATCCTTCAGTTCTCCTACCTCTTGAAATTGAAGTGAGGCAGCTTCCTTAACTTCCAAAGCACTGAAGGAATATTCTGCTTCAGTTCAAGCACTGCTTCAGGTTCCTCTGCTTAAAATGAAAAAATACTTGAATTACTTTGGAATCTTAATAGATTCCAAACTCAAAGAACATGCCTAAGGAATAATTATGTGCCATAAAGTCAATTATGTTATAGGGTCATCTCTTCCAGGATTTCCTAGGTATAGAGTACTCAGAAGTCATTTACAGTTCCCTTCTTCTGTGGGCATTCTGGGGCTATACAGCTTGTCCAAGGCAATACAGTTTGACTCTTCTCTCAGGAGGAACAGTGGGGAATCAGTCTCCCAACCATACCTAACTCACTGAGCCAGCCAGCCAGCCAGCCCTAAAGGACATGCCCAACTATTACTAAACAAGAATGCTTACAGGCTTATCTCTAAATTTAAAATCCCATCCTGCCTGGGTAACCCACCTGATCTCAATGAGATCATTTTACATGGTGGTGCCACAACAGAGAAGGCCCTCTTGTGCCCTGTGGCTAATGAACATCTCTTAAGTCGTGGTGCAATAAGCAGCCTCCTCTCTCCCAAGCATACAGACCAAGCTAGTGATGAAAAATCACAAGAAAGGCCTAGGTGAGACATGAACCATGACTTAGTATTATCTGTTTGACAAGAAAAAGAACAAACAGGACATTCAGTACATACATTTCTCTTGACTTTGGTGGCAGAATAAGAGCATTGTTACCAGTCACAGTATTACTGATGGTGTCCATTCCCGTATCGTTTGTAACTGCTGCTGGCACTTTGTGTTCTTTTAATCTTTGATATGATGGTGTGACAGTAGTCTACTCCTGAGTGATGGAAGTTTACAGCCACCTTGAAAAGAAAATGAACACTTAACAATAGAGAACAAAATGCCACTTGACTTCAAAGCTTTGTACTGACTGACTGTTCCTGAGGGACTATTGCTTTAAGATGGCTGTTATATTTCACTATTACTTGTGGATCATCCTCCTAATGAAGTCAATTTAAATGTACAGTGTACTGTATTGTGAGATGCATTTTTATATGCTGAGAAAATTCAACAAGCAGATTGGTTTTTGATTCATTATTCATTAATCTTGAACAACATCCTTATTACTATCTAAAAGGAATATATTCTTTTTCCTTGTGTGAAAGTAAAACAGGAAATTATTTAGTTCATTCATTCAACTCACAGAAAAAGCCATGCATTGTCAAAACAGAATTTGACAAAATATTATTTCAGTATGAAAACTGAGTTGGAACCTTTCCTACAAAGTTTCCAGTCATGTTGAAAAAGAACTAGTTGCACACAGTTGCAAGTGTAAACAGTGATGTAATGGTAAATTTAGAAAGATGGACAGTCTTCAGGATAATCCATGTAGCTATGCTTCCAAGTAGAATCCAAAACTGATGTCAACTGTGGATAGGATAGGATAGTCATGGTCCACATGGGAAAGTTTCCTTTTTTTGTGTGATATGAAGAACACTCACAAAATGCAACCTGGTAACATCATACCTCAAGCTGAATCCTCCAGATTGCAATTTTTATCCTTGGAATTGAAGTAAATACAGTTCCCATGGTCAAAACATCAGGCTAGGATGAACTTTGAAGTTTCCTGTCCCCACCCCATCCCATTCCAAGCTCTTTAACTACCAGACTGATAAAGAGTTTTAAAGGACTCAAAAACTCATCTTTTTTCTTTTTTGTGACATTTTGGTGTCCCAGTCTCTCTCTCTCTCTCTCTCTCTCTCTCTCTCACACACACACACACACACACACACACACACATGTATTTGCAACACACGCTATTAATGTGTTTCTTCACACATGCACACACACATCTCAAACAGCAGCAATGCATAGAACAATGTCTAATTTATTCAGATTGCCAAAGGGCAGTGCAGTGGGATGGCAAAGAGTGGTGGCAGGTGGTGTCATCATTCAATCAGAAAGTCATGATGCTTCAATCCTACAAATCACGGCTCCACTACAAGTTTGGGTAATGTCTGGATGCAGTGGTAGTTTATTTATTAGGGCAAACGGGGCACTGTGCCACCTCACACTGAGATTACCAGCCGCCAGCCGACTCATGCCAACATCCTTACCAGAGATGGAAGACCAGGTCCCAACTATGCTCACCGCCTGACTGAATGTTTGCTCACCATTCTTACTCTCTCTGTTTGTGAATACCCATGTATGTCCTGGTTCAGCCTTCCTTTCTTCTTCTTCTTCTTTCTTCTTCTTCTTTTGTTGGACCTTCCACCCCACCTACTGCAGTGGGAATTAGCCACTACTTCTCAGAAGCTAGGGAAAGAAAGGTGATCCTGTTCCCCATGTATTAATTGTGAGATGTATTTAGGGCTTGTATGATATGCTTATTCATTTAGGAATCAGAGACTAACTCTCACATAGGAACAGGAGATAGATTTGCAAGCAGAAAAGAGACAGGTGCACCCTCATTTCCTATTTGGACTTGGCACTGATTCTGACTGACTGAGATAAAATGGCAGGTGATAGCAGTAAAAGCATACACACCCATGTGATTGTAAGCCAGTTGAAGAGCCTGCTGCACATATGATGTTTGGCAGTGTTTGTACAGACATCAAACATTTGCCTTTTGGTAAATCAAATGCTATGAAATGCCACAATAACAGGACAAGGGCTGATGCTCTTCTGTGATAGAGAGGCCATGGAAGGTTTGACTCATTCACAGCAAAACGCTGCAAATCAACTCTTCCCCCTCCCCCCAAATTTGCCATTGTTCATACTCTCTGGGAACAGCACATGAATTATTTAATCAGTAAGACACAACCGACTGCACCTGGGTGTGCGTCTCATTCATCCTTCACATTCCAAGTCTGCATGAATCACAAGTCATGAAAGGCTGCATTTTTTATAAAGATTTCATTCTTGTTATAACAGGAGAAGATTCATGCCTACTGTTTTTTTTTGCCCTGCTGTGATCCGAATATTTAGATAGGCCCAGGGGACGTGAAACCTGGTTACTCAAAGTTCCCTCTAGCCTCCAATATGGCTCATGTTCTGAAACCTCCACCTACAGCAGTTTTACACATCTGGAAGTAGATCCCTCTAAAGTGATGGAAAAGAAAGCATTTAATCTAATCATTTGAAATGTGGCAGCTGCCAGACAAAGAAGTGCATACTTGATCAAATCAAGCCTGAACACTATGTAGAAGTGAAAATCAGTAAAATGAGCTATCGTATTTTAGGCATCTCATGAGAAGACCAGACTTTCTAGAAATGACATAATGCTGGGAGAAGTTGAAGGCAGCAGGAAAAAAGGAAGATGATATGAGATGGATTCAGTAAGGGAAGCTTTAGCCCTGCATTTGCAAGACCTGAGCAGGAAGGGTAACAATTAGAGATGGGGGTATTCATATTCGTATACGAATATCCCTGCACAGGTGGAAATAACGAGGGTCCGGCCCCATGGGGCCGGACTGTCCACTCATGATTTTGGCGCTGCCGCCGGCTCTGCAGAGGCTTCCTATTGCGCCGTTGTCTGCAATCGATTACCCACTCCTAGCAGGAGGCGGGATGACAAGCCTCTCTGCTAGGTCAGAGAGTGGCTAATCGATTGTGGAGAACAGCACGATAGGAAGCCTCTGCAGAGCCGGCGGCAGCGGCGAAATTGTGAGTGGACAGTGACCCTCATTACTTCCACCTGTGCGGGGATATTCATATACGAATACCCCCATCTCTAGTAACAATAGCACCTTTAGGAGATCATTATATCCCCATAAGTCCTGAACAGTTTGATGGAACATGGAAACAACAATCTAAACATTTCCATTTTGAAAAGTTGTACTGCTCTGGGTTGTACTCCTCTTTTGCTGTACGCTTTGTGCCTTCTGAAAATCCTGATCAAGAGGGCTGTGTAATATTTCAAGTGGTAATCCTTAATTTAAAATGCAAAAGTAACTATTAATTGTTGGCCTTTTCCTCCCTAACTTTTGACACAAGCACATGGAAAAATTGCATTGGTGCCCTGCCCTGCCCCCAGAAGGGCAGAGAAGGGAACTGTAAACCAGGTCTGAATAGTCTATAGCTAGAAAATCCTTGAAAAAGTCACCAAAAGTCAGAACTGACTTAACAGCAAGTAAATATTATTGTAAATGCAAGATATTGAGGTGAACAAAATAATATACTTTGACGAATATTTTTTTCCTACTTGAAGGAGCATACATATACTGTACACTATGTCTAAATATGTGGTATCAGCTACTTCAGCCCACAGGCAAGAGTTATAACTGAAGCACTTTTACTGTCTCTATCCATTCCTATTGTAAACCTATGTACATGCCATATTTTCCCCGAACAGGTTAAGAAATAGATTGGTCACTCTGGATGATGAACTATAGTTTCTTCTCACTCGGTTAGGAAGTTTGTGTGTGAGAAAAGGGGGTGCTGCTAGCAGCATGGCACCCACTTCCCTTTCCTTATTGGAAAAGGAAATTTGAATTTGAGGACATTTTGTCCTATATATCGCAACCACCTTTTTGTGATGAGGACACCTGCTGCCACCACTGCTACTTCTTTCTCCCCCTTCCTTTTTTGAGTGAGGATGCACACGGTGCCACTGATGGTGTTCCATCTCTCTTCTCAATGGCAGGTGGGCAGGCAGTGGGACAATATTTCCCCCTATGCCAGAGCTGCACAACATCATTTTGGCCAATGAAGTCTTGCCCTAAAGAAGCAAATGAGGAACAACAGGAGTTTATCTTATTTTCTTTGACCTTCTGTTCAGCATATATATAAGGAAAGCTATTATGCTTTAAGGCTAGTTTAGAGTTGCATGCTTCATCAAATGCAACTGCCTGAGGAGAGTAACTTTCCAAATAAGAAACTGAGGTTCTGTCTCACATGGAGAGGCTGCTGGGGTACACCCTCCCCTTTTCAGACAGTTTGCATTTCCATAATTTAAAAAACAACAAAGGGGTAGGGCTAGCACACTTTTCACAACACTTGTGGGCTTCACATGCTTTCAAGCACAACAGAATAGGGGTTAAAAGAATATGAGACAGCAACTATTTTTCTTATGAAAAAAATCCCATTGTCTTCAGATTAATGCTTTTTCCCAGATGAACTGTATAAAAAGTTACATATGGGTTAGGTCTAACCACATTTGATGAGAAACAATCCATGCCACAGGAAAACAGTCAGGATCTTCTTCCTGCCTATGGTTGTGGTTGAAACCTATTCCTATCTTACTTACTTGCTTACTTACTTATTTACTTTACCCCCACCTTTCTCGTTAAAAGGACTCAAGGTGGCTCACATCATTAAAATAACAATATTTAAAAGCTAAAAACAGTAAGTATACAAATATTAGAAAGGAATTAAACAAGTATTATATTAAAAATAGTAAATGAAACCAATACTAAAAAACACATTTAAAAGCAACAGAGCACCACAATCCATTCGAAAAATCCCAAAGAAAAATACTGCCTGAAGAGAAAGGTCTTTGTTTGCTTGCTGAAGGACAGCAAAGCCTGGCTTCCTGTGGGAGGGACTTCCAGAGTCTGGGAGCAGTGACAGAGAAGTCCTCTCCCATGTCCCCACCAAGTCCCCATATTGACTACGTATAAGCATTGCTTTATGATGTATGTAGTTTTTGCTGACACTTTGAAGCACCATGTATTCAAATGTAGAATTGGGGTCTTTGAATCCAAAGGCCATTTCTAACACAAGTGTATTTAAGTTTCTTGGAGCTATTTTTCCTTCTTTGTTTGAAATTTTTACCCAAGAGTGAGAGAGCCTGGATAAAGGGAATAAGCTAGTTTAAAATATAGTCTTTCAGAGCAGAACATTTCTGTTTAGTTTGCGGGCAGCCAACTTGAGTTGTATTTTTTCTGTTGGAAGAGTAATTTGAGGACATTTTGTCCTATATATCTATTATAGTTTGCATTTCTATTGGATTTTTTCCACTTCATAAAAAAAAACAGCAAAGATAAAGTAAGGTGACTTTTTCATTTATCTGCAAGTTGTGCTTTAATACACCTATCTGAAGCCTATGCTCCTCTGTTTAGTGGCTAAATATACCATTCTGCTGTGGTTGTTTAGTTAGTAGAACTTGTAAGCAAGCTAATGAAAAACTTCTTTGAATAATGTATTCTTGGCCATGTGCAGAGGTATATGCCGACTATTAAAAAATGCATAGATGGATGTTTCTAATTTTGATGATGCCTCTGAGCTAGGAACACTTCCACTGCTCATCAGACTGAAGGACCATCATTTTAATATAGTCTTCTGTACGCTATCACATTCTTTCCAATCCATTTCACAAGGAAATTGTCCATTGTTAGAAAGATACTGTTTGCATGGCTTGGTACATCACTGTCACACTATTAACCTTCAGATATTATGCATAGGACTGACACACAATGTGGGGAGGAAATCAAATCAAGCCATTCCCAGTTATTTTTGTTGTCCGTCCTGTGTGCATTAATTAAGAAGCTTTTAATTTGGCTGTCAAAGTATGGAGGTCAGCAATATGTCCACACTGGCAATATACGCTGGGAGGAGGTTCTTTTTCACAAGTCATAATACTGGGTTTCATTATTGGTTTTCCACCAATAAATATGTTCCTATAATCAGACATTAACCTATATATTAGCCTTTGGTAGAATAAAATGGTATTTCCATACACCCTGAGAGAAATACTAAATCTCTCCAAACAAGATCATTGCTTGCCCAGAAGAAACCAGAGGCTAAAGCTTGTCATTCTCCTATCATTCTTTTATAAGCTAAATTAAATATTAATTTAAGCAATGGAAATATGCATGCCCTTTATATTAGAAGTCACTGCTGTTACGAAGATAAAGAATGCTTTAGTTTAAACTATGTGGAGGCGTCCAAAAGGCTTTTCCCCCTCCCAGATAAAAGCTGCATAATCCCAATTCACTGGAAGAATTGATTGTTTTATTTATTTATTTATTTATTCAGCAGTCTAAGTGTCTGGGAGATCCTCAGAGAGCAAATGATTTGCTGGAAATTCATTTTCAAACATACAGCCTTCTAGAGAAACAAAGACTTTTTCTCAGTTGTGTATCTCATTTTAAAGTAGTGTGGGAGTAGAAGGTGGAAGGTGTTTGCAATTTCTTGCATTTGCTTTTGTGGTTTTGACATTTGACTTCTGTTTTTATCCAAGAACAAATAGCTTCTTCCACAAGTACACAGTACCTTTTATTTTTATTTATTTTTTAAGAAAAATAATGTTTAAGATTGCCAGATTTTAAAAACAAAAGAGCATGTGAGAGAAGTGTTGTCTGTTAGATAAATATATTTATTATATAGATATCTTTATATTTGCCTTCTCTTTATATAATAAGGAATGCTTATTATATTTTATTTTGCTGATAGCAATGCAGATGCTGTACAATCTATACTAAGGTTTAGTAACAGAAGTCTAGATATACCTAAAGGATGAGATTGCTTTATTTTTCCCCTTTGGGGATGCTGAGGGAACACATTTCTAAAAACTGGAATAGGTCTTTGGTGAATGAAGAAAGTGGAGAGTGCTTTCTCTGTTGCCACATCCAGACCTCAGGAACTCCATTATCTAAAGGGCTTTGTTCCTCCTCTTGGTAATGTTAACCGTTTCTACTTGGCAAAGTTTTTGGCCTTTAAAGGCTTAGTTTTTATTACAGTACTAGCTATAACTATGCAGAAATCTTCCTTCTAGCTTTTATTATGGGTTTTTTTCACTCTGGCTCTTTATTATGTTTTAGAATGCTGTTTATTCTAGCTGCTCTTAAACTATTTTGCTGTAGACTTTTATTGTTGCTTTTTCCTCTTACGGCATTGTATTTTAATCCTTTTGTAAGCTACCTTGAACTATATGAAGAAAGATGGTTTGCATATAAAGAAATAAGTAGTTTTTAACTGCTGACTCACCAGGAAGCCAGGTAAACATTAGGATATTTGCTTACTTATTTATTCCATGATTTATATGTTGCTTTCAAGGACATAGTCTTTACAAGATGTCTCACATGAAAAATATAAAATGCAATTTATTAAATAAAAACATATTATAAATCATAGGAGAGCAGTGTGGTGTAGTGGATAGAGTACCCACTTAGGATTCAGGAGTCCTAGGTTCAAATCCCCACTCAGCCATGGAAACTCATTGGGCATAGGTGAAGTAAACCACTCCTTCAATATCTCACATACCTCAAAAATACTACTAGAATGAGAAGCAACTTGACAGCTCATAACACAATACAAAAGCATAAAGCAGCACAAAAGGTATTTAAAACACAGGAAATATAAATAAAATAATGAGGCTTAATAAATAAAAAATGCTGCTATTCAGACAGCTCTGTATTGAAACCAAATTAAAGAAAAAGGAGCCAAAGGGGGGGGGGTATGTTTTTGTGATCCCATCAAACATGAGCAAAGAAGGAACCATACACTCTTCTGAGGGAAAGATGTTTCACAGCCTGGGACCATCAGTGAAAAGGCAGTGTTGAATGGGTAGGTCTGTGCATGGGTGCAAGTACAGTAGCTCTTCAAATAATTTGGCTTTAAGCCATTTGGGAGTTTATAGGTAATAAGCAGCAGTTTTTCTTGAGCCTGGAAATGTAACAGCAACGAGAGTAGCCCTTCCCACATCCTGTACAACCTGGCATTTCTGCACCATTTTAAGTTGTAACCACAAAGACAATTATCTCATCAAAGTTGTAGAAATCAGTAATTTACATTGAATAAATCTAGTCCCTCTTATTTCTAATAAGCATGTGTGCAAATACTTATTAATATGCAACACATTATAAAAAATCATATTGGCATCTACCATCCCACAATTAGGTTCCCCCATGATAAACTGTGAGTATGGTCAAAGTGTTCCATGTGAATCATAGTTTAATTTGTTTATAGCTGATCTGAGACGTTCCAGTTATTCTGTATTTTTAAATACCAACCAGAAAGAAGCCAAAATTATGTTGGACACCGCTAGCTCTCATTTAAATAAGCATTTGGCTTTTTAAAAGGTACTTCAGCTGATTTGCAGAAACCTGTTGTAATGCTAAAGAACAAAGAAACCAGAAAAAGAGTAAATTAGGGTTGCAGGTCAGTATTCAGGCAAAGTAGAGCCAGACTACCAAATTATTTCCCATTATTAAGCCAATAAATCAGAAGCATGTTGATGGATGCTAGCACTGAGGCAGTGTCTCTGCCTCATGAAAAAAAGTGTTTAACAGATTCAGGTGATCAATACTGTCAGAGCCTCGCATGTAGAAAATGATAAACAATACTGTTAAATAATGCCCAGTAGAGAATGGTAGGCATCATTACAAGCACCGAGACAACTTCCCAACTTGGGCTCTGTAACCATGAACTCTTGTTTAAAGGAAAGAGACAAGTCTGCCCCAAACATTGCTTTAAAAGTCACCAACATGGGCAGAGTAGCTAATGGATTTTTTTTCCAGAGTGGATTCAAGCTGATGCATAAACCTGATTGAAGGGCTCTGAAGCAGAAGAAAATATTGGATATGGGTGGTAGTGAATTATTAATAGTCTGTATGAAAGTGGTCTAATTAGACCTAAAGAGGTTTCACTTTTTATTAATGGGCTGATGAAAACAAAGATAACCTTTCACAAGTTACCATGAAGGAGGGACAAAGACTTGTCAGATTTAAATAGCACCTAAACATACTTATCACTTAGAAGTGTGTGTGTGTGTGTGTGTGGGGGGGGTTTCCATGTATTTCTGCAGGTGGTGAACAAAGCCATACTCACATTGCAAAATGATGTATTTGCATATCTTGGGAGTGCCTAGAAGCCAGGTCACTAGTTTTCCTAGAATAAAGCTTCTCATAAATAAAATAATAAGCAAAACAAATGAACTCAGTCAGTGGATCTGAATGGTGTAAGGATTTTACCTTTAAAGGTGTATCCAAGCTTTCATTCATTTCCCAGAGCCTCCCAAATGTGCTTAGCAGGTGTCCTTAATTTCTTTGCTCCTTCTTTTTCAGATCTGACCCCATCTTTAATCCAACATGAAATATAGGACTAAATTCTAATCTTTTAAAGAACATATGGTTATTTTCACTTCAATCTCTCCAAATTTCCTCTTCATACCACCATGAAAAAGTAAAGCAATCTTCAAAGGACTCTCAATTTTTGTTTCACAATCTTTGCTTAATGATTCTTCTTCACCTACAACAATATCTATACCATGGGGGGGGGCAGCCCTGGGTTGCAGGTCCCTCCAAACTTTTTTTGTGGGTCCTGACCCAATCAAATTGCCAGAGCCTAGTGTCCTCAAAAAAAGCAGGGGTTCCAAGCAACTTTTTAAAAAAAGTAAATTCTTTTTAAATGGGTTCCAGGGCCTCCTTGCAGTGTTTAATGCACACAGGAAAAAAATACATCTCTCCCACCCCAAAATAGGAAATGGACTTTCAAGCACATTCTGGTTTACATGTTTCATCTTCCACCCCACATTTTTGGTGCTTTATGTAGCCCGTGAAGGGCCAAAAATGGGCCATCAGACCTATCAGTGTTGCTGATTACTGGTATACATGTTTAGGAATACAAATCCTTGCTTGTCTTCTCCTTTCACAGGAGAACAAGGAACCTCAGTATAATTATCATCATCATGCAAGCAGGTGAGATATTTTTAAAAGGAGAAGAGTTCATGTCTATAAAATAAGCAAAATCGTTCAAATAACACTTAACAGAAAATGATGCTTTAATGTAAATTGATACAAACTGCAGAAAAACATGTCTTCTTCCTTTGTTGAGTGGACTTCTAAGGTTAAGAAGCATGAGAAGGCTGTTGGGCACGTTTAAAAACACAATCAGCCAGTTACTTTGTGTTTCTTGTGATTTCCTTCTCAAAGGGAACAATATTGGTTTTGCACAGAGAGAATCTGTGCAAGTTATAAAAATGCTGGAGAGGAAAAAAGGTGTTTCTTGTCTTATTCTCATCTGGTAGTGGGGAATCTTGCTGGGCTTGTAAATTCCCTGTTGAGGTAAGTTGAGACTGTCTAAATTGATGAGAACAAATAATTTAGTGAATATTCTGTACATCTCTATACCAATTCTTACAAAGTCTGTTATCTCTGACCCAACTGCCTAAGATGTATTTACATCCATTTCTGGTTTGTGTGATATCCCTTCACTTCTTCACTGATGGATACAAATGGATTTGGAGGGCACTATACACTTGAAGCTACAGTCAAATGTATATTTGAGTAGTAAAAATTCATTACATGTTGCTACAAAAGAACAACACCTAATTCTTCCCTGTATTTTGAAAGTTTGGGTCCCTTTACTTGGCTGGATGAAAAAAAAACCACTGTAAGCACCATAATCCGTGGAGTGGGGGATAAATTTCCTGTCTCATACACTTTTGGTGTAGAAAAAGAAAACTGAAAATGTTAAGTTGGGAACATTGTTTACTCCTGTGCTGGATACAATATGCTATAACTGAAGTCAGGTAACAGAGTTATTCTAGATGTTTCTGAACATCAACGCCCACAGGTTATGCTACTGGGAATGATAGAAATAGTCAGTGAAACATATCTGAAAAGTCACTGTTTATCACTGCTTTTCTTGAAGGATAATACTGTAGGGAGGTATGTCCAATTTATTTTTTCTCTCTTAAATTACAGCACCTAAAATTCTGCATTCTGGGAGTTCAACCTGACAGGCACACCAACAGATGCCTAATTGTATTTCATCTGGATAAAATCCTACCTCAACGGATTCATAGCCTAGCTTTGGCCTAGCTTTCTGTTTTTTAAAAAAGGAAGCTGCCCGGTGTTAGCTGCAGTTTCCTTTCTTAACAGGAAACAAGGCCAGATTAGGTTGGAGTTGGGCCTTTTTACAGGTGAGTGAGATTTAGGTGTTTGTAGGTATGTATTTTTCAGGAGGCACTCCCAGAATGAAGAAGTCTTGGAGCTGGAATCCAAAAACTGCAAAATGGCATATCCGTAACTGTACACATCTCTATGAGTGGTCATAATTGACCAGATAGGCGGGGTATAAATGAAATAAATAAAATAAAATAAAATATGTAAATTGTACAGTGAAAAGTGTGACCATGGTAAATTTTGATATCTTCTAATTAGTAGACTGATGTCCCACATGTTTTATATTTCAAGGACAGAGCTGATGGAACATTTTAAACCAAAATGCCAAAGAAAAGGAAAGAAAAAGAAAAGAAATATATATCATGTAGTGCTAAAATTGACGACTTCAGTTCTACCACAATTGCTACTTTTGGAACTATTCCAAGGTATTCTTTGCATGCACAAAAATTATCCTCATTTTCTGTAAGATCTGATTGGGCAATTTCCAAATCATTTTCTAGTTCCTGAACACAGACAGTTATAATTGGCACAAATACCTCCCTCTTGGGTGATCCTTAGTCTCTTAGATGTGGATGGACAAATTTTGACTTAGCAGTTTCAGGTAATTGAGGTGAGAGCTATGTTACAAAGGCTTGAGTGAAGAACCAAGAATAAAAATTTGTTGCTCTCACAAAGTAAAACCGATGGCATATGTGACTTTTTATCTGTAAATTTGGAAATTATTAGCAGTATCATAGTTTGAAAGAAATATTGTTCACTGAGATCGCTATATTGTGAAAGAAAAGTACTTCACTAGAGAAAATATTCTGTGTGTTCTCTTTTAAACCCACACATGGCATAGTCGTTTCTTTTTTCTTCTTTTGCTCCCTCAGGGAAATGAAATTAGAGGAAATTGTCAGGTAAAATGTCCCCAAAATGGCTGCAATCAAGACACATGCCTAACAATGCCCTTAGCCATCCTCAAAGATAAATCCTGAAGTATTGCTCTGTCTTTAAAATGCTACTAGTATAGTTTGGCCACCTGTTCTGTCTTTGTTACACAGCTGGCTCAAAGTGCTATTTGCATAATAATCCTACAGTTTAAGAGATTGTGAGAGTTTGTCTTTTTCTCTGCTTCTGTAGCATATGTAGTAAGCAGAACTTCTGTAGGTATTAGTCACACAAGTACTATGGCAAAGGTAATGTTGCCATATGCAGCATATTTTGAAAATGGCCTACAGTGATGGTACATTTGAGGGAGATTTTCACACATCTGCCAACCAGCTGTCTCCTGTTTTAGATATGTCATGATAGTTTTTGATAGGCTCACTTGTTGGATTTTCTAAGTGTGTATGCCCAATTCCTATATTTGACAGCTATCCTTGGCTATCCCATCTAATGTATTTTTAACTGCAAACAGTTTGGTGAGATTGGACCAGCAAAATAATAGATATAGATGATGAAACTGTTGGGTTTGGTCAGTCAGTTTCTAATGTTCCCAATCTTTTGGTTTCTCACATTTTTCCAGAGTTTGCATGAAGACAGTATATGCATTTTTATGAACTAATTACTTGTGTCTAGTGAATTTTGGTATGACTTTTTGCCATATATAATGGATTTTTGAAGCAATTTCCCCAATGTAATGCTTTTAAAATTCTATATTCATTAATATAGGCCTTTTTGTAAGTACTTTCCCCCAGTAAATATATTTATGCATTGGTTCACAAGTGCAAAAGCATGTACACTCATTTTAAAATGAAAACTGAACAAATCAGTTCCTCATCTGCAATGAAGACATGAAATTCAGGGCAGAGTGACATTAAAACCTAAACAAATTTTTAAATAAGAATGAACAGGGTTACAACTATCATGGCTGCTATTAAAGAAAAATAAGCATCATGAATACACTATGAGCAATGTTTAGAATAGACTGATGAGATGTCCACAACATTTTTGTGGAACATCTAATTACAAAAGATTATTAATGTGTAGGTTATAAATCTATATTTTATTTAATGACACTATAACTGTTTGGATTGCATACATGTGCACACACTCACACATCATAATTCAATCTTAAAACAAGCTGTTCATAAGCTTATGCAGTTCCCATTATGGTGAATACTCCTTCTTCTGGGACCAGAGTTTTACATGGCGAGACCATATCAAAATACAATTAAAACATGAATAATTTGATTAGGAGACATATTTGGTAATTTTTTTGCTAAATTATCTTTCCCCATTAGTGGAATAATATCAATGAATTGTCAGATCTTGCTGAACTAGCAAGAAAGTATCACAAAAGCATCATTGATGAGAGTGATGGAAAATCTAGTAGCCCACAAGAGATCAAATGAAGGATAATGTTTTGCTAGTGCCATTTGCTAGCTTCAAGAACATACAGATGATAGGTTAGCCTTCAATAATCAATCATACACTGAAAGCAAATTGTAATAGGATTATCAGCTCAAGTATCCTTGATCCGAAGAGAAATTTTGGACACAATATGTGTGCATGTGAAGAAATAAATGTTTTGTTCTTTTGCTTCACTGTCTTTTCTAGATTGTATAAAGTATAAGGTTCACATCATAGCCAAACGTGAAAGCTTATGCATCTCCCAAAAAGGAAGAGTGAAGAATTTCTTTTATTAAATTAACATCTGTTATCCCACTTTTAAGAGAGATTGCCAGGGGAAGGGAATCACAATGTAGAGGAAGGGAAACTGGGTTCTGAGAATTCTCATATTTTTATAACGGTTGGTGTTTTCCTTCAGCTTAATTATGAGTTACACAATATTACAAAAAATTATGGAAGCAAATAACTGCATGTAATTTTGCTTCACCTCAACTATTTGTCCTGGCCAGCTGAGGGCTTGGACATGCCTTGTTTTCCCAGCCATGGTTTGCTAGTAACATGAGAGCAGGAAGCATGTGCAGTCCTTGAGCCCAGCCACCCTCCTAATAGCTTCCTGCACTGCAAGGCAGAATACAAGGGTGCTACCAGTCAGAGGGCTCTGAAAACACACAACAAAAGTATTGCACTTTTGGAGATAAGCTCCCCACTCCAACGTAAGTTTTTCTGTTAAGAAAAAATATAGAAGAAACAATGGGGAAAACACAGAAGCAGTGAATTGAAGGTGACACAATCTGGATCTCAACCTCTCTGAATAACACAGTGCAATTGCACTGTAAAAAAAAACCCCATCTGATAGAGCCCCTATTACTTAATCAAAGACAAATTGGAGTCTGTCAAGCTATTAAGTTCTTTTTCAGCTGTCCTTCACCATGTGTTCCATCTTTAGAAAATAAGTGGTTTCACTCAACTTGACCAATGGCCAGTGATGGTGGGAAATCAAAAGATTTAGACACCAGTTTGGGGGACTCTGCTAAACATTCAGAAGTAAGCAGTACTGAATTCCAAAAGTTTTATTCAAAAGTAAGTATTCACAAGATTGCAGCTTTTATAAAAACTGTGGCCTGTTTTTAAATTCAGGACTAATAATAAAACTTTTCTTTGTGAGCCTTCTCTATGCTTTAATGGATGTTACGTTCCCAATGCTGGATGGTTAGCTCAAGTCACTCATGACACAGGTGAGCCTTTCCCCCCATATTCCCAACAAAACTGTAGTGATAGTTCCATTCATTCCTAGACTATCAAATTCATCCCACTGTGTTTACTTGACATTCATGCCTTCCAATGTATTTCAGAAATTATCTCAATCAAATGATGTTAAACTGAATTTCAAAATGTCTTTATGATAAAATAAGACACATGCTGGAGCTTTGTATGTTTCATCTTTTACATCTACCCTGTTTCCCCGAAAATAAGACCTAACCTGAAAATAAGCCCTAGTTTGATTTTTCAGGATGCTCGTAATATAAGCCCTACCCCAAAATAAGCCCTAGTTAAGTGAAACCCCACCCTCCACCATTGTGCAGCAACCAGAAGAAGATGACATGACTGTATCTGAATAAATGTAGATTGTTGTACATGAAAAAAAAAAAAACACATCCCCTGAAAATGAGCCCTAATGTGTTTTTTGGAGCAAAAATTAATATAAGACCCTGTCTTATTTTCAGGGAAACATGGTATGAATGCATGGAGTTCTTTGTTCCTTTGAAACTTTTAAGCATTTCCTAGAAAAAGAAAAAAAGGAGTAATTGATGTGAAATTGGTCTGGAAAGTTGCAGTCTTTAGAGTGACTGACTCTTTCTTCTTCAGTTTCAGATACATTTCACTAGAACTTGGAAAGGTTTCATGAGTTTTACCATAAATACAATTCTGCTAAAAGCATACATTACACAATCAATAGTTTCAACCATTCTTGATTTCAGTTGTATTTTGGTTCAATTAAAAATTGCTAGGATGGAAATTTAGGGCACCTTTCTCATTTCACAGAAGTGAAATGTGTCCTGGAATTGTAGAGTTAAGAGACAGAATGGATTTCCCTTTACCTAACAGCTTTAATTGCAAGCTATCCCAATTTCTTCCTTTTAGACTTCCATTCTGTCAGTAGTTTGAAACCTGTCACACTGTTCCCAATGCTTGATGGCTATGCTGTCCAGTTCAGTTCCACCTCAACTGATTTGTGACAATACAATGTGATTGTTTTCCATCCTCTATGAAACATGTGATTTTTAAAAATCCAGCTATAGCAAAAGCAAAAAAAGCAAAGCGTGCTGCTTATATAGTGCCCCATAGCGTTTAAAGCACTCTCTGAGTGGTTTACAAGTTAATTATGCAGGCTACACATTGCCTCCCCCCCCCCCCCCCCCCAGCAAGCTGGCTACTCATTTTACCGACCTGGGAAGGATAGAAGGCTGAGTCAACCTTGAGCCAGCTACCTGGGATAGAACCCCAGGTCATGAGCACAGTTTTGGCTACAGTACAGCAGTTTAACCACTGCACCATGAGGCTCCTAACTGAGTACATTCATCCAGGTTTAGCATTAGTTGTTTATATATCTGTCGATGGTTATCTAAACACAACATTATTCATTATTAAGACAGATGAATATGATGACCATCCATAAATAACCCAATAAATACTTGCATAGATTTGTTTAACTTAACTTTAAATGTATGCATTAAAACTGTCATTCCAATTTATAGTTTAAAAACAGTGTGTCCATTGACTCATGTCTACTACAGGTAAAGAAATCTCTCCCATCATTTCTTTTGCACGTTATGTTTCTCCATTCCTCTTCCTCACTACTTGTTACAACTTTGTACCTGGTTGAGAAGATGTGGCTCCAAATGCTTGCACACAATTTTTGGACATTTCTCTTTTGGTTGACCCAGTGTGGCCATGACCAACCTTCAGCGCTGCAGAACTGGCTGTGGCTGGGTTCCCAGGCACAAACACCATGGGCTCAACTTCAGGGTTTAAACATATGGGCACTTTATTTACAGTTGTACTACAGCTTTGCAGAATCCTTGCAGCCTTGGAAGAAGCAGGTTGAGGGGTATACACCAGTCCTGAAGCACCCTCTCCTTCAGTGGGATCCTCAGTTATCTTCAGGTCCATCAACATGAGAATTTGCCCCACTCAAAAAAGGTTTGTATTGTCCTTGATATGGATACCGGCTGCCCAGCACTTCCTTTCGCCCGGTCCTTGCCTCTTCAGGATAACTACTGGGGAGAGGCTCCACCATCAGTCAGTAGTGGACCTTTGAGTGAAGGAACATCGCATAGCCCTTCCAGCTCCCTCAGGTGGCAGCAGCTCCTCCTGGGCATCAATCCAGGTCCCTTCTCCTTCCTTTTCTTCTGCTGACCAGCTGCCTCCCAAAGCCCTGTCTTCACTGCTTTTTATCAGCTCCTGGCTGCCTTGGGTAGGTATATCTTGTTAGGCTGCTACACCTTCCCCAGCTGCCTTCTCTCCCTTTCTCTGTGCCTTTGCCTTTCCCCCTGGCTGAGCGTTCTCAGCCATCTTAAAGGGGCCTGACCATATTTTGATGTGAGGAATTTTCAGATATCTTGAACTAGAAATCTCATAATTCTCCATTCTGGAGTTCTACCTGACAGATAAGTAAAGGTGACTCACCTGGATAAAAGACTCAGCCATGCCTAACCTCATCCAGGTTTCCTGTTCCTGCTCCAATGCTAGTTGGGATCTTTCTTTCTGAACAGAATGTTAAGCAGAGCTATGCCTAGCTCAACCTTAAAACCTTCCAGCTGAGGTTTTTCTCTCAGATAAACCACATTTAGGTGTCTGTAAAGTGCCTGTCTGTCAGGTAGAACACATAGACTGGAGAATTATGAGATCTGTAGTCCAAGAAATCAATAAATCCCATCCCTAGTGAGTTTTTATGGATCATGTCCACATCATTAGACTATTTGATTGTCATATTTATATATGGTCCCATGACAGTTGCAAAGTCTCACTCCAATGTCTGAGGAAGCTGACTTGATCTACTCAGTATCTAAGGTGCCACAATCTCTCTCTCTCTCTCTGTCTCTCTCTCATTTTCTCTCTAATATACTTGCTACTTCTTTGAAAACTACAACTTACAAAATGTGTTTCAGAGATATAGGCTAAAATTACTACTGTATTCCTTTTATTTTATTCTTCTTCACCACTATTATGATGTGTTTCTTTGGAAAAGGAATGAAACATGGAATTTACTAGGAATGAAGCATTAAGAAAAACAGTGTGAGGTGATCAGTTTTCCACACCATGACCCATATGAGAACCCTTGGTTCCAATCACATACATATTTACCTGAAAGTAAATCGCATTGTGTTCAGTCAAGTTTACTTCTGATGTGAGATGAATGCTTTGTTGGTTGCTTATGGGCTTTTTGTTAGTAGCTCACTGCATTCTTTGCTCTATTCCTCAGTTTGTGCTGAAGCAGTTGAAGGTAGCCCTGTGCCTGTGTAGTATGGATATCCTTTGCTGCTAAGCTTAAGGACTAGGCTTGAACTAGTAAACATAATCCCGAAGAATGATCCAAAGATCTGTCCATCAAAGAAAGGTTACATCTTCTGTTATAACAGAAGATTATCTGTTAGATGTGTTCTCAAAGTACAGTAGCAAATCTGGGATCAAGTAGAATGGATACCCAGCAAATGAGAAAAATATAAAATCTGTATTTTCTGTTCTAGGAATACAAGAATTGTTGTGTATCAGTTCAGAAATACATTCACAATGATGAACCTCTGTCCGCCTCCCAAAATGAAAAGCATTTAATAGTGGTATTTAATTTATAATGTATCCACTAGACCTGCAGAGATATATGTTGTAATAAACTAAGCTAAACAAATTGGTTCTCTACTTTTGTTCAAAATAGAAGTCACATATTTTATCAATTACTTTTTATTCCTGTAAAACAGTAACAGAAAGAGAACCATACAGTGTATCCATCCTTTAAACAGGACTTCATATGATGTACAAAAATATATATGGAATAATGTTACATACGACCACTAGTAGGATATTTGATTAGATTAAACGAGGCAATAAACTTTAATCTCCCTAATAATTGGGTTACAAAGGAGTAAACAAGAATAGCATTATCCTCAGGCTGCAATTCTACACACATTTACTCAGGAAAAGGTTTGACTGAATGACCCAATGGGATTTATTTCTGAATAGATCTGCAAGATTGCTTTGTAAATATATTTGTACTGGCTCTGTTCTCAGTCATCTGTTGAACATTAGTTTGGTAACAAAGTTACAGATATAGTATTTCTGAGGCCAGAAATATAATGTGATGAAAACTCTGGCAAATAGGCAATGATGTCTATTAAAATATATACAGCAGATTTTCAATCATCTGTTGAATATTAGTTTGGTTGCAGTATTAGAGAGATAATATTTCTGAGACTAGAGGTATGTTATAATGTCAAGGAAAGTATACCAAATAATATGTCATATTATTGATACCTATTATATGATGCCTATTAAAATCTATGCAGTAGATCTGGTAAGATTTTTTTTTTAAAGGAGTACACTGGAAAAAAGTCTACATACTTCTTAGAATGTGATTTTTAAATATTCATTGTTTTATTGGACTGAACTTAAATACAATTTTCAGGTATACAAAACATCATTCTTATTTTATATCAAGATGCAAGTCTTTCAGATGTAAAATGTTTTTTCTTAAAAGGCCACTGAAAAATTTGAATACTTGAGGCCAACGGCATATATGTAAGTTGTCTGAAGACTGATGAAGACTGTGTGATTTCAACAATGGTAACATGACTGCAGTTATTGGGATGGATCTAGGTATAGGCATGTTCCATTGGGCAGATAGAAGTACACTTCTCCATGCTCTCTTTCCCATGGCAGCACGTGCTGTCCCTGAAAGTTCTGGAAGGATGATTAAGGGAACCTGCCAAATGGGGTGAGCTGTAGTGGAGTGGGAAATATTCTCCAAAATCCACAAGAGGGACCTTTCATGAGTGAACTGTGGAAAACTGTCCCTTTTCCATAACATTGTGCAATCCTTTAAACAGCCCATCCACTTTACAATGAACCATAAAAGAAGAGCCTGGGAATGGTAGAGGGTGGGATCAAAGGAAGGGAGGCTGTGGCCTCTAGCACAGCATCAGATTGAGGGGCCAGTGTGGACTCCAGCACAAAAACAATCCACAGTCTCCATATGATCATCTAATCCAGAAGGAAGCATAAAAGAGGTTGTGCATCAAGCTGCAGCAAAGCTGAATATGGCTTGCCAGTGTAGTCGCAACCCTTTTGTGCTTGCAGTAAATGTGTGTATGCTTAGCTTCTCAAAGGGAACTAGACACCCATTTTGCACAGAAAGAAGAGTTCTAGCAAATACCTTATGAACAATTTTCAGAAACCAAGATGGAGTTTTAAAATGACATTTTGATTTTGAGGTGAAATCTTGGGGGTGGATGGGGCAAGATGGCCAGTCTTACCCAGGATCTCAATAATGGTGAGATTTCTTCACATCCTTATTCTATGTATTGTTTTTTTCCAATCCCATAGTAGCATAATGACTGACTATTCAGAAGGTTTGATAGAACCAGAGGGTAGCATAGCTTCCTCTTGCAAAAATGTCATGAATGGGAGAGACTGGTTGGGATGGGAAAACAAAATATTAATATCAATGCAGCAACTAAAGACCAGTGGATTAGAACTGTACATGTCCAAAAGAACTTTAAGATTAGTAAAATATAGTAAATACACACCCAATGTATTTTGCTGTGGTACAGCCTCCAATAGTCTTGTAAGTCTTGTCTTACAGATTACACAATGGAATAAAATACAATCTTATCACTGTTGTAAGAGAGACATTTATAAATATTAATTTCATTGCCCACATTCTTTTTTTCTGACCATGTTATTTGAAATTTGTTTCTTGTTCAGGATGCTCATGGTCACTGGGTGCTCTCAAAATGAAAAGCCCGTTTAATTTAGGAATAAACTAATGAACGTGGCTCTTAAATTACACTGATCTCTTCCATTGCTGCTGGTATCTCTACTGGTAATGGCATTAAACTCATTAGCCAACTTCCCTTTGTTGGTGAGATTGTATGTTAATGAACTAAAGTAGCAAGAGAGATGTTTTCTTAATGTAAGCATTGGGAAATAAACAGAGCACTCTTAATAAGGGAAGATAAATAACAACTGGTAGAGAACACTGATACTTAGTACGATGAAAGTTATTATTGGAATAATAGCAAATGGAGATCATATCTTGTTCAAAAGGAATGGATCTGTCAGAAAGAGGGGAATGGTA
This sequence comes from Intellagama lesueurii, assembly GCA_037013535.1. Classification (NCBI taxonomy): domain Eukaryota; kingdom Metazoa; phylum Chordata; class Lepidosauria; order Squamata; family Agamidae; genus Intellagama; species Intellagama lesueurii. The sequence continues at coordinate 54,568,244 of JBAJHW010000003.1, read as the reverse complement.
AAATGCAGAAGAAATGTATGTCTTTGGTGTACATCTTGGATTTTAGGAATGCTGATTTCACAAAGCTCAGAAATGTTGGGTGGGATACCATGGCTAGAAATTATGAAGGAACTAGGAGATCAAGATGGATAGAAGATTCTGGAAAGTGAAATACTGACCACAAATATTTCCAGCAAGATGGGAAAATGGAGATTCCTAAAGAAGCAACTCAGAGACAGCAGAGGTTGCTCTCTCAAATAATTAGACTTCAACTCAGATACTGACACTGGGACACAAGAGACATACAGAAGATGTAAAGAGAGAGGTAAAACCAAAGAAGAGTATAATAGAGTAGTTTGAACATTCAAAAATTATACAAGGAAAGTTACAGTCCAAAATGAGGGGTTCTAAAAGAATCAGAAAATGTTCCTTGGTTATCTCCAAAGCCAGTAGAACAGCAGGGATGGGATATCAAATGAAAGATATAAAGGTGAGGAAAATGGAAGTACTATAACAAACAACTTTATTTCACCCCCTTTCAAGGGAATACTTCTAAAAATGTGATTGCCTAGTTTGACTGTCAATCTTTTCCCACAGGAAGAATTGTTTATTATGGGAGAAAAGTGGAGTGATAATAAGGACACACACACAGCCAGTATAGGTAGGGAAAAGGCTGGAGGATATCTAGCTACTTCAGATTCATTTGAAGTCTCTAATATCAAATGAAATATATTTCAGGGTGCTTGGATGTGGGCATTTTGCAAAGCTGTTTTGTGCAATCTGAGAATTCTTGGAGAATAGGTGAGCACCAGAAGATCATACATAGATGTCTCTGTCTTCCAAAAGGCTGGAAAATATGAATGACGAAAATACAGATGAAATATCCTGACATCAATAGGAGGCAACATTCTGGAAGAAACCAAGCAATTGGTTTGTGGACATCTAAACATTAAAGTATTGATTCCTAAGTGACAGTGTGGATTTAAGAAAATTGCATTATACTGGCCAATTTTATTTTCTTCATTTTTAAAAAAAAATCAATTTACTATTTTGATGGATTGTAAGAACATTGTATTCATAGTATGTCTTGATTCTGGCAAGACATTTGACAAATTCTTCCATTACATCCTTGTTGACAAGATGGATGATACTTCTGTTAGATGGATCCACAGCCTTCTGAGCAACATTGACATGTGATCATTACTGACTCTGGGTCATCTAAATGGAGGTGCCACAAAGTTTTGTCCTTGGCTCTGAATTGTTCAGTATTTTTACAAATGACTCAGAGAAATGGGCTGAGGGCGTGCTTATCAGGTTTGCAGATGATGTGAAGCCAGAAGTAATTGCTATAGGTGATGAAATCAAATTTCAGAATGATTGTGAGAGGCTGGAATGCTGAGCCAAAATGTGCCAAAAAGGGACATAGATAAAACAAAGTCCTGTAATTATATACAGAGAATCAAGGCAGAGGAATATGAGTAGGGAAACAAGACTCATCAGCAGTACAGTGTCTTACAGTGCAATGCTACACACGTATACAAAAAATAATCCCTTCTAAATTGAATAGGATTTATTTACAGATAAGTAAATATAGGATTGTAGCCAACCTCAATCATAAGCAGAACATGAGCCAGCAGTATAAAGTGGCTGTGAAACAAACTAATGCAATCTTAGGCTGCATTGTGTCCAGTTCAAGAGAAATAATAATTTGACTCTCTACTCTGTTCTGGTCAGTCCACATCTAGAGTAGTGTGACTGATTCTGAGTCCAGCCGCATCATGTCTAGGACATTAAAAAATTGAATATATCTGGGGCAGAAATTAGGATGGTGATAGGTCTTGAAAACAGGTCCTACTGGGAGGAAAAGATTGTTATGCAAAGGGAGCTGCAATAGTAGTCTTTGTGTATCTGAAGAGCTGTTATACAAAAGAAGGAACAGCTTCCCATGCTTCTGCAGGAACAGAATCTGTTGTGGAAATTGCAGAGAAGCAGAGTCCGAGGAAACATGAGAAGTACATTCTTCACGACAAATAGTATTCAACAGAAGATAGTAGGTTTTCCTTTGCTAAAGTCCAAGTGCCAGGGTGCTGTGGTTGTACCTGCATTGCACAGGAAGCCTGCAATGTCCTGGAATGACAAAAGGATCACCAAGCTCTATCTCAACATATAATGATAATGTTTGGAATGTTTGACATATGGAATCCCTCTTGCCAATGCAGGTGGGTGTATTTATAAAGACACAAAGAAGCAGTTTAGGGGGAAATTAAACAGATGGTGAAGCAGAGAGACAGACAGAGGATTAACGAAAAGGAAAAAGGCTGGAAACATTGTTCATGGAAGTGGCAGTGTAGAAAAACACTGGTGTGAAGTTCTTAATATTGTTCTCTCAAATAACTTGTTACTCAGTTACTCAGAACAAAGACAAGTTCAATAAACATCTCAGCCCTCACACGCGCACACACTTGTTTTAACTGTAAATTTTGTCCTGTGGAGAGTGATCATGCTACAAAGGCAAAATTGTCTGTGTAGCAGCTGGAGAAACAACACATGAGAGTGCTGGTTTCCTTCAAGAGGATTTATTTTTAGAAAAGAGAAAGTGGCTCAGTCAGTCTCCATACTCCTTGTGAACTTGGCTGATTTTATCTAACCATTTGTGTGTAAATGCAGAACCCATCACTACTAAGGAAGCAACTTCATCAAGAAAATGTGCATTTTAAAAGAAACAGCAGTATAAATATTTCATCAGCCTGCAGGTTTGCAAAGCCTCTGGAGGTCGGATCCTGCTAATCGTTTATGTACATGTATTCGGTTTAAAACTGTAAGCTGTCCAAGTGGAACACAAGTTCAGGATTAGAGCCAAAGCCTCAAATATCTTAACTGAGCCAGTCTTTGGCAAAGTGGTTCTTTTCTGTCCAGCAAGCAACACATCAAATTGGCATGCTTGCAGACAGAGAAAGAATGCAGTGCCCGGGGATGCTCTTGAGAGCCAGGGTGCATTCTAGCGTAGCTAAACTAGATGTGCTACCTCATGGATCTTTTATTTATAAGTAAGTGGAGTATCTCAAATGTTCACAGTCTGCGTTTTCAGCAGCATCTTCAGTGTTTGCTGAGTTGGCAAAGAATTTCAGTTCCCCCAGAAGCCTACATGTGATGAAGATAGGAACCATATACAGTATATGGTGCCAAATGTAATGGGGGAAAATTGCTGAAATATTTATTTATTTATTTATTTATTTATTTACAAGATTTTTTAGCCACGCCATTACCAGTGGTCTCTGAGCGGCGTACAACAATACCTAAATATGTTCTTACAAGCTGCTTTGGTGAGCGAGGGTGAAGTCCTTAATTGGTGTTCCCTGGTTTTCTGGTTCTACAGACATGAAGCAAGAGTTTTGTCACTAGGTGGTAGAAAGGGACTGACTTCCATTGAAGATCTAAAGGTCAATTGGTGCTGGTAATTCTTGGGACCTGTGGGAAATAAGGCAGTTATCTGAAGTGCCTCTTTCGGTATTTATGTGCTTAAGTATTTGTTGTATTTGAAAATGTCATTCTTGTGCAAAATGATGACAGGGGTCTCCCTCTCTCACTCCCTGTATTTGCACTGCCTTCACATCCTTTGAAATAGTGCCTAGCATTATGGGCAATTTATCTGAGTGTTTTTGCTTTTCACTGGGGCGAGGAATGATATAAAAGTCATAAAAGTGCCTTTTCTGACCTTTTTGTTTTCATCCTTTCTTTAATGGAACGAGATTACTGCTTTCTGTCAAAAAGGAAAACAAAAACCTGTACAAATGGCATTACTGCTGCCTTTGAATGTTAAGGAACAAGTATCCACTGTAAATCCACTCTAGAAAATCGTACTGATAAACATCTGTGAAAGTAAACTGCTGTTCTGGAAGATGATAACCTCTGAAAGGACAGCACTTTACTTGAACTCTGTGAACGAGGTATAGACCGAGAAAAATGAAGCATGGGAAATAACAACTTGATTATAAAAAACAACAAACAAGATTTGTTTTACTCTTAGTATTGATATTGGTATTTGGTGCCATAGCAGCACATCCACATAAGGTACCAGCTGAACGTACTTGTCCAAAGCTTGGGAAAGTTACTATTTTTGACTAGAGCCATCCTAGAATGTTTCCTTCCATTTGGCTTCCATACAAACCAAAAACAGAATTTAAAAAGGGGAGGGGGGATACTGTTCAGCAACTGCAAATTATATCAGAGGTCTGTGTTGGTATTTAATCCCTGATTTGGCTTGAGTGTCCCTTTAGCACATTGGAATTTATCCTTATTTGGTCTGAAGTGATCCAGACCCAGTCCATTCTGTTCCAGATTAAGATTCAGATTTCTGAAGCTCCACATCCCCCATTCATTCACAAGGGGAAACTAAAACAGCTATCTCATTTTTTTTGGATTTTTTACACATCTCCATGAAACCTGGCAACCCTGTAGTCTAGAAAGAGAGATTCACAATGCCAAATGCATTTTTCATTGTTTGTTGTGTTTAAAAACAAAAGCTGCTTCCTTGGCTGCTCAGTTCGGCCACTTGAGGAACTGGCATTCTCTGTATTGGAGCTCTAGGGGACAGATGGGGGAGAACATATTGCTGCTGCTTCCACTTAGCTTCTTGATGTTTTTAGGGGATTATAATTCCTACCTCCATAAGATTTCAGTCCCTAGGACGTTATTACTCCTCTAGGAGGAGTAATATAATCAAGTTGGCATCGGTAACAAAGGCCTTAGGAGCAAGTTTGGGATTGGGCATCTTATACTGCATCAAGATCAACAGAGATTGGTCATGGGACAGATAGATGAGCAGGCATTTTAAAAAACTTTACTCTCCATACCCACTAGATGAAAGGAAACACCCTTCTGCTTAAGGTGGTGTGAGATGGCAGTTTGTAGTATAAAGGCAGGTTTCTAGGATTCTTCTTAGATTCCAAGGTCAAAAATCTGTTGAGTAAATCATGACTATATAAGGATGAGGTGTAACTGGCAGGGAAAGAGTGCTGGTATTTAAAGAGGCCTTGCTTCAGTCCTGGAGCTCATCCAACTGCTCTGTAGTGAGACTGAATGCAGGCAAGTTGTGGGTGGATTGGGCAAGCACTGGGATTGAAGCAAGAACTCTTTAATTATGAGCAATCTCTACCTGCCAGTGACATCATCACTCTTGAATAGGTGTAATTTACTCAACAGGATTTTGATCAAAGAGGAGTAGTATAATGTAGTGTGTTAGCCAAACTGTCACCGGCAGCAAGGAGTTTAAGAGGAAAGTAGGTGGTTTGCTGCTGCTGCTGAATCTCCAGTTAGGAGTCTTTTTGGAGGATTCTAAAACGAGGGCATCCAAGATCACTTGCTGTGCTCTTCAAATCACTCCTGTATCACATGCTGGTATTCCAGAATGAGCTTGGACAGAATGTCTCACAAAAAAGCCTTTGAACAGTCTTTGAGGGCTTTTTCATAAGACATTCTGTCCACCTTGGGCAGAACTAAAGGAAAGTTGTCCAAATGCCTACAACAAATGAAGACTTAGTCTCATCTAAAACTTTAAATCAAAAGTGTGTTAATGTCTGATTTCTGCTGGTTGGCAACGAAGATCCTTAGAAACACAATCTTCTCTGAGTTGCTAAGCCCTCTGATAAGAGAGTTTATTTGCTGGCTGACTGGCTTGTTTTCTTGAAATAGTCCCAGGCAGAAGCCTGGCAGATTACTAGATGCATCTAATTCTGTGAAAGTGCTATTGACATTCTTGGCCCTGGAAGTCTGGGGAGCAAGGGAACATACTGCTGCTGCTTCTCAAGCTAGCATTCTTCTTGGATTCTGACAATGAATCAAAAGAAGTAGGCTGCAGGCCACAATAACACATGCCAAATAAAACTTGTTTGTTTTAAAGGTATCACACAAGTCTGTTCTTTTTGCAGACTAGCATGGCTATCTCATTGAGAAGGTTAAGATGGGATAGTAGTTGTATAGTGTGCATGGGCCAAGAAGATATGAGTAGCCAAGAATGTTCATGTACAATGTGCACCAAACTCTTCTTCTAAATCATACCAAGGGTTAGAGTGATATTGTGACAGTGGCCATGATGATCTGTGCAATGGAGAGTTTGAAGCGTTTTAAGAAATACTGCATTGTGCTGTTGTTCATGTTTTTCATCCAGTGTAAAAAGTCTTTAAAGTTAATAGTCACTGCTTCTTCAGTGGTTCAAGATAAGTGGTGGTGATAACACAACAAGAACTTCTTTTTCATAAAAAGTTATTTATGGAACTTGTGATTACTGCAATATGCTGTTATGCTCACTTCATTTATCTGAGCAGTGATAAATTTCAAGGGCACAGCACTTCTTCAAATTTCGTTTCTTTTCAAAGAAGATCACTGAAAACTTACTGTTGTGTTATATTTGTGTTTAATTTACAAGTATGTGGGTGCAGCAATGGCGGAAGTGCAGCTGACATTGGAAGGATAGAAGGCTGAGTCAACCTTGAGCTGGCTACCTGGGATTAAACCCCGGGTCGTAAGCACAGTTTTGGCTGCAATACAGCGGTTTAACCACTGCGTCATGTATCAGAGCTCCAGAAGCAACTTACCAAAATCTTGTTCACTTACAGACTGAAACTCAGTTTTCAGTCTCTTTCTGTGTCTTTGCTCATCTGGCCCCATCTCCTGTAAAAGCTCAACCATTACACCATCTTACATCTACATTTGGACCTGACAACAACTAATATGTGGACCAGTAACCTATTTCTTCTGAGAAAATGAAACCTCATCCCCCAAAGAGTCCCCACACCTCCTTTGCAACAATAATAATTGAAAAGTTCTTCTAAACATGAAAGGAAATGATATAATATCCGTCAGTGTATCCTCTGAGATATCCTTGTTTTTTCCACTCTCAGAATTCAGTAAAACAAAGACAGTTGTAAAGTAATGCTTTGAAAGTTCTGAAAGTGTAGTCTGTGAAGCGCTTTCATAAACATGCAGCCTATTTTGAGTCAAGGAAAATGCAACAAAAAAGAAGCATGGGAATTCACAGAGGTGAAATACTATAGATGTGAGAGAGAAATATTGTTTTTTTTCAGACTTAAATCAAGAATGGTGCAATAAAGGCTAGACATTTGTGTCCAAGTATTTTCTCTCCTTCAAAACAGCAACACCCCAGAGTGCTTTCCATCTTCAGAATAGTTCGTGAATTAAACTAATCTAATATACACAGCACCTGAAAGTGGTATATTACTCTGAACTGTCATTAAAAAGAGGAGACTCTGAAGTACATATAGAGAGGCTTTGTCCTTTCCTTATAAGTAGAAAAATAATCTCCATGGCATTATTGGCTTTGGCCTTGTAGGCCCTTCCCTATTCTTTGAGCACAGGTGATTTAATGGGTCCTCCTCCCATTTGTAGACATGGAACATCTTCAGAGAAAAAAATTATAACAGTACTTTACATTAAAAAATGCAGTCATTGGGTATATGCCTATTTCCTCCTCACCAATGAGCAACACCAACTTCTCCCATACACTGGACAAGGGATACCAGTTTGGCCAGGTACCAGAATTATCCATGTCACATGTCTTTTTAAATACTGAGCATTCCTGTCCTCATCTCTCTCAACAATATGCTAACAACACTTTTAAGTTCTGAGGCACTTGTATTTTAATAATAATTCTTATGCTAGCACTCTATACCAACTGAAATGTAGCAAGCTATCTTTACAATTGCCCAACAACAGTTGTTAAGACCATATCAACAAATAGGATTCATAAGCAATGCCATAATTAGCAAATTCTGACACCTGGAGCAGGTGGCATTGTCTCCTACCCACTCTACCTTAAGGCATCAGTGTGACCAACCCATCCACCAAAAAAGAGCCAAATCTGGTGTTCTTCCAAAGATATAGAAAGTTTATGCTTTCAAAGAAGGGAAGCGAATAGTGCTGGAAGAGTTGCTGTTTATCTTCTTAGCATTCTCCAGGATATTCTCCCCTACATTATGGGACTCTGGAGCAAATCCCCAGTTGTCTTTCCCTAAATGCATCCGTGTTTATAAGGAGAATAATGGGAAACAATTTCCATGTGGAAAGAAGCTGAAAGGTGTTAGTGTGTTCCTAACAAACCTATTAAGGATGGCAACGATTTTGAGGATCAGTCCAGCAGGTCAGACTAAACAGAAGGCAAGAGAAACAAATTTCTCCTCCAACCATTAGTGTTAAATTCTTCCTCATATATTTTTAGTGGTTTGAGGTATCTCCACTGCCTCCAGTGATTTTATAATCATGTTGTGTAACCAGTCATAAAGTGCAGGAGAGTTGTCTGGGCCTCCAGAAGTTATTAGAGTGCCATCAGCCCTAGCTATAAATCCAATAGGAAGGGATGATGGAAGTTGCAGACCAATGATATTAGGAGGATCACATATCCCATCCTTGAGATATAGTTTAACCAAAAATAATAGCTAAGTATAACTGATTCCTTCATGATAAGATATTTGTCTCAATATACAGCTGATTATTTGGAAATACATTTTCACAATGTTGTATTCAATAACATAGTGGAGATTGTAATTCTTGTCGCTATTTATTTATTATATTATATTATATTATATTATATTATATTATATTATATTATATTATATTATTATATTATTTCTATCCCACCCAAATAGTAGCAGAGCCACTACTCTAGGTGGCTCCACTACTCTGGGAATCACTACTTCATGTATTCAGTTTATCTTATGAGAGTAAAAATTCCATGGAACTCATAGATATGTGATCCATATCTTGCAATTGTAATAACAAACTAGAAGAAACTCCCATTTGTTTAGCATTTAAATTGTTAGCCTTTGCACATATTTTCCTATAGAGACACTGTCTTCATGGAGAAGAAATGTAATTTATGAAGTGAATATGGCTCCCCAAAGAAATCAGAAATATCTATAGAATTTTTCAAACATCCCAACATATGAAATGAATCAGGGCTGGTTCTACCACTAGGCAGAGTGGGGTGGTCAACTCACAGAGCAGACTGTAGTTGCCATGACTCATGAAAGGGCAGAAAGGAGGAGGAAGAGAGTGTTGTGAAAGTTTTTGCATCAGGTGTTGACAGAGCTCTGTTGCCATAAGGGATTGTATGCCTTCACTTTGAGAATATAGGGGATGCCATTTGCTGCTCTCCTTCAGGCAACTGATGGCACTGCTTGAAGGAGAATTCTGATGTAAATTTTGAACTCCAGCTCCCAGTAATTCCCATCAGCAAAGCTGAAGAAATGGGTAATGGACATTGTAGTCTGAAATATCTTGAGGTTCACAAAGGTTTCCACACACCTCATTTTGTTAGTAATGCGAAAACTGGGACATAACCTCTGTCAAGAATTAAGCCAACCTTGTGTAGTAAAGGAACATGGAGCAGAAACCAATCCATTGACCACAGGTAACAAGGGACATCACAGGGAGAAATCTTCGGTATGCATGTGTTTTTAAGAATTTTTGGTATACCATTTGCTTTTGAGCTTCATTTGTGTATAAATTTTCCGTGATGAGAAAATATTGAGAAATTATGCAAATTGTGACAATTGGCAATGTTATTACATCGATTTGCTATAGATTTAAATTGTCTTATATCCATTTAGCAAAGTTATAACAGGATTTTATTCCTAATTGGTCTGGCTCTATTTATTGCTTTATATTTGCTGTTATTGCTTATTATATGAGTATAGATGGTTTATGATCTGTTGTGATAGGTTTTAAGTGGAAGCTTGCGATCTTACACAAACTTAAATAATGTGCCACACTTCTAAAAATACATGAATTACTGAGTGTCTTATATATGTACAGTGTAATTCACCATTATGCTGTCACACTTCTTTGCTTCATAATTCTGAAAATAAAGACAGTGAAATTGAGAATAGTGTCTCTTGTTACCTAGCTGAACTGGAGGGGTCTACGTGAATCTTAGGCTATAAAGCTGGATTTTCTGCAAGTTGGCAAACCTGATAGCTGTGATGGGACATAAGCTTTTTGAGGCAGTAGATTGAGGAAGTCATTACATCTCCATCATTATGCTTCTGATTTTACAGAAGAAGAATGCAATGAGGAAAAAAAAACAGGTGCAAAGTTCCTTCAAGGAGAGGAAAGCTTAGCCAAGACTGAAAAAGATGTGTGGACATAGGAATTGACATTTTAAAATAAGAGGTTTGAGACCCTCTTAGAATAGATTTGTACGCACAGCAACACTTATAATGTATATCTGCCCCCCACCATGTTAGCATACTATGGTATGCTATACCATGCACTAACATAAATGTCTAAGTGCATTCATAGCTATCACTGTTGAAGGGGAGCCTCATTGGTAATTTGGTGGGGTGAGCAGGTAATAAAGGTAGAAAAAGAAAAACAATGATAGTATGAAGATGGCACTGATAAAACCAATACATACATTTAAGAGAAACAAAGACAACGGCCAGAGAAATATTGTAGGGCTCATTCAATTAGCCATTTAATGGATGGATTTTATAAAAACCAGTGCTTATGTAAATCCTATTGAGTCAAAGCTACTTGGTCAAGTCTAACATTTGTATTTCTCCCTCTACTGTTGATTGATTTGATAATGAGACTGCTGTGTGCACTAAGGAACATGTCACAGGCATGGGCTATGAACTACAACATTGTTGTCCTCACTGCTTCTGAAGCTGGTGAAAATCTGCAATGTCAAGAATTATGTTTTATGCAAAAACTGCACGCTTTTGAGCAAAACAGTGCAGTTCATGCAATGACTGCTGCTTTATTTAAGCATATGAAGCACTAAATGGTTGTCTGTCTGTCTGTTTGGTTGGTTGGTTGATTTTTAACACTAGATGGTCAAAAACCAATTCTTTTCAGTTTGCTCCCTCTGTATGTGTTCTTTGCTCATCAAAGGGACAAGGCCACTACACTATGCGGACCTTGTAGGGAGGAGAAATTAGCCCTTTCTCTCACTCAGCTGGAAATGAGGAATCTTGTGAGGCTTTAAAATTCCTCATCAAGGTGACCCATCATATTGAGCCAACCTAAACTGATGAGAACAAGGAATTTAGTGCGTATTCATTCCATCTGTATTACAGTTCAAGTAGCTTCCATAACACAAAATGATTATAACTGGTTTAGCCTGATGTAGTAGCTACAGAGCCTCTCAGACAAAGATAGCCTTGACACAGCTAACCATATCCTAGTGACACTTAGATTGATTAATGGAGTGCATTGCATGGGGCTGTCCTTAAATTCTGCTTTGTAAACTCCATTGATTAAGAGCTCAGTGGCTAGGGGTTTTTTTTGGCGGGAAATGACTTGTCAGTACAATTCGCTTCCTTAGAGATTGTTTGCATGCATAATCCAATGTGCCGGCTTGGTTGCAGCCATTGAACAGAATAGCTTAGGCAAGCGTATGTGAAAGCCAACCTATTGTTATATGAATCTGCCTACCCTCTAAGGGCATCATGAAAGATCTTTTGAATGTTCCTGCCATCTTAGGAGAGGTAGTAAGTATCCAAATGAGATCCTTCTTGTTCATGGCACAAATAGTACTTGGCACCCTCCAAGAATAGTAGGAGATGGTAGTCAACTTATTCTGCTTCTGTTACTAGCAAACTTAACAACTGGAAAACTGTAAATAGTCATAAAATAAGAAAGCTAAGCTATCTTAGCATATACCTGCAGGAATAAACCTCATAACAAATATGCATGTGGGACCCACATAAACACAAAAGGATCTTTTTCCAAGAGGACATAAGGCAAGCCCAAGAAAGAAACATGGAATAGCGCAAGAGGTAGGTGACCTCACATCAAAGAATGAAGCCAAATGGATGGCATGATCCCAGCATAAAATAGTTTATGTAAAAAGAGACATTTTAGGAACCTAATCTACATCTTTGACCCTTAATGCTCTGCTTATTTCCCATAAGGTTTGGGCCATAAGATTATTATACTTGTTCAGCCTAGTCGGTAATGAGTACTAGCCAAAAAACCTAATGCTACTTAATTTTCCAGTAGTTTATGTGTACAGTTGTCATGCTGTAAGTATAATTAACACTGTACAGCTCCCATTAGTATTTTTGAGCACTTAAAATGTATCATGAGGGCCAAAGATAAAGTTGCCATTAAAGGACTATTGCTATTTATTATACTCATAAAAGAGTCACTTTGCTACAATGTGTGTGTGTGTGTGTGTGTGTGTGTGTGTGTGTTAGATTCTACTTTGAATGCAGTAAGTGATAGCAGCATTAGTTAATTGCCCCTCAGGGATTAAAGGACTGCTTTAAATTGATCCAATTCTGATTCCATCTAAAAGTCAATAGAGAAATGTAAAAGCAGGTGACAAATCATTGCACCGCACAGCATAATTCTGATTACCAACTTTTTTTATCTGGCACTTGTTTCCTAAATGCACAACATTGTATTATGCTGTCTGTATTTTGATTTAATTGCATGAATATTTCATAGTTTCATTTTGAGTTATTCTTATGCTCTTGCTGCATTCTTTTCGAAGCAATTAAAAAGAAGACTTTGCTGATAACCTTGTCATCATAGTTTGAAAATGTGTATTAACTCCTTGATTTCACAAAAGGTTTCCAAACAGAGGTGCATAGAGTATTTATTTATTTTATTTAAAATATTTTATCCCACCTTTCTTCTTAAAAATAGGGTTGTAGCATGGGGGGGGGGGAAGTATTTACTCTCCTTGCTTCTCAGAACTGGATTCCAATTGTTGCAAAATAAACATTTAAGATGTTGTATCAGATTGTCAAAGCCTGTGGCAGAAATGAGGAAGAATTATGTTTCATTCAGGAAGGAACTTGGCAAATTTATTTAATCTCTTTGTGAATTTGGTGGTAAAAAAACAAAACAAAACTTGAGAACTGTACAAAAATCAGTTTGGGAAAAGGAAAAATGACAAATGGTCTCACTGAGGTGAAAATTTTGAATGCTTAGTACATAAGTGTTTGACTTTGAATTTATGTCTATTCAATGGAAATGGGCACGAACCAGAAAAATGAGCCACCCAGAGAGTCAATGGTACAGTGGAGAAGCCAGTTGGAGGAACCGGGTGGCTGCCTCTACACATGGGCCCATTAACTATCTTGTTGCCAGGCAACCAGCTGGTCGACAGGTGGATGCACAGAGACCGTCACCCAGCTCCTCTGGCTGGCTTCTACACCACCACCATATCCTCCCCAGGTGGCCGGGAAAGGTTATGGTGGCAGTGCAAAAGCCAACTGGAGGAACCTGACAATCTGCAAGGAGGTTGGGTGTTGCCTCAGAGCATGTGCTTGGCCTCCATCTGATTGCCCTGATCAGCTGGGAGGCATGTGAATGCTCAGAGGCAGTGACCAGCTTGCCTGCAAGATTAGTCACTGCCTTGGAGCATGGCATCCAGACACCCAGGGTTGCCACAGGAGCAGGTAGGTGGAGGCGATGGGGCAGCGGGAAGGGAGGGTGGGCACCCCCTTTTGCAAATAAAATGCAAAGGGAAAAAAGTTTGGCATTTTGTTTTGCTTCATCAAAAGGGTCACGAACCAAACTGCAAACCAGCCTGGTTCATAGGTTTTTATTGTTCACAGTCCAGTTCATACCAGTTTCTAGTATTCAGACACACTGGTGGTACTAAATGAAGGTTGCCATCACTTTTTTCTGTCCCAGTCTTTAACAGCTCTTTAGCAGGCAGATATAATAATGATCCTCTGAATTAGAGATTAGCTGTTATTTATTGAATGTGTTCAATTGTTTAGAAATTTCATTCAGTTCATTTTTGATATGATAGATTGATATGGTACTGGGTAGATAGCTTACTGAGTTGGAGCACCTGGAGCCAGGTGTTGGAAGTTCAATTCCTCACTATGCCTCTTGGGAGAAGAGTCAGCTTGTGTGGTCTCAGGCAAACTACACAGACCTAGTCTGAGTACTTTATACCTGGAAAACCCTGGGAAGGGCCGCCATACTGTACACCCAATTATTTCTTATTAAATTGATAGGGTAGCTTTGGTAACTTATTATTTACACAAATTCATAAATTTCTTCATAGAAAATTCTGGGGCTTTTTAGTGAAAAGTGGGAGAAAGTGAAGCTAAATTATTTGTCCGTCTATAACCTATAGAAATGTGCTTCCTTCACAAACACAGCCAGGCTATTGCAACGTCAGAGATACATGATAACATAAACACAGTCATTTGAAGCTTAATAGCATTGTTGCATTCAGCTGGAGAAAATGTGTCTGGGGAGCCCGAAGGACAACCCATCTAGGCCTGACTTCATAATATTAAAGGCATTTATCAATCCCAAAGAAGGGCAGTGCCAAAGAATGCTCCAACTATCGTACAATTGCACTCATTTCACACGCTAGCAAGGTTATGCTCAAAATCCTACAAGGTAGGCTTCAGCAGTATGTGGACCGAAAACTCCCAGAAGTACAAGCTGGATTTCGAAGGGGCAGAGGAAATAGAGACCAAATTGCTAACATGCGCTGGATTATGGAGAAAGCCAGAGAGTTCCAGAAAAACATCTACTTCTGCTTCATTGACTACGCAAAAGCCTTTGACTGTGTGGACCACAGCAAACTATGGCAAGTCCTTAAAGAAATGGGAGTGCCTGACCACCTTATCTATCTCCTGAGAAATCTATATGTGGGACAGGAAGCAATAGTTGGAACTGGATATGGAACAACTGATTGGTTCAAAATTGGGAAAGGAGTACAACAAGGCTGTATATTGTCTCCCTGCTTATTTAACTTATATCCAGAATACATCATGCGAAAGGCAGGACTGGAGGAATCCCAAAACGGAATTAAGATTGCCGGAAGAAATATCAACAACCTCAGATATGCAGATGATACCACTCTGATGGCAGAAAGTGAGGAGGAATTAAAGAACCTCATAATGAGGGTGAAAGAGGAAAGTGCAAAAAATGGTCTGAAGCTCAACATCAAAAAAACTAAGATCATGGCCACTGGTCCCATCACCTCCTGGCAAATAGAAGGGGAAGATATGGAGGCAGTGACAGATTTTACTTTCTTGGGCTCCATGATCACTGCAGATGGTGACAGCAGCCACGAAATTAAAAGACACCTGCTTCTTGGGAGGAAAGCGATGACAAACCTAGACAGCATCTTAAAAAGCAGAGACATCACCTTGCCGACAAAGGTCCACATAGTCAAAGCTATGGTTTTTCCAGTAGCGATGTATGGGAGTGAGAGCTGGACCATAAAGAAGACTGACCGGCGAAGAATTGACGCTTTTGAATTGTGGTGCTGGAGGAGACTCTTGAGAGTCCCCTGGACTGCAAGGAGAACAAACCTATCCATTCTGAAAGAAATCAACCCTGAGTGCTCACTGGAAGGACAGATCCTGAAGCTGAGGGTCCAATACTTTGGCCATCCCATGAGAAGAGAAGACTCCCTGGAAAAGACCCTGATGTTGGGAAAGTGTGAAGGCAAGAGGAGAAGGGGACGACAGAGGACGAGATGGCTGGACCATGTCATCGAAGCTACCAACATGAATTTGACCAAAGTCCGGGAGGCAGTGGAAGACAGGAGGGCCTGGCGTGCTCTGGTCCATGGGGTCACGAAGAGTTGGACATGACTTAAAGACTAAACAACAACAACAAAGGCTGATGCAAGTTCATTTAGCCTTTGGCATTTTCTTTCTTTGTCTCAGTTCACTGCCTCTGTGCCATCTGGCCTTTTTTTCCTGCTTTACCAAAACATCTCAGCCAATACAAGCTGGCTATTTGTGCCAATTATTACAATGACTTTCTATAAGATACATTTTTTTTAAAATTGGTGCCTTAAAGACTAACAAATTTTAATTGTCAACAGCATCTATAGACTGTAGGCCTCTTGTGTAGCCTCAAAAGAAATACATACTTAGATATGAGGGGAATGTGAAGTGAAATAGAAGCTCTAGCATGGCAATGGTCTTATCGGTGATTGGTGACAGATATATATCATTATGGTGGTTGTTTATGAATTGTTCAGAGATCATTGGAGAGTGACAAGTACTGTAAAAATAAATAAGTAAATTAAAACTAGTAAAGTGGAGAAAATTCTTAAATCCAGTGTCATCAAAAACTGTGACTCACATTTGGTAGAAATCAGAGGGGGCATAAGGAACAGAAATGCAAAAATTAGAAGCAGAAAAATTGTCCCAACATATGACAACTGAATACAGTGGTGCCTCGACTTACGAACTTAATCCGTTCCAGAAGATGGTTGTAACTCGAAATGGTCGTAAGTCGAAGCACCATTTCCCATAGGAATGCATTGAAACGTGATTAATCCGTTCCGGCCGGGGGAAAAAAATCACCAAAAAACACACAAACAAACCACACAAAACCCTGCAAGACCCATCGGAAATGTGATTAATCCGTTCCGAAAATTAAAAAAAAAACCAAAAAGCAAACAAACCCCGCAAGACCCATCAGAAATGCAAAAAAAGAAAACCAAAAAGCAAACAAATCCTGCAAGACCCATCGGAAATGGGGGGAAAAAAACCCAAAAAGCAAACAAACCCTGCAAGACCCATCGGAAATGCAAAAAAACCCCACAACCTAAAATGCAAACAAACCCTGCAAGACCCATTGGAAACGTGAAAAAACAAACAAAGACTGCAAGACCCATCACAGCACAGAAACTTAACCTCCCCCAGCCCAAAACCACACTGCAAAACCCACCCAGAACAGGCAGTTTTTAAAAAGCAGAAAGCAGCACCTTACCAGGCAGTCTGAAACCTCCTCCGAACGCGCACTCTCTAACCGCTGGGGCGAAAGAGCTACAAAGAAGCAGCCTCTTCGCCACCAACGGTTAGTGGTTTGAATTCCCTGCCTTTTTCCCTGCCTTTTTTCCGATCGTAACCCGAAGCTCCGGTCGCAAGCAGAAGCAAAATTTTGCGGCTGGAGCTGGTCGTAACTCGAAATGGTCGTAAGTCGGGATGTTCGTAAGTCGAGGCAACACTGTAGTAATATGGACAAAATTGTATATATGAGCTCATTAACATATATTATGAGATGAAAATTCTCTGTCCCAATTCATATATGTTAAGAGAGACTAAGCTGAACATTTTCAGTGTGAGGAAGGGTGTATCGAACATGGGCTGTCAATTTAATTACATTTGCCACATATTCATATATGTGTACAACAGAGTAGTTATAGTTATCAAAAGAGGGTGGTTCTGGGTGGTTTCAAATAATCTCATAGGAATAAGTACAACGATTACTGTGTCATCATGGCTGTCTCTTTACCAAAAAAATGGTTCTACTTTTTCAAAAGCCAGGTTGGCCATTCATTTCATCAGAATCCAGTGGCTGGAACAAAACACAAACCCTTTTTTATAGCTGTAAACAATCATCACTGAAATGAGATAACAGTTTAATGGTTTTGCATGATTTATGTCCTACATAAATTCTTTATGACAAAGAATTGAAAGATGCAGTTATGAATCTGTAATAGGAAGGCAACAGAATGTGTCACCTTTGGATTAGTTTCTAAGGAAACAAGCTTTGCAATTAGAGTTTTCATAATGGTCAAGGGCTCATAAAACTATCAAAGACATCCTCAGTAATTAGGGTGTAATAATTTGCTTCCCTGAACTTATTGCCAATTATACTTACTGGAGGTCAATCTGCATAATAGCACCTAGAGAGATTTTTTAATTTTTGTGAATCAGGGCCAGTTTTTCAAACAGATGCCTGAAATGTAGTGCTTTTTTTAAAAAGTGTTATTCAGTCACTGGTTCCAATGAAACAGTTCTTCCTGAACTTCTATCATTCTCAACTGTGTATAGTCCTGATCACTTGGAGAAAAAATTGGGAACTCTCAGAGTATGAAATACAGAATTCAGTTGCTGGACACTTCTATGCTTCTGTGAGAGCCTGAGAAGCTGGCTGTCAGTATGTAAACAGACAGTTCACACGTTCAACTTATCTCTTGTTATAGAAGATTTCAAACAAAGGACTGGGAGAGGAACAGATACTTCCATGCTTATATTTGATCAGAGGGCATGTCAAAGCAACCTCACAAGGATTCTGATGCCTTAACTGTAATCCCTGGCTTGAAAGAAGTCACACCACTTCCTTCCCAGATAGTTATGCAGATTTGGTGGTGGGAATAGAAGGAGGTCAGGAAGCTGCCTTTTGTTCTGACAGAATATGAAAATGACTAGGTTGTTGTTGGCAACAAGTGTGTAATGGTCCATTTACTTGTACAAAAGGGATTAGGAAAAATCAGTTAGCTTTGCATGTCTCTGAGAAGAGTGCTTCTCTCTCCTGCTGTTTTGTTATGTCTTAAAGGGACTGTACATGTACCAGAACTGTGTTATCTCTCTGCTAAGGTGTGAGTATTCGATAGGATAGATTAGCTTTTATTATTTTCTAGGGTGTTTTCTTATTGTCTGCTGTTGCTGCATTTACTCCTACATTTTGAAAATCCTTTTCTTGTAACCGTCTGTAGCCTTTGCCCTTTTTGTAATACTTATTCTTTATTTTTATTTAATTTGAGACAATATGTACATAATTAAGGCACTTTAATGTCTGTCTGTTCTGCTATGCCAATAGGATTTAAGGGGTCAAGCTCCCAAGGTATTGGAAGTAAAAGCCCATGATATCCCAATACTGTTTTTGCTCCTAGAGTAATTATAATTACTTCATTATTATTGAACTATTACAGTTACTATTGCTATTTTGTAACAATCATTTCCTTTTAGTTTTTTTTTTTTTTTTTGATATTTGCTAATGTTTTTTTCTCCCAGCCCTGAGAAAATGGTAGATTTACAGGTTAACAGAGCATTTAAAATCTAAACAACCAGCAGCTTGGTATAAGAGAACAGATACCTTATTCTCCAGCCCTCAACTCAAAAACAAAATATAGTCTTGTTAAGCAGGGTGTGTAACAGGTAACAGGTAATTTCTGTCATCGTTGCTGCCTCTTACTTCCTTCTGCCATGCTAAAAATTATCTTTGAAAACAAAACAAATGGAATCACCTTCCTTTCTTTTTTTCTCTAGAAAGGAATGAGACACTACTGCCTGTGCACTGCCAGGAGAATATCTGGTGAAGGAGCACATTCACCATCATCATTCACCATGGATGACTGCTGCTCTTGCCATGAAATTTCAGTGGCAGCATTGGCAGAAGCAAAATTGATGTACACTATAAAACTTCATTGTGACCCCAGTGGGTTCTAGGAGTTCCAATTTGGTCCCCAAAAGTGTTCATTCACCTTTTGCATTCTATTTTTCATGCATTCTTGGGGAAAGGAATAAATTATACTGTTCTTATATCCTGCCACAAGAACTAAAATGTCTTCCAACATACTCAGGATATGAGTATATTGTTTCCATACTTTTTATATTTTCATGAGCTCATCCTTCTGGGAATCCAGTTGTAGAATTTTACCTAAATCAAGTTTTCTGCTCTTTATAGTTGCTTTTCCAGAAGCAAACTGGTGGAATTTTAAAGAGGAAAATATTTCCTTGGTCTATAAATTATTCAGGATGCTAAAATTCTCCAGGAGCCTCTGCAATATTTTCCTCTCTCTATTTTCCTCTCTTTTCTGCTAAAGTTTCTAGTGAATTATTGAACTCCTTGGGAACAAAAGTTTGGCTCAGAATTGTATTATATGTATGGTTTCTTTTCAAAATACACCATCCAAATTACAATTCCAGATTGGACTAGAGTGACATCACCTGTTCCTTGTATCTTTCTAAATTATTAAATACCAGTAATTTAACCCAGTGGGAGTTGCTTCCAAGTAAAATTCTATGTCATCACCAGTGATAAATAAGATTTAACTATCAGTCAGTTTCTTTACATGGAATTGGGCTGGAGTGCCATGTTGTCTTTTGCCTCAGGAAGCAGAATGCCCACCCTTTTACTCATTTCAGCCCAGCACATTTTATTCCCATTACAACACTTCAAGGTCTGAGAGGTGCTGGCTGATACAAAGCCAGCCTGCATGCTTGTTACTTTTGCAGGGAATTGAACCCACATTATTTCTGCAGAGATACTCTAATTTGACTTTGGAGCTATACATATCTTTATAGTATCCAGTGAGCTGCCTTTGGAACTGTGTAGGGATTCAGATCTCAGTCTCTCTTAACACCAGGGGTGTTGGCAAGTCTTTCAGTCTGAGTCCCAAGTATGAGTCCGAGTCTTTGGTATCAAGTTCCGAGTCTGAGTCCCTATTAAAAATAAGCTGGTTTACTGAGGGAAGGCTTGCCTGCAGAGAAAGGTCTTTGCCTGCTTGCGGAAGGATGCCAACATTTGTATCATTTTTCTTGAAGACAAACTGAACTCCAACATTGTTCCACTGTTATTATCTATATCAGTGAGTGGTCTCAACATTTATACTATCAGTCCTGCTGTCTTGCTCTATATTATTTTATGTTATTTTAACTGTTATTATTTGAATTGGTGGTTGTTTTATCTTTATTTTGATTTTATATTATTATGTTCATTGTTTGGAATTGCATATGTTTTATTTGTTCAATATGTAGACCACCGAGAGTGGCCTAGTAGCCAGATGGGTGGTATAGAAGCCAAATAAATAAATAAATAAATATCATCATCCACATGGAATGCCATATTCTGGCACTCACTTTTGGTTCCTATACTGATAGACAGAATTCACCTATACTGGTCTTATAACTGGCACCCATATTCAAATAACATCATGCGTAACCCAGAGGCTCCATAATGTGGCTGCCATGTGCTAGAATATCCCATCTTGATTTCTGGAATGTTAATGCATTAGGCAGTTCCCAACTTCTTGTTGTTTTTATTTGGTAGGTTTAAATTCATTCTCTGTTTACTTTATAGCTATGTCTAATTTGAATTTATGTTTCTAAGCAGTGACTGAGATGGTTTGACTATGTGTGGGTGGAATAGAATTTGTTTCATCTCTGGTTTCCATGTGTTCTCTATTAAGTATGGTCCACACCATTTCTGTGCAGCTTTTTCAAAGGGATTAAAAAAAAAAACCTACATCATTTCAGGAGAATTTGTTTTTTAAAAACACATCTTAATTTGCATATATAGGCAATAGACTAAGTGCTGATTCCCCACCCCCATTCCCATTTTCTACTGTTTCAAAGCTGCTTGGAGCAGGTAAAATCAAAATATGACTATCGTATCATTATTTGCTGTCCCTTCCTGAATAATGGTACGGGTAAAAAAACATAACCTCCCCATTGGTATAAGGGGGCAGCAATATTCTTTTCTGTTCAATTACCCAGAAAGGGACAGCACATAATAATGTATGGCCACTTCCATAAGTATTTTCACAAGTATTTCCATGCTATTCATTATTCTAAATCCTTGGCATTCAATCTGCTTTGAACATCTAGAAACTTTGTTGTTGTTATTGTTGTTGTTGCTGTTGTTGTTGTTGTTGTTGTTCTTCTTCTTCTTCTTCTTCTTCTTCTTCTTCTTGCTGCTGCTGCTGCTGCTACTGATATCATCATCAGTACTATTACTCTGTTAAAAGCAGACTCTGGCTGAAATACAGTAGTAAGATACAGCTAAAATAGGCCGAGTGAATAACTGGTACTTATAGAGGAGTTGATTCACCAATCACCACCAGTTTGCCTCTAGTTGTAACTTACTATTAGTTTTCAGCTTTGGAAAATGTCATAAAACTATATGTAGTTGAATCATGTGGTAATTTTGGTTTGTAGAACTCTCAAGTAATCTGTATTCCTAAAGTCTGAATATTGCTCTGGGAAATAGTAGTTAGCTATGCTTGCTGTAGAATGCAAATTGAGTGAAACTCTCCAACACCCATAGATGTGATGTCACAAAAGCATGGAATGATGTTGAGTAGAGATGGGATATCCATATTCTCTTCCCAGGGGAGAAGAAAATGAATATCACCACCACAGGTGGCTGGGCCCTTTGGACCCACCCCCCAGAACTAGCCGGTTCACTTACCACTCATGGCATGGCATGCGAGGCTGTTGTTGTTCATGCCATGCCAATTATGGAAGTAGCCCATGCAGTGCTCCCCTGCCTCCCTGCACTGCTGACCATTCAGCAGCTGAGCGGGGAAACTTGTCATCCCGCCTCCTCAGCAGTGGTCAGCAGTGCAAGGAGTCAGGGGAGCACCAGCTGAGCTACTTCCATGATTGGTGCAGCATAAATGATGTCTGCCATGTGTGCTGCACCATGACCGGCCAGTTTTGGGGTGGGTGGGTCCAAAGGGCTCAGCCACCTGTGGTGGCGATATTCATATTTGTCTCCCCTCTCTAGTATTGAGAAAACGGCATTTTGGACAATTTAACAGAAAGGAAACAGGCAGTGCTTTTTCTTTGCTAAGAAAGCATGCAGAAAGCAGGAGGGGGAAAAAAAAACATGGACAGAGCACAGCATAGTACTGGAGTAAAAAGGATACTAAGAGAAAGAGGCTGAACAAAAAGGATATGATGCCCTTGGCACAGAGTGAATGAGTATCTCATGTAAAATTACAGAAGAACTATTAGAACTTGTGTCAGAGGCAAGGAACCTTTCCTCCCCCTGAAATGTTGGACTTCCTCAATAATGTCATATCATGGGTCATGCTGAATCTGTTGATGGGAATGGTGTTGCACAAACAGATATTAGACAAAAGGTTCTCTGTTCCTGTTATAAGTGTATGTGACTAAATACAATTAATGGGAGGTAATGTGGAAGAGTGATAATCACTGAATTTATACATCGCTTTCTTTATCTTTTGGGGCAGGGGGCATGGACATCTGATGGCTATCACCCTTTCAGGGATTCTTCTGGAGCAATGTCCATATGTTAAGCTGTTGGTGGGTGGGGTACCAAAGACAGAAGTGTGGGAAATGAATTAAAATAAATGTTCCAGCATATTTGTGCAGTAAATTAGTTTAACCAAAAACAAGATCAGTCTAAATTAATGGGACCAGTACCATGGGCTTCCTTAAGATCAGAGTAATTCTGTATTGAAAGAGATTTAAATACTGGAAGCATTTCATAAGGACACAAACACACACACACACACACACTTTTATTCTAGTCTTCAGAAAAGAATGGAAGTAGTCTAGAACAGTGTCATGCTAATTTTAGTTTGCTTTGAAACCGAGTGAAGAAATGCTTTCTTTCTTATTGAGCACACTTTCCCCTAAGATATCCAACTTTAAGTGTACATGGTCTGTAGAAAATTAAGAGGCAGTTTTGGATTTTAAAAATGGACTTTAAAAAAGTATATAGGCATGCATAGTCGCAAAGCAAGCCTACATTATGTCACTTCACAATGCTGGTATCACCTTTTCCTCTGTTTCCTCTGTTTTTAACATTACCGCTGAAATCTAATGTGAAATAGAGTGCAACCTAGGGACATTTCTTCTTGATGCATATATTTCAATAAAAACAGCAAGATTCAAATGCACAGTTAAGTACCCTTTAATTCACCGAAATATATTCTAATCCTTCTGATGAATAATTCCTATGGAGTTCAGCCAGATTTATTTTTTAAAATTAATAATAAGCCACCTTTAAGCATAGTCTATGTTCTGTTAATTGCATCTTTTGGACAGAATTCAGTACTTCACAGCTCTCCATGTACATGGTGACTTCCGGGTACCCTTTGAATTGGAGAACTTTTGCTCAGATTAGGGAATTCACTGAAGGCAAACATTTCCAAATTATTAGGAAATACAGTGAATTGAATCAGGAATGTTTGCTACTGTTCTTATAGTATAACCTTTTTTCATTCAGACTACCACAGTGCCCTTGCCCTCCCCACAGCTCCACATTTTTTGCCAGTTTTTCACCTAGTGCATGACAGAAAACCCATTGAACCTGAGAGAAAATTCCCATTGACTCTGATGAGCTTTGGGATGGGGAAAATGACACAAGTGGATTCTTTATATTAACAGAAAATCAATGTTAATTCCCAAAGGACAGAATCATTGGTGTGGAAAGCTATTAAGTATACAAGTTGCTCAAAGGCATCAAAGTCTTGAAAAGGTATTTAGGAAAAGCAGTAGAGCTGGCAATGCTGGCTGATCAATCTCCTAATGGTTCCAGACCATGTATTTATCCCACCACTATTGGATATACCAGTTCAGTTAGCATCAACCATGAAAATCAGATTTGTGGTGTAGGTGGTGCATGTAACAGAAAATATAATTGAGAATTAGTGACTTGATGACAGAACATACCTTTAAAAATTAGGAGTAAAGGCAGTGTGGGGAAATGGCTGTTAAATTAATGTTAAAACTGCTGTTCTAAAACATTTTCTTCCAGGTGGATTTATTTAGCATGAAGGAGCCAAGGAATAAAACAATTAAGTGACAATGGCTGATGGATGAGATAATGCATAGAGTATAGAAACAAATTAAGTGAAAAAGTAGAGAAGAAGCATAACTAATTGCAAGCATGGCAAAATATTGAGTGGGATGAACTAGTAGGCATGTTGTTTCATATGTGTATCAGTTATCTAAAACAGAGGCAGTGAATAATGAGGTGAAGATGATAAATATGTAAACTAGATAGTACAAGGAGTATAAGGAAGACTTAATAAAACAAAGTGAAGGAAAAGCAAAGAAGGATGACATCCGGTCTTGATAAATAGTACATGCTCTACTAAATTTCTTGGGATTTAATTTGTTTCTTGATAATCTTGCAGTAGTATATTTATCTATTGGTATATATTTGTATCTATAGGTTTTGAGAAAGAATCATGTATGAGGTGTTAACCACATGTTTGTATTCAGAAAGATCCAAGTTCAATCTTTATAACTCCATCTAAAAGGGCTTCCGGGAGGCAGTGGAAGACAGGAGGGCCTGGCGTGCTCTGGTCCATGGGGTCACGAAGAGTCGGACACGACTTAACGACTAAACAACAACAAAAGGGCTAGGTAGGAGGGGATGCTCTCAAGGCCAATTTCTCTGCTCTTTCACCCAAATAATAATTAGCTGTTTTGTTTCAGCTAAATTTTGGAGATGAGACAGAAATCTTTGTACGTGTGGAGAAGAGAATCAGTGCAGGTTCCATTTTGCTTTCCTCCCATTCTGCTCTTGTCGCAGATGTTTTTTGAATTTTGAAATATCAAAAATCCCTACTGCCATTTTTAAAAGGTTGTTTCCTTTCCCCTTCCTTACAGATCCTACCAACAGAGTGGATAGTGATTGAATATTTAGATAAAAGCACACATGTTCTCAATATAGTGGGTCATTCCTCCAACTGCTTTTAACCCCAAGTTGCTTTGTCAAATAGCCCTCTAAAGGAAGGGAAGTGACAGGAGCAAGCTTCTCAAAAATCTATAAAGTCACAGTGCCACCCTTCCAGGCAACCATATTATTGTGATATTATGAAAACATTTTTCTCTTCCAACATCCCCCTGCCATGTTGTTCTTGAAAGCAGGCTGATACCTTATGGGGGAGGGGTCGGACTTCAAGCCTATACATGGCTAACCTGAAGTGAGTTCAGTTGCATTGACAGCAAGAAAATATGCTGAAGGATAAGCAAAAAGATTTTGACACAGTTGGGAAAAGGATATTTTCACAAAAACAGTCCTGGCCAATTTCATGAACTTTGGGATCACTCACTACCTTTCCCTATCCTCTTAACAGCAGATTATGGGAAACCTCTGCTTGGGACTAGGGAGAGCTTCTTCCATTCAGACTAGACTGCATTGAGGTAGATGGACAAAGCAGATTGGCCACAATCCTGTTCTGTTTTCCACTCATGCTTTGACATTTGAGGAATCTGTGTAAGGAGTGATCCAGTACTGCCTTGTGGAAACAGAAGCCCTGCTGTATTAAATGAGTGTTCTCTGTGATCACCTCTTGCACAAGAGAGATTGAGCAGAACTGCAGTAATGAAGGGCGATGCACTGCTGGAATTCAAGAGGATTCTAGCCTCTAGTATGACAGGTTTGTATCTGATCTTGTTACTGTGACAGTGCAGAAACATTTGGAATGGAGATACAGTGCAGAGTCTCCTGAAGGTAAAGCACTCTGAATGAGAGATTTCTCTCTGGAGATCTGAAAGATAGAAGTTGCTGTTGTATAAGAGTGCCTTGTTGTATCCCCTTACACATTGCTCAGGGACAGATAGATATACACTATATAGACTTCAGAATCATAACCAGACCTGTAAAATTTTAAAGACTACCACATGTATTGAATAAACATAACACTGATGAGAACTATTTGAATCTGTTTGCATCATTATATATGCTGGGCTTGGATAACATCATTCTGGACTTCTATTAAATTATACCTTGCATGTACTCCATGGTGAGCTTCAGAACATAATTGATACTGAATTATAACAATAACATTATTGTAGAGAATCAAAATATAGCATGTGTTCTCTTTCTTAAGCATTGATCCATTTTTAGATGTAATGTCTGCCACTAGTATTATATCCCAGTGAATCACAAGAATATTTACTTGAATCATTGGCAGTATTTTGTAGGACTGCAGTGTACCAGTATGATCTGCCACCCTTTCTGACCATATTGTAATCTAGTCCCACTAATTTCAGGACTTCTGAGCAATACCATCTCCCATTACTCTTCTTCTGCTATTACATCACACAAATCATAGATAATGACTTATTTCCTAGGCCACTCAGAACATTCTAGTGTCATAACTTTATTTGTAAAAGAATTATACTTCCATTATGTCCTTTCATTTTGACATTCAGGTCTGGACAGTCTTATATGTGCTTTAGATAAGGGATATCTTAAATCTAAGTATACTAATACACAGTTGTAGATTTAACAACTCTATACCAAAATAAAAACCATCTGAAGCAATCAAGCTGAAGGCAAGTTGAAGTGTGAAAAAATTGTCACATCATGTGTTTAGGCTGATACAAGGTATCTGTCTGTTGGAGAAAACTAATATATGACCTAGTATTTTCTAGATATAGATCCCTGAAATTGTTCCCTTAATGTGCTGCTATGATTGCAAAAAGTGCCTCTGGGCAACTGTAGCTGTCCACCTGTGTACGAAGGTCACATGTTCCTAACCTCTGTCTAAATGCATCCAAGTGTCAGTCAGACATATTGCATGGGGAACATTTTCACTGTATGACTCAAGCCTGACTTCCAAGTAAATGTGTATAGGACTAAAGATTGCATTTGTTGTAAATTAGGAATCAATTTTTTTTTTTTAATCTCCTGGCTTTCTAAGGCAGCTTTCCAGTTAAAGGCCAAGCATTGTTCACTAGTTTTACCTTAAATTTGTAAAGATTTGGTATGATGTCCTGCTTCAATGGTATGATCCAGTGACTTGGGCCTTCTTGCAGGATGATCCGAGACGTAGAAATGTTATATAAAGTGTTGAACGACCTCTCTTAACTGACTTGCTGCTCTCAGACACACCCTCCTAAAAACAGTGTGGTTTTTGTTTTTTAAATGAGACACATGGTGAAGGGTGTCAGTGCAATTATAAAAGGTAGGTAGGTAGGTATACCTATTATATAATTTTCTTTGAAACTGTTCTCCAAATACAGTTGCTTTGGTGACACCGACAATCCAGTACTATACATGTCTCTATCCAGGAAGTCTCACTAGTGTTCTATTTCTGCCTGGTTTTATTATGTGCCTTTTGTAGATATTCTTCAGTATGCATGCATGCTTTCGGTGGTGATTGATGGCAGTGGTCTTGATAATGGTAGTGGTGATAGAGGTGTAGGTTTGTATGTAATGCTCTGTTTAAAGTCCACTGATTGCCCAGTTTCTGTGTTTTCCCATAAATGAATCACAATATGCCAGAAAGAGCATTAGTCAATAACATAGTTGATTATGTATGATACTTATAATTACCCTTATGCTACTACAAATGCTTTGGCTTAACAAATTCA
The DNA here is from genome assembly GCA_037013535.1 of Intellagama lesueurii. Taxonomy (NCBI): domain Eukaryota; kingdom Metazoa; phylum Chordata; class Lepidosauria; order Squamata; family Agamidae; genus Intellagama; species Intellagama lesueurii. The sequence goes on along the minus strand of JBAJHW010000003.1, from coordinate 54,540,432 downwards.
TATTAGAAAAATGTGCTAACAGGACATCTCATTATCACCCTAATTTTTGCAGTGCAGGTTTATTAGAAAATCATGCTACTCATCTGAACTGCCATAACAGCAGCAGCATCCCCAGGGCTTTTTCCATATCAAGGTTAATTTACAGTGATTAGCATAAGCAGTACAGATGTTGCTATGGGGATAGGAAAATCATATCTACATGATGGACGTTATATGCCTATTGTAGTTCCACTATGATTGGATTATTTGTTTTACTGTCATGTGAAACATATCACATGGTAGTCTGATGCTCTTAATATCACTTCATATTTGCCCAATCAATCCCTTCTTTCAATTTTGAGTATTAAAAATGCTGTGCACAGTACATTTGCAAAATACTTATTTTCTGTTGCCAGCATTGCCAGGTGAATCATTATCTCATTTAATGTAATCTGTGATAGACATTCCTTTAAGAGATATAGACAATATTATTTGCAATGGGGCATATAGAAGGCTAAATTTATGACAATATAGGGATATTCTCGTCCTCCTTGTCCCCTGCAGCTTTCTGTCAAACTTGTTCATGGGGGTGCAGGGAAGGGAGGATCGTCCCCCTCTTTTTGCTCATGGAAAATCTTCTGTTCACAGAAGCATGCTGTTGGATTTCAGTCTAGGTTTATAATGCAATTCTATCTATGTTCACTTGGAGGTAAATCCCATTGGGTCAACAGAAATTACCTAAATCTGTAGCCCAGTGTACACGCTAGCACTCTGTTGTTAACTATAGCTTACAACATAATTGTTCTTGTTATGTGCCATCAAGATTCTTCCAAACATAGAAGGCAAAGCAGGAAAAATGACACCAGTCCTACTATCCAATCTCCCTGTATAGCTCCTGTTTTTACTGCCCTCTTTCTGTTTATGATGAAAGTCAGATTTCTACATTGACCAGAGAGCCTCCATGGATGGAAGCAGCTCTCCTTTTCAGGCATTTGGGTGAGGAGAAAAACTATAAAGCAGAACTAGCATTCTTGATCTTACTATCTTCCCCTCTTTTTGTGTATGAATTGTAGAGTGGCTTTATTTTTTACTGATGCATTGAATTCAGTGAGACATACTTTGGCGTAGACATAAAAGGATGTGCCTTTGTTTCTCAAACAGTGCATCCTAAATGATGCTGCATTCTTTCTCCATCTGTACCACATGACAATAGAAAGCTGTAAACCTTTTAAATTTCACATTATTTCTTAAGTGAAATGACATTGGTGGCCTGCAACCAGGATTTTCTTTAGGCTTAAGTCATTTTTTTTTTTAAAAAAATAGTAACTTCATAAATCAAAGATTAACTGGGTTGTAGAAAGGATGTGAGAAAACATTACAAGAATATAAAACTGTTTTAGTTACACAAACATTAAAAGAGGAATAGCGGGAAACAATAGCAAGAGATTTGCCCACAATTGAACGAACGTTGAAGGCTCTCTATAATGTTCTGTTTTCTCCTAATCATTGCCAGAGCACAGCACTCACAGTGATGATGAGAGCCCAAGTTACACCATGTACCTCATTAAAAAACCAAAAGCCACCCCATTTTTAGGAGGGTGTGTCTGAGAGCAGCAAGGCAGTTAAGAGAAGACATTCAGTTATTTTAAAAAAACCTCCGCTTTATGAATGTTGGATATTGTGCTTCTGTACCCACGATTCAAAAAGCTAGGGAATGGCTCGATATTGCTGCAAAATATCATGTCTGCATTGCCATCAGGAAAAAGGACACCGAGCTTTCTCAAACAATCTGAGTTCTAGGTCCAAAAAGCTCAATGAATCCACCCAGGGCTCCATATTTTATAGCCATCCAAACTTCTCTTTCTGCTTCCTTCCTCTTGAAGGAAGCTCACCATTCACATTTGTTGAAAAACAGCCCTGACAACTGCTTTGTTTGGGTGAGAAGTGGTTAACTGATGAAAAAAGGGGTCAGCTTCTGGGATTTTCCCTTCTGTCGTGTCACTTTGTAAACAGTAGTGAGCACAAAAGGGTATCCTGTAGACCATCTTGGCTGCTGACATGGGTATTGTCAACATCCAGGCTGCCCTTTGCTATGTAAAGCTTGGCATCCTTTTTCCTGCTGGCAATGTGGGCACAATATCGTACAGCAATATTGGGCCATTTCTTGGCTTTTTGAATTGTGGGTACAGAAGTACAATATCCCACGATCATAATGATTTTTTAAAGAATTGAATATCATTAGTCCAATGCAACATTTTGCATTTCTCTAACTTTCCTTCTCATTTCTGCATGGTCTCACCACTCATTTCACCATGCCCTGCAGATTACTCCTTACTTTGTCCTATTCCCTCTGTCTACCATGTCCTTTGGTGATCTTCTTTTCCATTCCCCACCCCAAATTAAACACTATGTGGTTTCTTTCTCACCTTCTCTTATTTTATTGCCCTGTTTTATTTTCATTGTAACTCATCCCTTCCCCTTCCACCACCTTTCTCTTAGATTTCTGTTTCTCAATGTTCTCTTTCATCTTCAGCCCATTGTATTTGGGTTCACTGTTTCTTAGCGTCTCTGCTTCTGGGGTGTCTTTAAAACTTCCAGTGTGTTATAAATTGATGCCTGCCCATAAGAGATGTTTAGATTTTACTGATCCCAGGCAAAGGGACATTTTGATTTCCTTTTGCCACAGAACCTAGAGAGAAGGCATTCTGACAGCTCTTTGTTGGAATGTTTGTGAATCACCTTATCAGCCCTGACAGTCTGTGTTCAAGGCTTCGCTAGAACAAGCACAGTAAGATACAAATGCAACCACATAGCTTTTTTATTGCCTCATAGCTCCAGGGCCCATGGATTTTGTTCACCCAGCACACAAGGCTCTCTCTAGTGTAGGGAGACAGGCATTCAATATGCATATGAATACATGAAGAGGGTATTGCAATTACTTTGGGGTTAGTGTTACTTCTCTGCTTGGTCTCCCTAAGTTCAACATCCTGTTCAGCAGGGTGAAGCCAGCCTTTAGCCAAGGTGAAGCATTCACATCAGCTGGTAGAGCACTGAAGGTAACTCCTCGTCTCCCACTCCTCAGCACTGCCTAACTCCCCTATGTCTTGAGATGGAGACTTTCTTTGCCAAATCATCACCGTCACCATACAGCCCCTTGAAATAATGCCTGGCTTCAAGAGGGTTGTCAGGGCCATGATACTGTAGGAGTGATGGACCTCTTAAACATTGCCTTTGCACAGGTACTGTTTTAGCAGAGGAAGGCTCTGGCTCTGCCACCAGCCCTGCCAGCCTCCTCCTCCTCCCTCTGTGTGAGAGTTGTTGCACAGGGGCAGCATCTCTACCTATTTCACATAGCAAGAGAGCTTGCATCAGACCTCTTGTTTGCACAGGGGTCTAGAGATAAACCACATGCGTACAGCCTGGATCCTACGAAAGGTGAATGTGTGCATCATGACTAGAGAGCTATTTTCTATTCTGTCCTGTTCTTTCCTGTCCTGTTCTATTCTAATTTTCCTTTGCAAAGTGAGGAGGGCTATGAAAATTTATACATTAGATGGTCATCATCATAGAGTTCTAAATGGTTAGGCTGGCTTTTCAATTTTCTTTCCCCGTGGAGAGTTCTTGAACAATTAGAACATCCCATGACATCACAATCCTTTAGTTTTAGACAAGGGGAAATAGTTTCAGGTAGGGTCAGACCATAAAGACTTAGAGAAGATTATTATCTTCATAGTCAGCAAATGGACCTCTTTGTGTGTGTGTGTGTGTGTGGTCAATGATATCTCTATAGGAAAGAAATGAAATCCTTGCTATCTTTATTTCTCATTATTTAAATTAACCATGAAGGTATGTTTTGTTTTCTTTTGCATTCTGCCTTAGGTACTATTTACTTTCCCAAAGTAATTATACCACCAGCTTGATAGAACCTGTTGGTAATTTTGTTGAGAAATTTTAGCAGAGGAGAACAGTAGACTTAACAGCCACTGGGAATTGTCTGCAGGATGTACTGCACTCCTGAGACATCAGTATTGCCCATTAGGAATTCTACCCACTATAATTAGCAGCAATTTGGTCTCTCTCTCTCTCCCTCTTGTTCAATCTCTCTCTTTCCTTGAACTAAGAAGGGAGAATTTATCTTCACCTTGTTTCCTCTGCAAGGCATGATGCAAATCTGAATAAAATGTGCAGGGCAGATCCTCTGTAGCAGAACATGGAAAGTGACTTTTAACAAGAATGAATATAGCAATATGCTAAAGCCATCCATGACTGAGCAATGGTAGGATGATGCTCTGGCTCATATTTCCTCCAGATACACAATAATAAGGCATCTTATTATTCCTTATTAGGAAATGGAGTCAAAAGATGTATTGCAGTGACAAAAACAACAAAGTTGTCCTCACATATCCAAAAATGTGTCAAAGTAAGTTTAATATGCAGCACTATATTTGCAATTGTTTATTCAGAAATCTTATTCAGTTAGTCTAATTTAATTATTATATCCATTTTAAAATATAAATTGCTATGTATCACCGATATAAGTAAACATGTCTTAATTTGAGTGGTAATTGACTTCGAGGCAATATGCTGCTGCTCTGCCTATAGACCGCTACAAACAGAATTGTAAGAGAAAATGGTGTATTTGCTTGATCTTAATTGGGCCAACTTCACTCTCATGTTGTGGGGATGGAGAGGGAACAGAGAGCCAATTATTAAGAGAACACTGCTATCAAATCTCAATGCTCACAGGGAAAAATCCCATGTTTGCCACTGCTTTGCACACCTTTTGTTGTTCACAAACACAGGTAGCCTGGGACTGTTAAACTCTTTGATCTGTGTGTGATTTTAGCTGGTTAAGATTTATCAAAATAAATTGGTTGGTTTACTTAACCCATTTGTATGTAAGTAATTAATAAAAGCAACTTTATCATATGGACCAATGACACTGAGACATAACTAAGTGGCTTCATCTGGTCCCCCAAATCAGCAGAACCCTGAACTATGCTTTTAAAATACATGGAATGCCCCATACTTCTCCTCCCAAGCATGCACAGCCATGGGCTTAGGGTCCATCTTCTTTGCTGCACTTTACCTGGGAATGGGCAAGAAACTTGTTTCGTATGCATCTTAATACAAAGCAAGCTAAATTGTGCATGAAAAACCAACAGATAAACCAAAAATGCAATTGACCAGTTTTTGCACTTCTGTGAATCTTGTGATGCAAGTTTCTGATAGAAATTAGAAGAAATTGCATACAGAAATTAGTATATTAAAGAGAGAGAAAACGCATTCTAAAACCATAGATGCTACAGCAAAATAACTGGGAAAATATGTACATTGGGGGAAATACATACAAAAACCAGCATGAGAAATTATTGTGGAAGCACAGTGGAGCAGACTTTTTCTTGGAAAATTACAAATATTGTAAAAAGCAAAGATATGGCTTCATCGATTGCTACTTCAATCTAATTCCTGAAGGAGGAATACTGATGGGAAAGGCAGCTCAGTCAACTCTGGGGGATACTCATCTGCATTTCCTAGTTGTTGTAAAGTGAAATATGATGCCATTACTTTTTCTCACAGTAATGAGGATTTCATTTCAGCCCCAGCCCCATGGCCCCCAGATGTCATCTGGTCAGCAGTGTCTAATTTCTCTGAGATTTCAGGGCAAAAATCTGAGAACATACGGCTGACCCTTGGGGCAGGGTACACACAGGATTGGAAGGAAGGGCATAACTGCTTCTGGGCCGGCGGATTATAGCAAAAGAGACAGGAGGAATCTAGGTAAACAAGCCCAGAATCCATGTAAAACTCAGCTAATCAGGTGAACTGACAACCATGAACCAGAAAAAAACAACCCACTATTCTCAGCAGCTGGCCAGGTGGCAAAACATGCCCGGCAGTTTCAGTGATTACTACCATTCTTGTGAGAGCTTACATCTTGCACTGCCACACCCACCACAGAGAAACATGGGGCACTTTAACCAAGCTGCACATTGCTGCTAGAATTTGTGCAAAGGCAGTTCATGAAGGGTTTCTCCCCCAAAACCTTTTGCACTGCAACACTTCCAAAAACAAACATATTTGCATGACCCTGCCTGGAGACCCAGAAAAGCACTGTGATTTCCAGCTGGTGCCATCAGACCTGGTGAGGGGAAGGATGGTGACAGCATCTTCTCTTTTTAAAAAAACCAGTTAAAGGGAAAAAGGAGAGGCCTTACAGTATGTGTCTTCAGGGAAAGTCTCCTGTTGCTTGAGGGTCACAGGAAACTCCTAAACCATGCAAAATTCAGGGATAAGAATCATCATCCCAAATTGGGCTTCAATTCTCTGGTCAGATAAGGAAGTTCATAGATTCAATTGAATTTTCTGCCTTTTATCCTCCACAGCTGCCTTACTGAGTACTGTTTAAAATAGAGTATTGTTTACTCACTGAGTATTGATTAAAAGAGAATGCTGTAGCCCTTGGAAGAGTCTTTTCAGGGATAGTAGGTTAAGAGAATGGAAGACTTCCCTTCCAAAAATGCTTTAATTGATTTTAGAATCCTATCTCTGCATTACATGGCTTTTTTGACTTGATGCTCTCTAACAAAGGACCAGTAAGGTTTGCAAGAGAGCTGAACATTGCTTTGAAACATGTTTTTGCCTTAGATTAAATACTATGAAGTTAATAATGATTACTTAAAACAGTTCATTTTATTTGAGGTTATATTTTGGAATGTTGGAATGTTGTCATCGTATCGTAGAATCTCACAACTTTTGCATCAACTGATTTTTCTCTCGATTTTGCAGTTATATTCTCATGCTTGTGAAACATATGACATATTTTTGCTTGTAAATACTGGCAGGACTGAATTTTCAAGTGCCAACATCACTTAACTCACAGACTGAGTGTGCTAACTGTGGACCAGCCTGGGCATAAATATTGCATACCTGAAGCCTCGTCATATCAGTTTTTCCATATGGATGATTTTATTTTTAAGTATGAAGGCTGTTTTAATGAGGTCAGGTAGTAGCAGTGTTTCCATTTGTATAGCTCTTTTTTCATTTTTTATCAAATTGTGATGAAAAATATTATAATAAACATTTATTTCTAATATGCAAAATACTGTATAAGAACACGAAGCTTAAACAAAACAGATTTAGTTATATTGCCTATATCCAAATGTCACAAGATTCATCTTACATGTTAACATTCCCTTCCAAATACAATAAGAATTACCTGGTTCACAGTGCAGTTTTCTCCAACTCACAATCGTTGGATGTACTGTGAACATCATTTATTATGAAGTCATTACCTGGTATAGATTTTTTTTTTTTAAGGGTACACATACAAACAACCTATTTTCATGCTGACCAGGCTACTTTGTAAGCCTGGAATGGACAATTCTCATTAGTGGATGATAGAGATGTAACCTTAACTGATTTGTCCTTGTGCAATAAATGAGAAAGCACCCCTCTGCCAAGTTCCTCAGAAACAGATTGTTATTGTCAGTCTCAGAAAGAATCTGTGTATTTGTGAGACCAGGTTTTGCACATTTGCTTCGTTAAACAATGCAAAACTTAAAACAACTATAAATGTTGCCATGCTGTCACATGGATTTATATTCATAAACAACAGAAGCTTTAGATGGGTTCTTTGCATCTTTCTGATCTACCAACTCATCCTTTTGTGCATATGTGTGCTTAGCTTTATAAAACAAAACTAAAAAAACAAAAACCTGGAGACATTTTGAGACAATGATGTGTCAAGTCAGTGTAAGCATTTGCTGTTGCACATTGGTTGTGTGATTCAGTGTGCAACAGCAAATGCTATGCTTCCTTCTTAGCCTGTGGCAATTCACAGCTGAAATGTATACCGAGGTAGTTAGAGCAGCATAATTCTTTTCTATTGCAGTCCAGCCAATGAGTCCAGCCAAACACTTGTGTTACAAAAAACAAATATTAACATTGCATAATAGACTTCTATTTAAAACATGGTTTTCCATATAAGATCTGATTTGTAAACCAATCTAATTTCTGTTGAGTATGGTAGTATTGTGGCAGGCCTGGACTGTACAGCTGACTGGAAGAAAACATGGCTACTAAGTCCAGTCATAATGAGCTCATTATTAAATATCAAAGTAGTCATATCTTCAAGTCAACTGAAATTGATTCCTGTTTGCTTGAACACATACATTACCCAGCTGCAGCAAACTAGCCAGTTTCTCTATAAGAAAATAACGCTACCACATAAAGATTCATTTTATGTTTATTTTATTTATTTATTTATTTATTTGATTTTGATACCACCCATCTGGCTGCCAAGGCCACTCTGCATGGTTTACAAAACAGGATAAAACAATAATATAACAACAAGGATAATCAACAACGACCAAACAAAATATAAAAGGTACTAAATGAGTTACACTAAGAAACCACATGATAAAAGCATAATAAAATAAAAATTATGTTCCACTGTTAAGAACCATTAGCCAATAAACATCTTAAAAAATCACCCTGACCAACTTCTATTTCCCCATTTTTCCAGAAAGCTACACTCCTGTCTTCATTAAACCATACTTTATTATTGTGAATTGTGTCACCAATTCATCCACACAGACCCTTATGATTCAGTGGTATTTCATTATTACAGATGTGTAATATCTGCATTTTCAAATAGTTCTTCACTGTAGGAGATTCTGGAACCTATGATTCCTGTGGTACAGTAGACTAAGAGACATGCCCATAGGTCAGTAGAGAACATGAACCAATGTGAACCAACATAGCTGAATGAGCAGAAAATACTCATTCTTTCTTCTTAACATAGTTAAATCATAATCTCAAGATGTTAATTCTTAAGCTGGCAAAAACACAAATAACACCTGCAGTCTATTTTAAAATTTAGCAATATTCACAGATTCTTTCATTCTCAATAATAAAGGCGAGACACCCTGTCAAAAAGCTGTTAACAGCTGCAAGATTTTTTTTGCTTCTTCATAAGAGCAAAACCACCAGAATTTTTAATCAGTAGCAGCTTTAGCAAAATAACTGTTTTCCATTAAAACTGCATTTTGCACAAAATACAAGAGTTCCCTCCTCCACAAAAAACACTTCTGTAAATTTTTCTCAAAAAGTCCCAGAAAGCTAGAAAGTGGGGGAGCACAAGATCTCTCAAAACCTAGCCCAAGGGTGAGAAATGTTTTTAATAATTTTTTTAACTCTCATTTCCAGAAAGGAAATAAGTGAAGATTTAAATCCCTGTGTCCACACTGACCTCTCCGCCATTATGCTGAGTCATAATGGTGGGAAGGCTTTGCTCTCCCACCCGGAAAAGTGGCATCACGGTTGAATGATGCCACTTCTGAGGAGAGGAGGGATGGAGTCTTGATGAGCCTCCATCTTCCTAGCTCAGCCTCTTTGCTGTTTCTTATGGCAATCCCACCCACCCACCCTAATTTAAGAATGAGATTCGCTGGTTGCCGATTGGAGCTGGATGGGAATTTTTGGCTTGTATCCTTGATTGGCAGTAGGATGCGAGTGTGTTTTTGCCCATCCCATTCTTAACTGACGGGTCAGGTTAAATTAAACATGTGGACTAGTTGAAGCCATTTGGTCGCAGCTGCAGGTAGTGCAAAGACAGAGATGGGGTGAGTTCACGGTTAGCACATGATGAGACAATTATGCCATCTCTCTGTCAGATAGAGCCAATCGGGCATCTGAGGAGAGGTGGTTCCACATATGGGAACCTCCCGGACAGCAGCCCACTTAGGGTCATGAGACTCTGTGGGCTGAGAAGGTGGGTTACCCTTAGCACAGAGCACCTGAAGGCATGCTGTTCAACTAACAGCACGATTCAGAAATAGGAACTCGCCCTGCTCTACTTGAATCGTCCGGAGGCATAAGTTACTCTGGCCTGTGAAGGAGATCACACTACGATCAGGCCCCCTTGTAGTTGGGGAATTAGTTTAAATAGTTAATAAAGCTGTGGCCCAAGTTTTAACCCAAACAACCTGTGTCTCGCCTGTTTATTACTGGGATGGGGGGGGGGGCAAAGGGACAGAATAATGACACTCAGCAAATACACGAAGATGTTTACTGGTGGTGACTTCACTGACAGGTGACTTGTGCAATATGACAATGAAAGGGTAGATTTAATGTTGAGAATTTTTAGAAAAGGAGTTGACAACAAAATGTTACTATGTAACTCTTTTGTGCCTTCTCACTTGGACTGCTCTGTTCCAGTGCCTCCAGCTCATAATACGTATCATGATATGGGGGAAAATTGCAGGAAGGGAAAGTATAAATATGATCAAATATATGATCAAAGGGTTGCAGCACTTTTCTTGCACAAAAGGGTTAGGTGCTAGGCAAACACTCTATAGTGCGGCATGGGGGAGATGATTGGAAAAGCATGGCAGACAGAGGGTCATAAAATTATGAACAGTGGTGAAATAAGGGGAATTTTTCTGTCTTTTAATAAAAGAACTTGAGTTGTACAAGGTTCAGGACAACTATGTAAAATATTTCTTATATAATGCTAAAGAAGAACAAATTCACTTTAGATGAATTCAGATTCACACACCACCTACTTTAAGATATCATGAGATATGGGAAGCAAAATAGAAAATGAAATAATAATGCAAGTCATTCTAGGAGCCAGTGCAAGATGCAAAAAAAAAAGACTGGCTCTCCCCACCATGCCAGCCCCTCATTTCCCAGAATGTCCTCCCTCCTTTTACTTTATTTACCAGACCACTGTCAGCAACCATAGAGAAAATACTGGGACACTGAGAGTGTGACTACATGGGTAAACAGTACAGGGTTTGCTGTGGAAGTAAAATGGATGCATTTGATTTTTTTAAAAAAATTGATCACATTATGCAAAGTTCAAAATGAATCAGCCTGGTCCTTTTTCTTCTGAAGTGGAGTTTTTTCCCCTGAAGCTGGGGGCAAGTCAGAGCAATTCCTACATTTTGGAGTGTATGACTGCAGGTGGTATTTTGGTAATGTACTAAGCTAGACATGTTGTTTTGGACAACTGAAACATCCACCCCTGCGATCTTTCTCCCTAATCACCCCCAATTCTTTTTAAATAAAATGCTGAGCTTAGTGATTTATCATCTTATCAGGTTGTGTTGATATGTTAGATCACATCTGAACAGACAAAAAAAGAGAGATAAAATCAATATGAAACAGAAGCAACTCCAGCTAACTACAGCAGACTACTATGTTTCTGCAATATACTTGTATGTGTTTGTACATTATGGAGAACTTTTGAAATCAGTCTCTTTTCCCTAATGCCATGCAACTCTTTAAACAGCACCCTGACTTTACAATGAACCATAAAAGGAGAACTGGGAATCAAAGGGGAGAGGGTGTGGGCTGTGGTACAGATGAAACCGCATCGAATTGAGGGCCCAATGTGGAAACTGGCACTGAAACAATCGGTGGTCTCTGTGTATTCACCAAATCTGAATAGAAGAGTAAAATAGGCTGCAAATCAAGCTCTGATTCTGTTTGCCAGTGTAGTTGCAGCCTCAGAAAGAGTAAGAGGGAAGACAGTCCTAATTAAAAGGAAGAGACAGAGGAGATGCCCTTATCCTCCTCTGTCTTCAGCCACTGCTTATGCCTCCCTGACTGTTGCTAGTTTGGTAGATAAAGCAAAGAAGGAGAGTATGGGGGAAACTGGCAAGTGTGAAGCTTCAGGAAGGGAGAGATAATCAGATAAGAGCCTGATTTGAAAAGAATTTGTCAGTCGTCTAAGGCAAGCTTTTACTAGCCTTGAGAATTCTTCTCCAAGGCCAGCTGGAGGAATGTCACTAGCGTTTCACTACACATAACATGTAATCAGGGCTACAAGATCATAGCCACTAGCTAGGGCCTAACTACATTTTATATACAAATCTCGCAAAACAATACGTGAAACAGACTCTGGCTATAAGACCCGTGTGTGTGTGTGTGTGGAATCAGCAGCTATTTCTCACACCACAGTGGTAAGAACTACTCTGTCATATTATGGGTTTTGGTAATTCTTATAAAACATCAAATGAGAGTGCATCCAGACAGATGTTTTTTTCTCCAGTGTGTAATGCAGTTCTACCCTGTTTCCCCGAAAATAAAACCTAACCTGAAAATAACCCCTAGTATGATTTTTCAGGATGCTTGTAATATAAGCCCTACCCCAAAAATAAGCCCCAGTTAAGTGAAACCCCACCCTCCACCATTGTGCAGCAACCAGAAGAAGATGATATGACTGTAAAATAAAACATCCCCTGAAAATAAGCCCTAATGCGTTTTTTGGAGCAAAAATTAATATAAGACCCTGTCTTATTTTCGGGAAAACATAGTATCTCTTAATTTGGATTTGTTCTAATGAACTACATGACAAAAATCTAATCGGGAGCAGACCTGGTCTTTTCCCATTGGGTGTTTGGCACATTTAGTTCAGCAGACAGCACTTTTCCACTTGCCTAGTTTTATCTCTGGTTTGTGTGATCACTTACACCAGGCCTGTGGGGCAAGGGAGGGTCATGTCTTGAGCACATTGAGAGTGTATCTTCAGTGGAGGAGGCTACAATAGTTCAGCATTACTTCCTTCAGGTTCATAATCCTAGGTTGACACCTCTTTAGAAAACAAGAATTTAAAAAATGATCTAGTTTAGCACTATCTCAGGTAGGTAGTGCAGCAGTAATTCAGAATTGCCATATCATATCAATTCAGAGCAGAGCAGACTGCTCTGTTACTTTGCAGAACAGGAGGGAGAAAGCTGTTTTTGCCAACAAGCACCCATAATTTGAGGAGATTTGAAGTTTCTCCAATTGCCTCCCGTTTGCTCAGCAACCCTTTCTGAAACATAAAGGAGGGAAAGCTGTCTACAGTTCAGAGAGGAGGAACATGTGTTGGAGATGGGAATAGAGAGGGGGATGAGCTTGTGTTCCACTGACCACCACACCTGATGCTTGTTAGTGTCTCTAGTGCATTTTATTGCCCCCTAGAGCATTCAATGAGTCCATTACTGGTAACTGACACTAGCAGAAGCACAGAACAGCTTTCTTGGAATCAGATGGGAAGGAGATAGAGTTGTGTGTTATCACCATCCTGATGGCACTGAACCCCAAAACTCCAGACACACTGTTTTAGCAGTTTTGTGTAGAAGTTGAATTAGCATGGGGTATCAAACTTGATCCAGGGTGGCCACAGTGTCAAACAGGATCCCCTCAACACCACTTTATGAGTTTGACCATCCAGAAAAGATCAGAGCTATTGTAAAATAATACATCCAAGATCCATCCCCAAAAGGAACCCCAGAAGGATACTATGGTTGATGATATCAAAAACTGCTGATAGGACCAACAGAACCAACAGGGACACAATCTCCCTGTCCAGTTTCCAGTGTTGGTCATCCACCAATGACCAAAGTAATCACTTAGTTGCCTCAAACTGGCAATCTGGCTTCATCTTTCCTACAGGAATGATACTGGGATATTCCATTCTTTGCAGTCTTCCTTGACTGCAGCCTTTTGATATTTTGCTCCTGTCAGCTTTCTTCTGCCTTTGAAATTCTTTCTACATCAGCTTTTTTATTGCCTGGTTCCAACAAATTGTAATAGTGCTTGCCTGTTGTTAGACGTTTTACCAATCACATTTTATCATCTGGCAAGGTGGCAATTCTTTGGCCTCCATTTAAAAGCCTTGGTACAAAGACAGTGATCTCTAATGTCAACCTGCCATAAAAGTAAGATTCTCAGGAGTCAATACTTATTTCTTTAGCCATTCTAACTTCTGCTGTTCTTGTCAGTTGAAGGCTGTACATCTATTGTATTCTAACTTTAAGCTGTAGCCTTTTAGTCTTATACAGTTAGCTGCATGTATCAGGTATGTTAATATTACATTTATAAAATTACTAACCTACAAGCTAGATTACATGACTTCACACAGGATGGCGTAGCCCTTGGTTTAATACACGCACCAAAGTAAAGTTACTTTTTGTTTAGTCCTCATTCAAAAACAAATACAATAAAATGACATTGGGTTTCTTTATCTGCCACATTTTGGTTGACTTCAAAAGGCTGCTTAGCAACATGTATTCCTTTCAACAAAGAATAAAGTCAGTTTTTTCCTGACCTAGCTGGTCCTTCTTTAGTCATCAGCCTGAGAAATGAGCATGGGGCTGGCAGAGCTAATGAAGCAGAGGCAAAGCTAATGATCAGCACATTTTATATTTGAAATCCATGATTTAAAGGTTACTCTGAGCTTATAATAAACTAGAAAATGAGGATTATCAGGAGATAGTGACCTAGCTAGAGGTCTGTTGACTGGGAATTAGAGAATGTAATATTTCCTAATGTATGCAGTTATAAGCTAAAAAGATGGATTAACTTTAAGAAGCACTGAGAAAAATATATGATTCAATGGATAATGGCTCTGCTATCATGCATGCTAAGACTAGAAACAGCTAAGCGAAACACTTTGTATGATCACTGTGTTTCCAAAGTTGACTTCCATGTTTAATTCAAGGAAAGAATGATAACTCTAAATACTGTGGCAGGAATAGAAGGGCAAAGGCATCTTTTATGGGATAGAGAGAAAGAGTTGCTTTCTAGGAGGATGCTCAATATATAATAACTGTGTGCCGTCAAGTCAATTCTGAGTCATGGTAACTCTTTCCAGGGTTTTCTACACAGTGGAGAATACACAGAAGTGGTTTACCATTCTCTTCTGCTGGGGACACCATGGGACTGTGCAGTTTGCTCAAGACTGCACAGACTGATTCCTCTCCCTACCTCTGACTCTACAGGCAGATACCTAAACCACTGAACTATCCAGCCAGCTGCTCAATATATACCAATCTCAAAAGACTTCTGGTCTACCATGTGGCGGTTTAGGATCTAACCTGTCCTGATCCAAAACACTTCCATTAAACCTATTTCAACCCCAAAACAGATGATGAAATGTTTGAGGAAAAGTAAAATGTTTTGCAGATCCTCATGCCCCCTTTAGAGCAGCGATCCCCAACCCCCGGTCCCCGGCCCGGTGCCGGTCCCTGGCCTGGCCCAGACCGGGCCAGCAAGAGAGACCTCCCCGCGCGCACTCACCCCCGCGCAGCCCGTTTTGCGTGCTGGAATGCCCGCACGAGTGCCGCGCCGCCATTTGTGAGCGGCAGTGCGCATGCGCAAAATGGCGGCGCTCGCGCTCGCGCACTTGTTCGCACATGCGTGCGCGCGGGGGGAGGGTGCCCCGCCTTCCCCAGCCAGTCCGCAGACCGGAAAACGTTGGGGAACACTGCTTTAGAGTAAACTCCCCTTTAAAATTCTAGCTATTTTGGAAACAATGAGAGCTCTTCTGAGTGCTTGTATCTCCCCCCTCTGCTGCCCTTCTTAAAGCAGATGAAGACTTTTCTCTTTAGACAGGCTTTCCCTTAGTAATTGGCTGTCTGAGAGGGGTTTTAAAGGGAGTGTTATGCCGTGCTCCTTTGATGTTGATTTTGTTTACATTTTTAGTGTGGTATTTGTTTCATTATCCCCTTACCCCGGAATAAGACACGAGATAACTGTTATGGAATAAACATGGGCCACACTTTATTAAATATTCATATTTATCCTCAAATGGGAAAAAAGGGGGGGTCCTGCTGTAGTGCGGAATCAGGTTCTGCAGAGGGGTCTCACCGGACCCCTACCAAACTATGGGCGAGTCCCGAGCCCCAAGATCTCGCAGTCATGAAGACAGCGAGAATCCGGCCGGCCCAAATTTGACCACCCCCGGACCTCAAGTCCCCTCCTTCTTGTTGACTGTTGGTCCGGGAGCGGCCCCAGCTGATCTTCTCCCCCAAGCACTGTAATCGCACGATCCGCAGCGCTGGGAGATCAGATGAGCTATACCTTACCTGTGGTTGTGAGGGGACTCACCGAAACCTGTTTTATCTGCACTACCCGCCACGGCATAGGGGCAAGCAATGCTTAAGGCCCTTGCCCCCCAGCGAGCCTCTCGAGCTCCAAAAGCAGGGCCCCCCTGAGGTCTGTCAAAAATATCTCCAAACCTCTATTGGAGAGGTGTACTCCATCCATCCGAAAGATCTCAGGCCTGGTAGCACGGATATCCCAGTGACCAATCACCGATCCAAGGCCATCACACATCGCTCTACACACTTCTCTGTTAACACTCCTCCTTGCAGTGTTAACACACTGTACCTGGCGTTCGTCCCGCCAAACAAGCCGAGGGATGATCGTAGACCAAATAATGCTCATTGTAGGGTATGTCGCCCTAAGCCATCTGATGTCTCGCAGAACATCCAAAACCAAGGCCTTGCCACCATGCTTGGCCAGGTTGTTACCCCCCAGGTGTATAACCAACACATCTGGGGGTAGCCTGCCAAATGCAGCCACCCTGCATAATTGGCTCCATAACAGTCCGCGGATCCCTCTCCAAACAATTTGTGCTCTCTCTCCAAGACCCAAATCGCTCCCCCACGCCGACTGGGAAGCATACCTCGCTGCCCAGAAAACAAAGCTGTGGCCAACTATCATGACTTGCCGCCGGCTCCCCTGCAAAAGCGGACCTGCAAAGACAAAACCAGGCACCTGCCTAGATGTGAGGGAGTGTCCGGACATACCTTCGATAGGCGTTGGATGACCAGTGCCCCAACTGTTTGATGTCATCCGGATAACCTAGGGCGGCTGCAGTTGATGCTGCCCCAATTCTAAAAGAATGAGTTCCGAACCTCAGACCGTGAACACCTACTTTGCCTAATGCTAAATCAGTGATCCTCCAAAACTGATATCGTGTTAAAGGTGTTCCATCCTCATGTATGAAAAAATAATCTTGACCCTGTCCTCTGACTCTTAAATAAGTACCTATCGCATTTACCGGGCAAAGGTTTCCTATTGAGCAAGTACATAAAGTAAGCTCTGCTCCCCTACCTCGCTGATCTGCCTTGGATCGGTGGATGTGGACCCGCACAGAATCTTCAGCTACGTCGTGCCATTGTAAGGCCAATTTCAACGCATCCCCTCTACCTGAAGCTACCACCTCACTGATCCTTGAGGCACCAAAAAATGTCAGCAACGTAGCTGCTTGAAATAGCGTAGCCTCGTATGCATCCCTACAAATGATTAGCAATAGCTGACAAATTTTTTCCAGCAGAGCCGGGGATATTGGTGTTCTAGAGTCCCTAACCCGGCCCTGTTCTTTACTCCAACATCCTGGCAAAGTGTCATTTATGGAATAAAAAGTGGTAGGAATCAGTAGTGCCATCGTTCCCTGTATACACAGCTTTTAACAAGACACGAACTACTTCACCTGTCTCTCCATCATTACCCCTGAAAAATAGATAAATGTCTGTCCCTGTTTTGCCACTCCCATCTATGGCAGCAAAATGGAGATCAGTCATTTCATCCAGCCATACATGTAACATCAGAATGTTACTCTTCAGTCTGAGAATGAAACCAATCTGGTGATTCCTGGTCAAATTAGAAAGGGAACAGCTAGCAGATGTTTTATTCCTTGGAAATAAATGGGGAATAAATGAAAAGTATAGGCATGAGTGGGCAGCTGATTTTGAAATGTCACTCCCATAATCCCTCACCATCAGATATGGTGGCTGAGGCTGATGGGATTTATAGGACAAAATGTCTAGAAGGCCACAGTTACCCACACCAGTAAGGACTGCTGAATGGAGAAGGTTGAGAAGAGAATCCATTTTAGCTAATATGGTTTCTAAGGTAGCGCAGTCCAGTATAGTCTGTTAAGAAATTGAGTGCTGACAAGTAGACTCACAGTGCTGGATCATACTATATTTTAAAACAAGTTAGGTACATTTTTGTCATCTCTCTCCCTTCAGTCACCAATTTTAATTTATTCTCCCCAAATAAAATGCCTGCTAGCTTTTCCATGCTAAATCAGCAAGTTCTTTCTCTCTCTCATGGGGAATATAACCATTTTTCCTTCTTTGCCTTCATGAATGCTTGGTTCTGCATAGCAACAGAGACACCCCTGCTTAAATGCAGGATCTTAAGAAGTGAGGGAGAGAGTATAACAAATATTTAAAAGAAAATGATCATGCTTTTTTGTGTGAAGTATTATTATTATCTGCCACGCTATGCAAGAAGTAAACAACTTGAGGATGAGGAATATTAATTGGACAGTGAAAAAATGAACTTAAAGTAGGAGCTGAAAAAATTCATGCCATTTCTTCTAGGGGAAATTGTCCACCACTCTCTTGCCTGCCTCTGACCCTGCGGTTTAAAGCCAAGAAAAGAAGAATGAATGGCTCTCTACTTAAGTTATCAACCCAGAAACCAATACAGGCCTGTTTTTTAGCTGGGCACACAACACTATTTTCTGTATTTTCTCAGAAAGAATGGGGAGGGCTGAGCTATAGTTACAGTTTGCATTGTGCTATTATTTGTTCACTGCTCAGACTTTGTGAACACAGTCTTGTGTGTTCCCTTAAAGGAACACTCCACAGTGAAAAAGAGACAAAGGCACATATATACACAGGCTGGCACTATGCTGTCTACATGGACTTTGGACTAAAGGGTGAGTTTATTATGATGGCCTATCTTAGATTTTAAAAAAAACAGAGCATTTTTAGTGGTGGTTGTGGTGGGGGAATAGGCTGCAGAGCATAATGGAAAAAAGATGAAGGGGTGACAGAAGAAGAAATTCCTGAATATTACTGGTTTCAAGTCAGTATTATTCAAACCTGAGGTCCTGTTTCATTGATTTGCAGAATTCTAAAACAAAGTTATTACCTTTAGAAGCTGTGATCAGGGTGACCCCCACATAGGCAAACCTTCTTTTTACTGAATAGTTCATTTCATTGAGGGCATAACTGAATAAGTGAATCTCATCAATAATTAAAATTCCAATTTACTTCTGCAAATGTAGTGGAACATTAACGCTCACTATGTTGCAATTTGGGCTTCATCTTTGGGATTTCCCTCCCAAGTTAATTTCTATGTATTCATGAAGTGAGTGAGGATGTCTATGAAACAATCATTCTGGCTGGGTGGTGCATGTGTGCTTGTGGTGCTAATTCCCAGCAATAAAAAACACACCAACCTAGTGCTTAACATTTGACTTTTCAAGCATTACCTTGGTTGCTTGAAGATCCAGTAATGTTGCCTGAAATGATATTGGGTCAACTTTTGGCAACTCCTCCTTCCCATGCTTCTCCATTTATCCACTTGCCCTTCCTCTTTGCCTGGCTCTATGGCCAGCAGTTTCACCTTTGCTGTAGGAATTGAATCATGTCAGAATGCTGAGCTAGATTGCCCACTGGTCTGATCCAGCATAGTTCTTCTAATGTTTTTATGATAGGAATTCTCCATGTGTCTGTTTGTTTGCTTATATTTATTCCCCACATTCTCCTTTGCATGGTGCATATTTTAAAAATAAAAACAGCTAAATAGCATACTGAATCACAGTATTAAGTAAAGGTTCCCCTTGACAATTAAGTCCAGTCGTGTCCAACTCTAGGGGATGGTTCTCATCCCTGTTTGTAAATCAAAGAGCCAACATTTGTCTGTAGACACTTCCCATGGTCACGTGGCTGTCATTAGACACGGAACACCATTATCTTCCCACCGAGGTGGTACCTATTCATTTACTTGCATTTGCATGCTTTAAAACTGCTAGGTTGGCAGGATCTGGGACAAGCAACAGGAGCTCACCCCGTTGTGTGGATTCGAACTGCTGATCTTTTGATCAACAGCCCTGTGGCTCAGAGGTTTAACCCGCAGTGCCACCTGCATCCCAAATCACAGTATTAAAACACTGTAAAACAGCTTATCACATTAAAAGAAGCACAGTATAAAAACAATTTTAAAAAGAAGTACAACACCCATCCATGATTTGTTTAAATAGAAATGTCTTTGCTTGTCCAAAGAACAGCAAGGAGACAGCCAGACTAGCCTACCTTCGACGGGTGTTCCATGGCTCCATAGTAATGCCAACCCCTAAAGCAAATACAATATCACAAAAATGTCTGTTTGCCAGCCACACTATGAACTGCATAAGCTCACATTCATTGCAGACATGTTTGAGACCTTTCAAGTACTGTAAACCAAACTATTCTGAGTTTCACAATATTTGGAGTTGTGGTCAACATAACTATCAAGATATCAGGCTTTCTGGCTCAGCTGGTCAGCACAAGCTTCTCATCTCAATAGGCATACCAATCTCAAATCAATTAATTTCCTTTAGCTTGTTTAGTTTGGTATCCCCCGATTTAATAGTCATTCTTACAAAAGTGAAAGGGGGGGGGGCAAAATGAATACGTACCAGAATGCAAAATGTCACCTCCTTCTTTCTCAATTGATTTGTTATTAGACTCAGCAAACTAAGATATTCTCCCCTATACTGAAAAATAGATTGACTTATTCTGAAGCACAATATTACCGAAAATAAAATCTTTCATGCTTCTAAAGGATCTATCTATCTATCTATCTATCTATCTATCTATCTATCTATCTATCTATCTATCTATCTATCTATCTATCTATCTATCTATCTATCTATCTATCTATCTATCTATCTATCTATCTATCTATCTATCTATCTATCTATCTATATCTATCTGATATGCTGCTTTTCTCCCCATAGGGAACTCAAGGCATCTTACAGTCGATTAAAACATTGCAAATACAAAAGAAAAAAGAAAAAAAAGACATAAAACATATATTAAAAACAATTACAAATAACAATATTAAAACTCAACATATAGAAACACTTAAAAGCCTCAATTCACTAAATGCAGTATTCCATCATACCCTACTTATCCAAATCAATTAAAAGCCTACCTAAAGAAAGTCTTTGTCTACTGACATAAGGGCAAGAGGGAGGGAACGAGTACACAATATACATATACACTATATATGTATTTTGTGTACTGCCTTGAATGGTAAGTGACTGAAGTTGATTAACAGTTGTATGTGGGATGTGTGCCAGGAGTGACATTTAAAGCACTTGAGAATTGTGAAAGAATGTTTATGAATGGAACTACAAGCAGACTGGTCTGTGTGTTTCCTGCCTGGAAAAGTTCTGTTTTGTATATACTGGTGTGTATGAAGGAGAGAGTGTTTATTAGATCAATGAGGCTATTAGCAAAGAGCTGTGGATTAGTTAACACTGTCATCCACAGCTATGAGTTAAAATGAGTGTGGTTTGTTTTGATAGTACTTACATCAAAGCAGATGTCTGTCAATCTATATATAAGGAACAGAAAGTGTGCAAAATTAAGCATAAAAATAAAGGGTTGTGCTTATGCACTGAAGAAACTGAACAGGTTAAATGTTGTTCTTATATTTTATGTTTATTAGTACATTGGATCTTTTTATTATTTTGCAGGTTTTCGTTTAATCATGCATGTTATAGAAGAGATTGATTGTTATTTGTTTGTTTTGTTTATAGGCCACCTTTCTCTTGATTATCTTTTGATAATTCTCCAGTGCGACTTCACAGCGGGTGAATATGAGTGAATTGTATTTCCCTCACTCTGTAGTTGCACACTTATTCATTTTGTTAATACAGTAAGTCCAGGGAACAGTACAACAAAGCACTGGTGTAAATTAATTAATTAATCTCATTTCTATATCACCTTTCTGCCATAAATGGACTTGAAGAGGCTAACAATAATTGGAATACAATTGACTGAACTCCATTAGCCTGAATTTCATTGGTTCACTGGTTTTCTCTCCTTCATTGGTTTTATTATTTTGCAGGTTTTTGTTTAAAAACAACTCCTTTTTGGTTTACAAACCCTGATTTCTTTTTACATAGCAATCATAAGATTTTATACCCACATATACTTCTGGTCAGTGCTATGTCACATTAGTTATGCAGTGTCATCAAAGTAAACAAACATGTGTTTCACCAGAAGCATTCTTGCTTTAAAAAAAAAAAGGGGGAGTGTGAAGTCAGCCCGTAACTGTGTCAGTTTTAGAGCAGCAGTGTAAAAAAGAAACAGTGGTTATCTGCCTGGGTTGGTGATACAGATAATCCAAGAGAAGCAATTCCTGTTCACAGGTTTTAATGTCAACCCCACACTTAATGCAGGAGTTTGGAAGTAGTTGCCATTTGTGATGATACAGTCCTGATAGCCTGGACCCACTCTACATAGGATTTTATGTCATAACCAGTACTTTGAACTGGAACCAGAACTGGACTGGCAGCCAGTGTAGCTGTTGTAAGAGGGGAGGTCTATACTTCCTGTAACCAGCATCACTCATCAGTCTAGCTGCAGCATTTTGAGCAACCAACCTATCTTCCAGCCACCTATTATTTCCCTCCTGTGGCTGAGAACTTTGTTACAGAAAAACTGATGAGTTGCAGCACTGCCTCACACTGAAAAGGAGTGTTCCAAGCTCCCATAGTTCGTAATCTGAGTCTTGAGGTTTTTTTTCAATTGTATGCATTTTAGCCATCTGGAATTCAAAATGTGTGCACGGCATTGTGTGCATTTTATCTCTCTTAAGCCTCCAAATGTATGAATTCTGAAGGCAAGATATGTTTCTTCTCACCTTACGTTCATAGTTGTACAAAAATGGTACTTTCATTGAGATTGTCAAATCCAATAAAATTATTTTCTTCTCTACAGATAAAATCTGTTGGGAAATGTTCGATGAGGTTGAAAAGCCCTTAGAAAACAATTGTGTCTCTACAGTATAATGCTGTAAACTGTGCTAGCTTCTTCCTGCACTTAGTGGAAACAATTATTCTTTCATATCTAAAAATTAAATCAAGCAAAGCAAAACATGAAACAGTGTTCTAAATCTGTGCAGCAATGCATGATTATAGTCGCCAGCCACATGGAATAAACGCCTCCATCACTTTCTCAATCCCAACAGATTAAAATTGGAACTGGTCCAGTCAATCAACCTCATACAAAATCCAGAAGCTTTCACCCACATAGTTAGTTGATGGGCTATGCTGACATATAACACAGGTACAGACATTGACAGAGCTAATAATACTATTTATATGTATAATTACTGAAATTACCCTGACCTGCTTGGTTTAATGGCATTCACTAAATTGACATGCATAATTTATGGCATCGTTGCTGTCAAGCATCAATCCAAATGACACAGTAGGGCATAAACTGAATTACCAAATAAAGTGTTTATGAGTTTTCCAGGACAAGATCAGTATAAATGATGGCACAGAAAATGTTAATATCATTTCCTCAGGATCTGCAGTTCATTATTTTCAATGGGCATTTGTGGTATCTCCAAAGAAACGTCTTCTTTAAGCAGTTTATCAGCCAGTAACTGTATTACTTTGCAAAAAGGCCTCAGGGGGCAGAATTTGCAGTAGAAACCAGTAAAAGCTTCTTTTCCCTTGCTTTATGAGCTTAAATTTTAGTGTTCCACTGGCATATAAATACTCTCATAGGGGGGAAAGAGTCTTATGTGGTAGCAAATTCAGTGTAATTCATTACAAATCCATCAGAAAATACCCTTAAATAATCAAAATCCTGACCATTTAAATGTTGATGTGAAATACTAATTAAAACATTCTAAACTGTAGATGTATAAAATGGATTTTACAAAACTTTATTCCACACATCTGAATAATGACCTGTATTCATTTTCATAGCCGAGCGGTATTTTAGAATTCACAGTATTAATCAAAATGGCAGAGAACATTATACAAGGATTTTAACTGTCCTTAATCTCATTACTTAGGATTTGCTACACTGAGATATCTGTAGTATGTTTACATTTTGCACCCTGAATTCCATAAACAACTAATAGATGCCAAAATGCTGTAATTTTTTCTTGCACTGAAGACCCATTATACTGAAAGTGTGGAGATTAAAATAAAATTAAATCTATGAATGCTGGGCAAAAATGAATTTCTGACCTATTTTTATAGTATAGTGCCTAGTGCTGTATTTGTTATATTCAGATCTTCATGTACCAAGGATTAATGGATGTATTGACCTGCCTTCTTCTGAATGATGGAAATAGAAATGGTGTTCTGGGAATTGTAGTCCAAAAGCTTTTCAAGCTTTGTGGAAAAGTCAATTCCTAGGGAAGGCTGAACCTGTGTGGAAGAGAGAACACTGTGTGGACAGCCATGTTTGCTTGCAAAATAAAAATAAAAATGGGGGGGGGAATAACATATGAGGGTGATAATTTTATTTCGCCAGTCAAAAAAGGTAAAAAACTTGTACAATCAGAGTCCCTGATTTTTTTCATCAGGAAATATGTAACAAAAGACGCAAAGGAAGGAGAAGCAGTCTTGCCCACTTAATTTGCATGGTGGCTTGAGATGTAACAGACAAGGAAAGTTATGCAGACAATCAAATGGGGATCCAAGCTGTTTCCATCCTATCTGAGCTGCTAGGTCCCTTAGCTGGTGAAAAAGAGAGAATAACCAGACTGCCTTCTATTTATTAGGGCAGGAGAGGTTTCCACGTGCTGGATTAGGTAAAGGACGTAAATAAGTCAGAAGAGAAACAGGTCTGAGATTTATGTAGGGGCTTCTATGGTCTGAGATGGAAGACCAAATGTTTCTGACCTTCTCAGTCCCAACAAATCTCTGGGCTATCTTTCATGCAACCCAACACCCTGGCATCACCTGATAGGCACCACTTGACTTTCAGCACAGCTTTCCTCCTCCACTACATCAACGCAGATTCCAATGACTTTAGATCAAGCCTTCCCTTCCTCTTACCCCCCTTTCCAGCTTACTTTTTCCATAGCTAGTCAGTTATCTCAAAAACATATCCCTTTCTGGTTGGCAAGAGAAAGGTTTTACCCCAATATGAATTAAGGAATTGGCTAGGATGTTAGGCAATTCTGCACTGCTCTGTTCTTTCAGATGATGGCAGCGGGTGAGAAGCAACAGGCTGAACTTGACAGTTTAAATAACACAAATTAACACTTAAAAATGGATTCAAAGATGCAAATACTTAAGACAGTATCAAATGCTTGATAAAGTATTATGATTACAAATAATAATAATAACAATCTGCCCCCAAATCAAGTCTAATTTATGGCAACCCTCCCAAGTATAAAGTACTCAGAGGTGGTTTACCATTTCCTCCTTCTTTTGGTGGCGCTATAAGACTGTATAGTTTCCCTAAGACTGCACAGGTGGCAAAAAACTTTAGCCCCTCAGTAGCACATGCTTCAGGTTATCTGAGTTGGCATTTCTCATGGAGGGCACAACTGAGATTCAGATGTCCATCCTTTGATTCCAGACTCAGGCACTCCTGGCCACAGAACTCTAGAATCGGCAAGTATCGGGGATTATCAGTTTTGGTTGTTCTAGGTTTTTCGGGCTGTTTGGCCGTGTTCTGGAGGTTGTTCTTCCTAGTTTCACCAGTCTCTGTGGCTGGCATCTTCAGAGGACAGGAGTTAGAACTCTGTCTGTGTGCTGGTGAACACAGACAGAGTTCTAACTCCTGTCCTCTGAAGATGCCAGCCACAGAGACTGGCAAAACGTTAGGAAGAAAAACCTCCAGAACACGGCCAAACAGCCTGAAAAACCTACAACAACCATCGGATCCCGGCCGTGAAAGCCTTCGAGAATACATAATCAGTTTTGATCAACCCCATTCTCTACAAGGCTTCCCAGTTAAAGAGTTTCAAATGCTGGCATAATTTCTACCCAGGGCAGTGTGTGAATCAGGGCAATCTGAGAAGCTTGAACAAGGACCAAAAAAAGTTGTAATTCTAATACATCAACCTCAGTATGTTTTATTCTGCCTTAAAGTGGCTTTTCCCACCATCTGTTGCTGGATGCTTTAGTTAGAGAGGCCAGGAACTGAACTCCATGAAGCCTTGAAGAACAGGAGTATACTGATTGGCTGCATGTAGCTTAAAATAGTGTTTGCAGACATGGAGAGTTTTAAGTTAGGATTGTGTAGAAACCTCTCAGCCCATGTTGTACCCTTTAGGAGAGATTCCAACCTGCTCCATCCACAGGTGACCTGTGCATCTCCAGATCACCATGAGAACCAAAAGTAGTTCCAATGAAAAAGGAGGGGGATACAAAAATCTTTAACCGGGGGGCAAGTTTACACAGCACTGTAATTATGAGACTTATCTATTCAAAGCACGTACAATGGTCATCCTTCCACAATCACACATGCACACTCAATCCTAATAGTGTAATAACATTTTGGTGAAATTTAGTAAACAGAGTGAGAGAACAAAGAAAAGGATGAATATTCCAAAATGCAAAAAGGCTGTATAAACAGCAACACAAGTGTTTCTCTCAACCCAAATCATTTCCACAAAATGGCTGGCCAAGTTTGATATATACAATATCTATCTAAGCCTTGTTGCTCGGAGTGTCATGGGGCAATCAGGAGCGTTATGGGGTGTGTGTGTTCAGCTATCATCACTTTCTCCATTGATGCCAAGTTCAGTCTGCTTTTGTTGTTGTGTACTGTAAAATCATCTCCACATATGTTGATCCTATCAATGAGTGACCTCCAAAATGTCCTATGACTAACAGCTTTGCTCAGCTCTTGAAAATGCAAAGCCTTGGTTTCCTTTACTGAGTCAATCCATCCCATATTTGGTATTCCTCTTTTCCTGCTGTATTCACCTTTTCTTAGGACTATTGCCTCTTCTAGTCACTCCTGTCTTATCACAATGTGCCAAAAGTACAATCATCTCAGCTTTGTCATTTTTGTGTCTCAAGAGAATTCACGCTTGATTTGATCTGCGACATACTGGTTTGTCTTTCTGACAGTCCATGGTAACAACAAAGCTCTCTTCCAGTGCCATATTTTGAGTGGTTCAGGTTTTTTTCCCTATTGGCTTTCTTCACTTTCCAGCTTATTACATAGTAATTGGAAATACAATAGTGTGGGTGATCTTGATCTTGGTCTCCAGGGCCATATCCTACTGTTACTGTATTACCTTCAATGTCCCCTTTCTTCATTCCAAATCACGTCACCTTCAAGTGATAGATAGACACAGGGTCCATTGTGGTGTTGATCCATCCATAGCCATACTGGAATTGCATAAATATACACAATTTGGTCTGGTTTTGCACATTTGTCTGAGCAGAAAACCTGCTTAGTTTAAAGCACTTGCTTAATTTTCCTATTTGAACCAAAAGGCTGGATCATGCATGTTATAGAAGAGATTGATTATTATTTGTTTGTTTGTTTTGTTTATAGGCCACCTTTCTCTTGATTTTCTTTTGATAATTCTCCAGTGCGACTTCACAGCGGGTGAATATGAGTGAATTGCATTTCCCTCACTCTGTAGTTGCATACTTATTCATTCTGTTAATACAGTAAGTCCAGGGAACAGTACAACAAAGTACTGGTGTAAATTAATTAATTAATCTCATTTCTATATCACCTTTCTGCCATAAATGGACTTGAAGAGGCTAACAATAATTGGAATACAATTGACTGAACTCCATTAGCCTGAATTTCATTGGTTCACTGGTTTTCTCTCCTTCATTGGTTCTCTCCTATACCTGTATATACCTGTGCACTGAAAAAGCCATAGGAGAATCATTGTCAGAGAATATATGTGCAAATAATAAATTTTATCACTAATGTAGCCTAACTACTCTTAAGGCTTTTTCTAGTCATTTGCCCCAGCTGAATGTATCATGTTTTGAACTACTGTTGCCACTTCACTCTCAAGATTGCATTATTTCATAATCTTTGAGATAACACTCTGAAAGTGATCTTGTTAAGAGTAATTGCAGTGATTTCACCACTGTGTAAAATGATTTAGATGCCTGCCTACAGTTAATGTCGATAGGACCTAGGTGGTTAAATCAATGTTGTCTAGTTTGAATAAAACACCCCTAATGACTTTCCTTGTGCTTTCAGGGCTTGGCATGGCTTTATATTATACAAAATTTTATCAGATATCTTCTGTTTTCATCAATTATACACCAATGAAGAGTGAAACACTTTAAACATAAATAAGCACATGGAGAGAAACATTTTCTCTGATTTTAAGGATGGAAAAACATCCATGGATAGTTGTAAACAGAACCTTATGGGGCCCCTTAATGCATTTTCATGAACACATTAGAATTGGAGCCCTTTTTTAAAAAAAAATGCAGCAAATATTTGTGACAGGTGAAATGGCAGAATAATCAGGAATAGTATCTGCACACCGAAAAAGCTCCAGCAGAACCTTTGCCAGGAAATGGATGTATAAATAACAAATATTAGGGCCAGTGTAACTTAGCCTCTGCTCAGGAGTTTTTCTAAGCATGATCAGCAATATGCAAAGAGGGGCAGCCATGTCTGTCTGAGTTGTTACTCTTGTTACCCTCTGCACGTGGAAGGGAAGAGGACTGAAAGGGAAAGGCTTGTCTATCTGTGGGAGTTGACCATGTAAATTAGGACTTCAGATTTAAATAACCGCAGCTGGGGGCACAATGGAGCCAGGGATGGAGGGAGAGGTAGACTGCTCTTCTTCCTTAAATATTTTTCCTAAGACATACTTAGGAAAAACCTGAACAGAACTTTAATGTGTTAGAATTGATTTGCAAAAACCTGTATCACACTCAAAAAAAAATCTAGAGGTAGGACATAATTTCTTAGTATCTTAAGGATGGCTGGTCCTACCATTGAACAAAAAAACATCCTTAGGCAGCAAACAATATGGCATGCATGGTGGCAATGCAGTGTGCACTGCACACTCTAAGCTATCCACAGAAGTGATGGAGGATGTTGTACTGTCACCCGTGTTTATTGCAATTACTAGCCCAGCCTATGGAATGGGGCAGAGGCCCTGCAGTCAACTTAATCTGACTGCACTTTGCCCTATCTGTTACTGTCCTTGTGGAAATGCTCTTTAGTTGCATGGACTTTCAAAGAGCAGAAGCATGGGGTGTTTGCATTTTTAAAAACCATCAGCTAATTGTTCTGTGCTTCCTGTGGATGGGAGTGCTGTGCTTCTCAAAGTGAAAGGACACTAGTTGTGCTAAACAGTTTGCGCAAGTGATGGAGATGTTGATGAGGAAAAAAAATAACACTATTTGTCTTATTCTTACCAGGACACAATGAATCCCATGGGGTTCATCAAGATGTCTCATCAAGTGAAGACAGCCAAACTTAACAAGAATTATGATTTTAGTGGCCAAAATCTTGTTGCTTTAAGTTACACCATGTAAGACTGATGGCATCATTAGCTGTGGCTATTTGTTTTGGAAAATAAACATTTCTGATTTCTTCCCCAAAGCTCCTGATTTCTTCCCCTGAGGCTCCTATGAAATCATCTTCATTGTCATGAAGCAGTTGGGAGCTGTGGGATGTGGGTAGAAGACTTTAATTCCCAGAAATAACTACCACCAGGATGACATTATACGCAACATGATTTTTGGTAATTAAAGGCCTAGACAACTGGATTCCATGGGCACTGGAATTATTGTGGTATAAATGTGTTATTTCCCAATAGAGATGGGCACAACCCTCAGTTTAGAGGTTTGTGCTGGTTCGTATGCATGACACAACAGGTGCTGCACATTCCCTTCCCCTGCTTCCCCAGCCATTAATTTACTCACCAGCCAGTGTGCGCTCCTCTCCTCTTCCTCTTCGGCTGTTCAGCCAGTCCCTGGCAGGAACATGGGGTTGCCTGCCCTGCCCTCTTGTCTGAGTGGGCGATCAACCAAGAAGGCAGGGCAGGGAAGCCCATGCTTCTGCCAGAGACTGGTTGGAGGAGGAGGAGAGGAGTGTGCTCTGGCTGGTGAATGGGGAATCCAGCCAGGGAGGTGGGGGGAGGGAATGTGTGGCACCTGTGGTGCCACATGTATGAACCAGCAAGAACCTCCAAACTAAGGTTCATGCTGATCTCTATTTCTTAATAATTGTTGTAACTGATGACATCATCAGTTTTACACAGCATAACTCATGCAACAGGATTTCAGCCCATCAGTGTTCTTTACATCCCTGTTTGTTCACATCCTTGTGGTTTGGCCCTGATGCTTTTTATCAGTCTCTATTGGATATTACATTAGAAAATTACTTTCCCTAACCTTATGAAGAGTGCTGCCTTGGAAAATCTGGTAGAAATTTAACATTATGTTTGAGTCATTTAATTCAGCATTATAAATTCTTCATTTCAGGAAAAAAAAAGAGAATGTTTTCATACTTGCATCTTACCCTGTATTCATGGGCTTTGTAAATTTAATATAATTTTTAAAATTTGCTCTTTGTTGCACGACAAATAGGAATGATATGGGGAGGATGAATATAATTACTTTACAAGTAGTTTATTTTCATAATAACACAGACAGCTGAAATCACCAAATATCATTTATAAGAATGTGCTTCGTCTCTCCAAAAAAAGATACATTTTATTCACATCAGGGTGCCAGTGTGAGCTGGTATGAGATAGTGATTAGAGTGTTACACATGGACCTGCACGATATGGGCTCATGTCCGTGGTAGGCCTGACACTGACTGAGATACCTTGGGCCAATCCCTCTGTCAGTGTGATATTTCTTACAGGGTTGTTGTGGAGGTAAATGAGGAAGAAGAAAGCCTTGTATGCCACCTTGAGCTCATTGAAGGCAAAGCAAGATATAAATGTAACTAATTCATGGAATGAACAACTTTAATAGAGTATATTTTCTCAAAGGCAGGAATGACCCAAGACATTTTGCTATCTAAGGCAATACTCCATAATTCCCTATATAAAAATTAACTGGAATTGTATGTTAATTTTATTTTTACACTGGTGATTGGAGCGTATCATGCATCCTATCTGAAGGCCCCAGACTAAGGAGGGAGTGGAAGACAGTCCATGTAGCACACTCTGTTCCCCAACCAAAATGACTAAGGGATTTCAGAAGGAATGGCAAGAGGGCCATTGCTGATGTCTTACAATCTGCAACTTGCCTCACTCTATCTAATAGTAGGACCTTTCTTTCTTTCTTTCTTTCTCTCTCTCTCTCTCTCTCTCTCCCTCTCTCTCCCTCCCTCCCTCCCTCCCACCCTTCCTCTTGTGCTCTCCAACTCTGCCCAAAAGGTTTGCAAGAGACACTGCTAATGCTTTAACTATAGTGAAAATAAGCTTTGGAAGGAATTTCATTTGTTTTAATAACTAATGCTGTTTTATCAAAAGTGATGTGACTTAATTTTGCATCCTACATAATACATGTGAAATAATAATGCCTTGTTCGATGGATAAATGCTTAAGGAAAAATCAAATTGACTACTAAATAATACTGAATTTAAAGAGTTCATTTTTTAGCTATTAACTGTACTAACTAATGGCTTGTTTATGTTGCTTCATACATTATTTAACCCCCTATGTTTTTTAAAGATTAGCATTTGAAATTGAAGACAATTTGAACCAATTATTGACAAGAATTCTTAATGATTCTCTTAGGGAATACCTGTTGCTAGGATTCTTAACCAGCAATAGTGACCAAAAAAACCCCAAATGTGATTGTTCATTAAATGATCTCTTTTTCGCTTTGTAATATTGCTGTTTAGTTAGATTTCTCATAAAAGTTATATGCAGCTGTTAATTCAAGAGGGAAGGGAAACTGTGAGCCAACTGCTAGATTACTATTTTGCTGAAGCAAGCAAATTTCATTGTAGCAACCTGCCTGTCTTCCTACTTCAATAGGAAGTAGAATGTTACACAAACCAAATAAGGATAGAAAGAAGATTGGATTTGTGAAAGCAGGCCTTGTCTCTAGTTCTTCATATTCATCATAGCTTGAAAAAGTTACATTTTTGGACTACAGACCACAGAATCCCCCACCAGGATAGCCACTGGCCATGTTAGCTGGGGATGATGGGAGCTGTAATTCGAAATGGTAAATATGTGAGTACTGATATGAATTGCACCATGTATCACGCCCTATCTGGCTGAGTCATCTTTGAAGGATAAAGCCAAGAATGACCTGCCCCAGCAGGGGGAGACAACATCTGTGGAAGATCTCAAAGTTCCAGCTTGCAGCCCTCTTCCGCAGATACAAGAGATTAAAGCAATGCTTGGCTCTGCTAGGGAGGACCCAGTGTCTTCAGGAAACAGTGACAGCTTAATGAATGAACAACTTTCCAACCCTAGAAAACCCTGGTAATTCAGGGTGTTAGAACAGAGAAAATAGTGAAAGTGGTATGGGCATTCTCAAAGTCAGACATCTGCGGTAAATTGTTTTTTAGAGGCATCTGAAGAAGAGATTGCTGGAATTAATGTTTGTTATCAGATCCTGCCCTCGTTGCCAGTGCATTAGTGTGAACTTCTGCCTGCTGATTCACACGATTGTAGAATTGTTTCTGTTTGCTCCCTCTTGGTCCTGTCAGATAGTATGCACATGATTTACAACCTGACTGCTGGCTTTTGTCTCTGACTCTGCTATTTCACAATCCTTAAACCTCAGCCCTAGTTCCTTGATATTTGACCTGGACCACATCTCGACTTCCTTTCACTTCCATTTACAACCACATGCTGCCTTAGAACACAACGCCATCATTCTCTCATCCTGAATATTTTATATCTTTGCTCACAGAGAATCATGGCAGCTGAAGCAAATAGATACTGCCATAAGTCACATGTTGAACATTCCACACAATTATATCTCACCAATACTCACGTTTGCCTCAGTGCATGAAGCATTCCTGCAGCGCCAGCCAGCATGATCCTTCCCACTCTTCCTGCACAAGCACCTGTGAGAAATCTACAACCCATGTGCTACATTGTAGCCCTTGGAAGTCATCAGTACAGTATAATGCTAGTGTCTAAGCTGTGAATGTTTGATTGTCTCAACCTTGTACGCAAGGACAAATAATTGCAACTTTCTTCTCACTAAGAAAAACGATGAAGAGTTTTCTGGCACTGTTGATAGAGTTCTTGTGTTAGCAGGTTTACTGCTTTGAATAAAATTTCCCAGTTTTGCAGAACTGGTGCAAACAACTAAGGGTCTTTTTCAAGGAGAAAAGTGGGATAAAAATATTTTAAATAAATAACATAAATAAATAACACATAATCAGTCTAGCTGCTGCTTTGTTTAAAAATCTGGAGTACTAATTGAGTTGTTTTTATCTTTCTTAACAATCAACCTGTTCTTCTATACTCATTGTATCTGTATCTGCTTTACTTCCCAAAGAGAAAGAACACTAGAGTCGTTGTACATGAATTAGAGATATGAGGAGTGGGAGTATTCTGTCTTGCTGTCAGCTGGCACTGAGAACTCTCGCAGAGATGTAAAATTATTTTGCATAATGTAAAGACATCCTGTGTTGATTATACTGAGGAACTTAGTGGGAACTCTTCCATCCCTATTAAACCTCCTAAATTGCCCACTAAATTGTTCCCTCCTTGTAGAAGAGTGCAATTATACAGGGGAAGATTATTATTGAAGTGGACTCCACAAAAAGTACAATACCCAGCCTATAGAATGGCTCATTGGTGGATGTGAAGAAATGTAGGGGTTTTTTGGGGGGGAAGAACAGCATGAAAGGATGTATCTGTGGAAGAGGAAGTCCCACTCACCACTGGCATGCAACACTCAACTGACCATCCACTCCTTCTTGCAAGGGAAGTTTGCTCACTACTGAGGCATAGAGTAAATGTCCGAAGTGTTCATGAGATTAGACTAGATGTGTGTGGGGAAAACTGGGTTTCTGCGGCTTCCTGCTTTTACAAAAGACTTTGCTATGGGGCTAGAAACTTTACAGAGCAACCTGCAGCCTAGTGAAAGGAGGTGCATCCAAAGAAGAAACAGAAGAAGTGATGGAAATGCCACAATGCACAGCTGTTTAGCTTTAGGTTCTTGGTGCAAGACCTTTCTCTTCAGGCAGGCATTCCCTTAACGATTGGCTGCATGAGTGGGGTTTTTATATGGATGGTTGTACCCTACTGCTTGGAATATGTTTTTGGAG
Organism: Intellagama lesueurii; assembly: GCA_037013535.1. NCBI lineage: Eukaryota > Metazoa > Chordata > Lepidosauria > Squamata > Agamidae > Intellagama > Intellagama lesueurii. The sequence continues at coordinate 54,506,638 of JBAJHW010000003.1, read as the reverse complement.
TTGCTTTTGTTTACCGTCTTTAAGTGTGGTACTTGCTTAATCCGTTTTAGTATTTGCATACTTACTGTTTTTAGCTTTAAATATTGTCTTCTAATGATGTAACCTACCTTGGGTCCTTTTTAAGGAGAAAGGCAGGGTAAAAATATTTTAAATAAATAAATAAATAACGCAATCTTACAGTAACAAAAGCTCATTTCAGAATTTGTGAACCGTGTTCCATATTTTGCTCCAAGCCAGTTATAATATATAGGTAACACTTTTTGCAAGAATTGTCAAAATTATATTGCATTCAACCATAGCAGAATTTTTTCTCCCAAATTACAAGCTTTGTTTTTCATCCATTGATTATGGGCTTATGTTAAAATTCCAACAATTACAATGAGACAATAATTAACTTCCACTCCGAAGTAGCTTCATTGAATAGGTTCTAGTGAGGAATACAAATATCTTTGAGTTACCTGATTATGCTTTCTTTTTAATTGCCAATAATGGAGATAAAAGAAAAAACCTGAATTGACTAAATCTGGGATAGAGAAAAGGACCTGGTGAAAACTTACCTCCAGTAATTTCTGTACTTTGCTTAACATACTATAAATAATATTCCTGCTTCATTTTCCTAAATGAATGTTGCATTTTCATACAAAGTTTTTGTGCACAGAGTTTGGAAAAGTTAATTTGGGGGGTTAAAACTCCCAGATCCCCAGTCCTATTGAATTCATTTCCTAGAACATTTAGGATAGTGCCATATTATTTTGTCGCAGCAAAAACGAGTTTCTTTGGGCAACTTAAAACCAGCATGTCTTATTTGACATAAGCTTTTGTGGACTGCACTGATATTTTGACAGTTCGATAAAGCTAGCTGGAAAATTATTGGAATGAAACTAGGAAGTATATCTACCATGATATAAATATGCTAACCATATCTTGATGAAGCTAGAAATTCTTTGTGAAGGACAAGGGAACAGTTTAGTGAGCTTCAACTGTGGTAGGTATTCAGAGGCTACCATAGGACTGTAGCCCACAGTACACTGGTAAGATCAATACAGATTAGCTTTGTGGCTCTCAGTAGATGGAGAAGAGAGGGTCTAAAAGAAGAAAAGGGCTGGATAAGAATCAAAGTACTGGAAATAAGGACAGCATTTGTAATTAGTTGATCCAAAGTCAATTGACATCATGAGGATTTGCACATCAGTCATGCCCTTCGTGTGTATAAGCTATTCCAAGCAAAAAGGTAGGGCAGTTTGGATACACATTTCTGTGTATTATGTCCTTTGGCCTAAAGACTACATAAGCATGATGCATTTCGTGTAAGAACAGCAAGGAAAAAAAATAAATAGCATTTTGCAAGTCATTTTCTTTTCCAAATGCAGTGTATCTGACGGTGTCATCTTCCGTCCTTCACCATTCCCACCACTCTCTGACTACAGTTTTCCCAGCTTCTGCTAACTAATTTCAAATATTATTGGAATAGTTTCCTTGATGTGATGAGTTAGTAGTAGTAAGGCGATTGTCTAGCCCAAAGAAGAACATTATCATTACAAAGTAACACACATCATTACAGAAGAGCTCCATGAAAATCATTATCATTTGTAGTAACACACATCATTAGATAGTTATCTTTGACTGCACAGACTACTGAGAATGGTCCATTCATAACATTCTGGTTCTCAAGGATGACATACAAGTTACAAGTGTCATATTTTCCTGCTGAGTTCTTTTTTTTCCCCATACTGCAGTTTATTTCTTCCAGACATTGACGTACAAGAAATAGTTGATTAGACTTCTGTTTCTTTTAGATTGCTCTACATAATATAGAACACCCTTTCATGCTGAATGACCTCTATTTCCATGTTCTTCATTATGTAAAATGTCACAGTACCAATATCTTTTTGGTGTGCTGGTGGTGCCATGAAAATTGTCTGTGTGCTCTGAACTAGATTAACCTGCATGTCAACTGATCTCAGATGTTCATCTGCTCCACAGACAATCTGGGAAGTCCAGACTAAGACAAGCTCATTGAAATTGGATTTCTTGGCATGCCTTCTTGGGATGGGGTAGAACCATGAACATCTGAACTTCAAAAATTCATAATGTATGACAAGTGCATGTGTAACAGCATCCATGCAGAGTTATTATTAAAAATAATATTTCAAAAAAGTTTATGCTATTTTGTGACATTTAGACACCAGTAGAGTTCTCAAGAGGCTTTATTGTAATTTCATGGATTTTAGATGTTTTTGACCATCCACATTTATATAAAACACCATTAACTAAGTAATAGCTGTCACCAATTTTCTGTGTTACTCAGGGAATAATTGCTACAGCTACAGCGTAGGAAAGACCTGCCAAAATACAGGAACAGCAGAGGGGAAAAAGCAAGACATATATATTGTGGTTATCTCTAGTTTTCAACTGAAATCAGTCTGACACATTTTACATGACTTTTAAGCAATGTCAGAAAATGATTGTGAACAAATATGCCTTCAGCATCTACCTTTTATTTTTCTGGGCTCCCAAGAACCTGCTTATTTCTTGTTTCAGAACCACCACAGACTTCTAAAGGAAGTAAAGGAACCTTATCAAAGGACAGGGTAGTGTCTGTGTTCCCAGCTTTACAGGTGTAGGGCTGGAGTCTATCAGCTTCCCCTAGCTAAATAGATTCAGGCAGTGGTTAAAAGAAAACAGAGCGATTTATTTACATGGCTAGAATAGAATAATATGGTATACCAAGTGGTTGAATGATGGCATTGATTCTTCTTCTTCTTCTACTTGTACCTTCTTTAACCTTTCCCTGAACTCTGCATATCCCTCTCTATTACATCACACTACACTGTCTCCTTCTCAAAACTAAGTATCCTCTCATATACTCCACATTTTCTCACATACTTCACTGCCTCCACACTCTCACTCTGACAACTGATGCTAACTGCCTCTACTACCCTTAACCCTTTTTCTCATGATTCTCTCATGCATGTGTTTGGAGAATGGTCTGTAATCAAAACTGCATGGCTTGTGTTCCATGAAGCAGAACACAAGTGAGCTTCTCAGTCAGGCACTTGACCTAGGAATCTGATGAAACTCCCAGCTGGTCTCTGTATATAGCTAGGCTGCATTTGGCTTGATTGTGCACATCAGTCCTAATCTGAAGCAGCTACACATGGGGCACACTGGATCAGGCAACTGAAATGCAGACTACTTGCAATAGCTGTAATTTTAGAAGAGGTAGTGTGTTAGTCTGTCTTAGCATATCAGGCCGAAACAAAATAAAAACAAAATATATAGAAGACGAAAATGTTGTGGCACCTTATAGAGTGGCTGCAATATTTTATGAGCTTTTCTGGACAAGTCCACTTCTTCAGACTCTCTGAGGGAGAGTGTCCCATTCTTTTGTCTAAGAAAGTGGACTTGTCCATGAAAGAGCAAGTTAAAATTTAGCAGTTAGAGTACTTTCAAGGCACTTTTCAGCATTTAAAAACCAATACAAAAAGTACACATTTAAAATCATCACAATGTAATATAATAGCTAAACAGATGCAGAACAAGATTGCCAATAAACATGCCAGAGAGACTAGACAAAAAACGAACTGCAAATAAAATGGGCTAAGAAGCCAAACTGTATGAACAAATTCCCATCAATCTTTATCCCTTCAACTCGCATGATATTTCATTAGATTTCTCAAGTACAGGGAAATTTCAAGGGCAACCTTTACCCGAGGGCTAGAAAGCATTTTTCACCAGGGGACCAAATTCAGTTTGACAAGGGGTCTGGTGGGGAGCAGAATCCCAGCAGTGGTCAGTGGTAAAGGCATGGAGTGAGGCCAAAGGCAAGTGTGTGGAACTAAAGCAATGGTGGTGTAATTCTTACCAAGTGGGACACTTTTGTATCAGGTATAAACAGCATAGCTCAGTTCTGTGCCCATCTGCTCAGAAGTAAAGCTGAAGGCAACAGCTTTCCTATGTACAAACCATAGCACAGTTCTATTCAGGGTATCTTTTATTTTCAGTGATTACTTATAGGGTTGCCAGGTATTAGAGAATTGCTATGCTTCCTTAGGTTTCCAGGTGGGAGAGAAATCACAGTGCAGCAGGAAGAATAAGTTTGATTTTGTATATCTCTGTGCGTGGGAGTGTCTTTAAAGCCAGGGCAACAATTTCCCAGCTGGAGCCAGGGTTGACTCCTGTTTCTCCCTGTAACATGCAAAAATGACCCTAACAGATATCCTTTCCTATACTATGCCAAGAGATCATTTCTAATTCCTTAAAATGTATTTCAAATGTTGTAACATTTCACAACAGCAGCTAGCATGAAAAAACTGTATTACTATGACCATTGTTCTTTCAGTTTATATTCCAGATATCATGCAGCACACTATTTACACACACACACACACACACACACACACAGAGCTGTGTACATACAAACACGCACATGCACACACACAAACATGGGGGAGTGGGCTTGAGAGAGAAAAAATCTTGTGTTCTAAAAGGCTCCCCGCCCCGCTAGCTAGTAGGATGTGATATTTCTGACTGAAGCAATTTATTAAGTTTCTATGGTATATTTTTTCCCTTCAGATAATAATTGAAAAGAGTGTCATTCTATTTGCCACAAATGAACAAATTACGTCACCAAAACAAGTACAGTATTTCATCCGCCTGGATTTTTAACAGAAATTTAAACAATTTTCCTTTAAGGTATGTTGCATATTGAAATTTTTGGAAAGCACCTCATGCAACATGCTTCTAGCAGCCAGTAGAGGGTGCATTGTACATACTTTAGGTGACAAGTCTATCTGAATTCTAATTTAATAAATATGTGATGCAAACTGGAGAATACACGCACTGTTTCAGAACAAATTAAATAAAATGTGACTGGGACTACCAATGAGAAAATTAGTTGATTAGCTTTTAATGTTTTGAAAGTAATGCTCTGACAATCTTTCTTTCAATAACTTCAAAGTCTGCTTAGTGAGTTTGTGTATTTGACAATATTGATCCTTCTGCTTTTGATTTAGAAAAAAAGATCACTTGTCCATTTATAAGTTATATAAAGATTAGCTAAAAGCGCCAGATTCTGCAGGCAATGATATAATTGGGTATTTAAATAATATTAAAATTAAAACTGAAATTATTTTTAAAACTTATTGTATATTGTTTTGCAATTCTTTGATATTCATTTCTTTTGCTGCTGCTGCTTTGCAGTACTACTGGCTTCATGTTTTGTCCTAATAATGCCTAACTTCTTTTGCACAGGCCTCACCCTGTCAATACAATTAAAATGGCTATGGTGACCCACGTGATTTTGTTTACAATGCTTGCGATGCCATTGTCTCTGGTGCTGCATCAATAAAATCAAAGCCAATAACATATACATAGTGGTGTGTTCAAATGAGATAGAGAATTGGAAGGGCAAAGAAGGAGAAGGAAGAAAGCACTCAGAAGAAGAAGGGGAAGAGAAAACACTTTATAATGCACATGAAAACTCAACGCATGCACAAAAGATACGTAGTTGAACAACAGAGCATCAAAACAATATACACTGTATTTTTAAACTATGCAACCATCTAACATATGTAAGCTGGGAATGCTCTATTTGTTCATCCAGTTACTGCAGGAACAGACATTCTGATAATATAAGAATGCTTGTGACTAAAAAGATAAAGAATAGGGTCAATAATGCACATGGATTTGATCAAATATGTAAGCCCTATTCTGTCTTTACATCTGCTTTTCTCTGACATGGTGCAAGGGAATACATTATTGCTTTCTCTATATAAAAAACAATATGTCTGCAGAAGAGAGGTTCTTACTTGTATGTGGGCTAGCTACATGAGTAAGAACTTTGATTGTAGAGAACCTACATGTGAGCAGGAACCTCTCATATGGAGGAAGTAATGATGGAGAAGGAAAGGTCTATGGCATGATGGAGAGAAGCAAGATTAAGTCATGCCTGTGGAGTCAAATGTCAAGGAGCTTTATGTTTCCATTTAGCAACCATGAAAGAGAGTTTATCTTACAACTCAATTTTTGTAGCTTGTATTTATTGTAGGTTGTGTTTTTTTGCTGTCTACAAAGGAACAGAGAATATGTGCAGAGCACTAGAATTCTAACACAATGAAACTACTGAGAATGTATATGTACCTGAAACAGATGGAGACGAGTCAGAGTCTCAAGTCATAACAAATGAAACTGTTACAATACAAAGTGCCAATGGGACTGCACTATATGCCTATAATTACTTCAAGATAAAGAGCTATGAACATTACATACAGACAATACTAGCAGAGCACCTGGTAAAACATGTTATGTATATGGTTAGAAAGCACTCATTCAACTTTACTTCCATCCCATCCCTTCCTCTTGCCCCTCTTCAGCTTTTTCACAGAAAGAATGCCTTAAAAACATGATATTTTGCATGTTTCCAAAGCCTGAATCCAAAACAAGACTTTGTGAGATGTCCAAATTTGGTTCTGTTCACTTTGAAGTATTTCTTTTATCCTGGGTAGCACCAGAACCAGTTCCAAGGGGTCTGATTCAGCTTCACCAAATCTGATGTACCTCCCTCACAGTTATGTAGGGCAGACCAGGCTCCTACCTGTTCCCCAGGTTGACCTAGCTGAGCTAAACAGAAGTGGCCATTACTTTGGAGAGGAGAAAGCTTCCTTTACTGCAAAATTAGTGTGATTGCACAGGGAGTAAGGCACTTATTTGCTACTCGCAAAGTCTCTGGTTCATGCTACAAAAGCTTACTATAGTGTTCCATCTATCAAAGTCAAAATATTGTTTTATGTCCTTTGTAACTTTCTGAGTTCTTTCATCTGACCATCCACAATGTTATTTTTAAATGCTTTTAATTTTAAAAAATATTTATTCCTTGCTTATCCCCCCCAAAAAATAGGGGCTGCTGATGCTGATTTCTGATATTTAGGTTTCAGTACTAGAGATGGGCACAAACCTGAAAAATGGTAGTTAGTGATGATTTGTGGTTCATGGTTAGCTACAAACCACGAACCATCATGAACCAACTGGAAAACCAAACTAGTTTGCGGTTTGTGCCCGGTGGTGGTGGTGCCTATCTGCTCCTGTTGCTCTGCCATTCTTTTGCCACCACTGTTGTAGTTGTTGTCGCACAGCCTTCATTGTTGTCATGCTGCTGCCTTTGCGCCACCACCCCCACCACCCGGGTGCCTGGGTGTCCAGGTGCCATGTACAGAGACAGCACCCAGCCTCCTTGCATGGAAGCCAGTTCCTGCCTCTGTGCATGTGGCCAATCACATGTCCGACTTATGACAACTCTATGAATAAGCAATCTCCAAAATGTCCTGTCCTCAATAGCCTTTCTCAGCTACTGGAAATGCAATGCTGTGGCTTCCTTTAGGGAGTCAATCTACAGTCAACCCTCGACTTACGAACTTAATCCGCTCCGGAAGGACGTTCTTAAGTCGAAAAGTTCGTAAGTCGAATCAGCATTTCCCATAGGAATGCATTGAAAACCAATTAATCCGTTCCGGCTGTTTTTGGTTCTTAGGTCGAGGGGCGGTTTGTAAGTCGAAGCATTAGTTCCCATAGGAACTACTGCAAAGCCGGTTAATCCGTTCCTACCACTAGGGGCAGAATTTTTTTTCTTTTTTTTTCCTTTTAACCTAAGATGACTTAGGTTTAAAAAAAAAGGAAAGAAAAGAGGGAGGGAAGGAGGGAACAGACACCTTTTCAACAGAACACCTTGAAAGTTCAAATTTCACGCTTTCCCCGCCTCCCGCGTGTTTTTTTCGGTTTGTAACTCAAAGCAAAGTTTGCAAGTCGAGGCTATATTTTTCTATCAGAGCGGTTCGTAAATCGAAATGTTCATAACTAGGGCCGTTCGTAAGTCGAGGGTTGACTGTATCTCATGTTTGATCTTCCTCTTTTCCTGCTGCCCTCAGTTTTCCCCCCAGTATTATTGTCCCCCCCGGTAAATATTGCCTTCTAATTATGTGCCCAAAGTAGGACAGCTTCAGTTTCATCACCTTTGCCTCCAGAGAAAGTTGAGACTTAATTTGATCCAGGACCCACATGTTCATTTTTCTGGCGGTCTAAGGTATCCGCAAAGCTCTCCTTCAGCACCATAATTCAAACAAATCATTTTTTCCCCCTGACAGCTTTCTTCACTGTCCAACTTTCACACCCTTACATAGTGATCAGGAATACAATAGAGTGGATGATCATGGTATTGGTCTCCAGTGAGATATCTTTACACCTAAGCATCTTTTCTAACTCTTTTTGCACATGATTTTTTTTTTACCCTGAAGGTAAAAAAAATTATTATAAATGAAGGGTAGTATTTCTAGAGATGTTTGCTCCAAGCTTTTCCCCTCTTAGAGTTCTTTTCCTAAATAGTAGCCATAGAGTGATCATCAATATGGTACTAAAATGTCCAAGGGAGAACCACAGTAGTTCTTTAAAGTCCCATTTTCCACCTTTGCTTAACATTGGTCAAAAGTATTTGCCATCTACTTTTAATTTGAATGTGTGTGCTTATCAGCCTGTTGAAAAGTCACGTAAGAAGATGATGACTTAGGACAGCCTCATGTGCAGTGGTTGCAGTGCAGCACTGCAGTGAATTCTCTGCTCGTAATCTGAGTTTGATCCAGAGCTCAGGTACATGGCTTGAAACTGACTCAAACTTCCATCCTTCCAAAGTTGATAAATTGAGTACATAGTCTGCCGGGGGTGGGGGGTGTAGCCTGCATAATTAAATTGTAAATCACCCAGAGAGAGCTTTAAGCACTATGGGGTGGTATGTAAGCAACACATGTTTACTTCTAAGAGAAAGCCACTTGATGCAAATTGTCAATTTAACTCTGATATAAAACATAACCTTTTCTGTACCTGGCTTATCAACTGTCCTAATAATATTTTGAGCCAACTTTGTTAGCTGTAATGAAAGAAAGAAAGCATTTGCTTGTTCAGAGACTCTGTCCAATGGTTGCAGTGAAGTGAACATCAAAAAGCACATAGGCCTTGAGGCTAGGAAAGAATCCTTCATCTGCTCTGCTTGGGGGTTGAAATCAACAAAGTGAGACTGTAATTCAGGAGAAAGTAATCCTGTTTCCCACAAGTGGAAATGGTTAGTTCTCTATCGTTGGATATGCTGTGAAATACCATTATACAGTTCATAAGACGTGTTGCTGGCCTGCTTGATGGGAAATGCTCTGCTTCACTGCATCTCAAGTTCTGTAAAGTGATATGTAGTGTGGACCATATTGAAATGCAATTTAAAAATCAAATCAAAACCATTCATTTTTCATGGGCAGAGCTCAGTTTGTCATTGACTATCATTACATTCCTGCCAGGCTTAAGAAAAAAATGCACCAATAAAAAAAAAGCAGTGAGTATATAAAACACCTCTCCGTTTTGAAATAGTTCAGCATCTTTTAATATGAGCATATTTTATTATCTCCTAGGGCGCCAAGAACAAAAAGAAACACTGTCCTGGCAGAATGAACCCACTTACACAAAAACATAAAACTCATTTTCAAAGACAAACCTAGCCAAAGTTAAGCATTCTTCACTCCTTTTGGTTTGAGTGAGAGGCTTTAGAATATGCTAAATACTAAAATCCTTTGCATATTTACCTAGGAGTAAGCCCTACTGAACACAGTGGGATGCCTGAATAAACATGCATAAGATAGCACTGAAATCAATGGACTATACATGTCCTTTACAGGATATTTTAGAATTGTTGACATCTTTCTTCATCCCATCCTCCACTCTCTCCCAAATACATGCATAATGTTCAAATGTAAACTAAAATCCCTTACTATATTATACTGTTTTCATTTAAGATCTTGTGTTGTGCACTAAAGGGTTGAAATATCATGAACATAGATATGTGTGAATATATTAGTAAGCTTAATAGGAAATAAAAACAGAGAAGATTCTGCATGAGAGCTCATGATAACTGTAACAATAAATACGAAATATTTCTTTTTGAAGGAGTCACATAACCTAAGTCACATACTCACTAGATGGCATTAGACAAAGCATTATTTCTGGTATATGGCCTCCCCCACCAGGATATGTAGGGATAATAACACCAAATTATTTTACATGTTGAAATATTTTCCAAGAAAGTAGCCATGTCATTTTGGCCCAGCACTTTGGCAAAGAAAGTATCTGAGGAAGTTGATTTTGATCCATAAAATCTCACGCTGAAATAAAACAGTCTTTAAAGTACTACAAGATCTTGCCTCTCCTTTTTTTCCCTTTTCTTTTGTCAACAGGTTGAGGTATTATAAGTGAAGAACTTTACATGATATAAAGTATATAAAGTATATAAAGTATCAATATTATTATTGATGTGTCTTCTCTGATTTTGACCATATTATTTCGAACATGACTACAATTCCTAGATATGTAGATACATCGTTCCTGGCTTATTATTCAGCTGTCTGTTTTACTCACTTTTGAGTAAACACAAACACTAGTGGAACCATTGGTAAAAGGCTGCATCCTCAAAAGGTTACTGCATGTCAAGGGAAAATACATCTATATTTACATTAGACAACAGTCACTGGGAATCACAGATATTAGGGAAAGTGAATATATGGATATCCTATTAAGTCTATCTTATTCTTAGCAAGTTAAGTTTTTTAAAAAACCAGAAGCACTGCACCTTTATTTAGCTAACAATTTTGAAAAAAAAGTGAAACAAACAAACATGTGAATAAGAAAACATATTTGTTCTTTGCAAATTGATTATGAACCAATATGTAATGCAAATGAGCCTGTGTTGCCTGACCAATTAGCCCATGGCATAATAGTAGGATATATACAATTATTTTCATAGGTAAGAATAGTTGTTGTTGTTTTTTTATGGACACTGGTGGCTCAGATCACTTTTCATGACTTTCAGTACTTTGTAGATGGCTGACAAATATGCTCAGCTATAAAACTGGACTTACTGTTGTGAAAGAACTATTGGCATAGTAATTATGGCATTACTTATAATATTGAAACCTCAACACTAATTCTGTAAATAGTAAGTTCTTAGTTCTGCCACTGATTCACTGCACAGAAGGTTTACTTAGATGACTGTTCACAAAAGGCTTTTGTACTTCAGAGAGATGTGCTGTACAGAGAGTTAAAAGTGTTTGATTGCATTTGAAGGATCACAAAAAGAAGGGGCTCTGTAGTCATCAGGTTTTATCTTCAGGATAGATGCTGCAAGTGTGCCCCAAGTGGAACACTAAAACAGTGAGATGATGTATAATTTATATACTTTCCACCTTTCTCTGCTAATTTATGGCCACAGAATAGCAAGATTTATAATGCTTCACTGTTAGTTTTCAAGCATTTTAAGAAAATGGATGAGCTCTGATTCTATTTTAGATAGCTATTTTCTTTCAGGCATTCAGGCATTTTTACATTATGCTTTAACATTTGGCAGTGTTGGGGCATCATTAATGTGTTGGGTTCTGCAGAAATTAAAAAAAATTGAATTATCAAATGTTTCTGGAGAATAAGGAATGCTATATTCATCTGAGCACCATTATCTTTTTTTAATGAACTATAACAAATACTAGCATTTGTCTTTTTCCTTATATTACACCACAGCCATTTTCCTTGCTAGTTCTTCCCTTGGGATGAAGGTCAGAATAGTTCACTAGAAAGATTAGTATGGTTTCCTATGAAACAAACCACAGTAGAGGGACAACTTTGAAAATTATTTTATACTATGTGGATTTGCAATTCCCATAGCAAATACTGAGCAAGATAGTCATGAGCTAGTGCTGTGCCAAACCTTTCTACTGTTCTCTGTTGGCATTTTGGAGGGTTTATTAAGGAGAACCACAGTCTGCCCAATGATTGCTTAGAGAAACTGAGGTAAATTTTTGCCGGTGAAAAACTTGGTGCCTATCTTACAACCATATAATTTATTTATTTATTTATTTATTAAATTTATACCCCGCCCATCTAGACCCAAGTCTACTCTGGGCGGCTAACAATAAAAATGGAATAAAAGCGATATAATAAAATAGAGAACAACAATAGTAATATCGTTCAAGATGGGGAAAAGATAAAAATAATCAAGTGATGACAGGAGGGAAAGCCTGCCTAAAGAGCCAGGTCTTAAGTTGGCTCTTAAAAACACCCAGCGAGGGAGCCAGACAGATCTCTGACGGGAGACTGTTCCAAAGGCGAGGGGCCACTGCCGAGAAGGCCCAGTTTCTTGTTCTTTCTCTCTGGGCCTCCCTCGGCGTTAGGCCCCTCAGCCGCCCTTCCTGGCTAGAACAAGTGATTTGAGAAGATCTAGGTGGGAGGAGGCGTTCCGCTAGATATCGAGGTCCTAAACTGTTTAGGGCTTTATATGTCATCATTATATATATAATGTGGTTGAAAACTTTTACTCCTCCCTTTCAATCTTTTGTGATCTCTGTCTTGGTGGTCATATGTCTTTAAATGAAATGGCAACTTAAAGTTGCATTTTTGCCACTCCTGGTTCAGTAACCAAAGCCATTGGAATCAGGAACCAAATCAGACTTAAAATGGACAATTGGCCAACAGAGGTTCTGAATGGTTTCCTGGAAGAAGGTCATATTGTAGGTATGCTGGAGCAAGAAGTAGTAAAGCCATTGTTAAAGAAACCTATGTTGAACTCCACTATTCCAGATAACTTTTGGTCTGTTTCCAAATTTGACTTTCCACAGCAAGATATTTCTTAGTCGTAAATTTCCTCCTTTCAATCAATTGTGACAGATTTCCTCATAAATTTTCCATTTCCACGTAAATTAAATTATATCACTTGATGGTTCCTGGTTCAAATTGGTTAGCCAAAATTCCCACCTCACAGTATGTCCCAGACACCACTAACTTTTAACAATAGGGCCAGCCTCCCACGTATTCCAGTGGTTCCTGACCTTCAGTAACATAGGTGTCATTGGACTGAAATTCCCAGAAGATTTCACCACCAGCTGTGCTGTCTGGGGTTTCTGGGAATTGCAGCCCAAGAACACCTGGATTACCCAAGATTGGAAACCACTATTCAAGAGCACATTCAGAATATCTAGTATCAACATTGTTAATCAAGAAGTAGTAGTTTTTTGTTTGTTTGTTTTTCATGTAAGGACACTGAATGCATAGAAGTGCACATATAGTCTTTCTGGTTTCCTCCTTCCCTCAACACATTCTATCATACCTGAAGAAACAACCAGCTCCTCAGCTTTGTTTTGCTTTTAAAGTGACTCACTCCTTCAATAGGACTGGCCACAAATGAATTTTGGTTTTACTAGCTTTCCAATTTCCTCGATTACTGCTTGATTTTGGTCCACATTCACCTCAGTTTGGGAACATCAAACATTTTTTTGCAGAAAGTCTGAATATTTGTGTGTGTTTCCTTATATATACATTCTTTTCCTAGTGTCCACATTTACGTGTTTTTCTCTTGCTGTAATGTGTTTTTGTGCACAAATTCTGTTTGATAATTCATACGCATCTCAGAGAATGCCAAAACCCAAACAAGTCTGAAAGGTATGAACTTCACCTTGCACGTGCATTCCAGCTTGCTTATAAATCCTGCTGGTCTGAATTTGGTAAGTTCACGTGAAAATTCAGACTGGAGGAATTTCTCTTATGCCCCTATTCTTCATTAACAGGAGCTGTTAGAGAGTACTTTAGCATAAACGGTACATGCCTGGTGTCCTTACTCCCACAGCAGGATGTATTTGCATCAAAGACTGAATGTTTAAGCCTCACTCTTACACTTATAAATGCCACACATAGTTAAAATGGAAATTACAAAGTTGCCATCATCTGATAAAGAGGAGAGACAAAATTTCCAAGCAACAAATTTAGAGCCAGACACAGGTAACAGATGTTCTTGTGATAGAGTAAACAGTGTCTGGAATGTCTATAATGGAAGCTCTTTTTTTATAGTTTCCAATAAAGATTAGTTTTTATTGTACCAAATTAAAATGTGTGCATTTCTTCCATCAGGAGAGAACTATAAAAACCATGTGTTGTTGAGAGCAATGTTGCTCATAAGGAATGTGGAGAGTTCTCTTTTTTTCCAATTTGAGAAACAAAACAGAAATGTAACATTCTCCTTTGTTTCCCAACATCTGTATCAACCTACAACTAATGAACAAGGAAAAGCAGACATTTTTCCTTATCATGGATTTTATACCTTGCTAACATCCCCTTGATGCAGTTGGCATAATTTAAATCCCAAATGAGGGCTCCTTTTACATATTCAGTAATATTAATATCTAGGCATACAGTTTTGAATCCTCCAATTACATGCTTGGTGTGAGTCCATTTCAATGAATCGCAGGACACTGGAGTAAGACTGGAAAAATGCCATTGGTATCAGGCCAGCCCTCTGAAGCCAACTATTAGTCTTCTCAGACAGATATTGTTATGCCTGCTGGGTGTAATGTCAGAATTTATTTGAAGGGCTGTTATATTCTTAAATATACTTGTTAAGCTGTAAAAAAAAAAAAAAGCCCACAGTGCCTAGGCACAGTAGGAACAAGAACAAATAAAGGAAAAAGGAGAAATACAATATAACAGTGTCAATATAGTGTACTACACAACCTAGCAAGCAAAGGGAGGTCCCCCACATGAAGCTCATCTGTGAGCAAGAGGGTGCCAGAGGTTTTGTCACTCTTCTATTTATTTTAGAGCCCACACACTAGGGAATAGTGTAGCTGTTCTGTTTTGGGAAGCAGAGCCGAAATCTATCCTGTCTTTGCTACACGAAGCACCCCATAGGGGATGGTCTGTCTGGCAAGCTGGAGCCAGCATGTACACAAAGTCATGAGGAGTATAGAATCTGTTCAGACATTCAAAATTGCCATGTAGAACTGGAATAGAAAGGTGTTAAATGATTAACGGCCCCTCATCAGAGAAATACCTGATGTCAAACTGAGAATCATACACAGCTTGTGTTGTGCCTAATCCCACATGCAGTAATTCAAGAACTAACATTGCTTTATACTCTGTTGAATCAAGCACTGGCATTAGCTTCACCTTTCATCAGAAAATACGAAGCCATTATTAGGAATAAAACACTTTAATAGGCTCTCACAGACCAAGATGTGAAAGATTTTTGCTGGGTTAACAGCTGAAAGTAAAATAATGACACCGTTGTGCCATTAACTGAGAAACAACTCTTCATTCTCAAATAATGTATAGTGGCTCAGATCTGGTTATACTTTAGATTCAGTAGTCCACTACTTCTCTGCAATTATCAGAAATATAATTGCTCGACTTGTAAAATGTTTCACACTCACTTGTTATATGTGTGTTTTGTCTTCTGGGTGTTATCTTTGAACTCAAGATGTAGCTGCTATGCAAATATTATACCTCTGTTTAGGTATCATTCAAGCAAGATGTTAGAACAGAATCCAAAAATGTGGGTAGGTCTCACCCCTCTATATCCCCATCCCGCCATCTAAGTCCCTGATTTCCCTGTGTTACATGAGGAGTGGAAATGAAAAAATCAGTCATTTTCTCTCACATCTGATTTTTAAATCCCAATGTTTTTTTCCATTCCAAATAGTAGGTTATCTGGAATTTTAAGAAATTCTTCAAAAATGAAGTATTTGCCCATCTGCAGGTGCCAAAGTCAACAGGTAGAGCCATTCCCAGTAATGGAAGTGACCATGTTGTAGCAACTTGCTATATAAAGATGAGGAACCTGTCAGAAATAAGGCATAGCAATGCCAGTTGGACAGAGGGACATTAAAACCCAAACTTTTAAGAGTTAAACTTTGCATCTCCTGGGCCTTAAGGAATGAATGGTTTAATTTTGTTTTCTCCTACAGTCTCTCCTCCTCCTCCTTTAAAAGTTATTTGTATTTGGAGTATGAGGACATTTGCAAATTCTTTCAAAATTATTATAAAAAGAACTGAAATGAAATTAGCTCTCATTCCTAGTGGGGAGTCTACAGTGCCATATGTGTTTACTAGAGCATGAGTGGAACCCTTCTTCAGATCCCCTCCCACCCGGTGCAGGATATTTCCCCCCCTTTCTTGGCATAAATATGTACTTTTAAAAATGTTCAAAATGAAGTCATTCATTGAAGCAGAATTGTGACAAGGTTAAGCACAGAAACAACTTGTCTTTTCCACACTGCAGAAGGTTAAATAATGCTGTTCACTACCATAAGGTGGTGCAATTGTTAGCTTTAAGGAGGAATTAGAATATTGGAAGATAAGGCTGGTTAACAGTCACAGTTGCTATAGATGGCCCTCAGAATCATGCCTCTGAAATGCCACTTGTATTGCCATGGTGCAGTGATCCATGACTCTCATGTCCTGATTGCCAGAGGCTTCCTAAATGGCTTGAGGGCTGTGAGAAACAGAATGTTGGTCATTGGATTGATCCCACAAGACCATTCTTCTCATCTTCCTTACGGTATGCTGGTTTGGGGTAATAGCTTGTATGAGCCTTCTTGACAAACCAGAGTGCTTTTGGTTGTTGATCAACACATAGGAAGGATATAATTATCCCCACATTTGATCATTTGAAAGGCAAAAGTACTAGCCTATTAAGGATTCATATAACACCATACAAATATGTTCTGACAAACCTTTATCACACCATTTCTTAGAATAACTATGGTGTTATGCCAATACATTTGAGGTCTTCATTAGCACCACACAGACTTATTAAAGTGACACTTTCTGATTAACCCCATAGAAGTGTTATATTTGAACAGCACAGATCATTTTAGTTCATTATAGCTGTACTAGGTAAGACAGGTGTGAGGTACTTGTAAAAGCATTTTGTCCTGCGTTCAAGAAAAAGGGGAAAGAGAGTGAGAAAACCTGTTTCACAGGCTAGTTCTTAATCAGTATGCAGAATACATATATAGAATCTCAGGCTGCGACGACATGGTTTCTGTGGGTGTAAAATGCATGAATTCTTTTTTTAGAAAACCTGATTGCATGATGCAAAGGCCAATTCAGATCAGTCCAGCTCTTTTTGCTCTTGATGTGGAGTTTTTTCTCTCTGCCACTGGGGGCTTTTACTTTTTTCAAGCAGGAATGAGCTGAATGGACTTTCCCCTGTGTTTTGTTCTCCAAAAGTCTGGGATGGTGTGACTGTGGGTGGCGTTCTGGTGATGTACTAAGTTGGGTGTGATGTTTTTGACATTTTTCTCCCTGGTTGTCCCCAAGTTTTTTTTAAATAAACTACTGAATTTAGCACTAGTTACCTTATCACTATAAAATAGTTTAGTGCTAGATCACCTCTGCAAAGCCAAAATAAACAGAAAACAAAAAAACCCAACCCCCCCCCAAAAAAACCCCACACCCAAATAAAAATCTATATGAAATAGAAACAACGACAATGTACTATAGCAGACTACTATGTTTCCATGTTATGTGTGTATGTGCTTATCTTATTATGGAGAACTTTGGAAAATGTCCCTTTTCCATAATGCCATAAAACACTTTAAACCATCTACTAGTTTTACAAATTAGCCATAAAAGGAGAGCCAGGGATTGGCAGAGGGCGAGAGCAAAGGAAAAGGGGCTGTGGTGCAGATCAAACCACATCAGATTGAAGGGCCAATATGGACACTTGCACCAAAAAAAATCTGCAGTCTCTGTGTTCACTTAATGTGAACAGAAGTGTAAAATAGGTTGAAAACAAAACCGCAGCAGAGCCAAATCACTCTAATTCAGCTTCTCAGTCTACTCATTGCCCCGCTCAACTCTCTGGGCTCCAGTCTGCTCCCAACTCCAGTTTGGGCAAGAGGAAACTTTAGACCCTACTGGAATACAAGAAATGACATACACACCCCACATCAGTGAGACATGCATTTAAAGACTGTTGGACACTTCTTGTGTCATTACTACCTTATGTCACAAATGGTGTCATTTGAAAGAATAATATCTCAATCAGTTTAAAATTTAGAACTATTAAATTTTTGCTTGGATTAGGGTGGTTATGACTGGTAGAACTGTGGTAATATTATCTTCTTCTCTCAATGTGCATCTAGCACATTGACTGTGCTTCTTTTAAAAAGTATATGAAATGGCTCCTAAAAACAAGCTAGGTAAATCTCTTAAAACAATGAAGAAATTAATTATATCATTGAATCAAGATTTCTAATTTTCACTGTAAAATAATAAGGCCATGATGTCTTTTGTTTTTTGGGAATTTTTGTTTTTGTTTTTTGTTTTTCTTTTTTAGGTTATGGCAATTGAATCTATGCTAGTTCTCAAAGGACTATTTCTATACTTTGTCGACTTCATTTCTTTTGAAATTCTCAAAACACACATATTCCTGTTTCAAGACACAGATTGTAACTTCTCTGCAGATGTACCTGCCCTGAAAGCTCTACTCAGTCAGCAACATGCAGTTGTACAAGCTAGAATTCACATGGTTCATGGCAAAGTTGTGAACGCTTGACAAGTGGTAGTGAGTTCTCTCTAGGGATGTGCACACACACAAAATTTGTATTTCTTTCATTTTATTCTGGGTTCTTTTGGGGGGATACGGCTTTGTTATCATATTTGTCATGGAACATTCCTTTTGTTTTTCGTGAAAAGAAAGGCCTCCTTTGGGATCTGGTTTCACATGTGTGTTTCCTGACACTCCAAAAGCCCTAAATAACCCTTGAAAACTACTCTTAAAAAGAAAAAGCAAGGAAATAGAGAATTACTCTTCTCAAAAAAACAAACAAGAGAATTTTTTTTTAAAAAAAAAACCTCTTCCAAGAAAAAAAAAGTAAGCAATCACACACACCCCCAAACCCAAAAATCCTGGAGTATGAAAACAATACAAAATAGAGACAAGCAGGCAGGCATCCAAGATGGAAGGGAGTAGGAGCTCAGCACTCAGTAATCAGAACACAGATCCCCTCTCCTCAGACATTTTGATGGGTGTCTGACAGTCCTTGCTGGGAATACCACTATGGTTTTGCAATAGTCCTCATAATGCTATTGGATTAAAAATTTATCAGATTTCTTAAGGGTGAAGAAAAGGTTTAGAATACAAAGAGTCAAAGAAAGTTTAAACAAAAGAGGGAAGTGTGAAAGAAAATATGTTCATGCTTCCTTCTTTCATTAATACAAATCATAATTGTTTTAGAGGTTCTCTTTTGAGAATTAGTGAGAAGCATGAAAACATATAAATAACTTCCTTTGTGGGTTCTTTTGTACTTTTTTAAAACATAAAAGTACAATCTCTAATTCTTTTGCAAAAGGCAGGAAATACATAACTGTATAGAAAAAACAAATATGGTTCTGGCTATAATGCGTTCATTATGGCTGCCATATAGACTTATCTGTGAGCAAGCTCTCTTTGGTAATTGAAAACAATGGAATGTTTCTGAGTAATCTTACAGAGTTGTCATATCCAGTGATATAGATCTTATGTTGCAATTTATATTGGTGGTCTTGTTTTAGGCGATCCATTTATTCTCAGTTAATGATTTTTCCTCATTTTTAATCATACTGTAATAATCCTAAACTAATTACCATTACCCAGTACTATTAGTATAACTGTAATTATTTTTGAAATTCCATTTCAGGTGTTATTGCAATAGATGTTTATGATTTGATTTTTAACCATTAAAAACATTAACATCTAGAACTCAGATCTTTAAAAAAGTATTTGAAAGGTATCATGTTTCCAAAATGATCTTATTCTAGATAATAAAAGCAAATACACAAAACCAAGATTAATAAGTAATGAAATTAATCACACTTTTAATAATTTCCCCCCTGCTCATCAACTGATCATGAGTAATTTCTACAAATCAGCTCCAATTATTCTAGCCTTGAAAATACAGTCATTTACATGATATAATTTTAAACTTCCATCAGTGTGTGGGTTTTATTCCAGGAATATTGTGCCTTTTATTTAACAGAGTTCTTAATATTCAAGCTTCCTTTGATCTATTGTGAGCACATAAATTGCATGTGTATCTTCAATAGAGGTGATCATGCCGCCAAAGCTATCTTATTGAATGAACCTCAGTAGGTAGACAAAAACCACCACCAAAAAACCCACAAAAAAAAAAAAAAAACCTGTACAGGCATTATGCTTCATGTGATGCTAATCACATGATGGAAAAGACTGCACTCACTAGCTCTCCTCTCATCATCATCATCCCTCCCTTTCTTTCCTCTTTCTGTCTACACATTGGGTGGAAAAGTCTGAAATGAGAGCCTGTTCTACAGATATTAAGTTGTTCATCCTATTTGTAACATTCATTGCACAGAATTCTTCATTAGAAATGTGAAAAATCTTTCTCAATTTCACCTCCATTTTCTTCCCATCCTTTAAAAAATACTGTGAATTCTGTGTTACACTGAAACATGTACCTTTTGGTACCAATTTTTCCAAATGCATGCCTTTATTTGTGCATTTGGCTTAAGCAATACAAATTTCCACCATTTCCCAAATCTTGGCTGCATTTTCCCCCAGTTCTACACATTTTGGCACATTTTAGCTATTTACATTTCAAAATATGCACTTTGTGCATATAGTATTTCTCAGAAATGTCCTGTAAACCTTGCAAATGTGTGGATTCTTGAGCAACAGTACAATAGGACATCCCTATCTGTGGGATTAGTATCCACAGATTCACTTATCTGCTGCCTAAAAATATTAAATAAAAAAACCCAGAACCACATATTTATGTGTTTCCAAGAACCAGAACTGGCCACTAGAAGGAACCAGAGACTATGCTATATATTAAAGATGGAATATTTGTATTCGTTTCCTGGGGGAGACGAATACGAATATAATCACCATAAGTGGCTGGGCCAATTGGACCCTCCCTCCAGAACTGGGCTGTCCACTTGCCACTTGCAGTGTGGCACACACAGCCATCATCGTTCATGCCATGCCAATCACAGAAGTAGACCGGCCAGGGCTTCCCCACCTCCCTGTGCTGCTGACCAATCCAGGGAGGAGGCAGGATTGAATTTGCTTAAATCATGTGTCTCTGTGTAAAACTCACCTTTTTTTCTAAGCACATAAACACTCAGTAAGCACAACAGGACAGGCTGACGGATTGTGAAGACACAAATTACCCACCCATGCTGCTACTATTACTGGTTCATACAAAAAAGCAACAGGTTTTGCTTTCCACAACACTCTGTGCATTTTGCAGATACGTGCAAAAGCCATTCATGAAACTCCATTCATTCAGTCTAAGACCAAAAAATAAACAAGCAGCCGGCTCTTTCATGGCACTTCTTCAACAGGAACAATGTGTTATGTCCCATTTATTGTCAGGAGGAATGAGGTCAGGTTTCATATCCCAAGTTAATGATAATGCTAATTTCTCCAAGCCCTGACTCACATAAAACATGAAAGCTCATATACAAGTCCATTTAATTCTATGACACCAAGATAAGTCACTTACAGCTTGTACATAAATGATCTGGATTCTTATTCTTTTGTCCCTAAAACTCTACTGGTTGCACTGGGCTTGCAAATTGGTCATACTCTAACATGAAGGAAAACAGAGTAACTCCTTCTGTCTTTTCAAATATTTCAAGCATGCAACCATTCTTTCTAGATGCTTTCTGAAGTGCTTTGCCTAAATTTCTCCTGATACACAACACACATTCAAATCTTTCCGTAAGGCCAATAATAGTTTTCTCTTTGAACTTGTCAAATGGGACTTTTGAGACTGAGAAAATGGGAAAAAAATGTAGTACTGGCAACATCTCTGACTGCTTTCTCGGTCTCAGGAGTGGCTGAAAATGACTAGTATCTCCCCGTACAGATAATCTAAAAATAAAATAAAAAAGCCATTGGACACATGAAGAGATTTGCCATGAAAACATAAAGCAACTTTATAAGAACAATGACGTTTAAGTGCAAAGGCACATAGTGTATGCTGGCACAGGCTAACATATATGCATGTGGCATTTTTTAAATGTCTGCAAATTAAAGAAAAGGTGCCTATTTCAGCAGCATAAACTACAGAGATTTTTCACATCCCTACTCTAGAGTCAATCTTAGGGAAGATACCCTACCAGCACAATCAGTAGGTGACTGAAAATAAAATAAAAGTATGTGATCTATTATTTAAAGAAATATGGAAAATGGACTACCTTTGATCTAGTTACTCATAAAACGTAATCACAGAGCAAAATCATATTGCATAGTTATGTCTGCACAATCCATAGATAAATCTTGTGCATAGTTAAGTAACACAAGCCATTGTGAAATTTGCACCAGGGTGGAAGTCATGTCCAGGAAGCAGTTCCAGGAGAGCAGTTAGTTGTGAGATCAGTGTGTGGTCCATTCTGTAGTCAATTATATGGTTGATCCATAGGGTCTCTTCCTGCTCTGTGTTCTAAGATGATTGTTGTTCTTCTTGTTGTTGTTTGTTGTTGATGATTATGTTGTGTGGTTCGTTGTGCTATCACTCATGAGGACTGCTGGGCCAGCTGCTCGTGGAAATGTGCATGAGTGTCAATGTCTCTCTAAATAATGAGGAATTTGCAAACAATACTCCATTTGGAACAGAAACAACATTGCTGGAATGTTATAGTATAGATGAAACAAGATCAAGCCATGTTGAGATTCCACACCTCTTTTAGAATGAGCTTGTGAACTAGAGACTTCTTGTGAAGTCTCCAGTTCCTGGTGCTGCATCACAAGATTTTGACAACATGGCAACCAGTTTAAAGAAACAAGTGGCTTTTAGCTGTTATGAAAATTTGACTGTGTGGCAGGAGCATGATGAGGATGTGACTATGATAAGGGGCAATGCATCTTGAGAACAATATTCTTTTGCCCTAGATGTTGTCCAGCTTTGACCTCAATCACTCAGCCTTGATCCGTTGAAGAAAACAACAGCATATTTCCACTATGTGGCCAGTTTCCACTTGTGTCATCTTCTTTATTAGCTCTTATGGGAACGTCTTTCTAAGCCTGAGAGTTGATTTTTTAAAATCCTAATTAAGCAGGGTGTGTAGCAAGAAAATCTCCCCATATCCTGCACCTCCAATCACAATGGCAGTCTTTAATTAACAAAAGAAAAAAGCAAAGCAGTAGGTCAGTACTGTGCATTAGGTCAGCGTGGGAGTTTGGCCCTGGGTCAGTTTTATCAGGAGATATCTGCCTGGTTGCTCAATTCAGCTGCAATAGACTGAACCCTGCTCCTGTTGTCACGGGCTAAATCCAGCATGAGTCACTTAGAAGAAACTCATTGGAATGAATGGGACTTGTTGTTCACTACTATATTAAAGACCCATTGATTTCAAATAGTCCTCTCTAGTTAGGACCAATGTTGAGATTTAAGCCCCTGTCTGCAAATGCAAACATACTGTAGTTCTGTCGGAAGATGATATGATTGCTAAGTTTAAATTTAATTTTTAATCCTCTGACATAAACCTTTTTTTTACCCATCTCATGGCTTCAAAACTTCTGATTATTGAAGGCAGTAGCATTAGCACAAAGGTACACATGTGTGATTCTTTTATGCAGCCATTTATAGACCCTCACGAAGGTGACAAAATCATATATTTTCCTGCTGCTTTCCAAACTATGGAATCCAGATTCCTAAACAAAAAATGTGCAAAAGAGTATGTTGGAGGGGGATAAATGATGCTGTCAAATCATCCTGTTCCACTAGCAAGCATATCTATGACATCATTAGTAATGAAGTACCTAATGACAACTGAAAATTGTTAACATAGTGTTAGTGAAGGGTTGTGACAATTGGCAAAGTGATTAGTTGTCCTACATGGTGAAGCATCATTACAAAGTTGATTTTGTCATTTATAATTTTCAAAAACAATATTCTGAAATGCTATAGTGATGTAACTGAGGTCGCAACTTAATGCTATTTCGACCTACTATATGGAACAAAAGTCAATATTCTGATATGTAATATCCAGAACTTTATAAAGTTCAGAATACCCCACCCCAGAAAGTATTTTGTGGGAGTGTTGGATACCTTGGAAAAAAATAAGAAATAGCCGAGCATTTTCCTTTGTTTTGTGCAAAGGGCTCTCTCTCTCTATATATACATGGCATCAATTAATTTCATGTATTAAAACACAATTCAGAACAAAATGTAACAGTCAACAGTAAGGAAAATACATCACCCACATGGTAAAAGACCCTTTAATGTCATGAGTTCAGGCAGTCTAAAGGACTACATTCACTCACAAAGTATGCCAAGTTTTTAAAATCTTGTGGGGGGGGGGTTTTCTCTATTCCACCAATCTCAAAATTACAAATTAATATAAAAGCATCTATATTATCTCACACACATCCCCTGCTCAACTGACCTTGCCAAAAGCTTGCCTGAATAAAATGTTCTTTAAAGAAGCATTCAATTCTTAAAAAAACAAAAACAAAACAAAAACCCAACAACAACAACAAAACAACTGTAGGAGTCACGAACTTAGCAGGCTGATGGGCTTTGTGGTGATCACCAGATAATTAGGATAGCAAAGAGTCTCTTAGAGATAGATGTTAAAGAAGTCAGCCACACACGCAGGGATCTCTGCCAGCAGTGCTCCTGGTGGGCGACTAGTAGAAGAGGCAGAATAACACAGAATGGGTTCCCAATGAATTCTGCCCTGCCCCCAGGAGGACTGTGCTTTTATTAACCTTACAAGCTCACAGATAGTGGACAGTATACAGATAGTTTACAGAGTTCAGATAGGACAATGGTTACATCATGCCATTAGGATTGGCCCAGGGAAAGGCAATTAATCAAGCCCTCTATGATTGGCCTAAGGAAAGGCTCTATGCAAGCTCTCTAGCACCTATGAGAAAGAAGAAGAATGGTGGGCAGTCATGCCCCTCAGAAGCAGCTGTGACGTCATCCAGGAGAGTTTGCCCTCTACTGTAGATTAAGCCAACAGCTTAGCAACCTTGGGAATGGCACCCCCACAAACAACAAAACCTATCTGGCTTATGAATGTGATACATTGTGCTTCTGTATACATGATTCAAAAAGCCAGGAAATAGCTTGATATTGCTACACAATATCATGCCCATGTTGCCTGCAGGAAAAAGGATGCCAAGCTTTACATAGCAAAGGGCAGGCTGACTGTTGACAACACTAATGGCAGCAGACAAGATGGTCTATAAAGCAGTGGTCCCCAACCTTGGGCCTCCAGATGTTCTTGAACTACAACTCCCAGAAGCCTTCACCACCACCTCTGCTGGCCAGGATTTCTGGAAGTTGAAGTCAAAGAACATCTGGAGGCCCAAGGTTGGGGACCACTGCTATAAAGGATACCCTCTTCTGCTCTCCACCATTCACAAAGTGACATGATGCAAGGGAAAATCCCAGAAGCTGACTCCTTTTTTCATCAGTTAACTACTTCTCACCCAAATACAAAGGACTGTTTTTCTGGCAAGTGTGAATGGTAGTGAGCAGAAGAGGGTATCCTGTACACCATCTTGACTACTGCCATTGGTGTTGTACAAAGGGACTTACTTCAAAGTAAATATACCTGTATTGCCAATTTGCATCAAGATCAATCCATCTCTAAGACAGTGGAAATTTAGATAATGATTTGAAATCCTGCCTTCTCATGATGTACGCAAAGTAGGACAGTCTCAGTTTCAACATGCCTTCTTAGAGTTAGGATAGTTTTTAATGTTTATTTGTTTTTAATTATTCCATTGTATTTTAGTTAGCAAATAGTTTAATTGTTTTTTTTAATGTTTAACTTATTATGTTTTTAATTCTATTCTTTTTAATAATGTGAGCTGCCTTGGGTCCCTCTATTGGGAGAAAAGCAACCTAAAAAACAAACAAATTAACATTTTTGCCTCCATAGATAGTTCAGACTTGATTTGTTCTAGGATCCACTTGTTTGTCTTTCTGGCAGTCCAGGATATCTACAAAGCTCTCCTCCAGAACCATATTTCAAATGAGTCATGTTTTTTTCCTGCCAGCTTTCTTAACTGTCCAGCTTTCACGCCTATACATGGTGTGTATGTTAGTGTGCAACTAAGTTAGGAGGCTTTTAAAGGTGAATATAATGATGGTCAGATTACTGTTAGCTAGGCCCAACAGTGTAAATCCATCAGCATAAATTTCAACTGCAAGTTACCACCGTTAAGAAGTCAGTGCGAACATTTGTTATGGCACAGTGTGCATCAGTGTGCCTACATTGACTTCTTAACTTGTGGCAATTTGAATTGGACTCCAGCCATCATATATGAAAAGTGTGTGTTTGTGTGTAATTGTAAGACAGAAGATGATTAGTTTAGATCTGTATCTCTTAAAAATATACTTCATATAATATCACTGTAATGTTGCTGTATAGTCTCTCCCCCCCCCCCCCCCGAAAGCAACAAGAGAGACAAAAACTCACAAGAACCAGTGCTGCACTCTCAGTGGGCAAAAATGTAAACATAATTTATGCCTGTCAAGGGCATGATTAAACTTCAATTCAGACTTGTCCTGACCAGAAAATAAATTGCCTTCACAATCTTGAACAAGGCTTTGTAGATGGTTTTTTTCTTAAAGTGTGTGAGAGAGCCTGTCTGCGCAGAGAAGTATGATTTATGAAAGTATTGATTTTTTTTTGTTAAATAATTAATTAGCTGTCCCACCACAATATTATTTATCAAAGATTTTTGGCATATAATTAAATTGTCATATAATAGATTACGTCCACATAGATTCATTAAATATTAAAACATACATGTGACACTGCTCCCCTTTTCTTTAGTTAACAACATATTTTCTCTGTTCTTCTCCATTAAGGTCAATAATGATGGGTCCCACCTTTATCATTAAAAGCTTTAGTGGCTATTTGGCAAGATTGAGAAACTCATCAAAAGCACCCTCTAAAGGTTATATATTTACTGCCTTCCAGTGAGTGACTTTGATCTTTTATCAACCAAAGTTTCCCATCAGCTCTTCATAGTTGTGGCTAATGAAACTTTTGCCACAGAGCCAGGTATTCCATCAAGCATTTTCACATGCCAAAGAATCTAACTCAGTGTGTGGAAATGATCAAAATGAGATCAGTGGTGCAAATTTTTGCTGTGGCAAGGATTTTATTCGGCTTTGGGAATGTCACTGCTTTTTAAAAATAAAGTGAGAGATGATCATCTAGTCAATATCAGTCCTTGATTTTGGAACAGAAAACCAGATCTCTGTGACAATAGGTCAGGCTTAAATGTTCTTAAAATAAATATATAAGATTATACATTAATAAAGAACAAAGAAAGTGTTTTTTGTGTAGTGATCACATCTAAAAGCCAAAACACACCTTATCCCATATAAGGTATGTTATCTAAGTAAGAAAAGGCCATGGTGAATATCAGTCCATGTAGATTATGGTTTATTGCATGCATACTCCTAATATTCAAGAGGAAGAAAGTAGGTAGTCACTTGTAGAAATGAAACTATAGTTGTATCCTGTGTTTGGTAGCTGTGTCAGTTCCATGGATGTTATATCAGAATTCCATTGATGCTCTTATGTGCCATTACATTGTTTCCAGTGCTATGGGTCATTGACCTTCAGAATGACCTACTATGAACAGCCAAGCTCAGGTCTTGCAAACTAAAGCTGTGGGTTCCTTTATTAATTCAATTAATCTAATACCAAGTCTTCCTCTTTTTTGTACCTTTAACCGTTCCTAGCAGTTGAGGACATGCTCAACTTACAATTCCATTACCCAAGGTTAATGTAAAACAGCAGCAGCTGTCTACAATGCACAGAAGAGGTATCAGAGTTTAAGCTCATCTACACATGGGATTTTCTGATTGGGAAAGTGTGCTTTATAATCCTGCCATATGAGTTCACTACTAAGGAAGAATGCCTTGGAATATATGTAGAAACAGTCTGACTTTTGTCTGTTCCAGATAGGAACTCTACTGTTAAACTGAAGCCTGAGATGAAGACTCATTAATGAAGACACATCAAGTATCTGTATTAAAGATAAGCAGTGTGGAAATTAAATGGAGCTTGGAAAAATTACTTTTCTGGTCTACAATTTCAAAAGCTGGCTGGGGCTCTCAGAGCTGACTAAAAAAAAAGAAACTTTTCTGACTTTGACACATGGTATCATCATCCTTTTTCAAAAATACATGAAACAGAAAAATTACAGTATGCTACTTCAATGTGTTCTGTTTATAAACATTTCACAAACACAGGACTAAATCCAAGTGTTAGTTCCAATAAAAGTAGACCTACTGAATCAATGCAACTTTGATAAGTCAGCATTTATGTAAATCTTATTCATTCATCAGCCCACTCCTTTTAGAAATATGGATTGCATTTAGCCCACAGTAATACATTTTACCAGATTCCAACACAGAAACAACAGAAACAGAGACCAGTTTTAAATTCTTGTTAAACTTCATGAAAATCATGCCACCATTTACAGCTATACTCTATGCATAAGATTATGGAAAAGAAAAAAGATCAAACACTATAGGCAGAGCATGATGTTCACAGCTCAGTGAGGGTAAAAAATTTGACAAGCAGAAGAATTACGATCAAACTGTCTCTGAATTGGATGAATGGTTCTGACAGGCCCACATTAATCCTGACGAAAAATTGTATGAGACAGACCTCTAAGGATCCTAGTACTTCACTGAACTTTTAGGATACTCTGTATTGTGTCAGAATGTAGATGTATAATGCAGCCTATTTGAACCATGAAACCAAAAGGGAATTTGACAGAGGAGTGAAATGGGGAGAGGCCCCTAACAAATATTTTTGTTCTTGTGTATGGGCATATGTTAGTGGACTTTCCCAGGATCCTTCAAGGCAGAGAAGACAAGGCAAAGATCACTCATGGACAAACAAAATAAAGTAAAAAGGCAACAGAGATTATGGAGGGAAGAGACACTTCTGTTGTGCTGATCTGCAAAGTATGTACAATGTTTGTCTTTGTGCCTGAAAACAGCATAACCATACAAATGCAAACTGGTTACACTTTTGGAAGAAAAAGTGAAATAACTGAAGCAGCAAGTGACCTTGCTTAAGGCTATAAGTCTCCTACTACAATTACTTTGTAATAGATAGGACTCTCAAGCAAGGGAGGCACTGGAAGTGGAAGAAAAGCCAAAAAAAGCAGAGAAGGAGAATGCTGAGGAGAAAACAAATATAGCAGAGGAAGGACCATAGAAAAGGGTCACAGTTCAGACCAAAAGAAGGAGAAGACACCCTTCAGTGGAACTGTAAAACCAATGTCAGATTCTTGAAGAGGAGTCTGGCAGGTAGTATGCTGAGGAACACATACAGGAGATCCCGTGGGAGGACATGAGAGAGGTTGAAGCTCAGCCAAGCAGAGTCACTGAACCCACACGCTACAAAAAGAAAGAGAGTAATTGTAGTAGGAGAGTCCCCACCATGTAAAATTGAAACTGAATTATGCTGGGAAGATCCATGGACCCACCAGGTATGATGTCTCCCTGGAGGACAGATTAGTGATGTGACAGAAGAATTCCCATCACTCATAAAACTCACAGAAGCATATCCCTTTCTTTTCATCCATGTGGGAACAAATTACACGGCCAAGAGGAACTATGAAGAAATCACACCAGACTTTGAAGCTCTGAGAAGGAAACTCAAGAACTTTTAGGCCCAGATAGTTTCATTGTCCATCCTACCATACTCAGAAAAGGAATAGAAAGGAAAATGGAAATACTCCAGCTATGAAGATGGTGCCAAGATCAGGGATTTGGATTTTAGGACCGTGGGGTATGTTTCCTAAAAAATGGACTGCTGGAAAGTAATGGATTGCATCTCACAAACCATCACTTGCCCGCACTGCACTGGGAAGAATGTGTTTGGCTGCAGCATGCAGAACTTCATCAGGAGGGCTTTAAACTGAATTGGAAAGGCGAGTAAGACACAAACTTGGAGATGCTTATGCATAACAAGAAGAACAGAGCAAGAAACTCAAATGGAGCCCATTAATACTCCTCATGAAAATATATGAAGGAAAGCAGACCACAAATCACACTATCTCCACTATTTATATATGGATGCCAGGAGTATAGGAAACAAACAAGAAGAACTGGAAATCTTAGTTCAGGAGGGTAAATATGACTTGATAGTGATAATAGAAACTTGGTGGGATAACTCCCATTACTTCAATATAACAATTGAAGGATCTAAATTGTTCAGAAAGAATAGAAAGAGTGGTGGAAGCACACTAGTTGTAAAAAATACATACCGTATTTTTCCGTGTATAAAACGACACTTTTTCGTAAAATAATTAAAGGAAAAATTGAGGGTTGTTTTATACATGGAAGTAAGGAGGGGGGAGGGATCAAAGGGCTTTGATCCCTGCTTTCCCCCTCCATGTTTTGCAAAGAAAATGGAGGGGGAAAGCGATTCCTGCTTTCCCCCTACATTTTTGTTGCAAAAAGCAGCTTTCCCCCTTCACGTTTTGCAAAGAAAATGGGGAGGGGAAAGTGATTCCTCCTTTCCCCCTACATTTTCATTGCAAAAAACAGTTTTCCCCCTCCACGTTTTGCAAAGAAAATGGAGGGGGAAAGTGATTCCTGCTTTCCCCCTACATTTCCGTTGCAAAAAGCAGCTTTCCCCCGCCACGTTTTGCAAAGAAAATGGAGGGGAAAAGCGATTCCTCCTTTCCCCCTACATTTTTGTTCCAAAAAGCAGCTTTCCCTCTCCACGTTTTGCAAAGAAAATGGTGGGGGAAAGTGATTCCTCCTTTCCCCCTACATTTTCCTTGCAAAAAGCAGCTTTCCCCCTCCACATTTTGCAACGAAAGGAGGAATCGCTTTCCCCCTCCATTTTCTTTGCAAAACGTGGACGGGGAAAGCTACTTTTTGCACTGAAAGTGTAGAGGGAAAGCAGGAATCGCTTTCCCCCTCCACTTTCTTGCAAAGAAAGAAATTTTGGGTTAGAAAAGTGGGGGGCATTTTATACATGGGGGCGTCTTATAAATGGAAAAATACAGTATTCCTCAACAGAAATGCAGGAGGCTGTGCTAGGTTGTCCCATCAAGAACATCTAGATTAATATGACTGGGGCAAAATAATAAAACAAAAAACTCCTGCCAAATCAAGGAGAAGATGCAGGTGAAACCTTTGAAAAACAAATTGAAGGAATTTCAAAGAGACATGATATAGTAGTAATGGGAGATTTTAATTATCCTGATACGTATCTCTTGGGAAGAAAATTCTGCCAAATATGGACCTTCTAAGAAATTCCTGGCTTGTGTTGCTGATAATTTTCTCCTACAAAAAGTGGAGGAAGGAACTAGAAGATTAGCTATCCTTGTCTTTATTATAGCAAATAGGGATGACTTGGTGAATGAAGTGGCAGTAAGAAGAACTCTGGGGAAAAGTAATCAAGTTATATTCAAGTTCTTGATTTCAAAGGAAGCAAAAGCAGAGTTTAGCCATGCACATATACTGGATTTTAGGAAAGCCAATTTGAATAAACTCAGAACAATGAAATAAGGTCTCACAGCAGGAGATCCTAACAAGAA
Source organism: Intellagama lesueurii (assembly GCA_037013535.1). Lineage (NCBI taxonomy): Eukaryota > Metazoa > Chordata > Lepidosauria > Squamata > Agamidae > Intellagama > Intellagama lesueurii. The sequence continues at coordinate 54,475,221 of JBAJHW010000003.1, read as the reverse complement.
TGGTGAGTGGACAGTCCGACCCCATGGGGCTGGACCCTCATTATTTCCACATGTGGGGGGATATTCGTATTCGTATACAAATACGAATATCCCCATCTCAGGACAGTGGATGCCATTCTGTCCCTTCAGCGCTGCCTGGAGGCTGTACTGCAATGGATGCAGGAAAATGGGCTGAGGCTGAACCCGGACAAGACGGAGGTCCTGAGTGTGGGTAGCCCCACCATCGGCGGTTTGGGAAACTCCCTCTCTTTTGGGGGGGTGACTCTCACCATGAAGAGTGAGGTTCGCAGCTTGGGGATCCATCTGGACCCGGCGCTCACCATGGAAACTCAGGTGGCGTCAGTGGTCCGCTCCGCCTATTTCCATCTTTGGCGGATTGCCCAGCTGCGTCCCTATCTTGATGTTGGGGCGCTCACCACTCTGGTCCATGCGCTTGTAATCTCGAGATTAGACCACTGTAATGCGCTCTACGTGGGGCTACCTTTGAGATTGATGCGGAAGCTTCAAATGGTGCAGAATGCGGCGGCCAGACTTCTCAGTGGGGTGAGAAAACACCAACATATCTCTCCCACTCTGGCCGCCTTGCACTGGCTGCCCGTTTGCTTCTGCATTGATTTCAAAGTCCTAATGATTACATATAAAGCCCTAAACGGTTTAGGACCTCAATACCTGGCGGAACGCCTCCTCCCACCTAGATCTACCCGTATCACTCGCTCTAGTCAGGAGGGGCGGCTGAGGAGCCTAACGCCGAGGGAGGCCTAGAAAGAAAAAACAAGAAACCGGGCCTTCTCGGCAGTGGCTCCCCGCCTTTGGAATCTTCTCCCCTCCGAGATTCGTCTGGCCCCTTCGCTGGGCATTTTAAAAAGCCCACTTAAAACCTGGCTGTTCAGGCAAGCCTTCCCTCTGGACACTACTTAATTTATTTCTTTATTTTCCATCTTGAATGACTGCTTATTGTTTTGAAATTGTTGTAAAATTGTTGTCATATTACAATTGTTTTATCCTATTTGCTGTGAGCCGTCCAGAGTAGACGTTGTCTAGATGAGCGGCATATAAGTCTAATAAATAAATAAATAAATAAATAAATAAATCTCTAATTATGACTGTAGCCATAATCAGTAAAGCTTTTGACACAAGTGCCTCATAATATTCTGAATAGCAAACTAACTAGGTGTTGGCTGGATAGAACAACCGTCAGGTGGCTACATGGTTGGTTACAGAATTATACTCAGAGAGTGCTTATCTATGGCTCCTTCTCAAACTGGGAAGAAGTAACAAGTGAGGAACCACAAGGCTCAGTCCTGGGCCCCGTGCTCTTCTACATATATATTAATGACTTGGATGAGGCGGTACAGGCAATGCTTATGAAATATTCAAATTTCATAACTATTTTAGGCTGCATTAGCAGAATTATAGTCTCCAAATCATGTGATGTACTGATTCTCCTCTATTCAGCACTAGTTAGTCTTCATCTAGAGCAGTGGTTCTTAACCTTTGTTACTCAGGTGTTTTTGAACTGCAACTCCCAGAAACCCCAGCCAGCACAGCTGGTGGTGAAGGCTTCTGGGAGTTGCAGTCCAAAAACACCTGAGTAACAAAGGTTAAGAACCACTGATCTAGAGTACTGTGTCCAATTCTAGACACCATACTCTAAGAAGGATTATGACAAACTAGAACAGAAGGGCAACAAAGATGATCAGGACTGGAAACCAAGCCCTATGAGAAAAGAACTGGGAATATACAGCATTGAGAACAGAAGACTGAGGGAGATATGATAGCAGTCTTCAAATACTTGAAAGGTTGTTATACAGATGAAGAGCAGGATCTGTTCTCAAGCATTACAGAGTGCAGGATACATAATAATGAGCTGAAGTTACAGGAATGTCAGGAAAACCTCCTAACTGTTAGAGCAGTATGATAATAGACCAATTACCTTGGGAGGTGGTGAGCACTCTGAGACGGGAGACATTTAAAGAAAAAGTTAGACAACCATGTGTCAGATATACTTTGATTTGGATTGCTGCATTGAACTTGATGAACTTGCTGGCCCGATATGCCCCTTCTAATTTCCTTATTCTATGATTCTAAGATTTTTTTGATTTACTACTTTAAAGTTTATTTCCTCAGTCAAATAAAACATAATTTTGTCATTTCCTTCTTTCTTTACATTTGGGGCTGTTTCATGTAGTACCTTTGTAATGTCTTATGTATTAACATCCATGTGGTTGCCATCTGTTTCGGCAGCTGATTGTGTGAAGAAGTCTTTCACATGCCTAAGCCAATTTTAACATTTTTTTTAACAACTATGTCACAATCTCTGACAAAACAGGGAGCACACTTCCTGTACAAAGGAGTTCTTGCAACACCAGTCTGTGGTCCTGACACCTCTGCCATCTGTAACCGCTGTAATCTATAAACTCTGTCTATCTGTCTGTCTCTCTGTCTGTCACCTTTTATGTCAAAACTATCACAAGGCAGCTCCCAACAGCTTCTTGCATAACAATTGTGAACAACTGGAAGGTGATCCAAAACATCTTATGATTGTGGAAATGTACATGAGTACATGAGCCCAGGTGGATGATAGGATCAACCAATCCTCTCCAAGTTGTCTCACTTCACTCCCGTCTTTTTGGTACAGTGATGTCCATTACACATGCAAAGACCTTCAGACTGTATCTGTGAGCCCAGGTGCCAGCTGGGAAACAGTGGAGATGGGTGTCCAGGTTCAGGTCCAAGCCCTAAACAGCTTGCATTCAAGCTATCTCAAAGACTGTGTCTCCCGACCTCTTTAGGTGTTAAGGATCATCAGAACAGGCCTTTCTTTCAGCCCTACCGCACTCACAGGTGCGTTCGGTGGGGACACAGTAGAAGGCCTTCTCTTTTGCTGCTCCCAAACTTTGCAACTCCCTCCCACAGGAGGCCAGATTGCCCCCATCTTTGTTGTCCTTCTACAAGCAAAGGCCTTTCTCTTCACACAAGCTTTCTCTCAGCAACTGGTTGCCTGGGTGGGGTTTTAAATGGATTGCTATGCTTTACTGCTTTGACTGTGTTTTTAGCATTGCTTTTGTTTACCATTTCTCAGAGTGGTATTTGTTTTTAATATTTGTATACTTATTGTTTTTAGCTTTAAATATTGTCTTTTAATGATGTAAGCCACCTTGCTTTTTAAGGAGAAAGGTGGAGTATGTATGTATGTATGTATGTATGTATGTATGTATGTATGTATGTATGTATGTATGTATGTATGTATAAATAAATCACTTCACACACAAAAATCAAACCCTCTCTTTCTCCAGCATGCCTCACTCCGAGATTTGTCCTGGAGGAGTCCTGGGGAGGCATGGCAATTATTTGAGATTTTAGCCGGTGGCCTGAGACTTGGCAAAAATAATTAAGAAATTAGCTTTCATAAAATATCTCCTATATTTATGTGTATAAAAGATTTATACGCATGGAAGAGTATAATGTCCTCAGCAAGAGACAGATAAAGTGGCAAATGGAAACAGTTTGGTTGTCCTGCACTCTTACGATACTGGAATGAAATCTGAATTGGTATTTCAGATGTCTGATCTTATTATGTGAAAAGGATCTTTTGCAAAAACCGAAACAGCTGTGTTTCATGCTTAGAGTACATATAGATAGCCTGATCTAAGAAATCTGAGAAATTTAGAGTAAATAACTGGCTTTGCACTCAATTCCCTGTATCTCTTTTCAATAATGTACTGCACATTTATCTGCTACCCATCCTTGTCAGTAAAAAGAAAGTGGCAAAGTAGGTCAGTGGTGTAACCTTACCAACCCAGTTGACCTACTTTTGTGCTCTGCAGCAACAGAACAGCACAGCAGCACTCCGGAACAGTCAGGCAGTGAAAAAAGGCATACATATGCTAAGACACAAGATGATCACAGAGCTATTGTGCTCAGTCCTTGAGAGAAATGGGGGCCCCTAGAAAGTTAATGGCAGTTCTTCTCTGTTTCTCTGTCTTCGAGCTGCCAGGCAGCCAAGGTCCCCTGTCACACTCTTGTCTCCAGGTCTTTTGTCATTTCCCATTTTACTTGCCCCCACCTTGTACAGATACGGGAGGGGGGGAGGAAGACAGTGGCAGCTTTCCCCCTCTAGAATCTGCTATATGTTAAAGCGTAGTTTTGAGATCATGCTGGAATTTGATCTAACAATTTTAATCTATCTTGATTGATCATTGAGTGGCTGTGACACTTCATCAGTTTTTGCTGGTCTGATTACTTATGCCAATATATTACATTGGCCACAGGCCTCTATAAATGTCAGGCTAAACAAAAGGCCAGTTAGCTTGCATATGAGTCACGTCTGCTAATTTATTGATGGTATTACAAATTTTCCAAGTCTATGCAATCTTGTAAGTATGAAAGGGGATTTTGGAGCCCTTTGTTCCTGTACCCTCAAACTAGACATTTTGGGAAATAAAAACTGAGATTCTAGAAGGCCTTGGCCTCAGTATATCCAGGGCATAAACAATTCACAGCAAATGGGCTGCGTCAAACTAAGGCCTGAGAAGCATGAATGTCACTATTTTGGTGTAAATAACCCCATGCCATTATGGTCACTGGAAGTGGAGCTGAGAATCTTTCAGTTCTATTGAGCCCAGAATACGGAGTGTTCATCAGCCTTCTTTTGTTGTCCTCCTTTGGGGTTAGTTTTGGAATCCCAAGGCTGAGGAGCCCAGGACAGATGTAAACTTCCTCTTTTCTATTTGCATCTTGTAAGTCCTTTGCCTGTAGGTGTGATACATGTTCTTACTTTGTTCTGTTCTGTTCTTTCTTAGTGCTTTTGACACATTTTATTTAAATATCACACTGGCATAGCTGTGTTGAGTTCTCAGAGGATGAACTAGGGATCCACCCTTCTAGCTAACTAATTCTGGCTTTCAAGGTCAACTGGAATGCTCATCACACCGCTATTATGATTTTAGACTAGACTAGACTAGACTAGAATAAAATATTCTCAGCAGAATAGAAATGGTGAACTGTAACAACAGGATGGGCTCCCTCTTTGCACAAGAAGCAATAGATTATGTCCAGGAAAAGAGCAATTGCTACTCCACCATTCTTGTACAAAGGCCGAGCAAGGGAAAGGGCAAAGGATGCAAAAAGAGAGAGATGCTGATAAACTAGGAAACATCAGTAGAACTAGCATCAACAGAATCTAATTTTACATTGCATCTTTATGCACAGCTGGAAAGCACGTTTAGGAAGTGTGCACTGGCCAGAATCCTTTTGGTGATTTACATGTGCATGGATTCAATTGTTTAATTCACTGTGGCAAATTGCTGCTAACTAGCAAGGCACTAGCTGCATTACTATGTTTGTGTGCATGTTGTGTAATTGAGTGTTCACCTCATAACATGATTGCCACATCATTAGTTAGCTGCAGATCACAGAGGTGAGTTATAGAATTTAACTTAATACATAGTAATCACCAACAGGGTTCTAGCCAGCATAACTGCTTGTTATCATTTCAGATTTTGGCAAATGTAGAAAGCTGGCTTCTTGTACAAACAAGTGTAGTGTATACCAATTTACTGGCTACATGGCAAAGCTTCCTGAGCTAAATAAAAATGTCTATGATCTTCAACAATTATAAAGAAACTTTCTGATTATCCTCCTTTAATATCCAATGTTTTTCCAGCATGCCAGATAACATAAATATTTGTAACAACAGTCCCTGACATCTCATTTTAATAGGCAGATTGATTCTAAACTGTAGAATCAAACCAAATTAGATGGGGAAAATTGTTACATTTGCTACATGGGGCAGTGATTTTTAAATGTTTGGAAAATGTTTACTATTTGAATCAAGATGGCAAATGGCAATAGGAATTTAAACTGTGTTGTGTTTTCCTGTTGAAAAATAAATGCTGTATTACTGGCTATTTGGTCCATTTCCAACAATATATTCATAGTATTCAAGCATAACTAGTTCTATTTTTGAAATTGTGGCTGAAATCCTATCGGTGCAGGAATATAATGGCATTGTCAGCCTGTTACAGCAACATTTGATTTTATATTATTGAAAGCTTTCTTATTCCCCCCCCCCATTAGTTTTTGAGGCTCCCTAGGTGTGTGTGTGTGAACCTTTAAGCTACCCCTCGTCCTGAGGCTTTCAAAGGCTTCTCCAAGTCTAAAGAGAGCCCAATTACAGATGTGGGCTGATGACATCATCCTATTTATGCAACTTAACATTTCACCAATGGGATTTCAACCAATAATTGAAATTTAAGATGATAACTTGAAGAAAACAGAGATATTTGTGAATGTGCACATTTGAGAGATAACTAGAGACAACCTTTAAAAAAAATCCAGAAATTCCGCATTGTTATTTGCATAGAGAAGCAATAGATTCCAACAAGAAGCAATAGATTCAGGTATTTCTGGAACTAGCTTTCAACCTGTTAAGAGTGTTGCCTGATTTTCAGAGATGACAATTTATCAGAATACTTCCAAACACTGCAATGGTTTATGGAACCAATCTCATTTCTTTTGATCAGAAGGCAACACAAATTGCACACAACATATCAAAGAAGTGTGTTTTCATATGCTGCTGTTTTCAGCTTCTTCTGGCATTTTTTCTGAATAAAGAAAAATCAGTTGTGATTTTATAAGGTTTTCAAGTGTCATAACATGCATTACATCTGAATTCAATAAACTGGTAGGCAACATCTTGTTTGCTATGTTCACTTTGCATCTGACTATTACTAATACTTTTAAACTACTGACATATTGGTGTGGAATTAAGACCTACATCTGGATTAGCTTTTTAATTTAAAAGTCTACCAGAATAATTGATTGTTTGGAGCTAACTGCAGGGGTTATGCCTTACACTTTGACAAATGTTTTATTAAAAGCAGGGAAACCGAAGATCATAATTCTGTGTTGTGCATAAGAAATGTTTGTGGCATTGTGTTTTGATTGCCTTTCATGAAATACAAATGCCATGTTTATTTTTGTAGGACTGTTCATACCATTTTAAAAAAAGTTTCTTAAAACTTTCCACACTTGATTCAGAACTGCAGGTCTGAGTTCACCAGCTTGGCTTTCTCAGTGAGCTGGAATTACCACATACCCTGGTTTTTCTAACCACAAATCATCAAAAGCATGAGTCAGCCTATCGGGATCAAGAAATGAGCTTAGAAACACATTGATTTGGAAACTTCAAAAAGCTGAAAATTCTTTTCCTGCCTTCTGGTTTCTGAGCTTAAGGGCATGCTTCCATCATGGTTTCATGTTTCATGTTTTGCCACAACCACAAATGAAAGAAACTGATTTTTCCCCCTCCAGGATGTATTACAATAATATAAAGGCTTCACATAACAGCCTGGGGGATGCCATATGCTATCCATCCCATCTCACATTTTTTTTCATTCATTTTCTGTTACTTATGAATGCAGTATTAAAACATATTAGTTTTGGATGCTAGAGTGCATAGGGAAGATCTCTATCATGACTTTCAGAATCTTTTTCAAAATACCCACATGGCAAATCAAACTAAGCATATTTTAAAACTTTGTAGCACAATGTCCTTCGTAGGAAAAAAATGCTTTTTCTAAAGGAAAAAATATTTTTTTCTTTTACTTCACTCCTGTCAGTTTCACAGATAAGCATATAATAACTCAGTGAATTTTTTTTATAATAAAAATAGTGAGGAAGGAAAGAAATGGGAAGAAATCTGCCATGTAGCCAAAGACGATGCGCTCCTGACAAATGATGGTTAGTAGGGATGGGACTTTCAAGGAAAATGAACTCCCAGTCCCATAATTCAGTGAGAACACCCCAAGCTGAATTATGGGATGGGAGCCATCAAATGGCAGGCAGTAGTGCAGCCCTCTTACCTCCACACCATTCCTGACATTTAAACAGCCATTCATTCTTATGGGGAAAAGTGTATTACACGTATAGTTTTAATTAAAACAAACAAAACATCAAAATACATAACCATAATAAAATAGAAAAAAGCAAGACATACAATAAAATAGACAAAATCAGGTCATTAAATGGCTTGGGAAAATGAAAATGGTTTGAGTTGGCACTGAAACAATTGTAGAATTAGCACCAGACACATATCCAAAAGGAGGCTGTTCCATGGATATTTGAAGCACCACTACCAAGAAGGTTATTTCCCTTGCTGACACATATCATGCCCATGATCCATGTATCAGAAGCTTCCCTGTTAAACTTAAGTCATAGGCAGGCTGATGAGGAAGAGGTACTTCTCTAAGAATTTAGGTTTCAAGATATTTAGGGTCTAAGGGGAAGTGCCAACATCTTGAATTGGGCTCGCGAGTCAATAAGTAGCCAGTGAAGCTCCTTCTAAATAGGTTTAACATGATTCCACCTGGCTGCACAAGCTGCAGTTCTGAAAGTCACACTTACCACTTACTGAAGCTTCCAGGTCATGTTCAAGGGTTGCCTCACAAAGAGTACATTAGAGTAATCCAACAGGGAGGTTAGCAGAAGACAAACCATTGTGGCCAGATGGACTGGCCCCAGACAATCATGACAAGGGACAGTCAAACATAGTGTGAGAACCAGCCAAAGTTCATTAAAAAAAACTTTTTAGCCTCTAATGCCACCTGGCCTTGAAGTGACAGTGAGCACTTCAAAGCTGCAATACTTACTATGTACCTTTTAAAGGAATGGAATTCTGATTCTGATTTTTTTTATTGTTGTTGTTCTCACCATTTTAGCTTGTGCCAACCTGATAAGACATCTCAACAGGAATTTTTAAGCTCCAAGAGATGTTTTGCCTCCAGGTGACAGTGAGATAGAAGTGCTATTTTCTCTTACCAAGGTCTCTGTAAATTGCACAGACTGTCTCTGTATGAAACTCATGGCTTCTCTTTGAGAAGCAAAGCTCACACATACATACACACAGAGAGAGACAGAAAACACAAAATTACGGGCTGAGCATTAAAAAAGGTGCACACTGCCACGTCAATGCTTCTGATCCTTAAAAGGCCATTGAACAAAGCAGCAGTTACCGCTACTGTTATTAGGTATTTTGCATTATCTGCGTTAAAGTCTTCTTTGAATTTGTTGTTGTTGTTTAGTCGTGTCCGACTCTTCGTGACCCCATGGACCAGAGCACGCCAGGCCCTCCTGTCTTCCACTGCCTCCCGGAGTTGGGTCAAATTCATGTTGGTTGCTTCGATGACACTGTCCAACCATCTCATCCTCTGTCGTCCCCTTCTCCTCTTGCCTTCACACTTTCCCAACATCAGGGTCTTTTCCAGGGAGTCTTCTCTTCTCATCAGATGGCCAAAGTATTGGAGCCTCAGCTTCAGGATCTGTCCTTCCAGTGAGCACTCAGGGTTGATTTCCTTCAGAATGGATAGGTTTGTTCTCCTTGCAGTCCAGGGGACTCTCAAGAGTCTCCTCCAGCACCACAATTCAAAAGCATCAATTCTTCGGCGGTCAGCCTTCTTTATGGTCCAGCTCTCACTTCCATACATCACTACTGGAAAAACCATCACTTTGACTATGCGGACCTTTGTCGGCAAGGTGATGTCTCTGCTTTTTAAGATGCTGTCTAGGTTTGTCATCGCTTTCCTCCCAAGAAGCAGGTGTCTTTTAATTTCGTGGCTGCTGTCACCATCTGCAGTGATCGTGGAGCCCAGGAAGGTAAACTCTGTCACTGCCTCCATATCTTCCCCTTCTATTTGCCAGGAGGTGATGGGACCAGTGGCCATGATCTTAGTTTTTTTGATGTTGAGCTTCAGACCATTTTTTGCGCTCTCCTCTTTCACCCTCATTAAGAGGTTCTTTAATTCCTCCTCACTTTCTGCCATCAGAGTGGTATCATCTGCATATCTGAGGTTGTTGATATTTCTTCCGGCAATCTTAATTCCGGCTTGGGATTCATCCAGTCCAGCCTTCCGCATGATGTATTCTGCATATAAGTTAAATAAGCAGGGGGACAATATACAGCCTTGTCGTACTCCTTTCCCAATTTTGAACCAATCAGTTGTTCCATATCCAGTTCTAACTGTTGCTTCCTGTCCCACATATAGATTTCTCAGGAGATGGATAAGGTGGTCAGGCACTCCCATTTCTTTAAGAACTTGCCATAGTTTGCTGTGGTCCACACAGTCAAAGGCTTTTGCGTAGTCAATGAAGCAGAAGTAGATGTTTTTCTGGAACTCTCTGGCTTTCTCCATAATCCAGTGCATGTTAGCAATTTGGTCTCTAGTTCCTCTGCCCCTTCGAAATCCAGCTTGTACTTCTGGGAGTTCTCGGTCCACATACTGCTGAAGCCTGCCTTGGAGGATTTTGAGCATAACCTTGCTAGCGTGTGAAATGAGTGCAATTGTACGGTAGTTGGAGCATTCTTTAGCACTTCCCTTCTTTGGGATTGGGATGTAGACTGATCTTTTCCAATCCTCTGGCCACTGCTGAGTTTTCCAAACTTGCTGGCATATTGAGTGTAGCACCTTAACAGCATCATCTTTTAAGATTTTAAATAGTTCCACTGGAATGCCATCTCCTCCACTGGCCTTGTTGTTAGCCATGCTTTCTAAGGCCCACTTGACTTCGCTCTCCAGGATGTCTGGCTCAAGGTCAGCAACTACACTCATATGGATATTAAATTGCAACGGAGAGATGATCAGTCCCTGTGGGACTCCACAATTAAGAGTCAAAGGGATGGAAATCACCTCCCCAAGCTGCACTCTCTGAGAACAGTCCTCCAGAAAGGAATGGATCCAAGACAGAGCCAGGCCACCAAACCCCAACCTGGAGAGCCTCCCCAGGAGGATACCATGGTTGATGATATCAAAGGCTGCTGTGAGATTGAGGAGGACCAACAGGAACATTTTGCCCCTGTCAGCCTCACCTTGCAGGATGAGCAATGCCATCTCCATGCCATGATGCAGCCTGAACCCAGACTGGAACGGGTTGAGGATATCAATCTCCTCCAGGAGTGCCTGCAGCTGATAGGCCACTACTCTCTCCACTAGCTTGCTTTAGAATGGAACATTAGTGATGGATCTATAGTTGTTAATATCATTCACCGGGAGATTCGGTTTTTTACAGATAGGCCTAATGAGGATCTCCTTCAGGGCACAGGGGGCCTGCCCTCCCGGAGAGATCCATTAATAATGGTCATGGCCCAATCTGTCATTACAGGCCTGTCCACTTTTATGAGCCAGGCCAGTCAAGAATCTAGGGAGGTTGCAGTAGCCTTACAGCAATCAAGCACTCTCTCAACTTCTTCTTATGTCACAAGCTGGAATTGTATTACCATCACCAGGCAAGGTGGTTCAGTAGACGTCTCAGCTCGACCTACTGAAGAAAAGTGATGGTCAAGGTTCTCTTCTCTCATCTTGCAGTTGAGGAGGATAACTTTGCAGTTCCTTGTGCTTGCCTGAAAGAAGGAGGCAAGCAAAATTCACTTCTCTAATAAAGAACAGGATAATCATCCAGGTTCTGGGCCTCCCAGACATGAGACAAGCCACTTCCAGCTTGTTTCATTCTTGAATCTCTGTCCTCCCTCATAACAGTAGAGAAGAATGCTAGCTCACCTCCAGGAAACAATATCTTACAAGTATCTGTGAGATCTTCCTAAGAACTTCGTGACTTGTCTGTTTACAAACACTTGTACTATAGAGTAGCAGGATACCCATTAACATCAATCTAGTTCTATGTATCCTCTGCTATTATGCATATAAATATAAATCTGCCTAAGCAACAGGATACCTATATGTAGCAGACTGGCAAACACTTAAAGTATTGTCAAAGTTTGCATCATCACAAAACTTACTAAATCTTGCACTACTTAATGGAATAGGATTGTGTGGAACTGCCGCCCTTACTGGGAACTGCCATAAATGGGAAGTGACTGTGACTCACTAGTACAGTAAATCTGCATGTGCTAATTTGCAGTCTCATATGCAGTTCAAAAGTCATCGATAGATTGGTTGGGAAAGGCTTTGGCTAAAACTTTAAAGAACAACTACCAGTAAATTACACTGGACAAGATATTAATTTGGCTGTGCTTTGTAATTTGACCAAGCTGTTTTGTTGAATGGGTAGTCAGATGATGGACAACAGGAAAGGATAAATTGAAAGTCAACAACTTAAAAAAAACAAGGAGGGGGGAGGCTGTCTGAAAAAGACACTGGTGTGAACGGGAACATTTTTTCCCTCACCAGTGAGGAGATATCTATATCCCTAGAGCTGAAATAAGAGGCTTGTAAGGCTGTTGGACTTAGGGTGATGAAAGGAGGTGGAGTCCAGTTTGTCACTCTGCATTTCACTTTTTGATGTCTAAAATTTAAAAATAGTTACTTCTTCATCAGATTGTTTCTCTGTGTTAATCAGACCTCTGTCCTCTACAGCACTGCTGGAGAAGTCTCAGGTGGGCCCCCCATCTACCCTATCACCAACTGCACACCACCTAATCCTTGTGAAACAATGGTTGAAACTGCAGTATTGCAGTCAAAACTCTGCTCACAACCTGTGATCAATCCCTGCAGATTTAGATAGCTGGCCTGAGGCTGACTCAGCCTTCCATCCTTCTGCGGTTGGTAAACTGGGCACCCAGCTCGCGGGGGGGGGGGGGACAAGAGTGTCCTTTGATTAGATGGGCAGTATAAAAATAAAATAAAATTAAAAAGTGTAGCCTGCATAATTAAATTGTAAGCCACCAGAAAGTGTTTTAAGTGCTATGGGGCAGTACATAAGCAGCACACTTTTGCTTTTTGCTTTGCTTTTAGCCCTGGTGCTCCACTCATCAATGGAACCCTTGACACTCACTGTTTTAATTCTCCCACAATGTCTCTGGGTCCATTTGTGGAAATTTTTAAATGTCAGATGCCAGCAATATATTTATTCACTTTGTGGCTACTACTGCATTCGTTATTACCAGCTCAATAAAGTAGAGAACAGAGGGCACCACTATTGAGGTACCAAAAGATCTTCCAAATTGGCACCAGCCTTGATACTAATACTCAGTTTTAATATTGACCATTTATGTCTATATTTAACTTTCCTTTACAAATGAGGAAGAAATTTAGAAGTTTGTGTCATGTGTTGATTGAACTGGTGCTCCAAGTGCACACTTTTCACTCTGAATGTTACTGGGAAGGAAGTCACATTTCAAAAAAGGCAAAACAATATAGCTGTGAGTTTCTTGTAATAAGTATGGACATTTTCAGTACAAGCCTCCTTTCTTTACCTTCCCATCATACAAGAAGTGATCAGTGAAACTTTAGTTTTCAGTAATTAAATTCATTATATCAAGGTTTACACCAATATGCTAATAACTCCATTAATCTTCTTCCTTTATATGCAAATCTGGAGCCCAGATGTTGCATCATTTGCAAATATTGCAATTAAAACATTTTATCACTTGCAGTTATGCAAAAGAGCAGCAGACTGGAAAATGGGTAAAATTGCTTGGCTAGGACATTGCCATAGCAACACACTGACCTCTATTGAATTAGTTGCAAGTGAAGATTCCATTATTAATTATAATGGTCAGAAATGGATGTAATCTGAATCTTTCTTTTACATTCTTAATATGGGCATTTCCCAGTCATCATAAATCTCAGGTTTTAAGAGTCAAGGACCCAGCCCCAAACCATTAAAAGCCATAATCCTTAAACACTGATGGAAAGTGAGGTACAGTGGGAGATTGTCATTTATCAAATCTGCTCAAGGTATTTCTTTAACTTTTTGTAGTCTAAGCACTCTGTCAGGCATGCTTCAAAGTGCATATTCATTATTGCTCATTTTAGCTATTGAACTCTCTGCATTATGTGTGTCAGCAATTATCTCTCACTTTAGAAAGCCACCATTAATTAGGGCCAAACTAATCACCACAGGACCTGTGAAACAGATAAATGTCTCTCTTTGTCAGACTTTTCACTTTTTTTGCCATGACAAAGTTATTATTTTCTTGGCTTTCCATCAAAGAAAAGTTGGTGTTTAATTATAGGAGACATTTTACATACTGACACAGGAGATAATCCCTAGCATTGAATACAGTCCTGTTGTGCCATAAATGCAGGAGCTTACTCCAGGTCTACAGGGGAGGAATAAAATAGTAAACTGCCTTGTCACTTTGCAGTATAATAAGAGCAAAATTTGTATCAGCCTGTTCCATTGCTTATGTGAGATTTCTTGGCATCCTACAATTTCAAATTCCCTTTATCAAAATACTCTATAATCATTCCCCTGCTTCACATGAATATTCCAAATTTCTACTTATTCATAGTGCATGCATTTATTTAAAAGTTCATTATTACTATTATTTAAATATGCATGGAAGCCTACATAACCATGCACAACAGGAGTGGGTTACTATGATTCTCTTAATGTTTCGGGACTGTTCTTCCATAATACTTTACCATAGGCTGTGTTGGTTGGGGTTGCCCACCCCAATATAGAATCTTCCCATATTTTTTCAGTCAGCAATTCTAAACACAGGTGCTAGAGGGACTAGGTCCTACTGACCACACCTGGGCTTACTTCTAGATCAACATGCACAAATTGTACTGCCAGCCTCTTATTTGTTAATTTACTGCAGTTTTTCTCATGTACATGATTATTCTGTCATATTCATAGTTCATAGTTTAGCATTACATAATCATGCCCACTCATTTCACTCATTTCACACGCTAGCAAGGTTATGCTCAAAATCCTCCAAGGCAGGCTTCAGCAGTATGTGGACCGAGAACTCCCAGAAGTACAAGCTGGATTTCGAAGGGGCAGAGGAACTAGAGACCAAATTGCTAACATGCGCTGGATTATGGAGAAAGCCAGAGAGTTCCAGAAAAACATCTACTTCTGCTTCATTGACTACGCAAAAGCCTTTGACTGTGTGGAGCACAGCAAACTATGGCAAGTTCTTAAAGAAATGGGAGTGCCTGACCACCTTATCCATCTCCTGAGAAATCTATATGTGGGACAGGAAGCAACAGTTAGAACTGGACATGGAACAACTGATTGGTTCAAAATTGGGAAAGGAGTACGACAAGGCTGTATATTGTCTCCCTGCTTATTTAACTTATATGCAGAATACATCATGCGGAAGGCTGGACTGGAGGAATCCCAAACCGGAATTAAGATTGCCGGAAGAAATATCAACAACCTCAGATATGCAGATGATACCACTCTGATGGCAGAAAGTGAGGAGGAATTAAAGAACCTCTTAATGAGAGTGAAAGAGGAGAGCGCAAAAAATGGTCTGAAGCTCAACATCAAAAAAACTAAGATCATGGCCATGGGCCCCATCACCTCCTGGCAAATAGAAGGGGAAGATATGGAGGCAGTGACAGATTTTACCTTCCTGGGCTCCACGATCACTGCAGATGGTGACAGCAGCCACGAAATTAAAAGACACCTGCTTCTTGGGAGGAAAGCGATGACAAACCTAGACAGCATCTTAAAAAGCAGAGACATCACCTTGCCGACAAAGGTCCGCATAGTCAAAGTGATGGTTTTTCCAGTAGTGATGTATGGAAGTGAGAGCTGGACCATAAAGAAGGCTGACCGCCGAAGAATTGATGCTTTTGAATTGTGGTGCTGGAGGAGACTCTTGAGAGTCCCCTGGACTGCAAGGAGAACAAACCTATCCATTCTGAAGGAAATCAACCCTGAGTGCTCACTGGAAGGACAGATCCTGAAGCTGAGGCTCTAATACTTTGGCCATCTGATGAGAAGAAAAGACTCCCTGGAAAAGACCCTGATGTTGGGAAAGTGTGAAGGCAAGAGGAGAAGGGGACGACAGAGGACGAGATGGTTGGACAGTGTCATCGAAGCTACCAACATGAATTTGACCCAACTCCGGGAGGCAGTGGAAGACAGGAGGGCCTGGCGTGCTCTGGTCCATGGGGTCACGAAGAGTTGGACACGACTAAACGACTAAACAACAACAACAATCATGCCCATGGCTTTGACTTGAACAGTACCTTTGCCTCTGGAATAAAGTAAAGAATTTCAATTTAAAAAAATTGTGATTCTTCTTTGTTTTCATAGCAAGAAAATAGCTACTAAGAGTTGAGTCACACTGGCAATTTTTCAATTTATTCATTCATTATTTGATGTATTTATTTCCTGTTCTTTCCTATAAGACTTTCAGCACATAGTGGTGGATTTGAATGGAAGATTATGACTTAATGAGGACTCTTTTGAGTTGATTGGTTGTCAGGGCGGGTTCACAAATGCAGGGGACAGGCTTATATATGTTTTATGACCACACACATACTATAGAAATTACTGACAGTATGTGCACATATTCATTTTATCGGTAAAAACATATCCACTATTCAGAGCAGGGAATGGTCTGGTGGTAACTCCAGATTTTCTAGCATATACTGTTTGCAGAATCCCAAAGCAAAGATTTGGGATTCTCGAACCCAGTTTTCATGTGCAGAACCAATATTTTAACCACTGTACTGTAATGTTTCATTTTTTAGCACAGTGGTTCTTAAGCTTTGGAATCTCTGATCCACTGAACACTTGATCAAAAAATCCAAGCCCCACCAAGACAGAAACAAAATGCTCACTTTTCCCCAAGCAGGACATTTATCTGCTCATACATTCTTTTATTATATTTTTCTCCTTTACAATAAGCTAGTGGACAAATTTCTGCGGAAAACTGAATCTGAATTTGAAACTAAGAGGTCCATTACTTGAACTTCAAAAAAACTGTGTTTCATCCTTTACCATCTGATTATGTTACAAATTGCCCGAGATGAAATGTAAAAATATGTACTCTTAGCAGACACACATGCCATGTAGGTACATACAGACTTGAAATCCAAATAATTTAATAGATTGGAATCTTACTTGAGTGCACTCTAGGGATAGTAGAGCTTCCTACAAAATACAAAGGAGTATATAATGATACACCTCAAAGAAGACTAAGGAAATCCAACCTTGTTAGAGAAGGTTGGATCACAGTGACCCAGATGTCTGACCTGATAACCATTCCCATCGATAGCAGTAACCCTAAAGGCATTATCAAAACATTTTGAGCAAGGTCGTATTAATTCATGCTGGCATAATTAGAACATTAGTACATTTGGGTAGCTAGTTATTAGCAGGCAACAAAGTCATGTCTATTACAAGGAAAACAATAGCTAAGGAAAAATAAAGTGCAACTGAATATACCTAGGCATTATTACCATATAGATGATACAAGCATATTAGGTTGCAAGGAACCCTATTGTACACCAATGCCATGGTTACATTGGGAATGAAGCAAAGAGACAGGTCCAAGAGAACAGAACTCTACTCAGCATTCAGAAGAGACTCTTGGTAACTGTACTGTGATGCCAGAATTGTTTTCAAGTAGAGATCGGCATGAATTAAAAAATGAATCACCAAATTTGTTCAAAAATCACTAATTCATCGATTCACATTCATATGAATCAATGCCCAAATGAATCACGAATCAATGATTTTTAGTGATTTTTTATTTGTTGGACTACAAAATGCCCCCCAGGCACCTGGAGACACCAAAATTGCAGGGAAGCTTCTGCTGACTCTCCTCTACAATCCCTCTAAGTTTGATAAAGATTGGGTTTCCCCAAGCCAGCTGCTAAAGGGCACTTTCCTGGGGGGGGGGGAGCCACTTTGTTGGTGTATAACTTGGATGTCTTGAAACATGAGAAACTGGGTGAGGGATTGCTAGTTGCGACAGAGATTATTGTGTGGTGAAACACACACAGACACACACATTCATTCCTCAGCTCCTGTGTGAGTCAGGTAAGCATAAGAACCCTGAGCATCAACCATGAGAATGTCTTTAACATTTCTCCTATTTTGAAATCTTTTTTGAAGGCAATTTCTTTTCAGTCAAATTGACTGAGAATGGTTGAAATTCTCATAGAAGAAATTCCCCACCTAACACTTAGTTTTCATACAGATCTGAACCAACATGGAGAGGGTGGATTTTCCACAGCCTACATGAAATAATCCACTCAAAGATATAGGAAAAAAATAGTACAATGTCCATAACTGAGGTGTTGTATACTTGTGGTGCTACTACAATGTGCTTCCTATGTTTTTTTTCTCAGCACATTCATTTATCCAACGGATGTAGGATCTATAAAGATCCGATTCATGAGAATGTTACGAATTGTGCACTTAACTCTTGAGAAAATATGAAAAACATTCTTGTGTGATTATCCTTATGTGATTTCATGATGAACAGAATTTTGATTTGTATATCACATGTCTTTCTAACAAAGTTCTGAATTCTCCTTGCACTTGGAGGGAGCTCTGATATGAAGCATGCAGATAAATTTAAAATGTTAAATACTCTGAAGCAGGCTCACTTAATTAAAGCCTTACAAAGACTTTAATGAGTGACATTGGATTTTTCTATGGTAATTAGAGTTTAGGAGTAAAGGACAATTGACATGATAACCCCCTCCTCTCATAAACATCACCCAAGGTATGAAGAGGATAAGTGCAGTTCCATCAGCATTAATCCTACAAAGGAAGAGGGAGAGAGAGAGAGAAGCCCATTTAGAAACACTTTACATTCTTTACTCCTACAAGAAATGAACAGCACTAATTGCTGGTTTCAGAAATGTCCTTATTATCTATTATGGGAACTTTCCCCTTGGCATAGTCTACCAGTCCTTCCTTAATTTGAAACTATTATTAGTGCCTGAGATAGTCCTCTAATGTATCACTTAAAAGAGCTGGGACATATTTCATGATCCTTTTTACTCAGAGCTATGGGAAGACCATGCTTCCTGCCTAAGGCAACATGTCATCATACATGGTGCTCAGCTCCTATTACAGAAGATCCAAATTCCTGGAGACATGAGGGGGAATAGAGTTCAATAGCTCACATGAGACACTTTATATCCCAATTAATAGTAATTAATGTTTTGTCTAAAACATGTACTGAATCAATAATTATTTATAGGATAACTTTTTGTTCATGAACAGATAGCTTCAAATTCTTAAATTGATACCTCTAAATTCCATGACAGAGCAGAACTTTTAATCAGGGGCATATTACTTGGCAATAATGATATGAGTCTTCCTTGGCTTAACTCAGAATTGTCTCAGGAGTTCTAAACTTTCCTGATGAATGTTTGTAAAAATTTATTCTGGTTCCAAAAGTTTTCTTCCCACTGGAGTTGGGGAAAAACTTTGTTTTTTGTACTACAACTCCCCAGAATGACAGCCAGCACACCCATCCCATCTCTCCTTCCAGCTCATAATGATTATTTAAAATATGCACAACTGTTGATACCTTCTTTGGGTTAAACATAACTCAAAGCAGATGACAATATCACTATTAAAAGAATAAAACACTGAAAAATTCTATGTATAATAAAAATCTATAAGACTGAGATACTGAAGAGTAGCAACAGAAAATGGAACAATAACCCCCCTCCCACAATAACAGTAGCAGAAAGCCATCATAATCAACAATTATCAATGAGTTTATTGTACAAATGCCAGATGATCTCAAGGAGATACAGAGTTTGTCTAAATGATTCAACACGTATTCAGAGACCCACTTCCAACTTGCCACTGGAAATGCCTTGTTCCAGCTCCCAACAGCAGCAGGCCATTCATGCCCATGGAGATTCCCCTAAATGTACTAGGAGCCTTTGGCAGCCAGAGTCCTATTCTATTAGCAAGATTCCCTTTCCACCCATGGATTAACACTTTTGCTATGTTTAGTGGTTCCTCGATCAACAAAATGCTAGCTGCAGGGCTGCATTCTTGTTTTTCTTTTAAATTTATTTATTTTCATTTTTTGCCTCATTATTTGTAACTGTGGCACCCACAAACAGTTCTCTCCTGAACCTCATCCCCCCTCCAAGCAAAGAGTGATGCTTGGCCTGCTAACTTCCTAAACTAAGCTCCATACTTTCAAAAAACTAGTTCCTAGCTATTTTATCAGGAATGAAAGAGAAACCTTTTGATTTTATGGTTGCATTTACTCCAAATCCACAGATTATACTGGTATATTAACTAATGAGTTGCTTAATGTAGCAAAAACAAGTGAGCTGCTGTTGATTCCTCTCAATACAGCCATGATACACTATGTCTCAGGGTGAAACTACACAGCAAGAAAAATGCAAAAGGATCTGCTGTGAAATCACAGCCAGGAAGTCAAGTTTCCCTGTGTGAGTTCACTTTAGCCAATCACACAGCAATCAACACACAGGGAGAGGAAGAAATTGGCAATCAGTCTTGTTTGCAGCTTGTTAAGGTAGTTCTGCAGTGGCCATCCAGATTTTCAGGAGGTATAGTTACAGCTGAGCTGCTTTAAGAAGCTGCAAAAAAAGTGCTATTAGCAATTTCCTCCATGTTATCTACTGACTCCTCACTCTTTTCATCCTCTTTGGTTTTCTGGATGCACTAGTAAATTGGGAGATTTCAATTATCCTGATATCTGTTGGGAGGCAAATTCTGAAAAACATGGCCCTTCCAAGAAATGGCTGGCTTATGTGGCTGATAATTTTCTCCTACAAATAGTAGAGAAAGAAACTAGAAGACTAGTTATCCTTGACTTGATTCTAACCAATAGAGACAACTTGGTGGAGGAAGCGGCAGTAAGGGGAACTCTGGACAAGAGTGACCATGTTCTACTAGAATTCTTGATATCAAAAGAAACCAAAGCAGAGTGTAGACACACATATATGCTGGATTTTTAAAAAGCCAATTTTAATGAACAAGGATAAGTAAGGTCCCATGGCAGGAGATCCTAACAAGAAAAGGAGTCCAAGAAGGGTGGGAGCTTCTAAAAAGGGAATTTCTAAAGGCACAACTCCATACAATTCCAACAAGAAAAAAGGTAGGAGACAGCAAAAAAAGGCCAGTGTGGCTTCACAAAAAGCTCGGCGAGGACTTGAAAACAGAAAAAGGACACATATAGGAAATGGAAGGAAAGCCAGACCACAAAGAAAGAGAACAGACAAGTAGCAAGGTATTGCCGGGATGGCATTAGGAGGGTAAAAGCTGAGAAAGAGCTGAGGCACTAGAGACACTAAAAGCAACAAAAAAGCGTTCTTCATGTATGTGCATAGCAAAAGTCAAAGCAAAGAAACAGTGGCTCAGCTGCTCAATAGAGATGGAAAAATGATTACAGGTGACAAACAAAAGGGAGAACTGCTCAATTCCTATTTTAGCTCAGTCTTTTTTCTAAAGGACAGACTATGATCCTCCAGACAAATGTGAAGTGTGGGTGGAGGGGACAAGATTACAGTTGTAGATTGATGAACAAGTTGTCAAGGGATACCTTATTACCTTAAATGAATTCACATCTTCAGGGCCAGAAGAATTGCATCCAAGAATATTGAAGGAACTGGCTGAAGAACTCTCAGAACCACTGTCCATTATTTTCTTAAAATCATGGAAAATGGGTGAGGTGCCAGATTACTGGACAAGGGCTAATGTTGTCTCTATCTACAAAAAGGGCAAAAAGGAGGAACCTGGGAACTACAGGCCAGTCAGCCTGACATCAACTCTAGGGAAAATCCTGGAACAGATTATAAAATGGACACAATGAAAACATTTAGAAAACAAAGCAGTAATAACTAGAAGCCAACATGGATTTGTCAAGAACAAATCCTGCCAGACTAATCTGATCTCAATTTTTAATCAGGTAACTTCCCTGATAGACAGAGGGATATCATATATCTTGACTTCAGCAAAGCTTTTGACAAAGTGCCCCATGATATCCTGATTAGCAAGCTAACTAGGTGTGGGCTGGATAGATCAAGTATCAGGTGGATAAACAGTTGGCTACAGAATCGTACTCAGAGGGTGATGATTAATGGCTCCTTTTCAATCTGGGAGGAGATAACATGTGGGGTACCCCAGGGCCCAGTCCTGGGCCCAGTGCTATTCAATATTTTTATTAATGACCTGGATCAGAGGATACAGGGAATGCTAATCAAATTTGTGGATGACACAAAATTGGTTGGTATAGCTAACACCCTGTAAGACAGAAACAAAATTCAAAATGATTTAGACAGGCTTGAACACTGGGCTGAAAACAACTGAATGAAATTCAACAGGGATAAGTGCAAAGTACTGCACCTAGGAAAAAGAAACCAAACACACAGTTACAAGATGGGGATACCTGGGATACCAGTTCTGGACACTGCACTTCAAGAAGGATGCCAACAAATTGGAACAAGTTCAGAGGATGGCAACAAGGATGATCAAGGGGCTGTAAATCAAGCCCTCTGAGGAAAGACTGAAAGAGCTCAGCATGTTTAGCCTTGAGAAAAGAAGACTGAGGAGTGATATGATAGCACTTTTCAAATACTCGAAAGGCTGTCATACAGAGGAGGGGCAGGATCTGTTTCAATCATCCCAGAGTGCAGGAAATACAACGATGGGCTCAAAAGCAATCTGTATGCTGCTCTCACACCTTGCATTAAAAATATAATGTGAGGAGTTGCCAGTGATACACTACAGAATGTCAGCACTGCAGCAGCAGATGTGGGAGTGGTGCAAGTAAGAGGCAGTTCCAGAGAGATGGGGTGCTGTGTGCGTCCCACCACTGGAAAGCTGCTCATTTTGTACATTAAACCACTGTTTAGAGTTACATGAACAAACCTAGAGCCAATAGATATTGCATTGTCTTTTCTGTAACATGGCTACAAGGCTCCACTTTCCTTTATATCTAACTGAAGTTTATGGCATCATGTACATTAGGACAACATGTAGTTAGTTTAAGCAAGCTGTCGGCAAGTTCCAATGGGCTGGGAGCAGTATTTACCCTCCAGGAATCACTGAAAGTGTCATTCCCCACACCTAAACAAAATTAGAAGTGATTAGAACACCACTTCCAGTTTAATAAAATGCTTTTGAAAAGCAAAACATAATGCAGGGGTGCACCTTGTTTTGAAAAACAAGCCTTGCTCCTGAAAACTTCCAAGACCAATAGTTCTCCTTTTCGCCCCCAAATTTTAGAGGTGTTTAGAAGCTGGAAAAAAAAAGTTTGATGACAGTGTGTTCAGATTGTTTTGCTACACCATAGACCATGGACACACGAGGCAAATGTTGCCTTCCTATCCCCCATTGAGTTCATATCATAAATTTGCAGTCACATGATGCACGGCCATTATCTGGTGAGCGTGCTAACTGTGGATCATTTCTCGCTCAGCCAAAGGCTTCTACTTTTATGTTGTGGATCTTTTCAAAAACATATTACATTGCTGCATGTGAATGATCTTATCTCAACTTTTTAAAACTACTGTCACCATGCATGTCCTTTATTTTTTTTTAATTTTTCTGTAGCGTTTTTTATTGATGCATCAGTTAACTTCTGTCGAACGGTCTCAACAAGAAGCTCTAGGCACTTCTTGAATTGGAAGAAAATGTTGTGGTATTTCAAAAGCATGTCGGGACACACATCCTGGGATATATGCCACGTGATCACAAAGCATGACAGGAACACAATTGAAGTCAGATAACAACAGGGGGAGATTTTGCTGGTTTGACCACAGCCATAGTTTAAGGAAATGGTTTTGATTGTTTGACAACACCATAGTTTAATCTAACTGTGATTTCAGTTTCAGGTGAAATGACAAAGTATTTCTAGATAAAACCAAAACCAGATGTTTCAGTCTCTTCATGAAAGTACTAGAATATTCCCAACATTTCTTCATGTAACTGTAAACTATGTTTCAAATGCAATCAATATTTAAGTTTGCTGAAGGTCCCAGTACGATATTCAACTGATGCACAGATTTTCTACAGTATACTCTGCAAATAAAAGTTATGATATAAAACATATCCTAGCTCAAAGATGCATATGAAAGGAAGCTGCTATGGGATTCAGTGCTAAAGCTCATATCTAAATTTGGAAGGAATTAGATTTAGTTGCCATGGAAACTCTCTGGTTCTTATCTGTTCTTTTTTGGAAGTGTGCAAATTGCAGAATAATAAAAAGTAACACTAACAGTCCACTTGGTGGGGTAGGAAGCATTAGAAATAAGTTAATAATATAATCTGGCTCGATAATAGTGCTCTTTGTTTATAATGTAATTATGCTAGAAATAGTTCTTGTCACTTCAAGTCTTCATTGTAATTTTTATGTCTTTCTGTGTATGTATGCAGGTTCATACTGTTCTTGTAAAATCAGCAGTTTTGCATAACTTAGATAGCTGGTAATTATTCCCTTTTCCCTTAAACTTCAGAAAGATAATGTAATACACCAGGGGCATGGAAACCATGGGCCATAATCTCTATTCATTCTTCAGCTGCCGCCTGTGGAACCCATGTCCCTGACCCTTTTTCTCCACAGCCCAGCTGCTAGGCTCTATTATCCCCTGTGTTGTCTAACAACCTTGCTATATATTCTTATATAGGTTAAAGCTCTAATTTGATAGTATGTGGCAACATATACTTGAGCAATACAAATGAGCTTTCAAGTATTTTATATTGTTTCAGGTCAGATAAGGGCAACATTTATGCTCCCCAAAACTACATATGTAAGGAGTCCACATGCCAGCAGTCAGTGGAGCCAAAGCCAGCAATGGCCAAAGCCTGTGATCTACCTTCCACTTCTCCCTCCCTCCCTCCCTCCCTCTCTCTCTCTCTCTCTCTCTCTCTCTCTCTCTCTCTCTCTCTCTCTCTCTCTCTCTCACACACACACACACACACACACACACACACACACACCATAATCTCCATCATAGGCTTCTCATGACCAAAGCAGGCAGGTGCCTTCCCCCTGAAACATTGGGGTGAGGTATTCAACATGTCCTTTTGCTGAATCCACAAACCACCCTGATACACAAACTCTTGCAGCCTTACTCTCTTTTTCTCTTATACAACCTCACATCCACCAATCACTATCTCTCCTCACTCACAGACAAACACACTACAGTACTTCCTTCTCTCTCCAGTTCAGTTTGACAAACACTCTCACACAGGATACGTATATGCACCTATAATACACGCACGGCACTCACCCTTTTCTTCCATCTTAGCAGACTCCTTCTTCTCCTCTCTATATAATAGGACCCCATCTCTCAAATGCCTCCACATATAATGCTGGCAACAGCTGAAAAGTGAAAAATCAGCTAGGTGGAGGGAGCTGGTCAGGGGACATAGTTTGCCTGTATCTGCTTCAGACAATTATCTTATGCACAGCCTGCATGAGTATAAAAGTCACCTAATGAAAGAATAATGCAAATATTAGGGGAATTCTGAACAACATGGATAAACTACCTAGGCAGCTATCCACATAAGGTGAAGCCCTTTCTCTTCAGGCAAGATTTCCCTTAATTGTCTGGCTGCCTGAATGGGGCTTTTAAATGGATGCTTTGAATGTGTTTTCAGTGTTGCTTTTGTTTACTTTTTAGCATTTGTGTACTTACTGTTTTTAGCTTTAAATATTGTCTTTTAATTATATAAGCTACCTTGGGTCCTTTTTAAGGAGAAAGGTGGGGTGAAACATATTTTAAATAAATAAATACAAAATCAAATTAGTGGTATATCCATTGTCTGGGCAATTAGCAATAAAAACAAAACAAAATCACCTCATTATTGCTGAAGGAACATGCTTTAGATAACACCACCTGTAGAACAGCTAACTAGTAATCCTTTCTTTGCAATGAACAGCTTTTACTAGAAGATGCTGGCTTAAAGGTTTGAGCCAAAGGCATAAGATACAGGCATCTACTAAAATCATATGGCAGGAGGGGTGGGAAGCCAGGTGGTATTGAAGCCTCCATTACACTTATGGTGCCCATCTTTTTTGTCACAGTGACTACATGTTTGTATTTATACTTTACATTCTTTAACCCAGGGTGGTGCAGGGCAATTCATAGAGGTGGGTGGGAAGATAAAGGCTTGAAGATTCATCAAAACAGTCAGGTTGTGCAGGAAAGTAACAGATAACAGTTTAAGAATGTCACTGAACATTTGGGGGCAATAACAATGTGAAAGGAATTCCCTTGAGCCACCACTTAGGCTCTGAGATCTGGGGGCGGGGAAGGAATATCCTTTTTTTTACCTATACTGCTTAAGGTAAAGGTAAAGGTTCCCCTTGACAATTTTTGTCCAGTCGTGTTCGACTCTAGGGGGTGGTGCTCATCCCCGTTTCCAAGCCATAGAGCCAGCGTTTGTCCGAAGACAATCTTCCGTGGTCACATGGCCAGTGCGACTTAGACACAGAACGCTGTTACCTTCCCACCGAGGTGGTCCCTATTTATCTACTCACATTTGCATGCTTTCGAACTGCTAGGTTGGCGGGAGCTGGGACAAGCGACGGGTGCTCACTCCGTCACGTGGATTCGATCTTACAGCTGAAGATCTACAGACCTTATAGCACAGAGGCTTCTGCGGTTTAACCCGCAGCGCCACCACGTCCCTATACGTCCCATACTGCTTAAGACACTTATTTTAGGGCTCTGGAAGCCAGTGACCCAAGATGGTCTCCCTCACCATCTGAAATGGTGTGGCCAAATATGGAAAGAGGCAATACATTGCCTTCAACTGAGGGTCAGAATAGGCTCATCCTAACTTAATGTACAGATAGTGACAAGGCACCCTCACCTTTATTATAATGTCCTGAGTAGTCAAATGGCACATTGCAAATTTCTGTT
Source organism: Intellagama lesueurii (assembly GCA_037013535.1). NCBI lineage: Eukaryota > Metazoa > Chordata > Lepidosauria > Squamata > Agamidae > Intellagama > Intellagama lesueurii. Next base: position 54,448,639 of record JBAJHW010000003.1, on the reverse strand, counting down.
TTCTGTAGAGTTTATTTATTTATTTATTTATTAGATTTATATACCACCCATCTAGAATGTGTCTACTCTGGGCAGTTTACATATAATATAAAAATAAACTAAGATAAAATCCAGATTAATCCAATATAGGAAAGGAAAAAAGAAGGGGGGGGGAGAAGAAGAAGAAGGAGAGAAAAGAAAAAGAAGAAAAGGGGAGATAGGCTAGGTCAGTGATGGCAAACCTATGGCACGTGTGCCCCAGGTGGCACGCGAAGCCCTTTCTTATGGCACGCAAGGTATTGGTCCACCCACCCTCCCTTGTGGAGCCAAACCTTATGAGCCGGCTGCAGCCGGGATTCCCCCTTCCCCTGCCACTTCCTGGTCCTCTGGGTTCGTCACTATGATTCCGCCTTCCGCTGCCACTTCCTGGTCCTCTGGGTTCGTCACTATGATTCCCCCTCAAACTTCCCGTTCCTGGTCCTCTGGGTCCGTCCCTATGATTCCCCCTGAAACCGCCACTTCTGGTTCTGGACTTCCAGGCGACATGACAGCCACTGGTTTCTCTCCCCCCCCCTCATTTTGGCACGCGAGCCCAAAAAGGTTTGCCTCCACTGGGCTAGGTAATGGCTGTAGGGAAGGCCTGCCTGTATAGCCATGTCTTCAAGTTAGTCTTGAAGGCCCTCAGCGAGGGAGCCAGGCGGATCTCTACAGGTAAGTTGTTCCGAAGGCGAGGGGCCACTGCCGAGAAGGCCCGATTTCTGTTTTTTTCCCACCAGGCCTCTCTTGGCGTTAGGCCCCTCAGCCGCCCAGCCTGACTGGAGCGGGTGATACGGGTAGAACTGGGTGGAAGAAGGCACTCTGCCAGGTATCGAGTTCCTAAACTGTTGAAGGCTTTATATGTAATGGTTAACACCTTGAAATCAATGCGGAAGCGGATAGGTAGCCAGTGTAAGGCGGCCAAGGTGGGGGAAATATGGCTAAATCTTTTCACCCCTGTTAATAGCCTGGCCACTGTGTTCTGGACCGCCTGAAGCTTCCGCATCAGTCTCAAAGGAAGCCCCACGTGGAGAGTGTTACAGTAGTCTATTCTTGAGACTACGAGCGCATGGACCAGTGTGGTGAGCGCCTCCGTGTCTAGATAGGGACGCAGCTGGGCGATCCGCTGAAGATGTAAGTGGGCAGACCGAACCACGGACGCTACCTGGGTCTCCATGGTAAGCGCCGGGTCAAGATGGACCCCCAGACTGCGAATTGAATTCTTTGTGGTGAGAGTCACCCCCCCAAAAGAGAGGGAGTTCCCCAAACCACTGACATCGGGGCTCCCCACCCGCAGGACCTCCATCTTGTCCATTCGACTGCATCCATTGCAGAACGGCCTCCAGGCAGCACCCAAGGGACGGAACGGCATCCACTGCAGATGGAAAAAAGGAGATGTAGAGCTGGGTGTCATCAGCATATTGGTGACACAAAGCTCCACATCCCCGGATGACCCCCCCCCCCAACGGCCTCAAATAGATGTTAAACAGCATTGGGGAGATGATCGAATTTGTTGTCGATAATCAAGTTGTTGTCTAGATAAATTCAAAAAGAAGTGTCTCTTTCTTCTGGATATGGATGCAATAATAACATACAAAAGAAGGAGGTATGAATGGTTGCACTTTTGCTTGCCGTCCAATTACAGTGCCATTTAGAAACTATGATAAGATTTAGCAGGCACAAATGGTGAGCACTCTTATCTGTTCTTTGTCTTTGTGATATTTCTTTTGGTTCCCTGGTAGTCTGGCCACTTTTGTTTACAAACCTGTCTTCAGAAGATCATGACAACACAAACTTGGCTAACTTATCAACATAACATGGCAAAGCCAATATTATACTTTTGGGCTGCTGCTTAGGGGTGGAATGAATGCTCACTTAATTCATCATTCATATCAAAATGGGGTCTCTCAAATCAACTAGACTTCTAATTTTCAGGTCCTTCAACAATTTATTCCCTCCAGACAGAGAGCAAGATAAGGAGCACTGTTTTTTCATGTCACCACCTCCATAATTTGTCCAAATTGTTTCCGTCCAAACAGCATCTTTTCACTGGAAGAAGCACAAGACAACTCATAGCAAGCACAAAACCACTGGCTGGTTTTTTTTTAATGCAAATAGTTCCTCCAATGTTTTAATTCCTACAAGTCCAAGGAACAAAGCAGCACCTGTTGTATAGAAGGACCACCCATATTTTTCTTTTTTGCCATTTTTCAGTCTACTTGAGTTAAAGTGTTATTCGTACAATGCTGCTTCATGGGGGTGGGGAGAATAAATCATTCTTGGTCATTTCTCTTGTTGATAGCACCTTAAATACCTCACCTTCTCACAAGCAAGGAGAATAATTTTGTGGTTCCTCATCCCTAGAAGCAAAGATTTGCATCCTTACTGTTGTTAACTTTATATTTAACAGAGAAACAATAACTGCTGAGTGGGTGGTTTGGGGATTGAGAAATACACACATACATATACATATTTGTTGCCATGGTAAAGATACTACGGTGTGTTATGATTAGTATAGTGCTATATTCAACACCTGCAGAAGAGTATGTGAGAGGTAGTTAGAACTCACTGAGCACACATTAGTGAACATAAAATAATCAGAGGCAGTGATTTTGAGCACGCTCAAGAGTTAATCATAATGTGGTAATATTGCAGTAGACACTGTAAGATGTGAAGGAAGCCAAGAAAAGTCCCTTATCTCTCTGGATTTCTGGAGGCAGAAGTAATGGGACGGAGCAGGGAGGGGGTGCTAAATGAATCTCTTCCCTGCCATTTCATATTGTGAGGTGCTGCAATCCTTCTTGGTGGAACTGCAGGTGATTTTGCATATCGTATCCAAAGCCTAAAGCTAAGGAAATAAGAATCGGAATACGTTAATTAATTCACAAAGAATGTGAGCCTTTTTCAGACTTAGAGAAGAGCAACATGGGTTTGACTTTAATGAGGTGCAACACAGGCTTTCTTTGCAACCACATTTTGAATGACATCACTATCTTCCATCCCACAATAATTTCTGCATTCCACAAATGTTTGATGTTACTGAGCATATTTCCATTATTGTTTCCACTGTAAATAAATATGATTGTTTCATCACAATAACAGCAAAAAAAATATGACTCATAAGGCATTTCAGATTCCTTGCATGAACAGTACTTGTGCCTATTTTTCAGGGGGTTTAGCATATCATGTCCATTTACCATTGATAGGTTTGCATTGAATAGAGAGTAAATGTGAGTGTTAACATTTTCTGATAGAGCCATAACTGTGCTTTGCAAGTATAATTAATGTGAGTTTAGGGAAATGTCTTTAAAAAATAATGAAAGGACAACTCTTTTTAAAAGATTCAGTGCAGAAAATGACTGGGGCTGTCTGATAACAAGGTCGTAGATTTAAAGAAATAACGCTTTCCATTTCTTCATGCTATGAAAGACATTATTTCTGTGTCAGAGGGCTTTCAGATTTATCTATAGCATCATCTACAAAAGAATAAAGTTGAACTCTTGGAAAAAAATATCACTTTAATAAATTCTTTGGGGGAAAGTGATTTGAGAATTACACAATTAAATCCAGATAAAATTGCTTTGGATGTGTGCCTGATCTGAATTGTCAAAGAGATTGTTCTGAAAAGTACACTCTCTGCACTTCAGCTCTAATCACTGACAAAATGTGCATTCTGAGACAGAAAGCTCAACTCCAGTGGCCAGACTATCTTGTGCAAACCAGTTAAATATGTGCAAATATAAATCTTTTACAGAAACTTTCTCGATATGAACACTGCATTGTAGGTAATACGCCTTTGCTTTGTTTTTGTCTTTAAAATAAAATGTGGTGATTATTCATCTTCTAAGAGCCATGTGGGAGCAGGAAAAGTTGTATCTGGCAGTGAGGAGATAGAGCAGAAAAAAGTTTGGAGAATATAAGGAACCATTCTAGGTTCACCACCTCTAAGATGGCCATCTTTCATTACATTTTGTAGGCCCATTACAAAACCAGCTAGAACTTTTCAGGTAGGCAATAGGTTTGACAAGGACAGAAGAGCTTTTTGTAGCTTATTCAAGAAACTTTAAGTTGAATATTATATCTAAGAGTCACTATAATTAATTCCCTTTTAACAGCACTTTTGTGGTATGTGAGCATCTCTTCCCCTCCTGTTATATCCCATAGTGGCATCTATCTATCTATCTATCTATCTATCTATCTATCTATCTATCTATCTATCTATCTATCTATCTATCTATCTATCTATCTATCTATCTATCTATCTATCTATCTATCTATCTATCTATCTATCTATCCCCCCCAAAAAAAACACACCATATGATGTTTCAAGCTTTGTAATATACATTCATTCACAAAAATTCAGGTTACAGAGGTAGGGGGAAACAAGCAGTTAGACAAGAAGTGGTAGCTTCCTCCAAAGGAGAATTATTTACCCAAATCTATAACAATGCATGTGGATCAGAAGTTTCCTAAAATATAGTGTTTATGTGTGTGTGTTTTAAATCACATGTGCTTGTCTACTCAGATTAAGCAGCAAATCTTTTATGTCTCTGACCTGAAGATAAGCGTGATTTCAGCTACCTAATGAAAAACTACTGGCTGCTCAGAAAATCTTGTTACAACAAAGTTTGAGGTTATATATTAAAAAAAGAAAGAAAGAAACCCTGAAGATAGTGAGCTGGCTAATTTCCATAACAGAAGAGCCGCTGTTATTGCAGAGTTTTGAATTTCTGGTAAAGTTCCTCAGTAGAAGTACAGAGATTGACTGAGGAGAATAGCTACAAGTTTCCCAGAGGCCCACCATCACCACTTTGCTCATCAACTGGCCCTAGGTATCTGACTTGGAGTTTGAATCCCCACTATGCATCCTGTGAGTAGAGCCAGTCTGTGTCGCCTTGGGCAAGCTACACAGTTCCAGGATGCCCCTAGAAGAAGGGAATGGGAAACCACTTCTGAGTATTATCTGTCTGGAAAACCCTGAAAAGGTTTACCAGAAGTCAGAATTGACTTGATGGCCCATCATTATTATTATATATTTTATATATAGTCTCAATAACTCACTCTGAGACATTTGTAGGAAAAAGACTAAAAAACTTTTCTTTAGTTTAGAAATTAGACTTGTGCATGCTGCTTTCTTTACTACACATATACTGAGCAACCAACTAAACAGAGTGAAAGAAAACTCAGGAGAGGCATGGGTCTCTCTTTGAAATCAAGGTTTGAAGGAACAATTGGTTAGTGCTGGATAAACAATCACCCCAGCCCAGAAAAGTCACTCAAACCACAGACAGCATGCGACGTTGCAAATAAAACAACAGATATGCCATATGCTACAGTTGCATTTGAGAGACAGAGAGGAATGAGAGAGAGAGATTTTTCTCAGAAGAAGAAATTGAATTTTCTTCTTCTTGAACAAGTATCGGTACATTTTGTGTTGTTATTTTGACAATGTAAATGCTACATTACTATTTACTGTTTGTTACACGGAAAGTTGCTACACCATCAAAATCAGTGTTTACAGGATATATTCAGGTAATTGCACACAACCAAAATAATTTCCATTTAATTAGTACTGGAGTGTGCAGAACAGCATTTTCTATACTGTTGTTTGACACACTTCAAGAGATAATTGATAATGTCATGTTTATACAACTTTCCTTTCCATAGTTGAAATACAAAATTCACTCACTACAAGCAAAACATTTAATCCTGCTCCATTGCTTGAATATATTTAACTACATGGAGTGCACATGTCCCCCACATAGTGAGAGGATGTCTGCTGAGGTTGTCAGGCCATGTGAACTAGCTGCACCTCTGCTTTTGATGCACCCAGCAAGAAGCTTCCACTAGTAATGAAACCTGTTGCCATGCCATCTGCTTTGCTCAGGTTCAGAATGTGTCAGAAGGGGCTGTAAAGATGTGAATACAGGCTATTTACACCTTTAAACAAGAAGGGACCAGAATTGGAGCAGAATTCTTCCCTGATCCAAGGTCTGTTCCCCCCACACACACACACACACACAACCTCTTCCAAAGAGTTCCATTACAGAGAGGGTTGAGTGGTTGGGATGCTGGCCATGTCAGTGGAAGAACTTTGTAGTTCCACAACTCCTTCACACATCCTTTCTCTCTACAGAGGGCAGCACAGGAGACCCCTAAAATTATGTTAAAATGTTTTCCCCAGAATTGGGCAACAGTTTACCACATGAATGTGGCCACATGAAGCCTGAAGTCAAGGTTACCCATGGCTATCATAATGGCTTGTTTCCTTTACATTTTAGTAAGATTTTGTATTACTTTCGGTTATTACTAAGCAATATGAACAAAATATCACTGATAACAGAATGATATATTCAATCCTACCTGTTGAATGCCGCTACAAAATAGGGATGCAACAAAGGCATACATGCAAGTTATTCTTACATTATGAATGATTTTCCATTTAGTGACAAATGTTAGTTTGTGAAAGTTTAGCATTATGAAGAAAATGTGGAAATCTGGAGTAGAAAAAATGACACATATAAAGCGGTAGTGTGAACACTTTTATTGTAGTTGCTATTTGTGATTGACATTTCTTCCTTTACTGAATGAAGTGGTCTCTAGGGTACACTTTTAACAGTGATTAGCAACACACAGAATAACAATCCACCTCCATTTAGGAAAAGAGGGGGGGAAATTCATTATTCAGCTGAAACCCAATGGAAAAATCAGGATATAGCAGCAGAATGTAATGACTGTTATTGGATCTTAGCCAGCTCACTTCATTAACATTCCAAAATATTCCATAAGGACCACAAGAAGTTGTTAGAAAAAGTTTGTAGTCTTCAAAGAGAAGTCTACTTTAAAAAAAAAGGTCACTTTAAAATTAGTCTAGTCAAGTAAATGTGATTTTAAGACATGAAAAAGAAAAACTCAAATAGTATCAACAATGTAGCCTCTATGAGTGTTTTTTTCAAAAAAAAAATTAAGATTGATAAAAAGCTTATGAGAAATGGATAAATTATTTAGAATGTCTCATCCTTAGCAAACAATATTGTTTTGTCTGCATGCAAAATATAATACTTGTAAATTAACTCACGCAGTGTGCAGTGAGACAGGCCAACTTGACACATCAAGACAGACCATCTCAACACACTAAGACAGACTGTCAAGAGTTTGTTAACCCCAGCAGGAATGAGACAACAATCTTCTTCTTTTTGGTTGAGGTTTCCACAATTTGCATTAAATATCTGTGCATAAAATGAAAGTCTTCTCTGTTTGTGAAGCAAAGCATACACACATGCAGAAAACAAAAGGATGTCCTAACTGGCCAAAAAAAAAAGGGGCAAGTGACCTATCCAATGTTTCTAGTTTTTCAAAGTCCCTGCAGCAAGATATCAGTTCTCATAGCAGAGCAACACAACTGATGTAATTTACAGAATAAGAGCAATTTGCGTAATTTCTACAGAAATTGATCTCACAAATCTGTGGTTTACAAGCTTAAGAATTACACCCTTAAACATTTTACATCTCCAAATATAAAAGTACAATGGCCATCTAATTTGTAATTTATTTCACTTTCTGTCTGAGTTATTTTGCGTTTCATCAAAATAGATAGATATCATCTCTCCATTGTTCATATGCCAACATTTTGTCATGGCAGCATGGCCGCATTTATATATTTCTTCAACTCTGTAAAAGAGTCTAAATGTGGTGGACTCAGTTGACCTTTTCATTAAGCTGTATGTTGATTGGTTGGCCATTCTGCTTCTCTCCTACAGGTTAATGAGGCTATAAAAAGGATGGACTGAAATGGCAAGCCAATCAGAAAGGTCAAAGTAGCACAGCACTCTACTATTGCTGACAAAATATATGAGGCACTAAAATTTGGATATCTCATTCTTAGTGACATGTAATGAGAACAGTAAAGGTAAGCCTATGAGTGCTTCCAGTTCCTGAAGAATGTAATGCGGGAAATGATACTAGTATAGGCCACTTGTATTCTAGGGCAAGAATATGGAAGGACATCAGTTGATTCTTCCAATATTTTGTTGATTTACAGATTAGCATACACATGACTAGAACCTGGAATACTATACTACAAGTAACAGTCTAGTTCAGAGTACAGCAGTTTTCCTTTTCTCCCATGTAAAATGAGCCCTAGACAATCTTCTCCTACAGACCATTTGATGAGAAGTATTCTGGAAGTTGTTACTCCAAAAAAAAGTAAATTTTCTCACCTTTTCTTAGAGCTGAAAAAAAAAATGCCAGACACCACTGCCTTTGTTTCTGTAGAGAAAGGATATAGAACAGGACCTTACGTGTTTGTTGTAAATAATTCATATGACTGACTTTTTAAATTTCAGTATAAACAGGAACATTATGAAGGCACAGAAGCAGTTTTATTTAGAAAGAAATAACATTAGCAGCACAATCATGTATGTGTCTACACTGCATTCTGTAGGGGGTACTCCATGCAAGTGCTTGTAGGATTGTAGCCCTGTAACACAATCTCTTTGGTGAGGCAGGGAGGTAAAGTGGAAAAAACCACCTTAACCCAAGCCCTCCTAGGCTTGTATCAGCACAATGGTGGCATTTTTCTTTTTATCTTCTCTTTTGAAGTTTAATTTTACTTTCCTTTTACAGTTCCTAACCAATTTGTTACAATGAGCAGGAAATTTATGCAAAAAAAAAAAAAACACACATCCAGGGCATGTCAGGGGAACAGAAATCCTGTGGATCTACCATCTTCTCCCCATTTGCCGCCAACACACCCAAGGAACACATCTGTTGAAATGGCGCTGAAGGTAGCTGGATGTTGTTGGGAGGTAACAAGAAGTGACTAGGCAGCTCTTGTGTTGTCAGACCTTTTACTTTTCCTGCTCCAGAGGAAATTCTAAAGATCCTATGGCTCCCAGACACCTTTCCAAGGATCATAAGATTTCAGCCTAAATAGCTCAGAAAAATAATTACAGGTTTTGGGTTTTTTTTTGTATTTACTTCATATTTACAAGATGATTTTAAGAGGTATGTGTCTTGTGGTTATGTGCCATCAATCTGGAACTGATTTATAGCTTTTGAAGGTAAGTGAGTTATTTAAGAAATGTTTCTATCAGTTCTATCCCTTCTGTGAGTTCCCATGGCTGAGCAAGGACGTGAATCCAGGTTTCCTGAGTCCATCACACTATCACACTATCACACTATTACACTACACTGGGCATAAAAGTATAATAATATCTTATAGTGAACCTTTAGGCCTGTTCGGAGGAATTATTTTTAATGGGATTAAAAGTCACATTTCCACATGACCTGAGGATCTGGACAGGGTGCTTGGATCTGTCCGTTCTACCACCACTCTGCTCGACCCTTGCCCATCTTGGCTAATTGGAAGATCTGCCAGGGGGGTTCGCACCTGGGTCCAGGAGGCCGTGAACGCCTCTTTGAGAGAGGGAGTGGTCCCTACCACCTTGAAAGAGGTGGTAATTCGGCCACTCCTAAAAAAGCCTAACCTGGACCCAAGGCTGGTGGTTAACTACCGACCAGTGGCGAACCTCCCTTATTTGGGCAAAGTGTTGGAACGGGTTGTGGCCAGGCAACTCCAAGCGCTGCTGGCTGAAAAGGATTTCTGGATCCATTTCAATCGGGTTTCAGGCCGGGTTTTGGTATGGAGACTGCCTTGGTCGCCCTGTACGATGACCTTTGCTGGGAGAGAGACAGGGGGAGTGTGACCCTGTTGATACTCCTGGACCTCTCAGCGGCTTTCGACACCATCGACCATGGTGTTCTTCTGGATAGGCTGGCTGGGTTGGGAGTTGGGGGCACCGCTTTACGGTGGTTCTGCTCCTTCCTGGCTGACTGTGTCTGGAGGGTGGTGCTGGGGGACAGTTGCTCTGTCCCATGGCGTTTATGTCATGGAGTTTCTCAGGGCTCGATGCTGTCCCCCATGCTGTTTAACATCTACATGGAAGTGCTGGGAGAGGTCATCAGGAGGTTTGGGCTGAGGAGTCAGCAATATGCTGACGACACTCAGCTCTACCTCTCGTTTTCCACCAATCCAGGTGAGGCGGTTTCTGTGCTAAACTCGTGTCTGGACCTGATAATGGACTGGATGAGGGTTAATAAATTGAAACTCAATCCAGACAAGACGGAAGTGCTGTTAATGGGTGCTTTGCCGGACAGGCTGGAGGGCCATTTCCCTGCCCTGAATGGGGTTACACTCCCCCTAAGGGACAGGGTCCGCAGCCTGGGGGTGCTCCTGGACCCCAGTCTAACTCTGGAAACCCAGGTGGACTCGGTGGCCAGGGGCGCCTTCCTTCAGCTGAGGAAATTATACCAGCTACGGCCCTACCTGGACGAGTGGAGTCTCATGACAGTTACACATGCACTGGTAACATCTTGTATAGATTACTGCAATGCGCTCTACGTGGGGCTGGCTTTGAAGACGGTCCGGCGACTGCAACTGGTCCAGAATCGAGCTGTGCAGCTGGTGAGTGGTGGGGCCGCTAGGGGACACATCAAGCCGATTCTGTTTAAATTACATTGGCTACCAGTTGCTGCCCGGGCCCAATTCAAAGTGCTTGTTTTGACATATAAAGCCCTAAACGGCTTGGGACCTGGATACCTGAAGTTTCGCCTCCTTCCATATGAACCTACCTGGCAGTTAAGATCTAGCCAGGGGGCCCTTTTGAAAGAGCCATCCCTCAAGGAGGTAAGAGGGATGGCTTGTAGACAAAGGGCCTTTTTGGCAGCTGCCCCCAGACTATGGAATGCCATCCCAATTGAGATTCGTCTGGCGCCGATGCTGATGACATTTCGGTGCCCGGTCAAAACCTTCCTGTTCCAGAAGGCTTTTAATTGAAATAATATCAACTGTGGGTCCTGATGGCAATTTTTAGAGTATATATTTTAATTGTATTTTAATTGTTTTATCTTTTTACTGTATTTTAATTGTTGTAAGCCGCCCAGAGACCTTTGGGTAGTGTGGGTGGCATATAAGTTAAGTAAGTAAGTAAGCAAGCAAGCAAGTAAGTAAGTAAGTAAGTAAGTAAGTAAGTAAGTAAATAAGTAAGTAAGTAAATAAATAAATAAATAAATAAATAAATAAATAAATAAATAAATAAATAAATAAATAAAGGGAACATAAATACTGTATATAAGCCTTTCTCAGCAAATCAAATAAAGCATCTAACACAAATTAACACAATCTGCTTCTACCATTTCCTTAGGTTATCATAATATTCTTCTTGTCTATAGGTCTTTGTAATAGATTTTATACTCCAATGACACTTTCTGGCAATGTAAACACTGCAGCAAGATGGAAGTCTGTTGTGTAAGTTTTTAGAGAGGCTCTCTTGTACCCTTTTCATCAGAGTCTCAACTAAACTCAAACAAATCCATATGTCCATTTGTACGATAGCCAAAAGCAGCAAATGAAGGTCATTTTGACAGCAAAGAATACAGGAAGGTGTACCATCATACAAGTTAACAGCATCCATTTTAGTGTAGCTGTTTCTTCCAATGATTTGCACCTATTCACTTGTATTTTATGAGGTGTGGGCTGCAATCTATATAGTGTTCTATGAAGAGAAGGCACCGTCCATCATGGCAGTACTGAAAACAGACATTCTTTGTTCTGAAGCTGGGGGTTTCAACTGCAAAACCTCCTTTCTTAAGAAACTCCTTACAAAAGAAGATGAGTTATAAGGCAATGCACCAACAGGTACCGTCTGCCACTCTTTATCTCTGCCCATAAAGCAAATGCTTGAAATGCAGCCACACTAATTATCTAGTTCAGTGCTTCTCCTATCAAGACCCCAAATAACCTAAAAAGGTCACACATAACATGCAAAAAAAAAAAAAGAAGAAGAAGAAGAAGAAAACTTTACTTTTTCTGCTTGACCTTAATGAAGTAAACCTGCCACTTAAATCAAATTTTAACAAATACCTTGGCTTCATTGTCTATTCAGAACTTTTTATACACTTAAAAAAAATAAACCCTGAACTACAGCTTTCAAAGCAATAAACTCGTTTGTATGGTCACATGGACAGCAATTGATTGGAAATGTAATAATTTTAAATTATTTTAATCAATGTGTTCTCTTTCTTTTTATTAACTGTGCCTCATGGACTGAACAAGGGTGCCATCTCATTGCGTGTACCTGCGAGGGGTGCGCCCTGCTCCTTTCATAGCCACCTATGCTTTTTAATGTTAAAATAGCTCTAGGAAGAATTTGTTTTAAATAACTGAATGTCAGGTATCCAAGACAAGAATTTACATTAGCATTTGATACAGTTTTCAAGCACAGGGGAAAGTAAATGAATGCAGGATCATCTGTGGTTTCAGAATCATCGACCCCAGATGGACCATCAAAATTGCTGAAGATTTTACTTTCTGGATACACAGCTTCACAACAGAAAAATCTTATTGAGATGCGATCATGAGATCACCAGTAGCACATGTCTGAGCAAGGGGATGCTTCAGTCTAGTCTGCATTCTGCCGAGCAGGCATGGCAACATCAATTTACCTGAGAGGTTAAAGAATGTGCATGTGTCTCCATTGTATGTGTTCCACTTACTCAAGCCTTTGCATCAACATTTCATTATGTCTGAAACAGCCCTTCAAAATATTTTGTCACAGAGGGACTACAGCCCCATTCCAGTTGTTCTTACTTTTGTCCTCTCCCAGAAACCATAGTATAGGTCATCTTTTGGGATCCTCTAGTCCTGGGTAATTTTACATTACTGAAGTTTCTGTTGGAATTTTTGTGTAGTATATACATACTTTTGTTTTAAAAAACAGGAAATTCAGTTCTTCAAAAAACCTCTGTTTCATGAATGTGGAATATTGTGCTTCTGTATCCATGATTCAAAAAGCCAGGAGAAAGCCCATATTGCCAGCGGGAAAAAGGATGCCAAGCTTTACATAGCAAAGGGCAGCCTGAATGTTGATAATACCAATGGCAGCGTCAAGATGGTCTACAGGATACCCTCTTGTGCTCACTCCCATTCACAAAGAGACACCAAGCAAGGGAAAATTACAGAACCTGACTCCTTTTTTCATCAATTAACCACTTCAAATCCAAACACAAAGCAATTGCCATAGCTGTTTTTCAACAAGTTCTCTAAGTATGTATTGCTTGGAAAATATGGATGAATATCAACAACTGTGATGAAACCTTTGCTTCTGGGGGACCAGTTGATAAGGGCTCATTTATCCATATAATCAATCATACTTATGTGTGAATTGGCCATTAAACTCATTGTTGGTGTGTTTGTGGAAGGGTGGCTTTGACTTCACCTTTCAGTTCCTGGATTTTGCAGATTCAGAGGATGGTATTCTTACCTCTTCCCATCTTCATTAAGAACCTTCTTTTTGATGGAGCGTGGTACCAGCTGAACTCGATCTTTTATCCTGCCTCATTTTTTAAGCTGAGATGCTCTCAATGTTTGAAACCCAAGATGTTTCATAAATTCTTGTATTAAGGAGGAGGCTAGGTAAACAGTTGAAATGATTTGCTGCTACATTCTTTTTGACACAGAGCAGCAAATCAGGAAATAGCAAAAAGTGGAGGTGTTGTGGATACCTCTTTAAAAACGACCAGTCCCCTAATGTTTTCTGGTTGCCACAGAGCATAGAAAACTCCATCCATGTTCTTTTTCTCCATGCTCAATGACTGCTGCTGCAGAGATAGCCTTTGCGACAAACATGTGTGTATGCAGAACCTCCTCTGAGAACTTGAATTTTCTGGCTAAAGCTTTTAAGGAAATCAATGATTATTACAAAATATATTTAATACCTCAGAATTCCAACAGGTGTTTCATTTGATTAGATTACACTCATCTTTCACTCTGCAAAAAAAATTGGCTGTATTGTTAGAATGTGCAAAAAATACTTTCCTGTGGAATTTCACAGCTCTTCTCAGTGTCATCAAGCTTCAAGCATTCTAACAGGTACTTGGTCTAAACACAATCTTCTCTATTTTCATGTTTAATTGTGCATTTGCCAAAATTTTGTTGCAAGTCTTGCAGATCATTTGCTCCCGATGCCAACATATAACTTGGCAACTCTACAGAGAGAAGAGGAAAGTTTTTCGATCTTGTGCTGTGGCAGAAAGTGGTCCAAGGTTTCATAGCATGAGTACTAAGGTGGAAGAGAATGAATGATAAATCATAAACATATTGGAAGGTGGCAAGACCTGTAGCTTTAAATGCTCAGTATCCAAGTAACCAGCTGGAAACTGCTTAAGATAATAACTTGTTTGACACACAAGCAGAAGGCAGGGTCAATATCCTGACACAGGAGCAGCAGCAAGTGCAAGTTTCAAATGAGCAATTTTTCAGGAAAGAAGAGACTGGCACGGAGAGATAGATCTTGACTCTTGATCCTTTTGGATTTCATTAAAATCATTTTTCTTCTTACTGCAAGATCATGAGAATTTTAGTTGGTGGTGGTCTCAGAGAAAAAACATTTGTTAGACTGATTTTTGCATATTTCTGTTGCTTTCTTACATGAATTAGCAAACATAGTAGAATTAGGTAGGTTTCTTGTGACCATTTGATCAACCAGCCTCTTCTTCTGTGCTTGCTCTGGGTATTTGTGTGCGCACTTAGTGGAATTACACTAGTTTTGCATGGCTGCATTTTATGTCAGGTGTGGAAAATATAATAAAAAGACCACTTGTGAAAACTCTCAAGGCAATTAGAGAATACCTATGCCTTCTTGTATGAGACACTGATCACTCATAGAATCATAGAATAATTGACTTGGAAAGGAATCCAACCCCTGCTGAATGCAGGAATCCAAGCCAAAGTAGATATGACAGATAGTTGTCCAGTTTTCTCTTGAATGCCTCTAGTGTGGGAGTGCTCACCACCTCCTGAGGTAATTGGTTCCATTGTCATACTGCTCTAACAGTTAAGAAGTTTTTCCTGATATTCAGCTTCCTGAATATAAATCTGGCTTCCTATAGCTTGAGCCCCTTGTTATGTGTCCTGTACTCTCGGATGACCAAGAACAGATCCTGCCCCTCTTCTGTAAGACTACCTTTCAAGTATATGAAAAAGGTTATCATATCTCCCCTCAGTCATCTTTTCTCGTAGTTAAACATGCCCAATTCTTTTTCTTTTCTTTTTCTCTAACCACAGGTGACTATATGAAAGTCATGTATCAATAGTACTTAGTGGCACCAACATGTTGATAAAAAGGAATGAGAAAAAAAATCAATTATGAAGTAGAACATTAGTACTCTGTTACTTCTTAGTTGTAAAATCAGTCATATTTCAATAGTAACAGTAACTGCAGAATCCCATACATTTCCTTTTGAGCTCAGTTGCCTAGGTGGCTATAGAAGAGCAGCCAAAGAGATATTCTTTATTTTGTAGGTAAAAAATAAATCACCTACAAAAGGAGAAGAGGAAATGATTTTGATCTCAATAATCCAATAATTTAATTCTCTTGTCTGCTGATATTAAAACGTCCAGAGATTAGTATTTCTAATGAAAATAAATCAGGATTAATACTCAATAAATGCAAATTACTAGTGTAATTCCATCCTGGTTTGGCCACTAATTTTTCATTACAATGCAGCTGAAATTTCTAATTGTGAATACAGATTTAGGAATGTAGCAAAATTCTCATTTTGAGAAGAGATGGTATTTAACCAGCATTGTGGATCGACTGAGCAGCTGAGCTGAAAGTAAGCTAATTTGGTTATTGGCAGGTGCTTATGGCGATCCTTCTCCACTCATTCAGGAAATAGGAATTAAGTTGATTTGACAGCCCTCCAATTTTGCTTTCAGTAGTATTGATTCTCCTCACCCAAGCAGCAGTATTTCAAGGGACCGATGGCTCACTTGCTCTAATCACATTTCATTGTACATTCTCTGCATGCAATAATACATTTGACTATCCAGATCAATTCTGACCCCATTTCCATTCAAAGAATACAAAGCACTGATTGCTTTCTAGGTTTTTAAAAGCAACATTTTGTGATGCATTAGACAGGAGTAGAGGATGCCTCCTGCATCTGTTTGTTCTTCTTCAGTGTTTATTAGCTGGAGAAGGAGATTTCTGAGTATTTTCGGATCGTGCGTAGATAGAGGTTTGATATCCAAAGTCTCTTGTTTAAGAAATGCTTTCTGAGAATTTCTAGAAATTAAAATGAACCCTGGCATTACTGCCCCTCTCTTTTTTTGAGCTGATGTTGTTTTTAAAGTTAATATTGACAAGGTGACTCCATGAATGGTCTTTTGTTTAGAAATATGCTTAATTTCAAAATCTAGATTATGACTCTCTTTTTTTTTTAAGTTTCTGCTCCGAGCCAAAGTCACAGAAATTGCAGCTGGATAGGGAGGATGTTGGATATAGAGCATATAGTGGCAGAAAGACTTGAAGACCTACTACCTTTAAATGCTGGACCCTCCCATGTTCCCACAAACTCCACAAAAACACTGATTTTTCCTCTCTTAAAAGAGAGAACTATGAATATATGCAGAACACCAAACAGTCCAATGATATTATTTCAACATCTGTCCCCTATGTCATTGTAATTAGCAAATCATGGCAAAGATGCCCACTGTGAACTGAAAATCAAACTGTTCCTTACAAAACTATACCTTTGACTCCTCCTTTCCTCTTCTCTCACCCCAGTACTTACCTTTTATAGAGGAGAGTTTGGAGGAAAGATATACATTTTGGAGAGACTCTCTGTATTTCTCTGTGCCTCCAAATACAGTTTGTTAAAGAATTTTCGAAAGAGTAGGGATCTGATCCACTTAGAGGGATCCTCATTTTAATTTCTCTTTTGTTCTCAGTTTCCCTGAATCTGGGAAATGCTCCTTATTGCCACATTATCCCTTGTTTAATAGAATGACATCATTATTTTTCTGTTGATTTTGTTGTCCACACAGCTGCAATCTACCAACGATGACAACCACTAACATTACAAAACCATAGGATTCACCCCGTGTCAGTATTTTATGGCTGAGACGGAGCAGTCAGCCAGTACATGACCTATTGATTCTGACTGATCTTTGCATTTTCACCAAGTGTCTGTATCTGTGGCTGTTTTGTAAATTCTTGGTAATTACTGGCAGTAATTACAACATTTTAAAGCATAGCAATAATAACATTTTCATTTTGTAGGTATAAAATGTTGACTTGTTTTTATTCATAAGAGTACAGCAACATTTTTCTTTGTTAGGGTTTTCTAGATACACCTTGTGCAGAGTTTCTAGTTCCCATAATTCAATTCTTTTATTGATTTTGAGGTCCTGGAATAATTCATCACTGACATCTAGAGATGTTTTTATTGGACTTTTTCACTTCTCGGAGAACTGGATGATTAGCTATCCTGAACTAGTTTTATAGCTTTGATACTTGATTTTCACCTGCAGAACTAATACTCTCCCTCCTTTAGATCTTGGGATGTACTAACATCTTACTAAGATTATCAAGCAATCTCATTCAAATCATTAAATTAAACACAGAGAATTAATTAGAACTGGGCTTGCCCTTGTCAGTTGATTTCTTAGCTGTCAACTGTTTTCAGTATTTTAAGAAGTCTAGGAGTTGGATCCAGATCACACTACTTGCACTCAAGTTCCACTGAAATTTGTGTGAATAGTTAGCCACTCACAATTAAATAGTGTTGATTTCGTAGGAGCTTAACTTAGGCTGGATCCACCCTGTGCCCAAAGAAGTCTGAAAGTGGAACTGTAGGCTGATTTGCTTATTTAGTTGTCTGGTTGTTCTCCACATTGCTTTGGCAGAATTGTTGAAAGATGAGTCAGTGGTTATGTAAATTCCACTGATTTGACAGGCCTACTCTAGTTGGGCCTATCAGTAGGATTTCAGTCTTCGTATCTTTCTTTTTTGATTTGGACCCAACTGTTAGATCCCTTAATATGTCTGACAATGTTACATTAGCTAAACAGAACCATACAGAACTAAGGTCCCCTTTGCCATTCTTGCTGCTGCTGCTGTCATGGTTTTTGCTGCTGTTGTTTTCCCCATGAACCAAAAATTTTAAAGTACATATTTAAAAATGAACTATATAATGACATTTAAAGGGACTAGTTTTAGTGATTTATGCAAGCCTTCCTGCATTTGGAATTAATTCCAATGTAAGTGCCCTTTCTCAAAAATGGCAAATGAAAATGGTTGACTGTATAATCTCCTCGTGTAGTGTTGATGTATACCAGGACATTTTCTGGATTAGTACTATAATGACTGTTATTTAACAGAACAAATGAGATCAAATTATCTCCTTTTGCTTGCAAACATTAGCTCAAATCTATTAGCTCAGCTACCCCAGTCCCTGATAAAGCTTCCTTCTTCCCTGGTCTCAGTATCAAAAAGCTACTACCGCAGAGTCTGGAAAATACATACCTACTAGAATCTTCTAAACAGTACTGCAGTGCCAGACAATGATTTATCCAAACTCTGTGAGCAGAACCATAACTAGCAATTTTGGCATCTGGCAGAAGCAACATAAAACGTGTGCCCAAATCAACTTTGCAGTTCATAATGTGAAAATAATTCAAGAAGCAAGTATACTGAATACCTTGTTGATGAACATCCACAGCAGCACTCACTGCTGTGTAGCATATAAGCCAGATAGACCTGCCTTCCAAGTGGGAGACCTGGTCTGTCCACAATTCAGGTAGGCAAGCTTTTCATCTGGATGCCGTAGCCTCTTCCAGGTTCAAGCAAGACACCTAGTCTAATGAGCCTCGTGTGGACTTGCCCCCTGCTGCCTTAGTAGGGGCTGGTATACTGACAACCTTTCCTTTCCTTTCCCTTGGTGGTCTGGTCTACTGACCATGCAGCCAGCTAAAAGTTCAGTGGTGACTGAAATAGGCTAGTAGAGCTAGTACAGCCATCAATGATCCAAACACATCTCTATTTCCTATTAATATCTAACAATTCCTAGTAGTCAGTTCATATGGTTATTATCCATCATCTAGTCTCATGATCATCTCAGCAGAGGAAAAGGGAGGAAGGTATAGGTATCCATGGGTAGCAGCAGGGCCTCCAAATCCTATATGTCCTATGCTTTTTAAAATATCTGGGAAGCCCTGGGAATAGCAGTGCACTGGCCATTTTTGCTTCTGTTTCTGCCTACTGCTGAAAGTACACTAAGGTTCTTGTGCTCTTCTGTATACTTTGATGGCATGATGACACAATGCCTGTCCTTGCCAGGTAGCTTTTTGCTTTCGGCATTAGCTGCCAGAACAATTTAGAGTTTAACAAGGAAACCGTCATAAATTAAAAGTTGCAATGGGGAAAAAAATAGTATGTTTGGAATGTCTAAGTGTTGCAAAATGTTTTAATGTGTTCGGACACTTGCACAATTATCAACACAGTCAGCCACAGAACAAAGTCAACCAGTGTCTAATTTAGCTTTAAGGGAAATTAATACAAAAGGCTAGAAAAGTATTCCCAAGGAGCAAATTAGTGTGACACATACCAAGACATGAACAACTGATTGCTGAATGAGTATTTAATTGAAATGCTTTCTTTTTGTACTAGTGAAAGTAGGGGAAGGTCTGGGGAAGAGGAAGGAGAGGTAGGCAACATGGGAGATGATAAAAGAAAATCTGTGAGCAGATGGTGGCTTTTTTCTCTTCAATTTTTTCTCCAGGTAAGAAAGTACTTCTTGTCACCACAAACACACTATTAACATTTGGGGCAGTTTGTCTTTTGAAGTCTTTAATTGGTGTTGGCATATGAGAACTCAGTGCTGGAGGCAGCCAACATGCTGAAGAATTATGCTTTGTGACAACAAGCAGTAGAAAAGTTTGGTAGAGGTGACTCTTTTTAAATGACACACTGGAAAACTAAATATTCTTAGCTGGATTTATCCATAGGCAGCTCATTACCAGAATGGGGTGGTGGCCCTTAAAACTGGAGTGAGAGGCACCTCATAATGTGCCCCGCTTAGTCTAGAAGCTGCCACTGGATTTATCCAGAATAGTAAAGGAAGCAACCAAATTATGTCTATTTTAACCTTAGTACTCATGGTTCTGTTTTCCAGTTTTCTAATCCTATTCTCAGAGGAAATTTATGGAAAAAACTTTATTTTTCCTCAATTGATAAAAGGCTTTTATACCTTATCAGAAGTCTCTATCAGCAGTCCACAATTAGGGGAAGATGTGGAATGGATGGAAATTTGTCAAACCCCATTCGGGTGGAGGGGGGGGGTTCACCAAGGTTTCATATTGGCGCCCACACTATTCAACTTGTATCTTAATGACCTCTCCAAAAGTTGTTTAGCTCCTGAATATCACTCCCCAAAATTGGCTAAAATCAATGTACCCCTGCTACTACATGCAGACGATGCAGTTCTCATGTCACTCTTGGAAATTGGCCTTAAACGAATCATACGTGCCTTTTTGAGCTATTGCAGGAAAAACTCACTAACAATCAATTTTGACAAAACCAAAATAATGGTCTTCTCTAGACATAGTAAAACCAAAGATTGGGTTATTGAGGACCAACGGATAGAACAGGTTAAAAAATTCAAATATCTGGGAATCACCTTTCCACACTCCCTTTACTTTACCTGTCATCACTGTATTCTTGATGTGCTACAAGCTTGTCTCTAGCTTCTTGCAGCCTTCTGTCACTCTCAGAACCCTCTTCTTTCTAAGCCTATCACTCACTTCCTCTCCTTCTGCCCACTCTCCCCCTTTAAGGACTTCCTGTGACCTTCTCTTTAGTTACCTTTCAGCTCTTATCCTAAAAGAAGTTACCACTACTTTCCTGTTTCCCTTTCACAGACAGCAAACTGGCCTTTCCTGAGAAACAACCAAATGCATTTAAGGACATTATATTTCAGAAAAGTATTATTTTTTCACATTATATTTCACATGCTATGGTATCCATCATATGAAAAACAACTATAGGACTTGGTCTGCAGACATTGTTTTGCCTTTGACTGTACTGGCACTCATGTATAACAAAATACATTGTTGACACACACAGTTGAGCATTATCCACAATATGATCAAGTCCAAATTTGGCTGAAAGAGGTTTCAGATGGAAACAAGCCAGACTTTGCTAGTTGTGTTATCTTCCAAGACATGAATTTTATGTATATTTCTTCTCTCAAGCCGTCAAGTGACGTCTTTTTGCAAGAAGACAGGTGCTTTGGGCTATATATTCAAAAATGTCAGCTGTGATTAAAATTAAATTTCACAGAGTATTTGTGATAATAACAAAGCACTTCCTTTGGCAGGTGGTGCATGGTTTCAGAAGAGGGGGTGCTGCCTTCTGAAAGGAATATATATTAAAATTAAAAGTAAAAATATTTGCATTGTGCATAAAGTGGCTAAAAGCTGTTGTTTCGTGCAAGTCACAACTAGAATAGGTCTATTTGTGTCAATGAAACTTACAGAGGAATTCACTCACCAAATCCCCACTGATTCAATGCAACTACTCTGTTGTAGCTTACTGCTAGGGATGGAAATTGTGGAATCAATGAAGTCCCAGTCTCATAGTTCATCAGGAACCCCCCAGGCCAAATGATGTGACTGGGAGTCCTCAAACCAGCCATTCCCAAAGTGATTCTTCAAACATATAGAAAAATGCCTCACTGCACCATAGGAGTGATTTGCAGGGACTCCCAGTGACTTGCAAAGATGCATAGGGTAATGAGTTCTGTCAGAGGCTGCCTCTTTATGGTTTGAAGAAGTAACATGGGAAAGGCATAAAAGTAAGAAGGCTGCTCTACCTCCTGCTGGTGTGAAGGCTCCCAGTTCCAGCTTTTCCTACTAAGGAAATTCCAGCTTTTCCTACTAAGCTATGCAATAGGATTTCAGTTGCAGTGTTTAAATATGGCTTTATGTATAACTGCGCATTGCTTTTCCAGCAGAATGAAAACTGTAATGTGCAGAAATGATGAACAAAATACAGAACTGGGTTCAACTTCTTTCTGTCTTCACATTTTACATAATTTTAGATCCATGACCTATGATCTTGAATGGATTTTCTGTCAATGATTAGGACAGTGGATAAATAGTATCAAATTACTGATAATTTTTTTTCTGGTGGTAACATTTTTTTTATCAAAATGACATATTCCACTTAAAATATTGACTGCTAAGTATTTTATAACTTTTGTATGCATTTCACCATCATTATCCATTTGTGTAAAGGAAATGCAACTGTTAAGATATCTTGATGTGGGGGCACTCACCACTTTGGTCCATGCGCTCGTAGTCTCAAGATTAGACTACTGTAATGCGTTCTACGTGGGGCTGCCTTTGAGACTGACGCAGAAACTTCAGATGGTAAAAAATGCGGCGGCCAGACTTCTTACAGGGATGAAAAGGTACCAACATATTTCCCCGACACTGGCCGCCTTGCATTGGCTGCCCATTCATTTCCGCGTTGATTTCAAAGTTCTTACGATTACATATAAAGCCCTAAATGGTTTAGGACCTCGATATCTGGCAGAGCGCCTTCTCCCACCCAGTTCTGCCAGAGTCACTCGTTCCAGCCAGGCCGGGCGGCTGAGGGGCCCAATGCTGAGGGAGGTCTGGAAGGAAAGAACGAGGAACAGGGCCTTCTCGGCAGTGGCCCCTCACCTTTGGAACAACTTGCCAGTGGAGATCCGCCTGGCTCCCTCTCTGGGTGTTTTCAGGAACAAACTTAAAACCTGGCCATTTGGGCAGGCTTTCCCTCCTGCCATATCTTAATTTCTTATACTTTCGCCACCTTGGATCTATAATATATGTTTTTGGTTTTATTGTTTTTAAATTTGTAAACCGTCCAGAGTAGACCTTTGGTCTAGATGGGCGGGATAGAAATCCAATAAATAAATAAAAATAAAATAAAGATAGGGCAGTTCAAAGTAATATTCACTCATTATTCCTGTTTTTAAACACTTTGATACAGTGGAACTATCTGACACTTGAAGCATACCTTATATATATATATATATATTATAGAACAACATGCTTGTTTTAAGACATGTGAACACTTCCAGAATGTTCTGATGTTCATATTTCATCAAAAATTTACTCAATAAATTTCATATTTCTAGAATTCTGTTTGAAGGTTCTCAGTCTATCATGAAAAAGCAACTGGAATTTTCTTACATAATGAGAGAATGATGCTTATAAAAGTCGTGAAGGACACCTTTACAGTAGAGATAATTTGCGATTCCTTCAGGATCTGTTTTGCTGCCCTATAGATATGTTTTGCTAGGTTTCTTTTCAAGGAGAAAGGTGGGATAAAAATATTTTAAATAAATAAATAATTAAAATAATAGGAGTGTCATTGCCCCAGCCTGATGAGAGTTGTAGTCTAACATATCTATGAGCTCCAGAATGCCCCTCCAAAAAGTAGCAACTTAGTATGTTAAATGTGGCTAGATATTGCACAAGAGATGACAGCAAAAAAAATGATAAAACAGCTCCTGTAAAGCTATCTCTTATTTTTACTGTAAGATCATTTTTCAGAGAGAAAGAAAAATGGACTTTTACTAGATATCATTTTTCAAAGTGAAAGATGATGGCTATATACAATCAAACTTTAGAGTTGTTTTTTTAAAAATAGCTATTTATTGTGCCTGCATGGAGTTTCTAGTGGCTTCTTAATTCACTGTGTACTTCTGAATATTTAAATAAGAAAAAAAACTTAATTAGAATTTTTTACTTTTATTTCAAATATTAATTTTTTGGTTCCATGCATTATAATGGGGTTTGGTTTGTCACAATTTCCCCCGTTTTCATCCCTCCCATTTTCTTTATTGTAAAAAGCTGGCAGCTTTTCAGTCTGTGACTGCAACATTTCTCATTTATTTTTCATTGGTATGTCATTTGCAAGTATTTATATATATAATTTCACTAGGAATGTAAATCCTGACCTGGTTCATCTTTTCTTGATAAACAAGAAAATAAAAATGCTCCTCCTGGGGAGATAGTATGATTTTTTTTACCCAGTATTGGAGAGTTTGCACCTTTTTGAGACAGTGCATTTTTCTGTAATCTGTACAGAACTGAAATTGCAATAGCTATTTCACATGCTGCCCCAAATGTATTTCAAAGTTCAAAGTGAACTTTGAAGTTATCAAGAGCATGCCAAAATACAGTGAATGTAATCAACTGTTCATGACACAAACAAAGATAGAACCACTTTGCCTTCTCCATACAGTCAGAATGGCTTAAAAGAGCACTTGTGCGCCTGTTGTACATGCAAACTGGTATTCCTCCATTGCATGGGCATCCTACAGTTTTAGAATACCTACAGATGTTCATCTACATAAACGTAAGTGCCACTTTGCTTACAGCCATGTGACATTGAGGGGTCGGGGCTTGTAAAGTTTCTAACATCAGGGCAACACTGCCCTGCTTCCACAGTAGGACTCACACATATCGTCCACAAGTAGGGAGGACATAAATCCACCAAATAAAAATGTGTATTGCAAAATGTAGTGAACAAGATGATGAATTGTTTTGTATTCAAAGGCATGTCAGGCACAGAGCTGTGCGGCATACAGTGCATCCTCTTCTTCTTCTTCCTCTTCCTTTCCATTTTCTGGCAACATCAGGAATACATGAAGAGCTAAATTGTGGTGGAGACAAGAGCTCACACTAGGGGTATATGGAAGCCCTCCACTAGAGCCTGTATCCAAATAAAGAGCATACAGATCAGGGCTGACACTCCCTATATCCCCTTAGAAGGCATCCTAACTTGCTCTCTCCCCAGGCCTATGGCATTAGATGTGCATTTCCAGATCTCCATTTTAAAATAATTCCAGCAAATGAGAAGGAAGCACAAAGAGCATGACCTGGAGGAGCCTCCCCTCCCTCCCCTCAGATCTTGCAATGTTGTTTTATCTCTTTGTATTCTAGTGACCTATTCACTCAAAGCCCATAAAACAACCATCATTCCACAGTCATTCAGAGATTTGATCATAATTGTTGTTGTTGTTTAGTCGTTTAGTCGTGTCCGACTCTTTGTGACCCCATGGACCAGAGCATGCCAGGCCCTCCTGTCCTCCACTGCCTCCCGGAGTTTGGTCAAATTCATGTTGGTAGCTTCGATGACACTCTCCAACCATCTCGTCCTCTGTCGTCCCCTTCTCCTCCTGCCTTCACACTTTCCTAACATCAGGGTCTTTTCCAGGGAGTCTTCACTTCTCATGAGATGGCCAAAGTATTGGAGCCTCAGCTTCAGGATCTGTCCTTCCAGTGAGCACTCCGGGTTGATTTCCTTTAGAATGGTTAGGTTTGTTCTCCTTGAAGTCCAGGAGACTCTCAAGAGTCTCCTCCAGCACCACAATTCAAAAGCATTAAGTTTTTTCGGTGGTCAGCTTTCTTTATGGTCCAGCTCTCACTTCCATACATCACTACAGGAAAAACCATAGCTTTGACTATGTGGACTTTTGTTGGCAAAGTGATGTCTCTGCTTTTTAAGATGCTGTCGAGGTTTGTCATCGCTTTCCTCCCAAGAAGCAGGTGTCTTTTAATTTCGTGGCTGCTGTCACCATCTGCAGTGATCATGGAGCCCAAGAAAGTCAAATCTGTCACTGCCTCCATATTTTCCCCTTCTATTTGCCAGGAGGTGATGGGACCAGTGGCCATGATCTTTTTTTTTTTTTTTAGTTTTTTTTTTTTATGTAGAGCTTCAGACCGTTTTTTGCACTCTCCTCTTTCACCCTCATTAGAGGGACGTGGTGATGCTGCGGGTTAAACTGCAGAAGCCTCTGTGCTGCAGGGTCAGAAGACCAGCAGTTGTATGATCAAATCCACGCGACGGAGTGAGCTCCCGTCGCTTGTCCCAGCTCCTGCCAACCTAGCAGTTCGAAAGCATGTAAAAATGCAAGTAGATAAATAGGTACCACCTCGGTGGGAAGGTAACGGCATTCCATGTCTAGTCACGCTGGCCACGTGACCATGGAAATTGTCTACGGACAAACGCTGGCTCTATGGCTTGGAAACGGGGATGTGCACTACCCCCTAGAGTCGGACACGACTGGACATTTGTCAAGGGGAACCTTTACCTTTACCTTTACCTTTCACCCTCATTAAGAGGTTCTTTAATTCCTCCTCACTTTCTGCCATCAGAGTGGTATCATCTGCATATTGGAGGTTGTTGATATTTCTTCTGGCAATCTTAATTCCGGTTTGGGATTCCTCCAGTCCGGCCTTTCGCATGATGTATTCTGCATATAAGTTAAATAAGCCGGGGGACAATATACAGCCTTGTCGGACTCCTTTCCCAATTTTGAACCAATCAGTTGTTCCATATCCAGTTCTAACTGTTGCTTCCTGTCCCACGTATAGGTTTCTCAGGAGATAGATAAGGTGGTCAGGCACTCCCATTTCTTTAAGGACTTGTCATAGTTTGCTGTGGTCCACACAGTCAAAGGCTTTTGCGTAGTCAATGAAGCAGAAGTAGATGTTTTTCTGGAACTCTCTGGCTTTCTCCATAATCCAGCGCATGTTAGCAATTTGGTCTCTAGTTCCTCTGCCCCTTCGAAATCCAGCTTGTACTTCTGGGAGTTCTCGGTCCACATACTGCTGAAGCCTACCTTGTAGGATTTTGAGCATAACCTTGCTAGCGTGTGAAATGAGTGCAGTTGTACAGTAGTTGGGAGCATTCTTTGGCACTGCCCTTCTTTGGGATTGGGATGTAGACTGATCTTTTCCAGTCCTCTGGCCACTGTTGAGTTTTCCAAACTTGCTGGCATATCGAATGTAGCATCTTAACAGCGTCATCTTTTAAGATTTTAAATAGTTCAACTGGAATGCCATCACCTCCACTGGCCTTGTTGTTAGCCATGCTTTCTAAGGCCCACTTGACTTCACTCTCCAGGATGTCTGGCTCAAGGTCAGCAACCACACTATCTGGGTTGTCCGGGACATCCAGATCTTTCTGGTATAATTCCTCTGTGTATTCTTGCCACCTCTTCTTGATATCTTCTGCTTCTGTTAGGTCCCTACCATTTTTGTTCTTTATCATGTCCATCTTTGCACAAAATGTTCCTTTAATATCTCCAATTTTCCTGAACATATCTCTGGTTTTTCCTTTTCTATTATTTTCTTCTATTTCTTTGCATTGTTCATTTAAGAAGGCCCTCTTGTTTCTCCTTGCTATTCTTTGGAAGTCTGCATTCAGTTTTCTGTAACTTTCCCTATCTCCTTTGCATTTTGTTTCCCTTCTCTTCTCTGCTATTTGTAAGGCCTCATTGGACATAATAGTGTAACAGAATTCAGTAGAGTTTAGTAAACAATGCTGAGTGAGAGAACAAAGAAAAGGAAGAATGTTCCATAATGCAAAAAGGCTGTCTAAACAGTGACAGAAATCTCTGTATTCTCTCTGCAGGTCTACAAAAGGCTGGCAGAGCAGCTGCAAGCCTACCTGATGCCTCGGTACTTAGAGTTCCCAGGAGAGATCTTGAGCTTTATTCAGGGGTTCAACTGTTCTCTCCTTCTCCTTTGGCCTCAACAACTCAGTCTATTGTATTACTTTATATTTCCTGTTTCCTCCATTCAAATCACTGATCCTCTTTTTAACAGCATGAATGCCAGATGGGATACAAAGAATCCATTGTGCTGTCGCTCTGCTCTAGGGGTGAAAAGAGGCTCCTTGAACCATACTGTAGTCACTCTGGATATACACAAATACTGCTGATTCTGCCTACTTTTGCACATTTGTCTGGAGACAGTGCACATGCCTAATGTGCATGTGATGATACTGGGGCCTCAAAGGACCCTAACATCCAGAAATGGACTAGACCCTTATGTGCTGAGTGCAAAAGTCCAAGAAGTCCTTGTAAGTTCTCTGGGGTTGTGTTTATTGAGCCCCACCCCCTCCTCAACATCAGCCACCTGGCTCAGGGGGAGAAGGGGCTTTATAAGCCAGAGCCTGTGCCAGGGCCCTGCCGGACCAACATTCCTGCCTTTGGGGGAGTCTCCATCATCTGCCGTCCCTCAGGCACTGAGTGAGAGACAGTGTGGCTGTGCTGCTGCCGGTTGCCAGCCTTCCTGGGGGAGTGGCTGCCCCACCCCCTCCTCAACATCAGCCACCTGGCTCAGGGGGAGAAGGAGACTCTAGCCGCCTAGAGTGGTCACAATTGACCAGATAGGCGGGGTATAAATGAAATAAATAAATAAATAAATAAAGGGGCTTTATAAGTCAGAGCCTGTGCCAGGGCCCTGCCAGACCAACATTCCTGCCTTTGGGGGGAGTCTCCATCATCTGCCGTCCCTCAGGCACTGAGTGAGAGACAGTGTGGCTGTGCTGCTGCCGGTTGCCAGCCTTCCTGGGGGAGTGGCTGCCCCACCCCCTCCTCAACATCAGCCACCTGGCTCGGGGGGAGAAGGGGCTTTAGAAGGGTTTTTTATTGTGATTATCAGTTGCCATCAGGTTATGTACATAGAGACCCACAGTGGGTCTGAGAGAACAGGAAGAGGGGAGGGCGTTGGAGGGGGCAGCCATTGAGGTGGTGCTGGGTACAGGAAGGAATGGCGGTGGGGGTAGAACATGTCCACGTAGGAGAAGAGAGGTTAGATATCTTGCATCTATCCTCTCTTCTAGTCCTACCCCCAACCAGATGGTATCAGGTGACCATATCAGCAAACCCTCGAGCCACACAGTGCTGTTGATGAACGCCAGGTCAGTGCAAAATAAGACTGCTCTCATCCATGATGTAATTCTGGATGAGGGTGCTGACCTGGCATGCATTACTGAGACCTGGGTGGGAGAGGAGGGTGGTGTTCCCCTCTTCCAGCTGTGTCCGCCTGGGTACTCGGTCCAGCACCAATGTCGCTTGGAGGGTCGGGGAGGGGGAGTTGCTATAGTCTATAGGAGTTCTATCTCCTTGACCAGGCTTCCTATCCCTTTGAGAGGAGGTCTTGAGGGCCTGTATTGTGCGTTGGGCTTACGAGACAGATTGGGGATTCTGTTGGTGTACCGCCCACCCTGCTGCGTACCAACAGTCTCCCTGCCTGAGCTGACGGAGGTAGTCTTGGACCTGGTGTTGAGGACTCCCAGGCTGTTGGTGCTGGGGGACCTCAACATCCATGCCGAGGCTGCCTTGACTGGGGTGGCTCAGGACTTCATGGCTGCCATGACAACCATGGGGCTGTCTCAATGTGTCATCGGCCCGACACATGAGAAGGGCCATACTTTGGACCTGGTTTTCTCAATGGGACTGGAAGATGGTGGTTTGGATGTGGAGGGGCTGGTTGTGACCCCATTGTCATGGTCAGACCACTTCCTGGTCAAGTTTAGTCTATTAGCTTCTTCTCCCCTCTGCAAGGGTGGGGGATCTATTAAGATGATCCGCCCTCAGAGACTAATGGATCCGGATGGTTTCCTGAATGCTCTGGGGGATTATCCGTCTGATATGGTCAGAGCTCCTGTCGAAGCTCAGGTCACCCTATGGAATAGGGAGATGACCCGGGCGGTTGACACGATTGTGCCTAAGTGCCCTCTCCCTGCACGCAGAGCCCAGACATCTCCTTGGTATACTTCTGAACTGCAGGCGATGAAGCGAGAGGGGAGACAGCTGGAGCGCAGGAGGAGGAAATCCCGCTGGGAGTCCGATCGAACACAACTTAGAGCCCATTATTGGGCCTATTTCGTGGCAATACGGCTGGCGAAATGGCAATATTTCTCCAGCCGTATTGCTTCCTCAGAATGTCATCCAGCAGAGCTGTTTCGGGTGGTCCGGGATCTTCTTCAACCGGGAAATCCGGTGGAGGTCCCGGACTGCTCATCAGCTCGCTGTGATGAGTTTGCCATTCATTTTGAGGGGAAATCGCTCAGATTCACAGTGGGTTGGACTCCACCGTTACTGCAGAAGCAGAGGATGTGTCCACTGTGCTGTGCTTAGGTCAAGTATTAATGGATGAGTTTCAGTTGTTGAGACCTGAGGATGTGGACAGGGTGCTTGGATCTGTCCGTTCTACCACCACTCAGCTCGACCCTGCCCATCTTGGCTAATTGGAAGATCTGCCAGGGGGGTTCGCACCTGGGTCCAGGAGGCCATGAACGCCTCTTTGAGAGAGGGAGTGGTCCCTACCACCTTGAAAGAGGTGGTAATTCGGCCACTCCTAAAAAAGCCTAACCTGGACCCAAGGCTGGTGGTTAACTACCGACCAGTGGTGAACCTCCCTTATTTGGGCAAAGTGTTGGAACGGGTTGTGGCCGGGCAACTCCAGGTGCTGCTGGATGAAACAGATTTTCTGGATCCATTTCAATCGGGTTTCAGGCCGGGTTTTGGTACGGAGACTGCCTTGGTCACCCTGTACGATGACCTTTGCCGGGAGAGAGACAGGGGGAGTGTGTCCCTGTTGATACTCCTGGACCTCTCAGTGGCTTTCGGCACCATCAACCATGGTGTCCTTCTGGATAGGCTGGCTGGGTTGGGAGTTGGGGGCACCGCTTTACAGTGGTTCCGTTCCTTCCTGGCTGACCGTGTCCAGAGGGTGGTAAAGGGGGACAGTTGCTCTGTCCCATGGCGTTTCTCGTATGTCATGGAGTTCCTCAGGGCTCAATACTGTCCCCCATGCTGTTTAACATCTACATGGAAGCGCTGGGAGAGGTCATCAGGAGGTTTGGGCTGAGGAGTCAGCAATATGCTGACGACACTCAGTTCTGCCTCTCGTTTTCCACCAATCCAGGTGAGGCGGTTTCTGTGCTGAACTCGTGTCTGGACCTGATAATGGACTGGATGAGGGTTAATAATTTAAACTCAATCCAGACGAAATGGAAGTGCTCTTAGTGGGTGGTTCGCTGGACAGGCTGGAGGGCCATTTCCCTGCCCTGAATGGGGTTACACTCCCCCTAAAGGACAGGGTCCACAGTCTGGGGCTGCTCCTGGACCCCAGTCTAACTGTGGAAGACCAGGTGGACTCGGTGGCCAGGGGCGCCTTCCTTCAGCTGCAGAAATTATACCAGCTACGGCCCTACCTGGACGATCGGAGTCTCATGACAGTTACAAATGCACTGGTAACATCTCGTATAGATTACTGCAATGCGCTCTACGTGGGGCTGCCTTTGAAGACGGTCCGGCGACTGCAACTGGTCCAGAATCGAGCTGTACAGCTGGTGAGTGGTGGGGCCGCTAGGGGACACATCAAGCCGATTCTGTTTAAATTACATTGGCTACCAGTTGCTGCCCGGGCCCAATTCAAAGTGCTTGTTTTGACATATAAAGCCCTAAACGGCTTGGGCCCTGGATACCTGAAGGACCGCCTCCTTCCATATGAACCTACCTGGCAGTTAAGATCTAGCCAGGGGACCCTTTTGAAAGAGCCGTCCCTCAAAGAGGTAAGAGGGATGGCTTGTAGACAAAGGGCCTTTTCGGCAGCTGCCCCAAGACTATGGAATGCCATCCCAATTGAGATTCATCTGGCGCCGACGCAGATGACATTTCGGTGCCCGGTCAAAACCTTCCTGTTCCAGAAGTCCTTTAATTGAAATAATATCAATTGTGGGTCCTGATGGCAATTTTTAGAGTATATATTTTAATTGTATTTTAATTGTTTTATCTTTTTACTGTATTTTAATTGTTGTAAGCTGCCCAGAGAACTTTGGGTAGTGTGGGCGGCATATAAGTTAAATAAATAAATAAAAATAAAAATAAATAAGGGCTTTCTTTGTCCCTTTTTTTTCATCAGGATGTGGGCGTCTCTCTGGTGGAAGGAACACCAGCCTGACCATGGTAGAGTTTAACACCAAGTCCAATATGATGATACCGGGCAGGGGAAAGTTTGCAGTGAGTGGGAGGGCCTTTCATTACAGGAGGGTTCAGGCTAGGTGCCTATCCTGAGCTCTTGCATTCCCACCCCCTGACATCTATGAGGTAACTGACTCAGTCAGACTTCCAATCTGACCCTTCTGCTGTTGAATGCCAGGTTGGTCCAGGATAAACCTCAGCATATCTGTGACCTCACTGCAGATGAAGGAGACAATATGGCATGCATAACTGAGACATGGGTGGGTGTAGATGATGGAGTAGATGTCTCCCTGTTGTGCCCACTGCTCTTTCCAGCACCAGGGCAGATCAGAAAGTAGGATGGGGTGTTGCCGTGATCTGTAAGGATCAAAGTTTTAGTGTTAGTCTATAAAGCCCTAATGGTTTGGGGGCCCACTATTTGTTGCATCATCTTTCTCTAAGATTATCAGCCCGTATTACATGTTCTTCACAGGCTTCACCTCTTTCGGTTGCCAGGACCAGAGAGGCAAAGAAGACGGTTACCAGAAATTGTGCCTTCTCAGTCGTGGTCCCTTCCCTTTGGAATAGCCTCCAAATAGAAGTTTATCAGCCCACCTCTCTATCATTTTTTAAAAGAGGACACTGAAGGCAGTCCTCTTTCAAGAGGCTTTCAGTGATATTCTCCATTAGGCCTATAGCTTTTTTTGTTTCTGCCATCTTTTGGGGTTTAAGGATTGTTAATTTATGACATGGGTCTTATTTATTGATGTTTAGTGTTAGTGTGGCGGGTGGGTTTATGATTTGCTATTTTTTTCTTTTTTTACTCTGTTTGTAAACCGCTTAGAGTAGTGCCCTGCACTGAGCAGTGTAAAATTTGATGAAATAAATTTATAAATAAAGTGTAAGTGCATTTGGCTGAATGCGTTTACGGAGATCCTATGAACAGAAACACTGTAAAAACAGAATTCCTGGTCAGAATTGCTCTGTAATGCATTCAGCTGAACACACTTTAAGAACTGTCTCTGTATCTTTATGCTGAATGTCCAAAGGTCTCTAAAGCAGCCAAGGGCATGTGAACATTTGGGTTGGAAGGTACATGCATCTCCACATCTCTGCCACAAATGTAGCTCTTCATGCGTTCCTTTGGCTTCTTGAAAACAGTACTTCTTTCTTTCACAATAAACTAAACACAATAAATAGCTATTCACATTCCTCCACTTCTCTTGCCTGGTTGCCAGTGAATGGAGGTCAATATCCTTTTTTGTGGTTGAGTCAAGAAGAGTAGAACCAGCACATAGTTTGTACATAAGAACTTATATCGTTGACAGCTAGGGTTGCCCCCTCCCCCTGCCTGAGGGCAACTCAGGCCACTGCATGGACTGCTGAAAGCCCAAACATGTAGTGTTAGCATACAGTGAGAGCTGGCCTTCAGAGTCAGGAAGCAGTGCCTTGTATGCTCTTTCCCTCCCCTCCTTTCCTCCCTCCCTGCTGATCTTGCAGTGTTGCTCAATCTGTCCTTGTATTCCAATATCATACTTATTTGCTCATTGAAGTGTGACCAGCACTTGACAAAAATGTGCCCCAAATTAAGTCATTCAAAGAACAAGCCATCTTTTGTGTATTGTTCAGAGGATACAGTTAAGCCCTCCTGTGCTGATGATGTCTGACCTATTGCTTAGGAGGAGCTGATTGTCTTAAAAGGCTTCGTCTCACACAGCTCATTCTGACATTGAGCTAGACATGTTTATTTTAAATAGACTGTCAGGCTTTAAAGCAGGCTCTTCGAAGCATGGCATGGCAGCAAATGTGGAGAGGGAGGGAGGAGCACATAGAAGGGAATCTGACAGGCTAAGTAGTGTAAACTAAATCCATTGCATTTGAACATTATTAAAGAGAGCTTGATGTTAGTTTGCCAGCCAGAGCAGGGAAGATGTGGTGTGTGCTGACAGAGGTAATAAAAGGAATAACACATTTTTATGGAGAAGGAGATTAATAATGTAATAGCTGACTATTACTAAGAGTTATCAACTTTTCCTCAGGGGATACTTGCCCCAGTTATTGAACAGAGCAGACAACTCTATTACTTTCCCCATAATTTATAGGTTATTGAAAAATAAAGTTTGGGTTGCATAAATCTTTATACAACACACAAACAAATAAAATGCAGATGAAAATCTCAATACACAAAGGCACCAGCACATTTTTGAACCCGTTTTTGCAAAGAGATTTTTGGAATGCACACTCTAGACTCAAAACTCCCAGTCTCAAGTACCATAGCGATTATGGATCATGCCAACCTAAAAAGGAAGGTGAATATCTTTAGCATTTTCTTAGCATTCCATTTCATTGATTAAATGAAAGCATAAAATAAAGACAATGAGTATGACCATAAAGCACTGTGTAATATACACCAAGTACACTGCATATATCAGAGAAAGAAGCACCTCTTCCCCTCAGCCTTTGGGCCTGACAAATGATTTAGCAGCTATGGGAGGCACTTTGTACTTCCGTCTTATTCAGAAACAGCTGCAGACAGAACTGACCTGATTTACATGTATGCTGACATGCCCCAGTTTTTTTTTTCCATATGGAAGGTTTGTATCAAGCTCATGCTCTAGTACTATGACTTTGCATCATGTCTAGAGACAAGGCATGGAGAGATGCACAAAGAAAATTTTTATTTTGGTTTCTTTATGAGTTTTTTTCAAGGCTCCCTCTTTTGTTTTTGTGTCTTTCGTGCACTGGTCCATTCATGAAACCCAAAAGGGGCCTTCTCTTTTGGCCTCTGATTGATTGATTGATTGATTGATTGATTGATTGATTGATTGATTGATTGCCCCTGTAGTATGATGCACTATTCTGGGCAGTTTACAACAATAAATAAAACATGTGGTAGTAAACAATAAATAAACCATAACAAATTAAAACATTTAGCAAGGTAAAAACAAATGGCACCAAAGGCAAATTCTCTATATCATAGTAGGACAAGAGTCATAGTAGAAGGACTCCCTGAAAAGCAGCGTTTTAAGTTGCCTTCTAAATGTTAACAAGGAGGGCATCAGGCATAGCTCCACTGGGAGCTGTTTCTACAAAGTCTCTAATAAATACAAAAGAACACAGGTTTCCACTTCTTTCTCCTCACAAGCAAACCATTTCTTCGAAATCCTACTCCTGGAACTTCATCCAGTCAAATCAATAAACAACCAATATCAGCTTAAGATAAATAGAGCTTAGTTTGAGATCTTATGGATTTCCAGAAAAAAAGCTAGTGTTTGTTGGAGGAGAGGGCCAAAGATGGGTGGGATGTAGGAGAAATTGAGAAGATAAAGAAAGAGTGGGGATATTAAGTCACATTAGTGTCCTAAAGCAGAGGTCCCCAACCGTGGCCTGGGCCAGACCGGGCCGCCGAGATAAACCTCCCGCTCCCCGCACGCACTCACCCCCGTGCCCGCAGAAGCGCCACACCACCATTTGCGCATGTGCATGGGCACGCGCCCGTGTGAGAGTGCGCACGTGCTTGTTCACGCATGTGTGCGAGCACGGGGGGTGCCCCGCCTTCCCCAGCCAGTCCACGGACCGAAAAAGGTTGGGGAACGCTGTCCTAAAGAATATACTGTACATCTTTATGTGGAAGTTCCTCTAAATTCAGAGCACTTCCTCCCATACAATTATGAGCAACATCATAGTTTTCACCTGCCTTGTATTGTAAAAACCTGACAGTGTCTCCTCAGTAGGTTTTTGGAAGCTGTAATCCCCAGCAGCAGGTGCAGCTGCTACCTTTGTAAGGAAACTGTGCTTTCCAGACTGATGAAACCCAACTAAATGAATAACTGAGTAGAAGGTTGATACTCTGGTACTCACAGCATCATCCTACTACAGTTTAGTGATGAATATCTTCATTATATCATTATGTTCATTTTTCTTAAAAGTAGCTTTCCAATTCCTTGTACAATTACATAGAACAATGCTTTCTTGAACTAAATCCTTTATAAATGCATCAAAGATGGAGGGGTGCAAAGACACACAGAAAAGACAGTCAGATGTAGTGCGCAGGGGGAGAATTGTGAGCAATGAAATTGCCACACAATACTGACTGAAGGCCTCTAGTGGAGAATTAATTGTATGCATTGACATTTTCAAGAAAAGTTCTGAAACAGATTTACTGCTGTCATTAAGTAGGCTCCACTTATATCTGCTTTTTCAAGGGAAGACCTTTTTAGAGTAGTGATTGGGCAGAATCTGTCTTGACACTAAGTTTGGTGACTTCTCATTCACAGTAAGAAGATATTGTGCTTATATCACCCAAATAATTAGAAATATAATCCTCTTAAAATGTAAATGTCTGCAAGACTGGAGATCGAAGCACAGAAGTAAAGTAATGTTTCTAATCCTTTCCTGGAAAGTAGACAGATAACTCTCTAATAATTAAACGTTTTCTGAAATTAACCGTAAATATAATTCTAATGGCATGATTACATTTTTAAGAGAGCAGACATGTCCCAACATTTATTGGAACCATTGTATATTATTAAGAGTTTATTTCTTGACATCAGTTTGCTTATGATTTATGTTGTAATCTGCCAATGGCCACTGAATATTTTAAGGGTTCAGAATTCTCACCTAATATCAGTGTAAGCCTTATCTCTGCAAAGTCTTCATTTTGGGTTTTATACTTTAAAAAGGGAGGGGGCTGGAGTTCTATCTGTAATGGTGTGAGATCAGATTGGACAAAATTGGGCCTTCCAACATAGTGATTCTTATTCTAAGAATGTTGGCTCCGCTGGCGCTTGTCACTGAGCAGAGCTCCTTTGCCCCCCCCCTCAGGATAGCACAAGACGTGCTATTCTCATAGTTACCTGGGGGGGGAGGGGAGAGCATCCTTAAAAGGATGTTCTTTCATGTGCTCGGCCTCTTTCGAGGCTTGCATTCCCTGGCAACGGCTGTGTTCAATGCTGCAGGGATTTTTTTGCTGCGTAGCAGCCAACGGCATCGAGGGAGCTGCAGGGGGGGTGCATTGGCACTCCCCAAGGTTGGAGTGTAGTGTCTGGGACCAGCCTTGAAGGAGTTGGAGAACAATAAGAAATCCCAAGGGATTTCTTTTGTTTCTTTCTATCTATCCATCTATCCATCTATCTATCTATCTATCTATCTATCTATCTATCTATCTATCTATCTATCTATCTATCTATCTATCTATCTATCTATCTATCTATCTATTTAAATAAAAAAATAAATAGGAGAAAGAGGGAAAAGGGTTCCATAAGCTTCAGGACTAAGTGGGTGGTAACCCCCCCATTGGGCTCAGCCCTTGGGTTGAGGCAGTTGGGGACAGGGCAAACACCACCCCCCACAAACACACACTGAAGGCAGTTGGGGGACAGAGTTATGCCCCCCAATCACACATGGTTAATTATGTGTTTGTGTGTTTGTTGGGGTTTCTTTAAATTTAATTGGAAGCAGTGCGCTTACAGACACATGTGCATGCACTTAAAAAAAATTAAAATAAAATAAATACCCTGTTTCCCCGAAAATAAGATCTAACCTGAAAATAAGCCCTAGTATGATTTTGCAGGATGCTTGTAATATAAGCCCTACCCCAAAAATAAGCCCTAGTTAAGTGAAACCCCGCCCTCCACCATTGTGCAGCAACCAGAAGATGACATGACTGTAAAATAAAACATCCCCTGAAAATAAACCATAATGCGCTTTTTGGAGCAAAAATTAATATAAGACTCTGTCTTATTTTCGGGAAAACACGGTAATAATAATAATGATAATAAATAAATAAATAAAGAAGTTCAAATTAAAATTAAATAAGATTATATAGTTGCATTGGAGCAACTACCAGTTGTTGGTTAGCTAGTCCTGAGGGCTTGTATTTAAAAAAAAAGAATTATTATTATAAATTAATAGCTAAATAAATAGGCAAAAAATAAGGGTACAACGTAGAGTGTTTTTTTGTTTTTGTTCTTACAATTGGAGCACGTTAGTAAGGGTTGGGTGCCTGGCTAGCAGGTAGATTATTTAGTAAGAGCTTTTGTTAGCAGCCATGGCCCCAAAAAAGGGTCAGGGCAATAGCAAAGGCAAACAGCCTGCAAAGCGCAGGGCTCCCAGGGCGTCCCCTCCAGTTGTATCATCATCATCAGACAAGGAGGGGTAGCCTGTGTGGGAGGAAATATGGGCTAAAATAGCAGCATTGGAGCAGTGGAAGGCTAGCCAAGCATGTAAGGGGGCCAAGGACAATCAGCCTAGGCGCTCAGCAAGGGAGTCCAAGGCACACAAGTGTGCTAAACTGAAAGCCCTTGCTGATAACCTTTTGTCCCATTTTTCTGCTTTAGAGGCTGGTGTGCAAGGTATGTCGGGAGTTGCAGATTCATCAAGGGAATGCCAGCCAGCAGAATTGATCGGCCAGGTCGAGAGCAGAGCTGAACGTGCGTGTGCATGCCCGGGCAGTAAAGGGGTCCAGAGGCAAGAAGTGGTTGAGGACAGCAGGTCGGATGGTGAAAGGCCTTCAACCAGCTGGGATGCAGCCGCTACTCAAATGTCAGGGCTTTGCCTTTTGGAAACTATGCTCTCCCTATAGGTGATCACTTGACACCAGTTATGAAGGAGCGTATATGAAAGGGTGAATACGTAGATCTATTTGAATTACTAAATAGGAACATGGACGCTAAGGAGTGGGAGAAGGAGGATGAGGTAGAGAAAGAGAGGAGGCGGCACAAAAAGCCAGAGCGCACCTGGACCAATTGGTTGCTGGGATTTTTCATTTATGCAGGTATAATTGTGAAGGCACAACCTTGGTGTGCGCTGTCTTTATTTCAGTATTTGGACCTGATATACGGGACCTACGTGGACTTCCCATGGCTGACCTATGATCAAAATTTCTGCATGAATACACACAAACATGCATTGGGATGAATCCCACCCAGGCTTATGGCTTCAAACCATGACGCCTGCCCGGCCACTGCAGGGTGAGAGGTTCGACAGTAGCCACCTTATCAGGAAGACAGGGCAGGTTAACAGTTCCCATGCTGGAGTGGGGCAGGTGGTTCAACCCTGCCTGCTCTGTTGGGACTTCAATTCACGGGGTTCCCGTTCCAGGAAACCATGCCAATACATGCATGAGTGTGCCACCTGTGGTGGAGCCCACTCCAGTTCAAAATGTTTTAAAGGGAGGTCACCAAAAGCGGTCAGCAAGGAACAAGGCAGTAACAGGAAGCCTGATGGAGTGGCTGGTGCGACAAAAGGGGCCCAGCCCTATTAAATTGGAGGTGCTTACAGTTTTGTTGGCTAACTACCCTTTAAAGGAAGTGGCAGCATATTTACTTGATGGGTTTCAGTTAGGTTTTCGTATCCCAGTTTTGGGGAGACGCAAGGCAACGTTTGCCAAAAATTTGAAGTCTGTTCAAGGTATGGAGGAAATAGTTAGACAAAAAATGAGAAGGAGGTCTGAGAGGGGCAGAGTGCTAGGTCCGTCCGTTCAGCCAACGGTCCCGCATCTCTGGATGTCTCCTTTGGGGATTGTACCTAAAAAGGCCCCAGGTGAATTCAGGCTCATACATCACCTCTCTTACCCAGAAGGTGACTCTGTCAATGACAGCATACCACAGGAGCTTTGCACTGTGTGTTATACGTCATTTGACGAGGCAGTGCGCATGATTAGGGCATGTGGCATAGGGGCAGAGATGGCCAAGGCTGATGTAAAATCGGCTTTTCGTCTGCTGCCAGTTCACCCAGAGGATTTTGAGTTGTTAGGTTGTCAGATTCTGATGCGATAATATGACAGTGGTGCATGTCATTAATAACATGTCATCCAGATCTGAATGGGTCATGAGGCTTGTGAGGGCACTTGTATTACGCACCTTACAATTTAATATAGTATCCACGGCATAGACAACAATATAGCTGACGCCCTGTCCCGTCACCAGATGGAGTGGTTCAGGGCGTTAGCTCCAGGAGCTTGCAGGTGGCCAGAAGTCCTCCCACAAGAGGTATGGGAGATTAGAAGTGGGAGGCACTACGAGCAATAGGGTTGGCTCTTGCCCCGAGTACTCGGTGGGGTTACTTTGCAGTTTGCAAAGAGTTTAGACAATTTAGAGTTCACAAGCAGTTGGAACAGGTGTGGCCCATACCAGTTGATCACCTACAACAATTAGGTGTTTTTCTTTTTTGAAAGGGCATGGCACCTAGCTCTATTCAGGGCAAGATGTCAGTGTTGGCATTCCTCTAAGGCCCTTGGAGTAGCTGATTCCACAGAGGACTTTAGAATTCGTAAGATGATTGAAGGATGGAATAAGGAAAGAATTAGAATGCCCGATGATAGGTCCCCTTTTTCTCCAGCTATACTGATGAGGTTTGGTGAATCATGGGGCAGCATTTGTAGTGATAGGTACGAGGCTTCCCTCTTTCCGGCAGCAACACTTTTGACATTTTTTGGAGGATTTCGTATTATTGAGGTTGTGGCAGCTGGCAAGCATGACACGTCACGAATGGCGTTACAACTTGCAGATGTCACAATGGGCAAAGAAAGGTTACAATTGCATATCTGGAGATCTAAAACAGATCAGTTAGAGAAAGGAGCCTTAATCTCACTAGGGACTTGCTCCATTTTAGAAATATGCCCAGTTAGGGCACTAGAGGATTACCTTAAGAAAATGGGGGAAGATCAGGGCTACTTATTTTGTCATAATGACGGCACCCCACTGACAAAATACAAATTTTGGCAGGGAACTGGAGCTGCTTTGGAACGAGTGGGTTTGGCTGGATGGCACTTTGGAACCCACTCATTTTGCATTGGGGCAGTGTCTACTGCCGCCATGCTAGGGTATGGCCCAGAGTAGATCAGGAAAGTGGGGAGATGGTCCTCCCATAGATACAAACTTTACGTGCGGGACTTGCCACAGCTGTAGGCTGCTGCCGGGCTCTTTGTCTCTTTCTTTCAGATGCAGAGCGACCCAAATGGCAATTGAGGATCCTGTTGCTGGGTTACAGTTTAATTCACTGGCCAGCAGATTTTGCTGCCAGGACGGCATGGGGCTGAGATTTGGAACTGCAACCAGCAGTGAGCTTGAAATGGCTTGGCCGGAGGGGCATGCTTTGGACCAATTTTTCTGGCATGGCAGATGCAGCAGCAGCTGGTGTACCCCCAGATGTGTTGTTGGTTCATCTGAAGGGTAATGACTTGGCCAGGAGAAGTGGAAAGTCCCTTGTGCTGGACCTTCTGGCTGATTTGAGGAGCTGGAAGGCAAAGTTCCCATTTTCAAGAATAGTTTGGTCCACGATTATTCCTTGGCATAGTTGGAGAGCCAACTGCAATGCTAGTTGCATACATAGAGCATGTAGGAAAATTAATAGGTAAGTTTGCAGAGCAATGGTTAATGGCTTAGGATCAGTAATAGGACACCCGGAGATCCGATTGGACTGACTGGAGCTTTATAGAGGTGATGGGGTTCATTTATCTGAGGCTGGTTTAGAGATTTTCTTGAGGGATCTTTGTAGGGGCCTGCGTGCCAAAATTTTTGGATGGATGGGTGGAATGGAGCATAGCAAGCTTGCCCATTCCGTGGCGGGTAGTGCGGAAGGAAACTGAATCGGTGAGTGCCCATGGAGTTCAAGCAGTGCATAGCGGGTCTGAACTTTTGGCGCTGCAGATCGTGAGGTTACAGTGCTGGGAGGAAAGACCTGCTGGGGCCCTACCCAAGCTGAGGGAAAGGCTGGGGGCTTGCATGCCTGGGGGGGCTTGATATTTCGCTGGCCGGGGTCATGCTGTCTTAGGGACAGCACAACAACGGGGTGTGGGACTCGCCCGTATAGATTGGTGAGAGGGTCCTGTGAGACCTTTGGCACCAAACCTGATACTGCACTATCAGGCCCCTGGTTTCTAAGCCATAAGTTATGGCATTTTGGTTTAATAAAGTGTGGCCCTATTTATACCCATCACCTGCGCCTTGCCTCATTATTCCGGAGTGGGAGGGCAATGGGGTATGCAAAACAAGTTGAACCAGGGGGATTACTGGAGATCCTCCTCCTCCACCCTACAAAGTGAATAAGTATATTTTAATAGCCCTTAGCAGTTGTTTCTTCTGGAAAAAAAATGAGGCATTTGGTCTTACTCTCTTTCTTCCCTGCTTCCCCCTCCCTCCTGTGAAATATGCTAATTAAGTCTTTGAAAACAAATACTTCCAAATTTTTAGTTTTCATTTTTTGGGTAAGACCTAAAGATTTCCTTGGAGTTTCTTCAGAGAAACCTGATGGCAAACCATCCTCTGTTAAAGCAAAGCAAAGCAAAGCAAAGTGTGCTGCTGATATATCACCCTATAGAGTTTAAAGCACTCTCTGTAAGGTTTACAAGTTAATTATGCAGGCTACACATTGCCTCTACACACACACACCCAGTGAACTGGGTACTCAATTTACCGAGCTCAGAAGGATGGAAGGTGAGTGAACCTTGAAAATGTGGACCCCTAGCTATGCTAAATTGTTTGGCATGGTGTTTTTTTAAAAGTTACTTTTGAGAAAAATTGCGATCATGACACACTGAAGCCATCAATGACTGAACATTGATAGGATAGTGATGGTAGGACAAGGTCACAATCTTGTTTCCAGATGATGAAATTCTAAGCATCAGCCCAACACTTCGCAACGTTGGATGGTTTCAGTATGTCATTATGTTTATCATTAGCTGTGTGAGTAACAATAGTTAATTGGAAGCAAAGTGAACTAGATCTGCTTAGATCTTTTTCAGAGTAGACATTGTCTTGGAAATAATATTGAGCAGTCCTTAAATGTTTCATCAGTTTCAAAGCTTCTTCACTCCGGATGTTCTTCAGGAGACGTCCTTCTCTCAGCCCCTCTGCCTTCACAGGCATGCTTGTTGGGAACAAAAGAGAGGATCTTCTATGTGGCTGCTCCCATGTTGCCTGCCCAACCTGAAATAACGAGACGAAACACAGTAATATGGGTTAAAACTAGGGCCACAACTTTATTAACTATTTAACTTTTAACTACACCTTTTTACAAGGGGGCCAGCCATAATGCTAACAGGTCTGGAACCCTTGTCATTTTTGACCAACCGGTCCAGACCTTTACCCCTGGGAGTTCCTACCCCGAGAAGGTGCTGTTGAACTGTCATCAAAGGTAGACTCTGCTCAAGATGGTGACTATGATCTTTTAAGTGTGGTTTTAAAGTTTTCTTTTTCGTGTTTGTATCATCAATATTTATATTATCCTATCTTTAATTGTTTTTAATTGTATATATCCTTTTTCATCCTTTTATCCTTTTAAGTTGTACTTGGATTTTAATTATTGTAAGTCACATGAGTTCCTTTATAAATTAAATTAAATTAAACTAAACTAAATTAAATTAAAAACAAGTTAATCCATTGGGAAGGTAATTCCTCATCATTGGGGATGTCATTCCTCACATCTCCAAATGAATAAAAAAGGGAAACCCAGATAATTTTTTGCTAAAAATATCTAAGTCCTCGTCAGCATTACCCATTTGTTCTCACTGCCAATGATTTTACTGGG
Source organism: Intellagama lesueurii (assembly GCA_037013535.1). Lineage (NCBI taxonomy): Eukaryota > Metazoa > Chordata > Lepidosauria > Squamata > Agamidae > Intellagama > Intellagama lesueurii. The sequence goes on along the minus strand of JBAJHW010000003.1, from coordinate 54,405,436 downwards.
CACTATGAAAGTCAGGTTCCAACATTCTTCACGTCACTTAAAATTCAAAATCACCCTTCAAACTAGGATGTTTCTGATTTAGTGTAACACAGATCATAGTAACATAGATTTGATGTAGCAGGGATCAAAATTTGGTAAATGATGAAACAGTACATGATAAAATAGCCAGAAACTATGCTCAGTTTTCCAGACACCACTGAGTAAAATGCAAATATTAAACTATAATTTCATATTCTCTTTAAAAATTTAGGCCATGTAGTTCCACCAGACGATTTGCAGAGTATTTCAAAAGTTCTATGCTACAGCACATTTCACACTGAAAGCTTTGAAAGCTATCATCAAAAACTCATTTAGTACATTGCTATATAACTTACAGTGTGCATAGCTGACCCAGTTTTTGCTCTCTTTGGGAAGAGCATAATACAATCTTAGGTTGCTTCTCACTGACATGGAATGGCTCTGTATCAAGCATATTCCTTAGATGCTGTGTGCCAGGGCACTCTGGGAGGGATGTGAATAACTCCATATGATATCAAGTGCAAAGCTGGACAGATCAGATATTTGACTACGCAGTAGTCTTGACATGGAACTCAGTGTGATAGCTTCCCCAAAATAATTGAGAGAAATTATCATAGGCTAGAGCCACAAATTCTGATATTTGAGATGGACCTTGACCGAATTATCTGAGCATCTTCAAGGGTGTGAAAGAATTCCTCATCTGAAACCAACCAACACATATGCAATGCATACTGTATAAATGCACACTAACTCTTTCCCACATCCTTATTTTTCATACCGTATTTTTCCGTGTATAAAATGACACTTTTTTCTTAAATAATTAGACAAAAAATTGAGGGTCATTTTATATACGGAAGGCAGCCACTTTCCCTGCCTTTTGCAAAGCCACAGGGCTTAGCAAAAAGGAAGGGAAGGCTCCCTTCAGGTAAAGCAGCCGTGAAAGGGCTGCACGATTGCACCTCTTTGATCCTGAAGCCCTTTCATGGCCGCTTCAGGATCAAAGGTGTGCGATCGTGCAGCCCTTTCATGGCTGCTTTATCCACTTCCTAAGCCCCGCGGGGATCAAATTTTCTAATTTGGGGGTTAGAAAAGGGGGGTCATCTTACACATTGGGTCATCTTATAAACGGAAAAATATGGTAACTCCTAGACAAGGCTATCAGGGGAAAAATGTAGTCAAGTATGCACTCCAATATTTTCCATAGCATTTCCATTGTTATAAAAAGCCCAGATAAAAACCACTGACACAAGTCTTTTTACAATAGTGGCTTGTACATTTTAGCAATAAATCTGTTAATGACAACACTTCTGTCAGTGTTTTTGTTAAGTGTTTTCTCACAACTGAATAAGTCATTCCCCATTGTCTCTCTTTGAGGTGGTATGTGTGAGCTATGAGATGGATTGAACCAATAAAGGAAACCACAGCTTTTAGTTTGCAAGAGCTGAGTAGGGCTCTTAGTGCTATAACATCTTGGAGATCACTCATTCATAGGGTTGTCACAAGTTAGAGGTGACTTCTTATACACAACAACAACAACACATGAGATAAGAAACTGGTATTGTTGATACACTCCATACACTGTGGAGGAACAGAGGAAGTAAAAAAAATTATAGATTCTATTAAGGCAGTGCAAATGTGCTGCATCACTTATAAAAAAAATAGGAAAAAATAGAGAACTTCTTCCTGGAAGTGGGAGGAAACAGGAGGGGGCAATGAGTTGTATCATCTTCGCCACCCCCCACATTTCCTGTCAGCAAATTCAGTTTATCAAAAGGCACTTCTCTCAGAAGATGCCATTCACACATATTGATGACAGAGAATATTCTTTGTCCTTCAAAAATTTGAAATTGGCAGAAATTAAATAAAGGTGGCAGATGTGGTAACATTTGGAAAAACTTCATCTAGGGCCCTACTATAAATTATCTCAACTGTAAGTTGTGCAGTACTTTATTTCTATCATAAACTTTCCAAAAATTTTGGCATCATGAGGTTTTTGGCACCTTGAGGTTTTGAGAAATGTTCGTGTTTCTTCACAAATCCTTGACCATCAGTTCCAACCCACAGAATCATAAATTCACAATTTAAAATTAAAAACGGATTTTAAAAACTTACCAAAAATATTTTAAAGTAAATTACGTTCTTTTAATATTATTATTATTATTACTATTTTTAATTTATTTTTATAAATCTATTCAAAATAACATAACAGAACAATACCTATTGTGTTACAATAATAACTTTCTTGTTCATAAACTCTTGTCTTCATGTATACGTATATATGTATGTGTGTGCATACACACACACACACACACACACTGTTTACAGGGTGTGTGTGTATATATATACACATATATATCCTACACACATAGTGTTTATATATACACACTGTCTTCACACACACACACACACTGTTTACATTATATCTTTATCTTTTCACATAGTCTCTTCCTTGGCTCATTATTGCATTTTTATGTCTAGCTAATGTCACTTAGAATAATCAGCAGTCCAACCCATTATCCACTTGTTTTTTTTTACTCAATTTCAGATTTCAACAGGGGGTGCCATATCTTCAAAAAGTTATCTTTTTAAATCTCCCCTCTGTATAATCTGTTTCGATTAGTCAGTTTCTTCATCAGCGCCACTGCCCATATTTGATTCACATATATTTGCAAAGTAAGGTCCTGAGCATTTTTCCAGCATTGGGCTATTTTGTTCCACGCTGCCCTTGTAAGAGTTGCCACCAATTCTTTATTTGATAAATTTCCATTTCCTCCAGTAAATCGAGAGAATAATAATAAGGTTTCATTTGGAACTCCAAATCTTTGATTTATTTTTTAAAGTATAGTATTTTTATTGGGGCATGATCTGAAGATATGTTTGGGGCAAACTCTATTTTAAATAATTGTGGTGCTAGTAATTCAGACAATAGTATGTGGTCTATTCTTGAATAGGTAGCATATTTCTTAGAAAAGAAAATGTAATCTCTCTCTTTTAGGTTTAAGTATCTCTAAACATCAGTTAAACCATCTATTTTCAATAGTTTTCCAGTTTTTACTCCTTTCCTTGATATTTGACTAGTGTTTGATGTTGTGTCCCTTTTTTGATTTAAAATACAATTTGTATCTCCTCCTAATATAATTTCTCGCCGTGCAAACGCTTTAACTTCCTTCAATAGATTTTTCATAAATACTGCTTGTCCAGCATTAGGACAATAGTAGGACCCAATAGTCATCAGTCTGTCTTCTAGTTTCCCCCTCACAAGTATGTATCTACCCTCTGGATCCCTCAATTGATCTACTACCTCAACTTTAGATTTCTTCATAAAAAGTATGGATACTCCTTTTGATTTATTTGTTCCCTTTGCAGTATATTGATCACCTAGAGATGGATGTTTGATAATATCTTGCCCTTGTTTTTTCTGATGTGTTTCCTGTAGTAATACCACATCTGTTCCCAAACTATGAATAGTTTTCATAATTCTGTAGCATTTAGCAGGTGAGCCTAGGTCATTCATGTTGTATGCAATTACATTAAAGTTATCCAACATTGATATCATTTTCTTGATTAGCTTTGCTTCCTGTTCTTGTGTTCATATATGAAGTATTACAACATATTATATCTATATATCTTAGCTTTAAATAATAGGAATGTTTAGTTTTGTTCTCCCTCCCTCCTTTTCCCCTCTCTTTCCCTCCCCCCATCCCCACTATAGGAACGAAACATGCCCCTGAGGGAAGATCACCTTGTCCTTCAGCCCACTCTTTGCCCCAGTAAATTATGTTCAAATACCTACAGTATATAACAGTTCCTGTGGTGGAATGCCTGAAAGGATTTTTCCACTAGAATTGAACTAACCTGTTAAAGGCATGGGAGAGATTGTGAGTAGCATGGGATGTGGAGGATTAGGATTTAAAAGAATGTTCCCATACAAAATCTAGTAGTTACTGGGTCTGTCTTAAGATCTGATCTAAATATGTAGGTTTCTCACAAGGCATAGGCAGAAAATGGAGTCAAACAGTGGCAGTTACTCATTTTGAGAGAATGTGATCTCTTCTTGGTCATGTTCCTTCATCTGTTGCACCACCATTTTATAAATAATAATATGCAGGCCATGCTGGGTGATTCTGGGACTTATGGTTCCTCCAAGAAATGATTTTTTTACAAGTTGTGGTGGTAGTACAAACAAGCAAAGAAAGATGAGCAGGTACCATCAGAAAAGACTTGGAAACTGATACTTCACTCTGAAACTCTTTAGGTATAAACCTAATTAAAATACTTTCTTTTCTCAGCTGGAATACAAAGAAGTCTCCCTGCACATTCCGAGACAGCTTGCAATCCAGAAACCCTCCAAATGTGCATTTTTCTCCTCTCCTATTTTTTTTTTTATGCCATTGTCATCCCAAATTTGGCATGGCATGCCCCATACATCCCCACATGGCTGCCAATGCAATGAGAAAAAAATTGCTATGAATTTAATGGCCAAGATTTGGTGAAGCAATCATTGGCCACTATCCTACTGGTCATAGTCTGTGTACCTCTGTGAGAAGATATTTGTCAATATATTCTCTCTCTCTCTCTCTAAACAGTATATGATAGAAAATCCAAAAAGTGAACAGGATTTTTAAAACATTCCAGTAATTAAAAGATGCCTGATCAAAAACTGCCTGTACAGAATGATCAAGAGAAATGTGTGAATCTAAACACCCAGGCAAAAAGCCAAGCGAAACTCCCCACACACAAACTGATACAACAATCTAAAGGGGAATCAGGAATTTTAAATAATTCCAGCAATCAAAAGGCGCCTGGGCAGAGTGCCTGAGAGAACAGTGTGGACCTATGCACAAAACCAACAGAATTACAATTTCACAGGGAGGAAAACGGAAAAATGAATGTTAATATATTTCGGTGATCAAAAACTGCCTATACAGAGTTCCAAAAGCTGTGGGACGCTACAAAAACACCTCAGAAAGACCCCATACCAGTCAATAGGTCAAATCAATAAATCTTCAATGAAAATAAATATTAAGAATGCAGGAATAACAGAATAACACTTCAAGTTCTCTGGCAGTATGTGTGGCCACAATATAAACTATCCCCTTCCATCTCCCCCCCCTCCCTCCTCCTTGCCCAGGCCTAGAAACTGTTCTCTGCAGGTCAGTAATCCCTTTCATCCCATTTCTCCTGCATTCTGGGGTCTCTTGGCAAAGCTTTTCCATTTCCTCTGCAACCATCTAGAGAGAGAGAGAGAATGCCCTCCTCTGGCTATGCCACTAGCTGAGTGACAGTAGGCAGTGAGCTAGATCAAGGGAGGAGAGAGACATAAAGCTTTGACTACTCATTTGGAGATTTGATGTCTAGGCTGGACTCCCTCTAAAGGGAGGTCACTTATGTCACCCACAGGCAGATCTGGTCACGTAAGTGACATGATTGTCATTTCCAATGCCTTATGAATCCTGGGAAGAGATTTGTCTTCCTCTATTGTCATCTGCTGTTCAGCACTTAGACTTGTCACTATTCAAGTCAATATAACAGCCAGGTAACAAAAGACTATTAAAATCCTTTAAACCAGCCATTCTCAATGGGAGCCATGGGGGGGGGGGTTGGCACATCTGAAGGGGGCCACAAACTAAAAAAAGAGATCTATTCTATTTTTCTCTTCATCAATTCATTATGTATTGTTTGAAAAGGGGCCCTAGAACCTGAGAAGAGCTTCTAAAAGAGTTACGGCCAAAAAAAGATTGAGAATGACTGCTTTAAAGGATCTCTCCCATGTAAAATATGGGGCTTAGAACTTTGTGTGTGTCCAGATTTGGGCTGGATTGTCCTCAGTTTGGACCCTTGACCTCTTTTGGATCCAGATTTGGAACAGACTACACGGGGCAGCATGGCAGTCGTAGCATGCTGTTTGTTTCTTTTACAGAGATCTGTTGTTACTTTTTCTTCCTCCACTTCCCTGCTTCTGAGACTGTATTACTCACACCAGGATGCATTTTCCCCTCTCCTTTCTGCACCATTATACTGGCCCTGTAAATCTATTCTGGTGGGAGCACAAAGTTCCATCTTCTAAAAAAGGACATGGCTTTATTCCTTCTTCCTACCCTTTCCTCTCTCTCTCTCTCTCTCTCTCTCTCTCTCTCCCTTTCATGAACCTACTCTGTGTCCAGGCTGGCTGTATTGGTGTGGGCTGGATCAGACTACAAATGGTTGGTTGAGGCTGGGGGTAGGAGCAATGTGTCGGTTGGCACACTCCTCCTGTCCAAACAGCAAATGACCCTTTGTCCCCCTATACACTGTCAATTAAGTGTTTCCCAAGCTTGTCCGTGGAGGGTCAGGAGAAGTGAAATTTTTAATTTTTATATCTGGAAGATCATTTCTGATGAACCACTGTCTATCTGTGTATTGCTTATCAAGAAACAGCTCACAGCTGAGGTTGGCAATATACAGAGAGGCAAAGAAACTTAAAAAAAAATTAAACAAAGTGATTCATCACATCAGCTATGATCTATATAAATGGATATTGGAAGTTGAACCCTTCCTCGACAGATAAGCAGAGGAAGGGTTCACCTTCCGATATCATGAAGCAGGTTGTAAACCACTTCAGAATACCAGAAACTGACACCAGAAGGAGCTGAGAGGCTCTAGTTTAGTCCATTCCTAGCAACCACACTCACTAGGAATGGACTAAACTGGAGCCCCTCCAACCTATGTTAAAATAGTAGAACCACCTGACAGGGGTTCAGAAAGGTTAAGGCAAATTGGTCCAGGGATGTCCATGTGTGAATGCCGGAAAAAAGAGTGGACCAACCCAGTTCATCAGTGCACCAAAGAGCGGAACAAACACAAGTTATTTATTGTGAAAAGCTGGCCACTCGTCTTGGGAAAACATATCATGGCACCTGAATATATTGGTAAGGCAGTAATAAATTGTATGTCTTTAAAAAAATACATAAATAGGAAAAAATAAACACTATTTAATGATTTAAAAATAAATTACTCTTTTCAATTAATAATTCATTTTGAGGGGAATGTATGGCTTAATACTTAGCAAATTTATTTTAATGAAATTAAAGGTTTACATGTACAATGGTTACTATTTATTTTCCACATTCCACATAGTGCACAAAATACAAGGTATAGGAACATTTCAGAGAGTTATTAAGTACTATGCCTTTTATTTATTGGATTTCTCTCCTTCTTTTCTACCAGTTCACATTTTTCTATGCTATAGTGAGCTCTGTCATGTTTCCACTTAAATTATAGTAGCCATGTTTGTGATAATATTTGCATACATTAGTTTAAATTAGCATGTGAACCTTTAATGGAAAGATGTCCTCCATTTCTGTGAAGAGTGTCCTTCTTTTTAGTGATCGTTGTCCACCAAGGATGGAACTTCAGCTACCTTAACCTTAGATCTATAAAGATTAGTCCACTTCCGGTGAGGCATGCCCCCTGCCTAAGCTGCCCTATGGAACAATAAGTGTCTACATGAAGAAGATGGGCAACAAATGAAAGAAACAGTTTCAAAGAAACAGCCAGGTTTCCACTGTAGTTTTATCAGAGCTGAACGCTGTGTCTTTTGAACTAGGACCACTTGCCAGAAACAAAGCAAACACCCACGAAAAATTATCTTTATATGTGGGACTCTGTCATTTTCTAAATAAAAGCCAGCAGAGTTCTCTGATTTCTTTTGGAAAAATACAGCATATTGTTCTACCTTAGTAATATGCCAAGTAATTTCTCTGTGCATCTCAGGATACAAACAGGTGTCTAAAGATATAAATTCAAATTATTAAGACATCCCACATTGTTTCTGTTACATTTCTCAAAAGTCCCCTGCTGTATTTGTATAATAGTCGGTGCCCTGCCATCCAGCTGGTAACTTTTCATCTTATTATTACAGTGTATTTAGAAAGCCTAGGATCCTATTATTAACACAGAAATGTAATAGAAGCAGCATGGGCTGTTCACTTCCAAATAGTAGGTGGTGAGTGCATTAAAGCCTTAGAAAAGCAGTGGCATTGTGCTGTTTGAATTGACAATGGAAATCTCGTAATACCTGACATCTATCACAACATTTCCCACATTTGCCATTCTGCTGCTTAGCCCAAATCCCAAATTCTGGCCTAGTGACTATAATTTGGGAACATTAAATTACTATCATGATAAAATATCTGATGGTGTATTGTGCTTTAGAATAATACTACCAAGTATCCCAGTGGAAACTAAATCCATAATTACCTGTGTTATTTGTTATTGCAGTTAATCTATGTGCATTTGCCTGCTTTTCTGCCTCATATCTTCTGGTCTTTGGTAATAAGCCTAAGTCAAATTACCTAGACATGTATGCTATTTTAAATGTAAGGGTCTTGTTGCTTTGCCCCATGCTCTGCAGCTCTCACTCTGCCACACTATACCTTTTCCTCTAGAGCATGAGGCAGGGTGATCTATGCCGCTGGCTACAGAATTAGCCAACAAAACCCAGCTTCCATCACAATACAAATATGGATTTGGCTATGCCAACCAGGAAGCAAGAATCCACAAAGTAATCCAGCTTTATAAGGTAGTACTGCCACCACACACATACTTAAAATCCAAACTACTGCTCACTAGTAGATAGTTAAAGGGCAAGGATGAATTTGGTACTGGGCTCCCCAACTCAATGGCCAGGACTTCAGGTGGAGATTTTATATTTATTAACAAAAAAAGCAAAAATAGATCAAAACACCAGAAATTTTTTAAAAAGCAAAAAATCATTGAGTTTAGAGATAACCAGAAGATCACAAAAGAGAAAAAAAAATCAAGCTAACTGTCTAACTAATACTTACATTGTAGCATACAGTTCTAGTTTGAGAGTATACACAGTTACATCTCAGATAACAGCAACTGTGCATACCTTCCTCCTAAGAAGTCAGGCGGTTCACAATGCATCAAGTCATAATTACAATCAAACAGTACAAAAATTGCAATATACAATAAATACAATGCAATGCAATACAATAAAAATCCTGTCAATAGCTAAATGAACCTGCATTTAAATCAAATTAATGAAACTGAAATAAATTTGACATTTCAGGGCAATAATTAAAAACTAATAACATGCAGATCAATGTAATTCCGTTTTTATTAATTTCCTAAAAACTGAGAGGAATGGTGCTGGACAAAACTTCTGTAGGAAACGTATTCCAGAGGGAAGGGGCCACAACCAAGAAAGCACAGGTCCTGGTGTTAGCTCTTTGGGCCTCCTTAGATGTCACAGTTTTTAACATCAAGAAGTCGGTGGGACAGATAGCTATTTTGTAGGAGAGATGTTCCAACAAGTATCAGGATCCTAAACCATTAAGGATGTTACAGGTAATGACCAGCACCTTGAGTTGGGCACAGAAGTTGTGCCAAGACTGGGGATATGTGTTCAAATTTACTGGTACCTGTAATCAGTCTCGCAGCCACATTTTGGACCTGAAGCTTCTGTTCTGACAAAAAAAAGTCCTATGTAGAGTGTTACAGCAGTCTGTTTTAAAGATTATGAAGATATGCATAACCATTGATGGGCATTTCTTATCCAGGCAGGGACACAACTGGACAATCAACCAAAGTTGATAAAAGGTATTTTTGGCCATGGCAGATACTTGTGAATCCATAGAGTTGGGTCCAGGACTACTCCCAAGCTGTGAACCCAATCCTTCAGGGTAACATCATCAAGGCCAGTAAATAACCCTCTAGATGGTCCAATGATCTTCCCAATAGTAGGATCTCTGTCTTATCTGGATTTAGTGTTAGTTTATTGGCCCTCATCGAGTCCATTATCGATGCTAGGCAGTGCTCAAGGACCTGTACAGCATCACCTGCAGATGAAGAAAAGCAGAGATAGAGCTATGTGTCATTCACATATTGATTATACATTTAGCACAGATATTGGTGCTCCTCTATAACATGTTTGTTATAGCAATGGCCACCAACCTTTTCTGAATCACGGACCGGTTGGGGGGTGGGGGTCCATGCGTGGGGGGGCGGGGCACCCCCACTCGTGGGTGGGCGGGGTGCGCTCGTGGATGGGTGGGGCGCGCTCACGTGCATGCGTGGAGAGGTGGGGCGTGCTCACAGAGGGGCGGGGTGCATTTGCGTGCATGCGCAGAGGGGTGGGGCACGCTCGCATGCACGCACGGAGGGGTGGCCCTCTAGTGGCCACTTCCGACAATGCATGTGAAAATATTTTTTTCAGTTTTTTTTCCTTTGACCGTGCTCTCTCTATGTAGCGTTCACTATTATCCACTTTTTAAGTATCTTCAGGAGGCTTGGAACCAATCCCAAGTGGATATGGGTGTCCTACTCTATATATCTTGCATTCAGCCTGCTTTGTTTTGTGATTGGTCTTTCTATTGGTGATTGCTGAGGTACATAATGCCTCATAAAATATCACTGTGAAAGGGGAAATTGGTTAATTATAGGGAATACACATTCCCCTCACTGCCTACTTTGGCACAGAGTCCTGTTTGGCATCTGGTAGCATCAGAAAATACAAAAGAGCTGCTTGGAAGGTGGCAAATGGTTGCCATCTTGAAGAAGGTCCATGTTCCACCACTGCGGATCCTTCCCTTCCTTCTTTTCTCTCCATTATGCCATGTGGAAGTGTAGCTGTATTTCAGTAAGAGTTCCTGGCAGAAACGAGAACCATGATGGAAGACTGAACTTCCACACAAGACTGGAGGAAAAAGCACCTAACCTGATATACAGGCTCATACTTTCTACCATATTGTCATTGGCTAATACAAAAAAAAATCATATATTACTTGTCCCAAGGAAAAGGGATTTAAAAAAAAAATTCAGAACTGACCGTGGAAAACTGCATTAATAACTATGTCACTTCTCAATTCCCACTAGCTGAAATAATTGGGCAGGCATGTTCATATTGATTTATATTCATATTCATATTTGTATTTATATTTATATATTTTTTTCGGAATTGGACATGGAGGATATTTTTGAATGGAATGAACTAAAGCAGTTCTCACCTGTTGCCAGCTGGTTTTATGTATCAGCATGTTCATATGGTCCTTTTCTGTAGCTCTTGGTTTAAGGAAATGCTTTATCAGAATTTTTACTAATGCAAGAGCAAAATGAAGATTGACAAACTATCATAACAAAGCAATAAAAGCCATAGCAAAACATTATAGCCTGTCTCTACTGGAAGAGCTAAACTCCAGCCTCACCTTGTAAATTGCAGCCATTTTAAAATTAAATACATATATTTTACTGGCAGTTTCCTTGGACACAAATGACCTTTAAAATGACACTTGCTAAAGATCAACGGGTTCAGCAATGCTTGAACAGAGTTTTCTGATCTTTGATCTCGGTATGTCTCTGCTGTACTACCAATCAGGGTTTAGGAAAGCTCAGCATTGTTTAACTGCATTATATGTCCGAGTGTTGCACAATATTACCATAAAATTGTGGTTATATTTTAAAGCAATATCTTTTACCATAAAATCCACTATTGCATGCTACCTGCCTCCAATCATTCTTCAGCTGCTCTCCAGTGGAATTTGTTGTTTTTGTCAGACACTCTTCCATAAATATGGGACTTCAGATAAGTAAAAACAATTGCTACTTGATGGCCTCTCTACTCCCTGTGAGCAGCTTCACCGTATTTTTCTGGAGTGGCTGTTTAAGGTCATTTGAACAGCTATCAATAACTGCTTCTTGCCAGGTCAAAGCCTGTGTCATTTTGTCATGTTTATCACAGCAAATATGTGGTTTATTTGGTGTGATCATTAATAAAATTCTGCACTGTAACTAAACTATGCATTAGACCACTATGTACATATTGAATGTATATTGACAAATGATCACCTTTTTTACCTCCTATTGAGAAAAAAAATGCAAACACTACAAGAGTTTTCACTTGTATACAAAAAGAAAAAGACGAGCCCTTTTTTTGGGTCTGTGATAGTATTCATGAAAACCTTGCGGCTCTTGCATGAAAAACTTGCATTTTCTGTTCAGAACTTTGCCCAGTATCCTTTTGGGTCCTCACCATGTGCAAAATGTTGTCTGATCTGCATATAGTTCATTTTCTGCCACTGCTTGCACAAAGGGGGATTCACTTACCACTTGATCAAGCAAAAGGTTCCATTGTTTCCAATAGGGCAATATCTGACGTGCCTAACTGCAAGCTGGTAGAGTAATTGTGGAGTGCTCCAGGGGCAAAGCTGTTAAACTCCATGTTTTGAAGAGGTTTCTGCTCCTTGTGTTTGGTACAAAATACAAGGTTTTTCTGCAAACATTTTTCACACAAACAGTTCTTCCACTAACTTTTTTTTCTGCCAGTACAAAAATATGAAAAATGGACACCAATCCTTGTAGTTTTACCCAATGGGGAGAAAAACCTTGTAGGAAAAGCTGTGAGAATGAGAGCAAATATGTCCATCCCCAGCGGACACATGTCTGTACATGTTCATGTAGAAAGAGATTTTTACAGTCCAAGAAGATATTGTTCCAGATTGCCTGGACTCTCTCAGGTGATAGCACATTCTCATGAGCTTAGGGCCTACTGCTCTCTACTGCCAATGAACTGAGTAAAAGCTGTATGATAGATAAACTGCTGTTCCCAACAGTTTCTGGCAGTTTGTGACATATTCATTTGGTGCTATTACTTTTCATAAGAAGTATAATACCTTACATTGAGCTTTCAAGTATTCCGAGAGCTTCCCATTAATTACTGCACTGTGTCATTACTATAGAGGTGGAAGGGAAATTAATACTAGTATTTCCAGTATTATAGACTCTTGCCTAAGGCCACCTGTTGAGTTCTTGGCAGAGGCTAGATTCAAACAATGCATTTCCTGTTACACAGCACAGTCTCTTAATCACAGATAGCTTATGATTAGAATAAGACAGCACATCATCCCCATTGCTGGAGTTGATGGGTCCCATCTAAAGATGGGCACGAACCACTGGTTTGACGGAGTTCATTTACCAGCTGAACAGCTGATCCGCAGTTTGGCGCCCCACACCCTCTAGTGGGTGCCCACTCAAAGGTAGCACCTGGAGGAGGCAGGGCAGGGCAGCGGCAGTGAGTAGACACCTGCCATAGAGACGGGGAGTCGAATCACAAATCAGCTGTTCAGCCAGTAATGAACCATGCTGAACCAGTGGTTCATGCTCATCTCTAGTTCCCATCTGTTGGATCACAAGTCACTATCATGGTGCTTCCACAGCTCTTTAACCTATGTGTATTATTGTAAATCAATGAGGCATAATTGCTTATTTGGCATCACTGATCTTTCAAATCCCAGTCTTGTACTGATAGAGGATTTTCTATGCTGTATACCATTTCAACAATTTCATGGTGTACTTGAAAAAAAAAACATTTTAGTGAACCTGAGGGGAGGGAGAATGGAAAAAATTGCTCTAGGGAATATTTGTGATACAGGGTGTAGGTCCCTGTGACCATAGACCACAGTTCAGACTTGTAGTCCCAGGAGGAACAAGTACCTGATGAATTTAAGTGCAGGCATCAGATAAGAAAGAGTTGAAAAATGATGCCTACATCAAGGTGTTCACCAAGAGCTACATCTGACAACAGAGGAAATCAGATCCCTATGCACAGGCAACTGTTGAGACAGATAAAGGCATATATTAAGGACACAGGATTAAAGACTAGTTTGCTATCTACCTAAATGCTGAAGAATGGTCCGAAGAAGTGGACTTGTCCACAAAAGCTCACATTAAAACACAGCAGTTAGTCTTGAAAGTGCCACAACGTTTTTGTCTTCTTTATTTTTGTTTTGTTTTTGCTTGAAACGCTAGCACAGACTAACATGGCTACCTCCTCTAAAACTACTTAAATGCCATATATTTGAAACAGTACTGAAATAAATAGCTACAAACAGTGAGAAGTAATCCTTTTATATGTACATCTGTATTGGAGGTATAACAAATATATATGCCAATTTTATTTGGAATCCCAAATCTGGCAGAAAGTGTAACACAGCATTATTATTCTGCAGAAGTTAGCTAACAAACTTTCAGTGCCTTCTATAGGTAATCATACAGGTTTTTAGACTGCTGGAAAAAAATGGAGAAATTACAAAAGAGTCTGAGAAAAACATCAGTATTGATATATAAATAGACCATCAGCCTGAACATTTTGTATAACACCTTTTTTTATATACATAAGAAGTTTCAAACATTTACAGTGATGGCCTGCATCCACCTACTCGTTGATTTTTATTTTTATTTTAACTTTGCTTCAAGCCAAAGTCACTCAGCCAAATCTATAGACATATCACCCACACACTTTGTCCAGTTCAACAAGCATTAAAATGTTCACAGTTCCTAACACACTATGTTTACAAAATAAAACCTGATTTTTATAGCCAATAATACAGACCAGAGTTTGGAACATAGGACGCTGCCTTACACTAAGTCAGTCTGTTGGCCCGCCTAACCCACAATGGTCAGCTTTAACTGGCAATGGCTTTTGGGGTTTTCAGGGAAGATTATGTCATGGCTGCACCCTTATATTTCCTGGTAGTTTCACATCCAAGATTTAACCCTAGAAAAAATGGTAGCAACCAATGAAGTAATTCATCACCATTCCAGCACTAAGTTGCCATATTACCTGATCCCCAGAGTTTTACTCAGATTCTGTGGCCCATTTCCATCCTTAGTTGCATCACCTCTGTCCCATCACAAGGGCCTGCCCCATGACTTCATAAGGACCCACCTCCAGTCTCGTGTTTTTACCCCTGAATTTTATGTGAATAACTTGATTGTCCTGCTGTCTCATTCCCTGTCAGATAAGGTGAGCCCAATCTATGTTGCTACTGGAGGCAGAACAGCAAATGACACCCCCTTACTCACACACAGTCATTGTTCCTAAAGCTAGTCAAATTATTATGATCCCTAAATCAACAGATATCACAATCCATCAGCTTAAGAAGAACCAACACTTGTTCAGAAGTTTTGTTTTATGCCATGAAAAAGGGATTGAACTTTGCTCTTCCTTTTTATTTAGCAAAAAAATCCCCACACAAAGGGTGATTTTGTCACGGTCGTGTTTAGAAATGTCACTGACGCAGCTTTCCTATCTCTAGTAAGCCAGTTACCCCACCACCACAGCTCTACTGATAGTTAACCATCTCTCTCCACTGGCAGGTATCTCCTTTCTCTCTTAAAGTAAATTTTGGTGGAAAGTGGGCACCCTTCACCAGCCTGTCCCCCTCCCCCAAATTTTATTGAAAAACTCAGTGAAAGGATAGGAGAAAGAATACTTTTCCATGCAGACAGGCAGCAGCTATCCAGTTCTCCTCCTTTGTCCTGAGCCTCCTCCCTCATTGATCTTTCCTGTGTTTCTTGTGAAACCCCAATCTAGAACATATTTTTAAATGCATGTTTATTTCATCAAGTTAGAAATCTAGTAGGACCCACATATCCACAGGATTAGTATCCATGGTTTCACTTATCCGCAGTCTGGAAATATTAAACAATATAAAAAGAAAAATCCCAGAAATATGTATTTCTATGATGTAGTTACCAGAACTGGCCACTAGATGGAGCCAGGGGCCATGTCATGTTTTGTAAAGGTAAAGGTTCCCCTTGACATTTAGTTCAGTCATGTCCGACTCTAGGGGGCGGTGCTCATCCCCATTTCCAAGCCGTAGAGCCAGCGTTTGTCCGTAGACAGTTTCCGTGGTCACGTGGCCAGCGCAACTAGACACGGAACGCCGTTACCTTCCCACCGTGGTGGTACCTATTTATCTATTCGCATTTACATGCTTTCGAACTGCTAGGTTGGCTGGAGCTGGGACAAGTGACAGGAGCTCACTCCGTCGTGTGGATTCGATCTTACAACTTCTGGTCTTCTGACCTTGCAGCACAGAGGCTTCTGCGGTTTAATCTGCAGCGCCACCACGTCCCCAAAATGCCATGTATAGTGTCACTATTTTAATAACATTCACTATTATCTGCTGTTTTCAGCATCTGTGGGGGTCTTGGAACTGTTCCCCCACAGATACAGAGGTCCTACTGCAGTACAAAATACACTACACAATCTACATACTTTTAAATACCTATGGGGAAACTACATTCCTCCTCTGTTCTTATGTGACCATATGGATTTTTTCTTCCTTTTATTAGACTAGAATTACAGAGAGGTTGCCAGCAATCTCATAAGAGTTGATGCTGGAGCAGTCCTGAAACTTGCATTCTATCAAGACTGTTCCAAATTATTTTGAATAGAAGGAAGACAACATTTAAGACTCTTGTCTCTGATAAAAATGTTTGTTAATGACAGATGAGTGGAGGATTATGTGCTTATATGGAAAAAATATGTTATTATTTACAAATACAATAGTTGGTGATTCTAATGTTATTAATTCTTTAAGCCAGAATCCTGTTTATGGTTCTCAACTAGAGTAGACCCATTGACTCATTGGGATTTGCATAACTATCCACTCATCATTTAATAAGTGATTCTATGGATGTACTTTGGTTGGGACTAGTAATGGGATTTAGACCTTAGTGACTAAGAATTAGATTCTGAAATAGTTCCTATAAAATCTGCAATACATATAATATTGTTCATCAAGCCATGCTGAATTTTCCTGAAGTTCAGTTTACATATGTACAAGTTAGGGAATTGTGGAAAAAGAAGTGTAATATAAATACATAGTATGATCTACCTAATGTTACAATATTAATGACGTCTTCAAAACTTGCAGATGCTAAGAAAGTTAATACTTAAAATATACTTTATTACACATGATAAATCTTGCTTCCAACATCTTCTCAAGACTTACCCTTGTATTGACCTGCATAATGTATTTTTTTATTCCTATTGGGCATGGCCAGAAATACCTCTGATGTATTTTGCATGTATACTTAGTACATCTCTCAGACGTAGGCTCTATTCTAAAAGGTCTGAATATTAGAATTTACAGGTTCTGTTACAGACTGGCATATAAAACATGCATTTTTATCCATGTGTAAATATTAAATCACCGTATGTTACAAGGTATTTGACACATCTTCAAAACTTGCAGATACTAAGAGGATGCAGATATGTACATCTGCATTTTAAATATTCCTTGTCAAATATTCTTTACATTAACACAAATGTTCATAGGTTCTTTCTCATTTAAAAACTTTTTAGCACACCCACAATCACGGGTTTCATGTTTGTTGAACTGACATATAGAAGTATAGATTACAACTCAAGTTCTATATTGGCTTGAAGTGTTCAATTTGCTTAGGGGGCCATATAAGTCAGGAACAGTGATGAAGAGCACACGTTACCGTAAATGATTTTTACACATGGGACTTTCAGATTGTGTGGACTTCAGCCCTCAGAGTTCACCAGAAATTCTCCCAGCCAGAATTCTGGGAGCTTTGGACAAGAAATTGAAGTTCTCACATGAGTTTTCCTCACAGGTGAGGAATAAAGGCTCTGTCAGCGATTATGTTCCTACGGAGAAAAAAGAGGACATTTGTGGGGATAGCTGAGCACCATGTGAGCTACAAGGGATTAGTGGAGTGGTAGTTTTTTAAAAGACACTCTGTACAGAGCCTAATGGTCAGAGAAACTATAATTTCTCTAAGCCCTTGCAGCTCCTACAGAGTTTAGACACTCCTACTTATTTCTTATTTCTTCCTCACAAAGACAAAATGGCTGATGGCGCTTTGATCCCCATCTGTGTGTAACTGAAAGCTTCTATGAGGACTTTGATTTCTTGCCTAAAGCTCAAAGAAATCTGGTCAGGGGAATTCTTGGTGAATTCTTGGTGCTGCGGTCCAAGAAATCCAGAAGGCCCATGCCTAATCATTTTGTCTGGATGTTGGGATTGAAAAAAGCTGAATATTGTTGTGAGGGTTTGAATGTGTCGTTAGAACCCTAGAAAGGGAGTTAACATAGTCCTGCGTTCATTCTTTTCCTTCCAGTTCCAAGCATTTCACAATATTTGTAGCCATTTCCTTTTTTATCAGAACTCAGATTTGGCCTGAAAACCCACATATCTCTTGTGCAGCTGCAGTCCATGTTCACAGCAGATGACTTCATGGCCATAAGTCATTAGTTTCTATGTAGAAAGCTCTCATGAACAGGGGCATATTCTAGCTCACCCCTCTCCATCCAAGGGGAACATTCTAGCTCACCCCCTTCCATCTCTGGTTCCATTGCTTCCTAAGTGTGGAGGGTGACAGGTCTGAACTTCAGACCCTCACCTATCATCTCTCTTTGTGTGAGTTGGCACTCTTATTTTCCAAGGTCTTGGATCACATGGAGAGTTCCCAGGGATAGCAGAATTCTCCTTCTTCCAGTTTGGTACCCTATATATAGGTCTAGAATGCTACCTTTCTCTTGGAAACTTTGTACATTCATGAGAACAAGAGACAAGATTCCTGTCATCTGAAAGCGCTAACTTGCTTCTCTATCCATTGTGTGGACATATATTTTTCCAGACAGAGTTTCTTTTACTTTTGAAAACATACGCGCCATTCCTCTTGTCTCATCTAATTCATTTACAGCACTTGTTCATTGTTCATATTCCATAAAGTAGCTAGAGAGTGCAGAAAAAAAGATTTAAAATGTACTGCAATCTGTCTTTAATCTTTCTATTTCCTTTTCATCATGAGTGATACATGTAAGCTAATTTTGATTTCATACACTTTTATATTCTTTGTATTTTATGGTGCACAGAGTTATGTGACAGAAACTCATCAAAGTCATCACTGTAATACATTTGTCTATGCAGAACTGTCTTGCCACTATCTATTAATCTTTTAAAATGTTGCTAGAGATTTTCTGTGTCTGATTGTATATTGCAATATTTAGCTGAAAGCATGGTTTTTACTAGCAGCATATTTGCTTTGTATCTGATTTCCTACTATCTGATACCTTTATAACAAATATTTCTATGCATTTATCATCTCTTAAATTGCTTCCTAAATTGGCTTAGGAAAGTCAGCCCTCTAAAAATTTGGCTGCCATTTTCATGCTGAATATTGGGCATCTATTTTTAATTATACATTGTCAACCATCTGTTAATTTAGATCAGAAACACTGATGATGGTGACAATGGTGATGTAAATGTTCTTTGGTAATCTTAAAAGAAAACCTATTTACTTTTAAAAAGAAATATACAGTAATTGGGTGAAAGCACACACTTAACAAGAAGCATTGTAGTTTTGCTTCCCCATGTCTTGTAATCAAATAAGAAAAATAATTGAAATCATACCACAAACGCCCAGGCATCTGCACTGGTGATGACACTCTGTTTATAGATGGCAAAAGGCTCAACTGTATTTGATCGATCTAGTTGTTTAAAACCTTTGGAGGGCGGGGGAGGTTCTATGTTCCTTTAGAGTAGAAGCAATTTGGTTTTTCTGAGACCCCTGCTGGCTAATATTAGGAATTGCAGATCTTAAAATTCGCATTGTGCAAACAAAGGTAATAAGACTGAAATAACTAAATCCAAGCATGCTGCGAAGGACTACATTTTTGATTTATTATATGTACTCCAGAGAAGGTTTCTTGGTAGCCTCCAGCCAGGCAAATAGAGGGGTGAAGCTTAAGACTGCCTCTGATAAGGATATAATAAGTAGACAGCAGACAGCTGTTACAACATTCCCTGCTACTAGCCAGTGATCAACATCAATGAAAATAGTCTGTCTGCTCTCCATAGTGTAAACACTACATTCCCTCCTCTCTATGGGGAGTGTGGCATGGATTAAGAAAGGAAAATACAGCCTCTAATTCAAATGAATGAAAGTGCTGCCAATGGCAATCACCCTAACATACTTTTTTTTCTCCAGAAAATCCACTACTTAAAAGCTGCTATTCCAAGAAAAGCCCAGCATGGGTATCCATATTGTACAGATGAGTTATGACTAGCATGGTAGATTGACCTACTTTTCTTGCAAAATCATCATTGACTAAAGCTGCACCGTACAATAAAAAAGAATCGTTACCACCATGTGCATTTATGTAGGTTACACTTTTCAGCCCTTAGTCTGCAATAATGATATTTTTCCTGATTTGCATGTAACTACTAAGAGAATAGCCTATACTTTTTGTATATGCAAACGATTTTTTAAAAAACAGCAATGAGATGCCAATAAAATCAGCACATCTGCAGAGTCAAGCATGTGATTAAAATCATCCCCAAAACCATTAAAGAGATTGCCCCAAACCAACATAGTCTACGTAGCAGGAATGACAGGTGGATCATATTCACAAAGTGTTTTAAGATTGCATTGCCTTAGACATTGTGTTTGTGTGTGTGCTCCAGAAAGGTCATGGTCTTTTTCTATATACAGAGCAAGGGAATGATTTGCTTGGCAAAATAACAATGTTTGTAGCATTAACAACTGGTAATGAACTGGTTTTCTTCCCCTCCCCCGCCATTATCAGTGTAAAAGGTATGCTGTCAAAATTAGGCATGTAATAGTGAAACCCAGTGGTTCCTGACACAATGCCTGAATGAATAAATGCAAAATTCTTTGTTCCTTAGTCATCTCATTAGCAAAAGGCCCCAGGACAAAAGATGATTAGTTGGTAAGTGACATTATAAGGTGTTAGAAAGAGATGTTTATTCTGAATCTGCAGTAAGTGTCATTCTGGTATTTCATAAAGTTTAGTTCTAATGAGCAAGAGTCACCAGCTTAAGCAAGGAGAATCTAGCGTGTGCACCATCAGAAAATGCTGTCAGGTACTTTAAAGGGAAGATAAAAGGTGCATCCACCACTCCCACTGCCATTTCAAAAAGGTTGTAGAGAAACAGTACTTGTTGGTGTAGCCCACCTCTCACTTCTTCTTGGCCCACCTAGCAAGACCTTCCCAGAGGTTGCTTGGCTATCTTTTGGTTTTCATATGTTTTTCAGGGCAATCCAATATGCCATTCCATCAGCAGAAACCTGAAATCTGAAACAAGTAAGCCTCAGGTTCAGACAGGGACAAAGATATAGTCCTGCAGATTATCTTGAACATCAGCTCCCAGCAACCTTAGCCAGTATAGCCATAATAGTGAGGAATACTGGAAGTGGCAGTCCAATAATATGAGCCACACACACCACTTTAGACAAAGAAACTCCTTCTGACTAGATAGAACCCTTTAGACAGTTTCAGAACTTTTAACAACAACAACAAACAACAAATAATTTATTGTCATTGTAAGTATATACATGGTATACCCATACAACGAAATTCACACAGGCACCCAGAGACCAGACCCACATGCACACACATAAAAATTCCCCAAACACTCCCCCCCACTAAAAATCCCCCACTAAGAGTACAAACATCTACGCCGCAGGCTAAGTAACACTGTCCAACTAACTATTCACTACTGGTGGTCTTTAAACTCATTATTAAGTGCAATTATAGCTCTGGGATAAAAACTATTCAGAAAACGTGTAGTCCGAGTCTTAATTGTTCTGTATCTTCTGCCAGACGGCAACAGTTCAAAAAGGTTGTAAGCAGGATGGGAAGAGTCTCTCAGGATGTTGTGTGACTTCCTCAGACAGCAGGATGTGAAGATGTCATCCAGGGTTGGTAGCTGGAGCCCAATGATATTCTGGGCGATTTTAATGGTTCTCTGTAGAGCTTTTTTGTCCGCTACAGAGCTACTCCCAAACCATGCCAGAATGCCATAGGTTCGGACACTCTCAATGGTGCTACGATAGTAGGACAGAAGTAAATGCTGAGATAACTTTAACTTCCCGAGCATTCTCAGGAAATACAGCCTCTTCTGTGCCTTCTTCACTAGCATGTTGGCATTTATAGTCCATGAGAGGTCCTCTGAGATATAAGTGCCCAGAAATTTAAAACTACCAACTCTCTCCACTTCCTCGCCATTTATGTACAGTGGTAAATGTACATTTCTCTTCCTCCTAAAATCAATTATGAGTTCTTTAGTTTTTTTGATGTTAAGTGTAAGATTATTTTCTTTACACCAGAGTATCAACCCTTGTACTTCCTTTCTATAAGCAGACTCATTGTTCTTGTTTATGAGCCCCACCACTGTCGTATCATCCGCAAATTTAATAATTGCGTTGGTGTTATACAGTGGGGTGCAATCATGTGTGTACAGGGAATAGAGGAAGGGACTTAGCACACAGCCCTGGGGAGCTCCTGTACTTAGTACCAGGGTAGAAGAATGGTGAGATCCCATCCTTACTGACTGTGGCCTATCTGTCAGAAAGTCCTTTACCCACACACAAATCTTCTGAGGTAATCCCAGGTTGATCATTTTAAAAAACAACCTATTGGGTAGAATGGTATTAAAAGCAGAGCTATAATCCACAAACAACAGCCTCACATAAGTTCCCTGTTGTTCTAAGTGACTCAATACAGTATGGAGTACAAAGGACACAGCATCATCAGTAGATCTATTTCTCCTGTATGCAAATTGCCATGGGTCCAAAGAAGGTGGAAGACTAGCCTTAATGTGATCCAGCACCAATCTCTCAAAACATTTCATAATAACAGATGTTAAAGCTACTGGTCTATAATCATTGAGAGATACCACAGTTGACTGCTTGGGGACTGGCACTATAATAGATGTCTTCAGGCAAGTACACAAAGCAGCCTGTGTACACTTTTTTCACTAAAAACAGTGAGTCATAAAATCATAAAATAATTGAGTTGGCAGGGGCCTATAAGGCCATTAGGTCCAACCCCCTGTTCAATGCAGGAATCCAAATCAAAGCAGATCTGACAGATGGTGGTCCAATTTTTTCTTGAATGCCTCCAGTGTTGGAGTGCTCACCACCTCCCGAGGTAATTGGTTCCATTGTCATACTGCTCTAACAGTTAAGATGTTTTCCCTGATATTCAGCCTAAATGAATTTCTGTAGATTGAGTGCATTATTACGTGTCCTGCACTCTGGGATGATCAAGAACAGATTGTGCCCCTCCTTTGTATGACAGCCTTTCCAGTATTTGAAAAGTGCTATCGTATCTCCCCTCAGTCTTCTTTTCTAAAGGCTAAACATGACAAATTCTTTCAGTTTTTCCTCATAAGGCTTGGTTTCCAGCCCCCTAATCATCCTTGTTGCCCTCCTCTGAACTTGTTCCATTTGTCAGCATCCTTCTTTAAGTGCAGTGTCCAGAACTGGACACAGAACTCAAGATGAGGCTTAGCCAGTGCTGAACAGAAGGGAAATAGTATCTCATGGGATTTGGAGACTATACTTCTGTTAATGCATCCTAAAAGAACATTTGCCTTTTTTGCAGCCACATTGCACTGTTGGCTCTTATTGAACTTTTTATCTTCAAAAGCTGAATAACACACCACATGCAATCCTATGTCCATTCCTTAAAAAGGAAGGAAGGAAGGAAGGAAGGAAGGAAGGAAGGAAGGAAGGAAGGAAATACTGTAGCACAATGAATACTACTCTGTCCTGTCCACAGTAACCCTAGTCCTAATTAATGGATTTTTTTTTTTGCTTGTTTGCTTGGGTTTTTTTTTGGGGGGGGGAGGTTTGTGTAAAATTATACTTTCAAAAGAGAAGCATGCAATGCATTTAGATTTAAAGTGCACCCCCTCCATGAACTTTACTATGTTAAATGTGTGTTTCTTTTACAACGGTATATAACATGATTAAATGGGAGCAATAAGAAAGTGTTGATTGCTAGATTATTGGATGCCATGGAGGCATTTGCAGCCATGTCTGCAGTCATGTCTAACCTTTGTCCGTCAGAGACAATGCTGAGAATTTCTGATGTGAGAAGAGATTATAAGCAATAAATATTTGCAACTAGAAGTAAAAACGTCAATCTTCTGAACCAGATTTATTGGGAGATAGATAACATCACAGTGGAATAGTTATTTCTGGATTTTAAAAAATCCACTCCATCTTTAGACCTAAACTGTTCCACATCCAAACAGTTAGTGGGAGGAGTAGATAGAACTGCATAATTAAAGGACAGGGGGATTGCCTAATATGCCAAGGAGGCTTGTCCTATCCAGACTTGTCATCTTCTGTGGGCCAAGAGGTTGTTTCTGTCATCTAAGGGAAGGATTTCTATGACATTTCACATTTTCTCTGCAACATATATTTGAATCTGTAAGCAAGTTCAAACATGTTTAAGAGTAATCTGGCCTTTTTCACCATTCAAACTCACCCATAAACTCAAATATAGGTTGCAAGGGAAAAAATAACACGTCATAGAAATCCTCTTCCTAGATAACACAAATAATGTAACAGAATATGGGTCTTACAGGGTGAAAGTTCCAGGACCTCTTGAGCAGCAGAGCCTAAGACATCATCATTCATGCCACATGCTACTTCGATTCAGGCTTATCTCCATCAAGCGTCTGTATTCTCCGTGAGTTTAAATGCAATGTTCACAAAAGGAGAAGCGACAAGTGGATTTCCTAGAAAAAATATACTGTTTCAGGCAAGCCCTGTTGTAAGGCAAAGTGTTTGAGGGTGGGTTGGTTGTGAATGGGTAACTAAGAGCCACTAGCTTTATTAATGATCTCCTCTTCATTTATTGATATCCAGAGTCCTGTATTGTTTGAACCACCTTATTGTGAAGGGCTAGCTATGAAGATTATGGAGCACCTACACATTTGCATTTATCACTATACCACTGCATAAAACAGGATATACAAAGTGCCACTAGCTTTCTGTGAAGATGTATCTTAGTCCAGTATGTGATGTGAAGATAGATCTCCAACATAGGGTGACCAGAGATGCACAGTTTCTCTAGATTAAAGCTCTGCTTGTAGCTGTTATGACTAGTGGCACAGTGGTTAAAGTGCTGTACTGCAGCCAAAACTCTGCTCATGACCAAGGTTTAATCCCAGGTAGCTGGCTCAAGGTTCACTCAGCCATCCACTCTTCCAAGGTCAGTAAATCGAGTACCCAGCTTGCTGGGGGGGGGGGCAATGTGCAGTCTGCATAATAAAACTGTAAAATGCCTATAGAGTGCTTTAAATGCCATGGGGCAGTAGAGGAGCTTTCACCAATATATCCTGTGAACGTTGAAAGGAAGAGCAATTGAAGGAGGTCTATCATGCTAATACATTTTGTAATAAGAATCTTATGAATCTTTCAGCAACAAGCAAGTGGAACCAAGATGATAAAATGATCCCTGTAATTTGAATACAGAGATATATTTTTTAAAAAAAATAATGCTCCCATAAGTGCATTTTTCCCAGTCAGAGAACAGAAATGGCATGTCATACATATGTGCTTCTGCTGATGCTTAGCAAGTCATTAAAATATGTTTTATAAGCAAAAATAATGACACGGGAAAATTTAACAATCCAAAAATGGAGCACATAAACAGAAGTAAATGAGATAACGGCATACTGATAGGAGTAACCCAACTGTTTTGAACAGTTTTTGTTTTGATGCTATTGCTTTTAATAGACTGAAAATTAGTCCCTCTCATTTCACTTTTGATATGATTACTAGTACAGGCTGGGGGGGAGGGTTCCCCTCAGTACTAGTTGTTACTAAGGTGAAGTGATATTGCCAGACAGCGGAAGCTGAAGTTTGATACAGTCAGACACTGTTATGATTAACATAAAAAGACTGATCCACATACATTGTGATTGCAATTTGGCATGCCTACTATGTTCTGTGATTATTCTAGTGTTCCAAGAACAGACTGTCCCTGATATCTCTCCATAGACACTGGTGTTAAGTGCACCAATTTCTATATCTTGCAGAATACTTTGGCTAATGCTAAGAATGAGGCAAAATATACCAGAAAACTGGTATGTAAGTATGTACCGATAAAAATGTTTAAAAGAAGATGTGGTTCTGTACGAAAGACATTCATTTGATGATCCAGACTTGAAATGTACATATTAAGCATGTGTATTAATTGGAACAAGTTACCCCAAGTTTCTCAATAATAATAATAATAATAATAATAATAATAATAATAATAATAATAATAATAATAATAATAATAATAATAATAATAATAATAATAATAATAATAATAATAATAATAATAATAATACAATCAAAGCCATAAACACATGAGCAGTTCCAGTAATTAGATACCCAGCTGGAATAATAGATTGGACTCAAAACGAACTAGAAGAATTGGATCGAAAAACATGGAAACGAATGAACATGCATCACACACTACATCCAAAAAGCTATGTGGACAGATGATATTTACCGTGAAAAATCGGAGGCTGTGGATCACTGCAAATACAGGAGGTAGTAGAGGAAGAAAAAAGAAGCCTAAATGATTATATCAGTACAAGCAGGGAAAAATTACTGAAAGCAGTGAAAATAGAGAATATTTTGAAAACAAAAGAAACAAAGGCTCAATATAAGAAACAATAATTTGAAAAGAAATTAAACAGTTGGAAAAATAAACCACTACCTGGACAACACCTGAGAAAGATTGATGGAAAGCATGATCATAATTCAACATGGGCATGGATAAAACTGGGGACCCTTAAGAAAGAAACCGAAGGGTTGATTTTTGCTGTACAAGAACAAGCACTCCAAACTGATGTGATGAAAGCTAAGATCCAAGGAGTTGGTGCTAACAGCAAATGTTGACTCTGCCAAGAAAAACATGAAACTGTGTCACATCTCATCTGCGAATGTCCAAAGATTGCACAAACATATTACAAAGTTAGACATGACAGAGTGGCAAAGTTAGTGCACTGGTCATTATGCAAAAAAAATATAACTTGCCAACCTCCAAAAACCCATGGGAACATCAGGTAGAGAAGGTGTCAGAAAATGAGGAAGTCAAGATTTTGTGGGATTTCCAGATCCAAACAGACAGACACCTTGAACATTACACACCAGACATAGTAGTTATAGAAAGAAGAAATATCCAGATCATCAACATTGTGATTCCAGAGGATGCCAGAGTTGAAAATAAAGAATTGGAAAAACTAACAAAGTACAGAGACATGGCAATCGAAACATCTCACCTCTGGAAGAAACACACTTCAGTGGTCCCTGTAGTCATTGGGGCTTTGGGAACAATTATCAAGAAATTTCTCGCAGTACTATAAGCAGTTGCAGATCTCAGAAATCACACCACCATCAGAGCTACAAAAACCGGCAATATTAGAAACAGCATACATACTGCATCGATATTTAACAGATACTTAGGTTTTTGGTTTAAAACTTGTATCTTTTATATAATACCAGTCAATGTTTTTATAATTTTGACTGTGCCTGGAGTTTAATAATAATAATAATAATAATAATAATAATAATAATAATAATAATAATAATAATAATAATAATAATAATAATAATAATAATAAAGTGTGCTGTCAAGTCGATTCCAACTTATGCCAACCATTTCCAGGGGTTTCTAGGTATTAAGTACTCAGGAGTGGTTTACCTTTCCCTTTTTCTGGGGGTATCCTGGGACTGTGCAGCTTGACCACAACTATGCAGGCTGGCTCTACTTGCAGGAGGCACAGTGGGGAATCAAGTTCTCAACCTCTGGCTCTACAGCCAGATAACTAAAGCACTGGGATGCAATATTGGCATCAGTAAAAAAAACCTAACTCTTCCCTCTCAAGATGGGGAAAACAGATTGGTTTTTTGAGCTCAATTCCTAGTACAACAACCCTTTTCCTGGGGACATCATTGGGACTATAACGGGGTTCCAAATGCTCCCACAAGTACCCAATCCCAACCTGACAATTCCCAGATGTTGTCCCAATATCCTCTTTTTACTGAATGTAACCTCAGAGCAAAGGTTGGAGATTTGTGAATGATAGACAGGACCCTAGATAGAAAAGAAAGATGAGCCACATATTTGTGGAAGCATTCTGTAAGAATCCTTTGATTGATTGAGGTCAAAAGTCTTCTGTGTAATATGAGTGCTTGTATAAACATTGTTAGTAGATTATACCGAATTATGGCATATACTTTCAGGTTATTCCTCAGATGCCCCAAGGTTCCTTATTTTACACAGTGATGCCATAAACTGAGCTATTCTATTTTGAAGGCTTTGAAACATGTTAGATCTCACTGAGAACAGAACATTAACATAGTTGATTTGCTTTTTAACTTCCTCTGTTCAGTACTCAAGATGCATTCTGAATTATTTTGGTGGGCCAGTTGGACCTCTGACCATTCTCCATCAAGAACGTATGAGTAGAGGTTGTCAAATTCCACGTGGTCCTGCTTATTTAGGTTTTAAATAGAAAGTATACAATTATTTATGTCTTAGGATTTGCATCACACACAGAGCATTCTTTCATCCATGGGCTAACTGCTCAAGCATGACATTATTTTGCATTTATATTTAACAGCCACAATCCTGTTTACTGTGGATAGAATGTAATGCTCCACCGAGGGAGATTGCATGCTCTCTGGTTTGCCACTGCACAAGCCTTACACTTGCACAAGGGGGTGCAACAGGACTTATGTTTTATATATTTCATCCATAGAATAAAATATAGAAAAGATTCCTTGACACTCTCATAGTCTTAGGAACAAACCTATTCAAGTTTTTCTGCCATTCATAAAAGCCTTGTAGTGATCAATTCTAACCAGTGTCACTGACTAATGGTAGAGAAAATTCCAGAGGAAATACTAGCATAAATAATAATAATTGTGTGCCATCACATCAATTCTGACTTATAGCAACCCTTTTCAGGGCTTTCTAGGTATAGAACTGGTTTTCTATTCCCTTCTTTCAGGGGCATCCTGGGGCTGGCTCTTCTGGGATGCTCAGTGGGTAACTGAACTCTCAACCTCTGTCTCTGTAGCTGGATACCTAACTCACTGAGCTATCCAGCCAGCTACTAGCATAAATACTTCATTCAAAAATAGCTGTTCCAGGTTGATTGGGTTACCAAATAATCAATATGTTCCTTCATTTTTATCTATGCCATTTACAGAAGGAAGTCATTTGAACAAAAAGAAATGCAATCTGGCTCTTGTTCAAACTTTTCTTTCTTGAACATAAATTTAAATGATCTTTGGTGGACATAGGATGCATTTAATATTAAAATAAAATAACAGAAAGAGCAAAGTCAAATAAAATTCCTTACAGTAATAAAATATTTATACAAAATACATTAAGGAACAGAGGGCTTCCAAATTAATGGGCTTTGTGCACTAGCAGTGTAGACTGCCTGCCTAAAAGCAGACTGTATTGTTGGGGCATTGAAAGAAATATATGGAAAGGTTACAGTAAAATATAGTGGAGGTCATCCATTTGCTTGTATTATACAGCAGACAAAAATCTCCACTTATTGAAAAAAAATCATTTCAAGGAAATGTGTCCTGGTCAAGCCCAAGTAATTAACTACTAAGTTTGCGATCCACTCCAGGGCATACATATCTAGACACAAGGGTCACTGAAAGTCTGTGGGACATATTGCCAAATTATCATGCGTATCAGGCTGTATGTCTTCTTAAAAGTGTTTAGGTTTTTGTTTGTAAGAACTATCTTGCTCATTTTATTACAGTAGCCCCACTCAGGAAAGGGCTAACTAAAGAGTGTTCTAGTCCTGCCCTCATTTGTTGCTGTCCCCACAGGAATACGGACTGTCTAAAGTGGATATCTTCTGCTCCATGAGAAGTTTATCCACATAGCTTGGCATCCTTTATAATGCAGGTTTCTGATCATATGGAGAAATCCCAGATGTAGCAGTCTGTTTCCTCTTCAGACTGTCCTTCTGCAAATGGAGAGAGCCACAGAAACTGAGTGGTTAGAATTGAGAATGGGATGTTTGGATTTTCTGGACTGCAAATACCACAACCCCTCATTCTGGGAGTTCTGCCTACCTTACAGACACTTTAGAAACGCCTGAAGGTGATGCATCTGGGAGAAAGGCTTGAATTGGAAGGCTTTGAGGCTTAGCTTCGCCTAGCTTCACCTAAGCTTCCTGCTCAGAAAGAAAGCTCCCAGCTAGCACTGTGGCAGAAGCAGAAAGCTTGGATGGTGTCTGTAATGCAAGTGTCTGTAAGGTAAGTAGAACTCTCAGAACAGAGAATTATGGTATTTGTAGTCTAGAAAAATCCAAAAATCTCATCCATAGATGGAACTCATCCCTAGATAAACTAGCAGATCAAACATGCTTTCATATTAGCCCTTTTTGGAAAACCTGAATAGAAGACTAAGTGTGTGACTACACCATCAAATATCTCAGGATGTGCTCTGCATTGAAATGGGTGCATTCAAAACATTTTTTACTGACTGCATGACACAAAGGCTCATTTGAATCCATCTTTTTTCAAATATACACTTTCACATGCAGAGTTGATCCAGCACTAAACTCAAAGGAAATAAAATAAAAATTAAAAAGCAGAGGACAATCAGCGAGAGGATAGAATGTGAGGGAAGTCTCCACTCCTGCACATATACTTTTAAAAAAAGGGAATGGAAAAAGAAGCAAGCAAGATTAAATGAAAGATGATGCCATGGAATGCGTGTATTTGAAAACCAATCTGCTTTACTGCAAACCATTGGAACATCAATCACAACACATCCAGTGCAAACACTGAACTCAAAAAACATTTCCCAGCCCCTGTTTGAGCACTAATTACAATTTTAAATGCAATACAAGCTTTGAAGCAAAAGCCAAGTCCTTCCAATTAGGTGTTCCAGTGTAGTCACATCCTAACTTTAACTGAATTGTGAATGGTACCAGTGTCTCTCAAAGTATTCAAATTCTTACATTCCAGCTCTCTTTTAATATTCTATAGAATAAAATGTTACCTTTATTCAAAATAAGCATTTGCTTCTCAGTCCATGCATTTCTCCAATGGCTGCAAACTGATGAAAGTAATAAAAGTGGACTACTCAGGAATTAAAAAAAAATTAGAAAAACTGGTGTGTGTTTGTGTGTGCGTGTGTAGTTTCAGGATCTCAGGAAGAAAATGAAATGTCATCTAAATGTACATTTAGAAATCTGTATTCCAGCTCTCCCCATCCTTCTATTTCTTAAATTCTCCCCAATACCACAAAAATGTTTAAAACATGACAGTACATTTACGTGTTGATCATCAGGAGACAAGATGTGATATCAACTCAGCAATCACATCCCTGTATTCCTCTACATATCATTTCTTTGGCACAATCCAGCCGTTTTAATAAGTCACATTACTTTGAACATGAAAGCAGTAACTTAGGACCCAGATCTCCACTCAGGGGTATTTTGAAAAACACAGATTTTTGCTTTTGTGTTGGGTACAGTCTTTGCTAGCTTGCCCCATTTGACACAATTCCCTGCAGTGCATTACTAATCTCAATTGCTCTGGAAGTGACTCAGCTGGTAGCCTTTTTAGCACATTTGAAAGAACTTACAAGAGGCTCTTTGGTCTTCATCATCAGTGTCTCCATTTATCTACAGTTTCCAGTTGTGTTTAATGCAAACCCAATGAGAAATTTCATTATGAAGGTAAACAGTAGATAGAACAAATTAACCATGTTCCCCTTTATGTTCTTCTTCTTCTAAGAAATATAGTAATGTGGAAAGCTGCCAGAAATGTTGCAGAGTTATTATTTTGGGACTTAATCAAGCAATACAATTTAAAAGTCAACATGGACCATAAGTGGGTTTTTTTTTAAAAAAATTGGATATACAATATGTATATTTACAGGCTGCTTATGTATAGCTTTTTATTTGTATATGTAGAATAAACTGTAGGGACGTGGTGGCGCTGCGGGTTAAACCGCAGAAGCCTCTGTGCTGTAAGGTCTATAGATCTGCAGCTGTAAGATCGAATCCACGTGACGGAGTGAGCGCCCGTCGCTTGTCCCAGCTCCCGCCAACCTAGCGGTTCGAAAGCATGCAAATGCGAGTAGATAAATAGGGACCACCTCGGTGGGAAGGTAACAGCGTTCCGTGTCTAAGTCGCACTGGCCATGTGACCACGGAAGATTGTCTTCGGACAAATGCTGGCTTGGAAATGGGGATGAGCACCGCCCCCTAGAGTCGAACACGACTGGACAAATTGTCAAGGGGAACCTTTACTTTTACCTTTACTAGAATAAACTGTTAGCTAAGATTAGAGTAGATGTCTCCACATGTTAAACTTCCACATAAGGGTACTGCAATAGTTACTTAAGAAATGAATATGAACAGACTCTTGCAGTTCTGGGAGGGTCAGAGACCACAGGGTGGTTGGGATCTCCTCTCTGGTACCAGAGAGAGATGTCTGTCCATTGGAGAGGGAGCTCTGACTAGGGGATAGGCACAGTGAACATTTTCATTTTTATTTCAGGTTCTTTCAGGGGGTGCTCATTTCATTTTTCTTTTTCTTTTTTTCATGCACCAGTTCTCTGGTTTAACACAAAAGGGACTGCTCATTTTGTTTCAGGTTTTTGTATTTGTATTTTCTGGCACGAATCCAAAGAAAGTCGTAGAGAACCCACAAAAACTACTCCAGAAAAGTAGAGGCAAGGCAACAGAGAATCATTTTTGCTCCAAAAACAGGCAACAGTACATGAGACAGAAGAATCATTTATCAGAACAGCAACACACAAATGTCCCAGACTGTGCCCAACCAGCAATAACCAGCACCTATGCAGCCATGCCACACTGGCATGATCACAAAGTTCATCCCTTCAACCCACACAACCCCAACAGAAGTAAACAAAACAGCCCCCCCAAATGACAACTTTAGTAAAATAAATACACAGTAAATTAGTGAAATGACAATTTTAAAAACCACCAGTCAAACAAAGATAGTGGGGGCAGAGAGCCAAACCGTGGAACATCTGTCTGGCCATTGTCCAAACTGGAATGTACCACCAAATTGGCCCACCTCTAGTCTCATGTTCAGTCCTTCTCTCCTCCTACTGCCATCCACTTCCTAGCAATATTGTATTTTCCAGTAAGTTCTGCTCAGGTCTTGCAAACTAACAGTTGTGGATTCCTTTGTTCAGTCAGCCCATTTCATGTTAGGTCTTTCTCTCTTCCAGCTTCTGCCCTGTTTTCCCAGCAATATTGTCCTTTCTGGACAGTTCTATATTCTCATTATATGTGTGTGGTCGGGTAGCCTCAGTTTATTTTGCTCTGGTAAGAGTTCAGGCTTCACTTGATTGAGCATCCACTTATCTGCCCTTCTGGCTGTGGAATCTGTAAGGCTCTCCTCCAACAATATGTTTCAAATGAGTTGATTTTCCCCCTGTCTTTATTTTACATAGTATGGATTATTTTGACCTTGGTTTCCAGGGTCAGTCTTTGCTAACTTCCAGTTCTTCCTTGTTTTTTATTTCAAAAAGTGAATAGACATCTTTTGGAAAACTTGCATACCATATGTTTGTAGACCTCTTGGTCCAGTATAGCTTTTCTTTTTCATGCTGCCTGTCTGAAGGTACGAGTTTGGAAACTGGAACATAGCTTTCTAGTCTGCATTCGGTGGCACAGGCATGGCAACATTAGTTCCCCGAGAAGTTTAAGGGTGTGTCTTTCTCCATTGTACGTGTCGCACTGACTCACACCTTTTTTCATCATTTCATTAAGTCCAAAACCAGCACTTCAAAATATTTTGGCACAGAGGAACTATAGTCACCTCTCAGCTGTTCTTGCTTCTGTCTTTTCCCAGTATCCATAGTACAGATCATGTGGTCATCTTCTGGAATCCTCTAGCACTGGGTAATTCTACATGAAGGAAGCTTCTGTTGTAATTTGTGTGTAGTGTATGTAGAATTACTCAGTGCCAGAAGATCCCAGAAGGTGAGCACATGATCTGTATTGTGGTTGCTGGGGGAAGGACAACAATGTGGCAACATGGACAGAATATTGTGCAGCAATATCAGGCTATTTCCTGGCATTTTGAATTGTGGATACTGAAGTAGTACCCCACATTCATCAACTGGAAGTTTTTTGATGAAATGAATACATACTTTCCCTCCCACTGGTTCCAATATGAGGGAAATCAACAAAGGAATAAAATGAAGAAGCAGAAACCCTACTCTCACCTCTTTGTCACCCTACTACCATGAAGCCAGGAAAGCTTCAGATGATATAGCTCCTTTACCTTCAAATCTCCTTTGCAGCCAAGTAGGCTTGTACTGTGAACAGGAATTCTCTGGCCTAGTTAACAGCTCTGATCTTAGTTGTCTTATTTTTCTAAAATTAGTACTGCCAGAGTAAGTGATTTTCTTTAGCTCAATCGGTGACAAAACCCTTCTGCCTAAAAGCAAGAAGTTGTTTCTCTTATCTTGTTCATATACTGTAATCAATATATTCCCCCCCTACACATTGCTTTCCTCATTTTCTCCAATCATGTTTCTCTTTACCCTTTGACTTTGGTCTCCATAGTGATGCCTATCTCAGTTTGCTGAATGGAAGTAGAGGATACCCAATTAATAAAGTTTAGATCTCTTCAACTTCTCTATTCCCCATACAAACAGATCTGCTTTATTAATCCTATGGAATACAATGGATTGCTAATGGCTAATTGTCAATATTTATTATTTAAAGCATAATTTCCCATCCTAATACATACAGTATATCACAGAAGTGAGTACACCCCCTCACATTTCATAAATATTTTAGTATATCTTTTCATGTGACAACACTGAAGAAATGACACTTGGCTACAATGTAAAGCAGTAAGTATACAGCTTGTATAACAGTGTAAATGTGCTGTCCCCTCAAAATAACGCAACACACAGCCATTAATGTCTAAACCGCTGGCAACAAAAGTGAGTACACCTCTAAGTGACAATGTCAAATTGGGCCCAAGTAGCCATTTTCCCTCCCTGGTGTCATGAGACCCATTAGTGTCACAAGTCTCAGGTGTGAAGGGGGAGCAGGTGTTATCGCTTTCACTCTCTCAGACTGGTCACTGGAAGTTCCACATGGCACCTCATGGTAATGAACTATCTGAGGATCTGAAAAAATGAATTGTTGCTCTACATAAAGATGGCCTAGGCTATAAGAAGATTGCCAAAACCCTGAAACTGAGCTGCAGCACGGTGGCCAAGACCATACAGCAGTTTAATAGGACAGGTTCCACTCAGAACAGGCCTCGCCATGGTCGACCAAAGAGGTTGAGTGCCAGTGCTCAGCGTCATATTCAGAGGTTGGCTTCGGGAAATAGACGTATGAGTGCTGCCAGCATTGCTGCAGAGCTTGAAGGGGTGGGGGGGTCAGCCTGTCAGTGCTCAGACCATACGCCACACACTGCATCAAATTGGTCTCCAGGGCTGTCATCCCAGAAGGAAGCCTCTTCTAAAGATGATGCACAAGAAAGCCCACATACGATTTGTTGCAGACAAGCAGACTAAGGACATGGATTTCTGGAACCATGTCCTGTGGTCCGGTGAGACCAAGATAAACTTATTTCGTTCAGATGGTGTCAAGCGTGTGTGGCGGCAACCAGGTGAAGAGTACAAAGACAAGTGTGTTGTGCCTACAGTCAAGCATGGTGGTGGGAGTGTCATGGTCTGGGGCTGCATGAGTGCTGCCAGCACTGGGGAGCTCCAGTTCATTGAGGGAACAATGAATGCCAACATGTACTGTGACATACTGAAGCAGAGCATGATCCCCTCCCTTTGGAGACTGGGCCACAGGGCAGTATTCCAACATGATAATGACCCCAAACACATCTCCAAAATGACCACTGCCTTGCTAAAGAAGCTGAAGGTAAAGGTGATGGACTGGCCAAGCATGTCTCCAGACCTAAACCCTATTGAGCATCTGTGGGGCATCCTGAAATGGAAGGTGGAGGTGTGCAAGGTCTCTAACATCCACCAGCTCTGTGATGTCATCATGGAGGAGTGGAAGAGGACTCCAGTGGCAACCTGTGAAGCTCTGGTGAACCCTATGGCCAAGAGGGTTAATAGTGCTGGAAAATAATGGTGGCCACACAAAATATTGAGACTGTCGCGATTTGACCCTTTTTGGATCCCACACCTCTGGAACCTATGTGGCGTTGGACCCACTCGTGCCTTGGTCTGTCCACCTAGACTCAGACCTCAGAGCACACCAGGGCAAAACTAAACTCTTTCCTTTCTTTCCACTGCTGCCACCAGGAGATCCCTAGATCCCCATAACTCCTTTAGAAAGAATCAGGTCCACTCTTTAATGAAATAGAAAGATCTTTAGTTTATTTGCTTATTTGTTTCAGTATTTTAATATTCAGTTCTATTCCTTCTCCCTTCCAGTCACTGGTCAATCACTTCTCAGATCTCCTACTATATTTTCATCAGTCTAATCACAATCACATAAATCTCTGAACTCTCTAATCAAACTCCTTCCAAAACTCTGATCTCCCCCTCTCCCCCTCAGGCTCTGCCTCTTATACTCTGCCTCTTGGCTCCGCCTCTCAGCAACATAAATATGCATGACTCACTCTAACTAAACCTGAGCCATGACCACATTTAAAGGAGAACACTACAGACCTCCCCCCTTACTTAGGTTTGTTTGGGAGGGGAAACACATTTTTCCTCCTGAACAAACAGCTGCAATAGCTTAAACTTTTTTTTTTCCATAACATTTTAACTTTCCCAATTTTACTAAATTTCAACCAAATA
This sequence comes from Intellagama lesueurii, assembly GCA_037013535.1. Lineage (NCBI taxonomy): Eukaryota > Metazoa > Chordata > Lepidosauria > Squamata > Agamidae > Intellagama > Intellagama lesueurii. Next base: position 54,368,967 of record JBAJHW010000003.1, on the reverse strand, counting down.
CCTTACCTTTTCATCTACTAATCAATAATATACATTACCTTATCATTTTACAGAATTTACAACCATACAGAAATCACGATCATGAACTTTTACATAAATAATTAACTGTGAATTATAGTCCATTTCAGTTTATAATAAAAGTCCTGGTATCATTCATCTAACCTCCTGGAAAGCACATCTGCGACAACGTTGTGGGCTTTCGAGGCAAGAACTGAGTTTCTGTTGTAACGGCAATATTTGCAAAGTCCAAGTCTCTCACTTTCCCGTCGTAGTCTGGCGCACCATGGACTGGTCCGGTTGTGGTCATCTCCTTCAGCTGGACACACCTCTGCTGGTACTCAGGAGTCCCTCTGTTGACCACTGGCTCCTTCCTCCACACCCTTTTCCGTCGACTGGTGGTCATCGGCCACTCGGTTGTCCACAGGATGTCATCTGCTGGTCGTTTTAGTGTGACGTCATCTTTAAGTCTGGCTCGGGGCTTCACTTGCTCAGCTAGGGAAAGGGTAGGCAGTTCCCTCTTCTCCTCCTGAACATCTTTAGATGCATCCCTCTTTAAGGCATCAGGGCCTTCCTCCTTCTGTATCGCATAATTGACATTGTTCAATTTTGTCACTACTTTATAGGGATCCTCCCAAGCTAATTGTAGCTTGTGTCCTCTGATTGGCCTAAGCAAGAGAACTTCATCCTCAGGCCCAAAAGTTCTTACACGGGCTTTCTTATCGTACCAGGCCTTCTGCTTGGTCTGGGCAGTCCTTAAGTTCTTTCCGGCTATCTCTAGAGACCTTTGCAGGGTGTTTTGCAACCTGTGCATATTTTCTACCACTGACTCTGGGTCACTTTCTCTAGGGTTTTCCCAGTTCATGCGGAGCAAATCTAAAGGTCCGCGCGCCTCTCGTCCTAGCAGTAACTCAAAAGGACTAAATCCCGTGCTCTCTTGAGGGATGCTCCTATAAGCATATAGTAAGGGTTGTATTTTGCAGTCCCAATCATTTGGGTTCTCTGCTACATACGCCTTAATCATGCGCACTAAAGTGCCATTGAATTTCTCAACTAACCCGTTGGTCTCTGGATGATATGGAGTCGAGTTGATTTGGGTAATTCCACAAGCCTTCCATAACCTTTTGATCAGTTTGGATGTGAAACTCATTCCCAAATCGCTGACTAACTCGCTGGCAAATCCCAATCGGCTCATGTAATTGATTAGGGCATCTGCCACGGTGTCAGTTTCCATGTTGCGAAAAGGAATTGCCTCGGGATATCTAGTGGCAAAATCCATTATGGTCAAGATGTATTTATTTCCCCTACGGGTGGCATTAGGTAAGGGACCCACTAGATCGATTCCCAGCCTTTGGAACGGTGTAGAGATGACTGGCAAAGGACATAATTTGGCTTTGGTCCTGTCCTGCCCAGTCCCTCGTCTCTGACAGACATCACACGTTTTACAGAAACAAGTAATCTGTTTGCCCATACCTGGCCAAAAGAAGTTCTGGCCAACCCGTCTTTTGGTTCTGGTGATCCCCATGTGAGCTCCAAACAAACTGCTGTGAGATTGATTAATGATTTTCTCCCTGTATTTACTAGGGACCACTAATTGCTTTCAGGGTTCCCCTTTTCCTCGGTATGGAGTAGCTAACGTTTCCCTGTACAGAAGGTCTTTGGTTAAGCTAAAGCTCTCAGGGCACTCAGGAGACAGTACAGTGGGAGTCCTGGCAGCTTCAAAGCAAACTCCCAAGCTAATGTCCTCCTTCTGCTCCTGGGCAAAATTGTTATTTGTTTTGGGATTCTGTAGTAGCATGAGTTCTGCCTCAGCCCTATCAAGCTGGGTTGCCACGGTAACCGCTCCACCTGCTACAGTATCAGTTTGAGCTGCAGAGGGTGAGTTTTGACCCCCCTTTGAGCGGGTAAGCACTAACGCACTCTTGACATGCTCTATTAAATCCCAACCAAGGAGAAACGCTGCTGGTATTTCATCTGACACAGCTACTTGCCACTTTCCAGACCAATTCTGGTATTCTACTGGTATCTCAGCCACTTTTAAAACCACGGTTTCCTTCCCAATTCCCTTTAAAGACATTTCTTTGCCAGGAATAATGTCCTCCTGGGCTACTAAATCGGAATGGACAATGGAGATTTGAGATCCTGTATCTCTTATTGCAATGTACTTTCCTTTCACAACTATCTCTTCACCTGCGTTTCTGAGAAGGGTCTGGTCATTGCTGATATAGAAACAATGGACTACTTGGGCTATAGGAATATCTTCCTCCTCATGGTCAGTAGAAGTGGTGGTGGTTATGGGATCAGGTCTCTGTCTACTATTTTCCTCCCCTGATTCCACTTGCTTGACACAATACACCTTTTTGGTTAGAGAATCATTTCTCTGCAAGTTGGGGTATGGTTGCCTACACTGGAATTGTAAGTGGCCTGGTTGCCCACAGTTAAAACATTTAAAATTCCTTTTGTCATTCTGAGGTACTTTGGCAAACCGTGCCTCAGGGTTTGATGTTTTTGGCGGGCTAGCCCTTGGCAACTTTGGGGAAGTCCCGCCCTGACCTTCTCTCTCAGGATTCCTGCTGAGGTAATTTTTATTAAAAGGCTTTTTATAGTTATTGTCCCAGTTTGGTTTATTTACTCTCAGCTCTGAAAATCTAGGGTTCCTGTAAGCATTAATCAAATCAGTTTGTTCTCCCGCTTCCCATAAATTTTTAGGATTCTTGTCCCTTACTAAATACCGTAGTTCTCCAGGTAATAGGGAGTAAAACTGTTCTAGCCCAATTAAATCCTTCAACTGTTCTAAAGAAGTGATCTCCTCTCTTTCAATCCACTTTTCCAGAGTCTGCGCCAATCTAGCTCCCAACTGAGAGTACGATTCATCCTGCTTTTTAGAGAGAGAGCGAAATTTCCGCCTCAGGTGTTCAGAGTTCAGACAAAATCTTGAATAAACCATCTTTTTATATGCCTCAAAATCTCTTGCCTTCTCGGGATTCATCTGGGCATATATTTCTGCCAGATCTCCGCTAACCTGCGCTCTTAAAACCATCATTCTATCTTCATTTCTGATTTCAAAGTCATTGCAGGTGCGTTCAAAAGCAATGAGGAAGGATTCAGGACAGTCCCCTCTTTTGTACTGGGGAAACTTCTTCAAATCTATCTTTGACAGGATTCCACCTCCCCCACTGTTGTTATTATTAAGATTATTGTTTAGAGCAGAAATCTCTAGCTGTCTCATCTGTAGTTGAAAATCCATTTCTTTTTGCCTTAATTCTAGTTCCCTTCTTCTCTCCTCCTGCTCAAATTGTCTGGCCTCCTGCTCAGCTCTTTCTTTGCTTTCCAGTTCCCTTCTTCTCTCCTCCTGCTCAAATTGTCTGGCCTCCTGCTCAAATTGTCTGGCCTCCTGCTCAGCTCTGAGCTGTAGTTCCTTAAATTTAAATTCCCGTTCCAGTTTCCATCTCTCAAATTCTTGAGGGCTTAATTCCTTATGTCCCTCTGAGGTAACCTCGAGAACTATTTTCTCTTGGTCTCCTGACGTTAAAGGGTTTCCCTCCAATTCCTGAGGTAACTCTTCAGACTCAGGACTCCCCCTTGTGGCGCGTTTGTGAGGCATCTTTTCTTTCTGGGGTGATTAGAGCAGCGTTCACAAATTTTTAAAAGGACCTGTTTTCCTTATTTTACTTCCAGTTACTGATATAAATTTTTCAAGCCTTTTCTTTTAGTACTTTCCCTCAGATCTGCTATGACCTGGCTTCTGCCTTGTCCACAGCGCTCTCCTATCTCAGAGCCTGGGATTTTACAGTAAGCCCTCTGATCCTCAGATCCTGAGGTAAACTCAGAAATTCCCTCTCAGAGAATTCAAGCCTTTTCCTTAGGTTCTCTCCCTCAGATCTGCTATGACCTGGCTTCTGCCTTATCCACAGCGCTCTCCTATCTCAGAGCCTGGGATTTCACAGCAAGCCCTCTGATCCTCAGATCCTGAGGTAAAACTCAGAAATTTCCTCACAGAGTCGTTCCCTATCTTAGACCCCCCTGATCTGGGTTCTGAGGCCCCGCTACTAAGCTTTTCCCAAAAGCTCTAGCAGGAACCAAACCTCATTGCCACAGATCCTGTCTAAAAGGTACCCTTGACTCAAGAAACTCTTTTATAAAGGCTTCACTGGATTACTTCAATAGGTTTCACTGGATTATTTCGATAGGCTTCACTGGATTACTTCGTATCCCGCCGCTGGACACCAATGTCGCAATTTGACCCTTTTTGGATCCCACACCTCTGGAACCTATGTGGCGTTGGACCCACTCGTGCCTTGGTCTGTCCACCTAGACTCAGACCTCAGAGCACACCAGGGCAAAACTAAACTCTTTCCTTTCTTTCCACTGCTGCCACCAGGAGATCCCTAGATCCCCATAACTCCTTTAGAAAGAATCAGGTCCACTCTTTAATGAAATAGAAAGATCTTTAGTTTATTTGCTTATTTGTTTCAGTATTTTAATATTCAGTTCTATTCCTTCTCCCTTCCAGTCACTGGTCAATCACTTCTCAGATCTCCTACTATATTTTCATCAGTCTAATCACAATCACATAAATCTCTGAACTCTCTAATCAAACTCCTTCCAAAACTCTGATCTCCCCCTCTCCCCCTCAGGCTCTGCCTCTTATACTCTGCCTCTTGGCTCCGCCTCTCAGCAACATAAATATGCATGACTCACTCTAACTAAACCTGAGCCATGACCACATTTAAAGGAGAACGCTACAGAGACTTTGTGCCCAATTTGGACATTGTCACTTAGGGGATGTCAACTGGACTGTTTTACTAGCTGAAGGGATACTGACTCAGAAAAAAGATTGGTCAGACAATCTGTGGAAACTCCAGGTTTCCAGGTCCTAGCCATTCTCAGCAAGGTGGCTTTGATATAGATCCTGCAGTTTCCCTGTAACACCACTGTAGAAGATTCTCCAGCATCATGCTCAAGAGCATGCCACCTAGTTCAGGTAGTGAAAATGCTGGGCAGCAGGATGGGCAGTGCACCATCAAAATCTCTAAATAGTCTTCATTACCTAGTCTTAAGAACAAACTAAACTTCATTAATTCAAGAGACCACTTTTAGGCCAAGAGATTGCCCCAAAACGTCTAGGAAATGGTAATTAACACAGATGAATCTGTCTTAAATGAGATATAATGTCTAACATCCAGTACACATAGAGACACCTGCTTGAGTCAGTTACAGAGACTGGTCATTTAGCAATCTGAATGTGCCCAGTGATACAGAGAAGAATATTTGCAGCTGGTCAACAAGATGCACCCTTGGATGGCACTAAATGCTTTGTTTCAGGAAAAGGGGTAGTGCTTTATATGGTGCTGTATTGTCTAACTGCATACTTGCCTCCCTCACCTAAGCCATGCTCAAGATGTAAATAAAATAAAGAGGGTGCTTTTTGAAAAAAAGACAAGATAAAACTGTCCTAATGAAATGCAATCCCTGGAACCACTCAAGAAGAAGAATGTGGAAGATTGTGACCTAGGCCTCACTGAGACATGAAGAGGAGTTAAACAAAGTGGATGGCTTGTTAAGATGAAGTATTTGTTTGGATGAGTGTGATTTTTTTTTCACTGTATGTACACTAGACATGTGCTGTCTATTCAGTAGAATCATTCCCAACATTAAAATCAAGAATGAAACTGCTAAGAAGGGCTTAAAAACTGGCCAGAAAGCAAATGTGCTTAATAGTAATGACAAGTGCTTATGCAAATTGGCAGTTAATACTTTTTCAACCACAGGTGATTAAGTCTTCCAGGACAACTGGAGATTTTACCCAGCAGGACTTATCAAAGAAGCTAATAACTTCCATATGATGACTTCAGGGTTGCTAACTCTTCCTTAGAGGCAAGGCAGCTGTCTGCCTACCTAGCCCCAAGGAGGTCATCATCTGAGTCACCAAGCTTGTCCTCTAACCTGCATACTCTTAAGGCGAACGAGAACCAGACAATTTTGTCCCAGAGTGACATGCTGGCATTTAATAGATTGAAATAATGAGAGGACCTAAGGGACCCACTACAGTAATACTTAATTAAGTAAGCGAGAAGAGAGGGTGAAGGAATTAGACTGTCATTAAATCACATAGTTAATCTCCTGAATATTCATGTGGAAGAATTAGGTTGTATGTTGCTGCACGGATGCGAGGGTATATCCATCCCATTCCGTCCTGGAAAAATAGGAAATTGCAATGTAGAGAGCATGGAGGATGGCTATATTCATGTGGTGGGATCTTTCCACTGTTAGTTCTCTCCCAGCTGGGCAAATATTGTTACTCTAGTTTCCTTCTCGTCGTTCATTTATCCCTATATTGCTGGAGCTGCGAGAACAGGAGTGGCAACCAGCCTGCAACTGAAATGTCATAACTGGTCCTCAGACATAGGATATAGCTGGTGGGTTCACAATTAGTCTTCTCTCATCTCTGAATGAGCAACTCCTTAATTTTGAAGGCTGTTTATTTTGACAATGTTGCGATAAGGACTTGTGGTTGTACTGTGGAATGAGATACATTTTATGAGTGTCAAATTCAGCATTTTTATGGATATTTTCATTTTTGTTTTATTTATTGATCAGTGCCACGGTTATCCTTAGAGTGAAAGCACAGTATAAAAGATCCATTAAATAAAATACATAGTTTCCATTCTTCTACCTTGATGCATTACCATCAATCTTAGAGATCAACCTACAGAATGCAGATCACACAATGCAGGTAAATGCTTTAAGAATAAACATTTCAGCATCCTACATTATCCACACAGATCTCTGTACATATAACCTTTACTATTCAGACATCTGTATATAATGAAGGGCAGCCATTGTATATTTATAAATGAATGAATATGCTAAATGTAGTTTTTTGTGAAAAATGAAGTATTTTGAAAGAAAGGATTGGGCTTCTTCCCAGAGACAGTCTAATAATCTTCTTTGTATACCACTGTATTTACAATCATCATCATCATGTGCTGTCAAGTCAATTCTGATGTATGGTTACCGTTTTTCAGGGTTTTCCAGGTAATACTCGGAAGTAGTTTACCATTCCCTTCTTCTGGGAGCACCCTAGCACTATGTAGCTTGTCCAAGGCCACACAGGTTGGCTGCCCACCCTGGAAGCACAGTGGTGAATGGAATTCCCAAATTTTGGCTCCACGGTGAGGAATGGAACTTCCAACCTCATGCTTTATCTAAACCACTGAGCTATCCCGCCAGCCTGTATTTACCATAGGGATGGGGAAATTGGTCAGTCTCAGTATCTGCTGCATATATTTAAAATTAAAACCCTCACAGTCTTCAGCGCGAAGAGATTTGATATGTTACTGAAAATTAAACTTAAACAATTATCTGCCATTTGTACCAGCTCAATTCAACAGGTAAAGCTATTTCCATTATTGAGAGGACCATGGCATACATGCCTGTCATGCAGAGGTTAAGAGCTTGTCAGAAAAAGAAAAAGAAAGTTGGGAACCATAAGTCAGCACTAACATGGTTTAAAATGAAACCAGAGGGATTCAAAACCAGACTTTTCAGAGTAAAGCACTTAAAGCTCTAGGCCTCAGTTTAGGTTTCTTCAGCATTCATTTTGGTGAGGGTAGAAATTTCAGGTTCTCCCCATCTCGCCTATTAAGAAATGCTTGCATTTTGCTAGAACTGTATAAAATAATCAACTGAAACTGATGTATCATTCATCCCTAAGAATAATGAAACATTTTCCATTTTGGGGGTTGGGGAGGAGACGTTTGCTACATATACATTTAGACAATTAACAGAGATGTCCTGCACTATTTTCTGGAATATTAAATGCTATTTCTCCTTTAGGGAAGAAAGAATATGAAGCAGTTGGTTATAAAACAATATTTTAAATGTATGATTTTATAAAATTTCATCTTAACTGAAAATCCTTATTTTCACAATTCCCTAAATGAGTAGCAAAATGCTTCTGTTAACAGTAGACTAGTCTTCCTTGACATTCTACTATAATGGTAACATTACATAAAAGAGAAACTTCAAAGATTCCACTCTTCAAAAGCTCTTTATAGCCATTTGAGTAATATTTACAACGTCCACGAATGCAGGGTGGAAAATGCCAAATAATTAATGTAATTGTTCATGTCGCTTTGCTTCTATGTTGACTGCATTTGGTTGAGAATTTATTTTGCATCACATCCTGGGGCACATCATTCAAAGAAATATGAAATAAAGATGAGAATATAGCTGCAATTCTGTGTATACTTTTCTGAAAATAAGTCCCATTTAAGACAGTAGGACTTCTTTCTGGGAAACATGGAAATGATTGTGCTATACATCAGTTTTTAGATGCACTAATTCAGGCAATGTCCCATTTATTTGTTCCTGTCTCTGGTAAAACAGATCTTTAAGCTTTGTATTTCAGGCATTTTCATTCTGCATTTCATCAGAATGAAATGTTTTCAGGACTGTTTCATGCTGGTCAATGACAGAGATTAAATACATGTGGTCCTTATTTATGAGGTTTTTTTTCTATAGTTTGCTGCTTCTTAAAAATTTCAAATATGAAATAAAAAAATATCAGAAAAGGTTCTTTCTACTGCAGCAAGTACTGTGTACTAATGGGAGTGGTACTGTGTATTCATGGGAGTGGGGATGTAGATTTTTCTAGTTAATATTCATAGAATTTACTTCTTTACATGAAGCCAAAACCCCTCCTCTTCAGAAAAGCATAGGCTCAATTACACAGAAGGTGTAATGATCATAAGAGAATCAGTGGTTACCAACCTTGGGTAACCCAGATATTCTTGGACTGCAACTCTCGGAAGCCTTTAGCAGTGCTGGCCAGAATTTCTGGGAGTTGTGAGTCCAAAAACACTTGGATAACCCAGTGCTGGGAACCACTGCATGAGATGCCTCCTGACCTCTAATTCACTAGAACAGAACCACAAACACACACAACTGTATGTAAAGACTATTCTCCACACACTTAAAAACACAGCAAAAAGTGAGCTCTCCAGTCAGGCACAGAGTTGATATGTACAGTCCTATCCATTTATGTCACTAAACATGCAACAGTGAATGTGGCTGCTGTTGCAAGTCTCCTCTCCTCTGCATCGCCTAAGTTAAAGCACTTGACAGGGTGTTACTGGGGCTGAGGGCTTTTAAATATAACACACCATAAAAGAAATAATTAGAAATAAATTAGAAAACATGTCCAATACCTAAGTCACCAAATGTTCTTCTGTTTCTTTATACCCACTAGATTTCACCAGATCTATCTAATTCAGTACATATTTTGCAACAGTACAAGCCATGAATATGGTATAAGTTTCAAAAAAGACTAATATTTTCATTCAGCCATACTTCAATAGAAGGAAACTCTTTCTTGAGCAAGCTGTGGTCTATCATTAATTTAGCAACTGTAGAACATAAAGTTTAGGATCCAATTGGATACTTGTGCTTGTTGGTTAATCAAAAGGTTGATGTCTTCTTACAATGTCTGCAACAGTGGTTCCCAACCTTGGATCCCCAGATGTTCTTGGACTAAAACTCCCAGTAGTCTTCACCATTGGCTGTGCTGGCCAGAATTTATGGAAGTTGCAGTCCAAGAATATCTGGGGACCCAAGGTTGGGAACCACTGGTCTACAACAAAATGCTTTCCACATTTTTCTCCCCCATTACCTCCCTCACCCTTCCCATCTCTGCCACCCATACCTCTGCTCTGGAGAGTTTTTTAACTACATGAATGAGTGCAAACTTTGTAACATTCATAAATTAATTAGCTTTATAGTGCAGTGTTAAAATATATTAAAGCAACAGGTAATAAGGATGCCTTGGAGAGGTGGTGGTCCTCTTTGCATTAGGATGGCAGCTCTCTTGTGTTCTACACTGGGTACCATATAAAGGCCCCTCATGTGTCCCAGGAAACTGAATTTTGACACTCTAGAATGATTGCTGGGATCCATTTAGGAATCAGAAAGTTAAAACAAGGGAGGGAAGGGGGATAAGATTATGAGGAAGGAGGAGTGGAAAGCAAGATAAGGCTTTAGGTGCAGTGGATACGATCCCCCCCCCCAAAAAAATCAATTGTTGCTGTTTCTTTCTTAATGTCAAAACCGGGATGGGAGAAGTAAAATCATGAACAATATTTTTAATCCTGGTGATATTTCACTGTAATCATCTAATGTAGTGTGCAGTCCAAATTAGTCAAGATGGGCAAGAGTTGCATCTTCTTGGTGTCCTTCTGCTGCTGATTGCTGGTGTGTACTCTCATGGCTCTGTGGTCCTTCCTGGAGTAAGGATTGGAAGGGTAGGCCATTGTTTTTGGGACTGACTATGCTAAAGCTGACTATGCTAAAGCTGACTATGCTATGCTGACTATTCTTTGGTATACTCTGCTATTTCTCCCCGACCCCCTCGCCAAGACAAGACAAGATTCCCAGGGTGGTGTAGTGGATAGAGTGATGGACTAGGACTCTGGAGAACAGGATTTGAATCCACTTGGCCACAGAAATTCAATGGAGGAGTGGAACTAGAACTGGTAAAGCCACACCTTAAATATTTCACTTACCTGGAAAGTCTTATTAGGGTCACTATAAGTCAGTTCCGACCTGAACACACACACATACTCACACAACTAGATTGCTTCTTGGTGGCTTAATAATAATAATAATAATAATAATAATAATAATAATAATAATAATAATAATAATAATAATAATAATAATAATAATAATAATAATAATAATAAATGTGTAATCAGGTCAATTCTGACTTATGTTGACCCTTTTCAGGATTTTCCAGGTAGAGAATACTCAGAAGTGGTTTATCATTCCCTTCTTCTGGGGGCATCCTGTGCAGCTTGCCCAAGACCACACAGGTTGGCTGTATTCATAGGAGGCACGGTAGGGAATCAAACTCCCAACCTCTGGCTCCGCAGCCAGATATCTAAACCACTGAGCTACTCAGCCAGCTTCTTTGTGGCTTACTGACACCAATGTACAGTATATCTCCTTCACAGTCAGAGTCTTTTTTCTGTTAATTACTTTTACAGCTGCCAATTACTGACGTGCACTCTTGGGGCTTTGCCATCTCCCTTCATAGAGAATGGGAAGAGGAGAACTGATTACTGCTCCTGGACTGAATGACTTACAGGTAATTCCTGTTATGAGGAGCCTGTTTGTAAAATAGAAGCAGTGAAGCTTTCAGCTGGAACTATTTGTAGCTGGAGGAAAAAAGTTATTTACATCTGTCCCAAGGCCAGCTTAGAGACCCATTAACAATTTTTTCTAAGGCCAATCAAGGAAGAACAATTAAACGAGTTGGAGATGCCTGTAGCAGGCGGAAGGGAGTTATTCATGTTTCTCCAAAGGCACATCTATCCAAAGAGAAGTTTAATTTTCAATGTTTCCTTGTTGCAAAATACTTTGCTGTATCCCTGGTGTTTAGTTATTCTCACCTTCCCAGAGTTGGCTGTTGTCTCTCAATTGATTGACTGAGTTACAATGCCTCCTGTGCAAGGAAGCTAGGTTATAAAATAGCAACAGTGTAGATAGTGGCTCTCAAGTACAGCCCTCCAAGACCTTCAGGGCAACAATTAGACCAGGTAAATTATCACTAGGATTCCTCCATCAGGAATAACAATGGGAAAGGAAGAAAGAGTTAATTGCATCTTTCCCTCCATGAACTGGCAAAGCTGGAAAAACATCCATGGAACCTCGTATTTATCTTTCTGTTTTCTTACAGCAAGATTGTATATTGAGACTTTTTCTTAATATGGGTTTCTGGTGTGTGTGTCCAAGTGAGCGAATGTGAGAATTAGTATTACTGTTTGAAATGTGAGTTTTATGAAGACACATAAGAAGTATTTAACATTTTATTTTTTAAAAAAAGGACTGCTATGAGACAAGCAAGCTAGTGTTGTAGTAGAGGATAGTACACTTTCACTAAAAGGCCTACAAGACCAATTCTCCCAGGAATTTCAGAAATTTGAAGCACAACTCAGTGTACTTAAATTGGATGTTGCTAAAACAAATAGTGAAACTAAAAAACAAAATTGGGAATACGAGGTAGGTTGCTAGACATGGTGAAAAAACTAATACATACCAAGAATACGATTTTGCAAAGTGCTATTATAAAACGTGGGGGGAGGGGAACAGGAAAAGGGGAAGAATAAAATAGGAAATGGGATAAAATAGGATTTTTTTGGTAATAGTCAAAAATTGTCAGATCACCCACCTTCCTGAGGCTCCCAAAGGCTTCCAAAAGGAAGCCCTAGAGAGCCTTTGAATTTGAAAGGGAAGATAGGAAGACATACATACATTTAAATTAATTATTTACGGTGCCTAGATCTGGTATATACTGGCATAACTATGCCAACAGAATTTTGCCCATTATCAGTTGGACAGTAGGCATATATAGGTTTACATTCAGGCTATGGAATATTGGAAATAAAATCAAGAACATATTTGTAAAATTTTATATATGTGGTATTACATCCCACTTAGAATGCATAAAATGTCTCCAGAAGTTTCAGGTTGGTATTGGAGATGCAGGAACCAAAGAGGTTCCTTCACTCATCTATGGTGTTTTTGTGGTATCGCTAGAAATTATTGGACAGATGCGATTAGCAACATCAAACCTATTACACGCTACAAAATAAAGATAAACGCCATAGTTGTACTCTTGGGGTACACTGAAAGTCAGATCCCAAAGGATGCCAAAATAATGATATTGTATATTAACCACAGCTCTTATTTTACTCACCAAATATTGGAAAACTCTACGTACACCATCAGTGGGACAAAGAAAGAGAAAAATATGATCCTGTATGCTTATGAATAAAATGTCTGTCTATAAAGTAATGAGAGATGGTCTTTGAGTCTCTGTACAGATTTTAGGGAATAAATTGTTCTGTATTTCTTAATTGTTGGTGTAAATACTGATCTAATGAGGATGTGACTTTGGATAGATTGGTTTTGAAATAAATTTAGTATTATTGAAAATATGTCATGAAATGAAAATATTAACTAATTCACAGTTTTTTAAAAAATGATGCCCAAAGGATGACTCAAATGATGTGAAGTCAGCTGAAGCTGTGCTAAATCCAATCCCCTCCCAGCCTAAGGGTTTTGAAAATTACTTAAAACTGCCCAATCCTAGCCTAACATTGTGCCATCATAATGGCTCTGAGTTCAAGCTAAGAAGAGTGCAGCGCTAGCATAACTCAACTTCTCCTCTGTGCCTTTTATTCTCTGCCCCCTTTTTTTGGCTCTTCTGCTGGCTAATCTGAAGCAACAGAATAGCTGTGCCAGCAGATCTGACAGCAGCCAACATATGAAGGGGTTTGCCATCATAAGGGATTCCTGCCCATTTCAAATCTACTACAGCTGCCGTATCTTTGAGTTTGGATTGAGGTACCTGTATATTGTATTGTATTAGGCATCCTTCAGTCTTGAAAGACTATGGTAACGTGCTCTGTATGGAGGACTTGGAACAGCGTCTAGTGTGGCTGGGAAGGCCAATTCGAGAGTGACAATCCCTTCCACACTGAAGACAAATACAATCTGTCCCCTGTCCAGCTCCCTGATTTTGCTGCTTCCGTGACTGCCTCTTTGCCTCGGTCTGCTGGACAAGGGTCTCTTCAAATTGGGAGAGGCCGTGATGCAACGCCTGCCTCCAGGCTGAACGCTCAGATGTCAGGGTTTCCCATCTGTTGAGGTCCATTCCTAGGGCCTTCAGATCCCACTTGCAGATGTCCTTGTATCGCAGCTGTGGTCTCCCTCTGGGGCGATTTCCCTCCATTAATTCTCCATACAGGAGATCTTTTGGAATCCGACCATCAGCCATTCTCACGACATGCCCAAGCCAACGTAGACGTCGCTGTTTCAGTAATGTATACATGCTAAAAATTCCAGGTCGTTCTAGGACTACTCTATTTGGAACTTTGTCCTGCCAGATGATACCAAAAATGCGTCGGAGGCAACGCATATGGAAGGTGTTCAGCTTCCTCTCCTGCCGTGCACAAAGGGTCCAGGATTCACTGCAGTACAGGAGTGTGCTCAGGACACAGGCTCTATAGACCCGGATCTTGGTATATGTCGTCAGCTTCTTATTGAGCCATACTCTCTTTGTGAGTCTAGAGAACATGGTAGCTGCTTTGCCAATGCGTTTATCCAGCTCGACATCTAGAGAGAGAGTGTCAGAGATCGTTGAGCCAAGGTACACAAAGTCATGAACAACCTCCAATTCTTGTGTGGAGATGGTAATAGAGGGAGGTCAGTCCACGCCCTGGCCCATGACTTGTGTTTTCTTCAGGCTGATTGTTAGTCCAAAGTCTTGGCAGGCCTTGCTAAAACGATTCATGAGTTGTTGGAGGTCTTGAGCAGAGTGGGCAACAATGGCTGCATCATCAGCAAAGAGGAAGTCCCGCATGCATATCAGCTGGACTTTGGTCTTCGCTCTCAATCTAGAGAGATTAAAGAGCTTTCCGTCTGATCTAGTCCGGAGATAGACACCTTCTGTTGCAGTTCCAAAGGCGTGCTTCAGCATGACAGCAAAAAAGATCCCAAAAAAGGGTTGGTGCGAGGACACAGCCCTGTTTCACTCCGCTTCGGATGTCAAAGGGATCTGATATTGAACCATCAAAAACTACAGTGCCTTTCATTCCCTCATGGAAGGACCTGATGATGTTAAGGAGTCGAGGTGGACATCCAATCTTGGGAAGTATTTTAAAAAGGCCATCCCTGCTAACCAAATCAAAGGCCTTTGTGAGATCTATGAAGGCCACAAAGAGTGGCTGTTGTTGTTCCCTGCATTTCTCCTGCAACAGTCTGAGGGAGAATACCATGTCAGTGGTGGATCTATTAGCTCGAAATTCACACTGTGATTCTGGATAGACTCTGTCTGCGAGCACCTGGAGCCTCTTCAGCACAACACGGGCAAGCAGCTTCCCTACAACGCTGAGAAGAGAGATGCCACGGTAGTTATTGCAGTCGCCCCTGTCTCCTTTGTTCTTATACAATGTGACGATGTTTGCATCCTTCATGTCCTGTGGTACTCCACCTTCCCTCCAGCAAAGACGAGAGACTTCATACAGTTCGGTGGTGATGATCTCTTTACAGCACTTCAGCACTTCAACAGGGATGTTATCCTTTCCAGGTGCCTTGCCGGAGGCGAGGGAATCCAAGGCCGCTTTTATTTCTGCTAAGGTTGGTTCGCTGTCCAACTCTTCCAAGACAGGCAGGCACTCAATGTTATTTAATGCTTCTTCGGTTACTACATTCTCTCTGGAATATAGCTCAGAGTAGTGCTGCACCCAGCGGTCCATCTGCTGTGCTCGGTCCTGGATGATCACGCCTGTAGCAGACTTCAAGGGAGCAGATTTCTTCTGTATTGGACCTAAAGCCTGCTTGATACCGTCATACATTCCTTTGATGTTACCTGTGTCCGCTGCTATCTGTATCTGAGAGCAGAGCTGAAGCCAATAATCGTTGGAACATCTCCTGGCAGCCTGTTGGACTTGGCTACGAGCAGCTCGAAGAGCTTGCAAGTTGTACTCGCTAGGACAGGCTTTGTATGCTGCTAGAGCTCTCCTCTTATCCTCGATGGCTGGCATCATCTCCTCCGAATGGGCTTCGAACCAGTCGGCCGTCTTTTTGGTCTTCTTGCCAAATGTGGACAAAGTGGTGTTATACACAGCGTTCTTGAAATGTTCCCATCGTTCAGGTGCATTTGCATCAGCCGGGCCTGGAAGGGTTTCCTCAAGCGCTTGGGCAAATTCCTCCACTTTTCTTTGATCGCGAGTCTTGCTGATGTCAATACGTGGTCTTCCTTCCTTTTTCGTGTGATATAATCTCTTTGTTCGCAGTTTTACTCTACTACACACCAGGGAGTGATCGGTATCGCAATCAGCACTCTGGTAGCTGCGTGTGATCGTAATACTAGGAAAGCTAGAACGTCTAGTGAGGATCAAATCGAGCTGATGCCAATTCTTCAATCTTGGATGTCTCCAGGAAACTCTGTGTTGAGGCTTCGTATTAAAGAATGTGTTGCTGACACAAAGACCATAATAACAGCAAAACTCCAGCAAGCGTTGGCCATTTTTGTTCATCTTTCCAATGCCAAAACGGCCTAGACAAGTGGGCCAAGAATTGTGATCAGCACCAACTCTAGCGTTAAAGTCTCCGAGAATGAACAGTGCCTCTCTTTCAGGGACTTTTTTGATAGTAGCTGCCAGATCGTCGTAGAATTTGTCTTTCACTTCTGTAATGGATGACAGTGTTGGTGCATATGCACTAATGAGGGTGACCGGTCCCGCTGATGAGTGGAGCTGCAGAGACAGGATTCTTTCACTCCCCACAGTAGGTGGAATAATGGATCTCAGAAGAGTATTTCTGACTGCAAAGCCAACACCATATTCCCTGGTCTCATTCAATGGTTTTCCCTGCCAGAAGAATGAGAAGTTTTTTTCTTTGACAGATCCCGAGTCTGGCAATCTCGTATCTTGCAGGGCAACAATGTCCATCTGCAGTCTACTCAGTTCCATGTCAATGACAGCTGTCTTGCGCACATCGTCTATTTCCTGCAGGTCGTCAGAAAAGCCGTGGTCAGAAAAGCCAGGGGTCATTGTCCGTACATTCCAGGTGCCCAGCTTTAGGGCAGATGTTTTCTTATGATTGTTGCATGGTGCAGGGTTATCGATCTGCTTGTCGGCTTTCACCCTAAACCCCACGCACCCCGTGAGGTTAACAGACCGTGGCGAGGTAGCACCTTACTGGCTGGGGGCTGCCCAGTTTAAGGCGGGCGGTATCTACCTAGTGAGGTGCAATGACCTCTCCCACCGTCAGAAGTAGCCCCTGGCGTCATGCTCTACGCCAATTGAGCAAAGACTTATAACCGGTAACTGCTACTTCCCGTGTTGTTTTGACGCTGTATGCGAAGCTGGAGTGTCCTCTCCAGAGCACGAAGCCTGGGTAAAATAATATGGAGGATAGGCTGTTACCCAAGCAGCAAATCCCCCCTCTCCACATCGCTGAGATAGTCCAGTGGAAAGGCAAGAGCCAATACAACTGGTTCCAGCGACGTCGCAGGAGTTGCCAGAACGACACGAACTGCCTCCGGGACTCCGGCTCCGGGTTTTGCCTCGAGGTTAACTCCTGAAGCCTTTTCCATCAGTGGATATAGCCACAAGGCAGTGGAGGTTTGAGATCAGAGTTTTCCTTCTCCTAGATGGGCTGCCTTCCAGGGCTGATGAGCCCCACCTACCCGGCCTGCTCTCTAATAGTGCGGAAGTATGATCTACCTAAGACAAATTAAAATCAGTTTAACAGTCAAAAGGTTTCATCCTTCAACTTGAATTTGTTGGAAAAATAACAATCTTGCATGCACTCACACTGCGTATCAGTCAGAGAGGGCTTTTAAAACCTAGTGTGACTGTCCTTTGCCACTAATGTATTGGTAAAGTTTTTCGTGTGTTTTTCTGCTTTAATTCCATTGTTTTGTTGTTGGTTCTCCACTTCCTCTCTGACCTTCGACCATAAAGCAAACATGAAGGATGTCTCTTACACGTGGCAGAGACTCCATTCTCTCCTTTTTTTCTTTCTGACTGTAACTGCAGATGATAATTGTAAGTAAAGATACCCTTTTTCCTACTGAAAATGCTTCTAGAATGATTTCTTATTACATAAAGTGCCGGTCACTGTGGAAGTGGATGTAGTGCTGTGACTTGGACTATTCTCTCATGTTTCCGTGCTGCTGTTTCTTTTTTTCTTTCTTTCTAACCTCATACTCTGCTAAATATATAAGGAATATTATTTTTTATTTATTTATTTATTTATTGAATTTTTATACCACCCTATTAGTGCAAAGCACTGTAATTCCTCAAGAAAACTGAGTAACATTTTTGGGCTAACTAAACTACTAACTCTTCTGTCTCTGCAATTGGCCCTGTTAATTCTGCAAGACTGAAAAATGTAAATAATTTTTTGAGTATAGGAAGCTGCTTTGTGCCAAGTTATATGATTTGTCCACCTTGCTGAGCACCACCTACTAGGGTCTCATGCACAGTCTTTCACATTGCACACTACCTGCTCTTTTCTGCTAAAGATACTACTGACTGAACCTGGAGCAGTCAAAGCATATTTTTCACCATGGAAGAACAGAACCTCCTCTTTTCAGTTTGCTATGTAGTTGTGCTTGCCCCTCTCGAAATGTTTTAATTTTAATCAATATCTAATTAAATGTCAGTGACTGAAAGCAATGCTTTCATTACTGGGATTCTAGGAAGTAAAAAGAAAGCTACCTTAAACTATCATTACCATATGAAAATGGATAGAAAACCGAGTTTCACATTGACTTCATTGTACCTGGAATGAATTGCTTGACACTTTGCATTGGAAGGTGACATTAGGAGACTCTTTTATGTGCAGAAAGAAATTTCAAAGGGGAGAGGTTCTTTTAAAGATTGCAGGTGCTGCCGCCTGCATACCACTCAGTGTTTTCTTGCAATAAGCAAAGCCATGCTTTTATTTATTATTTAATATAACATTCTGTACCAGAGGTATTAAGCGATCATGGGGAGTTCAGAAGGGTACGTAAAATAAAAGCTGAAAGAAGGGAAATCATATTTAATTTAAAAGAGATTTCTTTATGCTTCTATTTTTTTCCCCTTTTGGCTTTGCATGAATATGAAGTGCTTTGACCTAATTCCATAAGTATGTGCATAGATATCATTTTCCGCAGAAACATCCTTTGCAATCACTGAGAATTCTACTTACCCAAAGAAAGGGAAATCCCTGTATGGGGTCTATAATTTTGCATGGGAGGAAAAAAAGATTTAAATCTCAGGAAGACATTATTGAATGATGGATGATTAAATAAAATATCTTTATTTGGGGCTAATTTTACAAAGATCATAAATAGCTGAAAAGTCTAACTCGCTCAAAAAAAGCTTGTTAGACATACGGATGCTCGGTGCAAGCTATCGTAATTAGAAGGTTGTATGGTTCAGAGTGAAAATGAGACTGTTCGGCCAAAAAAAAGAGATTAAAATGGAAACCAGAAATGTCTTGCATGAAGAGAGAATAGTCTTACATTAATAAATATTCAAGATTGATGTCTCACAAGAAATTGAATCTGGTATACTTTGAGCACAATGGTTTAAAATAAATAAATTAATAACAGCATGAAACATTACTCAAAATACGGTCAGTCCATTTTTATATGCTTTCTTTTAAAAATGTCTTTGCATGACAGTCCTGTCTATCTGTCCATCTGCCCATCACTTGGTCTGTCTGCAAGGCAATTACTGAGTTTTATCTCTGTCAGACTCTATCATGGTTGAGGGGCCATACTACACATTTCTTTAAACATGTAGTTGGTCACTATCTCTCACCAACTTTCCTTACTCAAAAGTAAGACTGGTGGACCTACTTAGGATCTGTGTTTCTTTAATCTTGCTGTGTTTCCAATCCAGATCAAAGGTCCTTAGCCTTCAATTTATATTATCAAAAATGTGAAGGATTTCCAATGCAAGACAATGCAGGTATCGTCTTTATCTCCAGAGCCTGAATTAACTAGCAAAACAAGTACTCTTATCACGCCTCTCTCTGCCTCTCTCTCATTGTGTCTTTTTACATATATAAGGGTATATTCAGGATTTTCATTACGTTTAGAGATGGGCACAAACCAGAAAATCAGTGGTTTGTGATGGTTTGTGGTTCATGGCTACCCATGAACCACCAAACCACAAACCATCATGAACCCCTCGAAAAATGAACCAGTTTGTGGTTTGATTTTCTGGTTTGTGCCTGGGGAGAGGGGAGTCTACTGCCTCTACCCTCTCTGTCACCTGCCCACCCCCTTCCCACTGATCCCCCATTCTTCCCCACTTGGTCTTGCTGCTGGCTCCACCACGGCCACCATCACCACCGCCTCCACTGCTGCCACCGACTTCTTCAAAGACAGCAGCCCAGCTTCCCTTCCAGGTGCCAGGCCACTGTCTCTGTACATGCACCCATCTAACAGCTGATCCAAAAAAAAAAAAAAAAAAAAGCTCAGTGCTTTGTTTCAGCAAAATAGGTTGCACAGACCATACTATGAACCAAACCATGAACCAGTCCAGTTCATGTTTTTTTTCTAGTTTGTAGTCATCCCCCCCCCCACTTTGTAGTTAAGTGTGTGCCCGTCTCTAATAATGTTCATACAGTTGCCCCAAGGGTTTAGAAAAACTAAAAGACTCTATCACGTTGTTTCTGAGCCTAGGTTTTCAGCTTGCAAAGAATGCAGGCCTTTGCCAACCATGCCATGAAGAAAGCAGTCAGGCCCATGACTGTCATGGCTCTGCCAGGGGAGTCCTCCAATAAGGACAAGCCAGAACCTCAGTCACAACTGATGGGGGAATGACTGCTGGACATTTCAGGGGGCCAAATTCCCAGAAGATGACAGATCAGTGCCTGAGTCAGAGGAGGAATCTGGGCCACTGTCAAGCTCACAAAATATTGTAGGGGCTAGAAATCTAGGTACAGGAAAAGACCACTTGGGGAAGAGGCCTGAGAGAACTGGGTGGCTTGACTCCGGGTTGTTTTTGAGTACTGTCTTTTTAGGCATTTTTTAGGCAACTCGTGGGTCACTGTGTGAGCAAAATGTTAGGCCACTAAGGCTGTTGGTCAGATCCTACAGAACTCTCTCTGGTTCAAGAGCTTACAACTCTTTACAGTTTCAAAGCTCATTCAGTCCACAGAGTTCCACAAGTTCATATTACATGCATTTCTCTTATATCTGGGAATATTGCTTGTTTACTTTCTTTTGGGGATTAGGGGGGTTGCAGTTGCATGCATGCTTGCTTGCTTCAGAATAAGTCTGTATAGAACTGAAGTAAAGATAACTAAAATAATAGAACTGAATTGTCTCAGGACAGTTTCTGGAGCCAATAGTCAAAGTGTCCCATCACATTTATAGACAATCCTATTCCTGTGTGTTGGTTTAATCCTGTTAGCTATCTCATGGTTTTTGCACATTTCATTTATCCTTTAGCACTCTGTAACATAAATTCTCAGCTTTTGCTTTTAAGATAGTGAGACTGGGAGGATGTGCTAAGAGACTTGATAGTTATACTGCATTTATTTAACAGCATAAGTCTTCCCTTTGCTTAAATAGACATTCATAGACATCACCTTTGTAATATTTCATTTCTTATTATCTTATTGTTTTTAAACTAACCGTAGATAATTGTTTCACTTGCTATGTTCTAAGCATTATTATTACTATTATTTTAATACAGAATAGTGCTTGTATTTACTTTTTTGAACATATATAACATTTTAACATTTTATCTATATGCACCCTACTGCTCCTGTCCAGGGCTGGGCCAGTGCAAGATGTTTTGACTGATGTGACTTCCATAGACTTTGGGTATAGTGCAAAGAATTAGTATTAGGGTATCACATAGTTTAAAAAGACAACAGAAGAAGTATACAAAAAGAGCCAAAGAAGAAATAAGATTGTTGGAGGGGAAATATATAATGGATAGAGATTTTTTTTAAAACCCTGCTATTAGAAATACAAGTGAAAAGGAGGATTCAGAAAATACTGAAATGGAGAAAATTCAGAGAAATTTAATATATTGTAAAAAAGAATTTTTTTGAATTTCCTAATAAGAATTCAATAATGGTAGTTAGTGCCACAACAATCAACAAAGTTAAGAATTTAATTGGAATAGATAGAAATCAGTAAGAAAGTGCAATATGATGAAAGAAGAATCGGAAATCTTTCCAAAAAATTCAAAAATTATATACTATAAGATACTGCAATATTAGCAAAAAAAATTAATAATTTTATTACATTAAAGAAAATGCATGCAGTTATTCTCACATGCAGCATTCTACTTTGTACATACATGCTTGGATCCTAATAAGGCTAGCAGCAAGACCTCCCAGTTTCCTATCAATCCCAGGTCTGAAATACTTTACATAGTCCCACAAAACAGACCAAGGAGTGTCACCACCCAGGATGCTATTTATCATAGAATTGGTCATACAATCTTTTCCTCCCAAAATACCTTTGGACCCTTATATAGTGAATGGTGAGCATATGTAACCATTGCTGGTGTCTCTTTTTTTCAGCATGCCCGATATCCTAGTAAAACAGGACAGAAGGAAAGATTTAGTGACTGGTGTTAGCCTTCCTGGGGCTCTTGAACAATACCATTTGCTCATCCATTTCAGGTCTAGAGTGTGCAGTAACTAGCTCAGCATGCAGTTCTGAAGAAGTCTTTTTACTATATTGAGATCTGGAGAAATCATGTAAATAGATACAGAGCAAGTTGTGCAAATGAATCCCCTTTTGACACTGGTTTTAAAAATGTATCTGCATACATGAATAGCCTTTGAATGTTAGCTAACCAAATGTTTATTTTGGAAAGCTTCTGACAAGGACATTCATCCTACTGGGTGGCTTCTTGTAAAGCCAAACACATTAGAAAGGAAATGTTTTAATATATAAATATATACATTACTCTTTCTTGTCTGTCTGATTGTAAGTACCCTAATAATACTTTTGACAGGGCTTCAATTGATTTATCCCAGCAGTGCAAGAAAGCTTGAGAAATAAGATGTATTCATATCATGTTATTATTGTGTGGATCAATTTTGTTTAATACCATGCATATGATTAACATTTTGCAGAAATAAAATAATTGATGAGAGCCATTGATTTTTAACATTGCTTTCTTTTTTAATAAACATTATAGCACTGAGTTTGTTGGTTCTTTTCCAACAATGTTGCCATAAATTGGTTGCAACCATAGTTTCATATAGAATCAAAGGTAAAGGCAAATGAATGGAGGCGGGGGGACAAGGAGACTAGAAAATCATGTGTGTTAGCACAGTATTTTAATATATGGTAATATTAATGTAAGTATCTTTTGAAATGGTTACAAAGAAGTAGCTACTGAGTTAATTAAAAAAAGAAACTTTCCTGGAACACTTCGTAATGCTCAGGCCTCCAAGGCACAAAAGCTACTTAAAGGTGGTGTTTGACTTGTTGTTGTTTTCTTCTAGTCTACTTGCATCTGGTTTATATTTTTACAGATATATTAATGTGCTGTTGCTTTATAAATATAGACAAAAAAGAGGAGAATGAATCTTAGCATGTCGAAGTGTACATATTTGTATATACATTTTATTCAATGTAGCCCACATTTTTTTCAGCATTCCATATTTGTTCTGGCCCTGCTTATTTTCTGGGGGCTTTCTCGGGGAATTTACAAAGTCTGAAAAGATCTCTAGTGGAGTTTCAGGAACAAATGAGGAAACTTTGGCAAATAACTTATTAAACTTTTAAAAGGCCAGTGATAAAAGTCCCAGAACATACAGAGTGCTGAAACACATATGGAGAGCCAAAACTCATTGTCTAAACAGGGGGGGGGGGGGGATGTCTGCATCTTGACAATCCGAGATTTGTTCTCCTCTTTTTCATTCTCTTTCTGGTGAATGTCTGCCATTTTTGGTTGAGCCTTGTAAATACAGCTTGTCATAATCAGAAACTGCTGGAAGCAGATGCTCATCTTTAAGAGTATACCAAAGCATTAGTTACATACTTCCCTTTTGTCAAAGTCATAAAATAGATGTCTGAGTTTTTATTAGGTGTGTGAAGGCTCTAAACCTGGAATACTATACATACCTCCGAGACACTGAATCGCACCTGAGCCACAAATTTGCTGAATGACTGTAGCAAACCTCACCTCTCTTATTCTCAGCTTTTTATGTGCAATAGGTGGTTAATAACCTCACAGGGTTGTTGTACAGATGACTCAGTGTCTGATAAGTGGTATTATGCCTATAGTCATAATTGGCCTTTGAGTTGGGCAGGGATAGGCTTATGGCCTCCTGAGGATACCTTAGTGTCAACCAGCCAGTGTACAGACAGAACCAGCAGTTATTTCTTTGGCAGCATTTTTGCCAGTTGTCAAAGCTGTAAGAATTATTGGAAATGTATCCTCATATTCTGTAATTTAAACTATAATATTAGCTGCACAATTAAGTACTGTCTGATGCAGAGAATCCAGCTCTCAAAATCTATAAAGTGGTCCATATCATACAAATAGAAATGCTATAGCAGTGTGGCAGTAGGCAAAAGGACTAGCCATGGACTTGACAAAGGTCATGACAAAGGTCCTTTTGGGACCCTCTACTACCTTACCTCTACTACCTTTTGAACAGCCACTCAAAGCCTCAGCCACTCAGTGCTGGTCATTGGCTGAAATCCCATAACTCTGCAACACAAAACATTTGTTGCATGCCAAGTCATGCGACTCGGTATACAACAGATGTCAACAGCAATTTCTTGATCTGAGGTAGTTTACCTCCAAAAATTACACCTTTTGTGTAGCAGCACAAGATTTCAGCCACTGAAGCACAAGAAGAAGATAGTTGAAAATTAATGGTGGCCTAGAGCATGTGTCAAAGGGCCTTGCTGGAGCCAAGGATGTCATGTTTGATAGCTCCACAAAAGTCTTTCTTCTCTATAACAACAGGAACTGTCAGAGCATCATAGTCGCTAGCCCCGAATCTATGTGGATTCCAGCTAGCAATCAAGAGCTTTACATGGTATTTCCCATGCTGCCTTTGCCTTCACAGCATCCTTACAAAAGAATTAAAAGTCAATCTTCTTTTCCTGTAAGCCATCATACTTTTCCTCTCCTGAGGGCTTTTTCTCAGTTCATATTAAACTTCTAAGAAATGAAACAATGTTTCAATAACAGACAAATAATGAAGAAATGTGTTATTATTATGACCTTTGTGTGGTTTAAGTGAACCTTTCCTTCTAAGAAAGTATGCAGTGTCACTGAAAGCATGAACAGCACAGCTCAGCCTTCCTCAAAAGAGCGTCACACAATATGTTGGACTAAAGCTCCTCTTATCCCTGGCCAGTAGGGTCAAAGGTCATGCTAGTTGTGTGATAGAAACTGTACTCTAATACTACTTTAATGCAGATGGTTAAGAAAGCCTTGCTTAGGTGGTTGCATAATGTACAAAATTTTCACAGCTCAAGGGCTTTAAAGGGCAAGTAAAGAACAAAGCAAAATAATTTAAAGTGTGGCTTAATTCTCAATAAGATTAGGACTTTCAGCATTTCTAAACAATTCACAGCCAATGTTCAGGAATCCAGTTGCCATCTCCTATGTCTAGAGATAAACACAACTTTCATGTGACTATCAAACTGCTGTTTTTGAAAAGCAAGTGCAGCTTTTCTAGGGTTTTTTTTTGGGGGGGAGAGCCACAAGTGTAGTGAATAAAACAGTTTTGCTGACACACAGATTAGCTCTAAAGGGCTCAGAAAAGAATTGTAATGATAATGATGAAAGGTAACACTGAGCCCACTTTTCTATAAACATTAGGAGTCTGGGCCAACCGGTAAGCCTAGCCAATGTTTGGAAGCAACTACTGATGAAGAATTTTGTTGTTGTTGTTGAATATTCTTTGAAAATATCTGCTTGTCACAACTAAACCTGCTACAAAAAGAAAGTGGATGGTCCTATAATTTCTTTTGCAGAATGTGGACACACACACACACATATACTGTGTATCTCTATTAGAGATGGGCATAAAACACAGTTCAGTGGTTCAGCTCAGTTCTGCATGGCTCCCACACAGGTGTTTCACTGGCACAGTGCACTCCCCTCTCCCAGCGCACTTTCCTCCCCAGCATCCTCAGTGCAATAGCCCACTCACGGAACACAGCGCACACTTCCCTCCTCTGCCTCCTCTGGCGGCCGCCCACTCAGAACAGAAGGTGGGGCAAGGAAGCCAACTTGATTGCTGCCATTGGTGTTGTCAACATTCAGGCTACCCTTTCCTATGTTAAAGCCTGCCATCCTATTTCCTGCTGGCAACACGGGCACAATATTGTGCAGCAATATCATGCAATTTCCTGGTGTTTTGAATCATGGATACAGAAGCACAATATCCCACACTCATAAACTGGAAGATTATTGAAGAATTGAATATATCCTATACATTGTTTCATTTTCACCATTATTTTTGTGTCAATGATGTTGGTGCATAAAATTATAAATACTGGCTCATCATTTCATTACTGAAAAATAAATCATGTTTCAGTCATTAAAAGGAGCAGAGGTTTAGACCGAGCAGGGAACTTCATGTCAACATTTCAGGGAGAGGTACCTCTTCCACATATGAGGTATATCTTTTGGTGAGGAACATTTTGAATCAGTCTCCTTCAGTTGTAGAGGACAGTGTTTTATAGAGCAAAAAAAATCCCAGTATAATTGTGACATTGTAACATATAAATCTGTTCTTTAAAAGCTTTTCATGGATTGAGTCAATGTATTTAAACAGCCTACTTACTGATTGGAACAAGCTATTTACATTTAACAAGCATAGTAAAATATTTCCTGTTCAAAATGGGCCTTTTAATTTAAGGTAAAGCATCCATACCAACACACTAATGAGGACACCTTTATATCTTTCTTTAAAATAAATCCCTTAATCTGGAAAGATGTATTATGATTGCTTTCTATTTCATAACTCAAACGTTATTTCTCATATCTTTTAATGGAAAGTAATGGCACATTTGGCATAAAAACATAGAATTAATTAAAAGAAGCTATGCATACAGGCTCAAATATGCATTTAACTGCTAGCCTTTTCTCCACTGCTCTGAAACCACACATTTCCCACAAAAGAACACTAAATTGTACAGAAGATACCATCCTTAACTATGTTGAAGAAATTAAGGTTTTCCAAAATGAATTAGAAGGAAGTAATCTGCTACACAAATTTTAAAAGTGACTTTTTAAAGGAAGAAGTTAAAAAGCAAATGGTTACTAATGAGTATTACAGACATAACTATTTATACAATTGATAAGCATTCAATGTAATCACTTGACCAATGTATACACTGTTTTAAGATACAGAGACGTAAATCTGCATATTTGCCTAATATACCATGAATGCCACATGCTTGGATAAGAAATTGGATCCTTTTGTGAAGCACAAAGTATGACTCCATTGATCTTGGGTGAACCCTTGGCAATCAAATTGTTTAGATCTTTCTTCATGTATACTAAGGGAGTCTAGACTTCTTTGACAGAAGCCCTAAACAGTGAAGGCAAAATAAATTGGTTGTGATTAGGTGCCAGAAGCTGATCCTTGCCGACTCTGTTGCCTGGTGCCAGCATACCTGGAAGTGTCTTACCCCATGTTGATGTTTGAAAAGCGTAACTTGCAGACGATAGTGGGGTTTTTTTAGCCACATCTCTGGCTATTCACTGGCCAAGATAAACAAATTACAAAGTTATAGGTTCATTTGTTTTTGAAGTAGCCTTTCCATACTCTACTTAGAACTCATATGAACTAAATACTACAGCAGCTTTTGACTAGTCATGTGGATAGATTGTCACACTCACAAAATACTCCGAATCTCAATCATTCCCCTTTTCCACTTTTTCTTTTTTTTTAACAGTCCACCAGCATTCTACAATCACTGACTGAACATGACCACTCCTTAGTTTTTGGTATATGCTATACAAAGCCTGGAAATTCCTGGAATCTGCTGATGCCTCCCATTTGTATGTGAGTGGCAATGCTTTGGTTGCACACCAACCCAAGCTTGGAGAATGTGCTTCCTATTCACCTGTGGATCCCAACTGAGCTGGTGTTCCACAACATTTTAGATCAAGGTCTCCTTCCCTCAGACCACAGACCACCCCTGTTGTTAGTATAGGATTCTAAATTTTGGTGGGAAAAAGAAGTGCCATAAGTTCACTATTTGGGTTAAATGAATGTTGGCCTCTATCCTGAGAAGCACAAAGCAAGCAGACTTTGTAGCCATCTTATATTCCACAGCTGATATAGTAGGAATACAACAAAAGGATTATGCTTTGCAACTTTTTGGTGGATGAAAACAAAGAAGAAAACATGGGGCTGTTCCCAGAATAAGTCATTCAAGAATGATGCCCTGTAGTGCAGACAATGTACTTTGTTGGTGTGACACACATCCTTGACTTTTCCTTTCAATTAGTGATTAATGACTTTGGAGAGATACATGGGGTGAGGTATGTTATAATTGTACAGTATATGTTTTAGGACTGAATGCCAAGATTTTCTCCCAAAACAAAATAAAGACAGAGATAGCTCTTAATGAGTCAGTGCCTTTAATATATGGAACAGAAAAAAATAAGTCTTTTATGGTTGAGAATGCCATTTTACCAAGGTCAAGGCTGTGCAGTCATCTTCTAATTAAGCTGCAGGCTCCTGAGAAGTTAATGACTAGTGGCAATGTACTCTTTGTAGACCACAATCACCTTACAATAAGGAGGCAACTATATGCAGGATGTAGTGCAGAGAAAAGCATGCTGTCTGATTCCCTTTGAACAAGAGTGTTTAGTTCAGCTTCCCTCTACAATTGTACTGCAAATGTTTTAATTAGACCTAGAAGTGCTTGGAGATCTGGGCTAGCAAGGAAGCTCATTTACTGTTCATGAATCAACTTTCTGGGTTCATGAGCCTTTAGAGAAATGTATCTGTAAAGGAAACAAGTGAGAACTGATAGACCTAATCCACGGGTAGAGGGACAGGGGGAGAAGCAAAATAAAACACCATATTTTAAAAAGAATAATAGCATGGTGAAAGCAGAAGCCTTGCATCTTTTCTTCTCGATGTACGATGCGACATCATAATTTTAACCATAACTCCAGTTAGTTGACTACTGTCTCTAGGGAAAGGAATATTGTTCCAATGATGTCATCACTCATTTTGACATTATCAGAAGAAATGAAAAGTGACGTAGCTTCTTACAGTGACACCTGCATATTTTCCATATAATCTGTTTCTGTCCACAATGTGAAGCTGACTATTACATTCTAGCTCTCAAAAGTATGGTAATATTTGAAGGCAATCCATTTCTCAGATGCCCAAGAGGACTTTCCCACGCATGGAAAGTTGCAGGGTCCTAATTTTCATTGCCAGACTGGCAGAGAATCAGATGGCAACATACAGGACCAGTCTCTGCCACTTGTCACATTGAGCTGTCAAAACCTATGCACAGATCCCCATTTTACTCCCAGAATCTGCATCTCCATGCCATTTGGAAAAGATTAAAAAGACACACCAAAACGTTGCCCCTGTGGCATGCTGCAGCACTTAGGTAGTGCACTCTACTGGCTCAGCATTCAGTCCAGGCTCTTGACAAAAACAAAAACAACGTACTACATACAAACAAATCAGATCCCAAGTGTTTATATAAACTGGCCAAGTAATCACAATAGCAATAAATTATTTTGAATAACAAGATGCTGATGCAAGGCTTAAAAAGGAGGAAAAGAAAAGAAAATAATTCATAACAGCTACTGCACTGACATTAACTAAATGACTTCTACCCTGTATTCATCTTTCCCTCTATTCTCTGCCTGAAGCAGAGAAGGGATAAACAAAATCACTGCCTGCAAGCCCCACACTTGTAGTTTGTTACTTAGTGCCTTCTTTCTCTTGGAACGAAGATGCTACGGGCATATTCACATTCAAATGGAATGGAGCAGAAGAACTGTGTAAGCATGACTATGATGGAAAGAGCTATTTAAAGTGTTTAATTAACTGTGAAATTGTTAGAAACAAAGACATATTAGTAAAATGTACATTGATCTGATAAAATAGGGAATAAATTCAATTAATTTTTAAGCCTTGGTTTAACATATTATGTTAAGGATGTTTCATTTTCATTTAAGCTTCAAAATGCTAGGAGGTTTTAGTTATTAAGAACCTACCCTTAACAGAAGGGTCATATGGGCAGTGTGGATACAGTAAAGTATGCTGTGCTATGGTTATTTCCAGCAATGGCACTGCCTTGAAGCTGGATGGGTCTCAGTGGCAGAAGTCTGGGTCAAAGTCCCAGATGAGGTCCAGGATGGTATGAGGTCTCCTGCCTTAGGCAGGGGGTTGGACTAGAAGACCTCCAAGGTCCCTTCCAACCCTACAACGATTCTACAATTCTATGATTATGATTTGTCTGTTCACTGCACCAGGTAGATGGAGTCTGTTCAACAGATGTTGCTGAGCAACTGAAGTGACATTCATGTTACAAATACCCAACTGGCACCAGTGCTAATCATATAGAAAGGTTTGGAAGAGTTGGACAGAGGCTGCTGATGACAAGATGAAGAAAGTGAGTGTGATTAAGAGTGTACCTAAACTTCACAGTTATAGAAGTTCCATACCACTTCAACTGGCATGACTCTGTTCAATGGAAACCTTTTATCTGTTGTTTGGTTTGGTACTTAAGACCTCTCTGTAGCTGAGGGGAGGTACACCACAGCATTGGTTCTCAATTTTTGGTCACCCAGATATTTTGGACATGAGTTCCCAGAATATCTGACCATTGCCCTTGCCGAAATCAAAACAGCTGGAGAACCAAGGGTTGAGAGCCACTGCACTTGAATTCTCCAGTAGACAGCTCTTAAGTAATTCACCCAACTACAAGTCACAAGATTCTATAGGATAAGCCAAGCCATGACAGCTGAACTGATATCAGGCTTCTATAACTGTGTGGCATGACACTTGCTAAGAAAGATGTGAACTACCTAGTTCAATAGCGACAACATAAATGCACTAAAACCTTCCAAAAATACTGTTTGCCCTATACAGTACTTTCAAGACATATCATCTTCTCTAGGGGTGGAATTGGTTTAAGATTTCTTCTAAAATCTTCTCTTTTTTATTTGAGATAATTAGCCATCTACTTTATAGTTTTGCTACTTTTTCTGCTAACCAGTCATTCACATCCATTCTACCCTTTTCTCTTAGCTTCTCCCACATACTTACTAAGCACATGCACAACAGCCCATAGGAATTCTGCAAGATAAAATGCAGCCACAATAAAGCTGCAAGCATTTTGTACAACTGTAGGATGCTGGGACATGCTATATATTTTCTCTGAAGGACACCATGCAAACAAAGAAGCTACCTTGGCAAATCTATCCCAATGATGTTTGAGGAAAAAAACACACAACAGAGAGCACACTGCTGGACATCACACGTCAAGCTCAAAATGTTTCTAAATAAGCCATTTGTTGTAAAGAAACAATCTTAAAATTAGCATCGATCATCCTCTAACTCAGCCATTTTCTCAACCTTTTTTTTTGGGGGGGGGAGGCATGGCAATAAAAACAATATGAAAGAAATACAGGCCAAAACAGGATTGTATAAGTAGTGTAACAAACCTTATAAGGTAGTGTGTGAAGAATTGTTTCTAACCAGTTGACCTCTTCAAATGTGCCAGGGGCCCCAAGAGGTCCAAAAGACCCCCGTTGAATCTAACTGACCTTCCCTACATTTACCAGTCAACACTGATGTGAATTTGTCAAGCTGTTTTCTGAAAATAACTCATAGAAGCTACCACTATATCCCTTTCTCCAGTTTCTGATCATAATGGTTGTTATAGTGCAATGCAGTTCCTCCAACCCAGCTTGAAGATAAAACCATAACCGTGGCCTGTAAAACATAATTTTCTATAAAGATGAGTGGCGATTCCTCTGTAAAATGGTCCAAAGCAATGGGGGAGGGGCCTTGCCTTACTAGAGAGTTTATTTGATTAAACACCTCGACAAGATCTTTAAGAAAATATCTAAGAAAATCTTTAAGAAAATGCAGAAAGCATAAACACATCTGATGAAAATGTTGAAGTTATATCTGTCCTGTGCTTATGCAGCAAAGAAGATGTCAGATTCATCGGAGAGACTGCAGATTCATCAGGAATCTGTTAGTGGTTGCAAAGATTATTTGGGAGGGGAAGATTATGGTTAGGAATGTGTTAGCTGCATATGTTAAAGGATTATCTCACATATGTTTAGGTTAATATTCTCTGTTGATCTAGCATTGACCTGGGACACCTGTACCCACTATATGTTTCCCTGATTGCTAGCTGTAATAGTTGAGGCTGAGGGAAAATTGAGTAGAGCATCTAGAAGACTACAAATTCCCACTTAGGAGAACTGTGAACAACAGGATAATGTTTTGCAAAACATGTTTACTGGACAATAAAAGTACAGTTATTATTTTTGAAAGTATAGTAAATAATCCTATATCACTAATTTGATGAAGACAATTGTTAGCGGAGTTTTCACACAGCATCTGATCTGGTATTCAGGTCTTATCATTAGAAAGAAAAATAGTAAAAAATTATTAATTAAAACTCCCAGCTCCTTGGACATAATTGAATATCTTATAATTCACACTTCTCAGGCTTCATAATTCAGAACTCAAGGAAATTGAAACAGAAATTGGTATCATAGGTTAAGTTAAATTTTAAATAGATGTGATCACTCTATCTAAAAGCAATCCCTTTAAATAATTTTTGTCAAGAAGTCTTAAAACACTGCTCTCTGGTCAAAGAACTACTGCTAGAATCTTGTTTCTAATTCTGTGTGGATAATAGAATTCTCTGCAAATTAGTCCTCATGGCAACATTTTTCAGCCTCAGCAGTGTTCATCCTTGAAATTAACCAACTGAATATAAATATCTGGGATATAAATTCATACTTTCCCCTTCCTTTTAACAAAATATCACAGTCATTTTGGTCCACTGATAGACCTTCAGATGATTAGGTACATCACACTTCAGCTCACTTTTAGGAACACCTGGTGATAAAGTTTATTAAGTCCTACTTTGCTTTCATATATATGCTTGTCTTCAAAAAAATTCCTGTCCCCTGAAAGTAGAAATCTCTCTCATTCATTAGTGATTAGCATTTAGAGTCTATCTCAAGATACTCGTAAGGATGACTGTATTTCAGAAGAATTTTACCCATTAGTTTGTTGTCTCTCACTTTGTTATCATGTGTCATCAAGTAGCTTCCAACTTACAGCAACACTAATAGGGTTTCTGAGATACAACAAATATTCAAGGAGTCATTTGCCATTGTCATTCCTCAGTGAGTTTCCATAAGCAGGGATTTGAATCCAAGTAGCCTTTGTCCTACTCCAACACTCTGTCTACTGCACCATAATGGTTTGGTTTCACCCACCAGAACAAATGATCATGTGAGTCTCTTATCCCCCAAACGCTTTAGCAGTTGTGTTGGACCCAATTTTGAAGTGTAGGTCCTCATCATTGCAATTCCACGAACCATGTCTCCAAGGCAAGTGAAAAAAAAGTAGGTAGATCCATATCAACAAAGTTGATTTCATCTAGAGTAAACATTCTTGGGAGTATGACACTGAAGACACTAGCTCTTGGCGCATGGTCCGCCATGAGGCTGGGTGAGGGGGATTGTTTTAGGAGGCACCAGAAGCACCAAACTAATTGTACTCCCACTATGGTAGAACCCCTGCTGCTCCAGATCAAGGTGCTTCCAAAATGCTGGGCTTCAAGTTGCCCTCAGTACAAAGCCCTGTAGGAGGAGTGACTAGGACAATTACCTGATTACCTCATGAACCAGAACATAAGCAGCTCTGTAAAGTCAAGCTGACCTCTGGAAAACAGTGGGGTTCTGGAGGTACCAGCTGGCAATTGGGCTGAGCATATTAATGCCTTTTTCAGTGTGTACATGCTGATGCCCAGACAAAGATATGTGATTATTTGCACCCTGCACAAAAAGGAAAGGGAAAGGGGGGAAAAGAAAAGGGGTCTCTTGCTGTCCAGTGTCAACCTTTACCTTCATGGGAAAGTTTCCCTTAGTGAATGATTACTAGCTATCATAAGTGCTGGAGATAGCTAGGAATCCAACAGTTTGGGTGGCTCAGATCTGAGGAATTCCATCTGCATCAGCAAGACAACAGCTGACAAACTGACCTAAACAAATGAGGCATAACAGAACAGCTATAAGCTCATATTTTGAATGTCTTCAGTGTCATGACTCCCAGGAAGGTTTACCCTAGGCACATTTGTAGATATATGTACAATTCTGTTCTAAAATCACTCATTTTCACTATCAAGGATCAATAGCACCCCCCCCCCCCCCAGATTACGAAATCATTTTCCAAGCTGAGAGACAGAGCAAGAAGATAGGGAAACCTCTAGGTCATAGGCCAAACTTGGTATGCTAGCATCAGTCAAGCTCTTTGTAAGTGTAAGGATACTGCCAGCTTGCCTGGGATGACAGGAGAAGCAAGCTATGGCACCAAAAGAAGGCCCATCTCAGAAAACAGTAACAACAATGTTCTCTTTGTCCCCTAATGCAGCTGAGAGGTAAGCCAAATGTGGTGACTAACCATGGTGGAAAGTTCTGTGGGTTTTTTGCTGTTGGTATTCTCACTATTAAGTCAGAAGTCCTGACTATTGTACTTCTGGTAATATCATACTTTCAAATAATGTTTGGGATTTTTTATAATTTGCATTGTTGATAATACTTGACACCAACTATTTATGTACAATTGTATTGCTTTACTGGAATAACAGAAGAACTCGAACTTTTACTTGCAAATCATGCTTCAAAACTTCCACCAGGTATTTTATTTGCATGGCCTTTCGAATATATATTTGACCCTAATGCCAAATTTGTTGAGTCCAATTTCCTAAAAACAGAGAGCTAATGGATCTCTTGTCTGGAGTTTCACAGCTACATGATGA
Source organism: Intellagama lesueurii (assembly GCA_037013535.1). Classification (NCBI taxonomy): domain Eukaryota; kingdom Metazoa; phylum Chordata; class Lepidosauria; order Squamata; family Agamidae; genus Intellagama; species Intellagama lesueurii. Next base: position 54,334,397 of record JBAJHW010000003.1, on the reverse strand, counting down.
GAAGGCATCCTTTTAGGGTAAATATCCAAAGTTTTCCTATGCATGTGCAAAGCAGAAAATAACTTTATTATAAAATGTTTTCTGTTTAGAATCAGTATGGCACACTGATTAGCTCTTGATTAACTAATGCATCTTTGATTAAAATGACTAATTAGAAGCTATAATATTTTATTAATGGATTTAAAGTAACTTCCTCTTGGGAAAATGGCACAAAATATTTAGGCTTAGTAGGCTGGCTAAATAGCTCAGTGAGGTAGGTATCTGGATGTAAATGGAAACACTGGGAGTTCAGTTCTCCACTGTGCATTCCAGAACAGCCAGTTTGTGCAGCCTTGGGCAAGCTGCACAGGCTTAGGTTGCCCCCAGAAGAAGGGAATGGTAAACCACTTCTGAGTACTCTTTACCTAAAAAACAATGCAAAGGTTTGCCATAGATCACAATCGACTTGATGGCACACAATTATTATTACTAATGGCTTAATTCTGTTACTTATCAAAGACGCACTTTATGAAGTTCAAGGTGTCCCAAACACACTTTGCAGAATGACATTAAAAAACACTATGGTACAGAGATTTTGAGGGGGATGGGGGAAGGAGGCAAACAAATCATTTTTTTTCCTTTCAGCTTTCTTTAATGTCCAGCTTTATTGTCATACTCATACATGGTGATCAGGAATACAAGTGATTAATCTTGTTTTTTGACTCTAGTGAAATCCTTACACTTGATGATCTTTTCTCATCCTTTCATTGCTGTCCTTCTAAGTCTCAGTCTTCTCCTGATTTTTTGGCTGTAGTTTCCATTTGGATTGATGATTGAACCAATATGTACTAAATCTTTCACTATTTCCATGTTTTCATACTCAACTTTAGACTTATATGGTTCATTATTATGATATTCTTAATATTCAACTGCAATCCTGCTGTGGCACTTCCCCTTTCACTAAAATGTTGTTTCAAGTCATTACTACATTCTGACCAGAAAATGGTGTCATCTGCATGTCTTGATGATTTTTCCCCCCACCAATTTTCATTTGTCCTGCATCTGAATCTCATCTGGCTTTTTATACAATATGTTCTGCATACAGATTGAATGGATAAAGGGATAAAATGCACCATTTTCTGACACTTTTGCCTATAGGAAACCATTCTCTCTGTATATATTTTGTCCCAACAGTAGCTTCTTGTCCACAATACAGAATTTCAAAAGATCAGTCTATGTTTTATAGACTACAGCAAAGCTTTCACTATTAGGATAAATTAGATGTCACACAGAGCAAAAGTCACTATTAACAGAAAACAATCCCACCCTGATATTCAGGGTTTGGGGTACTTGGCATGTCTTCTCTACCAGTGGACAGAAATATTGCTCAGAGAGGGAAGCCTTGGCTGCAGCAAAAATCCCCACTTCACAGTGGTGGGCAGAAAGTTGCTACCAGTGGTTTTCCTACCAGCAGCAAGCATTCCTGAAAGAAGACATAATGAGACTGAATTCCGGATCTTGGATCTGAAGCTACTCCAGGCCTGTCAGCTCCAAGTGATCCCACAGCCAATTTTAGATACAGTTTAAGGTTGCCAGGGCAGCAGATCACTCATTCCTTGAGATTCCAAGTCCAAAATAAAAAATGGGGGGGGGGGGGTTGGCCCTTGTTTAACAATTGCAAAATAGTATGTGGGCATGCATGAGACAGTGAGGCAAATAAAATATATTTTCTGCTGGGCACTCTAAAGCCTAGTATTCTGGAAGGAAGATTTGTTCAGAACCAAGATTATTATTTTTTTTACAATAGTGAAGACAAGAATTTTGAAGGCTGAACTAAAAGAATTAATTTATTTTTTAAAAAATGTTTGATGACTAGTGCCATTAAACAGTGCCTTTGCTCCCATTCAGCTGTTATTGTTACCAACCATTTAATTTTTACTTAGTCCCTTGTGAACAGTGAATGGCAGAGATCAGCCTTCAGCAGAGGGAGTGGTAGGGCTCCAGATGATTGCCCCAACCATTAATTTCAACATACCACATAGTGAAAAAATATCCTAAAATCATGTAGCTCTCCTTCTTTTCCATATGATCATGGTCCACCTGTTACTCCACAATTTGCAAGCAGATTGCAGTTAATCGACTAATGTATGAAACAAGTGTATGGGGTAACAGCAATATGAAGACAATATTAAAATGTCTATATCATGTTGCAGATTGCTAAACTACATATCTATTGTCATGGGTAATAGACCTGTTATGAACTTGGACTTGCCTGAATACATATATAGATATTTATTCGCAGAAGCCTTAATGTTCTCTAGTGCTACAGTGGCTCTTGAGTGAATTAGAATAGTTATTGTCTAATGGCATTGAGGCAACCCCTTGAATTCCACATACCATTGCCAATTCCTGACTTCTCTACTGAAAAGAGATGGGCAAAGTATTGGTAACCTATTCTTTTCAATTATTATTAAATCTGTTAATGCATTGTTTAGTCATTTAGTTGTGTCCGACTCTTCGTGACCCCATAGACTTCCACTGCCTCCCGGAGTTGGGAGTTAAATGCATTAGCCGCCCAAATTGTTCCAATTTCATGCATGCCATTAATTTAAAAGAATCTATCCAAAAACAATGGATGCTTTTGTGTCTTGGGCAGAAAGTCATGGCCAAGTAGTATGATGAAGAAATCCATAATAAATTGTAGGCCAGTAAAAAATTAATGGGGATTTTAAAGATGTCAATTTACCATGCATGTGTAGCAGCCAAATTATCCACAGATTTAGGAGTCCCTCAGTACTCATTCATGCAATGCCCCCTAATAGCTCTCAGGGGCTATTAAATCCTTTAGGTCAAAACAAACCTTGCCTGCAGAATTTTACACCTACATAAAACTGCCAGGTTGGCCTCTCCACCAGGCATGTTGCTATGTGGGACAAGATTACACAGTTCAAGTGCCACAATAGCAACGTATAAATCAAATGTGATGTTATGCCAGCAAAGAGATGCATTTGTTAAAACATTACCAAAAGAAAATAGATTTTTATTAGAATGGAAACTAAAGCAAGGAAATAACTAAAAAGCAATAAAAAAAATTAGCCCGTTTCAAATGTATGTTAGGGGCCAGATTGCAATTTACCAGTAACGATGGGTTTTTATCCACAGTATATCCCCCACCCCACCCCATATGTCTGTACTCCCTGGCCTTGACACACAGTAATTTACTATTTTCTTTTCCTGTCTCTGACACACACAGGTGTAATGTGTCACCAACACTTTCAGTATGTAGTTCCATAACCCACTTAAGGCTGCAATCTTATATCTTCTAAAATGAGAAAGGCACACATCTAAGTAGGCAACATGTATTGCCGTGTGCTGCAATGGCCCTAAACCTAGGGCCAACATATTCTACCAAGTTAGCCTAGGCCTATAAAATCCGGGTCTGCTGTACTGCTTTTCTTATAATAGATTGCGGGTTTTACTTGTTCCCTCAGATCTGTATTTATAAAACTTCACTAGAGTTTTCAATTTTCCACATGCACTGACCTCCCTCCAGTCCTGCAGTGTCCTTGGGATTCATACAACTACTCTTGATGATTGTATTGCACAAGCAGGTGTAGGGTGATTTCTCCATGACAGAAAGTTCTGCTGTTTTGGCAATGGAACCCAAAGTGTCCAGGTACCTATTTTTTACTTCTTGGTAAAATACTACATAGCAGGGGGTCTCAGACCTTCAGCTAAGGGCTTTGGCCCATGGAGATAAAGAAGTTGAGGTCCCTGGGCAGCAAACATAGAGAAGGGGTACTGAGCATGTGAAAACACAAAGTATCTTAAAAGAAATAGGAAGGACAATTACTGTTAAAATTACTGTCAAAAAATGGCAGTCTGCAAAGGAAAATTATGAATCACTAAAAGGAAAGGTGATAAATAGCCAAAGCTCTCAAATTTCATCCAGAAAGGAAGAGCGCAAGTCAAAACTCCTGCTGCACTGTTATCCCCCATTCCCTATTAGGCACATACAGTATATCACAGGTTAGAGGACTTTCACATTGTCTGTCTTCTTTGTAACCTCCATGCTGAGTAATGTCGTAGAAAGAAATGAAGGGTCACAGTAGAGCACCATTGATAGCGCTGCTCAAGGCCAATTTAGCAACCGTATTCTCCAAAGTATGGATGGAGAGATATATTATACCCAGTCAGAGAGAGACAGAGACAGAGAGAAAGACTGTGTAGCAGAGACCGGGAGATCAAACAAATCACTTGCACCTTGAGCAATAGATGTAAGATGCTCTTACTTGTCCCTTGACTATGACTGCAGAAGATTGGGTCCAACAGCAAGGACTTATCTACTACTTATTTTGACATAAAACTCATTGTGCAGCAGCCAAACTACCATGTATAAATGATTTTTTTCCCTCCCAATTTTAAATGGAAACAACTGAGTCTCATGTATCTTTTTAAAGGTGTATTAAAATTGTACTAATACAATGAAGGGACAGACTTGGCCTGAGGAAAACACTGGCTCTGAGGTTTGATTTTGTTCGTGTGTCCAGTATATTGTGATCTGAATTGGTAGAAATGGTCTTCTTTCTGACTAATTACTGATAAAGTATAATGTTTGAAACTCGGTCTCATTCTGTATTATTCACATTTAGCTGAAACATAAATACCAATCCAAACTTATACTTTGCATTAAGATAACATTTAATTAGAACTTTAACATTTCAGCCAAGTTGCTGGGCTTTTTCTTTTTATTTTATTTTATTTAAAATAAAGCTTCAAAACAACAATATTAGTTTTACTTAGCATTTCATATAGGTCATACTTTCCATTCACCACATAGCGAGCTGATAAAAGGTCATTGCCCTTCTGTTTTAAAAAAAATGTGGAGAAAGAAGCCATTTTAACTGAATTAAGCAGGATTAAAATTTATATGGCTATATATAACCTTGATATTTTCAACCAGAAAAATAGTTATTCCCCCCTCCCCAATGTGCATGTGTGAAGCACTTCAAACTCCTGATGATTTCTATGTAAATGGGCTTAATAGCACCACTGAAATGAATGGGATTTCCAGTATGAGTGCTTGATTTTGGTTTGATCATGCCCATTTATTTTAAAGTATTGCCATCCTAGAATTCAGAGTAGTCATCTGGTTACATGGTTGTCTCCTAGAAAAAGACTAACAGCTGTACTAGGAATTTTTTATACTCTATAGACAGAAACTATAGCGTTTGATTAGAAAGAAACTTGTGCAAGCAGAACCTACAGCAAAATCTTCATCCTTGTCCTTACGAGGGCTCCCCATGAGCATTCTTGTCAGCCATACCCTCCTAAAGCCTACTAGCCGAAAGCCTGCTTTGAAAATATACATGATCACTAACAATAACGGGACCGCTCACAGTCTCGTTTTGATCCTTAGCCACATGAGTTTACTGAAGAGGGAATGAATGCAAGATCTGTCTAAGCCATGCAAGGTTTCTGATCCAATGGATCATCAGCAGAATGACACATGAGGAAAACGTAGGATGCAGTCAGATGGTTATTTAGATTGCTTTTTGAGAGCACGGTCTCGTTCACCCCATTTGACCAGATTATGCACACGAGATCATGAACCAGCCCGATCCTGCTATATGCCCAGAGTAGACCCCACCTCTCTCCCTCTCTCTCTCCCTTTTTATTTTATTTTATTTATTTTTTGTTATTAAGCTGGAGCAATCAGGACCAGATTGCATTTAGATAGAAGGGTCACTTTAAAGGGTAGCTTTTCTGGCACTGGCTAATCATGCCCTTAGCCAGTTTTCCTCTTCCCGTGATGTGCCATGTCCCATCTTGAAAATCTGCTTCAGAGGATTAGAGGACCCCAAAGGAACAAAGGGTGTGGCACTGAGGCTGCACTGGGTGGGGAAAACTGGAGAAGATCATTTTCCCCTCTCACTGCTGGCCAGAATGTCCTGAGCAGAACTCAATGGAAGGAAGGGGGGAAATGCTGGATCCAAGTGACAAAGCACAACTTTTGTGCCTCAAAAATAGTGTAATAGGAGCATAAAGTGAAGCAATTTGCTGGAGAGGGGAATGGAGCCTTGTTTCCTGTATCATAGTCCAAATCAGTTTGCTGTTTGAAGAACAAAAGCTATATGCAGACATTTGTGCACTGAGCTTAAAGGCCTGAAAAGAATTGTTTCTGCATTCAGCTCAACCAAACACACTTACAGAGTCCTCTTTAGGCCTTTCCACTCCTATTGTGAAGGCCTAGAACACTTCTGGGTGATGATGATATTCAAGGGCAGGGCTCATGTGCACACTCAATTCCTGACCATGAATTTAGCCCTCAGAAAATGTTAATATGTGACTAATATGACATTGAAAGTTCCTTGCAATATAATTGTAATTTGACCTGTCTTGCAATATGTCTGCAATTGTGAAAGGTGCATTTCAGAGCTCATAGAGATCACTGTGCTGATCCACAGCTAAGGATAAAGGAGTTCCTTGATATTTTCCCTTCCTGTATACTACAAGTAGAACTAAGTAGAAAGAGAAAATATTAACTGCAATAACTGGTATTATTGCTTACCTGATGCAGCTGTATGCATAGTCCTGTACTCAGATGCCCTTTTTTTCTGATACTGCCAATGATGCCCTATCCCCTGCCTCTCTAACGCTATTCCTCCTTTCAAAATCTGAAATTCATCATTGCAATAGGTAATCATTTTGATTTTTAAAATGCAAAGTGTGGGTGTGAAAGTCATGCAGAGAATGAGTGCATGTGAGAAAACTCTGACAGTGCAGTGAGATGTGACAGTTACTCGATATATTAGATGTAATGGTTTCATTAACTAATGACAGTGTCCAATGCAAAGAGAGCATCCCCTTCATAAACACTTACCAGTGGTTTTAAAGCACTAACTAACTATGTTTTAAGGTTTCCTCAGAAGTTCTTTACATGAGAGATGTACTGTTGAAACCATATGCCCCCAGAGGACAGGAAATAAATTCCTAGAAATAATTCTCAAGCATACGCTATATATTTGGGAAATATGTTATATCTTTGAGATAGTCTTCTACTATCTAGTAGTCTATCTGTTTGAAATGCTCTTGCCGTTCACTCTTTCCATGACTGGGGAGCTTTCTGAGCATTCACTGGAATGCAAACATCTGCATGACTTTTATTAAAGAGACACTTTTTAATTCTACTTTTCAATTTTAATTCTGCTTTTCATTCTAAAAAGATGAGGGCCGAGCATTAGATTTGGCCCAAAAAAGTCAGAGCCAAAGTGGGCTTCCTTAGCTTGTTTTGGATACTTCCCAAAGCAAAGCTGTTTTTCATGGTTGCTTCATTCAGGCTTTGAACCTGGGAAAGCAGAGCTGTAACTAGACATTGTGACAGGTGTAGAAAGCTGGACAGTCTCCATTCTGTTCCAAGGCATAGGTGTGAACTCCCCCCTAAAAAGGAGAAGGAACACACCCCAAAAGGAGGAGAAAGTTTATGTGTTAATAAAAAAAAAGGAAAATGAAGTGTCATTCTTTATCTTCTAGACACTAGTAGATTCACTTCTAGTTTTCTACATATTGGTGCCCAGGGCAAAGCTCCACTTGTTCAACCTTGCAACTTTGTTGGAAAGGCACAAAGCTGGTGCCAAAAATGCACACAAGTGAGAGAGGGAAGGAGGTACATGTCCACCTTTTAATCTTTTGTCATGTTTTACTAGGATGCTGGAATTGCTGTAGTTTGTAGGAGGAAATCTAACTTTGCCTATTTCTCCTTCCTCCCCCATTTCACTATTAAAAGTATCTTAGAGTCGTGTGATAACTGACTAGGCCTTGTACACATCCTTTGCAGATTTCTAGCCTCAAGTTTGCCCAAATGCTTACAAACTGCCCCAAAAATGAGGGACAGAAGGGGAAGCATCTACTTCCTTGCTGTATTATCACATATTACCTGAGTAATAACAGAGTAATGCTATAATAACGTTTTATAAGCTATGGCTCTTAGGGGGGGGAAAAGAGATAACCATGAGATGGTTAATGCATTCATAGACTCAGCAAAGTGGCATAGAAATGGGCAAGCTTTCAATTTCTTCAGAACTATTCATCAAGGTTAGGTGGCATTGTAAAGTAGGAAATGGAACAGAAGAAACATCCAAAATTTAGAGCAGTTGTGGCCATGAGAACAGTAGTATTTAGCCTCAAAATCAAAATAGACTTCACAGACTGAAAGGATTACTGGCAGGTGTGGAGGTATGAGATTACATCTAGCAATGCATGTGAGACAAAGAAGTAATGACCATTTTTTGAAATCACAGAGGCAGGATGCAACTCAGAAGAAATCACACAGGCTCTTCAGTTATCATAGAGCATACGTACAGAAAAACATAAATGACTTTATATGAACGAAGCTGGGCCTGACATTTTTTATTCTGCAGTGGTTGCTCTTAACTTGTTCTCTTCATGCATGACTTCCTATTCCTTCAGTTCCTTAAGATTCCCTACTTAGTAATTGGAAATATCTGGGATGGCTACTGATGAGTCTGTTTCTTTGAGAGAAAAGACCCTAGAATCTCATGGTGCTTTTCTAGTGTCTGTTTATGCAAGCTGAACGAGGTGAGGGTAAACAGGCATGAAATAAGAGGTAATTAATAGCATCCGCTCGTGGCCTCCCAATAACATGGTTTCTCCTTACAAGACAACTCTATACAACTCACATTTTTCATTTTACGGCTGTATCATGTTCAGACAGCTTTACAGGTGACCATCTAAGTATATGAAGTATCAGTCCATAGATAAAAACCTTCTAATTATCAAAAGCCATTGAGCAAACAAGTTCAGCCACAACAAGAAACTTCAATTGAACATCAATACCCATTAATAAACAATCCAATAAAATGGCATTTCTTTGGGTGGCTCACCATGACAGCCTCAGTATACAATGTGATTATTACAACACACTATATTTCTCTCACTGGAACTCTTTTAGGATAGGACTCACAGTGTTATACTGTCAGTTGATCAAACAAGTAATTGCCATTGACATAATAATGAGTAATCCCCTTGCAGTGAAGTGGTCATAAATACAAACCTTTAGAAGACTAGTTCCATTTCATATTCCCAAGCAGCAATGGGCTTGTCTTTCCCCATCTGCCTCCTTCCCTGACTTGCCTTAGAATTAAGTCATTCATTCTGTAGTTTCCCAGAAAATGTTTGGAACAACTTCAGGTTTTACCAAGAAAGAGGGGAGGGGGGAACACACCTGGAGACTGCAATCTTTCCTGCTGTCCCCAGTGCTCTCAAACAAATGTACTCAAGTATGGATGTTACTTGCACTCACTAGTTGTAACAAAGGGTTATTAAACAAGCCACTTCAGGATATCAGCAAATTGAACACTTCCTCTGCTCCTCCATGGAGAGGTAGGAAGAGGAAGTTATATATTTTTAAGACCGGTAGACTATTGCTGAGGCATTGCATCACTTAAAAATAAATAAATGATATTTTATTTTGTTTGTCCGAATCCTCATGTCCATTTCCACAATCAGATGGCTCAGAAGCAATTCCACCCCCTCCTAAACCTTGCCTACCCAACCTCTCTCACATCCTAAGGACCTGCTCTGGTCTCAGATTTTGGTCCAAACTTTTCAGGAAATGGGAAGCTGCTGACCTGGTAACTGTAGAAACAAATTGCTTTCAAAGGTCTCACAACCTAATTCATTGAATCAGGAGGTCTTGGAAAGTACAATTCCTATACACCCCAGTGGAAAGGTACACTAAAATATGCTCAGTACCACCCAAGTCTTATGTATGTGGTGTAAGAAACTGCTCCTGATGTTAATCCTTCCTTTGCTGTACTTTCCAAATCCCTTTCCAATGGTATATTTGCTTGGAAAGGGAAGGACTAATAGAGAGGGCCAACTGGAGTGAGCCCATTACAACCAAAAAATAAAACTTTGGAGATAGTTGAGATTGGCTCAAAATGAGTCTGGATTTCCAGTTTTAAAACAGCCTACTTTTCAAAAGTTCAGATGTAGGTAATTCTGCCCCTCCCCCCTCCATTTTCCACATACCTTTTCAGTTGCAAGATAAAACACAGATAATCAGAAGAAAATAACAGTGGTCCATACATTCAAGTGTACAAATTTCATATTGAGTTATCAGATTTTATATGACTTCTAAAAATGAAATATAAGCTTCGATGTTCAATAAAAAATTCATTTTGTACATATGCTCAAATGTATAGTCATTCTCAGCATGGAAACTATTGTAGCAACCTGTGGAAAAGAAATTTATGAGGAAGCCCTTCAGTGTCAAAAGTGAAGATTTATTGTAATTTAGAGTTCAGCCAGAAAGAAATGTTTTTTACAAGTGAACACATTTCTTTGACTGCTATATGTCAAAATGTCTGTAACAAATAAATTTTCAAACATCAATAGTCTTGTGTTTGCAGCATGTTGGGAGCACTGATCTCATGGCATATGTTTGTAGTTGGAAGGAGATGCCAGCATTCAATTTAATATAAATTATACCTTGGCAATATGACACCATGAATCCAGTTCTACCAAATGTAAGCACCCATTCATTTCATTGGGGGAACCGAACACGTGTGTAATCAAAGCTATGCAAAGTGTGCATAATTCTCACTGGACTGTGCCTAATATTTTTGTAACCATTTCAAATATTCTAGCTTTTCCAGAGTGTGCATTTCTATCCTCATTATCCAATGAAAATAGCACTTGCTGGAGTGGGGAGAAGAACAGAGTACAGCAATTTCCTTTATGTATTCAGGCATGAGAATAATTACCATGGTGGTGTATCTAGTCCACGTTCTGTTCATCTAGTAGCCAGCCAGATGCCTGTGGGAACACCACAAGCATGATGTGAGTGCACTAGCTCCCTTCTGTTTTCCTGTAACCCATACACAGAGGCCTCTGGTGGAGGTATTATATGGCTTCATGCCTAGTAATAAATAATTGCTAGCATTTCCTCCATAGATTAAACTAATCCCTTTTTAAAGTTTTCCAAGTTGGCAGCTATGCTTTCATATTAGAATAGAAAATTTTATGATTTAACGAGAACTAATTCTTGGTCAGCTGAATGATTATTATGATAAACCCAAATATGAAAAATAAAATAAAATTTGAGGGATTTCTTTTTCCACCTGCCAACCCAACAATGCTTATAGCCCCCCTCCCATTTTTGTGTGCATAACAGACAAGTAAAGCCATAAAGCTATGAACTAGCAAAGACAAGACCAACATTTGCCCTGGAAGCATTATATTTCTTAGAATATAATCGTTTTCCTAATGAAATAAGGGTATAGCAATAAACAATAATATGAATATAGTAATAAATACATAATATGAATACATTGTTCATAAAGGACATGACGCCCAGGTTGTTTTGGTACAAACAGCGAAACGTCTCAGTCTCTCTTCAAAAGGATGTTGGTGATATAGTTGTGCAGTTGAGCTAAATACTACACTGACCGTCCCCTGCATTTATTCTTTCCTTGGGTCGGTGGCTTTTTCAGAAGACTGAAGAACAGGGTTAGGGCAGATTCCTTTAAGGATTTTGTGCCAATTTAAGTGTCACTGTGTAAATTGTGGCAGTGAATTACCACTGATTAATGAATTGCTGCTTGCGTTGCTGGTCTTGTGCTAGTTGCACAACTTGGAGTGTGATTCAGGAATGCACGTGGCAGCTCATCAGTTAGTTGCAATTCAGCACTGCAATGTATGCAATTACACTTACATGTGAATCCCAAGTAGGATTCTAGCCATTATCTTTAGAGACACCCGAGTGACAAGAGCTTGATACATTTGTGTCATCCCAAACTTTGCCATGTGAAGTAGATTACTGTTGAGATAAATAGCTAACATACTGCAACTTATCTTGGCTAATGTCTCCTTAAAAATTTCTCACAGCTATAGAGCTATAAAAGTTGAGGATGCAGTAGATCCTTATGATCTTTAAAGCATGCTGTTTTAATTACTTCAGTTTGCTTGTAGTCATTCATGTGGCACTCATCTAAGCAATACAACACCGTTGACAATAAAGTGAGCAGTTGCTTTTGAAAGGTTTATAGTCGTTGGGCCCATTACTATTGTGGCCAGTTTGTCATTTGCCTCCTGATGTTTTCAATCATGAGTTATGGCTGCACCCCAGTCTCCAATCAACTACTCTGTTATTTTCCAGTTCTAAACACTTTCCCCCTGTAGTTCTGGATTCAGCTTTATTTTTTCCTGTCTCTTTGTGAGAATGTTTAAATTTTCTGGTATTTTAGAAAGACTATTCTATCTGATTACAGCAGCTCTCTGGATTCAGGAAGTTGAAGAAGATATTTAATGTGACAAGTAATGAAAAAGCCAGCTTGTTCAGTGACATTAGCAGGAAGAACATATGGATCACTGTCTATTTCTAAAAGTGTGAATTTCTCTGAAGTTACACTTTGTCTTAACAGAAATAGGGAGGGAATGCATTAATTCCATTCTTTTTGCATCCCTCTTACTTTATCATTTCCTATATTAGTGTATCCATCTGCATCTGCATCTGCTTATTCTTTCTGGTAAGGAACATATTTAAAACACAGTAAAGTTTTATTGTAAAATGTACACACGTTCCAAGTATGCAAATTCAGCCTAGAGGGGAAATAGTGTTTTTTTCTTATTATTTATGAAGTAATGTTATTGAAATAAATACTTTACTTTTCATTTGTTTTTAACTAATACAAAAATTATTTTAAAACTACACTTGCCCTCTCCTTTCTATGTTCCATAGGACTGTTGATTAATTATTGATCTTTTTGTGATATAATTCTCTTGACTCACAACCCTAATGAAGTTCACAAAAGATCCAACATTCATTTCAAAATTCTTTTTTGTAACAAGGTGCTGAGAATATAGAAAAGATAATGAGCAATTACAAGAATACATCTAGCCAGGTGAATTTTGCAAACTACTTTTAAAATGCTACTTAATAATAATAATCTTAGAATTGCAGAACTGAAAGAGACCCTATGGATGATGGAGTCCAGACCCTGTCAAGAAGGCACAGTGGGGAATTGAAATCCCATCTCTGGCTCCACTGTCAGATATCTACACTACTGAGCTATCCAGCAGTTCTGGATGACCTTAAATCAGTCCAGAAGACAACAGACACATATTCTTTAATGGAAAATCCTGGAGGCCCCTCTTACACCCACAAAACTCTCAGCTGGCATAAATCTACCATAACCCATTTTGTCACCAGTAGTAAGCTCTCAGCTTGCACAGAAGAATTCTAGGAGAACAGGTGGCTTTGGATTTACCAGTTCCAGTGTCCCTCCATTCCCTTGAGAGGGGTCAGATTGACATAATCCTAGAGCTAAAAAAACCAGGCTCCACACACCACCACCACAACAACAACAACTAATGTGGTAATGCCACTCCTCTCCTCCTCCCTGGCTAGTGTGACCAAGCAGACTTTTTAAAGTGAGAGAGAACCCCATACACACACACAGAGAGAGAGAGAGGGAATGAAATACATGGATGGATGACAAACCATTTTCTATGATGAAAAACACTCTTTTCTCGAGGTTTGTGGCAAAACTAGCACTCCATTACCAGTTGCCACCTGAATGACTCCTTGTGCCATCATTTATATTTTTGCACGTCTGGATCTTTCTAGTCTCCAAGTTCTGTTGGAGACAACTTTATAATACCTACTTATGCCTATGTCATGATAACATGTAAAGAAAGGCAAAGAAATAATATGAAAGGATATTTAAGTTTCAGGAATCTATTCAAATCAAAATGGTTTCCTTTTTAGTGATGTAATTACATTTACCTTCTGTACTGGACTTAAGTAAGTCCAACTTGAGGGTTTTAATTGTGCTTTCAGAGCTTCAGAGTTATTATCACCTTTTAGTAAGGTGGGTCACTCCTGGATCCTATGACGAATTTGGGAAGATAATGTTTTAACTGTGTAGAATTAAAAACTCACATTCTATCTGAATTAATATTTTTCTAATGCACGTGGATACATCATTTTCTTTTCTCTAATTAAACTCCATATTCTCCTTTTACACTTTCCCTTTTCCCTTTTCCCTTCCACTTTCTAGAAACTGATTCTTTTTTGCCTAGAGGAAAATGGTAACTTTTGTGGCATGAATTTCCAGGGTGTAGCACTCCTCATTTTCCTTTGAAGATAGACAATGAGGAGGAAATGTGCACATATCTACGTTGAATATTTATGTAAGCCCTGTCCCGTGCTATTTTAAGAAAAGTGTTTTCAACTACATATTCCATTGGCTGAAATCCAATACTAATTCAGAACTAGAGTAGGGCCATTGAATCAATGGACAGTTGATTCAATGGGTGTACTCTAGTTATATTTTACTATCAGTCAGACATTCCCATACTTTTTATTTTTATAGAAAGCACAGTTTGCCATCAGATCTGAAGCAACAAATCTTTTTTTGGAGAAATCACAAGACCATACAAGGGATCTTGATGCAACGAGAAACAGTATTTCTAGAAAAGTGACAATGATTGATTAAACACTTCTGTCAGGGACATGGGTAAACACAATGATCTTTCCTGTAGTGCTAAAGTATGGACAAAGTATGTGTTAAGAATATTGCTTATTTGACATGGGGTGTGTTCTTTAATGTCCCAGCTTTCCATTAGATAAATGGTGTAACATACAGTGAGTTAAAGCACATAAGTACCAAATCTCAGGCAATTTAAAAGTTTCAGGCAAAACTATGACTTGGTATTGTACTTGGAAGAAAACTAGTTTGTATGTTAAAAGGCTCCTACATGAAGCGGCCCCAGCCTTCACACCTGGTGGTGGTGGTGGAAGTAACAGATCTAAATCCAATCTGTAGCTCCAGCTACAGCAGATTCAGTGAGTCAGTCAGTGAATGGTGAGACACTTCTCATGTAATTCCCATTGATTCAGTGGGTCTCCTCTTGTCAATACTATGCATTGGATTCAGGCCATAATATATGACATCTGCCAGGATCAATCTGAGTATATGTGCAGACAAAGAAGCCTGTCAGCTGATCTAGGAGAAGGCCTCCACAGCCTTGGTATGCCCTAAATATCTGCTCTGGACCAGTTTCCGTTAGCTAAATCTTCTCGGTAACATATGACTGTGGAAGGGTAATGGCATCAACAACAGGGGTGAATTTTCAGTAATTAAAACTCCCTACTTGTGTCCCATGGCTTTTCTGACTCTGACTTATTCTTTCATTGTGTGGAAGCAAGGCAGGAGGAAGTTGTTAAATCTGAAAATCTCCATCTGCTGGTAACATCCTCTGGCAGCAGCAGTTTTTGGTAATTAAAGATTTTCTGTTTTTATCCCATGATTCCCATAGCTTCCACATGAGGAAATGGATTGCATGGGAGAGGGAAAAGCTGCAAGACATAAGCAGGAAGTTTTAATTACTGATGCTACCACCACCATCCACTGTTAAAATTATCAATCTTTCACAGGCATAGTTACACCAACAGGATTTCAAATATTAAGAGCTGGGAGAAGAAGGGAGAAAATGGTAGATGCTTATTGCAGGACCACAGAGACTACATAAAAAGGACATCACTGCTTCCTCAATGCACTGAAAGCTTCTTTTATTAGTGGATGTACCCAATTCAGTCCTGCTTCTGGCCATCTATTCCAAGACCCATTACTCTGGAAGCTCAAGTATACACATACACATGCTTCATTGAAGCGAGACAAATCACATGAATAGAACACTGGTGCAGCATATGAATCTGCATATACCGAGGATGATGTGGCTGCACCATTCAACATGGTCTACTTGCAAACACATGAATCAGGATATATGCTCTATTTGTATATGCTGTACAAAGGACTATCAAGCCATTTTGAGTAAAACACGAATTTTTCAATTCCTAATATTTAGGTAGATATTAAATAATTTAAATATGACTAAATTCCATACATGCACACACATACATACACACAAAATTGTGTTTGCCAGCTTCTTTCATACTGTGTTTGAAAGTTATAAAATGTTTGTGTTTTGTTCCAAATGAAAATAAATTACTTAGCAGTCTGGTAGTTAAAATGGTGCTATACAATTGCTGTCCAGACATTTCACTGCATGTGGCCCTTTGATGTTTTCATTTAGCTCAGTCTATATGATTATAAACGTTCAAGCTGTTCAACATCTTTATCAACTGAGTAATGCAGTGTTGTTGTTTTTCATAGCAGTGAATTGTTTTCAAAATAGTGAAACAGTTGCATGAGATCCCTATGGGATCTGCTACTAATTATTCAGTTCTATACATATGGCTTGTCTCCGTATAATGCAGGTTTTGGATTAAATAAATGCTGAATTTTCATGTTGTAGGTCAGCCATTCTCAACAGGGGCCATATGGCCCCATGGGGTACCCTGGCACATTTGAAGGGGGCCACAGACTGGAAACAGTCCTTCACACGCCATCTCATAAGATTCATTATGCGGCTTCTATAATACTAATTCAACCTATATTTCTTTCCTGTTGTGTTTATTGCTGTGGCCAAAAAAAGGCTGAGAATGGCTGTTATAGGTGAAATACAGAAAACTTGTGCATGTTTACTCAAGTTCAACAGAGTTCAAATAACACTTGTTCCCAAATGAAGGTGTTTGAGATGGTAACCTCAGAATGTCAAGTGAAGGATCACTACTCCCAGGAGCATCATGTAGAAGAGAGATCTGTCTACTAGTCTTGGAGGTGGCAGCCCTGTCCTCAGTTCCCTTCCCAAGCTGGGAGAGCAAGATTTCATGATGATTGGTATCTTCAGCCATCACAAGATACTGTATGAGACCTAAAATTGCAGGAAATGTTACATATTGTGTATGTTGTGAGATTATAGATTGAGTAGGTCTATATAAGAACAGCTGTTCTGTTGGCTAGCAAGCTGTATGAACCACTCACACTTTATTGCTGTTTTTCTCCAAGTAAAAGCTAGTCATCCATATTGCCCAACATTTTGTAGGGGATTTACTTCTAGGTAAGTGTCATCAAGCCTTAACTATTTCTGGAGGCAGAAATGATGAAACTGAGGTTGTCTTCCTTTGGTATCTCATGAGAAGGCAAGATTCTCTGGAAAAGACCATAATACTGGAAAAGGTTGAAGGCAGCAAGAAAAGAGGAAAACCAATTGCAAGATGGATCGACTCACTAAAGGAATCAAAAGTATCTAGTATCAGATTATCTCAGTTTGGGTGATGGAAGGTGATGGAATACATGAATGGAAGAAGGAAGAGGGGGAAAGGAGTGTAGGAGGATAGTAATGCAGGCCATCCCATTGAAGGCGAATGCTCAAGGATCTTTAAAAATCAGGGACCCACCTTCACAGGGACAGATCCAAAGCAGTTCAGCACCCTTACACCTTTCTCCTACCTAACTATCTGGGATTTTCAAGGTGCAAAACAGTGACTTGAATTAGTGTGGAAAACAGACTAGATGTCAATGTAATTTCTGTAAGAAGAAAATTAGATAATCCTGATTAAATTGTTCCATTCAGTAGTATGATCACAGAATATTCAATCTGCTTCCTTTAACTATATTTTTTTAGGGCAGAGACTGGTCAAACAGTATAAGAAATATGTCTTAAAATATTATAAATAAGTTCTAACAGTAAATGAATATGTGTACAAAATATGCATCAAATCCAACAGTGTATTCGTCAAGCATATGTGTGAAAATAAATAAAAACTGTATTGGCAGAAAATGTTTCTTACAGATGCCATAAAATGGAAGAAAACAAATGTTGTCAAGCTTTTCTGCTTCTACCACGGTTCAAAGATATAGGCCTTAATGACGTATAACATAAATGGAAGCAAAAGCGCATGAAAGAGATGGCATAACATCAAAACCTAGACAGAAGCATGTGCAACTAATTACTGTATATTCTCTACAGCTAGCAATTAAATCCTAAACAGACAAAAATGAGCTACGTTGCAAAACTGTGCCCTGACAACTGTTACGTAAGACAAGAGGCTATGTAGATCAGCCTTTGTGGTGGAAAATAGCTTCTACATCCGCTTGTTGAAAAGCTCTTGTTCATAAATTTGCATGTCACATCAAGAAGTTTGTTTTTAGCACGTTGCTTCATAGTGCTTGATAGCTGAGCATCTAAATAAAAAGGGTTCAGCTTTCAAAACTGATGTCTGAGTTTAACCTTAGTCAGCGGTAGTTGTGCAATTATGAATACACTTCTGCCAGAGACCACCTTTCCATTTTCAGTCACTGTAAATCCAAGACTTTTCTGAGCCAAGAGAAGTTTAAGTTTTCTCATTGTGCAAATACATTAATTTCTCTGATTATTCATTGTGCAGAAAGTTGTGTGCATATAACTCGCTTACGACTCAACCAATCCAAACGCTGGGTTTGAAGCAATGTTTTTGCTCTTATTTTGTTGTTGTCATTTTTCTTTTGTCTTCTACTTAATAATATAATTCAGTGAAATTAGGTTTGCATTTCTTTATGTTAGTATAATTCTACTGTTTCTAGGTTCGATTTAAGGTAAATATCATTCTTTGGAAGAAATGTTTGAGACTAAATGTGCATGTAGAAGAAAAGGATTCTTGCTATTGCAGCATTTGTTCTGCTTTAAAGACTGTATTTTCAACTGATCTTATCAGAAATTTCTGCAATATCCAGGTGATACTCCTTTCGTATCCCTTTGTACCATGATTTTGTAATGGGTTCCTGCACTTTTTTTCCCTCCCCAAGCCAAGGGCTCCTCCAGAATGGATATCTGTTCTGGCAAAATGTACCTGATTCATCCCAAAGGTTCTGGATTTTATTTCCCCTGCTATCCAGATGTAGCGCTTGAATTGATATGACCAATGATAAACACTAATAGGAACTGAGACTTTGCACAACAAAATATCCATCCTTGTAAGGCATGTTCTGTTATTTATTTTATTTTTGATGTCATAGCAATTTGTTGTGTTGGTGTTTTATTATTTTTAACTGTGTTTTGTTCTCTGTTGTACATTGCCCAGTGTGGCCCCAGGCCAGATGGTGTGGTATGTATGTATGTATGTATGTATGTATGTATGTATGTATGTATGTATGTATGTATGTATGTATAGATAGATAGATAGATAGATAGATAGATAGATAGATAGATAGATAGATAGATAGATAGATAGATAGATAGATAGATAGATAGATAGATAGATGTTTTATTTTAAAACTCATATTTTTCTGGAGGGCAGAAGTTAACACTTTCCTATATGCAGTGACATCTAGCATGGGAGCTTCCCAGTCCAAAATGTGTCATATTAGTCTGATACCACTATTCTGTATTGAGGGGGGGATGTGATTACAGTGCTGCCTGAGAAATAGACTGGGGAAACAGAACCAGGTACTGCCCATTCAGAAGTTAAGGTGGAGAAGGGGAGAGACAAAAGGTGTGGCAGGGGATGTAGACCAGGAGTATGGCAAGAATCACAATTGAATGTGGAAGTGGCAAAAACCCTCAACAAATATAATGTCTATTTGGAAGATCCTCTTAGTCAGTAGAAATAGGCAGGATTGAGGATGTTAGGTAAAACTGAAACTGTGATATTATTAGTTTATGGAAACCTGATCCAAAACACATTTCTTGTAGTCCAGTAGATTATGCATCCACTATGAGCTATGGTAGATGAATGTTTTTGTTCTTTCCTCATGGGGCACGTTTACACAAAAGGTAAAGATAGAAAATTTAGTTTATAGTCTAGGTACAGCCAACAGAATTTGAAAAACAGAGAAATCGTGATGGTCTTTAATTTAGGTGGATATTTAGGGGGATTATATGAGAGACACATTCAGAAGTTATTATGTTTGTGTATCCATCCATTTCCCTGGAATGCAAATATCTGCATGGATTGAGCACTCACATGTACAGCTATATGCAGAAACTGTTCTATATGATGTGGAACTCTAATCCCTAAAGCTGTTCAGATTTACGTTGTGAATTCCAGTGTTGAGGCTAGTTGGCCCAGGCAACATCATGAGTAGGCCAGGTTGGCACATCCCTGCACTGATTACAGAACATAAGAGTCTGTGCAAAATCTATCAGTGACCAATAGCTCTGATGTCTCTGTGGGGCCTCCAGGATTAGAAGTGGTATGCTTCTGAAAAGCAACTTTGGGGAGCATCTGGACAAGAAGGCTACAGTCATGTGGGTTTCCCTCTCTCTGAAGTATCTGGTCAGCCACAATGGGGACCAGGATGCTGCAGCAGATGAAATAGATGTCATTCAGGAAGGCTTTTACATTCTTATTCTTAGGTATTATAGGTCTGTTGTAATCCATGCTACCGACTTCCTCCATTTGCTTTTTTCCTATCCTCATACAGTCTCTGGTAAAATTGGTTTTCATACATTCATAATGCTCCAGGTAGTATATCTATGTTATGGAGCCACTAAGAGGACTTCCCAAAAGCAATGTTTTTGAGGAAATAACTGAGATTGAGTTTCTTCAACTGGATTGTTTAAAACTAACATCAGCATTTGCCTTCTTAGGTTGCAAATATCAACTGCTCAAAGCAGGATTTCTCTCCCCCACCACCAATCTGCAGTTTAATGTAACACACTAGAAAGATCATATATGAAGATTGAATACTTGTAAGTGTATCAATTCTGGATGTGTTGAGACCAAGAAACTGTATTTTTAACATCCAACTAATGCAATGTTGTTGTTGTTGTTATAACGTACTATCATCACTTTATTCTCCTACAGAATACAGTGGTATTTTTCATTAGGAATAAAGTCTTTGCCTTAGAATGACATAAGTCCCCTTACTTGTTAGCCCCCTGTGAAATGTGTTTTCTGTTTTATCAAATCCCATTTTTCTTTAGTCTCAAACCTGCTGGGCAATTTAAACAATTTGTTTCCAGATGCTGGCAGGTTATAAACAACAAAAGGCAGCTACAGCAGAAATTGTTTAGCAGAAAATACCTTTCTGTCTTCTGCTTACATTAGATTAGAAGAAGCAATGGGGTAAGTTTGAGTAGGGTTATAACTTTTGTCTACATATGTTAAGGAAAAGAAATCTATTATATAGCGTTTACATTTGACGTTGTTTAAACCTTTTATGAGGTGGGGAGAGATAGACCTTGAAATCTTATTAACTGAAAACAGTCCACAAAGCTTTATAAAAGGAAAAAACACTTGAATCCATTCAAAGTTCCTCACCCTTACACTGTCAATGTGATCTAATATGTTCTGATATGTATTGTTTAGCCCACCGTCACCTATGAGAAGGGAAACAATTAACCCTCCCAATGCAAGTTATTTATTTCATTTTTATTTTTTACTTTTACCAGTCAGAATCAATGCATTGGAGACAGTGGGGAAATCAATACAAATCTTGAATTAAACTATATGAACATTCTTGTCATCTTGTCAAGAAGTATGTTGGAGAGGGTTTTCTCACTGGCCACAATGGCTAGATACTACAGTGTACTATTAAAATATTCATTTGTTGTTTTGATATCCTATCAAGTCAGAACCAACTGATAGAGACCCTAATAGGGTTTTCATGGTAAGTGAGATATTTAAGGAGTGGCTTTACCAGTTCCACACTCCCAGTGAGTTCTCATGGCTGAGTGAGAATTCAAACCCAGTCCTCCTGAATCCTATACTCTATCCCCTACATCACACTAAGTATCCCAATATAGTCATATATAACATTAAAGAAAAATTTAAGCAGATATGTGACAGCAAAATTAAATACTGTTAGACTGTTGAGAAAGAAACTGAGTAGTCTCACAGTACAAAAATAGACAACTATTCTTATTGAGGTAGAAGAAATGTTGGTATCAAAATCTAAATATCACATGCATTCTGTCATGCAATGATTTCTCCCCCCTCATCCCATCCAGAGAAGGAATTTTTGAAAGTCAGAATTCATGGAGACATTGATATAACTATCTATGTCTCCATGAATTTTGATTAAAGAGTATAAAAGTCTATGCAATATCTGTCAATGGCTAAAAGCTCTGATGGCTCGTCATGGTCTATAGGTGATTCACAGCATGCTTTGTATTTAAATGTTTTGTGAGCAGCCCAGAGAGTACATGCACTATGGGGTGATATACAAGTTGAAAAAATTAATAGGTAAATAAATAAATAGTTCTAATACTTCAGTAATAGCACTCCACCAATTTGCAGAACTCAGAGAACATATTTAGACCATCTTTCTCCTAATATGTTATTTTTTAATTACAATTTTTGCATCAATTAGAGCTGGAGCTACACATTGGAATAAATATGTGATTATGAAATAAATCTTACTGAAACAGAGGCTTATGTTATGTGCTGTCAAGTTGGAACTGATGTATAGCAATCCTAATCAGGCTCAAAGGCAATTTAAGTCTTATGGAGTAGTTTTACAAGTTCCATTCTACTCCCCAGTGAGTTTCCATGGCTGAGCAGAGATTCAAACCCAGGCCTCTTGTAATTGGAAACATATATTTTGATTATTAGTGCCAGCCATCTTGTGCACTGTTTCATAAAAATACAAACATAAAGTTCAATACATTGATGTATAACTTTCATATTAAAATTAGGTGGCTTAATTGTTCTCAAATTTGGCAAAGGTCACTGGTCACTGGGTCCAGTCAGTGCCAACTGCTGTCATAGTGGTACAGCATTACCTGTGTACAGTGGTACCACATATCTTCAGATAGATTGTAGAGACAGCTACACATTTAAGGTTAGGGAAGAGTGAGTAGATCAAGATTCATCTAAATGGGGGGAAAAAGAGGGAGAAAAGTAAGCATCTTGGATAGCTCTGGATGATGCTCTCACTGTAAGTTGAATAGAGTATCTGCATGTTGCTCAAAGCAAAGTGTGTTGCTTATATACTGTCCCATAGCACTTAAAGCACTCTTTGGGTGGTTTACAAGTTAATTATACACACTACACATTCCCCCCCCCCCCCGCCGAGCTGGGTAATCATTTTACCGACCTCGGAAGGATAGAAGGCTGAGTCAACCTTGAGCCAGCTACCTGGGATAGAACTCCCGAGTTGTGAGCACAGTTTTGGCTGCAGTACAGCAGTTTAACTAAAGTGCCACGAGGCTCCTGTTGCTCCAACCAAGACAAAACACAGACTGAACACTAAATAGGCCAGCCTCTTTGAGCCTGGCTGACTCTACTTCCACATGGATGTAGTCTCTGTTTTTGAAATGAATTGGTCTGTTCACCAACGAGAAGATGTGTCATGGGAGGGATAGCTGAGACAGGCAAAAATACTCATCATCAAAGTCCTCATTTTGAAGGAGGTGCAATACAATGTTTTTTAGGCAAACAGGAATTGACACCCCCTCCCTCGGGGCTTTCTGGAGAACTAAGCCCTGGGGAGTTGGAAGGCTAATAAGGACTTTTCAAAATGGAGTCTTTTGCCTGAATTGGTAACTCCAGGGCCTTCTACTTCCAGGACAAGAATTTGGGATCATGTCCTTAATAATTATTAACCATTAGTTCATAATTAAAGTCAGAAAACGTTGTCTCCATCTATTAAAATGCTGTGTGAAGGGGATGATTCTGCTTTGTTCAAACAACTGGTGCGAATTTTTGTATAACATTCTAATCCTTGAAATATATGTTTTCCCAGATGGTTTTGCACTGTGGTGGTGATTAGGTAGCTGCTTGTGTTTCTTCACATAAACTTGCAGTATTATTGTGATACTTTTGTGTGAAGATGATGAGAGAGTTGTGAAATGTTCACAGACTGCATATATAAAACAAATGTTTTCATAAAATGAACAATAAAGTCATCCTTGTCTCATGGGATTGTATAATTCCAAGATCGTTATCCCATATGAATAAATAAATTATCCCATATGTGTATGTATATTTTTCCCTTTCCAGCTTACGTTAATAGTGTTATTTTGCAACTTAATGTTTTTCATTTTCAGTCGAACAGCAGGTGAAAGCATTCATAAATCTGCCATGAACAGTTGC
Organism: Intellagama lesueurii; assembly: GCA_037013535.1. Classification (NCBI taxonomy): domain Eukaryota; kingdom Metazoa; phylum Chordata; class Lepidosauria; order Squamata; family Agamidae; genus Intellagama; species Intellagama lesueurii. The sequence goes on along the minus strand of JBAJHW010000003.1, from coordinate 54,310,471 downwards.
CAATGAATATTCATATTAGATATGTCTGATTGCAGTGCTTTGACATTTTTATTTGATTCAAGCAGGAGAAAAACTTCTTATTTCATAATATATTCCAATTGGTACATCAGCTGCCTATTACTAGCTATGTTAGAATAATTGGTGGTACAACATACAAACTAATTTGAGATAGAGGTCTATGAGCGATATAAAATGAGAAGGTAACTGGCAGGAGTGGGAAGGAAAGAAAACAAGACAGACAGAAGGAAAATATGCAGGTTTGGCTTATGTCTAATGTGACAACAAAATATCTAAAGAGCAGGGACAGAGTGAAGGTAGATAAGGATGTACTGGTTGGTAAGTATTTAAAGTGTGTCCAAGAGGTCATCACCCCTCTCTTGGATGCACATCTTAAAGTGATGAGGGGAACTGAACGTGTCAGGAAAGGTGAGAGTAATACCATCGGGAAGCTAGACACTGTTACAAGTCTAGACTTCTAGCAGGGTTATACAATGCTGACTAGTTGAAGCTGAGACACCAAGGATGCATCCACCCTCTTCAGGAATTAATGGCCACATCAGCAGAAGAAAATTGATAATTCCAGTGGTGATAGGGGCAGCTACTGGGAAGCAGCTATGGTGAAAAGTGACACTGGCGAGGGATCTTTCACAGATGATAGCAGTGACAGTCAAACTAATTCGTATTAGTACTGTGCAGAAGGAGGCAATGGTAAACCACTGCTGAATACTTGATACCTCAAAACTCTATGATAAGACAATTCAGAATGAAACAAGATAAAGTGCTCAAAGATGATATGCCAAGGGTGGCAGGTACTCAATCAACTTCTTGGGAAGAGCTAAGGATGAGTCATGTTGTTCTCAAAATGTGATGTTGGAGGTGGGTTTTATGGACTGCAAGGAAGAAAAATAAACGGTTTCTGAATGAAATCAAACTTGTGCTCTCACTTGAGAGGCTAAAGTGACTAAACTGAGATTATTGTACACATCAGAAGGCAAGACTCGCTGGAAAAGACAACAATTATAGGAAAAGTGGAAGGCAGCAAGAGAAGAGGACTGAACATGTGACTGCTGGTGTATTGTAAATGCCATAATTTTTGGCACACTTCTTGGTACAAGTTATGAAATCAGTGTAGACATCATTTATTGTACCAAGTTATACAATGCAGTGTGCAATTAATGTGTACACAGAATTTGTGACTTGTGGGAATTTACCACCAAAAGTCACACCATTTGTGCTACATCAACAATAGAACTTTGGCAATACCTTGCTTTAAGCATTGGTTGACCATACAATGATTCAAGTGGAGAGAATAAAGATCTTTTTCAGGTACATTTAACAGTTTCTGTTTTCTCTTACAGTACACTGTTTTGCATTGACAAAAGCATCTATTTATGAGAAAATGAAGGATGGAAGTAAAACTCATGGGAAATGCAAGGCCGCTATTAAAACAATAATTCACCTGAGAAACTATATAATACACTGTCACAACTCGATCTACCCCTGTAAGCTAAAGCAAAGACTGGGGAAAAGAGAGTGACGGTGTAGCTGTGATCATATTGCTTAAATCAGTGGTTCCCAACTTTGATTAGCCCAGGTGTTCTTGAATGGCAACTTCCAGAAACCTTAGGCAGCATAGCTCGTGGTGAAGGCTTCTGGGAACTGCATTCCAAGAACACCTAGGTTACCCAAGGTTGGGAACCACTGGCTTAAATGGACAAAACTTTTAAAAGGGGAAGATGGAAGGGAGCATAAATGAAGCTGCTGGTTTTGATCAAAATTATACAGTACGTATCTGGTTGGTAAACAAGTTGCTATCTAGACAAGCTTGCAGAATCAAAGGTGACATTGAAAATAAGTACTGGCAAATGAAATAACAAGAATTAAACCTTTTTTCAGTTCTCAGCATCAACAGAAAAGGAGCTTTAGTGTGGGTTTTTTTTCCCCTTAGCCATGGGACTGGGCACATAGCAGGAACTGTCATATAATCTTAATGCTAATATTTCCCTTTCGCTTCCTCTGGAAAATGTACTACAGTTTCTTGATGTTCCTTTTCTTTTAGACATCACCAAGCAAATTGTGCTATAATAGCTTCTTTCTGCACCTGAAAACTGCTTGGCAGGTACATGTTTCAATCCATTTCTTTAGATCAAAGAACTGAAGTCTAGAGTTTTTGTTTTTGTTTTTCAAAATGCCTCCAAATTTCATTGGTGAGAAATGTTCTTTCATTTTTTCCAGTTAAACTAACAGGGCAGATTCAGTTCGAGCATTATGATTCACAGCATTGTGTCTAGTTCCATTTAATAAAGTGTTGCTTGTTCTGAAAAAGGTGTGTTGTAGATTAGTCATAGGGAGACTTATTTTAACCAGACCAATGGGTAAAAGTTTAACATACACCACCTTACAATGGGTAGTTGTATAATTAATTGGCCATGCTGAACTAATTTCTGTCCATGACCTAAAGTGCAAAGCAGATTTCGGTTTTGGAAGTAGGTGTTTATCACTGTTTTAAGAGGCCGATATTTCAAAACCTGCTACATATTCTGTAATATTGGCCCCCATGGGAATTTTAACTGAGGAATCAGTTTGTCTCTATACTATGAATTCCCCCTCTTCTGTTAGATGTCCTCTGCACGTTTTTAGTTAACAGCTTAGAAAATTACATTGAAGAAGACTGAATACGATAATCATCCTACCACTGCTCAGTTAGCGATAACTTGGCACACCATTGTATTCATGCCTTTAAAAGTAACATCCCAAGCTTTGCTCATAGTTTTTCAGTTCTTCAACTCTGAGCTGAACTCACCTAGTTTTCACGTTGACTTTCTTCTTTGTGCTTTGAAAACTCCCAAGATTGTCTTTTTCTGTCACTGGGGTTTAATGACAAGAACTTTCCAAAGAAGACATTTATGGGCAGGAAATAGTATGTGTCATATATCTGCTAATAACAAGACCTGGCCACATAGCATTCCTCACATTATGCCTGGATTACTGCACTGCATTGTACATAGGGATATATTTGAAGAAACAATAGTTTCTTAAAACCACTACAGTTCTAGAAACAGTAGTTCATCTAGACTGCTGCATTCCGGCTCTTAGAAAGGGCCTTATGGTGAGCATGGAACACCTCTATTTACATGGTGGCAACAGTTTCAAATATGTTTTGGACTTTAATACACAGTGTTGATGACAACTTTTATAATCCTTTATTATTTGGGACCAGTTTATCTGAGGGACCATATGAACCTTCCCGTATCATCAAGAGCTCTTATACATGGGTTTCATTGTCATCAAGCAGAGATTGTGTATGTGTGTGCGCACATGCATGTGTACATGGGCATGTATCTGTTTTGGTTTGGTTTGGTTGCTTCACTCTAGCTCAGAAACATTGTCCCCAGGGAGGCTCATTTCATCGTCCAGTGGGATGCTCAGAATTTTCTCTTTAAATAAGGCTTCATGGATATAAACATTCGACTCCTCACTAGCTGATGCTGGCAGAACAGAATAGAGGGAGGAGGGATATTTTGCTTCTATGGCCTCTTCTTTGCTGAGATTTTTATTTCTTTGAACTGATGCAGTCCCACTAAAATCAATGGGAGGAATCAATCTATGCCAGCTCAAAGACACAGCCTGCCAGCTCATTTGCACTGCCTCTCCCAGATCTTCCTCTCCTACCCTTCGCCAGCATACCTCCATTGCCCCTCTCCAAAGTCAGATTCCCAACTTATGAAGTTCTAATATCAGAAAGGCAAGGAGAACTGTTTTCTTCTACAGGAGGTGGGAGAGGGCATCCAAAATCAGATATACTTCTTTGAATGAAAACGTCTTTCTTTACCCTGAGAAGATATCCACGATAACATTCCATGAACCACAGAACTGCCCTGTAAATTGTTTGTGATAGTCTTATTAATTTTAGTTCCTCTCTCCCCTCAAGTTTTAATGCTTTATTTTGCTTTTTCATGGTTTTGTTGTTGTTCTCATGATTTGCTACAATTCAGATTGCAGCATTCTTGTTTTAACTTGCTCTGTTGGCTGCCTAGACATTAATGAGAAAACCAAGGATAGAATTGACAACTTTGTGAGTGGAACTTGACATTCCACCTGTAGTAGTTAAGATAGCACTGAAGCAGAAGTGCTAGCCACAAAGCACTTCCACTGGCACATTACATAATAGGTTGTGCTGGAGATGTACAACCAATTGTGCAAATGAATCACACAATTCCTTGTTGCCAGGAATAATGCCCAACACATTTACACAAGTACACATTTACACAAGGATTTTGTTCATTGTTCTGAACAATCAAACACCCTCCTAGTGCCATTTGGGACTAAACTAACTTTCTTCATCACTAAACTGTTCATTGTTTCAATATTCAGGACTCCAAATAACTGCTGAGAATTTCTCAGCATCATATTCCTTTAATGTGGAACACCTGGAATGTAGTAGGATTGTAGTGCAGGAAAAGGACAGAATGTGCACCTATGGCATTTATTTGAACTCTCGTCATGGCAAGTTAAGCTAAGTTCTGTCAGAAAAAAATCCCTGCTCAGTTTCTCTGCAGCTCATACCTTTTCAAGTAGAGATGGGCATGAACTGCCATTTCAGCAGTTAGTGCTAGTTCATTTTTCAGCCAAACAGGTGTTTGGTGCTTCATAGTCCCACCTCCTCTGGCAGGTGCCGACTCAGAGGCAATTGCCCAGCTTCCTTGCCCCATCTCCTCTGGGCACCAAAAAATGAATCAGCACAAACCGCTGAAATGGCAGTTCGTGTCCATCTCTACTTTCAAGTATTGTTCATGGAGCTTCCTGTCTAGGAAGCAAAGTCCTAGCAGATGCTGCTGCATGATTCTCCAATCCTAAATACAGACTGCATTCTGCATTCATATTGATCTTTGTAGATAGCCTACTCTGAAGTTTGAAAGCCATGCCCCTGAAGTGGGTACCTAATTGAGATGGGTTTATATATAAATATAATTGTTCAGCTAACTGCTCATATACGCCAGCAGGTAAATAGATTAACCTTTTGGTGCAGTGGTTAAACTGCAGTACTGCAGTTAAGACTCTGCTTATTACCTGAGTTCATTCCTAGGTTCAGGTAGCTGGCTCAAGGTTGACTCAGCCTTCCATCCTTTCAAGGTCTGTAAATTGAGTGCCAAGTTCACAAAGGGGGGTGGAATGTGTAGCCTGCATAATTAAATCGTAAACTGCCCAGAGAGAGCTTTTAAGCACTATGGGGTGGTATATAAACAGCACACTTTGCTTTCCTTCGGCAGTCAGTGAAACATCAATAACATTGTTGCCAAACATTGTGCTTGAGAGAGAGCACTGTAAAGTCTGAGAGCTGTCATGGTGAGGGCCCTGTCAGAGGTCACTATCTGATTGTAGAACGATGAGATAAATCTGAGGTAAAGGAGGCCTAAGAAAATATGCAGATTGGTACAAACATTCCTTCAGCTACCGGCATTCCAAATTGTTTAGTTTCTCAGTCTCTAGAAGATAACCAACTCAGTGATTGTGGCTGTTAAAACCAAATATACAGTTCTTTGACCATCACAAATCCATCTTTCTACAGAAAAGCCATTTAAGAACTGAGAAATGGGGGAGAAGAAGCCATTGTGCATGTGGAGAATATTATGAGGACTTCACTATTGACAGGAGATGTTTGCAAAACTAACAATCCAATAGTCAGAGACCACTGCGTGAATTGATTAGAATACACATTTTTAAAAGAATCTATATATAGCTGAGGGGTCAAATGGCTGGCAACGTATAGGGCTGGAAGCAACTGACATTGTTCTTGCACATAAAATAGAAACGCAGCAGTGAATCTCCTGTGAATTGGTCAGAGCTAGAATGATAGCAGCTGTCTACTATGGCTCCTATCAGAAGAACAGTCTGTAATGCTTTACTGTGAATTTTCAATTTTCTAAGCACACTTTCTTGGATGAAATTTAGGTAATGAAGTTTATGGAACTTGATCATCAGGCTTTATAAGCCTGCTTATTGCCTAGGGAAGGCAGCAACACCCAGTCCTTTTCTCAGCATTATGTGCATTGACTGTGAACATCTGTTTTCAGTCAGGTAGGGCCTTTATACATGAGCAGCTGCTCACATTTAAGGTTGTCCTCTCCAGATATCCATGCTCAATGTGACATTCAGAAGGGGTGAGCAATATGACCGTCCTCATCCTTCTGTGGGTGAGTGTCCTGAATAATGCAACAAAAAGGCTTATAGGTTGACATTATAATGGTTTCTTATATTGTCAGCGTTGCCAGCGTTTAGGTAGGTACAGATATTTTATTAAATTATTATTGAATTTGTACAGGTGATCCCGATGCTCTCATTTTGATTACTATGCCCCTATCAGGTCAGAGAGTCTGATGCCTGAAAATTTCCCTAAGAACCTTAAAGAGCTTTATAGAACCTATCAAGAAAAATCAGGCTCCTGTGTTCATTACAGCTGCAATTGATCCCAGAAAAGCCTCATCTGCTGCTGCTGTTGCTGCTACCACTACATGGTTGTTGTTGGTATCTGGTGTGTGTGGTGTACAGTGTTGCGATGCAATGTTATGTTGATGAGTTGAAGTGTGCTTGTCTCCTGCCTCCCTTTATTTATATTTCTCTCAGATGTTTACCTTTCCCTCTCAACTATTAACATTCTCTTTTAATAGACCTATATCTATAGGGTCCTGAATCACCAAGGAAAATTGTAAAATAGACATTTCTATTGCCTGTACAACTCCTGTCAATACAGTTCGTGCAAATTAGAATCCGGCAAGCTGCCACCATGATGATTAGTATCGTTGTTGTTACCTAGTTAGAGAGCATACAGATTGAAACTATAGAGGTCTAGTAAAATAAATCAGAGCAAAACACAAACCTGAAAGACTATGGACCTATAATGTTAACACATTGCAACATTAAACTTATTTCAATACAATTTTAATTCAATCTTTTGTTTACGCTGTCATTTGTAAATGCATTCAGTTGTCAAGATTGTTATCATATAGTGACTTTGCTTTCAGGTTTGGCTTAAGCTAATTGTTTTGCACTGACTTTTATTAAACTGCTGCTATTCAAACCTCATTTTTAAAATAAATTATATGTGTTCAGAACTGTTTTTTCTATACCTTCCTTAATTATTTTAACACTCTATACATAGAGTGTTAAATGTTAAGTACACAAAATTTCACATCTTTGCATCCTCATACATACACTGGTGCTTGTTGGCTTGTTTGGCAGTGAGCAAAGCAAACAATAAGCAAACTGCATTTCTTGAAGGCTCTTAGCGAGCAAGGGTGTTTGAAAAAGAATATTTGTCAGGTCTTTTTGTATTTAACACTATTAACCTAGGTGTACAGCTGGACACATCCAACATAAATAGTCAGAGAGCCTACAGAAGGCTCTCACAGACAATTTTGTCATCTTTTGGAGAATAGTTTCAAAATATTCTCAAATATTGATTCAGTCTGAAAAAGAAACAAAATACCATATATCCCATCAGCCTCTTCAGTCCTGAATGTACCCTCCAAATGAACTCCCTAACCCTCTGAAGAGAGGGAGATAGCTCAAGAGGAAGACTAAAGCTAACTACAGCTCTGCCATGGCAGTTTTGAAAAGGAAATTGTGTTTTGGGATCTGAATATATTGCAATAAAAAATAAATTATTTATTCATTAAAACACATTGAAAAATAACAAGGGTTGTTTGGAAACTAAATGATTTAGCTGCACATATTCTTGGAGCTTTTCTGACAATATATAATTCATGCATGTATATTTCTGAAATATTAAATATTTATTTCCCTAAGTGTTTTTAAGAGACTGGGTCACATGGCATGACAAATAAATTAGTGTCTATTTCAGTTTAGCATGTTCATTTTGCTGAGAAATGTATTAGCTTCTTTATATATTGCTCCTTTACCCCCAAAACATCTGCTTTTATTGAGAACTTTGGAGAGAGAGTGAACACAGCAGAGCATTAATTTCATATTAACTGAGTGGCAATCACTGTATAATGAAGATGCTTTTTGGAATCTGTATGTTATATATATTTCAGTCATTTCCAATGTATTATCATATTATACACGTACATAAAACCCTGTATTTTAATTTTTCAAGTAAAACTGGAAATGAATGAGAGTGTGAATGCATTTGTTCCAGACAGTTGAGTTGCACTTCTTTCACTTGGTTCTGTGACAGCATTATAAAATGACTCTTGGAAACTGGCATGTCTTTTGTTTTATCCAGTTGGCACCTACTACTTTTTTTATAGACAAAGGCACCAACACTTTCAATTAATAAATAAATAAATAAGAAATTTCTTTACAAAGGGCTTTGGATTTAGGTGAGTTAAACAGTTAGAACCAAGTACCAGAGGATTAATAATCCATGAAAGACTATGCAAAGCTGACACTGCAATCCTATGGTCTCTAAGATGGCATATTCAGGGGGGCCTAAGATCTGATCTTCTTCTCTGAAATGAGAAAGACTCACACCTACCTTGGAGGAGGAGATCAATCTCAGATCCATAGACCTGACAGCAACACCACCACTGAAGTGAGGCAAGAGTTGGTCAGGAGGCAGTCCTTGGGTTTAGAAAGAAACAACCAAAACCCTCCTGCCTCTCAACCACACACATGCCCTTACTGAATTTTATATCAGCCACATGCGAGAGTGGTCAAATGAAAAGGTGGCTAGGATTCCCGTATCTTTAATAGCTGTGTTGAAGAGGGAATGTCATCAGGCATAGCTTACTTGACAAGCTACACCTGCTAAAGTTCTCACTTCAACATGTTAAACATGCAAAAGTCCTCTCTGCCTTTTCACATGGCCATTACATCTGGAGTTAGTGGAACCATCCACTGCTTGGAATGGGAGGAAAATGGAGTTAAAAGAAGAAATGTGAACGGGAAAATCTCTTTTGATCTTTTGCCCCCTTGGGAAAAAGTGCTTGTGATTTTTATGTATTTTTATTTTGGAAACCTGAATGTCACTACTAAGATAGTGTTAGAGATTGCCTTATTGGGCCTTCTTGGTTTAGATCGTCTTTAGTCCAACACTCTAGATTTCAAATACCTTACATGATGTTTGCTTTAGATGGACTGAGATTGCCAAGCAGGAAGGCACATGGTTGGAGGAGAAAGAATAATAATTTCAATTTTACCTCAGCATGGTGACCAGATTGTCTGTTAACTCTACATGGTGTCAGAAAGGAGACTGATGGGAACTTCTGCAGGAAACAGGAAATGGTGCAAAGAATCAAGGGACACAGAAAATAATATAGGGTACCTTCAGCTGCTGTAGCCACTATATGCAAACCTATGCCACACCAGCAAACAGAGGAGAGACTGAAAAAAGCCTGACCTGTAGGGAATGGCAGGTGAGTCCAAACTGTAGTCCTACTAACTTCACCTGCACAGAGTGTACATGTTTTTACTCTGGTGTTATAGAATATTTTTACTCTGATGCCAAAGTATTATAGAAGATAAGGCTGGAAGTGCTGCAGGGGTCATCAAGACCCCTGCCAAAATAGGAATTCCTCACCTAAAGCATCCCTGAAAGGTTATCATCCATCCTCTCTTTAAATACCTCCAGTGTTGGATTATCCACAGCCCTACAAGGCAGTCCATTGCATTGTTAAAGTTTTCATTGTTAGGAAGGTGAGCTGAAATCTCCTTTCCTGTAAATTAAATTCATGACTGAGTCTTACCCTCTGGAGCTGCAGAAATTGAAAGTTTGTTGAGATCAAGACTACAATTTTTTATTTTTTTATTTTATTTTTTGCTATCACTTTCACAGGTAATGGAAAGTTCAGGGCAGCCTTCTTTTGGAGGAAAGCGTACAAGAGATGCAATATATATATAGGTATGGTTCTTTTTACCTGCGAATTTAAAGGAAGGCATTACTGGGCATAGGAAGGGAGTACAGTCAGAATCAGAATCAAAAGTATATCAGTCAGGTTCTATGAAGTCCAAGTTACTTCTTCCTCTAAGAAACTTTGCAAGCCAGTTTAGAGGTGAAAAAACTCATCACCCCTGGTGTACTGCTTAGTTTCTAAAGAAAACTAGATCCAGACTCCTACAGAGCCATTGACCTTTCTATGTAATGCCCCAACAAAAGTGGCATAATGATCTAATAGTTTATTTTAGAAATGTCCAAACCACAGTAAACGTAAAGAAACATGCATAATAGGGCAGCCTGCTTCAAAATATGGATTTATCCCCAGATGCATGGTCATTAAAAATGTATTTAAAGCTCCATTGTTTTCTTCAGGAGAGGATTCCTGTATTAATTGCCTCTGTCCTTAGGTGTGTCTAATTATTATCCTGCAGGTATATTTTTAATTATATTATATTCCCATAGGGTTTAGGTCAAGGACCATTAACTTTGATGGTTAATTATCAAGGTGGGATTTTGTTTACTGAGTGAGCTTTTGAATACAGAATCTGAAATACAGTAAGCAGGAATGTTTTCTTCACTTAGCTTCCTTGAGGTATATCAGGTAACAATGATCATTATTTTCCGTATGGCTCATTCTGTAGAAGCATTGGGATGTGATTTAGAAACTTTATTTCAGGAATTCTTTCAGCCATTTCTAAACATTTCTTGCCATTTTGGTTCCTATAAATCTCCTTTTGTGATGCATGCCTTGTCAGATAAGTTGCTGACCCAGAGACACATGAATTGTAAGTAAAGCAATAGTTTCTGTATTCCTCTGGGTAGGGCTTTCATAATGTAGTCAGTAGTACAATTGTATCTAATTATGTTGGTACTAGATTGAATTTTTTGAATTGATTAATTATAATTCACATGCAAATTAACAGCTTTTAGAGGTCAACACCTTTATAATTGCACTGAGTACTTGTTTGTGGCTCTGTGTGCTATGTAAACCTAATATTGAATTGATGTCTGAGTGGAACTCCATAATTACAGTTCTGGAGCATGAAAAATCAATTAGTACCAGAATTTGGTTATAAACAAGCACAATATGGTAGCATTGCTCTCACGCCCTCTTTCCTAAATGGTTTGAATTAGAGCTCTGTATTACAGTAGCACTTGACAACCACAACAGGACCGCAAGTCCTTCTATGATTTCATATGGGCTGTACTTAACTTGCACAGTTATTCACTCCCATCCCTTTGATATATTGTATTATGTTCAATATAGCATGGGTTGCTTGCTATCTTAGGATATTTTTTAAATAATCTAACAAAATATATAAATAAATCTGGATTTAGCTTCTGAAGATCAGAGGGATTTTCTTCTATTTAAGGTCAATTTTTTGTCCCACATGCATGCATATGTGGAGGAGAAATTATTAATGGGGTACTCAGAAATAAGACTGGTGTTTCCAATATAGTTGTAAATGTGATTATGAAAATATGCCTGTCAATGACAACAAATGATGGATAAGTCAAACGTCTTTGTTAGCAGGTATGCAGTGTATTTGGCCACATTGTATACCCTTATGTACCATTTCATGTAGTCTGTTTTTGGGAAGATGCCGAAAACAGATCATACCAGGAAACTCTCTTTTTCTGAAGGAAGTGTTTAAAAACTGTGTGCATATTAACTGATATAATAATAGATTTTTACAAAAGTGCTGTTCACATTGATGGACTGACTTACAATGTTTCCCTTTCATTTTTTTGAAATGTGCCATCCTTCTCATGTGTTTTGCAGCCTTGTGTTATCAGACTTCATTTGTAACTATCATCTACACGAGAGATGGGTGCCTGTGATAGTTTGTGGTCCTCCACCTAATTATATGCAGTCCTCGGCTTCCTTTCTGAATTCCTTTAGAAGGAGTGGGTTCAGACCAGATGCAAGAGTCATCTATACTTCTCCAGCAGCCCACTAGTTGAGGGAAGGGAGAGAGAAAGCAAAAGTGAGAGAATGAGAGCAGAACAAAATGGAAGAGAGGGCAAATAAAAAACCTACTGGCTTGGTTCCCATCCACTTCTGACATGCAGCCAGAAGTAGATATCTCAAAGGGGATAATGGAAATAATAATAGTTGTACTGGGCTACATAATTGATTGATGACAGCTGCAGGTAGCCTTCTTAAACTACGATGTTCCAAACTGGACAATGCTTTGGGAAAAATGTTATCAAAGTGAAACAGAGTATTACTATGATGTCACTGATCTGAACACTGTATTCCTGCTAATGCAGTCCACAATTGTTTTGCTTTTTTGGCATCACATCGTACTAAGGACTCAAGTTTTACTTGTGACAAATAAAATGTACGGGCACAACATCTTGCCTTGTTGTGTTCATGCTACTGCATTGCATTTGGGCCAAGATGACTGCTTTGAAACAAAGCAATGTTGATATCAGTCAGTGGTAATCTGATGTTTTCAGAACTCTTTACCTTATAATGGTTTCTTTGAGGAAAAGCTTTGAAACATTTGCCTATCTTTTTAAAGTTTGGTCAGAACAATTAGAAGCCCATTAGAGAAATGACTTATCATTGTGGTCTATTATTTAAAAGACTGTGTAAACAGAACAGGCCATTGACTATGAAAATAGGATGTGTGTGATGAAGACATTGCTGAACAATGAGAAGAGATTTGTAATTATTTCTCAGGTACTTTACTCTTCACTGATCAATAGTTGGGAGGAGGGGTGAACAAATGAGGTGGGGCAGAATTAATTCACTTGTTGGTAGATGTGAAAAAGTGCTAATACTTATAAACGCTCTCTTTTTCCAATGAAAACTGTTAATTAATTCCATATTAATTGATATATAATAGCTTTATACAAATATAAACTACCTCTAAGTCTCAAAAGACATTGGAATGTAAACAATCAACTGAAAAGTCTATATATCTTATACCATGGAATCCAAATACACAATTGTGAAAATGAAAGAATTTAGACACCTCACTGCAATCTGAAATGCATGGGTGACAATCATCTTTTTTCTAATAATTGTAGCAATGCATGCCTCTAAGTTTTCTATTAATAACAATGTTGACAAACACATTGCTATTTAATGGAAATATTTTTGTATTGGTTATGCTTTTGAACTATTTACAGAATTGATGCTTTAATAAGACAGCCTTTAATGGGATTTTTTTTTCCATTCCAGTCTGTGCATTGTAGTGTAAGGATTGTATGGCTCAGAGAATAATTTTGTTAGAGCAGTGAATTAGATGTTTCTCCGAAAGCATGAAGTTGGCTAAAGCTGAACTTGCAGAAATTTACTTGTCATCAGTAAACTTATGACTTGCGTCTCAATTAAAAAGTAAATGTACAGAAATAGTGTGTGTTGCGTCAGCATACTTGTGCCTGTTGCATCTGCCTGTTAATAATAAGGCCAGGTGGTTTTCCTATGTACAATGGCTTCATTGGTAATCAAGAGAAAACAAGGCATAAATCTTTGGTATGTCAGTTGAAATTGTTTGCACCAATATATTTAAAATCAGTGTGTGTGTGTGTGTGTGTGTGTGTGTGTATGCAGATGTGTATGTGTTTGCACATAGGCATGCATGTGTGTGTGTGCATTTTGTTCAATTGATGAGTCAGCTTTATTTCTATAAAGTTTAAATTCCAATGTTTATATGAATAGCTCATAGCCACATGTAGTTTAGACATACCAGGTATGTACATGATTAATGCAATCTGCTTTGAGAAAGAGAAGGAAAAAATATCAGCTTATCCATATGGATTCCCTAATATATCAGATATTCTGGTGCAGAGTTTTGCAACAGAGGAAACGCATGAAAGCAACTAGGCAGCAGTCCATTTTACACAGAAATCTAAAAAAAAACCAACCGGTGTTCTTTAACTATTTTCAGCAAGACCTGCATCTACGTCTGCAGCTTCTGGAGTTATTTCTGTAACTTTAGCCCTTGACATTTTCATAGGTACCATTTTCAGCTTTACATGGGTAAACTTCAGTTGTGACTTTCTCTGTTAAAATGCCCACTGTACCTAAATATGGTGGCACACCACAGCAAGTGGGCGTCAAGAATGGCAGCAGCAGCAATGGCCAGCAAATACAGAGTCAGGTAGCAGGTGGTGAAACAGATGGCTGCAAATTAAAGAACAGTCAGTGAACTGAATACATATGTCCTTTATAATGTGGTAACTTGCCACTCTGTGCATATAATCATCCTGCCAAGAGGTAAGGAGAAATTTACTGCACATCTGCATCTGGAGATAAATATGGAGAAGGATGGGTGTGTCCCACTTGGTGAGATATTACAGATTAACCATATTAAAAGAAGTTATATCTGCAACACTGCAAATAAACATTAAGTAACTAATCACCTGAATACTTTGATACATTGTTGTAGTTTGGAAATTAGAACGATTGTTATACACAAGTTAAAATGTGACATACAGGCATATACTGATTGTTGCCCAGCGTCCTGCCAACTTATTTTGATAATTGCCTACCCTTCAAATTTGAGTATTTCTACTACTGACCTTGACTTCCCTGCTTCAGCCATATTTTGCAGACATAGCAACTAGTTCCTTTCCTGATGAATGATCTGGCCAAGTGTAAAGAGCCAGCTCCTAGTTTGCAGCTGTGTGTGCTTCCATCGTGTCAGCATAAATGCATGATTTGTAAAGAAGAGTGCATAGATTAGAAGAGGAAATGGTGGGAAGAGATGGGGATGGGAGATCAGAATTTTCCTGAGTCATTTTCAGGTCACATACAGTATCTGCTCCTTGCTTCTTACTTTCTCTATCCCAAGTCTTGCACTGGTATTTGGCAGGTCTGGATAACTTCATCAGGGACATAATCTGTTCTGTTTAGCTAAAAGGGTGGATGCAAAGCAACCAAAAGACTAATGTTTCCAGAAAGCTGAAACTGTGTGCCAAAAAAATCCAGATAATTACTTCTTATGTCATGTCTGTCACATATTAATATGGATGTTTGAAACTGTAAATTTCATTGAACTCAGTGTACAGTCTTCTGATTATAGCAATATACTAGCTTATTTTCCTCACCTAGGACATGACTGTGATTTTAAAATGAGATCATATTCTCCATAGTTTATAAATCACCATCTGGACCTCTCTCTGTGACTCAAGAAAGTGTGTGTTGTCTCCTGATGCTTGGGGGGGAAAGCTGGCTCCAGTTTTAATTAGCAGTAAAGTATTTGGGGACATTGATTTATTGACCAATTGTTGAATGTAGATGTTCATAAACATGTTCTTTTTACCCTTTCTAATTTTTGATTGTAGGGATCCTTTCAATTCAAATTTTACACACTGTACATGTCTGCTCAGAGAAAAGTCCCACTAAGTTCAGTGGGGCTTTCTGTGAAGTAATTGCACGTAGGTTGCCTTAGAACTAACCTTCAGTTAAAATATGATTCCATGCATTTTTTTTAAAAAAAAGCTTAACCTGTTTAGCATTCAACAAGGAAAACATACTTACAGATGCAAATGTTACTTACAAAGAAAATTTGGAATATCCAGATCATAGTTTTCATACTTTTATGATCTGTTTCTAATCCATGTAGTTGGTACAGGCAGACCAATCTTCTACACATGTTTATTCACAAATATCTGAAAGAGGTCCACTGAGACTTGAGGCCAAACATCACCTCTTGGAAATGGCTGTTTTGCTTCAAGGGAAACTTCCATTGATGCCAATGGGATTCTTTTTAGGCTCTGGAAGGATGGCAGGAACATTCTTTCCCCATCCAACTCCCTACCTGGATGTAGTTTCCAGCAGCTGCTGTTTGCATGACAATGCACATCAATAGCTTCCATACAATTAATTTAACACATCTGCTTTGGCTCTGGTTTGCAAGGAGTAATGCACACATGTCCACCCTTATGAGAGAATCAAATAAACATTTTAGAATGTTGGCAAAACTGATTTTTCTGTAGATTAATTTCTTTTATTGAAGTGCTTTTGCAGATTCACCATCTGTTTACAATCCCATCAGGACAATAGCGGCATGTTCAAAGGTGTGACAGAATGATCAGTGTAATAATCAACAGTGTTCTTGACACAACCTTTGAAAGACTAAAATTAGCAAACTTAAAAATACTACTATGTTCTGTTGATTTATAACCACATTTAATGTTTTTGTGTCTAGCTGATCTTGGACCTCATGTTATCTTACATTATTTCTGAAATTTATATCTTTATATTTATATAAATGTTTGCATTATGGATGCATTTTGATTTTCACGCGCTGGAAGTAATGTTGAGAATATTTTAGGAGAAAATTTATTGGCCAAAATCCCATTATTTTGTTATACATATGGGAAACAAATGATGTAAAATTCAGTTGCTTCTAACTGGCAGTTAAAGAATGGCCACTGGGATTCTCAGGGGTGGCACACATGCCTGCTGACTTGGTCCATGCCCTAGAATCCCAGTGGGAACTAAATTATCAGCTGGAAGCACTAGAAGTTATGTCATTTGCCTTCCACATGTGTAACAAAACAAAAGGAATTCAGCCATTATTTAACTATATGTACTGGATTAATTGTTTGCCTTTTTCAAAAAATGGAAGTCAAATTTTAATATTAAATATTAAATAACACAAATGCAATCAAGACAAATAGAACAGAAAGCTTCAGGACAAAAGACTAAATGCAATTCAAAGAACACTGTTAAAAGAAAATTTAGGTTGAAATCCTGTTCTGTAAGTTACACTGAGGAAGGTTGATGATATCATCACCTGCAGTGATTTAAAAAAAAAAACCATTTCTGATTTCTTGCCCAAAGATTTTGAAGATCACATCAAATCTCTTTCATCACCAGGAAGCTATTGATGGTCATGGAATGAGGAAAGTCTTTAATTACTTAAAATTGTCATCACAATGACTGTACCAGCAGCAGCTGTTTTAGGTAATTGAGGCCTTCCTCCATGAATGTTCTTAATTTAGGTAATTAAGGACTTCCTCCATGAATTTCCTTAATTTAAGTAACTAGGAACTTCTTCCATGAATCTCTTTAATTTAGGTAATTAAGGACATTCATGGGAGCATTAGAGATGTCTATGGAAGGCCTCTATCTGCTCCATCAGCTCAGTCTATTTCTCAGAACAGATCTACTACATAGTCTGTTATATGATACTGTGTGCCTCTTTATATGCTTATCACTACTTATACCTGAGACCTTCCCTTCCAATGTCACCTTTTCTCTCTAACATTATCCATCTGCTTTGTGTAAATCTCACTTAGCTAGATACTAACTTTCAATCTGCCTCCAGATGTATTCACACAGTGCACCAGAGACTACATCCCATTTGCTCTAGGGCATGAGGGCTTCATTCATGAGAGATAAGAAGTTCACATAACCTATACATTATAGCAATGCATGATAAACCAGGACAATGTATTTTGTATCATAAGCCAGGGCAATGCTTTAACATGATATTGAACATATTATTTATTTATTTATTTATTTATTTATTTATTTATTTATTTATTTATTTATATGCCGAATTTCTCCCAACAAGGGACCCAAAGCGGCTACACACACATTCCCTGAATCACCTATGATTGATCTCATACCAATCTTTAGAACTGAGCTGCATTTCTCACTGTGTTATTTCTCCTATATGGGATATCACCAGCAATGGTGGCTCTTAAATGGCAACACAAATAATGAGATTCCTGCTGGTACATGCATTTATCAAGACACTTTTTCCAGATGAAGAACATATGCTACAAGGAGTCCTGCTTTTCCTGAAAGGAAAAAAGGGCCTCAGCTTATTTATTCTTATAGACATGCTAGAATAGCAATGGGACTCATGCCAAGAAAGAACTGAGTTGATGTTTTTAAAGCTAGAATGCCAGAACTCTGTAAAACTGTGCTCATTAAATGATAGTTTGAAAAGATATCTGTGCAGGAACTAGTCGAGAAAGACTAGAGGAGAGAGAAGCCAAATGAAGCTGATTTTCCAGGCTTTGAGGAGGGGATAGGTCCAGAATTGGAAAATACAACAGAAATTGAGCCAAACAGAAGTTTTGTAGGATCTCATAGGTTTTCAGGTGTTTGCACTTTAGCTAATTCATATATTTGGAGGGCCAGTTTTAAGGCCCAGTAGAATAGAAGTACACTACCCAATAATGTTGGGACACAGTGCTTTAGCAGTGGAAATCCCCATATTCAAAAAATATTAATAAAGTACCTGTTTCCGTTTAATCATGGCTGGTCATTGGAATATTCTCTGGCTTGACTACTCTTTCTGGGATAGTAGAGTATGCTGCATTGACACATACAATGTGAACCAGATAGATTTCATGACAGAAGGATCCCTGGTGAAATATTCTTTGTATATGACTGTCCATTTAAGGCCCTCAGTTGAATTTAGTATTAAGCTCCCATGTCTAGGAGCAACAAAGAACTGAACTAGGAATACTAAATTTAGTTTGATTTGTTCTTAACTCTCACAGATAGCAGATCACCACCATTGTGGCTTCTGCTGCTGAAATCTGTATGTGTAGATAATCATCACCATCATCATCATCTTAGACGGGACCCTATGGATCATCAAGTCCAGCCCCTGTCAAGCAGTTACAGTGGGAAATCAAACTCTCAACCTCTGACTTCACAGCCAAAGACCTGAACCACTAAGCTATCCAACACTGAGCTATCAATCAGTTCTAATAGTAAATACTAGCAAAATGCATATAGCAACTTATTTATGAGATCCCATATGACCTTTGCATGCAGTGGTACTTTTTATTAGTTGCTCTGTGCAAGAAATAGTAAAAAAAGGACACTCCATCTTCCTTGGTTTATGCTCTTTTTGAGATTAATCTAGCCTTAGATCCAGAAAAGAGGCATTGTGTTTCTCACTCTTATGAGTACAATGAAGAGACCTCTCTTCTTTTGTAGTATTCAGCTTGACAGGGTACTAGTCCAGTGACAAACCATTGTCCTCAGCGTCTCAATCTTGTGCTGGAAGTACAATATCTCATTAGGGATTAGCAAATACTATATAGGGTATATCAATGAAAGAATTAAATATATTTGCATCTCTAGTTCATGTTGTTGTTTAGTCATTAAGTCGTGTCTGACTCTTCGTGACCCCATGGACCAGAGCACGCCAGGCCCTCCTGTCTTCCACTGCCTCCCGGAGTTGGGTCAAATTCATGATGGTAGTTCATACATAACAAAAAAATCCATGGTGTGTAGTTGTCACAAGTAGCAATTGGCAAAAGGATCAGGCCCATCTGCATCCCTGTTTACATATGAGGAGAGAAAAGTTAAAGGTTCCATTTCTGTTTTTTGTTTGTTTTGATGGGGAGAGCATAGTTTGCTGCATCCATGGACACATGGTGGTTGGCTAAAGCTACTTCATTAATAAGCAAAATATGCTTATCAGACTGTGGCTTGAAATAACCACTGTGTGTTGATTTCACAGCATAATTCATCCTCCCCCCTTTAAACCAGGAATCAAGTCTCTGTATCATTTCCCTCAAGAGTCAAGAAAAGGGTGTAAGCTGGAGGTTGGTGCTCAAAGTCTTGTTATATATAAAGTAGGTGGTTAACTTCAGTTCCTTGTTTAAAATTGAGCTTTGGGTTACCTTCTATATATATTTTCAAAATGCTGAAATTACTGCAATAGTTTATTTAAAACATTTTAATGTTCAGCTACTCCTTTTACTTGACTAATCTGGATGGGCTTCATTTCCCTTCATGATTAGTTATCCGTTAGGCATTCATTTTTCCATAAATAACAGCTTTGCATTTTAGCAAAAGGTGTTCTGGTAGCTATATAAGTACATCATTGTATTTGCCCTGAGCAAAAGTTGATATATGATGGATACTGTGACATATTCATGTGTGCTTTTAGTAGCATGCATTGCCACAGTTAAGATCTAAGTTGAGGCTATCGAACTCATTTTAATTAGGACTACTGATTGGATTTCTGAAAAGAATCCAAAGCACATCTATTTTGTATTTTCTGTCACTAAAATGTATAATTGCCTTCACAGATTTCATCCCTCTAATATTGCATTGTTCTTTTTTTCCCCCTGTTTCTTTCTCTCTTTCTGTGCACACATTTCTTTTGTAAGGACCTAGACAAATTTATATACATACTAAAATGCTAACCACATTCCATTATTTCAGGCCTGACATATGGCGTTCCATTTTTACTCTCAGGCAGAAAAGCAATTTTGCTTCAGTCTCACATTTTCGCTCAATGTATTTTACTCTTAATGAGTTTCAGGGAAGCTATATCTTAAGGCACATTATTATCATCTTGTCTAAAGTAATACAAACTAATCAGAAATGTATATTTATCCATTTCATTGTTCTTTGTTCTTGAGAAGTTTTCTAAAGGAATAATTCCTTGTAAGAGGAATTTCCAAACTATAGAACATATTCAGACTCATCAGTTCATTTAAGTTTGTGTCAAATGATACTTTGAAAGTAATTGAATTCTATAATCTCCAGTCAGAAAGACATGCACAATTTGTAAATTGTAACTTTATATATTGATTTTACACACTGTCTGAAATCCAGTAGTAGGTCACAATTAGAATAGGCCCACTGAATCAATGGCATTTCTAGTTATTCTACATAACTAAACTATTATGAGGAAATATACAGCAAGAGCATCATAAGAAGTGGCATGTTTATTAATTGAGCCTGGTTTTGTCTCTGAGCACAAAGGGGGACATCAGCCAATGACACATCTCAGCTCTACTAAGAAAATATCAACCCTAAAATGAAAGTAGACCAGTGAGTGAGGTGTGTGAGAGAGCCTTAGGAAAAAAGGTAACCAGACCAGAATAATTAACTATCCCCTTTACAATAATACAAATTAAATAACTCTTCTGTAGTGCACTGCACAGTATCCCATAGATAGAAATCATGGGTATATGTGTGGTGCAATATGTTCTTGACATACAGAGTCTTCACACCCATAAGATCAGGGTGGAAGCTGAGATGCAGAGAAATGTCTGGACTAAGCCTTTGAGTAGGTGATACACTTGTTCTACGTTACAGCAGAACCTCTACTGGAACAGAGGGTGAGAATCTCAAAGGATTGTCATTCCAAGGATATGACTCTTCAGAAGGGATGCATTCCCTGGGTGTTAAACAGATACTGTATTGCACTAAAATAGCTTCTGGGGGTGGGTGATTAGTAATGATCAGAATGATAATTAGAAACAGAGAAAAAGAGGGTTGTCTTGAGTGTGCAGCCCACTTAGTGACATGCCTGCATACTACAGAACATGGCACTATGTGCACTTTGTCACCAATGATGTGAGGAGGTGATCACATACAGTTGGGTGATCCCAGAAGCAAAATATAGGGAGGAAAGTGAAATCCAGGATTTCCAAGGGCAGTGTCTAAGAAGTTCGACTTACTTCTTCAGCAGACGGGGAGTCCGAGTACATAGATCAGATATTCATACTGAGGGAAGGATTTGGGTATTTAGGCACTGTTATGGGTGAAGCAGGAACTGCACAAAAATGATAGATTCCATTTGAACCAGACTAGATATTTTGTATTGAAAACATGGTATAGTACCTTTAAACTGACACATATGAAAAAATAAACAGTATCTGAGGACTTTCCAAGGCAAGATGACTCATCAAGATGAAAATATTTCTGGTAATTAAATTCAGATGAGGAATTGCTAGATTTAACCATGGACTGGTTAAATAAATTTTTCTGTTAAGTCTTGCCGCCCAGAGTAGACCTGCCGCCCAGAGTAGACCTTTGGTCTAGATGGGCGGGGTAGAAATCCAATAAAATAAAAATAAATAAAAATAAAGTGAAATTCTACCTTTGTTTGCATCTATGCATTCTTACAGTTGTAGCAAACAAGTTAAAATGCACACATAGTGCTTGAGCATTTTCTTTTCTTTCACTGGAAAACACTATAATTGATTTTTTTTTTTAAAGCAACACATTTTCCTTCACTTGTCTTTCATACCATTGAACTGTGCTAAGAGGTCAACTTTGACATCAACGCTTCTATTTAAAGGTCAGAAGCATGCATTGCTTGGATGCAGCAAGGCTAACTTCTGTTTGTCGGTTGTCAGTGTTTGTTCTCAATTTCCTATTCAAGTGAAAATGTCCTTGACCAGACCATATCAGATCCTTTTCAGTAGCTGAGCAAACTTTGATGCTAAGAGACCTACCTGTTGGTTATTTCAAAATCTATCTTGTGACTGCCCTTAGAGTCCACAACTCACAATAATGCAAGCAACATGGAATTAGGATGGCATTGGTACTTTTCAGCTTTTGCATAAACGTCTAAGCAAACATGGGAGCTTCATATCCATATCCCTTGGGATGAAATATGAAGCTTGGCACCACAGGTGCCACAGTGGTCCATTTCCCGCCCACCAGAACCAGCCCGCTGCCCACCTCTCCCCTCTGCTGACTGCTCAGCAGCTGAGCAGGGAGACTTATCTTCCCGCCTCCTTGCCAGAGTGGTTTGCTGTGGGGAGAGGCAGGCAGAGCTGGCGGGACAATGTCTGTGATTGGCTAGATGTCACTGCTGTCAGACACACACACTGCAAGGAGCTCAGTAAGTGGACCAGGCTGGTTCTGGACAGCAGGAATGAACCACTGTGGTACCTGTGGTGCCAAGCTTCATATTTGTATATGGGATAGGAATACAAAGATCTCATGTCTAATTTAAAGTGGTTTCTGGCTGGCATTCCTATTAGCTAAATGGATTTCCTCCAGCGCAACAGAAGTTTCAAAGAGATTACAGCAGACATATATCCCATTTTAGTCAAAAGCTTCAAGTTAGCTCATTTTGTTTGAGGTTACTAGATGACACTCTATAATAGTGTTGATTACATATAGCATGCATAAATAGAGGCTTTGAGGTCCTAGAATATCAATGTATTAACTTGTATGACAGGAATAAATCATGCATTATAAATCATGTACCTAAAGGATGAAATGGTTTCGAACTTAGGGCTCTGCAGCATAGGAGGCCTTCAAATAACCAGTAAGAGACAGATGAGAGGGCAGCAGCAAACAGGCCAAATGTCAGGATGTGAACTGGCATGGGCAGAATTTCAAATCATAATCTTTTTTGGAATATAATTCTCACAATCCAAGGGATGATGGCCAAAAAGGTTCACTTCTCCAAATTTTGGGCCTGATGACGAACTGCCAGTACTCACTGGAGAATCATTTTGCTGCTTGCTTGCTTGCTTTTCAAAAAAATTAAAATTGCAGAAGCAGATTCAAAGAGGTAGGAAGAAGGGTCTTCTCTAGTGGCTTCAAATGCATTGCTCGCATTATTTTGCAATGTTCAGTGGGAACCAAAACTTGGAAAAATTCTCTTGGGGGGAGGGGGTTGTGGTACACATACAAAGCCTTTGGACGTGCTGACTCAGGCATTCTAGGAAGTTACAATCCAAAAAGCTCATTTTTCTATTCTGCTGACACCAGAATAGAAGCTGATGAATTGGATGAAGATTTTGCCTTCCATTTGCTGATGGGTTCTGTACAAAATCTCTCCATTCCCCTTGGTAGATCTTATCCTTTCCCTCCCCACATCTTAACCCAACCCTGTTTGTAGCATTCCCATGGTTTTGGAGAGGCTGCTGTGGGAAGGGGGATGGGAATTCACCTTGTGTCAGCCCAGTTGCATGACAAAAATCTGAATCCAGCCCCGTATAAAGCATGCACAGGGATGTTATTTAGTATGGGGTTTGTTTGTATTTTACTTTTCAGAACACTTTAAGGAAAACTTAGGCAAAGGTCTTAGAACTGTTTTGTTATACCTAATCTAGGCATGCATGTTTTCAGGCCTGTTACCCAAGAGAATTAAGGACATAATATAATTTGTTGGACTCTACTGCTAAAGTCCTCTTCACTTTCTCTTTTTTTGTTTTGTTTTTATTTTGTTGCCAGTATGAACTCATTGCTATTTTCCTACAAAATGTACTGAACACTTCTAGGGGAGAAATCAAATCACCTTCGGCACTTGTAGACGAAAATAACCTGTTCCTACAACAAATCATCTGCATCATCCACCAAGTCATTTGAGAGCATTCTTAGAAATGCATAGTATGGAATTGTTCTTCTTCCTTAGAGAATTCAGTCTTTCTGAAATGTGTTCTGTTCTGCTCAGTTTATGGGATCAGATAAGCCATTACAGCCAGTTTTGTGATAAGATGAAGGCATTTATAAGCATGAAATGTTAGTCAATAAAAGTGGCTGTGCGAGGGAGCAGATTTCAAGGTACTCGTTGCAGGTCAAATCTAAAGCTAAACTAAAAATATTGGTTCTCTCACGATTTGTTTTTGTCAGTTGCATTTGAGCTTGAAAAAAATCTGGTTTAGAAATACATTACAGTATATATTTCTACTTAATAATATAGTAAAAAGAAATTTCTCTACAAACCTGAAAAATGATTATTATGTTGAATCATAAATTTAAATTATTTGTCCAATTCATCAGCCTATTTTCTTCTTAAATTGCAGACATTCTGTGTGTCCCAAATGATTCTTCACCAGACTTTTTGAAGTCAAGTATGGAGAATGAGGAGTAGATAAAAGGAGAGAGAAACAGCTGGGCAGTTCCAGCTTTCTGGCTGCTCAACACAGCCACAAATCTAACTGAAAGAGAACACAGAAAGCAGAGATACATTTTGTTAGAGGGCAAAAGGCATGCTGCCTTGACAAGTTTCTGTCATCCTGATACAACACTCTTTGGAAGGAAGTATGAGCATCGGAACAACACTTGATTTGGGAAGTTCTAAAGTACAGAAGTCAAATTACGTATTGAAAAGGAGAAGTAAATGGATAGCGCTTAGTGTCTATAAAACATGCCATGCCATGTTGTTTCAGATGTTTGTTAAACTGTCGGAAAATAGATGGTCTTTTCAGATATGGTGAGGAACTGTGGAGTTCTTAGGTACTGGTTAATATTAGAAGTGTTGTGTGTATGTGTATTGAGAAGGAAGGAAAGTCTTACATATCAGCTTTGTCGAACAATGGAATCTTACTCCAAAGGTGTTTTCTAAAATGTTTGGCAGTGAGCTGCATGAATTAAGTTGTGATGGCAAGGGTCAGCCTTCCAAATGTTATGGGACTGTCATTTCCATAAGGCCTGCCTAGCATAAGCAGTGCTGAAGTTCCAGTCATCAACTTCTGGAAGGCTGTTTTTTGCCCATCCATGATTTTTAAGTATCTACCACTTTGCCTAGGGCAAATATTACTCTATTGCTTTAGTGGTTTCTATTTTAAACATGGTCAGTTGGTTATCAGTATTACAAACCATCAGTAGTATATGATCAGATTTAGACTGATAGAATATCATACATGCCATGTTACATCAATGAAAATACATTGTCAGATAAATTGTATTTGTAATTAAAATGTACACTTTTGAGATATTAAAAAACCAAGCCATTCCAAATATGCATGTGGAGACTGTGGGAGTGCCAAAGTTAATGTTCACAGAACACAGCAGGCCCTTCATCAAAATTAAATCTTTTTCTGAACCTTGAGTTCAATGGCCATATTTTTCACCCACTGCTTTGAGAATTCTTAGCTGAACTGGGAGAATATTCTGATATACAACAGACCACAGCCTGCTAGGATTACTTTTTTATATCATGGATGAGGGGAGGCAATCACATTTTCTTGGGAGTCTAAAGGGCACATTGAAGCAGTCTCTGAGTAACTTGAACATAAACAGGAAAGAGATCTGATAGAAAGTCCTGGCCCTGCTCCATTTCAAGACTAATTAGTGCCATGCAGGCAAAGGCTTGAATTAAGCAATAGGGAGACAATGGAATGAAGAAGAGTTGTAGTTTAGACCTTCAGCTTTGACCTTCTTGGCAACTATTTGCATGCAATGTGTCTCTGCTAGATTAAAAAAATGAATGGAAGCTCACTGGAGAATTGAGAAATATACCTTGTAAAGGTCAGTGTGAACATAGATCTTGGATATCTAAGTTCACATCCTATGTCTGACATAGGTTTTTTTAAAAATAATAATAGTATTCTCCATCCACAAGACTAGATTTTAACCTTAATTTAGTAATTTGGAAAACAGATGGGTTATGCCCGGACTAGTTTGTTGTTCTTGTTTAGTTGTTAACTCGTGTCTGACTCTTCGTGACCCCATGGACCAGAGCACGCCAGGCCCTCCTGTCTTCCACTGCCTCCTGGAGATGGGTCAAATTCATGTTGGTAGCTTCGATGACACTGTCCAACCATCTCGTCCTCTGTCGTCCCCTTCTCCTCTTGCCTTCACTCTTTCCCAACATCAGGGTCTTTTCCAGGAAGTCTCTTCTCATGAGATGGTCAAAGTATTGGAGCCTCAGCTTCAGGATCTGTCCTTCCAGTGAGCACTCAGGGTTGATTTCCTTCAAAATGGATAGGTTTGTTCTCTTTGCAGTCCAGGGGACTCTCAAGAGTCTCCTCCAGCACCACAATTCAAAAGCGTCAATTATTCGGCGGTCAGCCTTCTTTATGGTCCAGCTCTCACTTCCATACATCACTACTGGAAAAACCATAGTTTTGACTATGCAGACCTTTGTCGGCAAGGTGATGTCTCTGCTTTTTAAGATGCTGTCTAGGTTTGTCATTGCTTTCCTCCCAAGAAGCAGGCGTCTTTGAATTTCGTGGCTACTGTCACCATCTGCAGTGATCATGGAGCCCAAGAAAGTAAAATCTGTCACTGCCTCCATATCTTCCACTTCTATTTGCCAGGAGGTGATGGGACCAGTGGCCATGATCTTAGTTTTTTTGATGTTGAGCTTCAGACCATTTTTTGCGCTCTCCTCTTTCACCTTCATTAAGAGGTTCTTTAATTCCTCCTCACTTTCTGCCATCAGAGTGGTATCATCTGCATATCTGAGGTTGTTGATATTTCTTCCGGCAATCTTAATTCCGGCTTGGGATTCATCAGGCATTCCCATTTCTTTAAGAACTTGCCATAGTTTGCTGTGGTCCACACAGTCAAAGGCTTTTGCGTAGTCAATGAAGCAGAAGTAGATGTTTTTCTGGAACTCTCTGGCTTTCTCCATAATCCAACGCATGTTAGCAATTTGATCTCTAGTTCCTCTGCCCCTTCGAAATCCAGCTTGTACTTCTGGGAGTTCTCGGTCCACATATTGCTGAAGCCTACCTTGTAGGATTTTGAGCATAACCTTGCTAGCGTGTGAAATGGGTGCAACTGTACGGTAGTTGGAGCATTCTTTGGCACTGCCCTTCTTTGGGATTGGGATGTAGACTGATCTTTTCCAATCCTCTGGCCACTGCTGAGTTTTCCAAACTTGCTGGCATATTGAGTGTAGCACCTTAACAGCATCATCTTTTAAGATTTTAAATAGTTCAACTGGAATACCATCACCTCCACTGGCCTTGTTGTTACCCATGCTTTCTAAGGCCCACTTGACTTCACTCTCCAGGATGTCTGGCTCAAGGTCAGCAACCACACTATCTGGGTTGTCCGGGACATCCAGATCTTTCTGGTATAATTCCTCTGTGTATTCTTGCCTCTTCTTCTTGATGTCTTCTGATTCTGTAAGGTCTCTACCATTTTTGTCCTTTATCATGTCCATCTTTGCACAAAATGTTCCTTTAATAGCTCCAATTTTCTTGAACAGATCTCTGGTTTTTCCCTTTCTATTGTTTTCCTCTATATCTTTGCATTGTTCATTTAAGAAGGCCCTCTTGTCTCTCCTTGCTATTCTTTGGAAGTCTGCATTCAATTTTCTATAACTTTCCCTATCTCCCTTGCATTTTGTTTCCCTTCTCTTCTCTGCTATTTGAAAGGCCTCGTTGGACAGCCACTTTGCTTTCTTGCATTTCCTTTTCTTTCGGATGGTTTTTGTTGCTGCCTCCTGTACAATGTTACGAGCCTCCATCCATAGTTCTTCAGGCACTCTGTCCACCAAATCTAGTTCCTTAAATCTGTTCTTCACTTCCACTGTGTATTCATAAGGGATTTGGTTTAGATTATACCTGACTAGCCCAGTGGTTTTTCCTACTTTCTTCAGTTTAAGCTTGAATTTTGCTATAAGAAGCTGATGATCAGAGCCACAATCAGCTCCAGGTCTTGTTTTTGCTGACTGTATAGAGCTTCTCCATCTTTGGCTGCAGAGAACATAATCAACCTGATTTCGGTATTGCCCATCTGGTGATGTCCATGTGTAGAGTCACCTCTTGTGTTGTTGGAAAAGAGTGTTTGTGATGACCAGCTTGTTATCTTGACAAAACTCTATTAGCCTTTGCCCTGCTTCGTTTTGAACTCCAAGGCCAAACTTACCTGTTGTTCCTTTTATCTCTTGACTCCCTACTTTAGCATTCCAGTCCCCTATAATGACAAGAAATCTTTCTTTGGTGTCAGTTCTAGAAGGTGTTGTAAGTCTTCATAGAATTGGTCAATTTCAGCCTCTTCAGCATCAGTGGTTGGGGCATAAACTTGGATTACTGTGATGTTGAAAGGTCTGCCTTGGATTCGTATTGAAATCATTCTATCATTTTTGAGATTGTATCCCAGTACAGCTTTTCCCACTCTTTTGTTGACTATGAGGGCTACTCCATTTCTTCTATGGGATTCTTGCCCACAATAGTAGATATGATAATCATCTGAATTGGATTTGCCCATTCCCATCCATTTTAGTTCACTGACGCCCAGGATGTCAATGTTTATTCTTGCCATCTCCTGTTTGACCACATCCAGCTTACCAAGGTTCATAGATCTTACATTCCAGGTTCCTATGCAGTATTTTTCTTTGCAGCATCTGACTTTCCTTTCACTTCCAGGCGCATCCACAGCTGAGCGTCCTTTCGGCTTTGGCCCAACAACTTCATTAGCTCTGGAGCTACTTGTACTTGTCCTCCACTCTTCCTCAGTAGCATGTTGGACGCCTTCCGACCTGAGGGGCTCATCTTCCAGCGTCATATCTTTTAGCCTTTTGTTTCTGTTAATGGGGTTTTCTTGGCAAAGATACTGGAGTCACTTGCCAGTTCCTGCTCCAGGTGGATCGCGTTTAGTCAGAACTCTCCACTATGACCTGTCCGTCTTGGGTGTCCCTGCACGGCATAGCCCATAGCTTCTCTGAATTACTCAAGCCCCTTCGCCACAACAAGGCAGCAATCCGTGAAGGGGTTGCTTTCAAGTTTAGACACTACCCAATTTGACCAGTGCCAAATCTGTAGCAAAATTTTGATATCAAATTCAAGGAATGTGCCATTTGGCATTTGTTTTTTTGTTGTTGTTTTTTTAAGTTTAGTAGTTTAGTTTAGTTTTTTTATTAGCGAAATCTCAAAATTCTCAATGCTAGGAGTTTCACCTGACAGAAAGACACTAGGTATGGGATCATCAGATTTTTTTCCCCCACCACTACAGCTACCAGAATTCAGCAGAAATTTCCCCAGCTAGAATTCTGGTAGTTTTAAACAAAAAATCCAAGTTCTCAAAGGTGTTTCAGCATTCTTATCCAGGCATGAGCGGAGTTTTCTATGCTCTACAGGAAGAGCAAAGCATTAGGGGAGTGGTAGTTTTTTGCAAGTCACCCTCTACAGGATCTAATGAACAATGAGACTACTGTCTCCTAATACTTTGCTGTTCCAGTTCATCTGAGAAAGTTCCACTCATGTTCATGCTTTCATGGTTGGAATTTCTGCTGAATTCTGGTTATTGTAGTAAAACCCCCATAAAAATAACATGCCTGACAAACACAGACACCTAAATGTGACTCACCTAGGAGGAAGGCCTAAACTGAAAGGCTTCATGGCCTTATATAGGACAAGTACCACCTAATTTTCTGTTCAAAAAGAAAGCTGCCCCTCTGCTTTCTGGGAGCTTCCTTCTTGAATATGAAGCTAGGCAGAGATAGGATTTTGTTAGACCATCTAAATCTTGTAATCTTGTAATAATTATGGGCCTTTCTCCCAGATGAGATACATTTAGGTGTTTGTAGGTATCTGTTCTGGAACTCCCAAAACGAACTGTTGTAAAAGAAAAAAGGAATGGCATATCCCTATCTAATACTTTCTGTCTTCCATCATGGGTAGAGATGGGGGTTGGTTAGGTTAGGCATCCTTCAGTCTCGAGAGACTATGGTAACGTGCTCTGTATGGAGGACTTGGAACAGCATCTAGTGTGGCTGAGAAGGCCGAGAGTGACAATCCGTTCCACACTGAAGACAAATACAATCTGTCCCCTGTCCAGCTCCCTGATTTTGCTGCTTTCGGGACTGCCTCTTTGCCTCAGCCTGCTGGACAAGGGTCTCTTCAAATTGGGAGAGGTCGTGATGCACCACCTGCCTCCAGGCTGAACGCTCAGATGTCAGGGTTTCCCATCTGTTGAGGTCTATTCCTAAGGCCTTCAGATCTCGCTTGCAGATATCCTTGTATCGCAGCTGTGGTCTCCCTCTGGGGCGATTTCCCTGCACTAATTCTCCATACAGGAGATCTTTTGGAATCCGACCATCAGCCATTCTCACGACATGCCCAAGCCAACGTAGACGTCACTGTTTCAGTAATGTATACATGCTAAAAATTCCAGCTCATTCTAGGACTACTCTATTTGGAACTTTGTCCTGCCAGGTGATACCAAAAATGCGTCGGAGACAACGCATATGGAACATGTTCAGCTTCCTCTCCTGCCGTAGTCATATTTGTATATGAATATGAATATCCCTGCACAGCTGGACTTAACGAAGGTCCAGCCCCCTGGCCGGACCATCCATTCACATGTCCTGCTGTAGCGGCAGCCCTGCTCATCCTTCTAATCGTGCCCGGAGCACTGCTCTCTTCCTCCTCAGCTGGCCACTCCAGGCAAGGGGAGGGAGGACAAGTGTCCCTGCACAGCTGCTGAGTGGCCAGCCAAGCGGAAAGAAAGCAGCACACCGGGCGTGATTGGAAGGATGAGCGGGGCTGCTGCCGCAGCAGGATGTGTGAATGGACACCCTCATTAAGTCCAGCTGCACGGGGATATTCATATTTATATATGAATACCCCCATCTCTACCCATGATGGAAGACAGAAAGAGCCTTTTTTCTCATAGAAGGATATGAAACTTACATGGCTTGGTTGCCCCTTTTGGACTTGTAAAGATAATTAATTTCATTATTCTTTTATTCCAGTTAGTATTATACCTTTAAAACTTCAAGTTAAAACATTGTAGTTCTCCATAGTCACATTTTGTACACTTAAAACTGGGCCTGCAATGCAGTATTATGGAATATTAAAGCTACTCCTTAAATATTTCACTTACCTTGAAAGCCCTATAAATTGGTTCTGACTTGATGGCCAGAACACACACACAATTTTTTTTAAATGGCAACAAATATAATTTACTGGGATGAAAAAAATGTCCCATATCATTTTTTGGCAAATGATGAAGCTTTAAGTGTCATCATTTAGATGCCAAGCAAGTTTGCCCTGTTTGGAGGTGGAGACTGATGTTCTCATTGGAGTAAGGAAATAGAAGATGGTGTACTAATTCTCAATACCTAGGAATTCTCATCAGAGTCATAAAGTTTTCCATAATTTGCTGATTTTTTTCCTGCACCCAGTACTGTCCTGTTTTTAATTTTAACTATTATGTACCATGTGTGGGGTTGTTGTTTTTAAATCTTTCAACACATTATGGGAAACTTTCTGACCCTCATGAGGATTCCAAGGTATTGAGAATTAGTGTCAGGGGGGCTTTTTCTTAGGCATGCTTCTCTCAGACACCTTTTCAGTATCTTCCTTGTCAGTGTAATACAGGTATAGTTTTCCTTAAGTGTTTTTTTTTTAAAGAATGAACAGTTCTGCACATTAATAGTTTCCCCCCTCAATTAAAGAAATTGAAATTGTGTAAACACAATTGCTGTTTCTCCTTCAGCTTTTCCTTATAAAATAAAGGCAACACATCTGAGACAGCCAATTCCCAGGAGAAACAGCATAAAACAAATTGCTGCTAATAAAACTATGTTGGTGCTACATTAAAAAGGGAACATTTGGGTTCCTATGCTGTTATCTTGCTGACTTCTCATTGAACTTAGTCCCAGACAGCAGAAAGTCCTTGCTCCTTCAATATTTCTTTGATATATTATTGATTGGTTTGTCAAAGTGTTGTGACTGTAAACTAGAAACATCAAAGACTCAGAAAGAAAAACTTTGAACACTATACATGGTTTAACTTGTAATTTCTCAGCCTTGACTCTGCAGTGTTTGAATAGTGATATGAAACCTCTCTAAATGTTTTTTTGCAGACACAGTCATGTACACTCTTCAGATGTCCTGACAGTGAAATAAGAGTCAGTACTTTTTTAGAATAAGTGGCATTTCAAAGCTTAAAAGAGTGATATACCATGAGCCCATGGACCATATATTTCAATAATATAAATTCCTAAAACTGAAGGTTGCCCCAATTTTGGGGTGGGTTTTTTTTTTTTTCATTTAAGAACTATGATAAACAAACAAAAAATAATTACTGAAATGTGGAGTGTAGCTGGAATCTAGAATACTCTTTGGACTGTAAATCTCACAGATGAGGGCAATTTTGATTTCTCAGCGCCTGAGTTTTTTAAACCAAATATGAAGAAACGTGAATTCTGCCCGAAAAACAAATTGCAATGACATTATTTTCCATGCCCACTGGTCACATTCAATACCTATGGCGAGTCTCACTTCAAAGAGGACCTTGACACATCTGTCTGCAGTAAAGCAGTTAAAGACAAGGGGGGAAAGAGGTGGCAATCCTTAAATACTAATGTAATTGGATTCAATGTAATTGGAACAGGGATTCAAATCAAGAATTTTAGAATAAAGCAATCAAAACCTGGAGAGACAAACTTGCAAGATTTGGTTTCTCCCATGTTTGTTTTATTAAATCTCATGTTCTCTCCATCCTGAACATGAAGAAAAATCAAATTTTAGTAACTTTTTATGGAAGATGAACTGAACAGAAGTTATCTTTCCTCCTCCCCATCCAGTACCCATCCATATTGTCAGCAATGATCTCTTTGAAAATGAGAGAGGGTTGTTGGGAGACTGCATTCTCTAGATCGGAGGTGGGCAATGTGGGTGTGTCTGGAGGCCAGTTTGGATTGCGGTCTGTTGTAGGCTGTGCTACATCCAATTTTTTGTATGATCATTATTATTATTGCTGATTTAGTTTTTTTTTCCAGAATGGTATGAGACCAGAATTTCACTTCCAATGCCGGGGAGCAGTTAGAATAGCCTAAAGGAAAGGTGCACTAAAGCAAGGTGCACCTTTCCTTTAAAGGAGAATGGGCTGGAGTCTTCCAGAAGTAGCACTTGGAGCAAAAAATCAGATAAAAAATCCCTTTAAAAACACCAAAAACCCAAATTCAGCACTATCTGGGTGCTGCTAAAAGTGAGATAGGATGCTTGTGGTCCACACCTTGCTCATCTTTACCATAGAGGAACTAAATATAGACCCCGTTTCTAAAAATCGGGATACTGCTGCCCTAATACACAGCTGGCGCTCATATAATTGAACACAGGTTTCAATTGCTGGCATGATTCCTTCCTGCTTATATTGAAGTATTAGTGGTTTACTGCAGATTATTTTCTACTAGACAATTCAGAGATAATGCATTTAGTACTAATCTGATACCAGTTCTTTTCTACTTGACAAGGAAATAATCCAGTAGTGCTACCATTGGATTCAGTATAGTTGCATAACTCAAGATGGTCCCTTGAATTTTGAAATTATACAACATGATAATCAACAAAGACATTTATCTGAGCTTTCTGACCTATCTTTTCAGTACCTGCATTAATTTGTTAAATGAACTTTCATTTATAAGGTGTTAACAATAGTATTGAGAAGAGGAGACTCCCTGGAAAAGACCCTGATGTTGGGAAAATGTGAAGGCAAGAGGAGAAGGGGATGACAGAGGACGAGATGGTTGGACAGTGTCATCGAAGCTACCAACATGAATTTGGCCAAACTCCAGGAGGCAGTGGAAGACAGGAGGCGTGCTTTGGTCCATGGGGTCACAAAGAGTCGGACACGACTTAACGACTAAACAACAACAACAACAATAATATGAGCATAGTACATGCAATT
This sequence comes from Intellagama lesueurii, assembly GCA_037013535.1. Lineage (NCBI taxonomy): Eukaryota > Metazoa > Chordata > Lepidosauria > Squamata > Agamidae > Intellagama > Intellagama lesueurii. The sequence continues at coordinate 54,276,503 of JBAJHW010000003.1, read as the reverse complement.
TCTCTTAGATTAGAAATCATCTTGAAGGAGTTAAATTTATAAATTCTTCAATTCTTTTGTATCTTGGATTAAAATCTAAGTTGGAAAAGGTTATCTTCCTTCTCTACCCATTTTTGAAACTTATCTACCAAATACCCTAAAACCCCTGCCCAATGATGGTGATCAAATGAGTAGTCAAAGTATATGGGGAGAAGAAGGAGGAAGACGTACTCCATCTCTCTGCTGGGAGTGACATGTTTCCCAGCTTTCAATATTTTCCCATGAATTACTGCTGGGAAATGAGAGGAACAGAAAGTAGACAGACTATTTTCCAAGACTCAAATTGGCCTTGAAAGTATTAAGTGTTTTCTTTAAAAGGGTTTTAAAAGAAAAGTTTCCCATCCAATTCAGCCCAAGGCAACTCAGCCATCTCTGTTCATTACATATGTCTCGCATCTAATTTTTATTTTAGTATAGGGGTTCTTTATCATCTTTCTTGCATTTTTTTCCTATCTGCATATCTGAAGCATTACTTTTTTTAAAACAGAAACTCAGACAATTTATGTTTCTCTTATAATTTTATATTGTTCATCATAGGCTTTTCCTGCTTGGTAAGGAACATCACAACTGTATTTATACATATTTGAAGCAAGTCCTAAATTCCAATGTTTGGTAAATTGGTGGGGTTTGCTACCTTTTTTGTACATAAGAAACATAGTTCAGTTTGAAAAAGTCACCATCTGGAAATCCATGTAGGAAGTTTTTGAACTGTTAAAAACAACACTGCACAGTATGAAACCAGGAAGAAATCTACAATTTCACTAAGACTCATCAAAAACTGTGAGTTCTGGCAAGCAGATCCTTTAGCATGTTGAATTCGAACAGAAATATATTTAACTGGGAAACAGGATAACTTTTATTGAATTGTGAGAGAAAGTTCTGTTTCTAAAGCACACATTACCAACTCTTATAGAACTCTTTGAAACAGTGTGCCAAAATGTAAGACAGCTTCAGTAAAAATCTATTCCAGGAATTCATTCTTAATAAATTGTTTGTAAGTGTAACCAAAGATGTAAACTGTGCTCTATTCTCTTTTTGGGAGCTGCATTTGAAACAGCTTCTTGCATAAATTACAACTTCATCACATTTTTTAAAAACCCACCTCATTAAAATCCCACGTTCATACTGTTAGGAAGTACAGTATATCTGAAGTATTATAGCTTTAGTTCATTTTCCCCATAGAAGATCTTCTGGAAGCCTATGATATTGTTCATTTTCAGGCGACAGCAGCTGTAACATAATCATGTATTTACCTTTTGCAATCGCTGGTTTGGTGTGTTATTGAAGGACAGTAATCTGTACTGGGTTCCCACCACTGCCACTTTCACCGTTGGTTAAAAGTGTGTTCAGCTGGAATTCAAGCTGATTTAAAGGTATCACTGCTTTTAAAAGACACATTTGAGAAGTGAAAAAAATGATTTTATATTGCTGTGAGTGCCACCACTAAGCATCAGAGGGGTGGGAAAAATTTCCTTAGGCGGGATCTCCATGAATTCCAGATTGGTACAACACTCCAAACTTGATTTTTTTTTTTTTGAGTCAGGGGAATGGGGTATAAAGAAGGATGAAACAACAACAACCTTCTGCCAAGCCATCTGTCTGTTGGGGGGGATTTGGTTCCCAGCACTAGCCTCCCCCCCCCAAGTCAGTCCTGTCCCTTCTGGGCCCCTAATTAACTCCACTGGTGTGGCTTAACTGTTTGTTCCAGCCAACTGGATAACAGTACTCCCAGAATTCTATAAGAAGGGGATGATTTAATGGACAACTTTATTGGACTACTAAAAAATTAGAGCATTGGCACAAGAATTAGAGCTTTCTGATCTGTGAATATGTAAAAAATCATGATTAAGTGATACCTAAATATCCTAACAGGGTGATTTTTTGGATTGACAGCATTTTATATCAGAGCCAAGCTCAACAGGGTTTATATGGTCGCTTGTGGGGGCTCTGGCACATTTGAAGGGGGCCACAGACTGGATACAGTTCTTCACACCACCTTATAAGATTCATCATGTGACTTATACAATCCTGATTTGGCCTGTATTTCTTTCATATTGTGTTTATGGCTGAAACAAAAAAAGAAAGAAAGAAAACAAAACAAAACAAAACTGAGAATAGCTGCTATATTAGGCTGGATATTGCAGAGCTTCAAGAGGGGGGAGAAAAAGAAAAGCCCCCAGATTATCCTGACTAGATCACAGTGTGGTGTTGGGTTTAGGATAATATCAGAATGCTCAAACCATCAGTTAGAACAAGTCCAAACTCAGAACTTCTCCTGAAAATTTATCAAAAAGATCTACTTTTGATACCAATCAAGCAAATGTTGGGGGAAAAATGCATATATGGAATGCCACCATGGAGATAGCCTTCTTCCTGTTCAGTATCTGTCTTGGCTTAGATAATGTGGTAGCCTGCACCCACCTAGCCTTTGTAGCATTTTCTAAAAACAACGAAGACAAATCTAAGGTTCTGCTAGGAATGACTCCTGATGCTGCAGATAGGTGAGAACTCCTAGATGATTTCCTCACAGACAGCTATAGGACCATTAATTTTTTCCTGCAACCCCCAGCATTGCTCAGCCAACATGGCTAGTGGCCATACAGGCTGGAAGATTTAGGAAACTGTTTCTGTCACAACTCTAGCAGTAAGGGAGAACAGAGTTATGGGGATGCGGGGGGGGGGGGGTAAACATGCAGCACCTTCTTGGAGATCAACAGTGACCTTATTGACTACAGCTGAAGAGTTACAATTCAATATAGGGTGGCAGACGAAGGCACTGGATAATTCTTTCATTAACCACCTGTCCCTGCACTGCCGCTCAAGGAAGAAACATACATTGGTAGGGGAAAGGATGTTGCATAGGCTAAAATCACTGCATTGTTCTATTGCCGCTTGTAAGTGAAACAAGTCTGACAGCTTGTAAGGTGGGCATACTCTGGAAAGCATTTACCTCAGATTCTGTTACAGGAAACCCAAACCATGAGAGATGGGCACCATGAGAAACACCATTTACCCAAACTTGATCTAGACCAATGCTGAAATGAAGACTGAGCCAGATGGCATGACAAAGAACAGTTAAGTGCTCCCCATGAGGACAACCAAGCAAACCTCTCATCTGTGACCCACACTCTGAACGTTGCACCTCAGCAGACCAATTCTGCTACCCTGTTTCCCCGAAAATAAGACAGGGTCTTATATTAATTTTTGCTCCAAAAAATGCATTAGGGCTTATTTTCAGGGGATGTTTTATTTTTTTCATGTACAAAAATCTACATTTATCCAAATACAGTCATGTCATCTTCTGGTTGCTGCACAATGGTGGAGGGCGGGGTTTCACTTAACTAGGGCTTGTTTTTGGGGTAGGGCTTATATTACGAGCATCCTGAAAAATCCTACTAGGGCTTATTTTCAGGTTAGGTCTTATTTTCGGCGAAACAGGGTATTTGATTGGCCAGGACAGGGGAAGACTCCAAACAGCCATCACAAGCACTGCTAACCCCATAAAGTTACTGTCGTGCACTGAAAAGGGTTGACACTGCCTTGTTCCATTTCCAGCTTCAGTGGAACTGATCCATTCCATAGTCTTATAACTGGAAATAAGACTACCTGGCATAATAAGACTTATATCTAGGTAAACTTTCATAGTATCACCCTGTTATTTCTTGTTGTGGTGCACAAGCCTCCCTAAGGAGCACTTAGCACTCGGTCAGAGAGTTCCACAGGCCACTTACCTACCACCTTTGCGCTGAGGCAAGTCCTAAGACCTCAGCAGTGCGTAGCGTAAGTACCTTGAACAAGTCTGACCTTAAACAAGTACTTTACTTCATGCAGCACTCTGAAAATACTGAAACATGGGCTTTGTAATTCCTTAGAATTCACAACAGCTCAGTTAGGTAGGACTCTTAATGATAGCTAGTTTGTGGCCCTCTCCACTCTCCTGGATTTAGCCAGACCCTGCTGTTCTAGAGACCAGTCCTTTGTAAGAATTTTTATAATGATTTTTTATTAGAAAAATAGAGTTTCATAGAATCAGTTTATATTGCTCAAGCTTTAGCATAAAGAACATATTCAAAGAGTGTTACAGTTAAATAAAATAACTAATCCCCATTAAAATAAGAAACACTACTAAGCCGGGCTAAGGTGGGCTAACCCCACCTCCTTCTGGCAATTACATACTTTACCATCCAACTACATAACGCTTTCCAGCAAGAATCATCATCTTTCAGATCCTTCAGAAATCAGTTAGCTAATAGCTAAGCTCTAACACACACTTCTCCTTCCATCTTTTCTACATTCTCTAACTCCTCCCTCCTTCTTGACACTTCATGGCTGTTAACCAATTAGCCTCAAGGGGATGTAACACCTTCCTCCACCCTAAATTCCCATGAAGATCCAGGTGTGTTATCTCTTCTCCAATTAGCTCAGAATGTTGAGTCTTTTCACGGGCCTCTTTGTCCGACCTTTAGCTTATCACGAATCATGCTGTACTGATCTTCAGAAAAACACTCTCACACCACTTAGAAAAACACATTCCAATGCTTCTCAAATAATCTTCACACAGAACCTGTCTGACTCCATTTTACATTTCTCTGACTACATATCCCACACTGCTTCAACTCCATCACACTTGTCAACCATTTTTAAAAGCTATGAAATCTTACTGACTGTTGTTAACACTTTTTGTTTTGTTTTGTGTATATGTTATGAAATGTAGTATTGGAAAGTGTTATTGGAAATTAAAAATTAAATATTGGTCAGTCCATTCTGAATCTCATTTTGACTCTATGTTTACCCAGAGCAAATGCTACAGAGCAACTTATAAAGTGCTGCAGTTTTAACTCAAAATGACATTTAGACTATTAACCATACAGCTATCATAAAACAAGTAAAATAAATGGCTTAATAATTAACAAATTAATTGGTTTCTAAGGAGAGCCTTCATTTTCTTTAAAGACAGAAATAAATAAAAAGCATAGACCACCAAAGATTGAGAACATGCAGACATAACATAATAAACAAAAGTGGGTTTTTTACTACACAGTAGATCCTTGAAAACTGCTAGGAAGACAGGTTTTTATTTCGCATTAAAACACAACTGTCTGAATAAATCAATCTGAAACAGAATGCAGAAGAAAAGTAATAGAAAAAGAAAGAAAAGTGACCGTAAGTTTATTTTAACTTATCCATTTAAGAGCATATTATTGACTACCTAATTATAACTTTTAAGTGTAAACATTTTTACAGATATTTAAGTGTTGTCAAAATTATGTTTTGAAACAGTAAATTTAGTTGGCTAATTTTATTAGCTGTTAAATTGGAAGCATTTCTTCTGGGAATTCATTTTGAGACCTTTACACTGCACTGCTATATTTACTCAGGGTAAGTGAGTCTGCTCAAAGTAAAGTGAGTTTAATCATGTCTACTCAGAGTAAATACCATTGATTTATTTGGGCCTTATACTCACATAACTGGGTACAAGAATGCAGCATAACAGTGAAATCCTGTACATGTCTACTCAGAAGAACGTTCCATCTGAGTTAAGTGTAGCTGAATAGTAGGTAAATGTGAATAGAATTTGTCCTGTCGAAATTTTTTAATTTTATTTTAATTTTTTGGCAATGATAGAACTAAAAAAACCCAAAATGTTTGCACAAAGAGTGCCTATACACTGGTTGTTAAAGTTAAAAGGAGGGATATAGCATAACTTTACCTATCAGTGTGCAAGCAGAAGGCTTTTAGTTTCTGTAAACACTTGAGACACTATGACAGTACTTCAGCCTTTTTGGTGTGTTCTCCCTTTGTTAAATATCCAAAAGAAGGTATTAACAACTGGATGAGAAGTACCAAGATTTCAAGGATTGAAAAAGGATTTCTTAACGGGTGGCAACATAACCCTCTCTCCCAAGGTGGCTCAAACCACATTCTCTCTTGAAGAAGTATGCATTACCTCTTCGACCTGTGAAATATCTTCTTCCTGTCTTCTAATTATTTACCCTCAGACAAGGATATAATGGCGGTGAAGAAGTATGAACTCTGGTCACTGGGCTAGATGGGTACACCAGCAGAATATGTAATATGCCTCTCTTGGGTTGGAGTGGTCAGCATGCAGTCTGTAGGCCATGTGCAGCCCAATCCTCCCAAAAATATATATACTAAAGTATAGCCTCCAGGAATCACAGTTTATCTTGAAAACACAGCATGCATGGCCAGTATGTTTTTACTAGATGCAGAAGGAAGATTTCTGTCCATTTCCAGCTTCATTAGAAGTTGTTCATGTAGCCTACAGTGGGATCTTAGTAGTTCAAAACTGCAGCTCATTTACTCCCAATTTGCAGATCCATGCTGTAATTACCACCCCCCAGATGCCCCAAGCCATAACACACTTCCCTTGTCCATGGTAAGACCCACAAGCAAAGATGGAGGATGCTGTATAACAGATTGGTTTATTAAACTTGGATAAACCACAGGAACATCTTTTTCTAGCACAGAACATTCTACATCTACTCCCAGGTCTTCTTGTACAAGTTACAGTTTCATGGGTGCCATTCCCTGCTCCTCCATAATATCTCCCCAGAGATAAACTAGACTGGTGTGGTGCAGCAGCAAGGATGGCTTATAGCCACCTGATTACACTTTCCCCCTCATCCCCTTTCCTCTCCCCTAATGGAAAGGTTTGGCAAGTTCTTCCCAGGTACCCAGGCCAGGATGTTAGGTGAGTGAGTGACAATTGACTTCCCTTCACGTCATTCAATGACTTTTCTTCTTCATTCTTATATTTCATGCTCCCCCACCCCAAAAATGATAACTTCCTTGGCAGCTTAGTCAATCATACTGTCTTTGCCTCAGCCTTGAGTACTCGCAGCTACACCACCTCTCTAGTCCATGGGTCTTTCTGTTCAATTACCTCCCGCTTCTCACTGGGGGCAGGTGTCATGGGTATTCTTACTACAGTGTAGCAAGACCTCCTATTTGGATCCACCTTTTTCCTTCTCAGTCTTTTTCTGTCACCCAAGCTCTTTCCATTTCTTCCCTTTCTGTGTATCCCCCTGTGTCCTATCAATGAGCTGCATGTGGAAAACATTTTTAGGTAATTGAGAGGCGCAACACTCTGCCAGCAGGGACAGGAATGTCCTCATTGTCTTCCTCACACCTGCTCAGGTACAAAATCTTGGCCCCTGAACAGACTTGTCTTCTGGTGAGGGAGATGGTTCCTTATAGATGACACTAACCACTGCTCCCCTATGTTGGAAAGTGCATTGTGTAGATAGGTGGACAGAGATACAAAATGTCATCAACCAACTCATCTACAAGGTCTTAAGGACCCACACCATGTAATATGCACATAAACACATACAAACAATACATACAATTTATTGTATATAAAAAGAAAAATGCAAATGTTGTGTACTTGAAAAATAGGTAGGAAGCTGGCTGCAGGTATAGATCCAATGCCCCCCCCCCCCCCGAGCTAGGTACTATTTTAGGTGCAGTTTTTATAAGGTACCTCTTCATTCTTTGTTTCTCAAAAATAATTAAAATAATTACTTTCAGATCCTTTTTAACAAAACTGTCACACTTTACTTCAGTCCACTTTATTACCTCAGTAATTGCAATGGAGAACGTACCCCAAAACTGTAAAAATAACAGAAAAGTTACACTTGTACTACAAAAGCAGTGAAGTCATCCTTTGTTAAGTTATAGCTGTAATATAATGTAATTTTTGGACAAATCATTGGTGAAAGGAATTAATTACAAGCAAATAGCTATTCGCATTGGTTCCTGGGAAATACGAGTAGGAGGGTGCTATATTCTGTCATCTGATTGGTCTCTGTGAGAAAAGTATTTATTTTAATGCCTGTTTCAGAAAAATCTATAATTTCTTTGTCTATGATTCTATGAAATCTATAGTCTAAACTGTTCATCTGTTACGATCACACAACCTGGTAGTCTTGTAAAGGCTGGATTTGGTAGGTCTTTGGTCTCATCTGGTACACCTCTTCTTAAAATCTTAGGTTCTTACATTCTCAGTAATGGAATTCATTTTAAGGGCAACATTAAAACAATGGCAGCGTCAACAAATTACTGCTAGAATCCTGAGCACTAGCTGCTCTAATATTACAATATTTCAAATATATATTAAGGAATAAATGTGTTGATACCCCAGGGAAACTTTGAAGTGTGAGAAGTGCCCAGAAATGTCAACACTTTCTGCTTCTTAACAAATCAGACAATATTGTCAGAATTTAGTTGAGTTGGAGTATAACTGTAATTCAACATATAGTAATGGAGGAAATTGATTAATTCTCATTTGGATGTGTGACTTGGAGTTCAATGAGAATCCAATAGGAAAGTACCTGTTCTATGGAGCAAGCAAAAGAATTTAAGTTTCTGTTTAACTCATGCATAATGGACACTCCTTAATAGTCTGCACAGCCAGGGGGTAGCACTTTAAATTGATGAGTATGAGATATTCATATATAGGACAGATTATTTAAGGGCAAATGAGGAATAGATGTGCAGTGTGACTACTAGCATGAACTTCTGCAATTATTGTGATTATTGTAACCACAATCTAATACTGAAACATCAGACATGATTATTGCAGTTATGCTAATACACATGCTGGCTCTGCAATATTCTGCCTAGAGTTATGTCTAAAAATTCATATGAGTACTTTAAAACTCTGAAACATAAATTACACACAAAAAAGTATACTATTTTACACATATTGCCAAACCCTGTTGCATAGTAAGTCACAGTTAGAGTAGGCCTATTTGAATCAATAAAACTTACATGCTTGACTCACTAAATCCCTGTTGATTCAATGGGCCTGCTCTAGTGCAATTTACTATGCTAAGAAAGAGGATTTTGGTCATAGAATTGAATCTAATCTTCAAAATCATTGCCAGTCACTAGCTAGCTTGTGTATGTAGACAAGACTGAAGACTAAGTTACATGTTACTTCTAATGCACAATATGTAGCTACCTCTTTAATTTTGTTGTTGTTTAGTCGTTAAGTCGTGTCCGACTCTTCGTGACCCCATGGACCAGAGCATGCCAGGCCCTCCTGTCTTCCACTGCCTCCCGGAGTTGGGTCAAATTCATGTTGGTAGCTTCAGTGACACTGTCCAACCATCTCGTCCTCTGTCGTCCCCTTCTCCTCTTGCCTTCACATTTTCCCAACATCAGGGTCTTTTCCAGGGAGTCTTCTCTGGGAGTAACCTCTTTAATTACAGGCATGGAAAAGGGGAACAGTCCTTTCTGGAAATGCAGTGCATACCAAGGAGACACTAGTTTCTTTCCTCCTCCAGCACTATAGTAAGTAAACAAATAATGTACTTATATACTCCTCACATGTCCCATATATATGCCCACTCTTTCATACATACACATACATACATACATACATACATACATACATACATACATACATACATACATACATACAGAGAGAGAGAGAGAGAGAGAGTTATACATCACATTCATTTTCACAAAGACATGCATGCAATGAAGATGGAAAACAATCTTTTTGTCCAATCCATAAGCAAATCAGTTAGTTCCTTCATTGTGTTTGGAGATGGCATTTGCCCGGCACAAAAATGGTGTGAATCTGCCCTTCAAGCTGTGGCTGGTGTAGCAGGCTTTCATGTCTCTCATCTTTCTTAAAAGGAGAGGCTTCAGATGGGCAAGGGCCTTTAGCTGATTCTGGCCACGTAAGGTGCCTGGCAGACACGGGTGGCCCAACTTTCTTCTACAGGCCACTATAGAAAAGAAAGAGAAGGTGACTTCTTCTTTATCTGGCTGACTTCTGCTTTCCAGAAACGACGTTCACATTGCAGTTTCATCAAGCAATGAAAGAAACAAAAGCACACGTGCATTCATAAATCTTCAAGCTTTTAAAACTTTCCCATCATTCTTGCTATAATTTATTGATGCCATTTTTGGCCTATTACTCATTTGCCTTTGAGGACATTGGGATAATCTGCACTATTAAGTACTGCCCTGTTCCCACAGGATTCACATTTGAAGGATTCCTTTCCCCAGTGTTGTAACCTCCTTATCTTGAGCTAACATTACAGACTGCTCATCACTGTCTGTGCCAGAAACTTTATCAGCACTACTACCAGGAACGGAAGCACTAACTGCATTTTATGGATGAAGACCTGTGTTTACCGTCAATCATTCTTTTCTGAATTCTCAGAGTTACTGACTTGTCTAACTTGCCTTTCCAGCTGTATCAAGAAATGTGATTGAACTAAGATCCAAGGGGGGAAAACACCAGTTCTAAAATGCTTGATAGAAACAGGAGCAAAAATGAAGTCAAGACAAACTTTTTTTTTCCAGAAACCAGTTTCAGAAGAAATGATCTCACTGGCAAAAAAAAAAAAAAAAAAAGGGGGTCCCTGTGACATATTATTAGTCATATAAGTACTGAAACATCCACCCAAAAGAAGTCCGTTGTTCAACTCTGTAAACAAAATAAGGAAATAAGTCAATATTATTTTAGCCTTAACCTTGTCTGACACAGATCTTCAAAAAGCCCACTTTCTTTCTTTCTGGAATTTGACTAAATTTGTCTTTCTCACTAAGGGTGCAACTATATAGGAAAGGTGGATCAGAATAATTTGGCTTCGCTGTGATTTGATTTGCAGGCTGTATTACATTGAAATCTCAGTCAGTGCTCACACCGGGTCTGCACATTGATTCACCATTCAAACTGGATGTGATGTGATTCACATTCCAGCCCACACCTTCTTTCCTTCCTTCCTCTGGTCCTGCCTCTGCCAATTCTTTTAGGGGGCACAAATAGAAGAAAAAATAAAAATGAAGACCCAGCAATAAAGTGATAGACTATATCACAATTCCCCACACAAGAAAAAAGCTTGCTTGAATTGTTCTGGTTTGAAAAAGTAAAAGCCCCCTAGTAGCAGGAGGGGAAAGGGGGGGGGGGGGGTTGGGACTGATTTGAATCAGCAATTTGCATCATATGGGCAGAAAAAAAAATTCAAATTCACCTGTCTTATAAGTGGTGCAAATCCTGTGGTATTTGACCATGTAATCGCAGTGTTACTTTTTGAAGCATTCATATTCTGTGCTCTACTGCAATAGTTGGAATAAAGCATTCTTCTTTGTTTTCCTCTGTGAATCACGCATACAGGTCCTTGTGCTTGTGCAAAAGCCTTGCCTTCAACCTTCTAGAGCTTAGTCACTGTTGGACCAGAACCAAAGTGTATGTACTTGGGCATATCTGCTCCACTTTCTTGGTTCTGTTTTGTCCACCACCATAGCAGGACATTTTGGAACATACTTCTCAGATTCCTCACATTGTTAGTTTCTGTTTCTTTGGACATATTTGTTCCATCTATTATTTTTCATAGTTTATTTGCTTAGTTTGTTCTTATAGTTATCTGGGCTTCTGCCTGTGCACCACCAATCTTTATATGTGCTATTAGCACTGGATTCCCAGTGTAGTAAAATGAAGAGGGTGACAGACTAGGACTCTGGAGAACAGGGTTCAAATCCCCACATGGTCACGGAAACTCACGGGGGGAGTGGAACTGGTAAAACTACTCTTTAATTATCTCATTAACCTTGAAGGTTCTATTAGGGTCGCTATAAGTCAGTTCCAACCTGACAGCACAGAACACACCCACACACCCATACAGTATTGGCAGGGACCGCAAAGCCAGCTTAGTACCTGAAGATCAATTACAAAACAAAGCAAACTTATATGCAAGATACTGTGACGACCATAAACATTCTACAGTTAAGGAGTTCAACCTCAAACTCTGGCTCTACAGTCATGATACCTAAACCACTGAGAGCTATCCAGCCAGCTTGTTTTCCATATTTGTTGGCATATCCTTCTTAGGATTTTGACAAATTCAGTCTCTGTGGCTTGAAATAGTTCTATCGGTATCCCATCTACCCTTGGTGATTTATTTCTTCCTAGTGCTTTTAGAGCAACCATTATACTACCATTATAAGTACAGATGGCACTTTTATGTGGCCCTGAAACCTTACAGATGATTGCACTAAACATTCAAAAATCATAGTTTTGTGCTTCTGAAAAACCACTGACTCAATCACTTCATCATGGGTAAGCAGACAGTGCCATGATTACAGGAAATGTACTGACTGAGCCACAGTTCCTCTGGTTGCATATGAAATTATTTTAGAATCAGAGTCTAATTAGATCATATCTGATATGCGTTGGCTGTGATGGTGACATTTTAAATGCATTATTTAATACAACTAGTATAATTTTAGACCTATAAAGACTCAAGTTGTTAATATGTTATATGATGTTCCAAATGGACAGAAGGTCCAGATATTGCACCAACTATTTATCTTCTAAGGAACAGACCTGTTCCTTTTTATTATAGGAAGAAAAGACTTCTTTGTGTCCAAGCACTGATGTTGTGGCTCTGAGAGCTTTCTGAACATGTGAAGATGATAATTCCATTGGGTTGTCACTTGCTATTTTAATCCATGCAGAGGCAGATTGTTTTCCTCCAACCGTTTGGTACAAATTTTACAGGTCATTACTAGTTGACTAAAGCTGGCAAAATTCACCTCAGCCAGATGATGTTTAATATTAGCTGTCATCTTTACAAAGATTGCGGATCAGCAGGTTCTGACAGTATGTAAAACATAGTCTGTGTGTGAATTTGCTATCTTACACCCTTCTGATAATTTATTTAATTGATACTAATGAAAACCAGAGGAAGCAGGGGCTTGAACACAAGGTTTTCACACACTTAGTGAGAGCTTCAATTTTGATACTCTTCTGCCTGCAGTGTTGGCATTGGTTCATTTATTTCATGTGCTAAATGCGTCTTGATCCAGGGACAGGAAATCTGTTTTTAGTTTGGAAAGCTGGGGCTAGGTCTGATTCACACACCTATTGGAGTGCAATAGTTTGATATTTCCCAACTTCCGTTAATAAAAAATAAAAATGTATTCTCGAAGGCTTTCATGGCCGGGATCCGATGGTTGTTGTAGGTTTTTCAGGCTGTTTGGCCCGAAAAACCTACAAAAAATAAAAAATTAAGAATAAAAAGTAAATAATAATAAAAAAGATATTTCCAAACTTCTGTTAACGGAGGTCTCCTGACCTGGGGGGGGGGGGGGGGATCCACAATGAAACTGAGGGCCAAACTAGGTGTTTTATTAATGCATTGTTTTGCCTTAAATAATTACTGGGATGTGGGAGAAGAAGTTCTTATTAGGAACTCAGCATGCAGGGAGGGAAGGCTTATCTCCTCCCTCTCCAAGACAATTGGAATGCAAATTGCTTCCCCTCACAACCAAGAGTCTTTAAACTAAGTTCCCATTGATGCCCATAGGAAAAAGTTCCCATTGGTGACCCCCCCCCCCCAAAGTTCCCTAACCTTGGAGGGAATTTCCATTCCAGTCACAGTTCGATATAGCAGATAGTTAAGCCTGTATGCTTCCTTCACAGTAAAAACCTCAGCACCCCATGTCTGTAATTATTCAAGGAAAAACGAGATATGGAGTTGTTTATCATGTATTGTACCAATTTGGCCCTGAGCCATACAGTACCATGAGTGATGAGTCATATTCTTAATGCTGCGGAGAATGTACTCAGAATAGCAGACAGGATAATCTTCAGACATTGCAATTACAGAGGAAAGTATAGGCAGAGGAAGGGGATGAATGAGAATCCTCATCCTGAGGTACGGTGTGTTTGACTGCATTACTAGCAGATGTTCTTCATGCTTTCATTGTCTGCTTCCAGTACTTAGATATAGGTGCAATATAACTGTTCCGCAAAGCCTATCTCCTATATAAATCTATTTTCTAACATTCCAGGGTCCTACTTGCTTCTCCACTAACAATTTGAATCTTCCTGTTTTGTTCAAATATGGGAGAAACTGGGTGGTTGTGGTTTTTTTACAAAATGCTACTACATTTTGCTTTAGTTGAGATGGCCCTATAACCTGGGCTACTAAAAGTCAGAGTGATGGGCTATTCTATTAAGGTCCAAAGAGGACTGACAGTGGCTGATTTCAGAAAATTCCAGGATGCAAAGCCAAATGATATTTGATGCTATTACAGAGTTTTATTCAAGCATATTGAAATTTTAGTCATATTCAGTAGCTTCAGTGGCACAGAATACATTCAGTCTCTTAAGTATAATTGGCTAAGAATCTTGTGGAATCTGCAAAAATGTATATGCCTGGTTATTCAACCATAAAACAGGTTTGCCTACTGTAAAAATGCCTAAACTGGTTGCTTTCAAAGCACTTTGAGATATATGGCTAAAGGGGTCCACAGCAGTCTATTTCTCTCTCTCTCTTTTTTTGTTAGAATTAATGATGTGATAGCCCTCCCTTAAACGTTTGCTTTGGAAAGCCAAAGAGACCATTATTTCCCATTATCAAAATATACATTCTGTTCAATTTACCATATATTGAACAGAAATGTCACAAACTATTTTCTCCATTTCCTGGAGTGTCCATCATGTGCCTGGTCATGCACAAGCTGTGCAGATAATCATGCAGTAAATACTCTAGAAAAGGAGGGGGAATCTGCTTGCACAATTGCATGCTCCTCATGAAGCATGATATTGGACAAATTGTCCAGTTTTCAAGTTTCTAAAAGTTTTAGTGCATTTCACATACAAATAAAAAACATGAGCATGACTCATTGAAACAGTGGCCGAGGGGCTGAGTAGGTATATGAGATAGGTAAAAGGTAAAGGTTCCCCTTGACATTTAGTCCAGTCGTGTCCAACTCTAGGGCACGGTGCTCATCCCCGTTTCCAAGCCATAGAGCCAGCGTTTTGTCCGAAGACAGTTTCCGTGGTCACGTGGCCAGCGCGACTAGACACAGAACGCCGTTACCTTCCCACCGAGGTGGTACCTATTTATCTACTTGCATTTGCATGCTTTCGAACTGCTAGGTTGGCAGGAGCTGGGACAAGCGACGGGAGCTCACTCCGTCGCGTGGATTCGATCTTACGACTGCTGGTCTTCTGACCCTGCAGCACAGAGGCTTCTGCGGTTTAACCCACAGCGCCACCACTTCCCTAGGTATATGAGATAGCTGAACATTATATCTACAGTAGTTACAGTTGTGCCAAGGCAGAAGTGCTATTTACAAAACACCTGCTGCCAGCACATTGCACTATCGGTTGAAATGGGAACCACACAATCGATTCTGCAATCACCATGTGTGGTCCTTGTTGCTAAATACTTGGGAACTTTATGTAGACATAATTTTACATTTCATCTCAAAGGCCAGGATTCAGGCCAGTGAAAACATTGCACACATCCTGTACTATGGTGGTGTCCGTCATGGTTGTGTGTGTTGGCAGCTACAGTTGTCCACTTTATCTGATGAGTCATCCTGACCAGATACAATTAAATGAATGAACATGTGCCCAAAACTTCACTAAGGGTGCAAATATAGACAGAGAAATGCAAATGCAGTGAAGTTGCACTGGGGAGTTCTGGTTTCTCCAAGTGTGTTTGAATTAGCTAGACACTCAGAGAGAGGAAGAAATTGGCTAAACAGCTTTGTTTGCAGCTTGTTAACATAGCTGTCTTGTAGCCCAGCAGGAGGAGCAGCTACAGAAAAGCTACTAATAAACTGTAAACAAGGGCAAAGTGCTAATTTCCTCCTCTTGTTTCTTTTTTTATTTTTCTATGTCTGTCTTTCTCTTTCTCTCTTTAAGTGACTTATTACAACAGTGCTGGCACCAAGCTGTTTAAAGAGAGAGAAAAAGAGAGAGCAATATCATATTGTTCCCAGAGGGGACTGGCGAGAGTGAGAGATCGTTTTCTACACTGGTGTGAGCAATCACACCATCTGAACTGATGCAAATAGATATAATGTAAAAATAGTAGAAGCCCCAACGGCAGAGTCAAAAACGATGGATAGATAAATGCCTTTGTTTTTTCAATATAAGAAGATACACTGTTATAATTAAGTGATAAATATTTGCACAGAGATGGGGAAAGAAGGACAGATTTTACAAATAGAAATAAAACTGGCCAATATAGCCTATATGTTGAATATTGGGCAGTACGTAGATTAGTTCTTGTATTTAAAATAAGATTAGCCCTAATGAAAGGCATATGGGAATGAATAATCTCCCAGATTGTATCAAATTAGATTAGGTAAGTAGCTTTACATTTAGAAAATGATTGCATGTTAGTGTTCCAACAACAGTATTCCAGAGTTTTGTGCCTGAGCAGTCAGAGTTTTAGACAAAGCCTATGTTTACTTCTGATGTCCAGTCACAAAACGAAAAAAGCTGATTTGCAAGATATGGGAAGTGAGAAAAGCTCTTGCTATTACTAGCATGTCCTTTTTGAAACTTCTTATGACAGACTAACTCCTAAGTCTTATGACAGACTAACTATATAATTCAGCTTTACCCAGATAATTTTTGTGTAAAAAAGAACTGACAATCTGCTGCTTGTAGCAGTATAGCCCAAAATGTTACCACCTCTGACTACCACTATGCTGTGTAGTAGAACAGCTCTTAGTAAATAATAATAATAATAATAATAATAATAATAATAATAATAATAATAATAATAATAATAATAATAATAATTAATAATAATAATAATAATAATAGTGCTGTCAAGTATTTTCTAACTAATGGCAACACTTTTCAGGGTTTCCCAGGTAGAGAATATTCAGACGTGTCTTACCATTTCCTTCTTCTGGGGGTGCCCTGGGACTGTGCAGCTTGCCCAAGGCTACACAGGCTGGCTTTATTCCCAGGAGACACAGTAGGGAATCAAACTCCCAACCTCTGGCTCCGCAGCCAAATAAACCACTGAGCTATCTAGCCAGTTTGGTAATGACTGACTAACAGCTGTGATTAATAAAAATAGGATAGTGTTCAGACTTTTGGCCCTCAGTTACTTAGATACATTGGCATATGCAGCTATAGACACAAATCCAAAACCAATATTCTAGAGTGTTTTAAATACTTCTATGATCATTTTGTACTTACCTCTCTCAGGCACATGCAGATTCAACAAGACATGCAATTTGCAGAAGTTAACCCACTAACCCTGTAATAATCTTCCTTGAGGCCAAATCAATTGGAGACTTCAACTGAATGTTAAACAGCAAATGGAAATGTTTATGCATCCACATAGATTCCATTACCAAACAGAACCTATGTGCAGTTTTTGCTTATCTCTCAGCTGAAGTACTCTTGTTCAGCTGTGCTGTCCATCAGAATACTGTAAGCTGGAAAGAGCTGAAGCAGGGCATTTTACTCAACTATTTCTCTTTGCTAGCTGATATTCAGCATTCTCTGATTACTGAGCATGCTCAGTCTGCATCAGGTAGATTATTTTTTTCAAGGGTTGCCTGGTGTTTTTTTTCAGAGTTGATTTGTTCTCAAAATAGTTTTGTAGTTTTGCAAATCTCCACAAGCATGCTGATACCACCCTAATGTTCTCAATGACCTCATTCTGGCAGTGTTTTGGCACTCACCATTTGAGTTTGGGGAATAGATACTGTAGATATACTTCCACAATGAATAGAACAAATGTAAGGGTTTTCCCTTGGCTAAAGTTCCATTCTCTTAGTCAAGATTTTTGCATTAGGAAGAGTAGAAACAGACATTACAGGCAACATGTAATTAGAAGTGAAAGTACTTCTAAGTTAGTGTTGGAAAGACTTGATTCAGGCAGATTTCTGTATATGAGAAATCCCATTTCAAATTCCATGTTTACATTTTGAAAACCAATCACAAGGCAAGGCAAGCTAATTTATAAGCTCCAGGAGGTGAGAGTAGCTCCTGCTATGACATGCAAACATACAATACACCTCAAGATTTTCCTCCTTTACTGACTAGTTATTTACAATATCTGTTTTTGCCCCAAAAGTCCAATTTCTTTGGTCTGATATATGTAGTTTAATGCAGAATATAAGCATGTTGCTGCTCAGAGTGAGGAACTGCCAGCACAAATACTGCCTAATTTCACTGTGAGCCGAAAAGCCTTTCAGTCTTTTATGAAAGTGAGTTCCAGACCAAGCACCTATACAGAGCTGGCAAATGGAGCAGCTTGCTATGTTACAGTAACTTACAGGCAACAACGCTGGACAGATCAAGCTTCAATACAATGAGTTATTGTATTAGTTGCAAAAGCTCTTAATAGTAAAGCCACACAGATTAGTAAAATGGCCTTGATAGCCAGTTATCACACTACATTATACCCGTGGGATTCCTGTGTACTTTTGCATGCATTTGATTGGTATCAGATTATGTCTGACATTAAGTCCCACTGATTTCAGTGGGTCTGCTCCAAGTATGGTTATGTCTCTTACAAAGTCTTACATCTCCAGATGTAAATTTGTTTATCAATCTTACAATAATATAACTATAAGTAAATTATAAAACATGAAATTTAATTACACAGAAAAGAACAAAGTGGCTTTCTTATCATTTCTTTTGAGTTAATTGATATTGTATCTTTTTTTCTTTTGTACCACCTACATTCTTTCTTCACCTTCGCTCCCCCCAAATTTAGGTCACAGTTTTACAATTATCACCATAGCAACACTCTTGCTCTAATAGGAAAATAGATCTTTGGAATGGCTGGTGATACAACATTAACCGTTAGAACATAACATTTTTCATGTTTCATGTTGGAAACATCTGGAATTCACAATCAGCAAAGATATGTAAAAATGTCTGCAGCTCTTTAATAATCACCCGAGGCAATGCACACATGCACACTTTTTATTATAATGCATTTAGGAATATTCCTTATTCAGTAAGTACGGAGTGTGATAAAATTACAATTTATTTGAGCGCTATGTGCAATTTACAAGTTGCAGGAGGATTTTTTTTTAAAATGATGTGATTCCCTGTGTGTTGAAAAGAATGTTACAGAAGATCTGGGCCATATTCCTTTGGTCTCTTATTACCAGCCTATTACCTAGCACACTAATACGGCTATTTACAGGCTGATTATATCCTCTGGCAAGATACGAGACTGTGTCAACTTCCCTGCTGCACACTAATCAGTTTTCAAAATTAGTTATTGATCTTAGTCCCATTATGGAGGACAAATTTAGTGGGTGTTGCATTGAGTACCAGCACTAAGGGGTATATTTTTTTGTGTGAGAACTGCACAGAAGTGAAAATAAATAATATATTCAGACATATGTCCATATCCTCACCTAATAAAAGAGATAAAAGATGAGTAGGTTAAGAAAAGAAAGAAGCAAGCATTCAAGTAGAAATATAATGTATTTGATTCCAGTATAATGGAAGCTTAGATGTTTCCTTGGCTATGTAATGGTGTATAATTAGCACTGGATCAGACTTACCTAACAGAGTAAGGAAAAATGATACTTTGTTCTCTATTTTTAGAAAGTCACATTTGGGCTTCTGCTTTACATTGTTTAAAAAATGAAGAAAACATACTCTTTTTCTTGCTGGAACTAACTCATGAAATCACCACTGGTGCCAGTGGGAGTCTTCCACATGGGAGGAGAGCAACCTCAGGGAGATTAATTTTAATCTGTATAATGGCATGAGAATAAACAGTGAAACTGCATGTGTTGTGGTCCCAGTCTTGCTCTCCAATGGTGTGAATGTGTTAAAAGACACATCAAATGCAGCAAGATATTTCATCTATTTTTGTTGTGATGGGCATGTGGGGATGTGTGAGGAAAGCTGCACTTGTGGTGCCAAAGTAGGCAGTATCTGTGAGAGTGAAAAGCACAGCAGTCTTCAGATTTCTAGAGGGTCGAGCATCTAGGTGCATTGGCATGACTGGTGTATTATTAAAAAAGGATTTTTTTTAAAAAAAATCAGTTTTGTAAGGGTTTCTCATTCCCCTCATGTTGCTGTTGTTGTTTAGTCGTTTAGTCGTGTCCGACTCTTCGTGACCCCATGGACCAGAGCACGCCAGGCCCTCCTGTCTTCCACTGCCTCCCGAAGTTGGGTCAAATTCATGTTGGTTGCTTCGATGACACTGTCCAACCATCTCATCCTCTGTCGTCCCCTTCTCCTCTTGCCTTCACACTTTCCCAACATCAGGGTCTTTTCCAGGGAGTCTTCTCTTCTCATGAGATGGCCAAAGTATTGGAGCCTCAGCTTCAGGATCTGTCCTTCCAGTGAACACTCAGGGTTGATTTCCTTCAAAATGGATAGGTTTGTTCTCCTTGCAGTCCAGGGGACTCTCAAGAGTCTCCTCCAGTACCACAATTCAAAAGCATCAATTCTTCGGCGGTCAGCCTTCTTTATGGTCCAGCTCTCACTTCCATACATCACTACTGGAAAAACCATAGCTTTGACTATGCGGACCTTTGTCGGCAAGGTGATGGCTCTGCTTTTTAAGATGCTGTCTAAGTTTCTCATCGCTTTCCTCCCAAGAAGCAGGCGTCTTTTAATTTCGTGGCTGCTGTCACCATCTGCAGTGATCGTGGAGCCCAGGAAGGTAAACTCTGTCACTGCCTCCATATCTTCCCCTTCTATTTGCCAGGAGGTGATGGGGCCCGTGGCCATGATCTTAGTTTTTTTGATGTTGAGCTTCAGACCATTTTTTGCGCTCTCCTCTTTCACTCTCATTAAGAGGTTCTTTAATTCCTCCTCACTTTCTGCCATCAGAGTGGTATCATCTGCATATCTGAGGTTGTTAATATTTCTTCCGGCAATCTTAATTCCGGCTTGGGATTCATTCAGTCCAGCCTTTCGCATGATGTATTCTGCATATAAGTTAAATAAGCAGGGGGACAATATACAGCCTTGTCGTACTCCTTTCCCAATTTTGAACCAATCAGTTGTTCCATATCCAGTTCTAACTGTTGCTTCCTGTCCCACATATAGATTTCTCAGGAGATGGATAAGGTGGTCAGGCACTCCCATTTCTTTAAGAACTTGCCATAGTTTGCTGTGGTCCACACAGTCAAAGGCTTTTGCGTAGTCAATGAAGCAGAAGTAGATGTTTTTCTGGAACTCTCTGGCTTTCTCCATAATCCAGCGCATGTTAGCAATTTGGTCTCGAGTTCCTCTGCCCCTTCGAAATCCAGCTTGTACTTCTGGGAGTTCTCGGTCCACATACTGCTGAAGCCTACCTTGTAGGATTTTGAGCATAACCTTGCTAGTGTGTGAAATGAGTGCAATTGTACGGTAGTTGGAGCATTCTTTAGCACTTCCCTTCTTTGGGATTGGGATGTAGACTGATCTTTTCCAATCCTCTGGCCACTGCTGAGTTTTCCAAACTTGCTGGCATATTGAGTGTAGCACCTTAACAGCATCATCTTTTAAGATTTTAAATAGTTCCACTGGAATGCCATCTCCTCCACTGGCCTTGTTGTTACCCATGCTTTCTAAGGCCCACTTGACTTCGCTCTCCAGGATGTCTGGCTCAAGGTCAGCAACCACACTATCTGGGTTGTCCGGGACATCCAGATCTTTCTGGTATAATTCCTCTGTGTATTCTTGCCACCTCTTCTTGATGTCTTCTGCTTCTGTAAGGTCCCTACCATTTTTGTCCTTTATCATGTCCATCTTTGCACAAAATGTTCCTTTAATGGCTCCAATTTTCTTGAACAGATCTCTGGTTTTTACCTTTCTATTGTTTTCCTCTATATCTTTGCACTGTTCATTTAAGAAGGCCCTCTTGTCTCTCCTTGCTATTCTTTGGAAGTCCGCATTCAATTTTCTGTAACTTTCCCTATCTCCCTTGCATTTTGTTTCCCTTCTCTTCTCTGCTATTTGTAAGGCCTCGTTGGACAGCCACTTTGCTTTCTTGCATTTCCTTTTCTTTGGGATGGTTTTCGTTGCTGCCTCCTGTACAATGTTACGAGCCTCCATCCATAGTTCTTCAGGCACTCTGTCCACCAAATCGAGTTCCTTAAATCTGTTCTTCACTTCCACTGTGTACTCATAAGGGATTTGGTTTAGATTATACCTGGCTAGCCCAGTGGTTTTTCCTACTTTCTTCAGTTTAAGCTTGAATTTTGCTATAAGAAGCTGATGGTCAGAGCCACAATCAGCTCCAGGTCTTGTTTTTGCTGACTGTATAGAGCTTCTCCATCTTTGGCTGCAGAGAACATAATCAACCTGATTTCGGTATTGCCCATCTGGTGATGTCCATGTGTAGAGTCGCCTCTTGTGTTGTTGGAAAAGAGTGTTTGTGATGACCAGCTTGTTCTCTTGACAAAATTCTATTAGCCTTTGCCCTGCTTCGTTTTGAACTCCAAGGCCAAACTTACCTGTTGTTCCTTTTATCTCTTGACTCCCTACTTTAGCATTCCAGTCCCCTATAATGACAAGAACATCTTTCTTTGGTGTCAGTTCTAGAAGGTGTTGTAAGTCTTCATACAATTGGTCAATTTCAGCCTCTTCAGCATCAGTGGTTGGTGCATAAACTTGGATTACTGTGATGTTGAAAGGTCTGCCTTGGATTCGTATTGAAATCATTCTATCATTTTTAAGATTGTATCCCAGTACAGCTTTTCCCACTCTTTTGTTGACTATGAGGGCTACTCCATTTCTTCTACAGGATTCTTGCCCACAATAGTAGATATGATAATCGTCTGAATTGAATTCGCCCATTCCCGTCCATTTTAGTTCACTGACGCCCAGGATGTCAATGTTTATTCTTGCCATCTCCTGTTTGACCACATCCAGCTTACCAAGGTTCATAGATCTTACATTCCAGGTTCCTATGCAGTATTTTTCTTTGCAGCATCTGACTTTCCTTTCACTTCCAGGTGCATCCACAGCTGAGCGTCCTTTCGGCTTTGGCCCAACCACTTCATTAGCTCTGGAGCTACTTGTACTTGTCCTCCACTCTTCCTCAGTAGCATGTTGGACGCCTTCCGACCTGAGGGGCTCATCTTCCAGCGTCATATCTTTTAGCCTTTTGTTTCTGTTCATGGGGTTTTCTTGGCAAAGTTACTGGAGTGGCTTGCCAGTTCCTGCTCCAGGTGGATCGCGTTTAGTCAGAACTCTCCACTATGACCTGTCCGTCTTGGGTGTCCCTGCACGGCATAGCCCATAGCTTCTCTGAATTACTCAAGCCCCTTCGCCACGACAAGGCAGCAATCCGTGAAGGGGCATTCCCCTCATATCAAGTATTAATCAAGTATTAATTCTCCACTGCAGCTTTTTTTTTTTAAACTGTGTTAAGTGTTACTTCCAAACCAATGTGCTCAGCATTGTGCTGTAAGGCAAAACAAAAACAGCTTCCTGTGGAAGATGAAACGTAAAACAGAAAAGGAAACATAGTTTATTCTTAATTAATACATTCCCCTCATATCAAGTATTAATTAAGAATAAACTATGTTTCCTTTTCTGTTTTACGTTTCATCTTCCACAGGAAGCTGTTTTTGTTTTGCCTTACAGCACAATGCTGAGCACATTGGTTTGGAAGTAACACTTAACACAGTTTAAAAAAAAAAAGCTGCAGTGGAGAATTAAACTCCTGAGCCGGTGTTCCATCTTGCTGACTTAAACAAATCAGAGGATCAGAATAAGTGAACAGGATCTATCCTGGCAAGACATAATGATAATTAGTTACAATTATAGTTTTGTAGTCCAAAATGTAGTTAGCTACCGTTATGGTAGCTATCTCAAAGAAAGCTGCTGTCCTATAGTATAAAGCATATTCACTCCTTGCCTGTGTCTTTGTCACCTCAATACTCACAACAGATCACGAGGCAGCAGCATGAAGTGTCGCACAATCCAGCACTCAAACTGTATGATATTCCTCCTCTATTTAGTGAGTCATGTGCTCACAAATATAAATGTAACTAAAATTCCAATTGCACAACAAAGAGAGTTATGCCATGTTAAGTTACAACTTACATATTTCATTTTAACCTTATTATTGGGAAGAATAATCAATCACAAGCAACAAGTTACTCTCCAAGCTCTGGTCTGAAAGACTCATTGCAAGACATAAAAACTATGAAATCTCTTCACCCATGTGTTTTCTAGGCTACCCATCAGGTGATATACATGTAACCAGTACATTTGGCACAGCTGTTCTACTGGCAATTTCCACTCAAAGCTTCTGCTGAATGTGCAGAGTTGAAAGAGCAGAGTTGAAAGAGGCCAGTGGAGATAAATTTATTCTCATTTTGGTGTGTTCAGCCAACAAATCTATTGAAAGTGAGAACAGGTAGTTTCCATTAAGTCTAATTAGCCTCAGTCCTCATCTGTTGACAGTGGACTGGGTTTATTTACTTTATTTCTGTCTCACTTCCCTACACAAAGGACACAATTTAAGCAAGTTAACAGCTTTAGGAGGAAATAGCTTGAATAGTCTTATTCATTATGTGCCCATAGCATTGGCCACATTCTGTGTGCAACTTGTAGAATAGATGAGAAGCAGCACTTCTATGCAGCTAGCCAGAGGCTTGTGCTAAACACAGGTTATTATGCTTTGTGGGTGCCAGGAAGGGACATGAGGAGTAATTGTGAAATTTCTTGTCCCAGTGATTTTCGAAGCCTCCATGTGCTAGGACCCCCTGTAGAGGCTTCCCTCTGCACCAGGAAGATTCCTCAGATTCTCATGAAAACGCGTCCCTAGTCTAGTTTTCCCCTTTCTTTCTTTCAATTTTTGACAAATTCAGTACTGCTTAATGCCCTTTCTAGTGAATTCTGCACAGAAAATAAATTGTTTCATTCTGTGCAGGAATTGTAACAATTTCAGACAACTTGGCATTTCTCTGTACTTTCCAAGCAAATCCTAAGCAGGAAACATGCCGTTTCTCTGCAGGAATAGTAACAATCCTGTGCAGCTTGGCATCTCTTTTAGTGGAAAGAAAATGATCACAAAACTTTCAAGAAATCTCACTTGAGGGGCAGGATCTCTTGCAGAGAAATTGGTGTGCTAGTAAGAGAGAGAGAGAGAGAGATCTCCCTCCTCCCAGTTTCCTTCTCAGAATGAAAGGCTGCAAGATTCACATACCTAGTGCCAGGTCCCTATTGCTTAGTTGTGCCCTGAAGAGAGAAATAGGATGAATAATGGAACAGGATTGGAAGGCTGGTCTATGTTAGTCTCAGGAACTGGTCATGGCAGTTTGCAGAGAACATAACAAAGTGCAATGGACCCGTGAAAAAGATAGAAAATCATCACTGCATCTTCATAGCAGAAACATGACGCAATAAGAGGGAAAACCAAGATGCAGAAAGAGAATTCTGAGAAGGGGTGATTTTTTGGGAAAAGATAGTACCACAGCAAACTATGGCAAGTCCTTAAAGAAATGGGAGTACCTGACCACCTTATCTATCTCCTGAGAAATCTATATGTGGGACAGGAAGCAACAGTTAGAACTTGATATGGAACAACTGATTGGTTCAAAATTGGGAAAGTACGACAAGGCTGTATATTGTCCCCCTGCTTATTTAACTTATATGAATACATCATGCAAAAGGCTGGACTGGAAGAATCTCAAACTGGAACTAAGATTGCCGGAAGAAATATCAACAACCTTAGATATGCAGATGATACCACTCTGATGGCAGAAAGTGAGGAGGAATTAAAGAACCTCTTAATGAGGGTGAAAGAGGAGAGCACAAAAAATGGTCTGAAGCTCAACATCAAAAAAACTAAAATCATGGCCACTGGTCCCATCACCTCCTGGCAAATAGAAGGGGAAGATATGGAGGCAGTGACAGATTTTACTTTCTTGGGCTCCATGATCACTGCAGATGGTGACAGCAGCCACGAAATTAAAAGACGCCTGCTTCTTGGGAGGAAAGCGATGACAAACCTAGACAGCATCTTAAAAAGCAGAGACATCACCTTGCCGACAAAGGTCTGCATAGTCAAAACTATGGTTTTTCCAGTAGCGATGTATGGAAGTGAGAGCTGGACCACAAAGAAGGCTGACCGCCGAAGAATTGATGCTTTTGAATTGTGGTGCTGGAGGAGACTCTTGAGAGTCCCCTGGACTGCAAGGAGAACAAACCTATCCATTCTAAAGGAAATCAACCCTGAGTGTTCAGTGGAAGGACAGATCCTGAAGCTGAGGCTCCAATACTTTGATCATCTCATGAGAAGAGAAGACTCCCTGGAAAAGACCCTGATGTTGGGAAAGTGTGAAGGCAAGAGAAGAAGGGGACGACAGAGGACGAGATGGCTGGACAGTGTCATGGAAGCTATCAACATGACTTTGACCAAACTGCGGGAGGCAGTGGAAGACAGGAGGGCCTGGCGTGCTCTGGTCCATGGGGTCATGAAGAGTCGGACACGACGTAATGACTAAACAACAACAACAAAATATATGTATCTTGCTCAGCAAATTAGTAACACCTGTTCTCTGGTGCAATGCAATAAACTAATCTGGAAAGTTCCGGCACAGACATTGAGAGGCGAAGAAAGAAGAGGAAGATGGATCATACCTGCTCTTCCTCCACTCAGATTTCAGTAAATTGCTGTTGATATATATATATATTCAAACTTGGCAGATATATACTTCACCGACTTCTCTGAATTCCCATGCTGACACTAATTATGGCTTTTACAAAAGACAAAGCACTTAATTTTACTGTAAGTGATATTAGCATAATGGGTCATCCGGCATTTCTGTCTGCCAAGGATTCACTGTCTTTTCTCAAGCCCTTTGAAGCAAATTACCTCTTGAACATAAATCTTAAGTCTTTCCTTATAAAATGCTAACCACAGTGATGTAATTATGAATGAAATATTAACCATTTTCAATGAAGTAAGATTTTGATGTCATCTGCATAGGGAGTTTACAGTTTTAGTAAAAGCTAACTATCTTAGCTATTCTTTTAAATTAAATTTTGCCCCAGCCAAAGCTAAAGTACTGTATTTGAACATGTTGTTTCTCACAGTTGTCGAGGGCAATAAATTAATTCGAAGAATGGCTTCTGAGTTTTTTGCCTGAGCAAACACAGAGGTTTTCAGACTTCCTGAACTGGGGATGCCAGATGACACAAACTCTACGCACATATGCCATTACTCTATGAAAACCAGGTACACAGAGCCAATGTAAGACCCAATTAACAGTCACAACTAGGGTGAGGATTTCTATGACATATCATTTCCCCCCCTGAAACTAATGTTTGAGCTTATGGGTGAATCTGAACATGTTTATGAGTAATCTGGTGAGAAAGGCCAGATTACTGACAAACATGTTTGAACTTGCTTATGGATTCAAATATAGGTTGCAGAGAAAATGTGAAATTTTTGCATTTAGAAGAAATCCTGCCTTTTTATTTTTTATTTTTTTTGGCTATGCCTGTGGCCACGCATTTTATTAGTGAATGATGGCAGAACTGAATCTGCTAGTAGCACCGCTTTCATTTATATATATATATATATATATATATATATATATATATATATATATATATATATATATATATATATATATATATATATATATATATATCTCATAGTGGTTAATGGATTTTTTAATTTTTTTAACTTTTTTTATTGCAGATCACATCAAGCTTACTGAAAAAGCACATTGAAAATGTTTTACATACACACACACATACAATGCTCCATGCATTATAATTGTTACAGCAATATCAGACAAGGCCAGAACTTACCTTATTATCAAGCACGCATACACAGAGTTAACACGAATAGTATCCCTACTGTTATTTAAACCACATATCCTTAGAATGCATGGAGGGGGTGAGCAGATCCACACTATTGTAACTTCTGTTATTTCACATTGCACTGATTTCTGCAGGTAGCCTCAGAATAGATTCAAATCTATAATTCCACATCTATAATGTTGAGATATGAGCTGGCCCAGAATTTCCACCAATAATCAGAATGTCACACTACAATTGTAAAATATCATGTAGTACAGATGGAAAAAAGTTGGATTTGCTTGTCCATACAGTAATATGTATTCCGACCTCCTGAGAATTACCACAGCATGGTTTGCATTCCAAAGGAACAAATGTGCACAAGACTATGTATAGTTGTGTACATTTCAAGAATATGCATAACTAAAAATATTTATATTTCAAAAAGAGGTCCAAGCATTTTTTTTAAATCAAATAAACATGTATATAAATATCTGTGCAGAAATATGGATAGATTTTGGAAAACTCACACCAAAGTGCACACAAATTTATGGTAAGACAACAGAATGCTGATGAGAAATTAAAAATCAAAGAATGAAACAGTGAGAAACATTTAGATATGACCTTGAAGATACCAGACCTTATTTCAGTACATTTTTTAAAAAAATCCAGTGAAAAATGTTCTGCTTCTGCTTTAGACTTTTAATCCACCTTTATAAACTATATGTATTTATTTCTGGATAGAAAAGAAAGAAACAAAAACAGAGTATGATTTTTTAAAAAAAACAACACACGGGAATGACCATTCAAAAATGAGACATTTTAATCTGTTCATCACACTTCAGCATATATTTGTGCTGACTTATCTTCCATACTATTCCCACCAAGATGCTCTTTCCATGGCATGTCAAGGCTTCCAGAAATTACCAAAGAATAAACAACGTCTTATAATGTGATTATGTCTGTTCCGTAGGGACCTGTAGATAAATTTTGACACCCTGTTGGGCAATTCTGATTTCTAGTGTAAAGCTTTGCCATTTAGTCTGCATCAAATGCACCACCAGGGTGCTTCCAATGCTGTTAAGTATTTGAATTAATAAAATAACTGTTCCCACTTTTGTTCTGAGAACACCATCTAGAATCTACGTACTTCTATGCATAGTGATTAAGCCATTAAATTGTATTCCTAACACTTTTAAAATGTAAATGTGCAAACAATATTCTAAGGAATTGTTTAGTATACTTTATTGGAAATGCATACTCTGAAATGAATCACATCTTGGCTGTTCACTTAGAAAACTGTGGGATTAATCATGCTGCATTTTCAGTATTTTTAGTGTAAATTGTAACTTTAAGCAAAATGCTAAGGACAGAATTACTTTCCTGCTTATTTTTATATAGATGGTATATGATCGAGAATTTTGCGTTAACATATTAGAGGAAAGAGTACTATTAATAGGATAATGACTACAAACCTTGAAACAGAACAGCACAGATTTGAAACAAGACTAATATCTGTATGTCTTTCACAAATAGAAAGAATAGCTGCAAATAAATATTCTGAGTTTCAGCCATAGCATAGAGAGAAGATTTCAACCGAATAGATCTGAAAGGACAAATAAGGGCTCATTCAGACAGGCATTTGTCCTGCTGTTTGGTGCATTGTGGAGATGGATTGGTTCGCTCTTTTTTCCAGTGACCACATGATGTAATCACTAGATTGGACCACGTTGGTTCCTGTGCACACCACCTGTACCTTTTTGAGCCCTGTGAGGGGCTTCTACTTTTTCGATGTGGGTTTAGTCCATTCCCAGTATGCGTGAGCACTGGAAATGGAGTAAAATTTAACTTTACAGCTGTCCAAGCTGCCAAAGCTCCTTCCAGTTTCAGTTTCTGGTATTGTGAAATGGCGTAATAAGTAAGCCACTTTGGTTTATCAGTAAATTAAACACTCCCCCTGTTCCCCTGTGCAGGGGCAGGGGAAGAAAAAATATTTTTCCCATGCTAGAACATTGCTGTTGTGCTGAATCACTTAGATTAATTTTTTTTAAAAAATATTTGCCTTTATGTGAAATGTCAATTGAAACCTCAGCTGCGGGCAGTTTCTCGATCAGCATTACACACAAGGCAAAGAGTTTTTCTTAAACATTTTTGCTCGATAGCTCAGTGGTTTAAGTATTTGGCCAAAGACTGGGAGTTCAGTTCCCCATGTGCTTCCTTGACAAAGGCTGGACTCCATGATCCATTTGGTACCTTCCAATTCTGCAATTTTAAAATGATAATTTAATCCAAGTGATCTAGTCTTTGAAAATCATTAGATAACTTTACTGCTGCTAAATCTTTGGAAAACTGTGGTATTTTAAATCCTTAGCAGTACCTGATTAGGAATAGCCAAACCCATCAGATAAAATTTTGTGACACTGATGGTCTGGGGATGACAGCTATCAGCAGTTAAAAAAAGAAATTATCAACTTGTTTGGCTTAAAATTCCTAGGATGTCTAGATAGATATTAGATATTCTGAAATCTTGTGGTGTTGGTCTGGTGGTATTCTCTGCATGTGAGTTTTATTTCTTCTGTTGGAACTCAGCATCACTTGTTGATTGCTTATAGGATGTGCCAATCAAGAAGCTAGATAATCTATCTGCTAAATGAGCAGCAAGGAACTTGTGATTCCAGATATATACAATGAAGTTCAGCAATATTAACTACAAAGCTTTAGTTTATTCTGTTTTCTTGCCCATCTATATCTTTCTTGGACTTCTTTATTGTTGTCTTAAACTCTGCATGGTTACATTTTTGGAATTACATCTGTCTGGAAATCAGCTGAAAGATCAACTGGAATCCTGCAACCATGTTTGCTGAATCCCAAAATTCTGGGTTAATCTATTCCATTTATGTTCTTATGCAGCTGGATACTGATCCTGAAAGTTTTATAAATGCTTGTATACAAGGAATATGTTATCTGCTATGGTCGACAGATTTCCTGTGGCTCTCAGTCCTAGAATGTAATCCCATCACCCTGGCCATGATATTTATTAGAACAGAACAGTTTCTGAAATAAATATCTATAACTTTATATAGTAACATTTGTGAAAGATGGAAAAGTATTGGCCATATGTTGTGAACAATCCATCTTCTAAGGAAAACTGTTATAGGAAAGCAAACAGAGGGTATCATTGTGACCTACCTATGGCTATGATTCTAATCTGAGATAGTTTGGGGACACCATTTTGGAATATAATACAATTTACCATACCATAAAATTTAAAAAAGAAACTACTGTATGAAGTTGTGGTTGATTTGATGGTTAACAAGCTGAAGTATATTTTCAAGGAAAGTCTTAGAAATGTTGAGTCTTAGAAAGTGTTCAGATGGGATTTTGCTTTTCAATAAATAAAACATTGAGCAGAGACTTAATAATGAAGAATTCCCACGTATATGCCATGCCAAGCCTAAGACCAAGTTTCTTGGTGTTAATGACACTTTCAGGATTACTATTTCTTTATCAGGCAAGATACTAAAAAAATAAGATGGTCTCTATGCTATCCTGGGATATAAAAGGGAAAGATCCAGATGAAATTTACCCAGTTGAAATGGAACTCTCTCACATCACATGATGAGTCCCATTTTATTGTCTGCAGTTGACTTCCCACATTATATCTAAGGACAAATGCAGACTGCAGTGACTCAAGGCCAAGGCACTTCTCCTCTTGCTGCTTACTTTTGCAACTTCTATACCTGATGAAAGTATACATCATGAGCAGATGGCAATCTGAAAAGCTTGCAATATTTGTTTATGTCTGCACGCTTTTAGGTTGGCCTATTAAAGTTGTCACTCCAGTATAGAGCTTGGAATTTGTTTTGTGCTGGAAAAGTTATCTTTCTTTTGTTTATTGTCACTGTAGACACTATAGACATACAGATACTCCCTCTGCTAAGCTGCCAACCATGACCACAGAAAAACCCTACTTTTCTCACATAAAGTTGTTCATATTGATGTGGACAGCTGAATTTCCATAGATCTAATTATTATCATATAGAAACCATTTCAAACATCTTTGGTGAAATGACGTACTTTTGCTACTGCCCTCACATGTAGAACAGGGAGGGGAAATCCTCCAGTCTACAAACCTGGCCAGATGCATTCCACAGATGTTGACTGTTATCCTGGTTGTAGACAAAGAAACTACTTAAGAAGCATTGATAGAAGACTGAGGAAAGCCTGGGATGGTTTTGCATGGTACTAAGGTTTGTTTTGCAGCCTAAAAAGATGCTACATCCAACAGAGCTTGTTTGCAGGTTCTAGTACGGTTTAACCTTGACCAAAGAAAGGTACACTTCATCTATCTGTGATGGTCATTCTCTTCCACCAAATATGCAGCTCTAGTGGGAAGGTGCTTTAATTTACTGCCAGAAAATTCCATGCAATACCTGCCAGGAAAGGTATTGCATGGAACTCTGCAAGACCTATTCATTGTTACTTCCTTGATGTCTTTGGCCTCAGGATTACAAAGTAGGAAATAAAGTACAGTACTATCACTACCCAAACCTTCCCACTGCTCCCCCCATCTACTGCCTGAAGCAGTCATGCCCCTCTTAGTGTGGGGGTCTAGTACTGGCAAGATGGGTTAAGACGTTATAAAACATTTTTTTTTATGTTACTTGTTAACAATACCCATTAGAATAAGTGCAGAGTTTGAAAAAAAATTTGTTGGGGGTGGGAGAACAACAATTCCTAAAATCCTCTAGTCAGTGTGGTCATGTTGGCTTGGTGATTTTGAGAGTTATGGTTCAGAAATGTAACTTTTTTAATCACTAGGCAAATTGATATTTAGGATTATCCATATTTTATTTAGAACTGAAGATGCTTTTCGGTCACAGATTCGGTTTAATTGTCATATTTTAAAAAAGGCAGCTCTCAAACCCTCAAAGTGGCTGAAGTATGTGGATGGCAGGTCAATGTTTTGAGGTGCTGTTAACATTTGCTCTATGTTCTAACATTTGCTCCACCAGCTTCACAGGTGGGCTTGGCAATGTTTTCAGAAGGAGAGAACTAAATTACCATGGGAAATGACACACTTTGATTCTGCTGCAGGGGTTATGCTTGTCTTCAAAACAGTTTAAATTAAGTGGCAAATAGCACAGGAAAGCCTGTTGCATTTTTGCCAGCTTTACAGATATCAGTCTCAGAGTCATTAAACTGACATCCATCATTTCCATCCTACATTTCATACATTGAGTCCAGGAAAATAAGTTTAATTGACAGGAACTTGGCAGAATGTTTGTAGGAATATATATCAGAAAGAATGCTGCTTTATTGCTAGGCAGTTGTAGAACTGTAACTGGAAGCATTTCACTCACTGAATCTTTTTACAAACTAGCAAAAAGATAATGAAAAAAGACAATAGTTATTAATGAAGCAGAGTCTCACAACAAAATATTAGAGTATTTGAGATCTGTTACTTGTTAACTGCCAAGCTCTTCCAGGCAGTCCAGTTTCCTTCCATTCCACCCTTCCATATCTCTTTTTTTTCTTCTTCCATCCATTTGATTAGTCCCCCTTGGGAACAGGGAGGAACATTTGTGCTCATCCCACTGAAATAAAATCTTTAATTTCTTCTGTACTTCTCACTTCCGTCTCTAATGCATTTTAATATACCTTCTCTATATCAAGTATGGCTTTATCCACACAATATGACTCTCTCCATTCATTTTTCTCCATGAGTCTCCTCTTCCTTTCTCCTGGCCTACCAAGTCTAGAGATAACATTTCCCCTTCTAAGCACTTTTCAGGAGTTTCTTCTTTTGGCCTATCACCATTCCTTGCCAGCGAGTTTTCACTGGGCTGCTGGTGGAGCAGGCTGGGGTTTGGGTCCCCTCCCTTAATATTCTTCCTACTGGGGCAAAGCTCAGGCTGGCTCTGAAGTGCCCCACATTTTCCTTCTTGTGTGTGGTTGGCACAGTTTGGGCTATATTTGGGGAAGCACAGGAAAAATTAAATCAGAAAGAGAAGGAATGATATATTTAATATACTGTGGAGCTTTGGTTCTTCCTTATACCTAGGGCACATAAATATGGATACGAAAAATCTGTCATTTGTGTTCTTACTGCATTTTTTGGAATCTCAAAAGCATTTTCCCTGTATAAGTCCCACATCAGGTTGCAAAACTTTTATTTCTTCCCACATAGAAATAAATATTTTGGTACATACTTTTCCTGGTTTATTTCTTGCACACTTCCCCTTTTGACTAAAGTGTTCTGGTTGTGAGCCTTAAAGCCCTAAATGTGTTGTCTTAAGGACCTCACACACATACTCACCAGCCTCCTCGTGTCCTATAATTTGAACCCTTTCTCTGTACTCTCCCATTGTGGTGAGGGGACTTGATTGATGGAGACAAGAGAAAGGGGTTTCTCAGCAGCCACATGAAAATTCTAAAATTCCTTATTTCAGGACAATAACCTGGCACTATTCTGACTGAATTTCATTAAACTCTAAAGACCTTTCAATTTATTTAAGTTTTATT
Source organism: Intellagama lesueurii (assembly GCA_037013535.1). NCBI lineage: Eukaryota > Metazoa > Chordata > Lepidosauria > Squamata > Agamidae > Intellagama > Intellagama lesueurii. Next base: position 54,242,401 of record JBAJHW010000003.1, on the reverse strand, counting down.
TAATGCTTTACAAGGTGTATCTGCTTTTATTATATTTTCTAATGCTGTTGTATTTTGTTGGTTCTAACTGCTTTTATCAGCCTGAGTGGTACAAATAGTTTTTGTATAAAATTTAACAAACATCTGTTTTGTACTGAGTTTGTTTTTCTCTATTACCTGCTAGTTTTATAATTTCTCCTGAGTTTGATCTGGATATGTAACCACTTAGTCTCGGTTCCTGAAGTCTTGCCAATCTGGCGGTGTTAAAATGCTTCATAATAATAGGCTGTGTGAGGCACAAGTAGGAGAAAGTGCTAACTTTTAAATTCAAATATGTATTTGTTTATTTTAAGGGCCCAATTGCATTATACACAGTACATTTCATACAAACACCTTTCATGTTTGGATGTTTAAGTGAAATTCCATAAAAATAATCTCAGCAGTATAAACCTGTCCATTCAGTGTGAAATTATTTTGTGCTACTTGGCCTTTCTTCTACATGAAATGCATTCCATATTTTTAGAAACTTCTTTTTTATATAAAAAGCTGGGCTTTGGCCTATGTTTCTCAAACCAAATAACATACAAATTAAAATTGAATAATTGAAAGTAAAATTATGGGATGAGGGGAATCTATGTCTTTGGGAAAATCTTGAGACTACAAGTCAGCTATACTTACCACTGTTATCTCTACTCATAATTCCATAAACAGAGACACACTGCGTGAGATAAATTCCTAGGTAGTTACAATACTTTAATAATTAACATAAATCTAGCTTGTGACTCTGGTTCTTCTCATATTGTTGAAGATATACTGTACAGAGAAGTCCATCACTTTTCTTATATGTTTTCTTATTGATAATAACTGCTCAAAACTTTTCCAAATGGGAATTGTCACCTCTACTTGAAAACAAATTAATCATATATAATTCATAGTATTATTTGTACCAGAGACAAATATGCTAAGTTATTAGAAGTCATAATTGGTTATTAGACTGAATCATGCAAAACATTTTCAGTCTATTTAATGTATCAGACCAGTGAATTACTTGCAGGTAGAAAAGAATATAGTAACAAGGCCTCAGCCAAAGAGTTAACCTGTAATCTGAGCCTCTTGATATTTACTCAAAAGTATGTGCTACTATGTGTTAAAACCGTGCATTTTAAGTGTTCAATACTAGGCTGAAATCTCATGCATATTTATTTAGGAGCAAATCTGACTGAATTAAATGGCACTTATTCCACACTAATTTAAATGATAGTTCAGTAAAGCCTTGGAAAAATTATCTTAAGCAATCTCAAAGATGTATTCTCGAAGGCTTTCACAGCCAACAGCCAATGGTTGTTGTAGGTTTTTTTGGCTGTTTGGCCATGTTCTGGAGGTTTTTCTTCCTAACGTTTCACCAGTCTCTGTGGCTGGCATCTTCAGAGGACAGGAGCTAGAACTCTGTCTGTGTTCTGGTGTAGTGTGTGGGATTGTTGAATTGAGTTGAGTCAATCCCACACACTACACCAGAACACAGACAGAGTTCTAGCTCCTGTTCTCTGAAGATGCCAGCCACAGAGACTGGCGAAACGTTAGGAAGAAAAACCTCCAGAATACGGCCAAACAGCCTGAAAAACCTACAACAATCTCAAAGATATTTTAACAGTACAAATTTTCTGTGAACTGAGAACATGACTGGTTGAAAGTGGTATAAAAAACTAAATGCATATAAATATCACATTGGAAAGACAGTTCCAGGAGTCTTTAAAAGAATTAATGATGCACTGAATGTTCGGTATCTCCACCAATTTCGCTTTCCAACTCTTAATCTATACATAATGTCTGAAATTCTGTTGTGACAAACTTGCCAGATGGAAACCTACCGGCCATTTAGAATTTCATCAGTCTCTTCCTCACTGCCTTATATAGAAACAAAAGATTCCTGTTTTGACTGGGAATTGGGGTGACACAGAGATGTGGCAAACCTCTTGTCAGAGAGTTGGGATAACATTTAGTTTACCCACAAGGTGAGGCAATTACAGTCAAATTAATAGTATTACCTATTGGATGGAGGAAGATGGTGTCCTTGGTGTGTTCTCTTTTTTTGGCCAGTGTTAAGTGTTTATGCTTAGTTGCAGAGTCGCTGGCAGGTGGGGACAATTCAGTCAATGTTGCCAGAGGTGGGATTTAAAACCACCACTCCTGGCATGAATTTGCAGCCCTAATTTTGAAATTGACTTTTTAAAAAAAAAGGCCTCACATAGACACCTAGCACATTTTTTTTTCTGCACCATCCACAGATAAGTAGTGGCTGAGCTGAAAGCTAGCATTTGTTTGTGATTTTTAGTGGTTTAACAGAGATATCACCCACCCTTGCCTTCACACCCTATTTCCAAAAATATTTCAGATCAATTATTTTTCTAGGTTTGTTTTAGGAAACCATAATCAATAAGGTCTAATGAAGATTTTTTTTTCTGATCCAGGCCAATATCTTACACTTCTTCATGGAGAGGCACTGAGGATATGAGATTTATCATGATCTAAAATATATTAGTTTTACAATGCTATATTTAATTATCACAACTTCAACCATTTCATAGATTTTCTTGTAGATCTGCAGGTTGCCTGAATACCTTCAGAATGATCATTGTCACAGTATGAGACCCTAATGTTGAAGAGGTGGCCAAGATGCTGAAAATTACTCAAATATATTTATGGAAAAGGGAAATATTTGTTTTTACCTAATAATAAGTAAATAATAATAGATTGGGAAGTACTCCGTTTACAATCCAGTAGCCAGTAAGCCAACTGACAATGCCACCGAAGCACTGAGACAATTAAGTGCTGTTTAAAATGAACACGATACTACTGAATGGCAACAGGCAAAAAACTAGTCAGATTTTATTGCCAATAAAAGTAAAGTACTGAAAACATGCATATTAGATTAGAGCCCATCTAATTGGGGGATATGGGTGACTTGAAGTACAGTAATGGAAACAGGCGGTAATTTGTGTCATGATATACCATGTCACCCCCACTTGAAATTCCATTGGGCAGTATTAATTTAAGCAGAGGTCTATGCCTCTAATAAACCAAGTAAATTGAGTCAATTACAAATTTCATGCTTTTATGATTTTTGCTTTAGTTAGATAACATCTCCAATTGAATGCACTGGCCTCCAGAGAGATCTTGACCACTTACATAGAACATATGTTTGTGGTGTTATTTCCATTGCTCTTTCCTTTCTCTCGCTCTCTTTAGAAACAAATTTCCTTATGCATTGTACATAATAAATATAAAAATCAATGTTTCTGTTCTTAGGCTGCTTACAATTAATAATAAATAATAACAATAAATGATAAATGGGCACATTAATGCAGCACATAAAATGAAAATAAGCAGTTTTAGAATAAAGCCATTAAAAAAACCTGGGAGAACAAAAGTTAATTTCTTGACACTGAAATGACATCTCACAACTCAGAGAATCTGTCCTGGGAAAACCATTCGAAGTTGTTGTTGTTGTTTAGTCATTAAGTCGTGTCCGACTCTTCGTGACCCCATGGACCAGAGCATGCCAGGCCCTCCTGTCTTCCACTGCCTCCCGGAGTTGGGTCAAATTCATGTTGGTAGCTTCGATGACACTGTCCATCCATCTTGTCCTCTGTCGTCCCCTTCTCCTCTTGCCTTCACACTTTCCCAACATCAGGGTCTTTTCCAGGGAGTCTTCTCTTCTCATGAGATGGCCAAAGTATTGGAGCCTCAGCTTCAGGATCTGTCCTTCCAGTGAGTGAGGGTTGAACCATTCGAAGTCCTGTGCCATAAATAATAATCATATGCTGTCAAGTCAGTTCTGACTTATGGAGACCCTTTTTTCATTCTTTTCCAGGTAGGGAGTACTTAGAAGTGGTTTATCATTCCCTTCTTCTGGAGAAGCCCTGGGATTGTGCAGCTTGCCAAAGGCCACATAGGTTGGCTGTCTTCACAGGAGGGACACTGGGCAATCGAATGGAAGTACTGGTTCTCTGCTGTCACCACAGTCCCTCCAGCTCTCACCTGGAATATATACTTCCTTTTTTCCCCTACATTCTTGTCACTAGGAGATTTGCAATGTATTTCCATCCCCTTTTCAGAGAGGGGTGAAAAGACTAGAAGGAGATAATGAATCACACTTTTACTAGCACACTTTTACCAGAAATCAGGGGAGTGTCTGAAGAAGCCTGCCAAAAGGGTCAGAAAAGATGCTTCTGAAGGGGAGAAAAAGATTCTGAAGTAAAGTAACAGGAAGCTTACCTCCCCGGTCCCATTTTTATTTTAATCTTTCCCCACATTGAGCATAGGAAAGGCTACCTGAGCTCAAGTTCTGGAGCAGAATCTCAAAGTCACAGATATATGTCTGTGATCCTACTCCAGAGTTTGGTATAAGTATTTGTATTTATATTTATGTTTTAGTTGTAACTCCAGTTGTGATTGAATGACCAAAGTGGTAAATCAACGATAAAGACACCATACCATACTGCAGATATATATATATAAACAGCTGCAGGGACTTGCTTTCCTGTGTTTGCTTGTGGCTATAGACCTATGCAGCAGCTGATATTGAAGGGTATAAAAAAGGAAAGAAATATTCCTTCCTTTAATATTGCCTTTAATATTCCACGACGGGCAAGAAATTACAAGGTAAAGCATTTTCTATTCCTTTATATGCATCATTGCAAAAATATTATTTGCCATCTGTGGGTTGGATCCAGTGTTAATCTTGCTCAGATCCAAATATTGCTCACCAAAGGTTCCTTATCATCCTGGAATAAAGTGGCAAGTGGGGTGCCAGTATTATTCATCACCTTTATAAATGACTTGGATTAAGGTATGGAGGGGATGCTTATCAATTTGGGGGTGGCACCAAACTGGGAGGGACTGCTCATTCTTCAGCAGACAGAAGCAGGATTCAGAATCACCTAAACAGAGTGTAAAGTGGGGACAAAATGAACATAATGTGTCTTAAGGAAAAATGTAAAGTTCTACATTGGCTGTAAAAACAAAATGCACAGATAGAAGATGAATGATAGAAGAACATGTGAAAAGGATCTAGGGGTTTTAGTAGATGACAAACTAAACATGAATCAACAGTGCAATGTGATGGCAAAAAAAAAATATATGGAGGGAAATCCATGATAATTATTGTTGGTATCTGGTGTGTGCAGTGTAGTGTGGAGTTGCTGATGATTTGAATGTTTCATTCATGTGTATATGTGTGTCTTATCTCCCCATATTTGTAATTCTTTCAATTGTTTTCCTTTTCCTTTGAGCTATAAGCAATCTCTCTCCAGGGGCCTAGAGAGCCAGGGGCCTGGAATACCAAGAAAAAAACTTTCAATAGGAAATTCTGTTGGTGCTGCACCTACTATAATGCCAAGGGTTTGTAACACAGACCTTGGCAAGCTGCCATTATGATGATAATATCATTGTTTTGGCTAAAATGTTTGCAAAGACTGGAAACATAAAGGCCTATAGCATAAATCGTTTGATGCACCAAGGTCCTGGAACACCAGAATATTGTAACACCAAGGTATTGGAACTACGAAGAGTCCAAATTATAATTACCACCTCCATATTTACACATTGTAACATAAACACATTCAGCTGTCAGGAACATTATGTAGAGTAACCTTGCCTGGCGAGAGAAATGACTAATTGTTTTCCAACAACCATAGTAATTTATTATTCAAGCCTCAATTTTAAAAGCATTTTCATTTTCATGGGTACTTTTTATACACCCCCCCCCTAATTATTTTTACACTCTATACACAAAATTTCACATCTTGAAAGATGGAAAGGTGTCAGGGATGCTTTAGATGTGTATTTTGTGCTTGGTAGGTTGTCAGACTCAGTGACCCAGTGGTCACTTCTAGCTCTACGACTATGATTCTGTGATCCACTAAAATCCATGAGATCAATTATGACTAACTAAAGCCTCGTTGATCTCAATATATCATTGATTTGAATGGAAGATGCTACATGGGATTGTGTGAACAGAATTGAATGTTAGTACACATATGCTATATCTGTTAAAGTTGTGAACTTAGCAACCTTCAGTTCAATTCACACATTTACATGTAGCATGCTTCAGGAAAAGCCTGAAGAGCAAATTACAATGTTTCTCAGGTACCCATAAGAATCAGTACTAATAATGGAACATCCTGTGATTCTCTATATCTACCCAGAAGGAGTTATGCATTATTTATTTCTATGCTATCCTAGCTCCATTTACCTCTACCTTATATTTATTTGATATATATATTAGTGAAAAAGTGTCTCGAAATTCTCTGCCAATAGTTATTGGCTCAGTGATTTATAACTCAGTCCTCTTCATCTTTACTCAAAATTAAATCACTCTGTAGGGTTTACTCTCAGGTTACTGAGATTAGATTTCAGACAGAGGTTAGGTTCAAATAATATGATTCATATTTATTCAATAACACATATGATGAATTTCCATTCACTTATTTTCCATTATGAGTGGGAAAATGAAATACTACCACTTTTTGTCAGTTTCTCCCAAATGTGTGCACTGTTCTGCTTTAAAATTGACCAGTATGTTTTACAGAATCATGTTGGGATTTAACTGTGTCTTAAAACCTCAATATATGACCCTACATAGATAAGTAATTACTCATTATAATGAACATTTTAAATTATTGCTGTGCAGTAGCAAGTAAAATATTTTTCAGTAGTTAAATTCTGACTTTTCTTACTATATTATTCTCAGTTGTTTTTTGTAACTGCAATGCCTTTCAGTTAGGAAAGAAGAATGCATGAAGCAACATGCCAAATATTCATTTCAAATGTAACAAAAAATATTTACTTACATATTCATTTTTCATATTCATTAAATGTATAAAAACGTGTATATTACAAATTTGTATCACCTCTCCCAAACTCTCACATCTTTGCTATTAGATTATTTTTTCAACAGAAGTTTCACCATAGAAGATCAATGAGGAATCTGTTGAATTTATTTCTGATTATCACCATCTGCTATGATCAAAACATTTACTATTGCCAGTTAATGTGTATTGGTGGATTGAGTCTTCATGGTAACTCTTTGTGAAAAATGCAGTGTCCCAGCAAATAAATCAAATACCAGGAATGTCTACTTTTGCAGGATTTTAACAATACAGATGGACAATGAAGAACCAAAAAAATGCATTCCTTAATTTCATCTTTCAGCTAGCAGTGTCTATTTATTTTAAAGGCAGAGAAAATGGAGTACAGCAGCAGATTAATATGCTGTTGTGTCTCCTTATTAATATGCACTGCTGAAATTGCTGATTCTGTAGAAGTTATGTTAACAATAGATGCATCATTGTTCAGAAGCATGGGAATGGTTTAAATGAAATGAATGAAACCAAATGAAACACTGAAACTGAATTATTAAAGAAATGAGATTCTCTGCTAGATTTATACTTTGCATGTTTGGGATGCATTAACCTTGGCATGGATGTTGGGTGCCCCCTAATTACACAGATAGCTAACTTTCAAAACCTTCTAATCAGATGGTCATTTAGCAGTGAGCATGCAAAACATACAGATAATAGAGGGGCAAACCTTTACATTTGCATGGGCAAATACTACTTTCAAGCATTCCACACCAGGTTTTTTTTCTTGACATTGTAGATGGGAGGTTTATATGATCTAAGTCAATGACCTCCTTGTTTCAAGAAAAATGATTTCTTTTCCTGCAATGTTTTACAGACACCGGTGAAGATTAAATGCAGACTTACATAATCTTTTCATTTATATGGTAAGGAGAGACAGACAGACAATGCATATAGAATGGAATTGAAGGCACCTAACTGGTGAGCTAGTGGCACTGGAAGTCAGGAAAGCAATTGCTTTGCTGTTAAAGCAATGTATGTTTAAGTTCAGTAGGCTAACATGGGTTTTTTGTCTTTTCAGCAAAGTATCAGGTTTATGGAAAAGGAAAACGTGCAGCAAATCTCATTTTACCATTGAAATGATTGTCTTATGTATTTAATAGGAAATATTATCTTTTAATGGAAACTGCATGAGGAAGGGTCAGCAAGATCTCACAGTGTTTGCATCAGTAGATACTAATCATAATCTTTTAGGGCAGATGTCTTTATCTCTCAGACAGCTATAGAAAAAGGATGTTAGGCACATCATGCTGTCTGCTTTTAGCCCAACTCTACTATTCTCTGTGCAGTCCAACTGCTATACAGTGAAAACAGGCCAGATCAAAACACTTGAGTTAGTTGTCATCCTGTCTTCTGTACTTTCCGCAGGAGACCATTTCTCATCGTTTAATAATCTTACTTATTTGCTTGCATGCTTGCAAGGTGATCCTTTAGCCTGATTGGTTTTACAGCAATTTTTCACACAATGTTTCCATGTGCAGAGAGCAAACACAGGTCCTTAGGACAATCTCAAGGACACTTCATGTATGCTTTTTTTGTGGGGGGGGGGCATAGGGATAAATTGGCATAGTAAAAAAGTACAGGAATGAATGAAGTGTAGCACATGATTCTCTAGTACTGATTTTTTTGCTAGACAGTGCTATGCCATTCTGCAAATGATCTCTAAGCATCTCAAGAAGGCAGCAGCAGTGGTGGAGAAGGCAGTGACAGCAAAAGGTAGGGAGGCAACAGGCAGTGGAAAGAGGGCAGTGGGTAGTGGATGCCTCTAGGTGTCTGGGAGAGCATTTTATAGGCCCAATGAACCTGCAAACTAATTCGTGGTTTGTTGGTGAAAAGTTCAGAAATGTGTGGTTCGTGGCCTTCGACAAGCCATAAACGAAGATGAACTGCCATTTTGCTGGTTCGTGCCCATCTCTATTGTTGACCTTGTCTTGGCTACATCTTGTTTGTAACTAACACCACTGGTGATAATTTCTTGGCTACTTGCTCAAAATGTCTCCTTTTGAACTCTTATCACTATCTGCATGCTTATGTGATACCCGTGGGGAATTACAACTGGGAAGCAAGAAAGCCTGCTTTATCGCTGACTGTTTCAATATTTTTCCTGCCACACATATGACATAATGCTTGTTTCAGTAGCAAGACTGACAAATCCTTGCCATCTGAGGTTTTTACTACCTTTTGAATGTGTGGAGGTTTTTTGTTCTGGGGTTTGTTACTGGATGGATGGAATTTATTCATATGGTGTTTTCTATCTTTTGTAAAAAGTTGATTGTCATGTCAGAGGAACATCCTGATCAGAAGGGTTCTATTAGCATACTATTATGCTGAAAAAATAGCTTCAGGAAACAAGCTACAGCAAGAGTGTGGATTTCAAAGAAAGATTTGAGAGACTGCCCCCCAAAAGCATTTTTGGAAACATGGATTTGTAAACTTCAGTGTGGACATGAATCTCAAGACATTTTGGGATGAACTGCAACCAACCACAACCAATTGGATGGGTATTTTTGCCCTTGCTGGAAGAACACTAATAAGTGCTGATAGCAGTTTTTAGGAGTATCAGTAAAAGTGAAATTGTTCAGGAGAAAGGCAAAGTCAGGCAATCAGATTCCATGCTAATATGATGAGGTATCAGCCTGCTGTCCTCTATCTTCTGTATGTGTTTAAGACAAATGTTTAATCTCATCAATTTGCAGCCAACAGCTTTTGTATTCATAGGGCCATTGTTTATGAAAAGGAGATTCTAGATATCTGGCATTTAGAAAAACATTGAAGCCTAATCTAGAAATATCTGTCATAAAATCAGCCAGAATCATGCTTTCCATTTCAAAACATAGCTCTCCAATTGCACATTAGTACCACATATGGATCTTTTCACCCTTTTCAGAAGCAACTTCAAAAGCAATGTAGGTCAGAGCTGGTCTTTGAAAGTGAAGGTTTTAAAAATGCTGCATGCAAGCTAGGGCAAAAAAGATCTTTCCTATTCCTTTAATGTCCTTTAAGTTTATTCTGTCTTGTATTCCACTCCTCCTGAATTTCTGATTTAACTGGAAGAGTTTCTAAAATTAATCCTGGAACACCCATTATATGCACTTCACAGCAGCCTTCAGTTCATTTACATCTTTTTTTTCCTTTCTCCATACCAGTGTATATCTGCACATTTGTAAAAGATTACAAAAAGCAAGCCTGATGGGATTGTGCACATGTAGAATGTCAAGAAGATTCTGTTGGTCAGAGTTTTAACTGTGTATATTTGCGTTCTTGCATATACCGCATATGGTACAACACCACACACACACACAAATTGTGACACAGCTCTGTTTTGTGGCATTTTAATAGAGCACAATCACATTTGGTAAGAGAAGTTGAGCCACCATAGAGAAAGTCTTTGGATGCTATCATTCAAATGACACAATGTTATTATTGCTTTCTCAGAGTTTTATGAATATGCACATTGATCACTTGGAGAGGCTGTGTGGGTCCTCACGTCCTCCATGGAAAAGGGGATATCACAGCGTCCTATGGGGTTGGCCATCTCCATACAGGAGAGCAGTTGATAAGAACTTTATTCTTGAACTATATATAGATGGCTCACTGGCCTTCATAGAATCTTTCTCCTCAGGACTCCCAAACTCCCATGGTCTTCTCTGCTCCAGCAGTTTGCCTTTACCTCCACCTGGTTCAGTTCATAGTTTATTGGGCAGTTTCTTTAGTGCCTGAGTCCTTTCTCTTGTTCTTCTTTGGCATGGAAATCCAGCTCCAGATGTTGCAGTCTCCTAAATTGCCATTCACAATGCCAGGGTTGGAGTGGGAACTGGCACAGGTGGGATTAGACTAGGCACTGCTGGAGCAGGTTCACATTGCTCCACTGTAGATTCGGCTTCTGGCAGTTCCATGTGCCCAGCCATGGTAAAGCTGTCAGGTCCTGGGTTCTGGAGCAAGAGGCTCTCAAGTCACTTTGGAGCATCATTTCACATGCCTTCCACCTTCCCATCTTCACCACTTTCTTCCCTCTTTGCTACTGGCTCCTCCGTCTTTATAGCTTTCATGAAGGTTCTCCTGCTTTCCTGCCGCCAAGCACTTCTGGTTCCCACACAGTCACTGAAGAGTAGTTCAGTGGTTGTTATCTGAGAATTGATTAGATTGAAACTAAGTGGAGACCTAAAACATTTGTGCCTTTTTTGGAGGCCCCATTCTTGTTAAATAGAGAGGAGGAACCTGTCCTTTTGTTCATGCAATAAAAGAAAGCTAGTGTACGCTTACAACTTACTTTGCAGTACATGCCAGTTCTATACCAGCTTGTGCTTTGAAGCAAAATGAAATTGCCAGGTGACATTATTAATAAAAATAAAAGAGAAAGGGGGGAATTGATTACGTATTTGCTAAGAAAACACTGAGAAATTGTAGCAGAACCTTCTCTTTTGGTAACAAAACCCATTCAGGACTGAGGATCACTGATCCCCCTTGTTTGTTTGTTCTATTAATATCAGTAAAAAAGGAATACAAGCATTTAAATTCAACTGACCAACTCTGTGCTGCAGACTGCTAAAAGAGATGTTATATACATGGTAATCAGTACATATGGCAAAAATCCTGGGTGAGTGTTGTATTTTAAAGAGACAGAAGTTTGATTCTAGAAACTTCACTGAATGACAACTTACTCAATAGATTACCATCAAATACCCTGGTCACTTTGCTTACTTACACAAGTGTTTTGTGTAAATTAAATTATTTGTAGCATGATTCATTTTGGTCTGGCACTGAAAGTACTGATTTAGTTCACACTATCCTTTTTTATTTCTTTAACTGGACAGCTCTATTCATCTGTTATGTTCAAAGTACTCCATAGTGCTTTACCTCAGCAGTTCTCACTTAATCAATGGAAGCTAGAGGTTAAGACCCCTGCTTTGATAATGTACTTTGTAGATCTCATTTATGTATTTGCCAACTCCCCACCCCACTGTGCATGGTTTTTGCTTTGGAAAATGCTCATTCGTCTGTCATGGAAGTGAGAAGACAATGCATGAAAAATGGCTTACTTCTTGTTCTTATAATGTATGTAGGATAAATGTAAATTCAGTAACATGTTGTAGGCTCTTTTGAGAACTTCTATGTGTGCATAGCTGCCTAGACATTCATGTATAAATAAGACTATGGGGACATGTCAAGTCACAGTATAATGTTAATCTAGAACAAAAGGATGGCATACATTGTGAAACATGTTGAAGAGAATCAATGCTTGCAGAAAGCATTTGAAAAACATGTATAACAAATTGCTAGTTTTTCAGCCTTCATTTTGGAATGTTTATAATATACTGGTACTGTGGATAAAGTATCCTGAAAACATCTATCAGCATTTTATGAGACAGAAATCAATCCATCATCATATGAGAAAAAAGTTTACCCAGTCTGTAATGTGACATGACTACAACTGAGGAGAAGGTTGGAGAGGAATACTGAGAAAACTCTATATAAACTGGATTATTATCCCCTCCTCCCAAAACATCTGATTTTTAGAAAGAAAAGTGATGAGAACATCTGAATGAGAAATTTTACAGCAATATGCTGGTTTCCTTCTTGTTCCTAGATAGATAGATAGATAGATAGATAGATAGATAGATAGATAGATAGATAGATAGATAGATAGATCGATCGATCGATCGATCGATCGATCGATCGATCGATCGATCAGTTTTTGGCACAGTGATATGGGAATAGCATGGCCAAGGTCACAGTCTGCAGAGGTAAATGGCATCAGTCTGTAGGAGCTCCCCTGACTCCTTTAGACATGGTGCAACATGTAACATGGAAACTGTTTTTATCTGACTACTAAGTTCAAGAAGTATCCATATTTAGTGTAAACAATGTGATAGGTGAAAAAAACAGCCACAGGCACAACAAAAGTGCTGAAATTGATTGCATCTACTCCCTTTACTCCAATTTTTGAACAGACATAAATTTCTTTCACATTTTTGGTAGAAACAACTGGTGCACTTTATTCAGGCTTCTGAAATATGATAATATTTCATTAAACTGGCAAAATTGTGAGTAGCAGTTCACAAATCTTAATCTTAATGATTATGAATCTTTCTGATCATAATAAAGTGGTTCAAAAATCCTAATGATTTTCATGCTCCCATCTGTGGCAATAATTGTTGACAAAGTTATTCTGAAAAGCAGCCATTCTCAACCAATCCCAAGTAGCCAACTGAAGGTTGACTCAGTCTTCCATACTTCTGAGGTTGATAAATTAAGTACTCAGCTTGTTGGGGAAAGCAATGTGTAGCCTGTATAATGAAATTGTAAACCTCCAAGAGAGTGTTTTAAACACTATGTGGTGGTATATAAGCAACATGCTTTGCTTTTTGGCCACATCCATAAACACAATATGAAAGACATATAAATTGAATCAGGATTGTATAAGTTGCACAGTAAACCTTATAAGGTGGAGTCAAAAACTAATCTACCTACCTACCTACCTACCTACCTACCTACCTACCTACCTACCTACCTACCTACCTACCTACCTACCTATCAGTTTTTGGCACTGTGATATGGGAATAGCGTGGCCAAGGTCACAGTCTGCAGAGGTAAATGGCATCAGTCTGTAGGAGCTCCCCTGACTCCCTTAGTCATCTAAATAAGGTCACACATAACATTCTTGAAACAATTCCAAGTTATATCAGGGCCCACATTCAGTTGGTATTCTCAACTAGATTTGGGTTTGTATAGATCTTGAACATACTGAAAACATAACAACAAGGATGCCACAAAAAATAGTATAAAAACACAATATCAGGCATTTGCCTTTTTCACCTCTGAATGCTGCATGGGCCATAGGTCTGATGCAGAACAGTGTCTCCCAGGAAAATATATGAAAAGATATCTAATTATAGATTTATTGAAATATAGTATGTTCTCCTAAAACATATCTTTGTTCCCTTCCTTTATGTTCCTAACGGGTCTGTGACAACATTCCTATTGATTAATTTGATGAGCATATCCATTCAGAATGCATGGTCTCTAAAGCTTGTTCCTCTATACTATGACAACTGGAACAACATACATAAGGAGAAACGAAATCAGATATTTCAGGATTCAATTGTAAGCCAGACACCTTTCATTGTATAAAATAATTTTACAGCTAGACTATGCAGTTTACAAACCCATGTCACTACTTTGTAGAACAAGTTCAAGAAGAAAGGTAGTATTGATGGTTGAATGTAAAGGGGGGGGGGATTCTCACAGGTCTCCCCAGAGCTAGTTTCACTTGGCAGTGTTTCACCAGGTGCATTTCATCTGTTTATTTGTGGCCCTTGAGAACAAAAACAAAAATCCAGAACCAACCAAAGATACACACAAGCCTGCAAGTTCTCAAGAGCACTTCATAATGCTAAGTAATATTAAAGGGAGGAGAGAAACAGAGGAAAGCCAACATTTAGCCAGATGTTGTAGCCATGAGTTCTACAGTTTAACTCAGTTCCAAAATGAAAATTTTGAACCAATTAGTCACTGGTAGATATGCAAGTATCGGATTGAACCTAGTAATGCACAGAGGTATGGAAAGGTGATAAACAGTACGTGGGGTGGGTGAGTTGACTAGTTGTTTTCCCACACAAAATTGAAAGTGCTTTATTGGTGGTTGGATGTGTGGGTTTTGAAGAGAAAACCCCTGCATCGGCTTCACTGCCCCCATATAGCAATGTCCAAATTCTGTTACTATGATTTAAGAAAAATGTATTTTTGTATTTATATGGTGTTTTTACTGCATGATTTTATTGTATATTATGAACCACCCAGAGAGTGGCAGCACTAATGGGATGGTATAGAAATGGAATGAATGAATGAATGAATGAATAAATAAATAAATAAATAAATAAATAAATAAATAAATAAATAAATAAATTACGGTTGGGTGACCAGCTCATAAAACATATTTATGGCTAAAATATACAAAATGCAGTTTAAAAATATACAACCAATTCATAAAACATATTATGTGGCTAAAATATACAAAATGCAGTTTAAAAATGTACAACCAGTTCATAAAACATATTATGTGGTTAAAATATACAAAATGCAATTTAAAAAGTGTACAGCCCGTTAATAAATAAGTAAGCAAGTAAGTAAATTTCAAGTAGAAATAGGTTAACTTTCAAAGTGATATGCTACACACACGTATGTGTGTGTGATTATATGTGTACATAGTATAGATACATAGTTTTCTGACATATATAACAGTTCTAAATATAACACTAGCTGATAATTTCACCGTATATTTCAAGAGGTACCCTTTTTTAGTTGAGAAACAATGTGAGGGAACAGAAGTAATTTCCTGAAAACACACAGAAGGAAAAAAAGTTTAGCTCAGAGCATGCGTTTCAGATGTGCTATAAGCCTGTACTATCTGAATCTCAGTGACAGGAATGCTGGTTGATGCACTCCACCATGACAGGTCCCGTTGTTTGTTAACATTGTTCTCCTGCTCAGTACTATCTCTTTCTTGCCCAACTGGAAAGCTAATGAAGTACCCTGTAGCCAGTGTCTGAAGCCTGTAATGAGGAGATGGATGAGGTAGTGAACAACTGAGCCAGCAGGGAGAAGTACTATTAAGGGCTTCAGCCACAGTTATTCTCACTGGTATGTCAGTCTAGGTTTGAAGTCATGTTCAAGAATGCTGTGAATGTGCTCCTTTTTATCTTGGGTCTGTTGTGAGCCTAAACAACTTCATGTGTTTTTCTTCCTGTGTTTGTAATTGAAATAGCAAAATCATGCAGAAATATTTAAAAAATAAATGTTACCCCAAGAAAATCTGAATTTTTATTTATGAATCAAACTTGCTTGCTTGGCCCCTTCCTTCCTTCCTTCCTTCCTTCCTTCCTTCCTTCCTTCCTTCCTTCCTTCCTTCCTTCCTTCCTTCCTTCCTTCCTTCCTTCCTTCCTTCCTTCCTTCCTTCCGCACTACTGTACAATTACTAAATATATCAGGTAATTTTCACCCAAAACTAGGCAGCATCAAGAGCATGGAGATAGGGAGGAGAATTCATAGTGATCAAGTATATTATTATCATGATGAAGCCTATTTTTAGAAGAAAAGAATACAGTAATGAAAACTCATTGTAATCCATTTTTGTTAGGATAAAGAATGACATGTGTATACCTTAAAATTATTTCCGTGTCTTTTTGCCGGATCTAATGCACATATCTTATTTTTTCTGTTCAGATAGGCACTAAAATAGATTACATGGAACCTTTGGGGTTGTCATCTAGAAGTATAAAATACTCATCTACATTATTGTAATGCATAAATAGTCTCTTTTTTATATCAAAATTGTTGTAAACATCCTGATTAACTCTGTTTCTTTAATTTTAACGGCAATTAACAAAGAGGTATTTTTTTCATTTGTGAAATTAAGCAGGCATAATTTATACATTTACTTTCAAATATCTGAAAGTCACATCTCCCTTCAGCAGTCAGGATAGTTTTCTTGATTCATCTTAATGTTGATTTAATTTACTAGATTGCTCCAACTCCACGTGGCTGATTACATTCCCCCCCCTCTTTTTTTTTTCTAAATCAGGTGTTCTGGCTGCATGACATTACTGGTTTAGTCACATCCTATGTGAGTCTATGTTGTTCTGGAATAAAATTAATGAGGCTGTATTCTTGCTGGTTATGCTTGTCTCCTTGATTATTCATCATAGTATGTTAGATGTATGAGAGCCAGTATGACTGAGAGATGGAGTGGGACTCAGGATACCTGGAAACTCACTGGGGAATGGCAGTGGAAAACCACTCATGTACACGAAAATCTCTATTATTATGTAAGTTGGAAATAACTGGAGAGCAAATAACAACATTTATTACTGTTATTAGAGATAAGCACAAACCTCTGAGCTGGTGGTTTGTGCTGGTTCATTTTTCAGCCAAAAAGGTGTTCAGTGCTTCCCAGCCCCACCTCCTATGGCAGGCACCCATTCAAAACCAATGACCTGGCTTTCCTGCCCTGCCTCCTCTGGGTGCTGCCTCTGAGTGGGCACCTGCTGGAGGAGAAAGGGCTGGGAAGTGCTGAAGACCTGTTTGGTTGAAAAACAAACCAGCCCAAACCACCGGTTCGACGGTTAATGCCCATTGCTACTTATTATTTATTATTTCAATTTCTATACCACTCCATCAGTGCGAACACTCCCTGCAGTTCAAGACCTATCAAAATATACTTGCAGTCATACAAATAAGCCCACAAAATGCAATAAAAACAATAAGAACAACAAAAACCCTGTCTCTAGCTAAATCAATAAAACCTGCATTTAAATAAACTAAATTTAAAACAAATTTGAACATATCAGGTGAATTAGCAAAATACTAGTAAAAAGCAGTTTTATACAATTCCTTTTTAATTAACTTCCTGAAAACTAAAAAGGATGGCACCTAATGAACCATGCTTGAGAAAGCACGATACTAGTTTTAGCTCTTTTGCTTTCTTAAGTATCACAATTTTTAGCATCAAGGACTGCGAGGAGCGGGTAGGACAGGTAGCTATTTTGTGGGAGAGATATTCTGACGAGTATTGAAATCCTAAACCATTAGTCTTTATAGGTCATAGCCAGCACCTGGACATGGAAACTAATAGGGAGCCAATGCAGGCGGGCCAAGACTGTGGACATGTGTTCATATTTGCTGGTACCTTTAATCAATCTGGCAGTCACATTTTGAACCTACTGAAGTTTCTCTAACAACTTCAAAGACAGCCCTTATCCAGTTAGGGGTGCATCTGGGGAGACAGATGATCATTGAGGGACCCCATGATGGAGGTCCCAAGGGGATGATACCTCATCCCCAGCTAATGGCATTATATAATATGTTGGCTACATATATGTTTGTGCATTTGTCTGTATGTATCTAGATATGAAAATTGTGAACTAGTTCTTAACTGAAGGATATTTCTCACCTTGTATTCTGTAGTAGGTTTTATGAACATACAGTATATAAATACATGGCTTAGTTCAAGTGTGTATACATGTAAAATTAACTCATTGAAGATAGGGCCTTGTCCTTCCTTTGTGAGACAAATACTTTTCCAGCCTTTACCACTGAGTTTTGAAAAGGGGTCTACACATGCGTATCTTTCATACCTGCTAAGGGGCATGTGCATTTTGTATCATTATATAAAAATATAAACTGAGGATGAAGCCTAAAAAAACATCAGGAGCTGATGGTAAATAGAATGTTGATGGTAAATGGAATGGCGGATGTGAACCTAGATAACATGGGTTGAACCCACTTGCATGCTATAAACTCACTGGATAACCTTCAGAAAATCCTCTTCTGAACATATTCCTACTTTGTATGTGAAGGTGAATGAGATAAGGGTTATAAAGCATTTCATGCTTACATTCCAATACCAATATCCTCCTATGGTAGTAAATTTCCTGCATCACCATCTGGCCTAGAATCCACTCTGGGTGTATCCATTTAGCTATTACTATAATGCTGGGCCATTTATTTTCCATTCACTGTGCTTCAGCACATGCACACTTCTGCAGAACTTCGACATTCATACCCATTACACACACACACACACACACACACACACACACACACACACACAGAGAGAGAGAGAGAGAGAGAGAGAGAGAGAGAGACTCTGTTTCACTTTCTCTACAGCTTTGAGTACCTAGACCCAATGCACTGAAGATATAATGATTCCATTCCTGTGCTCACTTCAGGAAAATCTGTTTTGACTATGTATACGTTGTAACTAGAAAAGAAAT
Organism: Intellagama lesueurii; assembly: GCA_037013535.1. Classification (NCBI taxonomy): domain Eukaryota; kingdom Metazoa; phylum Chordata; class Lepidosauria; order Squamata; family Agamidae; genus Intellagama; species Intellagama lesueurii. The sequence goes on along the minus strand of JBAJHW010000003.1, from coordinate 54,223,731 downwards.
GGCAAGCATACATGCATATAACAAGGTGATTTCTCATGTTATCTTCTCTGTACAAAATACTTGGTGTGTCTTGTATTGAAAAACAAATGATTAGTTCAAATCATGGCACAATATTTTTCCCTTCAATTGTTTTTAGTATTGAGAGTTTTTTTTAAAAGATAAATCATAAAACCACATAAAAATTTAGACAGAAAACTGAATTAGATTGGCAGTGAAAAATTGTATGGCCAACACATCGATTCTAATTTGAAAGCATTTCTGGAGACAATGCAAAATGTAACTCAGTTGCTGAAGTGAGACAAGGCGATTCTCAGACAAAACTAATATAGAGGCCCTAGAAATAATATTGTTAATAATCCACTGATACATATAACTGATGACAATAATGTTGACAGCATCATATTGGGAAAAACAACCATGGTATGATGGGTGCTTTTCAATCTATTCATACAGCCACAGAAGTATCTGTAATACTGTTAAAACTGCAACCCTGCTGATAGGACAAATACATATGAGGTGATAGTTTCTTAAGTCAGGAAATTCATGGAACAACACTTTGTTGTTGTTTTGTGCCATCAAGGTGCCTTGATGGCACATAACAACCCCATGAATGAGCAACCCCATGAATGAGCTCTCTCCAAAATATCCTATCCTCAGCTGCCCTGCTCAGCTCTTGCAGCCTATGGTCTCTTTTAGGGAGTTAGTCCATCTCATATTTGGTTTTCCTCTTTTCCTGCTGCCTTCCACCTTTCTTTTTTCCAGAGAATCCTGTCTTCTCATGATGTGCCCAAAGTAGGACAGCCTCAGTTTCAACATTTTTGCCTTCAGAGATAGTTCAGGCTTGATTTGATCTGAGATACACTTGTTTGTCTTTCTGGCAATCCAGGGTTTACACAAAGCCGTCTTCCAGCACCATATTTCAACAAATCAGTTCTTTTCCTCTCAGCTTTCTTAACTGTCCAGATTTCACACCCATACATGGTGACTGGAAATACTTCTGCAAAAACATTATTGAGTCCATAAGTTTTGTTTTTATTTTTTAAAAACCTATATTGCATTTCAGATTTTGGATTTCTATATTTCCGGCTCTAATGGAATCAGAATTTCTGAAGAAAACTATTGAGAACAACTCTGGGGATTTTAATAGAGCTTCCAAGAATTGCCAACATTATATTAGGGGGGGGGGGGCTCCAGGAATAACCGAGTCATGTTGGAAAATATAGCTGATCACATCTATTATTTCTTTTTTCCATACACAAGTATGTACCTCTTTAGACACAAACCCTGTCTGGGAACTGCACATTTTCACGACATTTTCCTCTGGATTGCACACTAGGGAAAATAGAAAGATTTACGTAATTAATCTGTGCAGAAGCCTATGGAACTACATAAAAATGGAGCCCTAACTCAAGGACAATTGGAATGTATTTATGAAACATTTTTTAAAAAGTCTCCTAATATAAAATTAGATTCTATAATCCCTATTCCATAATGATAATGTGAAGCGATGAAGTATAAAACTCATGAGGTAGGTTTGGGTTTTTTTTTAAAGATAGAAAAGCATATTGACAGTTAAAAAAACTGACAAATAAAAAAGATTTATATTTTTTAAAATTGAATTTATTCATTAAAATATCAATTTAATCCACTTGGTCTTTGATTAGCTATGATATAATCTACCTGGTTCCCTACAATTTTCTTTTTGTACTATTTTGATGGCATTACAGCAATATACTCTAAGTAGTGGTAATTTGAATGTGGTTTTGGTGGCTACAAGATTTTTTTTCAGAGAACTGTATTGTATCTACAAATTTCATTTCACCTCTGAAGTCCGTACTTTCCAACTCAATTAAAATCTTGACAGGTTCCTTTCTTTGTCTTGGCATTAAAATTCTCCATTATGAAATTTGGGTGCTACTTTTTTCTCCGTTTTATAGCAGCTTTGAGTTCTTCATTGAATTTTTCTCTGTTTTCATCATTGTTATCACTGATTTGGGCATATATTTGTGTGATATTTATGTTTGTGGGAGTTGCATTACATAGTTTGAATACAGAACAAAATTTGTGATGGCTACACTAGACTCTTTCTTTATTATGATTCCAAATTCATCATTCCCATCTACATAAAACATAGTATGCCCAGTATCTCTTGCAGTTGGCTGGATACTGGTCAACTAACTTCACTGACTCGAAAGAACTGAACATTCATCCTTTTAATTTCTTTTATCGTATTGTGAATACTTTGTGTCTTATATCTACTTAGTGAATTCAAGTACCTAATCTAACTCTCAGTCATTGAGAAATCATAGAAAGGAGGGTGTTATAGAACTGAACAGATATAGTTATCCAGCATTTCTGTTTATAGTCATGCATTTGCTTGTTGCTGCTCACTGGATTTAATTTACATTAGGACTTGGCTGCAAAGAAGCTTAGTAAGTGACCTATCTCACAGATTCCTGTGATAAAGTAGGTATAGAAAATGTGTATTCTACCTTCAGCTCCTTAGAACAATTATGAAATATGAAACAACTCGGTCTTGGCACATATGAAGGCAAAATGATAAAGACAGAGCATGTACAAAGTGTCCTTCACTCACAAATCATTAATAGCTGAGAGCATCCCAACCAGAAGGTCAGTTCCAGGAAAACCCACTGATTTACATTATTCATAATATAAAGTAACTACAGTTTGAACCAATATGATTTACTTCAGAATGAATCAGGAATGGCTGTATAGACTAAAGCAGAAAAATTATACATAAATGTCTAGGAAACTGCAGTCTTTCCAATATAGGTACTCCCTGCACATGGGCCTCTGAGGAATGTGATCATAGATAACATGCTTTAAAGGGCTTTCCAGCCATTCACTGTATAAAAAACAGGAACTTTGTGCGACTCTCACCACTGTCCAAAGAAATGGACTACTGTTTTGCAATATAAATGGCAAGTGTGATGGGTGTCATTGATTTTGGCTCCAATAGGGATTGTAGTGGAATGTTTTTTGTAACTCAACCCTGCCCGCTGTGCTTTACTCTAGAGTCAATAAGGAAAAAGATACATCTTTAAAATAAAGTCTGTGGACCTGATGTGATACTGGATCCCTAGAATGATATAGATGAGACATGGGCAAATCATAGCCTTTATGCTCTTCAAAACAAAATACAATGAGTATTGTTAGTGTATCTGAGATGTTAAACTCCCATTTCATTACATTAACTACTTTAATTTATAAGAAGTAATGTTCATCTGTACTGAGCACTTCAAATGTTTTCAATGTAAGAGAAATATGGTTTCACATCCTGTTACGTGTATTGCTGTCAGATGTGTGATTTATGGCTTTCCAGAATTGCCCATTCAGAAGAACAAGAACAAAGAAGGCTATTTTGATCACCATAGTCTCATTATCTTTAATTACAGACACCTATTTGAAATAGTCTTTTAGATGTATTGGAATTTTTTTTATCTGAGGGGCATATTGTTAATGCAGAATAATATTTCTTGATTTACATAAAAATAGCTTGGAGCTGTCATACAGTTATGCAAACAGTCACTAGTTTGTTTAGAGAACAAAAACAAAAGCCCTTTTAAAATTAAAACATAAATATATCTGCAATGATATTTCCTATGGTTGTTGTATTGTTCTTAAAGTAAACAATTTTTCCAAAACGTTTAAATCAGTGTTGTGCTAGACTTGAACCATTACTTAACTCCCAGTGTACATCATTTAAATGATTTCATCCAGGAGTCATCCTTCTTCAAAAAGCCAGTATACGTAAAGACTGTAGGGTATGTCTATGAAGACTATAGAATATGAAGGATAATTGATATTTTAAAAAACCTCACTGAGGATGCTAGAGGGACAACAACACTCTTGATCCTGGTTATTTGATTTTTCTTACCATCTATATTTATTTCTGATATGGATGTTAACCATGCTCAGCTTTAGATACTCTGGTCATACAGATTACATTGATATATCAAATACGTCTGCTAGAATCAAAATTTCTCAGAAGAGCTATTCCTTCACAAAGAACTCTTGATCAAAAAACTTCCTTGAAACTATTTATACTATAATTGCAAAGATTAGGTTTACTAAAAGAAAATTTACTTGGGATTTACTTACATTACTTAAATTTACATATGTTATACACTGGATAAACAGCATACTGATCTTTAGTATTACTAGATTATGAGTAAAAAGGTGTTATGCTTCAATTTCACACAATAGTAATATATTTTAAATCTAAAATAGGTATGTAAAATAGTGATGTATTTTAAAATGGATTGAGAATAAGTTCACATTTTTTTTACAATTATGTTCAACACTCAGTATCCTTTTATTTACCTTATTTCTTTTCGAGTATATAGGTTTGTATGTTCATCTATGAGAGAAAGAAAAAAAGAATGAAAGCCTATAAGCAAGATCAGATAATACTTAATTCAGTTTTACAACAAAGGTCTTCTTAACAACAAAACAAAAGGTGAAATATGTGAGGAACCAAGAATAACCATTGCCCATTATATTCCAGTAGGGGGAACTAAAGATACACCATCTAACACTGCCTTTGGCTCCCAGACCTGTATGTGTATTCCTGTAACCCTCTCTCTAATCATAAAAGCTAACATGAACTACCTAATAGTGACTCTGCCTATGATCACACATGGCCTCTGCCACAGTTTATATACTAAAAGAACTGGAAATAGGCAGATAGATAGATATGTTTTACATAGCAATGCCTTAACTTGGAGATTTCTTTCTGTTTATTGGTCATTCTATGGCAGCTTCATATCCTTTCCCCTGATATAATGTTTTGCCTTGTATGATTCCATTTCCCAATATTCACCTCTCAGAATATTTTTCTTCTCTCAGTCTAACTAAAAAAGCAATATTATCTTTTCATCATTGCTATAGGAGCAATTTTCTACGATGTGAGTCCCAGGTAAGGCTGCCTAACTGTTTCCCTGTCCCTGGCACATATGGGTTGCAAAGTCCCTGTAATGCAAGTGACACTGGCAGCTTAGTTTAGAGAATTAGGTAGATTTAAAATGAAATAGATCAACTTGCTCACAAAGTACTTTTTTTAAAAAGTTAACGTTTTATTATTTAAATATATATTTCCAAACAATAAAAACAAAAGATGAGGCGAAAGAGAAGAGTATTTTTGAGTAAGATTTACTAAAACTAATTCACACACTGTGCAATCCTATACATGTTTACTCAGCAGAAAGGCCCGTCCAGAGTTTGTATGCTGCTCTGATTTGAATTCTGAATTCTGATTTGAGTTTTCTTTTTCTTTCTTTTGTTTTATATCCTTCACATAACATTAATGTGCACTGTGGTATATGGGAATCATCTTGGATCTTAGACATTACAAGGAACTCTGTCTCTTTGGTCTTGCTGTACTAGATTTTGTTACACTGGCATTTTACAGAATCCTAATACAGTGTGTCCTGGCACAGAGGGGAAAAATTCAGTACTACCTGATGGAGGGAGAGAGTGAGGAGTAATATAGATGGATAGGGGAGACATCTTAGCTGGATCTGTGGACAGGTATTATTTTAAAATTAATCTCATTTTGAACATTCCACAATGGAAAGAAAAGGCTAAATAAATATGCAGTAAATGCTAATGCCCACCAAACAATGTTAATCCAATCCTGCACATGATTACTTAGAAATACATCTCAGATATAGATACCTTACTTCCTGTCACCATCCTGGCACAAAATATGGATCTGAAGGCATGGACCTCATGGATTACAAGAGCTTTATATGTTATCAACCCCAAACCACTATTACATCATATATTAAATTTGTGTCCTACGCCTGAACCATAGAGATCATAGTTGTAGTTTTCAAAGAAGCAACCATGTTAGTCTGTGCTAGCATACCAGATAAAAGAGAGAAAAAAACCCACCAAAATAAAAAGAAACAAAAATGTTGTGGCACCTTAAAAACTAGCTGCTGTAGTTTAATGTGAGCTTCCACAGATCAGTGTCTAAGTGACTTGATCTATGAAAGCTCAATTATATAGAAATTAATCTTCTAGGTGCCACAATGTTTGATTTTTGTCTCTTGTTTTCTATTTTTTTGTTTGTTTGTTTATGTCCAATATGCATAGAAATCATGGCTCTTGTCACTCACCTTGTTGTTGCGGAGCAAATATGTGGGTATGAGTCATAGATCCTCATGGACCCTCTGCGCTTTTCTAGGAGATGATGCTCAAATCACGGAACACAGTCATGGCCACAGATTCAAGCATAAAAATCAGTAATTTGCTACTGCCATCCTGTCAAAACATGGTGTTTCATGAGGAAGGAATCCTCATGGGTTCTAGTAATATTTGCTGCTGATAAAAACAAACAAAACAAAACACCTGGAACCACCATCAAATCATAGATCACATCTGTGCCCACAGATTAAACTATAAAAATAAGGACTGTCTTACTTTACTGCACCATTGCTATAGAAAAACATGGTTCAAATGGATGGGTTTTAATGGGTTTGAAGAGGTCAATATTCAAGTGACACAATACATTCAAGACCTTGGACTGAACTAGACAAAAATCTCATGTACATCACTTCATGGTACCACCACTGAATGAAAGTATACATTTCAGACTTAGATCTTCATGGATCCTTGCATTTTAAATGCAGATTTTCCAAATCACATCAATTAACAGAACACATCTGTGATCATGGACTTAGCATAAGAAAAAGACAAGAAAAGAAAGACCAGTCCTCTCTCAATAATACCATGGACAAAAATTCAAATCTGAAGCACTGCTGTCACATCATAGCACATATCTGTACCTATGTACTGATCAATAAATATCACAGATATCATGGGTCCTGAGGCTCAGATCCCTCTGGCTTCTCTGGGTTTTTACAAATGATCCATCCAAAATCCTACCCACATAATGGAAAACATTTGAGTTGCTCAACTGAACCATAACAATCTGGATCTGGAGATGTTCGGTTCATGAGCATGGATATGTTCCATCATATGACCTCGATTGGAGGGGACCCTGGTAAAAATCCATAGAAATCATGTGGTTCTGTGCTTCTGACCACATTTTTGTGTTAAGACAGGGTAGTGAAATGTGGTATATCTATGAGGTATCAAGAATGGGTTTGGATGTGATCTAGAATTTACAAAGGTCAATCCTATGTAAAAAGTGTAATAATCCATGAGACTCTGTGCCTCAGCTCCCTGATTTTGCACTGTGGTGATGAGGTGAGGGAATCTGTTATTTGTTTATGACTGAGTCTGAAAACACAGATGTGTTGTTATTTGACCTTGGTCATGGAGTGATCACTTGTAAAAATTCAAAGGTGCCTTGTATCAATATTTCTGTACAGAGATGGTATAACAAAGTATGAGATCTATGATTTTCACGACTCATTTTGTGGCACAAGTGTGATTGGTGGTTTTGAGTAGATCCCACATCAACATTATTTAGATCTATGAGGATTTGTGCCTTGGATCTTTGTTCTTATGCCACAGTGGTGATGTGAGTTAATGGGCTGTTAATTTTATGGTTGAAACTGTAGGTATGAGCATAGTTTGGGGATGACCCTATTTAAATAGAGAATCTATAGCCTGAATGTTTTCTTCTATTGGCAGCACAATGCAGCGAGGGTTATGTGATCTTTACCATATAAGTCTCTGGACACAGATGCAGTCTATGAACTATCATGGTTATCAAGAGGGTGTCCCTTGGATCCATGGGGACTTGTGCTTTGAGTGTGGGTATTATATGCCATTAAGTTGGAACCACCTTATAGGGACCTTAAAGGACTTTCAGTGTAAGTGACATAGTTAACGACTAGCTTTACCAGTTCCACCATCAGATTCCATGGCTGAATAGGAATTCGAATGCATATCACCTGAGTCCTACTCCATCACTTTATCCACTATACCACACTGAGCTTTGAATGCATGCTTTCATGCTGTGGTGGTGCTAAAAAGTGGCAGTTCCCTGATTTTTACGGTTTGGTCTCTAGAGACAGATGAGGCATCTGACTTGCGGCATTTTGAGTGGCATTCCTCGTTAAAAAAAAATCACATGAAATCAAGGAGAGGACCCCTTTTTAAAAACTTCATGGATCGACTTTCACCCAGACCGGAAATGATGCCTTGATCGCATGAAAGTGGAGTAGGAAGAGGATGAAAAGAGTAGCCTTCTCTCAAAAGGCTTCTTAGGAACGAAAAGGGACAAGTTAAGACTGAAATAATTACGGAAGGGACTTCGATGAAACCGCTCAGCGAGAAAATTACCTGCCCATTAAATGAGAAGCAGTGAGAAGCAATCATGTTAATGTTACCTATAGCCAACAGTAGAGAGGAAAAGGGGCCAGGAGGCGATGGGTGTGTGTGTGGGGGGGGGGTAGGAGGTTGTTGTTAAGGGAAGGGGGACGCTCTTGCGGATTCCTTCCCCGAGACCCTCCGCTCCCCCACCCCCGCCCCACCCCTAGCCCTTCAGTTCTCTCGTGTTGTCTCTCCCTCCTCCGCGGTCCCGGAGGGAAACGTACTGGTGGGTGTGGTGTGTGTGTTGTTGTTTTTTAACAGTCTTTTAACGCACACCCCAGCGCTTCCCTTTCTGACTGGCAGGGAAACCGACCCCCCCCCCCCGCGCCCGCCCCCCGCCGCCCCCACCACACTCCTCGGCTCTCGCCCCGGTGCCTTTCCCAGCAACAGCCGCCAGGGAAAGAGGTCGAGCCGCGGGGACGGTGGTGCGGAGAAGAGGCCGCCCGGGCGAGCTGCAGCAGGAGGGTGCTCTTCTCCCACACAAGCCCTCCCGCCCCGCTGCTTCCTCAACGGGAGCGCTTTCTCGGCTTCGCTGCGGCGCGGCGGCAGCGGCGGCGCTCGCCCCCTCCTCCGGCCCCTGAGGGAGTTGATTCGGCTCAAGCAGTGGCTTCCCGCGCGGAGGGTGGGCGTCGCTGGAGCCCCTTTTCTTTTCCTTTTTGGAGGAGGGGGGCGCTAAATAACTGGGGGGGGGGAGAGAGAGTGAGCCGCGCACCAAGCGAGGCTAAGATGTGGCGGCTCAGGCGTCCCTCTGACGGAAGTTGAGGGAAGCAACTCTGCAGCTTGAAGTGATTTGGCAGCGAGCGAAGGCGAGGGAGAAGGCGGCGGCGGCGGCGGCGGCGGCGGCGGCGAAGAGTTCAGCCGAGCCCATGGTGTTTTACCCGCCCGCTCCCTTTTCCCCGCCTTTTCCTATCCTCCGAGCGCCGGGAACTTGGAGGGAGGGGGACACTTTCGAGGAAAGGAACCCGCTTTTTTCCAAGGCTCTCGGCTGCCGGAGAAATCCCTCGGCTTTGGATGGCCATGGGGAGTCTTAGCCACAGTTGAACAGTTCCTTTGCCGCCGCTGGATTGGTGGGGATTTCGGAAGCGGAGGCAGGGGGGGGGGTCGTCGAGCCAGGGCGGCCGAGCGCCCCCAACCCATCCACCCCCATCGCAGCCCGATCTCCCTCTCCCGCTGATCATCCGCGCGGAGTTCCGAGTGTCCCGGTCCAGCCCCTGCTGCTTCTCAGCCTCTTTCCACAACATCTCTTTGGAAAAACCTCAACTTTTGGACTTGTGGGGACTTATTCCCTCCCCCCCCCCCGAATCTGGAATTGGATTGCCATTGAATATGATAAAATGGGGCTGTTGACACCACTCCTGCTGTTGGGATTTGTCCATTTTCAAGTTGATGGTAAGTTAAAAGTGCTGCGTTTCGGTGTCATTGCTTTGGATTTCTTTACATCCTAACTTGGAACCCCAGGCGGGGGAAGAAGACCCTCGCGTTTTCGGCTCGAAAGCCCGTGTGCTGCTCCCGGGCTTTGAAAGAAATGGTTTTAAAATTGCTGATAAAAATAGAACGAAAGGACACATGTGGATGCGGTTCTTTTCTTCTTTTTCTTTCTTTTTTTTAAAGGAGATTTCTTTTTGCCAGCTAAATGGGGAAAAATGATTTATGAATAGAGAAGGCATGAGAAGGGTGGCGAAGGAAATCAGCCACCCTGCTGGATCTCCGAGAGGCACCAGCGGATTTCTCTTGCTGCTGATCTGTTTGCCTCGTGCTGAACTTTTTAGGTGGAAAATCCTCTGATTAAACGTGGTAATTGTGCCTTCGATGCAAGAGGGGTGACCGGGAAATTTGCCACGATGAAGTTCTGAGTGCTCCATTGGTAACCCATGCACGCAGGAAAAGGCACTAACGTGTGGAATGCGCTAAAAGGTGTGAAATAAATATGGCTGTGAGATGCGGTGTCAAGCGGAAAGTATACAAAGTAGGGAGTGTGAAAGTGGGTCGTGGCTGTGGAAGCCTCCCAGTACAGTATAATCTCACACAGCAGTTTCTGCCACACGGAGAAGCTCAGCTTCCGCTGTCGAAAGACAATGGGGATTTTTGAACAGGTGCTGTAGGTGTCTCCTCTGCTGTAAAGGCAGTCTCCCTTGCATGGGGTTTTGTCTTTTGTTCTGCTTGTTCAGGTCCCCTAAAGTAAACCCCACATCGTCTTGGGGATGCATGCTGCAGGGCATTTCACATTGGAATATAAGAAACATCACATGTTGTTGGATGCCATGTTTGAAATAAAGGAAGTTGAGAGAAAACTAGATTAAGCCAAATAATATATCTGTATAACTTCCAGCCTATAATTCAGTTATGTTGAAACCCCAAAGAAAGCAGGGTGATGAATGCATATGTGTATGTCATATCCCAGAATGTACAACAAGCATGGTGGTATTTTATGTACACTATTGTGCACATGTTGTGCCTAACATGATGGACACTGATGCTAAGCCATTCATCTGAACAGTGGTGATGGGAAGGAATAGAATGTAAATATATATATATTTGGCTGTTGTCCTAATCTGAATATTTGGCACTCTTTGAACAGGGTGCTTTTTTGGGGGGGGGGGAGTATAGCTTAATTCACAGGTCTGGGATGCATAGCAATTATGGTCAGGCTGTGAGAGCAAACTTAGTTCTAGCAGAAAGCAAATGCTAAAAACATTTAAGGTATCCATATCAAAGGGAGGCCTCTCTTGTAAACACAGAGTGATATTGCATTACCCACAATTACTGCATGCACTTATGGGCGGCATAAGTAACCATGCCTCCTTCTTGCCACACCCTTAGCAACAGAAAAGGCACTAGAGAGCCCCACTAAAAGCTGGAAGTGGAGAATATGTAAGCATTGGTTCACAGTTGTATAATGAATGTGTCATGTAATGTGCTCCTGAGTTTCAAAAAATTATGAAGCATTGTGATTTAGACAAGACACATTGGAAATGTTCATAAAACCTGAAGCATCAGGCTGTAGAAATGTAGTTATTAGCAGGCATGTTAAATTGTAGGTAGCTAGAAGGAATACAATTAAAGTGCTCAGTGGAAGTGACAGAGTGAATCACAGGAGTCTGGTGTTACAGAATGTAATTAATGTACCAGGCTGTTTAGAGATATAGGAAACAAATGCAATTAACCAGCTTGCTGGAAGGACAGGAATACAACATTACTTATTCAGGTTTTCTTCCACAGATAACATAACTTAAACTTACTTCTTTAAATTTAGCTTTCTTCCACAAGGGAAGCTATGAGCAAGCTCCTTGGTTAGGTTAGAGAAAAATGATGTGAGCATTCCAAAAGATAAGTGTGTGAATACTTCAAGAGAAGATTTGGGCAATGATAATCTCAGTCAATGCAATTCTGAATCCTGCTATATGTGACAGATTGCTCCCAGCACTTTGTTGTGTTCTTGTTTATAGTCTAAAACATGTTTGAGGGGAAAAAAACAGAGATCTGTCTTTCTGGCCAAATGATCAAGTTAAGAAAGCCTACTATTTTTGTCATTAGCACATTGAGTTTGTACCTCCCAGACAGAGAGAAATGAAGAATGTATCACAGATGTTGTTACAGTTCCCATTTTACTCTTTCTAATTTTACAATTTTGTGAAAGCAAACTGTGAATCTGACAAACATGTGTTTGTAAGCTTGAGTGCTACACAGATACATACTAATCAGGAGAGATTGTCCAAGCTACAGTCAGTAGTAGCAATTCTAAATCCAAAATTCCAACATGACCCCCAAAGGCTGCAACATTTTAGGGTGATGTTGGAATTTTGAGAGAATATTGTAGATGCCATCAGAAAACAAACTTTTAGGGACATGTCCATCCTTTCAGTGGTTGTGTTTATTCACTCTTCGAAAAATGGTAGTTCAAGCATAATGATGATGATGATAACAATAACAACAATAATAATTGTGTGCTGTCACGTCACTTCTGACTTATGGGGATCCTTTTCAAGGTTTTCTAGGTACAAAATACTCAGAATTGTTTTACCATCTCGTCCTCCTGAGGGCATCCTCAGACTCTACGCAGCTTGCCCAAGGCCACATAGGGTGGCTTTTCTGGGATGCACAGTAGGGAACTGAACTCAACTCACTGAACTATGCAACCAGCTAGTTCAATAATGGCAAAGTGTAAAACACCCATTTCACAGAAGAACTGGTGAAATTGAGCAAGGAGTAATGATCCTAAGAATCTGGTTACAAGTTTCTGAGCCCTGAAACTCAAAAGCAGTCACTTGAAGCCACTTTTCTTATCCAGCAAAACATCTATTTCACAGAAGGTAAACATATTTGTTTGTTTTCAGTCTTTCTCTCCTAGGACACACACACATAGATATGAGAGATAAATGCACACTGTCACAGAAGCTGCCATGTAGCCTCAGCAAATGACATAATGGAAGGAAATAATTATTTGCCCTTCCTTCACTGATAGCCCTATAGGGATGGGAATAGGGGTAGATGGGACTGTTATTTCAGTTTGCTTTTGAAAAGAATTTTCCAAAGTTCTCAAATTTCTATATAAGTGAGAAGGAAATAACTTCAGTTTTAAAAAAACATACAGGAGAAAGCAAAAAGATTCATTTATGCTAGAGTTTCCTTTCTGTCCTGTTCAACTAATGCAGAGGCTTGTTGCCACCAGTCAGAATGGAAGTGAGCATGCACAGTAATGGCCCAATAGAAACAGCAACAGGAAAAAGAACAGTAAATCCAAGAAGACCATTGTACCTGGGGGACTGAATTGAACTTGGTACAAAGAGCAGCAGAAAGTCTTGTAGGTGCCATTGCATATGTTTGCGGCTGTTGCTTGCAGGTGCCACACTGGGGGTTTATTTATATTTACCACTTATTACGCAAAATAATTATGAGCATCCTTAAACTAAATATTGGCCAGAATCCTGTTGCTGATTTATGCTTGCATATGTGAAATAGAATAAATTTGGGACAAACTGCTACTCATTATCAAGGTGCTGGTTGTGTTCCTTGGCTGCTAGCAGAAATTTGTTGCTTAGACTAATGTGATTTCCCTTGCACAATGTAAACTGGCAATATTTTTCTGTCTGTTTTATTTCTTCTGTGCCCCTAATACAGCAACAGTAAGCATAAAGAAGGGATTACTGAAGAACAAGGTTTCTCTGTTGAAACCAAAACCAGCTGTTTCTCCCCCTTCAAACAAAATAAAAAAAGGTCATCTCTCACTTACAAGCTAAACCTTTGGGCTTTTTGCATCTCAGTAGCTCTCCTTTAACATAATTGTGTTTTTGTATTTCCTTGGCATGGATTCAGCCTCAGAGAAACATCTATGAGTGTTTCAGATGTAATGCTTGTAGTCTGCCTATGCTGTGAGGGAGCTTTGTTGAGTTTCCAGAGGTATGGAGCTATGGCTGAAAAACAGATGTAGGTGGTAACTCATAATAAAGCTTTTAAGCAGTTCTGGTGCACCTAGAAGTTACATGTCTCCGTGATAACGTGGCAAGATGTATAATCTGCAATGTGCATGCTTGGAGTCTGGCAGTTTAGCTCATTTTCTTTCTGTCCAAAATATAGATGACTGTAATACCAACCCCTCACTACTCCTCATTACTGTCAGTCTTGAATCAAGCTTTGAACATTAAAAAGGATTCTTGCATTCATACCACTTTGCACACACAGTTGAGGCCACACTTGAAGCTGCAGTATATTTGGATCAATATTTATGCCCAGATTGAGAGTTTGGATAGGACTAGACCTACAGTGTAGGATGTGAAGAATAATTGCTATATTCCTCACTCTGATTAATTTGATCTGTCTTAACTGTGTGATGTTCTTCAATAAAAAGTTTTCAAACCTAGTGAGATTATTTGCCTCCATCCTTGAGCAAGTGAAGGAACTCTTCTTCTTTTTTTAGATCAATGTCTCTGTACAAAACACTCTTCCCTTTTGAGAATACAAGCACCGAAGGACTAAGAACTGATCATAAAGATGCAAACCCCCCAGCCCAGTCCAAGCAAAACAAAACCAAACCCTACCCAATGATTCTGAGTTTTAGAAGTCTATGTGACTAAGCAGCAGTTTACATTATTTATACAGTTTACATAATTTACCCAATTTATAGAAAAACAGCTGTGACAAATGTAAAGATATGGATCAAAAGCAGCAGGAAATTACTCCCTGTCCTCACAGTGTTAAGGTGAGAACTGAACAGGATTTCAGTTCTTCACTGTCATGTGTGAGGGCATGATAACTGACAATGCACACTCCCATCTGCTTTTATATTGTAGGCCATATAACATATCATCTGGAGAATTGTAAACATTATCCCCAAGTTTCAGGCAGTTGTCACACACAGTATTTTTAACAGACAGAATTGGCTTGGATAAAAATTGTTCCATCATATCTTTTACTTTTTGCCTTTTGGTCACAATGTAATGTCTTGGAAGGAAAATGTACTATATCTTTTTTTTTTTTTTTTTTTTTTTTTTTGGGTAAAGAGCAAAAGTGGCTGTCAGTGGTTTGGCCATGTGGGAGGGATTGGAATTCTTACCAAGTTCAGGAAAAGCAAGGTGTGTACATGAACCCAACCTCTATCCTAATCCTAACCCCAACCACAGTGCTAAGGTTACTACATCTCAGTTTATTGGAATTCCAGTGGGGCGAGATAATGCTCCAGAATTTACTCTGTGCAAGTTTTCATTTCCTCCTGGTGCATGGTGGTTAAACAAACTCTGCCTCTTTTTTGTGAAAGCAGGTCTTTCCATTTTCCCATTGTAGTTGGGAAGACTACTCTGGCTTTGGTTTTCAGCTGGGTTCCTACTTCTTATAGTAGGAATGTAAAAATGCCCAAACCCTGGCTGGCTGACTGTTTAGAAATTATTTTGATAAAATCTTGCCAACAGGCTAGTTTGTGCATATTTGTAGAAATCTCTGAAGGAAGCAGGTGGTATTCATACTTGTCAAAAATTAAACACTCTGTTTTATTTCTTCCAGCAAAGATACCATTACATCTGGATGTGAGTTATGATTAGATGAAATCCAGATTGTTTGGGTTTTTGGAATCATTTCAAACAAATCTTTGTCCTAGGTTCCTTAATACATGGTAAATGTTCCTTTCAAATCTCCAAAGCATTCAGATGTTCCCAATTAAGATGAGTCTACTTTTCTGTGTAGAAGTATGGCAAGGAGAACTGTCTCCATCTCTCATGTTAACTACGTACAGCCTATAGCTATATGCTTTTACCTTTACTAAAGTATATTTAGTGAACAGATCTTTCTATTTCTCTTCTACTATATGTGCTATAGATACATTTGCCCTTTTATATTTAGAGAAACTATTGACCTCTAGACTTCCTCAATCAAATAAAATGTGTAGTAGCATTATAACACTTTATATAAAATACCATTTAAAAAAATCTTCTCATGCATGGTGCAATTCTGAGAAGTCAAGATGTCTGAATTGACATGAAGTCTGATGATGCTGTGTCAGATATAATCCCTTCCCAGCCAATAGCCAGAATCCTGTTGCTTAACATAGTCAATTGGACTAGAGTAGGTCCATTGAATCAATGGGGATTTGGTGACTCATCTACTCCATAAGTTCCATGGAATCAAATGGGTCTACCATAGCTGTGACATACTATGTTAAAGTAAATTCCATTTAGAACAGGTCCATTTGAATCCATGGAACTAATGGAGAAGTTGACTCAACAAATCCCAAGTGATTCAGTACGACTACTCTATTGCAATTTACTGAACTAGGCAACAGGATTTTGACTGATGTTTGTGGTAAACTACTTGGGACTAGCCTGACCTTTGGCATAACTTCGTGGGGGCACAGTAGCTATGAGTGTGGGCTGAGTGGGGTTTGGGTCTGTCATACCTTGGCTCTTCTCCTGCTCCTCCCCTTCTGTGCCTCTTTCTTGGCTCTTCTGCTTGGTGATCTTAACTAGCACAGTTGTGCTGACAGATCGACTTGTTGGATTCATTTAAAACTCCCTACAGCTTGTGTGTATCCTTGAGTTTGCATTGCATTGTTTGTCAGTAAATTTGACAGTGATCTATAAGTAAACCTTTGGACCTACTCAATTTGTTTCCCACTCCATATCAATGAGTACACACAGCACAATGAGTCAGATGAGTTTTCCAAGATGACTAAAAGGTCATTTTCCTGATTCCATATGAAGAATCATTATTCTCTCACACTTTTCTTCATTTTTCTTTTATTTAAAAAAAAAAAGCTAGTGTATGCATGAACTGGGCAACTTGGTGCCAGAGAAAGCAGCAGCAGTTTTTGTAGTGGACATCAGTGAGAAAAGAAGATCCATATATTTATGTGGAGGATGGGGCCTGTTCAACATGTTCCAAGGCCAATCCAGCCTCTTTGTAAGGAAAATCATGTATTCCTGCTTGGGAAATAAAGCTCTTCTATTTGTTTTGATATAAGAATGTAAGTTAAGAAGCCAAATAGATGGTTTCCCACCTCCTGTAATAGCAGTAAAACAAACATTTGTGCTGTACTTCAATGACAGTGTAAATACAACTTGTATGAAGCAGCCCCTAGTGATATAAGTTTTAATTTTGCCACTCAGTTAAGGTGGAAAAAGGAAAGTGTTTTTGTTTGTTTCTTTGTGTTGTTTTGAAAAGGAAGTAGCCATTAGAACCAATTGAAAATATATTTATGAAACTGGTTTTAAATCTTCTTTAAGATTAGAGCTCTCTAGATGCTATGTCCCTGAGGACGTGACAGACATGTTATCACTTGTAAGTTTATTTTGTATACAGTGCTTAAAGTAGCCCAAATGAAACACTGTCAAAGAAAGAGTACTTTGATTTAAGGAGCTTCAAATACTATGATGCATTATATCTCTTTTTTGAAATTTTGTTGCTAATACGGGCAATTTGGCTGTTTTTCTCTTTGGTCTCTGTAGGCTGAAGTTGTTGTTTGTTTTTGCTAAAGTAGCAGAGAAAGGACTCAATAATGAAGGCTGAATGTTTCATATCTATTGAGGAGTCTTTTTGTTCTTGTGTCAACAATGGTTTCACCCATATCAATTAAAAAAGGACAATAATTAAGACATTAGATTATCAGCTCAGTTCAAATGTTTATTTTTGTGTTTTGAAAACAATTGCCTTATCATATCCTGTGACTCAGTAGAATGTTCTGTATACACAGTGTGCGTTTGTGAGTAGATCTTCCAACTCCAGATTTTCTGGCTGATGGTGACAGAGACTGGAAAGACAACATAGACTGCTTTTTTGGATTTAGTTACACCTATTCAAAATATGTCACTAACTTGGCAACTTCAAGTAAATATAATCACACATGTTGGATCATTAGTTATTACAATATTTTAATGGAATATATTCAGCTTATAGACTTTCATCAAATGTGAGCACATAGACCTGATGCTGGGATATGAACAAGAGCTCCAAGATATTACTGAAGAAGGGTAGGTCATGCTGCATTAACACAGGTGGTTATTTCACTTTATCCAACTTGTTTTGCTGTCCTAGCAGAGCAGATAAAATGAAGAGGAGGAAGGGATTTCAGAGAGACCAAGTATAATGAAGTGCTATTGAGGCAGGACTTTTCTTTGGCTTTGGATAAAGCTGGGTATATCAATGATAAACAGACAGACAGACAGACAGACAGATAGATATGAGAGGTTTCTGAGTGTTTTTATGATAATTCAAATGCAGTTTAAAATGAACCTTCACAAATTCTCTATTGCCTAGAAAATGCTTTTCTCACTCTCACTAAAAGAGGTATTCATAGGCTGAATGGCTGAATGGTGTATGGACTGAACTAGAAATACTAGTACATATCTATTAAGTGAAGTAGAGAAATGTTGGTACTAAAATTATTTTTAATGCTGCTGGGGTAAGGAATGTACTGCTGCACATAACAACTGTGGTAACATAGAGATCAACGTTATACATATTTCAGTGGGGATAGCACTGGGAGATCCCATAGATCCCATTTGGCCCTCAGACCTACTCTATATACCGCCCAATAACCATGACATGTGTCAGGCAGTAATTGATTGGTTGTTGCAAAGACAACTCATAAGAGAACATGAGGCACGTTGTAAAATGACCAGGTAAGCTTAGAGAAATGACAAAGTGTTAGGCCAAGGTAGAGCACCAGTTCTTGGAAAAGTTCTCTACATCCATGCCTTGTATGGGAGATAAACTGATAGTCTTTAGAGTGCTACAGTATAATATTTTGCACCCCTCCTGCTTTTCTTTTGCTGACACCAAAACAGAATAGTTATCCTTTGGATTTTCATTGCTCTACATTTTCAGATGCAGTGCTCAGGTTCAAAATGTATAACTTCCTTATTGTTCATTCAATAAGCCCATTCCACTTCATCCCCTTATTAATTCTATTAATATTGAATTGTGAAGTTTACATTTTTGCATTTAGTTAGACCTATTCAAAATATCCCACTAACTTGGCAACTTCAGGTAAAAATCATCACACATGTTGTATGTGCATCCATAAAAATATTTACATGTTTTATTTATACTATTTATCATTTGCCATTGATTACAGAAGAAACTGTGGAAAAATATTTAACCTTTTAAAACCAAAATGTCAGGATATATACAGTATGTTGGCTAGTGCCTTGTTCTGGGGGTACTAGAGAAAAGCCTTTTTGGAAGGCACTAAATTTACTTTATGACTGCTGGCAGGATGTCAAAAGTCAAGAATCAGTTATGAGATATATTTTTCTGATACATCTTCCAATCATGGATCTTCAAGCTATCATTCACTCTAGTTTTCCATGAGACTTGTCTTTCAAGAACCAGTATGAGGTCTTCACTAGGCAATGGGAAAACATATTTGTTTAGTTCAAATTAAATGAAAAATGAGAATGCTTCATATGTCAACCGATTATAAATCTTCCTCCAGTTTGGTTGCTTTTGTGGTTATCTATCCAGTTTTCTAGTATTTCAGTTTAGACAATTTAAATGAAATTGGTTTAGAATTAAATCTTCCCTTAAAGCCTTTTGAAAGGCAAGATAATGTTTGTTCTCAGTATCTATTTCTTATACAACTTTTATGTATGGGCATTTTGATTCCAGCTTCCTCATGTGAATCACTGGGTCTTGATACTTATGCTCATGGCAAATGTGGTGACAATGCAGATCATACATAGTTTAATTCCAGGACTATTCAATGATCCATCTGTTTAAAGAATCTGCTGTATTTTTTAAGCTTTTGATTTCACATCCATGTATCAAACCATGGGCTGATGGAGTTGTTATCCTGGATACCCTTTAATCCCATGTTTACAGGAATTTGCCCCGTGCATTTCTGTTGGTAGCATATTGCGAAAAGATGGTTCCAGAAGGGAATAAGACATCAAACAATGATCTTGGAATACTGGGGAGCTACTGTTGACTACAAATGGCATGTCTTTATAACTAGTCTGCCTGTAATTTCCCCCAACTGTCTTTTAAGAAATAATCCTCCCAAATAAAAATCCATCAATGTGTGTCTATTCATGTGAGCCTTTGAACTGTAGAATTGTTCTGCTTTTGTCTTGTATGTGAAGTGAAAATCATTTTCTCTTCCTAAGCACTACAATGTGACAGGCACCTAATAAGATCTGACAGCTTGTTTTTTAAAATTTATCCCATAGAAGAGAAATCCAAGTGTTTCAGTTTCCAAACACTCTGTATACACTCTGCAAAACTATGCCTTTGAAAATCTCTTGCAGCTGTGTGAGTCTCCAGAAAAGTTGAAGGCAAAAGCTTTGAGCATAACAATGCTAAATGGAATGAGAAATGTGCAATATAACACACATACTTGGTTAAAATTATAGTTATTGGTGACATTGACTAAAAGTTTTTGTTGTTTACTCAATGCTTTTTGACAAATTAATCAGTTTTTCGGATCAAATGCCAAGAGAACGTGGCTAGCTTTGTATGTCTCCAAATTCTTCTGTTCCCCTCTTAGAAGACAGCATGCCTTTCCCTCACAGTAATATTGGTTGCTAGGAGAGGTGCAGTGGTCTGGTCCCCTGTTATCCAGCAGTAAAACCAAAGAACATATTGAGCTGAAGAGAGGAATAGCACAGTATGAGCTATGAATCACAAGGCGTCACCCATATGCCTACTTTGTTCATACTTCTTCTCAAAACTTTTCTTTTTACTGATAGACCTCTTTTTCTTCATCTTCTAAAAGCCATTCAGGAAAAGAAGAGAAAGTGCTATTGACTGTGCACTCAGAGAAACAAACAAAAAAGTTGAGATGTATTCATCAACCACATTAGTGACAATGCATGATTTAAAGAATAGCTTCAGTCAACTGCCTTTAAAAGAGAGTGATTAATACCTTCTGTTAGTACCAAGGGGAAGGGGTAAGTGTAAAGATCTGGTTCTTCCAGTTTTCTGTTAGATTCTGGCTGCGTATAATAACATTACAACTGTGGATTTAAATGGAAGGAAAAAAGGCATTAGTATTCTTTGAGCAATTTTCCTTCCCCCTTTCCCGCAACTACTTTCTGCCAAACCCTTTCTCTTTTGATTCAAAACAAGTGTTTTTCATGAGTTGCTTAACCTCCCCAAATATTTCTTGCACCGAAGGCTTGTTGATGTAAGAATTGTTTTAAAAATAACACTTGTGTCCTGTTTTCCAGCCAAACTGTGACTCTAGAGCAATTTATGATCTCATAATTTTACACTACAAATATAAAAATCATATTTAAAAATCCAGTAAAAATAATATTATAAAACACAAATAAATGCAGCAACATCAACCATGAATGTCACTGTCTGGCTGAGAGACTATATCGTTTCTGTGCAGGAAAGACAGCCATTGGTGTACCTTTTCTAGCCGCAAATAGCAAATGAAATCTGGATTTTCTAGATTCAAAACTTGGTGGCATGCCCATCTAGAACAGGTCTGTCATTAGCTTGCAGAGATAGCCTGCTTATTATCAGTAACATTGTCTTGTCTTGTACTGAGCTTCCTTGATGGCCCTCATTCAGTCAAGCCTAGGAACAATCATTCTCATTCATTCTCTAAAGTTTTTCTTCTTTTGCCGTATCCTGTAATCTCTTTTATGTGCTGATTAATAAATATTTTTGCATGTTATATGAGTGGAAAATTAATTTCATGAACCTCCGTGTTTTTATAATACTATGCTATAAAGACGGCCTGCTTTTAACAGTCTCTCTGACTTCTGCAATTGCTAGAAACAATAATTGCTAAATTCATATAGATATTAGGGGAAGATTTAGGACTGATGGGATTAATGTTCCCAATTTGGTTTGCCCTTGAATATAATATGAAAAGCAGTGTTCAGTGTCTTTGGGAAAAAGTTGCTAAATTGACTTAATTAGAGATATTCATACTTTTTTTTTTTTGCTCATAACAGGTGTGACAATACAACCCCATTCACCTCCAAAATCATCTGCAAGTCATACTAGCAGATCAAACAAATTTACTGCTGCTATCTTGCTTATAGACAGCAAGTATGATGTGTTGTTTTTAGGCTAGCTATTGCATTCTGGAATGTTCTTCTTTTTAGTTTTAGTATTAATTATCCTATATTTGTGTTTTCCTATCATGTTTGTTAGCCATGCTAAGTGCTATAGGCCGTGTGTGTGTGTGTGTGTGTGTGTGTGTGTGTGTGTGTGTGTGTGTGTGTGTGTGTGTGTGTTTGAGAGAGAAAGAGAGAGAATGTAGAAAAGTATATGAAATAAAATATTATCTCTTATGTAAGCTAGGAAGTGGTGTTTGGTCTAGGCACTAGCCATTTATATGGTAATTGTGATGAGTTTTGCTCTTTCAGGTACTAAAAGTCTGAGAAAATGAACTTTGATATCTACCTTTATCTGGGAATGAAATACATTTTAAATGAATATAGCTGTATTGGGCTTAGTCTTAAGTCCAATGGACTTTATTTTAGAATGGACCCACTTAAATCAATGGCATTGCTTGCCACAAGCCACAAGGCATGTTTATTTCAATGATTCTCTTCTAGAAGGGTCTATTATGGGAGCTAAGCCACGTTCTGCTGTCTCTCTCACTCTCTCTGTGTATGCATGCTTGACTTAAGTTACATCACTTCACCGTAGGTAAAACCAAGTTAGTTGAGTTGAAGCATTTGTGCCTGGTAATTTTTGGATCTTATTGTGGTTTTAGTTATGCTCAAGTGATTGATTCTTCATGATAACATGATATTGGAAAAACTTGCATTATTAAGGAAAATGTTTAAGAGTTTGAGGTTGCAATCATACACACAATCCTGGAAGTAAACCCAATTAGAGAACAAGATTTCCTTCTGAATACACATGTACAGAACTGCACTGCAAATATCTAAATAATATACAAGCATAGGATGATATAGTTCATGGAATATTTTTGCAAAAAGCTGAATTGGAACAAGGATTTTCAGATATTCTGCTATGGAAAAATGAAGCTTTAGAAAATGAAGCTTTAGTTTTAAAAATACAGCATTGTTCAAATCTCCTGTTACTGCCTTTCCAAAAATAATTGGTCTAGCAAGTTGCAATTACACTGTTAATTGTTCCTCTTGTGAAGTAGGGCGGGCACTTTTGCTTGACTTTTCTAGAGGCCGATAGATTTTAATTCTTTGTTGTATTTTAGTAAACTTCACCCCTTAATTCCCAAGGTATCTAGCATTAAACAAAAGAACACATCAATGTTGTGCCTAGATCAGGTACCTAGGATCATGTTAATACTTATCTTGTTCTTCAGGGAAAACAACAAAGATAATGTTTCTATGTTGCTATTAAAAGCCGACAAGTTAATGTTTTTAATGAAGACTACACTACTAGTGCAGAAAGAAAAAAGATGAAATAAATGGCTGTGTGTGCTTAAAATATAGCTATATCTATATTGACAGCAAACCATTTTGGAATGCAATATTGGGCGCAAAATATATTCTGAACTGCAAATTTAAACCACACCAGTCTAATTAAAGGGTATTGCACGGAGGAATAGTTTCTTGTGTGAAACCTCTACACATGTTGAACTGGCTTTCTTTGGACAGAGCTGATTGCTTGTAAGATTGGTAGATTGCCAGGGTACACGTCAAAGAAGAGGGTATTGCCAATCTTTCCCACTGAGATATATACTCTTGTAAGAGTATTTGTTTGATAAAGTATCACATATGCAAATACATTCCGTTCCTTATTTCAGTTTTGATCTGTGTCTGTAACTAGTTATAAAATTGTTGCTAGTAGAGAAGAGTGACGGAAATGCTGTGTTGACTTCTTTTTTCTTCCTTCCTGATCAAATGGTTGATTGATGTTCTTTCGAAAATGGTATGCTTGCTATGGTACCTGTAGCACTATTCAAATGCTGATATGGATACATGTAAAGTCTTTTATATGAATGGCTCTGAGCAGATAGCGCCAAGAATTATGTCTTCTTCTGTTTATGGGTGTATTTGATGTGCATATTGTCTTTCCCCCCGAACTGTGACTCAGGATAATTCAGGGAAACAGGTACAGAGAAAAACATGTTATGACAATAATAGTAATAATATGCTGACAAGTCTGACTTATAGTGACCTTTTCACAGTTTTCTAGGCAGAGAGTACACAAAAGTGGTTTACTAATCCCTTCTTATGGGAGGCACCCTGTGACTGTGTAGCCTACCCAAAACCACACAGGCTGGTTCTACTCCTAAGGAGCACAGTGAGGAATTGAACTTCCAGGAGGGGCTGTTCCAGCAGATTCTGCTGCCTGAACAGCCCCTCCTGACAAAATAATTAAATCAGATACCGGTTTAAAGAGAGGATGTTTTAGATGTTTTAGACTTAATCGATAAATTGAAGATCAATAAGTTACCGGGCCCAGATGGCATCCATTCAAGGGTTATTAAGGAACTGAGGAATGAAGTTGCTGATCTTTTAACTAAAATATATAACTTGTCCCTTAAAACAGCTACAGTGTCAGAGGACTGGAGGACAGCACATGTCACACCAATCTTTGAAAAGGGAAGGTGGGGGGACATGAGAAACTACAGGCCGGATAGCCTAAGGTCTGTTCCAGGGAAGATGGTGGAAAGCCTCATCCAAGATAAAATCTTAAAACACATAGAAGAACAAGCCTTGCTGAAGGAAAACCAGCATGGCTTCTGTAAGGGTCAGTCTTGCCTCACAAACCTTTTAGAATTCTTTGAAAAGGTCAACAGGCATGTGGATGCATGTGAACCAGTGAATATTGTCTATCTGGATTTTCAGAAGGCATTTGACGTGGTCCCTCACCAAATGTTGCTGAGAAAACTCCACAGTTAAGGGATAAGAGGGCAGGTCCTCTTATGGGTTGAGAATTGGTTGAGAACCAGGAAACAGAGAGTATCAATGGGCAATTTTCACAATGGAGAGATGTGAAAAGTGGTGTGCCCCAGGGATCTGTCCTGAGACCAGTGCTTTTCAACATGTTCATAAATGATCTGGAGACAGGGATAAGCAGTGAGGTGGCCAAGTTTGCAGATGACATAAAACTTTTCCAGGTGGTGAAGACTAGAAGGGATTGTGAAGAGCTCCAGAAGGATCTCTCCAAACTGGGAGAATGGGCAGTAAAATGGCAAATGTGTTTCAATATAAGAAAATGTAAAGTAATGCACATTGGGGCAAAAAAATAAAAACTTTATTTATCAGCTGATGGGTTCTGATCTGTCCGTGATGGATCAGGAAAGAGATCTTGGTGTGTTGGTGGACAGCTGGATGAAAGTGTCAACCCAGTGTGCAGAGGCAGTGAAGAAGGCCAATTCCATGCTAAGTATCATTAAAAAGGGGATTGAAAATAAAACAGCCAACATTATAATGCTATTGTACAAAATGCTGGTAAGGACGCACCTGAAGTATTGCGTACAATTCTGGTCGCCGCACCTCAAAAAAGACATAGTGGAACTGGAAAAGGTGCAGAAAAGAGCGACTCAAATGATGACTGGGCTGGGGCACCTCTCTTATGAGGAAAGGCTACAGTGTTTGGGGCTCCTTAGTCTAGAGAAAAGGCGCCTGAGGGGGGACATGATTGAGACGTATAAAATTATGCAGGGGATGGATAAAGTGGATAGAGGGAAGCTCTTTGCCCTCTCACGCAATACTAGAATCAGGGGATATCCACTCAAACTGAGCATTGGGAGAGTGAGAACAGACAAAAGAAAATATTTCTTCACCCAGCGTGTTGTTAGTCTGTGGAACTCCTTGCCACAAGATGTGGTGATGGCATCTGGCCTAGATGCCTTTAAAAGGGGATTGGGCAGATTCCTGGAGGAAAAGTCCATCACAGGTTACAAGCCATGATGGGGATGTACAATCTCCAGGCTTAGAAGGAAGGTACCTCAAAATGCCAGATGCAGGGGAGGGGTATCAGGAGACAGGTATCTAGTTGTCTCATGTGCTCCCAGAGGCATCTGGTGGGGCCACTGTGAGATACAGGAAACTGGACTAGGTGAGCCTTTGGCCTGATCCAGCAGGGCTCTTCTTATGTTCTTATGCTAACCTCTGGCTCCGCAGACAGAGAACACAATAAAACAAATTATAATATTAAAAATGAATTAAGAACAATTTAAAAAGCTGAAAAGTATAGCAGCCACCATTCAAATCTCCCTTCTCATAGGAGTGTTTTGGCCAGAGGAAGGGCAACAGGAAGCAGGATAGCCTAGCCCTGAAGAAGGGCTAGGCACTGGCAGCAGGCACTGAGAATATATCTTGATACATAAGTGCAGTGTCTGAATCCTGTGGATATAGATCTTTCTATGTGCCTGGACATGCTTGGAAAATGATTCATCTTTTAAGGAGCTTTTGCTGCTTAATTCTTAGCATGTTCACCCTGAAATAAGTCTCCTTAAATTCAACAGGAAAATACTACAGGTTTGGGTCCAGCTGATTTACATTTTCCCTCTTGATCAGATGATGCAACAGGAAATGTGTGTCAGCCCGGAGTCCCCCATCCCCAATCTGTCGGTTTTCATGTCCACCAGGAAACCTTCTACTTTTGAAATTCCAAATCCTTTTGGGTTGATTCAAGCATATGATTGCTTGAGTCAATGCAGAAAGGGAAGATGAGGTGTGCAAAGAGGCTTCATACCTTCTCCCTCACCTCTTGCCTCATTACAAGCGCACGCACACACACACACACACACACACACACACAGGTACGTATGTACGTACGTGGGACTGCCAGCACACACTCAGCCCAGCAAAGCCTCTATCTTAATACACTGCTTCTCCTCCTCCTCCTCCTTCTTAAGCCTCTCCTTCTGCGCTACACTCCTATTACTTATTTTTTTTAAAACACCTTAACAAGGCAAAGTGTAAGAAGCTGACAATGGAGACAGGAAAAAGTTTGTATCATTGCCTATTCATGAAGTTCTTTGAACAGTGCCACAGGGCTGTAAGTAGAACTGCAAGCAGTTTGATTTAAGTGTGGCTAGTTAAATCGAACAGACCTGAATTCCCTGGTGCAACTTCACAGCGAGTAAATGCACAAGTCCTTTGCTGTGCAGTCGCATCCTAAGTCTCCATCAGATTGCAGCCTACACTCTGCCCTGTTCAGGCACTGATGATTGAATGTGTGAAAGGCTCAGCTGGTTTTTGTGAGGCTAGGCCAACGGCATGTATGCTGGTAGCCTTCACAAACTGGCATGGGATTAGTTCAGTCTGGAAGGATTCACTTTGTTTTTTGTTGGGGGGTTTTTTGGTCCAAAAAGGATCAAAACCATAGCTTATTACAGTTTCTGCTTTACGAAGTAAACTCTATAAACGTAGAAGTAGCTCAGTTTAGGCTGAGCCAACACACCCTGGCTGTAGGCATATAGTCCATGTTCATGCGATTCCCTTCACTTGTTCAGTATCTAAATGTTTGAATAAATTGTTTTGTGACTGAAGAAGAACAGACAAGTGAGTATGAAGGAGGTGTTTTAGTCCCTTCTGACAAAAAGCTGCAGCAATGTTTTCTCTTCTTTTTTCCCCTGAGTGCTCAGATTCCTCATAAGTATTTTTAAGCCTGCAGCAAAGCATCTTTGTAATTGGGTAATCCTGCATTAATCTTACTCTTCAATTCAACTGTCCTTGAGCCTTTTATATTGCATTTCTCTGAGTGAACTCCTGAACTTTGATAAGCTTCTGAGCTTTTCTTTTTTATTTGATGAAGTCAATTATTATTAAACTTTTTGTAAACAAGCCATAGATGTGTATCTCGATGAATTTTAGTCAATTGTCATCTTGCATAATATTGATTAGGCTTTCTTATTGCAATGATAGCCTAGTTTTACTGCATGTGAAAGTACTTAGTAAATAGCTATAACCTTTATTTTACAATAAAAATTTTGCTCTGAAGTCTAGAACCGTAGTGAAAAGGATCTACATTCTGTTTGATGATGACGATGTTATATGCTGAAAGGGAGGTTTGTGTTTATTACAAACAAATGCACATGGGAAGTTGATTGGATTAAAGAACAGGCCTTTCACCTTGAAGGCCACAGTTCAAATTAAGCCTTAGGTCACAAGTAAATTGAGATGAATGGGTTTCACTTCATCCCTGGTGTAAAGTAGCCTATATCATAAAAATCACCATATATCTGTTTTTGCAGACTTGGCATAATTGGCATTCTCTTAGGACTGCATTGGCACTGAGACTATTGCTTATTGCTGAGGAAGATTCTCTCTTCAGGTCAGGGTTAAGGTCACTGGCAGGTCTGTGATGAAAATCTAGTTCTGTTTGTATTAATGATCTAATCTGCTCACATTAACCATGGTGCCAGAGATGCTTTAAAGGAAACTACATCTTCCCTCTCAATTTAATTTGCTTTATTATCAAAATAGATTTGTATGTGAATATGATACATGGATGTTTATACAGCACTTTTATGTTGCACTATGGACACTTTCAAATGTTCATCAGTATTAAAAAAAATTAAGCCATTTATCATTTCTTAGTGAAAATAATTTTGGTGCTTTAGTTCTTTTTTAAAAGTAGGAACATTCAAGGTATAGCAAACATATTACTACATCGTAGCATTTTGTGTGCTTTTTAAAAATAAGACTAAGTTAAAATATTATGTTTGTGTGTGTTTGTCAATATAGCCAAGATTTTGACTTGCGCACATTATCTGAAAATATTAGCATTGTACAAAAACAAAACAGGTATCTAATATTCTACTCCAGAAAAAAATCAGCTCCAGATTATCAGCACTGGACATAAACTACAGCTACAACAGATGGATACAGAACAGGGGAATAAAATCCCAGCCCTATACAGCCCCTGCATAACCACTTAAGGTGAATATAGTAGTGAAATTAATCTCTTCACAGAAGAGTGTCATGGATTACTGCCGTTTGAGGAACTGAGACGTAACTGTGTCTATGCAGATAGCACACTGACATTATTCTTAGTGAAACACACAACTATGAGTAAAAGCTTGCAAATTATGAGCCTAGTGCTTTTTATTTGGCATGCTCTTCCTTGTGCCTGTGGACTTCTTTGTGGTGCAGGTCCCCACATCTACCCAGTTTGGTGTTGCACATTTTTATTTAACGATTTGGGAATGTATTCAGACACGGTAGTTGAGGTACACGCAGTATTTCATTCAAGTACATTTGTTTTTAAAAGGTGTGCCTTGCGTAATTTTGTTAAGTCCATGGAGGTGCATTTTTGCACAGAGTTTAAGCAAAAGACTGTTGCCTCCTTAGGGTATATGAGTTATCTCTGAACATGTTCTGAAAGTTCACTGATCTCAGATCTGAAAATTAGTTTCAGAGGATTGGGAATGCTATCTTAGAAGGGCTGACCCTAGTTTCTGATCAGGTTGTATCATACATCTAAAAAAAGGATCATGGTGAAAAGTGTGGTGTTCTGTAAATCGTTGTTGTTGTTGTTTTAGTGTGCCGTCATATCAGTTCTGATTTATGGCAACCATTTTCAGGATTTTTCAGGTAGAGAGTACTCAGAACTGGTTTACCATTCTTCTGGGAGTGCCCTGGGATTGTACAGCCTGCCCATGGCCACAGTCTGGTTGTACTCGCAGTAGGCACAGTGGGGAATTGAACTCCCAACCTCTGGTTTTGCAGCCAGATATCTAAACAACTGAGCAGTCAGCTGTTGCCTTATAGAAGTAAGTATATAGAAAAACTGCATGTGCAGAATGCAGTCCTAAATACTGTTACACTCGAGTTTTTTGCATGGCTATAAGAACCAGTAGTTCAAACAAGAAATCTCATCTTAAAGGATTTTCCTATAACCTATATAATCATAAATATATTTTTAATTCCACTACAATGAAGTGGCATGGGAGAAAAGGTATGCTGTTCAACTTGACCTCTTCATGCAGTTGCAGCCAGTTCCCCTGTAGGAGAGTAACCAATCCATGCAGTCACTCCAAGCAATATTAACATACTAATATGCCAGCAAACTATTTTATCAGAACCATACTTGGGATAAATAAATGTAATGTGCTGGGGAAAGTATTTGATGCTGGTGAATTTCATCTTGAACAAAATTACAGATCTACCAATTTCTACTAACATTTGTATTGCCAACCGGGTTCTTTTATGAGTCATATTAAGTAAACAGTCCAGCTTTTGAATTGCTTCATCTGCCAGTAAACTTTCTTCCACTCTAATTGCTCATAGGCAAACAGATTTAATAAAAGTATATCCAGTGTTGGCATCTACTGTATCATCTGTAGAACATATTGGCAAGCACAGGGAATGGAAGCTGTGCTAAGCCCTAAGTAGCTAAATGAGATTAACATTACACAGAGGAGTTATTAATGAAGATACCACAGCTAAACATAAAAAAAAGGTCAAGAAACATGGGTGGCTATTCTTGAATAATTTTTCTAATCTTACTCTTCATAATGTTTTGGCCTTGTTTTTGGATTTACTCCTTTATTGTGGTGGTGTCCAAGATAAACATAGATAGGGGAGGTGCTCAGTGTGCACATATGTCGTCTGACTGCAAATCTAACATTTTGATATCCGGAATCTGCCTCAGTTATAGTACAATCCTATACTTATTTGTTCAGAACTAGGACTTGTTTTCTGTATAGGACTGTGGCTCCAGCCAACGTTATAAGAAGAACACTACTGCTAATAATTGTTAACAGAAACAGTTGGCAAACAGCTACAGATTTTGTTGTTGCTGTAAGAGCTAGATGGAAATGGCAAGTCATGATTATATTTTTTTTCAATCAATGCTGTTTTCACAGTTTTTGTACATTGGCAGGAGATACAATGGAGTGATTTTAATTGCAGGGCTGTGTATGTAGCTACATCACAAATGATATTGTAGGTTTCATACATTTTCAGATAACCAAATAAAACTTGTTTATCTGGATGGTGCCGCAAGACTCTTTGTGGTTTGTGCCTGAGGCAACAGTTGGCACTATAACCTTGGACGTATTCAGCAATGCCAAGTTCCTGAAGAGAGATTGTTTCAATTTGTATTAATGTGGGCAATATATATGACATATTTCCTATGTGATGGGAAGCACATATTCATCACTGCTGTGGAGATCCTGGACCACATATTCATTCATTCATTCATTCAGTTTATATACCACCCATTAGTACCCTGAGTGGTTTACACAAGGTTAAAACTCACAAACCCACAATACACCACAACTGCAAAAATACAATGAAAAATACAGGAGTATAACAGACAATAATTAAGCCATAGATTTAAATAACCCTGTTAAAAAAAATCTAAAATTGATTAAAAACATTTTAAAAGGAAGCTTTAAATAATTATTTTTTTTCTGAACACAAGAAGGGAAGGGGCTTGGCATATCTCTGTTGGCATTTTATTCCAGAGACTGAGAGCCACAATAAAAAAGGCACAATTTCTCATATTTGCCTTTTTTGGCTTCCCTTAATGTAGCAGCTTTTAACAACATGGATTGAGAGGAGTGGGTGGGATGAATAGCTGATTTCTGGCGTCCCAACAAGACAGGTTAGAATCCCTGTTCCAGATTTCTAAGGTGATTACTTGAATGCTTTCTTAATAGCCAAACTATATGTTAGAGATAGTGCATAACTGGAAGAGGAAATTCCATAAGGGCTAAGAATGTCTGATTTTCACAACAGAAGCTTTTCACACCTGTAGTTTGCAACTTATGCTGCCAATTTGAAAAGACTATCCTACTCAGAGTGATACTCATTTATTGGTTTCTAGTTATGTTGATATGAGACTACTTGATATGAATGCTGAGTTGTATGTGGTATAACTTTGCTAATACTCCAACCCATATGGTTTGATAAGTCATAAAAACTTCATAATATTTGAATTATAACTCAGAATTTCACCAAACCAACTTTTTTTATATTGTTAGCCGCCCAGAGTAGACGTTGTCTAAATGGGCGGGATATAAATTTAATAAATAAATAAATAATTAATAAATAAATAAATAAATAAATAAATAAATAAATAAATAAATAAAGGTTTCCTTCCATAAAATGCTTGAATAAAGTACAGCAGTAGTTTTCAGGAAATACTGATAGAAGTGTGTAATATGCCTTTGCAAAGAGTGGAGAAAAAGGGTTGGTGTGTCAGTGTTCAGCACTTTTTAATCAGCACTTCAAAGTGAATTAGTGACCTTCAGTTTGAACTAGTGACCTCCAAAAAGTCATATTGCTCAGCTGTTGTAAACCGAAAGCCATAGCTTCTTTTCTGAGTTAACTTCAATCAGGAGAGCTGCATATGCTCAGGTTTTCCTCATCTATCTGGAAAAAAAAATCAGTTCTAAAACATACAGTGCCTGAGACAGGTAAATGTGCTGTCTGAGTATGATCTGCAAATTAATCTGGACCTAGGTATTGGTATGAATGTGTATATTCCCCTTTTAAACATTATATATATTTGTTTCATTATGCTGTATTATTGTTCTATATTTGTTACGTGCCATCACTGATTCAGAGACCGTTGACCTATAAAGTTAGAGCTCGTGTGGCAGATGCTATGGGCACAAATTAGTATGCAGTACAAGTGCTAGGAGGTTAAGTCTCTGCCTGAAACCAGAAGAAATGGGCAAGAAAGGATGCTGTATCCCAGCTGTGAAGCCTAAACATGCTGCTCAAGTCTTTGCTGCTTAAATTCAACTTAGGCTGCACTCTTATATGCATAGATTCCCCAGCAAATGTAGTAGAACATTTGCTTTAGAGTAAACATGTGCAATATTGTCCTGTTACATTTATTAAACAAATTAAGAAAACTACAAGTAAAGAATACACTGTCCAATAAAGTCTGTAGCATTGCCTTGGATCTTAACTGGATTAACACCGCAGTCCCACGTTAACAAAAATTAAAACAAAAAAAGACTGTCTTTATTAGTATGGTAATGCAGCTTTTGAAGGTCTGCATATGTATGGTGAATGAAGCCTTGTGTGCCTTGAAAAGTGATATCTGAGCCTTTGGTGAGAAAAAAAAATGTTTGGTCAGATGCAGTCCCTTTATGTGCATCCTGGGAAGATAGATATCCCGAAACAAGTTACATATCATGCGTTATTCCTTGTCAGCATTTTGCAGGACGAGCACATTTACACAGAATATGGATAACCTGAAAAAAGGAAAAATTTTGCCTTTGAAATTTTTTGTTTTGTTTTGTTCTGTTTCAGTACAGCTGGTATTGCAGGATGTAAAGCCAGCAACTGTTACTATATTTGGAGAATTATATTCTGGAATTTTGTTCAGTGGTGATAATTAGAAAAGTTGTGTTTTCATGATATTTTGTGTATTTCATTGTGCTGGAGCCATACTAGCAGTGGCATCATCTACCCGTCTACTGATAGGTAAGCCCCATTATGCCAAATTGACACAAAGTACTGCCAGTTAAGTGTGTGTAGGATTATAGCCAGAGTTAATTTTAAGTGCCACTGAAATTAGTATTTAAGTTATATAATACTTAAATCTATTGATTTCAACTGAACTGAGTTCAGCTAACCTAATATGGATCCAGTCCATTCTGACAAATATATGACAGCATATATTTAATTCAAAAAAATCATTTTTAAATTTAAAAAATGTGTTACATTATGATTTAAATTTTAAAATAACTTTTCAAGAAGTTTTGATGCAGAGAAGGCCTTTGACAACATCAATTGGTATTTCATGTTAAAACAATTAGAAATCATGGAAGCTGGAAAGGACTTTGTTGAGGCAATAAGGACTATTTATAGACAACAGAAAGAGAAGATCAGAATAAATGGACAACTTACACAGGATATAAAGATAGAAAAATGAACAAGACAAGGATGCCCATTGTCTCCTTTACTGTTTGTACTATTTATTGAAACATTATTACAACAAATTAGACAACACAGATATAAAAGGACTCAAAATAAGAGGGGAAGAATATAAAATAGAGGCGTTTGCAGATGACATGGTCTTTATCCTAGAGGATCTGATAAACTCAATGAGGACATTAAAAGAAACAATAAAAAAATTGGAGAAGTATCTGGACTAAAAGTAAATAAACAAAAAACACAAGTTTTGACCAAAAATATGAAGAAAGAGGAGATCTAAAATTTAGTAGAAATGACAGGTTTTAAAGAGGAAAAGAAAGTTAAATACCTAGGAATTCAGATTACAAAAAAACCACAAGTACTTTGATAAAAGACAACTACGTCAAACTGATTGGTGTGATCGAAAAAGATCTGGAAAAATGGTCAACATTTCAATTATAATTTATGGGGAGGATTGCAGCTGTGAAGATCAATGTATTACCTAAAATGATATTTCTTTTTCAGACAATACTGATCCTTACAAAACAACTGATACTTCAAGAATTTACAAAAAAAATAATGAAGTTTGTCTGGCAAGGGAAAAAACCTAGAATAAAAATCAAAGCACTTCAAGATGGAAAACAAAGAGCAGACTTTGGACTTCCAGATTGATTTTTAAATTATAAAGCCTGTGCTCTAGTTTTAATAAAGGAATGGATAATTTTAGAAAATGAGAGAATACTAAAACTAGAAGGACATGAATTAAATCTAGGATGGCACGCCTTCCTATGGTATCAAAAAGCAAAGGACAATAAACAATTTAAGAATCATCTGATAAGGAAAGCTTTGAACTGGATATGAACTAAGATCCGGGAAGAAAATTACCAAAATGTTCCTGAATGGATCTCACCGATGGAAACATTCACACAACCAAGACTAATGGAAAAGAAGAAACTCTTGAGATACAGAGATTTGTTAAAAGAGGACTTAGGTATGAAATCAAGGAAAGAATTAGAAGAACAAGGCATAATACTTGATTGGTGGACAAAAACACAAATAGATTCAAGATATGCAAGAGATAAAAGAATAGGCTTTTGTAAGGAACAGACACCATTAGATAAAGTACTTCTGAACGTAAAGGAAAAACTGATCAAAATGTTGTATAATTATCTACTAGAATTAAAAATGCAAGGTGAAATAGTTAAAGAATGTATGATAAAATGGGCCCATAATGTGGGCCACAATATTAGCTTAAAGTCATGGTCACAAATATGGGAAGACAATATTAAGTTAACAAAAGCAATTAATGATAAAGAAAATATGTATAAGATGTTTTATAGATGGTATATGACACCTGAAAAATTATCAAAAATATATCGAAGTACCTCTAACAAAGGTTGGAAATGCAAATTAAAAGAAGGTAGTTTTTATCATATGTGGTGGACTTGTAGGGAAGTTAAGAGCTTTTGGAAACTAGTCCATGAGTTTTTACCAAAAAAAATTATCCTCTATAATTCCATACGAACCTGAACTGTTTTTGTTCAGTATAATACCAGATTCAATAAAAAAAGAAAAAAGATACTTGATCATACATGTAACGACAGCAGCAAGAATTTTATGTGCCAAATACTGGGGAAAAAGAGGAGACTCCAACAATCCAGGAGTTAATAGAAATATTTTTGAAGCAGCAGAGATGGATATTTTAACTGAAGTATTAAAAGACAAAGAAATTGTTGAGGCTAGAAAAAAGTTGAAACCCTTGTATAATTGGATGAGAGATGAGAACATGAATGGGTTAAAGTTATGAGAAAGAAGATATAAGATATAATGTAAGTTTTAAAGGCTTAGAAAAAATGGCGTGATAAGTGTGAAGTAAGCTTAGTAAGAAAACATATTGGCAAAAATAATAATGATATATAGTGTTCTCTATCACATTCTGTGTTTTACCCTGTTCCAAATCCCCTTTCCTATGATTTTCCCCTACCCAATGGAAAATGAATTAAAAAAGAAGAAGTTTTGATACTAAAGGACAAAATAAAAGTAAGATTACTATGTAGATCTTACATACTTTTATCTGGGGTTAGATCTCACTGAATTCATGCAGCAGACTTTATGTGATTTTGCTGTAAATTCTGCATGTCATAAGCCATATCACTTTATTAGTAAACTGTGTGTACTCACCTGAGGTGGGGGAGGGCTGTAGCCCAACCCTCATCTGTTTCTGGTTTTGTTGTTCCTTTACAGAGGGAGAGTGATGAATCTGAGCAGTGAGCCTCTTGGACTATCCATGTGAGTTGTGACCCTAGAAAATAAGCATTCTAAATCACGTGGAGAGTCCCACACATAGCAGAGCTTCTTTTCTTCAGATCCATCATTCTTCATGGGTAGGAGAGACAAAAAACAGGAAAGAAGGTGGGGGCTCAAGCACATCCTTCTACCCATGGTAGGTAACATGGTCTGCTTACAGTGGAATTGGGCTTTAATTATAAACATAAACAGAAAGTAGACTGTAGGACTAAATCTTAATAAGTTCATTATCTGCAATCTGGACATGATTGGATTTATTTCAGGAACATATTTTAAGAATTATGATGGGTGCTGAGACTTAAAACAAACATGCTGCTATCCACACCAGCAGGTTTCAGTATTTCTTAGATGTTATTGTATTTATATGACATCTTCTTCAATAGTATGCGCCCTGGAAAAGAAGGATTTCACTTTCTCTGCAAATATATGGCGACACGTACAGTATCGACCATGGACTTTACTTTTAGGTGAATAGCCAATGTACTGCTCTGAATTGTGAAAATAAATCTAATTTAAACTAAAATACTAACCAAGAAAAGATTAATGAAAACAATATCTAATAACCATTAAATCTGAAAATGCTACTAGGTGGAGACTTGGAAGTGACATGAAATATCAAGCAGGCTATATCTCTTCAAGCACTAACATAAAACACACAGATCCATTTTATGTTCTCTAGTAATTGCATTTCATTTTAGATAGGAAGAAAATCACACGTCCGGTACTAAAAGGCCATTTTGCTTCTTGCTCTCTTCTTGCTATAATAAAAGCTTTTGAAAATCAGAGTTATCAGCTTCACTTTGGAAAAACACATTTCTGCTGGGTGAGATATAATTTTCTGTAGATAACAGCAGTTCACAGAATTGAAAAATAATGTGCAAATTTGTAAAAGTATGATTTTCACACTGCCAAAAAGGCAAAAATATAGTGCTATGTTTCAACATCCAGGTGAAGGCAGTTATGTGGTTAATAATATATCTAGTGGTTTTGTGGTGTGCACCATTCTGGGTGTCTTTGGAGAGAAGAACAGCATATAAATGAAAATAATAAATAATGAATAAGTAAATAAATAAATACAAAGCAATGTGGAGAAGCTTCCAGTTGTACAACCTGCAATATCAGTAATCTAATCTCATGCATCGGGGAGCATAATCAGTTAAGAAATTATTCAAATTGTTCTGTCTATGACCTGCAAAAAAATAGTAGTGTTGTACAGTCTTACCACTCCTATGTAATGTGGTGGACATCACTTTCAGTAATAATGAGAACTGCTGCCTAAATGAAGATTTTAATAATATAGGCTTTTTAATACAGGCTTGTTCAGAAGATAGTCTGTATAGCATTATGTACACAGAAGCGGAACCTACATTTATGCTTTGGTCTTACATACTCAATCCTGCATGAGCCTCAGGCTCATGGAAGCTCAGGTGTTTAATACTGAGTTGTGAACCAATCCAGTGGTATGATAGGAGTATGATTTGATCAGGGAACAATATATTTAAAGGATAGTCCAAATGGGTTGTGCACCACTGCAGAGCCTGGTATGGAATTTCCAGAGATGAGTAGGTTTTGGTGGGAAGCTTGCCTGACTCCCTGTTGTGCATGCCATAGCTGCCCCATTGCATCTTTTTTTCCACTTCCTTTTTGTCTGCCTCTGTGGTGTCAAAAGGAGTCGTCTTAGGGAATATTGCAAATTCAAGTAGCTTTCACCCTGTACCTCTTCTTTTAGTGTACCATTTTATTTCTTGATTTTTAAACGGCTTGGGCCCTGGATACCTGAAGGACCGCCTCCTTCCATATGAACCTACCCGGCAGTTAAGATCTAGCCAGGGGGCCCTTTTGAAAGAGCCGTCCCTCAAGGAGGTAAGAGGGATGGCTTGTAGACAAAGGGCCTTTTCGGCAGCTGCCCCCAGACTATGGAATGCCCTCCCGACTGATATTCGTCTGGCGCCGACGCTGATGACATTTCGGCGCCAGGTCAAAACCTTCCTGTTCCAGAAGGCTTTTAATTGAAATAATATCAACTGTGGGTCCTGATGGCAATTTTTAGAGTATATATTTTAATTGCATTTTAATTGTTTTGTCTTTTTATTGTATTTTAACTGTTGTAAGCCACCCAGAGACCTTTGGGTAGTGTGGGCGGCATATAAGTTAAATAAATAAATAAATAAATAAAATTATTATTTTCTGTCCAATTTGTTTATGGTCTCTGTAACCCTTTCTAAAGGGTAGTCGGGGGCGAGTTGCCTCCTCAGATTGGCACATTAAGTGCATATTTTGCTTAGGTGAAGGTGCAGAACAAAACAAATAGTGTGGTGATAGTCACCCATATATTGCAATGTCAGCCCTACCTCTATATCAGGTTACACTTCCTTCCTAAATTTCAGCATCCATGTTAGCATCTTCCCTTCGGTTGAGGTATGCACTTTCTGCTCAACACTGGCAGCAGAACAGATTGATATTATTCTCCTGGTTTTGACCATAGAATCACATACCAAAGAAGGTGATCATGATTTATTTTATATACTGTTACTGACAATTCTTCGTTGATGTGGGCAGCTTCCTTGTTGTCTTCCCCAGATCCAAATATTGGGAATGTTGTTCCTCTTTCTCTCTTTTTTTTCTGAGTTATTAGAATTAGAAATGAAGGCACCACTTCTTCTAGTTACAAAGGTTATGTTCAGCAAGATTCAGCATGCTTCTTTAACAGCTGTTCAACTGCCACTCTTGCCAGTATTTTCAGGTTTAGTTGAGCAGTACTGGCAGAAACCCCCTATTCTACCTTCTAAAAAAAATTCAAGAGAATCAGACTGGTTTCCTCTTTCATCACCAAGCTCCAAATTCAATACTAGTTGTAACAACTAACACAAAAAGCAAAGGAAAATCCCACTCAACACAGAAGGGAGAAAACTGGACTTGATGGACAGATGTTTTTGATCTTTGACTGCCTTGGGTTAGCTGTGTTGGCAATTATCAGGCTGCCATGACAACATATCACCAATGGTTATGTTAAAATGATGTATGCCTTTTTTGCAGTGCTTCCAGAAGACCGTAAGCATGTGGCTGTTGTAGTCTACCACCTTGGCTCAACAGATTCACTCAGCCAGGCATGAGGCAGACTTGTCCCGGAGGTAATGTCAGCAGCTATAGCTCTCTGTCAGCATGCCTGACTAAGGTCTGCAGAAGTAACTGAAGAGACCAAGACACAAATAGGCCAAGATACAAACCCTTCCCTTTGATAGCAATACTGCAAACATAGTGGAGGGTGTTTCTCAGCAACAACAATTCTCCAAACTTTTAAAACATGGCTGGTGCTGCCTTGCTTCTTTCATGAAGTTTTCATCTGATAAACTAAATCTCATTGATCTGGCCTTTCCACACCCTATCTAAATCAAAATCTATAACAAAAATATTGTTTTTCCTCTTCCTGTTCCTCTGAGGAAGGCTCAAGGAAGTTATTTCTTTGCCCTCCCAACCCCGGAATAAAGACGTGAGACAAGAATTATGGATTGAAACACGGGCCACACTTTATTAATCGTAATCAATGTTGCCATCCTTTGGCAAAGGGGGGCCTGCCATAGTGCGGAATCAGGTTAAACCGTAGGGGTCTCAAAGGCCCCCTTAAGCAACAAATGGGTGAGTCCCTGGCTCTCGCAGAGACACATTTCTCCTCTGTAATAGGTATGCTATCCGACTCTTAAGGTCAGCTAATTTGTTGTCTGGCAGCTTCGATGTCTGTTGTACGGTATCTAGCTCAATGCCAAGGAAAGTGAGGGATGTAGCCGGTTCCTCTGTTTTTTCCTCCGCTAATGGTAAACCTATCTCCTCAGCCATTGCTTGAAAAGTGTTCAGGATAAATGCACACCTCCCTGTGTTCCTTTCATCACAAAAAAGAAAATCATCAAGATAATGGGCTGTAGACTTACAGCCCACCCGACTCCTAAGTTTCCATTCAATAAATGAGCTGAATCACTCAAATGCTGCACATGAAACAGAGCAGCCCATGGGCAAGGCTCTGTCAATGTAAAAGGATCCCTGAAATTGAAAGCCTAACAGATCAAAATCCTGCGGATGAACTGGTAAAATCCGGAAAGCTGATATAATATCACATTTTGCCATCTCTGCCCCTACACCACACTTCCATATTATGCAAACCACCTCATCGAAAGAGGTGTAGCGCACTGTACAAAGTTCCTGAGGGATGGCATCGTTGACCGACTCTCCCTCTGGGTAGGACAAATGATGTATTAACCCAAACTCTCCCTGTAACTTCTTTGGGACTATTCCTAAGGGTGAGACCCTCAAGGTCTCTAAGGGGGGCATCTCGAAAGGCCCCAATACTCTACCTTCCTTTACTTCCTCATTGATTTTTTCCTGAACCATATTCTCCATTCCACACACAGATTTCAGGTTCTGCGCGAAAAATGCTTTGCGCTCACCAACAGCCATGATTCTAAAACCGTACTTAAAACCATCTAATAAGTAAATAGCATTCACCTCGCAGGGGTAATCATATAGCCAGGCTTCCAAAACTGCAGCCCTAATTGGACTGGGGCC
This sequence comes from Intellagama lesueurii, assembly GCA_037013535.1. Lineage (NCBI taxonomy): Eukaryota > Metazoa > Chordata > Lepidosauria > Squamata > Agamidae > Intellagama > Intellagama lesueurii. The sequence goes on along the minus strand of JBAJHW010000003.1, from coordinate 54,183,343 downwards.
CTTTTCCAGAGTTACCCCTGCCGCTGCTGGGTTGCTTACCTCCTCCTGTGCCTCTATTCTGACGCTGAGCACCCACTCTAACACATTACATTTTGGGGTGCTGACCCCCGCATGCTGAGCACTTATGCCTGAAACGGCATGGCTTCCTGGTGCAAGTACCTCTAGCATTGTAATCCCAATAGAGCAGTCGGGGTTGAACCACCTGCCCTGCTCCCATGCGGGGATTTTGAGTTTGGGCTGCCTTCTGTTCAGATGTCCGCTATCAAACCTATCCCCCAGATTAGGTCTCGCTGGTGTCATGGACTGCAGCCAAAGACCCAGTAGGGGTTCATCCCATCTGAGATTTGGATGAATCACGCTGCGCATACGAAACGATTCATCATAGTTAAGCCAGGCGTGCCCAGTGAAATCTACATACGCTCTATATATTAAATCTAAATATTGAAAGAGGGACTGCACCTGCAATGGTTGGGCCTTTACAACAACCCTGGCGTAGATTAAGAATCCTGTTAGCCAGTTGGACCATGTCCTGTCTGGCTTCTTCCTCCTACGTCTCTCCTTGTCTTTCTCATCCTCCTTGTCTAAGTCCTTTTTCCCCCCACATCTCTATTTAACAACTCGAATAGATTGACATATTCGCCTTATCAAATTTTTTCTTGAGTCACCAGCGTGAGATGGTCACCTAAGGGCATCGAGTAATCGCCGAATGGCAATGCTCTCAGAGGCACGATATTGTAATCCGTGTCTGGAACAGATGGGTACGGCCAGACCCCTACGCCAGCTGTAGTTGGGAACGGTGCTGGAAACGCAACCTGGGGATGCGGTGCAGCCCATCTGCCAAATTGCGCGCTAGAACAGGGCCACGAAGCGTTTGAGGCCCTGAAACCCTGTGTGTCATATGGCGTATAAAAGGGAGAACTAAATTGTCTGCTGCCAGCCCAAGGCCAGGCAGGGATCAGTGACTGAGTGCCCAGTGCAATGGCTGACTCACCTGCTGAAGGCGTTGCCAGGCTGGGGTCCTCCCTGCCATATAGCTGATCCAGGTCTTCCACATCCACCACTTCCTGCCTGTTGGGAACCACAGCTGCAGAACCAGACGCGGCCATAGTTGATGCCCTTCGCCCTTTGTCCATATACCGTGACCGTGGTGTAGCTGTTGCCCCGTCTGCATCACCTCTGGACGTCCCTGCCGACTGCTGCTCCGCTTCAAGAACAGCAAATCTAGACATCAGGTCATCAGCTATCGTTTTAAGTTTTGCCCTACGATGGCTCTTAGCCTCCCTAGCTGAGTGGCGTGGCTGAGCCTCGCTGGCCTGAGGTACCTGTCGCTCCAATCTCCAGCGCAGATATTTTTTCTTGTAGCTGCTGCCATACAGGCCAAGATTCCTCATCCGATGAAGATTGAGGTGGAGACACTTGTGGAACAGGCCGTTTCCTGGCCGGTTGTTTCCCTTTTTTGTTGCCCTGACCCTTAATGCATGGCCATTCTGAACCTAGCGCTCAAAACTTTCAAAAGGCACCATGAGTCTCACCAGTTTAGGTGCTAAACTCAATTACCAATCCCACGTTGCATAGACCACTGCCAAAGGGGAAGAAAAAATTAGCTGACAATTCTCATCTGTAACCACTACCCCAATGTAACCCAACCTTTGCACAATGAAGCACTTTATAACTTCCCAAAACCACTATTAATCACTTTAATTAAGTATGCTATGAAAACAATGAACTATGCTTCCTTGAGTGATTACCTATGATCAAATTATTTATTCAGCTTGGAATTGATGAAGCCAATATCCAATTAATTTTAGTGAAACAGCTGCTGGCTGCTTTCTAATTTATGAAAATATAATTAATTTTAATGCTACTCCAGAAGCCCCTAATAATTAATTGCCCGACTCAAATTAATTAAATGAGCCTACACACTATCTATACCTAACATAATTAATTATTTATTACTATATATATAATATCTTATTAATTTCTAATTGCTTCTATTATTTATTTATTTATTTATTATTCTTTTTTAAAAATCAATTATTTATTTTATTATCTATTTATTACTTATCGTATTTATATCCTTGATCTAGATGGGGAATGAATGTAAAACAATTCAAATCTGGTGCCTCGTGGCCTCAGCTACGTCACCAAGCCACCAAACCAGTGGCACTATTCGCACGAAGCACTACCCAGACTCTATAAACTCCAACCCCTGGAGTAAGTAGGATGGTGCGGGGGGGTGAAATCTAAGCGCCAACAGCCGTTGGGCCTAACAGCCATGCCAACGCACCCCGAGCTGCTGCAGATCCTCCAAACTGACTGCTGTGGCTCCAAGAGGTCGCAGCACACCTCGGCCGCCTCCTGCTTACCCGACCCTCTCAAGCTCCGGGTTAATGGGCCGCCGAGCAAGCAAGGCGTACTCGACACTGGCCCTTCAGCCGAAGTAAGTCTCCTATATTTATCTCCTTAAAGCTACCCAGCAACTATTCAAGTTTCGATTGCACCGAGGCATGACCTGTGCAAGGCGCGCAGTCGCGATCCCCCCCTTTCGCAGCAATACCCCCCCCCCATAATAAGAAATTTATTTAAACTTAAAGAAATCAATTAATATAAAATTCACACAGAGGTTATGGGAAGGTACAAAAATTAGCCGAGTAAATCAAATAAAATTATGAATCAGACCACAGGGGGTAACCGATGCTACCCCCATAGACTTCCGAGTGATGTCCTCACAGGCCTCCAAATGATGACGCAGTTTGCAACAGCGCAGCGTAGCGGAGCTCTCTCCTTCACTGGTGCCAGAAAAGGAAGAGGGGGGGTAGAGGGGGGAACGTCCTTAAATAACCTGATGCTCCCCCCTCTCGCCCCGTCCATTCTCGAGAGACTAAGAGTCCCACATCATCCGGGGAGGGAGGCAAAGGCGAGCCCACACTGCTGAAGCATTGGCTCAGCAGTGGCCCGATCATTTGAGGGGGGAAAATTCTATAACATTGGAATTAGGTCTCCTTAGTGTGTTATATATGGTACATCATCACCACTGATTTATGGGTTCTGTCCATTGTAGCACATGGATATGTCATCAGATTTACTTTCCTTTAACCCTGGGAACATTTTGAGCAATAAAATCATTGGGAGCTCTACAAGAAGACATTATCACACTTCTTTTAAAAATGCTATAGAGGTGGTCCATCCTTGCTAAAAGCATGTGGGTTTCTACTTTCTCTGCTCTCTCCTGAAAAAGAATGGTAGCTTTTGTACTATTTTAGAGCTCAGAAGGGTCAACAGTGCCAAGATGTTCCAAATGGTGACTCTGGCTTTGGTTGCACAGAAGGGACTGGTTGACAGTGGTCAGGCTGAAAAGATACGTGGCCATAAGTTCTGCCCATTGTTACCTTCATTTTGCCCTTGGTGCTAAGAGTTTCCAGTTCAAGGTCTTTCTTTTTGGGCTAACCACGTTGCTGACAGTCTTTACAAACTGTAAAGCTCCAGTCCAAGATACTATGATTTTTCCGTACCTCATCAGTTGGTTCCTCATGGCAGCTTCCTGGACTACCCTTATTTTTCTTTTAATCATTTCTTCAAAAAACCTCTGGTATGTGTATGTGAGATATTGTGCTTCTGTACCCATGATTCAAAAAGCCAGGAAATGACCCAGTATTGCTGCACAATACCATGCTGTGTAGCCAACAGGAAAAAGGATAACAGGCTTTACATAGCAAAGGGCAGCCTGCATGTTGACAACACCAATAGCAGCTGTCAAGATGGTCTACAGCAGCAATGGCGAACATATGGCATGCGTGCCACAGGTGGCATGCAGAGCCCTCTTTGTGGGCACACGAGCCATAAGTCACTGGATCGCTACCCCTGACAGCCAAACCTGAGAAGGCAACTGCAGCCGTGGTGCTAGCACCCCGACAAGTGGCAGGCCAGGATCCAGAGCAGCTGGCGCTGGCGGCAGTAGGCCAGCCAAGCTATAGGTAGTGGTGGGTTTGGGCACGACTGGAGGCGGATCTGGAGTAGGGTCTGGAGGCACCTCCGTGCCCAGGATTCCCCCTTTCGCCACCACTTCTGCTACTTCTGCTTCCACCGCCACCACTTCCACTTCTGCCACCACCACTTCTGCTTCTGCCACCGCCCGCCACCTTCTGTCCCCCCCCCCCCCCAGTTTGGGCACTTGGGCTCAAAAAGGTTTGCCATCACTGGTCTACAGAATATCCTTATCTGCAGACTACCATTCACAAAGAGATGCCAAGGGGAGATCCTAGAAGCTGACTCCATTTTTCATCAGATAACCATTTCTCACCTAAACAAAGCAATTGTCAGGGCTGTTTTTCAAGAGTGAATGGTAGTGAGCAGAAAGTAAGAGCTTCTTTTGTGTGTGTTTTCATTCTGGTTAACATGAAAGTCCCATCGCTAAATTTAGCTATGCATGTTTTCTTGAGTCGAGTGGAATAAAAAGTGAAATATAAACATAGCTAACAAATGAGTAATAAATAAATGTTGATAATTCCATCCCTCCTCTCAAAGAAGGTCAGGTCTTAGTTTTACTTACTCAATCTCTTTTTAAAATCCTCAGATATCTTTTCATGAACACAATCATCCAAATGTCCTCAAATTCTTAAGATTGCTTTTGAGAGCAACCTTCAGTTTTATAGACCCTCTCTGAGAAACCAAACTAAAAAGGGGAAAGGGAAAATAAGGGGGAGACTAGAAGCAGTGAGAGGCAAGAGCAAATAGTGGGCCTGGCCAGCTACTACTCTCTCTTTCATCCATCTGCACACATACACCCTGATCTGTTGGAGTTTTTGCAACCTCAAATTCTGCCTATAGTTTGTCTGGGTGGGTGGGACCTGTCCTGGCTAGAGTGACTGTCAATGTATCCAGCATTAACTAATTGTCCCTTCCCTGCCTCTGAATTCAAAGAGAGTCCCACTTCTCTGCTTAGTGTTCCCTTTTTCCTTCTCTTGAGTCTGTTGAAGTATGTTGCTAAATGCAGTCCTTTGTCAGTGTTAGAATATATAATTGTGCAACCCAGCATGTATATGTGTGTATATAAGAATGATTGAGATGTTTTATTTACATAATAGAACATTGTAATCAATCTGATTGTGTGTACTGCTAGCCAATGGGTGTTTGAAGGGGTTAAATGCCATATAGAAGAAGTGACAGTATGGATCAGGCTTATTCTGCCTGGGCGGTTTACAACTCTCTGGGCAGTTTACAACATAATTATGCAAACAACACTTTGCCCCCCAGTGAGTTGGGTACTCAGTTTTACGGACCTTGACTTTGGAAGGATGGAAGACTGAGTCAACCTTGAGCCAGCTATTTGAACCCATTGGGATCAAAGTCAGGTCATGGGCAGAAGCTTGACTGTCATACGGAATTTTAACTACTGTACTATGGGGCTCTGTAAAACCTGAAACAACAACATAGCTGAGGCAAAAAATAAGGATTTAAGCAAACCCTCTGACTCAGCCTGTTGCTGTAGATTATTGTTTGTTTAATTATTCAGAATAACCTTTCCCCCCCACTTAGGTATTGCCTTCTAGTCATATCATACCAAAACCCATTTAGATAGCTGTTAAATAAAAGCAATCTATACCCACCTTGCTTTATCTAAGAATTCCCCTTGCCTCTGCAAGATTCTAGCTGACTCCTTGTAGTCTGTCTTATTACTACTATTTGGTGGTGGTGATGTGGATTTTTTTTCTGTTTTTCATAGGAGTGGTTAATTAAACTGAATTTACTAAAGCAAAGGAGCCTCATAGTGCAGTAGTTAAACTGCAGTACTGCAGTGAAGACTCTTCTCATGACCTGAGTTCAGTCCTGACAGGCTCAAGTAGCCAGCTCAAGACTGATTCAGCCTTCCATCCTTCTGAGGTTGGTGAAATGAGTAACCAGCTCATTGGGGGTGGAGGTGGCAATGTGTAGCCTGCATAATTAAATAGTTACAATTAAATTGTAAATCTCCCAGAGAGTGCTTAAAGCACTATGGGGCAGCATGTAAACAGCATACTTTGCTTTGCTTTACAAAAAGCAAAGAATAAGTGGAACCAGATCATAAAGGATGGTGTGATCTATTGAAGCAGATCAAAATGAAATGGCACAGTGTGAGCAGCTGGTCTGGGTTATGATTTTAAAGGAAGCCCGAGTGAACCAGAAACTGTTGCCGCACAACCTGATGCAGTGTACCATGCAACTATATGTGGATAATTAATGCAAAAATTGCTTGAATCTGTGCATTCTCACCAGGTCTGTCAACTGGCTGAACTCTATGAACAGAGAATAGTAATAGGTCAGAATGCATAGATTTAGAAAAGGTGTCAATTGACTTGGTACAGGGATTTTGTTTAGACTCTGTTTTCTTTAACATCTTCATTAATAATCTGTACAAGCAGGCAAACTGCATGTTAATTAAATTCACAGATGACACTAAGTGGAGAGGTGTTACAAACACAGGGTGACCAGATTTTCTAAGTGGAAAATCTAGACCACCTGTCATTGCAAGCACACAGAGCAAATGGTGACTGGGGAAAGCAGGGGAATATTTGACAAGTCATGAGGGGAAAGGAGATGGAGCATAGAGTAACAAGAACAACATTGCACCCATGACAATACAGAATGATCCTTTTCTTCAGCACATCATCATGAGTGCATGTTAAAAGCTTGTAGAAATTAATTGTTGTGCTTTTGACTATTAGAAGTTGAAAGTAAGTTTTCAAATGCATATGATTGCTCCTAAGCAAACAGCTTCAAGCAGGGGCTGTAGTCTTATATCCTATGTGTGTAGTAGAGAGAGAGGTGTATGTTAAGTGCTGAGAAGAATAAACACAATAGCATAGAAGTGGAGGGTTTTTGTTTTGTTTTGCAAATACATTCATCCATGTTATTTATTGAGAAGTATTTGCGCTTGAAGCTGTATTTTTTTCTGCTTGCCTGAAAACTGGATATCTTAACTGATAATCTAGATATATAGTGTTGTTGCTGTTATGTGCCATCAAGTTGCCTTTGAGTTATGGTGACCCTATGAATCAATGATCTCCAAACATATATAGAGAGAGGCATAACGTGAAGCAAAGCCAAAACTAGGAGAAGGAATCTTTCCCATGGAAAACCTATCTAGACATGGGCACTTCATATTCATATCTAGGGATATGAAATATGAACCATAGCACCAGAGGCACTGCAGTAACCCAATTCCCACTCCCAGAATTGGCTGGCCCACTCACTGGGCTCCGCATGGCACTGGGATCCTTCTTTAGCGGCAGCACGCCAATCCTGGCAGTAGCCTGGCTGGTTCTTCCCTGCCTCCTCATGCAGCCAACCACTCATCATCTGACCAGGGAAACTCCCTGCCCTGTCTCCTCACTGAAGTAGTTGGCTGTGTGGGAACGCAGTGAAGGGCTGGCCAGGCTCCTGCTGAGATTGGTGCGCTACCGCCAAAGGAGGACCCTGGCACTGTGCAGAGCCTGGTGAGTGGACTGGCCAGTTATGGGGGTGGGAACTGGGTTTGTATTTCATATCCCTAGATATGAATACAAAGTGCCCATGTCCAATCTATACCATGTTCAAGTAGGAAAGTATGTGAGAGTTTCTTTAGGGAAGAGTGTATTTATGTTTCTGGGTTTGCATGAACAGCCCCCCCCCCCCGGATTTCCCCACTAAATGTTTCCACAGTATAAAACTGTGTATGATTCCTTCTCAAACCTTCCAGGGGCTATAATTCACCTTTCACAATTTAGCATGCAAAATACCTGTTTTCTAAAATGTGGTCTTCCAGGTACTTCCAATTTTGTTTTTCCAAAGTTGGGCTTTTTTTGTGGTTTGTGCAACGTCCAAAGAAAATTACCCCTAGGACCTATCAGAGTTGTTCATTGCTCCTTTGGAGCTTCTCTGAGAACACTCAACTAGATTTCTTTCTGTCATCTCAATTAGGTAAGAGTGATGGTGCATCCTGAGGGCTGTACTGCTGTCATCAATGTATTGTTTTCATTGCCCATTCAAAATATTTTTATTTGCCCAAGTGTTGATTGTGTGTGTGCATGTGTGTGCTCACGCATGGTAACAGTAAACTTTACAGTTTACTGCCCTTCTTTTTTATTAGATCAATCTTTTAAAATTTTATTGAGCATTAGAATTTATATTTCAACAAGAAACACAAAACAAAAGCAAAAAAAAAAAAAAGATGTTGTGGATCCTTAAAGATTAATTGCTATATTTTAATGTAAGCTTTCATGGAACATATCCATTTCATCAGACATAAGAGTCAAAATACAGAGATGACATGGTAAAACATTCATATAATAATAATAATAATAATAATAATAATAATAATAATAATAATTCCATTTGAAATCCTTTTTTAAAAAATTAAGGTGCAGGTTATAAATAAATAAGTAAAAGAAAAAGAAAACAGCTATGAGATGGAACATAGCTGACTGGCCACTGGGTATACCACAACAGCTTTACTTTTGAAAGGTGTTGAAGCAAGGGTCAGCTTGGTCCTGGTTCTAAAAATGAAGCATTAAATAAATAATTATCTAAATGAACAATGTCTTGCAACCATATATTTACATTGTGTTCTCCAAAATCTTCAAGCTGCCAATTTGTTATGAATATTGGCATCTACTTCTGCACATTTCATTGAAATTGCTATCTAAATTGCATTAGGTTTTTTTTTGCTCCCTATATTTTTGCAGCAGTAAAAGTTGCCAGAGTTAATTATAACTGACCTAACATGATTTTTTTTTTAAAAAAGAACAATGCAAATCATTTCCAACAGTTTTATATGAAAGTTTTGTTCTATACTCTTTGTACTTCCAGAAAAACCCCTATAAGTCTCTTTCCTAGTTTAATAACAGTATCACATCCACAGCATGTTGTTTGGTGTTATCTAAGCCATAAGTATTTATCTTTGTAAAGTTGTAAGATAGCCATATTTTGTGCCTTCCAAGAAAGGCATTAAGAATGAAATCCTAACCACTAACCAACATGATATAGTCTGTTCTCCCTCCCATTGCTTCTGCATTTTAAACTTTTCTGCTGTAGAAATATTAGGCTACTAGCCAATTAGTGATGGACAAAATGGCCTTCATGCATCACCATGTTTGTAACAAGAAGGGCAACAGTGGAAGTCACGTACCTATTGAGAACATTCTGTAGGCCACTGCTAGGCAATGATTAGCCTGACCGTGGAAGACAATTGTAGAGGCATCTGCTCAGTTAATTTTGAGAGAAAATTTACCAGATGGAGGCTGAAGATTTAAGTGATTAGAAGGTAGTAGATTGGAATACAAATTGGATTAAAAGAAATTAGATTGATATAAATCGAATTGAGTCACAACAGTTTGTGTTCTTCATACCAAGGGGCAGAGGATTATGGGAGAAGCAGATGCTCCAATGAGATAGGAATTAATGTGGCTTTGACAGTCCATCTGGGAAGGGCTGACTATCGAGTACATCCCTAATCTCTCTCTCCATTTATCAATGCCATAATGTTAATTAGTACTTCATTCATTAAGTTACTTACAGAGGAAAAAATCTCACCTCTAGCCCCTCTCTGCTTGAGGATTTGTTATTGTGCCAGGAAGCAAGAATGTCTCTCTAGCTGAGCTAGCTACTGTTGACTTATATTAGACCCATGTAGTTTTCTTCAAGTATGCAACTGCTTTTGGCACAGAGAAAATTTACTGGGCTTTGTTTTGTAATAAATTTCTGCCCATAAATCCAGCAGCATAGTTATTTGAAGTCCTGGCTTGATCCCTAAAGCAAATCAATCCCCAGCTAGTAGTAATAGTCTCCCTTTCTACGATTTTAATAAGGTACTGTATACGCTGTACTGTATATAGTTGAGTAATACATTGTTTTATGGCCACAGTGTAGCAATCACATTAATGATGAAAGGCAGGTTCTTTCCTAAGGGGGGAAGCAAGAAAGATTTGTGCATGTGCATGAACACACTGATGGAGAGAGTTGTATTTGCTGCACTTGAAATTCATGACTGATGTTTGCACTGGTGTGCCCTAATTCTGTAGACTAGGACTGACATCGACTTATATGACTTTCTGATGTACTCTTTCATCTGAGCAGTACATTGCAAAATGAATACTTGTTCTGGAGAATCTTCAAATCAACCCACTTGGGCAATTCTGAGCACTTCAATGTAAAAACAATCTCTAAAATATAAGCCCCAACTTTGTTTTGGTAGTCAACTATGCTTAATGTTGTCTACAAACTGAGAAAAGCAGTTGAAAAGAAGCATTCTTTAGAGGCATACATTTTAAAGATATTTCTATTCCTTCCATCCACTGAAAATAGCTGTAGCTGGAATATATGAAGGCTATGCTAGGTCATTCCTGTTTCAGAGTAGGTAAGGGAGGCAGCAGTTGTATGTTAGTTGTCCACATTGTATGTGTTAAAAAGGACCCCTCTCCCCTCCACAATACATTCAATGACCCAGAGCACATTGAATTTACACATAGAAAATTGTCAACAAAAAAGAAACTGATATTTTTGAAATGTATTATCATGTCTACATTCCTTTGATGATTAATCATAAGCAGCTTTTTGGAAAAATGTGAAATGCTCCCATTCCTTGCTGTTATTTTTTCTTGTTTTGCCCCATATCCTACAGAATATTAATTCTGAAATCTTATCTTTGGAAAGTGTTTCCTAGTATTAAGGTAACATGATACATGCAGTGTAGAGCACTTACCCATATCTTCTCTATCTCTATGTGCCACTTCTCAAATGATACGAGAAGTTGTTCTCGTAACTATCCCCAAACCTCTGTACTAAGTTTGTAACGCAGTAGCACAGTGGTTAAACTGTAGTACTGCAGTCAAGACTCTGCTCACGACTCAGTTCGATCCCAATTGGCTCAAGTAGCCGGCTCAAGGCCGACTCACACTTCCATCCTTCTGAGGTCAGAATATTGAATACCCAGCTTGGGGTAGTCAGTGGGCAAAGTGTGGCCTGCATAGATTGTATACCTTGCAGAGAGAGCTTTGAGCACTATGTGGTACTATATAAGCAGCACACTTTGCTTTGTTTTGCTTTACTAAGTCAAGGTTGTGAAAATGGATTCATCTTATCACCAACCCGGACAAATAGTCAGTGTTCCGTTTTACACTATTCTTTAACTTTGTCTCACTAAGGAGCAGACTTCATATTGCTCTTTTAAAAGCAAGGACATTTTTGGTGAAACACAAGTAAAATTAGTTTACTTTGATGACACTACATAAACCTTATATCACCAGTTTGACCAGCGGTATATGTGGATATAATATCTTATGACTGCTACTTATGAAAATAATTATTTCTACTCCACATTTCAGTCATGTGCAATATATGTGAATTGTGAAAGATTTAGATATTTTTAAAGTTTTATTAATTTTTTAGTTTGTAGGTGGAGACAAATAACATTTTGCTTACTGAAAACAAGTAGTCAGTTAACATTTATGCCTTGAAATGGCCCTGTCTGGTTCCTAAGCACATTCCTTTAACTTTAAGTCTAATTCTTTTAGCCTACGTTCATAGATTTACTGTCATAGTGGTAACCGAGTCTACTGTTTCATTGCCTCTTATTCCTATGCCTTTGAACAGTGCTGCTCATGGTAGAACAAAATGGATTAAATAAATCACACCCTGAATGGAAGCTTTTCCCTAACTGTACACTAAAGTATTTTATGGTTCTGCTCATATTAATAGTGTGATGTGCATTGATGGAAACAGGAAAGATATTAGGCCAATAAAGCAAATTAGGGAAATATGGACCTGGAAAACGTATCAAATGTGCTCTTCTTTTGAGCAGCACAAACAAGGTACTAATCTTACTTAAGTATACATTTTGGAAGTGGGGCTATTCTTATCTGTCAGAGAATTCTGGTACGCTTAGTGAAATTGTAACTGTAACATTGATCAGAAGCTTTAGTGAAATGCTATACTAGTGCTTTCAAATTGAAGTTATTACAAGTGACATTCTTAGTGGCTGCCAACCTTGACTGTAACTCAATGAAGCAGGAGAATTGAGGAAATATCAGTAAGTACTGTCTAAACAAGTGCCAAGAGTTGGCACAGTGACTGGGTATGTGTGCTCTGTCATCAGGCCCAAGGGCATTCCATTTAATCCTTACTGCAGAAAAGATTGTTAGAGAATTAAGGATTACAGGCCAAAAGGAGAAATAACTGGATTTATATTTAGCTGGCAAAGGGGCAGGGTGGACACCAGGAAAGAATTTTCTTAACTGTGGAAGAGGAGGAGGAAGGGGGTTCCAGACTCCATAAAGGAATACATTGCTTAGTGTGGCTTCTATGAAAGAACCAATATTAGCTCACTATTGTAAAAAACACCATACTAGATATTGACCAACATCTAGTTTCCCACTATGGCTAGCTAGATCATTCTGGGAAGCTTGTAATCAGGGCATGAACTTAACAGCCTTCCTCTGCTCCTTCTCTCTAGAAAACAGTAATCAGAAGTACACTGTCTCTGATTGTGGGTATACCAGATGATATGCAGTTAACAAGAGATACTTCTACCTTCAACAACACTGAGGTTGGGGTGCCAGACCCTCGTGTAGTTCAGAATCTGTGTATAAGCCTTATGCATCCCGCAAAACATAACTACAAATCATAAACGGTTGATTAACTTCCAGGCAATGTACCCTCTAATTTTCAGCCCTGCTGGGTGAGGCTCTGCCTCTCTCTCTCACGACTTCACCCCTGCGTGCATGACTCCGCCCGCCCCACGCACGGGGTTCTGTTGTGATTGGAGCCAAAGGGGCTGAAAATGATCATTGTGCGGAGGAGGAGGAAAGCTGCACGGAGGGAGATGGAGTCGTGCACAGAGCTGAGCATCTTAGAGGGAACCTTGCCCCAGCATCCTTCCCAGCCACCATGGGGAGCGAGCATGCCAGGAGAGAGGGATGGCTGGTCCACTGCTATCAAACTGGGAGCCACCTCATTGCCAATAATAGGGGCTTCAATGAGTCTGAGACCCACCTTCCTTAGGCCACTTCCTGGAGATGAATAGCAGTACAGTATCTATTGAACATTTATTTATTGAAATATTTATTTATTTTAAAAAATCTGTGTATAACCAAAACAGTGCTGCTCAAACCTGTGCAATTCAAGGGAGAAGGGTATAGAAAACATGAGTGATAAACCTTCAAATTCCTGTTTCATTTCTCTCCTCTAAACCTTTCATCACATTATTTTAAGACTCCAGAATGTTGTACCAATTGTATATCTGAAACTATGTTTGTAACATTTCAAAATACACACTGAGTTCACATACACATTCTGCAGACATTGGAAGAATTCTGTAATCTGAGATGCTGAGGAGCCATGTAGCATAGTGGTTAAACTGCAGTACTGCAGTCAAAACTTTGCTCACGACTTGAATTTGATCCCAATGAGTTCAGGTAGCTAGCTCAGGGTTGATTCAGCCTCCCATCCTTTCAAGGTTGGTACACTGAGTACCCAGCTCATTGGAGAGGGACAATATGTAGCCTGCATGACTAAACTGTAAACTGCCCAGAGAGTGCTTTAAGCACTATGGGGCAGTATGTAAGCAGTGCACTTTGCTTTTCTTTGTTTTACTTTGCTTTGTTGATGGATAGATAAGGATATAGTTGGTCTATGCCAGTTTTGCATGTGTCAGTTCATAAGCCTTTCCCATTCCATTCCTGCATTAATTTGGTGTGTGTGTGTGTGTGTGTGTGTGTGTGTCCATTTATCTGTTTGTGTATCTGTCTATATCTATATGCACACTATAAGCAAATTTTGGTAAAATGTGTTTTATACATATTTTACTGTAATGCACAATATTTGTGGAAATGTTATTTTGTTTTTGTGGAAAAGTTAAGAAACCTGTATGAAGGCTTATTGTGGAGCAGGCTGAAAATGGCATCACATAGTTCAGAGAATGAATTATGGAATGAAAAGAAATAGCTGCATTTCACTCTAAGCTTGACTACATCTTGCATCTAGGGATTTACAGGATTTACAGGATTGTTGCTGTGACTCCAAAATAGTGAGGAACTTGATGGGTTTTGCACTTGCACAAGGGGTTACTGGATTCTCTCTTGCATGATCAGATTTAGAAAAGGAGCTGCATGGGGAACAGATATGGGTTTCCCTGAATAGCATACTGGCCATAGTTATGTTTCTAATCTATTTTCACAACATTCTTGGCTGATGCAATACACAAAAATTCTAGGTATTCCAATTTTCCTTTAATTGCAAAAACATGAATCACAAAACAAAGTTTTATGGACAACATCTGTTTAAGTACATCTGCTGGATAGCTGAATGGTTTAGGTATCTGGCTGCGGAGCCAGAGGTTGGGAGATTAGTTCCCTACTGTGCCGCCTTCACAGGGGCTAGACTTGATGATCCATAGGGTCTCTTCCAGCTCTGCAGATTTACATAGACTTCCCATGTATTTGGATTTCCTAGATATTCCGCAGTCTGTCTGCCTTCTTCTACTTGCCCATTTGGAACTTCTTCCAACTATCTGTCCTTGTTATGTGTCCAGCAGTCTATACTGCTGGTTGAGTTGACACCAATGTAGTACTTAGCATACTTGTTTCCTTGTTTTCCTCAACACTTCATCTACAGACACAAAAGACTGATTAAATGTGTAGCCTGCATAACTAAATGGTAAATTACCCAGAGAGTGTTTTAAGCATTATGGGGCAGAATATAAGCAGCACATTTTGCTTTTTGCATTGCTTTCAATGAGCTGTCCTTGGACCCTACTGCATCTGAGAAATTCTTGATAGCTTTATGAGACTTTTCTAGCTGACAGTACTATTAATTCTGTTGAAGCCTCTACTGAAAGAATGGTGAGAGGGAAAAGGCTATTTATACAACTGCCTCAGGTACTTATTCTGATGTTTATAGTTCATAAAAATTCCCCAGGAAAACCAAAACCTCATATGAATGTATCATCCAGGGTGTGATGAAACCCTTCCTTGCACTCATATAATCTTCTCTCTGCCCCATAACGAAAACCAGATCCAGAGTATGCCATGTGTATTGGGTTTGACTAATTGCATGATGGGCAGAAATCTTGAGCAAGCCTCATAAGAGTATCAGCACGAATGCTGGAGTGCTGCAGAACCACGGGCCTGAGATTCTTCAGCACCATCCAAAGCATATAGGTTCTTTCTTTTGAAATTGATTTGTGGCTTGCTACTCAAGGCCATGTTTATGATATCAGTCTCCCTTTACCTCCTTAAAATGGATGAAGGGAATGAGAATTACCCACATAGAAAATTAATAAAAATAAAATTAATGCTAGTTTCTAATCAACTTTTTTGTATTACCCGTATATGTTGAAAACATACAGGTCTGTAAGTCACAAAGGGTGAACATCTTCCCATAAAAACATACTAATCAGAAGAGATTGTCAGATTAAACAAGTATTTTCCCTTGGTGCATTTTAGAAGGACAATGTATAATGGTTTATATTCCTTGACTCAAATTACGTGTATAGATCCATTTGGAGATTAGGATGCAGAACCCGTTTGTATCTAATATCGGACATGACCAACGGCATAGCCCAGCCATTTTCAACCTTTTTTTGGCCATGGCCATAAACACAATATGGAAGAAATAAAGGCCAAATCCGGATAAGTCACATAACAAACCTTAGGCAGTAATGTTTGAAGAACTGTTTCAGGTCTTTGGCCCCCTTCAAATATGCCAGGGCCCCCCAGGGCCTCCATTGAGAATGACTGGCATAGCCTATGGGCATAGTTCAAGAAAAGCAATACGTAAAAGCAAAATGCAAAATTGTCTGGACAATTTTTGCTCTTTTTGGGAGTGGCAATAATGCTGAAAAACAGATTGTTGATAGGATATAGGACCTTTTTTTCATAGATGGTCCCAAAATATTTTGGGGACATGTTATTATTGTGTCAGAGCATGAATTATGCCATGAACTATGAATGGTGATATATACATCCTTAATTCAGTCAAAGGCCAGAATATCTCTGCTTGAAGGGAAAGTGCTGCGTTCTTTAGAGGAAATTCTAATAAGTGGATGTGGCACTGTATTAACCTCCTGTGGAAATTATGCATCTGACTTCACTAACATCATAATATACTTAGTTCTTCAAAAAGTGGATTGTTTAAAGTATGGTCACTGTAAAACTCAGTGTAAGCTTTTGTGTTATGTTAAGTGTTGTTTTTCAAAATGAAGAAAACTGTCAACTGAGTATCTGTTCTGAGCCATTCTCTCACTAATATTGTAGAATCATTAGTGAGAGATGATGATAATTCAGGGTTGTCATGATATTACATATGTGTGAGCTTGGTCAAGTGATAAGATCTTACTAAAATTACTGTTTGTCTAGTCCTTTAGTATCTTAACCAATAACTTGATCATGCTAAAATACATCTAAATGTTTCAAAAACTCAGCAAAGCATATTGACAAC
This sequence comes from Intellagama lesueurii, assembly GCA_037013535.1. Classification (NCBI taxonomy): domain Eukaryota; kingdom Metazoa; phylum Chordata; class Lepidosauria; order Squamata; family Agamidae; genus Intellagama; species Intellagama lesueurii. Next base: position 54,166,897 of record JBAJHW010000003.1, on the reverse strand, counting down.
TATGATTTATACTGTGATATAAGAAATCATTTAATGATGATAATAAAACGTAGTACTTCTAATTGGAATAATGATAATATTCTTCTTCCAATTCTTGCCATTCAGGAGTTTGGAGCACACCATGCTATAGTGCTATTCAAATATAGCATCCCAGGTCCATATTTATCATCAGCATTGTGAATGATGCAAGTTTAAAATGTACATTGATGTTGATTTCAGCTGAAAACTGTCTACTTTGGTTGCCTGTGGTTCTGTTGTTGGAAGGAAAAGCATGTCATTTTTGCCCTCAAGGCAAACCATCTGTTAGCTTTGGATACAACATAAAATAGAAGCCATATCTTTAAGATTTTTTCTTTGTAGCAGGGAAAAGCTGGCATGATGGTAGGCTCTAGTCACTTCCAGTGTGTTACTGGTGTTGGAGGGCAGCTTGAAAGAAGGCTGATTGTAGTACGTTACTTATTTTTAGTTCTTGGATTTGTTTGAACCAAGTTTGTGTGGGGTGAGTAGGCGTATGAGAAACAGAAAGTGAATGAGCATGCACAATTTAAGCATTATACAAGTTTTATACAGCCTCTCAGTCACATTCCAAAAGAGGTTTTCCAAAGAATACTACAACAATTAAAATCTAAATGCAACAGTTAAAAACCACAGAACCAGAAAACTAGCATAAAATACTAAAAATCACATTCTAAAAAGTTGAGAAAATTAAAAAAAAATTGACCTTCAGTTCAGAAGTCTTCATCTAGTCTTTTACTGCATCCAGATATTGATTTTGCACTTCCGTTGCTTCAATTGAAGTTGATGAAAAAGAAAAGAGAGTTGGGTGACAGGCAAATATTGCCAAAATGTAGCAATGATACTTAGCATGTCAGCAAAAGAAAACAAAAAGAAGGGGGGAAGGGGAAGAGAAAAAAAAGTCACAACATTTTAAAGACACAGTATGAGCTTTCAGGGATTGATGTCAGCTTCCTCAAAACCAGAAAGAACTATGAACTAGGCATGGGATTTTCGGAATTTATGGACTACCGTCCCCTGAAGTCTTCAGGAATTCCCCCAGCCAGACTTCTTGGGGCTTTAATCAAGATACAGTGGTGCCTCGACTTACGAACGTCCCTACATACGACCATTTCGAGTTGCGACCAGCTCCGGCTGCAAAATTTTGCTTCTACTTGCGACTGGAGCTTCCACTTACGAACAGAAAAAGGCAGGGGGAAAAGGCGGGAAATTCAAATTGCTAACTGTAGGTGGCGAGGAGGCTGCTTCTTTGTAGCTCTTTCACCCCAGCAGTTAGAGAGTGTGCGTCGGAGGAGGCTTGGGACTAGCTCCTTCTGCTTCTGAGTGTGTGTGTGTGTGTGTGTGTGTGTGTTTGCAGGGAGGCTTTGGGCTGCCTGGTAAGGTAAGGTGCTGTTTTCTGCTTTTAAAAAACTGTTCTGGGTGTTTTTGCAGCGTGGTTTTTAGCTGGAGGGGTTATGTTTCTGTGCTGTGATGGGTCTTGGGGGGTTTGTTTGTTTTTTGGGTTCCCCCCATTTCCGATGGGTCTTGGGGTTTTTTTGGTTGCTTTTTGGAGTGTTTTTCCTCATTTCCGATGCGTCTTGGGGGGTTGTTTTTTTTTGGGGTTTTTTTCCCATTTCTGATGGGTCTTGGGGGGTTTGTTTGTTTTTTGGCTTTCCCCCCCATTTCCGATGGGTCTTGGGGGGGTTGGTTGCTTTTTGGGGGGGTTTTCCCCATTTCCGATGGGTCCTGCATGCTTCCCTTGCTTTTTCCTTTGTTTTCTTTGCATTTCCGACCTGCCCCCTTTGTTCTCTGTGCATTTCCGATCTGCTCCGTTTGTTTTCTGTGCATTTCCAATGGGTCTTACACGCTTGATTGCTTCCCCCCCCTTTCGGCCGGAAGGGATTAATCGTGTTTCCAATTAGTCTTGCAGTGATTTTTTTGGGGGGGGAGTGATTTTTTTCTTCGGCCGGAATGGATTAATTGCATTTCAGTGCATTCCTATGGGAAATGGTGCTTCGACTTACCACCATTTCAAGTTACATCCATCTTCTGGAACGGATTATGCTTGTAAGTCGAGGCACCACTGTATCAGAGTCCTAATAGGTGTTTTTAAGCTAATGAATTCAGATAGTGGCTGCCATTTTCATCCTGTGGAGAAGATAGGGAAAGTAGGTAGATGGAACTAAGCTCTGTACAAGTTTCAAGTAATTATGGGTATGGTAGTCTCTGCCCTTAGGCTCTGCACAGGAACCTTCTTTTTTAAAAAAGAAAAGAGCAAAGAACAAAGACTACAAATTTAATGAAAGATTTCACTGGAGTTGTCCATGACCAAATCTGAACAAACACACCACAAAATCCTCAACCATGCTACCTGTTGTTGTTGTTGTTGTTGTTTAGTCGTTAAGTCACGTCGACTCTTCGTGACCCCATGGACCAGAGCATGCCAGGCCCTCCTGTCTTCCACTGCCTCCCGGAGTTTGGTCAAATTCATGTTGGTAGCTTCAGTGACACTGTCCAACCATCTCGTCCTCTGTCGTCCCCTTCTCCTCTTGCCTTCACATTTTCCCAGCATCAGGGTCTTTTCCAGGGAGTCTTCTTTTCTCATGAGATGGCCAAAGTATTGGAGCCTCAGCTTCAGGATCTGTCCTTCCAGTGAGCACTCAGGGTTGATTTCTTTCAAAATGGATAGGTTTGTTCTCTTTGCAGTCCAGGGGACTCTGAAGAGTCTCCTCCAGCACCACAATTCAAAAGCATCAATTCTTCGGCGGTCAGCCTTCTTTATGGTCCAGCTCTCACTTCCATACATCACTACTGGAAAAACCATAGCTTTGACTATGCGGACCTTTGTCGGCAAGGTGATGTCTCTGCTTTTTAAGATGCTGTCTAGGTTTGTCATCGCTTTCCTCCCAAGAAGCTACCTGTACCTACTACCAAAAGTACCAAAATACACAAAATATCCTGGGTGATCCATCCCTTTAAATATTGGTACCATCATCTCTAGGGCATTTAGAGGCATAATGTCATAACTTTTGTAGGTAAATTGCCTCAAGCTAAGAAATCAGGAGAGATTGTCAGATTAAACTGACCTGATCAGTTGTATGCCGAGTCACATAATTCTGTATGCAACAAGTAATGTCTATAGCAGTTTCTTAACTGAAGGTGATTTTCCTCAAAAGGTTATGTCATTTGTTTTATACTAGTGTCACTAAGGAAGAATATTTGGGCTATAGTCTAAAACCCCTTCTCTTTTAATAGTTCTTGTTTTTTGACAAATACAACTTTGTGTGATGGTAAAATTTTGTAAATTTATGCAGAAACTCAGTAGAGAAGTTTGTGTAGTAAAGCAGTCATCCTTTCAGTGAAATAATATATATTCTCCATTCTGTCTGGTCATAATAATAATAATGTGCTGTCAAGTCAGTTCTGACGTATAGTGACTCTTTTCTCAGTTTCCTAGGTAGAGAGTACTTAGAAGTAGTTTGCCACTCCCTTCTTCTGGGGTCATCTTGGGACTGCAGCTTACCTAAGGCCACACAGGCTGGCTGTAGTTACAGAAGGCACAGTGGAGAATCAAACTCCCAATCTCTGGCTCTGCAGCCAGATACCTAAACCACTGAGCTATCCAGCCTCCATCTATCTGATCATAGTGTTATATTTCAGACAATATGGTAGTTTTTCCATTGAAAAGGAAAGGGTGTGATAGTTAAGGCATTGTTTAATGTCCTGAATGATATGTATCAGTCTCAAGCACTGATACTACTGGAATGAAGAAAAAAGTAGAAAAACTAGAAATAAAAATTGAAGACTGTTGCAGAGAATTATAAAGAAAATAAGGAAAGTGAAACTTCTCCTTCAAATTCAAAGTGGTACTGGCTTGTTCCAATGCCTTGTTCTTATATCTTTTGTTACTGGTGAAAAGTTCAGAGCAGCTTTTATAGGCCAGGCTTTTCTACGGAGAACAGAACAAAAAAGTGCTGCTGTGCACTTTGAATAGCAGGATGTACCTATAGGAAGCAAGCGTTGGGGTCAGAGAAAGAAACAATATCTCTTGCTGGATAGTAATGTGAAGGAGAAAAGAATGGAAAAGTTAGAGCAGAAGATGAAAAAGAGTTGCACAACAGTCAGTAGCAGCTTGTGCATGGTCTTCAGAGTGATGATGGCAAAGTACCAATCTGGGAACTCACCCACCATATTTTCTTTATATGCCATGAGAAGGAAGGAAGCCTGGAGGTATGCAGTCTGAAATCATTGTTGCCCACACTGGAGAGAGACCCTGATCTATTTCAACTCTCCAACCCCCCTCCATGCATTAGTCAAAGTAACAGACAGACAAAGGAGAACACACAAAATCAAGAGAGGGAGAAAAACAGATAGATACATGACAATGCTTACATTTTTTTCAGAATCCCCAAAGGTCCCCTGGGTTCAAGAAGGTTGGGGACCTTTGGATGTTTCCAGTAAATTAGCTGTGAGTGTCATTGTGTAAGAAGGATAGCAGCTTTACAAGAAGATAGTGTGTGTGTCATATATTGTGCAGTCTACTTGATCAAACATTGCTAGTGTTGAATTTTAAGATACATAGCATTCATTGTGGTGGTGTGGCTAAGTTCTCATCATTACTTCTAATAGCAACCTCTTATTTTTCTGGGCTCCTAACTTTCAGTTGTTGTTTTTTTCCTTGCTTCAAAACCAAACCGAGCTCTCTCAAATTACCTTTGCTCACTTGCACAAAATTCAGACTCTCTCAAAACACTGTATTCTGACTCAAACCACATTCAGACTGGCTATCACTCCCTCTCAGATCTTCAACCCCCCCCCCCCATTTCACAGCATTCTGAAGGTTCTGGTTGACTGAGCCAAAGAGAGGACTTTCTGTCACTGTCATTAATGAAACAATCATTTAACATCCATTCTGTCATTATTATATGTTCTTCTCGCACTATTACAGCATGGATTTAGGGAACAAAACTGTGAATTTACAGCCACCTTTAAGCACTTGTCTTACATATGCTGCTACTAGCCACCCTGTGCTTACCTTTAGAATAACAGACATAAAATAGATAACTGATCTGCAGGGTTTTGGAAATGCCTATCAGTAAGGATAAATTGAATGAATCAAACAATTTCTTGTCACATGTTCTACAAATGTTCTACATGAATTTTTTTTTTAAAGTAAGAGAGAGAGAGGATTGTCCCTCATAAAGATTACGCGGTTTTTTGGACATCAAAAGTACAGTCATTTCTAATTCATTGTTTGTTTCTGCAGCATCCTTCTTCTAAAAAAAGCATGACAATATGGTTGTCTCATCCATTTCTAAAATTCACTAAGAACAGTATACATTTAAGTTGTTTGGGAAATTATTTTGGTTATTCCCTTTTAGTTAGTAGAATAAGAAAGGTGGAGTGATCAGCCCAATGTCATCACTACCCCCCGCAACATACCAGTGCTTTGTTGGTATAAAATCACTTTAGAAGCATTTATAGTAGAAAAGAATGTATTTTTACTTACAGTTGCTGTCTATAGTTATAGTCAGAGGGTAAAAAGAAGAAAATGAAATAAATGGTCAGAAATCAGGAGCACAGACTAACAAGCAAGAGGAAGCAAAGCAAACAAACAGAAAGAGAGGAGAGGAAAGCCTGAGGTGGGAAAAAGATCTTTAGCAGTAAGTTTGTAGGTAAGGAAAAAAATCCATTTAAAACACTAGTATGTACAGGGGTTGCCAGCCATCAAACAAGGCACCCTAGCTTCCAAAAAACAGATGGAATGCTGTTTCTCTGTGAGGTAAGATGGAGAGAATGGGAACAGGCATAGGTAGACTATTTAGTCTTTATTATTTAACTTTTAAATTTAACTTTCCTATGTATGGACAGTCAGCCATAAAGTACGTATCAGTACACAAGTTTAATTTACTGGTTTTCTCAGCAGAATATACTGAATTGGAATATAGTGACAGTATTCTAAAACCACCAGTTCTTCACCTTCAATGATAGTAGACATTGTTATTCTATTGCTTCAGTCTTCAAAAGAGACCCACATTTTGAAGACTGAAGCAATAGTAACAACAAAGTACAATCTCCATCCCACGAAGCTCTGCCTCTTATATAATTATGAAACTTCAGAAGGGTGTATCTGTACTGTATGTGCACTCTTAAATCCATGTATTAACTGAGTGCTGTACAACATATACAGCAGCCCTAACCTGGGAGAACTGTATGGTGATTATACAAGTCAAATATTTCAATTAAATACATTTTCCGAATGAACGTATTCTGATAATTTACTAATAAATGTTATGGAAGTCAGGCAGCCTGCCTGTGTCAGTGTGCTCTTCTGGATTTCATTTTTTTAAAAAATTACTTCCTGATATCTTTGGGGATTTTTTTTCACTCTACTGATTTTTTTTTCTTTTTTCCCTTCTTTTTTTTCAGTCTGATTTGGTCATTTCCACTCTTGGATCATTTTTGCTATTGCCTGGCCTGCTTACTGCTGCTTCCTGAAATGCACAAATGAGGAAACATGAAAGGGAAATGTGAAAAAGGGTTTAAAACAAAAGGGCCAATACACAAAAAATATGTACATTCAAAAGCCCACCCTAAACCTAAAATGAAAGAAATATAAACCCTTTCTACGTGCACATCCCTAGACTTGAATGATTAATAAACTGGTGTCTGTATATGATTGTATAAATATGATGTTTTAGAGACAGGAAATTAAGAGATAATCCTGTATGAGTCTGCTCATAGCTAACCCTCATTCAGGCAATAGTACTTACTTCAAGTTAATTGTTTATACATTTGGAGCCTGAAATATTCTTAGAAGTGTATGAGGGTTTTTTTAAATAAAACAATTTGTTTTACGTAAAAGAGCTAGTGAGCTTTAAAAGGAACTTGCTAATTATTTTTCCTCTTGCTTATTTTTGCTAGGATCCCGTCTTCGCCAAGAAGACTTTCCACCTCGAATTGTGGAGCATCCATCAGATGTAATTGTTTCTAAAGGAGAGCCAACAACTTTGAACTGTAAGGCTGAAGGAAGGCCAACTCCTACAATTGAGTGGTATAAAGATGGCGAGCGTGTGGAGACGGACAAAGATGACCCCCGCTCACACCGCATGCTGCTTCCTAGCGGATCTTTATTTTTCCTACGTATAGTACATGGACGCAGGAGTAAACCAGATGAAGGAAGTTATGTGTGTGTTGCAAGGAACTATCTGGGGGAAGCTGTGAGTCGCAATGCTTCACTGGAAGTAGCATGTAAGTAATTGCCACATCTTCTAAATTTCATTACATGCCTATATTATTTGTAACTGGAATAAGAACTCTTTCCATTCAGACTTTGCCTAAGTTTATATTTTATGTATAAAATAAATAGGAATGTTTAAATGAAAGTGTGCCTATCAATTCCAGTGATATTCAGATCTATTCAGTATGATGACCTTGCATTGTGTAAAAAGTTGGTTTTAACGAAAAGTTAAAAAAATAAGTATAATTTCACATACAAACTCAGTCTTTTAAACTTTTTTTAAATCAAATCAACTATTACTTATACATGAACAATCAGTTTCTAAGTTGTTTTTATGTTGGTAAGCATCAGAGCCTTCATAGTGCTTGTACCAGAAACCCCATTCATTTATGGAGTGGAATAAAACGTTTTTTAAAATTGGTATTGAAGGACCACAGATGCTTTTACATTGAAGGACAGCTGCTTCAAGAGGAGAAATCAAGAGAGAATTACTGTATTTGTGAACTATAGAAATAATTATGTTTATGTACTTCTTCAGCTAGTATATCTTTGAGCTTTCCTCTGATTGCTTGAAATCCTCTCAGAGTTAAGTACAGTTACTGAATTATAGTAAATGCCAATGAAGAACTGAACACAGTGGTGTTTCAACCTTAGAGTAAATTTTTTTAAAGTGAATTTTGGACATGACCACTCTGAAAAATGCTCATGTCAATTATGCCATGTGAATTATTATTATAAAAACCATTTTTTGTCCAGTTATTTAAGCTAAAGATTGCCAATGCGGTACACTGGATAGAGTGATGGACTGGTAGATCTAGGTTTGAATCCCTGCTCTAGTGATGGAAAATCGTTGGGGAGTGGCAGTAGTAAAACCACTTCTTATATATCTCACATACCTTGAAAACCTTGTTAGGGTCACCAGATGTCTGATGGGACTTGGCATCCCATAACATAATATTTAAACTAACTTGTTTGTGAATCTTATTCTGGTTGCTGCTGCTGATATCAATGTTTGTTTGTTGTATTAAATTAGCATTTAACAACTGTTTAAATGTCTTTAAGTAGAAGGAATGGAAGGAATCTCTCTGGAAATTTTCATTAGTATTTTGAATATTTTATCTCATGGCTTTAAGGATTTATAAATTTACAAATAATTTATGTGCTAATTGATGAAAAATTGTTTGCCTTTTGATCTAGCTTGTCTTTAGTTAGTTTTTTCTTTATAGGAGAAAAGTTCATAAATAGGACACAGGATTGAAACATTGAGTCATCATACCAAAGCCTGTGGTTGTTGGGTTTTAAATATATATATATATATACTTTTAAATATTGAATATCACTCATGTCTTCTGCAGTGACTCCTATGAGTCTCTAGTTACAATATGTGCAATCTCCCGAGTTAAGTTTTTAACCACTGCAGCTATGCATTGATAGGTCATGCATAAAATGGAAGTCAGATAAAAAAGTCCTCGGGGGGTGGGTGGAAATAAAACTTGGTTTCACTAGAGACAGGCCCTTTTCTCCCCTAAAGAAAGATCAGAGAACATGAAATCCAATACTAAAACTATACAGAGTTTTTGAAATGGTATCATGTACCTGCCACTAGATTATTTTACTGTTTTTATAGCTTTGAAGTTTCATAGTCTGAAGTTTTCAGTTAAACTCCTTAGGTCTTAAAGATAAGTTTTGTAGGCTCTTTAAATTAAGGGGCTCTTTGTCTTTCATTTTAAGCAGAAACAGAAGTATGTTTTTGTTAGATGCTCTATTAAGATGATGCGAATGGAGTTAACAATACTGTCTAGTACAAATGGATAGCAGAGTACTCATATCACTAATACTGGCTTGGCTCCAATGGGATATTGCTTGCCTTTCCTCCTCACTGTAAGCACCCAGCACATTCTGTGAAAGTTCACTGCTGGACACTGGAGAATGCCACACAAGGGAACTTCATGTGCATGAAAATACCTTCCGTTTATGTAAAGTACATTTGGATTCAAGTCGCTGTAGAATGCATACAAAATATACGTTGCTAGGAGAAACATGCCCCTCCGATATCAAAATTAAGATACATTTCCTCTTACAAAATAAGCTGCCATTGGCCTCAGATTCTTATCCATGGTTGTCTTCGCCTGCACCCCTCCATTCTCCTGACTGCTATCTTCACTCACCGCTTGTCCTTTGCTCTTTTTCATATGGTGTTGTGTAGACACAAAAGTGAATCCAGAATCATCTATCATATCTGAATATGTGAACAACGCTGGCATTTTTTGGTGACACATGATACTTCTGAAGCAGCTGGAGTTTATGAACTGAAAATTGCCCAATAGATCCTCTATGTAACTTCAGATAATGCAGGAGCACATGTGTGCTGGATATAGATGTATAAATGCAGTAAAATAGGTAATGCATTGGATTGATTACCATAACTGGAGGGAGAGTTACGTAGCTTGAAACATTGTTCCTGCTTCAGATGTTTAGACACAACTAGGTGAAAAAAAACTTATTTAATGAGTTTTAGTTTGAAAAACAAAGCCTATTGTGCTTAATGATAATCTTATTTTACTGACTGTGATTAGGTCTTCTCACCTTGAGTTTTGTTGTGAATCAGGCACTTTCTCATTCACTTGAAGTTTTTGTTTTTAGTTTAACTTTTGAAAACTTTTGCTGCACAGTCCTTGGAGCTCATTAAATTAGTACATATAGTTCAGAATCCCACCAGTATTTCTGTTAGGTTTGCATAACTTGATGCAGCTAATTGTGGCCATCTGATCAGATGCCTGACTGTGCAAACTAGATTGTCATCACCTTGTCAATGAGCTGCAATTATGTACCAATTATACTGGATAGCTCAGTGAATTGGGTATCTGGCTGTGGAGCTAGAGGTTCAGAGTTTGATTCCCCACTATGCCTCTTGGAAGTAGAGCAAAACTGTGTAGGTGTAGGCAAGCTGCACAGTCTTAGATCGTCCCCAGAAGAAGAGAACGGTAAACCACTTCTGAGTACTCTCTACTTAGAAAACTCTGGAAAGCGTTGCCATAAATCAGAACTGACTAGAAGGCACACAATTAAAATAGGTGCAGACCTTATGCAAACACCAGCGGAATCCTAGCAGTAGCATCACATCCTAAATAAATACCATGAAGAAGATGGGAAATTTTATTTTAATGACTATTGTCACTAAAGCAATAATGTGTTACTAGAAAACTTTTCAGGAAGAACTTCTTCTGTATTTTCATAAATTCCAGTTCAAAATGGTTGCTACTTGCTACTGTATCACCATTAATGAAAGGCATTCAGATGTATTCCATAAAGATATCAATGTTGATTTTAATTTTAAAAACTTTATTCTCTATAAATTACCAACCTCCTCAGATACTTCTGTTTTTCATCTGTAAAACTTAAAAACACAGTGTGCAGATTGCATGGTGGGAGTGGGAGACAAGCATATAGGAGCAGCTTATCATTAGGAGCCATTGTAGGCTCAAGGAGAACCCTGTATTATAGCTTAATAATCAATCCAGATTGGGTAACAGGCTCTATGTGGGGCCGTCGATGGAAAGTGCTCATCTCTCTTTTTTGTGTTGTGATATTGTTTGTTTTAACTCTTGGTTTTATATTGCTCGGACTGTAAGCTGCCCAGAGTAGATTCGTTTAGAATCTAGATGGGTGGGGTAAAAGCCGAATATATAAATAAATAAAATAAAAAGACTGAATGGGAAAATATTTTTCAAAATAGTAACTTTGATGTGGATTTTTCTGTTAGCACAAAGGAAACACGGGTGACTCCTTGTTACTGTGACTACATTGACACTAGTCTGTATGGTTTATAAATGAAACATATCACTGTGTGCTAGTTTATAGATTAGGAATTTGAACTTGTTCTAATTGTACAGAATCTTTAACACTTTGGCAACTCCTTTCTCATATAAATGACTGTCTCACAGAGTAACAGAATACCTTGGCAACAGTTGCATAAGCCTATCCCATTGTGTCACCTAAAAAATTACAGATAACTCTTATGTACGTGAAAAGTAATGAATTGAGACAGGGTTGCTGAATAGTTACACTGGAAAAATTCAAAATGTTAATCTGGCCTATACTGAAATGGGCAAAAACAGTTTGTTATGGTAGCTATTCTAAAAACACAGCTGTTGTAACCACTATGAAAATTTGTGTATAAATCCCCTTGAAGGGAGAGACAGAAAAGAACTGTTATCCAGTATGGGTCACTGCACAAGACAGAGACGGCAATGGCTGGCTTGAGACTAAGTTTCTGTAAAGGGCATCCCCCCCCCCCCAATTTCCCTATGAGGTTTTCATAGCCACAGAATATTATGTTGCAAAAGTCTGAAAGAATTATCTACCAAATCCCTGATTTTAATTTAAATTAAATGGGCATGTAAGTTCTAAGCATGTTGAACCACATCCACAAGAAGATGATAAATATGGGTTATTTTAAGTTTGGAAGAAATAGACACTAAGAGCTAGGCACTCCCCCCCCCCCCCATCCCTAAAGAAACAAAAACAAAAACTGAAACACCTAAATAATTTTTAAAAATCTGGAAGAAAGCCAAAGTGAGAACAAGTACCACAGCAATGACAGTGGGAGGGGGGGGGGGATAATTTTCTTCCTGAAGAAAGGAAGATGGAAATTGGTAATACAGTCCTGAGCTACAGAATGTGTCTGTTTGGGGGCCAGACGTTGCCATCTCTGGCTCATGTATTGACTCATGTTGAGTAACAGTTCTTTTCTGTTGATCCCTAAGGGGATCAAAAGTTAATTTTGACACTGGCTCTTGTGAACTTCTAGGGTAGAATTACTTGCAAGGTACAGTTAATCATAAGGAAGTTATGAAAGAGAAGTTGTTGTCTTTCCATATCACAATGACAGTAACCTTAGGAAATATTGCTGATCCCAAAAGAACTGTCATTTCTGTTCCTTATGCTATAGTTATGCCATCAATGCCACTCTCTCTGGAAACTAATGGTTGCAAGTAAGAGATTGCATAGGGTCTGAAAGGTAGGAGAGAGGATATTTCTGCCTTTAATCCTAAAAATTTTTCTGGAAATGAATCAGGTTCCTTCAAGGAACACATGTTTTCATTTCTGGCTTTTTCTGAAGAGAGTCAAAGGTGTTTACCAGGCTCTAATTTTAGGAGCCAAGACTACAGAAACCAGGCAGGATAAGGGTGCACAAATCTTTGGGAGTAAACAGCATCTTTGAGCCAGATTTTCAGCAGCAGATGGTTCCAAACTCCACTCTCACACTATAATCCTGATCGAGATTATGATACCCATAGCTGCTGTTATTTTTTAAGAGAAGAAGAAAGCTGTCTGTCATGTGAAGTCTGACTCTCAGGAAGGGATTCAACATTGTTGTTCTGACACAACTGCTTCCAGCAGCAGAAAAAGAAGGAGGCCAATCTCCTCCCCGCCTGCAATCCCTATTTGCTCTCAAAATCTGCTTCATAGTATATTTCAGATGGTGTTGAGGGCTGCAGGAGGGAGAAGGCTGGTTGCATAAGCAAGTATCTGCTAGTGTGATGTTGGATTATGGTATTTATCTCTGGCAATTGTAAAAGAAGCTGTAATGCCATCTTCTTCCAGTTTCCTCTAAATGACTTCCCAATCCTTTCTTCCCCATTTTTTTTTACTCCTCCTATGGTAGTCATTTTCTAAATGTGCCACCCCAGCCCCATGTAGGCCCCTAGCCGAGGACTCCCCATCTGCAGCCACAGCCATCACATACAGTCCATTACATACATCTCCAGGAACCATGCCACTGATCCCTTTGCCTCAGTGCCCACAGGGCATAGGAGTTTGCTGACCAGGCATGGAAGGAGAGGGGGAGCTGCACCACAAGCGCACACAGTGTGTGTGGGGAGATCCCGGCCCTCCCAGCTGGTGCAAAAGCCTGGGTCCCATCAGTTCCTTTGCCTTGGCACCCATGCAGCATTGGAGGATCTTGCTGGCCAAGTAGCCACAGGGAGGGGAGAGCCTCCCTGTAAGTGTGTGCAGTGGGGGGGGGAATCCCACCCCTCTCAGCTGGTGTGAAAGTTTGCTAGGGGGAGAGGGAAGGGAGCGTCCTCTCACAGGGCCCCTTCTTACTCCACCCACAGCCCAGATCACATGCTCACTCTCCCATGCTCTCCCCTTTTTTGGGGTGTGCTCTGCCAAGGCACCCCAACCACAGATGGTCAGAGGGGGCAAGTGTAAAGGGCTCCCATGAGTGTGGGAGTAGCTCCTACAGGGGAGAAGATCCCATCCTCTCACCAGCTATGGGGGGCAGGGCAGGTCAGAAGACCCCTAGCCCTGCCTTCACCCTGGCCTCAGTTTCCCTTGACATCTATCTGTATTCCTTCCTACTTTCTTCTCTTCCCTTCTTCGCCCTCCTCTTTCCTTTCTTCTTCAGTTCCAAATCTTAGGTTCCTAAACTTTTTTTTACTTTGGTGGAAGTATTACTTAGGCTGGGCTTTCCCCTCCCTTCACCTTTCACCCAAAGCATCGGGGGAGCCACAACCAGTGGCCAGTAAGTTAAGGGAGCCATGAGTTGAAAAAAATTGGGAACCACTGACTTAAAGGACTGCTGTGTTCCTTTGGGAAATGCTTTTAGTTAGATAAATATTTTTCAACCTCCCTTCTTATGCATTCTCTTTCTAGTGGAGGAAAAAGAAGACTTGTTCATGAAAGCCACATTAAAATATGGCAGTTAGTCTTTAAGGTGGTACAACATTTTTGTCATCTTTATATTTTTTTTTCTTTTGGTTTTGCCTGCTTTCTAGCCATGTGACATAACTGTTTTTTTCATATGATGCATTTACAGTATGTAATGTTCTGTTCTGACAAAGGGTGTCCTTGGTGCACATCTCTATAAACTTCATGTGGCTTTTGCCTCCATCCAGGTATTTTTAGATCTTGACAATCATCAACATTTTAGGACTAGCACACAGCTACTTCATTATCTTCTTTTATCCATTTCCAGTGTCCTACTGTATTCCTCATCCTTATGCAGAAGTAGTCTTCTTTGGAATCCCAGGCTCTGAAGGCAAACTTTGGCTTGAGTCTTGGTCCAGCATATATAGTCATGGGTGATGAGATACATCACATCTGAGCTGGTCTGATGGCACTGGCGTTCATTGACAGTATTACTATGTTCTTACTTGCTGGGAACTGGAGAATTTTTGAACATTGCCATTTCCTTGGTTCAAAGCTATGGTTTTTCCTGTAGCGATGTATGGAAGTGAGAGCTGGACCATAAAGAAGGCTGACCGCCGAAGAATTGATGCTTTTGAACTGTGGTGCTGGAGGAGACTCTTGAGAGTCCCCTGGACTGCAAAGAGAACAAACCTATCTATTTTGAAGGAAATCAACCATGAGTGCTCACTGGAAGGACAGATCCTGAAGCTGAGGCTCCAATACTTTGGCCATCTCATGAGAAGAGAAGACTCCCTGGAAAAGACCCTGATGTTGGGAAAATGTGAAGGCAATAGGAGAAGGGGACGACAGAGGACGAGATGGTTGGACAGTGTCATCGAAGCTACCAACATGAATTTGACCAAACTCCGGGAGGCAGTGGAAGACAGGAGGGCCTGGCGTGCTCTGGTCCATGGGGTAACGAAGAGTCGGACACGACTTAACGACTAAACAACAACAACAATTTCCTTGGTGTGATTGGTAACTGCCCACTTCATTGTTTGTGGTTTTCTGACAGGGGTTTCCTTCCTTTAGCCTTTGGGGACTTAACCCCTTTCAGCAAGGCTGCAGGGCCAGTACTTTATAAGATGCAAGTCATCTTCCGCATTTGTTACATTTGGCAAGCAGCGCTTATTTTGTTTTTTTCAAAATGTTTGTGGAGAACATCTGGATGTCTTTTAAAAGAGAACTTCACACTTTTAAACAGGTTATGAAGAGCTTAGAACTGTGAAATAATTACATTTTCAGTGATAGATCAAATAAGCTTCTGAGAATTATGTGTGCTTTTGAAGTTGTATGTCATCCATTGTCAAATACGTCCTTCATTTTTTCTCTCTGTTCTTTTTCATCAAAATACAATTCAGAAGAATTGCAGCAGTCACATGTGAACCATCTGAATGGCTCAAGAGCAACATGTGTCATCTTTAAAAGGGACAGGATTTTTTAAAATCACATAGACATTGATATACCTGCACCTCTGATCTGCTGACCAGTAGAAATTATCATAAGGCACACCTTGAAGAAAATGCATAAGAAGGATTTCAACATCGAATGTGAGGTCCCCATGCAGAGAGAGTAAAAAGATTATACAAGCTATAGTACTGGCTGAGAATGAGACTAGCAGAGTTGGACACAACATCACAGACAGCAGCTGTAGCCCCAGGTGTTAAATATGAGACAGCAGCTTGATCTATCGACCACTGTAAAAGGGGGCTCTGGCCTAAATGAAAATTCATGAAAAATTGATGAAGTCCCCAGATTATTTTTTCCTTTTACTTTTTCGATGTTGTGCCAATGTAGTAAGGAGAGATTAAATGAAGTGTTGAATGCTTTAGTAGGAAGGAGGTTGCAGTTCAGAGGTCAAAAGTCATGAAGAAACTGATCATTTCCCCCTACTCCTTCTTTTGAAACAAAGCACAAGCACAGAGTAGCTAGACTTTGTCTTAGTATTTAGTCAAATAAAAAGTGACTACTACTTCAGTGCTAGCTGTTTTCCCAAGAAAAGAGGATTGATCCTGATACCCCAAAAGTGATTTTTTTAAAAATTGAACATGTCCTAATTCTTAATTTGCTTGGAGAAACAGAAAAGAGATTGAGTTTTGTAGCTGAAGGCCAAATTTTGGGCATCATTTTTCAGGGTTTCTGCTTGTAGTGATTTCGTTTTGGAAAAGGAAAATGCTCCTGCATTATTTATAGGTCACAGATTGCTGAAATAACAAGCTATGGACCACTGTCCAAACATAATGATCTTGTTTGCTTTAAAACCAAAAGTAAATTGATGTTTTATCTGTGGGAGGAAGAGATTATAGCACTTGACTGAATTTACCAAGAGCATCACTTTAGAAAATAAGCCACATGTTTTCACACAATACATCTAATCCTGTTTCATGTTCATCTAGTTTGTAACTATAAAAATTTAATGGTATAACACACTACATTATAGACTTACTAACCATACTCAGAGAATGTTGATGAAATGTAACTTGATAAAAAGTACGTATAACTAATAGTACTGTTAGTTTTTTCCAAACCGGGGACTGGGTGGGAGGGGGGAAACCTACAGTCACACTTGTGGCTAAATTAAGTCCAGTATTTTCTCAGGCTGGAATACATTCAGTACTAGATGGATGGATGCAAACACTTTTATATATCTAATTGAAAGAAGATATATTAGAAGTATACAGGAATGTACATCTGATATTATGTGACCAGTATTTTGTAAATGAGTGCTGATAGGAGGGGGCAGTCCAAGCAAGAAGTTATAACATTTTCTGTGGTTCTTGAATCAGGACCATATGTGGCAGAGTGGTTGGTCTTGCTCTGTGCTAAATTTGGTAAGTATGGGCAAGTACTTTTAAAGCTATAATCGTTGTTCTAAAATAAAATTCACTACCCTTCTGTCAACTTTTATGGCACAATTTTTTGTGGCATGTAGGGAATTCTGTCATAATCTTTCAAATGCCTACTACTGCTTCCAGAAAAGAAAATGCCTCCAGCTAGAAGCTTTTTGTTTTTTGAAGTTGATCTGCTGTGTCGTTTCAAAGATACATGGTTTACACCATATTTCTTTTCATGAACTCTGAGTGCACATGTGTATAGAATTATTCTTCAGTAGTTTATCAAACTTCTTGCTGCTAGTTGAGCAGTTTGACTATTTCAGTCATATTAAAGTGAATAGAGTTTATTTCTCATCAACGAAGTAGATTAGGACTGCTGCTTTACTGCAGGAATAAGTGTCATTGAACATAAAGAGGGAGGAGTATCAAAGGGGGGGAATGAGTAGGAGGAGCCTAAGGGGGAGTAAGAGAAGTCATGAATTGGAGGGAAAGGGGAGATACAGCAAAATAGAGAAAGAGAGAGGGAAGAGTCAGAGAGATGAACAGTATTAAGTCATGTGGGGTGGGGGAGAGGAGTCAGAGAGGGATAAGAACTACAAAAAGAGGAACCAAAAAGTGAGGAAGGTGTGTGAGAGAGGGGGAGAGGGAGAGGCAGAGAAAGAAAGAGTGAGGGGAGCCATATGGTGAAAGAGGGGAAAAAAGAGACAAAGGAAGGAAAGGGGGAGAAAGAGAAGACACAGAAAAAGAGAGAGAGGAAGACGGAGATAAACACATTTGGATTGCCTTTTGCCCCAAGCAATAGATACCTAGAGAACCTGTCAGAAAATAGCCATGACAATTGTTTTGTATTTGCATGAGAAGCGCTTAACTGATGAAAAGGAGTTAGGTTCTGGCATTTTCTGTACAGAGCACAAGAGGTGATCTTAGGCCATCTTGACTGCTGGCATTGGCTTCATCAACATTCCAGCTTGCTTTTGCAAAGCTTGCATTCCCTTTTTCTGCTGGCAGCACGGCCATGATATTGCAAGATATGGTTGGACTATTTCCTGGAGTTATGAAGAACGGACAGAGCAGCAATATCCCACTTTCATAAACCAGAGAGTTTTTGAAGGATTGAATAAATTGTAAAAGATTCATATTTTTCAAAAACATAAGTTGCAAGGGGAAGCAGAGAAGGAAAAGAAAGATATAATATGTCTCCCCCCCCACCCCCAGGCAATATTACCATAGACTGGATGTGTGAAAAAAACACCAGCAGTGAAGCAGAAAGTGGCAAAGGTGAAGTATGATAGATTTTTCTTCAGTGGCTGTGTCACATAAAACTCAAAGAGGTTTCTGCTTAGGTTGATTATAGTAATCTGTTGTGGAGCTGAGGGATCTGATGCAGTTAGAATTGTGTAATAACCTGCATTTGTGTTTCACTGACTACACAGACTTTTATTGCTCTTTACACCATAAGCAAGAAACCTTGATGCCCTGTGAAAAGAGGCCATGTCTTGTCTTGAAAGTACTTTCCATGGCCTGGCCTGTAGTCTCAAGTTTGTTTGCTTGTTTGTTTACACACACACACACACACACACACACACACACACAGAGAGAGAGAGAGAGAGAGAGAGAGACTTTCTCCTAAAAAAAGGACTCAAGGTAGCCTAAAAACACAATATTAAAAGCTAAGAACAGTAAATTAATCAAATATTAAAGAATAAAAAACATTATATTAAAATATTAGTTAAAAGCAATGAGGTTAAACGAGTGTTAACTGTCTGTTGGGGTTTTCAGAAGTGTTGATTAAGTAGGGCACTATAAATAGGTTTGGTGGGATTAGCAATTATATTTAGACCCATGTATTTTGCTTGTAAAAGCTCCTTTGTTTAGTTCCATATATCTCTTTTAAAAACAGGGTTGATCTACTGTGACCCTCCAGATGTAAATAGACAGCATCACCCATTAGTATAAGCATTGATAATAAAGCTGCGATCCAACAATATATAGAAGGCCACAGTTTCCCACCCTCACTTAAAAATTCAGATAGTAGGCTATTAATTGTGGTTGTTGTTTATTGAAAAGATACAGATACACCACTGTAGCGTTCTCCCTTTGTTAGGTATAAGTCATGTATTATTAATGTGCTATGCTAATGTGGTTGAGAGGCGGAGCCGAGAGAGAGGTTAAAAAGGCGGAGCCTGAGAGAGAGAGTCAGTCAGAGAGTGAGAGAGAGATAGAGATAGGAACTGTTTAGTCAGAGAGAGAAGGAACAGATATTAATAGAGCTAAGCTGGTTAAGATAAATAGATAGAGAAGGTGGTAATTAATTATATGGCAAGAAGAAAGTATGTATAGAAAGACCTGTGAATGATTTGCTTGTGTACAATGAACATCTGAAGAACATCTGTGATTATTATTAACTTTGCTACACTTCAATAAATAAGTTCTGTTTGCATTTACTAGACAAGTGTTTTGACAAACGTCTTTTATATTGTGGATAGAGGTAATCCACTGGTGGCAGTCAGGGAAACAAAGACTGGAGCCTTTGTGAGGGCACAAAACGTAGGTGCCTCAAGGAGGGGAACGTCACAACCACTTCCTGAGAACCTCAGTAGAGGTCATGTTATTTTGGGCAAATATTCCTTCCCTGAGTCATCATCTGCATTTCCTCTAAGCTGCATGCATGTGCAGAGCTGCATTGGGGCTGTGCACTGGCAGCCGGTATTACCACCTGTTTAGTTCCAGTTCCAGCTGGAACCCCATGCACTCACAGGGTGAGATTCAAATGCAGTGGGACTGGAAATTAGAGGGAATGTTGGTTGTCATCTATACAGGGATTTAAAATACTTGATCCTGTCATGTTTTAAATGTAGTCATGTTAAATGTGATGTGCACTGTGTAAAAGACTTGAAACCCTGGCAGCTACTACTTTTCATGATAGACAATAAAAGTATGTAGAGATGATACTGAGATGGATGGACAAATCATTTGACTGTAAACAAACCAACTTCCTATGTCCTTAAGTACCTAAGCTGCAAAAAGGCAGTTTGCAGTGACTTGAGAGAATATCTAATCTATACTTGAACAGTTTGCAGCCAAAATATACCAGAGATTGAGTAAAAGGAGTTCAGTGCAAGAATCTCGCAATCTAAAGTTGACTGCAGAAGACTGAATTATCTAGGATGCACATTTCCTACTTCCAATCTTTACCCAGAAAGTTAATGTAAAACTATATAATTTAATGTTGGTTTGATCTTGAACATTAATTTATATATAATACTTCATGAAAATCAGTGTTTCATCAGAACTTCATACATTACCATGGAAGTGTGAAGTTTTCCATGATTATTGTGACAGCGAGAGAGGTGAGGCTCACCTCTCCTTTGCCTGCCCAGTGTGCCACTACTAAATGACAGGATGGGGACTGAAGTTGTGGGGCACGCTATCAAGTTCAACTTAAGACACACCAGGGACTCGACTTGGGTTTTTCCCCCCAATGACTCAGACTTGACTCGTTACTTGGAACCTACCCACCCCTCCCTTTTTTGGGGGGGGGGCTTGTTTTTAATAGAGACTCGGATTTGGGGCTTGGGATTCAGAACTTGATACCAAAGACTTGGACTCAAACTTGGGATTCAGACCCAAAGACTTGTCAGTATCCCTGCTAAATGACAGCTGTTTCCAAACCCCTTCACTAAGTTTGGAGTTACTGTTTAATCTGTAATAGGAACTCCTTCCCTGGAATATCCCTTTTAAGCAAACCAGGCAAATGGCCAGTGGAGCCTTTCAACATCTGTTTGGACACTGCCACAACTAAGACTGAATTTACACTGCCCTTCAAACCAAACCAAACCAAACCAAACCCCAACCCCAACCCCAACCCCAAACTCCAAACTCCAAAACTTCTTTGGGTGAAAGATTCACAGCCTATGTTATTTTGGTGACACAACCTTCGCTAAGTATCTCCAGCATGTTTGGGAGACACCAGTTTGCAGGGCAGTTGATGTATAGTGTCTCTGGAGGACTACTTCCCTCTCTCATGTTATTTTACATCTACACTGGACTGCTGGGAGAAGAAATCATCCAAGGGTGGAAAGTGCTTTGCTACCAACTTATAGATAATATGCTCTTTTTCATCTAATATCAATAAAACTGTAGGGGCTTTAGATATGGTAATGGTCAGAATGCTGGCAAAGTAGATAAGCTTCTTAGGATGCTAGAATAGATGTCTAGTGTCTGAAATCCTGTTGCTTAGTATAGAAAGTCACACTAGAGTAGGCTCATTGAATCAGTAGGGGTTTGGTGAGTCAACTCCTCTGTACGTTTCATTGATTCAAATGGGCCTCCTTCAGTTGCAACTTACTACACTAAGCAATAGGATTTCAGCTGGTGTGTTTTGCACAGGATTAAAAAACAGATTTGCAACTTTTGCATTGGTTACCAATTATACCTAAAAACGAAAGCAACTTTTGCTTCTAGGTGCAATTAAAGTTTTGGCAAATTAACTACCTTTAAAGCCTTGAACGTATTGAGCCCATGCTTCTTGAAGAATCACATCCTCCCGCACCAATCTTCTTATTCCCTGGTAATTGATAACATTTGCATTTTCTCTGTAATAAAGTATTATAAGAGTATCTTCCAGTGCACAATATATTGTTCATACATGTTTTGATAATCTCTTATTTTATACAGACTAATTTTTATTTGCCTGTCTTTGTACTTTTTCTGTGTTCAATATTTTTCTAATTTTAGTCACTTGAAAAAATAAGAAAGTTAATAAAGATATTCTTTAACCCATTTACTTTTCTTCAGATTTACTCTTTTTACTTCCGTCTAGAAACCCTCAAGTGCTACATGAACATTACTTAGAATGCTTGTTATTGTTGCATATGCTTCAGATACGTTGCTTCAAACAATTTTTGATGTCGGATGAGATTTTTAAAAAAATCATTTCAAGCACCTCTTCAGACCATTTTCAAAATGCTGCATGGTACAAATAATATCAATGTATATAAAACCCCTAATTAACTGAAATTATAGGTGTAACATTGGTGATGGGATAGCATTATCGGCTGTTAATCTTTACAGAAAGTAAAGTACTGTTTTATATTTTCCTTAGAGTCAGGAGATTAAAACTTCATTTTTTTTTATGATGGAAGTCAACTCAAAATATTTGAAATGAAATAATGAAAAATTTGGTGCCTGTTTAGAATTCAGAGTGAAACAAGTCAGTAGTTTCAGTCCAGTAAGCAGCAGGTAGGTATTAGAGTTTATATAGGGCACCATTACCATGATTTCTATAGATATTGTTGGCATTGTTCCTTGAGGCACATAAATTTCTTGTTCTTCAACATTATTGTCAGTAAATATTCTAGCACTGTCATATTCAGAAGAGGCAGTGACTTTGACAAATTAAGGAATAGTCATGATAATTTACGCCTCATTTTGATTGGAGATTTCTTTATGATTTGAACACAATGGACACAGAAAAAAATGAAGTAGACTTAATCAAGTTGCATTCAAATCATATGCTCACTATTAATATGCTGTTCTGTTAATTCAAAAATGATGCTTAAACTTGGTTTCATTGAAAATTCCACAGCTCTTAAAATACAAATGCCTTGATTTGTTATTAGACTGGATAATTAAATATTGCTCTATGCATGGATGGAAAAATGCAAACTATACCATATTTTGGAGAACATGCAACACATTACGGTGTTCTAATCTGGACATTACTATGACATGGTTAATATATCTAGTTTAGCTGTAACTGGGAAAAGTAGGATTGCAGGTAGTACAAAATTTTCTGTTGCTTCTAATGCAGTCTCTGGAAATTTTTAATCCTGTGCAAAACACACCAGCTGAAATCCTATTGCTTAGTGTAGTAAGTTGCAACTGAAGGAGGCCCATTTGAATCAATGAAACGTATTAGTGTCTAACCTGTTGAAGCTCCAGCACCACGGCTGCATCTGCCTCCTGAGGCTTGGCTGCAGGGGGGGGGGGAGTAGTGATCTGGCAACTTATGGCTGTGGCACGCGTGCCATAGGTTCACCATCGCTGGTATAGTTAGTTTAAAATGTTTCTATAAATGAAAACATCTAATTAAATACTGAAGAGACTAAAGAACCTACCCTAGTTGCATTTCTTTCCAAAGGACATCCCTGAGCTCTGGCATCACCAAAGGAGGGGGTGCCTGCACAGAACACTGTTGAAGAATTCTACAGCTTTAGCCTGCTGGCTAAAGTTTTGAGAATGGGAAGTACTTTTCTGCTTAGTTCTCTTCAATCACTGGCCAGAATTCTGTTGCACAACTAAGTTTTTGCAACTCGAGTTTGTGCCCCTGGGAGTTGTGCAATCTCTGAAGCGTGATCTCTGAAGCATTTCTTACAGTACATTGTGCAATCGGTTGTGCTGGGGATGTGTGACTGATTGCACAATTGCACGGTACAATCCCTTGTTTCTGGGTATAATGCCTGGCACATTTATATGAGCATAAATTTATGATATGCTGGTATGAACAGGATACTGGCTGCTTGTGTGAACATCATCTTCAGAGAACTGTATGCTCAAACACATTTTCTGTTACAAATGTCAGGTCCCTTCTCTTTTCTCTGTCTTCCCCAATCTTTTTTCTTGGGCCATGATTTTCCAAGCAGTAAATTCCTGAAGGATCATTTATTTATTTTTTGCTGGCAAGATGTCCATGATACCACAGCCACCTTTGCAGTAGTGCCATTGCCAGAAAAACACTGATAGTTGAGAGAGCCTTTTTGTGAGCCTCCCACGCTTGACTGCTCATTTAAGACAATTAAACACCCTTTTTTCCTGATGATCCTCAAGAAAATGTAAAAAACATAATATAAGCAAAAGTTAATATCACAGTAAAGACAACCTGCAAGAAAAAAGAAGTTAAATCTTTTCTCCAGGAACCTACACGATTAAAAAAAACAACACTTCATGGCTCTTCTGTTTTTGTTTGCTTCTCTTCTCAATGCAAAGTAATCCTTCTATCAGCTGTGTCAGTACTTGAATTGGGTGCGGTTCAGTCATCAAGTTTGAATTCCCTGGTTCTATGTGGCAGTACACCTGTTAACCATATCCTTCAGATCTACCTGTAATGGCCCATTAATCTTTTGCTATATGTGCCATTGCAATGGATTCATCTGTGCCATAACAAAAAGTAATTGTGCTTCCTGTAACTGGCTTGCAGCATGCCAGGAAGGGGTTGGAAGGGGTTAAATATAATGAGAAAGACATGCAGGGCAGTCATTAGTGGCTCACTGATAATACCCAATAAATTTGCTGAGGGGTCTTTAAACAACTGGAAGGAAATCTGGAAGTTGAGTCATGGCAACTGGACTTCTTTCTTATTAGGTCGAAACTTTTGCTACTCATCCAAGTAGCTCCTTCAGTCTGAACTTGGATGAGTAGAAAAACATTTCAACCTAATATGAAAGAAGTCTAGTTGCCATAACTCAACTTCCAGATAACCTCATCTGGATGACTGATAAGCTTCACAGAAAGGAACTGGAAGGAAAGTTCCTCTTCCTCTTTTCATGTGGCTGTGAGACTGCGAAGAGCTGGATTTGAGATCCAGGACAATAATAGACTAAGATCCCATAAAGCCACATGGCTGTGAGTACAACATGGCCTGTTCCAGATAAATGTGTTAGGGACATATGGGACAGTTAGCTGATATTCGGCTACATGAGACACTTACATGTGTTTTATTTAAGTTGTGGCAAGGGGAGACTAGTCATAGGAGTCTGCTTTTGTGTGTGTGTGTTTTAATGCATTGTACTTCTTTTTCCTTAATCTGTGATGAAGCTTAACTTCTTTTTAGATAAAAGCCTGACCATTCTCTGTTCTGCAAATGTACCAGTGACTTCCCTGGTGTATTCCCAGGGAGGAAAATATATTCCTAAAGCAGAAGTGCCTCTCTTACCTTCTCTGTTACAAGAGGAATGCAGGGCTGGTGGCAGCTGTTAATAGCAAGCGAGTAAGTAAGGCCTTCTGTCTACGTGCCAGAGATTTGGCTGATGGGAAAACCTTTACAGGAAACTTTGATATTTCTCAGAATTCAGCGTTTCTAGATGCAGGGCCCTTGAAATAAATGGTACATTCTGAGAATATTGGAACATCTGGCTTCCCATTTAGCCTGCTTACTCAGTCACTGAAGTAGGCACAATATCTGGATCACTTGCCTGAGCTGGCTCTTTGGTACTTGTGAAATAACTGATGCATATAATTTTTCAGAACCAAGTAGTCAGTCACAGGAGTGAAAATGTGCATGTTTAAAGAGAAAGAAAGAAAATACCGCATAGGAGTGATTAACTTCTATCACCAAAGTAGAGGCCCAGTCCTGTACTTAGGTAGGTGAAAGGCTGCAAATGCAGCAGAAATATTTTGCCCAAATATTTAGGACTTGCAGAAGCTGTGAAACGAGTCACATATTTACAGTATACATCACTCACATATTTGACACAACATACATATTAAGTTACTGTTATGCCAGTAATGGTCATTGATATGCTTTAGAGATTCTCTTATACTGTTTTTTGTATAATTCAGCATAAATCATGTTTTTAAGATCATAATAGTAGTACTTTAGTAGAACACATAGGGTATGATTGCTGTGAATTTAAATTTCAAACCAATATAATAGAGGCAGGAGACTTTTGTATTTGCATTTGTAAATATGTGTACATGTGCCCTTACACTTGAACTGGCTTGAAAAATATTTGTTCTAGAAAATGGGATTTTTAATTTCATCCAAAGTACTGTTTGATAAATTAGTTATATATATCTCTGTTTTACTTCTTTTCTGTTCCAGTGGCCTTCTCTGTCAGTTAATAGATTTTATTTTGACATGTGTCAACTTTCTTTGATATAGGACAGTCCATCTCAAAATGAACCAACATCTTGGGAGAGTTTAAGGGCAAGCCAAGATATGCCCTTATTTCAATATATGTGGTATCAACAGTAAGGGAAAAAAAATCAGTGTATGTGTCAGCCATTCTTTCATCACCTATCCTAGAGTCCTCCATTGAGATGACCTCTGAAGTGTCTGCTGTGGTGAGTGATGTAGTTAATGAGATCCAGTGACACTGTGACCCCGACCCCTTGTGGCCTTAGCTCTCCTCATCCATCTTCCTAGCCCCACAGGCTGTGAAGCACTGTGCGGAAACAGGATTAAACAAGTGTGAATAAACAAGTTCAAGAGCTTTCTGTCATGGCTGCCAGCACAGGACAGCAATAAAAGTGACACATTAATATCTCAGAATTGCAAGACTGTTAGTCTAATATTTTGGAAAATAAACATTTTTTTCATAAAAAATGTTTCACTAACATCTAGTGTGAATTGTTGAGAAAACTGTGGTACTTGACCTACCATTAGTTTTTATTTTTATTAATGTGTCCAGTGTCACGTTCTACTCTGTAACAACTAAGGCATCATTCAAGGCAGAAGAGGACATACAACGTCTAGGAGGATTCTTTAGCAATACACCTTAAGGCTGTTGCAATTCTGCTTGATTGAGATTAAAATATGCTCCAGAATTGTAGCTGATGGTCTTTTTAGAAGTGGAGGTGCTCCATATAAATAAATCTATGCTCTTTGGTCTGTATCTTTTACATAATGCATAATTTTCAAATATAGTTTTAATCTGTGTTGGTTTCTGAAAGTAAAGATCTTGAGTTGAGATACAGTACCAGTCTTCCATGTGTGGCTATGCTTAAGGTAATGTCTGTCTCCTGTTTGACGTAGATCTTCTGTTTACCACATGGTATTATTTGATAAGTTGACCAGTTGGTGATTAAATGTATTTATTTAGTTCAGTGGGTCAGAGCTATTCTGACAGATAGAAAATTACTGATGGATTATCAGTTTCAGTATCTGTGACATCTGGCCTTGGCATAGTCCATCATCTGAAAATTCATAACACGTTTCTCTGAACAATAACATGCTCAGCTACCTGTGTGATCATAGATCTGGATATTGGAAACATTTTGGTTAGAATTAATAGGACAGATGTCACAGAAATTAGAAGCGTATCGGCATTTGCAGTTCTAAAATACCTTTTAGAAATTTCATGTAAATTGTTGCACTTGAGATTGAAACTGAGCTTTAGGTGCAAATGAAATCAAGCTTAATTTCATATGTCCAGAATATGAATGAGAATATTAAAGTTAGATAAACTGTTTCTTTCCATTGTTGATCAGACCTTAAAATAGGAAACTTACATATCCAAAATCAGTATTCTGTGCAAATTATTCAGTGGCCCAGCCATGCAGTCCAATTCGTAGCCAATTAAGAGTAAATGCAATTGAATTCAGGGGCACTTTTAACTTAGGGTGCATAAAATTATAGAATCATAAAATAATGGATTGGAAGGGGCCTATAAAGCTATTGAGTACAACCATCTAGTCAATGCAGGAATCGAAATCAAAGTATATCTGACAGATGGCTGTCTAACTTTCTCTTGAATGCCTCCAGCATTGGAGCACTCACCAAGGTAATTGGTTCCATTGTCTTACTGCTTTAACAGTTAAGAATTTTTTCTTGATATTCAACCAAAATCTGGCTTCTTGTGAGTCTCTTATTATGTGTCCTGCACTCTGGGATAATCAAGAACAGATCCTGCCTCTCCTCTGTATGACAACCTTTCAAGTGTTTGAAGAGTGCTATTGTATCTCCCCTTAATCTTCTTTTCTCAAAGCTAACCATGGCCAGTTCTTTCATTCTTTCCTTATGGGCTTGATTTCTAGTCCTTGGATCATCTTTAGCCCTCCTCTGAACTTGTTCCAGTTTGTCTACATCCTTCTTAAAGTGTAGTGTCCAGAACTGGACATAGTACTCAAGAAGAGGCCAAACTAATGCCAAACAGAAGGGAACTAGTACTTCATGAGAGTTGGAGACTATATTTCTATTCATGCAGCATAAAATATCATTTGTCTTTCTGCTATTTCAACTTCTCCTTAAAGCCATCTGAGACAGCGGCCCTCACCACATTTTAAGAACAGATCTTCAGAGCATCATGTCACGAGGGAGTACAATGTCAGAAAGCAGAACTGAAGGGATGAAACAATGAGGACAGACAGCAGATGAACCGATGTAGTGAGAATAAGAAATGGTACAATCAAAAAACAGGTGTGGAATGATGGGAAAGCCTTAAATAGAAAACTATAATATTTAAAGATGTTAGAGAAAGAAGGAAAAATAGAAACTGGTTTTTGGAGAGGTGACACAAGACCATGGTGCCAAAAAATAGAGCTGATTTTTGCAGAAGAGCTCTACATTGATTGTAGTGGGGAGAAATGACAAGCAGAAGAATTTACATAGAGGAACTCAGAAGTGTTTATAGTACCTTAAATTAAATTTCCTTACATTGGGAATTGTCCTTTTGATCTCTAACCTATAATCATTCTAATTATTCCATCAGAATTTTTTTAAAAGGTCTTAAAATTGACATGCACGTAAATTAGCCTAAAAGTGCACTATGATTCTTTTGTTCTTTCTATGAAAATGCAGGAAGGCAAACTATACATACATTCAGAGGTGACAATAGTTCTGCTTTTTCACTGATAGAAGCATGGAAGAATTATCATTAGATACTACCATTTGCATCAATTGTTATGATGTCAAACTTGCCATATTAATATTCTTAGTCTTCCATTTCAGTGAATAAATATAATACAGATCAATTTGGAAATGTGTTAAGTACTCCCAGGTATGCCTTGGTTCTTCAGCTTCATAATTCTCTATATAAAAAGCTGTTAAATAGTTATAAATAGTAGACATTTTAAAACTAATTTTAGAATAGGGTGTTATGTTTGCAGTAGGAATTCAAAGTTGAGAAAAGGCAACAGTTCTGTCATTAAGTCATAGGTTTAGCAAATTGACTGGTGTCCCTATTCGCTTGTTACTCTTGCACCTATATGTTTTGGATTCGTTGTTCTCTCTTTCTCTTTGCCTCTTTGCAGACTGACTGCGTCTCTTATCCAGTGAATCTTTTGATGAATTGTGGCTGACATCTTTATCATTGCTCTTGAAGGTTGCTCTCTTTGGCTTTTTTTTTTTTATAGCTCGATTAAGGTTGGGCTTGGGAAACAGAGCAGTTTGCCTTTCCGTTTGCTGCTTCATCTGTTGAAACTATTGTCTGATCTTCTGCATGTTGGCCAGAAGCATTGCTTCTGAACTTTCTTCCAATTCTTTCAGTCTAGAGAAGCTGCTACTAGAACCTTATCCTGTAGTGCAGAACAGCATCTTCAGTGTTTAAGCAGCATCTCTAGTTCTTTCACGTACGTGACTGTTTTGTCGGAGACAATATTAAAAAGCAGTATATTCAGATTGAAAATTCAATTTTGATGACCAGATAGTCCCCCCGCCCTGCCCCATATTCCCTCTATAGTTTCAGGCCTTTTACAATTATTAGTATCCCTACTTTGCATTTGGTATCTATGTCTTATAGGTGTGGAAGTGACTTTGTACAGAGTTTTGTAATGGCAGTAGCATACCCAGCCTTGTCTTGCTTCTTGTTATAAAATACTGTGTAGAAACCAGTAGCAAAAGATTAAATGCAGAATCAAGAAACTAAACTCTTCAGCAGTTTGCTAATGAATAAATTGGCCTATATTTATAACTGACTAGTTTTAAAGAAATTTAACTGCCTGATTTTATGGCCCCTGTGGTGCTGCTTATAAGAAGGATGAAATGGTAAATTTCAGATGCTATATGAATATTGATTTCAGATATGTTACAGAGTTCTGACAATGATGGCCATTATATGGAAGAGGAATCTTTAGTATAACCTCTGTAACTACTTTGCTGCTGTATTGCTTTATTACTGAATCAAACAAGGTTGATTAGCCTTAGCCCAGACAGTCTGTTTAAGCTTATTTCTTAGGTTACTGCTGTAAAAATCATGTTTGGAAAGAGAAACTGAAATAAGTAAAGCAGTGTGAGGTTCTGCATTAATAAAAATGCTTCAGCCATGTGTGAAGAGACTGAGAAATTGGGGTAACACAGATTGGGGAACCTTATGGAAAAATTTGGGCTTCCTCAGTGACTGGAAATGGCTGGCTGAGAGAAAAGAGAGAAATAGGTTTTGCCCACCTGTGATTTATCTGTTGGGCTAAATTTTCAAGGCCCTTTTGGCATGTTCCCTACCTAGTATTGTTATATTTATTTATTTATTTATTACATTTATAGCCCACCCATCTAGTCATATAGACTACTCTGGGAGGGTAACAACATATCATGTAACAATTTAACAATTTAAAATCACAACAATATATTACTAAATAAACAATGATCCAAGATGGGAGAAAACACAAAATAACAAAAATTCAGACCGTGGGTGGAGGGAAGGCTTGCTTATACTGATGAATGACTTCAGCTGTGGTGAAGGAAAGTGTACAAAAGTACTCTTGTCTTCTTGAACATGTGAGAGAATTTTAAGCCTGATTGGTGACCATCTTGAAAGGTCTGGAAGATGATGAATAAGGTCTAAAATGCTTTGTTATCTCTTAGGAGACACTGTGCTCAGTTGCTGGCCAGTTATGCTGTGCTAGATGAATTCCGTGCATGCTCTGAGACCATGTTGAAACTTCACTAATGTGTAAGTACTGTCAGGGTTCAGTAGAAAAGGCACCAGGACCCAGTCCAGCGCAAGACCACAGGAACAAGTTAGAAACAACCAGGCCTTGCCTTAACCAACTGCTAGGAACCTGCATTTTTGTGGTGTGGTGACAATTCTATGTTGCAGGGTTGGTGTGAGAATCAAAATGTTTAACCTTGTAGTTTTTTTGTAACTCCCTGAAGCACTGCTGAGTCAGGTCAGACTAGAGTGTTAGGAGGTTACCTGAACAGGTAGATTTTGCCAGCTAATGCTACATTTAACTGTCCTGGACTCACCCACTCTCTAAACAGTAGGGTAGTGTAGCTTAGTGGTTGGAGCAGGACTCCCTGAACCTGGTTGTCTGTGATACCATGTTAACATTGAAAGAAGCATTTCCATTAACCTAGTTTGATAAGATGTGCAAGGAATCTTAAAAGCAGACTGCATTGCATTATACGGGTTTGAGGTAAGTAGAAAATCTTTCGGAAATCAAATTGATACACAGTGAATATATACTACTTTTCCTTGATCTGGGCATGCTAGCAAAAACAAAACACAAACACAAAGAGATTTGTGTTATCATCAAGTTCATGCAGCCGAATACATCTGGTAGGCACCAGGCTCAGGAAGGTGGATCTATAGAATTTGCTGAACACACGTTTGCTTATTATACATGGCAAGCCAGGATGTTTACATATTTGCACAAGCTGAGAGGTTTAGATATTTGTCTGCTGAAATCCTGTTCCTTTGCATAGTAACTCTCAGTAGAGTAGGCCCATTGAATCAGTGGCATAGTACTTTAGCATAGTAAGTTACAATTAGAGTACCCCATTTGGAACTTAAAGAGGAATTGACACCAAATCCCTGCTAATTCATTGGGTGTACTCTAGTGTGACTTACCATGCTAACCAACAGGATTTTGTCCAATATTGGTAAAATCTGTAATGTTCTTTTTAAAGGAAATAAAATAGAATTCAAAATTGGATTAGTACTATTATTACTTTTAGTGACATTTCCTTTCATAACTGCCATAACGTACAATAAATACTATCTGGGAAATAGCACAGTTTTCCCTAGGTTTACTGTACCTCATTTGCTTACAGATATTATGTGTGTCTCCACACATGAAAGAGACAGCAGGCCCTTGCTGTACATTCACTACCATTGTGTGGACTTTCCTGAATCTCTCTTCATGTTTTGGCCTTGGCCAAAGTATAGGTAAACCCTACAGATATTACAACAATATTCCCCATTACATTTATTAAAATATAGTTAAAAAGCTGTTAAAACTCCTTATTAGTGATTGTAAAAAATGGAGTTAGTGCCTACTTAGAGTCCAGCTATTGTTCCAACCAGTTCACCAAGCCCAAAAGCACTTTGTGACTTTGTTTTTTTAAATAAAGAAATGTAACAAAACTGTTCTGCAAGATTGAAGTTCAAGCTGGTTGCATGCTGTGCTAATTTCTTCTGCCTTTTTCCCAGTAAAATTATGAAGAAGCATCACTCACCTTCCGTTCCTCAAAGCAGTTGTGTACTTTTCTTTGAAGTGGCTTTCAAAACCAAACAAACAGTGCTCTGACAAATAATTTGATAAATAGGTATGATATGACATCTTTAAATGTAATTTTGAAGGTAAATAATCTGTTTGAAGTAGAGGTAGGATAGTGGAAAACAAATGGCCAAGACTGATAGCCAAGTCAATATTTGATTCACCGGTATGAAAATCTGTTTACATTGTGAAGCCAGTTGTGTGTTCACTGTTGCAAGTTTGAACCAAATGTAATTGAAGCCAACAGACCATTGTGCTAATTTAAAAGTCATTTGGCTGAATTCTACTTAATCCTTTCCCTGTCCACCATCTTCCACTGCAGACCATTCCTTTCAATTGATTGTTTCTCCCATGGTGCTGAAATATCTGTTTGCAAGGTCAAATATGTTTGAAAAGTGTGGGCTTAAAAAAAGGTGAAGGGAAGAGTTGAGTGCTCCTCCTCCCAGCACAACCCATGCCTTTTTGAAGAACCTTTTCAATAACTGAAAGGGCCATTACTCCACAGTAAATTGTGTTTGCATATAACACAATTTTGCCCCGAAAATCAGATTAAAAATGACCAGAGAAATGTGTCACCCTTATGCCTGAGCTTCTAAAGACATGCACAACTAAATACCATCTGAAAGCCAACATTTATCAGAGTAGGATAGAAACACAAACAAGCACAGAGCAAGAATTATACCCATTCTTTAATATTCTTCCAGTTTTTAAAATATTGCACAAAAGGTTTTGCAAGGAAGATGATTTGCTTGCGCTGTAACATTTAAGAGGAGTAGCTGCGATCATCAGATTCAAATGTTGTGTTTATATTGTTTCTACCCAGAGTGTACATTTGACCCGCAACTGATGGAATAAATGAAAGCTCTTATTTAAAATAATGCAGTCAGTTCAAAAATATTGTGCTAATAAAGTTATGCATTCTAATTGAAAGATTTATGGCAATCCATTTACTTGTTACTAGGTTATTTGTGACAGGCAGATGCAAAGTAACCTGATTAGAGGAGGCATTGTGATGACTTGTAGTTGCAGAGGATAATAAAGCTTCAAGCCATTGTTATGGTCCATTCTCTAAAATGCATTCAGAAGATGATTTAAAGCCAGCCATGTGGTCATTAAATTTAAGTTTGCAGCTGCCTAGCTAGAGGTGGTTAACATTTAAAGCACCAGATAAAACAGGAGAATACACCCCTGGTCAGTTAACTTCTTCCTATCAATTCAGATTTGCAAATTCAGGAGGGCATTGTTAAAACAAACTACTGTGTTATGAATTGCTTTTGAAAAGGTACACTGATAATTATTGCCTTAAAATAAAATAAATGTTCAAGCATGAACTTGATGATAAAAAAAGGCCCATAGTGCTCATCATTTCAAGTGACACAACATAACACAAACCTTTTCCTCTCTCTGCTTTCAGTCATAGTTTCAGTCACATAGCTTTGCCTTCATTTATCTTGTAGTGAAAGTATTAGGGAAACAGCATCTTATCCTTAAGCTTTTGACTATTTTTTCAGAGTTTTGCATGGACTGAGATGACTGACTTTTTGGAGAAAGTATATTTGTCTTCATATAAAAGGAAACATAATACTTGAGTAAATCAGTGGTAGGAAAATTGTGGAATCTTCTGTAGGAAAGAAATGTGAAAATTTAAACTGTCTGGCCAGCTTATGGAGCAGAATTTATTCAGGAAAAATGGCAGGGAGAGTGAGGATATAGTTATCCCAAAATTGGACTATATATTTATAAGAACATTTCCACTGCTGTTTTAGTCCTAATGAACAACCCTCAAGTGGTTTTAAAATGACATTAGAAAACCAGTAAAACCTATAACACAGTTTAGACAGTAAACACTTTATAACCAGCAATTTCCAGTGATGAGCATGGAACATTCCATCTTATAATTAAAGGCAACTGAAAATCAGTTGAAGTGAGAATGCTTCTTCCATCTGCTGAAACCGATCATGAGAGGCACCAGCCTTTTTTTTTTCCAGAAAGAAATTTCATCACTAGGGTGCTGCGATAGAGAAGACCCTGTTCAGTATTCCTGCCATCTGAATCTTTTATAGTCCCCCCTCCAATTTGGTAACCAGGGAACAGTGCTTTAGAAGAAGATGACAGTAATTGATGAGAAGAAGTGGTATAACACCTACCCTGTCTGCAAGCTGTTCAAGGTCATATAGGTAAAAGCCAGCACTAAACCAGCAGAACTAACTAGAGAAAACTATAATCCTTCCTTCTGAATCCTATGACTGCTCTGGTGCTTCCTGGGAGTTGTGATTTGTTGAAAGGCACCCTCTATAGCAGTGATCCCCAACCTTGGGCCTCCAGATGTTCTTGGACTTCAACTCCGAGAAATCCTGGCCAGCAGAGGTGGTGGCGAAGGCTGCTGGGAGTTTTAGTCCAAGAACATCTGGAGGCCCAAGGTTGGGGACCACTGCTCTATAGGATGAGATTAAAACTCCCAGGAAGTGCCAGGGGAGTTTTCTTTCTTTCTTTTTACATATTAACAAAAGTAAAGGATGGGGAAACTAGTGGTGCACCCTAAAAACCGCAAAGCCCTTCTGGAGAGGGGTGAAACCACCAGGTGTGCTGATTTGGGTTTGTGGAGAGCAATTAATGGAATCCTTGGAGAATCCATGGAAAAGCACACCTGTAATCTCTTACCAGCCAAACATGGTTGCAGTCCCTACACAATGACTTGATGGCAATCATCGTTGAACTCAGTGGAACTTACTTCCAAGATGGAATGCAACATTGTGCAAATTGATTTCATTGTCCAGTGGAATTAATGGGAATTGTGGTGAAGTTATAGGTCTTCACATGAGACCTATATTGCTAGTGGGTTATGTCTTAATTTCTTAACCATCAAAATGCAGCTTCTCCAAAATCAGAAAAAGAAGAAAAAAAGGAGGTGTGATAAAGTGATTTCAGTCACTATTATGTCCACACAGTAGTCACAAATAATAAAGTGCTTCATCTTTAAAAGTTCAAGAGTCTTAAAACTAAATTTTAAACAACTCATGCTGCTGACAGACTTAAAATTTCATCATGGTTTGAGTATCTCAATAGGTGTTGTTGGGGTTTTTTTTACTAAAGAGATAATTTTTGCAAAATCCTTGCAGCTTTCATATACAACAATATTGCATGGTGCCTTTAATGACTGTGGCAAATGGGTTGCTAGACTTGTTCAGCAAATCTGGGGAAGTAGAAAGGAACATTTGAGTCAGCACCTTCCAAATTTTTTACAGGAAAAAATTGCATTCTCAACAGCCATGTAACATACTATTACTCTTTCAATTATAAACGAAAAATGCTGCATTGGCAAATTGTGACTGTTTACATCTTTATCTGTCAACATGTCTGAAACTCCTTTGCCATCATGTTTCCCTGCACTCTTCCTGATCAAAGCAGGAAGATTCTCGTAGGGTAATAACAGCAACCTTGAGGCAGAAAGTAGAAACATACAGAAGAAGGAGAAAGACGGTCTAGGGTCCTCAGTACTAATTTCTCTTCCAGCGTAATCAAATCAGTACAGCCACCCAGCCAAGACTCATAGCCCTTAATAAGTCACTTTACTTGATTAAGAGAAATTGATTTTCCTCCATTGTGGATCATAGTGATTATGATAAATATTGTATCTGCTGCCCACTTTCTGTCTTCCTTGCCAGTGTCCATTTGTTTGCTGGCCGGCAGGTAAACGAGCTACAGAGATGATGCAATGTCATTAACTGCAGTTGGTGTCAGCACTCTGACAGCTGCAGAATTGAGTGGCCGTATAGATCAGCACAGAAGCCGATGGTGAGGTTCCCATGCAGCAATTACACACACTTGACAACTGTAGTGACAGACTTAAATGCTGGTAACTATTGGGCAGTAATTTGTAATTGCAGCCAGTTGGACAAGTTGTGATGGCAGTGGAGTGATGGTGACCGGATGGCAATTGTAGGAAATGTGAGGAGGAAGGCCAAGGTGCCAGTGCCTTTTTAAAAAAAAAAAAAAAGGCCCAAGGTGCAAGAAAAGAAGAAAGTGGGCAGCAGATACAATATTTGTCTTTAGAAAGGCACATACCTAGGGTGCATACTTCAGCCCCCTGCTGTCTTTTTGATTCAGTATGTTTGTTGATGGAGACTGCCAGTGTTTTAATGGCACTGAAACCAGAGTTTAGAAAATTTACATTCTGAGACTACAATTCTCAGAATTCCTCAGATAGCATTGGAAGTAGCCAAAAGAAGTCACTTTTCAAGGTCTAATGGACCCACATTGCAATGCCAGTGTAACTGTGCCTGATTTGATTGAGGATACCAATCCAGAAGAAGGCTGACCGCCGAAGAATTGATGCTTTTGAATTGTGGTGCTGGAGGAGACTCTTGAGAGTCCCCTGGACTGCAAGGAGAACAAACCTATCCGTTCTGAAGGAAATCAACCCTGAGTGCTCACTGGAAGGACAGATCCTGAAGCTGAGGCTCCAATACTTTGGCCATCTCATGAGAAGAGAAGACTCCCTGGAAAAGACCCTGATGTTGGGAAAATGTGAAGGCAAGAGGAGAAGGGGACGACAGAGGACGAGATGGTTGGACAGTGTCATCGAAGCTACCAACATGAATTTGACTCAACTCCGGGAGGCAGTGGAAGACAGGAGGGCCTGGCGTGTTCTGGTCCATGGGGTCACGAAGTGTCAGACACGACTTAATGACTAAACAACAACAACAACCAATCCAGTGCATGCTCCATGTTAAACAGATTATTAACTTTTGAAATACATTGGCATTGGACTGGGAAAGTTAGCTAATGACAACATCCGAAGTGCTTTAAAACACTTGTGCTCTACATGTCCCGTGGCTGTCCCCTGTTGGCCCCATAGGTCAGTGTACAGGTGGAGGATGCTTCCTAGTCAGCCCTGCCCTCTTCCTTAGTCCTGCACCTGTGTCATTTCTGCTGGAGCCCAAGAGAGTTTAAAGGTTGCTCTAACTCTAGTTAAGCAATAGCTTGATTTTTGTGTTGGTTGTGGAAAAAGAGTCTTCTCCCTGCCCTCTACCATTGCAAAGCGAAGTGTTGGGTGGAGATGCAGATCACGCAAATAGTCTATATTTCTATTTTGTCCTGAAAAGAAGGAGAAACTCCCTTTCCCTACCTCATATAGAAGCTGAATTGGCTGCCTCAGCACAGAGGAACAGAGAGATGACCGAAGATTCTTCCCTCCAGGCCAATTATACTGAGTCTCCATAGGGCGAAGACTGAAAGTATATGCAATTAAGAACACTTCACTTTAGAGCCAGTGTGCTTTGTTATCTAGCAAAAATGGCTGGTTATTGGGAAAGAACATTCGTCATGCATTTTATACATAATCATTTTCCCTTTCTTCCCTACCTTAACCATTACTCAGTACTGTTTTCCACAGTGTGGAATGCTGTCTGTTTATTAAAAATTAACTCTGCTTTGACAGGTGTCAACTACATGCAGGGTTTTTTCAGCTCTTGTGCCCAGTGAGGTATAGTGGATAGTGATAGAGTATTTTGAGAGTGCAATAGTTTTGGGTGTTTGTTAGGTCTGATTACATAGTACACAAAGCTTCTGTCTTCACAAATGTACCAACATAGCATGCATCATCCCCACTGTTATCCCCTAATGGTTGGCAAAACAGTGGATAAAAGAGATTTTGCATGTTGGAATTTTATGACTTGTGAATGACAAACTGTTCTAGTATATTTTTCCTGGCTAGAAAAAAAAGGTAGGGGAAAATAATTTATTTTGAATGCCAATATTGAATTGGACTGTTTACCGTATGACACATCACCTTTTTAATGTTTGCAGTTATTTGTTTTTTCTTTATTTCACTTAAAGATAAAATCTGCATTCTGTTGGCAATTTGTAATAGTGCAATAGTCATGAGGGCAAACAACTGGCTATTGAGCAGATGCTGGTTGCATTCCTGGGTGCATCTTCAAATGTGCATCCACCCATTAAGGAGTGACAATTTGCTGCTGTGATTTATGCAGTTTCTCCTATGGAAGTATAAATCAACGATAGGATTCTGAGCATTATTTCAAATTCACTTGTGGAAGTAAAGGAGAATGAGACATATATTTCCATTATGGAAAGAAACCATAGTCTGGGCCAGAATGTGGCAATGAAGTAGGGGTGTGCCATCCAATTTTCAAAGAATTCCACAGGCAGAATTATGGGAATTCCTGCCCACAGATTCACATGTACAGACACTTACATTTCACTCAACTGGAACAGGCCTCCCTTCCAAGCTGTCTCAGGCCAGCTTCCTGTAAAAAAACAAAACTTCACTAGTGCTTCCTGGGAGGTACAGTTATTTAGAGAAAGTATACTTCTTTGGAGGAATTTTACAGTAGGACCCCTGTATCTACAGGATCAGTATCCACAGTTTCACCTATCCATGGTCTGAAAATATTAGAAATATTAAAAGAAAAAAATCCAGAAAAAACCATTTCACAAGTATTACCAGAACCAGCCACTAGAGGGAGCAAGAGATTATGCTATGGATACTTATCTATCTAGTGTTTGCTATTATCCACAGTTTTCAGTATCCATGGGGAGGCTTGGAACCAATCTCCAGCAGATATAGGGCGTCCTACTATATAATTGAATCTAATAGGTAGTGGGACTGCAGCTCCCATGAAGACCTAGGCCTCACAGGAAGCACTGGGACAGTTTCATTTTTGTGCAGGAAGTAGGCCTGAGACAATATGGAGTATAGCCCTGTTTCATGTGATTGAAATCTAGGTGCATGTAGGTGTATATCTTGGGCAGGAGTTCAGCCTGGAGAATTCTGGGAGCTGGAGTCTAAAACAAACAAAGAAGCATGCAAACAAAACTGCACCAACCAAGTAAGAAGTTTCATATGCTGGTATCAGATGATATGAGGTTATTTTAAAGTGACTGAATATTCAAACATGGAAAAAGTTTTTCAATGTAGGGAAACAAATTGATTTTAAAAAACGGACATATTTCCTGATGTGCCATGCATGCACATGGCTCCTATCTATGTAGAAGATTTTGCCTCTTAACTTTTGTTCCTTTCTTGCTATTGTTATACAGATAGACAGAAGAAGGTTTAGGTATGTTTGCGTGTGTGTGTAAAACTTCAACTCTAGAAAGGTCCATTTAAATTTTCTGCACCTTCCTATTTTTTATTCCCTTCCAGAGACACATGGTGATCCCCACTGTCATAAGATTCCTTTATTGGATGGTAACTCTAGCACCCAGTAGACTGTTGCCTTTATCTTGTTCAGAATGCCCCAAGTAAACCATGAAAATCACTGCAAATCCATTGAAGTTCTACTACAATTTACACAGAGACCAAGCGTCATGCAAATGTCAATGATAGGACATGACATGACCTTAAGGCATTGATTATGCCTTTGCTTAGATATACCCCAAAGCTTGGTTTGTGGGGTGATGCATTCAAAAGAAGTTTCTCTGCAGAAATTAATCTCTAGAAAGGTCATTTTTATTTCATAGAACAGAAGCACAAGAAATACAAATAATACAAATACTATTCCAAAAGAAAAGAAAAAAGGAGCAGGACACTTTCCCCCCCTTCCTTCTTATTCCATTTTGTCCAAACCTAATTTAATGGAAACTGGAATTCTTTATGCTGAGTTGCTCTTGCTCTTGAAATGATTCACATATCTTTAATTCACATAAAATTCTGAGGACACAGTGCTTTTGAACAATACTGAAGATAGAGAGAAGACGAAAGGAATTGTTTATCCTTGTAAACGTTCTAAGCATTTCCATCAGTTGAGTTGTTGTTGTTTTGACTTATGTATTATCCCATAGTGCTAAAACACTCTCTGGATGGTTTAAAGTGTAATTATGCAAGGATCGAGGTATTTGGTTGTTGTAGGTTTTTCAGGCTGTTTGGCTGTGTTCTGGAGGTTTTTATTTGACCAGGTATTTATTTGACCAACTTCAGAAGGATGGAAGGCTGAGTCAACTTTGAGCTGGTATTGTCAGCAGAAAATTATTGTTCATAGAGTTGCCTGAATTTACTGTTATGTTGATTAGTGCTATATTTATGAACTAATAATGTGCTAATGTAGATGATCATGGTGATGAGAATGATTGCTAATGTAGAAGAAAATATGTAGAAAGCTGATTATTCTTAGGTCTGTTGGCCAAATCTGGAGTGACATCTATAGCCTGTGGGTTGTATCCAGTTGTAGCTTTGCCCTAGTAGAAAGGGCTTTCTCTTGTGTGATACAGGCTACTCAGTATTTGCCAGTTCTAACCGCCACTTACTCTAGCTGTCCACACAAGATCCTATCCTGTTGTGGAATTTTCCTTTTTTCACAGGAATATCTTTTCAGGAAGAAAGACATGTAATGTTAATGACAGGTCATGACATGACCTTAAGGCATTGATTATACTTTTGCTTAGACATACCCTAAAGCTTGGTATGCGGGCTGAGGCATTTATAGGAAATAGGTTTCTCTGCAGAAATTAATTTCTAGAATCTCTCTATATACGTTGCTGTACTGCTGAGTTCATAGAATCATAGAATAATGGGGCTGGAAGGGGGCTATAAGGCCATTGAGTCCAACCTGCTCATTCCTGCTCAGTGCAGGAATCCAAATAAAAGTAGACAAATAGTTGTCCAATTTTTTTTTTGAATGCTTCCAGCATTGGAGCACTTACCTCCTCCCAAGGTAATTGGTTTTGTTGTCATACTGCTCTAACAGTTAAGAATTTTTTTCCTGGTATTTAACCAAAGTCTGGCTTCCTGTAACTTGAGCCCATTATTACCTGTCCTGCACTCTGAGATGATCAATCACAGATCTTGCCCCTCCTCTGTATAACAGTCTTTCAATATTTGAAAAGTGCTATCATATCAATTGGCTGGGTTTTACTTGGATTTTAGAAAAAAGCCTAATTAGTCCACCAACTGGTCAGAATTCTAAATTCTGCCTCCCTCAATGGTTTTTTTTTTTGTTGTTGTTTTATTTAGGTGGGGGAGTCTCTAGCATGTAGACTTATAGTAGTTCTAAAAGAGACCACAAACATTATTGAGTCACCCCCTTGCCAAAGCAAGAAATGAAGTAAGAAGGATAATATCAAAGCTTGGAAATCTTCCTTTTCTAGACTGTTGCTTCCATAATCCTCCAGCCTGCCGGAGGTATAAGACAAAACATGCAATCACTGTTTCAGCAATTGTTCAGCAAGAAAGAACAATTCTATGTGAATAAGCAATTAATGAGTTTCACAGGGTTTGTATAAACTAAAGACTATGAGTAAAAGTTGCAATTGTCAGCGCACTTGGTCAGCTGAAAACAGTTTGCAGAGTTGTATCTAAACAGTGCACAGAAAGAAGTGAAGCCATAGCAGCTGTAGTCTAGAAAAAAAGATTTACAAGCTCTGATATTGTGTATCTTACTGATTTCCTGCTTTGTCACTGGAATGAATCAATGACATTTGGGGTGATTTCCAGACCTTCTATCAGTCTATGTGCCTATGACTCATTGACTTATGCTTTCCGGAGACACCAAGTTCTGTTTTATGTTCCATAGGTTTCTGGGAGTCGAGCTAGGTACTGCTCTGAGGAAAGGAAATGTTAGCATAAACAATACAGGAGGATGAGGTGTATAAATTAGAACCCTTTGCTGCTGCTGTTGTGCATTTGAATTCTGCGAGTACTATATTTCAGGAAAGAGGTTTCATACAATGATGAAGGAATTATCCTTTCTGAAGAACTATTTCTACTAGTATTTGTCTAGGTATGGCTCTTGGAACTGCTTATTCAGATAGCCAACTGAATTAAGTGTACCTTACATCTCAATAAATGTGTATAAGAAATTGAAGTATCTTTACTTATTATGCAGTAGCAATGGACAAATTTGAAAGCTCTGATATGAATCTCATTCCCTATTACAATATATCCAATAACTGTGCAACAAAATAGCAGCTAATGGAGCTAGGAATTTATGAAGGAGGTGGTGTATTGGAGTGGCACTTGCCCTCTGTGTGTGGTTGTGCATATGTGGTTGAAAAGTCAAGTAGGGTTGCCAGATACATGGGTATCAAAAGGAGGACATAGAAAGACAAAAAAGAGGACAGAGGAGGACTTATTGAATGTTTCATTTGAATCGTTCCGGATTAAATCCGCAATCAATACAATTTTATTACAATAGCTGCCAATAAATGTCTCTTAGTGAACCGACCAAGAAACAGTCATGTTAAAAAATAAAAATAAATTCAATGGAGGCTTTTTTCCAGAATACCAAAAAACATTATTTAAACAGCCAATTGTACAATTATTACCTTATACGAGTAATCTTTATTAATTACACGACATATCCCGGTGCCTGCTGTTGTTGCTCCTTCACTTGCGCCAAGGCGAGCTCTGTGAGAAGGTTCCCCTTTCTTTCCCACCTCCTTTTGCTGCGGCGGCGGCAGCCTCTTCTCCCCCTCCCTCTTTCTCTGGCAGGCGCCTGGCGCGGAGCCCCGCTCTTACTCTGGCTCCCCTTCCCTGCAGCTTCACTTCTTCTCCGCCAGCCTTTCTCAATCTTTTCTA
The DNA here is from genome assembly GCA_037013535.1 of Intellagama lesueurii. NCBI lineage: Eukaryota > Metazoa > Chordata > Lepidosauria > Squamata > Agamidae > Intellagama > Intellagama lesueurii. The sequence goes on along the minus strand of JBAJHW010000003.1, from coordinate 54,124,440 downwards.
GCCGCTGCCACCATCTCTCCTTTCTTGACTCCTGCTGCTCACCCGCATACCTCCGGGCAAACCCACAAACATTTCCCCCCTCCTTTTTTTAAAAAAAAGATCCTGCCCTTCTCTGGCTGCCGCTCTCTCTCGACTCTCTTCTTTTGTTTTGCCCATTCCCTCTCACTCGTGGTGTGTGTGTGTATATATGTATGTATATATCTTGCTCTCCTTTCCTTTCTAATCTACGTGCAGCTTGCTCAAAACAAAGCAGGAAGTCACCTCCAGAAGCAAAGGCTCCACATGGGCGTGGCTGATTTACAGCCCGAAGTGGTGTCTTAGATTGTGACTCCGTCAGAGACTGCTTTCCACCTTCCACCTCTCCCCCTCCTATCCAAAATTATAACATAAAATATTACAAAAGCCAGACATTTTAAAGGTTTTTAGCTTTGCCTGCCGGACGGAGGACATTAGGCTAAAAAGGAGGACATGTCCTCCTTCTGCCGGACGTCTGGCAACCCTAAGTAAGGCAAAGAAAGTTAGCGTACGTATGACATTTTCTAGTTATTTGGGGAAAAACTGAATCTCTATCTATGAAGGAAATGAAACCTGGATTTCTGCAGTTTGCCCTGACTTTTCATTGCATTTTTCCTGCAAACAAGATGACACTGTACCATTTGTAGGAGACTGCTGTGTTGTTCTCATAGATCTGTAGGGGAATTTTTTTGTTGTCAGTAAGAAGTCATGAATACTTCCTCATGAAACCCATATATGTTGCAAAATGTCAAATCTTTAACAGCACAAAGAATATTATATATGGATGGTTTACATGGTTCTCCCTCTCCATTTTAATTGAAAAACAACCATGTAAGCTAGGTTTTGCAGAGAAGTATTGATGGGCCCAAGGATACCAAGTAAGTTGTGTGACTAAGGAATGATTTGAACTTGGATCTCCCTTCTCTAAGTCCAATACTCTAAATGTTGCATCTCTCAGTTTAATGGCTGCTGTATAAATGGTATGAAAACTGAAACACAGTGACAGAAGATCAATGAAATGATTAATGTGCTTAATTTGTGTAATATGAAACATCCATGGCAATTTGCATAATATGCAAATATGCAAATATCATTGCACACTTTGCACTATATGTTAATTGAGTTGCTTAGGTAAAAGATATATATGAAACCTGGGTGCCTGGCCTCTGACTTGCATAAATAGGAGTGCTGTCCTCTAGAGCAAAGTCACTATTGGGTACACTATTCTTCTATATGGTAATAAAATTGGGCTGTTTAGATCTTATCTTTCCATGCAGCGATATTTAATAAAGATACAAATTATCTAATTCCTGACTTGTTAGCTTTAAAACACTGGACATTTGATTGGTCATACGTTTGAAACCTTAAATCTTTTGTAAAGTGTGTATTTTTTTTTAACAGCTATGTGGGAGTTGTCAGACTTCTTAATTGTTCTATCTGCTTTTTGTTAAATGAACAGTATTCATTGTGGCAGCTTTACTGACAAATGCTCTTCAGAAGAGAGAAGCAAAAATCCTTAGGTATAATGGATGAGGGAGTTGATAATTGCTGTCAATATATTTATTTATCCAAATATTCAGCAAAGAACATGGATCTGAAAATAAGCAAAAGCTGTTTTTCCTTCACTTGTCCAGATAAGTCAGGGTCATGCAGTCGCCATCTTTACCTGGGGACCCAGTTTGAGGCCTGGCAAGTCCCAGAGCATGGGAAGCTGGCTGCCATCTTCTCTTCTTCTTCTTCCCAGGCTGCCTTGTGTGCCTGGGAGAAGTGGAGGAGAGTAAAAGAGTGGCCATGTGTTTGTTGGGCAGGGATGTCTTTGCCTGAGGGGTGGAGTTTTCACTCCATCCTGCCAATCTAGTATAAACTGAGCTTGCCAGCCATCCTCTGGCAGTTTTCACTTGGATTTCACTCATCCGCCCTCCCAGTAATTAGTCTGCTATTTATATATAATTGCATGTGGGGACAGACATCTTGTATGGATATAGTGGGGAAAATTCTATGTCTTTTGTCACAACTTGATTGGTTGCACGTGTGGCAGTTTTTCACATAAGAGCAGATCCCTGGTGAGCGAGATGGGCATGGGGCCCTATCCCAGGCAGAAGATCTTCTTCTTATGAGGAGTGGGGGACTGACGGGACGGCCTGGCTCATAAGGGCTGCTACAACCCCCACAACTGGTAACAAGTGGTATCTCATCTAGTGGTCTTGTGACCAGTGGTTTATACCCTATTCTGGCCCCCAGTCCCTGGTGGCCCCCAGCAACAGGCTGAGGAAAGTGGGCATCAGATGGCAGATGGATTATCTGATGCAGGGATCTGCTCCTTGTGCTGTGCCAGTAATTTCTGCTACAACCAGTACAAGCTGTAAGATAAGTACATATTGCATATTAAGGGTGTAGTATGAACAATCAGCTCAAATAAGAATGGTCAACTTCCCAGGCCATTGTGGTGACAGCCTGAAATGATTATTCATTTTAGTTTTGCAAGAAATCATTAACAAATATGCAGTAAAATATATTTGGGGTGGAGGTGGGTGGGAGGGAGAGTCTAAAATGGAAAAGCTGGATTCTTTGAGCATATGTCATTAAACAAGAAGAGTTCATTATATTTTTCCATATATCTTCATGAAAAAGGATCTGTGAATGTGAAGGACTGAATGAAGACCAGGAGGTTAGCGCTGTCAATCATCTGCTGGAAAAGGGAAAGGAAACTGGCCTTGTTTTCCAGCTAGGAGATCAGTTTCCAGAAGAGTAACTCTTCATCTCAAACTAAACCAAACCACAGGGTATTCCATTGCCCCTAAAAGATTAACAGATTTATAAGAGTTTGAAGTTTTATTGGCTAGAGACCATTCCTTAGTCAGTTGCAAGCCAGTAGCATTAACCACTTGTGTGGTCTTATTGCAGTTTTTAACTTCCTGCTTGAATGTATGTAAAATACCTAACTCTGATTCAGGTAGCATCTTCAGACAAGATTGGTAGAAACATAGTTAATGAATTTGGTTACTGTAAACAATAAGAAATAAGTACAAATACCTTGTATTCATATCTTATCAGGTTCCAATATCCTAAAAGTGCATTGTACTTCTTGGTAGTAGTTTTTTTTTAAAATATTGTATTTATTAGTAGGCAGTTGTACTAATATTCATAAGAAATAAATACCACCTTTGCTTTGAAGAAACGGATTATCATGTGATACCAGAATACAGCTGGCACCATTTTGCCTAAGTAGGAGATGAATTAGCCTGTTTTAAGTTTTGTTGATTATCTTCCATCCCTGTCTGTAGTTCTCCTTCTAAGAAACCATTTCAATCATACATCTGCCATGAAGAATACAGAAAAAGAGGGAATCAGTGGCTTGCTTGGCAAATATACAGTTATTTTTGTCACTTTTTCCATGCTCCCCTTTCAGTTATTCATTATGGTAATGGTACTTTGTGATGTGCAATTTCTGGATTTATGACCCGTTCTCGATAAGCATGAATCCAAGCTGCATGTGCATCTTTGATAAGGTTCTAATTGGATAGCAGTGACCTTTCTGAATGTAATTCTGGGAGGAAGATTAAAAAGCAGTCCAGGAAGTGACAGGTTTGGGACAATAACATATGAATTCAGCTCTGCTGGCAGGCAAGAGATGTAAGCCATGATAAATTAGAGGCTGGCCAAGTAGGCTTGCTGAATGAGTGTTCATTTCCATTGCATCCTTGGGTAAAATCTCTTGTACTAGTGGTACCAGCTATGCCATGTATTCCCTCAGTATGCATTATTTTCTTTCTGACTCAAACATTGGAAGGCTGTGCCATTAATGTTGCCTCATTATGGTGACATACTAAATAAGGAAAACTTCATGATACTTTCAAGATATTTATATGTATGCTTTGCCCATTGTGAACATCTCAGGTAGTACAGGAAAGAGCTACTTGCTGTCTTGTAGCTAGCTTTAAATAACAAGAGATTTCTCCCATCCCAGACTGAATTAGTCACTGAGCTGAAACATTTGTTACCTCAGTGTTTTGAAACATCTGTTTCTATTTTTTTTCTAAGAATTGTATCAGTCAATTAACTGGAAGTGTAATGATGTGGCTCTGTGTAAAAAGTTCATTGCATAAGGTGGAGGGACTGGCAGAAAGAAAATGCTGTTCAAAATACATGATTTGCATTGAGGGCTGTAACAGTAATGTTGAGATTAGAAGAAGCATGAAGTCACTGGTTTCTTATCACTTCATTGCTCTTCTTACCCTTTCATTTGAAATTTGCTTTCTTCCCAGAAAGTTTCTTTTGTTGTGCCCAGAAAGTAAGGAACATTTGCAAGAGGAAACTTAAGGCGGTCCAAGTTATAGTATTGTAGTTCTCAAATAGTGCCTATTACTGATACCTGACCAATAATAGATATATCTCATACTCATTTATACATATATCTCGTAATTCTCTGTATTAAACATGTTTAAATGTGCTTAGGTATAATTCTGCTCCATTTAAGGTTTCAAAGATCCACTAGGAAAGTTCAGGGTAAAGAGTATTTAGAGTAAATTAGAATTGGGACCATTATCTTGATTCTAAATTCTATATATGACAGATAAAGGTTGCAGTTCCCAGTAGCGTTATTTCTTAGGTGACCAATGAATGAATGAATGAACAAATGGATGAACAGATGAATGAACAAATGAATAAAACTCTGAGTTAATTTTTCCTCCTCTATAAGTGCCAGATGTACTGATCGTGATGTCACAACTCAAAAAAGATCAAAGTGAAAGATGGCAATAATTGAAGTAATCTATATTTTATTGTAATTCATATACAGTATCTTCTTACTGTTTTTTTTACTGGACCTTCTGGACATTCCACCATTAATCTTTAGAGTATTACTCAAGATTCTACAGTATTATTATTACCATTAAGCAACCTGCAGACTGACATTACCCTCAGTTGCAGCAGAAGTGAGGAAAAATATCTGTGTTGAGAACAAATGGAGGAAGCCTTTGGAAACAGAGGTGTGCTTAGTGACAGAAAAAATCCTGTCACTAAGCCCCTGAATATAAAAAGATACTAGCTTGGGGCAAGAAGGCTCTTCCTGGAATAAAATAGGTGGGACAGCCCTAAAATACTTGGTTTAGGTTTAGTTGGTCAGTTGTCCTTAGAGGTTAGTATCTTCTCTAGTGGGACTAAGGAGTGGTGGCTTAGTTCAAGGCGTTAAAAGGTGCCAGGGAGGTGCCTGTGACAGACTGAAGAGTGTGCAACCTGCTAGCATGAAAATTACTAGAAAGCTTATCACCTCCTTGGGAAGTAAGATTCCAACTGTCAATTCTGACTGGACAAATCCAAAGCAGGTTTTCTATGAAGGAAAAGAAAATAGAACACATATACTGGTGATGTGAAGAAAGCTAGCTCTCTGGTTCATGCATAAAATCAAAAAGCAGGATTAGGTAAAAACTTTAATGAGCCACTAAAATATAAAAATGAGTAAATAAATAAAGTGAGTTCTTCATTAAAGATGTGTTGAACAGGGAAATTCCTAGGCCTTAGTTCTGCTCTTAGAAATCTTGGAGCTTTTTTTAAATGAACTGCTAGCATCTCAAGATATAATAATAACAGAATGTTTCTCTATTCTTGAGGGGAAAACAAACCTAATATTCCCCTTTTTTCCAGGACCAGTTGGTGTGTCTCTTGCATGTGGAAATAAATGCATTGCTAACTCTTAACCAGTAGCTTATGTATGCAACTAGGCTTGTGTCAGTGTTTTCTCAACCATCTGCTGCAAACCTACCTTTTTATTGCATGTGTTTAAATTAAAAGTTTTAAAATTTCATGAGCAGGGAGTAGGAAGGGGACTCAGAGGAAATGTGACTGAATACTTGGTAGACATTAATTTCTCCTTCTCTCAGTCATGGCTGGACAAGTATTATCTACTTTGTCATCTAAGGATGTATTTTTCTTATTAAATGATCTCATTAATCTACAATAAATGTTTTAAAACTGAAATCACGCGCTATGTAAACACAAACTGGAAAACAGAAACAAAACAAAAGCAAAATGTCTGTGTGTTTTATTATGAACTTCATCTGGCTAGTAATCTTGCTTTTAAACGTACAGAGGGAAGGAAGGAAAATATATTGTGAATTAATGTATCTTTCCATTGTATCTTATTAATAAGAAAAGCAGCTTTTGCATCCCAAACTGCTGTCTATCTCAGTGCTTTCATGTTCTGTAGTGGAAAGAACAGCAGTTCTCCCCCAATCTGCAAACTCCCACATGGCTGCTGCGTGTCGGGAGCCTGAAAAATCAAAGAGCCACCTACTGACCTTACCTATTGTCTGGCCTTGTCGTCTTCTATCAGTGGCATGCCACAATCAGTAAGATACATGTGTACCTCATGCTTACGCAGGTTTTGGCAGACCCCTGTCCCTTGCACCTGTTTGCTTATGCATGAGCTGTGCATGTTTGAATGCAAACAGCTGGTAGAGAGGAGGAGGAGGAAGTGGGAAAAAAATCTGTCAGTAACCAGTCCTTGATTACAAAGTAAAGGCAGGAAGAAGAAGACTTATACTGTAGGAGGCCAAAGGAACCTTGCTGTAAACTTTAAGTGTAGTGTAAAAATGTCTTCAGATGTGATAGTCAATTACAAAAATAGTAAATAAATAAATAAAGTGTCTAGATTCTAGTTGTTTTTTAAAAGCCTATACTTCACATTTATTTTTTGTGACTCCCCCCCCTCACCAGAAAAATATATTGTAACTTCAGATCAAATTTCTAAGCCTGAAATGTCCTGAGTTACAATTTATTCCATGACTGAGTAGAGTGTGAATCAGTATGGGAAGGGGATCACACAGCAAATCTAATGTGACTGACCTCTTGGTTTATTTTACTCTTACTTGATGCCAAGGTACCCTCTAATTTTCAGCCGCGCTCCACCTCTCTCACACGTGACTTCACCCCTGCATGCGTGTGCACATGACTCCGCCCCCAACCCGTGCACAGGGTTCCATCACAACCAGAACCAAAGGAATTAAATGCGATCGCAGCGCAGAGGAGAAAGAGAGCTGCACAGAGGGAGGTGAAGTCATGCATATCCATGCCCAGCTTAGAGGGAACCTTGCTTGATGCACTTCTGTGATCACAGATATGCATGGTTGTTTCTTTTGGCCATGAAGGTATTTACGGTATATATGACGAAGTTGCCATTAATCAGGACTTGATGGCACATGATTATTATTATTAGGTTCCTTCATAGGTAGAGACTAGTGACCTTAAAGTTTTATGTGTAAGAATTCCTAAAGTTCTCAGCATGTCATATATCATGGATATCCTTTAATATAAGGTGAACATGGCCACACATCCACTGGTAAATTATGGGAAATGGGAGAGAGAGTCAGTATATATAGTTCATATATAGTTCCTTTTTAGGATAAAAACAGTGTGTTGTTTTGTTTTGTTTTTTTGCCTGATAAAGGCCTTTCCTATACTGGGAAATGGCTCATAAAGGACAAATGAAGGTTGTGTTTTTATTATTTTGCAAGCATTTTTTTTGTTTCTTGTAAATATATATGTAATTTATAATATCTTGTTTCTTGTAGATATATATGTAATTTATAATATTATATAAAAAGAAGCCTTTAGGGAAAAAAACAACAGCCAAGAGTCATGCCATTCTCAAAATCAGGTTTATAGATAGGACAAAAGTGAAAGAAGCAAAATTTAAATGTGACTAGGGCTGTGACAACCTGTGTTAAAAATTCACAGCTAGGCTTAGTCACACAATATGATCCTAACCTGCCTTGCAGATTTGGGACACAAGCTATTATAGCGATACAGTGGTGCCTTGACTTACAAACTTAATTGGTTCCGGAACTCCGGTTGTAACTCGAAATGGTCATAAGTTGAAGCACCATTTCCCATAGGAATGCATTGAAATGCAATTAATCCATTCCGGCCGAAGAAAAAAAATCACCAAAAAAAACCACAACAATAACAACACTGCAAGACCCATCGGAAACGCGATTAATCCGTTCTGGCCGAAGGGGGGGGGGGGGGAAGAAAAGCAAACAAACCGTGCAAGACCCTTCGAAAATGCAAAAAAAAAGAAGAAGCAAAAAGCAAACAAACCGTGCAAGACCCATCGGGAACGCGATTAATCCGTTCCGGCCAAAGGGGGGGGGGGGGGAAGAAAAGCAAACAAACCGTGCAAGACCCTTCGGAAATGCAAAAAAAGCAAAGCAAAAAGCAAACAAACCCTGCAAGACCCATCGGAAATGGGGGGAAAAAACCCAAAAAAACAAACAAACCCTGCAAGACCCATCACAGCATAGAAACATAATCCCACCACCCAGCCCAAAACCACGCTGCAAAACCCACCCAGAACAGTTTTTAAAAAGTAGAAAGCAGCACCTTACCTTACCAGGCAGTCCGAAGCCTCCTCCGAACGCACACTCTCTAACTGCTGGGGCGAAAGAGCTACAAAGAAGTAGCCTCTTCGCCACCAACGGTTAGCAATTTGAATTCCCCGCCTTTTCCCCCTGCCTTTTTCTGGTTGTAACTCGAAGCTCTGGTCGCAAGTTGAAGCAAAATTTTGCGGCCGGAGCTGATCGTAACTCGAAATGGTCGTATGTCGGGACGTTCGTAAGTCGAGGCACCACTGTACTTCAAATAGTAAGAAAGCTGTGTTTGTTGGTAAGTAGATGAATGAAAAATATTGCAGACCTCTTAGATAAAAAAGACTTTCTATAAAGGCAGGCTTGCAGTTATGAACTGAGGACTCTCTTTCATGGTTTGGCATACTGGAAATGAATATCAGGTCCTCCCACTGCTTATCTTAGAACTGCAGAGCTGGAAGAGACCCTGTGGATCATTGAGGCCAGCCCTTGTCAAGGAGGCATAGTGGGGAATCAAACTCCCAAACTCTGGTTCTGCAGCCAGATACCTAAGCCGAGCTATCCAGCAGTGCACTCCCCATCTTATATCATATACAACAGGTTTAAAGCTGTGATGTTCCATGTTTTATATGAAACTGGGGGAGCAAGAGGGCAACTTGTAGAGAATTATGTTGCACATGTGGACTGCAGAAGGAGAAAATATCTTTGAAAAATCATTCCCTCTTGGTTCCCTTAGCACATACACTTCACCAATGGAGTGGCCAGTGTTGGATATGTGATACAACATAGTGTCCAGAATCCTGTTTGTTATTTTTAGTGGCATAAATCACTGTAGTGTAAATTACGTAGGTAATTTGCCACTGCTTCAAATGTAGACATTTGTATTTCCCTTCGCACAATAGCCATTTGACTTGATATGCAATGAAGGATACAAGCAGTGTTATGTTAATTAGTGGCAGTTTGCTGCTGTACTATATGCCATAGCACTTATTCAGGCATAAATAACTAATAGGATTCTTGTCATTTATTTTAGAGTAAGATGGGGCAATTAGGTATTTTATGTTATTATAATCATAGTCTGTAATATGTAGGTTTAGTTTGAAAATTGATTTAAATAGAATTTATTTTAAAGTGCTTGTTTTTGAGACTGTGGCTGAAACCTAGTAGTAAATTGTGACTAGAGTAGGCCCAATGAATCAGTGAGGATTGTGTGTGTCAACTACTCTGTAAGTTCCATAGATACATATAAGGCTGCAGTCCACATCTTGGAACTTTACTGAAAGATCTTGCAGCTTCAACATCTAGCTAAGACTTGAGGGCTTTTCTTTATCTCCCCTGCAAGCTAAGATTTGCAATGCTGAACATGAGAACAAGTCTTGCAGGACTCACCTTTTTGTGATACTTCAGTGGTCTGATAAAGGATTATAAGGTCCTGAGTTTGATTAAAGAGTTTCCTTATCTGGAGAATGGTGGCCTATAAATAAAAATAATAAAAAATACAGTATTTAAACATTACGAGAATTCATGGTTATTTAAAATTATAGGCTAGTAAGTTACGACAAAGGTCCGCATAGTCAAAGCTATGGTTTTTCCAGTAGTGATGTATGGAAGTGAGAGCTGGACCATAAAGAAGGCTGACCGCCGAAGAATTGATGCTTTTGAATTGTGGTGCTGGAGAAGACTCTTGAGAGTCCCCTGGACTGCTGCAAAGAGAACAAACCTATCCATTCTGAAGGAAATCAACCCTGAGTGTTCACTGGAAGGACAGATCCTGAAGCTGAGGCTCCAATACTTTGGCCATCTCATGAGAAGAGAAGACTCCCTGGAAAAGACCCTGATGTTGGGAAAGTGTGAAGGCAAGAGGAGAAGGGGACGACAGAGGACGAGATGGTTGGACAGTGTCATCAAAGCTACCAACATGGGTTTGACCCAGCTTCGGGGGGCAGTGGAGGACAGGAGGGCCTGGCGTGCTCTGGTCCATGGGGGCACGAAGAGTCGGACACGACTGAACGACTAAACAACAACAAAGTTACAACTAGAGTAGGCCCATTGAATCAATAGGGATTTGGTGAGTCAACTCCTTTGTAAGTTCCATTGATTCAATGGCCATACTCTAGTTGTGACTGCTGAATCTTTAAGTAAAGTTCTAAGATGTGGACTGGAACATTGTAAGAATCAGCTTGTGGTGTAATGGTATCAGGTTTTTCTTCAGGGAATGTTGTATCATAACATTTCATAACATAAGAACACTTAAAATTTCATTTGGAACACAATTATAATGAAATTTGGATATATTGCTATAAAGACCAGTATTTGTGCATGTCATCTAATGTTTCTTCCATAATACAGTTAGATGCCCCTCTAGAAGGGAATTAAGTCAAAATGGAGATATTTATTTCCTTTCACGTATGTTAGCTCTACTGTACTGGATTTACTGTGCCATTATATGAAAAGTAGTGATTGGCATATTGTAAGTAGTGTGAAAAACCTTGTCTTACAGCTGTTGCCATTCCTATCCTATGCATGTTGAAGAAATGAACAGACTTGAATTGTGAGGCTAATTTCTTGTCAGTGGCAGATTTAATTATTGAAACAAGAGTGTGTAATAATAATTACAACACTCCAAATGTCTGGAGTGATGAATATTAAAATGTATACACTTATGAACACTATTTAGCCTTCTTGCATTCTCACATCATACAGTGCTAGCAGTTCAAGCCCAATTGTGATGAATAATCTTGTCCTCAGTGTTATAGCATTAGGTGGTTACTGTGTTGGTAATACTTGACCACCATGTCTTAATTCTCTTTCCCACAAATACTAGCAACCTCTTAAAAATAGTTAATCTATAAGTTGGAAGTTTGATAAGAAGTTATGTTAATGTTAATAATTTTGATAGATAGATAGGTAAAGGTTCCCCTTGACATTTAGTCCAGTCGTGTCCGACTCTAGGGCACGGTGCTCATCCCCGTCTCCAAGCCGTAGAGCCAGCGTTTGTCTGTAGACAGTTTCCGTGGTCACGTGGCCAGCGCGACTAGACACGGAACGCCGTTACCATCCCACCGTGGTGGTACCTATTTATCTACTCACATTTACATGCTTTCGAACTGCTAGGTTGGCAGGAGCTGGGACAAGCGATGGGAGCTCACTCCGTTGCGTGGATTCAATCTTACGACTGCTGGTCTTCCGACCTTGCAGCACAGAGGCTTCTGCGGTTTAACCTGCAGCGCCACCATGTCCCTGATAGGTAGGTAGGTAGGTAGGTAGGTATTGGAACACTGATTCCAAAGCAGCCTTTTATATATGTAGGAGTCAGTATATGTACACCAGCCCAAAGAAGATATCCTAAGCAAAATTATGTCTTTTATGATACATATTTATCTCTAATGCAAATCAACATAGATTCATATTTACACAAAAACATATGAAAATGTGCTTTGGAATTCAGTCCAATCAAGTTTTTCCTGATTTATCTGTTCTAATCATCATCATCTTCTTTGTGGCTGCTGTTCCCCTCCTTCCCATCCCATTCCAACATATATGGGAAGAATTGTATTCATTTCAAACAATCTTTTACTAAAAATAGAAGATATATGTCCCCCATACAGGTTACTAAAGGGTGACTGTGTCAAATGGCATGTAACATGAATGCAAGATTTGTTTCATGGAATTTTTAATTGGCAATTGTGTGTCTGACGCAGTCAAATGGACAAAATATTTTTCACATCTTATGACTGCATACACAGATGCCCCCCTCCTAGCTTTTTGAAATTATTTCCTCCCTTGGAAATAATAACCACTTGAGAATAGTAGTTTGTCCTGTTTATCACCAAAAAGCACTTTGGTGATAACTTTTTAAACTGAAAATTAACACAATATAAATTAATGTCAGTGAATGCTAGTGTCTCTCAATGCCAGGGACCCAGTCCTGTGCAGCAGGTTACTGTTCTACTGTAAGGAATTCCCCAACTCTTGTAAACAACAGCTCCCAGTATCTTTTGTAGGCTACTGGGGAAGTTAAACCACTTTCAAACTAATATTTAATATGGACACAATGTTTATTACGCTGAAAGTTACTTGGTAGAAATATCTTCCAGGTTGTTGTGTTTTTTCTTTTAGAACTGGTGGTACAGTGTCCAGTGTAGCATTTAATGTTAAGAATTGTACTGAAGAAAGAGAATGTCAATATATAATATCTTTATATAATTATATAATATAATAATCTGTGATCTGTCCTGTTATATAAACCTGTTGTACATTAATATTGAGACTATTTAGAATATGGGATCACCTGATATTCAAAGAGCATCTGAGATAGTACAGAAAAAGCAACTTAGCCAAAAAGAAAGGTTTAAAAACTATATTATTGTAGTATGATTAGTATGATTTAGAAATACCGTATTTTCCGTGTATAAGATGTATAAGACGACCCCCACTTTTCTAACCCCAAATTAGAAATTTTGATTGCTGCTTTTATTTATTTATTTATTTATTTATTTCATTTATACCCCGCCTATCTGGTCAATTGTGACCACTCTAGGCGGCTTTCCCCACCACTTCCTAAAACCAGGGCTTAACAAAAGGAGGGGGAAAGCAGCAATCAAAGGGCTGCAGGATCCCTTTGATCCCTCCTTTCCCCCTCCTTTTGCTAAGCCCTGTGGGGCTTGGGAAGTGGCGGGGAAAGCAGCAATCAAAGGGATCCTGCAGCCCTTTGATTGCTGCTTTCCCTGCCACTTCCTATACCCCACGGAGCTTAGCAAAAGAAGGGGAAAAGCAGCGATCAAAGTGCTTTGATTCTTGCTTTCCCCCTCCACTTTCATCCGAAGAAAGTGGAGGAGGAAAGCACTTTCCTCGCAAGAAAGTGGAGAGGGAAAGCAGGAACCATCAAAGCGCTTTGATTTTTGCTCTCCCCCTCTACTTTCTTGCAAGAAAAGTGCTTTCCCCCTCCACTTTCTTCGTAAGAATGTGGAGGGGTAAAGCAAGAATCAAAGCGCTTTGATCCCTCCCCCTTTACTTCCGTGTATAAGACGAACGTCAATTTTTAATCTAAATATTTTAGATATTTTATACATGGAAAAATACGGTAATTGAAGAGGGTCAGGATGCAGGGGAATCCAGAGTAAATCAGGTCTCAAGTGTTGTTTTAGAATGGTATATATTGCTTTAGATTAGTGACTTAATAATGTGTCTCATTCTAATGTATTCTGTGCAATAATCATTTTCCAGGAAACACCAGTAAAAGTACAACTGGATGTTTAAGTTCATTTTCAGTGATAGAATTTTCCTTTCACAATGTTGAATTTCACAGTGCATATGAAATCACTGAGGGAACTACTGTGGCCTTTGCCTTCACTGCACATCCATTTTCCTTGTCTTCCTTGTCTAATTTTTCCCCATGTTTACTTCTGGTGCCCTTTGTGATTTTATCTCCTGTCCTCCCATGGCAGCGGATCTCCCCTTGCAGCAGGAAAATGGACTCCAGTGTTACTGCTGGTAAATATGATAAAGGATGTATGTCTCTTCCTTTTTTATTCATGACTTCCTTGCCCTTTCTTCCCCCTTCATTGCCACTATTCCTCCTTTGGATTAGAGGGGTGTCTTGTTCTGTTAGTATGGGAACTTGGCATTTCAGTCAAACATTGGTGTTTCAGAGGATGTATGTTGTTTCTGTATCATCATGATGGTCGAGTGTCCTGCTGACTTCCACTGGAATTTCTTACGAGTAGTAGGTGACAACTCTCTAACATGCTTTTTAATAGTGGTCTCTGTTGTCTTGTTGCTGTGGAGGAATTATGGTGTTTTCATATTAACACCTTGCTGGAGAGCCAAGTAACACAGTTAATCCAATTTTTTTACTGTGTCCCTGTGCTGTGCCAATATCACAGTCCCACAAGTGGCAACAGAACACTTCTTCCATGTGAATCTTGGTAATGAATCCCTACAATCAGGTGAAGTATACTCTCTGCTATAACTGGACCATTTTGATGGTTGTAAAGTAGGTTTACACTTTCAAGCACAGTAGCAATTACAATGAACACACTGTGAGGTTTGACCATTTCAGGTCCCAAAGAGGTTTTATGAATGGTCCATTGATCATTTTCTTTTCATTATAAAGTGAGTCCATCTGTATCAGCCCTGCCTACTACATCTCCAACCAAGCTGGAATTGGGTGATGGATAGGATGAGTAACAACACCACAGGGAGAAAGAAAAGGCTGAGAAAATACAAGGAATTTGAGTTTGGCATGTAGAGGAAAAAATCCTGTGTGTTGTCTAGTGTACACAGGTAGTTGCACAAAGGCATGCAAAAAAGAAAGAGAACAAAGAGCAGCTGGGAGTCATAGCTACCATCTTTGGAAGTGAAAGATGGTAGCAGCCGGCCTGATATGTGACAGTGAGGGAACAGGAGAAAAGCCAGTGCCAGGATTCCCCCAATCATCACTGATGTGCAGTTCCTATGTTCACTATTGTCTTCCTTTTGAAATTTACCTGTCTCTTCTTATATTGTGCTAAAAAAATAAGGTCAGTAAAGGTAAATGTCACTGAACTTGATTTGGACATGACAGTGCAACATGTATTTACATTTATTGACAGAATCACATTTTTTATGGTTTCAACTGCAATGCCGTAGCAAAACTTTTGACTGTTTACTCGCATTTTCAGGAAAACTCTCTGGTGTTGAATGTTTGAAACACAATTGCACCTTGCAGATCTTTGAAATGTTTTTGTGCAGATAGTAGTATTTAATATAGATTAGCTAAAGTGCCTTTGGGGGATTAGACTCTCTCTACTTGCAGAGGATATCCGCGTGCTGAGAATACACAGAGATGCTTTCACCACCTGCCAGCTGTAGAACAATAAATTTATCAGGAGTCCAATGCTGGTCATAACGTGTGTGTATTCCCACAGGTTAGTGCTGGTTTATCCATCTTTCCAGGAGATCTAAATCCTTCTTCCATAATTAGTCAGCCTCAAACATCCCTCTCATTCTATGCATGGCTTGCTCTTCTTTAGATCCCCAAAATATATATAAAATAGAACCTGTGTATGTGTGAATATATGTACATATCATATCTACCAGCATCCATATATTCTACTAAAAAAAACATACACAGAATTGCATTAACGAGTATACAGAGTGTTGGCTTCATTACACTAGGTATTGTTAAAAATTCAGTGTATGTAACCAAAACAAAAAGAAAGAAGTGGCAACAATTTCATTTGGTTTGTTCGTTCGCTTCTCTGACCTCCTTGTTTTAATTGTCAGTATCTTTTCTAATTCTGAGTTTACATTTTGTATATTACCTTAGTCTGATACACTTAAACAGGACAGTTTTCTAACTGGGAGTAGTGCAAAAACGAGATAGAACATTCTTGCTAAAATGGTAAAATTATGGCACTTTTTCTCTTTATCGTTTCTTCTTCTTTGGATATATAATTATCTCATTGTTCCAATAACGTGGTGCAAAAATTAGAGCAGTAGGGGAAAAAAATCCAAACAGGAGACTTACTATAATGCTGCTTTAAAATGAAGAATAAAGAATTTAACTAAACCACTCTAAAGTCCCCTGCTGCGTTCAGGCGAGTTGAAATTAATTCAAGACGGCAGATAAAAATTTTAACCAGCCCGAGTGGAGATGACGGATGTGACAGCTCTCAGTTAAAATGTCTTTTAGTGGCAAATGCATGCATATTAGTCAAGTGATGTGACATAACTGTCCCGGGTGAGAGGAGATGAACCAATGACCATTTGCATTGAGAACAAAAGAAAATTCTTAAGGGTAAAACAGAAGAGAATATAACTTACCATTCTATATAATTGTGTCTGTCGCTAGCTTAAAGGAATGTAAGTGACTGAACCTTTTAGTCTTCCCCCACCCTATCTTACAGATAAATGCAATGAAAAGGAATGGAAGGGAGGGGGGAAAAAATCAAAATGCACATACCTTGATTAACAAGAAAAGTGTAGTTACAATTCAAAAGACATTTACCTGACAGTAAGCCCCACTGAATGTAGTGGGGTTTACTTTTGTGTAATAAGGAGAAGCTTGCACTGCATGCATTCATATATGAAAAATAAAAGAAAATGCTAAATTTCTCAGCTTAACACCACATTTAATAAGCATCCTCTGCTGCCTGATATATATTAGTCTACGTAATGGCCTCTGTTAGGCAATGATGACATGTCCCAAGTTTGCATAAAGCTCATCTAATGTTTCAGTTCATTTCAAAAAAGGAGAGCCAGAAATGTTAGCAGTGATGTATTTTTAAGGGAAGGGACTTGAATCAAAAGCATTTAACCAGCTATAGGCCATCAGTAAGTGAGGTTGATTCTGTTAAATTCATTTTAGATGGGCTTTGGGGAACAGATGCCTAGAAGTCACAGTAGTTCCCAGTTAGATTGGCCAGAGTAATTCAGTTTTGAGTATTATTCTGCTTATTTTCTCCATTGTAATCAAATTGTATTATCATAATACTGTTATTTGGATGCACCTCTTACTGTGTATTTCAAGAACATTCAAGGCCACATCTGGAGTTCTCTCACTCTCTTTTTCTCAGTCTACACCACCTAGGATTTCTCTGCAGAATTCAGATTTTTTTTCTTGTGCCCTGCACACACAACCCTTCTGAGTGGCTAAGTCTACAAATTAGAATAATAAGACTATTGTATACAGACAATCTGTTATTTTCACAAGCAGAACAAAATTAATCACCAAGGTTTTTTTTAAAGTTAAACATTGCTTTATCTTTTTTTTTTAATGTTTAAAAACATAAACAAAGCAGCCAAAACTGCAGTGTCAGACAGAGACGGGTAATAACTATGTTAAACAAAACTATCTTTCCCAAAGGAAATGTAGCCAGTTCTTAACAGAGAGTGAATTAAGTCATGGGCATTTAAAATGTACCCTTCAGAAAATAGTTAATAGGCGAGCTAACTTGTGTGCTGTGTGTACTCACATGTTGAATAAAGCCAAACTTCAGTGGTTTTGTTTTCTTGATTTTCACTTCTTGATTTATTTGTCATTTTGTGTGTGAGGGCTAACCACCAGATCCTTGTGAGTCAAGAGGAAGTATCAAGACCACTTAAAAATTAAGCAGCAAGGGATGCAAAATAGAACAAACAACAAACAAACAAGAGTTTCTGGGATAGGATGAATATCTGTTTTATTCACAGACCCTTAACATGCAAGATACAAATCAGCTTTGTTTTCATGTTGTTATTTAATCAAATGCTAAGTCATTCTTCATATCCTCAAGCCATATCTACTAGTTCTCTGCTAGATAATTATTCTGTGTGTCAGATGATGACTACTGTTAAAAGAAGTACCACATTCAGTGAAACAGTGGAGTAAAACAGACATTAAAACTTATCTAACAAATAAGAACTGAAAATGTTTAACTGGTCTAAATGCATTGTGAATCATTATAATTAATCAGCTGTCTAACCATTCATATTTTGATAAAGCTAGCTTATAACATAAAGCTGGCTGGATGACTCAGTGAATTAGGTATCTGGCTGCACAGCCAGAGACTGGGAGTTTGATTTTCCACTGTGGGTCCTGGAAGAAGAGCCAGATTTGAAGGAGCTGCACAGTTCCAGAATACCTACAGAAGAAGGGAATGGTGAACCACTTCTGAGTACTCCGTTCCCAGGAAAACTTAGAAAGAATTGCGATAAATTAGAACTGACCTGACAGCACATAATTATTATTTTTAAAAGTCTATTGAAAAGGATAAATAAGGAGTCCCACCAGTCCTGTGAATAAAGAATGTGATCACAACTAATAGCAACATATACCAAATTGGAACCAGATAAAGGAGAGAAAATTATTTGTCACATTCCTGTAGAAGGAATGATGTAGAGTGTCACAGCCCATGTCTCAGGTGGCCTCAGTGTATTATCTTCTGGTGCTGGTTGAAAGATCAAGGTTGAGATAGGTATATCAGCAAGCACAATCTAGACTGATGGGGGTCAGCAGCCAAGATATCTCTTCTAAAGGTGAGAGGCAAAAAAGTGGCCATGGATAAATTGAGTTCAGCAGCTGTGTAATCTGTTCACAATACATGGGCAGGAGTGAAGTCAGAGGAAAGCAGAGAATTACTTGAAAGGGTCTACTGAAAATAAGAGGAAATAGGGACAAAAGTGCATGGATCAGAGTGGCAGATAGATGCAGACAAAATAAGGAATACCATGTGTTCTCCAAACCATTGTAGACCTGATAGTGAATTTTGTCAATGTATACTCTGTGAAGATGGCTTAGACCTGCAGACAAAGCTTAATGTTTGATGAAAAGACCTTTTGTATGTGGTTTCTTTGACCAGCAAAGGTAGTTCCCAAGGAAGGTAAGGAAGGCAAAATGCCAAAAGGTTAGCACCACACAACAGGATAATGGAAATCTAACAGGTCCAGGAGTCAGATATATTGATTTCAGTTCATTGATCCAAATGTGTTTTGAACAAACACTCTTTTCTCAGGGGACAAAGAAACAGGTGTTGTGTGCATCTGTTGCCATTCCTTTAATGAATATCTGCAAGAGGAGCTACTAAGAGCACAGTCTTTACTCCAGCTACCCTCTCTTGTTAGAATGGCTAGAAAGCCCTGAAACAGGATTCTGTAGGCAGGTCAGGGAGGAGCCAGATTTGTACCTCCAGGATCTGAAATCATTCCAATACCTCAGATGGGCTCATCCGGGACCAGTCAGTCTTAAAGCTGGTGTAGGCAAGTTTTCCTTACTCCTGAATTATTGTCAATGGATTTGGGAGGGGGAATTGCACATTCATGGGTTGTGTACCCACTGTGGTACAGTGGATATAGTGACGGACTAGGACTGGAGTCCAGGTTTGAATCCTCACTCAGCCATGGAAACTCAGTGGGGGAACTGGTAAAACGACTCCTTAAATATCTCACTTACTTTGAAAGCCCTATTAGGGCTACTATAAGTTGGTTCTGACTTGATGGCACATAGCTAACTAGCTAACAAGATCTGAACAGCCTGGTGAAACTGCCCCCTCTTCTGCCCTGGCCAGCATGAACCAGCAGGACTAAGAATGAGGTAGTAGATCTCCTTGTTATTCTCCACTGACCTCAAAATTGTGCTGAAATCTACTGATTTTACCTTGTAATTAATTAAAAATATATCAAATTCAAATTATAAACTAGACAAGCATTGAAGAAACAGAGAGAGAACTGACCATATCAGTAAACCCTCGAGCCACACGGTGCTGTTGATGAACACCAGGTCGGTACAAAATAAGACTGCCCTCATCCATGATGTAATTCTGGATGAGGGTGCTGACCTGGCATGCATTACTGAGACCTGGGTGGGAGAGGAGGGTGGTGTTCCCCTCTCCCAGCTGTGTCTGCCTGGGTACTCGGTCTAGCACCAATGTCGCTTGGAGGGTCGGGGAGGGGGAGTGGCTATAGTCTATAGGAGTTCTATCTCCTTGACCAGGCTTCCTATCCCTTGGAGAGGAGGTCTTGAGGGCCTGTATTGTGTGTTGGGCTTACGAGACAGATTGGGGATTCTGTTGGTATACTGCCCACCCTGCTGCGTACCAACAGTCTCCCTGCCTGAGCTGACGGAGGTAGTCTCGGACCTGGTGTTGAGGACTCCCAGGCTGTTAGTGCTGGGGGACCTCAACATCAATGCCGAGGCTGCCTTGACTGGGGCGGCTCAGGACTTCATGACCGCCATGACAACCATGGGGCTGTCTCAATGTGTCATCGGCCCGACACATGAGAAGGGCCATACCTTGGACCTGGTTTTCTCAACGGGACTGGAAGATGGTGGTTTGGATGTAGAGGGGCTGGTTGTGACCCCATTGTCATGGTCAGACCACTTCCTGGTCAAGTTTAGTCTATTAGCTTCTTCTCCCCTCTGCGAGGGTGGGGGATCTATTAAGATGATTCGCCTTCGGAGACTAATGGATCCGGATGGTTTCCTGAATGCTCTGGGGGATTATCCATCTGATATGGTTGGTGCTCCTGTCGAAGCTCAGGTCACCTTATGGAATAGGGAGATGACCCGGGCGGCTGACATGATTGTGCCTAAGCAGAGCCCAGACAGCTCCTTGGTATACATCTGAACTGCGGGCGATGAGGTGAGAGGTGAGACGGCTGGAGTGCAGGTGGAGGAAATCCCGCTGGGAGTCCGATCGAAGAGCCCATTATCGGGCCTATTTCATGGCAATACGGCTGGCGAAACGGCAATATTTCTCCAGCCGTATTGCTTCCTCAGAATGTCATCCAGCAGAGCTGTTTCGGGTGGTCCGGGATCTTCTTCAACTGGGAAATCCAGTGGAGGTCCCGGACTGCTCATCAGCTCGCTGTGATGAGTTTGCCATTCATTTTGAGGGGAAAATCGCTCAGATTTGCAGTGGGTTGGACTCCACCATTACTGCAGAATCAGAGGATGTGTCCAGTGTGCCGTGCTTAGGTCAAGTATTAATGGATGAGTTTCAATTGTTGAGACCTCAGGATGTGGACAGGGTGCTTGGATCTGTCCGTTCTACCACTACTCCGCTCAACCCTTGCCCATCTTGGCTAATTGGAAGATCTGCCAGGGGGGTTCGCACCTGGATCCAGGAGGCCGTGAACGCCTCTTTGAGAGAGGGAGTGGTCCCTACCACCTTGAAAGAGGCGGTAATTCGGCCACTCCTAAAAAAGCCTAACTTGGAGCCAAGGCTGGTGGTTAACTACCGACCAGTGGCGAACCTCCCTTATTTGGGCAAAGTGTTGGAGCGGGTTGTGGCCGGGCAACTCCAGGCGCTGCTGGATGAAACGGATTTTCTGGATCCATTTCAATCGGGTTTCAGGCCAGGCTTTGGTACGGAGACTGCCTTGGTCACCCTGTACGATGACCTTTACCGGGAGAGAGACAGGGGGAGTGTGACCCTGTTGATACTCCTGGACCTCTCAGTGGCTTTCGACACCATCGACCATGGTGTCCTTCTGGATAGGCTGGCTGGGTTGGGAGTTGGGGGCACCGCTTTACAGTGGTTCCGCTCCTTCCTGGCTGACCATGTCCAGAGGGTGGTGCTGGGGGACAGTTGCTGTTCCCCATGGCGGTTATGCCATGGGGTTCCTCAGGGCTCAATACTGTCCACCATGCTGTTTAACATCTACATGGAACCGCTGGGAGAGGTCATCAGGAGGTTTGGGCTGAGGAGTCAGCAATATGCTGACGACACTCAGCTCTACCTCTCGTTTTCCACCAATCCAGGTGAGGCGGTTTCTGTGCTGAACTCGTGTCTGGACCTGATAATGGACTGGATGAGGGTTAATAAATTGAAACTCAATCCAGACAAGACGGAAGTGCTGTTAGTGGGTGCTTCGCCGGACAGACTGGAGGGCCATTTCCCTGCCCTGAATGGGGTTGCACTCCCCCTAAGGGACAGGGTCCGCAGCCTGGGGGTGCTCCTGGACCCCAGTCTAACTCTGGAAGCCCAGGTGGACTCAGTGGCCAGGGGCGCCTTCCTTCAGCTGTGGAAATTATACCAGCTACAGTCCTACCTGAACGACCTGCGTCTCAAGACAGTTACACATGCACTGGTAACATCTCGTATAGATTAGTGCAATGTTCTCTACGTGGGGCTGCCTTTGAAGATGGTCCGGTGACTGCAACTGGTCCAGAATCGAGCTGCGTGGCTGGTGAGTGGTGGGGCCGCTAGGGGACACATCAAGCCGATTCTGTTTAAATTTCATTGGCTACTAGTTGCTGCCCGGGCCCAATTCAAAGTGCTTGTTTTGACATATAAAGCCCTAAACGGCTTGGGCCCTGGATACCTGAAGGACCACCTCCTTCCATATGAGCCTACCCGGCAGTTAAGATCTAGCCAGGGGGCCCTCCTGAAAGAGCCATCCCTCAAGGAGGTAAGAGGGATGGCTTGTAGACAAAGGGCCTTTTCGGCAGCTGCCCCCAGACTATGGAACGCCCTCCTGAGGGAGATTTGTCTGGTGCTGATGTTGATGATGTTTAGGTGCGGGGTCAAAACCTTCCTGTTCCAGAAGGTTTTTAATTGAAATAATATCAACTGTGGGTCCTGATGGCAATTTTTAGAGTATATATTTTAATTGTATTTTAATTGTTTTATCTTTTTACTGTATTTAAATTGTTGTAAGCCACCCAGAGACCTTTAGGTAGTGCGGGTGGCATATAAGTTAAATAAATAAATAAATAAAATAGGCCTTGTATGGATTCAATGAACTAAGTGGGGCTAAGTATAGGAATAGACTGAAATTTATGGGTTGCCATTGATAAATTGAGTGAAATATGAATTTCTATCTGGTTGCTTCATCAACCTTTATCTTGTGGCTGAATTTAGGAGCTTATATAGCATCATTTAGTAATATTTTTAAACCTGACTATTAATGAAGGTCCTTATCAATTTCAATGTGCTGTCTTAGTCTTATCCACTTGCTTTGTGTGTCAAACTGCAAAAGCTCCTTTAGGCACATTTTTGTGCCTAATGATGGTGAAGAAACCTCAGCAGTTTTGAATGACTAAATCAAAGTTTAGACATGTGAGAAAGCTGACACTTTTGAAAATAGTCTTGTACTTTTTTTTTTTAAGGATTCTGAGTGAGCAATATTCTAGTAACTGAGTGTGCTTTACAATAAGAAACTGTATTAGGGATTGCAGCCTAAATCTAGCCATACATATGCTTTTACTTGCAATATGTTAGGACTAAACTGAGGAAGGGGCACTAAGTGTACATGCAAGCCACACCTCTGACATCCACCTTTACTGTACTTTTTGTGTGTGTGTGACTTTTGCACCTAGCCTTCGAAAGGCAGAAATTCACTTTAATTGGTTTGGTGAGATGCACTCTGAAAACAAAACACATTAAAATAATTTTAATTTTCTTAGTAGCACTTAGGCACTGTGCAAGACATAGCAGGGGATATTGGAGAGAAAAGATGGAATTCAGGATCACTTAAAAGGAAACATAACTTTAAATACCGAATATCTGTTTTATGGAAAACTATTAAAAAGTCACTTGTCCCAGCTCCTGCCAACCTAGCAGTTTGAAAGCATGTAAAATTCGAGTAGATAAATAGGTACCACTATGGTGGGAAGGTAACAGCGTTCCGTGTCTAGTCGCGCTGGCCACGTGACCACGGAAACTGTCTACAGACAAAACGCTGACTCTATGGCTTGGAAATGGGGATGAGCACCGCCCCCTAGAGTCGGACACGACTGGACTAAATGTCAAGGGGAACCTTTACCTTTATCTTTTTATTAAAAAGTCAACATGATTGTGCATATATTGAAGAAATGCAAAAATACTGTATCTTGAATGAACTGTTTGTTGTCTTGCTCAGAGATGCATAGAACATGGACTCTGAGAATTAAAATATAGGCTATAAAATAGTTTTGTTAGCAAAATGTGTGCATTCAGAACACTGAAGATTATACGAGTATATGAAGTTGGGAAGACACGTTTAGAAATATATACACACTGCAAACATTATCTGTGTAGTACAATATCTTATTTCTTTGAAGCCCTTTCCTACTCAGGAAACACCTCATTCAGCATGTTGTGGATTATTGACCCAAAAACACACTTCCGAATGGTATATTGCCAATACTCCTTGAGACAAATTCTTCCATTATAAGGAATGACTAAAGGATGGTAATGAGACCATGAAATCCATACTTGGGAGTTTATAATCTGTAGATTATTGACAAGCACTATGTCACCAACCCTTAGATTTTGTCTTGTTATTGAACACTGCAGATCTCAACATTGCCACTCAGTCTATAGATTATGAAGAAAAATGAGGTGCATTCTAGAATATAGGTGTCCACTCCTGTCAATATGTTCATATAATATAGATTATGGAGCTCCATAGCTTCAGCTGTCACTCTAGCATATTTAAAACAGCTTTATTTTTAATTGGCTTTCATTCTGTTAATAACCTCATTGCATGCTCCTTTGCTGATGGTAATAGGCTGTTAGACTTTCTGTGTGCAAAGCATGTATATTGACTTGAGCTTCCAGTTCTCCACAGATTTAGGATGCTGTAGGATTGACTTGGGAAGTTTCAAAATTTAGAATTTGGTAGTGGTAGACGTTGGGATTACAAGGGGAGAGCATGTTTGTTCTTTTACAAGATCCCCATCCTTCACTCTCTTCCACTAGTACACACACACACACACACACACCACTTTGAGAGAAAGACAGAAGCAGCACATATCTTGTGTTTCCCATTAAATGCAGGGATCTATCTGTAAATCTAGCTTGCTGAGCTTCCTGTGTTACAGAAATGAGAACAGTGGAATGAAGAGTGAAGATGGCTTTGCACTCCAAGTATGTTAAGTTCACTGTTGGGCATAGAAGTAAATGCGATACATATGCTTTTTTTCTTTAAAAAATCTTCACTAAGGAAAGTCAGCTTCCTTTCATTTTCATTTTGTCATTAACCCCTCTCCCCCATTGCAAGCACAACATCTAGAAAGTTGAAACCAGTGCTGCTTTGGCTATTATGAAAGGTGCTAGGGGTTTGATGAGATTTGGGTCTGATTTATGATAGTCTGCAAGCGAGATGAAGTCTTGAGTTCGGAATTCCAATTTCCAAATTGGAAGAATTAGTATTATTACTAGTAGAGTTTAACAGTTTTCCTGCTGAACAGCATTCTTCTGATACCACTTGTTAACATTAACTTCAGTTTTACTTTAGTTCAGTTATTCAGTTAACAATGAATGAGCCAACAAATGCTTTAAGAGCTGCCAATAAAACAAAGAAATAACAGGGACAAATCACTTTATTGTTGCAGTGTTTAATCCAGTATTTTCCAACCTTGGGTTCCCAGATGTTCTTGGACTACAGCTCCCAGAAATCCTAGCCAACTCAGCTAGTGGTGAAGGCTTCTGGGAGTTTTACTCCAAGAACATTTTTTTTAAATCTTAGTAGGTTAGCAAAATCTGGAGGAGTTTGGGCATGGGATGTTGGATTCACAAAGCACAGAAATGTGCCCTGTTTTATACAACAATATAGGTTTTTGAGTGACCCCTGGTAGTATTAGTTGATGAGCACCTCCATTAATAAATTATCCCAAAGCCTTCAAATCAAGCCTTAAGGGATAAATCCTCTGAACTGTTCCAGGAGGTTGAAGTTGGATTGGTCTCCTGCTTCTGTTAGAGTGTAAAACACAGCCTTTATATAGATTCTATATTGTAAACCACTCTTTTTTTAAAAAGTACACATTCAAATTTTTTATATCTTGGCAATATTTTGCTTCATATTATTAATTTCTTTGAATACTGTAAATATCTCTGTCAGCTTTGAAGTTCTTTTGAACAGAAAGACTGAATAATGTTTATAAATAAATAAATGGAAGTACCGGTCATATCACTGCACCATAACTAGTACTGGCTCCTGTTTAAAATATCGTTCAATGTACAACCATGAGTTCACTTCTGTGGTCTACCCAAATATGTGCCTGTTTGGAGTGCGCATGCATGTGCGCGCGCACACAAGTCACTGAGAAAGATTTTTGACATTTCTCATTCAGGCATAATCCTGTAATATACAAAGGCTAAAGCCTTTGACTGTGTGGACCACAACAAACTATGGCAAGTTCTTAAAGAAATGGGAGTGCCTGACCACCTTATCTATCTCCTGAGAAATCTATATGTAGGACAGGAAGCAACTGTTAGAACTGGATATGGAACAACTGATTGGTTCAAAATTGGGAAAGGAGTACGACAAGGCTGTATATTGTCTCCCTGCTTATTTAACTTATATGCAGAATACATCATGCGAAAGGCCGGACTGGATGAATCCCAAACCGGAATTAAGATTGCCGGAAGAAATATCAACAACCTCAGATATGCAGATGATACCACTCTGATGGCAGAAAGTGAGGAGGAATTAAAGAACCTCTTAATGAGGGTGAAAGAGGAGAGCACCAAAAATGGTCTGAAGCTCAACATCAAAAAAACTAAGATCATGGCCACTGGTCCCATCACCTCCTGGCAAATAGAAGGGGAAGATATGGAGGCAGTGACAGATTTTACTTTCTTGGGCTCCATGATCACTGCAGATGGTGACAGCAGTCACGAAATTAAAAGACGCCTGCTTCTTGGGAGGAAAGCGATGACAAACTTAGACAGCATCTTAAAAAGCAGAGACATCACCTTGCCGACAAAGGTCCGCATAGTCAAAGCTATGGTTTTTCCAGTAGCAATGTATGGAAGTGAGAGCTGGACCATAAAGAAGGCTTACCGCCGAAGAATTGATGCTTTTGAACTGTGGTGCTGGAGGAGACTCTTGAGAGTCCCCTGGACTGCAAAGAAAACAAACCTATCCATTTTGAAAGCACAACCCTGAGTGCTCACTGGAAGGACAGATCCTGAAGCTGAGGCTCCAATACTTTGGCCATCTCATGAGAAGAGAAGACTCCCTCGAAAAGACCCTGATGTTGGGAAAATGTGAAGGCAAGAGGAGAAGGGGACAACAGAGGACGAGATGGTTGGACAGTGTCACGGAAGCTACCAACATGAATTTGACCCAACTCCGGGAGGCAGTGGAAGACAGTAGGGCCTGGCGTGCTCTGGTCCATGGGGTCACGAAGAGTCGGACACGACTAAACGACAACAAAATACACTTGTGCTTTTCATATAAACTGCGTTCTAACTAACCTCTTGGGGTCACACATATGAGCAGCTAGTGTTTCCAGTTGCAATCTCCACTTTATGTATGCAAAGACTGAAACTGAAGCCTTGTAATCAGGTATGTGAAGGTAAGACCTGGCCATAAACCGGAATTCTATAGTAGTCCTCTCCCAAGGACTAGCTCAGAAGAATGGTCCTTCTGAGTCTGTCTTCTAAATTGGCCTTATAAATCCTACTGAAAAAAACTCCAACTGTACCATGGTAAATGGTAATCCATTTGGTTCTCAACGTGTTTGTTTCAAATATATAATGTTATAAACCTGTTATCTTTTTGATGTCTTAAAAGAGAAAAGTTTTTAGCTAAGCACAAAGAAAACATATATATGACTTCTAGAAAGTTATTTTAATAAGACAACAAATTAAATGTGGTATCAAACAGAGGATATAAAGTATTCTTTTGCTCTTTGTTTAGAGGTCTGAAGGACAGCATTAATTTGTCTGCTGCATGTATTTGTCTCTCAAAATAGCTGTTCTATTTCCCAGAGGAAAAAATCTTTTGCATCCATCTGTTTTGTTGCACAGCTGAAAAGAGCAAGATGCATAAATGTTTTAAGATTATGCAGTTTAGAAAGGGCAATTCTAAAAGTGACACATGTTTAAGTTCAGCTGGAATGTTGCTAGAATTTTATAATAATTCTGATCTTTGAAACTGCATACATCATCAGCAGAACATGCTTTATTTAGACATATACTAGATAAGGTTGGAACTACACAACAGTCCATATTGGTCATACTGCAAATTTTGAGGCTATGGGATTTGACTTAAATAATAGCCTCCTACTTAGCTAGTACTATCTTATGTTTGTTTCCTTTTTGAATGTTCAGATGACATCGAAACCTACTTCTCTCACAATATTTGGATAAGGCTGTTTTTTCTGTCAGCTCCTTAGACTGACTTGAGAAAAAAGAGTGAGGGGGAATCTCTGTGCAAGCTGTGTTGTTCCTCAGTAGCATAAAAAAATGCTGTATTCAACTGAGAGCATGGTGAGCAGAGGGGAAAAAAGAACATGGCCTACATGCAGATTGAATTGGCTGACCTGTATGTCAGCTTCTACACTCTAGTTTTACATTCCAAAATAAAATGAGGATACTTCTAGCAGTTCTTCTTTCCAATGTATTTAATTAAAGTTTCTACTTTCATGCATTACCTTTTTATAGGTGTACATATACATGTTTTTCATATATATTTAAAAATACTAGTGAATTAGCAATTCAGTTTTGAAGACTATGTAGAAAAAGTTATTTGCTCATGAAATTTATGAATTGTATAGTTCTAAGATTTCTAAAGTAGCTCCTGAGTAAACTTTTTTTTCGTTAAAAAGCAACTAAAGGGAATGAAGACCATATTTAGCAAGTCTAAAGAAGTCCCATTCTCCATTGAGCTCAATGTGCTGTCCTCTTAATTTATTTATTCTTCTGGGATTTGTGCATGCATATGTATGTAAGTGTATGTAAGTACACATACATATCTGTCTGCCATACCTTAAGGCTGTGAAACCTAGGCTAATGAAACATTGTGCATACTAAGGAAACCCTGAGACTGTGTGTCTCAGGATTATTTTTAAAAGATACATAAATTGAATTAATCATCATAAATTGGGTTTCATCTTTCTTAACAATTATACTACCTTTCTGTGCTTACCTTGCTTCTCAAAACCTTCATCACTAAGTTCCTCAGGAGTAAGAGTAGGGGGTCTCGTCAGGAGCAGGAAACTGCGATTCAGCCTAAATACTTTCAGTTTGTTTTTGGTGGGGCTTGAAACAGACTACTCAGACCTCTTCTGGCTTGCTTGAGCAGTTTCATGTCTTACTGCCAAAACAATGCAAATTAATCTTTTGTGCAATTGTGCTGCCTGGCGGGGTTTGTGAGTTCTAAACAAGATAGCCCTGTCAAAGTTTAAAAAAAAAATTGGCAAGCTGCATAGGGAGAATTCTAGCCTCACTTCCTGTCTGTCATTGTCTCATTGTGAGAAAGGACGGTCTGTGCCATGTGGGGCCTCTGCATGATCAGAAGCATGATTTTTCATGATCCCCAAACTCATGGAGAAACTCCATGTACAGCAAATGTTTTCTCTGCCAGAATCCCTCTTGCTGAAGTGATAGTGACAAGTGGGAGGTCAGACTTATTTTTTTGCTCACACTTTCAAATTAATTGATTTTTTTGAACATGAGAACAGGGGTGATGTGTGTATGTGGACCTGGAGAGAGTACAGTGTTGCAGTGTATTTAGCCAAGGAGTGAAATCACAGCTGTGACTGACATCAAAATTTTTGGGTCTTAAGACTAAAAATTGTACAGTGACCTGTTGATCTCTGCAGTGCCTGCATACACACACAGTGTGCAGCCACACTTAAGAGCATTTATATAAAATGGCTAAAATGGCAGTCTTATTTCCTGTGTTTTGTGCAATATTTAAGAGTATGTGTATATGTGTGTGCACAAATGTTGAGCTGATTAGATTAAGATAATATTTCATAGTTTATGGTGAAACACCTTAATTTATACTCACAAATGCCTTTCAGTAAGGAACAAATCATTTTACATAACAAGTTTGTGTAGCTAGATGAACACAGTGTCCTCCTTCCTTCTTCAGTCTCATCTGGAAATAGGAATATTAAAACTGGGGAATAATGAAGAAACTATATATATGCCTAGGAATAAGGCATATAAGAAACCTAGGAATACCAATCATGTAAAAGAGGATTGTATTTAAGAAAATAGATTTTCTATGCCATTCCTTCTTGCATCATTCTATGCACATGGAAATAATGATCACCAGAGAAATCCTATAACTCTAATGAAAGTGGGAATATTATCTCATGGATGGAAGCCAGTTGTCGATGGAAATGAAACAAATCTGCAAATGAGTTTTTGAAGGGAGCCATACTTTATCACTGGCTCTGTTGTCATCACCCAGGCATTCCTTCCCTCTTTGGAGTGCAGTGCTATTAGTTGCAGATTAAGAGTGATGACAGAATTGAATACTAAGCATCCCCTTTGCAGTGTCAACAGGCCTTAATGATAACATAGTGCTGCTTTCCTTAAGGAGTTTCATGTCTTATTCAGTGTAAATGGGGAAAATGTGGCGTTTTAGAACCAATGATGTGTTTTGCTATGGATGCTGTCACTGAGGCCAGCTGCTAAGAGAAGAACTGTTTGTCAGATCCTATTTTCCTCGGTGATTCATCAAGCAGTAGCAGTTCAAGCATACAGTATAAGAAAGGGAATAAATAACTAATAAGCCAGGATTGAAAAACACACCCTTTTATGAAACTGCCACCAACTCCAAAGCTGTATACAGTGACAGAGCAATGTTATTTGCATGTACAGTATTTAGCTACAGATATGTTTAACAGCTCGTAAATAGTTACTTACTATAGTCAGGTCTAGTTTGCCCTCACTCTCAGCAGTTTTCCCCCAAGTTTCCTAGCAGTCTTCAGATCTTTGAATAGGGGTTTAAATCCTTGCTTGGGGAGATGCAGAGGACAGTAAGGAATGGCGGGAATTTTCTCTTTACTGATTACAGTGCTAAGGAATCTTCTGGCACTCTTGCATCGCCCATGTGTGCATGAATCTGCTTATTTTTGTGCAAAACTGCACAATTATACAAATTGTGATTTGACAAACTGACCTAAATTATGATAACTGTAACTTTGTTTAAGAATTTGAAGTATTGGATGGGTTTCATCTTTCTTAACTATCAGAATTCCTTGTCTTTTATTATTAATGTTATTTTTGTTAGGTCATATTATTGTCGTTCTGTATGTTTTGTATGTATGAATAGTAATAATAATAATAATTCCTTTCTCTGCTCACCTTGTTTCTCAGAAACAAGGGACATTAGAGACGTTTTTCATAAATTACAGAAACCTTTTGGTAGAAAAGGTATATTTCTTGCTGTTGGCTACAGGCAAGGAATCTTTTATGTTTTTGAAATTGCTCATCAAAACATCTCCATTTGTTGAGACAGCTTAAATCGACAAACAGTTTAGCAAGTACAGTAGGACCCCTATATCCATGGGAGATTGGTTCCACAATCTGCTGTGCATGCTTGAAACTGCAGATATGAGGGAACACTATATATAACATACAAGGAGGCAGGACAAATGCCACAAGCGGATGCCCTTGTATGTTGTATGGCTGTGTCAAACCTTGGATTTTGATCCCACAGGTACAGGTGTCTTATTGTACTGTATCCCTCATGTGAATTCTTTGTGAACAGGAGATCATGGAGATTATCATGAATAAACCTTTGAAAGAGGAAAAATTTACAAATAAAAGTATAGCCATTCCTGACCTGGATTGCATGAAAAACTCACAGAATGGGATTTTTAAGTTTTAATTTATAAACCACCCAGAGTACCAGCAGCTTTCTGTTGTTGTTTAGTCGTTAAGTCGTGTCCGACACTTCGTGACCCCACGGACCAGAGCACGCCAGGCCCTACTGTCTTCCACTGCCTCCCGGAGTTTGGTCAAATTCATGTTGGTAGCTTCAGTGACACCGTCCAACCATCTCGTCCTCTGTCGTCCCCTTCTCCTCTTGCCTTCAGACTTTCCCAACATCAGGGTCTTTTCCAGGGAGTCTTCTCTTCTCATGAGATGGCCAAAGTATTGAAGCCTCAGCTTCAGGATCTGTCCTTCCAGTGAGCACTCAGGGTTGATTTCTTTCAGAATGGATAGGTTTGATCTCCTTGCAGTCCAGGGGACTCTCAAGAGTTTCCTCCAGCACCACAGTTCAAAAGCATCAATTCTTCGGCGGTCAGCCTTCTTTATGGTCCAGCTCTCACTTCCATACATCACTACTGGAAAAACCATAGCTTTGACTATGCGGACCTTTGTCGGCAAGGTGATGTCTCTGCTTTTTAAGATGCTGTCTAGGTTTGTCATCGCTTTCCTCCCAAGGCGTCTTTGAATTTCGTGGCTGCTGTCACCATCTGCAGTGATCATGGAGCCCAAGAAAGTAAAATCTGTCACTGCTTCCATATCTTCCCCTTCTATTTGCCAGAGGTGATGGGACCAGTGGCCATGATCTTAGTTTTTTTGATTTTGAGCTTCAGACCATTTTTTGCGCTCTCCTCCTTCACCCTCATTAAGAGGTTCTTTAATTCCTCCTCACTTTCTGCCATCAGAGTGGTATCATCTGCATATCGGAGGTTGTTGATATTTCTTCTGGCAATCTTAATTCCGGCTTGGGATTCCTTCAGTCCAGCCTTTCGCATGATGTATTCTGCATATAAGTTAAATAAGCAGGGAGACAATATACAGCCTTGGCGTACTCCTTTCCCAATTTTGAACCAATCAGTTGTTCCATATCCAGTTCTAACTGTTGCTTCCTGTCCCCCATATAGATTTCTCAAGAGATAGATAAGGTGGTCAGGCACTCCCATTTCTTTAAGGACTTGCCATAGTTTGCTGTGGTCCACACAGTCAAAGGCTTTTGCATAGTCAATGAAGCGGAAGTAGATGTTTTTCTGGAACTCTCTGGCTTTCTCCATAATCCAGCGCATGTTAACAATTTGGTCTCTAGTTCCTCTGCCCCTTCGAAATGCAGCTTGTACTTCTGGGAGTTCTCGGTCCACATACTGCTGGAGCATACCTTGTAGGATTTTGAGCATAACCTTGCTAGCGTGTGAAATGAGTGCAATTGTACGGTAGTTGGAGCTTTCTTTGGCACTGCCCTTCTTTGGGATTGGGATGTAGACTGATCTTTTCCAATCCTCTGGCCACTGCTGAGTTTTCCAAACTCGCTGGCATATTGAGTGTAGCACCTTAAC
Organism: Intellagama lesueurii; assembly: GCA_037013535.1. Lineage (NCBI taxonomy): Eukaryota > Metazoa > Chordata > Lepidosauria > Squamata > Agamidae > Intellagama > Intellagama lesueurii. The sequence goes on along the minus strand of JBAJHW010000003.1, from coordinate 54,091,608 downwards.
AGCATCATCTTTTAAGATTTTAAATAGTTCGACTGGACATCTAGATCTCTCTGGTATAATTCCTCTGTGTATTCTTGCCACCTCTTCTTGATGTCTTCTGCTTCTGTTAGGTCCCTACTATTTTTGTCCTTTATCATGTCCATCTTTGCACAAAATGTTCCTTTAATAGCTCCAATTTTCTTGAACAGATCTCTGGTTTTTCCCTTTCTATTATTTTCCTCTATATCTTTGCACCGTTCATTTAAGAAGGCCCTCTTGTCTCTCCTTGCTATTCTATGGAAGTCAGCATTCAATTTTCTGCAACTTTCCCTATCTCCCTTGCATTTTGTTTCCCTTCTCTTCTCTGCTATTTGTAAAGCCTCGTTGGACAGCCACTTTGCTTTCTTGCATTTCCTTTTCTTTGGGATGGTTTTTGTTGCTGCCTCCTGTACAATGTTACGAGCCTCCATCCATAGTTCTTCAGGCACTCTGTCCACCAAATCTAGTTCCTTAAATCTGTTCTTCACTTCCACTGTGTATTCATAAGGGATTTGGTTTAGATTATACCTGACTAGCCCAGTGGTTTTTTCTACTTTCTTCAGTTTTTCCTACTTTCTTTCAGTAGCTTTCTACCTACTACCGAAAATACACAAACCAGGAAACCCTGGTAGACCTATCATATCAAGCATCAACACCATCACAGTTGGGGTATCTGAATACGTGGGCTTCATCCTCACACCCAGAGTAGTGTATGCACTAATGGGTCTGTCTATATATCAAATAAATAAATAACTAAGAAATCACAATACTGTTCAGATTCAGTGGTTGAAATTTATTACTAAGTTGCAACTAAAGTAGGTCCATTAAATCAGTGGGGATTTGGTCTGATAGCTCCTTTCTTACTTCCATTGATTCAATGGGCCTACTCTAGTTTTGACTTACTACTGGATTTCAGCCAATATGTCAACTTTCTCTACAGCTGTATATTATTTCTGTTTCTAGATGAGACTGGGAGTAATTGTGCACAGCATCTAGTTTAAGTATATACTCAGGAAAGCCTGCTTCTACATGTATGTCTGGAACAAGGGTGTGTTTCAGAATGCCCTTTTATGTGTTTGATGCAGATTCGTTTTAAGATATAAAGACTAATACGTGTAGTTAGGGATGTAGAATGGGCTTTGGTTTTTTTGTGATTTCCAAGAAATGGTACAATATACACACAGCCTTCCAAAATTTCCTTTTCACGATACTCATGTTATAATCCATCCAAAATTGTTAGTAAAACGTCCAGGTTGCTTTTTGTATTCTAACATATGCTGTGGAAGTGACATCCAGGTTATTTGTATAATTTAACATACTTTCTGGAAATGAACAGCTTGCATAAAAGCCTGTAAGTCATTATTAAAATTAAGTATCCATGAATATTATGTGAGTGAGAGTGAGTTGAGTGAGTGAGTTTATCATTCCTCCTAATCAGTGAGAAACTGTAAAATCTGTGAGTTAGGTTAGACTGGTTCTGCTTCTCTTTCCAGCATCATCACTGAAATCTCACTACATAATTGCTGTAGAACATGTATCAGTGACTTGTGCTGAAGTAGAACTCTTTAACCTGTTAATTAAAATAATCAAATAATTCAAAATAAAAACAATTAACATTTAGATTTAAATAAATTCTTGTTTTAAATTAAATTAAAATAATCAAATAATTCAAAATAAAAACAATTAACATTTAGATTTAAATAAATTCTTGTTTTGAATGGTATGCTCCCCTCTGTGTGTTCATTTACATTCTTCTTCTACCACATCCTCTGAAACATAAATATTAACGTTCAAAGCTTACTCATGCTCAGCTATTGTTTCAAGTACTACTTGATTTCACTTTGAAGCAGACAACTCTTTCTAGTGGAAGTTAAAATCCAGGGCCCTGGACTCTAGGCACACAGGCATGAATCTTCTCTTCAAATTATTGGGCTCAGAGATTTATAGATGAGGAAACATATCTTAAAGGTCCTCCAATCCAACTTCTTGTTTCTTTAGGTGACTGCCTTTTTGAGAAGGCTTTTTGAATATTTTTAAAGACTTTTTATTTCAGAAATGTTTCAAGGGATAGCCATGTTAGACTGTTGCAGCAACACCATCAGAATTTTGTGGCACTTGAAGATTGAGACATTTCATTTGACATAAAATAATGGGCTGCAGTTAGTTTCTTCAGATATTTAATGTATCTTGATGACAAGTAAAATTTCTCATACTTTGAAGTACTGCAAGAGTTTCTTTCATTTCAAATTCTGGTTAGATTTGCCACATTTGTACCAAGATTTATATGTGGTATTGAAAATGAGAGTTTCCTCGAGTTTTCAGTGCACATATTGCTGAAGAAGTGTTCACCTTCCAGGCACTTGTAAGTGATGCAGAGTGATCAGGATTCATCTCCTGTATTAGTCCCCTGGTATTCACATCAACGTGTGATGCTTTGCTGGCAGTGCCAATACCTAGTAAAACATGGCTAGTGGCTGCTGTAGGAGTGCAGTAACTGTGACGTTCACCCCGTGCCCCTGCTTGTTTTTCTCAGCTAAAGGGCTCACGCTGGTGACGTTCTCTCTTTCCTTCACTGCCACCAGTGGATTTCTTTATCCACACTGTAAAAGACTTTAGTCTGACACTGGCTGCCAACAACAGAACTTGTTTATTAAAGGGTATTAGGGTAATTCAGGATCACAGATGATCTTTATTCATTTCATAGAATCAAAATCATTGAGATATTATATATTCTGCCACACATTCAATCACCTCCTGTTTTATATATTCACTTTAACCACTTATCTTTATTAGTTTCAGTTCTCACTCTTTCTCTGACTATCTCTCTCTCTCTGCAAACCTCTCTTCTCCTCTCTTCACTCCCTCTCTCTCTAACTAACTGCCTTAACTGACTTAACTGACTCTCTAACTCTGCCTCTCCAGTCCTCTCATAGGCTCATGCAAATGATCTCCAGTTATGAATGACAGGCGTGACGTGGGGCATCCGTCACATACCTCCCCCCTATGAAAAGTTTGTTTCATGGGGGAAACCTTCTAGTTTACCCTCATGAACAACGCAATTAGGCAGTGAACCATTTATCCAAAACATTTTCACAATATTATGCTAAATATTAAATATATTTATCTTATACAGTGTTTATGCATATATTCTATTATCAATTACTATTTTGAGCAAATTAAACTTATTACTTTAAACATTTAATCCAGTAAATACAGTTATTACTATTTGCATTGGTTACCTTAATACAACTCACATTAATTTTACATTTATAACACTACTTACCATTAATTCAATACGACATCACATTTTAATTATATCTCAACTTAATGCACAAACTGAATAGTTCCTATAACATTACATTTTTCTTCTTCTCCGTCCGTTAGTCCTCCGGTCTCCGAGACAAAGCATCAGCTACCACGTTCTGAGTTCCCTTCACGCTACGGATTTCAAAATCAAAGTCCTGCAAAAGTAGGGCCCATCTCATCAGTTTGTTGTTATTGGCCCGAATAGTTCTTAGCCACAGAAGTGGGGAATGATCGGTGCAAAGTACAAAGTGTCATCCCCAGATATATGGCCTCAGTTTCTGCAATGCCCAAACTATGGCTAGGCATTCCCGTTCAATCATGGACAAGTGTCTTTCGCCCGCCTGTAGTTTCTTGCTGAGGTAGGTCACCGGCTGATGGTTTCCGTTGTCATCTGCTTGGCTCAGCACGGCTCCCAGCCCGATGTTAGATGCATCCGTGAAGACGATAAACTCCCGCTGGAAGTCTGGGGCTCTCAGAACAGGACCAGTAGTCAGCGCTGTCCTCAGTTTGTTAAAGGCATTCTTGCAGTCGTCCGTCCATTGGATTTTCTTGGCTTGTCTCTTGTGGGTTAGATCAGACAAAGGAGTGGCTATCTCGCTGAAATTCGGCACAAAGCAACGATAATAGCCGGCTAACCCTAGAAAAGCTCTTACTTTTTTCTTAGATGTTGGCCTGGGCCAATGGTTAATAGCTTCTATTTTGGATTCAAGGGGTTTGATTATACCTCCCCTTACTACATGTCCTAAATATTTTATTTCTGAATTTCCTAGATGACATTTACTTGCTTTAGCTGTTAACCCAGCCTCCTGTAATCTCTGTAATACGATTTTAAGGTGGATTATGTGCTCTGCCCAAGTCTGACTATAGATCCCTATGTCATCTATGTATGCCACTGTGAAATCTCTAAGCCCCTGTAAGGTTTGGTCCATGAGTCTCTGAAAGGTTGCTGGTGCATTTCTTAATCCAAAACTTAAGACTCGGAATTCAAACAAACCAAAAGGGCTACAGAAAGCGGTCTTTTCTTGGTCTTTGGGGTCTAGACCCACTTGCCAGAACCCCTTAGTCAGGTCGAAACTTGATATGAATTGACATCTTCCTATAGTCTCTATCAGATCATCTAACCGAGGCATCGGGTAAGCATCTGCCCTAGTGACGTGGTTCAATTTTTGATAGTCTACGCAAAAGCAGATGCTTCCATCAGGCTTGTCTACCAGCACTATTGGGGCTGCCCAAGGACTAGAAGAAGGAATGATGATTTTTTTCCTTTAGCATATCATCTAGCTCCTTACGAACCTTGTCAACATATGGCCCCGTTACCCTATAAGGCGTGACAGCTATTGGAGGTGCATCTCCGGTATCTATCTTATGTAATACCCCCTTGGCTACACCAGGCTTATTAGAGAATACTTGCTTGTATTTTTGCAGCAAGGCTCTTGCTTCATCTTGTTGCTCTGATGATAAAGTAGGGCTAATTTTGACTTCCTCAGGGTTGTATTGGGTTTCACCTCTGCCTTCCCAATATTGTAATTCAGGTTTTTCATTGTGCATTTCTTTGATGGCATATAACACAAAATTGTTCTTTCTATAATATGGTTTAATCATGTTCATGTGTACAACCCTTCTGCCTTCTTCTCCCTCCTCCTGAATTACATAGTTTATGTCACTCATTTTAGCGATCACCCTAAATCGACCCGGCCATGCTAGTTGAAGTTTATTTCCTTTTATGGGTCTTAACATTAACACTTCATCTCCAGGATTAAATACTCTTTCCCTTGCCCTTTTATCGTACCATTGTTTTTGCTTTACTTGATTGCTCTTTAAATTTCCGGCTGCTATCTCTAGAGACTGTTGTAAAGAGTTCATCAGTGTATCTATGTATTGGACCACTGATTCAGGATCCTCCTCCCTATGTTCCTCCCAGTTTTGACGGAGTAGATCTAAAGGTCCCCTAGCTTTCCATCCAAATAACAGCTCGAAAGGGCTAAATCCTGTACTTTCCTGGGGTGCAGATCTATAGGCATATAATAATGGTTGCAATTTATGGTCCCAGTCATTTGGATTCTCAGCTGTGAGGCACAAATCATCCTCATTAGGGTACCATTAAATTTCTCAACTAACCCATTGGTCTGGGGATGATAAGGGGATGACGTGATGTGAGCAATCCCACAGACTTGCCACAATCTTTTCATTAATCTGGACGTAAACGAGGTCCCCAGGTCAGTAATAATCTCAGAAGCGAAGCCCATGCGACACATATAGTTTATTAGAGCATCTGCCACTGTCTCGGTTTCAATATTCCGCAATGGTACAGCTTCTGGATACCTTGTGGCATAATCGATTATGGATAGAATAAATCTATTTCCTCGCTTGGTCACTTTGGGTAGGGGTCCTACTATATCTAGGCCTATTCTTTGAAATGGGGTCGAGATGACTGGCAATGGGCACAGCTTAGCCTCGGTCTTGTCATTCCCAGTCCCTTGTCTTTGACAGGTGTCACAGCTCTGACAGTATAACTTGACCTGCTTTCCCATCTCAGGCCAATAGAAATTTTGAGCAATCCTTTGCTTAGTTCGTGAGATCCCTAGATGAGCTGCAAATATGTCTTTGTGTGCCTTTTCTACAATTCTCTCTCTATATTTAAATGGAACCACTAGTTGTTTGTGTATGCTTTCCCCTCCCCTCTTAGGATTCACTAGGGCCTCTCTGTACAATGATTACAGTATTAGGATTCCTCATAGTGACTAGAACAGCTGTTTCATTCCCTTCTATTATTTCAGCAGGGTTTTCATATTTTTCCTCAGGGGCTTCACTTTGCCCTCCCTGGGAGCGAGTTGTTACTAAAACACTCTTCACATGCTCAGATAGATCCAGTCCTATTAAACATGGAACAGGAATTTGATCGGATATGGCCACTTTCCAACTTCCCGTCCAACCCTTATATTTTATGGGAATTTTAGCCATGGGCAATATCACTAATTCAGTTCCAATCCCTTTGATAGAAATATTTTCATTCCTTATTAGATTTTCCTTAGGAATTATGTCTGGGTAGCACACTGTGACTTGAGAGCAAGAATCTTTTAATGCAAGATACTTATTATCATTCACATAAATAACATCACCGGAGCTACGAAGAAGATCTTGGTTACATTCTATAAAGTAGCATTGGACTATCCTCGCCAAAGGAGGTTCTTGCTCTTGGCTCTCTGCCCTCGCTGTTACTGGGGTTGCTATGGCAACAGTTTCAACCTCCGTGGTATCTCCCTTATGCTGTACACAATATATCTTTTTTGGCTGACTGGAATTTCCCCCTCCTTTTTGTTGGTTAAAGTCCCTTGTCCTTTGGTTCTGACACTGGGCCCAAAAGTGTCCTTTGTCCCCGCACCCATAACATGTTTTGTGGGCTCTGGGTTCAAAATACAGGGCTTTGTCAACCTTTCCTTCAGAGCTATTATGTTGCCGGTGCCTCAGCTCTGGGGATGAGGGCTTGCCTTTAAAATGGCTTCCAGTAGCTTGAGTATTTCTGTGGTATTCTTTAATATGTGGGGTCCCTCTTTTTCTGTCCTCCCACACTTTCCCGCCAATTTTCACCTCAGATAACCTGGGGTTTCTTATTTCATTAGTTGAATCTGCATTTTCACATGCTTCCTGTAAACTTTTAGGGTTTTTGTCTCTCACTAAGTATCTTAATTCACCAGGTAAAACAGAATAAAATTGCTCCAGCCCTATTACATTTTTCATTTGTTCTAGAGACGTGACATTTCCACGCTCCAACCACTTCTCCAGATACTGTACTAATTTCGCTCCTACTTGGGAATAAGATTCCTCAGGCCTTTTTGTCAGGGCACGAAATTTTCTCCTCCGGTGTTCTGCATTGATGCCATATCACGCGTAAACCAATTTTCTATAAGCCTCAAAATCTCTGGCTTGATCTAGGGCCATTTGTGAATAGAGATCAGCTAAATCTCCACTTATTTGAGATCTTAGCACTATCATTTGTTCCTCCTCTTTCACGTTAAAGTCCCAGCAAGTGCGCTCAAAGGAAATGAGAAATGATTCTGGGCAGTCACCTTTTCTATACTGGGGAAATTTCTTGAGATCTATTTTTGCAAGATTCCCCTCATTAGCATTATTATTGTTATTATTTTGAGCCACAAATTCTAATTTTTTCATTTCTATTTGAAATTCCATCTCTCTTCGTCTTTTCTCACCTCTAGCTTTTTCTCTCTCCATTTCAAAATCCAATTCCTTTTGTCTTTCCTCAGCCCTGAGCTGTAATTCTTGAGCCCTTATCTTGAATTCTTGTTCCAATTTCCATCTTTCAAAATCTTGGGAGATTAGAACATTTTGTCTCCCTGAGGCATTCTCCTGAGTCTCCTCCTGTTCTACAGATAAAGAAACCCCATCCTCTTCCTGAGGTAATAAGCCTTGTTGTGCCTCTTCAGGATTAATTACTTCCATTACTGGCTTTTTACTTCTTTTAGGTGGCATTAGTATGTGTGTATTTATTTAGATAAACACTGGTTTATTTTGCAGAGATATAGTCAGGCCTCTTTTAAAACACCCTTTCTTTTTTCTTTTTCTTTTCTGTATGCGATACTATGTAGCTCTAGCTCTCCCCCGGCAGCTAGGGATGGCTACACTTTCCAGTCACGCTGTTCCTTAGTCTAAGACAATTTTCTTGCCTCTAGACCCAGAACAAACTCTGATTTTATTCAAGCCTCTGCTTGTCCTTATTTCCTCAGACCTGTTTTGACCCTGGCTTCCGCTTTTGTCCACCAGCACTCCCCTCTCAGAGCCTTGGATCCAAAGCTAGCCCACTGGTCTTCTAAATCTTGAGGTAACCTCAAACTGAATTTTTCCCTCAGAGTCTTTCCTTATCTTAGTCCTCCCAAGATCTGAGTTCACTAAGCTTTTCCGCAAAAGCTCTAGCGAGTCACCCACTTCTTTACTACAGACCTCTGACTAAAATGCTCTCTTGACTCAGGAAAAATTTTTTTCACTTTAGCTTTACTGGAATCTTTTTCGAATCCCGCCGCTGAACACCACTTGTGACGTTCACGCCGTGCCCCTGCTTGTTTTTCTCAACTAAAGGGCTCACGCTGGTGACGTTCTCTCTTTCCTTCACTGCCACCAGTGGATTTCTTTATCCACACTGTAAAAGACTTTAGTCTGACACTGGCTGCTAACAACAGAACTTGTTTATTAAAGGGTATTAGGGTAATTCAGGATCACAGATGTTCTTTATTCATTTCATAGAATCAAAATCATTGAGATATCATATATTCTGCCACACATTCAATCACCTCCTGTTTTATATATTCACTTTAACCAGCTTATCTTTATTAGTTTCAGTTCTCACTCTTTCTCTATCTCTATCTCTCTGCAAACCTCTCTTCTCCTCTCTTCACTCCCTCTCTCTCTAACTAACTGACTTAACTGACTTAACTGACTCTCTAACTCCACCTCTCCAGTCCTCTCATAGGCTCATGCAAATGATCTCCAGCTATGAGTGACAGGCGTGACGTGGGGCATCCGTCACAGTAACTATAGGACATTAAACCAAAATGATGCTCAAGGTCTTGCAACAAAGGCCTTTTTGCCTTATATGGAATGATAAATGCCTGATGTTCAAGTTGGATTCTGAAAATGGAGAGGCATTCAAGATCATAATGCAAATATGCTGATAATACGCAGCTGTATCTCTCATTCTCATCTTCCGCAAGGGAATCTGTCCAGACCCTGGAGAGTTGCCTGGCCTCGGTTTAATAGGCTGAAATTGTATCTTGACAAAACAGAGATCCTGGTCTGGATAATGTCACACTCCCCCTGAAGGACCAGGTTCATAATCTGGGTGTGTTGCTGGACCCGGCCCACTCTATGAAGAATCAGATCTCAGCCATGACAGGTCTGCCTTTTTTTCAGGCACATTGCCCAACTTCGGTCCTACCTGGACAGGGAGGCCCTGATAACATTGGTTCATGCACTGGTAATCTTGAAGATCGGCCATTGCAATGCTTTCTATGTGGGGCTGCCCTCAAGAGGGTTCAGAAGCTGCAGCACATGCAAAAACACAGCAGCCAGCCTGGTTTCAGGTGCATTGAGGTACAATCATATCTCCCCAATTCTGGCCCATTTGTACTGACTACCAGTTTGCTTCCAGGCCAAATTCAAGGTGTTAATGTTGACATACAGAATCCTGAATGGTTTGGGACCTTGGAGCATCTCCCTCAGGTCTAACTCTTGTTCCACCTAGACCTCCCATCTCTGATGCTGTGAGTGGCCACACTGAGGGAGGCCTGGAAGACCTCAACTAGGAACCGGGCTTTATCAGTGGTGGCCATGTCTTTATGGAATTCACTACTGGTGGAGGTGTGTCAGACTCCCACCCTCCTAATGTCTAGAAGACAAATAAAAACATTGCTTTTCAGACAAGCTTTTGGGAACCTTCTCCCTGTTTAATTTAATTGTTTAACTGTGTAATTTATTTAATTAGTATTGCATTGCCATCTTGGGCTTTTGTGTTTATAGTTGTTTAGGTGGGTTGTAGGGGTGGGTTGTGGGTTTGTCTTTTGTCATTGTTTTATTTTATCTTATGTTCAATTTTTACCAGAGTAGTGGTTTGGCACTAGATGGACAGGGTAGAAAATGGATGGATGGACGGATGGATGGACAGACAGACGGATGGATGGATATCTGCTGGCTACTGGAGCACACGAAAGAATTTCAGAAGAACATCAGTCTACACTTTATAGACTACAGCAGAGCCTTTGATTGTTTGGATTATGAGAAAGTAGGGGTTGTTCTGAAAGAAATGAGTGTGACTCAGCAACTGATTGTTCTGATGCGTAATTTGTATTGTGGACAAGAATATACCTTTAGGACAGAATATGGAGAGACAGAATGGTTGTCTAAATGGTAAAGGTGTCAAACAAGGGTGCATTTTATCCCTTCATCTGTTTAATCTGTGCACAGAACATATCATATGGAAAACCAGACTAAATTCAGGTGAAGGAGGAGTGAAAGTTAGTGGAAGAAACGTCAATAATGAAAGATATGCTGCTGACACATCTCACTGGCAGAAAACAGCAGTTATTTGAAATGACTTTTAGTGTAAATGAAAGAAGAAAGTTTCAAAGCAGAACTGCAGCTGAATATTAAGGAGACCAAAATCATGACTACAGAAGAACTACACAATTTTAATGTTAACAATTAAGAAGTAGAGATAGTGAAAGATTCTGCAGACCTTGGTTCAATCATCAATCCAAATAGAGACTGCAGCCAAGAAATCAGAAGAAGACTGGGACTTGGAAGGGCGACAATTAAGGAATTAGAAAATATCACAAAGTGTAAGAATGTGTCACTGGAAACCAAGGCAAAGATCAAGGCCACACTTTTGTATTCCCTATGACCATGCATGGGTGTGATAGCTGGATAGTAAAGAAAGCTGCCAGGGGAAAAAAATGATTTATTTGAAAGATGGTGCTGGAGGACAGCATTGCGGATGCCTGGACTGGCAGATGAACAACAGGGTCCTAGAGGAAATCAAGCCTGAACTATACCTGGAGGCAAAAATGATGAAACTGATGCTGTCTTACTCTGGGCACATCATGAGAAGGCATGATTCTCTGGCAGAGACAATAATACTGAGAATGACTGAAGGCAGGAGGAAAATAGGAAGATCAAATATGAGATGGATTGACTCTCTAAAGGAAGTCACGGGCTTGAGTTTACAAGAGCTGAGCAGGGCTTATTGAGGACAGGACATTTTGGAGATTTCTCATTCATAGGGTTGCCATAAGTTGGAGCCCACTCGACAGCATGTAACAAGGGGCCACAAGGAGCCATGTGGTCTGATTCAGTTGCAATTTAAAAAAATAGTTTATTTATTTCATTTATGTTGTGTGCACAAGTTTGTTTGTGTGTTTGTAGTTTATTTTGTTCAACATGTAGAAAAGAACAGAAAATAAAATTATTTTCTTTTAAGGACAGCATGGTTATACCAGCTTCATTTGTTCTCTGTCTTTTAAAAATGATTGCATACCTTATTCTGGCTGCTATTCATATGATTATTGTAAAATGAGCTTAGTTTTTAATGCTAGTGGAGTATATGGTATTTAAAAAAAACTAAATTAAGAATACAAGTGTGAATATATTTCTAACGTGTTTGATTAGCCTTTTGGCTTCTATAGTTAATATCTGTATCATGCTTTTATGGAAGTTCCTGTGAGCTTCTCATCACAGTTATTGGAATCTGGAGCCTTATCTATAATTGCCTACCAATAGGGGTAGCATGATGTCTCTCCAGTGCATTAACTTTATCGTTCCCTGCAAAACATTAACACAGCAAAAATCTAAGCTTTTAAATGAGAGAATTGTCTTCATCTTGATCAGAGAAATGAAATTTGTAATTCAAATGAGAAAAGTTAATGAACTTAATGCATGGGCTAGAAAAAAGTGTTGTAATGTGCCAATTTGGTCTTCATAAGGTTCCTTCCAAACATTCCCATTAAGGTATTGATTTTGGCCATTTAGTAAAGTGAAAGGACAATGAACCTCCCTAATGGTTTGCACATTATACCATTAGTGTCTAGACCATCCCCGGAAAATAAACCCATAATCATGTATGTTGAAACTCTTGGCATTTTTATCATAGTACACTATATGGGTGCTAATGTTGGTTTGGTCATTTACAAAAACAACTGCTTCATTTTTAACCATATCACTCTTTGTTTTATAGGGGGGAAAAACATTGTAGTGTATAGTGAAGCTCTGGTAAACCAAACATTTTGTGAAGTAGAATGAGTTTTCTATAGTAAATGAAATAAGGACTTCTGTTCATAATCACAGAAAAAGTTATGTACAAGTAATTAATTGTCCTGTCATGGTAATTTCTTTATCAGAATTAATTTACCAGATATATGGTAGAATAATATTTTAGCTTGCTAAACTAGGCCTACCACAAATAAACCTGTTTTGTCATCTTACAAGTAAAAATGTGGTACTGTGTATACCTTCAACAGTCTGGAGGAGTTCCACCTGGTTCTCTCCCTTTGTCATTCAAAAGAAAACTTAAGATGTTTCTTTTTAGGGAGGCCTTTCATACTGATCCAGGTTGATATTTTTCTCATCTCTGATCCTGCTGCTTTTGTAAATTGTTCTGGTACCATTAGGTTTTTTATATTGTTTAGTGTTTGTAACTGTTTGTTTAGTTTTCTTTATTTTGTTTCAGTCTGTTGTTAAACTGCCTAGAATAGTGCTTTTGCACTAATGGGGCAGTATATATATGTATGAGAATACTGTTCTCATGCATAACACAATTATTCAAAATCATGCTTTGCATACTGAGTTCAAACAATAACATGTATTTATGCCCAACCTTAACCATGCTTTAGGTTTAGATTGATTGTTTGTCATGGTCAAAGGTATGACACTCAAACAATAACCTTAGAACATTATAAAACTTTCTAATATCCCTTGGTAGTTTGAGTCTGTGGTGGTTCACCGCAGCTGACATCCCTTATAGGGTTAATTCCAGTGTGAAATCAGATAACCTCTGTCAATCTTATCAAAGTTCATCTGGATATCAAGGTAAAAGGTAGTTTCCAAGGTATAAGAAATAATTCCAGACATCAGCTTGCCTAATTCTAACAGCTTTATTCATCCACATTGCTGTCAATAAAGCTATAGGCAGAAATGATTAAAGAAAAATCCATTCTTAGTGAAAAGCTGCTGGTATGATTGTCATCAGAATTCTTGCAACCTTGGAAAGTTGCAAATAAGAAATAATCTAAAAGGAAAACTTAAGTTGTAGGCAGAATTTAAGTCAGAAAAATGTATTTCACTTCTAAGCTTTTAGCTATAAAGGTTACAGTCAAGAATTTGAATCATATTTCAGTCCAAAATTACAGGAGCTTATAGCCTGAAATGGGACAATCAAGAAGCAGAGAGTATATTTCTAAAATACATCATTAAAAAGTAAAAAGCAGTATAACAAATTTTAGCCTTTAGCATATCCAGATACTTGCCCTTTTTTTCATCTCATCAGCCTATCTATAGCACCACCTTGAGAAGGTTTACTGTAGACTCTAGCAGAATGTGTGTAAGTGGGAAGTACAGTCTTTTGCCACACTTACTGATTATACTGTACATGAGTCATTGACTGAACAGTTATTTCGTTTTAGTGCTTTGCTCTTAAAAAAACCTGGCAAATGTGATCTTCAGATTCTGCTACTAAGCAATTTTAGAACTTATTAACTTAAGACAGTATTGCAAATGCAAAGAGAAACAAAATACTTAGTTCCTAAAGACAACCTCTAACTGTCTAGGGGGAAAATAATAGGGAAAGATATCAGACTGTCAGCAGCAGCTGACTCAACGTTTTATTCCTGGCTGGAAACACAACATTGGTGACACTGATGTGCACACACACGCATGCATGCCTATAATATAGGAACTCGTTTGCTTTCAGATACCTGATTATATCAGAGAGATCAAAGATCTGTTGGAAAGTTACCCAGCATTATATGCAGACCTTGAACAGATGTATGCTTGCACATACAGCAAGTCACATTCTATTGATTGGAGTATGGGGATAAATGTGTGGCTTCTGCCCTTAATGGAAGCTGATTGTTCAGGGATGTGCTTGCAAGGCTGGTCGATTCTTTAGCTGTTGTTTACTGGGGAGGACGATATCAATTTTCCAGAGGGATGATTGGTGGGGTGTCAAGGCTACTGTCACCCTTTTCTCCTCATCACTGACAGACAGCTGAGTGACAATTACAGTTATGGGACATTGTCTGCATTGGCATATACACTAGAGGATAACTGGCAAACACAAAAAAAGGCAGTAGTGCTTTAAAAAAGATATAATCAGCAGTTGTCAAGACTTGTTACATATATGATGTCTGAATAACAAGTCCAGAGTGTCCTCTCCCAGCTACTAAGATGTGCAAACATGATACAATGAGTGCTGCATCCTGTTTAGAAATTAGCCTATCAAAACTTAATTGACAGGTTAAAATGAAATTGCTGATAAGCTTTTCAAAAATTAAACCTCAGCGTGCAATGATTTTATGGGTACAATAATTTTAGCAATGCTGCATATTTCTCAAACTTCTCTTATTCAAAATGTATTATTTCAGAACACATAACAAATCAGTTTTAAAAACTCAAAAAAACCCCCACCAAAAATCCATCTTAGATTATTTTTAAAAAATGTCTGCCAAATAAACCCTCAGCCCAGATATAAAATATTATTAAAAGGTACTCATATGTAGATAACAGAATGTCTCCATTTGGAGGAAATGTGTCAAATTCCTCCCAGTGATCCCTCCCCACAGATCTGCCAAAGCAGAATGAGGGGGAGCAGGCTGGGACTTTGTCTTCTGTGAGCTGAAGAGCCTTGAAATTGATACCTTTGTCACCACCGTCTCATGTATTTTGTCTTCCCAGTGTTGTCCCATCTTTGCATGATGAAGAGTTCTAGAGAACTTGAAAGCTTGTCTTATATGTAACTTTTAATGATGCAATAAAAGTATTACCTAACCCCAAATTTCTATGATTTATGGTTCTATGATTGAGTCACACAGCTAAACCAAGGGTGAAACCAAGCTCATCTTTGTAAGATGAGAGTCTACTGTCCCTTTTGTGAAGTAAGTTAAATACTCATGCCCTTCCTGGAGGAGTCCTCCAGTGACGACAAACCTGACATACCAAAACCAAGCAAGGAATATCTGTTTGGACTCTCTTGGATCCAAGAGCCTGAGCCTGTGTTTGACAAGGGTGCAAGGGTCAAGTTGAAGGAGGAAGTGAAACTTCTTCCAGTTCATGGAAATGGAGAAAACTGAAGGCATGAGACTTGCTTGAAGTCTCAAGGTGAAGTGCTCAGCTGCAGAGGAAGACTCCTCAAGAGAAAAAGCTTTCTCTCAAGTAGGGGAGGATATTTTTTCCCCTCCCAGGGGGCCCTGAAAGCCAAATTCTGTAGCTGAGTTCTTTTGTTTGCTGTTTAAACATCTCCAGCTGAGTGCTGTGTGAGGCTCCTTCACCCAAGCTATAAAAAGCTCTCAGTGAGGATTGTAAATCTGTGGACACAACATATCTACTAGATCATGTACATGTGTGCCTTGACCTCCTGGATTCCTAAATTGTGTCTCACTGCTGGACTTTTGGATCTTCCATATGATTTGGGGTAGATACTGACTGACAGGTAGATGAATTTTAGACTGTGGCTTTGGATTTCTGTGCCCTCATTGCCTGTTTGGTGAGTACTTCTATACCTGCCTCCTAACTTGCCTTTTCTTTGGTTTGGGGCTTCTTTAAAGGGAGTGATCTATATCTTGCCTAGCATGGAAGAGAATTGCAGCCCTGATGTGCATGATCTCATATATTATCATGTATTATCCCCTTGGAAGAAAGCTCTGAAAACCAATTGGTCCAGATGCCTTCTGGAAATTTTTAGGGACAGTCAGTCTTGGTGAACTTAATCCATTTAAAATTCAGCCATTCGGTTAATACGATCTCACTAGAGTACCTGCATCTTTGCTGACAGTGCATTTTTTCAAGTAAGTATTGGTGCTTCATTAACATTCAAAATTGTGTTTTCAGAAATAGTAAGGAACATATTTTTTTTGTTTTTGATGAATACCTTTCTTATCACCGAAAACAAAGATTCCAGAGAAGCATGAAGCAAAAGGGGGTTGTATCTTTCTCTTAAATCTCTATTCTTGATGTTCCCACCCATTTAAATTAATACTCTGAAAGCAGTTTTGCAAAGATGTTTCCTAATGATATGGTCATTCCACTGAAAACTGACTTTACTCATAGAGATACTAGCACACAGGTATGCAGTAAATTTTGTAGCTCATGGTTGATCCGAAACAATTCCCTTCAGTGGTAATTATGTAATACAATTAATTATGTAGCACCTATCAGACATCCAAAACTATCACTTCTCAATTCTTTCTCTATTTCTAAAAAAACTGTTTTGTTTTGTTTAAGAGGTCTTTGAGTTAAAGATGTTGTGATTTAGGTAAAATCCTACAAAATTGGTGTAGTAATTTAATTAAATTTTACAACTGTGGTGCTCAAGGCAATTCAGTCCACACCAATATGGGTGATTAATGATGGAGGTTATTTCTGATGGCCTCGTGAAAATGCCAAACAAAAGTGATTATTAATTTCCTCTTTTAAGCTACAAGCTAATTGATTTTATGCTGCACTAATTAAAAATAGATGCTTTTCCTTTCAGGGACTGTGTCATAAATCCAAGGCCAGGGCACAGCTCCTGAGGGAGCTGACCATCAACTGACCATCCCTTAAGCAGTGGAAGAGTAGCTATCATACTTGTCAGCTATATGGTAAAGAGGAAATTTACTCTTTTCCTGGCAGGTGAACATGAGGAAGACAAATAATAAACTAGCCATTAATCAGAAGAATGGCTGTAGTTGATGAAGGCTGAATAGAGTACGGTTGTCAAGTAACAGGGCAAGTTTCAGTTGTGAAGTTTTAATCTGCATCCTACTAACATGGCCATATTTTTTCATTGATGTGAAAAGTTGTATTCAGAAAGTGCAGTGGAACACATTGCTAGTTGTTTTATATATATATATGAATGACAAAGTTTGCAATAAAAATGAATAACTTGCAGATTACTTGGGTGTTCTGTGTATCTGTTGCCTAATGAGTCTTGGACTACAGAGGATCCCTTGTCGTCATTCATACTTGACAATGGAATTATAATTTTTGATGGTCCTGTAACAAAGTGGCTTCTAAGTCTAGAGCGGAATGTTTTTTTTTCCTTTTCTACTACCATATTTTCAGAAAAAAATAACACACATTCAATGTGCAGTAAGATCACTTTTATGCTTCTTTTATTTACATCTACAAACCATATTTCTATATTGAGAAATTCTGCAGCATGTCAAAAGCTCAGTAGAGAAAATGTATCATTTTTACACTTTCCTTAAAAATAGAAAAGATGTGGAGAGAAAGAATCTGTAGGTTTTTAGATAAATTATAGATTTATTAGGGTTAGTTTTTTATTTTATTTTTCTGTGTTTTTTAAAATAATTTTTCACCCATCCTGAAGAGTACAGTCTGCTTTTTTTAAAAAAGTGTTTTAGCTGGGCTCTTTGTTGGTTATAGAACTTTGTGATTGCATTTACCGCTTAAATTCTTTGATGAAAGCAGTGCTGTAATACAGTCAAGAACAATATGAATATACATGCTCCAAATAATATTTCAAGCATTATTTCAGATGCATATGTCAGATGCTATCTGTGTAATCATATTTAACTGATATGATGACCAAAACAGTGGAAATGACACTGTAAAGATGAGCTGTATTTGAATATGCAGAAGAATTCTACTCATGTTCTTTTCTTGTTCCTTGGTTTCACTAGCCTTTCTTAGTCTCTAACATCTTTATCACTTTTCCTCTTTTCTCTTTGTACCTGCTTTTATTCCCTTCTGTAGATGTCTCTTCTGGTCACACCTGACCTTCTCTTCCGTGGGCCGTCTACTTTCTCATTCTTTATTTTCTATTCTACTTGTTTCTGTGTAGTTATTTCTCCACTCCATTATTTAACATACTTTCTAATCACCATCTTTCTTTCAGTCAATCTTAATGTTTTATTCCATATATGGTTCCATGGGGCCACAATCCCATTTTGCTTTTTATGGAATTATACTCTGAAGGCAGTTGTTTCCTTGAATAACAAGATGACTTTTTAAAAGTCATTGTTTGCTCAAACCCTCAAGAACATACTCTCAACTCTAGTTCTGCACATCAGCCATTCATATCATGTAGTGTTGATTACTGCTCACCTGTGGACCTGCAAGAACTCTTTAAAATATTTTTATTTGTTTTCCTTCCAGAGCTGTCATTTCCTTAGGACTGAACTAAACATGCTGTTCAGGGTCATTTGCTTTTTCATTCTTAAGTAAGGTTTCCCAAACCAATTTGGGACCATCATATTTGGTTGAAGAAGACTTAAACCGGGGATGGAGTACCCTTTTCATTTGTTGTTGTTGTTGTTTAGTCGTTAAGTCATGTCCGACTCTTCATGACCCCATGGACCAGAGCACGCCAGGCCCTCCTGTCTTCCACTGCCTCCCGGAGTTTGGTCAAATTAATGTTGGTACCCTTTTCATACTACAGACTAAATTTCAATAGGGGAATGATGGGAAGTTGCATTTCAGATGCAGGTAAAGCCAGAACAAAGTGAGTCAAATGCAATTCTTAACAATTCATTCTTTTTCCCTACAACCATAAAAAGAACAACTTAGGTTTGTGTATATTTGTCCAGAGAGTGCAACAGCTTTGTAAGACCGCAAAGAAAAAAATCCAATGCAATTTCTTAGTGACCTTTAGATGTAGAAAATAATCTTGCAAGTTAAATGAGAATACCTGTGCACATCAGATTCTTGATTCCTGATTTAAACCTGGCTATGTTTTGCCCCTCAAATTTATGTGCCTACTGGGGCTGGGGAAAAAGAGAGAGAGCAGGAGAAATGTCTCCATTGTTGCCAGTAGAGGTCACTCCCCTGTAGCCTCAACACAGACAAGGGAGCAAATGTGGGAGCAGTGTGATACTGCAATCTAGGGATTGTCAATGATTGTCTGGTTTCATTCTGAAATTAACCCTTTTTGGGGATAAATGCCAGCTGTGATTAACACAGGCTTCTGATTTTTCCCTACAGATCCATAAAGTTCTGTAGGTCTTTTAGGAGTATGTTCAGCCATCAGAATTAGAGATGGGCACGAACTGCCGGTTCAGCAGTTCATGCTGGTTTGGCTGTCAGGCCAACAGGTGTTCCGTGATCCTGAGTCCCACCTCGTCCGGCCAGCATCCACTCAGATGCAGCACCCCAGCTTCCCTACTCCTCTGGGTGCTGTCTCTGAGTGGGCATCCGTCAGAGGAAGCAGGGCTCAAAACCACATTGGAACCGCAGAACAACTGTAGGACCCATGTCTGGATTGGCGGTTCATGCCCATCTCAAATCAGAACCTCTGACCTGACACTATGAGCTTTTGACTTAGTTATTCATTACTGAATTATGATGTATTAACATGACAGAATGTACTATATTCACATTAAGTAAACCATGGTGATCAAAGTGACTAGATTCCTGACTCAAGTAGTTATACAACAAATCTTTCTCTCACTACCTTAACCTAACAATGTAGGCAGGGAGACATGTGAAAAACTGATATTGTGAATTTTAATTGATTACTTTAGAAAACATGGGAGAACCGGGCACTAAGCAGAAGTATATACACTGATCAGCCACAACATTAAAACCACTGACAAGTGAAGTGAATAGCATGGATTATATCATTACAGTGGCACCTGTCATTATATTAGGCAACAAGTGAACAGTCAATTCTTGCATTTCATGTGTTGGAAGCAGGAAATATAGACAAGTGAAATGAGAGGCTGTACTGCAACCACTGATCTCCAAAACATTCCATTATTGCCATGCATTCTGGTAATTGAACTGCATGCTGGAAAGACTCTTCAGCAAGAAGGGCCGTAGGCCACTTCATTCCTCTAACGATATCAGAAATATGATACGACTTAGAGGCCTTTGCCACTTCAGGCTTATTGTAAATTAAATTTATTTCATATGGACTTTCAAATAAATTAAATATATTTAATTAATCAATAGGATACAGTGTGGCTTACAATATGGTTTGAAAAGAGTTTCACTAAAAGAAAATTACAAGTATAATTAAATGTATTATAGTATTAAAATTCACTAAAGCAATTTTAATTAAAACACTTCTAAAATGTACATTGAAATTAAAATACTAATGTATTTCACTGTACTAATGACCAAAATCCAGTTGTTCAGTGTAGTAAATCACAGTGCAGTAGGCTCATTTGAATTTATGGCACTCATGGAAGAGTTGACTCATGAAATCTTCACGGATTCACTGAGCGTAGACTAGTGTGATTTACTATGCTAAGCAACAGTATTTTGGCCAATGTATACTCTTAAAATTATAAATAATTATAATTTATACTTTTTACAATATAAAGAGGATAATTATAATATAATATAATTCTATTTATAGAATGATAATAATACCCTTAATCATTATCATCATCCAGTTAGCATTCTGTCCTTCAAAAGTCTTCAACTGCTAAAGGTATATTGTCTGTATAAAAGGATCTCTGTTTGCTGGTGAATGGACAACAGGGAGCATCCGTCCTAGCCTTCTCTGACAGGGAGGCCCAAAGCCTGAGAGCAGCCACAGAAAAGGTCCCTTCTTGTAGCCTTACCAAGTGAGTCCTTAGGTTAATGGGCCTCTCCTGCAAATGTAAGTGTTGGGAAATATAGTTTTTCAGATATATAGGGGACAATGACATATTAGATTAAGGGTGTGCACTGTGCATACATATATATGGGGGCCCAGCTATTACTGCTTGCTTGCCATTGGTGTGCTAGGACAGGAAATCTTTAGAGTGCAAAACAAGAGATCAGCACAGACCTGGAAGAAGGAAACCTAGCAAAACCTCACCACTTGTGATTTGCTTGCGACCATGAGATTTAAAGACACGTTAAGAAGAGTTCGTTGTGTTACTCCACTTTCTAAAGCTATTATGCAATTTTAACTGCCACAGTACAAGCTGGTTGTTATGCTGTAATCTTTGATTTTTTTTATTTTTTTTTTTGCAGGCTTGAGATACCAAATTTTATGTAATTTTTCTTACCAATAAAGTTGAAACTAATTAAAAGTAATGCTTTCATTTTCTAAATCACATTGTCAATTCTTTAATTTTTGTTGTTGTAAATTTATTGTAGTTCTGGTCCAAATCCAAGCTCACATATGTAACAATCTGAAGTCTTGAAAAAAATCATACATGCAAGGGGTGTTGAAACAGAAACCAAGAGAGAACATGGATGTGTGTTTGAGTGACTTGTGTATGTGTGTGAGAGTAAAAAATGCTCTAGGCCTTAAGTAGTAGATAATTCCTTCTTTTAAGAAACTATTCTAACAAGCAGGGTCCATAAATATTCTCTGTGTGGGGGGCCCTGTGTGAGGAATGACTAATCTGTTATAAAAGCAACAAACTAGTCTCTTTTTAAAAGAAAATCTGTTTTCAACAGTTTTTCTAGAAGAAGACTTGAGCATGAGATGACTGCCCTTGGGGAGGAGACTGGCATTTGCAGTTTCAGACTGATCAAAGCAAACATTCTTCCTGTTTTAGTTCAGAATTTGCTAAATGTTCCATGAAGCCTTGAGGCAATTAAGTGGAATAACAAGGTCTAACTGAATCTGAAATTATTCTTCAACAAATTGCTACAGGTTTTCTTCAAACTAATTAGGACTGGTTCAAAGCATTTGGGGGAGAGCTTGTAGAATGTCTGTCATTTATTAGATTTCATAATATTTATTTAGCTTTTTAACCTACCCTATTCTAGAGCTCACAGTGGTTAGCAATAAGCAAATGAAAATATTGTGCATACAGAGAGAGAGAGAGAGAGAGATGCAGATTTTAAATCTTACCTATGAAAATGAAACTCAAGTGTTTTTATTCTAAATGAAATCTAGGCTTTTAAGGATATAATGAACATTTTCATTCCCCCCCCCTTTCATGGGAAAGGGTCTCAGCACATTGAGTCAAGAGTGTTGAAAAAGTTTGTCAAATTTTTCACCTGCATAAGACGGGGGGGGGGAAGTGGGGTTTTTTTCAGTGTAGTATTAATAAAAATGCATTTTATTTCCAAAAAATATGTTGTGTTCTGTGCAAAAATTGTATTCTGCACCAAAACACATATTTTATGTGTAATGTCCCTGATTGCAGTAAGTAAGTAAGTTCGTTTGTTAATTCGTTCGTTCGTTTCTGACTCTAATTTGATTTCAATTCATTTTGTTTGTTTTCTTTATGATTAGTTTCTGTTGTCTTTCCCTGGAAACAAAGATTATTGTGTATATTACTGGCATTGATTTGGGAGACAGAATAAAAGGGATTAATAAATCACAGGGAACTTATCACTGACTTCATCTGTTCTGTGCTGGATTATGGTTTGAGGTGACTGCATGGAACCATCTCAAATTGCTGTGGTACTAGAACAGTTGGCCATGGATTTCACAACTGGTGCATGTAACAAAATGTTGCAGTGTCGTTGATGTTTCATGCAGTAAGCCACACTCTCTTCAGGAATACTCCATTCTGTTTGTCTTGCTTGATGTTCCAATCCCTCCCCCCCAAGGAATAATTGTTCTGTGATTACTGAACATACCAGTCTTTAAAAAGTTCTAACTCACTTGGGTTTTTTTTTTTAATTGTGTGTCTAAACCGTGGAGACCCTGTGATACCTTGCACAGTTCCCTCTCAAGGCCCCTTTCTGTAGTCACTCAACCACATGCCTTCTGTTAGTCCTGAGATGGTAGAACTCTGGGTGAGTAGATGTGAGGAGATGCTACGTGTCTTGACTGAGGACTTTTCAGTCCCCAAGTCGCTTTTCAGCCCACAAGACTGTGCATGCTCCAGAGGGCTTAATACAAAGAACACAATAGACCCTACTCCCATAAAAATATTAATATATTAAAATACAGTACCTTGGTCGAGACTAGAACCGGATTTTAGTACCTCACTTCCCTCTCAGTGAAAAATCCAGATGGTTGCTTGAAAGGATTCTTATATTTGATTAAAAGAAGAAGAACAGGACAAAAGAGAGAGAACAGTTTTTTAAAAAAAGTTTCACATGGTTACAAGAATAGATTACTAAAAAGAGAGAGAGAGAGAGAAAAAAGGATCAAATGGGTTTACAGGATTACAGTCAGAAACTCACCAGAAGATAATAGAATCTAATTTGCCCTGTCTGACCCATACCTAAGTACAGAGATTGAGTAGTTCTGGAGTACAAGCATTTCCCAGCATAGCTTCTTGAAATGGCATTCAGAGGCCTTCTCACAAGTCAACCTGCAGTCAGGACACAAAGCATGGTCTCTGCTGAGATATACTAAGCTCAAAGTGCAGTTTCTCGATTCCCATTTTTAGACCAACAAATACAGTCAACCCTCAACTTACGAACTTAATCCGTTCCGGAAGTCCGTTCATAAGTCTAAAAGTTCCCTGCCTTCCCCGCACTTTTTTTCTGTTCGTAACTCGAGGGAAGTTCGCAGGTCGAGTCAACATTTTCCTATGAGAGCGGTTCGTAAGTCGAAATGTTCGTAACTAGGGCCGTTCGTAAGTCGAGGGTTGACTATAGCTATTTAACACCTGTGGCCAACAGTCATTTAATAGCTCTTAATTCCCTTTCATCAATCTACCAACAAAGGCATGTCCCTTTCCAAGCTCAAAAATAGACATACCTCAGAGAAGGAAACAAGCTGATTAGATTCTCCTCTTGAGGCTTTTTTGATACATAAAAGATAAGCTTACAATTATCTATCAGTGTTCTGTCTTTGAAGAGCACCCACATTATATAGTGAAGTGTTGTTTCTTTGAAGAATCCAGGAACATGAGATCAAGTGAGGGCACGAATTAGTTTGCTACAAGTTGACCTCTTGTTTTTGTCAACTTCCCATACAATCACGGAAACATGGAAGGGTCGAAAAGTAGAATTTAATATTTCATATCCCCCAAGTCCTTAGTCTCTTCCCAGTCTGTATTTCTGAAAATTTCAGGTTTCCCTGATGCTGTTACTCCCTGTGTCTCATATGTGGATGTGCACATTTTCCCTCCACAAGGAGCCATATTAACCTCTGAAAAAGCAGGGATGGTTGGATCCAGGGCTGAAATCGTCTTTTTGTAGCTAAGCCAAATGTGTAACTTTTGGAAGGAGATTGCCTCAAGTTATAAAATCTCCATAGACATAATCTGTTGTGCAATTCAGTGAGCAACAGATTGCGTCTACTGATTTTTCTCAATTTCAGGCAGTTTGCTTCCAAATGTTACAGTGGTGTAACTAGGCAAGAGGATTCTGGATAATGGAACATATATATATAAACAAGTGAGACTAAGTTGCAGAGTTGGTTAAATAACTGCTGCTCTCTTTATTGAAGCTTCCTTAACATATGTATACATCTTCAGGTATTATTTACCTTGTTAACACTGTTCCGCAGTTTGCCTGTCATCTGCATGTGATACACTGTAGTGATTTCAACAGATTATCTATGATGTTGAGATGATGGCTGGACATTCCTTTGCTGAAGCAAAGTTTATACAGTCTCCATATGAAATGGAAGATAAGGCCTTTAATAGTGAATGGGAGAAGAAGTTTCATCAGGTGTGGCTTGCATGACAATCTTCAGTTGATGAAATTCTATATGCTACAAACCGTTGTAAATGCAGATTTGTCCTCCAATTTATGTGACTAAGGCCCTGGTCACATGAGGGAAATGTCTTCTAGTTCTTCTGATACTTTCCATACCTCTGTTGTACTGAATTGTGGTCACATGGTTTATATCCCAGGATGAATGTACCAAGAACTTTTAGAGGTACTGATTTATTTTCTCCTATTTGAATCGTTATGGCCAGCTACAACATGGTACTGATTTATTTTCTGTCTTGCTTCAAGGGGCATTTTAGCCCCTTGATTAATATATACAGTATATCACAGAAGTGAGTACACCCCCTCACATTTCATAAATATTTTAGTATATCTTTTCATGTGACAACACTGAAGAAATGACACTTGGCTACAATGTAAAGCGGTGAGTATACAGCTTGTACAACAGTGTAAATGTGCTGTCCCCTCAAAATAACGCAACACACAGCCATTAATGTCTAAACTGCTGGCAACAAAAGTGAGTACACCCCTAAGTGACAATGTCCAAATTGGGCCCAAGTAGCCGTTTTCCCTCCCTGGTGTCATGAGACCCATTAGTGTCGCAAGTCTCAGGTGTAAAGGGGGAGCAGGTGTTATCGCTCTCTCTCTCTCAGACTGGTCACTGGAAGTTCCACATGGCACCTCATGGTAATGAACTATCTGAGGATCTGAAAGAACGAATTGTTGCTCTACATAAAGATGGCCTAGGCTATAAGAAGATTGCCAAAACCCTGAAACTGAGCTGCAGCATGGTGGCCAAGACCATACAGCGGTTTAACAGGACGGGTTCCACTCAGAACAGGCCTCGCAATGGTCGACCAAAGAAGTTGAGTGCCCGTGTGCAGTGTCATATCCAGAGGTTGGCTTTGGGAAATAGACGTATGAGTGCTGCCAGCACTGCTGCAGAGGTTGAAGGAGTGGGGGGTCAGCCTGTCAGTGCTCAGACCATATGCCACACACTGCATCAAATTGGTCTCCAGGGCTGTCGTCCCAGGAGGAAGCCTCTTCTAAAGATGATGCACAAGAAAGCCCGCATACAGTTTGCTGCAGAAAAGCAGACTAAGGACATGGATTTCTGGAACCATGTCCTGTGGTCCTGTAAGACCAAGATAAACTTATTTGGTTCAGATGGTGTCAAGCGTGTGTGGTTGCAACCAGGTGAGTACAAAGACAAGTGTGTTGTGCCTACAGTCAAGCATGGTGGTGGGAGTGTCATGATCTGGGGCTGCATGAGTGCTGCCGGCACTGGGGAGCTCCAGTTCATTGAGGGAACCATGAATGCCAACAAGTACTGTGACATACTGAAGCAGAGCATGATCCCCTCCCTTTGGAGACTGGGCCACAGGGCAGGATTCCAACATGATAATGACCCCAAACACACCTCCAAAATGACCACTGCCTTGCCAAAGAAGCTGAGGGTAAAGGTGATGGACTGGCCAAGCATGACTCCAGACCTAAACCCTATTGAGCATCTGTGGGGCATCCTGAAACGGAAGGTGGAGGTGTGCAAGGTCTCTAACATCCACCAGCTCTGTGATGTCTTCATGGAGGAGTGGAAGAGGACTCCAGTGGCAACCTGTGAAGCTCTGGTGAACTCTATGCCCAAGAGGGTTAAGGCTGGGCTGGAAAATAATGGTGGCTACACAAAATATTGACACTTTGTGCCCAATTTGGACATTGTCACTTAGGGGATGTACTCGCTTTTGTTGCCAGCGGTTTAGACATTAATGGCTGTGGTGTTATTTTGAGGGGACAGCACATTTACACTGTTATCCAAGTTGTATACTCACTGCTTTACATTGTAGCCAAGTGTTATTTCTTCAGTGTTGTCACATGAAAAGATATACTAAAATGTTTATGAAATGTGAGGGGGTGTACTCACTTCTGTGATATACTGAATATATTAAAAATAATATTTATCAATACATCAATATATCAGGAACAAGGTTCCCTCTAAGGTGCACAACTGCATGAGTGTGAGTATCCACCGCCTCCACACAGCTTTCCTCCTCTTCCGTGCACCCACAGCAATTGTTTCTAGCCCCTTTCATTCCAGTCACAATGGAACCCCACATGGGTGTGTGTGGACTTATGTGTGCAGTGGGGAAGACTCATGCATGAGGGGGTGGAGACCCACCCAATGGAGCTGAAAATTAGAGGGAACTTTGATCAGGAAGGGATTTCAGTTTAGGAAAGTGTGCTCTGTTGCACTGGTGGCTGCTGCAGAAATGCATTGCACACAATGGACATGGGAAATCCGTGTGGCAGTATTTGTGATCCTCCCCCAGTGACATTGGCATACCAATGGTTCAATGTATCTTCCCATAGAAATAAAATTATTACTTGCCAATAATGTAATGGTGGCGGCCCCCACCAGCCTCATACTTTTACCGATGTACTGGGCACAATTTATTTTTAAAAAATTAATATGCGCACTGTAGCAATGGCAGCCACAGTCCTGGCTTTGATTCTGAAAAGAAGTGGGTGAGGTTGTGCACACAGGCAATCTAGTAAGGAATGCATCAGTACAACAAAGGTAAAAAATAACCCTCCTGGCAATGGGGAAATGTTCCACAGTTACACCACTGGCTGAAAAAATTCTTGACTTTGTGTCATGTGACTAGAAAAAAAAAACTTAACTGGGAGATAGCTAGAGAACATTTCCCTCAAGTGACCAGGGCCTAACTTAAGAGTTTGAGCTTAATAACCTTGATTCTGACAATGTGAAGCCTTGGCTGACAATGTGAAAGGAGAGGGAAAACCTTTCAATTACTCCCTTGCATAAATTTCTGAATCTTTTTTCATGAATCTTTTTTTATCAGAAGACCCTAAACAAGGGAGCAATTAGTAGCATAACAATTGAAATTCTGTTGCATAGCATAGTAAGTCACATTAGAGAAGGCACATTAAATCATTGAGATTTGATGAGTCAGTTCTTTTGTAAGTTCTGTTGATTCAAATGGGCCTCCTCTAGTTATGATTTTAGTGTAGTAAGTCACAACTGGAGGAGGCCCATTTGAATCAGTGGACCTTTTGGAGGAGTCAACCCACCAAATCCCCACTGATTCAATGGGCTTGCTCTAGTATGATTTACTATGCTAAGCAATAGGATTTCAGTCAACAATGCTAGTACTTTTGTTCTCCTATTTTTGTCAGTAGCCACTTTTTGCATATGTTTTAGGTATTATAATAAGTTTCCGAGACTACTTTATATTAATGTGTAATCTCACAATGTCAAGAAACTGGGAAAAGAGGGAAAAATGGTTTCAGTTGCCTTTGAAACTCATGCTTGCTAGCTTGTTCTGGGATGTGTAGGCCAGAAGAGCGAGGGAGTCATTGCCTGTTAATTGGGAGGTTTTGCCGGCTGTGTCTTATCAGTATAAGAAGGACATTCCTTGTAGTAGCTAATTAAGAGAACTGGTTTCAGCTGAAAAAAAGGGCAGGGGAAAGAGTGAAGTTAGTTTGGAAAAGCTACTGTCTTCTGGAAGATTTGGGGCACCTTCAAGCCTGGGTGGTAAAATGTCCTTAAAAGGTCTAGAAAGGTAGGTGATGGGTATAAAAATAGCATGGAGAATTTGCTTAGTTTAGCCAAGTATTAGTGTGTATTTCAAACCCAGTCCCATACATAATCATGTGGTAATTTATTTTTTGAGGGATGTGCTTGTACAATCCTATAAGGTAACACAGGGGTGTATTAGTTATGGGAATGAGACAAGGTCTTTGTAAGGCCCCAGAGATGGCAAAAGGCTAGAGAACAATTTAAACTCTATCTCATCTAGAGATGGGTGGAACAAAATACTCTTTCATGACTATAGTTATCCTTTTGTTGTGCAATTCCAGAGCTCTGAAAAATAAGAGTTTGCTTATCTGTGACTCAGTTATGGATGAGCACGTCAAAATGATATGTCTGAGCAAGACCTGTATTTATGAGGTAGACTATGACATACTTGCACATGTATCACCAGCTTGATAACACAGTACTCCATCAGCCTCACCTAGAGAGATGAGGGTAGTAGAGTGGCTGTGATCATTCAGTAGTTATTGTTGTTTCTTCCCCTTTTGGAGACATGGTCCACTTTGATTATACACACTTTGTGTCTGAGTCCAGAGACAGCCTGGGGATCCTGCTGATGTGCCATCTGCCTAGCTTTTTGGCCAGTGCCCTGGGTGAACTTGCTGAACTTGATCTCAAATCTGGTGTTTGGGACTCCAAGGCTTATAATGTGTAACTGCTAAAAGAACATATAATACAGACAGGATTGCTGAGGCCTCCAGTGGTTCTATAGAACTATTTAAAATTGTGTGAGAAGGAAATAATTTATGACCTGTAGGAGACCATCAACAGCATGGGGATATGCCTGCTAATTTTTCCATTCAGAAAATCTCACTAATCTGAGCTGACTTGAGTTCTAACTTAGAAATAGTGCTGAAAATAAAGGATTTAGAAGCACTATCTTGTCATTGTTTTATCGATAGGTGCAATCCGATCAATCTAAAGCTTAATAAATCATAACATATAGAAAATGCAGAACGTAAAATACTTCAGTCATGTAATGAAAAGTACAGCTTGCTGAATTTTTTGGACTATAAATCCTATAATTCTCCATTCTGGGAGTTCTGTGTGACAGACAGACATCTTATAGGCACCTGAATATGGCTCCCCTGGGACAAAGACCTATATTAGATGGCACTGCGGTCTAGTTCTGCCTAACTTCCTTTTTAAAAAGAAAGCTCCTAGCTAGCAATGGGCAGGAACAAGAAGATTGGATGGAAGTAGGCCTAGCTATGACTCAAAGCTGTCCAGTTTAGGCTTTTCTCCTAGTTGAGACACATGTAAGTATCTATAGATTGCCTGTCAGGTAGAATTCCCAGAATGGAAAATTACAAGAGTTGTATTTAAAATAAATAAATAAATCTAAAACTCCTATTCCTTCTAGCTTTTCAGAAGGAGGAGGAGAGTGGGAAAGAGAGAAAAAATTGATGTTGATTTTGATGCAACGCATAATAATTCTTTAGGAGTTGCCACATTCAAAATCAGAATAGCCATAACAAAGGCCAACATTCAGTGGGAGGCATATAAGAAGGTGATTAGAAGTTAAATTAATGTGCTGTGTTTCCTTTTTCCTGCCCTGCCCTGATTTTCCCACAACATTGTCGTTTTTTTTTTACATTTTCTCATATGATAGTGCAACACATACTAATCCCCTTATTATATTTGAGATTTGCTTTGTCATGGTACACAGACTGTTTCAGAAATATTCTAAATTATGAGGATGAAAAGATGAAGGGAAGAGAGCATCTTGAAACTGCAAGCTTTGGCAGCTGCAAAAGCATAGTATGGACAGTTTATCTGTGTGAAAGTTACAGTTGAGATAGACTGTGCTAATGAGATGGAGTTTCTTCACCTGGAGCCCGTCTGTAATTAGATAAGGAATACTGACAGGAACAGTGAGTAAGTAGCTGCCCTCCAATGACAACTATTGACTGAACACTAGGTTCTGCATGAAATGGTGATGCAGTCGATAAAAACATCAGGCCTTGTTTGGTGTAACCCTGCTGATTATTGTCTAATTTGCTGCTTGGAAAGGAGCCACAAATGTCTCTGCTCTATGCTTGGAGTTGATGAGAACTGCTGCTTATGCTTAATCTTATATTTACCAGCAAACTTCCTGTGATGAGGGAAACGCATAGTATATCATGAAGCAAGCAAACAAAATCAAGCTGTATGATGTTGTGCTGTTTCAGTACTGGATAATAACACTGATAGTAAACATTTTAGTGAGGAACTTTTAAAAAATAAGTTCACGGTCATGGCCTTCTTAAAAATAACGCTTAGCAAAATAGGAAGGAAAATGTGATTTGTGCTAGTAATGGGGAGACTAACTAGAGCACAAGTCTCTTCAAGTCTTCAAGTTTAATTGTTTATATATTTGATTTGTAACCCATTTTTTCTCTTGCAGGGGCACAAGGTGACTTAAGAAAAATATTTAAAAATCACAAATATTAAAAACAGATTAATTAAATTTTTTAATCTGTAGCATACAAATATTTTAAAGAACTTTTAAAACTCGGAAGCAAAGTTTTAAAAGCCCATTAAACCTCCCCATGGCAATTGCCTACTGATTCCCCAAAAACCTTCCGAAGGAGGGTAGTTTTTAGTTGCTGATGGAAGAAGTGGCAAGAAGTGACCAGTCAAACATGATTTTTTAAAATATGCTGTCTTCTTCTTTTAAAGATAAAAGATGAGAGGGATGAATATGAAGTACTTACTCAGTCAAATATTTATGTACATTAAAGCAAGTTCTATCCTTTAACACTATGCTGCTGCACTAGTTGACAGGCATGGTGTATGGGATGGCATTTAAAGCAATGACCTCTATCTCTGTCTCTAGGTACACATAGACAGACCTCTCCCATTTTAATATAGTTTCTTTACTCAAATATATCTAAATTACATCATTAGACTGTATTTTAATGTTGCCAATTGGCCAGGAGATAATGTCCTAGTATGATAAAGAAGGAATGAGCATGAATATTATCATGATACACACACACACACACACAAACTTTTAACAATTCTGTAACAAATTTATTTTTGTGAGTCTAGTCAGAAGTTCATATGAAGTAGCAAATTAAGGTGAAAATCCTATACATTATGTCCACCATTATAGACATTTCTACTGAGACACACAATTGGTGTACAATAGGAAATGC
This sequence comes from Intellagama lesueurii, assembly GCA_037013535.1. Classification (NCBI taxonomy): domain Eukaryota; kingdom Metazoa; phylum Chordata; class Lepidosauria; order Squamata; family Agamidae; genus Intellagama; species Intellagama lesueurii. Next base: position 54,060,285 of record JBAJHW010000003.1, on the reverse strand, counting down.
CTATGCTGACTTGCATCAGTCCATTACTGAAATTTATGCTGTTACCCCAGTGGTCATGCTAAATAGGACTTTGGTCTAAATGTTGCAGTATCCAATTTGATGGGTAAAGTTTTTGTCACCCTTACTTTACCAGCTGGTTTATTTATAGACATCCCTTTGGGCACTCAAGTCCATCATTCAGTGTGTTTTCCAGTGCTATTCTTCCTCCCAGTCTTCAATACAAGTAGGGCTGTGCAACAACCAAACATGAAGAGATGTGTTGGATACTTTAATGCAAAACACAGTCATGTCTGTGTACAAATAATAGCCAATGTGTAAACCTGGTTGGATAGGGGTTGGGAGTTCTGTTCCCTACTCTACCTTGTAGACTAGGAGCCAGTCTGTGTGGTCTTGGGGTACTTCTGAGAACTATATACCTAGGAAACTCTGGAAAAAGTCACTGTAAATTGGAATCAACTTGATGGCAGTTAAGAAGTAACTGGCATGTACCTTGTAGTGATTCTACCAATCTGGACAGCTACGTATGTATGAATTTTGTGAATACAGTGATAAAAAGTTTTCTGAGAATGGCTGTATGAACAGTATACATATGTACATAGGCTGAGTGCTGGAATAATTGATGGCTGAGTGATTGAATGCTGAATGCATAGATAAATGCTGATTAGTTAAGCAGGTTAAAATATGATGGGAGGTGGCAGTTAGTTTAGAGAAGTCAGTATGTTTTAATTTTTCTGTATGGAAAGTCTGTTTTAGAGATCCTGAGAGACAGTTAGTTATAGTGTCTTCAGTTAGGGAGAAGAAAAGAATTAAGAAAATAGTGTGGAGTCTGTAGAAATAGCTAACTGTAAAGATAAAAGATTATAAGGATGTGTGTGTCAATATTTTTCACTGCAAGTTTGATTTTGATAAATTATCCTTCCCTTCCTTTCTTACAGAAACTTTCCCTCAATAAATTATTTTTGTTCGATTGCTAGAAAAAACTTTCCTCATTATTTATTTACAAGCAATACTATATAGATATTAGCAGTCAGAGAAGATAGAGTGACACCCATGTCAGCTTAGGCAACACAAAAGCAAGGCTTTGAATGAGTAGAAAACAAAGCTTATATGTGAAATTTTTTCACTTAAATCTTAATAATATTAATCCCAAGTGGACCTTGAAGGCCCAGGCTTGTTGGCAATTCCAGACATTTTGGACAGCTTTGGACGTAGTTGCCATCTGGACTAAAGCCTTACCTAGCAGCAATAAGGGGAGGTGGCTAGGTTTGTAAGATGAAGGTACCAGACAGGAGCCTTACAGTTATCTAGAGACTGTGTAACTCACTAGAGTGTGAAAATAATAAGGGTTGCCTCCCTGGGAATGCCATATACCTCCATTATAAGCTTTAAACCATCAACATCATGCATACAGAACATAATGAGAATATGGAATTGCATAAAAATGCATCCAGCCCAATCTTTTGGTTCAGCTCTGTATTTGGAACTATCATTAGAATATGTCTTTAAATTATAACCTTATATAAAACATTGCATTTTGCCAATAAAAAATTGTTTTTGTGTCACAATTGTTTTTGAGGACAAATACTCAAATATTGGGGTGACAGGAAGAGAATAAAGTGGATTGCTACTGGACTGCTGTTACAGTTTGAGGCAGTGACCAAATTTCCTATTAACCTTATTGCTCTTTCCAGCGAGCAAGTCTTAATCCCTTTTCCCATCAATCAACATTAATTAGAAGTTGCATTATTAAAGATTCTGGAAAAGTCAAACATACTTACTGGGACAGTTTTCCTTCAATAACAGGAGATACAGACTGTCGCATTTGCCTTTCCTTAGCTATTCTTGGAAAACAGTGACTAAACTAAACCATCTAATTGCCTAATTGATTACTGTTCATATTTTTCATGCAGACTTTAGAAGTAAATCTGTATATAATTGAGAAACTATTGTGTTGGTGACTCAAAGCACCATCTAGCCCTATTGAACTGGGATTTATCTCTAAGTAAACATACACAGAGTTGAGCTGCTGCATAAAAAATTATAGGATTATGTTATGTCTGGAAAGCTGTTACTGTTTCCACTTTTTGAAGACAGTTGAAGAGTGCTGGAACATGAATGTGCTGGTGGAACATGTATGTAAAGTCAGTAACACATAGTGGTTTGAGAATGAGAATAAAAGGTGTGAGTACAGAGGTTTGACCTCTGTCCATGGTGATAAGTAGGTCATCAGTCAGTATCAATAAAGCTGTCTGGGAAAGGTCCATAAAATAAAGAGTAACTGAAGATGAACCATGCCCATTTTTGTGTCAGGAAAACTTAATTTATTTCATGAAAGTTCAGTTCAATATTGCTATATAATATGAGTGTTCTGGTAAAAATCACAAGAACAGATATTAAGGAAAATGTCAGAGCCATAGTTAAGGTAAGAGGCCTGCCATGAATATTTTAGCAATATGTCTGTTCTGTTTAGATAAAAAATAGTGGTGCAGCATTTTACATGGCTTCTTTAAAATAATGCATCAATAACATTTAAACTTTGGGAATGGGTAGTATAAATGACATTTGGCCCTAAATATGTTAAGTTGTTCTCCTTTCAGGTTGGAGAAGAACTGTGGATGAGTTCAGCCTTTTACTTGGCAATAGGCCACTTATCTTCTGGAACAAAATGATTAGTCCCAGAGCTCCCTGTTGCCTGCAGTGGTTATAACCAGTAATTGGTACTAGTTCTCTGGCAGCCTATAATATTCACAGTTTGCAGTGAAACAAGTTCCTTTTCTGGTGCCCTTCTGCTTTTATTTTGAAGTTAGTCTTATTGTTTGAACTGATATATCTTAGTAACACAGCAATATATTCAGTTTAGATTGTAGGGTTATTAAGATAACACTAAATGCCTAGGGCTATAAGTGACAATGGCTCTGTCCAAGTGACTCATATCAGGAAAGCAATGTGCAGCATGAGTCTAGTTATGAAATTGCAGAGGCATGTGTCAGTGTGCTTTATGTCTTTAAGATACACGGGGCTTTCAATATATATAAAATTGTGTGTTTGGTTGTGAACTGTAGCTTCACTGTAATAGTATAATATACATGGTTGCATTTTTCTAACTGGCCCAAATCCTGTTTGCATAACTTTACACAGTAGAAGCTGATGACATCATAACTTTGCACCACAAAGATTTATTTTAAATTAATTAAATGCTCCCCACTCCCCTGTTTTATGTTCTGAGGCTCTCTAGGGCTCACTTTTGCCCTGAGGAAGCCTTTGGGACCCTTGGGAGGAGGGGGAGCCTTTAATGGCCCAAAATCGCCACTTAATCTTTGTTACCAGGATCAGGATTCCTGCCAGGGATTCTGTGGTGATTTTTGGCTCTTAAGGCCACCTCCCCATCCCACCTCAAAGCTTCCAAAGGCTTTGCCAGGGCAAATGGGAACCCTAAGGAGATTTGGAACTTAAAATGGTAGGATAGGAAGCATTTGAACTGAAGGCACAAACAATTTCTGCCACATAAAGTTATGCAAATAGGATTTTAGCTATTGTATGACAAAACAGAAAAAAACTTGTGTGCTAAAGTTCTGTCTATTGCATGTGTATAAGAGAGGCAATGGCTCTGGATCATGGCTTAATAAGATATATTCTAAAGATATATTGTATACGTACAGACAGTGTACAGGTAAATTTTTCAAGAAAACACTCAGCAGCGTAATATGTGTTTTGGCTACAACTTGAAGCAAAATCAAATTAAACTACTTCCACCACTGTTGTATTTTATTTTCTGCAATAATGACAGAAATGGGAACAGGACATTCATGGTAGTGGCATATTTTGTTTCTATCACTGATTAATGAAAGCAGTATGTGATTTAGGATGCTAGATTCAAGGGCCAAACATACAAACGAACAATTAAAAAAGACACATACCTAAAAATGGTGCATTCATTCGAAACTGTATGTTCCAGAGCTCTTCACATTCATAGGTTGTTGAACCGTGTAAATATGTCTTCTGATTCCCTGGATTAAAAATAGTACCATGTGCAAACTAAGACAATAAATCAGAAGATGCAGTTATTTGATTTAGTCATCATCATTAACAGCTTGAATATAAGTTGAATTGCCATAAAAACGTTGGTCTTAGATTAACAGTACAACCAACCAGAGAATCTTTGGTCTTTTCAGTCCTGAGATACTGGCCAATTCCTTGGTTAACCATGCAAGTTAGCAATCACTTCTCTTTGCACTTTGGTTTTCCTAGGAGATCTCATGTCTCTGTACCAATAAGGTATGATCCTGCTCAGTCTCTGAGATAAAAAATGATCAAAGCCAATTGTGATACGCCTCTAGGCCATGTACTGAAATAAAGTCCCAACAATTCACAACACAATCATTGTTCATTATGATTTCCTTTAGGGGAGTTCTTCATACGGGAGGACTTAACTGGATGGAAGGAAGGAAGAGATATTAAATCATTTGGAAAAAGATGGGTATGGACCTGAAAGAGACAAAAATAAGAAATCCAAGAGAGCTGAGACAAAACACACACACACACTTTTCCCCATTAAAGCATAACCAATTGCTTATCTTTGCACACAATCAACTGTGTATTCTTATACTTTACATTACAGATATAGTTTGCCAATTTTCATTAAACCCTGATGGATTTTTGTGCCATACATTTCTTCTTAGAGACACCGTATAACAAGTGCTCTGTATTTAGTATTTTTCAAACTTTCATTTAGCCCAAATAAAATAGGTAATTATTAGCCTGTTCCTAAGGATCAGCTCAACAAGTAATTACTTTAGAGGCATTCTTATCCCTGCGCATTTTATGGGGATCTCAAGAGGGAAACACATGAATTATAAAGTGAATATTATTTCTCTATATAACTGACAACAGCTTACTTACATATCTGAAATCAGAAAGCCATACTAATTTTAAATAAATATGTTCTTACTGAAATGGAGTGTTAGATGTAAGAGTTTTATTTATGAAAATAATGTGCAATCTTCCTGTACAACTGATCAAAAGTGCAAACCAATTCTTACACAAATGATGATGTGTATTTGCCACATGAAGAGAAAATATTTAACAGACAAATTGTGGGTTTCCTCTCCCATGCTTGTCTCTTGTACCTCTGAAACCACATATTCATTCTTCATACTTTATAGATTGCCTGCAAATCAATAAAATATCAAAGTGAAGAGAATAAAAGGCAATCTAAAACACTCTCTGTCTTGTTGAGTGTGTTGGGGGAGAGCGAGATACAGCATTAGTTGTTGGTGCCACAACAGAAAAGGCCCAATTCCAGGTGTCTCACATCAGAGTTTCTCTCCCTCTCACATATACATACACACACATCTCATCTTAAATGGACTAAAGAATGGCCTCTCAGGTGAATCTGAGTTTGCAATTCCAAATGAGTGAAGATACACTTGACTTTCTATCTGGGGTTCCCTTTGAAGGCAACTGAGAAGCTTCAACAGTTACAAAATGTGGCAGCTAGGTTAATATCAGGTGCAACAAAGTATGATCATATGGCCCCGATTCTGGCCTGGCTGCATTGACTGTCTGCTTGCTTCTGGGCCAAACTCAAAGTGCTTGTGCTAACTTATAAAGCCCTTTACTGATTGGGACCTTGTTACCTGTTGGAGAGTACAGTATCTCCTTAAGATCATCTACCCGAGAAACTTGGTCTATTTAGTCTTTGCGTTTGTGGGTGGTTGCCCCTAGAGAGGCCCTACCACCAGGAACCCGGCTTTCTTGGTGGTGGCCACAACACTATGTTGATGTTTCTCAGGTTCCCTCTCTTCTGACCTTCAGGAAATGGGTGAAAGCTGAGCTTTTCAAAGAGGCTATTGGTAGCATCCTCCCCCTTTGATATTTTTGTGGACACATGTATTTTTGAGTTTTGTCTGCCATTGCCTCTGGAGTTTTTGTGTGTGTGTCTGTTTTTATTAATTAGGTGTTTGTGTTTGGGTTATTATTTTGTTTATCACTGTTAGCCACCCAGAGTAGTAGTCTGTTCACTGACTGACAGACAGACAGACAGACTGACTGACTGACTATTTGCACTCACAATAAACACACAAGGGTGTAAGATTCATTTTATTTTAATCCAGTGGTAGATTCAGTGCGAACCCAAGACATTTGGTGCATGAGATGAAGATTTTACTCCAACCCTGTTCTTTGTAGAGAAGCTGAGCAAATTGATAGTTGACCATGACTTTAACACAGGTAGCAGGATGCTGTCTTCTAGCAATTCCAAATGTATCATAACAACATGGGGGATAGACATGCCCAGCTATGTTTTCTAAGCATGCTTAAAAACTACTCTAAAAAATGAGAGGCAAGACAACAGATTCAGAACAGTACTTGACCTACAAAATCATCAAGCCCCCCCCCCAATATATAATTTTAACAGAATAAATACATAGTACATAAATTAGATAAGAATTTTTAAAAATTGATGAAACACGGAAAGCACTCCCCCCCCCCCCACGTACACAAAAGGGAAAAAGACAAAATTAAAAAAAATCACTCAAAGCCCTCTCTAAAAACAGGTAAAACGAGCTGCGTGGCTGGTGAGTGGTGGGGCCGCTAGGGAACACATCAGGCCGATTCTGTTCAAATTACATTGGCTACCAGTCGCTGCCTGGGCCCAATTCAAAGTGCTTGTTTTGACATATAAAGCCCTAAACGGCTTGGGCCCTGGATACCTAAAGGACCGCCTCCTTCCATATGAACCTACCAGGCAATTAAGATCTAGCCAGGGGGCCCTCCTGAAAGAGCCATCCCTCAAGGAGGTAAGAGGGATGGCTTGTAGACAAATGGCCTTTTTGGCAGCTGCCCACAGACTATGGAACGCCATCCCGAGTGAGATTCATCTGGTGCTGATGTTGATGACGTTTAGGTGCGAGGTCAAAACCTTCCTGTTCCAGAAGGTTTTTAATTGAAATAATATCAACTGTGGGTCCTGATGGCAATTTTTTAGAGCATTGTATTTTTAATTGTATTTTAATTGTTTTATCTTTTTATTGTATTCAAATTGTTGCAAGCTGCCCAAAGATCTTTGGGTAGTGTGGGCGGCATATAAGTTAAATAAAATAAAATAAATATATTTTCATCATATAGATATATGGATAATACTGTAAACTAATTGAGATACATGGAGAAACCAAAAGCTTTGTACTGCTTTAAAATAAAATGTTTAGTGGTAAGATAGTTTTAAAAGAATAATTCTGCCTTATAAGGCATGTAATTCTATTGACACTTGCTACGTGAATAGACCCAGCAATAAAATATCCAGACATCATGAATCTCATTTCTTTCTATCTCTGACTACTGTGGAAAGGGATTAGATGTGGATCTGTATTATGCCCTCTTGTACTGCGGTGTGAAATCTCAGAAGCCAGCTGAAGAGGTCTAATCTTCAGACAAACAACCTGATCTTTTTCCTAACGATAGGATTAATAACCTGTAGGTGAAGCAATGATATTTGTAAACACACTTCTGACTTTCCCCTAGGGCTGTAGTTTTGAATGTAGTTCCCTTCTATATGCAAAAGGGCCAGCAGAATTGTGATAGGAATTCTGACACCTGCCTCCTTGCTGTGCCCTCAAATGAAGGTGAGGCAACATGCATGCTATTGCATCACTTACTTGGTTTGATGTGAATGGAAAGATACTGTATATACCTTGCAATGAGAGCAACTTGACTCTACTGCATAGGTAAATATGCCGGCAGAGACATTCTGATGAGAGGAAGACCGTCAAAAATTGCTTACACAATTGTTTTGCTGTTGCTGCAAATGAAAGCAGGGAAGCAAGAGGAACTCACAAGCTTAATTGTTTATGGAAATGTCATTGTTCATAATATTTCTCATTCTTACTAGAAGATGCATTTGAAAAAACATATACTGTATATAGCTGATATGTTCATAAATAGTCCCTAGGCTGATGATTCCATTTTTATTGTACAGGTACTTGGCTTTAAAACAGAAGCAGTCACATAACGTTTCACTTATTTGAGATACAGTACTAATCAAACCAGAAGCTTTTGATTGTATATTCTATTGCAGTGTGCTTCAAGCTTCCAAAAATGTGCATATGCTTTGCAGTTCTTTGTTGTGTAGGTTGGTCAAAGGGTGCCAAGGAAAATCTTTTATGTGTTTGGTCATACAAGCATGCATTGTATTCTTCACTATATAATACTACATTATATTGGGATATAATGTGATATATATGTATTCCCTCCATTTTAAGATTATTCAGAATGCAGACTCTGGTTTCAACATTGGTCTCCCTGCTTTTTGTTGTTTGGGTTTTGTTTGTTTGTTTGTTTGCCTTTAGTATCTTGCCTGATGAAGAGTTCTGGAGCTTGAAAGCTTGCACAAAATGTTGTTACCTTTGAGTTGGCCTAATAAATGTATTAATATGGATTTTTTATTTTCCTTAAATGAAAGGTTATGGTTTTAAATAACCATCTATTAAAATATTGTTCTGTAACTTACTCTTTGGAGAAGTCAGTGCAGTGTTACTTTTCCATTTCAGGCTACATCTATTTATTCATATGTATGTATTTGTGGGTGGTGGAAAGGGGCAGGGATGGGAATACGTAAAACATTTTTGGTTGCTAGTTAATTTGTTTGAATTTATATAAAATAGTCATGGCTTATCTCAGAAATATGATTTCAATCGCAGTCTTCCATATTTTGGTACAATATTTTTATTAAGGTTAAATGACAACCAGTAAACCAAGGAAAGGACTGGAAGGTTGTGTTCCAACCATGAGTAGTCCTAAAAGTATGGGAGGAACCAAAAGAAAGTTCAGATGGTTTGTTCAAGTGAAACATTTTTTAGATATGCAAAACCTTCCTATTGTCAAAATAGAGCTGCTATTCCAAATAAAACCACAGCAGTCTGCATACCAAAACTCCTGTTCCATGTGAAACCCTCCTAGTTGATAAACTATTCCTGCTGGATGCTGCAGAGAGAAAATGACGAGAAACCTCTGATGAGAGGAGAAAATGCTTGGCACAAACTGTTGAGTTTGAGGTGACAATTACATTTCTATTAATTGCTCTGTACTAGGGATATGAAGAACACTTGCTGAATTTCTCATTCTCATTGACATAGGTAGTCTCATGTTGATGAGATACCTTGACAAAGAATTTATAAGCCACATGAGATTCTTTACCTCCAAAGGCGAGGAAGTAAGACAAGGAGAATCATTTTTTCTTGTTAGTGCCTCTATGATTTGTGCAAACTTTGTGTGAAACCAGTGCTCTTTTCCTTTAAGAGACAAAATGGACACAATAAGCACAGCATGCAAAAACATGAAGATAAGCCATCTAGTGCTTCTGATCTGTCGATGTTCATGCAAAAAAGCTACATGTGTTGTTCTTTTGCACATTTTGTCTTAACACATGTGTTCTGTTGAAGTGTTATTTGCACAATTTTTCATGAAATTTCACCAAAGAATCATTCTCTTCTCTTTTTGAGAGTACCACAAAATAGCCCTGCCTCTTATGGAGCAAAGGGAATAATTTAGCTGATCCAAGGTAAGATTTACACCTGTTCTTTGTCCTTTCATCAGATATGTGTTGGATGTATCTGTCTTGCAAGATTGTTATGCAGATGCTCAGAATTTGGATGGGTTTGGGAGTAAAAGGGTAGCTGTAACTCATTGGCATAACAAATCAATATAAATCTGTGGTGAATTGCCATGAATAAAGTCAACATAAACATTTGCTGTTGTGTGGCTTATCACACAACTTGGCATATAACAGCAAATGCCTGCACTGAGTTCTTAAGTTATGGCAATTAGCCATTGAAATTTATGCCAAATGAGTTATATTGGTGTAAATACAGAGTGGAATTCTGGCCACAAGGAGATATTTTTCAAGCCTAAGCCATGACTGTGAGATGTATTTTTCCTGAACAATCAGAAAGTTCTCGAACCTGGCAACTTTCAAAAAAAGAAAAAAAAAACACTGTAAGATTCTTCTATGTGGATAAGCGATCGGGCTTAATTTATAAGTGTGCTTGTATGCAAATATTTGCTGCTGTATCTGTATTTCATGTTGTTGATCATTCTGATAGTCCAAGCGACTTTCTGTATCAGTTGTTGTCTATTTAATTCAGTTTATGTGGATATTTAATTATGCTTTCTTTAGATACATTAAATTAAAAATTAAAATTAAGGCCACTATCCTGTTGTGTAGCTCTGCTGGTGCAGTGAGGGTGGCATCACTGGCAGAGCCAAATTTCTGTTAATTAAATGACTCCTGCTCCAATGTTAGGTTGTGCATTACTTGCATGTAATGAGACAAAATCATACACAAACTGAAATCAAGGCAGAGACTGTTGAATAGTCAGCACTTTGCTATTGCCAAAGATATGCTGACTGAGATGTGTAACAGGATTTTGACCCATGTTAATGTATTCATACGAGTATATTAATACTGAATTTTTATTTTCTCATGGTAGAGTTTTGATTACAAACTAACGAAGCATAAATTACTATTGTGGCATTAGTGGAAGGGTTTGTTATTTTGAAAGTAAAGAATGAGAAGAGAGCTAGGAAGGCTAGAAGCAAAATATATTTGAGACAGATTTTATAAGAGCACTTCAATAAAAAAAATCCTGTCCTTTAGACCTTTGCTTCTATTGGTTTTATCCAACTGTTCTTCAACAACAACAACAAATAAGAACCTATACTTGGACCCATTTTTTTAAAGTGCTGTATAAAATCTGTTATGAAAAAAATCTATAGTTTCACTTTGTTATGAGAAAATGATATGTGGTTTTCTGTTTCTGTGTCCTTATGTTGCTTGTTAAATTGTAAAATCAGAGCATTTGTTGTAAACTTTTCATTAGGAAACTTTGGACTTATTTCTATTTGCAAATCTGCTTTTCAGTCCTATAAAAAACCCTGACACCATTATCAAGTGGCAAGTTTTGCTTGAAATCTGATTTGGTAGTCATGGTTGCTTTTTAAAAAAACAGTATAAGAAGTGAAATGAAAAATGCTGTGATTTGTACAACAGAATGCTTCGCTTACAGCAAAAAGCTGCGATTGCTGCTCTGTTCAACCAGAAATTTTTAAAGACAAGGATAATAGCTCTAAGAGCAAAGTACACAAAACCTGACCCACTAGCCTCCTTTTAGCTTTTATCTCCCAGTTCATTTTCCAGGAAACACTTCTATTTTTCTTTCAGCTGAAATACCATATTTCCTTTTGAGACTAACGGCTTGCGTACACAGCAATATTTTTGTGGGCTGCCACTCTCTCCCTCCTCCCCTCACACACAAACACAATCTGGATAGAGTAATGTCTGTTGTTCATGTTTGACCCTTTAATCATCACAGAGATGCCAGAAAAAAATACAGAAGAGACAGATAAATGACAGTTTCTGCCTTTACCAGCTATTGTCAAGTTGGTGTGAAGCCATTATTCTTCAGGAGAGGATGGGATATTTGAAAATGCACACAAAAAGGAAATCCTAATGTAGAGTATATGGCTCTTTTCAGGCTTGATATTTTTGTTCTTCCTGTCCCTCCACTTTTCAGGTTCTGAGGCTCCATAGGGCTCCTTTTTGCCCTGAGGAAGGCTTTGGGAGCCTCAGGATGGATGGACTTTAATGGTGGTCCCAATCCCAGTAGCTGTGATCCACTTATGATATGTTACTATTAAACATCCTTTCATGCTTCAACAAGCTGCCCTCCTCCCCCGAATCCCTCTTTAAAGAGAAAAGAACAATTAGGTGCACATGTGCGTGCACATGCAGAACTTTGAGGCTCATCCTAATTCTCATAAACAACATTTCTAGGAAGTGTTGTCCCCCTCATCATACACCATACAATTCTTATTGGGCAGACTGGAATTTTAGTTAATTCTGCTCTGCAATAGGTTTATAAATTGGCATAGCATGTCAGCACTGTATCACCTGTCAGTTTGTTAAAAAAAAGAAGAAATAACAGAGGAAGGATGAAGAGGAGGGATTAAGGAAAGGGGTGGAGAACAGGGTGGTGTGAATAGGGTAAGAGTTTATGATCCAATTGAACATTTTAGCAAACTGAAGGTGCAGCATGAAGTCTTGCAATGGGAAAATTAACATTTCTATGTAACCCAAGAACAACCTCCCTGTGTAATCAAATCTTTAGGCAGCAGATTCTTCCCTCCCTTCTGCATTCTTCCTGCACTAGGTTGCACAGCATTTCTGTTTTGAGAGAATATAGAGACAAAGTATGTCTTCGGTTCTGCTTGCAAAACGTCTAGCAAATATGTTCTTTTCCAAGCACTTGTGAGGTGTAGTCCAGGAAGTCAAACCTATGACCAACATCATAAGGTCAACCAGCGGTTGATTTCCAGTAGTCTTGTATCTCTTTTTGGGGCGTGACTTTCAGCAGGAAGAACTGATGAAAAAGACACCTGTACACTGAGGTCCTATATCTTCCTACTCATAGAGAACGAGTCACTTGGAATATACAGAAAAGGGTGTCTGTTAGCATCATTTTTTCCCAAGTGGAAGGGATGGTGGCCAGTGGGCTTGATGAATCTTGGCAAATTCTCTGTCATATCTTTGTACCAGTGAGAAAAACAGCACGCCTCTTGAGACTGCCTGCCAGGCCCACAAACTGCTTCCTCTGTCCCCATCAGTAGGCAGTCACCTATTACTACCACATATCACCTCCTCTTCTGGGTAGTGGAAGGCACTACCAGCCATTCCACAGCCATTAATACTTACTGCTCTCTTCTCTCCTATCCCAGGCACTTAGACCCCACATCCATGGAGAGGGCCTTGGACTATTCAGTGAGGCTGAAATTGGGACACTACAGATTCGTGTCCTAAATTGGCAGCTTGTGTTTTTCTAGAAGGCATTTGATATTAAACAATATAAGGATATTTTTAATGTTTGAAAATCTCTTAGGAGTGATGTTTCAAAAGTGAAGTTACATATATTGATTATAGTAAACAATAATAACGACAAAGAATCTTATGAAATCTTAAAAGATAATCACAGTTATTGTGGAATATTTTTATGGACTACTATCCACTTTATAAAATACATTAAGGGTTATTCTCATTTGTTAATACTATATATGTATGCATAGAATAATAATAAATAAATAATGAATAGTGGCATTAAATGACTCTGGAATGGGAAAAGGGCAGATGGTGAAGATTAAATTAAAGCTAATATGGGGAAAGTAAACACAGTAGCTATTCACAACAACAGTAATTGGTGGAAGCACAACCATCCTAGCATTACCAAGCTAATTAACTTTTGTAGTGGGTTAAGAAGCCATTGTTCATATTCATTCCCAGGCTGGGAAAATCAAGTTTTGCTATTAGTTCCAGCTATTTCATACTAAATCTTCTCTTTAGTGAAAAGCTGCTCTGAGGAGTGCAGCGACCTCCACCTCATCTCCCCCTTAATATGAAAGGTAAAATATGAAATCACCCTAGGCTGGTGGACATGACAGCTGTCACTTCAGAGGATGAAACTGGTCAGTGATGCCTCTGAACCCTTTTGGCAGAAATAATAATAATAATGCTACCATAGAATAAACAGCTACCAGTGCAATACAGGTAGCTTTTTGAAGTGTTACTCCTGCATTTGAAAGAAGCGGTAGGGTTTGTGAAAGTTACAACAATGACTATATTTTTGTGAAGTGCTTTATATATATATTGACATTAAGAACAGTCATGACTTCTTGAATTGAAGAGGCACAAGAAGAAAAATATTTTAATTGTCAGTTATTTACACACTTACTGTTTTTCATTTTTCCTTCTTCTGTCAGCATTTTAACCATGTTTGCATAAGTTGCATCTGCCCTGACACTAACCATGGTTTCCAAATTACTTCACCTAACAGCTGCAAGTTTTGGCCTGAGTTATGGTTACCATTAGCATTAACAGTGGATGACATCCATATACAGATAATGCTACCAAGAGCATGTTAAAATATGACAAGACAAGGAAAAAGAAAGTGAAGGCACTCCAAGGAGGGGAGAAATAGGAAGAAAGGAAGCGTGTATTCTGAGGTTTATTGTCTCTTTTGCAAACTACTGTTTGCAAACAACCCTTCTTTAATTGGGGAAATTTTAATTTGCGTATTCATATTCACATTGGCATTTTAATGTTTCTTAAGTCTGCTTAAAAGTAGAGTATTTACTTCACTCAGAACTCAGAAGGCAGTGTACCAAAACATATAATATTAAGAGATAATGCATTGGATTTTTCTCGCATCATTATTATGGAGAACTGTGAAATGATGGTTGATTTGCAGTCCTTTCAAATTCCTTATTCGGTTGTGTGTGTGTTGTTGTTTTTTAAAAAAACCACACAAATTGGGTGGTTTTTGTTTGTTTGTTGCATGGTTGGTTTATGTATTGTTGGCAGTCATTCAGATTTGTGGCTCACCACTAGATGGGTGGGATATAAACTAACCAACCAACCAAAAAAGCACTTCTTGCTAGCATTGGAAATGGAAGGTCATTCTTTTTTTCCCCTCTTCCAACAATGGGCAAGCACTTTGCCTCTGTTTGCTGGCTTCCCTAGAAGCATCATTGAGAGGGAATTACCAAAGGAATTATGTATGTTGTAAAACACTTGCAATAATTAATAAATATTTGGCCTGAAATCCATGTGAAGCCTTGGATGTTGGTAAGGGCTTTGTGACTTGGCTTCTTCTCCTAGATAGTATAAGAAGAAAAGAAAATATTTCTTTACCCAGCGTGTTGTTAGTCTGTGGAACTCCTTGCCACAGGATGTGGTGATGGCATCTGGCCTAGATGCCTTTAAAAGAGGATTGGACAGATTTCTGGAGGAAAAGTCCATAGCAGGTTACAAGCCATGATGGGGATGTATAATCTCCAAGCTTAGAAGGAAGGTACCTCAAAATGCCAGATGCAGGGAAGGGTTATCAGGAGACAGGTATCTAGTTGTCTCGTGTGCTCCCAGAGGCATCTGGTGGGGCCACTGTGAGATACAGGAAGCTGGACTAGATGGGCCCTTGGCCTGATCCAGCAGGGCTCTTCTTATGTTCTTATTTGATGGAATGCCTCTGTAACATGCATGCTTTGTTTAGTAAGGAACAGAGTAGATGTCTGCTGTTTCAGACTCAGTGAAAAAGTCTCCCAAAAAATATTGGAATATTTCTGTTGCCAACTGTAGCAAAAGAATAAGCGTTCCATGCAGAATTCAACAAACAGCTAATATAATAGTATATTTCCTTTTATGCAAAATTACTAAACCTTCTGCTTCTGTGCAATACTGTTATCAAATGACAGGAATTGGCAGGCTAATATTGACCTCCAAACAGGATTATTGGAATAGCAGTCAAGTTATCTAAGTTCTAGGAATTTCCTTCTTTCCTTGCTTCTCGGTCACTGCCGGTCCCGAATCCAGTACTGAATTTTTTTATTTGATTTTATTTGTATACTGCCCCATTAGTGTGAGGCACTATTCTGGATGGTTTACAGCAAGATAATAAAACACAACACCAATGAAATTAAAATAAAGTCAACCAACGGATAAAATCAGATGCAACAAGAGGCATGATTCCAAATTTAGGGCAGCGTGCAAGGCATAAAAATCAGGCATGGTAGCACTTGAAGGCCTCTCTAAAGCAACGTCTTCGGAAACCTTCTGAGTGTTAAGAGAGAGGGAGCCCAGCCCAGCTCCACCAGTAGTTGATTCCAGAGTGTTGGTGCCATAGCGAAGAAGGCTAGGCTCCTCATAATTGATTTCCTGGCCTCATTCATTTACTTCCTGCCAACTCTTCTATTCATTGACAAATTTTGTTGGAGGCTCAAATACATTTTACTTGTGCTCAGTTTGGTTTTAACTGTATAAACATTTACACCAAAGAAGCAGTGGGAAGAGGTACTTAGCCTTCTTCTTTTCCCCCCAAAGCATTGTCTTCAAGTAGCATTTCTCTGTACAGAAGTACGTAGTGTGTTTCCTCTTTCAAATGCCTGATTAATCTAACAACAGTGAGCAAAAAAATTTCTGCATTATTTCTGGTGTAATTCTTGTTTTATCAAGTTTCCGTACATCCATTTGGATATAGTTAGCGTTCTGGAATAAATGAAAGCCCTAAAGACCCAGTATTCATTTTAGTAGAGTCAGTTCCATTGCTGAAAGATTACAGGCAGGCCTTCCAAAGTAAGAAACCCAAACCTGGTATATTTCTGGAAAAATAACTAGTGAAAGTAACCAATAAAATTGTCAATTCCAACTGTCCAATTTACTTCAGAGACATCTCCTGTGACTCTGATACTGGTTAGTACCTGAACTTCTAAAAGAAGTAACTGAATGAACAAGTCCCTTGGGTTTAATTATTGAGGCTTTTTCAGATGAAGAAAAATGTCTTCATTTACTTGAAGCACTTTATTTCTTACAACATTTTATAGTAGGCCTATAAATTCTTACCACTAGAATGTCAAACAAAAGCACCAAAAACACTGAAGCTGCAATCCCATACACATACATGGAATGAGCTCCACTGATTTTAGTATTCTATTTTTATATAAAATATTGTAGTGTAAATTTTATATAAAAGTAGTTGTAAATGTAAAGTTGATTAAGACTTTTAATGGCATTGAATATTGCTACGTGTTTCTGATCTGTATTCTTTCTAAAACCAAATAAATCCACACAATCTCAGAATGGAATGTAAAGTAAAACTGGAGTAGAATACATATTTGGTAGATGTTCAGAGCAAGAGTAAGGAAGCAAGTAGCACCAAAAATGACTTTATGCAACTTAAACATGGAAAGTAAAGTATCACCTGAAGTTGTTTTTAAAAACTGTATGCTGTCAAAGCAGAATTGGAAGGGAGTCCCCATTCACAAATGGAAAAATGTCAGGAGTACTTCTTGGTAATGTAGTTTATAGAGGAAAACTTTGCAAATGGGGGTGAAAATGGGATGTTAAGACTCTGGCGTTTTGTGACACCCAGTATCTCAGATTAACATTGTTCTCTTGGGAAATATGAGAAATAAAAACAACTGCCACCTGGAAACATATGTATTGCTACCACCAGTATAAAATCACAGATCTCAGTGAAAAGAGTTAAGCCAGATAGGCCATTTTACTCCCCACAAATGTGAACTGTAACTTTTCTGTTGAGAGTGTTAGCTCAGCACTATGTAGTATGCCCTGTGCCTTTAATGCATCACAAGTTTCAGTTCAAAATGACATCATACGTCATGAATGCATTAATGATTACCTGCGTATAAACAGTTCCCCTCTCCAAAAGAGTCAGTGTGGGAGATATATAGATAACATGGTTTTGATCAATTACTTTCAGGATTATAGCCAGAAATTTTGAGTTGTGTGGTCTGAGACTAATTTCTTTCAGGATTATAGCCAAAAATTTTGAGTTGTGCAGTCTGAGACTACTAACTCGAGCACCATATTGGGCACTGAAAGTCCTTCCTCAAACAAACCAGCAAGCAAACAACCCCCGGCTATACAGTGGTACCTCGACTTACAAACTTAATCTGTATTGGAACGGTGTTCGCAAGTTGAAAAGTCCGTAGGTCGAGGCACCATTTCCCATAGGAATGCATTGAAAACCAGACCCCCAGGAGGCCTCCGAAGGCGCCGATCGCGGTGGCGGGGGACCCCCAGGAGGTCTCTGATGGCAGTGGGGAAGCCCTGGGAGACCTCTCCGGGGTCCCCCGCCGCCATCTGAGACCTCCTGGGGGTCCCTTTTCCTAACCGTTGGGGCGAAAGAGCAGCCTCTTCGCCACCAACAGTTTGAATGGAACGAAAAAAAGGCAGGGGAAATTTGAATTTCCCGCCCTTTTCCCCTGCCTTTTTTTCGTTCGTAGGTCGAGGCTCCGTTCGCAAGTCGATACAATTTTTTGCGAATGGAGCCGTTCGTAAGTCGAAATGTTCATAGGTAGGGACGTTCGTAAGTTGAGGTTTGACTGTACCTTTACTTCGGGGGTCGGGGGACTGTTAACCTATTCATAGAAGTACTATCTTGTCCACATTGCAAGTATTCTTGACCAAAAGCATGTCTGTGTTGTCTTAATTATATTTAAGTTGCCAAAAATTCTGATTTTGTGGTGATGCTAGAAGAGATCTAGGGACTGCTTGTGATGCATAATGATAGAGAGGCAAGAATTTTGCACATTCTGAGAAATATATCAGGGTTATTTGTAAATGGGAACAAGATGCCTGTTTTCACAGGTTAATTGTATGGAGATAAGCATCTGTTTATCTGCCTGTTTTTATCAAACATGGTCACCTGACATTTGTATGTGAATACATTTTATATGTGAAGTGAATTTTGAGTTATGAGCTCTGCTATATTAAACACAGTATCTTATGTGCCTGGAGGGTGAAAAAGCAACAGCATGTGCTTCCACAAGGCTTCTGTTGCTCGCAATTAAAAGGCCTTGTGCTTCTATTTTCCTTAATGGATTTTATCAAGTGAGAAAAAAAGAAGAAACAAAGAGAAAACACAGAAGGGCTGCAGAGTGTCATCTGGAATCCCTGTAAATGTCATGAATGAGGCAGTATGATTGCACAGTAAAAGCTTTGTCTGGACACACCCACAACCTCAATAAAAAAGGTTAATGTTTATTGTATAAGAAAAGTTCTCTTTCAGGCAAGCACTAATAACATGCATGTTTCAATAGCTTTTCTAGCAAGAAAATGGTGTAGTTCAGAAGAACCTGAGATTCCTGGAGGAAGGGGAATGGGTGGATCCCTCTAATTATTGTCCTTTATTGTCCCCTTCCTATCATAATTTGAAATGAAATATCATTCCCTAAAATACATCAAATATAGCAATGTAGAGGTTATAAAAATATCAATTTCAGCCTAAGTATTTGGATGTGTAGAAATGTGTGTGGTGTGTGAGTGAGAGAGGTTTGGAACAATGCTGTGGCAGACATACACATCTCCTCCCACCAAGCCTCATTAAGCCAAAATTCTAAAGAGAGCCCTATCTTTTAAAAGCAGAGCAAGTATTGTCCTGATGAGTCAGGGGCAGCCCACCAATTGGCAGACCCATTGGGTGATAAATGTCCTAAGACCCCAAGGCTGACGACACATTTTTCATCATTAATCCAGCCCATTGTGAACTGGTCTACTCACATTGATTCCAACTAGGGGGCATCATCTGCTGTTAAAAGGGTGATGACTCGCTAAAAATGAAGGCTTGAAACTAATCAAGTATAGTTAGAACCTTTGCTGGCAGCTTGCTTAGATAGCCACAGGGCAGTAATATGACAGCAACAGACACTTGGACAGGCACTTTTCAGCTTTGTACGGGAATGCAGCAGGCTTCCTTGAAAATACTCTTTGTCTTTTGTCCCTTGTTAGATGACTCTACAGTGTTAAAAATATAGAGTAGAAGAATGGGATTCTGAAATATAATGTAATATAATGTAATGTCCTGTCTGAATTATCCGTCTGCAAAGAATTCCCTTTGCAATAACCATCAGTAGACTAATGTCTCTGTCTCTGTCTCTCTGAGTTTCAGCACAGATTCTTGTTTAACTAAGAGATTTTTCTTCTCTTGTGCATAAGTAACACAGGTGCCTGACTTTGTGTCTTTAACCCTTTTTTATTAGTATATTAGCTGCAAATTCTGTATGTGATTTTTTTTTAAATGGAGGTGTCATTCAAAATGAGCTCCAAGTAAAGCTGTAGATGCCATATATCTGAATGTATGTCTTCTGAAATGCTATTCTTTTGCAAGAATGGGCAAGATATTTATTTGGTTGCTTTGCTTGTTTATATATCACTAAGCTTGGTCCCTTTTCATTACTGGAGGTGTCTTCTAGTATGTTTGGAGAAGTTTTCAAAATTTGAAACTGTTTGTATTGCTGAAGGGACTTCCTTATAAAGAACTTGGTTCCTCTAAGCCTTTTCTACTCAAAGTTCACATTCAGGAAGTGACACTATTTTAATTGGTAGTATATGCAGTCATCAACCATTGTTAAAGGCACTGCCCCAAGTAACAGTTTATTATTGTGGCAGCTAGTGCTTTACTGTGATTTTATTTTGGGTGGATGCATAAATAAGATCTAATAATGACTTCTCAGTATCAAACAGCCTCATTTTAAGATTTGTTCTGACAGTTTAGCATGACCAAAATGACCTTCTGTAGCAGTGTAGCATGCAAACATCAAAAATAGTCCTGCAGACTGCTATTATATGCTGATGCAAACATTGAGCATTTGGACATCATGCTTTTTTATTCCTCCTTCACCATTCCTATTTAGGGTTAGAAATAAAGATACTTTGTATCCTAGTTAGCCAGGTACTTTAACATTGTGAATGCTAACAGCTTTCTGATGACTGGTAAATTGACACACATATGTCAATTTACAATTCACTTGAATGAAAATCCTGAATTTCTTTAACTAAATCTAAGTGCACCTTTCATTTGTTTCTTTGCTCTTCATTTGCTTAGTTTTTACTTGTTTTGTAATTGCAGTAGGCCTAACCTGTTGTATGAAAAATATTGGAACCTACAAGTCTTAACCTCTCCGTAAGCATATGAGTGAAACCAGCAGGAGACATATTAGTCTAACCCAGGGTTGAAAACTAACCCAGGGTTGAAAACCCTAATAAGAAGACTCATTGTTTGACATCTAATGCTAGGGACGTTCATTTGCCTTCCTGATTTCTGAAAATTGCAGTTTTATACTGTGGTTGTGCTGAGGACAATAGCAGCTGTTGGAACTCAAGGAAAAACATGCCTACAGGAAGGGCAGAGCCACTGACTTCACTTCATGTGAAGAACAAAGCCCTTCTTTTAACTTTAAAGCTTTAAAAACTTGCATTACGACTCTCAGAATGGCCAAATCAACATGACCACTGGCATAATCTAGTCCAGCTTGGTTTAACTGGCATACATAAGAATGCTGGTAGATCAGTTTATTTAATATAATTTATTATATTAATTAAACCTATGTCTGCTCAAAATTATTTTAATATAAATAATCTAACTTTGGATCATGCTTCAATATTTTCATAGGCCAGATGATGTTGTAGCACCACATGTGCAATAGTAGCTAAAGCAAGTGTGTGTGTGTATATGTGTGTGTGTGTGTGAGAGAGAGAGAGAGATATGATAGATGAACATTACAAGGAGACTTAATGTGATCAAACAGTGATTTATCATATATTTTAGACATATTTTGGGATGGTCAGGATCGATCTAAGTACTGGCAGTTGCAAACCAACCCAACCCTTTCCCTTGAGTATCTGCACCCTTTTCAATTAGGCATGGACTGCCTTTTTAAAAAAAAGCATGGGTAGGATCACTCCATTTGAATTTGGTTTCCAGCATATGTGATTGCAGTTGTCAGACCAAAGTGGGGCTGATGAGTGTTTCATCCCATCTGGGTGGCAAGCCAATGCAGCAATATTCCGCTTCCCAGTGAATTGAAAATAATAATAATCCGGCATTCTCTCACTCCCCT
This sequence comes from Intellagama lesueurii, assembly GCA_037013535.1. NCBI lineage: Eukaryota > Metazoa > Chordata > Lepidosauria > Squamata > Agamidae > Intellagama > Intellagama lesueurii. The sequence goes on along the minus strand of JBAJHW010000003.1, from coordinate 54,038,829 downwards.
GCAAAGGGGGAGACAGAAGATGACATGGAGAGGGATCTTTGTTTCTTTTTTCTTAGAATCCAGTACTATACCACTTGGGTAGCAAGCCAATACAATGATATGCTACTTTCCAATAATTTTTTTTTAATCCCATTTTCTCCCACAGAGAGGAAGACATGGGGGCATGGAGGTGGAGAGGGAAGAACAAGCTACATTGAGTTGCTTCAAGGTGCTGTGTGGTTTTTTGTCTGCACTTGCATGTGAACACATGGATCTCCCTAAATGGCATACTGCACCTTGAAGTGACTCTATTTAGCCTGATCCAACCAAGAATAATTTGAATGTCTAGTTTCACGCTTCCTTAAAATTAAAGGGATTTCATTCCAGCTAATTCTCGCTATGCATATGTGTGTTCATTTTGGTATAGTGTACAGCGGCACAGGTGACTTGTGAAGAGAGAACAGTTTACCCCTGCTCAGGCCAAGTATAAGACTTAGTAATGATTGAAAACATTTCCAAAAACTCAGTATAGCAGTATAATTCTGATATATAGAGGTAACAGTGTTGTGAATATCTTTTTACTGCTAATTTTGGAGGGCTGCACAATTTTCTGACCTAACATTTCAATATATATCTAGATTGAAAGTAACATATATATATTTTAAAAAACTCATAATAGTGTGAGCAAATTCTTGGATACAAGGCTTAACTAAAATAAAAATAACATTTTAAAAGGAGAGAGAGGGTTTGGCTTGTTTTCCTGGACATAATCTGGAAATGATAGCAGTTCAGTAAAATGAGCAGTGCTCTTTTCTGCAAAACATTGTGAAATTACATAAAACTTTTAAACACATAATTTTTGGATGTTACACAGTTCTGGTCTATTGGCAGCCTGTAATAAATTAGGTACTTGCATTTATCCTAATCATGGTTAAATAAATTAAATACTACCCCTATCACACATTTAGAAACGAGGGAAAAACTTTACTTAAAAACCCCACCCAACCCAAAGAGCACCACAGTCAGCCAACTGTGAAATTACTGATCATTTGGATTTTCCCCCTGTTTTTGACAGTGTACAGTGAACTAGAATTGGCACATTTTCTGCAGTCTGCAGCACTTCTACTTCACAGTGTTTTATACCAATTTGCTGTAGTTGATTACATGTCCATCTTACTAGAGCAGTTCTTTGAGCATGCTAGATGGGTTATAGCAAATCTGTAGCATAACATGAAGGAAGATAATAGAGTAAGAAAATGATATTTTTGGCTAATATGTTTTTGTTCACTAAAGCCAGACAAATATATAACATTAGAAAAATGTGCATGAACTAGTACATGAACGGTAGGAACTCTTAGGGTTGAATTACATAATTATGTCTCCATATGATTAATAAAGATAGACCAGCTTCCTCTTTACTATTCTTCCAACAGCAGATAAAAAACATATTATTCAGACAATCCTTTGGCATATAAAGTTATGGTCAAATGGGGCTGTAGATTAACTCTACATTTTATTGGTGTTTTATTTGCATTTTAATCTGTTTTCATTTTTTAATGATTGAAAATAAAACAGCCAACATTATAATGCCATTGTACAAAATGCTGGTAAGGCTTTACCTGCAGTATTGAGTACATTTCTGGTCGTCGCACCTCAAAAAAGACATAGTGGAACTGGAAAAGGTGCAGAAGAGAGTGACTAAAATGATGACTGGGCTGGGACACCTCCTTTATGAGGAAAGGCTACAGCGTTTGGGGCTCTTTAGTCTAGAGAAAAGGTGCCTGATGAGGGACATGATTGAGCCATATAAAATTATGCAGGGGATGGATAGTGGATAGAGGGAAGCTCTTTTCCCGCTCACGCAATATTAGAACCAGGGGATATCCACTCAAACTGAGCATTGGGAGAGTGAGAACAGAAAAAAGAAAATATTTCTTCACCCAGCGTGTTGTTAGTCTGTGGAACTCCTTGCCACAGGATGTGGTGATGGCATCTGGCCTAGATGCCTTTAAAAGAGGATTGGACAGATTTCTGGAGGAAAAGTCCATAGCAGGTTACAAGCCATGATGGGGATGTATAATCTCCAGGCTTAGAAGGAAGGTACCTCAAAATGCCAGATGCAGGGAAGGGTTATCAGGAGACAGGTATCTAGTTGTCTCATGTGCTCCCAGAGGCATCTGGTGGGGCCACTGTGAGATACAGGAAACTGGACTAGATGGGCTCTTGGCCTGATCCAGCAGGGCTCTTCTTACGTTCTTAATTTGGATGCCACTTCTAATTTCCTTATTGGCAAAAAGTGTATATATTTCATTAATACATGAAGAGCGGGGAAGCAATGTCACATTAATAAATGACTAACTCAAGATTATTCAGCCTGGACATACCTTCAGAGAACCTCTGTCCACATGGGATCAATCCATAATGCAGGTGGTATTTAATTCCTTTATATCCTTGAGAAGGCATTTCTGTCCTGCAGAGCAACAGAACGGTTTACTCTTCCCTGCTGGGTACTGAGTTGGGTGACACTTGATCAGCAACAGAAACCATGGTTTTTTTTTATAACTGGCCTCCCTTAAGGAGTGGTAACCAACAGGTTATGGATATCTGTGAAATGGACTTCCTGGCCTTGCCCCAAAGACAATGGTCATTCATTTGGTGGCCACACCTTTTCTCTTTTATTTTGGTAAAACCTCTTGTTTTCCTAATCCCTGCTATTCCTTTACAACACAGAAGTCCCTCAAGGCTGATGAAGAGTATCCCAGCCCCAGACTGATTTTAGAAGATACACGGCATCTGTCTAGGTTTGCTAAACACCTGTGCATAGTCTGCTCATCAGCCTTTCCATTCAAATTGTTTGAGACTACATTCACATTGATTTTTGGAAGCATTTAGATAAATTGGTCTGCATGTTAAATGTTTTGTAACCTGTGAAATAATCTGGATGCTAATAATATCTGTAGGGGACGAAAAGCAAATATATGTGTGAAGGGTATAGGTATAGAGTCCTTCTGAGGTACTCCTATCTTAAAGTGGACAATTTATAATATAATATAGAATCTTGACCTCTTAAGCATTCTATCCCAAGAACTGATTATTCTTGACCTAATTAATATTAATAGGCTAAAACATTTTGGGAAGTAGGTTTAAATGGGTAATCCATCTTTTGAAATCTGCCAAGAAGGTAATAGTGGAATTGGCTGTTCAGATCATAAACTCCTTCTTGTGACAAGGGATATATGCCCCCGTGTCTGAAGGAGACAATGATCCAGCCCATTCTTAATAAGTCCAACTTGGCAACAGACAACTCACAAAATATTTTTCCAGTTGCCAACATACTGTTCATAGGAAAGCTGATTGAGAGGGCAGTGGCTTACCAGCTGCAGACATTCTTGGACGACACTGATAGTCTTGATCCATTTAAATCAGGGTGTAAGTCATATCATGGGACTGACAGTTCTGGTTGCCTTGCCTGATGACCTGCTAAGGGAGGCCAGCCAGATGAGATAACCCTGTTGTTCCTTCTGGATATTTCACCAGCCTTTGATACTGTTGACAAACTCACTATCCTCCTGGACTGGCTAGTGAGTTTGGGGAGCAGGAGGCTAATGTTATGCTGTCTCTGGTCCTTCCTTGAGGGTCTCTCCAAATGTTATAGCTTGGGAATGCTGTTTTGACCCCGTAGGTTCCACAGTGTTGGGTGCCACAGGAGTCAATAATCTCTCCAGTGCTGCTTAACATCTATATGTAGCCACTGGGGGAGATCATCCAGAGATTTGGAATGTGTTCTCATCAATATGCTGATAACATGTAGCTGTCTCTCTCCTTTTCATCCTTGTTGGGGGAAGCCCTGCACTGCCTAGACTCGGTTATGGATTGGACGAGCGCTAACAGGCTGAGGTTGAATCCTAACAAGATGGAGATCTTGTTTTGTTAGGAGAGGACTGTGGTTGGTCACGTGGTGGTGCTGCGGGTTAAACCGCAGAAGCCTCTGTGCTGCAAGGTCAGAAGACCAGCAGTCATAAGATCAAATCCACGCGACGGAGTGAGCTCCCATCACTTGTCCCAGCTCCTGCCAACCTAGCAGTTGGAAAGCATGTAAAAATGCAAGTAGATAAATAGGTACCACCTCGGTGGGAAGGTAACGGCATTCTGTGTCTAGTCGCGCTGGCCACGTGACCACGGAAACTGTCTTCGGACAAACTCTGGCTCTATGGCTTGGAAACGGGGATGAGCACCGCCCCTTAGAGTCAGACACGACTGGACTAAATGTCAAGGGGAACCTTTACCTTTACCTGGTTGGTTAGGGGGCTTTTGTCTGCTCTGGACAGGGTTACACTCCCCCTGAAGGACCAGGTTCATAATCTGGGTGTGCTTCTGGACTCTGCTCTCTCGATGGAGAAACAGATTTTGGATGTGACAAGGTCTGCCTTTTTCCATCTTAGATTGCACACCTGCACCCTACCTAGACAGGAAGTCTCTGATAACACTATTTCACATGTTGGTAATCTTAAAGATTGACTATTGCAATGCTCTCTATGTGGGTCTACCCCGTGAATGTGGTATGGAAGTTGGCAGCAGGTGCAAAACACAGCAGCCAGGCTGATCTTGGGGATTTTGAGATATGATCATATGACTCACTTGCATTGGCTGTCAGTTTGCTTCTGTGTCAGATTCAGGGTACTAATGCTGATATACAAAGCCATTAACAGTTTGGGACCTTGCTACCTATTGGAGTGCCTCTCCCTGAGATCAACCACCCATGCCACTTGCACTTCCCAAGCTTTGGTATTGCTAGAAAGTCCATGACTAGGACGTTTGTTTAGTAGTGGCTGCTTCTTTGTGGAATACTCTACCTGTGGGGATGCGCCAGATCTCTTCCCTCCTAATACTTAGAAAGCATATAAAATGTTCAGGACATCCTCTCTTTAAAATTTGCTATTCTTTATTTTTATCTATTCTTATATGTTGATTGTATTTTGTAGTTTTTTGTCCGTTGCTCATCTTGGGTTCTCAGGAAGTGTGGTTTGAGTGGGGTATGATTGTTTTCTTTTATGTTTAAGTTCTATCTTGGAAATTGCCCAGAGTAGTGGCATGTCGCTATACGGTGCAGTATAGAATGATGTAAGCTGCCTTGAGTCCTTTTTTAAGGAGAAAGACAGGATAAAAATATTTTAAATAAAAAAATAAAAAAAAATAGACATTTAATAAATAAATAACAATATGTATGGTTGTGAATAGGCCAATTTGATTTCTTTTTCTTTCCATCGGTGAATGCTACCTGAATTTATTTGAAATGCAAAGGATGCCACATCAGGAAACTGTATGGAAAGAGCTGCCAGAAGAAAGAACAGGTAAACTACTTCTGAGTACTTTATACCTAGGAAACTCTGGCAATGCTTGTCAGAAGTAGTAATCAACTTGAGGGCATTGGAAGAAAGAGGATTAGAATGATAGGATGGTGTAGATTATATCTCCCCCCCCCCCTGCATTTAATTGTTCTTAAAGCTCTTAATATTAATCTCTGTCTGCTCTATATGCCATTATTTTGGACTAAACTTTCTCCACATTCCACTGCCTCTTTCCTTCTCAAAGCTACGAGTATACAAATGCTAAGTTATTTCAAGTTCAAATTGCCAACAAGCCATGTAGGAGCTTCTGAACAAAGTAGAGACGAGACTGCTTTTTTCCCCTGACCATCAAATACTGTTTTGGGACATTGCTCCAGAAACAAAAGTTTTGTTTAGCTGCTGTGGCTAGTAGTTTTAATAGACAATTTTTTTTCTTATCCATGGGCTGTGTTTTAAAAATCATTCTCAAAAGAAGAATCAAGAATATCTTTTAGGTACTAGTCTTTTGAATGGATAATATGGGGATCCAAACAAAGGTACAAAGGAGGTGCAGTCCACATGTTTAGCCCCACCTCTGAGGTCATGTGACTTCTGCTGATCGCTCGTGTGTTGATGTAATATTTGTAGCAGGGAACCATCTCTACTTGGGGAAAATCCCTTATTTGGTTTATATTATTAGGTTTTTAAAATACACTGGATAGAGTGACAGATCACTACTCAGGAGACCTATGTTTGCGTTGCCACTCAGCCATGGAAACTCATGGGGGAGGGGGACTGGCAAAATCCCTCCATAAATATCTTACTTACTTTGAAATCCCAACAAAATCACTATAAGTCAGTTCCAACTTGGCAACACACAAAACACATACAAAACATGGGGAAAACTCCACAACTATTCTTCAACATATGATGGGTTAGGAAGAGTACTTTGTGTCTGTTATATCCCTTTGTGCAAATAATGTATAACAAGAATGGTTGTCTAACCTTGAAGTGTGTGTCAGATGCATCTGTTTATCTATCAGATACCAGATCCTGTAGGAAGACAAACGCATCACCTTGAGATAGGTAATTAATAATTTAAAAGCTGACATTAGCATATGTGCAGTTAACCCTACATTTATTCCCCATGTGCCCCACAACATTTGAGACCATGATACATGGCATATCTACCCAATTCCCTGGACTTCTGCTAACCTGCCAACACAGTTTTTGTACTACCTGCCCTTCAGGTATCCATTTGTTCAGATGCACATATGTGTATAATGCACATTACACCATATGAAGCACCGGTGTATTATTTTATTTTATGCACACACTGGAGCATTCTCGGGATTCTGGAGAATTGGGATAGTTAACAGGAGTGGTAATATATGAGTGTATAATTGAAGATATATTTGAGTATCTTTCATATTCTCTGTGATTTTTAATTTACTGACTAGAAGGAATTTGAATAGCTTTCCTTTAGCATGGTATATAATTAAAGTTCAATGTCAAGGTGATTTTCCAAATAATTGTTCTACCTATCTATTTATAATAACTCCACGAAGACTGTTATCTTTGACAAACTTTTCTAAAATCAAATAATGACAGAATACATTTTCTAGTGCCGGCTTGCTCATTTTAGGAAAGATTAATATCAGTTTTACCATTAAGACATTAATTAATTTTCAGTTTTGCACACTCACACTACCCATTTATGTTTTCTTAGAAGACAAATTGCTACATATCTTTAAACAACTCTCCATAGCTTTATCACAAATGTAATAAGAACATTGTTTAAACAATCATTTTACTAAGGTACAGAATCATACAAACAATAAATATTCATGTAAATGTTCATCATTGCACTTTAAACCTAGCTGGTCCAATGCCAGATTTGAATGACAATTAAAAGTGCATTCTTCCTTTTCCATCTCAGCTTACTTTGTTTTCTTGTCTATGAGAGTTTTTTAAAAAAAGACAACGTTTAAACTGAGAATAGCACATTTCTACTAAATGCTTTTGATCAGCGATTGTATAAGGCCTGGTGTCAGCACCAGGAACAGTGTGTGTTCCTTGTGTGTTCCAGCAAGGGGCTGAACCATTGCTTGCCATCTCAGTACCCACTGCCATTTAGCCCCAGCTGTCGGGTGATAGTGGAGCCACCACCCTCCCTTCTCTTCATCTTTATCATTCACTTGCTTCCTTAGAAATTCCTTGGTTTCAGTGCTAGCATCACTCTTGTGGGATAAGCCTATTCATGAGTCTCAAGGAAAGGAAAAGCTCATGACCATTCTGTCCCTTATGTCCACATATACTTGCCTATCTGATGGAGCCTAGTATGCATGCACATGGCAGAAGGCAAAGCTGTAAGGAGTGATGGTGTATGTCAGTATTACCCCAGGAGCCAGTTCTGTACAGTGATTATTTCCACAGTACATACAGGTATGACCAAGTTAGCACAGGGCTGTTTACAGCCTTTATGAATCAACACAACAAAACTGAATATTGCTGGACAAGGTATAATTAATTAATTTCAGTTCTTGGATCAAATATTTTCTAACATGTTAAGTCCTTTAATTCTTTTGGAGGAGTGGGATAGATGGATAGAATATAATGGGGAAAACACACACACATGAACTATAAATCCACTCAGTCTATGATGGAATCTTTAACTGTTCCCTTTCTTGGCATTTTCCAAAAAGAAAGTATTATGTTCATATGTATTCATAGGATACATACCTGATGCTCTGTTAATGGACATGATGAGTGAAATGCTATTATTCTGTTTTTTTTAATGTCCCTGTATTTTGAGCTGTTAAATTTTATAAGTAGTCCCATTCATGAGATATCACTAAAGCTGGTAATAAAGAACACATAGGTTTTTTGTTAAGCTATGTAGGCAATAGAAGATGAAAATGTGGGCTATGCTGACAGTTTAAGTGGAGTCAAGAATAGGTCCAGAATAGGTTCTTTAAGATGTAATATGCAATAAATATATACAATTGGCATAAAGTTTTCACGTTGTTCAGTACTATATATTTTTAAATATAAACAATTTATTTTTTTAAAATTAAGTTTTCAAATACATATAGCACCAAATGAATTCGCATTTTCCAGGAACAGTAAGTGGACAGGAAGGATTGTTTAAATATAACATAAAAGTCCACCACAAACATGCAAAATCTTCAGGGTCTATGTCCCCTTTTAGACACAGACCCTAAAGCTTCTCAAGGGCAGCAAAATGTAGACCCTTTCATAACCAAGCTTCCTTGGTGATGATGGATGCCTCCTTTCAGTCTTGTGCAATGAGAAGACATGCTGCCACCACTAAGTAAAAAATATTTTGGATATACATTTAAATAGTCTCTTCTAAAAGTAGATAGCAGTCTTAAATCCTATTCCGAAACAAGCTTCAAGGCAGAAGAATGAGAAAATATTACAGATATTAAAGTTGTACATATTATTGACTGCCCCACCTCCAGATACTGGTAGTGTTGCAATATGTTGAAAGGGAGATGAAGGTCTCGCCTGAGTACGTACAGTAGGAGATTAAATACAATGATTCAATTGACAGATTGCTAATTAATTTTAGAAAGTTTTATTTGGCTGCTAATTGAGAATCAGTGAATATCCTGTTCATAGAAGCCCTTTAACAAAAAGAAACTTTCTTTTAGCAAAATTGCAGAATTTATCATCAGATTTAAATTCCAAATGGTACAGAAAAAGTTGTGAATAGAGAAATGGATATTGCCCATTTTTGACTCCTTTTACACCAAATCAATAGGATATGTTTGGTGAAGAGATTCTGTCTCTGATTCCACAATCTCATTGTAGAGGGCAGGAATGGAAAAGCATAGATGAGGGTGGGGAGTAAAAAAACCTCTCATTTTCCATCAGTATCCAAGACACAATAGTATTATACATCATATCTATTTATTGTGTAAACCAAAGTGCATTAAAACATGTTTGTAAATGTGGTAAATTCCATCCACTAAATTTTGTTTGTGTATAAATACTAGGCACAGCTAAATAAGATCTTTTGTTCAAGAAAATGAACTTGTTAAATAAGGATTGCCATCCAGACAATTCTTTTGTAGAAATAATAATAGGAAGAACCTGAAAAAAGGAAAAGAAGGTGGGGAAAAGAGTGCTGTATGGCATAAAAAATGTGGTGTTAAAAATAGGCTGCTGTGGAAACAATAAAAGTATTTGAAATGTGGATCTATCTCAGGACACTAATAATTTCTTGAATTGAGAGGTTGAACAATGAAGAAGTATGAAAGCAGATGAAGAAAGAAATCATAACACAAAATGCAGAAGGCTAAAATATGTTGGTAGAAATTACTGTAGAAGGAGAAACAGAAGATACAGATCGTTACAGCTTGATCTTTCAAGGTAAAATAAGTGGGAAAAGACATGCAGGAAGAAGTTCTTGTATGAAAAACTTGAGAGACCGATTTGGATGCCACACAATGTCATTGAGCAAAAGTGCCCCTTCCAGAGTCAGAAGTTGGGACTGTCAGTTGAATTTGGCCCATTTATTTGAGCAGCACTTAAATTACATTGGCTATATGAAAAAGTGGGATCATAACTATGAAGCATTTGAAAATTACTGATTGTGTGTCTATGTGTTTTTGTGTTGAAGAGGGAGAAATTACTGTAAAAATCTTTGGCTTTTTTGTCACTACAGGTTCAGTACAATTTAATTGTAAATAATTGTTGGAGTTAGCTAGAATTATTTGCAGTTACCCTGCTCTGTTAATATAAATGACAGTTTTCACCACACTTTATAATAGAAAGTATTATTGTGTGATCAGAGTGATTTAAAAGGTAGGGGCTTGTCCTCTTGTAGATGAACATATTTTAAATAGGCATTTAATCCTTGTGAGAAGTGCTGTGTTGTGACAGTCCTTAAAGATGGATTCCTGTATTTATCTGAGAAAAGGGCACAGTACAGGCAGCTGCAGGACATGCTTCCCCAGCATATGTGTCTGAACTCTGACCTAGAGATATCACCTTTGTGAAATGAGTCTTCATGCCCATTCAAGCCTTGACCCCTTTGCTTCGGTCTGCCATTGACTTTGCCAATTTACGATGGGGATCTACCATTGCTTGTTTCATATTTACTGTCAAACCAGCTTTGAATGGTAATGACCTGATGATAACCCGAGTCTAATGGGCATCCTATAGGTGAAAGGCTGTTGTTGCAACATGGATCATACAAGCCTTATATATTTCTCTCTCTCTCTCTCTCTCTCTCTCTCTGTGTGTGTGTGTGTGTGAGTGTGTGCGCAATGTTAAATTGATTCCTTCATGATCATAGTTATGTAAAGTCTAAAGCATGTAATTTCTAAATAGAAAGTTATCTTGAAAAAAAAGACATTTAATATGAAGAAAATTAAATATTTTTCTCTTACAGAAAAATATTTTTCTCTTACAGGGACAGAATACAGGTTGGATTTTTCTATGTTTTGTACTGATTCATGCAAAAACAAAAACAACGTTGGGGACTTTTGGTTGATCCCCTTGTACATAGTTTCCTTTATTTCTGTGGTGGTGAAAGACAGCCAAGAAATGCATTTAAATATTTCCTTTTCTATTTTGCCATTATTAATTAATTCTTACTCAGACACTTTTGCTGGAGCTCTAATGGTGTCAAAGCCCTTTCCTCCCCCATGCCTTTCCAAATCATTTGAATAACACTGCTCATTTAGAATCTGTCTTAACCTCAGTACATCCAGGCAATTTGAATTCTTATTCTTTATTCCTTCCCTCCTCCATCTAGTATCCCCAGTTGTTTAATGCTGATTCAGCCATGCATTACTAGTCAACCTTATGTATAAGTTCCATAATAAATTAAATAAAGCTCTGTGTGGGTCAGCTTAGGCTACTCCGATTAAAAAATGATTTACTAAAGAGACAGAGAGAGGGGGACAGTAGAAAGTGCTGTTAAATCAATTAGGAGTCCATTGACTGTCAGCCTGTTGTACATAGTGTATTAAAATGCATTCTATTGTGTAAAAAATAGACTTCTTCATTGAAAGTGAATTAATATTTGCAAGCATATAATAATGTTTGAAAAGCTATAAACATTCAAATTTAATCCTTCATTTCAGGCTAAGCATATATAGCCAAAAATTGTAATATCCACAAAAGTATGCTTATGCCATTTTAATAGCAAGATCCACACAATGTTAAAAGTGAATCAAACTTCCAGCCTCTGTCTCTGCAGCCAAATACCTGACTCAATGAAGCATCTAAAAGCTTTAAGAACAATACACTTATGCTAAACATATGATAGTATGCAATAATTTGTCAACACTACTAAGTAACATTTTATATGCAGAATCAAACATTGAGATTAATTTGATTTTCATAGGCTGGTGGCCCCAAAGTTCCCTATATACTATAGCCTTGTAAGAATACACACTCCGTAGATTCTCACTGTACCTCCTGGGAAAAGAGCCAGCCTGTGTAGCCCTTGGCAAGCTGCACAGTCCCAGAGCACACTCAGAAGAAGGGAATGGTAAACCACTTCTAAGAACTCTATACAGTCAACCCTCGACTTACGAACGGCCCTAGTTACGAACATTTCGACTTACGAACCGCTCTGATAGAAAAATATTGACTCGACTTGCGAACTTAGATTCGAGTTACGAACCGGAAAAAAAACTTTTTTTTAACCTAAGTCATCTTAGGTTAAAAGGAAAAAAAAGAAAAAAAATTCTGCCCCTAGTGGTAGGAACGGATTAACCGGCTTTGCATTAGTTCCTATGGGAACTAATGATTCGAGTTACAAACCGCCCCTCGACCTAAGAACCAAAAACAGCCGGAACGGATTAATTGGTTTTCAATGCATTCCTATGGGAAATGCTGATTAGACTTACGAACTTTTCGACTTACAAACTTCCTTCCGGAACGGATTAAGTTTGTAAGTCGAGGGTTGACTGTATGTACAAAACCTTGAAAAGGGTTACTATATAAGTCATAATTGAGTTGATGGCATACAATTATTAGTGCTCTCAGGGCAGTCTGCCATATGTTAGTGAAGGAATAATATATTGTTACAAGAGAATTTTAAACAAGCATTCTAGATACTGTCTGGATTCAGACATTCAAGGAAGAGTTAATTTTACTGCATATAGGATGTATAAAGAACAGGGTTTCAGTCACCATCTGTACACAGAAAGTATCTATGGTGGGGACAAAGCATACTGTTACTTCATGTGTCCTTCACAGATGCATGCATGGCTGTTACCTGATTTGTATGCACATGATTTTGAACAAATACCATTTTACTTTCACATTTATAGATTATAATTTAGGTTTATAACTAGACATGGGGACAAATATAAAAAAGAATCAGGATATTTGTTAAATATCCCTGATTTGTCAGATATTTGTTGCTTCGTATTCTTGAGGTTCAGAGACCACAACAAATATGAAGCAACGAATATAACACTTTTATATTCGTCCCTTCGTTCCCTATCTACTTATGCTCCCACGGATCAGGTGTTCCTCGGGGGCATAAGCAGAGAGGGGTTTTCCTTTCAGGCAGCTTCTAAAATGGCTGGGGGAATGGCTTGGTTCCCTTTTCCTCCTCTTCCTATGCCAGCACGGCATAAGAAGAAGAGGGAAGGGATCAAAGAGGGATCAAAGGGATCCCCCAGCCGCTGCGGGATTGCTTTGATCCCTGCTTTCCCTGTTCTTGCTATGCCCTGTGCAGGGCTTAGCAAGAGGAGGAGAAAAGGGATCAAAGCAATCCCGCAGCCACGGCTGTGCGATTGCTTTGATCCCTGCTTTCCCTCCTCTTGCTGTGCCGCGTGGGGCATAGCAAGAGGAGGGAAAGGGGGGGGGAAGACCCGATGAATGACAAATTGATTCGTTGTTCGTCAGGTCACTGGGGGGCAATTTGTGATTCAAATTCAAACCATCTCTATTTATAACAATATGGATGATCTTGGCCTTGCTCTCCAATGACATATCCTTACTCTCAATAATATTTTCTAACCTCTTCATAAGTGCAATTCTAAGTCTCAGTCTTCTTCTGTTGTTTGTTCAGGGGGACGATTCGTTTAAAATGTGGTGTTACAAGAGAGCATTAGAGATACCATGGACCTCCAGAAAGACAAATAAATGGATGCAAGGCCAAATAATGACTCAATAAAAGAAGTCATGGCCTTGGGTTGCAAGAGCTGAGCAGGGCTATTAATGATAAAACCTTTTGAAGGTCATTAATTCATGGGATCCCCTTAAGTTGCAAGCAACATCACACTACATATCAGGAGCAAACACATAATTATACTATGCTTGATAACGGATAGATGGCATTGGCATTTGTTTTGAGGTGATGTAATCGATTACAAAAGCTATATTTATGATGAACTTATAAAGTAAATAAAATATGTTTGTGCGAGAAATTGAAAAGTCATTGCTTAATTGCAGTTATCAAGTGATGATCATGTGTGTATGAACCAGCAACTTGTTCACTAAGTATGAATGAGAAGGTTTTTCTTAACAAGGGCAATACTTTTATGGAGATTTAGCAGATTTCTCATATGATGTCTCCTGCAAATAATTCTAAGTAATCAGATGCCTCTGTTTTGTGTGTGTGTGTTTTGTTTTGTTTTTAAATTCACCTGATCTAAACTATGTTAGCACTGAATGGAAAGAAGGTGGTGTGGACATAACAAAACCTTTTGAACACAGCATCAGAACAGCAAGTGTATCTCTGTGGTTGTTAGCCACATCGACACACAGTCTTCACTGATGCTTAAACACAACGTATTAAAAAGATTGGCTTTAAAAAATGGACAGACATAATTTACAGTAAAAATTCCACAAATATAAACCTTGACAAAAAATATAATATATCCATGTAATAGCCATAAGCAGGAGAGTGGAGAGGGAGAGAAGGAGAAAAACCCTCCATGAATCGTAACAGTTTAAAAAGTGTCTGGTAGTCTCATTGTAATAGTGAATGTTTCTTACATTAAGTTCCTGCAAGACGTCTTCTATTTACAATATAGTACAAATTTTCCACAGTGAAAGAAGGGGGGGGGTCTTACCTCCCTCTCAACACTTCCACGATTAATATTTTCTAATTGTGCATAGGTAGAAAAAGGTAATGAAATCTGTATCATTAGGCATAACTAGAATACATAACATTGGTGACATCAGGGAAGAGCTGAATTACGTACATGAGGAGTTCACTGGCACAGATTGATATGTTTTGTTGTTGCTGCTGCTGTTGTTCCTGTTCTGGAAGACACGAAATAGTAGGAAAGCCAGGGTGCCAGCTGGGGAAAGGTCGCCCAGGGTCCATGATCCCAGGACAACACAGAAATGGTGTGACAGCTTTGTTAGTCCAATGCTGAGCTCATAGGTGCTGTGCATTTGCACTTAACTGAAATACAATAATTTGGTCACAAAGTAAAGAACCTATCTTCTCCCTCTTCTAGAATGAACACAGTAAAATGTATGTGCTTTTATGAACTGAATGAAGTAATTTTGTTTCCCTAACCCTTTTTATCTGTGACCAGACAGAGAAATAGTAGATAGCTGCAGCAAAAATAAAACATAAACAGAAATATTGTGATATGTTTAAAACTAGCATGTTGAGAACCTTTAAGAGAAAAGCAAACAAAACCCTCTCTCATTGCATCCTCCTGTCTCCTCCCACTTTGGGGAGGACATTTTCCATTTGTCATTAATTTTTTTATAAGTGGTTCAGTGCATCTGCACTGCCTTAATACACTTATTTCGCCGACCCACCCACCTTCCTGGCCCCTTCACAGAGCTGAGGAAGTGTTTATTTTGCCAATATCGATGTGGCTGTCTTCTGAAGCCATATCACAAAATGGCACATTGCGAGTGGAAGGCTCCTTTTGGTTCATTTCCAGTGATTGCACATGCTGAAAATGAACCAAAACAGAGCATTACTCGCCTTGCCAAAAAAGCAGAAGCCCCTTACAGGGGCCAGAAAGGTGTAGTTAGAAATGCTCTGGGGGAGGGCTGGTTTGCTCCAGCAAATATTTCATCTGATTGCCACCTTTAGAAGTGAAGCAACCTGTCTCCACAGCAGACTAAATACCCATGCACTCAACCTCTAAGTTGGTAGCAAAGTTTTCTCTCTGTTTCTGCTTTGTCACCTGTTGTTTAACCTAATGGTTAGGTTAACTAAATTGTTTAACTGTTTAACTATTCATTTCTGATTAATGGGCTTCTATGTCGCACTGCAGAATCTGTCCAAATTAAACATTAATATTGTCTTGCAAGTAGATAGGTGGCTTGTAAGAAGAATGACTAAGTTCTCACAAAGAATGAGGAGGGCAATAAGGATAGTCAGGGGGCTGGAAACCAAGCCCTATGAGAAAAGACTGAAAGAATTTGGCATGTTTAGCCTTGAGAAAAGAAGACTGGGTGGAGATATGATAGCACTTTTCAAATACTTGAAAGGCTGTCATACAGAGGAGGGGCAGAATCTGTTCTCAGGCATCCCAGAATGCAAGAGACATAATAATGAGCTCAAGTTACAGGAAGCCAGATTTTGGTTGAATATCAGGAAGAACTTCCAGTTTGATCAGTACAAAAATGGAAGCAATTATCTCAGAAGGGGTGAGTACTCCAACACTGGAGGCATTCAAGAGAACATTAGATAGCCATCTGTCAGATATAGTTTGATTTGGATTCTTGCATGGAACAGGGGGTTCAATCCAATGGCCTCATAAGCATCTTCCAACTCCATTATTCTGTGATTCTGTGATGATATGATTCTATGAAATTATATTTTTTCTTTTAATTCAGGTAGTTGTGTTATTTAATATTTCATATTTCATACTAGAATGCTTTTCCAACATAATAAAAAAAATAGAACTTGCTATAAAATAGTAATTGTAACCTAGATTTCTCTGAATACTGTTGGAGAAGTCATAATGGGAAACAGTATTAGTGTCCAGAGTAGTGCTGTAACAATAAATAAATAAATAAATAAATAAATAAATAAATAAATAAATAAATAAATAAATATTAGCAGACAAACAGGATGCTTGGAATTCTACAAAACCATTAGGTGTTGTATAGCAGGGGGGTCCTGCATTTTGTATTAGTTTATATTTGTATTAAAGATTTGCAACAAATTGTAAAAGATTTATTGGAGATACAAAATTAACTGTAACATTCTGAAGGCAGCATTGAGGGAAGAGACATACATTTTTTACAAAGGAAAGACAAAATGATAGATTTGAAAACACATTTAAGTACTAATAATTTTCCAGTGTGCTATTTGTGTTGCAGAGTTTTGAATTTCTGGTAAAATTCCTTTTGCTTTGCAGTAGAAATTGAGAGACTCACAGAGGAGAATAACTACAAGTTCCCCAGAGTCCAGCCCTTTTCTCATTAACTGGTACTTAAAGTGTCAACAACTAACTCTGAAACATTTGTAGGAGAAAGAATAAAAACATTATTTACTTACAATTGTGAACAGATCAACAAACAACTGCCACCAAGAGAAGAAAGAGAGGGAATTAAGCATTTAGCAGAGAGGCAGGGCTCTCTTTAAAGTGAACAGCTGGAAGGAATGATTGCTTAGTGCTGGATAGACAGACAATCACCCCAGCACAGAAAAGTCACTCCCAATCACTCTAACCACAGACAGCATGCAAGGTTGCAAATAAAACTCCAGCAGTTTGAAACTAAGTGAAATATTATGTCAGGAATAAGAAAATTTGAAAGTAACAGTACTAGGAGTATATCCCGATAGGATATCTTTTTTTCTCTCCTTCTTTGTTGTTATTGCTGTTGGTCCTGCGTGAGAAAATAATAATTTGTATTTCTCTTCTTGACTTAGAAATGCTTGATACAAGTGGGTAGTTGGTGTTATCAGCTAAACCAATAATTGAGTGAAAATGCTCATATTTCAGTGTTTGTTTTTTAAAAACTTGAATTAGCAATTTTTTATCAAGCTATTTAATGTGAAATAACAAAGCTTCCTGTTAATCTCACAAAAATTACCATATATAAAATGCACTTTCTTTTAACTTTACTGTGGCTAAGTGGAATGCTAAAAATCCATACATTGATCTGTATTCCTGCCTAAGGCTAATGAAACAATGCCTTGTTTTTGTAATCTAATAGATTGACTTTTTAGAATGGCCTCTAAACTAAAATCCCAGTGGCATTAATAATGAAAAAATCTTCTATGCTGGTTTTCCTCCTCACATCACTTTCTAACATAAACATTGATAGTATGGAAAAACACTTATTGAGTCTCTGAAAGTTGTTCGTTGATCTCCCTTTATTTCTTGTGTTTCTTTCTTCAGCTGAGCAAGAAGCTTCAGAGTTTGTCACCAAGTCTTTGTCTTCAACTTGGTTGGAAATACACACTGTTGTATTCACATATATTTCATAGCTCAATTGACATCCTCCTTCTTGTGTAGAAATATATTCCTTTTTGTCTGTCTTGAACCCTTTCTGTAAGTCTTGAACACTATTAATATTTTGGAATGTTCAGCACATGTAGAGGAGAGTGCTCTAGCTCTGACTTCTCTGTTGTTATGTGTGTTATCCTGAATTTGGGGTACATGTCATCCTGAATCAATGGGGGATCTCCATGTGAATTGGAACCATAGTATTATCTAGATCCTTTTCAATCTGGCTTCAAACCTGGTTATGGGACAGAGCTGTTTTTGATCATCATGGCATATGACATTACTGGGAACTAGAAAGGGGAAGAGTGTCTTTTTTGGATCTCAGTGGTTTTTGATACCATTGACAATGGTGTCGTTCTGGACCATCTCTGTAATAGGATTTTGAGACACTATTTGCAGTGTCTCTAGACCTCCCTGGAGGAGTGAACTAAGAAGATAGTGCTTGGGGACTTCTGTTTGATGCCTTGGCCTTTGGCCTGTGATGTCCCTCAGGATTCTGTTCTGTCCTCCTTGCTATTTAATATTTATGTAATATTTAAACCATAGGGAAAGGTTGTCTGCAGTTGTGGAGTTTGATGACACCAGTACTCTGATGACACCCAACTCTATCTCTCCTTTTCATCTAATTTCAAGGGAGCTGTTCCTGTTCTTAACTAGTGTCTGGCATCGATAATGGACTGGATGAGGGAAAGTTATTCCAGACAAGATTCAGCCTGTGCTGGATGGGGTTATACTCCCTCTGAAAATTCAGTCTCACAGATTGGAGTACCGTTAGACTCATCCTCCTGGACCTCTCTTTTGGTCACAGCTGCAGGGAGTTCCCATGGATTCCAGAGGCTCTCGGGTTCAGAGTCATCATCTTCCATGTGTTTGGGGCAATGAAATTGGAAACAAAGGAGTGAGGAACTGTAGCACTCCCCTTATTTATGGGTTAAATATTTGGGAATCTTAACAACTGAAAAGAACTTTCGTATAAAATAAAAAGGGAAACAATTTTTACTGTTAGCTCTGCTGTGCCTCTGTATTTTTTCTACTGAGAATGATGGGCAGCATTACAAACTTACTGTAACAGGCAGTGTGTTTCCATATCCAACTGGAAGAAACAGACATTATCAGTGCTACCAACCAAGACAGCATTTATTTTCTCTATCTCCTAAACAATGTCACTGTTTCAATCGGGCAAGCATGTGTTTATCAGGACTTTCGAGTTTAGCCACCTGCTGTGAGCAGATTTTTTTAAAAAAACTTCATGGTTTATGGGCTGTCATTTAGCATCACAGATAATTCTTTTGCTCTGTAGGCATTAATATAGTTTTATTGATAATTACCAAGGGTATGATTTCTTTCTGGCCATATGGCAAATGATGAGGTAGCTTCTCTCAAATAGAAAGCTAATGATTGAAGAAGGTATAAATACCAAAATATGATGAAAAATGATTGCTTACAGAATAGTCTGCTGGGTAAAAGAGGCAGCTGTCTCTGTATTTCTCAGTAAAAGGTGAGATTAACTAGAGAAACTGTATCCTATATGTATCTGACTGCAGGTGTTAAGAAAAACAGAGACAGTTTCTCAGGCTACAATCGTCAACATCCCTAGCCGAACTGGTCATGGCCCCTGGTCCAGCTGTCAGACTGGCTCGATCACCTGCACAGAGGCATTGCACAAAGATGGAAGGAAGTTTAGTTATATATGTGGGTATAATGTTCATTCCATGTTGGGAGTGTGTTTGGGGGCTGAGATACCATTAGATCCAGTTCCTTTCCCATTCCTGCCCAGTGCCACACCTCCGAAAGCCTGGAGCCATTTGGAATGAAAGTGCAGCCTTCAGATGTTTTAAATAAGCAAATAATACCATACATTATTAGAATGATATATCAATGGCTTAGAAAACATCCTGTTAATTTCATAGTGGTGTTTGAGTTTTTAGCCTTGGCTAATTTTCTGTTGTGTTCACAGTTTTGGTTGAACAATTATGTTGAATGAATATATCTTGGAAATTGTGCCATTCTTCATTAGGATCAAACTACATATAAAAACAAATTTTATAGGCGATTCTGTATACTGTATATTGTTTCTGATTTATTTTTTTGTGCCAACGCAGGTGCACTGTATTAGTTACACATAATCCTTTCTCAAGCAAAAGGAGCAACAGAGCATCGTTAACTAGAGAGTTGTGTCTGTGGAAATAATTCTAGAGATAGGTAATAAAATCATAAATAAAAAAATCACTGATTCACTCTTCTAATAAAGTCAAAGGATTTATTAAGGCCTCAAATTGGCCTCCCTGCTCTGAGGATCTTTAGCTTACTTTGAGCTTTGGGACTTCACCCCTCCACCTTTGAAAATTAAATATTTAATATTGCCTTGTCTGTGCTTACTATAGACTATGCTTATCATTCATTTGGGTTCTGTGTCAGAATTCATTGGGAAGAGATGACTAATGTTCCTTGCCAAAATGAAACCTCTCACTTCCTTTTAACCCCTGGGATTATGATGGTATTACCATTTCAGCAGTCTCCTAGCACTGCTTATGTTAGAATTGTGGTTTGATATCGTGCAGATTAATCCAAGCAGAGCCCTGTTTTATTAATTTGCCACCAATGAGATTCTTCTTAGCCGAACCATTACTTTTGAGTGACTTAATGTGCAGAAGGACTATGAGGAATTCCATTTGGAGAATAATGCAGAAAAATGTATTGATGAAATGTGCAGGATAAGAGTATTATTAACATGTGTTTAACTTTTACAGTATTTCACGCCACTCTGTGAGCTCTTCTCGTAAATACCCATCCTGGGTTTTGTGAGCAATTGCACTGACATTGCATAAGAAAAAAGATGGCACTTGTGTTTCCAAACAGTTTATCTTGAAGAATTTAGAATCATAGGCATATTTTAAAAAAATTGTATTTAAATAACATAAATAACATGTTTTGAATGTTATGTTACTTAAAAACTATTTAACTATAGATAATAACTGTGTTATACTTTGAGTTTTTGCTTCAAGGTTTTTCAAGTATTTGAGATATATTGTATACATTTTTATAGGAAAAAACCATATCTCTTTTAGCTTTGCAGAGACTTTGGTACTTGCAAAACTTTTGCTTTGCTGAAATTCTCTTAACTGACAAGAAAGCAGCAAGTTGTAGATAGTTCCGGTGTAGCTGTTCCAACAGTTTCATTTATTAATAAACTGTGCCTAGAATCATGTCACATAAACTGGCATCAGTCGAATGGCATAAACCACATTTACAAATTATGATCAGTTAAGAAGTCAGTTCTTATATTCTTCATTGTGCACCAGTCACATAACTTAGAACAAGATGAAGAATACAATGTCTACTTCTTAAACACACACAGAGAGGGGGAGGGGTTAGCCAGAGCCTCTTCTTCCACTGCAAATGATCTAAAGTTATTGTGAAAAAGCATGCATAATCAAGACCTTAAGCTATTTCTCTGCATTGAAAGTGAGTAGCTGTTAGTTCTCTGCCCTTAAAGCTGTGGAGCCTTGATTGTCAGCCTTTTATCATCAACCTGTGTTGCTGTTTCCTTCCTGACTGCCAGATGGAACTGATGGTTCAGATGTAACTGATGTGATTGAATCTTATCCTTTTATTTCACTTCCATCTATGAAGTAATAACCCCTTTTGACTTCAAGCAGTACATCTGTGTCTTTATCTGAATCTAGGGGCACCTCTGTGATATATACTCATATTTAAAACAGGAAATGGTTCACACTTTCCACAGCAATATGAACACCATTTAAAAATTGCATTCAAATGTCAACAAATTCTTGTTGGTTTGGTAAATACAGATAACAGCATCCATCCTCAGTGGAATGACTCTTTTTTTTAAAAAAAAATCTCTGTTTTGTTTTTAATGCCCAAGTTTTGGCAATGGAAAATGTCGCTGTCAGTACATTATATAAGATTTTGGACCCTCCAAGAAGACAATACACTAAGGAGCTGATTAAAACAGAGAACCTACTGTGCTCAAGTAATGCTTTACAAATGAAAAAAAATGAGTTCCCCTTGCTCTTATTACTTACAGTGTGTTTATTGTATTTGCAAGGGGAGTCTTTACAAATATGAGTGATGTTCTGGATCATCTGTTTTGTTTTGCTACCCTGTTTCCCCGAAAATAAGACAGTGTCTTATATTATTTTTTGCTCCAAAAAACGCATTAGGGCTTATTTTCAGGGGATGTCTTATTTTTTTCATGTACAACAATCTACATTTGTTCAAATACAGTCATGTCATCTTCTGGTTGCTGCACAATGGTGGAGGGCGGGGTTTCACTTAACTGGGGCTTATTTTTGGGGTAGGGCTTATATTACGAGCATCCTGAAAAATCATGCTAGGGCTTGTTTTCAGGTTAGGTCTTATTTTAGGGGAAACAGGGTACATGCATTCAGATACAAGGCTTTTCAAAATGTTTTTACTCTCTTAGAAAAATAAAGTTCAATCAAAGAAAAGCAAGTATTATCTAGTGGCTTGTTCACAGTTATATGGTCAGAATCAACATAATTTAAACTGATGCAACAAAATGAAAAACACTTTAAAGGTGTTACAATAACCCTATAGTACACAGAGCTGATTCAGTGATCTTAGAGGGCTTGCGATCTAGAAGAATGAGAACAGGAAACATACAAAGCTGAATTTTGTAGAACACAAGACAAAAAAACTTGGTGTGTGGTTTGTTTGTTTGTTTGTTTGGGTTTTTTAAATAGTAGGCTGAGTTACAAGCTCATTTTGGAGAGGAGTTGTTACTTGCATTAATTTTGTACTATCCCAATCTTTGATCTTTGTTAATGCTTAAATTATATACCTGTTTCTTGGAGATTAACCACTGACCAGCATAGACAGACTGTCCGTGCCCTTACAATTGCATAAAGACTGATTTTGCAACACTGAAAAGGTAGATACCCACCACCAGTAATCCAGTGGATAGAAAACCTTACAACGTTATCGATATATGAACATATGGCACACAGACAGTAACTACACATGAATATATTTTTTAATATTTGTAAACCTTTCATAGAAGCTTATATATAGGTACTCTTTTGTTTTGTTTTTCTTGTCCTCTGCTTCCCTTACTTTTTTCCTTTCCATTTTAATTGCTTTTGCAACATTATAATGTTGTGTCTAGACCTATTGTATTGCTATTTTAGCTATTATTTGTTTTGTGTTAATTTTAAGTAACTAAAAACGTTTTTAAAAGACAGACCCAACATACAACTAAGCAAAGTTGAATTTGATGAGATTTCTGATGCATTCAATGTACCTAACCTAAGAGATATTCTAATCCATAGCATATGAACAAAAGCCATTCATTTTGAGAAAAACAATGCTACTGAAAATAATAATAGATTTTCAGTTTCGGCTGGTGGGGCAGCATCTTTCACAATGTCTTCTATGCATCCTTTATTTAACTTTTCCATGCATGGAACTTTAATAAATGATTAGCTGTGGTTGTGCAAAGCTTATAAAAAATATGACCCTAAAGAAGACATGGATGTTATTTTATATTGTGAGAATTTTGAAATTTATTGCACAAAAAATATACTAAGCGTTCTTGCTCTGGCTTCCTTCCTTTTCTTTGAACTTGCCAAGTAACTGCTTTATCCCAACAGAGAATCGCCACTGATGGAACTGCTTCTGTTAATAGAATCTCCCCAATTTTTGCAGACTTACTCAAAGCCCATTTTCGTAGTAGTGGCAAGGTCTGCAAAAAAAAAAAGGGGGAGGGAAATAAAGTTTTGCCATGCTGGTGCTGCAGCACATGACATTTACTGTAGTCTTCTGTGCACTGTTCATAGCAAGAAAATGATTCAGTTTCTGACACTTCTCTGCTGTTTCTGATGATATCAATTTAGATAGATTGTGTGTTTAAAACACCTATAAGAAATTGATCTTGGTGGTGCTTACACACCTTCTCCACCTATGTGTGCTGTCACCCAAATGGCAACCCCCACAAACACTTGTACTAAGTTTGTGGTTGCTGTTTGAACTTCTGAACAGGGACTCCTTCTCTTGGATTATCCGTATCACCAACCCAAGCAAATAGCCAGCCATTTACAGTGCTGCTTTAACTCTGTCACAGCCAAGTGTTGACTTCACACAGCCCTTCGGTAAAGTAAGAACAGTTTTAGTGAAACACAGCTTCTTTACTGTATTGACCTAAACCATTTATCAGGGCACTGATCTGCAGTATATATGGCTATAATATCTTAGAACTGCTATTTATAAAGTAATACGTGGGATTTAAAACCAAAAACAGTTTTTGTTAAAACACATACAGAGAGAAAGAGAGAGAGAGAGAGAGAGAGAGAGAGAGATTAAATTGACATGTTAAAAAACAAACCAAAAGGTTCAGAGAACAGGTAAAAGAATAACAGTGTTTCAAACTGTCAGTTTCAACGGTAATCCTAAACCTTTATTTTTCATCTTTATAATTTTGAATACATTCTGTTCTTTATAGATAGACAGATAGACACTTCATTTGACAGAAGTACTAACAAGACCACATTGTTATCCCCAAACACACCAAACTCACTGTCAGTGCCAAACTCTAATCTGCATCTTTAACTGACAGTACTAACTAATATTGCTAATTAACAGAACTGACTGACTCTCTCACTAACGCATACACACCTTTATATGCAAAAACATAATCCTCTAAGGGAAAGCAGAAAAATAAGCACTTTTTTTGTTTTCTATAACTTGCTAAAACTGCACAGAACCTTTTTTTTGAGAAGTTAAGCACACACATACCAAATAATCTCAAAACAGACAATAGATTGTTATAACACACACACAGTTCCTCATCCTTGCCTATGAAGATAATACAAGGAAGGATTTATACCTGTAGCTTCACTGATTCTTTTTTGCTTACACATTTTTAGCTTCTTTAACTATGATGAATAGTAAATTAGATTGTTATAAATGTTGCTGGTTCCCTTAGGTGACAAATTGGAACAAATACATAGACAGTAAATGCTAAATGCATGTTGCAATTCTGTTAAGTTCCTGAGAATACAGAAGATTTCAGAATTTAAGCTTAAGATTTGTTCTAATATGCTTCACAACATGACTTGTTAATGTGTCACAAGTGATGGGACAAAAAGTATAGAGTGTGTGGAGTATGGATAGAGGAATTTATACTTGAATTGGCCACATTTTGTTCTCAGACTTAAACTATATTGTGCTTAAATTATTAAACATATTGATGAATATTTGTTGATCAAAACATAGCATTTATGTTAGTCATAGCCATGTATTCAGTAGTTGCAATGGATTGTGGCTCCTTCTGTCTCCCAAACAAGAAAAATTTGGTCAGTAAGAACAGATCGATTCAGGAACATTTATGTTTCTGAAAGAGAAAATAAAGCCTCTGAGGTGAAAGGGTTTTCATTTTACCTTGTTTGTATTCAGAACCATTTATTTGTGGATCATAGAACTTATTTATAAAAGTGTCTTGTGTCTGCTACTAAGTGTGGTAAAATGAGTAAATCTCCAAATATTTTTAGTCTTAGCCTTTAAAACAGTGGGACACATGAGGCTAAAGAAAGGATTTTTCAGGGAACTAGAAAAGATTTGTGCTTTAACGGTCAGAAATGGGGGGGGGGGAAGGTTAAAGTAAAGGCCCATATAATATTTGATCGCATGTAGAGAAAGCATTTTTTAAGTCAAAGAGAACAAGAAGAAAATTTCAGAAGAATGTGGCAATTCAAACTCAAGGAATTTGAAGTTCAGTGACATCTTAACAAGAGTCATTCTTGACATCATTAAAATTCAAGCCATTTGGGGGGTTTACAGGTCAAAAATATCCCAAACTGAGCCCAGAAAATCTATTCCAAAAGTACAGAACATATTTACAAGATGAAGTATTGAACATAATGAAAACATGAGCGCTTAGATAGGTCTCTACTAATCCAGTTCACAGATTGAGGTTTGAATATGATAAATTAGGTTTCTTGTGCATCTTGAATTAGAAGGAATTACTTCCTTTATAAACACTTTCTCAATACAAAATGAAATGGAAAAGAATCGAATACTATGTTTTTAATACCACACAAGTAGTTTGAGTAATTCAGAAGAGTTTTAAATTCTGTACAGTACTATAATCATATATTATATATCACAAATCTTTAATATTAATTTCTATATGTTCTAAAATGACAGTTTAAAAATGGTGAAATTGATAGCTAAAAATAAAGTGAAATACTTTTATGCATTTTGCATTTTAACAAGCCTGCTGTCTCATTGGAATGCACTGTCTTTTTGTGCTACAGTTTATTTTTGGAATTTAATAAGGCACCTGTCATATCTGCCTCAAGGCTAAAGAATATAAAGGGGGAGAAATCCAAAGTACTGTCATGTTTGAATGACATGGGGCCAATTTTAATTTTTTATGGGAGGTGACTGAAATTAGCAAGCCTTAGTGGCAAAGATGCATTGCTGTGCCATCTGCTTTAAATACCCTGAGTTGATGAGCCAGTAATGATGTAGCCCAGTGACATTCAGTGGATAGATTGTTCTCTTTTCTGGTGGAGCTTTGTTGGGTGGAAATCACTTTTGCTGCAGTTGCACATTCTTTCCAGAAGCATTGCTCATAAGTTGTACAATTTTATCCATTGTCCATTAGTATATAATGGTAGCACTAATTTCTTTAAGACTTTGGACATAAGAATTGGCCAGACTGGAATTATGGAATGTACTGGCATTAATGGAGAGCCAGCTGGAGAACTGTGGTAAATTAAAATATTTAGAGGTGAAAGGTCAAATGTAACAACGAAGATATCCGATATAGCAATAGAAAATATGATTACCCTGTTAAGCATGATGAAATTTCAAGTTTCGGTCACGTTTCTATTCTGAAGTATGGCTTGTTATTACATCTTTGGTTTTTAAAGGGTCCTTTTGCCAGGTTTGAAGGAAACAATGAACTGTGTCTTCTTTTATGTCAGTGACTGAAAGCCTTAATGTTGCTCCCCAAACACACATAACTGGAAGCAGGGAACATGGAAGGCTGAGGTTTGAGACAGCTTAGGCAAACAAAAGCAAGGTTGTCATATCTAAAGTATACTGGAGTCCATCCTGGGAGAAACATTCCATATTAAAACTGAATGCTTGCAACAAATTTATTTTCTATGACTTTTTTTTATCCATTAAAGGTTGAAATTAGAGTTAAAATATATTTATAATAATATAATATGACTTGATTCACTTTGGTACCAGAAGCATTAAGACTTTTTGAGAAGCTAGACCTTGACATTTAATACTCACATAGCCCAGGGCTGAAATTTTATATTCGCATGGAACCCACCTTAGGACAATAATCAGTGTAATAAAAATAGTGAATACTCGATATTCTCATCTTAAAAATGTTTTTGAAGAAGAGTTTCTAAGTTAATCGGTGATCAAAACCTTTGAATGCTGTACCAGTCAATGATGGCGGTGCTGGGTTGGCTGGGCTAAGACTACTTCAGTGTAAGGCAGTTTGCTGTGCTTCTGCATTCTGAAACTAATAAGAAGGTCTTCCAATGACACTTACAATGGCTAGAAACTTGTAACTTCAGTTTTCATGAGTATACTAGGTACATACTAAACAGGCTGGTTTTTATAGGCTAGTGGCTTTGTTAATTCCACATATAAAATTGATCCAAATATATTTGGCTCTGTGAATATACCTAGTGCATTCTTTCCTATTCCTTTTTGATAAGTAAACAATTTAGCCCAGATATGGACAGACAGTTCCTTTGTTCCTGCAGTGCTTTAGCACAAAGAGTTCTATCAACACTTGGAAAAAGGAGTCCTTACTGACATTTGGCAATAGCAATTGTTTCATACAGCCATTACTTTCCTCATGAGAAAATGGGAAATGGAGATCAGAAGAAAACTGCCAGCCCTTTTCAGTTTGACCAGTACATCTAATGTCCAACAAGAAGTGGTTTTTGGACGTCAATGTACTCTGCTGGTGACCTCAGCAGAGTATACTAGTGTCCTCAGCAGAGATAGTTAAATAATCAGTACTTAATGGGAGATAGTTAGCTTTCTATGAATAATTACAAGAAGGTGAGAGAATGGAACAATTAATGTACAGCACAGACCTATTTGGTTCTAAATATAATTCCATTTTTAAAAAAAGGGGGGGGGAGATTTCATAATTTCCATCCAATCTGTTGGTCTTTTATTTCATCAGATAATTTTATCAAACACATTTCTTTAATTGAGCCTATTCTTTTTTCAGCTTTTTTCCCTAGAATTGCATGCTTTAAATATTTTATATTTATTCATCTTTCTTATGATTGTGGCATGCAAATTCTGCTTCACAGAGGCTGGTATTCAGAGATATTTAGTAATATATCAGCGATCAAAGCAAATATGTTTTCTTCACAGAGATGTAGACGAGAAATCCAGTTAGAAAAGTGGTCTCCATGTATCACTGTGAATACTTACTTGGCAGTTTTCTTTTTCTACAAAGGTCAAACAGACCATAGATGTTCAAGCGAAGCCTGTGATCAGATGATCCATGAGAAACGTTCACCTTTACCTAAATTTAGCAAGTAAACACTTTGCCCTATGCCTTTGTACTTGATCCTCATTTCTACCATTCCTTTCTGGTTTTAATGGGAGAACTATGAAATATTGCTATGTCGTTAGAAGAGATTGGATTGTTCAAAGGCATAATTTCTTGGAGATATATCAGATTTCCAAATCCTTCTTTTCTCTTGCCCTCCCCCTTCTTTCATGTAGAAATATTTCCAGCTCTCTGATGTGTGCAGGTGTTGTTCTAAATGTTACCTTTGAATCTTTGCAGTATGTTGTATCTCCTGCTGGTGGTCAAGGCAGAGTTAAATAACCATATGGCTCCTGTTGCCATGCTCTGTTAGCAGTCACTCATGACACTAGCAGATGGTTATGCTTTGCTTTAAGAGACTATTTCTTTTTCTCCCCTAAGGGCAAATCATCCTCTGTCTGAAAACTTGGCCTTTTTTCACACTAAAAAGAAATATTTGTGGTTGTAGCTGAGCTTTCAGGAAAAAAAAGATGTAGCACAGAGAAAAAAACAACAACAAAACAGGGGAGGGGGGAAAGTGCATTACAGTGTTTTCCATTAAACAATAGTGGTAAAATCAAGCAAGCTTAAACAAAGAAAACCCATTATCTACAGTACAATGCATTATCTTTAGTGCTAGTGTATTTATGTGCCTGAATTTGGGGGCTCAGAACAATTGTATTGTTTGAACCTCATTCTGCTATATTAAAGGGAAGTTGGAATGCATAAATTAGTTGACCATTTTCTAAAAGCCACCATCTGCTGATTATGAGTGACAACCCATGACATGCAATATGAGTTACCTGTATGACCATTCATTGAAATAAATAACTGGTATAAATCTTCCTGCCCCAGTATTTGTTGTTGTTGTTGTTGTAATAAGAATTGGCATGCAGGAAGGGATGTGAATGAGAAAGACAGAGAGAATGAGAGGGAATTTTCTAATGTAAAAATTTCTGTTTCTGAGGTGAATGAACAACTATCTTTATGAGGTTTTCTTATTCTCTACTCACTTGTTTGCTCATTTTTGAAATTGTATAGTATCTCAAGCATATCAGGACATTTTGAGGGTACAGAATATAGTATAGAAAATAGTATATACTCTCTCAGATAATTTATAGTTTCTTTTTTGGCTGGGAATAAAGGCACACAGAAATGTGGCAAATACCATGTGTTTTGACATGGGCCATGAGGAAGAGTCCTGAATGACCAATGTCTCTTTGTCTAACAAGATTGGGAGAGATGTACCAAACCACTTCACCAGAGGTGAAATCTGAAACCTATTGCCTCTGACCTGAGTCTGTAGCCCTTATTTTGAAACTTATTTTAAGCAGAGAAACCTGGCTCACAAATCTATTTGGCCATGACTTTTGCACTCTGTGGTGCCCAGACTCATAAATACCCATATGGGGTCAAAAGCTAATTTATGTTTGTGATTTTTTTAAGTGGTCTACTAGAAGAAAAAGTATCACCCACTCTTGCCTTTGAATTGTATACAAGGACCATGTGGCTTTTTTGTGGTACAGAAAATAATCAATATTTAAGACTAAATCTCAGGAAATAGAAATCAGGTACTGTTTGAGCACTGGAAAAAGCTACCATTTTGGGCAAGGGGGCAGAATGCAATAGTAGATGTAGCTTGATGTCTGCACACCTACAAATGAGACATTCAGTATCAAGTCTTCATCTTGACACCTAGACTAACTGCAGATATCTTAGTTATAGCATCCAGCCTAATTTTTGGTCTGAGAAGTATTGTTGAGAACTCAAAAGCTTGTACACCTCTGCAGTATTTTGGTTGTCCTAATTAAACATACAGCCCAGCTATAGATTTTTGTCCACACTGCAATGAACCATCACAGCTATCTTTCTTTGTTTCCATGAAAAAACTAGCAGTGTGTCAATAGCAGAGACACATCTCAAGAAATCATCAGAATTACAAAATATACAAGCTAAATATTATGGCTAGTCTGTGAAATGTAAAGGAAGCCAGACATACCACTGTTTGACATCTGACTCCTAAACAGGGTGATTATCAGATATAATACTGGCATAAATAATACAGTAGGTATAAATGAAGAAACTTTTATTTGAGAAGCTTAGTGGTCTGGGTTCAGGAGCCAAAGCCATTAATGGGTATGTGCCACTAGCAGACACTTACCAAATGAGGCGCCGTTCAGAAATCTTTGTGCAAAAGCTGGTTCATTGAGCAAATGCCTATTACAGCACATGGAATTCCTGGAATGAAGATGAGGAAGTTTCCTAAAATGGAAGCTCCCAGAGGAAGAGATTGGGCTACTGACATAGACATAGGAAACCGACAGTTTCACTTTATCTTTCATTTTAACTGTATGAATGTTACAGTGGCAGCTGAATGTACTGAGAAATGTTTTCTTCTTAACACAGGTTGGTATACAGCAGAGACACATTAGTAGGATTTTGTTCCTTGTACATGCATGAAGCCTCTACTCCTAATGTGGTGACGGAGATAGTCAGAAAAAATTATTTACCATTTGAGCTGATGATAGCATGCTTTTTGCTAATGACTACTGGCTTGGATCCAAAGCAGTGCTTGAATAATTTGAGGAGATGGGATAGGAGAGACTGTTGCACAAGCCCTTCCTTCTGATTCCTCTAATTTTATCAAAACCATACTGTGACAGTAGCATGCAGCTAAGTGATGGCCCCTTTTTGTCCAGCACTTGTGCTCAGAAATTCCAAGCAATTCCCTCTTCCAACTGCTGCCTCTTCTACCATATTATGCATCATTCCAGATTGTGAGAGGTGTGACTGTGATGGGGGAGAGGGTTGAAAAGCTAGCTGATTGCCATTCTCCTTGCAAGATTTCTTCACAAGGTTTAAACATCTAGATCTTTCTATTTCAGGATCACAGATTTCTACCTCTATTCCTATGGTTCTTCATTTAATTACTAGAAGATAATTCATAATAAATTGCTTGAAACTTTGAAGAAACACCTGGGAGATTTTTTTTTAAAAGTAAGGTAGTCAGTGAATATGCATTAATATATTTTGTATAGGTACAAGAGCTGGTAAAGAACTGCTTAACCATAAGGTGAGAAAAAATATATCTTGGTGACTTGAGCCACTGGAGAGTTAGAACGTTGTCATATTTAGTTTAGATGTAAATAGTAAAGCACTAGAAAACATCAACATAGTCATATTTGATTTCAAAAAAGAAAATTATTTAAAATGAGGGAAATGGTAAAAAGGAAATAGAGAGGGTCATATATCTCCAGAATGCTTGGGAGAGATGCAAAACTGCAATTTTCCTCCAGAAAGGTCAGGAAAGATAGCACAGTCAAGTCCACCTGGAATGTTTTGTGATGTAATCACATTGAGTGTATATTACTGTATGCAATGTAGCTAGTATGCCATTTGTATCCTGAAGATGACAGGACATGAATTCCTGTTGAAAGCTTGATATTTTATTGTTTTTTTTAAAGTTTTTACTTGGAAGCTTAGCCCATTAAATTTCTTGGGTCAGTTCAGTCTGTTTGACTGAGACTGGTCAACTTTTATTATGCTCCTAGAAAGTAGAAAGGTTTTTAAGAGGTTTCTAATTAATAAACTATGTGAGGCAGGGTGTGGGGGAGAATTATTCCAAAATTGTAAGATTTTCCCAACCTTTCTGTGCAAAAAGGAACACTAATGTATGTATGTATTTATTTATTTATTCAATTTATACCCCACCCATCTAGACCGAAGTCTACTCTGGGTGGCTAACAATAATGCATAAAAGTAAAAACAATATAATAAAATAAAGACAACAGTAATAATATAATTCAAGATAGCAAAAGTAATTAGGTAATGACAGGAGGGAAAGCCTGCCTAAAGAGCCAGGTCTTAAGTTTGCTCTTAAAAACCTCTAGCGAGGGAGCCAGACAGATCTCTGCGGGCAGACTGTTCCAGAGGCGAGGGGCCACTGCCGAGAAGGCCCGGTTTCTTGTTCTTTCTCTCTGGGCCTCCCTCAGCGTTAGGCCCCTCAGCTGCCCGTCTTGGCTAGAACAGGTGATTCGGGTAGATCTAGGTGGGAGGAGGCATTCAATAAAACATCATTGGTGTTCCACACTTTTGTTCAAAATTTTGGGAAAACAAAATTATTCAGTCAGCCCTGGAGCCTAGTAATGTACTTCCAGCAACAGGAGTATTTACTACCTGATCCCCCTCCCCTGCACCAAACATTGTAAATCTTCTTGCCACAATTTGTATTTCCAATATACCTCTGTCTAGTATGGGCCTACCATACAAATGTGCATACAGTGGTGCCTCGCAAGACGAATGCCTCGCGGGACGAAAAACTCGCAAGACGAACGGGTAGCCAAAGGAGATGCAGATAATTAGGGATGGGAAAAAAATGATATTTGGGTGACAGTGAGATTAAAGGCATTCTAGATGAGGAGGAGGAGGTAGCACAGAAACTGAATGGTTATTTTCATTGTCTCCACAACTGAAGGTAATAGTTGAACTGGTAAGTTCAGCTTGGTATGGATACCCTAATCATGAAGGCAGAGATCACTAAAGAGTTTTAAGGGCTTGAGTCTGCAAGTGAGGAGAAGGAAACTCCCCAAGCAGCCTATAAGGAGTGATGACTACTGGATCAGAGGGAGACCTGAATTATGCATTCATGGACAATAGTTGTATGCATTTTGACAGAAGGCATACAGAATGAAGACTGTGAGTCCTCTGGCCAGAGGACTCACAGTCTTCATTCTGTATGCCTTCTGTCAAAGTGTATACAACTATTGTCCATGAATTAATAAGGATAGAGGCTTAATAGGGTAATTTGCTACTGATTGCTTGTGTAGTCATTAGCCAAAAACTCTATAAGCATAATAAAAAGTTACAAGAAAGGGTGATTTTTAATAACATTTTGAAATGTTAGAAGTGCAAAATAACAGTATTTCTCCTTCACAGATTCTCTTCAAGAAATGCTGATGATGATGACGAAGCTGCAAATATATTCTTTAAGCAGATGTCACAAATGGGATGTCCAGTGTCAACAGTTACATAGTACTTTACATTTCTGAATGATCAAAATAAAAACACATTGAATTTAAGGAAAACTACTCAATTTGACATTTATGACTGTGTGGCTGTGTGGCATCCTTTTGTGCCTACAAGTACAAATATCTGTCAAAGAACTATATCCATGATACGTATTGAAATCATATTAATAATAATATTAATAATATTAAAAGGGCTGGGGTTACTAAGATACAGTCTATGAGAGAGAAATCATGGATAAAATTATCACTATTCCTATAGCTGATCCCATACCATGTCTCATACTATCATATGAAAATTATATTATATTGCATGGTCCAGTATCAGCTCTGGATATATGACGTCTCTTGACTATGTTGTGGTTTTTTAATGATGAAAAATACACCCATTAAAGTGAAAGTCTAATACATCTGAACATGAGACAGGCATTAAATTTACTGAGAATCATTACCAAATCTTCAATTCAACACTTCCTGTTTGAACCTACTCTTGATATCCCTCTTCAACTTTACGCAAGTGAACTGGAACGTTATAAAGTAAATGCATGAGGAGAGGGGCTACAGTGGTCATGTCCTCTTTGTCATCCTCTACGCACAAAGAGCAACTTGTCTGACTGGTTCTCCCCACAAATTTGGAAACCTGGATAATCAGATTTTCAAATTGTGTGAGAAGTGCCACAGATGCAAAGGGACTCCTAGCCCTTGAGAAAGCAGCTGTCCACATACACTGGCAACTGAAGTGGAGATGGAAGGAGATAGGGACTGCATAGTTCCCATTCTTGCACATTACACTGTTTTAGACCAGCTGTAAAGAGCCTTCCAAGGTTCAGTGATGTCAGCATGAGGTAGAACATTCATAGGATTAGCTACAATGCTAGAATCAAAATTCTCTAAGAACAAAATAGCTATGGTATTTCTGTTGTTGTTCGGGTCAAACAGTATAGAGATATTTTTAAAAAACAACAACAAAATACAGACAGTAATTAAGTCATTCTCCTGTTTATATATTCCAAACTTTTCAATATTCCCTCTTTTCTTCTAATTTTTAATGCAAGCCTCTCTGTCAGTAGTGGCTGAAAAACAGGCTGCCCATTCTAAAACTGGACAAGCTTGGTCTAGGATGTCTGATGTTAATAGTTCTGACAGCAATGAAATCACAATGCTTTTGTCACTTGCAATTTAATTTGGCACTTCCAGGTCTGCTACTTGGGTGGGAAATGTGCTTCCATTTGACCTGATCTATCTGATCCAACTTCAGAACCAGCATTTATGGCTACAAATGGGGTGGGCACAGCAGCTGCAAAATCCAGATGCCAAGCTTGAGAGTTTATATTTACAACAGTGCCATCTGGGTCTCTGGCTAGTTTCTGTTATTATCTCTTGGCTGCCTTTATAACTAGCTTTGCTGGGGAATAGAACAGCCTGTGAGATATTTTCTGGGTCAGATCATTTATGGGAGTCTCTTGTCATGTTTGATTCCATCCCCCCCCCCCCCCCACACACACACAGTGTGCTGAAATGAAGGTGGTTTTGCTCTTTTTATAATGGAAGTGTAATTTTGGACATAATAAAACAGTTCTTGATTTTAAAAACAACTTGAAATATATTTGAATTTTAAAAAATTAAATGACAAAAATCTACTTGACAGTTGCTTATGCAACATGTATAAAATACTCAGTTAATCTACATAGTCAAACATACAGCTGTCTTGAGTCTATTCAGGTTGTGATCACATGGAGAAATCAATTGCAATTTACACCACTTGTGGATCTGTCCAGTGGGATCTGTTTCCTGGCAATCACGTGACTCATGGGGAAAGTGCTCCACCCTAAACCCAGTCTGTGCCCAAGGGCTTCCACTTTGGGGGCTGGGCTGGAGTGATTTCCCAGAAGATGAAAGGGTTGCTTTCCCATTAAAGCAACCCTTTCTGGTGGGATCAGATGCATTCCTTTGCAATCATTTGATTGCACCCATCAAGTTATATAGCCATTTGAAAAGGCTATATAACATTTTCTCAGTGTCATGTTGGCCTCACCAGGCTTTCAATAAAAGGGTTAATCTTAATACATGAGTAGAAGGACACACACACCTCTTACAGTTGGAGAGCTAAATCTGAAGAAGAGAGCATTGTCTATGCATGAAGTGTCTGATTTTTCAAGTTTTTTGATTGTGTGAAGAGAACCTGCAAATACGGAAAGCTCTCCTCTCCAGATTTAGCTATCTACATCAAGGAACTACGGTAGAAGGAGCATAGACTGGCGTGCTGTTTTTGCTCACAGATCACAATCATTCTATTGAATATGGCTTTTAATGGTTCCCTCAACACTTTTATGTTCCTGGTAGCAGTGATTAGAACTCACCATGCAGTACCACAGTCGTCTTACCTTAAAAACCCAGAGAAACAGAAGGATCTTTATAGAGGTACAGTGTTCACATTACACTATTCCTGAACAAAATATGTAAATTAGCTTGAACACTAATAATTGTTCAGTTTTTTTAATTACTGTAAATGTTCATAGAAGTAAAACGATTGGTTGTTATACTAATTCCTGCTTGATCTACAGAACATTATTAGTAATAGTGATAAAGCTAGAATAGATGGAGTCAAGGGACTACTGTTTGCCAACTAAGGACTGGGGACAGGGCTAAGGAAATGCTGATATGGGGCTTGGGAAGGTGGGACCAAAAAAAGGTTCTTTGAGTTCCATTGGCAAAGGGTGGGCCATATGAGGGACAGAATGGATAGTTTTAGAGACATTACAGAAGAGGAAGAAAACTCAAAGACACATACGTTTACATTGTTTCATAAGAACAGAGCAGTGTGGAATATTGATTAGAGACTTGGGAGATCCAGGTGCCAGTTTCCCCTGAGCCACGAGACTCACCTAGTCACCTTGGGTTAGCCACTCACTTTCTTTCTCCACTGGTGTCTTGGGGCCTAAAATGGGAAGAGGTATGTGTATAGGTCCCTAACAACTCTCCCGCGCTCATAAATAAACTTCCAGATTCATCATTATTGCTTGGAAACTGACCATGAACACAAGCTAACCTAACCTTTACCAGCTTTTATATATGAACCTTGGCCTTGGTTTGAAAGGGATTACAGACTGCAAGGTGTTACCACCTAGTCTGAGATATGCCAAGATGATCAGACTCCTGGGCATCCAAAACTCTGATGAAGGGAAGACCATTCAGCCAATTAAGCATCTCGAGTCCCCACAAAAGGGTACATACTATAGTTCAGAATTACAGTTTCGAGTGGAAAGTGCTGGATCCTCACCACTCTGGGGAAAATAACAAACATGGAGAGAAATAAGGCTCTTGGAGAAAGGAAGCAAGGTGTGTGATTATACTTTACTCAACCATGAGAAATGCTTTCAGATCCCTACTTATCCACAAAAAATACACTGGATGTGGACTCTACAGCTTAACTTCTCTGTCATCTCAGCCTCAAAACATGGTTGCTCCATATACCATCATGGTCTCCAGGCCTGTGAATGGAACTATATACATGCAACAGAGGCTGCTTCATGCACTCTTTATGACAAACAAACAGGCTGCCACTATATTGAGGGGAAGGGGGCAATTAACCACAGTAAAATGCTACACCCAAAAGCCAGTCCTCTATGTGACATATATTTATGACATTTTTCTGATCTGGACCTATGGAAAGAAGTCTCTAGAAAAATTCCACCAGGATTTCAGTAACTTTCACCCAAACATCAACCTCACCCTGGAACAATCTATGCAACAGGTGCATTTTCTAGACACCACTGTGAAACTAAATCATATGTGAGCAAAATGTAGCAATCAACCAGGCATACAAAGCAATAGCATATGTAGGAGGGGAATAACACTTCTGGTCCTGGGCAGTGTAGGAGAGGAAGAGTGCCAGGAACCTTCATGAGGTATATGCTGTGGACCAAATTTGGACATAATTTATCAATGCAGGGCAACAAAATTAAAAATTGTCCTAGATAGTTGGTCCCATGGATGGTTAGAATGGGAGCATACAGTTTTGGAAACCTTCAAGATGGTCTTAAACAAGGGAATTAGTATTTGATAGCTGCCTTAGGCTGCGTTCTTCAGAGAAACAGTGGGATAAAAGTGCAATCAATCAGTGGTTTGACTCTAGGGAATGAAAGGGAAACTTCTTTGGATTCATGATTAATTGATCGAATTAATGGTAGCTGGCTAAGCATTAGGGAGGACATGCTTCAAGAGATAATTAGATAGAACTAAAAGGTACCACAAGAAGTGACCAGCTGTTGCTTTAACCTTCTGGCACATCTTCAGTTGAGGATGCTTCGGCAATGGCCAGTACAAAGCTTTTAAAGTGATGGGTTTGAAGGAACTGTTTTAGATTTCTTTATTAGGGTGGGGACTTGGTAGTCAGGAAGGCGTTTGTGCCTTCCTGACTACCAAGTTAATGTTTTCTACCTGAACTGAACAAGGCAGTAGACATACAGACCATGAATTTCAATTAGAACAGAGGCCCATAGCCTGAGGGACTAACATCAGGATCATCTTATTCATAGCTGCCATGAGACCTTTGCCCCTCCAGAACTTCTTTTTTCAGAACAAAGGATTAAACCACCATTGTTGCTACGAGTATTATGAGTGGCTCCACCCTCTTGCTATACAGAAGTCCTATATATGTTTCTAAATGGGCATACAACATGCTTCTGTAACATGTACCTGCCATGGTAGCATGTTAAGAAATGCTTAGAAGAGATAGCAAAAAGAAAGGGGTGGGGTGGGGAAGAGAAAGAAGCCTTTTATCTTTGAAGATAAATACACTGCAAAATGTGAATCAGGAAAGAAAGGAAATAATTCATTTCCAAACTCTTCTTTAAAATCCTGGAACCTTCAAAAGTGAAATGTGTATTTAAAAGGTGCTGATGTCCTGACAACAAAGAGCTTTTAGAATAAAAAGGGTGTTTCTTTTTCAAATGCAGTCTTGAAAAGGAAAAAAAAAAATACAGCAGCAAAATGCTAGCTGTTTTCCAGAATAGGCAGTTAAGAGTCTCTCTCTCTCTCTCTCTCTCCCCCTCCCTCTCTCCCTTTATTTCTTTTTCTTTCTTTTCATCTTTTTCTGTTAGACAAAGCTGCTAGAGGAAAGTCATTCAGCAAGAAATCATGAAATTATTGCTGTTTTACATTGTGGGCAGCAAAGGCATAAGAGAGAATTTTTTTAAAAAAGAGTTTATATTACTTCATCAGGAAGGAAGAATGTCTATGAGCTTAGGCCAGTTCCTCCAGGTGTTGTGATGCCAAAAGAACACATTTCAGATCTCATCTAAACTGTGAATGC
The DNA here is from genome assembly GCA_037013535.1 of Intellagama lesueurii. NCBI lineage: Eukaryota > Metazoa > Chordata > Lepidosauria > Squamata > Agamidae > Intellagama > Intellagama lesueurii. The sequence continues at coordinate 54,000,193 of JBAJHW010000003.1, read as the reverse complement.
GAAAACAGTTTGTAGTTTCCTTGAAAATATCCTTACATTGATTGACACAGTTTCCATACTGAAAATAATAGCTTGGGGGCTGCCCATATGGTAATTTCCAGTGCTGCAATTTTCATACTGTCTCTAGCTAGGAAACAAATTTCTTACCAAACTATAGGAGTTGCATACAAATTTGTCACTTGAGAACATAGCCATTTGCTGACACATCTCTAGGCCTTGTCAATAGAAATAGGCAATAGAAACTTAAAGCAGAATCAGGTTTAAGTGGGAGCTCTACTGTTGCTTCCTCAGGAACAAATGTAGTTTTTCATCTCCTTTAAGAAGGGACCAGAAGTTCAAAGAGATTTTATTAGGAAAAGGAGGTTATTGCTTCTATGAGTTGTGGTGGAGGTAAAGGAAAAGATTAGAGGAAATGATTAGAAACTAAAGTCAACACAAGACAGAAGTCTCCTGTGTCTAAAGTCATTGAACAGGAATTCAGCTAAATCTGGACGAAGTCACCATTTCCCTTCAGGAGCTGGTACTTCTTAAAGAGTGTTTGTGGCCTTGGTAATAGATCATTGGTGTGCAACTTGTGGCCCTCCAGATATTGTTGGAATAGAACTCCATTAATTCCATTATTATTGGCTGTGTTGCAAGATTTCCTCTAAGCTGGGCGTGTGCGCATGCTCGCCTGCCTCCGCCTCCCTGCTTGCAGCTGTTTTCCGATCCACACAGGGAACGTGTTAGGTTCCGGGCGTGACAGAACCCTGCGCGCAGGGGGTTGAGTCGTGCACGTACGCAGGGGCAAAGTTGTGAGAAAGTGAGGTGGAGCCCTGCCCAGCAGAGCTGAAAGTTAGAGGGTACGTTGCTGTGTTGGATAGCATTTATGAGAGCTGTAAGCCAAAAGCATTTGGAGAGCCACAGTAGTCCATTTCTGCCTTAGACAGATGGCAGCTCAGTCTTGGAAAGTTCACCAAATGAATCTTCTTTCTTTTGAAGGTTCATAGTGCCACAGGTACATAGGCCTATCATAACTCAATTAATCCCTAGTTGGTTTAAAACACAAGATAGATCCCTGAGAGGAACTATTTGTGTCACTTTTATTGTACTCACTGCTTGGCTTTCAATTTGTTTCTATTGGCTACTTAAAGTGCTAGTTTTAGACTTTAGAGACCTAAATCAGGTGCTCTCCAGATGTTTTGGACTACATGCCCCATAGGCTGTGCCAGATGATAGACGGACATCCATATGAAACAGCTGACACATTTGGACTTCTCTTTGAGTCCATGTCACATGTTAGCTCCAGCCCGATGTTCATTTAGTGGGCAGGCATGATTGAAAGCTGAGGTACTTACACTGCAGAAGAGCTACCAAGGAAGTTTCACATAGCCTCTCTTAATGCATTTCTCATGGGTGTCCCCTCCATTAACTGTGCCTCTTTATGGCTTCCTTCATCTGTGCTTTTATTCTGTTCCCTACCTTTTATTTTTGCTGGATACAAAACAGATTTTGGATGTTACTATACATTTTTCCTTATATCGACTTGCTATTTTTCTTACGTAGTGGTTTCCCCCACACACATTTTCTTAATCCTGTGAAAAAGAATTGGCAGACAGAGATGCATTCATTAATATAATTTTCTTTTTTTGTTTAGCCTTAGCTTTCAACACTTCAGAAACTGCTCAGTCCTGCATGATTAAATCTTTCAGACTACATAAATGCATTGACTCGTATCCACACCTAGGTTGTCTGTCAGTGCAGAAAATGAATAAATGAATGCATTCAACAAAACATGAGGTTAAGTTAGGACAGTGCACCTGGTTTTTACGACCTTAAATGAGACAGCTTAATAGAAGACAGTGCTTAATTATTTCTTCTAAGTAGGCAATCTATTTAGGAAATAGTTATCTTTAAGTATTAATATATTACAATCATAAATATAAACAGCTTTAATATTTCAGAACATAAATTCTAGCTCCCTTAATCCCAGTATGATTTTAAAATTTTCATTATATGTCTGGTATCTTGTTTCTGTAGTATCTATTGATATTTCATTTAAATGAGAGGTCAACAAGCTATCGATGCAAATGCTACAATGAAAACTTCAATCTCAATCAAAGACTATAAACTTTATGACAGTCTTTGTGGTGCATGCATATACACAATATGGCACATGAAATGAATGGAAACCACATATCTTGGTATTCTGAAAGAGAATCTCTAACACTGTTGGCCAAAGTCACCGGGAGCCAAAGTATCTTCTGGCAAAAGAAGTTCAGCAGTGTAGCAGGAGTTGTTGTGGTGCACTTGTAGATGAGTTGAAATCTATGAGGTGTAATAAAACATATCTGGATTGTACTCTTCCAAATGACCGAATAAATTATCACTGCACAAGAGGGCAGTGATGTTATTGTGCAGCAAATCAACCTTCTACAAGGCAAGGTTGTAGGGAGCAGCCCAAACAAAAGGTTATAACTTTGAATCTGGAATTCAGAGCAGCACCATATTTGGCACAGGTATAGTTGACTGTCTGCTCTTGCTCTGTGCCAAATATGGGGAGGTTTTGGCAAAGGGTTTGTGACTTACGTTTTTTTAAAAGGAAAACTGTTTTGCCGTGCTCAGAAATAGGCAACCCCAAATGTCCCCAGATTTCAAACAGATCAAACAATCTGAAAAGACCAATATTGCTTCTGTTGAAAGAGAATAGTTGGCCCAACCTGCTTTTTTTTTTTAATTTGGAAAGAATCCAGGCTGCAGTGGCTGAAATACTGATCCTCAAAAAGGAAAAACTATGACTTTGTTCCACAGGTTGATAAATAAGAGTGTTCCAAAGTAGAAACATTGTTGCAGTTTCCTGCGGGGAAGGCTTTAGGGCAGCGATGGCAAACCTATGGCACGTGTGCCACAGCTGGAATGCAGAGCCCTTTCTGCAGGCACGCGAGCCATAAGTCGCCGGATCGCTACTCCACCCCGCGCAGCCAAACCTGAGAAGGTGGCTGCAGCTGCGGTGCTGGCGCTTCAACAGGCGAATCTGGAGCAGCTGGCGCTGGCGGCAGATCCAGAGTGGGGTCTCGAGGCACATTCGTGCCCGGGATTCCCCCTTCCACCGCCACTTCCGGTTCTGCTGCTGCCACTTCCAGTTCCGCTGCCACCACCGCAGCACACCGCCCACTGGGGTTTTTTTTTCAGTTTGGGCACGCGAGCCCAAAAAGGTTCACCGCCACTGCTTTAGGGCAATGAAAGGTCACCAAGACAGTTAAGATCATCAGAAGAGGCCTTTCTCTCAGTCCCACCACCTTCACAGTGTGTTTGGTTGAAACTCAGCAGAGAGTCTTCTCTGTTGCTGCTCCCAGACTTTGGAATACTCTCCCATGGGAAGCCAAGTTAGTCTTGTCTTTGCTGTCCTTCCACAAGCGGACAAAGACTATTCTCTTCAGGCAGGTTTTCTCTGGTTATCTAGGAGGCATTTTAAATGGACTGTTGTGCCTTGTTGCCTTTATATTTGTTTTTAGTATTGATTTTAATATTTGTTTAATTTTTTTAAAAAAAATTGTACATGTACTGTTTTTAGCTTTGAAATATATTTTTTTAATGATGTAACCTGCCTTGGGTCCTTTTTAAGGAGAAAGGTGTGGTAATATATTTTAAATAAATAAAATAATAAATAAAATACATTAAAAAAAAACATGGGGGGGGGGACACCCCAGTCTTGCTTTAAAGAAAGTAATGGAGTGACATCCCTCCAGAAGGGGACATTTTGCCATGTATCTCCAGGAAATTAACATACAATTTGTAAGGCATATTGCAAGTATTTCTGTATTACAAAAGCACAGAGCAGTTGTGTTTGTCCCAGCCAACTTTCCCTCTAGTTTTCAGCCATGCTTGGCGGGGCTTTGCCCCTTGCACATGGGATTTGGCCCCCATGCGTGTGCGATCCCACCTGCATGGGGTTCCATTGGGACTGGAAGAAAAGGGGCTGAAAATGATCACTGTCGGCGCATGGAGGAGGAGGAAGGCTGCATGAAGTGGGGCAGAGTCATGTGTGCGCAGGCATGCACCTTAGAGGGAACCTTGGTCCCAGCCCTTCTTGCTTAAAAGCCTGCCAGAAAAGGAAGTTTCCACCTGAGAACAGAAACACAGAAGAAGATGGGGCCAACCTGAAATCTCAGGGCGGTGCATTCTAAAGATTGGGAGCAGTCACTGAGAAAGCCCTCTTTCATGTCCTCACTGAACAAGCTTGGAAAGGTAGTGGAATTGACAGAAGGCTCTCCCAAGTACTTAAAAGCCAAGAAAACTATGTGGAGTGTACTTTGTGAGTGGAGCTCCTTCCCGCAGTGGTTGCGGAGCTATATAACACTTCCCCCCCCCCCAAAGATGTGATTATGATGAAGAAAAATGGACCTTTACAGTATGGCTTGTGGTGTGAAGCAGCATGTTACAAAGTCATTCAGAACTTTAAAAGATACTGCATCGTGCAAGCCCTGTATTTAATGTTCACATTCCTTGAAAACAATTATGTAGCATATAGTGATCCAGAAGATTTGGAATAAGTGGCAGTCATAGAATTGGTGTGGTATATCTTTAGTAAGCCCAACATTGTTTGTGTTGCATCACAAAATACCAAGAAAGAAGTAGCATTTGGTAAAGCATTCTTCTCACTTCATTTTTAGTTCATCAAAGTAGTGCCTCCTGGAACTGAAAACAGACCAGAATGCAATCTTTGATCTGCAGTCTTTATATTTCCAAGCTTGCTCTTTGAGCTACAACATGCACTGAAAATGTACATTATACATTTTAAAAATGCATAAACATGATAGTCAGTGGGAGAAAATGTCTACATTTAAATAAGGTTCACAGTAAATATATATACTTTTTAAATGTGCACAAATTCTCTTGTGGAGGGGATACAAATGCAGCACAGATGTGAGTCTTTGTATCAGAGTAATACAGATGTGAGCAAGAATGAATGTTTGGTAGAAGTCAGGAAACCCAAGCATTATAAATCTGCATATTTAAAGTTAAGCAGCTGTAGTTTAGTTTGAAAGCTAGAGGGTCACACCTCTGGCTACGAGATAGATCACAACACTTGTTGAATTTTTAAAATACAAATTTTTCTAGTAAAGAAATTTTATATGCCTTAATGCAAGCGTTATCAATTCCAGTGTGATTTTAGGGGGTTAAAATATCATCCTATACAAAGTTGCTGCATTTCCTTTGAAAGTAAATCTATGTGTGTAAAAGACATCTCGCTGTGCAGGAAAAAAGTGAACATGAATAAACAGAGTAGTTCATTTGTAAGTGGGGTGATTCCTCTTGCTCATGCATTAGTGCTTGCAGTACAGAAGAGTAGTGATTTATTGATGCAGATGGCTATGTAAAGTGCATGCAATTTGTGAGAGGGCTTGACCCTTGACTGATGGGCCATATGTTGCAAAGCCCCAGAGGCATCATTTGACTGAACTCTCTTCCTCTCTTTGGCTATGCACCTATGGTCCTTGTTCAGTTGCCACTTACTGAACTATAGACTTTCTAACTTCCCCAATAAATTTCTAACTAATGGCTCACAAGGCCATAAATTTAACTCCTTCTATACAAAAGAGTACAGTTTTGCTTTTTGCCACATGTGAATTATTTGATCCATGATATGCACGTTTGTTGTTTTGACTGTATTTAAAATCAGCCTATTCCGTGGACTATATTCAGAAGCACTACCAGGCAAGAACACTTTCCAAATGTGTTTTGCTGCATTGCATGTGCTTCCAAGTTGAGGAAAAGAGCTTGGACTCCATTATTAAAAGGTGCTGAAATGCTGAGGCCACAATCCAGCCAAAGTTCATCATCGTTTAATCTAATTCATTCTAGTAGGAAAATTAAAAGCATGCTTTATTTTCTCCCTTTGAAATAAATGGAATGTAAAGGCTCCCAACTTTGCTTAAATTGTGCCCCTAGTACATTCAGTTAATTTTTTTCTTTCATTCCATTTATATTATAATTAAGATGATGAATACTGTAGTTTTGGAATATGTCTATTTCAGATGTTAAAAGCCTTGATTGTTATCTCAAGAGTGAAATCAATGGCTTTTGGAACAGGCAGTGATGCTTGGAGGAAACCCATTTAAATCTGTGGCACTAATTCCTTACATAGTTTTCAGTGGTCTTACTCTAACTATGATTTAGTTTGAATTCAGAGCATCATCTCAGAATTTATTTTGCTTCTAGAACATTGACTATATTAGAGCAAATAGTTGTTTTAGATACTTTTAAAGGTATTTTTTCCAGACACATTGTACACATACATTTTGCTAGGAGTATATAAGTGGCCTGTACCCCCTTAAGCAACTGCACTAATCATCTTTTAACACATGGATATTTAGCATGTTGATCATATAATCCATGTTTCCATGCATAAATCAACTAGATGAAATGATTTATATATATAGAAGTATGGCAGCTGGAGGGCAGAGGTGTGTGCAAAATTCATTGTTTTAAAGTATAAATTTTGTGTGTGACAATTTAATGTCTTTGAGATACTTCTTATAATTGTAGAATATGTAATATGTCTGGGTATATTTAGTTTCATGTTTTAGTAAGATTAAACGCAGAAAATTTCAAGGCAGGGAAACTATTATGATTTGATGTGCTCATCAGCCCCTAGCAATTGATCTTATATTGCAAATAAATAACTTTTCCTCTAGTTTTCCATTTCTTTTTTTCATGCAGGTTTTTCAACATTCTATTAAATCTTGTATCTGGCTCACATGCATTCCAGATATCCATGGATGCATATTATTTAAAGGCTGTTACTTCATAATTAATGAGGCTTTGTAGACAACATTGATGTCAGTGGGATTTACCAGGGCAAAGGTCTCTTTCCAACCTATGATACTAGAAACACAAAGTCTGATTAAACTCAGTAGCACTTGCTTCTGGGGAAAAATGCAGACTTACAGTGTAGTGCATATTTTCATCCCGCCATCCAGAGCATACATTACTTTAGCAAAATGGCTGAAGTAGATGTATTGGATGGAACTGTGAAAATCTGATAGCCTCTGCATCTGTACTGATTTAGAATTTGGGAAAGGAGATGATTTTCTTGTCTATTTCCAACTGAATCTAATGAAATGGCCTGAAGTCCATAAAAAGTTTATATTAAATGAAACTAGCCCTCTTGAAGCTGAGGAATACATTGAGAATACTTTAAAACCATAAAATAGTTTGCAGACCTACAATTATTTAAAAGTGATAGATTTTTGTTGTCCATAAATAAAATCATGCAGCTGAAGCCTATATTGAAAATCAGGGCATTAAAAGTGAATGGTTGCTACAAAATATTTCTCAAATTATTCATTAACTCATTTTACTAAGCTTAGGTGCTGCAAAGTGGGGCATAAATTATTTACTGTCCTGCCTTGTAAAATTGAGGTTAGGAGGATGAAGAGTTTAATAAAAGTTTGATCACCAGATGAAAATCAGTCAGACTGAAGTCTGCTTGGATTATGCATTATTTCTTTGTTTCTGTCTACATAGAATTAGCTTAGTTGTTACTGATGGTCTAAGTATTAGGAATGTGAATAGTACTCAAAAAAATTCTCAGTCTTAGTCGCAGTGATTTTCCAAATTTTCCCATACTGAAACTTCTTGCTAAGACTTTTCTCTGCAACAAGATTTTTCTGCTCCTCACAAAAGCAAGGTCCAAATCTCATTTTTCCTGCCCAGCCCCCAAGAAACTGCCATATTCTGCAAAGTTCAATGCCCTTCCAAAGAAAAGATACCATACTTGCAGGAATTGAAGCAATTGTGTGCAGATGGGTTCATCTTCTACCACAAAACACCCAAGGAAAATTCTTCAACAGAGAAGTCTCCCTATAAGTAGAGGGATTCTATTCCCCCCCCCCTTCATTTCTCATGCAGGGTGAGAGACTGCAAGATTCAGCTCCCTAGTAAGTATGCACCACATTTAGATCAAATCTAAATCTATGGTAAGTGAAACTGCAGTGGCCTGCTGTGATTCAATTCTCAATACTGCTACATCCTCCATTCTGATGGGTTTCAATGTGTGTGTCTGAATGTGTCTGCCCAGGGGAAAAACAAATAGGGATTCCGTTGCTGTCCAGGAGTTTCTGAATGGGATGGATTATCTAGATCCATTTCAATCTAACTTCAGACCTGGCTATGGAACAGAGACAACTTTGGTCAGTTTAGGGAATAAAACACAAGACAGGGCTTGGGGAAATGAGACAATTTTGTGGAGAGTGACATGGTAAGGTATATTTTTGAATATACAACGGTGTCTCGACTTACAAACTTAATTGGTTCCAGAACTCCGGTCGTAACTCGAAATGGTCGTAAGTCGAAGCACCATTTCCCATAGGAATGCATTGAAATGCAATTAATCCATTCCGGCCGAAGAAAAAATCACCAAAAAAACCACACACAAAAAAAACACACTGCAAGACCCATCGGAAACGCGATTAATCTGTTCCGGCCGAAGGGGGGGGGGGAAGAAAAGCAAACAAACCGTGCAAGACCCATCAGAAATGCAAAAAAAAAAAACAAAGCAGAAAGCAAACAAACCGTGCAAGACCCTTTGGAAATGCAAAAAAAGCAAAGCAGAAAGCAAACAAACTGTGCAAGACCATTCGGAAATGCAAAAAAAGCAAAGCAAAAAGCAAACAAACCCCGCAAGGCCCATCGGAAATGGGGAAAAAAAAATCCAAAAAGCAAACAAAGCTCGCAAGACCCATCGGAAATGGGGAAAAAAACCACCAAAAAGCAAACAAACCCCGCAAGACCCATCACAGCATAGAAACATAATCCCACCACCCAGCCCAAAACCACGCTGCAAAACTCACCCAGAACAGTTTTTAAAAAGCAGAAAGCAGCACCTTACCTTACCAGGCAGTCCGAAGCCTCCTCCGATCACACTCACTCTAACCGTTGAGGTGAAAGAGCTACAAAGAAGCAGCCTCTTCGCCTACCAACGGTTAGCAATTTGAATTCCCCGCCTTTTTTCCCTGCCTTTTTCTGTTCATAACTGGAAGCTCTGGCCGCAAGTCGAAGCAAAATTTTGTGGCCGGAGCTGGTCGTAACTCGAAATGGTCGTATGTTGGGACGTTCATAAGTCAAGGCACCACTGTAACTTCTGTTTCATGATACAGCAAAACCAACAAAGGATGTTGTAGCACCTGAAATACTAGTAAACTTTACTTGGCATAAGCTTTCATGGCCTGCAGCTCATTTCTTCAAATGAATTAAATTGGCTGCAGTCTACAGGCACTTACTCTAAATAAAACAACCTTGTCTTTATGCTGGCACAAGACTCTGTTGGCCTTGCTGCAAGAAACTAATATGACTAACCATCTGGAAATTTCTACTTAAAGTATTTCTTCAAATGCATATTTGAATTCTGTAAAAAGAAAACATGGATTTATTTATTTATTTATTTATTTTATTAGATTTATACCCCACCCATCTAGACAGATAGTCTACTCTGGGCGGATGTAAAAGCAAATATGGATAATGATGATAATGTTAATGACAGTGACAAGAATAGCAATTGAGAATTTAATGTAGCAAACAGCCTTCTGTTTATAAGAACAAAATTCTGATGAACAAAGCAACATATAGATTATGCATAGATATATACATGTCACACATAGAAAGATATGTGGTCTACTGTTCCAGAGGAAAATGACTGATCCTTCTGCTGTTCAGACATATATAGTGCAAGGAAAAGACTGCAGGAATTATTCACAGTAGAATCTACAAGCAACAGGACACATCTCATAATTAATCATCTTTTTTTTGCTGACTTTAGCAAAGATGTAAATTTCTGTGTATCCATTTGTTTACTTCACCCAAAGGAATCCCAGAGGAGTCAGATTCTCTCTGAAGATACACATTTGTTTTTACCCAGTGCTGTTCCTTTGGGCCTCCAGCATAGTTATTTTAAGCACACAGCTTCTAACAGCTACAAACCTTGTGATGACTGTGACCTAAAAAAAAGAGGGAGGGGGTGATACAGCATCGAAAGCAGCAGTAAGTTTTATAAAACAAAACAAAAATATTTGAAGTGTATTTGTGTATATATGTAAAATAGTATTGGTAAGCAGAGCAGCTGAAAGTCTAAAAGAATTATATCCATCTGTATGTTTATGTCTTGTCTTCTTTCCATCTCAAGACAGTGGCTGTGGTGTTCTCAAACTGTCTTCTTTCCAGGCACTAAGCAGACTTATAGGTGTTTCCTTCAGCAAGGTGTCATCCTCCTATGTCTTCAGACCATGCCTTGGGATCTATACTATTAGGAGAGATACTAAGAATATAAAATATCTGTGTGCGCTAATCCTCTGCAGTTCTTTGCCGTCAAAATCCACCAAGGACTTAGTTTTCTTTTTGTTTTGAACTGTAAGGCACAATAGAATAGATTTCCATTGGGAAACTAAATTGTATGGACTGTTTATCTCTAGTTTATGTCTTGATTACACTGATGCTGGAAGGTGAAAATGCAAGGTTTTTACAATGAGTATTTATTCTTCTAAAAATGTAAACCATCAAATCTGCTTTTTTTCCTCACTACTTTAGCTGTTCTTTATGATGAATTATACCAATGTAATAAAGGAAGCACCTGATATGGTTTTCTGTTTTCAGTCTAGAGAAAGCAAATTATATACATACACAGTATACAGTATATATAAACCTTGTCAAAATCTTATACTGTGCAAGTCAATGCTTATATGCTTTTGTAGCTAATCTTTCTACTGGTGGACAAGAGGTTAAAAAGCTTTCTGATCTAACTTTACCACTAGGAAACCAAAGGAAAAAACTGTTAGAGAACTAAAATTTTGGTGTGGCCTTTGAAACAACACAAGCAGTGATGCTAAACACACTTACTTGAAAGTTCACAGTAGGTTATTGATGTAACTCAGTATATTTAGAAGTGTTTGTTAGGTTGCTTTCATACCTGCTTAAGTATGTGGGTCTGTGCAACGTCATTTATAGGTGGACCATCAGCTGTACACTAATTTGCAGCAAAGCTAATGCAGCTAGACCTCTGGACGGTACAAGTGTTCAGCAAGGTTTAAGCAAACTCTGAATTCTGTTGGTCCATGGGCCAACCACAGCATTCCTTATGCCTGCCTTTCAAGAGGTATGATGCATCCTGAATCCTCTTAAGACACTGAAACAGCATGAGCTTATCAGCATAGTAAAAAGAAAGTGAAAGTTTCAGTTGCATGAAACAGGAAGTCCTTTTTACACTGTCAAAAAAGAACTAATAGGCAACCTGGGTAGAGTCAGTCTGGAACGTTCTTTGTTAAGAAAGCTAATACCTTCAATTTACAGTAAGTCACTACTTAAGGGAGTTGGATAAATGTGCCCTTTTGCTTATTGCTAGCAGTAGACTATTTGTTGTGGAAGAGCAAAATGAGTCCCCACTCTCCTTCTGTACCTGTAGAAATTTGAAGTCTCCAGAAGTCCACAAGCACAGGGAAAACATTATGGGTCTCCGAATTACTGCAGAAATGAATCTCTGAATTACCTGGAGTGCTGTGAATGGATTTGCTACACTCAGGGAATCAGAGCCCTAGTACCTAGGAGTAAGCTATGTTCCCTATGTTGCACCCCTTCCATTTTTACTGTGTCTTAACTCAAGTACAATGTGCTTTCAGCAAACCTGCCCTTCTGTCATCAAAAACACATTTTGCTCAGCAATCAAAGTGAGCCAAGGTTTGTGGGCCTGGTGAATGGGTGTAAGTTTGTGGCCTTAATTACTTTGTGGCTTACATGGAGCTAAACAACTGAGATCTCTTTCTCTTCTCCTGGGGCAAAGTTTCACTGTTGTGTAAATTTTTCCCATGTTGCTATTCTAAAGGAGGTACTGTACCTTGTTATTGTTATAGAAATATGCTTTCTACGTCTTAAAGAAGAAAAACTCTTTTCTTGGATTATATGTCAATTTCAGTGAACTAGAAACTACAATCATGCATGTGAATTAGATAGCTAGGGGTCAACCTTAGGTTTAGTTAGCCTTGTTTTAGTGGATTGGCAGTACAAAACATGTACTGTACTGCATTCTGCAGCTAAAGAGGACAATTGGGGTTGAAGAAAAGAATACATTGTGTCTATGGGTCAGCAAACAAATGCAATTAGAAGAAATAGAAAAAGACATTTAATAAATGAAACAATAATCTGCAAACGATTCCTCTGTCAAGGAAATCAGTTTAGTTTTTGTGGTTGAAAAAAGGAAAGTTCATCTATGAAGGAGTTAGTATCTTTCACTAAGAAGTCTTGGAAGCTAGCTCTGTTATCTTTCCATTGTCTGTCTGCTAGACCACCCAAGTCTATCCATCTCTATTTCTCTGTTTTTACCCTGTGCAACTTTTTTTCTTTGTGTAAAATATAAAGTTCTGTTTTATTTTTTTTCAGAAGAAAGCTTGACCTTTTGTCTAACCAGTTCCTTTGAAACAAGTATCTTTAAACAATGCTTATATAAAAATATCTGGATATTAACATATAATGATTATTAATATAATTATTTTTCTATGGGTGAATTGTGGAAGTGGCCCAACAGCCTTTGAAATGTTTTGAAATGTTCAATGGAAGCTGAGTAGAAAGACTTGCTATACTAGTACCCTATTAGATGGAAATTCTCTCCCCCCCCTTTTTTTTTTAATGGACAGTAGGTAGCAAATAGTTAATATCAATATTGCTCTAACCAGTGAAATGTATTTACCTGTATATAATTTTTACCAACAGAGAACTTATGGGAAATGTCAGATCCAGCTAAAAGTGCTGCTGAATATCAGAAATGCATAAATAACTGAGAGTGTGATCAGATGGTTATAAAGGTGTGCACCTGATTGCACTGGAAAAAGTTGCTTTAAAAGGAGTGCTTTCCCTTAAAGTGGCCCTTCCATCTGCCAGAGAATTGCTTCAGCATGGCCCAAGATGTATTATCCCTACAGCTGGTCCAAAAAAGGTCCAGCTTGGGCATGGGTTGAGATTGGGCTGGGGTGCCCCTTATGCTGTGTGATCTCTAGGAAATCGATAATGGATCATTCCACAAGTGGTTCAAATTGCAGTCTATTTCCCTGTGTGATCACACCCTGAGTTAGAAGAAAGGTGTTTGTTATGCCAATCGTACATTTTCTTTATTTTAAAATTTGTTATTATGTGTCAAGTTCCATCCAACTAATGGTGAGTAAGCTTATAAATGAATGACTTCCAAATATAGTTAATCTCTGAATAGAGGTGCTGTATTTAAGTTGTTGTATCTTTTTGAGATACAGCAACTTAAGTACAGCAGCTGTATCTTAATATTTTATTTTTACACTACAGAGAATATCTGAAGATTATTTTGAATGAAGTGTGAAATTGCATTAAACTTATAAACTATATACATAATTTAATGAGGAAAGACATTTCTAATTGTTTATATTGTGTGACTGAAGAATTAAAGATAACTACTTTTTACCATTCAACTGTAACTAAAAGAATGAAATTAATGAAAATTTCATTAATTCTACAGTGTAACATAAGCTGCTTGAATTTCAAAGTGTTAAAAATATGAACAGGTGGAAGTAGAAATGCACCATGAAAGCAACTGTTTTTGTTAAATAGCTGATTTCTAAGCTACTGATGCGCAGAGCATTTTTAAACAGCTATTTTCTTTGAATGTATGTAAAATTACATTTCATTGAGAGTTTATATGGACCAGGAGTCTGGAAGGCGAGCACCCTCCTGATGTTGCTGGACTGTGGTTTTTACCAAACCTAGCCAGCAGACCTTATGTTTAACACAGACTACACATCCTTTATTCCTCATACACACATTTTCTGCAGTCTTATACATTCTGATTCACATAAGATCCAGTTTCGCAGTAACTTATTCCTTCTGAACCATGAACAGAATACACCCATTCTGCATGCAGTTCCTCTCCTTCCTCCACTTGCACAAAGGGAAATTCCCTATTCCCTCACACAAGCAGAAAACCCTGTTGTTTTCAAGGCAGAGATTGCTAGAGAAAACATGGAACACTCCAAGCACAGAGCTGTGACAGACTGTGTTGATGAAGAGGTTTCTCTCCTTAGAATGGAATCTAGAGAAAGTTAAGGCTTGATTCATATGGTCATTTTTTCTCTCCTTTTATGATTGTATTTGCATATGACACAATTTTTTTGTCATTAAAAGAATAAAAATATATGAACCAGAAGGAGAACCCTGCTCATCTTGTCCAGCATTCAGTTTGCACAGCGGCAAAACAAATGCCAATGGGAAATCCATAAGGAAGTCATGAGAACAGTTTTCCAACAGCTGGTTGGTATCGTAGAGATACTACCTCTAATTTTGCTGGTAATACATACTTGACATGATGAGTAACCCAATTATAGCCTTGTATTTCATTAATTTTTCTAATCCCTTTATCACCCCATCAAACGTGGTGAATATCACTGTATGTTGTCATAGTATCTTCCATAGTTTCAATTTTGCACAATGTATTTTCTTCCCACCCCTCCCCTGAGTTTCCTACCATTTAGTTTCATTGGATGAGTTTCTCTACTCAGGTTTTTCTACAACAGGTGTAATAGTATGCTCTTCTATCATGTCACCCCTCCTGCTGTTTTAAAAGTAAAAAACCCCACACAGTGTTAACTTGACTGTACAGCTGCCAGGCTTGTTAAAAGAGAACCATATTGTCCTTGGTGCTTTAAACAAGATCATTTTAAATTAACAGTATCTTCTAGGAAGTAATGAGACAGTCCAAACAGCGAACAACCTTTCTTTGCTATTAGCATTTTTAAATCTACTGTCCTTTAGATTTATGCAATTAAGATGTTATAGAAATGTTGCACTTCACTTAGGCAACACACGTAAGATAAATTAAAGGCAATATGTATAACAGCCCTCTCTTCCCTAGAGAGACTGATAAGCAACTGAAAGCTACTTACCAAGTAGAATTAAATCAAGCTGTTCTGTTTGGTGCTTTGCCATATACCACATAATAATTCATTTTATGCTCTTCCATGAATTTGTCTTATTCTCCTCCCCCTCAAATAATGGGCGAACACTTTAAAACTAGTTACAGTTATTAACACACACACACACACACACACATTTGTTTCCCAAAAAATTGGGCTGAGCAAGTCAGCAAGCAGTACAGCCTTTTTACCCAGATCCAATTTTTAACCTATAATTTTAAAGATATTTGTAATGCTGCTTTACTTGCTATGAGAAGCAATAACTCGGATGCTTTGAATGCTCCAGGAAAAATCTGTACATTGATCATTTCTGATCATTCAGTCATATTCATCCTTTACAGTTTTCAAATGTTAGACTCCTAAGAAGTAATACAACTATATTCACTGAAGTTGAGTGTTCCCAACTGAAATTGTAGATTGTGTGGTTATACCAATACGGGTATGAGGAAAATTAGGAGAAATTAGGTAAAGGTTCCCCTTGACATTTAGTCCAGTCGTGTCCAATTCTAGGGCGCGGTGCTCATCCTCGTTTCCAAGCCATAGAGCCAGCGCTTGTCCGAAGACAGTTTCTGCGGTCACGTGGCGTGCGACTAGATACGGAACGCCGTTACCTTCCCACCATGGTGGTACCTATTTATCTACTTGCATTTTTACATGCTTTCAAACTGCTAGGTTGACAGGAGTTGGGACAAGCGACAGGAGCTCACTCCGTCGCGTGGATTCGATCTTACGACTGCTGGTCTTCTGACCTTGCAGCACAGAGGCTTCTGCGGTTTAACCCGCAGCGCCACCACGTCCCTTCTAGGAGAAATTACTTCACTGCTAAACCTGTTCTGCTAAAAAGAGAGCAAGAGAGAGAGAGAGATTGTGGGCACTCACAAAGAGAATATGCTGGCTGTCATGCTAGTCCAGTGTAACCTCACAAATGGCTCAGCGGTGATTTCATAGCCTTGTCTTATTTTAATTTTGATTTTTAAATTATAATAGTAAAAATAAGACCTCCATCTAACTGTAATTACAAGCCTTGTTTCACAATTTAATCCTTATCTTTCAAGTTTGTTTCATTTTTTTTCTGGGTTGGTTTTTTTTTGTGTGTGTGTAAAATAATTTTACTCTGATTTGCCAACAGTACTCAAAGCAGCTTACAATATCTAGGAATGTAATAAAATCTATATCCAAAAATTAAAATGAAGCAACCATACAGTAAGTTAAATGCAGTGGACATAAATAAAATTAGTATGTATTTATATGTTTGTTTGTTTGTTTAATTTATATACTGCACCATCTAGTGGCATGCCACTACTCTGGCTAGTTTCCAACAAAAGCATAAGAATAAACATAAAGAAAACAATCATCCCCAAGCCTGTGCATTGTCCTTCCTTAATGTTAGATCAGCCTGATGCTGAACAGTTTAATTAAGGCAGCCATTTATTAAGTACCTGAGTCCAAGAGAAAGCTATTTTTCCAGTGCTTTGAAGGAAAGTTCCATGTGGTTGTTTTGCATCTTGCCTTGACCACTGCAGTCTTTCTTTCACCTCACCTAAAAATGATATGCAGGACCTAAAGGAGGAATTGGAGTTTCTTAAATGATGCCACTAATGTCAGGACAATTCTAAAAGTACCATTTTTGTCATCTGAAAAATAAAATTTTGCTTCTCCCTACCACAGCTGGTTATTAGGAGGGGGAAAATATTGCAACATAGGTTATTTTCTGTGTATACTAATTCAGGCTACGACTACATGGTCAAATACAGATGTATTTGCTGTGGGTGTAAAATGGATGTATTTGCATTTTTTTTACTGATCACATGACTCAAAGGCCAATTTGA
The DNA here is from genome assembly GCA_037013535.1 of Intellagama lesueurii. Lineage (NCBI taxonomy): Eukaryota > Metazoa > Chordata > Lepidosauria > Squamata > Agamidae > Intellagama > Intellagama lesueurii. The sequence goes on along the minus strand of JBAJHW010000003.1, from coordinate 53,983,407 downwards.
ATCAGTTCAGCCCTTTTTGCTCCTCATGCAGAGTTCTTTTCTCTGCTGCTTGGGGCTTCTATTTTTTCCAAGCTGAAGCAATTTCAGTGGATTTCCCCATGTGATCAGTTGTCTCTTGCTTCAAAAGAATAGAGTGTGTGACTATGAATGGTATTCTGGTGGTATACTAAACTGGGTGTGATGTTTTGGGAACATTCACCCCTGAGATCATCCTCCTTAGTTGCCCTGAAGGGTTTTATTTAAAGCAAATTACTGAGTTTAGTGCTAGATTATCTTATCATTACATTGATGTACTAGTTTAGTGCTAGATCACCTCTGAACAGACAAAAAAAAAGAGAGAAAAATCTATATGCAATAGAAACAACTCTGACAAAATACATCAGACTACTATGTGTCTGTGGTATGTGCGTATGTCTTTGTTCATTTTAGAGAACTTTGGAAAACGGTCCCTTTTTCTTAGTGCCAAGCAATACGTTTAACAGCCCACTGGTTTTACAATGAACTATAAAATGAGACCCAGAGATTGACAAAGGGTGAGATCAAAGGAAGGTAGGGGGGCTGGGGGCTGTGGATCAGACCACATCAGACTGAGGTGTCAGTGTGAACATTGGCACAAAAACAACCTGCGGTCTCCATGTGATCACTTACTCTGAACAGAAGCATAAAACAGACTGCAAATCAAGCCACAGCTAAGCTGAATTGCTCCCATTCAGATTGCGAGTGTTGTCGCAGCCTCAGTTCTCAGTCTTTAGTGCTCTAGATTTGGCCTTCAGCTCTCAATTGAGAGCTGTTTAAAATACTGTTTTGAGGCTAGCACACTATTTCTCAAATGATAATCCTCCATTTATTCTATACTGCAACTTCCAGAACCTCTGACTAATACTGGCCTATTAACCGAAGCCAACATGGCCAGTATTAGTCAGAGGTTCTGGAAGTTGCAGTATAGAATAAATGGAGGATTATCATTTGAGAAATAGTGTGCTAGCCTCTAATAGTGTGCTGTGGAGACAAAGCAATACACCTCTCTTTTTTCCTGATGAGTATAAGAGGATACTGTCATTGCCCTGTTATCATCTTTGACTCTGCATTAGAAACCAACTTCATGATGGGGAAAATCATAATTGCTGGGTTATATGCACTCACCTGAATGTCATACTCCGCTATTTTTCCATCTATCAAAATGCTTTACATGGTTTATAGTTGCGGTGTGCAGGTGTCTCACAGAAACTAAGCAATACCCCTGTGGGATCATGTGGAATGGAGAGTAAACTTAAATTTGATTTTCTAAAACGCTGAAGTGTAAAAGAATGACCAGTCATTTACAAGGATATACTGAAGACTTTGTACCTACTATTTGTTATTTATTTTGCAAAATACAAACTGTAACACAGTGGCTAAAATCTTGTTGCTTAGCATAGTAAGTCATAGTAGAGCACTCTCATTGAATCAGTAGGGACTTGATGAGTCAACTCTTCTGTAAGTTCCATTGGTTCAAATGGGGCTACTCTAGTTGTGAGTATGCTATGCTAAAGTAAGCAACAGGATTTCAGGTAGTAAGTGAAAACACAGTACATCTTCAAAGTTCAAATCACTTAATTGATTTCTGAAATCACTTGGAACATAGACTAACGTGAATACACAAGAAAAGGCAATGTAAATATTTATAGAACAACAACAGTGCTTTGAATTGGCCTGGAGAAGAAGGCTTGAGATGATGTCTTCAGAGGTCTGAATCCAGTTTCTGACATTTACTCAGTGGATTTCCTAATGCCTTCTCAAGGCAACCCCTCATAAAATGCAGTGCAGTAGTTGTGATACTTTTGCTGCTGTGACTTTTGATGCTATTGCTTGTTTGTATTACTTCACGTCTTAATCTTCTCCTTAGGAATAACTAGCAGTGACTTTTACTGATTTCCTTAGGGAGCAGTAGGATAGAAGTTGTCTTAAATAAAGAGTTTATAATGGTATGCAAAAGTTATTAAGAGTATAAATTCTCAAAGTTATCAAAGCATGGATAATAGGCAAGAATATTTTTGTCAATAGGAGTGAATGAAGAGGGCCATCCAACCAAAGCTAATGGATGGATTCTGTCTACAAGTGCTATCTAAGCTTCCTTACATCATTACTGTCCTGCACTGATTTTCTATGTGGAAGTGAAGAGATTGGACCTGGAACTTTCCGTACTGAAAACATGTGGACTCTCACTGAGCAATGCAACTTTCCCATTGACACCAAGATTCAGGAGCAGAGATATGCCACTACTATCCATTTTCCTTTTGGAATAGCACTGCTGATAAAAGATAAGAGTACTATTTACACAATTCCCCATATGTTGAATGTTATTATCTGGACAGAAGAAGATTCCAGATTATCCGTTTGTAATACAAGTATACTTTTCATTGTCTTGGATAAAGTTGAAACAATTCTAAAAAATAAGTTTATAGTTTTATGTTCAACCATGTAGATACTACTTTCTAGGCACACTTTTTTTCCCTTATAGTAAGAAATATTAGTAACCAGTGGCTTGGATAAAGAGTGCTCAGATATGTCTCTTGAGGACAAGAAGACCACATAAAATAAGAACCATTGGGCATAGCAATGAAATTACTGCTCCAGAAATGGTTTACCACATATATTATAAATTTTACAGGCCCACCAGTTCACTCAACTTACAAATGTCAAACATGATTTAAAAGGTTATTACACTATCAAGATGGGGAAAGAGGAAGATTTTCCTTAGCTAAATTTCAGTTTCATCCTTTAATACATATTGCACCTACTAAGCTCAATATAGACCAATAAACTACTTTTATCTTTAGCAAGAGTTTTATGAGCCAAATTGGAAGAGCCATTTCCACTTTTTGTATTGGAAAATTTGATAATCTCTGGCCAGTCTGATAAATCTTGCAAGTCTGTATGTGTAGTACAGTTCTGAAGATTGCTGTTACTGACAGAAATGATTTGTTTTAAAGGAATGTATTTTAAAGCATGCACAATCTCACCATTATGGTATGCTACACTTTGGAGGAGAGGACAGGTCAGTGCCTTGAGGAGTTTGCAGTCTAAAAAAACAACATTTGGAGAAAGAAGAGGCAAGTGACTTGGAGGGTTAAATAGGAAATATTTGGTTGTTTCAGTTGCATAGACTTGAGTAGCTTGGATATGGACTTAGTTACACTAGCTGATGGCAACCAGGGGGTGGAACCAAAAGCTTTATAGAAAAGGTGGAGTAAAGGAAGGTTTTGAAGGAAATAAGAGAAACAGCGTCGTGCAGATTTTTAGAGGGCTTTTTCCAAGCAAGGCTGAAAGAGTCCAGACTTTTGGTTGCAGGAGACTTTTGAATAGTAGTGGACAGTGGAGCTGGAACATCAAAGGAAAGGTAGCCTATGGATATAAGGGTGAATATATAAAAAGGGAAAAGTCCTGGAAGCCTTGAGGGTAAGGATCATGTATTGATGCTTGATGTGGAGGCAGACAGGAACCAATAAATTAAAGACCAGAGTGGTGACAGTTGTCAATTGTTTTAGCAGACAAGTGCTGGAAAAGCATTGGAGAACCAACATGAGATGACTGACTACAAAAGGGAAGAAGTTTGTAGTGGTTTAGTACAGTTGCATTTTTGGAACACGCTAGAATGTAGATGCACAAAATGTTGGCTGAGAGGATGGGTATTAACATGCATAAGTGCATAAGCATGCATAGACAGGTACATCCAGGCATGCATATGTGCATGCACACACACACTCAGCATACAGACACTTCAGTGTTTTGAGTTACACTTTTGGATGGAAGGTAGGATATTAGGTAAATATATACCCACAAGTAGTGTGCTCCCATTACCTAGTAACCTGGACTGAGATTTCTGCTTACCTATTGCAGCACTGTTTTCTTCCCACAAACCAATTGGCTTTATCAGTAATTTCATATGAAACATGGCCGCATGTTGAGCATCCTTGTCTCATACATCACATGCTAAAATAGCCAGATATGAAACAGTCAATATAAATCTTCTGCAATCCATTTTAATTAGTTTATGTGTATTTTAAAACTCTTGGGCATGGGTGTCCATGGGGGAGGCAAGGAAGGGTATCCCCCAATCCTAAATTGGTGTTTCTTTAAATGTGCACAAGTAAAAACTACAGTCAAGTCAACAATCCATAGGTATTAATAGATTTTGCCCCGTGCTTCAAATTATTTCTGCAGGCACTCTTGCTTTTGGGCTAGTATCCTGTTCACTGTGGGTGGTGTGTATGTTTCTACACATGGAGCTTCTGCAGTCTGCTGCTTGCTACCACACAAGATAGATTGCCATTGTTGTTTTCAGCATGGCTTACACTTGCTCAGGGAACCACTTGATACCTCCTTGCACCAGCTCTATAAATAGTCCACTTGAGGCATTATGGTTCTGGCCTTAGTTTTAAGCATCGTGGTGCCCCCCCCCCACACACACACACCATTTATGTTTGTTTTGTTTTAATTTTATCTGTACTTTGCTTAACAGAGTTCTGTTGGAGGGGTAGATTTAGTTTAGTATGGTTAATTTGCTTGGTTAAGGTGGCTCTTAAACAGAATGAACCTATACAAGCAGAACAATTGACTGTATAATGGATCTCTCTTGGCATCATATTTTAATACTGTATAAGGACTTCAATTGTGACTCTTCAATGCTAGCTATTTTTTAATGAAGCAACTTTATCTCACTCTCAGTGGTGTTTCTCAAAGGTACAATATAGTACAAGAAGGGGGAATTTTGGCTTTCCAGATGTTTGGGATTATAATTCCTCCATACCCATATTCTGTTGGGTACTGCTGCCACACTTCATTCTGACCTTCTTAGGATAAATTTTAGATTTAAATCTGAGTGCTTCCCTTTGTCCACATAATGTTTCCATTATATTTGGACAAAAGTAATTTCATCTTCCTTTCCCATAGAAATTAAAAGAATCACAGAAGTCTAAATATGCTTCCGTGTTCAGTGGATACTACTTGTATCAGTAAATGAGAACTGGAGATGGTGCAATACTAGCCATGGTCCTTATGTAGGATGTAAAGGACAAAATGATTTCATCTCTGGAACTTTGATCAAATTTTTTTCCTTATCTCACCACCCTGAAGCATAAAGTCTGGTGCTGTGAATTCACACAGGTTTCTGAGTACGATGTCAAGATTAAATTAAAGCATGAGGCAAAAATGTTCTGTTTGGGGAAAATGCTTAAAGGAACAGCTCAGCATGAAAGTGAACATTGAATTATTCAAAATTCACTACCTTTGTTATGTTTGTCTCTGTGTCTCAGTGGGAATATGGGATTTCATGTATTGTGTTTGCAGAGAACTCAGATCACAGGGTTAGCTATTTTCAGATCTGAAATATAATTAAACTAAAAATAGAGGCATCTTATAATCTTGAAATACTAATTCATTTTCCCTACTCCACTCCCTGTTTATTTTCTGTAAAGGAAACAACTGATACAATGTGCCTGTACTTAACTATAACATTATATTATATTAACAGAGCAGTGGCTTCCAGATAAAGTATTTAATCTACCAATGGCCTAAAGTGAGGCTATATTTTCCTGGACACATAAATATTTTGTATTGTTTGTGCACTGGTCAGGAGCACTTCAAATCCCAGTTTCTAAGAATTTACTTCAAATCCCAGTTTCTAAGAATTTATAATGGTATATCAAAAGACCCAAATGAGAAACAGTTAAGACCAACAAGCTGAGTGGTCTGCATTTCCTGACCCACAATTGCTAGATTTAATGGGATATAAGCATCAAAACCTGGAACAGCAGACAGCCAAAGGGTCATAGAAACTGTTTAGGTTTAGTTTAGATTACTATTTTATCTATCTTTAAAATATTTTGCAAATATTATGGAAACAATTAGAAATAGGGATATATAATAATTAATGAGATTTCCATGGTGAAATGAGACAGGAAGAAAAGAAGAGTGTGGACCATGAGTATCATGAAAGCTTGGGGTTAGCAACCCGAGCTCTTTAGAGATGTCTGGACTGCAATTGTCACAATCCCTCACCATTGGCTTTGCTGATGGGAATTACAGTTCAATGATATTTGGATGGCCACAGTTGCCCATTCCACATTCTTCAGCCTTCCTCCTCCTCCATGCACCGACAGTGATCCTTTGGTTTCTGGTCGTGATGGAACCCCGCGGGAGGGGGAATCACACGTGTGGGATAGCAAAGTCGCACGCTAAAGGGGCAAAGCCCTATGGAGAGGGGCTGAAAATTAGAGGGAATGTTGCATCAAGGTAACAGCAAGGTAGTCTTTGCTGTGTTCCAGGGACCACTGAATCCAGAATATAGCTAGTTCTTGAAAGCATTTGCTGTTTCTTCACAGGGAAGAGGAGGAGGAAACAAAGTAACTGAGGCTGCAGGTCAGTCACTCTACTATGCACTCTGCCTTCTAGGAGGACTTTAGAGGAGAGGAAGTCTGCCATGGGCTAGGCAGGCAGAAATGGCAAGCTAAATATGTTCTTTGGCCAAGGTTCCCCATATAATTTGTGGATAAAGAGAGTCTTCAAAGACACTTGAGATAGAAAAAAGTGAAAAATACAGGCTGGGACAGACTTGCCATTGACTGTTATATAAGGACCACAGATGAAGTGAAAGAGCAGATAATCAGAGGTCCAGCATATGCGGTGGAGAACTTAGTCACCCATCTGCTTTCTGCTCCCAGTCCTGGAAAGGCAGTGTGTGTTTTGTAGTGTCAAATTCTGAATAATATTTAGACTCAACTTCGGATCCAGTCAATAGGACCCATATTAATATGACTTAGTGAAAAGCATTTAGATTTCTACTCTGCGGCATGGGACTCCATTCGGGAAGCACAAGTTTTCCATAGTTTATGCATCTAGGATCTCTACCTCGCAGTACTTTAAGATGCCATAGCCTAATGGGCTACTGCTGCTACCAAAGTCTGGCAAATCTCAAATTTGCCCTGATATGATATCCTAACAAAGTATATTTGTTATATTTGTTTAGGACTGCAACATACATTTGAATAAGATAATAATTTAGATACATCAAAAAGGTGTCTTGATTGAGATTAAATTAATTGACTACCAGTGTAATCCTATGCATGTCTACCCAGAAGCACAATACAGTCATATGACTGTAATGTCTAGCTGTTTATTTAGAAATATCAGCATCAATGGGACTTAGTCCCAAATAATTGAGTGTAAGATTGTAGCATAAAAGTGGCAATACTGTTTCAAAGGCACCGTGTATTGTGCTTTGAGTGTACTCTGCTGTGAAACGTTATTGTGGAATTTCTTTGTAAGTATTCTTACAGTGCACTGTTATTGCTAAGCAGCTGTTGTTGTTGTTTTTTCCAAGGACAAACATCTCATAGCAAGTAATTAAAATATTCTCAGAAAGCTGCAAAAGTCTCTCTTGGATTGTTTGCAAGAAAAAAATTAACAAAAAACACCTGGCCTGAACAGCTAGTTCACTTTGGCAAATTGTGTGCTCAGAAACAGATGCATTTATTTCACTCACAAAGAAACTTTGAAAGAAACTAATAGCTGCTTTAACACATCAGGGGGAAAAATATCAGGCATGGAAACCTGGTACTTGTATATGAAGACTGTATTCTGTTGCGCAGTGGAGGCTTTCAGTTTGCTAATCTGGCACTGAAAAGCTTTGAATCCAGATAGCCAACTTAACATATGGTCACTGTGGTGAAGTTTTCTTATTTCTTCAGTGGTCACTTGAAGGTTATTAGAATGTAGAAATATGTAGAACTATAGCTGCCTGAGTTCGGTTGCTATAGACTAGAGATTGGCACCAACTGCCAGTTCAGTGGACAGCTGAACAGTTGTTCTGCAGTTTGGCACCTCGCCCCTCCAGCAGGTGCCCACTCAGAAGCAGCAGCCTGGCTTCCCTGACCCATGCTCTCCAGGTGCTGCTGCTGAGTGGGTGGGGCACTGAACTGCAGAACACGTGTTTGGCCATCTGCCGAACCAGCATAAACTGCTAAACCGGTGGTTCGTGCCCATCTCTACTGTAGACTGTTGCTGACCACTGATTTATTCTGTTGAACTGACTAGTTCTACTGCTGTGGAAAAAAGCCTAGCTTTCTATGAATTGCTGCTGAGGTGAGAGCTACTGTGCTTCCTCCCCAGACCATGGATGCTGGAGAGTCTTGGCTTGAGTGACGGCGTGGCACAGCCTCTGAATTTTCTGCGAAAAACAGAATCTAAAGCAGCAGCTCGCTGTTTAGAAATCACAAAGCTGCATAGGACTGAAGTACAGAACTAGAACTAGAAAAGCCCAGAAAGTTCAAATGTCAGGATGAGGGAGAAAGCAGGACCAGGGAAACCAGAGAAGGAGGAGAGAAGGAAAGCTTCCATTGGGACCATGATGACTGTCGGTAGTTGGAAGAGCCAGCCTTGAGATGGTTGGGTCTCAGTACGGAGAACTTAATCACTCAAGCATATTCACCACAAGTGTTCACTGTGTATCCTGCATAATGTGTAACCTGCATAATTAACTTGTAAACCACCCAGATTTACAAGTGCGATGGGGCAGTATATAAGCACCACACTTTTGTCCAAACCAGGCACAACCTACAGTGTTCGCAGACATAATCCAGACCCAATTGTGAAGGTAGTGGGACTGAGAGACAAGCCTCTCCTGATGATCTTAACACTTGAGCAGGCTCATAAAGGGGAGTGTGGTTCTTGAGAGAGCATGGGCCCAAGCTATTTAGGGCTTTATAGGTTAGAACCAGCACCTTGAATTCAGTCTGGAAACGGATTGGCAGCCAGTCATTCTTCTGATTCCTGGATGAAAATTTATTGGAAACAATGGAACCTAGGTATTATATAATGTCCTGCCATTTAGCATCATGCAAAAAACAGCTGACTTAACTCATATTAGTGAACTACTGTACAGTGGACCCTCGACTTACGGAATTAATCCGTATTGGAACGGTGGCTGCAGGTCGAAAAGTCTGTAGGTCGAGTCTCCATTGACCTACAATGCATTGAAAACCGATTAATCCGTAACTGGCCGTTTTTGGTCCATTTTGTTTGATTTTCCGGTCTGTAGGTCGATTCTCCGGCCGCAAGTCGAACCTAAATTTTGCAGCCAGAGAAGTCTGTAACTCGAAAAGTCTGCAGGTCGAGCCATTTGTAAGTCGAGGGTCCACTGTATTCTGCTGGACAATTTTACATTGCCTGCTTTTTTGATTAAGTCTTCTTGAGATTCCAAGGAAATCCAGAGTTCTCCAGATTTGTCTTTGAACACTAGACTGAACATTTGTGAAATGATTCATTCTTCTGTGCATTGCAAGATCAGGAGGGAAAACTGTTGGACTAGGGAAATTATTATAACTGAACTGTTTGTAACATATGGATAAATCCATAGCAAAGATATTTCTATAATGAAATTATGGAAAATACAACCGTTGGAGAATTTGTCCCAAATAAAAATGCTTTCCACCATTCTGCAGGCCAGATACAGAAATATACAAACCAGAAGTTTTCAATTTCCAATCTTGCTGACTCTCACTAATTTATGTAGAGTCTGCTGATAAGCAGAAAATATATATATATATTTATGTGCCCCAAGCTGTTTTCAGTTTTGTCACATTTGTGATTCATCTATGCATCGTTTGTACAAAATGTTCTAATCTATTTTTCATTCTTCTCTTATTTTACACTAGGATACTATTCTTTGTGTTTTATATCTGAAATGTGAGCTCAGTGCCTCCCTGCATAAATTTCTTCCTCAAACCCTGAATATAATATTCATTCGTAAAAGCAATCTTGGTTATTGATATCTTACCTAACTGCAGCTTTTTCTAGTAGCATTGTCACATGGCATACAGAATTCATTAGTAACAATAATACCTACAATGATAGTAACCATTCATCCTGTTGGAAGATACACTGGACAAAGTAGTTGTAGCTCAATTATCCCTGGCTTACTGAATATATAGGTTTTTTGCTTGCAATGATAAAGAGCATTGGAAAGTAATGAACAATCTTGTCAAAAAAATCTGATCTGATATTACATAAGTGATAAAATTGACTGATCAGCTCCTATACCAGAGATGAACAGTTTCAATCCAACATTTATGGAATGCAAAATGTTTTCCCTGAACTGCTACAGACAGACATAATAACTGATGAAACTGTAACTGGAAACTGATGTAAACTAGGTGTAATAAATTTAATCAAGCCTTGGCAAGACAAATTCTGTATAACTAGACATGTATTTCTTTAGGGTTTAATATTAGCACAAGAAAGCCACCAGTGGGATCAATAGTCTTAGATGTTTGTCCTGTTCTAGCTGAAGGTTTATTAAGAACTTTGCAAGTTTTATTCATCTCTTGGATTTTTATAGGTGTCTTGATTTGAGTTTCTACCTTTTTCCAATGCTCATTAGCTGTAGAGGCCTTGCTAAACTTGGCCTTTAGGGAATGAAACGACTGTGACAGATGGTGAAGGAATAGAATTGCACTGGGATGCTGGCTCTCCCTTTGTTTCTGCCTCACTCTGATTTCTTCTCCTCATTTTCACTCTCCCTCCTATAGTCTTCTCTCTGCATTCAGATGTTAGATTCCTATGCATTTGGCCCTAGGGAGACTAATGGCAAGAACTACTTGTACAACTCTTTATAGACCACCTAATAATAGCTTTCTCTGATGTGTTTTTACCTGGACAAATATAAAGCAAGTTGCTTTGTGGTTTTGTTTTTACTCTTTTAAAAATCCTGCCACTAGTGGAAAATAAAGTACTTAATTTATCTCCTTTAAGGCTACAGTACAATAGATTCATTTCTGAACAAAAATTATTTTATGTGATTGTAAAATTACAGAGCTAGGAAGTATGCCTCAATTCCAGACTTCGCATTCTTTGTAAATAAACTCTAACAGTGGAATCCTCTTCATAGCTTCTCAGAAGTAAGCCTCACTGAGTTCAGTATGGTTTACTTACAGGAAAGTGTATACAGGATTTCCACTTTAGAACAGCAGCTCACATCAGCCAGCAAATCAAGTTGTAATCTCTTCCTTGGGCTATAACAATGGAAGTTGCATGTGTTTATATCTACAAAAATTAATATGTCTGAATGCTTGCCTTTTGTGTGAAGTCTCTTCACTCATAACATTAACATGTCAGGAAGAAGTGCAGACTTGCAATAGGCAGCACCATTTTCCAGACAAATGGTAATGAGAACCATCCACAGTAATCAGTGGACAAATCTAGAATTTTAGTGTAGCCTTGTTGGACACAGTGGCTAAAGTCCTATTAAGTAAATTTATGCTTCCATAATTATGATGACTACTGAAATAGGGAGATTGTTGGTAATTAAAGAGATCCTGCTTCAGTTTCCGGGCTCTCTTGATTTGTCAGAAACTCACCTGCAATTAGTTTATTTGAGGGTGAGTCAGGTGGCCATTATCAAAACAGGACTTATTTAATTACCATCAGTCAGATGAAGCTTACACTATTAGGGCAGGCTCTGTTCTTTGTCTCAGAATACAAGTCTCCACTAGCATACACAGTAGGATTTTGTAATCTGTGCAGATACATTATTACTCAGTTCCCTCTTCAACATGGGTATAGTTCAATACATAGCTACACTTCAACATCTTACCACTGCCAAGAAGTGAGGAGCAATCAGTTGGAATGAATAATAGATATCTATGTTTTGTCTGAAAAGAAGTGGATGATTATGTTCAGCAAAATCTGCTTTATTTAGATTAAATGTGGTTTTTAGAGGAAGGAAAATGGCATGCATTTAACAGAAAACTTCTTTTTCGTATTATCTAGAGGGAGTATGGGGAAGGAAGGCATTCCACTATATTGAATAAATAACTGTTGAATGTGTGATTTTATTTCACATAATAGTAAAGCTGCTTTGGGAAACTGTGATCATATTCTGATCAAGGGTATGGAAAAGGCTAAAGTCTTTATGAACTTTTACCATTGCTAGCAACATGCCCAACTAAATTGCATCATTAAAAGTGTGTGTGCTAATATTCATGGTTAAGAGTGTATAATATTTGATATCAGAAAGACTTGTTTACATTAATCTTTGGGTATATTATTGCACCTCTCAATATGAACACTGGAGGTTTCAAAGGCTAGAAAACTATTTCTTGAACCTGAAAAACAGCATTAATGGATTCTTAATTTATTGTAGGATGCAGGACAACAATATATTATTTTTTATGAATTCCACTATATTGAATGCTAGTTGTTAAGGCAGAGACAGATAGGGAGTTGACAACCTCCTACATACATTGACTGGACTGACATTTGCTTAGCGGTAACAAGCTGCCATACTGCAGTGCCATGGGGGCTTTTGGACTTGATTTAAGAGTGCTGACACTAACTGCTTGTTATTTCATATTTTAGAACTGTCAAGAAGGAAACTGATGTCAGTACAAAATTATTGGATTGCTTTAGATCACGTGGAAAGGTTGGCTCTATTGACAACAACAAATCAGAAATTGAATTACTGACCCATCAGCAGTTATACCGATGATAGGATAAACTTTTGTCAATATCCATGAAAGTGATGATGGGACAGGCCTCTTAAAAGAAGAGCAAGTACATAATCTGTAAAAGTGTTGTCCACTGTGTTGCATTTCAGTGTAAACATATTAAAACCTCTGAAGCCATGCTTGTCTCTTCATATATATATATTTTGTTCTAAGCGCTTTCCGCCTACAGTAGCCTAATTTAAATCAATGCATAGAAGGAAGGAAAAAAGAAAGAGAGAAATCAAAAAGAGCAAACCTCACTTGCAAGTGGCTCTATAATGCCAAATCATAGACTGAGATCTTAATGCTTAGTGTAGTAAGTCACACTAGAGTAGGCCTATTGAATCAATGAGGATTTGTTAAGTCAACTTCTTGGTGAATTCCATTGATTTCATGTGAGCCCATACTCTTGTTATGAATTACTTTAGCATAATAAGTCACAAGTAGAGTGAGCTCATACAGGATTTCAGCCAATGGAATGTATGGAGGGGTTGACTCATGAATGTATCTTCTTTTATACTTGTGTAAAAGAACTTTGTTTTTTTTCCTGTTTCACTACTTTTAAAGTGTGATTACACAGTAAGAGAAATGCAAATTCATTATCTCTGAAATTACACCTACAAATTTTGGTTTCCTGGGTCTGTTTGCACTAACTGGGCACACAGGGAGGAAGAAATTGACTAAACAGCCTTGTTTGTAGCTTGTTAATGTAGCTCTCCTATAGCTCTACTACCTTAGCAGTAAACAAGGGCTGAGTAGCAATTTCCATCTCGCAACTCCTTCTCTTTCTTTCCCTCTTTTTTGGGGGTGATGGTGCTGTCTAGGTACTCCACTAGCTGCTGCACCGTCACACCAAATACAGCACACACCAGTTCAAGTGAACACATTATCTGATCCGATTTGAACTGTGGGAAAAAGTGGAAGCCCCAGAGTTGAAGGGAAAAACTACAGATGGGGGCGGGACTCTGGGCTGATTTGCTATAACACCATATGGTCAATTAAAAATGTGAATCAGAAAGTACCAATCCCATAGAATTTCCCAAAAATTTTGTCAGTGTAGTCACAGATTTATATGGTAGTACCCAATGGGAGGATAGTTGATAGAAAGTGTATCTTGGCTTAGGGATGTAATAAAGCAACTCCTGGACCAGCATCAGTCTATTATGAACTTTTATTATTGTGGTTTTAGTGCTCAGAAGCAGAGGAGACATTATTTGCAGAATTTTGAGCAGTTTTTAGAATATTTAACAGACACTGCAGCACTTGTTTGCTTGGAGTGCTAAGATGTGGCTACCAAACTGGTTAAAAAAATGGACATTCATCAGTTATCTGCTCTTCATGTGTGGTATAAATGTTTTATCATTGTAGACTTTTAAAATAGGCATTGGCTTGTGACCTCTTTAATGCTATGATGTTTGGGATTATTGTGGTTTGTTTCCCTTTGTTGCTTCAAGCCCATCACACAGGTCTTGGGGGCTTCTGATTTCTCTAATTCTATCTCAGAATATACCAACTGAAAGCATTTAGCTGAGATTAAAGCAGATTGAATGAGATAATCCCTTTGAGTGAGCAGCTTCAAACAGCTCAGACACAGCTCTTTGGGGATATGAACTAACTCAACATGAGCTAATTCCTGCTGCATTTCCTTTGTGGTGCATTAGGCACATCACTAATGCTATTTTTGTTTACTGGACTCCATTATGAATATATTTTTGTAGTGTGAGATGTAGTGTGAGAAAGCAATAGCATACACTGAAACCTAGGGTGCTGCTTCTTTTATGTTAACCCATCTCAGCAAATGCATTCACATGAAAACCAACCGAAAGCTGAAGATAATGACTGAAGCTATAGAGACAGGTGACCTCAAGGGAAAAGGGCAATAAAATGTAAAGGGGTGAAAATAGGATTGTCTCACTTTCAGTAAAATGATATCACAAGGTACTATAAGCCCTGTTGATAGCTATGCTGATAGCTATGCTGCTGTAGCTTTTCATAAGGATAATGTAAACAGAACTGTTTACAAGGAAAAGTAGGAATAACAGGAATGTAAATGAGTGTCCCTACCTTTTGTGTTTGGTTTAACATATGTAAAAAGCACATGAGGTCAAATGCAACAAATGAATCTATGTCAGGGTCATTGAATATTAGCAGAATCAAGTGCAGTGCCTTTTGAATGTTCTGCATTTTGGACTCTGCATTTTTTGTGACTGCATTTTTTTGTGCAAAATCATAAGACTCTTTGGACCCATGAAAGTAAAGTGCTCTGACATACAACCATCCTCTGTATTGTGATTTTGTCTTTCCTTGTTCTGTTTTGGGAAATTGACAATCAGCTTTTTGCCTGCCTTCTTTTCCTGGCCAGGCAACTGGTCACCCATTAGGCAGGCTCGGAGGAGAACTGATCACTGTTTTCTTGCTGCTAATAACAGTGAGGAAACACCAACCTTTGCCAGGATTTGTACTCTCCCCAACTCTGTGGTACCATTCTAGGCTCTCAGTGGGCAAGGATAGGAAGGTTTAAACATTCCCATCCTCATACACTGAGTTGGAAGTGAAAAGAAATGTATGTATGTGCACATCTTTGTATGTGTGTATATATGAATATTATGGTCCCTGACTAGAGAGGGGCACAAACCACTGGTTTGGTGGTTCGGCACATTTTGTTTCTCTGCCAAACAGCTGATCTGTGGTTCCCCCCCCTCCAGAGGGTGCCCATTCAGCAGCAGCACCCGGAAGAGGTGTGGTGGGGCACTGCTGCCAAGTAGGCACCCACTGGAGGGAGCGGGGCACTGTTCGGCCAGGAAACATATTGTGCCAAACCATTGAACCAGCAGTTCATGCCCATCTCTATTCCCGACCCATCACCTTGTGACAGGCATCCAGCCCAATCCCAATCTTGATATATAAACCTAATATACAGTATATTTTGATTCCCAATCCTGAGAAACGTGATATAAAATCTAATACAAAAAACTGAAAGTATATTCCATTGTAATTATTTACCAAATTAAAAGAAACTAAAGTTAAACATGTTGCCTGTAACTTCTGTTAAATAAGCCACAAATTTACATGAACATTCAAGTTTGTCATAGTACATAGAGGCAAAGGCAGAGTGATCTGTAGACTTGGAAGTCCAGTCATGAACCATATTGGTTTCTGAGTAGTCAGTTGCTGTTTTTTATTTTTCACACAAAAAAGAAGGATAATGGAGATTCCAGTGGAAGGTGACAGCTCACAGGCATTAGAAAACTTTGCAGATTTTTCTAAAGAAGAAACTTTCTTGCCTTTCCATCCGGTCACAACTCTATATAAATCATTTCTTTTTCTTGAAAAAGGTTGATTATCTATTTTGCTACCCCCTTTGCTGTGCCAGCATATGATAGAATACATACAAGAAGCAGTTAGAACACTTGACTTAGTGAAGAAGGGACGGCAGAAAGATCACTAAACTGTTGTTTCTGAATAGTCTTCAGAGAGTAATCATATTTATGCAAAGTATCTATTATTTGAAAACCACATTTTATTATTTTAGTTGTATCAACCATCATGTCTGACATACATTGATAAAGCCTCATACATGCATTGTTTGTATGAAAGTGTCTGTTTAGGGATCTATTAATAATGGATATCATCCATCTGTCTCTTGAAAATGAATTTTCATGATCCTATTGTTTTGTGTGTTGTGATGATGCTCAGAGTTGCTATATAACACAAAAGAAAGGATTCGCCCTACTGATCAGACCATTGGGCTGTGAAAGCAATAGCAATCGGCCAGGTTTTTTTTAATCCTTCTGATGTCCTTTCTCTTCCTGTATGTGTTTAGAATTTTAGTATGATTTCAGTGAAGAATAAGATTGGTATATAGTTTTCTGTTTCTGCTCAGGATATTACTCTAGCAGGTCTAAAGGATGAAAATTGGTACAGGAGGAAAATCCCATTCATGCTGAAGATGCATGGGAGAACTCTGAAAGAGTGACAGACAACTGACTAAAATGCCACATAAAGTTGTTTAGCTGCCTTTTTCTTTTATTTCTTCTGAAATCTTTGAGTAGTTGGGCAGCAGCTTTTATTTGCACATCATACTGTATATTAGCACCTTACCACTCTGGTATATTTTGATTGTTGGGCACAATATTTTGCTGATAGTCAAGTATGTTTGCTTTTTTATGACAGCAGGAATTTTCCAGGTAGTACTTTATATGACATTTTGGGGTCTGTTTTCAGCATTTAATTTTAAAACACTTTTCATGGTCTGGCACAGATTACTTCTGCTTTCGACAGCAATGGGAGTATTGTTTATGAAAGCAGATACAAACACACACCCTTCCATGTATCATATCTGAGATTCCCAAACTTTGGGGTCCACATGGTCTTGGACTGCAGTTGCCAACAGCTCTAATATTGACTATTTTAGGTAAGGCTTCAGGGGTTGGAGTCTAAGAACTTCTCAGGCTTCCGAGTGTAAGAATTACTGCATTCTATTGTGTGAAAATAAGGGTTGCAGCCCTCTTCATATTTAGGCAGCTTACTTCATTGGACTGGACCACGTGAAAGGTTTAAACTAGGAAATCCTGTAAAGTACACTTTACAAAACTTCACCTTCTGTTTAATATACAATCAAGTTTGACAGCTTCATTTGTGCAATCCTATACAGTATATACATTCATGAGTTCGTGATTGTTACCTAATACCACTGACATCACAAGAGCCCAAACATGTAGTATTTTCTTAAATCAAAGTGATTATCTTTATTAAATAAGTCTGGATTAATATTTAGGTGGTGAGATAGTTTCAACCCTTATCCTAAACCTTTAATATATGATTGTAATTGCCATTTGAATTATTGGGATGTAAGTATGCTTAAGGACTGCAATTCCTCTTATTTATCTGTAGTTGTAATATTTATTTCTGTCAGCCTGCATGGGGAAATAGATGTACTGTGTGCAAGGATCTGGAGTGTAAATGCACTTTTAAACTCCAAAATGTACTCATGCAAGTTTATGCAGACACCCTTGGGAACAGTATACATATACAAGTGAATCTGCCTTATGTTTACATTATTTATTATCCAAGTACGAGATTGATCATCAGCTCTGCTAAACCAACATGTTTGGGTTTAATTATATTTAATGGAATAGAATAGGACAACCTGGATTGGCCAAATTCTGGACTGTGTTATAGTGTGGTGTGTAAGATTATAAAGCCCAACCTCCCTATGATTTATATTCTACTGGTAACAGACATTGTTTCATTTCTATTACTATCACTAACTAAATAGAGGCTTCCTTATGTATACTTGCAGCCTGCTCCTGCCACACAGTGATTCCTTGGGAAAAGGAAGAACAGATAGATGTAATCTGATTTATATACTGTGAATGGAAATCTTCTGAGTAATTTCCTCTGCTATGTTACAGTTCCTCTACTCCTTCATTATTCTAATGATAAGATTATTATAACTAGCAACCATGCTTTGATTATTCTTTCCACTACTCCTAACTCTTTCAGTTCCATAGACCATAAAAGGGTTTTACACCAAAAGATGGTGGCATTGTTCACAGGCCCAAAGAGGCTCTCTAAAGGCACCAGTATAATAGCCAGGCAGCTACTTGCCACACTGTCTGCTTGCTCTAGATCAGTGGTTCTCAACTCTGAGAAGACTTCACCATTAGCTGTGCTGGCCAAGATTTCTGGGAGTTGTAGTCCAAGAACATCTGGGTACCCAAAGTTGGGAACCACTGCTCAAGATGGTAACAACTAGACCTATCTCTTATAATAAGTCTCAAAAGAAATCACTATTAAACTGGAGAGTCCTGTAAGATTTTGAGAGCTATGGGAACAAACGTTTGTGCTCAGTTTCCCCTCAGTCTCCCTCCCTCTCTCCCCAGTTTAGATGGGAGAGAGCAATAATTCCATTCAGAACTTTGTAATTGAATTATATAGAGATCTCAAGCCTGGAAGAAATGTATCATATAATTAAAATGAAATAAAATAAAATATCCACAGTCCACTTATAAAATTACATAGGTGTGTATGGCAATGTAGAGCAACTGAAAATTGGTAGATGAATATGTTGGTGTCACAGTAATGTTGAGGGGAAAGTTTTCATCTTTGCCTTTCTTTCTTTATGTTGTAAAAATTCAGTCTGAGGGACATACACACCCCAAAGACAAATACAGAACCATTCAATACAGAAGGAAAGGCAGATTTTTCAGAAGGAGGCAGGTTTACAGATTTTTTTCACAAAATTATCTAGACTTCCAACATGTTCATGTTGTCTGTTTGAAATATGAGGAATCTCTCAATCCCTTAAATTATCTTTCTCCCTTGCAAGTGTATATCAACATCAACAACAACTAGTCCGAACCTTTCTCTCACTCATTGTCAACAATAGTGGGTCTGTCAAATTAGACTTTGCCATTGAAACTGAAAGGAGAATGACATTGAGAATTTTGCAAATTGTAGCCCTGCAATGGAATTTCAGGGTTTCTCTTTAGAAATTACACGTTACATTGACTGTATAAAACCTTTGCCTTGTGTAGCTGACTCTGTTTTCCAACTAACATTTGTTAAACATTCATTTAGCATATGATATAAAATATCTGAAGGTAGAAGTGCCTTGAGGTCTCCAGTGTGTAAATGACATCTAAGGTAGTGGGGCATTTTCAGTTTGTAGACTGTTGCCTTGAGGAGACTCTTTAATGAGTTGTCGTGAAGCCTTTTACAGTTTATTGTGGATGACATTTTGAGGACACTTGCAGTTGGTACATGAAAGAACAATAAAGCCAGCGTTCTTTTCTCCATGCAGTATTCTTTTCTAAAATATGTCCATCAGCCTTTTGACTATTCTACCCATAATTGGATGTTTTCTTAGAATATGAAAGTAACATTTTGTTTTGGAAAAAAAAAGAGTATGTAGTAATAAATTGAAGTACCAAAGGATATGTATCTGGATTTCTTTAACCAAAACTTCCTATATCCATTTATCTATTCTTAATCTGTTGGGGAAAGTGTTTCTTTTTTTAAAAGTACCTCAGATCACTTTAGTGCTTCTAAATGTTTTATAAAATTGCAAAGCTGCATTTGCTGCCTTTTTACGTTCCAGACAATTTGTCATGCAAAATTCATATAGCACCTATTTATTTATTTATTTATTTACAAGATTTTTTAGCCACACCATTACCAGTGGTCTCTGGTCTACTGTTATGAAAACCTCATACTCTAAATCTCAATTATTCCAATTTTTTGTCATTGATCAAGGAAGGTGTTAGTGGTAGCCACCAGAAGGATCAGGTAGGTCATGATTGAGATAGGAACTCAGATCTTTTAAATTCCACATTCATTTCTCTTATGTTGTGAAAACTTTCCAACAACCTGACATTAAGAATGACATTAACCATAATTCCCCTAAAATGTGAACATATTCATAATGTTCACATTTTTCAATGTTTCACTGGTCAAAAATATGTGTATATTTGCATGGCACCAATGCTATTCTTTTGTACTGAACTCAGTGTTTATATTGAATTTGATACACAGCAAATTATTTCCTGTTAAGTCCCATTTCAGTTAATTCAGTTAACTTAAGTTCCAGAATTCCCCCCCAGAAGGGAATGGTAAACTATTTCTGAATACTCTCTACCTAGAAAACTCTGAAAAGGGATGCCATAAGTCAGAATTGACTTGACATCATTATCATCATCATCAGGAAGATCTTGGAGAGAGGCTTTACTGGACAGAGTGTGTGCTGGTACTGCCCTGTATGTGTGTGTACTTATACTTTAATGAGGCAAGGGAGAAGGTGGGAAGGTGCTTTGAGTGTGTGTGCATGCACACCTCATCCTCCCTTTTTGAATCAATTCAAATTATCACATGCTTGAATCCATCCAAAAGGATTAAAAAATTTAAAAAGTACTAGGTTCCTTGGTGGACAGGGAGGCGGGACTCCAGACTGATTCACATTTCCCATTGTGTCATCAATGGGAAAAAAATACAGAACAGCCCACCTCAAACTAGTAGCATTTTCTACAGTTTTTGATTATGTGGTCTCCCCTTACACTAATACATGGCTACAGTGGATTTTAGAAAGAGGGCAAGTTCTCTGCAGAATTTGTTGAGGAAGAAAACAGTATGCTGGAGTAAGCCAGATAACAAGTCAACAGATGGGGGAAAAGAGTAGGAGGCAAGGGCATGATGCCTATGATGACAAACTGAGGGAAATATGAAGAGAAATAGTGATTGGGAGAGTAAGGCGGTTGTGGGCTCTTTGAAGAAGCACAGTCACCAAAGCAGCTGGCATGTTTTCAAGCAAAGAATTGGCTCCACTTAAAACATGGTGGCAACTTTGAGCAGCTGGCTCAACAAGCATGCCCAGGAGGGGTAGTTGACAGCAGCAGCTAAGAGAAACTAGAAGAGGAAGGAGGAGGAACTGCTGCAGCAGAGCAAGTGAGCAAAACAAAGGACATGGTAATGGCAAAGTGAGGCAGGCTAGGGAGAGAGGAGGTCCCAACAATGGCAGCAAATATGCCCTGTTGGTAGGAAGAGCATCATGCTTCACACCTTCTTTATTCTGCTGCCTGAGGCACCCACCTCACCTAATGGTAGAGGTGGTTGTGGTATTATGAAAAGCTTCTTCTGTTGTTTTTGCTTTCTCACAGTATGAATTTATTTCATGGCAAATGAAAATGTGTGGTTTCCATAAACATCTGAATTGTTCAGTTTTTTCTAATTACTTTGTCTTTGGTTCACTGCCCATTTATGCTCATAATAAAAGCAGATCATTCTATTTTATTTTCAAAATTATGCTTCTCTGTTATCAAAACTGGCAGAATTGTTTATTATTTATTAGTTGAATAAAAATACCATTCACATTGTTAATGTATTTCCTATTACATAAATATAAAGATGTAAATAGTAGAGGATGCAATTGTATAAAGTTGAAGTAGGTTTTCCTACACAAAGGCATGCCATAGTTATTATAAATTGGTGGCCTAAATCCAATTGCTAGTCTCAACTATAGAAGACACATTAAATCAACTAGTAAATCAACATTTATATAAATCCCATTGATTAATTGAATCTATTCTAATTGAGAATGACAATTAGATTTAGGCTATAGTATTTATTTTCCCACTGTGAATGAACTGTTACTTTATTTAGTATCTTTCAGTTAAAGCCAAAGAAACTAACTTTTCCTCTTCTTTTTTATTTATTCTATGTCTCACATGGATTTCCAATGTGGATTCCTTCTAATGATTTTTCTAAAACCATCCTTCTCTACATCTAAAAGGTAAGTAACTGCATCACTGTAGTTCTGATATAACCGTTTATTCATTTTGATATTTCTGTTGGTGAGATATGTTCTACCAATCGCCTAACCATTTGTATGTGCAGACAATGTTAAACCAGATATGAGAAAAGTTTTTTTTTTGGACTACTAATTGATAGAATACACTAACCCATGCTGATTGGGATATTCAAGGCAGTGTATGTCAGAAAGGGAGGGACGTGGTGGCGCTGTGGGTTAAACCGCAGCAGCCTCTGTGCTGTAAGGTCTATAGATCTGCAGCTGTAAGATCGAATCCACGCAACGGAGTGAGCGCCCGTCGCTTGTCCCAGCTCCCACCAACCTAGCGGTTCGAAAGCATGCAAATGCGAGTAGATAAATAGGGACCACCTCGGTGGGAAGGTAACAGCGTTCCGTGTCTAAGTCGCACTGCCATGTGACCACGGAAGATTGTCTTCGGACAAACGCTGGCTCTATGGCTTGGAAACGGGGATGAGCACCGCCCCCTAGAGTCGAACACGACTGGACAAATTGTCAAGGGGAACCTTTACCTTTACCTTTACCTTTATGTCAGAAAAGTATCTTTCCCCACCTTTGTGTTAAACCATGGTAGCATTATGAGGATGAACTGAGCAAGCACCTTTCCACCAAAGCTTGTCCATAAGAAGAGTAGAAGCAGCTTGTGGTATGTCCACAAATTGCAGTTAATCTTCTTATGGTTAGTATAAACAAGACAGTTTCAAACCATGGATTGTAGAAGTGGCTTGTTTTCACTAACTCTGGTTAAAATTAAAATTAACAACATAATTTGGGTTTTGGACATAGGAATGCATTGAAAACCCATTAATCCGTAACCGGCCGAATAAAAAATACCCCCCACACACCAAAAAAAGAAAATAAAGGCAAAAAGCAGCACCTTACCGGTTCGAAGGGGTCCCTCGCCGCCGCCATCGCCGCTCCTGAAGCCCTCCGAGGGCTTCCCCACAGCTGCCGGAGGCCTCACGGGGGTCCCCGGCTGCCGCCGTCGCCGCTGCCGAAGCCCTCCGAGGGCTTTCCCGCCACTGCCGAAGCCCTCCGAGGGCTTCTCCACTGCCATGGGAGGCCTCTCAGAGGTCATCTGCCGCCACCGGCTTTCCCAGGGTACACCTGGTGTACCCTGGGAAAGCCGGCGGCGGCAGCGGTGGACGACCTCCGGAGGTCTTCCATGGCGGCGAAGTCTTGGAAGGCCTCCGGAGGTCCCCCTCGCCGCCAATCGTGCCTCCAGAGCTTCTCCGGAGGCACGATCGGCGGCAAGGGGGACCTCCGGAGGCCTTCCAGGGCTTCTCCGCCGCCATGGGAGGCCTCTCGGAGGTCCCCCCTCGCCGCCGATCGTGCCTCCGGAGCTCCAACATACTGCAACAGTATATTGAATATAAATTGGATGCTGAACTTTCTGGGACTTCAGAATCCTCCCTCCTTTTTCTGGATTAGATCCAACAGCCAAAATTCTTTTCATCAAAGTATAAAATATCATTACACTGTCATAAATGTGCTGAACATGCCAGCCCAACAAGTGAAGATTGTGCAATCAGTTGCGTGGTTCCTCTTTCAACCAATTGGGCAATGCGATGGTGGAAGTTCTTAAAGGAAATATTTTTCTACCTTGGTGCAGTTGTAGCTACTGCAGGCAAAATGTTGAGTTACATCTATGTAGCCAGCCTGGCGTGCTCTGGTCCATGGGGTCACGAAGAGTCGGACACGACTGAACGACTAAACAACAACAAGCCAGCTAACAAGATTCTGGCCAGTGAATTACTGGGAACTTTTTAAGCACACGCTTAATGTAAGATCCATTGGTTCAGTGGGCCTTATCTAGTTAGGGGTAGCAATTGGAATTAAACCCTTGGATTCTGTTTACTTTATATATTAAACTAAAGTATGAATATTGTTGTCTTCCCAAATTATGCTGTCTCAACTTTCATGAACGTGATGACTGTTGGTGTTGCCATGAACAAAATGCCAGTTTGCTTAGTTTGTTTTCACAGTATCCGAAGTCCTGTACAATGTTGCCAGAGTGCGAAAACTGTGATTATGCTGTATCTGTTTTACTAAATCTTCATTTTAAGAACGAAATCTTGGGTGGTGTATAAAGTTCTGAGCCTTTTTTGAATTGTAAGCGCCTTAGATTCAGAGAGCTGGCTTGGGTACCAAAAGGATAATCTTGCAGTATTGGACTTCCTGTTTTTGTCACCTTGGAGAGCCATAGTGACGTGATGTTATTAATCTTCATGCTAACAAAAATAATACTTCTAATAAGCAGGACATCCTGCTTATGTTCAAATTCCACAAATTTATCTGTCTTTTAAAACAGTGACTCCATTATTTATCTATAGTTACTGATTTAAATGTGTCTAGATTGCTGTTGTGATTCAAGTATTTGTAGGTTGTTGCTGTTTTCTGTATTTTTAGGAGAAAACCTTCATGTCCATCTGATTCTTCTGCTCATTTTCCCTTCTCTTCCACTATCATTTTTTCCCTTTCTTCTTCAATATGCACCTCTTTGCCTTCCTTACTTTTCACCATATGTAGTTGTTTGTCTTGGTAGTGCACTTCCTTTCTTCTCCCCCTTTCCACTTTTTTGTCTTGGGTTAAGGAAGAGGAGGGGTTTGGTTACTGGCGGATCTCTGTTGTCATTTTTATTTTTATTAAAACCACTACAGCTCTTAATAAGAAAAAAAGTGCAGATCTACACAGTATGAACCAGAGTGAACCAAATAATGAATCAGAAGAAAGCCTCAAATGTATAAGTGAAGCCTCGTCTCATTATATTTGTTTGATATGGTGTTGAGCCTCTTCCTGAAAGAAATGTGGCAAAGCTGACCTCAGCCTCATGGGAGATGAACCTTTAGTTTTCTGCTCTGCTGGTTGTTCAGTCACACTGATTCAGTCTTTAGGGTTAAATTGAGCAGCTACGTAATGGAAGAGCATTTCATCATTAAAGAAGTGACATTTGTGCAATGTGTAGCGAGGAAAAGGAAGCAGGATGCCTTCAAAATTTAATTACTACTCTTGTGCAGCATCTAACCAATTCAGAGAGCAATGCCATATCTGTGGGCATCTTCTAGTACACATGCTTTTTGGTTGGAAGCAGTATGCTTTTGCTACACCATGGTTGTAGGATCTGTAATTCCAGAAGTGTTTTTTAACCTCTTCAGGGGCATATGTCTTGCAGCATGGCTATGAATGCAGTTCTGAATTGGTAGACAGTTTTATCACTGATGACTGTTTCATGTGTTTGTGTAGGTCAGGGTGTGCATATATTATAATATACTTCTATTAGGGCAGTGAGCAGGAGAGAAATGATATGTCCAGTCTGTATTGTTAGTAACAATTTTACAAGAGGTGATAGAAAACAAAGGATTATGTCCTACAATACTGTGACAGCAACGGTCTTATGAACAGTATAAAATGAGCTATTATTGGTAAGTATTATTTTTCTGGTTTAGACCTCTGGGAAATAAACCGTCTGTCTATGTATTTGATATATATACAGACAAGCGGGGGGGGGGGGGGAGGCAGCCCCACTGCACACATTCAGATATGCTGTCTTTACTCAGTGGTATTTTCTTGAGAATTTGACACTGTTACAGCATTGTCAGCAGCATCAAGAGTCACTAGGGACTGAACAGCTGGATGTTTTATAAGGTTTTATGTTTTACATAAGGAAACCATGTTTTCCTTTTCACACTGTAAAGGAAAATTAAAGCTCTGGGTATCGTTAAAGCTTTGAAAGCTTAGGATGTGTCAGTTTTGTTCCCTCAACACCTAAATTGAAAGCTCATTGTGAGGTCACTTAGAAAACAAAAGCAGACATTCTAGAGTGATTTTGTTAATCAGCATTAAGTTCTTTGTAGATTGTCATTGAGATTGTTCTCAGAAACATTGGACTAGTTGTTAATGCTTGTTAAGTGAGGGGGTACTGAATGTTCAAGATTAGTGTCCATTATCAGATTACTTCTTTTCCTTTTCCTCAGATGAGAATTCTACACAGGATGTTAGATAAGATATCTTTTAGTCTCCCCTGTGCACCACCCTGCAACACAAAATTACAGAGAGCTTGTTTTTACTTATATAACTTTTGCGGGAACAGAATGCAGGCTGGTGTATAATTCTACTTGTATCAATAACTAAGTTGCAGTGACATAGGAAGGGCATGCCCAGTGATCTAGATTGAGTTTGGCCTCTTTTGATACTAAGGATGCAACCAGATGGCTGCAAAAGCCCGCACCTGATCACACCAGAAAAAGGCGCTCTTATGGTAGTTATCTCTCTTTTTGCCATCTTGAATCATATTATGTTGTTGTTATCTTATACTGTTATTGTTTCATGTAAATTGTTTTATGAACTTGTTGTTGGCCACCCAGAGTAGACTTTGGTCTAGATGGGCGGGATATAAATTAAATAAAATAAATAAATAAATAAATTAAACTGACTCTTCTGTCTGCTGGGGAATTGCTCCAGCCCGGCCCCGAAAAGTAGAAGCCTTACAGTTGGGCCAAAAGGTCCAGTTTGGGAACAGATGAGGATCACATTGGAGTTCATTTCCCTGTGTGTCTTGTGATTGCTGGGAAATAGATCACACCAGACCAATCCACAAGTGGTCCCATTTACTATCTATTTTCCCCTGTGATAACACTCTTGAGTATTTCAAAAGTCTGCCTACATTTTGGTTTGCCACTTCTTTTCAGTAAGGGACAGAGCTTCTAGATAGCATCTTTCACAAAATGTTTAGTCCTGGAAAGAAACAACAGATATGAGACTTAACTTGAACTAGTACTTATGATGCATATTTGAGAAGAAGCATGTATTGTATGCCTGTACCATGATTAAAGCCTGAAATGATGTATTTGGAGAACTGATACTCATTTCAAACCTGTATTGTATTCTTGCTTTTAAAATGAAAAATTAAAGACCAAAAATTTCATTTTTCCCTGTAACTGAAATAATTGTTACATACAAACCCATGTCTTAGAAAATTGCTTACTTAATTTTACTTTCCTGCTTAAATGTTAGTTCATACAATTAGAATATGTTTAAAACAGCTCAGTTACTTGTTTTTTACATAATAAAATTGTATGTTCTTTCATAAACACTACTCAGATCTGTAGATGCAGGATTTTAGTTTGAACCTACAAAAAATAGGTAGCTAAAATAGGTAAATGCTGATAGATACATGCATGTGAATTCAAAGTAGCTGCCCTCCTTTCAACAATCTTCTTTAAAGAGAAAATGGCTAATTTGTACTATTAGTGTGTATGTGCAGGACCTAGCAGGAGAGTGAGAGCATGAGGTTTTAGAGGCAGTAATAAACTGGTTTGGGCTAATAAGTAATAACTGTGATCTTGGCACCTTTCTTAAATGAGCAATAAAAAAAGACATTCACCATGAAAAATTAACGGTGTTATGGAGATGTTGGAAGTGATTTTCTGTGTCTTATGGAGGGATTATGAGAGTGATGAAGGATTTGAGCCTTTGTGAACAGGAGATCATAATTTTCTCCACTTCTGCGGGACGTACTATGCTTAGCAATGAAAGTATGTGTAATAAAATCTGAGTTTGAAATATTACCTCTAGCATCCAGAACTTTATTTCATTTGCATTCTCAAAGGAATGTGCTATTCAGATTAACCCCTTCAATACTGATAGTCACCACTTTTTAGCATGTGTAAGAATGACTGAAAAGAATACCTTTTGCCACAAGCAAAATGACACCTAAACACTCCTTGAAGCCTTAGGCTCAGCTCATACACTGGGGGTGTCCATCTCATGCATGTTGGGGAGTTTTGGAATGTGGTTATTCTGTTTTGGTGCAGAAAAAGCATGGAGAGATCTGCTCAGTCTCTCCCCTTTCCTTAGAAAAGAACAGTAATCAGCCTGGATGCTTCTTGGTTAAAAGAAACAGACACTTTTACTTATGGTACACACCTGTCTTCTTTCCTTTTATATGATATCGAATTAGCTTTCCACACCTCTGTCTTCTTTGGAGAGCAGAAAATGGAGTGGATAGGGAAGTCAGCTAACAAAGGAAGTGACAGAAAGGAAAGAGCACTCTCAAGTGCTCTGAATTGTTGAAAAAAACTTTATACTTAAGTTAGTTGCAGGTACAGGACATGTTCCCCATTAACATCCAGTATTAAAGGCGTGCAGGGTTATATTTTTCCAACAATACAACCGTAGAAGCTTTACACCAGCTTTGTTAGACTAACAAAAAATTGGTAGCTGTGGGATGGTGGAAGTGTCTGAAAATTACGACCACTGATAAAGTCATCCCAGCATGCCAATTTTTGGAAATTGACTCCTTCCCATCTTGCAGTTTTCAACAGATTTCTCAGGAGGAAGGGGACTCAGGAGCTCCAGAGAGTGGTGGGAATGGGATTTTAAAAATAAATAAATTTCTAAACATCACTGTGGCTGATGATATAATCAACTTTACGTGGTGTACTTACAGAACAGGATTTCTGCCTGTATCTTGAATTATGAACTTAGTTAACAAAGAATTATGTTTGTAGGAGTTTCTGCTTGACTTTCAACCAAGGTTCCTGTTAAGCTGGGTGCGCATGACTCTGCTTCCCTCAGCTGTCTTCCTCTTCTGCATAGCGATCGTGTTAGGTTCTGGTTGCGATGGAACCCAGTGTGCGGGGGCGGAGTCACGCATGCATGCAGGGGTGGAATTGAGAGAGAGAGAGAGAGAGAGAGAGAGGCGGAGCCCCACCCAGCGGGGCTGAAAATTAGAGTCTACGTTGTTTTCAACTAAGTTTGTTGTGATGGGAGAGTGATCAGTAATGAAAAAATGTAATTCAAGCAGAATCACATTGTGCATGCAGGGATAATAAAATCATATACCAATGAGCCCTGTGATAGCCAGTGATAACTAGCAACTCCAGTAACTGGCAAGTTTTATAAACTTTGACAACAAAAATGTAGCTCTACAGGGGTAAAAGTGAATGGGAAAAATTGCAGTGGATGGAAGAAAGAAATAGCCCTGTAGGGAAAGGGTAAAGTACTTTCTCCCCTGCTGTTTTGCCTGTTCAAGCCATATTGAAGTTTGTTTCCACTCAGGAGATCCTGTTGGGGTTTTATTAATATACGGCTCTATGTAATATTTCTCAGGCAAGTCTACGTATGGGATATAGTGCATAGGGGAATTGACTTGTACAAAGCCAGTTTATTAAAAATTAAATTGTATGAAGGCTAAAAACAGGTTAATTATATGCAGACTTATATTGTTCACATTCAGTCATTCCCTGTTCTCTCTCTCTCTCTCTCTCTCTTTCACGCAGACCCACACAGACATACGCATAAACATCTAATACTTTGGCATGTATAATATATGGCATATAAATCATAAGTAAAGCCTTGACATTTCATTTTAGTAAAAGTATAATTAAACTGAAGTATGCTATAATTCTATAACTTTTATCAAGAAATGATTGAATCATAAGGAACAAAATATAGCACCCATGCAAGCTAGCTTGTTTTATGTACATATTAATTAATTCTAGCTAAAAAGGACCAAAGATTCTTCCACACTCAAAGATGTGATCCCAATATATGTTATTTGGAAGAAATAATATGATGTTCTTGCTGTGAGGTGTTTTGAGAACATAGGTAACATGAAACATGAGTTTTGAAAATGTAAATAAATAGGTTTAGTTATTTGTAGATATTTGGCATCATCATTAACTTCTGCTGTTCCATTGGCATTCTTTGTTAAATAGTGTTTTCTCAGAATAGCAATATTAGAAGATAAAATTGTAGACAAGCATCAAGAACACTGTGTCAAGTGAATTATATCTTTCTAGAAGAGCTGCCCCCTGGAGAAAAAGGGTAGCTCAAAGACATATATTTTTTTTATTGCATGTGCTCCAGAAAGTGTAACTACTTCAGGGAGAAACATTCTCAGCATGGGAGAGAAAGGTCATGTAACTCCCCCAGAGGCTGGCTTTATCCCACCTATAGTGCTGACAAATTTGTGTGACTGTGTGTAGCCACAAAAAGAACAAATACTGTGAGATGCAAAACTAAGGGGGAAAATTTAAAGTTTGCCTATATATTCCCTTTTATACATTACAGGCAGAATTACACAGTGTAATTTGATGTAGTAGTACATCAGGACGTCAGTAGAACAAAATGTGCAGTGTTGTATCTGGTACAAGAATGGTGCAAGATAAAAGTGTGGGCAATTTTTCATAGATGTTTAGGGGTCTCTGAAACAAAAGATCCTTCTACATCAGTAGTTCCCAACCTTGGGTAATTCCGGTCTTATTGGACTGAAAATCCCAGAAGCCTTCACCACCAGCTGTGCTGGCCAAGGTTTCTGGGAATTGCAGTCCAAGAACACTTGGGTTACCCACATTTGGGAACCAAATAATTGGGGCAAATAATGGACCCAGTAATAGTGCACCCAACAAAGTGTGGGGTTTAAGGATTGCTGAAGTTGTGTTAAACCACAATCGGAATATTAAAATGCTCAAATTTCTTCTCACTGAGGTGATTACAATAATCATGTAATAGAAATGATCAATTCTGTGAATCTATACTTGGGCATACCAACTATGTATATAATGGAGAGGCAGGGAATGCCACCTTTCTATAGACCAAAGTGGAAAAGACAGCAGTGGAGGAGGAGTGCTAAGCACTCCCTCTAAGCTTGGTCATTATATCAATGTGAATAATGCCTGAATAGGACTTCTGTGGAACACAGCAGGCAAATCCCTTCCCTACAGAAATACAGGGGGAGACAGTGGGCTTCCAACCATTATATGAAAAAGAAATGTATGGGAGAGGTTTAATCAAGAGGCAATGTAAATAAAGGAGAAACAGGAGGGAAGTGTAGATGACCTGCCTGATGAATGGATTCTTATGGAATGTACTCATGAGTAGGGGGAAAGCTGATGTCCTTTGCTCAGTTACTGAGGGTGATGTTGCCTGGATTGGTGGATTAGCATAGCTGAGCTTTAGCTAGTATTTTAGAAAATTATTATACCCCTCAGACTTTGGCTTCTTTACTCCCTCGCTACTGGAATCTTAGTGCGGGTTTATGGGAGTTGCTGTCCAAAAAAAATATTTGAGGGGGAGTGTCTGGATGGAGGAAGCTGCTTTAGAGTAACTAGGCTGTTCCTGCCTTTTGCTTGTACTACTGTGTAGCCTTGTGTTGATGAATATCTTACTTTCCTGTAAAGAAGCAATCAGTTGAAGAATTGAAGCAAGCCTCCCCAGGAACCTTTTGAAAAGCTTCTGTTTAGTGCTAATACAGTTATACTTCTGACAAATGCACTTCTGAATGTATATGTGAACCATCTGAGTGAAAAACTGATCTTTGTTTGGAAGGTGTGTAAAGTTTAACAGCAGTAGCAATAAATGTAGTAATAATAGGTGCCTAGTATGTTTCTTGGCAAGATAACTTTTCATTTGCGTGCCACGTCTGATGCATCATACTAAAACAAGCAGTTGTATTGACTTCTTGCAGCAGAGGCAACACTTAGTGATTTGTGATTGTTGTCCATTCATATTTAGAGAGGATAAGAGGGTGTCACAAATTATTTCATACAATTCATAAAGGGAATAGCTTTAAGTGGTGGTGAAGTGGCGAAGTACTAACCCTTTATTTTGTCTTTAAAAGCTCTGTCAAAACTACAGCGGTAGCAAAGCCTCACTGTTGCTATTGCAGAATCAGCAAAGCTGGTAGGTGAGCAAAGTGCAGCACAAGGAATATATTCAATTCTTTTTTAAAAAAAAAACCCTCCAGATTATGAAGGTGAGATATTGTGCTCTTCTATCCACAATTTAAAATGCCAGGAAATGGTCCAAAGTGCTGCAGATATTGTGCCCACATTGCCAGGAAGAAAAAGGATGCCAAGCTTTACATAGCAAAGGGCAACCTGAATGTTGACAACACCAATAGCAGCACTCAAGATGGTCTACAGGATACCCTCCTGTATTCACTACCATTCATAAAGTGACACCACACAAGGGCAAATCCCAAAAGACAACTCTGTTTTTTATCACTTAACCACTTCCCACTACTTGGCATGAAGAACATTTAAATGATGGCTTCTGCACTTCCTGTATCCATTTCATTTCATACTGTGATTTCTACATCTGTAATCCACTTTAAATAGATGCTACAAAACTGTAAGATGACCTACACTCTTAGTTAGATCTCAGAGGGACTGTTAGCTGAGATCTGTTGGCAGGAATATTGTGACAGAGCTAAACTTCTGCCAAGCCAGGAACATATCCACAATGCTAGCATAAAGGAAGACCAAGGTGAAGTTCTAAGTAATTTTCAGGATCTCTTAACTGGAGAGGTTTGGATTCAGTATAGATCCCGCTGGCCTATCTTGGCTAGCAAGGATTGTCCTGCAATTCTGACAAAGGGTTGATTTTATAAGTTGTAGTTGGTCCTACTTAAGAATAAGTGTTCAATATCAGTACTGGAATATGTAATTATAAGAAATTATTTTAGGAAATTTTATTTTTTAGTCCCCATCTTCTTATTGAGGAATATATCTGAACACTAAAGCTATATGTAGACATTCATCTACTCATGTGTAAGGGTAAATGGGGGTTTAAGATATGGATGTGCATATAAGCCTTGCCCTGAATATCAGTGCACACCTGGCAGTGTTCCAAAACCTTCACACGTTGAGCTCAAAGCTCTCTTTAGAACTCTGTGATGACTTGGAATTGAACGTAGATAAAGAGCTCCAGTGATCAGAAACATGCTCTGTTCGGGGTTCCTGATTTTGCAATCTCTGCCGAGGAGAAACATCTGTAGAATGTTCTGTAACTGTACTGAGTTGAACTCTCAAAAAGCCAGGCTCTCCGTTGACGAAATTCTGTAACTATAATGTTGTCTGTCTGTCTCTGTCTCTCTCTCTCTCTCTCTGCCACATATTTTCCTTGTAACAGCAATTTTAATATATATAGTATCACATAGCAAGGTCTTTATTCAAATGCATAGTAAAGAATTCACAAGTAGCCATAATGAACCAGGATAAAGGGAATCTTTTCTTCTTGCTTTTAATACTCTTTTCAATATATTGCAAAATGAAAAGAAATTTTAGTTTAGCAAAATATTTCAGATTGGACAACACCAAAGTCAGAAGGAAGGGCCCTGAAAATGACTGAGAAATGTGAGGGGAGAGAGAAAGCATTTTATCAGCCACCTACAATGAGCTTGTTATTTTGTTTGTCCTTACCATAAGCTTATGGAGAAAACTGTGCCTTATTACTGCAATAAGAGGCCAAGTTTCAGTGAGAATGCAAGATGCAAGTTAATAGTAACAAAGTAGTAAAATTGTCAAAGGTTTTATTTTGCAAACAAATTGAAATGGCTTTGCCTTTTTATTTTTCTGTTATGCAATTGTGTATGCTGCCATCTGTCTGCATCCTTAAATGTGGGCTAGACATCTTTCAATTATACATCTAATTACACTTTGACACATCCAGTGCTGTAAACAAACAGAAAAGCAAACAGTCCACCTAATGGTCATGATGGCTGACAACGTGTACTTGAATGTGTAAAGAGAACAGATAAATGACCCTGTTTCAGACTTTGTCTTCTGTTTTCACTCATTAGTGCCTAGTTGTTTGGCTTGCCTGAGCAAATGCATCTTTAGTTTGTCTCCATATCATTCCACAGTCAAATTGGCTTGAATCTGGACAGATGATGGACAAAACCCAGTGGAAGAACTTTTCTGATCCTGACATTCAGAATCATAGCCAGAATGGAGTTGGGGGACTGCCACACATTGTCTTTGTAACAGCAATTTTAATGAATATTTGCAATGTCAAATTGTGTAACTTGCTAAATGGGCGCAAATATTTGCTTACCAAATTTGATGATTGTATAGCATTCTGCAAAAATTCAGTAATCAATACTATATTATACTCTATTATTGGCTGTATTGTATTTACTGTACTAGAGCAATATGTGCACCTTAATACAATTGTCAAGGTTTAAGAACAAGTCATTCCGCAAAACACCACCAGCTATATTTTACTGGTTTATCTCTCTGTACTTTTTTAAACTTTAATTTTATTTTGGCCACTAGAGTATTTCTAGCCAAGAGAACTATAAATGAAGCTATTTCTGAAAAATAAACCATAAACTATGTTACATGACCCACAACTGCTTTTTTGTGAAGGTAGTCTAACTGTAAATCAGGGGAAGACAGAGTGGAAAATGCAAAATCTCAGTCTGAAATGTGTGGTATTGTTTATGCTTCCTCTTCCTGATTTGTTTACTGTGGATGTTAGAAATTTGTTGGCTACAGCAATGCCATTCAACTATGCTTGTGCAGTTTATAATATACGATACTACATTGCACAACACTACTCCACAATAGAACTTTTTGAGAATCATTAATTCATATGGTTGCCATAAGTTGGAAGCAACTTGAGGGCACTTACAACACACTCTACTCTACTCTACTGACCAGAATCCTGTAAGGTGTGTGCCCAGTGGTGCAACATGCACACATCTTGACAGACAGACAGACAGAAACCTTTATTGGCATACTGCCTCCGGGAGGCAGTGGAAGACAGGAGGGCCTGGCGTGCTCTGGTCCATGGGGTCACAAAGAGTCGGACATGACCTAACGACTAAACAACAACAACAAAATTAAAACACACTAAAATGCACATAAAACATTCAACAGCTGACATGTGGCAGGGAACAGCCAAATGTATATTTAGGGCTTGGCATTCTGCGACAGCACACTGTGTCGCCTCTGCATGATGGAGTAGATATATCTGACTATTATCAGGGTAAGTTCCTTAATAGTGCCACCTAGGAGGTGTCAAATTTTTCTCAGGTCATCCCATCCAGAATGGGAGGAAACAAAAGTGCTCAGATAAGACAGGCGGATATCCTTATACAAGATACAGTAGAACAACATATGCTGCAAGGAATCAACCACTCCCTGACCACAAGGGCAGACTCTCAGTTCTGTGGGTAAACCCATATATCTGCCCTGTGCTAAGTTCGAAGGTACAATATTGCACCTAGCAAGGGTAAATGCCCATCGATCTTGTGGATGCTCTAAGTGATAGAGGTAATTCGGTCTTCTGCCATGGGATAGGGGGAACTGAAAATATAGTGGGGAACAGACCCTTTGTGCAGCGCTATGCAGGGTTTGCCCCTCAATATCCAGAACTCTATTTTTGATTGTATGGAATACCTTGGAAGGGGGTATTGAACCCAGCAGATCTGGTGACAACTCCAGGGTCTTGATTTTCTTGAGAAATAGGGCCAAACCTTTTGGAAATACATTGTCAGAAAGCAGCGCTTGGAATAGGATGTCCTGGGCTGAGAAGAAACAGATTCTGATCCAGTATTTAAAGAATCTGAGCCAAGCCAGGGTCTCAATCCTGTGTTGACTGCCTTCAAGGCATAGGGTTGCATAGGAGACACAATGGGGCAGGCCAAAGATTTTATACAGAAAGTTGATTGGACCCTTTCAATGGAGCTGTGGAGTGCAGACATCGAGATGGGGACACCATAAAGAACTGTGCTGCTGATCTGGCATTAGAAATCTGCAGCGCAGCGGGGATGTATGAGTGGCCCCAAGTACGATGGAAGTGTAAGATAGCCTGCGCTGAAAGCTTTGCTGACTTAATCGCTGTCTGCCAGTGAGTCGACCGTGTGTGTCTGTAATGAAAAAAGACACCCAAAAACTTAAACTCTCTGACCTGCTGGATAGAGTTGCCATTGAAAGACCAAGAAAAGGGTTTCCATGCTTTGCCAAAGACTATAATTTTAGATTTCTCGAAATTTAGTTGGAGCTTATTGCGTATCAGGTAGTCATGGCAACCACTAACTAGCCGCTTTAGGCCAACCCTTGTGCGGGACAGGAGAACCATGTCATCTGCATATAATAGGATTGGAATTTGTATAGGGCCTAGTTTGGGGCTGTCGCCGTTGATACTATGTAGGAGTGGGGCAAGATCATTAATAAATAAGTTAAACAGAGTTGGCGCCAGAACACAGCCTTGCTTCACTCCTCTGTTGGAGAAAATCGGATTAGAAAGGCCCCCTGTGTCAACATTTTTATGCGACAGGTAGAGCCCGCATGGAGTTTTTGAATTAGAAAGAGGAGCCTCCTACCAATGCCCAGCCTAGAGAGCTTTAGCCATAAGATATCTCTGTCTATGGAATCAAAGGCCCCTTTTAGGTCTAAGAAAGCTGCAAACAGACGAGTGTTATGCTGTGAAGCATATTTGGAGATCAGATGGGATAAGATCATACAATGGTCTAGTGTAAACTTTCCTGCCTTAAAACCCACTTGTTCAGGGCCCAGGATATCTTGGTCTAGAAGCCAGTCTTGTAATTTTTGGAGTAAGTAGCTGGCGTACAACTTTCCAGTGATGGCAAGAAGGCTTATTGGTCTATAATTTGCAGGGGATTTCTTATCACCCTTCTTATGGATGGGAATCACTATGGCCTGTATCCATGCTTTGGGCATGATACCAGATCGATTGACAGAAGTAAATAGAGCAGCAAGAACAGGCGCCCACCAATCGGGGTCAGCCTTTAGCAGTTCCGGAGGAGGGGCATCACGACCCAGTGCCTTTCCAGTTCTAAGGTGTCCTATGAGCTTTTTAATTCCGCTAGTTGTGACTGGGGACCATTCCGGGAGATTTCTGGGTAGGAGCAGATCGGTTGGCACTGTGGGCTTGCAGCTATCATAAAAAGTGTCCAAGAAGTGCTGTTCCCATGTCCCAGCTGGTATATAGGGAAGGTCCTGTGAGTTCTTATTGAAGATGGAAGAACCTGAAACCACCTCCCAAAATTTTTTGTTCTTGCCTGTATTGATAGCCTGGGCTAAATGAGACCAGCGGTCCAGAATAAAACGATGATGGAGCTTCTTAATGGCTATTCTGAGGTGGTTTTCTAGCACAAAATACTGTAAAGGGAGCCCGGAGGCCCTTGAGGTTCTGTAGTGATTATAGATCCTCCGCATATCCAGCTTCAAAGCAAGACATTCCTTGTCTAGCCTAGGACACATGTCTGAGGCCTGTCTTTTCTGAGATTGTTGAGGGAACTGGCCAAGGCTAGCTATTATAGTGTCTGTTAAGTTCTCAAAGCCTTTGATGTGATCTTCAGGGTTTACTGAAGATAGCCAGTTGAGGGAGCCTTGAGGTGTAGTATCTTGCTTAATTGCTTTTTCGAAGAGATACTTTGCTCTATGGTTCCATTTAATTCTTGGCAAGATCAATGGGCACTCATGAAGTGCTATGGGCAAAACTATAGAGTCTGTATCAAGAGCAAGACTACAACATAAGGGGAGATGGTCACTAGCAAGGGGCTCACCCACCCGGAACTCGGCCACATATGGTAGTAGTGAAACAGGGACCAGGATATAGTCAATCATGCTGGATCCATGGGGGGAAATGTACGTGAACTCACCATCGTCGTCGAGCTCTGTAAGGCCATTTAGCCAAATTAAGCCTCTAAGTAGACAGAGTTTTGCCAAATGAGTCCCTGCATCATTGATTTGATGGTCTTTTGACTGCCTCTCTGGGACATAAAGATGTAACAGGGAGGCATCATTAGACGTATCCAATACATGATTGAATATGGCCTCACCCTGACCTACTCTAGCATTGAAGTCTCCTGCTAGCAGAAGAGGAATCCCTAGAAACCTAAGATCAAGATCATCTAAGGCATGACTCAAGGCTTCCCATTGACAGACCCTATGTGACTTAGAGGAGGCTGGGGGCATATAAACATTGGCTATCAATATTTATTGGTTCCTAGTTTTAAGTTTTATAGCTTGGATTTTGCAGCTACCATCAAACGTGAGAACGTAGTCTGAAGATAAGCAGTCGGCAACCAGTATTGCAAGATCCCCAGACGGGCGGCCCTTTGCCTTGAGCCTCTGTGCTGGAAGGGAATATGAGGCATATCCTGCTAGTAGTACAGAATGAACTGCCCACATTTCTTGAAGTAGGATAATGTTAATGCCTCGGAGAATATCGATAAACTCAGGGTCCTGCAACTTTCTGTACGACCCAGCCACATTCCAAGATATCAATCTGAGGGCATCAGAGGGGCCATCGATGGGCGAGTGGGCAGTGTGTCAGTTGGCATACAACGGTGGGGCACACACCATCGGGTTCAGCGGCAGGCTGTCTGCATGAGGGTCCACCCCGGATAGGTTGTCTACGGCAGGGGTAGCCAAGGGTTCTAGCAGTACCTGTGGGTCCATGGGGCAGCCACTGAGCTTCACGCAGTTGTGAATGTCCACGCTTGCATTGATTGACTTTGTAGTGGGGCAGGATGTTTGTAGTGGTGCCAGTGGTTCCTTGCTCTGCCTAGTCTCTTTGATGTTATGCCGTTGAGGGAGGATTGATGACTGAGAGGATTTGCTGGAGCCCCTGCTGCCATGTCCTGACTGGTCATCCTGGAATCTTTGAGCTGCTCCAACGAACTGGGCACCAGTAGACAGTGAAGAGGTTGACGACAGGAGGCCTGCTGAGTGTAAGTAGATGAGATGTCAGTTTGCAATACCTGCTCTGGAGGGGCTCTGCCTGGGTATGTTTCTTTTGTGGGGAGATCCTACCCTTGCAAGCGTTCATCCTTATAGAGGGCTCATTGGGGTTAGATATGGTGAAGATATTTGTCCCCTAAGAGAGTAAGTGGCCTTCAAGGGTGCTCTGGGGCTGAGAGGGTTCGACTAAGGCCAGTAACTCCTGCCTTAGTGCCTCTACCTTCTTGAGCATCAGGATCTGATTCTCCCGTGGAAGCGCTTTGAACCCATCAGTGGCCTCATTAGGCAAAGCCTCGCTGTCAATATCAATATCAAACTGTAGTAGCAGTTCCCCTGGGTCAGGACCATTGGTGGAGCTGGAACGGAACTGGAACATATAGGAGGTAATAGGGACGGCACAGTCTGGGGGCACTCAACAGTGTGCTTCCAAGGAAGGGGCTCTGAGATCGGGGTGTCCTCAGAGTTCTCCATAGGCAGTGTCTCCCTCAGTCCAACTTCTTCAGTGGGAGTACCAATTGTTTCCAGTTGTTCCAGTGTTTCAATTAAGAGTCTGGCTAGCGATACTAGAGACATCAGATCTACCGATGTGTCTGGTTCAGGAGTGGTCTGACCCCTTGAGGGGGTCTTTTGTCCGGTTGGAAGACTAGGTGCCATAGACCCCGGGAGTAGATTTCCCAATGCATCAGATGTAGACTTAGGTACTGGGAGATCAAGAGGAGAGTTGTTACAAAGTTCCTTACTTTTCCTTTTTCCTTTGTCTTTTTTGATGCCCTGGGTACTGCTTGAACTGGGACGGGACGAGTGAGCTTCCACACGAAGCTCAGGATGAGAAGATTTTAGCTTTAATAAGGAGCTTCCGATGGTGTCAGTTGCTGCTTTTAGTTTGGATATAAATGACGGGGCACCTAGGCTTGTAACAGATGAAGAGTCAGCTCTATTGCTTGCATTCTGGAAGCCGTTATCTCTTAGCTGAAAGCTAGGCAGCTGTCCAAGCCTTGTCGACCTTGGGACTTCGAGGGGAGCTGATAAGGGCCATTTCAGCTTGTTCTTCGGTAAGTGTTTTAATAGGCATGTCGCTGAACACTCTTCATAAAAATATATTGTAAGATTCAAGGAGATGTTTTCTCTCATAAAGTAGACGGGGAATTCTAAAACTTTTGAACTTCAATAGCACTCGGGAACAATGTGGTAACCGGGAGCACCATGGAAGTCGAGTCATTTCTAGTACGTCTATCTTGTAGCTATCCAGGTATAGCAAGCTACCTAATGAATTAAGCACATGTTGCTTGTTTGTCCATCTACCCTTGTTTAGAGGGGTGTCCCAGACCTCTATCAGCACTTGATTTCTCATTAGGCAACGGCTCATCCCCCTGGGATCTTCTGCACTTGCCCCAGTATCTGGTACTCGCTGGGCAATTAGAGTAAGATCCTGTATCTTGTTCGGGACATAAAGATAG
The DNA here is from genome assembly GCA_037013535.1 of Intellagama lesueurii. Lineage (NCBI taxonomy): Eukaryota > Metazoa > Chordata > Lepidosauria > Squamata > Agamidae > Intellagama > Intellagama lesueurii. The sequence goes on along the minus strand of JBAJHW010000003.1, from coordinate 53,943,608 downwards.
AGGCAAAATAGCCTTATTGAGCTTGTCCAGCTGAGATAGAATAGAGTTGAGCTGTTGACATATATGTACTACTGTGTTTCCTGTAATTACACAGTGTTCTCCAAGCAGAGTTTAAAAATAATTGCTAAAAACTTTCTCATTCTGTGAGGGATGTTTGTCTTGTGAAGACAGGGAGGGTAACAGCTGATCATCTGAGAAATCTCTAATTTGGAAACTTGGAGAGCCAGGTCTGGTAAACTCACCCTCTAAGTCTGCTGTGTCTGACCACACCGGACAGTCTTCCAGACGCCTGTTTTGATGTCTTAATCGGCGTATTATCTTGGCTAGAGGGGTGTTTGGGTCTTCTCCTCTTTCCCATGGTTTCGGATAAGCTTTTTCCAGATGGAGAGCAGAAAGACGGGAGAGAAACTTCTGTTTGGTTTCACAAGTTTACCAAATAATAGATGTTGCACTGGAGCAGTACGTAGGTGCGTCTGCTCACTGCGCCGTCTTGGAATGGCAGTCTCTGTCAGCACAGGAGCTAGGTTAAGGTTGCTTGCTTTATGCCATCGCATCCATCCTCCAAGGGTTACATCTTGTAACGTGATTGATGCCTCATTACTTGGTAGCAATTTGCTGTGGTGAATTATTCTATTTAACTTTCATAAATTAATACAACTTATGGTACTCTACTATATATGTCTGGATATAGGCAAATGCCTCTGCCTATATAGTACAATGGGGGGTGAATGCATGTGCACGCGCACACACACTTATTTTAAATGTTCCTAAACTTACGATATTAATAATAAGTACAGGCACCAGAGATGGCAGTATGCCATTTGTCAACCTCAAGTTATAAGAATTAAAATGAAACATACAGGTACAGCAGACTTGGATACAGAAGAGAGCCTTTCAGCAGTTGTAAGCCCATGATTTACTTACATGCTGTGCCATTTTCTATCCTTTGTGTCTGTAATGAAAGGATAACTTCCAGCAGGGTTGGAAAGATTGCAGACTGAGATCACCCTTGGGACATCATACTGACACCATAACTGTGCTAGGCTAGATCATATATAGTAAAATCTCCCATTTGTAGTTCATGCTTTGAGGCAAAGATAAGTAGTAGCAGGCTGATGAGTTCTAGATCATTTTAGGGGCATTTTATAGTAGGGAATGTGATGAATTCATGAGTAATATGCTTCTCTTCATAATTTCCCACAGTACAACACATGGAGAAGTCCCAATGTGACTTCCCTTACTCAGAATTTCCCAGAATTAACAAAGGCCCTTGCTGGCTCTCTCTACTTCCTCCTTTCTCTTCTAATTTCTCTTAATTTGTGCTGCACAAGAAAGTGCCTAAACTATCAGGCAGGACATCCCAAGCTCTCTGGCTGCTTGAGACAGGAAGCAAAGAATCAACCTGCTGCGTTACTAGTGCTGCACCTCAGCAAACTGCACCACTAAGTGTTCTCCAGGGGGGGAAAAAGGCTTCCTAGCTGGAGGCATCAGTACCTCACAACTTTTCCCCACACACTGTCACTGCTGAAGAACAAAAGAAGAGGTTTGGTTCTTTTCTCTTTTAATGCTTGGCTCTGATATGACCTTGAAGCCAAGGCAGGATGGGAAGGGCATCTGAAGATTCTCTTTCTTTCTCTATCTGTCTGTCTTACAAGATTTGATGGCTTTCCACATCTTCCCTAGCTGTACCCCTTATGTTTGTGATGCAGCCAACAAACCATGAGACTTAGCTAGAGATGGTGAGGCATCTCCATACAGGCGATCTGCCTGTTCCCTCTTCCCCCCCCCTCTGTTTGCAGGAGAGTCTATCAAGAAGAGACTGCCATCTTAAATGCTACTCACTTCTTCCACTCCCAAGATCAGCTGACGCATGTGCCATCATCACACAAAACATGACACTTTCAACAGCTTCAGCACAATACACATAGCCTACTTTTGGCTGCTTGACCCTTTGACCATTACTTTCTTGCTTACTTCCCTCTTTGCTTGGAATGAGAACAGTGAGGATAGCTTTCAGTTTGTATCTTACCCACAGAGAACCCTATGGACTCAGACATAAGAAGAAACAATCTGACTGCCATACTGCTTGCCTAGTCTTTCTCCAGAGGTGGTGGCATGTGGACAAATGGTTTGAAGTGCTATTGCCCTCATGTTTGGCAGTTACTTTTTCACTCTTGGGCTAGGGTGGAGTGACTTGCTGGTTATGGGGAGAATGGCAGTAGCTTCAGATGGCCTAATGGCAGGGCTGGCCCTGTGCTTGGCAAAGAGCCAAATCATAGAATCATAGAATAATTGAGTTGGAAGGGGACTGTATACCCATCAAATTCGTCCCTGCTCAATGCATATAAAATCCCCATATCCTGCACAGGATCCCAAATCCTGTGAAGGATAATGCCACTGTCAAGAAAGAGAAACTCCTGAAACGTTTAGGAAATCACTGAGATTTTCTGTAAGATTTTTGTCCTGGGCAATCTTTCATAGAGAAACGTTGCAGTGCGAAGAAAAAAAAGTGACAGACACATAAACCCAGCTTCTCTGTAAGAATGGGGAGCTGAGAGATGCACATTCCTATTTTGTAGTAAACATATCACCACAGTACCTTTCACTTTCAATATTAATTTCAAAAAGTGGGGTTTTTTTCTAAGCCACATCACTTTACAATAATCCTACCAATTTAAAACAGAAAATATAATGTTTGAAAAGCGAGGACAAGCTTGTTAAGTATCTGGATGGCTATAGTTAGCTGATGGAAATATATTTATGGTACAAGAAGCATTGGGAAGCCTTATGCACCAGTTGGGTTTTTGAGAACAGAACACAAACATGCACATACACACAGAAAGAGAGTAATATGGTTAGTGTCTGAGTATATGATCATGTCTTTTGTGTGAATTTCTTATTAACTAAGGTTTCATCTTCAGCTCATTGGTTTGATACAATTTGGATGGTGTTTGTCTTTTTGATTGATGTAATCCTCTTTATTCTGTGTAACAACCCTAATTGTCAAGATTTGGCAGGTGTCCATTGTATAACAGTCAAATAATTTGCCTACTTCAAGTTTTTCCCTTATTAGCTTAATGTTATTTGGGCTCTTCCTTTGTTATAGCACCATATGAAGCCTCCCCTTTTAGACCCTGTGATTTGAGTCTTCACTCACATGTCTTTTTATGTAACAAACAAAACACCAAACAAGAAAGAAAGAACGAAAGAAAGAAAGAAAGAAAGAAAGAAAGAAAGAAAGAAAGAAAGAAAGAAAGAAAGAAAGAAAGAGCATTGTTTCATTGAATTTTATGACAATATATCCAAACAACAAATGAGTTCATTTGATCCTAATTTGATATAACCTAGGTGCATTATTTGGAATTTGTGCCGAGAGGCAGACTTTATTCCATTGTCTTCATTCATTTCTATCTGGAGTGCCAATAAAACATTCAAAATTAACAAATCCAGAGATTTAATTTCAAGAAAGACATATGTTTTTTTTTTAAACACACATCTATGGATATGTCTGGTTCAAAGTGGCACATATCAGACTCTCACTTGAATGGAAGAAGTCCATATTTCTCCTCTCTGAAGAGAAGCGGTGTTTTTCTTGCTGCCACTAAAGGGAGTCCTCCTTTGGGACCTTGTTAGATGCTTTCATGTGAAGACCATTTGACCCAGCTCTGATTAGCGAGCAAGCTTAGAAGGTAAGAGTGGTTGGGGGATGCCTTTGGCTAGTGTACTCCCCCCTTTCGTCAGATGGAGAAAACTCTCAGTGGAATATATTAGGGATAATAACGGGGTAAAAATGTCAGTTGAAAGAAGTGGGATAGATAGTGCCTCTAAACACACACACAATAGCCAAATGTCTATTTTTTCTACAAAGAGAGGTGTGTTACACATAACTACAACTATTCTTATTTTCCCTTCCAATAGTGATATTTGTACGTCTTCTATATAACCAACATTAATTAATATAGGTTTCTGAAATATAGCACGTAGATTTCACCGTGAGTTTTTTCATTGCCTTAATATAATCAAATTATATCTTTTTTTAAATGAGCAAAATATAAGTATGCTTCTAATATGAACATTTTTTTCTTAAACCAATTTTTGATTTTCAGAAGTATTCATTACTGTTGTTTACAGAATATTTGATGATACAATCACATTACTTGTCAACACCTCAAGCTGAAAACTCCATAGCCCTCTTCAAGTATTGTTTTGAATGTGTGGGTATGGGTTCTTTATGACCCTGCTGTCCTATCACATGTTCTGGTCATTTCAAAAGAGTTAGTGTTAACCAAGAACATGAAAGAGAGAAAATGTGATTAAGGCCATATATGTCAGGTTGATTCCTACATTATATTTTTATGCACAAAAGTCTCTAACTCTGTACTCTCTCTCTCTCTCTCTCTCTCTCTCTCTCTCTCACACACACACACACACACACACACACACACACACACACACACACACACACACACACACTGTAATTTAGGCATGGCTGTCCAGATATTTTTTCCTCATGCCCTTAAGAAACAATTTAAGGGTTCACCAAGTCCTTAGGATTTCTTCAGGTCCCTGGGTCTAAGCAACCTTTCACTAAGGCAGCCATACTTTGAGTCTTGCTTTATTTTGTGCTGCCTGTACCCCAGAGATTACTGCAATAGCTTAACTTTGAGTTTGGGTCCACTTCTAAGAAACATGGTTTCTGCCTGACCCTAATTATGCATCTTCTTTGGACCTTTTAACTTCTTCATTTTAGATCAATTCTACATGAAAGCTGTCCAGGATTTAAGATATGGCAACAGACTCTTGCTTCCCTGTTTCATCTTGTCATTCCCTTCCCTGGCTAAGGGAATGGCCCACTTTTTTGTCCATCTCCTACTGGTGGTTCAGTAATATCAGCAGAGCTTTTCTCCACTCTGTTCCTAACTGTTAGAGCAGTACGATGGTGGAACCAATTAACCTCAAGAGATATCCTTTGATTTGTATTCCTGCATCAAACAGTGTGTTGGACTTGATGGCCTTATAGGCCCCTTCCAACTTCACTATTCTATGATTCTATGATTGACCAGAGAATCCATTGGCCCCTCATACAACCTCTGAAGGAACACATAATTGCTTCCTAAGTCACAATTAAATTAATTGAGTAGGGAATGTTCTTTGTTTTCATAGTTGCATGTACACAATGACTACTGTGAGTTGCTTAAAGAGACAGACAAAATATGATTAAGTTTTAAAATCTATCTAGTACTGACAGCAGAGTGGGAGAACATAGACAGAAACTAAAGCAAGAGGCATAGCACAGAGACAGATAATTGGTGAGGAAATTAAATTCTGTTTCACTCATAACTTTTATTTGAGTATACATCTTCATTTTTGCTGTGATAAATTATCCGTAAGAACAATCTAAAAAACTGAAGTAGAAAAATACTGCTGAAATCAGTTTATCTTAGGGTGCAATTATGTTGCCTAAAAAAATCCAAGAGTTGTCTTGGTCTATTATGGTATTGATTTGTGTCACATGCTCTTTGTGTTGCTGTTCCCTTCTTGGGGCAGCCTTCTTTGAACCAGGTTGATTTGGTGTGGGGGAACCACACTGCTCTTTAAATCACCTTAAATGGATCCCAGTTGGCACTTTGGTCTGACCATGGGCCTGTCCTAACTCCACCTGCATTCCATCCTTGTCCATACTATCTTGTCTGCAGTTTATGTTTTTCCAAATATTTGCAGTAGGTGGGTTGTTTTGTTGTTCCTTCAAATTTGTGAATATTTTTTCTCTCTCTTTATAAATCTAAGTGGCATAGGGCTACATCAACGTTGCAGATAGTGTTTTTTCCCCCCTGGAATTGAAACTTCCTTCTCATCTCCTTTCACAATCTATTAGCTATAGACCTTCCTGTTTAATATGCTATCAAAGCCTGCAAATGCAACAGTAAATAAAGACAGCAGAAAAGAAAAGAAAAATAAGAGCCCAAAAATAATGCAGTTATAAGAAAAGGAAAAAAAGAAGGAAAAGAAAGAAGCTGCCATAGTATTTGTATGGAGAAGCTAAATTCACCAGATGAAAGCCAAACCACATGCCAGTGCCTATGTGATTCAGTGCTAAAGTTAAATAGTTTATTAAAAGAAAAAAAAGAAAAAAGAGAAACAGTCTGGACAGCAGGCTGTTTGGTCAGAGGATTTCCTGACTGCTGATTTCCTGATGGGACAGCATCCCATACCACCTCAAACACATCATCAAGATGTTATCACAGAGAACTTCTACATACACAGAATACAACAACATGACCATTTACACAACCAAAACTGCTTAAAAAACGCAATATGATGTAGAATGATTTTAGATAAACAACCTCCTGACGGGGATTCAAAAACAAACTATTCCTTGAAGAAAAATCCAAATTTCCCCCATGCTTTTCATAATGTCATGTAGTTGGGAAATTTTGACTTAATTTGTATTGTGCTAAACCTGGAGCAATTAGAAAATTATATTGCAAAGTAGTTGCACTCTTGGTCATTTATTCTATGGAGAACAAGGTAGATATGACTGATGTTTACAGATTTGTAGTACAAATTGTAATTAATTCATTTTTAGTACAAGTTGGTGTTTTAGTGAAACTCTCTGTAATAATGGTGAATGTTTTGTGCTGATAGGCTATTTTTTTCCTCCTTGAGTGGTCTGTGAACCTGTAGTAGTGGTTGGTGCATTTTTAGAATTTGATTGTTTCAAATAAAGCATAAACCATTCTTGGTATTATTTTGAAACTGTTTTTTATTCCTTATAGCTGCAGTTTATTCCAGATTTAGGTCAGAAATAGAGGTCAGAAATAGTCCATAAGAATTGCTGAAAGCATGTTAAGGTTGCAGAGGTGATTAAAGTTGTCTTTTTGGTTTGTCACATCAGACTTCAAAAGGCTCCTGTGCTTAAATCCTGAAAACCAATCACCAAACAATGGAAGCCAATTAGTATATTCCCAGATATGAGAGAAGTTGCTGATGTGACATTCAGACATTTTCATTAGTTAAAGATGCTCTTCTTCTAATTGTAGGCTCTTGTAGGAATTTATACTATGGCAAGCAAGACTGCCACCACTATAGCCCCTGATGATACCATCTCCTCCCTGTTCCAGCAGCCAATGAGAAAACAGTTTTATTCAGGCGTTAAAATGGCAGTACTGTGGGTGTGCTTAGAGGGGAGAACCTAGCCCTGCTCCCTCCATCATTGTGTTCTATAAAGGTTTGGGTTTGAAGAGTTGCAGTTTCTGCTTGTGTGTAGGCTCTACAAACAAACAAAAACCCTTGGGTTCCTCAGACCAAGTGCTGAAACTATGAGAGCAGGACTGATAAGCCAATAGGGCCAGTGAAACATGAGGTACCTATTGAGGCAGTAGTCTCCCATCCACCTCTTCTTGTTTTACAGCTCCCTACTACAAAGTGCTATTTTTGATTATATTGTTTATTCATGATGTACAATATATCCCACCTTCCTGTCAGAAATGTGGCTCAAAGCGGCTTACATTTGAAAATAATGTAAAAGAAAAGTACTGCACTGGTCCAGTTAAAAGTTCTTTCTGCAGCAAGTGAGGTCAGTTGACAAAGTCCTAGGTGAAGAAAAAACAATCACTTCTCCATTTATTTCCAGAGGAAAATAACTATCAATGTGCCTGATACTATTCACTAGAAGTCTGGTATTTTCAGAAGCACTTACATTCCATTAATTTTCATTTGCATCACACTAAATAATATATTTTATCAATACTTCATTGCACTTTATTCTGATCGACTGTAGAGATTAATTTTTAAGGCAAAACAGAATTAACCTACTTGGTCCAGAAACAGAAAGGATCCAAAGATTTACCATTTCTGTCACTGCAGTGCATTTTTCAGATGATCATTACTAATCGTAGCCTTTGAACTGTTATATTATTTGAGCAGTAGTGCAGATGTATGTCAGTAATCCTCAACGTAGTTTAGCATAATTCAACTGAAAATTTTGAAGGAAAAAAGTGATGATCCCAGATCTTTCAAAAATATTGCCACACAAACTGTCAGAATGATGACAAGCTGAATAAAACTCCAGAGGGCTCAATTGGACTGTTGTTGTTGTATAAATCACACAGAAGATTGCTTGTTTCTTTACCATTTTGACCTTGCCTTGGCTCTTTTGTTGTATATCTCCTGTTCTGCTGATGCAAATATTGAATCACTTGCTGATGTCCTGTTGATATACATCAATAATAGCAAATACCATGTCTTTCAGTCTATTGTATGCCTTCAGACTGCAAAATTTTCTTTCAGCTCTTTGCTTGGGTGCTGTTCTCTACCTGAACAGAGCATCTTTTCCTTGAAGGGACAGGACCATTTCACTGTCACTGTATATAGAATGTTCATATATTGAATGTTAGATAAAAAAGTACCCCATTGTTCAGGTAGTCAAGTTGTCACACGTGTATCAAATTCCAAGTTTCTGGAAGAGTCATACAGTGTCATCAAGATTTATATACAGGATTTATAATGATAAACAAAAAGAATAAGCCAAACTACATATTAAGCCTGCGCTTTAAAGCACATGCTTATAACTGATGGTTCTCTTTCATAAGAAGAAACTGCGTGAAACCATAATGTGGATACAGGACCAGAGGATAGTGAGAAGGCCGATTTTGTTGCAGGGTTTAGAATTTCGGTTAAATTTCTCTAGCTGCACAGCAGAAGAGCAGGGATTCACAGAGTAGCATAGCTTCAAGTTCCCAAGAGTAGTCCACCCCTTTTCTCATTAACTGGCACTTACAGTCTCAAAAACTCACTCTGAGACATTTGTAAGAGAAAAAAGCTATGCTATCTATTCCACTTGTTTCATTAGTCTCCATGGCTCCTCTCCCTCTTCCTTTTCCTCTTTCCATCACTTTTTTCTCTATCTGTCTTTTCTTTGGCAATTCCACTCTTTCTAAACATCTGTGTATATATGTATTTATAGTTAATAATACCAGTTTGTACTGGAATAGCTTTGTATGCTTGTAGAGTAGATATGCATGGATGGACTGCTAGTATATTTGGCAGATGAATATTGAATTTTGATTAGTTGGCATGACTGAAATGTAATGGATTGGAATCTGATCTGTGGGAGCAGTTTACTTAGATTTGAGAGTTGGGGAAAAAATAAGCTCTGCTTATAATCACTCAGAAGTTGTCTGTTCAAGATTTTATTAGATAAAGTCTGTCTAGAGAGCCTAGAGTGTGTGTGTCAGAAAGTTAGTGAGTCTGTAAAAAAAATTATGTTCATCTTGAATTACAGAAAGAATACTTGAACATCTTACTGTTGTTTTGACCTTTAGCATTCATACCTTGATTTCCAGGATGCAATGGGAGGGATACCAGCTGATCTGGCTGGTGCTTCTGTCGAAGCTCAGGTGGCTGAATGGTATGCCACAATGGCCTGCGCAGCTGACACGATTGCACCCAAATGCCCTCTCCATTACCGAGCCTGTCCTGCTCCATGGCACTCTCAAGAACTACGGGCAATGAAGCAAAATAGGAGAAGGCTAGAGAGCATTTGGAGACGGGCCCCAATGGTGCTTAAATTAAGAACCACAAAAATCTCAACCGATGCCTATTCAGCAGCAGTGAAAAGCTGCTCAAAGATCTTTTTATGCTGTCCGGATAAGTGAGGTACAAAACCATCAAGCAAAATTGTTCCACATCATTTGTGATTTATCCAGGGCTGGTCAAGATGATGGGCCTCCCAGTAAACTCCCCTGCGACCAGTTTGTGGCATTAAAAAAAAAACAAAGTGGAGGCCATTCGCCAAGACCTGGACCACAACATTTTGGCAGTAGATCAGGTTGAGATGTCTACTGCATCAGCTTGTCTGGATATATTTCATCAATTTCAGCTTGTTTCATCATCTGAGGTTGACAAGGTGCTAAATTGCTATAGGGCTACCGCAACCTCCCTAGATCCTTGCCCGCCCTGGCTTTTAAAAGCTGCCAGACTGATAACAACAGAATGGGCTACTTCTTTCACCAGTGCATCTCTCTTTGAGGGTCAGGTTCCCCAGACCCTCAAGGAGACAGTTATCAGGCCTATCCTGAAAAAAAATGAACTTGGCAGTGGATGATTGTAACAACTATTGTCCTGTTGCCAATGTTCTTTTTTTTTAAGCACGCTAGTGGAGAGGGTGGTGGCAAACCAGTTTCAGAGACTCTTGGATGAAACCAGTACCTTCAACCCATTCCAGTCAAGGTTCAGGCTGCATCATAGCACAGAGGTGACATTGGTTGCCCTGTGTAATGTCCTTTTGAGGGAGGTCGATGGTTAAAATGTCCCTGCTGGTCCTCCCCAACCTCTCAGTGGCCTTTAATATCCTCAACCACAGTATCATCCTGAGGAGGCTCTCTGGATTGGGGATCAGATGCCTGGCTTTGTCCTGGCTCCGATCCTTCCTGGAGAACTGTTCCCTGAGAGTGCAACTTGGGGAGATGGTCTCCACCACTTGTACCCTCAATTGTGGAGTCCCTCAGGGGTCAGTCATCTCCCAGTTGCAGATTAATATTTATATGACTGCGGAAGGACATCTGAAGATTTGGAGTGGCATGTCATCAAAATACTGATGACACACAGCTCTATCCTTCCATCCCTCTGCAGTGGATGCTGTCCCGTACCTTGAGTGCTGCCTGACTGTGGTACTGGAGTGGATGCGGCCAACAAGTTGAGGCTGAACCCGGACAAGACAGAGGTCCTTTGGTTGGGGGCTCCTGCAGTCTGTGGATTGGGTCCCCCCCCTTTCCTTTGGGAGTGTACTCTCTCTGCGAAGGATGAGGTTCATAGTTTAGGTTCCTACTGGACCCAACACTATCTATGGACACTCAAATAGCATCTGTGGTTTGGTTTGCCTATTTTTATCTCATGCGGCCCAGCTACATCCCTACCTTGACACTGGATCCCTCACCACACTGATCCATGCACTAGTAATCTCAAGATAGACTACTGCAACATTCTCTATGTGAGACTGCCCATGAGGCTTTCATAGATACTTCCACAGGTCCAGAACATGGCAGCCAGGTTATTGAGTGGAGTGAATAAATATCATTATATCACCCCAATTCTGGCTGCCTTACACTGGTTACCTGTGCATTTCCATGCCAGCTTCAAAGTGATGGGTTTAACCTGTAAAGCCCTAAAGAGTTTGGGACCTCAGTACCTGGCAGAACGCCTACTTCCAACTGGATTTGCCCATCCTACAAGAACATCTCAAGCAGGCCAGCTGAGGATGCTAAACCCTAGAGAGGCCTGGAGGGAGAAGACGAGAAACCGGGCCTTCTCAGAGGCTGCTCCTCGGCTGTGGAATGAACTCCCCCCTGCAATTCATTTGGCCCCTTCACTGGTGGCATTTAAAAAGTCACTTTAAAATTTCTTATTTAGGCAGGGATTCCAAAACATTATACTCGTGGATTCAGCTGAGCCTATCTAGCCTACTTCATCAAGTCCACCATTTTAAATGTTTTAAATGTTCTAAATGTTTTTTGCAAATTTATTTTTATGTTTTGACTGCAGTGTTTATTTGTATTTTATTATTTTTATTTTCTGTTTTGTCAGATCGTATTTTAATTATGTTGTTTGTGTATGTTGTAAACCACCCAGAGTGACCTTTGGCTAGATAGACGGTATGTATAAATAAATAAATAAAACAAACTTTACTTTCATGCCAATTTCCTGTGATCTCTCAATTTTTTTTGTTTGTTCAAATCAAATTATTTTCATTATATATTTTGTACATAACTAAGAAAAAGTAAAGCAGACCACAAACACACAACAATACAGATGTCACATGAAGCTGAATATTACCAGAAGGAACAGTAATTAACTAAAATAGAAAAACTCTTTCACAAAATAGTTGAACAATAAATGACGCTGACTTGTAGCATGGAGGCTTCGGGTGGGGCAGAATAGAAAGGGCAATTCCACATTTTTGACTGGAGTTTGGCGGGGTGGTGGTGTTGTTCTTTGAAGTCAGTACTTTCCGTAGTGGCATTAAGAAGTGGTCCCTAGTTTTAATGTACTAAAAGGAGCCTGAGTGGTGCCTGTAACCACCTGAGGAGTGTGTGACCTGCCAGTGTGAAAATTAGTGGAAAAGTCTTTGCCTCTCTAGGAAGTAAGGTTGCTGCACCTTCTTCCTGCATGTGGGTATTCCCCCCATGTATGTGTCCCTCTGCATGTTTATTTGTTCAAATACACTTATTCCTTTTAATGTTTATTTTTTTAATCTTAATTTATTTCAGTAATCTATAGCATTTGTGAAATTTTTAGAATGTAAGTTTATCTTCCTATGCAGCTTTTTAAAATTAAGATTAAAAAAATAAAAGTTAAAAGGCCTGGGGAAGGGGAAAAAGGGATTGCCTGGCACAAAAGACTTTGAATCCTCTCCCTTCTCACTTTTGTGATTTCAGCATTCTATGTCTGCTTTCTTTATAATTGTTTTGAAAAAAGGGAAATACATATGCAGGAAGAATCAAGAAATTGCATGTTATATAACCTTTGGTCCTTGATGCAGGGGTTATTGGGCCTGCTCTAGTTACAACTTACTACATTAAGCAACAGGATTTCAGTCATTGGTATATGTACTGTAAGAATACTAATGCATTATATAAAACCTAAGTGTGCTGGCTTTGTCTTTTGTTTTATTTAAAGAAAATACGTTGGATCAAAATTTAAAGTACCCAGAAAAAGTATGCTTATTATAAAAAAAGGGGGGTAAGAGAAATGAACACTACAAAATTCCAGCTCTGTATGCTAAATCTCATTTCTTAAAGTGCATAAAATGCTTTTAAAGTTAAACTGTTTATTACTATGCAAACACAGCATGAAAACAATAATTGCATGCATTTCCTTGAAATCCCAACCTATTGTATTTTTAACTAGATGTACAGAAAAATAAATAAAATTTGTGCAAAAAATGCCCACCCTCTGATATCTTCTGTACTGTATTATTTTAAAATTTTAAGAATAATAAATGATGCTTGTCACAGCGTAACTGTGAGTCCTCTGCTTTGTGTTTGGTTTTTATCTGAGTATCTTCCAAAGCCCTATCCAGTGAGCAATTTGGCCAGAGCATATGATGACACTACAAGTAAAATGAGGCAGTGATCCGGAATGGGCACCAGTCAGCGGTGAAATTACACTGTCCCTCAGTGAATGGCAGTGTGTCATCCATCTGAAGAAAGTGAGGTCCCAGAGAAAGTTCTCAGTTCCCTTCATGTTTCCAATAAGTGGATAGTAACCAGTATAGATCTTTTAAATATAAATAAGACTGTATCAGTATACCTATTAAATGAAATTTTAATAGAAGAGGACATACTGCATACTGAAAATTCTGTAAGGGAGAAAGAAAAATTGGTCTTGATTTATATTGCAAAATGATGGGTTTAGTCATTTTTTTTTACTAAGAACTCATGTGCTTGCTCTCTTTTCATTACTGTACAAGGAATGTAATTTCAATATGGCTATATCACATTTTCCTATTTCCTATGTGTTTTTGTCGTCTATGATTTGTAACACAGGATATAGTGTGGAGACAGGGACATTTCACATTAAGATACAAGGCTGAATTCAATGTTAGTCTTATCTAAACTGATTAGACCAATTTGCAATTAATTGGGCCTACACCTTTTGTGATTAATATGTCCCATTAAATTCATGGGTCTGCTGTAGGGTCTGCGTATGGTAAGACTAACTTTGTCTGGATAAATGCAGTAAAGCCAAATTCAGAAAAGTGTGAGACTTTCTTCCATTGTTACAGCATTGATTTTCAGTAAAAGTTACATCTGACAAAGTTGTTTGAAAGGTACTATAAAAAGGATGGGAGCAAAAAACCAAAGAGTTAAGTACCATTCTTTAAAATTAAACTGTAATGTTTTATGTTTATTCAGATTAGAATATTGATCTGTGAACAGTATTTCAACGATGGGTTTCTGTACAGATATTAAACACAAGAAGTTAGCTAGTTCACTTGACATTTGTACATAGATGGAAAATACTGTTATTTTTGGAGATCTTTTCCTCCATCGTTGTGGACCCACTGATAGCAGTTTCAAGCTTGAATTTGGAAGTCGTTTTTCTCCTGTGTAGTGTTTTTTATTATGCAAAAGTGTGCATGTTAATTCTTATCAGCATTTTTTCAAAAAACACTAGCAAAAAGCAAGCCAACAGCTGCTCTTCACTAATACTTTTAATGGAAATATATTGTGATGCTGAAAAGCATGCCCCCATGCCATATGTGCCACATTCAAATTGTCTAATGTGCTGACACAAAACAGGGCAAAAGGATGCAGCATTTGCCGTCTTCTAGCCTGGATCCACAGAATGTTTGACACAAGGTAGATGTTGCAAGGCTCAGATTTCAAGAGGAATCTTTAGGATTCACTAAAATCCAACCCAATGAAGATGCAGACTTGAACAGCCCCAAACTTTCCTCCAACTTGGACAACAGCTCTACAGTGTGGAACAAACAGTTACTGAAGGAGAAGGGAAGAAACTTCTTTAAATGCTCCCTGCATTTCTACTGCAGATTTCATTAGGATCAACACCTCAAAAGCCAGGGAAGGGAATTTGTCCAGAAGGTTCATATGGGTGGTAACAGTTTACTGAAAGGGTGCCCATTTTCTAATGCTATGGCTTTTGCTTCCAGAAAAAGATTCAGGCTGTCATGAGTTTTATGGACAGAGCTCAAGATGTGCACAGCAAAAACATTTGTTTTGTTTCCGTTTGGTTTTCTTTCAGCAGGGAGTGCCACAATTGTTTTCAATTCATTCATACACTGGTCTCTCTTTATTTGATTGCTCTTTTTGCCGTTTTGTTTCAATTCCCTCCCACCATTTTTTCTTTCTGGCACTAGCAGTCCAAAAACCTTAAAGAAACCATAAGAACTACACCTAAAAAGCAAAGACAAGGAAACAGAAAATCTGTCTCCTCCAAAAGCAGGCGACAGTACTTCCACCAAAAACAAAAAAAGCCCTGAGATAAAAAAAACACTTCTTTTTTGAGCCACCCCATTGGAACTTATAGCTTCCCAGGGCACGCCAATACTCAAGCTTAGAGGGGAAAGTCCCTGGGTAGGCAGCAACAAATTGGCTGCTGCCACCACTGGCTCTGAAGCATGTGCGTCTTCCTCCTCCAGGTTCAACTCTGCTGGTCTGTGCTGCTGCTTGTTTTTTCTGCTGTAGTGTTGGTGGATATGGTGCCACCTCCCACATTAAGCATATTCTTAACGTCACCTCTCTCAATGTATTCAGGCCGGAGTTGCTTGCAGACAGGTGGATGGTGGGCACGCCAGGGTGGGCTATGGTGATGAGGCGAGAAGAGAGAGGAGAAAGAGCTGGGCATACATGGGATTTTCTCCAAGTGACAAAGTGAGACCTCAAGATGGCCAGTAAGGAGTGGAGAGTGACTGGCAGAGGTTCCATCTTACTCCCTGAATGAAACAAATAATTCAGTTACAGTGACAAATCTTTTCTCTGTCAAGTCACTTTCAAGGGTAATTTTGGCAGTTTTCCATTTGGATTGGATATGAAGTTTCTAATTTGCAATCATCCATTTGGATTGTGACTGCTAGAAGAAAAAGCTAAAGAAATGAGAAAAATCTGGATTTATATCTTTTCCCTAAAAAGATAAGACATTATCTTCCTCCACCCGTTTTCTTTTCTTTTTCTTTCTTTCATGTGATTTCAAGTCCCCTTTTGAGACACATTCTACAATGATTGTCTTTCTCAGTGCAGTAGCACAGTTGTACATGGGCTTAAATGAAACCATTTATAAGCCTTTTCCAAGACCACTTATGTTTATATTATGGCGCATGTGGCATTAACAAAGTTCATCTTCTGTTCATTTGGCAATTTGCCAATGAACTAAGAGACACTTCAGGGGTTATTTGGTTTGTGTTTATTTGTGCGAGAAATATAAAAATGACAGTTTATCTGTTTAGCATAGCTCATCTATATGCATAGCATATCCCACAGCTAATCTTTTCAAGGAATTAAAGGGAACTCAAAAGAGAGATTATAATGTGTAAACAATGGTGGTTCAGATATCTTGCCTACTGGCCTAAGGTCACTCCATAGATCCTGCAGAGTTTACCTTCTGTATCAGTAGTTAATTAAGGTGAAACATGAGGTAATTAGGGCTAATCCCAGTGCTATCCTGCTGGCCTATTGCCTTCCAGGCTATCCCTGACACCAAAATCCTTTTTCACAGCTAGTGAAATGTTGCCATTCTTTGAACATATATTTAAAAATTTATGGCCATGTACATTGCAATCATTAAATCCAATACTTTGACTGAAATGCCCCCCCCCAAAAAAGAAGGAATTATATAAAATATTTCAAAGATTCAGAAACATTATTATTTTTTTACAAAGTAAAATGTTGCCATGTTGTCATGAAAAAAGAGATTGTTTGCTATTTACCTGTGCTGTTTCTGACAGCGTTTCTGGAATCGCTGATTTCAACAAAGCCTTGAATATGAGGGCACAGGATTGGGTTGTGCATGTCTAGAAACTGACAATCCTTGAATGGAAGACAAATATAATAGCACATTTTAAAAGTAGTCTTTCTTGTAGCTTTTCAAGAAATTGCCACAGAATAACATCACTTTTGTTTATTTCACATTTGTAGCAGGCTTTGGCCTTAATCTTGTATCCACTGGCCTGAGAATTAATCCCATGGCCTTGAATTAAAAGTCCTTGGGTTGAATTGCAATTAATGTTGGTTTTACTCAATTTCTATTTTTGTTAATGGCTCATGTGCCTGCTCCCTTCTCAGTACTAGGCATGATTCTCTCAGCAGTCTGGCACACATTTAACAGAGAAATGTTATGAGACCATTACATGGGCAGGTTTAAGATGCAGTTGCTACTGTGTTTTCAGAATTTCTGTGCCATCTTATTTCTGTAGAAGACCAGGGGCCTGCGCTCTGTGTGTGTGTGTGTGTGTGTGTGTGTGTGTGTGTGTGAGTGAGTGAGAGTGAGAAAGAGAGAGAGAGAGATCGTGACCCATTACTATATCCCTCTAATTCCTTACAGTAATTGATGTGTTTTAATTTTCCTGTATGGTATAATAAATCTGAAATCCATCCATAGGGAATGAATGTGTTATACAGATCATGGATCTTTAATTACACCCTGTGTCCCCCTTTCAGGAGACAAGGAATTCAGCTACACTAATTCAAAGAACAAATTATTGAAAAGAAAGTTCTCCTTCGTGGCCTCTGTGAATCACACCCTGGGTGATTCGTGCCTGCGCGGAGCCTCATCGGAAGATTCTAGAGCTTCTGTGGTAGCAATGAACACATTAGAACATGCCCCTCCCCACCCGTATAAGAACCTTGGTGCCAAGTGTCCCCTTTCAGTTTCTCTCAACCGCCGCTTTGAGAGACTCATATTTCTGCTTCTGTGAGTAAAAGAGAAAGAGAGCTTATTCTTGATTCCTTCCTATTATCAATCTTTTTCTTTTAAACTATTATATCAAACTCTTTATCATCAGAGATTTTTCCTTTCCCTTCGCTCAGCCTCCGGCCGCAGCACCCCCCCCCCCAATCATCGGGTTTTCTCCTCAATTATTTTCTCCTATTCATGGCCCCTTTGGGCCCGTTTAAGCACTGTGTTGTCTGTGATAATAAGATCCCACTTTCCGATGGACACACTAAGTGCCTTTTCTGTTTGGGAGAACAACATCAAACTTCCTCCTGTACCCATTGCAAAAATTTTAAGCGCGGAGTTCTTCGATCTTGCCTCTCGAGGCTAAAACTGTGACTTTGGGAACAATCCTTACAACCAGTTCAAATGGCCCAACCTCCCTGTAGGGCCACTTCCCAAACCAAAGCAATGGAAAAAGCCATTACTGAATCATTGAAACAACGTCCATCGGCTACACCAGCTCATTCCGATTCTCCATCTGCATCGTCTAAGACCTCGAAGACACACAAATCGAAAACCTCCGTACCGAAGTCATCGACTTCAAAAACAACTTCTAAACGTCAGAGACCTACTGAAGCTGGTCCAGCTCTGGAGCCTGTTCCTCCTAAATGAGCTAAACAGTCTAAGCCTACAGACATCCCACCACAACCACAACTCTCTGAATCAATTTCAGTCGGATCTCCCTCAGATGATGACAGACTTCCGTCTCATCAACCCTGTTCTCAGTCTCCAGAATGGGATGATAGAGTCGACCAACTAACGTCCTCTCCTCCCAGTCCACAACCTTCCATTCATTCCAGCAATCCTTCGGTTATTCCATCGCCCGAGGATTCCCATCCCGAACGGCTCGACACCGTTCCATATTCGATGCCCTCAGATCGACCACCGATCCCTAACCAGGACCGTTGACATCAACAATCTCGACAGCTCGCTTAATCGCGTGTGGTTCAAACCCACGCTCAGCACGTGCATCGGGTTGCCATTTGCCCTGACCAGTGCTCTGCTCGACAAACTGCACCAACTAGTTGACCAGGTGTTTTACCCGGTTTGATAATACTATCTAATAGTCGGCCTACCTCTCGACAACCATCGGTGTCGAAGTGGCCACATCACCGAGAGGTGACTATACCTCAACCTGCTCCCCACTTGGTATCGAAAAAACCTCGGACGGTCGAGCAGATTTCAGCCACACGTGAGGCTTTTGCAGCCCCAGCCTCCCGATACTTTCCTACTACAATAGATGATGGAAATCACTCTTCACGCTCGGCATCACCAGCGTCAATTTAT
The DNA here is from genome assembly GCA_037013535.1 of Intellagama lesueurii. Classification (NCBI taxonomy): domain Eukaryota; kingdom Metazoa; phylum Chordata; class Lepidosauria; order Squamata; family Agamidae; genus Intellagama; species Intellagama lesueurii. Next base: position 53,924,870 of record JBAJHW010000003.1, on the reverse strand, counting down.
TCTACTGCTATGCCATCGCATCAGCAACCTCCGTTTCGACATCACAGAGACACAGGCTCTGATATCGACGGTCCTCGATATTCATCCTGGTCTGTGGACACTCGCTCCATTCCGTTACATCAACACAGTTCCCGTCCTCCGGTAAATCCAAGTCATCGACCCCGGCACTGTTACGACACCGACGTCCATCCGTACCAATCGAGGTCCATCGACGCTCAACCACCATCTTTCGATGTCGACGATCCTCGACATCGACAGATGTCCATGGACATGTTGCCTCCATCTTTTCCGACTCTTAACCGGCAATACTACGAGACTCAGCCTCTCAACACCGAAGTCGATCGACAGTCCGTCGACTCCAGACGCGACCTCGATGGCTCTGACCATGGATCTCAGCCGCAGACTCCATCGGTGTTACTTACCTCTCCAGAGTCAGACATTGTCGATACCGACCCGCTGTCACCGGCAGAGGATTTCCAGACCTATGCCCAACTTATGATTCGCATGGCTAAATCCCTTGATCTGCAAGTCTACCGACCATCGACAGAACCAGTCGATCATCTATATGATCCAATCTCGAAAAATACAACCACTCCGGTGCACATATCGATGTTACCATCTCTCCTTAGTACTGCGCAGAGATCCTGGACAAAACCAGCTTCCTCCCATACCATGTCTAAGCGGATTGATAACCTCTATAGAATCCATGACCTAGGAGCCATTTTCCTCCAAAAACAACCAGCTCCAAATTCTGTATTTGTCAAAGCCTCTCAATCGAGATCTCGACACCGACAATCTCTCATACCACCAAATAAAGACAGCCGATGAATAGACTCCATAGGTAGATGGCTTTACTCTTCCGCAGCCTTCACCATGCGATTCGCTAATTATCAAGGAGCCATGGGAGCTTACCAACGCTTCCTCTGGGACAACATGTCCACCTTTATTGAATCCCTGCCAGAGGATAAAAAGATACTAGCTCAAACCTTCCAACAAGAAGGTCTCTCCTTTGCTAAACAACAGATGCTTTCCGCCCGCCACTCCGTGGAAATGCCAACTGTATTGCTCCCGAGCAGGAATAGGAAAACATTCCCAGGGAGACGCGTTTGTCGACTGTTGGCCCAAGAGTCTTACCTACCTTTTTCCACCGTTCCCTCTCCTCCACAAAGTTGTCGTCCGTCTTCAACAAGACAAAACCAATGCCATCGTTATAGCCCCTTGGTGGCCGAGACAGACTTGGTTCCCAATTCTCCGCAGTCTCTCATCAGACATCCACCATCTTCCCCGCCTGCCACACCTTCTCAAACAGATCAACTCCAAAGTCCTACACCTGGACTTACCTGTTCTGCACCTGACAGCGTGGAGGATTCTCCCTCGTTAGTGAACGTTCTTCATCATGCCAAAAAACCATCCACAAGGAAAGCCTACCTGTACAAATGGAAGAAATTTCAATCCTTTACCAAATCTTCCTCATCATCCTCCATCAATCCATCACTTTCCACTGTTCTCCGCTTCCTCCTACATCTCAAATCCAAGGGCCTCTCCATCTCATCCTTGAGAGTCTACCTTTCGGCAATAATATCATACCAACCTCCAAATTCTCCAGTAGCAAACTTCTTCAAACATCCAACAACGAAACGTTTTCGGAAAGGTCTCATATCTACCCTGATACTCGACCTCCCTCTCCACAATGGTCACTAACTCTTGTTTTGAAACAGCTTATCAAAGCTCCTTTTGAGCCATTAGCTACAACTGACTTAAGACTCCTCACCTTTAAAACAGCTTTTCTCGTAGCCATCACCTCAGCTTGACGAGCTAGTGAATTGGCAGCTTTACGCTATGACTACCATTATCTACAATTTTTTTCCCGATAAGGTGAAGTTATTCATGGACATTTCTTTTCTCCCCAAAATTGTCTCTCAATTTCATCTTTCCCAGCTGATTGTCCTTCCTTCATTTTTTCCGTCACCTTCTTCAAACCATGAAAAAATATTCCATATGTTGGATGTCAGAAGAGCTCTTGCTTTTTATCTCCAACGTACCCAACCTTTTAGACAGTCATCTCATCTCTTCAGAAGCCATCAGCTATCTACAAAAGGCCATCAGGTGACTTCCCAATCTATCTCCAGATGGGTCGCCTCTACCATTCATTTGGCTTATCAACTTGCTCGACAACCAGCCCCTAGAGTGGTTCGCCCTCACTCCACCAGGGCAGTGGCAGCCTCTACAGCCTTTCTCCGCAGTGTACCTCTTCCGAACGTCTGCGCCTCTGCCACTTGGGCACAGCCGTCCACATTTATCCGTCATTATAGACTCGACCTCCGGCAGAAGTCTGATGCGGCATTTGGACGTGCTGTTCTAGCCTCTTAGCAAAGTACCTGACTTTATTTAACACAACAGCACTATGTGGGTGTCCAGTAAAAATGTTAATCTGTAAACAGAGGGAACAAGCTTGCACTGCCCCTCTCATGAGGAGATTATCTCCAATGAATCAAACATTTCAATTTTCGAGATTTCTGATTGCACAGAAAACCTCCACAAACAGAGACTGCTTTTATTCTTCAGATTAATACTTTCAGATACAAGAAATAGGATGGACCAGCGAGGCTAATCTGTGATCATAGATTACTGTGTTCACAGATTAAGGATTTTATTGAACACCCAAACATGGCTGTTGTGTGAAGTAATTTGAGGCATTCTGCTAAACTAGCCATACCTCACAAGTTAAGATTAGCACTTTTATTAAAAACCAGAATAGAGCCAGCTGAGTACCAGGTAGCCTTTGTACTGCATTCCACCCTACTGTGTCTGCACACAAGTAAATCCTGTTGAATTTGGTGAGCGTATGGTTTGTTTCTCACAGCATGCATGACAGGATTGATTGTAGCTTTCAACAACAATCCAACCCCTCACCCTGGACATTTAGGAATTAATGGCCAAGGATAATCCTTTTGCCTTGCAGTTCAAGAGATAGAAAGAAGGGACATCAAACCATGGGGGAAGGGGAAGGACAAGGAGGAAATGCAACAACTTGAAACTTCCTTCCACATCACCCTTGGTGAGCTTGAAAAAGAAAACAGAGCACAGAGGCAGAAAAGGACCTTTTTCATTTGAGTAGCCTGCAACAGACTCCCCTGCCATCTCTCACACACACTCACTCTTGGCACCTCTATAGATCAAGTCATTTAACGTTTCTCTCTCTTTGCACTCTAGAGCTGATTTTGCTTTTAATTGATTAATACCTGGTCTCTCTCTCCCTTAGGCTTGTCCCTCCACCCCACAACACTTGCTGCACAACACCTCATCCACAAAGACAAGCAACTGAGGCAGCAGCACAAAATGAACCACTTGTGATCTTTCCCCTTCTCCCCTTCCTCTGCTCAGGCCACATGCCCCACTCCAGTGACAAATGACAGGCAGATACCTGCTTTTATTCCACTAAAAAGTAGTAAATGGTAACCATGATTGTTACAGATGAAAAATTAATTTTATTCCAGCTCATTACGCATAAGACAAGTAAATTGTTAGACAGCAAGTTACTTCCAAGTCCTGCATAGGTCAGATAAAGCAAAATAGATAATAATATATCTTAGTGTTGCAGGTGAGCAATTTACAGAGTGCTTTATTTTATGGCTCCACAACCAATGGTGGTACTCATGTTTTGAAATATCCTTCACTGGGAAGCTCCAGAGAAACAACATTCATCTGCAAATTGTTGCTGAAAAACCTGTCGGTTTATGCAAGCATTCCTACTCTTAGATACTATAGAATGCTTCTATTAATTAATAATTATTTAAAATTGTTTTTTAAATTGTTTTTATACTGTTGTAAACTGCTTGGATAACTTATGAGATATATATATATATCAGTCTTGATAGCTCAGTGGTTTAGATTTCTGGCTGCGGACCCAGAGGTTGGGAGTTTGATTCTCCACTGTGCATCCCAGAAGAGCCAGCCTGTGTGGCCTTGGGCAAGCTGCACAGACCCAAGACACCCTCAGGAGAAGGAATGGTAGACCACTTCTGAGTATTCTGTACCTGGAAAACCCTGAAAAGGGTTACCATAATCAGTATTGACTTGATGGCACATGATTCTTATATTATACAAATATGTTTGTTGCTGTTGTGTGCCATCAAGTTAGAACTGATTTATAGTGCCCCTAATAGGGCTTTCAAGGTAAGGGGAATATTTAAGGAGTGGTTTTACAAGTTCCACACCCCCAGTGAGTGGCCATGGCTGAGCAGGGATTTGAACCTAGGCCTGCTGAGTCCTAGTCCAACACTCTATTCACACTGTGTATCATATAAATACATAAGTAAAAATAATAATTTTAAAAAATCGGTTGTATATTTTCATATACTTGGGTTAAAAAAAGGAAAAGTGCTCTCTTGGACATGAGAAGAAAGTGTTACCTACAGTAATCATGCTTTCTGAATAGACACACATAAGATCCAGCAATGGGGCACTTAAATTGTTTTGTTTAGCTTTTTGTTTGAAACCAGTAATACAACATGCAGTAGGCACTGCGCAGCATTTTCGACAGCTGTTTTAAAAGCCTTAAGTAGAGGCTTGAATCAATGATGTCTTTAGTATGTCTTCATTTTTAAGATTCTGACTGCAGGATGTGCAACTTTCCTCATTTCTTTTGTGGGATAGAGCAGAAACTGCACTGTTGGTCTAATGATATTGCAAAGAGGGAGGATTCATGAGTGGTTGCCTAGTAACCAGTGGACATGGTCCTAATGACATTCTGGCTGATGGGATCTGAGGAATAGCAGCAGGGACACCTGGCAGCTGTCTACATGTCATACTGTAGAGATCTGTCATGACAAACTATTGTCCATTTTGTCCATTGGTTTTAATAGTATAGCCCTAAACTGGACATCAGATATTGTTTTTTATTTAATTAGAACCACATGCTACTTTTTCCTTTTGAAAAAGTTCATTCTGCTTCTGACTCATAGTTCTTAAATATAAGCCTTAATCTTTCTTTAATCTTTCTTATTGTATTAATTCCTATTTTTAAAAATGTGCATTTAATGAGACTTGTGTATAACTTACTTTGGTGATGTTCATTCTAGAAAATAAGTGTGGTAGAACCACAATGGCTGATCTCACATCTGCTGCTTCACAATTTTTAAGTCTGAACAGGGAAAGCTTGTACTTAATTTGTGACTTCTGTATCATTTCTCCTGTACTAAGATAACTTCTGTGCCATACAGCAATACTACTATTGTGGCAGCTTAAAGCATTACATTATAGTTTCAGGCTTAAAACAAAGGGGATTTTTTTTTCCTGAACAATACTGGTTTTGTTTCTCTAACAGCCTACAGCTTTCTAAAATGAAGAGTAGATGGGGCATTCCCTCTTCATAAATGCAAAGAGGATTTGCAGCATGACATTTAGAAATGCATTGTATGAGGTTTGCTATTGATCCCCCATGGTGGGGATGAGTGCTCAGAGAGAATAAATGGGCCACTTTTATGAGCTCCTTGTCATCCTGGATTTAGCTGTTTCATTTGCAGATTCCTGTAAATGTTTGTTTGATTCATGGCCGGTAATTTTCCATTGGATAGAGAATCGACATATCGTCAGCAAATGACTGTATGTCATGAATACTTTCAAGTGGCGCCTGAAAACATTCACATAGTTCCATTGATTCAAACTGTCTCCTACTCAAAACTATCTGAGCTTATTTTTCAGTGATATAGAAACCAGAATCAAATAAACAACATGGAGTCATTGTAGCTGCTTATGAAACAAGTTAACATTGTCACTAATGGTTGTTGTAGGTTTTTCGGGCCGTTTGGCTGTGTTCTGAAGGTTTTTCTTCCTAACGTCTACATGTCAGAACACGGCCAAACAGCCCGAAAAACCTACAACAACCATCGGATCCTGGCCATGAAAGCCTTTGAGAATACATTGTCACTAATATTTGAAAGAAGTGTTTCTCACTGGAGTATGAGGATGAAAGTTTTACATTATTTTGCATATTGGATTTTCAACCATATTTTAAAAATATTTTTCATAAAATAGGTATTACCATTTAAATTTCTCCATGATGAAATATGGTTATCAGCTAATATGTCCTGCCAATATGTATTTTTGGCAGGCTATGAGGAATCAAGAATAGACATGGGGACGAATTAAAAAACGGCTCCCAATATTCGTAAAAAAATGCTGATTCGTTAAATATTCATCTCTTCATATTAGTCAGTTCCAGAGACCCCGACAAATAAAAAGGGATGAATATTTCCTCATTTTTATTCATCCCCCATAGGAAGAGAGGGAAGGCTAGCCTTCGCTCTCTTCCTATGGCCTTCCCATTCTACCTATGGGCCCACCGATCAGTGGGGTGTGGGTGGCCCACAGCCACCCACCCCTACAGCCTATCCCCGCCCCTTCACCTCCCTACTTTAGCCACTGCTGTCATCCACCACCACCCGGCACCGGCTGCCACCACCATCCATCACCGCCCACTGCAGTGGCCTCTGCAGCCACAGCCTGCCGTAAGGGACACTGGCTGCCCTTTGCAAAGATGGCGGCTGCAGCTTCTCTTAGGCAGGGAAGCTGCAGCCACCATCTTTGCAAAGGGCAGCCTAGATTCCCTTAAGGCAGGCCATAGCGGCAGAAGCCATTGCAGCAAGTGGTGCTGGATGGTGACTGCGGAGGCCACCATGGCACAGGCCTCCATGAATGGTGGTGGCGGCAGCAGCGCAGACTGCGGCAGCCAAGGTAGAGAGGCGACCGGGGTAGTGGGAAGGGGGCAGGGGGGCAGGCTGTGGGGGTGGAGGGGTCAGCTTTTTTTTTTAGACAGTCTCCGGCAGGATGACTCACCAATATGGTGATTCATCCCCATCTCTAATCAAGAAGCGTGACCACTCATTGTCACAGCTCAGCCACATCCATTTTAAAAATATAGCATAAGTCCCATGAAGACAACAGTGAATATGGTTCAGTAAATTTCTTAAATTACAGCAGAGGCTTTTCCAATGGAAAATTCTCCCCTAATAGTTTACTGCTTTTTTTCCCTGTAAGGTGTGCGTGAGAGAGAAAACAATAGAGATAAAGAGAGAATAATGAACACACAGAGTGTGATCACACAGACATTTAGCTTGCATTTTGAACCACGTGTGACATGGACCAATGCAAGCTATTTCCTAGAGATCACACAACATAAAGGCAATAATGCTCCATCACAATCCTGATTTGTGCCCAAGATGGACCTTTTTGGTCCAGCTGTAGGGCATTGCTTTTTGGTGTCAAGCTGGAGTGACTCATCAATGGACAGAAGGCTTGGTTTAAGGGATCTTGCTTCCATTAAATTGACCATTTCCAGTGTGATCAGACACATATCCTTTTGCCATCAGATTGCAGCCCTAAACATACAAAAAATTTTCTTAACTTTTTGACAGATGTTCCTTACCATCCCATGAATTTTAATAATTTTGCTAGTAATTTTTCGCTGAAAATACTTGTGCAAATGTACCTGAAATCCAAAATACTCTTTTCCTGTTCAGCTGAAAAATTTGAAAGCTTTATCTAGAATAAAATAAATAGCTGATTTCTCTAAATTTTGCATGTGGTTACACTAATAATCTGTACTGTTATGCTGGCATCAGGTATAACAAATAAGGTCATTTACAGCAAAACCTTTTTACTCTTTCAGAATATGTTAACAATAACAGTCTAAATGTTACCTGAATAGGATATCCTCCCCCTCTAAAATAAACAAGCAGACAAACAAAAATGTAGAAGATAATGGAGATAGTAGACCGGAAGGAAATATCCTTTTCTACTACAGTTGATGCTCAGATCCAGTGATACCTGCAGATTCTCTCAATGAAATTCATATTTGTAGTATACGTCAATATGTGGGGTTCTGTTGAGTGTTTGTATGTGAAACTGCAAAGGAATAAATGTGGTTCATCATGCTTTTTATAGTGGTTATTTATAAGCCCTTTTAATGACATTTCAGATCATTGCTGTGAATCTCATTAGTCAGAGAGAATGTGTATTTTCTTCTATTGTTCATAGATTTTTACCACAATGTGATGGAAGAACTGGGCAAAATGAATAAAAATGCACATTCTGTTTCTGTACTTATACCAGCCAGTTCTGCTGCAAAGTTTGAGAGAGTTCTAGGCAAGTTACTCTCTGATATTGGTAGACTCACCAGTGAACATAGTGAAGGGCAGTTTGATGGCCTACTGCACTGCAGTGGCCAATAAGAGAGAAAGTTCATGGACGGCCAGGTGCTGAGAAGAATAGTACGAGATAAGATAGAGTTTAGAAAAGTTATCTTTTTGGATTATAGCTCTTAAAATCACCCAGCTAGTGGCTATCTGGCGGAGAGGTTTTGGATGTTGTAGTCAAAAAAGTGACATTTCTGATATCTGAATAAGAGACAGGCAAATCTGTCAGTTTTGCTTTCTGTAAAACACCTTCAGATTTTGTGAATTTTGGTAAATTCTACTAAAAATAAAACTAACATTCGCAACCAATCCTAGTGCCAGATGAAAAAGCTGTAGAAGTCACTTATTTTACCAAGAATGTTTCTATATCTAGTGTCAGTCTACCGTATGTCTGGTTAACCTATATGGTGTAAAACTTGTTCATATTACTCAGCAAAAGGAGAAGACAGGATTTGCTTGATGTTCTAGGTTGGACCTTCTATGAAACATAGCGAAAACAAACAAAAAAAATTAGAGAAGGAAAGAAACAAAAGTGATTATCATCAAATACCATAATGCAACTTGATAAAGTGAGCCGGACTTCATTGCCTAATAATTTACATTTCTTGATTCTGTAGGCATAAAAAGTGTGTGTGTGTGTGTGTAATTGATATTAATTTTGTCATTAAATATATACTTATTATTGTAGTTAACTAGCCTGAACACTGGTGTCAGTGCTCCTTAATTTACAATGCAGCATTTTAGAAATATTGATCTCTTAAAAAAAAAAGAACGAAAGAAAACTGGGCAAAACCTAGTCTTGTTTCACTAAAGGAATGCTATATTGATTCTATCTGACAGTGCTTTGTCCACAGATCAATGTGGATGGGCAGTATAGACCAGTTAAGAATGAAACAGGGTCAAAAAAGGTCAGCAAACGAACAAGGCATTTGAAATTATTGGGTAAATGAAATGTACATATCATAAAACAGATCTGACAGTTAGTTTTAAAGAACAGTGGCAAACAGCAGTTATAGCAGGAGCCTTCTGGCTCCTCTCCCATCTATGCAAATAAGCTTCCAAACATAACTCCTTTTCTTTCTTCCACACAATTTCACATCTGAAAACAAATATGGGTTCTCAAATTCCTACCAGATAAACATAGTGGTGAGGCATTATTTTTCACATCCTGCACACAGAAATGATTCATGCAATACCTAGATCTCTCACAGAACTTGTTCTTCTTCCTTTTCATTTTCTCTGAAGAATCTGCTGTCTGGTTCTTTGTACCTAAGATAGTTCAGGAAATTATTTTTAAAGTTTAAATAAATATATGCTAGTGTTATACATTTTACTATACATTTGTCTCTATACAGTTATATGGATAAGCTACTCACTTCTGAGTACTTTATTATTATTATTATTTTGAGGGACCATGTTGGCAGAGTAAGGGGGTTTTGTGGCTTAAAATTCTCTAACTATATAGCAGATAAAAAGTGAAAGAACCTACAGAGCAGAATTAGCTTCAAGTCTCTCCTCAGCAGACCACCTCTTGTTGCTTAGTTCTCCTCAACTGGCACCTATCTCAATAATTCAATCAAAAACACTGGTAAGAGAAAAGAATTAAATGTTCCATTTACTCACACTTCTTCATAGATCAAAACAAACAGCATTTCATAGAAATATGTTGACTGGTTAAATAAACAAAGTTTAACTAGTTAACTTGCTTCATGACTGACTACATAACCACATAGCTGGCTCTGTCTTCTGACTTGTCTGGCTACATACTGACAGAACACTGACTATAACTGACTACTGATTCCTTTGCTCTGAATTCTGACTGAAAAGAGTGGGGGAAAAGATCTTAAGTAGAGAGGCATAGCTCCCTTCCAAAACTGAGGCAGAGAGGAAACCAGTTTCATCCATCTCCTTCTTGTAGAGGACAATTACTGCAGAGGCAAATCTCCTTATCTGTGGGAGTTCTCCACATAAGTCAGGACCCTGGTTTTGAAGGGACTTGATTCATGTGGATAGCTCCAACAGACAGTTCTCTCTGTTTACACTGGTCATCTTCCATGTAAAACAATGACAGGATTGATGAAAAGGGGAGTGGAGATATGACATCCCATCCACATAGGAGTATTAATACCTAAATAGAACTACTGAGAATGGTGGAGGAGGGTGGAATGAACATTTAATCCTCCTAGTAATTGCTTTATATATGCCAGAAATGCAAATCATTTTGATGGGATAACATCTCATGCTATTGCTACCATATTTAGGAAGTTTTTTGGCCATGGAGAACATTTTGGTTCTCCTATTCATACTATTAAGCTTCAATGTAGGACAATTTATTTTATGTTTTAATTTGATTGAAGCATGGATCTATCTAGGCTGAAGTAAGAATTCCACTGTAATTTTTTTGTGGGGGGAGAGGGAATCTGCATAGTGGTATGTTGGAATAATTTGCATCCATAGCATGTACTCCTACAATGTATTGTGTCTATCTCTGTTCATCACAGTAAATCAGTTTAGGGTTTTGAGGGAAAGTACTCCCTTGCCCCCTCTGCTACTACCAATGGGTTGAAAGTATGAATTATGTAAAAGATATGTTCAGGTTGACATCTCCCCACTACTACTTACGTTACGAGATGTGATATTTTAAAATGAGAATCACTAGCTTGCCATTTATTTTGGTCCCCATTGGTCCCCATTGAACTGTTTGTTTGTAGCTCTCAGTATTAAGTAAGACTCTGGATGTATGCTGAATTCCATAGATTCACTCTACACCTCAAAAATTAAAATGAACCATGCATTCAGCACTTGCTGGGAATATATGTTGAGACTCTTATATGCCAGTTACTTTTTTGTGCTAACTACAAATGTAGGAAGTAGATATGGGAGCTTCGTATTCATATCCAGGGGACACGAATACAAATCATGGCACCAAAGGTGCCATGGAGGTCCATTCCCTCTCCCCAGAAGCAGTCCAGTCCAGTCACCAGGCTCCGCATGCTGCACGTGTCCATCATCATCATTGTGCCAATTGTGGAAGTACCAGGCTAGTACGAGTCTCCCCGCTCACCTACTGAGCTGTGGGGAGAGGCAGGGAAGCACCGATCAGGCTACTTCCACAATTGGTGCAATGATGATGATGACGAACATGTGTGCCGTGTAGAGTCCGGTGAGTGGACTTGATTGGGAGGGAATGGATCTCTCTGGCATCTGTGGATCTGCACTTCATATTCGTATCCCCTGGATATGAATGTGAAGCTCCCATGTCTAGTAGAAAGCCTTCCAGAATCCAGAGATCCCTCTCAGCAGCTGCTAAACTGTGTGGCTCTGCTATGCACAGTATCTATATATTTGTTTATCATGTATTTACTTATCTTTTTTCCAAAGGGCTCAGGTAGCAAAACAATTTAGCATAAAACAGTGCATTTCAAGTTTAAAGTATGAAACTTAAATTACTTATGGTATGTGCTCCGTGTCATCAGGTTGGAACCAATTTACAGAGACCGTAAGTCTCTATAGGCAGAGAGATGAGTTTTTTCAGATTGACACCAAGAAGGGACCTGGAGTAACCCCTAGGAGTTCTCCATTCACCCTGTGCTCAGCTTAAGAGGCAGGGCTGTGTGCTCCTCAGCTTTACAGGAAGGGATATGTGTCCTGATTACTGCTGAGAGCTATAAGTAACAGCTGTGAGTTCTGGGAGAGCCTTTTGATTGCTGACTCTTAACAGAGCACAGTTTAGGAATAAAGCTGAGGCAGACCAAGGGAATTCACAAGCAGGGACAACTAACAGGAGTTTCAGGGGTGAGTTTAAGGGAGGAGACCAAGGGGGGAGGCCCCTAACAAAATCTGGGGGTTGGTGGAAATATATATTAGTGGATTTCCCCAGCTACTTTCAAGGTAACAAAATAAAGGGAAAGGGTATTCATAGAAAAACAGATCAAAGCAAAAAGGTAACAAGGCTCAGGGAGGGAAGGGACACTTCAGTTGTGGTGACCTGCAATGTTTGTGCAATGTTTGACTTTGTGCCTGAGTGTAACACAGCATACACATGCAGCAAGTGCAAACAGGTGGCTGTTCGAAGAACTGTTAGAAGAAAAAATGAGAGAACTGGAGCAGTGAGTATGCACACTTAAGGCTACAAGGAAAGATTAAGTATACATTGACAGAACTCTTGAGCAGCAACAGCAGTCAATGGAGGCCCTGGAAGAACAAAAAGGAAAGGCAGAGAAGAATGCCAAGGAAAGAGTAAACATAGTGGAGGAAGCAGCATGGGGAAAAAGTCACAGGAGCAAAAGAAGGAGAAAACTATCTTCACTGGTGGGACTTTGAAACCACTTTCAGTTTCTTGATGAGGAATCTGGGAGATAGCAAGCAGACAAAGTCAAAGATCAGACCTCACCGAAGTACATGAGAGGGACTGATACCTAGCCAAGCAGAGGCACTGAACCCACACCCTACAAAAAGAAGATGAGAAGAGTAGTAGTAATAGGAGAGTCTCTACTGAGTGGGATGAAATTTGAAGTGTTCCTGGAAGATCCATGGACCCACCAGGTGTGCCATCTCCCTGGAATACAGATTAGGGATGCGACAGAAAGATTGGCATCACTCATAAAACCCACAGATACATATCCCTTCCTTCTCATCCATGTAAGAACAAATGACAGAACCAAAAGCAGCTTGGAAGAAATCACATCAGACTTTGAAGTTCTGGAAAGGAAACTTAGACTTTGGGGCCCATATAGTTTTCTCATCCATCCTACCAGTATTCAGAAGAGGTATAGAAAGGGAAAGGGAAATACACCAGGTGAATGACGAAGATGGTGTCAACATGAGGAATTTGGTTTTTGGGATCATTGGCTAAGCTTTCTAGAAGAAGGACTGCTAGCAAGAGATGGCTGGCACCTCACAGGGACAGGGAAGAATATGTTTGGCCACAACATGAAGAATTTCATTAGGAGGGCTTTAAACTAAACTGGAAGGGGGAGGGAGAAACAAGCATGGAGGTAAAGATGGATGATGCCTTACACACAATAAGAGGAATGAACCTAACAGTTCTAATGGGAGTCAACAATAACATTAATAATCATGTTCATAAAAATGCTCAAAGAAAAGCAGGCCACAAATCACACAATCTCCGGTGTCTATATACGAATACCAGGAGTGTTTGAAACAAACAAGAAGAACTGAAAATCTTAGTTCAGGAGAGTGAATATGACTTGATAGAAATAACTGAAACTTGGTGGGACAACTCCCATGACTGGAATATAGCAATTGAAGGATATAATTTGTTCAAAAAGAACAGGGGAGGTGGAATTGCAGTATATGTCAAAATACACATTCCTACACAGAAATACAGGAGGAGGAGGAAACTGGCTGTCTGTTTGATAGCATCTGGATCAATGTAGTTGGGGTAAAAAACAAAAGGAGCATAGTAATTCTGTGCTCTTCAGTATTTTTATTAATGACCTGGATCAGGGGATACAGGAGATACCCAATTTTGTGGATGAAAAAAAAATTGTGTGGAATAGCTAATACCCTGGAAGACAGAAACAAAATTCAAAATGATCTGGATAAGTTTGAGCACTGCGCTGAAAAGAACAGAATGAAATTTAACAGGGATAAGTGGAAAGTACTGCACCTAGGAAAAAGAAACCAAACACACTGTTATGAGATGGGGGTATTACCTAGCTCTGCAATACTACGAGCGAGAAGGATCTTAGAGTCATTGTAGATCACAAGCTGAATATGAACCAACAGTGTAAGGTGACTACAAAAAAAAGGCAAATGCTATTTTAGGCTGCATTAATAGAATTATAGTCTCCAAATTCCGCAAGGTACTAGTTCCCCTCTATTCAGCACTGGTTAGGCTCATCTTGAGTACTGTGTCCAGTTCTGGACATCACACTTCAAGAAGGATACTGACAAATTAGAACAAGTTCAGAGCAGGGCAACAAGGATGATCAGGGGTCTGGAAACCAAGTCCCATGAGAAAGGATGGAAATAACTGGGCATGATTAGCCTTGAGAAAAGAAGACTGAGGGAATATATGATAGCACTTTTCAAATATTTGAAAGGCTGTCATACAGAGGAGGGGCAGGATCTGTTCTCAATCATCTCAGAGTGCAGGACACACAACGGGCTTAAGTTGAAGCCAGATTTCAGCCGAATATCAGGACAAACGTCCTAACTATTAGAGCAGTACAGCAATGGAATAAATTACCTCAAGAGATGGTGAGTGCTCCAACACTGGAGGCATTCAAGAGAAATTTAGACAATCACCTGGCTGATATCCTTTGATTTGCATTCCTGCATTGTGCAGGGGGTTGGATTCGATGGCCTGATAGGCCCTTTCCAACTTCATCATTCTATGATTCTATGACTCTAGTAGGGCTTTCAAAGTTAAGTGAGATTTTTAAATTTTTACCAGCTCCACTTCCCCAGTGAGTTTCCATGGCTGAGTGGGGATTCAGACCCTGTTCTCCAGAGTCCTAGTCCATCACTCTATCCGCTACACCACACTAGGAATCCAGCATACTTATTAGATGTTTTTATATGGATCCCAGTAAGCATTAGTTTCTGGGAGGTCAGGAGGCTGACCACCCTTGCAGGGTGCGGGCGGCATACAAGTCAAATGAATGAATGAATGAATGAATGAATGAATGAATGAATGGTGGGGATTGTTTTCCTTTGGTTTTGTTTTACACCAAAAGGCAAGACCAAAAATTCCATGTACACATTATGTATAATGCTCAATTTGACTTTTAGTAGGATTTATACCCCAAGTGATGGAAAATAGATGATTACCTTGCACTAGTTAACAGCACTTGGAAAAGTTACTCTTGGATTGCAGTTTTCTTAATCCTGCAGCCAGCATGTCTGCTTGTTGATTCCACTTTCCAAATATAATTTTGCCAAGATGTGGTTCTGTATCAAATTCCAATGTCTCAAAGTTGTGACCAGTTCCCTTTTCATGCAGTAAGCCAAAAACAACTGGCTCAAGACAGCACCAGTGAAGTGGTTTGGAAATATAAGACACAAAATTGCATCAGCATCATTTTTCTGTTGTCATAGAATTGCTTCCAGCCCAAAATATTTTGGGCTGTAGATGCTGTCAAGCATACCAACACCATGCCAATAACGCCCAAAATATGGACAGATAAAACCAGGTGGGTGTACCGCAGATAAGCCTTGGGCCAACTGAAATTATATACCCAGATCAGTCTCATACTATCTTCAAGGTTCTATGAAATGTCACGGTCTTTTTTCAGATGGATGATGCTGTCAAACATGGCTCAGCATGCCAGTAAGATCCAGTGTAATTTTTTAAAAAGCCAAGAAAAGTTCATTGGTCAGTTTTACTGGAAGGAGTTCAAAATACATTTTCTTGGAAGCCTGCATTAAGCTGTTATTAAAAATATATTTTAGAATGAGGACAAAATAAAATCCCTTGTAGAATATCTCATTGGATGTTGGTTTTGTTCTTTTTCAGTAGATTCCCTTTGGAAACTCCTATCAAGCTTTTTATTTCATTTTAATGAAAAAAATGAACTGGCCTCTATCCACAGAAAGTTATCAGTCAACCTTGAGGTTTGACGGCTCTTGGAAGTCAAGTGCATATTATTTCATTCCGTATCTTCCTCCCTTCAGGATAAATAATTCATTAACTTTTTTATTTTATTTGTGTGTTTGCTTAATCCTTTCCCATTTGCATGCACTACATTCCCTATAATTTGTATAAACAGCAAGGTAGTGACAGAAGCAACCATTAATATTAGTCTTTTATAAACATTTCCTCATTAACTGTTTTGGATATATCCCAAATAATGCATTCATAAGAAGCTGAAATAATGCAGACAGAAATAACCATTTCCAAATGTGTCTTCTCTGAAATTTGGATTTAATACCAACAGTTACTTGATGCTACTCTTTGCATACAAATTGTTGTTTGGTACAATTTTAGAATAAGATTTTGGACATAATCCATGTGCATGTGTGTGTACTTACATGCGTGCTTATATTTGTACATCTGTTTTGCATCTGTGAAGAAGGATATAGCATTCTTCGTTGATGAAGGATAGTAACATGCAATTATTTGCTTTCTTGAATCATGCTGTTTTGTATTTTGATTAGATCAGGTCTGCGCTAATGTTGAGTGTGTGTGTGTGTAGGCTACCTTTGTCCTCATAAGGGACCCAAGGCAGCGTTCAACAGTTAGCAATTTAACAATATTTAACAATTAACATTTTAAAAATACTACATAGATACCATATTTAAGAACAATTATATATCAAGATTAAAAACAAGTTTAAAAACTATTTCAAAACAATTTTTTTAAAAATTAAAAATTTCTAAGTTTAATAAACAAAGCATTACTGAGATACTTATTGCATAAAAGAGTGCCAGAAAGGGAAGGTCTTCGCCTGACAACAAAAGAAGAAGAGGGAAGGGGACAACCTTGCTTCTGTGGGCAGTACATTCCAAAGCCTGGAAGCAACCACGGTGAAGACCCTCTCTGGTTTCCTCACCAAATGCGCTTGGGAAGGTGGTGGAACCAAGAGAAGGGCCTCCCCAGAAGATCTTAAAAACTGAGAAGGCTCATATGAGGTTATACAGTCCTTCAAATAGCCTGCACCCTAAGTAATAATCAGAACTTTGGAAACAGACGGGCAGCCAGTTAAGCTGTTGTAATAAGAGAGTTATATGCTCCCTGTAACCAGTGCCAGTAAGCAGTCTGGCTGCAGCATTACTACACTGATGTTGCTTGCTGATTTAGGAACCCTGTTCTCATGTTAATATCTCTGCTGATACCACACACAATCAGGAGGAATATGGTAACCCTTTGCCATCCATTCCTACTTTTGTCACCCTTTTGTGCCAGAAAGGTGAAACATTTGAAGCATATATTTCTATTATCCCTAGGCTGTCTCTGTCCCTAGTCAGAACCCTCAGATTGGAAAGTATAGCTGGGTGAAAATAATAAATTGTAGCCCTTTTAAAAACTGGAGTCAAAGGCACAGAGTAGTCTTCACATCAGTCTGTTTTGTATATGGGCAACTTGTGGACAGAGCAGGGGAGCACTTTCATATTTCAGAGTACTCCCCTACTCCAGTTGTGAGCTACCTATGCCTTTGTACACCTGTTCCTTTAGCAGTTGGCAGTAAACTGGCTAGTTAAGGAGTAGTTGGCAGACACAGCTACATGGCTCCACGTAGCTGCACAGCAACTAAGCTGTGCAGCTACGTGGCTGTGCAGCGCTGTCTCGGCGTCATGCACTCACAGCCACTGTTGCTAGCTGCTTGGTTCTGTTTGCGACTGGAACTTTGTGGGCGAGCGGGGTTTCCGCTGGTGAAAACTTGGATATAATTAAAGAGCAGCAAATTGCATTCAATTTTCCACCAGCACTGAGCAGAAATGCCGCACCAATGCAGCACTGCACGGCCACACAGCTGCACAACTTAGAGGGAATGTTGATAGTTAGCCTTAAGGCCATAAGTAAACTTCCATAGGTCACACCAACATTTTTGACAGTATCTCACAGACAAATAAGTGGTCCTGCTAGATAATTATCATATAACATGAACAATATATTTTGTTTGACTTAATAGTTTTTACTGTGGAACATAAGAAGAGACATGCTGGCCTATCTGCTCTAGCATTCTTGTACTGTGGATAACTAGGCATCTGTGAGTACTCTATAACCAGGAAATGGGTGCAAATGCACTTCTGTTCATGTTTCTGTGTATTTTACTTATAATTCTCTAATTAAGTTGTTGTGCTGATCAAATTCCCTGGATGTAAAATTAAGATAGAACTGCCATTTCTGGTGGGAATTTGAAAATCTAGTAGAACATTGGGATGGAACTCTTAGCTCAGTATTCTTATACACGGGCAAAGCAGTATTGGTTAGCAACATTGGTTCATAGGAGCTATCTCAGGTCAAAAAACTGTACCTCCTATGAAGTTTTTTACAATGCCTTGAGTACTTTTGTCAGTTTCAGTTTCAGTACCTTTTGTCTATAATAATACGAACTGCCTTGTCAAAGCGACTGTAACAAAAGCAATGAAGGCAATAAAGCCAGTTTACTCACCTTCCACTAATGCACCAGTGAAAAATAAATTCGGAAGCTTCCTAAGTGATGCAAGCCACTACTTTGTCAACCCCATTCCATGTAATTTCTGAATATAACATGAACATCATGAATTGCATCTAAATCATGACCTCAGGTTGAAGAACTACCATAAAAAACACACTAGTGTTAGTCATGATGTTATTTATTTTAAAATACCCTTGAAAGAGGAAAATGTCCCTTTCTCTTTTAAAAATTAGCATTTCTGAAGTAGAAACATAATTTGTTGCATCCAACTGCAACAACATTCATGTTCACATGAAAAAAACAGAGACCTTAATTCCTCCAAATCTTAATGCTTCCATGATATGACTGTGATCTTAAACAACTGTTTTAAGTACACTTCCAAAACATGGTTTTGGAAACAAGAACCATTAGTATTTATCAACAATAAATTTCATTTGGGTGGTATCACAAACTATGGTTAAAGGAAATGAAGAAAAGAAGAAAAATAATGGGGTGGATATCTGTTCCCCTTTTTCATCACAAGAGCTACTCCAGCCCATGAAAAAGTTGTACAGAGGTTCAAAGGACCTTTATAAATAGGATGCCTTACATGACAGAAGGTGGATACTGAATCTGACTCCTTGTGATCAAAGCAGAAACATACATACAGTAATTGAAATCTATGTTATTTATAGGCTATAGGAGAACCAGCTAATAATCACTCCAGCTCAATAGCTGGAATCCTGTTGAGCTTTACACCACATAACTTGGATGATATTATCAAAGGTGGCTGTTGGGGGGACCCCAGTGGTGATTGAGGGACATTAAAGAGTTTCCACAGACTTCCTCATGACAAAAGGGGTCCCTATGGTGAGTGGGTTGGATAGGAAACCTCTGATTCTCCCAAAACAGCTGTAGTTGATGACATTATCCAAGTGGCAGGGCAGAAAGTTGTGTTGGCCAGTTTAACTGATGCAATTATATAGGTCTATGAGACAAGCTATTCATTCAAAATATATGCCCTGGATCTTTGTATCATACCGCACCTGGATCTTTGAAGTACTGTATCCAAAAAGGATATATAACATTGATTCATTGACAGCTGGGTGTTCCAATTTCGCATTGTGTTCCATGGACATGGAAGGGGCTCCTCAAGTGTGAGCTTCTTAACATGTGTAAGAAGCTACAGGAGTACATGAAGCCAGTTCTGCATATTCAGTAATCCTGCACTCATTGGAAATACTCTCAAACCAACATGCATTTGGCTGAGTTCAAAGGGACTGCCATCACAGTGCTAAGGACTTCCAACATGAAGTAGTTAAGAATTCTGATTTCCCAGCATTCTCATTCCCACATTGGAAAACCTAAATATTAGGAATATTGTTCCTAATATTATAATTGTAAAATCTATGCCACTTCAGCAACAATAGTCAAGGGAAAAAGCACTATATGCTATGTGGCATGAAAACCGAACTAACCATGCATGATGTAGTTTGTGGAAATTAAATCTGAGGTTAAATCTGGAGGTTCTACTGTATCTCATATTCCACAAACAGATTTAATTTCCACAAAGTAGGAATACTTACCTTAAGAGTCAGATTTCTGTAACTGTATGCAGATGCTACTATTTGCAGTTGGTCTGCTTCATATACATTATGTCTGAACATAAAGATAACAATTCCAGGAATACAATTGATCAAGGTTCATGTGATAAATACATTTTTAAAATGACCACCACTTGCATATTTTATCTGGCTATTTTATGCATGTGAATCAGAATGTGTACATTAAATTACAAAGCCTTGTCTACTTAGGAATTCCATATGTGTCTTGCAGCCCATAGTGGGGAAAAAGTTGAATAAGATGGCTCAGTTATTTATACTTATATTCAGACTTCTGATAATAGAGCCTCATTATTAAGAAGTTCCATAGTGGAGAAGCTTCAAACAACTCCCAGTGCTGATAATAATATGTAGTGCTGCTGTGATCAACAAGACCTCAGCTCACTACACATACCTGTACTGCTGCCCCCAGCTTTTTTTCCTGTTATTGTTACACGTTTTAATCCCACAATGCAAGAATGATTCTGCAACAATAAATGACTTGTTCCGCTTCCCAGCTAACTTATCTCTATCCAATGTTGGAATACCTGACACATGAGAAAACATGGAGTTCTACATGTATCATAAGTATTTGTTTATTATATGTCTCTCTCCTGGTACAGAGCAATATGGCAAAAGCAAAATGAGCAGAAAAATTAGCCACAATAGAAAAATCTTTAAAACCCTACACTGACTTTTGTTGCTTCCTTTCACCTGTTTTGGAAAACCAGACATTAAATTGTTGTTTGTTGTAGATTGACTAAAGCAAACACTTTTGCCTGATGTGAGAAAGTGGTACATTTACTCTAGTAATTTTACTGGTGTTGTAATAATGGATGACATTAGCAAACTAACATATCAATGTCAGTGCCGTAGTAAACAACAATAGCTCCATAAATTTGAATAAATTTAACGGGATATAAATGGAGCGAAGAAGAGCAAGATTCTGCTGGATATTCACAGCAGACATTTTATACAGGAAAAGCTATTCCCATATGCCCCCAAATAGGCATTAAAACCAATGTACCTCTTCTTTGACATCTGTTAGAACAGAATGAGTCTATTTGAAATCCCCTAAACACAGTTTCACAGTGACAAACTGTAGTAAATGAAGCAAAATGATTTTGGGAAAGGAGAATGTATAAACAAGCCAATCAGATGTCATTTGCTATCCTAGATCATTGTAATATTTTGGAGGAATTGTTAAAATAAGCTGCTGTTTGTATCCGAATGTGTCTGCTTTTCCCCTTTTGCTGTACTTCTGTTCCCTCTTCTTTGTGTGGGACCTGAACAATTGTGTGGAGTCTTAACCCTAGTATGTATTATTATTATAACACTGAACAATTTCCTGATTTTTGTGTATGATAACACATGTTCAGACTTTTAGAAACTTCTAAAACATGAGACTTGCCAGTAAAACCACAGGAAAAGGGCAACTCCAGGGTCAAGATAATTTGATGTTTTCCTGGTTTTTGTTACTGGTGTGAGCTGTGTTTTATTACCTGACACTAGCAGTAAAAATGGTTCAGTAGTAGTAGTCTAACCTAAGGTCAAAAATAGTGTCAGAATAATTGGCAGTAGTTGGAGCAGGGGGGAAAGGTACAGGTGCTCAGCCATATAGTAATAATTACTTCATTCTTTTCTATTGACAATATGGCATAGCTGGATAAGATGAAATAGTAATGATGCACTTCCTGAATCTCCTTTCTCACAGTCTCATGCTTCTCCTGTAGAATATAGGAATAGCCCTCATTATGTATCAATTTGTAGCACTTCTAGCAGATTGTGTAATCTAATGAACAATTAGCCTGAAGTTAATTGCAGTGGGCAATAAACATACAACTTTCTGTGTTGCATATTGTTACCAATGTGTTCATTGTGGATATGTGCTTAAAAAATCTCTGGCTATGGATGACTTTTGGGAAGACTTCTAATTCTTCTAATTAAACAATGAAAACTTGGGAAGTAATAAGATCGATGAAACCATTATATTTCATTATATCACCTACACTTTGCATTTGTGTATTATATTATATTCTGTATGAGTTAAATAGAGGGAGGTTTGTTTCACTAGACGGATAAACCTGTAACCTCCTGCAGAGCAAATTGCAATTAGTCATCAACTGATGTATTTTATGATCAATGTTTATCTGATATGTGTTGATAGCTACAGCCTTTTTGATCCCTTCCATATATTCCCTTCCCTTTTCATTTGTTACTTACCATTCTGTTTGTAATTTTTTCCTTTAAAATCAATCAAAAGGCCCTCAACTTCAACAGAAATTAAATCTGTGGGCTTCGGTAACTACGTGCTTTGCTTTTATAGTATAGAACTATACTCACGGGAGTAGGTAAGACTTTGTCTTTGTTAATCCTGAGAAATCCTAGTAGTTCCATTTGAAACTGCAGGCAAGAAAATGTATGATTCTACAAGGATCTTAACAATATATGAACAGTACTACTTGTATTTGGAAACAATAGAGGGTTACAATTCCATCATGTTAAACCCCCACCCCATACACAACATTAATATTCTAAAGTAGTACAGTACATTCATCTGGTCTTTGAGAGAACTGGAGCAGACCTTGCACATTAAGAGGAAGCAGTATCTATAACAGTTGTTACAAAATCTGGATAGGACAAGACAAAATGTTTCTGAACAGGAGGATATTAAATGTTTGAAGTTATCTGAACTATAAATAAAGAGCTTTTATTGCTTTCTGTTGCTTGAATCTTAGAACTCCAAATAGTTAAAACACAGAAGGCATTTAGCTTAAATGAATTAGATAATTACTGAAGGAGTGCACAGTCCTTGCTGCTGACCCACACTTGTCATGGAAGGAGGGAACAGATGGTAATGTGTATATTTTCTTCATTACTATAATGGTTATGGAGGTCAGAAAGCCATTGAACAAGAAATCATAAAGAAATAGTATGAGCCTGAGAAGCATAAAGGACTAAGTGCTACCAAATTGCCTTAGGCTTTCCCATTAAAAGAACTCTGTTTGCTAAGCACCAATCATTTCTGTAAAGTATCATTGGACTTAAACTGGTTTCCTGGGAGACATCTTGTTTAAGCAGATTTCCCAATTATACACAGGATGCGGAACTGAAAAATCAGTTGCCTCTTCTGTTAGCTGGTGAAGTGTGGTGTGTTTGTTTATGTGGAGGGAGAGTGTGACTCTGAAAGAACCATGGACTCTGTTTACAAAAAAAATCCTGTATAGCTCACAACAGCAGTCCCAATTCCAGGTTTCTTCATGAGCAAAGTGGTTCCTTCCATTTTTATGCCCAAGTGTAGGCAAATACAGGAGCATTTACAAAATGTTTCTGACTGTGCTTCACAGTCCTCAATTCTGTTACCAGTCAATGAACAATATAGAATGATGATTGACATAATTGGCAGCATTGTCTTATAACGTTAAGAAAAAGTACATATGTTATTAGATCATCTAATCTTTCTCCCAGAAGAAGATTGCTTCCTACGCAATATTTTCTAATGGCTTGCTCAGCTTGATATAAAATGTCCCAAACAAATGAGTATACTGTATCATGAAAGATTGCTTTACACCCATTAACCCATTCTTGATGTTAATTTCATTTTCTTATGTTTAACGTGGAATCCAAGACCAGTTGTTGTTGTTTAGTTGTTAAGTCGTGTCCGACTCTTCGTGACCCCATGGACCAGAGCACGCCAGGCCCTCCTGTCTTCCACTGCCTCCCGGAGTTGGGTCAAATTCATGTTGGTAGCTTCGATGACACTGTCCAACCATTTTGTCCTCTGTCGTCCCCTTCTCCTCTTGCCTTCACACTTTCCCAACATCAGGGCCTTTTCCAGGGAGTCTTCTCTTCTCATGAGATGGCCAAAGTATTGGAGCCTCAGCTTCAGGATCTGTCCTTCCAGTGAGCACTCAGGGTTGATTTCCTTCAAAATGGATAGGTTTGTTCTCTTTGCAGCAGTCCAGGGGACTCTCAAGAGTCTCCTCCAGCACCACAATTCAAAAGTATCAATTCTTCGGCGGTCGGCCTTCGACCAGTTACTACCAACTTTATTATTTATGTTTCCCACTAATTCAGTTTTTCCTTGTATAATGTTCCTTTGCCATGTGTCTTCACATAGAAGTCAGTTCCCCTTCTTATTCTGCTCAGTCGATTCAAATCCAACTTACACACGATGGCAGCAGACCTGCATAATGGAAAGAGAAGATAGGTCTGTAGCATATCCTTCACATGCAAATTGTAGATTTCTTTGAGTTCCATGGGGAAAGAACACTGCACTCAGTACTTTCTCATGTATTTTGGACCTGAGAAAGGTTGGGAAATTTATTTTTTTGGATTATAGGTCCCAGTATAACCCAGTCAGCATGACCACTAGTAATGCTGTCTGGAATGTTCTGAAAGTTATAATCCAAAAAGTAACTTTTCCCACATCTTGTTTTAGATTATAATGTGTTGACTTCTTTTCCATAGATTGGGAAATGATGTGATATATCTACGTATATGTGCAATGGTTGATTTTGAAGGAAATCAACCCTGAGTGCTCACTGGAAGGACAGATCCTGAAGCGGAGGCTCCAATACTTTGGCCATCTCATGAGAAGAGAAGACTCCCTGGAAAAGGCCCTGATGTTGGGAAAATGTGAAGGCAAGAGGAGAAGGGGACGACAGAGGATGAGATGGTTGGACAGTGTCACCGAAGCGACCAACATGAATTTGACCAAACTCTGGGAGGCAGTGGAAGACAAGACGGCCTGGCGTGCTCTGGTCCATGGGGTCACGAAGAGTCGGACACAACTTAACGACTAAACAACAACATGTGCAATGGTCAGGGTTTTTTAAAATTTTGGGGTTTTTTTTTGTTTTCTCTGTCTTAGATTAACACAACTATAGTTCCACACCCCACCTTAGGTCCTTTTAAGGAGAAAAGTGAGGTTAAAAATATTTTAAATAAATAAATGAAACAAATAAGAAAGGTATTCAAAATTTAATAGCTGTATGATTTCCCACTGAACTCACTAGCAAAACGTCCTGTGGATTTGTAATCAGAATAGATGGGGTCGAAAGTAGTATTATTTTTATTAGGGGTGATGTAGCACTTCCCAGTGTGGATGAGAATCCTGGCAGCAAGGCACAGACTTTCCAGTTTACTGGTTCTGATGCAAACAGTTATTGCTTTACTCAGCACCATGAAATCTGTGGGACTAGAAATTACTGTCAGGGATTGGCTATAGCAGCATTTAATGTGTTTTGAAAAATGTGGCATATGCTACAAGTATGCCATCTCAGATTTAATTAGTTACTTCCTCCGCAGGGCAAATCACTGTAGTTTTACATTATACAGGAAGAGAATTTAATTTACAAAGAAAAAGCAAGGAAAGGAGGGTTCCTAGGTCTGCTCTGATTTGAAGCTACACGTGAACTACATGTGAACTGATTGGCATTGTAAGTGCATCAGCGAGTACAGCACACAAAAATAAGTTTTCTGCCATGGCCAAGCCATTCTGCCACAGTTAAACCATTATCTAGAGGGTAACAAGGGACATTTCAACCCAGGCACAATAGTGAGAACACAAATTGAACACTTCCTCTAATAAAGATGCTGTGTCCTCTGGCTTAAAACTTCAAAGACAGCACTTTTCTGAAAGACCAAAAAGACAAGCCAAGTCTACAAAGCCTATAAATGGCATCAAAAAAGTCTTGTCCTTTTTAGCAAAAAACTGATTCTTTTTCGAACTGAAGGGGGGTGAGCAGACCCCAAATTTTTGCCTTCAGCACCATTGGATCCAAAAAAATTATGAAAGTGCCCCTACTTTCAAAGAAAATGGATCTCACAGAGAAGCTAAAAATGTAGTGTTTGATAGAAAAAGCTATTCACTTCCAACAGAGAGTTTAATTAAACAGGCCAGTACAGGTAGTTAATAGATCTAAACGCTGATATAAAGCACAGCAGTAGTAATTTCTTTCCACCTTCCATTCCCCCCTTCTCTTTCCCTTTCCTCATTCTCTCATGAGAATGTTACAGTGTTTTGAGTGGAAAAAACCGTTACATTAACATTTGCTTGAAACCCTTCAAAAATAATTTTTCTCATTTATTGAATGTTCATATGTGGCACCACTTATATGCTGCAGCTGCATGATGTTCTCCCTTTTCTCTTCAGCTCTATGGGCAATGTGTCGTCAGAATGCCGACAACATCCAGTTCTCTTTCTTTGACAAATCTGAACTGGGTGTTGTCATGCACACACTATGGGTTGATTAGGCATCCTTCAGTCTCGAGAGACTATGGCAATGTGCCATATGGAGGACTTGGAACAGCGTCTAGTGTGGCTGAGAAGGCCAATTTGAGAGTGACAATCCCTTCCACACTGAAGACTGCCCAGCTTAAGGCGGGCGGTAGCTACCTAGTGAGGTGCAATGACCTCTCCCACCATCAGAAGTAGCCCCCTGCTTTACGCCAATCGAGCAAGGACTTATAACCGGTAACTGCTACATCCCGTGTTGTTTTGACGCTGTATGCGAAGCTGGAGTGTCCTCTCCAGAGCACGAAGCCTGGGTAAAATAATATGGAGGATAGGCTGTTACCCAAGCAGCAAATCCCACCTCTCCACGTCGCTGAAATAGTCCAATGGAAAGGCAAGAGCCAATACGACTGGTTCCAGTGATGTCGCAGGAGTTGCCAGAACGACACGAACTGCCTCCGGGACTCCGGCTCCGGATTTTGCCTCAAGGTTAACTCCTGAAGCCTTTTCCATCAGTGGACATAGCCACAAGGCAGTGGAGGTTTGAAATCAGAGTTTTCCTTCTCCTAGATGGGCTGCCTTCCAAGGCTGACGAGCCCCACCAACCCGGCCTGCTCCCTAAGAGTGCGGAGATTAGAACACAGGCCTCCAGCTGCCGGACCTTGTCTTCCAAGAGGACCACCAACTAACACTTAGAGCATTTCTACCCAGGCACCTGATTGGCAAGAAAACAAACATACCACAGGTGTTACAAGTGCAACAGATCCTGCACTCTCCTTCTCGACTGATTGGTCAGTGAATTAAAAAAGGGAGGAAGTCTGATCCTACCCCAAAAACTTTCCTGCCCCCCATGTGTATGCAATGCTATTTGGCTTTCCTATTTACCAGATTAGAGTCAAAAATAGAATCTGAGAATTAATGGTGCGCGCTTCTGCCAGCCCACATTTAAAGCCAGAACCCCGCCCCCTCAGACCATGCGGTCAGGGAGAACAAAGGTCAGCCTAGAAGAAAATACCTCACGAAATAAATTGTCCTCCCAAACACAGCTGACCACCTGCCTCA
This sequence comes from Intellagama lesueurii, assembly GCA_037013535.1. NCBI lineage: Eukaryota > Metazoa > Chordata > Lepidosauria > Squamata > Agamidae > Intellagama > Intellagama lesueurii. The sequence goes on along the minus strand of JBAJHW010000003.1, from coordinate 53,897,707 downwards.
GCTCCTCTTCAAGGCAAGGGCTTAGAGCTTCTGCCAGCCCACATTTAAAGCCAGAACCCCACCCCTTCAGACCATGCGGTCAGGGAGAACAAAGGTCAGCCTAGAAGAAAATACCTCACCAAATAAAATGTCCTCCCAAACACAGCTCAACTCCTGCCTCAGTTCCTCTTCAGGAAAAGGGTTAATGCATGGATATAATGGTGCAGTGAGTGATGGATAAGTGGCTGAAGCTCCATCCTGGAAAGATGGAAGCTTTGTAGGTGAACAGTTCCCAGATCCTAGAGTTGAGGAATCTATCTGTTTATATAAAGGCAGGCACCTAGTCCAGCTATTCTTTTGGATGCAATCATGACAAGTGCTTCAGTGGTAAAAAGTGTTAATTATCAGCTTCACCTGATACAATAGAAACCGACATTTGTGGACACGGATAAACAGACCTCAGTGATAGGACTAGATGTTCATTTTCTTCAATCCATTTTTCAAATCTCATCTTCTTAATTGGCAGATCATGCAGATTATTTGCTAATGATGCAAATCATGTGATACTTGAGGAAGGGTGTTATACATACACGCTCCTGCTGACTTCATATTCTAAAGTAATCCTCAACTTTTAGCCAGATTAGAAGTGCTATTTTGTTTGAAGAGCTGTTTGGAAGAAGAAATTTGTTGTATAATCTTCAACGAGTTAGCCTTTCTTGGAATTTTTGGAGCATTCCTATCAACAAAACTGATACAACCAGAAAATGCCCTCCCCTGCAGATCTCAGGCCTAAGGTAGCAAGCATACAGGTATCAGCCAAGAACAATTTTTATCATTCTAGGAGTGCCTAGGGTTCCAGGACAAATTACACATGTGGAAATCCTATCATCTACAATGCCGTTAAAGACTATGAATCCCTGTCCTCTTTTCAGGTGGCCATCCTACTAAGAAGGCAAAAGTGCAGATTGTCAATGTGAAACAAAGGGCAAGTGCTAATTTTTAGGCAATATGCAGTTTCTGAAATTTGCTTTAGTAGCTGAAATCGAATAAATTGCAATTACATTAGGCCTATTGAATGAGTGGAGATTTAGTGAGTTAATGTCTCTGTAAGGTCCATTGATGCAGTGGGTCTACTCTAGATATGACTTTCTACCGGAATTCAGACAATGTGTATCTGAAGCTGGTTAGAAGAGTTTTAAAAATAAAACAGTTTAAAGATTGCTGAGTTTAAGATATTGTTATTGCCATGGTATTGTCATGTTTCACTGGGATAAAAGTACAATGTAAATGTGGCTGCAATACAGGCCAGTTAGATATGAAGTTTCAGTATGTGACTGAGCACAGGAAATGGAGTGGGAATAAGGCTGTGATAAGGCAGTTGAACTAAACTGACCTTTGCTGCTCTGACTTGAGGCACGTACTGCAGCACAAGGGAGGGCAGAAAGTGTTTTAGACTTTAGCTCCCATAATCCTTCACAGTATGGAAATGTCTGGAAAGTATTTACTCACATGAGTGCTTCACATACAAAAGGCTTATGCGTTTGCACACATGTGTATACTTTCTGCATATGTAGATGTGAAACATATGCAGGCAGTGTATGGGATGGAAGATGATTAACCATATAGTTCAGGTCTTAATTTCCATTTTATAAACAAAACATCCCCCTACACGTCTCTATAGCAGCCAACCACATCCACCAGAAACCTCTTCCTAACATATGGGCTATACTACAGCGTGCAGAGGGGGGAAATGGTGAAATGTGACACTTCCTTTTGTAAGCATAGGATTTGAGGACATGATTGTCATATGAAGCATCAGAATGAGTAAATGGTTTTATACTTTAGCCAGGGGTATAAAACAAATAAATATGATTTTGAGCAACATCCATATTATAGATACATTGGGAGATCCACCTTTAACATATGTCTCTGTGTTAGAGCAAAATAGTAGTAGCAATATGATTTGCTAAAAATCTATTTCTGGTATGATTCTATTTGTGTTCTTGGTGCAGTCTCAGTCTAGTAGGTCATATGAAGTAGGTTTGCCCACAGAGAGAAACGTAATAGAAAGCTGAATACATATAGCCACAGACCTTGTGTGACTCAATGTTCAAAATATTTTTATGTGGGCTGTGGATTGTTTTTGACTAGGTTGAGAAGATTCTTATGAATTTAAGTTAGGACCAATATATTTAGTGTGTTAATAATTCAATTTAGAGCATTTATGAACAGCAGAAACTGTTCATAAAGCAGAAACTTCCAAGGTAAGAACTCCACTGTATGTTTCTAAAGATTATACATATAGGAAGTGTTACAATTTTACTTTCAGACATGTGCAGAATACTCAGAAATAAAAAAAATCTGTCTGAAACAGTGAGTGTGGATGGCTGTTAATCATCACTAGGGAGGGGCCTTTTGAGTTTTAGTGAGAGAAAAAGTGTATTTTTTAAAAAAAGTCTGTTTTTTCATTGATTCCTAAAAGAGAACTTCTAAAATACAAATTACCCATATTAATGAAAGGTAAAAGGTAAAGGTTCCCCTTGACAATTTGTCCAGTCGTGTTCGACTCTAGGGGGCGGTGCTCATCCCCGTTTCCAAGCCATAGAGCCAGCGTTTGTCCGAAGACAATCTTCCGTGGTCACATGGCCAGTGCGACTTAGACACGGAACGCTGTTACCTTCCCACCGAGGTGGTCCCTATTTATCTACTTGCATTTGCATGCTTTCAAACCGCTAGGTTGGCGGGAGCTGGGACAAGCGATGGGCGCTCACTCCGTCGCGTGGATTCAATCTTACAGCTGCAGATCTATAGATCTTACAGCACAGAGGCTTCTGCGGTTTAACCCGCAGCGCCACCACGTCCCTGAAATTAATGAAAGAGGGGTACATAAATGTTTTGTGTCCTTTTGTGTTTCTCTCTTTTATTTAATTTTCTTTTCATCTTTTAGCTGTCAAATTACCGAGGAATTTTTTCATCCAATGGTGTCATGAGAGCTGCTATAAGCAGCCAATTAGAATGTACACAGGAAGCAGGATTTTTAAATCTATAAAAGGGCATGGAGTGGTTGGAATTCAGTAAGAAGTACTCTTGTAGATGGAATTACTATGTGCTGCTGAGCTCCTGATGCTCTCCATCTTGTACTGAACTACCTGCATGTCTCTGTGCCTCTATCTTGGAACCTTTCTTTCTTTTTCTTTTTCTTTTTTTGGCCTTTATTTTCTTTCATAATTTGGGGGATTTTTACCCCTGTGTCTTTTGTTATTTGTGCTGATGTCTACCTGGCCTGCCTGCTGGACTCAAAGAAGAGAAGGCATCAAATCGTATGAAGCAGATAAATTTTCCCATATTCTACTAGTTTAAGTGGAAGGTGGTTTTGACTTTACTTTCCCCTTATTTGTTTACTTGCTTGTCTTGTGTTTTTTATTTTTTGTGGGGTGGGGGTTATATTTACTATTTTTCCCCTGGGAAAGAGTATCTACTTTTGATTGACTTAAAAAAATCACTGGTATTTATTTAATTTAGTGTGTATTTATTATATTAAAGATGTGTGTTTTTGTGGGTTTTTTAGGATTTTTTTGTCTTGTTTGCTTTGAGGTGTGCTGGGCAGACAGCCAGTGCCTAACTGTCAGGCTGCCTCACTGCCTTTTCCCAGTGGGTCTGTTGTGCTGAATGGGGGGGTCACTGAATCATTGTGTTATTTTCTGTTTTCTAATTTGGGGGTGTTGTACTGCTTTTTGAATTGATTGATGGGTGAACAAGGTATGTTTTGTTCTGTGCATATGACTGGTGGTGATGGGGTATCTTGGATGGAGGAACATCTTTATCTGATCTCTGCTGGTGATGTGTAATGCAAGAGACTTTCTTTCTCTATAAACAAGTATCTCCATAAGTCTGATGATGATTTTTCCTTTGCCAAGTATTGTTACCTGCTTTAGAAATAGATAGATTCTCCGTTGCCTTACCCCTGTTCTGAATGTATCACATGTGATGCTGGCAAATGTTCATAATCTTTATGTGTTCTTTTCTTTCCAAAAGTATAGAGATAAATTGTCAGGAGCTAAATTGATTGGACAGCAGGAACTTGTGCAGGTTCCTTGTATTATGCTGCACTAAATTTTATTTTTGTAATAGAGGCTTGACATATAAATAGATAGATCTAGATGTATTTTAGGCCAGGATGCAAAGGGGTAACTCAAGACATGATTAAGACTGAGGTCTAGTTGTGTGTTATTGTAATGACAATAATATTGGGATTTCCTTTCTGCCTCATTCTTCTTCAGCCATATGCTAGAGAGACTTTCCTACCACACAGGTATGCAGGTGATGGGCATTCATTTATTCTGGCAGACATAATGGGATTGAGTACACCATGGGTATTGTTGTTGTTCATCATTTTATTTCTTATTTCTCAGCATTGCTGGTATTTGGGGCAGACCAAATGGTCAAGCATAAAAATTAGGAATCAATTGTTAAAACTTTGCGAGTGAGATGACAGGTTTGCACAATCATTGATTTTTTAAAAATTTCAGACAGCTATTAGGAATTGTTTTAAATTGGTAATCAAAAATTTTGAAACAATGCCGCTTGCTGAAATTAATTTGGAGAGTAGGATGACCTGATTTTGCTTCCATAGTATTTTAATTTCTTGCCTTAATGTTTAGTACTTTGCAATTTTTGTACCTTCTGTACTTTTGAGGTAGCTTGTTGGTGGAACTCTAATTTCTATAATATATGCTCTCCTTTTTTTTTGCTTATCCAGAAATATAATGCCTAGTTGATTAAAATAAACAGTTTTATCTGTGATAGCTTGCTTGTCCCATATAGTATTGTAGTATTCCATTTTGTAAATGGAAGTGACTGGATGAAAAAATGGATGAAAACATGGATGAAAAAATGTGAGTAGTCCATAAGATTTAGGAAAAATCATCAGCAGACTTATGGAGATACTTGTTTATAGAGAAAGAAAGTCTCTTGCATTACACATCACCAGCAGGGATCAGATAAAGATGCTCCTCCATCCAAGATACCCCATCACCACCAGTCCTATGCTCAGAACAAAAAACTATCTTTGTAACTTGTTTATACGTGCACATATAATTGATTGGTGCTAAGTAAGGGCATCTAGGTATGATATGAGGAATTGCTTTTTTGAATTTGTGACAGGCCTACATATATCACTTACATCTTGCTTCATAATTATTTTCTGATAGTATCTAGTGGAAATAACTTGATCTTGGATTGTGCATATAAACTGAATTTAAGCCACAGTTGTGATAGTTGCTTATTAACATTATTACCCAGGAGGTGACTGGGGTGCTGTCTGTGTGACAGTTCCTCAAACTCTACATCCATATACTGTGGGCTTTTTGTTAACATAGGTTGCAAATTGTACTACTGTTAGGCCTTTATAATTTTCTACTATCATTTGGTGAAGTGGAACTGTACTGTCATGGAAGTAATTTTGAAGTCTATTTGACCCATACAACGATTCTTGAGGTTGACAGGTCCACAGTCATTTATGCTGCATGGCAAATAAAGGCCTTTGGGTGGTGGCACCAGTATTTTGACAGATGGACTCGAGTTTCCTGTTTAAATCATCAGGTTCACTGTACACACTTCTAAAATAATATGATAATTATTATCAATTTCTGTTTTGAGTACCACCCTCATTCTATCAAAGTACTTGTTCCTAAATAAGAATTTAACTTCTTGTACTTTACATTGAGACTTTCATGGATGCCTAGATATTTACAGGTTTTCTGCTCCTCTAAGCATTGAATAAACTGTTCATTAGTGGGCTTGTAGCTATTAACCTCTGAGAATCTGCCTCTTTTGGTGTGGATAGTGGCACATTTATCAATACCAAAATTCATTTTGATATCTGTACTGTAAGACTCAGTGATGCTTAAAAGACTATTACTCCTAATCGTATAATTATCATTGTCATTATCATTCGTAATAGTCACCAGTTTTCCTGTTTTATGTCCTTAGTTACATTATTTTGAAGAGGTTGGTCATAATACTAACGGGATTTTAAAAATATATTACGATTATTGTTCAGTGATTAAAATAAATATCATGTAAAAGCTGAACGTTTAGGTTTGCTGTAGGTATTTTAACACACACACACAAACACATGCTTACACACACACACACTTACACACTTACTTCTGGTGAATGTTGCCAGGTTTCTCAATTAGGCCACTCAGTTGTCCATCTTCTGTCTTTTTCTTTTTACTGTGTTCCTCTCCATGAGTTAATTAATGAATATTAAGAAGCAAAATTATGCTTACCAGCGTGCATTACCTTGTCTTTTCTTGAAATTGTTGTGCTGACTCCCTGCGTGAATTTCTCCGTTAGTATTTCTCACTTCTTTATTCTTTGGAGCTATAAACAAGCTTTGTGTAATTTCTCAATTTCCCTTCCTCTCAGCTTATTTCCTCATTGAAACCATTATTAAGTATATTGAACACTTATCCCAATACTGATCCCTGGAGTGTTTCACTCAACTTCTTTCCACTCTGAGAAGCAGCCATTAATTACAACTCTTTGTTTCCTATCACTTAGCTAATTTTTAATCCACAACAGGATTTTACTTCTCTACCCTGTGGTTATTTTCCTTAATAGTCTCATCAAGGGCTTTTGACAATCCAAGTAAATTGCTTGAAAAAGACCCTCTTTTATCCTCTTTTATTAACTCTTTCCACAAACTGTGATGTTTGAGAGAGGCAGGATTTTCCTTTCAAAGAGGTTTGACCTTATCAATATATACTTATCCAACTAGTGTATTATTCTGTCCTTAATTATGTTCTGTGGCAGCCTCTCCTGAGTTAGGACCGAGGTGCTCATCAATCTCTAATTCCAATCTTCACTGTAATATTGACAGCTGTATACATCTTTAAATATTGTCCGTGCTACATTTGCATTTAGGGTCTATTTAAATTCTTCAGACATGGTGATTTACTTGACTTGGAATTCCCATGTTGTTCCATAATCTTCCCTTTAGAGATTTGCTCTAATGCTACAGCACACTTGTATCATACTGTGTAACAGAGATATCTGCTCCATCTTTAATCATAAAGATTAATGCAAATAAGCCAATTCTTTCCCCTGCAGTCCATTAATCCTCTCTAATAGTACCCTTCACCTTTTCTTGGCTTGGAAGATTCACTTACTATGAAACCCCACAACTTGACGTTTAGCATTCCCCTACAGGTCATTTCAATGTCTTTGTAAAGTTAGAAAGTTTATTTGAGGAAGATAAAATCCCCTTTAAAAAAAAAGAAGGCTAGTTCTGTAATACAACAGTGTTCACCAGCTAGCTAAAATAAGGTCACTAAACAGGAAACATAATACCGCTGCCTTCTTACCGAGGTCATATTAGCTGAAAATATAATGTTTTATACTTAACTTGATGATAGATAAGATGCTTATTAACAATACCAGTATGTGTATAATGATTATATAACCGATGTGTGAGCAAACTAGTAACAGCACCACATTGTGGCCCACAACCTATTTTTAAAAGCTCCCTGGAAGCGAATGCTTCAGATCTCTGGCAAGCTTGATGGAGAGGAAGAAACATACAGAGAGGCAGAGATGTCAGGGGGGAAAAAGAGCTAGGAGAAGATGGCAGACAGAGAAAAAGGGACTTGTCTCTCAGTACACCTAAACTTTGTGGCAACTTCTGCAAGATTAACTAGTTTAATCAAATCAAATAAAGTAGTTAATTTAGTTAATTTTAATCAATTAAACTTGTTAGTCTTGCAATGGTACTGTGAAGGGAAAAAAATAGAGGACATTTGAATACTTGGTTGCTAGAAAACCCCAAAAGGGTTGACAAAAGTCCGAATTGACTTAATGACACATAGTTAAATAGTTAATTAACCCTACTTATCTTAATTGCCCTACTTATTACATCAATAGCATTGCAAATGATGGGAATACATATAAAATAATATAAACAGTTTGGTTTATGACGTGTACAGCTCTAAGAGCAGAGTTCTACAACCTGTAGAATCAAGTGACATCTACTTATGAGGGTATTGAGAACTAAAGATATTTCTTTTGATACACATGTATGATCAGAATCAGAATGTTACTTTTAAAAAGTAGCTTATCTCATTACTAACACTGTTGGGCTAAAAAGAGGCTGTTACTGTTACCCTGTCTGCAAAAATCATGTGTAACCATTCCTAGATACTAATGAGTTTCCATTTCTCATCACTAGAGCAGCTATACATGAAAATGTTCACTGGTTCACTCAGATAACCAGTTCTGATTATTGCACAAAATAGTGTTTAGAAGTAAATTTAAAAGCAGCATTTCCCTTGACACTTTCTTCTCAGATGCTTTGAATTACAATCCCCATGCACAATCCAGTTGGAGTTTGGATGGGATCTGAAGTCCAACATATCAAGTGCCATGTTTTCTGAAATTCTCGAGACGTATGTTTTAATGAATAGTAATTTAGTTGACAAATTGGATTGTCCTGGGTACCCATTGTGGTGTACTGGTTAGAGTAATGGACTGGGACTCAGGTTTGATTTTCCCAACTCTATCATGAAAACTCCATTGGAGGTGCAACTGGTAAAACAACTCCTTAAATACTTACCTTGAAAACCCTAGTAGGGATACTATAAGTCAGTTCAGACTTGACAGCACATCACAACAGAACAAGTATAGAACTAGACCTTGTTTGAGCATATCTAAAGTGTGCAAGCAGGGAGATATTCAGGAAAGTTTTGTGTCACTGCAGTGAAATCAGACTTCTCCAGGAACAGGAGCAAATGGCACACTAGTTTTAACTGTGCAAATGCACTCCTGGCTGCCTATTGCATCTAGAATAATTACTCCAGGTACCATCTCTACCTGGTGGCGCTGCTGGTTAAACCGCAGAAGTCTCTGTGCTGCAAGGTTAGAAGACCAGCAGTCGTAAGATCGAATCCACGCGACGGAGTGAGCTCCCGTCGCTTCTCCCAGCTTCTGCCAACCTAGCAGTTCGAAAGCATTTAAAAATTCGAGTAGATAAATAGGTACCACCTCAGTGGGGAGGTAACGGCGTTCCGTGTCCAGTCGTGCTGGCCACATGACCACGGAAACTGTCTTCGGACAAACGCTGGCTCTATGGCTTGGAAATGGGGATGAGCACCACGCCCTAGAGTCGGACATGACTGGACTAAATGTCAAGGGGAACCTTTACCTTTACCTACCATCTCTGACTCCCAAACGATCTCCTCTTTGTTGATTTAGGAAGCGATACTATACACACTTACATGACAGTAAGTCTTATTAGATTTATTGACTCCTGAGTAGACATACAAAGGTATGTTCTGGTGATTCTTGGACATGTAACCTCCCACTGAAATCTTACCATAAATTCCTGAGTCCTGAACATCTGTGTCACCATTCTGCATTACCAAAACAGTGGGTTCAAATAACAGAATTGACTGGAATCAAACTATTCAGTCAGTTTCTAAACTTTAAAAGCATGTAACATTTGTTATTTGTGTAAAACAATCAATTCTGAACAATATGTTATTGCAACATTAAGAAAGATGTAAGCACTGGAAACGGATAATGAAAATTGTTGTTACTATTGCAACGTAGCTATCATCACATTGCTTCTGTCTGTCTTAGAAGAACCCTGCCTAATTATTTGTTATTTTTCCAGATAGCCCTTGCTTCTTGCTCACACACTGAGTAGAGATTACACTGCCCTATTAGTCCTTTTAAGGTCCAACGTATGCCAGCAATGCCATGTGTGAACAATCTGCAGGCACCATTAGCACTGCTTGACTAGCTCTTGATAACACTCACTATGAAGTCAATTAAAGACGTCAGGAGGTGGGCCAGACTGCTTTCTTTTACTAACAACAATCCTTAGGGGGTGGAGCCCAGGGATTTGGAAAACAGGTGATTTTAGCGTTTTCAATAGGAGCAAAGAAAAAAATATCCAGACTGCTTCTCTCCATCATTTGGCACACCTTCCTTCATTTCCTCTCCTTTCCCTATTTAAAAACAAGTTTGACAGATTTTCCACTTTATAGGAAGCTAATGTAAGCCAAGTGACTTCAGTTCACATTAAGGAAAACAGAGACAGGAGCAAGGAAGTCGAGAGTGTCAATTAGAAACTGGCAGATAGTGCTAGCCCTTATTTGGGACCACAGTGCTTTATGTAACTATTGTGTATACACCGTGTACTGTTTTCTATAGGTTAAAGATACTTCATAATTTATTAAATGTAATGGGCTGATTAACTAACCTTCTACTTAAAAAAAAAGTCATAGCTATGTGGTATTTCAAGCAGCTAACTGCTGCACATACCCTTGATGCACATGTTAATAGGCATGGCAGCAAACTACTTATTGATAAATAAACCCAGGAGATCTGGCATTTTCTTGTTAGAAAATCATCCTCGCATCCATAATTATAGTCCGTATGCTCAATGCAAACTTCTAGTTTTAGAACAAAAGCACTAGTGTACTTGCCTTTTTAAAACAAATATGAAAATCATGTAAAGAGTTGTTACAAAAGAAACTGGGGCAAGAGCACAACCAAATGGTTAAGAAATCTGAATTCTGTTAGTGCAGAATATATTTGCATTTTCTATTATGGCTGCAGATTTAACAGATGTATACTCAGAGTGCAAATAAGTTCTGTCTCTCTTGATCACTGTGTATTTATTAACTGCCACCAAGATCTTTGCCATTCCATCCTTCTTGAAAATTGCATGGGGGTTATTATTATTATTATTATTATTTATTGTATTTATATCCCACCCAATTGGTCCGCTGACCACTCTGGGCGGTTATCCCTTCATCCTCCTAATCTGCCTGGCTAAAGAAAGCAACTGGCCCAAGGTTGCCCTGTGAATATAAGAATGACACTTCTGACTGGTTCTCAGGCCAAATCATATACGCATATTGACTGTTTGCTATTATGTGATGCTATTCATTTAATGCCTTCATCAGGCCTCAGATCTTCTAACACAGTGATCTTTTCATCATGTACTAAGCATCAGTGGGAGGAAACTTGCATGTGATGGGATTATCACATGAATTAATTATTATCTGATCATGTAAATCAGCTCTGAACCTATCTATCAAGATAGTTTTGGAGCCTTACTGTGGAATGATATGTTTTATTAACAGCACCAATGTTCTGATCATATATCAGAGTGTTTTATTTTGTTCACACTCATAGTTGCCCAGATGTTCAGAATTCCCCTTTGATCATCTTTTTTGTTTCTTTAGTATTCTTTTTGATTCGCCTATGCCATTTGATTCCCCTCTTAAAGGGATGTTTCTTGGTTCCTATTTAAAATGGATTTTACCACTATGTTCACCGCCCAGAATAGTGCTGTGCACTAATGTGGCAGTATACAAAAGAAATGAAATGAAATGAAAAATCTGGAAAATCATGCCCAAACAGTTCATATATGTGTGTCTACTATGAAGCATAGGTTCCTCAGACTATGCAATGATGTCCTCCCATATATAACAGTTAAAAACGGAGTCTCCAGTTGGTTTGTCTCCCATTTATTTACAGGGTTTGTTGTTGGCTTTTTAATTTAGATTGTGTTTACATAAGGAAAAGCTAGAAAGTATAATATGCAATTACTTGTTTTCAAATGTATCATTTATCTTTCAGGTTGTATTTATGATATCTCATTTAACCTTGCTTATTGAATACATGGAAATACAATGGAGAGAGTTTTCAGTGTTAATACTTATTATTCCAATTACTTAGTTTCCATCTGGCTTATTTATTTCCACCCATCTCACACTGGGCTCAAGAAAATTGACATAACTTATCTACAGGAATGTGCGATAAAGATAAAATGAGAGATTGTTTACTGGGCTAGAGAGGGTTTTTCTTTTCTTTTCAAAAGGCTCAGAAAATAAAATGTGAACGATTATAAAAATGGAAATGGAAATTCCTGCAAACACATTTTTAAAACACCTCAATAGAGGTTTTGGAAATACAACCTGACTTACTATATATTTGACTATGAATATTTAGGCCTTTAGGCCTATGATGTAAGGTTCTACACATATTCTTAAACTAATCTACTATTTTCCTTCTGATTCTCTTGTTCCTTCATTCTTTTCCTCAACTTACAACCCCACAAATACCTGACAATCTACAGGCCACAATATTATTGCTTATGTATGTTAGAATAAGTATAACAGCACTAGTTAAACAGTTGCTGCTGGTGTGCAGTGAGGAATACGATTGGCAATAGTCGTGTCTGTGCTTTATGCTATCTCACTAACTCAGGAGTCTGGCCAGTGTCTCTATATCCAGTTGTAATTAATCAACCAACAACCTGTACCCCATTTTCTACAATAATGAAGGTGTACGATTGCCATAGCTTTGAAAGCATGCAGGATAGGCACTTTAACTTGTGTGCATATTAAGGACACTGTAAGATAGTGCATTTTAGGGTTATTTCATTTTTAGAACTAACTAATTAACTTTAATTTGTTAAAAACTACCTGTAGCCAGTAGTACCACAAACCGATTCAATAAACAGCAGAAACCAACTTTTTTGAGAATAATCAGCCTCTACCTGAATCAGGGGTTCCTCAAACTTTAGTCCAAATTTTTTTCAGCTGGAGTAGAGCTAAAACTAGATTCCCCAACTTCTACGTCTGGCCAACTGAGTCCTCTTCACTTATTCTGGAACAGTATAGGTCCTTCTAGGTAACGCTGCTGTCTGCAGATCACTTGCTGTTTCCTACCTCCAATATGTGTGCATATACATCTATATCTGTCTATAACAAGAAATGAAAGAGGATTCCTGTTGTCTGATACTTTGTTATTATGTGCTGTCAAGTCTCCTCTGAACTTATGGTGACCCTATGAATGAGTGACCTTCTTGCAAACTCTAGGCCTGATAGGGTGTGGAATAAGTGAGTTGGAAAATAAGAGGAGAAGATTGCCTGAATTGTGAGGTGGAAGGAGAGGGAAACTAGTGAATGGTATCGTTGTTGGATTGCCCAGATTAGATAGGTTTTACGGCAATTCTAGCTATTCTACCTGGTGAATACTACCTGGTATCTCTTTAACTGGTCTAGATTCCCAGTTTTCATTTTAAAAGAGTATGAAGGTGTAGCTGCACTCCAGTTACACCTCTTTCAAACCATTTTAATTGCTATGGCTGCATTCTGGAATTTGATGAGGTATTCCTTCCCTCTCGCCATCTAAACTAGGAATGCAAATCTTCACTAAATTTATTCTTGCAGATGGGAACAAAACACTACAAAGCTTTTCTCCCTTATGGATGAGATTGCAACAGTTGTGCATGATTTTTTGCATTTTAGAAATGTTTATGAAAAGAATCACAAATTTTTTGTGTGTGTGCAGATTTGTGGGTATTCTTATGAAACACAAAATTTAACTTGACTTGACTTGCTTCTAGAACAAATGCCATGTAGTTACAGACAAAAAGCTATCTCCCAAAACAAATTCTTGAGCTGTTCTAGCATTCACACTTAAGAGCTTTTAACTCTTTAATAGCAATGTTTTGTAAGGTCCACGCAATGCATGTGGGACATGTTGGTATCAGTAGAACAGTACTATTTTAAATCTCTGAGGTCCAAAATTATGATGTTAGTCACAAATATGAGTTCTTTCGTTCACTAAACATGCTATAAGGGAGTGGCCAGCTTGCTGCTTACACAAGAATTGGGTGGAGCAGTTACTATATGTTTTCTCAAACACTGATTTCTACAAAGGCTAGAGGCTTCCAAACTGGGAAAACTATATCTGTTTGATATCTGCAACTTTTAAAGTTGCATTGTTGTTGATGATGATGATGTTGTTGTTGTTGTTGTTGTTGTTGTTGATGATGATGATGATGATGATGATGATAATAATAATAATAATAATAATAATAATAATAATAATAATAATAATAATAATAATAATAATAATAATAATAATAAAAAATACCGTGTTTCCCCAAAAATAAGACAAGGTCTTATATTAATTTTTGCTCCAAAAAACACATTAGGGCTTATTTTCAGGGGATGTTTTATTTTTCTCATATACAACAATCTACATTTATTCAGATACAGTCATGTCATCTTCTTCTGGTTGCTGCACAATGGTGGAGGGCGGGGTTTCACTTAACTAGGGCTTATTTTTGGAGTAGGGCTTATATTATGAGCATCCTGAAAAATCCTACTAGGGCTTATTTTCAGGTTAGGTCTTATTTTGGGGGAAACAGGGTAATAATAATAATAATAATAATAATAATAATAATAATAATAATAATAATAATAATAATAATAATAATAATAATAATAATAATAATACGCTCATTGAACAGGAATATGAAAATACATTATTTAGATAAAATCACATAATATCAGAGACATTGGTCAAGACATGTCACCATCAATTCACCGTCTGGCTCTTTTATGACATTAAAATTAAAAAAGTTCTAAGTTGGACAGCGGCATTGAAGGATATAAAAGGTTTTAAAACATCTCAGGAGTCACATGATATAACATGAAATTAAGAGACACATATAACCATCAGTATGCCACCCCAACTCTCCTAGAAAGTAAAGTTAAACTAGAAATCTCTAACAAGGGTGGGGGCACTCAAAGACCGTATGTGGTTAAGAGACTGCGACAAGCTATTGTGGCAGCGTAGTATTTGGCCATTACTTTACTAGTAATGTAAGAAACCTTATCAGAGAGCAGCAAAAGAATGTAAAATTCATCGGATCTCCGGAAATTTTTGAAAAATAGGGGAGAGAAGATCCTTGTTGGCATAATTTTATCTCAATGGGCTACTCCAAATTTCTTTGAATCATGACAAAGAAAAAATGTAGCCATCCTTTGAATTTCCAATGATAGTCAATGTGTGGTATAAACATTTGGATTTCTGCATCTCAAAACTAGTAGAAATCCCAAGTCAAAGCAGACTGGTTCCTAATCAGTCTCATCCAAAATGGTCAATTTTTGGAAATGCTGAACTAGTTCTAAACTAGATCTTTGTGCTCATTCCTAATACTTCAGCATCCTGATTTACAAAATTAGATGAGTGCTAATATATCAATACATATATATCAATACAATATCCGGTTTTGTTTTGTTTTTAAGTATTGACTGGGGTTTTTTTCCCTACAATTTTTTTTACAGAAAAATTGGAACAAAAGTAACTGTGGTCTGAAATAAAAATAATTTGATGTCATCTTCTGGCCTGTCTGTTCCACCCAATTTCATGAACTGGATTGATATGGCTACTTTTCCTAATTGGAAAAACAACTAGGAATCAGCAATAACATAAAATTATTTTTAGAAATGCATTTTTAATTACTGAGCTGCTTAATTATTGAGTATCATCTAAAGTATCCTGTGAACCTTATCACTATGCAAATGTATTCAGTTTTGGAAACAATTAAATGATAATAAAGCATTCTTTTTTTCTTTTACCATATATTACCGTAATGAAGCTGTTACCTCTCAGTGTGAATTTTAATGAGTTTTAAGTAACATTTTAATGAGCTCAACATTATCATAAACCCAAGGATTAGACTAAATTGAATTTACTGGGAAAAGAGAAAGGTTCATTAAGAGTTAATTATATTGTTTAAGGAAGAATATTATTCATTTTATGAAGTTGTCTCAGCTAAAAGCCCACCAACATATCTGTGCTTACTAATAGATATAATAATGTTGTTATTACACTAACGTGACACATGGACTTCTTTGCTATTCTTTTTCTGTGGAATTAATAAAGTAGTGTATTGTTGGTAAACAGTCTGCCCAATAATGTAACAAATGTGCTTTACTCTATTGTATAGAAAGCCAGATATAATCCCTTGATGTCCTTCACTTTACAGTTTACATACTCTGTTTTTTGGGGTGTTGTTGTTGTTTTGCAATTCAGTTTTATAATGTAATGACAGTTCTATTTGAAGAAGAAATGAATAGCAGACTATAGAGATTTGGCACCATGAGTTACATTGCCTACTGTCGTGTTGCTAAATGAAATGTACATATGATCTAAAATGTGCATCTACATGTTAGACCAGTTATGTTGAAAAGAATATAATTATGGTGTTAATCTTAATTTTAATGAAAATTACTGTGTTCCTACATTGCCTACTTGAAATGGTTGGTGTAAGTTGATAATTTGCTACATTTCTTAAGAAAGAAAAAAATTCTCTAAAAAGGCATCATTTATACCATTTTTGGTTTCATATTTACAACAGTAAGATCTTATGGTCCTGGGGACACCATCCCATAAGCCAGGAGAAGCAGTAGAAACCCCTGGATCCCCTGCCCTGGCTCCTCCCAGCTACAGTGAAGGTTTCCATTGTCATTTCGTTCCTGATGGTGGAGCTTCAACCCCCAGGAGTATGGAAGATACACATATTAGTTGTGTGATGGGGAGCAAGGAGGGATAGGACATGGATTAACTGCATCCTGAGTAAGAATATGAATCTTGTAGCCTGTTGTTCTCTACAAGGAAAAGAATCCCTCTTTTCTTCTTGCAGAATTTTTCTCTGCTTGAGTTTTTTCTCTCTCCAATAAATCATATACAAAATAGCAGGCAAAAAACCAAAAATAAACAAAAAGGGTGGGGTGGGATGAGAGCGACTCTTGCTTTCACATAAGCCAGCAAATCTCAATGGTGCAGGAAGTTTTGGTGAGACTCAAAAAAATTCCAATAAATGTTTTGACTGCTGATCGCACCCCTGGCCCCTAACCATCTCTACATCATGGAGGATATTCAGGCCTCCATTTGTATAAGGTATAAGGAATCCCCCCTCCATTGCTGACACTGAATGGGGAGGTGCCAAAAGAAAAAAATAGCCAACAAGCCCCTCATAACTTGTCCTGCCACCAAGGGCACAGTTTGAGTAGATCAGACGCTTCAGTATCAAAACACAGTCCCTTTGGAACTCCCTCCCACTTTGGATTGCTATCTAACAACTATTTGGGTCCTTACATAATGTTGCTTATGTAGAATATTGCTTATTTGATTCTCAGTATGAGAATATTCCTTTGAAAATTAGAGCTAAACACTTAATAGAATCCCGTGAAACTACTGGAAATCCAAAGTGCATAAGCCACTATTGAATTAGAGTTCTGCATGGTCTTAAAGACACTGAGAGGAATCATCCAGCATATATATGTTAAATGATATACAAATACAAATATTTTTATGTTTGAGGGACCATTCTCTCTCTCCCCCTCCCCCGCTACTTTTCTATGTATGATCTATGAAGGTAGTTAACTGTATATCTGAATGTACAATGTGACTTGGGTTGATAACCACATTTAACACAATTATTCTAAGACTTCTCTTTAATTAGAATTGTAATGTATACTGATACTATTCATAGATATGAAAAACATTAATTAGCAAGGCTATGCACAGAAATGTTGACCTGAAAAGTCAAGCAAGGCTTTTGTCTTACTAAATTTTTTGGCATGATGTGACAGTCCAATGAGATTTGAATGCCATAATGTGACAACACCCATAAGCAGCCTATGTGACAGCCACTTTTACTAGATGAGAAGGATAAGGGCAGAAAAACAGATGTTGGACAGGAAAGATAGAAATGAGGCATCCTGTACCATTCAGTATTGCGATACTTTCAGACTCAGTTAAGATAAAATTTTGTCCTCTCATCAAAAAATTTTTCTACAAAACACGACAGTTTGACTTGTTCCTACACAGCTTATTCTTGTGTTTTTCTGTTAATTTCCTTTTATTTTCTTCTTTTCCAATTATAAAACAGTCCAGCAGTGTCAACAGCATTGAGACTTGTTTATTACATTTACAGAAAAAGACATTGGAACAATTAAATATATTTTATTTTCCAGTGTTATATGTTACATTGGCAAGAATCCAACTGCCAGTTTACACCTGGATAAGGGAAATCATATACTCGGCAGCAAATTGTCACTCATTAATCATGTACTGGTTGTGTTCCTGGATGTGCACCTGATCACAATTTCTAGACAATACGGAGACTCCAACTCAGTCATAGCAGCTAAGAACAGAGCTCACATTTTCTTCCCCTCAAAGAAAATCATTTGCTTCTTTTAGAAATAATATAGTGCCTAACAGGTGACAGCATTCCCTAATATATACACACACATATCTATATATACATAGTGATGTCATAATCCTGTCAGCCAATGGAAGTGTTTTCATCACTCTCTGGCGCTCCAGTCTCGGCTAACTATAAAGGCTTGTGTGCTTTTTTTAAAAAAAAGAACATCTAAGCAACAATTCCTTTTTTATATATAGTGATTGATCAAGAAACTGTGGACAACATACTGGATTCTTGAATTTGAAGGAAAGTCTATGCTATAGCATCTGATTAGTATGCATACTTGTTAACTAACTATATAAATTTTAAAAATCGTAACACAGTTTAAATGAATTTTAATATCTCTGCAGTGTCTGCAATCAATTATTTAAATTGTTTCTATTTCAATTAGTCCACCTGCTGACCAAGAATGTTCCAGATGGTCACAGGTCTTAAAAATGACCAGTGTACACATGTGAACTGCAAGAAAATGCTGCTCCACAGAGTGTACATGTTCAGTGTTCTAGGATACTGTACTATCTATAGAGCAGCACATAGAGATAGTATAGTTTTTCAGTGCAAAAGGACATTAAATAAACACATTATAGTGTTAAATTGTTTTGATAAATCTCATTATCTAAAAAGTTTTAGTGGTATGCATAATACTGTGCATTTTCCAAAACTATTTGGCAAATTGCTCTGAAGTCTTCAATTAAGAATTATTAAGCATTTAAGAAATGTAATAAAGCAGAATTCTCTTACATTTCTGTTGTGTGATTTAGCAGCTGATTCATAAGCAGGATGAATATATCCAGCAACATTACCCTGTTTCCCCTAAAATAAGACCTAACCTGAAAATAAGCTCTAGTAGGATTTTTCAGGATGCTCGTAATATAAGCCCTACCCCCAAAATAAGCCCCAGTTAAGTGAAACCCCGCCCTCCACCATTGTGCAGCAACCAGAAGAAGATGACATGATTGTATTTGAATTAACGTAGATTGTTGTACATGAAAAAAATAAAACATCCCCTGAAAATAAGCCCTAATGTGTTTTTTGGAGCAAAAATTAATATAAGACCCTGTCTTATTTTCGGGGAAACAGGGTAGAGGGAGAAATAGTTGTCCATTGGGGACATCAGAAGACATTTTAGTACTGTCTGAAATGCTCCATTGTCACATGCACAATACTTGTAAAATGATTTTAATTTATTCCTTAGGAAGTCTACATTTGCAAAAGTAAAAGTGGGAAAGAGAGAGAGAGATGTTTGGAAATGCTTATTGCTTTCTCGCCCTTCCTTGGCTGTCAAAACAAAAGTGACGCCTTTGAAGATTTATGGCCGATGTGTAATGAGATTGCTGAATGTTAACTGCAGCATTCAGAATTCATTAGGGGCTGAAAGCAAGGAGGGATAAGGTTATTGGGACTTCAGTACAGTGTATATAGGTCATATAACTTTGTTTTCAATCTCCTAGTTTACTCATAAATATTTTATATTCTGGATTAGAAAGAGACCTCCACTCCTCATGTCATCCAACAGTCAAATAAAATATTTCAAGAAAATATGGAGATGTCAACTTGCATTCAGCTGAACACAGTGGCTGAAATCCAGTAGTAAGTCATGATTCAAGTAGAACCATTGAAACAGTGGGGATTTGGAGAAGAAACTCCTCCATAAATTCCACTGATTCAACAGTCCTACTCTGGTTGTAACATACTACCAGATTTGAGTTTTCTAGGTAAAGAGTACTCAGAAGTGGTTTACCATTCCCTTCTTCTGGTGGTACCCTGGGACTGTGCAGCTTGCCCAAGGCCATACAGACTGGCTTTACTCACAGGAGGCACAGTGAAGGAATCAAACTCCCAACCAGATACCTAATCTACTGAGCTATCCTGCCAGCTCAGCATGTATAGCAAAGTCTTTTCAAAAAAGTAAATTAAACTATACATCTGGGGTGTGACTTGTGATCCATGGAAGCTCACACTGAAATAAATCTTTTAGTTTTTCAGGTAACACTGCCATTTTGTTTTTATTTTTGTTTTGGCTGCTATATCCTCACAACTATAGCGCTTTTTACTTTAAATATTAACACTCCATCCAGGGCTCAGCTGCAGACCAAATAAACAAGGAAACAAAGGCTTGGGAAGTTTTCCCCATGAAGGAAACTCACAAATAGCTGTTCTGGTCTCAAATGAGCACTTTTTATGGTGGTCAGCTGTTTGTTCTCTCACATGCCCATGTTCCCTAGGAATAAATAGTCCCCAAGACTCTTAGCAGCAGATATAGACTCTGCCCCATCCTAAAGGAGTGTGTACCAAACCTGACCCCAAACAGATCTAAACTCTCCAAAGGTTTTTTAGACATTGCCTAAATTTATACCTAGTAAGGGAGCCCCACCAGTCCTGGTTTATTTGGTGGGGTGGCCTTCCTCCATACTTTGCTCTTTAAACTCCAGAAAGAAAGGTTTAGATATAGCAGGGTTTAATAAAACTGGGAGAGGGAAAACAATTAATGGATTTATAGACTATTAATTTATACACTTAGAGCCTTCCAATCAAGTTAGGTGTATTGGTTGACAGTCTAGCTTTATAATCTCTTGTTGCCTAGTTCCCTTCACCGGGAAGTCTCCATTCTCCTTAACATCCTCAGTTCTTGCCACTTGTGAAGTTGGTTGTTCATCAGTTGTACGCTAGCCCCAAAGCTCTGTCAATACTGAACAACCGTTACTAATGACAACCAGTATGTTCACAACAAGGGCAAGTACACAGGGACACTTCCTTAGATCTCCCTGGTTCCCTCTATCCAGTGGTCTGACCTCCTCTTTCTTGTCTTGCCACTGGTGTTCACTTTGGTGTCTTTTCCACCAGCATCAGAGCTAGGTGGCCGTTGGTTCACCAGGTTTAGCCTCCATTCTCCTCAGCCTCTCCATGTGACAGATGCTTTCCCTCCATAAGATGGCTTGTCTGTAGGCTTTTTATTGTGTTTTCACATTTTTAGGGACCCTGAATTGCACTAGAACCCCTCTCCAGGGATCATCCTTGTAGATATAATATTGGAGGCTATGGGTTTTCCTCCAGGGCCAATATGCTTCTGAGAAGTCCTCCTGAGTGTCCCCACAGGCCCCTTCTTCTGAAACCTTCTCCTGTCTAATGGTAGAGATAGAATTCATCCCTCCAACCTCTTCAGTCTGACCGCTCTGCTCCTGAAAATCTCTCTCCATTGGGGTTTCTGCCTCTGCTTGTGGCTAAGCGGCTTTTGTATCCCCCATGTGCCTGGGCCAAACCACTTTCCACCTTTCCTCTTCCCCAGGGGTCTCCAGGGCACAGGCAGGGCCTCAGTTTGAGACCCAGTCTCCTGGGAGTGAGGTTTCTCCTCTCTTCCCAAATCCATCTGTTTAACCTTTGAGTCTCCCAACCCTGCAGTAGTCTCTATGGGTAGCTTGATCAATGCTCCAAGCACTGGATGGGAGTGTGATGGCCCACTGACAGGGATATCCTCGCCACTGGCCTCTTCACAGAAATCCTCACTCACATGCTGAAATAAAAACTCAGTACCCTGCCACCCACCCAAGTACCTATCCAGTGCTTTCACTGAGCGTAAAAAAGTGTCTTCACACTGAGCCAGAAGAGTGACAGCTTCCCTCCTTCTTCAGTCCCTTTTAGACCTTTGTAACCTGATGTGCATGCCTTTGCCTAGCAAGAACACTCCCCTCTTTGGAGTGCATGTGTGGACCCATCAGCTTTGGGTGAAGCAACCCATTCTTCTCCTCTGAAAGTCCTGAGGACAGTTACCAAAGAACTGGCTAACCTTGTAGTGATGCCTGCATACAACCAGCCAGCATAAATCAAAGCCTTGAAGGACCGTCAAGGATAGGGGAACCCTTTATCACTCTGGGAACCCTTCTCTCTCCTCCACCCTTCTAACATCCTGCACAGTTTAAAGTCCCTTGTGACATTAGGAAAAACTTCAAGCCTTGGCACCAAAAGCCAGTGCCGATAGTTTGCTTTGGATAGACTGTGGTGGAAAATTATAAGAATGTAGCACCACACAGAACTTCAGCAGGTGATCCAGAGGCACTGGCCAAATGACCTCCAGACCTGATCCCTCCCTCAAGCGCTTGAACTTTGACTGTGCCTGTTTGTTACTCCTCAGGGTGTCAGGGGCAAGCAACGATCTGAACATCTTGTCAACTTCACCTATCTAAAATGCCACAGTTCCTCTTGAAAATTCTCTGGAATGAGTCTGACTTTGGGGCAAGCTGTCTGAAATAGGCCATCCATTGTTGGGATAATGTGTCAGCTGTTCTGCTAAATATGCAGGACATACACATTGCATGAGTGCCCAGACCACCATTATGTTATCACACAAAAAATGGACAGATAAACATGCCCATTTTTCAGAATTGAAAATATAAGTATTTGCCATTGTACACCAAATCATATGACTGGTGTATGATAGGAAATGCCTGTGCTGACTTCTTATCTTGTAATAATTCATCACTTACTGATAATGTTGTACCAGTGGCTGTAACTAAGAGACCTGTATTTGAACCACAACTATCTACTTAGAAGCAATTTTTTTTTGCTTTATTATGTGTACGAAAGACTTCATTTCATAAAATGAGATATCAAAAAAAGAGAAAGAGAAAGAAAGAAGTACTAATCTTGTATCATCATGTTAACACTGACATGGTGTCTGTTAGTTAAGTATGATAAAAGTTAATGAGATGTATATGCATTTTTATTTAAATATTGATGTCCATGTCTGTGTGCATGTGTTTACAAATAGGCATTGTGTACACCCACAAAAGCACACACACACACACACACACACACACAAACGTGTGTGTATGTAAAAAAACAATCATCTCTAGTTTATTTGTGTAGAATGAACAGGAAGAAACCAGGCATTTCAAGAGAAGAATGCAAATTTTTCCAAATCTCCTGGTAGACCTGTACTTCCTTCTTCTAGTTTAGCTACTTTGACCATAGGCTACGGGCTCATGGGACATGGACCAGATTGAGAACTAGAGGCAGACAGATGGTTATTTGTAATCATCATGTAAATGTAAATCCCATTAAAATGTGTGTGTTGCTTCCAAAAAAAAAAAAAAAAAAAAACTAAGGGTCTGAGAATTTCTATAGTAAAAGGAAGGATTAAGCCATGGACATATAGATTAGAATAATTTTGACCCCTCTATTCATTTTTATTTAAAACACTCAGACTGCTTTAAACAAATTCTCAGAGCCATGTGAGAGGAAATGAATGAATTTTCTATAGAATTCCTAGACTTTATACACATTAGTTTGACCTCAGTCTGGATTTGGGCCTAAATTGGCAGGTGTCTGTGAAGAGTTGCCTTGGTAGCAGGCCTTTATTCCTACTATAGCAGGTGTTTTAGCTCCAAATGTTTATCTTCATACTGATCTCACGAAATGAAGTCTCATACTCTTAGTAAACTTTTACTTCCAAGTGTACTATACTGAAATTCAAATGTGATATGAAACTTCAGTAACATCTGTATTTCACAAAGAGACATCCAGAATGTCATAATTACTCTATTATATGTGTGCTGTAACACGGTATTGTGTATTTTTCTACCAATTCTACATGGGATGTATAATGAATTTTGACATGCACAGGTTCCTTGTTCTGTCATATTAACAGATAATTTCTTAGCTAACTGTCCTTTGGCTGATGGTGTAAATGCATTATGATCATGTGGGTGGGCAGAATCAGAAACCTTCTCCATTTCTTTCCCATAACCTCATATTCCAGACAAACCTCCAATATGAAAATATATGCATTACGATGTTTCACTATCTTTATTCTTATAACACTTAGCACCAGTTTTACTCTCATTGTAATGGCTGGAGCAACTGAAAACCACACACATGCAGTAGCAGGTAGCAGTAGACTGCCACAAAATATTATTTAAAGTTAGCTTTCTGTCATTTAAAGTTGGCTGTTGTGAAATATTCTAAAGTGGCAAACTGTAAGTAGTATTGGAGTATCTTATTTGTGCAGTTATAATTCTGTTACATGTGTGATAATTATGTCTATGTGGGGGAAATTGTAGAGCCCATTATACCTACCCTGGGTATAGCCTTATGAACTTTGCATTCAGTGAGAATTAAGAAGTAGGTGGGATATAACTAATTTTCATCAGCCGAGAATACAATTTTGGGCTTAGTATTTTGATGTGATATCTGTGGAAGATGATTTTGAAGGACACCTTTTAGTCTGCAGATTTCATATTTTAGAGAACGAGCAATCCTTTCTAGAATCATATTTGCAGCAGTTTCTTTATTTCTTCGTTTCTGTGTCTAGACATAGTGTACATAGACAGCTCCTTTCTACTGGAAACTAAATTAACCTTTAATTAGTTTCCCTCTCTCCTAGGATTTACCTGTGTGTCTTGAAAATGCTAAAATGATAAGCAGAAACCCGTATCTGTAGCTGAGAGCCAGATTTATATGCAGGCTCAAGTCAGCCCATTCAGTGGCTAATCCATGTGCATATAAATTTTATCCTTGCATGTAACACACGGAAATGGAAAATGTGCAGTTCAAAATGTTAAAATGGAGCACATTTTATTAACAGCAGAAGCAGTAAATTAAATCTGCCTGTAAGCTGAAAGAGTGAGTGAGTTTTACTGAACTGTTTCAGACTGCTCCTTTGGTGAGACATAGGCTTTCCCTGATTTCTCAGAGGGCTCTTTTTCCATTAAAGGTGAGGTCTTTATTAAAGTTATAATGAGACTCTTAGATAGTACAAAAGAGAAGATGCTCTAAATTATGGTAACTCATTTTGTGTTATCAGGGTGATAGCTAACCTAGAGATAGAGTCTTGCATGAAAGACAACTGATTCAGTGGCTATCATTTCTAAACACTAAACCTTAACCTCTCCCTTTGTTGTAACATAGTTTACAACAGAAGGTAGGTGGTATTGCATGATGTAGATTTCTAACAGCTCACAATGACCTACAATATGAATTTTCCTCCTTTTTGTTTTCTCTTACCATACCTGCAAAAATATTAAAACAACACAAAAGAGCAGGTGCTCTACTACCACTTACATATCTGGGCACTTGTTACTACAAAAAGTAACAATAAACCTGTCACAGTTAAGGTAAAACTGCGTAACTGTATCACCTGTCCTTTGGCCCAATTGGCTTTAAAAAAGCTGCTGTGGAGGTAGCTGCCAATTTAAAATCAGACACTCCAGATTTTCAAAAGGTTACTGGCAAGGTCCAGCATGCTGCTTCCCTTAATGAAAAGAGTCCAGTGTCAGAATGGCAATAATGCTATAAGGATTTTTCCTCCCCCAAAGGTCAATCTGGCCAAATGTTGCTTGGCAGGTGTGGCTGCAGAATCAAAAGGGAATTGTGTCTGTATGAACACATTTATATGAGAGGTGCTTCTAGGGAATATACATGAATAGCCAGCATTTATATTGTGTAAAAAGGCCTCCTATGAATCTTTTTTTAAAAAACTCCTGTTACAGTAGCAGGTTCTGGATGGGTATTTTTTCTTATCACACACAAATACGGCTATTTAAGAAATTGACCTAGAAAGTTCTTTCTCTACTGATATTTAATAAATCTTGCCTTCACATTTCTCTCTGTTTTTGTATCAGTGCTACGGGATGATTTCCGCCAAAACCCTACAGACGTTGTTGTGGCAGCAGGTGAACCAGCAATTTTAGAATGCCAGCCTCCTCGAGGACATCCTGAGCCCACTATCTACTGGAAAAAGGACAAAATCCGAATTGATGACAGAGAAGAGAGAATCAGTGTAAGTCTGTCCTTTTGAGACAGGAATCTTCCTGAAACATGGATTCACTATGGATTTTCAATAAAATCACAAGAAGTTATAAAACTCAATGAGATATGAATATGGATCATGTAAGAACCTGTTTTAGGTTACCACAGCATACTACAATTTAATTTCTAATAAGATATCCATATAAATTATGTCAGCTGTTCCGAAAACCTTAGTGCTAAAGTAGAAGACTAAGGAATTGAATACAGTTTTCATCTTGGCCCTAATATAGCACTACTGTTTTGAACATTTTCAAATGTTATGAAGTAATACGTCAAAAATCTTACATTATTGTTCAAGGCATTGCAGTTAAATAGTGACGGCTTGGGCGTAATCATTGTATTGAAAATGATGCTTTCCTGTCCAATAAGATTCACAAAGGCCTCATTTTATAGATACGGTGGCAAGTGGGCCAGAAATTTGCTTTTTCTATGTCTTGTATAATGAAAGTGATGCTTTGGAAACTACATGTGGCTAAATGCAGAAATAATCAGGGTGGAGTTCTGAAGATTTGAGCTGGCTGGATAACTCAGTGAGCTAGAAATATCTGGTTATATAGCTAGAAGTCAGGAGTTTGATTCCCCACAGGGTCTCCTAAGAGGATTTTGATTCCCCACTGTGTCTCCCAGCCTGTGTGGCCTTGGGCCAGATGTACAGTCCTAGAGCACCACCAGAAGAAGGGAATGGTAAGCCACTTTGAGTACTAGGAAACCCTGAGAAGGATAAGCATAAGTTAGAATTTACTTGGTGGCATGTAATTATTTAGTCCAAAGAGCTGATGCCACCAGAAGATCCTGCAATGCCTTTTCCATTTTACTTTATGATATAAGGCTTGTAAATTGCTTTATGCAGGTGCTGCATAGGTAGGTGGAACAGCTGTCAATATTGAGAAGTCCAGAATTTTCCTTGCCATTTCCCTAAGACTGTGAAAGAGTTCTGAATGCATTAAAACTTACTGGCGTTTTTTCTTGTTTCTTCACAATAGATACGAGGTGGAAAGCTTATGATTTCAAATACAAGAAAGAGTGATGCTGGAATGTACACTTGTGTTGGCACCAATATGGTTGGAGAACGAGACAGTGATCCAGCAGAGCTAACTGTCTTTGGTAAAGAAGCTTCTGACATACCTACTTATCTCCCCTCCTGAGCTACAGCCACAAAATTTTCATGATTAAATTCACCAAACAAGTGTCTTAGTGTAAAATCTGTGCTAGAATGGCTAATTTATATAATTACTCTTGTATAAACTGTATCTCGAAATTCACTGTGATTTGCTCAAGAATTCTAATGTATTAGTAGAATTCTACCATTAAACACCCTGCACCCTTGAGTATAAAATTTAAAGCCTGTCAGAGAACCTCAAGAAATGGCATAATATTTACAAACATAATCCAGCATAATACTGCTGTTTGTCACAAATTTATCAAATATAGTCAAGAAAACTATAGTACAATGGACAGATTGTGCTGCAAAGAGTTTTCAGAGTCATGTACTTTATTTAAATTATTTTTTATTCCCCTAGGCTGGTAGATCAAAGCATTTGTAACACTGCACAGGAGAACTAGCTGTAGCAGACCAGACCTGTTGTTCAAGAATACTTTAATTTTTATGACATTGTTCCATTTCAAACTGCTTGTCCTTTTAAATTTGTGTAGCAATTGGGTTTCTTGTGCTGATGATGGGATCAAAAGCTGACAATGTGTAGGTGGTGGAACTTCCACACTGAGCATGCCAAGTAGAAAATGAAATAATCCAGATGATTCAGTAAAATGAAATAATCAAGATGATTTCCCCCATGAGAAAAGTTTAGTATAGGGAGGGTGTGCTGATATGATCTTAAATATAAAATTATCCTACTACTAACTAGGTAATAAATAATATTGTAAAACCTTATTATAGCAGTGTTCTCAGCAATGACATTTTTATATGTCATTAGTAGCGTTTATGTAGGCATCAGTTCAAAGTGTCTTGAATAAGGCCAAAATAAAATCAATGGGGTAGTATTCTGCTCAATAATAGTAGTGGTGATGATTTCCACACTCTTCTATGTTCTGTTTTGTAGAGTTATGTTTAACATCTTTCAGAAAGTGGATGTTGTTGTTCCTTCAATGTCAGTCAGTGTAGGGTGATTATTAGAAAGCTGTAAGACTTTCATATGTGATCAAGAATTCCGCACATTAGCTTATGACCTTTGAACACTGATGAGTGCTATATTAAGTAAAATATTAAGAGTGGGTTGGTTTATCCATTACATCTATTGGTTGAAGTTAGCTTGCGTAATACTTATTGAAGGATATGAATTAAATTAATGAAGGCCTTCTCACCTCATTTGCAGTGTTACAGATATAGGGAAGCATTTCCTGTAATGCTGAGCAGATTGCTGTCTGAAACTGCAGAATATTTCAGTACTAAGAAGGAATTATTAGAAATATATACATATTTATCCAGCTATTCAACCCTACATTCTTCCTAATTCTTTCAGCTTTTATTAGGAATTGTCATACAGTTCTCCAAAATCCAGCAAAATGACATCCATCTAGCTATCCATGAAACTGTAGTCATAGAATCATAGAAAAGTAAAGTTGGAAGGGGCCTACAAGACCATCAAGTCCAACTCCCTGCTAAATGCAGGAATACAATCAAAGCATATCTGCCAGGTGATTATCCAAGTTTTTCTTGAATGCCTCCAGTGCTGGAGAACTCACCAACGCCCGAGGTAGCTGGTTCCACTGTCGTACTGCTCTAACAGTTAGGAAGCTTTTCCTGATATTAACCAAAATCTGGCTTCCTTTAACTTGAGCCCATTGTTGCATGTCCTGCACTCTGGGATGATCGAGAACAGATCTTATCCCTCTTCTGTATGACAGCCTTTCAAATATTTGAAAAGTGCTATCATATCACCCCTCAGTCTTCTTTTCTCAAGGCTAAACATACCCAATTCTTTCAGCCTTTCCTCATAAGGCTTGGTTTCCAGACCCCTGATCATCCTTGCCGCCCTCCTCTGAACTTGTTCCAATTTGTTAGCATCCTTCTTGAAGCGGGGTGTCCAGAACTGGACACAATACTCAAGGTGAGGCCTAACAGTGCTGAATGGAGGGGGACTAGCACCTCGCGGGATTTGAAAACTATACTTCTATTAATGCAGCCTAAAATAGCATTTGCCTTTTTTGCAGCCACATCACACTGTTGGCTCATATTTAGCTTGTGATCTACGATAATTCCAAGATCCTTCTCGCTCGTTGTTTTGCTGAGCCAGGTATCCCCAATCTTGTAACTGTGTGTTTGGTTTCTTTTTCCGAGGTGCAGTACTTTGCACTTATCCCTGTTGAATTTCATTCTGTTGCTTTCGGCCCAGTGCTCCATCCTATCAAGGTCATTTTGAATTTTGTTTCTGTCTTCTAGGGTATTACCGTATTTTTCTGTGTATAAACTGTGCCGCTGCCCATTGCCTCCTCCAGTGCGACTGCTGGGGCTCGCCTCCAGCTCACATCGCTGCCTTGTTCCCTCCGGTGGCGGAGGCAGCAGCAGCAGGAGGCAGAGGCAAAGGAGCACTCGCGCGTGCTCGGGCACCTCTTGCTGCTGCCGCATTGCTTCCTCCAGTGCTCCCTTTGGGCAGGGGACAAGGTGGTGACGAGGTGAGCTGGAGGTGAGCCCTGGCAGTCACACTGGAGGAGGTGATCGGGCGGCGGAGGCAGCAGCAGCAGGAGACGGAGGTGGAGTTGCAGTTGCCCATTAACTGCTCCTCCGCCTCCGGCAAGGGTCAAAATTAGGGGGTCATCTCATACTTTGGGGGGGTCATATACACAGAAAAATGCGGTAGCTATTCTGCCCATTTTTGTATCATCTGCAAATTTGACAAGCATTCCCTGCACTTCCTCATCCAAGTAATTAATAAAATGGCTATAGTTTTGCATGAAAGTAAAATATTTTAATTACACAGGACAATTTGTATTTGCAGCTTCTGTTTACTACACTATTCAAGATGCCCAGCTGGTATTTTAGGCATTTATTATTTTTCAAATACTGCATTAAATGTAGATGAGAAGAGAAAGAGAAGGATAAACTCACAAGGCAACAGATAGAGCCCATGTTGTCATTGGTCCCCAGAGCATATAAAGAGTAACAAAAGGAAGTGTAACAAAAGTATACTAATAGTGAAGTAACTACACAGCTTTTTAATGTAGTTACCTTCCATTAGTTATGTGCATGCACCAGCCAGAATTTTGCATATGAACTTTTATTATGTGATTTTCTGATTACAATTTTACATCAGCTCTACCCAATACTGTTATTCCAGTTTTCCCCCATATAGTCAGAAAGGTTATTTCAAGAAAGTATGATTTTTCAGTATGTGCATGTCTCTATATAACTAAAATAATAGAATGTGGTAAAAATATAACACAAATAAATGCCCACTTTGCATTTAATTCCCTCTCAGTAATACTGCATGTGAAAAGGATCTTGGAATTGTTGTAGATTACAAGCTGAATATGAGCCAATAGGGTGATGCAACTGAAAAAAAAAAGGAAATGCTATTTTAGGATGCATTGACAGAAGTATATTCTCCAAATCCCATTAAGTACTAGTCCCTCTCTATTCGGCACTGGTTAGGCCACACTCCTTGAGTACAGTAGGACTCCCGTATCTGCAGGGGATCGGTTTCAAGCCTCCCCTGTGGACAGTGAAAAGCACGGGTTATAACTAACACAGTCTGTTGGACCCAGGACTCCCTTGTATCTGTAATTTTCATCTCGATGAGGCCTTTATGATTAAGAGCCGAGTTGAAATCTTATCTCAGTTCCTCAATGTGCTGAAGACAGAAGATGATTGTATTGGACCCTGTCTCACTGACACACACACACACAATCTCAATGGCTCTGCAGGTTTTTTTCAGTAAAGCATCTATTTCCTTGTTTGCCCAGGAGTGTCAAGGAAGGAACTAGCCAGAAGGTAGGAAGGGCAGGAGATGGGAAACCTCTCCCAGGAGGCAAGTTTGGCTTAAGTTAGCACCCCATCTCCTGCCTTGCCAGCCAATCCAGCTCTGAGTTGTACGATGATGACACTGCTCTGAAGGGAAGCTGCCACAAGCCGCTGGGAGACCAAGGAGAAATGGCAGTGGCTTACCTACCTAACATAGTGTTTGGTTCCCTCTGGTGGCCAGTCTGATAATTACATCTTGAAAATCCGTATTTGCAAGTATTTTCATTTAATATTTTTAGAATTTTCAGACTGTGGATTAGTGAATCAGCAAATATTGATCCAGCGGATAAAGGGGTTCTACTGTGCTATGTACTCCCAGAAGTACAAGCTGGATTTCGAAGGGGCAGAGGCACTAGAGACCAAATTGCTAACATGCGCTGGATTATGGAGAAAGCCAGAGAGTTCCAGAAAAACATCTACTTCTGCTTCATTGACTCCTTTGACTGTGTGGACCACAGCAAACTATGGCAAGTTCTTAAAGAAATGGGAGTGCCTGACCACCTTATCTATCTCCTGAGAAATCTATACGTGGGACAGGAAGCAACAGTTAGAACTGGCTATGGAACAACTGATTGGTTCAAAATTGGGAAAGGAGTACGACAAGGCTGTATATTGTCTCCCTGCTTATTTAACTTATATGCAGAATACACAATGCGAAAGGCTGGACTGGATGAAGCCCAAGCCAGAATTAAGATTGCCGGAAGAAATATCAACAACCTCCAATATGCAGATGATACCACTCTGATGGCAGAAAGTGAGGAGGAATTGAAGAACCTCTTAATGAGGGTGAAAGAGGAGAGCACCAAAAATGGTCTGAAGCTCAACATCAAAAAAACAAAGATCATGGCCACTGGTCCCATCACCTCTTGGCAAATAGAAGGGGAAGATATGGAGGCGGTGACAGATTTTACTTTCTTGGGCTCCATGATCACTGCAGATGGTGACAGCAGCCACGAAATGAAAAGGCGCCTGCTTCTTGGGAGGAAGGCAATGACAAACCTAGACAGCATCAAAGCTATGGTTTTTCCAGTCGCGATGTATGGAAGTGAGAGCTGGACCATAAAGAAGGCTGACCGCCGAAGAATTGATGCTTTTGAATTGTGGTGCTGGAGGAGACTCTTGAGAGTCCCCTGGACTGCAGAAATCAACCCTAAGTGCTCACTG
This sequence comes from Intellagama lesueurii, assembly GCA_037013535.1. Lineage (NCBI taxonomy): Eukaryota > Metazoa > Chordata > Lepidosauria > Squamata > Agamidae > Intellagama > Intellagama lesueurii. Next base: position 53,865,695 of record JBAJHW010000003.1, on the reverse strand, counting down.
GAAGGACAGATCCTGAAGCTGAGGCTCCAATACTTTGGCCATTTCATGAGAAGAGAAGACTCCCTGGAGAAGACCCTGATGTTGGGAAAATGTGAAGGCAAGAGGAGAAGGGGATGACAGAGGACGAGATGGTTGGACAGTGTCACTGAAGCTACCAACATGAATTTGACCCAACTCCGTGAGGCAGTGGAAGACAGGAGGGCCTGGCGTGCTCTTGTCCATGGGGTCACGAAGAGTCGGACACGACTTAATGACTAAACAAAAACAACAACAACAACTGTACTATGTCCAGTTTTGGACACTACTCTTTAAAAAGGATGCAAACAAACTAGAACAAGTTCAGAGGAAAGTAACAAGGATGATCAAGGAACTGGAAATCAAGCCCTATGAGGAAAGACTAAAAGAACTGGGCATGTTTAGCTTTGACAAAATAAAACCAAGAGGAGATGTGATAGGACTCTTCAAAAACATGAAAGAATACAGAGGAGATGGGATCTGGGTCATCCCAGAGAGCCGGACATATAACAATGGGCTCAAGTTACAGGAAGCCAGATTTCAGTTGAATAAAACTTTCTAACTGTTAGAGCAGTGTGACAGTGGAACCTTGGGAAGTGGTTAGTTTTCCAGCACTGTAGGCATTCAAGAGAAAGTTAGACAACCATCTGTCAGATATACTTTGATTTGGATTCTTGCATTGAGTAAGGGGTTGACTCAATGGCCTTATAGGCCCCTTCCAACTCTATTATTCTATGATCCTATGATTTTCTTATTTGTTGTTAGAAATATGTTCACATGAAGGGAATTCCCACCAGACAGGCCACGTGCCCTCCTTTCACAGAGTGTTTTTGAGGAAACAGAGGAATCCACAAGGAGACAGTTACCTCCAAACTTATAAAAGATGTTAATTGAATAATCCAAAGTTCTCAAAACTCATGGATACAGCCTTGTGTGATTTTTAAAATAACTAACATTACCTTCTAAAAGAGATCTGTTGCTTTTACTCTTGAGCAGTGTTTTCCATGAGCAAGTTATCCCAAATAAAGTTATCATAAAGTTTTTCCAGCTCACTTCCCTGACAAGGCTGTTTCATTAATGCCACTTAAGCAGTGTAGGGTTTGCAAGGAAGATGCTGACTATAACATTAGTAGGGAGTTTCTGGCATCAAGAAATCTGCCTTACATTCTTTAGGTATTTGAACATCCTACTTTAGGTGTCTGATACAAATTTAAATGTTCTGCTCTAGAAAGCAAGTCATGTGTATCTTGGCCATATATTTAAAATGAAACCACAACAGGAAACTAGGATTGACTTACATAGAAGAGTGAAAGCAGTTTAATAATATTTCTGGAAAATATACAAAAAATGTTGAATAATGTAGAGGAAGGTTAATTAGCGAGTTGCTGATTAATGATTCTTGCATACATTGTATTCTTCAAATTTTTCAGGAGTCAATCCCTTATTGTTTTGGTCCTGAGATATTTTTGACTTAATACCTAGGATGTATTTTGGTGTGTCACTCATCTTTAGGTTCCCATACAGTGAATTTAGCTTGAGGCATTGCCTCTGGTGAAGCTGAGTAAGAGTAAGCAGCGTGGTTATCAGAATCCAGTGGGAACTGTAAGTGAGGCAAGAACAAAAATTGTACATTGAGGATTGTTCTTGCATAGCATTAGGATAGGACTATAATAAGCACATCCAAGTAAAAAAGAGAAGGCCCTGTAACCAGAGATCAGAAAGTGTTCATGTGTTAACATTTAATGAGCTAAAAAAAACCCCTCTAATTAAATTATGTTTACATTGACTTAACTCCCCACTGACATTTAAGTAGGATATTTGGTAAGCTGTAAGGACCATGTCCTTTACAAATGATATCTGTTTTCTCCCATATTGATATTATATTCCTGCATATGTAAACTACAGCTGATATTTCTAGTTCTTTTTATTCACCCTGGTTTGTGTAATTTTGTTTTGTTTTTTGTGGTGGTGGTGTATTTTCATGTTAATTTGTTTTAGTATTGTATGGTGCAGTCACCTCTGTAGGTAGCTGTCTCTTTGGATTGCAAGTCATGATGTCACTAGTTAGGAGTGGTGTGGGGGTATCTAAGCCCTCTTGCATCTTTCCTGTATCGTGTCACATGGCAAATATTGATGGCTTCCAATCTGAGGACTGAAAGCAACAACTGACTTCAGTCCTATTCTTGTGGATGGAAACATCAGAATATGGCAGTATAAAATATCTTAGATATAATAATTTCCACAAGGTTTCATGAACAGTGCTATAAGAAGAATGAAAAAGATGTGTGTGTTTTCCCTCCACCTGGACAAGTCCTAACATTAATTTGACCAGCTGAGTGGTATTCTGCCTGGTCTGGATGGGGTTACACTCCCTCTAAAGGACCAGGTGCACAATTTGAATGTGCTCCTGGACCCAGTTCTCTCTATGGAGAAGCAAATTTCTGCTATGGCCAGGTCTGTCTTTTTTCAACTTCAGCAGATTGCACAGTTGTGTCCCTATCTGTACAGGAAATCCATGACCACATTAATTCATGTGTTTATCTGTGAAGATTCTCAGTCAGCCAGGTGAGGTTATCTGGAAGCTGAATCACAGCAACTAGAGTTCTTTCTTGTTAGGTTGAAACATTTTGCTACTCATCCAAATAGCTTCTTCAGTCTAAGAATGTCCAGATAACCTCACCTGGATGACTGAGAATCTTCACAGATACATATTGCTGCACATTTGGGGGCAGATACCCTGAAGCTGGTGCGAAAAGACTGAAGGAGCTACTTGGATGAATAGCGAAACATTTCAACCTAACAAGAAAGAAGTCCAGTTGCCATGACTCAACTTCCAGATAGTTCATGTGTTGGTAATCTTGAAGATCGATTACTGCAATGCTCTCTTCAAGGGCAGTATGGAAGTTGCAGTGCAGAAGTTGCAGCAGATCCAAAATATTGGAGTTATAGCAACCTGCATATTACACTTTTCAGAGGTTTGGATGGAAGGGACTTTGAAGGTGACTGTCAATCACATAGTAGCAGGTGATTGTTCCTTCTCTACCTTAGATTCCTTTTCCTTTTTATTTATTTTTTTTTTTACTTCAGTCAGGATTCTGTGTCAGTTAGGTTCTTTAACAGTGGCAGCGTTTTGTGTGTTCCTGTCAGTCAGCACTGAAATTAGCATTTAGAGTCTGAGTGAAGTACAGTACGACTGCCATATCAGTAGCCATGGTTTCACTTATCCACTGCCTGAAAATATTAAATTAAAAAAAACCCCAGAAATATGTGTTACCAATGTGTATTACCAGAACTGGCCACTAGAGACTATGTTATATATAGGATTTTTATATTTGCACTTTCTGGCATCCGCAGAGGACTTAGAACTGATCCCCCACAGATACCACAGTCCTACTGTATTTATGTAACCAGTCAATCATAATAATGAAAATAACCAGTCAAAATCTTAAGCTATGTAACAAGTGGATATGTTTGTATTCTGACATATATGAAGATTTTGTGAGTAAAAGAGATACATTTTTCATTCTTTCTCAACTCTAGAATCTCAGACTAAGTTTATTGAAAGTATTACCAGTTGACATAAATCTAATTCAACCTATACAATAAGCAACAGTATATTTGAGGGAGACTTGTAACTATATACTAATCTGCTCTGTAGATCCCTATCTGGACTTTTCTCCATTGTGTAGCTGGAAGTTTTAAGCCGGCAATTTCCACACACTCTGCCAATACAAAATGCGGCAGTCAGGCTAGTTTCTGCTTTGAAATAAGACCATATTTCCCTGATCCTAGGCCACCTGCACTGGCTTCCTGTGATCTTCCATGCCAAATTCAAGGTGTTATAAGTTAACATGGACTTATAAGTTTTGACTTATAAATCTTATTGAGTTATTAACCTTAATGGTTTGGGATCTCTAAACCTGTCAGATTATCTCTCCCAAAGATCTACTATCTGTGCCACCCATTCCTCCAAGGCTTCATTGTTATGGGTGGCCATCCTGAGAGAGGTCCAGAGAACATCAACCAAGAACCATCTTACTGGCAGAAAGCAGCAATGACTTGAAATGACTTCTGTTGAAAGTGAAGGAAGAAAAGCAAAGGCACAACTTCAATTCAACATTGAAAAGATGAAAATCATGACTACAGAAGAACTACACAATTTTAACGTAGATAATCAAGAAATTTAAGTTAAAGATTTTGTATACCTCAGTTCAATCATCAGTTCAAAGGAGACTGTAGCCAAGAAGTCAGAAGAAGATTGAGACTTGGAAATACAGCAGTGAAGGGACTAGAAATTATCATCAAGTTTAAGGATGCTTCAGTGAAGAGTACGATCAAGATCATCTGCACTATTGCATTCCTAGTTAATATTTGTTGTTTAGTCGTTAAGTCGTGTCCGACTCTTCGTGACTGCACGCCAGGCCCTCCTGTCTTCCACTGCCTCCCGGAGTTTGGTCAAATTCATGTTGGTAGCTTCGATGACACTGTCCAACCATCTCGTCCTCTGTCATCCCCTTCTCCTCTTGCCCTCACACTTTCCCACCTGGTCTTTTCCAGGGAGTCTTCTCTTCTCATGAGATGGCCAAAGTACTGAAGCCTCAGCTTCAGGATCTGTCCTTCCAGTGAGCACTCAGGGTTGATTTCCTTAAGAATTGATACGTTTGTTTTCCTTGCAGTCCAGGGGACTCTCAAGAGTCTCCTCCAGCACCACAGTTCAAAAGCATCAATTCTTCGGCAGTCAGCCTTCTTTATGGTCCAGCTCTCACTTCCATACATCGCTACTGGAAAAACCATAGCTTTGACTATGCGGACCTTTGTCGGCAAGGTGATGTCTCTGCTTTTTAAGATGCTGTCTAGGTTTGTCATTGCTTTCCTCCCAAGAAGCAGGCGTCTTTTAATTTCGTGGCTGCTGTTACCATCTGCAGTGATCATGGAGCCCAAGAAGGTAAAATCTGTCACCGCCTCCATATCTTCCCCTTCTATTTGCCAAGAGGTGATGGGACCAGTGGCCATGATCTTAGTTTTTTTGATGTTGAGCTTCAGACCATTTTTGGCGCTCTCCTCTTTCACCCTCATTAAGAGGTTCTTTAATTCCTCCTCACTTTCTGCCATCAGAGTGGTATCATCTGCATATCTCAGGTTGTTGATATTTCTTCCGGCAATCTTAATTCCGGCTTCGGATTCATCCAGTCCAGCCTTTCGCATGATGTATTCTGCATATAAGTTAAATAAGCAGGGAGACAATATACAGCCTTGTCGTACTCCTTTCCCAATTTTGAACCAATCAGTTGTTCCATATCCAGTTCTAACTGTTGCTTCCTGTCCCACATATAGATTTTTCAGGAGATAGATAAGGTGGTCAGGCACTCCCAATTCTTTAAGAACTTGCCATAGTTTGCTGTGGTCCACACAGTCAAAGGCTTTTGCGTAGTCAATGAAGCAGAAGTAGATGTTTTTCTGGAACTCTCTGGCTTTCTCCATAATCCAGCGCATGTTAGCAATTTGGTCTCTAGTACCTCTGCCCCTTCGAAATCCAACTTGTACTTCTGGGAGTTCTCGGTCCACATACTGCAGAAGCCTGCCTTGTAGGATTTTGAGCATAACCTTGCTAGCGTGTGAAATGAGTGCAATTGTACGGTAGTTGGAGCATTCTTTGGCACTGCCCTTCTTTGGGATTGGGATGTAGACTGATCTTTTCCAATCCTCTGGCCACTGCTGAGTTTTCCAAACTTGCTGGCATATTGAGTGTAGCACCTTAACAGCGTCATCTTTTAAGATTTTAAATAGTTCAACTGGAATACCATCACCTCCACTGGCCTTGTTGTTAGCCATGCTTTCTAAGGCCCACTTGACTTCACTCTCCAGGATATCTAGCTCATGGTCAGCAACCACACTATCTGGGTTGTCCGGGACATCCAAATCTTTCTGGTATAATTCCTCTGTGTATTCTTGCCACCTCTTCTTGATGTCTTCTGCTTCTGTAAGGTCCCTACCATTTTTGTCCTTTTTCATGTCCATCTTTGCACAAAATGTTCCTTTAATATCTCCAATTTTCTTGAACAGATCTCTGGTTTTTCCCTTTCTATTATTTTCCTCTATATCTTTGCACTGTTCATTTAAGAAGGCCCTCTTGTCTCTCCTTGCTATTCTTTGGAAGTCCGCATTCCATTTTCTGTAACTTTCCCTATCTCCCTTGCATTTTGTTTCCCTTCTCTTCTCTGCTATTTGTAAGGCCTCGTTGGACAGCCACTTTGCTTTCTTGCATTTCCTTTTCTTTGGGATGGTTTTTGTTGCTGCCACCTGTACAATGTTACGAGCCTCCATCCATAGTTCTTCAGGCACTCTGTCCACCCAATCTAGTTCCTTAAATCTGTTCTTCACTTCCACTGTGTATTCATAAGGGATTTGGTTTAGATAAGGGATTTGGTTTAGTTAATATATATGGATGCAAAACCTAGACAGTGAGAAAAGTCAACAGGAAGAAAAATAAGTTAATTTAGAATATGCTACTGGAAGAGAGGTTTGTGGGTATTTCACACTGCCAGAAAGATGAACTGGGTCCTAGATCAAATCAAGTCTGAATTCTCTCTAGAAGCAAAAATGATAAAACTGAGGCTGTTGTACTTGGGGCACATCATGAAAAGATAACACTCACAATAATTTTAGGAAAAGGTGAAGGCAGAATGAAAAGAGGAACAAAAAACATAAGGTGGATTGACTGCACAAAGGAAGTCACATCGTTGACTTTTGGCTGTATATGACATTATATTTTAGAGGTCACTCATTGATAGGATTTGACTTGACTGCACATAGCAACAAACAACAAATAGCTGACTTAACATATAACTGTAATCGATGTTCCATTGAAATAAAAAGGAGCCGTGTGATAAATACAAAACACAAATGCAAGAGTAGGCAATAGCTTTATATACCACTAAAAAAAATCATCACACAATACATGAGCTTTCATGGATTAAGGCCACTTCAGGCTTGTATCAGTGTTATGTCCCTCTTCAAATATTTTAATACTCTTCACAGAAATAAAGTCTATGGAGAGGGTTTTTATTTATGCATTTGAGGCTTGTAAAACAGCTACATTAAATATGCTGTATGTGCTTTGCAGGAGAAAAGCCGGTCTGTGTAGTCATGAGCAAGCTGCATAGCTCTGTGTGTTCTGGAAAGGGTCACCATAAGTCAGAACTGACTTGATAACATCATTATTATTATTATATGGCTATGATTTTATATGTTGAACAGTTCTGTAAAAATTGCAATTTTAATTATGGCACCAGAATATATGGCCAAAAGTTTCTAAAAAGAGAGGCATGTATCTCTTTAAAAATCTGCTATGAAATTAGCTTTAATGATATATAAAAACATATTTTGAGCATTTACACGATAACTGCATTTTTGTCCCCTGAGAAATTAACATTGTAAGCAAGTTGTGCAGGTGATTCAAATCCAGTTAATCTCACATAAAAATGCTAATTGCATTGGCAATAGTATTCACTGTGATCATTTTATAAAAGTATAATTAGATATGGGATATATTCAGCACACACTCTGGATGATACATAGGTAGAAAACGACATGGGAAGTGCAGAAATGACGCAAACTGGAAATAATAGATACTTCAAATCGTCCATTCTTCAGCATTTCTCAATCTGCACTTTTGTAAAATTTCTTTCCTTGAAAGCTTTTTAGTATTCTGTATTTCTCCTTAAAGAATGATGTGTTCCTGTCACTCCAATAATAGGAAAGATTTTCACTTGACTTACATGATCTCCTGAAGTGGTAACAAGAGATAGGACTTTTGCAATCTGTTTTTGTGTTGCAACATTATAAACAAATACATTTATCATGCAGTAACTGAACCTATTGTTGATTTGCTTCATTGTGTAAAATGGGTATAGCAAATTCCTCCTTTTTGCCCATCGTCTTCACTGTATTTCTACAGTGTAAAAGCCCATGTCTGAACTGAACATGATCTAGTGTGCTGTTGTGCAGAACCTATGATAGATTTGCACACAGACCTGTTTGTCCCCTCTTTTCATAGCAAAAGTAACCAAAAAGAACAGGAGCATTAATTGTAGGCGTAGGATGTATGTAAAGAGATGTCATCCTAGTGGGGATGGAAAACAAGTCTCTGTTGAATATACAGGCAGTCTATGTGCTGGATTGTTCTCAGACACTTGGAGTAACATATAACAAACCTTTCTAATGTGTCACTCTTGTTTTCAAGAACGACCCACATTTCTCAGGCGACCAATCAACCAGGTGGTTTTGGAGGAAGAAGTTGTAGAATTCAGATGCCAAGTTCAAGGAGATCCCCAGCCAACAGTACGCTGGAAGAAAGATGACAATGACTTGCCAAGGGGAAGGTAGGAAGAACACGAATTGTTTTCGTTTCTAGTAATTCTGATTACTATATTTGTTCCCAGGAAATGTTGTGAATCAGGAGGGAAAAGATGTTATGTAAACAAACATACTGCTTGTTGAATGTTTGTTTTCCCCGTACTTAGTAGGCATTTTGCCCTTAGGCTCTCAGAGGTGAAGGACAGATATTCTGTACCCTAAAGAGTTTTATAGAAATGGGATTATGAGTAGAACAGTTTGGCACACTGGAATAAGAAAAGCTGCATTCAGTGTTCTATATTTATAGCCAAGACAAAGGAACGGGAGCACAGTCTTTCACTGCATGTGATCATTAGGTGTACTTCCACAATTTTAGTGTTGTAGAGAGTGGCGGTGTGAAGAAGTCATCCTCTTCTACAGGTTGTATCACATTTTCATATTATGGAAACTAATTGATTCTCTGAAACTAGTATTACAAATCTAGCAGAATTGTGTTGTGTTAGGTAAAGCAAATTTAAGAAAAGCAGGATGGATAAACTGTATATTATTCACAGAATGGATTCAAGAATTCTTTAAAATGGAATATTTTAAACTTAATCTTCGTTCTTCCTCTTTTCATCTAATTTTAGAGTTATACAATTGGAAGATACCCCAAGGGTGTCCAAGCCTTTTTTTTAATAAGCCCCCCACCGAATCGACGAATAACTTCATTATTTATCACTTCATGGGGGCAACTTCGTGCTTCGTGAGTCGTCAACTTTTGACGACTCACGAAGCGGGACGACTCGTCAAAATGGTGAGTCGTCCCCATATGTAGTTACAACTAGAATTTTGAATTGTACCTGGAAACAAAATCAATAGCTATTGAAGCTGTTGCAACAAGGGAGTTGCAGCTGAAGTTTTCAAAAGCATCTGAGTGTGTGCCTTGGGACTGTAACTAAGAGATGTGTCACTGTGGTCAAAGCAGACACCTCAAGGATTAAGTTCAGTTGGCACAATAGCTTCAGTCAAGCAAATGCAGTCCTGTCACATGTCTGAAACCTGATTTATACAAACAAGTCTTTTTGATTATCTTAACTAAATAGAGTAATGCACTACATTACCACATGGAGAAATTGCATGAATAAAACCGTTTTACAAGGACAGACATGCATGTTTTTTATGAAGTAGCTGGCTTGAAAAAGAAAGATGAAATCATGGATACTGCTGTTAAATCTTTGTTCAAACTTTCATTTTGTTTACCTGCCTGTCTTCCACTAAATGGACTCAAGGCAACTTCCAGTATATTTAGAGGACAAAATCCAGGTAAAAAAATTAATAAATAACAACATAAAAAAGCATTTAAACCATATTAAAGCAACTATTTTAAAGCACATTTAAAACAATTTAAAAGCACATTAAAAAGGTTGAAAAAAATCCAGCATGCCCATTAAAGACCCTTCCATTGTTGCAAGTCAGATGCCCAATGACTGTCTGAGCAGAAAATCTTCACTTGCTTCTTTCTTGCAGGCCAGAATATAATTTATTTTTTTTAAAAAGTTTTCTCCCTGCTAGATGAGATTCCATTCTTCTCATAACTATACTTTTTTCATTGTACTCATTGCTATGCCCCTCTGTTTTGCATAGAAAACAGTGTACTTTGCACAAAATGCAGAGGTTTTAACACAGCACACATGTTTTCTCTGCAAAACTTATTTTTTGTTTTGTTTCTATTAATGTTGTTGCTGTCAAAAAGAACACAAGTCATTTCGGGCTTGCATTGGTTCTCCATTCCCTTTTTTGATGAGGACAAGAAAATCTGAAAGTGTTCATTACATCATGGTCATTGATCATCTTCTCCAATTATGTGAAAATTAAACTAAAAATCTACCTTTCAACTGACCATGAACACTTCTGTCTTGTCTTGTCTGGACTAAGGGTCAGTTTGTTTGCACTCATCCAGGCCACTACTGACACTAGATACCAATTCAGAGCTAAAACAGCTTTCTTGGGTTACAGTGGGAAAGGAGAAATAGATTAGATGTAGAGATGGGTATGAACCACAGTTCAGCAGTTCAGTCAAGTTCAGCACCTCACTTCCCTCCCCACCTTCCCAGTGTGACTGTCCATTCATGAGTTGCAGCGTGGGCTTCTCTCCTCTGGCTGCCGGCCACTCAGACAAGGAGGGGGGGCAGGGAAGCCTACAGCACTGCCTTTGAGAGGGCAGCTGCCTGAGGTTGCAGAGGAGAGAAGCACATGCTGCAATCCATGATTGAGCAGTTGTGCTGGGAATGTGGGGAGGGAAACCCGCATCAACTGGGGAATGGGCGAGCATGCAGATAAGGCGGGAGAGGGGAGTGTGCAGGGGGGAGTGTGCAGCACCCACATAACACCTGTTCAGGCACAGCACCAAACTTGGTTGAACCACTGAACTGTGGTTCATGCCCATCTCTAATTAGATATTATTTGTATACTGGTTGCAATGAACTTCCAAATGCTAGACAACATCTCCCTGCATTTCCATTTATATATTGTATACAGTAAGACCACCATATCTGTGGGATCAGTACCTGCAGTTTCACTTATCCACTGCCTTAAATCAATCAATCAGTCAGTCAATCAATCAATCAATGTTCCCAAGGTGCATTAACAGGTCTGGCTGCTAAATGAAACCAGATACTATGTTATACTGTATACTGGTGATGTAAGGGAAATGCACTCATGGCCTGATGTCTCTGAGGGAAGCAGCTTCTGGTGAAACAGAGAAGCTGCATTTGTAGGGGTGGGCAAGGGGGAGGTGGCAGTTGCTGATTTCAGAGAAGCCTCCCTTGTGAGCAGGGGTGCAGGAAACCCAGTCCTTTTGCAAGACTAGGCCAGGGTGCCCTCTCCCAACTGAAACTGGAAGTAAGTGCTTCACTTATCTGCTATTTCCAGCATCTACAGGGGTGTTGTTGTTGTAACTGATCCCCCATGGATACCACAGTCCTCCTGTATTTTAAATTACATAAGAGTCATGAAATAGCCCTAAAGTGGCACATAGGCCATAGACCAGGGGCAGAACAGGACTCCTCCATCACCATATTCTGAGTTCACCCCTCCAGGAGAACCAAAGCCACTGTAAAAAGTGGCTGCAGCTCTCATCCCAGGGAGGCAGTTGAGAACTTGTCAAAGTTGAAGGCATCAGAATCAAATGAAAGGTTCAACAAAACTAACAGGAATGTATTCACCCTGTAATGTTCTCAGCACAGATCACCAACTAAGGTAATCAAAGCTATCTTAATCATACAATCAGTTCTGAACCCAGATTAAGCTGGATCTAGATAATCAATTTCATCTAGGAACTCATGCAACTGAGAAGCCACCATACTCCTGAGTATCTTACCCTGAAGTCTGGAGAAGTACAAGGTATTTAGGGACTTTTTCCGCAATTGTCTTACTGCTGTCTCTCATAGACACACAAAATCCTGCCTTGCTGTAGAGAAGCATTCAGTAATATCTTTACTCACTCAGGTAGCCTTTCCCTGTTACAATAGTCCCGTATTGAATCATGCTTCCATGTAGTCTTGCATCCGTAGCATAGTCCTGTACAAACAATGCACTGAATCTAGACAACATTTGTTGCACTTATGTCCCACTTAAATGAATATGAAGGGTTATGTGTAAGTAAATTAAGCTGCATTATTTTTAATGTACATGCCCTAGTAAACATTTCTTCTCTGTGTGAAACATATATTGAATTGTAAATTTATTTCTTCTGCAAAATTTATATATATCTTGCATATTAATTTCAACATATTTGTTGACTTCAACAGAAGATTCATTGCAATATTAAAGTACTTTCTGTACATTATTATTGTTAAAGCTAATCTGGATTTTTCTGTCAATTTGACCATTTGAATATTTGTAGCTGTCTAAAACAGAACAACTCAGAGATACTGTACAAAAAAAGCCCTAATCTCTTCATAAAAATAAGATGAGAGAGAATGCAGTTTGGACTTGCAGTCTCCTTCTCGCAAATCTTCCCTCTATCCTGTGATTTGGTTTTCACTTTGGTGCTTTTTACATTTACATCAATACTTACCATAGCTAGTACTAATTAGATTTCATTTCAAACTCTACTTAAGGAAGAAGTTCTTTCAGAAACAAATTATATCAGAATTCTCCCAAGAACATATACAGTATGGACTTACTCTTGTCTTTTGCACTTTCCCCCTAAATATTTATGGACCACGTTTAGGTGCTAACAAGTTACTAATATGTTATGAAGACATGGTGGCATGAGAAAAATAGGATATAGTTCATGCAGTGCAGGGTTTTTGATCAAGATTATAGCAAACTTTATTCTAGGATCTCCCCATTTTGAATCAGTGCCTCAAGACTGAAATGCATTTCCTATTCACAGTAGTGGCATCTGGCATATATGTGGTCTATATGTGATTTGATTGTTTAGTGGATAAGATTAGACTAGTACTCAGGACACCTAGGTTTAAATTCCATTTAAGCTAGAGAAGTTCATTGAAGGAATGTTACTTGTGAAACTTTAAATACCTCACATACCTCAGAAGCTCAAATCAATTCAAAAGCACATGATACACAGATATTCTGCACCCACCAAAATTTACCATCGCCCAAAAAAGAAGGAATAGTTGGTCATTCTTGTTCATGGCAGGCTACTAGAGGTGAACTCTTGAGTTAGTAGTTTAATATCCATGGATAAGATGATTTATAGGTTGAATGGTAGCTTTTAAAATATGGGCCAGAGCATTCCAACGGGGTTTGGGTATCATTCTCAAAATGTTTGGAAAATACAAACTGCACAAGAATAGTTTACCTCTCCAACCTGCTTATTTGTATCAGCAGTTACTTCTTTGAAATCTGTTTGACACAAATAAGACTGACGCATATGTATTGAAGGGCAGTGAGATCCCTAAATGATGGAAAGCATCACTAATGCCTTCTAACCAAATAGGGCCAGAATCGAGCCTTGAGTCTTCAGCTTTATTTAGGCTTAGGTATGGAATCACTGTTACTCTGAGGTGTAGGGGATGACATTTCTTTGGCTTAACATTTAATAAAATTTGATTAGGGTTTGTGCAGCATTTCATGTTTTCAAATTTCCAGCAAAGCCTGGGAGACCAGCTGCATAGTCTGTAATAATGTAGCAAGTGATACAGGATTTTTTTTCCCTTGAGGAAGGGGAAAGATTTTCTAAGTTACAAGTTAAAAATTTGCAACACACTGTAATGACTGCTTAAACCTTTACCATGAAGGAAGATAACAGTGCTACCTCTTGTGAGACAGAAGCTACTGCACTGAATGAGTTTGTCAGTTTCCTTACAAATATCTAAGTACAGTATCTGTCACACAGTTCTTTTTGTATTCTTGCTTTGAGTAACTGGTTCAGTTGGGTAAACACGTCTTTAATGAAACTAGAGTTACAGTTTGTAGTTCTGTCTTGCATGTACGGACATTTTCTGATTAGATTAGTATTGGGTGAAGGAACTGAAAGTGGCAAACAGCCATACTATATCAACAGCAAATAGTGGTTTGTTTAGATTCTTCCTTTTCAGTGCAACAAGGTAGGGGAAAATCAAGAAACAAAGGAAAGTGGTGTACATTTGCTGTCAATGTAATATTAAGTTCTTATGTGATTATGTGCTATTGTACAAAGCAACCATTATGGAAACCCTAAGGAGCAAAATTGTGCTTTGGTTGATTATATAAAAAGAATAACATTCCTGTTCCCAGCCTGCACCAACATTGAATAAGATCTACTTTTTAAAAAAAGAGTATGCTGGTTTCTCACCAGGATTTTTTTCTTTAAAAAAATAATAAACTGAACTGGATTGTGGTTGTATAAAATTTATATATAAATATAAGGAAATAAAATAAACATATTTTTATCCTTAACAATGTAAGAAATTTTCCATTCCTCTCTTTGTCTAGATCAGAGACAAGCCATTCCAATTCTTTTCTTCCTCCTTCTACTAATTCATCCTGGTGTAACAACAAAAAGAGAAACCCTGATCAAATTATCCCAAAATTCAGCATGATGAAAAACCAGAAAAGATGCCCCGATATGGCTTTTGGCTGCTCTGCAGCTACTAGTCCTGAAGTTATGCCAGCAGTAACCTAGTCAATATCCTTACCCTCAAGTCAACATATTAATAATACAGATAGAAACCTAGAAAAAGCCATGCTGAATCAGACCAAAGGCCTATCTAGTCCCTCATTTTGTTCACGCAATGGGGAGCAAATTGTCCATTGGAAATTCATCAACCAGACATGAGTGAAACATCTCTGCCACACTTTCCCCAGCAACTGATATGCAGCATGTTTGTTGTTGTTACATACAGTAGTTCACCCCCTGAATGAGCAATCTCCAAAATGTCTTGTCCCCCACATCCCTGCTGAGTTCTTGCAAACTAAAGACTGTGGATCTCTTGTGAAGTCAGTCCATCTCATACATGATCTTCCTCTTTTCCTGCTGCCTTCAACTTTTCCCAGTTTTATTGTCTGTAATATGCAACATATTGCTTCTGCTTTTGGATGGTTTATAGGTAGCCTGAGTAGTAGCCACTGCTGGTTCTAATCTCCTTGAATTCATTGAACTCCCTTTCAAAGCCATCCAAGGTGGTGTCTTAAAGCAATGAATGTTACTATTTAACTGTGCACTAGATCAGCCCCCAGGCCACTGACCAGTACCAGTCTGTGGCCTTGGAAGGTCTGGGCCGCCGGGACAGATGAGCGGCGAGCAGGAGGTGAGCAGTGAGTGAAGCTCTGCCTCCTGTCAGCGCGCTCCTACAAGGTTTTAAAGCTGCTGCTGATCTGACAGGAGGCGGAGCTTTGCTCCCCACTCCCCTCCTCCTGCTGCTAGATCAGCTGTGCCTGTGGCATTAGAATCTAATAGGAGCCTGCGCTCTATTAGGTTCTAAGCTGCTGCTGATCTAACAGGAGGCAGAGCTTCAATTGCAGCTCACCTCCTGCTCCTGCTCGCCATTTCCTTTATGAGCTCGATTCAAAGTTATCCTCCAACAACCTACTACATAACAAGTACCTCCCCCCCCCCCGGTCCTTGGGAGAATAGTCTTCAACTAAACTGGTCCCTGGTGTCAAAAAGGTTTGGGACCACTGCACTAGAGAAGACCAGAAGTATGCTCAAGCCAATTTCAGACTGCTCAAGCCTTCTGTAAGTTTGACAGTGACTTGCATATCATTTCTGTGGGAACATTACGTGGGAAATGTTACCTCTCAGAAATTATCCAATTCACATATTTTAAGGATAGCAGCATGGGAATTGTGGATTGAGCTCTGAACTAGGGTAATGGCATTTCAATTATACCATAGCTTCTCTATGGGCCACTCTGGAATAGGTTCAGCAGTATCTGCTCCTATTTTATATGAGCCCTACATATCCACCTCAGTCTCTCAGTTTCTTTAAGTAGGTAGTTAAGAAATTGTAGGTGTGTTTCTTTTTTGAAAAAAAAAACTGCTACAAAGAACATTTACATTCTGTGGACTGCATGCCCAGGTATTTCACAGAGTTTTCTACAAGACATAATCAATGAGAAAATGACCTTTCAATGAAATATGAGTTAATAATGCTGTAATGCTATGTGCTTTAGTCTAGTTAATCTCAGCACAGATTGTAACTAAATGCAACCCTGTGTGTATTGCAAATTAATTAGAAGCAAGACTTCTTTGTGGCATGAGGGATCTAATCTTTGGTTACATCAGCAGATTTTAAATTTTAATTAATAACAATTAACTGCCTTAAATGAAGAGACAGAAGGGAAATGTGATTTCTGATATTAAGCATAGCACTTTCAATATCAGCTCTTGTTAAATCTGTTTTGTTTCCTAGTTTTCTGTGCTACCCATCAAGGAGAGATTAGTTCAATTTATGAGAAACACAGGAAAGACAATAGCGTGTTTCTTAACAGCTTGGCAATGAAACGGAAAAAATTAATGTATTATTTGTATGCTTATGTACATCTGGAGAGGTTATAGGTAGTCTCTAGATTATTTAGTTATCTAGTTTTTAACAGAGTGCATAACTGCCACATGTTGTGTTATTTGGACTCATCTGATTTTTAAATACGAAGGTGGGAAAAGCATGACAGTAATCTTTACCTTGCCAGAAATACCCTAAATGAATTAGTTCTGATGTGCTCTAAGCATTTCAAGACTTGGGATATAATACTTCTCTTTGATATTTGGTTAACATATTTCATCAATGCAGAATTAAAATTAGAAAACATTTCATTTAATTCCACTTGCCTAGGTAAAGGTTCCCCTTGACATTTAGTCCAGTCGTGTCCGACTCTAGGGCGCAGTGCTCATCCCCGTTTCCAAGCCATAGAGCCAGCGTTTTGTCCGAAGACAGTTTCCGTGGTCACGTGGCCAGCGCGACTAGACACGGAATGCCATGCTTAATTTCTTTTACCAGTCAACAACAAATCTTAATGTTTCTCTCATTCCTAGCCACTGTTGAACCATTAAACATTTGCTTTTATAAGTAAAATATGTCAGTGTTTCCTACTTTCCCAATTGCTTCAGAGTGTCTGAAGAATGCTAATATTTTTGTTACATGCTGAGATGCCCAGAGACTTGAAATTTGAGTGCTTGAGGGTTGAATTACAATATCAGCAATATCAAAAAAGGTAGTACAAACTGTCAGATAAATATGTTTCAAATATGATGCAAAGAGCTACAACTCTTTCCATCCTGCTAAAATAATGGAAAGAGCTATACAGCTTTCATCTGAACTACTTTTATGCCATTTTAGTTGTCTATGTCAGTGATGCTAACAACTGGCTCAGATGATTTTAAAACAAACAATTCAATGCAGTCATTCATTAATAATGTTAAGTCTTTATTAAGTTATACTACCATGAATGAATCACTCATTGATGACCTTTTGATATGGACAAGATTTCAAACCATTGCATAAGTGAAATGAAGTTGGGGTGGTGTCAGCTTTCTAGTGCTTTCTTGGCCAAGAAGCAATGATATTCTTTTGTATTCAGTAAAATGGACAAATTGGATTGCACACAGGAGGCTGAGATAAAATTATCCAAAACCACATTTTACACGCCCCTTGATGAATAATTAAAAAAACCCTAGAATACCTAATTAAAGAATTCCCCAGAGATGTATGTCATCAAATCCAGACAGGCACCCTTGAAGGACTTGATCTGGGCCCCTTCAACCTGTTATCCAAAATGCACAAACCAAAATCTTAGAAGAACCATCGTGTCAATTTTGGTACCATCATTGGTGTGGTGTCTATATGCATCCTGAAACCAGATCTCCCCCAATACACCTAACTACACAAGACTCTCAACTGATTTTGAGGAAGCTGCAGTCCATTCACAATCTCCAATATGACATCCTACTGGTCACTAATGATGCTGAAGCACTTTAGAGCAACATCTTGCCCAATGATAGTCTTAAAACTATCAAGAATACCATTCTGAATGAGGTCACTGCACATCTAGTCACCAAAGTGATTTTGCACTCGCACACCAATACTTCAGCTTTGGCAATAGCATGTATCTCCAGATCCATGTCAGCTATAGGTACACATGGTTCCATAGTGTGCAAACATATTCACGGCTCACCTGGAGCAATGCTTTTTCACCTTTTAGGCTTCAAAGCCTCTCTTCTGTCTGAGATATATTGGTGACATCTTTTTCATCTGGACTTCTGAAAAGGAATGACTTAAGAATTTCCACCAGAATGGCAATGATGTTCACTATGCCGTCAACCTAAATCTAGACCAGTCTATATCACAGGTGCACTCTCTGGACACTACCATGCAATTGCACAGTGGGCATCTAAACACTTCATTATACTGAAAACCCAATAATTATTAAACTTACCTACATGCCCTAAGCATTCAGAACACACTACAAAAATCTGTTGTCTACAGTCACATCCTCCAATATAATTATATCTGCTGAGATCCACAAAATAGAGATTCAGAATTAATGGATTTGCAGGCATTTCTTAAATATCATTTTTTTTTAAAATGAGGTAAAAAAAACACAAATTGACAGGGTAGGATGGGTACCTAGAAATAACCTAGTACAAGACAGTGCCATGAAAGTGACAGAACACCACTGATAACACCTACAGCTCCTAACTGGGATCACTCACATCCATCATTAGTGATCTACAGCCCATTCTGGACACACAAGAGACTGCACAAAACAAATACAGAGACAGGAGCAAGACCCTGCTATAAATCTAGATGTCAACTGTGTCACCACATCTACTCTGAAAGAAGCATTACAGGTCCCAGTAATGTCACCCACAACATCAGGGGCTCATTTACTTGTTTGTGTTGTAATGTGGTCTATGCCACCTTTTGCCAGCAGTGACTTCCACATTCTATGTAGCACAAACAAGACAGTCCCTATGTGACAGAATAAATTAACACGGATCTGGCATCAGAAATGGCAACAAATCAAATTCAGATATACTTGGAACTATCCAAATGTGGCATTATCTCATGAATTGATAATCCGCTGACCGGATAAGCGAAGCTTCCAACCAGCAGGCGGAACTTTTCCGTATAGTTCGCGATCTATCCAGAATTGGTCTGGCTGATGGGCCTCCCACTAATATCTCACCTGACCAATTTGCAGCATTTTTTAAATCAAAAGTGGAGGCCATCCGCCGGGACCTCTCTCCTTTTTTAAATACAGCGGATCGAGCAGAGATGTCCAGCGCTCCGCCTTGCCCGGTGACTCTTGAATTCTTTCAGCCTGTGACACCAGAATTGGTGGACAAAGTGCTTGATCGCTGTCGGGCCACCACCTCCTCCCTTGACCCTTGCCCGGCCTGGCTAATCAAAGTAGCCAGACCAGTAACAACAGAATGGGCCACAGCAATAATTAATGGGTCTCTCCAGGAGGGCAAGGTTCCTCTTGCCCTCAAGGAGACACTCATTAGGCCCATTAGGAAGAAACCAAATTTGGCGGCGGATGATATTGGAAATTATAGGCCCGTCGCCAATGTTTCTTTCCTTAGCAAAGTGGTGGAGAGGGTGGTGGCAGACCAGCTTCAGACACTTTTGGACGAAACCAACGCCCTGGACCCATTTCAGTCGGGCTTCAGGCCGCGTTATGGCACAGAAACGGCACTGGTTGCACTGTTGGATGACCTGTTGAGGGAGGCAGACAGGGGCAATATGTCCTTGTTGGTCCTCCTCGATATCTCAGCCGCCTTTGATACCGTCGACCACGGTATCCTCCTGGGGAGGCTCTCCGAGTTGGGAATCGGTGGCCTGGCGCTTGCCTGGCTCCGATCCTTCTTGGAGGACCGTCCCCAGAGAGTACAGCTTGGGGAGAGTGTTTCGGCCCCGTGGAGTCTCAATTGTGGGGTTCCGCAGGGATCGATCATCTCCCCAATGCTGTTTAATATCTATATGAGGCCTCTGGGTGAGGTCATCAGGGGGTGTGGGGCATCGTGCCACCAGTACGCTGATGACACGCAGCTCTACATCTCCTTTTCACCTACTTCAGTGGATGCTGTTCTGTCCCTTCAGCGCTGCCTGGAGGCTGTACTGCAATGGATGCAGCTGAATGGGTTGAGGCTGAACCCGGACAAGACGGAGGTCCTGAGGGTGGGTGGTCCCTCCATCAGCGGATTGGGTGACTCCCTTTCTTTTGGGGGGACGACTCTCACCGCAAAGAGTGGGGTTCGCAGCTTGGGGATACATCTGGACCCGGCGCTTACCATGGAAACCCAGGTGGCGTCCGTGGCCCGCTCCGCCTATTTCCATCTATGGCGGATTGCCCAGCTGCGACCCTATCTTGATGGGGGGGCCCTCACTACTCTTGTCCATGCGCTCGTAATCTCGAGATTAGACCACTGTAATGCACTCTACGTGGGGCTACCTTTGAGATTGACGCGGAAACTTCAAATGGTGCAGAATGCGGCAGCCAGACTTCTTAGTGGGGTAAGAAAATATCAACATATCTCTCCCACTCCGGCTGCCTTGCATTGGCTGCCCATTCATTTCCGCATTGACTTCAAAGTGTTAATGATGACGTACAAAGCCCTAAACGGTTTGGGACCTCGATACTTGGCAGATCGTCTTCTCCCACCAAGATCTACCCGAATCACTCGGCATAGCCAGGAGGGACAGCTGAGGGGCCTAACGCCAAGAGAGGCCTGGAAAGAAAGAACAAGAAACCGGGCCTTCTCGGCAGTGGCCCCTCGGCTATGGAATAGTCTTCCAACTGAGATCCGACTGGCACCCTCGCTGGGTGTTTTTAAAAGCCATTTAAAAACTTGGCTCTTTAGGCAGGCCTTCCCTTCAGTCAATAATTGATATCTATTCTTTGTTTTATAATCACTCCCATCTTGGTATTAATCTAATCTAATTGTTTAAAAATTATGATGTTTTATGATTTTATTATATAATGATGTTTTTATGATATTTGTAAGCCGCCCCGAGTAGACTTTGTCTAGGGGGGCGGGGTAAAAATCCAATAAAGTAAGTAAGAATTCCAAATATTTCCAAATCTGAATGCACATCTGTTTTTTATGCCTGCATTCATCTTTACTTGGTCCTCACCTCCACAATGTATTCTTACAGATAAGTTTATATCTAAATATTTTGCTTCATGTATCTCAGGAACAGATTGTAAACCACAAAAGCTCACATTGAAACAAATATGCTAGTCTTCAAGGTGCCACAGTACTTGGTTTTTATTTTTTGTTTCAATGTTTGTTATAGATGCTGACACATGCTAACATGGCTACCTCTTTGAAAACATCCATATCCAGTGTTAAGGTTACATATGTCAGTGGAACTGAGGATTTTTTTTCAATTCCCCTTTGTCTTGTAGGCCTCTGTGATGCCAAAAATGTGCTCTAGAAAGTTTCACAAGCAGGTTTTTAGATTACCAAAGGCTTGCAGTACAGAAGGAGGAGTGCTGATTCTGGTGGAAATATGGGGATCTAGAGGAAGACCATAGTTTGATTATGACTCTTCTCAAAACTGCACTTAGGTTTTGGCCCTGTAGTAATATAATTATATTTACAATTTTATCTTTGATTGCCATTTCAGTTTTATTGGGGGGGGGGTTAATTGGGTTTTGTCTAGCAAATTTTCAACGTTGCAGAATAAGTTAGGACTTGATTTTATACTGACTGTTAAAGAGTTGTCAACAAGTTTTAAACAATACCAGCCATATTACCCACAGCTTTCTAACTAGGAAAGTCAGTTTTCATCTCACACTCTCTAGGTGTGACCGTGACTTCAGACAGTTTCACACTATAAACCAACGGCTTTAATATTGCTTTAATGTCTTACAGGCTTCCATATCTTTTTTAAAAGTCACAGTGCATACAATGGTTTACATTGCTTTATCTGCTACTTTAAATGCCATGTTGATTACAAAGAACATGTTGCTAGGAAATCATAAATGTTTTTAGCAAAAAAAAATCTATAAGATATATCAAATATATGCTGTATGAATAGCAAGTGTTGGTGTCCTCAGAATCCTTTGAAAGAAATAGCTGAGGTACAGTAAATTATTTATGGTACCATTGAATTCAATGAGATTTACTTCTGAGTTGTAACTATTTATCTGAAAATTAGTTTCCTTCTTGTTTTATATTATAAAATAATGTCCAAATAAATGGTTACAATACAGAAGTAAATCTCGTACGTTCAGTGGTACCATACCTTCAATATCATGTTTGTGTCCGAAGCAGTCTCCCCAATATGGGCCTTTCCAGATGTTTTTAATTATAATCCATGTTTTCTCTGACGGTTGGCTTAACTGGGTAAGACTGATGGGAAGTCTAAAATGCATGAACAGACCAGGTTGGGACGTGCTGGTATATGGAACTACAGCTCTAGGTGTTAAAATTGCTTGATGATTCTTAAATTATTGACAACTGCCTTAGTAGTGCACAGGCAGTATCTTTTCTATCATAGACAGCTGCATCTTAGTACATGAAGGAAACTTCCTCTCAGGTTTCCTAGAAGAATTTTGATCCTCTCACCTTGCACTGGGATCTGAAAAATCCAGCCCATAACTCTTTGTTTGAAAGAAAAAGAAGGCAATTAGCCTGTGAGTTATACCAAAGGCAATGCAAAGATGGCAGAGTGGTATGATTGTTATTTAATTACATGACAGATCAATGACATGTAATTTATTTTGCGTTATATCTCCAAAAAAGAGAGAAAGAGGTCACAAATTTTGTAATTTATTGAGACAATATGTATACAAACTGCAAAATGTTATCAAACTAGTTCTGCAGGCAGTGGATAGGATCCAGCATTGAATTTCTGCTGAATTGCATTGTTCACCCCAGGAGAACTGGGATGACATCTTCACTTCCTACTAACATGGCCCTCTGAGGTATCAGAAACCTGTTCTAGAAGATTTCTTAGCTCTCTGGAGCAGCTTTCAAAGGTGTGCAGTGTGATGTAGGAGGAGCAGGATTGACTATTCAGGGTAGGACTGGTCCTATTGGGGAGGACAAATAACCTTGTTGTCTTGCACATTATGCTGAAGATGATATAATGTTTCATAAAGCTGCATGCCCACTATCATTTTTCTTCATCGCTAGCTTTTAAACAACTGACCTGCTTGCATAGCAGTAGCACACTGGCACATTCTGCAGATACATAAATTTCCATAATTAAATGTGACCACACAAAGAAAATGTTTGTTCCTTGGTATTATATATGTACCATACATTTTCCATGAGAAGAGTGCTGGGAAGGGGGAGAAATGATAATTAAAATGTATGTAAGGGGACAGCTTGCAAAAAAGTGGGATTTAGATTATCCATCCATGTTTTTGTTAAGGTGGGTTCTAGATCAGATCAATGCTGGACTCTTACTAGAAGCAAAAATGACTAAACATAGGATATCATGCTTTGGCTATATCACGAGAAGACATGACTTACTCTGAAAAATAAAGTGCTAAGAAGAGTTGAAGGCAGTAGGAGGAGGAGAAACCTAACATGAGATGAACTGACTCAATAATGGAACTACAATCTTTAGTTTGCAAGACCTAAGTAGAGGTGTTCATGAATCTTGGAGGTTTTTATACACAGTTGAGATGTGCTGTGAGCCATTGATTAGATTAGGTATGATAGTATGCTATACATTCATGATTTTAGAGATCATATGCTGCTAAATAGTAGGTGGGACATTCTTTTTTATATAAATAGCACATGAAGTTTGGAATCTAGGCCTCCTCTTTCTCATCTTCTCAGGCACACAATTTGGAGCCAAGTACCTTCACCCCAGTGACTTCCAGTGATGGTACAGCCTTGTTGCCTTGTTCCGTACCATTAAGTTTGTTTTGATATGCCTGGCTGGAAATTCTATGCAGGCATGTTGTGCAATGTGCCATGATAATTTTTAAAAAGAAAAGCTCAAGCTCATCATGGGATGTCTACAGTAGCAAAACTGGAGTAGGAAAAGTTCCTGATCTCCCTGAACCTTCCTGTAACCTATGCTAAATAGGGTTTTTTCTCTCTCATTATTATTTAAAGAACTTTCCAAAAGCAAAAATATAATATAATATAAAATATAATATAATATAAAATATAAGTAAATGCAAAAATATTTGTGTGAGGTACTTGTGCAAATAATGAACACAGATGCATTTTACCTAGAACGTATCTAGAAACAGGACTACACCATTTTCTAACTTGAGCAAATGCTCCTGTGGTTCAAAAACAATAATGTGATATTGCTGGTTTTATTTATTTAATTTTAATTAAAATATTTTTATCCCACCTTTCTCCTTAAAAAGAACCCAAGGTGGCTTTATATAGCAGAAATAATTCATGGATTTCAGTGATGGTTTTGATTTTTAAAATTTGCTGGCCAGAATCCTATTACATATGCTCACATACCATAGGTTAAATAGCATAAATTTCAATGGCAAATTGCCACTAGATAAGAAAGCACTAGTTGAAGCTTGTATTCCTTATTGTGTATAAATCACGTTATTGCTACATGATGAGGAATACAAATGCCGACTCCTCAAGTACCGTGTTTCACCAAAAATAAGACAGTGTCTTATATTAAATTTTGCTCCAAAAAAACACATTACGGCTTACTTTCAGGGGATGGTGTGTTTTTTTTTCATATACAACAATCTATTTATTCAAATACAGTCATGTCATCTTCTTCTGGTTGCTGCACAATGGTGGAGGGTGGGATTTAACTGGGGCTTATTTTTGGGGTAGGGGTTATATTATGAGCATCTTGAAAAATCCTACTAGGGCTTATTTTCAGGTTAGGTCTTATTTTTGGGGAAACAGGGTAGTGACAATTGGTCACTGAGGTGTACATTGCTTGACTGACAATGTTGTACATACTGTAAGATACAAGACCTTGACCACTAATTCATGATAGTTGAAAGCACAAAATTCTTATATCTAAACTACATTTAGATGTTTCAGATTTACTTGTTTTGTATTATTAATGATTTGACCTACAGATTGTGACAGTATTGGCACAATTAAGTTTTCTAGTTTTTCCTCCAAGAAAAATACAAAGCTCTTTCAACCTCACTTTGTCACAGCTGGTTAACAATCAATCTCAATTCATGGCACAGTGATGCTAGCACATGTCTGGGGGCCAAATCTGATTGAGTTGCATTTTTTCAGCAGTACTTCATATCAGGAGGGGGAAAAATGTCTCCATGGCAGGGACTGTCAGCACATTGTTGTACCACTGTCATTAATCAAACCACCAACAAAGTCTGCATTCATTTATATGATCCACAGACGGCTAAATTTCAAAATCAAAATCACTGCACTTTATGAATTTCCTATACAGTAATGTTGTTTCATCTCTTCCCATATAATTTTTTTCTGTTTAGTACAAGGCAAACATAATTGCAGACATTACTTAAGAATAAAAATAACTGTATGTGGCATTTAACAGGTTTTTTCTATAACTATCTACTTTTAGGTTCTGATTTCAACTTTGTGCTGAGTGACTTATAGAGAACAGGCTATAGAGCTTTTAAAAGTTGTAACAATTGCAACCTTGAGTGAAAATAAACTGTTTTCACAAAACTAAACACCATAATTGTATTTATTCAGTATTATTTCTCCTATTTTATATTATATTCTTATTCTGTGGGCTTACAAAACCACATGGATGTTAGAAATGCTGAACTGTTTCAATGTATATAAAAAAGCTGAAATAATTTTGTTTAACAAGCTGATTACTAAAAGAATGAACACCTCATGCTTGAAATGTGGTACAGGAAAGCGCAGTTTGGATGATGTTTCTCCTCTTGGATTATGGGAACAGACTTTGAAAGGCAAGAGGCCCTGCACTTAAGTCCATAGGAGATCTCCATGTTTCTTTTTCCTCTTTTCTTTGTAATGCGGGATGAGCAAGGAAGGGATGTTTTCCAAACAGTGTCAAGATATCAGGCTGAACTGATGCACCAGTTTTAACTGTGCAAATGCCCTCCTGGCCACTCCTAAAACCTGGACATCTAGGCACAGGGGAAAAGGCAGGAACACACCCAAACTACACACCTGTGTTTTCAGGGGGGGTGTACCATCATTGGACATAGGCTGGATCTCTAGATCTAATCTGTCTTTCAGTTGACCAGGAAAACTCTGATTAGTTCTTTTTAAGAAGAACCTTGGTTCTTTTTAAGGAGAAACGTGGGGATTTTTTAAAAAATAAACAGATAAAGTTTCAGTTTATTCACTCTCATCCCTTTACGGCACTAGAAACCAAAATAACTTCCTTGAATCTAAATAACTTCCTGGAATCTACAAGGAAAAGAGATAAGGAGTTGGATGCCATCCGTAAATTGGTGACATCAAACCCCAAAACATTGGAGACAAAACATAACCCTGAGGGACTCCACAGATCAACAGCTAGAGTGTTAGACAGGAGTTCCCCACCACTATAAAACAGTTCCTCCAAGTTCCATCCCAGAGAGATGACCAAGAAGGATACCATGGTTGATGGTATTGAAAGCTGCTGAGAGATCTAACAGAACCAACAAGGATATATGTCCTGTTCCCAGAGTGATCAGAAAGGGCTGCTCTTGCAATCTCCACCCAAATTAAGGTGACCAAAGCTGTTCCATCCCACAACCAGACCCGATACCAGATTGAAACGGATGTAGATAATTTGTCTCATCCAAAAATCTTCTGAGGTTGAGAAGCAACCACATGCTCTAATACCCAGGAATTGCCCAGGAATGGAACGTTAGAAACTGGCCAGCAATTGTCCAATACCATGGGATTCAAGGAGGGCTTTTTCAGCAATGGTCTTACTACTTTAAACATGCTGAGATCCTATCATACTGCAGGGAAGCATTCACCATTCCTCTTACCTACTCAGCCAGTAACCACCACCACCACCCCCGGCACTTTTATAAGCCAAGAAAGGGAGAGGTCCATCATATTTTGAAAAATCCTTTTTCTAATGAAATCCTGTGTAGCATATTTTTTTCAGATTATTTAAATGATGCCCATATTTCTCATTTATTTCTTTTTCAAAATTTATCGTTATAATTTTAATTAGTATGTTTCCCTTACTATAAAAGAGAAATGCTATTGCTATTAAGAGACTACTATGAAGCTGAAATGTTTTAAAGGTATTTTTGAGATTACTAGATGTGAAATATGCAACTCATGTAGTTAGACTAGAGGTAAACCTGTTATGTCATATATTGATAACTGATGCGTGTTAACTCTATTTTATCATAGTGCTCCAGATCAAGGGCAGAGCGACTGATATTATTAATAAAGCCTTGATACCACATGAACATAGCAATACTAATTTTATGGCTGTAAAGTTTTTAAGTAATGCATAGTGCAATAAAAGTGTCATGAAGATTAATGGTCAGTAGAATTATCTAATTCCACATAATAAATTATCTTCCAGAAATGAATTCAAGATAGAATAAAGCTAGTGTATTCCCACTGAAAAATTAAAGCTGAGCAGTGATTCTTATCTCCTCTATTTCAAATTCAGATATGACATCAAAGATGACTACACCTTGCGTATTAAAAAGGCTATGAGTACAGATGAGGGGACCTATACATGCATAGCTGAGAACAGAGTTGGAAAAGTTGAAGCATCTGCCACACTCACAGTTCGGGGTGAGTACTGAAACATTCAAAAGAGGCTACTATATAAATCTGATGATTTCGAGAATAATCTGTCAAAATAATTGAGATCAGATTTTTTTCAAATGTATTAAATGGAACCTTTTCTTTTCCAGAACTTCTTATTATCTATCTATCTCTCATTCTATGGCCATTAGTTAGTTGAAAACTGTAGTTTAGATTATATGAAAACTATAGGATATAAGGAGCTCTCACAAGAACTATTAAATCACAGTAGTCCAGAGTAGACAATTTCAAGAAGTCCAGGGCCTGCACACACCTGTTCTTGGACCTTGGAGGGCTGCTTTTGAGATCTCCACCAAAAATCAATGTGTTTTCCCCCTACAAAAAAGGTGTGTGCTTTTTTTAACTTAAGAATCTCTTTTGCACCTCTACGGGCCAAAACTATTTTGTAGGGTTACATACAACCCACCCATACTATATTTCAGTTAGGCAGGAGACCTTTCAAATGAGAAATCCAGACTTCTTTTAGTGAACATACCAAAGGTTGGACAGAGAACTTTGTACGTGCAAACCATGTAGTCTATCAGTAACCCACAAGCATATCTCAAATAATCTCCTTAGTTTCTGATACAAGAGAGGGAAGAGCATTTAAACTCTTGGATCCTGAATTTATATTAGAGAACGTGATCTGAGCTTTTTGAAAAATAACTACGACCATTGTCTGCACCAGCAGAAATCTCATGATTTAGAAGAGTTTCACAGGGGGGAAAAACCTAAATTTGGTCAATTATATTTACTTTTTGTTTTGGTATCTACAAGGTTCACCTATTCTGATTGCTGACCACTGTATGTAAGATTTTATTTCTGAGATTTCTAAGGTTGAACAGCACACACTTTACAATTATTTTCCAATTAATATGCCTCTGGAAAGTTCTGTCCCTGTACTTTCACCTATAACAAATAGCAAATATGTACCCACAGTGGTAAAATTAACAATGTAAAATTAAAGACAACTAAGTCTTGTAAGGGTAGATAGATGAATTCAGACGACATTTTCTATAAAGAAAATATGTGATGGCTTTATTTTACTCAGGAAGATGGAATATATCAGAAGCAATGGGTACACATTTAGGCCATTCAGTGAGCGGATGTTCAAACCTGGACAGAGTGCATTACTTAAACTCATGAGCCACGGAAGTCTTTTGAGTCGGGTCAAGAAGTTGTTTTGTGTGCCAAGTACAAAACGGAGAGTTGATAAAAGGGGGAAAGAATCGATTTAGGAAGGAAATTGGAAAGGGGTTTTCATCTGTGTTTTGCCTTCAAGGATATGAACTCTATCTCTGATTACTTTTACTTACCCTCAGTTTAGTCTGCATTTTACCCTGCAAATCAGATGGCAATGTGTCATTTCAGGAGTGATAGAGCCTGCTTTTATTTTTCTTGCAGGTAACCAAACATTGGCAGACCTCAGAAAGTTACTCTTTTTCTTAACTGCAGAATGCCTAACATCACCATGGTGTTCTCATAGATCGGAGAATTCCAGCATCAGTTTTTGTTTAAAGAAACAATTGAATGGCAAAATGTCATAATGGCCAGAATGCTGTCAGCAATCACAGAATGTATATGCTTGTCAGGCAAACTACCTTGTAGTTGCTCCTGCAATCTCTGGCTTGCATTTATGCATGACAGAGCTCACCTGATTAAAAACATCTGAACTTATGCATGCACAAGAGGGTAGTGAATTCTCCATTGTGTGTTGGCAAAATAAAAAACTGCATAAACAGGATTTTAATCCATTGGCAAAATAAAAAACAGGATAAACAGGATTTTAATCCATTATACCACCTGAATCCCAGTATGAGACGAAGTACAGTATAGTAGTAGTAATATTGGTGGTGGTGATAATGATGATCATTATGATTCTGATCTCACAACGATACCCACAACAACTCTTTAAAGTAGCTTTGGCTGAGAGGTAGCAACTGTCGCGATTTGACCCTTTTTGGATCCCACACCTCTGGCACCTATGTGGCGTTGGACCCACTCGTGCCTTGGTCTGTCCACCTAGACTCAGACCTCAGAGCACACCAAGGCAAAACTAAACTCTTTCCTTTCTTCCACTGCTGCCACCAGGAGATCCCTAGATCCCCATAACTCCTTTAGAAAGAATCAGGTCCACTCTTTAATGAAATAGAAAGATCTTTAGTTTATTTGCTTATTTGTTTCAGTATTATAATATTCAGTTCTATTCCTTCTCCCTTCCAGTCACTGGTCAATCACTTCTCAGATCTCCTACTATGTTTTCATTAGTCTAATCACAATCACATAAATCTCTGAACTCTCTAATCAAACTCCTTCCAAAACTCTGATCTCTCTTCTCCCCCTCAGGCTCTGCCTCTTATACTCTGCCTCTTGGCTCCGCCTCTCAGCAACATAAATATGCATGACCCTCTCTAACTAAACCTGAGCCATGACCACATTTAAAGGAGAATGCTACAGACCTCCCCCCTTACTTAGGTTTGTTTGGGAGGGGAAACACATTTTTCCTCCTGAACAAACAGGTGCAATTGCTTAAACTTTTTTTTTTAAGTTTCTCATAACATTTTACCTTTCACATTTTTACTAAATTTCAACCAAATCCTTACCTTATCATTTAATAATTAATACAATACTTTACCTTATCATCTACTAATCAATAATATACCTTACCTTATCATTTTACAGAATTTACAACCATACAGAAATCACGATCATGAACTTTTACATAAATAATTAACTGTGAATTATAGTCCATTTCAGTTTATAATAAAAGTCCTGGTATCATTCATCTAGCCTCCTGGAAAGCACATCTGCGACAACGTTGTGGGTTTTTGAGGCAAGAACTGAGTCTCTGTTGCAAAGGCAAAATTTGCAAAGTTCAAGTCTCTCACTTTTCCGTCGTAGTCTGGCGCACCATGGACTGGTCCGGTTGTGGTCATCTCCTTCAGCTGGACACACCTCTGCTGGTACTCAGGAGTCCCTCTGTTGACCACTGGCTCCTTCCTCCGCACCCTTTTCCGTCGACTGGCGGTCATCGGCCACTCGGTTGTCCACAGGATGTCATCTGCTGGTCGTTTTAGTGTGATGTCATCTTTAAGTCTGGCTCGGGGCTTCACTTGCTTAGCTAGGGAAAGGGTAGGCAGTTCCCTCTTCTCCTCCCGAACATCTTTAGATGCATCCCTCTTTAAGGCATCAGGGCCTTCCTCCTCCTGTATCACATAATTGACATTGTTCAGTTTTGTCACTACTTTATAGGGATCCTCCCAAGCTAATTGTAGCTTGTGTCCTCTGACTGGCCTAAGCAAAAGAACTTTATCTTCAGGCCCAAAAGTTCTTTCACGGGCTTTCTTATCGTACCAGGCCTTCTGCTTGGTCTGGGCAGCCCTTAAGTTCTTTCCGGCTATCTCTAGAGACCTTTGCATGGTGTTTTGCAACCTGTGCATATATTCTACCACTGACTCTGGGTCACTTTCTCTATGGTTTTCCCAGTTCATGCGGAGCAAATCTAAAGGTCCGCGCGCCTCTTGTCCTAGCAGTAACTCAAAAGGACTAAATCCCGTGCTCTCTTGAGGGATGCTCCTATAAGCATATAGTAAGGGTTGTATTTTGCAGTCCCAATCATTTGGGTTCTCTGCTACATACGCCTTAATCATGCGCACTAAAGAGCCATTGAATTTCTCAACTAGCCCGTTGGTCTCTGGATGATATGGAGTCGAGTTGATTTGGGTAATTCCACAAGCCTTCCATAACCTTTTGATCAGTTTGGATGTGAAACTCATTCCCAAATCGCTGACTAACTCGCTGGCAAATCCCAATCGGCTTATGTAATTGATTAGGGCATCTGCCACGGTGTCAGTTTCCATGTTGCGCAAAGGAATTGCCTTGGGATATCTAGTGGCAAAATCCATTATGGTCAAGATGTATTTATTTCCCCTACGGGTGGCATTAGGTAAGGGACCCACTAGATCGATTCCCAGCCTTTGGAACGGTGTAGAGATGACTGGCAGAGGACATAATTTGGCTTTGGTCCTGTCCTGCCCAGTCCCTCGTCTCTGACAGACATCACACGTTTTACAGAAACTAGTAATCTGTTTGCCCATACCTGGCCAAAAGAAGTTCTGGCCAACCCGTCTTTTGGTTCTGGTGATCCCCATGTGAGCTCCAAATAAACTGCTGTGAGCTTGATTAATGATTTTCTCCCTGTATTTACTAGGGACCACTAATTGCTTTCGGGGTTCCCCCTTTCCTCGGTATGGAGTAGCTAACGTTTCCCTGTACAGAAGGTCTTTGGTTAAGCTAAAGCTCTCAGGGCACTCAGGAGACAGTACAGTGGGAGTCCTGGCAGCTTCAAAGTAAACTCCCAAGCTAATGTCCTCCTTCTGCTCCTGGGCAAAATTGTTATTTGTTTTGGGATTCTGTAGTAGCATGAGTTCTGCCTCAGCCCTATCAAGCTGGGTTGCCACGGTAACCGCTCCACCTAGGCCTTTCTCTGCTACAGTATCGGTTTGAGCTGCAGAGGGTGAGTTTTGACCCCCCTTTGAGCGGGTAAGCACTAACGCACTCTTGACATGCTCTATTAAATCCCAACCAAGGAGAAAAGCTGCTGGTATTTCATCTGACACAGCTACTTGCCACTTTCCAGACCAATTCTGGTATTCTACTGGTATCTCAGCCACTTTTAAAACCACGGTTTCCTTCCCAATTCCCTTTAAAGACATTTCTTTGCCAGGAATAATGTCATCCTGGGCTACTAAATCGGAATGGACAATGGAGATTTGAGATCCTGTATCTCTTATTGCAATGTACTTCTTTCCTTTCACAACTATCTCTTCACCTGCGTTTCTGAGAAAGGTCTGGTCATTGCTGATATAGAAACAATGGACTACTTGGGCTATAGGAATATCTTCCTCCTCATGGTCAGTAGAAGTGGTGGTGGTTATGGGATCAGGTCTCTGTCTACTATTTTCCTCCCCTGATTCCACTTGCTTGACACAATACACCTTTTTGGTTAGAGAATCATTTCTCTGCAAGTTGGGGTATGGTTGCCTACACTGGAATTGTAAGTGGCCTGGTTGCCCACAGTTAAAACATTTAAAATTCCTTTTGTCATTCTGAGGTACTTTGGCGAACCGTGCCTCAGGGTTTGATGTTTTTGGCGGGCTAGCCCTTGGCAACTTCGGGGAAGTCCCGCCCTGACCTTCTCTCTCAGGATTCCTGCTGAGGTAATTCTTATTAAAAGGCTTTTTATAGTTATTGTCCCAGTTTGGTTTATTTACTCTCAGCTCTGAAAATCTAGGGTTCCTGTAAGCATTAATCAAATCAGTTTGTTCTCCCGCTTCCCATAAATTTTTAGGATTCTTGTCCCTTACTAAATACCGTAGTTCTCCAGGTAATAGGGAGTAAAACTGTTCTAGCCCAATTAAATCCTTCAACTGTTCTAAAGAAGTGATCTCCTCTCTTTCAATCCACTTTTCCAGAGTCTGCGCCAATCTAGCTCCCAACTGAGAGTACGATTCATCCTGCTTTTTAGAGAGAGAGCGAAATTTCCGCCTCAGGTGTTCAGAGTTCAGACAAAATCTTGAATAAACCATCTTTTTATATGCCTCAAAATCTCTTGCCTTCTCGGGATTCATCTGGGCATATATTTCTGCCAGATCTCCGCTAACCTGCGCTCTTAAAACCATCATTCTATCTTCATTTCTGATTTCAAAGTCATTGCAGGTGCGTTCAAAAGCAATGAGGAAGGATTCAGGACAGTCCCCTCTTTTGTACTGGGGAAACTTCTTCAAATCTATCTTTGACAGGATTCCACCTCCCCCACTGTTGTTATTGTTTAAAGTAGAAATCTCTAGCTGTCTCATCTGTAGTTGAAAATCCATTTCCTTTTCTCTTCTTCTCTCTTCCTGCTCACATTGTCTGGCCTCCTGCTCAGCTCTGAGCTGTAGTTCCTTAAATTTAAATTCCCGTTCCAGTTTCCATCTCTCAAATTCTTGAGGGCTTAATTCCTTATGTCCCTCTGAGGTAACCTCGAGAACTATTTTCTCTTGGTCTCCTGACGTTAAAGGGTTTCCCTCCAATTCCTGAGGTAACTCTTCAGACTCAGGACTCCCCCTTGTGGCACGTTTGTGAGGCATCTTTTCTTTCTGGGGTGATTAGAGCAGCGTTCACAAATTTTTAAAAGGACCTGTTTTTCTTATTTTACTTCCAGTTACTGATATAAATTTTTCAAGCCTTTTCTTTTAGTACTTTCCCTCAGATCTGCTATGACCTGGCTTCTGCCTTGTCCACAGCGCTCTCCTATCTCAGAGCCTGGGATTTTACAGTAAGCCCTCTGATCCTCAGATCCTGAGGTAAACTCAGAAATTCCCTCTCAGAGAATCCAAGCCTTTTCCTTAGGTTCTCTCCCTCAGATCTGCTATGACCTGGCTTCTGCCTTATCCACAGCGCTCTCCTATCTCAGAGCCTGGGATTTCTCAGCAAGCCCTCTGATCCTCAGATCCTGAGGTAAAACTCAGAAATTTCCTCACAGAGTCGTTCCCTATCTTAGACCCCCCTGATCTGGGTTCTGAGGCCCCGCTACTAAGCTTTTCCCAAAAGCTCTAGCAGGAACCAAACCTCATTGCCACAGATCCTGTCTAAAAGGTACCCTTGACTCAATAAATTCTTTTTATAATCAGGTTTCACTGGATTATTTCAATAGGCTTCACTGGATTACTTCGTATCCCACCGCTGCCACCAATGTCGCGATTTGACCCTTTTTGGATCCCACACCTCTGGCACCTATGTGGTGTTGGACCCACTCGTGCCTTGGTCTGTCCACCTAGACTCAGACCTCAGAGCACACCAGGGCAAAACTAAACTCTTTCCTTTCTTCCACTGCTGCCACCAGGAGATCCCTAGATCCCCATAACTCCTTTAGAAAGAATCAGGTCCACTCTTTAATGAAATAGAAAGATCTTTAGTTTATTTGCTTATTTGTTTCAGTATTATAATATTCAGTTCTATTCCTTCTCCCTTCCAGTCACTGGTCAATCACTTCTCAGATCTCCTACTATATTTTCATTAGTCTAATCACAATCACATAAATCTCTGAACTCTCTAATCAAACTCCTTCCAAAACTCTGATCTCTCTTCTCCCCCTCAGGCTCTGCCTCTTATACTCTGCCTCTTGGCTCCGCCTCTCAGCAACATAAATATGCATGACCCTCTCTAACTAAACTTGAGCCATGACCACATTTAAAGGAGAACGCTACAGCAACTAGTCCAAGGCCACTCAACTCTGGGAGTAGAATCTTAATGTGAACCTCTCTGTTTCAAGTCCAGCATTTTAACCATTACATTGAACTTTATTAGCTGTCTCAATTCAGTGCTTACTATATAAATGGTGAAGTAAGAAAAATCAGGCCACCCAGAGTTGTGCAATAGGAATATGTCAACAGTAGTAAGTAAGCAATCTTACTTTCTGAAAATGTTAGTCTCTCTCTATCTCTCTATCTCTCTGTGTGTGTAGTCAACTGCAAAAACTATTTTAATGTAATGAGTGTAACTCATATTGTGTGTTAATAATATGTATTGCACATATTAGGTGCACACATTAAAAATGAATACTGTATCAAATATACTTTATTTCAAGATTGTGTTCTAAAGATTTGGCAGAGTTACAAAAGATTAAAGAAACTCTTTTTTAGCTTTATCAGGGCTCTTTTTTATATATATACATTAAATAGAATAATCCGAGTGTCTGTTGATTGCTTTATTAGAATAGTGGTGAACTCATCCAAGATGCCAACTTCCATTTCCATCTTTTAATACATAGATACAGATTTAGTTGGATCTGGTGAATTAGGATTAAACTGAAAACAAAAGAAAAGAAATAAACCTAGTGATTTCACAAAATGGTGGGAGAGAGTTATCTGAATATGAAGAAAAGGAGGTTTGTGATGATTCAACTGTTAAAATGTTACAGATAATATTTACTTCACATAAGAGGTTTTGCAGAGGTTTTCTGTTTCAATCTGCAAAAATGTTTTTTTTTAAAAAAAGATCTCAATGTACACTGTATTTGATGAGTACATTTCCATGTTGTAGTTTGAGAAGAGCAAACACAAGATTTCTTTTTGGAAAGAAATAGAATCATTCCCCTATAGGTATGCTTTGAAAAAAACCATAATAATACTAGTCACTGGTTAGCTGCACATTTCATATTCCCTCATAACTTCATTCATAGCACATTTTATAGAAACAAAAAATATTCACAATAAAGCTTGGCATAGCTATATGAGTAGTGAGTAGAACAAAGGGGACAGAGGAATCTGTTGGACTCACTGGAGCTTGAACTTCAGCAAATTAAGGTGAAAAAGGGAAATATATAATTTAATTGATTTTCCTACATGAAAGAAGATTTCTCATTATCTTTCCTCCTGGCTTTCTAATTTAACTAGCCATAGGTAAAGTGTTTATTCAATGCAATGGGAAATGTTATATTGCAAATATATGTAAGACATTTGAGATTTAAAAATAGATTAGAAAAACCAAGGAATGTAAAATTTGAAGTGACAAGTCTGGAAAGTTTGGAAATAAAAGCCTGATACTCAAACCCCCATTGCTTTTAATGGCTGTAACAGAAATTATTCTATTTGTGTGTATGATGGGGATGCTGTGATTTGAACTTCCAGTGCCAGAATATTTTAATAAGAATAAGAATACACTAATAATACCAGTAATACACACTTGATGTCTTGTCCTATGCAGTTTTTGCTTAAAAGTATGTTTCATCCTATTCAGCTGAGCTTACTTCCAAGTAAATGTGCTTAGGATTGTTTCATGTATTGAAAGTCATGAATAGCACTAGGCATTTTAGTTGTGTAATATTTCTGCCTGTTCTCTAGGTCTTTGGTTAATTATTCTTCATTTCCAACTAGCTCCTCAGTAAATATTACACATTGGCTGAAATCCTGTTGCTTAACATAGGAAGTTGCACTAGAGTAGGCCCATTGAATCAGTGGGAATTTGGTGAGTCAACTCCTCCATAAGTTCCATTGATTCAAATGGGTCTACTTATTGAGACACAACTACAGAAGCCATTGTTTTTCATATACAGCATTGCTATGTCCATGCTTCATCCCTAGTATTAACAGTGTTGTCATACTGAATGGCAGAGCTACTTCCTATACAGACAAAAGATAAAGATACCAAAGAAATAAAAAATCCCATAGATTTCACAGTCATAGCTGCAAAATTGCCAAAGTTATAATCAGTCACCTATACACAAAGGTTTTTGCCCTTGCTATATAAGAAGCTCCTAACTTTCACCATCTGACCTAGTTGCTATGGTCAGATATCCTATACCTATAAAGCAGCTGATAATTGTGATGGACTTTTCCATGGGGGAAAGGGCCATACTTTTAGCTTCTTCTCCCATCTTCTTAAACCCTAGTTCAACAGGTGGATTCTTCTAAGGATAGTACAATCCCTCTTAATAGGTCTGTAGCTGTGGAATCTATACAAAGATTCTGATTTTCCATATAAGCTATATGGTAATGAAGTGTTCCAAACTTGAGATCCCTGAACAATGAAACAGAACAATGTAGCTCATATCTCAAAGTCAGTTTACCTTAGAAATCAAATCTTCAGAAATTAGCGGTGATGAAGTGCATTTAGCAAAGCCTGCCTGCCATGTATCACTGAAATCAATAAAAGATTAAGTGTATTTTCAGAAGCATGTTCTGATATATGTATATCTTTTCAAAGTTAAGTTCTATCAACATTATGCCACATATTCCAAGATACCTGAGATAGTAGCCTGAAACAATAATCCAATCTCAACCATAATCTTACATTTGAAAAAAAAAGAAGCCAAAAACAACAACCACAACCCTGCCAGTCTTTTCAAACACATTGGCTAGAATTCTATAGCATACTTCCTCTGGTGTAACTCCACGAGTGAATTAATGTAAGTTAAACAACCAGTGTAGGCATTTTCTTTCACACACTGAGTCATGTCACTGGTATGTGGTAGGAGGTGCCTAAAAAGATGTCTAAACTTTTCACAATTTGCCTCTGAAAGTTACATTGACAGAGTTATACCAGTGGCTGTTACTAACAGGATTCTGTCAAGTCTTTAAAAAAAAGAAAGAAGAAACATGATAGTTGAATAGTATTTATAAAAGCACATATATCACTGTAACTGCAACCTTGTGAACATCTACTGTGAACTTAGTGGACCTTCCTTATTGGGAAATAGGCTCATCGGTGGGAAATTTTCAAATAGAATGAAAATAATAACAAATACTTGGAAGACATGAAAGTTCACTTAAAGGCTTTACAGTGAGAGTTCTTTCAAATCCAAATGAACACTGCCAGATTTACAGCTCACATTTCCAGTAATTGTCCATATGACATTTTTTGTATGAGTTACATGAAATGTACAACCTCCATGCCTTCTCTAGAGGTTGAGATCCAGTGAATTCTTTGAGGTAGGTTACTGAAAAATAGAGCAAAGCAAAAGAAAAGAGCAAAGTGTGCTGCTTATATACCCCATATTGCTTCAAGCACTCTCTGGGTGGTTTACAAGTTAATTATGCAGGCTTCACATTGCCCTCACCCCCCAGTGAGCTGGGTATTAATTTTACTGACATCAGAAGGATAGAAGGCTGAGTTAACCTTGAGCCAGCAACCTAGGATTGAACGCCAGGTCGTGAGTACAGTTTTGGCTGCAGTACAGCAGTTTAACCACTGCACCACGAGGCTCCTTAGAGAATGGCATACATGATGCCTGAAGGGCATTTGCCATGTCTAGAAGTATATTTGTGTTGGAAATGGACAATGACAGTTTCTTTCTGGCAGAGGCATGCTTCTATTAGTAGCTTGTTCAGTTATAATCTTCCCCAAAGGATCTGCCCATAGATGGAATAAAGATACTAAACTGAATTAACTAGATTACAGTGGTGCCTCGCTAGACGATTGCCTCGCAGGACGAGGAAATCGCTAGACGATGCCTTTTTGCGAGCGCTACTGCGCTTCGCAAAACGATGTTTCCCTATGGCGATTTTCGCTAGACGATGAGGTTTCCCCATAGGAGTGCGCCGACTAGTGGTCAAAAGCTGTCAGTGCAGCTGTCAGTGCATTCCTATGGGGACCCGCACTCGCTAGACGATGTTTCCCTATGGGAAATTTCGCAAGACGACTGCGTTTTCCCTTGGAACGCATTGAAGCGATTTCAATGCATTCCAATGGGAAAACGTGCTTCGCTAGACGATGTTTTCGCTAGACAGCGATCCTCGTGGAACGGATTAACATCGTCTAGCGAGGCACCACTGTATTCTATAATTATCTGGATGAAAGCCCATAGTACAGACCATTGTTCAAACCCTTTGATTTAAAACTTTCATTTCTTACCTGCTAGTTGGATACTAGCAAATTTCCTGTGGAGTTGTTGAAAGCTACTTTAGAAGCTTAGACTAGGACTGTGATGGTGAACCTGTGGCATGTGTGCCACAGCTGGCACACAGAGCCCTCTCTGTGGGCACGTGAACTAAAAGTCACCATCAAGAAATACTTACCTGTCCTCCAATCCCAGATTTCAGCACTCCCCTCTGCTGGTGCAGTAGTCCAGTGGAGGGGTGCAATGGTGGCCATTACCGGTCTAGCCCAATGGGGAATTGAAGGACCAGTAAGTATTTCTCCACCCCTGGGGGGGGGGGGGAAGCATTTAACCCTTGCAGTGCAGGGGCAGTTGTTTTTTCTAAACTAAAACCTCAGTACTGTATTCAGGTTTAATTGCAGTGTTGACACTTTGAAGTAAATAAGTTGGCTTTGTGTTGCAGTTTGGGCACTCAGGCTCAAAAAGGTCCGCCATCACTGGACTAGGACAAAAGTAAAAAAAAATTTAAAAAATTTAAAAAACCCTCAAAACTTCAAATTATCATTACTGTCATCATTAGGAACAACAGCAGCAATTAACACTACTTGTCCTGTCTCTGCTGTCTACAAAATGGGAAACGGATTAAAAGTCTTAACTGCTGTGCAGAGTATACTGAGGGGGATAGCAGTTTTCGAAGGAACCATCACTGTAGGATAAAACTTGTGCTGTATAAAAAACAGGGAATTATTATACTTCAAATATGTCACAATACATAGAAGAATTGTTGTTTTTTAAAGGTCTTGCTTCAGAATCTTAAAAGAAAATGAAAAATTAGGCAATTATTTTACTAATTTGATAAGAGAATTAAACCTGTTTCCTTCTTCCCGCACTGGAAATAACCTGTGCTGCCCTAAACTGTTCCTTAAAATACACTGAGTAAAAGCAGGACTGACAGCATCCCCCTCCCCACAACTCAGCAACTCTAATGTAATGACAGACTTCTGGTAGATTGAAATAACTTGTTGCAGCAACGGCTTTCCATCTTAGTACGAATCTGAAACAGAAATAACCTGTCGATCACTCCACATTTTTAAAAGAAACCAGAAACAGTGGTTTAGAGGTACTGAGTTGAAATCCCTGCGGTCAAAAGTTATTTGTTATGTTTTCATCAACTCTGTCAGTGATTGGGGAAAGGATGTAGTATGTGAGCTTCCGTGTCTGTTACGACTGAATGAGGGGGAAATGCTGCCTTGGGCTTTTCTCCAAACTGAAGTGCAGTCTTGACCAGCCGTGCTTTACTTAAAACTTAATTGGTATTTAAATCAGACAGTGATGCTTGTCTTTTATTGGATTGACATTTGCCAGTTGGTAGGTTTCAATGATATATTCATCAAGATCTAGACGTTTGGTCTAATACAAAGCTGCTTCACTCCCACCAAGCATTAGCAATGGCATTTTATGATGTCACATGAACCTATCAAAGATGTTACTTAAATGATTGATCTCAGACAGGTTTCTCAAGTGCTGTACAGGTAACTTGGCTTCAATGAATGCAATATCTAACTTAAATTAGAGAAAGAAGCATTTAACTCAGGGTAACATAAGTGAATTTAGTTTCAACTGCATATCCAGAGTTAGTTGTAACATTACGCACCATGCATTCTGACAGATTTTCTTTTTTTTCTTTAATTTTGTTATGTTCTCACCACACCATTGTAATGTCTCCAGCTCGCCCCGTTGGTAAGTAACCATCCTTCTATCCATTTTAGCATGGTTTCATACAATTTTTCACCTTTCATTTTGTAACCATGTAGTATTATATTTTACAGTATTACTTATCTGACGTGCAAGCAATGTGCTAGAAATATATTTCTTACTTTGTGTCTGTTCCAGACCCAGATTATCCTTAATTAATAGAAAGATGGACCTTTATTAGCCAGTGCTCCTATTTATCCAAAGCATACCTTATCTTCTTTTGCTGTATGTCCTGTATGACTAGAGTTATTATTTGTTTTAATTGGCTAGCCAAATATTTTGGCTGTTGTTTGGATAAATGTTAGTAGTGATATGTTTCAAACTGTAGAACAGTAGCCACAGTTTCAGCTACAGATTTAAAAGACAAACCGAAATCCATGAAAAGAACATCCATTGGCATAAAAGGGCTTCAGATAACTCTCATTGGTTTTCAAGTGATTGGAACCAGATTTATCCATACTTAGAAACAGATCCACTGAAATCAGTGGAATTGAAAATAATCATGGCTAAATTACATGTCATTGACTTCACCGATTCTACTAGTACATATGAATATGTCTGACTCCAATACTTCAATACTGTGTTCCTGATTTTCCTCTAAAAATAATGAAATTTTTGCATCTGTATTTTTAGCATGATCTTATTATTATTATTATTTATTTCATTTATACCCCGCCTATATGGTCTTGCGACCACTCTAGGCGGCTTCCAAACAACATAAAACAACAAATAAAATCACAAAATTATTACAAAAACAATTTCCATAACAATTATAAAACAAAAAATAAAGATAAATAGAAAAGATAAAAAGATCAGGTATTGACTGGAGGGAAGGCCTGTATAAACACCCATGTTTTTAATTGATTTTTAAAGATACCCAGCGTAGGGGCGGCACGAATCTCCGGAGGAAGATTATTCCAGAGGCGAGGAGCCACCGCCGAGAAGGCCTGATTTCTTGTTCTTTCCCTACGGGCCTCCCTCAGCGTCAAGCTCCTCAGCCTCACCTCCTGACTCGCACGGGTGATCCGGGTAGACCTTGGTGGGAGTAGGCATTCCGCCAAATATCGAGGTCCTAAACCGTTTAGGGCCTTATAAGTAAGCATTAAAACTTTGAAGTCAATGCGGAACCGAATGGGCAGCCAATGCAATGCGGCCAGAATAGGAGAGATATGCTGGTATTTTCTCACTCCACTAAGGAGTCTGGCCGCCGCATTCTGCACCACCTGAAGTTTCCACATCAACCTCAAAGGCAGCCCCACGTAGAGCGCGTTACAGTGGTCTAATCTTTAGATCTCTAAAGTACAAGGATTTATTACAACCATTGAAAAATATTTATACAGGGTTGAACTAAGAGCTCTTAATATTAAAGAACGTGTCAATGTTTCTTCTATTTTCTTGTGAAGTACTACATTTGCAAAACTTTGAGAACATGTAGAACATTTTGCCCTTTACTTGAGAATTGGTGATACTGTCAATGAACAGTATTAACAGTGAAAGATTATAAAGAGAGTTTATAAAGATTTTGAAATTGATATTTTTGTTTTACAATATTCCAAGTGAAATAAAAATAGTTGTTTTATAACATTTTAAGTGTGATCTCCCTCCCTGGCAATATACCTTGGGCATGTATGGTGCTGCATAAAGAATAACTGTATTGTTGTTCATCATTTCAGATATTTAATCTTCATCTATTATTATCATACCCTTCTTTTAAACAGGTGTGACAATTTAAGCTTAAATTATTCCTGTCTGTTTGGTCAAAGCAAGCCATTCTTAGCATATGGTACTCAGCGTACATATGCGAAATCAAGCATGGTTCTGCCTGAGGTAGATGGCAGCTGGTGAATGTAACAGCTCAATACCAGATTTCCATTAGCAAATCAAAACATTATGAGTAATATCTGTATTGCTCATCTCTGAAATAGCTGTTCTTTTATTTTGAGCTTTTGAAAAGATTTCCTTCAGGAGCTTGCAGCAGATGGGTTCTAGAAGCTGGATATTTATTCCTGTTTAGACCATTTGCTTCTATCATTGCACTCATCTGAAGACTTTTTCAGATGAACATTTTCAGCTTTTTTTTTTCTTTTTGTTTCACTGATATAGTGCAAAGAGTTTATTCCAAACACAATGAGTGACAGTTTAATGGGGGTAAATTAATTTAATCCATAGTTTTGTTCTCTCACGAGAAAACTTAATTGAAGAATGTAACATGTCTCAAACACGGAGTGAAAAAAACAAAACAGGAGTGTTAATCTTCCCAAAAAATGTCAGCATCTGATTACTCTGCCAGGTGTGGAAAATATAAATAATTAGGAACATTTAAGTTCCACTATGATCAACTGTAGTCAACGTAGCATTATTCCTATCCACTACAATTAACCTAAACAAGAAAATCATAAAGCGCTGCTCAACTTTCAGTGCATGTCTAAGGACTCAAGCACAGCTTTCTCCAAGTCCTGGTTACTGAAGTCTCTTACCTAGAGCTGCTGGCAATGGATGTGCAAAGTCTGTGCAAAATATGTGCTCTTATAGACCTTTTTTTTATTTGAGTACCCTATAGGTCTGCTTTAACTTAAACAACAACAACAAAAACCTCCAATTAACAACACGTGACTCCAATTACGGATCTTATCAAAATTGCCCCTTCCTGTTAAGAAAGGAGCATCAGTATCCAGTCAGTGAATGGTACTGGAACTTCCCCACTGTTGTCTTATCTGACAATTTGCATAACTTTGCCTTATTACTCCTGACTATGCATTGTTTCTTGTTTCAGATACCATATAATTACTTTTATTACGCCACAAAACAAATCTGATCATTATAAGGAGTCAAACCGAAGTACCCCCAAACAGTCTAGCAGTTATTTTTATGCTCTTTTCTGTTACATTCCTAGAAAGGGAGAAAGGTTTCACTGGTAGGTTGGACTGCTGAGGCAATAGGACATGAAAGCACATCTTGATGCTCAGATCCCCTTTTCCATTAACTGCCAGAAAATTATCAGATGTTCTTTCACAAGGCTGCTCAACTGCTCCTTGTGTCTGTCTCCCAGACATATAACTACTTCACGTGTGTTTCCAAGCAGGCATGTGCATACTAACAGGTAATCCCTTTTTTTACAATCCCCCCTCCGCTCAAATGTACGCATTTGCCTCAGTTTATTTCCTTGTTAGCTGAAGTATGCTTAACCAGTTTTCTCAGTATTTGAAATGCGAGCATTTTTATGTGCACACCTTTCTGATGCACACATTTTTC
This sequence comes from Intellagama lesueurii, assembly GCA_037013535.1. NCBI lineage: Eukaryota > Metazoa > Chordata > Lepidosauria > Squamata > Agamidae > Intellagama > Intellagama lesueurii. Next base: position 53,821,834 of record JBAJHW010000003.1, on the reverse strand, counting down.
AAAGATGCATCCACCCTTGCTCTTCCCTATAGTCAACCCAGTAAGTGCAAAAAAATAAATAAAATCCTGGATCAAAAACAGATTTCTCAGATTTTTACACATAAAAGTGGTCACTACATTGTGATTATTGCTTCTTCTACTGATGATGATGATGATAATAATAATAATAATAATAATAATAATAATAATAATAATAATAATAATAATAATAATAATAATAATAATAATAATAATAATAATAATATAATGTGCCATCAAGTCAACAACCCTTTTCAGAGTTTTCCAGGAAGAGACTACTCAGAAGTGGTTTACCATTCCCTTCTTCTGGGGGCATTCTGGGACGATGTAGCTTGCCCAAGGCCACACAGACTGGCTCTACTCACAGGAAGCACAGTGGGGAATCAAACTGCCAACCTCTGGCTTCGCAACCAGATACCTAAACCACTGAGCCAGCTACTACTCGTCATGCATTTACATTATTGTGGCCAAAATCCTGTTCATTTTAACTGTGTGCACTTTTGCATGCTGTGTGTATAGTCATCCTTTTGGTCATGTTTGCCCAAGGGGCTATTCATTAGTCCTTTGTGCATGTTTTCAGTGAGGCAGTCTTCAGCTTACATAACTACAGATTAGAGGAGCTCACAAAAAATCAACTATGTCCCCTATTTCCTAACAGAATTCTAGTCTGTATGTTCTTCCCTGGCCTGTATATGTAGGCTATTAGATCTGTTCATAGAAACTATTAGTAATTACAATGTTCTCAGTCTCAGAATCTATTTAATTTCCCATTATTTTGTGTAAATAATATATATAATTATAGTTCATCCTGGCTGTCAGAACCTTCTAAAAAAGTAATAGATATTTTTGATCTTCCCTTTTACTTCAGTCAGCAAAAATAATTTAGTGTCTAGATAAAGCTTTGTTCTGAAAATACTAATTGTTCTGATTTTTTTTCTCCAAACATTTTAGCCTGACAATAACGCAGAATATCCCTGAAGCATTTGGACTATTTATCCTGAATCATGGTCTACTGAACTGTAATACAGGAACTATAATACAGTTCCTTCCTCGTAGCTTAGGCTACTGTATATATATATCTGTCTCAGTTAAGTTATAACCATGTAATTGTAAAAGAAAATCTTTTAGAATATTCGAGTTCTTGAAATTCTGGACCTGAATCACTTCATGGGAGCATTCTTGAACTTCAAAGCAGCATTATAGTTACTCAGAGACAGTTTCCTATTTTTAAACTTAACTATATCGCTTACATGATGGATTGGATAAGCAGAGCTTCAGATTTAGAACACATAAGCTACCTCTGCTTTTGAAGAAGAAGTGGATTATTAAGGCAATGAATCTCAATGCCTAAAGATTTAAACAATTAAACTTTCAGTCCTTGTTCAGACAATAAATTCACTACAGTAGGAAACGGACTTTTAGAACGTATTTGTTTTAGATCTTGCAGCCTGAAGGCACATGAGTTCCATCATGAATTAAATATCTCATTTGATACACCATTTCCTTTGAGGTAAACATGGTGTTAATAAATCATGAAAGTCTCAAATGAGCTCCTATGTTTAAACCGCAAGGCTTCCAAAGAAATATTAATTACATTCCAAAGAAATATTAATTACATTTCACAAAGATTGGTTTTAGATATTAACACATTCTTAATTTTGAGGTTGTTACATTGGTCTTTCAAGAGTAACATTTCAATATAAGATTTTTTTTTCCTTTTGAGTACAGCTACCTCTGGATTAATCCTTATGTGACAAAGCTTATTAATATTTTTAGAGTGTATGTACATGTGCATATATGTGTGCACATGTATGTGCTCTCTCACACACAGACACTCTCATTCTCTCTCTCTCTCTCACACACACACACACACACACACACACAGAGAGAGAGAGAGAGAGAGGGGGGGGGGCAGGAAGAGAGAGATGATATGACCACAGTTTCCATTAAATTAATATGGCTGTCTATATTCTAATGAATTTAATGAAAATTGTCAGAGTTGCATTTGCTGCTTCCTTTTCACTCCCTACCAATTAATGTAGTGGTTAATGTGACACATTTTGTGCTACTAAATTGTACCCATCTCATTCATCTTCATGAGATTATCAGTACAGCCAAGAACTGTTGAACTGGTTCAGTGTACCTTTGTCTGGCTGATACTTTGCAACCCATATTCTTGAACATATTTTAGTATTAAATAACCTCAGTGTATTGAACAAAAAATAGATTGTGCATTCTTACACTAACTATTGGTGCATAAAACTCCAGAAATTTCCTTTGAAATATTTCAAAACATTTCTTGTAAGACCAGTGTGAAAGATTACTTTAGGAACAGAGCATGGTTGTTGTTGTTTTTTAAAATGACTACAACTTTATAAATTCTATTTTAAAGATCTGTTTGTTCTGGCACAAAAAAAAAGGAGTTAGAGACAGAGAAAAGAGTTGCATTGTTACCTTCTTTAGTAGCATACCATTACATACAAGTCGTATTTTACTGCCTCACTTTTAATTCCTGCCATAGAATACAATCTTCCGCTGTAAAAACAACTCTGAACATGATGTGATTAACCTTAGGGTCCCATCCTCTCATCTCAAAACCCACCTCGTACTTGGCCTGTGCATTCTATTCATGTTCAACCATCTCATTTCCATATCAGCTTACTTGCCCTCCCAAGTTGCTATTAGCATAACAGAGCTTTAGCATGACATTGATTGAAGCCTGAGCTTGCTGAACACAATATCAAAGCATAATTTACCAGAAATCAAATCTAATTTACTGTGTAGAGTATTTGCATTGCTCTAAAACAGTATTTCTAGGGGGAAATGTCCCAGACTTCTCATCTTAATTGTTCTTTGTTTTTGTTGTTGTTGTCTAATATTGTTTCATTCTTCAAAAAGCATGTAATGTATTTTCTCTGAGAACCATTGGCTTTGACTTACAAATGCCAATGCCACATAGATGAGTTATATTCTTTTTTTTATGACTCTCTAAATGCTGGCCCACAAGCAATGAGTGGCAATTTCTTAATAGCCAAAAACTTTGTTCATTACACTGTAAATGTTTATTTCAATGTCTGTTTGAATATGATCAATCTTTAAATGATCAGATGTAAGTAAAGTAGTACAACCAGTGTTTGTAACAGTTGTTATAATTTCTGTGGATGAATTCTGGATGGCAGGGCAACATACTTCACTTAACTGTTCTTTTCACAAGTATATGTGATTCACATTCAGGCATTTAGATTCCCAACTTTGTGCATCTTTTAATTTTCTAGCCAAGGTGGTAGCTGGGCAGCAATCCAGCAGTGATTTTTGACTTTTAAAGGCTCATGTCCCCACCATACTGAGACTCCTAAAGACTTTCCCAGGGCAAAAAGGGAACCCTAGTGAGCCTCAGAACCTTAAACATAAACTAGATGAGAAACTTCCATGGTCTTAAATTAAATGTTTCCAGTGCTCAATCCAGGTTACACTGGCACAACTGGATTTTGCCCATTTCATGGTTAAACTGTCCAGTCCATGTAATAAAGCTCTTGAAATAAACATTGTGTACATTATAAGCAACTTTATACATATATGATAGATATTATATGTTAAGTCCTTGTGATATCAAAGTAGGACCAAATGGATTATGTTGATTTTGCCAACACCAGTACCATTGGGTATATGGCGTCAGCTCATTTATCTTCTTCCACTACTTCATTCTACAGCTTTGCATTCTGATGGTTAATACATGGGGCTTGATCAATGTCCATAATGTCAATAATGATGAATAATTCTGTAGTTATCTTCCACTTAAGTCATCTGTATGATGTTAGTTGTTAGGGACAGTTTGCTGTTAATTGAGATCAGGCAAGTCACAGAGTATTTATAGAAGAATATTTGATAATTAGAAATTAACAGTTCTCCCCCATTGCATGCTATTATTGGGCTAGATTTATTCCACATGCCTATAGCAGACCCATTGCAAGGAAATTGATCATTAGTCGTAAGATAACTCCCATTTATATGAAGGAGCGTAATATGGGACTAATTTTGGATTTAGGCCCTTACTTGCAAAAATTTCATTTCTAGGCATATAAGTCAACCTTTGGCTATTGTTTCTATCTTAGAATGTGTGTTTTCTTTTACTAAGCAAAATGTTTTGTTCTCTAGAATGTACAAGTGTCATTGTAGCACTTTTCTCTTTTCTCTGCTTCATACAATTGCTAAGAATTTTCATTTCTTAATATCATATTTTCACCTCTCATGTCATAGCACCTCCACAGTTCGTGGTAAGACCACGTGATCAGATTGTTGCCCAGGGCCGAACAGTGACTTTTCCTTGTGAAACTAAAGGAAATCCCCAGCCAGCTGTATTTTGGCAAAAAGAAGGTAGCCAGGTGAGTCCTCTAAATGGGAATGTTATTGTTCTCTTTTTCCTCTTCTAGCTCATTATGGTGCTATAGTAGGTAAATATTTGCAAATATTCCTGTTGTGAAGCCATTATTTTTGAAAGCCAAAATCATCACCTAACCTTAGCATGTTCATAAACTTTCCCCTCTCAATATGTTTTCACTGACTTCATCGCTGTCAGTGCTGCTGTGTTTTAGTTTCATAAACACTTATGGGATCTAACTGTGCTGATTAGAATATTGTTGCAGTGTATTGCTATTCTGAAAAAGGCAAATTCCATGCCAGGAAAGAGATTGGTAATATAACTGGTAGTACTGTAACGCCTTTTTTCCTGTCTGTGGCGCAATCTAGGGACAGGAAAATATACTTGCTAAAAAGAATACTTGTAACATTCTTTGTTATTCTGTATGTGGACTGTCTCTACATGACAGGACATTTCAATGAGCAATATTCAAACAAAATCCGTTCCCTCCAAGCAGAAGAGAAACAAGGAACTTTTTTTTCTCATGTAGGTCCTGTAATTTGGGCATACTGTTTCAGGGCTCTTTTATTTTCTTCCTCTGTTTGTCACTTGGATTCTGCCTTTCCGTGGTTGCATTCTTCTGCCTGCCATTAGCCAAAACAAACCTGCTGCTTCCACCAGTGGCTTGCCTTGGGCATTGCCCACAGAGACAGAGTACTGTTTAAAATTCTCTAGCTTTCTCTTTCATCCCCCATACTACTCCGGGAGGTGAGAGGGATTCTTGTCAGGTATTAGCCAAGCAAATTTACTCCTGCTCTGCCTTTGCCTTCATCCTTCTGGCGTTATTCACTGAGAAATAATACTGGGAGATTTACTTTGTTCCAGAAGAAACATGTTATTTCGTCTTTTTAATCTTCTCCTGCGTTAGCTGTACAACTAATTGTCCATATTCTTAATCATGTTCTTTTGTTGGATTCCTTTAGTGATCTGGAATTTTTTGATTCTCCCCTATGCTGGTTTGCTTCTTATTTATCGGGTCGTTTGATTTAGATAGATAGATCTAGATACAGATATATCCATTCTGAAGGAATTTCCATTCTGAAGGAAATCAACCTCCATTCTGAAGGAAATCAAATCAACCCTGAGTGCTCACTGGAAGGACAGATCCTGAAGCTGAGGCTCCCATACTTTGGCCATCTCATGAGAAGAGAAGACTCCCTGGAAAAGACCCTGATGTTGGGAAAGTGTGAGGGCAAGTGGAGAAGGGGACGACAGAGGATGAGATGGTTGGACACTGTCATCTGAGATGGTTGGACAGCTACCAACATGAATTTGACCCAACTCTGGGAGGCAGTGGAAGACAGGAGGGCCTGGCGTGCTCTGGTCCATGGGGTCACGAAGAGTCGGACATGACTTAACGACTAAACAACAACAAATGGGATGCTATCTTTCATCTATGTTTCCTTGTGCTGGGGGGGGGGGGTTTCCCAGGAGACTCTTCTGGGCCCCTGATGTCTTCTCTTTTTTTCCATAGTCCTCAGATCAACATAGTAGAACCCATGGATTGCAGTAACACTTATATATCGATGATACTCAGAAATGTCTTTTAACCCCAATTTATTCTTCTAATGTTCCAATTCATATTTCAGATTGCTTTTCTAATATTTCAGCTTGGATGCTCCATCATTGTCTAAAACTTCGTCTCCCTAAAACTTATTTATTTATTTTCTCCCCACAAGTTTTTTTCTTTCAACAAGTTTTTAAGTAATGATAATGTTATTGCCCACTCTACAGATTTGCTAGAATTCATCTTCCCCCCCCCCTCCCTATTTCTTCTGCTTAGATCATGCTTCATGCCTAGGTTATTTCTCATTTAGACATTTTGAGTTGGTCTTCCATAAACCCATATTAATCCTCTTGTTTCTCAACAGCAAAGATCACTTTTTTGTCCCATTTTCATTTCATGTTCCTCTTATTTTGAAATGTCTTCACTGGCTTTCTGTCAATTCTAGGATTCAGTATAAGTTTTTTGTTCATATATTTAAAGAACTTCATAGTCGCTCTCCTGGTTTCTCTTTTAATCGTGTTTTCCTGTCAATTGTTCTTTCCATTCTTCCAGTTCTGTACTTCTCCCTTGTATAAGGATCTGCTTTTTAGCACAGTTTTGCCCTTTCTCTTTCTCCACCCCATATTCTTGGAAATAACTTCCTGAATAGGTGTGGGCTGCGCCCTCACTTGGTATATTTAAATTCCTTTTTTAAAATGTGCCTGTTCAGTGAGATTTTTTACTCAGTTTAGTTTTTTATTGTATGTATCGCTTTTTGTTTGTTTGCTTCAATTTTGCATTTTTAATTGTTTATTTTTATTATATTAATACTTCTTCATGTCTTTTTACCAATTGGTGTGCATCTTGAGGTAGAGTTTTCTTATTTTATTTTGACTTTCTATACAGAGCAGTGTACAAGGACAGCCATATATGAATGAATGATAATAATAATAAAGTGCATCTAGGGCTTTCTTCCCTCTCCTATGCTACACTGGATGTGAGAAGGGCATTCCTACTAGGCACTAGCAAATTTCAGAGGTGACCGGCACAAACCTGAAATGCTGCACGCCTGCAACATGACACAGCAATTTACCATGCTGCCAAGTTTCCTGGTGATATGTGATACACATGCAGACTCCAATTTAGTGTTGAGTTTCCCCACGCATGTGAATGGGAATCAGAGGGCTTGAGATGTCTGGGTCATGATTTGGAATCATGGTCTGGGTCTAACCAGAGAGGAGTGAATTGCTCCAAACTGAACTCAGTCCCTATCTGAAGTATCTACTTAGCATCTGAACTAAATTGGTAGACCCTTGCACAGCCCTCTTGTGTATGCACTAGATGCTGGCAATGTTTGATCAAAAGCAGAATGTGAAAGTGTACTTGTTAAAAGTAATTAGTTACGGTTGTAAACCCCAATTCCCAGTGGCATTTAGATACACTTATAGTAGCTATTTTTTAGAAAGTAACTCTTTATTTTTTGATTTCTCAGAAGTAACTAAAGTGGTCATCTTTAAACATTGAAGCACTGCAGACTGCTAGCCTGTGGTACAAAATACATTCTCTTCCTCAGCACCTTGTCTTCACCCAGCAGAACACCAAACACAGCATGAACCATGTGCCATTGCAAGGGCTTGGGACATTACTTTGAAAATAAGATCCCTTTTGCATCTCCTTAAAAGCTCCCAAAGGTCAAATTGTTGGCACTACCATTTTCAAAGCAATGGGTTGTGCTGTTTGTTACATTACTACTTTTGTTGGGAGTTGCTGGGTAGAGGGAGTATTACCACTTCTCTTAACTATGTATAGTGACTGGATAGGTTTTTCCTCTCCTTTTTAACTTGAAAATGAGCAAGATTCAGAGCAGCACAGGATCGTGTTTGCTACTAACTGTATAGTTTAGAGCAGAGTAGGCTAAAGTGGCAAACAAACAATCCCAGGGATTGCCGGGAATTGTCTGTTTGCTCAAACATCTGACAAGGCTAAACTTAGGGAGCTATACTTGTTATCCTTGATCTTCCAGGGAATTCAGGATATATAAGTACCCTAGCACAGAGAAAAGCAGAGGTATTATCTTCACCCCGAGTTCATTTCACACCCAGAGGTATGCCATTTTGATGGGTCTATTCCTTTTCTGTCGTTGCTAGTTGTTCTTGCTTTTGCTTCATTACACAAATCATACAGTATTTATGGTGAAACTACCGCTGAAAGCAACTAGTGTATTTTTGAAAAGTGCAAGATTGCTGAGAAAAACCCCTCCAGTCACCACACACAGTCAAGAGAAGTGAGAATAGTACCCAACAAAATATTCCTTCATTGAGGAAATCTAACCCCTTTATTGAAATTAAACGAAGAAGAAATGTTCACAAACATTTTAAGAACCTTCTTGTAAAATGGTCTTAATAACATGGTAATGTTTATGTAAAGTGGGCTTATAGTGTCACACTTGAATCTAATAAAGTGGACATCCATCATGTTGTAATAAAGAGAAGAGCTTCTAATTAAAGTAGGACATCATTTGCAGGATTAAAGTCATTTAGCGTAATTGAAAAGTGTTAATACCCTATTTTATCCTCTTCCATTTGTATCACTTCAAGGGTAAAACATTTTAAGGTGAAAATGTGTCTTGTGTCTTTAATTGAATGTTATTACCTACTGATTGTAACATGTTGAAGCTGTTTAATTACAAACTTGCAAAATTAATTACAATATTGAAAACCAGATCCCAGAGGGTTACAGTGTTCTATTTTATTTATTTATTTATTTATTTTTGGCAAGTAAATGTAACATAAAAATTGATACCTCCGTTGTTTATAATCAAACATAGTTCAGTGTGATTCATTATATTCACATGTTATTTCTTAATTGAGCTGCAGTAAAGCAACAGAGGTTAACCAGGTTAATGTTTCCATCCTAATATGAAAATGCCCAGGCTTTGTAGTGAGACATCAACCTATTAAATATTTTTAAAAGTCCAGTCACTGTATTTTATCATCAAAATTAAGTACATTATATTTTAGTTTTGCCTGAATGAGAATGTGCCAAGTATCCTAATGTTTTTATCTTAATGCCTAGTTACAGTCTACATTGGTAGTGCTGTCTTTCCCTCCTTGTCAAGAAAACTCTTCTTAAAAAAATTGTTCTATGGCACTGTTAAACTGAGCTATTTAACATTAGCTGTACAGTATATTGTACAGACACCATAAATCATAATACATTTTTCACTTAAGAGACCTTTTCTTCCATCCTGTCTTATTATGTATAGCCACTAGGAAGGAGTGCGACCATTTCCCAAGATTTTTCTTAGTGCCAGTTTATGCATCAGCAGTTGATTTCTTGTATTTAGTAGCTACCACTCTGGACTGCAGTCATATGCAACAAAATGTACTAGCCTTATAACCAGGGAATGTATTTACTTCTTGATCCCATTTTCTTGTGGGCAAAATATAGGGACTAGATAAAAGCTAGAACAAAAAGTGCCAGAACAGCCACTTGATAATAAAAAAAACTATGCTGAAACTATTGGAATGTGAGGTACACACATTAAAACAATATTTTAGAAAGCAAAGACATTAAATTTACTTGTCTATTAACTCTTTCATGCCCTCAAACCAGCTAAAACAGAATGGCCTCGAATAGTAACTTCTACGTAGAGCAAGCCAACCAAATTCACCAGTCACACATGATTAGAGGGGATGGATGCAACAAGTCACAAGCCTTCAACAGGAATCACACTCCATTTGGTTAGTCTCTTGTAGTCCAAAGCAGCCAATGAATACACTCATTAGGAACTGGAGGCTTTACCTAACACTTCTTTCTCAACTACTTTTCCTTATGAAGCACAAGAATTTATGTGTGATTCCTATATTTTGTTCTGTGTGTCAAACAACATAGCTTTCAGTAAAACATCTCAGGCACATATGCCTCCAAATAATGATACAGCCATTATAACCTCCAACTGGTATTTTTATAAGAGTCAAAAATCCTTTCTTAGAGTAAAATTTTTCTCATTAATTCCATATATGCTATGTCTGATTTACAAAGTGAACACCACATAAACGTGTGACCAACCACTTGTCTCTTAGCAAGGCATACAACAATATATGATTTGTGTATCTCTTATCTTATTGTATTACTGTGTCCTAGGTTTGCAAAAACATTGGTGACTCATAATTTTTGCACTGATTTTGATTGTGCGTCTTTGCAGAATCTTCTCTTCCCAAACCAGCCTCTCCAGCCCAACACCAGGTCCTCAGTGTCACCAACAGGAGATCTCACTATTACCAATATTCAGCGGTCTGATGCAGGCTATTACATCTGCCAAGCACTCACTGTTGCTGGAAGCATTTTAGCAAAGGCTCAGCTAGAAGTTACAGATGGTAAGAAAAAAAAAGACCTATGTTATTTCTATATTACAAAATAACAGGGAGCAGTCAATATAGTTATATGTGATAGAGAAGCCACTTTTGAAAGAAACTGCCACTGGCTTATATCTGACCCATGGCCTCTTCATGTCATATAAACCTTTCTTATTTATTTCTTAGAGGAATTTATTATAGTACCATCTAGAGATGTATGAGTGACATTTGGTCTAATTTGGTAGGGATGCAGTAGAGAGGTTTCTTGATGGCTGCTTTAGGACTCTGGGATTACTTGCTGAGGGAGGCTAGGATGGCCTCCTCTTGGGGTTCCTTCTAACAGAAGGTAAATCCATTAAAAAAAATGAGTTATACCTGGTAAGGACTTTGGTTTATTGTTGATCTTTCAGTTATACTTTGACCTGTGTATATGTTTTAATTGCATTTGTTTTATTTAAATCTTGATTTTGTTGAGTGTTGATTATAGAAGAATGGTGAGGGTATAAAGAATAAAACACTAAATGGTAACACAAAATAAATACATTAAAACATGCAATAAAAATATAAAGTAAAATGCATTAGGAACAGCATGAAACTAATAAACACAGCCATCATAAAATAGAGCAACATGAATTCAGAGGTCAGAGAAAATAAAAAAAGATCTTTGACATAAAAATGACATCAGGGTAGGTACCAGCTGAGCATGTCTGAGTACTCCATAATACGGCACTATCCTGAGAAGACCCTTTCTCCAGTAGCAAATTTCAGATGCTTAGTGCTTGAATGGTAGAGGAATCTGATGAAGGGCATTTGATGTGCCACTTTTAGTGTTTCGACAGGCATATATGGCGAAAGGCATCCTGTTTGCAAACCAGAGAGAACTTAAAAGGTCAGTAATAGTTCTTTGAACTAAGACCTAGAGAGCATGCAGGCAGCTGAAGTCAGAATAACAGTATAAAGATCATGATAATGACATTTGGATTGTTAGTAGCACTAAAACTAATGAAGCCAAAATTCCTATTTGGCTACTAATTCATTCTATTCTAAGGCCTTAATACTCTCTTTTAACAGACTCATTAAATATCTTCTGACAGACTTTGATTAATTTTTACCATTAAAAATGGTGTGTTACATACAGATCCACTTTTATGTGCCCTGTAGATACCTGAACATACCATGAAAATATCTAAAATATACTGATTCTGAATAATCTGGCTTTCAGCAAGCACATATTCATCATTTATGATGGGTGGAGAGAATCAGCAGCAGGTTATGGTGGACTGAATGTGGGCCTGATGGTTTTCTTTGTTTTCTTAAAATATGATAGTATTTTTATGACAAGGAAAGATAATTTCTTCAATATCCTTGCATCTTTACAAGTATGCTGCTAGTTTCTGGAAATTAAAGCCTAACCTTTGCTCAGTGACCTCTTTATGTCTTACCCTTCTTTCATTCTTGATGACAAAATGATGCATTTTCATACAATTCAAATTTACATGTAGATGAAAGAGACATTTTAAATTAATGGAAGAGCAGTATTTTTCTTAAAATCTGTCTACAATGCTGTCTGATTCAGTGCCATGGCTGTGATTGGAATAAATATAGTGCACAAATATTGGCCAAGAGAACACTGAGCTGTTAATGTTTGCACCTGCTTGTCCTGAAAAGATTTACTGCAACAGGAACTGAAAGGAGCAAGTTAGGTTCAAGGAGATCCATGATGGGGAATTCTTCCTTCAGCCAGTCAAGGCTTCTGGTCTGTCTTATTCTCCATAATTTATAAGAGTAGAGATATATGTAAGGAAAATATTTTTTAAAAAGAGATATAAGAAAAATTAACAAACTGTCACTGATTTTTTTCCATCTCTTCAAGTAGACGTCAGTAATATTATGTGATATATCTGTACTATATGAGGCTCATATCATGTTCTTTATAGGTTTTGTTATTTGTTAAGTTTGTATTATATCCTTTCTCCAGTGAATTCAGAGCCACATAAACAAGTTCGCCTGTTTGTGCCTTTTTTTTAAAACTACAGGTTTTTTTGTACCAATAAGAAAGGCCACTTTCCAATATGAGGATATCTCTTATCTTTACCCAAATAAAGTATTGAAACATTAGTATATTTTGAACAGTTATCTTTTTAGCTTTTTGTTTAGCCTTTTCTCCCCTTTTTGGATAATGATTTAGCAGTGAAGCAACGTATTGGTTCCATTAGACCCCATTTAGTTTGCTCTAAAGCAGCTTACATCCAATAGAAATGGCTGTGGAAAGTGAAAACATATGACATAAGCAAAAAAGAAAGAAGTGCATAATTATACTATATATAGTTCTACTTCAGTTGCAACGTTTTGTAGCTTCTGTTGGAATTATTTTTAACTCAAGTATTCATATGAGAAGAGATTACTAACTGTTATAAAATGTGCTGAGCTGAGAGATAATCTTGCTGATTATGGATTGTGGCAAGAGCTTTCCGTATATTTGAAATTCAGATATGCTTCCTTGAAAAAAATACCATGTAAATACATTCTCTCCTTCTCTCATGGAGAAATGAAATCTTTTCTCAAAAAAAATAAATTTAAAACAATCTGAGCAGTTTTCTTCAAAAGAAAACTAGGTAAGCATCTCGGATTTATAATGACACATTATGCAAATATACTAAAAGCTTCACTATACCTGTCAGCATGAGTTTAATACAGAAAATTCAGTTATTAATTCTACACAGTTTAGCTTTTCCAGTGCACATGAATATTAAAAGCCAATCTCAGTTTCCTCTCATTTATTTATTATTGATATTGATATTATTGATATTGAGTTTATTGTTGTTTTGTGGTTTTTCTGTCTGTCTTTGAACCTATCACTGATTGTTCTGTTTCTAGGTAAATCCATGCTTTGTATTTTAAAGGTAGTGTTTTTTACAGCCTAACAATGTCTCTTGTATTGGTCAGCAAGTGGATAACTTTTTCCCAAATGATTTGAACCACTAATTTAAAATGTAATGTACATCATCTAAGATCTTCAGACTGCTTTTGCAGGTATAAAGCAAAAGCTAAGTAATTTATTTAGGTACTTTCTTCAAGTAAGCAAAAGTTCATACATGTAGCCATTTTCAAAATGTATCTAAGTACTGATTATACTCTGTGGAACCATTCCACATGGTGAAGCTCTTCTGCATGTATTTAAAGCAGTCTTCTAAAAATTCTGGAAATGTTTCAGTTGGTGTACAAGTTATAATTACAAAGCCAATATAGTAGTTTATAGATTACTGGATATCCTACTTGTTCATTTAACCTTTAGCCTTCATGTCATGGAAGCCTGTATTAGTCTCACCCCTAATACCCTTGGAAATGAAGGCTCCTTCTGGCCAGGAGACTTTCAATTACTTTATTGATCCTTTTGTATTTAAAGGATTATGATCTACTCATTTAGTCAGTAAAAACTAATTATGTGCCAATGATATTGTCTTTTTTCTTTTCTTTTAAAAGGCTTTGAAAATTCTGGTAGCTTACTTTAGCTACCCCCTTTAAGGATAGAGGTGAAGGCAGCCGCTTTCCTAGATTACTAATGGTGACCAGAACTTTTCCATATTCACCTCAGTAGAATGCTTCATATGGAGCAATGTAAATGAGGAGAAATATCTGCACCTTCTCCTAAAATCCCAGTTCAATTACTGGTGTTACATTCGGTGCTGGTCTGTGTGGATTTGTGTTGCATCCTTGAATTTCAGAATACTTTCATTCAGTTTTTGTCTGAATAATATGAAGACAGAAGAAACGGGCTTTTTCAATGTAGTTATACTAACACCAAGGAACAATCTTAGTTCATTTTTATAATACGATATTTGTATTTTCAGTCAGGTAGAAAGCAAAAACTATATTTTTTCTGCTTAACAGATGGTACAGAGGATACATTCAGCAACCAAATTATTTATGAAAAACTGTTCTCACAGGAACAGTGAACATGAGCATTTACCTCATCTTAGAGATATCCCACTGGTAGCAGAATGAAGTATACATGCAGCCATGCGCTTATAAGTCACAGAATCATTTATAAAATAACTCAAGCATACAAATGTATAAATTTAAGTGAAAGATTAGAATTAATAATTTTAAAATGTGATGAATAGATGTGATATATAAGCAATTAGCCAGTTTGATTAAATATGAAATATTCCTCACTAGAGAGCAGTTCATTCAGTTAACTTATTGAAAAGTTAATTTTTATGCATGTTATAGTTAGAAATTATTGTCGAAATCCACTGTAGAGCTTGAAGTAGCATAGGAATATTTGGCCTCTTATCCTTGCAGCTTTTTCTAGCCCCAGAAATTGGCTCCACAGGAGTTCCAGCCTTTTGGAACTTATTTTTCAGGGAACATAGCCCAGTAAGAGGAAGGGAGATTGTCTCCTCCCCACCTCTGCCTGCAGAAGCTGCTTTCACAAGCACTGTGACCCCATCAGATAATGGCCAAAGGTTTTGATGATATGTATGCTGAAGAAAACTAGAAGAAAAATCTTTTACTTTTCCATTTTTAATTGGTGGACAATTTCTTTCCATTTTGTTACCATCGTTTCTGGTGGTACAGTTTAAGAAAGAGAGACAGAGATCTCAAATGCTTGTTTTGATTGATCCTCTGTTTTAAAAATTATGAACAGTAAACTCCATATTCAAACCCAGTGGAGGCTGGTGACTACAGTTTCAAGAGGGCAATGAATCTGATTTGGTTTTTAGAATTTATAGAAGCTATAAAAGGTATATTAAACTGTAAGCCCTCATAAGTTCAGTACCTTGGATATCTCTAGGTAGCATTAGTTCAGCCTGGAGTGGATCCACAGCACCCGCAAAATCACTTACCTGAAAAAACTTTTTTTAAAAAAATTGTTTATTTTTGCAAATAGAGTTTGGTTGACAAGCAAAAGTCTAAATCCCCTCAGGGCTGACACAACTATAGGCATAAATGTTACTGAATGCCTTTAATACATCTTCTTGCCTAGTTGTAAGTTCTTTTTTGAAGGCTAAGTTTTAAAAGGTGCCCAAATATATGGCAGTAAGTCATCAACTAAATAAAGATTTATTTATTTATTTATTTATTAGTGAAGCTTATATACCGTCCAACATAGTGAGATCACTATTCGGGGTGGTTTACATAAAATGAACCAAAATTATATAAAAGATGTGCTGCTTATAGAACCAAGCAAGAATAGAATTCCCATCACCCCTCCAACTAAATCAGTCAGACATTACAACTATACATAATTTAAAAAGGTGAATACCTAATGGCACCTGATGTAAAAATAGAAACCCTAACAAAATTACAATAAACCAATAAACCACGTACATTAAATAGACAAAATATAACAAAACATAACAAAACTTAACATAATAGGGGGGCAATGAGAAGTCTATGGAAGGATATTGCTGAAGGCCTCCCTAAACAATTCGCTTTTAACATGTTTTCTAAAAATTTGGAAGGAGGAAGCCTATCTCACTTCCCAAGGAAGTCAATTCCAAAAAGAGGGTGCCACTACTAAAAATGCTCGATTCCTAGTGGAACCTTCCTTTATTTCTCTTGGAGTAAGCACCCTCAATAGTAAGGCCTGAGAGGATAAGGCTAACCAGCTAGATATGCTGGGGGAGAGACACTCCGACAGGTAACAAGGTTCAAAACTTTTAAGCGCTTTATAACTCACACCTTGAATCTTTCACAAAAGCTAATAGGATGACAGCGCATGTGAGTCAAGAACAGGGAAATATGATCAGCCAGAAATTAACCTGGCAGTCAAATTCTGGACCTGCTGGTATTTCTGTACTATCTTCAAGGGAAGCCCCATGTTGAGAGCATTGCAGTAGTCAATTCTTGAGATTACTCATGTGTGCATCAAAGTAATATAACACACCTTAGATCCACAATATGGGTTGGAGCCAAGCAACTGCAAGTACAAGGGTGGGGGAATGGTGTTGCAGTCATAAGAAGGTTTTATACCATTCTCATTTTTATATAGGGACGTGGTGGCGCTGTGGGTTAAACCGCAGAAGCCTCTGTGCTGCAGGGTCAGAAGACCAGCAGTCGTAAGATCGAATCCAAGCGACAGAGTGAGCTCCCGTCGCTTGTCCCAGCTCCTGCCAACCTAGCAGTTCGAAAGCATGCAAATGCAAGTAGATAAATAGGTACCACCTCGGTGGGAAGGTAACGGCGTTCCGTGTCTAGTCGCACTGGCCATGTGACCATGGGAACTGTCTTCAGACAAAACGCTGGCTCTATGGCTTGGAAACGGGGATGAGCACCGCGCCCTAGAGTCGGACACGACTGGACTAAATGTCAAGGGGAACCTTTACCTTTACCATTTTTATACATGTGGAAAAAGTTGTACAAGCAGAATATATTTGGATGTAGGCTCATTTTTTCTGTAGGCACAAGGTCGAAAGCCATATGTATTTAAAATAGTCTCTAAAAATTCTGCTTGAACATTGTGTTTTATGCTTGAACTTGTGCCTTTATGTAAGCACTGGTATGTGTCAATTGATATTAACATTTTACTTGGTTTTCTACATATAGCTTGAATATTATTACAGTTTGCTGCCGGCGACCTCAGTGACTCACTGAAGTATTATTTTTGTTATTAATTTCTCTTAGATAGAGGCATTGAAGAACAATGTTTCATTATGTAGAAAATATTTTTGAGGACATTGACATCTATTCAATATGCTTATATATTATTTTATAAAGATGATTCATAACTAGCATGTACACAGTAATACCTTGTAAAAAATAAATCTGTTTTATTCAGTTTTAACAGATAGGCCTCCACCCATCATTCTTCAGGGACCTGTAAACCAGACATTGGCAATAGATGGAACAGCTTTGTTGAAGTGCAAAGCTACTGGTGACCCAATGCCAGTTATCAGCTGGTTGAAAGAAGGGTTCACTTTCCTGGGTAGAGATCCAAGGATATCTATACAAGACCAAGGAACTCTGCAAATTAAACTTTTACGAGTGAGTAATGTTTTAATCACTTGTTAGCTATTTTGAAATAAAGATATTAATAATTAAATGAAATCTATGTAATTATGAATTGAGTTCAGTTCAAGCAGTCAAATATTTAGTAACTGTTTTGTTGGTGGTGGCTATACAAGTACTATCAACAAAACACATCAGCCAAAGACCTTTTATCAAGCAATAGGGATTCCTGTTCTCATTGACAGAAGGAAAAAAATTAATGCATTATTGATTCAACAGGATATAATAATACCATTGTGCTATGCATCAAGCCATATCTAACTTTCTCAGGAGCACCCATCTTTGACTGCTGTAACATATTGGCTGAAATCCAATGGTAAGTCACAACTAGAGTAGGCCTATTGAATCAGTGGAATTTGCAGAAGAGTTGGCTCACAAATCACCACTGATTCAAAAGATCTAATGTATTGCAACTTATTAGTGGATTTCAGTCACAGAAAGGTCAATACGGTGCATACTCTTAAAATGCATTGCTTTTTAATCTTGCATAAACTCATAAACTAACTTGCATGTTAGCCCATCATGACTGAAAACTCTTCATCTTTGTACAGAAGTCTGAGTTGGTTTCTCTGTTGGATTGATTGATTTATTGATTGCCCCATTAGTGCAAGCACTACTAAGGGGGGGGGGGGGTTCCAAGTTAAAACCTAAAAATCCCATAGACCCCCACATAACAATATAACAATAATATGCCAATCAAAAAAATGCAAGAAGAGATACAATCAGAGATGTGGGTATTCGTATTCTTATACAAATACGAATATCCCCCCCACAGGTGGAAATAACCATTCCGCCGCTGACGCCAGCTCAACGGAGCCTTCCTATCGTGCCATTGTCCACAATGGATTAGCCACTCCTGGCAGGAGGTGGGATGACAAGCCTCTCTTGCAGGTCGCAGAGTGGCTAATCCATTGCAGACAACGGCACGATAGGAAGGCTCCGTCGAGCTGGCATCAGCGGCAGAATGGTGAGTGGACATGGGGCTGGACTCTCGTTATTTCCACCTGTGGGGGGATATTCGTATTCGTATAAGAGTATGAATACCCCCATTTCTAGATACAATCATACAAGAGAGAACAAGAAAAGAAAAGAAATATATTAACAGCATCCAGGAGACTCAGTTGTTGAAAGCAGCTTTGAATAGTTCTGTTTTCAATGAGTCCCTGAACATAAGGAGGGAAGGAGCCTGTTATATCTCCGCTGGTAACCTATTCCAGAGACTGGGCACCACTACTAAGAAAGCCCGATCCCTTGTCTTTGCCTTTCTGAGCTCCCTTCGTGTGGCCACGTTTAGCAACATGGATTAAGAGGAGTGGGTGAAACAGGTAGCTGATTTCTGGGAGAGGCATTCTGACAAGTAACAAGGTCCTAAACCATTAAAGGCTCTATAGGTCATAACCAGTACCTTGAATTGAACGTGGAAACTGACAGGGAGCCAATGAATGTGCACCAAGACTGGGGATATATGATCGAATTTTCTAATCACAGAAGTAAGTTTCCTTTATTACTGTGGTATGCTAGAATAAGTTAGTTGCTTAATGCCAATAGAATAAATGTTGATAGTTCTTAAAATAGAAACTTAGTTACATTTTACAAAAATAATTACAACTGCATGCTGTGATAGTGGACCAAGCAAGTCCCCAGTTTGGTGGGGAAGTACTTGAGTCACAAGCTGCCCTTAATTCATGCACATTTCTAAAACATAACATTAACATTTTCCCCCATTAATGCTTACTAGTGTTAGAAGTTCTGAAATGAATTTTACAAATCTTTTTAAACAGGACCCTTAGTTAACTTTAACTATAGTTAATCTACAAATGGCTAAAATGGCTGAGCTCAGTGAGTTAGGTATGTGACTGCAGAGCCAGAGGTTGGCAGTTCAATTCCCCACTGTGCATCCTAGAGGAGCCAGCCTATGTGACCTTGGGTGAGCTGCGCAGTCTGAGGATGATCCCAGAAGAAGGGAAGAGCAAACAAGTTCTGAGTACTTTCTACCTACAAAATCCTAAGAAGGGTCATCATAAGTCAGAATTGACTTGATGGCACATGCTTATTCATTATTAAACAATGATAAAGATGAAAAGAAATGGAATTTATGCAGGGGTTTAGCTGCATCCTTTCCTCTGATTAAGTGATGTTAATAGGAAACTAGCATCATGTACACCCAAGACACTGTGTGAAAGGATCTTGTGGCTGGACCCATTGTTTCTGCTCTCTATTCAGCAAATTCAGAACAATATTTATTTATATTACAAGATAACAGAATTACATTTTTTCTTTGGGGTTATCCATTCTTTTGCAAATAATTTGTACAGAATGCATACATTACAGAGATATGATATATACAAAGAGACACCTATAAAGTCTAGAAAGAAAATCTAGATGTTGCATGCACAGTTAAAATTTTAGTGCAAGTACAGTTTAGTTGTGTCAGCAGTAGTGCTAACACTTACTTTTATTATCATTCCTTTTTCACTGCCTCATAAATAGGCAGCTAAAGAGTATGAGAATGAAAGGCTATTTTGTTTCCTGCCACTATCTCATCAATGCTCGTAAATGAATTGTTAACCTCCTTGGAACAAAATGGAATTTATTAAAAAATGTATGCTAGCTTTCCTTGAGTAAACAATTTATCCTTCCTTTCAAGGCTAAAGGCAGGTTTGGGCCATGAAGGTTAATGCATTTTTACTGTAGAGCTAGATTAAAGAATGCGCTTGAATAGTCAAGATCCCCCAGTAGTGTTAGAAAGCAGCAATTAAAGGTTAGAGCTTAGTGATTTCAAACAAACTTTCAGAGCATTGATGATGGGCTTCTGGCAAGAATCCACATGTGAGAAGCTTATAGGGTACACTTAGCCATGGACATAGCCCTATATGTGTTCAGTGATGCATGTCCTTTAATTGCTTTGTTAAAGACACAAGATCTATAAAACAGCCTCAAACAAAATTAAGCATTTCTGTATAAGAATTGAGAAGAATATCCACAGAAGTATATATAATTTTATAGCATTAAGTTGATCACCTACATGCAAAAATATTCCTTCATTATCACTCTGAAGAATGCAGAAAATTGAGTGTAACAGGTAGATTCTGTAGATGTTTATGAATTTGAACATTTAAATTGTTTTGGAAATATTAGTTTTAAATTTCCCCTGAAATACATTTTGCCTTAAACTTTGGCAGTTCAGGACTCAACCTTAATTCTTTTGGGTGAGTACATTCTCAGGGAAAAATAAAAACCTCCCCATCTTGTCTTATGTTGATTGCCTACAGACAGCTATTTATATAGTATTAACTTAATGTGACTGCTAGAAAAACATGAAGTGATTATAATTCTTACCTCAGATCATAAAAGCGAGGAAACAAAGAAGTAGACACTCCAGTCACCTTGGGCAACTGGTTTCTCATATGGTAGAGTGACAGGCTACCATAAATAAATAGCTGCATTTCTGCAAAATTTGATATATTTACAGTTCTTGGGGGCAGTTAAGGTAATAATTATATTATGCATGGCTAGTTGCTTTTCAAAAAAAATGTTTTTCTCTACCTTTCTACTTGACTTGAGCAGTAATGATGTGCTGAACTATTATCAAGGTTTACATGCACAAATCTATGTAGGCTGATTAGAATCACACTTAAGGGTCATTCTTAAGATTAAATAATAATGATTGTTTAATTCTTAATATGATTTGCTGTCTTTTTTCCTCAGGAATGATTGTCCCAGCCCCTGTAATCCTACATTAATTCACACACTTTATTCCCCTTAATTATGTGCTCAAATGTGTTTGATTTATCATACCATAATAGCTACATATTTGTATGAATTTAATTCAAAAGAAGCTGTCTCTGTTATAAACCTATGCCTGGTGTCCATAATGGGCTGCATAATGGCAAACAAATTGAAACTTCATCCAGACAAGACACTGGTGCTCCTGGTCAATTTGAAGGCCAATAAGGGAATAGGGATGCAACCTGGTGCTGGATGAGGTTACACTCCCCCTGAATACTCCAGTCTGCAGCTTGGATGTGCTCCTGGATTCATCCCTGAGCCTGGAAGCCCAGGTATCAGTGGTGGCCAGGAGTGTACTTGCACAGTTAATGCTGGTAGTCCCACTGGCCTGTTCCTGGAGATGTCTGATTTAGTTACCTGACACATACCTTAGTTATATCCCTCACTGATTACTGTAACATGTTGCATGAATGTGGAGATGTCTTTGAAGATGGTTTGAAAATTTCAGCTGATTCAAAATGCAGCTGCCAGACTGCTGACTTGGGCCAGCTATAGGAGGCATATATAATGCCCTAGCTACAATTGCAGTGGCTACTACTGCATTTCTGGGCCCAATTCAAAGTGCTAGTCCCACCTATAAAGCCATATACAGCTTGGGTCCAGTCTTTCTGAAGGACCAGATATTGCCAAATGAGCCTTTCAAGCCTTTAATGTCTTATAAGAAGGCTCTTCTCTTGGTCTAATTGTCATTGCAGCCATGTTTGATGGGGACACGAGAGAAAGCCTTCTTTTTGGGTGTTCCCAGCTTATTGAATGCTCTCCCTTGGGAGGCTAGGTTAACCAAATCCCTTTTATCCTTCAGCCGACAGTTGGTGGAAGGATAATGGGAAAGGGGCCAATCTAACCAACCTCTTCAGGGAGGTTTTTAATAACTTTGACTGAGATGCTGTGTGTGTGTGTGTGTTATTTTTCTAAACTTGATTTAGAATTTTAATTATTTTTAAATTAATTAATGGATTTTAAATGCTTATTGCACATTTACTTGCTTAATTAGGGGACCCTGGAGTTCTTGATGCCCCAAAATCTGCTTTTCATATCCCCTATAATCACAAGGGAACTTTTTGATCCTTTTGTAAAAAATTGAAGAGTAGGGGTTGCTAGGTTGCAATGGTGGCTGTATTTGAGGCCAGCAAGGTCAAATGTGGGCCCATGGACTAAAGTTTGCTGACCCCTACTGTCAGACAGTTGAACACCAATGTAGCAGGGGATAAGAATTGCTCTTAAAATCCTAAAGGAGGCCTGTCACACATCACATATTGATGACAGGTGCCTTTCAGTGTCAAGTGAAATATTTGGTTGGCTCACATAGTTTTAATATTTGTCATGGAAAAGGGGGAAAAGATAATGACAGAAATATTCCCAAAATGTATGCAGATCATGTGCGTGCCTGCACACGTACAGAGAAAGCATTTTTGAAAATCAATAAAACATCATGGCATTAAGACCACCCCTACCTTTTAAATCTATATACAACACTTCACAGAGTGGATATGATTTTCTTCTTTTATCTTCAGTGTCAGCATCCTACCTGATTGCCTTCTGTGTTTGGAGTAACAGACACAGCAGGGTTAGGGTTTCATGGGGCATTTAATATGCAACCAATGAGTGTTTTTCATTGATCTTACAACCAGGCCACAGCCCTAATGTATAGTATTAGAAGGTTTTTCCCTGGGAGGTGGGAAAGAATGATAGACAACTATGACAGAAGGGGATGAAATAAACCTACAGTATGTATTTTCCTATGAAGGCTTTTTTTTCTTCCCAAACATAGCTACCATCTTTTTAATACAAAAATCTTAAATGAATTGTGAGATGCAATATGACTCAGAGAGAGATTTCTTTCACTGTAAAAGGTTGTGAAATTCTAGCAAAGTAATTTTAATTATATAATGGAAGAGAATTATGAGCTAATTGGGGGCTTAACTGTGCCCTTCTCATGGGAAAGAATCTATGGAAAGTTTAATAACCAACTTATAAATTGTTTATGCTGGTAAAGCTAATGGATCAGATCCAGAATCTACCTTATGTAGGTGAAAACCTCACTCCTGGAAAGTGCTTCCATCCTATTTCCAGACATCCACCCACCTCCATATGTCACTGCTCACTTTGTTCAGTAGTATCCACTAGCTCTCTGTATAGCATTCCCAGCAAAACTCCTGGGATCATTTTATTAGTGATGACAGTTTTCAGAAATTAAAGAGCTCTGCCCTTTCCTGTGGCCCCCTATGATGAAAGGCACACGCCCCCGGGGAGCCTCAGGGGGGAATTGGAATTTTTTTTTTAATTTCCTAAAAACTGATGATGTTGTCTGCCTTGTTTATATGTTATATCTATGTCCTGTCTTCCTTCACCCCCAAATTAAGCTCAAGACTATGTATGTGGCTCTCCCTCTCCTCCTCCTTTTTTTTTAATGAGACAGGTCATGCTGAGAGAAGGTGACTGCCCTAAGGTTATGAGTAAGTTTCACAGCCAAATGGGGATTTGAACCCATGTCTCCCAAGTCCCTGTCCAGCACTCTAACCACTATACTACACAGGATAAGGACAGGGAACTCTATGCCACCCCACTTCCATAAGCCTCAGTCTGGATCTTATCTATTGTTTTTCTACATTATGGGATGTTTGGTCAAATGAGTTAGCACAGAAGGGCTTGATCATCTGCTATAGTCTCTCACTAGGGAAATGTATAACACCAAGCAGTCCCAAAACAAAAACAAGGGCATAACAACTATGATTAAGTAACGTCTGTGAGGCATTTCCCTTTTGATTCTGCAATATGTTTGCATGGTCTTGGATATCTACTGAAACCCAACCAAAGTATGCTTGCTGTAGCATAAAATGTGTTATTCAGATGTGTTGTCCAGCCGTTTTCTTTGGGTAGTATGCACATTTAGTATTTGTTATTATTATTAATTGAAATTAATTCAGCTATCCTAGCTTATTAAGGAGTTTATGCATATGGCCTGTTTTTCTACCATAACTCATCAGGTCATTGCAAATGTAACATATTCTTACTGTCCAAGCCTAAACCTGGAGGGGAATTCATGCTTTTCCAAAGCTTGCAGTGTAGCTCACATAAACGATGTACAAAGTGTATATTTTGAGAAATGTGCACCAAAATATTTTATTCAGTAGAAGTGGGAGAGAAAGTTGAAAGGGCTAAGGGGCATTTGCACATCAGCAGAGGAACTCAGTACCAAATCACATGCTTTTGCTGTTCTGTTTCGCTTTGTGGTGAGACACATTTTAAAAAATGAAGGTAGGTCTTGAACACTAAGGTGTTCAAACAGGTGTTCATTTTGTGAGTTCTGAAACAGTTTACTATATTTTTTGTCAATAATGGAGACATTTTGAATAGCAGAGTACAGATTTAAATAGTCTTCTGCCCTTATCCTTTGTAGTCTTTCTTAATTACATGAAATAAAACATTAGCATATGAAATCTCTGTCTATATAAATTATTAGTCTAAAATAGAGACATTAACCTGATGCATAATAATTGGTAGAGGAAACTTGAATATGAATAAAATATCATTGAACTATTGTTTAGGAAATATTTGGATTCAGAGTGTAGGCTGATTCCTCTTAGTGTGCAACAAGGGATATTTAGAAAAAATAAATGAACTGGTTAAGTAAAGGAATTGACAAGAATGTCCTCAATCATTTCTACACATTTAGATATCTGACACTGGGACATATACATGTGTTGCTACAAGTTCAAGTGGAGAGACATCTTGGAGTGCTGTGCTAGATGTAACAGGTAAATGAATGTTTTTACTGTATTATGGGTAAGCAGAGGAAAAATATTGATGGTGGAGGTGGATTAGATTAACCATTCTTTTTTTGGCCATGGCCCGTATAGGAGCTCTTCTCAGGTTCCAGGGCCCCCTGTCGAACAAGAATACAACACAAATAGACGAACAGAAAAAGAGAATTTTTTTTTCAATCTGTAGTCCCCTTCAAATGTGCCAGCACCCCTCCCGCCCGAGGGCCATATGGCCCCTGTTGAGAATAGTTGGGTTAAATAGTTCAAGAGCCATACCTTTATTTGTGCCTATAGTTTCACTTATGGAAACAGTGTATCTTTACACATACAAAATTCCAGTCATGCAATGAGCTTTGCTCCTTCCCTTCCCCATGCAACCTCTCCTCTTCAAAGCAGGTTTTGCACGGAAGGTAAAATCACCTTCTTTTTCTGTTGTTAGAAGTCATTTGATCAAGAAAAGGGTTAACTGAATGCACCCCAAAAAGATGTGTACAGACACCCCTCACTTAATGACCTATGTGTTTAATGACCGCTCGGACTTGCAACCAGTTCTCCAGTGTGGGGAATCCCCTTTCTCAGTCTTTGTCTCATTCTGCTGCCAAACCAGCCAGGAGCAATGCACAAGCTTTTATTTGTTTTTGGTTTTTTTACCAAGCTGGTGGCAACACTGCTGCTGCTGCTCTTCCAGCTGGCTCCAGCTCCTTCCTGCTTCTGTATTTAAGCTCCTCGTTTATCGACCAATTTGCTTAATGACCGAGTTGTAAGAACGGAACTCAGTCGTTAAGTGAGGAGTGCCTGTACACAATTTAATTCACTGAGTTAAAAGTACAGTAGGTCCCACATCTTGAGCCAGAGTGACCCTTTAGTATATTGATAACCCATGTGTCTTTCCCATGTCTCTCAAACTGCAGAGATGGAGATAAGTGAGTACTGATCCTTAGCAGGCCACAATTTAAGTAGCAGGATGCATTCACATTTGTGGTTAATTTGGGTAAGCCCACTTAAGACATTTTGTTACTTTCAATGTCTGTATAAATCTGGTTGAAGGATCCAAATAAATGTTATTGTTAATTTTGCTGGAATTCTTCATCACAAATGAAAATACAGGTAGCTAAATTGACTACCCTTTCTTATTCTATGTGTTGCTTGACTTATCCTCAGCTACAGAACAACACATTTTGCATCCTGGAGTCTTAAGTTCTTTCATATCCATTCAAAGAGTTTCAGCAGCTGGGCTGGAAAATGCTTCTGAAACCTTAGAATGTCACTTGCCTATTTGAGTAGGCTGATTGAGACAGACCAATGGCCAGTCTCAATTTAAGGCATCTTCATGTATCTAAGCTGGAAATGTTGTGATGGGAAAAGTGCCAACTGTCAAGCTTCTATCTGTTTAAGGCAAGCAACCTCTGTCAAGAAGAAAATGCATTAGTCTATTCTAAGGGGTCGTGTCGAGTGAATATGCTAATATTAATTCAAATTAGTGTGGTCTTTTCAAACAGAGTGTATACACATCACCTTCTACTATTCTCTTGGTTCATATCAGATTGGGTTACTATGCTACCTCCATTCAGGCATTTGAGATTCTCTGTTTTCACATATGGAGGAATGGTAGGTTCTGCTCATTCTCATGGAATACAAAGTTCTTCAACACTAGAACAGCAACCTTGTGCCTACAGCTGTTTGTACAGGGACTCTGCTAGTAACTGGGGCAAAACCATCCACACGTAAAGCCATACAGTGAAGCTATATACAAGGCAGAGCTAAAACATGCCTATTTTTTTTTCAAATGTGTTCAACTTTAATTTTAACCTTTTCTTTGTTAAAACAGGTTTTGTTTGTTTGTTTGTTTTAAAAGTGTAAATTGTTACCATTTGTCTTCTACAGAATCTGGGGGGGCACCAGTTAGCAAAAATTATGATTTCAATGACCTGCCTGGGCCACCATCCAAACCTCAGGTCACTGATGTCACTAAGAATAGTGTCACCTTGTCTTGGCAGCCTGGCACCCCTGGAAACCTTCCAACTAGTGCATACGTCATTGAGGCTTTTAGGTATGTTCAGAATCTGTTGTTTTTGTATGTCAGTATTATTATGGCCATTTGCAGGTTTGTCAGAGAGATAAGATATAATGGTAAAAAAAATGTTTATGCATATGTGATATGATTTTAAAAATAAAACAATGAATGAACAGGTCCTGAAATATACTCCATTGGTTGGATTTGCAGGAATACAGATTGACCAGCCTTTCATTTTAGAGGCAGTACAAACACACAGCAATGACAACAATATCCAAATCAGAATTCTGGCCAGTGATTGAAATATTTTCACTTACCATTGGAGTTAGTCAGAAGTTTTTTGACTGCCTTATGTTCATTGTAATGTATATTCATCATTCATTCATAACAGAAGGCTCAGAGAAATGAAATTGTGCTCTCTAATATCTGCAAAGGCACTTATTTTGACACAAAATTGAACAGCAGTGACATCCCATCAGGCTGACTGGGATGCCATACATTTCTGTTGATATATTTAATAGCACAGGGAAGGCATAGTGCTTTGGTCTATCTTTATGTGAGTCTTGTCAGTAATTAAACAGGAAAAGTAGTCACCCAGTATTCTTCTTTTGTAGGTTTTTGTAGGTTTTGTAATTTTGCATGCCAGCTTTGGGCAAAAAGGGCCAAAGCATTTACACATCTTTTGTATTGCATTTTATTGAAAATATTCATTTGGCAGGTTTGAGCTTTTTAAAAATGTGCGTTCAAAAAAGGTGTTTCCACCTACAATTTCTATTTTGCAGACATTCTTTCCTGATATGCTATTAAGTGTCACTAAAGAAATCATAATTGTAAGCTATTTTGCTTTGTGTTGTGCTCCTTGTTGATTAACTCAGCTGAAACAGTTATAACTAGCTTATAGCCTTAATAATGTCTTGTAAATTTCTTTTGCTTCAGTGATTTACAGCAGAAGATTGAAATTCAGCCCTGAGAATTTTCTAACCTTGCCTTCCTTTGATCAATAGTCTTCCAATATATTTTCATTTCAGCCAGTCGGTGAGCAATAGTTGGCAAACGGTTGCTAATCATGTAAAAACAACACCTTTCACTGTGAGAGGACTCCGTCCAAATACGATTTACCTGTTTATGGTGAGAGCTATCAACTCACAAGGTTTGAGTGACCCCAGCACCATGTCAGACCCTGTCCGAACCCAAGGTAACTTCATTCTGCTTTTCAGGCAACACCTTTGAAGTTCACACAATATAAATAGCATGTTCCCCCTGCCCCTTTGTCATGCAATGCTAATATACCTTTCTGTCTTAACATGGCTAAGAAATAAAATCCAGGACAGGGCTATGGTAGTGAGTGAATGTTCTACAAATATATCAAGCAGATAGTGAAAGTAAGCAGAAAGTTTTCTTGTTGGACAAAAGTGAGTAGTGAAGTGTCCAAAGGATTTGGGATTAGTGCTATTTAAAATTCATATATAATCTGAAGACAGGGAAGGCCGGCAAAGTAGTTAAAACTACAAATGACATTAAACTATAAAGGGTAGTGAAATGATTAGTGGTGCCATAAATCCCTTCAAGTCCCCAGCTGAAATCTTCCCCCAACATTCTTATTTGCTTTTCCTACCAACATCCCTCGGAACAATAATTAGCTTTTTCTACTCCCTACATCTCCCCCCTAACTGATGCTCTACTTGTTTTCGCTTCTCCTTCACTCCCCACCTACTTTTCTCTTTATTTTAACTTTCAGAATGGGTTTGGCACCCTGCAGAAGAAGCTATAGACATATGTTACATTTTCATTTCTCCATGATTGCATCTAGGTGGCCATGTTGGCTCAGAGACTCATTGGGGAAGTCAACATAATGGATGTAATGCTGCTCTCACTCTTCCCAAACTCTCATAAAAAAGTAAAGGGTTGCTGCTTCATAATAAGAGGGAGGATTAGTGGAGTGAATCATGGCAGGGCAATGGGAAATTGCAAAAAGAAGGGACAGTAGGGTGGCAAAATAGGAGAAGGAGCAGAAAGGAGGAGAAAGAGCAACAGTTAGAGGGGAAGAGAGAATGCAATGAGGTGTGAAATAACTACAAGACAGGAAAGGGGATAAGGAAGAGTGCCAAAGTAGAAGAGACAAGCAGAGGGTAGGAGAGGTAGTTTGCAGGAAGTGGTCTCCAAAAGGTATCTTTGCCATGCCTCCCTCACCCTGACGGTATCAATGGAGATTCTAACTTTGCAAAGTGTTCAAAAAGGACGTCCACAAGCAAGATGAAAGGCAGTGAAATAATGAAAAAAAATTTATTAGATGTCTGTATTACTCATTAGCTCAATCATTATCAGGATGGCAGAATTCAGTAAGTTTCTGCAAAGTGAATTGTCAGTTTTTAAAAGCATAACTTGCCAAATGTTCCAATGGGAGTCTAAACTAATTATGACCATTGAGGAAAGAAATATTATAGCTGTGATCGACAGCTTCATGAACATGCTGATTCAGTATGCAGAAAAAAGAATAAGGATATGAGAGAAATTATTAGAAAAGGTATTGTGTATGGAATTTCCTATAGCAATTGGATAGATAGATAGATACGAACGTGAGAACAGAATGTTGGATTAAGTGGATCATTTCTCTAAGACAGCAGGAGTTCTTTTCTTCTCTTTAAGCCCTGTATACCATGACTGATCTGGCAGAATAAGAAGCAGCAGTAAAGTTGAGAAAGATGGTTCCTTGCTCTGCCTATGACTGTGGCCTCATTGATGGAGGGAGGGAGGCTAGTAGGGAATGAGAAGGGATGAAATTCCCAATACCAACTTCTTTACTTTTGCTTTCAATACTTGATTGTGATCGTTATTGTACCAATTGGAAGATGTGGCAACCAGACTATGTTGAGAAGTGGAGCAGGTAGCAGGACTGGGCAAAGGACCTCACCTTCTTATAAAAACTATTGAATCTAATAGGTCTTTAGCCAAGGCCAAATGCATAGAAACCATTTGCCCACTTGTCATATTTCCTATGCAGGATAGCTTGAACAAAGATAGAAAACGGTATATGTATATATGAGGAGCATACATGTTTTATTTCAAAGGTCCTACATTTTTGGAAGGTGAAAATGAAGCAGCATGAAGCAGCTAAACAGGCACAAGGAAAGGGGACTGAGCTCTGGTTTTGTGGTCCAAAACCAGAGCTCAGTCCCCTTCCCTTGTGCCTGTTTAGCAGGCATCTGGGTGGCTGGGTGGCCTTCCCCTACTACCCACAGCATCGATAGGCAGTATTGTTGTAATAAAAACATTTCAATAAATGTCCTAATTTTAGGGAAGCAACAATCCAATGAATCTGTTTTAGTACAGTCAGGTATGACATGGAGGCACATTCACCCTAAACCCTTTCTAAGAATTAGTAAGAAACCACACTGACAATGACATTTGCACTGCCAATTCACAAAGCAATGTGCTGAACTGTGTATTTTATTCATCTGAAGCTATTGGCATTCGGTCTACGTCTGCATAAAGTATAATGGTATGTTATCTGTGTCCAGTCTCTTCACTGTGTGTTCTTTCATGATATCCAAAACTGGGGGGGGGGGGGGGGGGGGCTTTAATTAATTTCTGCAACTTTTCTTCTCTTAAAAGGATGATATAAATAAACACAGATTATTTTGTTGCAAGCTATCTATTCCTGCTTGGACTTATAAGTCATAAAGCTGCCCCACAAGCAAAAAAACAAGGAAGTAATGTCAATATTCTATTATCACTATTGTGTAAGGGAATGCAGACATATCACAAGCCTGCATAAAGGCTGACCCACAAAGGACTGTTTGGAGTAACATAGGCCTTTGTGTGTGAATTTCTGCATTGTTCAATGTTGTACATTATTTGCTGCCCACTGGGCTTCTGCAAATCAGGGACACCATTTTTTTGTACTGAAACCCAGTTTCCATCTACAGACTGAATTCACTAGACAAAGGGCTGACAATGTTTCTTGAATGTGTGGCAGAGCAGAATTGAAAATAATACCCATGTTCCTAGTCCCCATGCCTCCAACTACCCTTATCCATGAAAGTCTTCCAAGGAAGTCTAAGAAACAACTTCCCTTGTTTCCTGGATTTGCTACGAGTCCTCCTTCCTGCTGTCCTCAATGTTGTTAATGACACTGACCAAGAACAGCTGGCAGTTTCTACCATTACCGGATTCTGCCTGACAGACTGATAAAATATTTTTTCTCATTGAAACAGTTCTTTTTGTTTGCATTGAAGTTTCTGTTTTCATAAGCTGTCGGCCAGCCCCATGAGCTCCAGCATGTACAACACTGACAGCCTTTGTGGTAGCCTGCAGTTTAGTGAAATTACATAATGAATTAAAATGACACTTAGCATAATATTTTGATTGAATTTCAGATGGCGCTTTCATCCAAATCGACTTTACAAAGAAAGCTGACATCTTGGAGTGGGGGGGGGGAGTATTCATACTAGCCATTACAAAAGAATCAGCTTAAAGCAACGATGCACAGTATCAGTTAGGTAGTTGTCCGTGACCACTTACTTCAGTGTCCTGAAAGAACTGTAGCAACTGTCATTATATATACTGGTTACCTTTGTAATAATAAACTACAATTAACATTGAACCTTGTTAATTGAAGTATTCTTATTAGCAGATTCCTTTTATTCGTCCATGTGAATCTATTTTTTTTCTTTCATGGAACAGTTGTGACGCTTTCACTGGGTGGCAGAAAACAGTACTGGCCCCTGCGGTGATTCTGCAGCCAAACTCCTGTTGCATAGTTACACAAAAGGATGTAACTTTTGGAAACAAACTGCCATAGGTGCAACATATAATGTTTATGGAGATTTCTCATATCATTTTGCTTCTAAAAAGTATGCTGTTTGTGGAATTGTGCAACAGGATTTCAACCACGGAGTCTAATAATCCCTAACTAATAGGTGATCATTAAAGTATCGGCTTTACCAAACAATTTCCACCATTTTCACTACAGTCACGTACTAAGTGTTTCCCCAGTCTCACTGTAGCACTATCCGTCAGGGTCTGTTTTTATTCAAGACTTTATTTCAAGTCCTAAAGACACATTGTTTCAAAGCTAACAGCCAAAATTCTATTCTGCTTTTCGAAGAATAACATTTCTATTTCCTGGGCTGCCCATTGTGCAGTGGAGTGTGCAACAGGACACACAATCACTTGTGCAATCAGGAGAACACTGGATGCCTGAAGGAGACCCTGAGAATCAGTTCAAATCACTTGCATGATTGCCCTTAAGGGATCACATAGGGTACTGGCTTCTGAACAGTGTCAGTCATTTGCTGGCTATCAATATTGACGTTTATTTGATTAGGAAGAACTCCAGGCATGCAGAGGGTAATGGAGTTAAAAAAAATGCTTTAAGACTTTGACAATTCAATATGTAGGATAAAACAAAGATATTTTTTTAAATGTGCACATGGTTTGGCACATATATAGTACCCATAAAGTGAACAAAATCTATGGTAATTTTTCATAAATATTAAAGGAAATACATGTTTTACCCTCTCCAGCCTATTTGCATAAGTGATAGAAATGTCCTACTGTAACCTTACAGTGAAGTAAAATAAGAGATTAAACAGTTGGCATGATAAATTTTACCTTTATCATCCTTAAACTGTGTTATTATAACTTTCTGAATTGAGAAGTGAGGGTTAATCTTTGCATCTTAAACTCTTATGAGTAACAATATATTTGTAGTTCCCCAAATTGTTTAAATAAATAAATAAATAAATAAATAAATAAATAAATAAATAAATAAAGGAGGTAATTATAAGATGTGGGAAACTGCATAAATGTTTTTAGAAATTTAGGTACAATGGTGTACTTTTATTACTTCTGTGGTTCAATTTTCTTTTCTTTTTTTTTCACTTATAGATCAGTGCTTCCATAGCTTTTAATAAGAAATTGATAACGAGAAAAAAAATATTGTGTACTAGCAGCAGCATAGGTTAGTAACTGTTAAGGCTCTCGAACTCCCTGCGAATCACTTCCGAGCTTCCCTTGTGGCTACTCATCATGCTGACCAAAACATCCCCCTGGGCAAAGGGCGAAAGGAAACACTGGAGACCAGCAACAGCTATTCATGCTAGTGTAGTCTTCCTTGTTTTTCGGCCAAGGGCCAGCAGTTCCATTATCCATGCACCCTAGTAAGAGAGCTGAGATGTCACATTTGTAAACAGATGATACCAGTGAAGACTGGGCCCTTGGAAAGGCATGGTCAAGAAAGCAAGCAGCTGGCAACAGCTATGATGCTATATCAAGGAACAGGAGATGTAGCCCCTACTAGCTTGTTGTTTGACCTTTCTTTAAATCTGAGTGGCCACTTTAGGCAAAGAGATAAATAGGTGGAAGGGATACTGCTCCTGTTTGTGTCACTGCCATTGAGGAATGAGAGGAAGACACAGCTCCACAGGATATATCTTTGCCAATGATGCTAAAACCTGGAGCTGATTCCAGTCTACTTCAGCATCATGGGCTCCAGCAGTCCTGAAATGAGGAGTAAAAGGGACTTTTGCTAGCAGAATTATTTACATATATTTTTTAGAAGTTACTTGATTTTGCCATATTACAAGCCTGGCAGTTATTTGCCTTTTTTGGTTGTTCTTTGTACATTCTTATCTGTTGTCAATTTGGAATTGTTAAACTATTTTTACTTTGTAATCAAGAGCTTTGGAGCTTATGCAAAACCTCATCATCATCTTTATTTGAGGTCAACAAACAATTACATTTAATAGAACACCCATTAATACAATGAAAATACAAGTTTATGATGATATCACTTTAAATATTGCTTCGGCTGTTTATTTTATTCACAGGAATAATATGCTTAAATGTGCTCTGAGACCTAATTGTTACTAGTGTCAAGTGCACTGGGGTTGGGGAACTGAATCCATCACACATCCAAAATTCATGCTACAGTCATATAGAACATTTATGTGTGTGTAAATGAACCATTAGATGGGAAAGGCTATAGGAATACCCCACCCCCTTCAGCCAACAGAATCATATTGTGCTTCCAGTTCTCAATGAGGTGAAAACAGTAGTAGTGCTGAAGTGGTCAGCCAAGTGTTATTCTGTCATGTTGACCACAACTCCATTTACTAAATGGAGTGCCTTTTTCTGTTGTGAGGTCATAAGTGGGTGAGAGAAGGAGGCATTCTGATAATAAAGATGGTACATTGTGTCCTATTACAGTGTCCTATTACAGTGAAGGGACTTTTCCAGGGAGTCTTCTCTTCTCATGAGATGGCCAAAGTATCTGTCCTTCCAGTGAGCACTCAGGGTTGATTTCCTTCAAAATGGATAGGTTTGTTCTCTTTGCAGTCCAGGGGACTCTCAAGAGTCTCCTCCAGCACCACAATTCAGAAGCATCAATTCTTCGACAGTCAGCTTTCTTTATGGTCCAGCTCTCACTTCCATACATCGCTACTGGAAAAAACCATAGCTTTGATTATGCAGACCTTTGTTGGCAAGGCGATGTCTCTGCTTTTTAAGATGCTGTCTAGGTTTGTCATTGCTTTCCTCCCAAGAAGCAGGAGTCTTTTAATTTCATGGCTGCTGTCACCATCTGCAGTGATCATGGAGCCCAAGAAAGTAAAATCTGTCACTACCTCCATATCTTCCCCTTCTATTTGCCAGGAGGTGATGGGACCAGTGACCATGATCTTAGTTTTTTTTATGTTGAGCTTCAGACCATTTTTTGCGCTCTCCTCTTTCACCCTCATTAAGAGGTTCTTTAATTCCTCCTCACTTTCTGCCATCAGAGTGGTATCATCTGCATATCTGAGGTTGTTGATATTTCTTCCGGCAATCTTAATTCTGGCTTGGGATTCATCCAGTCTTGCCTTTCGCATGATGTATTCTGCATATAAGTTAAATAAGCAGGGAGACAATATACAGCCTTGTCGTACTCCTTTCCCAATTTTGAACCAATCAGTTGTTCCATATCCAGTTCTAACTGTTGCTTCCTGTCCCACATATAGATTTCTCAGGAGATAGATAAGGTGGTCAGGCACTCCCATTTCTTTAAGAACTTGCCATAGTTTGTTGTGGTCCACACAGTCAAAGGATTTTGCATAGTCAATGAAGCAGAAGTAGATGTTTTTCTGGAACTCTCTGGCTTTCTCCATAATCCAGCGCGTGTTAGCAATTTGGTCTCTAGTTCCTCTGCCCCTTCGAAATCCAGCTTGTACTTCTGGGAGTTCTCGGTCCACATACTGCTGAAGCCTGCCTTGGAGGATTTTGAGCATAACCTTGCTAGCGTGTGAAATGAGTGCAATTGTACGGTAGTTGGAGCATTCTTTGGCACTGCCCTTCTTTGGGATTGGGATGTAGACTGATCTTTTCCAATCCTCTGGCCACTGCTGAGTTTTCCAAACTTGCTGGCATAATGAGTGTAGCACCTTCACAGCGTCATCTTTTAAGATTTTAAATAGTTCAACTGGAATACCATCACCTCCACTGGCCTTGTTGTTAGCCATGCTTTCTAAGGCCCACTTGACTTCACTCTCCAGGATGTCTGGCTCAAGGTCAGCAACCACACTATCTGGGTTGTCCGGGACATCCAGATCTTTCTGGTATAATTCCTCTGTGTATTCTTGCCACCTCTTCTTGATGTCTTCTGCTTCTGTGAGTTCCCTACCATTTTTGTCCTTTATCATGTCCATCTTTGCACAAAATGTTCCTTTAATACCTCCAATTTTCTTGAACAGATCTCTGGTTTTTCCCTTTCTATTATTTTCCTCTATATCTTTGCACTGTTCATTTAAGAAGGCCCTCTTGTCTCTCCTTGCTATTTTTTGGAAGTCTGCATTCCATTTTCTGTAACTTTCCCTATCTCCCTTGCATTTTGTTTCCCTTCTCTTCTCTGCTATTTGTAAGGCCTCGTTGGACAGCCACTTTGCTTTCTTGCATTTCCTTTTCTTTGGGATGGTTTTTGTTGCTGCCTCCTGTACAATGTTACGAGCCTCTATCCATGGTTCTTCAGGCACTCTGTCCACCAAATCGAGTTCCTTAAATCTAGCCCAGTGGTTTTTCCTACTTTCTTCAGTTTAAGCTTGAGTTTTGTTATAAGAAGCTGATGATCAGAGCCACAATCAGCTCCAGGTCTTGGTTTTGCTGACTGTATAGAGCTTCTCCATCTTTGGCTGCAGAGAATATAATCAATCTGATTTCAGTATTGCCCATCTGGTGATGTCCATGTGTAGAGTCGCCTCTTGTGTTGTTGGAAAAGAGTGTTTGTGATGACCAGCTTGTTCTCTTGACAAAACTCTATTAGCTTTTGCCCTGCTTCGTTTTGAACCCCAAGGCCAAACTTACCTGTTGTTCCTTTTATCTCTTGACTCCCTACTTTAGCATTCCAATCCCCTATAATGACAAGAACATCTTTCTTTGGTGTCAGTTCTAGAATGTGTTGTAAGTCTTCATAGAATTGGTCAATTTCAGCCTCTTCAGCATCGGTGGTTGGTGCATAAACTTGGATGACTGTGATGTTGAAAGGTCTGCCTTGGATTCGTATTGAAATCATTTTTTCATTTTTGAGATTGTATCCCAGTACAGCTTTTCCCACTCTTTTGTTGACTATGAGGGCTACTTCATTTCTTCTACGGGATTCTTGCCCACAATAGTAGATATGATAATCGTCTGAATTGAATTCGCCCATTCCCGTCCATTTTAGTTCACTGATGCCCAGGATGTCAATGTTTATTCTTGCCATCTCCTGTTTGACCACATCCAGCTTACCAAGGTTCATAGATCTTACATTCCAGGTTCCTATGCAGTATTTTTCTTTGCAGCATCGGACTTTCCTTTCACTTCCAGGCACGTCCGCAGCTGAGTGTCCTTTCGGCTTTGGCCCAACCACTTCATTAGCTCTGGAGCTACTTGTACTTCTCCTCCGCTCTGCCTCAGTAGCATGTTGGACGCCTTCCGACCTGAGGGGCTCATCTTCCAGTGTCATATCTTTTAGCCTTTTGTTTCTGTCCATGGAGTTTTCTTGGCAAAGATACTGGAGTGGCTTGCCAGTTCCTGCTCCAGGTGGATCGCGTTTAGTCAGAACTCTACACTATGACCTGTCCGTCTAGGGTGTCCCTGCATGGCATAGCCCATAGCTTCTCTGAATTACTCAAGCCCCTTCGCCACAACAAGGCAGCAATCCGTGAAAGGGTATCATTCTTACTAAATGCAAAAATGTGTATCTAAAAGCTATTAAAATAGGTTTCATATATAATGAAAAATCTTGTGTAGTTTAAAAATCAACAGTGTTTATTCATGTTCTGTAAAGTCCACCATTTAATTTAATCTATTACTTTGTTTAAAAATACAAATATCCTTATTGAAATTGGTTTATCAAGATTATTAAGGTTTTCAGTCATTTAGCAAAATACTATTGTTCAGTTATGCCTGCACAAGACAAATGGCATGACTTCCAGAGCATTCTCATAGGAAATAAATGAATCCCCACATGGAATATCAGGTACGTGCATGCCTATTGGCGTCCCTCAAGTCAGAAGATCCAAGGAGGTCTCATTAATTTACTGTAAGAACATGCTGGGAGTTATGCTCTTTGTGTTCCATAAGAGCAACTAAGCAACAGGATTTTGACCATTATAATGAACTGATACTTCTGAGTAACTTTCCTCATTGAGATAATACATGTATGTGAGTGTACTTACGTGTTTCACTTGGCAGATATCAGCCCACCAGCACAAGGTGTTGATCACAGGCAAGTCCAAAAAGAGCTTGGAGATGTCATTGTGCGGCTACATAATCCTGTTGTGCTGACTCCTACTACAATTCAAGTGACATGGACGGTAAGCTTGTGGAGGGAAATATACAGTGGAATCTCTAAGCTTATCTCCTTTCCATTTTTAATTGTTTTTAGCTGTTGCAGATAGACAGTACAAAACATACAAGGTCTTCCCTATATATTTTTGTTATACACTGTATTGTTCATGTATAGAGAAAAAAATCAAAGTACTTGTATGTCATTCCTTAAAAGGTAAACAGGATTTGTAGCAAGTACCATAGCACAGAATATTGTGGGTTCATCCAGTTGGTAATTCCAGCTAGAGTAAACACATTGAATCAACTGGACTACAGTAGATTAACACTTATGTAAATGCTAATAATTCTGTGGCTACTTGGGAATAACAATTGGATTTAGGCCAATATGTTTAATTTTTTCAATACTGATATTTACCAGGATGTGTCTAAGGGTATGGCTTGAAGTATACATGAGCGAAACTTGCAAAGTTTTTCTTTATGAGTAGCCTACCAAATGATCTTGATAATATTTTAATACTTCTCCTTATCTGAGTCAATGCAATGGTTCATCTTCCATCAAGGCTCA
Organism: Intellagama lesueurii; assembly: GCA_037013535.1. Taxonomy (NCBI): domain Eukaryota; kingdom Metazoa; phylum Chordata; class Lepidosauria; order Squamata; family Agamidae; genus Intellagama; species Intellagama lesueurii. Next base: position 53,783,609 of record JBAJHW010000003.1, on the reverse strand, counting down.
GTTTCCTAATAACTTTTATTGTTCCTAATCACATTGTCCTAGAGGTCATTTCTCTGATGATTTATACCTAAGATAAAGAATGATATTTGATTCTTTAGTGTGAGCATCAGTGATGACAAATTAGCTATCATGTTAATGTTTTTACCTGTAACATTCCTCTAAAAACAGTGAAGTGAGTAGATTTTGAAGACGGAGCTTCAAAATGCAACATTTCTCTGCCTTTTATTTCAGGGAAAGAATCTGTAACCATAGAAGCAGACATTTTTTAGGTAAATGAGTAGTTCTGCCCTTCAGGCAGTTTCCTTACAAGAAAGAGAAGAAGGGAAATAATGGAAGATGGGAACTGTGGACGATTCACCAAGGTTGCACAGAATTCCAAAAGGAGGAGATCTTTAGAAGATGAGCTCTGCAGTAGAGATAGAAACAATGAATACTGAATGTTCATAGATTTATTTAAGCCACACAGTTTATGTATGAATATTTATACACTGAAATTATGTAACAGTATGTCATATGGTCATGGTTCTCTCCACACAGTCATGGATTCACAGCCACACATATATTAATACCTCACAAAGATCCTTAAAACTACATTTCCCTAGTAGTTTGGCTGCATGTCCTGTGATTAGCCCACCAAAATTAAGAGAAGTACAATAACAATCACAGCAGAGGGCACTGGGTAGTGTGCCCTCAGTTGCCCTTACAGCATTGACATGGGGCGGTTATCCCTTAAATAAAAGGGAGCTTATATTTCAGTAATTCAGCAGAGTCCAGACCTATTAGTAGTTCAGGCAGGTTTGAAGGATGATTTGTAGAGACCACTTTCTCATAGTCCATTGCAAAACTGATACTGAAAGCACTGATATGGTTGAGGAAGGAATTTTGGCCCATGAAAGGTTATGTGTAATAGGGAGAACCAACCTAAAGTGAACTGAATAAATTTTCAATTTTTGTCAGTGTTCTTTTTTTCTCAAAGGAAAAGAAGAAAGATTTTTCTGCACAGCAAAATAACAATTATTATGATTACTAATTCCAATTTACATGCTAGAGGAGAAAAGCAGTGACCCACTACCAACAAGCAGTACACAGTACCCACTAGAGACATGTGAAAATTGCTTCAAGGAAGAAAGACAAAAAGAGGAGAAAACCAGAGCAGCTAATTAAAAAGTTTCCAGTACCCAGGACAAAACCAATTAATTAACCAGAGTATCCAGAATAACATCCATATTGTCCTGAGAGTGAAGCCAGGATTATTAATTTAACAGAAAGATGCAGTGCAAAGTAGCTGACAAATGCCAGATGAGCACTGACGTTTTGTTTCAACCTTTTTGCAGTTTGGAATTCAGTTTGGCAGGTGACAGGTGATACTTCTGCCATCTCAACTGCTGGGACACTTCCACCTGCCACTTCCACTTTCTCTTCTTCTCTTTATGCCTTTTAGATAGCCTTGGAAATGTTTTACTCTGTAATAGGTTAAAAGTTTTTGTGCCTAAAAAATAATTTTAAAAAAGCCCTGAATTTTACAGCATTACATAAAAGTCGATGAAGTGGGAAGGAAATGGTGTATAAAATTAATACCTTAAGAAGGAAGGACAAACTAGAATTGTATGGTTATATACACCAGTATTTATATTTTACAAAGCTTTTGTTATTTAGTCGTTAAGTCGTCTCCGACTCTTCGTGACCCCATGGACCAGAGCACACTGGGCCCTCCTGTCTTCCACTGCCTCCCGGAGTTTGGTCAAATTCATGTTGGTCGCTTCGATGACACTGTCCAACCATCTCGTCCTCTGTCGTCCCCTTCTCCTCTTGCCCTCACACTTTCCCAACATCAGGGTCTTTTCCAGGGAGTCTTCTCTTCTCATGAGATGGCCAAAGTATTGGAGCCTCAGCTTCAGGATCTGTTCTTCCAGTGAGCACTCAAGGTCTCACTTCCATACATCACTACTGGAAAAACCATAGCTTTGACTATGCAGACCTTTGTCGGCAAGGTGATGTCTCTGCTTTTTAAGATGCTGTCTAGGTTTGTCATCACTTTCCTCCCAAGAAGCAGGTCCTTTTCATTTCGTGGCTGCTGTCACCATCTGCAGTGATCATGGAGCCCAAGAAAGTAAAATCTGTCACTGCCTCCATATCTTCCCCTTCTATTTGCCAGGAGGTGATCTGACCAGTGGCCATGATCTTAGTTTTTTTTTATGTTGAGCTTCAGACCATTTTTGGCGCTCTCCTCTTTCACCCTCATTAAGAGGTTTTTAAATTCCTCCTCACTTTCTGCCATCAGAGTGGTATCATCTGCATATCTGAGGTTGTTGATATTTCTTCCGGCAATCTAAATTCCGGTTTGGGATTCATCCAGTCCTGCCTTTCGCATGATGTATTCTGCATATAAGTTAAATAAGCAGGGAGACAATATACAGCCTTGTCGTACTCCTTTCCCAATTTTGAACCAATCAGTTGTTCCATATCCAGTTCTAACTGTTGCTTCCTGTCCCACATATAGATTTCTCAGGAGGTAGATAAGGTGGTCAGGCACTCCCATTTCTTGAAGAACTTGCCATAGTTTGTTGTGGTCCACACAGTCAAAGGCTTTTGCATAGTCAATGAAGCAGAAGTAGATGTTTTTCTGGAACTCTCTGGCTTTCTCCATAATCCAGCGCATGTTAGCAATTTGGTCTCTAGTTCCTCTGCCCCTTCGAAATCCAGCTTGTACTTCTGGGAGTTCTCGGTCCACATACTGCTGAAGCCTACCTTGTAGGATTTTGAGCATAACCTTGCTAGTGTGTGAAATGAGTGCTTTTACTTTCTATTATTCAGCTTTGATTTCAAAGTAAAAAGAAAAGAATAATCCATATCAGATTGGGGATAGGGGGATTTTCTTTTGAATTAAAGTTTGCTGTTCCTCATGCGCAGTGTGTTAGGGAGTACGTATTGGCTTTTGCTGGAGGCAAAACAGGGCCAGACTCAAGAATTGGGTATCCCTCGCCTCTATGCTTTCTTTTATGTTAAAATCTCCCTACTCCCACCCCACTATGTAAATAGTACTGACATATCATCAACCAAAAATAACTGCTCTGGTATGCCATATTTCCCCTTACTGTCACCTATTTTAACTAAATATAAATAAAAAGCAGAAATCTCAGACTAATGATCAACAACAGCCATTCTTAACAGGGGCCATAAGGCTCCCTATGGGACCTTGGTATGTTTGAAGGTGGCCACAGACTGAAAAATGGGACAACGAGATTCTCTGTTCATCTATTTGTGTTATATCCTTCTTTGACAGGGGCCCCTGGAACCTGAGAACAGCTCCTAAATAGGCAGTGGCCAAAAACAAAGGTTGAGAATGGCTGATGCAGCAACAATTCAGAATCTTCCATGTGCTACAAGCCATCCACTTACTTTTACATTTAGTTGCAATGGCTCAGGATAGGAAAGGGCATTTGCTGATTCTGCAAATGCAGACCCTTCTAGTGTGCTATGTAGGAGCAGTAAAATGAACCTTATCTATTTGCTCCTCTTAGGTTTTTTTTTTCCATTGCAGTAGTTCATCATCATAATCTGCTTTTGCAAAAAAAGTTAAGAAATGACCATTGAAGGGTTTACACTGTAGAAGTGGCCTTGTCTGACTTGTTGATGCCCCATCTGCAAGCGCCCTTTCTTCATTCCTCTGGTATCAGTGTTGCTGCTATGACTGAACCTGTGCTTCTCCACTCTGAATTCTAGCCTCTGCTCCCCAGTGCTCTCCATTTTTCCCTTGTTTGTCTCTCTTTGTCTCTCTGCTGTTCACCATCTTTCTGTTCTCCCAGCCCCATTTCACAGAGCCCAAATGTGACAGCCCAAGCAAGCTTGTGATGATGGGATGGAACATAAATTATGGCCACATTCCAGCATATCAACAAAGACTTTCTCAAATTAGGGAATATAAAGAAGGATAATAGACTGTGGAAGTAAAGATCATTCCTTCCTGTAACAAATCCCAATATAGTCACATAGGTTCATCATCATTTGTGCTAGCCTGCCAAACATTAAAGAAATCTTGCAATTTCCCTGCTCATTTTAATTTTGCTTAGATCTTATAATTAAGAGGACAGTTGAGGATTTAGTTTGTGAAGTGAATATGTGGTAAATTAGCACATGGCAAACAGGCAACTCTGCTTGCTCTGTCAAATTATGAGGAGAATCTCATCACGCTTTTGTACCGGATTATAAATAATCTAGATCCAATGTGGTGTAGTGGATAGAGTGATGAATTCGGACTCAGGAGACCTGGATTCAAATCTCTGCTCAGCCATGAAAACCCACTGGGGAATGGCACTGGTAAAATCACTCCTTAAATATCTCCCATATCTTGGAAACCCTATAAGGGTCACCATAAGTAGAATGCAACTTAATAGTTGTAACAATAAATTATCTAGGGGAATTTAGTATACTTCTCCCAATTGGTAGGAGACAACCAAGAAAAATACCATGGTATATCATCACTTGGGTAAATTATCTTTTTTTTTTACCCATAATCTCAGGTGTGCATAGGTTATGGGATTGTGAGAAGTAGACTGAGCACTGGGATTATTTTCATAATGAAAAGGTGAACATACAGTTGGCTTGACAACAAATGTGACCAAAAAAATTACTAAAAAAACTAGGCTTGTTTTTCTCTTGTATTTGCATAAGCTAAAATTAAAATCAGACACATTCATATCTGCCCTGCTTCAGTGTTCACTTAATTAGGAAATTGCATTGATAACATATGGCCTACCATTGTCTCAGTAACACAGAAATTATGACTTGTCTAAGATAATACATAATAGTTACTGAGAGCTACATATTAGTTTATTTGATTACAAAGACCACCAAAAGTGTTGAATAATTTGAAATAGTGAATGAATCAAAAAAACTGCTTTATTTTGATGATGCTACAGAGACAAGGAAAAGATATTTAAACACCCTATAGTGTAATATTAAGTTACAGATTTTAAAAATTCAACATTTAATGAATTCAGCATTGTAAATTTCAGTTAGCCTTATTGTGGCCTGAATAAATAACCTGCTGATAATTAATTCTTAAGATCCTCAATATAATTTGGAAATTAAATTTGCTTCCTAAAGATATTTCGCTATAGAAACACATGAATATTTTTAAAGGCAAGTTGGCAAGTTTATAATTTCACCAGAAGACTAAATTGAAATTTGTGTCTCTATTGGAAAAGACAAGTTTGTATCTGCCTTTACTTGCTGTTGCCTTTACCTTTCTCCATTCCCAAGCTGCCCTTATGACTTCAGTCTCACTTCCTCTTTCCACAGTGGGGAGAGGGATAACTAGCTTCCATTGCTTTGTCCTTTGGATGCTGATTAAAGCAACACATAAAAGTCTAGATTGTAAAGCCGAGTTGCTGTAGGGAAGGAGTTAAAATATGGAGTGCATTTGTTTCACAAAGAGAAAAACTGTACCTTGTGTCCCTTTAAACCTGTATTTTGAGAACAGATGCTTTTTGAATTGTTCTGGGGCTTGGTAGAGAATTGTGGGAGATATTTAAGACATCTGCAGGAGATGCAGGCTGTGATTTGTATTCTTAGTAGTTTTTCTTTCTGTATTAAGTATATACAGTCACTTGTTTGGTAGAACGAGAGAGGCACTCCACATCTCACTTTTCTACTACATTTTTGTTGCTTCACAGAGATGTAATGTAATTTGTAGATCCTTGAAGGAAAAGGAAAGGAAAATGGTAAAGGCTAAACATTATAATTTGGAAATGTGAAGAAAAGAAATGAATAAGGCTTGAATTTAATAATAATGCTGAAAGAACAACAGAGATGTTGAAACTAAAGCAGATGAAAGTAAGAGGGTGAAAGAAGTAGGATGAAAGGAAGATAATTGTGTGGAAAATCCAGGAGGGTATTGGAAGAGAAATGACTTTCTTTCAGTCTTCTTCAGTTAGCAGTGGATTGGACTGTGCAGTTTTCTGCAATCCTGAGTGTGAGAAAGGGATTGGAATCCACTGCTATGATGCAGACATTACACAGTTTGAGCTAAAACTGAGTTGGCTAAACAAGCAGCTATTTTAATTCATACAGAATGCATATTCTGGCTCTTGTCTCTTGTGAATGTGCCTTTGGTATAATATATATAAAGATGAACGAGTTCAGGTATTCACTCACTTCAGGCCTTGCTTCTGAAAATTAAGCTACTACAGAGAACAGAAGGCAGGTTTATGCCATCTGTGTTTGCTGCTATGTGTGGGACCTGGGCACTTTTTCCTCTGCAAGAAGAGAGATAGTGCGTACAAGTATGTCACTGCCTTGCCCCAGATGTCATAAACAAGAAGGCTCCAGTGAATCAAGTAATTCATCAGTTGAACCCATATTAATATATAAAGATGTTAATATACCATATACATTGTTAGTGTATAATATACCTCATAAATGGAATAGGTTGTGGCTATATACGTCAAAGTATTCACAGGAATTGGAAGTGTGTTTTGTTGTAAACACTAGGTTCATAAAGTCTCAATGTCCATAAAACATTTAATTAATGAAACTCAAATGTGGATAAAAACAATTTGTCCTGATTTACACACACTCTTTATTTAGAAGCAGCTGCTTAATGTTCTTCTTAAAAACACAGCTTGATTCCTTCAGTATTAACAAGCTATTATTGTGAGTTATATCACTCTTTTACTGCATAAATCCCCTTAAAGTGTATCTAGAGAAGTTTATAAAATGCAAGTGTAACATTGTTGTAACATATGTTGCAAGATTTTTAACAACGGTAGTTTTTATGAAATTCATTTATGCCTTGATCTCATAAATTTGGTTTTAGGTTTCTTTTTATATAGCTCTTGTGTGTTTTTTCTTGTCATAAGAACTTGATTCCCAATGGAATAAATTAATGACAGTGTAGACAGAGTTTGGTAAAAGTGACTGATATGGAGAAGATATGTCAGGTCTTTAACATTGCAGTTTCTCCAGATATTGCCTAAGCCAATATAATTGTAATTCTGGAAAAATTTTCATGAGTTTAGCCAGCTATCCAGAGAGTGAAGAAATCCTGCATATTGAGTCTTGATTTGGTGGTTGAAACTTACTGTTCATTCAGATATATTACACAGATAGACCAGGTGTGGCACCTCTATAATACTATTTGACATTTTGCTTGACCACTGCACTAATACTCGTTGCATTTTTACTGCTCATAGAAACAAAGCTACCTATTTTTCTAAATACCTTTGTATCTCTCTCTGTGGCACTAGAACAGCCAATGTAGCACAATTTTATTTTAAAAGCCAAGCTGAATTCTTGGTAGATGGCAACTCAAAGGAGATGAGGTAACCTTCCTCCTTTATCCGGTGTTGGAAATATTTATCTTAATTTTATTTCAGGTTGATCGCCAATCCCAATTTATTCAAGGATATCGAGTCATATATCGCCAAACATCCGGTTTATCTTCCCCATCTGTGTGGCAGACCCAGGAAGTCAAAGTTCCCACAGAACGCAGTGCTGTCCTAGTCAACCTTAAAAAAGGAGTTACTTATGAAATTAAAGTTCGACCTTATTTTAATGAGTTTCAAGGGATGGACAGTGAATCAAAATCTGCCCGGACCACTGAAGAAGGTAAGTAAAATAGGTTAAAAGAACTAATAGGCCAACAATTTTTGGAAAATCAATTGAAATGATCAGGTGTTCCATAATGCTCCAGGTATACATATACAGAGCCATAAATTGCAATTTGGGCACATGGGCCTCTGTTGTACTCTACTTAAGACTGGGTCATGCGAAATTAGCATATGTATGGGAGGCCAGAGAAAAGAGGAGAAACCTCTGGATCTGAGCATGTAGCAGCTGTTATCAGACCCATGCTGACCTTTCCTGTTTTGTGTTTGCTTCTGCCTGGGTAGGAGCAGCTGAAGTCAGTATGCATGCTCAGGGCAGGCAGGTTCATGTGTTTTCAACAGCAAATATCAAAGCAGCTGTGCACACAAATTTGTAATGGCACATGCAGTTCCAGTTGCTCAGTCTCAAAAGGATGTTGTACATCTGCAGGGGGTTGGAGTACAAAGAAACCAGCAACCAAGAAGCCAGCCATAGTCCTGTCCATATACGTAAATGCTAAAACAAAAGTGCTTTGGAACTTATTAGTTCAGAAAAAGAGATGGCTGAAGGATAAACATAAATAATGACCAAAATCCTATTTTACAATTACACAAACCACATAATTCTTGGAAGTAAATTACCATAAGTGAACAATTTCAGTGAACATTAACTGTTGCATAGAGTCACGCGACTCAGCATGCAACAGATAATGCCTATGGAGATGTCTCAACTTACAACAATTCCTGTCTAAAAGTTATGCCATTTATGTAACTGAGCGAGAGGATTTCAGCCCATGTTTTATAAAACTTTATAAAAAATTAAGAATAATATGGAGATTTGCTTCTTCCCACACAATTAGAACATGACGTCATCTAATAAAATTAATAAACAATAGATTTGGGATGGATATATGAAAATCCTTTTTTGCACAACACATAATGTTGTGAAAATTACTACCACAAATTTGGTGATGGCCCGTGGTGATGTTTTAGATTATTTTAGAAGGAAACTACTTAGGCACATACATGAGTAATAAGTTACGAGTAGGCCCATTGAATCAGTGGGGATTTGGTGAGTCAACCCATCTGTAGGTTTCACTGATTCAGCAGGCCTATGCTGATTATGACCTGCTACTGCATTTCAGCTGTGGAGTAAATCTTTTAAAGGCAATTAATTGTAACACTTCGATGGAACAAGTTCAGATATGATTTTCCCTGGGCAACACTTCTTGGGAAACTAACAACAGGAATGATCTTGAAGGCATCTTAATGACAAAGTTAGATAGCACTGTTCCTCTAGATATCGCAGCTGTTATTATGTTATAGGGTAAAGCTCCAAGTAGCATATATCAGGAAGTCTCATATGATAAAGCCTACTTGCTTGTAAGCAAAGCTTTTAAAGAATGTCCCTGCCTATAGATATGTTAAAACCTGCAGCCAGTAAACTGCTGTGTAGATTAATGTAACCTTCATCCACTCGGCCTTTTGGTGTCTCCTTCAGTACAATAAATGACTATAACAAATTGTACTGTCAACAGTTAAATGTCAGATGCTGGTAGGGTGTTTTTTTTGTGTGGTTTTTTTTTTAAGCTCACAAACTATCTGCTTCTGTAGCAGACTATTTATAGCCTTACATGGAAAAATACCGCAATCACAAAGTGTCATTCCATGGCCATTTTCTTTGGTTCTTTAATTATCCTTGTAATTATCTTGGGTTTATGCTTTTTCAGAATTAATCCCAAGTAGATTTTTGTTTTAATGAATATGGTTCACTTCTCAGAGAAAAAGGGCAATCTTTTGAAAAGTGTCACATTTCATGGTTTGATGCATTCTGCTGCTTTGGGAAATATCATTTTCACTGGGGGGGGGGCTTAGACAAAACTTTGGGGCTATTGTACTTCTTCCATTTTAAAAATGTATATATATTGGTTAGGCAAATAATTATGTATCTCATTTTTCAATAAATGTACATTTCTTCTTGGGCCTTACTGAAAAAAATAGATGTTACCACTTTCTCCCCCCCTCCTTTTTCCTGAAGACCAGAAATTTGTCACAATTCAGTATCCATTCATCTCTTTCCTCTTTGGCCTTGTGAAAGTAACAAATGGAATTCTGTTTGGTTGTGCCTGGAAAAGATGAGCAGTGATTTGGGTGCTTTAATATCTGTGGGAAGGAGCTGAGCACTGGAATAATTGACCTGTCAAGAATCAGGGATGGTGTTCTCCACAAGTCAGCAGCAAGGGAAATGAAAGAAAAACCAGTTTAAAAATATTATTTTTCAGTGTGGTCCTTTTAATAACTGCAACAATGTCAGGGAAGTGGTTTAATTTGTTATGAAACAGCATTTACAGCAGTATTATTGTAAAAATGAAGACGGAAAACTTAGATATTATATATTGCAAGGAAATATTCATGACTGTGTATGCATAAAGGCAAGCAGATAAGTCACATAGATTAATAATACTTCCAATCCCACTGTCACATTTTAAGCTATAATTGTCAGTGGTGAACAACATGTCTGGAGGATGAGATACCTTTGTATTTTGTAGCCTTGAATGCTCACGTGCCATATTCAATATGTCCATATAACATTTTTACCATTTTTTATTGCATGATGCAGCAAAGCCAACAGGCATGTCCTGAGTAGATTTATGTATTTACTGTATGTCCTACTTTACTGCCTTTTAGAACCCATGGGGACTTAAACATTTTTTATTCATTTTTAAAAATATATTTAAAAATACATCTAAAAGAAGAAGAAATTACAATATTGAAACAATATTGATTAAATTAAGGTTAAAACTGATATAGGATCATAGACTGTTTAAGAAAAACAGCAAAACATCTACCATTAAAAGGTCCTGATCTGTGACCAAAACCTGTTTAAATAAAAATGTCTTCCCCGTTTCTGGAAGGACAGCAGGAAAAGGTCCAGTCTAGTCTGCCTCTTAAGGGAGTTCCATAGTGTTGGAGCAGTCACCAAGAAGACCCTCACTCTTGTCCATCCCAAACATATCAGTGAGTAGAGTGGGGAAGAGACAAAGCCTTTCTTGAAGATCATAAGTGGAAGGCTAAGGATAATTGATGAGATTATAGCCAGCCATGCTGGAATGGTAGAATCCATATCTGTCTGGGGAATTTGCAACAAAATGTTGTCCTGCGGAATGTTCATATCCAGTGTTCCAGCCTATTTCTGGATACTTCATACCACTGCCTCTCCCCCCTGAGTTTTCATTCTGCCCAAACCCAATACCAGTAAGTCAATATTCCATGACCACTGATCATGCTCAGTCCTGATTGGTATTTTTAAGGTGTTTTTTTTTTTTCAAAACATTTTTGAGCTTCTGCAAGGTTCTTCAAACCTGCTGATCATTCCTTGTTTTATATATGTGATCATGTTAGCTCCAACACAGTCTCAGCTCTGAACTTGGAAGAATCCCTGTTTCTTACTCTTCTTGCTATCCATGGCCATGAGCCCTTTAGCCATGCAAATCAGCTTACTTATTAATTACAATGCTCTATGTCTTCTCTTGCCTCCTTCATATTACAACTGGATATGGAAGCAAAATAAAGTGATGGTAAAAGCTATGTTATGTGTAAAAAAAGCTGGATTAAATTTTTCCTTTACAGTCTTAAAATCATCATCAGTGTTTCTAAATACTATAGAATGGAGAAGATGGGTAAAGCATATGAAATGCTTCTGTTAACAGGCTTACAGTCAGTGGATGAACTCTAGTTGGCACTAGAAATTGGACTTAGGCCAAAATTTTAAGGATACTGAAGAACGTTATTTCAATAACAAACACAAAATTAAAACTGGTGTGTGTGTCTAGGACCATCCTTTTGAATTAGAAACAAAAAACACTGAGTCTAGGCATAATTTAAGTAAGAATGTAGAATAGTAAAATAGATTTTAAAACCTGTGTTAGGGCTCTGATTTGACATAGGCCTCAGCTTTCAAATACAGGAAGCTATCATAAAGAATAATAAAAATTGCCTTTAGAGCGCTCTTCCCATACAACAAAGTGGTAGTCGGACACTGAGAATTAGTGGCAAGAAAACAGAGCATAATCTGTGATCTGATATCTGTTGAACAACTATACACATTTAGCTTGGAGTCAAGTGTTAATTTATGATTAAATGTTACCTCCTTTCCCAATATGAAATAAAGTCTCGTTAATTCAATTCTTTTACCTTTGCCTACTACAGCTCCAAGTGCCCCTCCACAATCTGTTACAGTCTTGATGGTTGGAAACCACAACAGCACCAGCATCAGCATTTCTTGGGATCCTCCACCACCAGACCACCAAAATGGAATAATTCAAGAATACAAGGTAGACATGAAATAAAGCAGGGCAGAAGCATCTAAAATGTACTCTTGCATGTCCAGGATTTGTTAATATTAATTAAAATTTTGAACATACTCTACAATTATCTTTTCCTTAAAGATGCTGTTTAAGACCTAACAACTGAGAGGACCAGATTAGTCAGCATAGAAAGTGCATTTCAAGTGCCTTATTTATTCCCAGGCTAAACTCAGGGTCAAACTACAAATTAGGCTTAGTGTGTGCAGCATGTAACTATATATGCAATAGTGGCACATGGACCGAGTGGAGATAATATTGTGTCTTTCTAGGTGATTTTTTTAAGGTGTTCCTGGTGTGGTTAACTTACAGTAACAGTGTAATTCAAAAGCAAAATTTTTCAAAGGGTCAAAAAAAATATGCACCATCAAGCCTAAGATAAGAGTCTAACATGATCTTTTACTGATAAATTCAGTGGAAAGGGGTAAGAATGCATGTTTTCAAGGAAGTCCCGCCCCCATATTGCTGTTCTAAAAAGAAGCAATTCCCTCTAGGTACAGAGGAAACAAGTTTGCAATTCAAAATAACTATTATCAGTTGCAGCTTCTTAATAGTTTTTCATTGAAAGCAAAAACAAAAACAAAAAACAGACTGAGAGCTGCATTTCTTCTACCTTCCTCAGTCCTGGGATTTAGTACATAGAGAACGGAGGCAAATGGTAAATTCTCTGGAAAAATCAAACCCAAAACAACTGTTTCCTTTTGTTGCATGTAAAGATTGCTTTGCTTGTGGCTGAGGTAGGGTAAGCCACTGTTGTAAACAAAATATTGAGTTTGCAGACAGAATGGTAAAGTTAACAAGTATTATATGATTCTATGTCTGCAGAATTGTTATCAAAGTAGAACTTTAGAACTCGCCCTCCTTGTGTTACATTGTGCATCCAAACAGCCTGTTTCTCAGGCCATGGTGGCTAATGCTGTCATTTCTTCATATTTATTAGTATTCCCTAAGATTCTGAACTCTAAGAGAATAGGATGGATTTGGAGCTGATAATCTAGAAACTGAGTATTCCTCCTGGCACAAAGGAAAGGTCCAGGAGTTTTCACCAATTCAGCATCAGCTCCCAGCAGCAGCCTACACATTGTTCCAAAGGTTTCCCCAACCCACCAAAACAGATTTTCAGGGGCATCGGTAGCTGCACTGGGCAGGAAGACTGGTGAAACACACAGAGACACAAACACAGACACAAGTGCGTGCACATATGCACCTTTCACTCACAAGCCAAGTATTTAGGTTTCAAGTACCTAGTTGTTCCAGCTTTGTCATTGCTTTCTTCACACAGGAGGTGGGAAATTGAAGAGGAGAGATTCTCTTTGTGCAGAGGTGTTTCATGCAAGCATGAAATCTGGAACATCTGTGATTTTCTGATGTGGAAAGCTTCATGCAGACAGGAGCCTCTCCTCATCAGACTTGTCACTCTCAGTGCAAGAAGGGGACAAAGAGTACTCCCCTCCTGGTATGATGAATAGAACTTAATAAGTAATACCTGAACAGGCGTACATGACTTAACCTATTCAATGAGTATCACTTCATTATCTCTGAATCTATAAGGGTTGATTAGCAAACAAAAAACAATTATATTTAGCATTCTGAACCTGTTTCTGTCACCTTTTACTTGTGTTTCTTATCTGTTGTTAACAAAAGTAAGCTTAACCGTCACTGCCATTGTCTGTGAAAGATCCTGCACCAGTGTCTCCTTCTAGTACTGCTCCTGCTCAGTAGCTGCCCTTCAGGAGTTTCTCAGCCCCCCTGACCACTGGAACTATCTCTTCTACTCATGTGACCATTAATCCTGAGTCAGCTTTCACCATTTCCTTTGGGTGATAACATGTTGTGGAATCTAGCCTATGACACTGCTCTCTTGAGACACTGAAACCCCTCACAACACTAAGGTGTGCATCTTTTTGTGAGGTGGCTGATACCCTTGACTTGTACTTTTCCCCTGTTGTGGCCATCTGCTTACTTGGTCCTTGCCTGTCTGTGAAATAACGAGAGAGGAAGACACTCTTTAAGAAATCAGCAAACTTCCTGCTCCATCAGTCTTTTTAAGTCATATAGCCTTTTTCACTGCCTCCAGTGTACAAATATGGAACCTTATTTGGATATTTTGCTGATTGTTTTCATCAGAAACAGGATCACTCTGAACAGACATAGTGTGCATCAGTGCTTACAACATTTGACATTATCACCTTTCTTTGGTACTGTAATTTCACAGATGAATACATGATTTCTTGAAGACCCTAGGGTGCTAATTAATGCATTCTGGGCTATTACAGTAATTGAATATCATTTTAAAACTAAAAAAAATGTAACTTTTAAAAAAAATCATTTTCTCTTTAAAAAACTCATGAATAATTATAAGACACAAAGTTAGACCTTGAAATGACCCATTACGATGGATTGAAAAAATGAAACACACACACTGAGATTGTGCAACACTTGCCAAATATTGGCAGGAGGTTGACCCCAGTTGCATTGCACCATACGAAAATGCTACATCTGATGAATAATGAGTACTATTCAGTGAAAGATGCTCCATAAGTCAGTATATGCCATCCAAACCAACAACTCTGCCATCCAACCTTCTATGTTGCAAGAAAACACTGTGTTTCAATTTCTTTGAGTAGTTATATTGGGACTTATGATACTCACTGGGCCAGTCACCTTCTGCCATAGAAAACAACCTTGCTCCATTTTCCACTTCCAAATGGAAAGTGTATGGAAAGATTTTTTTTAAAAAAAGAACATGTTTTCCTTAGTATTATATTTGAAATGTTTATTTATTTCCTCTCCATTTCTTGAACAGTGTGAACTAGGTTCTCCACCTACTCTTTTTGTGCCTTTTGATGAAGTGGGCTGCAGTCTACAAGACCGAATGCCAAATAAAAATTGTTAGCTTTCAGGATCCTGCAAGACTCTTTTATTTTCCTGTTCTTCATGTATCTCTATCTTTTTGTAAGCCACTAATTTTAGTTAAGATAGCCATGTATGCTGCTCCATATATGTAATTAGTTAGTAAACAGAAAGATACACATTTACTTCTTCATCAAAGATGGCTAGCACACTGCATTCTTTCTCATACCTTAGTAAGAAGCTATTTCTCCATCCTTATCTTTCTGTATCTCAGATTTGGTGCTTGGGGAATGAAACAAAATTTCATATCAACAAGACTGTAGATGCAGCCATTCGATCTGTGGTGATTGGAGGACTCTATCCAGGTATTCAGTACAGGGTAGAAGTTGCAGCAAGTACCAATGCTGGTGTTGGAGTGAAAAGTGAACCACAACCCATAATAATTGGTAAGTGAATATATGTGTTGCATTTCTTTGTCACTGGCATGTTGTAACAGCCTTCACAAATTGCAGCTCAAGATGCAGCTATACTGAATTGCTCTTTCTGTTTAGAAATATTCTCAGAAGACAAAATCGCTCTTACTTGTATGAAAAATTACTGTATTAAAGCATTGAAACCTTATTACTTCAAAAGTAATTTCAAATATTCCTTTCCACAGCTTAGGTTGCTATAATGTTTTCTCATCTATCCTGCTGATGCCCAAAGCCATGTTAAGAGTTTGTTTTCTGAGCTTTTGGAGTTTAATGTTCATCAACTATTCTAAACAGATGGACTATTTTCTCTTATGCCAAGAAGCACAAGAAGTCTTGGGACTAAACACATGGAAAATCTTATGTTGCTGTTTCTTTGCATTGAAATGATTGTTTCTTATTAGTTGTTTCCATGCTGAATTAATTGCATGGCCTGAGGCAAACCTAGAACCTTACTCTTCTGAGAAGCTTCTCAAGCATACTTGGGGGGTGTGGGTGTTGAAATATGCAATGCAACTGCATTCAGCTGTGTGTAACTTTGCTGCAGACATGCTTACCACAAATAAAAGCTGCTTTTGATAATAACTAGTCCATACATTCTGAAAAATAACATAGGAGAGTTTTGCTGGAACTGAGGAACAGGGTTTAATGTCTGAACTTCACATATTTTTAAAAAAGATTTAAGTATATGTATTTAGAAAACTAGCAGAGTAGACAGAACATGATTGTCTCCTAGCCATTGCCCCTATGTGCTAGATGTGTTTGTGGCATTGTGTGAAACACAGTTCCTTATATAGGTTCTATGTTGTGGGCCTCAGATTTACATTAAAAATTATGAAGAGGCCTGCAGCACCTTGATATTAGGTGATGAGAGGTGATGCAATCCATTATAATATTGACGGAGGGAGTGAGAAAATATGAATTGTATAAAAAGCAAAGCAGAAAAGGGAAGATGAGAGAGAGGTCAATAAAATAACATGACTTGGAAAAAAGTTTCCAACTTACAACATCTTTTAAAATGTGTAGTATTAAGGAGAAGCAGGAGGATGACAAGAAGGAGCTGCAAAAGGGGCTATATGAGAAGAGAAGTGACATTTCAGAAGCAGCAGTTGAAGTAGAATAGAATCAAAGTACCTTGGGGCTGAAAGAGAGAACCTCATATATTGTTTCCTCTTCAGCTTCTGTTATTTCACTTAACTTATGCATAGAGTCCAACATTGGTGTGATGATAGGAGAAACAGCTGTAAACTTTCACAGTAATAGGTAGCAATCAAATATGACGTCTCTAACTAATTTTTGGTCCAGCAAATTAGTTTTGCTCTTCATTACTCTCCAATGGAAGGAAGACATTATATTTCATTATATTTTTGTATGCAGAAACAGTGGAGCGTTACAGGTTGCACACATCCCTCGTCTGTATTCTAATTAGCTGAACTTGACAGCATTGTTGTAGGAACATCTGCAGTTCATAAAGTAATAAGACACTTTGCCTAAACATATATGTATGTGTATATGCTTATATGTGTATATATATTATTAAATGTAACAGAAAGAAATACTACTGTCATTTTTCTCTGAATAGCAATGCTTATATTAATTCTGTTGAACATCAATAGGAAACATACATCCATATTCATTTATGTTCAACTGCGGAAATCACAAAGCATATGTTATTCTGACATTTAAATGAATTATTACTTTTGCACATGTAATTGCAAGGCACTGAAGGGTAGAACAAGCTGCCAGGCAGCAAACTTAAAAGTACATTGACCTAATTTGGAAACCAGCTTTCCTAATGAAGAGCCTATGGGAGGTTTCAGAGTTGTTTGAAAATTCCCTTGGAGGGGTTTTTCTGTTCCACATTTAAATGAAAAGGAATTCATTCTGTAGTCCCTTAAAATGCAGTTGGTGCACTTTAAGGTGTATTGCATACAGGGAATAAAATGACATTCCATCATCTGCCTAGCATGAGTACAGGCTGGAGGAATAGAAACAAGTAGTGAAAAATCATGTGACAGCTACTTAGAGCTTATGCCACCATGGAGCAAGCTGTCCAGAAAAAAACACAAACTATTGCTTTCTGCAATGTGGACACTACTGCAAATGTTGCTCCAGCCATTCTCCTGGATTTCAAAGATTTGCTTTCAGATCCGTGTACTATAAACAGCAAGCAGGTTGTAACTGTTACGAAAAGCTTTGGAACTATTCACTGGATTTGAAGCAGCAAAGTTTCATTTGAAAACCCATGGCAGTGTTGATATATTGAATTTAACACACACTACTCATATGAGAATACAGTCTCTCAGTTGCAACCCAGCTGTCTAGGCTTCTGTTGTCCTGCTTTTGTGTGACTTGAGAGCAGTTATGCCGATGCCAAACCTGAGACAATAGGTCTGACAAAGCCGAACTGAACTGTAGGACATCAGAACTAACTTGTTTCTATATGTTGCTAGTTACTATGTATTAGGAAGATATTCATTTACCCATGAGCTAAAAGTATTAACTTAGTTTGAGCCTCAAACTTGCTGTCTTTGAAATTAGACATTTCATCTTTATAAAGCTTAGCCAAGAAGACTTTGCTTACACTCTAATTAACCAGCATGGGACGTTTGTATTTTTTTGCACTGCAATCCCAGAATTCACTAAGAATTCCCCCAGCCAGAATTCTGAAAGCTATGGGCAAGAAATCAAAGTGCTCAAAGGTGTTTTCAGGCAATCACAAGTATAGGCCTTGGAAAGTCTCCTCAGTAACCTCTGTTTTAGCTGTGAAGAAGACTGGGAGATGCTAAGCTGTAGGGGAGCTGCAAGGAGTTTAGGGACTTGTAGTCTCTCTGGCCATTATACTCTGTATAGGGTGCATCTACCAGTCCCATAACCCTTAGTGGCTCCCCTGCAGCTTAGACACTCACAGCCATTTCCTTCTTCTTAACAGCCAAAACAGAGGTCACTAGGGAGCCTTTCTGAGGTCTACACCTTTGAGTGACTGAAAACACCTCTGAAGACTTTGATTTCTTGCCTGTAGCTCTCAGAATTCTAGCTGGGAGAACTCCTGGTGAATTATGTGGGTTGCAATACAAAAAAAGAAAAAAATGAAAGTCCCATGACTACTAATTAAGGTCCAATTATTTTAGAGTGTGAATGCTTAGCATAGACTTGGCTAATCAAAAGAAAAAAATACAGAAGGAAAGCTGTGACACATTTTATGCATTTTCTCACAAACGATCCCAGTTACTAGAGAGAGAAAGATTATAAACACTTTGGGTAGAATTATCATTAGAAAACACTACCCAGCAGGGACATCATGTGGACCCAAGAGGGGCAGTCCACTTATCATGAGCTGCTTGTGCTAATCAAATTTCTTCAGATTTGATCACTATATTTTCAAGAGATTTCATTTAAAGTAGTATCATCTTTATCATCCTATATTTCACTATGCTGAGGCCTTAAATATCTTCAGTGCTGAGGCATGTAAACAACTGAACTATTTATGTACTTACTTACTTACTTACTTACTTACTTACTTACTTACTTACTTACTTACTTACTTACCAGACTTTCTTCCAACTGAGGACCCAAGACGGTTTACAAAAAAAAAAAATTAAAACAAAACATATTCAGCATTTAAACATATTGCAGAAAACACTTAAAATAATATAGAAAGACATTTTAAAAGATGGATACAACTACCCCATTATAAAACCCCTTCCTTAGCAGTGATTTATTTATTATTTATTTATTAAAAGCCTACATAAAAATAAAGAACTTTGCCTGCCAACTGAAAGACAGCAGAGGGGTCAACCTGGTCTCACATGACACCATCACATTTATTCTGTCATTAGATTTTTGCTAATGATTGCCAGTGAATCTCAGCTGTATATGGTCTTTTGGAGGTTCTCCAGTTGCTGGTCACAGATTCTAGGTGTGTGTTAGTAGATTTGCTCTTTGGGATCTAGCTCCCTGACAATGCATTGGAGGATAGTTGTATTTTTATAGCATATTTTCTATCAAAAATTAATGTTTTTGTGGTTTTTAAATTGGTGGATGGCAAATAACATCTAAGTAGAGGAATACTGCATATATACAATAAAACCCTTGAAAAAATGTGCAATTAAAACATAATTAGTCTTTCTCCGGGAACAGAGATGTTACGAGTCCTTCTATTTTCTTTTTGTGAAAATGGAATATTCCTATTAGGTTTCTGGAAGGTGATTTGCTCTCTCTTATTCACCTGTGTTGTTAGCCGGAGGCAATTTTATGAAAATGTCACACTTTGCAGAGGTATCACATGGCCAAAAAAAACCCTACAAACGTTTGGCTGGTGTAGAATCCAGAGAGTTGTGAGACGTGTTAACTCCCAGGAAGATTCCTTTAGCAATATGACATGATTTGGATGCTTCTTGAGGCAATACATGAATAACAAGTCAAGTATCAGAGTAGACTATCTGTCTAGATGGGCGGGGTATAAATCTAATAAAATAAATAAAATTAAAATAAATATTTCCTGGTCCCAGTCATTTAATTCTTCTCATCTGGATTTGGTCCTTGAAGACCTAGGGAATACAGTATATAAGTATATGGAAGATAAGGTGTAACCATGGACCATTTATGACACTACACGTAGTACTTCCTGATCACAGGGCATATCTGTTAAGGCATGAGTCTTGGTTTCTAATTTTCTGCCTTTATAGTCCATGAACCAACACAAGAGAGCCTTAACTCTGGTCTTAACCAAATAGTTTTTTTTAAAAAACCCACAAATTAATGAATATGACATTTTAACCTTTTTAGACCTTTGCCATAATTTCACACACATTCTACAGCCTGGATAACAAGAAGAGAGATTTATTAAAGCAAATATTTATTGTCTGGAATAAAAGAAATATGACACTGAATTACCTAAGGGCTTCAAATACTTGATGCCTTGACACATATTTCAATAAATAATGAGAATATAGCTGGATCTATATCAAAGGGCTGTAAATAGTTTTTTTTTAAAAAAAGCTATGTAATGGAACCTATCTTGCCACAAAATGCAGGATTAATTTGTAAGAGAAAGAGCTTATATTGGGGATTAGACATCTTAATGACTACAGAATTGTTTGCATTCTGTGACAGAACCTGGAAAAGAGCCTAATTTATCTGAGCTATTCAAACAGCTAGTTAATTGCAGTATTTGCCAGTGTTGGGGCCCCACACTTTGTCATTTACTGGCTAGCAGCTTTTTAGACTGGGTGTTTGGTGTGTGTCCAGTTATTCTATGAAAGAGAGGAAATATAGCATCTGTAGAAACTGAGTGACTTCCCAAACAAGGTCACTCCACATATGCTTTCTGTTACAGATAATTTGTATTGCTCATTAGGAGGTCTGTAACTATTTTATGATTAATTTGCACTCCTGAGGCATCATTTCCTTCTAAGCTGGCTTTTGCATGCTTTTTGCTCCCATTCATCAGCTACAGAAGATTCATGTAGGGGGTGGTATTGCAATAGTTCTTTGTTTATTTTTTGAAAAATAAATAAAATTGTGTGATAAAGGAAGAGATTTTGATGTTCCAGCTGGAAACATGAAGTTTTGGTTGCATTTGTCCAAATACTATCTGCATTTTCTTCCCATCTTTCTGTTGTTTTGACCTGTAGAACTTTGTTTCCTGCATTGAAATGAGTCAGGAACAAAACAGGTGGGGACAGGATTTATATTTTGTTACACACTGTGCACATTTAAAAGATTGTGTATAACAAAAATAAAAACAAAAAAGTTGCAACACCTTAAAAACTAACAGGTTTACTTCAGTGTGCGTTTTTGTGGATTAACATGAATACCTCTTTGAAAACTAAAAAATCATATAACATATGTGAATCAGTGTGTGTGTGGTGCACAAAATTCAGAAGGGAAATATATATTGAATTGACAGATATCTCAATGGGCAAAATTCTGCCAGTGTAAATTGGATCAGGGCAATAGAAATAATTAACTTAAATTGAAAGCTTTCTATCTGCCTGTTGCAGATCCCAAGGATCCCAAGGGCTCCCTTTTGCCCTGGGGAAATGTTTAGGAGTGTTGGGATGGGGAAGGGAAGCCTTTAATAGTAAAAGAAAAGAAAAAAAGATTTTAAAAAATAGCTGACAGATTGTTGCCACTGTGTTCGTGATGGTTTTTTCTCTATTAAAATCTCTTCCCCCGCAACCTGTCCTGAAGCTCCCAAAGGCTTCCTCATAGCGAAAAGGAGCCCAAGGGGGCCTCAGAACCTGAAAGACTGGGATAGGAAGCTTTCCATTAATTATTTCTGGCACCACGATCCAGTTTTCACCCGTGTAACTACAGCAACAAGATTTTGCCCAATATCTTCTTAAAAGCGATTTCCTTTTCCTTGTTAATGAAACTATAGGCAAATGTTTTACTGTATCTTCCTAAAATTTGCCAAGGGCAAAATGTATTGAGGTCCCTTTTTTTTTTTTTTACCAGTTCACAATTTCTGCTTTAAGGCATACTTAAGAATCTGCATCAGCTTTGTCCCCCAGCATTTCTAATATTGCTTGGTATGGTCTTTACTTAACCAGGAGGTCGTAATGAAGTTGTCATCACAGAAAACAATAATAGCATAACAGAGCAAATCACAGATGTCGTCAAGCAGCCTGCCTTTATAGCTGGAATTGGTGGTGCTTGCTGGGTAATACTCATGGGTTTCAGTATCTGGCTGTACTGGCGCAGAAAGAAGAGGAAGGGACTCAGCAATTATGCAGGTAAGAATAGAAATTACTTTATAATGTTGTGTTAGGCACAAACATGGCTAAATCAAGAAAGAAGAGAAGGAATGGGTGAAAGCTGTGTTCTTTCTCTGTAGTCTGCAAAAGAGCAGGAACACGGACTTTCAACACATTGCTCTATACAACATTATTATTGCTAAAACAGTTTAATATTCATATGAGTACATCTGATCTGAGACAGTATAGACAATGTATTTATTTATTTATTTATTTATTTGATTAGTCAATTTTGACCATATCAAAAAGTGTACAAATCACACAGATCCAAAATAGACAGCTAAAATGAGATAAAATACATTTCAATAGTAAAATATAAAACAACATGTACATATTTTAATTGAGTGATTCACCCCTGCAGGGAACCCCTATTTGATCAATGTAATGAGATCTTATGCCCGTCGCCTTAGATATAAATTTTGCTATATTGCGGACAACTTTCGTATTGGCACTCTGAAGAAAATACGAAAGTCTAAAGTTCACATTTGAATGAGTTGTTTTCCCCAGCAGGGCAGATAAATAGTTTTGCCTAGCAGTGGAATATAGCTCACAGTCAAATAAAATATGTGTAATATCTTCAATAGCGGGGGCACCGCAGATACAGATTCTTTTGTGGTAAGGCAGTTGATGGAAGTGACCATGTTTGGTCATGGAATCCAGCAATTCGAATCTGAGTCTGGTAAAAGCCTATCTAAGAGATTGAGACAGGTTTATTTCTAAATATTTCTCGGACTGAAAAGCAATTTTGTTCTTGGATTTCTTCTTAGAAAGCAGTTCTGTATCTGTTTGAGCACTAATATCTGCCTGAGGGCCTTTTGAAAATAAATATTGACTGGAGAATCCATATTGATCCATATTGAGCTTGGTAAATGGGCCAACCCAGGAATTGGGCAAAGCCAAACCCATCTGTTCTACTAAGCAGAGCTTGGGAAGTCTATATGAATCCATTCTCTGAGCTGTCATCCAATAGGTGATAACCTTAGCCACTGAGTAACTATACAGAGAGTGAAAAGCTGTTTCTGCCCTAACCTCACAAGCGGCAGTATTTTTATCAGTCCCCAAGATACTTCTCAGAAAATGAGTCTGAGACAGTATAGAATTTTAAATATGAATCTCCATTCAGGTCTTCATGAAGGATGTGTAAATTTGTTGAAGTCCAATAAATAAATAAATTAAATAAGACCAGAAACCTGTTGCACGCAAAAATGCACAAGAAAAGATAACAAAATTAGAACTTATATTTCCAACGTTACTGAAGACTAAGTCCTGTTTGAAATAACTTATTTTAGCCATGACTTAACATGGTGGTTTCCAGCAGGTAACTGTGACTAAATAGAGCTAGTTGAGGTGCAGTCTATTTTAGTGCTTGGAAGTAAATGCAAATATTCCCACTTTAGACCATGAATAGATGGAAACAGATCTAGAAATCTAAAATGCCATGAATCACATGGCCCTTATTTCATATTAATTCAGCACAGTATGAAGGGCCTTTAAATTCATCCCGTCATAATCTTTTGTGCATGGATTGATATGAAGCAAAACTACTAAACACCAAGCACTTGAATAAGACAACTCTTATTAAACTGTAAATTTCTATAGAATTCTGCCAGCAATTTGGCACCGTAGCCAAATTGGCACTACATGCTCTGGAAAAAACAGATTGAATCCACAGTGACTTCTGCCATATCACATGATGTCAAACCATAGTTCAAAATGGTGCCTATTCTTTTCTGCTCCGTTTTTTACAGATACACCATAGTATTGGGTGCTAAAGAACTGTCTCCTTTTCCCACCAATCGTCTGCCTAACCTTTCACCACCTCCCCTATTAACCATCCTCCTTGATCGCCTCTCCACCACCATTGTTTCTTCACATTTGTTCTCCTTTGCACATAAGGATGTGTGATTTCTTTTTCTTTAACTGGTGATTAAACCTGCACATCCAAAAATGCACATAAATACATTTTTTAAAAAAATTCAAAAGAGGACAGGAATGGGGTGTGCTGCTCCCATCATGTTGTACTGTGCCAAGCCCCCAAAAGGCCTATGGCAACAATATGCACACTGATTGAAACAAAGAAACAAGTGCTTCAATACGGCCAAGTGTTACAAGTGGGGTCATATCTGTTTGCAGTTTGACTCACAGCAAATACACTCTCTCTGGTTTATCACGAACATATAGTTCCAGCTGAGGTTATTTTCCAGAAAGAAAGTACCCTGATTATGCAGTCTTAACAATTCTAGGAGACTTACTTGTATTGCATAGCATACACATCTGTATTCTAGATTCCTGTAGATTTCTTCACTATACACAGGGAGCCCAAATGACCATGGTAATGAAGCTACATTTTTCAAACATATTTTGCACATGTTTTCTTCTTTTGTGTTCAATAAATGTGCTGATGTATGTTAATATTTTCTGCTTTTTAAGTGGTTTGCCAAGTTTTGTTTAGAAGTTAAGATATTTTGATATCACTGACACTGGAAATGTTGTGTCGCATTCTCATGTTAGACCATTGTTATTACGACATTAGGATTTAACATATGCACTGTTCACTGTTAGATTTTCATAAACATCAGATGTGCTAAATACATAACATGCTTACTACTTTACTGCTAATGAAATATGTATATATTGAACGCTAGCTTCTGTGTTATGAAATACAGCATGTTCAAGTGAATAGTTTTGTATCATCTAAAAATCTCCGATTTTACCATATATGTAAATACAACTGCAGAAGAAAGTCCTTTTGAAATATTTAGGAATTTTGATTTTTAGCTGACCTCCATTTGCCATTGGTCAGCACCAAAAATAGTGAGAAACAGTGCTAACAGGCTCCTTGCACCAAAATACTTACGTATATGGTATTGCCATTCATGGTATTTTAAGGTTTTTGGCTGACTTGTCAGATGTTGCATTTGCTTAATGATAAAAGCTCATAAAGAATTACATTTCAAACTAATCATAGCATCTACAAAAAGATTGCATGTCCACATTACTGGTTACTATTAAATATGACTGTCAGACTGTCATTCATCTTTTTTTTTCCCCCCAATTCCTTATTCCTCATGGGCTGCTGGCTGGCTAGAGCTTAAAGCTGAATTGCTACAACATGCACATGATTTTGAACAACATACATAAGTCATCTTTGAAGGACACATGTGGCCTTTAATTGGCACTTCTTAACAGGTTCTAACTCACACTGTATTTATTTTTCTTGTTTTGCAGTTCAGTCCTTCACCTTCACCCCTGCAGGTACTGTCCATTAGCCTGTCTCTTACCCCAGCAATATACAAATGCAGCATATAGTTATTGAATTCCACCTCATCATTCTTATACAAAAGCCCCTGTATAAGATGATGCACTCTGCACATTAGTCTTTCAGTGTGAAAAATAATGTACCAGTGATTCTAGCATACAACTAATAATACATACAACACCATGTCTTTCCTTATAATTCTGCACAGTTCCTACTTGTTTCAGTCCTTCTGCGTCTGATGTTTTGAAAAGAAATTTGTAAAATACTGGTTGAAACAATATATAATTATCCCAAAAAGACCTTAACCAGTAGTTCCCAAACTTGGGACCTTAAATGTTTTTGAACTACAATTTCGAGAAGCACTGACCATTGGCTGTACTTGCATGAACTTCAAGGAATTGTAGTCTAAGAATTTCTGGAGGTCCACATTTGGGAATCACTGACTGAAATCCTGTTGCTTAGTTACACATGCAGAGCAAAAACAATGTAACATTCAGTCTCTTCTAGCTGGCAATTAATGAGTCACCACTGGGATTCTCACAGGCCTGCTGGCTTGGCATACACTTGAGAATCCTAACAGGGACTCATTAATTGCCAGGTAGAAGTGACTGGATGATGCATCATTTGTTTTCCATGTCCGTAATTAAACAATAGGGTTACCACCACTGCCTTAATCAAAAAAGTTCATTTAATTACGCCAAAGGATTTTGAAGCTTCACTTACCCATTTTGGGAATCATCAAATGGTATTCAGAGAAGCAGAATTTTCTAGCTTCTTCTTCTTTGTAGATTCTTTCTGAACTTAAATGTATGTCAAACATGATAATATACCCTGTTTTCCCGAAAATAAGACCTAACCTGAAAATAAGCCCTAGTAGGATTTTTCAGGATGCTCGTAATATAATCCCTACCCCAAAATAAGCCCCAGTGAAGTGAAACCCCGCCCTCCACCATTGTGCAGCAACCAGAAGAAGATGACATGACTGTATTTGAATAAATGTAGATTGTTGTATATGAAAAAAATTAAACATCCCCTGAAAATAAGCCCTAGTGCCTTTTTTGGAGCAAAAATTAATATAAGACCCTGTCTTATTTTCGGGGAAACACGGTACTAACTCTTGGCCACAAATTCTCCTAGTCCAAGTTGAATTAATAACTGATACCATTCATTTTAGTACATGTTCACTGAAATCTTTTTACACAAATTTCAGGTCTGAAATTAACTTTCTGGTTGTACCCCTGCAGGTACTGTCCAGTAGTGGTTATAGTTTCTTTCACAGACCTAATATAACCATAGAAAATTATAGTAAAGAGTTATTAAAGCCGTGTGAAGGATAAATAAACTGAAATATCAGAGTGTAAATATCTTATCCAATGTACTGTAGTTAAGGAAGCCAGTAATATAGTTATAAGCCACAGCTGAAACAAATAATTGCCATTTAGTTATGGTATACCTCATCCATTTTAAAGCTCATTCATGGCCCAGGATGTTGGAAAGCATTTCATAACAACCATCAACAAAGGAAACACGAGCAGCAGTCAAAGCAAATAAACAAAAATATTATTTGCTACATACAGTAAAAACCTCCCAGAATAAAAATGGATGAAAGTAATGAGGGCAAGTACCAATTGTACCTCACAGGCAGTCCATACTCCAGGTGCATTTGTTGAGAGATTTTATGTCGAATTCAAATATGCTTCCTTCTTCAGTGGGACACAGAAAAATTGTGTTTCCTTCAGACAGGATGATATAGAAGAGTGTGGTCCCTAAGCCTTCCTGGGCCTAAGCTATTCATGGTTTTAAAAATGATGACCAACACTTTGACTTTTGCCCAGAAATAGATCTGTAACCAGTAGAGCTGTTGCACTGGTAATGCAATATGATCTCCTGGCAGTTTCATCCTGGACCAAATGAAGCTTACAAAGAATCTTCAAAGAGAACCCCACTGAAAATCTATTGCAGTGATCCAAACTTAGTTTAACTTGGAACATTACTGTGTTTAGATCTGATCTCCTCAGGAGCTCTTGCAGCTGGATCACCAGCCTCTATTGACCAAAGGCACTCCTGGCCATGGCTGCCATCCGATCATAAGGTGTAAAGCCAAATCAGCCACCAGATTGTGAACCTGATTATTCAAGACAATGGTTACTCTATCCAAATCAGGTTGAATTTACGTTCTCTTTCTTGACCAGTTTGCACCTCTATTTTGTCCAAATTAAACCATATTTTTAGACCATTCCCTGTCCATTAGTGCCTCTAAGCAGTTAGAGTGTTGCCTTTCTTACTATTAGATGAAAAGAATATTAAAAAATTGCTCGTTATGTGCACAATAATGTCAATGTAACACAAATCCCCAACCATTCACAGTAGTTTCATGTTTCATGACCAGGCCACTAAACACAAATCCCACAACTGTTCTCTAGCAATCAGGCTCAGGGCAAATCAATTCTAAATCTATTTCAGAAGAAAATGTCCTTTTACTATAGGATTCAGTATGGCTGTAAGATATACAGTTAGCCAAATAAAAAAGTAAAAAAAATAAAAAATTGAACACTTAATGGCTGAAATTCTTTTTAGGCAACTATACTGTGTAAGGCTGACAATGTCATCAGTTGAGGCAACTTTTGGGAAATTAAACATTCACAATTTCCCCTCAAAGTCCCCAAGGCTCACTTGAGATATCTTTCATCCTGGGAAAGCTGTTGAGGGCACAGGAGTGGGAGAGTCTTTAACTTCCAAAAATTGCCACTGCTGGGATGATTTTACCAGCTGGAGCAATTTTCAGAAATTAAAGGCTACCTACCCCACCCCCATCCTGTAGCCCACAACATCTTACCCACAGCGAAAGGGATTCAATGGGAGCCACAGAGCCTTGGGAGGAATTGGAATTTTTTTTTTTCCAAAAAATCACTTCAGCTGATGATGCCATGATCTTTATGCAGTATAACTTGTGGAGCAGAATTTCAGCCAATAATAAAAGCAAAAATAAGCAAAAATAATTGCATCGATTCTAAACAACCCATTTGTATCAATAAAGCAATTTTTAACCTTTTCAAGTCAGAATCCCCATTCTGGGTTCACTACATGCAACCAGCTCTTTCTGCAGCAATGATCTATTTTAAATTCAGTGTCTCTCAAATTCTATTTCACCCCAATTTCAAGTTTTGATCTTTTCTATTGTAACAACTTTTTTCCCCAGCTCTATAAATTCAGTATTTTCACTCTGCTGTTCCTTGTTTAGCTCGTAAGAAGAGATTAGCATATTGGTTATCTATTTGTTTGCAATTGCCAGATGTTTGGCTGAACACATTACCTTACTGTGACCTCATTTCTTCCTAAAATCTAGATTCTAGGGCTGAATTTTTAGGCCTCTTATTAGCACATTTCCCCTTAAATACCAGAATCTTGGGTTTAGTCTTTACTCTAAAACAACAACAAAAACACAACTATTTTATAACCCAGCCCAAATGGATGAAAGATACATTTGTATGCAGAGATGTATTCCCCATGTCCAGTTCCTGTCACATGACACCTAGTTTCCCCAGGTTAATAATGGGAATTCTCTGTGCAGTGACAAGACTGCCATGATATGTTTAATTCTGCCAATATCTGTTGTGCTGGAATATGATTACTTTGGCACCTGAATGATTGATGCAAACTGTCAAGCAAAATGTGTTACTGGAAAATATCAGCAGCACACTTGCAAATATTTGGCTTGCTTATGAATAAGCACCGTAATGGGGGGGGGGGTGAATGCTCTCTGGGCTTGTGTGTCTGGGTTTTGTTTTTGTGTTTACATTTTGACAAATGCAAATAAGAATTTGCAAAATAAATATTGTGCCACCCATGTTACCAACCTTTCACCCCTAGTTCTGCTGCATGAATACTCAAGCTAATACTTTAAAAATAATAATGCAAAATCTAAACATTTTGATAGAATGCCTCCTTCTCTCAAAGCAGGGTCCTGCAAAAACAGTGCTTCTTCTGTCTCTGCCATTAATCACTCTGCTGATTTGCTGTGTACAAATGTCATATTTTTCCTTCAAGCCACCTCTTTATGACCCTCTCACATTTTTTTTATCAAATAGCCTTTTCTGATGTTAGACTGTTCTCTCTTTGTTCCAGATTTAAACCTTTCATTTCTCTCTCCCCCATGATAGCTTTAACAGCCTTCTTTGACTTTTCTAAACCATCGTTTTACCTTTCATATTCTGGCTGCTCTTCTCCTGGACTCACAGGGAGCTCTACCTCTCTTCAATCTCTGCCAGCTGCTTCCTTCAGCACCTGGCTTTTTCAGGCACTCTCCTCCCTTCAGTTGCCACTCTTGGAAATCTCAGCAGGAGGCCACAGTTGCCTGCTGAGACAGGCAGCTGGCAGGATGTGGAGCTGCCTACCACTACAATCTTGACTTGGGTCCTTATGGTTCTTCATGACATGGTATATAAATACAGGACTATATTTGCCAAGACCTTTTGGCATGCTTGTTTGGAAAGGAGAAAAGGGATAACAGTCTGGAAAAAAAGAGACAAAAATTGTGGCAGTATATAAACTGCAGTTGCATATTTGCACAGTGTCAGCTAATCTACAAAGTACAGCAAAATTGTCTTCTTTGCTAGGATTAGGAAATCTTCCAGAGCTTCAATTATATTCACCTGTATTGATGTAAGTGATGCTGAAATCTAACATAATTTAAGACACAAATATGAGTCGGTGTGATATTAATGAAGACCTTCTCAAGAGGGTAAATCAGGGTTCACAGTATAGGAATGTTTGGTTTCCAGGATAGTAACGTTCAGACACCCAAGCTGACCCCATAAAGGCTCTTAACTCTGTGTGTGTGTGTGTGTGTGTGTATGTATGTATATGTGTGTGTGTGTGTGTGTGTGTGTGTGTGTGTGTGTGTATGTATGTATATGTATGTATGTATGTATGTATATATATATATATATATATATATATATATATATATATATATATATATATATATATATATATATATATATATATATATATATGTATGTATGTATGTATATATATATATGTATGTATATGTGTGTGTGTATATATATATGACCACTGTAATTGACTCAAAGAACCTTGGTTACTCTCTTTAGTAAACAAACAAACAAACAAACAAATAATGGTCTATGTGTGTGTGATCCCTGTAGAATAAGGCTCAGTTCAGGGGTGGGCAAATATGGCCCACAGATCTATTGCTCTCAGTGTGACATCTTTGACACCCTTACCCCCCCCCATACTTTTTAAGTAGAGATGGGGGTATTTGTATACGAATACTAATATCTCCCCACAGGTGTAGATTACGAGGGTCCGGCCCCATGGGGCCAGACTGACCACTCACGATTTCACCGCTGCTGTGAGCTCCACAGAGCCTTCCTATCGCTCAGTTGCTCGTGATAGATTAGCCAGTCCTGGCAGAAGGCGGGATGATGAGCCTCTCTGCCAGGTCGCAGAGTGGCTAATCCATCGCAAGCAATGGAGAGATAGAAAGGCTCCATGGAGCTCGCAGCAGCAGCGGAATCGTGAGTGGCCTGATTGGGCCGGACCCTCGTTACCTGCACCTGTG
This sequence comes from Intellagama lesueurii, assembly GCA_037013535.1. Taxonomy (NCBI): domain Eukaryota; kingdom Metazoa; phylum Chordata; class Lepidosauria; order Squamata; family Agamidae; genus Intellagama; species Intellagama lesueurii. The sequence continues at coordinate 53,752,732 of JBAJHW010000003.1, read as the reverse complement.
GGGGAGAGATTCATATTTGTATACGAATACCCCTATCTCTCCAATTTTTTTTTGGAGCCATTAAAGGAACAAATTGGAGCCATTAAAGGAACATTTTGTGCAAAGATGGACATGATAAAGGACAAAAATGGTAGGGACCTTACAGAAGCAGAAGACATCAAGAAGAGGTGGCAAGAATACACAGAGGAATTATACCAGAAAGATCTGGATGTCCCGGACAACCCAGATAGTGTGGTTGCTGACCTTGAGCCAGACATCCTGGAGAGCGAAGTCAAGTGGGCCTTAGAAAGCATGGCTAACAACAAGGCCAGTGGAGGAGATGGCATTCCAGTGGAACTATTTAAAATCTTAAAAGATGATGCTGTTAAGGTGCTACACTCAATATGCCAGCAAGTTTGGAAAACTCAGCAGTGGCCAGAGGATTGGAAAAGATCAGTCTACATCCCAATCCCAAAGAAGGGAAGTGCTAAAGAATGCTCCAACTACCGTACAATTGCACTCATTTCACACGCTAGCAAGGTTATGCTCAAAATCCTACAAGGTAGGCTTCAGCAGTATGTGGACCGAGAACTCTCAGAAGTACAAGCTGGATTTCGAAGGGGCAGAGGAACTCGAGACCAAATTGCTAACATGCGCTGGATTATGGAGAAAGCCAGAGAGTTCCAGAAAAACATCTACTTCTGCTTCATTGACTACGCAAAAGCCTTTGACTGTGTGGACCACAGCAAACTATGGCAAGTTCTTAAAGAAATGGGAGTGCCTGACCACCTTATCCATCTCCTGAGAAATCTATATGTGGGACAGGAAGCAACAGTTAGAACTGGATATGGAACAACTGATTGGTTCAAAATTGGGAAAGGAGTACGACAAGGCTGTATATTGTCCCCCTGCTTATTTAACTTATATGCAGAATACATCATGCGAAAGGCTGGACTGAATGAATCCCAAGCCGGAATTAAGATTGCCAGAAGAAATATTAACAACCTCAGATATGCAGATGATACCACTCTGATGGCAGAAAGTGAGGAGGAATTAAAGAACCTCTTAATGAGGGTGAAAGAGGAGAGCGCAAAAAATGGTCTGAAGCTCAACATCAAAAAAACTAAGATCATGGCCACGGGCCCCATCACCTCCTGGCAAATAGAAGGGGAAGATATGGAGGCAGTGACAGAGTTTACCTTCCTGGGCTCCACGATCACTGCAGATGGTGACAGCAGCCACGAAATTAAAAGACGCCTGCTTCTTGGGAGGAAAGCGATGAGAAACTTAGACAGCATCTTAAAAAGCAGAGACATCACCTTGCCGACAAAGGTCCGCATAGTCAAAGCTATGGTTTTTCCAGTAGTGATGTATGGAAGTGAGAGCTGGACCATAAAGAAGGCTGACCGCCGAAGAATTGATGCTTTTGAATTGTGGTGCTGGAGGAGACTCTTGAGAGTCCCCTGGACTGCAAGGAGAACAAACCTATCCATTTTGAAGGAAATCAACCCTGAGTGTTCACTGGAAGGACAGATCCTGAAGCTGAGGCTCCAATACTTTGGCCATCTCATGAGAAGAGAAGACTCCCTGGAAAAGACCCTGATGTTGGGAAAGTGTGAAGGCAAGAGGAGAAGGGGACGACAGAGGATGAGATGGTTGGACAGTGTCATCGAAGCAACCAACATGAATTTGACCCAACTTCGGGAGGCAGTGGAAGACAGGAGGGCCTGGCGTGCTCTGGTCCATGGGGTCACGAAGAGTCGGACACGACTAAACGACTAAACAACAACAACCCCTATCTCTATTTTTAAGTATGAACTGCCTGAACTACCAGGTTATACCTTCTAGAAGGCATGGCCAGCTGTTTCAGGCTATTACTCCCAACCTGATTTAGGCTAAGGGATGTAGTGCATGGAGGCAAAGGATAGGTGTGAACCTCTGACATTCCAGGGTGCACACAGAACTTAACTCTCTGGAGTAAGTAGATGTATCCTAATAGGAATGTATGGTTTATGACTTATTCAAGGACTGTAGAAGTATGCAGAAAATTAGACTCTTGGACAATACTATTTCTCCTAAACTCTGAGTGCAATCAGGTCAGTTGTAAAGCCAGATTTAAAAACAAAAACAAAACCAGACCTGGTAACAGCATAATCCAATACTTTGAGCTTCTGTGGTTTGCTGCCTTTCCATTTTGTCTAGTATATAATAAAATCATTAAGATTCTGCCAAAAAAAAAAAAACCCATGCAAAAAGTATAGCAAATACCTTCAGACCACTCAATACAGAATACAATATTGATGAAAACAAACTTTCTTCACATCTTGGATATATCAGATATTGTTATGAATTATTTCAGAAGTTCATACAGAAGTTCAATATCAGTGCATGTGTAAAGAATGCAATGTGGTTATTCTATCTCAACTAATTATCATTTGTGCGGCATTTAATTGAGTTTTACATAATGTGTGGGAAATGATTGCCTTAATGGAAGCAAAAGATCTATGAACTGCTCACGGACAGTGTGGATGAACCCTTGCCTCCCAAGTTCAGCATTTCACTCTCTGTGCTGTCACTGATACACAACAAATTGTAGAAACTTTACTATTACTGTTTTATTTTAATATCCTTTCCTAAACAGTAGGACTATGAGAAATTCCGAGTATCGCAACCCACAGTGATCACAATTGTCTTAGGCCTAAGTCAAGTGTGCTGCTTTCACTACAGCATAACATGCTAGCATCTGGAATTTTAGGTCCTCTTCTTTTTAGACCATCTGGAACAAGTTTTTGGATATTTGGGGGGATGCATTGGGGAGCAGAGATTATACCCCTTTGTGCTGGGTGTCCAGTACTGGATACAAAACAGCCTAGATCTTGATGACAAAATAATAGATTTCTGTCACTGAAGGAACAATAAATCAGTTTGTGCTAGTTATATATAGACTAGAATCCTGTTCAAAATACTGTATATGCAATGATAATCATGAAAGCAATTCTCAGCCTTTGGTGGGATATTGTTCATTTGACTAATTGTGTAATGAATTTTGCAACCAGTGCATGATGGACATCTTCCCATAGGGCATAAACCACTTGCATGATTACAATTGCATATGCAGTTTTTTCAATTGACCCTTCCTTGTGGAAAGCTTCCAGAATATTATCAAAGAACAATTTTGGCACATCAGCATTTTTGTATCACTAATATTTACTTCACATCCATTTACTTTTCCTATTTAATGTTTCATGGTGCACAGACCATTCACATTTTCTGAAGTCACACAAATACAGCTCAGACAAAAACAAGAAACAAAAACAAAATAATAATAATAATAAGAGGGGGAAAAACATTGTGGCACCTTAAAAACATTGAAATATAATGTGAGTTTTTGTGTCAGTCATTAGAGTGAGAGGAAGTCATATTTTTGTTGTTTAGTCATTAAGTCATGTCCGACTCTTCGTGACCCCATGGACCAAAGCACGCCAGGCCCTCCTGTCTTCCACTAACTCCCAGAAGTCATATGCTCTCACTCAAATGTCTGAGGAAGTGAACTTGAGCCATAAAAGCTCACATTAAAATATAACAGATACTTTCTAAGATGCCACAACATGTTTGCTTTATACTTTTTTAATGTTTTTGTTTTCATCTGATATACTTGTAACATTGTTACTTCTTTGAAAATTCTTCCTATAAATTCATAAAATGAAAAACAATGTATCCTCCATGGGTCTTCTGTCTTCTAAGTTCAACACATCCATTTATGAGAATGCAGAACTCATACATGATTGTGAAAAATGACAATTATATATTTTTGCTTATAAGCAGTAAGTAGCCTTTCTGAGTTAAAGATTTTTATGAGATTGAATAAGTGTAAACAAATCAGAAATAGTTAGCTGAACATTTGGCCACACAAGTCCTGCAGTAGATGAGTATAAATTATTTGCCAGTCATCGAAATGTAGGCAGAAGATTTGATAGAATTTTTGTATGCTGATTATCTGTTCTGAGTTAATGCTTATTAGAAGAGGATTAATCTATATTCATATTTGAGGAACAGCTTATCGGGAAAAGGAATGAGACTTGGCTGCCAACATTAAAGTTTTCATTTGTGGTGGGAAAATGTGGCCTGCTAGAGATAGGCACATAGAAAGCTTTCTTACCTCAAAATGTCAGCTGAGTGTTTATTTCTATTTTGTATTTCTAGCCTGTATGAAGATTATGTTTAACCTTGTGAGATAGTTTTTATAGCTAGTTTTTAGCAACTGTCATAGTATATTTGTATACTTTAAATATTGGTTTTTCTTCAGTGTGTGTGTGCGTGAGACTTAATTATACATGCTGTTTGTAATCTTCTGCCTTTGCATCACAGGTTAACAAGGATTCTTAAAGAATCTATCCTGCACACTCAATAAATCTCTGTGCATTATATTTTTAAAAAATTAGTTTCTCCCTTTACATACTGACTATACTTCAGCGTGTTTAGGAACCTGCATAAGATCCATGATTATTGAACTAGCTTTTCTGTAATTTTTTAGTGATAATGGTCAGGGAGACACAGAAAGAATACAAGGAGGACATCTTCCACTTTCTTTTGGGACTTCAGGATGCACCAACATCATGAAAATCCCTGATTAGATACTCAAATCAGCTTCACTAATTATTTTCTTTTTACACTTACATCTAGAAAGGCTATATTATGCTCTGTACAAATCAATCATCTAGGAAATGCTGATACAAATATATAGCAATAATGATAATCATAGCATTGACTTTTGCATCTTACCTGTCCTGAAAAAAGGCAGCTAAAGTGACAAATGATAATCCTGTGAGAGTGATGTTCTCTTTGTCACTTGTCCATTTTTTTTAACTGGGTTGGATCCAGCTTCAGTTGTGTGCAACAGGGCAGGTGAAAGAAAATATACTTTTTTGTGCAATAAGTTGCGGAGGAAAGAAGAATCCTTGAAGATCAGGTGTTGCCATGAGGAGAATAGTATGAAATTCTGAAGCTTTCACAAATCCAATATAATGTCATATAATTTAAATAAGAATGAATTGGAGAGAAAATGAGGCATTAATTTGGGTACCAGAAACTTTTTATCCTTTTACTGCAGACACATACATGAAAAGAAAATGCTGGCAGTTATCTCTTTCACAGGATAGGAATTGCTGCTCTGAGGATAATAGGATCACATTTCATAGATGAAAGTCACCATGACATTCTATTTTTCTGCAGATAGCTTTGCTTTTTTTAAGTATGCACCTGAAATAAAACTATAAGAAACGTATAAACACTAAAAGAGCAGATACCACTGTTGCTAAACTTTACTGTATAGAAGCTATTTTTAAGATTCAGCAATCATAGAATAACTATGAAGAAAAATAACTTTTCTGGAGTTGTATCCATTAAAAAAACAAAACAAAAGATTAAAATGTTTTGGAAGGACTTTCATCTTTAACTGGCACATCGATCTAGTTGGTTACATGGGGGCAGGGGGGGGGAATCCACTCTTGGTTGCCATAATAGTTTCCAGTGCCTATCATCAAAACCCTATTCCACCCAATCCACTTGTCCACAGTTCATTCTGTAAGACCATACATATATATTGTGGTGTCTTTCCTACTGAAGCAAGAATATATTGCCCGTTCTGTTCACCGCTTTTCCTCATGAAAAAATGCAGCCTGAGTGACAAGAGAGTTCAGCATCTGACATTTGGGCTAAATTGTTGATTGATAACAAGATGCAGGCGCCATGTCCTATAATACAGAAACAAAAAGCAAAAAGTTATATTTTGGAATTCTCTCATAATCACGAATAGTTGAGTGAAGCAATCCTAGAACTTTTTACCTGTTTTTAAAAATACTGTACCTTAACTGGGGTAACCCTGTTAGTAAATAAATGAGGAATATGTTCCTCTCTCTCAATATCTGATTCCTTTACCTTAAGCTCTGAAGGAATGTTTCCTTGCTGCAAGTATTTGTGTATGTGGAGGTGGCACCACATCAAGATCTTACTTCCCAAAAAAGTCTCTGGGATGAATGGTATGACTCCACTACCTGAGAAAATGAGAGGAAAATGAAAAAACACAAGGCCAGGGAAAGAAGAGAATCCCAAATTAGATTTTACCTATGGTTCTAACCATGTATTTTGTAAACCAATAAACTAGAACCCAGTATCCATTTCCTTTAGCATGAGCAACATGTTTCACTCATTTTGGTATGTATTAAGAAGCAGTATAACAATGACAGAGGAGTTTCTGAGTGTCATTTTTTATTTAATATTTTACGTAGTTGTACTTGTATTTTGTTTGCATTGATGAATTAATATTCATCTCCAGATAAGTATGGCAAGCCATTTAATGTGAAGTAAGTTTATTGTAATTTTCCAGCAATGGTAATTGCCCATACTGTGGTGATGGGCAATTCATCATCAGTTCCCAGGTCGTTCAGTGTGGGATCCCAAAGGAGTCCCCTTTGTTTTCATTGATGTTAAACAATGCATTGTGAAGCCACTTGTGGAAGTGATAACATGGCAACATTGCAATGTGTTGCCAGAAGGCTGCAGATATCCAGGTTTATATGTCAACATATGTGCTGATCACAGCATTTCCATTTTGAATCTATACAGCCGTTTGACTGAGAGTATATAGTGACTGTAAAAGAAAGAGCTACATAGTTACAATGACTTTGTCTTTGTATATCGATAAGGAAACTTTTTTATTTACTTTTTTTTATTATTCTCAGAAAAATCTTACATGTGTATGCATACTGCTAATTTACACAACATCATGACTGAGGGCCTTTGTACAAAGAGCCAATCCTTACACCTAAACCTAAGTGGTGCTCTTTCATGGTTGAAAGTAGTCTGGAGTGAGCTAGTGCATGATACAGTTGATGGGCTATTGTATTTGAATGCAAAATCCTAGCTTCACATTTCCTGTCAGCTATGCAGGTTGACTGATCTGAAGCCAGTCCCTGTCTGTCAAGCTAACCTACTTCACAATGTTATTTCAGTGATAACATGGGAGGAAACCTTGTTTTATTTCCCTCTGGTTTCTGATGAAAGAGTGTGCATGCAGAGTTTTGTAACATAAAAGATACACATTCAGACTGGGCTTGAAAACAGATTCATTAATCTGAGGTTTCAGGATAATTTATCCTGGCACTTACACAGTTTATACCAGGTCTCTATTCAAGATAGTTTGGGTGCGAATCATATTGGTGTTTTATATGAGGTGAGAATGTAGTTGTGTTTTATTTGTTTTCCCCATGTCAGTTTCAACAACAACAAAAATCACTTTTACTCATCTTATGATGACACGTATATACCTGCAACTCTGGGTAATTACTTATCTATGAAGTACTAACACACTGAAGAGTTTCAAAACAATTTCATTTTAATTTGGCTTAAAGAAATGGGGGGCAGTGTTTTCTGCAGAATGTGAACAGTTACAGGGTGTTTGCCTCCATTCATTTTTGAAACCAAAGGGCTATTGATTTTAGAATTTCCCCCCCAAAACCCATAATATCAAGGGATCAGAAATAAGTTGTCCCATGAGACTGTGGCTGGGAGAAATTGATTTAAATCAATATTGTCTAGAGGAAACTAGGAAGTATGGTGCCTTCTTTCTTGTTTTTACTTACATTGTGTATTCTGCCAAAGCTTGAGATAAGTGATCTCATATGCCTAACAGACTTATCTATTCTTTTCTATCCTTTTGTATTTAAAAACCCCAAACAGTCACTTTTCAAAGAGGAGATGGAGGACTCATGAGCAACGGAAGGTATGCCTGTTAAATATATATATATATATATTCAGTGTCAGGTTCTGTCATATTTAAAACCATCATGTTTAATTTTTGATAAGGAACTTTTTTAAAAAGAGTAATACACCATCAGTTGTAACAGTGACAATTCCAGTAGGAATTAAATGGCTTACACCAGATTTTAATGATCTGTTGTACACTTGAGGGGAATCAAGTCCAGATGTTTCGTATCTCCCAGATGCCCAAGAAGAAATTAGTAGGAACTATCAGAAGGAATGTGTTCATTTGTTTTCAGGATGTTTATTGCATTAATTAGGCATTAGTAAATGAAGTTGCTGTTGTTTAAGACTCCTTATTGGCTCTCACTAAATTGCTGTGAGTGAACAATTACACACAATCGATCACAAAATAAATGATTCATGGAAGATGAATAGGTTGTAGATTGATAGGACTGGATTCTACAACTTTGGCTACTCAATTGAAATTGATAAAAGTTGATAACGCACCCATATATCCTCATTTATTTTCTTTGTGCCAATATGGAGATTGTAATTAGACTGTGGTAATAACTTCCAATCTCCTATTTAATCAATATTTTAGCAAAAAGAGATTAGGTCTAATGAGAGTTCATGGATATGGCAAGATTGCTGCTGGATCTTCTTATTGCAGTTTCCATAGAAACCTACATTTCTCTGGGATTTTGCCAGGAGGGATTCATTGCAGGAGGGCAGGATACAATGGGTATAAATGTTAAGTAAGAACATCAGAAGGGCCATGCTCAATCATACCAAAGGCCTAACTACTCCAGCATCCTGTTTGCCACACCTGTTATTTATTTTAAAGTGTGCAAATAAGCAAATAAAGCATCAAATTCTTTTATTTCACATTTTGTTTTCCACCTTTCTTCTGTTTATCTCACCATATTTTTTTTGTGACACATGCTTGGTGAACCATATTCTTTTAATTGTACTGAACATTAAAATGTGTTCAGTCTTCATTTGGCCTCCACATCTGAACTCAAACTATAGGACCAAGAAAGACTGTTGACACAGATAAAAATGCTCTTTTGAAATTTCTATTAATCCCACTGAAACCTGCTTTCATCTAAAACCATGCAAGGGTGCTCAAAGGAACAGCTAGCAGTTTTTGAATGACAGACAGACATTTGGGATGCAGGAAGTGAAGAAATAGTTGCCCAGAGTCCTGGAAATGGCTGATACAGAACAGTCACTTTGACTGATTGTTCCCTTGAGGTGGCAATTTATCATTCATTTCTAGTTTAGGATCCTTCAGTGGCATAGCTTGCGCTTGTTTTCAAGACAGACAAGAGACTTCCTTCGGATTCTAGCGGATTTTTAACTGATGCCTCCTCCTGTTTTTCACAAAAGATTGGTGCGAGCCTCTGTAACTGGTGATACTTTTTGTATTAAGACAGTCTTCGCAATTTTAATATGAAATAAATTTTAAAATCTCAAAACTGTTATATTTTGTGTTGTGGCAACTACATAAAGTCTCCTCAGTTACAATTGCATGAAGGTTTCTTACAGATATATTTCATTGCTGATTTTCTTCAGCCGGCCAGGTCTGCTAAATGCAAGTGACCCCAGTTATCCTTGGCTTGCGGATTCTTGGCCTGCCACCAGCCTGCCAGTAAACAACACCACAAGTGGCCCAAATGATCTTGCAAATTTTGGGCGTGGAGGTAGGTTGACTTTTCTTGGTGTTTCTACACAAACCTTGGTTAGTGTTTGAAAGATAGGGTACATCCTTCCTTTAGTAGCATGGAACTTTTATTTTAGAAAAGAAGTTGAAAATATATGCAACAAAAAGGAAAAACATCATGTTGCAATACAATAAAATCACCAATTAAGAAGAAAAGAGATGGCTGTTTTCTGCTATGTGTTGGATTTTTTTTCTAGACACACACTGTATGTATATGTTTGTTTAAAAAACTTGCACCTTTTAATTTACTCCTGTAGAAATTTATGAGTTCTGAGACACAGCTTCTGAACCAGATGAAACCTAAAAAGGACCTAAATCTAGTAGCTGGTTAGAGGAGGAAAGTGCATGCAAGCAGAGTCCTGTTGTTTTTTTCCAGTTGCATGAGCAGTTCATGTTTTTTGACTTTGTAGTCTTTGGACACATTGCCAACTGTATACCTAATTGTACAGACAGGTTTGCAACTAGTTCTGCACTCAATTGCACAACTGGAAACTGCTCTTGATTCCCCCTTTTGCATAGTCCAGAATGAGGTGTCAGCAAGCATAACATCATTTGTGTAAACGGAATGACACTGTTCAATACTTTTAAACCAGATAATTTTAAACAGTTCCACAGCTTTTAAACCAGATGAAGCAAGGCGTGATTATTTTGGTAATGTGTTTGTCTTGTAATACACAGCTCATCCAATTATATTCTTTCGTCCCTTTTCCCAATTCCTAGTAAACAGTCATATGTTTTAATTATATGTTTAATACATATAAGTGCTATTGCTGTGGTCTCTGGGAGCATACCCACCCTCAAAGTAGGAGATCCAACTGCAATGGCTTCTTCAATGCTGCAGGAAAGTGTGCAGCCAGTGCTTCTCTGAGACTGGCACTCTGGAGTCTGAGAATTCAAAATGGGGATGCTCTGCAGTTTTCCCCTAGATGTGTTGCCAAAGGCTATAGATTCTCAGGAACTATGCCACACTCAGAGCTGTCATAGTTAATTCCCATCCCAATGTAATCAATGGGAGAGAAACACTAAAGGAAAAAAGCTATAGAAATGGACAAGGAAAAATTCTGCTCCTCCCTCTCAGCAGGCCTCTGCTTCCTGTGGATGTACTCACTCATAGATCTTGCTTCTCTAGATAATGAACTTTATATTTCTGAAGTCCCTTCCCACTGCAAAGCCTTACAGAGGCCGGGGCAGAATGTTCCATGGCCATTGTATACCATTCTGAGGGGTGAAAATCTTCCCAGAGATGAGGTTGGAGATAGACAGTAGTACATACAAATGCATTATGAAATGGTCTGTAGACTTCTTTATTTTGCCTTGCGTTCTTCTTTACAAGCATTGCTGGGTTTCAGCTGAGTACTTCCTAGCAATATAATTCTGACGTAGTTTGGAAATATGTCTGGAAATGACTATAGGAAGGCCTTCCATGGAGATTCATCATTTCCAGGGCAAAAAAAGACAATAGCTGTGACCAGAACAAGTATTTCTTAACATGAACTCTGTAAATTGATATGATTGAAATAAAATGTTTTGCTGCGTCAGAAGTAATTTTTGAAATGTAGATTTGTTAAAAAAAAGTTTTCAAAACCTATTTGATACTGTTAACTGTAACATGGATGTACCAAGATTAAGGAAACAGACGAATATGTCTGTTATGAAAATGAACATAATACCCCCGTCTATGCTCTTCTCGTTTGAAAAATGTGAAAAAATAGTATGTGGACTGTCTGTAAACATAAGGAATAACTAATGAATTAAAATGCAATCAGAAGGTTTACCAAAAAAAGTACAATTTCTTGGATTTCATTCTGCATGATGGTGATTATTTATTTTATTTTTATTTATTTTATATTTCTTGTGTGATTGGTTTCTGGTGATTATATTGTATTTTATGTGACTGATAGGAATAAAGCAAGCCTACAAATACTGCATTAAAGATTCTGTTTATAATTCAGCTCCAAAATGATTAACATATGCATATATTCAACTTTTTATAAGTTTAAAGATTGCTATGGCTTCCTACATTACACCTTATATAACTGATATGTTCTGATTAACTTCCTTGAACCTTTCATGGCATCAGAGATTGCCTCTACAGACACATAGGAATGAGTCTTCAATACATTAGAATTTTTAAATTTGTCTATGTGGATAGATAACTTAATTTCATGATACACCAGATGTACAAATTATTTGATATAATGCAAATACACTTTATTTTTTTATCTGGTGTAACTATGACTGCCTTCATTTTCAACAGTTTAATTTATCACCATAATTTACTGATCATATAATTAACACTGTTCAAATCTTGACTCATTCCAAACAGATTTATTCATACTTTCCCTCTCCTTTAGTATCAGAAGCAGTCTGGCTGAGCTTAAAAAATATGATAGTTCTGAGTAAATATACATACGTATGTACGTACATACATACATACATCTATTTAGAAAGAGTGGTCTGAGGAGAAGTCAACATTCATTGGGTAGTTCTGTGGAATACTCAGAGTATGCTAGTGTATGTGTGTGTGTGAGTGTGTGTGTGTGTGTGTGTGAGAGAGAGAGAGAGAGAGAGAGAGAGAGCGAGAGAGAGAAAGTGGTGAGACAGCAGCAAGAGATGGTTTCTTCTGTGATTTGTAGAGTCAATCCTTTCATCATTTCCCTGGAGCACAGACAGTTTCATTGGCCCTGACTGAAATGAGCAATTGAAAACATTCTTCAGGACAGAAATATTCCAAACTTCACTTTCACAGCTGAAGATATAGAGGAAAGATGGTTTTAGGCAGTGAGACGTGAAGGACAAGTAGAAAGTTTGTCACACATGCTGATAGCAAGGAGGTAGTTGTATATCATCTCCCCTTCATTAGTTCATGGACCCTGCCTCAGCTGAAATGCAAACGTGCAAAATAGCACACTTATTTTTCTTATTAAAACCTTGATAGTTTTGGGGATTCTTCTGCGGAGCTGATTTGTTTCATTCTTCTGTTTTCATCCCAGACGTGCTACCTCCGGTGCCAGGCCAAGGGGATAAAACAGCCACAATGCTTTCGGATGGAGCCATTTATAGCAGTATCGACTTCACTACCAAAACCAATTACAATAGCTCCAGTCAAATAACACAAGCTACACCATATGCTACAACACAAATACTGCATTCCAACAGCATCCATGAATTGGCAGTCGATTTACCAGACCCTCAGTGGAAGAGTTCAATTCAGCAAAAAAGCGATCTAATGGGATTTGGTTACTCTCTGCCAGATCAGAACAAAGGCAATAATGGTAATTCTGGTTCTTACTTTTCTTACAGTGTTTTTGAAGAAAATCTTCTGTGCATGGTTAGAAAACTCTATCTTGTCCTTCCATCTTCTTATTTCCCTTATCTGACAGTGTACCTTGCATGCATCCTGTACCTCTAGGTACACAACTAATGTATTGTGCTATGATTTCATCTTTTCCTAGTGGCTTGACGTACCTAAGTTCCACCCCACTCATTAGGATACATTAGGTTAACTATTTCCCACAGCCCAACCACATCAGCTGTTTATCAGCTAACTGCATGTTGTGCATGTGCTATAAACTAATCACATGATGGCACTGTGACCTTTGCCCTTTAACCCTTAGCCTTACTTTACATCCCTGACTACCGATTGGCTGAGGGATTGTCTAATAGAATGCCACACAACCAGTCACAGGATTTCAGCACCACCAGCTCTCACAACAGCTCAGAAAGAAGTGGCAGCCTATCAGGTTGGTTTCAATACAATTTGTGTGAGGATAAGTGTTTATGCTTGTAAGCAGCTTTTTTAAAAAGCAAACACACTTATGGCCTTGAGAGAATGATATCTTGCACTCAGAGTCTGTCCAAATACTGCAATATGCTTTCCATAGCCATTTCTGAATTTGTCACTATCTTCTATAAAGCTGTGACTTCAATAATAAAAAAATAAAAAAACCAGTGTGCCTTATTTGCTCTAACTGAACAAGAAACCCATTTAGAGATAATAAGAAAAGATTTGTAGCCTTTGTACCCTGTGTATTTCAGCATGATAGGAAATCTTATTTTGTAACATTCTCGCTTTTCTGGCACAACGCTGACTTTATTCATCAATCAATCTTCACTTTATAGCACTGGCTTTCTCTGAGGAGCTTCATGATGAGGTTAATATTTTGGTTGTATCATTATTAAACCCCCAAATTCCTGTGAGGCTTCACAATATTTCTACTGTACATCAAAAAGTTTACCCATAGCAACACAGTAGAATTGAAAGAGAAGCTATTTGTGACAGTCACTGTGTAAAAGTATCAGAGCTGCATACATTCATAAAGTATAGATTCTGTACTGCATGCTGTGTTATAATTATGCAACCATACCATTGAGAAATGGGTCACAGCTTTAGAAATAGCAGCAAACAATTTTGATTTAAATATATTGTACAATAGTTTGACATTTCCGGTATGAAACTACTTAAATGATTTTAATTTTGCCATGCCAGATTTTCTCTTTCCTGCTTTATTATTCTTTTAGCTCTTATATATCCCAAACCTCTGTACAGCTTTCAGTTTCTCTATCATACACAAATGTTCCCCTATATAAGTGTCTCCTTCCCCATCCCATTTTTCCTCTTCCTTCTGAGGATGAAGAACACAATCATTACTTTAAAGTGTGCTGCTTATATACTACCCCAATGTGCTTAAAGCACTCACTGGATGGTTTACAGTTTAATTATGCAGGGTACGCATTGCCACTGCCACCACCCTTGTGAGCTGGGTACTCAATTTACTGACCTCTTAATGATGGAAGGCTGTGTCAGTCATGAACTGGCTACCTTAGATGGGCTTAAAATATTACAGACAGAAAGTTATCAGTATATTTTAATACAATGGCCCGTATTTTTCCAGTTTGAAAACAGCTCTCTCTCTATATATAGTTTTAAACACACTTGCCCTTGAAAGTGAAAAAAAGAAAAGAAATCAATTTAAATAATAAAGTCTGTTGTGGTATCCTTAAATACTCTATTCCCAGGGACAGAGGGGATGCAGAAAAGAGAATATGCAAAATGCTGTTATTAACACTGATTTCTGCCATCTGAAAGTGTTGCCATGGTCTTTTTTTCCAACAATTACTGCATGGAGGATTACAACAGCCATGAATAAATCAATAAATTTAGTTTTGATACAGCAAGTACTGTATCAACTTTTATTCAGCTTATCCTTCATTGTGACAAGGCTATATAAAGTGTGTGAAATAAAAAAGAAATAATTTGGGGCAATTACACAAACTATTTTCACTCCCTTCCATCCTATTATTATTTATAACCTTATGACAACTCTAACATATTGCTGCTGATGTTGCTAAGATAAAAATACTCTCCCTCTCACTCTCACTCTCCCTCTGCTCTCTTTTAGTGTGCCATCTGGATTTTGAGAAATGTAAACAATCAACTTGGTCTGTTCATACTTCTGTAATGTTTCTTGTTTTCAGGTGGGAAAGGAGGGAAGAAAAAGAAAAACAAAAATACATCTAAACCCCAGAAAAATAATGGGTCTAACTGGGCCAACGTTCCTCTTCCACCTCCTCCAATACAGCCTCTTCCAGGCACAGAATTAGAACATTATGGGCTGGATCAGCAAGAAGCAGGGTAATGTTCTTTTTTCATCTTTTAGCAAAATGTTTGATTCAGTGGGCAAAATCTCACTGCGGGATAACTCAGTGCAGGAGTAACTCAGTGTTATGCCTGTAGTAACTTTGATAGAGCCAATGCAGAAATGTTATTCACAAAGTACTTCCGTTGATGCATTGTCTAATTGGTTGCACCAGGGACATGTGACTGGTCGTAATGCCCAACATAATTATGCATGAGCAGGATTTTGCCCAGTATCTCAGACCTGTGGTCTTTAGACATTAAAGACCTGTGGTCTTTAGACATTAAAGGGGCAGGTATGTTTGTGGAATCAATGTCTACTCATATGTAGAGATGCACTAAGTATACAGAGGATATAGTCACTAAAAGAAATGAAAGAGGAGTAGCTGAGTAAGTTTTTGCGGACTGCAGCCC
Source organism: Intellagama lesueurii (assembly GCA_037013535.1). Classification (NCBI taxonomy): domain Eukaryota; kingdom Metazoa; phylum Chordata; class Lepidosauria; order Squamata; family Agamidae; genus Intellagama; species Intellagama lesueurii. The sequence continues at coordinate 53,737,217 of JBAJHW010000003.1, read as the reverse complement.
ACTTCTTCAGCAGCATAGCTGTCAACACAACACAAATAAAACATATAAATTAAATTAAATTAAATTTTTGAATGCAAATTTTAAAACCACCCATCAATTAAAATCATTCATGCTTGTTGAAAAACACCCCTGACAATTGCTTTGTGTTTGGGTGAGAAGTGGTTAACTGATGGAAGAAAGGAGTCAGCTTTTGGGATTTTCCCTTCCATGGTGTCATTTCCTGGCTTTATGAATCATGGGCACAGAAGCACAATATACCACATTCATAAACTAGAGGTTTTTGAAGAAGTTATAATATCTGTTGGGTGACAACTTTATCTTTGTTTCCAAGACTACACTGGTTATTTCAAGCTAAGTAATCTGTGATACTTACAGCAATAGAGCTTCGCACAACTAAAACATATCTTTTTCTGTGTTTTCCTTTCAAATTACACTTTCCTTTGATAATGTTGTCCTGATAATGACTATAGTTTTATGTAAAGAACATATTTATGAGACAAATCCTAAGCCTGGAAAGCCCAGAATCCTTATAAAATAAAATCACTGCAGTTTACATAAGAATACCATATTTTTCTGTGTATATGATGCTACTTTTTCCTAAAATCATTAGACTACAAATTGAGGGCCGTTTTATACATGAAAGCAAGCTGAGGAGAGAACAAAACGGCCCATACCTTGCATTTGCAATCAGGCTCCCTCCAATCAGGAGGCTCAGCTTCCTCCAATCACAAGCCTTATGTAACTGATGTCAGCTGATGCTGAACAAACCAATTGGAACACACCTCATTGGAGGTGGAACATGTAGGCACTGCTCAGAAGTGTTCTGAGCCCAGAGGCTGAATAAAGTTAAAAATGTGATGCATATGACAATACTGGTATGTAAATGTTACCTAATTACTAAATAAAAATGTGTTGTGTTTTATGTTTAAAATATTGATTTCTTAATTTTGGGTTGGAAAAGGGGGGGCGTGTCTTATACATGGAAAAATACAGTAACATTATGCCATTTAATTCTAATGAAAAATTTGGTCAACAAACACAAATGGAAGAGTTGATGTGTGCAGCTTGTAGACTCATATTTAGTTTGGTTTATCTCTGCAATTAGCATGAAGGATTCAAGTAACTCAGGGGAGAATGTAGCTCCATACTATCAAGCCCTCCACCTGTCTCTCTCTGTGTAATCATACCACTGAAATGTCAAAAGCTGACTGGGTAAGCAACCAGAAATGTCATTTATGCTTGATGTTATGGGAACTCTTGCTCTCTTCTTTCTCCCAATCACAACAGCCAAATTCTGGCTTTCTCGCAGATGTGTAGTGGGAGTTGGAGATTAACATTACACCCTTCCCCTTCACTGTTCTCTCCACATATTGATGGGAAGTTCTTCAAAGGATCTCTATTTATTTTCAGCTTAACATGCTTCATGTGATCAGGATCCCTGACCTATTGAGCCTTCTAGTCATATAGACCTCTGTAAGCACTTCCATCTGAACACAATTAGAATGTATCTTTAGATTGTCCCCAGCTGAGGGAAGTTGGAAGTAGAAGGGAAGTGTCTGGAGCTCAAATCTCTGGCTTCCTTTCCATGTTTACACTTTAGAATACCTGAATAGGGCTAATGGCTTTGAAAATTTTCACTAGTAAACCTTCCCTTCATTCCATTGCTTTTCATCTCTGTTTCAGGATTCAGTGTCTTTCAAAATGTGAGACATTGCCAAAGGTGCCAAATTATATCAAATGCATCCCACAGAGTCCCCTCACCCATGACATTCATGAGAGATTTATTAGTACAGTGGTGCCTCGCTAGACGATTGCCTCGCAGGACGAGGAATTCGCTAGACTTTGTTTTTTTGCGATCGCTAATGCACTTCGCAAAACGATGGTGTCCTATGGGCGATTTTTGCTAGACGACGAGTTTTCCCCATTGGAATGCATTGACTAGCGGTCAATAGCTGTCAATGCATTCCAATGGGGACCCGCGCTCGCTAGACGATGTTTCCCTATGGACGATCTTCGCAAGACGACGAGTTTTCCGTTGGAACGCATTGAAGAGATTTCAATGCATTCCAATGGGGAAACGCGCTTCACTAGACGATGTTTTCGCAAGACAGCGATCTTCGCGGAACGGATTAACATCGTCTAGCGAGGCACCACTGTATTTGAAAATAAATGGCCTTTGGCTTGTTAGTTACTTAGAATGTGCAGTGAAGTCAGAACCAACTTAGAGTAACCCTAATAGGGCTTTCAAGGTAATTGAGATATATGAGTGGTTTTGCTATTAAAAGCATACATGTTGCTTGATTTTTTTCTTAATATTATGAGTTACACTGAATTTAGCTAATTCTTCTGAAAAAGAACATTCAGAATAGTTTAGGATCTATTTCTTTCACATTTTGATTCTATCAGTGAGGGATTGTTTAGCCTATCATTGTTGAATTAGGAAAACAGTCATGTTCAAACATGTTTCATGAATGGCACTAGCTTGGCTGTGCTAGGTCAGGGCCAGGTAGATTTTCTGTAGAAATGTACAGTTCTGGGCATGATACCTGATTTCACAGCATAGTTTCACATAGCTGTTTCATTAAAACACATTTTCTAACCACAGTCTCATTTGTTTTATTACTGCAGTCTTAAGTTAGTTATTAATACGTTTCACTTATTCAGTGGAATATGCTTTCAGTAAGTGTGCCTCTGACTAGTTCTTCCAGACCAGCAAAAATCCTGTAAAAGTACCAGAATCTGCACTGTTGGTTTTAGTATTTTTCTTACCATCCCTAAGATAAAAGGCTTGCTCCAATATAATCAATGCTTTCTTCCATGTCCTACCATTTTTTTCTTCCCTGCTGAACACATGGTTTATTTTGTACCAGGGTTTGTTCTGTTCATAGTTTATCATTGTGATACTTTCCATGACAGGTACATTTATGTGACAATGGTTCTTGGTGGGAAGCCTTCAATTAGCATATCATTCCAGGATGGGGGTGCTCTGAAAGAGAAGATAAATCATGGAAGCTAATTTTACAGAGAACTTCAAAGATTTCCCAAAGAGATGCAGCTTTCAGACACATGAATTTTAACAATGTAGTTTGGACACAGATTCCATTAGCCCCCCTCTCCTTCAAAACAAAATTTTGTGGATCTTTTGCTGCATTTGGAAGAGCTCAAAGCTTCCAAAAACAGGAATGTAAGATCTTCCTGTTTTCTTTTATCTGCACTGCATTCCTACATTAAAAATTGTTTGAATTAGTTGAAATAGCACCAATATGCATATTGAATAGTACCATAATGTATCTTCAGTTACTCATTTTTCTTGCACAACTTGATATATTTGGACTGAAATTTACAAATGAATTTTAGCCAAAATCACTGTTGACTGGTCGTCTTTTGCCTGGCTTTTGGAGAACTGGGTTTTATTTTGTTGTGATTATTATTAAAATATAGGTTATAGCTCCATATAATGCAAGAATTATATCTTCATGTTTTAAAAGTGGACAATTTCTAACTCTAAATAATTTATATTGTAGGTATGACAGTGATGGATGGTGCCCACCTTTACCAATCCAGACATACTTGCATCAGGGAATGGAGGATGAGTTAGAAGAAGAAGACGACAGAGTTCCTACACCTCCTGTTAGAGGCGTGGCTTCTTCACCTGCAATCTCCTTTGGACAACAGTCCACAGCAACACTAACACCCTCTCCACGGGAGGAGATGCAGCCTATGCTTCAAGCCCACCTTGATGAACTGACAAGAGCTTATCAGTTTGATATAGCAAAACAAACATGGTAAATGATTGATCCACATGCTATTTAGGAAACTAAAGAAAGAAAGAAAGACAAAGAATAAAACCTCCCAAGAAATTATAATATAAGATCAAAATAGTGCTTAGCTTGGAAGATGAGGCCCTTGCCTTCAGTAACATTTAACAAGATAAATCTGTAACTAGGGGCCAAACTAGGCAACATGCTAAGCATGTTTTTTAAGAAGATGTGATCCCTTGAGTGATGAGAAACATCTATCACATGGCTTTTCTCATTTACCTATCTTGCATCTAGTATGCTTTGGTTTTTTATGTTTAGACATTAAAAGGTAAGCATGGACTTAATTTGCAGATTCTGATTATAGTGGCATATGTCTGAAGAAATTGTACTGTGGGAAGGAAAATGCATAAATAAAAGGGAATACACAACCCCTATAAAATCTAATTTGATCCTAAATAGCAAAAAAAAAAAAATTCTATTTTCTTGATGAAAGCATCATAATGGGAAAGGTTTCATCTGTCAGACACCAACTGTTTAGGCATTTAGTAACTATATTTAAGATAAATGTTGAATATCTGCATCTTCTGCCTTCACAGTGGTATGTAGTGAGGTATTTTACTAAAGCCATTCCAAGGCCATGACTTAGAGCAATGTAAAAACATATTAAATGTTTTATGTTCAGTTCCATTATTTCCTCTCTCTTTTTTCTTTTTACAATAAGATCTCTTCAAGGTAATAATTTTAGCATTTGAAGTTTATGGATTCTATGTATGTATTGAAGTTAGGCCACAGGTTTTGCAGGGTAAACCCTGCTGTCTATTTCAGAGATGATAGATTTTCTATATGAAAACTCTCTTAGAAGAGAACAATGTCCACTGCTACCTTGCAGCATTGAAAAGTGCAACTTCCCTATTGTGTTGAATTAAAATAACCTACTGATCATGCAGGAAGTTATCTAAAAATACACATAGCAGAAATTATATTTGTATTGGGTTTGGGCATTCATAAGGAAGGGAAGGGAAAACTTCAATAACAGAATGACTTGTGAAAAACTGCTCAGTGAATGAAAACAAGCAAAGTAGACTCCCAAGAACACAAGGTTATTCCAGGGACAGGTTTGGGGGAGATCTCTTAACATGCAGAAATGTCCTTTTCAAAGCAATAAAACATCAGCAAGGAAAGAAATGGTTATGAATGTGAAACAAAATTAAATCACATGCCAAGTGGCACCATGACAATAATAATGTGGGAATGCTTCCTGACATACAAAGGCCACAACTTACATCAAAAGCATTATTATAGGTCAAAGAGGCTTGTGTGCATTTTCTGCCAATGCCATAGCCAGCTGTTTTCCTTGGACAATTTTCAGTACTTCAGCCTCATTTGCAAGCTGCAGCCAATCGACAGGGTGCTCAGGCCACCTCCGTCATGGGATATAGCTTGTTTATTTAACAAGCCAGAAGCCCAAACGTCAGCTAATTTGGGTCTAGGTTAAATGTATAATTGTGCCAGTCAGGACACAGATGCATGCCCTGGCATGCTTTCAGCCTGTACCTTGCAGCTGTTATGCTTCCTGTGGTGGCATACAAACTGCAGGTGCAACTTTTGGTGTCAGTTAGCATCATGCATCTCATTAGGTAGTCTGTATTTCCTAGATGGGGAATTAAACACCCAGTGTACATCATACTGTACCAGATACATTGACTCTTCCTTGATACTTCACTATCATAAATGAATGCACTTCTGTTAATGTAATGATATCTGTAATATGTGGCATTGCTATTGTTATTTTTTTCTTTCACCTTTTCAAACTGGCAGTGGCCAGGAAGGCAAAAACATGAGTACATTGATCATACACCTAATAATCTGGAAATGCCACATTTGAGGAATTTCGCAGCAAATTACGAAGACTGAACTTCAAGAAATGGAGAATAAAGTTAAAATATGACTTATAACTAGAATGAAAACATTCCACAGGAGCAATTCTACAAGCAAATTATGCTTCCAGAATGTTCAGATAAGCCAAGGCCACCATCCATTAGTTATTTATTTCACAAAGGAAAATGGGCTGCCTTACGAAAACACCAATATATTCCAAAAAGAATGGGCTGTAACATTTTATTGTTATCAGGTCTGACCTGTGAAATAACACAGTTCTAACTGAAGAACCTTTTTTAGAGATTTCCTTTTTCTTTTTGTATCACATAAAATGCAGTAGAAAAACTGATCCAGAGAGAGCCTTGCTCCCATCCTAGACATATATGTAATAAAGGGTTTCAAAACAAAAGCCCATTTACAGTTCAGCCATCATTCTCTTATTCAAGTGCCACAGGCTCAAACTTAAGGCTAGCATTGAGGATGGAAAAACTCCATCTTCCAAGACACTTTTTGAGCAGGAGTGTTGCCTTTTATGTACCTTGCTAAGCACCATCCTTCAGCACATCCATTTCATGTCTTTCTAGCCTGCCTGATGGGGTTACATGAGGCTTTCATAAATGAATTTTAAAAATAGCATGTGGCTCAGAAGAGTCCTCTTTAGGAGTGACTTGACTCATTCTTACTGGTTATTCTTATCACATAACATGCAATTTTTTTCTAGTTGCCATTTGGAAACCCTGAGTCAGTTATCCTCCAGTGAATCAAAATGTTGGGACTTAATTTTTCCTGCTACGTTCTTCCTGTCCAGCATTCTTCTTTCATTCCTTGCTTCCTGCAGGCCAGCAACTCACACAATTGTATATCATAATTTATTTTTTAATGTTTTTAAGAGTTCCTGTAGAGAAGTAGAAGGCTGCGCTGATTTATTCTGTGATCAAAAGTGAGAAAATGGCCTCCAGACCTAATAGTCCAGAAATTAAAGAAATCAAAGTAACCCAGAAATTAAGCCATTAAATGCACGATGTCCCTAAAGACAGCTAATAAAATTGGGTTATAAATATTACATTTGTTTTGGAAGTCCAAATGCCCAATTAATAATATATAAGAATAATATTAAATATATTCTTTCCCTTCAGTGCATGTCAAAGGATGTGACTTTTGGAAAACATATTGGCTAATGTTTCTGATTTTATAAACATAACTAAAATATATTAATTTACTTCTTTGATCTCTCTGGAAATCTCTTACCCAAAGCTTTTGTGCATCAAGCATTGCTTTAAAGATAAAACCACCCATTTTATTTTTTCTAAGTGCACTGCACTTCGCTTGGCATAGAAGATTGTACAGTGCATGGTAACAATTGGCTATAAAATTTGGAAATAATAAGCAAAAATGAGCACAGTTCTGCTTTAGAGCTGGCCACAAATTCTTCAGCACATTTTTCACCCTTGCAGTATATCACTAGGTGTTGCTGATACACTTAAAAATTGTCAAAACCACACAGGAGTACTTCAGACTTCTCGTACCACATTTTTCACCAGATGGAACAAGTAGACCTTCAAAGGGCTTAACACTTGTTGGGCCATGCTTCTTCATTTTTAAAATGTGTTGGTGTATATTTAAAAAGTGTTGTTGTTTTAAATGTGTTGTGCTGTGTCTAAACACAAAACTTTTCCTATTTTAGGCACAGTCAAAGCAATACTCAGCCACCCCAGACCCCAGTCCCACCATTAGGATATGTATCTGGAACTCTAATATCCGATTTGGAAACAGATATTCCAGAGGATGAAGAGGAGGAGGATATTGAAGAAGAGGCTATAGAAATCACAAGGCCATTGAGAGGAGTAGAACATACACCAGGATCCAGCATGGACAATCTAGACAGTTCTGTGACAGGTAGAGTAACGAAACTTACATTAAACTCTCTTCGTAAGGCTATAAATGTGTCATAAACAATAAGCTGTTTAAGAGCTTTTTTTCCCCTGCTCTGTTCCTGGTGCCTTTAAAATGTGTTGTTTTTAAGCACAATAGTTAAAGAAGGATCTGAAAACACTTTTGCTTTGCTGAGAATAAGAAAGTTCATGAATTTTAAAAAGCTTTAAAGACATGAGAGAAAACTCAATTATATCCCAGCTTTCATGGAAAGTTCACTCGACAGGGAAAGTAAGTCCATTATATGTGGGCATTGGGTAGGTTTTAAAAAGAAGCAGCTTGACTTTTTAAAAAATACATTTTAATCTCAGGAGCAACCTAAAAAGCCAACATTATAGAATCATAAAATAATGGAGTTGTAAGGGGTCTATAAGGCCATGAAGTCCAACCCCTTGCTCAATGCAGGAATACAAATCAAAGCAAATCTGACAGACGGTTGTCCAGTTAACTATAAATGGCAATCAAATGTTTATTTTTCCTTTTTGGCTGTATAAAAATGTTGAGCACAAATGATTAACAAGGCAGTTTTGATGAATTTTGTTGCAGAATGAAAGAACTTAAACATAGTGACTTTTTTTGTGTGTTCTCTTCATATTGCTAGATTTAATCATTCTTTCTTTTCTGCCCAAAACTATTTAATTGACTGGACATCTTCTGTTTTTCTACTCCTATTCTTTGTGTGCCTAGAGAAAGTACAAATAGAATTGTCAAAGTCATACCTGAAAAAAGTTTTCCCAGCCTGCATTGGTAGTAAAATTGCTTTTAATAGAAGATACAGTGGACAGTTATTTCATTCTGAGAAGATGTGCCCTTTTTACATGAATATCGTGACCTCATTCCAGGGCTCAACAGACTCTCATTTCAACTGATGTTGCACCTTTACTTAACATACTATATCTATATCGACTGAGGTCTATTGGAGCCCAAGCATGCATGGTCAATATAACTCATTAAAACTATTGTACGTCTCTTCAGTCATTGATCTTTATGGGACAGTACTAATTTCTACATGTATTTTCAGGATGTGTCTGCTCACTGAAGACATATTAATGCAGTTTCTCTTAATGTTCGCCTTCGTTCCTTGTGCCTTACAAGTTGTTCTGAGCATTTCATTGCCCTTATCTAAACAGTGCAGCCATGAAAACACATTGCATTTTCCACTGACAGAGGTGAGAAAAGGACAAGAATGGAGCATCGGTGCCTCTGATTTCCCCCATCTCTCTCTTGTTGAATTAAAAGAAGTTGTGCTTTATCCTACTTTCCAGTTTTCCCTTCCTCTGTGCTCTGGGGCCAGACTCCTTGCCAAGCTAATTAAGATTTAAGAACTGTAGTTTGACTGCTGTGATTTGAAATCCAGAGCCAACTGAAAGCCTGTAGTTACATGCTTAAATCTTTGCATTTGAAAGACTGGCTTATTAGTCCACAAGCATATTAAGCCATTTTGTTTGAATTTGTTGGCATCTCAGATATAATTTTCTCCTGGCTGTATTTCTGAATAATTTTGTGTATCTCTGCAGTTACTCTTTCCACTAGCAAATCAATGAAGGCCTTATAGTATAGTATATATGTATTTTAAATATATTTGTTACATATTGTGTTTTTATATGAGCACCATAGTGTAGACATAGGTATGTAATTTTTTAAAGAACAGTTAGCATACTTACATTTCTACAACACACAGTTTTGATCTTCCTAATAAAGTTGAAGTACAGGGCTTACCATTTATGCTTTTAAAAAGTGAACCCTCTGTTCATATTAGCCCCAATAGAACTGCTGGATATATCAGTGGTTTAGGAATCTGGCTATGGAGCCAGAGACTGAGAGTTTGATTCTTCACTATGCCTCCTTGACAGGGGCTGGACTTGATGATCCATATGGTCCCATCCAGTTTTGTAGTTCTAAGATGATGATGGTGATAATTATAAACTACAATACTTTGAAAAAATGCCCAAGCTTAGTCATTATGCCAAGATCTTAAGAAACAAATAGTGTTCTTGTAGACCCAAATAAACCCAATCAAAATTACCAGTGCACATGTGTGTGTGCACGCGCGCGTGTGCGCGTGCCTATAAATGGACTAATTTAGATCTCCTCTTGAATATAATCATTTGACTTCTTTAATAACTTTATCAAAACATGATCAGTGCTTTGTTTTTGTTAGTCTAGTTCAAGTTCAAAAAAGTGGAAAAGAATTTTATTGAAGTTGAGTTTGGTAGACCTAATTCTCTTTGTTAACAGTAGCAGTGGATGGCATTTATAGACATAAGAAGAGCCCTGCTGGATCAGGCCAAGAGCCCATCTAGTACAGCTTCCTGTATCTCGCAGTGGCCCCACCAGATGCCTCTGTGAGCACATGAGACAACTAGATACCTGTCTCCTGATAACCCTTCCCTGCATCTGGCATTTTGAAGTACCTTCCTTTTAAGCCTGGAGATTATACATCCCCACCATGGCTTGTAACCTGCAATGGGCTTTTCCTCTAGGAATCTGTCCAATCCCCTTTTCAAGGCATCTAGACCAGATGCCATCACCACATCCTGTGGCAAGGGGTTCCACAGACTAACAACATGCTGGGTGAAGAAATATTTTCTTTTCTCTGTTCTCACTCTCCCAATGCTCAGTTTGAGTGGATGTCTCCTGGTTCTAGTATTGCATGAGAGGGAAAAGAGCTTCCCTCTATCCACTTTATCCATCCCCTGCATAATTTTATACGTCTCAATCATGTCCCCCCTCAGGCGCCTTTTCTCTAGACTAAAGAGCCCCAAACACTGTAGCCTTTCCTCATAAGGGAGGTGCCCCAGCCCAGTAATCATTTTAGTCACTCTCTTCTCCATCTTTTCCCATTTCACTATGTCTTTTTTGAGGTGCGGTGACCAGAACTGTGTGCAATACTCCAGGTGCGGCCTTACCAGCGTTTTGTACAATGGCATTATCATGTTGGCTGTTTTATTTTTCATCCCTTTTTTAATGATACCTGTGGGGTATCATCCAAGACCTGTGGGGGCTTGGAGGCAGGACTTTGAGAATTTCTCAGTCTCTGTTAACTAAGTAATGGTTTTCTTCACTGTACTTTTAAATTTGAAATTCTGCTTATTTGAATGATTTAAGTTAATTTTTATTTCAATTGCAACATGAGAATATTACTTTAATGTGTCAGACACAGTTCACTTATGTGATAGTTCAAATGCATTGTGTTTCAGCATTGATTTAATTTGCTAAAAATATGGAAAGAGAACTATTTCAGTAGTCAAAATCTTATTGTTCAGTGTAGTGAGTTGCACTAGAGTAGGCCCATTGAATCAATAGAGATTTGGTAAATCAGCTCCTCTATAAATTCCATTGATTCAAATGGGCTTAATCTAATTGAAATCTACTATGCTGATGTAACTAGAGTAGGCCCACTTGAATCAATGAAATTTAAGGAGTTTACTCATCAAACCCCATTGATACAGTGGGCTTATTCTAGTGCAACTTACTATGCTAAGCAACAGGATTTCAACCATTGTGCGATTTCCTGAAAACTGGAAATAGAAAACCCAGCTTAATGTTTCAACAATAATATAAAGTTAACTTTTTTCTATGGCTAATAAAGGCATTAGTTGGAAACACATTTAAACCATAATGCAGTGTACATGCTATGACATACTACTGTGAAATCATTTTTGGAGGCAATGTGATGGAATCCCTGGTGTCATTGTTAAAGAAGCAAATTTGGTTGTAGATCTAAATTTCATATACGCGAGTTAATAGACTGTTGAAAATAAGCTAAAAGAGGAAAGCAAGAATCCAAATTGAAATACATGTTAATGCTAGGTAATTAGACTTTGACTTAAGCTTAATATCATACAATTATCTGTATTGAAAGTATATTTAAATATAGGATGGAATTTGTACATTTATATACTTATTTTCCTGTCCAGAACAACTTTAATAAGTACCATGTATGCAATATATATACATTTGACAGTTTTTATGGATGCAGAATCATCAAAACATTTGTAAGCATCAATGAAAAATGAATTTGTGCCACTTAGCCAAATTTATTTCAGTTTTAAATTTCAATCTTTTCTTGCAATCTTTTCCCCACCCCTCCATATTGCTGAAAGGCAAAGAATTTTCTCAAATTTATTCAAGCTGTTAGCATGCACACTGAACATTAAGTAGTTGTTCAAATGTTGCTGAGCAGTAAAATACTATGATAAAGTGGCAACTTGCTGTGCCTCCATTACATCTTCAGCACTAAAATTAATTTATGATCAGTCATCAATTCATTTACATGTCGTTTTATGCTAAATTCATCCTTGCTGATGAATGTGTATCCCTACATCCATTAGGCTAGAGTAAAATCTGTGCCTTATAATATGACCTTGCTAATTGTTGCATTACCATTTTTATAGGAGACAAAATAAACCAGGTCCCTACTTTCAGAGCATATATATAAAGCCTTATTCACTTTCTTTCCACTGAATGAAATATGCCAAACTTCCTGAGTAAGGAATATTTAAAATAATAATTAAAACAGCAGATAATCATCCCTTGTATTATCTGTGTACATTCATGTGTGCGCACACCCACATGCACTGCTATGTTACAACTTCATTGTGCAATTTTCGTAACAGTCTGTAGGATATAATGGAGGCACAGTTACTTGGGCATGGACATAGCAATTATATGTCTGGTGGAAAAAGCAAATAGCACTAATCCTTTTCACCCCAGCTGATGCCATTCCATTGCATGACTAATTCTACTTCATTGCAAAACAGTGGTCTTTCTAGTGCAACCTGAAGAATATTAGTTTGACGATAGCATATTTCCAAACCAGCTTACACCAAGAAAGAAAATACTGTATATCTTTGCCAGTGATAGTTTTGTTTTTTTTGTTTGTTTACTGATATTCTGGAGTTTTGATTGTTTGAATTATTTTTCAGATGGCTGGTGTCTGTTTTGTTCTAATTTGAGAATTCCGTTAAATCATTTATCATAGTCGCGGGGGGGAGTGCTTTCCAGAATCCAAATTAAGAGGTGTTGGCTTCCCCCCCCCCTCAATATTTGCACCACAACTTAACTTTGTTCTACAAATTTCCATTTTTTACCACTCAATTTGACCCCTTTAAACTATTTTAAATGTTAAATTACTTTAAGTGATACGATTGTCTCAGACATAAGAACTCAAAGTTTGCCATTGCCAACAATGAAATGATTCATACATTCTGGCAAAGAGGTTGTGTGTGTTTTTTCACTTCAGCAGAAACAAGGTGTTAGTTATCTTCCTGCTTATGACAATTACATTTCAAATCATAGTATGTATACTCTTATATTTCTCTTCTCTGCCTGTATAGTGTATTGTGGAATTAACTGAATAAAGAGATCAGTGTAAATATTTGGGCTGTAATTATGGCACATCATGCACTCATAAATATGTCTATTACATTAAATTAGCAGAATGCAGGAAGAAAATAAAGTTGCATGTATTTCACTGAAACTGTTAAGACACAAAATAAAAAATAATGATCTGCTATAAAAGCAGTAACGGTTATCGGCTATTGCTATTTATGCAAGTTAGCAAATGGATTTTCACTTTGAGCAAAAATGATATTTTAAAGTTTCACTATGACTGACAATTTGACTTCAGTTCACACGGCAGTGAACTAACTAAATCAGAGTTGACACTAGCCTATGTCAACCCCACATCCCATGAACTGTGGAATAAGTATTATTGATTTGTCCAATTGTGTTAAAATATTTCTGATGGGTTGAGTTGTCCTGTCACATGGTACCCATTTAAAACAAAAGCCCATTGGTACAAAGTTGATTCATTGACTAGAATCTTATTAGTTATGCATTCTAGCTTAGAGATAGTGGTGTAAACAGCAGCAGCAAATTGCCATAAATTAATAAGTTGCTGTTTGTATTACTCCCTGTGTGCCAAGTCATACCACTGGCATGCAATGATTGGTACCATCGGTAACTTGTTAAGTAGTGGCAGTTCACTGTTGTGATTTACACTAATTAATTAATTAATTTCTACCCTGCCTTTCTTCCTGTAGAAGAATTTATGTAATTGCAGTTCTGCCATTGTAAATAACCAGTAGGATTCTGGCCATTGATCCTTAATTATATGCATAGCTACTGCAATTCTGCTTTACCTGGAGAAGTCTTGTGTTTTAAAGTAGTATAAACATAGTGGGCTTCTTACCTCCAAGAAGCCACATAATGGTCACAAAAAGTGTTACTTTGTATTATGTTGTTTGACAGTGTGGGCTAGTCCTGCCTTCAGAAGCCCTCAGTTCAGTTTAATAGTTTGATTGAGTGGGTGTATGACTATATGGTGCAGTCACTGACAAAACATATAGAATAATATTTTATTTATTTGTTTGTTTTCATTCATTTGGAGAATGATAGTTGTTCTAGGACCCAGAAGTCTCTTTGTCATTTAGCTAGAGACACTAAAAGCAACAAACTAGTATTCTTCAGGTATGTGCATAGCAAAATACAAAGAAAAGAAACAGTGTCACAGCTACTCAATGGAGATGGAAAAATGATAACAGAAAACAAAGAAAAGGCAGAAGTGCTCAATTCCTAATTTATCTCAGTATTTTCCCAAAGGACAGGCTATTATCCTCTAGACAAATGTGAAGTGCAAGTGGAGGGGACAGGACTGCAGCTGGAGACTGATAAACAAATAGTCAAGGAATACCTTACTACCTTGAACAAGTAAAAATATCCAGGACTGAATGAAGTATATCCAAGAATATTGAAGGATTTGGATGAAGAACTCTCAGAACCACTGTCCATTATTTTCTTAAAATCATGGGAAATGGGTAAGGTGCCAGGTGATTGGAGGAGGGCTAATGTTGTCCTTGTCTTCCAAAAGGGAGGAACCTGGGAACTACAGACCAGTCAGCCTGACATCAATCCCAGGGAAAAATTTGATAAATAATTATTAATGACTTCTTTTCAAATTGGGTGGAGGTAACAAGTGGGGTAGCCTAGGGCTCAGTCCTGGGCCCTGTGCTCCTCAACATTTTTATTAATGACCTGGATCAGGAAATGCACAGAATGCTAATCAAGTTTGCGGATTACACAAAATTGGGTGGAATAGCTGGAAGACAGAAACAAAATTCAAAATGATCTGGATAGGCTTGAGCACTGGGCTGAAAACAACAGAATGAAATTCAACAGGGATAAGTGCAAAGTACTGCACCTAGGAAAAAGAAACCAAGCACACAGTTACAAGATGGGGAATACCTGGCTCAGCAATACTACAAGCGAGAACGATCTTGGAATTGATGGTTGCTGTAGGTTTTTCGGGCTGTTTGGACTCTGTCTGAACTCTGTCTCTAACTCCTGTCCTCTGAAGATGCCAGCCACAGAGAATGGCAAAACGTTAGGAAGAAAAACCTTTGGAACATGGCCAAACATCCCAAAAAACCTACAACAACCATCGGATCCCGGCCATGAAAGCCTTCGAGAATACATAGATCTTGGAATTGTCATAGATCACAAGCTGAATATGAGCCAACAGTGTGATATGCCTACAAAAAAGGCAAATGCTATTTAAGGCTGCACTAACAGAAGTATAGTCTCCAAATACTGTGAGATACTTGTTCCCCTCTATTTGGCACTGGTTAGGTCTCATCTTGAGTACTGTGTCCAGTTCTGGACACTGCATTTTAACAAACTGGAACAAGTTCAGAGGAGGGCAACAAGGATGATCGGGGGGTGGAAACCAAGCCCTATGAGGAAAGACTAAAAGAACTGGGTATGTTTAGCCTTGAGAAAAGAAGACTGAGGTGAGATATGATAGCACTTTTCAAATACATGAAAGGCTGTCATACAGAGGAGGGGCAGGATCTGTTCTCAATCATCCCAGACATGCAACAATGGGCTCAAGTTACAGATTTCAGTTGAATATCAGGAATAACTTCCTAACTGTTAGAGCAGTACTGCAATGGAATCAATAACGTCAAGAGGTGGTAAGGGCTCCAACACTGGCAAGAGAAATTTAGACAACCACCTGGCAGATACCCTTTGTTCTATATTCCTGCATTGAGCAGGGGGTTGGACTCAATATTCTATGATTTAACACTTTATTAGCAGTGCTCTTTAGCTACTACTTTGGCTCCCTGCATAGATGGAGTTTACTGAGGCTCCTTTTGAAACACAACCAAGCCTATGGGCTATGGACAGCAACTACCCTTCCAAAGTATAACAGGTTTTGCACAGTTGCAGCAGACCCAGTGACAAGGTTTGTTTAGAGTTCAGAGCCCCCAATAATCATTCTTTATAGACACGCCACCTCCTTTCTCTCTGTTCTAACAAATATGGAAGACAAAGAGCTGTTGTTAAACTGGAGGAATGCTCTGAATATGTGCAGACATCATATATGTTCAGTAGCCCAGACAGTGTTGTCAGGGTAGTATGAGGAAAAGGGAGTTAGAAGAGTTAACAAAGGTGAAAGGCCAGAGAGAAAACGTGGTGGTATGTTCTGTGCTCAAGGAAGTGGGTAGAAGGGCTTGAAAGGACTATGAATGGTGATTGCTCAGTGCCACCTTTATCAAAGTGAGAGTCACCACAGAATCATATAGCACAAAATACATTTACTTTAACTTCCTTGTGTTTGTATTGATCCATCATTACATTTTCAGCTTTTAAAAAACCAATATCTCTCTTTTTAAAAAATGTCTGTTTCAAAAGAGGCACTTTTCTAAGTTATCTGTGCTATTCTCATGGCTTACAAGTATCTGTGTCACACTGAATTCGTTTAGAAAATAACAATTGTATTTATGCCTTTGGCAGGCAGCATCAAATTGTCACTTCGTGTTGCATTTAGCCTGCTTTGGAAGAGCCTCATGGTGCAGTGGTTAAACTGCTGTACTGCAGCCAAAACTGTGCTCACGACCCGGGGTTCAATCCCAATTAGCCAGCTCAAGGTTGACTCAGCCTTCTATCCTTACGAGATTGGTAAAATGAGTACCCAGCTCTCCTGGGGGGGGGGGGCAACGTGTAGCGTGAATAATTAACTTGTAAACCAACCAGAGAGTGCTTGAAGCACTATGAGGTGGTATATAAGCAGCTCACTTTGCTTTTTTTTTTTTTAGCTTTGCTTTCTACCTGTCTGATCTCTATAGACTCATTCCATTTCTGCTCTTGTATCTGCAAGTGTTTTTACACTGTGTTTTAGATAAACTCTTTACTGCAGTCTGCCACTGTCCTGCCACAAGCAGCTTTGGTCATCCTACAAAACATGTAGATTTGTTGTTTTGAAAAACTAAGTGGCACCAAATCTGTTTATCCCATCATATAAACGCCTTGGAATGCTAAGTTTTTGGTTACAATATTTCTTATTTTAATCTGGAAATCCTATTTTTACCATGATAACATTTGTAAGCATTGTATATTATGTAAGGCTAAGAGCGACTGTTTTAGACTTCAGGTCCTTACTGACTTGATGAGGAACTACCTGGAGCTCCTTTAGATACTGAGTTGCACTCAAAATTAGGAGCTTCCCTTCCATTCCCCCTCAAGTTTCCTGAAAATTAACACAGGGAGTAGGGAGTATAATCCCTGAAAATTGGGAGGAGAGTAGCCACCTTCCATAAGCATAACCCTTCCATCCATCTCTGCTGTCCTTCCACAAGCAGGCAAAGAACTTTTTTTATATTCAGACAAGCTTTCCCTTAACATCTGGCTGCCTGAGTGGGGCTTTTTAATGAATGGTTGTGCCTTACTGCTTTGAATGTGTTTTTGGTGTTAATTTTGTTTACCGTCTTTTAGTGTTATATTTGTTTGATGCTTTTTAGCATTTGTATATTTACTGATTTTAGCTTTAAATTTTGTCTTTTAATGATGTAAGCTACTTTGGGTCCTTTTTAAGGAGAAAGATGGGTAAAATATTTTAACAAAAAATAAATAAATCCTTGGAAGGCAAACCTTTTATCCAACTCATTATGTATAAAAGGTGACTTTTATATTTTATCTCAAATTTGCAGTGACAAGCTAACAAAATTCTCTCACCTGCCTCATCCATTAAAGGAGACAGAGAAAAGTAAATTGCAGGAACTCCCAATTTGTGTGGCAGCACATGGAAGCCCTCAGGATTGGCATTTGGGGTGGGGGGGATTTCATTATATGTACCCTAATTTTGAAAGTGAAATATTTTCATAATTAATCCAGGATATAAGGAAAGCATGTGATTTAATAGTGTATGAAAATAACCTAAATGCTTGTTCCAAAGGATAGGAGATTTCCACAAAGGACACACATCCCTGTCGGCCCACTATGCAATGGGAAGCTCACCTCCAATTTTTTTTTTAAACTGTGAAAGCTAATAATACTCAATAGTGGTCAAATTAAAGAGCTTAGGGCTCAAAACATGACAAAATTCTCCCCATACAACTGGGGGCCCAAGGGGACTTTTGGAGCCAAATGTAATGCAGAGTCCATCTCTGCCTTATATCTGTTTGTGCCTGGGAATCCACAGCCAAATGGAAATAATCCATTTGAACGACTGGATGTTTATAAAAATAAATGTAGAATTATTCCAAAATTGGTTTTATACCAATTTGAGGGACGTGGTGGCGCTGTGGGTTAAACCGCAGAAGCCTCTGTGCTGCAGGGTCAGAAGACCAGCAGTCGTAAGAGCAAATCCACGCGACGGAGTGAGCTCCCGTCGCTTGTCCCAGCTCCTGCCAACCTAGCAGTTCGAAAGCATGCAAATGCGAGTAGATAAATAGGTACCACCTCAGTGGGAAGGTAACGGCGTTCCGTGTCTAGTCACGCTGGCCACGTGACCACGGAAACTGTCTTCGGACAAAACGCTGGCTCTATGGCTTGGAAACGGGGATGAGCACCGCGCCCTAGAGTCGGACACGACTGGACTAAATGTCAAGGGGAACCTTTACCTTTACCTTTACCTATGTTAAAGTTAATAAATTTTAGCATATGGTGATTTAATATTCAGTTCAAAAATCAGAAAGTTGGAAGAGCAAGTAAACATGTGATCTAGCTTGTTCCTGTTTTCTTTATGTCAAGTTATGTGATTAGATGTGTTCGATCCATGCTGTTGGGAGGAACTTCTATCAGTCTTTTCTGTCAGTTTCCATTTAGTACTAATTCAAAAATTGTAACATTTGGAGGTTGAATGAAGAGAAATCGATTTTAATAGCCCTTTAAAATTCATATAAACAGTTAAGCTATTTCATCTGTACAACTCACTAGCCCCGTACATTTATTTCTAGGTTCACTGGTAAATGGATGGGGTTCTGCGTCTGATGAGGACCATAACTTTTCTAGTCGTAGATCTAGTGTAGGTAGCTTCTCAGATGACTCCATCTTTACCAACATCAGTTTTGCACAAGCTCTGGTTGCAGCAGCAGATAAAGCTGGTTTTAGGCTGGATGGAACCAGCCTATCAAGAACAGGTTTGTAGATTTGAAGCTAATGCTTTTTGCATGATGTCAGGATATCTCCTATCTCTTTCTTCCTTTTCTTTGCTTGGCAAAATGAAATTTCAGCTCTGCTTAACATGGCTCTAATAAGCAAGATGAGATTATAGTTTAATAAAATTTAATTCAATGAACAACAAAAACAAAGCAATGCACAGCACACACTTACTGTTCACTTCAGTATAGATTTACTGGCATGCACCTCTTTTTAATACTGCATAAAACAGGCTAATAATTTTTGTCATGTAATTTCTGATTATTCATTATTTGCGAAATCTTCTCACAGCCTATAATATTTCTTGTGAAGAATTGATCCCTTTTAAAAAAATCTCCACTACTGCTTCTCTCTCGCATCTTTCTTTCTAAATGTATTTTCTGGGAAGATGTTTTGAGTTGGTAAAGTTTATCATTGTAACAATGCAATAGTTTAATAGCTTCATTGAAAGATTGCCTTTTAAGGCACTTAATCTAATCATTTATTATGTTTGACTGCAGGAGCAGAACTAAACAAATCAATTACGGCACCCAGTTAAGCAAATTAGTAGCCTTGCTTAAATGAAATTTAGCTTAGTTTCATTTTTCAGATATCAGAGAATAATAAGCTTATAATTCATTTTCAGTGGCCACTTGTTCCCTCCATTCCCAAGGTATGAGTTAAAATGTACATTAAAAGGTACAGATGGTATGAAATAGCATAGTGAATGTATTTGGCTTGGTGATGTTTATTAAAGTATTTCAGGGAGATACATTCTGAATCGTAGCTTTAAGCCTTATAAAGAGCTGCTGTCCAAGAGAATCTCACATCTGCTACCATGTGAAATAGTTTTAGATTGTCTCCATACGATACCTTTGAAGTGTGAACTATTGTTATTCTAATTTGGGGTACAATCCATCTTTATCTGTATATGCAGTTTATCTCATTTGTACATACATCTCCACCACCAAATTTGCCAAATTTGTCTTTGCCACCAGTGCCAGCACCAAAGCATGATTTCCATTACAAATGCACAAATGACAGAAGTAAAAAACAAACAAACAAACAAACAAAAACCACCCAGAGTTAGATAGTAACTCTAATACTACCCTCAATGGACCAATAATTTAACTGGCCTAATGAAGTTATTATCTGGCTGGATATCATAATGAGCCGAAGGATAGGAGTTTGTTTTACTAATGTGCCTCCTAGAAGAAGAACCAGCATTTGTAGCCTTGAACAAGCTGCTTAGTCCTGGAAGAAGGCACTGGTAAACCATGTTTGATTACTTTATACCTAGGAAGCAGTGGCAAGGCTTGCCATAAGTTCGAATTGTAGTGGTATGTAATTATTTATTAATAAGGGTGTTACCCAAACTTCATCCTTTCTTTTATCTATGAAAAATAGCAAACATTTTTGCTGTTTTCTCTGCCTAGCAGAACTGCTACTCAGCAGAAATGCTAAAATTGCTACCTTTGCATTTTCCATTCTTACACTTAAGGATCTTCTCTAGTTCTTTCATAGGTTTTTCCCCAAGATCAGTTTTCTTCTGATTTCTTGATTCCAGACTCCATTTTGATTGATGAGTGAATCAAGATACAGAAAATCTTTAATAATTTCAGTTTCTTCATAATCACCATTAGTTATTTGTTTCTTCTGTAGTCATTATTTTTGTCAACTTAATGTTCAGCTGTAAGCCTTCTTTTTCACTTTCTTCTTTAACCTTTCTCAGCAATTGTTTCAAGTCAGTGCTGTTTTCTGCCACTACATTTTCTATTTTTTGTCATTACGGTATATTTTCTGTTTTCTGTCACTATGATGTCTTCTGCATGTCTAAAATTACTGATATTTCTTCCATGAATTTTCACTCCTCCTTCTCCAGCTTTTTGTATGAAATGTTCTCCATACAGGTAATTAAAGGCTTCCATTTACACTATTAGAGCCACACCATTTCTTCTGAGTTTGTTTTCAGAGTAAAACTCTGTGGCCAGTGCTCCATTCTGCAAAGGCAGAGAGTAACCATGTAAACATTCCCTTCACTCTGGCAAGTTCCTTCCTTCATATTTGGCCTTGCCTTCATTTTGGGATCACTTGTGACATGAGGCATGTGATGGAGAGCCTGCCGGGATGAGGGGAAAACAAAAGGCAATTAACTTTCTGCTGTTCCCTGGATAAGATACCAGCCTTTGTATCTTATCTTTGTAATTACCATGTGTTCCAATGCTTAAACATCCCATTTTCTTTTTTTATAATTTTAACTCTGCCTTGATCCCTACTTCTGACATCTCATGCTCTACTGATATGTGATGTGCAACATTAGATTTTTCCTTTGCATCTTTGCACATTCACAATTTTTCCTCCTTTGGACTTTAATCCAATTGCTTCATTAATAACACTGCTATTTATACTTTTTCTTTGCTCTTCCCAGTAGCTGACTGAGTGCATTCAAACCTGGGAATTTATCTTCCAACATTGTCTCTTGTTCTATTTTGGATTGTCTCTTAATAGAGTTTTATGAATATAAAATATACATAACGACTTACTATTTCAACCTTCTGCACAATAGGAGTGAGAGTTAGTGTGAGAGTCACTGCCATTGTTTATGAAATGTAATCTCCCAGTCTTACCTTCCATTACTGCTGCTACGTATGCAGTCGATGCCCTTCAAGAATTTCACCACCCACCACCACCACTGGCCTTACCAATTGTCTTTTCCTGATGTAACTGTTAAATTTTGAAAAGAATGCATGTACCTCTGTCTGGTATCTCAGCTTTGAGCATTCCACCTTGAGTGACACTGCTACTAGTCTAAATTCATAATGGAGGTTTCCTGAGAATGTTGCTCTCATCTTCCTTGATACACTCAACTGTATTGAGGTGTGCATCCACATCGAAGGGGGGGAAAAGTTAAAAGTAATTGAAAAAATAAGCTGACAAATAGATGTACAGTGGTAGAAAAGAGTCTTTTCTGATTGAACTTAGAACTAGATCCTTGCGAGTGCTTGTTAACAATTATGGAATCATAGTAAGCCCTTCTTAACTGTCCAAATATGACAGAATTGCTGAATTGCAGATATAAAATACCTCAAATATTGTATATAAAACAGCAGTGTGGCCCAAGTTCTTCTGTCACTTCAGGTGGGATGCAAAGTGCTGCTCCATTATGTTACCATCATCTCCAAGGGGTCTCTGCCTCCATAAAGTTCCTTAAATTGCCTGTGTGGTTGCTGGAGGAGAAAATGCAGCAAAGCAACCTGTCTTTTGAAAAAGAATGCTGACTCTGAGGAGTCATCTGTGATCAAAGGCAGATGGGAGGGTTCTAAGGTAATCACAGCAGAAGCAGATTCTTGGATTATTGCTCCTATGTACCTTGGCTCTAAGAGGGTAGTATTACCAAATCCAAGCATTTGTTTCTACATATGGATTACGTGGCTACTTTTATTTTTTAAGAAATATGGAAACACTATAAAAATTCTTTTTTAGAATAAAAATTGAAATTTTTTTAGAAAAGATAGCTGCATTTATCTGTTCAAGCAAAAAAAAATTAAAAAAGAAAAAATAAGGAAGACAAAAATGTTGTGGCACCTCAAAGGCTAACTGCTATATTTTAATGTAAGGTTTCCTGGACAAGTCTGAGGAAGTGGATGAAAGTTCATATTAAAATATAGTAGTTAGTCTTTATGGTGTCACAATGTAGTTGTCTTCTTTATTTTTTTTTTCTTGTGTTTTTGGCCTAATAAAAAAGCAAACATTCTGAAAGAACTGAAGCATTTTACCTTATATATGTAAATGGGGAAGATTTTCTGCTAATGCAGGTCTAGTTAATAGAAAGAAACAGAATTATTCCATTACGTCTGGAAATGATGATTCAGCTAATAGCCAATGGCTAACATCTTTCATAAAGTATTAACGTGCATGCATACACATGGAAACATAAGAATTATTAACTGAAATGACCTGTTCTTGAATGTTTGAGCCCCATAATAAACAGTTACCTTTTTAAATCTGTCTTATTACATCCAATATTATATACTCCAATGTTTTCCCACCACCTCCTATCTCCTGCAGCCCTCAGTGTAACCCTAAAGCTGTTCCTGAAGGACACTAAACTCTCTGAAGATCTGAGGTTATGGGGCAGGGTTTAATCAAACAGCAGTGGTGGAAGGACATCACAGAATACAACAGCTAGATAATACCAAGATGCAGTATGTTGAATATTACCAAAGAATGTGGAATCCTTGTCCAGGGCACAGACATTTTCTTCTCAGAAAAGACACAGTGTGTAAATGTTGCTGCTCCAAAGAAAACAAGATGTTTAATATAATATTACTGTTTAGCATACAAAAAAGTGGTGATCAGCAAATATACAGGAACTTATGTAATCTAATCTTAATAAAATATAGTGCTTACTCTTTCACTTTACAATTGTGTGTTCCATAAATAAAATCATCTTCAAGAGCTCACATGTGAGGTAGCCCAAATAAATAAACTAAGAATATTAGAGCAGTCATGTGAAAGGCATTGGTCCATCACTACCATAATATTTTAATTTCAACTTTTGTTTTTAGGCAAACCATATTCCTCCTCTCAGAGGCCTCGGCCAACCAGCCCATTTTCTTCTGACAGCAACACCAGTGCAGCCCAGAATCAGAGTCAAAGGCCTAGGCCTACCAAAAAACACAAGGGAGGCAGAGTGGACCAACCTCCATTGCCTCACCGTAGGGAAGGAATGACAGATGGTAAGTTCCCACTTTGAAGTCGTTTCCATAGTAATTGTACAAGAGGTGCTTCCCACAGTTGTGCGCCACAGCCTATATGAAGGATTTTCTCGAAGACCATTTGCTTTAAGATACTCTTAAAGAATGCCATTAGTAACCAGTATGATAGCACAGCAATATCACATAAATTTGCTAACAGGAATGTTATATGATTAAGTTATGTAACTCAGTCTTTATAGAGGTTGATTTTAAAAAAAAATGGGCTAAATCCTGTTATTAATCCCAAATAGATAATTATTGGAGTAATGAAACTTGTGCCAACCCTTACGCGAGTCTTTTGATTGAAACTAAAATTGGATTTAGCTCAGTAAGTTCAGATTACTTCCATAGCTTCTGACAGCAGGCTTTCTTTCCCATTCAACATTGTAAAACTATTGTTCCCACCTCTCCTCCAATGCACATGGATATATATTTGTGTTCTATACAAATTCAAGTATTAAACATTTACATTGCAGCATTCACATATAACCTCAAAGTGTGGAGAAAATGTGGAATTCATCCAGCAAGGTTATTATTTTATTTTTCTATAACAGGAAACCTAGGACACATTAAAGACTATCAGTTTTCTAGTATCTGGCACCATCCAGATGTTTCAGAATTCACAAGCCCCAGTCCTTGAACATTGGCCATTTTGACTTGGGACTTATAGGAGTTGTAGTGTAAAATATCTGGATGGAAGCAGATTGAGGAAGGCTTGGCTAGAACTTCTCAAATTCAGCTTTTGTCAAGCTCATAGCTGAAATTATGTGCTTTTGCAGTTTTCAAATGTTTCTTTAAAAAAAATAGACATTCATGATGAAGCCCCCTTTTTTGGAATGTAAGTGCTTTTGCTTTCAGCCCTCAGAAAGATGTTTTCCCCTCATTGTTCAACAACATCCATGTTAAACAGCTTAATACAATCATGCTGTTACAGCAACCACATATAACTGTGCCCTGAAGACCCGGGGGGGGGGGGGGAGGGGAGAGAGATTTGGCAAGACACAACATTTGTTTAAATGGATTCTCATTGTTTGTTGATACTCCTCAAAATATAAAATGTTTGTTTTTAAAAAATAAAGCTCTCTCTTTAAAAATGTGTAGGAGAAATCTGCTGTGTTCCAGCTCTGAAGTACTCCATAACTTCCAGCTTCTCCTACTTGAGATAAAATTCCATTAGAAAGAAAACCTCTGCTCAGAAGTAATTACTTCTAAGTAGGGGCTTACTCCAAAATTTGGAAAGGTCATGAGATAGCTATGCTGATCATTTGTTTGTCTGGATCATTCAATGAAACAGGTTACTGGCCCAAACCATAAACCCCTAAATTCCATTGTATTTCTTTCCCCTCCCTACATTCATCATTTTCATCCATTTACATGAGTGTAGTAAAAGAATCAATGGATTCTTTGTGGAGAAAGTCCAGCTACTTTGCTTATTAGACATATAGGTGTATTGCTGGATAAGGGCTAGGCAATGCTACGGACAGTAGATGATCTTGACAGTTACAGCTATAACAGCCACTGGCTGTAGCTATGCTCAAGGAAAGTTGCTTATTGCTTAAAGTCAAGCTGCATGATAATAAAAAAAAAACACGCCCTCATCCTGGGCATAAAATTAACATTCATTTGTCACTTTGTTAAGATCTATCTTCTATACTTAGTTTTCTGTGTAGTTTTCTGTGAGTTATTGCAGCTGCTTCCTCAGTAATTGGTACTGGTAATAATATTGTATTGTTATGATGCTTGTAAACAAACTGCAAGTTGGTGGATATCAGGAAAGGGTATAAGATATTGCTTGTGTCAAGCAGCCAAAATGCTATAGCTTGGGTCTGGACATGGTAATTTAATAAAGTTTGACATAGTTTTCTATCCAGCACCTGTACCCCTACTAAGCCATCCTGAACAATGGGGAGAGGATACTGGGGAAGGAGTAAGGGGAGTACTGCCACAAGCTCTACACCACATTGATCAGTAGGACCAGTTACAACCAGAGGAGAAAGGGGCATGGAGGCTTCCCTTTCATGAAATTCCTTTAAAATTCAATGCTATACTGTACATGCCTCGTTAAAAATAACTCATCAGAATTCCATAGGATTTAACTCTTAGATAACTGTGTGTAGAAGTGCAGACTAACTTAGCCTATCATATCTTTTCAACCAAACCATTTTGTTTTCCTTCAGCTGAGAATAAATTGGCATTAACCCCTATTTTACAACCAAGGATCCCTTTAAGGTGTGTGGCTGCACACGTGTGCATGACTCCACCTCCCTCCATGCAGCTTTCTTCCTCCTCTGATCAGCCCCTTTGGTTTCAGTCACACACACACACGCAGGGGAGAAGTTTTGTGAGAGAGAGGCGGAGCCCCACCAAGCGGGGCTGAAATTAGAGGATACATTGTTTACAACCTCTAAATATTGTTTATATCTGTGTAGTTAGTTGTTATATAACTGTTGTAAAATTGCTAATATTTCACCTGTGTAGTGGCCAGAATCCTACTGCATATTTACAGATGCTCAAGAGCAATTGCAGAAAATGCCACAACTAATTGAGGAGATGTATGTCAGTCACATTCTTGATGGCTGCCTGGTATACATCTGGCACACACCCCAGAATCTTGTCAATTAGCTACAGTTACCCAAAGCAATTTCCATGATTGCTTTTGCATGGATGTAACTATCCGATAGGATTTGGCCTATTATTTACTACTTTGTTATTTTTCTGGTCTGTTGACATAATAAATATCCATATTTATTTACTTTCATAACATAAATATTTTCACAGGGCACATTAATTAAACATGTTTATATTGAAACTGGATGAATTATTCAAAATGAACATAAAAATAAATTTTCGAAGAGATAGCCATGTTAGTCTGCTCCAATAGGTATAACAAAAATAAAAAATAAAAGTCTTGTGGCACTGTCAGACTACCAGATTTATTTCAGTGTGAGCTTTCATGGCATTTGATAAACCTGTTTTTGCTTTTATTTTTGTTATACATGACCAAATTAAACAAATTTCACAACTACTGTAGGTCAGT
Source organism: Intellagama lesueurii (assembly GCA_037013535.1). Lineage (NCBI taxonomy): Eukaryota > Metazoa > Chordata > Lepidosauria > Squamata > Agamidae > Intellagama > Intellagama lesueurii. The sequence continues at coordinate 53,710,431 of JBAJHW010000003.1, read as the reverse complement.
CTCACATTTTTTAAAAAGTCTGAAAGGTTTTCTGTCAATGTTTCCTTTTAATGTATAACTGGAATTTCTTTTATTTTTATTTTTTTTAATTTGTGTTCTTTTAAACATATATTTTATAACATATGAGGAAAGCTGTCCCTATTTCTCACTGGTATCTCCTGCTCTGACATCAGCCATCTTATTACAATTAATGACATTAAGGAGAATTGAACTGATGACTAAATAGAACAGAAAGAGAAGGAAAACCTAAGAGTTAACTCATTATAGAATTCATTATACGCGATACATCTCATAGTGTATTTCAGAGTAAATAAAATAAATTCTTTATTCAAAATGCCCTCCTCTTGGCATCTCTTGTAATTAATGGAGATTTCCAGTAAAGAGCACTGGTAGAGAATTGGCAACATTATGCAATTTTAAGACTCTGTACTAATAATTATTGTTTTCAGTCACCATGCATTATCTATCACACTATTTCATGCTAATCCAAGGTGAGTCAAATGGGAACACATTTCAGCTCTATTGAGTTTTTCATTGTCAAAAAATAAGAGAATCCCTAGCTCCCTAATTACAGAATTGGGAGAAAAGCCACCACTCTCTAATACTATTACATTATTTTACTAATTAGTTTGCAAATTTCTCTGTCCAGAACTATGGTGTCATTAGTTGCTGCTACTGATGACTTGGCTACTTTCCAGCCAAAGCAAATGGCTGCCAGCTAAGTCTGGATGCTCCAGAGAAATATTTATACTAAGTCTTTGAATCCTGTGGAGAATGGAATGGAACAGAATGACAGAACAGCTATGTGTATGTTGCTTAGTTCTATGCCCATGCTGTCTTACATTTTATCACAAGCAACAGGGATAAGCAGGTTTGTGTTCTTGGATTACAACTCCCAAAATCCCGTGACCATGCTGCCTAAAAAATATGGGGGGTTGTACTACAAAAACACAATTCTTCATATCTTTAGTGACCTATTATAAGAAATAATAGTTGCTAGCTATGTAGCTACTATCAAATTATATTATCATAGTCACCATCCAATTTATCATCTCATTCATCATTATAGCTTTTTTACTGCAAAAAGCAATACAGTAAGAAATAAATTTGGAAAAACGTTTCCAGATGCATTGAAAGCCAAATGCATATAGAACCATTGGATAGCTAAGTGGTTTAGGGATCTGGCTGCGGAGCCAGAGGTTTGGAATTTGATTTCCCTCTGTGCCTCCTTGAAAGGAACTAGACTTGATGATCTGTGGGGTCCCTTCCAATTCTGCAGTTCTAAAATGATGATATTGATTTAGAGGAAAAAGAATAAACAAGCACATACACAAAGAGGAAGAAAATAGTATCTTTATAATTTCTTTACATTTACTTTGCAATTCTGTGTGAATGGGAACAAGAATAATTATTGGTTCACCAAAGAGATAGCCTGTCCAGTAAAGGTGTTCTCCACAAGTTCCTTTTGCTGATTTTCAGGAGCCCTCCTAGCTTAAGCTAGAAACCTTTGAGCCTTTGTATGACTGCCTCATGTCTAATTGCTCATAGTCTTTCTTGTTGAGACAGATACAACAAACAGTTTTTATGGGCAGGTTGATTCTGGGGCCTTAGGATACAAAGCTACAGAGCCAGATTTTGCAAAACACAGTTCTGTGGCTCATTTCACTACTAGCCTTACACAGACCCAAAGGTTCCTGGTTTTGGCCCCACCAAAACAGAAAAAGAAATATGCAAGAAACATCCAAGGTTATTGCAGCCTACAATGCATATGGAATACTAAATGCATCTCTTTAAGTTGTACAAAATTTAGGAATCCAAATACCAGTGACAAGGGTTCAGAGTCAGATTCAGAGCTGTTGAGGAAAGACAGAGTCAGAGCCTTGCTCTACGTTCTTAACAAAAATGCCTCGTCCTCAAAGCTAGTACTTGCTTTAGAAGGGAAGCTCCTATTACATTTAAGTAATTTGTCTTTAAGTACCCTGGTCCACATCAGTTGTAGTGAGAAACCAGCTCTTTACATAAGCTGATGTTTCTATAATTTGTTTCCTGTACATTTGATAACCGGTGGCTGAACATGTCAAAGAACTGTTCCCACTGAAAAGCATTGCCTCTGTGGGGTTATGAGATGACATTAAATTTTGTTTTGGTAGCTGGTAATTCATTCACAGTTTCAATTTACTAGAAGTGATGAGTTAAAACCTAAATCTGTCCATTGTCTTCCATGATTTAAATAAGATACTATCGGTTGCCTTGGATGATTCTGAATAATCCAAGTACAAACAGCTACTTTTGTAACACATTATATATAGTCTTTATGTCCCAAATAACTGATACTCTATTCCATAGTTATGGCTGGTTCACAAACATACCTCAGCCCTGTACTATTTTTATTGACCATCCAAGGTATGAATTTGTGTTGTTTATAACCACTAGGCCATATGCGTAGAAAAATTCCTTTGATTACTGGGGAAAATATTTTGTTGTTGGTTTTGGTTCATACTGTGTTATAGTTACCTGAACAAATGCTCAAAAGATGGCCAAAAGGGCTGTGTCAAAGAGAGACAGCAGTTGTGAAAAGGTATAGCTATATTCCCAGTTCAGAAGGGGAAGCAATCAAATTGGCACAACAAATATTTCATACAGCATGATTCAAAGGATTGGAGACTGTCTTTTGTAGGAGGAGGATTTAGTGAGTAGTGGTATGTAATAATCTTGCATGCTTATTTGGAAACAGCATGAACAAAATGTCAGAATGCACCCATTGAAAAACTAAGAATTGTTACTTCACCATTGCCAGGTCCAAAAACAGGATGCAGGAAAACAATTTGTTACACTGGATGTATATATATAATCCCTAACCCAGGAGCATAAAATAAATTCAAAATGTTCATTAATATAGTGTCTCAGAAGAACAAATCAACCAAAACATGCACGACATTATTTTGTAAAAGTATTTGCCAATATCAAATATTTTTATAATGCTAGTATCACCTTTAAAAATGACTTGTGAGATGTAGGCAATTATATGCTTGAAATCAGCACAAGCTGATTTAAATTTAAAAAAAGCTGATTTGCACTTGCTAAACTGCTTTTAAAGATTTGGGGTTTTTTTGCCCCAGAACTTAATGTACTGTAATGTGGACATATCTGTAATTTACAAATCCATGAGAGAAACAGAATAAACACTTCTATTTTTGTAGTGTGAAATGCTGTGTCCTATATTAGGGAAAGTTGATTCTTTTAATATATATAGATATAATCAAGGATTCCAAAATGATTGCATAGCAATGCAGAAGCCAAAATGAAACAAAACCTATGTCACTTAACACTGAATTTGTTTACTTAAAAGACCAAGCATAGTCAAGTAAAAACTATTCTTCTGGTGAAAAACATATATGTCCGTTACACTGAAAAAACATCTAAATCCAGTGAAATATGTGGGATAGATATATTTGTGGGGAAAAAAATCATATCCTTTTTGCTCTACATCATTAAACATAATTTACATGTCACTGAAACTATGAGTTTATTCACATTTTTTTAGATCTTCCACCACCACCAGACCCACCCCCTGGTCAGGGTTTAAGGCAACAAATAGGCTCTGGCCAACGTGGAGGTTCAACAGAGAGAAAAGGAAGCTCTCTAGAACGACAACATACAGCCACCGTAGATGAAACAAAGAGCTCTTTGGATCGTCAAGCTAGAACATCACTAGAGTGGCAGCGGCAAACCCAAGAATGGATAAGCTCCACAGAACTTCAAGGCCAGCAAAAGCAAGCGTTTGGATCAGGTGTGTAGCAGCACCTTTTAAAGCAGCTCAGGCAGTTTCCTAAGTATATTCTATTATAAGATCTCCTACAGGCAGTGAAGGTCAAGGTTTACATGGACCTTCAGTCAAAAGAATAACACTTGACCTTCAGTTTGCTCCTGCAATGGTGAAGCTGAAGTACTAAAATCCTGAATGCATGCCTTTGTGACTTAATAAGGCTACATACAAAGGGGAGAAATGTACATTACATCTTATGTGTGATCTATCTATCTATCTATCTATCTATCTATCTATCTATCTATCTATCTATCTATCTATCTATCATACATTGGTTCATTTTCTTTTTTAGTCCAGCAGAATTGGGTTTTGGGGTTTTTTTGCATGCACAGTGCACCAAAGTCCTTATTTTCCACCTTTATTAATACCTATTCCACCAATTTTTCACATTTTGACTGTTTCCCTGTAATAAGCTCAAAGTCAGCTTTGCAATTTTATGTTGGGTTTTTTAGGTGGTGGTAGGTGCTGATTGTGTTTGTTTTGTGTTGTTTTTAAACAAACAAAGTCTCCTTGGTAAGCTTGGAGCCTTTTTTAAAAGTCAAAAATATTTCTTTGTAGATACATTTCTGCAACTTTCATTCAATCCTTTTCTCAGCTTAGGTGGATTAGTGATATTGTTTTATTTTGTCCTGAAGTATTTTAATGACACACAGAAACAAAAATATCCAAACCCTACACTATCCATTAATAGAATGAGGAGCTTCAAAAGGCTTTAAGTGACAAACAATTAGTCTATTATTTGACAATTTGTACTGTGAAGACTGATGTCAAGTTCATTTACTTTATGATTAAGTAGCACTGAATTCATTAGAATTTGAGGTTGGGAGTTCAGTTCCCAACGGAGTGTCTGTGAAGCCTTGGGCAAGCTCTGCAGTCCCAGGGTATCCCCAGAAGAAAGGAATGGTAAGTACCCTGTGCCTGAGTGCCCTATGCCTAGAAAACTCTGGAAACAGTTGCCATAAGTCAGAATTGGCTTGAGAGCACTCTCCTCCTCCTCCTCCTTATTTAAAAATGCAAGACACAGTTTTTGACTAGTGTTATACAGTATAACAGAGACAAATTTTAACCAAAAGCCTAAGTATCAGTTAATTGATGAAATACATATGCTTCTGCAGCTCAGCTCTCAAGCAGTAAATTCACACAGAGATTTCATTTCTTTGACTAATGTTTTTATCAGAAGCTGAACTGCAAAGGAGTAATCATTTGAACAGAAGAATTTCATGTCATCATGTTTCATAGCTGGCTGGATAGCTCAGTGGTTTAGGTATCTGGCTGCAGAGCCAGAGGTTGGAAATTTGTTTCCTCACTGCCAGTAGAGCCAGCCTATGTGACCTTGGGCAACACTTGAGTGGTCCTTCCATTGACATAGGAGACGTTCTTCTCTCATGAGAAAGATCTAAATAGTTCTTCAGATTGCTTCAATGTGTCCCCGTTTCGGTTATTGATGCCCCCTCCCCATCCCTGCCAGTGCCCTTTTTTGCGACCATCATTCTACTAGCCATGGTGACTTCCCCATTTTTTGTTAAATAAAAGTAAGTGACAGTGCTACAGCAGCACATCAACCTGACATGGCATGGTAATATTGTACCGAAAGACACCTCCTATGTATTAGAACTGTGCTGTGTCAGTTAAGGAAATATTTTTTTAAATGATGAAAATGGAGGAGGGGGTTTATTTATCCTCTCTTTTATGTCACAATCCACTGAATACGTTATTAATTGAGTTTAATAAAACATATGGTGAGTGAAACAGGTTTTTAATGGGGAAACATTTTATTGAAAGAAGAGGGTATAAAATAGTATATATTCTGTAGTATCAATGAATGTAATATGCATTTGTATAGTACTGTATTGACAATATACTGCATTTATACTGGCCAGTACTGCTATCTATTTTTAACTTTTATGCCAGTAATATGTTTGCTCTTATACTAGTAGCTAGTGCTTCAATGGTCAAAACTAATATAATGCATGTATAATAGGTGATACAGGATCCCCTTGTCTTGTTCCCCAATATAACTCAAACCTCTCAAATTCTATTCCATTAACCATTACTGTGGCATGCATGGGGGCCCAGTTCCCTCCAACTGCTCACTCACTGGGCTCTGCATGGCGCTGGGACCCTTCAGAGGTGGTGGCATAGCAATTGCGGCAGGAGCCCGGCCGGCTTTCCTCATCTCCCCACCTCCCTGCACAGCTGACCACTTTGATGAGGAGGCAGGATGTGGAGTTTCCCTGCTCAGTTGATCAGTGGTTGGCTGCATGAGGAGGTGGGGAAAGCCAGCCTGGCTCCTGCCATGATTGGCACGCTGCCACCGCCACTGAAGGACCCCAGCTCCACAGTGAACGTGGTGAGTGGGACAGCCAGTTCTGGGGGAGGGAATTGGGCACCTGTGGTGCCATGGGTCATATTTGTATCCCTGGGAATATGAATACAAACAGCCCATGTCTATTTAATATTCTACAAATTGCATCAGCCATATTGGACTATGTGGATGCAGCTTGTAATAAAACTATTCAACTTCGGCCAAGAAAATTATAATTTTTCAAAAGGTGTGTGGCAACGTAATCTTCCCAAATCTTATAAAAGTCAACAGTAAAGCCATCAGATCCTAGTGTTTTCCCCTTTTTGAGCCTTTTAATAGCTATTTTTAGTAAGAATTACTGGGGCATGAAGTTGATGTAATTATCAGTTACTCCAATCTTCTGAGATTGGAGTAATTGATAATGACCTTACAATGTTTTTATATTTATATCTGATGTTATTTCTGTTTCATATAATTCTTCATAGTATTCCTTCAAATTGTAGATATCTGTCGCTGTGACATTACCGTTATATTACCATTTGTTTCTATAAAAACAATTGTTCTTCTAGTGGCCTTCCTTTTTACTGCGTACAATAGGAATTTAGCATTTTTATTTCCATATACATAAGAGTTCCTCTTTAAATAGCTCGTTGGCACTTGGGTTTTACTTCTAAGTTCTGCTTTGGTTCTTGTTAATTTGGTGAATATTTTATTAGAGCCTGATTTCATGTTTTTCTGAAAGTCTCTTTATCTTAGCTTCTAACTGTTCTTGTGACCTGTTTCTCTCTTTCTTTAATCTTGACCCCTCCATTATAAATGTCCCTCTTAAATACATTATAAGAGCATCCCATAAAAATATTGGTTTCACCTCAATATTTATGATTTGTTTCATTAAAAAAAAACCTTGATATAATTTCAATTTTTTTCAATAATGTGTGGGTTTGTGAGTAGGCTAGAACTTAGATTCCAAATCTTCAGTTTATTCATTGAGATATTATTAGCCCATTGGACTTTTTTTAGAGCATGGTCAAATACTAATATAAGAGCAAAATCTGTGTTAGCTAATAGTGGAGCAAGTGATTCTGAAATAAATATATGGTATATCATGTAACAAGTTAAATATTTATTTGAAAAGAAGGTTAAACACTACTTTTAGGATTTAAGTACCATCGACCAATTAAATCTTCCTTTTTCAATAACTTTCCAAATCTTATGCCATCAGCAGACATTTTCCTAGTTTTTGGTGATGTATCCCTTTTTGATATAGCTCCACTGGCTGCCAATCCATTTCTGGGCACAATTCATAGTGCGGGTTCTAACCTATACAACCCTAAATGGCTTGGGTCCAAGCTATCTTATGGACCGCATATTGCTTTATGAGCCGACTCAGATGTTCAGATCATCAGGAGAGGCCTTTCTTTCCATTCCACCACCTTCAAAGGTGTAATTGATGGGGACATAGGAGAGGGCCTTCTCTGTTGCTGCTTCCAGACTTTGGCACTCTCTCCCACAGGAGGCCAGGCTGGTCCCATCTTTGCTGTCCTTTCACAAGTAGACAAAGTCCTTTCTCTTCAGGGAAGCTTTCCCTCAGGGACTGGCTGCCTGAGTCAGGTTATTAAATGGATTGTTGTACCTTACTGCTTCCAATGTGTTTTTGGTGTTCTTTTTGTTTACCATGTTCTAATATAGTATTTCACCCTTTTTAGTATTTGTATACTGTTTTTAGCTTTAAATATTGTATTTTAATGATGTAAGCCTCCTTGAGTCCTTTTTAAAAAAATTAAAATATTTTAAATAATAAATAAATAATAAATTTATGTTAAAAATATATTAAAAATACATTTAGTATCTCCTCCTGGGATTATTCCTCCCCATGCAAAATACCTTACCTTTCTCAAAAGATTTTGCATATATTTTGCCTGGCCTGTATTAGGAGCATAATATAACCTAATAGTTATCACTCTATTTCCTAATTTCCTTCTTACAAATATGCATCTGCCATGAAGATCACTCAGGTAATCTACCACTTCAAATTCACAATTTTTCATAAAAATGATTGCTAGATTTAGTTATTCCACTTGCAACTATCTGTTCTTCTTGGATAGCTGCTTTATAATGTATTTCCTTTGTTATCTATGATGTGTTCCTGTACCAATAACACATCAGCACCCCACGTCTGAATACTCCATATAATTCTATATTGTTTAGCTGAGGAACCCAAACTATACGTGTTAAAATAAATTATATTTCAGTTATGTAGTATATCACCTATTAAATTTGTTCACTGTAATTTTAAAAAGTAGAATATATTAAGGGATGTTAAGTGCTTGCATTGCAACTATATGGAACAGGAATGTCCACATTGTCTTCTTCTCCTATCTCCAATCTTCCCTCCCTCCATACCCAACAGATGGCATTAAATGATCTCACAATTAGTTACAATTAGTGGGACCAAGAGCTATTGATCCTGTGAAAAAATCTCAATCTCATAGCCTGCATTGCAATATGTAAATCAGAGGATACAGGGAATGCTAATCAAATTTGTGGATAACACAAAATTGGGTGGAATAGCTAACATCCTGGAAGACAGAAACAAAATTCGAAATGATCTAGATAGGCTTGAGCACTGGGCTGAAAAAAACAGAATGAAATTCAACATGGATAAGTGTAAAGTACTGCACCTAGGAAAAAGAAACCAAACACACCATTACAAGATGGGGGATACCTGGCTCAGCAATACTACAAGCGAGAAGGATTTTGGAGTTGTAGATCACAAGTTGAATATGAGCCAACAATGTGATGTGGCTATTTTAGGCTTCATGAACAGAAGTATAGTCTCCAAATCCCGTGAGGTACTAGTTCCCCTCTGTTTGGCACTGGTTAGGCCTCATCTTGAATATTGTGTCCAGTTCTAGACACTGCACTTTAAGAAGGATGTTAACAAACTGGAACAAGTTCAGAGGAGGGCAACAAGGATGATCAGGGGGCTGGAAACCAAGCCCTATGAGGAAAGACTGAAAGAACTGGGTGTGTTTAGCCTTGAGAAAAGATGACAGAGGGGAGATATGATAGCACTTTTCAAATACTTGAAAGGCTGTAATATAGAGGAGGGGCAGGATCTGTTCTCCGTCGTCCCAGAGTGCAGGACACACAACAATGGGCTCAAGTCACAGGAAGCCACATTTGGTTGAATATCAGGAAAAGCTTCCTAACTATTAGAGTAGTACAGCAATGGAATCAATTACCTCAAGAGGTGGTGAGTGCTCCAACACTGGAGGCATTCAAGAGAAATGTAGACAACCACCTGACAAATATCCTTTGATTTGTATTCCTGCACTGAGGAGGGGGTTGGACTCAATGGCCTTATAGGCCCCTTCCAAATTCATGATTCTATGATATATTAATATAGGATTTTAAAAGACCTTTTCAACTATTTCATAACTATATAAATTATTTCTTATCTGTATAGACAGTCGTTTCAGGAGTCTTCCCCATGCTTGCAATTATTCCAGCAAAGTAGTATGATATTACAGCTGGGTTGTGTATTGTCTTCTACAAGAGATCAAGCACCTGCCCCAACCTTGAGGAACTCAGGGAGTATTCCAACAGAGTTATGGCATTTTAATAGTTTTTCCCCCTTTCTACTCTCTTTAACCATAACTGCATTCTATTTCCTTGAGAATTCTGGTCTTGTTGAGTTTTTGCTTTTTCAGTCAGATCTGAATCTTCATCACTTTAAGAAAATCTTGAAGTTGTTCCATTGTAGTTATAACTCTAGTTTTATGTCCAAGCCCTACAATCAATTTGAAAGGAAATCCCCAGTCATTGGCTTTGGAGTTAAATGAAGTAGTAAATGGCTTCCACTGTCTGTGCCTCTTAATTGTTTGAACAGCCAAGTCCTGGAAGATTTCAGTCTCTTCATACAATAACTCCTTTACATTGTTTAATGCATGGTGTACTAATTTTGCTGTGCAAATTTTAGTAGTATCTTTTCAGCATACTACTTGCTCAGGACCCACTCTTTGAACTTTTTCCAAGTCTTCTGATGTAATCTTTACATCCAGGCAAAGGTCATGAATGCATTTCAGAACTGTATATTTCAAGTCCTCCATCTTGTCCCCCTTTTTAAAATTCCTCATACATAAGTTCCGATGGCGATTTTGATTTTCTTGATTTTCAACTTTATCTTTCAGTAGTCTTAATTCATTTTCCATAACATCACTTCTAGTCTGTTGGTGCTGAGCTAGTTCAAAAGCATCATTAGCAATCTTCTCTGTTTGTTTAATGTTAGCTTTCATTTCTGCCAGTGTTTCTTTTACTGACGCTAATGCTGCTTTCATATCTGTTTGCAAGTCTTTCCTTAATTGCTTTAAAAGCTGTTTCATATCTTCACTGAGCTCACTAGCTAATTTGCTTTTCCTTCATCCCTTTCCTTTCGTCTTACCCATTGCCATTTCACTATCAGTGTCGTCCGAGGATTCCACTAAATCACTTTGATCTTCTGCTTCTGAAGAGGCATCCAGCCTACTTTCTTTTGCCATCTTCTTTGATCTCCCCATTCCCATGTTTATTTGCAAATGTTACTTAACTACTGGCCAACTTTCATGGTTTTATTATAAGCAGGCGTAAAGCAGAGCAGATCTCTTATGCTGCCATCTTCCATGGCAGCAAGCCACACCTTCCTGTGTGTGAGCTACCACCTGTGGTCTGGATCCTTATCTTCATTGTTGATTAAGGCCTATTTGGAGGAAATGAGAGACTTTCTATTGACTATAATTAAATTGCATTGTCAGACGACATCTTCCTGGAAACCTTGAAAACAGAGGTTATATGACCTTTATTAAAGAGAGCTACTATGATCTGGATGCCCGATGCGGTGTGTGGTGGATAAAGTGATGGACTAAGACTCAGGAGCCCTGGGTTTGAATCTCCACTCAGCCATGGAAACTCACTAGGGGTGTATAATTGGCAAAACATCTTCTGAAAATCTCACTTACCTTGAAAGCCCTATTAGGGTCTCTGTAAGTTAGTTCTGACTTGAAGTTTCTGACTTACGAACGTACATAACAACTATGGACAGGAGACAAACATCTAGTAAACAGTTTCCAACCTGCCCTTCTTTGGTGAGCTTGCTGAAAAGATGGTAACAGAGCCAATGTCCAGAAACACCTAGAGGATACATACATACTTGATGTTTTCAGTCCAGCTTACAACCTGACTATGATACTGGGACAGCTGTGGTCTCCCTGGTGAAATACCTGTCTGGACAAAGGTTAGTCAACTTTGCTGATATTGTTAAATCTTTCAGCAGCCTTTGATACATTGAATCATGGTATATTGTTGGAAAGATGTGGCTCTTGCTGGACAGCTAATGCAATGGTTCAGTGTGGTCAGGTGACTGAGGGTCAACAAATTGAAGTTGAATCCAGAGAAGGCAGAGGTAGTGGTGGTCACTTGGCAACTGATAAATCCAGCTGTCATTTCTCTGGTGGTTTATGGAGAAATAAAATTGCCCTTATGAACCAGATAAGAAATTTGGGTGCCTCTTGCTGTAGAAACAGGTGGGAACTTTGGCCAGGTCTGAATTTCATCATCTGTTCCTAGTCCTGAAACGTTCTTCTTACTTGAAGAAGGTAGCTGTCACCATGTGATCCATACAACTGTAATCTTGAGATTAGACTACTGTAATTCACTCTGCATGGGGCTACCCTTGACTACAACTCAGAAGCTACAACTGGTAAACTATGTACTAGTTAGACAGCTAAACAATTAACAGGTATTTTCTGGAATTTTCATATGGCATCTAATTTGCACCAGAAGCTTTGGCTGCCAATGGTTTTCTGGGTTCTATTCATAGTGTTGATTATTACCTTTAAAGTCCTACACAGCATGATACCCACATACCTATTGTACTGCCTTTACCCTTATGAGCCTATGCAGCAGTTGAGGTTGTCCAGAATTGTCCTTCTAAAGGTACAAACTGTTAAAGCTCTCCAGATTGAATATATTAGAGAAATATCTTTTTGTGCTGCTACCTGTATATTTTGGAATTCTTTTCCCAAGTCCTTGAGGAGTATGACATCTCTGCAGGGATTCAGGAGGGGATGTAAGGTGGAATTGTTTTGATTGGCATTTGGATGTTAAGAAACTCCTATTCTACCATTTATATGGTGGACATTCATTATATTCATTATATGGTAATGTATAGAAGACTAAATTATTGATTAGGCTTTCGGTTGTTGTAAATTTTTATTTGCATTTTTATCATGTGAAGCATTTCATTACTTGATTAATATAATAATGTGCTGTGCATGATTCTGGCTGTCTTTGGACAGAAAACTGTATAAATGAAAATCATACATACATACATACATACATACATACATACATACATACATACATACATACATACATACATACATACATCACCTCACAAATCCTATAGGAATTCTGAAGCCAAGTCCTTTGGTATGCATTCTGTGATTTTTCTGCTCTATTTACAGACCAAATAATTCACATTTTAAACAAGGATCATTTTTCTATAAAATATTTAAAATTCCAGGATATATTAGTTGGTATTCTTCAACTAAAGTTACACATTGTGGTCTTCTATGGGAAATCATCCATATCCAAACCCTAATGGAGAATCCAGTGTGTGAAAGAGAACAGAACTCTCTAAAATAGTTCAGTGTTCCACATGTTTGGTTTATTGCATATTCACAAGCTTCATAAAAGAAAAACATTTCCTTGTAGAACAAGCCAAGGCACATGGCATGTTGGCTTGTAAGTTTCATAAGCCAACAAAATGTCATTTCAGTAAAATGACATGTTCTCAGACTGCTGTAAAATGAAGTGACGCTAATCTTCTCAAATGTTGAAAGTGTGCGAAGTATATACTGACCCAGTGGTTATGTGAAATGAGAGAATACTCGTAACAAGCAAAAAATCCTGACTGGTACAGGAGGAGCCCTATGTATCTAGTAGTCACCTAAGCATTCCACTAAGCTGCTGAATATTTTCAGGCAATATCAACATGCTCAACAGCCTAACTTTCTGGTTAGGAAGCATAGGGGATTCATTTAACCTTCCACTGGTCTTGGACAAGATGTACCAAACTGGCTTTCTAATTAGTATGGAACTAGTGTAAGCAGTGCATGTTTTATTTCTTCCATTTGGGGGTGGGGGAGAGGTACAAATTACAGAATTACAGATTTGTAGAACTGAAAGGAACCCAAAGGATTATCCAGGCCAACCCCTTGCCAATGGAAAAAAAATCCACAGCTAAAGCATCCCAGACAGAAAGCCACTGAATGCCTGTTTGAAAATTTGTACAAAGAAGAGTTCGCCACCTTTCAAAGTAACCCATTCCACTGTTAAGCAGCTAGTATTGGCAGGAAAATCTGGGTTTGGTCAGAAAATGTTTCCTTATCACATATGTCTAGCAATCGATCAGGCTTTATTGATCACTACTAAGTTTTAACTTTCCCACTCCCCATTTTGAAGGAAAACATACAAAGTTCCCAATTTTCAGATTTTATTGTTGTTACAGCATTTAAAACCGTATGTGCATGATATGTAGAATTGCCCAACAATATTGCTGTCCAATGGTCAGGACAGTCCAGATATCTTTTATATAAGACTATAATAATACTCCTGTTCTTTCCATTATGTTTACAGAAGAAGCACTGGTGCCATATAGCAAGCCTAGCTTCCCATCCCCAGGTGGTCACAGTTCTTCAGGTACAGCATCTTCTAAAGGATCAACTGGACCTAGAAAAGGAGAGGTCATGCGAGGAAGTCATCAACGTAACACCAGTGACCTCATTGATGTAGGATATATTGGATCAAACAGTCAAGGACAGTTTTCTGGTGATTTATGTAAGCCTTTTTTTAACGTAATAAAAGTAAAAATAAATGAACTTTGCGACAAGAAGAAGACAATAAATGCTTACCTTTCTATTCTGTTGGACTGTATATGCAGAGACCATTAACAACATAACTTCAATATATGATATGCCTTGTTAACTGGGCACATCCTATCAAAATTTACAATACAGTAAATCTAAATCCAAATATAGTCATAGAGACATGGTCCTGGCTTAGTGTACCAAAGAACAGAATCATAGAAACATAGAATCATAGAATAGTGAAGTTGGAAGGGGCCTATAAGGCCATCGAGTCCAACCCCTTCCTCGATGCAGGAATACAAATCAAAGGATATCTGCCAGGTGGTTGTCTAAGTTTCTCTTGAATGTCTCCAGTGTTGAAGCAGTCACCACCTCTTGAGGTTAATTGGTTCCACTGTCTTACTGCTCTAACAGTGAGGAACAGTTTTTTCAGATATTCAGTCGAAATCTGGCTTCCTGTAACTTGAGCTCATTGTTGTGTATCCTGCACTCTGGGATGACTGAGAACAGATCCTGCCCCTCCTCTGTATGACAGCCTTTCAAGTATTTGAAAAGTATTACCTCTCTGTCATCTTTTCTCAAGGCTAAACATGCCCAGTTCTTTCAATCTTTCCTCATAGGGCTTGGTTTCCAGCCCCGTAAATAGCCCTGCTAATGGGATATTTTTACAGAATCTAACAATTAGAGTGTCACTGCAGTATCTATCAATTATAAAGCCAAAGCATTTAAGGAGCAGATAGCCCAACATCTGCACTTGTTTGCATCTGGTACTCCAAGAGATCACTTTTACCTTCTAGTGTTTTGGACTTCAGTAGAAATAAAGGCATGCTTTGTTTGAAATGTATATATGAAATTTGAAATATATCAAATTTGCCTGATAATTCCCTTAATTAATTTAGATTTCATGCAAGTTCTTTCTTTAAAAGACCCCAGATATTTCTTCCAAATCAAAATGCAGGTATGAAAGAAATGTCCAGCTCTCTCTCTGTCATCCCTCTCCTGTTGCAGCCTTCACTGGAAAAACATTTTCACTTGTGGGAAGGGGGGAAGTTAGTAGGAGAATAGGGGAGAAATTTGAGTCTTCTCTTTCTTTTTTGTTATCAACACCACCCAAAATGTGAACAAAGAGAAGGGGGTATTTGGGAGCTATTGGGAAAAAGTGATGGCTATATATTTGAGAATTGCTTGGGACCACTGTCCTCCTTATTACCCCCCCTCCCAGTACAGCTTAAAAAAATAGAATGGATGCATTTGTGACACTTCTTAGTTGTAATATGCAAGTCATTAAATACTAATACAAAAACTACTTTTCCATATTTTCAAAAATTGTCAGTATATAACTTTTTTTGCCAGTGATCTGTTATTTTGCATTGTGTCTCTGCTCCATACTCAATTCAGGTGACCCAAACACAAAGCAGAAAGTAACTATTTAAATTACGTTCTAATTTTGTAAAATATATCACTTTTACAACTTGGCATTTTTGTTGTTGTTTAGTCGTTAAGTCGTGTCCGACTCTTCGTGACCCCATGGACCAGAGCATGCCAGGCCCTCCTGTCTTCCACTGCCTCACGGAGTTGGGTCAAATTCATGTTGGTAGCTTCGATGACACTCTCCAACCATCTCATCCTCTGTCGTCCCCTTCTCCTCTTGCCTTCACACTTTCCCAACATCAGGGTCTTTTCCAGGGAGTCTTCTCTTCTCATGAGATGGCCAAAGTATTGGAGCCTCAGCTTCTGGATCTGTCCTTCCAGTGAGCACTCAGGGTTGATTTCCTTTAGAATGGATAGGTTTGTTCTCCTTGCAGTCCAGGGGACTCTCAAGAGTCTCCTCCAGCACCACAATTCAAAAGCATCAATTCTTCGGCAGTCAGCCTTCTTTATGGTCCAGCTCTCACTTCCATACATCGCTACTGGAAAAACCATAGATTTGACTATGCGGACCTTTGTCGGCAAGGTGATGTCTCTGCTTTTTAAAATGCTGTCTAGGTTTGTCATCGCTTTCCTCCCAAGAAGCAGTCGTCTTTTAATTTCGTGGCTGCTGTCACCATCTGCAGTGATCATGGAGCCCAAGAAGGTAAAATCTGTCACTGCCTCCATATCTTCCCCTTCTATTTGCCAGGAGGTGATGGGTCCAGTGGCCATGATCTTAGTTTTTTTGATGTTGAGCTTCAGACCATTTTTGGCGCTCTCCTCTTTCACCCTCATTAAGAGGTTCTTTAATTCCTCCTGACTTTCTGCCATCAGTGTGGTATCATCTGCATATCTGAGGTTGTTGATATTTCTTCCGGCAATCTTAAATCCGGCTTGGGATTCCTCCAGTCCAGCCTTTTGCATGATGTATTCTGCATATAAGTTAAATAAGCAGGGAGACAATATACAGCCTTGTCGTACTCCTTTCCCAATTTTGAACCAATCAGTTGTTCCATATCCAGTTCTAACTGTTGCTTCCTGTCCCACATATAGATTTCTCAGGAGATAGATAAGGTGGTCAGGCACTCCCATTTCTTTAAGAACTTGCCATAGTTTGCTGTGGTCCACACAGTCAAAGGCTTTTGCGTAGTCAATGAAGCAGAAGTAGATGTTTTTCTGGAACTCTCTGGCTTTCTCCATAATCCAGCGCATGTTAGCAATTTGGTCTCTAGTTCCTCTGCCCCTTCGAAATCCAGCTTGTACTTCTGGGAGTTCTCGGTCCACATACTCGGCATATGAGTACACAAATCTTTTTGTGCTCCAGATATTAGTGCTTTTGGGCAGTTGGAGGCAGAAGCCCTAAAAGAAAGAATTAGGGCTCTTATTGACTTCATATGCATACATTGATTGTCTTGTGGAATTTGTTACTTTTTTTGTTTGTTTATTCATATGCCACCTTTCTCTCCATAAGGGACCCAAGACAGCTCATAACTAGAGATGGGGGTATTCGTATACAAATATGAATACCCCCACACAGGTGGAGATAACGAGGGTCCGGCCCCATGGTGCTGGACGGTCCACTCACCGATCTGCCGCTACTGCGGGCTCCGCGATCCTGTCCTATCACTCCAGACCTTGTGATCGGCAAGCCATTCTTCGATCTGGCAGAGAGGCTTGTTGTCCCGCCTCCTGCCAGGAGTGGCTAATCTATCGCGAGCTCCAGAGTGATAGGACGGAATTGCGGAGCCCGCAGCAGTGGTGGATCAATGAGTGGACCGTCCAGCACCATGGGACCAGACCCTCGTTATCTCCATCTCTACTCACAACTGCTAAAACTATACAATGATCAACAGTTTTAAAATATATACCATATATATACCATATTGAAATATATACCATATATATACCATATTAAAAACATACATCAAGATTAAAACCAAGATTAAAAGCAATTAAAATTAAAATCTCTAATAAACATAGCATTCCTGAGAAACTTATTGCTTAAAAGCCTGCCTGAAAAGGAAGGTATTTGCCTGATGACTATTAATATGGTACAAGTCTTGAGGCTGTTCCAGATAGACCAATTGTCCACCTCCTGTTTCTGCCACTTGGTGTCAGAAAACCAAGCAATTTACTTGGATTTGCATCAAAACAAATCTACTTTTCTTCTCTTTAAGAAAGAGGGTTTTTTTTAACAAGTCCTTTTGAAGAAAATCGAAATCAGGTGGTTGGTTGGTTGGTTTGAGTGCTTTTGAGTAATAATTTAAAGCTTCCAACTATGAAGTTCTCACCTGGATATAAGCTTTAATGGAAAGTGTCATAGTGCTAAACTTCACACCCCAGAATAGAGGAAGCTAAAATATAAACTAGGCTTTCAACACTACATAATAGTACGGAAAATAACAGACTTTCAGAGGGGAAAAGGAAATAAAGTCCTGATACTATCATAAGCATAGCATTAGATTTAGTCCTTATTTTCTTCAGTGGCTCTCCAGGAGACAGTCATTCTGTAGTGTATACTGTCATTGACACGTGCCTGGAAAGCTTCCTGATATGATACTCTGGTTACTAGGGTAATACTCTCTGTATTGTAAAGAATGAAGTATTTTCATCAAGAGTGATTTTTATTTTCCTACAATAATTGTTTACATGTATATGTTGCATTTAACAAAACTGATGTTTCTTATGGCCTGTTTAAAATTATGTGTGATGATGTATGTATACAAGTTAAAATCAAAACATCTTAAAATATAATCATGTTCTTGCTCTTTATTTTAACAGAGTAGTGGAACAGAGACATCTCGAGCTGCTCTCAAGGGCCATCAAGGTCTGATCTCATGGAAGTGATGACACTAAAACAGTGCAATGAACATTTTCTTTATTTATGTACTTACTATTAGAAGAACTGTAAATGCAATGTAAAGACACACAGCCACACATATCCCACAGATACTCTACTTGTGTTCTTCTCTCTACTACACCTTCCACCTTAATCTATTTCTTAACAAGCATATATAAAGAAAATCACCCTCCAGGATGATATGGATTTCCCTTGTACATAATTTCTTTTTATTGCATTGCTATGCAAGCTCACCTTTTTAGCTATGTTTATATTAATGTCTGTTCTTATTGGTCTGTTGTACTATATGTGAATTAATAGGCTGTGGTGCCATATAACTTTTAATTGTGTAACTTTTTATGTTTAAAGTTTGCACTGCGATTTCTTTTGTTGGTGATAAGCACAAAACTCTTACTCCTTGTGACATGAAGAAGAAAAAAAGACTGAATGTGAAAGGAGTCTATGTACTGTAAGCTATGTTGGATAATGCTGGATGTAATGAATTATGTTAGGTGGTTTTCCATTTGGGTGTAGAATTAGGAAGTTGACTGGCAAAACTGATGTTAGCAAAGGCTTATTGGGGCATCAGGGATGGAATCCTATGTGAGATAAGCAACATGTTGCTTTTACCATTTAAAGGGGTCGTATGATAGACGCATGTGTTCAAGACCAGATTAGAACATGAAAGCCTTCTCTCTTCTTAGTATCAGTTTCCATTTGCTCAACACAGTTGAACTTGTGGGAAGGAAGTTAAGGTGTTTCACGACGGCTTTTTTCCCTAAAATAAATATATTACAGTTTATATAAGTACTCTAAATGGTTTGCTTTTCTCTTCAGGAAACATGAACCATATGAACTAGGGGAATACCTAGCAAGAGTTCAAGGTGCAATTTATGATTGAGATATCCAAGCTGCTTCCAAAAAAAAAAAAATCTAGACTATAGCTGTGTTCTGGCACTTTAACACTGGTAGTTTCTACACATAGGGTGGGGACAGACATGGTACACTAGTTCTGCTTCCTCTGTCCTTGTGTTCATCACCCTCCACCTATACATGCTGACAGACTCTAGTGGAGAGCCTCTTATATCTTTAGATGCATGTTACACAATTTAGAACCCTGAAAAAATGGATTCTAAATCACATAGTAATGATGCATACCAGAGTATATTCAGAATGAACAGTTGCTCCTTAACAACTGGAGGGATTGAAAAACAGGACAGAGGCAGGCAGAGTTTGTGTTCTTGTGTCTACTCCCCCTACTCCTGTGTCATGACTACACATCTTAATGTGTCTGAACAGGGCTTGTTTTTGTTCATCTTTCCAATACATGTACAGTACAATGGAAGGTGTAGAGCTGCATCACTTGAAATTCATGGCATAATTATTTTTATGCAGACTAGACATATTTTTGTGTTGTATTATCTAAAATTTCCAGATACTAGAACCCAGTTCATTTGTACTTAAACTTCAGGTTGAAATGTTTGAAGAGAAAGCAATGGTAAATTTGTGCTCAGTTTGAAGTTAATATGTCTTTTGCCAATTCACCACATTATTGGAAACTGGATAAAAACAAGAAGAAAACATCTTTGACCTATTTTTGATGAGTAAATTTTAAGCCTCTTCTTATGAAAACATGATGCATGTTTATACACTTTTTGAATAAACCAAACTCTCTGTAAGTGGACATTAACAAAAGCATCTTGTCTCATCATTAGTTCTCATGACTTCCTCCAGTTTCTCTACAGTATTTTTAGTTCTCTGTTAGAAATACTGTGCATGTATAATAATTGCATTAAACATTTTATTTAAAGTTTACATTGCCACAGTCACTTCATACAGTCATGTCATTGTGACAAACATCCATTTAAACACATCTTGCATACAACCAGGCCATGTTATTTTATATTTTGCTTTGGTACTGACACTGCTATTAAATGAAGTACATTTTTAGAACAAAACAAAAACAAAAAAACCCTGCCAAATATGCATTGTTTTTTATTACATTACACTGGGATAGTTGATAAGACAGAAAGTTTTCATTAGCAATTGTAAATCAATATCGCAATCATCAAATTATCCCAATTACTTGAAAACAGAGCACTGGTGAACCAAAAACAACATACCTGCATATGCATCAAAGAAAATATTTTTGTTTGAGTGTCTGTGACCAAGGATTTTATGTAATATTTCTTCTTATTAAAATGCTGGATATAGGTAAAGCCATTCTTTTATAAATGTACAGAAACATTCAACAAATGTATAGAAAACTGGATTTTTCCCCTTTTCATGAGCTGAATATGTTAACATGAAGGTGGGCACCATATTCCAGCACTACTCATCTGGGGTTGACCAGTCCTCACACTTCTAAATTTAGAAGCTTTGAGGAGATTCTAAATGAAATACTTCATAGTGCAGTCAGTTGCTGATTGGGAACAGGAATGTAGCAAAAGTGTTCAATTTAAACCGTGTGCCTGTTTGGCCCTTCTTGTTGATTTGGTAATCAGTGATATGAGTTGAAAAGCTTCTGGCAGCTTTGAGGAATTTAGCAATAGGCAACTGTTGTTCTTTGAGGGTCTTTTTTCCTAAGCTCTCAATTCTTCTGAGAAATCTGCACTCCAGCCATAATTATATGTGCCTCAACTTTTTCTGCAGTGAATTGTTTTACAAAGGTAGATTCATATGATCTTTTTTTACTTTGGAAAAAACATCCCACCGGGTGACTTAGATTATAAAAAGATTATCTGTGTTCTGAGTGTCTCAGCAGGTGCTGAAATTACACATTAATCTGAAATTTTCAAGAATCAAGACATACAAATAGAAGTTGACTCATGATCTAACACCTGTTAGTTTATAATGCAGTGATATATGAGGATATATTTCACAACATATTGTGGCAAGCTTACCTTTTACATAAACAAGGTCAATAAGAAGTGATCAGTTGGACTTAACTGAAGTATACATTGGCTTTTGGTTTACAGCAGATTTTCATGCTACCAGAGCCAAAAAAATTATTATACCCAATTGAGTTGCATTCATCCTCCTTTGAGTAAAGTATGTTTTTAGTCAATGTGGCTATAGTCCATTTGTGTGGGCTGTATCACTAAACACCAAGCATTTTGGTGACACCAAGCATCCTAGGTGACATACTACTGTAAAGGATATAAAAATAGAATTAGATCTAGTTGTGCTGATAAAAGATACCCAGAGTAAGTACAAGCAATTTCTGAGATCTATGCAACCAGAGGGTTCCAGGTAGTGTTGTGATCCAAATTAAAATATGTATGTGGCAAGAGTCCTCATAGGTGTGGTGCTACCTCCAGAATGCATGAGATTCCACTAATATTATATATGCACATTGCAATGTGCACATTAAAGCCACTTTGAAATATTTGGTGCTCCAATAAACCATATGGCCTTCCTGAATATAATTTTCTCTTATAAACTTGTGCTGAGCTTTTGTGGAACACCTTACAGAGCAGTTCCTCTTTAAAAAATCAACCTGAGTATATATAGCCATCCCCAGTTCCTTGAGATATGTGTTCCATATTTTGAGTTGGAATGTTTTGTGTCAGTATTATATCTGTGCAGTACAATAATATCACTGGCTATTACTGACTACTAAATAATTTTCTTTATTAATATTTTTATAAGATCATATAAAAGGTAATTTTAATGTATAGCAACCACCCATTCTTCTAAAAGGTGTAGCTTCTCTCTTTCTCTCCTTCTGTCTCTGTCTCTTGCTGATTCAATGTATTTCAGATGTTCACAAAACATATTTTTTAAAATGTACTGTAATTTAACATTTTTTAAAAGAAAAACTTTTTTTCCTTTTTTATAATTGAAAATATTTCTTGTGCATAATGTGTCTAAAGGAAGGGATGTAGTGGCAGCACTTAGAACTGTTTTCTAATTTTTTTTATAAAATTGTTCATTAACAACAGTTTGTTCAGTCACACACACACACACACACACACACAAGATTATGACCTCTTAATGTGTTTCATGTGTTAGTGAAGCAAAATTTAATGGGCATAAAGTTGGTTAATTGTAATGTTGAGTGTGTATTGTATATTTACTGGGGGAAATAAAACTTCCACATTTCAAATCCATGTTAAAGAAACTTGAATTTAAATCTCTCCATATACAATGATCATAGAAAACTGATATGGGAACAACCAAGTAATTCTAAATTTTGCTATGTTTTTTCTGTTATACAAGGTAGACTAAAGATAGACTAGTCTTCTTGTCCTGTTGTGGCTTCTTGTATTCTTCGATTGTAATTGGGCTGGATTTAGGCATTTACAGCTGCACTAGTAGATGCAGACTTTCCTGCTCCCGCTTATCTATAGTCTCTCCAGCCCACTGAAAATTATAGAAGACCCTTCTGAATGGGGTGAATTATGGCAGGGAGGGGTGTCTGTCAATGGAAAGCAGATCCTTGATGCAACCCATTAAGTTTTCTGATATAATATGTGCAAAGGAGGAAATGGGGTTCTATTACAAAACTCATTAGTAAAATCCTTAAACACACCACCAGCATTTGCTGTTATAATAATCAGAAATACTGATGAAAGTACGTGTGACGAAGAAGACTTATTTTACTATATTTATTTGACCACATTATGTTCAGATGGAATTGTTTCTAGAGAGACAATGTTCTTACTGTTATTTGCCAACAAATCACTTCTGATTTATGGCAGTCCTAACAGAATTTTCAGAGTTTATGAGCTATTCATGGAGTGGTTTACCTCAGAAACTCTTACTGTGAGTTTCCATGGCCAAGTAGGAATTTGAACTCAGGTCTTCTAAGTTCCCATCTGACACTTTATTCACTGCATGATAGTCATGTGGACCGTAGGACACAGAGGAACAGGAAGCATGTACTATGAAGCTATTGAAATCATGTTTTTTCTACCATCACGGTCATCTACAAAACCATGCCCAGTGGCTGTAAAACAGTGGAAATCAGCTTCTTTAACTACTTGATGGTGACTCCTTGCTAACAAACAGCTGGGCATACTTTTGTAGAAAGCAGTGGGGATATTTCTCAAAGAAGACTCGACATGCATGGTGGTACCATTACCACCATGCATGTCCAGTCTACAAGCTTCTTCATTCAAATGAGCACACATTTCTTGAATACGGAAACTACCTTCTCATGCTCACATGGGAAAGGACCTTATTAGCAGAAACCTGCTGGAATTAGTTATTAACTAATGAGTGATGCACATAATCTTTTATCAACTAAGCAGGAAAGACAATGTGAGCAGCAGCTGCTGTTCCGAAGTACTAGGAAATCAAGTTCCTAGTATTATTATTACAAAGATGAGAGTTTGTGGTATTTTCCCTGTGGTTGTATTCTTGTGTATCTTTTCCTGCACATTAATTAAATCACACATGTTAAGAAAACACAGTATTGTAGAGCTGACAAGGTAAATGGGGCCCAAAAAAAATTAAAGTGGGTAAAACAGAACAATTCCACATTTTTGCCTCCAATTCTTCGTCTTCATGCCATATGCACCAGTTTAAGAGACTGGATGTCTTAATAGTGTCTGGCCTTTTCAGTCTTTCGAATCAACTACAAATTATAAATAAAGTCTATGGACAGGAAAGGAAAAGTCTTAGAGGCTTTTCAAGGCTATGAAACCAAGAATTTAAATGGCCAAACAAACAAGAGGTATAGCTGTGCTGTATCAACCATGAGATTAGAAAGTTCAATTCTCTGATCATGCTTACAGGTTCAACATTTTACACAGCTGAAGAAAGAAGTTTTTCTGTGGAATATAAACATGCTCAATGTCTGCTTAGAGTCATCTAAGGACTGTATTCTTGCACCTTTACACATACCCTCCAACATTTGATGAAGGACATAGTAAAATGTGAAATCCCACTTCTGAACATGGATAACTATCTGAGCTCCTGAACATGGACATATACCATTACACACAGATCCTTCTACTGTATTTGTTAACTCTAGAATAGCCTGTCATCCACAGGTTTAAAACTCAATATTTGTTCTTTTGCATACAAATATGCTTGAAAAGTTGAACAATATGTTGCCAATTCAAAATATATTGTGTGTGGATGCAGTAAGGTAACGGTCACATGGTCTGCCCTGTGTGGTGCTGAACTGTTCATCCACATGTAATTATATGTACATACACTAGATGTGGCTGTCCTTCCCATGTAGCTTGCCATTCTAGAAGGCGATAGCTGAGAAGAATAACCACCTTTTCCTTCTGCTTTTGGTGGTACCTGGCAGTAACAAATATTTTTAAAAGCATCTTGAGCAGTAAAAACCCAGAGACAATATTATTTTAAAAGTGGGAGAAGCTCACTGTATTGAAGTAGTTTGAGTGGGAGAACATATGCTTTTTAAAAAGCATATGCATTTTAAAAAAGCATTTTTAAAAAATTGATTGCCTTGATTTTAATGCTGGGAGCCTTTAACATCTAAGCAGCTGCTGTGGTGTTCATGTTCTGTCACACCAAAAATCACACTCTTACCGCAAATTCATGGTTAGGTTGTGTATTCAAAGTGCAATGTTGCTTATTGTATTTAATGTGGTTTAAAGAGCTCACTAATATGCATGGGCATCCCTAAGTAAGGCAAGAGTTAGGGTAAAGGTAGTTGTTGAGCTAAATTTCCTTTCTGAGTACCAACTAGAGTAGACTTATTGTACGAATGGGACTTCATAAGTCAGCACTTCTGGATCTCATTGATTCAGTAGGCTTATTTTAGTTGGGAGTAACTGTTGGATTTATTATTCCACTGATTCTCACAAGTATTAAGTATAGTGGAATTTACTCTGGTGTATGCAGATTTGCAATCTAACAGTCTAATCACATCCATTTTTACTCAGAAGTGTTCCCTCCTCTGTTCAAGAGATTTAATTCCTTGTTAATGTGCACAGGATTAACATTTTACAGTATAACCTTATGAATGTCTATTTGAAAGTAAGTTCCACTGACACCAGTGAGACTTTAAATTATACATGCTGAGATCCTAAGACTGCAAGTAAGTCTGCCAGGGGACCTGATTTATTTTGGCCAGTGTTATTTTTGTAAGTGTTGACCTGCCATTCAGCAACAGTTCTACTTTCTAGTTGAGACTAGCAATAGGATACTGGCCTTTATTTATTAGTTATATTTATATCCCATCTTTCTTCTACTGAGCTCTGTGTAGTATATATGGTTCTTCTCCTCACATCATTCCCAGTAGGTAGGTCATGCTGAGGGAGAACGACTGGCTCAAGGTGATGCAGTTCATGGCTGAGCGGGAACTTGAACCTGGATCACCCAACTCTTATCTGACACTGTAATCATTACGTATATCACACTGTCTTTCTTCTATGATTATAGCTGAGCTGCCTGTGTGATATTTGATTTTGGTATTTTGGGTCTACATGCCTCCTCAAAGAATCATATCAAGAGGAAGCAATCAAATTATGATCTTTATTTTCATGTATACCATAACTGACAGTAAGTAGAATGCAAGCCAGCAGTCTATGAATGGCTTTTCCCCCTGCTTCTTTTTGACTTTATTCCCTGGCATATAAAATATGGAGAATGTCAGTGGTAATATCTATCAAGGTGCAGTAAATGCAGACTACAAGAAATGAATGTTGCACTACATAGAACTAAAAGAGAAGGTCATTCACTAAAAAGCAGCTTCTAAGGGAAGACATAGGCATGTATAATTCATTGTCACTTTTAATTTGATGTTCTGACACTACCTGTGGTCAAGATGTGTTGAAAGGTAACACAGAATAAGGGCAGATTCACACAACTGCTTTTTTTACCTGTTTAAATTAATATTATTTGACATTTTCTGAGGCTATTTGGTATACTGGACTGATCTCGCGAATGCTTCAATACATGTCCAAGCTTGGATTTGTCACAACTTGGTCCAAAATGGCAGTTTTTATTATGCTTTAGCATTTTTAGCTAGTTTTCACATAACCTACCTAGGCTGCTTCAGAATGGAAAAGTGAAGTATTAAAAAAAAAAACTCTGTCCAAGTTCTAGCCTACTAGAGAATTCATCCCTTGGGCTCATCAAGACAAAGCCGTACATTCTCTTGAGAACTTTTCCATTTAAATTATGGCTGAAATATTTTCCTCTGGTGCACAGGGGTCAAGAAGGGCAGCAACTTTGCCACAGCTGACCTGGGACTTGTGGCTTCAATACTGGCTTTTTGGGGTAGGAAAAGAAATCTTCCACTGAATCCCACTGCACTGTAGGAAAAACATATTGTGTTATATCAGTGGTATTCACTGATTCACATGCAGAAGCTCCAAAAGAATTTTCAAGGCTTTATTTATTTTACTTATTTAAAATCGCAATCAGCACCCTGCTAACTGCGTGTGATCGCAATACTAGGAAGGCTAGAGTGTCTAGTGAGGATCAAATTGAGCTGATGCCAATGCTTTGATCTTGGATGTCTCCAAGAGACTGTGTTGAAGCTTCGTATTAAAGAATGTGTTGCTGACACAAAGACCATAATGACAGCAAAACTCCAGCAAGCGTTGGCCATTTTCGTTCATCTTCCCAATGCCAAAACAGCCTAGACAAGTGGGCCAAGAATTGTGATCAGCATCAACTCTAGTGTTAAAGTCTCCAAGAATGAACAGTGGCTCTCTCTCGGGGATTTTTTTCATAGTAGCTGCCAGATCATCATAGAATTTGTCCTTGACTTCTGCTGTAGATGACAGTGTTGGTGCATATGCACTAATGAGGGTGACCGGTCCTGCTGATGAGTGGAGCTGCAGAGACAGGATTCTTTCACTCCCCACAGTAGGTGGAACAATGGATCTCAGCAGAGTATTTCTGACCGCAAAGCCAACACCATATTCCCTGGTCTCATTCAATGGTTTTCCCTGCCAGAAGAATGAGAAATTTTTTTCTTTGACAGATCCCAAGTCTGGCAATCTCATCTCTTGCAGGGCAACAATGTCCATCTGCAGTCTACTCAGTTCCATGTCGATGACAGCTGTCCTGCGCGCGTCGTCTATTTCCTGCAGGTCATCAGAAAAGTCAGGGGTCATTGTCCAAACATTCCAGGTGCCCAGCTTTAGGGCAGAAGTTTTCTTATGATTGTTGCATGGTGCAGGGTTATCGATCTGCTTGTCGGCTTTCACCCTAAACCCCACGCACCCCATGAGGTTAACAGACCATGGTGAGGCAGCACCTTACTGGCTGGGGGCTGCCCAGCTTAAGGCAGGCAGTAGCTACCTAGTGAGGTGCAATGACCTCTCCCACCGTCGGAAGTAGCCCCTGGCATCATGCTCTACGCCAATCGAGCGAAGACTTATAACTGGTAACTGCTACTTCCCGTGTTATTTCGATGCTGTATGCGAAGCTGGAGTGTCCTCTCCAGAGCACAAAGCCTGGGTAAAATAATATGGAGGATAGACCCAAGCAGCAAATCCCCCCTCTCCAAGTCACTGAAATAGTCCAATGGAAAGGCAAGAGCCAATACAACTGGTTCCAGCGACGTCGCAGGACCTGCCAGAACATCACGAACTGCCTCCAGGACTCCGACTCTGGATTTTGCTTCGAGGTTAACTCCTGAAGCCTTTTCCATTGGTGGATATAGCCACAAGTCAGTGGAGGTTTGAAATTTGAGTTTTGCGATACTGATCACTCCCTGGTGTGTAGCAGAGTAAAACTGCAAATAAAGAGATTGTATCACACGAAAAAGGAAGGAAGACCACGTATTGACATCAGCAAGACTCGCAATCAGAGAAAAGTGGAGGAATTTGCCCAAGCGCTTGAGGAAACCCTTCCAGGCCCGGCTGATGCAAATGCACCTGAACAATGGGAACATTTCAAGAACACTGTTTATAACACCACTTTGTCCACATTTGGCAAGAAGACCAAAAAGACGGCAGACTGGTTCGAAGCCCATTCAGAGGAGTTGATGCCAGCCATAGAGGAAAAGAGAACTCTAGCAGCATACAAAGCCTGTCCTAGTGAGCACAACTTGCAGGTTCTTTGAGTTGCTCGTAGCAAAGTCCAACAGACTGCCAGGAGATGTTCCAACGATTATTGGCTTCAGCTCTGCTCTCAGATACAGATAGCAGTGGACACAGGTAACATCAAGGGAATGTATGACGGTATCAAACAGGCTTTAGGTCCAATACAGAAGAAATCTGCTCCCTTAAAGTCTGCTACAGGCGTGATCATCCAGGACCGAGCACAGCAGCTGGAATGCTGGGTGCAGCACTACTCTGAGCTATATTCTAGAGAGAATGTAGTAACTGAAGAGGCATTAAATAACATCGAGTGCCTGCCTGTCTTGGAAGAGTTGGACAGCGAACCAACTTTAGCAGAAATAAAAGCAGCCTTGGATTCCCTCGCCTCTGGCAAGGCACCTGGAAAGGATAACATCCCTGTTGAAGTGCTGTAAAAAGATCATCACCACTGAGCTGTATGAAATATTTTGTCTTTGCCGGAGGGAAGGTGGAGTACCACAGGACATGAAGGATGCAAACATCGTCACATTGTACAAGAACAAAGGTGACAGGGGCGACTGCAATAACTACCATGGCATCTCTCTTCTCAGCGTTGTAGGGAAGCTGCTTGCCCGTGTCGTGCTGAAGAGACTCCAGGTGCTTGCCGACAGAGTCTATCCAGAATCACAGTGTGGATTTCAAGCTAATAGGTCCACCATTGACATGGTATTCTCCCTCAGACAGTTGCAGGAGAAATGTAGGGAACAATAACAGCCACTCTTTGTGGCCTTCATAGCTCTTACAAAGGCCTTTGATTTGGTTAGCAGGGACGGCCTTTTTAAAATACTTCCCAAGATTCCTTTCATGAGGAAATGAAGGGCACTGTAGTTTTTGATGGCTCAACATCAGATCCCTTTGACACCTGAAGCGGAGTGAAACAGGGCTGTCTCCTCACGCCAACTCTGTTTGGGATCTTTTTTTCTTGTCATGCTGAAGCACGCCTTTGGAACTGAAACAGAAGGTGTCTATCTCCAGACTAGATCAGATGGAAAGCTCTTTAATCTCTCTAGATTGAGAGCGAAGACCAATGTCCAGCTGAAATGCATGCGGGACTTCCTCTTTGCCGATGATGCAGCTGTTGTTGCCCATTCTGCTAAAGACCTCCAACAATTTATGAATCGTTTTAGTAAGGCCTGCCAAGATTTTGGATTAACAATCAGCCTGAAGAAAACACAAGTCATGGGCCAGGGTGTGGACTCACCTCCCTCTATTACCATCTCTACACAAGAATTAGAGGTTGTTCACAATTTTGTGTACCTCGGCTCCACGATCTCTGACACTCTCTCCCTAGATGTCGAGCTGGATAAATGCATTGGCAAAGCAACCACCATGTTTTCTAGACTCACAAAGAGAGTATGGCTTAATAAGAAGCTGTCGGCATATACCAAGATCCAAGTCTATAGAGCCTGTGTCCTGAGTACACTCCTGTACTGCAGTGAGTCCTGGACCCTTTGTGCATGGCAGGAGAGGAAGTTGAACACGTTCCATATGCGTTGTCTCCGACACATTTTTGGTATCACCTGGCAGGACAAAGTTCCAAATATAGTAGTCCTAGAATGAGCTGGAATTTTTAGCATGTATACATTACTGAACCAGCGACATCTACGTTGGTTTGGGCATATTGTGAGAATGGCTGACAGTCGGATTCCAAAAGATCTCCTGTATGGAGAATTGGTGCAGGGAAAGCTCCCCAGAGGGAGACCACAGCTGCGATACGAGGATATCTGCAAGCAGGATCTGAAGGCCTTAGGAATGGACCTCAACAGATGGGAAACCTTGACATCTGAGCGTTCAGCCTGGAGGCAGGCGGTGCATCATGGCCTCTCCCAATTTGAAGAGACACTTGTTCAGCAGGCCGAGGCAAAGCGGCAGTGCCGACACCAACAAAACCAGGGAGCTGGACAGGGGACAGATTGTATTTGTCTTCAGTGTGGAAGGGATTGTCACTCTCGAATTGGCCTTCTCAGCCACACTAGACGCTGTTCCGAGACCTCTATTCAGAACACGTTACCATAGTCTCTCGAGACTGAAGGATGCCAATTATTTAAAATATTTTTACTCCAGCTTTATCCTAAAAAGGACCCAAGGTTCCAGAAAAAAGGAAGCTTCTGTAGTTATTCGGTATATTTTTATCCTGTCCATCCAGAACAATATTTTAGCTCCATAATGAGTAGTTTGCTGAGAAGCAGTGATTTGCCAAAAAAATCAAATACAGTTCATATTTACGTAGGTTGGCAGGAACTACACTTTTATCCATAAGAGGCTGAGCCACATTTAGACATCTGTAATTGAGCTAGCAAGAGTAATCCTTCCACTCTTCCCAAAGCAGCTCCTCTAGAGTAGAAATGGGAGTTTCATTTTCATTTCCCAGGAGAGATGAAGACAAATCTCACCAGCACAGGTGGCCAGCTTGATTAAAGCCTGCCTCCAGAACTCACTGGTCCATTTACTGCTCGCTGCATGGCACACACAGCCGGCACCGTCGACAGCACACCAATCACGGCAGTAGCCTGGCTGATGCTGCCACACCTCCCTGCTTGGCCAGCCACTCTGGTGAGGGAGCAGGTGATGAGTCTCCCCACTCAGCCACCTGTGCCGGCAACATTCATCTTTGTCTCCCTCAGTAGACATGTCTACTCTAGAGCCATGAAAATGCTACACATGGTGTCATAGAACTCTGCTGCATATATTAACCAATCTATCTGCTGTACATATACCTCATCTTTGTCCTTTGCATCTATCTACTTTTGCATCAACCTCCTTACTTATCTATTGTATTTATACCCCACTTTTATCCTTCAAGAACAGAGGAGGGCAGGAGATACAATCCCCAATAATCAGAAAGTGAAACTATCCTGGTCCTGCATCTGACCTAGTCTGTAGGTGTAGTTATTTATTTATAGAGCTTATAGACAGCCTGACCTAGTGAAACACTACTCAGGGTGGTTCACAAAATCTAAGCAAAGCATGCAACCAAACTAATAAAAAAGAAATCACAAAACAAATGCAACAAAACCAGAAAGGTCACCTAAAACTGAAACCTGATAAATTAAATCAAACCAAATTGAATAAAACATAACAAAATAAACAAAAATACACCAGTAAAATAAAGAATAATAAATAACCACAAATATAATAAATATAACATCATCATCATTCCTCAAGACAATTCTGACTTATGGCAATCCTTTTCAGGGCTTTCCAGATAAAGAATACTCATAAGTAGTTTACCATTCTCTTCTCTTGGGGTTGCCCTAGGACAATGCAGCTTGCCCAAGGCCACACAGGCTCATAGGAGGCACAGTGGGGATCAAATTCCCAACCCACCAAGACCTATGAGCTATCGGGCCAGCCAACAAATATAACATATGTGAAAGGTATACCAGTACATGTTCCTTGAATAGTGCCAATTTCTTCCAGATTTTTGGGATTGTGCTGCCTAGAAACATAAATTAATGAAATGAACATCTGAAAAGGGTCTCATTATATAGCTGTATTAGGGACATGGATGGTGCTGCAGGTTAAATCGTTGAGCCACTGGGCTGTTGATCGAAAGATCTGCAGTTTAAATCCACATGACGGGGTGAGCTCCTGTTGCTTGTCCCAGCTCCTGCCATCCCAGCAGTTCAAAAGCATGCAAATGCAAGTAGATGAATAGGTACCACCTCAGTGGGAAGGTAACAGTGTTCTGTGTCTAGTCATGCCGGCCATGTGAGCAAGGAAAGTGTATATGGACAAACGCCAGCTCTTCGGCTTACAAACAGGGATCAGCACCGGCCCCTAGAGTTGGACACGACTGGACTTAAATTGTCAAAGAGAACCTTTACCATTATATAGCTGTATTACAACCCCCTCTATTGAATTGGAGCATTTGAATTAAATGATCCTGTTCACTCTTACTTGAGAATGACCCACAGTAAACACAGTTGGAGTTACTGTGTTACTTTTAAGTAAACATGAACAGACTTGTGTTGTAAACAACAACAACACCCTACATATATGAAGCTGATACAGAAATTAAAGAGACTTACAGGTGTGAGTTAGTGTAAAGTCGTGAGGGTGTACACCTGATTGTTTTATCATCAACTTTTTTGTAAACTCATATCCATAATTATCACACTGCACTCAGCCAATTTTCTGAGAGGTTTGGGTGGCTCTGCAAAGTTTCATTTGGGAGCCAATCAGACATTTGGTCATTAACTGTCACACTCTGCACATACCTTTGCTTAGGTTCACTCAGCATTTGATCTTATTGTGCCAATTAGTTGTGTCAACTGTCCTCAATTTTACTTGTTTGGTGAAACTCTGATTTTATTTTACTTTTTTAAAGATGTAGATTAGAAAATTCGAGATAGGAAAACTGTAGTCTCTCAAGTGTTTATTTCATACTATTTTTTGAAAATTATTCTTATTACTTGTGATCTAGATTGGACATAGTGCTTCACATTTTTATCTGAAGTTAGCAAATTGGAACTGGCTGACAGATATTTGGTACTGTGCCTTCTCTATTAGCAGGTGTACTGTACTGTCTGACACATTTTGAAATTGCTAAGCTAGTGATTGCTTTTTTTTACAGTTATAGGATGGAGATCTTTCCAGCTATTATGCTCTGTGAGAAACAGAGTCAGACTGAAAATATAGATGATCTTGATGGATCTCATGTAATCTAGAAAGCTGAATGTTTATTACATTCTCGTTATTTGATTCCACCATTTTTAAATGGAACAATGTGAATTACTACTTCTTCCAGTCATAAAATACACAAAATTCTATAAATGTCTTCACAAGATCTGTCCAAATAAAGGTATATCTGTTTTTTCAGTGAGCTCTTCAGAACACTTTTGGTTCAGAATAGCAAGCTATAAAGCAAGGTAACAAGCCATAAATCATCATGTAGCCTGGCATTGATTAATTTGTTTTTCACTGCCCTAAACCATCCAGGAGCTTTGTTGGCCACCTGGCTCCAGTATGCCTAAAATGTTAATGGCACACACTTAGGGAGTCATTCTCATACTGCTAGAGACATGGTTGTTTTAAGCAAAATTCTTGGCCAGTAAATTTCACCACTGCTCCTACTCACAGATCTCTGAATGGAGTCATGATACAAATTTTCCTCTTCTGAGGAGGTAATAGAAGAAAAGAAACTCTCCTATTTACTAATCCAGAGTTATGTTCACTCTCAAGAGGTTGAAAATGTGTGTGTTTGTGTTTGTGTGACGCTGTCAAGTTGCATCCAACTTCCAGTGACCCTAATAGGATTCTCAAGGTAAATGAGATATTTAAGAAGTGACTTTCCAAGGCCAAGCAGGGACATGAACCCTGAGTCCTAGTCCATCATTCTATCCACTAGACCAGAAGATAAAGTTTTCAGCATGAACTAGTGCAAGGAGTAAAACAAAAAGTAAAAGAAAGATGGCCATACTGGATCGTGCAGGATTGTTTTTGCTTTTGCTCTACTTCATATTGTTATGTCTACCTTTCTCACTTAAATCATTAAGAATCTAACAGGATGAGATTGAACCCACAATATAAAGTGAGAAGTAAGGTCCAAGTCTAAATTGAGGCCCATGTGATTCAAATGAAAAAGTTTTGCTGGCATGATACAAATCTGCTCTTATCTTACAAAAGCAGATTCACAAGAAACACAGTTTGACATTGCTAACCAACTACTGTAGAAGTAGGTCAGAAAGTGTTAGTTTTACAGAAGACTGCAGGCAGAGGAAAAATCTCCACACAAATCTTTATTCTTGACCTTCCTGTTTATCAGAACTTTTTTAAAAATACATTCCTCTCTCTTATCTCCACCAGGTACAAGAGAGAGGAACCATGAAATTAATTTGCCTGAATCTCTTCTAGTTAACTCCCTTTAGATCAGTAATCAATTCTTCTTTCTTTATTCATATGAGAATGTTGTATAATTCAAAATCATGGATGGATGTGAAATATGGGCAAAAAACCCACAAAAAAACTATTAAAATGTTGAGACAATCAGGCTATTTATAACCAAAAGTGGTCAGAGCTTAAGATCTGTGCAGAACCTTTTCCTCTACTTCAATTGCTGTCGAGGAGAATCAATGTCGATGAGTGGGTGGGTTTGGTGCTGTTCCAGTGCAATGCAAGTGAAGGATTTGCCAGCTGTTGTCCAGAGAATGCCTGAGTGTACTTACAATGCTTTCCCACTCTTTGGGGAAGCTCCTTCAATCCTTTTAGATCTAGGATTCAACCTCCTCAGAAGGGCTCTAGGCTTTTAATTGTTATTAACTGTATATACTTCCCACTGTCTCTCTCTTTTATTCTTAAACACATTGAAGAAGCAAAGAGATCATGGCAGTAGCATTTCTAGTGCAAACTGTCCAGTGGGAGGCAATTCAGTTGTACCTTTTACAACTAATCAGTTAAAGTTCTTCCAGTCAGAATATTATGAAGATACTGAGTTTTACACTTGAACTATGAAGGACTCTTCTGATGTAATGTTTTTCATTCAGGGAAAGTCTGGCAAAATTATTCTTGCAAAACCATGTGATCATATTTACATTTGGCTTAAATTAAATTGCAAACGGGATTCTGATATGATAACTGCATATAAAAATGGTTGAAATGACATCTGCAGTGGACTCAGTCAGAAGTAGAAAATTAAAGACAGTGGCACTGTTCCAGAATAATCAGTTTGTGGATTGCAGCCAAAATATCTGATATTCTCTTTTAGTGCACATAAAATGTCTTAATTGATGTTAATGAAATGCATTATTTCTTAATTTTATTTTAAGTTGCAGCTCTAATCTGAAATTCCCTTTGTACTTGTTGGGAAACACTAGATTTCTGTTAATTCCATACTATTGCCTTTGTGTCAGTTTGTGGATTCATTTACTGAGTTTCATTTCCCCCAAGGCTTCCTTTCCTACATGTTATCACTTATGATATCTGGGACACTGACTTGTTACACTCTCTGCTTATTCTAGCAATGGTTCCACAAAAGGTCTCCCTGGGTTTCATCCCTGTATATATTGGATGCGTGGAGCCTGTACTCATTTAGTCACAATAGCAGTATATGTGGGGAGACAGGGGATTCACAGCTTTATGAAAGTAGATGTTTTGCATGCAGAAAATCCCACAACATCCTGGATTAGGGCCTGAGTGCATGAGCCAAAAGAACCCCAGTTCTATTGACTCTTTTCATACCTCTGTTGTACTGAATCGTGGTCACACAGTATATATACTAGCAGGGAAGTTTCCATTTGTTTTAACATTACTGATTCATTTCTTCCTGTCTGAACCATTATAGCTGGCTATGCTGCTCTTAATTTTGTATTGATTCATTCTCTCTACTGTTTTGGGGGCAATCAGTCCCCCCCCCTTGTCCTTTAAAAAATAAAATAAAAGTGATACATTAACAGTGCAATAAGAGAGGCCAGAGCCTTCTCGCCTCCTCTTTTCCCTTCCCTCCTTTACTCACTTTACCCAGCCTCCTTGCAAGGGTTAAAAGAGAGAGAGAGAGGAGAAACAGGAAATGCCTCTGCTAAAGCCCTCTTTCAAATAGAGCAGGAAAGGCTGTCTCTTTCAATCTATCGCTTGCTATTTTTGCTAGCAGCACTTACTTGGCTATCTAAGGGATTGTCTGTCTTGTTACAAGCTGATTTTTCAATATATCTTTAAAAGAAAAACATTTAAAGGGTACAAGCACAGTGGCCATGAAGTGGCCAGAGCACCCAGAAATCCAGCCCCTTTGCAAAGGAAATAAATCAATAGCAATGTTCGCACAGGCTGAAAGGAATGAAGCGATTCATCATCGGTACAAATTAAAATAACCCTCCTAGTGAGGGGCAAATACATTGAAAATAAACCGCTAGCCAGGAAAATGAGTCAATCATAGCCATGCATCATGTGACCAGAAATTTATGAAATGATCTAACTGGGGTATAACTGGGGTTCATTTGGCTTGTCTGATCAGGCCCGTAATAGACTATTCAGAGACTTTATAAAGAGTTTCTCTCCTATTGCCAGTGATGGCTGGTGTCCACTGCAGCTCCTGGTCTAGAAAGCAGGGCAGTTATTGAGAGGCAAATTGAGAAGTAACTACTGGCAGAGCTAACAATAGGTACAGTTGGGAGATATGCTGTTTGAACCCCTGAACTGAGCAACCTTGGAAAGCCTGAATAGCCTGGGAGAACCCATCAAACAAACATACTTCAGGACAGCAAGGAACTGAGGGTGAATTAGATGCAGTTTGCTGAGGCTGGAACCAGTTATTGTGAAGAACATTCTAGAGACGTGTTCTAGAAAGGAGCAAGGATAATAGTGTCTGTGTGAAATGGTCCAGGAGTGCAAGACTACAGAAGATATGGGAATAGGAGGGGTGTTCTCCCAAACATCCTTCTTTAGAGTTTCAGGGCATGCACAAGATGAGGGGACAAGATGACCCAAGAGTCAAGAAGGCAGAGAGAAGTGTTTGTGGAGAACAGCAGCAGAGCAGAAATTTCAGTAAGCCATTACAGGTGAATGTGCATGGCAGAAAAGAGGAAACCTAAACTATTTACATTTCTCTGGCAGGTGGGAGAGACACAGGAAAGTTAGGAAGGAGGTTGTCTCCTTGCATTTCAAGGAAGGAACTGCTGCTAGCTTTCACAAAGGAGTCTAAAACATCCCTCAAAAATGAGAGGGGGGTGTGTGTGTGCGTGTGCGCGTGCATGCATGCGTGTGTGTGCATGCACGCACGTGTGTGTGTGTGAGAGAGAGAGAAAGACTACTTTTTGTCAAATGAATCTCTCACCAGCATAGATTGATTCTGGGAAATGAAACTTTTGAGAAGGAAGAATCAAACACTGTAACCTTTCTTTTTTCTGTAGACTCTCCCCCCACATATCTGACTCCTGCAAGTTTATAAAAAAAGATGTATATAGGCCATGAGTTATAGCAGATCCAAGACAGAACAATATTTTTCTTTCTGTTCATTGACATTTTAAAGTGCTATTGCTAGAAAATGACATCTGTCGAAATAATCCCTTAAGATGTTTCTCATCACCATGATGCCACAGAGAAAGCCAGCAAGTATTTCTACAGATGGGGCAAGGGGGATTATGATGCTGTGGCAACCCATTTGTCATTGTGTCCTATAAATTCCTTGCTGCACCTGATTGCTTTTATATGAAGAGAAGGTTTGCCCAGAATACAGATATTCTGGGGACGGTATTCTAGGTCTAACAATTTAAAACAAGCAAGTAAAAGGGGAAGCTTTCCAACCTGCACACTGCAAACCTGATCAAGGCAGTATTACTGCTGTAGGAGAGTGCAGCAGTGATCTTGTGCTAGCAGAGCAAATCAACATTCTATGAGATAATTCTAAAAATGGGGGTGTCCCAAACAATAATGGCTTAACAGAAACCCAGACGAGAGCAAGAAGTTATCTGGTTGCCCAAGTAATCTTCCTGCACTGTGCAGAAGGCAAGCTGCAAGTGGGAAACATTTTCCTGTCTTTCAGTGCAATGCTGTGCAGCACAGTGTGATCTCAGCAGCAATAATAAAAATAGACTTTAAGGTAAATGACAGGGTAATGTCTCTATTCAAACCCCAGTTCTGCATTTGAAATAGCTGAAGGATGCCTGGTCATCGTTGGTGATTGCAACAATTGGAAGTGTAGTTTTTGCTCAGCAATTTAATGAGACTGTCTAGAATTTAGTCGTGGTTCAGGAATTATTTGATAATTATCCAGTCAATGAGCTAGCACACAATTTCCTTTTCTGTTTGTCACAGATTTTTTAACAAAGCAACAATGACACTGTTCATAGCAACAACTCTAAGAGCCATATGTGGCATGTGGGTGCCATGGAAGCCTATTTTTATAATTTGGTGCTGGATACACAGCAGGCCAGGAAAGAAACAGCAATACACTATATGTAAGAATATACTTTTTGGAGGACTACAACTGGACAACTCAGAGCAGGATGGACCTGTGCCGTGTAGAATACAACTCCCTGCAGTTCAGTATACAGTTAAGCCAGTGGAGTGGGAATACCTTTAGGACTGGCTTGCAAGAATTAAATTTCTTCTCAAACCCCCCCCCCCCCCCGTTACTTAAGACCATAGTATGCATCCATATTGAAATCCTGATGTTTTTAAAAAAACAACACTGAATTCTCCAGCCTTCATCTCAATAAAACAGTGAGAGTTATTTAGTAAAACAATTTTCTTCCAAACCCATAACACATATGAATATTGAATGAGCCTATATAGATATGTACCCAGCGTGTAATGAACGTTCACATTCAGAAGGATTAAGGACGGTAATAAACCTAGCTACTTATTCAATTGCTACATTGTCAAGATGATAACTAATGAAACCACACTGAAAAGAGCCCTCCAAAAGTGATTTAGATTTATATTTTGTCAATGGTATGCTCATAAAGGCAGATTTCATGAACCAATAAAGTCATTCAAGGGATGTGTGCATTCCAGAATTACCTATTAAATGAAAAAAAAAAAGTCAAAGGTATTTGTGACATTGTGTGTTTCATGTCATTGTCTGATAAATTTGTTAGAAAGACTAAAGGGATTAAAATGGTCATTACTTAGGCAAGGATTAGTAATAAATAAGCCAAAGCTTTTTGCTCAGGCCTTAGGTGAACAATGGCACTTCAGAAGGCAACACTGGCAAACTGCCCAACTCCTTCGGGAAAAGACCACAGAGGCGCAGCATCCTTTTGTAAGCAATCAAGCTAAAGAATGGATGCTTCTTCCCAGTATATTAAGAACATCACAACAGGGCACACAGTATGAAGTGATTAAACAACATTATTGTACAGAAGGGATGGGGAGTGGTTGCTATATTCCATTTTGCGACTGCTTTTTCACAGGGCTGGACATTATTGAAATGTCGTCTGTGGTCTGCACACCGCACATTAATGTTTTCCAAAACATTTAAAGGTTTAAACCATGGGTTTGTATCACAAGACCTCACTATTATTGTACTTAGTTGTAGAAAAAGCTTTTTATCAAAGTGTTTAGACTTTGATCTACATAGTTTTTTCAAAAAATAAAACAGGAATTGGAAAACTAGAAAACCAAACAGGAGTATTTCAGAGTATGTCTGAAATTTGAGAGACAGATTTAGTGCAGGATTTCTTCAACTGAGAGTAACCAATGGAGAAATACTCAAGTAAATTATAAAGACCACATCATCATAAAAACAAAAAATGGGGAAAGGTAGAATAGGTCCTGAATTAGAAATGAAAAGTGCAGATTGTTACAGCTAATCATCTAAGGTAAATTAAATGATAAAAGAACAATACGAAGGAGAATAAGTTATTGGTAAAGAACTTCAAAGACTAGTTTCAATACAAAACAGCAACATCATTCAGAACTGCCACATCCAAAGTCGAAATAGCCACGATGACATCCAACTCTTATAGGAGAAGAATTATAGTTCTTTCTATAACTTTTAGTCTCCATCCAGCAAGAACTGGGGAACAAATCTGAGAACTGATTTTATATTGCCAGTTATGCCTGAGACCTCCAGCCAGCAAAACAGAAAAGGTCTCAGGCATAAATGGCAATATAAAATCAGTTCTCAAGTTTGTTGCATGTTGAATTAGATAGGATGTGAAGGCTTTCTGTAATTTTTTCAAAGGCTTCCTCACAGTTGGTAGTCCACTTTACTGCACTGAGGGTT
Organism: Intellagama lesueurii; assembly: GCA_037013535.1. NCBI lineage: Eukaryota > Metazoa > Chordata > Lepidosauria > Squamata > Agamidae > Intellagama > Intellagama lesueurii. The sequence goes on along the minus strand of JBAJHW010000003.1, from coordinate 53,670,463 downwards.
CCTCTTTCTAGTTAAGGTGTGTAACGGTACAGCAATGTCCCCATCTCTGGGAATGAACCTTCTGTAGTATTGAGACATACTGTGAAATGCTATGATTTATCTTTTTTGTTGTCTGAGGCTTCTTGTTCTCAATAGTCCCCATTCAATTCCACACAGGTGTGATGGTGCCACTAAGTATTTGATATCCCTAGATTACTCAAGTGAGGCCAAATTAGCACTTACTGAACTTATATTTCTACAGTCCACATAGAAGTAAATGGTATTACCAGACTTACTGAGTACAGGTGAACTCCATCTCTTATCTCTTTTCCCTGCACTTCCCCATTTATTCAGTAAGAAGGTGAATATATAGAAGGGTGGTCCCCAATATTTATGTTACAGCCAGCCAGAATAATTCTTCCAGGGATACAGAAAAATATTCTTTTATATTTTTGTAGCAACACAATTATTAGTGCTTTAGCTTTGGGAGAATTCCAGGCAGATTTGAACTTGTTTAACTCTCCAAACATAAATTTGTCTAACTCTCAGATAAGTGAGGAGTATGTAAATACTGCCACAATTACTGTGCTTAATTTACACAATATGCAAATATGTAAAGTATGCAAATAAGGCCTCATGATTTGCATAATCCAGCTGTGCACATGTGGAAAACTGGAATATGGCAACTTGTTTATTCTTCATCTGAAAGATATCTCCAATTTTTTAAATATGGATAGGATGCATATTTTATAGCTTCTCTTTTAATTAGGCTTCTCAGTATCCTTTATATATGGAAACAGACATAGAGGCACATAGTCAATCAGAGATTCCAGGAATCATTGAGATATTGAGGTATTTGGTTGAAGACAATGGAGGCCTTTCAAGAGAATTGGTATTCTCCAAAGAACTTAGAAATGCAAATTGCCATTTCAAACTGACCATATTTGTACCCTGGCAGGAAACCATTACTCAGTGTCATAACTTGGCTCTGTGTAGCACATGTCAACAAGAGATATGGCTTCAGTGAGGCTTTTCTGCTAAGGAAGATAAATTAACCTGCTTTCTTAAAGAAACACCTAGGGCCACCAAAGTCCCTTGTTATATGGAGCTGTATTTGAAATCCAAAGTTTCTGTGCATTCATCAAAGCACAACATTTATTAAACACTTCTTCAAAATGAATATTCAGAGCTGCTGTAAACAGCCAGTATTGCTGAATCATTAATTTGTCCCCCAATTGCTGAATCCTCTGCTCTGTATCCCATTGGTAGTTTCAGCTAAAACAGACCCACTGAATCACTGGGATTTATCGTGTTGACTTACTATTGTACAATCAATTCAATGGGTCTATCCATTAAAATCAATGGGACTAGTTAGTCACAGTAACCAAAGTAAGTTAAATTAATCACAAGGGATATACTCTAAACATGACTAATCCTGTATCTAGCTCTCTGTAAGCCTCTCTGTAATGATCTAATGGACAAAATCCTGTTGTGTAGTGTAAGCAAAGCTGTAAATTCTGGTCTGTTCCTTGCCAGTAAATAAAGAGCTCCTGCTACAATTTTTGGCAACAAAACAGTTTGCATACATACCCCTATGAATCACAGCAAGGCCTCTTTACTTACTAAGCAAGGAATGGACTAAAATCTACGTCTTTGCTTATGTTATGCAGCAGAATTATGGCTAATTTATTCTAAGAAAGAATGTTTCCCAAGCTCTTCCTGATGACAATTTTACCAAAGAAATGACCAACCTACTCTGAACGAAAAGAGCTCCCTGACATAGTAACTTGTTCTTTGGTTGTTTTTGCAGTTCAACTTCGGATCAAATGTAGGAAGTAGTTGTTTTTAACTAATTTTGTAAACTCGGTGTCACTAAAGACAAAATCCCACCTGTGGTCGAAACCAAGTTGTCATCTTTCCCTCTTCTGCCTGAAACAAGACATATAAACCTGGTCTCTTCCATCCTAAACAAAAATTTCCCACCATATTATAGGTGTAAAGCACACAAGGTCTATAAAGTTATCAAGCAAGGCTCAGAATTGTGTATCAGCCAGATATTTTATCAACATATTCCAAATTGGGATATTAGAGTGAAGGTAGCAGTGAGAATTCAAGTTGATGGAAAAGATCCCTTTAAGGAGACCTAGAACACCTCTTTTTAACTAGGCCATGTTAATTCTCTTTTTCAGATGTTGTTTACGTAATACAAGGAAATATATCCGCGTTCAATAGCAAAAATCCTGTTGGAAGATAAATTACAGCTAACTGACACAGGACTGGGCATATGCCAGTCATGATTGGGCATGCAACCAGGCATGTGACTAAAATGTGAACTGCACCAAGTTCGCAGAGGATCAAAAATATAGAGTTCAGCAGATAAACCACCCAATAACCATACCTCTCTCTAGTCTGGATTAAGTCTCACTGAAGTTGTCTGCCCAACAGTGCATCCTGTCAGAAGTTCAGGACATTCACTATCTCACCCCAGTTGGATGCAGGAAATGAGTTGGATTTTATCTTCATATTGGTTACATTTCTCTCAGAAGTTTCATGTGATACACAAATGTGAAACACCTTTGCAGGGTTTTGGGGAAGGGGAATCCTTTTTTGGGTGAGGAAAATGAAAATCAGAATCCAGTCACTACGCTGGTGGATTGTGGAGTTTTACTCCAAAAAGTAACCTTCACAAGCTCTGAATCTTAGCGAAGTGATTGTCTACATATGGGTATTTCTAAATGTGATCTATGGATCAAAATTAGCCAAGACCTGGAGGTCACCATTAACATAGCTTAATGGATCTGAGGACTAGCACTTACTTACAACTGAGTAAGTGAGCCTTACGTTACAAGATTTAATAAACGATCAGCCATTGTCATTGCCTTGCACTTCAGAAAATAAAAATAAAACAATGGTCATGCTTTAAGTTCCAACCATTTCCTTTTATTGCATTTTTTAAAGCTATGTGTAAAGCTAAAAGAAGGAATAAACTCTGAAAAGAACAGCTGTAAGAATGACAAAAGATCTTCCCAGGAAAGCTCCTTTTGTGATGACATGAGGAGGTACATTGTGGGGACCCACAACACTTCCACTTCCTCTTCTGAGAAAAGAGAAAAGTCACTCCCATAAATAACTTAGGCATAGGTTTGCTCATCTGGGTCAAAATGATAGCTTTCTGAAGATATTTAAAGAAAGATGAAGTATGAAACCAAGACTTTATCTCAAGAAGGCATATCTGAGACTCCGGTCCATTTTCTGCTCTTTTTCCTTTACTTCCTCTCACAGTTTGAATCTGTGGACTTATTCCCATATAATCCTTAAAACAGAGATGGGGAACATATGGCTGTCCAGAAAGTTTGGTTTTATAACTGCCACCATCCATATCCTATATGATCAATGGCAAGTGATTGTGTGAGATGTGATCAAAAATATCTAGTGGGCTAAAAGTTCCTCCCTGCTGCCTATGGCATACAATGAATCATAGAATCACAGAATAGTGGATTTTTAAGAAGCCTATAAGGCCATTGACTCAAAACCCCTGCTCAATGCAGGAATCCAGATCAAAGAATATCTGACAGATGGTTGTCTAGCTTCTTCTTGAATTTCTCCAGTGTTGGAGAACTACTTCCTGAGATTTTGTTGTCATACTGCTCTAACAGTTAGGAAGTTTTTCCTGATATTCAAACACAATCTGGCTTCCTGTAACTTGAGCTCATTATTACATACTCTGCACTCTAACATGACTGAAAGATCCTGCTCCTCTACTGCATGACAACCTTTCAAGTATTTGAAGAGTGCTGTCATATCTTCCCCCAGTCTTCTTTTCTCAAGGCTAAACATGCCCAGTTCTTTCAGTCTTTCCTCACAGGGCATGGTTTCCAGTTCCCTGACCATCCCTTTTGCCCTCTTCTAAACTTATTTCAGTGTGTCTGCATCCATATTAAAGTGTGGTGTCCAGAACTGGACACTGTACTCAAGATGAGGCCTGACCGAAGCCAAATAGAAGGGAACAAGTACTTCACAGGATTTGGAGACTATACTTCTGTTAATGCATCCTAAAATAGCAATGGCCTTTTTTGCAGCCACATCTCACTGTTGGCTCATATTCAGCTTCTGATCTACAACAATTCCAAGACCCTTCTTGTATGTAAGATTACTGAGCCAAGTATCCTTTATCTTGTACCTGTGCATTTGGGTTTTTTCTCCTAGGTGTACCACTTTGCACTTATCCCTGTTAAATTTCATTCTGTTGTTTTCAGCCCAGTGTTCAAGCCTATCAATATCTTTTTGAACTTTGTTTCTGTCTTCCAGTGTATTAGCTATTCCACCCAATTTTGTGTCATCCTCAAATTTCATAAGCATTTCCTGTACCACCTCATCCAAGTCATTAATAAAAATGTTGAAGAGTACTGGTCCCAGAACTGAGCCTTTTGGTACCCTACTTGTTATCACCTCCCAGTGTGAGAAGGAGCCACTGATCAATGCTCTTGGAGTACCGTTATGTAACCAACTGTGTACCTACCTGACAGTTGAAGAAACACACTTCAGTTGTCCCCGTAGTTATTGGGGCTTTGGGAACAATATCAAGAAATTCACACAGTATTATAAGCAGTTGCAGATCTCAGAAATAACACCATTAGAGCTACAAAAAACCTGGAAATATTAGGAACAACATACATACTGCACTGATATTTAACAGATACTTAGGTTTTTGGTTAAAACTTCGATCTGTTATACAGTATCAGTCAAGGTTTTTATAATTTTGATTGACTGTGCCTGGTGTTTTTTAATAATGGTGATGATGATGATGATGATGATAACAACAACAACAACCTTTGGACTGCAGAGCTGGAAGGACTCTATGGATCATCAAGTCCAGCTCCTCTTAAGGAGGCACCGTGGGGAACTGAACTCGCAACCTCTGACTCTGCAGCCAAAGACCTAAGCCACTGAGGTATCCAGCTGCTGATGTCAGGCTGACTTGTCTGTAGTTTCCTGGTCCCTCCTTTTTTGCCTCTTATGAAGACAGAGACTATGTTAGCCCTCTCTCAATCATCTGGCACTTCACCCATCCTCTATGATTTCAAGAAAATAACAGACAGTGGATCTGAGAGTTCTTCAGCCAGTTCCTTCAATACTCTTGGATGCAGTTAATCAAGCCCTGAAGATCTGAACTCATTCAGAGTAATAAGGTATTCCTTGGCTATCTGTTTATCAATCTCTAACTGCAGTACTTTCCCCGCCCTTTATACTTCACATTCACCTGTAGGGTCTGTGTTTTGGGGTAAACACTGAGCTAAAATAAGAATTGGGCACTTCTGCCTTTTCTTTGTTGTCTCTTACCATTCTTCTTGCCTCCCAAAAGATACCAGGATAATTGAAATCTCCCATTTCTACTCTATGTCCCTTTGAATTTCTTGCAATTTGTTTTTCAAAGGCTTTGTCTGCTTCTTCTCCTTGATTAGGTGGTCAGTAGTAGACTCCAACTACCATGTTTAATTTTACCCGTTATATTAATCCAGATGCCTTCTTTAGGACAACCAAGCTCTTCCTCCTGTATTTATGTGTAAGAATATATATATATTTACATATAGTACAACTCCACCTCCCTTTCTATCCTTTCTCTTCTTTTTTGAATAATTTGTATTCTTCAATTGCTGTATTCCAGTTATGGGAGTTATCCCAATGAGTTTCAGTTTTCCTTTTCAAGTCATATTTACCTTCCTGAGCTAAGATTTCCAGTTCTTCTTGTTTGTTTCCCATATTTCTGGCATTCATATATAGACAACAGAGATTGTGTGATTTGTGGCCTGCTTTCCTTCATACATTTTTATGAAGACTATTATTGGTCCCACTGGAGCTTCTTGTTCTGTTTCTCTCATTGTGCATAAGCCTTCATCTGCCTTTACCCCTGAGTTTGTGTTTCCTCCTCCTTCCAATTCAGTTTAAAGCCTTCCAGTTGTGCCATTTGGATAAAAAAGAAATGGATGTGCATCTGTGGCTTTTATGAGTGATGGCAAACTTTCCATCACATCCCTAATTCATCCTCCACAGAGACAGGGTACCTGGCAGGTCCATGGATTTTCCCAGCATATTTCAGTTTAAACATCATGCAGCAGAGAGTCACAACTACTCTTCTCTTCTGTTTGTAAGTAGTATGTTCAGTGACTCTGCTTGGCTGAACTTTGACCTCTCTCATGTTCTCCTGCAGGGTAGCCTATATGTCTTCCTCTGAATGCTATCTGCCAGACTCCTTTTCAAGAATCTGAAAGTGGTTCTGTGGCTTTACTGGTGCAGTATGTCTTTTTCTTTTGCTCCTAGCTGTGACCCATGGTGCTTCCTCTAGGAAGCAAAGGCAAGTTGTTTGTCCCCAAATACTTGCTATTAATAAAGGGACTGATTGCCCCCAAGCACTTGTTATTAATAAAGGGAGGAAATGTGCACAGGGACACATTATTATATTTTTGGACATATCAATTCATCAGACATACTCAAGAATTAAGTTAAAAATTTTTAAAAAACCCATAGTGGTGGTGGGTTTTAGTACTTAACTGCTTTTTTATGCCCACCCATTGACCATGGATTTAAATCTGGATTCCACTGTTCAACTGTCTCAGTATTTCTGTAGTACTTATGGCTACAGGTCTGACTGCGAGTGAAGGTATTACTTAATGAAGTATTTAACAAGTATGTTTCAGAGACCATCATCAAAGTGATAAACAGTGAACTGGAATGTTGTCATGCAAATGAGTTCATGCTCAAATCAGAGTCTGAATATTTACATAAGGCTTCATTCTATCAGCTGTTTCCATTTATATTGCCAGTGAAGCAGACAATGGCCATTTAGCTGCGGCATACAACCACCACCCAACGTGGCCATAGAACCAGAACCACTTGGTGCCATTTCAGTAGATCAATAATGTCTGAACTTCACTGATCTGTGGCTATTAGTTGGAAACAGCAATAAATGCAGATTTCATTAGACTGAAAGAGTGGCTACAGAAGTACGAATGGGTATACTTGGGTATACAAAAATCGAGCACAAAAACTTGCCCTTTTCTTTAGATGGTATGTTACTTAGTATGCAAGAAGGGGCATGTTGTTCTCTTTAAGTCTTCATATTCTGGGGGAGGGGGCTATCCTTAATTATGTACTTTGCCACATGAATGCATATCATTAATCGTACACTGTTTCTACAGTATTTATATGGGCCAAATTCTCATCTGAAAGAAACTAACTCCAGATGTTCATAGAGCCATGCTAATTTACTAGTGTGGAAAGTGATGCCAGTTATTCATCCCCTAATAGGTTGGAAATTTGTTCCTTGTTTGCAAAGGGAACAGTTGTACCCAAAGAATTTATAGTCCACACGGAACTTGACAAAATTTGAAATAATATTATTAGAACCTGACTGAAAACTACAAAACATGGCAAATTCAATTTTTATTTTTCTCAGTTCAAGCCAAGGCAATTAAATGTTTTTGCTATAGCCAGTTAGCAAGAAGATAGGTTCTAGTTAGTGTCAGTTTTCTTTGCTGAATTATGTTCCTATAACACAAGCCCTTGTTATGTCCATCATTCTTGCCAACAGTTAGATTTACCCTGCACAGAGAACCATTACTTTGTAAATATTATTTTACCACTCAGTCTTGGGAAGTGCTAAGTATACATAAATCTCCATTACAGCTCCTTCTTTCCTTTGTCTATTTTATGTAACATGATGTCAGCTTAGCCTTGACCTCATTATTCATGTGAGTAGTTGTTTCCTTCATGGAAACAAGATACGCCATTAAAAACTACTTTAGCATTTTTCTTCTTTAGGATTTACCAAACTCTGCTAATAGGAAAAGACAAATCTACTTCTCTTGTAAATGTGTACTCTTCTAATCTGAAGCAGTTCTAAACTGTGTTTTCTATACATGAATATTTTGCCTGAACCTCTTCAATAGCATAGCATGCCAATGCAGGTGTGCTAGGCTGTACTATTTTTAAAGATCTGAAATAAAGGATATCTACCTACCAATATTCTCTCTAATTTTCCAGAGCACTGTGCAGAGGCTCTGCCCCTCTACACGCGGGATTCCGGCCGCAACCAGAAGCAAATGGGTGAAAACGCCAGCTTGGCTGTGCGCACCTAATGCACTGTACACCCGTGCTCACACGCGCCCACATGCCTTAGAGGGAACATTACTGTCTACTGATTTAAATATCACCAAAGCTCCCTGATATGCTCTTTACAGAATTGTTGTTATGTTCTATCAAGTTAGGATAGACTTATAGCATTTAGGTTTTTCAAGGTGAGATATTTAAGGAATGTTTTTACCAGCTGCATACACTCCAGTGAGTTTCCATGTCAGAGCTGGGGAATTTAACCCAGGTATCCTGAGTCCCACTCCATTACTCTATCCACTTCACCACACCAGGTACCACATCTATAAAATTATCTAACCCCAAAATGATATAGGCATTCACATATTATTGAAGAGGCATTGATATTGCTGGATGAAAAAGCTTACTTTGCCACTTACTGGTAACAACAACATGACTTCACACACTATGGAAGATTTGAAAGATGTTAGATCAATTTCAGGATTAATCTATTTTCATTCATTTTCTAGTGTCCATATTGGTGTCATTTCTGATTGGAGGATGCACTTCAAATAAATAAATCTTCTATGGAATTTTGTGGGGAGAAGTTTAAATTCTTGGCAGAGTGTGAAATTTTGGTTAAAAACATCTAGCTATGCAGCAGAAAGTGCAGACTTACAGAGCAGAATTAGCTTCAAGTTTCTGCAGAGAAGGTAACCGCTTATGGCTTGTCACATCAACTGGCACATGAACAGACTTTAGCTGCATACATACTGTACATACTGCCAAATGACTGACTTTAACACTAACTGAAGACAGACTAATGACTGAAAAAAGTGGGAAAAACCTCTTAGGCAGAGATGCATGGCTGTCCTCAAAATCTGAGGCAGAAAGGGAACTTCATGATTCGGTTTCCAGGAGACCTTGGACTTTTCATTGGCAGTTGAGTTGTCAATCTCCTTCTGCTTTGGGCTTCCTGGTTCTGTTATAATACTATTTATATTTTCCAAGTCAGAATTCCTAACACCAAGTAATCTTTTTTAAAAATCATCATTGTATACCTCTAAATTGCTGAAGCAAAACTTTGTACTGTACTTCATAGAGTCCCAATTCAATGTGAGTGCTGTTTCAGTTTTCCCTCAAACCACTTCAGATTGGTTTAAAAATGAAGATATATCTCTTCTTCACATCATTATCTGAATAAATTCCAAATCTAAAACACATCTGTAGTTACAAGCAAATGAAGGGTACACAGTGTTTCAATATTCCCATCTACAATGGAGTCAGCTAAACTAATCACAAAGCTTGGTTTGCTTATTCTGTAATCTGAACTCAAGTTGTCATTCTCTCTTAGCAAACCAAAGAATAAATCCATGTTTTGGAGGAAAGAAATAAACCAGAGAGAACAAAGAAGGATGCAGTAAACAAAACAAAGCTCCTTCATTGGTCTAGCAGCAATTGAGCTGTGTGTGCCAGTATGCTGCTTACAGCCAATAAACTAGGGTTTCTGCAGTCCCCTTGGCTTATTGTGTTGTGAGACTGCAGTAAGTCACTTATTTACAGCTTTATCTCTTGACATCCATTATGACTTGGAGCTGCATATTTTGAATATGTATGTATGGTGTATTTTCTCCAGAGCTTTTTCACTATTGGTGGATGTGACATTTTCTCCTTTATATTTTATGTATCTCATGAAGATAGTACACAATTGTATTTTGTTAGGAGAAGTGCCTTCACATTTCCTCATATCTGCAAATATTAACTTGGAAGGGACATGACAGACTTATGGAAGCAGATTTTATTTCTTCTACATTGGAGAATTTCAGTGACTTTTCAAAATCTCAGTGTTGCCAGTAATTGTCTATCTGGTAAAACAAAGGAAAACTAAATGCTAGAGTTAACTAACATACTGAAAGCATTAGGGAAATGAAAACTGCTTTGTTAGACAAACACAACAGCAGAGCCCTGCACCACATGAATCCAAAGCAACCACCTGGAGAAGGAAGGAAAGCTGAGGCCATTCAAACAGACTTTGAAAATATTTTGTCAGCAGGGCATTGCAGTAATTTGGCTGCAGTGAGAAATTATTACATGCAAATGGACTGATGGTGCAGAATGCAAAATATTTGCTTAATATTTTTTCTCAGCATCAGTGAGTTAGTCCCAAAATTAGTGGTCTTTGATTACAACCTTAGAAGCAACTGATAGAAAACTTTTGCTTCTTTTGAGTTTATTCAGAATAACTCATGTGCATACAGTTCCTCACTGTAAAAGAAAATTGGTTTTAAAAATGTCATAATCTGCATGCTCAATTTCTGCCGCCACTTGCTCCTAAATATTTTCGTCAAGCTTTCTAACACTATGAGGCTAATTGGCTTTCTGCAAAATTAAAAAAAAAAATCCCCTTACGGTCCTAAGCACATCTTTTTTCCAACTCATCTCGGGAAAAAGCACAATTTGTATCATTTTTTTTAATCTGCAGAACAAGTAATAGCTTCCATTCTAAGAGCACCTCCCATGTTAGCACTGCAGAATCTTCACTCTTTTCTACCCTTTAACAGCAGTTCACCATATGTCATCACAACTCAGCAGCCTTTCAAAACTATCATGTGGACAGAATCCAGAGCTGCTCTTAGACAAAAACAGAGTGGAAGATTCCGGTAACAACCAATATCTAGAAGTCCCGGTTGAGGTGATGAGTACTAAGCAGCTGGAACTTAATCTGCTTCAAAATGGAAATCACACAAACACTTCACAGAGACAAACAGGCAAAAGTTCTAAAGTTCCAATTTTCATATCAAAGAGTATTGCCCAAGCCCAGCCCTCTTGTTATACATTGTGGAAAGTTACTCTGCCTGCTCTTATGTGACTACACTGCAAAAGGTTTACACTCCTAACACCTTACTGCACGTCTGGAGGCTTACACTTCTAACAGCTTACTGCATGTCTGGAAGTCTTAAGGTGTCCAGTTCATAATGGTTGTCTCTTAGCAACCACAGACAAAAGAAACCTGGCTTGGATCATAGGTGTTTATGACACCAAATAACTACCTCCATACGAGAAAATGTAAATCATATACATAGAGCCTAAAACAGCACATTAATTTTAATTACTTATCAGCTTAGTACAAAAATGATTATTGATCCTATTCATTGAATAATTTACTTGCTGGTTTTAGGAATGTTACAAGTGGGACCTACAACAAAATGTGTGACGTGCCAGACTGAAGAAATCTTTACAAGAGAACAGAAAAGCAATAGATCTGTTCAGATAATGTTTGTTCCAGCTGTTTCTTTTGTTTCTGTTTTCTGTTTTTTGTTGATAAAAAGAAAATGTGGCAAGTGGTGTAACTCTGGGACACCGGGCAAACTCCTACTGGGAGAAAACTACATGTGTGAGGGCAATCCTACAAGCACTTACCCTTTCTGGCTCTCCATCCATTTTGCAGCTGTGCACGCAGTTGTTTATTTGACCAGTGGATGCAGAGGAGCATGATGGATGGCACAATGGAGAAGCAAAATGGCCGGTATAATTTGCCACGTGCAATCTCGTAAGGCAACAGGGTTGTCTCCATTGTCTGCAACTATTCAGGTGACAATGTCATAAAAGATCTACCACTAAGCTCCATGTAAATGCTTCAACAAAATGTGATTCTATGGGGTCAAAATGTCCAATATGGATGCATAAATGTTAACTGTATTTCCTGAGGAAATTTTTTAAAAAATGACAATTCTGTAACTACACAGTTGGAAACTTTTAAATAGAGTCCATAACAGTAGCCGTTACTCAAGCCATTACACTCACTTACTGTAACCTGTTCACTCTGTTGTCTCTGTAAGAGAAAAGCTAACAATATTTTTATTCATCTGAAATACAGCTACTTATGGCTATCCCAGGAATGGTCCATGATCCAAGCAGAGCCCCCACCCCCACCCCTGCCGCCGCCCTGCTGTATTCTGCAGTAATGTGTGGATTTTGCTGAGAATCAAAACGGAGGGAAAGCAATGAGATTGGGGCAGGGTGACATAGCATGGTTTATTTCAAAATAACACATTTCTGGGGATCAGAAGTAAACAAGACAGCATATGATAAACTGCAACTCTCTCCCCTTTAATAAAAAGTACTCAATTTCTCTCTTCCTCTGCATCAAATCATCTGAAGCATAACTTGAGATAGGCAATCAGATAAGATTCTATGATCCCAGACTGCGTGATGGGCCATAAAATAAAACAGGAAATTCAGTAGACTGTTTTGAAATTAACCAGCATTCAGTTTAGCTTCCTTCCTCAATACATCTGCTAATTCTGCTTCTTTTCTCCACACTCACCCAATCATGCACTCGTAGAAGAAGCACCAAATGTTTGTATTTTTAAAGAAGTTATCTTCTTTTAAAACTTTTGTGTGACTTCAATTGTATTTTTAATTGGGCTCACAAAGTATGATCAACATTTCCCTCTGCCTTTAAAGGAATTGGATTCCTTAATCCCATACATTCACACCAACAGATATCTCTGCACTATTAACACACAAACCTTACATTCTAGTGCAAAATAATGGTGTGTGCTATTACCTTGGAGTGGATATTGACATACCCAATCCACATTATTACAGGACAACATGTGCTGTTTAAATTAATGTTGTTTCCAAGGGGTGAGGGTAGGCACAAACTACCAAAAACATGAGCACAGTCTTTCAAAACCTTTCATTAAAAAGGAAATTTTTGGTCCCTCAAACGAAAAAAAAAATGCAGAGATGCACTACCTACAGGCTTATTATAAAATCCTGACGATGCAGTTATGATACAGCTGCTAGCAATTCATCACCTAACTTCTCTTTATTTCTACTGAAAGCTCGTTTTAGTGCTTAGAATTATGCTAGCAGATGCAAAACTTTCTGTGCTTACATACCATAATTTTTACTGATTAACATTTTAAACTATACCATTCTATATTCACATATCTTCTTGCCCCTATTTTCTGTTATGTTTTAAACTACACCACAAGGATATTATTTCATTTAAAGTATAGTGCATATAGGAAGCGCATAGTGCAATTTACCTGCACACATGGACACCTTTAGATATAGACACTAGATGTTACTATTAATAGTATGGATGGCAGTCATTGGTTTACTACATGGAAACTGCTTTGTTCCAGCTTTCAGGCATATATTAGTAATCGTTTTGAACATGGTTAGAGTTTGGGACCAAGCCCTGCCCCGTTTGTTACTGCTTCATTCACCATTTCAGCATAGAGCCTGAAGAAAAGAGAGTTGCTCCTTGTGTATAGGCTCTACAAGTGTGCAAGAACCCTGGTTTTCCAAGATTTGTTCTCATGAGTAAACGTACACATGAGCAGCCAACCTTCTCCTCTTCCAACCCAGCACCCAAACCATAAGCAAAAGCTACAATAGAGAGGTGAGGGCAAGGCACTCGCCTCTAACTGTGTTCAGAATGCCAGCAAATATGATGGCCAAACACAATCCATATTTTGTTATCCTCTGCCCTAGAAGTAATCATACCAAGGGAATTCCAACTTTATGGCTGCTGGTTAGCTACTGAAGGGGTCTCCCATATAGCCTTCCATATGCAACCACAGGAGTTAAAGTACTGTGATGTATATTAGCAATACCTCTTCTCTCCCAACAAGCAACTTTTTGAATAGGATACCAGTTATCTTTTAACCTTTAATCCCCAAGGCCGGCTTCATCACAGTAGGAAGGAATGGGCAAGATGCATATAGCCCTAGTAACCACCAAACCTCCCCAGATTTATCTGACCACCAAAACAGCACATTGTTTGTTTTATTTGTTTTATCTATCTATCTATCTATCTATCTATCTATCTACCTATCCATCCATCCATCCCAGTAACAGGACCCAAGGTGGTTCACAATATTACACTCACAGAAGCCTGGGTGGGCACAATTTGCCCTTTAAATGCAATCTCTCTCAGCCAGTGTTAGGTTAGGAAATACTTTTTTCTTCAAAAAATGAAAGCAGATGTCCAGTCATTTTCTGAGTTGGAGGACAAAAATCCATTTTCTAGCCTAAAATGGGCCCAGGAACTGAAATTACATTTAAAGGGGGTATGGTTTGTCCAGGGTGGGGGAAAACAAAAATGGCATCCAGACCAACCAATATTCCCCATCCTTGCTGTACCGAGTGCCTACTCCCTTTGATTATTCTTTATGCTAAGCAGTAGCAGGTCATTGCAGTCCTATACAGAAAACCATGGAGCCAACAAGTCACTGTTCATTCATTCGTTTGTTTTTAAAGAAGCTTGTCTGTGAAAACCAAATGATAGAAAAAGTTAGGTGTGACACCAAACCTCAGAACAGGGGAGGGATGATAAATGCACCTCCCCCCCCCCCAATTCAGTGAACTAATAATGAGGTGAGCCAACCTTTGTAGCCAGGTGTAATTAGCTTACTCTAAGGCAGCATTTTCTTCACCCCCTTATTCATCTCAGGTGAAAGACACTGGTTTCACAGAAAGCTGGGGACAGCTTAGGACCAGTAAACTCATGCCAAAATGGAGGCTTTAGTGTTTCTAACTGAGAACAACATAGGAAGTTGTTTTGTATAAAAGCAGACCACTGTTCTTTCTGTCACTGTGTTAATTAACTTGCAGCAGCCAGATGAGGATGGGGAAAGCATTTAACCATTTTCTCAATTCTTCCCCACTAGTATGAGAGCAAGAGCTAATGGTTTTAATTGATAAAGAACTTTCATGGATGACTGAAGCAAAAGAAGAAGAAGCAAATTTCAAGTTCACCATATCAAAAAGTTGTATTTCATAAAAACTTTTATTCATTTTCTCAAATTTTAGAAAAGCTTATCTATGGTTCTTTCACTACACAAAAACATCTTTCTAAAAATTGCACAGAGCAGACAAATTTTGATTTTACAGCTGTACAGATGCATGAAATTTGCAAGTGAGTCATAAAATATCAGCACATTAAAACCACCAGACTTAATGGGTCAGGACCTAAGACATGATAATTCCACATTCTGGTGTTTTAGGCAAGTGTAGTAGAATGATGAAACTGGGTCAGGGAGACATGCACCCAAATCCTTATTTAGCCAGAGTGTTTGGTGCATGACCTTGGGCTTGTCACTATCTGAACCTTTTGTTTTTAAAAATCTATTAAATCTTTTCCTAATTGTTTTACTTCTTGATTACTGTCATTTTAATTGGGAGGTAATACAAAGATTTACTTATACTTGAACCTTTGCTCAAGTTTTGGTTTCTTGTTTTATTTATTTTGTTTACTTGGATTTTTAACAAGATCAGCTACAGTTGAAACTGCATAGTATGTCATGCTTCAGAATAATTTTCTCTTCATGTGTTGAGCAGATAGAAGGACTCTGCTGCTCAGTGAGTTGAAAGTAATTTGGAAAAATCTCATTCTTTAGTTTATGATAGGGCTGTGTATGTGACAGCAGTGGCAGCTTTTGTAAACAATGGATGGTTTTCACATTTGATATAATTATGGGGCAATGAATTGCTCACAGACACTAAACTTGGATTCATTTTTGTTTAGAGTAATAAGTTCAGCTTCTGTTTGTAGATCCTGCTAATTTAGGACCACCACATGGCAAAGATGAAATGTGCCTGCAGATTTAATGGGAAGTACAATTACATGGATGAGCTTTCTCTCTCTCTCTCTCTCTCTTTTGATGCAGAAATAGACAGATGCAAGCTCTGAATTCAGAAATCTGCTTTGAAAAAGCCTTTTTTGCTCTGACCTAACAGTCATTTGGTGATGGAGCTAGAGGATAATATATTTTATTGTTTGTGGTCATTCAGTTCTTCACCTCGTCCCTTTCAAAAATACTAATTATCATTGGATGAAATACTTTGAAACAGACTTCAATTTTCCCTAGAAAATCTACCACAAACTTAATTTCAGTGATTAATCTTTGATGGACTTTCTTTTGTTGTTCTGTGACTAATGATTATTAATACCACCTGGGCAAAGGAAATTATCTAACATTAGAGCAACAAGATGACTGAGCATTTGATGGTTTTTAGTGGGCCAACACAGCTGTCGAGAAAGAAAAAAGAGAGAAAATTATGCTTCTTATGACCACTAACTTGTAATTTAAAAAAAAACACCCACAGATTTATTTGCTCAGTTATTCTCCATTCCTAACACATGCCTTTTGAAGAAAAACTAACCAAGAAGAGATATAAATTACATTTTTGTTGTTTCTGACATCTTAAAATTAATATTATCTTGATTTGCCATTCATTGTATAAATCAGACCAGTAATCAAGCATGGGAACAATGACACACGAAATCTTTAAGATGTGACTTTCCTATCATGGAACACATAGCAAAAGTGTACTTTTAAAACAGAGAAGCTATTTTATCACATTTAGGACAATCAAATGTAGGAGGAAAAAGCTATGAAAGAGATTATTTCAGTCAGTGTGAGAACCTGTTCACATGATCCCTTGAGTAAGTGTGCTTTTTATGTTAAAAATCAGCAAAAGCATCTTTAGCATCCAGAGATGGCTTGTTACTTTAGATGTGATCACATCACATGGTAGTGTATTTCAAATGTTACTATATTTATTATTCTTTTAACGTATCTTGATTTTATAATTTAATTTTTTAATGTTCATTTATTTTTATTTTTTTGAAATAGGATTCATTTGGACTATTCTGTTTGACAATCCCAACTTAAAGGACAAGCGACTTCACAACTTCATATCTTCTGATTTTCTTTGTGGGAAATATATTAACGTATTACAAATGATACATATAAATAAATAATGGCCATAATCTGTTCCTTAGCATAGTAGACTGCACTAGATTAGGCCCACTGAATCAACTGGGATTTGATAAATCACCTTCTCCATAAATTCTAATAGGCCTACTCTGTGACATACTTTAGCATAAATTGCAATTAGCGTAGACTCATTTGAATCAATGGAATTTACAGAATTGAGTCACTAAATCCCCACTGATTCAATGGGCCTAGTCTAGTGTGACTTGCTATGCTTAACAACAGGATTTTGGCCATTATTTTAAAAGTAAAGTATGAGCCACAGTATAAAAATGACTTAAGGTTTGCTGGCAGGAAAACACTGGACGATTATACTGCACGATTCTTACTGAGGACAGGATTACAAAGAACAGTGAGAGCTCCGAAATCTTGCATATGCTGTTTAGTGTATGCTAAGGTGGAATGCCCCATTAAAGAACCACCTTTGGTCACAGATATGATCCAGCATAGCTCCACTGGTGTCAATTTCAGCAGTGAACTGCCGGAAATTAAGAACTCAGCATAGGTATCAGAACACCAACTCTAGCAACTGTCATGTAACAGCAAATGGCTGCATGAATTTCTTGACTTGTGGCAATTCACTGCTGAAATTTACACTGATAGAGTTACACTAGAATGCATAACAAACAGAATTCTGGCCTATATGTTAAAAAAATATCTGTACATAATAGTTTCCATGTGTTTCCCTGGCATTGGATACAAGGTGGGCGACTAGGAAAAAAACTGCTTTGGCAGTAGCAGAATCCTAATTATGAGATACTTTCCCAGAGAAGCTTTCAAATAAGACACCTTCCTAGAGAAAAATCCATTTTAGTGCAAGGACATTTTAATATTTAGTGACTATTCCTTGTGATTAGTTGCAGGTTAGTTGATTTTTAAAGCTAAATTTCAATTTTTTACCGAATGCTATTGTAAACTGCTTGGTATATAAATACAAAAAATAATACATACCACTGAAGTGACAGGAGAAACCTACTGGTGTAGGAACAGTGTATGTGTATTAGAACCCCCATGGCCACAGTCAATTGTATTTCTATTAAATTCCATGACATTTATGTTGCTGTTTATTTCAACAATGATAGAATATTTTTGGTAAGGCAAATGTCATAATCTGATCCTTTGTACTGAGTAATTTAAGGAAACAGATATTTGCTTTCCACAGTATACCAGAAGTATGACATCAAAGGATCGATCATTTAATTACAAATGCCTCATTTGGAATGTTGTCATCATAGTTCAGGCTCCTACTATACAACTGTAATTGAAGTTGCTTCTTGTCAAAATAATATAAAGATGTTTTTGTCATCGGCAGAGCATTGGCTTTAGTTATGATGCTTTAAAAGCCATTTATTGGCTTTATTTCATTTAGAGAGTTCCTAAAGCAGCAGCAGAACAGATGCCTTCCTGTCAGCCAACAGATGACCAAAATGACTGCATAAAGAGGTTTTGATCTAGTGCAGTAGTATTGGTCTTGAATGTATTATGGTAGTAATGAATATGTTGACATTTCAAATTTAAATTAGTAATAATGATACAGGTTACCATAAACCATTTGTATAATTGTTCACACGACTAAAAACAATTCCTTTTTATGGTTGGTTTGTTCCCTTATACAACTGCCTATGCATGCAGAGCATGTTAATTCTATGCATCCCTTGTTTCACCTTCCCTTACTTTCCTACAGTGAGTGATGAAAGTTAAAATCTTAAATATCCATGAGAAGTAGTTCTCTGAGCCATAGAGCTGACTTAGCCAATAAAGACAAAAACCATGTGGTTTCTCGAGGATAGAAGCTCAGCTTAGCCTAGTGATATCTATATATCACCTATGAGAACAGTAATGTGCCATTGCTCTTCAATTTTCTACTTTATTTTCCATGCTATCTCACATACAGGACAAACTTATTCGCTTTCCTACAAGAACTGGCGATGCTGCAGACTGTGATGAACTTGAAAATGGGCACAACTTCTTTTGGTACAATGACTCATAGAGCGCAGGTTAGCCAAACTAATCATAAGCAGTACAGGAAAGCAAAGTATACATTAAGAGATTCAAAATCTCAGTCTGAATAGTCTTAGTCTGTAAAGCAGCTGGAAGCAAAGCCCCATGCAAAACGAACCAGGTAGATGGAGCAGACCCATCCTACAACCTTGTCTGCAATGTCAAGGTGAGTGTACCCAGACAAAGGCCCCATTCCTCTGCTGCTTGGAGTCACTGAGATGGAGTCTCAAATCCAGCAAGGACAAAGCCTTGAGGGGCTTGCTAAGACCCAAGCTATAAACTTCTCCTCCCACATTCTGCTATCACAAATTGGAGGCAGCTACGCCTCATCTTCTTTTCTCTCCTACTTATAATGGTCTTCTAAGAACAAATAATAAATGCTTGGGACAAGTGAACCCTATCAAGGGAGAAGGAAAAATGTCTGATAATCTGATTGTGCTCTAAGACTTGCTAGCCATTCCTGGAGCTATTTGGAGTGTTTACTGTTCTGTAGATCCAAAAGATGACTGAAAGTCTATAAAGGGCTCAAATGCAAAAGACCTGGCTGCAAACAAGAAAACAGAATTAAATCAATGTACTAAGCTGGAACTGGCATAGCAACTGTCCAGAACAAAATGGGTTCAACAGACCAAGACAGCAAAATCAAAGCAGGTATTGTAGCAAACTGCCTGGTAAGTTCTGATGACTGGGCATAGCAAACTGCCCAGAACATCCTATTGAATGAGAGTACCAAACTGCCTGGAAAAACCTGATGAAAGAGAGTAGCAAATGGTTGGGAGAGATATGGTAACTGAGTTAGCAAACTGTCCAGAATTAAATGGGGGAACCCAAGTCAACATAGCAAAACCAGCATGGGTGTAGCAACTGGCATGACTTTCACAGAGCCAAAAAGACAGTACAGAAAATCCATAATGGCCATAGCAACTGCCCAGACAGAATGATGCTGGCAGGATCAGCCATACAGGGGTCAACCCACTAAGGCCTGACATAGGATATATATGCAAATTACTTCCATCTTCCATGTTGTTTGATCACTGCATCATCTACACTACAAATGCAGTTGAATTGACAGCACCAGTTTTGAATGAATCTGTGCCAAATTGCCCTGGATCATAACTAGCTACCAATGAAAAAAATGCAAGACTTCCCCAATATGAAATCTGGTCAAAGAGGACAAACTTACAGAGGAAGTAGCCATTCTCTTAACTCATGCCTCAGTATGAGTGCAGAACTTTTACCTGGTGTAGAGAAGGAGGAGGAGCCATTAACATCTTGGGTTTTAGAAAGAGTAACCATGTCAGTCTGTGCAAGCATATCAGATACCATTGTCACTTTGCCCATTACCTGTATCCTCACCTGGTCATGGGGCCATGTATAAATATGACAATCATACAGTCTCACTCTTATGTCTGAGGAAGTGGACTTGATCCACAACACCTCACAATAAAATATAGCAGTTTGTCTTTCAGGTGCCACAGTGTTTTTGTCTCTTGCTTTTTTTGACTGATATGATTGACAACAAATAATGTACTAAAAACGTAAGTAACACCAAGACACAGTCAAAGGAGTAACATACAACATTCCATTTAAAAACAAAACAACACCAAAACACATTCAAAGCAGTAAGGTACAACAATCCATTTAAAACCCCACTCATGCAGCCAGTCACTCATAGAAAGCTTGCCTGAAAAGAAAGGTCCTTGCCTGCTTGCGAAGGAACAGTAAAGATGGGGCCAGCTTAGCCTCCTGTGAAAAGGAGTTCCAAAGTCTAGAAGCAGCAACAGAGAAGACCCTCTCCCATATGTTCCACATACCATTTTCCCAGGAAAATAAATAAGCAAACAAACCTTCAAAATGTGATGTGCTATATGTGTCAAACTTGACCTGCAACTCTGCCTGCAGGAGCTGCACCCACTGCCAGAACAAGACTCTATTAAAATGATCTAGACTTTGAGGAATTAGAAAGCATATGGGACTTGTAGTCATACAAAGATGGAGTCTTAAGTTTTCTGTATAGTTTGGATTTAAGCCACTGAATGTTCTCATGGGATTGTTGTTCCGAGTTTACTCTGGACTTGCGCCAAGATAAGGCACAGAGTTTGAGAAGATCAAGAGAAGAACAGAGGAGGACCAAACACCACATTCCTCCTAATTGAGAACGAAATAACATCTGCAGATCTCATGTGAAACAGGGGCGGTGAACTTTGTTACGCTCTCATAATCCAAATTGGTTAACAACTTGGAAGTGTAAGAAAGAGGGAGGTCTGGAGATGAGTAGAAAAATGGTTGTTTCATGTATGTAAGGAAGGTTTTTGTTTTTCTAGAAAAAAAGGGGGGAGACAGATTCGCCCAGCTTCTCTAGTGAACTGTTATGTAGAATGCTTGTCACGATGATTACTTAGCATAGTTTTAGCTGTTGTTATTTTAACCCAAGAATAGTAAACTTATTTGCATCATAGTAACTGTTTGGATATGATTATGCTTTATGCTTTTAAAGGTACAACTATATTCTAATGGAACTATCTTATTTTCCTAATAAAACAATTATAATTCTAACACAGGACTTATCTCTTGAACAGCAGGACTGCACCTAAATCCAGTGTGGAACAGAAATGTCACTAATTGCTACTATAACAGAGAGGTCCTACCTAGTCTGTCTGTTGTGCTGTCTAAGGAAGCACACAGTCAATGGTTTATTGCCTTGTAAGCAGGCAAGAGGTCTATTTTAGGTCAAGCTTGTCGCACTTCTGAGGCTAAAGAACCTGTCTCAGGTAAGAAAGTGGTGGTCGCTTGTGCCTACAGTGACTCCTCGCCCAGGACACTATCTCTTTAGGGAGAAGTGGTTCTAACTAGAGATGGGGGTGTTAGTATACAAATACGAATATCCCTGCACAGGTGGAAATAACGAGGATCTGGCCCACTCACGATTTCGCCGCTGCCGCCAGCTCCACGGAGGCTTCCTATCGCGCCATTCTCCGCAATGGATTAGCCACTCTCTGACCTAGCAGAGAGGCTTGGCATCCTGCCTCCTGCCAGGACTGGGTAATCGATTGTGGACAACGGCGCGATAGGAAGGTCCGACGAGCTCGCGTCAGTGAGCGGACAGTCCGGCCCCATGGGCCCAGACCCTCGTTATTTCCACCTGTGCAGGGATATTCATATTCGTATACGAATACAAATACCCCCATCTCTAGTTCTTACATAGACAAATTGCAATATAAGTGTATTGGTATGTATTTGGGCCATAATACTAGACCAGTAGTGACTGGGCCTGAGGTATGACCACGGCATCAAAGAAATGATGGAGGAATCATTCCTGAAGATCACCACCTTGAAGGTGAAACTGAAAAGCCCAGTCTCCGTTAACAGGCAAATGGCCTTTTTAAAAAAGTTGCCCTTTTGCAGTGTCAGAGGACATCGGACAAAAATCCTGAAACAAATGTGGGGAAACAAACAACAAGCCAATAGCAGGCAAATTTCAAGTAATGAGTTGTGGTGACAGTAGACCCATCTGTGCATTATGCAGCAACATAGTGTATGCATCTCAATGTATGTAGTACAAGTATGCATGTTGCACCAGATAAAATGTATCTGGTACAACATGCATACCTAAAAAGGTTATAAAGGGTTAACACCTATGGAAAGGTAGTTATGATAATCAATGATGATGCTACTGATGACTCAGAGGTAACAGCCAATCAGACTTCTTGAGAGATTTTTAAATACCCGGCAAGAGTGCACTCTCTCTCTGATGATTGTTCTCTGGTTGATAATGAGGAAGACCTGAAACCATAACATTCCCAGGACAATGGGAGGTGAGAAAAAACATGCTTTGACTAAAATAAAGGCCGAAGTGAGTTAGTTTGGCTACACTGGTTACCAATCCACTTCTGTGCCAAGTTCAAGGTCCTGGTTCTAACATATAAAGCCCTAAACATTTCGGGACCTTGCTACTTGTTCCAATGTCTTCTGCCAAGTTCAGTTGCCTTTCTGACCTGGTCCTGACAGGCGTCACACCTGTGGGTGTTAACTAAAGATGGGATATTCATATTTGTATTCTGGGGATATGAATGTAAATAGCAGCACCACAAGTGCCACAGAGGTCCATTCTCTCCCCCTGAACCAGCTGGTCCACTCACCTTTCAGCTTCATCATCATGCCAATTGTGGAAGGAGCCCGACCAGCTCTTCCCCACCTCCCTGTACAGCTGACCACTCAGGGATCAGCTGTGTGGGGAGGTGGGGATGAGACAGCCAGGCTCCTTTCACAATTGGCACACCAATGACAGAGCTGAGTGCTGCACGCCAAACGGTGAGTGGACCAGCTGGTTCTGGGGGGGGCAGAATGGACATCTGTGGCACCTGTAGTGCTGCTATTTGTATTCATCTCTCCAGAGATATGAATACAAACAGCCCATCTCTAGTGTTAAGTCTCTGACAAGCCTGGAAAATCATAACCAGAAACCAGACTTTCTGTGCAGTGGTGCTATCTCTATAGAATACTCTCCTGCAGTAAATTTGACAGCTGCCCTCTCTTTGCGTATTTAAAAAGCTCCTTAAAACAGAACTATTCAGAGAAGCCTTTGGGGAAAATCTACCGAAATAACTTGGACATTGGAGGAAGGAGGAGAGGAATAATGTAGTATTGCAGCATGTTCTGGAAATTGTTTCACCGCGTGTCTTGGGTTATGATTTATGTCTGGGATAGCCTACTGTCTTTATTACTGTATAATGTATAATTAATTTGCTGTACACCACCCAGAGTAGCAATTTGCTAGATGGGTGATATACAAATGAAATAAATAATAAATAAATAATTGGTTGTGTTCAGAATTACAATTCTGTTTGGCTGTGCCAGCGTTTCAGAATACCTGCATTTGATTATTTTCTTTCACCATTTTGTAACTTTTAAGTTCCACCCAGAGACCAATCTCTGTGATACAGTATTTCTACTTTAGATTTCTTTGTTGAATGTGTTACACTTCTTTTTCATTGCAGTCTTAACAAAGTTTAGCCCTTCTTAGAAATAATCCATCTTGCAACACCTGCTGCTTTGTGCACATACAGAGAACTTCTCTATTTCAGAAAATAGAGAACAAGCTTGGAGACTTTTGAGTTTATTCCACATTATTTGTCAAACTTCCCTGGTTCAGAAAAAGGGATACATCCCAGAACATAATCCTTCCCATCTGTTAGTGAGTTGGGAACTCCATTCACTTGCAAGAGTTGAAGGATGTGGTAGCAGCTACTCAATTTAAGTTTGTTTCATAACAAGTAAGCTTTTCCCTCAGATTTTCATAGAAGCTGGGTGGGGGAAGAAGCTTTATAGAGGCCTAGCAGCTTGAGAGTAAAAGAGGCCTCCTGACATCCTGTAGAAAAGGCAGTGGTTCACCCCATTTGATCAGTACAACTTTGCTTCCCAATGACCTTTACCTTTTGAACTATATTATCCCCAGCTGCTCATGCCTTGCTGAAGGTTCTATTTTTCCTCCCTTGCTGCCTGACCTGAAGCTCCCTCCTAGAACACTTGCATTGAAAAACAATAAACACAAGTCTCTCTTTATACTTCCTTGAGAAGAGCTGAGAGGCACTAGTTCTTACAAAGATGCTAAAAGATGCATGTCGGCCCTAATAAGACTGACCTCCCACTATGATGTGAACAGCTTCACATGACAATCCTTCAGCAGCCCCAGCCAACACCTCGGGAGCAGAAGGTGGCCTTGTACCTTGAGTATGTCCAAGTCCCATAAGATGACAGGCTCACTCAGGAGCAATCCTTCAACCTGGTAATTTCTCATTAGAATAAATGTCCTTCTCACTGTAAGGCTGACACATTTTTCCATAAAAAATGATATTCAGAAGCTATGGCAGAAATGCAAGTAAAATTGGAAAGTGGGCATATGATATGATCACTGGTTCTAGGTTATCATTTTAAAAAATATGAACATACCTTCTTTGAATGAAAATTCCTTCTCACATGCACACAAACGTGAAACTATTAAGAAGATACTGATGCCTTATCATATTTTCCTTTTCCTTTTTATGGTTACAGTGTAATGATGCACATAATGTGATAATGTACAATGCAGACGGAGTCATCCTTTAAAAGATGGTATAATATTACAACAACGCAATGTGTTGTTCTTTGACAACCAAAGTGTTAAAATCGCCCTTTTAAAAGTGATTTGTTAGGTTTCTTTTGCAACGACAGTCTTCCAGAAACTGTTTAATTTGGAAGGAATTACAGCAAAAGAAAGGAAAGGCAAAGAAAATATTTTGCAGTTGAATTTAATAGGAAGTGGGTAGATGTAGGGAAGAGAGCAAGTAACTGAACCAAGTACATTCTTTCACACCCCTCTATTTTTGTTATGGATGAATAATATTTGTTCAATGATACTCTTAAAGAACCTTTATTAGTATAGATTTAGTTTCTGTTTTCCAGTTTTAGGAGAGGAAAGACAATCTGTTTTATGTCACGGTTCTCTAACAAATCACAAAAGTGATCCCCACAGTAATAGGGGCTGGATCCTTACTTGTAGTTATTTATTAACTCACCACTTAGATCAACAGCAAAATTAATGAGCCAGGATCTTATCAAGCCAAATATTATGTTTTCTGCTTCCTGGTTCAATAATGTGTGCATGTCAGTCTTAAAGTCAAGAACATATTAAAAGGATTCAACAGCAGATGTCCATTTTTACATAACAACTTTTAATGCTGCCATTACACACTGATCTGCAGGTCATGACAGGGATGCTGCATAGGCATCTGACATTCATCTACTGTCATTTGATCATTGCTCTAGTTGCTCTAACTTCAAAACTATTTTGCACTGATACCTGACTGTACAATGTTCTGTGTTATTAGATCAAATATGCCTAGAGATGGTTGACCTCAGAGCTATTATAAACTGTTCCTGATCATCTACTATCTAAGAAAGATATATAGCCTTCAGATAGGAAATATATATTTTTAGGCTGAAGGTTGTTAGACAAAGCTTTTGCTAACCATGATACAAGAAGTGATTTATTTTCCTGTCTCACTCTCTTCTCTGGTCAAATATATTGTGTATTGGTTTTCAAAAATGTGAAGCTGGTGGGCACAAAAGAAAAGTATAAACTTTTTTTGTGTGTAGCATTAAATTCAGAAAATTGACATGTACACATTACTGAACGAGGAAGCAGAAAACATATAATGGTGTACCCCAGAAACTGAGTTATTTAGGGTGACCCAAAAGGATCAAATTATTTCTGTAAACGGAGAATTTCTACAAGACAATTTAGATGATACTACATGAACCCAAAAGAGAGCTATTCTAAAGAAAAATATTTGTTCAGTTCTCTCTGGAAAGTAATTATAATTTATTTTATTTATTTATTTATTTAATTTGTTCCATTTTTACCCTGCCCATCTAGATTCGGGAATCTACTCTGGGCAGCTTACAGAATATAAAGATAAAAACAGCATTAAAATAACTTTGATCATAACAGCAGAAAGATCAATAAAGGAAACAGGATCCAAGATGGGATAAAGAAGCTATGTAATGGGAGGGGGGAAGGCCTGCCGGAAGAACCAAGTCTTCAACTTGTTTTTAAAAATTCCCAGTGAGGGTGCCAGTCAAATCTCCGGGGGTAAGGTGTTCCAAAGATGAGGGGCCACCGCCAAGAAAGCCCGGTTTCTTGTTCTCTCTTTCTGGGCCTCTCTCTGGGTTAAGCCCCTCAACCTTCCAGTCTGGCTTGATCGAGTGACGAGTAGAGCTAGGTGGGGACAGGCGCTCTGCCAGGTATCGAGGCCCTAAACCGTTTAGGGCTTTATATGTAAGCATTAGTACCTTGAAATCAATGCGGAAACGAATGAGTAACCAGTGTAAGGCCACCAGAGTGGGGAAAATATGTTGGTGTCTTTCCACCCCGGTTAATAATCTGGCAGCCGTGTTCTGGACCATTTGTAGCTTCCGCATCAGTCTCGAAGGCAGCCCCACGTAGAGCGCATTACAGTAGTCTAATCTCGAGACTACGAGTGCATGGAACAGATTGAGCTGGACTTCTTTCTTTTTGAAATCTGCTGATATACAGTTGAAATCAAGGCAGGGAGTTCTAATTAGTTGAGCTGATTCATGAGTAAAACCAACATCCATGTTTAGGCAGTATCTTTATTAGGAGCAAGCTTTCATGCTAGTACTGCACAGAAACAAAAGGCCACACGAGTGTGTAAGCTTTGAAATATTCCAGATGTCTTAATCAGAGTTGTTGTTGTTGTTTAGTCGTTAAGTCCTGTCCAACTCTTCGTGACTCCATGGACCAGAGCACGCCAGGCCCTCCTGTCTTCCACTGCCTCACGGAGTTGGGTCAAATTCATGTTGGTAGCTTCAGTGACACTGTCCAACCATCTCGTCCTCTGTCGTCCCCTTCTCCTCTTGCCTTCACATTTTCCCAACATCAGGGTCTTTTCCAGGGAGTCTTCTCTTCTCATGAGATGGCCAAAGTATTGGAGCCTCAGCTTCAGGATCTGTCCTTCCAGTGAGCACTCAGGGTTGATTTCCTTCAGAATGGATAAGTTTGTTCTCTTTGCAGTCCAGGGGACTCTCAAGGGTCTCCTCCAGCACCACAATTCAAAAGCATCAATTCTTCGGCGGTCAACCTTCTTTATGGTCCAGCTCTCACTTCCATACATCGCTACAGGAAAAACCATAGCTTTGACTATGCGGACCTTTGTCTGCAAGGTGATGTCTCTGCTTTTTAAGATGCTGTCTAGGTTTGTCATCGCTTTCCTCCCAAGAAGCAGGCGTCTTTTAATTTCGTGGCTGCTGTCACCATCTGCAGTGATCATGGAGCCCAAGAAAGTAAAATCTGTCACTGCCTCCATATCTTCCCCTTCTATTTGCCAGGAGGTGATGGGACCAGTGGCCATGATCTTAGTTTTTTTGATGTTGAGCTTCAGACCATTTTTTTGTGCTCTCCTCTTTCACCCTCATTAAGAGGTTCTTTAATTCCTCCTCACTTTCTGCCATCAGAGTGGTATCATCTGCATATCTGAGGTTGTTGATATTTCTTCCGGCAATCTTAATTCGGGATTGGGATTCATCCAGTCCTGCCTTTCGCATGATGTATTCTGCATATAAGTTAAATAAGCAGGGGGACAATAT
This sequence comes from Intellagama lesueurii, assembly GCA_037013535.1. Lineage (NCBI taxonomy): Eukaryota > Metazoa > Chordata > Lepidosauria > Squamata > Agamidae > Intellagama > Intellagama lesueurii. The sequence continues at coordinate 53,642,459 of JBAJHW010000003.1, read as the reverse complement.
ACAGCCTTGTCGTACTCCTTTCCCAATTTTGAACCAATCAGTTGTTCCATATCCAGTTCTAACTGTTGCTTCCTGTCCTACATATAGATTTCTCAGGAGATAGATAAGGTGGTCAGGCACTCCCATTTCTTTAAGAACTTGCCATAGTTTGTTGTGGTCGACACAGTCAAAGGCTTTTCCGTAGTCAATGAAGCAGAAGTAGATGTTTTTCTAGAACTCTCTGGCTTTCTCCATAATCCAGCACATGTTAGCAATTTGGTCCCTAGTTCCTCTGCCCCTTCGAAATCCAGCTTGTACTTCTGGGAGTTCTTGGTCCTCATACTGCTGAAGCCTACCTTGGAGGATTTTGAGCATAACCTTGCTAGCGTGTGAAATGAGTGCAATTGTACGGTAGTTGGAGCATTCTTTGGCACTGCCCTTCTTTGGGATTGGGATGTAGACTGATCTTTTCCAATCCTCTGGCCACTGCTGAGTTTTCCAAACTCGCTGGCATATTGAGTGTATCACCTTAACAGTGTCATCTTTTAAGATTTTAAATAGTTCAACTGGAATGCCATGACCTCCACTGGCCTTGTTGTTAGCCATGCTTTCTAAGGCCCACTTGACTTCACTCTCCAGGATGTCTGGCTCAAGGTCACCAACCACACTATCTGGGTAGATTGTATCAAAAAGGGGGGGCTAAAACAACGACAACAATGAACAAGCCCTAGAATCAATTTTTTAAGCAGCACAAACAGCTTCACACAGGGGGAGTGCAACTGCAACTTCCCATGAAACACTGAATTTAGCCCATCTTATATAAAACCGTATATGCACATATTCATGTAGGAAGCAGAATGCTAGTCATTCTGCCTTTGTATGATACAGGAGGCAGAAGAGCAAAAATTGGAAGCCAGGTCTAACATATAACAAATTGTCACAACACTATACACCATATAACACTGTTGTGTGTAATATGTGTGTTACGGTTGCCCAGAAACACATTTTAAATTGAATGGTTAGAGGTATGCAGATTTGTGGGTTTTGACAACTCACAGGATTCTACTGTGGAAGCTTTATTTTTAAACCACAGCCTGCACACCTCTACGTAAGAAATTTTATCGTTACTTAACTCTTCATCTTTTGAAGAAAAATGGAATCTTCCTATACTATGTAAGAGGTTGGTAGCACAGCACAGCAAGGAATGAAAAATACATGTTTGATACTTACAAAATGAAGTTAAATGTAGTATACACTGGTTCGCTGAGAGAGACAAAAAATTCCAACATTGGCAGTACCCCAAAGACTGTTGAATATAGAGCATAAGAACAATGTCAGAATTGGCTTGTTGATGTTTCCTGCACAATGGCTCCCAAGGAGCCTATATCTCATCTACAAAAGGACACCATCTGTTGAAAAGGGTGCTGCTAGTCTCTAAATTCACTCAAGCATTGCAGATTTTCAATTCTGTCCTTTTCTGTGATGTCCTTCAAATAATGTTCCTTGCATATATAACTTTCTCACAGTCATAGATAGGTTCTAAGACTGAACACTTATATATAAAATTAAAATGGAGACCCCCTTTTAAAATTCTTTTTGTTAAGGATGCATGTTTGGGTGTCTTAGGTACCTTTTAAGCCACTCTTACTAATGTTTTATTTTTAAGGCAATGTTATAGAGAAATAGAACTCTTTTTTAAAAAAATAAATGTTGTAAAGTTATATGAACAGATATTTATTGAACAGTTGAAAAAAGCAAAATAAGGTGGAAATAATACAATGTAGTGAGATTCACAGTACATATTACAATAACATAATAAATGAATTGGACAGAATCAACCCCAAACAGAGCATTTTGATCAAATATATTGGCTGAAATCCTGTTACTTGGTGTAGTAAGTCACAGTGAGGATTTGGTGTGTCAATTCCGTAAGTTCCGTTGAATCAAATGGACTTACTTTAGTTGTGACTTACTTTAGCATTTGACTCAATGAAACTTCTGGAGGAGTTGACTCATTAGGAGTTGACTCAGATTCAATAGGCCAACTCTATTGCAGCATACTATGTCAAGCAACACAATTTGAGCCATTAACTATGTATTTAAATAGTTTCTATTAAACTCAATGGGATTTAATTTTGGCTTAGAGAATACTTGTCATTTGTAGGGTTTATGACAGTTAGCAGCAGTGGCCATGCTGCTTGGGGATCATGAGGGCTGTGTTCTGGCATTTCTCAGGAATCCACATTGGGAAAGATTGTTCACTAAAATAGCTACTGAACTGGGGTGCAGGTATATATTTGGGAATAAAACATGTGTTATATTTATGTTCTTGTCTGTTGATATACGGTTTCTAAATTTTGTATGGACTTAATTGCTATTTAGATCCTGAATTGAAAGTTTCTTTACAGATTTATTGCAGTGTTTTTATTTCAAATAAATAAATAAATCATCATCATGATCTTAGAACTACAGAGCTAGAAGGGATCCTTTGGATCATCGAGTCCAGCCCTTGTCAAAGAGGCACAGTGCAGAATCAAGCTCTCAATCTTTGGCTCCACAGCCAAAGGACTAAACCACTGAGTTATCCAGAAATTTTTAATAATTATTTAAAAATAAGTTATTTCTGGGTTTTCTTCTGGCTCTGTCTAGAGTTTAAAATATGAAAATATTTAAAAGTTTAAAATATCATGAAACAGGAAAGTTAAGAACAAGAAGATGGCTTGTCTCATCTTCACAAATTTGCACCTCATCCTAAGAAAAGGCAAGGTACTTCACGGCAATTTTTGCACAAACTGCATATAAGTGCACAACATGTACTAATTGCATAACTTATCTACTTCACACAAATTGCACAATGGGGCACAGAATTTTGAAAATAATACCCTTCAGAATGCCTAGAAGGGCTTTATATGTTACTAACAAATCTTTTTCCTATTTATTAAAAAACAGTCTTTAGACAAATATGTTAGCACCAATATTTAATATATTATCTATTGGGAAAATAAATAACATAATTCTATAGCACGTACAGTTCTGGAGCATAAACATGTATTTTCCCAACAGTTAACCCCATATTCCCAAGACTTCAGGCAAGGTTATATTTTTCACATTTCATTGTAAGTCTATTCCTGTCTTTTTCTTTGTAACCTTTCAGTTTGTTTCTCACCTCCCTATTCTGCAAAGACATCACTTCAGTAGAGCTAGAAATGTTCCATATTGGATTCTTAGCCTCTTGTCAGTCTCACATCCTACAATAAGCTGACTGGGTTACAGAGGTCATGTTCATAGCTTTCAAGATGTCTCAAAGACCTTGGGATATCAGTCAGTGGCTGAAACAGAACCCTTTAAACAATATACTTTTTGTAAATATAGTATAGGAGTATATGTGACATTTCATTTTCAGTTTTGCTTTATATCTTGGCCATGAAGTGTCTTTTTTATTATTATTATTCCTGCCTTTATTATATTTTCTAGTAACTTTCCATTTCAATTAAAGAATAATAAGCACTCCTCTGTATTGTCTGAAAGTGGATCCACCATTTTTGGTACCAACTGTAACAAAGAACTAGACTGTCCAGTGCAAATTGATCAATGGGATTTTGTCCAGGCTTCAATACTTATAATGTCTTAAAAACCTGTAGCAATGCATGGTTCAACAAAAACTGATGTTTCAGATACAGTGGTCACAACTTCTTTACGGAGAAAGAAACTGGCCACTTCAGTTAAATTTTGGTACTGCAACATAGATAGTGCTTATTTGTCCCATGTAATGAGGGTGCATCGAGTGGTGGCCGCTTTTTGGTTGGATAATTTGCAGTGAATCATTTTTGTGTAAGAAAAATCCTTTATATATGCAGACACGTACTATGTCAATGAAGCTCAAAACTTCATTAACTGGTGGCCAGTGCCAATGGATTTTATAAGCTTTTCCATTGCCAAAAGACTGAATACTTGAAGCTGGAAATATAAACATACTCGTTCCATTATTCAGTAGTCAGAAGATTTCAATACTTTTGTTGTTGTTTAGTCATAAGTTGTGTCCAACTCTTCGTGACCCCATGGACCAGAGCACGCCAGGCCCTACTGTCTTCCACTGCCTCTCGGAGTTTGGTCAAATTCATGTTGGCAGCTTCAGTGACACTGTCCAACCATCTTGTCCTCTGTTGTCTCCTTCTCCTCTTGCCTTCACACTTTCCCAACATCAGGGTCTTTTCCAGGGAGTCTTCCCCTCTCATGAGATGGCCAAAGTATTGGAGTCTCAGCTTCAGGATCTGTCCTTCCAGTGAGCACTCAGGGTTGATTTCCTTCAGAATGGATAGGTTTGATCTCCTTGCAAGGGACTCTCAAGAGTCTCCTCCAGCACCACAATTCAAAAGCATCAATTCTTTGGCGGTCAGCCTTCTTTATGGTCCAGTTCTCACTTCCGTACATCACTACTGGAAAAACCATAGCTTTGACTATGCGGACCTTTGTCTGCAAGGTGATGTCTCTGCTTTTTAAGATGCTGTCTAGGTTTGTCATCGCTTTCCACCCAAGAAGCAGGCGTCTTTTAATTTCGTGGCTGCTGTCCCCATCTGCAGTGATCATGGAGCCCAAGAAAGTAAAATCTGTCACTGCCTCCATATCTTCCCCTTCTATTTGCCAGGAGGTGATGGGACCAGTGGCCATGATCTTAGTTTTTTTGATGTTGAGCTTCAGACCATTTTTTTGCACTCTCCTCTTTCACCCTCATTAAGAGGTTCTTTAATTCCGCCTCACTTTCTGCCATCAGAGTGGTATCATCTGCATATCTGAGGTTGTTGATATTTCTTCCGGCAATCTTAGTTCCGGCTTGGGATTCATCCAGTCCAGCCTTTCGCATGATGTATTCTGCAATAAGCCGGGGGACAATATACAGCCTTGTCGTACTCCTTTCCCAATTTTGAACCAATCAGTTGTTCCATATCCAGTTCTAACTGTTGCTTCCTGTCCCACATATAGATTTCTCAGGAGACAGGAAAGGTGGTCAGGCACTCCCATTTCTTTAAGAACTTACCATAGTTTGCTGTGGTCAACACAGTCAAAGGCTTTTGCGTAGTCAATGAAGCAGAAGTAGATGTTTTTCTAGAACTCTCTGGCTTTCTCCATAATCCAGCGCATGTTAGCAATTTGGTCTCTAGTTCCTCTGCCCCTTCGAAATCCAGCTTGTACTTCTGGGAGTTCTCAGTCCACATACTGCTGAAGCCTGCCTTGGAGGATTTTGAGCATAACCTTGCTAGCGTGTGAAATGAGTGCAATTGTATGGTAGTTGGAGCATTCTTTGGCACTGCCCTTCTTTGGGATTGGGATGTAGACTGATCTTTTCCAATCCTCTGGCCACTGCTGAGTTTTCCAAACTTGCTGGCATATTGAGTGTAGCACCTTAACAGCGTCATCTTTTAAGATTTTAAATAGTTCAACTGGAATGCCATCACCTCCACTGGCCTTGTTGTTAGCAGTGCTTTCTAAGGCCCACTTGACTTCGCTCTCCAGGATGTCTGGCTCAAGGTCAGCAACCACACTATCTGGGTTGTCCGGGTACTGTTCAGTACTTTAGCTATACATAAATGTTTATTTTACTCATATCAGTTACAAATGAAATCTTTTTCAGACATACAGTAAGCTTATTTTAATGCATACACCTAGCCTTACATCCAGTATATTCTCCCATTCTGTTTATTTATTTATTTATTTTTAATTCTTTTTTCTTTCTTTTGGCTGGAATAAATATAAATATTTTTTTAACGGATCTGTAGTATACTGTTCCAATCTCTTAAAAGGAAAATTGAGCCATCTGTGCGCAGCTTTGTGGTTGGATGACTTCCATCTAACTCCTATAGTCATGTTTCTTGTCTGCTAAATTATGTTTAACATGAAATATGTACTGGTGACTCCAACACAAAAGTCTGGCTCAGTTCTTGTGGTCAGTTTGGCCAAAGTGATTTACATCTCTTCTTTCATGACGAGCTTCCATGTCTTATATTTTGAGATAACATACATTTATGGGAGACCACCAGGGATGTTTTAGTATTTATGCATGCTACGGATCTAACTACACCAGGAGACAATTACGTCATGTCTCACAAACAGTATTATGCAACAGAAATTATATTCCTTTTTCCACAGTCAATTTGCTTAACTGATTATTTGAAAATGGGCTGAAATTATACCTAACAGCAAATATTTTCTCCAGTTAACAGAAACATTCCAAACTGCAGTTCACAATCTTGATTCAGCCTGCAAGTTAAAAAAATTGCATTTTTAAAGCTTCCTATTGAAATCCATTATTTCAGTGCCAACTATATTGAAGCAATACCTTTAGTAGGTCAAACAAAGTCCTCAAATGGTGTTCAAGCTTTCAGTTTCTCAAGAAATTTTTATCTTAGATGGTAGCCAACATAGAGGCCAAATCTACCATATAACTGAAAGCAGAAGATGGAGTAGCTCAGATGCTGACCTGTTATTTTCAAAAACCATTGCAGAGTTATTTTCAAAAATCAGTGCCAAAATGGTAGAAAATTATAGTGCCAAAATATAATTTAAATAAGTTTTTTGAAGAAATATAAAACCACATAAAGAAGAGATTTGCATTAGTGAGCTTAAGATCATCCATGAAGCAAAAGAATTATGGACTGAAAAGAGAAATGTAACCAGGGAAAAATGCAAAGAAGTCCCCAAAAGAAAAGAAGGACTTCAGTAGATGACCAATGAAACTGAAAAACAAGAAGCAAAAGTAAAAAGTAACTGAAACATGTGTGTGGGATGAAAGAGTACTATTTTAATAATCATTGCAAAGGAATAGAAGAAAACAATTAAAAGGGGGGGGACCAAGATATTTCTTCTGTAAAACCTAAGAGATCAAAGGGACACTTAAACTATGATTAGGGGTGCTAAAAGGTCATGGGGGAAATGTCTTATCTGATCAGGATAAAATAAAGAGAAAATTGAAACAATTACTGAAGAACTATGTAAAAGAGAAGCAAGAATGATAGATTTCTTCAAAGAAGACTCTTTCAATGCAGCACCTGCAGTTTTAGAAAGTGAAGTGAAAGTTGTTGTGAAAGCACTTGGAAGAAATTAATAGGAATAGATGACATAGCATACCAATATTTCAACATACAGAGACTGAATATATCAAAACTCTAATAAGGATATACTAGGAAAGATAGAAAACAAAAGAATAGCCCTAACACTGGGAATATTTAATGTACATTCCAATCCCCAAGAAAAGAGTTGCCAAAGAACATAGTAACTATTGGACGTTGCATAATTTTTGCAAGCAAGTAAATGATGCTCAACATTTTACCAGAAGTTCTGTACAGGAAGATTCCCCCAGCCATCAGCACATTTAGCCTTCCTGCGCTTTACCCACACTAGTGTATAGACATTGCCTGAACATTTGCTTCTAAAACACTGTTCCTATAGACTTTTACCAACTGGAGAAACTTTGGTATTCTTGAAGGTTCCTTATATATCAGGAATTTTGGGGAAAACGTAAAAGAATTTGATAACAGACTAGTAACAATTGTCAGAACAGGGTTAGTGAGTTATGTGCCATCAAGTTGGAACAGACTCATAGTGACCCTAATAGGGCTTTCAAGGTACATGAGGTATTTAAAGAGTGGTTTTACTAGCTCCACTCCCCCAGTGTGTTTCCATGGCCAGGTGAGTATTGAAACCTTGGTTGTCCACATTCTATCCACTACACCACACTGGGTACCCAGAGCATACGTACTTCTGTGTATTAGACAGATCTGTGGTTCTTTCTGTGTGTTTGAGTCTATTTACATTCTTTCAATGTAACAAATATCTCCTGAATTATGAAGAACATTATTTGTAATAAAATAAAATAAAATCAGGCACAGTGAGTCCCATTTTCAGAGGTCAGCTAAACAATATTACTCCAAACTTTTTAAATGTCATATTGCAACCTTGTGTAATAGTTTAGTGCCCCATGATTCAAAAAATGACCTTTTAAAGCCTAAAATGGATGAATAATGTGTTTTTACAGAGAACCTGTTGTTCTGATCTGTAATTAGTAGAAAACCTTGACTTGTATGTTTGATTTACTGAGTTAAAATGCTTTCTAGCTCATGACTGCCTGACAAAGGTTCTTCCTTGCAAAGTTCACTGGCGAGCAGTTTTGGTGCTAAATCTCACTTTTGTCAATGAAATCCCTTTAGGAGAAGAGATTTATGTTAAGCTGCTTTGTGCGTCCATCCCCATAGGAAACTATAACCAGGTCTCTCTCTGCACCTACTTCACACATCAGAGTAGCTGTTGATATCCTTAGTCCCCCACCTTTTCCCTTTTGCTTGTCTTTTGTCTGTTTTCACCGTCCTCTTTGCTTTATAATCACTCACACCCATTTATCACTGGCTCACTCGGGTCTGCCTACACTATCTTCCATTTTTGTCATGGTGCACTGGTACATTACAAATACAATTAAACCTTTTACGATACTGCAGCTTTTGGCTATCGCATCCCAGCTTCAAGGCTGAGAGATTTCTGATATTACCACTGATATCAGTTCTTTCCCATTTATCGGCAGTGTCCGGACTAATGCAGAAATGTTGCATTAATTAAAGGAAGCATCCAGTAATGCTGCTGTTTTTGCCAGTCTGACACTGAATTGAAGCCTGATGCCTGCTCATGTTTTAAGAGCCATTCATCACACATGTCATCCCAAAGCAGCCAGCTGTCTGAGTAAAGCCTCATTTGCATTTCATCAACTACAGTCTCCCTCTTCTTTCCCTTCCATCCTTTATATATGGAGCTTTGGTTTTGAAAAAGAGCCTAGTCTTCAAAAAGCAGCTTAGCAAAAATTAGTATTCCATTTAGAAAGATTTAGAAAGATGATTTTGCTTTAGTGCAGAGGTCTCAGCATTGATCCTGAGAAAATATGTCACATAAACCTATATACTCTCACTCTCTCTGTGTGTTTGTGTGTGTGTGTAAAAATATATCTAATTTTCTCCTTTATGGCTTAAGGCAAAGCATGGCTAGATCTGTGCATTCAGTGATTTGAAATTATAAAATATTTTATTTTGGAAGGTTCTGAGTAGGTTAGGCATTGTAAAATATGGCCAGCTATAAGAGATGTTATTATTACCAAGTTTGATTACTTTCAGTCATAAGCTAAACCATCTATCTTTTTTTGATATGACCATTCTAGTTGCAACAACATGAGCATGGAAAGGCTTAAATATTTTCAACTGTATGCACATTTTTATTCAGAAGAAAATCCCACTGAACTAACGTGGGTTTATTTCCAAGCAAGTGTGCTTAGAATGGACTTGTTAGCAAACATCACCAAGTCTACTGTAGAAAGATTGTAATTTTACATTTTTTGATGTATAATATTTAAAGAATAAATATACAACATTTGAAAAGTAGAGCCAGTTGTGATCTCAGCTAAAGGCACTCTTCAAAAAGAGTCAATAGGAACTGGCAGCTCTTTTTCTTAAAACCCACACTTTTTGAAGGTTTCATAGATAGTTCTCGGAGTCTGAATCACACCTCAGAAAGAATGAGTGTTTTATTGCTATTGTATTTTCGTGCCTGAAAGGAATGATTAAAAAGCCTGACATTAGATAACACTGAGGATAAGAAAATAAGAAAATACGCCTGGACCATCAGTAGGCAATTCACATTGGAGTTGAGAAAGAGAAAAACAACAGAAGATGTGTTCTGACATCAGAAGAGGAAAGCAGATAAAAAGAAATGCCCTTTCACAAGCCAGGAGCTGTTTAAAAGTAGTTTGTTAAAACAATATGCAAGTTTACTCTTGATCCTACTGAAGCAAATTTCCAAATATTATGACTTCTAACTGATAGCATCTTTTCCTTCTGTTTTCCACAAAAAAACTGATTTCTTACAGGCAAGCAATAACTGCCTTAAGACTAACCACATGGTATAAATAGTACTTGGGACGTCAGTTCTTTTTATTTGTTTCATGGTTATTACATGAGTATAGGTAAGTTAGTTGGTTGTATGGTACTACAAATGGGTTGACTGAATGGGTGAACGTTGAGTGAGTGACAGCTAGACCTTTATAGCTCTTGTGGAAGTGGGGAAGAATCTGCCTTAATGAAGCTGAGTTATGTCTGCCTGCTTTATCCCATCCAGATCAGTATATAAGAATGAGTAGGTGATTAGTTTTGTCAGAATGGCGTGAGACAGGGTTTAGATTAGATGGAATTAGGAACTTGAGAGAGGAAGGGATGAGAGAAACTTTAGACAGGGTTGTGAATACTAATTGTTATAATTGTAAATAGATCAAGCTTAGATTAGGAACAAATATGAACATTTGAAGCTATAAATTGTACAAATATAAAGATTAGCCTAGATATATGGTAGGCTGCTTGATATACCTAATTGTATTGTTGTCATTTTAACTCCTAGTACTTTAACCCCCAAGTGTTATAAAGTAGAAAGCACCTTTTGTTTTTATATACATTGTTTTTGTCTTTATTTCCCAGTTGCAGTTACCTAGTAATAAACATCCATGTTGGTTGCTTGACTGTAGCTCAGCTAAAGCAGGAGACTGACTAAATATGAATTATTTGCAGTAACTATATATTCTTAAAGTACCATATCACTTTACATATTGACAAAATTTCAGTCAATATAGAGTACATTCAATGCAAGCACTCACATCCAACACTCATATCCATCAGAGATCTTGCTCGAACATGTCCTGCTTGTATGATCCAATTCTTATGCTTTAGAAGTCTCCAATCAAGATTTTAAGACACACACTTTCCTTTGTAACAGAATTTCCTTGGAAAATGGCTTCAGTTCCTTTACTGAAACTTTAGATAATCCCAGCTAACCAGACTGCTTGCATGAAAACCTGGTTTCACTACCTTTATCAAAGCTTGGGACATGAGTCTTGTTGTAAAGGATCTAAAACATAAAAATACAAATGTATTTCCAGAAAACCCCAACAGTATCCCTTCAATGCAACCTTGTCTTCACATACTCACCATGTACTTCCTGGAAGAGAAAACTCTCACCCAACAGCAGTTCACACCCGCTCTCAAATATCCTCAGAGCACTTAATTACAGCTGTTGAGCAACTCCAGCAGAGGATTTTAAAGTGAGAGTACAGAAATGGTTCAAAAGGTACAAACCTAATTTCTTATTCCAAACTCATAATAAGCATGTATAGTCAATATTATTATTCAAACCATTTGAAGCAAGAGATTTGAACCTGAATATCCATGCCATTTCCTTTTGCACAAGGTTTTTGGATATTGCTTCCTTACCTGTCTTTGTAGTCACTTTGACTGGCCTGTTTGTTTATTTATTTAAAATATTTTTATCCCACCTTTCTCCTTGAAAAGAACTGAAGGCGGGTTTATTGCGCTCCCTACATATGTTTTTGAGCAATCACAGCTAATCAGGTACACTACCCTTCAATAGTCATTAATTTGCCCATGTTTCTCCCACTGCAGTGACCACACGCAAAGCAAGACTATTGGCAGTTCCAACACAGTCTTCTGAGAATGTCCTGTTGATCTCTATAGGGCTGCACAATGACATAGGAATCAATGCAAGATTTTTCTTGCAAGATTTACTGCAAACTTTCTTTAGTTATTGCAGTTCTACAAGGAAGCTGAAGTATGCATAATATAATTGCCTCCAGTTACTGCTCTAGGCTTAAACAGATAGGAAGCCCCTAATAAGTGTTGAACTCCTGCTCAGAAGAGTACCAAACCAAAGAATGATTTTCTTCCTTGACAAGAGCATCAGTACTTCTCATCAAAAATTGATGGAATTATCTCATATGTTTGTCTGAAAGTCAATACCTGTATGGGTCAGTATTTTGTCAGGGAAAAGAACACTAGTTAAAATGCCTGGCCGCAACTGTACTAACCAGTTATCTTGAAAGTCAATGCACAAAGATGTAACAAGTCTGACATAAAGCTGTTTCTTAAAAGAAATATAGCCACACACTCAAAATAAGTCAATATCTTTTCTTTAAAGGTTTGTCTTACAAAGTCAGGTATTATGTACTGAACAAGGGCAAAGCAATAATCCTACTATCTATGAGAGATACCACGATGAGAGAAGAGTAGAAAAATCACATATCATTCTTGACTATAATGTGTAGTAAATGCACAGTACAAAAGTGGGATGGATTATATTAACCACCTAGTTAGCAAGTATAGGTGCAAACAGAAAACCATCTAGTGGCCTATTGCCCTTGTGCATGGGGGCATAAACTTCTGCCCCATATTCTTTTGTTGGATTTAACCCAAATTGAATTTGTATATAAAAACAAGGCAAAAGTAATATCAGTAGTTGAGTACCTGGCTGCAGAAACAGAAGCTGAGAGTTTGATTCTCCACTGTGCCCCCCAGGAGAAAACCCAGTCTGTGCAGCCTTGTGCTAGCTGTGTAGTCCCAAAATGCCCCCAGAAGAAGGGAATGGTAAACCACTGCTAAATATTCTATATGCAGAAAACCCTGGAGTGTCACCATAAGTTAGAATAGATTTGACAGCACATAACTGTTACTGTTATTAATATTGTTGTTTAAGTTCTATTGCTTTAAAGCAGGGGTCTCAAACTGAATTTACCTGGGGGCCGCTGGAGGCAGAGTCTGGGTGAGGCTGGGCCGCATCAGATTTTCCGCCAAGCGGAGCAAGAGCCCGAGGAAGCCGCCCAGGAGTTTCCTTAGCCTGGTTGGGGCTCCGAGGAGGAGGAGCGGCGCGCGAGCCCTCATCGCCGGCCATGACCCCCTCCGGCTCCTTCTTCACTACCACCACCAGCAGCAGCAGCAGGACGAAGAAGCGGAGAAGGGAGGGAGCGCCGGCGGCCGCCTAGCCAGGGGGAGGAGGGCACGACATTAAAAAAAAAAACTCACAGAATTCGCCTTGCCAAAGGAGAAAAGCCCCCACCGGTACCTGCGAAATTAAACAGAATGGGGCGGGGGGGCCCACAGGTGCGCGCACGCACGCACATAAACACACACACGGAGGTCCGACAACCTTCCTCTGAGGGCCCCCCTCAAAAAAAGGCACACTCAGCAGCAGCAGCTACTCCCACCACGACAGAGGAGCAAACTTTGCGAGGCGAGCCCAGGCAGCCTCCAGAGCCGAGGCGGCTGAAGCCGGACAAGGAGGAGGAGGAAGCACTGCCGGGTGCTGAGGCGGCCGCTGGCCGGGCTGGTGCTGGGGGTGCCAAGAGAGAAAGAGAGCCAGAGAGCTGCTTCCCTGGATTAATTCCCTGATTAAGATCCTTTGGAAAAAAATTTTTTTACCCAAACCACAGATGTGTCCAGGCCAAATAAAAATAATGGTAAACATTAGTAGAGAGTAGTACTACAGAAATGCTTTAATTTTAAAAGATATATGTTAGAGATCTGCTGACTTTGTGTAGCTGCTTTAGTAAATGATGTATGAAATGAAAAGGCTTTCTCAACCCAGTGAGCTTTCAACTAGCATCCTGTGTGATATACTATCTTCTAATAGCTGCTAGGAAGGAAGGAAGGAAAAAAGAAAAGAAGGGAAGAAGATTTGGCTAGCAATTTGAAAATTGTATTTAAAATCAGAGCTCTTTTTCAAAATAGTCTAGTGCATCTTTTCAGTACTTGGCTAAAGCCTGTAGAATGCTGATAAATATGAAAGTGTATGTAGATTCCTGACTTCCAATCAAAACTGAGTCATGATGAAGTTTTCTCAGTGGCCTTTCTCTTTCCATTCTAATTCATAGCACTGTTGTGAATATAATTATGTATTGTAAAAAACACATACTGAAAACTAATATAGAATCATAGATAAATCTGTAGTTCTTTCCCTTTCCAATGTAGTTGTTAATGTGTCTATTAAATTTTATCACCAAGACATTCTTTCATATTAAATCACTGTTGTCATTGGGCCAAACCCTGTTGCATAGTTTTGCACTGATGCAACCTGGAATATGCTAGAATATGCTAGAAATATGCTAGAAATATTTAATTTAAACTGATGGAAAATTACCTATCAGCTCCCCATGTTTTAGGCTGTGAGACTTCCTAGGGCTCCCTTTTGCTCTGGGGAAACCTTTAGGAGCCTTGGGGGTTTAGTTTTTAATAGTACAAAATTGCACAGGATCACCACAGCTCAGATGAGGGCCACTAATCCAGATCCATAAAGTATAACATCCTAACCTCAGATTTATATGCACAATCCATGCAGGGAGAATAAATTGGCTCCCTTTGAAGTTGTCCTTGTATTCACATAGGCCGTTTGCATGTAAACTGGTCTCCAGCTGAAAGACACTTTTCCTGACTGAGTGCTACTGGCTATGTCTTTTCTTGCAGTATTTTGCATTGTACTTTTTGTTCTTATGTTTAAGCGAGATTTTGTCTTTACTCTGTGTTATTGATAGTCAGCTTGGCAGAAAGTTGGAATATCCAAGCACTCAATCAATAAACACATTAATGTACCATAGTGAACTGAAGGTACTGTTTAATATAAGCCGATCTCAGTCAGCATTTAAAAAGAAAAAGAAAAAAACACAGTCACTTGAGGTTGGCCTAATGCTGACTTGGCACTCCTTTTCTTGGCTCAAGAAATAAGAGGAGCTGCTAAAATGGTGACACAAATTGATGGTAATAAATTAGTACATTCATAAAAGGCCTTCCAATTTTAGTACTAAAAGCACACCATTATAAGCACCATAATGTAGTTTAAAAAGCATACTGATAAGTGGCAGTATTCAAATCCATTTCTGTGCCCTTTTGTGTTCTTATCTACCCGAGGCCAGCAGACAATCCAGCTTTTCAGTAACCTTTGGCACTCTACCATCAGCAATAAAATGTGTGCTCCTTTATATTCCCAGGACTTCTTTAATTAGTATCACCTGTGGTATGCTCTGTCTGAAGCTGCATCAGCAGCAGAACACACCTGCTTTAGTGCCTGCAGGTAGAATAAGGTTCAATGTCTCAGGGCTCCTGGGAGTCTCATCTCTGTGCCCTAAAGCAGTGCTAGACCAGAGCTACAGTTTGATATCTGTCATCTTCAGTGATCCACTAATCCTGGTAATTATTGCCTTGATGAAGTAAAATGATAAACAGTGTTCTCTTATCAGCCTCTTTCAAGTTCCAAAGAAACTACTTCCTTGTCTTCTGTCTGAGAGAAATTGTTCCAGGTGCTAGGCAGAACATAATGGAACAATTCAGATAGTCATTGTCTAAAATGTTTGACATTTTTTTTATTATGTTATTTGCATAATCATTTTTAATCTACCTTTCCTATTTGGAAGCACATAAAACCTGAGGCATTTTATTCTTCTAGAGATGTATATATGCAGTTAATTATATGTGTGTTTCTGTATATTCTAGAGTTGCCTTACAGGTAACTACACAAGTGTGCATTTTAGGGGTTGAGAGCAGTCACTTTTATAAATGAATCAGGGATAGTGTGGTTGCAGATTCTATAAAGAAACAAATTGCAAACATAAACGATAAAGGTTGGCATTATTTTTGTTTCTTTTTAGTTCTTTCTTTCCCCTTCATTGACTTTTTTTTTTTGCCGTGACATAGCTTAGTGCGGAATACTTTCTCAGTGTCAAAGTATTACGTTAGACTGCAATACTAAAGCTATTAGAGTGATTCTTACACTTATACAAAAATATGGTGCCACATTCCACATTCTCCCTTAAGCAAAGGAGCAATTTCCACAAGCTTTGAGTTGCAGATACATACACTGAAACATGTGCAATTCAATCCTATAAATGTGTGTGACTAAAAAATAGGCACAGGGGAAAAAATGGTGTGTGAGAGAATATCAACAAAAGTCTTCTGTCTCTCTAAACAACACATAATAGAACAGGCAGCATTCTTTCCTCGAGGGAGTAACAAGATAGGAATGTATCACAACATCTATTTACAGCTGGAAGATATTCTTTTACTTCACTACCCTTAGTATAATCTGGTATAATTCCAGAGAAAACCAAAACTTGACCTTTAGAGATGAAATATGGACATGGCATTTTGAATTGGTTGGCAATTCAGGGCTAACTAAGATGTGACTGAGAGGGTTTGTTTCAAGTCTATCCAGATTCTGATAAGTGGCTGCTTTCAAAATCAAGGTACAATGTGGGTGTTATGTGCAAATCATTTTGCCAAGATGGGTGCTGTGTTCTGCTTGTCGTATAAAACCAGGAAGAGTCCATTACTTCAAGAAAATTAAGATACATATTCAAGCTCTACTAGGAAATGGATTCTCAAGATGGTAGGTAAAATACAATATTCCAGCAGGGTCCTCCTCCCTCTGACCTCGATTTTACCATATCTCTTTTATTTATTTTTCCCTTCTGCATGCTAGATTATTGCCCAGTGTGCTCTCAAAGCACATGTATGAACTTACATGTTCTGAGACACACCTCTAAGAGATGCCAATATTTATTTATTTATTTATATGCCGCCCTCTAGACTCACAAAGAGAGTATAGCTTAATAAGAAGCTGACGGCATATACCAAGATCCAGGTCTATAGAGCCTGTGTCCCGAGTACACTCCTGTACTGCAGTGAGTCCTGGACCCTTTGTGCACGGCAGGAGAGGAAGCTGAACACATTCCATATGCGTTGTCTCCGACGCATTTTTGGTATCACCTGGCAGGACAAAGTTCCAAATAGAGTAGTCCTAGAACGAGCTGGAATTTTTAGCATGTATACATTACTGAAACAGCGACATCTACGTTGGCTTGGGCATGTCATGAGAATGGCTGATGGTCGGATTCCAAAAGATCTCCTGTATGGAGAATTGGTGCAGGGAAATTGCCCCAGAGGGAGACCACAGCTGCGATACAAGGATATCTGCAAGCGGGATCTGAAGGCCTTAGGAATGGACCTCAACAGATGGGAAACCTTGACATCTGAGCGTTCAGCCTGGAGGCAGGCAGTGCATCATGGCCTCTCCCAATTTGAAGAGACCCTTGTCCAGCAGGCCGAGGCAAAGAGGCAGTCCCGAAAGCAGCAAAATCAGGGAGCTGGACAGGGGACAGGCTGTATTTGTCTTCAGTGTGGAAGGGATTGTCACTCTCGAATTGGCCTTCTCAGCCACACTAGACACTGTTCCAAGTCCTCCATACAGAGCACGTTACCATAGTCTCTTGAGACTGAAGGATGCCTACGATGATGCCGCCCACACTACCCAAAGGTCTCTGGGCGGCTTACAACAATTAAAATACAGTAAAAAAGATAAAACAATTAAAATATATACTCTAAAAATTGCCATCAGGGTCCACAGTTGATATTATTTCAATTAAAAACCTTCTGGAACAGGAAGGTTTTGACCTGGTGCCCAAATGTCATCAGCGTCGGCGCCAGACGAATCTCAATTGGGATGGCGTTCCATAGTCTGGGGGCAGCTGCCAAAAAAGCCCTTTGTCTACAAGCCATCCCTCTTACCTCCTTGAGGGATGGCTCTTTCAAAAGGGCCCCCTGGCTAGATCTTAACTGCCGGGTAGTTTCATATGGAAGGAGCCATTTAGGGCTTTATATGTCAAAACAAGCACTTTGAATTGGGCCCGGGCAGCAACTGGTAGCCAATGTAATTTAAACAGAATCGGCTTGGTGTGTCCCCTAGCGGCCCCACCACTCACCAGCCGCACAGCTCGATTCTGGACCAGTTGCAGTTGCCGGACCGTCTTCAAAGGCAGCCCCACGTAGAGCGCATTGCAGTAATCTATACGAGATGTTACCAGTGCGTGTGTAACTGTCATGAGACTCATCTCGTCCAGATAGGGCCATAGCTGGTATAATTTCCACAGCTGAAGGAAGGCGCCCCTGGCCACCGAGTCCACCTGGGTTTCCAGAGTTAGACTGGGGTCCAGGAGCACCCCCAGGCTGCGGACCCTGTCCCTTAGGGGGAGTGTAACCCCACTCAGGGCAGGGAAATGGCCCTCCAGCCTGTCCGGCAAAGCACCCACTAACAGCACTTCCGTCTTGTCTGGATTAAGTTTCAGTTTATTAACCCTCATCCAGTCCATTATCAGGTCCAGACACGAGTTCAGCACAGAAACCGCCTCACCTGGATTGGTGGAAAATTGGAGGTAGAGCTGAGTGTCGCCAGCATATTGCTGACTCCTCAGCCCAAACCTCCTGATGACCTCTCCCAGCGGTTCCATGTAGATGTTAAACAGCATGGGGGACAGTATCGAGCCCTGAGGAACTCCATGACATAAACGCCATGGGACAGAGCAACTGTCCCCCAGCACCACCCTCTGGACACGGTCAGCCAGGAAGGAACGGAACCACCGTAAAGCGGTGCCCCCAACTCCCAACCCAGCCAGCCTATCCAGAACATGGTCGATGGTGTCGAAAGCCGCTGAGAGGTCCAGGAGTATCAACAGGGTCACACTCCCCCTGTCTCTCTCCCGGCAAAGGTCATCATACAGGGCGACCAAGGCAGTCTCCGTACCAAAACCCGGCCTGAAACCCAATTGAAATGGATCCAGAAAATCCGTTTCATCCAGCAGCGTCTGGAGTTGCCCGGCCACAACCCGCTCCAACACCTTGCCCAAATAAGGGAGGTTCGCCACTGGTCAGTAGTTAACCACTAGCCTTGGCTCCAGGTTAGACTTTTTTAGGAGTGGCCGAATTACCACCTCTTTCAAGGTGGTAGGGACCACTCCCTCTCTCAAAGAGGCGTTCACGGCCTCCTGGACCCAGGTGCGAACCCCCCTGGCAGATCTTCCAATTAGCCAAGATGGGCAAGGGTCGAGCGGAGTGGTGGTAGAACGGACAGATCCAAGCACCCTGTCCACATCCTCAGGTCTCAACAATTGAAACTCATCCATTAATACTTGACCTAAGCACGGCACACTGGACACATCCTCTGATTCTGCAGTAACAGTGGAGTCCAACCCACTGTGAATCTGAGCGATTTTCCCCTCAAAATGAATGGCAAACACATCACAGCGAGCTGATGAGCAGTCCGGGACCTCCACCGGATTTCCCGGTTGAAGAAGATCCCGGACCACCTGAAACAGCTTTGCTGGACGACATGAGGAAGCAATACGGCTGGAGAAATATTGTGCCTTTACAGAGTGTGCCTTTACAGAGATTGGGCTGATTAAATCTCATTCACACAGAGTTATTCAACAGAGGAACTGTATTGGATAAACAAGAGTTAAAAAAATATACACAATGGCTGAAATCCAGCTAAAGTGGGCCCATTGAATCAGTAGGGATTCAGTGAGTCAATTCCTCTATAAGTTCCACTGATTCAATGAGCCTCCTCTAGTAGCAAATTACTGTTGGATTTCAGCCAGTGATTGCATTGGGAAATAGTAAAGGTACCAGGAGACCAGCATACAATGGCTAACAATTAGTAAGTGCCAATTGGAAGAATGCAAACAGAAGGAAAATCTTGGACCAAGGTCCCAAGAGAGGTTAACAAGGGTCCTAGGTCAGAAACAGGAATTTAGGAGAGAAAGATTAACTACCAGAATTATCTGGCTAAATCTAGGATTTTAGAAGTTGAGAAATTGACTCCTGCTAGCCCTGATCCCTGTATGTTTTCAAGCCTTTAGTAAATTCAGTTCAAAAAGATGTTAGCTATACTTCATCAGGAGATTTCAGGAGTACTAGGCAGACAGGTTCAGGCAGAGCCAGAAATAGCACGGAAATCCATACTAGAGTGGAAAAATAGAGCAAACATAGGGAGATTTGCTGAGGTGACTGGGCCCCTTTGTCAATCTGCTCAAGCTGAACCCACCTCTTTTTCAACCAGTTCCAGCCTGCATACAAACTTGCAAGGAAGGCAAATCCTTCCTGATGGCCCTATTCTGCCAAGGGTCAGCAAAGTATGAAAGAACAATAAAATGGCTAAGGAGTCCACCAAGTTTTCCAGAGGGAAATATTAAGCAGTTTTCTAAGAAGAAATGGTAGATGCTCTGGGTTGACTGCAGGAACATCTTTGCTGGGTCAAGAATCACTTTGTTGGAACAAAGACTGTCCAAGAGATGTATGCATTCCCAAGTTGCAGTTTGCCCACTTCTGCAATATTTCACTAGACGTGATTGCTGCTGCTTTCTGAACATGAAATGTGTCAACCAACCTAAGCCTTCTCAGAAGTCTTTTATCAAATTCTTACAACCCATCATCTTGCTTCTAGATGTTCAAATCCCCATCACCTAAAGGAAATGGGGAATAACTGGTGTGGGGGAAGAAATCCCTTATTTATTGGATTTTAAATGATATCTATGTGACACATAACATGACAGCAAACCTTTGCTACCAGTTCATTAAGGTCTCTGTGATCAGTTACAGTTTTTTGTTATGCTTGGCCCATTGTCTCTTCTGACTTTTTTTTTAAAAAAAACCTTTAGGGCTCTTGACATTATATTTTTTGTTTTCCATCTCCTCTATCTCATGGAGCTTAATGAAAAGAACCTTAAAAAATATTTAGACAGTGCCTTTTGTCCCTAGGCAGAAGGCACTATAAAGTGATATTCTTGAGAGGTCTGATCTGACCATGGTGAAATGCCCTAGTAACATCTTGGCTGGATTACTGAAACACGCTCTACGTGGGCCTGCCTTTGGAAAGTGTTCAGAAACTCAAGAGGGTCCAAAATGCTGCCACTAGATTGCTAACTGGGGCTGGTTACAGGGAACACATAATTCTCCTGTTACAACAGCTCCACTGGCTGTTTCCATGTCCATCCATTTCCAGGCACAATTCAAAGTTTTGGTTTTAACCTATAAAGCCCTAAACAGCTTGGGTCCAAGCTATCTCAAGGACTGCATCTCTCTTTATGAGTATGCCCAGGCATTAAGATCATCAGAGGAGGCCTTTCTCTTGGCCCCACCACCCTCACAGGTGTGCTTGGTGGGGACACGAGAGGGGGCCTTCTCTGACGTCACTCCCAGACTCTGGAACTCCCTCCAACACGCAACTAGACTGGTCCTACCTTTGCTGTTCTTCCGCAAGCAAGCAAAGACCTTTCTCTTTAGGCAGGCTTTTCCCCAGTGACTGGTGGTCTAAGAGGAGTTCTTCAAATTGGATTGTTTTGCTCTGTTGTTTTAAATGTGTTTTAGTATTGTTTTTATTTACCATTTTAAATATAATACTTGTTTAGTTCTTTTAAAATATTTGTATACTTACTGTTTTTAGCTTTTAAATTTTGTCTTTTTAATGACATAAACCACCTTGGGTCTTTTTAAGGAGAAAGGTGGGATAGAAATATTTTAAATAAATAAATAAATATTCTTGTCAAAACAAAGCTTTCCCTTTGAAACAGAAATTGGAGTTCTTATGATTATTTTGTGATTCAAAATTTTAGTCTTGATAGACAAGAATATTTATGCTCATTCTGTAATATTACAGGAGCTCAGTAACTTTTCTTCTACTGACAGATTTTAGGATAGGAGTCATAGGACATTTACATTAGATCACATGAAAAGTGATGGTGCAGAGTTACGGTGAGAAATGAATAGATAAGTCCCCCAAGTGGCAAGCACACAATATATTTAATAAAACATTGTTAATTTCAGTGTTCATTTCAGAAAATTTTTATTGAGGGATGTGCCATTGATAAGTATTATATTTAATGATGCAATACTTTTTTTATTTCCAGTCCTAAGGCTTGTTTCTGCTTGAAGTGAAGAATAAAATGATTGGCCCTGTATTCCATAAATCAAAAAAAGTTGACCAGATGGGTAGATGGTGGACTCTTAATTCAGTGTGCCTTTATCACATCTAAAGGCAGCAGACTGTGAGACCTATGCAATACTGTCTTCCAGTACCTTATTGCCACTCAGGACCTATTGCTTGAGACACTTGCTTCACTTTGCCTAATGATAAGGCCAACCCAACTTATTCTTATCAATAAAATACTATATGGTTGTTGTAGGTTTTTTGGGCTCTTTGGCCATGTTCTGAAGGTTGTTCTTCCTAATGTTTCGCCAGTCTCTGTGACCGGCATCTTCAGAGGACAGGAGTCAGAACTCTGGAGTTCTGACTCCTGTCCTCTGAAGATGCCGGCCACAGAGACTGGCAAAACGTTAGGAAGAACAACCTTCAGAACACGGCCAAAGAGCCCGAAAAACCCACAACAACCATCAGATCCTGGCCGTGAAAGCCTTTGAAAATACTATATGTTAGAAAACATGATATTGCTATACTCAATGGATGTAGACTGTTTGACTGAGTAACTGTACTCTAAATAGAATGTGCCTGTTAATAATGTTGATGATATGCGTCCCAAATATGGTTTGTTTTTACTAGAGATGGGGGTATTCGTATATGAATACAAATATCCCTGTGCAGCTAGAGTTAACGAGGGTCCGGACCCTGGGGCCGGACAGTCCACTCACACGTCCACTGGCGGCGGTGGCCCCGCTCATCCTTCCAATCGCTCCCGAGCGCCGTTCTCTTCCTGGTCAACTAGCCACTCCTGGCAGAGGGAGGGAGGACGAGTCTCCCTGCAAGGCTGCCAAGCAGCGCTGTGGAGCTATTGGAAGGAAGAGAAGGGCCACTGCCACCAG
Source organism: Intellagama lesueurii (assembly GCA_037013535.1). NCBI lineage: Eukaryota > Metazoa > Chordata > Lepidosauria > Squamata > Agamidae > Intellagama > Intellagama lesueurii. The sequence continues at coordinate 53,619,978 of JBAJHW010000003.1, read as the reverse complement.
ATGTGTGAGTGGACGGTCTGGCCCCAGGGGCTGGACCCTCATTAACTCCAGCTGTGTGGGGATATTCATATACAAATACAAATACCCCATCTCTAGTTGTTACATGAACAATGCAGTCTTAAAGATGCTTACTCAGGTAAGTGTGCATACTACTGTAACCTTAATTAACTGTAAGCATGTTTGAAAAATTTAAATATTTTTACCATAGGTGGGATTTCAGTGGCTATCAAATAAGTACAACCATAATAGGATAAATATTTATGTGCCGTGTTGTATGTAACTGCAGGGCACAGCTGTCCAGTTTGCCACCCAAGTGAATTCCGTTGGTCCTTGGTCTGCCATCGTGTCCCTAGGGTTGTTTGTTCTATTGTTTTCTCCATTGGAGTGATACATTGCTGTATCTTCTTTTGCTGCAGCTGAAGTAGAACAATCCATCATCCCAATCATTGCAGCAAAGGACCTTATGGACTGGGAGTAAATCATGAAGCAATGGGAAGAGAAAAAGCAAGGGAGATTATTTTCTGCAGAAACAGCTATTTTCTGCCAGTGCCTGTCTCTACATATTATTCCCTTCATGTATGAAATTGTGATGAGACCATGCAGCACAAAAAAGGAGTCTAATTATTTTACAAATAAGATGTATCTAATAAATCCAAATACACTTAACATATACTAGGCTGGTTTGTTTCCTACCTCCATTTGACTTAGTGTTTTAGTTGTGGTTTTATTGTTAATGTAATGCAAATACTGACCCTAAAAAAATAAATGCTCTGTCAAGATCCATACTGAAAAGGCAATTGAGATGTATTTCTATTATAGATTCATTCCTATACTGACATCTAATATGCTTCCAGCTAGTGGTGGCACTATAAACATAACCTGTTAGCATAAGTAGCAGCTTTCTTCTTTAATAGATAGTGTAATGTAATCATTTTCATTCCTAGGAAAAGCTTAGGTGAAATATATAGAGGCTGTTACTCTCTACTGTTCCACAGCAGCAGTAGACATACCAACTCTCTAATACATGTATTGTTCATTGTGTATTTACCTGGAATTTCCTAACTCCTTTGTTCAATAATCCATTTTCAAGAAGCCACAGCCTAGAAAGCTGCCAGGAATGCTGTGAGTAAGGCTCTGGACCATCACAAAGATAGGTGATCCATAGTTTATATGTGACTCTGCCTTGACTACATTAAAGGAAATTGTTTCCTATAGCCACAAAAACATGCAAATGCTAGCCAGATTGACACATCAGCAGCCAGCCAGCCAGTCAACTCATATATGAAGATAATGAAGGTACGTTTGAGTTGGCCAGTCCAGTGACCTGGCAAGACACGTAGGCCACTCCTGAGGCATTCCCTTTTTCTAATCAGGACAGCTTAGTCAAGAACTGCTGGAGCACCCTTTTGGTAATGTTTATACAAAATTGTCATGCTCCTCTGGACAGATGTGAATTAATCCAAGAGGCAAGGAATATTCCTGAGGTTATGTATTTGGCCAATACTGGCCAAAATTCTGTTGGGGAATGTTATGTACAAAAGTGCAATTGTGGAATTGTTTTTTGTTCTCTGGCTTGCCCATTTTCATGCTGCTGAATGTGTGATGAGGTGCACAATTATATTAAATCTACAATAAGTAGATCCAGGGGAGTGTAACGGACAGCATAGCGAACAAGTACAATTGCTTGTGAACTTTCTGAGAACAGGAATCCCAACCTGTGCTCCACTCTTCTTTTTTCTCTCTCCATGTGCCTCCAGAGGCAGTTCATTCCAGAACTTGGAAAAGACACAGTAGAAAGCCATTTCCTGCATACCCAATAGGCTTTTGCAAGAATATCTCTCTGTTTGATTTTAATATGTGAGGAAATTCATATCAATATAGGCATAACCTAAAAGCTTAATATTTGATAGCTGCATTTTGTTGTTTTTGGACAATCTAGCCATAGTCAACACAAATCAGATGCTACTGTGGTAACGATATTAGACAAGTCATTCTGTACAAGATCCAGAACAGCTGACTTCACAGTGGCTTGAAACTTCAAGTTAGCTGACTAGTGAAGTTGGTTTAAAGCCTATGTGACATATTACTTTCTATAATTATCACAATTTGAGGGCAAACCAAGTTGTCAGTAGGGACCTCTGGAACTGGGCAGCCCATCAAAATACAGAATACTGAAAAGGTCAACTGGAAATGGCATAGGACTATATTTCATAAAATATAGGCATTGCATTTTAGAAATCTTATTTGTGTGACAAAAATCATGACAAGAACATAGCTTGGCATAAAATCAATAGACTCAGTCAAGGCCTGTAATAAATAATAGAAATAAGAACAGCATAAATTTAACCAGTTTTCATTATAGGTTAAAGCCACTGTAATTTCCTAGGTGAGCTCTAGGAACTGCATAATTTTCAAAGAAAAATCAAAGCTAGAAGAACCAGCATCTGAAAGCAAGTAGAGGTGGAATCATTGTAACAGAAGCAGGACATGCTCCACCCACTTTCCTCAGGACAGACCAGGTAAATCAGGAACACTGGGGTTCCACTTCCCAAAGGTGTTCTATGATTCTGTGACTGATAGGACATAACTAAGTAACTAACTCATGTGCTTTGAGATAGTTAGTTATGTGCTATCACAACAGAAGTAATAGTGACCCAAATAGGGCTTTCAAGATAAGTGAGATAATTAAGGAGTGTTTTTACCAGTTCCACTCCCCCAGTGAGTTTCCATGGCCAAGTGGAAATACAAACCCTGCTCCATCATGCTATCCACTACATTATACTAGCAGTTATGATTCCTCATGTTACTATTGTATCTGATGTGCCAGAATCAGATATTGCTGATGGACTAAGTTATTTTAAGGTCTTACAAAAATCTATTTTGCAAAACTCCAAAATATTCTTCTTTGTTCCTACACATTTTAGGAATTAACAGTAATTTATATTACTGCTACTAGACATCATAGAGTTGATTTCCTCTAATTATGAATCTTCAAGTTTTTTACTCCTATGTTTGGTGGAAGCTCTGCCCTCTAGCTCCCCCTACTGGATCATTATGATATGCATCTTACCAGTATTGTATAAAGTTGCAAATTGCAATTTAAACAAATGGTTTTAAACCTTTCAGATATATATGTAAAATTGGAAATCTGTAATATATAATGAGCAAGAACATCATGTATTTAATATAATGAAACAAACAACAAACTTGTGGAATGTGTTGTTTGACTAGTTTATCTGGTTTTAATACTGAACTACAAAGTCATACTAGCCATACTGATATATGCATGCAATCTTCTTCTTTCAGAAGACATATGCTTGTGAATACCGACTATTGGGGGAAGCAACAAGAGAAATCCATTCTCTCGATTTCTTTCTGGGCCACTGTGGGACTGAAAAGGCTAGGTAACATAAACCATTGGGCTGATGTTCTTACGAAAATACTGAATTTTTTAATGGTTCTTTGAAAAAATGCTTCTAGATATTTTTCACATGCCAACTACTAAGTAAATAAGTTCTGAAGTTACTGTTTCATCAAGACACAGATGCATTCATCCCAACTACAGTAGATGCACTGAATCAATGGAATGCTGTTAAATGCTGATTTATCAAGCTCTTGTTGATTCAAGTTTATTTTATTTTATTATTTATATTATTTGTATGCCACCTTTCTCCCCGTACGGGACCCAACTTGGTTCACAACAACTGAAACTAAAATTATAAAATGCATGCATGTATGTATTTAAAACATTTTTACCCCAACTTTATCCTTAAAAGGACCCAAGGTGGCTTACATCATTAAAAGACAATATAAAAGCCAACAACAATGAGTATACAAATACTGGAAAGGATCGAACAAATACCATACCAAAAATAAAAAATATTTTAAAAATCCATAAGCACACTCAAAGCAGTAAGCTGCAACAATCCATTTTTAAAAACCCACTCAGGGAAAGCCCCTAGATGGGGCCAGCCTGGCCTCTTCTAGGAGGGAGTTCCAAAGTCTGAGAACAGCATCAGAGAAGGCCCTCTTGTGTCACTACCAAACACACCTGTAAAGGCAGTGGGACCAAGAGAAAGGCCTTTCTTGATGATCTTAATACTTGAGCAGACTCATAAAGGGAGATATGGTCTTTGAGATAGCTTGGGCCCAAGACATTTAGGGCTTTATAGGTAAGAAACAACCTTGAATTCAGCCTGGAGATGGATTGGCAGCCAGTGGAGCTGCTGTAACAGGTAGTTTACGTGATCCCTATAACCAGCCCCAGTCAGCTTTCTGACTGCTGAATTTTAGACATTTCCAGACACTTTCCACACAGAGAGCATTGCAGTAATCCAGCCAGGATGTAACTAAGGCTTGTATCACCATCAGATCAGATCTCTCCAGGAACAGACACAGCTGGTGCACAGTTTTAATTGTGCAAATGCACTCCTGGCCACCACCAAAACCTGAGCATCCAGACTCAGAGACAAATCCAGGAGCACCCCCAAGCTGCTCACCTGTGTTTTCAGAGGGAGTGCAGAGGGCTGTATCCCTGTTCCTTGATCTGCATTTCAACTGAATAGGAGCACCTCTGTCTGCATTAAGTTTTAGTTTAATCCCCCTTATACAGTCCATTACTGACACTAGACACTAATCTAGAGCTGAAACAGCCTCCTCTGATTTAGATGGCAAGGAGAGATAGATTTGGATATCATCCTCAGACTGGTGACACCAAACCCCAAAACTCTGGAAACCTCTCCCAGCATTGCATGTAAATGTTAAATAACACAGGAGACAAATGAGGGAACCCACTGGCCAGTGGCCAGAGAGTTGAACAGGATTCTCCCAGCACTACCTTCTGGGTTCTCTCCTCCAGGAAGGACCAGAATCACCACAGAACAGTACCTCCAAGTTCCATCCCAGAAAGATAGGCCAGAAGGATACCATGGTCAATGGGTATCAACAGCTGCTGAGAGGTCCAGTAGAACAAACAGGAGTGTACTCCCCCTGTCCAGTTCCTGGCATAGGTCATCCACCAAGGCAACCAAAGCAATCTCTGTCCCATAACCAGGCCTGAAGCCAGATTTAAATGGATCTAGATAATCCATTTCATCCAGGAACCCCTGAAACTGAGAAGCCATGACCTGCTCTAGCATCTTGCCCACCTTGCACCTTGCCCGGTAATTATTGAGTATTGTGGTATCCAAGGAGGGTATTTTTAAAAAATTCAAGCAATTTTGCCTGTAAAGTGATATGCAAATTGTTCACAGTGAGCTACAATGTGGTTTGCATTCTTTTCCTTTGGACCATGATGTAATAGGCCCTTGACCACTCGAAAAGGCTCTGCTGGACAACTCTGTGCAGCTGCAATGGTAGCAGAGAAGAATGAGTTATTTGCCTTCATAACTGAAACTGAATAGGCCCTCCAATGGGCCCTAGCCCATGTTCGGTCAGATTCACACTGAGTTTTCTGCCATTGTCACTCCAATTGATGTCCCTCTCATTTAATGAACCACCAGTATTGCAACTGTATTTAATAGAACAGTATTTAATACAACACATTAAAAAAATTAAGCATATGTTAAGATTTAAAACCATTTTAAAACATTTAAAAATGTGTAACTTATTTTTTAAAAAAACATCCCAGAGACACTTATTGCTTAAAAGCCTGAAGAGGAAGGTCTTTACTTGACAATGGAAGGACAAGAGGGAGGGATCCAGCCTGGCTTCTTGGGGCAGTGCATTCCATAGCCTGGGAGCAACCACTGAGAAAGCCCTCTCTCATGTCCTCATCAAACAATCTTAGGAAGGTGGTGGAACTGAGGGACTCTCCAGAAGATCTTTAAGGCTGAGAAGGCTCATACGGGGTGATATGATCCTTCACATAGCCTGGACCCAAGCCATGTAGGACTTAATAGGTAATAACTAGCACTTTGAATTGGGTTTGGAAACAGATTGACAGCTAGTGAAGCTGTTGTAATATGAGAGTTACCGGTACATGCTCCCTATAACCCTATTATTATATAGGGTTATACATTGTTATAATTGTTCTACTCTAGTTAGTTTTAACTAGAGTCAAAACTCCTTTATTTAGTATTTGGCATGTGAAAAAATGTTTAATATAGTGAGCAAGGTTCCCTCTAAGGCGTGCATGACTCCGCCTCCCTCCGTGCAGCTTTCCTCCTTATCCGCACAGTGATTGTTTTCAGCCCCTTTCTGGTCCTGATGGAACCCCATGTGGGAGGGGGTGGAATCGAGAGAGAGAGAGAGAGAGGCGGAGCCCTGCCAAACGGGGCTGAAAATTAGAAGGTATGTTGATAGTGAGTCTATCTAACAATTGGATTTAAGTCACAGTTTGAGGGTTATATGGCAGAACATTACAGAAAATCTAAGATTTGTGAGGTGCTTTAGAAACTTCTTTGTTTTATCTCTGCTGCTTTATAATATTTGGCCTATATATCATATGGAAAGAAATGGTATAGAATAAGAACATGTAGATGAAGAGAGAGAAGGAGAAAGAAAATAATGAATTAGGGTCAAATTAACTAATCTGAAGGCACAATCTAACAAATAAAGTGTTGATTCCAATCTCTTGTAGCCACTAATGGAACAAACTTCAGGAAGGCTGCAATCTTATGGGCAGAAAGGAATGTCTGCCTTCACATGCCCCCTTAGGTACAGTGTCAGAAAGCTCTCATTTTCTTCCGATCATTGCTCTGATTGTCATAAGAGCACAAACAAAGCATGAACATCTAGTCTTGTCAGGGAAAACTGAGGAAGGCTTAAGTCAGTAGGAGGGCTGTCCTGAGAGTAGTGTCATACTAGAAATCTTGAAAGGGGTAGACTCCTTTACAGAACCACTCTGGGTGACAATAGCAGGCCCACAAAAGTGATTTAAAACTGGGTCATGCCAATTACAAAAGTACTAGAGAAAAGTCAGGGCAGCAACTAATATTAATAGGCAACACCAAGAAATGCATGTTCTGGTCATGACAAATATGTAATTTTTTGATACCCAACTGTGTCCTAGAACCTTTAACAAAAGAACCAACAAAAAGGGAGATAACCCTGTATTTAATCCTACATTGCATTGAGGATTTAATGCAAGATGCAAGTGTTACTGAAGTTATTGGGAACAGCTGGCCAGTGTTATTACATTTATTTTATCTGAAAATGAACATTGCCATGGACAGTGTCATTTGACAGAGAGATCTTCTCTAAAATGAAAAAACTGGCTAAAGGCAGAAGTCCAGAGTGTCACAGAAACACAGGACTATAGATTTGGAAGGTTATTTTGGTCCAATCCCTTGTTGATGCAAGAAACCAATAGCTACAGGATCCCCAAAAGATCAAACCTATTTAAAATCTCCACTGGGGGAGAGTTTACCACCTTCTGAATGAACTGATTCCACTGTTCTTATTGTCAGTAAGTTCTTCCTAATGTTTAGCTGAAATCTTCTTTCTGTATTTGGAATCCATTGGATCCTACACTTTGGAGCAACAGAAAACAACCTTGCTCATCTTCCTTATGACAAGTGGTTTCACACAGCACCTGGAATCCAAGTGAGCATTTTTGAATTTTGGTCTCACATGAAGCCACCAAACTCATGTACAATAAAGAATGCCATGAAGAATCACAGTGAGGATATATTTGCCTTTCTGTGTTACAATTTCAACTTCATCTTGTTTGTTTCACAAGCTCTGTGCATTGTATAAATATATCTGAAACCATGGGTCATTCTCTCAAGTTGCTTCATTGTTTTTTGCCTATCTGTTACCAGCCCAGTTCCTGGTGCACCACTTTTTCCCAGAGTTTGGTATCCCTCTGTCCTCTAGAACATTGCTCGTCTCCCTACTAGGCCTTAGTTTGAAGGCCTTTGCAAGACTTCTAGCAAACATGTTCTTCCCAACCCCAGTGAGGCAAAACCCATCTTTATGAAGTGCAGGCCATGGTCCAAGAAGCCAAACATTTCTCAGTGACACCAACTGTGCAACCAGTTGTTCACAAAAAAGAAGCAGGAGGACTGTTGAGACATACTGCTAATAACATTGAGACAAAGAACATAGCAATTGTTTAAATAAATCAGAAGCTGAGAAAACTGTTGGACTGTTTAAAGACACAGAAGTTAAAACAGTGTTAAAGAAGATGGAGAATGGGGATTCAGTACAGCAGGAGTCAAGGAAGAATTAGATCTAGTATATAGGGATAGTTTCCAGGTATTGTTCTTACTCAGAACTGAGTTTTATAAGCATGTATTCCAAAAGCCCCACCCAATTGCTAGCATTTAAGCAAAATTCTCCTCATGAGAAGGACATTTTTCTTAAAGAAGCCTTCATGCCTGAACAATCCCTATAGATCAGTGGTGGCGAACCTTTTTGGGCTCGCGTGCCCCAAATGGGGGGGGGGAAACAGCGGGTGGCGTGCTGCCGCCGGACCCGGAAGACCGGAACCGGAAGTGGCAGTTTAAGGGGGAATCATGGCGACGGACCCGGAGGACCCGGAACCGGAAGTGACGGTTTAAGGGGGAATCATGGCGACGGACCCGGAGGACCCGGAAGTGGCGGCGGAAGGGGGAATCCCGGCTGCAGCCACCTCATGAGGTTTGGCTGCGCAGGGGGGGGGAGGGGGAGTAGCGACCTATGGCTCACGTGCCAGAAGAAAGGGCTCCGCGTGCCAGCTGTGGCACATGTGCCATAGGTTCGCCATCACTGCTATAGATGATCACTTCTTCAAGAGGCCACAAATCTCACTGGTGTTTTCATACACTTGTATTCCCTGCCACATATCTTTTATTCATGGGATGATGTTCCCCATCTCTTGGGACAACGATCCCTTAGTCCATTTCCCCAAGAGCCCAGTTTGTTTGAGGCGGTGTGCTTTTTTTTGTGCCATCTGGCTCAGAAGGCTAGGATTTACCATTAGAGGAGGATTCCTCCAAGAATGGCATGAAAGAATTTGATCAGGACCACATGTATGAAATAGCATAAAAGGTGTCAGGATGCTCATACTATCAGTGATAGTTTTATGAACTGCTAGTGCTACTAATATAGTAGTCATTTGAATGTTTCAAAGGATTCAGATGATTCAAGCCCCATATAAAGCTTTTAGGTAACTCCTGTCAAAGTACAAGGTGTTGTCACCATAAATAGAAAATTTATTGTGCCAGCATCTAACCAAAATATGTGTATTGGTCATTTCTAGTATCATCCTTCCTGTCTCTCTCAAACCTGTGGTGCTAAAATAACAACACTTCAGACCTTACCTAAAGCAATTATTGTAATAATGCACTTACATGTATTCTTTAAAATAGGACTGCTCATTTGTTTAGCATCAGGAATATCTCCTGCCTCTCTACCAGGTGTTATTTCAAATAGCTCTGTGCAAACATTAGGAACAAGTTGAAGCCTTCTATTGAATCTATACTGAACCTGTGGGAATCTGTAAGGGATACAGATAAACATTAAAGATGTCAGAACAGCACAAATGTACTATCATGCCTGCAGTGAGAAATATTACCAAATAGGCAGGATCCTGCAGTGAATTAAATAAAAATGCTTTTGAGGTAACATTGCACAATAAATAGCTGCAGCAGTTTGCTTTTATCAAGGTGCAAATTACTTAATTCAACAAAGTAAGTATGTTGCTATGGTTTAATTGTTGCTTTGGTGCTGGAGATCAGCACTAAAAATGAAATATGAAGCATTTACATGTTCATAGTTGGAAAATAGATCTATCAGGCATGCCACAGTAATTGTATTGTCATTGAAAAATGCTCACCAAATCTCTAGCTGTTAGACAAAGCATCAATTTAATAAAATGTACTGACCATACAGCATTATTGTAAATTCCACATCATTTTCAATAATATCTCTGCTTTTACTCTATGTCTATGATTATTATCTCTGACCATAAATCATTGTTAACCTTTAAAAAGGTTCCAATCAATGTACATATTTCTTATCTCTCCATATTACTTTTGCTTAGTCAACAGTAATTTAAATCATCTAAGTATATCAATTTTAAAAATGTTAAGAACAGATCTAAACATCTTGTAACATCTTGATGTGTAATAGAATGGTAATGGTTTATACTTATAGAAATTTTACAATATATTTGCATTAGAGAATTTTGCTCACACAGTCTGCAAATGTCAATAAATTGTTTGATTTTGCTGGGTTTGTTCATTCTAGAAAAGGACATGTACCAGTATAATAATACATATATTGAGATACGCATATATCAAAATAGTTCAAAGCCATCAGAACATTCTCTCATACTTATTACTATAAAAAACTAGTTAAGGAAAATAGCTAAGTATGCAGTTTAGAGACATTTCACATGTAGAGCAGCAGTCATGCAAGGACCGTAGGATTGTGAGGTAGATACCACTGGGAACACAGCTAAGCTTCATCCTCTTATAAGTGTGGTTTGTGAATACCAGGACCAATGTGGTGCTGTGGATATCCTGGAAGCCGGAAAAATAACGTTGGTGTTGTCACATCTCACAGTAGTGACTGATGTCCTTTGCAACTAGTGGGCATTGGATAGGGCTGCCAGTCATTTGACTGCAACTCTCAGAAACTGTCAGTCAACATGGCTAAGATGAAACCAAACCTCTGAGTCAGCCAAATGTTTTCTGGTTGGGAATTAAGTGAGTTGTGTCCCTCCATCCAGAGAATAAAGTCACTCCTGCATATAAATGCCATACTGAGATAGTGATTCTCATAAATATGTGACTAACATCCAGCTGTGAATTGACTAATAGCTCATATACACTCAGCCACAACTATTTACAAGTGTAAACAACCTCTTAGCTGACAGAATAACCATGACATCATGGATAAACTATGCTTTCCTCAAAGTACAGGAACTATTTATGTACTCAGCTAATATTTAACAATATACCATGGGGGAAAAGCTGCAGACCTCACATGAATTTGTGACCCCCAAACAATTTTCAACATCATTATAGACATAACAGATTACTGATCAGAAAGATGAACTTGTCCAATCAGTGTACATGGAAATGAATTTTTATACTAGACCCAAAACAAGCATCCAATCTGCACTGTGACTTCCAGTGCGTGTGGAGGCTCTTCACAAGCACCCTAGGCTTACATACATTTCATATGTTATAGATTAATGTTGTGTCATGTTATGTGCTGCCTTTCATAAGAAAAAGCTCTTTATGTGACTTCTTAAAAATTATGGAGAGAGAGTAGGTATGTATGCCTGTGTGCACTCTCTGGAGTGTTTTATCAACTCTCCACTACTCTCAGCAGGAGGGCTGATACAATCTTGCTCATTTTGACAAGAAATGTTTCAAAATATGCATAGATTTACACAAATTATGAAGAAAATGGGATTGAAAAATGATCAGTTTAGTAGCAGCATATATCAGCTATGTGAATGGATAAAACTCTTAGAAATATTTATGGATTCTAATATTGCCCAGTTGATCTGCTATGCAAATATCCTGGGATTATTTTAAATAACAGTCCTTCCATGGAAGTTTTCTAGGCAGCTGCCTGGTACATGTAAAAACTCCCAAACCTTTTCTATTCTTGTCATTTTTTTTAATTGGTGGGGGAGATGGAGATTTAACTAGAACATTTCATTCCCCCCTAATAATACACAATGAGAATAGAAACAAGTGAGACTGTGTAGATTTTGGGCACAATCTAACAGCTCAGTCCTCAAGTGCCTGATTAGTACCATGTTTCAAAGGCTACATGCAATTGTCATACTTACTCCAGGGTAGCTCCTGCTAATAATGTTAACAGGCAGGATATAAATGGAGCAGCATTTGTTGCATTTATAGACCTCCATGCTAGCAATAAGGTTTCCCTGAAAGACAAATCTGTAGGATCAGTAGCACTGAAGGTCATCTAAAGGTGAAGACAGAGAGAACGTTAAAATGGAAGCAGGAGACTTTTCAGTCAGACAGCTTGAGCATGGCTTCATTCTGTATATAACAAACAAAGTCTACTATAGGCAAGGTAGTCACAGACCTCATGGACTTCTAACGTTGTTTCTGATTTCGAGATAAATAGTGGGTTTTAGGCTTTTCATAATGCTCAGACCATGTGACCACCTTCAATTAGGGTATAAAACTGTCACTACAGTTTCAATGAGCCTATGGATCCCATATGCAAAATTCTTCTGGGAACTAAATGGAGCATGGGAGAGAAAAGAGTGATGAGTGATTCCAGCAGAACAAAGTAGCCCATGAACTGCTGCCACCACCCATATTTTTTGGAGAATGACACTGGCAACAGAGTGGTATGTAAGGATTAAGCACAATAAAAGTGTTACTGGTATTTATTTATTCAATTTATACCCCGCCCATCTAGACCCAAGTCTACTCTGGGTGGCTAACAATAATACATAAAAGTAAAAACAATATAATAAAATAAAGACAACAGTAATAATATAATTCAAGATGGCAAAAGTAATTAGGTGATGACAAGGAGGGAAAGCCTGCCTAAAGAGCCAGGTCTTAAGTTTGCTCTTAAAAACACCCAGCGAGGAAGCCAGACAGATCTCTGCGGGCAGACTGTTCCAGAGGTGAGGGACCACTGCCGAGAAGGCCCGGTTTCTTGTTCTTTCTCTCTGGGCCTCCCTCGGCGTTAGGCCCCTCAGCCGCCCGTCTTGGCTAGAATGAGTGATTCGGGTAGATCTAGGTGGGAGGAGGCGTTCTGCTAGATATCGAGGTCCTAAACCGTTTAGGGCTTTATATGTCATAATTAACTCTTTGAAATCAATGTGGAAATGAACAGGCAGCCAATGCAGGGCAGCCAGAGTGGGGGAAATACGCTGATATTTTCTCACGCCAGTAAGAAGTCTGGCCGCCGCATTCTGCACCATTTGAAGCTTCCGCATCAATCTCAAAGGTAGCCCCATGTAGAGCGCATTATAGTAGCCTAATCTCAAGATTACAAGCGCATGGATCAGAGTGGTGAGCGCCCCAACATCAAGATAGGGACGCAGCTGGGCAATCTGCCAGAGATGGAAATAGGCGGAGCAGACCACTGATACTACCTGGGTTTCCATGCTGAGCACCAGATCCAGATGGACCCCCAAGCTGCGAACCTCACTCTTCGTGGTGAGAGTCACTCCCCCAAAAGAGAGGGAGTTTCCTAAACCACCGATGGCGGTCTACGTGGGGCTACCTTTGAGACTTACGCTGTGGCAAGTCCTCAACCTCCAGCAGTGCGTAGCCTTTGCTCCTAGAATAAGCCTGACCTTAAAATAACACTTTACTTTTACCCAGTACTTTGCAAGTACAGACACATGGGCTTTGTAGTTCCTCAGAACTCACAACAGCTCAGTTAATTAGGACTTCTCTGGTAGCTAGTTCAATGGCCGTTACCACTCCTCTGGATTTAGCCAAACCCTGCTGATCCAAGAGACACTCATTGTTGAAGATTTTTATGATTAATTTTTTATTAAGAAAATATATAGTTTCACAGAAACAGTTTGTTTTTGCTCAAGCATAGCATAAAGAACATGTTCAAAAGAATACACAGTTAAATACAACAACTAATTCCCATTAAAAATAACAAACACTAAACTGGGCTAAGGTGGGCTAGCCCCACCTTCCTTTACTTACATACTTTCTCCTTCAAGCTACACACACTCAAACCATCAATCCATCATCTTGGACCTCGAATAGAACAAGAACTCCACTAGAAGTTCACAAGACTCTCTCCCACATAACCAATCATCCATTTTCTACATTACTCAGACCTCCTTCTTCTTGACCATAAACCAATCAACTCAAAGAGGCGTAACTGTCCGTTCCACCCATAATTCTCATGAAGATGCAGGTGGTTTATCTCCATTCCAATTTGGAAATAATTTGTTGGTTCTGTACTCTCTGCGCTTCCTGTCTTTGTCCGCTTATCAGGATTCATGCTGTACCAGGCTGGCTGTAAATTAAGAAAAACAACCTCTCTGCCTTTCTCACATTCCCATGTCTTCCTTTCACTTTTAAAACCTAACAGACTCCATTTTCTTTCTTTCTCATTGACTACAATTCCCATTTTCCTTTAATCTCTGACCACAAGTCCCATTCTCCTTCAATCTCATGACAGTCATAAATGACTAATCTTGAAAAATGATCAAGTTCTCATAAAGAATCAAAAAGAGCACAAGTCCAGGAGCGACAAACAATTCAGAATATCTTATTCCTCACTGATCTTTCTCACAGATTCAAACACATAGATGTGATGGAAAATTATTATACTTTCCCCAGACAGAATCATGTCCTTAATTGCAAATAGCACATATACTGTATGTATCTATTTCCATTCAGTATTGTTACCTCATATGAAACAAATCTCGCTGTGGAATACCTGGGCAAAGTGTCTGATACAACCTCCTTCTGACTAGCAATAATATTGCTAGTCAGAGAAAGGGTATGAACTACATCATAAAGAGAATGTGAGGGTTAATTAGTAATAAAGTTAAGCAACAAAAAGTAGCTCCCAATGAAATGTTATAATTTTAGGCTTTGTGAGATGAATCCAAAAGGCTCAGTTCATGAAACAGTGATTCATGGCTAATAAGGGCAAATGCCTTGGGGAGATGAATATATGCTAGCCCAACATGTTGACCTTTCCAAAGACATAGCAATTTAATTATCTACTTTGAAAAGCACAATTGCAGAACAATTTGAACCTGATTTATAGTCACTTGCTTTATTCTTATGAATAAAAGTAAATAGACCAAGAAAGTAAGGCACATATTCTGTAGGCTCTTAAGATATTTTTCTTCTTGCTTTTGTTGTTGAATTGGTGCCACTCTTCCATTAATCTATGAAATTAGTACTCATTAATGTGAATGTATAGGAGTTAAGACAGAGAGGAGGGGGAAAAGAGACCAGTGTTGCTGCATTTCTATCTGAGTGATAAGAGATACTTTCTAAGATTTTGCCATGGAAAATACTGGCTGAAATCCTATTGCTCAGCTATGCATGTGTAACAACCTGTGGAAGCAGTATGAAAAAAGGCAGGAAGGCAGAGGTAATCTTGACAAAGTACTTATGCAGGCATATTGCACAATGGTTGCAACATAAACAACACAGTCAATTGTGCAATTGTGGCATGAACATTGCAACCATCATTTGAAGCATTTGATCTGGCTGCCTAGACTTCAGGACCGGTACACATCCACAAGCATAACCTGAACAGGATTTCAGCCATGTGCCCAGACAAGGATCTCCAACAGCTTCCTTGGCATAAAGGAGAGACAGAGTAAGGTATCATCACTGTATTGATGGCACCCACCCCCAAACCTTGATCACTTGATCAGCAGGTTATTGTAGATATAAAGTAGTATCACAAGAAAAAGAAACTCTTAGGGTATCTAATGTTTAAGGGGCAGAAGAACAGCTTCTAAACACTACTTCTAAGAATACTCCAGCATATAAGACTAGACCTTCTACAGTTCAAATAAGCTATATACTTAGAAGAATACTATAATGGATGATATCAAAAGTACTGAAATGCCTAGCAGAATTAACAGGGAAACACTCTCCATGTCTAGCAACTGGCACAACCAAGTTAAGAAGTGCTTGAATCCAGACCAGAAATAATCAGTGTAATCCACAAAAGCCCAGAGTTTAAATTGCCATCAGACACTCTAACACTTATAAGAAATTCAAATGATGGAAAGGCTGATAATTATAAAGGTGACTGGAATCTGAAGAAGGTTTTTCAACCAAGTGGGTTAAAATTGCTTCCTTCAGTGAAGTTGAAACACAATCTATATTCATTGAAACATTATTTCCCTTGTCATTGTGACCAATCCTCTCTAATATTTTTAATCAGGCAGAATGGGCATGAATCAAGTAAGCAGATAGTCGACCACAAAACTCCAAGTACCTTATCCACATTATTATCGTGAACATGCTGAGATTTATCCATCAAAACAGGGCAAGTGTTCATCTCAATTGAAGTCATAGATGATGGTCCCCATGTGGAATTAAAGTTAGAATGTATTTTGAGTGTTATATACCTGATCATTGGAATGGGGTTGGAACTAGGATTATTTTAGTGTACTGTCTGCCCTGCTACCCAACTTTGTCCAAGCTGGCCAAGATGGTCTATGGTGGATTAAAAAATTCATACCCAAGAAAGAGGCTTTCATTTTCAATGATGCATGATTTCATGCTATCCATGGTCTTGACTTAGAAGATACTAGTGTTGAGGGTCAGCATCATAGGAAACCTGCTGAAACCTGCCCCCCAGTGGGAAACCCTCCTGTGATTCTGATATTTTTACCATGCTTCTCTACCTTGTTGTCACGGCCTGTTCATTCCTCCACTCTAAGTGAGCAGGGATAGGACCAAGTAGGAACAACACTCTTGATTCCTCTTCTGGATTGGACTCAAAGGGAGGAGGTAGCGATGACAAAACTCAGGAGGAGATTGGCTCACTTGGGAAAAGGGACCACTGAAGGCATCTTGTCCAAGGACCTGCAAAAACCTGAAACTGGCATTGATCTAGTCATATGCATTGTACAGGATGCATGCTTAACGTTTATTTTTGGGTTTGCTGGGCAGGAAAATGTCTATGGATGGAGGAGTTTGCAGTAATTCCATTTCCATGTACAAATCAGTATCTGACAGGTTTTGTGTTAGTAGAGCTCCTGTCCTTTGAAATGTGAGGGAACTATTAAGGTGGCACATCTTTTGAGGCCTACTGTTCCAGATAGATTCTGGCCACTAGGACTGTCAGGTCTGCTGCTGAAGTTTTGACTGAACTCTGGAATGGGGAAATATTGACTTAATAGTCCTATGTGTATTCTCTCAGTTGAAAAGTCCAAGCTTTTTTATTTTATGTGGTCCTTGTGGCATACATTTAGATATATCAGAGCAATTGTGGAGAAAGGTTTAAAACAAATTTGATTAAATGTAGACTAGAATTTATTTTAAGGCTCAAAATTGTAGTGATGATGGTGAAGAAATCATTTTCCTTGAGCCTCTGAAGACTTTTGATGAAGTAATGTAACAATCTACAGACACTGGCCTCCTTTTTTTGGCATTTTGAATCATGGATAGAGAAGCACAATATACCACATTCATAAACTGGAGGTTTATATATATATATAAAATGTATTTTTGAAAAATAGTTAATCTCTGGTTTATATATATACCAGAGATTAACTATTTTTCAAAAATACATAATTAGCAGTAATCAATTGAAAATTCTCAATAGGCTCAAGTATCATCTCAAGTCACTAGGTGTCATTAATAACTTGGTTCCCAGCAGTATGCTTAGAGAGAAGCAGTTAACACATCCCGTCTCCATCATTGCTTCCTCCATATGGAGAACAACGTGACTGATGAAAAGTGTCCCACTTGCAAGTGGGCTGTACATGTGTAGCGAACACCCTGTCTTCCTATATATATAATGGTATTGGCCTGCACCAATGGGAGCTGTTGGGAGGCGGAGCCAGAGAAACCAGGAGAGGGGGTGAGTGAGTGAGAGAGAGAGAGAGATGAGTTGAGGGAGTCAGTTCAGTCAGAGAGAGCTAGAGAAGAGAGAAACAGTTTGGGGTTTGAGGCAGAGAGAGTGTTTAAGGAGTGATTAGTCAGAGTGTGACCTGTATTAATTAAGATAGAAAAGGTTAAAGTAAAATACTGAAGCTTTGTGTAACTTTAAGAATATGCTTAAGAACTAGTCCTAAAACAACTTGTAATCAATAAACCTGCTTCTGTTTAAAAGTTCAGTACTGAATGGACCTCAGTCTTTCATAGGAAATATAAGTTGATAAAGAGATCAACTGGTGGCAGTGTGTTAAAGGGTGTGTTGGGATACTCGTGTGAGCCCTGTGTTTGGTGAAACAAGCAGGGGCCACTGGGTAAACGCCACAATTGGTGTCCAGCGGCAGGATACAAAATAATCCAGTAAAGCCAATGTTTAAAAGTGAATTTTCTGGAGTCGTGGGTACCTTTTAGTCAGAGGTCTGTGGTAAAGAAGTGGGTGACCTGCTAGAGCTTTTGTGGAAAAGCTTAGTGGCGGGGCTTCTGAACCCAGATCTGGGGGAACTAAAGATAGGGAACCGACTCTAAAGGAAAAATTCTTTTTTGTTTATCTCAGGATTTGAGAGACCCAGTGGGCTAGCTTGAAATCCAAGGCTCTGAGAGATAAGGGAGCAGGTGTTGGATAAGAGCGGAAGCCCGGGTCAGAGCAGATCTGAGATGATAGGAAAATAAAAGCAGAAGCTTGAAAATAAAATTATTTTGGTGTCTGAGAGCAAGAATAGCTCAGACAGAGAGACACAGTAACTAAAAGGTTGTTAGCTGGAGAACAGCCAGAGAGAGCTGCTGAGTGAAGCGCAACAACACAGTTACTGAAATTAACAGCAGAAAGACAGGTCCTTTTTAAAAGCAGCACAGACATTCAAGACTAATTCACTCAGACTTAAACATGCCACCCAAACGTAGCCAAAAAGGGAGTCAGGAGGCACAAAGTTTACCTCAGGAAGTGGAGGGAAATTGAGACCCTCTAGCTCCAGCGGAATGGGAGGAGACTGATGAGGGTGCCTCAGAAAAACAAGGTGTTCTAAGATCCCAAGATTTTGAAAAATGGAAATTAGAACAGGAGTACAGAGTCAGAGAAAAAGCCATGGAACTAGAAATTAAAGAAAAAGCCATAGAACTTGAGAAGGAGAAAGTGAGGGCTGAAGAAAGAGCTAGGGAACTAGAGCTTAAGGAGAAGGCTGAGGGCAGACAAATGGAATTAAGACAAATGGAATTTCAAATAGAGATGAAAAATTGGAAATTGCTGCTCAAAATAATAATAATAATAATAATAATAATAATAATAATAATAATAATAATAATAATAATAATAATAATAATAATAACAACCCTAGTGAGGGAAATCTCTCAAAAATCGATCTAAAGAAATTTCCCCAATATAGGAAAGGAGATTGCCCTGAATCTTTCCTGATTTCATTTGAGAGAGCGTGCTGGGACTTTGAGATTAAGGATGATGAAAGGATGATAGTTTTGAGATCACAAATAAGTGGAGATTTAGCTGAGCTTTATTCTCAGATGCCTCTGGAGCAAGCTAGAGATTTTGAGGCATATAGAAAAATGGTATATTCTAGATTTGGCATAAATGCAGAACACCTTAGAAGAAAATTTTGTTCCTTTACCAAAAAGCCTGAAGAATCTTATGCCCAAGTGGGGGCTAAATTGATTCAATGTTTGGACAAATGGATGGAACGTGAAAATGTCACTTCTCTAGACCAAATGAAAAATGTGGTTGGTTTGGAACAATTTTATTCCATTTTTTATTTATTTATTTATTTTATTTATTGAGCTTATATGCCGCCCTTTTAGACATAGTCTACTCAGGGCGGCTCACAAAACACAGAATAAAAACAATTAATATCAGATAACAATTTACAGCATTTACACAAAACAAAGTAGATAAAGGTAAAGAAAAAGAGAAAGTTACGTAGTAATTTTGCCTGGGGAATTGTGTTATTTGGTCAAAGACAAAAATCCTAAAAATGTATTACAGGCATCTGAATATGCTGATTCCATTAGTGAGATTAGGGATCCTAAGTTTTCTGAGGTAAAATTTTACAGGCAGAACTGGGACAACAGTAAGAAACCCTTCAATAAAAATTACAACAGTAAAATGTCAGGGAAAGATGGCCAGCTTAGTACCTCACCTAAGTTGCCAGGGCCTAGTCCGCAGAAGCGAATGAACCCTGAGGAAAAGTTTGACAGATCTCCTCAGTATGATCGAAGGACTTATAGAGAGTGTTATAACTGTGGTGAGTTTGGGCATATTCAATCAAATTGTATGAAGAACAATAAAAATAAAAATGGAAAAGATGATAGTCAGACCAAAAAGGTTTACTGTATAAAACCAGTGGAAGCCACTGAAGGAGGTTGTAACAATGGTTCTGTCTCCATGGCAACTAGCACGACAGAAAATTCTGACCTGCCACAAGCCAGAGTTGTTCAGTGCTTTCTTATAAAGGCAGATAATACTTTACTACAGAACTCTGGAGAGAAAATTAGTATTAATGAGATATCTTGTGTTGGCATTGTAGATACCTGTTCCCATTTAACCCTGTGTCATCCTGATGTGGTTCCTAAAGAACAAATACTTCCAAATCAAACTGTTACAATCAAGGGAATAAGTTCTACTCCAGTGATTTTACCTATGGCTAAAGTAAAGATAAACTATCGAGACTGGGTTGGAATTTGGGATGTAGCAATTTCTGATCAAATTCCAGCACCTTGTTTGATCGGATTAGATCTCACTAAGCATGTGCAGAGTGCTTTTGTAGTAACATGTTCCCAGGGAGAGCAGTTAACAATCCCTGAGGGAAAAATAGAATCCCTAACTTCTGAAAGTAACCTGGAAAGCCCCAGTTTAAAAGAAAACTCTGACGTGGATGAAATGGCAGAAGTTATATTTATGAAAAACCCTAATAATTCATCATTTGATAAGGAACAGAAGGAGGATACCACCCTTACGCAGTGCTTTGAGAAAGCTAAGGGAACTCCCTCTTCATTAACACCTGAATGCCCAGAGAGATATATAATAGAAAACAATTTATTATATAGGGAAGTTTTGTTAGCGCCTCAGAGGGGTGGAGATGGAATCCTCAAACAACTTATTGTACCTGAAAAATATAGAGGCAAGATCTTAAGCAAGGCGCATAGTGATGCTCACATGGGAATATCACGTACCAAACAAAGGGTTGCAATGAACTTTTACTGGCCAGGAATGGGTCAGCAAGTTAAGCAGTTTTGTCAGGCTTGTGATACATGTCAAGCGAGTGGTACCGTAAGTGACAAAACTAAAGCTAAGTTATGCCCATCACCAGTGATCTCGATCCCTTGCCAACGCGTAGGTCTGCAGAAGTCTTCAGAGATAGCAGGGCAAAGCTTGGGGAGTGCTCAAGAAAAGAAGAGGGGCTGGTGTAATGAAAAGGCCCAGGAAAGAGCATTATGTCCTGAGGACAAAGTAGTGGGGCTGAGACCCATAGAGGGGAGTAAATTGCTGTTGGCAGGGTCAGAACCTGTGTATTTGTTGCCGCAGCACTGGAGGGCTAAGGAGTCTAGTTGCTCTGCAGCTGCAAAAGCACTTAAAACCTTGCAAGGCAAACCCCTACCTAACAAACCAAAGATTAAAGAAATAGAACCAGATGAAAATCTCAATGCATCTAAAATAAACCAAGGGTTTGAGATTGCACTTAAAAGAAACCTGCCTGTGAATTTGGAGGTGACCCATGGTAGTGGTTCCCCACATAGGGAGAACTTCGCAACAAAAGTACCTGTGGGTGAATTTGTTGGTGAGGAGGAAGGCATAAGCAAAAAGATTTCAAGGAAGAATGCAGTCATAGCTGTGCTGGAGGAGTGGAAGAAACTGCCTAACCTTCCCACAGCTGAGAAAATTAAGCCACTATTCAGAAAGAGAACAGACTTAACCCGGAAGAGGCAAGCCGAGGACATTCAGTGGACGTCAGAGTGCCCGATGACTGTCAATCGTCAGAAGAGAGTGCGGACTTCAAGATCTGCCTTTGTTGCACCGGACTACAACCGGGAGTTCATCGTGTACATCAATGTGTCAAGTGTGGGTCTGGGAGCCGTGCTGTGCTAAGTGGATGACAGTGAGAGTCTACGCCCAGTGACTTTTACCAGCAGAAGACTTCAACCTCGTGAGAGGCATTTGTCTGCCATCGAGAGGGCATACCTGTCTATCGTATGGACCTGGAAGAAAAGTAAGCCATGCAGATGGAGAAGAAAGTTTACCCTGTGCACTGACCACTCACCTTTGAAATGGTTGAGAACTTTGCAAATGAACAGTAGCAAACTGACCAGATGGTCCTTGATTCTCCAAGATTATGACTTTGAAATTAAAAACATCGAAGGATCTTTAAATGTGGTTGCAGACACGTTGTCTCAAAGACCAAATGACTAATGTGGATTAACAAAGTTTGTAATGTTGTATTAAATGTTCTGTTTGTGAACCCGGACAAGACGGAGGTCCTGAGGGTGGGTGGACCTACCATCAGTGGTTTGGGAAACTCCCTCTCTTTTGGGGGGGTGACTCTCACTGCGAAGAGTGAGGTGCGCAGCTTGGGGGTCTATCTGGACCAGGCGCTTGCCATGGAATCCCAGGTAGCGTCAGTGGTCCGCACCGCCTATTTTCATCTTTGGCGGATAGCCCAGCTGCACCCCTATCTAGATGTTGGGTCGCTCACCACTTTGGTCCATGCTCTTGTAATCTTGAGATTAGACCACTGCAATGCTCTCTACGTGGGGCTGCCTTTGAGATCTATGCGGAAACTCCAGATGGTGCAGAATGCGGCGGCCAGACTTCTTACTGGGGTAAGGAAATATCAACATATTACTCCCACTCTGGCCCCCTTACATTGGCTGCCTGTCCGGTTCCGCGTAGATTTCAAAGTTTTAATGCTTACGTATAAAGCCCTAAATGGTTTAGGGCCTTGTTACCTGACGGAACGCCTTCTCCCACCTAGATCTACCCGTATCACCCGATCTAGCCAGGAGGTGAGACTGAGGAGCCTAACGCCGAGGGAGGCCCGGAAGGAAAAAACAAGAAACCGGGCCTTCTCGGCAGTGGCTCCTCGTCTCTGGAACAATCTCCCTCCTGAGATTCGCATGGCCCCTTCCCTGGGCATCTTTAAATGCCAATTGAAAACCTGGTTGTTCAAGCAAGCCTTCCCTCCATCCACTGTCTGAATTTTTGTTTCTTGTGTTCTTTCCATCTTGGATCATTGTGTTTGTTAGTAATATATTTCCATTTTAAATTGTAAATTGTTATATGTTATGTTGTTACCCGCCCAGAGTAGTCTATATGACTAGATGGGTGGGCTATAAATGTAATAAAGTAAATAAAGTACTAGTGATGAAATGCGATTAAAATGAGATGTTTCTTTGGATGCTGATGAACTGAAAGGTTATAGTGATGGGAAATAATAATGGTGAGTAGCGTTATTAATGTAGAGGTAATGTAATTTATATTAATCTGATTAATGCAAATGTTTTAACTATATTAATTGTCTTGGATGTTTAAAGTAGCAATTTTGATTTGGTGAACATAGTAATAGAAAGAAAAATTGTATTATAGGGTATGTACAAGTATTGGTAAGTTGTTATATGTGCATGTACTTAGCTGTTTGTTTATGAGGGCAAACTGCTGGGTTTCCCCTCATAGAGCAAACTTATTACGGGGGGAGGTATGTAGCGAACACCCTGTCTTCCTATATATATATATAATGGTATTGGCCTGCACCAATGGGAGCTGTTGGGAGGCGGAGCCAGAGAAACCAGGAGAGGGGGTGAGTGAGAGAGAGAGAGATGAGTTGAGGGAGTCAGTTCAGTCAGAGAGAGCTAGAGAAGAGAGGAACAGTTTGGGGTTTGAGGCAGAGAGAGTGTTTAAGGAGTGATTAGTCAGAGTGTGACCTGTATTAATTAAGATAGAAAAGGTTAAAGTAAAATACTGAAGCTTTGTGTAACTTTAAGAATGTGCTTAAGAACTAGTCCTAAAACAACTTGTAATCAATAAACCTGTTTCTGTTTAAAAGTTCAGTACTGAATGGACCTCAGTCTTTCATAGGAAATATAGGTTGATAAAGATATCAACTGGTGGCAGCGTGTTAAAAGGCGTGTTGGGATACTCGTGTGAGCCCTGTGTTTGGTGGAACAAGCAGGGGCCACTGGGTAAACGCCACAACATGTGACTACCTGGGAAGACTAGGGCTCTTGCTTTCACAGGAACCCTGCACATGAGCTGAAACCTCTTGTCTTTAGACATGTTGCTCTCCATGGGGTGAAAGTGATAATGGAGACACAAGGGGGTGGATACTGCTCTCTAAACATGTTATAGAGATCCAGATGAGTAATGACTGACTAGAACTACAGGGTCCAATTTTGAAAGCTTTGTAATTGTCTTGACGCTTCTTTAAACATAAAATTTAAGTGCAATTTTAATGTTCTTAGAGAATGGTGAGCTCTGCTTGCGAGCTCGCTTCACCGAACGGAGCCTCTTTGTCCTCCTTCCTGGGATAGCATGAGACACCTCAATCACGTTTTGGCAATCTGGAAGGGGAGGGGGAAGAAACAGCTTATTTATAGCTACTCCTTCCCAACGTCAGCCTCTTTCAAGACTTGCAAGTATGAGAGACGGGCTTGTTTTCTGCCTGTCTCATGGTGCACTTTCATTTTTGGATTCCGGGGGGGGGGGGCTGCATCGCCATACATCCCCAGTTTGATTATTAGCTAGAGTTGTACTTTGAAAAAGACAGAAAGAAAGACTGAAAGAAAGACTGAAAGACAGACAGACAGACAGACACAGAGAAAGAAAGAAAGAAAGAAAGAAAGAAAGAAAGAAAACATCATAGAAGCAGGCATGCATATATGATCGTGCCGCGTGGTGGGGCCTAGCCGGAAAGCAGGGAGCACTCCCCCTCAGTTATAGGGAGAGTGGGAGGGAAGGCTTCTGCAGGGGTGACATTTTCCCCCTTTCCTCCTTGTTATTCCCCCCCTTGTTTGGTCTCAATATTAAATCAGTAGGAAAAAAGAAAGAAAAGAAAGAAAAAAGAAAAAAGAAAGGTGTGTGTGTATATGTCTATGTGCGAGCTTGTGTGTGTGTGTGAGTTTGATTAATTTAGAGCACATTGTTAATGGGGAGGGCGTTATAGCAACTTCCAGGAGCTGCCCCCCCAACAAACTAACTAGAGGGAGTACTGGGAAGTGCTGGGAGCCCTCACCCAAACATAAAGTGGAGATATAGTGAAAGGATATAGTTAATAACGATGGACAGACAGACAGACAGACAGACAGACAGACAGATAGATGATTCAGTGCAAGGAGCAGTGTGCAGGAGGGGTCCCAAGGAAGTTGTGCACCTTGGCACCCAGGGGAAAGTGACAAGAGGTTGGCTAATGCTCCTTATGAGTAGCAATTATGGGTCCCAAAACAAGGCAAGGAAAGTGTAAACAAAAGCAGCCTGCAACCCTGCCACCTTGACTACCCTCTGATGTGGACAGTTGGCTATTACTGGAAGTGCCTCAGACTATAATTACTGCATGGGAAGCGAGTGCAAGGCGCAGGCCAGACCAGCTAGTTGAGTGACATGGCCAGATCAGCCATGTCACTCAACTAGGAATTCGAGCTGATGGGTAGCTCAGAGGTCTAGATCTCAGCCTGTGGAGCCAGAGGTTGGGAGTTCCAAGTCCCTGCTGTGCCTCCTTAACAGGGGCTGGACTCAGTGACCCATAGGATCCCTTCCAGCTCTGAAGTTCTAGGATTATTATTATTAAATGTCACAAGGGTGCAAATCTGAAGGCTCTGGCTAATGAGCTTGTGTCTTGTTTTACTATGTTAGAGACTAGACAACTTAATGCTCTGGGGACATCAAGACAACCTATGACCGAAACCCAGCTGGTTGGTTTGGACCAGCAAGAGATATAGGTGGCAAACAGTTCAGTGGTTCCAGGAGTGACAGGATCAGTGATGGGGCCGATGGTATTGTGGTGTGATACAGCAATACCCCGTCTCAACATTACATCTTAGTATGGGGGTCCAGGGGTGGTTAGTACAATAGTTAAATTTAATTTCCAGGGTGCACAGGGACTACCCTGGCCATGCATGATTTCTGTTTGAGGAAGCCTTTCCTTGAGGGTGGGTGCAAATAGAGGAGGTAAATAGCTCAGCGGGAGTAGTGAACCCAATGGCAGATCCTCCCCACTACCCTAAAAGGGAGGATGCAATTTGCCTGTCGCAAGGTTTTCAGTTTGGATTTCTGATCCCAGGGGTGGGAATATGTAGGAAATCACAGGCTGAATATTTTAACTCCATGTGGGGCATGGAAGACATAATAGGTTTTTTTTAATTGACAAGAAGGTTCATGGGGGATGTGTTGTGCCTCCCCTTTTGCAGTCTCCAGTTCTACATCTCAGGGTGTTTCCTTTGGTGTGGGTCCCAAGAAAGCCAAAGCAGTTTAAGATGATTTATCACCTCCTGTATCAGGTGGGTGGCTCAGGAAATGACACTATTCCGTAAGAGTTATGCTCATCATGCCACACTTCATTTGATGCTGTGGTGCATTTGATTCGGGCAAGCAGTTTTGGAGCGGAAATAGTGAAGTGCGATATCAACTCAGCCTTTTGCCTTCTTCTAGTCCATTCAAAGGATTTTGGCTTGCTAGGCTTCTCTTTTCAGGGCATTTTACATAAATGGGGCTCTTCCTATGGGTTGCCCCATCTCCTGTGCTGCGTCCAACTGCTTCAGTTCAGTTTTGCAGTGGAAACTCAGACACAGGGCAGGGTCACAAGTACTGGCCATCTTCTGATGACTTTCTTTTTTGTGGTGAAAGGGGGTCAGAATGGTTCAAACTTGTCTCAGAAGTTTTTTAATCAATGGCCCAGGAGCTGGGGCTCCCACTGGCAGAGGAAAAGACCGAGGGTCCCATTTCTTTTTTTTACTTTTCCTTTAATAGAATTGGGCACATAGTTCCTGGCATGTAGGTTACCTGCCAGCAAACTGGTAGGGTTTCAGGGAGTGACTGGGTATCCTCATAGGTAGGAAGAAAGTGATGCTCAGGGAATTGCAGGAAATAGTTGGGCACCTCAATTTTGTGTGACAAGTTGTGTCATCAGGCAAAGCTTTCCTTGAGAGGCTGTGTGAGGCCATGTGCAGTCTACGAAGACTGTTTCATAGAATAAAGATAAGGCATGCAGGTGCTAGGACTTGCAGGTTTTGATTCAATTCCTGGATAGTTCCAATGGTGTTTCTTTCTGGAAGGCAGACATATGTCTTGGGGCAGACTCCCAGGTGCAGATTGATTCATCAGGTTACAGAATTTATTTTAAGGGATGGTGGTGTGCAGGTGTGTGGCTGGGGCTGGGCATAGGACGGGTTTCACTCGAGACCTGACATTTTTTTGAGTTCTTCCCTATTTTAGGGGTACTCTGACTGCAATCACAGAACTGGGCTAATTCTGCCATGCGATACTGGTGTGACAACCTAGTGGTTTTCCATGCATTGATGACCTACTTTGTGATCAGAGCGGGTGATGAGACTAGTATGGGCCTTCACTTGGCGAGCCCTGCAATTTAACATTGTCATGCAGGCACAGCATATCTGGGAGCAGAATGACAGCATCACTGATGCCCTGTCCCGTCAACAGATCGAGCAGTTCAGGGTGTCTGCTCTGGGAGCCAGCATGTGCCCTGAGACTCTGCCTCCTAAGGTTTGGCAAATTGGCAGAATAAAGCAGAGTGCACAATAGGGTTGGCATCCCCGAGGATGCACAAGGGGTATTTGGTCGTGTGTACAGAATTCCAAGAATTCAAGTTAGAGAGGGACTCAAGGGACTTACTCATATAGGAAGGGGCTATTTTAAAAAAGTCAGCAGGGTTACCTGACTCTATGTCAGATGTTCACATCTCAAAATGTTAGAAAGGGCATTGCCCATTTTTGTAAAGAAGGGGTCTGGTGAGACCTCTGCTACAAACCTGATTCCGCACTTCGGCAGGCTCCTCTTTTAGTTGGACTCCGAAGTTAATAACATGGTTAATGTTAATACAATGTGGCCCTAGTTTACCCCATCACCTGTGTCTCATCTCATTATTCTGGGATGGGAGAAATGGGTATTTTGGTAGTCAAATAATAAAGAACTGGTACAGATAGAAAGTATAAGCTGCACGCTTTTTTACTTCTGCATTCTAAAATGCTTTGAACATCAGTTTTGTCAGCTGCTGTCTCCTACATGCAGGCGACCTTTGCTCTGTTGCTAGAAATGATTCCCACAGAGATTTAGCAGATTCAGCCAGATAACTGGCAAAAAGACACTGAAGTTTTGATAATAGCTAAACCTGGCTTTTGTAGGACAGTTCCTACATGCTGTACATTTATTTTTGCCCACAAATACACTAGTATAAATATTGGAACAGGGTGGGAGGGATGAAACAAGACTGAGAAAAAAAAATATTAACATGATTTATTATTTCCAAAAGAGAAAAAACTCTGGTTTTAAGCTAAATATCTTGGTTGAAGATATACCCTAAAAGCAAGGAGTTTCAAACCATAGATCAAGCCTCTATCACAGAACATGGACACAATGAGGTGCCCTTCTTGTACCTTTATCTTACTCCAACAAACTAGTAATAACTACACACCATCAAATCTTATTCCAACTTATGGCAACTCTTTCCAGCGTTTTCCAGGTAAAGACTACTCGGAAGTGGTTTATCATTCCCTTCTTCCTAAGGCATTCTGGGATTGTGTTGCATGCTCAAGGCTACAAAGGCTGGCTTTTCTCACACTACAACATAAACCCACTAACCCACCATTCCCTATATAGTGCTTCACTGGTGCTGAGGAAGAGCTGAAATTAAACAAAAGTTTTGATAGCATCTACAAACAGCAGATTTGCAGAACAGTTCTGTCCCCACTTCATAATCTGTACTAGTCCAGTTCACTTGACCCATATTTAATGCTATTGTTCTTAATAAGGTTATGCCCAGGTAAGCATAAACCCATTCATTTTATTTTTGTTTTGTTCTATAGGCAGAGGTGAGTAACTTCCAGAGACCTAGGGCAGTGTCTGCTGTCCCCAGGAGCTCAGAGGGCTATCTGAAATGCCTCTCAGTTTTAAAGCACGTTTTTGCCTAAAATAGCTAATCGCATCGCCTTAGCTGTAATCAATCATCATTGCTTTTAACTTCAGTGATTTACAAACCCACCATTCATTTATGTGGGAGAGACAACACAGAAATCTGTCATCAGCCATAACAATGTGATGGCTAGAACTCCCATGAAAAATTATTGTGATATTTTAGCAAGCTGAAAATGTTTACTTACTGGGACATAATTCCACTAAGTTAAATATGGTATATTTCACAACAAATGCAGCATAAGACTGCAGCATAAATCTGCTCTTTGTCAACATGAAAAATGAAGGATAAAGATATTTTTTACAGAGTTTGTTTCTATTGACTTTCTTAGTGTCCTTTCTATTGTTGTCTTGAAAACCTTCTGAGATACAAGATTTTGTTCAAAATCCATATCTGTTTTTGGATTACCCAAATGGCTGTCTTCCACTCAAATGCCTCAAGTGTTTCATTCTAATGACTTTCTGAAATCTCCCAAGGGTACAGAAATGGACTTTTCTTGTCTTCACTAGAGAATGCCCCTTATGTGGCTGCTCTTAGAGTGTGCATTGGTATCAGGATGAGATGTCAAGGCAACCTTTCAACAGAATACACTCAGTTTTGACCCTGGTGCTACTGGCACACTGAACAAATTCATTTTGCAAACACTCCTACAGAAGAAATTCCCACAAATTCTTTTATTGTACAGCATCTCTTTTGAAGAATTATTCACTGTTTGCCCGAGTAGTCACCCATTTTCACTTTCTTGCCAGAGTCCTGTTGTTACACTAGCATAAGTGCAATAGTGTACATCTGGCAGCAAATTGCTACTTGTTAAAAAGTTACAACTTGTATCCCTTGTCACATGCCAGTCATGTGAGTTGGGGAACAATGAGGAATATGAACAGCAACTCATTCAGTAGTGTCAATTTGTTACTACAGTATACATCCTTGTATTTACGCTGCCGTAACTAACTAATAGGATTCTGGCCTCTATCTATTTATCTGTTTTATTAAAAAATACATATATCACATTTCTCATTCTCAATAAATACCTAATGTCAATAATTATAATGGTTAAATTATAGATAGTGTTGAAAAAATATAGAAAAGCAGCTAGTAAATCAGGATTAACAGGATTTCCCAAGAGGCCCCTGCAGAGAAGGTTTTTTTTTCAAGGAATCTCACTAACCACACCTTAGATGGTTGGATGGGTAGCATGAACTCCCTAACCTACCTGATTGCCATATGGGAGGAAACAGTCCATTAGCTATCCTATTCTCTGTCTATTTACAGCTTCAAAAGAAAATAGCCTGCACATTGAATTAAGTTCAGATATCTGCAGCAATTGCACCCAAGCCTCAGTCCACAACTCTCTCTTGCCCTGCTCATCCTCCCCTTTCATCCCCAGCTCCACTCTTTCCATTACAGAAATGCTCTCATCTTGCCACAGGTGTTCCTCCCTCCTGCTCTCACCCAGGTGCTCCTTTTTCCTGCTCTCATCCCCTGCCAACTCTTTAACTGAGGCCAGTGTGCACTCCTCCTGAAGATGTGACCATGGGCCAGATGGCCTGCCAGGGATGAGGAGAATGTCAGCCTTACAATACCATACATATAAAATTACAAAAGCATTAGAGATGTAAATAACCATTTGTCGTCTTCTTGCCATTCCTTGTGCAAGATATATTCTTCTCAGTCCATAAGAGGATGAGGTATTTGTAATGCAAGAATCAGTTTTGTTTAAGTGAACAAATAATGCTTTTGCACAAATGATGCAAACTCTGGGAAATGGCTATGGCTGCTGCTTTGTTGCATGGATTTTGAAGGATTAGAATTATTTGCATTTAAAAAAAAAACAATAAACCAGCCATTCAGTTCTTCATGTGTGTGAGAGAGAAAGAGTGTGTGTGAGAGAGATTTCTTTCTCAAAGGAATAGGACATAGTTTTCTACAGGGACAGTTTATGCAAATTACTGGGAGCTTGGGAAGAAAAAGTAGTGCCTTTTTCCACACTCCTTTGTGAAGCAAGAAATTTCAAAGGCCTCTAAAATACCTCAATGAGATGTCTCATCTAATCAACCCTTCCTAAATAAGGAGTGGGCAAGGTCTGAGGCCCTTCTGGACTACATCAGCCCTGGAAATGGTCATGAGAGAGAGAGAGAGAGTCTAGATGACGCAAGTTCCAAAAGCAGAAAATAGCTGCTCTTAAAAAGACTTCCTGGGCCAAGGAAGTTTTGAACCTGAGGGCTTTGAGATGTTTAAAAAAAAAAAAAAGAGCCATGCTGCATTTTATCCACTTCTGGTCTAGATTAACAGATCTGGAATATCTTTTTACATCCCCTGAAGATATATCTACTTCACTGTCTGGATAAGCGAAGCATCCAATCAGCAGGCGGAACTTTTCCGTATAGTACACGACCTATCCGGAATTGGCCACAACAATTGGCCTCCATCTAGCATTTCTTGTGACCAATTTGCAGCATTTTTAAAATCAAAAGTGGAGGCTATCCACCGGGATCTTGCACCCTATTTGAAAACAGTGGATCGAGCTGAGACATCTAGCACAGCGCCTTGTCCGTTGAGAATTATTCAGTTTCAACCTGTGACATCCGCAGAGGTGGACAAGGTCCTTGATTGCTGTCGAGCCACCACCTCCTTCCTTGACCCTTGCCCGGCCTGGCTAATCAAAGCCGCCAAGCCAGTGATAACTGAATGGGCCACTGAAATAATAAATGGGTCTCTTCTTGAGGGCAAGGTTCCTCTTGCCCTTAAGGAAACTCTCATTAGACCCATTAGGAAGAAACCGAGCTTGGCGGTGGACAATACTGGCAATTATAGGCCCATCGCCAATGTCTCTTTCCTTAGCAAGGTAGTTGAGAGGGTGGTGGCCGACCAGCCTCAGGCTCTCTTGGATGAAACCGATGCCCTGGATCCATTTCAGTCAGGCTTCAGGCTGTGCCATGGCACGGAAACGGCATTGGTTGCCCTGCTGGATGACCTACTTAGGGAGGCCAGCAGGGGCAAAATGTCCTTGCTTGTCCTCCTTAATATCTCAGCTGCCTTTGATACTGTTGACCACGGTATCCTCCTGGAGAGGCTCTCTGAGTTGGGGGTTGGTGGCCTTGCTCTTGCTTGGCTCCGATCCTTCTTGGAGAGCCGTCTCCAGAGAGTTCAGCTTGGGGAGAATGTATCGGCTCTGTGGTCCCTCAATTGTGGGGTCCCACAGGGTTTGATCATCTCCCGAATGCTGTTTAACATCTATATGAGGCCATTGGGGGGGGGGGGGTCATCCGGGGATGTGGAGCTTTGTGTCACCAATATGCTGATGACACCCAGCTCTATATCTCCTTTTTTCCATCTGCAGTGGATGCCGTTCTGTCTCTTGGGCGCTGCTTGGAGGCCGTTCTGCAATGGATGCAGTCGAATGGACTAAGGTTAAACCCGGACAAGATGGAGGTCCTGCGGGTGGGTGGCCCTGATGTCAGTGGTTTGGGGAACTCCTTCTCTTTTTTGGGGGGGTGACTCTCACCACAAAGAATTTGGTTCGCAGTCTGGGGGTCCATCTTGACCCGGCGCTTACCATGGAGACTGAGGTAGCGTCCGTGGTTCAGTCTGCCCATTTACATCTTCGGCGGATCGCCCAGCTTTGTCCCTATCTAGACGCGGGAGAGCTCACCACGCTGGTCCATGCGCTCGTAGTCTCAAGAATAGACTACTGTAACACTCTCTACATGGGGCTTCCTTTGAGACTGATGCGGAAGCTCCAGATGGTCCAGAACACGGTGGCCAGGCTATTAACAGGGGTGAAAAGATTTTACCATATTTCCCCCACCTTGGCCACCTTACACTGGCTACCTATCTGCTTCCGCATTGATTTCAAGGTGCTAACCATTACATACAAAGCCCTTAAGGGTTTAGGCCCTCGATACCTGGCAGAGCGCCTTCTTCCGCCCAGTTCTACCTGTATCACCCGTTCCAGTCAGGCCGGGCAGTTGAGGGGCCTAATGCCAAGAGAGGTCCGGTGGGAAAAAACTAAAAATCAGGCCTTCTCTACTTACCTGTAGAGATCCGCCTGGCTCCCTCGCTGAGGGCCTTCAAAACTAACTTGAAGACATGGCTATACAGGCAGGCCTTCCCTACAGCTATTACCTAGCCTATCTCCCTTTTTCTTTTTCTCTCTTTCTTCTTTTCCTCCTTTCCCCATCTTGGACTCTGTGATTAACTTGGATTTTACCTTAGTTTATTTTTATGTTATATGTAAACCGCCCAGAGTAGACATGTTCTAGATGAGTGGTATATAAAAAAGTAAATAAATAAATAAATAAATAAATAAAAATAAATAAATTTCAGCAACTCATCCAATTGAAGCATTTGGAAAGAACACTTTCTCCCCAATCAGAAAATGAATAGACCAAACAGAAGAGATGGGGTGAAAAGGGACAGAGCATTAACTATTTAGGGGCTTCTAACCTGCAGTGGGGCCTCCAAGTAATATGTAACTTAGGTCAAGGAACAGGAGCCCTTCCTGGCCTCCTCCCCTACCTTCTTAGATAAGCCCCCATCCCTGAGGCTTTGTGTCACTTACAGCCTTGCTCCAGTTAGCCAAGACTTGGGGAGGTCTTCCCACACCCAATTCTACCCCAAGTCACATGACCCAAAATCAGTCAGGACTCAAGTTGGCCTCAGAGAGTGTCTTGAATTGCATGATTTGAAGGACCCAGATGAGGACCCTATTTGCCTAATGGCATCCCCTGGATCTCCTTACTACCAACCAATTCCTACAGACAAATTGTGGCACATTTCAATTTGACAACCACCTCCAAATCAGCCCCTGTGCCCCATGGAAATCAGCATGGGATCAGCAAAAAATTTTTCCTGAGCTCCTTTTGTTCAACATACCAATCAGGGAATACAGGCCCAAAATTCTCCAAAGCAACCAGGAAACCTCATTCTGGAGCCACAGGGCGGGCAGGCAGAGTCAACAGGGAAAGAAGTCTACATTGTGGGAGGGACAGTCTTTAAAGGTTCCCAGTTCCCCAATCACCAGCACAGGCAATCCATTGACACAAGCATTTCTGGCAGGTCTTACCTGATTTGTTATATCATCATGTATATCATAACAAAATTGGTTACTATACCTGATAAAGAACTGTAAAAATTAAAGCTGGTATAAAACGAAGACACAGAGAATTGAAATAAAGCAGTCTTGGGTGAGGTACTGAGTTTCAAAGGCAATAGGAAGAGAGACCAAAATATGAGATGGATTGACTCAATAAAGGAAGCCACAGCCCTTAGTCTGTAAGGTCTGAGCAAAGTTCTTAACATTAGGACCTTTTGAAGGTCATTAATTGTAGTCTGCAGTAAGTCAGTAACAATTTGACAGCACATAAAACAACACAACAACTGAACTTAGACATGAGTCAAATGGGGGTCATTCTCTACATATATCTTCCATCCCCATATTCAGCTGCACCAATTAAGTATATACAGATGGGAGACAGTGAGTTTGTTTCTACAGAATTGTGAGAGTCCAGATGGTCTCTATGCTGGTTTCTGACATGCATTGCTGCCATGTTCCAGAATATTTCAGGAGTTGATTTCCTGTCACAACATATATTATATAACTGGGACTATAGCATAAAAACACAACATTGCTTTCATCCTCATCAGTCAATTATACTGCTGTCCACCAATCCCACCTCTAAATTCTGGTACAACTATAAAGGATTAACAAATCATCTCCTCATCTATAATGTCTATTCTTTCTTCTTCAGCTTTTTAACACCTTTCTCACTAAAGACCTCTGAAAGGAGGAGTGTTGACGGCATGATTAAGTTGGCCTGGAATGTGTGAGAGCTGCTTCACAAAAATGTCTTTCAAACCAAATGAAAGCCTTAGCAACAATCGTGCTACTAGCATAAATTACACTAATGTTTCATTTAGGCCTATTAATGCTATCAAAAAAGGGAACTGCACACTCTTGATTTCTAAATTGTCCCTGGAGTTTTTCATTCCTAGGATTGTTAGAATGCAATTCCTTTCTTATTCACACAGTATATTCTCATCACAAGAAGCTTTTCAGGAAATGGATGGAAAGACATATTGTGAGAAATGATCCATAGTGGCATGGAATATATCTTACCTCCAATTAACTGATGTATTTTACATTGTAGTATTTTAGCATAAGAAACAGAAAATTTGATGTGGCCTATCTAGATAGCTAAACATCTTCTGTAAGGAAAGAGAGCCAGCATTTTCAAGTACTCCATTACCAACATAAGAATCTATAGAGTAAAACAGCCTGTTTAAAATAAGTCTGACACTTCCCTCCTCCCGAACTGAAGTCAGTTTATGTTCAATGCATAAATCTTGCATTGCAATTTTAAAATTGCATAATGGAGCAGAGGTAGCTGTGCTCCCTGATCTATCTATCTTTCTTTCTTTCTTTCTTTCTTTCTTGCTTTCTTTCTTTCCTACACCATGAAATTCATTCAGAATTAATTCATACTCCATTTTCTTCTTCCCATTCCAGAAGTTAAATACTGATGCTTTGAATTTTCAAAGCTGGGGCCTTGTCTACACTGACTCTTTCAGAGCAGACTGGTGTGGGCTAAATGCTTGGGGTCAGGTGGAGATTTTCACATCCCAATGGCAGTTCAAGCAACCCTTTGGCCCATAGCAAAATCCAGTTTCTTGACCAGTTCTTTAAGATAAACCAAAGCAAATATTATTATTCTTTTTTAAAAGGTGATACAGTGGTTCAGCGATAGCCTACCAGAGTCTGAAAAGAAACTCCACTTTCCCTGCCTATTCACTGAGGAGCAGAGGAAGTGTTCACTGTCCAGAAGTGGCTCACTTATTAAGCTACTTCATGATATCAGGAATTCCAATCAAAAGGAGCCTTAACAGCCAGGAAGCTTTTGGTTTGTTCCCAGCGACTGAATCTGGAAAAAGACCAAAATGAATGATCCTACCCACACCAAAAAATAGAATTCTCTGACAGGGGCTCAGGAATGTGCAGGTGGGGGGTGGTTTGGTTCACTCCAGTGACTGTGGAATGTGATCTCTGGAAAAAAGAGTGAACCAATCTGTCCCCACAGTGGACCAAACAGCAGGACAAATAACCTTCTGATCAAGCCCTAAATTAGTATATATGACCAAAAGTGGGGGGAGGAGGGTTGAGGCTTGTTTTACAACTAGCAGATTTATTTCAGCACAATCATGACAATCTACATCCCATAGATGTGTCGTCAAGATCCAAGTTAATCTTATAGGTGCCACACACCATTTTTGTTTTGTTTTTACTGAAGTAACTTTGTGAATATTCAGATCATGTTCAGATCATAACTCATATTATCTTGATTAATTGCATCTTTTGAAGAGAGTTCAAGATGCTGAGAAAGTTATTTCAGTGTCATTCCAAGAAGAGGTACAGTGATTTTCAGAACAAGATGGGATACTGGGATCATGGTTCAATGCACAACATGTCTTCATTTGCAATATCACTGGAACCAGCAATCCTAGAACAAATGTCATAGTGTTCCAAACTGAGTTTTAAAAATAACTTCTTGGCAGATTCAGATACCACATAAGAAATAAGTCAGTGACCTGGTTCAGAGAAATCCCATCGGGAAAAAAATCCAAATGTCTACTTCAAGGAATTTCAAGGAAAAAAGAAACAGATGTTTTCTATCAAAAACTAATGTTAAAGAGCTACCAGTACTCATTTCCTAAGCACATATTCTAGACTGTAATCATGCACTCCCTTCTTCAGCTTTAATAGATGCAGCAGAATGTAATAATTCATAGTCTGGCTTGTTGACACAGCTTGCTTCAGCTGTTCACAGAGTAAGTTGTTTGTTCACTCAATCTAGAAACACGTCAGCACTCTGTAGACAAACAAGAAGGAGCTGTTGTTTTTGACAGTGGTTGCAGTTGTCTACCACTTTCCAAGGGACTTTGAAAACATGTAATAAGTGTACAGAATCACATGCAGTAAATTTTTACTGCTGTTAACTTTGACACTCTTATTTCCATTAGGAGAAATAACAGACTCCCTCCAATTTCCTTTGTTCAGGCAGAGTAAAATAAGGGTGCAATCAATCAAAATCAGAATGGAAATGAACAAGAGCAACCAAGAGTATGACTCTAGGGATTTCATGTCTTCTTTATTTGCTGGAAATGATGCTTTTCAAATAATTACACTATTTTTAGGTATCAGTTTATGAAATAGCAACTAACATTTTATTTTCTGAATAGATCAGCATTGCAACCTCACAACTACTGGCAGAATTTAGTAAGTACTGCATGTATTCAGTCTCACCACTTTTATGAGGTTCATGTGACAGAAACAGAGAAATGTACTCTGCATTATGTTGAAACATCTAGGGTTTATGAATGGTTAGGAAATCGATGAAGTGGTTTGGCAGTTAAATATCCTCATGCATTAGTAGGCTGTTTTATTGAAGTGGTTCACAGGATTCTATAAGCTCTTTGGTCTCTAATATTTTCTAGGCTTCTAAAATTGCAGGGATGGATCCAAACTTTTCATTCCACTCAGAGAAGCAGCTTCTGTTAATTGAAAAAGAGTTCTGCACTTCAAAGGATATCTTCTGTGAACAGACAATAGTTCTGTGACTGAAACAAAAACTTTAGATACAATCTAGTTGTTCTGAAAAACTGAAAAAAATTCCATATGGGTTTTTAAAAATCAGTGGTTCCCAACCTTGGGTAACCAGGTGTTCTTGGACTGCAATTCCAAGCTGGTAGTGAATGCTTCTGGGAGTTGCAGTCAAACAACATCTGGGTTACCCAAGGATGGAAATCTCTGATTTAAATTATTAAAACTACCTAGCTTCACAAGATTTGGAATAAACCCTGTTTTTCTTGTATTACTAACACAGCACTAGTGGTACTAGATGGGACTGGAACATTGCAAAAAGAATCTTTCAAGTTATACTGGATGCCTGTAGTTTATTAATTGTAATACATTTTGAGTAAAGATAACTTATCTAATATGATCTGATAAAATATTTGACAAAAATCAATGCTGAACAAGCAATAAATACTTATGTAAGTATACTTGTTTCAGGACAAAATATTGTTGATTTCCAATGGAGACTCAATGTGGACCCAATATAGCTAGGCATCCAGCCACAATGCTCTAATTAATACTCATTATTCAAAATGCTTTGGACATAATAAACAACACTTTCTCGGTTCATCTGGGAGGTAGGCCTCCAGTTTGCCAGTTTCATATAGATGTCATGTCTTGTTAGCTAGCACCATTGACACTGTTTCTGCTTGACTTCTATATTCATTTGTGCTTTGCTAGTAAGACAGCTAATAGTGTTTTTTGTTGTTTTATTGATCTTTTGGCTCAAAAAAGTCATTAAAAAAGAAAACAACTCTTTCTCTCTTTCTATAAAGATGATTTTGTGCATGTCACAAAATGGGTCTTACACTATGAAGTACAGTTTGTTAACATTTATCAGTACTATAGGATATTATGTAGTCTGTAAGGGTGCATCATATTGAAAATAATAATGGCATTTGTCTCATTCCATCATAAAATGTCATGAATCTTGGCGTATAACACCTTTCAGTTAAACTATCTGGGTTATTTGAGCTAGAAAAGTCACATATTACATAGATACAGTATCAGCAGTAGCTAATTAATGACTCTGTTAATGCACTTTTCCCTGGAGCTCAGAAATTATTTGTGTTACACTCTTTACCATCTACGATACTTTAGTGGTTGCTAGCTTGAAGGGGTTAATGTCGGATGACCAACTCTAACATACTATAATTGCTACTGATTAGTTTTATGTTGTAATGAAGTAATAATGACCAAAATACCAGGCATTTCTAGGGAATTCATGAATGGCTGGTTTTGCTTCAGGCCATTAACCCCACTCATTAATACCTCTGAAGTGCACTATGCAGTGGTGGTGGTTGTTATTATCAGGAATAATACGAAAACAATTCCCAACACTGTAAAATTAGCTGATAAACTTAGAACATTTGCAAGTTTGATAATATGAAGCATTTTTCATTTTCCAGAAGTGAAAAGATTCAACTATCCTAAAGCCCCAAGGAAATCAAGACCATTCCATATATATCATAATTTGTAAACGCTTTTGACAAAATAGTTTATTTTCCCTAGCTTCGAAAGCCTTAAAAAAACAGAGGGGAAAACATTCCTTTTTCCGTAATCTGCTCGGGGGCAAGGGAGCTGATGTAGTCTCACGTTAGATTTCTCCTTTGAAGGAAGTTATAATTAGTCACAGCAGACTTCAGCTGACCAACAATTACACAGTTTGTCTATACAGGTAACAAACCATTGTATCTAATAGAATATTGTTTACATGTTCTCTTTTCTTCTCTGAAATGACGATAATAAGAAAGATTATAGTTATAGGACTCCATATTTCCCTTTATCCTTTCCTAGTTACAGATATAAAAAACTGGTGACCAACTATTTAATAACAAAATAAATCAACTAAGTACCAGTAGTTATTCAGAGTACTGGATAAAATAAGTTTTTAAAAATAGAAGAAGGAATAGAAAATTGTACTTATCCTTTTCTTAGCATTTCAACTCAAAGAAATTAGGGTTCACCCCCCCCTCCACCCCGTGGAAGGAAATCTCCAACTGTGTGGCAAAATAGAAATAGGAAACTGCATTTATTTATCTAGAATATTTGTACCGTGACTTTCAGCTCCTAAAGATTCTTGAGCATAGCTAATGCACAAACAAGCACACACACTTATCACAGTTCTGGTCAATTTCAGAGCCCTTTTAATTAAAAAAAAAATCCCAATCACCATAGTGGTTGTCTCATTCTGTTCCTCATATTGTAATATTCAGCTGGTACTGGAAGCGCAGTCATCAGCCCTCAAGGCTCTTGTGATATGCTGAGGGCTCCAACCCAGCATGTGGCAGTTTGTGTTGAAGGAAGCAGTATGTCATGTGAGCTTTGTTCTAGATTACTTCTTCATAGCATGTAGTTGCATCAAATTATTTCCAAAGTCTTTTAGCCATATAAAAAATCCAAATAGTTTGTTCTGGCATTTCACTGTTTCACTACTAGATTGGATTAAATTAATTCCAGCAATCCAGTATAATGAAAAAGCTCACATTGGCACAGTAGCAAGGTGCTTTCTATGCACACTGCCCGTTGAGGTTGAGGCTGATAGGTGCTATCATTCAAAAATGCTGGAGGACACCATATGCACACAAGTTCCATGAAATGGACTTTGAGCATGAAACATAAAGAGCGAAAGAAAATTTATATGGCAATGTTTTAAATCAAAGGGGTTAATGAGAATGTAATTTGCAATGCGGATAGATATAAGGCCTAGGCTTACCTGAAACCTCCTGTTTTCTCCTGTGCAGTGGGCCATTGAAAGTGGTGGCGGGTGGTGAAAGTTGCTCTCCATTCCTGCTGAACAACCTGGCAGTCCTTCCCCATGCCCTGTTAAATATTTGCTGACAGTGAGAGGGTGTGCTGCCCCAGGAAGGCAGTTATAGCCCTGACTACGTGACCAGCCTCAGTTGGAAGGCCTTCAGGACCGAAGAGAGTGGGTCTCCCTCTGGTCTGCTAAAGTTGGTAGAGAGCACACTATGGCTATGGATCCGTGTGGTCTCTGGTATCCTGTCATCTCATAGTTTAGTTCCAGCAGCTGACCTGAGTCACTTTATTAAACTGGCATGAACATTAATGCTCTGGATCCTATCCTATGTTGGACTAGGTGTATTCTACCTGGAACAAGTACAGTTTGGACCTTATTTCACCCATCAGCAAATGTGTCATCTCATTTCTTCTTTACCCAGCTACAGAACCAGATAACAGCAATAGTTTTGCTGAGATGTTTGTTTGATCACCTGACAGTACTATGCACTTTCTGGCTAAAGTCTCTGTCCCTTTGATTTTTAACCTGTCAAGTGCTTAATATGATCTTGAGTACTTAAGGACTTCAATTGTAGTCAGTTCTGAATGTTTAAAAATTCTTGTTTTGAGGAGGAAGGTTTGTTAAAATAAGTTATAATTAAGAAGAAAATATCTGAGCATTTAGAAATATAGCCCATTGGTCCCATTGCAATGTTACACTGCTTTCAAGATGCTGGTGGATGATTTCAGAAATGTCATTGATTCCCACTAAAATCTCTGTTTTCGTTAACTTCACTAGCATTATGTTCCCAGGCCATTCATGCACAAGGAGATGACAAAGGGGTCTGTGGGGTTAGTCATCACCACACAGGAAAGCTGCTGCTGCAGATAACAAGAGCTTTATGTCTGAACTACTGTATATGTAGATGACTTGCTGGTTTGCATGGGATCTTTCCCATCAAGATTGTCTACCTCCCACGGTTCTCTCTGCCCCTGCAGGGGGTTGTTCATGTTCATCCCCTGCTGGTCC
This sequence comes from Intellagama lesueurii, assembly GCA_037013535.1. Classification (NCBI taxonomy): domain Eukaryota; kingdom Metazoa; phylum Chordata; class Lepidosauria; order Squamata; family Agamidae; genus Intellagama; species Intellagama lesueurii. Next base: position 53,578,911 of record JBAJHW010000003.1, on the reverse strand, counting down.
AGTCCAGGTCCACTGGATGGTTCTTGTCAGCCCTAGCCCTTTACTGCCCAGGTCCTTTCTCCTATGCTTATTCAGCATGGAGGTCCCACTCCAGCTGTCACAATCTCTTGAATTGCCATTCACACTGCCAGTGATGATGCTGGGTTGGAATAGAAGTAGAAACATGTGGGGTTGGGTTAGGCATTGCTGCATTGGTCCCAGCGCACACCGCCATGGATTGGCCTCTGGCAGGATTAAGAGGCTTTGTGCAGGGTCATGGAAGACCCAGCAGGCACTAGATCTGGGGCAGGATGTTCTTTGGCAGGGCCTGTGTAATAAAAGAGGACCTCTGGACAGTATGGGTCATCAAGCCACTGCAGATCATTGCTCCACACATCCTCTGTCTTCTCTTCTCCACTGCTCTCACCCTCTGCTGTTGACTCCTTCCCTTTTATAGCTTTCCCTCCTTCCCTTCCCAAAGGTTATCCCATTTTTCCATGCCTGGGCACCCCTGGTTCTAATTCAGGCATTGAAGGTACTCCACACTGGGCCTTCTCTGTATACAGCCCTAGTGATGGATGCCAAACATAGTACTCCATGAGGCTGTAAAAGGCATCAAGGTTGATTCTTGCTCTGGACTGCTATCCATCCCCTCACACACTCCTCTCTGATTTTTTTTCTAAACCCAAGCTGCTACATTCCTTCGCGTCAAAACATTAGTCTTAGTCGGATACCATTCCTGCACCACCTGCCTGATAGCATGTTTAGTGTGATGTGAAGGCCACCAGAAGGTGTGCTACCCTGGTCTCCTGAATTTTGACTGGCTGGCTTGAAGGTTGACTGCAGGTCAGGTGGACCAGAGGAAAATAGTTTTTCTTCTGATTCTCCTACTTTCTGTTTAAGGGAATATGGGCTGAGCAGCTGGCATGTCACATTTGGACATGGTTGCCATAGAGTTTTTATGTGCCCCTGTAATCTCCAGGACTGTCATTCCTGGGTTACACTCAGCTGGTCATTGAAGAAAGGTAGATGTATTGGATAAATACTCAAGTAGCCTAATGCTCTGGATCCATGCCTACTGCAGAGTCAGGAGTTCTGTTCCTATAACCAATAAAGTTGTGGCCTGAATTTTTCCATCAAAGTGTACTTGTGACTTTCCCTCCTTCTTTTCCCTTCCTCTTTGGTACTGGGTGCTGTTATGCACTTTATGTGCTATCAAGATGGACCCAACTTATAGCAACTCTGATAGGTCTTTCAAGGTAAGTGAGATATTTAAGGAGTGGTTTTACCAGTTCCACACCCCCAGAGTACCTACTATTAGCACCAGAAACACAAATTAACACAAATACCACCTGTGGCCTCTAAAGTAGGAGCTGAGTAACACCCTCCTTGACCACTTGTACCTTCTTCTTCTACAAATGAATTGTCTATAGGGGAAGAGGAGAAGAGAAAGGGAGAGTTCCTGGTGGGGGAAGTAGCAGAAGGAGATCAGGATGCAGGACGTAATTGTGTATTGCTTGTGCTACAAGGAGTACCCTGCTTGATCTATATTTCCTCATGAGAGACCCCTTTTGATTCATTGAAATGTTCTTAATGGACATAGTAATGTCCTTTCATCCGGTTCATGATCAAGCCTGCCAAATTCACAGCAATATATATCAACAACCAATCTGTGAGTGCTGAAAGAGATGCAAAACAACTTGGAAGGGAGACAGAAGAAAGACAACTATTACAGAAATGTTGAGAGAGCGGGAGGATCAGGCATAAGATTTTGATATAAAGATGGAAACGACAAAAGAAAGAAGTGGCTCCACATAGGTGTTCTGAGAGTTCCTGTATGAGAGTAATTGAGACTTGAGAGCAGTGTGTACTGCTAAACTTCTTGCCACCATTAGCCTTCAAAAGGATATCTGTTTGAATGAAGAACAAAAAGCATCTCTTGATGCTCTCTGTATTTGCAGTAGCATGTGGATGGGGAAGCAGCCAGGAAGCATCAAGTCCTTTAATGATGCAGGGAATCAATTCATGCCACTTACGTGTCTCCAAAAAGAAATGCATCAACAAAAAGAAGAAAAGCAACAACACATATCTGCATAAAGTGTCCATAAACCAACATTTTATCAATTGAATGGAAGTAAAATAAAGTCTACCATAGTGGATGTCACTGTGACTAGGACCTGGGTGTCTGCTCTTCAGGTGCTAATTGTGGATAAGCATCTGCAGGGCCACTCACTGCTTTACCTCTTAGACATCCTTGATTCTGGACTTCGACTAAATAGCTCGTTAAACAGAAAATGTCTTCAAGAAGAAGACTATAACTGACTGTCAGCTAGGATGCACTGTTATCCTAGTGCAATGAGGCAGCATCAACCTCCACAACAAAAAGATTGTTAGGAGGGAAGTGTTCGTGATTAGACATGGGAACAAACCACCGCCTCAGCAGTTCGTGCCAGTTCGTTTAGTGGCTGAACGTTCAGTGAACTTCAGTGCTTTAAAGCCCTGTCTCCTCTAGTGGGTTCCCACTTGGAGATAGCACCCCGATTTCCCTGCCTCTGAGTGGGTGCTTGTCAGAGGACGCGAGACTTTGAAGCACCAAACACCTGTTCAGCCACTAGACAAACCAGCACAAACCATCGAACTTGCTGTTTGTGCCCATCTCTATTAGTGATGCAAGAGTTTGGAAGGCATAAAGCTGGCTTTAAGTCAAGATAAACTGTTAGGATAATCAAAAAAGAAAAGGTATACAACCTCTTCATTTGGCTGAATGATGCAAATTTTATTACTTATTTATTTTATTTAAAATATTTACAGTATATGCTGCCTTTCTCCTGAAGGATCCAAGGTGGAAAGGGAAGAGTCCAAAAAGCAACAACAACAACAACAAACTGGGTCTTAAAAGTCTTTATTTCCCTCCCCTCTATTTCTTCATCCTTCCATTCCTTATCCTGTCCAAGATGAGATGGATGGAGATTTAAAAAAAAAAAAAAAGTATTCAAGCCTGGCTCCCTCAAGCTGCTGGTGTAAACTGCAACATTGTTAGTTGAGAACAAAGAGAGAAGGAGAGGAGAAATGATCTTCCACTGCTTTAAATGTAAAGTCCAGCTGTGATTTCAAGCCTGGCTCTTGGCTTGTATGAAGCACAGGCTTCCTGACAGGTAAATAAAGACAGATAAATAAATAAATAAATAAATAAATAAATAAATAAATAAATAAATAAATAAATAAAGATAGATAGATAAATCTTGAGATTTACAGATGCCTGTTAGAGAGGAGGTTTTTAGGGTGGATTCTTGTTTTTTGTATGCCTATTTATGTTACTTTTTTGTAGCCCCCTGGAGTACTGGCTTGCCACTAGATGGCCAGGATATAAATCCATTCATTCATTCAATAGATGACGCTCAGGTACTTTCTAGAAGTCTTCACATCAACACATCTACAGACTGATTAAGATGTCTTTCTACTTAAAAGCCCATTTAATAACTTTTGGTAATATTACTGGACATTTAAAATCTCAGATCTTAAAAAAAAAATCAAATATTTTTCTCATCTAACTCCTTCAGGTCCCTTGCGAGGATGAGCACAGCTGGTGGTTCCTTCAGCTTCTCTCTGACCCCAAATGACCTTGACTCTGTACCTGAAACAGCCAACCTTGTTGACTTTCAATTCGAAGGACTGGTACTTTCCCACACAGCTGAATCACTCCTGCTTGTGTTTCTGCTCGCCTGCCACAATACATTTCCTTCTTCTTATAAAGTAGAAATTTGGATGGAGGAGGGAGAGAATAAGAGACAAAGAGAGGGAGAGGGAAGAAGAGAGAGATCTATCCCCAGTTCTAATTTTGTCATCACAGATCAGATGCTGAGTTTGAAAGCAATGTACATACTTCCTGGTAGTTTAGATTTCGATGTCTTCATTATCAATATTAAGGTTATGTAATTTTTGTGCAGTCATGAGTTTTGTCCTCTTCATGTTCAACTGCAGTCCTGCTTCTGAATTTTCTTTTTCAATCTTCCCCATTAGTCTTTCAAAATCATTTATGTTTTCCGTCAATATTATGTCCTTTGCACAGCTTAAATTATGAATGTTGCTTCCACCAATTTTCACACATCAGGTCAGGGAGATAAAGACAGACACACCCACTGGTCCAAGATCTTCCTCACACAGGATGTGGCAGCACTATAGCTCCTATACTTGGGTCTTTTTACAGTTTTTTTTTTTGAAAAATATGGCAAAGTACCATTGGAAAATTGGAAAAGAGAAATAAATCAAGCCTGAACTCCCCCTCAAAGTGAAAAAAACCCAAAACTGAAGCTATTATACTTTAGATACCTGATCAAAAGACAAACCCCAATGGAAAAGACAAATGCTGGGAATGGTAGACAGTAGTAAGAAAAGAAAAATATCTAACATGAGATGGACTGACTACATAAAGAAAGCCTGAAAACCAGAGCAGGATTGCTAATGGCAGGGCATTTTCAAGGTTATTAACTCATAGGGCTGCCATAAGTCAGAAATTACTTGATGGCACATAGTAGCAACAAGATTGACAAAGGGAAACAGAAAAATCAGTTCCCTTAGTTTTCTTGCCATAGGGCCAGTTGCCAGAATACATCAAGGCTTCGGTTTTCTACTCCTATACTGTTAAAAATATTTCTCTCTTTTCCTTATACCTTTTTTAAGTCAGATTTTGAATTGGACTTGCTTCCCAGCTGCACAAGAACTTATTGATCTCCATTTGTCTCTAAATACTAAAACTCATGGTGCTGCTTCTCCCCAAATCCTCCGTACATGCTGAAATTTTTCGTTTTAAGAATAGTCAGCCTCTACCAAAGTAGCAACAAAAGACTGAGAACTGCCACGATCATGCCAAAGGAGATCCACATTCTAATAATTTGCTGGAACTGCAGTGCAAATAAGCTACACCTTACCATAGCAATACTAATTATTATGCACTTTCAACATAGTCCTTGATAATGAGTAGGTTGCTTAGGGCTGTGACCCCCACACATATTGCATAGAAATAAGACCCATTGCAATCAATGAGGTATATCTCAGAGTAAACATAGTTCCATTTGGGCTATATTCCTCTGTCAGATGTACTGAGCATCTGATGTATTTGACATGAGAATATACGTTTCATAAAATAGTTTCAAAGAATTTCTAACTTAATAATTGAAGGCTGACTTGCTCAAGGACAGATATTGACTCAGTCATAGAAGCCTTAATTTGAATATCTGTTCTATAGCTTCTAATACCAATTCATACAAACCCCAATTGACTTCACAGCCTACAGCTTGAGCTTCACGTGAGTAAATAATATATACATATACACACATATTAGTCAATATTACTTACAACAGATCCTCTGTCAGATATCAGGAGCCAACTACCTACAACTTCAGATCTGATCAGAAAGAAAGATAAATCTTCTAGGGATGAAAAGTGTCTTTGTATAATGTGAAATAACAATTTGGGATACAGGATTTTATGCAGTTAACTATGTTTGTATTTAGTAACCATTTCACAGATTTGTAGGTGTAATTTGTTAGTTACTTTGATAGCCTTCAGGTTCTAAAGTGGAAAAGAATGGTGGGTTTTTTAAAAGAAACAAAATATTATTTGTAAGTATATTTATTATGCTAGAGTAAGTCACAGTTAGAGGAGGCCCATTTGAATCAATGTAACGTATGGAGGAACTGACTCACCAAATCTCTATTCAGTGGGCCTACTCTAGTGCAATTTATTTATAGACTACAATATAGTAATCTAAACAATAGGACTTTGGTGAATACAAACTGTTGCATGCATAGGTCTGGTTATAGTTTTTCTTCCTTGTGTACTGTTGCCTGTTTTTGGAGTAGACTGACTTTCTGTTGCCTTGCCTCTGCTTTTTTTCTTTAGGATTTTTGGAATGCCAGAAAACATGAAATGGGGAAACATGAATGGGAAACCCAAAAGAGGCTTTTCTTATGTGGCATATGAAAAATACAAAAACAAAAGAAGTGCTCTCAGGAAAGAAACCACAATCAAAGAAATGCAAAAAGTTTAACTGCACATCCCTAACCTTCCAGCAATTTTATATACTGTTGAATATGGTGTCTGACTGGACCGGCTCTGTGAAGTGGGAGTAGGAAGCATAGTGCAGTACTTTTACTCCTACTCATAAACCAGTTACAGGAAGTAATATTAGAGGCTCATCCTCATTACACTTAAGCTGTGGGGTGCCACAGGGCTTTTTATTTTTCTTCTGCACTGTTTAACATCTACATTTACATGACAGTTCTGTTTTACCTTGTGATTAGAGTTGTTTGAGACAAAGCAGGTGTTCGGATGGTGTTCAGATCCTATAATGGGATAGATGAGGGCTGATAAAGTGAATTTAGTTGTGATGAGATGCAGACTTTTAAATTAGTGATTCTTGGGTCCAGGAATTGGGTAGGCAATGTGTCCTGGATGGGGATGCATTTTTCTTGAAGGAATAGATATATAGCTTGAGAGTACACCTGGATTCATTTATGTTAATGAAAACTCCTAGATGAACATTTGTCCTACTTCAAACTCCCATATTTCTCATTATTAGCTCAAGTGACATTGGTGGCTCAACGTGCTTTTGGCCAGCTTTAGATGGCTTCCCAGCTACAACCATTCCTAGTTCACACATAGTGTGAATAGTATCACTTAGACTATTACAATTCACTGTGTGTGTGACTGCCCTTGAAGATGATACAGAACCTGCAAATAATGTAAAATGTGGTGGCTAAACTGCTGGCAGGGAGATCATTTAAAAACTACATTACACCAGTTCTAAAGGAATTCTATTGGTTACCAATGCAATGGTAAATTGCTTGAGCCCTAGTTGCTTGAGGAAATGTCTCTGAGAAAACATATACCTGCCCAATTTGTTAAGGTCTGCTGGCAGATCTTTCCTCTGTGTCCTGTGAATGATAACAGTAGATTATGTGAAGATGTGGAAGAGGATTTTCTTGGCTCTGTTGCTTGGAGTCTTCCCTTGGAGACTAGTGGGCACTAATCTTAGATTCATTTTGGGGTTTCCCTAACATCTGGCTGTTCACTAAATCACCTGGGGCTTTGTGTTATTATAGCTTGGTTTTTGGTGCACCAAAGTATTTTATTTTGATTAATGAATAGTATTACATTGCTTTAATTCTTTTAATTTGTTTTACATTCTTTTCAAGTTATTTAATTGATTGTACATAACCTGGAGATGTTCGGATAAAGAACAGGCAAATATTTTAATAAATACATATGTGCATGTATATTCTTTCTCAAAAATGAGACAAAACTTTACTGATGCAAGAGGAATAAACTATAATGTGTTCCTTTGTTTGAAAAGCTGTACATTCAGAAAACAATCACAGATAAATTATCCTGTTAGAAATTTAACTTTTAAAAGAAAAATCCTTTGTTTATTACCTTAAGATATATGATGATTGAGTTCAGCTTGTGACTTATTTTTTAATTAAATCATATTAATAATGGCCCACCCTGTTACACATGACTCTATAAAAGGTGTTCGATAAGAGTCTGCTATTGGTTTGTTAATTAATTTCCTGTGATAAAGCTTACAAATGGTGGCATTTTTCTATGGCATGTTGAACCTACATAATAGACCATCATTCTAGCAAGACTGTGTAACTATTAACAACAAGGTTTGCTATGCTCACTGGGTTCCTGCTATTAAGATTTTTAATCTAACCATAAATAATATTGACAACACATATTGAGGAGGGTCAAATTAAAATTCTACCCCAAAATAATCACCTTGTGACAATTAAGAAATGGCATCCAATTCAATCATTAAACAGGAATTGAATTTCAGACACTATGGTTGAATGATTAGAAATACCTGGACTGGTTTTAATTGCCTTTTTTTTTTTAAGACTATGGAAAACTCTTCCATCAGAGTTAGTAAAACAGAAAGTCACCTACTTGCTGACATAGCAGGTCTTCAGATGGAACCATAAAAACCTCAGACGTCAACCAGAAAGTTTCATGGGAACATAGTTTAACATTTATTCGTATGAAATCAGACGTCTTACAATTCAGTATGTGGCTGCATTATTTCTAATAAAAAGCAAAATGTCCTGCTTATATACCACCCCATACTGCTTAAAACACTCTCTGGGTAGTTTACAATTTTTTTAAAATTACACAGGCGACACACTTCCCCTACTCCTGTGAGCTGGGTACTCATTTTACCAACCTTGGAAGGATGGAAGGCTAAATCAACCTTGAGCCAGCTGTCAGATCCGTTGGTATCAAACGCTGACCGTGAGCAGAGTTTTGGCTGCAATACTACAATTTAACCACTGTGCCACAAGGCTCTTCCAATAATAAGAAGGGAAACAAAAAATAGACAAGTTTGTTTATGTAGAAAAAGCATAGCTATTGTCTAGATGCTTACCAGACAAAGAAACCAGACCAACCAATTAAAATTCTACCCCAAAATAATCACCTTGGGACGATTAAGAAATGGCATCCAATTCAATCATTAAACAGGAATTGAATTTCAGACACTATGGTTCAATGATTAGAAATACCTGGACTGGTTTTAATTGGCTTTTTTTAAGACTATGGAAAAAATGTATGCATACAAATGTATACACAGAAACAATGTATGCAGAACTTAAATGTTTCACTTGGGAAGGTACATCTAAAAAACTAACTAGTTACAACTATAGTCGAAGCTCCCTACCCAAAGCAGTCAGTTACCATCATACCAGTAGTTTTTTAAAAAGTGTCTATCTTTTTAATTAAAAATAACTAGAGTAGTTACTTTTAGTTAGCCTTTAAAACCCATTGCAATATCACAAGCTGCTGGGCTATGGTACAAAATGCACTCTGCTCATCTCACCTTGACATCTCACCTCAGCATGCAAGAGAGCACAAGCATGAACCAGCAGCACAAGCCAGCACTTCAACCGTAAGTTATTTATTCTTCATTATTTAGTGAGCACATGAAAATAAGTAGAAAGTACCGTTTCACAGCATATTGAGTTATCTCTGTAAGTTACAGTTACCAAAAGTCACAATAAGTTACTTATTGGACACCGTAATTAGTTAGCTCTTTGCAACTAGTTTCTTCCAAGTTCTGGTTACATGTGGAACATTATTATATATTTACTCAAAAATAAAGCCTTTTATTTTCAGTAGGACTACTCCAAAACCTTTAAAAACCCTGATGTATTTAATATCATTATTATGCCATACTACTTATAATCTGCAGCTAAGAGAGTAACTACACGGGCATTTGTCCCACTGTTTGGTCCACTGTGGAGATGGAGTGGTTCGCTTCTTTTGCAAGTGACCGGATGACATAAATGGCAGTGTGAACCAGCCCATCCCCAGAGCATTCTGTACCCACACTGTTTAATACAATTCCTGTCGCAAAAGTAAAAGAAAAACCTAGATGAATGATATAAGAAAAACTCAAAATTGTAAATGATGGGACACAGACAGAGTTCTAACTCCTGTCCTCTGAAGATGCCAGCCACAGAGACTGACGAAACGTTAGGAAGAAAATCCTCCAGAACACGGCCAAACAGCCCGGAAAACCTACAACAACCAAATAGATATGCCTTAGCACTTCATTGTCCTGATGCATAACTTACTTTGTGGACAAGGAGCCACAATTACAATAGAATATGGAGAAACAGAATGGTTTCCCATAAGCAAGGGTGTCAGACGAGGGTGCATTTTAGCCCTTTATCTGTTCGAAGTGTATACAGAACTTATCATACAGAAAGCCAGGCTAGATTCAGATGAAGGACAAGTGAAAATTGGAGGAAGAAACATCAATAATTAAGCTTTTTTATTATTTGTATTATTTGTTTTTAATTTGTAGGCCACCTTTCTCCCAGTAAGGGACCCAAGATATACATATGATTCCATCTTACTGGCAGAAAGCAGCAATGATTTAAAACAACTTTTAGTGAAAGAAGAAAATTCCCAAGCAAGACTGCTATGAACATTAAGAAGACAAAAATCACAACTATAGAAGAACTATACAACTTTAATGCTGATAGTAGTAAGTTGCAACTACAGGAGGTCCATTGAATCAATACAATTTATAGAGGCAATGACTCACCAAACCCCACTGATTCAATGCACCTGTTCCAATTGTGAATTATTACTGAATTTCAGCTATTGTTGGCAGAACATGGCCAAGGACACAACAGTGTCAGGATGCTGGCAGAACCTTCTTTCACTTTAAAACAATGTTTAGAAAATGAGAGAATAGCCAGAAGGAAACTCTTCCATCCATAGAAACACTGCACTACCAGAGTTACTGCTTCATTTATTCTTTCCTGAAAGCGGTTGATAGGGGGAATGGACAGGCAGCTTTCCCTCCTTTTCATTGATGAGGTCTGCTTATATTGTGCAGATGGCTGAAGTGGATAACATACGAACAATACAAATACCTATTTTGTTTCGCTTTATTTGCATCCCTTTTCTAGCCAACTACCACACTATAGAAAAAGAGATCCATAGAATTGTAGCAGGCACTCATTCAATGTACTTTGGAGTCATTAAATGTTAGATTAAAAAGCTTCCAATAGACAAATATCATGTAGACACATCAATTGTGTACTGCCTTTGCTTTGCCAAAAGGAGTAAAATGTCATCACTGCAGTTAAGAACACTGGGATTGTGTTGAAATAGCCTCCAAATTATTTTTTGAAAGCATTTCAGCAGCTGAGCTTTTTCCAAGCATTAATCTAATCTGTTATGTGAATTTGATTCAAGGGCATGTTTCCCAGCTAGCCCTACACAGTACAAGCCCTGTCAACTTTCAAATAACAAAATGTATTTACATTTGCTGATGTTCTGGCTGTATGCGTAGAGTCACATAGCTAGCTTAGCCTGATTGTCAGGAAAGCTTTACAGTTCTGTCCATGCAAAATATTCTCTCATTACTACATTATCCTGAAAAGGTTCACACGTACAAGCAAACATGGGCCAATTTCAGATGAAGGCTCTGTATTTTGAGATTACTCAGAAGCCATTATAAGGCATTACTTGAGCTCTTTTAATTGTTCTTTGTAAACAACTGAATACACATTCTTACTTCTACTCAAGCTTTAAAAGTGCCACAGCAGCTTGTTTTTAAGGCAAAGACCAGCAGGTTACTCTAATATAACACTTTATGCAGCACCCTTCACTTTATTATTATGAAGATTTATATTCTCTCCATTCTGCAAATAATCTTTACTATCTCCTGCTGGTTTGAAAGTGCTTTTATGTAGAGGGAGATGGCTCATCTGCACACCCTATAAGTACAGATGTATTTTCTGTCTGGCCTCTTATTTGCAGTGGTTAGACTGCTGGGTCGGAACTTGGAAGATTCAATTCTTACTGAGACAGTGAAAACTCATTGTCTTTGGGTGCATCTATGCAGCAGGGAAAATATGGATTAATCTGTGAAAATCAGGTCTCCCCTGGTGAATTTGTTATAGACATCCAAATCTGCAGGAGTCAGCAGGGGAAAGGGGCAGACAACTTGGTTTATACTGAGCTCCAAGGGCAGAAGATGCCTTAACAAGTTAACAAGTGCTGACTGGCAATTTCCACCTCTCTCTGTCTCATCTCCAAAGTGCTCTAGCAAAACTCTGTTCCATCACTGAGGTGAAACCTTTTTCTTTCAAACATTTTTGGCATTTGGTTGAGAGCAACTGACCCCCAAGAGTACCCCTTTGCTTTGGATCAGGTGATCACAATGCCAAATACAGACAAAAGCAATCTCAAACCACTTTAAACCACTTTCATTGGCTGAAAAATAAAAAAATGATTCCCCACTCAAAAAAGACAATTCCACAACAGGTTCCCCCACCTTGATCTTTACGTTATATAGACACCAGGCTTTAATTCAAATGTGTCATTGCCCAATTTAATGTAAAGTGCAGGGTAAATGGCCAATGTAGTCACCCTTTTAGCCTGATCTGCTTCACATGACAGTTCTGAGGATGATGTAGGAGAAGGGAAACCATCTATGCTACCATTAGCTCACTGGAAGAAAGGCTGTATAGAAATGTAAGTATTGAATTATCTCTAATTAACTCCTGAGAGAGGAACCAGTTGTCCACAGATTCAGTTAAGGAAACATACATTGATTCACTGAAATCCTACTGAAATGTTCACGTATGTGTGTATGTATTTATTGAGTTACAGTTAGTCCCAGTGAGTAAGTCCTTTGCTACAAAATGACTTGAACCCACCCATATGTAAATTTTGTGTGAATAGGCCGAGAAAATGAAATTTGTTCGGACGTGTTTTTTTCTTCTCTTAACAGCCAATAGTAACTACAACTGTATTCATTCAACAGGTGATGAGAGGTGGAATACCAAAACAATTATCTATATATTCCGGTATTATCTAGTCACCACACATAGTCAGGAGCAGTGGAGCCCCACCCCTTCTTTTGTCACTTCACTCACCCATGGACTGGGACGAGTCAGGAGAGAAGGAGCTCTGCTACTTGTGGAGGCTCTCCCTCCACACATTCATTGCCGTCCACATGTAGGAGGGGACAAAAACAGCAGATGGAGCAGGCAGGGCTAGTGCATTCTTCCTGAGTGTGGCAGGCACACAGAAAGGGATACTATCTTAATAGACCATAGTCAGTGTTCAGATTCACAGAAACTAGACACCATAAAAGACAAAATATGATACTTTGTGCTTGAAGAAAGACTAGATAAAAATGCACCAGTCATGTCTATAGCTGTGCCTTCCTTTCCTTCAAATATCCATTTTTAAATGAATGAGGGATGATATGCCCAGTTCTAAACACTTCAAACAAACAAAAGAGCTTAGAAATCAATTGACACAATGATGGAGTATTCCACCTGGTCTCTAGGGGAATCGTTATTTTTAAAAGGTTTTATTGCTTTTATGGTTTTTCTGTCCCTTTGCCAAGTGGATTAGTTTCCTACTCAGTTTGTAATTTGTCACACTGAAGTCTGTTACATTTTGTATGTATTGTTATAGGTTCCATAGTATTAACTCACTGCCGCTAAGCTCACAGTCATTAAGTTTTAAACATCAGCTACATTTCCATATTTGTATAATTGGAAACATAACCTATAGTTTCGGCATAAGATATAATGGATCACAGTACATAAAAGGTACAGTGCAGAATGGAATCTGTGTGCTAATATTCTATTTCAAATTCATGATGATATTTTCTCTTAATGGCCTGAAGAAACACATAGAGTTCTCAGCTTGTGAGAGATGTGCATGCTTAGAGAATTAAGAAATAAAATAGGGGTGAAGGAGAAATTGCTTGGAATATTTCATGTAATTTTACTTGGGATATTAATATATCAGCAAAAAAAACAGTTCTTTTAAAATCAGAACTGAAAGTTTAGTTGTTTTGTGAGGCCTCTTTCAAATCATATTCACTGTGATGTTAAATTCTTCGGATGCTTCACAAAAAAAGTAGCATTCTTATTGACCACCTAAGAGAATAACAATGATGTGTTGCCTTTTCAGGTCAATTATATTGATTGCAAGCGTGACATTTCCAAACACAAGTTCTCATTTTCTTCAGTTATAATAAGACTATTTCCCTGCTGTTTCAGAGTTTAGGAAGGTGTGCAAACATCCACATTTCACTTTGCATTTATATTTTAAATGACTTTTCTCCGTTATGTACTATTCATTTTTTTCCTCTTTAAAACCCCCAATTAAAACTTTATTTTAATTGAAAGCAAAATGATCATTTTCGTTTTAATTCTACAACCTAATTCTCATTTTTATTCGAAAACTCTTCAATATGTTCTCTAACTTTTACTACAATATGGACTGTCTCTGCATAATAAATGGGAAAAGATGATTGAGGCATACGAATGAAAGAAGCTGCCATTCTATGTCACATAACCTAGGCTACTTCTGTGAACTCTAACTTGTAATGCTTCTACAAGGTTTCAGACAGAAGAGATGCATAGACTATAGTTTGGACATTCTACATGCAAAGAATACAGAATTCCACCATAGTTCATAGTTCCTAACAATGATTGCTAAGGTCCCACTGATCACAGCAGGACTTCTTTTTGAGCAAACATGTCAAATTGTTTCCTAGCTGCATCGTGAATCTGGAAGTGCATGCACAATGTTTGCCAACAGACTGTTCTAAACAAAATGTTTATTCCCCTTGAAGTTCCCCATCAAACACTGATTGTAAGAGAAATTCCTCTGACAGCAAGATGTTTCTTTTTCTTATTTTCTAATCATTTCTTTCATGAGTTCCCAGAACTTTTTGACCATCCCCAAACTCTTGGTAGAGTTTTATATAGAAAGCAAAGTAGCACTGGACTCTGCCTCTAGAATAAAGCAACAGCAAAAGATTAAAATAAAATAATATAATATATATTATTTATATATATTATTATATTATTTATATATATTATATATTATAATTTTATTTTATTTTATTTTAATATTTTGCTGTTGCTTTATTCTAGAGGCAGAGTCCAGTGCTACTTTGCTTTCTGACTGAAGTACATGTCTGCCATGAGATCTTCCTGAGGCGCACTGGCTAAACTGCTGTACTGCAGCCCATTGTGCTCACAACTCAGGGTTCAATCCCAGGTAGCTGGCTTAAGGTTGACTCAGCCCTCTATCCTTCCGAGGTCGGTAAAATGAGTACCCAGCTCACTGGGGGGGGGGGGGGGACAATGTGTAGCCTGTATAATTAAATTGTAAACTGCACAGAGAGTGCCTTAAGCGCTATGGGGCGGTATATAAGCAGCATGCTTTGCACGCTTTGCTTCATGGTCAGGTTTAGTAGGCTCCAGTAAACCCCACACTCTTTTTGCACCAAGTGACAATGAGGAAGGAGCAGAAAAGGAGACCCAAATGTCTCTTCTGGATACAGCTATATGTCTTGATATGGGAAGTATCCAACTGTGTTATTCAGCCACAAACAGGTTCTGGACAATAAACAGGTTCTGGGGAGAATCCAGTGCTATTTCCAGGAATGAAACTAGTTGCAGAATTCAGCTGACTGCGCAAGCAGTTGCATGCCTAGGGACTGCAATAAGAAATGTACTACAACCTATGCAACTGGGAAGACAAAAGGAATTTTGCTAGCACTCTTTTCTTTCACCAATATTGCAATGGGTTTAATTTCAAATGAACACATGGCAGTACCTACTGGCCAGATCATACTGCCAAATTTAAGATTGCATGTTATGTTTTAAGGTTTGGTACTTCTCAGTCTTATCAAATGAGGATGGTTCTACAAGTTCACTTTATCACTAGGACATCAAGGTGAGAAAATGGCCCTGGAGTAACTAGACCTTGCCACATGAAACTGCTTACCAAGGCTTTTTCCTATGCAATATCAGAGCAAGTGTGGGAATACAAACCTTAAGGAATATCAGAGGTGAGATTTCAGAGAAAAAGAAAAAAAGAATTAGACATCAACACTCTCTATTCATTGCTTCATTTGTTTGCATCATTAACTTTGTATCATATTGTTTAGTCATTTAATAAGTATGCACTTCTTTTGGCCTTGTATATAGAAATTCAGTTTACTTTGTTTATACAAACCTATCCCCTCCCCATATTAAAATTTCCAGTAGATGATTCAAAGCTGGGGACATCCAAGTAGCCTGTGAATCTCTGCCAGCATACAATCACACTATTTTTCTGTACAGAAACAGTTTCTTAGTAATTGGAAACCATCCTATTAGCATGAGCTACTGCAGCTGTGAAACACACTGCCAGATTCTGGTAATACAATTAAAGACGGATGGTCATTTCCATGAAATAAACCAGTGCCTCCATTGTAAACTATTGCTTACAAAGGTATTATATTTATGCCAGTTTTGTATAAGAAGTTTGGAAAAAGTAAGACTGCCCTATTAAAATAAATGTATGGGGAAGATACATAACGGAAACCCTGATGCATCAGAATTTTTAAAATGAGCCAACAAACTTGCACTGAATAAGTTGTTGAGTATTTTCTGACCCCATGAGAATTCCATGGTAGCATTATGGTTAAGGTTGCTGGAGAGCTCAATATAAACATCTTACATTTTCTGAGCCCATTGATAATTTCAAACATACTCTACCATGGGGCCAACCTACTGAATGAGTATGTTATTTATTTGGTTGTTGTGAGTTTTCCGGGCTGTTTGGCCGTGTTCTTAAGGTTTTTCTTCCTAACGTTTCACCAGGAAGAAAAACCTTAAGAACACGGCCAAACAGCCCGGAAAACCCACAACAACCATCGGATCCCGGCCATGAAAGCCTTCAAGAATACATTGTTATTTATTTATTTAAATATCTATACTGCACAGTATTATGGTTTGCCAGGGGGAAAAATTCAAAATGTGAGAGATTTTTTGTTCAATGTGTAACATTTGTTTGGGCAGAAAAGTACCCTGATGGCATAACATAGAACATTTACTGGGCTAACTGTGCCTGTTCATGGCAAATGGCTGCAACCTGGAAACATTTTTACAACTCTTCAGGGAACAACACCAGACAGGATGTGAGTCTGATTCTGTTTGGATTTGTCAAAAAAACATATGCCTGGAGTATTATAATGTCCCATTCGATTTTTGAGGGTTAAATACCTTCTCTATCACTCCAAAGTTTACATTTTCCTAAAGTAATCACTGACTCTCCACCACAGATCTTCTAATCTGTAATAATTTCATTCAGTTCCTGAGAGTGGTTCTAGATTAAGTACATTTTTAGCAAGGTAGAATTCTACATCACAAATCTTTGATAATGACAAACCACAACAAAGTTATAATCAATCAGTGTCAAATAATCCTGTCCACTGATTAATGCCTTACTTCCATGCCTGCTGAATTTTGAGTCACACTTCTATCTCTCTTCCTTTTACCCCTCCCCTCCTCTTCCCTTTCAAATTGAACCATGGTCACCCTACACCATTCTGAACACCATATAAAATACTTTACAAGAGAGGAAATAAAACTGCTATACAGTATGGTAATATCTGTGAATAATAAAACTGAATAAAGCTTCTGATGAGCTAAGTTCTGCAAGTTTCAGAAGTTAAACATGCTAGACTATAACATTTATACTCACAAAATCCTCTAAGAAATTAATGCTTATGGCCAGTGGAATGAATTTCACCATCCTTTTTTTGCTCACTGATCATGTATTATTTACAAAGCTTGAGTAACAGCCTTGCTCCTATTGGAGTTTTATTTACAACCTTACATGCTGTTTGTAATTTGAGTGACTGGGGGGGGGGGACTTTTTCTGGGCTGGCATGATTGTCTGTCTATCCAACACTAACCAATTGTTTCTTCCAGCATTTAAAATTCAAAGAAAGCCCTGCCTCTTTGCTGAGTGTTCTATGCCTCTCTTTCATTGGTTGGTGGTAGTTGTTTGTTGTTGTTGATTTATTCACTTGGTTTCAAGTATGAGTGCAATAAAGAAAGTGGTATATACAAGTCTGTAATTTCAAGCATCTGTAAGTAAAGCAACATTTTTTTATTCTTTCTCCTACAAATGTATCAGAGTGAGTTACTGAGACTTTAAGTGCCAGTTATGAGAAAGGGGGGAACTTGTAGCTATTCTCCTTTACGGATCTATGTAATTCTAGTGTGTGACAACTGCCAACATGAATTTGACCAAACTCCGGGAGGCAGTGGAGGACAGGAGGGTCTGGCGTGCTCTGGTCCATGGGGTCACAAAGAGTCGGACACGACTTAACGACTAAACAACAACAACAACTGTGTGACAAAAAGAAAATGTTACTACAAATTGTCTACTATGTTATTAGATGTCTTAAAAGAAGATGTTAACATGGAAGTTAATGTTTTAGAATGGATCACCTGTTTTTTGAGGTTATGGAAATTATATTTTAATTCTAATATATTGCTGGTCTTTGACCATAAACAAAAAATTGATTGATTGATTGACAAAAAGAAAATGTTACTACAAATTCAAAACTCTGAAACAGTTCATTCATTACCTTAATTTTCATATTTGAAAAGTTCATATATTGAATTTGATTAGATAAGGAGTGTAGGATATTTCAAATGAATCAAGGTACTTGCATGAGGTAAAACTGGAAAATATGCCTTTGTTCTTTCAAAACAATTTGCTAAATATTTCTCCAGTCTGCTTTTTCTCTTAAGCCTACTTAATGTTTCACAAAAGCAGTAAGCCACTCATGCTATAGCAATATTTGTAAATGTCTGAACACTTGACAAATATGAATTTTGGTTTATTTTATGAGTGGAAAGGCAAATGCAGGACCTTGATATAAATGATACATGAATAACCAAGGTCAAAAAACCATAATACACTTTTCTGTGTGGAGCTTAAAATAATAACTCATAATGAGCATGGCTAGAGGTCAGAATGAAGGTCAGATGTTTAGGAGAAAATAAACAATAAACTCAAGTGTTAATACAAATGTGGAAACAGTAAATATGCTATTAAATACACTCAGCATTTAAACTAGTGTATGAAGTTGTGAAATTCTATACAATTCCATTGCTATAACAGAGTCATTTTATTTATTTGTTTGTTTGTTTGTTTATTCGTTCATTCGTTCATTCAACTTCTATACTGTCCATCTCACTACAAGGCCACTCTGGGCAGTTTGCAACAGAGTAAAACAATAACACTTCAAAAAATATAGAACATAATGATTATATAGAAATCAAAATTAAAAATTAAAATCAAAATTACAGTATACAATCACAAATACCAAAACAACATCAACATCAACACAAATACCACTAATTTAAAAGGCAGGATGGTGGAGCAGAAATAAGAACTGAAAACTACCACAGCGCTATCATGATGTATCCTCCAGAAAAGCCTGTCTGAAAAGCTATGTGAAGGGGCCAGGTGGATTTCGGGCAGGAGGTTGTTTCTGGTGGCGACCGGCAAGAAGACCTGGTTTCTAGTCTTCTCTTCCTGTGTCTCTCTCGGGGTCAATAATCTCAACCACCCTGCTTAGTGAGATGTGTGATATAATCAGGATGTGACACATAATCAGGACAGGAGTCTTCTGTGATTCTCAGCTGATCCTAATGAACCTGGTATTAAGCTTTGCATTTTTGCTCATGTGCATGTTTCTGTCTGTACATGTATATGCATACACACATAGTAGCAGCTGTCATAGCACTGCTATGAGGCACTGCTTCCAAGGAAACTCTAAAAATAATTTTGTGTACAGAAGTGTGTATGTGCATGTTGATTCTTTTGGGATAATCCTTTGGGTGATATTACTTGGGCTGCCATATTGTGTTCCTAGACTTAAAAATTTAACATTAAAGCACTGCTCAGAACATTTTGAGGTCTACCCTCTGCCTTGCAGAAAATGACTGTCTAGTACTTTAGGCAAATGCATTAAATCTACGACTTCCTATCTTTTAAAAAATAATCTAGAAACACCAATTATGATATATAGACTCTTTGTATAGAAAGCATTTGTCATATACAGAACTCTGGCTCCTACAGAACTTTAAATTCATTGGTAAACATTTTCAACTGTTAGAAAACAGCCTTGAATACATTTTTGAGAATTCTAATTCAAACAGTTTACATTTTACTCTTTTCTTGTATGTTTCTCTCAGTGGCAACTTGGGCACTCAGGCTAAAAAACTTCAATGGGTTTTTTAAGTGCCTTAAGGCATGACTACACAGAGGTTTGTCCTAGGTTGATATGAACTTCTCTGTAACACAGCCTGACATGTGCAGTAATAACTAGAAGCCAACACGGATTTGTCAAGAACAAATCCTGCCACACTAATTTGATCTTGTTTTTTGATCAGGTAATCTCCCTGATAGACAGAGGGAATGCTGTAGACATAGTATATCTTGACTTCAGCAAAGCTTTTGACAAAGTGCCCCATGATATCCTGATTAGCAAGCTAGCTAGCTGTGGGCTGAATAGATCGTCAAGTTGGCTACAGAACTGTACTCAGAGGGTGATGATTAATGGGTCCTTCTCTAACTGGGAGGAGGTCACAAGTGGGGTACCCCAAGGCTCAGTCCTGGGCCTGGTGCTCTTCAATATTTTTATTAATGACTTGGATGAGGAAGTGCAGGGAATGCTTGTCAAATTTGAAGATGATACCAAATTGGGCGAAATAGCTAATACCCTAAAAGACAGACACAAAATTCAAAATGACCTTGATAGGATGGAGCACTCGGCCAAAAGCAACAAAATGAAATTCAACAGGGATAAGTGCAAAGTATTGCACCTCAGAAAAAGAAACCAATTGCACAGTTACAAGATGGGGGATACCTGGCTCAGCAAAACTATGAGCGAGGAGGATCTTGGAATTGTCATAGATCACAAGCTAAATATGAGCCAACAGTGTGATGTGGCTACAAAAAAAGGCTAATGCTATTTTAGGCTGCATTAATAGAAGTATAGTTTACAAATCCCGCGAGGTGCTAGTCCCCCCTGTACTCAGCACTGGTTAGGCCTCACCTTGAGTATTGTGTCCAGTTCTGGCCACCACAGTTCAAGAAGGATGCTAACAAATTGGAACAAGTTCAGAGGAGGGCGACAAGGATGATCAGGGGTCTGGAAACCAAGCCTTATGAAGAAAGGCTGAAAGAATTGGGTATGTTTAGCCTTGAGAAAAGAAGACTGAGGGGTGATATGATAGCACTTTTCAAATATTTGAAAGGCTGTCATACAGACGAGGGGCAAGATCTGTTCTCGATCATCCCAGAGTGCAGGACACGCAACAATGGGCTCAAGTTAAAGGAAGCCAGATTTCGGTTGAATATCAGGAAAAACTTCCTAACTGTTAGAGCAGTACGACAGTAGAACCAGTTACCTTGGGAGTCGGTGAGTGCTCCAACACTGGAGGCATTCAAAAAAAAAAACGTAGATAATAACCTGGCAGATATGCTTTTATTGTATTACTGCATTGAGCAGGGGGTTGGACTTGATGGCCTTGCAGGCCCCTTCCAGCTTCACTTTTCTATGATTCTATGATTTAAATTGGTACAGCGGTTCAAACAGAAATATTTAATTATCCCAAGAAGTTGTGTTTCAAGTATCCATATATCACACAGTCTCACTCTTCTTTCTCCGCTACCCTCTTAACTATCCCATTTTCAAGCATTCAAATCCCTTCTTCTTTAAATGTTTAGTAAGTGAAATAATATTGAACTGACAAGACATATTAAGTGTCTGAATTAGTACTGTATCAATTTAGTTCTATAGCATTACACTGCACTGTGGTTATATTCCTTATCTATGTAAGAAGAAAGAAAGCAAAAGGAGCAGGATTCACTTCTGCACTTCACCTCACTCCATACATTATAATGATGTCCTCTGGACATGCTAAACAGTGACCCTAAAGGACTGACACAGGCAATCACACATGCCAAAAGCAAGATGAAATAGTGTCACTGGAAAAACTCCAAAAATCCTACTTGCCAAACAAAATATGCTGCATCATCATGCGAAAAGATCAGATCTACTTGTGATTAGCACTGACATTGTGTAATTGGCAGAATATTTATTTAAAGGAACAGTGAGAAACATGGCACAAATAGCAGGGTAAATACACATCTAATTGTTCCTTAATCTGAATGCTTGTCCAGTCCAATTTCCCACTTTGAGTCTATCTGGAATTCCCTCCATCAAGATAAAGATGGTTTCTTTGGGAAAGGGGGAAGTAGCAGGGATTATTAGGGAACAGAAGAGAAGAATAGGCTCCACCATATTTTTTCCTGGTTGAAAGGAACTATCTGAAAAATGTAGTCGATCATTGCCATTTTCAGCTCATACAGTCCAACATCTCATCCTTTAACACTGATCATATCCAAGAACCTCTTATTTTAGGCACAGTGGAGAAGTTAAGCAGTCCAGGTCCCATTGACAGCAATAGTAGAATTAAGTACTGATATTCGTGTCTGTAACTGGAACAAATGAAACCTAAAATGTATTTTACTATGATACAACAAAAGATGTGACAAACCTACCTGTGTTCTGTCTCTTTGAATTTCTTACATTCTGTTACCTGCTTCAATTTTTGCAAAATATTCTCATTTCCTATCCACCTTCTGTCTTTGCAAACAGGAAGTGTAGCAATTCTTTTAAATCTGAATGAAATAGAAATGAATTCAAGACTACACTCCATATAAGTCCCAAACGACACAACCTCTTTAGGTTAGACAAAAAAGGAGTCCTCTGTCTAATCTAAAGTTTCTATCATGATTTAGCTGAATCGGTGATAAATTAAGGCTATAGAGTTTTCTAGGTCATGAAACATTCAAAAAAGCTATGAAAAACATAGTGAAGGGTGAAAAATTACCTCCATCTTAGCATGCAGATGAGCCCATAGTTCACATAGCTATGAGTGAAGAAGTAATAAATAAGTAATGATATTTCTAGGAGGATATATATATCCACAAATATATATATACACAGAGTAAAATCTGATTGCTATCAGAAAACTTTTATTACATTTATAATCTTAAAAACCAGCACCATGTTGTTTGTCTCCCAGGTCAACTCAGGGACAAACAGAATTTTCTGCATTTGGGATATTCTTCTCACTAAGGGGAGGATTTCTCTGACCTAAAAATGTCAGAAATATGCAAACATTTATGACCTTTTTTTTTTAATATGACCAATTAAACAAAAAAATATGACTTTATAATTTTTCTGAAATTTGCACCCAATTTTTAAAATTTTTCTTTACATACACATGTAAAAATTAAAAAGTTTATTGTTCTTCACTTCCAGTGCAGAATTGCTAGTATTGAAGGCATCAAATGAAGAATTTGAGAGTGAAATAGGCATACCTGGATTGATTTTTGTCAACAGCAGAAGTATACTGGATGATCACATAGATCTTGAAGTTATGAAATTCAAAACTCCTTCTGTTGTCGGTCAACATGTCCTTGTAGCTGAAGAAACACCAAGTACATCAACATCAGAAGAGGTTATAGGAACAAATTTGAAGGGGAAAAAAGCCAACTCGTCTGGAGAAAATTATAGCTCAAAGTTATCAAATTTTGCTGCAAGTCCATTTAAAATGTTACTTATTTTGCATAGTGTTGAATAACCCAGATTAGATTGCTGCACTCCAAGGTTCCTTCTAAACTGGGTGTTCACGTGCACGCACGCGCCTGTGCCTCCCTTGGTGCTGCTGTCTTCCCCCTCCACGCAGCGATCACATTAGGTTCCCGTCTCAACAGAACCCTGCATGGGGGCGGGAGACAAAGTGCACGCGTGCAGGAGCAAAGTCACGTGTGAGAGAGTCAGAGCCCCACCCAGCAGAGCTAAAAGTTAGAGTGTACTTTGCTGCACTCTTTGCAGTTTATCATTATTATTTTTTCAGCCACTTTGCCTGCTTTAAATCACCCTCAGTTTGTTTCAAAATTTTCAGTGCATCACTAACTTCCATTCCTACAGTTTCAAGGTGAATGATTGCTCCTGAAAGTCCTCTGAAGTTAGATTTTATATATCCCAAGTTTCCAGCCATGTTTCAGAACAGGAATCTTGCACAATATTGATAGAGGAAGATTCACAACAGTCAAATTCTTTAACTATCCACTGCAAGGAATCATAATTTGTGAAATAATACATAGCTGTATCCAGCCAAGTCCCCCAGTGCGTCATGACAGGTTGGGGAGGGAAAGCCAAAGTAGGCTCAATTTCATTGAACTTTTGTACTCAAAGTGGAGCTTTAATGAACATTTCCCCCCATTTTAAGTTATACATCAGGATAGTTGTTTCAAATCTCTTCAGGCACTCTGTATAGACAAAATGCAAGGCATGTGATATCAATCATTTTCAGATAAGAAAGTTTAAGTCTCTTGGCTGCTTTACTCATGCATGGAGCCGCATCTGTTACAAACAGGACGATGTTTCCCCTTTTTACACCATCCAGCCAGTTTCACAGAATAATCGAAAAGCATAGTAATAGTGGAATTCCCTACTTTTTATACAGTTTCACATGTTAGAAGAAATGCTTCTTCACCAAGCTTGTTACATTTCAGAATGTCAATAATAACATTAGCTATATATCTTCCATTTGCATCACTTGTTCCATCTACTGAAACCCATATCTTATTGTTGTCAACAACAGATTTTATGTTTCCTAACACATCTTCATAGCAGGGAGAGATGTAATTTTTCCTTAGAGTTGATTCATTTGTAATTTAGTGACTGGTGTACTGGGCCAAGAAATGTCTGAGGCTACCACTAGCTAATTTCTTAAAGGGAATATTTCAAGTAACCATCAATGTACAGAGATTCTTACAAAATTCTGACTGGGCATTTGATGAACCTGCAATTGAAGAAGCAGCTCTCTCAAACAGGAGACTTTGTTCTCAGCAAAGGTAAATCTTGCTAAACAACTCTTATGTTTCACAGTATCACAATGTTGTTGAATATTAAAATGTTTTTGGGCTGACACCTTAAGTTCACACAATTTACAAAACAAAATATCTCCATCACTACTGATAATCTACTCCCCAAACTCTTGAACAAAACGCCGTAATTTTACACTTGCCAAACATCTGTTTTAGGCATGTTGAAATCAGACTGTGGCTCTGACATGACTTCCCCACCTTGAACACACACACCTGAGTTGGGGAGCAAATGATAAATAGAAAAAAGAAGGCAAATCCTTACCTTTTTTTTTTTTCCAGGCCTGGTCAGGGGAGAAGCCTCTGTCTGCTGAAATTTTTTTTTAAAGTTGCTCTTGCTGATGTTACTCCAAAGACTTTTGTAGATCGGGGAGAAGGCTCTCCAATACACGGCCTGCAGCCTGCTCTCGAGGAACACAGCTCCCTCCACTACCATTCTCTATAGTTTCTCTGCAGTCAGTTAGGTGAGTCAGGCAGCCTCATGACCATCCGTTCCCCTTGTGTCATTTGCTGGCTCATTTGGAGGGTTGCCAACGATGAAAATATGCCCAAAATATGACGTTTATTACAAAATTAAGCAGAAATATGATGTAACCCTTTAAAATGGTCAAAATATGACTTTTCAGGCAAGAAGAAAAATCACTTAATTCTCACCCAATTACTCCCAAACATGTTTTAACTCACTTATAAATTCAAATAAAGGTTGCAAAAAAATATGACTTGTCATACAAATCCTAACCCTACTTATCACTGACATGAAAAACAGCCTGAGGGAGGGCACCTGCATCACTTCCATTACTGCCCTCAGTCCAAAGGTATAGCAAAAGCTAGCTCTCCTCCTATGATAAGCATGCCATTCTTCCTGAAATATGTCAGTGGAAGTTCAGACATTGCTTCCCATCAGGTTAACCACCTACTTCTGCATGAGCTTCACATAATGTAGTTAGCTCTGCTACATATTTTGTTAACATCTTCGCATACTTTTAGCAAGGGGTGTAGCTGTAAAATGGTGCAGATCTTCAGGGCTGATTAAGTCTTCCTGTAAGCAGCACCTGTAACTCCTTCCCTTCCTTCATCTATATGTAATGGTAGTTTGGCTCTCTCAGTTGTGCAACTGAACATGTTAAAATATTCTTTTTCTTTCTTTCTTTCTTTCTTTCTTTCTTTCTTTCTTTCTTTCTTTCTTTCTTTCTTTCTTTCTTTCTTTCTTTCTTTCTTCCTTCCTTCCTTCCTTCCTTCCTTCCTTCCTTCCTTCCTTCCTTTCTTTCTTTCTTAAATCACTATGCCATGAAAGCCCACAAGACATTTGTATAACGGCTTTTATAATTTTTCTGTTATAGAACAAAATAATGGAATATTTCCTTGTAACCTAAGGCATATGTTACAAAATGAACAAGGAGAAAAACAGGAAAATAATCACAACCCAGTATGAATGTTGTGATAATGAAGTTCAATTAGGTTGCCCTGTTACTTGAGAAGACAGTTCTGGAAAATGCCTAATGGCAGTTAGTGCTAGCTAAATTGATGGAGAAGGTCCTATGGCTCACTTATCCTTTGATGCAGCCAAGTGGGGTTATTGAGAAGTTAAATAATATATAATAATCAGAATCCCATTTCTTACAGACATTGGCGTGTGCCACATGATGTAAATCGCAGCAGTGAATTTCCAGTAGTTAAGAAGTTGATGCTTGTATTGCCTGTCATACACCAAATCATGCAACTGGTGCATGACACTTAACACAGGTGTCAACTTCTTAACTAGCACAATTTGCCCCTGCAAGTTACACCATTTGACCTTCGCCAGCATATGTAAGCAAATGTATTCTGTTAGTATATCCTAGGATCATGTTGTGACATTGAAACAGGTTTAAGGGCAAAGGGAAAGTTCATGACCCAATTATATCCCCTGAGGATGGGCTGACAGCCACATTCACTTTCGAAAATATGTCTTTGAAAGAATAAAGTCAGAAGTGACCTGAAAGTCTTGTTTTGTTTTGTCTTGACCACATAGAAAGAGATTTTTGGTAAAATAAAGCCACATGGTCTGTGTTAGAGAAGAAACATTACTCCATGAATGCAGTTCTCATTGAGGGATGGGTAGAAGGCTTTTGGGGGGTATAACCATAGGGCTCCAAGAATGGATGGCCTTGTACAACTATAGACTATGTGTTATCTAGCCCTGGATATAGTACTTTCTCATATTCTACTTTCTCTTTGTTCTGCTCATAAACCATAACCAGTATGGTCTTCACAGAACTCTACCAGCATAAACCCATCTTGTTTCAAAGAGCAAAATCTGTAAAAATTGGATTGCATCTCAACAAACATCAAAGTATTGATTACTGTAGAAAAGCTAGATCAAATATCTTAGAATTTTTCAAATATACCAATACAATACTCAATGAAAGTCTTATTTGACCTTAGCTTTGTAGTCTAATCATACCTCAGCCATAAAATAAAGTGAGACTTAATGGCAAATCAGATTTACACTGGAAAGAGAAGAATAAGAATGTATAAAACCATTGGATGTGTTTGATTAACTGTGAAAAGTTGAAAAAAAGACATATTGAAAAATCCAATAAACTAAATTAAGCACATACTGCCCTCTTAACAGGAGCCCAGACTTCCTATCTCCCCTAGGTGAGGAGAAAATCTGCTATAGAAGTGTGCTTTTAGAGTCTTTCCTAAACCTATTACTACATTTGCTATGTACATCAACACCCATGTGGTGCCTGAATCCAGCAATTAAGTTTCAATGGACAACAAAGACTTTTATCCTTTTTTTTTGTTATATCAAGATGAATCTATCAGTGTTTAATTTTTTAAAAAATCCAAAACCTATTTTTTTAAAAAAAATGTTTGCAAATTACCAAAAATAATTGTGGAATTCCTTGGGATGGGTCAGGCAGCAAAACCCTGTAAAGCAGAATGAAGAGTACCAAAAATCGGTACAAAATAACAGTTGTTGCAGTATAGTCATGCAAAATTGTATACCAAAGCCCAGTTGCATAACGGCATTGTCAGCACAGTTCTCTTAGAAGCTACTTAGAGGTATCTGACATTCTAGCACTGTTAACCTTGCAGAGCCCTAAAATGTGAATTCTCCAATGGTATTCATGAATCTTATATACATGACCAGCTGTCTTTACTTATGATACCATTCCTAGCACGCAAGCAGAGGTCAAAATTAAATTTTCCTATTGAGGTAGACTGTGCCTGCATGGTAGTAAATTGACCTAATATGATCATAAAATGCTTAAAGCGCTCATATAAATCTTCAGATGCTCAAGTTAATTTCAGGCTGCACTGCACACTCTTGCATCCACCTATCTTCTGTGTACCTGTTTTTTTCAATTATATCTTTCCATGACATAATAAATGCCACAAAATAACCCTGAAGCACCTAGCCAATGGCATAAATCATGATATCATTGTAAAAGGAAGGTATAATTACAACAAGATAACAGTTCAAAACTGCTTACAATTTACTTCTTGCCTTTGACAAATAGTGGAGAAAATAATTGCCAAAAGACAATGTATAACATTGATTTAGATGACTTGTTATGCATATATTGTATATGCTGTAGAAACCATGCTCTTTCCAAAAGAAGTTGTTCACAGAGCTGCTGACACACTAATTTGTTTAAGCTTATAAGATGCACATTTATAATTCTCCACTTTGTTCTTCCAAATCCTTTTCAGATACCTCTGCTACTATCTATACAGAATACATCCTTTGATAAACTATATTTTAAGTGCACTTTACCATTTTATAATGATTTTTCCTCACAAGAACATTTTAAATCTTGCAATAAGAAAAGAAAGATGCTTACCATTTGTTGGTAAGCTCCTTCATTCCATGCTTGATTGTTGGTTGCTATGTTATGCCTTCTTGCTAATAGCATTTGGTTAACAGGCATGAACTATATTACAGGTGAATAGGGTGTTCTGCATGGACAGGAACTACACAGTACATATAAAAAAATAAAACGGTCTCCACAGGGTAAATAAATATAAATCCATCATCAGAAGTCAAATCAGTGGGAGAAGACTTCAGTTTTGTAGGACCTCTATGACTGACCTTAAACCCTTGTGTGGACAAAAACACTGTCATGGACTTTGTTGTTATGCGCTCTTAAGTGACCTCTGATCACTATGAATTAGTGACCTCCAAAGTATCCCATTATTAACAACCCTACTCAGCTCTTGCAAACTCAAAGCAATAGTTACCTTTACTGGGTTAATCCATTTCATATTTGGTCTTCTTTTCCTGTTGTCTTCAACTTTCCCTAGCACTGTGGTTTTCATCCAGTTAGTCTTCTCTTCTCATGATGTACCCAAAGTACAATGGGCTCAGTTTTTCTTTCTAGAGTGAGTTCAGTCTTGATTTGATCTGGGACCCACATGTTTGTCTTTCTGGTGGGCCATGGCATCTGAAAACGTCTCCTCCAGCACCATATTGCAAATTTCTAAAATTTCAGGTTCTATGTCACAGAATTCTTCTTCAAAAGAATCTGTCATCTTGCATCTCTTCTGTATAGCTCTTCAATATATTGTCTCCAATTTTTATTTTATTCTGATCATTACCCCCATGATTGTTTGCATCTCTACTCTGTTTAATTTTTTTCTCTAATTTCTTGGATCTAATAGATATCTCACTTTTTCTCATTTGTTGTTTTCTTCTGTTTCTTTGCATTACTAGTCCTCTTTGTTTCTGTCTGATAGTCACTGAAAAATTACACTCAGGATTCTGACCCTATTTCCTCCACCATTTATTTTAGCTTCTTGCTTGTCATTAACTATTTTAAGTACTTCTTCAGTCATCTATCTTGGTTTTTCCTTGGACTTCAGCCCACTTCTTTGTTGCTTTGCCATTATTGTTTCATTACTTTTTAAAAAGTGAGAAGTAAAAAGTGCTTTGGGATTAGTAAATGACATAGTGTAAAACTTAGAAGATTCATGCCAAAATGGCACTGAAAATACCTTTTAAAGTAACTTACAAAAGTAACTAAAAATGCCAATAAAGCAACTCAGTTCTTACCAGTTACATTATTTCTTAATGGGATGATCACTGTGCATAAATGGGAAAAGAAAGGCAGAGGTAGTGATCCCAGAACAGCAGATTTGAATTATCAGCCTTGCACTGGAAGATCAATAATGACATTATATAAAGAACACCAGCAGCTTGTGAATGACACGATTCAAAGTTATAATTGCAAAATCCAAGCTACCCAGCCCTGACCCTTTCCCTCTCTACAGTTCTGATGCCACACCTTGCGACATCCACTTCTTCCCACACATGAAGTGGAACTTGAAAGGCAACTGTCATGAAGATGGTGGTGAGGTGAAGCAATGGATACAAGACAAACATTCAGAATTCCCAATTGATGGAATGAAGAAACTGGTTTTACATTGGGGGAAGTGTATTACAGGGAATATTATACAGAAAGGTATATATAACATATGAAAGATGAAATTCTGAAGTTTTGCTTCCTTTTTTACCTTTTGAAATATTTCCATTTGTGATCATGTTATGAGTCAAAGGTGAAACTTTACAGCTGACTCTCATGCAATTTGTAGAGAGATGCAGAATAGCTTGAATCTTTGTTATAAATGACTGCTCAGCAATTAGCACGGCCATGTCCTGTTATTCTTATGTTTTAATCACTTTCTCCTCCTTGCTTCTTTCACATTAGCTGGCATAGTGATACTGATAGGAAATGGCAGTGTAACAATAGTTGCAGGAAGGAAGTAAAGTCAGAGAGTTAAAAGTGATAGGGCAAATTTTCCTGACATCTGACCTCCAATACCCTGTTTGGTTATTTGAGCTAGATAGGTGCTAAGTAGCAATGCCAACAAGAATGATAGGGTAGTTAGAAACATGAAGCAGCCAAGGATACACAATGGCGAAAATACTCCTGTGGAGATATAGGAGCACTTTTAAGTTCACTGCAGAGTTGATGTGATGGGCATGCCAGGTAGCTGGCACACTCATGGCAAGCCAGCAAACCCCTTTAAGATGGCTGAGAAAGTTCAGCCAGGGGGGGGGGGAAGCTAAGGCCCATGGAAAGAGGGAGAGAAGACAGCTGGCAAAGGTACAGCAACTTAACGAGGAGCATCTGCCTGAGGCAGCTGGAAGCCAGATAAAAGGAAGTGAAGATGGGGCTTTAGGGGGCTGTTGCTTGGTGAAAGAAGAAGGAGAGAAGTGGGTTGATGCTGCAGAGGAGTGGTTGCAGTCAGATGGTGCCAGGAGAGCAGCAGGACCTCCTTCCACCCAAGGAATAGCCACAGACTAACAGCAGAGCCCCTTCATGGATTGCTGCCTTGTCGTGGTGAAGGGGCTTGAGTAATTCAGAGAAGCTATGGGCTATGTCGTGCAGGGACACCCAAGATGGACAGGTCATAGTGGAGAGTTCTGACTAAACATGATCCGCCTGGAGCAGGAACTGGCAAGCCACTCCAGTATCTTTGCCAAGAAAACTCAATGGACAGAAACAAAAGGCTAAAAGATATGACGCTGGAAGATGAGCCCCTCAGGTTGGAAGGCGTCCAACATGCTACTGAGGAAGAGCAGAGGACAAGGACAAGTAGCTCCAGAGCTAATGAAGTGGTTGGGCCAAAGCCGAAAGGACGCTCAGCTGCGGAGGTGCCGGGAAGTGAAAGGAAAGTCCGATGCTGCAAAGAAAAATACTGCATAGGAACCTGGAATGTAAGATCTATGAACCTTGGTAAGCTGGATGTGGTCAAACAGGAGATGGCAAGAAGAAACACGGACATCCTGGGCATCAGTGAACTAAAATGGACAGCAATGGGCGAATTCAATTCAGATGATTATCATATCTACTACTGTGGGCAAGAATCCCGTAGAAGAAATGGAGTAGCCCTGATAGTCAACAAAAGAGTGGGAAAAGCTGTACTGGGATACAATCTCAAATATAATAGAATGATTTCAATACGAATCCAAGGCAGACCTTTCGACATCACAGTAATCCAAGTTTATGCACCAACCACCGATGCTGAAGAGGCTGAAATTGACCAATTCTATGAAGACTTACAACACCTTCTAGAACTGACACCAAAGAAAGATGTTCTTCTCATTATAGGGGGTTGGAATGCTAAAGTAGGGAGTCAAGAGATAAAAGGAACAACAGGTAAGTTTGGCCTTGGAGTTCAAAACGAAGCAGGACAAAGGCTAATAGAGTTTTGTCAAGAGAACAAGCTGGTCATCACAAACACTCTTTTCCAACAACACAAGAGGCGACTCTACACATGGACATCACCAGATGGGCAATACTGAAATCAGATTGATTATGTTCTCTGCAGCTAAAGATGGAGAAGCTCTATACAGTCAGCAAAAACAAGACCTGGAGCTGATTGTGGCTCTGATCATCAGCTTCTTATAACAAAACTCAAGCTTAAACTGAAGAAAGTAGGAAAAACCACTGGGCTAGTCAGGTATAATCTAAACCAAATCCCTTATGAATAAACAGTGGAAGTGAAGAACAGATTTAAGGAACTAGATTTGGTGGATTGAAGTCAAAGAACTATGGATAGAGGCTCGTAACATTGTACAGGAGGCAGCGACAAAAACCATCCCAAAGAAAAGGAAATGCAAGAAAGCAAAGTGGCTGTCCAATGAGGCCTTACAAATAGCAGAAAAGAGAAGGGGGGAAAATGCAACGGAGATAGGGAAAGTTACAGAAAATTGAATGCAGACTTCCAAAGAGTAGCAAGGAGAGACAAGAGGGCATTCTTAAACGAACAGTGCAGAGAAATAGAGGAAAATAATAACAAGGGAAAAACCAGAGATCTGTTCAAGAAAATTGGAGCTATTAAAGGAATATTTTGTGCAAAGATGGACATGATAAAGGACAAAAATGGTAGGGACCTCACAGAAGCAGAAGACATCAAGAAGAGGTGGCAAGAATACACAGAGGAATTATACCAGAAAGATCTGAATGTCCCGGACAACCCAGATAGTGTGGTTGGTGACCTTGAGCCAGACATCCTGGAGAGTGAAGTCAAGTGGGCCTTAGAAAGCATGGCTAACAACAAGGCCAGTGGAGGTGATGGCATTCCAGTTGAACTATTTAAAATCTTAAAATATGACGCTGTTAAGGTGCTACACTCAATATGCCAGCAAGTTTGGAAAACTCAGCAGTAGCCAGAGGATTGGAAAAGATCAGTCTACATCCCAATCCCAAAGAAGGGCAGTGCCAAAAAATGCTCCAAGTACCGTACAATTGCACTCATTTCACACGCTAGCAAGGTTATGCTCAAAATCTTCCAAGGCAGGCTTCAGCAGTATGTGGACTGAGAACTCCCAGAAGTAAAAGCTGGATTTCGAAGGGGCAGAGGAACTAGAGACCAAATTGCTAACATGCGCTGGATTATGGAGAAAGCCAGAGAGTTCCAGAAAAACATCTACTTCTGCTTCATTGACTACGCAAAAGCCTTTGACTGTGTGGACCACAACAAACTATGGCAAGTTCTTAAAGAAATGGGAGTGCCTGACCACCTTATCTATCTCCTGAGAAATCTATATGTGGGACAGGAAGCAACAGTTAGAACTGGATATGGAACAACTGATTGGTTCAAAATTGGGAAAGGAGTACGACAAGGTTGTATATTGTCTCCCTGCTTATTTAACTTATATGCAGAATAGATCATGCAAAAGGCTGGACTAGATGAATCCCAAGACGGAATTAAGATTGCCAGAAAAAATATCAACAACCTGAGATATGCAGATGATACCACTCTGATGGCAGAAAGCGAGGAGGAATTAAAGAACCTCTTAATGAGGGTGAAAGAGGAGAGCGCAAAAAATGGTCTGAAGCTCAACATCAAAAAAACTAAGATCATGGCCACTGGTCCCATCACCTCCTGGCAAATAGAAGGGGAAGATATGGAGGCAGTGACATATTTTACTTTCTTGGGCTCCATGATCACTGCAGATGGTGACAGCAGCCATGAAATTAAAAGACGCCTCCTTCTTGGGAGGAAAGCGATGACAAAACCTAGACAGCATCTTAAAAAGCAGAGACATCACCTTGCCAACAAAGGTCCGCATAGTGAAAGCTATGGTTTTTCCAGTAGCGATGTATGGAAGTGAGCACTGGACCATAAAGAAGGCTGACCGCTGAAGAATTGATGCTTTTGAATTGTGGTGCTGGAGGAGACTCTTGAGAGTCCCGTGGACTGCAGAGAGATCAAACCTATCCATTCTGAAGGAAATCAACCCTGAGTGCTCACTGGAAGGACAGATCCTGAAACTGAGGCTCCAATAGTTTGGCCATCTCATGAGAAGAGAAGACTCCCTGGAAAAGACCCTGATGTTGGGAAAGTGTGAGGGCAAGAGGAGAAGGGGACGACAGAGGATGAGATGGTTGGACAGTGTCATCGAAGCTACCAACATGAATTTGACCCAACTCCGGGAGGCAGTGGAAGACAGGAGGGCCTGTCGTGCTCTGGTCCATGGGGTCACGAAGAGTCGGACACGACTTAACGACTAAACAACAACAACAAAACAGCAGAGCCTTATTGGGTCATCATCCTGGACAGTAAGGATGAGGGGGGAGGCATGAGCCAGTCAACCAGAGCTTTTATCAAGGACGGTACAAACCCTCTTTGAGAAGGGCTAAATTGTGCTCGGGCAGACCATAACTAAGGGGATAGTCAGTGAGAATTGTACACAGTTGTACTGTGACTCTGAATAAAGAGCTCACATATCCAAACTCTGAAGTTGAGCCCATGGAGTTTGTGCCAGGGAACCCAGCAACTGCCAACTCCAAAGCTCTGGAGGCTAGCAGCGCCCCCAATTGACATAACAATAAGTAAAATTCCTCCTTCTGAAACTCCATGCCTTCCCACAAATGCCTTGTTCCATCTCCTGCCAATCCAACTGCTGTGGATTATTCATCTGTATAGCATGCTAGTAATGACTTGACTACTTGGTATTTCTCTTAATTTCTTCTGTTTCCACTGTTCAACAACTTACTGTAAATACTAAATACAGGCTAGAATCCCATTGGAGATTTAAGTTGCTGTAATTGTGTAACTGCAGCAGGAAATTGCCACTAATTAACAAATTGCTGTTCACATTTCTGGTCACAAACCAAGTCATACAACTGGCATGAGCCCACAAATTCAAGCAGCAACTTATTAATTAACAGTGTGCTACTGCAGTTGATGCTATTGTACACTTACAATAGCATAAATATCCAATAGGATTCTGGCCACTATAGCAGAATGCCTGTAAAGATATCATTGAAAAAAATGGTCTTTTTATTTTTATTGTGCGACTCAGGTTCTTTGCAAGAGTGATTGGTGGGACAAAAGATACAAAAGAATAAGCAGCATGGCTGTAGAGTAGAGGGTTGGTTCATATTGGACACAATGAAGTATGGGACTGATAAGAAATGCCACAGCATTGCACTGCTCCGTTTCATGCAATGTCCTGTGCAACACCATTTCTGAATGTGACTCTAGAGCATGAAGGAACCCTGGAAACTGGCTTCTACCTATAGAAGGATCCCTAGTACAGTTTTTCATGAATATGATCTGTTTCTGGGAAACTGCAAATGGTATAGGCTACATTTGATATTAGGTCTTGAGTGTATATGAGGTATGGGATACAAGAGTTGCTCTTGTCTTTTTGTTGATACTTATGTAAATGGTGGCAAATTTATAGCTGATTTGACAGAGGTGTCTGTCAGGATGTTCAATACCATATTCATACAATTGTAAAGGAACATTTGGTTCCCTTGAATATACTCCTTATAGAATCATGATCTATGAATAGATCTTTACAACAGCATGAAAAGGAACAGAAACAGCATAATAAAAAGAGTAGTGAGCAGAAGAACCATGACCAAGCTATTCCCTGTGTCTGCTGAACTGCTCATTCTCTTGAAAGAACAATTTTGCAGTCTGCCAGTGAGCTTTTGCCAGAATATGTCTGACGAACCAAGAAACACATTCTCTGACATGTAAAAAAATTATTGATTCTGCCACTATGCTCAATCAATTTCAGCACGCATGACAAACCACAATGTTCAGGTTGTACGTGGAAAAGTCACTAGGTTCTCTCTTTTCTTTATGTAACAAAATTAAATAATTTTACAGATACAGTGAAAATATTTGCTTATACACACAGGTTAGTAATAGTGTTTAAACCAAATGAAATGCAGCCTGAGCTTTAAATGTTTATATAGAGTAAAATATACTACAAGACAAGCTGGGCTTTTTATTTCCTTGGACTCCAGAAATGCTACGTTTGTTCACATATGACTTAGATATTGTAAGAAGCTGCTCTTTAAAAAGTCAGTGTGATGACATGTATTTTATTTCAAATTGAAACTGAACCATTTATAAACTTGCTAATCAGGGTTTCATGTTATCAAAATCCTTTAAAAAGTTTAACTCAAGGATGACATGTTATTATCACTGCACAAGAGTGCACTGATGTTATTGTACAGCAGAGCGAATCAAACTTCTACAAGGTAAATCTGGAAACAAAACTTTATAACATTGAAACTGGACTTCAGCATAGCACCAAATATGGCATAGATATAGCAGACAATCTGTTCTTGCTCTGGGCCAGATTTTGGAATATTTGAGCAAGGGGTTTTCAAGTTATGATTGTTATTTTAAAAACTGATTGTCCCCCATGCAGAAACAAGTGACTCCAAATGTCCGGAGGTTTAAAAAAGCTAATAGAAATTGAAGATACCTTTATAGACCATTAAGAAACATCATACAATTCACAAGCTTTTGTGGATTAAAACACCACTTCATTAGGTTTGTATCAGTGTGAAGAACTTAAAGTCTAAATGTTTATGGCACAATGGATTTTGCCAGGCACTTTGCTCTTGGATGTAAAGTCAAAAAAGTTCTTGGCAAGGTGGAAATGGCCAGACATGTCTCTCTTAGCTGTCTTTCTTAGATGTAAATTAGGAAAGTGGTTGCTGTTTTATGGTTACAGCTTAGGCATTTGTGGCTTGAGTTTAACAACCCAGTTAGTTATCTTAAAAGACAATGGTTGACCCCTCCTGCTTTTTTTTAAATTTGGAAGGAATACAGCCTGTAGGAGCTGAAATATTGATCCACAAAAAAGGCCTTTCAAAAGGGACAAACAACCAGTTTGTTATAAAATGAACATGTGTGAAACAGGCTTGCCAGGAAGAACGTTCCAAAGTAGACACATTATTGTAGCTTCGTGGGCCTGGAAGGAAGATGTTTGGATGGGAATGAAAGGACACAGAAACAGTCAAAAGACAAGGTTTCCTTGAAGAGTAAAAAAAAAATTAAAAATCAGGCTTTCTTTAAAGAAAGTAATGGAGTGACTGTCTTCCAGAAAGGGACATTTTGCCATGTATATACAGGGAACTAGAATAAGTTGCAATTAGCTGCAGCAATTTACACACAGTGAGTAAACACCAATAATATTCTGGTCACCAAAGATAATTATGTAATGCTGTAATTTTACAACTGTTACATTTGGAACAACTATATATTCGGAACACATAAACACGATGCATATGAAATAATCCACTTACAGATTCCTGAAGTAAAACCATGAGATGGTATATCTGCATAGTATTTGAAAACAAAGCAAAAAGTGCTGCTTATATACCTACCATAGTACTTAAAGCACTCCCTGGGTGGTTTACAATTTAATTATGCAGGCTACACATTTGAGCAAAATCACAAATGATTTTGATATTGCAGTATATTTGTGGAGGATGGGTTCCAAGCCCCCACCACAGATACATGAAACCTCAAACAGTAGGAAACCCATTAAAGAGAGCGAGAGGCAGGCGAAGGGCAAGAGGAGGAGGTAAGTGCACATGCGCACTGTGGCGTGCATGTGCGCACTGCAAGCTGGGTTGCAGCAGCAGCAACTGCAGATAGCTGAAACTGCCGATACTAGTTTCAGGGATACAGGGGTCCTACTGTATTTGTACTGCAACACAGATTGCCAAGGCTTTGAGGGTAATATAGGATCAGTTTTAATACTGGAAATGTGCAAGCATATTAATCCAAGCCTCTTCTTTAAAAATGTGTATATTTTAATTAGCCAAGTTCATGGCAGAAATTGGTGAAACTGAGGAAAGATGAACATTCCCAATTTAATTTTCTGTTGCTCTGTCCTCAACCCCTTTCAAGTGCAGTCAGACATGAAACAGAGAATATTTTTCCATAAGTCACTGAAGCTAGCAGAAATGTGGGCAACTTTGATATGAATGGGAAAAGGGTCAGTGACTGCTAAGCTCCAACACCCTGATAAGAATTTTAAATCTCACATTTATCCCCAATGAGTATCTGATGAGCCATACCTTGCTCTGCTGACAGAGTTCACTAAAAACACATTACAATAATCACTGCAGTGTTCTGTCAAAGCTGGGGAGCAGATCACTACAAAAGGGATAATCCCATTACCTTGTTCACAAGGGAAGTACATTATTAAAATAAAGGCATTTTGCCCTATTTGCAGGCTGACATTACAATTGGTCATGGTCATTCCAATTAATATAAATAAATGAAAATGAGTATTTTCTGGCACACACACAGCAAACCGTAGTAGCATGCATGCAGTAGACCATGCACTTTGCCTGAACTAAGTGGGAAAGACCAGCCACTAAGTCTAAATATTATTAGCTCTCTTTTTTTTTCTGTGCTTCCAAGTTGCTCCTGACTCGTGGTGACTCTGATAATTATCACCAACAGGCCTGCCCAGTACTTGCAAACTCAAGGTCATCTGTTTTTTCTTCTTCTTTGTTGTTCCATTCAATTTGTTCAACGATTGTTATAATAATTATGTTTGTTTCCATGCACTGATAATTGAAAAATTGCATTTAGGCTTCTTCTGTTTCTGTCATCCTTTAAATCTCACCTTGTCTGTTGGTAACCATTTAAAGAGCTTTTTAAAATCTTCATTGAAGCTTCTCTTTTCTTTTGACTACAGGAATAGTATTTCTGTATTCTTCCCTAATAATAATATATCTGGCTTCAATGCACAGTTCTTCTAGCTCATGGTTAATTGAATTTAACAATGCAAAATTCTTTTTTTACATGGTCCTTAAATCATTCAGGAATGTTTCCACTATGATTGGTTTAGTGTTCTTCTTCAGCTTTACACTAATATTTTAGATTAACAGTTCATGGCTTGTACCTGCTTGTGCTCTTGTTTTTGTAGAGAGAATACAGATACTCTGTCAGGTTAGCTCAGCTAACACCTGAACCCATCCACCCCCAGAGTCCTACATAACTTCATAGACCTCCAGGGGGAAAAACCAGAAGACTGTACGCATCACAGCTGGAATTTATCTCAATAAAGAGTTAATTCCAGGATGAAACCAAACAATCATAGACAATCATATCAAAATTTATCTGAGTGTCAAAGTATAAGTATTTTCATTGTTGCAATCAGGCAACATCAGTTTGTCCATTTATACAACCTTTATTTATCTACATTGCTTCTATGTTCTATATGCACATTACTTCACAGTTGTTGCAAAATACAAAAGTCTTACAGCTATGAAGAATACTATAGGTACAAATACTTAAAAATATATGAAAACTGAACTTAAGTTCTAGGCAAATATTTAAGTCAGAATAATATATTTCAATTGTAAGCTTTTAGCTATAAAAATTGCAGAGAAGAATTGCATTTACAGTGTTAAGTGTCTGGAGTGCAGCGGGAAGACAATGCTCACCATTAATACAGTCAGCAGGATAACAGAAGCAGTTGCATCCATTCATACTCTGAATCACAGAAGCGTAGAGCTGGAAGAGATTCCAAGAACATCTCATCCAACCTCCTGCCAATACAAGAATCAAACTCATGGGACAACTGTAGGGAAGAGAAGATCTTTTGCACGGAATATC
Source organism: Intellagama lesueurii (assembly GCA_037013535.1). NCBI lineage: Eukaryota > Metazoa > Chordata > Lepidosauria > Squamata > Agamidae > Intellagama > Intellagama lesueurii. The sequence goes on along the minus strand of JBAJHW010000003.1, from coordinate 53,539,677 downwards.
AGAAGACATCTTGACATTATTAATTCTGAGACTATTTTTCTAATGTGTAACATGACTGAATTTGTAGTTCAGCACAATTATTCTGCAAGAGTCAATGTTAAGATTTGTCCATAAATCAATAACATATATGAGGTAGCCTCATGATCAGAAGTATATTTAAGAGGCAGCACCCTATTTTTAGAAAGTAATCCTGAAGAAATCTAAAACTGATTTTAGATTTTAGATTCCAGCATCAAATGCTTAGCTTTTTGGGCCATTACACAATTAAAGGAAGGAACAGATATTTTATATATCTTGGCCTTAAGCCACTTAGGATGACATGGAGAAGACTATAAAAACTGAGAATAATGAAATAAAATACCTAAACATTCCTGACAGATTTTGTTTGACCTGTCTACAAGGGGGCTTCTGTTCTTTCTCAAATGTTTCCTGGCCATTTTGGCTTCAGTTCCATAATCTATTCTGAAGTGTTAACACAGCAAAATTGCTTCATTCTTCAGCCTGTCAAAATTCAGCAATGGGTAGTTTCCTATCCACTCTCGCCCAGTGTTGGTATACTTTCTCCTCGTGTAGAATAGCCTTCCCCATTTACATAGGTGATAATTGCTACCTCAAGGACTACACATATCTCTGTGAGTCCAATGTATTTACCATCGATAGGCAGCCAAGAAAAACAACAGCACTGAAATGTTTAAGTCTTCAGAACCTTCGCACAGAATGATTCTCTGCTCCTTTTATTTGAGTTTGGACTGGGCTCAGGTGGGATGGAGCATGCAATGCAAATGTCCTCTTGCTGCACCAGGACAAAACTCATTACTCATGCATTATGCATTCAGGCATTATGTCAGCTTAGAGAATGGAAATGCAGCACAGAGAGCATTTTTCTTTCCAGTGTTTTTCCATCCCTTTAAATCATATTTGAAACCATCAATATGTTTCTCTCTTTTGGCTCCTTGCCTTTCAGCCACCTTCTGTCCTTTCTCCTTTCTTCAGCTACCTTGTGGTGGATGTCTAATAGCATACACTTGCTTTTACAGCTAATAGTTTATGGAGGGTGCAATGGATTTGACTTCACAACACTTTCACAAAATGTTCTGTACGCTTCAATCATCACAACTGAGTATTGGAAAGGGCTGGGTGGACAACTCCATCACCATAACCCTGGAAGTCAGAAGCAAGTAACTGCCCATCTAGAAGCAAAAGGTAAACTTTGCAAGAACATCTTTAGAACATAATTGCTGGCTGAAAAAATTGTGTTGATAATGTAGTGCTATAAGGGGAATGTAGATAGTAGCTAATCAAGAAAAGTAAAAATAAATAAAAACTACTGCAGTTTTGGAACCCTTTTTTCAGGGACAAGAAGTCAACCTTACACCAAAAGGAGTTACCCTTATTATTTTATCCTTACTGTATCACAATTGACTTTTTTTTTTCATATGCTGCCTGAAAAATAATTTATTGCTTCTAGCGTGTCTCAGAAGAACTCAACATAAAAAGTACAGATAGGACTGCCACAGCAGTTAAAACACGTAGTTGTTTCTAAACCTACAAGAGTGTGACAAGAGCAAAAGACAAAGGCTGTGTGCTTTACATCCCGGAGAAAAATAGATGTATAGTCCTGTTGTCTTATGGCAAGATGTTTCAGTAAAGAACAAACAAACCAGATAAGCTCTCAGATATTTTTAACTTTCAAACAAAGGGTAAAACTGTATGTGACATGACAGATCTTCCAATATCACTTAGGATTCATCCAGATGGATATTCCTCCCCACTTTGTGCCAGCTGGCATTGCTTGGTGCCTAAAGAGTGTGAATCATACCTGGGTGTATTTCCACACAGATTTTCAAGGGCCTTTCCTCTTCTTTTTAAGCAATCAGCTCCTCTTTAACAAACAGTTCAAGGTTATTTCAAAATTTTTGAAGAAACATGGAAAAAAACTGTTGGTTTTTGTTGTTGTACCAAACTAGCATGAACTTGACAGTTTCCAACAGTAGCTCTTGGCCATGGATATTTATTGTCAATTCATTTTTCAGATCTGTTCTCTTTAAAATAAATTGCTTTAAAACTTTGAGTAGATTCATTAGAAATAATATTTTCCTGTAGATTTTTGTTTTCATTGTTGTTTTAGTAGATTAGTGGTAAGTGGAAAGCTTCTGATACGAGAAGGTGTTGTTGCCTGAATTCCATCATCTGGTACAAAGTGAAAAAAATAAACAAAAACCATCAACAGAAGATAATAAAAAACAAGAAAGCTAGAGTTCTTGTTACTTTCTCCATCCACACATCCAGTTTGCTCCTGTTTAAGAGGTGGTTCCATTGTCAATTGATTCAGATTAGTTTAATATATCTACATGATATTACTGGAGACTTGAATAATTCCCATCCACTGCAGTACTGTATTATTTTCCCTAGCTTGGAAACTGTTCCCTCCTCTCCAACAACCTGATTGGTTCTGTGATATGTCAGTCTTTAGAAGACAGAAGAGCCATCTGGTGACAGAGCTGTGAAAAGGCTGTGAAAGGCAACATCAATAGAGGAAAAGAGACAAGGGTAGAGAATGGTAAGGACATGAGAAGAAAATTGGGGAGGGGGAGAGGTGGGAGGAGGAGGAAAATGATGTGGAAATTGAAATCAGAAGAATCCAGATTACACTGAAGGAAAACTGAGTAACAGGTATGAAAGCTTAGTGATTCTGGATCTATGAGGAGGAAAGGACCATGGTTCTAATCCACATACTATGTGGGGATGAGCCCTTTGTTGCTATTGGTACTGATCAAATATCTGGATAGTGGGGAAAATACCAGTATAATCTATGCACAATGAGCACATACTGCATCTGAATGAGTTCTTTCTTTTAATAAAGCAATTGTGCAGATCTTACACACTTACGTATGTAATTTAGTGTTACCTAATTGGCTTGCTTGCTTGTACATGATCTATGTAGTGTAATGTAAGAGTGTCCCTTATACCATATCTCCAGTTTAAGATCACCCTCCTTACTAGCTGTGCATGTAAAATAAGAAAAGGACCTTAAGAATTCCATTCTTCCCTCTCCACATCCCTTTGCAACAAATGACAACTTTGGATATATGTTTCCTTTCTACGTGTTGTGACTCTATTACAAAGTATTTCTCTCCACACAAATATAAGTGCTTTATGACAAATACTGGGAGATCCAAGTATTTAATACCTGCTCCATGTGTAGACTGATCTTTCAAAGATGAATTTTAAGACTTTTACCTGTTTAATCTTTTACTTTGCAAAGACTGCTGGGCCTGGGGATTGGTGAACTTTTTTTCTTATAACTTATAATATAATATAAAGAAGAGTTTGTCTGTTAAGAAGGTAGTTGCTTAAGCAAAAAATCATAACAGTGCTTGGCACCCTAAAAGCCACTAATCTAACTCAAAGATATGCCAAAATCAGAGGACTGGGTTCATGGGTTTTAAGGTTTGGTACACGAGTACCCACAGTGGTGTAGTGGGTAGAGTGATGGATTAGGGCTCCGGAGACAAGGGTTCAAATTCCCACTTGGCCATGGAAACTCACTGGACCAGAGTAGAACTGGTAAAACCAGTCCTTAAATATCTCACTTACCTTGAAAGTCCTATTAGGGTTACTATGAGTTGGTTCTGACTTGATGGCACATAACTAATTAACAGGAGGCTAATAATGTTATAAAGGCTGCATTGCTGCATAAAGTACAAGGATACAAGTTCCTTGGCAAAAAGGCAAAATACAAAAGTAGTATCTGTATGTGTACCTAATATCTTATTGCTAGTCACAAGTAAAGTAGACTTATTGACTCTGTGTTTTACATAAATATTGACTACTGTACAGCAATTGATTAAATGGTCTAGGTAAAGGTTCCCCTTGACAATTTGTCCAGTCGTGTCCAACTCTAGGTGGCGGTGCTCATCTCCATTTCCAGCCCATAGAGCTAGCGTTTGTCCGCAGACAATCCTCCGTGGTCACGTGGCCAGCGTGACTAGACACGGAACGCCGTTTACCTTCCCACCGAGGTGGTACCTATTTATCTACTCGCATTTTTGCATTTTGCATGCTTTCGAACCACTAGGTTGGCGGGAGCTGGGACAAGCGACGGGGGCTCACTCCGTTGCGTGGATTCGATCTTACGACTGCAGGCCTTCTGACCTTGCAGCACAGAGGCTTCAGCGGTTTAACCCGCAGCGCCACCACGTCCCTATTAAATGGTCTACTATCTAGTTAAAACTAGCAGTGTGGAACTGGCCTGTATAAAATAAATAAACACTTGCAGAGGAAATTTCTTTATTACAGTACTGTCAGATTTTTATTAGTGGTAATTATTATTATTTATGTTTGGTGTTTGATGGTGATTTATGAATGAGAAGTGTGTCACCTGACCCAGGAATGTAGCCATATCCTGCACTGCCTAAACAATCTCCCTCTATCAACACTACATTATGTTCATCATAATTTCTATTGCTTTAACAAGAATGCTTTTTTTAAAAAAGCCATTTAAGCGTTTCCATAGGGAATGTTCTAAAGGATCTCTAACAGCTACTTTTTAAGCATATGTCATCATGATGACTATTATCATCTTTAGGTTCTGTATGTCCACACTTGCTTGTCTCTGTAGCCTTATCAGCATAGGTTTTCATCTTTACTTAGGCCTTTACTGCTCATTTTTAGCCTGAATGGAAACTGGTTCTGTTTTTAAGATTCTTTTCTCTCTTCACGCCCTTTTCATGACCTGAGAAATGATTGCCTTGGAAAGACATGTGTTTATTTTGAAAGTATGTGATTATCATCTAGGAAAGGCATTTGTTTATCACAGTCATGCAGGTCAATGCCAGACACCTGGACCTGGGAAACCAAGGTGTTATCAGTTTGCTTATGAGCCAAATGCTTTGAAGGCACAAGTGTTATCATTTTGCCAATTAGTATGGTTTCTCTTTATGAATGTACCAATTAGTGGGTTGTTATTCTATCATTTTTCCAACTAAAAGTATAGTGTTATGATTCTAGTCAGAATGCAGGCATTATTTGCCTTAAAGGTATAAAAGACCCCCTAAGGTCTTTGTTCAGTAGTCTTAGTACAGGTCACTGTTAGCTGGTGCTATACTTACCCAGTTGGAAATGGATATCCCGCTTGGCAAGACATCCAAACTTCATTTCTTTCATATACATATACCTTTAAAACACAACAGATCTACAAGTATTAAATCACATGTAGGTACGCAGAAGGAGGGCTTGTACAGCCCACTTTGAAATATTAGATGGATTTTTGTAGTGAATTTAAAAGAAAAACAATTAAATGTAACTTTTTCTTTTTAAAGTTTTAAATTGGTTTTAATGAACAGTTTACTGGCAAGCATCAAAGTAGACATATCACATATTCAAAGCCAAAAAGACTCTGCTTATCCTACAAATCCAGCAGGGAAGTGGCCTTTATGTCTTTAGATAATTAAGAATCCAAATTATTTGTGATCTACCAGTCTACACTTAATCTGAATTATTTTTATATTTTGAATTTGTTTGCTTGCATGTAAAAAAAATTGAAGCCAATATAAAATGACACAGAGTTGTTATAAAAATGACACCAAGTTGTGTGTTTCATCCATTACCAATGTCCTTGGTAACCCTTTCATACATAGAAATGGGTCATTTTATAAGACAAAACACTTTGAGTGTGATTTTGCTCTCCTGAATGTTACCACCACTCTCCCTTCACTTCCATATTTGCAGATAAACACATGGGTATCAACTTTTTACAACTGTTTCTTTGCTGTTGGCTGACTTCCCATAAGAGCACTCCCAGGAGACCTGTATGATAAACTGTAAGATAAATAAGGTGAAAGTTTTAATGATGTTATCATGGGTGCTGATAGTATATGGGATTATAACTTCTAGTCTCTTTTTATATTGTTGTAGCTGGATATATGGGTTTTTATTTTAAATTTAAACTACTGGATTTTCATTACATTTTTAATTTGCAGGCCACAACTTAATATTTTGCATATATATTTGTTAAATTAAAAATATTGCACCATTCCTCTTCTTTACAGTTTTGATGGTTTACAAATTCGTTAGCATACAAATAAGAACAAAAGAGCCAGCAATAAAAGCAGCATTAAATCAGGCAATACTCTCCTATAAAAATACCAGCACAAAGAACAGTTCCACCTCAGCAATTCAGCTGCTCTACTCCCCTGGAAAAGCAAATGGGCTTTATATGTCTTAAAAATCACGTGTGTTATTGCCCATCTTCAGATGTCCTAAAGACAAAGGACCTCTACAGAGGGCAATGTTTTGTTTTTTTTACCACCCAGAGAACTCTGTTTATGAGAATAACTAAATGCAGTGAGTAGATTAAAAAAAGAGAAAGAAATCAATGCCAAAAAGACCACATTCCTTAACTACAGTCCTAACATCTCTGGACAATGGATTTTTAAAAAGCTATAACTAACTAGCTTAAGCAGTTTGTAGGTCTTATAGAAAAACTGCATTTTGAGAAATGCAGATCCTAAGAAACAAATTGCCAGTGTCAAAACCAGCAACTGGTTAACTATAAATGGCCAATATCATTGTCATGGTGCCTTAATACCTCTTCAGTCCAAGTGCCTAAGCCTTCTGAGCAGATATGGGAGTTAGGAGACACTTGAGGCAACTGAAGAAATATGAGACTTTCTTCAGCTGTATCAAGACATTATAATGCACAGTCTCCTGTGCAGAACAGAAAACAGTATTCAAAGTATAAAAGGCATCTAACCAGCAGCTCCAAAGGCTAATCATGATGAGTGTCTATCCATGAAGCTGTTTCCAAAATCACATATGGTTTCTGATACTAATTTTGAACATCTTTTGAGAAATGTCATTGGAATTTCAGGATCTGGAACTTGTTGTACTCTTCAAAACAATGGATACAGATTAGTAGGCAGTTCCCAAAGGGTGAGATCTATGTATACAAAAGGACTGTCTTGCTTCTGCTTAAAAATGGAGTCTAGATTTTAGGTGGTGTTTGAAGCATTTCTTGTAAAGGACACTGAAAATCTCTATAGTTAATCAATACATGATACACTGCTGCTTAGGTTAGATTAGGACAGGAGAAAGAGTGAGCATTTAATGATTTCAGGAGGCCCTGTGTTAGTATACAACAGGAAATGTTCAATTGTACATTGTCCTGCTTTTGTAGATTTATCGTTTATTTACTAAAAGCATTTATTCATCAAAATATTTGCTAATGGCTTTTCTAGCTATTAGGATTCAAAATATAAGGCATTGTAGAAAATTAGTCAAACTTAAAATTAAAACTATTTTAAAAGCTATTTCTTTAAAAAATTCTAAAACCTAAACCATTTAATACAGTTCTGGCTGCCTGATGGAAATTCAGGAAGGATGCAGCCAGACATGGGAGAGAGTTCTCCAATCAAGCTGCTATAGAAAAAGTCCTGCCTCATTTACTCAACAAACCAGTGTTTTACATTGATGGAACACACAATAGGACCTTGTGCTGAAAATATCAAATCCCAAGTAAGCTCTTACAGGAGGATATCTCAGCTTATAGGTATGAACTTTGAACTGAACAAATTGGACAATCACACACAAAGGGAAGCCAACCTCACATCAGACAGTCTCATACAGGGGAATGTGAAGTAGCTAGAAAGGACAGCTCCACATAACTCAACTACAGTAGAAAAGCCTAACACAGACTGCATTGCACTAGTCTAATCAAAGGGTAAGTAATATATTGCTCTCCGGGGGCAAATTTGTCTTTTCCAGAAAGGAACATGTTTGGTATATCAGGTGAATCTGGACAAAGGCACTTCTGGCCACACAGAAGCCACACGGCTTTCCAGAAGTAATACTGGGCCCAAGGGCACATCCAAGCTGCAAATGAGGTCACCTTCAGAAAAAAATGCAACCTCATCCAGATCATGTTCCCACCCCAACCACGTAATATTTTCTCTTGACCAACAGAAGTTCTGTCTTGCCTAGATTAAGCCTTCTTGGACAAAAAGCAGCCAAAATGATGGAGAAATGATAAAAGAAGACTTTCCAGCAACAGTGATTTTCATATACTAACTGACACTTAATAATAAATCTCACTGTCAGTATATACGTTTTTGGCCTATGGTAACCATTGCCTGTTCTTTGTTACATTTAAAAGACTTTCTTGTATATAACATCTGTACTTTCTCTGAAATTCTCCTCTCTCCTTATTAAAACATGGGTGCACAGCTTTGCAAGCTATTGTGAAATGCATTTTAACCTCTTTAGATGCATTGAAGCTAATGGGATGAGAAAAAGTAACTTTCTGTTTCAGAAAAACAAAAAGATGAGCCTCAAAAATGCCTTGAGCAGTAAAACTCTGTATCTGATTCAAAGTAGGTCAAGTCCCTCTCTATTAGAGATCCAAAAAGTAGAAATTATAGAATCTCAATATGTGGCTAGAGTTGTTCTTTAAAATGCAGAAATATTTTTGAAAGGAACTCCTTAGTTTTATATTTGGAAAAGTTCCTTTTTGGAATCTCACCCACGGCAATGTAACCAGGGTAAGGCAATTGACTTACACTAGATGTCAAGCCTTTACATTTTCTCTGCCAGAGTGCTAGAAGGCTGACTTGTGCCCTTGTTCAAGGAAGCTACCTGTGCTGAATGAGCTAGGTGTTGGAAAGGAATAATGAAGAAGAAAGCGGGGCGGGGGGAAGGATTAAAATTAACATTCAGACAACTCTGTGTTTATTCTATGCAACAGATTTTTCTTCTCTTTTTTCCATAACAGGGTCATTTTAGCTCTCTCACATCTGTCAGTGTTTACACTGAACAAATAAAGAGCAAAGGAAATGTAATCCCATCTGTAGTCAATTATTTCATGTTTTCCAACTTTATACCATTTCTATGGGATCACTCGCTAATAGCTTAGCTAGAAAGTAAACTATTATTGCTAAGAATGCATTAACTCCAAGATTTAAAAGTTCAACTAACTGTGGTCACACAATTTTAGGCATATATGTAACACTAATATATTGTCTTCATGCAGCTATTGTATGAGATGATTTCTTTAACTCAAGCAATACTAAGTTTCATAGAAAGAGCAAAGTGTGTCAAAAATAAAATCCCTACTCTGTAACAAGGAGCACTTTCCTGTGCCCAGAACAAATTGTCATGTACTTTATTTTATACTGTGAGAAAACATTTCAACATAACTTTCCTGTATAAATTTGCTGGTTTCATGTACAAGCCATGTGCATGTGCTCTGTGTATGGGATGAGGTACATACCAAAAGTAACATGAAATTATGCATAATACTCCTATTACCTCTGGAGTTATATTAGAATATGTGAGAAACATCAGCAATCCAATGCATAATGTATTCTGCTAGTCATGTTGAAAGTAAGTAAAGATGTTTTTCTTTTTCTACTCGAACTATTTGTATAGTGATTTTTTATATATACAAAGAGCTAGTCACTGTGAAACCAAAAGGGACTGGGTAAAATCTGGGACTTTTAGTTATTCTCCTTCATGTTTCCCTGTGCTGCACCTGGCTTTTGTATTTATGCTCTGCTAACTAAAATGAATTAAATGACAATTCCTCCAGTACTATTATGTGTAAGGATAAATGGGCCAAGTTAAGGATGGGGCTGAAACCTAAGAAGATAATGAGAAAGGTTCTAAGTCTGTACATACAACTGTATGTACAATTTTAGACTATACACCTGTAGTCAGGGACCATTATCTCTCTCCTATTTTTAAGCTGCTCTTAGAGGATCTAAATGCACCCAATAAAATAAAATAAAATAAAACAAAACAAAATAAAATAAAATAAACCAGTATAGAAGCCTTATGCTTACATACACCATAACTGAGACACATTAGCAAAACACAAAGTTTAAACACATTGACAACGGAACACAAAATGTTGAATTCTCAATAGTACATCTAAGAAGCATTTCAAATATAATGCACATGGTACTTATGCACATAATAATTGTTTCCTTTTGTCAGGCACAGAGATATTTTTATCCTGCTATAAAAATCTTTATTCTCAGAAGATCAGTCTCATATACAAGGCAATAATCATAATCATTTTATTCTCTCAGTTCTATTAAGATTAAAAACACAATCGAGCTACAAAAGCAAAGACTTTGTAGCACTTACTATTTTCAGCCTAATTTACTTTTTAATTAGAAGGCACAACAGTTAATCAGAGGAATGCGAGGATTTCTGGCAACATTCAGTATCTAATTTGATAAAAATTTCTACTTATATTGCCAGCATAGCAGCTTGGAAAGTACTCTTCAGAACAATATGTCTTTGTTCTTACATTACCATAAAACAGCATGTGGGCTTTGTATACGTAGGGCCAACAACCTGTTTCTTTCTCAGTTGTGCATATAACTTGCAAATTTCTTCCAAAAATCTTTCGGGATGTTTTACAGATGTCCAAAATGAGAGAAACACATGACACGAAAGGAAAACATTATTAGGAGGGAGGAGGAAGAAGACAAACCTGGATGCTCAATTCTTGGAAACAAACTTAATTGAGGAGTATGTTCAGTTCATCAGTACATAACGTGACATTGAAGCAGGAGCTAGCCAGTGAGACCTGCAGCCTGGAAACAGCTCCAAAGATGGTCTTCTGTTACATTTTTGCCAAGTGTGCCCACAGTGATGATAGGACAGAGATAAGGGTTCCTTCCAAAAAATATTTGGCAAGATCAGGTTGAATATGTATGCCTTATTTCTAGGTCACTATCAATATTTTATTCCAGGAAGAAGGATATTTCTAACAAAACTCTCAGCACTTCACCAAACGACAGTTCCCAAATTTATTTAGAACCCATGGTGGTTTGTTTATTTGCTTCTGTAAAGTCTTTCTATGCCACCTTCTGAGGCAAAGCATACCCAAAGAAATTCACAGAGTAAGAAATAAGAATTTGAAAAGAAGCCAGGAACAAAGTTCACAGAGTATTATGCCTATAACACAGTTGAGATCCACTGTAGAACCCTCTATGCTGTGTCCCTGAATGTTCACTTCGCCGTCCCAATATTCTGGTGAGCTTGCAGCACGCTGGCTGTTGAGAACTGTAGTTTGAAGACAGGGAATAGTAAGGGAAACATGAGGAAGGAAGGGGACTGGTAGGGCTTATACTTGTTCTCTGACCTACATTGTATCTCCAGTGTTATATTAGCTGATGGCCACCTGTCCAGTAACTATGCTACTACAGTAGTTTATGCTCACATTTGTGATGATATGGATTTTTTTTTCTCTATAACTTCCAGAGTCTTCAGTCTGTAGCTGCAAAGCAACAAAGACACATGGTTGCTTCTTTCAGACAGTTCCTATGCTTCCCTAAATATATGTAAGAGAGATTTTTCTTAACTATTTTTTTTCCGCAAGGTATCTTCGACAGAGGTTATTTTGTGCTACCTTTTGTACTAAGACAAGATAACTGAGTTGCTCTTTCCTGGCATTGGGTTGCCTTTATAACATCTGCTAAAATTCTAAGTCAGGGGAATAATCTTCAACAATGGTATTTGGAACTTTTAGGATTCGATGTCTTCTGTTTATTCTCAGCAGAAAGATTTCAACTGTCCAATAGTTCTGATCTTATTACAAAAGCTCTCTACAAGAGTCATATGAGGAAGGAAAATGCCATGTGTTCTTTCTATTTGGTGGCTTAATCATAAGGAGGGTTTAGATTTTGATGGATATAAGCAACTGTCCTTTGGGAACAGGGGCAAGTCCACAATTTCCTCTCACAAAGGTCACACAATCACCATCTAGGATGAAAAGGTCATGACCAAGGTAGTCCTCCAACAGGGAATTAAATCCCTCCACAACATTGCTACTCCTGAGTTCATTTCTCATTGTTAACAGATAGTGCCAATGTGTGTGATAGTAACAGGGGCAGATTATACTCTGTTGATCATGATGAGTAGTTTTGTTCATAATGGGTCCCCCAATAACTGTAGATTAAAAGTCACTTGTTGATGAATAATTCTTGTATATATCCACCCTTAGGGCAGAAATATGCAGCATTGTTCCTACATTCAAAATGAGTATTTTGTTAACTGCAAAAGCAACTATTGTTTTCTTACTTACTGTGATACAATCCTGCCTTTTTATGATACACATTCTTCATTTTTTGAAAAGAAAAGAAGCATGAAGCAATTTCTGCTTGCATTAAAACTGCTGAAGATATGGACTATACCCCAGAAGTCCTCAAACTGATATCAAACATATATCTTTTGTGTTAAACCTGTTTATCATTCTGCCCTATGAAATACAAATACAACACTTAAATGTCAAAAGAAACACTAAATGGAAATTACTACCACTTCTACAAGATAAGTACCTGGGCACAGGCATCTTTTGAAGTAAATGAAGCAGTAACTTCATGCCCTAAACATTCGGTATCCCAGTCCGATGAGCAGTGAACCTCTCCAACAGGAAAAAATGTGAAATTTGGAGAGTTGATGAGAAAAATGCAGGTGTTCATACACTATCAGCACAAAGTTATTTAGCACAGTTGTTCCTGTAATTGCAGTACATTGTGAATGTTCAGTGTTCAATGGTCCTCGAAACTCACACTTCCAATTGGATTATGATAGGTTCTCCTTGTGGCTTACACTGAGCTGTGAAGTATTAAATTCTGGAATTTTCCATCTGACATCTGCTGCAATCCCCCAGATCTCCCGTTCGTTCTCCTTAGATGTGTTTTGGTGTTTTGCCTTTCCCCTCTTTGTCTTCTTTTATTTGAGGAGGTGCAGTTACACATGAGTTCCAGCTTCATATGCCTGAACCAAATGTGTGATTCCCCCCCCCCATTTATTATGGATTACTGCTCAATTATTATTTTTTATGCCAAAACTGTTGGTTTAAGAACCAGGTTAAGTCATGGTGGCTCAAGCTTTGCAAAGCCAAGAAAAGCGGAAGCTGAGACTGATGCCTTAACAGACATGAGCATAATCAGTAATGTTGTTGTGTTACGCTTCCTTTTAACTTATGTTGTATGCACCCACACTTTGCCTTGGTTTTTCACACCCAAATCTAGACAGGGAAGTTGGAGTGCATGGGATTTCCAAAGATATCACACCTTCTGCTGGTTGTATATTGTCTTATGACACTTATGAGCCTTCCTTAGAGCTGATCCATATCTGTTTGTTTTTTACATCAGTAGTCAGCAGAATGGGTTAAACAGTGAGAAACTGAAGACCTCCAAATCTTCAAAAGGATTTATAGTGGTCTTGTTGCTAATATCCTGGGATATAATATCTGGTGCTAATAACACCATTGTGATTAACAACAAAACTGTAGCTTTAAAAAAAAGGATTCCAACTATCATCTAGTCCAATCCCCTATGCATTCAGAAATCTGCAACAAACTCCATCCCTAGCATATGGCCATCCAACCTGAGTTGGAAAGGGCTGAGGCTGTACATTGTACTTTTTGAACAGGTTGTATTGTTGAATATTTTTCCCCGAATCATTAACTGGAACCTATGTTCATGTAATATGAATCTATCAATTCAGATCCTACCTTCTAGATCAGCAGTAAACTAGCTTGTTCCATTTTCTAAACCAGCCATTCTCAGCGGGGGCCATATGGCCCCCTGGGGGCCCCTGGCACATTTGAAGGGGGCCACAAACTAGAACAATTCTTCACACACCACCTTATAAGGTTTGTTATGCATCTTGTACAATCCTGATTTGGCCTATATTTCTTTCACATTGTGTTTATGGTTGTGGCCAAAACAAGATTGAGAATGGCTATTCTAAATGACAATTCTTCAGTTAGTTTAAGCCTGCTATCATTATCACCTCTCAGTCTTCTCTTCTCTAGGCTAAACATACCCAACTCCTTCATGCATTCCTCATTAGAATTCTGTTTCCATATCCTCTACCATCCCGGTAAATTAGTTTTTATTTTTGTTGTAAATATGTTGCTGTTTCTCTGGTACATTAAAAGGAACATTATTATTATGGTGGTCTTAAAAATACCCACGCAAAAACAAACAAAAACAAGCAACAAATTCATTAACTGGATTCAGGATTATAAAATCTTAGAGATAACTTTAAAAAACAGAGAAGGCTTTGCTTTGGAGACAGGCACCTTCCATATCTAGTGGACAGTGACAATGTGACAGGAAAGAGAGAAGATATGATAAATATCATCCCCACTCTTCTATTTGTATGTAGAAGTTGAGTGCAATTCTCACAACCATCTTACTAAGTGTGCCTTTGTATATGTACAGATATAACTGTAGTATGTGAGAAACAATCCTTTGTACAAAGAATTAGCAGGATTAAGGAACCTCACACTGTTTTTATGTCATCAGAAAGTGAGTACAAGGTCCATAACCTCCAGAAGCTGATCCTCTGACTTTTCTCCCTTATGCACTCCCTCCAATCAAGCATATAGAACCTGATACTGATGAGGAGCCTGGAGTCAAGGGATAAGGAGCTCTAAGCCCTTGTCTCATGCCTGTAGTTTACATGATAATAGGATGTCTCTGACGCTCACATCCCTCCATGTTCACATCCAAGTCTATGTCGTAGTGTGTCACCTGACACTGTGAGGTCAGATTTTTATTGTGGAATTACTAGCAGCCTTTGTATGTTCCCTTTAAGAGGTTTTGGGAGGGAGGGACCTTTTTGGACTGGGGTTACTTACTCTCACTCAATCCAGTGGAAGCCAATTGTTCCCTATCTGCCTCAGATTTTGAAGAGAGCCATACCTCTCTACATAAGAATTCTTTTCCCACTCTTTTCAGTAAAAATTCAGTTAGAGCTATGTAATTAGTCAGTCATTTATTGAATCAGTTATGAAGCTAATTAATTAGCTAAGCTCTGTTCATCTAACCCATTGTTTCCCAACCTGAGGGTCATGACCCTCAAGGGGGTCACAAAGTGCTTTCTGAGGATTGTGAGTCACCTTATATGTGTTGTTGTTGTTGTTTAGTCATTAAGTTGTGTCCGACTCTTCGTGACGCCATGGACCAGAGCACGCCAGGCCCTCCTGTCTTCCACTGCCTCCCGGAGTTTGGTCAAAGACACAGTCAAAGGCTTTTGCGTAGTCAGGGATATGTGTCACATAGAGGACACATAGAGGATATGTGTTGTTGTTGTTGTTTAGTCGTTAAGTCATGTCCGACTCTTCGTGACCCCATGGACCAGAGCACGCCAGGCCCTCCTGTCTTCCACCGCCTCCCGGAGTTGGGTCAAATTCATGTTGGTAGCTTCGATGACACTGTCCAACCATATCGTCCTCTGTCGTCCCCTTCTCCTCTTGCCTTCACACTTTCCCAACATCAGGGTCTTTTCCAGGGAGTCTTCTCTTCTTATGAGATGGCCAAAGTATTGGAGCCTCAGCTGTGTTGTAAGGTAAAGGTAAAGGTTCCCCTTGACATTTAGTCCAGTCGTGTCCGACTCTAGGGCGCGGTGCTCATCCCTGTTTCCAAGCCATAGAGCCAGCGTTTGTCCGAAGACAGTTTCCGTGGTCACGTGGCCAGCGCGACTAGACACGGAACGCTGTTACCTTCCCACCGAGGTGGTACCTATTTATCTACTCGCATTTGCATGCTTTCGAACTGCTAGGTTGGCAGGCAGCTGTGTTGTACCCCTTGTTAAATAATTTCTTCTTTGACCTTTCAGAGTGGGATATTAAAGTTAGTGTGTATGTGTATGTATGAGAAACTGGCCCTTAGGAGTGGGGAGAGAGAAGCCTCTACTTCTGAGAAGGAATGACCTTATTCCATTAAAATGCCTTTTAATGCAAATGTGGGGGGGGGGTGTCACAGGTTACTTGGCTACTATAAAGACGTGTCAGGACTTGAAAAAGGTTGGGATCCACTGATCTAACCAGTTAATATTTTTCTAAAGAATGCTGTTTGTTCTTGGTCTATGAAGATCGAGAACATTTTTTTAATTATTCTTTTTATTCTTTTTTCTTACCAGTGTCTCTGAGTGATTTATTGAGACAGTAACTGCCAGTTGAGGAGAACTAACAATAAGGTGTGGTCTACTGTGGGGAAACTTAAAACTAATTATGTTCCATAGGTACCTGAACTTTTATCCACTGCATAGTTAGAGGTTTTTAAGGCACTAAACTTCAATACTCTGCCAATATTTATAACTAAAAAGTATCCTTTGGATGTACTAAACTTCCCTGAAGACATTGAAGTACTGGTAACATTCTGATTTCAAAATGAAACATGTGTATGATTTATGCAAATTTGCCAGCAGCTGCTGCCATAGAGATGCCATAGAGATGTCAATGGAGCAGGAAACCATCAATGGCTTCTAAACCACTACTCAAGACTTCACTAACCCTGTGAAAGACATCACTCATCAATAAGCCTAGATATAAAGTATTTCATAGTTTCATCCAAAATGTCAATGAAATATAAGATGACCCTGAGTAAAATCTGGAATAAAAAAAGGGAAATATGGCAGTTTTCAGGACAGTTTAACCTGCTATATCTGTGGCAATTGTTGTCTGGTCAATTTGAAATCTGGTGCATTTGTAGACTTATTCAAATAGATTGTTGAAAACATGTTTTATAAGCAATGGACTTGCAATGCTTATTGTGGTAGAGCCCTTCCCCCCCCCTTTTTTTCTTTCTTGCAATTAACAGAAACACCTTATAAAACTTTATTCTTGGTTATTGAAAACATATTATACAAGATAGAAGCTGAGTATTTATATATGAGAAAACCAGGTAAAGGCTACCTGAAATGTCACCGTTTTATAAAACTGACAAACAATAAAAATAATTCCAGTATGGCTTGAATAGAAAAGAAGAAGAAGAAACTCTAACCACTATTTTCTCAGTATCTTCATTTGTGAGACTGGCAATAAATCACAATAAGGTAATAGACAGGTGTTGTGGAATGTTATCTCAAGATATGGCAGATAAAAATAAAATAATAGCAATACAAGGGAAATGGAGTTAAGCCTTCTGCTACCTTGCAGTCGTATCAATTGGTGCAGATTGGTCTGTGATACTTCCATGTGAATGGCTGCATTTTGCAACCTGACTACAAAACTATCAGTGTAGTATCAAACTGGAGCAGAATTCTATTTTTTGAAATTAAAATATTATTTGCTCCAGCCAGCAGACTTCAGCGCCTGTAACATAATCGGTAACATGAACATTGACATTTCATGCCAGAGTATTTTCAGTGATTATACTGCAAGCAGATCTGGAGCGCAGCCCAGTGAAAACTTTAGATGGCTTCTTACACATTAATGAGTGTGTTGATAAGCACATAATCTCAAATGGACATGTTATTATTTTGGTGTAACATAAATTTTGCTTTTATGAATGCTTATCTATATCCTCAGTTATTTCTGTAGGATACAGAGTTATTTATACGATCCTGCTAGTTCCCTTTAAGCTCATTGTATATCTTATATTGTTTGTCTCTAGTCTAGTCTATGTATTTATAGGTCTAGTTAGTGAGTTCAGGAATGCATGCTCAGCATGTCTGGTGAAGGTGGCTGGAATACTGTGCAAACAATACCTATTTATGTGAACGCTCAACTAGGTATAAGAGGTAGTTGATTGCCAAAGTCCTGACTTAATAAAAAGCTCTTTGAATGCTACTAGAAAAACAGCAGGGAAAGAGCTCACCTACCTTGCTTTACCTCGGGGTTCTGGAGCCTGAGCACAGGCACAGAGAACCTCCTCTTAGGAGCCACCACAAAGCAGGCCTCTGAAAGTAGTGGGCCTGTGAGCAGGGCCTCTAGAGCAGACCTCAAAGCCAGGGCAGGCTTGTCATGGTCAGGTGGTAAAAGTTCTCTCTCTCTCTTTTTGTTTTTTAATAACACATTACTTGTTGATGTTATTTTTTACAACCAACATGCAAAGCAAAACATTATTAATGCATCACTGATAACTTTATTTTTAAAAATTTCTATTAAACTTTGAAGAATAATTACATTTTTAGAAATGACCAGAAATTGCTGAAACCTCATCCACCAAATAAGGTTTGCAGGAACAAACAAACATTATTCCTAATGGAAAAATGGTAACAGTTACATAGTTATTATAAATGTATTGAAAATAACAATATTTTCATTACACAAAAAGTAACATTTATACAAGTAACATTATTACTTTTAATGCATTGTGTCCAATTCCTGTCATTTCCAGCCAAGTAAATACACAAGCAGGACAGAAGAGGAGTAAGCTTGTTGCTCTTGTGTGCTCTTACCTATTTATCTCAACTTGTATGTATAGCCTATGCATTTACATTTCTATGTACATAGGTTTTTATTTATTTATTTATTTATTTATTTATTTATTTATTTATTTATTTATTTATTTATTTATTTAATTGAACTTGTATCCCGCCCATCTAGACAGTGTCTACTCTGGGCGGCTCACATCAAATAGAATAAAAACAGTTAACATATAACAACAATTTCACAACAGTGAACAATCATTCAAGATGGAGATAAAAGATAAATCAAGTGGTGCCCGGAGGGAAGGCCTGCCTAAATAGCCAGGTTTTGAGTTGGCTTTTGAAAATACCCAGCGAAGGGGCCAAGCGGATCTCGGACGGGAGATTATTCCAAAAAGGGGGAGCCACTGCCGAGAATGCCCGGTTTCTTGTTCTTTCCTTCCGGGCCTCCCTCGGCGTTAGGCTCCTCAGCCGTCCCTCCTGGCTAGAACGAGTGATACGAGTAGATCTAGGTGGGAGGAGGCGTTCTGCCAGGTATCGAGGTCCTAAACCGTTTAGGGCTTTATATGTAATCGTTAACACTTTGAAATCAATGCGGAAACGAATGGGCAGCCAATGCAAGGCAGCCAGGGTGGGAGAGATATGTTGATGTTTTCTCACCCCACTGAGAAGTCTGGCCGCCGCATTCTGCACCATTTGAAGCTTCCGCACCAATCTCAAAGGTAGCCCCACGTAGAGCACATTACAGTGGTCTAATCTCGAGATTACAAGCGCATGGACCAAAGTGGTGAGCGCCCCAACATCAAGATAGGGACGCAGCTGGGCAATCCGCCAAAGATGGAAATAGGCGGAGCGGACCACTGACGCCACCTGGGTTTCCATGGTGAGCGCCGGGTCCAGATGGATCCCCAAGCTGCGAACCACACTCTTCATGGTGAGAGTCACCCCCCCAAAAGAGAGGGAGTTTCCCAAACCGCCAATGGTGGGGCCACCCACCCTCAGGACCTCCGTCTTGTCCAGGTTCAGCCTCAGCCCATTTTCCTGCATCCATTGCAGTAAGCCCCCAGACAGCGTTGAAGGGACAGAACGGCATCCACTGTAGTTGGAGAAAAGGAGATGTAGAGCTGGGTGTCATCAGCATACTGATGGCACGATGCCCCACACCCCCTGATGACCCCACCCAGAGGCCTCATATAGATATTAAACAGCATTGGGGAGATAATCGAGCCCTGCGGAACCCCACAGTTGAGGCTCCACGGGGCCGAAGCTCTCTCCCCAAGCTGTACTCTCTGAGGATGATCCTCCAAGAAGGATTGGAGCCAGGCAAACGCCAGGCCACCAATTCCCAGCTCGGAGAGCCTCCTCAGGAGGATACCGTGGTCGACGGTATCAAAGGTGGCTGAGATATCGAGGAGGACCAGCAGAGATGTTTTACCCCTGTCAGCCTCCCTCAATAGGTCATCCAACAGGGCAACCAATGCCGTTTCTGTACCATGGCGCAGCCCGAAACCCAACTGGAACGGATCCAGGGCGTTTGTTTCATCCAAATGAACCTGAAGCTGATCGGCCACCACCCTCTCCACCACTTTACTAATGAAAGAAACATTGACGACGGGCCTGTAATTGCCAATATCGTCCGCCACCAAATTTGGTTTCTTCCTAATGGGCCTAATGAGTGTCTCCTTGAGGGCAAGAGGAACCCTGCCCTCCAGGAAAGACCCATTAATTATTGCTGTGGCCCATTCAGTTGTTATAGGCCTGGCTGCTTTGATTAGCCAGGCCGGGCAAGGGTCAAGGGATGAGGTGGTGGCCCGAAAGCGATCAAGTGCTTTGTCCACAATATCTGGCGTCACAGGCTGAAAGAGATCAAGACTCACCGGGCTAGGCAGAGCGCTGGACATCTCTGCTCGATCCACTGTATCCAAAAAAGGAGAGAGCTCCCGGCGGATGGTCTCCACTTTAGATTTTTTAAATGCTGCAAATTGGTCGGGTGAGATACTAGAGGGAGGCCCATCACTTAGACCAATTGCGGATAGGTTGCGGACTATACGGAAAAGTTCCGCCTGCTGATTTGAAGCTTCGCTTGTCCGGTCAGCGATATGAGCTCGACTAGCAGCCCTTACCTTAGCAAGGTAAAGGTTAGTCGTGACCCTGACAGCTTTCCGATTATGAACCGTCAGGCTTCATCTCCACTTGCACTCTAGCCTTCTCCTAATTTGCTTCATCGCTCGTAGATCCTGGTTGAACCAGGACGCAGGCCGAGCTCTGCGCCAGAGAGGGCGTTTAGGAGCAATCATGTCTACAGCCCTGGTGGCGGCAGTAAACCAGCCATCAACCAGAGCCTCGACAGGAGCACCAGTCAGATCAGCTGGAATCCCTCTCATGGAATCCTGGAATCCTATAGGATCCAGTAGCCTTCGAGGGCGGACCATTAAAGTAGGTCCATGCTCCCTGCAAGGAGGGAGAGCCACTGAGAGGTTACATTTTATTAGGTGGTTATCCAACCATGACAAGGGAACTGACACAAGGTCAGTCACCATCAGACCACACTCACTCCAATTGGTGGAGAAAACCAGGTCTAGCGTATGACCACCCACGTGAGTGGGGCCATTAACATGTTGGGACATGTTCAAGGAAGCCATGGTTTCCAAGAACTCAAGAGCTGGACTGGAAGTCTCTGCCTCCGCATGGATGTTGAAATCACCCAAGACCAAAAGCCTCGGGGATTCCAACAGTGCCGCGGAGACAAAGTCCACCAGCTCTGGTAAGGAAATGGCTGGGTCGCGGGGAGCACGGTAACCCAGCAAAATCCCAATACCATCCCTGGCCCCTATCGACACATGGAGGGCCTCCAAACCCGGCTTCACCACCGTGGAGCGCCTAGTAGCCTCCAGAGTATTTTTATATACAATGGCTACTCCCCTCCCCGCCCCTCCAGTCTGCCCTGGTGCTGGACAGCATAACCGGGAGGACAGGCAAGGGTCAGGGGAGCACCCCCTTCCCCGCCCATTCAAGTTTCGGTTATGCACGCCAGGTCTGCATCCTCCTCCAGAATAAGATCATAAATAATCTGGAATTTATTAGATACAGACCTGGCATTCAACAACACCAGTTTCAGAGTGGAGGGTCGGCTGATCTGGCTACCTCAATACTGCCAGTTGGACACAGTCCCAGAAGAGTGAACAGCCTTCAAACATCTGTTCACCATTCTTCTAACACGAGTAGGGGCTGTGCCAGCGCCATATCTCCCTCTACCCATAATCACTCGGATGTTCAATGGCCCTTCGCTGGGAGGGCAAGCCTTCCACTCCATATCTGAGAGGAAAGAAACGCAAAGAAAATACCAAATTAATACAATTAAACAATATAGTGATATCAAGATTTAACATAAAATAATAAACAAAAATAACAATATACTATTAAACTAAACAACTATCAATAATCAATAAATAATTTAAAGTGCAGTTTTTGAAATGCAGTGAGCCTTCTTATGCACGTATGCTCTCTCTGTATGTATTTGCAGGACTCCACTCATAGCTTTGGACAAACCCATCCCCACCCTACCTGTTCCACTAACGTAAATCCATACCCCTCATTTACATACCAAGTTCTCCACACAGGGATTCTCAAAAGATCCTGCAGTTCAAATTACAAAAAGATAGATCCTGAAAGCCAGCAGTCTGCTCCCCCCTTGAGGCATGACTTTGTCCCCTGTACCAACGCCGTAGCCATTCTTAGACTCCTGGTTTTCAAGTAATTACTGCAGTATGTGAGTATAAGCCTTTAATTTAAAATGGAAGCACATCGTCTGGAAAAGGAACAGTTCTAAAACGTTTAGATTCAAATATGAATTAGCTGTTAACCTTCAATGACTTCTCTTCAATTTTTACTTAGAGGGTTTGCTAGCAATACCATCTTCCCTAACCTTTTGTGCTGTTCTTTGAGGCAATTCTGTGGCAAAAGGCTTCTTGAAGTCCAAGTAGATTATGTCTGTTGCTTCATTTCTGTCAGCTGTCATTGTCACTCCCTTGAAGAAGTTAATCAGATTTGTTCAGCTTGACCTCCACTTTAAATGGCTTTGACCTGTCTAAGTCTGTACCTGTTAAAATGTTCTCTAGTCTTGTCCTTACTCAACGATTCTGAAACCTTCTTCTGTACTTAGTTCCTATTCTAAATATAGATGTCATATACATTTCCCTCATGTCCCTAGTGCATTATTCTTATTCTCTTATCAGCAAAGAATTACATATCTCTGCCATTGGTTTCCTCATTTCATCTTTCTATGCAAAAGGAATAAATTATTTCAACAATTTTTGTTGTTTGTTTCTTTCCATTTTTCTCACAACTTCAACACTTTATAATATTCTTCTGAAGTTACATTCCAAATGTATACTTTCCCCCATATTCACTGTCTCCTTCAGTGAAGTTTGTGGCATACTTGACCAATAGATATGTTAAGTTCCTGCCAGCCACAAGTTGATCCTTTCAATTTTTCTAAATGGCTTTTCCTCAGGATCTGAAAGTGTTTCAAGCACTCTAGAAGAACTGCTTCAGGCACAACTAGACAAAACCAACTATTACCACTTTCTGTCACATTATTAGATGCCGTTCTACTTTTCCTAGCAATAATATTTACAGCACTACCTTATGCTCCATTATGCTGGTCGGAAAGCTTACATCCCTGCACCATTGTAGCTGCTGTGGCAAAGTGGAGGGAGATGGATCATGAGTTTTGTTGGAGCAATGACTGACAGCTAGTAGAAATCACACAAATAAACATGACAAGGTATTGCTAAATAGAACAGCAGGAGCTGGATGTCACAAAACCTAACCTGTGCCATGCATAGCCCAAGCAGTTCCCACTTCCACTGAACAATTTCAGATGTACCTATTATGGATTCCCCTGGGTCCAAAAATATATGGCTAAATGCAGGGTCTGATGCCCGAGAGGGCAAATGCTCCATAAGGTGTCTATTTCTTCTCCATCTCCTTTGTTTCTTTTTGCCTCCACATGATTCTGGGTTTAGCCTTAACTTAGAGGTGTATAGAAGCTTCTCAGCCCTCTCTGTATATGAATAAAGGACACACAGATAGGGTTTCAGCCACTGTGTACCCTTTAGAAGACATTTATTGGACACAAGCATTCCACCTCCTGAACTGAGGATAACTTAGAAATTTGTGAAGTTTACATTCCAAGGTGAACTCCTCTGTCTCACAGTTTCCAAACAGATGTGCCAACTAGAACAATGAGCACACCTGAAACCTCCTTTTCCAAGGCGAGACCTTTGTATTCGAGAATGGTGGAAAAGAAGTGATGCAGTATTTTCTCCAGTTACAATGCCGCTTCATGGACTTCTGTTTGTTCACATGTTTCCATTAAAAAAGTCCTGCAGGGAGAAAACATATACTTCAATTCACTCCTGCATGTTTTTTTCTCCCACCCTTGTTCATATAACTCAGTTAATCTGCCTAAGGGCAAGGAAAACACGATGGCAACAAAATCAGAGAGAAAAAAGCCCAACTAGCCTGCAACTACACTGGGGGGGGAAATGCAGGAAATACTATGGGTTTGGGGTGGGCTGATTTGCTTTTTTGTCCATTGATTACACAATACAAAGGGAAATGTGAAATAGCCCAGAGTTCCCCTCCCCAAAGTTTCCCCCTCTACTAATTGGGCTTCTACTTTTTAAAGTATATATATATGTTTTTGCATTGGTTCAAGTATATGATTGCTTGAACTAATGCAGAAAGGCAGGACAAGCCAAGTGCATGCGCCCACACACAAAGCAGTGCCTTGCCAAAGCACCTTCCACCTCACCTCTTATTTCACGAGAGAGGACAAGACACAGAAAGAGGGGGGAGAGAGCAGTGCCAGCACATACTCACAACAAGCAAAGCCATTCTGCATGGGCACCTTCTGCTCCATGGGTAACACTCTTGTTTGTTTGTTTTTTAACAGCTGAAAAACAGAAAGCAAGGCTTTTCTCAATCCACAAAAGTTTTTTATAGATGGAAATTGAGGAGATCAAGGAAGGATTGAGGAAGAAAAAGCCTTTTTCTACCATGTTAATGCAGTTCTTTGTCATACTGCATTTGCAGGACTATAGATAAAACTGCAAGCAAGGAACTAACAAGTCTTTTCTTCCTCTCCACACTATGTGGCCACTTAAGTTAAACAGACCTGAATTCCCTGGTACAACTTCACAGTGAGTGAATGCAAGTGAATTCATATTCCCTCCCTCTGTAGTCAAGTTCTCAGATTCAGGCCCCACCCCATCCTAACAAAATTTCACAGCTTTCCCATCACCAAAATTCAATCAACAGTGCATTTAAAATCTCAATTCAAACTAATCTCCACTCAAACATCTCCTATGGCAGTTAGAAACAGATGCTGGAGAGTGAAAGCTGGATGTTGATCATTGGAAATCCCGTGTAGATGGATGATTCTCAAGCTACACTTTAAAGAGTGTTTCTTCAGTTCTTAGAAAGAATTAGTTCCAGTAGTTTCTATGACAGTGGGAAACAGATGCTTATAAGCAGTAACTGAGGTATAGTTTATAGAACTCAGATGATCTACAGGGGCCCATCTTCAAATTTGCTCCTGCAAGTTCTTTCCTGTGCTCTGCACAGGATCTAGTATTTCAGTTTAGTTCAATTGAGTGCAGGCAAAAGGGCCAGGAGACAACTTGGGGAGATTGGGGAGGAGGATAACATAGATAAATTCTGATAAAATTGAAAGTGAGCTTTAGACACTTATTGTATTGCTCAGTATGGATTATATAGGTGGTACAATAGGATTGTTGTGATTAAAGTTAACCCAAGGCTGAAGAAGTTGCTTTTAAAGCTTTAGTGTTCTTTGAATGTCTAATTTCAAAATATTTTCCAGACTCTTTTGGACAGGGGCCTGTTTAAATTTGAGGCAGACTGGCACCAAGAAACAACTGCTGAAAATATGTGAATGGTGCTTAAGTAAGACAGGTATGAATCCATTGCTTTAAGACCACTAGTTGCAGTTGTGAGTAGGTTACAGAAAAGCGCAATGTTGATTTCAGGAAACTTTGGTTCCAATCTGTGTGGAATATCTGCTAAATGTTGAATTGCAGGTGTACAGCCAAATCTGCCTCTTGTTGCACCTTCTGGCTTTAGGCCCAGAACATCCATTGTGCTGAACTGTCATTTTCCAGTCCAATACTGCACTTCTGAGAAGGTTCCAGTACCTGAAAAGTATTATGACCTTTGAAGTTTAACCATCTTCCTTCTCTGTGTCTCTACAAGCAAAATGCTCAGGTAATTAGATACTTAATACAAGCTGTATTAAGGAAATCAGACAAGAAACAAAACAAAAATAAAAAATAAAAACAAGAGACAAAAATGTTGTGGCACCTTAAAGACTAACTACTATATTTTAATGTAGCTTTCATGAATCAAGTCCACTCCCTCAGACATAAGAGTGAGACTGTATGACAGCCATATTTATATATGGCACCATGACCAGGTTGGGATATACTATAGATAAAGGGCAAAGTGACAATGGTTCGTTAGTAAAGAAACTGGCTATCAGGCTGTGAATAGCATAGTTGACGTAAGTTGCAAACTGTGTGGCATTTCACAGTTGGTAATGACTTAAGAATTCTTAAGGAAGCAGTGAGAGGTTTCAATTTCCCTCAGGTCAATGGAGATCTTAACTTTGTGTTGCTGTCCTTTAGCTAAGCCACTGAATTTGGCAAATGGAAATTGTATGGCATAGCAGATGATGAGAAACATAGATTTGTTATAGTGCACTCAGGTCTACAAAGCATTTAAATCAGTACTTAGCTTTAAGCATCTGAACAGTCTGAAAACTGAAATGCTGTAACCATGTGTTCTGTGCTCCCTCTGCTGGTTCAGCATCAGGTAAATTTTCTGAGAAATGGCCAAAGCTGAAGTGAAACAAAAGTGTCAGGCATTATATGGGCATCAATGGGGGGCAGTGGGTGAAAGATTGTTTTGCCTGCATAAGATATACATCTAAACTCTTTCAATAGCTACTGATATTTTCATTAGGTTGTTTTACTGCAATGACCCCACAAACACACCTATGAGGTACTGGAACCATAGCCAGCGCCCTTCCCCCCAAAACACTTCATTTGTTTTTTTTAAAACATATTATTAAATGTTTTAAATGAAAAAAAAATAATATCAAGATTTTGTTTTCCTGATCGATGTTAGCAAAAAAAAAAAAAGACAATAACAGACAAACTACTAACTGAAGTCTGACATCAAATATGGCATGTATGGCATACTTTCTTAAAAGAAAGAATATATTTAAAAATGATAGATACTTCTGTTAAGGTGTGCAAGAGAGCTTATGTAGTCTTGATTCTTTTTTTCTTTCTGCATAAAGTTGCCCAGCAATGTTGATCTCATCAATAATCCCAGAATAAAGTTGCAAATGTAACAGACATTAATCAGGTACATGGTCAATGGCACTTGAAGCTGGGGAATAAGTCCCATTATTCTCTTGGTGACTTTCTCAGACAAACACACACCAAGGAACTTTCTGCAAAATAAAATAAACAACAAAGTCTATTATATTGGTAAATTCTAAACAGTAGAATAAACTTGTACAATGCAATCTAACACCTTATCAAGAGGTATATATCCTGAATTAATCTAAACTGCAGGGTGTTATTGCACCTGGATGTTATACATATTAGAGAAAGATTTTGATATTATTTTATATTCTCTTTCCACTCTGCCATTTTGTTCTGTGGATAACCTATACATTGCTGAAGGGTTACAGCTAGAATTTAATGGTAAAAGGGGTGTCACAAGGATCTAAACAAATCTTTTAACTTTTAGAAATGACAATTAATTTGTCATTTTTAACACATTCTCTCTCTTTTTTTTCTTTTAGAAAATCCTAGAAAATTATACATTCCATCTTTTGACATCAGCCATGGAATAATGCAAACATTGAACCACATTAATTATTCACTTGGTTCAATTTTAGAAGGGAAAAATAGACTCAGGGTACATTTTCAGCAGTAGTCTGTGAAAATTAAACCTGCAACTCCATTTATTTTTAATGGAACTTTTGTGCCTAATTCTTCTTGATAGGTCACTTTGAAAATTGTACTCTCAGTGTTTGTGTATGGTTTCCAAACTGTGATTGTAGTGCAAGTAAATCCAAACCCATAGTTCAAAATTATGTCAGCTTTGTTTATTGAACAATTCTGAGCTGTTTCAAGGTTTTATCCTAGACAACAATTCCTGCATGAATGCAGCAGGAATTGCAGAGCACTTCTTCCACATGCTCTTGTTTCCCACATCAATTAATTCCTAGGCTTACATGCCAAGATTGAAATCTGAACCATTGTATAATTTCCTGTGGATAAAAAAAGAAAAAAGAGGCAAGTACTCCTGATTTTTTCACCCTGGGAGTTCTTGACATACAGTACTTATACTTCTCCACATATGATTCAATTTTCAACAAATCAGAGTGTTCAAATTAATTGAAGATTTTTAACCATATGTGCTACACTTAAAAATATGGTCTTAAAATACCATATTAGCCTTAGAAATACAGTGTACAAGAGTCTAATTAAGCCTTAAAAATACATCATGACTTTTGCATGGTGTATTTCTAAGGCTGTTTGAGAGGCAGTGAGTCTTGCAATGGTGGGAGAAAGGACTAAGCAACAAGACCTCAGTGGACTCTTACAGACACTTAGGAAGTTACTGTATTCCCATCACCATTTGATATCATTCATGTACATCCCTTCTGTAAGGACCTCCAAATTGTCTGTAAGACAAGGAGACTCGGACAAGTAAAAGAGAAAGTGCACATCTTTATCAGCACACAAAACACTATAAAAGAGAGAAGGGAAGATTCACACAGAAGAAAAATGTATTTATAAACATGGAAACAGTTATATGTCATTTTTGTGACCACTGTGCAAATAAGGGAGACCACAGCTGCGATACAAGGATATCTGCAAGCGGGATCTGAAGGCCTTAGGAATGGGCCTCAACAGATGGGAAACCTTGACGTCTGAGTGTTCAGCCTGGAGGCAGGCGGTGCATCATGGCCTCTCCCAATTTGAAGAGACACTTGTACAGCAGGGTGAGGCAAAGAGGCAGTCCCGAAACCAGCAAAACCAGGGAGCTGGACAGGGGACAGATTGTATTTGTCTTCAGTGTGGAAGGGATTGTCACTCTCGAATTGGCCTTCTCAGCCACACTAGATGCTGTTCCAAGACCTCCATGCAGAGCATGTTACCATAGTCTCTCGAGACTGAAGGATGCCTACAAATAATCATTTCCATTCTTCTCCCAAACCCACATGTTCTTCACAGCTATTCGAAATCTCCTCTCCACTTTCTGTAGGGAAAACTTCCACTAGGATTTACCCAACACTTTGTGGCATCTCACTACCTTTCAGCCTGTGGTTGTAAATAGGAAATCTGGTTTTCTATGATGCAGAAGAAAACAGAGGTGTATAGTCCACAAAAAGATCACACTGCAATAATCTGTTTGCTGTTATGGGCCTTACTGTCATAAAATACAGAATACATCTAGAAGAATTCTATTAGGATAAGTACTTATTGCCAGATCACCATTTGTTCAGAAAGGACAATTTGGCCTTCCATACACCTGTCTATTAGTATGTATTCATACTACTAAAATAGTGTTAAGTGGCTGGAAAATGGGGGATGATGGTTTCAGTTGTCCTTTGAAATACAAGCTTCTTAGCTTGTACCTGGAACAAGCAAGCCAGAAGATGAGGAGAAACTGTTCGTTAATTGGAAGGTTTTGGCATCTGTGTTTTATTTAAGTGAGAAGGAATTTTCAAGGGTAAAACTTCAGTCTTGGTATGAGCTAATTAATAAAATGGGTTTCAGCTGAAGTAAAGTGGGGGGAGAGCAAATGTACTCTGCAGAAGTTACCCTCTTCTCCAAGAAGGTTCACTGTGACTTGAGGCTTGAATGATGAGTTCCCTAGAAGGGTTTAGAAAATGGAATGTTGGGTATGAAAATGGAAAGATAATTTGCTTAGTTTAGTCTAGTCTCTCTCAGGAGAATAGTATGCTCACCTGCTGCTTTTTTACCTGATTTGTACTCTGCACATGTTATAGAAACATGCTGAAGCCCTTCTTAAATGTGAGTATTAGCTCAGGATAGTTTGCTTGCTTGCTTGCTTGCTTGTTTGCTATCTTTCTGGGAACTGTTCTGAAACTGCCTTTGCCTCAATGTATTTTGAATAATATACCTTGCTTTTGGATTTTTTGAAACTATCTTTTGGGACTGTTTGAAATTTTATTCTTTTTGCAACATCTTCAATAAAATAATAAAAATTTTAGAGCAGTTTGATTATTTTGGGAAAAGGGGGTTTATTGGAGCCTTGTGGAACAATGATAGTACTGCAGACAAAACTCTGCTCATAACCTGGGTTCAATCCTGGCAGGCTCAGGTAGCTGCCTGAAGTTTGACTCAGCCTTCCATTCTTTTGAGGTCAGTAAATTACAAGTCCAGCTTGCTGGGTGGCGGTGTCAATTTATAGCCTGCATAATTAAACTAAAAACCACGCAAAGAGTACTTTAAGTGGTATAGCGCAGTATATAAGCAGCACACTTTGATCGGTACTTTAAAAAGGACCACCTACTAGATTCCTTATATTTTTGTGGATATTTTGGTATTCCTATCTGACAGAGATGACATGCAGCCTGAAATATTCAGCCTCATGAATTTCTTGGTAATTCCATGAAGCACTGAGCAGTCAGGGTGACTCAACATGTTGGGAATGAGTATGAGGCAGGAAGATTTCCTGCAGCCATCAGCACATTTAGCTCTCCTGAAATCTACCCATACCAGGAAAGCCTGGGCAGTGTTGAATGGTTATTATGGGCCTCTCTGACCTGGCCATAACCTTCACAGTTAGAAAGAAAGTCAAAACTAGTATTACCGTAGTCATCAAAAAAAATTTCCTGGCATAGGTAATTATTTTGTGGGTTCATATTTTTATATTTTTCTCGTTTTTAAAAAGTACAGATTTTTTTTATATCAATGAACACATCAGAGAAATTGAAGAGGAAAACTAATTACAAATTTGGCTGTAGTCTATTGTACTCATTCATTATAGAGCTACAAAATCAGCCACAGCCTGGCCTCTTGACAGGTGTTAAAGATCAGCAGCTGTAGAAATAGACTGATAGCTATATTAAAGTTCCACACCTGCATGAAGAGAGTCATTCATCTATCCCAAGAACTTTGTCCTTTAGCCATCACACAAGTGTTTCTTTTGGTAAATGTGTTGTACTATTGTTTCCTAAGTAAGTAGTAGCAGTAATTAAATCTATTATATCTCCTGTAGGCAAAGTGAACAGTGGTAATAAAACTGGGGAAAAATATTGCCCACATTTTAATTGGCTAGATTTGCAATCCATCTACTATGTGAGAATGAAATGTTGGTGAATGAAGAAAGAGGTAGTAAATTCTTCTTATTGCA
The DNA here is from genome assembly GCA_037013535.1 of Intellagama lesueurii. NCBI lineage: Eukaryota > Metazoa > Chordata > Lepidosauria > Squamata > Agamidae > Intellagama > Intellagama lesueurii. The sequence continues at coordinate 53,509,014 of JBAJHW010000003.1, read as the reverse complement.
CAGGAAATTGCCTCGGCACTTAGTTTTAAATTTAATTCAAAGTAAAATGCTATTAATAAAAATTGTTCATGACAGGAAAAGTTTATTCAGTAAGCCATAAGGGAATTTCAGTGCATTTTATTACATGAGTTTGTTGCACTATATGTAACAAAGGGGATCATTAACACATATACGAAACATGGGCATTTTTTCAAATGCAAAGACAAGATGTGGGACAGGGGGCCTTTCGGATTATCACTGCAGCAATACATAAAGTCTTAAAGCCCCCTAGCCTTCACACCAAGCTTCCAGGCTAGCGGGTGGTGCATTTGCTATTTACTTTTTAAAAGCCATTTGCACAACTGCTAAGTACAAGAATGACATACCTTTTACCCCAGGTTTTACCATGCTGCACTAACATAAAAGACTCCTTCAGGGCTGAACTACAAATCCATACACTACCCTAAACAATACTATTCGTCCAATGCAAAGCAGTGCCTATGGCATCAGAACACACTTAACATTAGAGCAGAAGCCCTTTACCTCACTCTCATTCTGCAACACTTTATACAGCAAGTGTCCTTCCCAGAAGAGTGGCGTGTTCATGCTGGAGAATATTGTTGTTCCAGAACTGTATCAGATATTATAACAATCAGGAAGTCAGCCAACCGTTTCCTTTGCCAGCTTTAAGAGTAAGACCAAGTCTTACACACTTCTTTCATTGCAAAGTTTAATGACAGGATGAGGCAGCTGTAAGGAAACAGTTTGGATGTATTATATTTCTGAGTCTGATCATAATAAGTTGAACTATGGTAGACCTTAGAAGGTTGAAAGAAGAATACCAGTTGTGATGCACCGAACCCCCTAAAGGGCCGCTGGGCATTTGGCCAGAGAGTTCGACCGGCACTTATCTACCACCTTTGCGCTGGGGCAAGTCCCAAGACCTCAGCAGTGCGTAGCATAAGCCCTTTGAACAAGTCTGACCTAAAAAGAACACTTTGCACTTACTCAGTACTTTGCAAGTACAGGCACATGGGCTTTGTGATTCCTTAGAACTCACAACAGCTCAGTTAGGTAGGACTCTTAAATGATAGCTAGTTTGTGGCCCTCTCCACTCCTGGATTTAGCCAGACCCTGCTGTTCAAGAGACCAGACCTTTGGTAGAATTTTTATAATTATTTTTTATTAGAAAAATAGTTTCATTAGAAATCAGTTTATATTGCATAAGCATTAGCATCAGAAACATATTCAAAGATCATTTGCAGTTAAATAAGATAACTATTTCCCATCTAAAATAATAAACACTAAAAAGCTAACCTAGGGTAGGCTATAGTGGGCTAGCCCCCCTCTTCTTCTTTCTCCTTTACTTACATCCTCTCTCCTTCATGAAATCAAACAACACACGAACCATCACATTCCATTCTCCTCCATCACCATTGATCAGTTTCACATAACCCATCTTCCATTTTCTACCCTTCTAACTCCTCCCTTCTTCATGGCCTTTCTGGCTGTTAACCAATTAACTTTTTAGAGGTTGTACCACCTCTCTCCTTTCCTTATTCCCATGAGAGTCCAGGTGTTGTTTATCTCTTCTGTAACAAGCTTGGAATGTTGAGTCTTCCAGAGGCTCTCAATTTGGCCTTCATCGTTATCTTGAACCAGGCTGTACAGTCTTCAGAAAAACACTCTCATGGCGCTTAGAAAAACACATGCCAAAGTCTCTCAAATCATCTTCACACAGAACCTGTCTGACTCCATTTTACATTTCTCTGACTACATATCCCATCATCATGACACACTTCTGATCACATATCCCATCATCATGACACCAGTGACTTAAACGGCTGTGCTAATGAATTACCTTGTTTGAAGAAAATGGTTTTCAGAGGCACTGTACAGGTAGTTTCTGCAGGTTTTAGTGTCTTTCATAGCTTCTTGTCCTGGATCAAGGATAAAACTCCTGAATAGTCAGAGATTTTTTTTTAAAAAAGACAATGATATCAGAATGGTCAGATTTTCATATATGGGCTGCAATCTAAGACATTCAGTAGGAATAAATCCCATTGGACACTGAGATTTACTACTGAGTAAGCATGTACATGATTATGCTTTTGCAGTCTATGAACTACCAAAAAAAACCCACAATTCTGTTTTTTATGAACACATGCCCATATGTAGACATTTATAAGCAGGATCAAAGCTCTAGTTTTTAAGAACTTCATTTTGAAATGTTGAATTACAAGGAAGAGGACGACGTTCAAGACGATCACATTCTGAAATGCATGAGAAAATATTTCATGTGTCCCAACTGGACTCGTGTGTGCAACTGTTGAATTTATAGCCTTCTGCTACTGTTTTATTTGTAAGATTTGTAGACAAGAAGGAAACAATTCATGCTTTATAGAAATAATGATTCATGTAGGGAAAGGGTAAAAGTTGAAATGTCATGGGAATATTGATACTTGCATGTATGATATAATAAAAGAATACAGAATATTGACTATTCAGCACAGTTAACTGATGGAATCAAAACTAATAAATTAGATACTGATCTGAACAGTATCTCCCATTTTGTTTTGTTTTCCATAGAAAGCTGACATGTTTTTACAAGCAGTAACAAATGTGGGTGTCTAAAGACTTCCTGAATAGCCACCACATCCTGAAGAAGTATATAGTTGTTGTCCCCTCTTGGTTATATTGTCTATAAACTCACTGTTTTGCTCTTTTTAGAGAAATATGCACCAATTTGTCACTTTTCTAAAGCTGATAATATTGCCAAGTCCCTATAGGTACCTATTGTACATTGCTCCTCATAAATGGAAAAAAAATGCATCCATTTTAAATAAAAAAGATGGGGAATTAGATTATTGTGAAATAGTGAAATTAGTGAAATATACACAAGTCCTTTCTTTTCATATGTTGTATCCCGACCAAGTTTATAGTAAAGTAGGGTCCAGATACTAGCCTCCCATCATTTTTCTTTTCCTTTGAAGAAAACTACCTACAAACCTGCATTTAAATCACTAGCAGTGAGCTCTCTCTCTTTCTCTCCCTTAATGTATGCACAAACTGGTTATCTTATAAATATGTGTGAAGCCTAAATGAGGAATCAACTGACAACATGGATATGTGTTCCATTTCTTTTTTCATACCTAAAAAAGTCATCAAAGTTAACTACTTTTGTATATGGAACTCTATATTGAAAAAAGTATCACAGTTGCTTTTGAATACAATAACAAGTACCCAGTTGCATCTCCTGCTTCCATGAATAATTCTAAGGAGCCAATCATACCTCCTCTTATAGAACTTTTTTGGTATTTGTTATCTTTGCCATCTGGACTGAATGTGTTATGCTGACATCTTGCGATGCCATCACAAAATAAAATTTCAGATTTACCCTGTCCTGATAAATTCTTCTGAAAATTGCTTTGCAATAGTGCAGAGCCCATGGATTTAGAGCTTATATCAGAGAATGCACACCAAATGCACAGATTAATTCTATCCTCACAGACAAAAAGAAGTTATCCAATGGAAAATAATCCTAAAGGCATTTTTCTCCAACCACACAAGGCATACCCAAGGCCACAACTGATGCTTAACTCAAGTATTTCGGCACAGCAATCCATACATTACTGACAGTGACATGGGAGTATGTTTATGGATTCCTTACAAACCTCTGTGACACTTGGTTTGAAAACCATATGGATGGGACAAACAACTAGTTATTTGCCACCCAAGTGTCACTCTGACTCTAGAGTAGCTGGTGACAGATTTGTAAAAATGGGATGCTAATGTTCTTCCTGGGTAGAAATGTTAGCAACATGACATGGAAAGCAATCACAGAGACACAGCTCTACACAACTACTGCCACTGAAACATGTTTTCGCCCTGTGTTTACTAAAATCAAGTCTCCAGACCAAGATAAAGATTGATATACTACTGAAACAAGGTATAAACTATAAAACAATTGGGAAAGGGAGGAGAATAAGTACTGACAGTTCATAATCTGTAACAATTAGAGCCACTGAATATTTTGCCATTCAATTCAATGGAATATAACGGGTGAATCATATTAGTTCTTTTTTAAATATTCAGAAAAATTATGTACTCGATTCTATACCCATTTATTTAAAAGCACAGTATTATACCAGCAACCCAAGGGCATTATATTAGTGTTCTAATAAAATGCTTTAGACAAAGGCTATCAAATTGTATATGTTAGCATTTTCTGCAAACCACTCACAGCCTTTCAAATGAGCTGGAAAAAGGATTTCTACATGAAATGCCTGAATTCTAGAGCTCTGAAATAGAGCTCTTCAGTTCAGTAATATAATGAACATAATTCTTGTTTGTAACAATAGACTTCATATGGGAAATTCATGCTATCCTTTTCTAGTAGAGACAGATGTTGTCCTTGTTTTCATCAACCAGCTGCTTCACAAATCTTCTATGTAGAGATAAGAACTGGTGGAAGGCCCAGTTGAACAGCATTCTCTTACACTGCAGTGTTAGTGATGCATATGCTGAGCAAACAAATTCACCTTTCAAAAACATTTGGTGAGACAACCTCACTCCCTCTGTTGTTCCAAATGAAAACATTCTTTCTGTTGGGATGAATCAGTCCCTCTCAGTTCTTCCAGAACTACAGTTATTCTCAGAGCTCTACAATAACTGTCCTCAATATCTCTCCTAGTTATGAGCCACGTTCAAACAAGGTAAATATGTATATAAGTTAAAAATTAGTATGTATATTTTAAATTACAGCTAAGAAAAAGGACAAAGGCTGGCAACTATTAATTTAGTATTGTGCATTCATTGTCCAAAATCCTTTTCTTAGAATATTTTATTTTTTTATTTTTTTAAAATTAGCCCACCATTCTCCTTAAAGAGATCCCAAGGCAGCTTACCTTATTTAAAGACAATATTTACAACTAAAATCAGTAAGTGTAAATATATTTAAAACGATAAAACAAATTTGTTGTTGTTGTTATGTGCAGTCAAGTCACCTCTGACTCATGGCAACCTTATGAATGAGCGCTCTCCAAAATGTCCTGTCCTGAGCTGCCCTGCTCAGCTCTTGAGGACTCAAGCCTTGAGGGAGTAGCTTCATCTCATATTTGGCCTTCTTCTTTTCCTGCTGCCTTTCACCTTTCCCAGTATTAATGCCTTTTCCAGAGAATCCTGTCTTCTCTTGATGTGCCCTAAGAAGGACAGCCTCAGTTTCAACATTTTTACCTCCAGAGATAGCTCTGGCTTGATTTGACCTAGGACCAACTTTCTTGATAAAACAAATACCACACTAAGAATAGCAAACAAAAGCAACACCAAAAATGCATTCAAAGCAGTAAGGCATAAAAATCTATTAGCGTAGGCCCACTGAATTAATGGGAATTTGGTGAGTCAACTTCTCTGTAAATTCCATTGATTCAAATGAGCTTACTCTTGTTGTTGTTGTTTAGTCGTTAAGTCGTGTCCGACTCTTCATGACCCCATGGACCAGAGCATGCCAGGCCCTCCTGTCTTCCACTGCCTCCCGGAGTTGGGTCAAATTCATGTTGGTAGCTCCAATGACACTGTCCAACCATCTCGTCCTCTGTCGTCCCCTTCTCCTCTTGCCTTCACACTTTCCCAACATCAGGGTCTTTTCCAGGGAGTCTTCTCTTCTCATGAGATGGCCAAAGTATTGGAGCCTCAGCTTCAGGATCTGTCCTTCCAGTGAGCACTCAGGGTTGATTTCCTTCAAAATGGATAGGTTTGTTCTCTTTGCAGTCCAGGGGACTCTCAAGAGTCTCCTCCAGCACCACAATTCAAAAGCATCAATTCTTCAGCGGTCAGCCTTCTTTATGGTCCAGCTCTCACTTCCATACATCGCTACTGGAAAAACCATAGCTTTGACTATGTGGACCTTTGTCGGCAAGGTGATGTCTCTGCTTTTTAAGATGCTGTCTAGGTTTGTCATCGCTTTCCTCCCAAGAAGCAGAGCTTACTCTAACTGCAACTAACTATGCTAAACTAAGGTTCAGTTAGAGTAGACTTGTTTGGATCAATTGAACTTATATAGGTGTTGACTCACCAAACCTCCACTGTTTCATTGGGCCTATTTTTTTATTTTTTTATTTATTAAATTTATACCCCGCCCATTTAGACCAAGTCTACTCTGGGCGGCTAACAATAAAAATAGCATAATAAATTAAAACAACAATAATGATATCATTCAAGATGGGAAAATAAAAATAATCAAGTGGTGACAGGAGGGAAAGCCTGCCTAAAGTGCCAGGTCTTAAGTTGACTCTTGAAAACACCCAGCGAGGGAGCCAGACAGATCTCTGAAGGGAGACTGTTCCAAAGGCGAGGGGCCACTGCCGAGAAGGCCCGGTTTCTTGTTCTTTCTCTCCGGGCCTCCCTCGGCGTTAGGCCCCTCAGCCGCCCTTCCTGGCTATAACGAGTGATTCGAGTAGATCTAGGTGGGAGGAGGCGATCTGCCAGGTATCGAGGTCCTAAACCGTTTAGGGCTTTATATGTCATCGTTAACACTTTGAAATCAATGCGGAAATGAACGGGCAGCCAATGCAAGGCAGCCAGAGTGGGGGAAATATGCTGATATTTTCTCGTCCCACTAAGGAGTCTGGCCGCCGCATTCTGCACCATTTGAAGCTTCCGCATCAATCTCAAAGGTAGCCCCACGTAGAGCGCATTGCAGTAGTCTAATCTCGAGATTACAAGCGCATGTACCAAAGTGGTGAGCGCCCCAACATCAAGATAGGGACGCAGCTGGGCAATCCGCCACAGATGGAAATAGGCGGAGAGGACCACTGACGCCACCTGGGTTTCCATGGTGAGCGCCGGATCCAGATGGACCCCCAAGCTGCGAACCTCACTCTTCGCGGTGAGAGTCACCCCCCAAAAGAGAGGGAGTTTCCCAAACCACCAATGGAGGGGCCACCCACCCTCAGGACCTCTGTCTTGTCCGGGTTCAGCCTCAGCCCATTCTCTTGCATCCATTGTATTACAGCCTCCAGACAGCGCTGAAGGGACAGAACGGCATCCACTGTGGTTGGAGAAAAGGAGATGTAGAGCTGGGTGTCATCAGCATACTGGTGACACGAAGCCCCACACCCCCTGATGACTCCACCCAGCGGCCTCATGTAGATATTAAACAGCATTGGGAAGATAATCGAGCACAATTGAGACTCCACGGGGCCAAAACACTCTCCCCAAGCTGGACTCTCTGAGGGCGGTCCCCCAAGAAGGATCGGAGCCAGGCAAGCGCCAGACCACCGATTCCCAACTCGGAGAGCCTCCCCAGGAGGATGCCGTGGTCAACGGTATCGAAGGCGGCTGAGATATCGAGGAGGACCAACAAAGACATTTTGCCCCTGTCAGCCTCCCTCAGCAGGTCATCCAACAGGGCGACCAATGCCATTTCTGTACCGTGGCACCTACTGTATCCTGATTCACTTTGTTAAGAAACAGGTTTTTAGCCATTGTTTATAAAGTGCTAGGGAAATAATTCAATAAATGGGCTGCTCTATGATAAATTCGAATTTTCTACTGAACTTAATAAATGCATGATTAATTATTTTTTTAACTCACCAGCATTCACAACTCCAGTAGGATCTTGCTTCCTTTATTACTGGAAGAGCCATAATGTTAAATCTAAAATAAAGATGTCTGTGACAGCTTACATTTTCTCTGGCCTCATTTCCAGATAACTACTTGTATCTGGTTTAAGTAAAATTCATGTAAAATAGCTCCTCCTATTATATATCAACACTTACTTAAATCAGCTATTTAACAATATATATTCTTTCACAAATAAAAATCAAATCAAACTGTTTGCTTGTATTTACCAAATGCATTCAAGACAGTGTTCAGTCTTCTCCAAATCTAACATGAACCTCGTTCTGTTTAGACAAACTTTGCCCCCCTTCACAACAGTTCCCTTCAAATAATAATAATGAAATAACCTTAGGACTGTAGAGATGGAATGGACCCCATGATTATTGAATCCAGCTCCTGTCAATGAGACACAGTGAGGAACTGAACTCCCAACTCTGGCTCCACATGCCGATACCTAGACCACTGGCCCACTTCAGAAGATATGCACCTTCCACATGCTCAATTTGAATGCCTCACAAGGAGGAGTTTAAGTAGGTGTATCTCTATATACATAGACTTCCACAGTAACTGGTTTTCTGACAGAGAAGAGATCCACTTCTGCAGAAGTCAATGCACAAAGTCTTCCAATCCTTAGACATCTCCCTTCATCTTATGGATGTTGGGAGGAGGAATCCACATAATTCTTCCCTGGCTCTTTCTTTACATGGGATCCTGTTCTGTCTGGTGTTGCTATGGACAAATGACTTATTGAAAATCCCCACACTTTTGTGGGTGGAGCATTTCAGCAAATTTCTCCAAGGAGTTTCTCAAGTAGTTTCTCAGAGGTGGAACTCATGATTAATAGTGCTTGCAGAACAGCTTTGTTCTTTCCCCTTCCCCTCAGGATTTTGGGGATTGCTATTGCAATTAGCAGGATGAGGGGCTGTCTGCTACTGTAAAGACTGTATCATGAAAGCTTCAGCCACCTCACAAGTAAGACAGGCACAAGGATCATGAACCTCAGCTGATATTTTTGCCAAAACTTCTATTTTTTTTCTCTCTGTTGAATTTATTTTTTATCAGATTGAATGAGAGTGGCCAAAAACTGGCACAACATTTGGTTCTCCAGAGGTTCTGTGGTAAGTCCTAACAAAATCCTTCTTATGAAGAACTACTCTTCACAGTGATCCTTTAACCTGATAAAATGTAACCCAACCCCCTTTTGATTACATCAAAGCTCAACTTTCTCATGAAATCATAATATAAAGTATTTGGGAAATGTGAGAGGGGAAGTATTTCATTGTTTTTTGTGCTACTTAGGAAACAATCAGATGCAAACATGTGCTTGATTCAGATGATGTAAATAAGCTGTTCATTATTACCTGTTAATAACTAATACGTATCTGTAGCATGAATAATATCAATACATAGCAAGATGTGAAGAATTGTACCGGAGGCCTCAAATTCTGACCCAAAGTTTATCTGAAAACAATTTAAGTGAATGATCTTTGTGTGTGACCAGGTGTGATTCCAGTGTGACATGTCTTGTTAATTATTTCAGAGATCTAATAAGGCCCTCTAGTGAATTACATGTAGCTAAGGAAAAGGGTTTTATTAATTTTTATTTCTTTGCTCTGGGTAACATTCATCACCTCATATCATGTAGTACATTCTTCCAATGCACATTTCATGTTTTATTTATAGTTGTTTTTTCTTCAAAACTGTTCTCTTTTGAAAAGAACATTGCTTAATTATATAACATGGTTTTTTAAAAATTAAAAAATAATTTACATTCTTATATCCATTGGCAGTCTATTACCACAGGGTTTTTTGCTTGTTTACAAGGTGTGGTATGGTTGCTTTCATACCATAAAGGCTGCTTATGCCAAGCACATATGTTTGTGGACTGTTTGTCTCTAAATTAAAAATGCACAGAGTAATTTGTTTTTCATGTAGTCCATTTTGCCTTAGAGCTATATTAGCATCCAGAGTCCTTTTACCAAATACTAAATAGAACAAAAGACTTTAAACTGAAGTGTCACTTTTCTAGTAAACTAGCCTCTGGTTAATTTAGCCACCAACCATTGTCCTTTTTACAGAACAAAGCTTCTAATGAAAGGACTGAATATCAAGCAAGGGTCTTAAAAATCATTACCAGGTATGACACACCACATAGTCAATAACTTGTAGGGGGGGGAAGGCTGTTTATTTGGGGGCCATGTATAAATATTTGCCATGTAATGTCATTCTGTCTGAAGAAGTGGACTTATCCATGAAAGTTCACATTAAAATCCAGTGTTTAAGATGCCACAACATTTTCTTCTTCTTCTTTTGTTTTTACTTCTGTTTTGTTTTGTTGTCCGATATAGTTTACTTCACTGACAGCATGCTTAGAAATCACAACAATTGTTCCACTGAGGTGTTTTTTGTAATTGGAAGGTGGAGAGTGTCTATGTCTGGCAGAATGTTGCTGAGCATGAGTCATCTACACTTCAGAAGAATGCAAAAAGGTAAAAATCATATTTTGTTTGACACCTGAATAACTGCCTTGAGGCTATAAAGCTGAGGGCCTTTGATTGGAACTGTATCAGTAAAAGCTGATGTAGTCTGTGCTGAGAAGAACAGGTTGAATATGACTGTTTGAGATATTTATAGAGTATGCAATGAATAAATAGATGTCAAAGTGGTTGAGGAGTGCTTCAAAGAGATAACTGAAATTATTTTATTCATGACGACACTTAATAGAATAGGAGGCATTTTGGTCTGTTGACAGTAACAGTTTGTAAACTTGTTTTCCAGGGAGCTCATTGCTCAAAAATCACATGGAAATAAAATGACCAAGTTGCAGCTTGGTATAAAAGTTTCCTCTGAATTATTTTGGCCACAGGTTTCTGGGTACTGTGAATACCCAGCTTGCTGGGGAGGGCAATGTGTAGCCTGTATAATTAAATTGTACACTGCCCAGAGAGTGCTTTAAGCGCTATGGGGCGGTATATAAGCAGCACACTTTGCTTTTTGCTTTGCATTTTTAATGGGGTCTATAGATAGAAAGGGACTGTGCTGTGAAAGCCAGTACATTTATTTCTTAAACATTAAGTTCTGTTATGCATTTTGTTCTGTGATAGTGAGCGTACCGGTAGCCTTGCAAATACAATAGAGAATGGTAGGTAGCCTATGATTTTTAAATGACTTCTTTCTACTCTGACGTTAGGAACTAGTTTTTCTCAGAAAATGTTCAAACCATATCCACCATCTGGATCTGATGAGTGTTCCACTTTTTCTCCCTAGTCGTATTTTTGTGTTCTGTGTCAATCAGAAAAGTAAATAGCAGTGTCATTTTTTTGTTAATCACCACAAAATATTTTCCTTTGAGAACTGTTCAAATTCTGTTCACAGAGGAACACTGTAGCTTATGTATGCGCATGTGTATACTCATATACATAGATACCCAAACACACCCTGACATGCATGTATGTGAGTGTGTATGTGTGTGTGACTCTCTATGTGGTGTGTTTGTGTCTCTCTATGTGTGTAAGTAATGCATGTTTGTGTGAAAATGAAAGAGGCATTAGACCCTGAGTGGCTATGACTTAATGGCCACAATCAGAGGAACAGTCTATTACCCTCAGACACTGAAATATAATAGTGTTACCTAATAACTGTAGAGCTAGAGTCTAAGTTTAGCAACATTCCTCAATGACCCATGCCAGTCCATGACCTGTAGTGTCATGGATTGGTAAATATGGGCTATAATGGCCAATCAGCTCTACTTTTAAACAGGTTCGAAACTCAGTTTTAAACAATGGGCAAAGTTTACCAATTGAACGGTTCTAGCTGAAAGACATAGGTTTTCAATTTTATGTTGCACAGAGAGAGTGATGTTTGTTTGTCCTCTACATGCCTGCTTCATGCTTTTCTTCACATAATGTTAAACCTTTGTCACTATGTACACTGAAGATATTCTGCTTTCATTGGCTTCTCAATACATTTATTTTGTTTCATTGAAAATTCTAAATGGCCAGTTGTTTGCACTGACATTCTTATGAATAAAAGCTACCTAGACAGTTTGGTAAGTTGCTTTCTTCAAAAGTGACTGAAGAGCCAGGTAGCAAGAGACCAGGCATTTCTTCCTCTCAGCCTACATTTTTTTAACCTTTGGTGTCTAGAGATCCATATAAGATTCCAGCAGTGGCAGCTGTTGAGAAATAATCCTTTCCAGTAGGCTGAACCTTTGAGCAAGTTTAGACAAAGGGCTTTATTCCCATGAAATGCACCAGTGAGATCAGACACAGTAAAACAATTTTTAAAAGGTTAGAAAACTTTCATAGAACCACCTTAAGTCCCCACCCCCACCCCTAAATGCTTAAATCTTGGAAAGAAACATCTTACTACTGCTGTGAGAAGGTAATATAGCTGAGCAGCACAGTCAATTTCAAGGTCTCTCATCAAACTTTCTTATAAATTTCTTTCTGTACTGAAGTCTCACAACACCAGCGTATTTTCTTACCTTATCACAGATTTATTTATTTTTATTTTATTTATTTCATTTATATCCCGCCTATCTGGTCAATTATGACCACTCTAGGCGGCTTACAACATACAAGTTGTATGTTTTTCTGTAGGAAAGTGGGAGAGGCCAAGTGCCTCAAATGTGGTCTCTGGGTTTTTGTTGCTGCTGTTGTTGCTCCTGCTCATTGAAACAATAACACGTGAGCAGATTTGTCATGGTGTTGTGTAATAAGTTATGGCAAGATCCAGTGAATGGTTTGCCATGAAACAATGTTTTAGCTTTCAATTTTTAAAATTTTATTTAAGACATGGAAAAATAATAAGTTTAAGCTGGCATATACCTTGTATTTAAATAATGATATGTATCATAATGCAAACAGCAATACATAGTTGACTTTATTACTGTCAAAGACTTGCACCAGACAAATTGTGGGCAAACCAGTGGATATTGTCTATCTGGATTTTCAGAAGATGTTTGATGCGGTTTCTCACCAAAGTCTACTGAGAGAACTCCACAGTCAGGGGATAAGAGAGCAGGTCCTCTTATGGACTGAAAATTGGCTGAGAACCAGGAAACAGAAAGTGGGTGTCAATGGGCAATTTTCACAATGGAGAGAGGTGAAAAGCGGTGTGCCCCAGGGATCTGTCCTGGGACCGGTGGTTTTCAACCTGTTCAACATGGAGACAGGGATAAGCAGTGAGGTGGCCAAGCTTGCAGATGACACGAAACTTTTCCGGGTGGTGAAGACCAGAAGGGATTGTGAAGAGCTCCAGAAGGATCTCTCCAAACTGGGAGAATGGGTGGCAAGACGGCAAATGCATTTCAGTATAAGAAAACGTAAAGTAATGCACATCGGGGCAAAAAATCAAAACTTTATTTATCAGCTAATGGGTTCTGAGCTGTCTGTGATGGATCAGGAAAGAGATCTTGGTGTGTTGGTGGACAGCTCGATCAAAATGCCCACTGCAGTGGCAGTGATACCCATGCTAGGTATCATTAAAAAAAAGGGATTGAAAATAAAACAGCCAACATTATAATGCCATTGTACAAAACAATGGTAAGGCCGCACCTGGAGTATTGAGTACAGTTCTGGTCACTGCATCTCAAAAAAGACATAGTGGAACTGGAAAAGGTGCAGAAGAGAGCGACTCAAATTATGACTGGGCTGGGGCACCTCACTTATGAGGAAAGGTTACAGCGTTTGGGGTTCTTTAGTCTAGAGAAAAGGAGCCTGAGGGGGGACATGATTGAGATGTATAAAATTATGCAGGGGGTGGATCAACTGGATAGAGGGAAGCTCTTCTCCCTCTCACACAGTACCAGAACCAGGGGACATCCACTCAAATTGAGTGTTGTGAGAGTTAGAACAGACAAAAGAAAATATTTCTTTACCCAGCATGTTGTTAGTCTGTGGAACTCCTTGCCATGGGATGTGGTGATGGCATCTGGCCTAGATGCCTTTAAAAGGGGATTGGACAGATTTCTGGAGGAAAAGTCCATCACAGGTTACAAGCCATGATGGGGATGTATAATCTCCAGGCTTAAAAGGAAGGTACCTCAAAATGCCAGATGCAGGGAAGGGGTATCAGGAGACAGGTATCTAGTTGTCTCATGTGCTCCCAGAGGCATCTGGTGGGGCCACTGTGAGATACAGGAAGCTGTACTAGATGGGCTCTTGGCCTGATCCAGCAGGGCTCTTCTTATGTTCTTACAATACAGAACAGAACAGAAACATGTAACATAGAAATGTATGACAATGTATTGAATTCAAAGTAGCCATTGAAGGACTTCCACAAATTGAACTTACAGTGGCTTCACTACTTTGCCCTCTGGGACAAAGATCAACTGTCAAACAGTGTAGGAAGTTGATGCAATTTCTTGTAGGAATAAATCAAATAAATTATACAATTCAATGCCTAAACAAATTATCTAAACATACCAGTCAACTCATTTGAGACCATTAAATCTATCTCAGTGAGGAAGAAATGTGGGTACGGTTATTTTGAGGTTTTTGTTTCAAATGATTGATACAGGCATGAGGACATGTTAACAAATACTGTACATTTTTTGTTTTCTATTATATGAAAAGGCTTAAAACCTTTGCAGGGATATCATTATTGTAAATTTGAGTATTAAACCAGGGATTGCAAAATCTGTGTCATTCCAGTAGTTGATGAAATAGAACTCTCATTGTCAATGCTAAAGTTTGTGATTAATTCATTCACTATATCAATGTGCAGCTCATTCTTGTTCAGCTCAGAATACAACTAGAGTATGTGTTGTCAGCATTAAGTAGGCCAGGTTTCCAGTTGGTTTATAACTATGTGTGTTCATGCGATTTAATGTTATTCTGATGGAAAAATCGGTGAATGTTGAATGAAGCACTGTACCACCTCCTTTGCACATGAGTGTAAGTATGTTCATTTAATCCCTTAGTCTCTTGTTGACTGAACCAACGTGATTTAGGCTGCCTTTTGTTTGTAGTGAATATCCAGTTGATATAGCGCAAATCCAACTATAATCTCATATTTTGCAAATATTTTCTGTGATCATTGCTCTAAATCCTGCATTGACACCCCTCTGTGTTTGGGAGAAGCAGAGTTGGGGGTGGGGTTAGAAGCAGTCATAGTTGGTCTAGAGAACTGGGAATTTCCACAGGGACAGAAGAAATGCAGGACAGCACTCCTTATACCTCCATCAGTGTCCAAGAACCAACTTACAATTCAGGAAAGGCAGCTCATAATTAACTCATTCCCTACCAAGGTGATGAAAATTTGTCTATTGCATAGCTAATAATTATTCCCATGACTCCTAAAATTGAGACACCTAGGCAGTCTGCAGATGAAGCAGTTTTAGTCAAGAATGTATAACTCTCTTACTCATGCTACAGCAGCTACTCCAAGAACTACAAAAATACCATCATGAAAGTAACAACACCAGATTTCTTGTGTGGAAATTTACAAGTGAAAGCATATAGAATGGATGTAAATCCTCACAACTTCGCATGCAAGGATGAACAACCATACATTTTTTCCCTTGATCCACAAGTTACTGAGTTATTTTGTTCTCTTATAGACAATAGAAGAAAGTTAGAATACTTTTGATAAATATTAAGGAAACTTACACAGATAAAGGAAATTGTGTAACATAATAATAATAATCATCATGTGCTGTCAAGTCAATTTGATTTAATGTGATCTTTTCCAAGGTTTTCCAGGTAGAGAAGTGATTTACCATTCCCTTCTTCTGGGTGTATTCTGGGATTGTGAGGTTTGCCCAAGGCTACACAAGCTGGCTCCATTCACAGGAGACACAGTGGGGAACTGAACCCCTAACATTTAGCTTTGTGGCCAGGTACCTAAACCACTGCACAAAATGATGGCCACATACAACTTTAAGGATAAGAAGTATGGGAGATGTTATTTATATTCAATCACTCCATGCTTGAACAGGGTTGTGCTTTGCTTTTGAAAAGGAAAGGACATCTATTTTGCACACAAAGATTTTGTGTATATAATGGACATCCTGATAAGAAAAAATTAGCACCCCCTTCACACCTGGCTGTGAGGAATTTTGCAGGCTAGAATATTTCTCATTAAAGTGTCTTGCCAATTTGAGACAGCCTAAAAAATTAGAATGAAGAATTAAGTGGATGTTCTTTATATCCCTGAAGTGCAAGTTCTCCTGAAGTAGATATTTACCCATCCTCTCCTCATATACTATTCTTATTTATTTATTTATTTATTTATTTATTTATTTATTTATTTATTTATTCCTATTGAACAGGTACACAATTGGGGTCTGTATTTCACTGCTGGCTCTCTTCATATTTGGTCTGTTACCAAGATGTGTAATATTCTTTTTACAACAGGAGTGGGCAGCTGTGGAAGGTGCAAAGGCCACACATACACCATTTTCTATTCTCCTAGACCCACACAGGACCTCACTCTCCCATTTTCCTGGAGCCACAAACAATTAGAAAGCCTGATCCAGTTATCTAAAATTCATAGAATAAAAATTACAGGGAGAAATGTGCCCCTTTCAGGCCTCTGGAAGTGTAATTCTTCTGTTTCACACACTTTTGTTTAATTGTGTGAAATTAAGGTGCAGGGGCTACCCACAAGCTCACCATGTGCTGCACATGGCCCATAAATCATGCAGTTTCTACCCCTGCTTTATAATATTGCAATTCAGCACCATACACTGGTCATCCTTTGCCTAGATGATTGCAAGCTTTCCCTTCTAGTCTTCCTTGCCTTGTGTTTGTCACCTCGTGTCTGTCCAACATCCTTCTGCCAAAACTGCCACCTCTCATTGCTCTGATCTCCCAATAGCCCTTTTAAAATTCTTTTTCTCTCCTCTCAGATGCAGCAGAAGCGCCTGTGCATATCTTCCAGTGGTTGCCAACCTTGGGTCCCCTGATGTTCTTGGACTAAAACTCCCAGAAGCCTTCACCCCTGAGTGTGCTGCTCAAGATTTCTGTGAGTTTTTGTCCAGGAACATATTTTGGGAACCACTGTTTTAGACCTTGCTTTCCTTTATGCCTTTGCTCTTTCGTCCTAGGACACTCTTACTTGGGATCATGCCTTTTCCAGATCTAACACTGTCCAAAAGTCTCCTGCTTTCTCAAAAATACTACCCTTTCTTTACTGCTTCACATGTTGGAACTGCCTATCTGGTGTCTATGTAATACTTATTTCCCACAAATACTTCCTAAAATCAACCTAGTTTCCATATTCCACTGCAACTGAGCTTGTAAGTAAGCTTATGCAAAGCTTATCCCTAAGCAAAACCACTGGAAACTGCTTTTCTGTTCATGCCTTCTCTCTATTTTCCTACTATTCTCTGTACTGTTCCCTCTCCATCCTGTCTCAGAACTGCAAACCCCCCAAGACAGGGACCTACCTTCTTGTCTTGTACCCTTTAAAGTTCCAGGCATGCTGATAATGCTATCAAAATAAATAATAATGGATAGAAAAGCATCAAATTGCACTTTCAGCCAAACCACAATGGTTTTCTGGGTGGTCTTAGACATAAATTACAAAACAATATTGCAGTTGTCTGATGCAAAATTGTAGGTTTAAAATCAGAAAAATTCAAGAGCCAGTAAATTAAAATATGCTTTCTTGTCATCTCCCAGAGTCACAATATTATTACATAAAAGGAAACAAAGATGTAAGACATATTGCTTCTACACCCATACTTCAAAAACTATTTATGTATTTTACAAGCAGCAAATCACCCAAGGGGTTGTCTGTCTTTGAAATGTGGTTGGTTACATTTAATCAGTGGGAAAATATGTTTTCAGTATTTCTGTTCTGCATTTCATTTGACTTTCCTCATTTTTTTTAACTGTCTAGGTTCATTTTCTTCAAGGCACTACCTGAGTTTAGTATGTGCTTTATATTTATATTTTCCATTAGATTAAAAAAAAAAACACCAATATATTTGGTGGGGGGATTCATGTGCCACTTACTATGTTCTCTTCTATGCCTCATTAAAACAGTCTGCTTCTCTAGAGCCTGTTTCAGTTGCAGCATCACAGAGTTGTCCAGTTTTCACTGCTTCAACTGAAGTTGAATTATAAGCAAAGCAAGTGAATGGACTGACTCAGGATGTGACTACACAGCCAAGGATATGTGAATTCACTTGCATTCACTTGCTGAATTTGCATGGGGGAATTCAAATCTGTTCAATTTAAGCAGCTACACAGGGAGACAGGAGAAAAGTCTTGTTTGCTGCTTCTTTGCAGTTGTATTGAAGCCCTGTAGGGGGCACAGTTAAAAGGAACTGCTTAAAAAGGTGTAACAAGAGTTTCCTCTTCTGGTTTCCTCATCTTGTTAGCTTGGGGGGGGGGCTTTTTCGGTACCCTAGTGGAAGAGCATTGGCACCAAAATGTTTTTTTTTAAAAGTCTTGCTGAGAGATGTTTTGCTCACCCTTAGCTGTAAAACAAAAAGGGGGGGGAGAGAAGGGGGGTCTTGGTGAGACTTCTGAGAGAGGCTTTGCTTCACCTTTAGCTGTAAAAAAGAAAAAGAAAAAGTGTTGCCTGTGGGCTTTGTTTGTGGTTCCTGAGTGTTTGCTAGCATGGTGGCTTTTCTGCACTGGTTCAAGCAATCACATGACCAAATTGATGTTAATTTACCTTTTGAGTTTGTTTGTTTTGTTTGTTTTTTAAAGAGTAAACACCCCAGTGGCAGAAGGGGAAATTACAGATTTAAGATGGAGGGAACTCCCAGCTGAATCACATTCCTTTTTGTATTATGTAATCAGTGGGAAAAATGTAAATCAGCCCACCCCAAACCTGTAGCATTTCCCACATTTTTTTCCAGTATAGCTGCACAGTTTTACACACACACAAACGCACATACACACACCTTAATCCTGAATTTGGAGAAATCTCTTTTTTTTTCACCCAGTCCAAGTGAGTGGCTTGCATGCATAACATACCTTCTTTTTCTCCTAATACCAATTGTAATAATAACTTTTAGAGTACATTGCATTGCTTGAGATTAAAATTTGATTCTCTCTCTATTGTTTATTCACATAGTTGGTAGAGAACAGCTATTGGAATGCAAGTTTCTTGTCATAGCTTCTGGCATTTTTCAGTTTTTATATGTGAGAGAAATTTTTCAATTTCCAGTCTTTGGCCTTTCTGATGAAACTGCTCACTAGGGTGCTTACTGTAGCAATTCTGTATTGTCTTTGTTTAATACAGACACATATCCCTGAGGAAGCAAGTGGATTACAATTGCTTATTATACACAGCCCACTGAGCAGACAATCCAGTAGTGTGTTTTGCTCTGCACCAGCCTTAAATTCTATTTTTTTAAAATTGCTAGTTATATTTTAGAAAATACTCTGCAGACCTCACTGGCAGTGCTACAAAAGGTAAGTCCCTAGGGGCATTTGCGGTTGAATAGTATCTTGCTGATTACTATAGATTCCAAAATCTAAATTCCCATGAATAGTAATAGTATGTCAATATGTAGGTGCACCCAACTGTTTTGAAACCTCACAAAGTGCACTTTAAATGAAGGTGAAAAGTCAAGGCACGAAAAGGTCAAAATTGCACAAACATGTTATACTTATTTTCCATCTTAGGAATGTCAACAATTTTCTAGCCATTGAACGCTCAGATAGCCTTTTCAAAATATTTTAGGTTCATGTAAATACAAACTCTAGTTTTCATCTCTTGGAGCAAATCTGTGGATGGGATTACCTAACTCTAGCAGATTTGTTGCTGCTGGTTGGTCAGTACATGCACCGAATTTTATGATTCTACCTTTCCTCTTCCCCACCACTGAGTAACTGTCTTTAATTAGCAAAGGACACCAAAGCAAATCAGCCTGTAGCCTAGGGCAGGAACTACATATGAGAAAAATGTTGTGCCATAGTAGATTAAAAGGTTTCCAAACTGAGGCCATGGAGCATACGCCTTCCCTTTGCTTCATGTTTTCTGTCCACCTAATGAGAGCTAATATAACATATGTAAGCTGAAATGCATGGCCCATTGGATGTCATGCCATTCCATTTGTCCTTGATGTCATTGTCTGTTTCACAAAGCAATATTAAATTGGTGTGTTTCTTTAAATTACTTTATGAGTATGCACATGTGCGCATCTCCGAATCCCACCATTGCCTAGCTAAATCCATTAAAATGACAACTACAACAAGAGCAAGAGGAAAATAGAAATGCTCCCACAGACATCATCAAGGCAAATGGGTGGACTGAATCACTTAGGTTACTAAGAGGAATGTATCAGAGTGCTCAAGAAAATGCTGAGATTTTTATCAGTAGAACAAATTTAACCAATATCAAATACAGTGGTGCCTCGCAAGACGATGTTAATCCGTTCCAGACAAATCGCTGTCATACGAAAACATCGTCTTGCGAAACCAAATTTCCCATAGGAATGCATTGGAATTTAATTAATGCGTTCCGATGGGAAAGAAAAGCACAGAAACTTAAAAAAAAATTAAAAGAAAGTCACTTACCAGGTACTGTAGACTGAGCCCGGCTTCTCATAGTGCCTGGTAGCAGCGAAACATCCAGAAAAGAGCACCAAACAGCTAAAAGCCGGCAGGCAGCAGGCAGCCATTTTGTGCTCTTCTCCGCTCCTTCCCCCCTCCCCTCTCCTGACCAACAGCTGATAGGAGGCTTCTGAGGCTTCTGCGGGCTTTCCCAGCAGGGAAACAGGCAGTGGAAAAGCACCCCAGAGGCTTCTGGAAGCGGGGCTTTGCCAAGGGGTGAGTGGGTGGGGGTGGGGGTGGGGTGGGGTGGCAGGGGCAGGCCTGCCACCCCCCCACACCACCCCCACTGCAAAGCGCTGCTTTCAGAGGCTTGCCGGGTGCATTTCCACTGCATGTTTACCTGCTGAAGAAGCCCCGGCAGCCATTTTGTCCTCTTCTCCGCTCCTTCCCCCCTCCCCTCTCCCGACGAACAGCTGATGGGCGGGCTAAAAAGAGGCTTTCTCTGCCCTGAAAATTCAGGGGGGAAAGCTGGAAATAAAAAAATTCCGCTTTTCCCCTGCGCCCCGGGAGGCTTCTGAAAGGGGTGGGGGGGTCACGGGAGAGGCCCCCAAACATCGTCCCGCGAAAAGCGCCCATAGGAATCATCATTTTGCGAAGCGCAACAGCAATCGCAAAACCTCATCGTCTAGCGGATTCGTCGTTTAACGAGGCAATCGTCTAGCGAGGCACCACTAGAAGTGCACTGACAAAAAACACACAGATGCACACTATTGACTGAGCATCCACAGTGCTTGGTTATTGGACAATACAAGGAGAGCATCTCAATAATTAAGTAATTAAATTAATAAAGCTATTGAATGTTGAATGCCAGGTTGAAATAAAATTGAGAAAACTGGGAGCAGGGAAGTGAATTGGCTTTCTTGAGCCCAGTACAGCTTGTGGTATCCTGGAGAAAGGAATGACTGGTTTGTTAGAACTTGAACAGGAGCATAGCTGTTAAGGGGTGGGGCTCTACTTGACATTTTCTTGCAGGTCCCACTGGTCTACTTAAAAGCTAATCCCAATATTACATTCAACTATAGCAAGATAAAGGGAAGGAAAAACCAATTATAGTGCTTGGCAGACAGGAGCCACTGTGATTATTAATGGCTAGAGTCAGAAGGTGATAGGGAGCAGTACTGTCTCTGTCTTGAATCATGTCCCCACATTCACCCCTTCAGGATTTCTCTGTGTAAGCCAATGGCTATTATTTATTGCTATAGGCAGACATTCAGTATTTGAGGACTCTTAGTGAGGGAGGAAATCTGGTCTACCAGCCATCTCAGACTTGTCATTTGCAGGCACCACCATGAGCAGAGGCATTGTGGAGAGGAAAGAGCAATGTTCTCTTCCTTTTCCAGAAATCATCATCTTGACGATTATTGTTGGGAGGGGGAGGGGATATATTTACGACACCCAGCCTTCCCTCAAAATCTCCACACTGTTCAAAAAGGAAAAGGAAATGCAAAACATTGCCTCTTTTCCCACCTCACGTGGAAATGTTTGGGAGAATATGGGGTGTATTTTTTATTTGCTCTGTGGTGCTGGAAACTGAATGCTGTTTCTTTAGGAGGCTGAGTAGGTCTGCACTGAACAGACACATATATGGATAGATAGATGGACAGAGGAAGAATAGGGAGGTTAGGTTCAGAAAGGAAATGTCCATTTGCTTTCTCCCATCTCCAAAAGGCCAGCTATTAGACAAATTAAACTCCACTCTCCCTCAGGACTGACTTAACACCATATAAAACCAGCACAACATCCCACTGAGGATTTTTGAGCACAAAAGAGTTTTCTAAGATCAAGCAGGCCTTTTCAGCTGGTTGGGTCCAATGAAAGGAACTTTTAATGGAGGTGGCTGGTGCCTTTTTTGTTTGGGTTTTAATTGTTTTGTTTGAATTTTTATATTTTTTAAAACAATTAAAGTTGTCTTAGTCTCTTTTATGCTATTGATTTGTATTGCCTTATCATTTTTGTTAGTCACCTTAAGTCCCATTTATTGGGAGAAAAGTGAAATGAAAATCTAAGAAGTCCAATTTTAAAATGGAGCCTGTTGACATATATTATCTAAAAGGTGTATTACTATATGAAGGAAGGTGGGGTTTCCAGCAAATTCAGAATGCACCTACAAATAGAAATGTTATATAACTGGCCATGTCTCTTCAAACTGCATTCTTTAATCTAAATATGGTCTAAATGAGGAATTAGTCAAACTTCAATATTTGATGTAAAAGTTCATCCCACAGAAACTCTGAATGAATATTAAAGCTGCATAGAGGTCTTTCTTTCATACATAAAATGAAAGCATATGGAGAGAAATTGATCTTACAGAGAAGAGATTCCCATATGGTGTAAAGGAAGGAATTTCTTCCTAGATTGAAATATGGATCATCTTTTAAAACAAATTCAGATCACAGATGGTAAAGCTCAGACTGAGAGAGAGAGAAAATCCTTGTTATACCAGCAGAATAAAGCATATGTTCCAGCTAAATGCTATAAATAGTAGCAGCTAGATAATCCTATGAGACCTATCTGCATAAAGAAAACCAGCAATCGGCAATATATGTATGTGGATTTTTTTTCCACACTGCCTATCCATCTAGTGGTAGCACATTTCCCTGCTTATCATGTGTGCTAAAATCTTGTGTTTGGTTCAAAATAAAGCTAATTTGCATTGGCATAGAGACTTAACTCACTGGTGTATTATTACTGTGTAAGCAGGTGTAGAAGCAACTGCAAATAAATGCTTGCTGATGGAATCCCAGCAGGGTTTCTGATGAGTTTTCATTTTGTTGAACCTTACCAAGGAAATTACTGTGTAAAAAGCTTTGCTATTAGTTCTTTGCCTGAAAAATCATTTAGTTACACCTGGCCAGATTCATAGCAATTATACTAACTATGCCTAGAGGCCATACCAAAAATCTTATCCACCTTCTTAAGCCATGATCTGAAATTTTTCAGTGTAACAGTTTAAAAATACTCATCAATGAATAAATTATGAAAGCAAATGCACATAAATGATAAGAGGGAGTAGAACTGTTCCTGTTTTAACTGTAAACTATAATAGCAAGCATTTGAAGTTGTGACTAGTATATTACATAATGCACAACTAGGAGACATCATCGTCATCCAAAAGGTACAAATAAGAGCATTTTGTAGTGAATGGATTCAAAATAGGTACTAAAATCATCTTGAGGAATGAATGAATCCTAACCCTAACCTACTACGAAAGAAATATATGTTGACTAATGTCAAAATATTTTGCCTGTGAACATGTGTAATACAACACATAAAAATGTAGTTGTAGAACTATGTTTCAGTTCATGATTTTTATTTTTCACTGTGTCATTCTAGCTTTAGACTATTCCCTCACCTCCATCCTTCACTTTCATGGAGAAGGATCTCACATCTAGTTACCTGATTCCCTGTACAATCCTATATATGTTTACTTGGAGATAAAACCTACTAAGTTCAGTAGGATATAGTGTCACCTAAGTGTGCATATGCTTTATTTTTTTAGGATATTAAAACTGCATGTTGAACTGAGGATCGAGTAATGACAACGTATCATACACCTTTTATTCACATGACTACTTGGAATGTGACAGCTGCCATGTGCTGAAAAGACTCTAATCCGAACAGCCTTGACATGATTTATGTGTGGCACTGCATCAGGCTACATTCATTAATATCTGAAAACACAACAAAATGCAAAGCATGTGTTCAGCCACCCCCTACACGCTTAGAAAGCAATAGGTTTCTTCCTTACTATGATAAAAATAGCAAACATTTATGAACTTCCTACTAGTATTACAAAAAAGACATGGTGGAGACAAATGGAAATACCATCTCGGGGAAAAGTTTTCTGTGTGCTACAAAGGGGTGTAGCTTGTGGTCAGTCATTGTCCAGTAACTGCTTTTGCAGCCTTCCTTTTATTTAACTAGAATGTTTGTTTGTTTCATTCAGTATGGTTCTCCACATTAAAATGAAAGGGATGTCTGGACTGTTAAGACTTTTACCATTTTCCCAGTAGATAAAAGTATGCATCTCAAATAACATTTTGATAATGAGATATTAAACATTAAAACTAAGATAAGGGTACATTTACATATTGTTCTTTATCCAGTGGTTTCTGGGTGGCATGCATGGGTCTCCTCCTTCCTGTTTTATCTTTATAGAAACCTTACAAAAACTGTGTGAGGAAGGTCAAACTAAGAGGCTGTGGTCAACCAGTGGGTTTCTTTGCTTAAACTATGGCATAGCTTAAGCCCAGCTCTCTCATATACTAGCCCAACAATTTAACTACTACAGTATATTGATTTGCTTTTTATTTCTACCTTTATCAAGTACAATGAATGTTCAGGAACACATTATAGTCCCTCAGAATCACATTTTGTTAAGAATCCACATGCCTTAACAGCTAAACAGTTATAAAGCAGCCATTGAGGTGGTGCTGGGTAGGGGAAGGAATGGTGGTGGGGGTAGAACATGCCCACGTAGGAGAAGAGAGGTTAGATATCTTACATCTATCCCCTCTTCTAGTCCTACCCCCAACCAGATGGTATCAGGTGACCATATCAGCAAACCCTCGAGCCACATGGTGCTGTTGATGAACGCCAGGTCAGTACAAAATAAGACCGCCCTCATCCATGATGTAATTCTGGATGAGGGTGCTGACCTGGCGTGCATTACTGAGACCTGGGTGTGAGAGGAGGGTGGTGTCCCCCTCTCCCAGCTGTGTCCGCCTGGGTACTCGGTCCAGCACCAATGTCGCTCGGAGGGTTGGGGAGGGGGAGTTGCTATAGTCTATAGGAGTTCTATCTCCTTGACCAGGCTTCCTATCCCTTTGAGAGGAGGTCTTGAGGGCCTGTATTGTGTGTTGGGCTTGCGAGACAGATTAGGGATTCTGTTGGTGTACCGCCCACCCTGCTGCATACCAACAGTCTCCCTGCCTGAGCTGACGGAGGTAGTCTCGGACCTGGTGTTGAGGACTCCCACGCTGTTGGTGCTGGGGGACCTCAACATCCATGCTGAGGCTGCCTTGACTGGGGTGGCTCAGGACTTCATGGCTGCCATGACAACCATGGGGCTGTCTCAATATGTCATCGGCCCGACACATGAGAAGGGCCATACCTTGGACCTGGTTTTCTCAACGGGACTGGAAGATGGTGGTTTGGATGTGGAGGGGCTGGTTGTGACCCCATTGTCATGGTCAGACCACTTCCTGGTCAAGTTTAGTCTATTAGCTTCTTCTTCCCTCTGCAAGGGTGGGGGATCTATTAAGATGATCCGCCCTCGGAGACTAATGGATCCGGATGGTTTCCTGAACACTCTGGGGGATTATCCGTCTGATATGGTTGGTGCTCCTGTCGAAGCTCAGGTCACCCTATGGAATAGGGAGATGACCCGGGCGGTTGACACAATTGTGCCTAAGCGCCCTCTCCCTGCACGCAGAGCCCAGACAGCTCCTTGGTATACTTCTGAACTGCAGGCGATGAAGCGAGAGGAGAGATGGCTGGAGCGCAGGTGGAGGAAATCCCGCTGGGAGTCCGATCGAACACGACTTAGAGCCCATTATCGGGCCTATTTCGTGGCAATACGGCTGGTGAAACGGCAATATTTCTCCAGCCGTATTGCTTCCTCAGAATGCCGTCCAGCAGAGCTGTTTCGGGTGGTCCGGGATCTTCTTCAACCGGGAAATCCGGTGGAGGTCCCGGACTGCTCATCAGCTCGCTGTGATGAGTTTGCCATTCATTTTGAGGGGGAAATCGCTCAGATTCGCAGTGGGTTGGACTCCACCGTTACTGCAAAATCAGAGGATGTGTCCAGTGTGCCGTGCTTAGGTCAAATATTAATGGATGAGTTTCAATTGTTGATACCTGAGGATGTGGACAGGGTGCTTGGATCTGTCCGTTCTACCACCACTCCACTCAACCCTTGGCTAATTGGAAGATCTGCCAGGGGGGTTCGCACCTGGGTCCAGGAGGCCGTGAATGCCTCTTTGAGAGAGGGAGTGGTCCCTACCACCTTGAAAGAGGCGGTAATTCGGCCACTCCTTAAAAAGCCTAACCTGGACCCAAGGCTGCTGGTTAACTACCGACCAGTGGCAAACCTTACTTGGGCAAAGTGTTGGAGCGGGTTGTGGCTGGGCAACTCCAGGCGCTGCTGGATGAAACGGATTTTCTGGATCCATTTCAATTGGGTTTCAGGCCGGGTTTTGGTACGGAGACTGCCTTGGTCGCCCTGTACGATGACCTTTGCCGGGAGAGAGACATGGGGAGTGTGACCCTGTTGATACTCCTGGACCTCTCAGTGGCTTTTGACACCATTGACCATGGTGTCCTTCTGGATAGGCTGGCTGGGTTGGGAGTTGGGAGCACTGCTTTACGGTGGTTCCGCTCCTTCCTGGCTGACCGTGTCCAGAGGGTGGTGCTGGGGGACTGTTGCTCTGTCCCATGGCGTTTATGTCATGGGGTTCCTTAGGGCTCGATACTGTCCCCCACGCTGTTTAACATCTACATGGAAGCGCTGGGAGAGGTCATCAGGAGGTTTGGGCTGAGGAGTCAGCAATATGCTGACGACACTCAGCTCTACCTCTCATTTTCCACCAATCCAGGTGAGGCGGTTTCTGTGCTGAACTCATGTCTGGACCTGATAATGGACTGGATGAGGGTTAATAAATTGAAACTCAATCCAGACAAGATGGAAGTGCTGTTAGTGGGTGGTTCGCCAGACAGGCTGGAGGGCCATTTCCCTGCCCTGAATGGGGTCACACTCCCCCTAAGGGACAGGGTCCGCAGCCTGGGGGTGCTCCTGGACCCCAGTCTAACTCTGGAAGCCCAGGTGGACTCGGTGGTCAGGGGCGCCTTCCTTCAGCTGCGGAAATTGTACCAGCTACAGCCCTACCTGGACGAGCAGAGTCTTATGACAGTTACACACGCACTGGTAACATCTCGTATAGATTATTGCAATGCGCTCTACGTGGGGCTGCCTTTCAAGACGGTCCGGCGACTGCAACTGGTCCAGAATCGAGCTGCGCGGCTGGTGAGTGGTGGGGCCGCTAGGGGACATATCAAGCCGATTCTGATTAAATTACATTGGTTACCAGTTGCTGCCCGGGCCCAATTCAAAGTGCTTGTTTTGACATATAAAGCCCTAAACGGCTTGGGCCCCGGATACCTGAAGGACCGCCTCCTTCCATATGAGCCTACCCGGCAGTTAAGATCTAGCCAGGGGGCCCTTTTGACAGAGCCATCCCTCAAGGAGGTAAGAGGGATGGCTTGTAGACAAAGGGCCTTTTTGGCAGCTGCCCCCAGACTATGGAATGCCCTCCCAACTGAGATTCGTCTGGCGCCGACGCTGATGACATTTCGGCACCAGGTCAAAACCTTCCTGTTCCAGAAGGTTTTTAATTTAAATAATATCAACTGTGGGTCCTGATGGCAATTTTTAGAGTATCTTTTTAATTGTATTTTAATTGTTTTATCTTTTTATTGTATTTTAATTGTTGTAAGCCACCCAGAGACCTTTGGGTTGGGTAGAGTGGGCGGCATATAAGTTAAATAAATAAATAAACAGTTGCTCTCAAATTATCAGCCATTTGCCATGTACAGGTTTGTTTTGTTTTTTCACAAAAAGAAAAGAGCAGGGACCAAACATCTATCAATTTTTGCCATTCAGACAGTTTTTTGTCTCAGCCAGTGTAGTAAAGGGGGGGGGGGGGGAGTCCTGTACCACTGTTCAGCATATCATGATACAATGAGACAGAAGTTATGTACTTTGGTTGATTGTCAGCTGGTACCATCCGAAGAGGATGCTGGAATTCTCAGTAGAGGTCAGAAAATGCAATAACTGGACATTCAGCCATGGGTCTGACCTAGATATAGCTGCATTGCTTGTATTACTGTAACACCCAGCACTCAGTTCAAGTCTTTTTGTTTTGTTGCATGTAAGCCAACTGTTTTTCATTGGTATTGATATTGGTGTAACTGAAGCTTGAATAAATCCCAGAATGAGACTCTGGACCATGCCCAGACTGAGACTTCTCTACTTACTCATTCATACAGTCACTAAAGTTGTTATCTTAGCCATACTCCAACATGGCTATATGAGACACATCTCTCACCTGTCACAATGGAATGTGAACTGGGTTCTTTGCCATCATCATGGTATGCCTGCCATTCCTACACAAGGTACAGAAAACATTATGTAGTAATCTCATCTTTTGCTCTCTAATGGCGTTGGGAAGGAAGAAGCAGTGGGAAGGAATGGAGGTGGGAAGGAAGAAGCAGTGGGAAGGGTTAGACAGAAGGATTAGAAATGGAAGACTCCAAGAGTTCTATGTCCTGTAACACTATGTGAATGAGACAAAGTAATTATACATTAAAACTGTTATTTAGAAACCCTTGATTGGTCTCCTTTCCACATGAGTGTGGTGGAAATATCAATATGGAACTGCAAATCAGTATTAGAGGCAAAGGTTGCCAGGGACACTGTGGCCTGGAATGTTGTTGCATTATCCCATGTCTACAGCAGTAGCTTTGCTACTGGGGATGCAAAAATCATGACTGTATAAGTTTAGCCTGCCTCAAACCTACTATATTCATATGCATTTTATTAAGTGATATGTACTACAATTAGGACATTACAATGTAATATATATATAATTTAAATAAGTGTATGTAATTCTTCAAATAACCTCCTGTTTATGAATGTGGGATATTGTGCTTCTGAATATTCAAAATGCCAGGAAATGGTCTGATATTGCTGCACAATATCATGCCCATATTGCCAGCAGGAAAAAGGATGCCAAGCTTTACATAGCAAAGGATAGTCTGAATGTTGATGATACCCATGGCAGCTGCCAAGGGTCTACAGGATACACTTTTGTGCTCACTACCAGTCACAAAGTGAGACCAAGCAAGGGAAAATTGCAGAAGCTAACTCCTTTTTTATAACTATTCACCACTTCTTACTGAAACAGAAAGCAATTGTCAGGGCTTTTTTTCCAACAAATGTTAATGTTAATGGGGTAAGACCATCCCCAGTTACAATGTAAAAAAACACAGCTGAAATGAGTGAGCTTCTGAAGATTTGTCCTCTGTTCTTTTAAAAATATCTTTAAAATATTTTTACAACCAAACACAGAATTCTTTTGCCAGCACACATGCCTGTTTGGCCAGGAAGGAGTTAACAAGTTCTCTTCCTGAGAGTCAGCTAATTGGGGTCCTGACTAAAAGGGTCAAATTTTCAAATTGCCCCAGGCCTGGAGCTGATTTCCCCTTTGAAGACTTGTGTCAGGAGCCTGGTTTCCCAAATGTTTACTGAAGGCACTTGAGGCTAGGGACAAACACAATTACTCTTTCTAAGGCAGAAATACTTTGTGTATACCTTATATAATTGTATGCTAAATCCTTGGTGATACATGGCAAAAAGTCACTTCCTGGGATTTACAAAACAGTAGCAATGGTCCCACTGGTCCCATCACCTCCTGGCAAATAGAAGGGGAAGATATGGAGGCAGTGACAGATTTTACTTTCTTGGGCTCCATGATCACTGCAGATGGTGACAGCAGCCACAAAAATAAAAGACGTCTGCTTCTGGGGAGGAAAGCGATGACAAACCTAGACAGCATCTTAAAAAGCAGAGACATCACCTTGCCGACAAAGGTCCACATAGTCAAAGCTATGGTTTTTCCAGTAGCGATGTATGGAAGTGAGAGCGGGACCATAAAGAAGGCTGACCGCCGAAGAATTGATGCTTTTGAATTGTGGTGCTGGAGGAGACTCTTGAGAGTCCCCTGGACTGCAAGGAGAACAAACCTATCCGTTCTGAAGGAAATCAACCCGAGTGCTCACTGGAAGGACAGATCCTGAAGCTGAGGCTCCAATACTTTGGCCATCTCATGAGAAGAGAAGACTCCCTGGAAAAGACCCTGATGTTGGGAAAGTGTGAGGGCAAGAGGAGAAGGGGACGACAGAGGACGAGATGGGTTGGACAGTGTCATCAAAGCTACCAACATGTATTTGACCCAACTCTGGGAGGCAGTGGAAGACAGGAGGGCCTGGCGTGTTCTGGTCCATGGGGTCACGAAGAGGCGGACACAACTTAACGACTAAAACAACAACAAAGCAATGTTTCTATTTGGCATTCTCTTGCCAGTAAGCCTGTATAACAAAGTCACAGCTTTTTTCCTTTTGAAAGGCCTTTTTTGAGGATCAGTATTTCAGCCCTTACAGCCTGGATTCTTTCCAAATAATAAAAGTGTGTTGGGCCAACCATTCTCTTTCAAGATAAGCAAGATTGGTCTTTTCAATTTATTAGATCTGTTTTAAATCTGGGGACATTTACGGGTCCCTTGTTTCTTCAACAAGAGTGTAAAACAATGTTACTTTAAAAAAATTTATAACTCGAAAATCCTTTGCCCAAACTTCACATGCCTTCACAGCATCCCCAGGAACCACATCCCAGTAAGTATATTCTTACTTTAAGTTTGAATTCAGAGGGGAATATTTATTCTTGGATACTTTCATCCTTCTTGCAATGGATCTTTCCAAGATGTTTCATTTGTTGGGACATCAGAAGTTCTGTCTAACAGAGGAAAAACGGAGAAAAAATTGCACATTTTGTTCAAGGGTAAGAATCATGACAGTTCCTTAACACTCGTCCTACACAGGCAAACAGTGGCAAAAATCCAATACTACATCACAGCTAGAGTAGGCCCATTGAATCAGTGAGGATTTGATGAGTCAACTCCTCCATGAGTTCTACTGATCCAATAGGCCTACTCTAGTTGCACCTTACAACTGGATTTTAGCCCCTGAGTGTTAAAGGTGGGAAGGAAATTATTAAAAATAAAAGAGGCCTACTATTTTATTTTAAACTACTACTCCCTTATTTCCCCCATTC
This sequence comes from Intellagama lesueurii, assembly GCA_037013535.1. Taxonomy (NCBI): domain Eukaryota; kingdom Metazoa; phylum Chordata; class Lepidosauria; order Squamata; family Agamidae; genus Intellagama; species Intellagama lesueurii. The sequence goes on along the minus strand of JBAJHW010000003.1, from coordinate 53,478,006 downwards.
CAAGGGAAATGTCAGATGCTCTGACGTTGGAGTGTCTCAAATGTACAAGTAGGATTTCTGCTTATTGTGTATTTCAGTTTTGTGAACTGCTCCTTTATTTTATGGCAAAGAGAATGATCATTTATTTATGAAGAGAGAGGTTTAAAATGCTTCTGTCTAATTTCTTGCCTATATCAAATCCGATTTCTTCCAAACTAAGACTCATTCTGTCTTTCGCTGTAATTAGAAGACAGCATAGATTTTAGACATAGAGAATTGTTTTAATTTTTCCCTTACAGTATTTAAACCACTTACCTCTGACACCTTTCATAATCTATTTCTCTTTTTTAAAAAGCCTCCTGTGATTCTTCCTTGTCTTTCAAGTGAGCATTTTCTCAGATTTACTATTAACATAATGCCATGCAAAAAGGAAGATGTAGCCATATTTTGTCAGTGCCAAGCAATGGATGCCATTGTTCTTTCTTCTGTTATTGCTATTTGCAGATGAGTCTAAAATGCTTAAATAAAACTTTTGCATTACTCCACTTGCAGTGCCTAAATCCTTAGCAGAGATTTCAGAGTTTGCCGAATATGCAAATCCCAAGCTGGAAGGCTAACACAAATCAAACTGGTCCCCACAGTGCAGCTTTGAACAATTCTAAATATTCCTGTCATGTTGCATTTCATATAGCACAGCCATTACTCCTGGAATACATTTAGACATCTCTGAGGTGAATGTAATGGATGTGATGATATGGAATTAGAACCTGTTTGGAACACTTGCTGCTAGAAGAGCCATCTTGGTGATATTCAGAGAGAGCAAAATTAAATTAATTTCTCAGTCTGTCAGTCTCAGGCAGATCATAGTAAAAGATGTAAAAGATTTCGTTTCATCAAGATAATAATGCCTTCTGGAGAGCTGTCCTGTTAAACATACTGCTTAGCCTGAAAATGTGCAAACAGCAATACCCCAGTCCCACAGCAGATTTCCTTCTAATTGGAGTTCGTTTGCTGTCTTTATGTACAGTCTCTGCAAAATACTGAAAGAAAGGAATGTGGGAAGAGACAAAGCTTAAGACTCTTCCTCAATTGTTCTCGGTATTCTATCTTATTTGTTGGTTGGTTGGTTTATAGCATTTATTAATATTCTGCCTGCAACAAACAGTGCTATATCCTTACTCAATAATATCTGCAGAACGTATTAAATGATGTCTGTGATTTAAGAAGCCATGAATCAAATCCAGAGAAGCTGTTCATGGTTGGAAGGATCCTCCTGATCATTGAGAGCACTGCCTAAAAAGAGTTCAGTCTAGGAGAGGCTTCTGTAAATGAAGTCAGCCAAGTAGTTTCTACCAGTTCTTCTTGCCAAAGTGCTTCGGGGGGGGGGGGGGGGGGCTCAGTTCTCTAAAACATATTTTTAGATGATCATGGTGGCTATACTAAGGGTGGGACCTGAAACCATGCTGTTTCCTCAATTGTCTGGGTACTTTGACATTGTAATATCTTCTCTGACCCCCCCCCCCCTTTGGGATCCAAACTTGTCTTCTGAAAACCTGGATTTCTGGGGAGACATTAAGCAGCATGGATTTGGGACCATTTCCATGTTAGCCTCCTCCCCCCCCCCCCATTCTCATTTTTTCATTATTGATTAGCTGGGGTCATTTCTCCTGTGTTTCCCCCATGGTTTCTAGCAATTATTATGACACCAGGTGGCATCTCCTAGATACTTGATTTATTGATATATCACTTTTTTAAAAAAAAATCAGAATATTTAAGAACAGCATGCTCCTAAAACAGAAAGGAAATAGATCAGTTTCAACAGAGTAGATGCCAAAACTGGTTTAAATCACCAGAAATATATCAATTTCCATTCAGTGAATGTGAATGTGGCCACCAGTTTAAATACCATATGACTAGAAGCTGATTTTTAAAAAGTCTGAACACAAATTGATTCAAATTGCCAGTGTGACCACAGCCTTAATCACTGGACTGAAATGGAACCAGATTGTGCTTCTTTTTAAAAAGTCACATACACCAGCATTCTGTAGTTTTTCTCAATCATCATCATCATCATCATCAGTTGCAGATCTCAGAAATCACACCACCATCAGAGCTACAAAAAACGGTAATATTAGGAACAGCATACATACTGCATCGATATTTAACAGATACTTAGGTTTTTGGTTAAAACTTGTATCTATTAAATAATCCCAGTCAATGTTTTTATAATTTTGATTGGGCCTGGAGTTTCTGAATAATAACAATAATAATGATGTTCCATCAAGTCAATTCTGACTTTTAGCTACCCTTTTCAGGGTTTTCTAGGTGGAAAATACTTAGAAGTGGTTTATTATTCCCTTCTTCTGGGGGCACCCTAGGACTGTGCAGCTTGCCCCAAGCTCTTCTCCCTGGAGGCACAGTGGCGAATCAAACTCCTAACTTCTGGCTCTGCAGCCGGATACTTAAATCAGTCAGCCAGCCAGCCAGCTTTTTCTCAATAGATCAATTTCAAAAGGTTTTTAAACCATATTTAACACATTTAAAAAATGTTTCAAATTGAATGAAACCAAATACTCATAAAAAATAAATACTAGTATGACTATAGGAAGAAAAATATTTGTGAAATCTGCAATTTTGTCCTTAGGTATTCCTTCTGAAGACCCAAGAAGTTAGAATCAACTAACTTCATCCACTACTAAGATTGTTATAAATGCATAGCAAAACAGAGGAAGAAAGAGAAATGAAAACTGCAGTTTACTGAGTTTCTTTGAAGCATACCTATTGATTGGATATTTAAGGTCTAATTTTCAAAGCATATCCGAAGGTGAAAAGAAAACTTTCAGTGTAAAAGAGATTTATAGGGCTGATAAAAAGGACAGTTGTTCCTAAATCCAGAGTTTAGGAGCGGGACAAACACAGTTTGTGTAGCCTAACGTAATGTTGCATCACTAAAAATACTCATAATATACTGGGATATAAGGTGGATAGGTTACTTTGTATGTATGTATATATGCATGTATGCATGCATGCATAGCTTTGCCTCCCAACCCCGGAATAAAGATGCAAGACAAATAGATATGGATTAAATCATGGGCCACACTTTATTGATAATCATTCTGAAGAAAAATTTGTTGCCAATGAGTTGGCAAAGGGGGGCCTGCTGTAGTGCGGAAACAGATAAATCAGTAATCCCCAGGTTCTCGTGGTCTTAAGGACAGCAGGAACCCGGCTGGCCGCTAATAAACACCCCCAGACCTAGAGCCATCTTTACTTGATGACTGTTGGTCCGGAAGTGGCCCAGCACATCTTTCCCGCCCAGGTGCTGTAATCGCATGATCCACAGCCCTGGGAAGTCCGATGCGCTGTTAGCTTACCTGATCTTAAAGTGGGACTCACCAAGAAATACCTGTTTTTCTGCACTACCCGCCAGTGCAACCAAAATTTCCACCATAAAGATGCCAACAACCCTTACCAGTGTGGGATAGGCAAAAAATCCCCCCATCCAATAGCCAATCAGGATGAAGGTCAAAAATTCCTATCCGGCCCCTTAAAAAGGCAACCAGAAAAACTCACACTAGAAAAAGGGCGGGCGGGTGGGTGCCTTTGAAAGAAGAGGACGGTTAGAGAGGAGAACGCCCCTTATATAACCAGGGGCGTTCTCCTGCTCTTCAAATCAATCTCGTTCGACCCAAGTAAGTCTCACACCATCTGTGGGGGGGGGGGGCAAAGCTCACTCACGCTACCCAAAGCCTTGTAGGCTTGGTAGCGACTTCGTCATTCTTCTTTTGAAGTTGTTTTTCTTACACATTGTCCAAAATATATGGTTACCACTCCCATTTATGAGTCACCACGTTGGGAGAAAGGCAGCCTACAAATGTCAATCAATCAATCAGTTTTAAAGAGGTAGCCAGCTAGATGGAGAAGAGGTGATGGAGAAACACCTGTGAGCAAATTGGAAAAGAAAGAGGAAAAGAACCATAGTCCCCTTTTACCTTCTTTCCACTTCTTGACTAGGGCCTGTGGTGAAAGAAAGTACATATACAAAGTACAAATTCTGGATTCTGAGTAAGAGGCTGAAGATAGGGCCCCAGACAGCAGTGTAGTAAAGCCAGGGCTCACAGGGTTGAAGTTCTGGGGTTTTCTAAGTAGAAACAACTATGACATCAACCACCATCCTGCTCAACCTTTCCTTTTCACTTTGAGTTTTCCTGCAATTCCCATGACAGTTGGGAGAGAAATTGATTTTCCCCAGGAACAGTATATTGTTAGAAGCAATTATGTTATAATGCAAAGTATTTGAGCCTGGTTGGGTGTTGAGTGGGCAACAAAAAGCTGTTAGGTTTATAAAATACCCCCTACCCATTTCTTCACATAGACCTATCCAGCTGCCTAGATGTTGGACTCTTCTAAAGGGACAGGCTGGCTATGGGGAACTGTTATGTTGAGTGCTGCCCTTCCAAATTTTCCACTATAGTTGCCCCAGAGCAAGCACAATCTGGAGTACCTAGGCCTACCTATAGTATTTGAGATGTTAACTGGTTGTTTATTATCCAGGGAATGATAGCTCTGCATTTCTCCAGTAGTCTTTGTGCAGCTGCCATAAAGAAACTCAAGCATCTAAGCAGCTGCTGCCATCCACCCAATAAAGTCATAAACTCATTGAGCCAAACAGACTAGCCGAATTGACTCAATGAAGTCCTAGAAAGGGGACTGCCAAAGAGACCAAGCAGACGTCACAACAGCCTGATCCACCCAGGAGCTCTCTGGAGTGGGTATGTCAGCAGCAGTGGTGGCAACTCTCCAAAGTGAGGTAAAGTATCCAAACATCATTTCTAAACACAGTACAGGATATTTTGTTGTGCTACATAGAGTGGGTACACTTTTCTTCCCAATGTAATTTATGTAATGTTTGCTGTTCCTCATTATTAATGTGCTTGGTAATTTTCTGGTGACATGTCTGTCTGCCTACAGGATGATTTCAGGAAAATGAGAGTGGATGGACTAGCAGATTTGCTGTTAGTGTACAGATGTGAGAGTTGTGTGTGAGAGCTATAACTTCTGACAGTGTTTACATTTGCTGATAATTTGATGAAAGGCTTCTGCTATTCTGTTCTCTCTTGGGGTTGTACTTAATAAAAGTATACAGTGGTCTGCGCTGAAATAATATGCTGCCTCAAGTATTGCTGCTTTTGTTGATTTTCTACATACTACACTATTTTATGATGGAGAGTGGAGAATTTTATGAACAGAAATATTTCCACTAGATTTATGCCCCATTTATATGAGGCCAATAGATTGCAATAGCATGTGTAAGAACAGTGGAGCAAAAAAACAACTGTACTAATGTCAAGGTGATGGATTTCAGTTATAAAGAATATGTGTAAGAGTAAGATAAAGACATAATACTATCTTAAGGCACTTTCCCTTTGATGGAATTATATATGATACTACCATATGTTGTGAAGTCCCCAGCACTTTAAAAAGGTAATGTTATGCAAAACCACCTACTTGGTGAAAACAAAGACAGAGATGGGAGATGGTGGAGGTCATAATACATCACAATGGCATACTGAACTACATTTAGTTTTGGTGTCCTGTTTCTTGCTGATTGAGCGAGACTAGTTACCTAAAGTCATAACTGATTACAGCACTAATCACACAGAGGGATATGATAACATTACCCTCACATGTTACAGCAGACACTGTGAACCTGTGCTTCCTTTCAGATTAGAGGCTGTAAGAAATTTACTATTGTGGCAAGAACAACAGACATGACAGCAGTTGTTGGGTATACAACAACAAATCACAGCCTTATTATAAAAAAAAAGTGTGGAAGAGGAGGCACTTCAATACCTTATTTTACCTTTATCAAGCCTTTGTGTCATTGGGCTAAAATTTCAATGGATAAGCTGTTCTACCAGTTGCTTCATGTTTGCCAGTGGCTTTTATAGGTCAAGTCCATCCTTCCCTACCAGTACTGCCTTTGTGACCCCACTTTCTTTCCCTTCTGTTATATTTTCACTACTCAAAGTTGTGACAACAGGAGCAATAGCATGTATGGTAGTGTAAGTCCATATACAAATACACTGCAATGCCAACTTAAAGTGATTACTGGAATTATACACTAGGGACGCCCTTCTCCATGCTAATCTCTAGACAGCAAATTGGTTAACATGAAGAAGAAAAATCTTTCCCAACTACCAGCCAATGCTTGGTGCAAACCATGAACCAAGAGCAGCAGGATGAGTTGCACTTCCTGCCTAGCCTAAATGAGCCTAGGTTTTGAATTGCCTGAGCCAAAACATGTCTCATAAAATTTGGAAAGATCTGAGATCTTATGATTAGTTGCACATCAGAATTTCACCCCCATGGCTGATTCTTAGGGCCATGTATACACAAGTTCCAGCAGCAGCTTGCTCACACTTCTCCTTCAGGTCACCACAACCCTGCTTGCAAATAAGTGCTTGTGGGGGGGTCCCCTTCCAAGAACAATAAGAGGATGGGACATGGTCAATACCTTTCCTTGATCACTATCTGGGTTTATGTCTTTTTATTGGTGCTTTTCAGTAGAGCACAATGTGTATCGTACATTTTATTTATTTATTTATTTATTTTATTTATTTATTCGATTTTTATCCCACCCTTTTAGACAAAGTCTACTCAGGGCGGGTTCCATAAACATTAAATATAAAAACACTAGAACAATTAAAATTAAAATAAAACAGTTCAAAACAATAATATTAATATTAATAATACTCAAGATGGAGAAAAACAAAAATTATAATAAAATAAAATCAAATATTGACAGGAGGGAAGGCCTGCCTGAAGAGCCAAGTTTTTAATTGGCTCTTAAAAACACCCAGCGAGGGAGCCAGGCGGATCTCTGATGGAAGGTTATTCCAAAGCCGAGGGGCCACTGCCGAGAAGGCCCGGTTTCTTGTTCTTTCTTTCCGGGCCTCTCTCGGCGTTAGGCCCCTCAGCCGTCCCTCCTGGCTATGACGGGTGATTCGGGTAGAACTAGGTGGGAGAAGGCGATCTGCCAGGTATCGAGGTCCTAAACCGTTTAGGGCTTTATACGTCATCATCAACACTTTGAAATCAATGCGGAAGCGAATGGGCAGCCAATGCAAGGCAGCCAGAGTGGGAGAGATATGTTGGTATTTTCTCACCCCACTAAGGAGTCTGGCCGCCGCATTCTGCACCATTTGAAGCTTCCGCACCAATCTCAAAGGTAGCCCCACGTAGAGCGCATTGCAGTAGTCTAATCTCGAGATTACAAGCGCATGGACCAAAGTGGTGAGCACCCCAACATCAAGATAGGGACGCAGCTGGGCAATCCGCCACAGATGGAAGTAGGCGGAGCAGACCACTGACGCCACCTGGGTTTCCATGGTGAGCGCCGGATCCAGATGAACCCCCAAGCTGCGCACCTCACTCTTTGCGGTGAGAGTCGCCCCCCCAAAAGAGAGGGAGTTTCCCAAACTGCCAACGGAGGGGCCACCCACCCTCAAGACCTCCGTCTTGTCCAGGTTCAACCTCAACCCATTCAGCTGCATCCATTGCAGCACGGCCTCCAGACAGCGCTCAAGGGACGAAACGGCATCCACTGAGGTAGGTGAAAAGGAGATGTAGAGCTGGGTGTCATCAGCATACTGATGGCACGAAGCCCCACACCCCCTGATGACCCCTCCCAGCGGCCTCATATAGATGTTAAACAGCATTGGGGAGAGGATCGACCCCTGCGGAACCCCACAATTGAGACTCCACGGGGCTGAAACACTCTCCCCAAGCTGTACTCTCTGGGGACGGTCCTCCAAGAGGGATCGGAGCCAGGCAAGCGCCAGGCCACCGATTCCCAGCTCAGAGAGCCTCCCCAGGAGGATACCGTGGTCGACGGTATCGAAGGCGGCTGAGATATCGAGGAGGACCAACAAGGACATTTTGCCCCGGTCAGCCTCCCTCAACAGGTCATCCAACAGTGCGACCAGTGCCGTTTCCGTGCCATGACGCGGCCTGAAGCCCGACTGGAATGGATCCAGGGCATTGGTTTCATCCAGAAGAGTTACATGGCATATAACTGTTTATGATACAAACATTAAAAAAAAATCCTGATCACATACAGTATATGTTGAACAATTCCATTGTCTCACTTCCCTTTAGGAATTTAGTCTGGTGCTGTTCTGCTTTTTTGTCAATCCACAGAACTTCCCTTCCCATAACCCTTCAAGCCCACAAGCCAAATTGGAGATCTGTTTGCAGAAAGAAGATGGAAGTAACTGTGATGGACAGTTTGAAATACCCCCAAAAGACATCTCAGCCAAATCACATCTTAGCAATGAAGCAACAAATCAGTGTGAGGGGGAGATTTGACAGGTCGGGAATATCAGTTTAACTGTTAGATACTTTCTAGCTCTCAGTGACTTTAGATGGGGTTAGGCAGCTAATTTCAGGATTTCCTCAGGATGACCAAAAGAATTAGAAGGAGACGAGGTGCTTTTGAAATGAAAGGAAGAGTAGATTGTTCATTCTAGAAAGGACTGTTTTTTAAGAAAGCAATTTCATGGCTAAAATACTTGAATTGGGATCAGTAGAACCTAAGCTGCATGAGAGTTGTGATGTCACTTAATGGCAAGGCTGAATCTGGTAGTCTGCTGTTATGACAGAGGGTTTGCTTGTGGGATATTCTTCCTTATCTGACAAGATACCTTAGTTTTCTTTGGATACCATGCATCTTGACTTGAGTGAAGAAGGGGTGTCATTTACTATGCTGCCTCATGAGTTGGCACTGAAAAAAATAGTGAATTAAAATAATAACTCACACATTATAGCAAGCTCAAAAAACATGGCCCAAAATGAATTATTTCCCAGCCTGTAGTTGTAGTAGTTTGTGCTTAAGGTCCTCATTAAAACTCTCTGGCCATTAGATTAAACTATATTTACTAAAATATATTTTATATAGAAATGATATAGAATATTCAGTATCATTCTGTTACTGGTTTCCTGCCAGCTCCCTTACATTCTCTTTTGTGCTGAAACATTCACCCTCAAGCAGTAAAAGCAGAGAGAATTTAAACATTAGAACAGAGAGACTTGCCTGTTTCAAAATTCCATGACATCTAAACACATTGAAAATGCTGGATATTGGTTTGATTCTACAGCATCACAAGGAACAATGACAACAAATAAAACATTTATTCTTAACAAAAGCACAAGAGGGACAGTTGAGTTTATTGTCTGAAAATTTGACCTGGATATGCTGCACTCAACATTATATATGATTCAATTATAATAAACAATTTTAACAACAAATTGCTAAACATTCCTATTTGAATTCCTTACCATTTCCCCTTTTATAGTTTCCAGATTTTGCAATACCCCCTTTCTGCCTTGGGCTGCAATTCATTAATAAAAACAGTTTGGAAAAATACATATGACTATGAAAGGTGAAATCAGAAAATGAAGTCATATGGATTTTATTCTAACAAGAGCTGTAGCCTTTTGTAATTCTTTCATATTGCCTGAAGTATTCATAACCTGTGATCCTGCTGATCCCCAAATGTTCTTGAGTTTTCTATTATACTAACAGCTGACAGATTAAAACGGGGACACATATACTGTCTTCAGCACGCTGGCTGTAATGGGAGGGGGGTTGTCTAGCAACTTATTCCTGTGTTCCGATAAAATTTCAAACTATACAGCCCCCTACAATGTTGAAAGAAGATTTTTACAGTTAGATGCTACCAATTATCTGTAAGTTGAGGATTTGAAAAGGAAGCCTCCCAGGAATTGTGGTGGCCTCCATGTGGGTTGAGGAAAGAAGCATCTGTATATACTTATAAAATGCCTTGCCTCCCACATGAGTGCATGGGTGGTAGTTAAAGCTAGAAAAAATGGGAGGATAGGATGAGTGCTGGAGCAATGAAAAATTATCTGAACTGCTTCTGAACTTTTACCACTTCTTAAATTAACATTGCATACTAGTAAGTGGTACACAATAGTGGCTGAGGTCTTGTGGTTTGGTGTCATAGGTTGCAACTAGAGTAGGCCTATTTGAATCAAAGGCATTTATGGAGAAGCTGACTCACCAAATCCCCACTGATTCAATGTGTTCAACTTAGTACATAAAGGAACCAGATTCCAGTCTATCTGGATAATTTGCTTTATTTGCCCCACACAGATGGCCATACAGGATGATCACTGTGGAGGGGGAATTTCAGATCTTATTTCAGGTGTGATCAAACAGAGAAATAGATCACAATTTTGACTGCTCATGGAGTGGTCCAGTGTGATCTATTTTTTGGTAATCACAATGACAAAAAGGGAAAAGTGCTCCAGCCCAATGCCAATCTGGACCTTTTTGGTCCTGTTGTAAGGCTTCTACCTTTGGGGGCTAGCTGGAGTGATTCCCCAGCAGACAGAAGTGGTGCTTTAAGACAACCTTTTTAATGCCAACCTTTTTAATGCCAGGGACTGGTTTTGTTGAAGACCATTCTTCCAAGGACCGGGGGGGGGGGCTGCCACCGCCAGCGTCCATGAATGGGGGGGCATCTGTGCGTGGGGGTACTTGTTATGCAGTAGGTTGTTGGAGGATAGCTATGAATCAAGCACATTACATGTATTGTGCCCTTTGTCCCCCCCCACCCCGGAATAAAGAGGCAAGACACAGGTGTTGGATTAATTAGGGCCACACTTCATTAAACAGGTAACTTTAATTCTTGTTGTTCCCAAGCAGGGGGGGCTATGGTAGTGCGGTATCGGGTTTGAGGCCGAAGGTCTCACGAGAACCCCTCCCCAACCACATTCAGGTGAGTCCCACGCCCCATTGTTGCGTGGTTCCCTGGACCACGCGATGCTGGCCGGCGCCTTAAGCAACCCCCCCGGACCTGTAAGTCCCCTCTCATTGGTGACCCCTGGCCTGGGGAAGGCCCCAGCACATCCCCCCCCCAGCACTGTAACCTCACTATCCGCAGCACTGTGAGGTTAGTCGGGCTATCACCTTCATTGTATTTCCTGGGCACTCACCGATAGTTGTTGTTTCTGCACTACCCGCCAGCATGACCAATAAGCAAACCTTAACATTCAAAAACAACAAACATACCAGTATGGGATAGGCGAAAAACCCTGCTAATCATAAGCCAATCTTGATAGCAGGGGAAAAATTCCTATCCGCCCCCGGAAAGGCGACCAGTCAGGCTCACACTGGATACAGGGTGGGTGGGTGGGAAGAAAGCCTCGAAAGAGGCTGAGAGGACAGGGAGACGCAGTTATATACTGCAATCCCAAGCCCTGTCCTCGGGATGCAGAGCGAGATTCTTGTCTCACCTCATCCCAGTGGGGGGTGGCAAAGAAGCTCCGTTTTGGCGACGTGCACCGATGGAGCAGCCATTATTTCTGTTATCATTACATTGTAATATATAATGAAATAATAATACAACTCACCATAACGCAGAATCAGTGGGAGCCCTGTGCTTGTTTTCCTGCAACTAGATGGTCCCATCTGGGGGGGATGGGAGACAATGCCACCCGAAGTGTGTCCATTCCTTTCCAGTTCTCGGGTCTTTTGCTGTTGGGAAGTAATTCTCAAACTCTTTCAAAAGCTGAGATAGATGGATCATGCACCAGTTGGGAGAAAGAAGGCGCTGGCTCAGTCCCTTTCAAAATATCTGCTACTGTTTGAAACATATCAAAAATCCCAATGTTTACTCGTCACCCCCATAATTCTAGTTTGGCTTTGAATGCAGCCACTTTATCTGCTGACTTAAACACAGTTGTCATTCTCCCCTGAAGTGACAGATTGAGTTGGTTGAGCAGGTTGAATATGTCACACAAGTAAGCAAGTTTTGTAACCCATTTTGTGTCACTAAAATGTGCTGCCATTGGTGATTGTTTTTCTGTAAAAAAAATATCTGGAGCGCTTCTCGTAACTCAAAAACTCCGGCCAGAGATCTACCTTTAGAAAGCCATCTCACTTCTGTGCATAAAAGAAGATGTGTGTGCTCTGCATCCATCTCCTCACAGAGCTGTGCAAACAGACGTGAGTTAAGGGCATGCACTTTAATGTGGTTGATCATTTTAATCACATCCTGCAAAACCTTGTTAAGTTCAGGTGGCATTTTTCGGCTAGCCAGCATTTCTCTATGGATAACACAGTGTGTAGACTCACATTCAGAAGCAACCTCCTTGACCCGAGTAGTGAAACCAGAAATCCGTCCAGTCATGGCAGCCGCTCCGTCTGTGAATATACCGACACAAAATGACCAGTTCCTGACATGTAATCATTCAAAGACTTGAATAGTTCTGCAGCTGTGGTGTTGGTTGGTAACAAAAGTGCACATAACATATCCTCATGCACATCCTCCTGAAAAATATATCGCACAAAAACAAGCATTGTTGCCTTGTTGTCAACATCAGTGGACTCGTCCACCTGGAGTGCGTACCATGGTGACTCTTTAATTCTCTCTAACAACTGTGCCTCAATATCCTCTGCCATTTCATCAATTTGTCTACTTATGGTGCTAGCTGAAAGAGGAACACATGTGCCACTTTTTGAACTGCAGCCTCTCCTAAAAGTTCACGGCAAATGTCCTTAGCAGCAGGCAGGATCAACTCTTCACCAATAGTAAAGGGCTTCTTAGCTTTAGCAATGCAGTTAGCGACTAAGAATGATGCTCTCAGTGCAGACAGATTTGATGAAGTGGTGGCCATCAATAATTGCTTCTGTTCTTCGTGTTCATGTTTTTTTCTTTTGAAAAACTCCAAAGGCTTGTCTTTTAATGCAGGGTGCTTGGTCTCCATGTGGTGAAGCAATTTTGATGGTTTCATGGCTTCATTGGATAGCTGCTCACCACATATTCTACAAAGCGGGCTTGGAGAATGTGAATCACCCATTGCAATGAAGCCATAATTTAAGTAGGACTCTTGGTATTTTCTTTTAAATGCAGATTTCTTTTTGTTGGCAGTCTTAGGGTCTTCTACTCTCTCATCATTAGGTCTTTCCCCCTTTGCAAAGAAGCTCTCCAGTGATGATTGTTTTTTGCTCATTTTGGCTACAGTTAGCTTGCTGAGTGTTATCTGTGTGTCTGCAAGGCTTTAGAAATGTACACTTTGTACCTATACGTAAAAATAAATCCAGAAGTTAATCCCAGAAATCTGAAGGAAAGGAGGTCAAGCCTCTACAATTTTACAGCTTTCGGGCCTCCAAGTATGCCCTCCATCCATCATGAATTCCGCTTTACTAGTCGGTCCTGAAGAAAGAAAAACCCTCAGAAGTTTTCTCTCTTTTTGGTCACATTTTCGGCTCCTCTTTCCTGGCACCTATTCTGAGCGCAACCAGCCCAGGGAGCAGCTTTCTTCACTGTCCAGCTTTCATACAGTAACCTGAATACCACATTATGGATGATCCTGGCCTTGGTCTCCTTACTCTTAAGAATCTCTTCTTAGATACCCTTCTGAGTCTCAATCTTTCTCTGACTTCTTCTACAGTCTCCATTTGGACTGATGATAAAAACCAGGTAAAGAGGTAAAAATGTCTGTCTGCAGGATTTTGGAGAGATCCTACCAAGTAGGAGCTGGACCACTAATCAGAGTCAGTCAAAGACAGCATCATATATTAGGTAATCACCATCATTTTTTTAAAAAAAAATTGAATCTACCAACCATAACTCCAATGCAGCTTGAGGAGCAAAGCACAGAAGAGAAACCAGAAATCAGATGTTGCTTATGTTTCTTTGTATGGTACGTATTTGTTTGACCTTTTTTAGTATTTATATGCTCACTTGGGTTAGCCTTAATTTTGTCTTTTAATGTTGTAAGCTGCCTTAGTTCCTTTCAAGGAGAAAGATGTGGTAAAAATATTTTAAGTAAATAAATAAGTCCACATTAAGACTCATTAAGAACAGAAGCAGGCAACCTGATGCCCCTCCAGACATTTCAGACTACAATCTCCATCATTCCCAAATACTAGCCATGCTGTCTGGGGTACAATCTGGACCTATTAGCTTTACAAAAGACTTGCCTTGGGAGGAGAATCATTGGCTCGTGTCATTACTCGTCTCATCTAAGCTCCATCAAGGGGAATATCTTTGATGGAGGTACCTAATCCTTTAAAATGGAGAAAGTTTGCTCCACATCTAATCGTGGGGTTTTTTGTTTTGGATTTTGTTTTTGTTTTTGTTTTTTGTTTTGGACTACCATAACCATCAGCCATGGCCAGCACACATAATGTTAAGACTTATACTTATACAGAGTATAAACAATATATATAAACAGAAGTAAAAACAATATAAAATAAGGATATTGCAAACCTGCCAGCTTATGCTCTAAAAACCCAGCAGTACCAAATCTGTGCTGCTGAACTCAAGAAATCATACATAAAAGATCACTCTCTCGCTCTCTCCACAAGTGCCTAGCTCCCCTTCTTCACAATGTTTTTTCCACTCAGTGTGCACGCCCAGGAAAAGCCGAGAAGCACAGGAGCCCCCTTGAGAATGAAATAGGAATAAACTTTCCTGCAGTCTTGGGCTACTTCTTACCACTTTTGCAACTGTTCTGGAAAAAGGCAGAAAGGTCACCAGCAGCAGAGGATTTTGCAGCCCAGGCAAGCACACTCCTCTCTCCTCTTTTTTGTAATGCTTGCTGCTCGGGGCCATTTGAGCTGGCCTCCCTCTTCCCTCTGCCCAAGCCCCTCCCACCCCCACCTACAGAAGCCTCCACAAGCCTCCACGGAGGCTGCCTCACCTCCAAGACACCACCACCAGCAGCAGAGGATTACTCCCCCTCCCTCTTTTTTATAATGGCTGCCGCTGTGTCCCCGTGGCCCAGCTGATGTCTCCTCGCGGCCTGGCACGGGCAGCGGACCGGGGGTTGGGGACCCCTGCTTTAAGGGAAATTGCTCCCTTAGTTGCTTTTACTGCTGCATCACACTGCTGACTCATGTTTACCTTGTCTACTAAGACCCCTTGATTCTTTTCACTTGTAAGGTAAGGTAAAGTTTTATTATGTGGTCATAGACCCAATTATACAAAGATAAAACACATAAAATAAATACATAGTATAGTATAAAATCTTGCTATAGCATTTTGCGAGTTCTCATAGCTGACAATAAAAACTTAGCCACTAACTGTGTTATTATTTGATTCTCTTCAGACAACAGAAACTTCAGATAGCCTGTGGGAGGTAGACCATGATTCAACCAAGATATTGAATACGTTCGATCCTTTATAGGCTACATTCTAAAATGATGTGCGCCAAGGTCTCAATAATTTCTTTCCCGCAGGGACAAATCCTTTCACCCTATGGGGTGTTATTAAAACACCCTTTTAAAAGGGCTGAGGGAAAGCAGTTAAATCTAGCCCTTGAAAAGGCAAAGCGATATTTCGGTGCTGTGATTTGGTATAAGTAGTTAGCTGGCTTGGGGAAGTTAAAATTAAGGCCAAAACACAGTGGTGAACAAGTCCTGTCTGTACAAGCTAGAGAGTACTGAAGATCTATATCTTTAATACGTTGAATAAGTATTGGCTTAATGCTACCTTGAGGCTGTCTCTGTAGGAAGTCCATAAAGAAGCCTAAGAGATGTAGCTTTTCTGTAAATCCCTTATGCCATGAGCTGGCAAAGACATCTTTCTGCAAATAGTATAGGTAGCCACAGGTTATTGGGACATAGACCACCTTTAACCAATAACGAAATGCATGTAGCCACGCTTGACATTCTACTGAGGGCATACCAGCTTCGAGCCGCAGACTGGCTGAAGAGGCGCATCTTGGCATGGCAAATAAGGATTACAATGTATTTGATAAAACGCTTTCAATGAGGTATACTTGATTATCTCACATCTCATGACATAATCACAGTCCAAGAAACCTGGAGTATAGATGACACCAGCTTGAATGGTTACTTAGTGTTTAACAGTCCCGCAGTACCTAGTAATGGGAAGGGTTGGCCAAAGGCGGGGTTGGCCTTAGTGTTTTCTACCGCCTTGAGGGCTCGGGTGAAATGGCTTCCACCTTGTGATAAAGCTGCCGTTGCAGGACTACTTGTCACCCGGGCGAACTCTTACTTGTTTATTAACATTTATATCCCCCCGTCATCTTCCAAAGGTCAAACAACCCAAATATGGGACCAATTGGAGTTCTATATTATATATTTAGAATCCATAATACTTATGGGAGATCTGAATGCAAGGATTGGGCTGAATAATTAATCCTCTGGATGTGGTACCAGAAGAGTCTTATACCTTGAGGAATACCTTGAGACTATCAAAAGACTTGAAGACCAATTACAGTGGATTATGCTTGGCTCGGATGGCTGTACGCCTTTCTCTTCATATTATTAATGGCAATGATTTGTTTGATAACTGCAGAATTTACTTTCGTTTCAGGGAGAGGAAGTAGTGTGGTAGATTATGTGTTAATTTCCCCATCTTTAGCCAGCTCGGTTAAGGGATTTACAGTTGGACAAAGATTAGAAAGTGATCACCTATCCTTATTGTTAACTCTGTCACTTTCAAACACTATACATCTCCCCCCTGAGCCACACATAGATGACAATGTCCTATCCGTATGTCATAAACGTTTAATTTGTACAAAGTAAATGTGAATGTTTCCAATTTCTTAAATTCCTTGCCCTCTGAGAACTTAAGAAATTTAATAATGGCACCCATGGATTCTACTACAGCCTCGGTTGTCTTAAACTATAATTCGCTGGTCTTAAAAATGTGTTCTGTGCTAACCCCAAAACTTCTTCACTTTCGTAGACAGGCAGGCAGGTTCACCCCTAAGTGGTTAAACAAGGAATGCTTATTAAAGAAAAATCAACTCAGAGAAATTTACAAGCAGTACAGGAAGAAGAATCTAGCAGTTCTTCCCCTGGAGTATTATGTAGTTAAAAATCAATACAAAACTGTGATTGTCCAGAAAAAGAAACAATCAACTCAGAAACAATGGAATGTTCTGTTAGACTCTGTACTGAACAAAGATTCCAAACTATTCTGGGCCTTGGTGTCTGAGGCGC
Source organism: Intellagama lesueurii (assembly GCA_037013535.1). Classification (NCBI taxonomy): domain Eukaryota; kingdom Metazoa; phylum Chordata; class Lepidosauria; order Squamata; family Agamidae; genus Intellagama; species Intellagama lesueurii. Next base: position 53,461,019 of record JBAJHW010000003.1, on the reverse strand, counting down.
TATCTGCCTGCTCAGGAATAGCTTGCTGGAGCATCCCACCGAATATATGGGAAAGGGATTTTACTCAGCTATTTGAGGAGGCCAAACCTACCCAATCAGTCAACATTTCATGGCCAGATTTAAATAAACTGCCATATTGAGATCCAGTCACTGAAAATGAAATAAGGTCATTAATAGCCTGTCTAAAATCTGGGAAGGCACCGGGTCCAGATCTAATTCCAGCCGAGTCCTTAAAGTCTAATGCAGACTAGTGGGCCTCCCTTTTAGCTCAGTTATTCACATTCATTAACAACACTGGGCAAATCCCACATTCATGGTCAGAGGCAATAGTGATACCAATCTATAAGAAGGGGGACAAAAATGAACCCTCAAATTATAGACCAATTAGCCTTCTCTCTATAGTGGGTAAGTTTTATGCCAGATACTTAAATGACAGACTAAGCTCATGGATTGAGTTGGAGAACATTTTAGTGCACGAACAGGCTGGCTTCCAAAAGATTCGCTCCACCCTTGACCATTGTATAGTTTTAAACCACCTTGTAGAGAAGTATATGGGCCCTTATGGAAACGGCCTTTTATAGACTTAAAGTCTGCCTTTGATTCAATTCTCATTGGAAATTTATGGAAAAACTTTATTTTTCCTTGATTGATAAAAGGCTTTTATACTTTATCTTTTCATTTGTTCTACTGCCAGGACACCTGTCTCCCATCTTATGTATGTGTATCTGATTTTTCTTGCCTAAATATATAACTCTACATTTTTCCATGTTGACATTCATTTTGATTGTTTTGGCCCAGTTCTCCACTCTGTTAGTCTTCCTGAATCTTGATTTTATGTTCTTAAGTATAGGGCACACCTCCCAATTTAGTGTCATCTGTGATTTTAATGAGCATCACCTTCAGACCCTCATTCAAGTTGATTATGAAAACAATAAACAACACAACATTTCAGAAACCTGTAGCACTGCCACCTCTCTCTAGGAGAATGAGGAACCATTGCAAGCACTTTTCGGGTACAGCCCACCAACCAGCTACAAATCCACTTAATGGTAGCATCCTCTAATCCAGCCATTCTCAACCTTTGTTTGGCCACGGACATAAAGAAAATATGAAAGAAATATATGCTGAATCAGGATTGTATACAACGCATAACAAACCTTATAAGGTGGTATTTGAAGAATTGTTTTCAGTCTATGGCCCTCTTCAAATGTGTCAGGGGCCCCCAAGGGGTACATATGGTTTGCCCATGGTCCCAAAAACCAAATCCCTCTCGTCGACACCACCTTCGTAGCCAGTCATTCACCCAGAGGATCTTCCTTTCTCTTTCAATTCCTCTTCTAAGCACCAGTAGGATGGAAGAAAAAACTATCTGGGCCCCAAAATCCTTGAGTTTCCTTCCCAGAGCTTCAAAGTCAGACATGATTTCTCAGTAGCTCCTCTTGGCTGTGTCGTTTGTTCCCATGTGGACAAGAAGAAAGGGATATGTAGGTTTTATGAGTGATGGCAATCCTTCCATCACATCCCTTATCTGTCCTCCAGGGAGACAGCATACCTGGCGTCCATGGATCCTCCCAGCAAATTTCGGTCTCAATTCCACGTAGCAGGGAGTCCCCTACTACAACTACTCTCTTCTTCTTCTTTATGTAGGGTGTGGGTTCAGCGACTGTATTCTGCTGCGCTTCAGCCCTACTCATGTCCTCCTGTGGGGTCTCGTCTGCATGCTGTCCGACAGACTCTTCTTCAAGTAACTGAAAGTGGTTTTGTAGTTCCACCGGTAAAAAGTGTCTTCAACTTCTTTTGCTCCTAACTGTGATTCTTTTCCATGGTGGTTCCTCCACTATGTTTGTAGCCTCTACAGCATTTTCCTCCACTGCAATGTTTTGTTTTTCTTCCATCAGCAGTGCCCCCTCTGACAGCTGCTGCTGCTCAAGAGTTCTATCAATGTAGGCTTCATCCTCCCTTATAGCCTTGAGTGTGGCTACTCGCTGCTCCAGGTCTCTGACTTTCTCTTCTAACAGTGCCACCAGTTTACACTTGTTACATGTGTACAGCATTTTGCACTCAGGAACAAAGACAAACATAGCATAAACTTTGCAGGTAACCAAAACTGAATTGTCTCCACGCTCCATAATCCCTTCTAGCTTTTTTTCATTTCAACTGTTTGTTTAGGATACCTGTCCTCTTGTTTTGTTAGTTTAAATGTAGTTGTATGTATACCCAAGGAACCAAAAAATTTTTTGTTTGGGGCCTCCCCCTTGGCCTCCCCCAGCAAACCTCCATGGCAAACTCCCTGTTTGCTCTTCTGGTCACAAGCTCTGGTCACAAGCTCCCTGGGTCTGCCTTTAGCTTTATTTGTCAGCTGTGCTTTGCCCGGAGTCAGGAATCAAAAGGCCCTCCCAGAACTCACAGCTGCTACTTATAGCCCTCAGCAGTAATCAGGACACTCCCCTTTCTGTTAGGCCAATCACATGGCTCTTCCTGTTAAGGACACACCCCTTCCTGTTCTACTAAGCACATAGCTCTTTAAGTAGAGTACATGGTGCTTCTGTCTGGGCAATTCCTAGGGGTTACTTCAGGCCCTTTCTTGGTGTTACTCTAGAGAAAAATTCAATTACCTCTCTATCTTTGTCTCCTTGGTCTCCATCCTATCTCTCCTGTGGCAAAATCCCTGTTTGTTCTCCTGTTTGCAAGCTCTGGTTGCAAGCTCCTGGGTCTGCCTTTAGATTTATTTGTCAGCTGTGCTCTGCCCGGAGTCAGGAATCAAAAGGCAAACAAAGACAAACAGGCCACAAATCACACACCCTTCGGTGTCTGTATACAAATGCCAGGAGTATGGGAAACAAACAAGAAGAAATTTTAATTCAGGAGGGTAAGTATGACTTGATAGGAATAACTTGAACTTGGTGGGATGACCCCCATGACTGGAATACAGCAATTGAGGGATATAAACTGATCTAAAAGAACAGAGAGAATAAAAAGAGAGGTGGAGTTGCAGTATATGTCAAAAATACACATTCCTGCACAGAAATACAGGAGGAGGAGAGTGGCTGTCCCATCGAGAGCATCTGGATCAATCTAGTTGGGGCAAAAAACAAAAGGAACTTGGTAGTCGGAGTCTACTACCGACCACCCAATCAAAAAGAGGAAGCGGACGAAACTTTTGAAAAACAAATTGCAAGGTTTTCAAAGAGACACGATGTAGTAGTGATGGGAGATTTCAATTATCCAGATATATGTTGGGAGGCAAATTCTGCCAGGTACGGCCCTTCCAAGAAATTCCTGGCTTGTGTGGCTGATAATTTTCTCCTACAAAAAGTGGAGAAAGAAACTAGAGGATTTGCTATCCTTAACTTGATTCTGACCAACAAAGGTGACTTGGTGGGGGAAGTGGCAGTAAGGGGAACTCTAGGTGAGAGTGACCATGTCCTTCTAGAATTCTTGATTTCAAAGGAAACGAAAGCAGAGTGTAGTCACACAGGTCTGCTGGATTTTAAAAAAGCCAATTTTAATAATCTCAGAACAAGGATAAGTAAGGTTCCATGGCAGGAGATCCTAACAAGAAAAGGAGTCCAAGAAGGGTGGGAGCTTCTAAAAAATTTTTTTCTAAAGGCACAACTACAAACAATTCCAACAAGAAAAAAAGGGGGAGGCGGCAAAAAATGCCAGTGTGGCTTCACAAAAAGCTCAGGGAGGACCTAAAACCAAAAAAGACATGTACAGGAAATGGAAAGAAGGCCAGGCCACCAAGGATGAGTACAGACAAGTAGCAAGGAAATGCAGGGGTGGCATTAGGAAGGCAAAAACTGAGAATGAGCTGAGGTTAGCTAGAGACACTAAAAGCAATAAAAAAGCATTCTTCAGGTATGTGAGTAGCAAAAGACAAACAAAAGATATAGTGGCACAGCTCCGCAATGGAGATGGGAAAATGATAATAGAGGAGGACAAAGAAAAGGCGGAGGTGCTCACTTCCTATTTTAGTTTGGTCTTTTCCCATAAGACAGACTATGAACTTCCAAACAAATAGGAAGTGCAAGTGGGGGGGGACAGGATTGCAGCTGGAGATAGATAAACAAATAGTCAAGGAATACCTTACCACCTTGAACGAGTTCAAATCTTGAGGGCCAGATGAACTGCATCTGAGAGTACTGAAGGAACTGGCTGAAGAACTCTCAGAACCGCTATCCATTATTTTCTTGAAATCATGGGAAACAGGTGAGGTGCCAGAGGATTGGAGGACAACCAATGTTGTCCCTGTCTTCAAAACGGGCAAAAAAAAGAGGAACCTGGGAACTACAGGCCAGTCAGCCTGACATCAATCCCAGGCAAAATTCTGGAACAGATCGTAAAGCGGTCATTGTGCAAGCACCTAGAAAAAATGCAGTAATAACTAGAAGCCAACACAGATTTGTCAAGAACAAATCCTGACAAACTAATTTGATCTCGTTTTTTGATCAGGTCACCTCCCTGATAGACAGAGGTAATGCTGTAGACGTAGTATATCTTGACTTCAGCAAAGCTTTTGACAAAGTGCCCCATGATATCCTGATTGGTAAGCTAACTAGGTGTGGGCTGAATAGATCAAGTGTCAGGTGGATACACAACTGGCTACAGAATCGTACTCAGAGGGTGATGATTAATGGGTCCTTCTCTAACTGGGAAGAGGTAACTAGTGGGGTACCCCAAGGCTCAGTCCTGGGCCTGGTGCTCTTCAATATTTTTATTAATGACTTGGATGAGGAAGTGCAGGGAATGCTTGTCAAATTTGCAGATGATACCAAATTGGGCGGAATAGCTAATACCCTAGAAGACAGAAACAAAATTCAAAATGACCTTGATAGGATGAAGCACTGGGCCAAAAGCAACAGACTGAAATTCAACAGGGATAAGTGCAAAGTATTGCACCTTGGAAAAAGAAACTAATTACACAGTTACAAGATGGGGGATATCTGGCTCAGCAAAACTACGAGCTAGAAGGATCTTGGAATTGTCGTAGATCACAAGCTAAATATTAGCCAACAGTGTGACGTGGCTACAAAAAAAGGCCAATGCTATTTTAGGCTGCATTAATAGAAGTATAGTTTCCAAATCCCGCGAGGTGCTAGTCCCCCTCTATTCAGGACTGGTTAGGCCTCACCTTGAGGATTGTGTCCAGTTCTGGACACCACACTTCAAGAAGAATGCTAACAAATTGGAATAAGTTCAGAGGAGGGCGACAAGGATGATCAGGGGTCTGGAAACTAAGCCTTATGAGGAAAGGCTGAAAGAATTGGGCATGTTTAGCCTTGAGAAAAGAAGACTGAGGGGTGATATGATAGCACTTTTCAAATATTTGAAAGGCTGTCATACAGATGAGGGGCAAGATCTGTTTTCGATCATCCCAGAGTGCAGGACACGCAACAATGGGCTCAAGTTAAAGAAAGCCAGATTTCGGTTGAATATCAGGAAAAACTTCCTAACTGTTAGAGCAGTACGACAGTAGAACCAGTTACCTCGGGAGTTGGTGAGTGCTCCAACACTGGAGGCATTCAAAAAAAAACACGTAGATAATAACCTGGCAGATATGCTTTTATTGTATTACTGGATTGAGCAGGGGGTTGGACTTGATGGCCTTGTAGGCCCCTTCCAACTTCACTTTTCTATGATTCTATGATTAGTTAGTTTGGTAAAATGTGTTACTTGATGTAGTCCAATTGCTGAATATATTTAAATATAGTAGTTCCAAGATTAATAATGGGACCTATTGTGACCAACCCCCCCAAAAAAACAGCTCCTACTCCCATGCAGAGCCTTACATTTTCAATCACACAATCCATGTTAGATTGTTTTAGACCTAGTCATTCAAATTCTCATAAAAAACAAATGGATCTGTAATTTTAAAAGTTATGTTTGCTTTCTTATTTAAAAAGCACCCAGAACAATGTGGAGTATGGAAAATCATGTTTTGGTTTCGGGCAAGGTCAGCATATTTTAAGTGATATTGTTTCTTTCTGAAAATGCTAGTACTGGAAGAGTATACCCAAATTATTGCTGGCCTCACACAGATAAGAATTTAGTTATTAGACTCAAGGTCAAACAGCATGTGAAAATGAAGACGATTTTCCCTGCCTTATATTTCATCACAAAAATTCCTGTGAAGAGGAAAGCACCAGAACCCATCAAAACACCATCAACAAGACTGAAGAGGGTAAGAGTAGAATGCTAATTTTTATAGCTGAATTACCTAGGCACAGGGAAAGCACTTTTTGAAGCTGAAACACCACATATATTCTAAGCATCCTTGTTTATTTGTTCTATATAAAAAAGGAGGGGGAACTCTCTAATGAAGTGCGGAGGTGAAGGTAGCTTTGAGAGGGAGTGAGTGAGTTAGTTAATTAGGCAATATCCTCTTGAATCTTTGAGATAAACTCTAGGTCAAAAGCATAAAAATTAGCATAACATTCATATTAATATGTTTCCGAATCTGATAGAGCAGAAGCTTGCACTTGGAAATCTGTGTAATCACAGGCATCTAATTTTCAAAGGAGTTTTGGGTGCTCATTATGGTGATGGATGACAGTACTGAAAACATCAACACTTAAAAAAGAAAGGGGAAAAAAGGTCTACCCTGCTTTGTGTGCTCTTTGCTTATGGTTCTCATGTATGGTGCTACTGCAGGAAGCAGAAGTAAGATGGTTCGTAAGAAATGTATGTTAGTGGTAATAACTAATATCCCACAGCAATCAGCTTCACTCCAACAGACAGGTCACTGAGGGTGGGGGGAGGGGAACGACAATGGTACCAAAACACTTCTGGGATTGCTATGATACAATTCTACTTCAGCAAAAGTGGTGCTACATCATGATGCCAAATGGCATCTCAGCACAGAATACCAATGAGAAGGGTTGGCAGCACAGGCAGAATGAATTCACAATATTGTTTTCTTCTCTCATCTCTAGTGTTCAGTGCTGAATCTCAAAATTAGGAGAGGAACATCTGAATGCATCTGAAAACTATCCTAGTAACATTTGTGAGACTTCACAGATTTAACTTCAAGCACTTCAAGATAAACCCTAATGTGTCCCTTTGTTGTTGTTTTAATGAGAATAAAGTATGAATATTGTGGTTTATATGGGATTTTTTTCCTCTCTGTGAATAGGCACATCAGTTTCTTGTTTTCCTAAATAACTATCTTGTATTCTGTTCCACTTTGTATAACACTCTACTGTTAAGCAACAAGCAATTGCATAGTAAGTGTCTTTAATCCCTTGTATCCCAGGAAAAAAATCCTCTAGGCAGACTGTTGGTTAGGGTCATTGGCTGTGTAGCTAATTTCTACATATGAGAAAATAACCCAATATAGAATGGCAAAATTAGAGCTTACAGTCAACAATATGTATCATGAAGCATGAAATCCAATGAGTTTAAGGAAAGAAAAACAAGCATAATCTAAATGAAGACTATGAGGATTTGACTTCATTTTTTTTCTGGAGCGTTCAGCTCAATTTTACAGTTCTGAAGTCTTCTATTGTCTTAAACTGTCAGGCTATTTCTCCATTTACCTCTCCATATTGTTTGTTCTCACTAGCAGCAGATCTGAGGAACTCACAAAGAAATCTTTCTCATCACCCGCCACCTCAGTTTCATTATTTTATTTAAGTAATATCTCAGATGAAGTCCTTATTAAAGAACGTAAAGACATTTTGAAGATTTCATTTTTGAAAAAGCCCTTCACAAGCCTATTTCCTATTGGCCAAAATCCTGTTTTTGGCATAGCATAATTGTCTGGCAGCAAGTTAAGAACTCAGTGTAGTCTTTATTTGTTGCACACTGAGTTGCATGACTCAGTATGTAACATATAACATCTATACAGTGGTGCCTCGACTTACGACCATAATCCGTTCCAGAAGATGGGCGTAATTCAAAATGGTCGTAAGTCGAAGCACCATTTCCCATAGGAATGTATTGGAACGCGATTAATCTGTTCCAGAAGGGGAAAAAACCCAAAAGAAATTAAAATAAAATAAAACACTGCAAGCCCCATAGAAACGCACTGTGGCCGAAAAACAAACACACCAAAACACACACACAAAAAAAACACTGCAAGCTCCATAGGAACGCGTCGGGACTGGAATTTTTTTTTACCAAAACCAAAAAAACACAGCCAGCCCCATCGGAACACGATGGAGCTGGGAAAAAACACACAAAAACAACCCACACACACAGCCAGCCCCATCGGAACACGATGGGGCTGGGGGAAAAAACACACCAAAACACAAAAAACATCACAGCACAGAAACATAACCCCCCCCCCCCCAAACCCAAACCCACCCTGCAAAACGAAGTAAATGTACTTACTCAGGAGCAGAAAGCAGCTCCAGGCAGTCCGAAGCCTCCTCCGACGCACTCACTCTAACCGTTGGGGCGAAAGAGCTACAAAGAAGCAGCCTCTTTGCCTACCAATGGTTAGCAAATTTGAATTCCATGCCTTTTCCCCCTGCCTTTTTCCGGTTGCAACTCGAAGCTCCGGCCACAAGTCGAAGCAAAATTTTGCGGCCAGAGCTGGTCGCAACTCGAAATGGTCGTATGTCGGGACATTCGTAAGTCGAGGCACCACTGTACTGATATCATAATTTCCAGCAAGTTGTGTCAACAGTCACATTACTCCAGCAATAGGATTTGGGCCATTGCCTTCTTGGGTCTTGCTCCTGTGCTATGACTATATATACAGTGGATATAAAAAGTTTATACACCCCTGTTAAAATGTCAAGTGTCTGTGATGTAAAAAATGAGACAAATGAGACAAAGTTCATTTCAGAACATTTCCCACCTTTAATGAGACCTATGAACTGTACAACTCAGTTGGACAACAAACTGAAATCTTTTAGGTGGAAAAAGATTTCCCTCCACCTAAAAGATTTCAGTTTTTTGTTCAACTGAGTTGTACAGTTCATAGGTCTTATTAAAGGTGGAAAATGTTCTGAAATGATTTATTTATGTCTCTTTTTTTACATCATAGACACTTGACATTCTAATAGGGATGTGTAAACTTTTTATATCCACTGTATTTTATATAGTCTGGTCCCAAATAATGTTTCGCATGAATAGCATCCTATTTCATTAGTCTCTAATTAAATCATAATCTCAGACCACCTTGTATAAAATATAGAAAATTCTCTTGTAATTTTTTTCCTGGTAGTTCTTCAGTCATATTTTCTCTTTTTTAGTGCATTTTGTTGACTTTATTTATACCTTAATGAAATCTGGTCAGTTATCTACTTTGATTAGATTTTATTCTTAAGTGAAAAGAAAGAAAATGAACATTTCCATCAAAATAAAGAGAAAGCTAAAGTTGCCATTATGCAAACAGTTGAATATGTTAATAAACCCCTTATTTTATGCTGTAGTAAGTGAGCTCTAATCTCCCAAAGTGTTACACCATTTTCTTCAATGGAGAGATAGCTACACATGAAAATATATTTGAATGCAGAACTAAATTTATCTGAATTTAACAAGGGATTCCTTCAAGACAACTGACCATTATGTGGAAAACTTGTTCAATTCAGACTGAAGATTTACTGCACTATAGGACAATTGCTGTTTTGGAGAGCACTTCATGGATGGAGGTCCATTCAGTAATCAGAGCTAAATGGAATCATTACATGTAGCTTATTAGTTGTTTGTTTTATTCCACTATTTTAGAAGACCAGAAGCCAAGAACAAACAACATGTGAAGGCAGCTGCTCTACTGTCTGCTTTGAGACTTCCTAGAAACATTGATTGGCCAATGAAGCAATTGGCTTAGACAGATCATCATGTTAACCAACTGTACTCAAAACCAGATAAAACAATACTACTGACACAAAAGTGCAAAAACCAACACATTTCAAAACATCATCAACTTTCATCTGAATAAACAACACTACCCTAACAAACCAGCTGAACTGAACACTAAATGAAGGATGATGTCATTGATAGCAATTATACCTTTTTGTGTCACCTTCAAAATCAGAGGCAGCATGCCTCTGAGCATCCAGCTGCAGGGAAACAGAGCTAGGACAATTCTATGGCACACTCATGTCTTCCTTGTGAGTAGGACTGGCCTATTATCTGGTTGACTGGGTTCTATCTAGAATTTAGACATATTTCACCTGTCAGCTGGTCTGGATTCTAAGCTTGTTTTATCCACGGTTTCTACAATTTGCCCTCACTTTTTTCCTGCCTTTTTAATGTAAATCTGATGACTGTGTGTCACAGGAGAATGCCTGTGGTATTCTTTTGGATCTATATAGTGTTTTTTTAAACCATCAATAAAAATTAACAGGAAAAATAACAGCTATCTCTTAAGAATATCACCAGAAGGCCATGTGTGTACATGTTTTGGAAATGATCAAGCTCAAGTCAAAACTCCTTTTGATAACACATGTCAAAAGACAAGTTCATAAAGTAAACATTTATATATTTTAGCAATTGGTAACAGCAAAGCTAGATAATGAATTAGTGCTTGTAAGTCATATATTTACATAGACACATGTCATAGATGCTTAGAAGTAATAAGAAATAGTAGAAACACAGATAAATCAAGTAAACATTCTTAGCTATTGTGAAGTCTATTGGCTAAAGTGAAAAGAATTGTATTAATAGCATTGATTAGAAAATTGTATAAAATGTAAATGCATAGACAGAGAGAAGAGAAGAGAGGAAGAGAAGACAGAAGAGAAGAGAAGAGAGGAAGGAGAAAACAATATGGACAATTCTTAAACATGTTTTTTTATGCTGGCTAGGTAAGCAAATCATATTCTATTATATTATATGTCTTATAGTGTGTTAGATTTCTTAGCTTGACTTTTGGCTCTAATATATTCTTTTACAAATATGGTTAAGATACCTTTAACTAATACATTTCAGTACATTGACAATTTTCTACTTATAGTTATTTTCCTCTTGTACATAAAATATTCTGAAATAAATGGGGGGGATCAGTATGAGTACTGTATTTTTCTGATCAGAAATAAGCTAGAATATTTACCCAAGGATATCCAGAAGAAGATATTTATGTAAGGAACCCTCTAAGGGCATTCCACTGACCACCCTTTCAACTCTAGGCTGGCTGAGACCCAGAGGGTGTGTGAATTAGCACTATGGCCACGCTTCTAATCTAGGTTTTCACCTGTCTCCTTACCTGAGACAGAATTCTTTCCTGATTGTGCACTTTCATAGAATCATAAAATAATGAAGTTGGAAGGGGCCTATAAGGCTATCCCCTTCATGGATTGCTGCCTTGTTGTGGCGAAGGGGCTTGAGTAATTCAGAGAAGCTAGTGGAGAGTTCTGACTAAATGCGATCCACCTGGAGCAGGAACTGGCAAGCCACTCCAGTATCTTTGCCAAGAAAACTCCATGGACAGAAACAAAAGGCTAAAAGATATGACGCTGGAAGATGAGCCCCTCAGGTCGGAAGGCGTCCAACCAGGCGTCTACTGAGGAAGAGCGGAGGACAAGTACGAGTAGCTCCAGAGCTAATGAAGTAGTTGGGCCAAAGCCGAAAGGACGCTCAGCTGTGGACGTGCCTGGAAGTGAAAGGAAAGTCCGATGCTGCAAAGAAAAATACTGCATAGGAACCTGGAATGTAAGATCTATGAACCTTGATAAACTGGATGTGGTCAAACAGGAGATGGCAAGAATAAACATTGACATCCTGGGCATCAGTGAACTAAAATGGACGGGAATGGGCAAATTCAATTCAGATGATTATCATATTTACTATTGTGGGCAAGAATCCTGTAGAAGAAATGGAGTAGCCCTCATAGTCAACAAAAGAGTGGGAAAAGCTGTACTGGAATACAATCTCAAGAATGATAGAATGATTTCAACACGAATCCAAGAGAAAGCCAGAGAGTTCCAGAAAAATGTCTACTTCTGCTTCATTGACTACGCAAAAGCCTTTGACTGTGTGGACCACAGCAAACTATGGCAAGTCCTTAAAGAAATGGGAGTGCCTGACCACCTTATCTATCTCCTGAGAAATCTATATGTGGGACAGGAAGCAAGAGTTAGAACTGGATATGGAACAACTGATTGGTTCAAAATTGGGAAAGGAGTACGACAAGGCCTGTATATTGTCTCCCTGCTTATTTAAATTATATGCAGAATACATCATGCGAAAGGCTGGACTGGAGGAATCCCAAACCGGAATTAAGATTGCCGGAAGAAATATCAACAACCTCAGATATGCAGATGATCCCACTCTGATGGCAGAAAGTGAGGAGAAATTAAAGAACCTCTTAATGAGGGTGAAAGGTAAGGTAAAGGTAAAGGTTCCCCTTGACATTTAGTCCAGTCGTGTCTGACTCTAGGGCTCTGTGCTCATCCCCGTTTCCAAGCCATAGAGCCAGCGTTTTGTCCGAAGACAGTTTCCGTGGTCACATGGCCAGCGCGACTAGACATGGAATGCCATTACCTTCCCACCGAGGTGGTATCTATTTATCTACTCACATTTACATGCTTTCGAACTGCTAGGTTGGCAGGAGCTGGGACAAGCGACGGGCGCTCACTCCGTCGCGTGGATTTGATCTTACGACTGCTGGTCTTCTGACCCTGCAGCACAGAGGCTTCTGCGGTTTAACCCACAGCGCCACCACGTCCCTATGAGGGTGAAAGAGGAGAGTGCCAAAAATGGTCTGAAGCTCAACATCAAAAAAACTAAGATCATGGCCACTGGTCCCATCACCTCCTGGCAAATAGAAGGGGAAGATATGGAGGCAGTGACAGATTTTACCTTCTTGGGCTCCATGATCACTGCAGATGGTGACAGCAGCCACGAAATTAAAAGACGCCTGCTTCTTGGGAGGAAAGCGATGACAAACCTAGACAGCATCTTAAAAAGCAGAGACATCACCTTGCCGACAAAGGTCCGCATCATCAAAGCTATGGCTTTTCCAGTAGCAATGTATGGAAGTGAGAGCTGGACCATAAAGAAGGCTGACCGCCGAAGAATTGATGCTTTTGAATTGTGGTGCTGGAGGAGACTCTTGAGAGTCCCCTGGACTGCAAGGAGAACAAACCTATCCATTTTGAAGGAAATCAACCCTGAGTGCTCACTGGAAGGACAGATCCTGAAGCTGAGGCTCCAATACTTTGGCCATCTCATGAGAAGAGAAGACTCCCTGGAAAAGACCCTGATGTTGGGAAAGTGTGAAGGCAAGAGGAGAAGGGGACGACAGAGGACGAGATGGTTGGACAGTGTCACCGAAGCTACCAACATGAATTTGACCCAACTCCGGGAAGCAGTGGAAGACAGGAGGGCCTGGTGTGCTCTGGTCCATGGGGTCACGAAGAGTCGGACACGACTTAACGACTAAACAACAACAATAAGGCCATTGAGACCAACCCCCTGTTCAATGCAGGAATATAAATCAAAGGATATCTGCCAGGTGATTGTCTAAATTTCTCTTGAATGCCTCCATTGTTGGAGCACTCACCAACTCTTGAGGTAATTGAAAAGAATGGTTGACATTTTGGTTGGACAAAATTTCAGCACAACACCAGCTCCTATAAAGGCCAACTGAGGGGAAGAATTACAAACTTCTGGAAGAAGTTCACTCCATACTTTCAAGGCAACAGATGTAATGAACCTGCATCTCCCTGTTACAATAGTCAGTTTCTTGCATAAATAGTACTCAAGCAGGTCATGGACAACATGAGGAGAAAACTCTGTATTTATTTACAAAATTTTAGATTCAAATCTAAAATATTTCATAATGAGATGTTCTTAAAAGTATACACCATTTAAAATAAATTTTTCTATCAAAAATTTCAGGTTAAAAAAGCCATCATGTAGGAAGTTGTTAGTAAAAAGGAAGTATTTGTTGCATAATTTGATATATTATGCATTTTTCTGATCATTTCATGTTATAGTTTGACAAAACTAGAGGTTTCAGAACAGTTACTCAGATTCAGTGATATAATGACCACACTGTTTAGTAACTGATACATACTTTATATTGAGTTCTTCATAAAGATATATATGAACATACTGTAAAAAAATAAAATAGAGATGACTGTCTACTGTAAATACAGCCAATGGAGGCAAAAGTATGCTGCTATCATAGACTGGAGCACCCTTTTGCTGCCTCCTCTATTTGTTCAGCTTATAGGTCTCTTATCTTTTTAATTGCTCTCCAGTTCTGATATATGTGGAGTATTTAATGATAATATATCTCTGTCATAGAAAATAGTCCATACTGTAGTTGGACATTAACTTACGTTATTTATTAAACATAAGAACTAATGTAAATTTACCAGCATCTTTTTTATAAAACCAGCAACTGTTAGCACAGTGCAGATCAGTGTTGGCAGCTTTACAAGTGATGATGAGCTATGTGTACCATTTGTTTCAGGTGTTGAATGGATAAGTGAGCAGATCTCCTTTGACAGGCACCCCTCAAGCCTTGCACTCCAGGTGGTTGTCCTGATTGTAAATTGCTCTGCATTGATGCATGCATTTGCAAATCATGTAACAAAGTTGCTAAATGGGATATAAATTCAATTTAAAATTCTAGCCCTGATTGTAAATTGCTAACCAATGAATATCACAGGTTGCGCAAAGGACACAGCTATATGGGGAAAAAGTCTGGTATCCTTTGTGTCCAGAATCACCTTCTAACAGCAGTGATTGCAGGAGTTGTTGCTTCTTCTGTGGCTTTTACAGACTATGCAGAGAGCCATTTAATATTATCCGATGTTGGCCATATAGCAACCTGTATAGTCTTGAAAAATTCATCTGAAAAAAAATTCATTCCAAATTTCCTTGACTGCATTGGGATAAATCCAGGAAAACAACATCAAATTTCATAGCAAGTTGTTTTCCTGAAGAAGACAGTGATAAAATTCACAATTGCCATTTATATAAAAGCTATTAATGGGTTATAGCTACTATTATTTTAATATAATTCTAGAAATACAGCATATAGGATGGAATATTCCCATCAAAGAAAAGAGTGAAAAACGTAAGAGTCAGCAATTTATGGTGAAATGCAGAAACGAAAGTCAAAACAAATATTCAACAGCAAGAGTTGTTACATGTGGTAACTTTATCCACAAGTGACTGTACTTGAGGCAATGACTGCTTAAACAAAAACATAAAATCAATGCAATGCAACCATATGCATTTGATTAATCAATGACTTTTAAATCATCTGCTTATGTTAAAAGGATTGAGAAAAAGCCTCTTTGTTCTTCTTCTAATAAAAAACATGTTAGCAGAGTCTGATTGTAATCCACATAAGTGTTGTGTCAGTTCAGGAAGGTTTGCTGAACTCTAGTAAGATACCAAGGCTCCTGGGATGCCTCTGAGGCATTGTTCTTTCTTCTATTTCTCTGACACCACCTCCTTTTGAAGAAAGTCACAAAGAACAGAAACTAGAAGGGAGAAAGTCCCTCTTCCAATCAGGGAATATCATTTTTCAGCAACCTCATCATATTTTGTGAAAGATGTTGCCAAATGATGAAACTCCCTTCACAAAAGAAAACCTCTCATGAATATTCATTTGCATTCCAAGAGAATTTGATTGTCTCATTCTCCACTCCCTCTCTAAAACAGAATTAATGACCTTAAATAGTCTCCTCTGACATTCTCTTTGTCCTCAGCTAGGTAAGTAATTTAACATACTGCTTCTTTGACACACACACACACACACACACACACACACACACACAACCTTATCTGAACACACATTGTGGTAATTCTGCTAATCTTAGCATTTTGCTTTTATGATAACATTTTATGCAATTAAAAAAATGAGAACACATTTAGTTCTGTCTTTGAGAGCTGCTTCATGCATTACAATGCAAGAAGGATCAAAAGAAGGACAAAGAATGAGTGATGTTCTCTGGTGTTTCTATTAAAACAGGTGAAAGTGAAATTTAAGGAGCAGTTCTGAGATATGAGCTTCACAGGCAGTTTCAGACTCAGAGGTCTTCCAACAGGGGAAACAGGAAATTCTAGTATTTCCTTCATTCACACTTCTTTTTAACCACTTCCATGAACTTGTGATGTAGCTTCAATCTTAGTTTTTGTTTTAAACCAAATGAATCCTTCACGCAGAATCAAGCATCATACTCCACACACATTGCCTCCTATCAGGACTGTTGTCAATAGCAAAAGCAAACATGATGAGAAAAACAATTACTTTTCACATAGGGAAAACTTTGCAGTGTCACTGTACAATGTTTCAGTCTGTGAGTAGTTTGTTCGAAAAAGTGCCCTTTATCATTCCTAGAAAATTAGATAATTACAAATCAGGGTTGGGAAAGGTCAAAGGATAGTGCATTTAAAAAGTAACAAGAAACCTAACTTGCACTGCAGATCAATGTACAGTAGTTGGGTGGTTATAGGCTACATGCTGAGCATTGTATTGGAATTTGTGGATTGCACAATCTAGATTGTCCATATGTACCAAAGAAAAGAAAAGAATATATAATGATAAATAAATTATTATGGAACTTTCTCTCTGAAATTGTATTATTTATTATTCAGGTTATCTGCTGCTCTGGGTGTTGCAGATCTGCAATGTGCCAGTCACTACACCATGTAATACTCTTATATTTTGTTCTATTCAAGGTAAGACTTGCTTTGTATCTTTTGCTATTACAGATTCATAAGTATTACTGCAAATGTTTCTAGGATAATTTGCACAATGGGGGTTCAGTATTTAATGAAAGTGCTTCTTATTTTTAATTACAGCATTTAAGTTCATCTTACTGTCAAGTGGAATACAGTTTTGTTGATTTGAGATTTGGCTTCTGGGACTCCCATTAAAAACACTCTATACAACTTATTCTCTACAGCAATCTTGTATACATAAACTTCAAAAGCAATGTACATAACTTCACAGGACCCAAAGTAATGTTACTAATCTTACATTCGTCCTTAATCAACAATGCAAATGTTATAATAGGCACCTCTTCGCCTTGTTGAAACCCTACCCTATCAGATTCACTTCCATGCTAAACATATTTCAAAGCGAGGGAAAAAACCCAGAAATTATTTAAAATATTCAAGATGTTGGGCATTTGAAAACAAACATTTATACCATATAGATCAATAGGCTGCATATTGCCCATGGGCCTAGAAATATCATTTTAAGATTATTTCTGTTCACTAAGGAAATCACTTGGGTGAGTAATTCTCACCACCATTATCTGTCTGGAGTACCTTGGATTTTCTTTCAAATCTGTTGCTCACCATACTTCTTCAGCATATTCTGTGTCTCAGTCTTCTCTTTTATCAACTAGGTCACACAGTACCTTGAGAAATCATCCCCATATATTAGGATATATCTATTATATCCCAATGATGGGATATTAAGTGGCCCATATCTATCACTGTGTGTCAGGTCCAGCACCCTGGTGCTTCTTCTCTTGGTCTTTGTCAGGAATGAGGTCCTACTAGTCTTTTCTGTATACAGTTTATGCACCTGGTTGTGTTGGTTGCATCATGTGGATTTATCTTGATACCTGTAGCAAGTTTTTGTTTTTGCAGCTCCAGAATTACTTTTTGATCTCTGTGTGCAAAGCGATGATGCCACGGCTCCATGCTGTTTTTATCTTCTCTCTGAGCTTGCACTGTGTTGATCAGCTGCTGTTCATCTAAAAGACTGAGTTTCTAGAAACCATTACATTCAACTGCTTGAAAATATATTTCACCGTCTTTCATTACTGTGAACTGTCCATGTATAGAGAAACCTTTATTATCCAAAACTGATGCACTTAACATGTTGCATTGAAGTCAGGAACAAACAGTACATCACTTATAGTAGTCTCACTTATTTCATCAGGCACTTCACAATGCCAACTGCTGGTCACTTTTCCTTCAATTTTCATGGACTCACCATTAGCAACATTAATATTTCCACTAGATCTTTTATCTAGATTTGTAGAGAAATCTTTCTGATGTGTACCATGATTAGTAAAACCTGAGTCAATTATCTAGTAATTTGATTTCTGTTCACAATTATGAGCCATGCATGTCTTCTGTTAATTTTATTTAGAACTAGTACAGCTTCTATTGGTTGAGGAAACTCTTGAGAATGGGCAGTCTTTAGTCACATGACCCATCTTCCCAGAGCTCCAGCAGCTGCATGATTGGCAGTGAGGTGTGCTCATTGCCTTTCCCACTCAGCAAGAAATTTGAGCCACTTTCAGTTGAGGTCTCATGGGAGCTCTTTTAGTCTATGCATTCTTCCTTCAGGCAACACAAACACTATTGGAATCTTAGCTGTTTGCTAGATAGATCAAAAAGCATCAAAGCACTCACCCAGTGATGCTGCGAAAAATCTCATTTTCTATCAGTCAGTTCAAAGCGAGTTAAACTTAAATGGCCAAACACTGTTAACAGAGCAGAAATGTGCTTTTCACAATCTTGTTTGTTGTTAAGATGGAACTGTAAAAGCTCCCTAATAAAAACTGCCTTTGATTTAGAGCTGGAAAAATCATAGGATCTCTCAAGTGCTTTTAGCATCTCGTTAGTAGTTTCACAGCCTTTAATAAACATCATCCGCTCATCTGAGAGGCTTTGTGGAATTATTGCTTTTTCTATAGAATCCTCATCTTCTCATTTAGCTGTGGCCTGTGGATCTGTTGGTCTTTGTCTTTGAATACAACCATGCACCTTTAAAGCTCTGATGTCAGACTGCAGCCTTTCTTCAACTGAGAGAAATTCAGAGACATAATTCTGGAACTTCTCAATATATATATCATAGAATCATGAAGAATCATGAAGTTGGAAGGGGCCTAAAAGGCCATCAAGTCCAATCCCCTGCTCAATGCAGGAATACGTACAAATCAAAGGATATCTGCCAGGTGGTTGTCTAAATTTCTCCTGAATGCCTCCAGATTTGGAGCACTCAACACCTCTCAAGGTAATTGGTTCCACTGCCATACTGCTCTAACACTTAGGATTTTTTCCCTGATATTCAACTGAAATCTGGCTTCTTGTAACTTGAGCCCATTATTGTGTGTCCTGCACTCTGGGTTGATTGAGAACAGGCCCTGCCCCTCCTCTTTATAACAGCCTTTCAAGTATTTGAAAAGTGCTATCATATCTCCCCTCAGTCTCAAGGCTATAGATGCCATCTTTCCTCATACGGATCGGTTTCTAGCCCCCTGATCATCTTTGTTGCCCTTCTGTGAACTTGTTCCAATTTGTCAGCATCCTCCTTGAAATGCAGTGTCCAGAACTGAACACAGTACTCAGGATGAGGCGTAACCAGTGCCGAATAAAGCAAATGCCTTGCTGTGATCAAGATCCATTTTTCTTCTTTCTCTTTTTGAACAACTTTGGTTAGGAATCTCAGGAAAAAAAACAACTTTTTCCCTTCAGCCAATTATGAGGTGGGTTTTTTGTTTTTTTGTTTGTGTGTGTGTGTGTGTGGTTAAAAATGTGGGGGGTGGGAGAGAACAATCAATTACAAACACTTAGAAAAAGAATAAAGCCTGAAAAATACTTATTAGCTATATGTCTGTTTCTCTGACCACTGGGCCCATAAGCTGTGGCGGTTTTGAATTCCTGGTTAAATTCCTTTTCGCTACACAGTAGAAACACAGAGACTCACAGGGCAGAATAGCTACAAGTTCCCCAGAGTCCACCCCTTTCTCATTAACTGGCACTTAAGGTCTCAATAACTCATTCTGAGACATTTCCAGGAGAAAGAATGAAAAACATTTCTTCACTTACAGTTGATTGCAATTACAGACTTGTGTGTGCTGCTTTTTTTTACCGCACTCATATTAGCTGAACAGATCAACAGCAACAAACAACTGCCACCAATACAGGAAAGAGGGGGAAAGAGCACTCAGCAGAGAGGCAGGGTTCATGTTGAAATCAAAGACTGGAAGAAACGATTGGTTTGTGCTTGATAGACAATAACCTCAGCCCAGAAATAGTCCCTCCCAGTCACACAAACCACAGAAAGTATGCAAGATTGCAAACAAAACTCCAATATTTGGTTCCCTCACCATTCCTCCAGTGAGTGGGGAAAAAGCACCCTAGTGGCCTAGAAGAATCTTGAGATTCCCTGAGACTTATTCAGCTCCATGGGAAGGTGAGTTCTGACAGAGTCTGCCTCTATATACTCTATAGAGAGACAGCTTCCATTGGAACCTGCCCTCCTATAGGGCTTTTCAAGTCTCAGAGAATCTCACAACTCTTGCAGGCCAGTGGGGTGCTTTTCTGCCCTCGGACCTGAAGAACAGCAAGGAAACTGAATGGAGGTAGAGGGGCTGTTGTACCTCATGTCAATGACAGAACTGGCAGCAGTAGATTGCCACTAACTAAAGAGTTCTATTTTTCAGTTTTGGGGTGTGTGCAACTTGGTATCATTGTTCACTTTAGTGTACATCCTGAAATCAAAGCAGAAACTTTTTAACTATCAATAATCTGTCGCTGCCAGTGATGTTATTCCTTCTGCACAGAGGAAATTTATAAGAGACAATTGTCACTGTGTGAAACTGCAGTTTGTCACTGAGGTATCTTGGCTTTCTGAGAAACAAAATTTGGATTTATTAATTCATTTGTTCACTTTACAGAATCATGGAAGGCATTCTGTCTCTTGCACACACAGAAAAGATGCTTGTTATCCACCATTTCTGTTCTGAGGAACTGCAGCTCTCATGTGTACATGGAGTTTTCCATCCTGTCAGAAGTTCATTGAAATGAATGAGACAACCTGTACACCACAAACTGTTATGCACATTGGAGCACAGCAGGTGAATAATTTATTTCCTAAGGAAAGCAATTAAACTTCCCCAGATTACCATTTCACACAGAATAAGCATTGTTAATTTCTAGGCAATGTATCAAGGGTATGAACTTTATGACCTTGGCTATCCCACATCATGTTTTTATAATTTTGTTCTAGTAGTACAATTTACAAATCACTGAGAATGTGTAGATATAAATTAAAAGAAAGGGATATATGAAGATTTCAGAAGCTGAACACTGCTAAGACACTGAGATATATAATACCATAGTTCTGAAAACTCTCTGTCAGTATTCTCACATATCGAGAATGACATAGTTTAGATAGCCTGCATTACATCCCTTCAGCAATTGTCTTTAACAGTGTGTGAATTTTAATGTGTTAATTCACTGCACAGCATTAAATTCATCTACCCTATAAGCAAAATGCAATGACTAAATGTAGTGCTATAAAAGTAACACTAACAACATTTTCCGTTATTAAACATTGTTATTTATTGTTGTGCTGTCTACATTGGACACATGTTTGCACACATCCTTCCATTAAAAGGAAGTACACACGTCCCATAAAGAATTCTGAGAAGCTCTAACCAACAATTGCATCTTCTGGTGCTTTATATACAGACAATAACTAATTATCTACTTTCACATAGGCCTCTATAATGTACTACCATAGACACTAATACAGAAAATATAGTGAGTAGATATTCAGGAAAATAAAAATTAACTTCCAATCCAGCACAACTATGTCAGATCACAGCAGCCTCTACAAAAGCCACACAACTGAAAACAGTAACTAGTCTCCAGTCTTCTGTGGATAATTTAGTTTCTGAAATCATTAGTGTGGAATGTGCTTTTAGTGTTTGAAGAAAATCCTCCTTCAAACTGGGAAAGGAATCTGGGATTCCCTATAACCCTATAACCCAAAGACCCTGTCCAAACCAGTTTGCCCTAGACAAACCAATGGTTCAAAGGATAGCTATAAAAATGCTGTATTTGATTCTCCCCATATTTTACAACCAGTACACAATTAATTATCTGTTGTACACTTTTTTAATTACATTTTGTATATTTTAACCATATAATATGTTTTATGAACTGGCTGTACACTTTTTAAACTGCATTTTGTATATTTTAACCACATAATATGTTTTATGAACTGGTTGTACATTTTTAAACTGCATTTTGTATATTTTAGCCACATAATATGTTTTATGAATTGGTTGTATATTTTTAAACTGCATTTTGTATATTTTAGCCATAAATATGTTTTATGAGCTGGTCATCCGACCGTAATAAATAAATTCAATCTGGGATTATTTGCATGGACCCTCACACTAAAAAGAGCTTTCTTTATAGATTAGCTTTGAATATTAATGGCTCTGAATATGAGTAGGGTTCTAGCCCCTGTCTAAGAAAGCTGCAAATATTTGGATAAAAGCTTTAGGATTCTGGCTCTTGCGTAGTGTATTACTCTTCCTTGTACCCAGGGAAGTAGGTATTTTCCACCTCAATCAACCATAGATTACAACATATTTTGAATAAATTGAAATTATTTAAAACAAAATTATTTAAAAACAAGATAACCCCAAGGGGCACACTCTTGGAGTCCCCTTAGTCTGCAAACCAAGTTTCAGTTGTTTATGTTTCAGAGTTATTATGGAGCTAGACACACACTATCCTTTATCATTATAGACTGAATAATTATATTCAACATTTTCAGCTAAAATATTGCTATAAACTGGGGAAAGGTAGAGAGAAAAATAGTAAATGGAGCCAGAAAAACTGCTGACATCTTTGGAATAGTTAATGGCAAAGTTGTCAGCTACATTTTGCACTAAGGAAACTACAGGTAAATGGCAAAGAAGGACTAGGAAGCCAAAGCACAGTGGTTGCCTCTACCTTTCTTTTAAGGATGTGCTTGTAATGCTAAGTGGTAGTGTGCCTAGGAATCACATTGACAAACACATTATTGCTCATACAATTTGGAAAACACGCAATGAAACTCCAGTAGCAGAGTTTTCCTCTATTAACTTTCCTTTGGATTTAAGCCAATGTATTTTAAATAGGGCAGTAAAATATACTCTGTTCTTTTTAGATACATAACATACGGAACAACAAGTCTACTTTCAGCAAAATGCACTTTCTTCCTTCTTTTCCAGCCCCTCAGTTTTCTATTTGGTGCTTTCACTGGAATGTAGAAAATACAAGCATGAAGAAGATACTGCTATTTTGTACTTGTAATGTCTGTTTTCCTTTACTGGACAGTTCCTCAGAGTGTTTAAATCAACTGGAATGTAGTACCTAGTGTTTTCTCTGTTCAAACTGCAAGTATAAGTATTCAAAAGAACATATTTTTTTCTGATAAACTCTGCATTGTAATTAGGATTTTTCTTGAAGAAAGGATCTTGCTTTTTAAAAAAAGAAAAGAAAAAAGAAAAATCCAGTTTTATTCCTCCTTGGCTGAATATTGTGGAAATTTTTTGAGGGGGGCGGGCTTAAACCTGGAAAGAATTGAAACCATAATTGTAGCAAAGCTTTAGATTCATGTTTACACATGACCATGATCTACACCTGAGCTCTAACAGAAGGTAATTGTATCCAGACTGATATACATTTCAGGAGTGCAAAATTACTATATTTCTATGTATGAAGTGTTCATTTTCCCAATAAGTATTAAACATATTTGCAATTTGCAGAGCTATTTAGCTGATGGCATTATTATAAGGCCATAAAAATGTGTATTTTGAACAGATGGAACTACAAACCATAACTGTATCTGCAAAGAGGCATGAACAGATACAGTATAAATATTATGAGTAGAGGTGAATGCCTGCAGAGTCTATGGAAAACAGATAAGCATTCCAGCTGGGAGGCCAGTTTCCCCAGGATGACTGATATACATATCTTTTTTTCCCACAGTATCAAATGTCATCTTTGCCATCTTCCGTATAATAATGCCCTTTGGATATTGGACTAAGGATTTTAGCTGGTATCACTATAGTATCATTTGTTGAAGGCTCCATATTCCCTTTGGATAATCTGTTTCACCAGGATAGAGATAAACAATATGTAATGCTATTTAGTGTCTTCATTGTTTTTTTCTTTTTCTTTTTTAAAGGAATTCTTTTTCTATGGAATTACTTATCTGTCACATAGTGAGCCATCTCAGTATTTCTTAATAAACTACATTGGGAATGGGCATCTATTAAGGAAAGTTTCAGCATTTATGAACATTCATTCATGAACTCTATTATTTATAAGAAAACTAACGCATCAACTATCCTTATAGAATGCTACTAAATCTCATGCATTTATGTATCTGGTTGAAAAACATTGAGACCATTTTTACATTGCCTTCCTATTATTTAAATACAGCAAATTTAAACAACAAAAATCATTAGCTTATTCAAGGAGTGGGGTAGGTGGGTTTATTTCCATAAGGCAAGTAAAGAAATAAAAACTTCAAGTAACAAATAAATGGTAATAATATTTGGGCAACAAAAATAGAGAGAACATTCTGTAATTACTAATCTTACTGAGTAAACTATATACATGACAATAATGCATTTTACTTATATTACTTTGACATCATAGTGAAAGATATTAAGAGTGTTAATAATGTTCGCCTCTGGCATAGATTGAAGAACACCATTCCAAAGATATTGGACAAAAGAGGGAGATGTTAAGAGATGGATCTTATTTCAATTACAGTGACTCACATTTTGATCCTCCCTTAGTGTAACTAATAATTCAAGTAGAGAATTCAAGGATGCAAGGCTTCTCAGCATAGGATGTTCAAGAAAGGAAAGGATATTAGATCAGTAAGTAGATTTTAGAACACAGAGGATTCACATCTGTGAATTCTGTTCACACTTAACCTGGTACTAAGGGTAATTTTATTTTGAGTAGATACAGGATTGAGTAGACATACAAGCATCTATAGTATTGCTTTGAGTCTTGGTAAGATTACAGATAAATAGCATTGCCACATAATGAAATTGAGAAAACAAGGAAATCAACGAAACCATGAGAACTGCCAAATAATTAAAATCATAATAATATCACTTTGAAATATTATAATCCATTGCACTGTATGTAAAAGAGCTTTAGTAGTCACTTAGAACAGAACAGAATGATCCATTGTCAAGTGGGAAAATGGGAGAGTGCAAGGCAATGATAAAATGTTGTTTGTATTTGAATCACCAAACTTCAAACCATGACTAATAGCTATGTATCCTGGTGGTGGAACATCACTACTATATGACTACACATACTTCTCAAAGCTAGTTTCAGGTCTGAGGGCCTGCAAAATTCACTGGAAAGAAAACATCCACAAATTCTCTGAATGTGTTTTTATTTTTTTTAAAAAAAAAAATCCATACTGAGCTTCAAAATGGCTTAATGTCATCTAGAGTTCAAATATAAAGCAAGCTTCAAAACTGCTCACAAATATTATTAGGAAATGAATAGTTAATTTCAGTGAACATTAAGAGTCACCATTCAGAAAGAAAAAAGTGTGCTTTCTGATTGAAGCTTGTTTCTGGCAAAGGATACCCTTTTTTTTTTCTTCAGAGACTGTTTGCCACTCAATTGCTAGCAAGAACAGGTTAAAAAGGAAGGTTTTATATCTTATGTATTGGTTGAGGGAATTCAAATTGTACAAGTTAAGATGAATTTCAGAACATTACAAAGGTAATTTATTTGGGAAATGGTATGAGGGAATAAGAAGGTAATTTATTTGGAAAATGGTGTGAGGGAATTTGGGGGTCTTTGAATAGATTTCTTGATTTGAGTCGATGTCTTGTCCATCTCACAAAGGGGTCTGTCTGAGAGGAAGAAAAGAGGCAAGGACAGGGAGGGCCAAGATACATCCAGAACCAGGGGGAGAAAAAGAAAGATTGAAGAGATTTTTTCAGAGCAAGCCTAAACAGAACACTCTGAAGAAGGCCAAAGGCAAAAGCAGCCCAAGGGTGGCACAGAGACTGGGTTGTTGACATCATTCAGGGTGGAGATGAGGATGAGCTGTGGAAGACAAAAGACAAAAACACTCCTGCAGCAGCCTTTAAGAACAGCTGAAGTCTGAATGGCTCTGGCTCATTGGTAGAGCATGATGTGCATGCACTAAGCCCCAGATTCTGTCCCATAAAATAACTAGTTAAGACTAGGAAAGAAATCTGTGTGAAAATTGTTTACATTCAATATCAACAATACTGGGCTAGATGGACCAAGAACATGAATCAGCATAAGATAGTCTCCTGCATTCCTGTTTGTATTATAAATCTGTTTGCTACCACCATACTATCCTGAATTCACCTTGTCTCATTTCAGAAGCTAGGCAGAATCAGCACTGATTAGTATGTGAATAGTAGAGCACCAGAGAATAGCAGGTATCTCCAGACAAGGTTAGAAACCCTTGGTCTGCTATCCTCCAGAGCTATTGACAGTAACAGTTAACAATACTGGGCAAGGTGGATTAATGGCTCAACTCATTGTAATGTCATTTCCCATTTTCTTATATTAAGTATGGGTTACTGGCTGAAGAGTTGCTTGTTGAACGTGAAGGAAGAGTTGAGGGGAAATCAAGGTGCTGTGCGATCTAGGGCATGATTATCTAAGCCATAGTACAGACTGATTGTAAATTGGCTGAAGTGAAGATGGATATGGAAATTGTCATTTTGTCTTACGTAGGGAATGGAACCACATCTTTGTAACTATTATCTAAGGCAGTTGAAATAGGATCGTTGTTGATTAATTGTAGAAATATAGTAAAAACTATATAAGAAATATAGTAAATACTGGTAAAGTTTTTTAAAATTGTGTATGAAAAAGAAAATTGTTTAATTAATTTTAAGTTGTTGAATCTCTGATCTGTTTGTCTCAAACCTACATTACAGGCCATTGATAGAATTAAGTGTATGATAGAAGTGGAGTATAAGAGGGGTGTGTTACAGGTACTGTGCCAAGCAGAGGATACAGAAGATTATGGCAAAGATGGCTCTTCATTTAAATTAAAAGGGAGAACTCTCTCCCACCACATATGCTAGCAGGTTGGGGAATTTAAAGTAGAATCTGGTGTTGGTCGGGTGAAACAGTTTGCAGAATGGAGACATATTTTTCCATGTGTGATAGGATTGAGACTTGGTTCTGGGATTACTGGAAAGATCTTTCTCCAGAAAGACTTTCTAGTGAAGTAGTAAACTCTAGAAAATATAAAGAAACTATGTTGTACATTATGAAAAATCAAGCTGAAAAAGCACATGATACTCATGTATTAATTTTTTTTTCTGTGAAGAGTGAAAACCAAATCACTGACTATGACAGGATGATGCCTAGCAAAGGCTGCTGCTCAAATTTTCAGGCTTACAGATTAAATTCTCAAAGAGCTTAAATTTAAAAGATGCCAGTATTTCTGTTGAGATGCCAGCTGTCAGATCTATGTCAGGATATTTTATGATGGAAGCCCAGAAAGAAAAAAACAGCTCAGTCACAGAGAAGAAAAATTTGCTTGGATTATCTGCTGAGGCTTCTGTCATGTAATTCACTGTAGCTGCAAAGAACCATCACTCTGTCATGTCTAAGAAGCAGTGGTAGTATGTGCTGTGAAGCAATAACATGTGAATATGTGGATCCTGAACAAATTAGTCAAAAATGTAGTAAATAAATTTAAACAAGTGGTTTGGCAGAATTTTAAATATATGAAGTTGGTAGGTGGTGTGAGATATGGAGTCAATTCCAAGATGTCAAGAGGGTGCAAAAACAGAAACTCTGTATCCTCAAATGGACAATTT
Source organism: Intellagama lesueurii (assembly GCA_037013535.1). NCBI lineage: Eukaryota > Metazoa > Chordata > Lepidosauria > Squamata > Agamidae > Intellagama > Intellagama lesueurii. Next base: position 53,433,495 of record JBAJHW010000003.1, on the reverse strand, counting down.
GTGCAACAGCAAGCAAGGATACTCTGTGTTATAACACCAGCAGGATTTTTCACACTACTGGTGCTGAACAGGATTCTGGCCACAGTCTTTATCCATTTGTATTGTAATTTTTAAAAAATCACTTAAATTAGGTTTTACACACACATGTACATACTCTCTGGTATGATGCACACTTGGGTGTGACATGTGAAGGAAAGTAGAAGAGACAGCTGTTTAAATCCTGATATTGTACATTCTCTTCATAAAAACATTGCCTTTGATTAGAAGATACCTATTCACTGTCACCATTTGTGATGATGGACAGTTGTTTGGATGCATGATGTGCCAAACATGCAAATCAAGTGGTTCAAGTTGAGCATAGCTGTGCTTGTAACTGAGTTTGAATAGAGCATGTAGGACTACACACCTCATGAACTGTTGAACCACCAGTTTGCCTTCTACAAAGCCAAAAAACATACAATGAAACACAGGAAGAAGATGGACTTGGATGATTCTTCAGGTCCTAGTACAACATGTTTTGCTGTTGGTGCAGTGTCCTAATTCAAAGCATTCCAGTGTTCCTCTATTTGTTACACAAGCAAATCTCTGAATAGCACTAATGCTAAACTCTGTTCCCAAGATTCAACAGAACACTTCTTATGTCCCTTACAGACATGAAGACAGAATTTGGTTGAAGTGATGTTTTCATTTGAGGCAAATAGTAGAGAAGGGGAGAGATAAAATTCAGCTACCTATTTTGTACTTTGTACCACCAAGCTATGAAAAGTTTCAAAGTATACTCTTACGGCATGCAGAGGATTTTTTTTTACAAAGAAATAACCTTAAAAAACATTGAGAACATCTAGATTAGTCCAGATATAAAATAAATGCACAACTGATAGCTGGACTATAGATGACAGAATTTCATGATGCCAGAAAATAAGGCAGCAATATTTTAATTCTGGTTTACAACCTCTATTGCATATACTTCAGTCATACATTGTTTTGAAAAAAAGCACCTCTTGGAGCTGTATCAAATCAGCTGAAATTTGCCCAACAGTAAATAGTAAGTGTGCACCACAGGAAACTGCTTTCAGCTCAGAAGCAGCATACTGCAAAGTCTGAAATATAAGCAGTACAGTAAACAAAAACTGTTCTGCTCCAGCCTCCAGTGTTAAGTTATTGCAGATATTTCAAAGTGAAAACACAAACATATTCTCAATATACTTTAAACATCACCTAATTAAAGTGTGCCAAACACTGATTTCTTAAAAACTCTTCCATGTCACTATTTTGCCTGTTCTTAGAAAAATAGATCTTATTTAAATCCATGGTCCATTTCAGATGTACATGCTTTAATCTGGATTCCTGTATTGAGGAGGGGGTTCGGCTCAGTGGCCTTATAGACCCCTTCCAACACAGTTATTCTATGATTCTTTGATTGATCAGGACACCATGTGGCTTTTTGACTAGAGAAATATCAGTCCTTCTCATTGTAAATTCTGGTGATGAGAGCCAACAGAATTATAGCTAAAACAAGACTGTGGAAGATCAAGTGAAAGGTCTAAGGTGCATCAGGGAAGTCTGCCTGTTTCTAATGAACCAAGAATATCCCTAACAATCCTTGGGAATACTTTAATTCCCCAGAGTTTGGTTTTGTCTTTTTTTCAAAATCCCATATTGAGGCAACACCTTTATATGCCAACCAAAACAACACAATAAGGATGTAGAAGCACATGCAAATACATACATGGTTTAGAACATCAGGTCTTGATCAGGTGAGATGTTAAAAGTAAGTAGAGGAGGGGAGGGAATATGGATGCAGGGAAAGGCTGATCTTAACCACTTACAGTCAATTTAGAAGTAAAGTAGACTACATAATTTGAAATAATAGATGGAGAAGCTGTGTTCTGTCTACCAATACAAGTCCACAAGCAGATTGTGGTCCTGACCATAGACTGTTGATATCAAAAATTAGAGTAAATCTGAAGAACATGAAAAGAACATGAAAAGAATAATAGTACTAAAGTATAGTTTAAATAACACTCCTGATAAAAAATAGATTTGCGTTACTAAACTCAGTTGATCAAGAATTGTGCATAAAAATTGGAGATAATACCAAGGAAGAATGTAAAAACACAATTTATGTCAAAAGAAAAGGCTAGATGGTTCAGTGAGGAAACTTTTAAAATTATTAACAACACATGAAAAAGAAAAAGAATTAGGGTTCCAGGGGTAACAACTGTAGGGTAACAACTATAAATGTAAACAACTATCCTTTAGACATAAACAAAATCAATCGAGGCCCAAAAAAAGAGAACAAGAAAAGAAGAAAAATAAAAGATATCTTCCATAACATTCCAGAAATCAAAGGGAAATTTAAACCTAGATTAGATATCCTGAAAGATCAACAGGGGAACATATTGTCTGATCAGGATGAAATAAAGAGTAGCTGAAACAATATACTGAAGAACTGACGAGAAGGAATGCATAAATGACAAATTATTTTGAAGAAGAATCCTGTGATGAAGACTCTGGAGTTTTAGAAAGCAAGATGAAACCTGCCAAAAGCTATGGATCCCATTCACTTTGGCGATTTCTTAATTTTGTGTCTTTCTTCTCCAAGGTTTCACATAGGAGTATTGTGACAGGAAGTTGTAAACGACACATTCTATGAGACATATGATATGGGCATATTCAGAGGTGGCTCCTTTTTAGTTGGATTGATTGATTGATTGGTTGGTTGGTTGGTTGGTTGGTTGGTTGGTTGGTTGGTTGGTTGGTTGGTTGGTTGGTTGGTTGATATGTTGCCTTCCTCCTGCTAATGGGATTATTACGATGGCATAATACTGTATTATTGATAAAATTATACTGAAGAATGCAAAAAGATGAAAAACAAACCTTAACATGGCCTGGATAGACTATAAAAAGGCATTTGACTCATTGCCACACAGCTGGATTAACACCTGCCTAAAAAATGTTTGGGATTACCGTTTCCCCGAAAATAAGACCTAACCTGAAAAAAAGCCCTAGTATGATTTTTCAGGATGCTCGTAATTTAAGCCCTACCCCCAAAATAAGCCCCAGTTAAGTGAAACCCCGCCCTCCACCATTGTGCAGCAACCGGAAGAAGATGATATGACTGTTAAATAAAACATCCCCTGAAAATAAGCCCTAATGTGTTTTTGGAGCAAAAATTAATATAAGATCCTGTCTTATTTTTGGGGAAACACGGTAGTAAAAACATTCAGAAGTTCCTCAAGGAAAACATGGAAAATGGAAAACTTTCTTAATGGCCCATGGTGAAGAAATTGGGGAAGTTAGCATCAAAAGAGGAATATTTCAGGGGGATTCTTTGTCACCACTGCTGTTTAACATCTCACATGGCAATATTATATTGATGAAAATTATAAATACCTTGGAATACTAGAAGCAGATAACATTGTGCACACAAAAGTTAAAGAACTGACAGAAAGGGAATATATCAAAAGACTGCGCAAAATCTTAAATGGTGGAAATACAATAAAAGCCATAAACACATGGGTAGTTACTGTAATTAGATACTCAGCTGGAATAACAGATTGGACTCAAAACGAATTAGAAGAATTGGATCGAAAAACAAGGAAACTAATGAACATGCATCACACACTACATCCAAAACGCAATCTGGACAGATTATATTTACCACGAAAAATCAGAGTCCGTGGATTACTGCAAATACAGCAAGTAGTAGAGGAGGAAAAAAGAAGCCTAAATGATTATATCAGTACAAGCAGAGAAAAATTACTTAAGGCATGAAAATGAAGACTATTTTGAAAACAACAGAAGTAAAGGCTCAATATAAGAAACAACAATTTGAAAATAAATTAAACAGCTGGAAAAATAAACCACTACATAGACAACACCTGATAAATATTGATGAAAGCATGATCATAATTCAACATGGACATGGCTAAAACTGGGGACCCTTAAGAAAGAAACCAAAGGCTTGATTTTTGCTTCACAAGAACAAGCACTCCAAACCAACGTGATAAAAGCTAAGATCCAAGAAGTTAGTGCTAACAGCAAATGTCAACTCTGCCAAGAAAAATATGAAACTGTGTCACACCTCATCTGTGAGTGTCCAAAGATTGCACAAACAGATTAGAAAGTTAGACGTGATAGAGTGGCAAAGTTAGTGAACTGGTCATTATGCAAAAAATATAACTTGCCGGCCTCCAAAAACCCATGGGAACATCAGGTAGAGAAGATGTCAGAAAATGAGGAAATCAAGATCCTGTGGGATTTCTGGATCCAGACGGACAGACACCTTGAACATAACACACCAAACATAGTAGTAATAGAAAGAAGAAATGTCCGGATCATCGACATTGTGATTCCAGGGGATGCCAAAGTTGAAAATAAAGAATTGGAAAACCTAACAAAGTACAGACACCAGGTAATCGAAACATCTCACCTCTGGAAGAAACACACTTCGGTGGTCCCTGTAGTCATTGGGGCTTTGGGAACAATATCAAGAAATTTCACACAGTACTATAAGCAGTTGCAGATCTCAGAAATCACACCACCATCAGAGCTACAAAAAACAGCAATATTAGGAACAGCATACATATTGCGTTGATATTTAACAGATACTGTTTCTGGTTAAAACTTGTATCTGTTATATAATACCAGTCAAAGTTTTTTATAATTTTGACTGTGCCTGGAGTGTTTTAATAATAATAATAATAATAATAATAATAATAATAATAATAATAATAATAATAATAATAATAATAATAATAATAATAATAATAATAATAATAATAATAATTAATAGTTGTTGTTGTTGTTGTTAAGTCGTGTCCGACTCTTTGTGACCCCATGGACCAGAGCACACCAGGCCCTCCTGTCTTCCACTGCCTCCCGGAGTTGGGTCAAATTCATGTTGGTCGCTTCGGTGACACTGTCCAACCATCTCGTCCTCTGTCGTCCCCTTCTCCTCTTGCCTTCACACTTTCCCAACATCAGGGTCTTTTCCAGGGAGATTTCTCTTCTCATGAGATGGCCAAAGTATTGGAGCCTCAGCTTCAGGATCTGTCCTTCCAGTGAGCACTCAGGGGTGATTTCCTTCAGAATGGATAGGTTTGTTCTCTTTGCAATCCAGGGGACTCTCAAGAGTCTCCTCCAGCACCACAATTCAAAAGCATCAATTCTTCGGCGGTCAGCCTTCTTTATGGTCCAGCTCTCACTTCCATACATCACTACAGGAAAAACCATAGCTTTGACTATGCAGACCTTTGTCGGCAAGGTGATATCTCTGCTATTTAAGATGCTGTCTGGGTTTGTCATCGCTTTCCTCCCAAGAAGCAAGTGTCTTTTAATTTCGTGGCTGCTGTCACCATCTGCAGTGATCATGGAGCCCAAGAAAGTAAAATCTGTCACTGCATCCATATCTTCCCCTTCTATAATTATTATAATAATAACAACAACAACAACAACAATAATAATAACGTGCTGTCAAATAAATTCTGATCTACGGCAGCTCTTTCCAAGGTTTTCCATTTATGGAGTACTCAGAAGTAGTTTATTATTCCTTCTTCTGTGAGCATTTTGGGACTGTGAAGCTTGCAGACTGGCTCTTCTCTCTGTCTCTGCGGGCACCAACCCACTTTGCTCTCCACATTCTATTTTAATATACCCCCTTTTCTTTTCTTTCTTTCCCCCATCTCCTCTTTTCTTTCTTTTGGTTTGGAATAAACTTAATTTAATAAATAAAATAAACCAGGTTATTTGGTAGATGAAGTAGAAAATCTCAGAAATACCTCTCCCCAGTTCAAACAGCAGTACAAACAGTGCTGTGTTTTCATAATACACTGTCTGAGACAAGCCCATCATTCCGTTCAATGATAAGACCTGTCTTGTACATAATATGCTCTTTGTTTTAATGAAATTCTCCATAAATTATTTGTGTAGCTGGACAACCAATGCAAAAACCTCCAAACGTGGGGTTCTACTGTAATTCTGAAGTCATTTTTACTAACAGAAACCCTTTACAACATTGTTTCCTGAACAGGGGTACATACAGAAATTCCATCAAACTGTGAGATTTTCATTTTAAAAAAAAGTCTGCTTGAACCAATTTCTGTAGTAGATACCACTGGCAGAGCTCAGAGTTTCTCAGGAAAAATTATTTGTAATTATTTTTAATTTAAAGTATTGTTGTTACATGCTTGTGGGGGGGGGTATTTTAAATTACACTTCTGTTTGTTGAGGAGTAGGAGATTGGGTTGGAGGAGAGGGGGTGTCTAGAAATCACTCCTGTAAAGCCAATGACAATATTTCACAGAATTAGATGGCAGAGACAGGTTTCTGTAGCCACATTCCCTTTCAATAATAGTATATATTTTGAACCATATAATTAACTCTGATTCCTCCTCATTAATCCTGTGTTTCATTGAAATGAAATAATATTATTGTCAGCTCCATAAAAGCACACACCAATACCCAGCTAAACAGTGCTATAGAGCAAAGTGTGCATGCTATTTTTCAGAGACCGAAAGAAGAACAAAGCACCTAGTAGCTGGCATCTGTTGCACATTTTACATTTGCTGGCACTATATTTCAGCAAGGAAGCCAAAGCCAGCTCAAAGGCCTACCCTGTAACCTCTAATCTTAGAGAGCAGAACTCTATTATTTGCCACTAAAATGAAAGGATGCCACACTGAAACAGATGTCTTCAGCAGACATATCCTTATTATAGATGAAGTTTAGGCAAATGGAAATTGAGCCACAAATTTTATTCCGTAGATTATGGGTCTAAAGAGTTTTCTGGTTAGGCTTGGCATTTACAAACATGAATTAGACAAGCACTCAGAAAACCAAGCACTAATTAATGGTCCAGCAGTTCTGCTGAATCACAATGTAAGAACAAGGAAGGTTGGGAAAGGAGTAGCTTAGCAATAACCAAGCACAGGTCATACAGCACCTGACACTGTTTAGTGAGTCCATGTTGTGCATCTCAACAAAGCATTTTAATTAACTCAGGAGTATGTGAGACAGTAGCTCTCTGAAGAAAATCTTCCAGAAGGCCCTTAATAAAAACAAGATGGGTGTATCACAATATGATATGAGAGTTTTATGAACACATGCCAGTGCAGGTGTTTGAGTGAAAGCAGAGGGATTTAAGATGATCTCTGTATTTATGACAGTTAAATAAAAAGGGCCAGAAACCAGGGTAAAGTTGTTTTAAAGATGCCATTTTAGCTAGTATATCACATTATTATGAAACTGCTGTCTTCAGCTTTAAGTGCCTAATATAAAACTATGAACATTAATATTTCATATATCTGGATGTATTTCCATGAGCCTCTAGCATTGGATTAGAGAGTCTGGGTTCCAGAGTTCAATGCCCCCCTTCTTTTGACAATTTATCTTCTCCAAATGTGCTTGACAATTAAACTTAATCATTTCAATAATATCCATCTCTGCCTGTGGGCACAATGAAAACAGAACTTAAACATGGGGTTCATGTTTTGTTACATGAATTTTTCAGGAAGGAAGCATTTGCTCATCCACTGACATTCCAAATAGCATGTTGTATTGCCCTTATGGTAAAATATAAAGCCTGATCTCTGAAGAATTTATTTTCTGGCACGGAAGGTTCTGGACCTAAACTTAACAAGGAATGAATTGAACTTAGAATTTATACTTTGTGACCACTCAGTGGCATTCTTCCTGCATTTTACACAGGTTTTATGAATTAAAATACTGGCATAGTGGAAAGAACATTCAGAGTTGGCGAAATGGTATTCCTTCAGCAGACACCAAAAACAAGATGGCAATCCATGTTTCGGAAAAGAACTACTCCCTCAGAGGTTTAGATCCAAATCTTGAGTGCTTCTAGATCATACAAGATCCTAGGACCTGAGCAAGATTGATATCAAAGGTGGTCTTCACAAGCACTGTGAGGCTTCATTTGGCTTGGAAGATCATGAAAGAATCTTACAAGCACGAATAGCTGAAGATGAGCAGAGAGACAATGCAGGATATGCTTCACCCAAAAGCTTGTTTTTAAGGATCCTATGTATGTGCACGCATACCTACATGCATGGATCTATACACACAAGTGTACAAGGTGAACATTCACATTCCCTTTTGGAATTTCAGTTAACTAAATACAAGCAGAAATGACACCACATTCTGATACAGAGTACTTGATTTTTGTTATTTTGATAAATTATCTGAAATAATTTGTTATGTTTTAGACGGCAACTTTTTCTTTTAAAGAATATTTATGCAAATGAAAAACATTTTTAAAAAGAGTATTTATATATTTATTTCTCACATATTATTTATACATGAGCTAGTGCATCTTAAGTTGGTTTGCAACTTTATTTTTCTATGTGTATAAATAAAGATGCCTGAAATGGAAAGGAAAAGATTTCATAGCCGGCAATCACCAGATCTAGCCTACACTTATGAGCACTGGCCAGAAACCTATTGTGACCATAGAACATAAACTGGAAATTGTATAAGTGATGTGCATATTCATTCTGGCTGACTGCTGCATGCTTGGATGTACCCAGATTGCACACTTGGTTGCACACCTGGGCGACAGATGGTGAAAAAATGCTTGTGAGACTTCCCTTACATAGTATTTTACTAAGACTTTGGTCACCATTTTTTTTTCTGAACAATGACATTGATGGATGTCCTCTTCAATATGACCACCTAAAGCTGTACCATTGTTAATATATAATACAAAGATATTTTCAGTGTCTACAGTAAGTGGTAATTCCTTCATGCTTCTCAGTTACAGTATTAGTCTAAGAATAGCTCACTTCCCAATTTTTATTCAATTAGTTTTATTATTCAACTCATAAATGCTGTTTTCTCACTGGTTCATGTGGTTTTCCATTAGCGAATTCCCTGTCGCTAATGTGAATTTGAGTTATTTCCTTTTTAGAGTAAGCAATACAGTGTGATTTTGATGTTTGGGGGGAAAGACATGCCAGTACATTTATTTATTTATTTTCAGCCCCCTCCATTCTTTAGCTATTAGGCCAAGTATAAAAATATTTTATATTTTTGAAAAATACAAAAAGCTGTGAAGATTTTGCATGGCATTTCACAGATGGAGTCGCTCAGATACACTCTGACTTAGATTTATTTAAAAATATAATATAATATAATATAATAAATAGATGTTGTAATTATAGGTCCTGTTCTTGTAGACCCCTGTTCATCCTGTCAGAATGGATATATTTTAGTTTGTGCAGTCTGAGCATGTGGACAGAATCCTTGGAGAAGTGAGAATCACATGGGTGTGTGAGACTCTTGATCATGTGAGTAAAAAAGCAGCTAAGGGGAGTGACACATGCGTCCTTGCACCAGGGTGCTAGCATACCTAATGGAAATAAACAAATAAGCAACAAAAAACATCTGTTTAGGAATAGACAGCAGACATGTAGCCTGGCCTTCTGTGGGAGGGAGTTCCAAAGTCTGGAAAAGCAACAGACAAGGTTTTCTCCCGTGCCCCCACAAACACACCTGTAAAGGTGGTTGAACCAAGAGAAAGGCCTCTTCTGATGCTCTTAAGATATTGCCCTCCTATGGATTTTGGATATTTTTCATTGAATAAAAATAATCACCATCACCTTTTCACCTGACTCGTTTTATAGTATATGAGATGTGGTTTGTTGCTCTGATAAAACTTATTTAATCTGTACATGTTTGTGCGTGAATTGAATGCCTGATGAACTCATCATCAGGCACAAGAAGTCTAATTTAATTTAATTTAATCTAATTTAAAACTTCTTATGCCCCCCACTAGGTTCCGAGGCTCCCTAGGCATGCCTTTCAGTCTGAGGAAGGGGGACCCTTTGAGAGGTTTGGGACTGTTGCGGGGAGGGGGTCTTCTATATTAGAAAATTGGTACTAGATCGACAATGGCACTTTTCCAATATAAAAGGCTTCTCCCAGCTGTCCTTAGGTTCCCATATGTGTCCACAGGGCAAAAGGGATTGCTAGGGAGTCTCAGAACCTAAAATGGGGGATAGGAAGTTTTAAATTAAATTAAATTAAAGATTTCCATGGTTGACTGATGACAACCTGCTTGTGTGTGATGTAAAGTTATGTGAATTGGATTTCAGCCATTAGGTATTTATGTTTGTGTATGTTCTTTTTTCAGTCAGTATGCTTGTTAAGCAATGATCTTGTATAACTGTAGTAGTAGTAGTAGTAATGATATCCCTGTTCCACCTAATAGAAAGCAATGTTACAGATGAGAGGGGCTTTGCACTCCCTTCAAAGTGTGATGAATCTATCCATGGAGGTAATGCCTGAATCAGGCTAATAATATTCTTGAACATCCATGTGTGTTATCCATCCTTTTGCAGAAACAAATACTGGTGTAGCATTACTATTTTCTCCTAGCACTGTTTACATATAGAGTTGCCTCAGAAGGAAGTCTTGGAGTAGGCGTCTGTACATGAGTACATGGTTGTGTTTTTTTTCTTCTGGTATTTAATCCAATGTGAAATTTTGAAGTATTGCTGCCTTATTGATCATTAATTAGATTTGTTTGACCAGATGGTGCCCAAATATAAAGATTCTTCATTATTACTGTACTGTCAAATATCTTTTCCATACAAGCCTCTCAGATTTCTTTTCTTTTCATAATCTAAATCCACAACTGTAATGATACTAACAAACAAAATTTGTTAGTATCATTTGTTGTAATTTTGGGACATGGATGGTTGCTACTTATTGTGATTTTGGAATAACTGCAGAAATCTTAAGGGGAAAGGGGGGATATTGCTTTTTCATTTAGTCTTTTACAAAAAGCAATCTATCTAGCAAATCACTAAATGGAACTACAAATGCAGTAAGACTAGCACAAATGAAGCTGTAGAAAACCATTCACTAGAGATTCAAATGCTATTGAATAAGCCTGTATAAATCAGGACTATAAAATCTAAGCAGATAGCTCCATCAAAATCAATCTGGCTTATTTGCTAGCTGACTAAGCAGGAAACTTGTAAATGCAGAAAGAAAACTGACTAGGTCTTGTTCAATACTGCTGTATTTTGTTACAAAGCTTTGACTGGCCCTCATTGGGACTGTGTGTTTTTGGATTAAAAAACAACAACATGGGGGTCTGCATAACACAATCTATTCCATCTTGCATTCAGAATTCAAGACTTTGATATTAGAGCAGCTATTTGGATACAAAACCTGTCAGCAAAGGTGAAGCAAGTGAGATAGGATGATGGGAATACTGTGTGTGTAGATAAAGAGATAACTATTCTTTTATTTATTTATTTTACTTCCATTCTATTCCATCTTTCTTCTGAAGTAGGGATCCAAGAGAGTTTATATATACTATAAATAATACAGTAAATCACAATATTAAGATATAATTGAGCAAATAAAGATTGTTAACCCAGAACATTTAAAAAACTCATCAGAAAACAATGTGCAGAAAACATGTGCAGCATCCTCCATTAAAATTACTTTCTCAACAGTCCCTTCAGTTGCCATGAGGCCTGACTCAAAATAATTTATTTTGCCTCCTGGGGGAAGGATGGAAGCGGAAGACAGTCACATTAGTCTCCCAATGAAGGGCATTCCATAGCCTGGGAAGAGCCACCAAAAAAGAGTGCTCTTTAGTGCCCTCACCATATGTGTTGTAAGGCTGCAAAGATGAAGATAAGAGCCTCCCCTGAAGATCATAAAATATGTTCCTTCAGATAATGTGGAGTCAAGACACATATCACTTTGTAAGTCATCATACCTAACCTTTGTATAGGGTGCAGGGGGGGAAAAGGTTAGTAGCCAGCAGAACAGGGGAATTATATATTCCCTATAACTGGCACCAGAGAGTGGTGTGAATGCAGGATTTGGGATTACTTTAACTTTTAGAATACAGTAGGACCTCCTTATCCACGGGATCAGTATCCACTGATTCACTTATCTATGGTCTGAAAATATTAAAAATATTAAAAGAAAATAAATCCAGAAACAAACTATTTTCACAGACATATATTACCAGAATCAGCCACTAGTGGGAGCCAGAGACCATGCTATGAATAGATGTTAGTGAAGAATACCTAACATGATATTTGGCACCATCTAGTGGCTAGTTCTGGTAATGAATGTCAACGCTATTCTCACCGTTTTTCCCCTTTTACAATGCTACCGTGTTTCCCCGAAAATAAGACAGGGTCTTATATTAATTTTTGCTCCAAAAAACGCATTAGGGCTTATTTTCAAGGGATGTTTTTTTTTTTTTCATATACAACAATCTACATTTATTCAAATGCAGTCATGTCATCTTCTTCTGGTTGCTGCACAATGGTGGAGGGTGGGCTTTCACTTAACTAGGGCTTATTTTTGGGGTAGGGCTTATATTACGAGCATCCTGAAAAATCATACTAGGGTTTATTTTCAGGTTAGGTCTTATTTTTGGGGAAACAGGGTGTATATATATATATCCATGTATCCCACATGGATACTGAAAACAGTGCATAATAGCAAACACTATATATATAGACATGGCGGTCCTACCGTACTCAGAAAGGCTCCCCCCAGAGAGAGTATTGAACTAATCTAGACAGGATATAACATAAGAACATAAGAAGAGCCCTGCTGGATCAGGCCAAGGGCCCATCTAGTCCAGCTTCCTTTATCTCACAGTGGCCCGACCAGATGCCTCTGGGAGCACACGAGACAACTAGATACCTGTCTCCTGATACCTCTCCCCTGCATCTGGCATTTTGAGGTACCTTCCTTTTAAGCCTGGAGATTGTACATCCCCACCATGGCTTGTAACCTGCGATGGACTTTTCCTCCAGAAATCTGTCCAATCCCCTTTGAAAGGCATCTAGGCCAGATGTCATCACCACATCCTGTGGCAAGGAGTTCCACAAACTAACAACATGCTGGGTAAAGAAATATTTTCTTTTGTTTGTTCTTACTCTCCCAACACTCAATTTGAGTGGATGTCCCCTGGTTCTGGTACTGTGTGAGAGGGAAAAGAGCATCCCTCTATCCACTTGATCCTTCCCCTGCATAATTTTATATGTCTCAGTCATGTCACCCTCAGGCTCCTTTTCTCTAAACTAAGGAGCCCCAAATGCTGTAACCTTTCCTCATAAGAGAGGTGCCCCAGCCTAGTCATCATTTTAGTCGTTCTCTTCTGCACCTTTTCCAGTTCCACAATGTCTTTTTTGAGGTGTGGCAACTAGAACTGTACGCAATACTCTAGGTGCGGCCTTACCATCGTTTTGTACAATGGCATTATAATGTTGACTGCTTTATTTTCAATCCCCCTTTTAATGATACCTAGCATGGAATTGGCCTTCTTCACTGCCGCCGCATACTGGGTTGACAGTTTCATCGAGCTGTCCACCACCACATCAAGATCTCTTTCCTGATCCATCACGGACAGCTCAGAACCCATTAGCTGATAAAGTTTTGATTTTTTGCCTCAATGTGCATTACTTTACATTTTCTTATATTGAAATGCATTTGCCATCTTGCTGCCCATTTTCTCAGTTTGATCCTTCTGGAGCTCTTCACAATCCCTTCTGGTCTTCACCACCCGGAAAAGTTTCATGTCATCTGCAAACCTGGCCACCTCACTGCTTATCCCTGTCTCCAGGTCATTTAGAACAGGTTGAAAAGCACCGGTCCCAGGGCAGATTGCTGGGGCACACTGCTTTTCACCTCTCTCCATTTTGAAAATTGCCCATTGACACCTACTCTCTGTTTCCTGGTTCTCAACCAATTTTCAGTCCATAAGAGGACCTGTCCACTTATCCCCTGACTGTGGAGTTTTCTCAGCAGCCTTTGGTGAGGGACTGCGTCAAACGCCTTCTGAAAGTCCAGATAGACAATATCCACTGGTTTGGCCGCATCCACATGCCTGTTGACCTTTTCAAAGAATTCTAAAAGATTTGTGAGGCAAGACGTACCCTTAAAGAAGCCATGCTGATTTTCCCTCAGCAAGGCCTGTTCTTCTATGTGTTTTAAGATTTTATCTTGGATGAGGCTTTCCACCATCTTCCCTGGAACAGATGTTAGGCTAACCAGCCTGTAGTTTCTTGGGTCCCCTCTCCTTCCCTTTTTAAAGATTGGCATGACATGTCTAAAACATCCTCTCTTTTAACCTGTATCTGATTTAATTCATTAGTCATTCATTAGTTCAGGCAGCGGAATCAGCCCAAGGTCTTCTGTCGTGAAGACAGATGTGAAGAACTCATTTGATTTCTCTGCAATCTCCAAGTCCCCCTTTACCTCCCTCACCATCCAGAGGGCGAGCCACTTCTCTGGCAGATTTCCTGCTTCTAACATATTTGAAGAAGCTTTTATTATTCCCCTTTATATTGCTGGCCATATAGTCTTTCTTTCCCTTCCGTATCATCTTCTTACATTTCTTTTGCCAGAGTTTGTGTTCCTTTTTATTTTCCTCATTTGGGAAGGACGTCCATTTATGGAAGGACCCCTCCTTGCCCTTTAAAGCCTCTCTAACTCTGCTCATTAACCATGCCGGCACCCTCTTGGACTTAGTTGAGCCCATCTTTCTTTGTGGTATGCACTTTCGCTGGGCCTCTACTACCGTTGTTTTAAACAGGCTCCATGCACTCTGGAGATATTGGATTCTTTTTACCTTCCCTTTCAACTTCTTTCTAACTAATTTCCTCATCTGAGGGAAGTCCGCCCTTTGGAAATCAAGGGGTTTTGTGTCAGATTTGCTTGACACTCTCCCCCCAACATGCATGGTGAAAGAGATTGCAGCATTGTCACTATTCCCTAGTGGCTCAGTGACATTCACATCCCTAACCAGGTCCTGAGTACCACACAATATTAAATCCAGAGTCACCTGTCCTCTGGTGGGCTCCATGACAAGTTGCTCCAAGGCACAGTCATTTAGCATGTCAAGAAACCTGGTCTCTCTTGCTTGACCCGAGCACACATTGACCCAGTCAATGTGAGATAACTGAAGTCCCCCATGACTACAATCCTGTCCCTATTGGACAACTCCCTGATTGGTCTCCTCATTTCAAGGTCCCCCTCAAGTTTTTGATCTGGAGGATAATACCATACCCCCACTATCACATCGCTCCTTGGGCCTGGTAGTTTAACCCACAGTGATTCTATGATAGAGTCAGACCCACCATCCATCTCCATTCCAACTAAAGCATGTGCCACTGCTGGCAAATCAAACCATCTCAAGGAACAGGCACCATTGGTGTACAAGGTTTAACCTTGAAAACAAACTCCTGGCAATCACAAAAACTTGGACATCTGAGCTGAGAGATGAATGCACTAATACACAAAAGCTGTGTGCTGGAGTTTTGAGGTAGTCTGCAACTCTATGTTGCTCAAACTGAACCCCCATTCCCTGATCTCCTGCTCAGATAGTTCCAAACATCTTTGTCCCATCTGGATTATGCTTCAGATCGTTTGCTCTCATCCAGTCCCAGTGCATTTCCGGCACTGGACACCAGCTTAGAACAAAACAAGTTTCTTGCAGTTGCATAGAAAGGTTATAATAGAGTTCGTTGTCATTGGCATACTGCTGGTTCTGACCTCTCATCATTAACTAATTAACAAAGTTCTTTTTCTCAGCTTTGGGATTTGAGACAATTCCCACACTATCACCCCTCTTCTTCCTCTTCCTGCTCCATGTGTTTCCTGCTTTTGTTAGTTGTTTGCTAGCAAGCCTCCTGAGAAGGAGGCAATATAAACCTCTTTTCAAACAGCATGGATATCTCCCAGACACGTGGTCTGGGAGATCCATCTCTTACCTATTGTTCTTTCCTTCTTTTATCTTTCTGAATGTAACTGGAGATGGCAGACTGTAAGCAAAAAGCCTTGTTTTTCTGAAAGTGCTCTCAAAGTGATCCTTTATATGTAGTACTGGTTACAGTGAAATAGGGTGAATTTTTGGGAGACATGTAGCTATTATTTTTTCTCAGGTTCTCTGTTCTTCTGCTGTTCAAGAAAAGGAATTAACCATATTCTAAATACTCCCAACAGTATTGACAACTGCTGAGAAAAACAGAATTAAGAAGAACACATATCCCCTGTCCAGTTTTCAGCATTAATTTATCCCCCAAAGTGGTAAAGATATCTCCATTCTGAAACAGCCCTAAAGTCAGATTGAAATGGATCTAGAAATGGAGAGTGATATGGACACAGACATTTGTATCTGCTCTCTTAGGTAAAATATAATCTGAATAACAATTTTGAACCTCTACGTACAAATGTTTTTGTGGGGCAGGGCTCTTTCAGAATGGTTTCCAGAGTACTGTAGAACTGATATGTATGTATTTCGCTTTGGAGGCCTTTCTACAATATAGGATCTTGAAACACATTGATCTGCCCAAACCATTCTGGGTATATAGAGAGGAATGACCCTTTTTTGGGCTGAGTGTTATGAAATCTGATGTCTTTCACTTTGGTCTACCTATTTAAGGCAATGGTGACCCCATAAGAGACAGAAAGAGACACACTGGCAGAATGATTATCCAAATGAAAGGAAGAGGCAGCTTCTGCCCATCATTATGCAGCTTCTCTGTGTGATGATGTCTGGAGTATGAAAACACAGCCAATTTTGAAGTGCAAATTAAAACAATTCACTTGCACTTTTTGGGGAGGGAGCAGATCTTTACATGAGATTGCAGAGTGCAATTATTTGTATTCACATCCATGATTGACAATACACATACTCATGGCCCTCTTTCACATAGGATGCCTTAATCCACATGCACTAGTTTTCTCTGTAAGACCCTGGATGTGCTTCCCTTCTCCCATACTAAAGAGCTTCTAGAGGTGTAAGGCAGAATCAAAGGTATGCTTGTCTCTGAAGTATTGATTCTGTTCAGAGGAAATAGCTAAATCATTCATTTCTCCATTTGAGGAGAATCCAGGGAACGGGTCAAGTGAATCTTCACAAAAGTGAATACAAAGTTGTTATTTTGCATTCCCCTTACTTCTTATGTTATCTATCTTGACCATCACTAGGTGGATATTTAATGTATAAATAACAGATAAATAAAAATCAAATTTTTATTTCATCCAGCAAGATTAATCTTCTTGAATCTGTGTGAGGAAAAAGTGTGTCATTACTTTTAGAAGCAGTTAGTGGCACTGGCAACATGTGAGAAGGTTTTGTGATGGCAGCACCCTGTATGTGGAACTCCTCTCCCCAAGGCCATCTTCCTCTATATCTGTATTCGGTGGCAAGTGAAGACTTTTTTTTTTTAAAAGCATTTGGCTCTGCTGATGCTGAATTTTATTGACAGTTTTATTCTTTTTATTATTCAAGGGACTTTGGTGCTGTTTTTAGCTTGTTGTAAATGTTGTATTTTGGTGAAAAGCAGGGTATATCTTGAAGGCAGGCAGGCAGGCAGGCCAGATTCTTATTGCTGATTTCTGTCTAAGGGAAATTGTACAATATAAATCTTCATGGCGATTGCTGCTCATTAGCAAACCTATTAATTAGTGGCAATTTGCTGGCAAGATTTTTGTGAGTTCACTTACATAAATTGACAATAGTATTCTGACCCAAAAAATTGAATAAATCTTTTTTTTTGTTCTACCTTAAAATTTCAAGGTTGTTACATCTGAGAAGCACCATTCATACTTGAAGCAATTAACTAATTTGAAATTTGTTTTCATGGATTGCATGGTGCAAAATCATGCCCTGCTTTAAAGGTGTTTACAGTTTGTTCAACAAGATCAGTTCTGAGTGTAAAGTTCAGTCTCCCTACCAAACCCTGCAGGACATTACATTTTTGTTTTGCATCCCATAGTAGTCAGATGATTTATTGGTTTTTTAATATATTTCCAGAAGGAAACAGAGCATACCTCTAACGTTTTAAAATCTCCTTTGCTATTCCTAACTCTTATACTAATATTAGCTTTTGTTAAATTTTAATGAATCCACTTTTATAGAAACCAGCTGTGGAAAATCACTATAGAACTGTAGAAAACACAATTTGCCACCAAGCTAGTCAATTTTAGTAGATCCCTATTGTGTCTTATACCAAAGAAGCTATGATCCCTATATGAGCCAGGTAATATTCATTTAGTAACAAAGCTAATATTTTTAACTTCCTTTCTGTTGATGTTTCATTTGTTTCTGTTTATAGAACTTTTCAGCACTGTTATACTTCAGTGAGCCCATAAAACACTAAGAATACCCGGTGTTTTCTTACTACTTTCTAGATTTCTAACCTTCTACAAGCACTTAATTTATATTTTTATAGATTTCTATAGATTTGTCTATGACACAAATGTATTTCACTATCAATTAGGGAATGCTCCTATTATCAGGGAGCCCATCAAGCAGAGAATGGTAAGGTTCTTTGAATATTACAGATGCCTGGTATGTACATTGACAGCAGAGGCATAAAAGGAAATGTGGATTGTAGTGTTCCTGGCAACATTAGAAGGAAGTTAATGATATAGGTGGATGTGGAGAGGAGGACAGGACAGGACAACACTACATAGGAAGCAGCCACAGGAAACAGTCTTGTCACACAAGACAATGTTATACTGCACCTCAACAAACAGAACTATTGTCTTTTAGCAAGGCTAGAATGCTGTTTGAGGGCTTCTTTCTCCCTTTCTTAGGACTGTTTCAAATCTGGCTAGGCTGATTAAAAACATTGTCCTTATTCAATTCTCTTTTGAAGCATATAGTTCTGAAGGAATCAAAAGATACAATAAGAGAGCTAGAAAATCATTGCAATTCAGGAAGGAGATACTGTGCTATAGCTTCTATTATCCATTGTCCAGAGATTCACACTGATTTGAGAGGCTGAGCACATAATGCAACACATAATCCTACATAGGGATAAGTTCTAAGTGAGCACTGAGCAAGAGAACATGTTTTTCATGAGCAAACAAGCACAAATGCTCATAGAAGTTCAACATGCTCTTTGCTACTCCTACTGATTCCCCTCCCCCAGACTTTCCTGGGACAAAGGAAGGGGGAGACAGTGGTGTTGAGAGTGCTGCAGTTCTTCGGCAGATAATAATATCCTATCAAACAGGGGGCTTGGACTACAAATCTCAGCATCCCAATGGGAATATGATATTGTTGCCATTTATGTCCAACAAGGTGGGCCTTCTTCTTGGTATAAATTGACAAGACTAATGCCACATTTGAGAAGCCCTGGGAGCCAGGTTAGGAGCAGGACAGAAAATAGGAGCAGAAGGCATGTGGATCAGTGGAGTTTGCTTGATTTTCACACACTAGCTTTTACATAGAACCATAGAGTTGTAAGGGCTTCAACAGTGATTTAATCCCATTCCCTGATCATACAGAAAATCTCCTACAACACCACTCCTAATATTGGCACCTCACCTTCTCCTTAAAAACATTTAATGAAAGAGAGTCATCACCTTCCTGAGAAACCAGATTTGCTACATCATCCACAACAGCCTTTCAAACATCTGAAGATTGCCATATTGCTGTTCTATTGCCTTCTAATAATCTCTTTTTCAATTTTTTTTCCATATAAAGAACACTGCGTATTTTATTTTGTCATAGATATTCTCCCAGGGGTACTTATTACAGCTACTAAAATTACAGAATTAAGTACCATTATCAGATGGTATAAGTGGTACTGAACGCTCTAGAAAACTGTATGATATATAACTCTACTCCTGCTCTGATTCTCTCATATACCTGTAGCAGACTGGATTTGGAAAGGTTCTTTATAGTTCCTGTGGTTACAATACTATAAGGAACCAAAAAAGACTGAGGCAGTGCTTTCCTTTGTAATGTCATCTGTTGGCTAGCAAACAAGGGAGAGGAAGAGTGAATAAGGAAGATCAGATGGAGCTCCTCTTTATAATCAGTCCCTAGACTTATCCGAACTTCATTTCAGGAACTACAGGTTTGCAAGCATACAATGGTAAGCAAGTATTTACATTTTCCCCTTCCTAACTGAACAAAAGAGCAAAAAATACAGAAATAATACTCCCAGTGACCACAACCAACTTGACAAATTAGTTGGAATGGGGAGAAATGCTGGATGCATTCTGTCACTGTTACAATACTAAAATTATTCTGTTATATTTTTGCTTACCCTTGAATTTCTTATCAAGTAGATTAATTTATTACCTGAATTATAACTGGGCAGAGCAATTGAACTAGAGTCTGTAGAATCCCACTTTTCTCAGTTGGTTTCATTAACTGCTTCCCAATATGGACAGCAATCAAGACAGAAACACTGTTACCATGCAATTATTATACTGTTGAGAAATTTTAAGTGGTAAACAAGAATTTAGGACCAAGAGTTTTGAAACATATGCTGATCTATAAAAAGTACTGCCAGAACATAAGGAACAATGTTTTTCAAAAGCTATCAGGAACCAGCTGCGGCATAGAACTGCAACCACTAAGAACTACAACCTTGGTCCTCTGTTAATGTACAGGTAAGTATGGTATAGTTCAGTCCATGCAGAACAAGTAAACGTAACACTCAATGAAAGCTGTAGAATCATTACTGGATGCCTAAAGCGAAGTCCTATTGATAAAATGAATTACTTAGCAGGTATTGCATCCAGTGACATACTGAGAGAGGTAGGAGCTAATAGTGAAACACTCAAAGCATCTACATCAAATGCACATTCTCTTCTGCTACCATCCTGAGCCTTCCAAATTAAAATCAAAGAAAAGTTGTTTTCAGAACATCTGTTATTGTTGAAGGAACAAGAAAATATGCCAGAATATGTTATAATGCAGAGCAAACTATCCACCTTTCAAAATGGATAGAATCCAGAAAAGTCGAGCCTCTGGTCATATGGAGAACTGGGTTGCTTGGAAGTCACTCAATAGGTTACAAATTGAGGTTAGTAGAGCCAAGGTGAACCTAACAAAAGTGGGTTTTTACACCACCTCAGTTCTTTGCAAGTATGCAGAAGAACAGGCAACTTCATACCTATGTTAATATACCCTACGCCCCTCAACATGTACTATGAAAGATTTGATGCTAGCTGCCCCAAATGCTCTTGATGTTACACATTATTGGTTGAAAATTACCTGATAATTTAATTGTATTTTACAATTAAAATATTAATTGTACAGCATATTAATTGTACTGTGGTGCTTCTGACATGATCAAAGAAAGCATGCTTGAACACACAAAAATTCTTCAAGAATGTAGACTGGTCTTCTAAAATTATACATTATAAACACTGACTTAAGTATTTCATTGGTTATTTAGATTTCTTGGTTAAGTAGGACTGAACATCAGCACGAGATACATCATGCAATTCATGTAATACATGTCTTTAATTTATTGCAATAAGAAATATACAATTTGTAGCATATTTTTACTGGAAGTTGCTTAATGTAACAAAAGAATCTTCCATCTTATTTCAGAACTGACAAGCAACAATGCTTATAAATATAGAGATACCAATGTTGAGTTAATAGTTTAGACTATCATCTTAAAAGACATGATCTGTCTGTGATTTATTTCCTCCTGAACACTTTTGTCAGTTAAAAGAAAATATTTGCCTTTCTCTTGAACTAGAGATTTTTTTAACTGCATTAAATTGTTTAAAAAGACATTATAGCCATCTTTAGTTTTACTTATTGGTGGCAGTGCCACCACTGGGTTTTTATTATGCAAATTGCTGCAATCTGGTTAGTTCCTTCCTCTTTTTTTCTTTACAAAAGGGGGTTGCAAGTGCTAATCAAAGTGTTGCAATTTCCATATTAATGATGTTTTCATAAAGACACTTGCTTGATATGCAGTGTGAACTGAATGGTGACGTTTTATCCTCTCTTTTTTGAAAGACAGTAATAAAATGTTCATTTCATGTAATAAAGTATGTTTGTTTTGAAACTAACAGCAATTGTCCAGTATTGTTGCTTTTTTGTCTACAATGGGTAATATAGCAGCATTTGTAATTTAAACACAGTAGCAGACTATACTGATAGAATTCTCAAAGCACTTATTGCAACTTGCTATGGGGGGGGGGGGCAATGTACATGTATATTCTAGTACGAAAAAGATGTAGACCTACAATATACAATCCACATACTCAGAAGTGATCCTTCTGAGCAACTGGATAGTACTTGTAGTAAACTTAATTGCAGGGCTCTAGACTAAGCAGCTCTTAATTTGGGCAAAAGCTACTCTTTATTCCTTCAAGAGACAGAATCAGGATAGTCATTGTAGTTACCTGGCTGGAAAGGTCTTAAGAAATCTCAAAAATCCAATGGTCTTCTGCCATAAATGCTCAGGATTAGGACATGTTGTGAATGTTTCTAAATATGTAAGGATTTTCACTCAGTCAGCCTCTGCCAAAAGTTTATGGGGAATTTACTTTCATTTCACCTTGAATTAGGTAACTGCATCCTCTTCATTCACCCAAGATGAAGAAAACCCTGTTTATCCAATAGATGGGAGAGTTTCTGTTGTGGGATCTGTCCCCTCTCTAGGTTTGAGAAATTCAATAAACAAAGGAAAAACAGGAAGAACTCCAAGTCTAATGGCTTGTTTTCCTCTTTCTTAGTCGAGGAACCCTCTGATACATGAAGACCACAGTGGATTAACAGAGCATCACTTTAATCACTTGGCCACTTCATCACTTTCCAGAAGGGAAACCCCAGTCCTTAAAGTAGAGCACTCTGATATTATTCTCCTTTTTGAGAATTTTCACCTTGCTACAAAACAGTAAATTCCTTTGAAATATTATTTGCTGTTAAAAAGCAAAGTGTGCTTCTTATGTATTACACTATAGCACTTAAAGTACTTTCCAAGCAGTTTACAATTTAATTATGCAAGCTACACATTGTTACATTAGCTTGTCATTAAATGTCTGAAATAAAATCTCTCTGGGTGTTTGAAGTGGAAAGAGCCAATTTAGTGTAGTGGATGGAGTGTTGGATCACAACTCAGAAGCCCTGGGTTCAAATTCCCATTCAATGAAGGCTCATTGGAGTTGGGGGATGGCACTGGTAAAACTGCTTGTAGACATTTCATATACATTGAAAATCCTACTAGTGTCACCATAAGATAGAATCAACTTGATAGCACGTAACACACATTCAGTAACATATCTGTGATTAATGTAACAAGGTATTTCTTATGACAATCAATATGAACAACAATGGTATGGTGGCCACACTACTAACATATACAAGTAGAAGAACATGCAGATTGAGCAGATTATATTGCTATTATATTACTATTTCCCATGTTATTCCTAAGAAACACACACAAACCAGACCATGTTGGCACTGACACTTGGAAACGATCACATTGATTCATCCCAGGCGATCACCTTGTTTTACAGATTAGTAATTATGTACTGAAGCCAATCATAAAGAGGCAGGAGCTAGACAGAACTGAAAACCATAGAAGAAAAAAAACATAGTAGTAGTCCAGATGTTACCTGAAAAGTCTGGAGTAGTCCCATGCATGGTAACAGCATGTGATATACCAGCCACTGCAATTCCCTAAGACAAGGCCAATGAAAATGTTGTAGAAGCATACAAAATCCTATAATCTTAGGACATACCAAAAAAAAATCACATTGTAAATTCCCAAATTTTCATCCAGGAATCAGTTGCACAGTCTTGGCTTACGTGGTTTTGCTGCAATAAGTTACAGCTGGATAAGTCATCTCTGCAAGACCAACCAGAGCTGATATGTGATGGGTTACTGTGCCAGTTCAATGAATATGGATGAATAAGACATTACAAGTACTGTATTTATTTGAGCATCCAAATAAATATCTTCCCAGAGCACAGTGTTTGTGTGTGTTCAAAATATTTTTTATCATTTTTACAATGCATGTCTGAATTCACTCTAAGAGCACCTAGACAGATTGCTTTAATCTTAGGATAAGTGGACATTTTATTTTATTTTATTACTCACCACTGAATCAAAATTTTAAAAACCCATACTTTACTAATATGTTCAGTACTCAATACTGCTAATAGACTGCATCCAAACTAAGTTAGGGGATGGTGACGTTGGCCATTTACTCCACAATCTGTGATGGACTCAGCTCAGATGAATTTGAATTAAAACCCAGCGACTACACCGTGCAAAGCTTAGCACAGGAAAGCCCGCTGTAGGAATTGTTTCTTTTTTTAGTAGGGAATCACCTTTTTTTTTTGGTCAGGCAGCAGGGGTGTTTTAAACATATTTCAACTGGCCTGACATCACTTGTGTCTGCTTTCTGCTCTGTGTGACCACCTGATCCAAAGTCAAAGGAGTATGCATAGGGATATCAGTTCCTGTCAACCAAACACCTGTTGTCTTCAAACAGTATTGCTGTAGGGTTGGGTTTTTTTTTAAGTTTTCAAGGCAGCGCTGAAACAATGTATTGTTAGATTACTTAAAGAAGACTAAAATGAAAAAGAAAAGGTAGAAATTGCTAATTAGCATTTTGGCAAAGGCAGCCTCTGCTGTTAGGAAGGTCCATGCAAACACAGCTCTCCGTTTCTGCCCCTGGATTTCTGCAAATCATTTGCACGGAAACCTGATCTGATCAAATGTGGACCACACTGAATCAAAGTGCATTTTCTCTGCTGTGTAGCTGCATCCTCACTTGACTGACATCAATCCCACTGGAATCCAATCTGTACATATGTTGAACAATTCACACAATTAGAAAGTGGCCTGGTATCCGCTACAAGCAAAAGATGTATTATGAGCAAAAAAGAAATGGTTCAGCCTGATCACATGAATCCACAGTTCTATTTTTGTGCAGCTTACTTTTGGAAAAGTCATCCATAATAGCTTTCACTGTGGTAGGCAGTTTCTCCAGGTCATATGTTCAATATATTGGGTATCATGAAATGTGTGTCTGCTGCACAGCCTTTACATACCATCTCAAATAAAAGACTGTGGTCAGGTATTTCTAAGGGAAACAAATTCACTGAATCACACTATTTGCTGCTTATTATTAAGCATCAAATGGCTCACCAAAGTTCTTTGTTGAAACATTTGAAACAGGCCATCAGAGTCAAAATGATATAAAGCCCCACGATGCTGTATTACAGTTTTTCTCCTTTCATGTAGCAATTGTGGTTCTGAGAGAAAATAATAAAACTCCAGCAGGGTTATATTTGTATCTGGTAGATTTGTTCTGCTTTCAAAGAAATCAAGAAAAGATTTAGAAGAAAAACAGAAGGTTACAAAGCACCTCAGGAATGTATACATTGAAAAGTATCAGCTATAAAATTCAATGGTGGTGGAAGGGAGGAAATAATAATGGGGGAGAGTGTGATATATTGTTATCCATGCAATATATAACACTACTCCTTGGTATGTGATACTGGCAAGGCATTACAGGTAAAAGATTTAGTTACAAGGTAAAAGTTTCAGTTACAAATTGGATGTGATGCCATTCTTGCAATTAATGATTGTGTGAATGACAAAATGAAAAGTAGTTGTGATGGACACAATCAGAACCTTGTCAAGGATCCACACACATGCCCTATTTACTCTTAAATTTGAACCAAAGGGAGCAGTTTTTCCAAGGGAACCAGAATGTGTGGATGGGGCTGGTATGGGGGTACATATGCAGATTGGAACTCCAGTGGAGAACAAAGGGTTTTAGGGCATTTCCCATCAGTTCCTAATCTGAATGACTTTCATGTGTGGTTGATTGAACTGCATAGTTAAAATGTTCATATCCCTTGATGTTAACATAAAAGTAATACTTTTTTAAAAAGAGGCTCTTCATACATTAATTGACAGTCATCAAGAGGATTATAAGAGGTCAAATGATGTATATGTGTGTGAAGCAGCTTCACATTATTGATAAAATGACAAATGGCTGCATCAATATCTTTCGCATGGTAAGCAATAGACGGCAGGTGTGTAACAGTAAAAGAAATTTGGTCGTTTGCAGAGATTGCAATAAATCTTGATTAAAACCAATCTTGATGAAGATTTGTTCAAAGACTCAAATCAATAAACCATATCATTTTATTTAATAACTACTATATTAAGCAGAGAATGAATTGGCAGGTCCAGAGGACTGATGTGGGTACTGAAATTAATACTGACTGATATGGAACACGATTGCTGATAAAATAACACAGTGCTTTCTAATTGGCCCATTAGCTATTCGATATAAGGAACGTATCTGTCCCTTAAAGATAAGACATTATGTTTCTCTCTTTGTTTCTTTCTCTCTCTTTCTCTCTCTCTCTCCCTCCCTCCCTCCCTTCCTTCCTTTCTAGATTATTTAGTGTTCCATAACAGCAGCAAAACGTGGATTGCAGGACTCTGGTCAACTTGTCACAGATAAAATAATCATAGCCATTAATCAAATTCCATTAAATTCCAGAGAGGTTGATACACATTTTCTCCTGGAGTCTCAATGTTTATGCTTTAGAGCAGAGGTTGTCAACCTTTTTAGTACCGCGGACTGGCTGAGCCTCCAAGGGAGGTGGGGCACCCCCTTGCGCTCACGCTCTCGGACGCATGCGCGAAGCGGTGGGGGAGTGCGCGTGCCAGAGGCATGTGCGTGTTCCCCCACCGCTTTGCGCATGCGCAGGAGCACCTGCCCACCCGCGCGCCCACCCCACCACTGTGCGCGGGTGCATGCGTGAAGGGGTGAGGGAGTGCGTGCCAGCACCGGCGGAAGCCTGGCAGTCTGAGCATGGCCGGGGTGCTCCCTCCGGCCGCTCGCCTCCCAATGGGCTCCAACGAGGCCGAGGGCGGCGCTCCTCGCCGCCCTCCGCGGTGGGAAATTCAAATGGCAGAGGGTGGCGAGGAGCGCCGAGGACCGACGCGGCCGCCCTGCGAGCAGCCGCTGGTGCCGGTTCCGGAGCTGGACACACCAGTGGCGGCATCGGCCTGCTGAGGGCGGCAAGGAGCGCCGTCCCTGGCCTTGTTGGAGCCTGCCGGGAGGTGAGCAGCCGGCGCACCCAGCCATGCTCAGCCTCCCGGCTCTGGGCCACCCCCGCCGCTGCCACCGGGAGGCGAGCAGCCGGAGCACCCCGGCATGCTCAGCCTCCCGGCTCTGGGCCACCCCCATTACCACCGGGCCGCGAAGACAAACCTCCCACACACACCCCCGCGTGCACTCCCCTCCCCACAGCTGCTTTGCGTGCACGGGCGCATGCATGAAGGGGTGAGGGAGCGCTCACGCCGGCGCTGGCACGCGAGTGTGTAAAGCAGCTGTGGGGAGGGGAGTGCGTGCAGGGGGGGCGGGAGGTCTGTCTTCGCGGCCCGGTCCGGCTAAGGCCACAGACCGGCACTGGGCCACGGACCGGGGGTTGACGACCTCTGCTTTAGAGTATGGAAATATTTTTCTCTCCATATAATGGAGGAGACTAGGTGACTGTGGCCTCTTTTTGACTGTGTGATCATGGCCTCTTTTTCTCAGGCTGAGATTCAAACCATGAACTATGAACGTCATATTTCCATAGCTCTCAAGGCATTTTGAGATAAATTGTTAATAGAGATCCATTTTCTCATTCAAATGACTTATGTGTAGAAGCCTCTCTATCACATAGAAGCCGTGACAACTGAGCCAAAGTGATTTAAAACTTTTTTAAAAGGATAAGGAAATGTACAGCCTTTCAAATTCATTTACACAATCTGTCCCCCCACATGTAAATACAGGAATTTTAAAGCACAAAAAAGGTTCTTTAACTCTAATATCAGATTCTAGGGAGAAGAATGATTTAAAACAAAATTGCTCTGGGATCACTAGCAAACAAACAAGCAATACAAGTATTTTTTTAAAAAACTACATAACTCACATAGGCTAGAATCCAGCTGAAAAATTATGCTGGTTCTCCATAAGTGGAAATGTCAATTGTGAACTGCCACTAGTTAACAAGTCAGTGCAGGCATTTTCTGTTGAATGCCAAGCCATGTAACTGTTGTGTGATAGCAAACATCTACAATGACTTCTTAACTGCTGAACATTATGCTGCAGACATTATGCCAGAGGTAGTATTTAATAGGATCCCCTCCGTTTTGTACCAAAGGAGCAATGTGCTAGATTTCTCAAAGAAAGTTTTGCCTCCATCTTCTGGGTCTGTTTGAAAAAACAAAGCTTTGGATACACCCACCAAAGTTTCTCAGATAATGTATGGATTTAATGTGTACATGATCACAATACTAAATTGAGTCACTAATAATAAAGTGTCCATAGAACAGTGGTTCCCAACCTTGAGTAACCCAGCTGTTCTTGGACTACAACTCCCAGAAACCCTGGCCAGCACAGCTGGTGGTGAAGGCTTCTGGGAATTGCAGTCCAAGAACACCTGGGTTATCCAAGTTTGGGAACCACTGTCATAAATGAATTCTTGCAAACCCATGGCATTTGTGGTTCACATCTTTACCAAGAACTTCTCCAACTTTAAATTATCCTTTTAAAGGTATTGTACCAAATGTGCTGGTAACCAGGACAAACAGCACAAAAGTGGTGTAACACGTTCAGATTTTCTCAGTTCATTAGTATCTGGGCAGCAGCATTTTGAACCAACCAAAGTTTCTAACCTAAACAAGAAACATTTGCACTTCTTTGTTTCTCCATCTCCCTTTTTAACCACTCTAAATTATTTGCTGTCATCACTAAACTTGGCCACCTAACTGTTCACCAACAAGTCCAAATCATCTTTTAACAAGTTAAAAAATACAGGTCCACTTACTTACTTACTTACTTACTTACTTACTTACTTACTTACTTACTTACTTACAATTCCTGCAATTCTTGCAGTTCATCAGTGGTCCACAAAATAAAGCTTAGAATTGCAAAGTGTAAAAACATAATAAACATAATGTAAATATCTAAAAGCTTAAAACAGCAAAATAAAACTGAACTGTAAAGAAATAAAATAACAAGAGTGTAAGATTTTAACAAATTAGCAGATTTTGAAAGAAATTGAATGATTGAAAGAGATGGGAGAAGAAGAAGACCACAATTTAGGTGCCAAGCATACCTCTCTAGGGAAAGCATTCCAAAATTGGGATATCATCATTTTCGCTGGATAGACTTTTAGCTGCCTTTCTACATTTGGCAAAGTCATCTGGAGAAAGATCTCTCAAGATAACTTTAAGGTCTGGATAGCACCCCTGTTTCGAGACCCCATGCCTAGCCCACCTGCAGGGGTTCTCAACTTGATAGAGGAGGCAGTACTCCACACCTCTTAGTAAAGACTACTGTACACAGAAGCAGTGCCCTGAGGACTGAGGGAGTGAAGTTAACATCCTCGCACTCAGAGTTATGTGTTTTACGTTAATAGCCAAGCTGGCCCTTTAAAAGTTCCATTGCTCAATAAAAGAGCCTGTTTCTACAAGTACCCTCAGTGTTGTCATAGAAGAGTGTGCAGAAGCTGTTCACAGTATTGTTGAGGGTTTGGGGTCAGTCCACCTTCAAGTTGATTGCATTGGTCCAAAGTGCCTAGCCTTATGGATTTTTGGACTTCCTGGAAGCACTGCCAAGTCTGGGAAAACTGCAGCAATGGGAAGCACTGGTATCAGGAAAGTTCTGTAGTCTTCACCACAACTGACTCTCCTGGGTTCACCCACCCAGATTAAAATAAGGTAGTGTGGCTAAGTGGCTAGATAAGGATCTCCTGAACCCATTTACTTTCACAAATACTTTGTCTGTGTTTACTTGCTTCTTCTAAATAATAATTAAAAAGGAGATCTGAATTTTAATGAATTTGATTAGAATCTCCTCATACCAAAAAGATATGTACAATTCCTTTACAATTGTAGCAACATTAATAACAGCAGTATCAGCATTAACATCAGCAATAATAATAATAATAATAATAATAATAATAATAATAATAATAATAATAATAATAATAATAAATACAACTTAATATTTCATGTCTTCAGACTGTTAAAATTTAAAATGGTACATAAATGGGCAAAATTTACCCAGGGTTTCTCACGTGGAAGAGTAAAAAGCCCCCTTTGAGATAAAATGACATGCCAATTGACAGCTTTTAAAATTGCCCTTCTTGACAATGGGAATAGGAGACACATTTAGCCTTTTCTAGGGCCTTGAAAGCGCTGGCATTCCATCTTCTGGCTCTGCATTATGAACAAACCTGGAGTCTTTTTGACCTTGTGAATTCAGCTTGAGCCAAGCTAAGTTGAAAGCCTTAAATCAAGATCCTGTCAGAATGTGATGATTCTTGTAAGAATGATAACCTGCAGATAAGGCAAAATGAAATTTAGTTGGTGCTTGTAATGGCTTGGACCAACACTAGGAATGGAAATGTCAATCATGTGGCCTCCTTCCAAGGTTAAATTGGAACTTGTGCTTGACTCCATAGATTGGGTCCCTTGGCAATTGCTTCCCTCACATTTGGCACAAAAGAGGGCAGAGAAGGGTCTGTTAACAGGAAAGGATAAATGGCCAGGGAACATGAGACAGTTTTTTTCCCTTTTCTTAACCTGTATGTTGGAGAAATGTGGAAGGAATTGACAGGACAAAGAAAATGTCTTGATCTGAGAACTGTTCTAACATCTTAGGAACAGATGGAATTCTTTTATCTTCCTGGATACTGAATAAAGCTAAGGCCACATTATTTTCCTCCCCCACCCACAATGTTCTGTTCACTCAGATTTTTAGAAAATGCTCCTGCAATACTTTTTAAACATTTTTTCACAGCTCTCCTTGAAGTTCACGTTCTGAATAGTACGATCCCTGTGAATTATTTTAAAATATATCCTAAGAATGTTTGCAGGATCAGTGCTGCCATCTTGAATTATGAGGTGTTTTGGATTAAATCTTCAGTCACATGCACATACAAAACCACTCAAACATTCAGGCAGAATGTAGTCACTGACTAAGTCCTTATGAATGCCCCTGGGGCATTTTTACTGTGTGAGGTGCTGGTGCTGACAATGCACCATTGTTAATGAAAGCAGGTTTTGTGTCAATAAAAGCCACTCGTTCCAAGTTTATAGAAATGGCTATGAACACATTGCTGATGAAGTGCAATAAATGTGCCCATGGTAGTCTTGAATCATACCAAATCATATAATCAGGCATATTTTGAGCATGAGGTGCCTTAATATTTAGTGCTCTCTTTAGCAGGGGTGTGATTTTTGGATTTTTTGGATTACAGATCACATAATTCTCCACTCAGATGACAGACAGACACCTAAAAGTGGCTCATTTGGGAGAAAGGACTAAACTGGAAGACCTAGCTTTGCCCAGCTTTCTGTTCAGAAAGAAAATTCCCAGCTAGCACTGGGGCAAGAACAGCAAGTTTGGGCAGACCTCAAAGGCATCCAATTTGGCCTTTCTCCCAAATGAGCCACATTTAGGGGTCAGACAGAACTCCCAGAATGGCAATCCAAAAATCCCATACCTACTGTTTAATATTTCTGGTCTTTCTTGTAAAAAGGTACTCATAATAGATGTCAGAATCCTGTTCAGACAAACTGCATGTGTAAATGTGCCAGTTTGATTTTGCTCTCACTCATGGAGGAATGAATACGTAGTACCAACTTGTGGAAGTAGAATCTGGAAGTAGAAGCAAGCACACGTAGTCTGCCAGACATAATATTCATTTTAAATGTTTGTTTTGTCTGCTGGCTACTTTTAAACAAACAGCAGCAAGAGGAGGGGTTAAAATGATCTTATCCAAATAGTATCATTGTCTTTAAACATCCAAATCCAGCTGGATGAACAAACACATACAATCTTGTTCAGATAATCACAGAAAAGGACAACAGCAGAAAATATATTGGAAAAGAGGCCACAGTCCTTTCCAAAAATATTTGTTTCTTTCCAGAATTACACTGATATCACAGTATCAGTTTGACGGAACTTCCTTCCCAGCCCTACCTCCTACAGCTTTTGGTACCTCTTCAAAACAAGTACCAGAGGATTTCCCAGCCCTCTGGAACAGGTTTTTGGGGTGCATGGGGGGAAATTCCTTCCTCAATCTATGAAATCAGTACTCTGTGTTTCAGGGAATTTGAACTGATAACATATACAGTGATGTTTCTTATTTTGAAAAGGATGGCACATATGTGTTAAACACTAGATGACATTTGTTAAAAAGCACCAACATCAAATATAATTAAATATCATCTAATTATACCACTAACTTGTGTTGTTTCCTTTTCTGAGATTTTTCACTTCTCAGTCTGATGTATTTCTATTTATGTTTTTGAAGAGGCCTTCTGTTTACTGTTAACTATATTTGCATCTTATGGTTTACTCCTGTAGACTTTAATAAGATGGATTTTGATTACACATCCAAACAATATTTCTCCCTAACACCATATCTAGACCCTTCCCAGATAATAGCATTTCAATTGTGTTTATTAGGCCCATTTCATATTTCCTCAGACTTATTTTTATCTGTGATCCATTCACCATCTAGAACACTTTAAACCTAATGACATTTTATCATCATGGGTGTTCCTCTAATGCAGACGTATTTATCAAACATTTGTGCATTTTCTAGGATTTCATCCAAAATAGCCTCAAACCAGACAAATGCTGCAATAAGTGATGAAACAAAACAATCCTGGAGTGCAAAAATACATCCTTCCTCTTCATTTTGCATTCAGTTCTAGCCAAATTAACATCTGACTAATTAAAGTACTGCCAGGAATTTTAAATATCCTATTTTTAAACATATTTGGCTGATAATATACTTTTCAGATTTTTACACAATTCATTTTGGACATATAAATGATATCAGTTTCCCGCAATTAACATTTTATTTCTGTTTTTAAGGAGGGGGAGTATTCTTGTTTGTGAAGTATCTTTGCCACAAGGCTATTTTCCCCTAGTGATCTGAAAGTCTTGTTATTTTAGTCTCTCTCTCTGCTACCACATACACACAAACACTACATTTTTGTATTGTATCAGATAACAGAATGATAGTACATGCATGAAACAATATCTTAAAATATTAATCATGCATTCCCTTCTGCTGTCTTGCCTTCCCTTGCTATGTCTTTGGATAACCTTTTGTCTAATTTCTTAAGCCATCCCCCTCTTCTGCCTGACACTGTGCAATGTTTTCTCCAACCAAATAGGACTTGTGTTTTCATCACATTTTCTTGTAAACATTGTACAACAGATCCTTCCATTTCAATAGTTAGAACAGTCAATATGTCATTAAGTCACAGCAGCTAGGAGAAATTCACCAGATCAAACATCTATGATTTAGAACGATTTTTGCTTGGTGCATATTTTTGGTTTTAATGCCATATGTTGCTACAGCTTCTATTACCTTGATGTATTCTCCAACATAAACATTACTTTTTCACTGTGAAATCTAAACTTAGTAACGATAGACATCCCTATTGCAAGAAATGTACAGGTCGGGGGGGAGCTTTCTCTCATGTCTCAGATACAGGGATGCTAAGATAACTCATGTAGGTAAACCAGCACCATCAATATTCATGGGCATTTTGTGACTGTCTTCAGTGAAATCTGGACTACTAGTTTAGTCTGTCTGTGCTGCAACACTGTCACTCAAATATTCCTGTGAAACTCCAAACAGTCCACAATTGATGTCCCCAGTAAATTGCAATTGTACCTCCCCTTTAAGAACCAGTTGCGACTCTCAATTATTTCATCTGAAAACAATATTCTGTGAGATATTCCAGGATAATTTATGGATTCAAAATTCAGCTCTCAATGTCACTTTCCAGTGCAGGACTATGCACCTAACATGACTCCACGCTTCCAAAGAGATGTATATACTCTGTGACATGGCATATACAGCTGATTGCACACTCTCTGGGGAACGCAAAGTGCACGAAACAGACAGACACCTGTCATACTGTACATCAAAAACTCACAGAGCACCCAAGAGTTGTGTAATTGGACCTTACTATTATGAATAAAAAAAATCATAGTTTGTCATTTCAAAATGAGGAAATACATTTAAGCATGCAGCATCTGGTGCAAAATATTACCACACACACACACACAAAAGCGCATAGGAAGTGGGGGGTATGCCCATGTGCCACTCTCCACATTTTTTAAAGTTTTACAATGGTAATTTGGAACCAGCAATAAGCACTTATAAGAATATATCTGTTCACTGTAAGAAAATAATGTGCTACTCATTTATTTCAATTAAATAGTGAATAGTAACTATTGATAAATATGTTTTTCCCACTACCATACCATTTTAATTGGTCTTTGTTGTTTCAGTTGATGAAAAGAGATTTATCTTCCTTTGCTTAGACTCCAGGTGAAGAAAGGCTGGGGATAGATAAATGAGAAAGAATGTCACCCAGCTTTCCCCTATATTTTGCATTATAATTTTGTAACAACAAATGTTAATATTATCTATTGTGCAACTATCTGAGGTGTATTACCTAATTTTCAGTTCCTTCCATGAAATATACCATGAGGACTGAAGAAATGACACAAACACATTATGTCCTTCCTCACTTCATTCCCCTTGTGTGACGACAACTTGCACAAGCTTGGCTGAGAGGATTAATGGCAGATTTGACTCTAGGAAATAATTACAGGGTTTGACAAGACATTTGAGACTTTGGTGATAAAAGAGACTGAAGGCTTCAGCAAGAAAGTAGAATGCTGACAGGCACAATGTGCTCATTATGGAAATTTTGAAAGAGAATGAAGATCTAAAAATAAGCAAGGTATTGAAGCACATATTTTATACATTAACCAGAGTGCAAGCTTCTTGTGATTGGTGCACTACTATCATCTACATCTTCTGAGAGTAATGAGGGTCTCTTTGAAAAGCTTAGTGTAGTTCTTGCCTATGTGTTTCCTTTCTATTCCCCTCTCAAGGGGGGGGGAAGGTTCTCCCCATTGTACTGTCTAGTGAGAAAGTAGAATCAGTTCTTCATGTACCATTTCTTTCTTGATCCAATTCCTGAGCATGTAAGCATGCAGTCTTGTTAGAAAATTGGTGACAGAATCTTAATTGAGAAAAAAGTGAGTGAGCAAATACAGGAGTTGACTTATTCTCATCTGCTCTCCATCCTCAAAATGTGTACAGACCCAACTAGAGCTGAGTAAATGGTAATTTCTGAAGGTTTCTGAAACACTATCATATAAGAATTTTCTTTTTCCTTTGTTGCTCCTCAGAATAGAACCCAGACCACCCTTTCAAATTGTAAGATGATTTTTTTTACCAACAGTGGAAAAACATTTCTGGCAGTATGAGCTTTTTAAAGCTGGAAGAAATTAACTTCAAAGATGGTGGCCCTTTGTCAGAGATCTTTAAACAACGTCTGGGTGACCACCTATCAAGGATGCTGAAGCAGTGGGTTTTCTGCATGGCAAGCTAGCTAGATTAGGGTGTGATCAGACTGGCATTTAGCCTACTGTTTGGTCTGCTGCAGGGATGGGCTGGTTTGCTCCTTTTTCCAGTGATAATATGATGTGGATCCTAGAAAGGCTACAGGACCCGATGGCATTCCTGGTCATGTGCTCAAAGATTGTGCTGATCAGCTGGCTGGAGTTTTCACCAAGATTTTCAATGGATCTTTATCACAGTCTATTATTCCACCCTGTTTGAAGGCCTCCATTATTGTTCCACTGCCAAAGAAGAACCCTATGTTCTTGTGTGTTTTATTATTATGTGTACTGGAGATGGCATTTAATTTCATTGTATGGAAGTACAATGACAATAAATTAAACTCAGTTCTATGTAACACCTGGAGCAAACCAGCCCATCCC
Source organism: Intellagama lesueurii (assembly GCA_037013535.1). NCBI lineage: Eukaryota > Metazoa > Chordata > Lepidosauria > Squamata > Agamidae > Intellagama > Intellagama lesueurii. The sequence continues at coordinate 53,397,864 of JBAJHW010000003.1, read as the reverse complement.
CAGAGTGTTCCCATCTGCACCTTTCTAAACCTGTCAGGGGCTTCTACTTTGTATTCTCGAAGGCTTTCATGGCCGGGATCCGATGGTTGTTGTGGGTTTTCCGGGCTGTTTGGCCGTGTTCTTAAGGTTTTTCTTCCTAACGTTTCACCAGTCTCTGTGGCTGGCATCTTCAGAGGACAGGAGTCAGAACAGAGCACAGACAGAGTTCTGAATCCTGTCCTCTGAAGATGCCGGCCACAGAGACTGGCGAAATGTTAGGAAGAAAAACCTTAAGAACACGGCCAAACAGCCCGGAAAACCCACAACAATCATCAGCTTCTACTTTGTTTTGGTGTGGGTAGGATCACTATGTTTTGGCTCACTTCTAGCATGTGCAGTTGCCGAAAATGAACCAACGTGAGCTTGCGGCTGTGAGTTTCTGCCTTCCTTTTTGAATTTCCCATACAATTGCTGGATAGCTCACTGGTTGAGGCAAGATGGTGGGAGTTGGATTCCTCTCTGTGCATCCTTGACAGGGGCTGAACTCGATGATCCATAGGGGCCTTTCCAGCTCTGCAGTTCTAAGATTCTAACTACAGTCAACCCTCGACTTACGAACGGCCCTAGTTACGAACATTTCGACTTACGAACCGCTCTGATAGAAAAATATAGCCTCGACTTGCAAACTTTGCTTCGAGTTACAAACCGAAAAAGTCATCTTAGGTTAAAAGGAAAAAAAAGAAAAAATTCTGCCCCTAGTGGTAGGAACGGATTAACCGGCTTTGCATTAGTTCCTATGGGAACTAATGCTTCGACTTACAAACCGCCCCTCGACCTAAGAACCAAAAACAGCCGGAACGGATTAATTAGTTTTCAATGCATTCCTATGGGAAATGCTGATTCGACTTACGAACTTTTTGACTTAAGAACGTCCTTCTGGAACGGATTACGTTCGTAAGTCAAGGGTTGACTGTAACTCATATAATGAAGTGGCTTAAGAGAGCCACTTAATGATACTGGGAAATTAAACACTTGTTTGCTTCTGTGTAGAGGGGCAGAGGAAGTAATTTTTTTACACTGCATTAATAGAGTGCTGATGGACTTCCATAAGTTATAAAAGATTTTTTTTTAAATAGAAAACTTTCTCCCAGAAGTGGAGGTAGAGAGGAGGGGCAAGGAGAGGGATTTTTCTTTTCTTTGTGACTTGTCTTAAAGGTTGGGTTGACAACCCACCCACAGCCAAATCCACCACTGGCCAGTACTTGGGAGGAGCAGCAGAGGAAATTATTTTCCATTATCATGAATGTCACTCCTCTAAAACCACATCATGATACAGGAAATTCAAAGAGGAAGGAGCTGGACCAAATAAGTGTCACTTTAGATGTGTCTGCCATTTGGATGTACTGTATTTCCCCGAAAATAAGACAGGGGCTTATATTAATTTTTGCTCCAAAATACGCATTAGGGCTTATTTTCAGGGGATGTTTTATTTTTTTTCATGTACAACAATCTACATTTATTCAAATACGGTCATGTCATCTTCTTCTGGTTGCTGCACAATGCTGCACCATGGTGGAGGGCGGGGTTTCACTTAACTGGGGCTTATTTCTGGGGTAGGGCTTATATTACAAGCATCCTAAAAATCATATTAGGGCTTATTTTCAGGTTAGGGCTTATTTTCGGAGAAACAGGATAATTTAGTAATCCAGTAATGTAGTAATTTAAGATGCTTCAAGCAGAAACCAAAAATTTCTCAAATCACCCTTTATGGGAAGGCTACATCTGTTTAATGTCTGCATTGCCAGCAACTGTTAAATGTACAAAAGTTCTGTGATGAGAAAAAGTGATAAAAATTATTAAAAAATAAGGGGGGTCATGGGACTCAACGGGTTGCATCTTGTGCATCCCTATATTATAAATACAGACTCTAAGAATAACTCAGGCTTCTGTACCCTAAAGCAACTGTGAAAGCAGTGTTTCCAAGAGCCCATCTACATCATGCTGTCATCTCCAGTCATTCTGAGGTTGCCCTGGGTCATTCTGGTACTTTTTGGTACAGATTTGCTGGATGCATTGGGATGCACTGAGTTGTCCTAGTACTTGTCCACCAAGGATGGGGACTCGTGACTTGAGTCTGACTTCAGTTGCACCGGCGACTCACCTTTAAAAAAAAAGAAAGACTCAAGACTCCACTCATGCCTCTGACCCACTTTTCTAAGTCACGTTTTTGAGTCCCTAGCCCACACACCCTCCCTCTACTTCCCTCCTTCTTGGCAATCAATAAACACTACCTGTGGGGGAGGCAGTGGGGACGACACGGAGGGATGCACTTCTACGGTCGCCCTCCCTGCTCCGGAGCCCCTCCCAGCTCTTGAGCAAGGGCCCCATGCCCAAGTCCCTGTGCACTGCTGCAGCTTAGGAGGCCTCTACGGCACTGCAGAGGGACATACAAGACCGAGATGGCATCTGCTGTTGCCAGTACCACCACCAGCAACAGTTTCTGCCTGGCTGGGATGGGGAGCAGCAATGGGGATGGAATGGAGGTGGTGGACTCAGCAGGTAAGGCAAGGCGGAGGGTGTTGCTAATGCTGGAACAGCCAGGGAGGAAGGTGGCGGGGGAACTTCTACAACTCCAGAATTCCCCAGGTAGGGATTTGCAGCTTGGACTCGAGACGTGGACCCAAATACTCAGACTTGCAACGAGGACCCAAAGACTGGGACTCGGAACTTGGACCCAAAGACTTGCCAACATCCCTGCTGTCCACACACATTTGGAATTGTTATCTGATGTCTCACTCCCAATGTAAGTTGCCCTCCTCTGTACGTTTTCCTCACCTAATTCACTCTGTTCTTTCTTCTCTCCTTATTTTACATGCCAGTCGCTCTCAAATCTTCCCATTTTCAGTATAAAGCTTTCTAATTTTAATTTTAAAATTATTTTTACTTCTCACTTTTGTGCTATGGTGCAAAACTGATAATATAAAAATTAAAAAGCAGCGTTAAGGAACAGATGCCGTCTTCTCTCCCTCTCCCCATCGACTTCATTCTCTCCTTCCTTGTTTGTTTTACTCACCCATTGTTTTCAAACTTTCACACTTCCAATTTTAATTTTTGCTTACTTCAGTTTTCACTATTGTCCTATGGTACAAAGGCTATAATATTTTTTAAAAGTAAAAAGCAGAATGCAGGAATAGCTGATATCCTCCCCGAAATTAAACAGGAGTGGCAGTAAGGCACAGAAAGGTGCAAACAGACCAGCAGTAATGTCATCAAATGACATACACTCACAAAGTGCACAGGTCAGCCCACATCAACACAGTACTGAGTTTCACACAAGCAGATCATGCACAGGAGTAAACTGGAGCAAAGTCATACAAAAATACAACACCACTCAGTGGTGGAGTAACTCCTCCCAAGAAAGTTTTTTTTCTCTCCTGCTTTGACTCTTCTGATTCTAGTTTCAGCTTTGTGTCATATGGACACTGGAATGCCATACCAATATAATGGGTGTAAGGAACAAATGCTCGGTGTGCATGGATAATTGAGAACCAAAGAAAAGAAAGAAGAAAATGAAGTACGAGGCCAAAAAGGGTGAAAAATAGTATTGAGGTGTGGATGGGTTAAAAAGCATTTTATTATAAATGCTGGTTTCTAATAATAAAAGTATGTCTGTTGTATCCCCAAGATACAGTAACTACAACAGTTTGAAAGCAGACAAAACTTGGGTACCTCAGCGGCCTGGAAGTTAATGCAGTTCTACAAGCAAGTTTTAAATGTCTAGAAGGTTTTGACTGCACAGCAAAAAAGCAACTGAGGTGATAGCCAAACATTTAAGGAATAGAAAACTTCAAAGTTATCAGTTAAGTATCCCTTTATTTTGTCTATGGCATAGCTTAGAAGGTAATTACACAAAACATGAAACTTGTGTTTTTTTTACTAAGGACAAAGCTGCAATCTAAATCCAATACTGGACTCAACTAATTTGGATCCTTGACACAAAATGAGAACAATTAGTCACAGTATTTTTCTAACCAATTTCTACCAATGAGAACAATCATAAGAAAAGTTGCAAAAGTTCACAATTATATATTTATAAAATTATTCCTTATTGTTTGATAGAATTTTGTTTTAAATCAGGTAATTTTGTTTCTAAACAGGAACAGTAGGCACAACATTGGGGCACAAACCAACCAAGATTACAGATTAGATTTTAGGAGGGAAAGGAAGGGCTCTACTCTTCTGACAACGCTTTGCTCTCAGAAAATATTTTTCCCACTTTGTGTGTGTGTGTGTGTGGGGGGGATTATTTTCTTTTTTTAAGGGCTATATCTGTTCATTAATCTCTACAAATGGGAAAACAACCCTAGAGCCAAGAAACTGATTTGAAGGAGAAAAGCAGGGCTTCCTCTCCCCTTCCATATTATGTTGCTGCAAGTTAAGGATTTCAAACCCTCTCTTTATAGGATTGTGGCAGTGACCCACTCTGAGATATCTTTTTGCCACAAACATATTACATTTATTTAATTAATACAAATTATTATAGGAATCCAAAGTTACATTTCTCGTATCATAATTATATGAGAAGGAAGAGGCCTGTTTGCATTTATTCTAGTTGCATAAAAATTCCAAATCTGAGTCATTTATTCAGGAAGAACAGTCAGATGCAAATGCCGCATACATTTTTAAAATGTGCATAATATAATTACAACTGGAAAAAAATCATTACTCCGTGAACAGTATGAACGATTGACAGCCCATGAATGCATCGTTTTTTAAAGTTATTAATGAGCTTTCAGGATACTTCTTGATACTGCTTTGCTGCATTGTGAATTATTAGATCATCAGCAACCAATGATAAATAATGTATTTGCAGTCATTCCACTGGATATTTATCCCTATTTGTCTACATATATGCACAGACATCCAGTCCTTTTAAGAAGACAGGATTTTTTCCCCAGCATAATAAACAACCTAGCATTGATTTGCAAAGGTTTTGAGATCAGAGATTACTTGGAGTTCAAGAAAGAATGAGGGCATTAGACTGTTCTCATCTATTGCTTTCTGCAGTACAATAGTGAATTGTTTGAATAATATGCAAATAAAGAGTGATTTAATAAAATCAGTTCAAACCTCTTTACCTTTATGTATTACACATAAACCAATACATTTTACTTTTTTCTACTTAATATAAATAAGAACCCTTATGAAAATCTTGCTATAACATATACACAGATGACAAAGTTAAAAAGGTAATTGCCTTGACTGTTTGTGGATGAGCTCTAAGCAGGAGATTTGGATTACAGGAAACTAGTATCATCTGCAGGGGAGATTGTGACAGAATAAAAAAATGAAAATGTACACTTGAGAAAAGAGTTTACATGGTGTTTTTTTTTACTCCATGGCAAAAAAAGCAGCTGAGGTGATAAGAGCTACATTCCTGCAATATTATATACATCATGATAATATATCTTAGCATGTGGAACTGTCATCAGAACATTGTGGTATACCTCCACCACCTAAAATGTGTGCTCTCATTCAGGGCTCCTATCCAAACAACAACCTTGTAATACTGATGATCAGACTCATTGGGGATAAGAAGTGCTGTAATTTTAAAGAGAAAAAAGAGAGACAAAAGATGACTCCCCTCCTTTTTTTTCTGCCTTGTGAAATATTCTTCTCGTTCAGTCTGTAATGCTACAAACGTCATGTTGGGATTCCCTATCCATCCCATTTAACTGCTGTATCTAGGATGGGAAAAAAAATTTAGATGGTTGGGGGAGGCGTTATTTTTCTGTTCCCTCTGATGAAACCTCCTTGTGTACTGCAAGGAAAGGGGTTAGCTTGTCCAGGATGTTATAACATTACGAGATCAACCTAATGAATTCCCTTTACATTTGCTTTTCTATCTGACTGGATCAGAAGGGAGTTAACACTGGCCTTTCTCTCTGCACCAGTCTGCCTATTCCAAATTTTCCTGATCAAGACAGAAGAAGGAGGTACTCTAATCTATGCATTGCTCTACTCTTCCCTCTTGGATATCAAACTGTTTCATATTTCAGTACAGAAAAACTGTGCTCTCTGATAACAGTTAGATAAAAAAAAAAATCTTTCTCCCACTGGGCCAAAAGACCATTAAGATGAGAGACTGATACACATACCACAAAGGCCTCTGATCTGGCAATGAGGTTTCTATGTCACCAAGTTTAGTGGACACGTCTGTTTGTGTGTCTTTTCCCTCTACCAGGATCATGTACGAGGAACAAAAACAACAACAGAACAAAAATAACAACAGAATACACTTTGTGTATCTCATTGTTAATTCTACATTCTATGTTTTTCATGTAGAGTGTAAATGCATGTTGAATTGTAGAAAGCTGAGGAAAATATTTAGTAACGCCGAGAACAAAATATGATGGCAGTGACATTTGGGCTAAAGAGGTTAACAAATAAAATGTTGAGATGGTGACAGTTTGACAGTTCTTAAACTCTGTAGCTAGTCATGAGCAATTCCTGTGGATGTATGAAAAAAAGAAAGAAAGACACACCAAATCAGATGTCAGAAAGAAAGAGTAGTACTCGTATTCAAGAGAGTACAGTACATAGCTGTGCATAGACCTTTCTCTTCAGGTAAGCTTTCCCTCAGTAACTGGCTGCCTGATGAGGTTTTTGAATAGATTTTTGTGCCTTCCTGCTTTGAATGTGTTTTTAGTATTGCTTTTGTTTACCATTTCTTAGAGTGGATTTTGTTTTATCCTTTTTAATATTTGTATATGTTTTAGCTTTAAATTTGGTCTTTTAATAATGTAAGCTGCCTCCTTTTTAAGGAGGAAGGCAGGGTTAAATAAATAAATAAATAAATAAATAAATAGCTGGTGATGGGTTTGAGGTTGCAGGGTAAGGGTGGAGGGGACTTTTTGATCTGTCATCCAGTCTATGACAAGTATGTTTGTTTTAGGGTCATCAGTTTTTCAGAATTTAATTCGTACCTAAAGACTGTAAAAAGATGATTTGCAAGAGAATGCTGTTAATGCTACGGCCTAACAAAAATGTCAGGCCAACCAACATATTTTCTGATGTTTTGAAGAAACTGGGGAAAAGGTGCAGAAGAATTATACTGTGTTCATGCTATAAAATTAGAAAAGTAACTTTCAAGGAAGGAACAGACGTCCAATCTGCAGCCACTAAAACAGCCAGCCTTTACATAAACATCCACCTGCTTTTTCAATCTCAGAGGTGCCTTATATGGAAGTAAATTCAGAATACTGCCATTCTTCCAATGTGATCAAATCAGTCACAAAATGGGATTAGAATATAGCACTTCCCAAGTGCTTTATAATTATTTAGGCATTTAAACCGAGCCATTATGAAGCAATCAATTACAAGTGCAAAGCAAATCCTTCTGTGATGCTGTTGAGCAGGAAAGAAAAATAAAAATTAAAAATGGGGAAGGAAAATTACTCCTCCAAGGGAACTATTTTTTATCTTTGTGTTCTCTTGATATGACAGCTATTGTCTTTTCCAAATATTTCCACTCAAAAGCAGCCTGGCCTATCTGCAACGTGTAGATTCCACCAAAACCTCACCTGGTCAACTCCATCTATTTGTCACCTGCCATACAGTTCATGAAATTTGTTTATAGCCAGCTGAGAAAAAGATATATAAACTCACCCACATGAGAAAGATGTTGGATTTACAGACAACTGACAAATGAGTTTGGAATGAGAATGTGTATGAGAATAGCCTACAGTGTGTCATTATGCCATGACATGAATATATGACATCTACCCCCAGCTGATGCTGGAGGCAAATGAGCTATGCTGCATCCACTGGAGTAATTTCTCATGCCTGAGGTTTCTCTCTTCATTTTTCTTTCTGAAACAATATATAATAAAACATACCTTTTGCAGCCTGATCCTAACACTTGCTGCATCAGCAAATAAACTTCAGCTCATAGCACACACACTTCTGGTTCATGGTACTCTGGTTGACAGTTCAAAGCTAGCTAGTTCAAAGAAATAAGGACTTAGGGCAGAAAGAGACACATCTGAATATAACACTCATGTTTTGCACAGTCTAGGTTTGCTTCTCTTTGCATCTTTGCTTAAAGATCAAGTTGCAAAAGTATAAAAGACTTTTTTCTGCAGAGACTACTACAATCAAAGTGGATGGTATTGGGTGCTATGTATCAATGACATTACAATGGTTAAAACACCGCTTACTGGACCAGTGCAGTTTAATAAAGAAATTTAGCACCAATCTGAGACACAAATAATTACAGGAATGTAGAGACATATGTCCAGGACATATCTAGAATGATATGCTTACTTATATACAGTACACACACAACTGGATTGGAACTCTGCTGTGGTTACTGATATTTTAAGTCTTAATACTAACTCTGGGTGATTTAATTCATATAAGCATTACCAAGTTCATTAAAAAAATTCTCTCCTCCTTGAATTGTGGGCGTGGGTAGGCAGAAAATTGAATAGAGAGATAAGACAAGGCAAGGTTAGGAATTTATTGAGCAAGTCTTATATGAATGAAATGCTTTCATCACAGAATTAAAATTTCTAGCTGAATTTTTTTCAAACACAACTGTTTTTTCCACCCACCTAACCCTAACCTTCTCTTTTCCCTTCTGCATAGCTGCGCATAGAGGATACACAATGTCTATTTGCATTTTTAGATCTTAGATTTCTAAGCTGAAATTGCTACCTCTTTCAGAAGACAAACCTGGATCACCTGAATGGAGAAGTATCCTGAAACTACATTCTTCCTGGACAATTTATTTCTCTATTACTTTGTATAATCAAGTTGAATGAAATAGAGTGTTATGCTTTGGAAACAAAGCTAAATTAAATATTAATGCAGTAATCTATCAATTACAATGATGCAACTAATGGCTCAAAATGGCTTTGTATGAACTTTTCAGGATGGATTAATAATATAATGAATGTTGTATATTCACAATTACAGCAAGAAATAAAATATTGTTTTAGTTAATCCCCTCATTTTCACTGATGGTAACTGGTAAAGCAACAATATGAATATTCATTGCAGTCTTTTATAATGTGGGGCCTACATAGAGTAAAGCAAATATTAACAAGCCATTACAACTCAGAAAAATCTAAGGGAATCATGGGTTCCAAATTATCTCAATTTTTAGAAATCTTACTAATTTTCCAGATAGCATTTTTATGCTGAGAACATTAGTGGCTAAAGTATAAATTCTAATTTTAGAGTCATTTTACATATTGCAGCCCCTTTTCACAATGCTGAAAAGTTATTCTCTACATTGTGTTGGTCTACAAGAAAACTGGTTCTTTACAACAGGAGTTGGGAGCTCATTGGAATGTAAATAATTGCATGTATTGCCTCTACAGCTGTGATAGCGGCCATTAGAGAAATGAAGCCCCAGTGTGAAGATGCTTCACATGATTGAATAAACATACAGTATATAGAAAAGGGAATTCAGGTATTGCATGTTGGTCATGTTGTATTTTTATCCCAAAGTACTTTTCAGTAGCCAGCATGTGGAGGCTGAGGATTTCTATTATCCCTAAGAGTATTATTTTAATGCAACAGCGCTCCAAATAATATCATTCTGAAATATTACAGTGGCAGTATTACAAATGCTTGCATTTAATATGTAGGTCAAGCTGGCATTTTCAGACAAGAGCTGACTGCACCTCTGGTTGAGGATTAGCAATAGTCACAGCTGGGACTCTAAGATGACAAAATGCAAGGGTTCTTTCTATCTTTGACGCCTAAACAGATGTTGGAAATAGCCTTTAATTAGAGCTGAAAACATATTAGTGTTGCAGACAGGTGACTGAGGCAGTTTTTCTGGGCTTGTGAAACGAGACTTGAAGAAATGCTATAGTAAAATCCCAAAGACTAAACAAAGACAGCTAATCTGCATAATTGAGAAGAGAGACTCTGATACTCTGATTGGTTAAGAACTTTTTTCTTCCAGTCACAGGCTATCTCTAACATGTGTTACTCCTTTCCATCCTCAGTGCTGATCTGACTGCCACTCTGGTCTCAGGTATGAGGGTTTGTTAGCAAGTGCCTTCAGGTGCACCTCTTCCTATATAAGTGTGCCCATGTGGGTGAACCCTAAGAATTTCCTAGGTGGTGGCAACAATGCCAATTCTTTGGTAGGTGCTGGGAAGGGGTGGGTTGCCATTTTAAGTTTTCACAAACTCCAAATTGAACTCATAACTCTGCCAGAGGTAGAGCAAGTTAAAAAGTGAGAGAGGTTAACACATTGATCCCCTTTTCCTCTAATTCTTGCAACAACATATGTCACCTTTGAGTAGAAACTGCTGTTGCACTTATTCTGGCTTCCTGATGAGAAGGTCCATTGGTTGGTTTGGGGATGTTCAGCATTATTAAGGGAAGTTTTTTGTAATAAGTACCTTTATGTGCCAACATCATATTCCATTACATGTGCAGGCGCAGGAACCTAAGCACCTTTAAATGTTGATATTACCACATTTAAAGCCTTCTGCCACTTTAAAGACTAACAAATGTTATCTGAATAAATAGTAACAAGCCCCAGATCAACACATAACCTATCTTGGATCATAGCCTACTTATCAGATTTGTAAAATGGGGTGTAGACAGTGAAACTTTGTTTGGCTTTCTTAAGAGCCAACTAAACTTTGGCTTTTTTGAGAGCTAGGATGCTATAGTGCTGAGAATGATGGACTATGAAACTCACTTGGTTACTTTACATCAGTCATGTTGTCTCAGTCCAAACTATTTCATAGAGTTGATGCGAAGACAAGGGAAACAGATGCAAGTGCAGTTTTCAATATTGCACACCATTATTTCTAATCACAGGGTGGCTTTGTTAAAGCAGTAACCTGAAGTTTCCCACTTCCTGGAGTTGAGGCACTTCTGAAGACTATGTGATGGAGGAAAGTTCAGGAAACCTGGGTTCAAGTCCTTGCTGAGCTATAAAAACTGACTGGGGTGTAGGGCTGATAAAACCAACCAAATATCTCACTTACCTTAAAAATCCTATTAAGGTTGCTTTAACTAATTTCTATTCTTTATTCCATCCTACATCCTAAGATCTCAGGGCAGAATAAAAAAAATAAAAACATAAATATTTAAACATAATTTTTTTTTAAATTTAAAAACATTAAAAGCTGCATAGAACTTTAAAACCAACGACAATTAAGTGGAGTCCAACTTGACAAAAGATAGCACACAGGCTGTTAAGAAAACTGCTCTCTCTAACCAACACCTGCAGGCCTTTCCCTGCCTTTCCTCGTTTCCACTTTCTGTGGAAACAGAATTCACCGCATTCCAATCACCGAAGACAAGCAAGGACCACCCTTTTAATCTAGTTTACTTCCTGCGGAGAAGGGGAGTGGTCGTTGTGTTGTTTCTTCTTGGAGGAGGGCGTAAAGGGCTGTGCAGTTGTGAAACATTGAAGGAAAAAAAAAGTCTTCCAGGAAAAGTCATGCCTAACAGTAAGTGGTGAGGCATCCCTCGCTCTCCGGGGCAATTCAAAACAGAGCCATCTGTTTATTCTTTGTGGATAAATAACTGGCATTATTTTATAACTGACATGATACCGTTTTATTATTTTTAAAAAATGTTCATAGAAGGAAGTTATAGTATAAGTCTTGCATATAGAGCCAATGCCAGAAACTCCACTTTGTGAAGCAGAGTATACTCAGTTTACCATTCTTCCAAGTGGAGCCTTGAGGCTGCAGGCCTGCACTTATTTACCTGGAAGTAACTAATTTAATTCAGTGGGACTTACGATTTAAGTGCCCCGTAGGCTGCTCCTCATGTCTCAAAATCTGTTAATTATTTTGTTCCTCCCTTGCCTGAGTTTTTATCTGCTTGTAAATTTAGCAATTGAGGACAAAGATTCTTATTATGTATACTGCTGTGAGTGGTATCCCCCCCAAAAAACAAAAGGAATTAAACAGGCTGCCTGATAAGCAAATTGTATTCCTTTTTTAAAAAGCTGAGCTCAGAAAATTACCTTTTTAAGAATAATGAATATAATAATTTGCTGAAGCAATCCATAACTGAGCAGGTGCTCTTTTGGTTGCAGAGTATCGTCCAAAAGGGCTAGATTGAGATGGCTTTAACATGTCATTAAGTATTTTCTTCTGTAAATTTACCTCTGAAAATTTACTTAAGAGTTTTGGGGTTATTGTTTATATAGAACCAAGTTTAAAATAAATGGTTTGATTTGTATCCTGCCTTTTTAACAGAAACTGCAACCAAAAGTGGCTTATAATCTTTTAAAATGCAGTTTTAAAAGATACCTTATAAATGTTGAGACATAATTATATCACATATATAATTATATCATAATTAAAGCAGAATATAGTTAAAAGGATTTAATAGTTTAGATTAAAATAAAGTAGCACATCCTTAAAAGTCTAACCCTTAGTGTTAGTTGCCAGTTAGTTGCTATCTAACCAACCTGTTTTTTGTGTGCAAGCAGAAGAACAAGAAAGGTTTTTGCTCTTGTTGTACCTGCAGTCTGCTTTCCTACTGTTTGTTTTTTGGTTGGTAATATGGAGGCCAAAGCTCTATCTCATTGCAGTTGTTAAGTGGATGTAGTTACTTAGAAAAATAAAGGCATTTTGCACATGCCTTAGGATACTCTTGCAACCAGTTTCTATTAACTTTGACAAAGTCAGCCATATCTAGACTGCATGCCCTTGTCTTTGAAAGCAGTTACCTTTAATAATCTGTATCACTTATCTATCTATCTATCTATCTATCTATCTATCTATCTATCCTCCTTGTTATAATTCATTTTTATGTGGTGCTTATCACTGTGTTAGGAAATGTAAAAAATTTTTTAACCTCTGTTAGATCTTGGGTTTTGTGGAGGTGAAAGAACCGCAAACTAATGACTAATAGGATTGAGAACTGAGAAAGAAAATCTTAACATACTATTTGTGCAAATATCTTTCTTTTTAAAACACACACACATGCATTTTCTTGAGTGATAACAATCTGCTTAGATACATAACTGTACAGCAATATCTCATGGTAGAAAAATCAATGCTGGGTAAGTCTGAATTTTTCTTAAAAATTCATAGGGCTCTTGAAATGGCATCCCAGAACCATTTTGCTATTTAAATAGCAAAATAGCCTGTATGTAACCTTCTCAAAAATGTTGATTCTGTGCATTTCAGTAGAAGTAGCACAGTATTCACTGCAGGGAACATTCTTAGTATATCAGAAGCTCTTATGATGATGTATTACATGTTGTCACGGTATAAGGCATTGTACCAACATGGTAAGACATGGTCCTTGGCCTAAGGATCTTGTCATCTCAATCAGAGAGATAATAGATTTCAAGTGTATGAAACATCAAGGGGAGAATGACATTTGAAGCCTCTGCTGAATGAGGAGAAAAAACAGACCTTTGCACCAAGCTGAGGTGGTCATTCCTATTATACTGTGGTTCATCACATGTACTTGAGTTTGTCTTCAGGTAATAGATAAGAGACTAATCATAGCAGCTGTTGCCGCTATAAAATATTATAAAATAGGCTATCCACATCAGCCTGGTATTGCACAGATAAGATATATATGTTTTGGCTGATCATACTAACAAAGAGACAGTAAGTGAGGTACTTATCTGTAGTCTAGTAGGATATTTACTTGTCATGTCATGTTTTGTAATCAACTATTATGCCCCCCCCTCAGCATTTTTGTAACGTAACTAGCATTATTGGGTGTTTTAGTTGGGTGTCAAGCTTAGGAGAAATAAATCTACACTTTTTGTTATATCAGCAGATTTGTTACACCTAGTTACATTAGATAGGCTACATGCATAATAAAATATTGTCCAAGCAGGCTGCTAAAAAATTTGAGGTATAATTTAGTAGTTACTCTGGATCACCTAATAGTGCAGTCCAGCAGAAAAGTACGTCATGGAGAAAATGATAATAGAAACATAAGAATAAAAAAGGAAAGAATATTTAGAATTCCATCCCAAAGTGGCAGAATCCTGTGGAACATGTCAAACTACAAATGCTATAAATATAAATAAATACTATTCATAGAGTGAGTCTTACTTTTGTTAACGTCCATCATATTCTTGCAATCAAGCTGGTAAAATGTGAGCTGGATCCATATGTTAGGTGTGTTTGTAGCTGGTTGATAGGGTGTAACCAAAGAATACCTATTCTTAGTTTCTTACCATCCTGGACTGAAGTGATAAGCATAGTTCTGGTACCATTCTGTCTTGGATTTAGTGTTATTCTATGTCTTTCTGAAAGATGAAGGAGCAGAGATTATTCAGTATGCGGATAATATCAAACTGCAAGGGGTAACTGTCAGAAGACAGAATCAGAATTCAAATTGTTTAACAGATTGGAGAACGGGACAAAACAAAGAAAACTAGTTTCAGTAGAGAAAAAAGTAACACTCAACATTTAGGCAGATAAATCAAATATACAGATATAAGGTGGGTGACATCTGTGTTGGCAGTAGTGTATAAAAAGTCATATCACCCCATCTTGGAATCCTGGTACAGCACAAGCTAATGAATCAGTAGTGTGATGCAGATGCAGTGCAAAGCATACTTAGTGCACCTCTAATAATAATCATGTGCTGTGAAGTCAACTCTGACGTATGATAACTCTTTCCAGGTAGAGAATATTCAGAAGTAGTTTATCATTCCCTTCTTCTGGGGGTGCCTTATGATTGTGTAGCTTTCCAAAGGTCACAGAGGCTGGCTCTACTCACAGGAGCCACAGTGGTGAATTGAACTCTCAACCTCTGGCTGCACAACCAGATGCCTAAACCACTGAGCTTTCTAGCCAGCAATACAAATCTAGGTGGCATTAACCAAGTTATTGTGTTCTGATTAAGAGAACTAATAGTGCCATTCTAACTTGTTTTAGTCAGACTTCTCCTGGAATACTTTGTCCAGTTTGGGGTATTACAGTCTATGAAGGATATTGGCAAACTGTAATGTGGCAGGAGGAGGGCACAGGATGGCAAAGCACTTGTGGAACATGTACTCCATTATTAAGCTATGGCTACCTTCCATGCTATTTTTCTATGCTTAGATGTGTGCTGGAATTGAAACATTTGTACAATCCTGTGAAAGTTATCTACGTGAAAAAGTTGGTTATATGAAATAAGTAGAGTAGGAATGTACAAATCAGCTGTACTCTTAAGAGATGTAACATTGGATGAGGAAGGCAGGAGGGTGTGAAGTTACTGGACTCATATTCACTAGGGTTTGAAGACATGGTCTGGGAGAATACTACAATTTTATTGCTTGTTTTTTTCTAGTACATTAAACTGTAAAGAACTCTCAGTAAGGTGGTACAGAATTTACACAATTTTAGTTAATAACTTAATAAACAAAGTAAATGAATGATGAAAACTGAATTCTCCCTCTCATTTGTGATTATTTAGGGCATCTCTTTGATAAGGTTGATAACACCAGTGGATCCAAAGAAGCTCCTTGTACTATAATTGCCAAGCTGTGTTACAATTAAATATGTTGGTGGTTCTTTGAAGAAAGGGAAAAAAGATTCCTTTCTCTTATCCCAATATTTCTTTCTTTCTTTCGTTCTTTCTTTCAAAAATGCTTTTCTTCCCTCTTTGTTTACTGAACAGAGTTCATTTCAGAAGCAACAAAGCCAGCATCTGTTTTAATAACTTGTTCAGAACAGCTAACAGATTTCACTCCACCCTATATAGCAAGGTTAACTGCCTGTGAAGCAACCCCCCCTGCTTAATTATTTTTGTTTATGTACTTACTGAAGCAATATTCGAGTTAGTAGTTGTAAAAATAAGGAAGAAAGTGTTTTGAAAACATGTTTTTTAAACAGCTTGATAGATATGTATGAGGTAAAGAATACAAAAATAATTGTTCTGTGTGACTGGGAGCAGTCATCTCAACCAAGATAGAGCTATTTTATCACTCTGTTTCTCATCTGTTAATGATCTTGTATGGTGGCACATATAAGACCATTGGGGTCAGGTGGCCATATACTTACAGCTGATGAGGGACTAAAGGAGACATCCCAAATCTTATGGGGTGGCCCAATAAGAGAAGTGTAGATGAAGCAGGAGAAAAGCTGCCTTGCTGCAGCATTTGTAACGGTCTTATAGCTGGCAGAAAATCAGCAGCTATATGCACTATATGTGCTGATAATGATTGACTAGTTGGTATCTTTTTACAGCCATTGACACAATTTTGGAGATAAGAAGATTCAGAGATTGGAGAAGCAGTATTTGAAAGCTCAGCAAAGGTAGGATTAAAGGTTTAACTTTAAACATAAGCTCGAAACAGCTTGAAAATAAGGCTTAATATGAATAGTTTTATTTTCAAGTCTGACATTACAGCTGAGACTGAAAATTTGTCTTGTAGTCAGATTTTCACCTTTGCTTTTAAAACACTGACATAATTTCCTGAAAAATTATATTCACTATACTATCTAGGATTGCCTCAGAATTTAACATAATGTGAAATTGCACTGGAAATGCAGGCATTCAGTGGATATTGTCAATGTTCTCAAACATTCTGCTGAGCTACCTACAACAGGATCTGTTTTGGTTTTTTGGTAGAACTAGAATTATGGTTGTACCTTGTTTTCAGGACGAGAACAGAAGTGAGCTCACAGCTCTTCAATGCAGATATCTATTCCCTGCTACCTCTACCAAGAAGATTTCTTAATTACTGCAGTTAAATTTCTTTGTTTTAAATGGCCAGAAGTCAATTTTGCTGATAGTTTTTAAAACAATTGCATATTAGAAATTCTTGCCAAGCCAATGCAGACCATTGAGAAATCTGCCAGTACGTTGCACTTTATTTTCTATAGAGTGTGACGTAAAGATTTCTGATGGAAGGAGGTCTTTATCTTATTGCTAAAGATAAAGAAATGGTGACATCCTTCCATGTGAGCCAAAGGGTGAACTTTGGGGAAGCTCTTCCAGCTTATCAATAGAGCTATGCTAGAAGTACAATGCTTGCCTAACAAAGTAGGAGCAAACTCAACCTGGCTATATGTACTCTGTATAAACCTGAAGTTCTTTTCTGAATATAGACAGTCCTAACTTGGAATATTCATGCAAAGATGAGAAGATGGATTATTCCATGGAATTCAAGGGTTTGACTTTAATCTTCCTAATGTTGCTACTAAGCTAAAAGAAACATGGGACAAATACTAGCACAGATACCAGTTCTATTCAGTTAATGATATATCAATACAACAGTAAATCATTTTGGAGCTTTGTGGTGCAATCAAAACAGGGAATCATGCTTGGAAAAGAAGGTCCCTTTTCTCTAGGAAACTCCTGTGGTCATGGCATGGATCATAGAGTAATGGAGTCGAAAGGGGCCTATAAGACCATCGGGTCCAACCCCCTGCTCAGTGCAGGAATCCAGATCAAAGTATATCTAACAGATGGTTGTCTATTTTTTTCTTGAACACCTACAGTGTTGGAGTGTTCACAACCCTGCAAAGTAATTGGTTCCATTCTCTTACTGCTCTAACAGTCAAGAGGTTTTTCTTGCTATTCAACCGAAATCTGGCTTCCGGAAACTTGACCCCATTCTTGTGTGTCCTGTGCCCTGGGATGATTGAGAACAGATCCTTCCCCTCCTCTGTATGACAGCCTGTCACATATTTGAAAAGTGCAATCATATCTCCCCTCAGTCTTCTTTTCTCAAGACTAAACATGCCACTTTGTTCAGTCTTTCCTCATGGGGCTTGGTTTCCAGTCCCCAGATCATTCTTGTTGCTCTCCTATGAAGTAGACTATATTTCTGTTAATGCAGCCTAAAATAGCATTTGTTTTCCCTTAGTGTAGAAATTTGCACTTATACCTGTTAAATTTCATTCTGTTATTTTAAGCCCAGTATTTGAGTCTATTAAGGTCTTTTTTAATTTTGTTTGTGACTTCCAGAGTTTTAGCTATTCCACCCAATGTTGTGTCATTCAAAAATGTGAGAAGCATTCCCTGCACCTCTTCATCCATTTAATAAAAATGTTGAAGACTACCAGGCCAAAGATTGAGCCTTGTGGTACCCTTCTTGTTACCTCCTCCCAGTGTGAGAGAGAACCATTGATAAGCACTCTTTAAGTACTATTCTTTAACCAACTATATATCCACCTGGCAGTTGTTCTATCCAGCCCACATCTAGTTAGCCTGCTAATCAGAATATCATGGGTACTTTGTCAAAGTCTTTGCTGAAGTCAAGATATATTATGTCTATAGCATTCCCACAGTCTACCAAGGAGATTACCCAATTAAGAAATGAAAAAAAAAAATCTGGCAGGATTTGTACTTGACAAATGCGTGTTGGCCTCTACTTATTACTATATTGTTTTCAGGGTGCTTACAGAGTGGCTTCTTTATAATCTGCTCCAGAATTTTCCCTCATAATTTTCCCTCATAATTTTCCCTCATAAAATTTCATATAGAGTGCTTACTGTTACCAAGGGCAAAATACAAATTAATTTGCATGTCATTTGATTAACTTCTATTTAGACAGAGCATTCATAAGAGCGCCGGTACAAGCAGTAAGTATAGGTGTTTTTTAAAAGGATAGAACTGTAGCTCTGGAAGGGTCCTCAAGGTTTTGATAATGCTTGCTAAATTATCTTTGCCTTCAAGCTCATGAGCTTCAATTCAAAGCCATCAGATTTATTTCCATTGAGTCTTTCCCACCTGCAGCTTTGTTGTTGTGCTTCTTCCTCCATTGGCAGGTACCTGTATCACTACCATAGCTTCTGATGCATCCATGACATTCTTTAAATTTAAGTGTAAAGCCCTCCAGACCAGGTTTGCATCTTCTTACTACCCTTGATGTAATAGTTCTGGAAGATGATTCATCTCTCCTGGGAAAAGACAGTCAGATCTTCCATCTGTTCCTTCCATATTATCCTATACTCATAAGAACACAATATTATACTGTATATTTAGCACTGCATCCCTCTGAATCTTTCCATCTGGTGTAGGTTTGTCTTGAAACCTGGAAAAATTTGGACACACTACATCAATTGCAAGGCCTTGTCACCTGCTCCAGTTGGAACTGGACAGGTTGTTAATGCCTCTGCAACCAGCCATTGTTACAAATTTTGGAACTGTCATGACAACTGAATATTACTTTAGTAGTTACATAACTTTTAATATTGTCTTTTTAGTGATGTAAGCCATCTTGGGTCCTTTTAAGGAGAAAGGCAGGGTTAGATAGATAGATAGATAGATAGAAATTATGTATCATCTTTGTTTATACTGAAGTCTAATGTTGGAATACAGGCTATAGATGAGAATATGTCATTCTAGTTTTGAATATCTTTTAAAGTGGCATAGGTTAATGGAGAATACCAAAAAATGTTTCAGCTTCCATGTGTAGTTTTGCTTTGAGGTTTTCTTGACCCTGGATATTTGTTATGATCAAGATGCGTAATGCTGGGAAAAACTGGGCCAGACTCTGTCACTTGCTTCCTGCGCAAGAACAAAGAAAGCCAGTGGATGCTTGTATGAAAAATGCTCTATATTTTCACTGAAATATCTGCAGGAGTGAGTAGTGTATGTTCTAGACTGCTAGTTTAAATGAGAGACCTTATAGGAGGCTATAACAAAATTAACTGGTTTTCATTGAAAAATTGTAGGCACTTTGAAACATTTCTTACTTGACAGCCAACCATGTTACTGCACATCATAATGAAATATCTTATGAATCAAAAAATATCTGTATGAGGAAAGATCTTTATGTAGATTTCTTATCTGTAGTTACTTTAAAAATCCAGATTATATATTTAATCTACTGGAATTAATTCACTTTGAGTGGCTTTATTTTTTCAGTTGATTCCCCAATATTGATTTCTTTAGGACTGCAGGATTATGCTTTTATCTCAAATGTCTTAAGCTATAACCATTTTAAAACAGAAACATGGCTTAGTGGAATAATCCACAGTCCAAACAAGTTACAAATTGGAAATAATTTTTCAGTGGCATCTTTATTTTGTTCACCCTACTGTTAAGCTTCAACTACCGTACAATTGCACTCATTTCACACGCTAGCAAGGTTATGCTCAAAATCCTCCAAGGCAGGCTTCAACAGTATGTGGACCGAGAACTCCCAGAAGTACAAGCTGGATTTCGAAGGGGCAGAGGAACTAGAGACCAAATTGCTAACATGCGCTGGATTATGGAGAAAGCTAGAGAGTTCCAGAAAAACATCTACTTTTGCTTCATTGACTACGCAAAAGCCTTTGACTGTGTGGACCACAACAAACTATGGCAAGTTCTTAAAGAAATGGGAGTGCCTGACCACCTTATCCATCTCCTGAGAAATCTATATGTGGGACAGGAAGCAAGAGTTAGAACTGGATATGGAACAACTGATTGGTTCAAAATTGGGAAAGGAGTACGACAAGGCTGTATATTGTCTCCCTGCTTATTTAACTTATATGCAGAATACATCATGTGAAAGCCTGGACTGGATGAATCCCAAGCCGGAATTAAGATTGCCGGAAGAAATATCAACAACCTCCGATATGCAGATGATACCACTCTGATGGCAGAAAGTGAGGAGGAATTAAAGAACCTCTTAATGAGGGTGAAAGAGGAGAGCGCAAAAAATGGTCTGAAGCTCAACATCAAAAAAACTAAGATCATGGCCACTGGCTCCATCACCTCCTGGCAAATAGTAGGGGAAGATATGGAGGCAGTGACAGAGTTTACCTTCTTGGACTCCATGATCACTGCAGATGGTGACAGCAGCCACGAAATTAAAAGACACCTGCTTCTTGGGAGGAAAGTGATGAGAAACCTAGACAGCATCTTAAAAAGCAGAGACATCACCTTGCCGACAAAGGTCCGTATAGTGAAAGCTATGGTTTTTCCAGTAGCGATGTATGGAAGTGAGAGCTGGACCATAAAGAAGGCTGACCGCTGAAGAATTGATGCTTTTGAATTGTGGTGCTGGAGGAGACTCTTGAGAGTCCCCTGGACTGCAAGGAGAACAAACCTATCTATTCTGAAGGAAATCAACCCCGAGTGCTCACTGGAAGGACAGATCCTGAAGCTGAGGCTCCAATACTTTGGCCATCTCATGAGAAGAGAAGACTCCCTGGAAAAGACCCTGATGTTGGGAAAGTGTGAGGGCAAGAGGAGAAGGGGACAACAGAGGATGAGATGGTTGGACAGTGTCATCGAAGCTACCAACACGAATTTGACCCAACTCCGGGAGGCAGTGGAAGACAGGAGGGCCTGGTGTGCTCTGGTCCATGGGGTCGCGAAGAGTCGGACACGACTAAACGACTAAACAACAACAACAACTGTTAAGCCAGAGAAGCAGCCTATCCAAGTAAATTCTTCAGTTCTATCATTTGTACCACAACTCTTATTTAGCAGTGTACATAATTTTCACAAAGATATATGATGGTTTGAACAACAAAAGCCCAAACTGCTAATACCACATATTGTTGAGTAACACTGCACAGGTCCTCTTACTTCTGTGGATTTAATTCAGAGTAAATAATATACTGACCAAATTGCTTGAAGTTCATGCAGAAAGATAATTTCTGACACACAGTACCTATTTTTATATCACATACATAACAAGAACTGATGTTGTTGTTGTTTAGTCGTTTAGTCCTCCCAGAACTGATGAAGCCCATGCAAAGTGTGAAGCCCGGTTATTTGCAACTATGTGATCTGCAGTTTCTTGTTAGCCGGAGACTGCCAGAACAAGCATGGGGCACCGAGTGTGGAGATGTTATGTTCTGTGGTTGCAGACAGGATTCTGCCTAATAGCTCCAGGCAAAATCAGGTTTTGAATCATTAATCAGGTTATTACAAGAACAGACGGTTTGCCACAAGTGAAATTCTTATCAATTCAGGAGACATTGTCCAACAACTCTTTATTATTATTTTAAATCTCAGATATCCTTAAATATATGTTACTATAATTGCTGTAGTCTGGTTCTATGGTGCATATCTGTATCGAAGTGCTGCATAGTTTAAAAAAGATGACCCTAGATACTTGAGATTGTTGTTGCAAAGACAAGGCAGCTTCAAATGTTAATGATATATAAAGCAGGAAACATGGATGAAATACATTTTCTGTAAACTACATTTTCTGTTTCTGTGTATATAGTTAACATCTGAGACTCCTCATGGGTCAGCATCCCATGCTCTTTTGCTACAGGAGATAAATGCAAACTAAATATACAAACAATTGAGGGATCAAATGATACTGGAACAGAATGGGTGGAACAGATAAGGGACAATGGTTTTATGAATTTAGTTGTAATACATTTACAACATTCTTCACCAACACTAAAAACAGAATTAACTGTACATTGGGAGTCAGCAATATCTCTAATGGTCACTTGTTTGAAATTGTTGTTATGCTACATTATCTCTGCTCATGTAAAAGTAGTGCCTCAGGGAAAAGACTAGAGTAAATTAGATCACTTCCTCCTGATGTGTGAGTTTTTCACAAGTGTTTTTTTTTAAATGTAGGTGCTTTCAAACATAAAATCCCACACATAACTCATAGAACCGGTTGTTCCATGGAAGACACAGTTTGGAAAGAGTAGTGGAGATCAAAAGCTTGATGGAGAGTCACAGAGGAAAAGACTAATCTCCAAAGGTTTTAGTGGTAAAGTAGAATCAAAGTAAATATTAAGAAAAAATATTAGATAAATACAATGCATGGTTAGTCAAGGCCATCATATTTATAGATGAGCATTATGCTGCTTGTAAACACTTCAGAAATACATGGAGCATTTTATTGTGCACTTTGTAAATGTATGCATGTTTTCTTTCTTTCGTAGAACACAATATAAAAGTACAGTTATTTGAGGGCCCAAAGCTTAAAGCCAGCACTTATATTTGGCATGTAAACAGCCAGAACTTGTGGAACTGGCAAAATAGAGGCAGAAAAGGTAGAAGAGCCTAGACCCAGTTAATGTCTTGAAGTCCTATTTTTGACCAACTGCAGTTGTGAACCATTTTAAAGAAAGAGCCACTGACAATGCACCACAATGATCTAAACATAATAGACTGCTATCATATCATCCTTTGGTGCCATGTTATTTCAGTATGATGACATAATGAAAACTATTCAGTTAGTTGTAAATGGAATGTACTTTTTGAACTGAATTAAAATTGAGAGTTCAGTCACTTTGACTTCATATGCTTTCAGCAGCATCTTCTGTATGATGACTTTAAACAATTGCATTTTTCCCCTTCAGCAATAACAGACGGTGAATGGTCTGGTAAATAAGACAGAATACAGCTGGTTTCATTAGCAAGTGTCATGATCACAGCCTATTTTTCTTCCTTCTGTTATGCAGCTATATATTACTTGTGAAAGAAAAAATGTTTCTCAAAGACACGTTAATGCAAAAGAACTCAACAATAATTAATAGCCGTTGTATATCTCTCTGTGCAATTCAATGTTAAAACTGTTCCAGCTGCCAAAATACAAGCTTAAATGGCTTTCAAGGGTATGCAGGCTGCATATTCAATGAATGAGTACAGGTCCATAATCAAGGAGAAGAGGAACTTTAGAAGACACAAGACTTTCCTCATCTCCCCACATCCACCCCCCCATCAGACACTTCCAGCATAAGGAATTCTTTGAATCAGCTCTGCATACTGACAATTCTACTTTACTGTCTCATCTGTATGGCATTCTAATATCTTAGAATGAACAGGTAGCTAAAAGTGCTTCTTATAAATAGTTTTTTTTAATCACCAAGAGATCATGCATTAACTTGTTATTGAGAAGCTCAGCCATGATGACTTTTGTGCACAAGTAATTTGAATTTTGTATTTGTGTTGTGTAATTCAGGATGCCATGTTGTCTGCTTTGTGTCTTGTTCTGGGAAAGGCTGCATGAATAAAGAATCCATTGATGCAAAAAGATTTTGATGGTGTTATGCTAGGCTACCATTTGTTGTATTGGGTTGGCTTCCCCCCCCCCCCCCAACTAGGTATTGCATGTGTTAAGGATGGAAACATTTGCAGACCTTTTCAGATAGTAGATAGTAACAATTCCAATGATTTGGAATTTGGTGCACACATGCAAGCTCTCTTAAGGCTTAAAAAATCTTGAAAGTTCTAGCTGCAATTTATTAACTTTTTATCTTACTTTAACAACAAGATGCTCTTTTCTACTGTATAGTAGTGAAATAGAGAATTTATTTTAAAAATCAGTTAGATAATAGCATAGGAAAAATCAAGTTGGAAGGTAATATAATTTTATCTGTGAAGATTCTCAGTCATCCAGGTGTGGTTATCTGGAAGTTGAGTCATGGCAACTGGACTCTTTCTCATTAGGTTAAAACATTTTGCTACTCATCCAAGTATGGATGAGTAGCAAAACGTTTCAACCTAACAAGAAAGAAGTCCAGTTGCCATGACTCAACTTCCAGGTAACATAATTTTATGGCTACACCAATGCAATTAGGATGATAAGGATAATTTCCCCAATTCTATAGAAGATGTGTGATATAGATATATAGGCAATTTGCTAAGCTAGAATGTAAATATGTCTAGGAAGGAAAAAATTTGCTTGAGTAAACTATATTTAATGTAGCATGACTATGGAGTTTAATGTACAGCTCTTCTTGAATAAAGATAGAACCAGGTCTATTCCTACTCTGTTTTCCAATATTCTGAGGTTTTAGATCAACATATGCTGTTATCTACCTCTTACTTGCTTGTGTTTCATAGTAGCTCTATTTGTATGCTTGTGACACCTTTTTGCTTGGACATTCAGCAGCATTTGCCATGTCTGAACACAGTGATGTGGTACAATATCCATTTGAGGTAAAACTTGGGATTGGGTTATAACAGTTGATTTTTTGGGGGGGAAAATAATTTTGTAACAAGATAGTTAAGTTTTATTATGCGGTTATAGACCCGAAAATTCAAAGATAAAAACATAATACAAGATATACAGAATAAGTAAGAATATCGACAGTATAAAACTTGAGTCAGGTGGTTGTCTTAATATAACATTTTACGAATTCTTAAAACTGAGAATAAAAACTTAGTCACTGACTGTGTTATTAATTGGTTCTCTCCCGACAGCAGAAAATTCAGGTAGTCTGTGGGAGATATACTAGTACATTTACACATTATTGGGTAGAGATAGTGGATACGTTCGAACCTATATAAGCTGCATTCTAGAATGGTGTGTGCCAAGGACTCAACTGTTTCTTCATCACAGGGGCATATCCTTTCTCCATAGGGAATGTTATTAAAGTGCCGTTAACAAGGCTGAGGGAAAGCAATTAAACCTAGCCCTTGAGAAGACAAAACAATACCTTGGTAATGTGATTTGGTATAAGTAATTTGCTGACTTGGGAAAGTTAAAATTTAAACCAAAGTACATTGGTGAACAGGTCCTGTCTGCACATGGTAGTGAATACTGGAGGTCTATATCTTTAATACATTGTACAAGCAATGACTATCATAAGGCTGACTCAGAAAGAAGTCCATAGAGAAGCCTAAAAGATGTAATTTGTCTGTAAATCCCTTATGCCATGAGCTGGTAAAGACATCTTTTTGTAGACAGTGTAAATACCCACTGGTTGTGGGAGCATATACCACCTTCAACCAGAATCGGAATGCATACAGCCAAGCTTGACATTCCACCGATTGGAGGCCAGCCTCTAAACACAAGGCAGCTGAAGAGACGCATCTTGGCATAGTGAATAGGAGTTGCAGCAAATTTGATAGAACACTTTCAACTGAGGGATTGAAACCATTTATCCAAATCGCAATGCCATACAGGAGCTGCGCAAGAATTTTGTACTTAACTATCTGTAGAGCAGCAGGGATGAACTGCCCACCCTGGACATAGTGGTATCGTCTAAGAACTTTTCTTGTATTATTAGCCACCTGCACTGCTGCTTGTCTATGGTGAGACCAGGAGAGGGTACGCGAAAAGACAATTCCCAAGTATTTAAATGTTTTAACTCGCTCTATACCCTGGCCCTCAATAACCCATTCTTTAACTTTACTATGCCTAGAGAAAACCATTATTTTGGTTTTCTTGAAATTAATTGTTAATAGGTTGTTCTTGCAGTAACTCATAAATGCACGTAGAATTCGTTTAAGACCAACTTCCGATAGTGACATGATAACCGCATCATCTGCGTATAGTAGTAGGGGCACATTGATTTTAGCCAATTTCAGGGAATGAAATTCATGTGCTGAGCAGCTTTTAGGAAGGTAATTTAGGTACAGATTAAATAATGTAGGCGCCAGAATACAACCTTGGCGAACCCCTCTCTCTGCCTGAATGGAGTTTGATAGATTACCATCGACTCCACATCTTACCCTAATTGTGGTCTGTTGGTAGAGGCTTCTGATAAGATATAATAGCCTCTTATCAATCGAGGAAGAGTAGAGTTTTTCCCATAAATTTCCTCTGGGTATTGAGTCGAAAGCAGACTTTAAATCTATAAAAGCTGCAAACAGGTCATTCCCATGACAGCCCATATACTTCTCTGCAAGGTGATTCAGTACTATACAGTGGTCAAAGGTGGAGCGGTTCTTCCTAAAACCAGCCTGTTCATTCCCTAAGATATCCTCCTCCTCAATCTATGTGATTAATCTATTATTAAGATATCTAGTGTAAAGCTTGTCCACTATTGATAGAAGGCTGATTGGTCTATAATTTGAGGGTTCGTCTTTGTTCTTATAGATTGGTATCACTATTGCCTCTAACCAGGAGTATGAAATTTGCCCAGTGTTATTAATGAATGTAAATAGATGAGATAAAAGGGGGCCCCACCAGTCTACATTGGTCTTTAAAGGCTCTGCTGGTATTAGATCGGGTCCCGGTGCCTTCCCTGATTTTAGACAAGCTATTAATGGCCTTATTTCATTTTTGGTTACTGGGTCCCAGTTTGGCAATTTGTTTAGATCTAGGGATATGATGTTAACAGTTTGTGAGGGTTTGGTTTCTTCAAATATTTGGGTGAAGTACCGTTCCCATATATTCACCGGGATACTACAGCAAGCTGATCCTGTTTGGGCACCTAGCGCCCCAGAGACCAAGGCCCAGAATAGCTTAGAATCTTTGTTTAGCACAGAGTCTATCAAGATGTTCCATTGTTTTTGAATTGATTGTTTCTTTTTGGGGGCAATCAGGGTTTTATATTGGTTTTTAACTACATAGTACTCATGGGGGAGAACTGCCAGATTCTTCTTCCTATACTGCATATATATTTCTCTAAGTTGGGTTTTTTTTAAAGGGAGCATTCCTTATCAAACCATTTAGGAGTGTAACCTTCCTGGTTGTTTATGGCCGTGAGATTGTTTTGGGCTTAGAACAGATCGTATTGTTAAAACCAGGGAGTTGTAATTTGTCACAATGGAAGCCAAAGTGGATTCTGTAGGTGCTGTTATTAAGTTTATTAATTTCTCACTGGGAGCAGATTTTAAGAAACTGGAGACTTTTACATTAACTTCATCTGTCCAAATTAGGCGTTTATATTGTACAGATAAGACATCGTCACCTAAATGATGCTCAGGGGGAAGGTGTATTGGGTTTAGAAATAACAAGGTTAAAAGTAGGGGTAAATGATCGCTATCTGTTCTATGTCTGACAGAAAATTCCTTAACCAATCTGGTTAAAGATAGAGAAATTAATACATAGTCTACCACACTGCTACCCCTCCCTGATACAAAAGTAAATTCTGTGCAGTTATCAAACAGTTCATTGCCATTTACAATATAAAGAGTAAGGCGTTCTGCCATCTGTGCCAGGCATATCCCACTATAATTGATCTTCAAATCTTGTACCCCAGGAATTGGAAGAGTAAAATATGTCATTATTCGATCCAGTTCTTGCATTCAGGTCTCCCATAAATATCACATGTGCATTGGGGGCTATGGATTCTAAGTTTGTGATATAAAGTACCAATTGGTTCCACATTTGAGTTTGATTTTTGGAAGACAACGGAGGAATATAAGCATTGATAATCAAATAAGCGCTTGACCTGATAACAAGTAAGGCGGCCATAGCAATTTTGTCACAAGGTGGAAGCCATTTGACCCTAGTCTCCAAAGCAGTAGAGAACATTAGAGCCATCCCCGCTTTTGGGCGACCCTTTCCACTGCTAGGAACTGCATGGCTGTTAAGCACCAAATAGCCATTCAAACTAATATTATCAATGCTCCAGGTTTCCTGTACTGCAATTATATCAGGTAATCTTAAATAATCGAGTATTCCTGGGTCACTCTGTAAGGAGGCCCAACCGGCTATGTTCCATGAAAGGATTTTCAATAAGCAGGCCCTTGAAGTTGGAGCTATCTTTTGGGCCTCAGTCTTAATATCTGGGTATACAACAACATTTGTATTGTATTGTAATGGCGTGCATTACTGAGACCTGGGTGGGAGAGGAGGGTGGTGTTCCCCTCTCCCAGCTGTGTCCGCCTGGGTACTCGGTCCAGCACCAATGTCGCTTGGAGGGTCGGGGAGGGGGAGTTGCTATAGTCTATAGGAGTTCTATCTCTTTGACCAGGCTTCCTATCCCTTTGAGAAGAGGTCTTGAGGGCCTGTATTGTGTGTTGGGCTTGCGAGACAGATTAGGGATTCTGTTGGTGTACCACCCACCCTGCTGCATACCAACAGTCTCCCTACCTGAGCTGACGGAGGTAGTCTCTGACCTGGTGTTGAGGACTCCCAGGCTGTTGGTGCTGTGGAACCTCAACATCCATGCCGAGGCTGCCTTGACTGGGGCGGCTCAGGACTTCATGGCCGCCATGACAACCATGGGGCTGTCTCAATATGTCATCGGCCCGACACATGAGAAGGGCCATACCTTGGAGCTGGTTTTCTCAACGGGACTGGAAGATGGTGGTTTGGATGTGGAGGGGCTGGTTGTGACCCCATTGTCATGGTCAGACCACTTCCTGGTCAAGTTTAGTCTATTAGCTTCTCCCCTCTGCAAGGGTAGGGCATCTATTAAGATGATCCGCCCTCGGAGACTAATGGATCCGGATGGTTTCCTGAATACTCTGGGGGATTATCCATCTGATATGGTCGGCACTCCTGTCGAAGCTCAGGTCACCCTATGGAATAGGGAGATGACCCGGGCAGTTGACACGATTGCACCTAAGCGCCCTCTCCTTGCACGCGGAGCCCAGACAGCTCCTTGGTATACTTCTGAACTGCGGGCAATGAAGCGAGAGGGGAGATGGCTGGAGCGCAGGTGGTTAAATCCCGCTGGGAGTCAGATCGAACACGACTTAGAGCCCATTACTGGGCCTATTTCGTGGCAATATGGCTGGCGAAACGGCAATATTTCTCCAGCCGTATTGCTTCCTCAGAATGTCTTCCAGCAGAGCTGTTTCGGGTGGTCCGGGATCTTCTTCAACCGGGAAATCCGGTAGAGGTCCCGGACTGCTCATCAGCTCGCTGAGTTTGCCATTCATTTTGAGGGGAAAATCGCTCAGATTCGCAGTGGGTTGGACCTCCACAGTTACTGCAGAATCAGAGGATGTGTCCAGTGTGCCGTGCTTAGGTAAAGTATTAATGGAAGAGTTTCAATTGTTGATACCTGAGGATGTGGACAGGGTGCTTGGATCTGTCCGTTCTACCACCACTCCGCTCAACCCTTGCCCATCTTGGCTAATTGGAAGATCTGCCAGGGGGGTTCGCACCTGGGTCCAGAAGGCCGTGAACGCCTCTTTGAGAGAGGGAGTGGTCCCTACCACCTTGAAAGAGGCAGTAATTCGGCCACTCCTTAAAAAGCCTAACCTGGATCCAAGGCTGGTGGTTAACTACCGACCAGTGGCGAACCTCCCTTATTTGGGCAAAGTGTTGGAGCGGGTTGTGGCCGGGCAACTCCAGACGCTGCTGGATGAAACGGATTTTCTGGATCCATTTCAATTGGGTTTCAGGCCGGGTTTTGGTACGGAGACTGCCTTGGTCGCCCTGTACGATGACCTTTGTCGAGAGAGAGACAGGGGGAGTGTGACCCTGTTGATACTCCTGGACCTCTCAGCGGCTTTCGACACCATCGACCATGGTGTCCTTCTGGATAGGCTGGCTGGGTTGGGAGTTGGGGGCACCGCTCTACGGTGGTTCTGCTCCTTCCTAGCTAACCGTGTCCAGAGGGTGGTGCTGGGTGACAGTTGCTCTGTCCCATGGCATTTAAGTCATGGAGTTCCTCAGGGCTCGATACTGTCCCCCATGCTGTTTAACATCTACATGGAACCGCTGGGAGAGGTCATCAGGAGGTTTGGGCTGAGGAGTCAGCAATATGCTGATGACACTCAGCTCTACCTCTCATTTTCCACCAATCCAGGTGAGGCGGTTTCTGTGCTGAACTCGTGTCTGGACCTGATAATGAACTGGATGAGGGTTAATAAATTGAAACTCAATCCAGACAAGACGGAAGTGCTGCTATTGGGTGCTTCGCCGGACAGGCTGGAGGGCCATTTCCCTGCCCTTAATGGGGTTACACTCCCCCTAAGGGACAGGGTCCGCAGCCTGGGGGTGCTCCTGGACCCCAGTCTAACTCTGGAAGCCCAGGTGGACTCGGTGGCCAGGGGCGCCTTCCTTCAGCTGCGGAAATTACACCAGCTACGGCCCTACCTGGACGAGTGGAGTCTCATGACAGTTACACACGCACTGGTAACATCTCGTATAGATTACTGCAATGCGCTCTACGTGGAGCTGCCTTTGAAGACGGTCCGGCGACTGCAACTGGTCCAGAATTGAGCTGCGCGGCTGGTGAGTGGTGGGGCCGCTAGGGAACACATCAAGCCGATTCTGTTTAAATTACATTGGCTACCAGTTGCTGCCTGGGCCCAATTCAAAGTGCTTGTTTTGACCTATAAAGCCCTAAACGGCTTGGGCCCTGGATACCTGAAGGACCGCCTCCTTCCATATGAACCTACCCGGCAGTTAAGATCTAGCCAGGGGGGCCTTTTGAAAGAGCCGTCCCTCAAGGAGGTAAGAGGGATGGCTTGTAGACAAAGGGCCTTTTCGGCAGCTGCCCCAAGACTATGGAACGCCATCTCAATTGAGATTCATCTGGTGCCGATGCTGATGACATTTCGGCGCCAGGTCAAAACCTTCCTGTTCCAGAAGGCTTTTAATTGAAATAATATCAACTGTGGGTCCTGATGGCAATTTTTAGAGTATATATTTTAATTGTATTTTAATTGTTTTATCTTTTTTATTGTATTTTAATTGTTGTAAGCCGCCCAGAGACCTTTGGGTAGAGTGGGCAGCATATAAGTTAAATAAATAAATAAATAAATAAACAAACATTTCCATGCAAGTGGGTTATCTGGGGCATCCAGCTAAGTTTCATGGTGCTGGTGTTTAAGCACTCTAGCTCATTGAAATGACTATTTGGTCAGTACATAAAGTTCCAGGCGGGTCTGCCCTCATAGCTGCTATCATCCCACCAGACATGGTTTAGATTTTTGTGCCTAGCCTGATTAAAATCAGCGAGTTGGAGATCTGCCTTAAAATTTGCTCTGTAGTTAGCAGGATAGTTTGTATTTCCATACATATATGTGCAGATCTTGAAAAATCCACTCGTCTGTGACGAGTGAAAAAACGCTGCTTGATGAGCCACAGCTCCCTCCCTCCGTCCCTCCTTCCCTCCTTATCCTCAGTCCGTCTCTCTCTCTCTCTCTCTCTCTCTCTCTCTCTCTCTCTCTGATCCTGCAGTCCTCCCCTCCCCCTTCCCATTGCAAAAGGAAAAACAACCCTCTTCTCGCAAGAAGAGAGTTTGAGTGGCACATAGATATATAGCTCTGCAGGAGAATGTAGAGTAGTCCCATGATGGAGAATATGGAGATTCACTGCTCCCAATTTCAACTGAACGACCTGGCTCCTTAAGAGGCCGGGTGCTTTTGCTTTCAGTTTTATTTTTGCTGGAGACATTCAAAAGAAAGGCATTCAAAATACAAGCTTCATGACCCCCACAGGCACGCAGGTAATAAAGCAACCCAAGTCTGAGGGTATATTTATTTTGGGTTTGTACACATTATTATGTAGAAAGTGCCTAGTTAAAATTTAAATTTAAGTTCAAACATAAATTGCAAGGCTATAGTCCAGTCATGCTGACTGGTGAAATTTTTGACTGACTGGTGAGACATTCAAAAAAATAAAATAAATCCAAGCCCTGTATATGTGGGTCCCCCTTCATGGATTGCTGCCTTGTCATGGCGAAGGGGCTTCAGTAATTCAGATGCGGACGTGCCTGGAAGTGAAAGGAAAGTCAGATGCTGCAAAGAAAAATACTGCATAGGAACCTGGAATGTAACATCTATGAACCTTGGTAAGGTGGATGTGGTCAAACAGGAGATGGCAAGAATCAACATTGACATCCTGGACGTCAGTGAACTAAAATGGACGGGAATGGGCAAATTCAATTCAGACGATTATCATATCTACTATTGTGGGCATGAATCCCGTAGAAGAAATGGAGTAGCCCTGATAGTCAACAAAAGAGTGGGAAAAGCTGTACTGGGATATAATCTCAAAAATGATAGAATGATTTCAATACGAATCCAAGGCAGACCTTTCGACATCACAGTAATCCAAGTTTATGCACCAACCACCAATGCTGAAGAGGCAGAAATTGACCAATTCTATGAAGACTTACAACACCTTCTAGAAGTGACACCAAAGAAAGATGTTCTTCTCATTCTAGGGGACTGGAATGCTAAAGTAGGGAGTCAAGAGATAAAAGGAACAACAGGTAAATTTGGCCTAGGAGTTCAAAACGAAGCAGGGCAAAGGCTAATAGATTTTTGTCAAGAGAACAAGCTGGTCATCACAAACACTCTTTCCCAACAACACAAGAGGCGACTACACATGGACATCACCAGATGGGCAATACCGAAATCAGATTGATTATGTTCTCTGCAGCCAAAGATGGAGAAGCTCTATACAGTCAGCAAAAACAAGACCTGGATCTGATTGTGGCTCTGATCATCAGCTTCTTATAGCAAAACTCAAGCTTAAACTGAAGAAAGTCTGAAAAACCACTGGGCTAGTCAGGTATAATCTAAGCCATATCCCTTATGAATACACAGTGGAAGTGAAGAACAGATTTAAGGAATTAGATTTGGTGGACAGAGTGCCTGAAGAACTATGGATGGAGGCTCGTAACATTGTACAGGAGGCAGCAACAAAAACCATCCCAAAGAAAAGGAAATGCAAGAAAGCAAAGTGGCTGTCCAATGAGGCCTTACAAATAGCAGAGAAGAGAAGGGAAACAAAATGAAGGGGAGACAGGGAAAGTTACAGAAAATGGAATGCAGACTTCCAAAGAATAGCAAGGAGAGACAAGAGGGCCTTCTTAAATGAACAGTGCAAAGAAATAGAGGAAAATAATAGAAAGGGAAAAACCAGAGATCTATTCAAGAAAACTGGAGCTATTAAAGGAACCTTTTGTGCAAAGATGGACATGATAAAGGACAAAAATGGTAGGGACCTAACAGAAGCAGAAGACATCAAGAAGAGGTCACAAGAATACACAGAAAAATTATACAGTGGTGCCTCGACTTACAAACTTAATTGGTTCCGGAACTCCGGTTGTAACTCGAAATGGCCGTAAGTCAAAGCACCATTTCCCATTGAAATGCACTGAAATGCAATTAATCGGTTCCGGCCGAAGAAAAAAATCACACACACCCCCAAAAAATCACAGCAAGACCCATCGGAAACGCGATTAATCTGTTCCAGCCGAAGGGGGGGGGGGGGGAAGAAAAGCAAGCAAAATGTGCAAGACCCATCAGAAATGCAAAAAAAGCAAAGCGGAAAGCAAGCGAAGCATGCAAGACCCATCGGAAATGCAAAAAAAGCAAAGCAAAAAGCAAGCGAAGCGTTGAAGACCCATTGGAAAAGCAAAAAAAGCAAAGCAGAAAGCAAGCGAAGTGTGCAAGACCCATCGGAAATGCAAAAAAAGCAAAGCAAAAAGCAAGACAACCCCGCAAGACCCATCGGAAATGGGGGGAAAAAACCCAAAAAGCAAGCAAACCTTCCAAGACGCACGGAAATGGGGGGAAAAACCCCAAAAGCAAGCAAACCCCCCAAGACCCATCAGAAATGGGGAAACAAAAACCCAAAAAGCAAACAAACCCCTGAAGACCCATCGGAAATGGGGGAAAAAAACCCAAAAGCAAGCAAACCCCACAAGACCCATCGGAAATGGGGGAAAAAAAACCCAAAAAGCAAGCAAACCCCCCAAGACCCATCGGAAATGGGTGGAAAAAACCCAAAAAGCAAGCAAACCCCCCAAGACCCATCGGAAATGGGGAAAAAAAACCAAAAAGCAAACAAACCCCTCAAGACCCATCGGAAATGGGGGAAAAACCCCAAAAAGCAAGGAAAACCCCCAAGACCCATTGGAAATGGGGGGGAACCCCCCAAAAGCAAACAAACCCCTCAAGACCCAT
This sequence comes from Intellagama lesueurii, assembly GCA_037013535.1. Taxonomy (NCBI): domain Eukaryota; kingdom Metazoa; phylum Chordata; class Lepidosauria; order Squamata; family Agamidae; genus Intellagama; species Intellagama lesueurii. The sequence continues at coordinate 53,363,454 of JBAJHW010000003.1, read as the reverse complement.
CGGAAATGGGGAAAAAAACCAAAAAACAAACAAATCCCCCAAGACCCATCACAGCACAGAAACATAACGCCCCCCGCCCAAAACCATGCTGCAAAACCCACCCAGAACAGTTTTTAAAAAGCAGAAAGCAGCACCTTACCTTACCAGGCAGTCCGAAGCCTCCTCCGATCGCACTCACTCTAACCGTTGGGGCGAAAGAGCTACAAAGAAGCAGCCTCTTCGCCTACCAACAGCAATTTGAATTTCCCACTTTTCCCCCCTGCCTTTTTCTGTTCGTAACTGGAAGCTCCGGCCGCAAGTCAAAGCAAAAGTTTGCGGCCAGAGCTGGTCATAACTCGAAATGGTCGTAAGTCAGGACGTTCGTAAGTTGAGGCACCAATGTACCAGAAAGATCTGGATGTCCCGGACAACCCAGATAGTGTGGTTGCTGACCTTGAGCCAGACATCCTGGAGAGTGAAGTCAAGTGGGCCTTAGAAAGCATGGCTAACAAGGCCAGTGGAGGTGATGGCATTCCAGTTGAACTATTTAAAATCTTAAAAGATGATGCTGTTAAGGTGCTACGCTTAATATGCCAGCAAGTATGGAAAACTCAGCAGTGGCCAGAGGATTGGAAAAGATCACTCTACATCCCAATCCCAAAGAAGGGCAGTGCCAAAGAATGTTCCAACTACCGTACAATTGCACTCACTTCACACGCTAGCAAGGTTATGCTCAAAATCCTCCAAGGTAGGCTTCAGCAGTATGTGGACCGAGAACTCCCAGGAGTACAAGCTGGATTTCGAAGGGGCAGAGGAACTAGAGACCAAATTGCTAACATGCGCTGGATTATGGAGAAAGCCAGAGAGTTCCAGAAAAACATCTACTTCTGCTTCATTGACTACGCAAAAGCCTTTGACTGTGTGGACCACAACAAACTATGGCAAGTTCTTAAAGAAATGGGAGTGTCTGACCACCTTATCTATCTCCTGAGAAATCTATATGTGGGACAGGAAGCAACAGTTAGAACTGGATATGGAACAACTGATTGGTTCAGAATTGGGAAAGGAGTACGACAAGGCTGTATATTGTCTTCCTGCTTATTTAACTTATATGCAGAATACATCATGCGAAAGGCAGGACTGGATGAATCCCAAACCGGAATTAAGATTGCCGGAAGAAATATCAACAACCTCAGATATGCAGATGATCCCACTCTGATGGCAGAAAGTGAGGAGAAATTAAAGAACCTCTTAATGAGGGTGAAAGAGAGCGCCAAAAATGGTCTGAAGCTGAACATAAAAAAACCTAAGATCATGGCCACTGGTCCCATCACCTCCTGGCAAATAGAAGGGGAAGATATGGAGGCAGTGACAGATTTTACCTTCTTGGGCTCCATGATCACTGCAGATGGTGACAGCAGCCACGAAATTAAAAGACGCCTGCTTCTTGGGAGGAAAGCGATGACAAACCTAGACAGCATCTTAAAAAGCAGAGACATCACCTTGCCGACAAAGGTCCACATAGTCAAAGTTATGGTTTTTCCAATAGCGATGTATGGAAGTGAGAGCTGGACCATAAAGAAGGCTGACCGCCAAAGAATTGATGCTTTTGAATTGTGGTGCTGGAGGAGACCCTTGAGAGTCCCCTGGACTGCAAAGAGAACAAACCTATCCATTTTGAAGGAAATCAACCCTGAGTGCTCACTGGAAGGACAGACCCTGAAGCTGAGGCTCCAATACTTTGGCCATCTCTTGAGAAGACTTCCCTGGAAAAGACCCTAAGTGTGAAGGCAAGAGGAGAAGGGGACGACAGAGGACGAGATGGTTGGACAGTGTCATCGAGACTACCAACATGAATTTGACCGTACTCCGGGAGGCAGTGGAAGACAGGAGGGCCTGGTGTGCTCTGGTCCATGGGGTCACGAAGAGTCGGACACGACTTAACGACTAAACAACAAAAATATGTGGGTCTCTTATAGATTTCCCTTCTTTTCTTGGCTGTTGCATATCTGTCTTGTATCAGCACTGGGATTTGTCTGCTGTTGTTTCCTCCAATTTCATTACTGTCCACTTTGGCTGTAATCATCTCCGAATTTCCATTAAGTGGAGAGTGTATCTGACAATAGGATCTTTGAGGTCTGTTTGGTAGCTTGTCTCTTCTTTTGGACAGGTGCTTCCCCTTTCTCTGCTGATAGGTTTTTGGCTTTCTCCCCCGTTTTCAGTGTGTGCCATTGATTTCCCTCTTTTGCAGTCACTTCTCTTGCTTTTCCTTTTCCTTTCTGCAGAGTTATTTGGTCATCTTTATTCCTTAGGTCATCTTGCATTACATCTAGCATTTGAAATAAGGGTTTAAAATCCATCCTTTTCCCTTTTTTTGTAAGATGTTTGAAACCCTTCTTACCTTTGTTGTTCTTATTAACCTTGCAATTTGGTTGTCTTATGGAGTTAGTTGACCTTTTGTTTTTTGAGGCTTTGTCTTTCTTTTTAACTTTGAACTTCGCCTGTTCCTCTCTAGTACTTCTTTTGGGTATGTTTGGTATAGTCTCTTTGGTGGTAATTTGAGGTATTAAGGCCTCATTCACTTTATCTAGGTCTGGCCTAGAGGGCAAAGGCTGACCTTGATTTGTCTACGTAACACAAGAAAGTAGCTCTTATTGGAAAGGCTAGCGATTTTCTGGATGGTGTTAGATGATAAATTAAAGTTTTCATAAGCTTCTGCCCACAAGGGGGCATTTGGTTTTCCACTGTGTCCAAAAGGATCATCTGTAGGTGGAATAACCCTTTCCTTCATTAAATCAACCAAACATCCCAACAGGTCTTTTATATCCTTTACTGAGTCCCTTATTTCCAAGATAATATTTTGAGGGAAGTGAATACCTCCTTCCGGTAGGGTTGGAGCTTGATTACACTGAGACTTGTTGTGTATAGCCAGCTTTGGTCCCTGTAGTTCCTTGGCTGTACTCTCATTGAAGATAGGGAGCCTTGTTAGATGCTCAGCTTGGGTGTTACTGTATTCAGCGGACATTTCTACAGGGGTAGCCATGTTGCATGGAGGGGATATAAAGTATTCCATTCTCATCCTGCTAAAGTCATCACTTGAAAAAGCTGTTCAAGTGACTTCGTTCCAGGAGATGTCTCTGATCAGCGACCATATTTGGCAAATCAATGATTGGGCTACATGGCCCTTCTTTGCAATTTGATTTTTGTCTCCAGGTGTAGTCTGTTATCTTAGTTTGCCTCCTCCTTCTTTGTGTTCTGTTATCACTCTTGCTACTCTGAGGTTTGTCCTTTAGTAAATGATCTGAAATTTCAGTATACTTGCACTTCTTTCTAAGTTCAGTAACAGGGGTAATGGACATAGGAGTACATCTCAGCACCTGTTGCAGCACTGGGGGAGATAAAGTTAAGTCAAGTGACTCATCAGTAATTAAAATAAGCTCTTCCATTCTCTGTAGATTCTCTATAGGTTCTGGTTGAAGATGCAAATCTCTGCATTGTTATATTGGTGAGAGGCAGAGAGTGGAAGTGTGGAATCAGTTAACGAAGCTAAAGGTCAGCAACTCAGAGTCCTATTATTAGTGTTTTAGTATTTTAGTGGTTTGTGGTTGGGCTCTGATTAATTCTTTAGAATGGTATGTTCTTCAACAAACAGAGTTTAAAAACTGGTAAGTTCCTTAAGAGCCTCACATCAGAGTTTCTTGCAGGAATACTTAATAACAAGAAAAGACAATAATCATTAACATTCCAGCAGCCGGCACCTTGACTTCTTGGCTCCTTGTCTGATGTTATCTTACGTATGTGAGAGGGAGTATATTGGCTGTAAAATACTGCTCAGTTCTCAGACGCTGGGTGTACCTTGCAGCACAAACTCCTCTAAGTTTGTTGTCAGCAGAGAAACTCTCTCAAAAGTAGAAAATTCTCAAAGGATTTACCTTTCATCACCAGCTATAACTCTAAACTTCTCGGGGCTTCGTCTCAACACCGCCAAACGCTAACGTCACCCAACCGGAAGTCCCTTCTGTAGTCTCCTTTGTAACAAGATGCAAAAGCAACTATAAGAAAACATAGGAAAATGAAGACTCTTAGATTTCATGGATTTATATAAATAGGTCATACTAAGATTTAACAATGACAGCCAGTATGTCACAGTATGTATTTCTACAGGTTTCCATGAGACTGCAGAGAAGACAGTGGCCAAAATCCTGTTGCTGAGCGTACAACAAATTGTAAATTTTGGTTCATTCCTTCCCAGTAAAGAAACCATCACTGCTGCGATTCTCAGGGACATGTGCACACACTGGCTTGGTGTGTGTGCACCCTGAAAATCACAAGGTGATGCTTTGTCTACAAGGGGGCAACAGACCAAAACTTAAGATTGGCTTATAATAAGCAACAGGATTTTGGCCACTGACTTTATTCTGATTATTATGTATGATAAATTCAAATCAACTGTTATAAAATGAGTTTTCTCTTTGAGGATGGTGAGTTTTTCAAGTTGATATGTCAGTCTTTCCATCAATGTGCATGTCTACATTTGTGTTTTCCATTGTTTGGAGGAATATTTGCATCCAACTCTTGGTAGTATTGATTCCAGTCCTGGCAATTTTTAATTCTGCAACTACCCTGCCAAAAAAGTAAGACAGTCTTTGTATACTGAACATGTTCTAAGTAAATGGATAGCAAACAGGATATTGGAATGATCTGACATGTAAATCATTCTGCTTCTGCATATACTTCCCATAACATTTTGACCACTGGTCATTCCCACCATGTGTATATGTAGTCTCAGCCCACCATTATGGTGGGTTCTGCAGAATTATTATTGCCATAAATTGCATTGTGCCATAGTCAGGTTGTAGAGTTGGTATTACCATAACTCATAGTGCTTGTACAATATTTTGGGGTAAAATCTTAGCTGGTTATTGCAGCAAATACTGTTGCAAATGTGTTTTACCATTTCTTAGTATGAGTTCCTGAAGGGGAGACCTGAAACAGAGAAGCTAATTTTGGTAAGTAAGAATAGTTTTTGCTAACTTTAGATTTTTTTTTTTTCCAGTTTCTGAGTTCTAATTTCTTTATTGAAATAAAGGTTTGCTGCAAAGGGTGGGTGTTTTCTCTTCTGTTTGTGCTGTGTCTTACTATTCATTTTGGTATTTACTCACTGGACTACATGAAGCTAATGGTGATCAAAAATAGATCCTGTCTTTTGGGATGAATGTGATGTATATTTTGTTTGGCAGGCAGGACTTCTTCTTTTTTCTTTTTTGGTAGTGTTTCCAGTCTTGTTATTTTGTCTTGTGTTTGGCTTGTGTGATCACCTACATTGATCCTTCATGGCTGTTACTGAATGTATCCAGATGACATCACTGATGATGCACAGGGTGGGACATGATGTAGGAGTGAACTCTATTCTTTTTGCATTTCTTTTGCTCACACTGCTAAGGACTGCAACTGTAATGCAAATTGTAGATTGTATTTTTTAAATATATTTCTTCTAGTTGTAGTGCTATAGCCCTAAACTGATGCAGCACTACTTCAGATGCTTACCATGTTTGTCAGTTCAGCATTATTTTACTTGCTAAATATTTAAAAAATAAAATTGAATGCTGGCAAAAGGGGAGGTGAGAGGGTGGTGATAATTGCAGAGAAGAGTGAGGGAGAAGGGGGCTGTGTGTGAGTGGACAATTGAAATGCAATTGAAATATTGAAATATTTGACAATATTTGAAATATTTGACAATTGAAATATTTGATTATCTTCCCCAGATAATCAAATATTTTTGTTTGAACCATAGCAGTGATTTAAATGTTAGGGTTTGTTACAGAGAAATTTGCACCTGGGGCAAATGTGGTCACACCTTAAGTTTATAGTTTTGGGTGGATTTCACTCCTATGCATCTTATTGTTTTTGCTTGATTGTTATATGCATAATATGCCGCCCAGAGTGGCCTGGTTGCCAGATGGTGCAGGGTATAAATCCAACAAACAAACAAACAAACAAACAATTTTATTGAGTTCCTGCTGATTAAATCAGTCATATTCAAATGTAGAACACTTGATTTAGTATAATTAATGAAGAGTCCTGAACCTGCTAACTGCTAAATTGCTAAGGTCTGAAATCCAGTGGGGAACTGAACTCTTGGAAAGGCCTTTTTTGGGGCTCCCTTCCCCATATAAAGTCATTTAAATAACAACTGTATTGTCAATTGAATTTGATGACACCCCTTGTCATTTAAGGAAAAGTGAGAAAATCAAAATCCTGTTGCACACTGAGCATGCGCTCAGCAATGCCTGTATTATTACTGCTCAAAGGTCAGTAATGCTGAATTTCTGGCTGAAGAAAGGGTTGAGTTTGGGGTCATTGCTTGTAAATTTCATAGCTTTGTTCTGGTGCAGCTAAAGAATGGAAGTCCCAACAATATGTCTCAAACCCATAAAGAATGTGAGATACATAGTATGACAATGAGAATCTCAGAGAAGAAGCAGGAATTTCTGTATTGTCTTCAGAACCATGGAAGAAGCAATAGAAAGGCTTGAACATGGGGAGTAACGGGGAAAGTAAGGGAAACCAAATGGTGAAGCACAGCAATAGCTGTTAGCTACATATATTTTGGAGTGAAATGAGTAAAGGGGCTACACATATCAGAAGTATTTCTACCGTTGTAAACATATAATCTTTATTATTGCTTAAAACAGTTCTAGAACAAGACCTATAAATTAGTTTTATTCTGACACTTCATTTTATATCAGTTTAGTATAACTAACTGTTTATAAGGTTTAGCAGAAAGATCTCAATTTGGAGCTCATTAACTCCACTTCAAAAATATTATGGCTAACTTCTAGAATATTACTTGTTAAAGAGGAGTGAATATGTGGTTAAAGTGCTCTTTGGTAGGGCCATTTTAGTGAAAAGGTATAGTAGCATATCTTGATTGTCAACAGAAAATATGAGATCAACATTTTTAAAAACAAATAAATTTACCAGATTAGAACTTTTTCACAAGTTCACTGGGGCTTATTTTCAGGAACTTGTTTAGAGGAGTATAGTCTAAAGTACATACAGAGCTTCTGCCCGCTCGACTCACACCACATCCCTGCATCAGTTAAGCTACAGTGGAGAGCTAGCCATTTTAGCGTGTTGCAGCAATCTTGTGGCATCATCATCAAGTACTGTGAAGTTGGTTCTGACTTATATGACCTTTTGAAGGGTTTTCCAGGTAGAAAATATGCAGTTTTTACCAGTCCCTTCCTCTTGTTCTGCTCCAGGAATGTGCAGCTTGCCCAAAGCTACATAAACGGACTCTTCTTTTAGCAGGCACAGTGGGAATTGAATTCCTAACTTCTCGGTCTGCAGTTGGGTACTCGATTCACTGAACTATCCAGCCATCACCATTTTAAGTGAACACACATTTATTAGAGCATAAACTTTTTCTGATGCTGCATCAAACAGATCTGACAAAGTAGATCCAAGAAAGTTTCTGCTTTAATCAACATAATCTTCTTCATCATCATCATCTTAGAACTGCTGAGCTGGAAAGGACCCAATGGATCATTGAGTCCAGCCCCAGTCATGGACGCACAGTGGGGAATTAACTACTGAACTATAATAGATTTGTTAAACTTTGCTTTGCTGCAAGAGCCTTTGTTATCAGTTAAATTGTGTCTCAACACTGAAAATATATGAACAATTGCTGTTGCTTATTTTCAGAATGGTTTTCTACCTCTAATGCTCTTGTTAATGGATTCTTCTGAGAATGTAAAATATTTTATATTCTTTAATCTGCCCTTTCCCTCCAGAGTAGGAATCGTTCCCCTCTAGTCATAGTGTTATGGTACTAAGGCATGGTGATAGCTCGACAAGAACCACTCATTACTGTAGCCATGAAATTTATTTAGCTAAAATAATAAATCATCATCATATCAATTGAAAGGTTTCCTACAGCACTGAATGAGAACCCTCACCAGTTCCTTTCTGCCAATCACTGGAGAGAAGGACTGCCTGAAAACAGAAGTGATTTGAGCACAGCGTGCAAGCTGCAAAATCCATCTAAAAGGCACTTAGTGATGTTAATATTGTTCATGAAATGACATTTAAACCATGCATGCCATGTAACGTACAGAAAGGGGGGTATTATAGAATTGGTTGTGAAAAATGGGCAAATGGTATGCTGCGCAGAAATGTGTGTAAGAAAACGTGAATGGCTTGTCTTAGTAAATAAAAACAGCTTCAGTGCAGAGGAACATTGAAGTTTTCCTAGTTACAGTTTTACCACTATACCTCCTCTCCCCAAAACTCTGGGCTTTTTTTTTTTTTTTTTTACTCTGCAAGGCTTTAATTACATGTTTTTTTGGAACATGTCAAAGAAAAACTCAGCTTGTGTGGAACCATTTGGACTGGGAAAGCATGGAAATAAAAAGGGCACTCATTCAATGCTGCCTGTCTTTGTAAAAATGCCTTCATTTCTTGGTCTCATGAAGCTACTGAAAGTATATGCCTTTCCATCTATCTGAATAGGCTGGGTCATATGGTTACGATACTGAAATACTCCATTATGATATGGTTGTCACCAGCATTGACAGCCAACATCTCTCAGTTTAACCATGATATTACCTTAGTTCAAAATCCACAATGGAACTTCTGTGAACTTTAAATGTATAAAAGCTATTGGATTTTCCTCAAACTAGTGACAAGTACAAAATCTTATGCTTCAGTGGTTTTAATTTTATATATTTATATCAGACATATAAAACGCACACACACACATAGAGATAAATTACTTAATAGTAATAATTGTATTTATAACCAACTCTTCAGATAAAAATATGTACAGTGGTGCCTCGCTAGACGATTGCCTCGCAGGACGAGGAAATCGCTAGACGATGCCTTTTTGCGATCGCTACTGCGCTTCGCAAAACGATGTTTCCCTATGGCGATTTTCGCTAGACGATGAGGTTTCCCCATAGGAGTGCGCCGACTAGTGGTGAAAAGCTGTCAGTGCAGCTGTCAGTGCATTCCTATGGGGACCCGCACTCGCTAGACGAGGTTTCCCTATGGGAAATTTTCGCTAGACGACTGCATTTTCCCTTGGAACGCATTGAAGCGATTTCAATGCATTCCAATGGGAAAATGTGCTTCGCTAGACGATGTTTTCGCTAGACAGCGATCCTCGTGGAACGGATTAACATCGTCTAGCGAGGCACCACTGTATTTATAGCCAACTCTTCAGATCAGCTGAAACTATTGGTAATGAAGTGATTTTAAAAATCATCTTCATCCATTTTTATATGCAATACATTGATGCAATGAAAATAGTTGTGACAATAGTTATGAAAAACAAGGAGACAGACACAAAAATACTGGCAGACAAGTTTTGCCAAAATGTAACATTTCATCCTACAGCACATTTCATATATGGACAATAAGGTCTTTGAAAAGCAGCATTTAAAATGTACAATATTACAAAAAACATTACTTGGCTTAGTAACCCAGCCCCACTCACTTCTGTTGAAACAGTACTTTACAACATTATCCTGGAAGCCAGAAATCTCAAGTGAGCAGAAATACATGTAAACATAATATCAAACCCAAATGGTTATGCAGGGGGGCAAATTTTAAGCTGTGAAGAAGGGATTTAAAAACAAGAATTGAGTAACATGAATGCAACCTACCGAGTGAAATCTTCTTAGCCATCTACATAATATTTCTGATTGCTTAATTAACCAATGGGACATGACAGAGTGTGAAGTGTGTTGTATTAATTCTTACTTAGTACATTAGGCACAAAGGCAGAGGCCAACTACTGTCAACACAGTCAGGCTTAGATTAATAATCCACAATTTGTGCACTGCTGCCCTGAATTACAATTAGGAAACAGAAGTACTAAAAATATTTATATTGTTAATGAAATTACGAGGCTCTGAGCTGTAGCTGTAATCGGTATTTTTCTTAGCCTCAGAGCAGTAAAGTGGGCCGATCAGTCTGGAACTAGCATATTTTAGTAGACAATCGGATCAAGCCACTTGTCGTGTATGTTGTGCTGGGTTGTCAGTGCAGCAAATCAACTCACAATTCATGAAACACACACATTATGAAGAATTTTTACTTTGGTTAGTTTTATACTCATTATTTATCAGAATTTCTTTTAGGATTCCATATCCTGCCTTTTTCATTAACCTGAAAGCAGCTGAAAATAATTAGATTTTTTTTAAAAAGTAAAGCAGTGAAAACTGATATCAATAACACATGCTTTCAATGGAAAGCATTATGAGTAAACTTGGACATTCCCTGGGCAACAGTGTGTAGCCAGTTAATCCTTATTTAGAGGCATTGCACTGTAAACTTGCTGATGAGCAAAATGACCTAACTGTTCTTTTTTTAGGACCACAAACAACAATAATTTCTGTTAATATATAGAGGTCATCTCTTCATTTAAAGAGGAACTTTTAGCTTCACATTGCATCCAAGAAACCCAGAAAGAAACTGATCAGCATTGACCAGAATTTCCTGGGATGTGTTTAGTTGCTAAGAGGCCCCATGAACAACACAGAAGTGCCATTTTTGTAGGACCGGGTATTACAGTCCTCTCAAGGGACTATACTGAAGAGGATAACATAGAAATCTTGATGATTGAAGTGGCTGCGTGTATAATATCCATTTTAAAATCATCTAATATGCCATTTTGCTTTAAGAAGCCTTCTAATATGGAAAACCAAAACAATCAGTTTCTAGGGCGCACTCTGCACCTTGTTTTTCATGCTGGGCAGGATGATGGTGATCTGGGTGTAGAGGAGCTCTCTGTAGTTCCGTTGTCATGGACAAATCACTACCTGGTGAGGTTTAGACTTACTGGAACTCTTAATCTCTGCAGGGGTGGAGGACCTATTAGGATGCTCTTGGGGAGTTTCCTGTTGCCTCGGCAGGCGATCCTGTCAAAGCTCTGGCTGATCTCTGGAATGGGAAAATGACCAGGGCATAGACACAATTGCTCCTAAGCGTCCTCTCCCACGAAGTAGAGCCAGACAAGCCCCCTGGTTCACCAGGGAGATGGCAGTGATGAAACGAGTGGGACGGAGACTAGAGCGACGATAGCGGAAAACTCAGAGTGAATCTGACCGAACACGGGCTAGAGCCCATTTGAAGGCCTATTCCGTGGCAGTGGCTGCAGCAAAGAAAAGGTTCTTTGCTGCTGCCATTGCATCTGCACAAAGTCGTCCAGCGGAGTTGTTTCGAGTGGTCAGGGGCTTAGTACATGCCCCACCAAAAGAACAAAATATTGACCACTCCACAACCCACTGTGAGGAATTTGCGCGACACTTTGCAGATAAAGTCACTCGGATTTGCTCTGACTTGGATGCTGTAATTGATACAGACCCAGTGGATGTAACTTTAATGGATACTTTTCAGTTGGTGCAACCTGATGATGTGGACAGGATTCTTGGAGAGGTGAATGCCACCACACCAGGGGGAGTGTGTCCCTGTTGGTTCTGCTGGACCTCTCAGTGACTTTTGATACCTTTGACAATGGTATCCTTCTGGGCCGTCTCTGTGGGATGGGATTCGGAGGCACTGTTTTACAGTGGCTCCAGTCCTTCCTGGAGAGGAGAACTCAGAAGTTGGTGCTGGGTGACTCCTGCTCAACACCCTGGCCATTGGCCTATGGTATTCCTCAGGGTTCTCCTTTGTCACCCATGCTTTTTAACATCTACATGAAACCGCTGGGAAAGGTTGTCTGGAGTTTTGGGGTTCGGCGTTACCAGTATGCGGATGACACCCAACTCTATCTCTCCTTTCCACCTAATTCCAGGGAAGCTGTCTTGACTCTAAACCAGCGCTTGGCATCAGTAATGGGCTAGATGAGAGCAAACAAACTGAAACTTAATCCAGACAAGACAAAGGTGCTCCTGGTCAGTCAGAAGGTAGATGAGGGAATAGGGATACTACCTGTGCTGGATGGGGTTACACTCCCCCTGAAAACTCAGGTCCACAGCTTGGTTGTACTCCTGGATTTATCCGTAAGCTTGGATGCCCAGGTCTTGGTGGTGGCCAGGAGTGCATTTGCACAGCTAAAGCTGGTGTGCCAGCTGCGCCCGTTCCTTGAGATGTCAGATCTGGCTACAGTGACACATGGCTTAGTTACATCCCATTTGGATTACTGTAATGTGCTCTATGTGGGGCTGCCTTTGAAGATGGTTCGGAAACTTCAGCTGGTGCAAAACTCTGCAGCCAGACTACTGACTGGGGCCAGCTACAGGGAGCATATAACTCACCTGTTACAAGAACTGCACTGGCTACCAGTCCATTTCTGGGCCCAATTCAAAGTGCTGGTCATTACCTATAAAGCCCTATACAGCTTGGGTCCAGGCTACCTGAAGGACCATATCTCCCTATCTGCGCCTTCTCGGCGATTAAGATCAGCAGAGACCCTCTTCTCTGTCCCATTGCCAGCACAAGCACAGCTGATGGGAACACGGTAGAGGGCTTTCTCTGTGGCAGCTCCTAGGCTATGGAATGCTGTCCCTCGGGAGATCAGGATGGCCTCTTCCCTGTTATCCTTCCGAAAAAAGCTAAAGACCCATCATTTTAATCTTTTCCATGTTTCCATGTTTTAATCTTTTAATTTAATTTTTAATCATATAGTGGTTAATTTATCTTTTAATATTTAACTTACTGTGTTTTTAAATTGTGTGAATTTTAATATTGTGAGCCGCTTTGGGTCCCTTGTTGGGAGAAATGCGGCATAATAATAATAATAATAATAATAATAATAATAATAATAATAATAATAATAATAATAATAATAATAATAATAATAATAATAATAATAATAATAATAATAATAATAGGAGAAGATTTCAACAGTCATGGCAACATTGGGACTATGAACATGATGATGAAAATGACAAAGCCATTACAAAATGGGCAAAATCCCATTCACCGTGTCTTATACATGATCCTAAACTACTCAGTTCACTTAAAGGAGGCATAGAGGCTACAATTCAGATCTGATTTTTGTTAGTGAGCATATAACTCAACTATGCATTAAGAGCATAGGAGATCCAATCCCAAGCATTCAGCACATACCCATTCTAGAACATCAATACAGCGGGTTGGACTTGATGGCCTTGTAGGCCCCTTCCAACTTCACTTTTCTATGATTCTATGATCTATTCAGCCATCAGATCTCAATCTATAACATTCTGTAGGAGACATAATTTTTAAAAAGCCAATTGGGAAAAGTTAACAACAATGCTAGATGCAGCTGTGCTTCTGATTGCCCCTCAATCAGAGAACTATGATCAATTTGTAACTTCCATTTTGGAATGTTCCTGTGCTGGACAAATTACATCCCATGTCTCACTCTGGAAACACATGCCAAATACTTAGATTATATTTCACACTTCAAAGAAAATCCTTTTAGTGAACATATGAAAAAGCAGGAGGGGGGGAATCGATCTCAACTTTAGCAGAAACAAAACGAAATGGCTGGATAGACACTATAACACAACTTGACATGGCAAGATGCAGCCAGAAAGTTTGGAGACTACTGAAAAGACTGAACAGCAATCCAAACAAAAGGACACTGTATGCAAACATAAACCCCAACCAGATAGCACACTAGTTGCTCCTGGAAGGGAAGACCAACCAGTATATAATAAAAAGAAATCATCAAAGGGAAAATCAGAGCAAATCCAATGAACTTTCTACTGCCTTAATATTGGTGGAACTAGGGAAGTTCAAAAGAAGATGCAGGCATGGCAAAGTGGTAGGACTCAGTGATATCCGGATCAAGCAAATTAAACGTTTTGGCAAAACACAAAGGTATGGCAAACAAATATGTCAGAAGACAAAAATAATTGCTATACTAAAACCAGGCAAAGAATCAATGGATCTCAAAAGCTACATGCCAATCTCTCTACTGTGCCACTTATACAAAGTGTTTAAATGAATGATGTTCAATTTTAGTTGCTAGACGGTTTAATATCTTCTAATTTCAGAACAGGCAGGCTTTAGACATGATATGTCTACCCAGTATATAGAAATCATTTTGAAATACATAAAATAAGTGGGGAAGCATTTGTTGACCTTACAGCAGCATATGATACTGCCCACATCAAGTGCAGCTGAAAAAGTTGTGTCTCCTTACTACAGATCACAGACTAAGAGAAATGGTTGTTGTTCTACTTCAAAACCAAATATTCTTTGTTGAATTTCAAGGGAGCTACACTCACTGAAGAAATCAAAGGAATGATCTCCCCAAGGGTAGCGTCTTGGCACCATTACTTTCTAGCATTTACATAAATGATCAACATACGTTTCCATATTCCAGGAGTTTTATCTATGTTGATGATCTTGCCTCGACAATCCAGGGGAAAACCTCTGAGTCTATTGAAGACCAGCTAACATCTGCATTAGAAGATTGTTCTTTATATTATTAAAACAATGAGCTGCAACCAAACCGTTCAATAACACAGGTCTGTGCTTTCTACTAAAAGAACAGAGAATCAGAGAAGAATCTCCAAGTTAGCTGGAAAGGCAATGTTTTGGAACATTCCCCTATCCTAAATTATTTGGGCATCATTCTGGATCAAACTCTGACTTACAAAAATGTTGTCTTAACACCAAATAGAAAGTTGCTGTTAGAAAAGAAATACTTGGGAAACTGACTGGGTCAGCCTGGAGTGCACAACCACAAACAATAAGAACATCATTGTCCCTGTGCTATTCCACAGCAGAATATGCTAGTGCCTTGTGGCATAAATCAGCACATGCCAAACAAATGGATGGAGCTCTTAATAATGCAGGATTATTACTGGCTGCCTAAAACCTACCCTCGCTGAAAAAAATCTATTCTTTAGGTGGCATTGCCCTTCTGTAAGTATGTTGAGAGGTGCTAGTAAATAATCAATGGAATAAAGTAATACAGGATCTAGCTCATCCACTTCATGGACACCAACTCCCTACCTATCCACACATAAGAAGAGCATAGCAGCAACCTGGGGAAATACCGGATTTTATAGAAGTAGAGAACAATTTCCAGGGGCAGGGCTGCAGTGGGGGAAAGTGCACAAACATACATCAGACCAATGGTGTCTGAGTGAGCCATGCTGAATGTTTGCTGGAGGAAAAAGATGTCTTGTAGGAGAAAGGAAGGGAATGATCGTCCCAGAATAGTCATGGTTGACTTGCTGGAAACAGGAGCACTGGCATTCTACACTGAGATGTTTTCGTTCTACTATGATTGACTGATACATTTCTCCTCCCAGGTTCCATACTAGGCTATTTTCTTTTTCCTCGGATAAGTATAAGAATGTGCAGATGAACTTGGTATGGTTTATGGCCTAAGGTACTACACATAATCAAATAAACAAAAATGAAATAACACCCATTTACTGAACTTTTGCTTCATTTTGAGCTTCTTGGGTGAGCCAAGGACAATGACAAATCTATTAAGTCCATACTGTATGCCTGTAATATGTATGGTAGTCGTAAAAAGGAAGTGGCATGATTAGTGCTCACTATAACATTAGAAACTCATATTGTCAGTTCTAGAAAATGGAAATTTTATTTATGGGAGTTGTGAGTCTCAGAAATTATATGTATTATTTTGGCAGTCTTTGCTGATTTATATTTCAAGGAAATGAATTAGTATTCACAAAAGTGGTAAGGCTATATACATTTTTGCAGTATAAGATGCTGGAATGAGAAGAAAAATATTTCTGTACTCAGAGAAAACTAAAGAATTAAAAGTGGGAAAATGTTACTAATAGTTGCATTATTTAATCAGTTATAAGGCTTACTGTATGTACAACATTACAAAGAGATGTTGTTTTGTTCAATGACTAGAGATTTGGGAAATTTCTTAACAATCACAGTACATGGTTGTGAATTTTAAGAAGAACTGAGCACCCGCTTGTACCTTTAAAATAAATGAGAGCTATTTGTACTTTGTGGCTTGAAAATTAAGCCATAGCTGTTTTGTCATTGCCCTATGCCATCAATACTTGCCCCCAATTTCCTTCTTTTCATTCATCATCCACAAAGGCCAGATTTGTGTACACTTCATGTCAGGTGAAACCTGTGGGGCACATACTAGTATGAAAGTGGTAAAATTATGTCCCTTCAGATCACCCACAAGCATTTTTCTTTAAAACATACTGATAAAATAAGTTCTTGCCTAGCCAGTGAAGACAGTTTGATAAACACTGTTACCTGGAAGAGTTTAGTATTTTTTTAAAAAATCTTTCAATATATATCTCATTCTTATGTGCAATGCAGTTTGATTTTTGTATTACTGAAATGCTTCCATGGGAACAAATCCATCCAGTGATGAAAATACAACTCTGCAGTCTTTGGATTAATGACAGTCCTTTTGGATCACTCAAGTGTGAAACATACTTTTTCGTTCTGCCAAGATCAAAATGCACAATGCAGTTTTTGAACCTACTTTTTTAAAAAATGAATGGAATTACTGGATCAAATTTCTTCAGTGGGGAAAAATATGTGTAACAATGACTTTCATGATATCCTCTTCTTTTATAGTATGTTTTGTTGTAGCAATGATTTATATAATATTCAGCCATAAAATCGGGTGTACCTTTGGGCCATATGTTTTATATATGTAGATAGATCTATATATCTATATCTTCTGGCTCTAACCATTAGCATATAGAAACTTTGTCCCCTAAACTGGAGACAAGAAGTACGGTATATCACTTTAGCATCACTCATACTTTAGCTGTTGAAAGCATGATGTATACCTATCAACCCAAAAGGAAGTCCAATTAGCTAAATAGACCTCATTCTCAGTATGAGGATATAGAATTGCAGCTTTAATTTGGTCTTATTAATAAGGAGTATGCTGTGTATCACTGAGAAATGCCATTTCTCCTCTGGCACGGAGTAGAAATCTACAAGAGAGCTTATCAAGAAGCTCTCATGTAATGTCTAGTTTGCATTTGAGGCAAGGGAGTAGAACATGATGCAGGTTCTTAATAACCATTTGCTATACATATTTGAATGCATTTCAGTAAAGAGGCAAACAGTGAAGTAGAGAAACTATGGAAGGAAATATGCCCTGTATATATAAAGGAAAAACAACCATGGCAACAACTTCATAGCCCAGATTATGATAAAATGTATTGTACACTATTATTCCAACTCATAGACAAAATGTTACTTTATTCATATTTGGTATATTGCTTAGTATATTATTGACCCCTTTATCCAGCATGCATAATTCTTTTAGACAAGTTGGTGTTCTACTTTATCATATCCTGAAGGATAAGAAGCAGCTTTTCTATTTCATTACATGTGGCACATGTTGTTATAAATTACATTCTTGCATATTTTGGATTTATGCTGAGCATGAGCAAGACTGTAGTAACTATGTGTCTCTTTGGTATAGTCTTTTTGCATGGCACATCAGTCAGCAAAAGAAGTTCACAAAAAGACTAAGAGCATAAGATACTAGGGTAAGGGTAAGTTGTTATAGCCAGTGGCGTTCAGACTTATAGTGAAATAAACTAATACTAGAAAACTTTCTCTGTGACAGCAATCTAGCTTTTCTCAATAAAGAAAGGTTATGGTTTACGGCAAGGCTATCAAACCCTGGGCAAAATTTCCATATTACTCCCAGATTCAGAAGAAAAACATCCTTTTTCAAAAGGTTTGTGCAGTTCCCTTTCAGCAATAATTTCTTTTGCATGAACAGTCATGCTGTAGAGTGTGTTAGATACTCAGCTCTGTGAAAGGCCAAAAGGGTTACCCTGACTCAATTGCCACCTGAATTGCCATTCTGCATTTGCAGCAAGATATGTGATATTTATACTAGAAGCTTGTTTTTGCCCTCTAAATTTCTGTAGGTTTGGCCATCTTCTTGGCCATCTTCGCATATGTGAGAATAATGATATTTTGTTTTCTTCCCAGATAAACTTGGTGATACATAGGCATTTAAAAACAGATATCCCCCAGATGCATACCCACAGCCCCTTAGTATTCATGAACATTTTAGATGTTTAGATTTCATGATCTTGGAGCTGTGGGACAAAAACAGGCACACATTATCTTTTATTATTATAGATGACTGGATTGATCAAATACTGCAGCCTATGCAGGCATTCACCTGTTCATATAAAGAGCTAATGTGTGCTTTAATTAAACAAACAGACCTTGATACTGAAAAATATAAGCAGATATTTAAACCATTAGGTAAAGGTAAAGGTTCCCCTTGACAAATGTCCAGTCGTGTCTGACTCTAGGGGGCGGTGGTCATCCCCGTTTCCAAGCCATAGAGCCAGCGTTTGTCCGTAGACAGTTTCCGTGGTCACGTGGCCAGCACGACTAGACACGGAATGCTGTTACCTTCCCACCGTGGTGGTACCTATTTATCTACTTGCATTTGCATGCTTTCGAACTGCTAGGTTGGCAGGAGCTGGGACAAGCGACGGGAGCTCACTCTGTTGCGTGGATTCGATCTTATGACTGCTGGTCTTCTGACCCTGCAGCACAGAGGCTTCTGTGGTTTAACCCGCAGCGCCACCACGTCCCCTTTTAAACCATTGGTTTTCATATATTGAAAAGCTATGAAACCTTGTGCATGGTGGAATTGTATTTTGCTTTAATAGAATTAAGTTCAGATATAATTTCCATTTACTGATCATACAGAAAGACGTACTAATAGCATAAACACAGAAAACAGTGATATTATATTGAGAACCACATTAATCTTATCCCTTGCCTTCTTGGCACTCCCTCACCACAGACCAATCCAACATTTTGACCATCTGGGAGCAATACAAAAGAAAGGCCTCTTCCACATACATGCAAAGTGGGCTTCTGCAGATAATGATATTCTTAAGAGGAGCTTTCTTGAAACTCTTTAACTTCCACACAGGTTCATGCTGAGTTATGTTGTCTTTTTGGTAGCCAGGCTCAAATTAAAACAAATACTTTGGATTGGGCTGGAGAATAACAGACTTCTATTTTGGAACATTCTGTCATTCAGGTGAGATCTATTGATCACAAGCAAGTCAATTCAGGTAATGATTCAGGTAGACCTTTCTTTGGACTGGACCTCCCTGATACAGGTCATGGAATGCACAGAAGCATTTTAGGAAAAACTCCAAGTGTGGAGACTTCGGAACAGTCCATTGATTCTGCATTATGAATTGTACTTCCTATGAGAAATTCTGCTTCCCAACTATTAGCTTTCAGTCCTTTCATTTGTAAAGAAGCTGGTATTTATATAATAGCATAGATGTCAGTGCAACAAACCAGTCCCAGGAGGTTACAATCAATTTTCCATTGCGTGGGGATATGACATAACATGAAATCTAAACAATGATTATATGATAGCCAGAAATTCTCAGAACACAAGAGAAGTCAATTATTTCTTGTAATTATCCCTCTGGATTAAGGGTTACCAATGGCTTAAGAATGATTAATAGCAGCATCACCAGAATGATGTATGTTTGGATAAGAATTTATAATTTTCAGCTGGCTGTTTACAGGCTGTCTGAAAGGACAAATAGGATCCACTAGCTTTTTTTATATTAGTGGAATTTTTTTTATACTAGAACAATATTTAAAGAGAGGGGGAAATGTGTTTTTATTACCAACCATGAAACAGATCTCTTGAAATCAATTCTTCCACAGGTACTTTCATTTAGACTGCTTTACTTCATGCATCAGAAATTTGAGCTCTCTTCTAGTAAAATACTGTGAGAATCACTTTTGCACCTTTTAGTTGTTTGCATTGACGTATTTTAAAATTAAGAAAACCCTAGATGGATGCTGGAAGGAAAAAAAATTAAATTGTTAAGGACGGGTGATATGTCAAAGGAAAAGGTGACAGAAGTAAGTCAGAAACCTGAATGCAACTTTTCAGTGACCATCACATAGAGATGAAGAGGACTATTACATTAACTAGTGCAAAGAAATAGAAGACAACAAAAAGGAAAAACAAAAGAGGAAAAACCTCTTTATCTTCCATAAGATCTACAGAATGAAAGGGACATTTAAACCTCAGTTAGGGATGCTGAAACATCAGCAGGGGAATTTACTAGCTGATCAGAATAAAATAAAGAGAAGGTGGAAACAATATGTAGAAGAGATGCAAGGATGACATGTTCCTTTGAAGAAAACCCCTGTGATGAAGAACCTGCAAATTTAGAAAAAGAAGCAAAAGCTACTCTCAAAGTGCTTGGAAGAAGTGTGTAGGCATCCTTCAGTCTCGAGAGACTATGGTAATGTGCTTTGTATGGAGGACGTGGAACAGCGTCTAGTGTGGCTGAGAAGGCCAATTCGAGAGTGACAATCCCTTCCACACTGAAGACAAATACAATCTGTCCCCTGTCCAGCTCCCTGATTTTGCTTCGACGCTGTATGCAAAGCTGGAGTGTCCTCTCCAGAGCACAAAGCCTGGGTAAAATAATATGGAGGATAGTCTGTTACCCAAGCAGCAAATCCCCCCTCTCCACATTGCTGAAATAGTCCAATGGAAAGGCAAGAGCCAATACAACTGGTTCCAGCGACGTCGCAGGAGTTGCCAGAACGACACGAACTGCCTCTGGGACTCCGGCTCCGGATTTTGCCTCGAGGTTAACTCCTGAAGCCTTTTCCATCAGTGGATATAGCCAGAAGGCAGTGGAGGTTTGAAATCGGAGTTTTCCTTCTCCTAGATGGGCTGCCTTCCAAGGCTGACGAGCCCCACCTACCCGGCCTGCTCCCTAATAGTGCGTAAGTATGATCCTACCCCTAAAACTTGGAAGAAGTACATCAGCAGAAATAGATGAGGTACAGCTAGAATTATTTCAGGCTACAAAGACTGAATGTGTCAATATCCAAATAAAACTATGCCAACAAATATGGAAAAGAAAACAATGCCCCACAGACTGGAAATGTTCAATATATTAAAGCTCAATTTCATCCAAGAAAGGAGATGCTACGGAGTGTAGTAACTATAGGGTCATTGCATTAATTTCCAATGCAAGCAAAGTGATGCTCAAGCAAAAACTTCTATCTGATATGGAGTGAGAAGTGCCTAGTGTTCAGGCAGGAATCCAAAAATGAAGAGTCACTTGCAAATATATGTTGGCTATTGGAGTGTACCAAAGAATTTCAGAATAAGCTCAGCTGATGCTTGTTGTTGTTGTTATGTGCTGTCACGTCGCTTCCAGTTTATAGCGACCCTATGACTGAGCAATCTCCAAAATGTCTTGTACTCTAATGCCCTGCTTAGCTCTTGTAAACTCAAGGCTGTGGCTTCCTTTAAGGAGTCAATGCATCTTGTATTAGGTCTTCCTCTTTTCTTGCTGACTTCCACCTTTCCCAGCATTATTGTCCTTTCCAGAGAACCTTGTTTTGTCACAATGTGCCCAAAATAGGATAGCCTCAGCTTCAACATTTTTGCCTCCAGAAATAGTTCAGGCTTGATTTGTTGTATGACTCACCGGTTCATTTTTCTGGCCAGGGTATCTGCAAAACTCTCCTCTAGCACCACATTTCAAACAAATATATATTTTTTTCCTGTCAGCTTTCTTAACTGTCCAGCTTTCATGCCCATACACGGTGATCAGAAATACAAGTGTGTGGATCATCTTGGCCATGGCCTTCCGTGACACATCCTTACATTTGCATTCTTTTTCCTAATTCTTTCATTGCTGCCCTTACGAGTCTTCTTCAGATATATTGGCTACAGTCTCTATTTTGATTGATGATTGAACCAAGATATACAAAATCTCTATTTCAGTTTCTTCATTGTTAATGCTAAAGTTATGTAGTTCTTCTGTAGTCATGGTTTTTGTCTTTTTAACATTTAACTGCAGTCCTGCTTTGACACTTTCTTCTTTCACTTTCACTAAAAGTTGTTTCAGGTCATTGCTGCTTTCTGCTAGTAAGATGGTGTCATCTGCATATCTTAAATTGTTGATTTTTCTTCCACCAATTTTCACTTCTCCATCATCTAAGTCTAGCTTTCTGTATACATTCTGTGTACAGATTGAACATTTAGAGGGATAAAATGCACTCTTGTCTAATACCTTTGCCTAAGGAAACCATTCTGTCTCCATATTCTGTCCTAACAGTAGCTTCTTGTCCACAATACAAGTTACACATCAGGACAATCAGGTGCTGAGGTACACCCTTTCAGAACAACCCATAGTTTCTCATGATCCTTGCAGTCAAAGGTTTTGCTATAATCTATAAAGCATAGAGTGATCTTCTGAAATTCTTTGGTGCTCTCCGGTAGGCAGCGAATATTTGCAATATAATCTTGAGTGTCTCTTTCTTTTCTGAATCAAGCTTGAACATCAGGCATTTCTCACTCCTTATAAGGTAAAAGCCTTTGTTACAACACCTTGAGCTTTACTTTGCTGGTATAGGAAATCAAAACAATAGTCCTATGGTTACTGCACTCCTAGGCATCTCTTTTTTTAGGGATTGGAATGAATATTGAGTGTTTCCTGTCTGTGGACCATTGTTTTGTTTTTCATATTTGTTGTTGTATTCTTCTTGAGTTTTGACAGATGCAGTCTCTGCAGCTTGAAACAGTTCTAATGGTAGTCCATCTATCCCTGATTATTTATTTCTTCCTAGTACTTTCAGCGATGTATGGAAGTGAGAGCTGGACCATAAAGAGGGCTGATTGCCGAAGAATTGATGCTTTTGAATTGTGGTGCTGGAGGAGACTCTTGAGAGTCCCCTGGACTGCAAGGAGATCAAACCTATCTATTCTGAAGGAAATCAACCCTGAGTGCTCACTGGAAGGACAGATCCTGAAGCTGAGGCTCCAATACTTTGGCCATCTCATGAGAAGAGAAGACTCCCTGGAAAAGCCCCTGATGTTGGGAAAGTGTGAAGGCAAGAGGAGAAGGGGATGACAGAGGACGAGATGGTTGGACAGTGTCACCGAAGCTACCAACATGAATTTGACCCAACTCCGGGAAGCAGTGGAAGACAGGACGGCCTGGCGTGTGCTGGTCCATGGGGTCACGAAGAGTCGGACACGACTTAATGACTAAACAACAACAAGTACTTTCAGAGCAGCTGTCACTTCACTTTCTAGAATTGAAGGTTCTTCATCATAGGATTTCTCTTCAAAAGAATCTGTTGTCCTTTTATCTCTTCTGTATAGGTGTTAAGTATACTGTTTCCACCTTCTCTTTATTTTCTCCTGATTAGATAGTGTGTTTCCCTCTTGATCAGTCAGCATTCCTAATCGAGGCTTAAATTTCCCTTTGATTTCTTGGATTTTCTGGAAGAGAGCTCTTGTTTTTCCCCTTTTGTTGTTTTCTATTTCTTTGCACTGATTGTAGTAGCAGTTCTATTTTTCTCTATGTGACAGTCACTTAAAAAAGTGCATTCGGGGTTCTGACCCTACTTCTATCACCTTTTACTTTTGCTTTTCGCCTGTCCTTTGCAATTTTAAGCATTTCTTCCATCCATCTAGGTATTTCTTTTATTTTTACTACAGGAATTGTCTCTTTACTTCCTTCTATGATAAATATGTCAGATTTCACTCCATAGTTCTTTTGGTTCACGGTAATAGAGTTTAGTAATCTGTTATTTATGTGGTATATTTTGGAGCAACAATTCTTTTAGTTTTCTTTTTCTGCTTTTCTCAATTGTTGGATATTAACAGTTCATGATCAGTATCACAATTCACTCCTGACCTTGTTTTGACTGGGAGAATACAGCTTCTCCATCTCCTGCTTCCAACTTCATAGTCTGTTTGGTTTTTATGTTGACCATCTGGTGATTTCCATGTGTACAGCTGTCTTTTTAGTTGCTTGAGGCATATATTTTCAAGAAACAGATTGTTAGCTTCATAGAACTTTATAGTCTACAGTAAAGTGCTCGACTGTGCAGATCGTAAAATGTTTCATTGTGAGAACTTTTGAGTGTAGAATTTTTAACATCCATTGCTTTCCTTTCTAAAATGTGTATATCATGAGGGCTTTGTTATTCTGATATCCTGACCTTCCTGGGTGGAAAGAGTAGGGCTGTTGATATTCATTGAAGTGATGCTTGAAATCAGCAGTGGCTGTATGGTTAGTTAGTTAGTTAGTTAGGCATCCTTCAGTCTCGAGAGACTATGGTAACGTGCTCTGTATGGAGGACTTGGAACAGCATCTCATGTGGCTGAGAAGGCCAATTCGAGAGTGACAATCCCTTCCACACTGAACTGCTACTTCCAATGTTGTTTTGATGCTGTATGCGAAGATGGAGTGTCCTCTCCAGAGCACGAAGCCTGGGTAAGATAATATGGAGGATAGTCTGTTACCCAAGCAGCAAATCCCCCCTCTCCACGTCGCTGAAATAGTCCAATGGAAAGGCAAGAGCCAATACAACTGGTTCCAGCGATGTCGCAGGAGTTGCCAGAACGACACGAACTGCCTCCGGGACTCCGGCTCCGGATTTTGCCTCGAGGTTAACTCCTGAAGCCTTTACCATCAGTGGATATAGCCAGAAGGCAGTGGAGGTTTGAAATCGGAGTTTTCCTTCTCCTAGATGGGCTGCCTTCCAAGGCTGACGAGCCCCATGTATGACAAAACCAAACAACATATTTTTTTCATATCTCAACATTACTTGCAGAGAACCACCAAAAAAGCAACCTTTGTAATTTAAATATATCCTATCACATATTGTGGATGGTTTAAAATGTTTGATACCAGGGTATCAGACATACTGATTGTCTTTGTGCAGATAGTCAGTATTGTAGGAGGATACATATCAGACAAACCTCTCAAACTTTTTCACCAGTATATTATATGACAAAGACCAAGCCCTGCCATCTCAGCATATTCTCTGATAAATGTTGCTGAGTGAACTTAGATCAAGTTAAATCTCAATTGTCATTTCAATTTCAGAAGCATTTTAAAATGTAATAATTCTGAAATGCCGCACAATGGTGGAGAGCGGGGTTTAACTTAACTGGGGCTTATTTTTGGGGTAGGGCTTATATCACGAGCATCCTGAAAAATCATACTAGGCCTTATTTTCAGGTCAGGTCTTATTTTCAGGGATACAGGGTAGGAACATTTTACCCTTGCCTTTAAATCTTCCATTTTATTTTACTGATTTAATGAGTTTTGATTATAGAAAAGCTTTTACTCAGGCATGTTTTGATATGTTACCTCTAGCCAGTTTATTAGGACGCTATACACAAATTCCATATCACGAGAGAGTTTGCTCTTGTGACCAAAAATCAGTGGAGAATTTGGCACATGTAGTGCTCTATTGTCCACTATTAGAGACCTATCGCAAAAGATTTCTCAACCCTATTTTACAAAAACATTCTAGTAATTCTGAACAAGAAAAGCTTATGATCCTACTTTCCCCCGCCCCCTCAGACCATGCGGTCAGTGAGAGCAAATGTCAGCCTAGAAAAAATACCTCCCTAAATAAAATGTGCTCCCAAAACAGAGCTTACCTCTTGCCTCAGCTTCCCCTTCAGGAAAAAACAGTGATCAGTAAGCTACAGCTTAATCTAGGCAAGACATGGGCCTTTTGAAGAGATTGTAATCATTTTGTGAAACTGGACATGTAATCATCTTGTGAAACTGGACATGTAGCTTATTTGAGCTGTTACTGCACTCCTCCCAAACAAGTAGATGGTTAGATGGGGATGCTCCTGTATCTGGCATTGTCACTTGAGACTCAGCTGTTCTCATTGGCTAGGAGTGCTTCTTATTAGCTTCAGATATTTCAGATAACCATGGCCTTTCTTGAACAGGATTAGCCTGGCCACAGTGATTCATGGTCTGGTAAATTTCTGATTGGATTATTGTAACATGTTGCATGCAGCATTTGAAGACAACCTTGGTGCTCCAGCAGGTGCAGAATGCAGTAGCCAGAATAGCAATTCATATAGAGTCAGCTGAAATCAGATGACACCATTTTAATAAGGACAGTTTTAGCATTTGGGAAAATGAGAGAAGATTAAAATGGCAGAGGCTGGAAAACTGGGGAAGCAGTAAGTGGTGAAGGAAAACAGAGAACAAATCAGGGAGCATAGAGGAAGAACAAGATATTGAGATTACATATCTCCCTTTCCTTAGGGAGGAGCATGAGGTGAGGTGAATGCAAAGGAAAGGCAAGAAGAGCAGCCCCATCCATGGCAAAGCTTTACTGGGCAAAGATTATTTGATGAGTATGTACAAGGCTGGATATCAAAAGCAGATGAATTAGTAAGATTGCTTTCTTGAAATCACATTGACTTAGGGTTCCAAGACCAGATATAGTCCTAAATATACAAATGCTAAAGATTTTTCCTGTATGCAAACAGCATGGATTGTTCCAGATTGGTGATATATTGGTGATTGTTCTAGACTGGTGGAAGCTGATATATACAGTAAATAACAATTGAATCGTCAGATTTTGGGTACAGAATTTTATTGATTACATTAGGTATTGGATATTTGGCTTAATATATCTAAAAGTGTCCAGGTCACCTTACAGAGGATACTTTGTTGTGTTGGTTAGTATAAATTATTGATGGGACTTGTAAATTCTTGTTAGTTCTAGCCATCTAATATTTCTAGACAAAGTAAAAATGTTGGGGCCAAGATAATGGTTGTTGTTATTTAGTCGTGTCCGACTCTTCGTGACCCCATAGACCAGAGCACGCCAGGCCCTCCTGTCTTCCACTGCCTCCTGAAGTTTGACCCAACTTCAAGATAATGGTACAGGGGCAAAAATGTGGCGAATTTCGTATTTAGTGTTAATATACTGTGTTTTTATACTATTAGATGAAGGAGATCAATTGCAGTAAGATACACAGTTTGATTCATATTACATAGCGTACAAACTTTTAAACATTTTGTCAAGCAACCATTGACTGAACAACCAGCCACTGTCACATAGTTTCTATCTCATATTACAGTGTGGTACTCTTTTGCAATAACTTTCATCAGCAGAACTCAAGTAATTTTATTTGCATGCTGTAATGGCTTTCCACTATAATATTTAGCATAGTGAAAGCTTCCCTGTCATATATAAAATGTCCTCATCAGCTGAAACCCCCCCCCCCCAAAGAAAGACTTGGTGTTGGCTTTAAAAGTCATTATTTGTAAAAAAAAAAAAATTATAGTAACTTATGCTAAATGTTAAATTTAGGGGAAAGTCACTAAACACGAATGGCTAGGAGCAGAAAATCTAGTATGTAGGCCAATTTTGAGGCACAAGTCTCAAAATGTGCATCGATTGTGCCTTCAGAGAAGCCCCTTAGTATCAAGAGAAGTTTGACAGTTATCTAGGAAGATAATAGGATAGAGTAGGCTCTTCCTTATTGGAGATCTTAAAGCAGAGGCAGGAAAGTATCTGTTGGAGATGTTGTGCCTCTGGATTTCCTTCATCAAGTAAGGGTTGGAGTTAGTGATTACCTAATGTTCAGTACTAAGAAAATGTAGGCTGGCTGCTGTGTTGCTCTTGGTGAACTTTTGCATATTTTCACCCTGAAGTCATATTGTTATTAGGTACATGCTAATGAAAGTATTTTGGCAAGTGACCTTTTCTTTTTTCTTGGCTCACCAACTGCTTGCCAAGAAGTTATGTTCCTGGTGAAATGGTAGTTGGTTGAAACATCTTCAACAATGGTTCATACACTACCAAGTTTTTCTTTTCTTTTACCTGTTCGCTTCTGTTTCAATTTCAAGGTGATGGTATTAGCCTATAAGGCCCTAAACAGTTTGGGACCTTGATATCTGGCCGCGCTCCTCCTTCTAGTTAGGTCTACCCATCCAATAGGATCGTCACAGGCAGGATGGCTGAGAGTTTTGACCCCGAGAGAGGCCTGGAACAGCTACTGGAAATCGGGCCTTCTCAGCAGTAGCCCCACAATTGTGGAATACCCTCCCACCCAGATTTCCTCTGGCCCCCTCACTAGGCACCTTTAAAAAGCTATTAAAAACCTGGCTATTTAGACAGGCCTTTCCCGAACAAATAACAGCCTGATGCAACAGTGCCTCCGATAACGTAACATTCAACATACCGCCATGTTTTTATGCTAATGTAATATACTGTATTTCACTATGTCTTCCACTGTATTTTATGGTATTTTGGTTTGCACTTTTAATTTATCGATGTCGTCTTATTTTGTTATTTTATTGTTTCTGTCTACTTGTTGTTGTCATGATCATGGGATATGTGGTTAGAAGCGTGTCATGATGATGGGATATGTAGTCAGAGAAATATAAAATGGAGTCAGAATGGTTCTGTGTAGAGATGGTTTGAAGGACTTTTGAATGTGTTTTTCTTAAGCATCATGAGAATGTTTTGCTGAGACCGTCACAGCCAGGAACGAGATATCTTGAAGGCCAAACCAGGAGGCCTGGGGAAGACTCAACATTCCAAGCCTATTACAGAAGACAAACAACACCTGCACTCTCATGGGAATAATAGGCGGGGAGAGGTGGTACAACCTCCAAAGAGTTAATTGGTTAACAGCCAGATGGGCCAAGAAGAAGGGAGGAGCTAGGAAAGTAGAAAATGGAAGATAGGTTATGTGTTTTGTGTTCACTATTGTTCACTTGTGTTCACTTGTGTTCAATTGTGTTCAATGATTCCTGATGATGGATTTCTGTTCTGATGATGGTATGAGCATATAGCTTGAGAGAGAGAGAGAGGATGTGAGTAAAGGAGAAAGAAAGAGGGGGGCTAGCTCTCTATAGCCTACCCTAGGTTAGATTTTAGAAGTTTATTGTTTTAGCTGGGAAGTAGTTATTTTATTTAACTGCAATAATCTTTGAATATGTTCTTAAATGCTACTGCTTTTGCAATATAAACTGATTTTCTATGAAACTCTATTTTTCTAATAAAAATTTACTTTTAAAAATCCTTATTGAGGACTGGTCTCTTGAACAGCAAGGTCTGGCTAATTTCAGTAGTGAAGAGGGCCACAGAATTGCTATCATTTAAGAGTCCTACCTCATTGAGCTGTTGTGAGTTCTAAGGAATCACAAAGCCAAGGTGCCTGTACTTGCTAAGTTTTTAAGTAAGTGCAAAGTGTTCTGTTTAGGTCAGACTTGTTTCAAAGGGCTTATGCTACGCACTGCTGGGGTCTAGGGACTCGATCCAGCGCAAAGGTGGTAGATAAGTGCCAGAGAACTCTCTGACCGAATGCACCACGACCCATTAGTGGGCCGGGAGCATCACAGTTGTAAACCTCCCAGAGTGGCCTTGGCTGCTAGATGGGCGGTATATAAATCAAATCAATCAGTCAATCAATCAATAAACTATTGACAGAAATTTTTTGAAACTTCACGTATTTTACATGTCAGGCTATAAGATAAGTACGGCAGTCTGAAATGAGACTATAAAATTTGTGAAATCAGTTTTTACTATATCTTCAGAGAGTATTGATTAAATAGTGTAAAAAGAGTTTAGTGGAATATTTTCATGTTGTGCCATATCACAAAATTTTATTAAAAAAAAACTTATTAGAGCCATCCAGTATATCAAA
Organism: Intellagama lesueurii; assembly: GCA_037013535.1. Classification (NCBI taxonomy): domain Eukaryota; kingdom Metazoa; phylum Chordata; class Lepidosauria; order Squamata; family Agamidae; genus Intellagama; species Intellagama lesueurii. Next base: position 53,334,017 of record JBAJHW010000003.1, on the reverse strand, counting down.
ATTACTTGTCAGTGGTTAAAATTTAAACCACATAGCAATTACTATATTGCTGTATATAAACCGACAGCGGCTGAAATCCTGTTGCTTAGCATGGTATGTTGCAAATAGAGTAGACTCATTGAATCAGTGAAACTTGTGGAGGGGTTGACTCTCCACATCCTCACTGATTTAATGGGCTTACTTTAGTTCTGACTTACTATGCTAAGCAACAAGATTTCAGCCACTGAATGTATGAATCTCTTTTGGACTGGATTGTGTTGCTGCTTACTCCTATCCAGGCTTATATGTACTACTTATCCTTTCCTTTCTTGCAAAAAAGAGTGATGGTTTGGATATATCCACCATTGTCTGTCTGGAGAAAATAGATATAAAAATTTGTGAGAATATTCAGTATTTAAAAACCCTAGAAGCAGTGAAGGTATTAAAAAGAGAGAATGAATCCACAGAATGCGTTATTGTAATACAAATTTATTTCAGTTCACTGGTCTGATAATAAAGTTGTTTGAAGCTTGCTGAAAAGCCATTTTGAATGTAATCATGAAATAAATTGACAAAGTGCTACTGTTGTTACTTATAGCTCATAGGACTGTGTGTTTTCAAATTGTTTACCATTTGCAGTTAATTCAGATGTACATTAAATTTAATTGTTCCAGTGATTTGAAATATTTTCATGTCTGTGTACCGTAAAAACTGATAACTAGTAGTGTGTTTGTATGTGTAAACAACCCCTCCCCCCATATAAGCTAGGAGAGTGAAGGTTAACCTGATAAATAGATTTCAGAGAAATCAACACTGATCAGTGTACAAACCCATCTTCTTTAACTACAAATCTGAAAACAGAAGGACAGATACTAAATCTGACTATATATAGTGCCAAAAGTCCATTATAAAAGCCTGATACAAATGGGACAAGGCCTTTTCCAGTTAGAAACAAACATTTCCCAAATGGCACTGTTAAAAATATAACGTCTGCTGTTATCATTTTCTCAGCTTGAGCCTATGAATATTTCCTGTAGCTTAAGTATTTAATGGACTTAAAGTGTACATAAGACTCCAGCTTTAATTTCATGTAGAACCCATTCTTCTGTGTGGATAACACCATCTAACCTTCAGACCACAAGTCAGCTCAGAAATATGTACCCTGCACTGTAATGGCTGCCCTGAGTAACTGGCATCAGGGATGCTATTTTTAGTTTTTGCAAAAACTTAAACCTTTTTTTTAAAAGGGTCTACATTTACCCTGAGAATTAGTTAATGACATTTACAGCAATCTAAATGGTAGATAGGATGCCCAGTATTTAAGGTGCCATGGTACTTATATTTTTAAGACCTTGATTGTGGCCTGACAGGAGCACTACTACTGTACTAGGCAGAGAGAGCTTTTTAAGGTGACAGATCACCTGGAAATGGTTAATTTGCCCCCTCAACTGCAAATGATATCAGCATTTTCTAAATGCCAGATTTTTGGGAAATATTAAGAGCAGACATTGGGTTGCCTTCCCAGAGATATCTCCTGAAGTGTCAGCACTGGTGATTTCTAGGTGTTGCTTTCCACAAAAGCCCCTTGTACTCCTTCCAGCATGATAAGGAATGAGGAGGAGGCAATGAAAAAGAAGGAATTAAAGAGAACATGATAGTGGAGGTGGATAGAAGGACATAATGGGGGAGTAAGAGGCAATGGAAAGAGGGATTGGAGACCATGAAAAGGAATACATAGGGGCCTGGTGACACAAGCAGTTTCTCTAGATTGGTGAAATGGTGGAGGGGCAGAACTGTTTTTCTTACCAGATGATATGGCAGGCCAGCCTTTCCCACCTCTACTGGGACCATATGTTTGTGGTTTATTCCTTATAACTATATGTTGCACCTTTGGGGAAACTCATACTAGGTAACATGTATGACTGTCAGGCAATTTAGGGCCCAGAAAAATCTATTTTCATCCTTTATTAAATGTCTGATAAAGTAGCTTTTAGGGCTTTTAAAAAATAGCTAGTTAAAGAATATTGTGTTGCCCCAATTTTTCCTTTAAGCAGACAAGAAGAGAAAAAGCTACTTTTATTATTTAGTAAAAGGTGTGTAATCCATGTAATGAAAAAGGTTAAGATCTGCAAATGCAGATGGAGTTGCTGGCATCAACTAGAATATTTCTGACAATAAATGGGTACACAGGTGGAATGTGGATGATGTAGTTTATTTTATGGTGTGTCATGAATTAGATGAGAAACAAATTAATATAAAGGAATAAAAATTGTTAGCAAAATGGGAAATGATGAAAATATTTTTATTCACAGCTTTCATTGATTTTATATTTTTAGCAACATGTTCTTCTAGAAAAACATTTAGCTACAAGCTTATTTATACCCATGCTACATGTGTAAAGTAATGTCAGTGGGGTTAACTTGTGAAATAATGTGTGCTCACGATAAATGTCAGTGACTAAACCTTATTGATTAAGATGTATCTACAAAGTGGCTCTCCTGGATGCTTGTTTTAGAAAGGATATAAGGATATTAAAATCATGGATCTGAGTGAAGCATCTGCTAAATACAAATGATAGATGATGCTGGGAAGCCAGAAATTAAAATGTATGAACGAAAGTGGGTTCAAACTTTGAGCCACATTTGTTAAATTCAAAACAGAAAATTACCTGCAGAGGAAAGGACAGCATGGTAAAGTCTGAATCTTGAATCCCAGAGTTTCAACTGCATAAGAGCCACCTTGCCCAGGGACATATTTCCTGCCCATCTCTTTAGGTGATACCTGACAAATGGAAAAACTGGTTTATCCATTATCGTCCTCTGTTAGTGCTTCACAACTCTAGCTAGTTGAATATAGTAAGCTACAAAGGCCATCCATACCGGGCCATATAGATCTAGAGGGGCTCTCAGACATGGCCATTCATCTTAAAGTCACCTACAGAAGCCCACCAAAGCCATTCCTCGGGAAACCAGTTTACACATCATCATTACATAAAGAGAGACATGGTAACTTAGCCTCCCCCCCCCCCCCCATCTACATATGATAGAATCTTGCAGGTGCCTCTGAACATTTGAAGAATGAACACCATTAGCTCAATATAGTCCTGTCTTTCAATATAAAAATCAGAACACTCAACTACATTATATTTCCTGTTTACCATTGTCATCTACACTTTACCTTTATGTTCTTTTTGTGCAATTGAGGCTCCTGATGTCACATTTGCCTTTCCATTCATATTAGACCAAAGAATAAGGACTACAGGGTAGAGCTGTCTGACATGTTCCCAGTCTCGCTGCACCCATAGAATTTGGTTGAGGGGAACTAAATTATAGGATCAAGCTGGAGGTGAATTGGGATACATTAATCTCATGTTACCTCTTGTTTGCCTGGATGCTGAACGCTGACATGGTTCTGAACCCAAAATATCAACAGTAGCTTGAAATAAGCACTCTCACTTGCTCCATTTTTCTCCACCCATCTTTCAAGAAAGGAAAAAGTGTGAGAACATGAAATAATTCTAATTGGGCTATTTGGGAAGGACCTCAAATAAGAAGGAAAATCTTAGATTGCCACCAAAATCAGGCTTGCTAAAGTCCACCATAGCAGCAGTGAAAATTGCTCCAGCTGTTAAAAAGTGAATTCCAAATTGTTAAGAATGTAAGCCAAATTAATCCAGTGCCTCCTTGGTGATACCCAAAATTGGTATTTAAAAGAAGCCCATGGTCATGCAGGAAAAAGAGACTTGCATCCTTGTTCTGCACCACTAGGTACTCAGAAAATATCTGAATGGCGCATAGGTCAGATGTGCTGGAGTCAGAAAAAGGAAAAAGCCTTTATTTTTCTGGTTAGTCTTAGACTGTTAAATCACAAGCTGATCTGGGGCCTCCCTGCTAGACATATTATCGCTTCTAAGAGTCCTCCCTAGGTAGTTTTAGACCTCACAAGAATTCACTGATTCTCATAGCCCAAAGAAAGCTGTTACTTTCATAGTATGTAATAGCACAGCTTCCAAGTGGGATGAACAAAGAGGATACCACTGGTTCTTGAGGCCAACCAGCATGTCTGGAGAAACAAAGACACTGTCTTCCTGTGGTAGTGGTGGGACTTCCCTCAAGCATTTCCTTTATTCTGAAGTCCCTGTGGAATCATTAATGTTCAGATATTTTACCCTAGTAGGCCCTCTACTAGTAGAGGCCAAGAGTGCAGAAAGCTTGTGTCTGAGCTGAAATAGAGGAACTCCTTATTGGCACTGCTGTAAAGAACTGGAAGCCAGAGAGTGTTACTTGTATCCTGCAAGTTCCCAATGGAACTGAGGAACAGGAGTAGTGTGGGCCCTGCATCGAAGGGCCAGATGACAGAAAGGGATCATTATCTGAATTCAGGATAAGTTTGAGCAGGAAATTATTGAACTACAGATTATTCAATCCAGATGTGTTGAAATGAAGTTGGAACCCTGATCCCAGCAAAAGATCTTTTACCCAAAAGGAGATGGTGAACATTCTTCCAAAAATTCCTCATCAGCATCTAAACCTTCTATTCCTGTAGTCATAGAGATTTGATGATGTGGATGTGAGAGGCGTGATGAGAGTATAGAGGCTCTCATCGGAGTGCCGTCCATCTCTAAGGTTTCCAGAGAAGTGCAAACCACTCCGCCGCCAACTCCACGAGAGAGGGTACACCAGGGAATAGATACCCGGGAACTAGAAGAAAACCTACGGGGTTTGGCAGTAGCCACTCAGACCGAAGGAGAATTGGCGGGAAGGGAAGAAAGGGGGAGGTCCGTGATTGAGGCGGGAATGGGAGATATAAAAAGGGAGAGAGACAACATACCGGGCGGCTGGGAGCTGATCTGGGTAGAGGACCCTTGGACGGGACAATGGGAAAAAGTAAAGGTACCTCGAGAGCGGAGGAAGCGAGGAGGAGATTGTGCCACCAGGACCGTGGGGTTCCTTGGGACGAGAGAAGGAGTCGTTTTAGATCCGAGATGGAGGGGAGGAGACCCTACCGTTGTTAGGAGACCAAGACGAGGACCAATGTCCGTTGACTCCTGATCCCTTCCTACCTGGACCTTGGGAAACCAAGATCTGAACCTTTAATCAATGATTTCCAGTTGAAAGATATAATAAATCCCAGTTTGAATTTTGAGATGAAACCGACTCCTGGTTTATTTGGTAGTGAGGCTAAAGCACAATTCGAACCTTCACAGTGGAATATGCAGCACCCTTTTTATGAAGTACCGGGCTTGCTAAAGCCCACCACCACAGCAGATTCACCTGAGGAAGGCTCTTTCTGCACTAATACCTGGTGGGCAAAATTTGGCTCTTGAGGTTGCTTCAAAGTCATTTTGCACGTCTCCTTTGCCCTAGAGACTGTCTAAGAAATTCTTATTTGATAATGGAGATGGTTGATTTGTTGTATCAAATCTATCTACACCTAAGAAACAAAGATACATGCTTGATCCCTCCTTTTTTAACTCTGCCAAAGGGAGCCAGGGTTTCTTAGACTTAGAGAAGAAAATTCACATGGATCTCTCCATGTCTGAGACACTCAGATAAAGTTTTTTTTTTAAGTGAATAAAGTAATTAGGACATAAAGACTGGTGTTTGCAGTTTGCACTGACTTTCCTTTTCAGTATACATTATAGCACACTTAGGAGTATCAGGCAACTACAAAATAAAAATAAAAAATAAGACAAAAATTTTGTGGCACCCTAAAGGCTAACTGCTATATTTTAATGTGAGTTTTCATGGACAAGTAGGAAGAGAGTATATATATTTTAAGACAGTGGTTTTTTTCTGGGCACAGGTTGTTGATACTGTGGCATTTCACACCTACCTGGCAATGACCTTTAATGCCCCTGTTGATATTCAGTTCCCCTCCCAGGAAGCATTGTTTTGTAAACAATGACAATGATTGTCAGCTAGATTAATCTAGGCTATAGATAACAAGTAAAAACAACATGGTGATTACTATCTCTGATCACCAGTGGGGGTTGTGAAAAGGCACTGGTAGATAGTAAGGAAATATAGCTGGGAATTTCAGCAGATACAACACAATATTTTACATTTGACAATGGCCTAAGAAACCTTGGCTAATAAGGGTGTGTATCTGCAAAACATATTGTAAATAAGTAAATATGTACTCAGTAGTTTGGGCCAGTTACCATTAACAAGCATGTGCTTATACACATATGCAGAATCATACATATAGTTGAAATATTATGGAGATATGTACTTACAGACAGTGCAAATATATATATTATATATAATATTAAGCTACCATAAAACCTGTATTTACAATAAAGGGAAGTAAATACTGAGGTATACTAAGAATCTGGAGCTCTTATACTCCTTTTCTAGTTGTACTGTTGTTTCTCTCTCTCTGATTACAGATTCCCTTGCTTATTGAGAACCTAAATATTGAAAACAAAAAAGTGCTTTTGAAAAGCATTAACATGAAGATATGAATTAACATGAAAACCAAATACATATCTGGAACTTGAGTATTTTCTAATATTCATAAGGTTTAAGGTACCATATTGTAGATTCTTTTCAAGTAGCCATAGTCCACTTACCTGCTATAATCGGATGTGAACATAGAGGTTTTCATTGCCTCAAATCCACTGGGAACTGTTATTGTACATACATGTCTGCTTTCATGCTGATGGGAGGCCAGAAGCAAGAGAATGTCAATACTAAAGAGATTCTGTTACATTTCACAATACTGCTGTTGCTAAATAACTGCTTAGATCTGAACAAAAATCCAATAAATATGATTTTATTGTCATGCTTCAAAATATTAAAAGCAATCAGCTCCACAGATGTATATGGAGGCTACTGCTGAGTAGGCAAAGTGACTAGTACCCAATATGATATTGGTGACTGGTTTGGTAAATTAAATCCCTCTTCTCTGTATTTGCAAGATGCTGAAACAAGAGGCCTGCTTCAGCTAGCAGTCTGGGCCACAGTGATTAATTTGTAGTGACTACTGAGATTAGGAGAGTAATTATGATTCTGGTTTCTGTGCTTATTTTGTCATTTGTAATGTCCATTATATAATGCTTTCACATTCTGTTTCTTCAATATTTTTTACATGCACAACATTCAAGTATATTTTCATGCTTTTATACTTATCTGTACTGTCCACTGTATCATTATGAAATTTAGAGAATGCCTCGTGGTAGAAATGACATACCAAATTTCATTTGCTTTTGAATCTTTCTAAATAGTTTTAAGTTGTTTTCTGATAACCTGGTAATAGGCACAAGAATATGCCTAGAATTTTATCTTTTGAACAAGTTAGCACAGTTTCATATTCTCCCTTTTGCACATTTTGTATTAACATTACAAATGCAGGAACAGGCGATACTTTTATTGGAATATTATGACAATAGAACAAAGAACAAAAAATAAAGCAATCTTTCAATGATAATTTATCTTCCTCAGGTTTTGCACCAAGTTTTAATTGGTAGTTCCAAATTATATGTTTATATTAAAATTCCAAAAGTTTCATGGCCACTGTTGGGGCGCAGGTGTAGTTTTTTACATGGAAATAGCTGTAGTCTGCAAGATGCTTGTGGAGGAAGGGTGTGGTTTCAGTCCCCTCTTCAGCCTGTGGTTTAGAATTTATGATGTTTTTTGGGGTTTTTTTTGTGTGCTTTTATGATTTGTTGTTTCAGTAGTAAAAAAAATGAAACATTCTGCATAGATACCTACTTACATAGGCTTTCCTTCCAGATCAGGATGAGTGATAGTTTGACATTTGAATTTGGTGCTGGCCAACACAGCTCCGTTTTCTTGAGTAGGGCTGTGATATGGAGGTCACCATGACGTCAATGTGATGATGGCAACACATCCCTTGGCACTCACCTACTTCCTCCTATTCCTCTTCTGATGTCAGCTGCTGCCTTGCCTGTTTTTTGGAGTAGTTTTTAAGGGTTATTTAGGGCTTTTGGAGTGCCAGAAAATTAAATGAATGACCTAGAAGAGGCTTTCCATTTTACGTAAAGCAAAAGAATCACACACACACACACACACACACACACACAGAGATGTGAAAGAAAATGAAAGAGGTGCCCTCTGAAAGAATATGAAACAAATGAAATATGAAAACTTTCATTGTGCCCATCTCTTACACTGGAAGCCTTGCTGTCTTTTTGCTTCCTCCACAACACTCTATTCCTATTGTCATTCTAGAGCACTGGTTGTAGGCAAAGGAGCTATAAAAAGGAAAAAATGTGCAACTAATTCCGTAAAGCAGCCTTCTGTTTCTAAGCAAAAGAATCTCAGTGCTATTTAATATGCAACAGTTTTTTGTGTGCAGTGTTGTCCATTTCCTGGTGTTTGTACAAGGGTTTATTCAGTCCTCCCTTGGGAATGTAGAAGCTTTGCTGCTTTCAATGAGGCAATTGCTGGCTCATGCAACTGCAAACCAGAGGTTGCACAGGATGCTATGACTACGGAATTGTTTATGCTCCATGTTTCCTAACAAGATTCTGCCAAACGTTTTTGGAAAGTATTCCAAAAAATGTGGTTAAGCATTTCAGGGTTCAGCACCTTACCTGGGTCTTCCAGGTGCTAATTTGAGGGATATCATTCTAGGTATACCTCTCTGATTTTGTCCTGATCTGGATCTTTTTCTGTACAACCTCTAGGCACTATGAGGGAGGGAAGTATTGTGTTGATACCCAGGAAAAGGTGAAGCTAATACTATGCTATGATTTGTTCTCTAATATATGAAACATTTATTTACCCTTGACAGAGGCTTCCATTTTCTACTTCATTTTCAAGGCTCTTTCAGATTTCTTTTGATTACTTTTTGAGTTTGCCATAGAATGGCAAAGTGCTGCATTAATTTTTATTTTATTTATTTATTAAGCTTATATCCCGCCCATCTAGACAACATCTACTCTGGGCGGCTAACATTAAGAATAGGTTAAAACAATCTAGTATATCAAACAAAATTTTTACAACACAAAAGAATATCATTCAAGATGGAGAACGAAAGAAATCAGATAGTGACCGGAGGGAAGGCCTGCCTAAATAGCCAGGTCTTAAGTTGGCTCTTGAACACACCCAGCGAAGGGGCCAAGCGGATCTCGGAGGGGAGACTATTCCACAGGCGAGGGGCCACTGCCGAAAAGGCCTGGTTTCTTGTTTTTTCTTTCCGGGCCTCCCTTGGCGTTAGGCCCCTCAGCCGCCCCTCCTGGCTAGAGCGAGTGATTCGAGTAGATCTAGGTGGGAGGAGGCATTCCGCTAGGTATCGAGGTCCTAAACCGTTTAGGGCTTTGTATGTAATCATTAACACTTCGACGTCAATGCGGAAACGAACAGGCAGCCAATGCAAAGCGGCCAGAGTGGGAGAAATATGCCGATGTCTTCTCGTCCCACTAAGAAGTCTGGCCGCCGCGTTCTGCACCATTTGAAGCTTCCACACCAATCTCAAAGGTAGCCCCATGTAGAGCGCATTGCAGTGGTCTAATCTCGAGATTACAAGCGCGTGGACCAAAGTGGTGAGTGCCCCAACATCAAGATAGGGACGCAGCTGGGCAATCCGCCACAGATGAAAATAGGCAGAGCAGTGCACATCTGCAGCTTCTCCTACAGCTTGAAAGTCCTGATTTGGGGGGGGGGGAACCAAAACAACCCTATGGAAGGAGTTGCCTTGTGACACCTTCCCCTGAGCTTTAACTGAAGTATAGGTGATTGGAGAAATTATTGCCACAGAACTGACTGTACAGTGAAAGACATGCCACCAGTTCTGGAACAGCATTCTTTGGACAGATGAAACTAAGATCAACCTGTACCAGAATGATGGGAAGAAAAAAGTATGGAGAAGGCTTGGAATGGTTCATAATCCAAAGCATTTGTAAAACACAGTGGTGGCAGTGTGATGGCATGGGCATGCATGGCTTCCAATGGCACTGGGTCATGATGTGACAGAAGGCAGAAGCAGCCAGATGAATTCTGAAGTGTATATGGATATATTGTCTGCTCAGATTCAGCCAAATTCACCTAAGTTGATTGGAGGGCGCTTCACTTTACAGATGGACAATGATCCAAAATATACTGCAAAAGCAACTCATGAGTTTCAGGCAAAGAAGAGAAATATTTTGCAACAACCAAGTCAATCACCTTTAAATATCTTTAAAGTAGTGTGTGAGAGCACTTGCTGCAGTTCTGAAGAGGGGTTTCCTTTTATTTTTAGACTTGTGTTATGAAGGGAACGTCTAGCACCCTAAGTGCCCATTTTCCATTTCTGAGAATACAGTATGGCTTATGCTGGCAGGAACAAACAGCAAGTATAGTTTCACATTGCTACATGACTATTCGTTGTTTTCCCCTGTAGTAACTATTATGACTGTTCTTGAGTTTATTCCTAATTGCCTGTGAAAGTATAAACAATTACAATATTTTTATATGAACAGTTTACTATTATTTGCTCTTCATTTTGTTTTCACCCATCAGAGAATGTCAAAACATGTTTCAAATATATAGGTACATTCAATTCATTATATATAAGAAGAATAGGTTCTCCACCTTCTTAATGCTGCTAGCATTTCATGAGAAATATGTCCAGAGGCCAATTAAACATTTCTTGGCTAGATGGATAGTTAGGTGCTCTGATTTCCCTACAGGGTGCAAGGATGCAAGAGTAGCATTGTTTTTCATGCTTGGGTGTATGAGAATTCAGAAAGATGAGTTCAAGTAATTTCCAAGAAGGGCTCCAGAAGCAGCATTAAAAAAACAAGTACTTCAAAATCCATTATAACAGGACCCAATGTTGTTAATTTATTATTGCTGTAATTTATGATAATTAGCAATGCAATTGTTAAAATGTACTGGTTTTAAGTAGCACATGCCCTTTTTCTTCACGTGTGTCTAAATGATAACGAAAGATAATGGCTAGCCTTTTGCCAAAAGATGGAAGACCAGACAATTCAAGAAGTTCCATTAAGATCTCTTCAGCATTTCCTGCAGCTGTTTTCTTGCTTCTCTTGCTAGAGCAAGGTTGGAGGTGTGTGGGGGATCTTCCAAATTTTGTTGGGATGACAGTTCCTGTCATTTTTCAGCCTACTGCGCAAGATATGGAGATGCAGAGTGAGAGTATCCACTGCATGGTTCTCTGAAAAGTAGCAGAAGGCTTGTAAATGAAAAATGACCCATCCCAAGAAATGAATAAGGTGCCTGGGTTATTGCATCCTCTAGATTTCTGCACCCTAGGGGAGGGCCCTGGCCACATCACCCTAGTTATAGCTTTTCCAAGCAGTCCTGTTTTTGAAATTGAGAATTATCCCTAACAACAATTATCAAGAACATTTCAAGCACAGATCTAAAATACTAAACACTTTTTCAAAACATATACGCCAAATACTCTTTCGAGCTACCTGAAAGACCACACTTGTTATGAACCTGTCTGGATTTTAACATAATCAGAGAGGCCTTTCTCTCCATCTTGCCATCGTCACAGGTGTGTTTGGTAAGGACACAGAAGAGGGCTTTCTCTGTCACTGCTCCCAGACTCTGGAACTCTCTCCCACAGGAAGCCAAGCTGACCATGTCTTTGCTGTCCTTTTCCAGGCAGGCTACCCCTGCTTCCACTTTTTATTTTTTGTATTAGTATTGCAAGCTGCTTTGGGTATGATGGTGTGTTGTTCATCAGAGATCAAACCACCCTTCCCATTGCATGCCTTAATAATATGCTGGTGCTTCTTGGTCAGTGGGTGTATCTGAGGCTTTTCCTGCTGCACCCTTTCAATTCCTTCTCCATATCCGTAGCACAGAACATCTGGAACATGCCCCCTGTCCCCTCAATGACCAACTTTTTTTTTGTATGACTGTGTTCATCACTTTTTGCATATGAAAACATGTATTGTGCTGCAGTTGGAATCACAATTCTAGTGAGGATAAAACCTGCCCATTAGCACTGACTGGGTGTCACAGAACCAACTGATCCCACAAAGGAACAAAGTGCCTCTTAGGTCTGAGCACCCAGGACTTTGCCATGACCCATATGAACCCTTAAATGAGACTGGTATTTTCCTTGTTAGCTTTGTAAAAGTCAGCTCCAGTCTTGATACCTTACAAACTATCCAACCTCAACGTTCTATGGTGATAGAATGGACCATTTTGCTGTTGTTCACTGTTGGTTTCACAATAAAGCTTGAATAGTTGTTTGTTTGGGTTTGTGCATTACTGCAAGGATAATGTTCTTGAAGAGGATCTATGAATAACAACAAGAAACTTGACCAAAAAAATGACGTCTTTGAGAACGTTTTTAATAAATAATGTGACAAAAATTACTTTTATGATTATTGAATTCTTGGTATGCAAAATTATGGCTAAAATATGAGGTTGCTTACATGAACATAATGAAAAACATTAACCACATGGGTTGTTCCCTCTGTACTGAACACCCTTCTCTATTGTAACCAATTCTTAAAAATCAGCTAAATGAAACTTCTGAGACCCCAGTAAATACCAAAACACTCCTTTTTTTTTCTTCCACTGAGGCTAGGCCTGATAAATGTCCATAAACGAACACACAGTTTTTCATTAGCACGGATGACGAAGAAATTATATAATCACAAAAGGGATCATAAAAAAAATCTACAGAGGACATCATTTTGTAACTTCAAAAGCAACTAATGGCTCTATTTCAGGTTCATTGGAAATCCAATGTTGAGATAGGCCACAGTGAACTTAAGAAACAAAAGTTCAGGAAACAGGAAAAATGTTCTGTTTATGGCCTTTTCTAGTTTTTCTACCTTTACCATCTGTCAGCATTCAAACATCCCCAATACAGACATAGAGCATTAATAAAACATGAAAAAACAAAACAAAAGCTTAACATCTTACAGTAAGACAAAAACGGTTAATAGTTACAATGTTTTACAAATAAAGTTTAGTGATTGTGCTTTTAAAACCAAAAAAAAAAAAAAAAAAAAGATAAACAGTGCATTACAAAAAAAACAAAATAACCCCCCTCCCCCAAAAAACCCAAGATCAAAACATAACTCCTTTAAGTGGCACTTCTTTAAGGTGAATTGACACTATAAAGTAGAGGTCTGAGATTTGGGCCAGTCATGATGATGATGATGTCATCTCCCATTGATGCATAAAAATGTCCATTGCTTTCTTAATTTGTGTTTTAGTAGCACAGGAAGTCAACAATGGCTTGTATATTTGATAAACTCAGGACATAACTGCCAGATTTTCACTGACATGCCTTCTTGATATCCTAAATAACATATGTAGTAAAGAATGTACTTCCATGATTCAATGGGTTCAAATCTAGACAAATAAAAGTACATGAGGGTTTGAAAACTCAATATATGAAGTTGTATTTTTGCTTCAAAGGGATCTGACTACTGAAAGAAAATGCAATGCCATTTGCGCCATGTGAGGTCTGTAACAGCATTGTAGCTTTAAAAAAAATCTTCTGCATAGATATCATTCTGTGCAACTTGCCATTGTCCAATCAATGATAATCTATACATGAGATTATAAATTGGTTTTATTATACTGCACTGCCACCAGTGGGAGCAACCCTTCTGTCCAAAGTTGGAAGCAGCAGCTAGCATAGCACCACAAAGAAGAGTTGAATCGCTGTCATGGACAGAGAAAATGTACTATATTTAACTTAAAGGAGTAAACGGGACAAAATTATGGCTGAGGTCTTCAAAATAACATTAAAATAAAGAGTAACGTTCTGGTCACATGAAAAAAAGATGAGGAATTGTACACTCTGATTGCATTGAACATTATTTCTGGCATCAAATATCATCAGACATGAGGCATCTTAAGTGATAGCTTACTGATTAGATTTCAAAAATTTGTTACAGTACATCTTTTCTTCAGCTTTCAGTTTCCTGTAAAACAATAATGGCTGGGTATTATCTTTCTCACTCAAAATATTTGTACACAGTATTGAAAAAATATATACTAAAATAACTTTCTGTCATACTAGAGAAGGATATGATTTAAGCAATAGTTCAACAATGCTTAAGTATTTACTTCCAAAGAAGAAAGGATTGTATCCGTTTAACAAGTCTATCATCAACATGGCCACAGTATAAGATTTTAAATTTAACAGATTAAATGCCTTTTTTAAAAAAAATCCTCTATGGAGAGAATTCTACGTATGTGAACATTGCTACAGATATGTGAGTTTCAACTTTTATCTTCTAGATGTTTCGACTTTAACCTCTAGAGTCCCTGAACATTAACCCTGCTAACTAAGGCTTCTGGGAGCTGCTCTGAAATATCTGGAGTGCCAAAGGTTGAGAACCAGTGTTGTAGAGAAATGTCTCCTACAAATGCACTTTAAAGATCTGCATTGGTATTTAGTAATGGTCTTAGACTTGGAGCATGGCAAATGTGTTTTGTAATGTGATATGTTTATCGTAAGACCTCTTGCACATGATGCCTACACAGTTAATATAAACTGCAGTCAGCATTACGACTACTTATTTCTTGCCTATCATATTTTATACGAAATACAGCTAGTAGCAAAGAATTCTAAAGAAATGTAAAGAAGTACAAAATTGTGTGCAATTCGTCCATTATTGATTTGTGGATGAAATAAATATAAAATGGTAGTACAACTGAAATTATGTTTATCTGTTGAGTCTATATCTCTGTAGCCTAACCAATTAAAGGGTAAAAGAAAATTAGCTTTGGGAGACAAACATTTGTATTTTCACATCATCCTTAAAGCTCTCTAATGATGACTGAAACTCGCATTACCTGTAATTCTTCTTCATCCTCTCCTTGCTCACATGTTCCAAACACCTGCATTTCTGCAATATTCCTTCGACCTAGGTTTGGTTGCTCGGTCCTTTGTCTACTTCCTGATCCTCTGGATGACATAGAGCTTGAGGAACTGGGGTCTCTAGTGTTATTTGATGTTGGAAATGTAGGTCTACAATATGGCAGAATATCCTCTATGAAGAGAATTACATGTTATGTTAATATTGCTGTAAAGAAGGGCTTGATATAAATGTGTTCCGTCTTCCAGACCTACACTCGTATTTCTCTAATGATCATAGCCTGAAGCATAGCAAATGTGCTTACAAAAATGGCAAATATAAACTAGAGTTATTGAGAAGAACAATTAATCTTCAGTAGCAAACATACTGCAACTACAGTACAAAACTACAGTACATACTGCAACTACAGTACAAAAAACATACTGCAACTGCACAGCGTTGGCAGTCCTTGGTATCCACTGGGAACTTGACTCCTTGTTGATGCTAGTAGATCTGATGGAGATGTCCAGTGCACTTTACAGTCAGGTTAAATTGGATCATTTTCAGCTAGTTTGGCTTGAGGATGTGTTCAAGGTACTTGCACGCTGCAAAGCCACCACCTCCTCTCTAGATCCTTGCCCATCATGGCTCTTAAGATCAGAAAAGGAAACAACTATGAAATGGGCTACTTCCATCATTAATGCATGCCTACGGGAGGATCATTTATCATCCTATTTAAAGGAAATCATTATAAGGCCAATTCCTAAGAAACCTAATTTAGCAATGGATGATCTTAACAACTATAGGCTTGTTGCCATTACTCCACTCCTTGGCAAGTTGATTGAGAGGGTGGTGGCTGACCAGCTGCAGGGGTTTCTTGGGGGAAACAGATAGCTCAGATCCATTTCAATCAGAGGCCACATCATGGAACTGAAACAGCAGTGATTGCCCTGCAAGACAATCTCCTGGGGGAGGCAGATGTGGGGAGTATAACCCTGCTGGTATTCTTAGATCTTTCTGCACCCATTGGTACCTGAGTGCTCTGTTTTTCAGTGGTTCCAGTCTTCCTTGAGGGCCAATCCCAGATAGTATAGAGTAGGGAAACACTGTCCAAACCTTGGGACCTCCATTATGAGGCCCTGTTGGGATCAGCCATTTCCCCAGTGCTTATCTATATGAAGTTGCTGGGAGAAGTCATATGGAGATTTGGAGTTAGTTGTCATCAATATGTTGATGACACATATTGATGACAACTAATCTTTCCCCTTCATTTGCAGGTGATGCTGCATGGGTCATTGAGTGCTAATTTGCATTGATAATGGACTAGATGATGGCATAAACAGAAACTAAATCCAGATAAGATGAAGATCCTACCGTTGGGTGGATCAGTGGAAAGGTTAGATATGGTGACACCTCGATATGGTGACACTTCTCCTGAAGGATTGGGTTCACAGCTTGTGGGTACTCTTGGATCCAGCACTTTTTATGGAAGTGCAAATATCTGCTGTGGCCAAGAATGCCTTTTATCAACTTCAGTTGATTACCCAGCTGTGCTCCTACCTTGATAAGAAATGCCTAACAACAGTGGTTCATGTGTTGGTGATCTCTAAAATTGACTATGTAATACTCAACATAGGGCTGGCCTTGAAGTCAGTGTGGAAACTTCAGCAGGTCCGAAATGTGGTGGTACAGGCATGCTTTCACTGGCTCCATGTTAGTTTACATGCTCAATTTAAGGTGTTGGTTATAATATATAAAGCTCTTGGTGTTGGTTATAATGTATAAAGCTCTTAACAGTTTAGGATCCCAATATCCTACCCGACCCACCTGCTCCTCACAGTCCATGATGTTAAGAATTGTAACATCCCAGGAGACAAAAAACCCCCAACATTTGGAACTGAGCTTTTTTTCAGTTGCGATCACTTCCCTCTGGAATATATTTCCTATAGTGGTTCACCAGGTGCTATCTCCCTTAGTTTTTAGCAAGCTAATTAAGACAGAATTATATAAAGCTGCCTTTTGTTAGTGGTGAATACTAACCTGAGATGCTCAAATGGTTTTTAATTTGTGTATTTCTATTTAAAGGTGGGTTCACTGTTTTAGCTAGTGGCAGGGTTTATTGTACTTTATTGTACAGTGGTGCCTCGCAAGACGAACGCCTCGCGGGACGAAAAACCCGCAAGACGAATGGTTTTTGTGATCGCTATGGTGCCTCGCAAGACGGCTTCTTCTATGGCCATGCTTCGCAAGACGATTTTTTTCCCCCAAGATTGATGCCTCGCAAGACGAATGAAATTTTTTCTTCTTGCGAGGTTCCCATAGGAATGCATTGCAATGCATTCCTATGGGAAACTGCTTTTCGCAAGACGATTTTTTCACAAGACAGTGCTACTCGCGGAACGAATTACATTTGTCTTGCGAGGCACCACTGTATTCTTATTGTATTTATTATACAGGGTTTTTTTATTGTATGATTTTTTTGTATGTTGTAAACCATTCCAAGAGTGATTACACTAATGGGGCAGTATAGAAGTGGAAATAAATAAATAAATAAATAAAATGCAGCTTGTGAAGCTCTGGACATTTCCTTCCACTGCCCAGTGGATACTCCATAAGATGCACAGCATGGAACACATTATCACATTACTGGGGAAACAGTGATCTTGATCAGGATGCAGCAAAGATTAGGAAGAAGGAGATAATTGAATGTCAAACCCCACCCCTAATTCTAATACACCCCAGGATCTCTGTATACCTACTGCAAATAGTGGCAGGAAAACAGTGGTCTGGAACAGGATTGCTGCGGAAAGGGTAGAATTACACACACAGAGAGCCCTGTTGCTCATCGATAGAGATGTGTGCATGTGTCAATGTGAGGCCCTGTGTTTGGGGAGGGGAAGATGAGCTTGGGGGCTGTATTTCTATATGAGAGAAAAAAGGATTGCGTGCTATAGCCCCATACTTCCCACATGCCACCAGCACAACTCTCCACACTCAACATTGCCCATCCTTCCTGTGATATATTCTACATCTGTTTGTCTGCTCTCCTCCAGAAATGTCTTCTTTCACATTAATGCTAAATGGGTAACTGGAAGAAAAAGAATAACCAGTGGGAATGATTGTATTCTCCTCTGATCACTGAGTATGTACAGAAGAAAACCATAACTGCTTGTTTCAGACACTACAGAGATGATGTGCGTAGATTGTGTCAAAAGAATGACTGGTGGAGTTAGAAAATCAATTGCATATTATAAAGACACACATTTGTATACTTAAATGTATGTTGTGCCCCAAAGCTGTACAATCCCATGTCCATAGTGCATGTTAGTGATTTGTGTTCATGCATTTGAAATTTGTGGATAAGCTTGTATTTCCTTGTTAAGACTGCTGCCTAATGTAGCTCAGAACTGTCTAGAGTACCAATGGCAGTAGTTCTGTAGGGCTTCAGATGGCATCTTTCCCAGCCTTACATCTTGTGTGGAGAGGATGTGCTCCAGTGTAGCATATTTTAAATATTTATCAACAGTCATGCAGTGAAACCAGGGCTCTCAGATTTAAAGCTCTGGGACCTTCTGAGCAACAAGGAACTAATGACATCCTCTGCTATGATCCCTCAAGCTCCCCTGTTTCTCCTGAGTTTAGATGCTCTTCCCAGAGTAGCTGGGAGACAACTGGATTTCCCCCCCCCAAAAAAATCCTATATCAGTATCAATTATTCAAGAAACGTTTGGTTTATGAATGTATCTGTACTCATGATTCAAATGCCAGGAAACCGTACAATATTGCTGCATAATATTGTGCCTGCAGTGCCAGCAGAAAAAAAGGATGCCAAAATTTACATAGCAAAGGGCAGCCTAAATTTCGATGACACCCATGTCAGGAGTCAAGATGGTCTACAGCAGTGGTCCCCAAACTTTTTTGAACTGCAGACTGGTTTAGTGTGCGGGGGGGGGGGGCATCCGTGCGGGTGGGAGGGGCAAGGTGTGTGCGCGTTCCTGCGTGCATGGGTGGGGCGTCTGTCCGTGCATCCATGCGTGTGTGGGTGGGGCATCCATGCATTTGTGGGCGGGTGTCCCCTGGTCTACAGGATGCCCTTTTGAGCTCACTACTATTCATAAAGAAACATCAAGCATGGGGAAATCCCAAAACCCGACTCCTTTTTTCACCAGTTTACTGCTTCTCACCTAAACACAAAGCAATTGGCAGGGCTGTTCAAAATTAAAAAGAGGGCGGGGCTGGGAGTTAGCAAAGATTGCCACTTGTAACCAAGGTTGAAATTATCCATAATATGTAAAAGACAGAGAGTGAAGAAAGATGGGGGAAAATCTACTCATTCAAATACGGTGTTGGTGGTAACCTTTATAGATAGCACAGACCACCAGAAAGGCAAATAAGTGGATCCTCAATCGAGTCAAGTCTGAACTCTTACCAGAGCAAAATGAGTCAATTGAGGCTTCCCTACCTTGCACGTACAATGAGAACAAGAACTGTGCAGAAGAGACAATATTGCAGGGAAAAGTGGTGGTGGTGGTATAGTAGGAAAAGAGGAGTACCTAATGAGATGAGTTGACTCAACAAAGGAATCCAGAGCTGTCAGTTTGTAAGACCTGAGCAGAACTTACTGAAAAATAAAAGTTTGCTAGGAAGGGGGCAGTAGGGAGATAGAACATTGTAACATGAGTTGTTCTTGGTTTGCAAGATCTGAACAGAGCTGTTAATGATAGGACATTTGGGACATCATTAACTCATATAGTCACCACACTTCAGAAGTGACTTGATGGCACATAATATTTTTGGAGTATTTTTCTTAATTACCAAGCAATTGTATAGTGATAAGGTGGGTGGAATGGAGACTATGACAAGGGATTATAACAGGATATGGGTACCAAAGCTCTGCTAACATCAGGTAAGACCATCCCGAGCCACAAAGTAAAAAATTAGTAATTTCACATCTGAAACAAACGAGCTTCTGAATATTTGTTCTGTATTCTTTTAAAATATATTTTAGAAATATTTTTAGTATTTGCATTTTTTAAATTTTTCAATATTCTTTTGCTGTCTCAGTTTTTACAACCAGACACAGCATCCCCTTGAAAGCATAATTCTGACAATCCTGTTTGGTCAGGAAGGAGTTAAAAAGTTAGCTAAGAGTCACCTAATTGGGTCCTGATTCATATTGCTCCAGATGGAGCTGATTTCCCCTTTGAAAACAAACGTGAGGAGACTGGTCTCACACATCCTGAGAGAATGTTTACTGAAATATCTCCCTCCCTGCCTATGAATGTATACAGTGTTTCATTTTGGGAAGCTTCTGCTCACAAGTTTGTACTACACAGGCTCAATCTTCTCTTCTAACGAAGAGTGGCTGTTTTTTGTTTTCCTTTTTGAAAGGCCTTTTTAAAGGATCAATATTTCATCCCCTGCAGCCTGGATTCTTTCCAAATAAAGAGGGTCTGAGCCCCCTCCCATTCACTTTAAAGATAAGCAAGATTGGTCTTTTCAATTTATATGAGCCATTTTAAATTTGGAGATGCTCTGAAAGGGAGGGCAGTTTTACTAAAAAAAACAACAACAACAACTCAAAAACCCTATGCCCAAACTTCCCCAACTTTGGCACAGAGTCACAGCAGACTGTTTCCTACAACTTCATCAGTCACCCACTTCTCACCCAAACACAAAACAACTTTCAGAGCTATTTTTCAACAAGTTCTATAGTTATTTACAAGTGTGTCAAATCTGGTGCTGATCTGAAGCGCAGTTTAAAAATTATAAATTTTTGTTTATGCTCCTCTCGTTTTTAGAAGTGTCTGATAGAATACTGATTTGCTCTGCCAGCACAAGATCATTGCTGCACTCTCGATCAATAATAATTACAAGCTATCTCTGTTGTAATGCAAAGTATTTCAGGTAGCTTGACAATGAATGGGCAGCAAGAGCCCTTAACTTTAGAAAAGACCTGCTTCTCAATTATTTATATCCACCAATCCAGAAGCCTGCACTTCTGGATTAAATGTATGGGGATGCATGACTATATGGACTGTTACAATGAAAGCTTGCACTTTTGCTGTTACAATGCACACTTGCACTTTTACATTTACCACTCTAACCAAATTAAAATATATCTAAAAGTTTAGAACTTGAGGGCTATTGTGTTGCCTTCAGGTCATGTGTTTCCAATTTCATTTATTTGTTTATTTATTTATTAAATTTATACCCCGCCCATCTAGACCGAAGTCTACTCTGGGCGGCTGTTGTCTCTTGCTCTGCATTTTTGATCCAGAAATCCGAAAGCTACAACTGAAGACCTCTGTTTATAGCAATCTATTGCTATTTATAATAACACTGCACTTTTGTGCCAATTTAACAAATTTACTGCTCAATTCCAATTTTGGTTTTGTATGAGTGCATCTCCTCTAGGGACTATCAATGGCTATATTTCTTCTTGGATTATAGATTATGGATACCTCTGCCTTTATATATTTTCTCCTATTGAGCCTCTTATTACCTATTAAAATGGGGAGATCTGGTGTGATAAATCTGGTTTTCGTAAAACAGTCTAGCTTGAAATTTGTATCCTATAGTTCCAAAGGCCAGTTAGTCATACTTTTGTTAATATGGTTGTCTAGCTTTTAGACAACATTGGATGGACTTTGATGCATTCTTTGCTTTTACTAGCACAAAACACAAAGTAAAACACTATGATGTAAAGAAAGTGTTTCTTTAAATGTTGTAACTTATGAAACGGACATATACAACACTGTATGCAGGTACAATAATCATAATCTGCTCTCAGGTCAATTCTGACTTATGGTGACCCTTTTCAGGGAATATTCAGAAGTGGTTTATAATTCCCTTCTTCTGAGGGTGCCCTGGAACTGTGCAGCTTGCCCAAGGGTATACAAGCTGGCTCTATTCGCAGGAGGCATAGTGTGCAAGTGAACTTCCAACCTCTGGCTCTGTAGCCAAATACCTAAGTCACTGAGCTATCCAGACATATATGCAGGTATAGAAGATATGAAATCTTTAAAAGGTTTTGGGTTTTTTTCCCCCTATGGTTTTTCCCATTCTGAATGAATTAGTTTAATATTCACATGCCTTTTGCCCATTGTACCCTTAGATCCTAAGAGCAGGGTCTGGTTAAGAGTTTAGTGCTTTGTTTTTGTTTTGTATTACAATATAATTACATTTGGGGGGGCAGATTCATGTCTGGGATAAGCAGAGGCAGCTTGCCTAGCTTTTAAGTCAGTGGGAAATGGGGGTTGGTGACTGTGCTGTGACAGTTTTATAGAAGAAAAGCTTTAATTAACACACATTCAGCATATCAAGTCACCTTGGAGAAGATGTGTTTTTGCTGGTGTGCCGTCTCGCCTTGCTACTTTGTTTCCTCGCAGTTTGCTGTCACTTTGCTGTTCCTGTGATTCTCGGCGCTCTCCTGAACCTGTCCGCACATCAGAATGCTGGCGGCCTTCAGCTCCTTCTTTCCTCTTATAGCCTGTTCCTTTTCTCTCCACTGCTCTTTCTGTTCTTGGTTCCATAGAAGAAAGCTTTGGCAACATGACAGGCCGCACTTCCAGTTGTGATTTGGACTGGGCAGTGGGAGATTTTATAGCAGGAGGGGGCACTGGAGGCGGTGGTAGATCTATAAAGAGACAGAAGAGAAAAAAATATAACTTGGCAACTTCTTCATTGTCATTGTTTTATATATATAGAAGAAGATCTTAAAAACCAAGTAGGATCTTATGGGGACTGAAATGTGGTTTTTTTATATTTTATATATATAAAAAATATAAAAAAAAACATTTCAGACCCCATAAGATCCTACTTGGTTTTTAAGATCTTCTTGGCAAGACTTTCTCTTGGTCCCACAACCTTCTCAAGCTTGTTTGGTCGGGACATGAGAGAGGGCCTTCTCAGTGGCTGCTCCCAGGCTTTGGAATGCAGTGCCCCAAGAAGCCAGGTTGGTCCCCTCTCTCTTTTCCTTCTGTCATCAGGAAAGGACCTTCCTTTTCAGACAGGCTTTTAAGCAATAAGTAACAGTCTGGGGAATGCTCTATTTATTAAATGTAAATACTTTAAAATGTTTTTTTAAAAAATGCTTTTTAAATGCTTTTTAATTTTGCTGAATGTTTAATTGTTTTTAATATAGCTTGGTATAGTATTTTAAAGTTATTGTACAGTTTTAATTCTTGAGAGATGCCTTGGGTCCCCGCACGCACACACATACACACTGTTTGGTCCACATGGGTTCTACAATGCAACTTATAATCAAAACTTAACAAGAATGTAAAAGCTTTAAAAATACATTTAAAAATCTTAAAACATGTCAAGCACCAGAGCTGAAGGCAAGAGAAAATGCATTTAAAATCCTAAAAATTCATGTGGAACAAAGAAAAATTTAAAGCTGCTTAAAACTGAACAGATGTGCCACCTAACTTCCTGAAGGAGAGTCCTACTGGTTGTATATTGCTGCCAAACAGAAGGTCCTATTGTTTCTACCAACCTGCCCTCTTGTGGTGGAAGGAAATAGAGTAGGACCTCTAACTTCATGTTTTCTGTGTTTCTGTAGGTTTTGGAAGCAAAGTTTTTTCAGACATGTTTTCTTTCTTTGCATTAAAACTTCTGAGAAAGATTCCACAAGCATTTTTGTTTAAATACCCTTCTGTCTTCAGGAGCAGTGCCTTTTAGTTTCCCTCTTCAGAAGTGAATATAGCCAAAATATATCTAACATTGCCAATCTTCAGGAGTTTCATCTATGCTGATAATCTTGCTTTAACAGTCCTGGGGAAAACCTTTGAAGTCACTGAGCACCAGGTAACCTCTGCACTGATTGGGCGGTGGCGGCAACAGTCAATGGGCAGCAGGGAGAGGCAACCAAGCCTGGGTGCTTCTTTGCCTCAGTCTCTGCCTCCTCCTGCTGCCTTCCGTGTATAAAATGACCCTCAATTTTTTCTCTAATTATTTTAGGAAAAAGTGTCATTTTATACACGGAAAAATACGGTAAGTCTAAGTATTTTAGCATTTTAATTTGTTTTTAATTTTACCTATATTTCATATATATTCATAATTTTAAATTGTGCAACACTAGTACAAATAAAGACAGACAGACACCACATTAAAAAAAGAGAGAACTAAGGAACTAAGGAAGACCATAGCTCTGAGGGCTGGAAATTCATACATCACAAGGATCCCTGGACTGGCAAGTGGGTAGACCTCATAGTCCCACTGGAGGTAGCAGAGCAAGTACAACGGGCCCAGCAGCATAAGCGTCACTCCTATTGGGGTGAGGCAGGGTGAGGCAAGGTGTGCCACTACACGCCCATGTAGTGGCACACCTTGCCTCACCCTGCTATGGAGTGTCCGCGACGTCCTGGAGAAGAAGGATTTTGCCTCCCCCAACCCCCCGAGTCCACTACCCTGACTCCTGGCTCAGCCTGAGGAAGGGGGGAACTCTTCACATTCTTCTTGGGCATATATCTATGTTGGCTTCCCTTGTTGACTCTGAAGTTTGAATAAACCTGTTTGTTTTTCTGCAACCTGACTCCGTGTCATGGAGGGGGAAGCTGGGCCACTTACAGACCTCCGCCCGCCCGTCCCACAGTCCCCATGGGTTCCTGACAATGAAAAGGATCACACAGGAACTGTAGATTCCTTGAAACAGAAGTAGGAAATATTTAAGTGTGAAATATTCAGATAAAAAAAGAGAGATATATTTGTTTATTGTTTCTGGAAGTTAAGAGAAAGAGAAAAAGAAAGGAAAGGGAAGGAAAGAAAGGAGAAAGAAATGTAAGTACCACCCCATCATTTTAAACCTTCTTCCCTCATCTTTTCAAATGAAGGGAAAAGAAGCTCCACTGTATACTCACTCTTAAGTTATTCCCCTACACCCAAAACTATTTTGGAGTTGAATCATATATTGTCTATATGTGTCTCACATTATTATACAAATCATATTAATAATCAGTGATTTCATACTAGGAGATATGGGATAAACCAGAAATTTCTTCCATGAAAATCTTGATTGAAATATTTGTCCTCTTGAAAAGTCAGTGTTGCATATTTTAAAAATATTACTACTACTGCTTCTATTACTGATAATATACATTTGAAACAGATTAAGATGATGACAATTAAGGTTCAAAAAATTAAAGGTGGAATATTAAAAGTTCATTGGGCTTATTAATGGCTTTTTTTACATAACTTAAAGAATATTACATACATTACACACAGACACAGAGAGAAGTATTTCTCGTCCTATTTCTCTGTTCCTTCATTAACAATTAATATTTTTAAATGTTAAAAAAAGCTGTAGTTCAGGCATAACAGTACGCACGGATATTGTAAAAGTAAAAAAAAAACTTTCAAAAGTTCATTAGACAACAGAAAAATATAAAGCTGCTTTGCATCAAGAGCAGTGGAACCTGATGACAGGTATACTTCAAGAGAGCAGGCTGAGGAAAATGGGTCTGTGAGAGGTGTAAATAATAGCCATGTGCTTGTAATGCATTTTATCCCAATTGCATCTATTGCACAAAGAGGAAGAATTAAATGTTAAGATCCCTGCTCCTGCAATTTGTAATAAATGTATCCCAGAAAGGAAATGAGAATGCATTCCAAATCTCAGAGCAGCTGTGCTTTCTAGTTAATGGGTCTACTAGGTATTTCATCTCAGCCAGCAAAGGGAAAACAGTAGGCAGAGCTGTAATAATTAAATTAAAAGAGCACAGATATCATTGGCCATATATGTATCAAGACATATAATATGGACCAATAAAATAATTAGTTGCAGCACGTTTTCCACAATAGCAATCACTATACTTTGTTGCTGCTTGCAGAAGAACAGCTCTTCAAGTTATTGTACATATAAAACAGAAGTTTATTACATGACTGATGAAAGAAAATTAGTTTGGCTTTTTGCTGAGACATAATGTAGTGCCAGTTTTCCTCCTAGCACACATTTCTTGTTCCCTTTGTCCTCTTCCTGCAGAACATGGATACAGAATCACACTGATCCCGTATGATGTTGTATGTGTATGAGTGCTGCAACCACTGTTTTTTTTTTTGCCATCATTGTAACACCGTCTAGGTGCAACTTTCATATAGTTTATGTACATGAAAAGACATGTATCTGCGCCTTTATTTTTATTCTTTTGATTTTACTACCATGCTCTAAATTTAATTCAAAAGCCTTTATTGGCGTATACAGAACAGTTGCATATACAAAATAACAAACAGATTATTAGTTAACTACATCTACGCATTTGCTACGTTATCGCTTCTCGGCCTTTTGGCTAAGATCAATCGCATCTGTATGACAAGTGGTCCACCTAGAAACTTTTCCATGTGATGTTTCCCTATTAGAATTAACTTACATATTGGGGTTATAAGTGGGCCCTGGATTTTAAAATAAGTTTATTATTACTGTAATAAGCAGCTCTTAGTTCTATAGATTTCAGTGAAAGCAAACACCCTTAAGGCTGCCTTTAATTGCAGCCTTGAAATACTAGACATCACTCTCATTTCTAGAACTTGGGTTCATCTGCTGAAGCTGAACGGTGGGAGATTCACAATGGATAATAGGAAGTATTTCTTTACACAGGACATAACTGCAAAATTCTTCACAAGATGTAGTAATGGCTGCCAACATGAGTGGCGTCAAAAAGAAATTAAATACATTTATGCAGGTTATAGACATATCACTTCCCTTATAAGAGGCATTGTGCCCCTGTATACCAGTTAGTGGAGAATGCAAACTGGAGGGTGCAGTTGCACTGAGGTCCTGCTGGTTGGATTCCTAGAAGCAACTGGTCAGCCACTGAGTGATCATAATACTGGACTAAATAGGACTTGAGAGTGCCTCCAGGATAGGTCTTACGTTCCTAAACTTTCTACTCATATGTTACTGCTTAATGTAATTATTGTTTTGTTCAAAAATCCCTTTCACAAAATATATTATTTGTATTTCTATCAAATGCTTAGCTGCCTCAGAAACTTGAATGTGCTGTAAATGTGTATTATATTTTGTCCCAGATAACAGAGTCCCCCCCAAAGCACCAGGAGATATGTAAGAAACATGCACATATTCACATAATTGATTCAGGAATTACAACTTTTTTGTAACTGAATGCAAATGTACACTGATATGCACAATAATTAAAGAAAGCAGGTAGTCTTTAAATAAAAGTAACTCAGTATCAAAACATTCAGTTAAAATGCAATTTGGTATACACCAGTAATGACAACCACAAAGTAATATGCTCTTCAGAGAAGGCTTTATCACAACCTGCGGAGAAGGTAGAGAAACTTTCATTACAACACATCATTCCTTGCTGAGAGGAATCCTTCAAATCAAAAAGGAAACTTTTCAGAGGTCAACACTATTTCACCCCTGCGGTATTTATTTAACAGCTCAAATCACAGAGAAAATCCAGAATCAATCTGCCTTGTCTGCTGTAAACTGGCACACTTAGTTATTAAAAAGAAAATGGATGCCTCCATGGTGAGAAATAAAAAATAAATCACAGAGTGACATCAAACCAATATGTGGAACTCAGAGGTAACTAGTAAAGGTCAGCTGTGCTCAATTCTTTCATTTATATGTGTCTGCATAATGCTGCTGCATTGTTGCCTGCTTAAAGGAAAACAATTAATGGATGCTATTTTATAGCATGTCCTATAGGGAAAATCTTCCATATTTTTAATACTCTTTTTTAAAAAAAAAAAAGTAGCTGCAATTTCTAGCAGTCTCTAACTGAGAAGATATAGGAACCATGGGAAAAATAATTGGGGGGTGGGAGAAGGAAAATCAATGCAGCCAGCCAGTTTAAAATTGGAAGAGGAAAATGCAAATAATTACTCAAAGTGCTTCAAATGTAAGAGCACTTTCAGTCAAAGCAATTTAAAATTGTCTCATTAAAATTTTCTTTCCAATGAAGACCAGGAAAGCTGTTTGCTAAGCATTGTAAATCATTATATATGTATTATTTCCAGTTCATAGAGGGGTTGAATATCTTAGCTGGATATACTTCATTTTATATGTAAAGGCATATGGCAAACCATACTCCCTTTGAACCCATACAAATGGGTGCATCCAAGACTCAGCAAAGCATTTATGTTGTAGCTATTTTCAATCTGCAGTAGCCTAGTGCCTTCACTAATTCCAGATTAGTACAGTCTACACTGACAAGCAATGATATGTAGGAATTTCAGATAAACCTTACCTAGCCCTGCCTATGTGAAGAATAAAACACAGCTTAGCAATTAGTAATTATCTTCTCCCCCAATAACTTAACATGGTGGTTAAGTACTCAGTCACTACTAATGGTAGTGAATTAGATTTATTTCACCTTTCTTCTAGTTGGGCTTAACTAACAAAGTTCACTATTGTTGTGGTGCAATAAATAAGTTTTGCAAGGTCTCAAGGAGGCAAGGAGAATGACATGGTTCAGTGCTGGCTTCTTATGTCTACAAAAAGGAAGAAATCTATTTATTTGCCTCCTGGGGAGAAAAATTGCAAAAAGCTAGAGACAGAGGTTCGAGAGAGAGTTATGTGTGTAAGAAAGGGAGAACCTGAAGAAGAAAACCCCTCAGTTTTGCTTCCCATTGGTTTGACTGCCCCTGTCCTGAACACTACCTTTCTCTCTTGCTCTCTATACCTGAAGTTGTTTAGTTTAAATGCTATCAAAACACTTACAACTGCTATACTTCACAATCACTGCCATTAGTTCAGCTGATTTTCTTCTGGCTGCAGTCCTACACATACTTAATTTAAAAACATTGAATTCACATCCATTGAACTTCAGTGGGATTTACTTCTGAAATGGTTAAGCATAGGACTGCTGTTTTAAGCACCTTTGTGCTAACACATACACCAAAAGCCACATGATTCTCATCCTGATTTTTTATGATTTGATGCCCTATTCTATACAGTTATGATTTTAATATATATATATATTTATCTTCTTTTAAAAAACAAGATGGATCTTTCAGAAGATTTTATGTCTAAAATTAATAACATTTTACCAGTTCGATGTCTAATAAAAGTATTAGAAAGTGATCAGAATCCTGTTACTTATTTCGGCTGCCATAAATACAGTGGCATAAATTGCAGCAGTGAATTCAGCTAGTAAAAAAAGTCTATGCTTGTATTCCTTTTCATGCACCACTTATGTAACTTGGTGCATGACAAGGAATACAAATGTTGACTTCTTAACAAAGAGCAGTTTGGCACTACAGGTTATCCTGTTGCACTTGTCCTGATGTATGTAAGTAATAGGATTCTGGCCAATGCCTCCTTTTGTCTATATAGTTTATTCTAGACAATATTAATTACAGCAAAATAGTTCAAGGAAATTCATGCCTAAATATGAAATGTGCTTCCACTTGCTTGAAAATACAGTACGTATGCTAATTCGGTTTGAGGCCACATGCAATTTTAATCTATAGTACTCAGCATATAGCTTGGTTTAATTTTTTTTTTTATAAAGTATTACCAGAAAGGCAGCTTACTGTCATATATTTCTAATAAAGGGGAAAAAGAAAAATAACAACTATGCAGGGCTCCTGAGAAGGTTTCTTTTCTCGTATTCCAGCCAGTACAGATGCTTTCATATCAAGCTTAGTCAATTTTTCACATAGAGCCTCTTACATGAAACTAATAAAGCCTGTTAAGACATCTATAAATTCTTGCAAAAGGCCATTTCAGGGGTTCCATAAATATAGACTTCCTGGCATAGTTTTGGGATTTATACCATACATTCTCCCGTCACACAAAAACTAAGCAAACAAAAAAAAAAAAAACACAAATAAACAAGCATGCAGAAAACTGCTGTAATAACCTCTTGAAATCAGATAATATTCTGACAATTCAGTTTTGCTGACAAAGAAAGCCTGGGCAGAAGCCAAGAGGCCCAGGTGCATTGTGTCATGCCACTATTTAATGTAGTCTAATATCAGATAGATGTTAGAGAGAGAAAATACTCAGAATAAAGTACAGATAATAGCATGGACAACCACTCATTGCAAAATTACTTTTGCTCATCATGCTGTGCGCTTTGTATTAAATTTTTCTGTCAAGTGGCAGGAATCACAGGGAGAAGTGGCTTGAAAAACCCTTCTTGTAACCCTGGATAAGTATCTATAATATTAGGCTTTCATATGATAATGGCAAATGATGCCCCTCTTTGAAAAAATTCTGACTGGTAATGAAAGTCCTAATCAGATTGTTGTTGTTGAGAACTAGGAGGTGGGGGGAATGATGCCTCTGCTAGCCCACTACTTCTTTTAGTGAATTGAGAAAACTTGACAAGATGGGTGAATCTTTGGGAATATATCTTACATGCATTTCCAACAAACCCCTTTGGTTGTTTTATGAAACTGAAAGGTGGTGGTTTAATAAAAGCTGGCCCTCCTGAGGCATTTTCATTAAAGGCTCTCTCTAGACAACATCACAATGTTTGCATTATCCCGCTATACTCCCCAGAGAATACAAGCATTACCTTTTCAGCAGGAGTCGATATTGTGTGTGAAGGCATGAGAGGAGATGATTAGATTTTGCCTTTTGGTGCACAAAGTAACCGTGTGGAACAATACTATCGGTTAGGATGGAAATTCAACCATTTGCTGCCTGCTATTTGAATGCCAAATTGTTTCTCTGACGGGAAAAATTACACTATAGAGGATTTATTTTAATGAAGATTTTAATCTCATGCATGCATTATTTTCCATTTTGTACCCATTTGCAATGTCTGCTCTCAAACAAAGTCATAGTTAATAGCTGGTTAAGGTATTACAAAGAACAAGCACACTTTTTATGTATGTGTGTCCAAGAAAATTCAGGACAAACTGAACACAATGGCGATGCCTACAATATATTATACTGAATGTGCATACTGTGAGGAAATACCAGACTTTTCACATAGTATAAGCTTTGCAGAAACATTGGGTACACATTGGGGGAGTGCACAACTAACAATATTTACCATCTGTGTAGACTTCTCTGCGCAGATGTCCTTGCTGGTGCTTTTGCTTTTTGGCAGGTCGAACCTTCTGAATAACAGCAGCACTCATATTGCTGTCGGTAGAGACAGGGCTGGTAGGTCTAGGGCAGTGTGAGGCATGATAATGTCGACGGCCTGAAAAGAAAGAAGTGAGTAGCTTAGCTTGTTATTTACTTCCCCTGTGGCAAAGTTGGTTCTTCTGTTTGTTTTAAAGATCTAAAAAAATAGTGTAAAATCAGTTAGCATCATTATCTCCCCATAGTGTATCAGTAGGAATTTGAAAGTAGAAAACATTCCTAGGCTATCTAACATTGGCCACCGGTCTCATTAACTCAGATATATTAAGAATAAGTTCTTTCACCCTCTGCTTACAAGCCTGAGAATGGAGTAGTTTGTGTGTGAGAGAAAGAGACAAATTTCTAAAATACAATATAACACACACACTTTTTCCTCTATTTTCTTTGATGAATTGCTGTATGCATGTTCTTCCCCTCTGTTTCCTCTGCATCAGTTTTGTGAGATCCTTCATCTAGCAGATAATTTTTATAAACCAGCTATGAGACTTACTGAACCTTCTTCCTAGTCCTGTGAACTATCTGCTGTGGAAAATGTGCCTCATAATTTCTGTGTCGGTGCTGTTTTTCCACCCCATTCCTCACTCACATATAAATCAGTAGTAGTCACTAGGGAACCAATGAAATTATAACCTATCCAGTGAAACTGCCTTTGCTCCGATCCCCAAGACTTTACAATGCTATTGCTGCTACTTGGAAACTCCTGCCAGTATTTTAGTTTATATATTGCTGCCACCACAGCTTAGTACCTTTTCTTTCTTTTATGAAACCTTTTGTGTGCTTTGCCTACAAAACGTTACAAGGCTAATCTCTGACACTTTCAGGCAAGACTGTAAAAAAAATACATATCTGAAACCCTATGAAAATGTTCCCAATTAAGGTATGGTTTAGATCAGGCTTGTCCAACCTGCGGCCCATGGGCCGCATGCGGCCCAGGTCGGCTCGTAATGCGGCCCAGTGCAATTTTTTATTTTTTAAGAAATTCCAAAGTTTCAAGTTACACTGCCAGCGCTTGCGGCCGGAATGTGGCCGGGGCACGTCACAACGGTGACGCCAGCGCGCTTCACCCGCCCCATCCATTATATTAGCTCCAAGAGGCCACATCTTGTAGTGCAAAGGGAGGGAGTTCAGAAGGAAGGGAGGGAGGGAGAGAGAGAGAGAGGTAGGGGGGGAGAGAGGGAAGGAAGGAAGGAGCAGGAGGGGAGGGGAGAGGGGGGCTGCGTGACTGCATTGCGCCGTCCCCATCAATAGGTGCGGCCCAAACCAAATATTTTATTTTATGTGCGGCCCAAACCAAATTTTCATCTTCTAATGTGGCCCAGGGAAGGTGAAAGGTTGGACACCCCTGGTTTATATGGTCCAGTCATCTGCAACTTTCTGTGTTCTGAAGAGACATGGTGGGACAGTACTACAGATATCAGCAAAGTTATCTGGAGCTCAAATGAGACAAGAAGATTGCAGACACATTAAAGCTCATATCACAGGAAAAGTGAAGTTTACATTACACCCACCCACCACCAAGTTCTTATTCAGTGTAGACTGAAGTTTGTCAGCTTTGCCTGTGCAAGTTGTTCCTCTTTATTCCAGTAATCTGTGTAAAGTGGGGCGCATGTATCTGCAGGGTAGGGATAGAAATCAATTTTATTGGATTCAGCAGGAGTGTAGAATACAAAAGTAGTGTCTTTTAAAAATTTGTTGCAAGAAGAAAGGTACCTCATCCTCACATATTTGTGAAGTTTATGTGACATTTCAGACAAAGTATATATAGAACGGCACACATCTTACAATGTAAAAGGCTAAAGTGTGTACTTCTGGAAAAAAAGATGCATATACACCTTCAGTCAATGGGGAGAAATGGTAATTAAAAATAATAAATCAATCAACATGTAAGCAAAGTATGTCAAAACATGTACCAATTTAAATGGCAAAGGTAAAAACAAAATCTAGCAGCCCATTATGGAACAAGAATAGGAAGATGGTGTAAGTGAGATTTGAAGAAAAGTAGCAATATTGAAACTGACAGTGAATCTGGCTCTTACAGTGTGGCCAGTTTTACTAGAAAAAGGAAGTCCAATGTTGTCTAAACAAAGCTTCCCTCAATTTGCCTTGTTGTTTGTGTTGGGCAGATCATATATGCATGTGCATATTCAAATCGTCATCCTTGCAGTTGGAAGTGAAGCACAGTTAAAGACCCAAGAGAGATGAGGCTTACCCCTCCATAATCTTGTGATTGCACATAACTTCCCACAATATTAATGGTTAGTTATGCCAGCTTTAAGTGCAATGGACACAGGTTACAGTGGTTAATTACTGCTAGTTAATCTTTTGCCACTTGTATGCTGTCATGATCATGGGATATGTAGTCCAAAGTGTGTCACGATCATGGGATATGTAGTCAAAAGTGTCATGATGATGGGATATGTAGTCAGAGAAATGTAAAATGGAGTCAGTTAGGTTCTGTGTGAAGATGATTTGAGAGACTTTGAAATGTGTTTTTATAAGCGCCATGAGAGTGTTTTTCTGAAGACCGTTACAGCCAACATTCTGATAACATGAAGGCCAGATCGAGGGGCCCGTGACAGACTCAACATTCCAAGCTTGTTACAGAAGACATAAACAACCTGCACTCTCATGGGAATTAGAGGAGGAGAGAGGTGGTACAACCTCTAAAAAGTTAATTGGTTAACATCCAGAAAGGCCATAGAGAAGGGAGGCGTTTTGGGAAAGTAGAAAATGGACGATGGGTTATGTGAATGTAGCTTAGCTTACTGCTTACTGATGCTTACTGATGATGGATGGAGACTGATGATGTTTTTGTGTTGTTCGATTCCATGAAGGAGAGAGGATGTAAGTAAGGAGAAAGAAGGAGGTGGGGGGCTAGCCCACCATAGCCCACTATAGCCTGCCCTAGATTAGCTTTTGGAGTTTATTATTTTAAATGGGAAATAGTTATCTTATTTAACTGCAATGATCTTTGAATATGGTCTTGAATGCTAAAGCTTATGCAATATAAACTGATTTCTAATGAATCTTTATTTTTCGAATAAAAAATTAATATTAAAAATCCTTACTGAGGACTGGTCTCTTGAACAGCAGGGTCTGGCTAAATCCAGGAGGTGGAGAGGGCCACAAACTAGCTATCATTTAAGAGTCCTACCTAACCGAGCTGTTGTGAGTTCTAAGGAATCACAAAGCCCATGTGCCTGTACTTGCATAGTACTAAGTAAGTGTAAAGTGTTCTCTTTAGGTTAGACTTGTTCAAAGGGCTTATGCTACGCACTGCTGAGGTCTAAGGACTCGATCCAGCGCAAAGGTGGTAGATAAGTGCCGGTCGAACTCTCTGGCCGAATGTCCAACGACCCTTTAGGGGGCTGTGAGCATGACATATGCCATTTCAGAAACAGGTGAATTACTCATATAGTTCTGTGAATCAAACAATCTGGATGTTAAAAATTCTACACTGAAGAGGTTTCACAGTTAAAGATTTTATAATCTACACAGTCAAGCATTTTGCAGTAAACTATAAAGTTGTGTGAAGCACAAATCTGTTTATTGCAAATAGATGCATCAAACACCAAACAGATGGCTGTACACATGGACATCACCAAATGGACAATATAGAAATCAAATAGACTATGTAACTGGAAGCAGGAAATGGAGAAGCTGTGTTCTCTCTGCCAAAATAAGATCAACAGCAGATCTGGTGCTGATCATTAATGATGGGCACTTACCATGGTTTGTTGGATCGGGTCCACAGGCATTATGTGGGCACCTTGGATTCTATGCCCCATCTCCTCCTGCAGGTGCCCCCTCAGAAGCAGTGAGTTGGGCTTCCCTGTCCCTCCTACTTGTCTGACTGGGTGCCCATGGGTGGAAGTGGGGCACAGAATCCAGGGCACCCATGGAACACCTGTGGGCCTGATCCAATGAACTGAACTGAACCAATGAACTGCAGTAAATGCCCATCATGTATTGTTAATATCAAATATTAGAATAAAGCTGAAGAAAAACACTAAAAGAATCGTAGTGCCAACATATAACTTAAATAACATTCCTAATGAAGTCTACGTAAGAAACATTATTAAACTCAATTGACTTTGAACCAGAAGAACTTGGCTTTAAACCAGAGATATTATTGAGGAAGAATACAAAAAGATAATTCCTGTAGTAAAAAGAAAAGTAAAACCTAGCTGGATGATACTTAAAATTGTAAAGGACAGGTGAGAAGCAAAAATAAAAGATGACAGAAATAGAGGCAGAACCCTGGATGCAGATTTTCAGTGAATATCATGTAGAGACAAAGTGAATTACTACTACAACCAGCACAAAGAAATAGAAAACAATAAAAAGGGAAAAACAAGAAATCTCTTCTGGAAAACCTAAGTAACCAAAGGGAAATTTAAGCCTAGATGAGGAATGCTGAATGACCAACAAGGAAACACACTATCTGACCAGGAGAAAATGAAGATAAGCTGGAAATAGTATTCTCAGGACCTGTACAGAAGAGATAAAAAGATGATAGACTCTGTTGAAGAGGAATCCTATGTGAAGAACCTGCAGTTTCTAGAAAGTGCAGTGAAAGTTGCTCTGAAAGCACTAGGAAGAAATAAATCACCAAGGGTAGATGAAAAACCGATAGATCCATTCCATGCCACAGACAAAATCCTAAAAAGAATATGCCAGCAAATACAACAAACAAAACAATGGCCCACAGTTTCACTACATTCAATATACATTCCAGTTCTTCTGAAAGGAGATGCCAAGGAGTGCAGTAACTATAGGACCATTGCTCTGATTTCTCATGCAAGGAAAGTGATGCACAAGGTCTTGCTACAGAGACTTTTACCTTATATAGAGCAAGAAATGCCTAATGTTCAAGTTGGATTCTGAAAAGGAAGAGATACTCAAGATCATATTGCAAATATCCCCTGGCTACTAGAGTGCACCAAAGAATTTTAGAAGATCAGTCTATGCGTTATAGACTACAGCAAAACCTTTGACTGTGTGGATCAGGAGCAATGAAGGAATTAGAAAACATCATCAACTATAAGGCTGTGTCACTGGAGACCAAGAACAAGATCATCCAGTCTTGTATTCCTGATCACCATGTATGGGTCTGAAAGCTGGGCAGTAAAGAAAGCTGAGAGGAAGAAAACTGGTTGATTTCAAATATTGTGCTGTAAGGAGAGCTTTGGTCACCCAGGTGACTTGACGGCACATGACAACAAGGTCTACTTAGAACTGTCTTCTAGCTCACTGGTTCTTAACCTTGGGTTACTCAGGTGTTTTTGGACTGCAACTCCCAGAAGCCTTCACCACCAGCTGTGCTGGCTGGGGTTTCTGGGAGTTGCAGTTCAAAAACACCTGAGTAACAAAGGTTAAGAACCACTGTTCTAGCTGATTGTATCTATGATGTTGAGTGAAGAAAGGAAATAAAATGTATCTTTGATGGAAATCCCTGATCAAATATATACCATGCCTGTGAACAACTCTCACCTCCTACAGCATCCTGCATTTGACGCCTTGCTACTTTAAGACCAGCATATTCAGCTGCTGCTGCAACAGCTTGTGCAAAATCTGCATCTGTAAAAAAGGATCCATCGGATGAGCTAACACTAGACCGTCCTGATGAAATGTTGTCATCTTCTGAAGCTGAACCCCATCCATTGATCATGGAACCTGTCACAGAACTCTCCAGATCTCCCACACTTGAGGCAGGTGTTTGCTCAAGGCCACGCAAAAGAAGCCTTCTGTTTTGCATCTTGGCCATTTCTATGTCTGCTTCATCATCTTCTTCTTCTGGTGCATCAGTATCCATGTCTGATACAAGAGGCCCCGAAATATAACCATAGGTATGTGGGGGAGAAATAGGCCTTGGAGGTGGTGGAGGACTCACAGCTTGACGCCTGCGTGCAAATAAATAATTATGCAGTGTTATACATACATACATACATACATACATACATACATACATGTATGTTTATCAAGATTTGAATGTCTTTATGAGCAAAAATCATTGATCATTGTACAAAATGGAATAGCAGTTCAGGTTCCCTATTGACTAAAGAGAAAAAGTGTTGGATAAGGGGAAGTGGGTAGCGGATGTATGTGGGTGTGCCTACCTCCTTCTTGTGTTAAACCATAAGTTGGTAGAAAATAGATTTGGATCTACTGGTAAGATATCTGAGTGATTTGTAATAGATGAGCGATGGTTTCTGACTGCTAGCTGGGCTATGCTAAAAGAACTGTAGCAGTACCTGTTCATTTCTGATTCCAATTTGTGATGTTGGTTCTGATCTGAGAAGCTCCCCAGCAATGTGTGGGAGGTCATCCATGCTAAACTATATGTTTCATCTTGATTATACTGTATGTTTTTGATGGCCAGTGGTTTTTGGAAATCTGTATATTACAGTGCTTCTATGATGCTCTTGTCTAGGTATGAAGCTCTTCCAGTGCAACATCATAGATATGGGACATGCTCACTGACACATTGTGATTGTGCCCCACTCAGAGATGTAAAATTTCTGAAAATTTCCATTTTTTCTGGAAAAATACAGAGAAAAAAGTACTTTGGTTTTTTTTTTAAATTGAAATTTTTGGAAATTTTACATCTCTAGCCCCACCCATATTTATATGATAACAGGTAAAAACATTTGTACTCTCTCAGGTTCTTTTAGTAGCTGTTGTGCAGATGTGTGACATTTAAATGTTTCTGATATTTATTTTCATTTTACTTTTTTTTGTTATTATTTCTAATATGTTCTGTAAACTACCCTGAGATAGTTAGGAGCAGCAACCAAACAAATACATTAAATAAAGCAAGGAAGAATGAATGTATGAATAAATGGAGAGGTATCACCTTAAGGGAGAAGATAGGAATATTCAGAAAGCCTTTTTCCACTGAAGGACATGACCAAACATACAGGAAAACATACAGCGTCCCTCCACTTGTGCTTCTCTCCTCAGATTTTTAGGGGAGGGGGAAAAAACAAAGTGTTCGGAGGCTGCCTAGCTTTGAAGGAAAACTGTATTTCCTGAAAGCTCCAGGGTGACATGATTCCTATGCATCCGATTGTCAACTACACATCTAAATTTTGAGTATATTGTCTACTGCACCATGTAGTGGCCTCTAGGTGGTTTGTACTTTAACTCTCATCAGCCCCAGCTAACATAGTCAATGTCAGGAATTATGGATCTGTAGTTTTAGATAGTTTTGCTATCTTACATCCCACCAATCACTTTATTGAAGAATCTGGGTAACCAACACGATACAGAAAAAGACCCTATTTTTCCAAGAAGTGCATTTATACATTCAGGCATTCTTTTACTACATTTATCATGATTTGTAAGCTTAAGGGCATACAGTTAGAATGGTGTTTTGAAAATAAGCATGAACAAAAATAGTAACACCAGGAATATTTGAAACTTGTTATGAACCCTGCATCCCATCCAGATCATCTGGGGATCACCAGGTTGAAAAAGGCTAATGGAGACAGTAAGAAACTGAAGCATCATATTTCAAGTTCTTTAAAACATTGTATTAAAATTACTCTAACAACATATGACTACAGCTAGCACATCATCTAATCCATGTGTTAGCTATATAGAAGGTGAAACAGTCCCTTCTGTACATGCTTTGGTAACAGACCTTCGATCTTGTGGATGTTGCAAATGGCCTGCTTCTTCCTGGCAATCCTGTAACATAGGTTGGAGTTCTTCTTGGGGAGAAGGTGTTAGTGTGGCAGTAGACTGATGGCTGTAGGACACTGCTGCTGGAGATGAAGCTGCTCCTCGAACGGGTGGTGTAGGACCCCGTTCATCATCATCATCATCTTCTAATTCATCCTGCTGTAGGTACATTCTTGCTGGTGGCACCGGACATGGG
The DNA here is from genome assembly GCA_037013535.1 of Intellagama lesueurii. Lineage (NCBI taxonomy): Eukaryota > Metazoa > Chordata > Lepidosauria > Squamata > Agamidae > Intellagama > Intellagama lesueurii. The sequence goes on along the minus strand of JBAJHW010000003.1, from coordinate 53,295,335 downwards.
ATTTCCTGATCATAACTAAGAATAAATTTAAGCATGTAGAACATTTATGCTAAATTACTTTTTTTCTTCAGCTCCTTTTTTGTCATTTATATTTTTAAAACTATAAATGATTTTTAAAAGACCAAAAATGTATAACTAAAGAAAATCTTAACACAAACCCATATAAACAATATAGTAATATATAGTAATACATAATATGCTCCCCTCCATCTGGAGATATAACAAGTTTTTCCTGCATTTACGGACCCCATTCCCCTTCCAAAACTGCATTGATTCTTGTGAAGGTGCACAACCATTCCCATTCATTAACACCAAGTCACTAAAATCTCCCCAAATATCAATAAGAATATTCTTATCTATCTCATCATTTAGTTTAATATTACACACTAATTTATCATTATTAGCTATATTCCAAACTTATTTATAACAATCATCTAACTGAAAATCTTGCTTAACTTTCCAGTTCCTCGCTACCATTAATCTTGCTGCTGTTAAATTTGAAATTAATTCTTTCATTGCCCAAATATTGATAAGAGAACTATCTTAGGGCAAACCTTTATATTTTACTTAATTATTTCAGTTATTTCCATGAAGACTCTCCAAATTTTCAGTATATTTTCACATTCCCACCACATGTGGAAATAAGAACCTACTTCCTGACATTATAAATTAGAATATTTAGTATCCATATGATTTAATTTCACTGGAGTTAAATACCATTTCCAGATTAATTTGTAAAAAAAATCCCTTATTCTTGTGGAATACACTTTATTACTTTTTTCTCCCATATGTTCTTGCACCCTTCGGTACGTATTTCTTATTCAAAATCATATTCCCATATTGCTTTAAGAACATTTTGTTGATCCTTCACTTCTATTAAAAACTTTATTTATCCCTTTCATTATCTTATTTTCATCTACCTTTTCCTTCTGTACTACCAGTTCTTCAGATCTTGTAAGATCCTTGCATTTACCATTTTCTACCCATTGTTTAGTCCATTATTCTAATTGAATAAGATTAAACCAAGATGTTGTTAGCATCTTGATTTATTAAGGAAATAGGCCTATAAGACCCAGGATCTGTGGGGCCTTTATTTGGCTTTGGAATTGAATTAATTAATGAATAGTTTGAAGATGACAGAATCCCGTCCCCTTCCGTTATTTTAGTAAGACGGAGTTTTAACTTAGGTATCAACATTTTTCTAAAAACGTTATAATAGTCCCATCCCAATCCATCTATCCCCAGAGTCTTTCCTACCTTTTATTTATTAATAATATCCTCTATCTCTTCTGTAACAGGCTGTTCCATCAAATTTCTATCCATATCTTGAGATGTATTTCACACATTTTTCTCAATATGTTGTCTAATCTTCTCCAAAGATAACTCCCTCCCACATATATAATTAATGGAAAAGTTCTGAAACACTTCCAATTTATCTTTCATCAGTTTGCCCTTTTTACTCATGTCATCTTTTAACTACTCCAATTAACTCTTAACTTTTTTTAATTTGTGTGACTCTAGCCAACATTCTTCAATTCTTATTGCAGAATTCAAAATAGTCTCCTTTCAAATATATTAAATTTCTCTGAATTCTTTCCACTGTAATATTCTGCAGCTCTTTCTCTTTGCTTGTATTTCTGATAAAATGTTTATGCCTATCTTTTCTCTAGTTTCAAGAGTCAATCTCATATTGTGCAACAAAACCCTTTTAGCCAGTTAACTGAGTGAATTTGGATGACCAGGTTGGCAAAATACTTATTTATGAAACATTATTTTGTCTTACGTTTCATTCACAGATAGGCTGTAGTCTTCGCTGTTACTGTGTGGTGGAGGATGTACAGGAGGAGGTGGAAGTAGGTCTGCCCAGTTCATACCAGCCTGCTTTGATGCCTTGGGAGTTCTAGCACCCTTCTTATGCCCTTGACTCCCTATGAAAACATATATTTATGTCACTATATCATACTCCCTCGAACAAACAGTTGATCAGACCTATGAGATACAGTATTCTAAGAGATTCATCCATATGACTAGGTTATTTGGTTTCTGTTATTAGGTGTTAATTACATGACTATTCACATGCTTAGGTTATTCACCAAGAACAATATTTTACAGAAAGCTTAGTACAAATATTGGCCCTAGCTTAAATCAATAAGTGTCTAAAAATTTAAAGACTATAGACACAGAAAATGACAATATACAACTGTGTTTTTAGTCCAAGTCAAGATCTGCACATGTTTTGGAATAATGCATTTTAACAAAATTACATGGGACTCATAATGTGAATTAATAAATGACTAAAGCACATCAAATCAGGAAATGAATTTTAAATTCAAAATTAATAGAATATTCTTCTATAGCTATTAATTGCGTTATAGATTATCATCTGAAACAAATGAGCTTTAGATGTGTTCTATAGTTTCTTTCTGTTATTTAATCACTGAAGCCCAAGTCACAATATGATAAAGAGATCATACCCCTAAAGTTCCACAATTATATTAATGAACCTATGCAATTTTTACCCATTCACTGTAATGTTTTGAACACAATGAAATATTAAATTCATTCCAAATGACAGGTAAAGTTGGAAATAATTAATGAAAAAACTAAAATACAAGAAAACGCAATAAAAACAGCAAAAGAAAGTATGGCATAAATGTTTTCAGCTTCTCTTCATGGACAATTATGGCTCACAGTAGAATGATACAAGCTGTAGTAATTTAAACAGCTTTTGGGGAAAATACCAATTATTCAGGTGCCATTGCATTTTGAGTGGAAATTTGACATGAGTGTAATCAGAATTTGTACTTGAGAGATATCCCACTAATTTGTATGCTTCTTGGTATGACAGCTGTATATTTCTAGGCATTTTAAGTTCCAATAATAGTATTTTTACATCTGAATATTTAAAACAATTTATTATTAAATATTTCAAAGAAAAAGCCCTCTGAAAGCCTTCGAGAATACAAATATTTATTTCTTTGATGTATTTTTTCCCCAGGTCTTCGGCTTACAAAACTCATAATATGTAACTGTAAGTTTGCAATTAAGCTTACAAAGATTAATAAAATATCCCTGTCCTTATATTACAATCTAATAACAGATGTGCACAATTGTAATAGAAAAGGAAAAAGGAATAGGGAACAAGTAATTTTGGGCATCATCCTAATACATGTAATCAGTTTTTTATACTTAAAAATGCCACTACAAAAAAACCTTTGAAATAACCGTTGAACTGCAGAGCTGGAAGGAACCCTATGGATCATGGAGTCCAGCCCCTGTCAGGGAGGCACAGTGGGAAATTGAACTCTTAACCTCTGGCTCTGCTGCCAGATGCCTAAACCACTGAGCTATCCAACAGTAGTGCGCTTAAAATGTATGATACCCCCAACCCCAAACTGCATGACAAACCTTGGAATTACATAAATTTCAATATCTAATTACCCTGTTTTCCCGAAAATAAGACCTAACCTGAAAATAAGCCCTAGCATGATTTTTCAGGATGCTCGTAATATAAGCCCTACCCCCAAAATAAGCCCCAGTTAAGTGAAACCCCGCCCTCCACCATTGTGCAGCAACCAGAAGAAGATGACATCTGTATTTGAATAAATGTAGATTGTTGTACATGAAAAAAATAAAACATCCCCTGAAAATAAGCGTTTTTTGGAGTAAAAATTAATATAAGACCCTGTCTTATTTTCAGGGAAACACGGTAGTTTGTGTTCAGATTTAGGGAATGTGAATTTAGTCTGCAATGAAATTAGAACCAAACAAACTTCTCATGCACTGGGGTTTCTGCTAGTTTTTCTTGTAATTGTAGGTCCTTATATAACACTATGTTGAATGGCTTTTAGCACAACACAAGTGCCTAGGATTGGGAGAGGGCTCTCAGAAATTCCAGTGTATTTGCAGAAGCTGTGTGTAGAATTTATATTACAATATTGTTTTTATGTGCCGTCAAGTCACCTCTGATTTATAGCAACACTATGAATGAATGACCTCCAAAATGTCCTGCTCTCAACAGCCCTGTTCAGCTCTTGTAAACTCAAGACTATGGCTTCTTTAGGGAGTCTATAATATTTGGTATTCCTCTTTTCTGGCTGTTTTCAACTTTTTCCAACATTATTTCTCCCCCAGTAAATCTTGCCTTCTCTCTCATGATATGCACAAAATATGACAGCCTCAGTTTCATCATTTTTGCCTCCAGAAAAAAAATCAGACTTGTTTTGATGTAGGACCCACTTGTTCATCATTCTGCAAGTCCACGGTGTAAATTTCTCTTCCAGAACCATATTCCAAATGAATCAGTTTTCTTCCTGCCAGCTTTCTTCATTGTCCAGCTTTCACAACCATACATAGTGATCAGAAATACAAGAGTGTGAATTGTCTTGGTATTGGTCTCCAGTGACTTGTCCTTATAGTTGATGTACTTTTTCTAATTTCTTCATTGCTACCCTTCCAAGTCTCAGGTTTTTTTTTATGGTTTCTAGGCTGCAGTCCCCATTTGGATTGAGGACTGAATCAAGGTATATAAAATCTTTCAATAATTTCAATGTCTTCTTTGTCAATGTTAAAGTTGTGTAGGTCTTCAGTAGTAATGATTTTTGTCTTCCTAATATTCAACTAGAGTCCTCTTTTGGCACTTTCTTCTTTCACTTTCATCAGAAGTCATTCCAAGTCATTGTTGCTTTCTGCCAGTAAGATAATTATCTGGCAGAATCTTAAATTATTAAGATTTATCTTAAATTAATGATCTTAAATTATTGATGTTTCTGCCTCCACTTTTCACTCTTCTGTCATCTGAATCTAGTCCAGCTTCCATATGATATGTTCTGCATATAGATTGAACAGATAGGGAGATAAAATGCACCCTTTGTCTGACACCTTGCCTACAGGAAACAATTCTGCCTCTCCATATTCTATCCTAACAGTAGCTTCTTGCCCAACAATACAGCTCATCAGGACATTAAGGAGCTGATGTACACCCATTTCTTTCAGAACAATTCATAGTTTCTCCTGATCCACACAATCAAAGACTTGGTTGTAGCCTATAAAGCATAGAGTGATCTTCTGAAATTCTTTGGCAAGTTCCAGTAGCCAGCGGATATTTGCAATTTGATCTTGAGTGCCTCTTCTTTTTCAGAATCCAGCTTGAACATCAGGCATTTTTTGCTCCATAAAAGGAACAAAGGACCTTTGTTGCAACACCTTCAGCATCAGTTTGCTTGCATGGGAAATTAGAGCAATGGTCCTAAATTTACTGTACTCCTTGGCATCCTCTTTCTTGAGGACTGGAATGTATACTGAGCATTTCCAGTCTGTGGACCATTGTTTTGTTTTGCATATTTGTTGGCTTATTCTTGTTAGAATTTTGACAGAGTTGGTCTCTGTGGCTTAGAATAGTTCTGTGGGTATTCCATCTGCCCCTGATGATTTATTTCTTCCTAGTGCTTTCATACCAACTTTCAGTGTACTTTCTAGAATTGCAGATGTACATTTCATTATACATAATGACTAAGCATATTAAGTATAAATGTGTAGAAACCTGCTGCCACACACTGATCCTAACGCTAGATGAAGCACCTGTCTTGCTGTACTAAGGTTTCCATAGAGAGTAACAAGCTTATTGGTGTTACTCTTTTGTTTAAACAATGAGCCAGAGTGTTCCCTACACCCACTGTGAAAAATGAGCACTTCCCTATGCTCACGTTAAATAATTTCCCTCCATCATACTCAAAATCAAAGGTGGGAAATATTTGTGAAATTCAGATAATGTTTGTATTCAAAACCTTACAGAAACCTGAGCATTAGTAGGCACCATAACAGAATAAATTAGCCCTACAAAGTAAGGTAGGATGTTAGAGCACCCTTCCTAATATTAATTAATACCTTCTAAATGTGCTCTAGATCAGTGGTCCCCAACCTTTTTTACCCTGCAGACCGGCTGGGGAAGGTGGGGCACTCCCGCGCTCGTGTGCATGTGTGAAGGAGCGGGCGTGCTCTTGCGGGGGTGCATGTGCACTCGTGTGCATGCGCAAAGGGTGGCGTGGTGCTCGGGGGCACTCGTGCGCATGCATGAAGGGGTGGGGGAGCGTGTGCACATGCGCAAAGGGGCTGTGCGGGGGGAGTGTTGCGGGGGTGGGGGGGAGGTCTGTCTCCGCGGCCCAGTCCGGCTCAGGCCACGGACTAGCACCAGGCCGCGGACCAGGGGTTGGGGACCTCTGCTCTAGATTCTAGCTCATACTCACCAGATGTACTGCTTCCTCGATCGGAGCTGTTGTAAGACCCTCCTGTATTCTGATCATAGTTTTGGTTGTATGGGATTGTTTGAGCATTATCATTTACTCGATAATCTGTAGGTTTAATACAACAAGTTTATATTTCCATCAAATAGATAATTCCTTATGTACTTGCAGGTTGTCACAATACAGAGGAATATTTCCTTTTTGGAAAGAATGAGAGGATTGCTTACTGGCCTGTTTATTCTTGTTACCAGAAAAGTTCAGAAAAAAGCATCTGTGTAACATATATGTTCTCATTAAGAGTTATACTCAGGATATGCAGACCATTAATCCAAAGGCTTACATGGTTTCTTTAGGGCTTGGAGGGCAGGTGCAGGTTAATATAATATATTAATACAAACAAATTTATGTTACGCTGCATATGCAAGAGAAGAGAGTCAAATACAGGGCACAGCTAGAAGATTTTTAAATGATTGGTGATGGCAGTGAGCAATTTTCAAGCTGAATGGAGGCATACAAATAAGTAAGAACTACTAATACAGCATTTTTTTTTAAAAAAGGACTATATTAGAACCATAGCCATAAGAGTATGAAATCTGAAACCTAGCACAAACAGGATTCTAGAGGTGTGTGTGTGTGTGTGCGCGCGCACACACACACACGTATAGTCTGGTATTTCATACAATTTGACAAGAGAGTAGGGGCAGACTGGCAATAGCCAATCCTATTTATTATATATATATATCTCCCCATTAGAGCAAGCACTACACTGGGTGGCTTACTCAAGATTAAAACTTACAGTGCCCCACAATAACAAAAAATACATTTAGAAAAACAATAAATCAATACAACAGACATTAGAAAAACAATAAGCCAATACAACAGCCAAGAGGTTTACTAGTCAAGGCTTCATTCAGATAAGGCATATGTAATCTGTCCAACTCTGGCAATACCAGCTGACATTAAAACTAGAGAGATAAACATAATATATGTTGAGGAAAAAGAAAGAAGAAAACCTACTCCGAATAGATAAATGTTCCATCTAAGTATTTGCATATGCTTGCTCCTTCCCTCTGTATGTGTCTACGTAAGGTGTTTCTTATCCATATAAAGTATCTTACTCATAAACTATCAAAGGATAATGAGTGCATTTCTACTTCTAGTGAATTCTGTTGTATTCTAGTAAATAATGTTGTCTCATTAGTGACAATGGCAATGATAAATAATATTAACAAAACCTAAGGTTTGAAAAATGTATTTTACTTCCACAGGAATAAAGTATGCACCAGATAATACAATCATTTTTTTTTTAACTGAGGAAGCATCTGTTACATGCATGAAGGTTACTAGAACCTGACTTTCATTTCATGGAACAAATAAAGGAAGTAATAAACAAAGCTATTGGACGTGAAATAGGAACCACGAAGCACTGTGTGAACTTATCTAGATGGTTATTTCTAGTTACACAGGCTAGGTATAAATGATCAGAAATATAGTTTTGAAGAAAGTTCAATAGTTTTGTAAGAAGTTTTTCCAGTAGCGATGTATGGAAGTGAGAGCTGGACCATAAAGAAGGCTGACTGCCGAAGAATTGATTCTTTTGAATTCTGGTGCTGGAGGAGCCTCTTGAGAGTCCCCTGGACTGCAAAGAGAACAAACCTATCCATTTTGAAGGAAATCAACCCTGAGTGCTCACTGGAAGGACAGATCCTGAAGCTGAGGCTCCAATACTTTGGCCATCTCATGAGAAGAGAAGACTCCCTGGAAAAGACCCTGATGTTGGGAAAGTGTGAAGGCAAGAGGAGAAGGGGACGACAGAGGACGAGATGGATGGACAGTGTCACCGAAGCTACCAAGATGAATTTGACCCAACTCCGGGAGGCAGTGGAAGAGAGGAGGGCCTGGCGTGCTCTGGTCCATGGGGTCACGAAGAGTTGGACACGACTTAACGACTAAACAACAAGAAGAAGTTCAATATAAGAATGGTGAGTGTGTCTACATGAGAGAGAGTGGGGAGAATAAATAGAACATTCATATTGGTATATAAGGGTATATAAATGTGTTTGTGTGTTTGTGTGTGTGTGTATCTATATATACCTACATAGGTAAAGGTAAAGGTTCCCCTTGTCATTTAGTCCAGTCGTGTCCGACTCTAGGGCACGGTGCTCATCCCCGTTTCCAAGCCATAGAGCCAGCGTTTGTCCGAAGATAGTTCCGTGGTCACGTGGCCAGCGCGACTAGACACAGAACGCCGTTACCTTCCCACCGAGGTGGTACCTATTTATCTACTTGCATTTGCATGCTTTCGAACTGCTAGGTTGGCAGGAGCTGGGACAAGCGACGAGAGCTCACTCCGTCGCGTGGATTTGATCTTATGACTACTGGTCTTCTGATCTTGCAGCACAGAGGCTTTTGCGGTTTAACCCGCAGCGCCACCACGTCCCTTTATACATACATAGGGGGCCTAATTCATATTTCCTGTAAGAACATGTACTTAATTGATAGTGTTAGATGACATCAGTATACAGAAAAAAGAAAAAGAAATCAAAGGGATAAATCCCATGTTAGCATATTTTGTCTAAAGCTAGCTTAGTCCTATTTTACATTGCTTTCTATCCCACATCCATTTTCCTATTGGATAAAAAATGAATTAGCACAAACACATGCATAGATGTGCATCCTGAAAAACAAGATTATCAAAGTATTTTATCATATATGAGGCTGTAATACTCACAATAGTGTATCTGCATGTTCTACACACATACACTTTGTATGTAACAATTTTTAAAACCGTATAAAACAAGTTGTGAGACAAAAAAGTATATGGCAAACTATAATTAAAAATGCCACAGCTACCAAAACCAACAACAAGGCAACATGTTGAATCATGAATCATGTCAGATTCATATGCTCTCTGAATCATACTGGGGACAAATAGATCAGGTGATATATAGACTGATTTATTCTTGATTGATGCAACGCTTTTCTAATGGAATATGCCCTTTGCCTTTTCCATATCACAAGATGACGATGAGAGTTAGAACTATATGGTCAGAAACTCTGAAGATAGAACAAGGTGAGCTCATAGGAATAGTGTTTTGCAAATCAAGTTATTAAAGCAAACTGCATGGTCGCCTTAAGGACTAGCAAAAAATCTCATCACTTGTTTTTTGATATTCCACACATTACAACAGAAAAATGTGCCCTTAAGGACATAAAGCACATTCAGATGTTTCAGGTTAAATCTGAAATCAATACATTTTAAGCTTATGCGCCCAGAGCAAAACATTTGGTGTAGTACTAAAAGCAGGATGATGAATGCAAAGAATAGGGCTAAAATTAGTTCGTTTCAATTTTTAGAACCAGCCATAATGCAAGCCTACGTATTTTCATATGCAACATTCCAATCATTTATAGGGATGTATAGGTTTAATTAGCCTTCATTCACCATTAGAAGAATGGAGTGACCTATTTTAAAATGTGAGTTCAATGCCTATACTTTGCATCTGGTTTATGAATTAAAGATGTGGTCTCAGTACCATCCAATCACTCATTTGTTATTATTAAATTTAGATTAAACTCAAAGCCATGTGAAAATATATTTTATTTAATTCTCTTTTAAGATACAGCCGCTTATTTTGTTAGAATAAATTCAATCTTCAAAGATTATTGTAGTGCTAATTAACTCTTTGACTCTGTTAATTGGGAATTTCTAAATCTAAAGGACTTAGATGCCCACAGTGCTTGGTTTCTCCTGGCAAGTTCTACACTCCAGTAACCAATTATCAAATCCAGAAATGATTTAAATAACTCTAGACTTACTGAGGTATATGTAGTTTCTTTTGTTTATACAAGCTGAGAACCTGAAAGTACAACTGTACTTTCAGTCTTAAGAAATCTCCAGCACACATAGAAAGAATGCAAAATTCTAAAAGTGATTTACCTTTATTTAATTTGTTTTGTTCCATAATGTTGTACTGAACTGGTGCAGTCTCTTGTTTCTGTTGTGTAGATGGCTTCCAGTGTTTTTCATTTGAATCACCACTGCTGCTGTTGACATTATTGCTGATGTTTGACTGGATGAGTTGGGTGGTGGCATAAGGAGTAGGCTGCCCTGGTTGGTTGACAAATCTTCCATCTTTTAGATTTGGGCTATTGAAAGTTTTCATCTCATTGATTTTGTTGCTTAAGTCCACATCACCATAAACTGTTGGATCGGGTAGCATCAGATTGGTTTGCTTGTTTTCCAGCTGATTGTTGTAATTTGCTATACAATCAGCTATCCCACAAAAGGAAAGGGGAAAAAAGAGGAGAGGTACTCAGTTATAACACATATTTTTATCCTTGAGATGCTTAATTGTGTACTTGTGTATGTGCACAATTGTATGATATAGTATTCCAAAGCAAAAAAATAATAAGGTAACAATATAGTTGCAGTGGACAGAACAAAAAAATAGAATTGTAGTTGTAGTTCAGAGACATGCTTTTTTTAACTTTTCACGTATGCATCCCTATAATGGCATGACAGTCTTGATAACCACAGTTCTTTCCAGAAACATGACAAAGTACTTCCTTCATCAAGGACTGTGGTAATGACATCTGCTCACTCAATTGTTTTGATTGTAAGCTATCTGTACTTGTAGCACACCACTATACAACACTACACATTTTATATCCAGCAATAGAATTAGTACTATCTTGCTTGTATTAGGACCAGTATTTTGCCCTGCAGATCAAACTCAGTAGCCCAAATCCTATTGCTTAGTGTTATCAATTGCACTATAGTAGACCCAATAAATCAATGAGGATTTGATGAGTCAACTCCTCTATAGCACAAAAGATGGAGGAGAGTGTTGGACATTTACTGGCACATTAAATATTGCACAGGTCTAGGATGATGGGTATTTGATTGTGGAAGGAACAGAGCTCTGGATTAGGAATCTAATAACGTTAATGCCTCAATACCAGGATTCAGCGACTCTTAAAAGTTCTAGAATATGTGTTATTTAGCTTCCATCAACATAGCCTAATAAATAGAAATGGGTAACTTTAATTGGTCTATCTGAATAACACCGAGAATAAATAAGCAAGAGCTAACAGAACCTAAGTTCAAAGTTAAGTCTTTTAATTACATTTACCTGGCCGGCTGTATGTGGTGAGGTTAGTATCACTGTTTCCATTTCCTGAGGTGCAGCAGTTTATGGAGCAATCATTATGATTATTCCCAGTGTTCGGCCATGTATCTGCAAGCCATGGCTGAGCAGCAGGTTCATTGATGTTTAAAAGACCTGGCCTTCAGAAGACAGAGACAATAATGTACAAAATCAGCATATTTTGAAAAAGAAGACAGTACTTAAAATTTCACAGTGGTTGCTGAAAAATCTTTTAACAGTGCTTCTGTGAGCACAGATGGTTTGCTGTATGGAAATAGTTGCCACAGGGAGAACTTGAAGCAGCACCCATGAGTTCACTGTATGAACCTCCCTGTTTCTTAATATCTGCTATGGATGTCCTATTTTGTAAAAAAAAATTATGTGTGGAGCACCCCAGGCCTTTCTATTTCTATTTCTAAACTTTGCTCGCAAAATCGCTTATATCTCTTTTGCTTCTGAGAGAATGTAATGTAATGTTCTTCTTTTGACTGGAATAAATTTTCTTACATCTACTTCTGCATCTGGTGCGAACCCATTCTTTTTACCTCTTTGGCTTTATGTCATGTGATTGTATTCTTTAATATATTTCAGCTCCTGAATTTTGCACTTCTAAATGCACTGCACCATGTCTTAACTCTAGTAAGCAACAGTATCCATTGCTGTCCTTGACAAGACAAATTCCCTCATATGACTTCTCTACTTTGGTTTTCACTTCACACTTTTCCTTCAAGTCTCTCTTTAAAATCTGACTTTTTGTTAAACCTGGCACTTCAGAATGGTCCTCTTAATTAAAACAAAGCTTAAATGTTTGCAAATACTTTTGTTCCTATCCACCTCTTGGTACTTTTGTATCTGTGTCCTTTGTTCTTTCTCCTATTCATTCTGAAAATCAAAATTGTAGGCTCACTTGAAAAAAAGATTTGTGCTTCTTGCTTTTGTTATTCTGTAAGACCTTACAAAAACTGATGGCATAATGGACCCCCTTTTAAGGAGAAAGCCACGATATAAATATTTTAAATAATAAATAAATGTACTAGTAATGTATAAATGAGATAGCATTTTTATTCAAATATTCTGAGTAAACAACTAAGCAGTGCTTAATTCCTAAAATGCAAAGCCTGCTCAAACATTGTACTTCCCTTATCTGGAACCCCAATTTCAATCCGTAGATGTGGGGTTTTTCCCCCTGGTTTTTATTATTCGGCGATGAGGAAAAGGCAGTATCTTCACACACAGTGAAACTGTGGAATTCATTGCTGCAACAAATGAAGACTGTTGCCAATTTGTATAGTTTTAAAGTGAGAATGGACAGATTCACAGAGGATGAAGATATCTATGTCTACTTCTTGAGAGGGAAATATATTCCTTCAATTTTTCTCTCCGTATATCAGTTGCTGAAAAGAATACCAGGAAGAAAGATGATGTTGCATGCAAGTCTTGCTTATAGGCTTCCCATGAGCAACTGGCTGGCTACTTAATGAACAGAATGGTGGACTAGGTAGGCCTTCGAATGACTTTTCTTAACTGCATAATTAATTCAGTATATGCTAGCCCACTATTTAGTTTATTTCCACTATTTAATCTGGTTAGAACTAAGTTAATAAGCAAAATTATAGTTTCTGCAATCAAATGTAGGTTTGGTAGAACAGCCATTCTCAGTGGGGACCATATGGCCGCCTGAAACATTTGAAGGGGGCCACAGAATGGGGAAAATTCTTCACACACCATATTATAAGGTTTGTTGTGTGACTTCTATAATATTGATTCAGCCTAAATTTCTTTCATATTGTGTTTATGGCTGTTACAAAAAAAGTATTGAGAATGACAGCCAAGTGTAAAAGTTGTCACTGACCTCTTAAAACATGCAACAAAAGAAGGTGTTAACTCAGTTTTGGACAATGTACTTCAAGAAGGATGCTGATAAATTGGAACAAGTTTAGAGGAGGACAACAAGGATGATCAGGGGGCTGGAAACCCTATGAGGAAAGACTGGAAGAATTGGGTATGTTTAACCTTGAGAAAAGAAGACTGAGGGGAGATATGGTAGCACGTTTCAAATACTTGAAAGGCTGTCATACAGAATAGGGGCAAGATCTGTTCTCGATCATCCCAGACTGAAGGACACACAACAGTGGGCTCAAGTTACAGGAAGCCAGATTTTGGTTGAATATCAGGAAAAACTTCATAACTGTTAGAGCAGTACGGCAATGGAACCAATTACCTCAAGAAGTAGTGAGTGCTCCAACTCTGGAAGCATTCAGGAGAAATTTAGACAACCACCTTATAGATGCCCTTTGATTTGTATTCCTGCACTGAGTAGGGGCTTGGACTCAATGGACTTATAGGCCTCTTCCAACTTCATTGTTCTATGATTCTATGATTAATGAAGTTAAATTAGTCTGGTATTTATGAAGAAAACTTATGAAAATCAAGGTCAAGAGGGGTTGCAAACATTTCTAATGATTTTAAAGTGAATAAAACGAAAAGATAGTAGAGGAAAATATACAATGATACAATCAGCAATGGGAGGAGGAGAGGATTGTACCTTAATGTCTACTCTCCAAATGTAAACCATACTAATTTCTTTAAGGAAGTGTTGAAGGATTTGGAAAAGAGGAGGAAAGGGTTTGTAATAATGGCAGGTAATTTTAGTATGATGACAGATATAGAAAAAAGATAAATTAAACTCTATTGCTTAAGAATCCTTGTGGTGCGGTGGTTACACTGCAGTGCTGCAGCAAAGACGCTGCTCATGACCTAAGTTGGATCCTGACTGGCTGGGTAGCTGGGTCAAGGTTGACTCAGCATTCCATCCTTCCGAGAGTGGTAAATTGAATACCCAGCTTCCTGGGTGGGGTGGGATGTGTAGCCTGCATAATTGAACTGTAAACTGCTCAAGAGAGTGGTTTAAGCACTATAGGATGGTATATAAGCAGCACACTTTACTAAAGCTGAGAAAATTAATATGATTTTTGAAAAGGTTTTCATGTTATTCTCCTCCGTTCATAAGAGTTACTTCAGAATACATTATATATTTATATCTAATAGTTTGATTTTGAGAGTAATTAATGCAAATAACAGATCATGCTTTGCCACATATTAAAATTAAATATGACCATAGAGAAGTTAAAAGATAGAGATTAGATACTAGTATTTTTCTGCAAAAGAAAATAATACATAAAATAGAAAAAGAAATGATGGAATGATGGGAAATAAATAACAGACCCTACTGACTCTGAAGGTTATAGAATTATTTTTTTCATAAATCAAAGTGTTAAAATATTTATGGCGATACAAAAAGAGAACAACTGTTTTTATTACTAAATACATTAAAGAAGCTCAAAAATTTTTATGCTAGGAAGGCAAATGGCAAACCTGACTAGGACAGTGCTAAATGTAATAAATGGAATATCTAAACAAAAGGTAAAAACAGGTGTAGTTTCATTATATATATTTTAAGGCATTTGATTGTGTGAAATGGCCAACATTAAAAAAATGATAATTACAGTATTAGGTTTTGATACATGTTTTAAAAGAATAATAGATCAGTTATACTCAGAGAATATAGCAGCTGTATTAATAAATGAACAAATATTTCTAAGCCGAGGTACTAGACAAGGATGCGATCTTTCCCCGGTGTTGGTTGTTTTAATTATAGAACTATTAGTTGATGTTATTAGAGAATATAGAGATTCTGAGTTAAAATTAGTTCATTCACTGATGATACCTTATTAACAATAGGAGACTCTTTAAATGTTATGGAGAGGGTAAAACTACATCTAAAAGAATGTAGGGATAACTAGGTTACAGAAAAATTGGCATAAATCAGAAATGATGGTGTTTATAGCAAAGAGGAAAGAGAAGAAAGAGGAATTGATGTTAACAAAAAGACTATTAAGTATCTAGGTATAAATATCTCAACTAGAAATATTTTAAAATATTGAAACAAGTAATAAAAAATAAGTTTGATGATTTAAGGTAAATTGGATTATCATGGTTTGGCAGAATCACACCATGCAAAATGAAGATACTACCCAAGATAAATTTTCTCTTATGATGCTACTAATAAAGATTAGTGAAGAAGATCTAAAAGGATTGGCAAAATATAATTAATACATTAATCAGTTAAGACAAATGTCAGATTTTATATCTCAGTCCAAGAAACTAATATGGTTGAATATGGAAAGACAAGAATTTTGTTTGAACCCTGTAATATTCTTCCTGTACAATATAATAAAAATATAGAAAATTCTTTCTTTAAAATTATATTCTTGATTTGGAATAAATATAGAAAAATATTTATCCTGCCAGTTTCCCCATCACATCTGGTGATAAGTGCTGGAGAAAGTTTTAAAGGATTGATTGAGAATTTATTGATACAGTCTAGTTATAAGAATGAGGGATTGGTTGTAAAAGAGCAAATAAAAGTGACAGATATGGATAAAATATCTTGGTATAATATTATTCAGTGAGGGCAGTGGACAAAGAAGTGGGTAAAAAGAAATGACAAATGTAAGGGATTTGTGAAATATGAAGAAATTATATTAGTAAACGAAAGCAACGGTGAAAACAATATAGTGTATAGTAAATAAAATTTATACTATATTATTGGAATCTGAAGATCAGGAGGACTCACATTGTTGTGGGAATTCATATGAGAGAATAAGTAAGTACTAGTGCGTTGATAAATACATGAAACATTAGAATATTGAATTGCAATACCAATAAAGGTATTGGCCCACTAAAAAAATAAAAGCAAACAGTGAGATTTTGGTGATCATTCATCTTGTGGAGGTTGTGCATCAAATTCTCGTGGGTAGCTCCGAAATTATATGTTTTTATTGAAGTCCCACAGTCTCATGGCCACTGTTGGGAGCCAGGTGTAGCTTCTTAGATGGAGATAGGTGTAGTCTGCAAGCTACACCTGGCCCCCAACAGCAGCCATGAGACTTTTGGACTTTAATAAAGACATATAATTTTGGAGCTACCCACAAGAACTTGGTGCATAGCCTGAGGAAATTTTATTATCAAAAGCCTGCTGTTTGTTTTCCCCCCCCTCCTCCAATAAAGGTATCACCCGTTCCTTCATTTGTATTGTTTTGGGGACCACATGGCCTTTTCCTGGTTTTTACTAGAATATTGAAATTATGTCAGTAAGGATAAAAGGTAAAATCATAAGTTAGTTTGGAATGGTACTTAACTCTACTGAAATTGAATCAGGTAGATGCTAATTATTCTAAGGTGTGCTGAAGAGGGCGGCAGAAAGTAGGGACTTATTCTCATATTTGAGAATATACTGAACTTTTGGGAATTGTTTATTAAGGAAATAAATAAGCTAGCTAAATTTAACTGTATGTCCTAAAAGAGTACTTTTATCAATATTTGAAAAGGAGGAAGGTAATTGGACAACTAAAGAATTAATTTCCAGTGTGTTAGCAGTGGTGAAATAGATTATTGCTAGGAATTGGAAAACAGTTTACAATTTTAATTTAAATGATTGATATAGGGAAGTTAGGGATATAGCTATCAATGACAAGTTTACTTGTACAGTTAATATAAAAGTTAAGAGGGAATAATAGGCAGAGATGAATGTATAGATATATGAGGACAATATATTGATTTTATATTAAGGGGAAGGAGTAAAGCCCGTTGCAAAGACTCAATACAGTTCTGGAAGGGAGATGGGGCTATACATTTATTTATTTATTTATTTATTTAATTTAAATGCCCTCTTTGTCTTAAAGGATCCAAGGTGTTAACAGTATTAAAAGAAACACCATTGGTCTGAAGATAAAGGTCTTCATCTGCTTGCAGAAGGTCAACGAAGATGGGGCAACTCTCCTGTTCCAGAGTCTGGAAACAGCAAGAGAGAAAGCCCTCTCCTGTGTTCCCCATCATATGCACCTGCAAAAGTGGTGGGGCTGAGAGGAAGGCCTCCTCTGATTATCCTAATACCCAAGTAGGGTCATAAAGGGAGATGCAGTCTTTTAGATAGTGTGGACCCAAGCTGCTTAGGGCTTTATAGGTTAAAACTAGAGATGGGGACGAATATAAAAACGGATCGTTTTCCGATGAATATAGCCGATTCGTTAAATATTCGTTGATCCGTATTTGTGGGTTCCAGAGACCCCCACGAATACGAAGGGATGAATATCTACCCGTTTTCATTCGTCCTTCGTATTAAAACAAACAAACAAAAAACACCATTCTGCCTACCGACCGCCGATCAGCTGATCGGCGGCAGAAAGGCAGCCACCACCCCACACAGCCACCCAATACCACAGCCTACCCCACCCCCTTCCTTTCCCTACTTTAGGCCCCACCCCCACCGACACCCTCTTACCTTAATCGCTGCTGCCGAGGTCTTCTGGCCTCAGAGCCACGCATGTAAAAATGGAGACTGGCTGCCCTTTGGAAAGATGGCGGCTGCGGCTTCATTTAGGGTAGGGAAGCTGCAGCTGCGGATTCCCTTAGCCTGCCTTAAGGGAATCCAGGCTGCCCTTTGCAAAGATGGCAGCTGCAGCTTCCCTACCCTAAATGAAGCCACAGCCGCCATCTTTGCAAAGGGCAGCCAGTCTCCCTTTTTACACACCGTGGCTGCGAAGGCCTGATGGAGACCTGGCAGCAGCTATTAAGGTAAGGGGGTGTCGGTGTGAGTGGGGTGGGGGCTAAGGTAGGGAAAGGAAGGGGGTGTGGGGGTAGGCTGTTGGGGTGGCTGGCTGTATGAGGGGGTGGTTGCCTATCCGCTTCTGATCAGCTGCCGGTAGGCAGAATGGGCTTCTGTGCGGTGTGGTAAACTCTCCTGGGGGGACCCAATTTGTGGGTGAATAACTCGGATGTCCGATATCCAATCTTCACCAAAGTTGGCAGACGTCTTGGGGAAAGACATAGGAAGCTCCGCTGTGATTCTGGAGTCTAAGTACCTGGGGGGAGCTTTCTTGGGGGGTCCTCTTTGTGACTATATAACTCAGGGGTCCATGATCCAATGTTCACCAAACTTTCAGGAGTTGTAGAAAAGCGTCTGAGGAAGCTTCCCTGCAAATTAGGTGTCTCTAGGTGGTTGGGGGCCAGTGTTATAGCCATTTAAAGTGCAGACAAATTGACGGATCATTTTGTCGATTCGTCGAAGAATATTTGTATATTCGTATTCATTGATCCGTTAACCTTGACGAATAACGGATCAAAACAAATCACCATTTTTTTTATTTGTCCCCATCTCTAATTAAAACCAGCACTTTGAATTGTGCCTGGAAATGGATCAGCAGCCAGTGCAGCTGCTGTAATATGGGAGTTATGTGTTCCTTGTAACCAACCTCAGTTAACAATCTGTCTGTGGCATTTTGGACTTTCTGAACATTTTCCTAAGGCAGCCCCATGTAGCGTGCATTGCAGTAATCCAGCTGAGATGTAATTGAAACTTGTCCAATTCAAGGGTAAATGGCTATAGGTTGTTACTCTCAAATGGTCCTGGGGAGGGAAGCACTGTGTATTTAGATATTTGTTTGATTAGAAGTTTTTCTAATGTTTTTGCCTTTTTTCTATAAATAAAAAAACAAAAATCTCACATACTGCCGGTTGTTTAATGCATGATACAAAACTATTCTCAAAAAGAATTTGAGAAGGCCACATAGATATTTGAAAGCAGTCTGATGTGAACATTGCTGCTCCTTGTTTCTTTTAAACATGTTAAATAATATGTACATGGATTTGAAAGAACTGTTTTACACCGTTAAAACAAAAATTGAAGCCAGAAACAGATGCTAGAGATAGCCTGTGACTGAAAAAGAGAGATTCTTAACTAATAGGTATGTCCTGAGTGTCCCAGCACATGCTTCTCTCACCTCCGTCATTATACAGATTAAATTCTTTTGTTTGATTTTTGGTCTTCAGAACCTAAGCAGAGGGTTCCTCTGAAATCTGATTTCACAGGCATGGAAAGATCTGTGTTAATATACTCAGCTCCAATTACAGGAGATCTCTAACTTTGTTTCTGTCCTCACAGATATACATGATTCATAACAATGCCAATCCTCTTATTTCAAATGAGATGCAAAAAGTCAACATAAAACTTACAAACCCCCCTCAGAATTGTATTTTTGAAATGTACGAAATTAAGTAAATACAATTATGAACAGAAATGTGTAATGTACCATGAAATTCAGCAAGACTACATAAATACTCCTTTGTGTTACAGAAGAAACCTCTTCTGTCTTCTAACATAACTTCTAATGCTACCAGATATAACTTGAACCAACATCTATCTTGATCCATGTGTACCAACCCCTTTCTTTTATATCCCTTCCAGTAAGAAATATACAAAACAACTTCCTGCCAGCAAATGTTTACTGTAAGTCCCACAGTTCTGGGCATTATTTGCAATAATACATTGCAAGGGAAAAGAGCTATTTATAACTTATTTCTCTGTGGGAAAAGAGACTATAATATGGCATTTGACAGAGCAAACCATCTCTTGTGGTTACCTAAAAGAGCTATGCCATATCTCATCCCCCTCCCTCGCCCTGGAAGAAACTGGAATTTAACTGTTGGAAATACAAACTACAGGATAAGGTCAAATGGCAAAACAGGCACCTTTCTGAATTCATCTGATCAAGGAAAAAGAAGGATTTCATGGACAAGTTAGAAAGCACCAACAGTGGAATAGAAAATGACATAAAGTTGATGAAAAGACAAGGAACACAGGTGTATGTCTCCAGCACATTCATAAAGCATTTTGTGGTGATGGATATTTGTGAACTACCTTGCATTACTGGCCATCAAATATTATTTCTAGTCCTTCCAGATAGTGTTTCTAATTCTGACTTCTGGTTGATATAGCTGGTACTAAACCAGTTTTAGGTAGTGGTAAACAGAGGAGTGAGGGCTCTCATTTCCTCAGGGATAAAAAGAACTCTACCCCATGTGAAATGGCAGATACAATAGAATTTGATTAACAAAACACTTTTAGCTGAACATTTTCTATTAACAGCTTTCTACAATCACTTGAGCTCCAAAATACAGTGAAACTCTAGCTGTTAGTCTATGCCAGAAACAGATGCACTGCTCAGGCCACAGGGCTACTGCATTATCACTGCACAGGAGTGCAGTGATGTTATTGTGCAGCAGAGCAAATCAACATTCTACAAGGCATTTTGAGAAATGGGGCACCCAAAACAAAAATGTGTAACTTTGAAACTGGGCCAAGTTTGGCACCGATGTAGCAGATGGTCTGTTCCTTGTCTGTATCAAATTTGGGGAGTTTGGGCAAAGGATTTTTGAGATTTGATTTTTTAAATAGTAAAACTGGTGCAGAAACAACCAGCCTTTAACACCCTCAGATTTAAAACAGTGTGCTGCTTATATATCACCCCATAGTGCTTGAAGCACTCTCTGGGTGGTTTACAAATTAATTATGCAGGCTACACATTGGCCAACCCCAGCAAGCTGGATACATAATTTACTGACCTCGGAAGGATGAAAGACTGAGTGAACCTTGAGTCGGCTACCTGGGATTGAACTCAGATCGTGAGCAGAGGTTTGACAGCAGAACTGCACTATAACCACTGCACCACAGGGCTCTACAGTTTCACAGTAAGACTTCTGGATATAAAGAATGTGCTTGTACAGTTTTCTCACAACTGTATGGCTGTCTTCACTATATTTTGTACTTGCTACTTTGAACCTAGAGGCTACAGTGAATACAGAAGACTTTTAAAAATAACAAGCTTTGGGAGTTGCTTGGAATTACTGCAGATGACTACCAAGATGAATTTTGAGATACCTGTCAATGATAGTCTGTTTTCATTCTGGGATTAAGCCTTTACTGGGATAATGTAGATGATGAATCAAAGGCTTCTGTTCTTTGCCCAGGAGGTCTATATATCTCTATATGACTCGTGGAGAAGTCAAACACCCTCCAAGGGCCTGACCTGGGCATACCTGCCCTTGCTACTCTGAGCCTCCAGCGTTGGTGCTTTGTGGCACACACCAGAAAGAAAAGGCAAGAACTCCACATCCGACAGTGGTTAACGTGGGTGTGGTGTGGTGTGGTGTGGTGGTGTGTGTGTGTGTGTGTGTGTAAAACAGCCTGAGGTTAAGATAGGGTTAGTGAAGTGAACTAGTTGCAGTATCAAACTGTGGTTTGAAGCATCTGTTCAAAAATTTGCTGAGACCTCTGTTCAAATTACAATAAACGCTCCATTGTTTGAACTATCCTGTGCCAGGTTCATGGATCAGGGAATGGAAGAGGTACCACCAGTCAACCCAGGATAGGTCAGCGTCCGCACAATGACATATAGGTTTCCAGTTGCACAAACACAAACTGGTTGTACACCCCCCTTGCACAGAAAGTATCACATGAAGAAATGCAATAGAAATGTGAAACCCTTTCTTATCTCTTTCTCACAGGCAATGTTTAGAAACTGCATTCTTCTTAGCTGCAAGCATGTTGACAAATTTCCTGGTGCTTTTGATGGAATTGTGCAAGATCCTGCAGAAAATGTCTGAAAACCTCAATGACTACTGCTTTCTTTAAGCGTTTGAAGCACTGGGTGGATTATTTGCATCCTTATTAACTCTCAGAAAGTCTTGTGCTTACTGTGTGCATGTGCTTTGTATTTGTAAAAGGAGAGAATGCTAGAGAGCAAATGAGAAAGAACTCGAGGGGAGAGAAAGAGCTCTTTGGTTGCTTCTAGCTGGTGCAAAGGAATCCTGTGTGGCATTAACATTTCTCAGGAAGGTGTCTCCAAGTCTCCACGTCTACAGTATATATAGATCAAAAACAAGGAATTTAGCAAGTGCTCTTTCCATCTCTAACTACCACTTGTGCACCTAGGGGGGAAAAAAGGCTGAACGTAGCTAGCATATTGAGCACCCGGTCTCAATGGGGGCAGTATGGCCCCCTGGGGGGCCCTGGCACATTTGATGGGGGGCACAGAATGGACATCTTCACACATCACCTTATAAGGTTCATTATGTGACTTATACAATCCTGATTCAGATTATATGTGTTTATGGCCATGGCCAAAAAAAGATTGAGAATGGCTGCTCTAGAGTTACACTTGATTTAGGCTGTACTCTGTAATATTATAGCATCAGCTTAATAGGTGGTCTTTCCAACTTTATTTTGAATAGGCAGCAAAGCTGGTGTACGGGTGGGGAGAGGAAATCTTCCAGAGAGATACCAGCAGTTGTGGTACATGCCACTGTCCTGACACAAGTAACTGTCTCCATAACTGAGCATGCCCATAAAGATGCCTTCAATGAAAAAGTGGCATTGGTTACATCATTTAAGACGGAACAGCATCTTCATTTCTTAGAATACAGTAGCTTCATTTTTATGTACCTCTTTAAACATTTCCAGCAGGCAATGGTCACTGTAATGTTTTATGTTTTTAGATGTAAAAAAGTGCCTAACAAACCACTGCTATTATGGTATGTTTTCCAATTAAAGCTTTTTTCCCATTACTATCCTCACTGCTTTTTAAAATTATCCTAAAATGCCACAGTTTAGATAATTTAGCTCTCTGTAATAATCCTTCATAGCAGATGTACTTGTATTTTGAAGTTGAAGTGCTCCCTCTGCTGTGGTTTTTCTGAGGTACATGTTTGCTCAAGCCCAAAGTAACTAAACTATAGCTTATTCTATTGCATTATATTTTAGAAACCAGCAAGAAACAATATTACCTGCTTCCACTGCTTACGGCTTCTCCTCCTCTTTGATACGTTACTAAAATATGAAATAAAAATAGTACAGTGGTTAAGTTAATTTTTTCAGTGTGTTCTCCCTGGATTTGGAAAAGAGCACTACATAACTATTTTTGTACCCTTGTTGCCAAATTTAAAGCAGTTCCTACAAATGTAAATATTGTAAATGTGGGACTTTATTGTATGGTACCATAGTGCCACCTACATATCGCTATCGTTCCAGGGTTTCTTCCTCCCATAAAACTAAACTAAAAATCAAAAGGTTTTTTGGAGCCACCACTGTGTCTTGTACTTTATAAAACAGACTGTAATATACTATAGATGAATATTTCCAAACGTTTCTAAAAAAAGGGAAATAGTTTAGACAGAATAATGCCTGAAAATATGTTTTGAAAGAGAAAGCTCCAAATAAACTTGCTGTACTTTAGCTGCTGCTTCCAGGTTAAGCAATGGGTTAATGAAAATTAGCTTTGGTGCAAATGATGATGGATTCCTCAGCTATGCAGTTCCAAAACCAGGAATGTGTTTTAAAAGGCAGCCAAATTCTGTTCCTTAGAAGAACTCCAAAGTGGGGGTCTGCAAGCCAGAGATAACTGCTTGCAGCGATTACAATAACAGGATTAAATCACAGCAGCCAATGGTATGTGGGCCTTTTACTGAGAGTGCTGCTAAAGACGAGTGCCTGTTACCATTTAAATTCAGTGGAACTAAACTATTTGGATTCTGAATTATAGAAAGAAAAGTTTTAAGTTTTAAATACAGCTAGCATTTCAAACCACTCCTTGTCAAATTTTCCTGCTGGCTGTTGTGTAGCTATCGCTTATTGCACCAGTACTAATTCCAATATTTTCATCTTTACAGTCCTAAAAAGTCATCTTATGTGAGAAATCAGACACTGAGTATAAACATACTTAAATTTAAGCTTCTGAATAAATTCACCAATACTAATTATATGCTTAAATTTATCTATTTTTTATTTTCTCTGCAGAGCCCAGATTGAAGCTGAGAACAGTCTAGTAAGTGTATTAGAAACATGCTGGAAAACAATTCTAAAAGTTGAAATAACCATGCTAAAATATATAAAAAATGTTCATATTCCTACAGGAATCCATTAGTCCTAACATCAACAACATTAATATCTAAATACCTAATATCTGATTATCATAATGATACAATAATAATGATTTTCTGGACCATTATATGTTTAAATCATAAATCTTCACAAACAGTGGCTACATACTTGATGCTAGGACTGCTTTTTTAATATTAAAGGGTTTTTTTGTTTTGTTTTTTTAAATGATGCCCATTTATAGACAGAGATCTATAAACAAAATGCAACATTAGCTCAAACTAGAGAAGACTCACTGAAGTGGATGGAACGTGTTTAACTCCTCTTGATTCCACTGGGCCTAACAGCAAGTCGTGTCCAATCTTATAAGGACACCTGGCCTTGTTATGGATCTAGTTCAACATTTTTTTAATAAATAAGGGTATCCGTGAAACATTTAGCTCATATCTGTCAGGATCAGTGTGGCAAGTACAGATATACTATCATGACTCACTGCTGAAGTTCAGGGAAATTACCAGGTGAAGTTTAATACCGATTACTTTGCTTTTTCATATTTTATATCTTTTGCTGTTCCTATGGTGTGATGTTTGTCAGTGTTCAGAGTGAAAGAAGTTTTGCTACACAGGGAGTTACAAACATCATCAAACTTACAGAGATCTTCTAACTTCCTTTAGATGTCTCTCTGCTTAAGGATTAAACAGCGGTCCCTAATCAACAGAACAGAATGCTGTTTTCCCTTATACAAAGCCCTTTATTACTGAACAGTTCATTGTGTAAGATAGGATATAAAGGAGAGCTTTGCAATAATGGAGGCCAACAGAATTCAACTATTCTATAAACTGGTATGGAAGACTATGAGATGTGCTGCAGCCTTTCAAAGAATATAAAAAGTCACACTTAAGATAGCAGTGATACATTGATAACATAGGTACAAGGATGTTAAGGATACCTTAAGTAACATTAGTGATGCTTCTGTTATGTAATATGGTGCCTTGTTATAAGGGAAAAGAGGAAGTGACATAGTATCACACAGGGGCATGCCAAACTGACAAGGGAAAAGTGCAAATATATACCTGTTGGTGTGAAGGTAAAAGACGGGACTGAAAAATCAAAACATAATAAAAACCAGTTATTAAGCTGAAGAAAGAAAGAGAGACCATACAACATTAGTATAAATCAAGGCAGCAATAGAACATAAAGCAAGGGTAAATACACCCACGGTGGTGTGTGAATAAAACAAAATTTGTGATTTTTTAAAAAAGCTTTTTTCCACAGATACACTTTCTGAAGAAGAATGACATTCTACTGCAGTATGCTCTTGAGAGAAATAAGAGTGTGGTTTAGCCTCTGAATGACCTTACTTTAGGGCATTATATTTTGCTGCAGTACCATGTACAAATAAAGATCCCACGGTATATAAAATTAAAACAGACTTATGCTTACTTTTACAAGTGTACGCAAGATTTTGCTTGACTTTTAATTTCACTGCATCAAACAAATAGAATAATATAGGCACTTACTCATTTGGTAAGGGATCTGAAAGTACTAGGAGCAATGAATAACTATAAAATAGCTTGGTTTTATTTTACGTGGCCCTGTAACTCTGTCACCCTTTACTGTAACAGCAAATCAGTGTTATAGCTAGCTTTTAAAACTATCTTCTTATAAAGAACATAGGGCACACATAAATCTAGTTTTACTATTCTGTTTTTGAGACTATTTTGGTATTTTTGATTAATAACTACAACGATTTAAACAGAAATTCTGAGAATATAATACTTCTTCCTTTAAAAAAACCCACCCTTTAGCTATCTCAGTCCCTGTGAATCTTAAT
Source organism: Intellagama lesueurii (assembly GCA_037013535.1). Taxonomy (NCBI): domain Eukaryota; kingdom Metazoa; phylum Chordata; class Lepidosauria; order Squamata; family Agamidae; genus Intellagama; species Intellagama lesueurii. Next base: position 53,269,337 of record JBAJHW010000003.1, on the reverse strand, counting down.
TGAATCAATAAAACCTCTAATCAAAAAGCATAGCAACATTTACTCCATTTTTTCCTAGCACACACTTCCTCTTCTGCTGAACAATAGAATATATTTTCTGTATTGCTAATGGGAAGAAGAAAGCCATGAAAAGCTCCTTAATTCTAAGAAGAAGAAGAAAAAAAATCCTCAAGTAAAAGCGAGAAAAACAGCACAATAGTTTCTAAATAGGTTTTGGCCTTGAAATTTAGGTTAGCAGGCAGGCCACAAAGGGATGATGGAATGGCTGAGATATAGATGTGCCAATAGCTCATATTTTGCTGCATATAGATCTGATTTTTGTATTAGAAATAGCATCCTTAAGTCTCTAAGGGCCCAGAAAAGCCTAATTTAGAACACGCTGCATATGTGCCTCTGTTCTTACCAAGCCACTTTATTTCTAGGAATATTGGCACTGAGCAAAAAATGAAAACCCCTAAACAATTCAGGCACTGTCCTTCATTTATAGCAGTGCTTTTTTCATCTCAGGAAACCTATTGTGATTCTCTTTCTGTGGGTTCTTTTCACATAGTCAAAGGAATTTAGTGTCATTAATGAGGAAAATAACAGAGCCACAGTAATAAAGCTTTCACACCAACACACAAAATAGTGCATTTAAAATAAGTGTTACTCATAAAAGACTAAAGCACACCCACATTAATTTGAAATAACAAGAATATGAGAAGAGACAAAAGATTCTTGTCATTACATTCCTGCAAACTAAATCCTCAGCACAGGGTGGGGTAAGCTTTTTTATTTTGTTTTGTTTTTTGCTTTGCTTTGCTTTGTTTCCTAAGAAAACAAAGAGAGGTCAATCTCTGTAAAATCCTTAGATACCAACTTAATTATCAAACCTTACATTATTTTTTTTTAATGTTTTCACTGGTACTAATGAAATATGTATGTGTATGAATATAGAAATATTTTAACAGTTGTCAAAGCTTCACCCTGGATTCTCACAAAGAAAGAAAAGGAATTAATGAAGTTCACAGGTCCTCAGTTTTTATGTTGACATGTCTGACTTGATGCTCTGAATACTAACAGATGATCTTATAATTTACATTTCCTTGAGGATAATCATTTTCCTTCAAATGTATTTAAAAACTTTGTTTCAAATGACTGTTATTAACATATTAATGTTTCTAATTTTTGGAATGTTAATTAAAACATTCTGGAGTCACCCACAAAAATCTGTAAGACACAAAGATTGCAAATAGCTTTAAAAAGGTACCAGAATTTCAAAAACTGCATGCTGTGGATTTATCTCCATGTACATGAAAGTAACAGTATTAGTCTACCATTATACAAAAGATTGCATGGCACCATGCAATTAGTAAAGTGAAATCAGAATTGGTTAAAACAGTATGAAGGATATCACTGAAGTTTCCCAGGGGATCAAGAACCCAGCTTCCTTAGGTTGGCATTCTAGAACACACTAAAGATTCTGCATCCTAGAGTACACACCCTAAAACATAATTTTCAGTCCTCACTATCTTCGTTAGGAAATAGTTGAGAAAAATGTTACTATAAGTTTTAGAGCTTAGTCTCTATTATATTACATCATTCAATGACTGCGCTCAGAAATCCAACTAGTTAAGAGATCAGAGCTTATAAATAAAGTTACAAAGAATAACATGGTTGTTAGGTTTTTATAATGAGAAACACAGCATGTTATTTTTATTTTTAAAGAAAAAAACCCATTAAAATATGTTCCCAGTACATTGTACAAAAATGAGGAAATGTGATACACACAAAAAATGTGTAGTGTTGTCATAATTATCATTGTGTTAAAAATTAATGATGTTGGCCTTCATTTTGCATATTAAGAGTAACATGGCTACTTTTAATGTAGTCTTTCCAAGCTCTGTGAAAAACTTGCAGGTTATAAACACTTATGGCTTAGAGAGTTTCTTTGCAGTTTCCATTGCTTAAGAATATTTGGTCCTTTAGCACAGTTAAATGTCAACATGTTAACCACTAGTGGTAAGAAGGAGCTTGGTCTTTTACTAAAGGAAGTTACTAACATATTCACATAAAAAAGTTTGAAATCAATGCTTTTTTGAACTTTGATGTGAAGCCTAAAATGCATGAAGATGTTTCTCCTATTTCCAACTCCATCCCTGTCATAGAAAGCGATTACTTTGCAACTTCAGTTATCCTTGACTATTATTACAACCCTATGATGGATGTGAGGAAGTTTTGGTCCTTTAGATGTTTTAGACTTGAACCCCTCTCAGGTCCAGCCAACACAGCAAATTGTAAGGTATTAAAGGAACTGAAATCCAAAACACCTGGAGAGCCAAAGGTATGCTGTATGGTTGTGTTGGTACAGCTCTCACACTCAGTGCAGTATTAAAACATGGGAGTTCACCTCACTGGTGAGGTAAAGGCATTCACTTCCATCTCTCCTCTAAGATAGTACTTTTACTAGCTCTGTGTGCATCTCTCGCTATAGGTTTATTGTGCCCAAACTGATAGAAGTTGACACTGAGCTAATGTTGGCAGTCTCCATTATCTGGGAGCAATAAGTAAATTTGACATTAATGCTATCCAGTCTTTCCTAATGCTAATTTTTATATGAGGCTTAGAGTGCTTCTGAGCTCAATGTATCATCACAGTCATCAATCTGGCAGTGGTATCAAGGATTATTTTTAGCTCTTCCATTCAACGAGAAGGTTGTGACCCTTTCTATGCATGTCAGACAGTAACAATTACCCATAATTTATAACATCACAATATGTTATATGTGGTCTGCCCCAGAGAACTATGTAGAGCAGGCTTCTCCAACCTGATGACTTCTGACTGGCCATGAAGGTTGGACATGATTGTTTTACATATGTAGAGTGCATCATTTTGGGAAACACTGGTGTCAAATCTTCCACCAGTGCAGCAGAGCATCTTGATAGTAGCGGCTTGTACTATATCAGTGATTCATGATCATTACTGACTTCCAGCTATAAAGAAAAGTGCAAGAAGACTGACCTATAAAGTAATTACTTGTATATTCACTGAAAGATACCAGAGGACTGTCTTCTCTCATTTGTACCACTACAATAGATTCAATTGTCTACCAAAACCTTCCTGATATTACTCTGATGTTAATCAGAATGGATAGAGAACATAAAGATTATTCTTGGTAATAATTAGGGTGGATATCTCCCTCCTTCAAACATACCAAAATTTTAAGCAAGTTTCAAGAGATGTTATTAGACCATTCTATTTGGGCTCACCTCTGTTTAAACCAAGAGAGATTTAATTACTTGGGCTGTATACATTATTCAACTGTACTTAACATCATAGGATTAGTCTTTATTTAGTTTACTTTTACCAGCTTCATGTATTAGAGAGAGGGGAAAATGTATCAGATTTTAAAAGGGCACCACAAAATACCTTTTCTGATGCCAGCATAAGTACTAGCAAGTCCGTTTCGTTTCTTTCTGTGGCGGTATAACCAAATGCTGAAAACCATTAGTATAATCCAACAGGCAGCACCAATTCCAGCAATGAATGCAGGCTGCTTTACAACATCTGAAATCTGCTGGGCTAAACTGACTTGGTCTTCTGGTGAGACTGGGTTTCCGTGAGAATCTGAAGAAGAAGGGCAACATACAGTATTTTACTAAAACCTGGAAATGGTGGTTATATTTAATATGCTGTAGATTTTCCATACTACTTTACTTCTTTTATTTGCTAGAAGTACAGCAACATGAGAAACAGGGTAAACACAGGAAAAACTGCCATTGTGCAGTTCTGTCTGATAATAATAAGTAAGCAGCATTGTTATTAAGAGCTGTTGTTCTGTGGCACCAAGGGGTTTCCAACCTACAGTGACTTCATAAATTCGCTGGATAGCTAAGTGTTTTAGGTATCTGGCTAGGGAGTCAGAGATTGGGAGTTTGAATCTCCACTGTGCCTCTTTGACAGGGGCTGGACTCAATAACCCAAAGAGTTCCTTTCCATCTCTGCAGTTCTATTATTATTATTATTATTATTATTATTATTATTATTATTATTATTATTATTATTATTATTATTATTATTATTATTATTATTAAAAATACCAGACAAAGTTAATCAAAGTTATAAAAACATTTACTGGTATTATATAACTGATACAAGTTTTAACCAAAAAATCAAGTTAAATATCAGCACAGTACGTATGATATTCCTAATATTCCTATTTTTTTAGCTTTGCTGTAGCTCTTACATGCTGTTTTAATTCTTCCATAGTTTAAACTATTGTTTTCCTTTCTAAGTCATATATTTCGCATAGTCTGGCTTTTACTTTTTCATTTTGAAAGTTCCCTTTCTGTTCAGTTGGGTATAGGGAGTTTTCAGTTAAGTAATTATATATTGATCTTCCAGTACTCCTGTGAGGAGCTTGAACATTATTGGAAGGCATGTAATTGGTCGATAATTACTGGGTTCATTGCCCTTTTGATGATCTTTTATTATCAGAAATGTGCAGCCTGTTGTCATTGAATCTTCAGTTGTAGAATTTTGGAGTAAGTGATTAATTTGCACTGCTATACATTGATGGAGACTAGTTAGATGCTTTAACCAAAATGCTTTAACATTTAATAATTTCTCGATTTTCGGCGAGAGTCCAAGCTTTGCATTTACGTTGTTCCAGTAGCTTTACAGCAGCTTGTCCTGGTTCCTCAACAGGGTCTGCTGAGCTGTGTAACCTATTTGTCACCAGATGCCCGGTGGCTATAGCATCTGATGTGGTCCTTGTTGCACCAGGCGATGACTGATCCAGCATCGATTTCTGTTTATTTCCTCTCATCATAATTGATGGTTGATGGGCACAGTTGGTTTGGTTTCTCAGCTGAGACCTGTCTGGCTTGGGAGACCCTTCAGCATAACTCTCAACCTCACTGAAGTGTGCAAGCCCATCCACAAGACTTTTGACCATGTAGGGGATTATTATTATTATTATTATTATTATTATTATTATTATTATTATTATTATTATTATTATTATTATTATTATTATTATTATTATTATTATTACTATTAACCCTCAAAATACACATTCTTAAACAAATGATTAATTTACTATTTGTATATCTTTTATTACCTTCCTATCCCATCCTTCTCATCTCCAGAGTTTCATTATTATTTTTTATATTATATGGAGGGTGAATACAATTTTTGAAAGTACTTTTCACTGGCCACTGGAAATGTTACTTCATATATTTCATATGCCATCATCTTTCATGATCCTGAAATTTCTTGGTAATCTGAAAGCTCAGTAAGTGTATCTATCCTGCTTACTGGCTGTTTTTTCTGAATTTCATGGTAATAATATCCATAGTTATTTATATAAAGTTAGGTTGCTTCAGATATTATGGAAAGCCATTCCTAAGACCACCATAATAGACAGATGAGTTTTAACCGTTTAAAGTGTACTGCAACTAATTAATTTAAACTGTCATCTACATCTTATTTGTTATCTTGTAGCAGCTGAACTGAAATATGGGGAGGGGGATCACACCATTCTGTTTCTGTTACAATCATTTATCACTTCTATAGCACTGTACAGGATAAATATATCACTTCCATGAATAACTTACTTCTACATTATCATCACAATTTATCCATCTTTTTAACAGTACCTTGTTTCATATTTTCAAGCATATTTTATTATAATAATGTAATTCCTTACCATCCCATGAAAACCTCTTATCAACTTGTACAGAAGATAACTAGCACAGTGTAAAATTTCAAGGAACCTAGAGAATTTTACAAGACAAATAGAGGGCCACATTCTCACATGCTATTAAGTACACAATTCATACAGTGAGTGTCTCAAGTAAGTAGAACATAACAAAAGTCTCCCTGAATCTTAACAGCTTTAATGGCACATATTGAGGGACTGTATTTGTAACCTAATTAACATGATAGTAATGATACCACTTCAAGTATTTGCATACTTTCTTATGCTATAATATAGTAGCAGAGCATGAATGAACACCCTCCTGTGGACTCAAGTATTAGAAAGTCAAGCTTGCTTGGTTTCAAAAAGTGAAGACTTAAGAGTAAGTCTGAATATTCATCAGGGTATAATAATCAGCATAAAGACTTGCACTGAACTCTATGAAGAACTTGGTACATGTCAAGCCTACCCATATCCAAATGCTTTATGTTCACATCAGCAGATAATGTTTCTCTCTAAACAACCAATCAGTTGGATGTGAGAGCTCTGCTGTTTTAGGAAACACACATCAGCACATGGAACCCCAAGCAAATTTTAGCTTGCTCATTGAATGATAATAGCAACAGAAATAACAGATGTGTGTGTGAAAGAAATAAGGATACTGTGTGTGAATGCATGCAGGCTTTTTGTATATTACTTCAAATGTTTAAAGCACTGTAACACAATCAGCATTCAACAGTTTTGCAAAGGAGTGTTAGCAAACTAATACGGAGACTGTGCAAAAGACAAACTGAATTGCTGCAGCTGCCCTGAGGATCAGAGAAGAAAAGGAGTCTTCTGCAAGAGCATCAGTAACTCCTATACAGTCAATTGCTGGAGCTGGAGCTTTAAACCAAAAAGAACATTAGGAAGTATGGGTACTTGCAACTGCCAGCAGATCATCACAAAATACCTGCTAATTAGTTCACAAATCACACTTCATTATGAGAGCTGTTACAATAATAAAAGTTCAAGGAGAGTTGCTTCTAAGGCAGGAATAATACACTTAGCATGTGCAATTATTTGAATGAAGCTTCTCATAAATACAGGATATACAGTATATTCATTCACACAGGCTACCATATTTCTGTTAACTTTTGTGCTGGAAAAATTATTTGCCTGAAAGCCTGTCTGAAGAAATTACTGGAACAGCAAAAATTAAAAATTAAAAAAAAATACTTATTTGATGCCTCATCTACTGGGACTAAGACGACCTGGGTTCAAATTTCTGTTTAGCCATGGTAACACTCTGGGGTGAGTGGGGACAATGAAAAACCACTCCCTGGACTTTTCAGATACTTAAAAAATGCTGGCAGGATTGCTATATATCAGAATCAACTTGCCAGCATATAGCAATTGTACACACTCAATAATTATGCAAGGAACACAGGAAGTCAATATCAAATGAATTCTGTTCATATCTGTGGTTTCTTCAGCTACTTATGCAGTAACAATAAGAATGTGAAATATGATAGAAAAAGGAATGATGGAGAAGTGGTCCAGGGTCAAGCCAACATTACTATTGTTGAAATCTATCAGTTTATTCTGAAATGCTGACACTAATTTACAACAGAGTCAATAGCTGAGCAGGAAGGTCAAACATGTGGTCAGAAGATTCTGAGGCTAAGGTTCTGTCGTACAAAGAGAGTGCTCACTTGTATAAAATTCATCAAAGCACTTATATTGGAGAACGCACAGCTAGCTTTCCTAGTCTGTGTTCTGGAGGACAGAACCGAATGATTCTAACATGCAAGAGAAGTGAATGGGACAGAATGTCGCAGCAGCAGCAGCAGCACTGGCAAAATGCCAAAATCAGCAAACGAGGTTTGTGATCAATCTTCTGTTGGCTTTTATTTATACTAAAATACAGCTGTGGGTAGGCTGTGAATCTAGAATATGTGAAGTAGAGTTGAGAGGCGTCTCTTTTGCTCAGGCTCTCTCATGAACTCCCAGGTTTTCAGAGCTATTCCCTCAAAGCTTATGGGTGGAAAGATACAGTGATGAGGAATGCAATGGCACCAGTGTAAATGCTGGACATGTGAAGAACAAAGAAAGGTATGCTTAAGCTCATGAAACAATGATAACCTTTAAATTTCCAATCAAAAATCATATGGTAAGCAACCATAGAGAAGAAGAGCTTCTGCAGCTTTCCTAGAACAGTGAAGAGCTTATTTGGCAGAAGCAAACCCAGTCTACTAAGTGATTCTCATTGCACATCACCAGAAAAAAGCAGAACATCTCCTGCTTTTCAACTCCTAAATGAAAAACAAAGCAGATCAAATTTGAAAAGGCTTACCTAACTGAATAAACTGTGGCTCACTTTTCACTCCAGGTCCTGCTGCAGTACTTGCTGCCACTTCCACACTATATCGAATACCAGGAACTAGAGATGGAATTACTACAGAAAATGTGGAACCATCCACTGTCTTATTTATATGGTACCGACTTTCATTGCCAAGGCACCAGACCTACAAAACATAAAGCAAGTATTGTGTGCATAGGCTTTAAAAGAAGAGATGTAAATAAGAATATGAAATGTGCCATATGGTATTTTCTTCTTTACACAGTAAGCCATTTTAGCTCAGTTATTAGAGCTGTTGTAAAAACTGTTAACAAAATGATATAAACATTATTTTTTAAAAAATCAAACTCTCTGAATAATTTGTGGTTAAGGCTACAGACCTGATGATACGCAACAGACATTTTCTGCTGTTTTTGAAAATTCAGAACAGCCCATACGGTATACTGTGTGCAGCACAATGAAATAGTCTACAGCTGTGAGAAGTTTCAGAATCAGAGGTTTTGAGTAAACTGATGTGTGCTGTGGTCCAACCCCTTTTCCCACAACCTTCGTAACATAAGCCAGCATGTAAGTGCATTCAACTGAATGTCATTATCGAGATCTATTTGATCAGAAATCCTCACAAGAAAAACTGCAGTTGGAGAGGCAGAGCCTCAGTGCATATTCCCATTCCCCTCTATACTTACAATTCTGGAATGCCCAAAAAGGGCTTGCCACTTACCTACTAGCTACAAAATGTAGTTGGATCTATAATATTCTCATCAGGGAATAGATAATATACCATAGAATATGCTTTATATATCTCAGCAAATATATAGGATGTTTTTCTACGAGATATGAATAAAAAGCAATATACCTCATAATATATACATGTATGTATGTATGTATGTATGTATGTATGTATGTATGTATGTGTTGTGTCTTGAGATCAACTCCACCGTTGTCCTCTCCAGGTTTTAGTTGGAGCCAGGTGGCTGAGCTTGGCTCCCTAGGATAATAGCTTTGGAGGATAATTTCCCCCCAATCAGCAAGGATGCCGTGGGCAATTAGCCAATAGAGATGGGAGGGTCCGAAACCCTCTAATTATGGGTGGTGTTTTTTATATATGTGTGTGTGTGGGGGTTTTCCTGTTTTTATGAGTAAACTGAGTGGAATTACTATTGCGTATGCGGCTCTTTATTGACTTAGAACTCACTACAGAACAGTGGCGACGAGGATGGGATTCCCTTGAGCTCCAGCCATCGGAAGAGCTTTAGGCAGCTGCTGGTTGTGAGCCTGCACGGCTTAACCTTGCTTGACATACGCCGCCGCTTGTAAGTAATGGAGGCTCAGGGATCTCTGCCGCCATTCAATCTGAACCGCCCGGAGCTGTGGGACTCCTGGGCAGACGGTTTCGCTTACTATATGGCGTACCGCGAGATTACAGCGGAGGCTAAAAAGAAGGCGTTGTTTATTAGTTCTTGCGGGGCGGAAGTTCTCGATCTCGTGAAAGATTTGATTCAACCAAAGGAATTAGCAGAAGCTACTAGCCATGAACTCCTAAAGGTTCTGGCAGACTACTTTATGCCGCAGCCATCTCAGTTGGTGCGCCGGTGGGATTTCCGCAAACGCTCACAGAACACTGGGGAGTCTGCGGTGGAGTACCTGGCTGCTTTGCGCCGCCTCGCCCGACGGTGTGGGTTTGAAAAGCTGAACGAGGTATTCCTAGACCAGTTTGTTTTTGGTCTGCGGAGTGAGAAGCTTTCAAGCAAGATAGTCGTGCTTCCCCAATGTGATCTTGCTAAGGCTGTGGATTTCGCCACCGGCTGGGAAAAGGGCCACCCTGGCGTCGACCATCGGCCGCCCTGTCGCCCTGTTGCTAATCAGATTGTTAGGGAGAGGAGTGGAAGTGATTCGGAGGGAGACGAAGTTTTACAGACGCGCCAGGCTCCGAAAGGGAAGAGCAGCCGCCCAACACATATCAGCAATTGCTGGCCTGAAGGCGCCGCCAGCTGTGCTAGTTGCAGAGGGGACCACGAGCGCCGCTCTTGCCGTTTTCGTGATGCCTCCTGCCATAATTGTGGGAAGGTTGGCCACCTTGCCCGCGTTTTACAATTCTGGAATGCCCAAAAAGGGCTTGCCACTTACCTACTAGCTACAAAATGTAGTTGGATCCATAATATTCTCATCAGGGAATAGATAATATACCATAGAATATGCTTTATATATCTCAGCAAATATATAGGATGTTTTTCTACGAGATATGAATAAAAAGCAATATACCTCATAATATATACATGTATGTATGTATGTATGTATGTATGTATGTATGTATGTATGTATGTATGTGTGTGTGTGTGTGTGTATATTCTCTCACACAGTGTGTGTGTGCATATAACTGTGTGTATCTCACAATTACACTATATGTAAAAAGCACCAGTAAAAACAAAACATCAAATCATTAAAATTGTGAACAATTTCAATAGAAAATAACTGAGTGTATTAATAGCCACTATCAGGCTTTTCAGTTCATCCACTAATAATCACAGTAAAAGCAAATTTAAAAATGCAAATTTTCTACTGTTGCTGGAAATCAAGCAGTGTTATGATCAAGCTGATGTCTCTTCAGAGAACGATTTATAACCTATTTGTCATGAATCATAAAGCTGCTTCTTCCCTAAACCACTAAATTTTTAAAGGTCAGGAGATAAGGGTTAATTTCAGTTATTTGAGCAGCCAAACATGGGAAGAGATGGCTCTATATTCATACTATAGTGCCAGGTATTTAGGACTTGACAGATCAAAAGCAGTTCTTTAAACTTCACCTAGAAACCAACTGGCAGCAGATGTAGTTGACGCAGCATTGGCACTGAATGCTCCAACATAAAGAATCATAATAAATCCCACTACATGCAGTACCAGTTGCAGTTATGTTCACCATGATCAGAGATAAATAACTAAGATACCTTTAATTATTTAAAGGCTCTAAGCTGATGGAGAATCCTGGGTGAAAAACTTCATATCTTTATGCCTTTGAACATATTCTACTGTCAAAGCATCCTAATAGGTAATTCAATAAAAGATAGTTCTACAGTGCTACATGCAACATAACTCCATGTCAGTCATTTTCTTCTTGTTGTTGTTTAGTCGTTAAGTCGTGTCCGACTCTTCGTGACCCCATGGACCAGAGCATGCCAGGCCCTCCTGTCTTCCACTGCCTCCCGGAGTTTGGTCAAATTCATGTTGGTCGCTTCGATGATACATAGGCATATAATGCATTAGAAATAGAACAATTTGATTAAAACCACAAGGTTATACTACCAAAAAACTAGATGACACTACTTTGGTCCTCAGAAATAGTGAAGTGAGAGATGGACATCAGGTTCTTCAGGACTGCCAGGTTTAAAAAAACAAAACAAAAAACCCAGCCCTTTAAAATTAAGAGGAATCAGACAGTTCTAGAAAAAGATCATACTCAACAGAAGCTTTTATAAAATTAATGTAAGGTAAAGGTTCCCCTTGACATTTAGTCCAGTCGTGTCCGACTCTAGGGCACGGTGCTCATCGCTGTCTCCAAGCTGTAGAGCCAGCGTTTGTCCGTAGACAGTTTCCGTGGTCACGTGGCCAGCGCGACTAGACACGGAACACCGCTACCTTCCCACTGTGGTGGTATCTATTTATCTACTTGCATTTACGTGCTTTCGAACTGCTAGATTGGCAGGAGCTGGGACAAGCGACGGGAGCTCACTCCGTCGCGTGGATTCGATCTTACGACTGCTGGTCTTCTGACCTTGCAGCACAGAGGCTTCTGCGGTTTAACCCTCAGTGCCACCATGTCCCCTAAAAATTAATGTACAATTACCATTATTACAAGTGATATTAACTACAACATCATTTTGGCATTTCAGTGAAAAACTAAAATAAAAGTTTTAGTATGTTTGGAGTCATTCATGGCTGATCTAAAGTCACATTAAGGAGATGAGCACATCAGATACTTCAGTGCTATTCAATAGGTCACTGCTTTCTGCTCAGCTGTGCCCCTAGCTGATCTCAGAAGTACTGATCCTCAAAGCTGGAAAAAGGAGAAGTATACTTTCATTAAATTTCTTTGTCTTCTCTGACTTAGCCTGAGCTGGCAAGTCCTTTAAATTCCTTAAGTCCTTTAAATAAAATATTATTCAAAAATATTTCCTGATCTTTTCATACATGTGAAACTTGCAAGATGACACTTTATAATCACATTCTGGAAAGCATCTTCATATGGTCAAATGCTTGGAGACCAATTTAAAAAAAAAGTATTTTACTTTAAAAAATAGTTTAAGAATAAATGCATCTGCTTTATATATAAAAGAGGATACACACTAACAAAATTCTCCCCTAAATTCTTCTCCGCTTCATGATTTATATTTAACAAAATAATTAATAGAGATATCAATAAGCTGCCTCTTTCTACCAGTTTTAGTCATTTTGGTTGGTTTTGCTTATGTACTGCTTTGACCACACTCAACAGCCCTGTAAGGCATTCTGAAAAATATGTAAAACACAGATAATGATGTAAGCATGTCAACCGTGCCCCGCATTGTTGTTTTTAACACACAAAATGGACAGTCTGATGACATTACTACATTGTATCATTTTTACATATCATTCACAGCAGTAGGGTCAATAATAATTCATAGAAAAAAGAAAATAAGCCAAACATCATGTGTGCTCATTGGATATATTAACATGCCCCCTATTTCCTTTTTTTAAAAAATAAGAGTAATAAAATGTTTGCACAGGCAAGCTTGTTAGATGATGCAGAAGAAGTTGCCGTCTAGGCTGCCATTGTTAAATGTCCAGGTTTCGATGGATTTTTTTTTAACCCTGGGTTATGCTAGAAAATTACAGCAAGAGAAAATATACAGCAACCACTTTAGATTATGTCAGCTCACTGTAAAATGTACCTATAGACGTTATAGACTGGGGAAATGGTAATATCTCACTTTTCAAAATAGCTGCACTTTTCAGGTGTTCATATCAAACACTTCAACCCACAATTTCCCTTGGAAGTCTTTCCTCTTCCCCGTCTTGCATATTTGGGGCAGAAAAGCGGAGTAAAGCAGCCCAAGCTTTTCATAAACGTAGAGATCTCTGATACTAAATAGGTAAAAGTCTCAAGGTCTTTGACAGAAAATTATGCTCCATGAGCCAGAGAAAGGCTGCATGTTGCTTCTTTTCAAGGTAACAGTTTTGGCTTAGAGAAGCATAGATACATCATGCTTGAAATCATTCCACCAATAGTTTCATTGTAAATTGATTTTCACCACCAGATGGAGCCAAGTAACCACAGAAAAGTTTCCTATTCATACCTTGCCAGTATTTTGCCTTATATTCCCTTATAAGGTACATTACCTTATATTCCTGAACCATTCCATTCTGCGTGTCCTCTGGGGGAGGCTGCCAAGTTATTACAATCGCAGTGCCATTTCCATCATTCTTGGTTACTGAAACACTTTGCGGAGGAGCACTAGGAGCTTATTTGTAGAAAGAAACACAATTTTAATTAAAACAGTTTTTCCAGTATCATTCTTAAAGAGAACTAAGATGCAGTATGGATTCAAAATATATTCTGCCACATGGGAATAAAACTGCAACTTTTAAATAAATATATTTAAAGGATTAATACCATAATATCAGAGATATTATTCTTGCGGGATTTTTAGAAAATATGATGTCACTTTTAAAAGATCTGTTCCAGAGCTTAGAACAGTATTTCTGAAAAGCAATTTGTAACCCACAATTTGTTTTCAAATCCCACTCTCCCTAATGTGATTTTACACATTTTTAAATGTTTTGCTGTTCAGTTACTTTAAAAAATGACAGTAAAATAAATAAACACCCTTTTCAGCAATATCCTGGGAAGAACAAGCACACCAAAAGACAATATTACATTAAATTGTTCTATAAAATATCATTGTTACTCTCTTATTACGCCCCAAACTTTGCTTAGCTAAGTGGGGACAAGAAGGGACCATTTCTTACAAAGTCCCATCCCACGTATCAGAAACTTTGTTTATACCTCTGTATAGTTTAGAGGTCTCAAAAAATCCATGGCAGTAGCAAGACTTTCTAACCAACATTTATGACAAAATCGAAAAGTTGTTTCAAATGTCTTATTCAACCAGTGATCAAAGATAAGTTGATTCCCATTAAAGCTGTCCTGTGTACCCTCAGTAACTGCTCAGGAGGATTGAAAAAACCTCTAAAATAGCATATTAGGTGTAAGGCAGTGCGGAAGAATGAAGGAAAAATGTTGTTGACAGTGCACAGGCTATTGTGGCAAGAGATCACCTCTCTCTGGGTCTGCTAATAGATCTTGTTCTATTAGCAATGTACTCAATGGGTTCCTGGCCTTAAACTTTCACCTAGTGTTTCCTATATCAACCATTTTTTGGCATCCCTAGGGGTGACATCAGATTTGATGGGTTGAGGATGGTGGACTCACTGAGCCCTGTAACTAAAGAGGAGGGAAACTTTGTATATAATTTTGTAATTCTTTTGTTGTTCATGAACACAGGCAGAAAGTACCAAAGTGTGTGCCTTTCATTTTTTTGAACTACAGTTGTTTGATGGTTAAAGGTGGTCTCTGCTATCTATCTTAGTGATTATCAAGCACAGTCATTTGGGTTGTCCTACTAACTCAGCAGACAGGCAATCAAAAAATGTAAGTGTAAGGGAGAAAAAAAATACAATTCCTCCTATGTTCTAGGGGGGATTTCTCATACATATGCTTTGAATATCTATTTCTATGTCAACAAACAAAACACATAACCATCAGTCTTTGCTCTCACAAACTTTCTAGGGACAGAGGGCTGAGTTCCATTTGTTAAAAAAATGCACATCAAAGAAAACCAAGAAATGAGCTTATTATGGAGAAGCAAACCAGAATACTTCAAAAAGAAAAGATAAAGACAGATATGCTACTACTTGCCTTCTTCCAAAGTTTTGGCAAATTTAACTTCACTGTCAGCTCCTTGGAACTCATTAAAAAAAGGCCGAGCTTTAATTTCATAGTTTACTCCTTTTTTAAGCTCAGGAATGACAGCACTGTTTTTTGTTGGTGTCCTCACTTCAAAAATCAACCACTCAGATTCCCCCTGTGAAGCAGTTGTCGGCCGGTACAAAATTTTATATCCTTGAATATACTGGGATTGTTGATCTACCTAACAGTGGCAAGAGAATAACCGTATTAATTGGTTAATATGTATCATGTGGTAAAATGTGATATAAATCAGGGCAAACTGTGACATTCATTCATTTTTTTCTCCAAGATATTAGTATTAAAGTAACTTAATATGGTAGCAAGGCTCTGGTTGGCAGCGACTTAAAACTGCTACTTTGGGAACAATTCAGAGAGCAGTGAATGTGATTTTTAAAAAACTCCTCTTTGTGATATCACAAATTGCTTGCAAAGCTTTAAAATACCCTTTTGCTGTGTGATGCTGGTATTTTAATGATACAACCCAACACCTCTTGGGACACTGTATTAGATACACAAGTCCTCGGCAAAAATCTGTATTCTTCCAGGCAATTCTGTGGGCAACACTAAGCCAGCCCCTTGTATTTCACAGAAATAAGTCATAAAAATAGTGTACTTTACCAATGTAAAAGTAATGTAAAAATCTGTATTATGAAGAATGTATGAAATTGATAAAATACAATGCAATCATAATATAAGCAACTATAATTCACTTTAATCAAACTGGCTTTACTATAGTTAAAAAAGGAAAATAGTATTTTGAAATAAGATATATATTTCACTCATGAGGAACAGTGAACAAATTAAAGGAAAACTAGATGTATGGCTATTCAGGGTATATGGAGATACACAACACAATGATTTATTAAAATGCTTTTACTACAGTGTTAGAACATATTAGAAATAGATTGAAAACCTAATTAACACAGAAGCATTAAAGTTTACAAGTTTATAAGACTATCAATATATTTTTCTGAATAAACAATACTTGGCGATGTATGGTTTGGGGAAATGGGGGAAATCATTTACATTGTTTATAATAGGCTCTACCCATACATTACAATTTAAAAGTTCAGAAAATAAGGAGAATGATCAGGCCCTCCCCGTCCAGTCTCTGCTTCAGTTCAATCTAGCTATTTCTCAGCTGAAGGAAAAATAGTCTCCCAAATTTATAGATTGATTCATGTTCTCCTCCATTCTACCTGATCACATACATGTATCTAATTAAATGGGCTATACAGTAGTGATAAACTTTATGCAATAATTAATTGGTTAGTATTCAAAAAACTGGTTGTAGTTTTCCCTTGAACACAGTGGATTAAAAAAGGGCAGCCAGTTGGCACAATCTACATTCCACTAACTGCACTTGGCTCAATTAAATATATCCAGATTAAGCAAATCACTTCCTCTACCCTCACGTTCTCAGCTGGTAGCACTACATAGGATGGCTTATTCTGTTTTATGTTATCATCAAGGGGATGAATTAAAAAACATTGTTTATTGGAAAAAAAGACTGGATATATATGCAAATTAATATGAAATGTATTAGAATTGTACATGGTTCTGGTCAATTTAGAATGCTATTCATCATAATTTTAAAACTGTTTATACTGTTTGAAATATTTATGTTCCCAGTGTAAATCAGAGTAAGAAGCTATGGACTGTGTAAATCTTGGATTATATAAGAGTTCCACATGCTTCCCATCACATGTAAATATCTAGAGGATTGATATATTTATATATTGTGTTATGCCAGCGTCTCCTGGTCCAGATAAATTTTATGGCCAAGCTAATCAGACAGACTAATTTTGTAAGAGCATTTATATATTATAGGTATGTGCAGAACATTTATGCAGAAAAATCTGTCTACTTAAGACTGGACTCCCCTAGTTACTGTACTTCTCACCATCAGATCTTATGCAAAGTGAGTTGAATTAATTTAATGTAACATGTCTATATGTTTCATATACAATGACTGAAATACAGTAGTAACTGGAGTAGTCCCATTGAATCTGTGTGAATTTGGTGAGTCAACTCCTCCATAAATCCTACTGATTCAATGGGCTTATCAAGTTGCAACTTACTACTGGATTTCAGCCACTGAAAGATGTAAGATTGTTGTTGTAATGACTATGACTGTTATAACACTTGAAAGTTGCATCATTTATTATTCTTTTTCCTTTTGTTGTACTTTAATGTATTAAAAAGCACAGGCAAATGTGATTAAAAGCACAGACAATTCCTTTACTTGAAGTGTCTGTTTCAGCATTTAGGGATCTTGCAATTTTGGCAGCCAGACATCATTTGACAGAGAGGTTCTTAAAATTCTTTCACACAAGCTTAACCAATCAACCAACTAGTTAAAGAGATTTAATATTTCAAATTTTCCTTACTGACTTTTTCCTTAAATCATTTTTTCTTGTTAATCAATATAATGGTAATTTAAATAAATATTTTTCATATACATCGAAAAATGTTTTTGAATTAAATTTCACTGACTACTACAGTTAGTTAATAAGTAAAGTTTATTACTTACTACTAAAGTTTATTTTAAAAGCAGTTATCCTTACCATTCACATACTTCATTCAAATGCCAACATGTATAATGAAGTTGATTGGGGGGAAAATATTGGCATTGTTCCTTTAGATCAGGGGTCTCCAAACTTTTCAGTATGAGGGCCACATCATATATTTTACACATTTTCGAGGGCCGAAGGGGGGGAAAACAGTTTTATAATGAACGAATACGTTTTATTTGGATCAACCGACTTGTATACTACAGTATTAATGGGAATGATGGAACTCTTTGTTTAATTTCAAAATATTGCTGAACTGAGGTTTCAAGCTTGAGGAGCCAATTATTAGAATGGACTGAAGATGCTCATCAGATAAACTTGCTCGATAGTTGGACTTGAAATACTTCATTCTTGAAAACGTTTGTTCACACAGTTATGTTGTACTAAAACCTGACACAAATCCGTAAGCAAATCGCTTCAAATTTGGAAACTGCTCAGGCTGCAAATATTTATAAAACCGGATCAGATTTCCTTCTGACCCCCAGCAGACTGGGCCCGATAAAAAGGCAAGGTGGGCCAGATGTGGCCCGCGGGCTGTAGTTTGGAGACATCTGCTTTAGATACATGTATTCATTTAAGATAGAGAATGCCCACTAAACCAACAGTTGCCAAGGTGGCTTATAATAATTTGAGAACAATTCAGCATAAGACAAATTAAAAACTAAACATAGACCAACCTGCCAAGAAACACACTGGCAACCAACCTTTTTACATCTCACAAATGGCCATGCAACCCCTCTTTACTCAAATCCTCCCCACTCCAGTTTTTTCTGTAACTTTTGTTTTTCATTTTATCTATGCATTGTTATCCAATTTTTGTGTCATGAAAGGATGAGCATGAGTTGGCTTTGCTTTGTGCTCCAGTCCGCTTGACTTCTGATTTATCACATCAGTTCTGCTAGAATTATTTTTGGAACTGGCACATGCTATTTTCTCCATTCTTCAACCCCCAATATAGGTTACCAATGTTCAAATAGATATATTTATACTGCTAAATCCCAAAATAAAACAAAATCATAATGAAAAACTTTTTAATCAACTGATCTGTATATACTGTGACATGTATCATTATTTCACATGAAAGAAAATGGTGAAAACTGTGTATGAACCTCTCTGGATCATACATTTTTTTATCCATAGACAAATATTATTATATGCATAGCCAAAAATAGCCAAACAAGGGTAGGTACAACTGTGCACAGTTATTAATGAATTCCTAGTAATTTATACTTATTAATGATTTACCACAAATGCTACAAGCGTACATAAACACATTCAGCATCATCTGGTCAGAATATATTATGAGTATCTCACTACATTTTTATATACTTTAAAGAGATTTAATTGTGTAGCCTAGCAAAATTTTATTTACTTACTGTCCAATGAACTTCAATTGAGGAAGAAGAAAGAATTGTTGGATTATGTAGATGTAGAACCACAGCACCTAGCTCTCGCTGTACTTGCTTGTGATCTACCCCTTGACTTGTAGGCGGAACATCTGTAACAATTTTAGCAAACAAACATTACAAATTTTAACAAACAAATATTATGACAAATCACTTCAAAAATGGTTAATTCTAAGATCAACCTCTGGGAGAATGTTAGTATATAGGAAGATAATATATGTTCTTAGTTATGTTCAATACTGGGAAAATTTGGAGAGAGGCAAAAACAAAATGAATATGTAGTCCTCGCTTAAAACTGCGATAATGGTGGCCAGTTATCAGGTCTGGCAATGTTTGCCTGGTTTTGTCTAGAAACAAAAAAATATATTTGTTTTTGCAGTTGAAATGCAGCACTTCTTCAGAAACAAACTAAAGTACCTCTGTCCATTGTGCAGCTTTCAGTCAGAATTGGATAAACTCAAAATTCAGTCTACCTAAATTTCAAGTGTCATGTTGGTGGGCTACAGGGTGAAGAGTTGTAACTGGAAACTAGATATTTCATAGAAACCAGATATCCATAAATGAATTATTCTTAGAAGATACTGTGCATCAAGGATCTGTTTCCTTACAACCATTCTGCAAGGTGAGGGCAGGGAGAGATCTCTTAATATTTAGACAATCTCACTGAATTAGATACCTGCTGGCATAGGCAGAGGCTGGGAGTTTAGTTCCCTGCTGTGCATCCCAGAAAAGCCAGACTGTGTGGCCTTGGAAGAGAAGAGGGGAATGGTAAACCACTTCTGAGTACTGTCTACCTAGAAAGCCCTGAAAAGAGTTGCCATAAGTCAGAACAGATTTGACTGCACACGATGATGATGATGATGATGATGCAGACAAGTACTAATAATAGATCAATTTTACATAACATTTACATAGTTGAGCAGAAAGGGACTAGAATGGGGAAGAGCCCCAGATCTCCTCTCACTATATGCTGGAATGGGATTTTTAAACATTGTCTCCTGTGCAGTCTTAGGACCTGTTGTTGTTTAGTCGTTAAGTCGTGTCCGACTCTTCATGACCCCATGGACCAGAGCACGCCAGGCCCTCCTGTCTTCCACTGCCTCCCGGAGTTTGGTCAAATTCATGTTGGTAGCTTCAGTGGCACTGTCCAACCATCTTGTCCTCTGTCGTCCCCTTCTCCTTTTGCCTTCACACTTTCCCAACATCAGGGTCTTTTCCAGGGAGTCTTCTCTTCTCATGAGATGGCCAAAGTATTGGAGCCTCAGCTTCAGGATCTGTCCTTCCAGTGAGCCATTTAGGACCTAGTAATTCACTATATTTTATGTAATCTACAATATTTTATTCCAACTCAAATTTATAAAGTTCATAAACTGTGGTTTTGTCACCCAGCACTGCCTGCTAATACTTACAAAAAGTTAGATGTCTATATGTTACTAAAAGAACATACACAGAAAAAAACCCCACGTTGTTTGCTAATGCAAAAAAAGTGCCCTATTTTCATTCATGTCAAAATTAAAAGGAAGTTGGGGTGGTGGTGAGGAAAAAAATAAAAAAATATATTGTGGAAGTTTAACAGATGTTGTCCTTTTCTGCTTTTTCTTCTATTTTCCTTCAGTTTTGCCAACATACTGAGACAACCTGACATAGATACTTCTTTGGAAATGACTATGTTCATTTCGTTCCACTTCCTAATATAACCTTGTTTCTCCCCCAATAATCAGAGAATCATAGAATAATGGAATTGGAAGGAACCTGTTTGCTCCATGCAAGTCATTCTGTTTTAGATGGTCCTCCAAGCATGTTTAAACAAGCATGTTTAAATTGTTATAAACAGAATCTACATGAAAATGCTATTGAAAAGTGTCCAGAAATATCAGCTGTTCCAACTTAGATGTTTATCCTATGTGTGTTTAAAAGACCACATAAATGCTAGCTTTTAAACAGCTGTGTTGGCTTTCACTTTGTTTCTGAGCCCAATTCTAGGTACTGGTTCTTTTCCACAGCCTGCTTGGGACCAGGGGTCTCTTGAAAGATCACCTTTCCATGCATTAGCCTTCCTGAAATCTGAGGCCATTTAATGTCATGGTGGTGGCAGTGGTTATGCAGTGGTACCTCCATAGGGTGCTTAGAATGGCTTCATGTTTCTAGTCCTTTGGCCAAACGCTGAAGATAAACACTGTTCTGGCAAAAGGTATTTTTATTTGTTCTGTTCTTATTATTAATCCCTGGTTTTATTACATCAAAGGTTCAGGGGGTTTGCTCTCTCTGTCTGTCTGTCTGTCTGTCTGTCTGTCTCTCTCTGTGTGTGTATGTAAATTACCTGCAGCAGATGAATAATTTGGAAAATATTGTACATAAACTTCTAAGAGAAATGGAAGATTACAAAGAGAAGTGGGCAAGTTCAGTTCTGTGCAAGCCCTTGACTATTCATTCACTGGCTTTGCTCTTGTTCAGATAACTGCATGTTCTCGTAGATGTTTTCCTCATACCTCTAGAATCTAGATCATGATCTTTGAACAGTTCCCCCCCCCCCCCACTTAAGGTTGTTCTAACCGCATCACTATAGCAATATGTGCACAACCTTATGTATAAACCTATGAATGGAATGGTGTCTGCAAGGAGTTCAAATGGAATGGGTGTATATACTGCAGTCAGAAGTCTGCTCAGGCAAGATAGCTTTACATCTTCTTTCTCCCATTTGAATCCAATGTCTCAAGCAGTTACATCTGTGGAATTGGAGAATTTTTGGAGATCAGGATGAAACTCTTATCAGCAGAAATTTCTGATGCAGGAGGCTGATGGTTTCACACTGTTCTATAAAAAGCTATGCCTTGTGAATGATTCATTATCAATAAAACAGTAGATGGGAAACATGAGAATAGTAATCAGAATAGGAGACTAATCTTCATTTTTCTTTTCTGGATTCTCATCTAGTAATTTCTTCAAAATAGTAGATACAAAAAAAAATTCTCAACACATCTGAAATGTATCTGCATTTATATCTGACAATATAATGCTAGATGGCACACAAAGATATACAGGTGACTTGTAGTCTTGTTTCGTTTTTCTAAACTTTGATGAAAAAGCAAAAACAAAAAACACCCTTTATTAATGCTGACTAAGTTTAATTGGGTGCTATTCTGCTGCTAATTTTAAGGGTTACAGTGGGCAAGGATCTAGACGAGGAGGTGCCTTTGCAGTATGCAAGTGCCTTCTCCACATCTTCAGGACATACCAACTGAAACTGATCCAGTTTAACCCAACTAATTGGTGTGTTCAGATATACTCGTATCAACAAGGAGTTAAGGTCCCAGCGGATGCTATCAACTTTGCATTTAAAGTGAGCTGCTAGTCTATTGCGTTGTCATTTGGTTGTAAATACTACATTTGTCTGGAAGAAGTGAGGCCATAGACAACATGGAAAATTTCTGCCTGTTGCTTAGAAGCAGCTTCAGTTAGATGGGAATAGTAGCTTCTTTTAGTGACCTTAAGTTTATTCCGATGTCTTCCAGATGCTTTCTGACAGTCACGAGGTAGCACTCCATGGAGCTTGCTCCATCTGCTCTCTACGCTTCTTTTTTGTTGCTTCATCTTCCTAAAGTGTAGTGTCCAGAACTGGACACAGTACTCAAGATGAGGCCTAATCAGTGCTGAATAAAGGGGAACTAGTACTTCACAGGATTTGGAAACTATACTATTGTTAATGCAGCCTAAAATTGCATTTGCCTCACACTGTTGGCTCATATTCAGTTTGTGATCTTTCTTGCTTGTGTTATTACTGAGCCAAGTATCCCCTATCTTGTAACTATGTGTTTACCTTTTTCCCCTAAGTATAGAACTTTGCACTTATCCCTGTTAAATTTCATTCTGTTGTTTTCGGCCCAGTGCCAAAAGACCCTATCAAAGTCTTTTTGAATTTTGTTTCTGTCTTCCAGGGTATAAGCTATTCAATCCAATTTTGTGTTGTCCCCAAATCTGATAAGCATTTCTTGCATTCCCACATCCAAGGCCTTAATAAAAACGTTGAAGAGCACTGGGCCCAGGACTGAGCATTTTGGTACTCCTTTTGCTACTTCCTTCCAGTTTGAGAAGCAGCCATTGATAAGAACTCTCTGAGTATGATTCTGTAACCTCCTGACGGTTGTTCTATCCAGCCCACAGCTACTTAGCTTGCTAATCAGAATATCATGGGGCATTTTGTTAAAAGCTTTGCTGACGTCAAGATACATTATGTCTACAGCATTCCCACCATCATCAGGGAGAATACCCAATCAAAATACGAGATAAGATTAGTCTGTCAGGATTTGTTCTTGACAAACCCATGTTGGCTTCTAGTTATTACTACATTGTTTTCAAGGTGTTTGCAGAAGGACAACTTTATAATCTGTTCCAGAATTTTCTCTGGGATTGATGTCAGGCTGACTGGTCTTTAGTTCTCAGGTTACTCCTTTTTGCTCTTTTTGAAGAGAGGGACAATGTTAGTACTCTTTCAATCATCTGGCACTTCCCCCATCCTGTATGATTTTAAGAAAATAATAGACAATGGTTTTGAGAGTTCTTCAGTCAGTTCCTTCAATACTCGTGGATGCAAGTTCCTCTGGCCCTGGAGTTTTGAACTCATTCAAAGTAATAAAGTATTCCTTTACTATTTGTTTATCACCACCAAGCTTAAGTCTTAGATATATATTTTACCTTGTGTTTTTACTGGGTCAGATATCTGGCTGGGATCACTAATTCCATATGCATTGGCTGCCCGCACAAGGAAGAGATAAATTGCATTTGGTTTCAGTCCTTTAACTGCAAATGTTTCTGTTTTCACATTTTCTGCTACAGTTTGCCAACTGCTGCCAGCTGCATGGCTAATGATAAAGCATAAACATACAAACACAACAGGTTAGTGCTTGTTTATGGTGTAACAACTTAAGCACTATCAGATCATACGGAAGGCATCATACCTGAAGGCCTCTATTATATAAGAGGTTGGAGTTGCACCTGAATTCAAATTAGGCTTCCAGGACAATGTTACTGTATTTTTGCTGACATCAGCAACTTCAGGCTTTGATGGTGCACTGGGAATCAAGTTAGGGTCAGTGGGTCTTGGTGGCTGTACTGGAACTCCAAACTCTAGTAAAGGACGATAGAGAAGATATGAGCAGAAAGCCAACATACGAATGCACCAATATGCTTAATTTATTACATAACTAGAGACAATGCCTATATTTATGATTTTTCCTCTATACAGAGACATTCTGATTAATTTACCTTGGACTTCGATATAAGCACTCCATGATGCTTCACCACTTGGAGTTGAGGCAATGCAGGTGTACCGGCCAGTGTCGCCCAACTGAAGGGGAAAAAATAAAATAAGTTCCTGAAATAACTATTTATCAAGGATCATATGTCCAATATGTTTGTGCAACAAATACTTCTATTTTACATTTCCACTGCAAGCATTTGCACAGGAACGAGCAAACTGTCCCAGAATCAACAACTGGTGGCACCCCATTCCATTGTATTGCTACTTTCTGTATCTGTCTGTACATGCATGTTATTCTGTTAAACTGTAGAAAGAGCTCTAAAAGTTCTGTGAAACTAGTAAGAGATCTGAGGGGAAGATACTGGTATGTGCACATGATCTGCTCAAATATTATGAATACAGTATGTGAATATGAATGAGGAGTATACTGGTGTGTAAATGGAAAGAAGAGCATTCAAAAGGGGTTTGGTGAGGGATATATGACTGGTCTACAGATGAATTAGCTAAAAAGCACTGTGGATATAAACATAGTGCAGACAGAAGAAAGCAGTGGGGAATCGGAGCTGCGAGTGACCTTTAAAACTATACAGCATTATTTTGTTAGGAGACTATTCTTCAGAGTTTCATATCCAAGAACAGTATAATTCTAAAAGCAGATGGCTCATGTCATGCTTTGGGACTTTCTGGATCTACCCAGCCGCTGTTGTTGGAAATCAGATTTTGGACAAGATTAAACATTCCCTGGTCCAGCAACTCTCATCTTACATTTGGCTATGCTAAGGTTAACTTTGCAATATGCACTGGACAAGCAAATCCCTCAAATCTCTACTGTTAATGAGTTAGTTTGCCTAAACTGTCACTTTTCTGGCATGTAGGGTCAGGTCCTAAAATAGCTGTGGAAAGAAGCTATATCAGCTCTTCAATAAATGAACTGAATGTCTTAAAAATCCTTATTCTGCCATTTGATGAAGAAACTGAATAGCTTTATGACATCACTTCTGCCTTCCAAGATCCCGTGAGACAATTTCTGTTTCTATAAGCTCCATTAAGCTATTACTATCATTAATAAACAGGTTGAAACCAGCATTTCCCAGAAGAGAGCATGCGTGCTTCATTCATCGGAGAGCAGGATAAGGATTGTTATTTTCTACAGCTTCCATTTAGAAAACAAAGCTGTAAGTAAATCCTTCAGAGATATTCAGTATTGAAATGATCTTGGAAATGTTTGGATATACATTTCAGAAAAATAATGAGGGAATACTGGACAGAATCCAACTGAATATATACATTTCGCAGCAAATTGTCACATGTTAAGAAGTTGGTGCTTGTATTTCTTATTGTGTGCCAAGTCATGCAACTAGTGTTTCATGCAATGAAAAATTCAAGTGCTGGCCTCTTGACTTGTGACAATTTGCCACTGAGATTTATTTTGTTGAACTTATGCCAGTAGGGCTAAGTAATAAGATTCTGGCTACTAACTATTGCTGTGGAAAGTATAACAAAAATACACTATGTAGGGCTGCAAACAGAACAACAGTTTATTTACATATGAGATTAAAGAACAAATTATTTTGTAACCTAATCATTTTGACTCCCATAGATGAAATATGATTAGACAGCTTTTAGAAGAGGGAGGCTGTGAAGAATTATTACAGGCTTGACAATTTAAGTTCCCTATTATACTCTATTTACAAAAAAACATGAGTTAGACACTTGATCAATGAGAATGTCTACAGTACAATTAGTGGTCTTTTTTTGAGCTTGCCATGATGCTGATAGTCACAAATTTCTTCAGAGAAAAATGCGACACAAATACTAACATGTCAATAAAGAAAGAGTAAGGAAGGAGTGTCACTACAAGATGAAGTCAGTACATTTGTCTTGTACATTTGCATTCTCACAAGATGTTCAAGGTCACAGCTGAAAGTGATAATGCTGGTTCTCAGTAGTTTAGATAAAATAGTTGCAAATTGGACAATCAGCAGGATGTGGGCACTGGACTAAGCCCACTGAAATTACTACTACAGAAAACAAACAAAGGTTTGAGCTTTAATCCAATGGAACATGCTAAAAACACAAATTCTGTGGTATGAAGAGCTGCATGGGCAGGCCTCTATACAGTCAGATATTGTATGAAAAGATACCTATATATTTGGCCTAATAGTATGAACCAAGTTATCCTAAGCCAAAAATTTCCAGCAAGTAAGAACTGGTGTTTCTGTGCTTTGCAAAAACACAAATAATTTTGCCACAACTTGTTTTAAAAGAATAACACATTGACCATGCACATTTCCTGAGATCTCCAGGAAATCAGCTCTGTATTTTAAAATACTAATCTTGCAAGTGTACAGGCAGTAAGAAGAGTAAAAAGCTTGAGAACAAGAGGGATAACTACCAGTAGAAAAACGAAATTATTGAAACACACTGAAACACACAGAAAATTTAAAAAAAAACTAACTGCAGTGCTGTCATGCTAAGCAAAAATGTTGAAAACTGATTTGATTGCTGTTCACATCCTTGCTAGCCTCTGTGGAAACATTAAATGGCGTTATAAGCTATTTAACATGTTGACACTGTTGCTCTTAAGCACACACACTCCAACATGTAGAGCCAAGTCAGTCCCTAGTTTAACCAGGTGCTGCGGACAGTAAACTAAGGAACGCTGTAGCAGTGAGGGCAGCTAAGAAGGCCTGTATATCTGCTATCATGTCTGTGTATAGCAGACCAGAGATGTTTTTTCACACTCTGGAAGGCCATCTTCACTAGGGCACTGGATGCTGGAACAACTGGTTGCTTGCTGGAAGCAGTTTGCGATGTGTTTTGCAGACAAAGTATGTAAGATTCATCATGGTCTGTATGCCAGTACTGCAGCAGCTTAAATTGATGTAATTTTGGCAACTGCTTGTCCTGATAGCTAGGATTATTTCTCATTTGTAGATCTTGAGGGTGTTGAAGGGTATCTTGTAGGGATGGGATTTTCGGAATTAACGTATAACCAGACCCATAATTTGGCAGGAAACCCCCATGCTGAATTATGGGACTGGGTTCCCCAAAACTGGCATGAGATAGAGCAGCCCTATTAACTTTGTGACATTTCCATGGCGCGTCCTGAAACCATTAGAAACATGCCCTGCTGCATGGTGAGAGTCATGAGGATTCGCTGCAACTTGCAAATGTGCACATAGGAATGAATCTGATGGAATTCTTTGGCATTTGGAGTTCTTCAGGGATTGGGATTATTGAAGATCTCCATGCTGGGAGAAGTCATTCAAAGCTCTGGATTGAAATACCACCAATATGCTAATAACACTTAGAACTACTACTGCATCTCACCTGCCACTGAGAGAGTAATCAGGACCCTTGAATGCTGCCTGAGCTTGATAATAGGCTGGATGAAGGTGAACAAGCTGGAATTATATACTACAGTTGGAGGTGCTGCCACTAAGTTGAAAGTCACACACAGGGACTGGGCTTCAACCTGTTCTAGAAAGCACTGTGCTTCCCCTGATAAATCAGTCTCATGGTGTGACTATACTTCTTGATTCTTCAATGTCTCTGCATTCCTAGCTGGAAGGGGTAACAAGGAGCGCCTCTGGATAACTTTACTTAGTGTACTAATTATAACCTCTCCTGTGCCAATCTGATGGGACAATAATTATCCATTCTTTAGTTACATCACATCTTTACTACTGCAATGCACTCTATTTGGGACTGCCCTTGAAGGTATAGGCTCTTCAGCTGGAGCAGTGTGCAGCAGCTAGGCTAATAACTTGTGTACAGTACTGCTGTCCTAATATCAGAAGACTTTCACTGGTTGCCAACTGCTTACTGAGCCTAATATAAGGTGCTAATTTAAAAGTCCTACACAGCATGGGTCTGGCTATTTAATGGAGTGTGTTTGTTGTTATTAACCAGTCAGATGTTAAAATCTTCAAAGGAAGCCCTGTTGAAAATGCTGACAACTGCAGAGGTTTGTTTGATAAGTACCTGGGAGAGTGCTTTTTCTTGCATGGCTCCCAAACTCTGGAATGCACTACCCTTAGAGTAATTAATAGTTTCTCTTCTCACTGCTTATAATAATGATATGAAGACATAACTTTTAAAACTGGGCTGTGAATTGGCATGATTTTAACTACTTACAGGTTTATTAATTTTAATGGTTATACAATCTTTTTATTTGATTGTAATTATTCTGTGGCTGGATCTGTTTTTACTATCTTATTATTATGTTTTATGAATGTAAGCTACCTTAATTAACGGCAGCAGCAACAATAGGAGCAAAGCAACCACCACCATGTCTATGGCTACAGCCTTCTCCCATGTATAAACACTTTTACCAACATCACTCCTTCCATAAAAGAGCAGTTTTCCAAATTAATTCTTAGAAGAATTTTACACATAAAATCTGAAAATGTACCATCTGCTCCATTATAATCTATGGTACTTTGGGGATTCACAAAAAGTTTGAAGAGAAGAATAAAAAAAACCCCCGATAACATTAATATAGTAATTTAACTTTTAAAATTAGAGGCAGTAACACTCCTTCCCTCAACACCAATACCAACAGCAAAGAAAACCTAGACATAAAGCACTGCACACTTTCATTTTCAAACTACCTTGGCATATCGAATCTGTAATGCACCAGTTTCCAGCTGCTTGATTCGAGAATCCTGTGTAGAGATGAGAACACCATCTTTTCTCCAGAGAATTGTAGGCATTAGAGGACCTGCAGCCACACAACTGAGTACTAAAGTACCATCCACAGCTACAGTTTGATTCACAGGACCCTGCCGAATGACAGGGGGAGGCCGGTCTGCAATCACTGGTAACAGAAACAACAGGAAGAAAGAGAAGATTTCTGCAACTGGAAGCAATTTTATTTTATCATCTAAGGAACAGTGGTTGCTTTAGGCTTTAAAAGAATCTGCAGATAATTAAATAAGTAATTAAAGTAGAAGACATACATTATTCAGAACACAGTAATATGTTCTTCAACTACAGAATATCCAGTATTATTATCCAGTCCCTGGCACTCACTTAGCTCTCTTAACCTTCAAAGAGATGAAGACTCTGAATAAATTTCTCACCTTCTTTGAATAAATGTCTTACCTTCTTTTTATTTATTTCTCACATCAAATAACAGTCTGCATTTATTAGACAGTGGGAATTTCTGTTACTGAGCATTAGCAGAGTGGAAACAATTCAGCAGAGAGGTTATGCAGGCATGTAATACCATTTTGACTTCCAAGATTTTCTGGATTTCTATGTGGTTTACAAGTTAGTAAAAGCATTACATATAAATACCATTAGAGCTGAGCAAAGATTTTTCACAAGCATTTTTTGATTTATTCTTTTTTTCTATAAAGTTCCAAAAATAAATCATTTTTACAAAATGGTCAATCATTATATTCCAATGTACAGCAGGTCTGTGAACTGTTGTTGTTGTTTAGTCCTTAAGTCGTGTCCGACTCTTCGTGACCCCATGGACCAGAGCACGCCAGGCCCTCCTGTCTTCCACTGCCTCCCGGGTTCAAATTCCTGTTGGTAGCTTCAATGACACTGTCCAACCATCTCGTCCTCTGTCGTCCTCTTCTCCTCTTGCCCTCACACTTTCCCAACATCAGGGTCTTTTCCAGGGAGTCTTCTCTTCTCATGAGATGGCCAAAGTATTGGAGCCTCAGCTTCAGGATCTGTCCTTCCAGTGAGCACTCAGGGTTGATTTCCTTCAGAATGGATTCTCCTTGCAGTCCAGGGGACTCTCAAGAGTCTCCTCGAGCACCACAATTCAAAAGCATCAATTCTTCGGCGGTCAGCCTTCTTTATGGTCCAGCTCTCACTTCCATACATTGCTACTGGAAAAACCATATTTTTTTACTATGCGGACCTTTTTCGGCAAGGTGATGTCTCTGCTTTTTAAGATGCTGTCGAGGTTTGTCATTGCTTTCCTCCCTAGAAGCAGGCGTCTTTTAATTT
The DNA here is from genome assembly GCA_037013535.1 of Intellagama lesueurii. Lineage (NCBI taxonomy): Eukaryota > Metazoa > Chordata > Lepidosauria > Squamata > Agamidae > Intellagama > Intellagama lesueurii. The sequence goes on along the minus strand of JBAJHW010000003.1, from coordinate 53,239,104 downwards.
CGTGGCTGTTGTCCCCATCTGCAGTGATCATGGAGCCCAAGAAAGTAAAATCTGTCACTGCCTCCATATCTTCCCCTTCTATTTGCCAGGAGGTGATGGGACTGGTGGCCATGATCTTAGTTTTTTTGATGTTGAGCTTCAGACCATTTTTTGCGCTCTCCTCTTTCACCCTCATTAAGAGGTTCTTTAATTCCTCCTCACTTTCTGCCATCAGAGTGGTATCGTCTGCATACGATACGAGGTTACTGATATTTCTTCCGGCAATCTTAATTCCATTTTGGGATTCCTCCAGTCCAGCCTTTCGCATGATGTATTCTGCATATAAGTTAAATAAGCAAGGAGACAATATACAGCCTTGTCGTACTCCTTTCCCATTTTTGAACCAATCAGTCGTTCCATATCCAGTTCTAACTGTTGCTTCCTGTCCCACATATAGATTTCTCAGGAGGTAGATAAGGTGGTCAGGCACTCCCATTTCTTTAAGGACTTGCCATAGTTGAACTGTATGAGTAGTCAATTAATTGATCTGCTGTTTGAACATGTTCATAACATTCTCTAATTAATGCAAGCAAGAATCAACTGTAATTTCATGAAAGCTTGAGATTGGTTCACACAACAAAATAACCAGACACCACATGGACAAATTTTTAGAGCTTGGAAAAAGCATGCTAAAACTAACACATTGACATTAAATTAAATTTCCATGAAATGAAAGAAAAATATTATTTTATCCAATGTTTTAGAAGTAAGATTAACATATTTGCATTGAGATAAGTAATGTAGACTATGTCTGTGTATGTATACTTTTCCCGAGAAAGAATGCACTCATATATATTTGCATGAGAAAGGACAAGTAATTTCTAACCTGGATAATTCAGATATTTCTACACAACCCCCAGAAACATTAACTAACAAAGCCAGTTTGAGTTTCTTATGATTTATAGCTCCACAATGTCAGACGTTCCAAAGCCAGGAACAGATACTGGTCACTGCGACCTGTATAGCCTGTGCAGAAATGAGACTGCAGGTGGGGAGCTGCACAACCTTTGGTTAAGGTAATTGTCCCAGGCAAAGTTTTGGCAGTGTTCTGGAAAGAAGTACATCTGAAAGTGATCAAAGAAATTAATCACTGTGTACAGAGTTAGTCTAATCTAATAGTCTAATAGTTTTTATACTGAAACCAATATCCTTAGCTAACGATATATATATAAATATATATTGGATTGTTTTTAGTCTTTTTTATTGTTAGCCGCCCAGAGTAGACGTCTAAATGGGCGGGATATAAATTAAATAAAGAAAGAAAGAAAGAAGTACAAATAGAGGTCAATGGTGACAATCTACACAACATTGTCTGTAAACTGCATGGTTCATTCTAGAAATAATGATTAAATGAATAATGTTAATTCTATAAATTATAAATTTTTAGGTTGGCACTAACAACATGTTAATCTCCCTCTTTCAGATATTCAGCGCCAACAACTTAATTTTCAGAACTAGTGTTCCAAGTTCTGCAATTTCCCAAGATCAGGGTATTCTGCAAATCCTTTCCACAAAAGAGTTACATTTGACACTTAGATGAAAAATTAATTCCATTTATTTATTAACACAATCATCATGCTTAGATTTGCATCATTTACTATTTCATCTAATGTACAGGAAGTATGCTACTAAATGTAAATTAATCTTTATCTTCTTCCTTGAAAAGGTACAAATAGCTCTCTAACATAACTCATCCATATTACACAACACTGTCCAATAGGCTGACTTCTAATTATAATAATTATGCATCATCAGGTCAATTCTGACTTATGGTGGCCCTTTCCAGGGTTTCCCAGGTATAGAGTACTCAGAAGTAGTTTACTTTTCCAATTTTCTGATGGTGTTCTGGGTCTGTATGGCTTGCCCAAAGCCACACAAGCTTCTCCTAAAGATGCAGTGGGGAATTGAACTCTCAGCCTTTGGCTTCTCCAGTAAAATTCTGTCGTTCCTCAAAAACACTCTTATTTTATTTTCTACCTTGTGCCCTACATTCTTTACAGTATCTTCTTGGGAGACTACTGAGCTGAACAATATTTAGGTACAGTTCAGATGTCAGCATCCTAATCCAAGAAGCCATGGATTGTTAGACTGAGAATAAACCATGTAGTTACTTTTTCCTTTCACAGTGACAATATTCTAGTTTCTTAAACTAAGCTCCATTAAGAATTTAAGAATAAACTTCTATAAACATTACCATCGGTAACCTCCAAGTATGCTTTTGTTGTAATGCTTCCTGCAACATTTAAAGTCTGACAAATATAATATCCAACATCAGATCGCTGGACGTTTGTAATAGTGAGGTCACCCGTCTGAGAGACAGAAAAACGATTGGAAGACTGAGGAGGTTGGTATGAAAAAAGCAGATTCTGTAAAAAAAGAGTAGTGGGGAAAGCAGCATGTCAGGTAGAGTATTGTCAATACATATGTACATTTTAATGTTCAGAATCTTCTATAGAAGACCTTGGTCTTCTCTCTTATTAATATAGTTGAGCCACCATTGGTTCCATTTTCCAGATACAGACATTATGTTCAGTATTTCTCTGCATGCTGGATGCCCATAGCAGCAAACTCCAAAAGACGATCCCTTCATTAGTTGCTCTCAGTAAAAAAGAATGGTCATCAAGCCTGAGTAAGCCAGCAAGGCATTTCTTATATCTTTGTACTCCACTGTAACACTGAATATATACAAACATGAATGAAAAAATGCAAAACTTCTGATATTTGTACAAACACCAAATGAATTAATTAATAAGAATGCAAATATATTATTTAGTTTTAATTTGTGATACCACAGCCCATTTTGTAGCACATACTTTGCTGAGAACATCAACAAAACATATACCCTATATACTCAAGTATAAGCCTAGCTTTTCAGCACAATTTTTTTGCTGAAAAAGCACCCCCTCGGCTTATACTCAAGTCAGTGTCAAAATTACATGTTCTCCCCTGCAGTGCGGGTGTTCTCTGGACTCCCCCGCTCATCTATGGGCGCCTGCAGCCTCTGTGGGTGGTCCGATGACCCAGGTTAAGTACACTGCATTTTTCAGACACCGTGTTGGGAGGATAATAGCAGTCTATGTCCAAATGAAGGAGCTGTAGATGAAAACTTTTTCCCGGCAGCGTGTCAATATTTCAATTTTTTGGGGGGTGGTACAATTGGGTGCCTCGGCTTATATTCGGGTCGGCTTATACTCGAGTATATATGACATATTTTATACAATACTTTAAATATTTGAAAAATAATATTTTGCTACATTTATCTTCTTTTTTTAATTGATGGAAACTGTTTTTTAACAGGCAAATGAGCTTTGGCTATGCATTTTTATGGTACCAACCGCAATTATATATACTGTATCATATATGCCATTCCTGAGTAGGAAGTAGGAGAAGATATTACACAAAAACAGAGTAAGAATCAAATAGTTCAGTGAATCCTGCACACCTATAGAAGCCTTTGAACACAGTCTACAATATCCACTGACCTGAGATGTCCAAATTTGTTTTTAATTGTTTATTCTATTTAAATGTAGCTAGTGACAGTGCTTTATTTCTTTTATGTATGTCATGATACCTACTGTATATTGCATTTTCTACTGTTGGTTTTAATGTGATTTGTCATGTTGTGAACTGTCGAAAGAGTGTTTAAACAATGGGGCAGTATACAAGTTGAAATAATAAATATATGAACAAATAAATATCAAACAGGAACGTCAAAAGTGAGTTTCACGTATGGCATCAAATGCTAAATTCAGCTTTCTGTTCAATTTAAAAATATTCAACTTAATATTTCATGAAGATTTTTTTTAAGCAGTCCCCCGCCCCTTTCTAGTAACAATGTCTATTCCTGAAACAGTATGTATCATCTTTCATTACACTTTTTAGTCCTAACAGATCCTTATCATTGATCTTCTCCTTCTCATTTTCATGATACACATTGGCATGTGTTCAACAAAGCCGATAGCAGCAACATCTTGCTTTAAAATTTGGTTTTGGGCAAGACACAGTCTCAAAGGAATCGATGAAGATAGCAAGATACTTGAAAAACTTCCTGTTTTTGGAATCCTGTGAGTGGAAAATGCATTGTTGGGTGGGGTAAATACAGTGGACCCTCGACTTACGCACGGCTCCACTTACGGACTTTTCGAGTTACGGACTTCTCCAGCCGGAAAATTTCACTTTGACTTCCGGCCGGAGAATCGACATAAGAACAGAAATAGGCAGGGGAAAAAGGCGGGCAATTCAACTTTCTAACTATAGGTGGCGCCGAGGCTGCTTCTTTGTGCTGTAGGTCTGTTGGCCATTACTGTATATAGGGTGTGTCGCAGTTTTGGAGGGTAGATTTGGGCTGGGGGGTATGTTTCTGTGTTGTTTTGTTTTTTGGTGATTTTTTTTTTTGCAGTCCCAGCGTGGGACTTGCTCCACTGTTGCTGTTATTTTTTTATTTTTTTTTGGAGAGGGGTATTTTTTCCTTCTGCCGGAATGGATTAATAGGTTTTCAATGCCTTCCTATGGGAAATGGACCCTCGACCTACAGACTTTTCGACCTGCGGCCACTGTTCCAATACGGATTAATTCCGTAAATCGAGGGTCCACTGTAAAGGAATATGTATAATCCTCAGATCCATGTTGTGTTTGCCAATTTTAATATTTTTAAAGCATAACTACACTAACAGTTCCTCTCTGTGGTCTCCAAATGTAACTGCTGACTCCCCATGCACATAGGGAGGGACTGTAATGACAGTCATCCTTGTATACCCTGCTTCTCAGCAGAATTAGGCTGCCAGATAGTTGTTTGGTGGCAGTCTATTTCAGCTAGGAAACAGGCTGTATAAGGATGCTGCTTCTAGTCTCTTTGCCTACAGAACCAAGAATGCTGGGAAAGAGGATACATGCAGAGAAACTACCTTTGCTGCCATTTTCCTCAACACAATTGCTAGGACGAAGGTGGGCTTAAAGCCTCTGCCTTCTCCTAGTGATCCTGAGGAACTTCACTAGGAGTAGACTAGGAGTAGACTTTTAAATCACTCCTTAACCCAGTGATTTTAAGAAATATCACTGGGACTTGAATGCAGCTTAAACCTCAAACCCCTGTTATCATCAGCAAGAGATTTATATATGTGTTTTTATACATGTCCTCATATGGGCCTCTGTGTGGATATGTACATGTGCTTATGCACATGCTTGAGTATAGATGATTGGAGTGCAGTGATTTCCAGGAGTTCAATTGAACCCCCTCCACTGCCAACTGGTCCAGTGTTTACATAACAATTCTCCAACACTGGTGAATGAGGCAGAGTTTGCAGGTACATTCCAGAAAAGATGAAAGGAAAACAGCTAGGCATTCAGTGAGTGTTTGTAAAATGGGAGGGGGAGGCAATCTGGGGAATTAAAAGACATCAATGTTATTAGAGGTATTCAAGATAGTTTGACAAAGTTTAGGATGAATCCATTTTACCTGACTTCCTTCTCTTCGCCAAAATATTGCTGGTTGAGGGTTTCCAGTTGCTTCACATTGGAAAGTCACAGTTCTGCCTAATGCAGCCACCTGGTCACGAGGTTTCACCACAAAATGTGGAGGTTCTGAAGGGAGAAAAAACAGTAAAATTAGAAGAATCTACTTTCTTGCCATTCATACTATGCTGAAAGAAATGATCTGGACCACCAAAAACAGGATTAAAAAGGATACAAATTTGCACACAATGTACATACACAAATTTATATGGAATTGAGTCAATATATCTGATGAATTAACTCTGGGCTATATATGGATTCTTTTTTAATGCCAATCAAGGCAAAGAAAGTGGAGGTTTGATTTTGTACTTTTCATGTCAGAAAGCCTGGTTAAAGCAGCAGCTCATGCTCCATGGTGATCTGTGCATATTGAGAGTTGTGTAAACTCTTTTTCTATTCCCTCTCCTCCTACCACCCACAGCCCTGATAGTGAGTAGAGTTCCTGCCCAGCCAATAAGTAAGCCAGACTAAGCCATAGACAGACACCTTGAGCTGAACAGAACAGAACAAAGTAAACACAAACAAAAAAAATGTCAGCCACATACTGTAAATACAAAATATACCTGTTATTGAACCCTGGATTGTTAACTGGCAAAAGCTCTATTTAGTTGATACTTACTTGGTTCTCTCCAACACTCTCAATGGGGAGCGCCTAGTCTCTTTCCTCTCTGTTGTTACTTTCAGCACATGGCAAATAATGTGTTTCTAAAAGAGAAGCTCCTGTTTGCATGTACTCTGGGCAAACAACACTCTGTGAGCAGAAACCTCTCCTTTGCAGAATTCTGTGCTCCAAATGCAGAGAGTGATGATTGAGAGAGGAGCCATATACTCCACTGTTCAAATTTTGGAGAGAATTGAGTAAGTAATAACTGAACAGGGTTAAAGATGATGGATATTGAGTCCCACACCAAAGTTTTATAACAGGACTTGTCTATTTAAAAGATGATACCTGGCTCAGCCAGTTCCTGATGAGGGACTTGCATAGGAAAAAACCTTCATAACAATGAAGAAAACAGTGCTCAGCTTCAACATCACTTTTAATAGGGCTGATGCTTAGAAATGCATCTTTTTAGCCCTAACTGTATAGCCTTTATGTCCAAATTTGCCTTCATTTTGCAAATAAACATAGGGGAAGAATTTAGAAGAGTATTCTAAATGTCACTGCAAAAGAAAAGAAAAATTCCCTCACAGGATGTACTAGTAACTATTACAGTGAAAAAACGAAAATGATTGTAAATTCATGGTTTAGATAGATAAAAGTCATCATCATTGATTTACTGTAGCTTAGGAGTCATTTAACAGCTTTCATAAGAGGCTTGATTTTGATGTAAGATGGGATGCTTTTTTTTTTCAATTTAACTCAAAAGCCCCAGGATTGCTACCATGTAAATTATAACCATTTAAAAATCTTCAGTGCAATTACTGAAGAGGAATGAATCTATAGCAACAGTGAAGCAGAATACCTCCTTCATTTACATAGGCAAGGGCATGTTCAAACAAAATCTATATGTAAATGAAGGCAAATTTGAAACATCTGCTCATCGTGACATTATAAATACTGCCAGCATTGTCCAAACTGTTTGATTTATACAGACGTAAATGGCCACTTCATCTAGCAGTAAATAGAACGTCAAAAATTATGTCAGTTGCATTAAGCTATGGCAGTTGAATGTATTAGGCATAGTGACTGAACTGGAGTAGAAGAAAATACTCTTTCAAAAACCTATGCTTGCAGTGCAACCTTGCAAAAAGAGAGCTTAAATGAAATATTGTACTGATCTATGCTTTATATTTTTTAATTCCTTCGCTATATGAAGGACTATTTTTCTTATACCACTTCTCCCTGAGTATTATAGCATAGCATAGGATCTCTGTTAAACTTCTATGAGATTTTAGAGTTTAATAACTTCTCCAAAATGTTTTAGATAGAATTTTATTCCAGATTGCATGCACCAGTAATGACAAGAAATAAAAGCCAATCTGGGTCAAGTTAGTAAAGTAGGTGTGTGGTTTTTTTTTTGGGGGGGGGGGTATAATTGAGGATAGATGCAATTTTTCATGACACCATGATAGCCTATGGTTTTACTGTGACGGCATTATGGGGGGGGGGATGAGGGTCTGTGAAGGTCAGCTTTAGCTAAATACTTTTGAAACGATCCCAAGTGAAGTAAATATCAGAAGCACAGCTTGTTAAAAATATAATGACTTCACAAGGGTGTCGTTTTAAACAACCAGGTGGCCATTGCCAGGGTGAGCATTGTGCTGCCCTCAGATGTTGTGGGACTATAAATCCCATCATTTCTTACCATATGGGCTATGCTCAATGGAATTTGCTCCCCAACAAATCTGGAGAACCATACTTTTCCTATATTCTATGTAGTATACTGAACAGTACATTAGTAGAAAAAATGTTTTTTATATATGTCTCTAGTATGGAATTTTAGGTTTCTAGCCTGTTGAAGAATTAGTATATGAGACATGCTGATAACACAGGAACTAACTCAAGTAAGAAATAGCAGTCCTACTGATTACTGTTTGTGTGTCTGAAAATTAGCAAGTTTATGAAAACTGAATCTAATCGCACCTAAAGTTGTGACAAACAGTGGAATTTCTGGTCTGCTAAGATAGGAACCACTTCAGGCCTGAAACCAATTATTGGCCCCAGTTATAGCAGACCCATGGAATCAATGGAATTTTAGTAAAACAATTACAGTGGTGCCTTGACTTATGAACGCCCCGACGTACGAACATTTCGACTTACGAACGGCTCCATTCGCAAAATTTTGCTTTGACTTGCGAACGGAGCTTTGACTTACAAACAAAAAAATGCGGGGAAAGCGGGAAATGGACTTTGGACTGCCTGGTACTCGCCTGGTACTGTAATTTTAAAATGTAAAAATTGGTTTAAAAGGTGCTTGGTTTGGTTTAAAGCTGCTTGGTTTTAAAGGTGTTCTGTTTAAAAGGTGTTCGTTCCCTCCTTTCCTGCCCTTTTTTTTAACCTAAGTAATCTTAGGTTAAAAAAAAAAATTCTCTCCCTAGTGGTAGAGGACGGATTAACTGGTTTTGCATTAGTTCCTATGGGAACTAATGCTTTGACTTACAAACGGCGCCTCGACATAAGAACAAAAAACAGCCGGAACGGATTAATCGGTTTTCAATGCATTCCTATGGGAAATGCTGATTTGACTTACAAACGTTTTGATTTACGAACATCTTCTGGGACAGATTAAGTTCATAAGTCAATGCACCACTGTAAAACCGCCCAGAATAGAAACGTTCTAGATGGGCGGTATATAAGTTTAATAAATAAATAAATAAAATAAATAGTACTAAGTTTATTATCAAGGAAGGAAAAGATGGAAAGGCTGGCCTAGAATTTAGTCTAGAGTATTATTATGTATGAATGAAAGGCTACTATCTTCTCAATGAAGAAATGTACAAAAACTGGCCTAAATCCAAGTGTTAGGCATAACTCATTACAATTGCTGTAAACCAACGGAGACAGTTGGAACTTGAGATTTTTCTTAAATTTCAAAATTCTTTTTTTTTCAAAATAAAAAAAAATCTGCACATAAATATTTTGATTCCTGAACATATTATTATTATTATTATTATTATTATTATTATTATTATTATTATTATTATTATTATTATTATTATTATTGTTGTTGTTGTTGTTGTTGTTGTTGTTGTTGTTGTTGTTGTTGTTGTTGTTGTTGTTGTAGAGAATCCTGTGCAGGATTCCCCAGAAAGAGTACTGGCCTGCACAGAATATGACAGTCTCCCCAAATCCTACACAAGAGTCTCTAGAAAGGGGACTGAACTGTGCAGAATTAGGCAATTGTGCAGAATGGCATCTTTCTTTCACAGTGTTCCCCTGAATCCTCCACTAGGTTCTCCAAAAAGAGCACCAAGCTACACAGAATTTGGCAATTTTCTGTGCAGAATAAGCAAACAAAAATGTAAAACAGATAGGAAACATGATGTGGTACTGTTCTTTTAAAAGTAAACATTGATATTTGTGGACTAAAGCCCCAGAAGTCTGCATACATTCCCCCAGTCAGACTTCTTGGGTCTTTTATCAAGAAATCAAAGTCCTAAAAGGTGTTTTCAAGTACTTAAACTAATGAATTCAGTGGTCAATTTCATCCCGCGGGGAAGACAGGGGAAGTGGGTGGGCAGGGCTATGCTTTGTGAGAGTTGCAAGTTATTATGGGTGTAGTAGTCTCTGCTCATTAGTCTCCGCACAGAAAGCTTCTTTTAAAAAAAAATACCTGATCCATAATCTCCTGTAGCTCCCACAAAGCTTAGTCCTGGCCACCCACTTCTTTTGAAATTCACAGGATGGAAATGGTTGCCTGAGTCTGAATTCTTTAGTTTAAGACTTCAGTTTCTTAATTAAAGCTCCCAAAAGTCTGGCTAGGGCAATTCTTGCAGACATTTAGAGGCTGTAGTCCATGGATTCTGAAAATCTCATGTCTATTTAAGAGTTCTGAAGTAAAAATCAACTGCATCCTAATCCGTTTTTTTACATGGAACCAAGGGCACTCTTTTTTCTTGTGCTTTATGCATCAAAACATCTTGGGCTGACCTTGGTTAGATTACTGCAAAGACATCCATATAGCCACCCTTTATCTTTATGACTGTTTGCAAATTTAATTTGCCACAGAACACAGTAAGAATGAAAAGGAAAAGAGACTTGCAAATTATACAGAAGAGAGTGTGACTGTCCAACATGTTAAAGTTCCTCCTCAGGAGAACTTTGTTTTTACAATGAAAGATACCAAAATTGTTTTTCAGAGTGAGATCCATCTTGGTCTGTGTCACTGAGAAGAACAAAAGATGTAGTGTATATATATTTGCTAAAGTTTGTTGTAAAAACTTTTTTGTCTCTCATATAGTCCCCAAATTTTCTATATGGTATGGAAAACCGAATAGTTTTATGTTTATTTCAAAACTGAATCAGGAAGAATTTTAACTCAAAACTATGGCAATACAGTTTCTTTGGCATACTGCAAAGATCTTTCTTTATTTTGTACCATCTCTTCAGTTAAAAATAAAAATAAAGAAACAAAAGTACATGAAATCATGGCACTTTTGTACATTGTGCATCATCATGGTACTTTCCTTTTGGTTCTTCTCTTAGCTTTAATTTCCAATCTAATGTAGCATAGTTACAACATTGGGATTGTTTGACTTTAAAAAAAAGGCAACAGGAGATGATGGAAATATGTAAGTTATGTGTGATATGGAGAAAGTGGATAAGAGAGTCTCTTCCTCTTTCATGATACCAACATTTATAGTAGTGATGAGAAACTGAATGGTTGGAGATTAGACAAATACAAGAAGTTACATTTCCACACATAGTTAAACTGGAATTTTCTAGTGCAAGATGTAGTGAAGACTTTCAAGTTGTGCAGCTTAAAAGGGAGGCTAAACCAATGTACTATCAATGGCTGTTGGTGAGGTATGTATATTTACTCTGGTATTAGAGGCAGTATGCTTCAGTTGTTGGGGAATGCAAGCATGAGATTGTTGTCATATTCATATCCAGGTGACTACTATAGGAATAGAATACTGAACTAAATAGGCTTTTGGTCTGTCACATTTCAGCTCTTCCTGTGTTCAACCAATAATCTAACAGGAATGCAGAATTATTTTTCTGCATTTTCATCATTAGTAAATTTGACTCAGGAATACATTATCCATTCTACAGAACTTCTTCCAGCTTTCTGATTATAATTCAAACCGATTTGGCTCATGTACTTTAAAAATTCTCTCCTTTGTATTAAGTCCTTCCATTAAAAATGAAATCAAAGGAACCCCCATGTATACTTAATTCTTTATCCCTTTCCAACTTTTTTTTGTGGAACAGTAAATGCTGTAAAAAGTGTTGTTGCAAGCCAAACACATTGACATGGTTTTGTGCACTTGGTTTTACATAGTGATCCATATCTATATTTCTAATACATTAATTCAGACACCTTTTCTTCTGCCCTCAACAAGTGCACTTGGAGGAGACAAGAAACTCTATACTGGGAAATACCCTTAAGTTAAAGTATTTCAGGATCCAATCAAATCCTTCTCCACCAAATCTGGTGGAATGACAATAGATCTCATTAATCTCTACAGTCTACATCAAGTCTCATGGCACTTGGTACATAGCAACTAAACCTTACTAAACTAATTACAAAAAATAAATTAATTAAAATTTATAAACTTAGGATTGTTATTTTTTAATACTGGCCCTGCTGGAAGGAATGCAAATTTACATTTTTATTTACATAATGTACCAGGGCTTGGAACAATGAAGTATATGAATAAAATAAAAAACAAAATGTGATTATTTTGATCAGCTAGAAACACAAATTTGCACACCTGTAAGACATATATCTGATATTTCTAAAAGCAGGAATTAATCATAATTTTATTCAGTGAGAGCTAAATGAAAGCTTAAGAATAAAAATTTGGCATTGTAATAATTAAAACACATAAAAATAAGCAAGCCATTACCTTTGATGCTTGCCACAAAATTTACCCATACTTCATGCAGAATGTGGGCTTTTGCAGTCTGTCCAGTCAATTATGAGTGAAAGCTGAGAGCTGATTTGTTGGCAGATATGGAAGGGTATGGATAGAAAGGGAGAGAGATGTTCCAGTCACAGGAATAACGATGATTAGAAGGTGGCGAATAAAATTTCAACTTACCAGACACAACTAAAAACAAAACAAAAAGAACAGAAAACATGGAATAAATAAATTCAAACATAAAATGAAACAAGGCAAAATGAATGTGCTTCTAATTATATACTCCACTGTGTTGGTGTTCATTCAGAAAAGAGCAGTATTTAATTAATAATAAAAATTTTATAGGTTAAAAGTTATTTTAAAACCTACGAACTACTATTCATCAAAATACAGCTATCAAAAGAAAAAAACACATTCATGATATACATGGAACAGATGGAATTACATAGATTGCTCTTTCCAGCTGTAGAGAAAGCTCAATTCTAAACCAAGAGATGTGAAGCATGAAAAATGGAGGAGATACAAGAGATATGCTTTAGTGTGAAAAAGATCACCCTGCTGAGCAGAGTACATAGATTTCAGCACGATGCCACCCCCAACCTGCTATAACATATGAAATAATTGTCTACTACACACTACACACTGAGAAACAGTAAAAAATGCATTGTGATATATCATTTGTTACCTAATCTAGGAGTAATTTTCATAATCACCATCAGTGTTCAAGGCAATTATACTCCCTGAAAGCAAGATGGGGTGAATGCTACTCACTGTCTCTCTCATACTGGGCAGAATTGCCTTGTTCACTAAATAACCAGCCTTTTCCACCATTTTCAACAGAGCCAATATTGTTATTCCTCTGCTACCACTCAAAACATTTGCTGGCCACACAATAAATGATCAAAAGGCATTTCTATAAGAACTAAACCTGTAGCTGGTACAGGAAGATTCTCTTCTATTGTGACCAATGGGAGGGAAAGTAAATCCCTACCCTTCTGAGGGGACTGAGAACAAACAAACAAAGACTTCCTTCTACCCTAGCTGCCTCTGGTACCATGGATGAGGGCATGGATTTCCCACATCTTTCTCTGGGACCTTACTTAGGGTTGTTGTGTCAGCAATTTCTAGATGGTTTGGCATTTTGTCACCAGAGGGGCTTGGAAGGCTCACTGGAGGAAAGTGAAAGTTTAAACTATGTTATAACTTTGAACTACATAGTTTTAAAGTTTCTTTCTGTAATCAGTAAGAATATCCCTAAAGTACAGGTAAAGGTAAAGGTTCCCCTTGACAATTAAATCCAGTCGTGTCCGATTCTAGGGGCTGGTGCTCATCCCTGTTTATAAGCCAATGAGCTGGTGTTTGTCCATAGACACTTTCCCTGGTCATGTGGCTGGCATGACTAGACATGGAACACCGTTACCTTCCACCGAGGTGGTGCCTATTCATCTACTTGCATTTGCATGTTTTCAAACTGCTCAGTTGGCAGGACCTGGGAGAAGCAACAGGAGCTCATCCTGTTGCACGGATTCAAAGTGTGGGGAAACTTGTGACCTTCCAGATGTTGTTGGACTGCAACTCCCAGTAGTGAGGAATATGGGAAAGAACAGGCCAGCAATGTCTGGAGGGTGGGGAAAAATTTACAGAAATAAAATGAAATCTAAAAAATAAATAAAATAATAAAAAGCGGGCTTGTTTTTGTGAAAATATCTATTTCAGTGAATAAATCGAATATGAAATAATTTACATAAGATTGGATTCACAAATGATAAATGTCAAAGTACAGTATTCAGGTTTCTAGGAGATGTTCAACATATCTTAAGTCCTCATTTGGTTTTAGGCAGAGATTAAAAATAACTCCTGCAGAGTACACTTTCCTAATTAGCAGGTAAACACCTGCACCATGCTACCCTCCAATACTCTGAGAATATGCCATCTGTCAAAATTCATTAAGTGGGAGAGACACAAGTTTGAGTTCAATTAACAGTGTATGGGATGAGAAGCAGATATATCATAAAAAATAAAATGGATATAGAAGGCAGTTATAATACCATGTTTCCTGGATGTGAAACCATTTAGTATGTTGTAAATTAATGTATAAGACAATTTGATTAGATATGTAGTAACGGCAGTAATAACTTCAATAGACTTTTTAAAAAAATAACATTTATTCTGGATAAAATATGGGTAGGGCAGATTGCAAAGAGAAAGGTTTTTCATAATGAAAACTACAAGTCAATTTTAGATTGTTACAAGTCAGTTTCAGACTTCACTATAACATACACATTCTTGAAGAAGCTGGCAGTGGAGTAGGATTGAGACTGAATGATAGACAAAACACTTAAACAAATCTAGTAAAGATTTGGCCTTGACTTTTATATGGTTAAGGATGTCCCCATATGATCTCATTCAGAAATTCAATGATTTAGTCCTTCTAGCGTTTAGCCTGGAAGCGCTTTGCTAGCAGTGGGGCAACTTCCTTTCTTCATAGGAAACTAGGGCAGAACTAGGCCCATGCTAAGCCTCAAAGACTCCACAGCTAGGCCTTTTCTCCAGATAAATCACATTTAGGTGTCTGCAGGTGCAAGTCTGTCAGGCAGAACTCCCAGAATACAAAACTATGGGATTTGTACCCCTCCCCCAACCAACGTACTCTCTGTTTTTCAGACCTGCTGGTCAGGTTCCACCTCTCTCTCTCGGGCGACTCCATCCCTGCTTGCGCGCGTGCATGACTCCACACACCCCCCGCATGTTGGGTTCCATCACAACTGGAACCTAACGCAATCACTGCGTGGAGGAGGAAGACAGTGCGCGAAGGGAAGCAGAGTCATGTGCATGAGGCTAGCTTAGCAGGAACCTTGACCCCAACCCAAAATTCTATTGCCTAACTTCATGCACATTTTATAGTGGAGTGGGGTCTATAGCTTTCATTCTTTTTGGCTGAAATCTTGTTGCTTAGCGTAATAACTTCCACTAGAATAGGCCCATTGAATCAGCTTCAAAGTGGGCCTACTGTACTTGCAATTTACTATGCTGAAGTAAGTTATAAATAGAGTGGACCCATTTGTATCAAGGCAATTTACAGAGGAGCTGACTCACCAAATCCTCACTGATTCTATGGGCCTACTCCAGCACAAGTTATTACACTAAGCAACAGATTTTCAGCCACGGTCTCTTTTTTTTATTTCATTCATTACTCTGGGTCTTTGTCTTAGCAGAGATAAATGTATCTGTTAGAGGTTATGAAATCATGTGTCAGAAATTATGAAAGCAACTACCATATCTGGCATATCTTCAGTTTTACCAAGCAGTAAGATATTGCCGTAATATCTATGTGCTGTGTTCCCACAGTGTGATAACATGTTCTCAAATACATATTCTCATTTTTTTCTTTTCTTTAAATTGTCTTTATACATTGTGTGCTTTGCAGAAAAATTACCATGTTAAGTTTTTAGCACACATCTTCCTTCCTTGCTTGTGGCTACTATAGTGAAAACATTCACTGTTACACAGCAAAATACTTTGAAGTGTAATATAAAATGTAAAATTTCAAGAAAGCATGTAGATAATAAATTACACCAGTGGACAGAATAAATTTATAAATGGCTACTACAGAGAGATTCAATAAATCAACGGAATGACTTATTTTTTGATTTTTATAATCTTGGTGATACTCAGCAACAAGGTGTGCTGGATGAAATAGATATCATTTCAAAGAAAACCTGAACCCCTGCGCTTTGCACACAGTCGCACACATATGGCAATGTGCTGCAAACTGCTTTGTCTTTTTAAAGTGAAGATGAACAGTGAACAAATGCCTGTATCCCCAAAGCTATGATATCACCATTATCTGAAAAAAAAATGCATGCTGTCTAAGAAATTGGAATGGTTCTTTTTAAAAAGAACTCATTTTATTGCTCATTACTTTGTACTGAAAGATAGTTATAGTTATCCTGTCTGTAAAAGTAATTCATTTCAGTATTCATTAGTAGATAGTTGTGGTTACCATTTCTTTCACCTCTGCAGATTTTATTCAATATTGAAAATCTCTTCCACTTCTGGAACCTAAAGCAGGCTGCAGCCATTTCCCTGTTGAGAAATGACCTCTGTTTCCCTCCCTCCTCCCCCCCGCCCTCCTCCTCCTCCTTTTTTTTTTTTTTTTTTTTGCAGCTTTTCTTTCTTGAAGTCTTTCTTTAAGTTTAAACTCAGATCCAAGGCAGGGAGGTCCCTCAACAGGATAAAAACAGTCGGAGAAGATTCTTGACATTCCCAGGAGGCTCCCAGAAATATACCATTTGAGGATGCAAAAGTATAAGCATCTTAGAACTATAACATACAGTTCTCCAGAATAGAATTCCCTCTGCTGCTCACCCATGCAAAGCAAAAAGTGTGCTGCTTATATACCACCCCCTAGCGCTTCAAGCACTCTCTGGGTGGTTTACAAGTTAATTATGCAGGCTACACATTGCAAACTGGGTGCTCATTTTACCGACCTTGGTAAGGTCGCTGAGTCAACCGTGAGCCAGCTACCTGGAATTGAACCCCAGGTCGTGAGCACAGTTTTGGCTGCAGTACAGCAGTTTAACCACTGTGCCACGAGGCTACATGACACAGTATCATATAGATTTAGACTTCTCCTGGGTCCATTTCTCCTCAGTGCTTTCAGGAACCCAACAACTTTGGGTGTTTTTCAGGAGCTAAATTTTGATGAAATCGATAAGCTGTTTCACTTTTTTTAAAAAAAGAACTGGTGTGTAAAAGTCTTCAAAACCTTTACTGTTACACTCATCTGTGCAAACTGTGTGTACCTTGAGGACTGTCACAAAATTACATGTTTTTTTAAATTAAGCAATGAACCCAAAAACTTTTGTGTGATCCTTCACATCCTGAAAGATACTATTGAAAAAGTTCCACATTTTCAAGATTATATGTTGTAAGGAACAGATCTGCCACTCTGGCCTTCCTAATCTTTCCTCCTTATATTTACAAATCAATGAAAGCAAAGAATCTATGTCCGTCATTAAAAAAAGACCTTCTGAAGACCCTTCTGGTGGCACTGGCATTTTATACGGAGGCTAAAACGTGACAAAGACAACCACTGTTATTAATACATGGCATATGTGTGCTGCATGGAGTAGCATTACAATTCAGAGGGCTCATTCAGCCACATGTCTGGAATTGTGTATGCCTTAGAGGAAACATGCATACCTGGAACTGTGTATGCCTTACAAGTGGTGGATTTACCTTGAGTAGTTGCCCTCATATACCATCTTCAGACTTTAAAATTCAAAAGCAATAAGCAAGGTAGATTTGTAAGGGGAAGTTATTTAAAATATTAAAAGCAAACACAAAAACATGTCATTCTGATTTGTACTAATTAGTACAGCTGTATCTTTGCCAGAATCCAGACTTAATGTTAGTGGACTTATCTTACATAAATATTATTTCTGGAGAGGAAGTTAGAATTTTAAGTTTTGAAGGAAATTCTGTATACAGATATAGATGACTGGAGCCAGTCATTATGAGTTTTCCCTTTGGTAAGTGAAAAGAAATAGTTATTTTCTCCTGGAAGGAGGAAGAGTATGTTATCATGGAAGTTAAATAAAGAATTGAATCTAAAATATGTATTGTGTTAGGTAGACCAAGATATATTGAAAACTAAGCATATGCATTTTTGTCTTGTTTTGTTTTGTGTACTCCAAACCTCAGAGACAGACACATAAACTTTGTCAACGTGGTCTGGATAGCCTCATGGCCCAGGATAGGGCAAGCTTGGACTTAGTTTACTGTTGGAAAAGGTAGCTGCTCCCAGTGCTTGTTGGGAACTCCCCAAATGGAGTCCAAAAACAAACAAAAAGGAATGAACATGCCGAGTAATGACACTCAGGGCCTGTCTGTAAGGATTCTGAAGAGCTTGCTCATTTGCAACAGAAAAACAGGAAAAATATTGTAGCTCAGTACTACTATGACAGAATTGCAAAGCTTATTATAAATGTTGAATTGTATGTGACGCTGATGTCTATCAGAAAGATACAAACTGTCTGGAGTTTTGGAAGTCTGTAAAAGCATTTCAGCAGATTAAGATTCTTGACAAATAGCCTAGGAAGACTGCTACTTTATAAGAAACTATGCATCTAAAATCAGTACACCATTCATACTTTGTGAACTTTATTTAAAGAAAAGTGTTAGCGTGACTGCTTTGTATCAGTGTATGAACTGTCATGAGACAGAAGATCCATACTTCCAGAAAGAGCTCGTGTTACATATAGGTTGTGACTTTACAAAATTCATATGGGAAACTTGGAGATGGATAGTGCTGGCAGAAAAAGCAAAAAAACAGAAACCAAATAAAATCCTACCCTTTTTCTCCATGGAAATAATAAGGCAGACATTAATTAAACAGATCACTGCTTCCTATACATTACAAACTTTTATTGAAATTTGTTTATTGAAAACTGAATCATGGAAAAGAAATAGAAAGAATGTGAGATGAAATGGTTCGAACTCTTTAAACTCAGTTATTTAACAAAATATTTTATAACTTTGTAACTGATGAACACCAACTTCTGCATATACAAAATGCTCTTTTGTTCATAATGCAAGTGTTTGTGTAATTAGTTAATACTTGAACAATAGTATGTGTAACAAATGAATTTGGTGATCCAAAGAATATCTAAAATCCAGCAGTGATTATGTGTTATGTGCTGTTAACTTGGAACTGACATATAGTGACCCTAAGAAGGCTTCTGTAATGGAGAGGTTTTCACTCTCTATCTGCATTAAATGTATCTTCTTGTGATATTATTGCCACATAAAAAATTGAATAAGTTCTTATTTTAATTCATGATAGCTAAGCTCGGCTCTTCTTGGACACTTTTTTGTTTCATGACACACTGAAAGGCAGACTGAAATATGACAACCCCAGTGCTGAAACCAGCGAAAAATGCTTCCATATGGCAATATCTCTGCATAAGTTTTGTAGCTTGCAGAAGTGCTCAACATGTGGATATTCCACATCTTTGAGAATCTTCAGACTGATGCCATATGTTGCCAGGATCCTCTCCTGGAGGAGCAGAGACTTTCTGTGATGTGCAGAAAACCTACCTATTAAGCAGCAGTATACTTTGCAACTATTTTGTGGGAAAGCTGCCATGTCACCTCATTTTCAGTGACGTCTTCATGAAGGCTATAAAATGTAGATAGGTCTTCATTTATTATCTGCAGTGAGCTAAATTAAACACATCAGATCTGTGAAGGATGTGCATGGGGGAGGGGGGATAGTAGAACATCTTTTACTGTTCTTAAACAAAGGAGAAATTATTTGAAGGATTCAGTGGCAGTCTGTTCTGTGAATAATTGCTAAGCAGAATGAAAAACCATAGACTGTGATGACAAAATTCTGAGAGAAGATAATGAATTTAGTTACTTTTAAATTTTTATCAGAATAAAAACAGGAATGGGGTTTATATTTTTTTTAAATGTGTATTTAATCTGTATTTTTGTTTGTTTGTTTGTTGAAACGATAAAAGATGATTGCTTGGCCTGTACTTAGAAGATGAAAATCTGTTTTCAATTCTTTTTATAATAAGAAGCACAGTTTTTCCCCCCATTGCTACAGATTAAATTTATTTGATGATGGAAATGGGGCCACTATAATAAAACCTATCTGAATTTGTAGTAGTAAATCTAGGTGGACTGCTTGAAGCAAATGAGAATGAGAACCACTGCTACTGAAAAGGGAATATAGAAGTCAGTCTATGGAGTTTCCTTGAAATGTTACAGATAATTTTTCAGAAAGGTACTATAATTTATTTCAGCAAAAAATAAAAAGAAAAGAAAAAAGCACTGTGGAACCTTTAACAATGTGAGCTTTCATGGATAAAGTCTCCTTCTTCAGAAACATTGAGAACAAATCTCGGCCACAGGTTTATATCATCTACTTGATGGTGAGGATGGGACCAAGTGTGGGGACATGGGATGGGACCAGTCTAAATGATGACTGCATACAAACATCTGATGAAGAGCTTCCAAAATGATAATAGCTTAACACAAGTATTTAAGATGTAGAAGACGTTATCACTCTAAGCCAGGGGTGTCCAACCTTTCACCTTCCCTGGGCCACATTAGAAGGCTGCTACTTTGTAGCTCTTTCGCCCCAACGGTTAGAGCAGGGGGTCAGGGAACTTTTTTATTTCTGCCCAGCAGGAGGAGGAAGCCAGTGCACTCCCTTCCCATCCCTGGCGCGGGTTTACCCGTGAGTAAGCGCCGCGGAAAGCGCGGGTCTACCTGCGAGTAAGCGCCGCTGAAGGCGCGGCAGTGGAGGTAAGGTTCTGCTTTTTCCTTTTAAAAAAGTTGATCTGGGTGGGTTTTGGAGGGTAGGTTTGGGCTGGGGGGGGTTATGTTTCTGTGTTGTTTTGTTTTTTGGTGATTTTTTTTTTTTTTGCAGTCCCAGCGTGGGACTTGTTCCAATGTTTATTTTTGGATTGGTTTGTTTTTGGTTTGGGTTTTTTGCAGTCCCAGCGTGGGACTTGCAGTGTTTGGGCTTTCCCCCAATTCGAATTTCCCGCCCTTTCCCCCTGCCTTTTTGCCTTCGGAGGTCTGCAAGGGCTCCCTCCGCTGTCGGTGGAAAGCCCTTGGAAACCTCCTGGGGGTCCGATCGCGGTGGCGGGTCTACTCGTGAGTAAGTGCTGCGGAAAGCGCGGGTCTACTCGCGAGTAAGCGCCGCCGAAGGCGCAGCAGTGGAGGTAAGGTTCTGCTTTTTCCGACATCGGAGGAAGCCCTTTGAGACCTCCGAAGGCAAAAAGACGGGGAAAGGGCAGGAAATTCGAACTTTGGAATTTCTTAAAAAATAAAAAATTGCACTGGGCCGCATTACGAGCTGACCTGGGCCGCATGCGGCCCGCGGCCCGCGGGTTGGACAAGCCTGCTCTAAGCTCAAGGTTTGCGATATTGATTCCTCAAGCCCAGTCACTATTTTCTCAGATTCTTGTGGCAGTAACACTGAAAAAGGAAAGGGAAGAAACTTGCCTTCCAGGCCCAATTGAACACCAAGGTTCCTTTGACCTCTTCATCACCAAAGACTGGTGAAGGCGGAATAAAATTCAGATGATGAATTTGACCCACAGTTTTCTTCACTCCCCACTCTGCTTTTGTACTTGGAACATTTCTTGGAATATTCTTGCAGTTAAACTTCATTTCTTATGTCTTGCACTATAGCTTTTTGTACCCATGTATACATATAAGCACAAATACCTTCTTCAGTCTGGTAAAGTCACTGTGGTGGCTGTGATTTTTTGTGTGATTAAAAACTTGTTCTTCCCTTCCTAAGGCTTCCCAGTGATGAAATGAATAATATGGAAACCTCAGGACAGAATTTGGAAATGTTTAATTTCTGAAAAATCACTCCTGCTGACATCATCAGCCTCATGGAACAGGATTTCAGTCCTCATCTCTGTCCAGTATGAATGAGATCCACAGTCACACCTTCTGTTTTCACAGATTATTCAGATAAAGCGTAATAGTGTAACTTAACAGAAACAGAATATGTCCCTGGGTGTTCTTTCCACATGACTGCATAGTAGAGGTGGAAGAAGCTGGTGCTAAGCAAACTATAATTAATAGACAACAACCATAATCCAAAACAGGATTACATAGAAAGGGAGTTTTCTTTTCACCTCTACATATGGTTCCTGTCTCTAGACACTACAACTTTGCTTCCTATCTCACATGTTTCTGTTCCAAAGCCTCTGTTTCCTGTCTCACAGGCTTCTGTTCTCAAACCTCAGCTGCTCTGGAGACAGCATTCCCCATACTTTCTGCTGATCTGTGGTCTTACTCTTATGGTTAATGACTCTTTCACAAGCTGTCAGATTCTTAGATAATTCTTGTATTTAATAAGAAGCATAATCATGAATATGCCATGGTCAGGGAAGACTGCCAACTACTGGAATTTTGATCTTCATAATTTCTATTCTATCTTCATTAGTAAATTGATTAGTTGCATGTACTATGAAAAAGAAGAAGGAAGAAAGCTGACAGTCATACGTCTAACCAGGATGCTTGCCAACTTGAAAATGCTGCTGGTTGATGGAAAACGAGATTTTTAGGGAGGCTGGAACATGTGAGTCAGATGTCATAATTTGCAGAGCCTTAACAATGAAATGAAGTTACCACCCACCCAGTTTAGCACTGGCATAACATGAGAGAAGGTGTTTATATAAAAGTGAGCAGTTTATGAACAACACAGGATTGTTTTAATCAACTATGGCTGTAACTGCATGCCATAACTACACTGAGTTGAAATTGCAGCAACTATTGCTATTGCACATGACCCAAGCCCTACTGCATTTTAAAAATGGTCCCAGTGCATGGTTTTAAATACTGTAATAGGGCTTCTACCATCAGGCAGCTAATGCTAGGAGGTTTCCTGGCTACTGACAGCATAGGAAGGATGGCAGCAAAGTTTTCACCAATGCAACATGCACTGGAGTGGCCCCTCAGGCAAGAACAAAGTTGTCACCTGATGAGTGCTGGGAGGCTTCCAGGCTACTTTGGCAATGACCAGCCTGCAGCAATGTTCTTGCCAGGCCTGGAGGGCAGCTATAGCAGCTCCATTTTCACTGTATATTGAGTGAGTGGGCACTACAAGTGGCCAAGAAGCCTCCCAGCTCTGGCATGTCCTGCTTTTATGTGAGGAACTGAATTAAAATAAGACTTGTGTTTCAAATGGTTTTGTGGCTGTTTGGAGATAACCCATAGTGGAAAGCTTACTGTGGGTTATTTGCAAACATGTAGTTCCTGCCTATGTGGGGTAACTACCGGTCATTCAAACTGCTGGTCAACTAAAGTATCTAATGGCCACAGAATTCCTATACAGAGAACATATTCAGAGATGTGCTCAACAGTGATCTTCTAAGGTACTGTAAATGTTTAACACAAAAATTTGGCAGCAAACATTATATGCTTGTTTTGAAAGGGGTTTCCCAATTTGCCAACAAATTTTAATGTCAGACTGGTACAATCCATTTAAAGTATGCAAAAATGCTTCCTTTACATTACTTTTTCCACCCTGGTTTTCACGAAAATGTGGTGTTGTTCTTTTTAGGGATGCCATGAGGGAACCACATGATTGCCACATGTTTATATGACTACCAGCCCTGCTTTAAGCATCTCATACTTCCAATTAAAAAGGAACCATTCATTCTCTTATGTAATAAATCTATTAATTAACATCTTAGTTTTGTTCATCTAATAAACTTTTCCTATGGCAAAGATTTAACAGCACTACTGGTGGTGTTAAATCCTTTCCTGTACAATAAGAAACCAGATAATACATTTCTATTTAATGACTACACTGGGCTTATTTTGGTCAGACAGGGTAAATGTTTTATAGGTAATCAAACATTCTTATGTGTTTTTCTGAGGATTATATTACCCACCATAGAGGCAGCTGCATGAACCCAAACAGAGGTGGGAGAAATTACTTTTCTGAAACACAAATCCCACAATATCCTAGCTAGCATAATATGTGGGTGTAATGGCTGAGGGATTCTGGGAGCTATTCAAACAGGTAACCTGTCCAAGCTCTGGAGCCACGCCTTGCCATTTTAAGAGAGGAATATAGGTTGCCATATTGTTTCATCATGAATCAGCTGATATGAATCACAAAAATGTCCTAGTCTTGCTTCTAAACTTAGTAGTTCTTGCATTAAGCTCTTCAGTGTATCATCAAGGCTTGACAAACAAACAAAAATCCAGTAAAGGAAGTCTGTATTTTCACACACAGTTCAGTGAACAATATTATCATTACTAATCAAACAGACTTTACTGATAATCACAATGGACACAGTATGAAGAGATGTCAAAGTAAGTTTCCACAAACATAGTGAAATCCAGATGGATGAGAATCTGGAAACTAACTCATAAGCAAGACAGAACAAGAGAGAAAATTACAGCAATTAAGCCAAGGGGACAAAACGATATGACATCATTGTCTGTCTTTTAGCCAGGAATGGAAGCAAGGGATTATCTGAAGAGTGAACATCTGGAATGAATATATATATATATATAACAGTAGTCTTGTGACATAAGTATCCATGTAAAAATTTGAAATAACTACAAATAACAGCATTGATCCGACTTGTCTTCGTAACATGTTAGCTCTCTCAAGAAGTGAAAAATTATCATAAGAACATAAGAAGAGCACTGCTGTCTCTGTCACTGGGGGAAATGCCTATGTTTCCAGCACTGTCTGATGAAGTGGACATGCCCATGAAAACTCACATTAAAAAATATAAAAGTTAGTCTTTAATGCGCCACCATGTTTTTGTCTTTTTTTTACTTTTTATTTCTATTTTGCTTTTAACTATAATGCTTGAACAGACTAACATGGCTACCCCTTCTACAACTACAACTGTTTCCAACTGCATCCTTTAACAGGAAGCAAATACTTTTGTTAACTCTTAAATTGTTCATATTACTAATAGCATAATTCTAAGAGCACAAAATGTCTTCATTTTCCATTTCCATGATGGAACATAACTCTTTCCATATACTGAAAGAAAATCACATTTGAAATGCTTCAGTAGTTGAATAGAAATCCAACAATCAAATCAGAGTGACCTTCCTAGCTTTTGCCAATACAAGTTCCTGTAGTTATTATTTATGGGTACAATAAAATTATGGTTTACATACCTCCATTTCTGTTCATCTCTAGAGTACAAATAGGATCTCAAAGCAGTTCTTACCTTGAACTGTTAACGTTGCTGATGCTTCTGCTTTTCCCACCATATTTTCTGCAACACAAGTATAAGAACCCATGTCTCCTGCCATAACTTTTCGAATTTTCAAGGTGTGATCATCACGGATTTCATATCTTAAAACAAGGGACAGATATGCATCAAAATGATTTGGTTCATCATTGTCTCCTGAGATTGAAATAAAAAAACTGTAAACTACCAAGATGATCTGTACCACAATCAATTGGCCAAGGTCAGTAAAGTGAAACATATATGATCAGTGCATATATACTTTTTCTCCAATACCTACATTAACAATCATTTTTTGTGTGAGAGAAACATTCATGAGTGGTAGCAGTAGTAACAATAATAACTTAACAGCAGCAGCAGGCTGAAACTAGTGTTTGCAGCTTTAAGTGATTAAATATAGAGAAGTCCATTAAAATTTGCTAATATGTCAGGTAAAGCAGCAATAGGCAGACCTTCTCCCTGTACTATTGTTATTTCCTAGACTGCCTCAGACCAAACTCCAAGCCAGACAATTGGTCAACACTTTCTCTGCATCTAGAGACTCAGGTTAAAGACATGAAGTTCCTAACACTGAATGTGGGTGGTGATGGAATTTTTTTGTACATTTAAAAGCACAGGAGCATGATCCAAGGACTTGTGCCTACTTGTTACATGCTCCATAAATGTTGAAGTAGCACACTAATGGGGTGGAAGAGTATGAAGGGGATGCAGGCATTCATTTTCCTTTTATGGAAACACACATCCATCTCTTCAATTTCTAAGAGTTCAATTCTATGCCTCTTTACTCCCTATTATGCTCAGTGGAGCTTAATACCAGTACAGTATATTTAAAATTGTAACTAAAGAGGCTGCAAGATCTGTAGGTTGTGATACTTGCTTTTAATAAGGGATATGCACACACAGTGCCTCAAACATAATATCAAGCTGACAAATGCCAAAACAAAACAAGACAACAACAAGAAGAAGAACTACCAAACTCTAGCACACAGAACATTTACAAGATTTGATGTGATGGGAAGGGGAATGAAAAGTAGCAGTGAGAGAGAAATACTTTGAATGAGAAGGAATGTTCATTCTCCAAAATCTTTCCTTACTCAGATAATAAAAGGTTTATTATTGCACTACATGTATTAATTGACTTATCAAGCCCACAGTATCTTCAGCTCCAATAGCTGAATTTCTGAATGACCACTGTTTATCATATAATTTTCACTTTGTATTTTCTGCAACTCCCTCTGTATTTGTGATCCTGTGTGTGTGTACTTCTAAAGGAAATCCACAAAAGCTTATGCAATAATAAATTTGCTTTTCTTTCAGGCAAGATTTGTGTGTGTGTGTTTTACTACAACAAAAGAACATGGCTATGCCTCTGCATATACAGACACACAGTAAATCAAAGACCAAACCTTGTTCCAATTTATTTTGAAAGATGGAAAATTTTTACTGTACCTTCCTTTAGGTAGTTCTCCATCATCTTTTCGCCATCTTACTGTTGGCACTGGGTCACCGCGTGCCTCACAATTAAACTCTGCGCTGTCATCGACAGTTACTGCCAAATTACTTGGTCTCTTCACAAAGGATGGTCTTTCTAAGTTAAGAACAAGACAAAATGCGGGAAATAGAGATCACACCAAAAGAAATCATGATAAAATTATACATATAACCTCCAATGTACAATTTTATGAAGTGGACTGAAGAAATCTAGGGAATCGTGAGAGTTTAAAAAAGGAAGAAAAGTAATGGAAAAATTAAACTTCCTTTATATTTGCACCAAAAAAAACCCCCACACTAAACAGAGGATAGTGGAACACCAGACCAGTTAGCCTGCAAGAAATTCAAGATTTTGAGATTATGCCCAAGAAATTAAACAGGTTTGTGGATACTAGACATATGTCTGCCTGCAAAACCAGATCTGTGATCTCCTCCTTTGTCCCTTCTTCCTAAATGGAGAATGAATCAATACTAGAGACTAGTACAGCTTCTTCCCTAGTAAGCATGGCCCCTTTCCTACTAATTCCTCCATCTAAGGAAAAATAGGCTCATACAGCAAAACATTAAAAGGCTGGTGCAAGATAATAAACAGTGAGTATCTAGATAACAGATATCACTTGAATACCTAGAAATAGGGCATCAGATGACATGAGAATACATTCTGATAGGGAACTATGCGCTGAACTATAAGCTCCATGATTTCCACAGTGACATCCACAGTGTGGTCCTTGCATCATGCCAGGTATGGGATGGGATGTTAGGCTTAAAAACTGATTCATGAACGTTGATAACCATCGACAGTTGAGGATAATGGGTCTTTAGTCCATCAGCATTTGTGACTCAAGACTGGGTATTCTATTCCGGGACACAGTCATTTGCACGTCTAAACATTTTACTCCTCTATCCTGACCAGAATATTCATTAACAAGATTCAGTGTAATACTCAGCTGCCAAATCTGTATTTATTTTTAACTTCTTAAAGATAAACAATCCCATACCTAAAACTGTGAGCTCTGCTACTTCACTCTCTCTTTCCCCCACCATGTTTGTTCCAACACAGACGTATTTGCCTGCATCATTTTTTCTGGTGTAGGTGATCATCAGCTTTCCTCCTCTGATCTAGAACAAGAAATACATGAATAACAAGTAACAACTTCTCCATAAAACTTCAACTTAGGGTATAAAAATAACCCTGCACACAATTTTTTTAAAAAATATAAATGGTTAAGCATTCTGGAATCTTATGCTATACTTTCTAACAGATCAATAAACCAGTAAATCAGTTGCTTGAAAATAGCTGTGTTCAGATCCAATCCTTGAGGTATGAGAGGTCCATCTACAAATATTCCCCATTCTGCTCTACCTTCTAAAGCAGTCTACTCTAAATACGATTAAACCTGGATTCAACATTTATTTGTTGATAAATGTCTAACCCTAACCCTAACCCTAAACCCTACTGGAAGATTTAATGATGGATGTTATATTTTGATGGCAAGTCACCATGTATACTCACCTTGGGCAGTGGGGAATGCTCTAGCCTCAACCCCACTCCCCTTTGTTTCACACCCTTCTAGTGAGTGATGAATGGGCAGAGCAAGGGTGAAGAGGAAGAGCATTGAAAGTTTTTTATTATTATTATTAAATAGGTCTTATATCAGTATCATAGTGCCAATCTCATAGTGCCAATTTGTACTTGGATTTAATTTAATTTATGGCTTATTTACCTATACTGAAAAGTATAAAAATATTGGTAATATTACTAGAGAGGTACACAATAGTGTACACATACTCTTTTGGACACATTAGGTTTCCTTGGGAATATAAATTTAAAATATAAAACTAATGGATATTCTTCAATATGACATATCTTTCTTGTGCAACAGAAGTGAGTACATTATTCACAATCTACTATTACATAATTCTTTCTTCTTTCTAAACCAAATTTTTCATAATATGAATATTCCATGAAAGATGGAGGGCACTTAAAATATAATTTTGAATTTATTATTTATTTATTTATTTATTGGATTTCTATCCCGCCTGGGCGGGAAACAAGAAAGAATTATGTAATAGTAGATTGTGGTAGTGATCCATGATCACTGCAGATGGTGACAGCAGCCACGAAATTAAAAGACGCCTGCTTCTTGGGAGGAAAGCGATGACAAACCTAGGCAGCATCTTAAAAAGCAGAGACATCACCTTGCCGACAAAGGTCCGCATAGTCAAAGCTATGATTTTTCCAGTAGTGATGTATGGAAGTGAGAGCTGGACCATAAAGAAGGCTGACCGCCAAAGAATTGATGCTTTTGAATTGTGGTGCTGGAGGAGACTGGACTGCAAACAGAACAAACCTATCCATTCTGAAGGAAATCAACCCTGAGTGCTCACTGGAAGGACAGATCCTGAAGCTGAGGCTCCAATACTTTGGCCATCTCATGAGAAGAGAAGACTCCCTGGAAAAGACCCTGATGTTGGGAAAGTGTGAAGGCAAGAGGAGAAGGGGACGACAGAGGATGAGATGGATGGACAGTGTCATCGATGCGACCAACGTGAATTTGACCAAACTGCGGGAGGCAGTGGAAGACAGGAGGGCCTGGCGTGCTCTGGTCCATGGGGTCACGAAGAGTCGGACACGACTTAACGACTAAACAACAACAAAGATTGTGGTAAGTTTACTACTAAGTCCTCTGATTGAACTCAATGGGAAAATTACTCAATCAAGGTACTATTTCATCAATGGGCTGGAGTTTTATGTTATTGGCTGCCTTTTGAAAGAATACTTGGATTATATTTCATTTATGAAAATATATATGAGACCTTCTCATTAAATATTATTGGCACCTGCAAACTACTTTACAGAGTACCTGTAAACCCCTATACCATTATCCCCGGAATTTTCAAAAGTTTGTTACGGATAAAAAAAAGTAATCCATAAGATATTAATTGACACTGATGATAATTTTTGCTGGAGAAAAGTATTTAGAGCCATAATTCTTGGAACAAGAGTTTTGGAATTAGAAAAACTTTTAAGAATATTTCGGCACCTCTTAAAATATTGAGAAGGCAACTGCCCAGGCTTTGGTAGTGTTGCAGACTGAGACTGATTCTACAGATCAGATGGCAATAGATATAATTTTAGCTCAGTAAGGCAGAGTCTGTATTGCTACTGATACCAAAATAATACAGCATGAACTCCACCACTTATATCAAGTAGCAGAATTCGCAGATGCAACTAATTTCTGGTCATGGATACCAAATGTGAAAGGGCGGCTGAGAGAAGCCTCTTTTAAAACTACTTGTTATTGGATTATTATTTTTCATAATAGGCTATATCTGTATTTCCTGTTGTTGCCAATGTGTAACTTTATTGCATCACACTTGCCAAGCAAATTCTTTTCCTAAACCTTCCCCAGAAATTATAGGTCTGTGTGAGACTGATCATGAATGCATGGTAGCAGATGGATAGACTTTCACAGATGAAAGAATCTGAAATGGTTAAGAAAATAAAGAGGAGAATGAAGGTGCAGAGAGAGAATATAGAATGTGGAAGTTATAAGCAAGTGTCTGTAACTGGGCATCAGAGCAGATACAGAAGTTTGTATTCACTGAGTTAGGTCAAACAGAGGTATTAAAACAGATAAAGCATTTCCTGATCACAGAGTCTAAAAAGCCTAAAAAGGAGAGCTGCTTTTCATTACTTGTTTTTATTTATGCATTCCTGCACATGCTCAGTTGTTACTTTGGAACTTTCCACTAGGAGCTATAAAAGAGTAACCAGTTTGACTATTTGGCAAGACCCACTTTGCACATATACTGTGTGTATTAGTGTTTCTCCAATTTCAAAAGCAATAAAGTTTTCTTGTTTTATTACTGTGATTCACTCTGCAACTCTCAGCCAGTGAACACAAGCTGTGCTGAAGGGCTATCCTTCCCCAACAAGGGCTCCATGCTATATGTGGTAATCCTCCATGTGAAAATCTCTGATTTTCCAGAGTCCCAACTCATGTGGAGAGCCCCTACAGAGATTCACTTCAAACTAACTGCCCTCCACATGTAAGAGAATCACAAAATTGTACATGGAGGGATGTGACTAGAGAAATCCCCGCTATCCATGCATACACATAAGGACAATAGAAGGTTTATTCTTTAGCAATATATCCTTAACTGTATAACAGCTTTACACAAAACTGAAACCTTTGACCATATTTAGGGAAGTGGGGTGTGAGATTCCTTTTCAAAAAGCAGCTGACATACTTCTCTCAATATATTAGATATTTATGTCTTTATTGTAAGTGATCAAAGGAAATCAATTCAAACATCAAGAATGCCACTCTCCTGATTTCACGATGCAGCTTGTGTGATGAAACGTGAAAGTCTTTTACACACATTGGAAAGGCTCTTATGCATGTCACCAATTACTAAAACTTCTTGCCCGTCACAAAAGGTGATTTTCAGCTCCATCTATCAGTTCAGATTCATTTCAAACTGGTGAGCCAGTGAAAACTATTAACTGCTACAGTTAAATAATACAGGCAGTGGATTTCCTACTTTGACCTGCAACCAAAATCCTAATCCCATCTGATTTTAACTGAGGAAGTGTGTCTGTAATAATCACAGCTGTGGAAATAACAAGCTTTGTAAAATATCCAGATATCCCCCTCCTTTTCAAAAATAGCATTTAGGTACGAAACCTATTTTTAGTTTGTACCACTTCTGCAGAAAGAGGTGCACACTACCACCTATAGTTTGAAATAGTACTATCAAGAAACAGGTTTACCACCTTGCCTGCACATTACGATGTTCATCTTGGCTTCCTTAGTGATAAAAGGGGTTAAAGGAAAACTAGTCCCACAGACAAAAGGAATTCTGAATATCTATCTCCTTACAAGAGTCTGGAATTCCACCGATTGTTAAAAAAATGATACTAAAATACCATCTCTTCCTTTAATCCCACTTTACTGGATAATTTCCAGCCAGGCTCTAACATTTAATTCCTGCACAAAGTCCTTGAGCATATAGTTGCATCTCTGCACTAGTGTTCCTGAATGAGGCACAATATTGGAATCTATTTCAATTGACCTTCAGTTTCATACTATGGGACAGTCACATTGGTTTACTTTGAGAAGTGCATCCCTGTACAGCTCCCAATACCTCTGACCATGGTAGCCTTCAGAAGCAGCTGAGTTTGCACTTAGTGCCATTGTTTTGTGGTGTTTTGGTTCTTCTCACAGCACTGGCTTATTCGCTTATTTATTTATTTAAAATTTTTTACCCCGCCTTTCTCCTTAAAAGGACCTAAGGCAGTTTACATAATTAAAAGACAATATTAAAGATAACAAATACTAAAAAGGATCAAACAAATGCCATGCTAAGAAATATAAGTAACACCAAAACACATTGAAAGCAGTAGCATACAACAATCCATTTAAAAACCCCACTCAGGCAGCCAGAAACTCAGGAAAAGTTTGCCTGAAGAAAAAGATTTTTACCTGCTTGTGGAAGGACAGTAAGAACGGGTCTAGCCTAGCCTCTTGTGGGAGGAAGTTCCAAAGTCTAGGAGCAACAGCAGAGAAGGCCCTCTCCCGTGTACGCACCTAATAATACACTTGTGAAGGTGGTGGGACCAAGAGAAACGCTTCTCCTGATGATCTTAATACTGAAGCAGGCTCATAAAGGGAGATGAGATCCTTGAGATAGCTTAGGGTTCTATATTATCCCCCATGACGTTTAACATGTACATAAATGAGAAGAAGTAATCTGAATATTTGGAGTTCAGTGCCACCCCTATAAGATTCAGATTCAGTTTAGATGGTCGCCATTTATTTGCTTTGATATTATTTATTATCTTCATTTGTATGCTGTTCTTCTGTCAAACACACCCAGATTGGGACATACCACAATACAGACATTAATTACACATATAATACAATTATCAAATAATAAAATACGTCACATAAATTGTAAAAATGCAAATAAAATAAGCAACAATTTAAAGCCCATTGAACAATGTCACCTTACATATATTATCACAGAAGCAGTCAAATACCAGTTTACTAATATTGAAAGGTTTACCAAAATAATTCTGTCTTACATCCCCTCCTGAATCTCTGCAGGGATGCCATACTTCTTAGGGGCTCAGGAAGAGAATTCCTAAGCATAGGGGCAGCAACACAAAAAGATTATTTCTTTATATATTTAAGCTGACAAGCTTTAACCGTTGGCACCTTTAGAAGAGCAGTTCTGGGCAACTTCAACTGGCACAGAGGCTCATATACATAAAGGCTGTCCAGCAGGTTATAAGTGGGTTATAAGTTGTGTGGGACTTTAAAGGTAATAACCAACACCTTGAACTGAACTCAGAAAAGCAGTGGCAAGCAATACAATGAAATAGGTGTAAGCCAAGGTATCAGTCATGCATGCCAGGTCAATCTGCTTGTCCCCAACCAGGTTATGGATAAACAGAG
The DNA here is from genome assembly GCA_037013535.1 of Intellagama lesueurii. Classification (NCBI taxonomy): domain Eukaryota; kingdom Metazoa; phylum Chordata; class Lepidosauria; order Squamata; family Agamidae; genus Intellagama; species Intellagama lesueurii. Next base: position 53,206,307 of record JBAJHW010000003.1, on the reverse strand, counting down.
TCTTATTTTCAGGAAACTTGGAATTATATAGCATCAAAGTCACTTCATAGTTAGAGGAGTCATCTCACCCCATGTACCTCTAGATGGGAAAACAGTTGTATTGCCTCAAGCAGAGCTCCCAAGTCCTAGACTTGATAGCCATCTCAGAAGGATACTGTGGCTGAAAGTATCAAGGGCCAGAGAAAGACCCAGGAGGACCAGCAAGATTATCAGGAAATTATCTTGCAGGGCGACCAATTCTGTTTCAGTTCCATGGCATGGCTTAAACCCCAACTGAAATAGTTCTAGGCTATCCATTTCCTCCAAGACTGTGAGCAGCTGGTTGGCCACCACCCTCTCAATCAACTTGCTCAAGAATGGATATTTCTATAGTTATTAAAATCATCTGTTGCTAAATTTGATTTCTTTGGAATGGGCCATACATGTCTCATTTAAACAGAAACGTAAATAGCCCTTCCAAAGAGATGAATTAATGATGTGTGTGGCCCATTCCTTGGTCAACACCTTTGCTGATTTGAAGAACCATAATAGGCAAGGATTTAGAGAAGAGGAGGAGGCTTGACAGCAGGTGAGTGCCTTGTCCACATCTTCAGGCCATACCAACTAAAACTGATCCAATTTAACCCAACTAGATTGTGCTTTGGACATCTCCTTCAGATCTGTTGTTATCAACAAGGAGCCAAGATCCCGATGGATTCTTTCAACCTTGAGGGCTGCCAGTCTATAATATTATTGACAATTATTTTTGTCTGCAAGAAATTAGGACATGGACAACATGCAAAAAGTTTTGCTTGTTGGTTAGAAGCAGCCTCAACTAGTTGGGATCAGTAGCTTCTTTTAGTGGACTCAAGTTTATTCTGCTATCCTCCGGATACTTCTCTGGCAGCCATGAAGTTGAACTCCATGGGAGCTTTTTCCATATGCTCTCTAGTCTTCTTCATTGTTGCTTCATCATCCTTATATCCTCCATAAACTATGGAGAAGATTGGACTCTGAAGCAAAGGCAACATTTAGGAGTGATCATGCCTGCAGCATGGATCACTTCTGAAAACCAGTGAGTGACCAGAGTATCGACACGTGTCAAGTGTATCAGCCAGAACATTTTGGAAACCAATAGGATCCATCAGTCTTCAGCCGTGGACCATAATAATAGGACCCTATGAGGAAAGACTGAAAGAACTGGGCATGTTTAGCCTTGCAAAAAGAAGACTGAGGGGAGATATGATAGCATTTTTCAAATGCCTGAAAGGCTGTCATACAGAGGAGGGGCAGGATCTGTTCTCGATCATCCCAGACTGAAGGACACACAACAATGGGCTCAAGTTACAGGAATTCAAATTTAGGCTGAATATCAGGAAAAACTTCGTTAGAGCGGTACAGCAATGGAACCAAGTACCTCAAGTGGTGGTGAGTGCTCCAACACTGGAGGCATTCAAGAAAAATTTAGACAACCACCTGGCAGATATTCTTTGATTTGTATTCCTGCATTGAGCAGGGGGTTGGACCCGATGGCCTTATAGGCCCCTTCCAACTTCATTATTCTATGATTCTATGATCCTCCTCCCCATGGAGAGGTACAGTTGTGTGGAGTCCAAATCTCAACAGGACATGATCTCAGCATGATTGATTGATTGATTTGATTTGACATGAATACCACATCTAGAATGTGACGTGCAACATGTATTTAAGTATCCAAGGCAAGATTTGACGTTATTTAAGGCAAGATTCAATGTTGCTAACAAATATTTTATTTTAGTTGGTTAACTCATATTTTTATGTTCCAAGCAATAGCGCTTCACAGCACAGTTCTCATTTTCCACTAAAAAGATCAAAGTATTCCAAAGCCTATTCATACAGCTCATACGAAGATGACTTTTGAAGTTGCATCTCAGCTTTTTAGATTTTCCTTCCACTTCATAATTAGTTTCAAAGTTTACATAGCTGTGCTCAGAGGCTTAAGCATTCTGATCACAAATGACAATTTAGAATGAAGAGTGAAACACATGTGGTGGAAAAAGCAAGATTCATGTAAAGCCGCATCCGGCAGTCTAATACGTTCATTGGCTGTAAGAAGCATGTTCACAGTGTGAAGTGCTTCACTACAGCTGCCTACAGCTAGAAATCTATCCCTGAAAACTTGACATCTTCAGGAAGATAGAACTCTTATTATCACTGCAAGACATATGCACACAAAGATGACAGTCAGTTATTGAGATAGATGAACATGCACATATAACGTACAATGTATTGCATACAAATGTCATTTTCTTGCCTTTGGCAGAGATTGTTTGAGTGTGGGGGAAAAGGACGTCCTTTATCATCTAGAAAACCAGCAGTGCATAAGGTTTGAGGAAGATCTGAGGTATGGAAAATAGAATGCTAAAAATAAAATGCTGGCATATATTTACACATATATTCTAAATCATTAGAATATATGCTTATGTTTATAATATCAAATAATGGTAATACTGAACAGATACCACAAATTAATGGAATCAGTATGATAATTCTGAGTTACACACAAAGACTAAAAAAAGCAAAGTAAAATATTTTAAAATATATCATGCATCACTTTTACTAGGGCTAACGGAAGCTACTCACAGGTTTAGGGAAATATTCTGTATGGTGCTGAATATTTTTAACCCTTCTAAAAAATTTCTGAGAAGTAAAACTGTTTAAGCACACCATAGTTTGCTTCTCTCTGAGATCGCTTTGTTTTCTTACAGTGACAGAAGCAAAAGTAGTGAAAAGAACAGAAAAATGTTGATGAACATCACAGTGAAAGCATTTAGGGGGAAAATGCTTGCTGCACAAACACATACAAACACACTGAAACTATTTTCAGCCCCTGTATTAAGCAACAGAATATAATATATATTCCATTTCTTTAGAATATCTGGAAGAGCTACTTTTTAAAGAGCAACTACATTAAAAAAAACCTAAGTGATATACAATTAGTCATAAACCATAACCTCAAATTTCCTAGTTTCTTATAAAATTTCCTTTAGCTGAAAATGGTCCTTAGCATTTTGGGGCATTAGAACTGGGTGACATAATGTGATCTCACTGGATTGGATACAGATTTACTTGGTTGTATTTAGGTCCAGTTGAAGTAAATGAACAAGTTAGCCATGATTTCAATTCAGTTGAGTCTGGAACTCAAGTCAACTAGTTCTCTCTCAGGGTCCTCTTGTCACATACCTGTAAGACAAATCCTCCAGCGAGGACAAATTGAAGTCCTTGATTGTAGGATTGGCAAACAGCTGACTGTACCTGTGGAACCACGACCTGGGGGAGAAAAGTCAGCTGCAACACTGGATGAAGGGAAAGACCTCCTCCCAACCCACAAGATCAATACAGAGAAAGGCAAGGGCCCAGCTAGAGATAGTTAAGAGAGCCCCAACCTTGGAAAGATCTCTTCATGGACAGAGGAGAATCAGCCTTCGCTCATAGAATGTCCTAGGTCTACATAGCTCACAATGAGCCTTGGGCAAACCTCCTAGCAAAAGCAATATGTAAGCTCATGGCTCCTGAAGGCTCAGTGCTGGAATAAAACTGTTCATTGCAGTTTGCTGGCCAAACATTACTGAAAATGATGTCGACTATCTTGGTACTGCTCTGTGCTCATTTTCTCTCCTAGCTACTAATCTTGGACATCAGCCTTGACCTGGATATGCCTTCTTGGAACTGATGGTACTGTTAAGACTTGCTTGACTGCTTTTCTGGACTGTAGGCTAGTTAACTCTTTGAAGTCTCATGACTATTAATGTGTTTCTTCAACACCTCCTGGAAGTTACCACTGGGAAGCAGGACATCTTTGAATACAATATCTCTTTTTAACCTGTCACCACTCACCACTGCTTTTAAGCCATTTGCCAAAACTGACATTGTATAATATTAAACAGTCAGATGAATCTATCAATCAAATGTTAGTGAGATTTAAAACAGCTGTACAAACTTTATGTGGTAGTGCTGGAGGAAGAGGAGGAGGAGGAAATATTCAGAGTGGGGATATAAAGGAATATGGGAAAGTGAAAACATACACTGAGAAATTTATATGGGGAAATTTTTACTAGTCCAAGATGCACTGAAATTTGACTTGGTTTAATAGAATGTTTCCCAAATCATATGTATAGGCTTTGTATTCCAGGTAATTAAAGTTGAATTAAATAATATGCTGTAGCAGTGTTTCCCAACCTTGGGTAGCCAGATGTTCTTGGACTAAAATTCTCAGAAGCCTTCGTCACTAGCTGACCAGGATTTCTGGGAGTTGCAGTCCAAGAACATATGGGGACCCAAGATTGGGAACCACTGTGTTATAGCTATGCTATTCTGCTGAACGAAGTGAACAGCAGACCACCCTCCTAAGCTTTTGAATAGTCTGAACTTTACAGTGGTTGTTGGAAGAGAAATGTTTTGGTGGACTGATGGCTCTAGTGCCTGATGTTGTAAACTGCCCAGAATGGCCTTCCGCTAGATAGGCGGTATAAAAATGAAATCAATCAATCAATCAATCAATCAATCAATCAGTCATCAATGCTAATCTCTTCTGGCTCTGGACATGAAAGTAACTGAAACACAATCTGAGTTTTTGAGACAGGGCCCTAAGAATCAGTGTTGAAGAAATGCAATTTTGGGATAAGGGCCTTGTCAGTAAGTCTCTCAAACAGTGTAAGACCGTTGCCTCAAATTTTTAAAATGGCCAAACTTAATGTGATCTGTGAGGAGTGGATGGGAAGGGAATTGGAGGAAAATTAATTTCATATGCCCATATTTCCAAATTTGAAAAGTAATGCACAGAAAGGGATTTTTGATGGAACTAACTGGAAGGGAAAGGATTTGGAAGAGTAGTCCAAGAACCTCATCAGTGAGGCAATCCTGAATGTTAAGAGTTTTTAGAAGTTACTCTTAATTAGTGGTTTGTTGATAAATTTTGAAATGGAGACACACATCATAGCCATTTCTGTATCCATAGTTCCATTAAGAGTCCAAAATGCAAGCTGTGATGTTTGTCCACACTAACAAATAAGTTCTAGCAGCTTTCATAGATAATGAATAGGTACTGAATTCTTCGAGGCTAGCGATATAAGAAATATGTACAACATTCTTCACTGTCATCAGTTTTAGTTGTCTTGACAAGAAATAATTTTCAAGATCCACGATATTCCTTGCCTCCAGGTAAGAGTGAGACAAGGAATGTTTGTTTCTCATCCCAAACTCAACAATTTACATAAAATGTCTGGACAAAACTGGTTGTCCTTTCCTTCTGAAAAGCAAAGCACATACACAGAGAAACCAAACAACAATTGGCTGATTGGACAATGTGTGTAATCTTTAGAATTCCATGTAAGAAAGCAGGAATCACTGTAACTTTATGCAAGTTGTGTTATTTCTATTAAATATTATGTTGCACTATTTTGCTTACTTTGCCAAAACAAGAGAGAACCAAAAAAAAGGCAAAACCCTTCAGTTCTTCTTTTATCTTCATAAGAGTATAATAAAAAAATACATTGTCCTCTCCTGAAGAAAGGAGGGGAAAAAATGCAGGAAAAAAATCCTCGTTGTCTGTGAGGATGAGACAAGCAAGGATTTACATCCCTGTTTAAGACCAAGCCATGCCAAAGACACCTTAGAGCTGGAGTAGCTTCCAAGGAGCTGCTGGGGAAAATCCAATTTATGTGTGTGTCCCAGCTACTGTGAAGGCTACAGCCACGTTCTGAGGGGAAGAGGAATGTTCAGGGTAGTGGTAGATCCCTGCATTATTTCTGTGATTATTACTATTATGCCTTTGATTCACAGGAATTCTGCTTTTGTTCTTTCCTCCAATTTTTGTTCTTTCTTTCAATTACTGTATAAGGAAATTATTTACAGAACTGATGATATAGGAAGTCCTATAAAAGTTTTCTGAAACAATCAAGCAATCTTTCCTTGGTCCTGGAATGTTACTGCTTCTACAGAAAATAAGAAATATATTAGCTCAGAATGAAAATCTAGACTGTACATTTATTCTTAATATATTCCTACATATTTTTCTTTCATAGAAACAACAGCTGACATAAGATGTAAAAGGGAGATTGAACCAAACACAGTTTCTGCTATACCTTAATTTTTCTGCTACCAAATAATTTCATTCACAGGATTTGCTCCACATATGTAACTACTATCAAGTTGTTCAAACACTTCAAAGGTTATGCATTCTAAATAATTTTAATGATTGTCCTCTAATTACCGTATTTGCTGGCGTATGAGACGACTGGGCGTATAAGACGACCCCCCAACATTTCCACTCAAAATATAGACATAAGAACAGAAACAGGCAGGGAGAAAAGGCGGGCAATTCAACTTTCTAACTATAGGTGGCGCCGAGGCTGCTTCTTGGTGCTTTAGGTCTGTCGGCCATTACTGTATAGGGTGTGTCGCAGTTGAGAGAGCTCCGGCTTTCCGAGTGAGCCTGTGTGTGTGTGTCTGCAAGGAGGTAAGCTGCTGTTTTCTCCTTTTAAAAAACTTCTGGGTGGGTTTTGGCTGGGGCGGATATGTTTCTGTGCTGTTTTGTTGGTGGCTTTTTTTCCCTTAATGCCTCAGCAAGGGAGCTGAGTTTATTGTGTGTTGTTGGAAGTTTCCTCCCTTCTTAAAGCCTCAACAAGGGAGGTCGTTTTACTGCATGTTGTTGGAGGTTTCCCCCCTTCTTAAAGCCTCAGTGCCTTCCGTTTCTTCGGCCTGAACGGATTAATTGGTTTTCAATTCATTCCTATGGGAAATGGTGCTTCGACCTACGAACATTAAAAAAGAGGACGAAATGGCTGAAAAGCCTCCAGGCAGCCATGTGGCTGCGGCCATTTTGTCTTCTCCTCCACTCCTCCCCCCTCCCCTCTCCCGACGATCAGCTGATGGGCGGGCTATTAGGAGGCTTCCTGAGGCTTTCTCTGCACTGGAAATTCAGGGGAAAAAGGTGGAAGCTACCGGTATGTCTATTCCAACTGAAGTGCACCCGGCGTACAAGACGACCCCCCCACTTTGAGGCATGTATTTCAGGGTAAAAAAGTAGTCTTATACGCCGGCAAATACGGTATCATCTTCTAGTTATTGAGATTAAAAGCCTAAGCCACAAAGATAAACTTTGTCTGATAAATATAAAAAAGTAAGTAAGTAAGTAAGTAAGTAAGTAAGTAAGTAAGTAAAATGAAATATAGTAAATTCCCTGGAAAAAGAGTTATATCACACATTGATGCTATGATCCTACCCAGATCCAAATTTTTAAAAATTCAACATATATAAGCATTTGTCAGCAATATTCTACCATGCTTAATGTTGGGTTAAAGGTAACCTGTCATTGTTTCTGTTCCTACCTTACTCCTTTGATAAAGTGACCTGTGTGCCTTGTAGGTTTTCCCTGATACTAATTGCTGTTTCCTGTCACTGCAACTTGAAAGAATAAGCCAATTAGCCACTCTTCCAGTGAACCTGATTTCCTGTTAGACAATCTAGTCTCCTTCTGCCAAATGAAAGAAATTTTGACAACCTTTTTCTTAGATTTTATGTAGAGCTATGTCATGTCCTGCATCTGTCCCTGTATTCTTTACAGGGCAGCACATTTTGGGAAGCCATCATCTATGGTGTCAAGTATTTCTGAGATGTGTTTGTGACTTCTTGCCCTTTCATTCCTTCAGCTGCAGTTGCAGTGTCTTACAGACAGACACATCCACTCTCTTTTCCCCCATGTTTCCATATATTTTTAATTGAAAACTGAACTGCTACAACCCTTTCCATGCTGAAGTTTCCTTACTCTGTGCATGGTTGCTACTGTTTGATTGCACAGAATTTCAGAAACTATTGAAACTGGAGATACTACAAAGCTTCCACTGATACAGAGAAGGGAATGGATCTCTTCTACTCCCCTTACCAAGCATGCTACCTGATTTGGATTGTGTAGCCAGCATTTATTATGTGAGATAGAAATGCAGAATCTGTGCTAGTCTTTGTCACAAGAAGTATAACAAATAACTATATATACAGAACTCCCCCACAGCAACCAGATTATTCTGAATGTGTTTCTTTCTCAATTTGTAAGGCCTAGATATACAGAACATCCTGCCCAGCCCTAAATCCAATTGCTATCTTGTGAGAGCGCAGGCTCACTGATCGTCCTAAATGTATATAAGTGTTGATTTACTATTCAGCAATTGATTCAACAAATCTACATGGGACCAGAATAGGATTTAGGTCACAATGTGTAATAAAACTTCAGATAGGCTTCTTTGGAAATGCTGCAATAACTGAAACCTTCAATTGCTGTCAGCACAGTATCTTATATCAATGAGATTGAGACCACTACAGACAAGATTATAAAATGAACAAAATTCAGATGTTTATTAGGGAGAATAGGGGTTATTATTCAGACAGAAGGATGACACTGTGTTAGCATACAGTTCTCATTTATTCGGGATTAAATATGTTGGCCAAAATGCTATTGGCTAGCTGCATTGGCATAAGTTCAGTAGTGCAAATGGCAGTGGCAAATTGCAGTAAGTTAATAAACCACCACTTGTATCCCTTGTTATGTGCCAGTCATGTAAGCTGGTGTACAATTAGTGATACAAGTGGCAACCTGATAAGTAGCAGCCATTAGCATGCCTGCTACTTTGTATTGAATCTAAGGCAGCTGTGACTGCCTTAATAGCAGTTGGAGGCTTTGGACTGAGTATCTGAAAAGGGACTAATGAGAGAATATGCCTTTAGCTAGAGGTGAAAGAGGTGAACTATGCCTTTAGCTAGAGATGAACCAATGAGGGGAGGGCAATACATTTGACTGATTATATTACCAACTTGGTTATGTTACCAATGTCCCTCGGAACACTCTTAATACAGACATGCCATGACTTATCCACTATTTTGGGGTGAGATGGACCACAATCTGATTTTCACAATGTATGTAAATGTTAATTGAAATCCAGTAGTAAGTCACAAATACAGTAAGTCCACTGAATCAATAGAACTTTCATAGATGTTGAGTTACCAAATCCCCACTAATTCAATGAACCTACTCTAGCTGTGACTTACTACCGAATTTTAGCCATTTCAAGCCATTTAAAAATATAAATAGTCTACAAAGTCCAAAGCTTCATCAGGAACTGGTACTTGGTAGGACCACAAAGCTTAAATCATCAACTTTCTACTTCTCTCAACAAAATGAACATGAATAATAGTTTGGTGGGGATGCTAGAGCTCATCATGCCACTCTGGTCTAATTCCCAAAGTGCCCACAGGAAATAAAAGAATGTTAAACCAGTTCAAAGTCTAAACACCATGAATTTCTCATGATGAACTGCACTGGCTATTGAACTCCTACTCTCCTACATATAGACTGATTTCTATTCCTTGTATGTCTCTGCAAAGACTGAAAATATAAAGCGTCTTTCAGAAGCAAGTATTTTCCATAGCAAGGTTTCAAAATGGAAGATTTCTTCTGTCATCAGCATGATGCATAAATGTCAGTGATTCCTTAATGAATATTTGTGCAGACTGATGATAGGTAAACCACTTGAGAGTACCCTCTCTTGCTCTCTTAAATGCTCTGGCTCAAATCTTGTTTGCTCTCTGTTGGTGGTTTACCATTCCTTTGAGTAGGCTGAAGAAACCCGCTGAGATAATTGCTTTTTCTCTAGCTGTCTTGGTCTTTTCCTGTAATTTCACAGTGCAGTTAAAATCCTCAGACAATATTGTTGTTAGAGATAACTTGTAAAACGCACCAAAGACAAATAATAGCATGGGGATAATGAGCTAAATTGTGAATTCAGGATCTTGGCCACCACAGTTCTCTGTCTCAGTGACTGACCTTTTTACACTTCTCTTGGAAAAAGAATACAGTGACCCTGCCATTATTTGTAAAATATCACTTATGCCAGAACTTATTGGACTGTCTACTTCGTTTATCTTTTGTCACAGCTATTGTTTACAGAAAGCTATGGGAACCACATTAAAACTAGGAAATTCAAGACATGGAGCTAATGCTTTTCACAAAAAAACTCCTACCTTTTCCATGATAATATTGAAGCACTGAGAAAGGCTTTCACTGGGAGCCTGTGTGGCAGGATGACAACCAGGGACCATATAATCCAATCCTAACTCAGTTGCTGAATTCAGACATAGCCCTCTTGTCTCTCATACCAGAGCTTGCAAATACATGCTTTAGCAGGCTAGAATATCCAAGAAGGTGTTTTCCAAAAATGTAACTTTACCCAGCCCTGACTATCCTTTTGTAGATATGCCTACTAGATTCTATGTGTCAACAGCTTTAGGGGATTTTGAAAATGCTGTGAAATACTTTGTCTTGATTTCGGCAAAACATCTGACAACGTTCTCAAATTTACTTACACTAGTTACAATATTCTAATGTGATATGGGGCTGTCTTAATAAAACCATAGTTTCTAGTAACTGAAACAACAGCTGTGCATCTTTGCTTTAATCACAGTAATAGCTCCACTGTTTGCATTAATTAGGCCTTCTCTGCGCTGGTCAGTTCTGGGTGCCACACTTTAAGAAAACTATAGACAAATTGAACAGGTATGATAGTGCCGCACTAGTTAAGGTGAGTCACTGTAATATATCTTGATGCACTGTGATACTGTGCTTCAAAAAGAAACATTATAGTATTTTTCAAATGCCCAAAGGGCCACTGAAAGGGAGAGGAGGCAGATTAGCTCTTAGCTATTCTGGAGGCTCAGGATCGCATGTAATGAACATAAGTTTCAGGATAGTGGATTTTAGCTAAACATTACAAGATGCTTCTTGATGTTTAAGAGTGTGACAATTGATTCCCTATTTAGAGGGATGGTTTCTTGCTAGAGGTCTTCAAAGCAGACAGCCATCTGTTGGGTATGTCTTACATCTGGGTCAGCTACACTGAGTGGAGGTGTGGTGGGTGGATGAGAGCCTACAAACCTACTTCAACTTTATGATTTTAGTTTATTTTACTCATTCAGTGAATTTATGTCTCTTCTCTGAAGTTTGAAAAGCCAAGGAGAAAACTTCTGTTCTAACTTTGGCCTGAATAGCTGGCATAATGGCTGTGTCCTGAGGTGGAAACAGTTTGGATCTGACATAACTTTGCTAATTTCTCACACCATCTCTTTTCTGTCTCATTCTGGGCTTTTCTGCTGGGAGATTTTACCTAGCAGAGTAGTTCTTCTGGCAGATACCTCTACTGCTGAATCTTTGAGAAGCAGATTTCGCAAGCACGAGAGCATTTCTGCCAGCATAGAGAGATTTTTGAGAGCAAAACAAACATCTGCCTTTTCCAAGTGCCTATAGCTGGCACATTTGAGCACAAATTGCACTGTGTGGATCCTGATGCACTGTGATACTGTTTCAAGTATAAAACAATACTTCCTTTGCAGAAAAGCGCTTTTACATGTTTAATGAGAAGATGACTGTATTATCTGAATGTACATGCAATATACTGTCCTTAAAAATCTTGTGACATGCAATTTTGAAAAACAACAATCTACAGTCATGGCCAAAAATATTGACACCCTTGCAATTCTGCCAGAAAATGCAACCCTTCTCTGAGAATTGCAAGGGTGCCAATATTTTTGGCCATGACTGTATATATAATAGTTCATCTACTTAAGACTTACAGTTGGAAATAACAGGGATTTTTAATGAAAAGATGCTAACTCTTAATAGAATAATTTCTGTATTCCTGAAATTGGAATAAGCAGCCTGTAGCTTTCATGTTAACATTTCCAAATGAAAAATGTTGCAAAAATATCTACCTGTTGTCTAAACATAAATCAGTGTTTTTAATGTATTCATAACGAGGAAACTCATGCAATTTTAAAGTCTGAAGACCTGACAAAAGGTAACTGGCAAGAATATTGTAACAGAAAAACTCAACTCACTAATTTCTTTTCTGGACTTTAGGCAATTTGTAGCCACTGTTAGCGTTAGCTCTCTGATGCATCCTTTACCATACAATCAGTTGTACTGTTATGTCTCTCTGTCTTTCATTAACTCTTGAAAATAGCTTCCAGTTGCAAATAAAACCACTTCAGCTAAGTTACCCAAACCTCAAAACCATATAAATTGTGACAGAAAGCATCTACTTTTCTGGCAAGTCCTGCAAGGGAGACTTGGATAAAGTCCAACATCATGTATGTCAGATCTGTTTGCTATCTGCTCTTGGCAGAATCCTGAAAAGAGGTAATTGCAACTCTGCACAGTTGAAGAAACCGAAGACCTGAGACAAATATTATTTTTTTGTAGTTCTGTGCTTTGAATTATATTTTTCACATACCAGAAGCCATATAGGAACTTCAGAAATGCAAAGCTATCCAAAGCAGAATGTGAAATAAGCAAAATATGAAATGACTAGACTGAAAGAAAACAAAATCTTATCAAAGCAATACAAACAAAGACACACTAATCATTCACATCTGTCTCCAAGATCCAAGTAAAAGAACCCTTCTCCATAATTTTTAAAATAAAAATCTCTTTGATTGGGAGAGTGTAATGATTGTGAAGTCAGCATATAGATCAAGGAGGTATTTAAAAACATTTTTATTTTTTCCTAGCTGTTCAGAATTTACTGTTGATAATCCAGGATAAAACAAATAGCCATTTACCATCTCACACAAATGATAGCCAGCATGTGATCACTGAAGCATTGTGTTGATTCCAAAACTATGGACAGAATAGAACATGAAATATAACTTTTTTTTTCTGTTAATTGTTAAGACTAAACACTCTTAGAGCACAATTCTAATAAGTTAGGATGTCTGCAGGCCAGCTCAAGCTCTGCTGACCGCTACTCCTTCTAGCCTGGGACTACTGGAAATTAGTTGAAGACTGTCCTCACCTTGGGCTAGCATGGTTAGGCCAGATGCAGCACAAGCTATTTGGGATTTGATTCAGTTACTGCTCCACTATTCTGAGTGCTAAGTGGGGTATTGCTCTACTTGCTTTTAATGATTTTTATGGTCGGGTTGATTTGATTGATTATATGGTTTTACAGTCAAATATGCTTTTACTTTATTTTATAATTTCTCTAAGATGCTTTGAATACTATTTTTTGTGTGGAAAAGCAGATTATAAAACTATAAATAAATACTAAGGTTTTGGATAGTATAAATGTGCAAATTTAAATAAGTCTATGGTTGGATCCAGAGTTCTATTAGTGATAGTCTGGTCATGGAATAAAATACTCTTTAATTTAAGCTTTCCCTTCTTCCTCTAGGCCTCTGAGCCACATGAAGACTTGCTCTTCCCATGTAATAGCATAAGATGCTGCATGGAATGCAGCTGGGAATATTGGGTTTGGAAAAGAATGCACTGGGCATTAGAAAATCGAAAGTAATTCATTGCTGTTAATGTTTAAGTGAAAGCATTTGACTCCTTGAATTAACCTTATTAATTCATTAATTAAAACACTGCTTCTGAAAGTGAGATGTACAAGGTTCCTAAATGTCTTTGTCAATCTGGTACTTTCTTCTAAACAGACTACAAATCTGATGATGCTATCATTAAATGGGGATAATAGTTAATAATTGCACACTGTCAAGTCAATTCTAACTTATGGCAACCCCTTCCACGGTTTTCTAGGTAAATAATACTGAGAAGTGGTTTACCATTCCCTTCTTCTGGGGATGCTCTGGGACTGTACAGCTTGCCCATGGCTACACAGGCTGGCTCTTCTCTCAGAAGGCACAGTGAGGAATCAAACGGCCAACTTCTGCCTCTGCACAAGAAACCAAAACCACTGAGCTATCCAGCCAGCTAAATGGGAATACTGGGATACAATACATTTGATTTTCCCTAGAACATGGCAACCTATAACACCCAGCACCTTGTCACACAGCTGAAAAACTTGGATGATTTGCATGGCCTCTCTGCTAAGCAAAGTTATCTTGGTAAGTGAATGTGAATGACTATCTGAACTTTCTCTATATTCAGTATTGTTTATGTGCATTGCATGCTTATAGGTTAAATAACATATCTGATGATTTAAAGAGGACACAAATGAAGTTAATACTCTCTTATTTTACTGCAGACAAGTATTCAGTTACAAACAAGGTATTCTCTGCTATTCTACAATTCATGGTTGTTAGGGGAGGGGCCATGCAAATCATCCAAGTTTAATCTTCCATCTAAATTTAATATTTCAACTTGCAAAAAAATCATCCTCAGGAGTCTGGTCTTCCTTCAAATTCAATTTTATAAGACCATTTCTCAAACTACATTATCCATGGGAGATTGGAAGCCAGCAGTTTACAGTTGTGTGATTGTCTTGTCAGTGTGCTGTGTGTGATAGCAGATTGGTTGCTCTAACCAGAAAAGACTGAAAAAGATGGAGCTGAAATTTCACACCATATTTACCTTATTATACCTTCTATATAGCATTGTGCTTAAGATATTTATCTAAAAGTAGTCAAAGAGTTACTTTGTAATTCTGCATAGAGCATTTGTTCCCAATGTTTTGCTTGGAGTCCAAAATGTTTTCATATTATACCTCAAAATCTGATAGTTACTCATGTTTCTACAGTTTGTGGCAGTTGTAATTCAAAACCATCTAGGGTCCAAAATATGACAACCACTGTTCATAGAGACAGTCTTTTGTTAAAGGTATGTGAGTGGATTTCCCTTTGGGGAGGAGGCATGATATATATGTGTCCTCCTCTGAGAGTAAAATAATAAAAAAAAGTTAACTAAAAACATATTTAACATTTAAATGCTATTTTTAAAACATTATTTTTATTAGTGGCTAAAATGAACATGTCATTTTAGGCTCTGGCATGGAAAATGATTGAAAACCACTTCCACTTTTCTTTCCAAATTATTGACTCATCCCATCACCTGTAAAGAACATTAACAAATCTGATTTCCTCAAATTGACAGATGAATTTCTAACCTTTAACATGTTGTTCTCTAATAGGTTTCAGTAATTAATCACATGATGTCATAAAGCCATGGGTCCTCTGCACATGCATGTAAGCAGAATAATAGCATCTTCTGCCACTGGGTTTCTCAAACATTTCTATTTATAAAGTCAGAACAATTCATATAATTCATCGAAATGTTCATAATGGAACTGTATTTCAACTAGACACTATTTTCGACTAGCCAACTCACTCACACATACAATATGATTTTCAGCTCCCATAGGTTGTGATAATAAAGATACAATAAATATTTGTGTAATGAATATGCGTAATAGTAGATAACTGTTCCAAATATGGCAGTCCTTAACAGTATGGGCTTATATCTGTGAAGATTCTCAGTTATCTAGGTGAGGTTGTCTGGAAGCTGAGTCATGGCAACTGGACTTCTTTCTCATTAGGTTGAAATGTTTCGCTACTCATCAGGAGACCCCTGATATATTCTCCAAGTTGGTTTCACTTCCCCCTGGTCTGAATAGGCTCCTTAGATGGACAAAGGACTGGGAGTGAGTGAAAATCCCACTTCTGCAGTCCTTCTCTACCCATTGTCAAAGGTCGTTAACAGTCTTTGACAGTGGTCTTTCTGGTGGGTGTGGTCCTGATCTTTCTGGGGAGGGATGAAAGGGCAGCATGATAAATAGGAGTCAGATTGTGTCTAAGGCCTCCACCCCTGTTGAGTGAGGGATTTTCTATATGCACATGTATGGCCTCTCTGACCTCTCTCTCAAACCACCTATCTTCTCAGTCCAAAATGAGTACATCTTGGTCATCAGATGAGTGTCCTTTGTCCTTCAAATGAAGGAACACTGCTGATTGTGGTCTTGAGCTATTCCCCTTCCTGTGCCGGGCCATTATCCTGTTTAATGGCTCTTTGGTTTCTCCAATGTAGAGCTCTAAACACTCCTCTTTGCATTGGACCACATATACTGTATTAATCCTCTTTTGTTTTGGTGTCCGGTCTTTTGAGTGGCTGAGTCTCTGCCTTAGTATGTTTGTAGGTTTGAAGTATGGGCTTATGAAAATGAACAGAACCTGTGTCTTGTTGTGGCTAATGTTTCACAATTAAGCTCATCTCACAGAATGAGAGACACAGAACACCCTGATGTAACATGTACACTAGGAAATGGGTAATTCTGTGCCTTAAGTAAGGAACAATTTTGCCTGGAAGAAAAAAGGCTGGAAACAGGAAAAAGCCAGAAATGCTACTTGATACCAAGTCTCCCTCTCCCCCTCTTACACACAAACACACACCTCTTTTTCCACAAAGGAAAACTATGCATGTTTTAAAAGAAAAATTGGTTTCTACTTCTTTAACATCGGAAAAGTATGTTAAACTGTCAGGATTTTAACACAGAAAATCCTACAATTTACAAACATTAAATACAGTGGACCCTCGACTTACGGAATTAATCCGTATTGGAACGGTGGCCGCAGGTTGAAAAGTCTGTAGGTCGAGGGTCCATTTCCCATAGGAATGCATTGAAAACCCATTAATCCGTAACCGGCCGAAGAAAAAATACCCCCCCACACACAAAAAAGAAAATACAGTCACTTACCAGGTACAGTAGACCCAGCCCCGCTCCTCACAGTCCCTTGGTAGCCCCGGAACAGCCGGACTCTGTGTGAGCAGAGCGCCGAACAGCTGAGAGGCGGCAACCAGCAGACAGGCGGCAGCCATTTTGGAGAGGCGGCAGCCATTTTGAGAGGCAACCACATGGCTGCTGCCTCTCAAAATGGCTGCCGCCTCTCCAAAATGGCTGCCGCCTCTCTGCTGGTTCCCGACTCTCCGCTGTTTGGCGCTCTGCTCACACAGAGTCTGGCTGTTCCTGGGCCACCAAGGGACTGTGAGGAGCGGGGCTGGGTCTGACCTGGTAAGTGACTATATTTTCTTTTTTTGGTGGGGGGTATTTTTTCTTCGGCCGGTTCCCCGCCTCCCCTTTCCAGTCTGTAGGTCGATTCTCCGGCCGCAAGTCGAAGTGAAATTTTGCGGCCGAAGAAGTCTGTAACTCGAAAAGTACGCAAGTGGAGCCATCTGTAAGTCGAGGGTCCACTGTAACTGTTTTGTTTGGTTGAATATGTCAAACATGCTATCACAGTTTTGTGCAGTGCCCTAGAATCCTCTTTGTTGGAGAGTGGTTAAGAAATGTTTCAAACCAACAAAATATCCTTTTTTATTACTGAAAAACAACATGGAAATAATGGGTTTCTACCTGTTAGAACTTGTAGCTACTCATGTATTGTGCAATATGAATTCTAAAGTCTCCAAAACACCTCTTGTGATGTGTCAGGATTATGGCCAGTCAAAGAGGCTAACACTAACCATTCAGCCACACTGCCCGGACTTTCCTGGTGTGGGTAAGTTCCAGGAGGGCTGGATGTGCTAATGGCTGGGGAAAATGTATAATACCCCTCTGAACATCTTGTTACTTTGAATGATCAGGGAGTTACCAAAAACAACAAGTTTAAGCACTTTTGACTCTTGTGTCAACCCTGCAAGGTAGGAATACTAAAATATAAAGGCACTCAGTATGTGATTGAGGCAAGGACCTTCTTTAGTACCAACCCTCTTGTTCCCCAAAATAACTAAATTGATGTAAAATTTTATATTTTACTTAATGATTTTGCAAGAAAAAGGCAAAAAGGGAAATTTTCAAAAAAACTTCAAAGGTCACAAAAACATAGTCAAAAAGCTATAGAGCAAATAAGCATTCAATAAAGATTTAAGGTTTGAGGCAAGAACATGTTTAGAACAGTTCCCACAAGAAAATATGAAAGTTAGCTAACCTAACTTACACATTAACAGAATATCAGCATGGTTCCAGAACATACAGAGAGTACAAGTCAGGCAGCAAAACAATAAATGAGCATAGCGGCTTTCTAAGAGACACTAGGTTACACTAAGCAACTTCCCTCTCACTTTTATACCCATGATTCCCTTTCTAGACTCTTTGAGTGGATGTTCCAGTCAAGTGTTAAATTACCCCAAACCTCCTCAAAGGAGAGAGTAACTTCTACAAAGTAACCTCTCTTCCCACTCCCTTCTCCACAACTGAAACTATTCCTTGCTAATTAGCTCTATACCAGGGTGAAAGCAGCCTTGGAGATTCTTTTCTCACACAGTGATAAGGCCAGATGGTATGACCTCTCAATTAATCTTAAATCTTAGAACTGCAGAGCTGGAAGGGACCCTATGGATCATCAAGTCTGATCATCACCCTGTCAGGGAGCCATAGTGGGGAATCAAACTCCAAACCTCCGGCTCCACAGCCAGATACCTAAACCACTGAGCTATTCAGCAGTTCCCTGTGGGCACTTTCTTCCCCCTCTTCTGGCCTGCTTCTCCCAAGCATGAGCCAACAGGCCTGTATTCCAAAAAGGCAACCCAAACCCATCATCCCCTATTTTTCCAGTCTCTTGACATGATGCAGTTACCAGTCAAGACTCTCTGGCAATGAATAGCTAAGGAAACTGCAAAGAGAGATACCATGGCACTATCTTCACAAAGTCCTTGTGAAGACTGGAACACATCAGCTAATGCAGGAGAAAGCTAACTGTATCCTTCCAGTTGTTACTGAAGACCAGTAACTGTGTTAACTAGAAATGGTGGGAGTTGAAGTCAAGCATGAGCATGAAGTCACATGAAATACACAAGTTGATCACCCTTGATATAGTAGTAGAATTAAGAGAACAAAGGGGCAAAGAGATGCGCAGTACACAAAGAGGAATCTAACAAGATGTAAGCCAAGACATATGACAACCAAAATGATTTTTAAGAAATGCATTTTGTTCTGTGGGAGACACATACATTTTTTTCATACATACATTTGTATGTTTGTTGCCTGTTTCAAAGTAATCTAGAAGCACACTTCTACTTTCGAAGTATGACGTGACTCCTGGGAAGTTTGCATAGTTAAATATCAAAGATCTTTGCCATTCACAGCAAAAAACCCAACATGTAAGCAGTTTTTTTACATCATAGATGAAGGCTATCTGGTCCCTAATGAATGCACTCAGGCACGTGAAAAGATTAAAATGAAATCTGCAGTATATATTAGGTATCTGAAGTAAAACAGCAATTCCTAGCTTTCTTAAATACTGTAGACAGGTTTATTTCCTCCACAGATCTTCTTTAGTAAAGGTTCTAGGAGTAGTCAAACATGAATAGTAACTAACTTAAAATCACCTATCACAGCTAAAATCTGTAAAAACAGTTAAAGACAAGGCTACAGTAATTACAGTGATGGAGAGAAGCAAAGCATAAAATACCACCTGTTGAATATTTTGTTAAACAAGAATTTAGAGGTTAAAATTACTGTCTCCTCTTCAGACAACCCCAAATCATAGTTTGTTGTCTCCTCTATGACCCTTTCTGTATCACAGCAATTCATCTCCTTTGGATGGAGATTAATTTTTCCCTAGTTTCTTTCATCTCTTACACATAGATCTCTTTTGGCTGACATAGATAATGACTTTTTCCATTTCTTTTCCTCTCTGTCATCCAGCTATTTAGAATTTTCTTTGAAACAAAGAAAAATAAAACCCTGAAAACTGCCCAAGAAGATTAAATGGTATTTTGAAGTAATTTGTTATTGATATCATTATAGCAAACAAATAATTTTTGATTGGTTTCAGATTTGATTCAGCCATTCTTTCCAGAATGCAAGAGTACCATAATTTTCCAACCTATTCTTAGTATCATTTTCCCCAACACATTGTGTCCATAAACTTAATTTGGCAAGACAGACAAAACATTTCAGATTTCTCATGTGCTACTTAGGGGATTTGGCAGAACAGAAATGAAGCTACAACTCATCCAAACCACAAATCATTCAAAATTTGAGCTAAGCACACGACTGAGATGAAAATGTCCATGCATTATTCATTTTTTAACTTTGCACTTAAAAGCCAGAAATCAAAAACAAAAAGATGAATTGCTTCTCAAGGGTTTCCTATTAAAATATGAATTACAATGATTCAGAATGAATGATACACAAGTATTATTACAAGTGTGTGTGTGTGTCTGTGTCTATGTGTGTGTCTGTGTGTTGGGGCGGGGGTAGAGTATGTCAACCAGCTTCCCAGGCCAAACGTTGTGCATTCTGAAGCCAAATGCAAATTAAATCACTGTTCAGCCCCTTTTAATGTATGTGAAAAGGATTACATATTTTTGCATAACATTCTCTACCCTTTTGTTAATGCATATTAATAAAGTATGTTTTGACAATGCAGCTATGGAAAATGATGCAGGACAGGATAAGATTGACCAGGATCCTGTAGAGGTTATCTGTTTGAGCAACCGATGTAGCATTCTTCAGTATCTGTGGTTGGAACATAGGCTTGAATGATAGTTATGCTGGTAGGTTTTCCAAGAAATCTGACTGGTATTTTGTAATCAGACTGCATTATAATCTCTAATAGAGATGTTTCATTTATTTTGTTTTTTTGGAATCCCAGAATTCTCTATTCTGGGAGTCTCACCCTACAGACAAGACACCTAAATGAAGGAGGAGGAGGAGGAGAAGGAAGAGGAGGAGGAAGAGACCTAATAGCTTGTGGTATATTTCACTTCACTATTAGAACCACACTGCTTCTTCTGTTTTTTAAACAATAAAATATTTTATAATTATCTGACTGAAATTAATTTGAAAATAATCCATTTCAATTTGCCTACTCCAAAAACTGCAATGCTTTGAAGTTCCATTATTTCATGATTTTGAGTTTACCTTCATTCATAAGTCTAACATTTAATTTTCCCACTGTATGTGCAGTACTTGATTTTCCTTTTGGATATGTACACATCACTTAGTAGACATCTTACTGGTTTTCATCCAAATGCTTCATTATGACAGACTATTTACACTTGTCCCTTGACCTCCAGTAGCTGACAGTGCATTTTTACTTGGAAGTGTTATCTTTCTGCATCAATTTCTTGTTTCATTTTGGATAGCCTCATGATTGGGCTTTTGAAATAGAACATACTCAGAAGTTGTTTACTTCTACTGAGCAGTGGTAACAAGAGTTAGGTAGAGTCTCACTATCAATTCTCTTCCGCTGATGTGACCATTAATTCCTGAAGACACCGGATGCATCTTTGTCTGGTATCTCAGTTCTCATCATTCTGCTTTGGCTGATGCAGCTAGAAGTATGGATTTGTAATGGACTCTAGCCTCCTGATGGCACTGCTCTCACTTTCCTTACTACATTCAAATCCCCTTCCCCATATTAAATTTTATATCTAAGAGGTATTAATATTACACATGATTTATTCAATTTCCTCTTGCTGACAGAAAAGATTGTGACTTGCTTTCAAGTATTACAAGAAAGAAGCATGTAGAGTGGCATGGGCTAACCTGCAGCCTGTATACAGTGGTCCATAATGACTTTCCAGTGACATCAATCCTCCTAAATTCCCTTCACAGCATAGGGATCAGTGTGTGTGTGTGGGGGGGAGAGATGATTCTCCTTCTGCACTCTCTTTCTCAGCATAATCAAGCTGTTGGACCTTCTTTCCCAGCAGGACTGATCACAAGAATTAGTATGAGAAATGTAGATAAAAGTTAGTGGAATGGGAAGATTATTATTTATCTCTTTCCATCTGAACAGTGTTGCTCAAGATCACTAGGAGAAGAGTAATATTACAGCCTCTCCTTCCTCCCTGTGATCTGCAAGAGGATGGGAGTGAGAAGATAGTCTGTGTATATGTGTACACATGCATTTTGTACTTGTGTGGTACAGTCCCTGATCCACCACTGCATATTTTTCCATGTATAAGACATCCCCATGTATAAGATGCGCCCCCACCACTTTTCTAACCCAAAATTAAGAAATAAATATTTTAAACATAAAACAGAACACATTTTTATTTAGTAATTAGGTAACATTTACATATCAGTACTGTCATATTATGCATCACACTTTAACTTTATTCAGCTTCTGGACTCAGAACGCTCGGACATTACGAGTCCCTGTTGCATCTGAGCACTGTTGTAATTGGTTTGTTCAGCATCAGCTGATGTCAGTTACATAAGGCTCATGACTGGAGGAAGCTAAGGCTCGTGATTGAAGGAAGCATGCTTGCAGAGGCAAGTTATGGGCTGTTTTGTTCTCTCCTCAACTTATTTCCGTGTATAAGATGACCCTCAATTTTTAGTCTAAAGATTTTAGACAAAAGTATTGTCCTATACACGGAAAAATATAGTAGTTCTTTAGTGTATAATAATTGCCCACTCAGGTATAGGAAATGTCAAAGGGACATTTTGACAATAAGATGATTAGGTATTTCATGCAGCAGCAACAATAACACTAGTAGTATTGTGGGACCTTTAAGAATAACATAATACAAATGTGAGCTTTCACAGATTACTGCCCACATTTTCAGACAGGTACTTCATGGAAACTCATGTCCTTATATGTTTTTCCAAATGGCAAGTTGCTGTCTCACTTATGGGATGGATCCAAACTGGCCATTCTGTGAACAGAAGAGCTTCATACTTGGTGGAATTGAACAGGATCCAGTATAGGATGCTGCTCTGTAAAATGCAACAGGGAGAGGATATATGGGGGCGGGGAGAGAAACACAATTGTGTCTGGTATTGATAGGACAATGGAGTCAATCTATTGTCTGTGAAATAATTTTTTTTCAACTGAGTTATGGAAACAGACCTCAACATTAATCAAGATCAATGTATTCTCGAAGATTAATCAAGATCATTGCTCATCAAGACTGCAGCAGAATGTTCTTTTCTTATTAAAAAGTAGCTTATGTTTTTCTACTTCATGCAGCACCACTGGGTTAAAAAAATTATCATAAAAGTGAACCTATATACTATATTTCATACATCTACTTTCTCTCTTATTTTTCATTAGCCAAAATAATTATCCAGCTGTCTCAGATACTGTTAACAAGCTGATGTGAATGTTTTTTCCAATAACTAGACCATGTTATACCTTATTGGCAAATCTTGAAAAGTTACGTTAAAAAAAATTAATTACTGATATAATTCCAAGTGCATAAATTAGCTATCTACACAGAGTGCAATTTTCAAGACTCTGCTTTCTTGTTTTTAAAGATTAGCTAATTCACTTTTACTAACTTCTTTTTTAAAAAAATTGAATGTTTTTATTTAGCTTAGAACAAGTCAGCGTGTGAACCACTTAGTAAGGCCATACACCTGTGATTATAAAAGTAATTCAAGGGTTAATGTTACATTTCAGAAAGAGTGAAGTTGCTTCTCATTATCTTAAAATTGATGCAATACAGTACTACCATAATTACTGTGAAAAGAAGTAAGTAATAACTAACCCGTCATTTGTAACTAGTTATTCCTAGCTCTAACTAAATTTATTTCTTGAATTCCAACCTGCATTGATCTATGGCAAATTAAAATATGCATTGGAAATAAGGAGTATTTCACCACCATTTTCCCAACACCATATTTCCCAGACTTTCGTGTTGCAGCTAAACATTTGTTCTGCATATTAATGTGCTACTCTTCCATCACTTAGACTGCAGTGCTTGACTAGACTTTTAAAAAAAGTGGCTCTGGAGTAACTTCACTGATATGTAACTTCAAAACCTGCACAAAACTGGGAATAAATAATGTAAGCTAACTATTTAGACAGGGATGTTTCAGTGTGAAACTGTGTTCATCACAGTTTCATTAATAAGAACATATCTCAGTCTGAAAGCACTGTTTTTACCCTATCATTACTATATTTATTATTTATTTTTAAAGGT
This sequence comes from Intellagama lesueurii, assembly GCA_037013535.1. Classification (NCBI taxonomy): domain Eukaryota; kingdom Metazoa; phylum Chordata; class Lepidosauria; order Squamata; family Agamidae; genus Intellagama; species Intellagama lesueurii. Next base: position 53,182,639 of record JBAJHW010000003.1, on the reverse strand, counting down.
ATAAAGCAGGCTTCTACTACTTTGTTAAGTTGCACAGAAAAATAAAAATAGAATGAGAAGAAAATACAAATTCAATATCCCTCTTCCAGAAAATAATCACTGCCTTACACCCCATTCCACACCTATATAAAACAATTCTTAGTACTGTACAGTTGTAATATGATTCACCTCGGCTTTTGGTTAGTCTCTTGTTAGAGTAGTTTACTGCCTCTAGATAACAATTGCAGTGATCATTTCTGATCATTTTTGGAGACTGAAATAAAAATATACAAAAGAGATCAACCTCTAACCCCATGATCAGACACATCATGAAAATTATCCCAAATATCCAAACATTTTCAAGCTAATTCCTTTAATTATTTCTCAGAATTCCTACATGAGAAATCATATAAATGGGAGGTACATGATTGTGCTCAGCCTAATGAAGTGGAATTTTCGCCAGGAAAGCTTGCAATTTGTTTGATGTTTTAGTGGTCCAATAAAAGGTATCACCCACTCTTACATTATAGATGTGTGACAATTCTCCTCTGATACATCTTGTCTGAAATTTTACTGAGTAGTTAAAATAAATCCTTTCATGTGCACAATCAAAAACAGTTTAGATGGCCCTATCATAAACTTTCATGCATTAAAGATCAACTGAAATAAAGTCTGTCTCATCTGGCAGTCTCTCATGCTTCATTCATCCAGGCTGTTTTCACCAAACTGTTAATGAGCTACACTTGCAACAGAATGAGCTAGTAATTAAGTGGTAGATTTACTAAACAGTAAAAATTGAAAAGGCAATACAGGTTTAGATTGCAAAAGGCAGGGCATACATCCCATTGTGTAGATAAACTATCTGCAATTGGCCCAGCAAGAACACATCAGTCCAAAGAACTGTTATTCCTCACACACACACTTTTGGGCAGTTCATGTTTAACAGGAAAACAAGAAACCCATTAAAAATGCCATTTACCATCTAAACCTGGAAACAGTACAATTATGGTAAATTTCTTTAAGGGAATGTGCATCATTTTATTTGGAATCAGGCTTTCTTTCTAGCCCACAGTAGTCCTATCTAGTCACTAACACTCAGGCAAACATGATAAGTAGGGGACAACTCCAGCTCCACTTTCCTCTGTCTCTGGTTTTCTCATCTTAAGCCAGGTTTGGCAAACCTTTGGCACTCTAGATGTTTTGGACTACAACTCCTACAGTTCTATCACTGGCAGGATAGACTAGGGAATCTGGGAACATAATCCAAAACATCTAGAGTGCCAAACATTTGCCAATATTTGCTAAACAGCGTGATGAGCCTGAACAAGCAAGTTTCCTGGAAAATTGGTATTATAATGTACATGGAGAGCCGCTGCCACCCCACCCACAGTGGAGGTTCTCCTCTCCTGCCTCATTGCCCTACATGTCTTCAACGCAACAGGAACTTTTGAGTGCAGTCAGATTGGGATATGTCCTGTGGTTTGTTTTGTTCCGGGAACAGGCTTATTTGTTCCTTTTCCAAGAGACCACATAATGTACAGCCGATCACAAAGCACCCTGTTCCTAATCTTGGCCTTCCCTTACTTTTTTGGGTCCCTGTCGGGGGGGGGGGGCAGGTAGGATTGCTCTATTTTGGTTTAGTTCAAGTATCTGTGATCACTGGGATTGAATCCTTTTAATGTTCAAAACCAGGGAGACGAGGTATAGGTCTACTTTTACCTGCTACAGACTTGTTCTAAGAATCTTGGGTTTCATTGGGGATGAAGAAAATGACCTGCAGATTGTCATGGTTTAGGTTATTAAGGCTAAAATGTAATTTCTGAATTTGTAGTCATGGAACTGTGTAGAAGGAATCCATATTGGTCTGTGTTAGCATAACTAGATGCTTCGAGAATCTTTTTTCTCTTAGAGCTAGCTGTAATTTTCCATGAAGCAAGCTTGGCCAGAGACGATAAGGGTCAAGACACAACATCAGGAAGATGGTCAACAACACCTGCACATCCCATGGGAAACGGAGGTGGAGTGTGAAGAGACAGCCCTTCATCCTGATTGGGTTACGTCAGAGGAGAGTGAAGAAGAAGGGTGGTCCCAGCATGGAAGAAAAATGGAAGACTGAGATAGAGAAAAAACTTTTTTAACCTTTCGATTCTTGATTTGGATTTTAGGATGGACTTTTGAGTTCCAATTGCTATTTTGTTAGTATTATGCTAGAATGTAGTTCAGTGTAAGGATAGAGAAAGGGGGGCTATGCCTTGCCTGCCTTTCAAGCTATTTTTAGAGGTTTTTATTTTATATTTTGTAGCTGGAATTTGCTAAAGTTCTAACTGCTTTGATTTATGGAAATGTACTTGAATGCTTTGCTTTGCAACAAACTGAATATCTCTAAATACTCTATTTTTCTAATAAAACAATAATTCTTAAAAGCTGATGTTTGGTCTCTTGAACAGCAAACCTGCAAAATTATTTTTTGGCCACAGATGTGCTACTTGAGTCCATTTGTTCTTCTCTCTGGTAATTGCTAATTCGAACGGACTTGGGAAAAGGAGTAAGTGGTGCTGCCTGGCTGGGTACCGGACTCAGCTCAGCTGATTAAGGAGTACACTTGCCCCTGGAACCTCTCTGTTCAAGCTGCAGGAATCTCTTAGGAGACCTGTGAGCTGACACAGATCTTCAAAGCATAGCATAAGGAAACTGGTATTTGACTGACTATAGAACTTTACAGTCAAGAAGCACTAGCAGTGTGCATGTTTTGTTCTTCATCAGGGTAACCAAATGTGGATTCCCATGGCTGTTCTTGTAGCCCCTAGCCCTCCCTCACCTCCTCTTTTTTCAGATTTAATCCCAAACAAACAAATTATTCAACACACACACACAGAGAGAGAGACCATTTAACATCTTCTGCACCATCTGAACATGATTTTTCAGGACCGGAAGTGAAGGTTCAGCTGCTTCTATTGAGGGTGATCTGCTATTTTTGGCAGTCTGTGCTGCCTCTAGGATCCAAAGAGTAGAAACATGGTCTCCAGACCTACCAAAACTCCCCACCCTTTCCTTATATGTTTGCTGAAAGAGAAGACACACAAAAAATGTGGGCTCCCGTAATACGTACAACTAACTGCAGAGACACTAATTGCATGTTTTAGTTGTCCCTGTGCACAGATGTTCTAGTGGCTTTTATTTTTTTAGAAACAAACTTACTGTAATTCTTTCATCTTTGTCATCCAGAGGGGAACCATCCTTCTTCCATGAAATTGTAGGCTCAGGGTGGCCTCTTGGAGGTTGGCATTCCATCACAGCTGGCTCACCGACTGCTACCATAACATCAGAAGGATTTTGTCTGAAATCATCACGCAGTACTGAAAAGGCAGGGGGAAGAGATAGAGATAAAACCAAAACATACATCAGTGATGAGCAACCTTTGTACAGCATTTCTTACAGAGAAGAAATGGATTTTTCACTTAGGCTGGAATACAAATTCTTCCTTCTTTATAGCACTATATTAAGCACAGGTGTCATTTTTTTCTATCACTATTGCTTGTCCATAATTAGTAAGAAATATTACATTCCTGTGAATAGTGAACAATGCAACTTTGATGGAAGGCTTTAACTTTATCTAGTTATTGACATACTACTTCCATAATTGCATCCATTCTTATTTTTCATTTATTGTTACCTTGTTCCTTCAGGTCTTAGGTTTTTACTCATGTTCTGCAGCATTCACTAAAAAAGGTTGACAATCACACATGCACTTACCAAACAGAAAGTGTAGAACAGGAATTCTAAAATATTTTCAGTGAGTGCACTGTACAGGATCTTTGTCTCCAAAATGTCAGTTAGCTTGTATCCGTGTCTTTGTACTTGCATTAACACATAATATATATAAAGGAAAGCCAGATGCACTAAGTAGCCCCAAGAGAAAAGTCTGCTACCTGGCAGATGATCCTTTAGGCTGCAAGAGAACGTGGTCACTCTAAGCTTAAACAACTGGACCAGACAGGAGGTAGAATGTGCACTGGGTTACACATGAGATCTTATGCAAACATTTTTTTTTTTTTGGTCCCACTCTACCACCCACTGCCAAGAGCTGGATCCATGATGACTGCAGTGCACATCCTTGTGTATCAGATTAGCATATTTTTTTATATAAGAAATACACATGCAAACGTATGTCTGAGGGCATATACCACTGAAAGCAAGAGAAACGCAGGTAGACCACATGCATGTAGATTTGGAATAAGTATACCAATATAGGATAAACATGCACTACACTGATCTAAATGAAATGTTTTTCTAAATGTATATCTGACTGTACACTAACCTGAAAGTAGTGTACTTCAATTGTCAAGTGATTTCAATTACACATGCTAGTAGTGCCTTACTTCTACTTGAGTACACATTTGAATGCAAGCCTTTACACAACCCATATACCGTTTCCCTGAAAATAAGCCCTAACCTGAAAATAAGCCCTAGTATGATTTTTCAGGATGCTCGTAATATAAGCCCTACCCCAAAAATAAGCCCCAGTTAAGTGAAACCCTGCCCTCCACCACTGTGCAGCAACCAGAAGAAGATGACATGACAGTATTTGAATAAATGTAGATTGTTGTACATGAAAAAAATAATTAATTAAAAAATTAATATAAGACCCTGACTTATTTTTAGGAAAACACGGTAGTTTTTCTACATGTAAATATGAAAATCATATTTTATGAAAACCTGTATCACATTTTGTACACCATCTCCAAAGCCAAGCTGCTACCTTGCTACATACAAACCAATCTTAGCCCTCCATTACGCTTTTTCTCCTGTATCAACAGGATTTTCCGCCACAAGATCAAGCATTTCCACAGCAATATTCAACTCTTCCTCATTCCTCAGTACTACAAGAATACCTACTATATGCAAGAAGAGGGGGTTCATGGCAATAAAAGAAGCAAAATCTGCACTCTGTAATGTTGGTGTGGTTCTAAGTACCCTTAGCAGTCTCTCTATTAATGGAAAGTAACCCTCTCAAAAAAACAAAAAAAAAAAAGGGGGGGGGAAGCAGAAAGTATGCACACATGTATAGAACTATTCCTTTACTCCACTACTGGCACAAAGAGAATGGAGAAATCATCTTTAGAAAAAGAGACAGAACCCACAGCAACCAGTGATCCCCAAGAAATGCCTGAACCTGGGATCCAGGAGTCTGGATTCTCAAGGAGAGAATGCTATGGGTCCACATGCCCAGAAGAAGGAAGCAATACATGAGAGGCAGATCTACTTGCAACTCTCTTCCCAGTAACTGGCAGCTAAAAAGGCAGGTCACAACCTTGACAACCTGCTGCAACAGAAAAGTCCTCATAAGAAAAGAATCCCAGATATCGATATAAATACAGATACAAATACAGATATAGGTACACATATAGAGGTTGCTGCTAGACAAGACTGTGGTATCTCCTGCTTTAAAAGCATCAATTTGAGGCTTGAAGAACTGCTGGAACAACATCTTCGCCAGCTCTGGACACCTCACCCTAGTTTGCTCTGCTAACTCCCTGTACTCTAAATGTGATCTTGAATACTTTATGACGAAACATTTTCCTTGTCACTTGACTGTTGTGAACTGAGACAGCATGTAAGTGACACTGGGCCTGTCTCTGGCTTTGCCTCTTGTCTTGTACTTGTCTGTACAGTGCTCTGAGATTTTCATGGGCTTTGATGCTCAACCACCTTGTTCCTAATATTGTGTGCACCCTCACTAGGCTTTATGCACATGACTGGTCTAGATGCTGTCTATCATTTTCAAACCACTCTCAAAGCCTTGGCAGGGGGGAGGGGGGAGGACATTGGGATAATCTGCCATGATGTCTGACTATTCTTAAACCTGGGAGAAAAAAAATCAACACTATTTCAAGTATACCATATAAACATCCATTTGTGCTTCCACTTAAATGTACATTTTCAGATATTTAATTCTATTAGAATACATTATGATGAAATGGATGCTTAGTGCTATTTCTTGGTGAAAGAGAATTATTTTAGCTCTCTTTTCTATGAAAAATATAATGAGACTTCTGTAAAACCTTCCTCCGTGATTTACTCCTTTTGATAAGAAAGTGATAAACAAGAAAACCTACTACCTGAAAATTCTCCTGTCACACTATAACAAAGCAGCTGGAGCCACAACAAGAACTTCTTTTAAAATAAAGGATGATCTTATTAGTACAAGATTTGATCACATGTCTAAAGTCAGAAAATATTTTAATAGGTTCATACCAAAACGTGTTTTTTTTTTCCTAAAAAGAAATCTAATTAAATGTTCCTTGCAAATCCTAAATGCTTGTCCTGTCTGGAGTAGCCATAAACCTAAGATGAACACTCCTCTAACTCTAATAGTTATTTGGACTTTTTCCAAACACCTTTGAAGTAACAAAGATGTTCCAGTGCTACTCTAATAAAAGCAAATTGAGTAATTTCTATACTTAGGATAAAGTCCATCTTACACGTGCACTTTTCATCAATTACCGTATCTAGCAGATCACAATATTCCTTAGGAAAACTTCCTAAGGAGGCATAGATAGAGCAAAAAAAAAAGTTTTTCATTTACTATTAATTATTTTGGCTCTAACATTACCTAATGAAAAGGTGACTGAATGTAAACTATTACAGATTACTCTGAAGATAGTAGTCATGTAATTATTTTTGCAGCTGTAGAATTAACATGCAGTTTGGGATTGCCTTAGGCCCTGGCAATTGAATGTGAAGTTATAAATTTAAGGACTACTTCTCCTGTTGAAAAAATAGTATTTTTTCCTTGTACTTTACATTTCTTTTGAAGATGTATTAGCAATATACTTAATAATCCAGTAAATAATGTCCCTTTAGCTATCGAGAGCTCAATTTTAGTACATGTCTCTCAAAATAGTTGGACAACAGTAGTATATCACAATACTGGATCACAAATGGAATATGCAATGGAATGTTGCTGTGTTGAATGCTCTGAATCAGATTTTTGTCCAGCCAGCCATGCCCCTGTCTCAGCTTATCCACTGCATCCCTTCCTTTCACTCACTCCCCTAGACAATCAAAAATCTTTGGTCAGTGAGCCCTTTTACAAATCTTAGTGAGAGTGTCTACAGGATTTTTTTTCAGCATAATAATGAATATGTCAGCATAATTCTTGCACAAACTACACACAATTACCATGCAATGTATCTATTGGTGTATATTAAAATAGCAAACACATTAATGATTCCTGAACTCATGAACCTTGTGTTCTCCTGTCCTTGTTCCTTATTGTGTCTGGGTGGTACCATTTTGGCTACATTATGATCAGCACTCAAATAATGATTTTGCAGTTAGTATTCAAGATGGAACAGTGACCAATCAAATGGCTTTAATGCTCAATGCATATCTTTGACCTTAGCTCTGGTTCCAGGCCCCACAACCTTCTTTTTCTGAGCACCTCTCACACTCTGTCTGCCCCTTAGAGAAGCATGAAGTTACCTTGGTTCCTTCTGTGGTCTGTTTCTGGAACCAAGATAGAAAGCTATCATTGGAACCTGAACAGAATAGATTATCTTTTCTTGAACGCTATCTGTTACTGATTAAAACTGAATAAAAAGCAGATATTAACTGCTTTTTATATAGGTATTGCCCTATGTACAGGGAAAGTTGCTATCTAGCTAGGAATTTATGAATAAGCTTCTTTAATCTAGGAATGTCATGGTGTGTGGAAACTGAATGCTTTATCAAGTGTTTTCTATAGAAATGACACAATAACCGAGCAAAGTAATAAACTTGATCTCAAAACTCTCTTTAATGTAACCAAAGGGTAAAATAGAAAAAAAAAGTTAGTTTTTGGACTCCAATTCTCAGAACTCTCCAGCCAGCATGGTGAGTGGTTGGGTATTCTGGGAACTACAATCCAAAAAAGTAACTTTTCCCATCTCTGACTATTATCTATAGCAGTCAGGACTTCCTTGATGACAAAGAAAGCCTTGGATTATTTGAAATCATTACTGAAATTAAATTCCAGTACTATTCATACCTACTTCTAGAAAGGTTAAACAAAACCCACTCTTTTGCCATCTTAATTGTTAAAGACAAAAAGGTTGGACAGGGTGATGTTAATATGAAGTCACTTTATGCACATTTTCATGGTGTTATTACATCATCAATACTGTGATTAAGAGTGAGGCTCAAAAGGCAAGAGTTCACAGGCTGTATTTAATTTTCTTTCCAGTTTTTTGTCAGCTTGCATGAAGTACATTCTTTGGAGGGGAAAGAACCCAATGAAGCAACATTGAATGAAAAGCAATCACCCCAAGCCTTATCCCAATGGCAATGTCTTCTTTTTAAAGTGTTCCATCTCTGGGATGATTATGTTTGTTCTTTGGCTAACTGATTGCAGAAATTCTTAAAACTGATAGGAAACTGTAGTAGAGATGTACCTGTTTTTCAACCTTTCCTGCAGACATCCACATCTTCTCTTTAAGGAACTTCCTTCCACTTAATCAATGAATTAAAAGCTTATTATATCCTTTCTATATCAGACGTGGTGGCGCTGCGGGTTAAACCGCAGAAGCCTCTGTGCTGTAAGATCTATAGATCTGCAGCTGTAAGATCGAATCCACGCGACGGAGTGAGCGCCCGTCGCTTGTCCCAGCTCCCGCCAACCTAGCGGTTCGAAAGCATGCAAATGCAAGTAGATAAATAGGGACCACCTCGGTGGGAAGGTAACAGCGTTCCGTGTCTAAGTCGCACTGGCCATGTGACCACGGAAGATTGTCTGCGGACAAAACGCTGGCTCTATGGCTTGGAAACAGGGATGAGCACCGCCCCCTAGAGTCGAACACGACTGGACAAATTGTCAAGGGGAACCTTTACCTTTACCTTTATCCTTTCTCAGCCACTCTCCAGTGTACTATTTATACTCTATGTGAAGGAATGCAATCACTTATTTATCCATTTATTTACACAATATGATGTCTTGTTGCCATAAATGCCATTCAGAATGGTTTAAAAACAATTACTTTAAGATATCTCAAGAACGATTATAGTCAAAACAAAAAAGGAAGGTAAATTAGAAGAGTGAATGCAATTGGAAGAGAGAGAGAGAGAAATGAAGAAAATGAAAGAAGAAAATCCAGCACAGTTGAGTAATTGAAATGAACAAATCTGCTCTCAGTGCCCTGAAGCATGTACTTTTTAGTTTGGAGCACAAAGAAGCAAAAGTAAAGAAATAACTGGATGGAGAGAGGAAACACTAATGTTATTGTATGTTTTTGTGTGTCAGTTTATAGGGAAGATAGACTCACTACAGTTCTCTTCATATATTACATTGCTTTCTCTCAGACAGAAGTTCAGCTAGCTTGTAGCAACATCCCTTTTTTTTAAAGAGAAAAATGCCAAAGTGTGTGTTTTTTGGATACTTTTCTAATTGGTAATCAATGGGATTCTCTAAACGTAACTAACGAATAGCTGTAACATAAATCATAGTACCTCATAATATATTGCTACTTTATTTTCTGAAGACACCATCTTTCCTTGGTGATTTTTTTTCTTTTCTTTTTAAAATACTTTAGATCACTTAAAACCATGAAGGGATGTGATATGAAAAATGTTCTTCATTAAAATTCCTGGTCACTCCCTTCACTCTTCAGTTTGAAAAGAAACAGATCTCAGTAAAATTACACTTCCTCAGATAAAAACACAGTACTAGCATGATCTGTTAAAAGGTACACACTCAGTAAATAACATATTACTACTTCTTTGACATGAGAACTACTGCAGAACAGCTATTTCCTGCACTATGCGAATGATTGTGGAGGACGTAGCACTTTCCTTGTAGCTATTTTCATGCCAGGAATAGTGAAAGAACAAGCTACAGACTACTTCAAATGATACTGGTTACAAAAGTAAAATATTTTGTGTATTTATTTTTAAAAAAATTGGTATCACACAACATAGTTCAATTTTTTTCTTCTTCTAACATGTTCAGGACAGCTTCCACCCATGTTTAAAAAAACCAGTTTCCATAATGAAATAGAAAATCCACAGTGCAAAAGAATCCAGAGCATATTGCCATGATGTACTTAACTATTACCAACTTGTCCTACTATTGTGCTATACGTGTACTTTTGAAAATGAGTAAAATCGGATGGATCACAGGATCATTTGAACTTGCCAGTGAATGACATCTGGACCCCCTGCTGCTAATCCCCACTTTCCCTTCATCCCCTCTGTTTGCAACTGCTCAGAGGGAGGCACTGTGAATCAGAGAAGAAACCTCCTTGCTGTCACACCTCAGCTTCATTAGCATTCCTATGCCTGTACCAGGAAGAAGACGCAAGGGAACACAGACAGCCTACACAGTGCCAATGACAGGAAAACTACACTTGCAATCTCAATCTCCAATTTTTACTATTCCCCCCACCCCAAAAGAAGGAAAAGGAGGATTAAAAATGAGGAACTCTGCCTTTCATTGATTGCTTACAATTACCAGAATAGCAGTAACTGGTATAGTAAAACAAAAACAAAAAAAAGTTCTAAAGACAATAGCACTCCTCCCTGAAGAACCAGTGTTTAGTACAACATTCTGCCTGATTTTATCTAACATTGCTCCTTATCAATTGAGAGTGACCATCGTTCCATCCATGACTTTTTCACCATCACAGTGCTAATCGAAGGGGCCAACCCAATAGCAGCAATTGCAAATATCTCTTTACTGGCTACCATCCATGAGGACTCCAAAGTCAGAGTACATTTACATGGAAAAAGCTGGATATGTTGATAGATACCTTTTGTTAGTAATGACTGTGGTGCCTTGACTTACAAACGTCCCGACTTACGACCAATTCGAGTTACAACCAGCTCCGGCCACAAAATTTTGCTTCGACTTGTGACCGGAGCTTTGAGTTATGACCAGAAAAAAGGCAGGGAAAAAGGCGGGGAATTCAAACTGCTAACCGTTGGTGGTGAAGAGGCTGCTTCTTTGTAGCTCTTTCGCCTCAACGGTTAGAGTGTGTGCGTTTGCAGAGAGGCTTCGGACTGCCTGGTGCTGCTTTCTGCTTCTGAGTGAGTACATACAGGGTTTTGCAGTGTGGGTTTGGGCTGGGGGGGGGGTTATGTTTCTGTGCTGTGATGTTTTTTTTGTTTTTTGGTGGGTTTTTTTTTTTTGGGCCCGAACAGATTAATCGCGTTCCGATGGGGCTTGCAGTGTTTTGTTTTTTTGGCGATTTTTCCCCCCCGGCCCCAGCGCATTCCAATGGGGCTTGCAGTGTTGTTTTGGTTTTTTGGTGATTTTTTTTTCAGCCCCAGCACGTTCCGATGGGGCTTGCAGTGTTGTTTTGTTTTTTGGGGTTTTTTTTCCTTCGGCCGGAATGGATCAATCACGTTTCCGATGGGTCTTGCAGTGTTTGTTTGCTTTTCGGTGTTTTTTTCCCCTTCAGCCGGAACGGAATAATCGCGTTTCCAATGAGTCTTGCAGTGTTTTGTTTTGGGGTTTTTTTGGGGGGGGTGTGATTTTTTTCCCCAGCCGGAACAGATTAATGGGGTTTCAATGCATTCCTATGGGAAATGGTGCTTCGACTTACGACCAATTCGAGTTATGATCATTTTATGGACCGGATAAAGTTCGTAAATCGAGGCACCACTGTAATCTGAAGAGGTTCATTGGGGAAGGAAAAAAGGGCACATTTTACTTCAAAATTCAATCACAGAACAGATACATTATATTTTGTTGTTTAGTCGTTTAGTCGTGTCCGACTCTTCGTGACCCCATGGACCAGAGCACGCCAGGCCCTCCTGTCTTCCACTGCCTCCCGGCAGTAAATTCATGTTGGTAGCTTCAATGACACTGTCCAACCATCTCGTCCTCTGTCGTCCCCTTCTCCTCTTGCCTTCACACTTTCCCAACATCAGGGTCTTTTCCAGGGAGTCTTCTCTTCTCATGAGATGGCCAAAGTATTGGAGCCTCAGCTTCAGGATCTGTCCTCCCAGTGAGCACTCAGGGTTGATTTCCTTCAAAATGGATAGGTTTGTTCTCTTTGCAGTCCAGGGGACTCTCAAGAGTCTCCTCCAGCACCACAATTCAAAAGCATCAATTCTTCGGCGGTCAGCTTTCTTTATGGTCCAGCTCTCACTTCCATACATCGCTACTGGAAAAACCATAGCTTTGACTATGCGGACCTTTTTTCGGCAAGGTGATGTCTCTGCTTTTTAAGATGCTGTCTAGGTTTGTCATCGCTTTCCTCCCAAGAAGCAGGCATCTTTTAATTTCGTGGCTGCTGTCACCATCTGCAGTGATCATGGAGCCCAAGAAAGTAAAACCTGTCACTGCCTCCATATCTTCCCCTTCTGTTTGCCAGGAGGTGATGGGACCAGTGGCCATGGTCTTCGTTTTTTTGATGTTGAGCTTCAGACCATTTTTGGCGCTCTCCTCTTTCACCCTCATTAAGAGGTTCTTCAATTCCTCCTCACTTTCTGCCATCAGAGTAGTATCATCTGCATATCTGAGGTTGTTGATATTTCTTCCGGCAATCTTAATTCTGGCTTGGGCTTCATCCAGTCCAGCCTTTCGCATGATGTATTCTGCATATAAGTTAAATAAGCAGGGAGACAATATACAGCCTTGTCGTACTCCTTTCCCAATTTTGAACCAATCAGTTGTTCCATATCCAGTTCTAACTGTTGCTTCCTGTCCCACATATAGATTTCTCAGGAGATGGATAAGGTGGTCAGGCACTCCCATTTCTTTAAGAACTTGCCATAGTTTGTTGTGGTCCACACAGTCAAAGGCTTTTGCGTAGTCAATGAAGCAGAAGTAGATGTTTTTCTGGAACTCTCTGGCTTTTTCCATAATCCAGCGCTGGGGGAAAAGAAGTCTCAATGCAGCCTTCTAGAAAAAGTGAAGCCTGGGTAACAAATGATGGCACAGACTAGAGGAGGCAGTTACAGGGATTATATTGAAAAAGTCTGTTACAATACTGTGGGGTTATCCAGTCAGTGGGAGAAATATGTATTAAGCCCTCAGCACTGAACATGTGAGGTGACTAGAATTGAGATTAGTAGAAGAACTGATTACCAGTTAGTGAGAAACTAGAAATTTTAACTTCCTTAGCTATTCTCTTTAGAGAATTGTAACAGGTATCTTGCAGATTTTAGACACTAGTTTTCATCATACACATATGTCCAGTTACTGGATGAACAAAGGGAAATAATAGGCATATATTTTACTGTGGCAGCAGAATTTAGTTAAGCAACCATACAGTGGAAGATTTTTATAACAGGGCTACACACTCAACCTGTCAGAAATCCACACCCTGATGTCATTAGCAGTGGGATAATTATAAATCTGGAAAATGAAGTGGTATGGATCTTAAACAGAATAAGAACCAGTACACTGACTGCCCTGGGGCAGACCATTCTTTTGAGCAATCCATCAACTCCATTGTCGTTGAAAGTTAATGAAAAATTTGTGATTTTGCACAAGGGTTAGTGTTACTTTAGTTAGTTTATAATCCTTGGTTATAGAATTTTTGCAGTAGTACTTAGTGATGAATAATATCATAGGTGGCTGAAAGTTCTACAAAGGGTATCCCTGTGATCTTCCTAGTTTCAAATCCATCCCCAATATGTTGCATTAAATGTAGATTTGTGCTGTACAATTCTTCCTAGGTCTAAAGCAATCCCATTTTGAAATGAGCCGTGATTCCACTACTTCCATTAGACAGGTAATAAGAAGTAATTCTAGGACTTTATAAAGATGACAAAGTAGTGAGATCGGCCTGACGTTTTTGGGGTCTGTGGATTCTTCACCAGATTTCAAAATAGCAATCACTCGTGCCTTTCTTCAAATTTTTGAATTTTTTGAGAGTCAAGACAATCATTAGAGAAACTTAAAAGCCGTTGTGTTTTTTTTTTTACTGTGCTAAATTTTTTTATCTGTTTTACATGGATGTCATCCAGGCCTGCTGCTTTGCCATTTTTGCAGCTACAGATAGCTTTTTCCAATTTGCTTAAGCTATATGGTTTCAAGGTCACCAGTGCATGTTTCATTTAAGCTCTAATTTCCTATGGCAATCTTCAGATTTGCCATTAATGAGGAATTAATGGGCTATTTGATTTGCTGAAATGTTTGCACTAGTAGTTGTTATGCCACTTTAATAAACTTCAGATCTTCTGACTATTTCTTGACATGTTTACTTCTGCTGAGTTTTATCAAAGTGTCTCTTAGTTTCTAGACAGAACAAATTAATCTGTAGGGTGTCAGGTTTGAAAAGGCTGTTCAATATTCAATATTGAACTTCAATCTTTATTAAACTAATGATCTGACACAATGCTAATGTAACAGTAATAGTTGAAACTACTATATGAGGAGTTATAATGGATTCAAAATTAAACGTAGGTCTTTGCTGACACAAATATGAATGAAATCAACAATAAAATGATAGTGCTGCTTGCTGTGTTTCACATTCAAAGAAAGAACTGAATGTGCAATAATATATATGCTTTGTTGACAGAAAAATGCTTCCTGGGAGAATTCTGATGAATACATGGACAAGTGTTTATGTACATACCTAAACAAGTAATAAAGAGAGGACATTTTGTAAATGAATCACATGGAGAAAACAGGTCAGAGACAAAAAAAAAAGAGCTAGGATCAATGAGACAGAGGAGAAAGAAATAAGTTATACTATCTGAAACATACCATGTATACACATTCAATAAACAAACAGGACTATGCTGAATTTCTCTAATTCACAGGACACAGAAGTGGGACGAGACTCAGAGCAAACAACAACCTCAAATCCCACCAGCTCTATTATCTGCTTAATAATGCAGAAATAACCAATAAAGGTGTGAGCAAGGAGGCGAGATGGAGACACCTCTCGCCGGAGCACCGTCCATTCCATCGGAGGAGGGAAAGAGAGGAAGAAGCTCAGGAGTGACAGCTCTTCTTGAGATGACTTCTACAGGTTCTCTCAAGGGGGCTCCAGAAGGAAGAGCCATTGAGGGTTTGAGGGGGATGGGAGAGTTGAAAGAGCAGTTGGAAAAGGCGGGAAAGGAGGGTGAGGGAAAGGACCAATCAAAGGAGGAAGAAAGGGGAAAAAAGACAAGTGAGGGAGAAGTAACAGTAGTAGAGGCGGGAGAAAGCAAGAGTGAGAGAAGGAAGAAAAACCTACCACTGGGATGGGAATGGATTAGAAAACCCCTGGACCCATAGGTGGGAGAGACTGAAGGCGCTGAGAGAAGAAGCAGATCACAGGTCAAGAGTTGTCATTCCCATGAAACCATCATACTGGGGAGAGGCAGAAACCTGACAGTGGATACGGAGACTGAGGGAAGAGAAGGACAGGGTAGAAGAAGAAAGGAGAGAAAGGGCAGAATTGCGAGTGCAAGAGATGAGGAGGAGGCGAGGGCCTTGGGAACCTGGGAGTTCATGGAACCCGGGGAGAGAATGCGGTGGGAAGAAGAGCTGGGAGATGTGTCCGTGCCCCTGTTGCCACTATTGACTAGGATGACAGTAAAGGACTGGCTACCGACAGAGCAACTGGGACCTTGGAATTTTAGTTACGGGAACCTGTTTGTTAAAGACAATTGGAAACCCTTTTCAGCCCGTTGGAAGGAAAGGAGAGAGATGATGTTCAAATTGATATAATCAGTTTTATTGATGTTCCTAAAATAAATGTTAAAAACATTGCAACTGGAGTCTGTATCTGAAGACACGGGTCCCCAAGAGGAGGGAAAGCAACCTGACTCTCAACACGAACCCTCACAAAAGGAAGAGCTGTGTGAGATCAGACCATATAACCTCAGTTATCTTGCACAATCAGCCCTCGCATGCATGGTGGTGGGGGCAACGGTGTTGAAATTCCTGCCTCACATTGCACATTAGAGCTGTCAGTGAGCAAAGCCAGCTCCTACCTCATCACACCACACTATGTTTCATTATTTAGTCACACTGAGGACAAACAGTCTGGGTTTTTAGATTCTCAAATAGCTGAAAGAATCCAAGTAGTTTGGTACCCTTCCATTTCACTGCATTTTACTTCAATCTGGACTTCATGCAAATTGATCCAAAATGGCCAGAGTCAGTTCTGAAGAGGTGCAAAGCACTACCAGGGAACCTGGGCTTCCCAGAGACATCTTTGTGGACAAAGTGGCAAAGTGGGAAACAGGATGTTGGGCGAGGCAGTTTCTAGTTTGATCCAGGAAAATTCATTACATTATGTTCATCTGAGTTCAACTTCATAATGCCATAATGGAAGAAATTATAGGTTAAAGAAACAAACTCTAAAAAGTGACTTCCTGTCTCAATTCATGGTTTTTAGGCTACCTTTGGTTAATGTCTTCTTTTCCACTGTGGGATTTTATAAAGGAGCAACATTTTATTTTACAGTTTAAATTGTTTTATGTTAAATGTGATCATAATAAAATCATTGATTTCTTACATACCATTAGTTTTTGATGGGTTGAAGAGCTCTAGTAGCATTATACTAGTCTTCTGTTAAGTTTTTATGAGTACGGAGGAAATGGTATACGTCTTTAATCACAATACAACTTATGATCATTGCAAATATCATGGAACAAGTAAATAAAAAGACTGTGTTAAACAGAAAGTAGAACACAGGCCTAAATCCAATTGTTAGTGTCAACATGTAAGAAAATCCTAACAATTTAATATATCTACTCTGTTTGGGACTAACAGTTGGATTCAGGCTACAGTGATCAACCCCTCTAGAGGATCTCTAGATTTCAAGTTTTAAAGAGTTACATTGTATGGTTGGCTTTAATTATTTTAATGACTGCTGCATTTAATGTTTGTTTGTTTGAATATGTAGTTTTAATATTAATAATTATTGTTTACTGTATCATTATTTATTTATACTTAGCTGTTTTGTAATTCAGTATAAGTGTT
The DNA here is from genome assembly GCA_037013535.1 of Intellagama lesueurii. Lineage (NCBI taxonomy): Eukaryota > Metazoa > Chordata > Lepidosauria > Squamata > Agamidae > Intellagama > Intellagama lesueurii. Next base: position 53,165,757 of record JBAJHW010000003.1, on the reverse strand, counting down.
AACACAGTAATAACAACAGCAACAGCTTTCCTTCATTTGTGCTAAAGGGAAAGGACCAGAGTCAGCGACCGATATTAAAGACAAAATGCCTCCGGGGTGGGCACAGACTAAACCTAGCATTATGATTACAAGTATAATGTGTTAGTTAATTCAGGTTCAATTTAATCAGCCTTGATTAAGAGCCTGCAGGACCTGGCTTTCTTGAATTTTTCTAAAGTACCTCTTTAAAAAACTGTGCTAAGATCACACCAGCCTGGACCCATCAGATACTAGTTGGATGAAGTGGATTCTAATTCACAAAAGTCCACATTAAAATAAATCAGTTAGTCATTTCTATTTTTGCTAGATGTGCTAAATATGACGTATATTCCATGTATAGTTAGGCCCTTAGTTTTACTTATGGGTTTACTGTGCTGAATTAATACAATATTTTACTCTATTTTAATATTTTAGAAAGCACCCAATACAGATTATATAATTATCAATTGAAATAAAGCACTTTTGCTTGGAATATAAATAAATGATTTCAGATATTAATCTATATCATTGAAGGTTGTCATTAGAATCAAATAAGCAAAGACGTGAAGAACGTTAAGCATGCTAAACACATTTGTCTACACTGGATTATAGGGGTGTGTATTTTGGGTTTCTTGCACCACAATCCCTATAATTCTTTTCCAGGAGTCCTGCCTGCATGACCCAGACTTTATAGACCCCAAAAATGTGCTCACCTCCAGGAAGACCCAGCTGGCAGGCCTCGTGCCTCAGACAGGCCTAACTACCTGATTGGAAAGCTGCCTTGGAAGGTCTGCTTTTGCTGGCAAGCTCCTTTGTCTTTAAGGTCTAAGTACTGCAGGGGGGACTCCAAGAAAGGAAAATTATGGTATTTGTAGTGCAAAAAAATCCAAAATGCACATCCCTATTCATTTACGGGCTGTCTGAATAGCTCAGTGGTTTAGGTATGTAGCTGTTGAGTCAGATGTTGGGAGTTCAATTCTCCACTGTGCTTCCTGGAAGAAGAGTCAGCCTGTGTAGTGGTTTACCCCAAGAAGAAGAGAATGGTAAACCACTTCTGAGTATTCTTTACCTAGAAAACCCTGTAATGAGTTCGTGTTGAGAATCAACTTGGTGGCACATGATTATTATTATTAAGAATGGTATCAATACTGGCTTCAGTTGCACCAATTTTGTTCCTATTTAGACCCTGATTACAGATCAGAATTCTCAGAAATATGGCAGACCTCTTGATGGGGGAGGGTGGATTCCAATGAGTTACCAAACTGAAGCCACTTATTTTCTCTATGAAGCAGAAAATGTAATGTTCCAGATAAATGTTACTGTTATGTGACGTCAAGTCAGAAGCAACTTACAGCAACCTGTAGCGTTCCCCTTTATTATGTCAATGGTTCATGTTTGGTTATGTTAATTGTTCATGCATATTCATGTTGCTGAGAGGCAGAGCCGAGAGAGATGGTATGAGAGGCGGAGCCTGAGATGGAGATAGTCAGACAGTCAGAGTGAGAGAGTGGAGAAGGTGTGGAGTTTGGGGAAATATGAGGAGTGATTATAGTTAGGAGTGTATCATCAAACAGAAGATTGTTATTAATACTAAATTTACCTAAAGAAGATATTCATGAATTACTATCTATTTCTGTAATCAATAAACACGTTATCTTTAAAATACTTTGAAGTGTGGACGTGCATCATCTTAATGAAGAAATGGTGATTTAGTGATCACCTGGTGGCAGCAGTGGAAAAGAGGGGATTGTTTGCCTTCGTGTGCTCTGAGTCTTGACGGTCAAGTAAGGGGCACGAGGGTGAACGCCACACAACCATAATAGGGCTTTCACAATAAGTGAGATATTTACCAGTTCGATACCCCCAGTGGGTTTCCATGCTGAGAGAAATTCAAACCCAGGCTTCCTGAGTCCTAGTCTGTCATTCTCCCCACTACACCATACTGAGTATCTCCAAATAAATATCAACATAAAAATAAGTTAGATAAATAAGCTAATGGTTCTGTTTTCCTCTCCTCCTACATAGGTGAATCACAAAAGGTATCACTAACTAGCAAAACATGTACCACTATATACAAATTCTTACCTATAAAATAACACAGGAGCCAACTCAATGATTCTATGATTTCCTCTCTGTGACATGTCTCTATACTAAATTCACAAATAAAAAAAAATTGTGTTTAACACTACTTGATCATTGTTTGTGAAATATAATTTCTATTCAGCTTGCAGATCTTCAGTTAATTGTATACATCATTTGCTTTCCAGTTCTCTATATAAATAAACTCTTAGTAAAATCCCTTCAGTAACGTGCACATAATTGGCTGGGAGATTTTAGCACTTTTAAGACCAACTTTTACCCACAGATGAATCAAGAAACATTTCTCCTAAAGAATATTTAATTAAATAAGGGTTTGTTGGGTTAAACCTTTGCCAAACCATACACATAGTCATATATTTTTCTTTGGGCTTCTTGTTGAGGGCGTGAGCAGAGTTATGAATGTAAACAAATACTCATCAATAGGAGCTCTGTTTTTCTTTGGGAATCTCTGTACAAACTGGGAGCAACTTTCAGCAAGTTTGGTGGATCATTGGGTTTAACTTTGCTCCTTCATGATCTACTTTGGCTAACATTCTATTAACAAGGGAGTTAAATTTATTCTGACACATTTTAATAGGTATTTGTGCAACATGTACACACAGATGCTGAATTTACTGAGAAACCCGGTGTGCCATCTGTTTAACTAGATTTGTCCTCTATTAAAATGATAAAAAAACTCTAGCCGCCTAGAGTGGTCGCAAGACCAGATAGGCGGGGTATAAATGAAATAAATAAATAAATAAATAAATAAATAAAATAAGACCAATCGCTTCTAATGTTTCATTTTTATCTTCGTGATATTTCCAATGGCCAATAATAGTAACAGTAAGTTGCAGTGTGCTTGAGATTAACTGCTGAGATTAATTAAAAGAAACCTTAATTTACTTGCTCCTTACCACATAGCTATCTGTTTCAGTCATGTTTCTTTTTCATTTGCATTAATGTATTTTTAATAGTGGGTGTAATCAATACAGGGCACAATATAATTGTACTAAAGAAAGAAAGAAAGAAAGAAATACAGGCCATCATTGAATAGGATATTTCTTAAACCTGCCGGTATATCGGAAGAGATGTATGAAATTTTATACCCATTTGTGTATATGTTTATATTATTTATTATTTTATTTATTTAAAATATTTTTACCCTACCTTTCGCCTTAAAAGGATCCAGTAAATAAAATATTGGAAAAATATCAGTAGGAATGTGGGGAAATACTAGTAGATAAATATCCAAATTGCCTATATATATATTTGAAATTGTGGCACTATGTCCTCTGCCAGCATCTCACGAAACTCCAGTGCCCATATTTGGAGGGCGAAAAGTCTAAGAATAATTTACAGCTTGGAATTAATTAGTGAAATAGGATTTAGTTTATTTTCATTGTTGTAATAAAATATCTATTTCCATGTCTGGAAAAAACAATTTCCCCACACCCATAACTTCTTGATAGTTTCAAACAGTCATTGAGAAATATATCCTTTCAGGTTTGGTGAAGCCAAATGTCCTTGCTATGGTGTTATCATTAATATAGTGCAAGAGTTTCTTCAGGGAATGTTTCCTCACTGGCAGACTCTCATCCACTGCAGTAACCCTGAGGTACCACCCACCTCTATTTGGTGACACTTTTGTATTTCCAGGGTGACACCGAGGCATTAATGTGGTAGGTGGCTCTTTGCTTCCTGCTTCAAGCATTGGGAAACTTTGGACATCCCACAGTTGTTACATCAGTTGTAATAATAGAATATTTGTATTATTTGACCTTTGAGCTATAGAGCCCTTATTTTGCAAGTGAGTATTTTTTTATGTAGAGAAAAAGCCCTGGTAATTTCATTTCTGGTAGATTGTGGTAGATTTGGTAGCCCTGAGCTACAAATCCATGGCTATGGGATGGGAATATATGAGTGTGTTTTTAATGGATGGATAGATAGATCAAGACCATTAGCTATTCATATACTTTTACACCCTTTTCTCCCAGGCAGATCTCTTTGGAAAAGCTATCAAAATGATAAGATGGTATTTGTCAAGGATGCTGGCAAGCCTTTGGGTCTGAGTCTTTGTTAACAAGTCCCAAGCCCCAAGTCTGAATCTCTGTTGAAAACAAGCTTTTATCCCTCAGGAAAAAAAAGAGAGAGAGGAGTGGGTTGGGTTCCAAGTCACAAGTCAAGTCCAAGTCATTGAAAAAAACCAACAACCTCAGATTCGAGTCACGGTGTGACTTAAGTCCAACTTGACAGTGAGTCCTGCAACTCGCATCCCCCTCCCTAGTATTTGCTATTTGCAGGAAAGGCTAAGTCCTCCAAGAGCTGGATTTGATTCATCCACATCACTTTTTTATGCACAGTATGTTCAGGCTTGGTAGAAGATAATCAGTTTATATATGAGAATACTTGTAGATGAAGTGGCTAATGAACAGTGATGATTGTTTCATACCTAGGAGTGTTTACCTGTTTGTGGCTATTGTGTATGAAGATATGCACTCATCCGTGACTAAGACATTTTTGTCTGTTGTCCACAGCCAGCACCTAGGGATTTGTTCTTGGCTTCCTAATATTCTATTCTATTCTAGTGTAACTCATCCTGTGATTTCTAGAATGCTTAAACTAACTGTGCTATAAGCAAATGGTAATACTAATGCAGGTCAAAGCATGCATTTCAGATTCCCCAAACATGATCTCAGAATCAGTAGCATTCTATCTTTTTTTTTTCATTATCTGTATGTCACAAGGCATTGGTTGTTCTTGAATATGGCATACCGAGCAAATTGATGTTTTCTCAATTAGCACAAAGTATAGACCACCAGATCTTTTAGACAATATCCCACTATTTTGGCTTCTTAAATTAAATTGTTTAAGAAAACAGCTGCAAAAATACCTTGCATAATATTGAAACTGAGATAGCAGACCCATGTCATTGGATTTAATATTCCAGTTTTCTTGTTTTTCTTTCTTAGGGATCTCTTTAGCACAATAACTTGTTATTTTTAATGCACACCTGTCAGTATGCATTTTCCTTTACAGGGTTTTAATAACCCATCCTAAAACAAAACAAAACAAAACAATGAATAAAGATTTTTCCTGCCCCAAGGGGATCTTTAGTCTAAATTGACATTGAGTAAGTCAGCAGAGGAAGGGGTCAGATGAGAATAAAAGCATTTACAAATTCTTAAACTTGGCAGAAATTAGAAATTTACATTAATGGATCAAGCTAAAGGCCTCATGGGAGAATCATCTTTGAGCAGTTCTTCAGTTCTTATGCTGAGGAGAAAGAGTACTGTGGACATGATGAAGTACTGAATTTAATGCATGGGGGTTGAAAGAGGCAATGTGCAGGCATATTCTCGCTATCAAGCAACTGATAGCAAAAATAAATTAGACAAGTGATAGCTGTGAATATGGATGCAGTGAGAAACAAAAACTAATGCTCTCAGTGCCCCCTCTTAATCACCTCAAATACCTGGCCACTTGTTTTTATGGAGACATGAGGTAGTGGTGGTTATTGTTTCTTGCTAAATATAGGATATGGATTTCAATGCAATGAGATCTTCACACCATTTGAAGATAAGTGATGAGACACCCTGGAGACAGTACGGTCTCATGTGAGTAGAATTTGTCTTCCATCTACAAAAGCTTTGACTCAAACTAAGTAAGTTAAAACAAAATGCCTCAGTTGGATTGACTTGTGAATGGTAAATTTTATAACCTGTAAATTCATCTAGAGGTAAATAAAGATATAGTTTAGGCACACATAAGAGTAAGATTATGCTTATTGACTGATTTGTCCTGACCAATTTTATAATATTATCATGGAGATTTAAGGTGTTGGATTCTGGGGACTAATATAAAAACGGATCATTTTTTTGACGAACATAGCTGATTCGTCATATATTTGTTGATTTGTATTCGTCAAATTTTAAGTCCCGACAAATATGGCTTGACGAATATTTCCCCATTTTTATTCATTCCCCCATACAAAGGGGGGAAAAAGCCATCCTATGGCTTTTCCATTCTGCCTACCGGCCCACCGATCAACTGATTGGCGAGCCGATAGGCAGCCACCCACCCCCACATCCTACCCCCCACATCCTTCCTCTCCCTACCTTAGGTCCCCCACCCCCGCTGACACCCCCTTATCGTAATCGTCGCCGCTGCCACCAAGGTCTCCATCAGGCCTCCACAGCTGTAGAAATGGAAACTGCCTGCCCTTTGCAAAGATGGTGGCTGCGGCTTCATTTAGGCTAGGGAAGCTGCAGCTGCCATCTTTGCAAAGGGCAGCCTGGATTCCCTTAAGGTAGCAGGGTGGTGGTGGGGTGGCAGCAGCGGGGGGTGGCGGTGGCAGTGGGGGGCGTTTTTTTAAAAAAAGTAACCCCCCATGAATCGATGAATAAATTTGTTATTCATCGGTTCATCGGGACAACTTCGTGCTTTGTGAGTCGTCAACTTTTGACGACTCACGAAGCAGGACAACTCGCCAAAATAGTGAGCCATCCCCATCTCTAATTCTGAGTTTAAAAAAATGTAAAGGGAGGCTCCGAAAGTCTTTTTATTAGTATATGACTCACGGGTGTGGGTGTGTCCCATCTCAGAAATCTTCCCATGGGACATCCTAGGATGTCTCATATTTATATGGAAGCAATATATTTGGTTAAAATATTTTTACTTCAACTTTCTCCTAAAGAAGGGCCCAATGTGGCTTACATTATTAAAATGAAAGTGCTTCCTAGATCAAGATGTCTTACATGCTGAAACTGAGAGCAATCCTACTTATAGTCGGAGACAAGTTCATGGCACATATGGTCTTCCTTCAGTGTCTACATAGGCCTGACTCAGGACATTTAACTTTTGGCTAGGGCTGAATTCTTTTGTTATATAGGACTCACATGTGAGCAAATGGACGAAAGATATCTGCACTCTCATGCAGCTATAATTCCTCAAATGCCATGCAATTTGTCTTGATGGGTAATAACGAACACAGAACTTCTGTTTCAAGGGAAAGGTTACGATATCATGGACATTTATCACTTTGAACTTGGTTACCATTTTTTTAAAATCTTGGTAACAATGTTTGGGGCTTTTAAAGAAATAGGGCCAGAAAGAAAAATTCCAGTACAGTGGTGCCTCGACTTACGACCGTCCCGACATACGACCATTTCGAGTTGCGACCAGCTCCGGCTGCAAAATTTTGCTTCGACTTGCGGCCGGAGCTTCGAGTTGCAAACAGAAAAGAGGCAGGGAAAAAAGGCGGGGAATTCAAATGTAGGTACTAACCGTTGGTCGGCGAAGAGCTTCTTTGTAGCTCTTTCGCCCCAATGGTTAGAGTGTGTGCGGAGGAGGAGGCTTCTGACTGGCTGGTGCTGCTTTCTGCTCCTGAGTAAGTACATTTACTTTGTTTTGCAGGGTAGGTTTGGGTTTGGGGGAAGGTTATGTTTCTGTGCTGTGATGTTTTTTGGTGTGGGGTTTTTTTTTCCAGCCCCATCACATTCCGATGGGGCTTGCTCTGTTTGTTTTTTTATTTTTTCAGCCCCATCGCATTTTGATGGGGCTTGGTATGTGTGGGGGTGTTTTTTGTGATTTTTTTCAGCCCCATTGCGTTCCGATGGGGTTGGCTGTGGGGGGGTTTGTGTTTTTTTCCTCAGCTCCATGGCGTTCCGCTGGGGCTGGCTGTATGGGGTGGTGTGTTTATTTATTTATTTATTTTTTCAGCCCCATCGTGTTCCAATGGAGCTGGCTGTGTGTGTGTGTGTGTGTGTGTTTTAATTTTTTTCCCCCAGCCCCATCGCGTTCTGATGGGGCTGGCTGTGTGTGTGTGGGGGTATTTTTGTGACTATTTTTCAGCCCCATGGCGTTCCGATGGGGCTTCCTCTGTTTGTTTGGGGGTTTTTTTAATTATTTTTTTCGGCCGGAATGGATTAATGAGGTCTCTATGTATTCCTATGGGAAATGGTACTTCGACTTACAACCATTTCGAGTTACGTCCATCTTCTGGAACAGATTATGGTCGTAAGTCGAGGCACCACTGTAGTGACTAATTGTTTTTTTTTCAGCATGTATGAAAAAGCAAGAGACACAGAGGTCTAAGCTGCTAAGAAAAAAAACTTTGCAAGTTTAGGCTACAATCATTACACATTTAGCTTGGAACTCATCCTGCTGAATTCTATGGAGCTTACTTACTAAGTAGACACACGTAGATTGTATTGTTAGCAATTAGCAATGCTTTTGGAATGATGGATTTCCTTATTAAAGTAAGGAGTATTATGAAACCATTACAAACAATGTTTAATGGCTTATTATTAATATTTCCAAGCTTAAAGTACAGAAGCATTCTAACAGTTCATGTTGTCCTTTTCATTTGTCTTTTCTATTTCGACTACATTTTAATTGTCTACCTGACTTTTTTCTTACCTCATTATTTGGTAGAAATAGGCAGTTATGTTAGATGATATGTAGATTAATTTCCATGTAGAGTTCTTAAATTATTTATGCTATTAGAGAATAATGTGCACTTCCATTGTTTATGGCAGTGCTGCCTCTCATTAAAAAGCTTCATCTTTCTTTTAATTAAATCTCCAGATACTTTAGAGCAGACTGTGTTTCCATAGTATGTGGGTATGAACATTCAGTTGTTCCTATGTTTTTCCAACTGAATTTGGCTGTCCATTTTGTACGATTTTACTGAATTCTCTGCCTTCCAATCTGTTTTTACAGGTAGCATAAATATAATTTAGGTATTCTTACTCTTAGGAACATTATGATAATATTTGGAAAGAAGTAAATGGTATGTGATAATTTATCATCTCAAGAAAGGCTGAATAAATCAGCTGATTTTATTTTGTTGATAGAACGAAAAAGCAGAATAAAATATGCAGTCCTCTTTTGAGTGCTGTTGCTTTATTCAGATGCATTGGTTGCCAATATACAATGAGATATCTGTTAGGAGATTTGAAATATTGTGAAGTTTTTGTGTGGTACTAATGTATTTCACAAACACATTCCAACAGAAACTAGAGGATCCCAGAAGATGAGCACATGATCTGTACTATGGTTGATGGGGGGAGGAGAGAAGCAAGAACAGCTTGCAATGTGGCTGTAGTCCCTCTGTGCCAAATTATTTTGAAGGGCTGTCCTGGACTTAATGAAATGGTGAAGCAAACATGTGAGTACGTGCAACACATACAATGGAGAAACATATACATCCTTTAAACTCTCAAGTAAACTAATGTTGCCATGCCTGCTCCATAAAATGCAGACTAGAAAGCTAGCTTTCCATTTCCAAGCCCTTTCCTTGGGGTAGACAACCTGAGAAAGAGCAGCTATATCGGACCAAAAGCTCTATGAACATGTGGCCTGTAAGTTTGCCAAAAGATATCCTCTCATCTTTTGAAATTTAAAAAGTGGGGAGGGCTTGGAGTTAGCAAAGATCGTTGCTGGAGCTCCACTAGGCATGCCTCACTCAATCCTTGGATGGTATCAAAAGAAATACATTACAGTAAAATACAATAAATTAAGAGCAAACGAAATGACATTAAGTGAAAAGCCTTTTACTTTTTGGTTCGTTTCATATCCCACTTCTCCAAGTTGCTGAAGGCAGCATCCATGGTACTCACAATAGCCCTGTGAGGTAGGTTACATGGGGATATCTCCAATTCACAGCTAGTAGTTTTTAAGGGCAATTGTGAATCAATGGCAGAGGCATGATGCCATCTCTGCTAAATGAGCATTCCTTTCTTCCTTGCCCCTTGCTGCATACTTCGAAATACAACCACAGTTCCATTTAGCACACCTTACTCAATCCATGATAAAAGAAAAGAAACATGAAATAAAATGACATTTACTTTTGGTTCATTTTATACTCCACTTTTCTTCAAAGTTGCTGAAGGCAGCACCCAAAGTCCTCACAACTTTGAGGCAGGCTATGTGGGGAGACCTCCCATTTACAGTTTTGGGAGCAAAATCATTTAGCTCTCCTTCTAGAATCAAGAAGACAAATGCTATGCCAAAGGCCAGCCAGTGAATCAGTGGCACAGGCATGATACCACATTTGTTGAAAAGAGTATTCCTTTCTCCTCTGCCCCATATTGCATGCCTCACAGTATGTATCACACTTGAGCCTTCACTCTAGGTACTCTTCTCCCTCCACCCCCACCCCAGGTGATACTGCTCCAACCATTAAGATATAGGGCAGTTTGTTTCAAAGACTCTTGGATATCACAAGAAGGTAGAACGGCCAGCCTGTCGCCACTTTGCTCTATGTCTCTGCTACCCCAATGACCAGGTGAAGCATTTGGGTTCTTTTTCGTTACATGCAAAATAAAGATTAGTGGCGAAATGGAAATACAGTGATTGTGTTGTGTTTTCTTTCTCCCATGCAGCAATGATACATAAACAAGCTACCAACCAATCTTCATTTTCATGTCTCAGATCCTGATATGAATAATGGTTTCATAATCTGTTTTCACACGCACAATATACATTCTTTCTGACAAAGTTAAATATCCGGTATATCATTTAAAGCATGCTTTGGGAAATTTAGCCTAATCAGGGGTTTTCCAATAAATTACCCATCTCAAAAGAAACTGTCCTGTTTTATCCTGCTATCTAACACTGGGCATGATCTTTGCTCATGCAGGTAATTGCTAAGGCAGAAAATTACAGCGACTATGACAGTACAGATGTTCTTTTTCAGTTGACCAAACAAAATGAAAGGAAACAAGATTTTATGCTTCATGCAGAGTTTCATTTAACTCCTGATGGTTTTTACTTATGAAAGAAAAATATTTTGTATTTATTTATTTCCTTTGATGTTTTTATATTACACTGTAATGCTGAGTATTAGGGTACAATATATTGGAAGCAAATCTTTAAGGAATGACAAGTAAACCATGAATGATGAGTTTATGTTGATTTTGAAGAATGTTTTAAACCTGATAGCAAGTGTTCCAGAAACGTGGAGCATATCTGTGAAAATCACAGATGACGCTACACCATAAAGGTCGATTATAGCAGAACAATTAAGCAAACACTGGCACAATAATCTTTTTAAAAATGTTCTGTAACACATTTTAGTGCCATGGCATTCTCAATTAAATCAAGCTCTCTCCATTTGTTCTGCTCCATAGGGTGCAGGGCTCCAGCCCTGCTATTACAATTGAAGCTTAGCCCCCAAGCCTGAAAAAATGGTGCCTGAAATAAAGACAAGCCTAAACACACACTCCAGTACAAACCTATGCGACTGGAGCTCCCAATTAAATGCAAAAGCATGGCAGAAAAACTACCTATGGGTAGGCTTCCCCCTTTGAAGTCAGATACAATTATTAATTGTAATAATACTAAAATTTCAGTTTTGACATATACCATTTTTCTTGAATTGCTGGTGAACTGTGCATCCATCTGATTTTGTATGTTTCTTTACAGATATATTACAAGAAAATAGGGCACTGATAAATATATATATCACCCCCCTCAGCTGCATAAGCAGCATGCCTCTCATACAAGTCTTGAATAGCTCTGCCTAGCTTCCTGTTCAGAAAGAAGGCTCACAGCTAGCACTGGGGCAGGAACAAGAAGCTTGGGCGGAGCTTGGGCTAGCTAAGCCTCAAAGCCTTCCAGTCGAGACCTTTCTCCCATGTGAGCCTCATTTAAGTGTCTATAAGTTATCCATCCATCAAGTGGAACTCCCAGAATAGAGGAGTACGGGATGTGTAGTTCAAGAAACCCCAAAATCCTACCATTAGTCTAGACAAAACCCATATAGTTGTAGCATTCCTTCACAACCTATCCTATTCTGTTCTGGAGAATCTTCGGTCATGAATGCACAGCTTTGGAGTTAATGCCAAAAACTGCACTTTGGAGAGGGGCGCACGTGCCTCAGTGACCTTCCATTTCTGAAAGTTTACATCAAAGTTGCAGTGCCTAAATACAAGCTAGCTATATTACATTCTTTCAATGAGATGTTTTCAGATTAAATCCCATTAACTTTTTATTTCCATAGAACATGAGACTAGACATTGATATTGGTAGACCTTTGGTCTAGATGGGCGGGGTATAAATCTAATAAAATAAATAAATAAATAAAAATATTGCATTCTAATCTAAAGGACCATTTTTCCAAATTCATTCCACAATAAGAAGAGCAATGGAGACACACACCAACAGCCTGCTTTACACAGTAGCCAAATAAATGTATATTGAAAATCCAGAGCAGAGAATGAGTGCAGAAAGATTTGCCCACTCATGTACTCCTTCCAATGCTATTCAGATACATGTTGCATCTCATACCATAACTACAATAACATCATAATATGGATGCACCCTCCTAGTCCACCACTTTGTGCAATGAAGTAAATCCAGTTCTAGAACATCTACAACTGATGGCTATCCAGCTTCTTCTTGAACATCTACTGAAACAGAGCCTCCCATTCCAATGTTAACCAGTTCCAGTGACGAACAGTTCCAGTGTCTGTTAAAAAAGTTTATCATAATGTTCAAATAAAACATACCCTCCTATAACTTACGCTTATTAGATATAGCCTATTTCTGGAGCAGGAGAGAACAAATTTCTATCTTTTTCTGTGTATCAGCCCTTCAGATACTTGAAGTGTATGACAACGCTCCCCTTCAGTCTCCTTGCTCCAGTTCCATCAATCTGTTGTCATATGGTTTCTCCTGACTGTAAATCATTGCCCTTCTCTGAACATGCTCCAAGTTGAGAAGAGTCAATAAACATCTCAGGAAAAAACTGGTTTCCAGACTAATATTAGATGGCTGATCATTCTGGAATAAGAGCTCAGATGATCTGTTCTATAACTAATTTATGAAACCTTCTTTTCAGTGAAAAAAATTAATGCACGTATGCCTTCTTTGACATCATATTCTAAAAAGAGCTCTTTTTCCCTGAAGAAAACAGAATGTAGAAAATACTATAAGATATATAAATGGTTGCATTTGTCTTTTGTTTCTATGTAAGGATTATTAAAAAAAAAAGAAAAAACAAGAACCTTATTATTAAACATTCATCAGCTATACCATCTCCACTTCAACACTGATAGCTTTAGGGCTATAAAAACATAAAGAGGCAAAAGAGCCTAGCATCCAGAAAAAAAAGGCTAATTCACTTTGTTGCCCACTTTCCCTGCTGTATAATGAGAGTTTTTGTTTGTTTGTTTGTTTTGGAAGAGCTTCTAATCTTCATCCTGCTTTTCAGAAAGCAGTAAGAGATTTCTGAAAGTGTTTTGCAAAGTGATCACTGGCAACCTCTGCCTCATCAGAACCGTAGGGCAAAGTGAGGCTTGAAAATAGGGCTAAATATGCAGGCTCTATCAGAATCAATACAGATGGGGTGGCCCTTCATACTCATGTACCTTTACATTAAAAAGATGTTGTGAAATGGCTAAGACAATGACTTTGTTTAAAAAACAGAATTCATTTGTAGAAACATAGCCACTATGAAATATCCACATTACATAATCCCTATCGTAGGTACTCTGAATCATTTGAGAGAATTGCAGAAAGTATTCCTTTTTGGAAAGGCTCATTCCTACTTGGGAGTCACACCCTAAACCAGATGTATGGCAAATTATGGTTATTGTGTATTTTACAAGGCTTGCATCAAACAGCTGAATCGCATCCAGATCTCATTATCTGAGAATATCTCTATGTCTAGTAAAGGGCTTTACTGAAAATGATCAGAAATACTGCCTGGAATAATACCCTATTCTCCTTTATTTGAAGATTTTAACTAAGTGCTGGAGTTTATTTCCAATGGTTGTTGACTGACATGAACAAATCAGTGTGAATCAGACTGTACAGAGCCAGAGCTCAACAAGTCATCACTCAATTGTGTGTCCCTAAGGGAGAGAATAAGCAAGGATAAATTGTCATTTAGCTTAATTCTTCAAAACGAACAACATGGGCAACACCACATTCTTCCAGATACATTCTATACATCAACAATCTCCTGGGCTCTCCTTTTCTCTGGTTTAAAAATATATTCTTTCTGGATTGCTAGAAACACAAACAAGTAGGTCCTAAATTAAATCAAGCCTGAACTATCCCGGGAGGCAATGATAAAACTGAGGCTGTCCTACTTTCAGCCACCTAATGAGAAGGCAAGATTCTCTGGAAAAGACAATAATGCTGGGAAAGGTTCAAGACAGTAAGAAGAGATGAAGACTAAATATGAGATGGACTGACTCCCTAAAGCAGTGATGGTGAACCTTTTTGCGCCCGAGTGCCCAAACTGCAACACAAAACCAACTTATTTATTTCAAAGTGCCAACACTGCAATTAAATCTGAATACTGACGTTTTAATTTAGAAAAAACAACTGCCCCTGCACTACAATGTTTAAATGCTTGTTTTTCCCCCTAGGGGCGGTATTAACAGAGAAATACTTACCAGTCCTCCAATCGCCCATTGGGTTAGACCAGTAATGGCCGCCATTGCACCCCTCCGCTGGACCACTGCACCAGCAGAGGGGAGTGCCAGAATCCGGGATCGGAGGATGGGTATTTCTCAATGGCGACTTATGGCTCGCGTGCTCACAGAGAGGGCTCTGCGCGCCAGCTGTGGCACACGTGCCATAGGTTCGCCATCACTGCCCTAAAGAAAGCCGCAGGCTTGAGTCTACAAAAGCTGAGCTAGGACTGTTCAGGACAGGTCATTTTTGAGATTGCTCATTCATAGGGTTGCCATAAGTCTGAGGCAACTTGACAGCATATACCAAGAGCAACAATTTAGTTGGTTTTACCCTAAACAAGGGCAAGGAATTGGCTAGAATTGAGCTTTCTATCCACTTAATCTATCTGACAGCTGTTTATCACATGATTTATAAGGTTGAAAAGCCAATATGTTATTCCTTGAACTAACTGTTTGAAAATTAATAGGGGGGAAAATATATTAAGTGGGAGCCAAGGAAATGATCTGGATTTTATTCCAAGGCGCTGTTAGCCACAAACCTACTATTCCTGGCCTATTTGAACTGGAGATACATACAGGACATTTGTGTTTTCAATAATTTATATCATCTCAATACTTCAATGGAAATAAAATTTATCAGTCTTATAGAATAGAAGCAAATTACATATCCATATTGGTTTTTTTTAAATTCTGTCTCTAGCAGTATGATTCTTGACATTTTTTTTCATGGGAGATGAGACTATTTTATATTTACAATAAACCATTTCTCGTATAATATGATAAAAATATTCAACAAAATCCCCCAAACCTTCTATAACTTTACTGAGCTTTTTTAAAAGTAAAAATTATTTTTTGTCAAACGCAGTAACCATAGCTTATGTGGAAAAGTCATAGATTTAATGTCTTATAACTAGAGAATGTGTAGAACCTCTTTGTCCATGGAATAATGGAAGTGATTTGCCCTCAAGAAATTATGAAGTTAAGCCCATTATCAGATGGACCTTTAAAAAAGTAAACACTGGTTGTGACTATCTCCAAAAGTTAATGCAAACAGAAAGGTGTCTGATGCCTTTATTAGACCACTTTAAAAATAAAGCGTAAAAGCTAGCTTTCAGTCCTGCAGGGATCTTCATCGGGCTGGGTGGCTCAAAGCTGGAGTGGTACAGAAGAATTTCTAAAATCATGATCAAATGTGTAGCCTAGGCTTCTTTGTTTCTAACAAGTTACAAAACAGGGGCTGCAGACTCAGGTCAGATATATGGCTTTCAGGTTTCAGTTCTGGTGGTACGAAGCAGAGTATTTTTTCCAATTCCAGCTCAGTAGTGCCTAGAGATGGGCACAAATTAAAAAAACAAATCACCAAATTAATTGAAAAAAAAATGGCTAATTCATCGATTTGTATTCGTACAAATCAATGCCACTCAATGAATACATATCAATGTATTTTAGTGATTTTTTATTTGTTGATTCACTGGGCTATAAAATGGCCCCCTGGCACCTAGAGACACCAAAATTACAGGGATGCTTCCTCCGACACTCCTCTACAGTCTCTCCAGGTTTGGTGAAGATTGGGTTTCGGATGTCCAAGTTATACACCCACAAAGAGCCCCCCAGGCACCTAGAGACACCAAAATCACAGAGAACGTTTTCATGACTCTCTACAATTATCTCCCAGTTTGTTGAAGAAGGGCACTTTCCTGGGGGGGACCCACTTCGTGGGTGTATAACTTGGATGTTTAAAACCCAATCTTCACCAAACTTGGAAGGATTGTAGACAAGAGCCAAGGGAAGCTTCTCTGTAATTTTGGTGTCTCTATGTTTCCTGGGGGCCCTCTTTGTGGGTGTATAACTCATACTTCTGAAACCCAGACATCACCAAACTTGCAGTCAGCTTGTAGAGGAGAGTCAGGGGAACCTTTCCCTGCAAATTTGGTGTCTCTAGCTGCTTGTGAGGGCATTTCATAGGGTTTTAAAGTAAAAAATGAACTGACGATTCGATCAGTCCATCAGAAAAAATCCTAAATTTGTAATTCATGATTCATGTACCTTGACAAATCATGAATCAAAATGAATCACCATTTTTCTAATTCATGCCCACCTCTAGTGCCTAGCCTGATGAAAACCTCTGTGGAATTGGAAGCTAGTTTATGTTGGAGATTTTTTTAGTGGTCTAATAAAGATACCACTCACCCTTTCCTTCAGATTGTATATAAAAAATTGTGGCTTCTTCTTCTTCAATTTCATGATAGCTAATGGTGAGATATTTCTGCAGTCAGTTTTAACTAAGCCAGCATCTTGAGGCAGACTTTAAATGGAAAGTAAGTAAATCTGTAAATATAAATATGCTTTATGAGATGTAAATGAACACTTCCCTTTGTATATATACATAAGCCACATCCATTCTGGGAAAATTACAAGCAATATGACACTTCCTCTGACTGAAAAATAATAGAGATATACAAGTCAGCAGACTTTGCTTTTGTTTTCCCACTGTAAAATCGATCCACTGCACAGCAAAAAATGATGCATAAGAGAAATTATAGCACCTGCTTAAACCACAGGAATTCAATTTAATCGTTATTAGTAAAAGAGATAGGAAACATTTCAAAAATGGAAATACTTGATTCTGCCAAGGAGCTCAGCTTTGTTATTTTCCCATCACCAGAAGTTTCCATCTGCAGAAGTCTTATAATTTCTATTTTGGCTAATAAAACAGTCACTATCAAGATAGTTACATGCATTTACATTCAACTGAAATTAGCAGTGCTTAACTTCTCTAAGAAATTTAGCACATGCATCAGTACAATATGGGAATAACATAACAATTGTGAATCATATAGCTGGCTTGTAGTTACACATGCTGAATATTTCACCATTAAAAACAATGCGGCTTACACATGCACAAGTGAGTAGTGAATACCCCCTTGAACAACTGGTGTGTGGCGATCACCCTGCTCTGGCTCATGTAGGAGATTATTTGCATGTACCAATGGGAGCTGTTGGGAGGCGGAGCCAGAGAAACTAGAAGGGAGGGGTGAGTCAGAGTCTGGAGAGTTTAGAGAGTTCAGTCAGTGGGAGTCAGAGATGAGAGTCTGAAGTAGAAGTTAGTCTGTGGTAGTTAGAGAGTGTGGCAGAGTTAGGAGTTAAGAGTGTGGAACTTATAAAGAGCTAAGAGAGCTAAGAGTGAAACAAGTTATTACTAATCTAATGAATACATTAAAGTCTGTGAAGAACCTGTTTAAGCAAACTGTAATCAATAAACCTGTGTTGTTCAACTTTATACTCAGCTTGGACCTCAGTTTTTCTAATTAAAAAGTGTTGACAGAGGTCAACTGGTGGCAGCAGAAAGGAGAGAACGTGTTGTGGGCCTTAGGCTAGTGAAACAACCTGAGGACACATGAGGGGCACGTCACAATTGGTGTCCAGCGGCGGGATACGAAAAAATCCAGTGAAGCCAAAGTTTAAAAGTGAATTTTCTGGAGTCAGGGGTACCTTTTTAGTTAGCTCTGTGGTGAAGAAGTGGGTGACCTGCTAGAGCTTTTGTGGAAAAGCTTAGTGGCGGGGCTTCTGAACCCAGATCTGGGGGAACTTAAGATAGGGAACCAACTCTAAAGAAAACTTTTACCTCAGGATTTGAGAGACCAGTGGGCTAACTCGAAATCCAAGGCTCTAAGAGAAAGGCAGCAGTAGTGGATAAGAGTGGAAGCCAGGGTCAAAACAGATCTGAGGTGATAGGTAAATAAGAAGTTTAAAAAGGAAAATTATTCTGGTGTCTGGAGGCAGGAATTGCTCAGACACAGAAACTGAGTGACAAAGGAGAGCAGCAGGGTATAGCGCAACATGGTGTAAGGAGAAAATCATGTGCACAACGACCCATTGCATGTGTGTGTGTGTGTGGGGGGGAGAGAACAGAACTTGGCTGTTATGTTTTGATGTGCTACATCACCTTTGCTACTGGCTTTATATTGGTTTTATTAGGTGTTGCCTTTACCATTGGTTATTCTTTTATTTTGAAAAAAATATTGCCTGTATTCTATCCACCAATAATATCCATATGTCATCCAGTTACTGCTTTAAAATAAACAAGAAAAGAAGCGAACAAATTATAATTATACTTTTTGCAGGTTATGTCCTAATGTGCAGAAGACATTCTTTTTCATTTAATTGAATTCAAAGGAATGTAAGATATACTGAGTAAATTTTCTATGACAGGTGCAAATAAGAAGAGCAAACAACAGTGTGGAAAGGACTAATAAAAATTATATTTAATTCGAAAGGGTATGGAATGTATTAAAAATGTATCAATAGCCTTGATTGCCTTTCCTCAGACTGAAAAACAACCACCATTCATGAACTAAAAATGCACATGGTGAACTACTGTTCCGCCTTTTCCTTTTATATACATAGATTCACACACATCCATATCCTATGCATCCAATATGAAATGATTACCAAATGCCAAGTAAATATTTACAGATGTACCACTGTGGAGATCAAAAGGAATTCCATTTTGACTTCTTGGATCTATTACTGGCTAAAACTAGACATGGAGACAAGCCAATAACCAACTGACTCAGTAATATAACCAGATTATTTTCCTGTAAGCAAAGTATGACTATGCCAAAAACTTTAAACAAACAATCTTCTGTCTGATCTTCTGACACACCTTAAATAGAACGTGGAGAAACAAATCAGAAACTGTGGGTTGCTCCCTTCTATTTCACACCAGATATATTATTTCATCATTTCTCTAAATGTCTAACAGTTTCATAATTTATAGATAGAAAAATACATGATGAAAGTATTGGAAAAACACAGTCCTGCATGCTTCTGTCACTAAACGTGGGGGGGGGGGATTATGTCTCAGAGGTTTTGACTCCACCCCTTCCTTCCTGTTGCTTCCTTTGTTAGTGTCATGCCTCACCTAGTTGAGTTGGCTGGGGAAGGGGGAGTTGGCAATTGCTGTTCTAGAAACAGCACAGTCAACAGGGAAGCATCAGAGGATGATGACAGTACAAATAGATGAGGGGCTCATTTGTCCCATGGAGAAGTGTCAGTTGAAGAGATTACAACAAAAGCACAACCAGCATTTCAAGGCTTCCTGAGAGCTCTACTCTATATGTATAGAAGAACAAAGCCATAAACTATAAGTATTTTGTTTCCTTTAACCAAGAAGTGCCTAAAATGATCATTTTCCTTTTTCCAAAGGAAACGGGGACACTGATGAGATCTTTTCATGCTTTTCTCTGTAACAAAAACAGATTACAAAATCCCTCTTAACAGGATGCATTTGTACAGAATTAAAATACATATTAAACATTTGTCTGAGTTTTATGACAATAAAACTGCTTTGATTTGGATTCCTGCATTGAGCAGGGAGTTGGACTTGATGGCCTTATAGGCCCCTTCCAATTCAATTAATTTTCTATGATTCTATGAATCTATTTGCAAAAGTAGCCAGATCAAAATAGAACCATGGAAGAACCCTGTAATCTGAGTTTGGAAATGGTGTCATACTTCTGCTGTCAAACACTACAACCTTAGAAACAGTTGAGAATAGAATGTGCATTTTGGATTTTTAAAATAATAAAATTGACGTTTTTCCTTCTGGAAAACTGGCCACATACATTTCTTCTTACATTTATATAGACATGCATTACTCATCAGTAGTACAATATCAGTAGTACAACAACAAAAACAACAACAGTCCTATAAACAGTTGCACATCTCAGAAACCACACCATCAGAGCTACAAAAAACGGCAATATTAGGAACAGCATACATATTGCATCAATATTTAACAGATACTTAGGTTTTTGGTTAAAACTTGTATGTGTTATATAATGCCAGTCAATGTTTTTATAATGTTGACTGTGGTGTTTCTGAATCATCATCATCATCATCATCCTCTCCTCCATGGGCACAGGCCTTGTTGAGGCGGAGGGGCTTGCGTGCTTCAGTGAAGCTGAGAGCTATGCTGAAGGGTCTCCCAAGCCAGACAGGTCTCAGCTGAGAAGCCAGACCAACTGTGTCCACCAACCATCAATTATGATGAGAGGAAATAAACAAAAAACCCTACTGGATTGGTCGTCACCCTGGTCAACAAGCACCACGTCAGATGCTATAGCCCCTGGGCATCTGGTGACAAATGGGCTACAGGGCTCAGCAGACACTGTTGAGGGACCAGGCCAGGCTGCTGCAAAGCTACTGGAACAACATAAATGCAAAACTTAAGACTCTCGCCAAAAATTGAGAACTGATGAAATGTTATTATGAGGCAAACCCAACAACCCATGGTTTTCAAAAAAGAATGATGGAAATTTGGAAAAGTAAATACCCAGGTAGTGACATAACTGAACAATGATTAATTGGCTGGAGAAGGTTTATCATCTGGAGTAAAGTGTTTTCAGAACTAGAATTGCAAGAACTAGAAAAGGTGGCAAAATCAACACAGGACAATGACCATAATATGGAAGACAAATGGAGGGTAGAGGTAGACACAATAGTAGAAGAAAACATATCAATAGAGGAACAACTTATGGAACAACCCAGAAATTATGAGTTGACATAATTGTATTGTTTATATAATACAATTTGTTTCTTTATATAATAAACTTTGTTTATATAATACACCTTGTTTGTTTATATAATAAACTGCCATAGTATTGTCTGTTGCCACCTGGACTACCCGACCAAGGAGAAAGGTCTTGAAGGCCCGAAATGCCTTGGCAATCGCTAGCAGCTCCAGATGGTTGATATGAAAGCGTGCTTCCGCAGACGACCAACGGCCGTGGATTGTGTGAGGGCCTAAATGAGCACCCCAGCCTGTTGGGCTGGCGTCTGTAGTGATCTGAACGGTAGGGGTTAACAGGCCAAATGGTCTCCCTACCAGCAGGTTCTGGCGAAGCCTCCACCAAACCAGTTGAGCGGCAAGCTCTGATGCAACCTGCAGCTGTCTTGACGGGTGGTCTTGAGTTACCGAGAACACCGAGAGGAACCAGGCCTGAAGGGACCTCATTTTTAAGTGTGCATGTTGCACCACAGCCGTGGTGGATGCCATAAGTCCCAGTAGTCGTTGAACTTCCAGGGCGGGAACCCACGCACCTGAGAGGAAGGAGCATAATACAGTTTGTAGCTTTAAAATCCTGTTCTCGGGGAGAAAAGCTCGACCCAAGAAGGCATCCAAGGTTGCCCCTATATAATGTACACGCTGGGCAGGATGCAAAGTCGACTTCTCTACGTTGACCTTCAATCCTAAAGGTGACAGCAGGGATAGTGTTAGTGACATATGTTCTTCCTCCTGCAACCGGGACTGAGCAACCAGGAGCCAGTCATCCAAATACTGAAATATTGTGATCCCAAAAGACATAAGTGAGCCACCACTGGAGCTAGACATTTAGTGATTACCCGAGGTGCCGTAGACAAACCAAAGGGGAGGGCCTTAAACTCATAGGTCAAACCTCCAACAGAGAACCTGAGGAAACGCCAGTGGTCTGACCTGATGCTAATGTGGAAGTAAGCATCTTTCAAATCAACAACAGTGAACCATTCCCCCGGCGTAACATGTGGATAACGGAATCCAAAGAAACCATACAAAATCTAGGAGGAGTAATAAATTAATTCAGGTTGTGGAGAGCAAGAATAGGATGGAGACCCCCGTCCTTCTTGGGGATAGTAAAAGAACATGAATAAAAGCCCACCAACACATCAGGGTGATGCAGAGGAACAATAGCATCCTTCTGAAGCAAGGCTTGTATTTCATCTTCCAAAGGGGGGGGAGGGGGTGGTGGACCTGAAGTGGCCCGTGATGGGGGGACTATCAAATTCTATGGCATAGTCAGTGGCTATAATGGACAATACCCATGAATTTGATGTGATTGAACACCAGGAGTGAAGGAAGGGGGCTAAACGGACTGAAGGGCCAACTGTAGAGAAGGCAAAGGTATCAAAGAGGCTGACTGGCCTTGCGATCCGGGCGGCGTCCCTGCTGGCTGGGGCGCTGCCTACCAACTTGCCTAGATGACACTGGCTGGTAGTTCTGGGCCTGGGGCTTCTGCCGACCTTGATATCCCCTGGGCTGATACAATCATCGCCAGGTGCCTCTGGGACGGGCCTGCTGACTAGAGTAGGACCGCGCCGTCTTCCTAAGTTTCAGGAGGTTGTCGAGGATCTCGTCAGTCTTTTCATCGAAAAGGCCGACATCATCAAACGGCAGGTCCTCGATCCTAGCTCTAGCATCCTCAGATATCCTAGCAGAGTGCAGACAGGCATGACGGTGCAGAGAAACAGCTGTAGCCAGCTGTTTGGATGCCACATCCAAGGTGTGACAAGCAGCAATGCACTCTTGTCTAGCTAGTCCCATGGCCTCTTGATGGTACGAGAGACCCTGGGCTCGAACATCCTCAGGTGCTGCTTCCAATATGGACAGTGCCAGATTCCAAAGGTGGCGGTGGTAAGCCCCCATGGCTGCCGAGTAGTTAGCAACTCTGAGGACGAATGATGCCAATGAGTATATCCTTTGGCCGAGGATATCCAGCTTGCGCCCCTCTTTGTTGTTGGGCAAGGAAGTCGAGCGATTTCAGGCTCTATTCTGCATGGCGTCGACCACGAAGGAATTAGGCAAAGGGTGTTTAAAGAGACAATCAGTATCTTCCCCATAAACCTTGTACAAATTTTCCACCCTTCTCGGGATCTGATAGGAGGTGGAAGGCTTCACCCATGATTCTCTCATGAGCTCAGAGAGAGACGGGATGAACCCGAGCCGAAGGGGAGGAGACTGGTCCTGAGTAATGTCCTCGTAAACCTTGTGTTTTCTTGGTTTCAGGCACCTCGATATCGAGCTCGAGGACCTTTGCAATGCGGAGGATCAACTGGGAGTACGAGGAATAGTCCTCCGATGGCGACGGGGGATGACTGTCTACCACATCCGACACCGGCATAGGAATGTTGGTAGGTGAGTCCTCCTCTCCCTCTGATACCAGCGAATCCGAGTCCTGGTCGATAGAGGGAGAGTAAGGCACTCCTTCCACTGGAGCCCGGTGAAGCTCCCTTCCAGCTCGGGCTCGAGTCGAGCTCGCCTCCGGCCTGACAATAGGGTGATCATAGTCAGGGCACCCAGCCTCCGGGTCCAACGGCAACTGTGACGAACACTTGGCTCCTCCCGCGGCAACGGGGTCCGGAGGCAAGTGCCTCTTACAAGGTTGAGGGGGAGGCGGGAAAGGGTAATCTTCCTCGACCTCGGCTGCATAGTCCTGCCACCCATGGTAAGGAGGTGGAGACGGGGAGAATGATGCAGCGTAGGGCCGGTACTGTCAGTATCGGCGGTAGGGGTCATATCGAAAGGGCCCCGGGTGGAATCATGGGTCCGGATCAAAGTCCTCAGACCGATACAATGGGGGATATTCATAATAATGCCATCTGCCCCGATGGGCAGGGAGCCCCGCTGGCTCTGGCGGGTGGTTATATGGGTCTGGCTGCCCAGTTGGCTCAAGATGCCGAGTTTTGTGGGTTCTTTTCCTAGGAACCTCAGCCCAAACCGACGGCAACAGTGAAACCGAGGGTTGCTTTGCCCTCGAGCCCTGTGAAGAACACGGGCTAGCCTGCGCCTATTCGACAACCTCTAAAGAGGTGTTACCCGAGTCAGGAAGATCACTGACGGAAGGGGATGGCAGGGCTACTGGCAGCGGCAACGGCACCTCCTCATCCCCCGATGGCAGACTCAGACAAACTGAATGTTGCCGGGATGCCTCCGGCTTCGGTGCCAATGGATCTGCTGCCTGAGCTGGCCTTGGGGGGGTCTTCTTCTTTTTCTTCGAGCTCGATGCTGAGGACGGTTTTGGTGCCAATGCCGGGGCTGTCGACCTCGACCCCGAGGAGGATGATTTAGGCTTAGCCGCCATTTTAGCCGCCTTTTGAGCTCTTGCTTCAGGCAAACCCACAAGGAACAGTTGCTGGGCCTTAGGAGAGTCCATGGATGCACTCTGAGAAGGCGAAAAGGATCTTTCCCACAGGAATGACCTGAGGTGTTGAAGCCTTAGTTTCAAGGCCAGTTTAGTAAAGCTCCTACAAAAGGTGCACATGGCCGGTTGATGTTCTTAAATGCACGAAGTCCCTAACAAAGCTGCTGCAGTGGCGGTAAGAAAGGAACTGAGGCACTCGGTGCCGGGGCAGAGTTATAGCCAGTGTGTGGGACGTCCTGGCACCATGTGCTCAAGCTAGAAAGTTCCTAGGCTGCACCACACAAGCGCGGATTAACCCATTAGTGTGCATTCACAGAGACCACAAAGAAGAACCCAGTAATTATTTACCAATTACATGCCTTCCAACAATGTTCAAGCTCCTCACAGGAGTACTTGCAAGATCTATATATAAATACTTAACTGAAAACTCCCTATATCCAACTGAACAGAAAGGGAACTTTAAAAAGTCAAGAGGCACAAAAGATCAGCTGCTTATTGATAAAATGATCCTGAAGAATGCAAAAAGACGAAAAACAAACTTTAATGTGGCCTGGGTGGACTATAAAAAGGCATTTGACTCATTGCCACACAGCTGGATTAACACCTGCCTAAAAATGTTTGGGATTAGTAGAAACATGCACAAGTTCCTCAAGAAAAACATGGAAAAATGGAAAACCATCTTAATGGCCCATGGTGAAGAAATTGTGGAAGTTAACATCAAAAGAGGAATATTTCAGGGGGATTCTTTGTCACCACTGCTGTTTAACATCTCACTAATACCCATGTCAATAATTTTAAATAAAACTGGATTGGGCTACCATATTTCACAACAAGCTGGAAAAATCAATCATCTCTTATACATGGATGACCTAAAACTATATGCAAAAAGTTCCAGAGAGATAGAATCACTGCTAAACACAGTGCAAATATTTAGTGAAGATATCTAAATGAAATTTGGAATTGACAAATGTGCAGCTCTGTCTATACACCATGGCAAGATCCAAAAACTAGATGGAATAGAGTTTAAAAATGGCAATATTATAAAATCACTCTCAAGTGATGAAAATTATAAATACCTTGGAATACTAGAAGCAGACAACATCATACACAAAAAAGTTAAAGAACTGACAGAAAGATTTGCAGTCAAAAGACTACAGAAAATCTTAAAATCAAAATTTAATGGTGGAAATACAATCAAAGCCATAAACACATGGGCCATTCCAGTAATTAGATACCCAGCTGGAATAATAGATTGGAATGAAAACGAACTAGAAGCATTGGATCGAAAAACACGGAAACTTATGAACATGCATCACACACTACATCCAGAAAGCAATGTGGGCAGATTATATTTACCATGAAAAATCGTAGGCCGTGGATTACTGCAAATACAGGAGGTAGTAGCGGAAGAAAAAAAGACACCTAAATGATTATAGTACAAGCAGAGAAAAATTACTGAAAGCAGTGAAAATGGAGAATATTTTGAAAACAGCAGAAACAAAGGCTCAATATAAGAAACAATAATTTGAAAAAAATTAAACAGCTGGAAAAATAAACCACTACATGGACTACACCTGAGAAATATTGATGGAAAGCATGATCATAATTCAACATGGGCATGGCTAAAACTGGGGACCCTTAAGAAAGAAATCAAAGGCTTGATTTTTGCTGCACAAGAACAAGCACTCCAAACCAACGTGATAAAAGCTAAGATCCAAGGAGTTAGTGTTAACAGCAAATGTCAACTCTGCCAAGAAAAAGATGAAACTGTGTCACACCTCATCTGTGAATGTCCAAAGATTGCACAAACATATTACAAAGTTAGACATGATAGAGTGGCAAAGTTAGTGCACTGGTCATTATGCAAAAAATATAACTTACTGGCCTCAAAAAACCCATGGGAATATCAGGCAGAGAAGGTGTCAGAAAATGAGGAAGTCAAGATCTTGTGGGATTTCCGGATCCAAACAGACAGACACCTTGAACACAACACACCAGATATAGTACTAATAGAATGAAGAAATGTCCAGATCATTGACATTGTGATTCCAGGCGATGCCAGAGTTGAAAATAAAGAATTGGAAAAACTAACAAAGTACAGAGACCTGGCAATTGAAACATCTCGCCTCTGGAAGAAACACACTTTAGTGGTCCCCGCAGTCATTGGAGCTTTGGGAACAATATCAAGAAATTTCACACAGCACTATAAGGAGTTGCAGATCTCAGAAATCACACCAAACAAACTTGTATCTGTTATATAATACCAGTCAATGTTTTTATAATTTTGACTGTGCCTGGAGTTTTTGAATAATAATAATAAGTGCTGTCAAGTCAATTCTGACTTATCACGACCCTTTTCAGCATTCTCCAGGAATATGAGAAAGTGGTTAACTATTATTTTCTTCTGGGAGTGCCTTGGGACTGTGCAGCTTGCTCAAGGCTGCACAGGCTGCCTCTACTTGCAGGAGGCACAGTTGTTTATAAATCATCTTTACTGATTTATAAACAACAATATGACTACAGATACAATGTTATGGTGAGTGGTGCATACCTCTATAGATGTAAGAATAAATATATGTGGCCAGTTTTCCAGGAAATAAAGACTTCAATTTGATTATTAAATTGGGCACAAAATAAAATCTTAAACATACAGCACTCTATTGTATCTTGGGCCCCCTCAGACATTCTGGTTGCAGAAGCCAAAGCATAATAGCCAGTAAGATTCCACAATGTAAGAGAAAAATCAAACATCCATATTAGCCTTTGCAACTACTATACAGAAGTTAACATGGATGGAAGAGACATATTACTGGAAGAGGGATATGGCATTCTTTATGCTGCCCAAGGTGGCAAAGTGCTAGGAATCTCCAGATGAAAAACAACGAGAAGCTAGGGACAAGAAGAAAGTTGCTGAAAAAGAGTGTGCACAGAATCAAACTGCAGCTATAAAATGGTAAGGAAAAGAGGAGGTAAGGAAGCAGAGAAAATAAGGGGCCAAGGGGAACAGAGGGAGGGAAGGAAATTCTACTCGTAATGGGATACCATTTTTGGCAGAAAAGCTGCTCATTTTCACCAAGAGCCTTTCATTTGTTCGTGACTGGTATTGTTAGATCTGAGGAAATCACTGTCAGTGTACAAAATCTTTATTAGTCTGCCTGTCATGAGAACTGCAGCATTATCTGAAATGCAGCGGACATTTTTAGAATAATAAATACAAGTGAGAGTTTGTTTCTCCCCTGCTTTTTAAGATCTGGAGGAATCCAATAACAACAAAAATGCAGACTGGCAGAAAAAGATGCAGACATAGAAACTAAAATGAAACAAATGTTTACCTGACTTCCAAGTTTGTCCATTTTTTAATACTCGTGAAACAAACATTAAAGTTTACAGATGTAAAGTAATATGTAAAAATAGCAGAGATGCTTAATCTTCATGGTGTTTGTGCCAGCTTGAAGCTAACTTATCTATATCTAATATTAGCTCAAGTCCTTCTAAAAATGAGGTCATGCATTGGTGCTATTTACAAGTGGAACTGTCACCTGAAAACATCAACTTGTCAAATGCAGCAGCCGGTTAAGAGAGGCCATGCACAGGGGGAAAGTGACATGTTCAGGGAGCTGTTGTGCTGTTGAAACAGCTGTACTAGCTTCCAATTAACATTCAGGTATAATTCAAACTGCGAATGATGACCTTTAAATCTATGAATATTTTAGATCTGTGATATATAAAAGATTGACACCATATGAAGCTACCCATAATTTAAGAAAAGATTCAGAGCCCCTCTTGTATAGCCCAATACTGCCAAACACACTCTTAGTCAAAATTAGAGTGTTGGTCTCCCATTTGAGAATATTCCACCCTCCGAACAACATAGCGATGCACTGTGGCAACCTAGAATTGATTCCATTTCCCATGTTCTCTTTAAATACATGTAAGCAGAGATAAGCTGAAAATTGACAAAGATTACATTCTAGTGAAACAATGAGTGTGAGTAGACACATATGTATCTAGATTCACAAGGATCAATGATCTGAATAATCTTAAGTTTTTAAGAGAAAAGGGGAAATTGTCTCCTAAGATATTGCTAGCTGAAATTAATATCCACACGCTCTAAAAATGATGCATGTTTTTGACTGTTTAGGACTGTTTTTAACATACAAATGTATGCAAGTGAGGTATGAAGATGAGGCATGCAGATAGAATTGATGACCTATCTAAAGCAGTGGTTCCCAATCTTGCATCCCCAGATGTTCTTTTATTACAACTCCCAGAAATCCTGGCCAGCCTAGCTAGTGGTGAAGGATTCTCGGAATTTTAGTTTAGAAACATCTGGGGAACCAAGATTAGGAACCACTAATCTAAATATAATCTAATTTACTTATTTTATTTCTATGCTGCCTCTCTTCCAATTAAGGGACCCAAGGTGGATCCAATTTGGCTCACAAATTATTAAAAGATATATCAGTTATATTTAATATATATAAATTATTATATTAAAAATTAAGTATATATGTTCATTAAAATAATCATCTAACATTTAAAAAAAACTTAAAAGCTAATTAAAACATACATAAAATAATATGCAACACCCAAAATTAAACTCATTATTGCCCAGTTAGCTGTTAAAAGCCTGCCTAAAAAGGATAGTCTTCGTGAAATTGTTTCAAATACTGTACACTGAATCTCTCTTTAACAGTAGTTTTGATGATGTGTCAGGCATAAATGAGAACATTTTTTTCTTCAGTAAGGTAGGTACCAAACAAATGTACAGTGGTGCCTTGAGTTGCAAACTTAATTCGTTCCGGGATGATGGTTGTAACTCAAGTTGGTTGTAACTCAAAGCACCATTTCCCATAGGAATACATTGAAATGCGATTAATCCATTCTGGCCGTTTTTAAAGGTTAAAAAAAGGGCAGGAAAGGAGGGAGGGAGGGAACAATGGGGAAAAGAGGAAAGAAACCTTTCCCTCAGAGAAAGGTTTGTGCTTTTAGGCACAAAAAGAGAGAGGATAGAGAGAGAGAAGACAATGGGGGGGGGGGGGGGGGAAGAGAGTTTGGAGTCTTAAAAAAAACACCATTCCAGCAGGGACTAAAAATAGGGACTAATGCAAAAGCAGTTAATCTGTCCGCTAGGGGGAGACTTTTTTAAAAAAAAAACCTAAGATGACCTCTAAGGTTAAAAAATGGGCAGGAAAGCAGGGAGGGAGGGAGGGAGGGAACAATAAGGAAAAGAGGCCTTTTTCCCCGGTTGTATCTCAAAGCACCGGTTGCACGTCAAAGCAAAATGTTGCGACCGGAGCTGGTTGTAACTCAAATTGGTTGCAAGTCAAGACGGTTGTAAGTTGAGGCACCACTGTAGTACTCCAATAGAATGACTACATATGCCAGTCACAGTTTCTCATGCCAACACACCTCACAGGATTGTTGTGAATAATATAGTTGGGAGATGAGATAGGTTCACCTAAACTTCTGAAAGAAAGCAATTTGCATACAAAAATATACACATGGCAAGCTTGCTTTCAAGCAATTGGTGTTATTTTGTTTAGGTTCATACAGGTTCCATGTCAGCCAACACACTCTCAAGCCACTTCCTTATCTCTTGCGAAGTATACAATAAAAACTGAGGTAAAACATTCCCTGGGTGCAATGAAAAGCAGCTTGAGGGCCGCATAACAATCCAAATGTTCCACTTCCTGTGCTGTCAACACTGGTGACAAAAATGGAAACATCAGGAATCCTAGCAAAGGCCAGGCTATGGATACAGCTCAGGTAGTATAGGGGAATACATACAAGCAAAATTAAAATACTGCAATACCAACTGAATAGAATATACTATTTATACAAGCACTGCATGGGAAAAAATTGGTTGCAGCCAGGAAAAAAAAAAGGATTTGGACTGAATCAGTTATTCAATCATTGATTCTTAACCACTAGGAACAAGACATGGAAGCAGGCAGAGACTATTCTTCCTATCAGCAAGAGAGAAAACAAGGCTTTTCTTATTTTGAAGGAAATGACCCTCCCTTGCCTCCATTTGGGAAATATTTTAAAAATGAAATAACAGCTTTAGATATTGTTCTTAGGATAAGCTGGAGAAGGGACTTTATAAAATATGATCAGTCACTTTTCAAACTGATAACTCTCATCTTTCATTGAGACTCAAATAAGGAACTCTAAAGCAGTGGTTCTCAAACTTGGCTCCCAAGATATTCTTGGACTGCAACTCCCAGAAATCTTGGCCAGCACAGCAAGTGGTGAAGGATTCTGTGAATTGCAATCCAAGAACATCTGGGAATTCCAGTTTGAGAACCACTGCTCTAAAGTATACAATTTGAATTCTCATATATGTTGCTGAATATTTCACTTTTTTCCATTTTAAAATAAAGAGAGCTGTAAGATTTTGAGGATGCAGAAACTGTCATGGTACATGTTCCTGACTTAACAAATATAGGATTAAATGCAATATTTGGTACTTCAGAGATATTTTCAAACAATGGTACAATTAAATGCAGAATCCCAGAGAACCAACGTTTTGATTTTTATAAAAAGATCCTGGTAGGAAATTTGTGTGCAGACATTTATATGTATTGTTCTTCCTAGTAAATCACAGCCAGGCTCATTGTCCCAATTTAGGTATAAACAGTGCCATATTTATATATTCTCCAGTTTATGAATAGTAGATTAAAGCTATTTAAAACCAGAACATACAGTATAACAAGAATTAAAGGAAGTAAAACCTTGCATAAGCATCGTGCCTACAAACATCCACTCATGCACACTATGTAAATGTTTTTCCTATGTTTAAAAAGCTTCTGTTTTGTTTGTTTGTTCATAAACTGCTTGTTTGCTTGCTTTCTCTAAAGAAAATCAGAAATTGCAGCACAGTATTTACAGAGCATTTCAATATCTGCGATGGATCTCAAAGTGGCTGTTGTACAACAAAGGAGTCACAGGAAAGACAGACTAAAGAGGTAGACAGCAGAATTGGCTATGTGAAACAATTCCAGTGCATCTCTAAGGGCCTCAATAGAAATCAAGGCTTACTAGCACATTACCTAAATTAATATCCCAGGTCTCTGTAATATTTTATGGCTATAAAAGTGTTGTCTTTGCTGACAGATTCTGACCTCTGTCCCAGAAATATCTCAGCATTCCTATGACAGCCAAGTCTACCAGGCCTACAGTTTATTACCTTGGCCAGAACCTGAAAACTGAAGTAAATAATAGCTTGACATCCTATTCCTTTGTTAACAAAGCATTAATGTGTCTTTTATCTCTATCCTGACCTAGACATGAGGATGTATAAATATATGTGCATTTATATACCTGTTTCTGAGGAACTCCATTTTGATCCATGAAAGCTCATATTGAAATAAAACTATTAGTCCTTAAAGTCCTACAATATTTTGCCTTTCTCCCTCCTTTTGCCAAGATGCTGAGTCAGATTAACATGCCTACTTCTTTGGAATTTCTTTGGATTACTCTAGAACAAATGAGCTTGAACAAAATAAAAAAACAGAATTCCCAACCAGCCAAGGAGTGAACTGAACTGTTTCTACTATCTACTAACATCTGATAACTGGAATTGCTGGGGAAAGAGTTGCACTATGTGAATCTTGATCAGATTCAGAAGACACTTTTATCACTGATCATTTAATGAAGATTAATTATGCCTAAATTGTTAAAAAGAACTTCATTATATATTCTTGACTGAAAAGTTTAGTGAATCCACACAGCATGGAGATTCTATTTAAGGGGACAAATTAGACAAAAATGACTATAGGCTAGTCATAAATTATAATTCAGTAAACAAAACAAAATTAAAGTGTTTTGCTTATATACTACCCAATATCATTTAAAACAGTCTCCAGGGGGTTTACAGTTTAATTATTCAGGCTATACATTGCTCCAACTCCACGAGCTGGATACTCAATTTACCAACCATGGAAGGACAGAAGGAAGGCTGAGCCTTGAGCAGACTACCTGAATCCATTGGGATCAAACACAGGTCATGAGCAAAGTCTTGACTGCAGTACTGCAGTTTAATCCCTGTATTCCACAACGTTCCTGTCATGGAGATCAGTTATGATCTCCCCTCTAATCAGTTTTTATTTTTGAACTGTGAAACCAAACATTTTACCTGCTTCCTCTCTATGTACAAATAACATTGCAAAATTTATAAACTGAGAACCATATGATTTTGTATGGTATATATATTTAGTAGCACTATCAGCTTAGCTAGACAATATTGAGAATCCAACAGGAGATATCAAACTTGTGACATGCATCATGATATGTCGTTTATAAATTTCTCTCTTGAATTGCATGGATCTGGGTAGCACAGTTTTGGTTACACATGGATTTTTTCCAACAAACAAATGAACAAACATTTCAATCAATCAATATTGTGCTGTTATTCATCTCCAGGAAGTGGCCTGAGCCCGGTCCAATGGTGGTGGCCCAGCCAGCCCCTTCTCCTGGCATTGTGGCCAGGGAGGATGCTAGGGCATGATGGGAGGCTGACGTGGGTTGGTGGAAGTCTCTTTCTCTGTGTGTGTGTTTGTTAATCAACTGTTTATGCTTTGAAGGTATGCTTGTGGGGAAATGAGAGTTATACATGGATTTTGAACCACATGGGGGTCCAGTGCCCCTAACCCCAGTGTTGCTGAAGGGAGAATTGTACCTACATTTTGCAGTGAGAATGTAGAATTCTCGAATAGGTGTCTGAATGTAGTTGTGGGATCATGAAGAGAAACGTCCTAAAACTTAATGCCAATACAGCAAAGATCCTGCAGGTTGTATATAGTGTTAATCAGGTTCTGGATGAGTTGCACTGCGTCTGAGGATTTCTTAAAAAATGAAACCTTTGGACTCATCAATGTCTAGAGAATCAAAAATCACAAGACATTTGTCTTTTTAAAACTCAAAATCTCAGAAATCTCCATTCTAGCTGCCAGATCCACACCTAAATTGTGCTCACCTAGAGAAAGGCAGAGCTGGAAGTTTCAGTGGCTAGGCTGAGCTCTGGCTTAGCTTCCTCTTAGAAAAGGAAGTTGCTCTGGTGCTTGATGATGGGAATGTAGAATTCTGGGTATTGGAATTGTTGGGTTTGCTTGTTTGTTTGTTTTAAGATACATCCCTAATTGCCCCCAAGAGAGCTTTGTACCTGCTCTGGATTCTCCACCTATTGTGTGACTTGTTACAAAATGATCCAGCCCCATAGTAACAGGAAACAGGCAGGCTGAAGATCTGGCACTATTTTTTTTGCCACCAGAGAATTTCTTAGTCCATTTTAAGGTCTTGAAATGAAGTTTTAATAATTTTTAATATGCTTTGGAATTCGTATGCTTTAAAGTCTACTTCCATCCCATGTAATCTAGTCTACATAAGAGATCCTGCTTATGTGTCGGCCAGGAAAACTGGTTATGCTAATAACTACATTACATGTCCTTCTCTGCAGTAGACTAAACAAAACTGGAACTCTTTTCCTTCTTTTCCTAACGTTCCCTTCCCTCTTCTGTATTGGCATTAAGGAAATCTTTAAAAATACAAAGTATATAATATATATATAAAATATAGCACTGCCTTTCCTGAAGTGAACAGTGAGATCTAGCGCACTTATCGATATGCTTAAAAATTCTTCTGAATGTTCCATTCTTTTCCTAGATTTGTCTCTGTGGCTATTCCAGAGCTTGGTTCAAAAAGTGACATAAATAATTAGAATCAACAAATGAATGTATATAAACAGTCTGAAAGAAAGCTCTGAAGATAACAAGAAATTATAATAGAAACAGACTAAATTTAAGGAGCTGCCAGAAAGCAAGAGTTCAAAGATGGGATTAGTAGGGCCAATATTGCTTCAGCAAATGTCATCTGCAAAACTTTAACAAGATTTAAATAAAGACTATGTAGCATGCTTTAGCAATCCAAAGTAAAGCCATGATCCTGATAGTACTTATCACATAAGATAACAAACTAGTGACTAATAGGCGAAACATAAACATTCAGAAATCATCCTGTGAATAATTCCTTCTTCCTGTATTGATATTTTTGCCTTTAGGGACCAGCCCAACCTCTAATTGTGAAAAGGAACTCTTGGAATAGACATTCTTCAGCAATGCTAGAGTTGTGCCAAAAAATCCAAGTTAGAGCTGAGCCAAAACTCCCAACATTTTTCATGAACATTTTTGTACTGCTGAAAACTCCTTCTGTTCTGGCAGTTTTTTAGCATTTCGTGAGGAGGTGCTCATTTATTCATTTACATTTCTCTCTTTTCAAACTGTCCTTTGTAATACTATCACATAGATAAATATATGCACAATTATATTTGCACAATTGCTGGTGCTGGATTTATTCTAAACAATAGAAACTCATTCATTGTTATATTTAATAAAGTGATTTGCCACCTTTCAATATGTTGCAGGGCAACATGCAACAATAATGCAACTCTTTTGTCACAAAACCCAATATATTATCTTAATTCTTTGTGGAGGTCTCTTTGGTCTTGAAAACACCCTTTGTCCTAACCTGATCATGCCAAAAGGAAAGTTGGGTAAACACATTTAATGTGTCCTTGAGGTGTCCTCCCAAAAAAAGCTGTGATTTTTGAAAGACATACAATGCCACTTCCATCTCAGCTTCTCTCTGATCACATAGTTCTGTGCCCAAAGACAGTCATATCATAAATTCATAAAATTATGCACAGTGTGGAAACAAAACCAGATAGAGAGAACACAATAATTACCTTGATTCTCAGTAAGAAAAAAAGATTTAGCACAACATATATACTACAAGACCTAAGGAAGACCACTTGTTGAGACTGTTCTATCATCTTTGAAAAAAAATCATGTGATTTGTTTAGTGATAATTCAACACTATAGAAGTTAAATAAAAGTTAAGCCGAAGCTGGGAAACAGTATAACTATTGTTTCCATGCAAAGAGCTGGATCTCAGGGATAGGGCAAATGGTCTGCACACATAGTTCCAGTTCAGTTCCAGGGTTGAGAAAGACACTACCTATCATATGACTAAGACTGCAACCCTAAATATATTTACCAGTGGGTAAGCCAAGTGAGTGGAACCTGTGGCTTCTCAGATGTTGTTGAGCTCCATCTCCTATCAGGCCTAGCTAGCCAAGAAGACAATGGTGAGGTATGATAGTAGTAGCTTGCCAACATCTGGAGGGATGAAAGTCTCTCCCTTAGATGTAAGACCAATTGAGTGCAATGGAACATATATCTAAACATATGCATATATACATACATCTAAATATACAGTATTGCACTCAAAATCAACTTCCCCCCAAATGAGGAACTTTTAATTGCAGAATGAAGTAGACTCTGGCTAATGAGTGTGAGTGAGTAAGGAACCTATTATGTGAGTAAGGAACCTATTATACTAGAACACATTTAGTGGTGTTCTCAACTGTTTCCAGTGTATGCAGGAAGATCAAAATAATATACGACCTCTCTTTTGGTTTTTGGCAGAAAAATAATACTTGTTAGCCGTACATTAATGACACTAGTATTTTTTTACAAGTCTCAATAATTCAGTATTTAACTGTCTTTTAAAACTATTACAAGACTTGTCTTTCATAGCAGGAACATCATTCTAACAGTTTCATTCTGAAGCAACTGCTGCCTGCCAGTTTTCATTGTTGCATATTAGTGAACATAATGGCATATTTATAGAAGCCTAATTGGCTGAAACAAGCAATCTGATTGGAGGAACCACATTACTTTCTAATTTTTAAACAGAATATACATTTCAGCACAGGAATTTGATTGCCAATATAAAACTAAAAGGTTAATCAGGGCCCCCAAAAGCCTGAACAAAAACTTACAGGCAAGAGAACTTGTATATTCAGGGACAAAATCTCAAAACAGGCAAATGCATCTGTTGTATAAATTAGCATTTAATATATATTGTTAAAATATGCTCTCTATACAACTAGTTTCATAATTCAGCAGTTATGTTACCATGTATCACTCCCAGGTCCATGTGGGATGCAGTGAAATTTGGATCAAGAAATGTTATACATATGGTCTTAAT
Organism: Intellagama lesueurii; assembly: GCA_037013535.1. Taxonomy (NCBI): domain Eukaryota; kingdom Metazoa; phylum Chordata; class Lepidosauria; order Squamata; family Agamidae; genus Intellagama; species Intellagama lesueurii. Next base: position 53,129,219 of record JBAJHW010000003.1, on the reverse strand, counting down.
TGCCTTTTGCAATAAAGCCAGTATCCAACATAAAGAAAATTATTCCAAAACGCCAGCTTGCAAAATCGGTTTTCATGTGAAGCTTTCCAATAAAAAAAGAAGCAGCAGATGTGGCTTTGGCTATTGACTGGTTAGGGCATTTCCCCCCTCCAGCTTGTGAACACCCACCAAATGCCACACATCTCTTGAAAACCACCAGTTTCCTTTGAGGGAAGTGGTGAGATCTTCAACATGAGGCAGTTGTCTCTAGAAAACTGCTGAAAAGACACATGTTGACTACTACTATAATGAATGTTTGGTGTGTTTCAGGTGCTATTCTACACGGAACACAAGATTTTGCATCATAGGATAGAGGTTTAGTTCAGCAACAAGAACATCTGAACAGTGTTGCAACTGCTCCAGTTTTGTCCATGAAGATAAAATTTAACAGTTTAGAGAATGTAGAGACAAAGGTCCACACAGACTAAAGACCTCACAAGCCACAGGAAATCATTAAAACCTGAAGATATAAAAATTAAATTAGAAAAAAAAAGAACTAATTGGTTTAGCATGAGACCAGCTACATACCCTGTTTCCCTGAAAATAAGCCCTACCCCAAAAATAAGCCCTAGTTAAGTGAAACCCCGCCCGCCACCATTGTGCAGCATTGTGCAGCAACCAGAAAAAGATGACGTGACTGTATTTGAATAAACGTAGATTGTACATGAAAAAAATAAAGCATCCCCTGAAAATAAGCCCTAATGCGTTTTTTGGAGCAAAAATTAATATAAGACCCTGTCTTATTTTCGGGGAAACAGGGTAGTACATAAGTAGCATCTAAATTCATTCAAAGTATCATAATACAACACGACTATATCACCACTGTGCTATAAGAGTTACAAGTGGCTAGAATGTCCCAAAGGCGGGGAAATGGGAATATATACTAAATTTGATACAATTTATGATAGGTTTAAAAAAAATGAAGATGGTGATGACCTAGCATTATTTTCTTTATTCATTGGTACAAACAAAAACTCATTTCATAACATTTAGTCTTGTTAATGTAAGCAGTATATGCACCTTAGTGCATATAGCACAAGACTGGAAAACACTGAACAAGATCTCAGAGCGCACACATGAATACAGAAATTATGGGGAACAGTAACTTTAGAGAAATCGACAAAGAAAAGAAAAATGACAATAGGATCTTTGCAAAAAGATACCTTCTATAAAAGCTGGCACCCTTTTATAGATTTTATGACTTCCTTGGAATAAACACAAGAATTATGAAGACAATATCAACAATTTTGGAAATACATTTTATAGACTAATACCACAAAAAACTTACTGGGACAAAAAGAAACGATGAAACTGGAGCCATTTTAATAATACCAGTTGACTGTACTTGGCATTTTACACTTTCTCTTTAAAAAAACAACAACAGTGTACTTAATGTTATACTGCAAATTTGAAAAATTAAAAAAGGAAAAGAAAAAAAATCTGAACAGTACTGTATTACATATATTGTAGCACCTACTATGTATGAATGATGATGTTGCATTCCAGAATCCTGCTCAAGAAAGGATCATTTCACATATTAATACAGAATGGAGAAATATTCTTTGTGGCGGCAGCACATACTAGTCTAGCAACGTTCATATAAGGCAACCCCATGATCAATGTATTCTCATTTTCAAAACTGTTCCTTCAAGTGGAAGAATAAATTAAGTAAGAAGGGGCAGCAATGTGAGCTGAAGATATTGTTAGGATGATGCAGTTAATTGCAAACACAACTAACATAACATGAACAGTAGTTACCATAGACAAAATTATGGGCAGAAGCAATTCTTCCAAACTGAACATGATTTTGATCTTGAAACCTGCATGATGTAACTTTGAGAATATAGGCTCTTCAAAGGTTCCACTCTGCTTCCTCCTGCTTATTGCAAGAGAGAGAGAAAATACCAAGGTTCCCATCCAAATTTCACTTTAAAAAGGTATTTCTGAAAAAAGTCACATCTCTAGGAAATCTTCAGGAAACCCCAGATATCTTTTAGAAATTGTGTAAGAGACTGTTTTCGTGCTGGAGCTTCTCTTTTAGAGCTATTTTTCTTTTGTATGCTAATTTGAAGCTAATTCAAAGCTTCCAGCCAGAAAGCTCTGACCGCAGCAATTAACTTTGTGGGAAATACTGCAGTGCTGAACTCTGTCCATGGAACAAACTGATATAAAATTAAACTGTCCCTTCAGGAGGGATTAAAAAAAACATTCAACATCATGGATTTTTGTCACTGTTGTAACCTAAACAAGATTTATGTCATGTGGAGAGTGGGAGAAACACCAGGAACATCAGTGATGAATCTGGCACATTACAGAGAACAAATGTTCTGTTTGGAAGAACTTTATATAACAAAAACAACAACTGTATTTGAGAATAAAATAACCCCAATAAAATGCACAGAGTAACAATTAAAATATAGGTATTTATAACATTTTAAAGGTCGTTAAGGTTGTTCTGCCATTATTTTGATGCAGACATTTCAGAGCTGCATTTCAGGATAAGCAGGTTTGTGCTCAAAAGCCACAAATAGTTGCATAATTACCTTACTATATGTAATTTCTCTTATATATTTTGCTCTGAAAACACAAGTGCACAGCTTGGAGATGCTCCTGGATTTATCTCTGAGCCTAGATGTCCATGTTTTTGGGGGTGGCCAGGAGTGCATTTGCACAATTAAAATTAGTGTGGCAGCTGCACCCATTCCTGGAGAGGTCTGATCTGGCCACAGTGACACATGCCTTCATTACTTCCCGGCTAGATTACTGTAACAAACTCTACATGGGGTTGCCTCTGGAAAGTGTCCAGAAACTTCAGTGGGTCCAAAGTGCAGCAGCCAGATTGCAAATGGTGGCTGGTCAAAGATCACATAACTCCCTGTTATAGCAGCTCCAGTGGATGCCAATTTGTTTCTAGCCACAGTTAAAATTGCTGATTCTAACCTATAAAGTCTTAAACAGCTTGGGTCCAAGCTATCTCAAGGACTGAATCTGGCTTTAGCCTGCTCTTGTGTTAAGATCATCAGGAGAGGCCTTTCTCTTGGTCCTACCACCTTCACAGGTGTGTTTGGTGCGGACATGGGAGAGGGCTTTCTCTGTGGCTGCTCCCAGACTCTGGAACTCGCTCCCATAAGAGGCCAGGCTGGCCCCAACTTTGCTGTCCTTCTGCAAGCAACCGAAGACGTTTCTCTTCAGGAAAGCTTTCCCTAAGTGACTGGCTGCTTGAATGGGGTTTTAAATGGACTGTTTTGCCTTACTGCTTTAAATATGTTTTTGGTTACTGTGTTTTTGTGTGGTATTTGTTTGGCTTTTTTAGTATTTGTATACTTACTGTTTTTAGCTTTAAATATTGTATTTTAAATTGATGTAGGCCACCTTGGGTTCTTTTTAAGGAGAAAGGTTGGGTAAAAATATTTTTAATTAATTAAACACTGTATATTTAGATTTTTTTTAAGTAAATGCTTTTCCTCTTGGTATATACAGAAGTATTCTGGGAAGAAAGAATGAGCTCACTCCATGACTGCTTATGGATCTGCCAAGATTTGCCTCTATAGTAGATACTATATATTGGCGAAATTCACACAGGAAAAGGCAGTTCTTCAAAGAACTCACATCTGAGATATTTAAATAAATCAACTCTCCAGTGTTAATTGTGACAGTATGATAAATACGGGGAAAAAGACTTGATACATTCAATAAATACATAGAAACACACAACTGGAAAGTACAAGTAGAACATGCCTACTATCCCACCAAACTATTTTAAATCATTGCCAGGCTTTCCCCTTTCTCCCAGTGGCCAAAATCTTGTTGCTCAGTTATACAAACAGCACAATTTTTCAAGTGAAATTGCTATAAGTTAAGATATGTCCATAGGTATCTGTTGTGTACCAAGTCAAGCAACTCAGTATGCAACAAATAATATCTAGAGATTTCTTAACATGCAGTGTCACACTTCCAAAAGTTATTCTGCATAACTGTGCAAAAGGACATCAGCAGAACTTTACAGCAAAATTATTAAGACTACCATCATTTGCTATAGGAAAAACTTGCTCAAAATAAAAAAGGCTTCACTTTCTGAACTCTTGTGGTATTGCTCATTCTTTTCTTTTTGAATCATAGATGTAGGATCTTTTACCACCTGGAACTGTTTATAATTAACTTCTTAAAACGTATATTCTGGTTAAAAAAGAACACAAAGAAGCAAGCTTGCATTATCTTTCCACAGATGGTCAGCACTTAAATATTCAGTGTGTGATCATTTTTCTCTCTGTGACCACCTGGTCTCAGCCCAAAGCACATGCCCCTTGCAAGTTTAAAAATCTTGGTGGCAGAGACTACCAATAAAGCTATACTTTGTTTCATTTCTAGACCATTTCCCCCTCTGACAAGCTCAAGGTGGCATGCTGACTTCCTACTTTATCGTCACAACAATCCTGGTAAGGTGGTTGGCCTGGGAAAGTATGAGCGGCCCATTTAATTTTAGTCACCCAGGTGCTGATTCAACACATTAATAACTACGTCTTACACATAAAAGGACTTACAGCAGTTATCAACTTATATGCTTACTGTATATATTACCAGTACGGAACATTTAAGTAAGCAAAAAATATTTCCATTCATGAAAGACCCTCCTCTGAATGTCCACCAATCTTCCTTGCTTCTGCTTCTGAGCCACCATGAGTCCCTTCTTTGGGAGAGAGACAGCATGAAAATAAAATTATTAAGTAAATAATTAGTCCACCAAGTCTAACAAGGACCAGTGATCACTGCACACAAAAGACCAGCTAACGACACCCATCAATCACAGTGACAGATCATCTCTCCCCCTTATCACAACAATACACCCACAACAAAAACACGCTGATCACCATAATCACCCAATCTCCTGAAAAGGACAAAAGCTGATCCCACAGCTATAAATACTCAACTACTGTATCCAACAAACTGCAACAGAGCACAGACAGAGTTCTGACTCCTGTCCTCTGAAGATGCCGGCTACAGAGACTGCCGAAACGTTAGGAAGAAAAACCTTAAGAACACGGCCAAACAGCTGGGAAAACCCACAACAACCATCAGAACTCTGTTTTATGGGTGGAAAGGATGGTATGATCTAAAGCAGTGGTTCCCAACGGAGATAAAACTTGACTGAGATTAAAAAAAAAGATTCAGCTTCCAGAAAAGTTATGAAATATATTAACGTTTTCTTTCAATTTTACTACATCTCAGGTATTTCCACTGAAAACTGAAGAGTGCAAAGTGTCGCTTCACTTTTGTACTTAATGTAACCATAAAGAGAAGAAGAATGTGTAAAGAACAATTGGCTGGTTGACACATATTTAATTATTCTTTGTTTGCTAATTCTTCTCCATGATTACTCTTCTGCTCAGCCACTCTTCCCTCCATTATTCATTCATTCATTCATTCATTCAATTTCTATACCACCCATCTGGCAACCCAGGCAACATTAGGATTATTTCTGGGTTTTGGTTCCAGATAAAGAGTTCAAAGGCACAGGTAGCAGGTGCTTTGGGGTGAACAAGTGGCATGGAATTTCATGTCTACCTCAGAACCTTTTCCCTGTCCTCACCATTCTGATTTTTACGCATTGCTCCAAGTTTACATGATTATACAAAATGAGAGCAACTCATCATTTAAAATAATTGGGAGGCAATACAGTATATCACAGAAGTGAGTACACCCCCTCACATTTCATAAATATTTTAGTATATCTTTTCATGTGACAACACTGAAGAAATGACACTTGGCTACAATGTAAAGCAGTGAGTATACAGCTTGTATAACAGTGTAAATGTGCTGTCCCCTCAAAATAACGCAACACACAGCCATTAATGTCTAAACCGCTGGCAACAAAAGTGAGTACACCCCTAAGTGACAATGTCCAAATTGGGCCCAAGTAGCCATTTTCCCTCCCTGGTGTCATGAGACCCGTTAGTGTCACAAGTCTCAGGTGTGAAGGGGGAGCAGGTGTTATCACTCACTCTCTCAGACTGGTCACTGGAAGTTCCACATGGCACCTCATGGTAATGAACTATCTGAGGATCTGAAAAAACAAATTGCTGCTCTACATAAAGATGGCCTAGGCTATAAGAAGATTGCCAACAGCCTGAAACTGAGCTGCAGCACGGTGGCCAAGACCATACAGCGGTTTAACAGGACAGGTTCCACTCAGAACAGGCCTCGCCATGGTCGACCAAAGATGCTGAGTGCCCATGCTTTTAAAAACCTCATATCCAGAGGTTGGCTTTGGGAAATAGACGTATGAGTGCTGCCAGCATTGCTGCAGAGGTTGAACGGGTGGAGGGTCAGCCTGTCAGTGCTCAGACTATATGGCGCACACTGCATCAAATCGGTCTCCAGGGCTGTTGTTCCAGAAGGAAGCCTCTTCTAAAAATGATGCACAAGAAAGCCCGCATACGGTTTGCTGCAGACAAGCAGACTAAGGACATGGATTTCTGAAACTATGTCCTGTGGTTTGATGAGACCAAGATAAACTTTGGTTCAGATGGTGTCAAGCATGTGTGGCAGCAACCAAGTGAGGAGTACAAAGACAAGTGTGTTGTGTCTACAGTTAAGCATGGTGGTGGGCGTGTCATGGTCTGGGGCTGCATGAGTGCTGCCGGCACTGGGGATCTACAATTCATTGAAGGAACCATGAATGCCAACATGTACTGTGACATACTGAAGCAGAGCATGATTCCCTCCCTTCGGAGACTGGGCCACAGGGCAGTATTCCAAGATGATAACAACCCCAAACACACCTCCTAAATGACCACTGCCTTGCTAAAGAAGCTGAGGGTAAAGGTGATGGACTGGCCAAGCATGTCTCCAGACCTAAACCCTATTGAGCATCTGTGGGGCATCCTGAAACAGAAGGTGGAAACAGAACATCCACCAGCTCTGTGATGTCATCATGGAGGAGTGGAAGAGGAATCCAGTGGCAACCTGTGAAGCTCTGGTGAACTCTATGCCCAAGAGGGTTAAGGCAGTGCTGGAAAATAATGGTGGCCACACAAAATATTGACATTTTGTGCCTAATTTTGACATTGTCACTTAGGGGTGTACTCACTTTTGTTGCCAACGGTTTAGACATTAATGGCTGTGTGTTGCGTTATTTTGAGGGGACAGCACATTTACACTGTTATACAAGTTGTATACTCACTGCTTTACATTGTAGCCAAGTGTCATTTCTTCAGTGTTGTCACATGAAAAGATATATTTATTTTATTTATTTTTATTTATTTTTAGATTTCTACCCCGCCCCCCTAGACAACGTCTACTTGGGGCGGCTTACAAATGTCATTAAATATATAAAACATTAAAAACATTAAACAATTAAACAATTGAAACAATAATATAAAGTATTCAAGATGGGAATAATGAAAATTAAAAGACTAGAATTTAAGAATTGACAGAAGGGAAGGCCTGCCTAAATAGCCAAGTTTTTAAATGGCTCTTAAAAACACCCAGCGAGGGTGCCAGGCGGATCTCTGTTGGGAGGCTGTTCCATAGTCGAGGGGCCACTGCCGAGAAGGCCCGGTTTCTAGTTCTTTCTTTCCGGACCTCTCTCGGCGTTAGGCCCCTCAGCCGTCCCTCCTGGCTATGCCGAGTTAATTTGGGTAGATCTAGGTGGGAGAAGGCGATCTGCCAAATACCGAGGTCCCAAACCATTTAGGGCTTTGTAAGTCATCATCAACACTTTGAAATCGATGCGGAAGCGAATGGGCAGCCAATGCAATGCAGCCAGAGTGGGAGAGATGTGTTGGTATTTTCTCACCCCACTGAGCAGTCTGGCCGCTGCATTCTGCACCATTTGAAGCTTCCGCAACAATCTCAAAGGTAGCCCCACGTAGAGAGCATTACAGTGGTCTAATCTCGAGATTACGAGCGCATGGACGAGAGTGGTGAGGGCCCCCCCATCAAGGTAGGGCCGCAGCTGGGCGATCCACCACAGATGAAAATAGGCAGAACGGGCCACAGACGCCACCTGGTTTTCCATGGTAAGCGCCGGGTCCAGATGTATCCCCAAGCTGCAGACCTCACTCCGTGCGGTAAGAGTAACCCCCCCCAAAAGAGAGGGAGTCTCTCAGACCGCCGATGGAAGGGCCACCCACCCTCAAGACCTCCGTCTTTATTTTATACTAAAATATTTATGAAATGTGAGGGGTGTACTCACTTCTGTGATATACTGTATGTCATGGAATGTTTCACTATTTTGCTGCTGATAAACATATTGACTTGGATAAAGAAAGCAAAGATGCTCAGTTTTGCCAACTACTCCATTCTCTTGTAGTCAAAATCTATTCTAACGGTGCACAAGCAGCTGGAGAGTGGTGGAGGTGAGGAGAAAGAGTGAAATTTGCCCTTTCTCCCCTTCTGACAAAGGGATCCTTCACTGGAACAACTAGGTTAGCATCCATGTTTGTAACCCTAAAACATATAATTATACAACAGCTTTTCATGTTTTCACACTTTATTTCATATCTATAGCATCAGGTTTCCTCTTGTGCAGAGATGCTGCAGCAGATAATAAAGTTCAAAAGCTTTGTCCACTCTAGAACCAAACTTTGTTCTCCTCGTACAAATTCTTCACTTCCCTTACAATTTCTAATTAATCCTTCCTATAATCTAGAAAAATCAGTCATTCAAAATGCATGCTGTTAAGGCATGCACCAAAAAATAGTCCTTCACATGCCTCTAATGACTGGTATTTTCTCTCTCTCCAGAATTTTTAAAATGCTGTTTTTGAGCAACAGTGCTAATTTGGTTTGTGCTTTAGCAGATGGAATTCTTGATATCAATAAGGGGTTTGTTTTGCTAGAATCCTAATATTATCGGCATAGTGTATAAAAATACTGGACTTCTGCCAGAAGGAACAGAGCTCCGTTTCTGCTGCAGAAAGATCCAGAAATGGAGCGTGATTCATTGAGACAATTGCACTTTAGAGTTACTATTGTGTGACCAACAATACTTTTTGACCTTATAATGCAATCTATAAAGCTGTAACCACATCTTGTATTTAATGGTAATGAGTTTATGTTATTCACATGCTGTAAAACATTTGAAGATCCAAGGAACAAAGGAAATTAAAATGAGATGAAAATAGGATGAGAGGGATTCCTAGTATCTTTCGATACAAGTAGGATGTGTCATAATAAATGTTAGCCTGGTAGAATTTTGCATTCTGTATAATTAAAAACTGCAAATCAAACCAGTTTACTGTCAGGCTACATTACCTTATTCAATGGAATTGAATGAGTTGACTTATTTGTCTGCCATCTCAGGCATCAATTAGAAACCAGTCCTTTAAAAGGGCATAAATTGGATTTCAGATTATTTCCTAGTAATAACTGTCTAAGAGTGACACACTGTTGTTTCCAAGTACTGTATTGCATTAGTTTTTCTTCAGTTAATCAGAAGATATGCATCCTAAACATCTCTGAAGGTCCTGAAAATTCCATCTAGGATAGTAATGTAAAAATATCCAACCTATAAACAACTTGACAGGGGTTGGAAAAATGCCTTGTCAGGATTGGCTGTATTGCCATTTGTGCATTAAAAATAATATAGTTACAAACGTGTTCTAATGACTGAAGGAGTGGGCAGCAGAATGAAAGCGCTAAAACAAACTAAGTAAAAGGCATTGTTGCAGTAGTGCACGTCTAAGCTTTAAATTATTTTTAACAAAAGACAAACACAATACAGCATATTCTCTAAATAATTAACAATGTAACAGCAAAGAATTAAATAGAAAGCCACTAGATATATATATGTTCTGCTTATTGTACTGAACGGCTCCCTCCTTACGGATCCCTGTACAGTTGAAGATGTAAGAAAGCATTTCCCCCCCTTTTTAAGACTGGTTTACTGAATGATGCATGTAGAAGTATAAAAATGATTTTTTTAGTATTTATTAAAACAAATCAAAATACCTCTGCTTGGTTTCAGAGAATCTCTTCTCACCCCTTCCCATTCACAGAAGACTTCTGTGCTAACACAGCATTTTTACTGGGGAATGAAAAAGGAAGCCATCTCCCTGGTTCTCCTCTCCCCTTGCATTCTTATATTGTCCCTTCCCCATCTGATACAAAGAGTCAGGGGACTCTCAAAACTGATTCTCTACCTTAACCTCTGAGAGGGGACTGAAAAGCCATCCAAGCCTTCCTTTAGTCCCTAGGAGTTGCCATTTAGTGCTCCACAAAGGACAGAGCCCTTGTCTTGAGGAGCAGCTGCTACCAGTCCAGTATATCTGTCATACCTGTAACCAAGTTATACTTTATTGTTTTAACAGAATCAGAGATGGATGTGACCGGAGTGTCATTTAGTGATGGCATTATTATTGTTATAACAATACTATTCTCATCTTGTACAGATGGAGATCCACTAGTTCCATGGTTAGTCCCCTGAGGATGATTAATGCCTATTTAGAGCTGAGGCAACTACTATTAGATAAAGGGAACTATTAAAGAAACTTAGTATCAAATAGTTTCTGATAATTATCATACCATATTAAATTTGCCTTACTTTGGCAATATGTGGGAACATGCAGTAGATTCTCAACTCTAAGTAGTGTTAGTTGATGCTGATTTGGATCCAGTGTGTTGGGAGACACCATTATGTGCACAGGACTGTTGGACTGCAGGGTGCAATGAGGCTCTATCTGCCTTTCAACATCTACATGATACTACTGAGGAAGGTCATTTAGAGGTCTGAACTGAAGTATCATCAATAAGTTGATGACACTCAGCTTTCTTGTTCCCATCCAATGATCCTCGGGAGGCTTTTGGGGGACGGCTGAAGACAAATGAGTTGCTACTTGATCCAGACAAGACAGAGGAAGCAGCAGAACTCCTCCCTGTGGTTGCAGGTGCAGAATGATGCCCCAGGAGGAACTACGTCATCATGGGTAAGTTCTAGCCCTTTAAATTCACACCCTTATCAATGAAATACATTCTCTATTTAACTACTTACAAAAGATGTGGGGCAGGTGGAGCAATATTTTACTTTAGTATTTATTTTTCTGAAACATTTTCTACACTTCAGAATGTTTAACATGGTTCTACAGTACTACTCACATCAACATTCTCAATATCAAAGTACTATGTGAGTGGTACTGCTGCCTAATGATAAATTAAATCCTAAAATCAACAAGTATATGGCACTTTAGAAGGGCAATAGAGAGAGAATCTCCATGATAAAATGCATATAAGGGGTACCCATTCACTAAAAAAAATCCCCAAGTATCTCTTGATAAAAAGTATGTGCATACTGGTATGTCTAAAGACAAGACCAAATTTGAGCTAAGACGAAAGAACCAACACTACTGCTTTCTCATTAATATTAATAATGGCCAGATCTTTAAGATGCCTAGAAGTTTAAAAATCCATTAATTAAACAGTACAGCAAACTCAGTTCCTGTAAATCAAGAAAACAAAAGAGGATACCTGCCAGATACAAGGACATAAACATCACTAACAACATTCCACCCCTCTTTCTAATTCTGTTCTACTTCTTCTGCCAGAAATTCTGATGAAAGGTAAATATCAAGAAGGGGGGAAGTATGTGTTTTCTTTATGGATGGCCAATTAATCCTTCCACAGAGTTCAATAGCACTTTGTCCAGTGGGCAAAATCTAAGATAAAAATTAATTTTAAAAATGCTCTGAGGCATTAAACCTTTAATCCATGATTATTTGTCCTCCAAGGTGGCAGATGGCAAATCTTCTGCTGTTAAGACTTCTGCCTTGGTACTGGCATCTGTTTTCCCTGGGGCAACCACAACAAGGAGCACAATATACTGGAACAACGTAGCTCCTTAACTAAATACAGAAATCTGATACACTATCTGAAAAACAAAATTTTGCTGAATCATTGCCTAGAATGATATTTGCAGACAGCAAATCTACATTGATGGGGCATTCTTATTAGAACTAGTGAAGTGTATTACTTCAAATGGATTGAAAACCTGATCCTAAAGCTATGACAGAGACAAACATGCATACATATAAACAGGTATTGTTATAGATCACACATATTGATCAATAATATTCTGCAACAAGCTAATACTTGCTTTATAGAGGAAACTAACTATATCTGTAAAATGCCTAATGTGTGCTATCAGAAATTAGTACTTAATAACTAGCTTCTATTGAAGGGGATGTGTGTGATAGAGCAGATACAACATAGGGATAAATGGGTAGTTTGAGGTATTCTCCCCAAAATACTACTGCCTACATCAAACAGATACAGGTGGGATCATTTACACAACTTTCCCATAGCACATAATTATTTAAGCATGTAGGAGTCAGGGCTTATCTAGACAATTTCCAGATGAGTACAGAGAGCTTTGTAGACAGTTACAAGGTTATCCTTGTTTAGTGAAGAGCTAGTGTGGTCCAGTAGACATAGTCCTGGGAGAATGTCGAACAGCTGGGCACAAATCCCATCACAAAGACAGAACAGTACTTGTATGGCCTTGAGAAGTCACTCATGCTAAGCTTTAGTTTTCCATCTGCAAAACTGGGACATCACTGAATTTCTTCACAGTACTGGCTGACTTGTACATAAGCACAAAAAAGATGTGGGTTGTTGTTGTTTTTTTCAAATTAAAGCTGCAATATAAACATGTTAAATGTTAATTGCAGAAGAGCACTTCCATGCACATTCTCAACTATACGTATACGTTTTTATGCATAGTTTCAGCAGATGCTTATGCATGTGGCCAGTCTTTACAGAACAGCTAGGCAAGGTATGTCACATAGACTGTGGTGCTAGAAATATTTCAGTAGCCTTTAGATATACAAGCCCAACATGAATTTGTTCATTTCATCTTAGTACCAGCAGTGATAAACAGTAACATGGTTATCTTGTTTTGGGAAAGGGAATCTTTAAAAAACGATACACAATAAAATTAAGACATTTGTCAATGTTCAGTTATTTCTATGAGCTTGAAATATAGAACCACAACATATGCATGAACTCCCATATGCAGTCTGACACTGGTGCTGTGTATGATTCAACAAACTAGATTATATAAAATCATTCACTGAGCTAGATTATAAAAAATGTTCCTAACTTAATATAAAAACTTTAAATATATATGGGTTCTGGAAGTTCATTTATGAATATATATAGTTCTGTTTTAATTCTACTTAACTGAAGTCAAAAATATGCATAGGAATATGAAGGAAAGGGGAATGTGGCACAGTAGATAGGATGAACAATACACAGATGATATGCAACATTCTCCCACCCACACTATCCTATGGTACTGAGTGACACAGCTAAGCACAGTAACATATGATGATCCCTCTCTCTTTCCCTCTTCTGCTCACAGTACAACAGTGTGCATTTGCCCTCTCAAAATTTTCCACTCTATTCACAGGTACAGCAACTGATGGAAGAATTTCATCAAATGTCTCCAAGGGAAAGATAAATTCTCCAACAGTTCCTCAAAGGTAGTAGTAGTAATTGTGGCACAGCTTTGTCTTCCCCACACGGTGTAGTGGATAGAGTGATGGACTAAGAGTCAGGAGGCCTGGGTTTGAATCTCCACTCAGTCATGGAAACTGAATAGAGAAGTGGAACTTGTAAAACCACTCCTTTAATATCTCATGTACCTTGAAAGTCTTGTTGCTGTAACTCTACAAAGGCCACTGTTCTGCCACCTTGGCCAACATTTTGCTTCTTCCACATTTCACCCCATTCTCTTACGCATCTCTTCATTCTGTAGCTGGCTGCTTGAACTCATCTGAAAAAGGCCTGTAGGAAGTGAAACCTTGTTGTATTTCCCCCTTGGCTTTAACTGAAGTGTGGGAAGCTCTGGAGATTGAGGTTAGCATTAAGATAACTCTACAAGGAAAGACAGAACCTATACATAGCCACCAAACAAGTTAGGTAAGCACTAGACTTCTGAGCCGCACTCATGAGAACTTCTCCAGAATTTTTCCTCCTTTGGAATTATTTTCAAAGTGAGTTTTCACTTCTATCAAAATGAATGAGAATGAGAATTCTTGGCACAGCACGAAGTCTCATACAAAGAAACTACTTACATAGAATTTACATTTAAATTGTTCTACTTTCTTCATAAGCAGTGGAAAAGCATACAATATTTATCTTGTCAATATTTCTTACTAAGAGAGTCTTCCACAAGGAATTGGTCGATATTTTAAGTGACCTTTAATTATGTGCATTTCATTTTCACCTTTTGCCTACAATGTTTAACTGACCGAAAAGTACACAAAATTAATCTCTTGGCCTTTTATGCACTGAAGCCAAGTTTGATACAGGGACTCTGAAACCTTTTTTTTCTTCTCAACAGTTAAAAGGTGAAAAGGTCTATGATTAGAAATGACAGGTTTGAATATCAGTAAATCAATAATAGGCTTTGAGTTGACCATAGCGATAGGTTTATGTACAAAGGTCACAGCATTTAAAAGGTTCAGAAAATGTTAATGAAAGCTCTTCTTTCAACTCTTTCATATTCTACTACTTCCAAAAAAATGCCTGCTTAGCGTATTAGTGATTCTATGAAAAGCTGAATACAGAAAAATCCATATCATGAATACAAAAGTGTGATACATAACAGAAAATATTCTGGTAGTCAGACTGGAAAGGAATATAATATATACAAGCACAGGACTGATGCCTGCTTCTACATGCAAGCTGTACCAATCATCCCAAAGTCAATGCCAGATCTACAGCTTTTTGCAGAAGTAATAGTCTGACCTGCTGTTTTCCCAATTATAACTCCAAGCTATGGATTTTATGTAGTAAATTCTTTTTTACAATTCAGAGATGTTTGCTTTATTTGAAAGAATGGCTTATCCAACTTCGTCAACGTATCACCATACCTTTGAACTATGTATCTTTCAATACAAGTCCATAATAAATGTGTAATGTTATCAAAAACATTTAAATATTTAAATGAACTTTATTTGCATTAGTGTATTCACACAGATACTTCATTTTGGTTTGCTACATAGCCTTCAGCATAAACACTGGAAATTATGATTAATGTAGTTGATGAACAAATACATTTTAACTTTTTTAGCCTTTCTTCCTGCAAAATTATGTTGATCACATTATGGTTCAGTGACTCTTGCTCCTATGTATCCTCATCATAATCATCATAAAGTGCCATCAAGTCAATTCGACTTATGGCGACCCTTTTCAGGGTTTTCTAAGAAGAGAGTACTCAGAAGCGGTCTACCATTCCCTCCTTCTGCTGGTGCTCCAAAACTGTGCAGCTTGCCGAAGGCCACAGATACTGGCTCTACTTGCACCAGGCACAGTTGTTTATGAATCACAATGATGGGTGGCCAAATTAATCCCAGGCTATAGAATATAGAGAACTATAGATAATTTATCTATAGCCTGGGATTAATTTAACCACCCATTGCTATCACTGTTTATAGAACAATGCTTCCTGAGAAAGAAACTGAATATCAAACAAATGTTTTAAAGGTCATTGCCAGGTCAACAACTTGTACCCAAATACAATCTCTGATTTGGGGCCCTGTATAGATGTATAAATATTTGCCATGTAGTCCCATTCTTATGTCTGTTGAAGTGGACTTGTCCACGAAAACTCACATTAGAATACAGCACTTATCTTTAAGGTGCCACAAAGGGAGGAAGGAGCATGATTCTTGGTAACTGTGCTGTCTCTTGTGGTATTAGACAGAGATAGCAAGGGAAGGAAGGATTTTTAACTTGCTTTCCCACACTTGCCACCCAGTGCAACTGCTCTTGTGCCCCCTACACTCAGCAGTGCCCAAGGTACAGTGGAGTCTCGACTTTCGCATGGCTCCACTTACGGAATTTTCCACTTCTGTACTTCTCCGGCCGCAAAGTTTCTAATCGACTTGCGGCCGGAGAATCGACCTACAGACCGGAAGGGGGAGGCGGGGAAAGCGCCAAATTCAAATTCAAATTTGGCGCTTTCCTCGCCTCCCCCTTCCAGTCGTAGGCCGCCGATCTGCCTCCGGATGCCTTCCAGGGATTCTCCGCCGCCATGGGAGGCGTCTCAGAGGTCCCCCCCGCCGCCGATCGTGCTTCGGAGGCACTATCGGCGGGGGCGGGGGACCTCCGAGAGGCCTCCCATGGCGGCGGGAAAGGCATCCGGAGGTCCCCCGCCGCCACCGCCGCTGCTGAGAGCCGAGCCGCGCCGGGCATCCCGGCCATGCTCGGACTCCTGGACTTCCCCCGCCACCGCCGCTGGGAGCCGAGCCGCACCGCACCGCGGCTCAGCTCCCAGCGGCGGCGGCGGGGGAAGTCCAGGAGTCCGAGCATGGCCGGGATCGCCCGGCGCGGCTCGGCTCCCAGCAGCGGCGGCGGTGGCGGGGGACCTCTGAGAGGCCTCCCATGGCGGCGGGGAAGGCATCCGGAGGTCCCCCGCCGCCGCCGCTGCTGGGAGCCGAGCCGCGCCGGGCGATCCCGGCCATGCTCGGACTCCTGGACTTCCCCCGCCACCGCCCGGCTCCCAGCAGCGGCAGCGGCAGCGGGGGAAGTCCAGGAGTCCGAGCATGGCCAGGATTGCCCGGCGCGGCTCGGCTCCCAGCAGCGACGGCGGGGGACCTCCGGAGGCCTTCCCCGCCGCCATCTGAGGCCTCTCGGAGGTCCACCCCCACCGCCGATCGTGCTTCGGAGGCACAATCGGCGGCGGCAGGGAATCTCCGAGAGACCTCCCATGACGGCGGGGAAGGCCTCCGGGGGTTCCCCCCCCGCCGACGCAGGCTTTCCCAGGGTGGACCGGGCCTACCAGGGGAGGGCATTCCCCGGTAGGCCCGGTCTACTCCCTGGGAAAGCCTGGGGAGTAGACCGGGCCTACCGGGGGAAGCCCTCCCCTGGTAGGCCCGGTCCACCCTGGGAAAGCCTGCGTCGGCGGGGGACCTCCGAGAGGCCTCCGGCAGCGGCGCCGAAGCCCTCAGAGGCCTCGGGCAGCGGCGATGGCGGTGGCGGGGGACCCCCTGGAAGGCTTCAGAAAGGTAAGTTTTCATTTTTTTTACTGTACTGTAATTTATTTTTATCTTTTGTGTGTGTGGGGGGGGGGGGGGTTCCTTGGGCCGGAACGGATTAATGGGTTTTCAATGCATTCCTATGGGAAATGCATTTTCGACCTATGGACTTTTCGACCTACGGAAACCGTTCCAATACGGATTAATTCCGTAGGTTGAGGGTCCACTGTATGCACTTGATAATCTCAGATACCACAATTTCTATGACTGGGGTGTGGAAAGCTAAAAGTATTGAACCACAGCATGGAAATTATATCCCTATTTGACTGGTTAAAATATTGCACAGGGCTATCTAAAGCAAAAAAAATTGTTTGTAAGAACAACTTATGAGCATCTTACCTTCTAATTACTTTCAATACTGTTCAAATAGAAATTAATGGTTAAGCAGCTATTCTAAAGCAAAGCAAAGCAAAAGCATTCTAGGTGAATGAGTGTACAGTAGGTGTCATTAAACAGAAGTAGCAGCTCCATATGACGCTGTTAAGGTGCTACACTCAATATGCCAGCAAGTTTGGAAAACTCAGCAGTGGCCAGAGGATTGGAAAAGATCAGTCTACATCCCAATCCCAAAGAAGGGCAGTGCCAAAGAATGCTCCAACTACCGTACAATTGCACTCATTTCACACGCTAGCAAGGTTATGCTCAAAATCCTACAAGGTAGGCTTCAGCAGTATGTGAACCGAGAACTCCCAGAAGTACAAGCTGGATTTCGATGGGGCAGAGGAACTAGAGACCAAATTGCTAACATGCGCTGGATTATGGAGAAAGCCAGAGAGTTCCAGAAAAACATTTCTGCTTCATTGACTACGCAAAAGCCTTTGACTGTGTGGACCACAACAAACTATGGCAAGTTCTTAAAGAAATGGGAGTGCCTGACCACCTTATCTATCTCCTGAGAAATCTATATGTGGGACAGGAAGCAACAGTTAGAACTGGATATGGAACAACTGATTGGTTCAAAATTGGGAAAGGAGTACGACAAGGCTGTATATATTGTCTCCCTGCTTATTTAACTTATATGCAGAATACATCATGCGAAAGGCATGACTGGAGGAATCCCAAGCCGGAATGAAGATTGCCAGAAGAAATATCAACAACCTCAGATGTGCAGATGATACCACTCTGATGGCAGAAAGTGAGGAGGAATTAAAGAACCTCGCAATGAGGGTGAAAGAGGAGAGCGCAAAAAATGGTCTGAAGCTCAACATCAAAAAAAACTAAGATCATGGCCACTGGTCCCATCACCTCCAGGCAAAAAAAGGGGAAGATATGGAGGCAGTGACAGATTTTACTTTCTTGGGCTCCATGATCACTGCAGATGGTGACAGCAGCCACGAGATTAAAAGACGCCTGGGAGGAAAGCGATGACAAACCTAGACAACATCTTAAAAAGCAGAGACATCACCTTGCCGACAAAGGTCCGCATCGTCAAAGCTATGGTTTTTCCAGTAGCGATGTATGGAAGTGAGAGCTGGACCATAAAGAAGGCTGACCGCCGAAGAATTGATGCTTTTGAATTGTGGTGCTGGAGGAGATTCTTGAGAGTCCCCTGGACTGCAAGGAGAACAAACCTATCCATTTTGAAGGAAATCAACCCTGAGTGCTCACTGGGAGGACAGATCCTGAAGCTGAGGCTTCAATACTTTGGCCATCTCATGAGACGAGAAGACTCCCTGGAAAAGACCCTGATGTTGGGAAAGTGTGAAGGCAAGAGGAGAAGGGGACGACAGAGGACGAGATGGTTGGACAGTGTCATTGAAGCTACCAACATGACTTTGACCCAACTCCGGGAGGCAGTGGAAGACAGGAGGGCCTGGCGTGCTCTGGTCCATGGGGTCACGAAGAGTCGGACACGACTTAACGACTAAACAACAACAACAGCAGCAGCTCCATAACTCAACAGATAATTCTGAAAGCAACCAAGCAGACAGTGAAGTTAGATTATTCACCATCTGCCAGGAAAGCAGCACACCAGTTCTTTATTCGGTATATGATTATGGCTGACTATTGAGTTCTTGGATCAGGTTGCAAACAAAACAGAAGCTTCCACCAAATTATAGAACACAAAGAAGAACACTACTTAATCTGTTTTAAAGGAGTACAACACACATACCTACAACTAGCTGTGAATTATAACAACAATTTAAAATAAGCAGGCATTGCAAATTTATCTTAAACTTTTCACTCTCACTCTCCCCTTGCCATTTCTTAAATCAGTGATGTTTGAGAAGCAGTTCAGTGTCTTGCTACAGGCAATATTTAGAGAAATGGGCAGAGTAAATAACAGATACTGGTCCATAACAGGGTTAATGCTGCCCATTCTTGCTGCGATCTGGGGGGTAATTATTTCATTCTTTGCCTCAGGCACCAAATGTTTTTGATCTGGCCTTGCTGAATATGAAGTGCTGTAAATAATGGATCAGAAGTATAATTAATATGTAGCTCCATTTAATTACTGTTTCTTTGAGTTTATAATCTTCCTGTAGCATTAATGAAAGAACCTCATTGTAAAGGATGAGAGACTGTTTCCATCACACTTAGAATTCATGTGATTGTACTGCGTAGTGTTGCTTATTTTCTTGTTGAACTAGTTTGCTGCCAAATGCGTCCTTCCAGGGTGCAGGGGGTGGGGAGAATCAGCTTTGGTCCAATGTTGGAACAGAAGAGAAGGTTGGATACACCTTGCCCCAGTAGTTCTCCACCATCTTCTATACTTTCTGAAAAGTCCTCGGTAAAAGATGTGAAGGGGCATATGCAGATAAATTGGGAAAGGGGAGCACAGACTAAAACACAATTGGTTCCATAAGCAAAATTCCATCCGTGGAACCATGGATCCAAACCAAATGGATCTAGACCCTGATTAAATTATCTGTAAATAATGTTCAAATATTAATATCCTATTTCTCCTCTTTACGTGTAGTTTTTTTTACATTTCCTTATTTTACATTTCTTCTGTGTTTCAGAAATTCAACTGTATACTTCAGCTCAGAGCACACAAGTACTTAGAATCCAGAGGACAATAATGAAAGGGGGCTTTTATTAAAACAAGTATGCTCAACAAATTCATTACCTTCATTTTTTTTAGCTGGACAGATCATTTCTTCCATTTAAAATAATATTAATAAAAAAGCTTTCCCAAGTTTATTGACGTCATGTATATAATACCTACAAATGGAAAAAGGAAAAGGAAAAAAATTGATAGGCACTGTTGCTTTTATGGGGGGGAAAGCCCCTACCTTCCTGTGGTTTTCCAAAGCATTCCAAAGAGGTTACTTACATTGCTTTGAAATGGTGAGTTATGGGAAGGCCATAGCTTGAGACCAGCAGCTGAGACAGCAACAGAGATGAAAGTTATTTAGTTCTGTGATTCAAGGGGAAACACAGCTGCTACAGCTGGCCTTCTCAGATCTCAACACTTACTACAATGATCGAGAAGGCGATAACGTGTTCTGTCTCAGTTTGAAAAATGCATTCATAAAAATAGTCTCTAAAAAGGACAAAAAAAAAAGTCTATTAATCACACTTCAACTTGGAGTTTGGGGCACTAAAGTGGAGCTAGGCTTACCAAAAAGGGATCTGATACATTATGTGAGTTATCTATTATCTCTCCTCAAGCATGTCTATGTAACCTGAACTGCATATCTCACATGTATTTTTATGAGATGTGAGCTCTCTACTCTGTGTGCTTTAAATGCTGCCTTTCAGGATAAACAGAAAGAAAATTTGAACTGATAAATTTTAAGTCAGAGTTTTAATATATGTTGCTTTGGAAAATAATACCAGTTAGCCACAAATGAGATGGAGGTATCTAATGAAGCTACCAAAATACTCAATTTATCTAAAAATGGAAAAGTGGTTGAATATTTTCCAAATATTGGCTGAAATCCTGCTGGCATAACTTCGGCTGTGGAAAGGTGATGACATCACCCAAACAGATGATAAATATTTTCAAAATTGTTTTTAATCTTAGCTAATGTTTAATTGTTTTTAATGTATAGTTTGGTATGGCATTTATAACTGTTATTATTGTATTATTTTAATTGTTCTGAGCCACTTTGGGAGAAAGGTGGCAAAGAGAAAGAAAGAAAGAAAGAAAGAAAGAAAGAAAGAAAGAAAGAAAGAAAGAAAGAAAGAAAGACATTTTTAATTACTGAAAACCTCTCTTTTCTGGTAATGTCATTTAGTGGTGGTGGTGGTGATTTTTGGCAATTAAAGCTTTCACCTTTCACCTCACACCTTCAAAATGATTAAAATAATTACACAGGTGTCGGGAAAGCTGAGGAATAGAAGTAGGAAGTTTTTAATTGCCTCCTGTTCCTGATGGCATCACCCTTCCACAGGCACTAAGTTATGCAACAGGATTTTCAGTTACTATTTATAAGTTTTAAAATAACTGTAATGATTTTGAAAAAAATATTTGAAGAATCTGTCATAAGGACATAAGAACATAAGAAGAGCCCTGCTGGATCAGGCCAAGGGCCCATCTAGTCCAGTTTCCTGTATCTCACAGTGGCCCCACCAAATGCCTCTGGGAGCACACGAGACAACTAGATACCTGTTTCCTGACACAATTCCCCTGCGTCTGGCATTTTGAGGTACCTTCGTTGTGAAAGTTCTAGACAAAGGTCAGGAATCCATGATGGGCTAGATGAATGCCAATAAACTGAAGTTAAGTCTTGACAATTTGAGGATTCTGTGCATATGTGATTAAGTAGATGTCCTGGTCTAGATGGTATAACAGCTCCCCTGATACATAGCTTGGCAAAGACATGACAAAATAAAACAAAAACTGAAACCTGAAAAGATAGAGGTACAACAGATAGTTGATAATCATATCCAGGGAGACATGGGGTGGTTGTTGTTGTTGTTTTGATTTATACACCACCCCATACTGCTAGAGCACTCTGTGCATAATTATGCAAACAACAACCTGCCCCCTCTATGAGCTGGGTACTCATTTTACTGACCTCAGAAGGATGGAACACTGAGTCAACCTTGAGCTGAACCCATTGGGATCGAACTACAAAAGAAGGATCTGAATAACATTTTGCTCCTGAATGACTTGATAGAGTAATGCCTACTGTAAGTTCTTTCACTCTGATGCAGCTATATGAAAATGGTTGGTGACAGAAAAAGTGCAGATAGAGTAGGAGTCAAAAAGCAATTGGTCCAAGCCCAAAGAGTAGAGGATCAGTTCCTGTCTCAGACACAAACAGCTGTCTATCTCATTGTATCTTGATCAGTGCGATAAATACACTGTACAAAACAATCAATCAAATAAAGTACTTACAAATCAAGTAAGGTTAGAAAGTTTTAAAGTACTTCCTCTTAATCTAACCAAGTGAATGGTTTTGTCCAACATAATGGAATAGTCAAGGCTGTCATTTCATCATAAAATCAATAGCTACCATACATACATTGAGATCACCACAAGCAAAGTCACTAACTTGGACAAGAAACTCACTGGGTGACCTTGGGAAGGTTACATTCTCTTAGCCTGACCTACCTCATAGGGTTGACAAGAGGATAAAGGAGAACCTTATATGTGAGCTCACCAGTCAGGATACAAATGTAAAAGGTATATAAAATAAATCAACATAACTTTACAAACACAAAATTGGAAACATTCCGAGATCTAAACTCATACTGTTGTTGATTCCAAATGTACTTAACTGAATAATTTACATAACAGGATTTACAATAAAGATATTACTGATCTTCAAATGTATTTATTTAAAGTGTGTAAAATATTTCCAGTGAAATCAAACCATAATAAATTATGCCAGATAAATTGAATATAGTGAAATGAGTTTTACGATAACATTTAACATGTCCATATTTTTCCATTTAGTAACAACTTGACTAGAAAAGAAGTATATCAAGTGCCCATGCAAGAAAAATGTGCTGAAGACTTATGGCTATTTTTACTTGCCCAGAGACTTGCATTGCTTCCAGATTTTGAACACAAGGTGCTGACGTCAAACATAAACAATAAAATAAAGATTTTTCAAAAGATTCTGATAATAAGTGAATGCTGGATTAATTCCAGGACAGAAATAAAATGTTCAAAACTTTCACAAAATACAATTCAGCCAAAATACAATTCAGTCAAAGTAACACAGTGTCATAAAGTTATAATTAATTCCCAAATGTATGGAATTACTATAATACATTGGATCTGTGCTTAGTCTGTACAGTAATTTGAAAGGTCTTTCTGCAATTTACTAGAGATTTTTAATTTAGTGAAAGAACTTGGCAAGTAAAAGCCTAATTCTAGTAGATAATCAGCACTTTAATGTTTTCTATCAATCTGCAACCAACCTTGAAATCATTTAAAGACTCTCATTTAGAATTACGGAACACTGATGGCTAAGGAAAGATTTTAGCATGTTCTAGACTTATGAAAACACTATTTCATGACACTGAAATGTAGGTAACAGTAGCAGTTTATATTCAAATTGAGAATGTTACATGATATTAATGTGTTTTAGCTATTATTGTTAGGTGTTATTTTTGCATTTCTTGCATAAATTACCTAAGTAAAAGTTTTCTTCTACTCTACTAGGGTTCATATATGAGACAAACAAACAAAAAATATACAATGGTTTTGACAAAATCGACATCTAGTCTTCTTTTAAGTATGCATTTGCTTCCACTACAATGTGAACAAAAGCACTAGATAATTTTATTAAGGAATAAATTTTTGTTAATTAAAACCTGCTTCTAGCCAAATGTGTATTTAAAAGTAATACCAGAAATTTATATGTAGTATAACGTAATCTAGTACCTGGAATATGGATCAATCTATATTTACATACAAGTTGATTTGTATTTATTTTAAATAGTTTAATTGCTGTATGATACATAATGTTCTCCACTGCCCAAACAACTGATTTCAGTCCTTGCATTAGATTAGCTTCTGAGATGCATAAAATTATGCAGGGGATGGATAAACTGGAAAGCTGTTTTCCCTCTCACGCAATACCAGAACCAGGGGACATCCGCCCAATTTGAGTGTTGGGAGAGTGAGAATAGACAAAAGAAAATACTTCTTTACCTAGTGTGTTGTTAGTCTGTGGAACTCCTTGCAACAGGATGTGGTGATGGCATCTGACCTAGATGCCTTTAAAGGGGGATTGGACAGATTTCTGGAGGAAAAATCCATCACAGGTTACAAGCCATGATGGGGATGTACAATCTCCAGGCTTAAAAGGAAGGTACCTTAAAACACCAGATGCAGGGGAGTGGTATCAGGAGACAGGTACTAGTTACACAGGTACTAGTTAGACAGGTACACACAAGGCAACTAGACTAGTTGCCTTGTGTGCTCCCAGAGGCATCTGGTGGGGCCACTGTGAGATACAGAAGGCTGGATTAGATGGGCCCTTGGCCTGATCCAGCAGGGCTCTTCTTATGTTCTTATGACAAGCCTGTAGTGTTTTACCTACATTTAAACAATGGTTCTGTTTAATAGACCTCAGTAATTATCTATAGTGTCCCATTTCCATTAACTGTTATTGACTGCAAAGAAAGTTATTATGGCTAAAAGATGTTACATTGAAACAGTTCTTGAAGCTAGCATCAGATGTGAAACTACAGTATGAGACAATCATATAATAAACTTTTAAAAGATGTGGTTAAAATAAGAAAATAAATATGTGAAGCAGTCTTCTCTTTCTCCCTTGGCATGAAAACAAACAAATCCTCAGTATGTTAATAAAAGCTTTGGCAAAATCAACAGTACCCCTTTCACAGCTATTAATTGTTTTAAAAAAGCACACACACAAAAAAAAACCCTTGTCTGCTACCACTTTGTAATACTATTTAATTATACATGGAACAATGCCTGGGACTACCCAGGACAGATGAAATGGTTCTCATATTTTGATGAAAGCTTGGAGCATTCTCATTTTTGCCCTCATTTGCAAAAATTTATAAATAAAACAAACAAGTAAGACCTGCAACAACTGCAATATGGACTGTTTCCACATGGGATTTCATCCTGTCATGCCTTTCTCCTCACCACTCTGCTCCATTCCTTCTTCCCAGATTTTTCTGTTTCCGCCTTTTCATTAGCTAATCAATATTCCACTACCACTAATTTGTGTTGACTGCCCCCCCTCCTTAGGGCAGGAATGCACAATTTTGGAAGGGCTGAAAGCTGTATGTCCGACTGGCTAAGTGCTTTGGGGGTCATATTTCCCAAAGAAAGGGGCATTACAAAGTGGTTAATTAACACACTTAACCTGGGAAAGGTTGAAGGCAGCAGGAAAAGAGGGAGACCAAACACAAGATGGATTGACTCCATCAAGAAAGCCACAGCCTTTAGTCTACAAGGGCTGAGCAGGGCTGTTGAGGACAGGACATTTTGGAACTCTCACTCATAGAGTCACCATAAGTTGGAGGTAACTTGATGGCATGTAACAGCAACAATGTTTACATTTTCCAAAAAAAAAGGAATTCATATATACTTTTTAAAATTACATTTTTTATTTCATAAATGTAATCTCAATGAATAACATTTCATATCAATTAAAATCATTCCTTAAATGATATATATTAAATAAAATATATGCAGTAATGTGTTGTGAATGATTGTAAGTGAATTGTGACTACTCTCACAAAAATCAGCTTGGTGGAGGTACGCGGCTTGGGAGACACACTTTTATTCACCTCTACCTCCAAGGTTCCCTCTCTATTTTTTGTTGCTGTTACTGGCTACTACTTCCTCTTTAAAGTGCAAAGGCAATCACATAAGGTTCCAAATAAGAAGAGTAAGTTTGCTGTTAGTGTACAGGACAACAATAAATTATTACTTATAGTGATATAGTGTAAGAATGTAAACCGCAATGATGAAACCAAATGGGGTGTTGGTGCGAAACATTTCATCTGATATTGGATAGTTCATTACAGTGGACTAAAAGGTGACATAAATATGAAATTTCACTTCATATTTTAGAGGATGAAAGCAATAGGGTAGAAATTAAAAGCAGAAGTAAAGCATGCTATCTATATACTGCCCCATAGTGCTTAAAGCACTCTCTGAGTGGTTTACAATTTAATTATGCAGACTACACATTGCCTGCCCACCAGCGAGCTGCGTGCTCAATTTACTGATCTCAAAAGGACAGAAGGCTGAGTGAACCTCAAGCCAGCTACCTGAGACTGAACCCAGGTCATGAGCAGACTTTTGACTGCAGTTTAACCACTGTGCCACAAGGCTAAATAACACAAACATTTTGTATTTATACATAAATATATGTGCAAAAATAATCATTACACGTACTTGCATACTTACAATCAAAATTATTACAGAGTGGAAATCTCTTTTTTCAGTTGATACAAAAAAAATGAACAGAGGAATCTAATCCATGAGTGACAGTGTAAAATTACTCAAAGAAATTTAACACTGGTTAAATAATAGAAAAACACCTTTCTCCTGCTGTCAAGCAACTACTTGTAGAAACACAGGTTGCATATCTGTAGCTGTAGTTCTTTGAGTGGTCATCTATAAATTCATACAGTATAGCTTGGCCCCTACACCAGTGGTTCCCAACCTTGGGTAACCTGATGTTCTTGGACTGCAATTACCAGAAGCCTTCACCACCAACTATGCTAGCCAGGGTTTCTGTGGTTTGCAGACCAAGAACATCTGGGTTATCCAAGGTTGGGAACCACTGGCCTATGCAAAACCATTCTTGCAATGTTCCAGAGCTCAGCAGATTTAAAATCTGACCTTGCCAAAAATCCATCACACATGTCTAAGCACATCCAATACACTTCTCAGTCAGCTTCGCAGTTGAGAAGGAAGCAGGGTATGACTATGGGGAGGGAAAGGAGCTTTGTAAGGTCACAGATGCTCATTTGAAGAACTAGAGTTTCAGGCAAGCAACTTGTTCTTCTTGCTGGTCTCTGTGACTCACATGCATTGGTGGCCAAAATAACTGCCTGTCCAAAAGTTTAATCTCTGTTTGCACTTCAGCCAAATATGTAGTAATTGAGAAAGGGCAGAAGTTTCAACCATGTTGCTGCTCCACAGGTTTCCACTAAAGGCATCTCTTTCCAAAAGGCCACTGAAGAGGCCATTGCTCTAGCAGAATGACTGTTGATTTCTTCTGGTATTGGCTGTTGATATAGCTAGTATGCTAGTATTATAATACAAACTGTCCACATAAGGCATTGTGCGGAAACTGGCTGACATGAACTCCCTGATAATAAAGAGGCTGTTTGTTTTCCAGAAAATATTTGTGCTATTGACATAAAAAGCCAAAGCTTGATGCACATCAAGAGCATACAATTCTTCTTAGCAGAAAACACGCAAAGCATAAGAAGTCGGCAGAATTATCAGTTGATTCAATGGAAGTCAAAAACAATATTAGGAAAAAAGTTGTAAAGCACAATTTTGAAAGACCAGAAGAGGTGGATCACCTCTAAATACAAAGAATTGACTTGTTCCTCATGGAGAAGTGATCACCACCGGAAACACTGTTTTAAAAATCAGTAACCTGAGGACTGTAATTGCTAATGGTTTAAAGGGTGGAGCCATTAGAGCCATCAAAACCAGAGGTAAAGACCTGAGATACAGTCATGGCCAAAAATATTGGCACCCTTGCAATTCTGTCAGAAAATGCAACACTTCTCTCAGAAAATTGTTGCAGTTGCAAATGTTTTGGTACTCACATGTTCATTTCTTTGGTTTGCGTTGGAACAACACAAAAAAACAGAGAAGAAAAGTCAAATCTGATGCAATCCCACACAGAAACCCAAAAATGCACTGGCCAAAATTATTGGCACCCTTAACTTAATATTTGGTAGCACCCCCTTTGGAAAAAATAACTGAAATCAATCGCTTCCTGTAGCCATGAATGAGTTTCTTACACCTCTCTACTAGAATTTTGGACCACTCTTCCTTTGCAAACTGCTCCAGGGCCTTCAGATTTGAAGGATGCCTTCTCCCAACTGCTGTTTTGAGATCTCTCCACAGGTGTTCTATGGGATTCAGATCTGGACTCATTGCTGGCAATTTCAGAACTCTCCAGCACTTTGTTTGTAACCATTTCTGAGTGCTTTTTGAAGGGTCTTTCGGGTCATTGTCCTGCTGGAAGACCCATGACCTCCGGTGGAGACGCAGCTTTCTGACACTGGCCACTACGTTACGCCCCAAAATTCTTTGGTAATCATCAGATTTCATGATACCGTTCACACAGTCAAGGCACCCAGTGCCAGAAGCAGCAAAGCAACCCCAAAACATCTTCGAACCTCCACCATGTTTGACTGTAGGGAATTTCTTCGAATGCCTCATTTCTTTTTCTGTAAACAGTGCCATGATGTCCTTTACCAAAAAGCTCTACTTTTGTCTCATCTGTGCACAGTACGTTCTCCCAGAAGGATTGTGGTTTTGTCACATAGGTTTTGGCATACTCCAGTCTTGCTTTTTTATGCCTTTGTGTCAGCAGTGGTGTCCTCCTGGGTCTCCTACTATAGTGTCCCTTTTCATTCAGATGGCGACGGATAGTGCGAGCTGACACTGTTGTACCCTGTGTCTGCAGATCAGCTTGACTTTGTTGGGAAGTTAATCTGGGTTCTGTATCCACCATTCGAACAACCCTTTGTTGTACTTTTTCAGTAATTTTGCTCTTCCGTCCACGTCCAGGGAGGTTAGCTACAGTGCCATGGGCTGCAAACCTCTTGATGATATTGCGCACAGTGGACACAGGAACATTAAGATCTCTGGAGATAGACTTGTAGCCTTGAGACTGTCAATGTTTTTCCACATTTTTTCTCTCAAATCCACAGACAACTCTTTACACTTCATTCTTTTCTCCATGCTCAGTGTCACACACAACACAAAGGTTGAGTCAACTTTTCTCCATCTTAACTGGTTGCAAGTGTGATTACTATATTGCCCACACCTCTTACTTGCAAAGGTAAAGGTAAAGGTTCCCCTTGACATTTAGTCCAGTCATGTCTGACTCTAGGGCACGGTGCTCATCCCCGTTTCCAAGCCATAGAGCCAGCGTTTGTCCGAAGACAGTTTCTGTGGTCACATGGCAGCGTGACTAGACACGGGACGCCGTTACCTTCCCACCGATGTGGTACCTATTTATCTACTTGCATTTTTACATGCTTTCGAACTGCTAGGTTGGCAGGAGCTGGGACAAGCGACGGGAGCTCACTCCGTCGCGTGGATTCGATCTTACGACGGCTGGTCTTCTGACCTTGCAGCACAGAGTCTTCTGCGGTTTAACCCGCAGCACACCACATCCCTTACTTGCAAAAGGTGTGTCTAAATACAAATTAAAGGAGCATCACATGCTTGAAAAGCAATTATTTATTACAATTTAGACAGGGTGCCAATAATTTTGGCCAGTGCATTTTTGGGTTTCTGTGTGGGATTGTATCAGATTTGACTTTTCTTCTCTGTTTTTTTGTGTTGTTCCAACGCAAACCAAAGAAATGAACATATGAGTACCAAAACATTTGCAACTGCAACAGTTTTCTGAGAGAAGGGTTGCATTTTCTGACAGAATTGCAAGGGTGCCAATATTTTTGGCCATGACTGTATATACAAATAAATACCCTATCATTACAGGCCTAATATCCTATTTACTGTCATAATATAAAAACATTAACTGAAACTTTACTTAATACTTCTTTATACAACTTAAATCTTAAACTTCAGTGACCTTGTTTCATAGGTCAACTACTATTTATTTATTTATATCCCACTTTACTCCCAACACTAAACAGTAGGTCACAATAAAATTAACTGAAATATTAAGGCTAGAATAAAGTTTACTTATACGATCATGTAATGGTGTTCACAGTATGTTTATCTTTCTCTCTCTGCCATGCGTCTGAAGTATGTGAAGAGGGAAAACTGCTGCATGACTGTGTTACACACGTTTTTCATGAATGGGTTTTTAGCTAAACCATTAAACAATCAACTATAATGTCTTGTTGTGGTTTTTTGTTTGTTTCAGAAGCCATCCAAGGGTGCTTCTGGAGTACCATGAAGGGATATCATGAACGTGTGAGGAAAATCTGAGTAAACCAAAATAAGAAACTGTGACTGAGATCTAGCAGTAGTCACAACTATAGTAGGCCTACCGAATCAGTGGGGAATTGGTGAGTCAGCTCCTCCATAAGTTCTATTGATTCGGTTCACTTACTCTAATTGTGGCTTATTACTGGATTTCAGCCATTACATTAAACAAAATCTTTTGAAACTGACACTGTTATTAAATATGTTTAATTCAAAGTAAAACCAAACAGGCAAACAAATTTTACTTGGTGATTCAAAAAGTAGTTGACCTTCTCAAGAATTCTGTTTGCTTTGGGTGATAATTCAGTTACTTCCTAGAGCCAAAAATGATTTGCACCTTAACTCTATGCCAAAAAAAAAAAAAAAGGAGAAATGCTAACTGCAAATTAAAAGGTACAACAATAAATTAACAAATAAGGATGTATTTGAACTAGATGATTATACAATGTGAATACAATGGGTTCGAAGTACACAGATCACTCTTTTAGGAAAGGACTCTTTCTAAAATAAATTCAGCTACCAAAAATTGAATTATTCTTGAAAGACAATGTTGGCTAGCACTGTTCCTTTCTTTCAAGTATGGCTCTGACACATTTAAATTCTTTGTTTAGAAAGCAGGATGCATCTCTTTTCAGCTAAGAAAGAGTTCATCACACATTTAAACATATACAGTATACTATTAAAAAGTGTCATACTTTTCAAAATCTGTTTTTTATCCCTTATGAAAAAATGGTTCTTATACACCCTGTCCCACGTGCAGACACCCATCCCCACCCCCACCCCCCATATTATCAGTACTGGCAGAAAAGAGATCTCCCTTGATTCCTCTAACCTATTCACCTTCCTTTTCTGCTAATATATTCTTGTCTTGAAATGCATCTTTGCACTTTAATGCATTTATCTTTTATAACTAACTTTGCATTTAATAAGTTTTTTAAAACCTATTAAAACACATGTATGCTGTGTATTAAATGTGTGTATGTGTGATGATTATCCTATTGGGCTTAGATTTTCCTGCCACTAGCAATCCTTAGTATTGCAAAAGGGTAAGAAAAGTATTAAATTCCTCCTACATGCCTGCTTTACTACCTGAAGCTGTTACTTAATTCAAGCTAATGTTCAGTATTGAATTTCCTCTTTCTCCTTGCTCCACAAGTGTGGTTACATGCACCAACTGCATGTCCTCTAGCCTTGTCATTAACTTATTCTCTCTTCAGTGACAGTATTTCCCCAGAGAGATATGTCTCAGCAATTACACTTGCAAAGTAAGGTTGTATTTACCTTTCAATAATTAATTACAAAATAAAGCACAAGTAAATGTAAGATACAGAGTTGAGGAAAGGCATGTGTTATGACAAACAGATATCTTTCTTTAGTGGGTTAGATTATGAGTTTGTGGGTATTTTCTGAATTTTGTGACTTCTTTCTTGAAGAATCTGCAGGGTTTGGGTTATGTTTTGTGTGTGTTTGTGCCAAACATATGTTTTGCTGAAGTACCTTTCTGCCAAGCACACGTTTTGTGCAAAATACGTTTTTTTTTCTACAGAAAACACATTTCTTGTGCAAAATACAATGAATTTTGCTTGCTTGCTTGTTTTGTTAATGTTGGTGTTGACAAACAAAGTGTTTCTCTTATCTGAGTCTTTCTACTCAGATAAGAGAGAAAAATGTAGTGGTTGGCAGTTTGGTTTTTTTTTAATAGAGATGTATGTGTTTCAACACACTCTTTTTGTTCATGGACATCAAAAACTTGGAAGCAATGAATAGATTCTCACTAAAGATAGCATGTAGACATATCTGGTGAACAAAATCAAAACTATATGAATAGCATATCCATCATGACTGAACTTCTCAGTGACCTGCACAACAACATGTACTTGGTGCTGTGTGGCATTTTTATTGTACCACTGCAAGCTAGGGGTTTGTTCTTTCTCAGCTACGGGAATATCAGAGCATCTTTCAATTACATGCTCATAAAAATGGAAATGTACACAGTAGTCCTTACTGCATCTAATTGAGAATATGTTCCCCACTGAAATTACTTAGGCTAAGGTACAAAGTGTGGGATACAGAATGCTTATTCTGACACAGAATGTTGCTACTGGTGAGTGCATGAGCACCCCGCCCTCCCTGAGGAAAAAATGTGGAAAAAGAACACCCATTCTAGTTTTATGTGAATCCATCATGTCGGGATGACATAATTTTAATGCATGCTTTTGCAATATTATGTACTAGCAGAGTGATTACAAGATTACTGTACCATTTATAACAGGGTTTTACTGAAGGCTATGCCATCCATGTATATATGAGTATGTATTGTAATACTTGTCACAGTTGGCATCAAGTTACAATGTTCTGCTGCAGAAACATTAATTGCTTACTTACCTTA
Organism: Intellagama lesueurii; assembly: GCA_037013535.1. Classification (NCBI taxonomy): domain Eukaryota; kingdom Metazoa; phylum Chordata; class Lepidosauria; order Squamata; family Agamidae; genus Intellagama; species Intellagama lesueurii. Next base: position 53,096,711 of record JBAJHW010000003.1, on the reverse strand, counting down.
TGTCTTCTTAGCTTGGGGCAAAGAAATCTATACCATATTTCTTTCATGTGCATGATTTAGAATGTTTTCAAATTAACACAATGTTCTAAACTTTATTTGAAACATTAAAATATAATTTCTCAGAAGATTACATCTGTTATGTTTTTAAATTCCCATATGGAAAAAAGATACAGGGTTCAAGAGCCACATTTTCTGAAAAAATGTGAAGTTTCTATAGTATTTTATACATGGAAAATGTTTAGTCCTTGTCTTCCAAATTGTAGAATGATAACATCCAGAAGTGATTACCATTTCTTAGAATTATATTTTTAAACTTGCTCCTGAAAACAAGTTTCAGATAATCTCTACAAGTGATCTTAAATATAAATGTAGGGGTCAGGATTATTAGACCAGGAAATGAAATATTTTTTTTCCCTAGAAAAATAGTAAAATGTCAAAGACAATACCCAATTTCAACTTGAAGTCATTTAGATAGTTACATACAAATATGTGTGAACATTTCCTTTCTCTTCTAAATCGTCTTTGCTACCCCGCTAAGCACTGGCTTTGTGTTTTTGAAACTCTGTTACATTTTTAAAGATATCAGAATGGAATGAGAAAACAAAGAAAAACTGCTATCCATAATTTGATAGGGAAAATATTCCATGACACATACAGGAACTATTAACTGCACATACATAGATTCACTGGATAGGTGCCTGCTCTACTGTGTATTGGTCTTCAGAACTGTTTACCTGCCACAGAACAATTATTTGGAGTAGCCTATTCATGAATAATAGCCCAGTTCCCTCTAACATGCAATCAGATAAGCATCTACATTCTACCCTTATTGTAATATTTTTTCCAAATGGAGAGCAAGATGCCTACAGAGGAGATTCTTGATCACCCATAACCTCTTCATGAGCTCTCAAGAAGACTTGCTCTCCAGAAGCAGCTCCACCAGCAGAAAGTGAAAACAGGGAGATGAAAACCTATGCTCTTCCATACTCATGTGCTAGAGAAATCCAGATAAGATAATAGCCACAAAAATTCTCCACTTTCAGGATTCTGGTTTCTGAATACATAGGTATTTTAATACATTTGCAATCAAAACTTTGGTTTTAAAGGAAGCCTCTACCAGCTCTACTGAATATTAAAATATATATATACAATAAACATATTAAATGTAAGGATAGTTTTAAAATGTTACTGAAGGACTATCCCATACAGCTTAACATTTTGTTGTGTCATGAGGATATATCCCATTTTTTTAAAAAAGGACAAGTTCATTTTTATTTTCATCTTCTTTTACAAACAGCATGAAGCTAGTGGGAAACTTTAAAAAAATCATACATTATATCTTTGTGTACGCACACACATGCATATATAGTGAATTTTTATAAAATACTCAACACAGTATCTGCTAGGCTTGCATCAAACTATGTATGTCATTTAATTAGAAAAATGGAACATGACTCCTTCTTGAAGACCTGTCAAGCTTACTCCTTGATTGGAGGCTGGAGTTGCTGCTAGAGTGTCATTAAAGGCAGTTGCCCACTGTATTTTCAAGTGTAACAACTTTTCTTTTTCTTATATAATTGACACTTATACGAAAAAGAGGCAAGATACCTTTTTTGAACCACCTTTCAAAGATAGTGAACAATATAGATTTATCGGCCAACAACTTCAGATTTGCTTGCACATTTTCATCAACATTCAGGTTCCTTACAAATAAATTTTCATGCAACATTCCTTTGTTCATATTACTGATAGTGCATTAATATACTTTACTCCTACAATGAAAGAAAAAGCTAGAAGCTCCTATTTAGGTTCATCCATTAAGGACAGAGATATATCAAGACTGACAGTACAAAGGAGAGAGAGCAAACAGTTGTAGGAGAGGCAACTGAAGAAGCTGAACAGATTCTATTAATAAGGAGAGGAATGAAGGAAAGGAGGGGTGTGAAGTAAGAAGTAAAAGATTAGAGCTCGTTTGTGCTAAGCAGCAGAATAGTGAAAAGCAGGGTGGCTAAAAATCTATTATTTTTCTAAAAATCAAATTGATATTAATCATGATTTATATAAAAATCATTTAAAACATTTAAATAATTAAAAAATCTGTTTTAAATTTAAATTAAATTGATTTAAATCAAATCCACCCTGGGAAAAGTGATTCTATCTTAGAAATATACACCAGTGGTACTTAGGCTGAAACATGTCAGAAACAGTGCTGTTTAATAGCATTAAAAGGAGGACAGTAACTTTGTATTTCAAGGCAATTAGAAAAAGTGAACAATAAATGTGTTATTTCTCAGGTCTATTATTTTTACCTGTAAAACTGTTTCTGCAACCAAGGCAGTGTGTTCAAAAAATGCTATCAGATATCCTTTCATTGACATAATGTTAGGTTTTGAAGAAACTTTGATCTCACTTTCCATATCAGCAATTCTTTGCTGGGAGCTATGGGAATTCACACAGTATGGTGAGATTATGCAGGGAAAAACAATGTGATATAAATATAATGAAAATATAATGGAAGTTCATAGGAGCTAGTTTCACATATAGGCTAACAGGATCTGAAGATCTTGAGGTTGGTGGTAGATTGTTCAGTGAAAGTATCAAACCAGCAAGCAGCTTCTCTGAAAAAAAGCAGTGCCCCCTTTAAAAAAAATGTAAGCAGGACAAAAGTTGATGTTATATAAATTTTCAGGAATTTTACATATTTACGTTATGTTATTATCTCCAGTATCTGACTTAGTACACCTTGATGACTACTTTTGAGCTATTATAGTCTTGTCCTTCTCATCCATATACCCTGGGCTATTGTGAGAACCCAGTGCCCCTCTAGACAGGCTTTTGGTTTCATCCAAGGTGGCTCTTCTTATGTTCACATTTTTTAAAAAAAGGTGAAGGAAACCAGAACACACTTTATTACATAAATATTATTTGCTTTCTTTTTTTTAAAGTTACAGGCAGAAGAAGGCTAATTAGGAACAGATTCAAAACGTGGCTTCAATGTGGTAGCACTGAACCCCATTTCTAGTTATGCAAGACTGAAAAGGAAGTGTTGTGAGGAAGAAAGGGTATGTTCTAGCCACAGAAATGTAGTCCAAATTTTGATCTTAAGCATGGTCTTCCTCTCCACATGAACTATAATTTCCCTACCCCCACTAAGCTTCATTCTGGCTATGCAGAGTAAAGCTACAATATCCTGGAGCTCTCTGGCTATTGTAATCCTCAAAATGGTATCTGTCACACTAATTTCATAAAATCAGTCTTGATATCTAATAGGCGTATTCATTTCATACACCTCCAGTAGTTAAAAGTTCTCCAAATGAAATTAGGCTCTCAGTCACAGCTGCATAAACCTACCATCTCCAAAATAAAATTGAAAGTGACAAGTGTTCAGTTACAAGGATTTCAATTGAGTGAAACAAAAATAAACAATTCTCTCAGGAAGGCAGTAAGAGAGAAAATATTCATTCCTTTCAGATTTAGCTGGTTAGGATGCCTGAACAAGATTATCTATACAGAACGGCACCCCATGTAATTTTTCAGCCTCCGACCATTTCTGTTTTCAGGCCAGAAGTTGAATTATTTCAAGGTTTTTTTAACCGGTTATTTACTGGCAGGTTAGACTGATGTCTTTTACATCTTTTGAGTCCCTGAACAGCCATGTTAGAAAGAAAATCCAGCATGCTTCCATTTTACATAGTACTTTGAACTTCAAAGAAGAATGGAAATTTCAGCTTCTAACACCTATCGGATACTGTCATCCTTTTGAAGCCTCTTTTTGAGCTGCACAACAGGCAAAATCCTGTTATTTTAATCTGTTTTAAGACACTAGACAGACATCAATCTCAAATGTGATACTTTGAGTAGTGTTTCTTCTTTTTCAGCACTCAACAGGGCAGATCTCTTTATGTTGACTAACAATGCCCAAAAAGTGTAAACAACTTATGTTCAAATATACAGAGAGATATGTGAACAGTGCTGTTTTACCCTGAAAATCAATCAGCAACTTCCAGTTGGCACTTTGCTAAAGGATACCCTTGAGAGTTTTCAAGCATGTAAACTGCACATTAGAACTGCCCGGTTCCGTCTGCTGTCTGATGCAACTGAACCTGACTCAAGGGAAGAGTTGACCTTGGGACAGAGGATCAGTGAACAGGAGGTGGAGGTTCTGTCAAAAATGGGAGATGCCCACCAAATCCAGTTTTTCACAGACTAAATTAACTAAGAGAAAACTCCACTATTCAGTCAGGTGCCTCACTGCATTGCAAATGACAGTAACAACAGAGATTTGGGGTAACAGTTCAGTCTCCATGACTCCTGCAGTTCAAAGATCCTACCAGCGTCATTATGCTAGTAGTTCCCTTGCCAACCCATACCTGGAAAAGAGAAACACTTTCCTCATTTGAGGGATTCTTCCATAATCTGCTCTGCCTTTGACAATGGAGATTGACAGCATAGCTAACACCAAAGGGCTGTGCAGTCAGAGTGTAGAACTGATGTTCAATTCAGTTTATAAACATTTGAGTTCCTCTTCCATATCTACCATTTGCTAGTTACATCCAGATTAGTTTTCTATAAAAGGCTCTGTAAAGGCTTGACTTTGAAAACATTTGAGAAGCTTCAGCTAGGGCAGAAGGTAACTGACCATGGATTTGTTGATACTAGATTTTTGCTTCCGACCCCTGTCTAAAGTGCTGGTACCAAACTCGGAGCCAGTAGAACTTATTTGTTAGGATGATAAAGTTTAAATTGGAAAATCCATGTTCTACTTTCTCTCTCAGCCTGATTTGAGTCACATGGTTGGGTGAGGATTAGGTGGGGAAAAGGAAAGCCACGCTCGCCACCTTGATCACAGTGGAGGAAAGACGGGATATAAATGTAAACAACATTATAATCCTAATCAAAAGATAACATAACTTTATAGCCTTAAACAGCAGTAGTAAAAACAATAACCACAACACAGACTACTTTTATTACTTTAAACCGCTAATATGACTATTATACTAAAGACCTTACTACTTTAAAATCCTTATTCCCCCAACTCCTGTTTTACTTTGGAAATGACAATCTCAGAAGAGATGATACAGCTCTAACACTGCAAAGAAACATTGTAATGTCACATGTGACTGAATACTATAAGTGAGATCTCATGAAAGGCCTATCGACATAACCATCTGTCAAGTCTATGCTCAGCTACAGATGCTGAAGAAGAAACTTCAAGCTTTTATGAAAATGTCCAGGAGACAATAGCTCTCACATAAAAAGTGGAAGTGCTGATAATCATTGGGGACCATAATGGAAATATAGGAAACAAAGAAGATCTAAACATGTTGTACGATTTTGCATCAAGGAGTTAGAAATGTACAGGAGAGTAACTCACAAAACTGTGGGACGAAACCAGAGATATTATCAAGGAAAAATGCAATACCATTCCTGTAGTCAAAAGAAAGGAAAAACATTGATGGAGACTACCAAAACGTCCGCTCCGTGCAGCGTGAAATTGCCACCGCGGTTGCACTTTGCCTGACCGCTCAGAAATTGCGAGTGCAGGCAATCTACGTAGAGGCCAAGGGGGAGGGGTTGAGCTAGGAGCCTTTATTAGGCTGGCTCCCCCCAGGGCTCTGCCTCTTTTGGTGGCAGGACATCGTGGCCCACCCTTATATGTAAGAATGAGAGTAGCTGGTCACTTCAGGGCCGGATGCGAATTTTTGGCTTGTCTCCACAATTGGCATGTGATAGGAGACAAGTGTGTTTTCGCCCATCCCATTCTTACTTCATGGTTATTAAGTAATATTAGGAGGACACACTAATTAGGTCGCAACGGCAGGTAGTGTGAAAAATAAGAGTTTTGGTGAGTTCCATTGGGACACCCGAAGAGGGTGTCAATCATCCCACCTCTCTGATTGGTTGAACAAGGAGTTATATGAAGGGGAATGGGAGCTAAAGCAATCTCCCGGGCGGCAGTGCACCTAGGGTCATGAGGCTTGGTGACTGAAGCAGTGGGGGGATTCCTGCAGTTGGGCAGCTGAAGACGTGCTAGACAGAGGTCAGCGTGCTTCAATAATAGGAACTCGCCCCTTGGTGACCTGATCCAGTGGTAAATGGTACACCGGAGTTAGAGGACGATTTTCGCACTACAGTAGGCCCCCTTGCGGTAAGGGGAAATAAATGTTTAAATAGTTTAATAAAGTTGTGGCCCTAGTTTTATCCAACACCTGTGTCTCAACTCTTATTCCGGGCTGGGCAGGCAAAGACAAACAACTGGGTTTGAGATCAAATGAGGTCTGAAGTCTAGAAGCTAAAAGGACTAAACTGAGACTAGTATATTTTGGAGATGTCATGAGAAGACATGGCAGAGTGGAAAAGACAATAATGCTTGAAAAACGGGAAAGTAGGAAAAGTAGGAAAACAGGAAGACCTAACATGATGCATTAATTTTGTAAAAGAAGCCACAGCCTTTAGTCTGTATAACCTAAGCAAGGCTGTTCATGGCAAAACCTTTAGAGGTCATTAATTCACAGGCTCACTGTAATACAGAAGCAACTTGACAGCAAATAACAACAGCTCTAACTATTTTTTACTAAATAATTTTAAAGTGATGATCTGACTTTTCTCCTGTCTTATATTAACTGTCAGATTTCAGTAGTCTGTTCTAAAGTTTCATGTGACATGAAACCAAAATAAGTATTCTTCAATCAAAGGAATACGGTCAGGATGTCTAACATATTGCAGCATCAGCTTCTCCTAAACCAGACCACCCTCTAAGCTACCACATTAGATTGCATCCTTTACAAATGTACTGCTTGAATATTAACAAGATGAAGCATCAGAGATGGCCACACAAATAGAAGCTAGTATTTTCTCTAGCCCAACCCATTTCACACAAAAAAAACTTTAAGGGCCCCTGGTATTTAAAGAATAACTGTCTCTTCAGAACATGAACCTGCTTTTTCACACCTGAAGAGACTCAATGAAGAAGCTATTTGTCTATGCTATAGCTAAGAAAACTATGCAAACATTCAATAAATTAAAGTGTTTCCCTGATTGAGTCTATAATGTGTATATCCAGCCTGCTTGCTGACATCTCACTATTTACATAATGGAAATTGTCCTGTTTTTCATTTTGAACTCCTCTAAAAAATATACTATGCCACTTCAGATCATAACCATCTGATGAACTTTTTTGCCTGACTCCTTTTTCTTCACTCCCTACCTCTACCATAGTTATCACATAATCTCCTAAATAAATAGAAAAGATAATTCAAAACAGAGGAGTAAACAACATTGCTAATCAGGCTTTTTGTCTTCAAAATGTAGCCCTAATTTTCCTCCCCCATTACTATCATTCTTACAACAAAGGCTGCAATTTTTTGCCTGCAATAACACAACACAATTCAATTATGATGTGAAAAATTTAGATAACACTGCTTATATCAGGGCTAATGATCAAAGGCATAAGGCTCTTGATCAGATGCCTGCGGTGCATGGATCTCTCTCTCTCTCTCTCTCTTTTTTTACGAAGCCAGTATGACAGGCTTTGCTGCTTTCTTCACTGCCTGTTACCAGATAGATATTAATAGATGTGGCGACTATGAAGTTATTGGAAAACTCACAAACAATTGTTTAGAAATGCCACACAGAACAGTAAGTAATTGGACATTTCAAAATGAATCTTCTAATTAACAATTATTAGAGATACAATTTGCAAATGCCCTAATTTCTATTAAAATGGATGAATAAAGTCACCTCTTGAAATTATTCAAAATATTGATTTACTCACAATACCAAACTCTAACAGATCTATTAAGGATGATTAAAGAACCAGGGAGCATTAAAATCTGATATTCTGATAACTGTATAAGGAGACATATATACACAATATTATACTCCTCATTTCTGACAAATATGTCAGAATTGTGTAGAGATACACAATTTAACTATTTATTTACTTATGTAATTTATACGCTGCCTTTCTCCCCACAAGGGACTCAAGGCAGCTCACAACACTTGAAATATTAATAGCTATGCCTCAAAGTCCAATATTTAAACATACACCCAAGAAGCAGCACTTCCTTATATTTCTATCACTGATTAACTACAGTAAGGACTTTATTACTGTTGTCCTTAATTATAATAGCCAAACAATGGAACATACAAAACTATCTCACAGATTTGTTGTTTAGTCGTTAAGTTGTGTCCGACTCTTCGTGACCCCATGGACCAGAGCACGCCAGGGCCTCCTGTCTTCTACTGCCTCCCGGAGCTTGGTCAAAATCTCACAGATTACATTACACCAGATCAGACCAAAGATCCTGTCATAGCAATACTTATTCTGACTGGCAGGAACTTTTCAAGGTCTCAGGAAAAACCTTTGATTCTTCCCCTTCAGGGACTGCTAGGAAACCTGTACCACTATTAGTTCATAAAGCAAAGCTTTTATAAAATAATTGGCCCATCAAACATTCCAGTACAAACATATTAAAGCATCATAGTATGATGTTTTAGAAATTCCACCACCTTCCATAACAATCTGCAAAGGTCCAAGGAAGCAAGTCTCCGTACTCATTTTAGAGTTCTCCTTTCAAGTTTGCTGAAAGGACAGTTAATAAAAAGACATAGTTGTAGTTTCCAGTAGCAGTTCAAGTACTTCCATTCTGCTCCAAGATCAATTCCCATGTGAATTTTTTTAAGAAAGCTTTTAGTAAGAATACAATAGAGATTAAGTTGAAAACTTAAACTGTACCTTTCAGAAAGAGTTGGGGGAAAGTATGAATTATGCTTTCACAAAGAGAGCAGTCATCATGTCTATCACCCATAATTATCACTTTCAAAAGGAGGAAGAAAAACAGGAATAAAAGATACATATAAATTAAAAAGCTAGATGTGAACACTGTCAGCTATCTGACCTTGAAAAACTCACTTTTTCCACATAACGTTCTTTACAGAGCCCATAATTTGCTTTTCTATTACAAAAAAGAAATACCATTTAAAAATTAGCCAAAAGCTAAAAAGTATTTTTACCAAATTTAATTTTACCAAATTAAAATTGAATTGGGGGAAATCAAGTTCTAACACATCCTTGCTACTGCAATTTGTCTTCAAAGTTTGGAATACATTATACAATTCCTGTGTCTCTACTATAGTTTTTTTTTTTTTTTTTTTTTTTTGTATCTTGCATCAGGAGAGAAAAATATATTTCCTACCTTTTATTTTTTTAATTGGAATATGGTAGGCAGGGTGGGTTTGATTTAAATTGATTCAAATCAAAATCTCAATTTTAAAATTGGATTTTTGATAATTTAATTTAAAAATATGTATTTTAATTTAAATCTTTTTTTAAAAGTAATTGATTGGAAGTTATGATTTTTTATGCTAAACAATAGGATTTTAGACATGGATTCAGAGTAGACTTCGGCCTAGATGGGCGGGGTATAAATTTAATAAATAAATAAATGAACTGACCTCTGAACAATCTGCAATACCAATCTCTTGAGCATGGATCACGGGTGTAAGATGTAAAGTACCACAAATTAGCATACTTTATCTTAAGAAATGCCATTAGTATTTGTTTCCATAAGCACTTTATAGTATTCAACAACACAGTGGGTAAAATCCTGTGGCGTAAAGTTACTCTGGTGTAAACCAAATCCAGTTCCAGAAATAGATAATTTAAATTATTTGAACGCTTCTTGTCCTCCATCTTTCAGGTTCCTACACTTCTTAGGACCCCTGAGGAAGCCTTTGGTAGCCTTGGCATGGGGGGCTTTAAAGGGTCAAAAATCATTGCTGGATCACTTTTGCTATGATCAGGATCTAGATTATGCCTGGGTAACTTTATATAACAAGATTTTGCCGAATGCATACTAGAATTGTTTCTATAGATTATGGTAATTAAATAATAATAATTTACTCATACTTGTGCTCTTTTTCCTAATGAGTGGTTGATAATATTCTACATGCCACTCACATATTAAAGTTACAATTGCATTACAATTTTACCAAGGTTTCAACAGGTTTCTCTCGTGTTTCTTTTATTTTTATTCTATTTATTCTCTCTCATACATATTCCTCTCTCATATATATTCCTTGGTTCTTTTAGATAGATAGATAGATAGATAGATAGATAGATAGATAGATAGATAGATAGATAGATAGATAGATAGATAGATAGATAGATAGATAGATAGATAGGGGGAGAGAGAGAGAGAGAAAAGAACCAAGGAAAGTGGAATTCTAACAAGGCCACGGAGAATCTCCAACAGAAAATTCTTGGCAGTATCAAACCTGAAGTTTCCATGATTCTATGGAAGGAAACCACTTCAATTAAAACTGTTTAGACTAGTATAGTTTTATACTACATTTGTATTCTTACTGAAATAAAGTTAGGTAATTTTGCAAGGGGCAGGAGAATTAAATATTTTTAGCAATTCTAGACACATAAAACCCATTCTGAAGTGACCTATCAAATACTGGGAAGAGGGACACTATTCAAAGTTGTAAATACATTCAGAGCGCCTGCTTTAGTTCCAGAAAAGCATATGCTCACTGTCACATGTATTTCAGTTTCCTTTCTCTATAAAGAAAGCCAAAAAGAGTGTTATGCTTACATTTCTGATTTATTTTATTCACCTTTTTAGGTGAATTCTAATGCTTGTTCAAAGTACAGAAGGATTTATTGTGTCATTTGTACTAAGATCTCCTTCTGGAGATATCAAGTTTTCATGTCTTTATTTCTCTATAAAGAGAATAGATGGGCAGACTAAGTTGTAAGATCATGTTTCTTCACTGTCCATATCCTTTTGTCCATCTGCTAAACCCCAGTCAGTGAGGTTATTCAAGACAGGGTCTGGTTCTTTTCCCAGGGTAGTAGATTCCAACAGCTATATGTTCTGTATACACTTCTCAATATTATTTGGAACATTACATAATTACATTAGAAGTGGAACATTCCCTCATTTGTTCTTTTCCTGTTTTAACAAAAGTAGGGATAGTTCATATTACCGATTAAGACTTGACTGAAATAATGGTAGCTCTAACCAACATACCCAGACTCATTCGTAAGAAATGTAAGCATTTTCTGTATTAAGCTGAACATTTAAATATTTGTAAAAATTGTCATTTCTACCTTTTAAACCACAATTTAAAGCATGATTTATTTATTTTTAATGGGATTTTTTAATGATTTAAAGTAAAATAAATAAATAAATTGTGATTTAAATCAATTTGATTTTTATCCATCCTGATTTGCACTCTTTTCCCAAAATAATTTTTATGCTTATTGTTCCCCTTATCTGCTGCTGGGGAAGAGTAAAAGAGAACTAAGTCAATTGTCTCCTTCACACCTTGAAGCATATCCAGCTATACATCACACTAATAATAATAGAGTTCAGACACATTTTGATGTTTTGGGGGTTAACAGGCAGCAAGTGTCGGAGCTATGTCATTCAAACCAGACTTTTTCCACGAATGGGAGATCAGCACAGGCTGTGGGTCAAGCTGTTGGTCCAGTCCAGTAAATCTGTCACCTTTGCAACAGAGAGAAGGCAGAGACAGGGTCATAGCTGGTCCATTCATCTGAGGTTCCAGGAATCTTGATAACCACACCCTTTGTGCATTCAGGGGTCTGCAAACTTCTGTTTGGCTAAGAGCCATCAGTATGATAAGCAGAAGTGTTGTGACTAACATTCTGCAAGTCTTGCAACCCTCAAGAGTTTGTACTTCTAGGCTTTCAGATAAACAAGACCGCAGGGTTCAAATTCAGTGCTAAAATTTTATGATCATCAGTAGGGTGTACTACTGAACTGACAAATTTTATTTATTAATTAAATTTGTATATTGCTCTCCATTAGTGCTGAAGCACTACTCTAGGCAGTTTACAATAATAAACAAAACAAGATAAAACTAGAACTATTTAAAACCAGTATAATAACTAACCAATAAAAGCAGGTGACACTAAAGTAATAATTAAAAGAAGTGGTGGACAAAAGCCGGTCAGCTAGGGTTGGTGTGGAAAACATCTCTGAAAAGCCACACCTTAAGTTGCCTCCTGAATGTCCACAGGGTGGGGGCCAGGCAGTGCTCCTCTGGAAGCTGGTTCCACAAGATTGAAGGCCCGTAGTAGATGACTTACAGGCCTCCCACAGGGTAGCCACCCGAAGGAGCCTCACCTGCGATGTTCTAGTGTGTTGGCCAGATGACATTGGGGAAAAATGCTCTGACAAGTAATGCAGGCCTAAACTGTGGAGAGCTTTGTACATGAGTGTCAAAACCATGAACCTTATCCAGGACGCAACCGGCTACCAGTGGAGTCGAGCCAGAACTCGGGTGATACAGTCAAACTTGCTTGTACCAACCATCAGTCTGGTCGCTGCATTCTGGACCTGCTATAGTCTCTGGATTATCTGTTGTTTCTTATAATCTTATCTAAGTTTATAAATCATAACCAAAACTTTCATTTAGTTGCCAATTGTTTATATTTCATTGACCTTGCTCTGCTGGAGCTAGCTGTTTTGAACTTTGGCAGATTGTTTTGAAAATAACAAAGTTCAAAGCACAAGTTTCATTCTTAAAGCACTTCCCCCCCCCCTGCACTCATCATAGTTATTATATTATTTTTCCAACTCTCTCCAACACATAAGTTTCTAAACTTCTGACATATAACTGTTTCTAATCAGCAATCAGGGAGCCTTAAAGAGCTAGGCCTTTTTCTGTCCTGCTCTCTTCAATATTCATCTCTTCCCTAGGACTATTCAGCCTCATAGCTGAATGCCCTTATCCTCACAGGTTTTCATGTCAGCTGTTCTGCTTTCCAAAGCTTCTGGATGAATGCTGACAGATAGAGCACTGAATTCCTCTTCCGATTGCACAAGGTCTTCCTCTCCTTTTGAAGCTGACTCAATAAAGTGAGGCACGACAGGTATCATTTTCAGCATTCACTGAGTGAGTAGTGGTTTCTCTGAATGCCATTGCTTTCAATGGGTGCTCTAAAAGAATATCAGTGTGAGGGGTCACTAGATCAACTTATACCACAGGCCCATATTCCTTCTTAGGCTTCCCTATAGCTGCTACTAAATGAGGCAACAGGGGTTAAAATTTGAAGTGGAGGATTACTGCAAAATGTATTCCCCAGCGTAATACTACCAAACAAACTGGTTTTTCAGTGGTTAACCAAAATGTCATGTTATGTAGTTGAGATATCTCTAGGCTCAAAATCTGCAAAATTTAGATGCAGCAGACAATTTATTTAGCTGAAGAGAATCAACAACCTAATTCTACAGAAATTAATTTCCTACAGAACGTATGTACAGTAGGACCCTCATATTTGCAGGATCAGTATCCACAGTTTTGCTTATCCATAGTCTGAAAATATTAAAAATATTAAAAGAAAAAAACCAGAAATATGTATTTCCATTATGTAGATACCATAATTGTCCACTAGAGGGAACCAATATATATATACACAGTCCTACTGTACTTACAGATTTATAAACCATGTCATTCTAAAATGTTAAAGAACAAGTAATGGCAACTGAAGAGCTATGGTGTACATCTACCATTAAGATGAGCCTACCTTTTTATGTATTTTGTGCTACACTTCTTTGGTGAGATGCTACATAAATATGAAACTGCACAGACCAGAATAGTACGAAGTGAAATAAGTGATGTTAAGATAGTGCCTGTGATAACACGCACAACACTGTCAAACACATTGGCATGAAACACTCAGAGCTATGGAGATGGATTTAGTGATAATATATAAGTATCAAATGTTTCCTGAATATCAGTTGACTGCCAGTGCAAATCCTATTGTGTAGATACACCAGCTGAAGTGCAATAGCAGTGAATTTTTCCTAGTTGAAGAGTCATTGCTTGTGTTCCTTGTCATGCCAGTCATGTGACTTAGTGCAAGGAATCCAAGTGCCTCCATAACTAGTGGCAATTTACACTATGATTTATGTTGCTACATTAAAAGAGCACATGGAAGCAATAGGATTTCGTCCAATATTCAATATGATGCTAATCAATATTTTGCAATCAGTTTAAATTTCTGTGTTGTATTATATGAAATGTTTTCCAAAACTAAAATTGATATTCCAATCAATAGCTGATTTTCAAATCTATATTATTAAAAGACAATTCAGATGTCTTGGTTGTAAACCATGTATTGCAGCCAAATTGCTCTTACACAGCAAGAGATCTTTACAGCTCAGTGCATCTTATTTGAAAAACAATTTCAATATGAAGGAATTTCTTCTTTTTCTCTGATTGCTTGTGGTGGGAAAACCCCTAAATGTAAAAATCTGGACTATTTGGGGACCACTCTCAACTTCTATGAAAAATGGAATGAAGTGACTGACTCAAACCTACAAATTGTCCTATATGTAAGATTTTTTTCTCATCTAGACTAGTTAGATTTTAGGATCAACTTAGGAACCAACTCTTATGCATCAGACAGAAAGTGCCAGGGCTCTGTTGTATTAAGCCAGACCATATTCACAAAGCAGGAGGCCAATACTGTCGATGAGTCAAGCAGTTAGTTCAGTTTGAATAGATCAGTCACCTTCACAAAAGGGAGCAGGAAGAAGCAAGGTTGTTGGCGATCCATTTGTTAAAAGTTCAGGAATCTGGATAGGCAGGGCAGAATAGCAGGCAAAGAGGTGAATTTCCATGTTGTCTTCCTCAAAGGTGGCAGCACATGCAGAATGCATAACTCCTAGGAAGCCTCTTCCTGTTGATCAGCTGTTTCCAATTAGCACTCAGACATCCTTGAAATGCTGGCTGTCCTTTTGCTCTAATCTTTGCATCCTGTGCCTCCTTCTGGTGAATCTGAAGGGCTATAATTCTGAATCCCAAATCTAAATCTGGATGTTCTTGTTAGTGCACATCCCTACTGAGTTCCTCTTCCACACCAATGTCCTCCAGCTGCATGAGGTCTTCCTCCTCTTCCGCAAATGATTCAGGCTGGACATGACACCAACTCTGCTCTGAAGATTAAAACGTCTACTGCCAGCAATTCCCAATTACACTGACTGTGAGTTACTTTTCAAGCCGAATTCAAAACTTCTATGGACTGGATCAATTGTAAGTGACCGAGGTGAACCTCTGTGGTATACTATGTTTAATACAAACTCATGCCATTCCTCCATCAGGCCTGTATAATATCATGTTCCATATTTTTCTTGTTCATCTTTTCTAACTGTAGTCACTTACAGTATTCTTCATGTCTTTTTGGTATTTATTAATAAAAGAAAGAGATACTCAATAAATTTTCTAGTTTTACAAGAAAGTGTCAGTATCTATTGTAGACATATTCACATACTTAGCACTGTTCTCTGTGGAAGTAAAAATATTTTCTAAAGGCTTCAAATGCCAGTGCGTGCATTATAATGAAACACAAGCTTCTGTTTCCCAAGAACTTTTTTTAAAAAAGTAACCGTTACTTGAAGCACCAGTCATTACCATTTTCTTTTTACTAGTGTAAACAGAAGCTGTCTTCTAGACTCCCAGCATCTTGTCTAACATCTTTCCATGCAACATTTAAAGTGTAATTATTTTCTCATATCCATTCACTTGCTTCCTGTTGCTGCCTCAAACTTCTCCCATCAATCTTCACTTGATTGCCTGTGTTATTTACAATCAGTGCTGTGATCGCAGTGATCAGCTATCTGTCATGACTCTATCAAATATTCTTTTCCACTAGGGACAGGTATCTTTTCATTGACCTATTCAATCTCTTCTAGATTTATCTACTCCACTCCTACTACTGTAAGACTTGTTTGACGTAAGAAATTATGTATGAAAGAGCATTTTCCTTGGTTTTCATATTCTGTACCTATACAGGAAAATTTAATATATAGATTAAGAAACACATCAAAACAGGATGAGACAGAAGTACACCAGTGTGAAATCAATTACATAGGGTGTATAAAAGCGTAAGATGAGACAGACAAATATTTAATAGATTCTGATAACAAGGACTTTCAAAAGAGTACCTGTGCTCCATCACATTAAAGTTTCCTAGAAATTCTGAAATCTTATACTGCTATGACTTCACTAGCTAGCTATTTCAGGAAATTTGAGGGAACATAACCAAGGATCAGTGACTTTTCTCCATTTCCAGTCTCCTAGGCTTTCTTGATATTCTACTTCACAATCCTTCTACCTCATTCTCTATCAATATTGCTATGTGCATCAACAAAGCAAACATTAATTTATCCATCCAACAGTGAACAGAACAGTTTTCAGAATATTCTTATTTTTAAAAGCACCTTAAGAAAATGATTCAAGCAAGTAGTGAACAAATGATTACTCAGAACGGTGCAGTAGTGTTTGCCAAAGGTACAAGTGTGTCAAGCAGAGACCACTACACTGTTTCAATCTGGATAGTATCATTGTTCATTATCTCATTATTATCCTTACATATGAATTAACACTACAGCAAAGGAGGAAGCATATCATTATCTTTTTCTGCACCACTTTCCATATATCTCCTCTCTGTTCAGCAATTCATCAATGTATTTTTAAGTCTGCTATGTTTTTAAGGAATGTATCTATCATGGTGACCTTGGTATAGACAATTTTGTTTTGATACGAAAGTAGCTTCGGTGTACCCTTACATGCTTATTGGCAACCACAATATTTTACAGCTAAAATTCTTATCTTAAAAGTTAGGAGTGCTGTTCAGAATGTCTCAACAAAATATCCCCCCTGGGAAGTAAATCAGTATATCTAAAGTGATACAGACTAACCAGTGATATTACCTGACATTGAGTAGAGTCACAGGTATTTATAGCTATTTCTCTGCCTGTTAGCATACATCATAGCATAACTTGTGGATGGAGAAAATTCCACAACACTCTAACATTTGCAACATTTATTTTTATATTTTATTTATTTCTTTAAAATATGTATAACCTTCCTGCAGCTCTCAGGATGGAGTAAATTCTTAGGCATTTATATTCTATTTTTCCATGAGCATCTCCCAAATAAAACAACCTAACATCAAAAGCAATATAGAATATCCTGGGTTTGTATCATATCAAAAACTTTTATCAGCAGTACTCCATAAGATCACAAATAGCAGGCCATTAAAGAAGCTGGTGCAAGGGTCTATGACTGTGTCAGGGCAATTACTCCTGTAACGTGTTCCAGACTACTTTGCCCTATGACATTTATGCTCCATAGAGTTTTATTCTGTATTTTAAAGGCCAGAACCCTCGTGCATCAAACTGCTCATGTCAACAGATTGCAGCATGAAGTTGTTTGACAATATCACTGTTTTTGAACTGAGGCATCCAGAACTTTGCTATATGAGCAGAAGCCATTATTTGCACAAAGGCAAAGAAGATCAATCCTCTATCCCTACACCAGTTGAGTATTCCCTCCGCTGGCCTTCAGTAGGATCTTAGCCATGTCATTTAATATCTGCACAGATCTGCGGTGTCAGATGCTGTCATGCTGATGATACCCAACTCATGAGGCTACAGGAGTCTCAAAACACTATCTGAATTCAATAAAACACTTTCAATTTTCTTCAGCCCTATTATAATATACTGCAGTTTTCTAAGAGCACAAGAGAAGGGATAAAAAGGATAATAGTGGCCTGGATGTCTCTGTTTAAGTCACAAACTAATCCAGGTTGACTGAACTGAGAGGAAGAAGCTGTGTTCAACATTTTCTGCATTATCCCTTTTTTTGTTTTTATTTGTTTTTCAGTCTGTTGTTGGTATTAGATTGGAATTTATTTTCAGACAATGGCATGTAGCATCAGCTAACACTGGTACACCAGATGCAACCTCACTTGGACAGAGACAGCCAGGTCACTATTACCCTTTTTATCCATTCTCTTATTCTCTTAAAAAAAACCTGCAGTATATTATAATGGGGCTGAAGATGACTTGAATATAAAAACTTCAAATTCTTCAAAATAGTTACTTGACTGTTCACCAAGACTACACGTATGCAGCATAATGGACAAAATCCTGGTGCTTAGTGTACGTCAAACTGCAACTTTCAATCCATTCCTCCCTAGTAAACAAACCATCCCTGAAGTGATTCTCAGGTGTATGTGTGCACATCCTAGGAATCATGGTAGAAATGCTTTGTTTACCATGGAGGAGCAGGCTGAAAGGTACAATTGGGCTTAGCAACACAATTTCAGCCACAAAATAAAAAACAATCTTCTTCGTGTTGTTGTTACATGCCATCAAGTATTACTTATGAATGAGAGATCTCCAAAATGCCATCAATAGTCTTGCTCAGCTCCTGTAAACTCAACATTGTAGTTCCTTTAGGGATTCAATCCATGTTGTATTTTGTCTTCCTCTTTCCCTGCTATCTTCAACCTTTCCCAGTATTATTGTCTTTTCCAGAGAATCTGGCTTCTCATGAGGAGCCCGAGCAAAGATACTCTCAGTTTCATCATTTTTGCCTTCAGAGATAGTTCATACTTGATTTCATCTAGGACCTACTTGTTTATCTTTCTGGTAGTTCAGCGTATCTGCAAAACTCTTCTCCAGAACAATATTTCAAACAAAACATTTTTTTTCCTGTCAGCTTTCTTTACTGTCTAGCTCTCACACCAGGAATACAAAAGTGTGGTCAATCTTCATCTACAGTGACATATCCTTACACTTGATCTTTTCTAATTTCTTCGATGCTAGATTCCTAGTTTCAGCCTTCTTCTGATTTCTTTATTCCACTCTCCACTTGAATTGATGACTGAATCAAGGTATACAAAATCTTTTACTATTTCATTTTCTAAACTTTTGACATTACAGTTGTAGTTCTTCTGCAGTCATAATTTCTGTCTTTTTAATGTTCAACTGCAATCCTGCTTTGGCACTTTCTTCTTTCATTTTTATTAAAAGTCATTTCAATGTTACTGCTTTCTGGCAGTAAGATGGTGTCATCTGCATATCTTATTGATGTTTATTCCACCAATTTACACTCACCCTTCATCTGAACCTAGTCCAGCTTTCAATGTGATATGTTCTGCATACGGATTGAATAGATAGATAAAATGCATCATTTCCTGACACCTTTGCCTATAGGAAACCTTTCGGTCTCTCCATATTCTGTCCTAACAGCAACTTCTTGAGCACAAAACAGGCTACACATCAGGACAATCAGGTACTGAGGCACACCCATTTCTTTCAGAACAACCCATTGTTTGTCATGATCCACACAGTCAAAGGATTTGCTGTAGTCCATAAAGCATTGACTGATCTTCTGAAATTCTTTGGTGCACTCCAGTACCCAGCAGATATGTGCAATATGATCTCGATTGCCTCTTCCCTTTTGGAATCCTGCTTGAACATCAGGCATTTCTTCACTCCATATAAAAATCTTATTAGCTATCAATTGCTGCTCACAAATCAAAGTGTTGGCTTATATTTTTAGAACCCAATATGTCTTTGTACCCAGGCTCCTAAATATTTCTATCTATGAATATGTCCAGTAATACAAAGAATCTCCTGAGACTTGGCACCACTTTCTGAAATGAGATGCATATCAACTAAGCCATGTCTCATAGGCACAAGTGAACACCTTCTATTTGCCTAAGATTTCTGAATCTTTTAATTTTGTTGACTTCATTTTAAACTGTCAGAAGGTACTTTGGAAGTCAAAAGAGAGGTACAACATATGTAAAAATGCACACAAGTCTCAAATTTTCCTCCTTTTTTTGCTTCTGTGGCACTTATTTATTTATTTATTTATTTACTTATTTATTTTTATTCGACTTGTATGCCACCCGCATTCTGCAAGTCTCCCCGCTAGTTCACTTAGCTAATCACATCTGGTTTTTTCAATTATTATTTAGGGTTTATTTTCAGTCACACTGTGAAGAGCTATGTTTAGTCACAAAGAAGGCTAACTCATGTGACATTTTTAAAGGAATTACCAGGAGGTATTCTAAATGATAAAGGATCTTCTTAATCAACTAAGCATTAATTCTCTCCAGAAAACTACATATTTCTGAAAGTCCATTTAAATTGTCAGCCTTTACTTTTAAGAATGCAAGCTGCCTACTATTTTCACTATAATTTTTAAATGTGCATTTAGAGAAAAAGCGTATATTTTTGAAATGAGCCAGAAAGTCTTTCTAGCCTATGTGATATACTAGTTGATTAAGATTGCATATACACTCATTCACATTTGTTTCCAGCCAGTAGCCTGGCCTAACCGCAAGGTTAGGAAATATGAAAGCCAACCCAAAGTAGCATGTTTGATTTTATAAAAATTCACGAGTATCATTACCATATGCTTTCCTCACCAAAATAGAAAGGCTAAATACCATCTGTGCAAGATAGTCTAATTAGTAGATTGGACTACAGAAGCTCTGTTAGCTCATATGTTTAAGCTCATGCCCTCTTGTTCATTCAGGAAGAAATAAAAATGGAAATGCTAAGAAAATGGACAGCAGCAATCCTTTAGAATCAAGGCAGACTGAAGTTAACTAAGCTCACAGATTTTAGCCATACAATTCTCCCCATGGGAGGTTCCTATTTTTCTTTTCTTGATGGATATGCTTGGCCCAGCACAAGCCTTGTGAATAAACTTGGCACCACATGAATCAGATTTTAATAAGCTGAAATGGCATGCTGCAGCAGACTGCTATTTAAAGGGAACAGTATACTATAGGGACCTTCTTTAAAAAAAATTGGCACCAAAAATAGAAAAACAAATGATAAAAGTATACGAATAGCCCCTAAAATAAACAGGGCCTAAGCTTGCACAAATAACTATGTCAAGAATACACACATAAACTATTAAGATTTTACAACTATTGTAACATGTATGCATATGAACAAACAATAAAAGTATATCACATAGACCAATAGCAAATTAAATAGCAAACAGTACCACTTCTTACGTAAAGCAAAGCAAAAAGCAAAGTGTGCTGCTTGTGCAGCATAGCACTTAAAGCACTCTCTGGGCACCCTACAATTTAATTATTCAGGCTACACATTGCTCCCCCCCACCCCATGAGCTTTACCGACCTCAGAAGGGTGAATCTCTGAGTCAACCTTGAGATGCCTACCTGAGCCTGATGGGATCAAACTGAGGTAGTGAGCAGAGACTTGACTGGAATACTGCAGTACTGCAGCTTTACCGCTGTGCCATGAGGCTACATACCTTCTTATGCACACAGTACCACATGGTGCCTACATATTCAGTGGAACACCAAATCCCTGACAAAAACTTTGCAAAAATACAAAAAAAGGAAATAAATCTCTAAGGAGATTCCTAGTCCCCTTCCAAATAAGGACTGAGTAGCCTAAATGGGCACAGAAGACTCACTGACTATTTAAGGAAAGAGGGAATTAAAAGCCAAGAGGGATGAGGAGATGAAACAATGTCACCTATAAGAAGGCAAGTAGACTGGCTGATTGATGAATAATTAATGAATTCAACACTACAGTGTTTGTATGTGTCACTTTTAAGTGACTGAGACTCTCAGTTTGTGTACCTCTTTAAAAACATGAATGAAAAGATGGCGCGCACACACATACTACCTAGCCACAGAACCATTGGAACCTACTTACTTTAGAAAATGGAGATAAATGGGTGAATCAATCTTCTGTAAAAACAAAGTCGACCCTTAAAAAACTGATCATTAATCTAGAAGTGAATCCCTTGTGCCAAGGCATTTTTCTTTATTGGAGAATAATTTATGAATGTGCTTGTAAAAACATGTAATGACTTTAACCAAAGACCTTTACAAGAAGAACAAGGACATAGTATTCTGAATGCTTACAAGTTTCAACAGCTTGTGATTAGCTTTCACTTTACCATTCGGACAAAAAACCTGAGCAAACAAATGCCTCTAAAAAAGTAACTGAATATATCAAATTGTAAACGCCTGATAGAAGACATTCATTTTTATGTATTCAAACAGTATTGCTCTAGCAGTTTTATTGGTACCACCAATTCATTTAAAGCATATGAAACTCTTGCTGTTACTGAAGTTGTAACTAGTTTAATAGGTTCTTGTCTGCATGGCTTCCAGAGTAGGTATTTTTGTATACACGGAATGGATGTGGAAATCTGTCGGTTTCATTATTGTTGAGTTTCTCCATGCCTCACCCACATTCTCATTCTGTCACATTTAAATATCAAACTGACAGATTTTTTTTTCACAGCATGGAAATTAATTCAAATTTCAGAGCACATTTTTCAAGGTATATACATTCCTGTATAGATTTTTTTTTCATGACTAATCACATTAATCCACCTTTTCTCCACATGCATACTGAAGGCGTACATATTTTCAATACATGCACTTTTTTGTAAAATGCATTGTGGGTCTTGCAAACGTATGATTTTTCCAGCAGATGCCTTCTGTTGTTAGTCTCTGGGTTTGCGAAGCTGGTACATTTGTTCAGAACCGCACAACCACCTTCATTCCTGGCATATATGTGTGAATGCAGGATTCCTCTGCTGTAAAGGTTACACATTTTAGACTTTTGTGCTTCTTCATCTACATATTTTACAGGAAACAAATCTATTTTCAAATCAGAGAAGATATATTTAATACATATATTTTAATGCACTACTTTTGACACAATTCTCAATTATGAATGGAATGAGGATTGAATGATGGTAAATGAGAGGCAGAAAGATGTGAGGGTTTTTCAAAACTGAACAATCAGCACAGAATTTGGATGCTGTTGTTTTAAGTACAAAACATCAAATAAAATACTGTGAAACATATCTAGCCACAGCACATAAATAAACAGTGATGGATTCAGAAGTCTGTGATTGACAGTGACCAATACTGGATACTGAAGAGCAGCACAACTGGACACAAGCTACTGTGAAAAATGTAAGTTGTCAACAGATGGTGTTATAATGCTTATTCAACAGTGTTTGTCAGTGTAGCATTGATGCTTCGGGCTACAGTAAATTAATCCCACAAGAGTCATGCTTTATTTGTTCTTTTAATGGTAGGAAAGAATTCTGAGGAGATTATCCAGAGTAATAAAGTGCTTTCAAAAAAGCAGTTTGGCCACAGTGTTATTGATGTTCTTCTTCATATACCAATAAGCCCTGCGGAACTTACCTAACACAGTCCTCTGCCAATATTAAACAAATCACACTATATGTTCTTCCACTGTATACAGATTAAAACAGCATTGTTTCATCCCTCTGTTCAGAAATGGGACAAACTAAACTCAGAAATTAGATCTGTGGAAAACCTGCAATGGCAATACATTTTTACCCAAACTGAAGGCAGTCTCTCCACTAATCTCCTGTAGAGAAATTATTTCAATATTGAGCCCATTTTTTAAAAAAAATATTTTGTAAGACTTCATAAGTACAAAAATAGAGAGATTAACTTTTATAAGATTTTACTTTTTATACTTTTACTTTTATATTCACAATTATAGAGAGAGAGGTTTACTTTTATTTCCTATGTTGTCTCCACATAGGATGCACAATAATTATTCCACTAGTTATGCTGGAAACCCAGTCCATTCCCCTCAGCTTTAACAGCAGCTAAGCTATTATCTTTTCCTGAAATGCAAAAATGTTTTCAAAATCTAACATAGTGTCAAGTTATTGATTTATGCTGTTTGTTACTCTAATGAGTATTTTATCAGTTTTAAGACCATTTTTAAGCTGTACAGGCATGTTTCATGCACTGTTCAAACCCGAGCTATATTCTGTAATTACAGTCATGTAATTGCAGGTAGTTGCCTACTTGGAGAACAGTGTAATTGAGCTATATTTTGGCTAATATGGACGTATGGGTAGATGTTTGGGTAGAAACATTTTATCTTTCTCCGTGATGTCCCCTCCCATAGAGCAGAAAACAATATGAATGTCCTGCATGGTAATTCTACATAGTCCATTTACAACTGCTCTCTTTTTGAAGTGGGATTTTCATCTTACATTATTCATGGAGCAAGAATTCATTAAATCTTTGAAATTTATGATTGTGCAAGTGTAAGATTTGGTTACTTACGTAAGTATGGTTCTTCAAACGGCGATCCATGTATCCACACATAGGGGTTCTGTGCCTGAGCAGACCTCGCTTCGCAAAGTTCCAGAGCCTCAAAAATGAAAGTGCCTCTCTTCCTATACCACTCGTGCATGGCCCCGTTTTCCTCAGTCCCAATTGTCCACCGCTAGAAAAAATTTTTGGAAGGGCAAAACAAGAGGGGAGGTGGGCAGGACGTGTGGATACATGGATCACCACTCGAAGAACCATAGTTATGTAAGTAACCAAATCTTCTTTGTCATAGTGTCCATGTATGGACGTATGGGGTGATTAGCAAGCTAGAGTTTGAAGGTGGGAGTTATGCCAGGACGACGACAGAACAGACCTACGAAAAGCAGAATCTCTCTGAGACCTGAGATCTAGTTTATAGTGTGTGACAAAGGTTAAGGGCTGGGACCATGTGGCTGCCCAACAGATGTCCTGGATGCCTACACCTCGCATAAAGGCAGTAGAGGAGGAGATTCCTCTGGCAGAGCGGCTGCAGAAAGCCTGAGGAGGTGGCTTGTTTGCAAGTTGATAGGCCAAGGCCACAGCTAGAGAGATCAATTTGGAGAAGTGTTGAGAGGAAATACGTTGTATTTGGGGGGGGGGGGGAGATAGATAGATAGACAGACAGACAGATAGATGATAGATAGATAAACAAAAGCTAAAAAAAGAATTTATGTCACACATGTCACTTGTAAGGTTTTGCATAATCCACATTACCTTTTGAAAAAGAGCTGTTTGTTACTACCACAGAGTCAAAACAAAGAATTTTCAATTATTTACTTCCTAGAATCCATTGTGAAATCTAAATCTTTCTGACACTATGGTTATGGAATGGTAGAGCCTGGGTGGAGCTACTTCCAAAGTGGTGATAGAAGATTGCAGAGTTTTTCATAGTTGAGTAGGGATGTAACAAGTACTTTTCATTTTTTTATATCTTTATTTTTTTAAAATATTACTTCTTGACAACGAATCCCTCTGGGACTTCCATGGAGATTGGGAGATTTTCCAGAGCAGCAGCAGAGACAAATGCTGACAAATGTTGCTTCATTTCTTTGTTTCTCTTCCCCTGATTTCTTGTCAAAGTTTAAATCTGACAGCCTTACTTTGCTTGTGCCTGAAGTACTATCCTCTATAGGAGTTTTGTACCTTTTTTTTTTTGATGTTGTCAATTTCAAGTTCTTATGGTGGTCAGTTTCAAATAGTTGTGTTAGCCCTCCTTGCATGGTATGGTCCAAAACCATTTGAAATTGACCAGTGTTAAGGGCCTCAGATTTTGAAGCACAACAAAGAGATACAAAAATCCCACCAATGATAATACCTCAGACACAAACCTCAAAATTAATCCTAGGGAATCCTGAGATGAATGACATGACTTCATGCAATATCTAAGGAATTATGTGCATGATTCTGTGGGAAGAAATAGCATATTTTGTCATCCAAGAAATTCTAGGTGAGAAAAGAAAATGCCAAAAAAAAAAAGCATTGAAAGCTGTGGGACCAAGAGACATTTAAATTCATAACCTGACAGATGGCAAATAATCCTTCTTTACAAACTGTGGGATTCTTTACTACAACAATTATCTGTAGCAGGGATTTCAAAAATGCAGCATTCTTCATGTGAAGGATAACATCACAACAAAAGTTCCCCATTTCATACAGAATTTATTGATCATAAGCTCAAAGTAGAGAAAGCTCTGGATGTTTCCCCTTTTTCTTTCACACAAATGGAAATAGCTCTCAAAGTATTCTTCCAAATCTCTTCTTCTTTCCTCCTCCTCATTTTATACTTAACTTTCATGTTATCTTCAACTTTGACTTTCTTTCATCCCTCCTCCCTGCTGCATTCATGTCCAACTTCTTCCTACATCAGCCTCCCTTACATATCTCCTTCTTCCCTCTGAAGGGACAGATACCCACCCCAGAACTCCAGTTTCCAGTGCCTCCCTGTTTCACACTGAAGGAAGGAGTCAAGGCTAGGGGTGTGCACAGCAAAAACTTCCATGTTTGATTTGTTTTCCATTTTTGGATCCTTATGTTTAGGAAGGGATAAACTCTTCTGTGTTGTTTCGATTTGTTTTTCTCCATTCATATTTACTGGCAGTAATAGTACAAAAGAGTTCTAGTGGCTTTTATTTATTTATTTATTTAACTTATATGCCGCCCAGAGACTTTTGGGTAGTGTGGGCGGCATCTAAGTTAAATAAATAAATTAAAAAAATAAATTATACTATTCCCCCTCCGCAACGCCAGCGAAAAAGCAGGAATAATATATAACCAGTATTTAACCCATAACAAAGAAACAAAGATAGACAGACAGACAGACAGAAGACAGACAGACAGACAGACAGATGATAAGCTATGGATAGTTTTCCATTACCTGCTCCCACCATTTTTATGCCACAGCAGACCTTGCTGTTTTTCAACCTCTTTTCTCCCCTTCCCATCCCTCTTGCAGTTGCAGATTCATGTCTCTGCACCACTTGGCTGCAATGGGGAATGGTTTCCTCCATCTCCTCCCTTTTCTCCTCTGACTTCTTCTCACACATTGAAAGTAGCACTGAGGAAGCCCAGATCAGTGGATGGGTCCTGCTAATAGTGACAGAGACAGAGATGTGCACAGATTCCCAACATCAACCAATCCAGGCTCTTTTAGTGATTCAAAATTTCTGGTCCACACCCTCCTAGACATTCAGATGACTGATTTTGCACATTAAGAAATACAGCATTAATAAATTATTTTTTATTTTTAATTATTAGAGTTTATGCACCATAATCCTTCAGACAATGGTATATAACTGCAAAAGCCCACTTGGACACCCTACAACAATGAATTTGTGTTGTCTGAAAAAAAATAGTAACATGATTTCCATTATTTTATATTACCCCTCTCCCCTAACACATCAGGAAAAAATGAAAAATAATTCAACACATGATTGGAAAACTTCCTTATTCAAATCTCTTGGACACATACTGCAGGCTTCTATTTTAACCTTCATGTCAACCTGTTTTTAGATAAAGATCTGTTTTTAAAAATTGAGGGTCTTTATGATTATAGGAAGAAGTAGCATACATAAATACATAAAGAAACCCCCAGTGTATTCCCAGTTTCTCTTCCCCCATGTGCCCTGGTCTTTTTATGTCTCTATTTATTACCTATACATTTTGCAAAGATAATCAAGTATGTAGTTGAAGCAAACACAAAGTCTCTGAGACAAGACTGCAAAACCTGGAAAATGTGGTTTTCCATTTTTAATCAAGATATTAACATATGCATCAACGATCCTCTGCAACTGCCAACTACAAACTGCTCCTTCAGATTATTTCCTGTACCTGACATTCTTAACTGGAAACCTCAGATAAAAAACAATGGTTCTTTATACTACTGAAAACTAACATCTGCGTGCAAAATTATATCACTCCTCCCCACCAATGGATTAGTATCTCCCATCATAGTCTGTTTTACAACTGACAAACCTCTCAGGTGGTCAGTAAATCTGGAAGATGAGGTGTTATTAACCTACCTTCAAAACAACTGTTATTAAATCAAAATGCACAACAGAGTGATGCCCATGTGCCCCAAAATTTTACAGATTATAATTTCTGTTTGACAGATTAGAGAAAGTAGCCTGTTTCAAGACATTACTTCACCCCACAAAAAAAAAACCAAATACTCCAAATCTACTCAGTCATTATCTCCAAACTTTCTAAATCTACATGTTTTCAGTGCTATGCTTTTAACTTGTTTCTATTAAAAAGTCAAAGAAACACTGCTAAAAATGCACATTTCATTTCTTCCAAAAATCACAACCACCTCTTTCACTAACTGCACATGTTTTATATTTTTTATTAAGGTAATTGATAATTGTGTAGTAGATTGTTGCTCTGCTGTAAGCGGGACAACTGCTTCTGTCATAAATCTAACAAACCACTTCCACACTCAAATGACTGTATGTTTTGTGACATCTCATGTAACAAAAAGAAGATAGTTTATTTCATTTAAAAATAATGGAGCGATTGCTCAGGGGGCTGAGATACGGTACTCGCTTCTGGTATTATCAGATATCCATTCAATTAGCCTAAGGCATCTGAGACAATTCAGAGTCCAATTTAGAGAGCAGAAACTGGACACACTAGAAGTTCAATTCATCTGTGGAGTATCCACATGTTACTACCTTTGCTATTCACTATGAGAGGGACGTGGTGGCGCTGCGGGTTAAACCGCTGAAGCCTCTGTGCTGCAAGGTTAGAAGACCTGCAGTTGTAAGATCGAATCCACACGACAGAGTGAGCCCCCGTCGCTTGTCCCAGCTCCTGCCAACCTAGTGGTTCGAAAGCATGCAAATGCAAAAATGCAAGTAGATAAATAGGTACCACCTCGGTGGGAAGGTAAATGGCGTTCCGTGTCTAGTCACGCTGGCCACGTGACCACGGAGGATTGTCTGCGGACAAACGCTAGCTCTGTGGGTTGGAAACGGAGATGAGCACCACCGCCTAGAGTCGGACATGACTGGACAAATTGTCAAGGGGAACCTTTACCTTTATTCACTATGTGACTACTTAAGGAACTCATTACAATGTGTCAGGTGTCTGAGCACAGTTTGAATTTTTTTTAGCCTGAAAAAGCAAACTAATATATATAACAAACTAATGCAAGGAAAACCCATACTTCACAAAAAGCAGAGACCAACTCTTTGGAATGAACACCACTTGTATTTAGGCAAGGAGATACTGGATACCTCCTTACACAATCTTGTGAAACGTTGAATTCTTCATGCAACACATAGTCACAGGAGCAGTTTGACCAAAAAGGATTCTTGCCATTATGATTCCGTGGATTGGTTGTAATAAATTTTCTCCACATAAGACGACAAAATCGCAATCAAGTCTGTACCTACCCTTATTTTGGGAAAGCCTTATGCTAAAGAACATAACCACTGACCAGCTGTAAAGTTTATTCCCTGATCAGTCTCCATGAAAAGCTGAACTTACTGACATATCACCTTGAATTAACAACTCAGTTTCCCCTCCACCTATCCAAGGTGAATGCAATCCCTGCTTACCCAAGAGATGGCAGGAATTCTGTCCTGTGGTCTGTCCTTGGCTGGAGAAGTGCAATATACAAAAGAAAAACAAAAAACGATTCAAAGCCTAATGGCTTGCTTACTTCTGCTTAACGGGGGAACTCTTGGGTATGTGAACCAAGCAGATAGGTAATGGACAGTCTGGATGGTATCTAAGAAAGAACTAAATTTCATTACACCGTTTACAAAAGAGTTACAACATTTACAAAATTTAAAGCAGGATAGAAAAAAATCACAGAGATACATCTCTAGGTACCCATCCTGAAAAATACAGAAGTTATAGAAGAAACAAGGAAACACATAGAAGCATTATTGAGTAAACAGCACAGCCGAACAGAATCAGAATCAGAATAATAAATACAAGGTAGTTTACAACCCTGATTATGCTCACAGAATTTAACTGTTTCTCGTTTCCAGTTCTTCTAGAGTTAGCTCTCCCGCATGGCAAACTAAACAAAGACGAGGGCCAAGAAACATAGAGAAAGCTTTTGCTGATAACTTTAAAATCCCCCAATGAATCTTATCGGTTGATATCTTTCTCCAGGTGGTAACTCTCCCCAACCTTTCCAGGTATGTCTAACATCACATAATGGCACAGATGGATCCATTGTCATGGCACCAATGTACTATGTAGTATATGAGTAGATTTCCAAACCCCCCATGTCTTTAGTTTGTGCTAAAATGCTTATCAACACAGTTGATAGGTGCTGTTCCATATTATTGAGAAGTGCAGCTCCTGCCCTCATTCTCATAAAAAAAGAAATGTTCCAGCAATTCTGCTATCATCATTTCCATCACTCTCCTGCAAGTGAGGTGTGTGTGTGAAGAGTTTGGGAACTTACAGCTTCCACTATTTACAGGAGCTTTCCATGTGAATCTGGACACCTGGAAATCAAGATGTCAACTCACATGGAAAACTCCAATGGATAGTGGAGCTCTCTTCAGACTCTCCACCTTCCAAGTGTAGAAGGATGGCTGAACTAGGGAGGGAGGGGACAGGGCTTCCTCTATTTTATGTACATAGTTTCTAACACATGACTCTGGACAATGCCTTATGGTTCTTAAATAGATAACTGATAAGTGGCATTATGTTCTTAAATTAAATTGTGAATTTGAAACAGTTGGGCACTAATGATTTTTTGAGCTCTCATGCCAGTGTCCAGAAAGTAGGAACAGTTCAAGTGAACTCTGCCATAGCTAAGAAAAGAGGTTTTGTTTGTTCGTTTAATATTTTGTTCTGAGTTACCCTATCACTATTTTGTATTTTTTATATATTTAAAAGAAAGAGCATATATAATTCTCTCTTACTGCCAGCTTTTCATTTTCCACAACAGCTTCTCATCTTTCTTCCAAATAAATGAGAAAAATAGAAGTTATAGCACTTGTGTATCTTTAGAAGGAAGAAGCAATTTATTTTACTGCTCTCTCCTACTACCAACACAGTTTTAGATAAAAGGGTTTGTTTTTTGTACTTTTGGAACAAAAAATAGTAATTCCATTTCTCTCTGTGTAACCCCTCCCTTTCAAATTCACTGTAACTAGCTTAAAAATGGATTACAGTTCGACAGCTGTCAGAAGTGAATAGTTATTTGAATTCATTATCAGCATTTCAGGGAAAGTATCTCTCATGCTAAACAAGCTGTTCAGATTTCTTTTCTGGATCAGCTCCTCTTACCATTGCAATGGAGAATTACATTAATTAGAGCCACCCAGGCAGATTCCATGTTTGTGCTCTTCCACTTGTTTCAATTTTCTGAATATCACCCTATTTCACTATGATTAGCATGAAACATGTATCTAGGCTTTAGTAAAGGTAAAGGTAAAGGTTCCCCTTGACATTTAGTCCAGTCGTGTCCGACTCTAGGGGGCGGTGCTCATCCCCGTTTCCAAGCCATAGAGCCAGCGTTTGTCCGAAGACAGTTTCCGTGGTCACGTGGCCAGCGCGACTAGACACCGAACGCCGTTACCTTCCCACCAACGTGGTACCTATTTATCTACTTGCATTTGCATGCTTTCAAACTGCTAGGTTGGCAGGAGCTGGGACAAGCGATGGGAGCTCACTCCGTTGCGTGGATTCAATCTTACGACTGCTGGTCTTCTGACCCTGTAGCACAGAGGCTTCTGCGGTTTAACCCACAGCGCCACCACGTCCCTACTTTAGTACAGCTGTGTAAAAAGATAAAAAAGCAGTATTTTTTCATATGCTGTTAAACTTCATGTTTTCTAACCAAGGTACATAGCTTGGCTGTTCTCCTCAGAGACACAGTAGGGAATTGAACTTGCTACTCCTGGCACTAGGTATATTTGGACTCTGACTAGAGATAACACTCTTTAAAATGTGCTCTACCATTACAACAGGACTAGTCCAAATGAGATCTTGTTCTCCAAGTGGGTGAATTCAAGATCCCACCCCATTCTGAATCAGAACAGACACCACAGATAATGGTCAAGTGGATGGACTATATAAATGGCAACACTCCAACATTTGTCACCACAATCATCATAACACAGTACTTTGGGATAGATCTCTTCATTACTGACCAAGCAAAATGGTGGACAGGGAGAGGATGACTGCCCCAAGTATCACACTTTCTTTGTTTTACTTATGCTTTTTCTCTCTTAAATTCTTACAAGTAGAAGTACTTGGCTGACTGAATTTGAGGAATCTGTATTCTTTAATGTTTTCAAGACAGTGTTCTGACAAAACAAAAAGCAGGTGCATCTAGAGATGTGCTTTCCATAATCACTAAGTTGTTTCCATTCTCAAAAAGTATCCCCGTTGAATTTCTGGAATTATCCCATCCCAGTGCATGCCCATGCTCTGCATTGTTCCCTTTAAGAGGCATCCCAGCCCTTACAAATTGATTTTTTGGAGACACAGGTGGATACAGAGGTAGAAAGAATTATATGTTTTATATTGTAAAGTAGAACTGAGCAGCTAAATATGAAAAAGTCACATAATTGAATCCTGACAGTTTGGCTACAAAGGAAAAGTAGAGAATTTTATTAGGCTTTTTATCTGTGCAGTTTCATATAACTTGCAGTGCAGCCACAAGCATGCACAGAACCCAAGAAATATTAATGTGCCATTTTTCCTATGCTAACTACAAGGTTCTGTCTGACACATTACACACAAAACTAAGGTTTAAAATAATTTTTATGTAAATGTTTCAACACTCTGATAGTCTTCTACCCCCTCTTTAAACACTGTCAGCTAATTTATACTGAAAAACCATTTATCTAAAGCAGCCATTCTTAATGGGGGGACCCTGGCCCCCTGGGGGTCCCTGGCATATTTGAAGGGGACCACAGACTGGAAACAATAAGCCTTTTAACCTGAACATAGATTGTTATTTCTACAGCTTCACTGCTAAACAGATCCTACTTCTCTTTGAACCTTGGGTGCCATATATGGAAATATAAAAAAATGAGACCTAGTGCCATGATAATACTCCAGTACTGAACAAAGAACAATGTTTATGAAACTTTGGCTGAAATTCTGTTTGTAGCATAAGCCAAATTGCAATTTTCAGTATACAGTGATCACCAAGGAGGAGAATACTTAAAATTACACTTTGGCTTATGCTACAAACAGAATTTCAGCCAAAGCATTGCTGCCACAATTCTTCAGGGTGTGTGCATGCACAAAGCCAGCGCGTGCGCACACCCCCAAGAATTACAGCAGCGGCATTTTATTTACTAGGGAGAAACAGATGGAAATTTAAGCTTTAACTTACGGTACTAAGAGGATGTTAGCCTTTGTTAACCAGTTACCTGAGGTTCTGAACAGGAAGGGGGTTTATTTATTTATTGCTTTTTACCTTTCTTCATAATAAGATGCAGCATATAAGACAAAATTATCTATTGCTTTGGAAGAGCTTTTCATGCTTATATGCACATTGGTCACTGTTCCATTGTGAGCCACATTAATCAATGTTGGGGGCAGTGCTGTAGAAATAAAGAGCTCCCTCTTCCACTAGTGATTTATTACAGGAGCCAAAATACACTTGACACAAAATAAGCTGGTATTCCAGAGATTGCCACCAAGAAATTAAAACAGCACTAAAGGTTTGTTAATATAGACATTTACTGCCTCAAAAGCAAAGTGTGCTGCTTATATATTGCCCCATAGCACTTAAAGCACTCTCTGAGTGGTTTACAAGTTAATTATACAGGCTACACATTGCCCCTCCCCCAGCAAGCTGGGCACTCATTTTACTGACCTCGGAAGGATAAAGGGCTGAATCAACCTTGAGCCGGCTACCTGGGATTGAACCCCAGGTCGTGAGCACAGTTTTGGCTGCAGTACAGCATTTTAACCACTGCGCCATGAAGCTCCTTAAAACATTTTCTTTTAACCTGTTAGCCACCTAAGTATCTAACGTCCAAAACAACAAATTAAAAGATATTAATAAAAAAAACTAATTAAAGATATGCCAGTATCTCTTGTCACATTTTCTATTTGTCTTTTGTCTTTTACCTTCTTTATTTTGAAAGTACACATTTTCCGTATTTATTTTCAAAGTGTATAGTGTATCTTTCCACCAAAACAAACTTCCAAAACTAATAACAAACAGTTATCTGCCAGCTGCCCAGCATTACTCAGCACTTGCCACTGGAAATGGTTTACATATGATGGTCTTTTTTTACTGATATTTTCTGATAGAATCAACAAAAAACAAACAGTATCTATTTGTAACTACATAAACATCTGAAGCTTCCTGGTATCATGACGTCAGTAATTTGGGGCAGCTAGTAAAGTACTGTCTTCTTCATGGGCAGTGCATTTCTGTGGAGACAGAGGAAATTCTCTAATTTGTTATCTGAAAGCTTTTTACCTGAAAATGTGAGCATAAAACCTGGAACTTTATGCATAATGCAATTTGAGAAGAGTTTGATCCATAACTCTGGAGTTTATCAACAAACCATAAGATTGCCTACATGGCATGAAGGAATCTGTAAGACAATTTCCAGAAAAGTCCTCTACCCAGAAGAATAACCTAGAAAGTGATGTTTACCATGGACAAAATCTAACACACATACTTCTGTATGACAGATTGTATTTGTCTTCAGTGTGGAAGGGATTGTCACTCTCAAATTGGCCTTCTCAGCCACACTAGACACTGTTCCAAGACCTCTATTCAGAGCACATTACTATAGTCTCTCGAGACTGAAGGATGCCTACTACTCCTGTCTGCTCAAGCTACCCCACTTCCTCACAAATATTCTCTGGAGGATAATACCCCAAGTTCCCAAAGGAAAACACATTTGGGAGAAGGGGAGAACTAGAGTAGGAAACAGTAATCTACCAGCTTTGTCTGTTATTTGCATACAGCTTAGCGGACAATATCCCAGCACATCTCAGTTTGTGCAACCAGACTGACATCATTGTCAGCAGCAGATTGCCAGTAATTAAAGACTTCAATTAGCAGCAGTCTGCTGCTGCTGCTGTCATTCTCATTCTGCAAGCATAGCAAGAGGAATAGACAGTGACAACAATCATGATTTTAAAGGAAAAAAATACATATATCTGCCTTTTCTTCAGGGATACAGTTTGATTTCATGTAAGACAGCCCTTTAAACAAGTAATCAGTTACGAATTATGAAGGAAATACAATAAATACAGTTAATATTTTGAATATTTTTGAATCAATGAGGCACCTGTCACCATGCAGGAGAAAGAGACTTAAGATCATATTAAAAAGTTAACTGAAAAACCTAATCACTGAAATAGCTGGAAAGAGGTAGGAATGAAACAGAAAATATGATACCTCCATCATATGAATCTATGGTGCAGCCAAACGTAGGGCAGAAATGGCAGTAATTAATTTTATTTGCATAAATTTGTCTGAATCCTCTAGCATCTTAAGCAACCATGACAATCACAGGTATATCCTAAATGAAAAGCAGGTAACTTTCTTGGGTAGACTCAAAAGCATGGAATTATAAACCTGCCCACATTCCACTTCCACATATGAGGAGCGAAAAAAGAACTTTGTTTTTCACCTGGGTGAGATTATAAAACAGTAAATATCACAAATATTCAAAACTATAAAACAAAAAATATTAATAAAGCTGTAGCTACAATGGCAAGCTGTATCGCTCCAGTTTGATTCACAGCCTGTATTACAACTGAATTCATAGTCAGTGATTACACGGGGCTGCAGACTGATGCAGGAGTTCAGTGCTCACACTCAATGCAACACAATTCTCATTTCAGCCCACAGCCACCCCCCTTCTTTCTTTCTCTCCTCTGGTCCCACCTCTTTTATGGTTTGCTGTCAAGCTGCTCTGTTTTGAAATAGTTGCCCAGTGTTCCAGAAAAGCTGATAGTGTTCCAAACCTCTTCTTAACATGTACAGAAATACCATACAAGACAGGAATGTTGTTTTCTGGGTTGTTTCCATTTTGTTCATTTTTTTAAAAAAAATTGTACAGAGGTGGTCTAGAGCTAAACTAGTACATCAATACTGGTGATAGGTTGATCAAGCACTAATCTCATATACGTAAAAAAGAAAAATTCTGAGGACAATCATTTATTTATTTATTTAAAATATTTCTATTGCACTTTTCTCCCTAAAGGGACTCAATCAGGGGGAAAGAATGTGGAGGGGGTTCCTGCGGTCTTGAACATCATGCCCCAACTACCTATATCATGGAAACACCATCCACAAACACACACTCCATCTTTACAAGAATGAATCAACTGATAATACAGGAAAAGGTATGTTCAAAACAATCTGTTTTTCAAAAAAAGCAGAAGCACACAGTGGCACAGGGGGGAAAATGCACCGGGCAAAAAGGGCCAGACCAATTTGAATTGGCCTTTGCATTATGTGATCATAAAACCGTAGCAAACCCCGCAGTATCAAATCACAGCCTCAGTTACAATGGGAATTGTTCCCATGCAACACAGGCACAGAAGTGCAACCCAGGTCAAAAAAATAGGAGAGAAATAGTATTGATCCAATAGTTGCTCTACTCTTAGGAAAAACAGAAAGGTATGCAGAAATAGTCCTATACACATTGTCACCAACACTGAGAACTCTTCATTTTCAAAAGATATTAAGGTTTTTCTACATTAGTTCGTTTTTGACAGGACAACCTACCATAATGTTAGTACACAAAATTTTAAATACATTTAAATAACTGTACATTCAAATAGGATGAAGTTCTGAACACAATTTTTTTCTAAAATTTGTAAGAGAAATGCCCGTGTAATGAAAAAGACCAGGATAAATTAAGGCATTATTCTTAAAGGAGATTAAGTTTACCTTTCCTTTTAAATTTCTTTCATTTAAGCCTACCTTCTGATGCTATAAATCCCTTTATTCATTGTTATCTCTTTAACAGGGCTAAGGCCCTGGAGGAATCTTTGAAGATATGTGACCTATTGTTAATGAACTATACAGAAGACCTTCTTCAAAACTTAAAAGCTTTGAAGTAAGATCTATTTCTAGAGGTGAATTTGAGCCAACATATACTTAGGCTATACTTGTCAAGTTGTTAGACAGGTCAGCTGACATTGAAAAAACATGTTCATATTATGAGAATTTTATTCTGAGTGGAAAGTTGAAACATAGACACAGTTCCTGCAAAGCAAGAGTATGGTAAGAGGACATAGTAAAGAGTAGTCAATTAGTTCTTCTCATACCAAATGTGTTATGATAAAAATTCCAGCGGTTTATAACCACAGTCTAATCACAGCACTTCTTCCCCTCCTGCTTCTTTTAATTAGGAAGCAATACATTTGGGAATCTTTTTAAAAAACATGTGTTTGCATGGTGTCTGAAATAAAAAATTAAGCAGTTTTGTTAAAAGCCTCTAAAATAAAATCATGTCCAAGCTGATCATTCTAACAGAGATCCACTATATTACCCAATGTATATCTACTAAAGATATAATAAGGATGAAACTATTAATTCGATGTTAGCATTTACATTTTGACTTTTCTATTTAATTTTGCAGTACAGAACTTTTTTAAGCTTTTCTATTTAATTTTGCAGTACACAACTTTTTAATTTTTTTATAGTTTGCATCAAATAAACTTTCAGGCTAATGTCAGTTCATTAAGCACTTATTAATTAGTTGCCTGTGAATGTAGTAGGCAAAGAATTTTTAGAGCCCACATTATTGAAATTACAGAAGCTGTCTTTTAATGAATTAACCATTAATCTTGTCCTTCAGGCAATATATTTTTGGCAAAGATTGGAAGCTATATTTTGTATTTGCAGGACTAAAAACCCACATTTATCTCAACAGTTTCTTGAAATGCTTCAACAATATAAAATTTGACTTGACAGTTAGTGGACAAAGGGCAAGTCAAGTTCTTAAAGGTGCATGAAATCTATTTTTCACATGCTTCAAAATTTATCACCTTGATACCACTTCCCTGTGGCAGTTCTGTGTCTGCACTTCATGATATACAAAGGCAGCAATACCTGGATGTTCTTCCACTGAATCTACCACAAAAGATGTGACAACACCACCATCAACAACCAAAGAATGTAACAATATATATTATCTTCCATCTTCTCATACTGAATCTAGTCACTATTGTCTTATACCAGCGGCTCTTAACCTTTTCTTTACTATGAAATATCTTTTGTTGCCACGGACCACAAAGGTTTAACTCAAAATTTAAAACCTGAAATTGCATCAAATATTTATTTAAAGTTTCTCATGAAGGGTCTTCAAATTTGGAGAGAAGGGAGAAATAAGTTAATCTGTTAATGCACACACTCCTATTTATTGGAATGATTCCATGCACATTTAAAATAATAATAATAATATTATCACACTACCACTGACAGCATCTTAAAAAGCAGAGACATCACCTTGCCGACAAAGGTCCGCATAGTCAAATCTATGGTTTTTCCAGTAGTGATGTATGGAAGGGAGAGCTGGACCATAAAGAAGGCTGACCACCGAAGAATCGATTCTTTTGAATTGTGGTGCTGGAGGAGACTCTTGAGAGTCCCCTGGACTGCAAGGAGAACAAACCTATCCATTTTGAAGGAAATCAACCCCGAGTGTTCACTGGAAGGACAGATCCTGAAGCTGAGGCTCCAATACTTTGGCCATCTCATGAGAAGAGAAGACTCCCTGGAAAAGACCCTGATGTTGGGAAAGTGTGAAGGCAAGAGGAGAAGGGGACGACAGAGGATGAGATGGTTGGACAGTGTCATCGAAGCTACCAACATGAATTTGACCCAACTTCAGGAGGCAGTGGAAGACAGGAGGGCCTGGCGTGCTCTGGTCCATGGGGTCACGAAGAGTCGGACACGACTAAACGACTAAACAACAACAACCACTGACTGATTCCGACTCTCTCTTCCTGCGGCTTCTGTCTGCACAGTAGCAAGAAATGTCACATGCTGTCTCTCAGCTACTCAGCATCATTCTCTTGCATGTTCTCATTATGTGCAGGAATATCAAACAATTATTTGCTATCAAACAGTTATTTTCAAAACCAATTTTTATTTTTGTTTGTTTTTAATGGAGGCAGTAGGTTAGCAAAGCCAGGTTTTGCAAAACAAGCAAGTGAAATTAAGATTTTGTTCTTCATTTCCTTTTATTTCTGGCTTTCTTTTATTCATTCATTCTGTCTAATTTAACTGCAAAAGGTCATAACATTTCTTCAAGCCTTTGCAGAGCCCCTGTGAGGACACTACGGCCCCCAGAGGTCCACAGACCACAACTTAAGAACCTAGGGTCTATACTATTAGCACACAACAGTAACTATTACTAATCATTAGAAAAGCTTGCAAGTGTGTGTTGTTATTCTGAGAAGAGTGTGATTCTAATTGCTAGAAGCACCTGCCATTTAAAACAAGAATAAAAAGTAAAACACTTGCTCCAGCAATTCCAGTGCCTTGAACATGAACACATACTTGAAGAACATGGGGGGAGGGGGGATAACAAGTCAAGCTAAACAAGTAATACATCTATGTGAAATGCAAGTGTTATTACAAAGTTACAATGTTACTCTATACATGGAATGAATTGCAGAGAGTCTCCAAAAAGAAAGAGAGAGCTGACCAAGTTGGGAAGAAAAAGGACTAAGGAGAAAGAGAGGAAAGGAGAAGTGAAGGGAGAAGGATTCAAGAACACCAAGGGGTGTGATGAGCAGAAGCAAGGGCCCCCCTTCAAGTATAGTGGGGAAAGAAACAAGAAGAAAAGAAAATGTTTTAGAAAACAACATAAATATGGAATTTAAGTGACAATATGGGCTTTTCTTAAGTCAAGAAAAGAGAAATATATAAAATATTACATAATTAGAAGAAGAAGAAAGGAAAGGAAGCCCACAATGCAGCTGCATGAGTCACAACTGGCTCTGCAAGAATAAAAGAGCTTAAAGGGTAAGGTTAGAACATCTATTTAAACATTCACTTCTGGCCTGTTGAAACAAATACACATTGGCTGGAACAATGTATATAACTCCTCTGTGAAACTCAGCTGCCTGGTGAACTTCACCTGTTTCTATCTCTCACTATATGTCCATTATAAAATTTTATTATATACACAGAGACACACAGAAAGAACAACTATTCTTATTGGCTAATATGTAAGGGTAGCAAAGCAAAGTATGGAGATGACAATGAGCAGTAGGGGAGAAGAGAGAGAGAAACCTGTGGAAAAAAAGATACATAGTATAGTTACCACATACTGGTAGTACAGTGGAACCTCTACTTACGAACGTCCCTACCTACGAACATTTCAACTTACGAACAGCTCCATCCGCAAAATTTTGCTTCTACTTGCGAACGGAGCTTCAACTTACGAACCGAAAAAAAGGTGTTCCGTTTAAAAGGTGTTCCCTCCCTCCCTCCCTCCTTTCCTGCCTTTTTTTTTTAACCTAAGTCATCTTAGGTTAAAAGAGAAAAAAAAGAAAAAATTTCTCCCCCTAGTGGTAGAGGACAGATTAACTGGCTTTGCATTAGTTCCTATGGGAATGAATGCTTCGACGTACGAATGGCGCGTCTACATAAGAACAAAAAACAGCCGGAACGGATTAATCGGTTTTCAATGCATTCCTATGGGAAATTTTGCTTCAACTTACGAACGTTTCAACTTAAGAACATCTTCTGGGACGGATTAAGTTCGTAAGTAGAGGTTCCACTGTATAGACATCACCATGCTTAGAATGCTACATACATTTTAACCATGCCATCTAATGCCTATTTATCTTACCTGGATTCCCAGATTTTCTTGAAAAAGAGGGTCAAGGTGTATCTTCATATCATAGTCTTATCAGCTTCCTACTAGAGATGGGGGTATTCGTATATGAATACAAATATCCCCGCAGAGGTGGCGTTAACGAGTATCCAGCCCCATGGGGCCGGATGGTCCACTCACCGATCTGACGCGGACGCAGACGGTGCGATTCTACCAATGGCGCCGCAGCACACGATCCGCTTGCCACTCTTCGACTTTACAGCGAGGCTTGTCCTCCCACCTCCTGCCAGGAGTAGCGAGCGGATCGCGTGCTGCAGAGTCATTCGTAGAATTGCGCCATCTGCATCCACAGCGGATCGGTGAGGTGGCATTAACCCTCGTTAATGCCACCTGTGCGGGAATATTCGTATTCATATACCCCCATCTCTATACTTCCTACCATCTAAACAACCATGGTTTCATCCTAAGGAATCTTGGAATCCATAGTGGGATGAGGTATTTGGAAAATATGAAGATACTCTAAGAACCCAGGAGCTGAAAAATAGACCACCTTAATTCTATTGTGTGGAGACGATGTACTTAGGGTAACTGTAGTTCAAGGAAGTTCTATCATATCTCCAAACTACAAATCCAACAATCTATAAAAAACCTAATATTAATGAATACAACTATGTAACATCAACCTGCGCCACCAGATCTTCGCAGGCAATGCTCTTACAGGTTGCCACACTGAGTTAAGCCAGACAGACGTGCCTTCTCAGTGGCGGCACTAGCTCTTTCGAATGGGCTTCCGGTTGACCTATACCTGGCCCCCTCCCTTTTTACCTTCAGGAGATTGATTAAAATGGTGCTTTTAAAAGAAGGTTTTAATGACATCCTCTAATAAACCTGCCAAATTTTTCTGCCCATCTGACCATTGCTCTTGGTGTGTTTGTTTTATGCTGTTTTATTAATTTGTTCTGTTTTTATTCTTTTCTATTTTGATTATTATTTACCTTTATTGTTATATGACTGTATTTGCTTTACTTGTTTGTTAAACATCCAGAGTAGTGACTCACACTAACTGGGACGTATAAAAGGGGAATAAATAAAATAAATAAATAAATGATGCAAATGCATAAAAATAACAGAACTGTGTCGTGAAAATCCATCTCAAGTTTCCAGCTTTTGCAGAAGCCATGATATCAGACAAAACATATTGTCAATATTCTACCTTTTTTGTTTTGCAAGAAATAAACCTGTTAGTGCTATCCACTGTTTTTAGCCGATGAAGTCACACTTGTGACTAACATATTTTTGCATCCAATATTTAAAATGATAGTGTCCCATTGATCTATACACACAACATACCCCTTGTTCAACCACACAAACTGCGTTGCTGTTAAAAGGTGGAAGGGGAACTAATGGGATTCTAACTCAGGTAAAATTTGATATATATGCTAGAGCAAAATATAGGGAGATGAGATCAAGAATCTAGTAACATTCAGCACAAAAATGAACTTTTTATGCATGGACAGTGAGCAAGGAAGTTGTTCCCATATAAATGCAACACACCCTACTTTCAACAGTATTGCTGCTACATGTCACATATGCCAAACATACCAAATAGACGCCTCTCCATGATTCATCAAGAGTATTCAAAAGTTTTTCTCAGCACCCCTCAGTTCAAGCTGCTCTCAGCAGAAGAAAATTCAGAAATGCAAATGAATGCTGTTCCGAAATGAGTTCTCTGAAGGCTAACATAAGATTCTGCCTTATACAATCACACCACTGCTCTGTTTGGCACAATACTGTCTATTATTCACTGTAGTGGCAGCTCTCTACAATCTATTTTTTCCAGCCTTGCGTAAAGATGACAGAAATTGAACATGGAAGCAAGGGTGAGATATTTTGACTCTCTGGTCCACAAACACCACAGTTATTCATTCTGCAAGTTCTAGCTACCTCTCAAACACATTGCAAACACCTTACAGGATGGCTACAAGTTTTTCACCTAACAACTGAGGACTAAATGTAGTGCACCTGTGAGAATTGGAAGAGTTTAAGGCTTAGCTTGGCTCACAGCTCATTTTACCAGGGACATTCATATAATGCGCTATTTTAACTTACAGCCACTTTCCAGATATCTGTGAAATAAAAATATCAATCATAGATTATGCAAAAAAATTCTGGCAGAAAGCTGAATTTATTTGATACTACGTCTACTTCTACCAAATGCACTCCTATGCTATACTTATTCCTCGGGGCACTCCTCGTTCACAGTTTTGTTCACGCACACTTGGCAATTGAACAATAAATACATTTTTTAAAAACGTGAATATGATATGCTTAATGCCATTTCACACACATTCTATTTTTATGCTTTGGGGAAAAGGTTACATTTGATAACAAATAGATAGCTACATGTTTTCCGCCTAACAACTGAGGGTTACATTTACTCCTCCTTCCAAAACTGTACATTATAAACCTTGTGAAGAAATATTCTGGGGACTTCACTGGATACCCAAGCTAATGAAAAGGAGCTCAAAGTCAACTTCCTCAGATTGTGCCTTTCTTTGAAAAATTATCCCTATTAGAGATGGGCATGAACCTCGGTTTGGAGGTTCCCTTCCCCTGCCTCTCCGGTCAATGACCCACTCACTAGTCAGAGCACACTCCTCTTCTCCTTCTCTTTGGCTGTTCGTGCCTCCTTGTCAGAGTGGGCAATCAGCCAAGGAGGCAGGGCAGGAAAAAAGAGGTTACTTACCTGTAACTCTGGTTCTTCGAGTGGTCATCTGTGAATTCACACTAATGGGTTAAGTCTGCGTCCGCGCAGAGCAGCCTTGGAACTTTCTAGCTCGAGCACATGGTGCCGGGACCTCCCACACGCTGGCTATAACTCCGCCCCCGGCACCGAGTGCCTCAGTTCCTGTCACCCGCCGCTGTGGTCCACCGTATGTCACAGCGCATAGGTGCATACGTGACATACGGCGGGAAGGAAGGGCGGGGAGTGTGAATTCACAGATGACCACTCAAAGAACCAGAGTTACAGGTAAGTAACCTCTTTTTCTTCTTCGTGGTCTCTGTGAATGCACACTAATTGGTGACTAGCAAGCTCACTTACCTGGGGGCGGGATGTCACGAAAGCACTGAAGACAAGATAGCACATCCCACTGCAGCCTTGGCCTTGGCCCGGACATCCAGGCAGTAGTAGGAAACGAATGTGGATGGCGTGGCCCAAGTAGCCACCTTACAAATGTCAGCAATGTCCACTCCCCGAAGAAATGCAGTAGAAGAAGCCACAGCTCTGGTAGAGTGGGCTCAAACTGTGTCGGGGAGAGGAACTTTAGCTAGCTCATAAACCAGGCGGATGATAGCCACAATCCATCTTGAGATCGTCTGAGGAGTAGCTGGGGCTCCTCTAGAGGGGCCATGAAAGGTTACGAAGAGCCTCTTTGAGGTACGGAAGTCCGAAGTCCAGTGGATATAGTAAGAGAGGGCACGCTTGACATTTAAGGATGCCCTTTCCAGTGGTGAGGTGGGTTGTAGGAAGAAAGTAGGTAGAATAATGGGCTGATTCAAATGAAATGAGGACGAAATCTTAGGCAGAAAGGACAGGTCTGAGTACAGGGTCACCTTGTCCGGGTGAAATTGAAGGAAAGGAGGGTCAATTCGTAGGGTCACAATCTCTCCTGCTCTCCTAGCTGAAGTGATCACCAGGAAAAAGGCAGTTTTCAAGGTCAGCAAATGGTCTGAGGCAGATGCCAAAGGCTCAAATGGAGGTTTCATAAGTTTCTTAAGAACTAGTTGTAGTGACCATTGAGGCGTGAGCGGCTTATAGTCG
Organism: Intellagama lesueurii; assembly: GCA_037013535.1. Classification (NCBI taxonomy): domain Eukaryota; kingdom Metazoa; phylum Chordata; class Lepidosauria; order Squamata; family Agamidae; genus Intellagama; species Intellagama lesueurii. The sequence goes on along the minus strand of JBAJHW010000003.1, from coordinate 53,052,640 downwards.
GGACCCATGTTCCTGAGCCCCTTCAAAAACTGTTTCAGCGTGGGGTGCCGAAAGAGCGCCGCCGCTGAAGAGGCAGGTGGCTGGTGTGCCACTATTAATAGTGTGCCACTAGTGTGCCACTAGTGGCACACTAGTAATGTACCAGTTCACTATTGCTGCAAGGTATACCTTCAAAGTTGACATGGAAAGACCACGGTGAAACAAATGCAGCAGGAACTGCAGGACTGTTTCCAAGGAGGTTGGAGTGGCGGAAGGCGACGAGATGACGTGAACGTGCAGAAGGCCTTCCATTTGTAAGTGTAGGTCAGTGTGGTTGAGCACTTACGGGCTAGGCTGAGGACGTCGGCTAAAAACGGGGAAGCCACCATGCTGTCAGGTGAAGCGACTGCAGGTCGGGATGAAAGATCTTGCCGTGATCCCGGGTTAGGAAGTGGGGGAACAGGGGGAGTCTCATATAGAGGGACACCCTGTCCTGAAGTGCAGAAAACCACAGCTGGCGGGGCCACCAGGGGGCTATCAGGATGGCCTCCGCATTGTCCTGACGGACCTTCACTGTGGTCCTTTGCAGCAGAGGTATAGGCAGGAACATATAAAGCAGGCCTGATGTCCAAGTCATCATAAAGATGTCTCCCAACGAGTGGTCGCCAAGGCCTGCTCTGGAGCAATAAGCATTGCACTTCTTCTTGTACTGGGTCGCGAAGACATCTATCTCTGGCGAGCCCCAGCGATGGCAAAGCTGCCAAAAGACAGTGTTGTGCAGGGCCCACTCATGGGAGCAGGACTGGAGTCTGCTGAGGTGGTCCACCAATGTATTCCCTCACCTGCCACATGAACCACCACCAGATAAATGTGGCGCAGAAAGCACCATTCCCACAAGTCGACGGCCAGGTAAAGCAGGCAGAGTGAGTGGGTGCCACCTTGTTTGTTGATATAAAAGACGGTTGTCGAGTTGTCTGTTGCCACCTGGACAAATGGACCCCGCAAAAGAGCCTCGAAGGCCCGAAACACCTTGATCACCGTTAGCAACCCCAGCTGGTTGATGTGCATGCGCCCCTCTGTAGCCAACCAAAGGCCATGGATGACATGAGGGCCCAGGCGGACTCCCCAACCCAGTGGGCTGGTGTCTGTAGTCACCTGCACCAAAGGGGACAACTGGCTGAAGGGTCACCTGACCAGAAGGTTCGAAGGATGGCCCCACCAGGATAGCTGGGCGGCGAGCTCGGGCGTGACCTGCAGGCGCTTCGTCGGGGGGGTCCGAAGGTATTGAGAACAGAGACAGGAACCATGCCTGCAAGGACCTCATTTTCAGCCTGGCGTGTTGCACCACAGCTGTAGTAGATGCCATAAGGCCCAGAAGCCTTTGAGCATGCAGGGCTGGTACCCAAGCATCCAGGCAAAACAGGAGCAGGGAGGATTTGATCTTCTTGATCCTCTGCAAAGGAAGAGAGGCCCGTCCTGACAAGGCATCTAGGGTCGCTCCGATGTAAGCCACTCGCTGAGTTGGGGAAAGAGTGGATTTCTCCAGGTTGACCATGAGGCCTAAAGATGACAGCAAAGACAAGGTAAGTGACGTGTGTCGTTGAGCCTGCCACTCGGACCGTGCTATGAGAAGCCAGTCATCCAAATACGGGAAAACAGTGACACCCTGAAGCCGCAGGTGTGCCACCACAGGAGCCATGCATTTGGTGAACACCCAGGGTGCAGTGGACAAACCAAAGGGAAGGGCTTTGAACTGATAAGTTGCTCCCGCGACTGAAAACCTGAGAAAGCATCGGTGGTCTGATCTGATGCTGATGTGAAAGTAGGCATCTTTCAAATCTATCACCGTAAACCAATCACCTTCCCTCAGCATGTGGATGGTGGCCTCCAGGGAGACCATACGGAAACACTTAGGAGTAATGTACCAGTTCAGGTTACGGAGATCGAGGATAGGGCGAAGTCCCCCGTCCTTCTTTGGAATGGTAAAGTATCCAGAGTAAAAGCCAGATGACACAACAGGATGATTCAGACGGATGGACGATCGCATCCTTCTGGAGCAAGGTCTTTATCTCATCTTCCAAAGGAGGAGAGAAGGCAGTAGACACAAAGTGACCAGTGATGGAAAGAGTGTCAAACTCGATAGCGTAGCCAATGGCTACAATAGAAAGGACCCAGGAATCTGAGGTAATGGAACACCAGGAGTGGTAGAAGGGAGCCAAATGAACAGGAAGGTCAACTGAGGACAAAAAGGGAGTGTCAAAGCTGCTGCTTGTTTTTACAGTCCTGGCGGCGCGCCTGATGATGTGGATGCTGCCTGCCAACCTGCCTTGAAGATGTCGGCGGGTATCCTGAACCTGGGGACCTCTGACAATCCTGGTAACCTTGCTGCTGGAAGGGGCGACGCCAAGAGACCCTAGGGCGAGTATTCTGGGCCGAGTAGGACCTGGCAGTTTTCTGCAATTTCAGGAGGTTGTCCAGGAATTCATCAGTCTTTTCATCGAAAAGACCCAGGCCATCAAAAGGCAAGTCCTTTATCCTTGCCCTGGCATCTTCAGAAATCCCTGCCGAGCATAGCCAGGCATGGCGACGGAGGGAAACAGCAGTTGCCAACTGTTTAGAGGCCGCATCCAGAGTGTGCCGTGCAGCAATGAGCTCCTGCCTTGCCAGCCCCATGGCTTCTTGATGGCAGGAGAGCCCCTGGGCTCGAACGTCTTCAGGTGCTGCTTCCAAAACAGGCAGGGCCAGGTTCCAGAGGTGGCGATGATATGCCCCCATAGCTGCGGAGTAGTTGGCCACCTCAAGGACAAATGAGGCCAATGAATACATCCATCGTCCGAGGATATCCAGCTTGCGCACCTCTTTATTATTGGGCGAAGATGGCGAGCGATTTCGGGCTCGATTTTGCATGGCATCGACTACAAAGGAATTAGGCAAGGGATGTTTAAATAGGAAATCCGTATCTTGCCCATAAACCTTGTATAAATTCTCCACCCTCCTAGGGATTTGATAGGAGGTCGAAGGCTTCACCCATGATTCTCTCACAAGTTCGGAGAGAGAAGGAATGAACCTGAGCTGAAGGTGAGGTGACTGCTCCTGGGTAATGTCCTCGTAGACTTTATCAGTTTTCTTGGTTGCAGGTACCTCAACATCGAGCTCAAGGACCTTAGCGATGCGGAGGATCAATTGGGAGTATGAGGAGTAATCCTCCGACGGCGACGGGGGATGATTCACTACCACATCCGACACCGGCGTAGGAATGTTGGTAGGTGACTCTTCCTCACCCTCCAACACCAGCGAATCCGAGTCCTGGTCAACTGAGGGAGAATAAGGAACCTCCTCCGGCGGAGCCCGGCGGAGGTCTCTCCCAGCTCGGGCTCGCGTCGAGCTCGCTTCCGGCCCGGTAGCAGGGCGGTCGTAGTCTGAGCGTTCATCCTCTGGGTCCGACAGCATTTGTGACGGACGCTTAGCCACTATAGCGGCAGTGGGGTCCGGAGGCAAGCACCTCTTACGAGGTCGAGGAGTGGGAGGAAGAGGGTAATCCTCCTCGACATCAGCCACATAGTCCTGTCACCCACGGTATCCAGGTGGAGACGGGGGGCATAGGGCCAGTAGTGTTGATATCGACGGTAGGGATCATACCTGTAAGGTGCAGGATAGAGCCGTGGGTCAAGCTCGAAGTCCTCAGACCCATAGAATGGGGGGTATTCATAGTAACGCCATCTGCCCTGGCGGACAGGGCGCCCTGTTGCCTCTGGCAGGAGGCCATATGGGTCCGGCTGCCTCGATGGTTCAAGGTGTCGAGTCTTGTGGGTTCTTTTCTTAGGAACCTCAGCCTGAACCGATGGTGTCGGCAAAGGCGACAGTTGCTTTGCCCTCGAGCTCTGTGACGAACAGGGGCTAGCCTGCGCCAGTTCCACAACCTCCAAAGAGGTGTTACCCCAGTCAGGTAGCTCACTGACACAAGGGGACGGCGGGGCTATCGGCAGCGGCACCTCCTCATCCCCCGAAGGCAGACTCAGGCTAACCAAATGTTGCCGGGATGCCTCCGGCCTCGGCGCCGAGGTGTCTGCAGTCTGAGCTGGCTTTAGAGTCTTTTTCTTCTTTTTTGACACCAATGCCGAGGACGGTCTCGGTGTCGACGTCGGGGCTGTCGACCTCGATGCCGAAAAGGACGACTTAGTCTTACCAGCCATTTTAGCCGTTTTCTGAACTCTAGAATCCGGTGAACGCACTAGGGACGGCTGCTGGGTTTTTGGAGAATCCATGGAGGCAATCTGAGAGGGTGAAAGGGATCTTTCCCAGAGGAATGATCTGAGGTGCTGAAGCCGAAGTTTCAAGGCCGGTTTAATAAAGCTCTTGCAAAAAGTGCAAGCGGTCAGTTGATGTTCTTCCCCAAGGCAGAACAAACACCGGGAATGGCCATTTGAGAGGGTAATCTTGTTTGAACAAACCTCACACCTCTTGAAGAGGCCCGGCGAGGCCATAAACTTGAAGCCGGTTAACAAGTACAATTTTATTCTTTCAAGTTAAACTCACTGAGAAGAAGAGTGGTCAACAAGCCGAGACGAAGCCAGGGAGGTCCAAAGTAGAGAGGAAAAGGTAAGTTTGATTGATTTTAATGCACGAAGTTCCTAACGAAGAAAGGAACTGAGGCACTCGGTGCCGGGGCGGAGTTATAGCCAGCATGTGGGAGGTCCCGGCACCATGTGCTCGAGCTAGAAAGTTTCGAGGCTGCTCTGCGCGGGCACAGACTTAACCCATTAGTGTGAATTCACCGAGACCACGAAGAAGAAGCTCCTGCTCCTGCTGGGGACTGATCGAACAGCCAAAGAGGAGGAGGAGAGGAATTCATGGTGGCTGGTGAGTGAGGGATCCAACCTCTGAACCAAGGTTCGTGCCCATCTCTAGTTCCTATCATACAACCACTGCTACATGATTTGGTCTGCACTTATTACAACTACTAAGTATAATCAGGAAGTATCTATTTATAAATCCTTTCGGTATTCTATTGGCAATGTAAAATTACCTCCACATATTTAATGCATATTACAGACATACATAATCATTTCCCCACAAACTGGGTATTAACATCATGGCTGTTAAAATTCAATAGCTCCTAGTAACAAAATTCATTATAATTTGAATCAAATAGCTTTCCCTGAAGAACTAACTATTCACCTCCAACAATACTTAATCTGGGCTGGATTACAAGTGGCAATGAGGTATCAACCATTCCTCCCCACCTTCCTTCCACATCCCTTATTCCTTCTGTTTTGTATGTACCGAAAAAAAGGTGAATAAAGGAAGTGCAAATTGAGAATATCTTTTAATATTCTAAGAATACCATGCACATCTCAAAAACTTTCTCAATACCACTGTTCAGTTTTCAGCTATTAAGAGGAAGGTATGCTATATAAGATATATAAACGATCTTCCATAAATACAGCAATGCCTTAAGGCAACTGATCTCATGTATTTGATCTCTGCTCATTCCTTAGACATGCACTTTTTTGGAAGTCTTTTGTGTGGATCCTGTGGAAAGACATTTATCACAATACCTGGAACCCTCTGTCTTGAATAATAATATCTAAATATTTAATTTATAGTTTAAAGGGGTGGGTAAATACTTCAGTACACATGCAATGTGAAATACGAAATTATTGGCTAAAGCTCAAACTTAGACAAGAAGAGCCATTCACTTTCATGGTGCAACAAGAATGTTAATAAGGGCACCAAGCATCAACAGTATTATTTTTTATACATTTTAGATCTTTCAAACAAATACAATTTCACTGAGTTCTGAGGAAGTTACTTGCACTCTGGTTGACTGATAAGACAATTTCCCCTAGACTATTTTGAGAAGTTTAAGAAACAGAATAAGTTGCAACTTGCTTCGGCTTTCTATAATTTTGATTAAATGTATGTAAGTCACCTTTCTGGAGAAGTCTACTTTCTCATTCTTTTCAATATAAATTGCACTCTGAAAACCTGGTAAGATGAAGCATACATTTTTCAGGAACTGTGAATATTGACATATATAGCAACCCAGCATGTTATATATGAAAGTCTAACTTGTTTGTTTACCCGTTCTTAAGCAACCAATCAACTCTTCTTCCCTTCTCACCACAGGGGATTTAAATGACTTTACTCTGAGGCAGGGTTGGGTTTTATTTTCAGTTAGTACCAGTTTAACAGATATTATGTAAAATTCTCTCCTGAGTCATGATTTTAACGGACTAAATGATTCTTCTTTTTAATATTAATGATCCCATGTCTTCATGTCAAGTTTCTGAGCACATAATTTTTGTAAGTAAACATTGTTTCTTCTTTTTACTATTGTCTGAATGGATATTTTTGCTGGTCAATATATATAATTCTTGGGGAACTTGCTTATAATTCTAAGCCTATAATTGTCCTGCATTTTGTTGTGCAACCAAACCAAACACAATAGCAAAGGGGTGGAGGTAAGTCTAATACTGCATAGAAATTAACACACAACTGCTGAAAACTACATACAATATAAGTTGGTTGAGGCTGGCTAAAAAAGAAACAAAGAACTCTTAATACATATTTCAAACAACTTCTAGAGTTCCCAATAAAAATGTCCAAAGATTTTTATGCATTTTGAACAAAAGAATGAAAAAGTGATGCTTTTTATAATCATATTAGCCTATATCAAATAAAGCCAGTGCTGATTATAAACAGAATTTGTCTCTATAAATTAAAGCAATTTCCCTGTGACATCTGAAGATGTTACATCAACATCAAATGTTAACATAACATCAAATGTTAACATAAAGAGCTTTGTGGATCAGTGGTTAAACTGCAGTACATCCACCAAGACTCATGACCTGAGTTCGATCCCAAATTTCAAAAGAATGTAGCATTTCCATAAATTCATACAAATTATTTTTTTAAAAAACATGGTGACCTGCCCAGTTCCACAATAAAATTAAAGCTTTTGAGTCCCTGGCAGATTGCCTCAAAGTACTAAATAGTGTCAGAAACACTAACAATATGCACTATGGAAAAATAATCTAGATCTATTTCAATCTTTTTTGTAACCTAGGTTTGGCATCAAAATAAACCTTGGCTGCTCTGAAACAAGTCTTAATACTGGGAGAAATGAGAATAATGATTGGGCTGATTTGCCTGGAGTTCTCAGTGGCTTTTGCTATCATCAACTACAGGACTAAATTTAATATAAATTCCAGCTAGAGCAGATGCACCAAAATGAATGAGACCAGTTAATCACAACAAACAATTTCAACAGGCCTACTGAATTTGCCTCTAATATTAAATTTTGCTCATAGTATCTTCTTCCCTGCACCAAATTTCAGTGACTCCATTCCTACATGGATAGGCAGTTCCCAAAGCTGAGGCTATGAGACAGGCAAGTCAGACCCAAAAATACTTTTTAAAAAGCCAAATCTCTGGCTTACTTGGTTAGTTTACAACGTCACTCAGAAATTACCACATAGAAACACTGTGAAACATAAAAAGATTAAAATACAGCAGAGTGGCCCATTTCAAAGGCTTGAAGCAGGTAAAAAAAATGCAAAGATCATACAAACTAGTTTGCCACATGATCTGAATGTGAGTAACCAAAAGGAACCTCAACACTTTAAAACAAGTTTTAACCTGCACCTGTATCTACAAAATACTAGGGAAAAGTCACTCAGGACGGGTTTTGTTTAAACACCCTAAAATATTAATATTATTTTCCCTATGAAAATAGGTCAAACCCAAGAGTAAAATTATTCATGATAAAACAATGCATGACTTCATTTTGAACTAACTGCTGTGGTTTTGCAAATTGACCGAAAGCATTTCTCTACTTTTTTGAACAAAGGACAAGTTGTTCACATTGCTTTTACAACTTCCCTATCCAAAAAGTTTCCAAATTAAATCATGTGGTTGCTTCAGACATATTTCATCATTATTACTTTCAGGCATTGAAACTCCCAAGGAACGTTTGATCTGACAGAGCTCATTAAACAATAGGTGAAAAAATGAAATGCACAAAGGCAGTATTAACTAAAATGTAATACTTAAACTTTTGTTGACTTAAAATTCTGGCTTCTATAATGTCTCTACACTAGAATTTTCCAGCATTTTGACAAGTAGCTCAGTTTCATCTGACAACTTTTATTAGAAAATCTGATTAGATATATGAAATACATTAGGATCCATTCTGCAGGATCCAGAATAAACAGCCCATTATTCTATTATTGTACTGATACGGTGATTCAGGGCCTTAATAACTTGATATCAGCTGCAATAATTTTAGAACAAGGCTTATCGAGCTTCCATCTATAAAATAAAAATAAATAAAAGCCAACAAAAAGATGCATTCTATTACCATTAGATATGCAATCTAATTGGCTGAAAACATCATCCACTCCTGCACCCCCAAGATCCTCTTGGTATTATTTTTCTGCCTACAGAACACCTCACACATGTACAAAAACCTTTGTTCTCCAAAATCTAAGAGCACAGGGTGATGGCATTGATTGAAGGTAAATACAATCTCCAGACATGGGATTTTCAATTTCTTTTCACTACAACTACCAGAATTTGGCAGGAATTCCACCCCAGCTAGAATTATAGTTGTTTTAGCCAAAAAAAAAAAAAAAAAAAAAACAACCTTCTCAGAGGAATTTCAGGATACTCACATGGTCCTTGTCAAGGCTATTTCTGTAAATGGCTATTAAACCACTGGTGTGGGTGGAACTTTCAATGGAAACACCAAAGCATTAGGGCACAACAGTATCTCTCTGTTAGGATGTCTCTCAAAAAACTACCACTCCATTAATTCTTTGCTGTTACATTAGAAAGCTCCACCCATGTCCATGCTTTAATGGCCGTCTAAAAAGACAGCCTTCACCAAGGAACAGGTAAGGATTTTGAAAACCCTCTGAGAAATTGATTTTTTTTTTTTTTTTTTTTTTTTTTTTTGGCTAAAACTACCAGAATTCTATCTGGGGGAATTCATGCTGAATTGCAATAAACAAAATCCAAAAATCCTTTGCCTAACCATGTCTTTCTTAAAGCATGGGTACTCCTTTCAGGGATGTTGGTGTAAGGTGAAAAACTCTGGACAATCATTGAGATTCTGATAGAACTATAACTGCACCTATAGACAGAGATCCCACAGCTCTGGCTGTGCAGCTGCAGCCACTGCCATGAAAACTAGTCTTGGATCTGGGAGAAAAGGTGTTTCTGCCATGTCCTACCTCGCTAAATCATCTTCAGAGGGGAAAGTTGACCTCTTACAGTCAGAGGAAACCAGTATCCCAAGGGAACTCAGTTCACAGCTCTCTCTCAGAGGTTTTGGGGAGGATGGCAGATGCTAGTTCTAGGTGTCAGAGGACAAGGAGAAGTTGACAGATAAGACACCTATTTGACTGACAGAATGGCAGAAGATCAAAAGATAGAATTAAAGCTGACGCATTGCTTCAGGACTCCTTGATAACTAATTGGAAACACCTAGATGCCTTGGGACAGGAAGCAACAGTTAGAACTGGATATGGAACAATTGATTGGTTCAAAATTGGGAAAGGAGTACCACAAGGCTGTATATTGTCTCCCTGCTTATTTAACTTATATGCAGAATACATCATGCGAAAGGCATGGCTGGAGGAATCCCAAGCCGGAATTAAGATTGCCAGAAGAAATATCAACAACCTCAGATATGCAGATGATACCACTCTGATGGCAGAAAGTGAGGAGGAATTAAAGAACCTATTAATGAGGGTGAAAGAGGAGAGCGCAAAAAATAGTCTGAAGCTCAACATCAAAAAAACTAAGATCATGGCCACTGGTCCCATCACCTCCTGGCAAATAGAAGGGGAAGATATGGAGGCAGTGACAGATTTTACTTTCTTGGGCTCCATGATCACTGCAGATGGTGACAGCAGCCATGAAATTAAAAGACGCCTGCTTCTTGGGAGGAAAGCGATGACAAACCTAGACAGTATCTTAAAAAGCAGAGACATCACCTTGCTGACAAAGGTCCACATAGTCAAAGCTATGGTTTTTCCAGTAGCGATGTATGGAAGTGAGAGCTGGACCATAAAGAAGGCTGACCGCCGAAGAATTGATGCTTTTGAATTGTGGTGCTGGAGGAGACTCTTGAGAGTCCCCTGGACTGCAAGAAGAACAAACCTATCCATTTTGAAGGAAATCAACCCTGAGTGCTCACTGGAAGGACAGATCCTGAAGCTGAGGCTCCAATACTTTGGCCATCTCATGAGAAGAGAAGACTCCCTGGAAAAGACCCTGATGTTGGGAAAGTGTGAGGGCAAGAGGAGAAGGGGACGACAGAGGATGAGATGGTTGGACAGTGTCATTGAAGCTACCAACATGAATTTGACCCAACTCCGGGAGGCAGTGGAAGACAGGAGGGCCTGGCGTGCTCTGGTCCATGGGGTCACGAAGAGTCGGACACAACTTAACGATTAAACAACAACAAAGATGCCTTGGGAGAGGCCTGCTATAAATTCTATGTGCTCAGACAACTAGATCTGAGAAGACTACTTATAAAGCTGACTCTTGTCTGTCACCCACTCCTGCCTGCCAAGATTCCTTGGGGCTTCTGATGAACGTGCCTTAACTTGCTCCTGGTAAATAAGATGATTGATTGATTTGTCTGGATCTCCAGCTTGATCCAGAGACTGTGAATTACCATCCCATGCGTGGAAAACTGGCCTCAACGACACAATCTAGCACTTGCTGCCTGTCAACATAACACTCTCCTATCATAGCTGATCTTCTTGCCTTGGCAAACAAGATAACATGTTTTCCTGCATTTGCTACAGCTGCTCTCTCACGTTCTATTCCCCACATTCTCCTTCTCTTCAGCCTAGCCATGGCTGAACATAGGAATCAAATACTAATACATTCTTGGCCATTCCTATATTTACCTCTGGTTCAGTGGATTCTGAGGAGGATAATGACACACAGTTCCTTCTGTGCAAGGAAGGATTAAATTTCAAATTTTCAAGAAAGCTTCAAAACAATAGGAATTTAGTTATTGTAACTAAGTAACTAAATCAGCTGAAATAATTTAATTAGCTGACTATCCTAATTACTACAGTTACATGGAATGGGTGGACTACTTTCATAAAACATTTAACAGAGCTGACTGGAAAATAAAATCAATTGATATTGTTAACAGTGTCGGTTAAATTCTCTGTAACCCACTCAGGGAATTTTGGTTATTGAACAGTAGACGAATACCATAGATAAATGCACAAATGAATAAATAAATAAGAAACAATAATGAACTCAAAGTCAAATGCAATGGTATGACATATTCATTCACTTCAACAGAAAAAGAGCCACCATCTCCAGTGGCATAAAAAAAATCACATTTCTAAAAATAACATTAGAAGGAAATTAACCCAAATATTTATTTTCAAAGTTAGTCATAACTTTTTTAGACATCTATCCCAAACCTTTAAAAGTATATGTTGTATTTTTACTTCCAAGAAATATGAGGCAGAAATCAATGCCAAGAAGGAAGTCAACCCAGGAACCTGACTGTTACTTATGTATTTCTGGCTCACCATACGCCTTAAATTTAAGGCTATCCATTACTCCACCCATACCTATGGCTTCCATCCAGTAAAAGGTCTGTTGATTCCACTGGATGTTTTGTGCATGCAAATGCCTTGAATTATAGTCTCTCTTCTCTTTTTGATCTCAGTCTCTCTTTCCTCACACCACACACTAAATCTACTCTGAGGCTCCTCTACTGTGTGTGTTTTTTTAAAAAAAAAACTACTTCTGTGTTAAGAAAAGCCTATTCTTTCAACCTCCTAACTGCCTTTTTAAGATGTTAACTTTTTTACACATACCTTTTCCAGATAACCACAACTGACTCATTCCTGTCAGCAAAGCAAAAACCCATTTTACCAAAATTCTCTGCAAAGACTACACTTTCAAATATTTGTAGTATTCAAAGAACAAATTCAGTGTGACCTGCCATTATATAAATTCTTTGTTTTGGGCAATGTTTAGGACTTAGACATATTGAACAGCCTTATGAAACAAACTCTTTTTTTTTGTTACTAAATATCTAATTTATATTTTACTGTATTCAAGTGCAGAGAGGATTTTATTTAAATTGATTGAAATCATTATTTAAATCACTGACGATATTTAAATAATGATTCAAATCATTACTAAGATCTAATCAAATGATTGTCCAAAGTACACTCTTCCTTAATAATAATCTTAATATGTATGCACATTTTGACCAGCTCATTTCATACTTGCTTCTTTTGTTGTCTTCAAAACTTTGGAGAGGGAACACTACTCATAATGTTGTTTATTTGAGTCAGGCATTGCACTTCTTTGTTGCACTTTTTGCAATTTACAAGCATACCTTTCTTACTCAAAGGTATGCCCAAACTGAGTCTATCTCACACACTACTATTATTACAGAGTCTTCCATCTAGTAAGGTTGTGCAGTATGACCTCAAACAATGTATACTAAACCCAAAAGACCTCAAGACTGCTGAAATTTTGAGAGTTCACACACGGCAGATTAAGTGTGATTATAAATAAAAAACACATATAATTAATATTCTCTAATGATACATTTATGTGTGTGTGCCAGCAGATAAAAGAATAATCATCCAGTCATAGTAAACGTTAAGAATATTTCCTTAAAAAATATATTGAAGAATAAACTAACAGTACTTGAAAATTTCACTTGATATAGATTTGGTTGGTGCTTGACAGACTTCTTATAACAGTTTCATAACAGAGACTTATCAAACAGTCTTAACTGAAAACTAAGATATCATAGAATCACAGAATGATGCAGTTGTAAGGGGCCTATAAGGTCATCGAGTCCAATCCCCTGCTCAATGCAGGAATCCAAATCAAAGAAGATCTGACAAATGGTTGTCCAGTTTGGACTGCTCACCAACTCTCAAAGTAATTGATTCCATTGTCGTGCTGCTCTAACAGTTAAGAAGTTTTTCCTTATATTCAGCCTAAATATGGCTTCCTATGGCTTGAGTCCATTATCACATGTCCTGTACTCTGGGATGATTGAGAACAGATCCTACCCCTCCTCTGTGTGACTACCTTTCAAGTATTTGAAAAGTGATATCATGTCTCATCTCAGTCTTCTTTTCTCAAGGCTAAATATGCCCAGTTCTTTCAGTCTTTCCTCATAGGGCTTGGTTTCCGGTCCCCCAATCATCCTTGTTGCCCTCATCTGAACTTGCTTCAGTTTGTTGACATCCTTCTTAAAGTGTGGTGTCCTAACCAGTGGCCTCATATTAACTGTCACTTTTTCTTACATATGACAATTCACCCTCTAAGCATGAATTGGCTGAGACTAGACAGAATCTGAATGATTATACATGTTCTCTCATGCAAATAATACATCTCATTCATTCTTATATGCACATATACACATATATACATGCTGGGTTGCATAATTATATATTCTAACAAAAATGTCTAATGTGCTCTGCTTCTATAGTTTCATTTTTGTCTCTATTGTTTGCATTCCTTCCTGCTTTTCTCTCCAGACCTCTTCTCCTTGACCAGACTGACTTCACCTCCAATAATCCTGTGTTCACTGACAGTTCTAGTGTCTGAAAGGCTACACAGAGAGTGAATTAACGGTTGTAAGTGATATACACAAAGTTGCACAAGACCAGTAACTCGGGTTGTTTCTTTAAAGGAAACAGCATCACTCAACAACATTACTGATAGTAGTCCTGGAGAGGTTAATAGGGCTTCCAACATCATTCAATGTCAGAAGAGAATAGAAAGTTCCATGATTCATATAACTTCAGTCAGAGGTGGAAATAGAGCTGATCAGGTTTGTGATCAAATCTTTTATTTCTAACAGGTAGTGCAGCTGTTAACAAGTCTCCATCTCTGGTTTTAAAAAAATGAGGGTTTTTGTTTTGTTTTGTTTTGCAATGTTTTCTAGACTAAGTACTAGACTGAGTGCTTAGGAAGACAAAAAAAATCTTAGTAATTTACAAAAACACCAGCAGAACCCCATAAATTTCAGTTCCCAACCCAACAATGATTAGATACTACTTGTAGAATTTATAATTCCTATTCCATAATGAGATCTTTGAGCTATAACTCATTAAAATGAAAACACTATAGTGTTTTTAATGCAATTGAAATAAAAAACATTCTGATTTAATTCTTTAAAATTATTGAGTTTTATCCACCTTCTTCAAGTGCCCTTTTGGGCTCAAAAGTAAAATGACAATGAGATAAATAAGTTTAACACCTTTCCTTAAGAAAGCTTTCACATGCTGCGAAAATATACACACAGAATTGGAAGGAAAGTAGAATCATAATACTGTTCACATAATAATAATAATAATAATAATAATAATAATAATAATAATAATAATAATAATAATAATAATAATAATAATAATAAACAGCAACCATGGATTGTACATATCTGAAAAATTTGGTCTCCTAATGAAAACCCAAACATCTGAAAAAATAAGAATATATGAAAAGTGTGATCATAATGTGTACCCAGCTGATGCTCTCAAACCTTACCAGCATACATGTTCCTGCAATCATATAGATGCATTATTTATTTTATTTTATTTATATACTGCCCCTTTAGTGAAAGCACTATTCCGGGTAGTTTACAGATTAAAACTTAAAAACCCCAAAAGTTTTAACAGGCATGAGGAGAAATCTGCCTGATACCAAAAGGCACTGAGGATAGCACCAGCACAATTCAGCTACCTTAATTTTTAGAATCTTTTCCATTTGGGGTTTTTCTTTTGTTTTTGTGCCTTAAATTTAAAGCCACATGAAGTGCCATGGTAGGAAAGCAGTGTACAGTAAATAAAACACGCAACTTAGCCTAACGATAGATGCTACTAACAATAGACACAGTTTTGGCAGCAATCCTGTTATGTTGTAGTATTCATGTCATTGCCTTCTTGTAACGGCAGCAAGATAGATGGCCCAGCTCCCATGCTACATCCTTACATGATGAACTCCAGATACAACTGAGATGCTGAATTTGGATCTGAGCTAGGGCATGTCAATTAGCTATTTAAGCGCATTTCTTCACCAAGCATGTATCCCACTCATTCCTAATATATCTTACAGCCAGAGTGGATAAAAATTAAAGTGGTGGTTTGTTTCTTGAATTAGATTTTCATACATTGAATCACTTTTTAATAAAATGCTTTAATTTAAGAAAAACCTATGTGATTTTAATTTTATACTGTATGTGTTATAATTCTAAAAGTCACCTTATTAAACAGCAACTATACATTCTAATTCTGTTGCAAGAATAGGCGATACCTTTATAGGCCACTAATAATTTTTTTTTAAAAATCATACAAAATGTGAGGTTTTGTGGGTAAATCTCACTTCTTCAAAGCAAGTACCAAAAGTCCAAATGTTTGTGCCAGGAGGTTACTCTTAGATGTAAAGTTCTTGGCAAAATGAATTTACATTTTATTGTATTTACATTATTTTTAAAAAAAGTTTTGCAAATAAGGTCCAACAGTTCATGCACCAGTCTGCAATTTTATGCGCTTCCATAGTTGTCCATATAAATTATTTAGGCTACTCTTTTTAATCTCCTCTAACACTCTGCCTAGTAGATACAATTCAAAAAAACCTTGTACTTCTTAAACTGGGTTTGTGGATGCAGAGATGCATATTTGTTAGCAGCAATATAGGGAGTTAAGAAACAAAAGATGCAATCAGCCTTGCTCAAATCCAACTGAAGTTATTCCTCTACATCCTATTATGATAGAATCATAGAATCATAGTTGAAAGGGGCCTATAAGGCTATCAAGTCCAACCCCCTGCTCAATGCAGAAATCCAAATCAACGGCACTCCACAAAAGCGCAGAGCTGCCTGGGCGGGGACTCTTTGCCCACCCACTCGAAGAATGACAGGGAGAAGACGGGCAGGCCTGGCTCAATGTGGGTTGGACACGACTGGACAATTTGTCAAGGGGAACCTTATCTTTTACCTTTATCTAGATAAAGAAAGCCATATTTACAAGTTTCCATATTAAAACCAAGAAACATCCTATCGTAAAGTCCACATGACTAACAGAACTGGAGCCAAACAACTACAGTAGATAAATTATCTACATTGAATCTTTTACTAGTGACAGATGGGGAGAAATCAGTCTTGTCCATGTAAAATTTGTTCGATTGCTGCTAACCTAATCTTATGAAATGTTCAGTTCACAAAAATGTAATGTTCAGAAGGAAAAAGAAAAGAACATGGACAAAAATGAGGTAATCATGCTTTCCTAAATTTATGCTGGAATGGAAAAGAAAGTAAGGTACTCCATATGTACTGCCTAACATCTATAACTCATCATGCACACCAATGGAGTCACACAATCCAGAGCCAACATTTGTAAACCTACTTAGCATGGACTCAGAAAAATGCATATATATACTGCAACAGTCTCTTTAAACTGAAAACCGAGAAAGCACAATTCACTTGTTCTTAACCACAGTTCTAAAACTGCAAGCTACTCATTATGAGATGCTAATTATGAGTTATTTGCATGATATTCATTACAGGAAAAATAATCTGAAAGATACAACACACATGCGGGGATGCTTAGAGTGCATAGTATGCAGAATTTAAGGTTCACAAAAACATACAACAGTTGTTTAAAGGAAGAACATGGACACACACAGTCATACGCTAGTGTTTTCTGAAGCAAAAAACTGCATCTGAAGACCTGCAGCAGTTTTCATGCTGCCTTCTTTCACTAATCCTTCTCTTCTGAGTAATATGCTACACATCCAAATTTCTCATCTATTTGTAAAGAATCTATCTTTATATTGTACATTCTGCCACTTACGAAGCTTTCAAAGCCAAGGTACTCAAGCTATTGTACACTTAAATTACAAAATTATTTTGGCTGAATCTTGCAATTCATCCATGATCTGCCTAGGAGCAAATGCAACACACAAAGAAGCTCAGTTTCCACGGGTCCCACATGGATTTAATCTTTGATTAATTGAACAAAAACTTTTTTAAAAACCCAGACGTTATTTCTTTTAATCACAGGAAAGATAACTCTTCTGTGGCTTTGCTGGTAAGAGAGCCAGCAGATGTCTGTCTGGTCTGGAGGGAATTTCCCTTTCTCAGGAGAAAACAGCTTAAACAGAAGAAGGGCAGCCATATGCTTACTATGCACTGCTTAACAGATGATGTAGAGAAGCATCCACTACAATGGTGAGGAGACTTTTTAAATTAAATTTCATTTAACATTCAAGGCAATCAGCTGAAAGCAATTTACATGCTAGATCCAAGTTAGGTCAGATGATTGTCATCTGAATTATCTGGACACAAAACACAAAGCTAGTTCATTGAGCTTACATGATTGGTTTAAGTAAATGTTACAAAGAAGATGAAATCAAAATGAGTGACTCTTGATGTTCAACTTCAAGGTCATTTAAGGTTTACATTATCTTGAGGAACATGACTCTCTGAAACTGTAAAATATGCCCTTTCTTATGTACATGGTCATCAATTTATCGTAAATTTAAATTTGCAATCCCAGTAAGAATTCTCTCTTTACTCCAAACAAAAAAAACTTAAAATATTTCCAACACAAAAAAACCCAAAAACAATAAACCTTTAGAATCTCAAGCATACTTAAAAATTTAACAGAGGTATAGTTGGCTCAGACGTATTAAACATATATATCAGAATTCCATTTGATAAATATCTCTGGAAAAATCCACAAGCAGAATGTAAGAGCAATCACTGTCTCCCACTGTTCTCCAGCAAATGGTATTCAAGGACATGCTGACTCTGATACAGGAGGAAGCATACAGCCATTATAACCAGTTAACAACAACAGCCTTATGCCCCAAGAATGTCTAAACTCTCTCTGAAGCCTTCTTGTGTCAGCAGATTTCATAGTTTGAGCATATTGGGAAAAAGTATAAGCATCCAATATTTAGCTCAAATAGATAGTACAGGTCGTTCTATAAGACAAAGAAAAAAACACTCTTTTCACACTATGCATAATATTATAGATAATTTAAACCACTTGGTTTCTCTACCAACCTCTTATCTAAGCTAAAAAGCCCCAAGGATTGTCTTGCCTTCACAGAAGCATTTATTTACCCTGGATTATTTTTGTTGTCCTTTTCTAGTTTTGCAATACAGTATGCTTTTTGAGGTGTGGTGACCAACACTGTATAGGGGGTTCTACGAGTAATAACATCACAGATTTATAATCAATTATTTTAAAAACCTTCCATTTTAAGTACATAATCAAGGCTGCCTCATGTTGCCTCATGCTCCACAAAGCCAAGATGAGGAAGTTTAGGCTGATGCCTTAACAGAGAGACATGTCCTGTAATAGGCAGTGATATTGTGCAAAGTCAGAAATTGTGCTTGTTTACAACTAGAGATTGCAGCATTAGTTAAAAGTGGTTGACACACTTCATCAACTGTTAGCAAGACCAGAATTAGAATTTGTTATCATCACTGTTGTCTTGTAAAATATTAATTCATTCCACTGTTCACTGAATTATTATTTGCCAGTCATTAAATTAGGAAGAAATTAGCACTTTGTACATACTCTGAATTTAGTTAACATTAGGCTACAATCCTACATCCACTCAACTGGAGATAAACCCTACTAAATTCAGTGATACTTACTTCAGAGTAGATGTGCACAGAGCTGAAAGTACACTCCCAGAAAAAATTGATGAAATCTACAATGACTCCAATTATATCACAAGTCACCAAGCTCTATAGAGGTTCAAAATGATGCCCAATCAGGTTCCTTTTTGCTCCAGCTTCTTTATTGTTATGGACGTGCCACAGTTTTTGCCCTGTTTTTCCTGCTACGGTAGTTGTCTGCTCACCCCTTCCCTATCCTGTTCACCACCCTCTCTTGCTTCTCTCTCAAACACAAAATATCCCCACGTCCACAAAGTCTTTGATTTTTTTGGTCTCCTTTGTATCTCTGTTCATAAATGCAAAGGACCGTTTCCTCTTTTTTTAAACCTGTGCTTAATACCACACATCCAAAGATTTATTACCATGGAAGGGGAACCCATTATGTGACATCACCTCCAGCCCTCAATATGCCCGAGGACACAGTGTGCACACCCACCCACGCTGCAGTATCTCCTATTGTGTGTATCAATAATCCAGATTAAAATTTAAGAAAAAGTGCAAAAGCGTGGGAATCTGTTACAAGTGGAATCAGACCAGTTTGCAGCTAACCCACAGCAACTATACAGTACTTTCCTGATTTATTGCAATGGTGTAGTTTCTGCCTAGGATTATACTGCCAAGTGGTAGACTACAGTTATTAAATGTTTCTTCATCTAGAAAAATGTCTGCAAACAGAAAATTAGCCTGCCAGATAAATGGTTATGTCTATTCATCTTGATGCCACGGAATATTCTAACAGCTGGGAAGTTATTTTTGTTTGTTTGTACTACTTTTTTCGGGTAGCTACTTTGTCCATGCACCAGTGCCATTTTATGAAGACTGGGAGAAAGAAAGAAATATAAATTAGTGACCTCCAAGAAGTCCTGTAATCAGTAACCCTACTCAGGTCATGCAAACTAAAGACCATGGATTTCTGTGCTGATTCAATCCATATCATATACTGTCTTCCTCATTTTTTGTTGCCCTCAACTTTTCCCAGAATTATTGTCTTTTCCAGCCTTATTTTCTCATGATAATATGGCAGCCTCAATTTAGTCATTTTTGTTTCTAGAGAAATTCCAAAATGTGACATTAGAGATCTACTATAAACCACCAGAAAGATGAATAAATAGGTGCTTCTTTATTTAGGATACAATTGGCTGAAATTCCTGTAGAATACTTTCAACAAGTTGATAGGTTTAGTGTTACATGACTTGATGCCAATGGGGGAAATGACTGATAGGAACCTAAGGTATCATTGTACTAGTGATCAGAATTGGGGGGGGGGGGACGAGTAATGGAGAGAATGAACTTGAGAACAAAGAGAATGCAATATCTGTGGTTTGCTCTGTCACACAACCACAATATTTCAAACATCCATGTCAACCTTAATCACCAGTCTTACAATATTCATCTTCAACAACAAGTCAGTTCATTCAAAATATGATATCAGTCATCTATGATATGATCACAAATGAGGAGACTGACCTCATCTGTGAGCTATTTCAGTGTGCCACTGAAATAGCTATTCTTGAAACTGTTGTCTTTTAAAGACAAATAAGAACCAAAAACCTTTCCCTCTCTGGTTATAAGACACAAATCAAAGCTATCAGCAACTAAGCTGCTTGGAGAAGTCTGGAACAGTTCTCTTCAACATACTGAGATTGCATAATATGTTTTCAGGTTTATTTGTTATTCTTTTTTTCAAGCTGAATGCCACTGCAACTGGTAGCCAACACAGTCAGTGAGTGACTTGGGACTAATATTAAACAATTCACAGTAATATTTATTGCATATTGTTTATATATTTTCGTTTGTATATCTTAACTGAAATCCAAACTTCTTTATGGATTATATCAAAATGGATGGAAGTCTAAATAATCGTCTAGACTTAAGGAGAAATTCCTGACAAATGAGTATAAGTGAAAATACCATCTCTAGTCAGCCTCTGACATACATTGAAGCATAGAAGTGCAAAGCATGTTCAATAAGACTGATATGAAAACTAGTTGAAAGTTATCTTTTCCAATACAGCTTATCAAGAAACTGGGAAATTGAGGGATCCTGGGCTCTGGTGCTCTTTGGAAAGATTCAGATTTTGTAATCAAAAATTTTGCGCTCTACGTGGGGCTGCCTTTGAAGACGGTCCGGCGACTGCAACTGGTCCAGAATCGAGCTGCGCGGCTGGTGAGTGGTGGGGCCGCTAGGGACCATATCAAGCCGATTCTATTTAAGTTACATTGGCTACCAGTTGCTGCCCGGGCCCAATTCAAAGTGCTTGTTTTGACATATAAAGCCCTAAACGGCTTGGGCCCTGGATACCTGAAGGACCGCCTCCTTCCATATGAACCTACCCGGCAGTTAAGATCTAGCCAGGGGGCCCTTTTGAAAGAGCCGTCCCTCAAGGAGGTAAGAGGGATGGCTTGTAGACAAAGGGCCTTTTCGGCAGCTGCCCCCAGACTATGGAATGCCCTCCCGACTGAGATTCGTCTGGTGCCGACGCTGATGACATTTCGGCGCCAGGTCAAAACCTTCCTGTTCCAGAAGGCTTTTAATTGAAATGATATCAGCTGTGGGTCCGATGGCAATTTTTAGAGTATATATTTTAATTGCATTTTAATTGTTTTGTCTTTTTATTGTATTTTAAATGTTGTAAGCCGCCCAGGGACCTCTGGGTAGTGTGGGCGGCATATAAGTTAAATAAATAAATAAATAAATAAATAATCAGTGCCTGGAAGAAGCTGGCTGAGAAAAGAGGGTTAATGCCCAGCAGTAATTGGAAGGGAGTAGCACATGCAGCTTATCAGTGTGAGAGTGGCCTCCATTCTTTAGTATTGAGCTAATTGGGAAGATATTTTTCAGCTGAGTGAGGAGAGGAAGCAGAAACTGTTCTTCACTTAGTAAACTTCAAGGTAACTAGACACCAGATTGGAACGTCTTTTGGACTTAATGCTTAATGTATAAAAATGGGGTCAGCTGCTATTTTAGTTGGATTAGTTATCTCTTGGGAGATGCTATGCTTATTTGCTGTCCTGCTGCAAGGAATGTACTTCTTGTATGCTCTGAAACTATGATGAAGCTGTGCTAGACTGTAACTACTAGAATAGTTTAGTTAATTTTATTTTCTTGTGTGCTTGCTCTGTATTGTTCCTGCTTCATACTTTTAATTATTTGCTCCAGAATGTTTTTTTGACTTTTTTTGCAAGTGTTGAAATTGTTTGAAACCTTTTGCTCTTTTTCACCATCTTTTAATAAAACATAAAATTTCTTCATAGAATTGTTTGCCTTTTTGAATTAAGAGGGTTTGTATTACTTAAATTCAGGCCTTGCCTTGACCATCTACTGGGAGCTTGGATGTTTTGTGGGTGTGGTGGTATTTCTATCTTACAAGGTTGGCTAAGAGTCAAAGTGCTCATCCTTGTAGATTCTGGGGAGCTCCCTAGAAGCACTACTTAGTTGGGTCAGACTAAGGTGTTGGGAAGTTGTCTGGCAAAAAGATGCCCCCAGCCAATCAGCACATTTGGCCTTTCTGATTTTACCCAGGCTGCTAGAGCAGTGTGGCTCAGTGGTTAGTGTGTGCCTCCCTGAACCCAGGGATCCTTGACACAGCTGACCCAGAAAGAATGTCACAAACATTTGCCTGGTTCTAGTAAAAGCCATGGTTTTTCCCAACAATTTTGCAACTGGAAAACTGACTATTTTTTCTGACTTGTCAGACTCTTGCACAGTAACATTTTAAATCAATTAGGAACTAGTGATACTGAAACTTGTCCAGAAGGTACAAAATCAGGCAAAAATAATGGTAATGATTTAGTGAAGCTTAAAAGACAGAAACCACTGCTAAGGTAGTATACCACTAACCCACAGACGTAAAAGGACAATATTTGTATATGGTTAACCATGTTAGACCAGTGCAGGAAAAACAACTTCAACTTTGTTCAATTAAGTAGACTACAGTCCAGAAAAGTTTGTCCAAATAAAAGTTATCCTGTTTGTGTTTGTTTGATCGATTGATCGTTTGTTTGTTGTTTTAGAGGAAAGTCAGGCATTAACTTTATGATCCAAACAGGTGTCTATCCCTAGTTCATACATCTTATTATACTTGCAATCCAACTTGGCAGTTCACTCGCAGAACGTCCTCATTCTGTGGAACACAAAGGAGCCACAACCCTCCTTCTTAATACAACCCAAACTTGCAGGACTAGGAAAATCACTGGAGCTAGGGGGTTTTTTTGGGTGTGGATGTGTGCTGCAGCAGGCTGTTTGGAGAGAAAAGGGCAAGAATGATCTGTGATGCTAACAGGCATCTATTACCATGACACTAGATGCAAGCCACAATCTTAACCAGCAGATAGCAGTAATCGGGTAGTGGTGCAATCTGACTAACAGCATGATATGAACCTGAAAATTAGAGCCATGCTAAATACACAATACCACAGCCCACAAAATATAGGAAAGAGGGCTGAAAGCCACTCTGACAGGCCTAGAAACACATTCTACTTCTGGCAGAACATCAACATTAGCACTTCAAAACAGTATAAGTAAAAGGCTTTCTGGCACATGATTGTGCAAAGGTATTCACTGACATATGGTTAGCATTAACACTGGTTGCAGACTACCATTGTGGAAAGAACTAGGAATGACTGAATCTGTCTTTACTGTTAGTAGGCCAACTCTGCCTATAATATCTGCAACTAATTTCCAGAAGGATCAAGAACAAAGTTGTTTCAAGGATCACATTCTAAAATTTGAACAGTTTTACCTGTCCAAGTATGCAATACAGTTGGAACCATCCCCAAATGATAACAATAATACAATAATACAATAAAAACATTATTTACAATAAGTCTACAGAAAATCAACAGAGCTAATGTAGGTTTCAGGATCCTGAAGCCTTTCCAGTGTGTAAATGTATATGAGGAAGAATTACTGCTTTCTCTCTGTGGCTACTTTGGGGTAAAAATTACACAGAACATAGACATCCTCATTCACAGTCCTTATCTTTACACTGGTGCCAAAAATTCAACTATTTCAAGATAATAAGGCACAGATTAAAGTAACACTAATTACTGGCACATCTTTTAAAAATATAACTTCACAGTAGGCCAAGTAGTATAATAGAATAGTTACGTATTATTTATTGTTATGTGTACTGAATAATAATAATTGCAAGTCCTCAAGTTGATTCCGACCTTTCCAGGGTTTCTCAAGTAGAGAATACGAAGAAGTAGTTTAACATTTCCTTTTGGGGGGGGGGCACTCTGGGGACTGTGCAGCTTGCCCATATCATGTATGAAACAATCCTCATGCAAATCCAGAAACTATCATATAAAAGTTTCTTTTGGTAGGTATTGGAAAAGGCAAATGTAATTTGCCAGCTTGTATATGACTTGGTCAACGGTCACTTTGTTTTAGTGTTAATGAAAAGTACAGGGTTTTTCTGCCACAAAAAGACTGATCAAGTCTGGATTTACATTCAGACATTCTAGGTCCTGTTTTGTGCTATCGTGTCAATCCTGACTGGATAGTTGACTAAGTCTGATACTTGGCTGCAAAACCAGAGGTCCAGATTCTTATTCTCACTGTGCTTCCCATAAGAAAAGTCTACCTGTGTATCCTTGGGCAAGCTGCACAGTCCCAGAGGGCCCCAAAAAGAAGGGAATAGTAAATCACTTTAGAACACACTCTGTCTAGAAAACCATATTAAGGGTCACAATAACTCTAAATTGACTTGGGAACACATGATTACTATGTAATAAGGTACACAACATGAATTTGACCAAACTCCGGGAGGCAGTGGAAGACAGGAGGGCCTGGCGTGCTCTAGTCCATGGGGTCACGAAGAGTCGGACACGACTTAACGACTAAACAACAACAAGGTGCACAAGGTATGTAAGGTATTGAAGGAGTGGTTCCCACCAGTGCCACTCCCTATGAGCAGACATTTGAACCCAGGAATTCTGAGTCCAAATAGTCACTCTGCTTCTACAATACACTGGCCGTGATGTAGTCTGCTACTCTTTTGGTAGGTACAGCACACCTTTTAGAGCCTAGATACAATGTAATGCTTGTGAAATAAAAATCCTCACTAGTAGCATTACTCTAGGGCAGTGGTTCCCAACCTTGGTAATCCAGATGTTCTTGGACTGCAACTCCTAGAAGCCTTCACCACTAGCTGAAGTGTCTGGGAGCTGCAGTCCAAGAACACCTGGATTATCCAAGGTTGGGAACCACTGCTCTAGGATAAACTGTTATGTAAGTGGATACCGCCCTTGGGCTAACTCTAAAAATGTGCACATTTACATTGTTGGGCACTGATCTCCATGTTTAATTCTGAATATAGGATAGAGATTAACTATTTGGTATCCCGGATGAGTCCATTGATCTGTATGAGTCTATATTTTGGAGATTTTTCCCAGGTTCAGGGATCAGAATTATTCTAGTTTTCTACACTGAGGGAGTAGGCCACAATTAAGAATGCAATTAAGCAATCCTGTCAGCTAGGATGCAAGATCTTCAATTTTTTTAAAAAATTCTCTTGCAAACCAAACTAGTCAAGAGATGTTTTCTAAAAATAATAATAATACATATACATATACATATATACATATACATACACACACACACACACACACACACACACACACACATTCCTTGTTAGGAATGTATATTGCTCTCATGCCTTTACCACTTTAAATGTACCATTTTATAGAATTGTTTCTGTTGCAGCTAGTCATTATAAGAACTTTCTAACTTGGAACGGGTACCCAAGTTTGCTTGTTCTCCTTCATCCTTTATTTTTTGTGTGTGCTGATTGCTTTTACTAAGCTTATGCAGGAAGGCCTTTTCAACTATGAATAGGGTTAAATGCATGATTGAAAAGAGAGAGAGAGAGCTGCCTTCTCTCCATAGTCCTTTGACAGAAGAGTTCATACTGAAACTGTTTTTGCTATTCCTTCTTCTTTAATATTTAAAATGTTTATGCCATTGCCAGATTTTTGCCTGGACTATTTAGATCAACACTGTATTTCCCTTGTGAAAACTGACATTTATAGAGAAAATTACCTAGCATAATTTTGACAAGAACATGCCCTTTACCACATTGCAGAGGACCTTTCACTACCAGAAAGCATGTCCCTGCAGATGGTAATCTGAACCTTGTTCTACTTAACAAAAACAAAAACATGGAATTGATTTAACTATATTTTAAATCCTCAAAAGGCCTGGTTCAGAAAGTCAGTAAGGGAGTTAAAGAGACTTCAGCAGAAATATTTCATCTTTTAAAGTGAGCTACTGCTTCCATATTACTATTGCCTTTACTTACAGAGAACTTTTTAAGAGCTACACTCTTTTCTACTTACATGCCCTATCAACTCCAATCCATACAATCTCTTCAGTTGTGACTCCAATAGGTAACCTAAGTAGTGTAGTTAGGATGGCTATGCTCAGAATAACGTGAAATAATACAAAACAAAGTACTCATTGTGCAGCCAAAACTGTAATCTTGATAAGATCCCCTTCCCCACTATTTCTAAATTGTTTGGAGGAAATGAGTTATTACTGGACAGCAGGTATAGTTTGTCCCTTGGCTTTCCCCCCAAACCTTCTCTCTTGGGAATAACATGATAAAGTTTGCTTGCTTGCAAGGGAGGCTAAAGAACAGGCTTCATAAATGCTTTTACCAAATAAAAAGTCGTAGTTTTGAAGATACAAAAGATTTTGTTTTGTTTTGTTTTGTTTGCTATAACAGACCAAAGCAAAACAAGTGTGCTTCTTATAGCACTCTCTGGGCAGTGTACAATTTAATTATGTTCCTCCCCCGAGCAAGCTGGGTACTCAATTTACCAACTTTGGAAGGATGGAAGGCTGAGCAAGCATCCAGCCAGCTACCAGGGATTGAACCCAGGTAGTGAGCAGATTTTGGCTGCAGTACTTGTTGGTGTAAATTAGCAGAGCTTTGTCCCAGACCAGGCAGTCCAGCTGAATCACACAGACAAAGACAGCTTCTTCCAACTCCAAGTATATTTACAATATATACAGACGTTTTGGCAGTACAAACCGGCAGCATGACAGCATGACATTCATTAGAAGAGATCCTACATCTTCTCCACATGTCCACAATTATACACATGCACATTTACATATAGCCAATCAGTAAGGACATTGCATCACCCCAGACACTACTTCATTTAATACACATTCTGCATGATTCAGCATTTTGCACACCTGTCAAATATGGCTGCTGATTATCATAGGCCTTGTTCTGCCTCAGTGACAGTACTGCAGTACTATAGACTAACATGGCAATCTTTGGGGAATAAACAAAACAAGACAAAACCAATAGTTGAGATCCCTGATATCTCTTATTTATTTTATTTATTTAACTTATATGCCGCCCACACTACCCAAAGGTCTCTGGGTGGCTTACAACAATTAAAATACAGTAAAAAAGATAAAACAATTAAAATACAATTAAAATATATACTCTAAAAATTGCCATCAGGACCCACAGTTGATATTATTTCAATTAAAGGACTTCTGGAACAGGAAGGTTTTGACCTGGCGCCAAAATGTCATCAGTGTCGGCGCCAGACAAATCTCAATTGGGATGGTGTTCCATAGCCTGGGGGCAGCTGCCGAGAAGGCCCTTTGTCTACAAGCCATCCGTCTTACCTCCTTGAGGGACGGCTCTTTCAAAAGGGCCCCCTGGCTAGATCTTAACTGCCGGGTAGGTTCATATGGAAGGAGGCAGTCCTTCAGGTATCCAGGGCCCAAGCCGTTCAGGGCTTTATATGTCAAAACAAGCACTTTGAATTGGGCCCGGGCAGCAACTGGTAGCCAATGTAATTTAAACAGAATTGGCTTGATGTGTCCCCTAGCGGCCCCACCACTCACCAGCTGCGCAGCTCAATTCTGGACCAGTTGCAGTTGCCGGACCGTCTTCAAAAGCAGCCCCACGTAGAGCGCATTGCAATAATCTATACGAGATGTTACCAGTGCGTGTGTAACTGTCATGAGACTCCACTCGTCCAGGTAGGGCCATAGCTGGTATAATTTCCGTAGCTGAAGGAAGGCACCCCTGGCCACCAAGTCCACCTGGGCTTCCAGAGTTAGACTGGGGTCCAGGAGCACCCCCAGGCTGCGGACCCTGTCCCTTAGGGGGGGTGTAACCCCATTCAGGGCAGGGAAATGGCCCTCCAGCCTGTTTGGTGAAGCACCCACTAACAGCACTTCCGTCTTGTCTGGCTTGAGTTTCAATTTATTAACCCTCATCCAGTCCATTATCAGGTCCAGACACGAGTTCAGCACAGAAACCGCCTCACCTGGATTGGTGGAAAACGAGAGGTAGAGCTGAGTGTCGTCAGCATATTGCTTACTCCTCAGCCCAAACCTCCTGATGACCTCTCCCAGCGGTTCCATGTAGATGTTAAACAGCATGGGGGACAGTATCGAGCCCTGAGGAACTCCATGACATAAATGCCATGGGACAGAGCAACTGTCCCCCAGCACCACCCTCTGGACACGGTCAGCCAGGAAGGAGCGGAACCACCGTAAAGCGGTGCCCCCAACTCCCAACCCAGCCAGTCTATCCAGAAGGACACCATGGTTGATGGTGTCGAAAGCCGCTGAGAGGTCCAGGAGTATCAACAGGGTCACACTCCCCCTGTCTCTCTCCCGGCAAAGGTCATCGTACAGGGCGACCAAGGCAGTCTCCGTACCAAAACCCGGCCTGAAACCCAATTGAAATGGATCCAGAAAATCCGTTTCCTCCAGCAGCGCCTGGAGTTGCCCGGCCACAACCCGCTCCAACACTTTGCCCAAATAAG
Organism: Intellagama lesueurii; assembly: GCA_037013535.1. NCBI lineage: Eukaryota > Metazoa > Chordata > Lepidosauria > Squamata > Agamidae > Intellagama > Intellagama lesueurii. The sequence goes on along the minus strand of JBAJHW010000003.1, from coordinate 53,024,149 downwards.
GGAGGTTCGCCACTGGTCGGTAGCTAACCACCAGCCTTGGGTCCAGGTTAGGCTTTTTTAGGAGTGGCCAAATTACTGCCTCTTTCAAGGTGGTAGGGACCACTCCCTCTCTCAAAGAGGCGTTCACGGCCTCCTGGACCCAGGTGCGAACCCCCCTGGCAGATCTTCCAATTGGCCAAGATAGGCAAGGGTCGAGCGGAGTGGTGGTAAAACGGACAGATCCAAGCACCCTGTCCACATCCTCAGGTCTCAACAATTGAAACTCATCCATTAATACTTGACCTAAGCAGGGCACACTGGACACATCCTCTGATTCTGAAGTAATGGTGGAGTCCAACCCACTGCAAATCTGAGTGATTTTTCCCTCAAAATCAATGGCAAACTCATCACAGCGAGCTGATGAGCAGTCCGGGACCTCCACCGGATTTCCCGGTTGAAGAAGATCCCGGACCACCTGAAACAGCTCTGCTGGACGACATTCTGAGGAAGCAATACAGCTGGAGAAATATTGTCGTTTTGCCAGCCATATTGCCACGAAATAGGCCCAGTAATGGGCTCTAAGTCATGTTCAATCGGACTCCCAGCGGGATTTCCTCCACCTGCGCTCCAGCCGTCTCCCCTCTCGCTTCATCGCCCGCAGTTCAGAAGTATACCAAGGAGCTGTCTGGGCTCTGCGTGCAAGGAGAGGGCGCTTAGGCGCAATCGTGTCAACCGCACGGGTCATCTCCCTATTCCATAGGGTGACCTGAGCTTCGACAGGAGCGCCAACCATATCAGACGGATAATCCCCCAGAGCATTCAGGAAACCATCCGGATCCATTAGTCTCCGAGGGCAGATCATCTTAATAGATCCCCCACCCTTGCAGAGGGGAGAAGAAGCTAATAGACTAAACTTGACCAGGAAGTGGTCTGACCATGACAATGGGGTCACAACCAGCCCCTCCACATCCAAACCACCATCTTCCAGTCCCGTTGAGAAAACCAGCTCCAAGGTATGGCCCTTCTCATGTGTCAGGCCGATGACACATTGAGACAGCCCCATGGTTGTCATGGCGGCCATGAAGTCCTGAACCGCCCCAGTCAAGGCAGCCTCGGCATGGATGTTGAGGTCCCCCAGCACCAACAGCCTGGGAATCCTCAACACCAGGTCCGAGACTACCTCCGTCAGCTCAGGCAGGGAGACTGTTGGTACGCAGCAGGGTGGGCGGTACACCAACAGAATCCCCAATCTGTCTCGTAAGCCCAACACACAATACAGGCCCTCAAGACCTCCTCTCAGAGGGATAGGAAGCCTGGTCTTATCTTATCTAAATCTTCCTACAAGTGATTGTAGGTTTCTCTTCAAAAAGGCTCAGGGTGAAAAAAAAGTAAAATTTCATTCCATAGAATGAATACAGATCAACCTAGAAACAATGGGTTGTGTCTCCTACTTTCTTACTTTTTTTCCTGCACAAGTGACTAACATCCATCCTTACTGCCCTCCCCATCCCAGAAAGTCCTTTGTGTATGCCACTGTCCCAAGAGAATATTGTTGTCCATATTGCTCAATAATTACCTTACCTAGCAACAAGGAGAAATCTCTATAATGAACTTCATTAGTCATCAATATTCACACACCTTTATGAATACTAGTTAGTACAGAGCAGTATTGGTTATTTCTAATGTAGAACTTCAAAACTCTACTTACTTGAGGCAATTTAATTAGAACAAAATCTAATTAAAATGGAATGTAGTGTGATGCACTGCCTAGGATAGGGGTGTGATGTGGAAAACCTCAATTTCAAATCTCACTTCAGCCTTACATACAACAGCCTTACGTAAGTCACCCCTTTCACAGTGAATGGAACAATACTGGTATATTGCATAATACTGGGTTAGTTATAAGAAGAGCTTAAAACACTTGAATGAACTGCATGCTGTATTAAAACTGTAGCTGTAAGAAGTGACGGCAACAAAATGGATTATTCTCTTTGTTCTAGAATGCAATACATATGTTTCATACATAAGAGAAACTGATGTGCATCTAACCAAATACATAATAACTAATAGCATTTATCTGGTATGCAGAATTCTGTATCAGCACACGGGATTTATTTATTTATTTATTCGATTTCTATCCCGCCCTTTTAGACAAAGTCTACTCCGGGCGGGTTCCACCAAACATTATAAACTAAAACAGTTACATTATAAACTAAAACAGGGATGTAAGGCTTTTTAAAAAGCTCCATGAGAGCCTCATGCTGACCAGCAACTACTGGAACAACAGCACCAGAACAACAGTATCTCTACTGCTCTATAACTATAGCATAAATTTCACAACCTACATTTTCTGAACTATGCTTTATCTTTATGATAAGGATGGTAAGACTTCATGTTGATAGCAGCAAATATTTTTTCTTAACAGAACCCTAAAAGACAAATGTAAAATGGGGAATGGGGACAGCTTCTTACCTAACTTGTGTATCCTATGCTCTGATAGTCATATATGAAGATACAAACCCTTATCTTTATTAGAACAGATCTGAAACACTAACATTAAATTCAAAAGCAGTATAATTCTTTTTAAAGGCAAATAACTAATAGTTCTAGTTTATGTTAACATTCACATTGGCCAAGCATAGCCGAGGCAAGCCATTAAATTAATGAAGAGAAAGAAATCAAGGTATGTCTATTTGCTCAAAAGCAAGTCTTGCACAGCAGTCTAACATGCAAAAATCACCATAACTGCAGAGGTGGAGATTGAAAGGAAAATAACACAGCACACAACTATATGTGTGAGAGGGTGAGGTTCTCCCAAAGTGAGAACAAGGACCAGAACAGTTATCTATAAAGCAAGGAGATAAGCTCCACGATCCAGAAGATTTGAAAAGGGGAAGAGATAATCACGGGACTACTACACAAGATGCTAAACTTGTGGTTAGAAAGCAATGGCAAGCTTTTATTCCAGCAGCACGATTCATCCAGATTCTTGTATCTGAACAATCAGACTTGCAATTAAGCCCGTATTTTTTCTCTTGATGGCCAGTAATAAGACAAAACAAGCTAATTGTAAAACGTGGCAATAAGAAAAAATCCTGCTAGAACAATTAGTCAACTTTTATCACTTCAGGGAACACCACTTAAATGTAGAGTTGACTGTTGTGCCTAGTTAGAGAGATGAAGAGGCTGACTACTACAACTCTTTCCTCAATATGTGACTAATAAGCTTCAACTTGTACCTTCCAGCACTCTGAAAATTAAGATGATGACATTTCCACATCAACACTGAACACCAAGAGCGCTCTTCTGAGAAACAGGGTGCTGTCAACTGCTTATAAAATACACTTGCTGTGTTTCTTCTTACTGGATTTCCTAGACATTTCTTTTCAAAATTTCACAGCTATCTTCTGCTATGTGCTCTCTTTTTTATAACAGACAAGGAACACACCTATTATGAAGAGAAAGGTGCCTCTAAATTAGTACATGAAAATTCTTCTGAGTAGTGAAGCTCATCTTATCTCACTTCCATTCTATAAAGAAGAAAATCCCTTCATTTCCCTATTAATCCACATCTTTTTTGTATACATTTCTCAAAATTCCAAGGAAGAAATCATGTGAAACAGGTGGTAAGAACTCTGAGAGGTCATGTCTGTATATATCACACGTCCTCAATCTGTTGCTCTTCAAAGGTTTTGGACTCCACGTGCCATCAATCCCAGCATATATGACAAACAGGTGTATTCTGGGTGTTGTAGTCAAAGCATCTGGAGGGAACAGAGGCACACAAAAACACATATGGGAGCATAGGGGGTTGAGGAGTGCGGCTACAAAGACACCAAACCAAGGCAAATTCTCAGGAGATGAGTCTTTGACTCAGGGGAATCAAAGACTGTCTTGAGGAAGCAGTGGCAAATATAAGTGAATTAAAGACAAAAACAAGTACCCTCCAGAAGAGAATTTTTTAAATGTTACTGCTCACTCGGCACACTCTTCAGACAAGGGCCGAAGGGTAAAGGAAGGAAAAGGCCTCCTCTGATGGAGATTAGCTTGACATTGACTAGTGACTGATGTTCTGCTTGACCTCTTTATAGAAACATTGCTGATGAATTTCAGAAAAAAATATATCGAGCTGTCTATCTCTACATTATGGATACATTCTTGTTCTTTGCTTTTCTGCCTAGATATTTCTGTACAGTATAAAGTTTTTAAAAGGCAAGACAAACCTACAGCATTGCTAAGTATATGTATTTGGTCTTCTAACATTTCATTTTTAATTCTATAATTTGTTTTTTGCAAATCTCACTCTCTATTACATACATCCCAGGTTACCTATCAGCACAATTTAAAACTAGACAAACAATCTAATATTATCCAACCACCATATAGAAAACATTTTAGTTTTTTGGTGTTTTTTTTTAGAATATGCATGCTTTATTATATTTCCAAACGCTTAGTAGAAGCACCTGGAAAGTGTTTCTATGCTACATCTATTTTAAAATAAATCTTGTCTTTCTCACCAAGGCTTTCATTGTAATCTAAATCAAGATGACTTACACAAGGGCAAAAAGCTTAAAACTGCTTAAAACGGACTGACTACACCAGCAATTTAGGAACAAAACAAGCCTGACTCCATTAACTGCAGAACTGATATCTTCAAAATACAATGGCCTATAAAAGTTAACATACAGTTTAGACACTGAGTTGATGCACAACAACAAAATAGCACTGACTACATATTATGTAATTACATAATTATGTAATGAAACTACACCTATATGTGCCCAACAGGCCAACCTTACAATCTTACAGGTCATTTAATCAACATTAAATGACATAATTTGATACATATTATCAAAAACCACAAACATTTATATAACTTTCCAGATAGGACAAGAAAAGAAAGACATAAACATTTACAAGGCATCCACAAAGTACGTTAAATATATTTTAACACAGAAATTACAAGGATAAGGATTCATTACTTACTGTATCTGAAAACTGGCAAACCCCTTACTTATGCCAATGTTTCACAAAGGACACTTTTTAAGTGTTCTTTATTAAGAGCACTGCACACAACACATCTTGTGTTTGCTGATCAACAGTGCATACTTAGGTGGCAACAGCTCTGGAGGACTACCACTGCACACACCAATATGAACAAAAACCAAACAATAAGTGCACAGTAAATTAAAGTTTGAGATCTATTACCATGAGAAAAATGCAAGGCAACTGAAATGAATCAGAAAATGTGCTACTGTACACCAAGTAGATACAAATGTGTACAAGACTATTGTTGTTTCTGTTTGTATTGATCTGACACAGTTTTGGGCTAGCTAAAATGCTTAAAATGATTCTTCATATTTTTACTCCATACCTCTCTGTTTTTGTTTTTGTTGCTATTTTAACTCTTTCTTAATAAAATTAGCTTCTTGTATTTCAAAACAACAAAACAAATGTAGTTATTCCAACTTACGTAGCCATATTCATCCACTCAGCCAAGTTCATTGTCTGCTTCCATACATGCATTATTCCATACAGATGCTGGCAGAATGCTAGTATTACACAGTTAAATCCAACAAGTTTTTTCCCCACAAAACCAACTATTTCTAACCTTATCTGTTTTCTTAAAGTTCAACACAAGCAACTCACAATAAAATAGCTGCCACAGAAAGAGAGGAAAGGAGGACTTACTTGCTACTTCCAGTGATGCATTGTGGCTAACAGCTTCACCAAGATAATTCCTTGCTACACAAACGTAGACTCCTTCATCAGGCCTACTTTTACGGCCATGAACTATGCGCAAGAAAAATAAAGATCCACTTGGCAACAACATCCGATGTGAACGAGGATCGTCTTTGTCAGTTTCTACCCTTTCCCCTCCTTTATACCATTCAATAGTTGGTATTGGCCTGCCTTCAGCCTTACAGTTCAAAGTTGCTGGTTCTCCTTTAGAAACAATTAGATCCGACGGATGTTCAACTATTCGAGGCGGGAAATCCTCCTGACGAAGACGGGAACCTAAGGGGGGAAAATTGCAGATTTAAATATTTAACTCCTTCTTTATTGATAACTTTTTAACATTCACCCCAACAAGTTAATATTTTAGTTATGTCTATTATTTAATATAGGAATCAGTCAGAAGGTCTAGGGGCCAGTCTTCCCTATGGTTCACCTTGGGCCCCACTGCAAACATCTACTGAAATCAAACTTCTACTTCTGATTGAAATAAGAATAATAAAAATGTTTCAAGGCTTATGTGGGTTATGTGCCTTATTTTGAAGGTTGAATACACTTTCCGGAGTCTTCCAAAGTGTGATTCTCCTTGTACTAAGGTAAGGCAGTGATTCAGTATGAACCCATGGGCCATATGATTGCCTCTGCATAATTTAACATGCATCCCACCTCTCAAAGGATTTTGCAACAAACATTTAAGAACAGCAGAATAGTACTGGAAACAACCTTAAGCATAAGCTCACTACTGTCATGAAGTCAACGAAAATGAGGCAAATTTCAATATTTGAAATTTCAATACAGCTTTTTGGTTAAATTCTTTGGGTAAAAGAATACTGGCTTTACCTGCTTCTTAAAGGACAGTACAAGGTGGCAAATTCACTACACTGGATAGAAACTTAAAAGTCCAGCTTTGTCACTCTTTGATACTGTGGCTAAGCCCACCTCCATTCTTTTCTTATTTAAGATATGCAAATAACCTGGCAGATATTCTCCATCCTTAGAACATTTCATAATATGTGAACTGCCCTGTGAAAGAGGCATGCCTTCTGATAATGAGACCCTGAACTCTATAGGGGTTCAACGGTCAATAGCAGCATCTTGAATGGTGCCTGGAAACCAACTGGTAAACAACAGAGTTCTTCTAAGGTTGCTGAGATACAATCCCTGTGCCAACCTGGCATAGTGGTTGTGTCCCTAGGGTTACAGGAGATTTAGTTGTAGCCTAAATCAGCACATTCCACACTTTCTCTACCTTTCTGCTGACAACCAGCAGAACAGTTTTGCTGTCAGTTCCCTCTGCTAATAGATCTAGCACAAATACGTTCTGCTGACATGGAGGTAGCTATAACACTACAAAAGGCTTCAGCCCATTCTGAATCCACTACAGCTGGTGCATATTTGGGTTAAGATTGCACTTTCAGGATAGGTTTTTAGATCAGTATGATTAAATATATTATCCTGTTCCCTTTTTCATACAGCAGCCATAATAGCTTATTCCAGAGAAGAACTATACCACAATTAAAAACTATTAGCATAAAAAATGCAAATTTGAAGTACTAAACAGTTTGACTACATTACACAAAATTTGCATCAGTTGCCTTGGTTGCCCACTTAATAGCTCTGAACAGCTGAGTACAAAGTTTGAAGGACCAGTTACACCCATGTGAATATTTGAGATTGCACCACTAATGTTAGAGATCCAGCTTTTTAGTCCATCACTGAAGCTGGTCTGGCCAGTAAATCCCACATATTAAGCCATTTTACAGATGCCTTTAGAATATTTTTTTTCCCTTAAGAATTCAACATTACACCTTTCCAAGGGGCTTTGTGGACTCAAGACTTTTCTTGCTGATTTTATTCCTAACTCCCCATATATAATTGATCAATTAATTCATTCTATATTCTATTTTTAATATTTAAATACAAGCTTTTTAAGAGTTTGCCATGAAACACAAGTAAAATACAGTTATTTTAGTTATATTATGACCAAAAAACATATATAAGACAAAAAAATAGAACAATGCACAAGAAGCATGTGACAAAATGGTCAGAAAAACTAATCATATAAACCCCCCCCAAAAAATCCATATTTAAAGAATGTAAGCTTAAAAAATAGAAATTTATTTAACATAACAGCAGAAATTATAGTTTAAAAACCGGTGGACATAAAAACCAGTAATATTTTTCACACTGCACCTTTCCTGATATCTGAAAGTCATGAAATATCATCCAGAAGATATTCCAGAGCCTCCCCGATTTAGAGTAGACATGTGTCTAGATGGGCGGGGTATAAATTTAATTAATTAATAAAATAAATAAATAAATAAATAAATAGAATGTTTGTTTTTTGACTGGATGAGATGTGATATGAGAGATCAATAAATTCATTTCGAAATGTAATGTTTTAGTACTGAAAACATATGGGGTAGGGTGCATTTAAACTATGTCATGGGCCCTTATACTTCCCAATAATCACTCCCCCCACACCCTCAAAAATACCACTCTGCCACTCTACCACTAACACTGTATTAAAGAAAAGATAGCAATTAAAAGCGCAGCAGTTTTAAATTATAATTCTAGGTCCACAGATTATACTGAAACTTGAACTGGAATAAGAAAGACCATTTTACAACCTTACAGAAGGAGATAACTAATTTAGTTTTCATGCATTAACAAAAAGACAAATAAGGAACTGTCTATAAACATATTTTGAGGCTGACCAAAGTACTGTAACAGTCTTATCTGGAACACTGTGTAAAATTCCTTAAAATGTATAGGGCTGTGCTTTTCACGAAATGAGTGCCACAAAGGGAGCATTAACAGCAAATCTGATGACAGCCGCCAGAAGGGATGTACTGGTTGTGGTACTGGAGTAATCTTCTTCCATGTCTGTACTTTTAATTTTCCCTCCTTATAGTCAAATTATTTAAGTTGCAATTTGTGTTTTATTGAGTAGAAGCAACTTTATGTATCAACATAAATCCTACAAAGGGCACAAATCCTGTAATTTTCTTGTCAGAAATCTGTCCCAGAAGGGACAGTTTGTGAATACAGAAGCACTATACTCATTATTCACATACCTTTATCTACAAGGAACCCACATTTTTCTTTGAAAAGCCCACAAACACTTCATTAGAGATAGATATAGAGATTACAGAGATAGAGGAAACTAACAGATACAAAATTCTTTAGTATAAAGTTCACATTTCCAAACGCAAAATACAACATGCCAAATATTCCACATATTTGGCTAAGCAAGCAACTATTATGCTTATAAAGCAGCTCACATTTACACATGTATTTGCAAACAAATGCCAACAACACATTAGATGCTGTGCAAAACTGAAGTGGGCCGTCAAATTGTTGAAAACATGACCTATTAAAAAAAGAAGTCTGGTTTTCATAGGGCCAGAAACAAGTACTTTAAGAAGGACTCACACATACCACTGTCTTTCAGCTTTGGTCCCTTTATCCATAACAAGGAATACAAATAATGTTTCACTTGCCATAACTTGAAATGTTTCATTTCAAGTTATGGTAAATATTGCTAATATATATTAAATGCTTTCAGAATTCCATCCTGACTTCTGGGGATGTGAGACTAGATAAATGAGATCCCAAAGGTATCAGGCGCTGGTTATCTTCCCCCCTTTTTGTTGCTTCCTCGGCCCATGTGAGCAGCGCCAGCAAAGCATTGGGAGATAAACTTCCATAGGAGGGCCACGGAGGCGACAAAGAAATAGTATAGGCCAAATCTGAGTGCATAATTTGATCATGTGCCTCTTAGTAAGCCCAGATCGCCTGCCCACGAGCTCTCTCCAATTATCTAAAACACAGCCAAGGGGTGTCCCCCTTACTGGGTGTGTCTTGCTTGCGCATGTTCCCATGCCTCACAAGTCTCACTGCCTGGCCAGGTCTTCGTCCAAGGGTGCCTGGGGACTCACACAACCCACAATATATCACACTCAGGCCCCTGTTCACTGCGCACTGGCTATCACCCCAAGGCGTCGCAGGCCACAGCCTTAGCACAAGGGATGGGGCATCTTCGCAGCAAAGGGGAGGCCACCAACCAGACCCCCAGACCCCTGTAGGGGCACCGTCTTTCAGGTCACCCCTGTCACCAATGAGCACCGTCTTTCAGGTCACATTTTAAATGATCCCGTGGTGTATATTCCTCCTCCTGCTACTGCACCACCAGTAGCTTTGCCTGATGGAGGGAACCCCCTCCCCACTCCCCAGGTGCAAGCACCACCACCGCCTCCCGGCCCAGTTTTGCAGGCCCCGGGGGTGAAGGTAGTCCAACCCGAATTGGGGCTGGATTCCACACACCCAGCACAGTTTCAGGTTCCCCAAGTTCAGGTTATAGTTAACCAGAATCTGCCTGATCCAGGGATAGTGGGAGCTTCGTGATTTCCTTTACGGCCGCCCCCGCCTCCCAAGCCACAGGCAGATTCCACGGGGGACAAACAAGATGATGGGGATGGGGTTAGCTCTACCAGAATGAAACGGGGGCACCGAGTGCCAAGTCCCTCGGCCTCCCTGGCAGTCACCCACAGGCGAGAAGAACGACAGGGGACTAGTCAAGATAGGAGGGGGTCAGGTGACGAACAACCAGAGGGAATTTTTCCACTTAGAGAACAATTAATCATGGGGACAGACGGCACGGTACAGCGGACGTATGTTTATGTGCCCTTCACTACAGCCGATCTGTTTAATTGGAGAACGCATATCCCTCCTTATTCGGAAAAGCCCGAGAAGGTGGCTGAACTGTTCCAAGGCATCATGTTATCTCATCACCCCACTTGGGGGGACTTGATGCACTTAACGAACATGCTCTTGACAGAGGCTGAGAGGAAAATGGTCTGGGAAGCGGCCAAGAAATATGCCACTAACAAATGGAAAGCCCCTGATAACCAAACCTATTTAGCTCCGGCGGAAATCCTTCCGGAAATCCGCCCCCCATGGGACCAAGGTCAGAATCCTGACCAAATGTTATCTTTATCCAGATTTAGAGAAGCAATTTTAGAAGGGATCAGAAAAGGCTTTCCTAAGCAGATTGCTAATCACAAGGTATATCAGGTTTTCCAGCGGGTGGATGAAAACCCTGCTGACTACCTCGAGAGGCTCTTGAAAGCATGTCGCCAGTATACTGAGATGGATCTGGAAGGTGAGTCCTCTAAGACTCTCCTCAATTCCATCTATATCCAAAATTCCTATGAAGATATAAAAAGAAAGTTAAACAAGGTAGATGGCCACCTCACGATTCCTATCCAGCAATTGGTTGAGATAGCATTTAAGGTTTACAACAACAGACCGCAAGCGGAAGAAAAGAGATGGAGCAAAGAAAAGAAAGTCCTTGTTGCTGCTCTGGCGGAAACTGAGGGAAACTATAGGGGGTACTCCGCCAGGGGCCGCCAGGGCCCTAGAGGGGGACGGGGCAGAGGACGAGGGGGCTACCGCCCTTCCTCTGGTGGGAATGAATGTAGGATTTGTCAGCAGGAAGGACACTGGGCCAGTTCTTGTCCCCAACAGGACGATCAATCCTGCCGGCTGTGTCATCAAGAAGGCCATTGGGCGGATTCTTGCCCCAATCGGGGTCACTGGCCCCAACCCCCTCATCAGCAGTTCTACAGCCAGCCCAGGAACTTGCTCTTGAGGAGGAAGAGGTTTGATGGGGCCCCAGGGTATTCCGTCTCCCACCCGGAGACCCTATGGTGGAATTAGGCATGGGTAGCCAGTCAGTCCCTTTTCTCACAGACACCGGAGCCACTCATTCCATTATCACCACGCTCCCAGATGGAGTTCGTCCTACAAGGGGGGGTCCTACATGGAACGTAATTGATGCATCTGGGGGGACTAACCGGGTACCCGTGCTGCCCCCCCCCCGGAAGTCCGGATCTAGGGGTCAACCCTTGACCATCATTTTTTGTTTATAGAACATTGCCCTGCTAGTCTGCTTGGCAGGGACATTCTCATGAAACTGGAAGCGAAGCTCGAATTTGACTCAGAAGGGTGCTGTGTCACTTTCGGCAACCAGGAAGCAACGACCTTCCTCATGACACTTAAAAAACCCTGCCTGAAATCCCCTCATGAGGATCAGCTTTTGGCAAAAGTCTCGGACAGGGTGTCCCTTAGGTATGGGCGGATGGCACCCCAGGGCGAGCAAAACAGGCCAACCCAGTTGAAGTCCTTTTAAAACCCAGACGGGGGCCGGTCCACATAAAGCAATACCCTTTGAAGTTAGAAACCCGTTTGGGTCTTCAAAAAGTCTTAGTCACTTTGTTAGCAGCTGGGCTCATTGTTCCCTGTGAATCTGATTTCAACACCCCGATTATGGGAGTTCCTAAGAAGGAGGGTAAGTACCGGTTGGTTCAGGATCTTAGGGCAGTGAATGATGTTACTCGTGATATCACGCCTGTGGTCCCGAATCCCTATACCTTAGTAACCCTTATCCCAGGAGACCATGCCTTTTTCACTTGCCTCAATCTCAAGGATGCTTTCTTTACCATTCCGCTTGCCCCCCAATCATATCATATTTTTGCATTTACCTGGGAGGATCGCCCGGGTACGCCAAGCGTTCCTTCAGGTAGATATGGACGGTGTGTGTTGCCTCAGGGTTTTAAGAACAGCCCCACATTGTTTGGGGAGACCTTGGGGAAAATTTTGCGCCTTTGGGTTCCCAGAGTGAAGTACAGGGTTATTCAATATGTGGATGACCTATTGTTATCAGCAGAGGACCAGGAAACGTGCCTCGAAGCGACTGTAGACCTCCTAAACTTCCTGGGGTACGAAGGATTCAAGGTATCAAAGGATAAAGCGCAAGTGGTAAGGGAAGAGGTGAGTTATTTGGGGTTTCTGATTTCAAAAGGGCAGAGGAAGTTGACGGCAGATAGGAAAAATACCATATGTGCAGTTCCCCTCTCGGACACTAAGCGTGGCTGGCGTACATTTTTAGGCATGGCTGGATTCTGCAAGATTTGGATCCCAAATTTTTCCATTTTGGCCAGACCTCTCTATGAGGCGCTTAAAGGGCCAGGGGACAGGGTGGAAAACACTCCACAGATGAAAAAGGCTTTTAAGCTGATAAAACAGCAGCTGCTCTCTGCTCCAGCACTCGGGCTGCTGGATCCCGAACTGCCATTTGAATTATTTGTTCACGAGCAAGACGGCATGGCACTTGGGGTCCTGACGCAGATGATCGGCAGCTGGCGCAGGCCGGTTGCCTATCTCTCTAAGCTATTGGACACAGTGACCAAAGGCTAGCCCTCATGTTTACGAGCCGTGGCAGCCGCCGTCCTTCTTACAAAGGAGGCGCACAAGTTTTCTTTGGGAGCCTTGGTAACAGTCCATGTGCCCCATGCAGTAGCGACGGTGCTGGAACAAAAGGGAGGGCTCTGGCTCTCCAATGCTCGCCTTAGTAAATATCAGGCACAGCTTCTTGACAGCCCAGAACTCCGGCTAGTCACTAGCACTTGTTTGAATCCTGCCACCCTGCTCCCCATGCCCAGCACTAATTCGGACCCGATATTGCATGATTGTCTCCAGACGATCGATACTGAATATTCTAGCAGACCTGATTTGAAAGACTCGCCTATGAGCCACCCGGATTTAGAATTCTTTGTTGATGGCAGCAGTCTCGTGCGACAGGGCTTTCGAAAGGCAGCCTATGCGGTCGTCACTGACACCGATACGGTTGAGGTGCGAGCTCTGCCGCCACAGACCTCTGCCCAGAAGGCTGAATTGGTTGCTTTAACCTGGGCTCTGACACTGGCCAGTGGCAAGAAAGCTAATGTCTATACAGACTCCTGCTCTGCCTTTGGTGTGTTACATGCCTTTGGGGGTCTTTGGAGGAACAGGGGTTATAAGACAGTTGAAGGAGAGGACATTAAGCATTTGAAAGAAGTTCAAGTCTTGCTTGCGGCAGTACAACTGCTGACTAAGGTGGCTGTTATACATGTAAAAGGACATGGGAAGGAGGAAGATTTCAGGATTCGAGAGGGTAATTGGTTAGCTGATGAAGTTGCTAGGCAGACGGCGGAGGAGGCCCCGGCATCGGAGCCCGCTTTGGCTGTACTTCCAGCCCCGGCTATTGCCTTACCGGCCCCTCCCCATTATTCTAAGAGGGAAAAGTGTAAGATTTTGGAGAAGCAGGGTACCAAGGGAGATGATGGTTGGTTCTACACAGCTGAGGGCAAGCTGATCCTCCCTAAACATCTCACCCGGCACTTCCTATGGGAACTACATAGGCGCACCCATGCCAGCCCTCAGGTCATGCTTGACAGTCTTCGCCCATGGGCCTCTGGCCATGGGCTTACATCCTTGGCTAATGATGTTGCTTCAGCCTGCGAGGTATGTTGTAGGAACAATCCCCATACGGGTATCCATTGGGGTCCCTTGGGCTCTCAGCCTAAGGGCCGCCTCCCAGGGGCATGCTAGCAAGTTGATTTCACTGAACTGAATCCCCATAGGGGTTACAAATACTGTCTTGTTTTTGTTGATACCCTAATGGGGTGGCCTGAGGCATTTCCTACTAGGACTGCTCAAGCTAAGGAAGTAGTCCGCATTCTGCTTAATGATATTATACCCCGCCATGGGATCCTGTGGGATGGCTTGTCCTCAGACAATGGTCCCCATTTTGTTGCTGATTCGGCCTTTCTGGATATTAATTGGAAATATCATGCTGCACACCACCCGCAGTCCTCTGGACAGGTGGAACGGCTCAATCAAACTTTGAAATCTCATTTACGCAAACTGTCACAGGAGATGGGTTTGGGGTGGGTTGATCTTCTTCCCCAAGCTCTGCTGCGCATTCGCATTCTTCCCAGGGGCAAATTAGCTATTAGCCCCTACGAGGCCATGTACGGCAGGCCCTTTATAGTTATGTCCCTTGAGACCCACCGTACGGCGTTGCCATCAAAGGGTGGAGAGAATTTGCGTAACGATTTGCTTGGAATCTCCCGCCTATTGCAGGACAACCATCGGCTGCCTCTGGAAAAAGATCTGATGATCCTTGATCAACCGCTCCACCCCTTCGAACCTGGTGACTGGGTGTATACTAAATCCTTGTCGGACGCCCCGCTTGCTGAGAAGTGGAAGGGCCCATTCCAGGTTTTACTCACCACCCCGTCCTACGTCAAGCTCGAAGGGCAGCTTGGGTCCATTACACCCGTTTGAAGTGCGCTTCTCCTCCCTTGCCACCGCCTCCACCCCCGTTGCCGCCCCGTGGACAATGTCGTAAGAAGAAGGACCAGTAGTCAGCTACTGGCTTGGACGGTCTCCCCTTTCTCTTCAAGAAGACTGCATCTGCCTGAGTGGACTAATAAACATGCTTGCTTTTTCCTTTTTCTTTTCAGTTGGACTTTGGACTCTGTGCTTGGTGCAAAGGGGGGAGGGTGTAGATGATAATACCATGCTTAGATTGCATCAAGAAGTGGTTCAACATGCTTCGCTCCCCACCTGTTGGATTTGTAGTTTCTTCCCATTCCATGGACGCCTTGGCCTGCCATCATGGCCGGTGCCTCTCACTTCTGATGACTAGTACAATAAATCTATTCAAGCATTAGAGGTAGGAGAATCTAATATGTCCCCTTTTTCACTGAAAGGGCCGCAGCAATTTGTGGCAATATGTTTTAATAAAACCTTGGGGCATTCACAGAATTTAGGTATCTGGAGGAAATGTAACCTAACTTTTGTGTGGGATGGACAGGGGTGGATGCTCGATCAAGACCCCATTCCCTTTTTTGAATCACAGCTGTAATAGTACAAGATATACTCTGTATTCACTTTTTCTCCAGTATCCAGAAGGGAGACCAGACCCAAAACCCCTGATAGTTACTGCCCTTCACATGTTGCAATATTTTACGCCACTCCGTCTTGAATCTAGATTTTGGTGGCTGTGTGGCCTAAGAGCTCTTAAGGTACTCCCAAAAGATTGGGAGGGGGTATGTACTGTAGGATGGTTGTGGCCAGGGGGCATGCACCCCCAACCCGTCTGCTATTCAGTATTCTTCCCACACTATATCTCGCCCAGCCAGAGCATTGTCCAAACCATGGAAATGGTCGGTTGGCACCCTAATTGGGCACACAATCTTTCCCACGGTTGGGATTGCAGAAAATTATAAAGATATTTATCGCTTAGCTGATTTTGTGTATAACACTTCAATAGCTGTGGAATCTTTGGAAAATATTACTAATGACATTCAACAACGCCTCCAAGGTGAAATTATTTCAGTCAAGAATATGGTTTTACAACACCGGTTGGCACTAGATATGATGCTTCTCCATCATGGAGGTTTGTGTGCTTATATTAATGAAACTTGTTGCATGTATCATGATGAAACCGAGGGGTTGATACTTGACCATGATGATTTGGCGGCTTTAGTTCGGAAAAATCAGATAGACAGAACAAGAGTTTATGATGCTTTTAATGCCGAAAATTGGGATTGGTCATGGCTCACCTCTTGGCTCTATGATTTTTCTACTTTTAAATATATATGTATTGGTATTCTACTTTTGATTGTTCTTGGATTGCTTGTTTGTATTCTTGCAGAACAGAGCACAGACAGAGTTCTGACTCCTGTCCTCTGAAGATGCCTGTCCTCTGAAGATGCCGGCCACAGAGACTGGTGAAACATTAGGAAGAAAAACCTTAAGAACACGGCCAAACAGCCCGTAAAACCCACAACAACCAACCAATCAGCTCTGAGTTTGGTAGTGGTGTAGGATGTTGTCATGAAACTTGCACATAGTGCCACATCTCTCTACTTTCATGCCATACTACAGGAAGAGGGAACTGGAAAATTGCCTGACATCATTTTCCCTTCATTCCACCTTCTACGACAATCCTCTATTTAATATATATGTATATATAAATAAAGTGATACTAGTTGAGAGTGTTTGAAATCTCACACTGCAATCCTCTTATCAGGAACACCTTATAAAAGTTCTGGATGAGGAACTGTCACAGAAATGTGCTGGTGCCTGGTGTATCTGATACCGAGTAGAAATGAAACTAGATTTTAGAATTAACAATTGACAGGCCAAGAGAAAACACAGGCCTCGATTTCTAACCCTAAAATATTCACACCTCACCTAGAAATATTTATGGCACACATAGAATAACAATGTAACTCTCCCTTACTGCCCTTTTACCTTTTCATGTAGCAGATGGCCCATCATTGGAATGCTTGTAGGAGGAAGCTAGCCATAATTGTTGTAACATTTCACAGTACTGAAGGCCATACATCAGGGCCCAGAAAGAAGACACATCAACATACCAAAAGATAAGGGGAAATGGATACCCTTATCCCCAGACTTTCAGGCGCATCTTGGGCACAGGTCAAGGGAACATGGGGGCACAATATGCATATTTCCGTATAACCAATAGATTAGCGTAGTTGGCATCAATTACCCAATGAGGGACTGGATCCAAAGTTGGGGTACAATTGACCAATAGAATTGTAGCATTTTATTGCTCTTTGTCTATATCATTATAAAATGTATGTACTCTATATGATCGGGGTCTTCTCTGCTTTTAAGGTAAGTCCCAGATGACCTTTTCTGTTACTTTGCTATTCAAAATAAAATCGGACCTTTGGTTCAGCTGTTGTGTTCTCACCTGATTCCTTGCCGGAAAACCGAAACCCAAAATTGGCCGGTAACATATCTGCCTATAAAAACTTAGCAGAATGCTTTTCAGCCATCTCTCTTCCTTCATGAGATAGCTCTCTAACCTCACATTTATGAGGTTCACTAAGAAGATGGAACATGTATTCTCTTCCTGAAAAAAATCCATAGAATTGCTCCCCGACCCCATCCCCAGGCAACCTAATTTAGCTCTCACAGTGCAACCAGCTGGACAGCTATCTACTGGCCATTCTTTCTTGTAAAGATTAAATATTTTGTTGGTGAGCAGGTTTGTCAGTGACCAAAGACATAACTGCCATGAGAAATTATATTACTCTGGCTCAAGGGGGCCCTCTACACTACTGCCAGTAAAAAGCTTCTACAGGCATATGAACTTCACTTGCTACAAAAGGAGATGCATTATTGTACTGGATTTAGAAGAGGGAGACCTAGACATTAATTCACCTTGGATCAGTTGTGACCTTTAATTCTCACCTACCTTACAAACCCGCTGTGAGGACAAATTAGAGGAAACACAAGGCTCAAATTTTAACAAAGAACAGTTGAAAGTGTTGTTTTATGGTGGCACCTGTCAGACTTAGGGGTGTCTTAGGTTCTTATTCCATCCCTTTTCCTATTTACCATTTCTGTGAAACCACTACAGGTGAGATCCTTCAGGGTTTGAGAGTCGGTGCCATGATTCTGTTGGCATCACTAAGCTTTCTTTCTCATCTACAACTTGTTTCAAGAAGATTACTGGTGATATCTTTTTGGAATGGTCTTGGACCTGATGCTGATCTTTGTGGTTCATGCGAGTTTCATACACTGTACAATATGCTTGTGAGGCACATGTTATGGCGGAAGTATGGAAAGGTTTAAAAGTTATTATTATTGATACATAGGTATAGATAAAATATTTACAACAATAAATAGCACTCTAGGCTAGCTTTTTTTTAAAAGCTATGAATTATCCTGTAGATGACCACTGTTTCTCTTCCCCATTTGTGGTAACCCCCCCCCCTTTAGACATCTTTGCATTCAGGGCAGGTGATGGGGGGGGGGAATAAGAACAAACGGTGTTTCTCTCCAAACTGTTGCTGGCAAACAAACCTGTCCCTTTTTCGGGACAGATTCAGACACAGTAACTGCTTACTGTTTCACATTAACCCCAACACATACAACACAGATATCTAGCAGTAAGTCAGTAAGGCTTGCTTCTGAGCAGATGCGCACAGGATTATATTGTCAGTAATTCAGGTAAGCTTCACAAAAAATGCTAATAGAAACTTGTATGCAATGGTAAAATATAAAATGAAAGCCATAAAACCTGACATCAATTGCAGCATTTTCCCATGAAATAAAAGGTTAGAAGTACACTGTACTAATTCCTTTTCAAAAGCTTCCTGAAGAACCTGTTATGAATCTTCAGATGCTCCTTGTGTTTTCCCACTTAACTTCTATTCAAACATCAAATGAAGTTTTTCAAAAGCCTACCGCACAATAGTGACACTCAAAGAAAAAAAAATTAAAGAGCTCTGGTTTATGTGAATTATTAGCCTCTCTGACAGAACCTAGTAAAACAAAATTTAAGGGTAATTTTGTAGAGACATTTATACTTTCAAAAAACAAAATATTTCAAATGGCCTTTTAAAGGATTAGTAACAAATCCCTGAAGGAATGCAGTCAACCCCAGTCATTTTGAAACCATAAAGTCAACTTTCCCAACATTCAAAGAGCTTTAGTGAACACACCAGGTTAATGAGGCACAGAAAGAATAAAAGGTGTGATGGTTCTGCAGGTAAATCAACATGATCACTCCCTAGTGGTGTCTCTCATCTAAAGGGATAGAACAACAAAAATGGTTTCAAAATGTCATTCTTGCTGGGGAAACTTTGAATGTGAACGTTGGGAATTCATTTTTGCAGTCCATAATACACTGCTTTCAGTTGATGTGCGAAATTTAAATGGAAACTTAATGTAAAGAGTTTAGAGAATGTTTAAACCATCATTTCCTTTTCAAGGGAAGATCACTGCTGGGGCCAAAGAGGTTAGCAGGAATTAAAAATGCTTGGGGATCAGCCACAGTACAGCCACAGCAGCAAACTTCAAGCACATTAAATAATGTATTTAGTATCCCTTGTGTGTCCAGGTGGAAGAAGAGATTTCCTTTAGGAAAGAATTTTAAGTCTTCAGAATGGTGTAATGCAAACAGATTATCCTGAATATCTGATTGCTTAGACAGTTTTCAAATAATGAAAAAAGTCCAATTTTAATTTCAAAAGAAGTTATATTGTTTCAGCAGAACACTTGCAGGAAACAAATGTCATTCCGAATTCAACATTCTTAAGCATTTTAAAAAACGTAATAGTACTGCAGTGCACTGCCTAAAAGTTTAGACTTGGACAAAGGAAACTCAGGCACAACCTCCAACTAGTCATAAAACTCACTGGGTGATTTCTACCTGTCCTTTCGCCATTATAAACTATCTCACTGTGAAGATATAGAGAGATTATGCTTGTCACCGTAAGATCCTTGGAGGAATGAATGGAATATTTCCTCTAAAATGCTTTCATTTTGTTCCTAGACTACAGCATTTTGAAAAATGGATTACTTAGAAGAAACTCTTGAGGAACCAAGGCGTACTCAAATCAATATTGGGAAGAAGCGACTAAACATTCCAAAGAACTTTCGGACAATAAGAGCTGTTCAACAGTGGGAGAGATTATCTCAGAAAGGGTTGTGCTCTTCCCTATTGAGAGACTGGATGGCCATCCCATCAGGGATGGTTAGTCATGGATTCCAGCATTGATTAGATGACTCTGGGAGGCACTTCCAGCTCTAAAATTCTATGATTCTATGGTGAATTGAAACCACTTGAGCCTCGAATTCTAGAATACCTGCCATCCTTTGTACATTTTCCCTTTTCCAACTCAAGCTGTGAATTTACCACCATTCTTCCATGTTTATCAGAATCCTCTGAATACACAGTCTTTAAGTGGGGCAGACTGTCTGAGCACAGTGGCCAAAACCCTAATAAGATTTTAAACCAGTGGGACGCAAATGGGAAACCTTTTAGAAGTAAATTACATAAATTTAAGAAGTCTGCACACACATTATATGTTGCATGCTGAGTCATGCAACTCAGTGTGCAACATATACTCTCTATACTGATTTCATGAGGCAATTCACCTCAAAAAGATAACACCAATTATATTACATTTATGATAACAGGATTTTGGATAGTATCTTTAAGTAGAGCAAGCCATCTTCAGTGATACTGTGAGCAATGTGTTATATTAATCAAATATAACTGAGGCATTATATACCATATGCCTTTGATCAAAATGATATATTTTTCTGCCCAATAAACACAGTGATACAGTGATAATAAAATTAAGCATCATCTCATATGTGACAAAAATGGTACAGACAAGTCCTTCTTGTGTGGAATTTATCACATCCCAAATGTGTCATCCTGTCTCTGAGCAACCCACCATCTTCACAGTGCCCACAAATAGCATGTGAAGCCAGTGGGTAAGACAAGAGTGCTGTAGTCCCCGACACTACTTGACAGAAACTTACTGTGCTATCTATACAACAATGTAAAGTTGTATGTGTACACACACAGAGAGAAATTTTCTAACAACTCTACTTCAGCTCTTTGAGTTTTCAAAATCTATCCAGGCAAACTACACAATTTCATTTATTAATACAGCTGACATAATAATGTACGTTAATGCATTTGTTAGAACTAACATTGTCTTGTACTAATCATACAGTAGAGTAAGAGTTCCCCCATTTTCCACCCAGACATTTTTCTCTAAGAAATCTGAAAATGACTGAAGTCCATGGTGGAATTTAACAACCTTTGCATACTGACTGCATACTTCTGCATACTCCAGAACACCCCTGAGTTGTTCAAAACTAAAACAACAGAAAATCTGATACAATTTATACAGTACCTGCAAATTAGGAAATACACCAAAAAAAAATCAAGAGAGTGATAGCATGGCTTAAAACTTTAGGAGACTGAAGAGAAGCTGAAATAAATGCTTCCCACCTGTCTTGAGCTGGCATTTTCAGGAAGGGAATCTGAAAAACTGGTGAAAAAATATGAAGTTCAAGGATAGGCACCATGAGGCAACTCAGTTCTCTCCAATGTCCCAGAATTCCTAATAATTGAGTAAGATGATTAAGGTTTATGAAACATGGAGTGCAAAACTCTAGAAAGGTCCCTGGTTGCCCATCCCTGCCCTA
This sequence comes from Intellagama lesueurii, assembly GCA_037013535.1. NCBI lineage: Eukaryota > Metazoa > Chordata > Lepidosauria > Squamata > Agamidae > Intellagama > Intellagama lesueurii. The sequence goes on along the minus strand of JBAJHW010000003.1, from coordinate 53,002,555 downwards.
ACTGACCTTTATTGAAAAGTAACAAACACCAAATCCAGATGCAATACGTTCTACAATATCCCATTATAGATTTGGGAGGGAGAACATCACTTTCTACTGCCCAACTCCTTTTTTACACCTACTCTCAAGAATTGTTCTCACTAATCAACATATACTTCTAAATAGACCCTAGACAATCTAGCTGCTTTGGGCATTTCCAAACTCTCATTTGTTAAGGATCTCTCCCTTCAGACCAGTTCTAGGAAATGAAAGGAAGAAGCAGTTTTAATTTTTTTTTTTTTGCCTGGCACTGGAGTACACAGAGTATATAACAATATACTGTGAACATCCTAAGAAAGCAAGGAGCAGTTCACCAACTGAGTGGCCCTTCACAAGTGAAAGGCTTGGTAAGAAAGTCCCTTGCTAGGTGCATCTATAGCTGAATGTCCAAACATAAAAATAAGTTACTTTGGCAGAAACAGGGGAAAAGGAAAGACAACAATTGCATATACTGTACAGAAATCTCAAACAGAATTAAATAAATCTTAGCCACATATTACCTACTGGAGTCAAGTAATTGGGTAATCATGTACAGAGTTCCTTGCAGAGAAGACTGTGTTATACTAGACCCTGAAGGACAAGCAAATTCTTACTTTTAAGGGAACACAGTTCAGTGAAAGCCAGCTTGCTGAAGTGGACAGATGGACAGACTAAGACTGAGGAGACCTGGCTTCGAATCCCCTTTTGGCCACAGAAAACCATTGGGGGTTGGCACTGATGAAATCACTCCTTAAATATTTCAAATACCTCGAAAAGCCTATTAGAGCCCCTATAAGCTGGATGTGACTTGATGACACATAACAAAGTCAGTTAAAACCAGTTATTTTACAGAAATTAAATACTGTCTTATCCAGTTGTGTAACATCCTTTTTTTCTATGTTGATAGTCTAGCCAGCATTATCACACGCTTACTTACTGGCTAAACTTAGGAACTCTAAACTTTAATTAGAAATGAGCTGGTTGGTTCTATACAGCTGTTCAAACTACTTTGCAAAAAAAAAAAGTTTAAGTGCATACTAGAGCAGTGGTCCCCAACCTTGGGCCTCCAGATGTTCTTGGACTACAACTCCCAGAAGTCTTCACCACCACTTCTGCTGGCCAGGATTTCTGGGAGTTGAAGTCCAAGAACATCTGGAGGCCCAAGGTTGGGGACCACTGTACTAGAGAACAAAAGAAAATATTTAACCTATTCAAGTTGCCCAGCAGGGTGCCAAATGTGTCAAATCCTCTAGGGAGCAATGTTGAGCTACATCGGACTATACAGGTACATCTGCTAATCTTCCAACAAAAATAACTTGTCTGGAAGAGGGGCCTCTGTACAGGAGTACTAAAGAGAAAAAAGAGGGGGGGGGGAGAAAATGTAACCCTAGGATTTTGTTTTTAAGAATATAGAAGGGAAAGGGGATTAACAAGGAAGAAGGAATACAGAAAATTATTTTTATGTCCCGTCAAATTGCTTCTCACTTACAGCAACCTGAATGGAGGGCTCCAAGTGTGTGAAATGTTCAAAGAGTGGTTTGCCATTGCCCTTCCCATGACTTTCCATGGCTGAGCACAGATTTGAACCTATGTCTCCTTAGCCCTAGTTGAACACTCCATCTGCCATGCCACACCAGCTAAGGGAATTACAGCCTGGGAAGAGTGAGAGAAACAGATCAGTGCTGTTCTCAATGATCAGCACCTTCTCAATGATTGTGCCAAACAATAAGAGTGCATGCCAACAGCCAGCAGTGCATAGGTATTAGGAAATGAACTCTGAACAGTGAAAATGGCAGCAGGAAATTACAGCAAGATTGGGGAAGCAGAGGACAGGTAACACTATGGAATGGGCAAAAACCCTGGGCAGTACCAGCAGGCAGACTGAAGCAGCAGACAGCCTGTGGTAAGTAGGAAATGTGACAATGGCATGGGGCAAAGCACAAATGAGCGAGTGAGCACAATCTTGGAGTAGGCAGACAGAGCAGGCAGCATACTGCAGTACTGTGAGCAGAGTGTTCCCATTCTCTCTTACTTAAAGGGGCCTTCAGGGAAGCCCAGCAATGGTAGGTTGACCTTAAGGAAAATATTTTTTCTACAGATCCAGGTTCCAGGCATGAACAGTGTGGCTGACACAGGTGTGGACCTGTGTTGCAGTCTCAAAACTTCAGAGGATATAGACCACTTGACCCATAACATCGTTCTCTTCTTTGGCCATACCAATCAAAGTCTCCAGCTCTTCACAAATCTGTTTCCAAAGCACAAAAGCAGTAGCGCTGCTGCTGCCCAAGCCAATAGTGTCAGTTTGACTGCTGATGACATCTTTGTCCTTCTGTGGCACATCAGCTCTTTGGGAGAGAAAAAACATCTTCGCCATCTTTTTTGGCCCCTTGTCCTGGCATGGCTGGATTGCACAAAGACATAACTGGAACATGTCTCTCACCCCAGCCTTGGGAAACCCATGACAACCTCAATCAGGAGACACAGAGTTCCCTGCCTGCACTACCCTTGGTGTCAGAGTGTCCCTAAGTTTAACTTCCTAAGAAATAACTCCAGGATGCCTGAGAAATAGGTTTCACTTTCATTTCTTCCCCTAGCAAGCAGAAACCTAGCTTTTTGATTTCTAATCTATTGGAGTAAATGAGACTCCAAATATTAGGAACTATTATTACAGATATTTGGAACTATCAAATTCAGATTCAGAACTATCCAAATATGGCATTATTTTGTTGAATTCTAAATATTCTCTTTTTTAAGGACAAAGGTGGAATAAAAATGTTTTAAATAAATTAAATAAAATACTTCTCAATTAGAATGCACATCTCTATTGTATATTTAGAATATGTGCTAAAGAAGACAATTACAAAGCATATAGGGAAGCAAGTTGTTTGAAAGACGAACCCAAGGCAAGTCTTGTTTAACTAGCATTTTCCAATTTTTTGAAAGCTTCAATAAGAATAATCGATGGGCTATTATTTTAGACATAGTAGAATGCTTACAAGGAAGTACTTCGTTAAAAGCTCCTAGGTAAAATTCAGAGTCAAGGGCAAGAGGTCCTCTTACAGCTGAAACCAAGGAAAAGAACAGGAAGCAGAATAAATGGGCAATTTCACCACACATGTAATGTAAGTAGTTGTCCCACATACTATGTTTTCCATAGAGACCAGATTAATCATTGTGGAAAACATTTCACTTGATCAATGAGGGCACTTCCCATGTAACATTTCACCCCCACTCTTGAGATTTCTTTCTGGGGAACACTGAGAAAAAAACAAAGCAAAGGATGTCCATAAGGAACAATAATCTTTCTATTGTCTATGTGAGCCAGCTCAGTCCATGCAAAAGACATAGCACTCAATGAAAACTGTAGAATTATTATTGGATGCCTGAAGCCAACCCCTATTAATAAAATCAACTACTGTACCAGCAAACATTGCATCAAGTGTCATACAAAGAGGTAGCAGCTAATACTGAAAAGCTCAAAGCAGCTGCATCACATATGCACCCACTCATTAGCTATCATCTCACCCCTCCCACATCAAAATGAAGTAAAAGTTTTTTTTCAGAACTGGTACGAATCTTGATAGAATGTCAGAGAATGTAAGGCTTACAGCAAGGGTAGGATCACTGCATGCTTAAAGGAGGCAGCAGTAAGACTGCTGAAAAAAGCCCTGTAAGTATTAAATAGTTTACACAGGTATCTATTTAGTTTTTGCACTTTCTTGGAACATGGATTGATCTCTTTCAAGAGGTCAATTAAATAGTGCTTCTCTTTTTCTCTGTACTCTCTTTTGGCTCCAGCAACCAACTTTCAACCTCTAGCCAAACAGAAAACAGACTGAGCATTTGATAAATAAATCAATAACTAATCATCAATGGACGGACGGACAGACAAATAATTGTAACCAGGCAGACAAACACAGACACAGATACACTGCCCCTTCATCATGGAAGATTTTCTTTCTACTGACTTTAGCAATAAATGTCATTCAGATAAATGATCTCAGCTATTTCTAAGGTGTAATGAAGAGCACATCACTTCATTCAAATGGGTATTTAAAAATAGAGTAAAAATCTTTAAAACACCCTGTGCATTTAGGTCTACATGAAATAATTTACACCCCTGCATCACAGATTTCCAAGAGAACAGAACAGTTAAAGGGAATCATCTGTAAAGTGAGCTACCACATTTTATTTCTGTCCATGTTGCCCCAAGGTTTTTTTTTACTGCCTATGCAACATGTGCCAAAATATCAGATTATGAGCAGAATTTGCACAACGCATTTAATTATCTCAACTCCCCTACTCCTTTTTGCACATCCGGTTACCATCTGTATAAGATATCATGGAATTGAAAAATGAATCACCATTTGTACCTTAGAGGAGTGGCAGGGAATCAGGAATGAGGCAGGGAAAATTAATGTCCAGTATAAAGAATGCACTTCTACTAAAAAAAATGAACCAGAGGTTATTGAAGCGGCTGTAGATTCCATAGACAGATGGTGTCAATAGACTACTCTATTAGTCAAGTTTGGCAGAAAAAGTATAATGACCAGTTTATAAAACGCCACCAAAATGCAATACAGCAGAAGGAGAACACATTAAGAACATGGTTTTGCCATCTGATACGAGGCATCTCTTACCACATATCTTGTAAATCCAGCTATTTTTCACATCAGTTACTTTATAGTTTCCTCTATAGACCCTAGCAGAAACTTAAACCAAAGGGGAAAAACAGTCCCCCAAGAACAGCTGGGTTTAACAGGTGAAAAGAGTTAATCTAATGCTTTAGAGTTAGACCTTTTCTATCATTCATATAGACTTGGTCTAGGAATGAGTTTTATGTTCTAAGCTGTCGTATTGAAAAATGGTAAGGCCCGAGTTTTGAGAAAGTCTATGAAAATGACTGTTTCTTTAGAAGTCCTGAAATATAAGACATAACATAGATTGCTATAAAGATGAATAGTAAATTGTCCATTTAGGGGACATGTAATGCATGCATTGAATATAATAAATAAATAAATAAAACTTTGTTTTTCTCTTGGTTTTTTAAAAATTTTATACTGATGAATTATTTTGACTTATGGCGACTCTGAATTGGTGACCTCCAGAAGGTCCTATTAACAGTCATGCTTGGTTCTTGAAAAATAATTTTTAGGCCATGGCTTCCTTCATTATATCAAATCCATCTCAAATTAAGTCTTCTTTTTCTGCTCTCTTCCACTCTTCTCAGCATTATTATCTTCCCACTGAAAATGGCCAGAAAAGTTGGGAGGGGGGAGAAAATAATAGGAATTTAATCATCTTAGCTCCTAGTGAAAGCTCAGGTTTGATTTTATACATTTCCATAATAAGATGATAGAAGCTAAGATGAATTGAGAAGCTAAATACCATCTCATTCTTATTATCTCTGTATACTTTTAAAAAAATCTGAGAGCACAATCCTTAAAGTACTACTGCCAAGGCTTTCTGTTCTGTGGAAGCCCAACAGGATACTACTGGTCCTAACCTCAGTTGTTCCAAAACATTACAGAAAGTCAAGAGAAAGTCTGGACCTATTTATTGTAGAAATCTCAAACTCTGTGGTGAACTCTCAACGTAACATGTTTGAGGACTACATAAAACCATCTCAGAAAGCTTTTTTTTAAAGTTAACAGCTTGAACATCAAATTTCCACATCTGTTAAGAACATAAGTGGCAGCACAGAGGACAAAAATGTACCAGGACATAAAAGCTTTAATTGTAAACATATTAAAACAGTAAATAATCTTAATTTATTAAATTAAAATAATCACTTTGATAACGTACTTTTAAAAGAAATTGTGACTTTACTAACTATAGAATTACTTCCTTTTTACTCAATGGGGGAAATACAAATTCCACGTATTACATATATTCTTGTTTGCCCTTATACTCCAACATATTTCATATATTAATAACAATAACAAAGTACTGCTGTTCTGGGTTAATCTAGAAATAAACTTAATTCAGCAACTAATACATTAGACTAATTAAAACCAGTACTCTGCCTTTGGAACAACACTATGTACCTTATTTGAAGAACATTTTTTCCACTGGTATGCCATAGCCCACAAAATACAAGGGAAGTCACTGCAAACATTTAGGAAAGGGGTAAAGCATTATTACTGCATAATTAGTACATTGTGTGTGGAAATAAGGCCAGATGTTTATTCCAATGTTGTTGGGTTGGGTTTTTCTTTGCAGCTTGCCTTCCATGTGGGAAGTAAGAAGCACTAAGAATGATCCTTTGTTCAGACAGCCATGTTAAACAAGAACAGAGAAAGGTTGAGAAATACTATTACTTGTCACAGACTAATGGGGCCCTAATCTTTTCCAACACCAGAAGGCAGAAGGGATAGTTTCTGTATCAGCCACTATTCCATCTTTTCAAAACCAAAGCCTTGGAACAGGGTAGAGAGAAAATTAATTTTTGCTGAGCTAAAAACTATAGACATTTTCTTTGTTAAAAGATCCCTCTAACGTGACATGGACATACTATATGTCTAACATAAATTCTTCCAGTACATTCTCACATCCAGTTTATTACACACTGTAAGCTACAGTTGTGTACATTTGCATTTTAAGGTCACACATTATGGGAGCTTTCGTGTTAACACAAGGTTAATTATTAGAAGAGATCAAAAGGCCACAGAATTTAACAGAGTTTTGGTACTTAATTATTTGCCTTAGTGTTAAATGAGTTACGGGGGCGGGGGATGTTAAATAGGGTCTCAAATCCTGATTTTAACATTTATTTCTGTCATCTTTCACTAACAAGGAATTACTGTGATTCAGCTATAGGCCTCCTGCATTTAGCATTAAGCTGCTTATAATTAAGCCGAATGCAATATTTTTTCATAGGATTCACAACTGTTTATTTCCATGTTTTAAAGCTTTAACATTTGAAATTATACCAGGAATGCACTCTCCTTAATAAGATAAAAGTCATTTCTGTGCAGTAACACTGACCTCGATCTACATCCGTGCATGCAAAAGTGTACTGATAATACATTGCTATGTATGCCTCTCTGAATAGTTGACACAATTAAAAAAAATCTGCCTACCAAATCTCTCATATAAAGGTGTGGGGAAGCTTGCTGCTGTACAATTTCCCCTCCTTCTTTCACAGTTTCACAGTCCTTCAAGCAGGTCACTTGTCACATTTCAGCCATTTCAAACTACACACTGGGAGCCATGCATGAACCCCAAATACTACAAGCAGTGCTCTGGCACCAGAAATAATACATGCCCTTTTGCACTGTGTATATATGGTGGTGAGGGCACAGAAGCATGTACCAGGCAACAGATTTGTTATCTTACATATGACTTCCGGCCGGGGCATCTAGAGCTCAGACATTTCAAGACGACTTCAACTAACTTTCTCTACCTCAGTGGTATACCGTGGGTTGCCAGCATCCAGAACAAGGCAAGTATTGTGGGGTGCGGGTCATGTGCCAGATCTGTTAGGCAACGTGTGGCCTGGGAAGGGGGAAGAGTGAAAGAAACTCCCAAGGTGGTGCCATGAAGCGGCTGCGGAGCCACTCATGATCCACTGTGATGGAGTTAGCACTTGTGGTGGCTCAGACTGCCAGGCCAGGAAAGAGGAGCACGAGGAGCGGCTGTGGGAGGGCGCCAGGCCAGCACACCCCTAAGAATTCTGAGCCCAGGGCAAAAGCACCTGTAGCCCCCCACACTAGGCCACTGCTTTGCCTTCTTCTCTGTCCATCCCTTCATACACACAAACACACTCTACATCACCTCCATGCCCTGAGTTAGGGAGGGGAATCGAGGCTGTCACTGTTCAGGTCCCTACAGCAATTCCCTTTCAAACACTTTGGAAATCAAGTTATCAAACTATTTCTGGTTAGCTTCCACTGAGACCATATTTATCATCCTGAGTAGCTCATAGTAAATCTCCTACAAAAAATAATAGCCAACCAGTAACTATTATAAACAATAATAATGTTAAAAATCTTGACATAGCAAAATGCATTACAATCATTACAAAATCTAAGAAAATTATTTCTTATTTGCATGAGGGTACAATAATTAAGATGCAGGTTTATTATAAAGTGTCTGCATCAAATTAATATTACTTTGATAAGGGTTTTCCATATATTACTACCCTCGCTGAGGTCGTAGTAGGCTTACTTCCTTGTATTTGCAGATCTATTTTTATTCAAAATAACTCTCAGTGGCTTCCTAAATAAATCCATGAGAGACTGCTGGCAAGTGCCCTGCCTAATTCCAATAGCAAGCTTGGTATTCTTATAACAAAAAGGCCTATTCTTTGGAGTAGCTGAACCTTGGAATGGAAAAGAAATAAGGAACAATGTAGGAAAGCAGTCTAATGCCATTGGTGTCTCACACACATGGGGATGGGAAAATAGAGAATAGCTGACCTTGCAAGAGTAGTTCAATAGGAAAAGGTATTTTTGGGGGGGGAGGTCTAGTTTTGGAATCATGCATGCAAGTTAAAAATAGAAATGTATTCTGTAGTGCTTAAACAGAGAAAACAAGACATACTTCATGGTTAACATGTTTGTCACATTATAATGCCAGAAACAAGTAATTTCTTAAACCAATAATGAAACTTTAATGTATACCCCGAGTGTGCTTTTTATATCCTCATTATGAAACTGAGGCAAATCTCAAAAAGTTCTTCAGAACAGAGCTTAGCAATAATTTGTAGGTTCTCTGCAATATAGGCAAAGCTTGAAAGATCTCCGTACATTCAAATAGCCTGACAAGTCTCTACATGTTTTAATTATTTAGCTAATCGGCAAGTACAACTTACGTTGCACTAGACTTGAAGGCTAAAATAATTAACACTATAATATCTAAGCACATGGAATGGACAAGCATGAATGTATCCAAGTGATAAATGTGCCTAGTGATTCCAATTGCTACAGTAAAATACAGTTATCTTTCTCCATGATTTTTCCAATATCCTATTAATTTTTCAAAACTGGAGGTAGATTTATAGCCACTTGCAGTTTCTTTCCTTCTTCTTGAATTTTTTACAGTTCTAGAGGGAAGAAAACTGGCCACAGACCCATCAAACTCTCCTGCCCTGACTTAAACAACTCAATGGCATTTTCTTTATCAATAAAATTTAACAGCAATACTTTGAACAACATCAGCAGGCCTAAGAGAAACTGAGATGAGTTTCATAAACTGAGTGCTACTAGTCAGTAGAAAGAGTCACAGAGGCTGGAGAATAAACTCAGATTATTACATGGGCTAAATCTAGTGATAGTCCAAGCAACAGGAGATCCACCGACATCAGTGGGACTCATGTAAGTGTTAAGAAGCTATTCTAACAAGTACTACATTTTGATTTAATCCCATGCCATTTCAGTTAGGCTCCTGTAGGTTGCAGAAAATAAATAGCATATTGTTACTGCAGCCAAAGAATTTCACCATACTGATATCAAATACACCTCATTATACTTTTATCCTTCCTTCATGCACTTAAAGAAATAAGTGACTACCACTACCGAGGCCCATCTTGATCCTAAACTTGATTCTCTCCTATGGGGCTCCAATAAATGCAGACCAGGTTTTAGCATATAGGTCTACAAACACATAAACATTCTCACTGCTTAACTATAAGATGGTTATAATTATGTAAGCAAGAGTATGACTGAAATTCCAGAGACTACATGGGGATGTTTATATCCTGGTGATGTACCAAGTCAGATGTCAACTTCCTTTATGCAGCTGCAGCCCTGGGGACACTTGACATGCTCCACATGGAGCAAATTGCAATTTCTGAACTGGCTCATGGAGAATCAAAAATGAAAAGCAGGAAGTGCTCATTATCTTTTTCATTTTTCACACAACTGCTATTCATAAAACATTTTTATTTATACTGAAAAGTTATGTACTTTTATCATCCACACAAAGACCACAGAAACAGTACCCCAAAAAAGTTTCTATTTGTGGAATAAAATATTAATTTTATCATTTACCCATTACAACATACATAGGAGTCAGAATTTTAGAATTCCAGATAAAACCTATATAAATTCCCCTAAATGCTTCATCAAATAGTTGAGTGGGGGGAGGCCTGGTACAGTAAATCAATTCTTACAATAATCTGTAATTTATATACTGTATATAATGTGGATGGGGATGGAATGAAAAATAGCCTACAGATATCCTCACAACTAGTTATATATAGCAAAGCCAGTTAAATCCAGGCACTATGGAAGGACAGTGATGGGGGAACCTCTTCTGATCTGCAGCACCTTAAGACTGGGTCCAGAACAAATACATCAATTTTAGATAAAACTGTTGGAAACAGGACTCACTAATATACTAAGTTAGAAACAGCATTCTTTTTACTAAACCTTTAGAAAAACTCTCTCTTTTTAAATTCATTATATATTACTATATTAAATTAGTAGTAAAAATATCGGACAGCATGTTTGCTCAGATATATGTACTGCTGAGTTTAATCGTCATTATTCTCAAGCTAGCACATTATGCAATTGCAGCCTAATTCAATCAAGAACTTGCTTGCTTCTTTGCGTGTATAAAATCAATAGGATGGGCCTAAGGTTTTGCATATATCTTTGGTGAAAGTCTAAGGAAAGTTATACAGAAACCATTCTGGGCTACTGGAAATGAATTTCACTCATTTAAAATACCTCTTCACTGAATTTTCCCTGACTAGCAGAAACAGAACTAGACATGTAACATAGCTTAGTAAACTTTAAAAAAAAAAAAGACAGATCAATTATTAGACCTACTAGGGCATAACACTGTTTATATAAGACTAAGTGCAATGTCCTGACCTCTGAATTTCCCCTATGACCTCAGAAAGAGAGCAGAACAGAGTCCTGTCTCTTGCCTCAGCCTCGATGAATTAGATACTTAGAAGACAACTCAATGCACAAAAATGTAGTCACACAAGGCATTTTAGAGATGTCCAAGAAACCCTGTAATAGGTTTTTGCTGTTTTTTTAAAATGATGAGACCTGAAAAATAAGTGCTGAGTAGGTCTGATTGAAAGGGAAATAATACCCCAGCCATGGGAGTGTGTTCATCACCACCAATCAACTCAAAGCTTCTTATTAAGTAGTACTTACAGAGCTTAGTAAAGTCACCTCCAAGGAAAACAATGTCCAGCCGATTTTTGTTAATAAAAAATGATACACTTCAAAGCTAACTGATGGAAATTCACGTTTATAATTAATACCAAAAAATCTGCAGGATTTTTTTTAAGTTTAAAGACACTCACTGATTTTATTTTCCTATAATTCATTACAAAGAGTATACTAAATAACTACTGAGCCAGCAACCTCAGCTTGGCACCCAGTCTGGTTGTCCAGGACGGGTGCCCAACTCACTACAGTCAGCTATCCCTACTGGTGGCCATACATGACTACATTGTCACGTGTACGAGAGTGAGAAACTGAAACCCTAATACTGTAAAGTACTAAGTTATTTGCTAACAGGTATGTAGGAACAAATACCCAATAGTATGATAAATATAATTTCTTAGATTTTGAATGGGAACAATGTGTATGTAAGAATACAAGTTCACAATTACTTCTTCATGCAACTTCATCTGTAAACACTTAATCAAACACTTAAATTTGTGCACTTGCTTGCTCTTGAATTTACAGAAAAGTACTTTAGGTATGTCAGTGACTGTTCAGAGCCACAGATACTATGGTGAGTCAATGTGAGTTGATACAATGTGTTTTCCTTGGAAGAAAGTACCGTATTTTTCTGTTTATAAGACGACCCAATGTATAAGACGACCCCCCCTTTTCTAACACCCAAATTAGAAAATTTGAAAATTTGAACGATCGCACCCCTTTGGTCCTGAAGCCCTTTCATGGCTGCTTCAGGATCCAAGAGGTGCAAGCATGCCACCCTTTCACGGCTGCTTTACCCTGTGGCTTCGCAAAAGGCAGGGAAAGCGGCTGCCTTCCGTGTATAAAACAACCCTCAATTTTTTGTCTAATTATTTAAGTAAAAAGTGTTGTTTTATACACGGAAAAATACGGTAACAACCAACCTGAAACAGCCTGCTAGATAAATACAGCAAATATGTGTTTCACTGCTTACCCCAATACTTTTACACAGTGGTAAAAATCTGTAATACTTAGCATTGATCTCAAGTTCTGTTTCCCACAGCAACAGAGTGCAGGAGTCCACAACATTTTACCTTCAAATTATTTACATCAAAAAGTGTATCAAGTCCAGCAGAGTCAAGACCAATGATTTATTGACCAAAATACTGGCTGAGTAGCATATACAAATTTGTAAGCTTCAGTTCATTTCTCCCTGGTAAACAAACAGACCCTGCCATGATTCTCAGGGCCACAGACACATGCTGATTGGGAGTGTGCATGCACACTCCCAAGAATTGTGGCAGGGGCTCCTTATTTACCAATGAAGGACTGACCAAAACATTAAAATGTGCTTACTGTATACAATAGAATTTCAGTCACTGTACCACTAGACCTTGTGATGAGAGCATGTTGAATAATTCCTTATCAAACAGATTGTCTCACTCCTAAAAAAAGAGGCCACAGTAGTACACTGGTTAGAATGGTGGACCAGGACATGAGACAGCAAGGTTGAAGTCTCCACTGAGCCATAAAACTCACTAGGATGACCCTGTGTCAGCCACCTTCTTCAAGATGAAGCTGAACAACTTGTTGTGATAATAAAATAGAGGAAACTATGTGCACTACTTTATGATTATCTGAAACAAGGTGAGATATAAATGTAACAGATAAATAAATGATAAAATGCTAAAAATCATGCCTCTAAAACTACAAAGGGGGGTTCAGTGTATTAAAGGTTGAACAGATCTCAGGACAGAATTGAAGGCATAAGGATACACTTAACATGAAAAATTTGCCTTATTTCTTCACAAGGAAAATACGAACTTAAAGCAAGAAATGAAATCATACAACATCTGTAGCCAACATATTTTCAGAAGAAAAATAACACTGGAAAACTTTCATGTGTTTTCAGTGGTGAATCAAGAAGAAGCCTTAAAAGTTTATTTGCAGCCACATTAATTTATCCTGTCTGAGGCGTTTATTAGTCATCTACTCAACTTGTGTAATTGGGGGGGGGGGGGGTTGATTCCATAACAGTGATGAAGTTTACCCAGCAACACTTGTGTAATGGGGGGGCAGTTCTTGAAGGAAGCTTATTCTATTTCAATATATTAATGAGTTCCAAATTATTTTAAATGTGAATTTGATAAATTCAAGAATATGAACAAGTACAGAGCCATTCAGAAGATGATACGCTTAACATGAAAATTATATTTTAATGCAATTTTCTATATGAAATTTAAAATAATGCATACACTAGAATTCTCCTACAAGATTACTTAATTTTCACCTTTCTTTCATTACACATGTAATGGAGAGAAGAAAACAAGAGTTTCTTTGTTTGTGTACATTAGCTCAGAGCTGTAAAAGTCACTCAGTGGAACTTTACTACATTTTCACCCTTTCCTTGCTTGTAACAACATTTCTAGTCTCTAAAACTGCATAGTGTGCAGCCAGAGTAATCACCCTTCACTCTTGATTCACAGAGCCTGAAGAAGCAGATTTTGTATTACACAAGAAAGAAACAGTTTTACCATTTATTATTTTGTTCTTCCAAATAAACAAATAACAAAAGGCCAAAACAACAATAAAACCTCTAGAAAACTAGAGAATCCATATTACATTTCAATGTAAACATACGATTATGGTTCATCTTTATGACTTTCTCTTTATCACTTTTTCTAGTCAAATACTTTTACTCAAAAACTATGTATATATTTAGCTACAATATACTGCTAACAGTTGAGAGTTCCTTTAAAGTAAGCATATAAATATGAAACATATGTATTAATACACAGTGAGAAAATATTAAGAGTGTGCAATTCGTATCATGCATAAAATGTGGAAATGTATGCTACCACAGTTAAAGTCAGACTCACAGCTGCAGACTACATTCCACCCCTCTCCATTATTCCATACAATGGACCTGAGAAATTCCTCAAAAGGAGGCCACATAATGTCACCCATTAGTACAATAAAGTTTGCCTTTGTCAGAGCGTGGCAAAGGCAGGACAGGAGGGAAAAAGAAAAAGGAGAAAGGGAAATGGAACAGTGGCCAATAGTAGAAACATACCTACAAGAAAATTCTCAGTTTTCTACTTGTAAGACTGAGCGGCAAACCTATACCCACTTACCTGAGGGGTAACTTTCATCAAACTCAATTGAATCGCACTCTGAGTAAATATATTACTGTGCTGCAAAAAATTTATACATACCTACCCTGAAGTAGGGACGTGGTGGCGCTGCGGGTTAAACCGCAGAAGCCTCTGTGCTGCAAGGTCAAAGACCAGCCGTCGTAAGATCGAATCCACGCGACGGAGTGAGCTCCCGTCGCTTGTCCCAGCTCCTGCCAACCTAGCAGTTCGAAAGCATGTAAATGCGAGTAGATAAATAGGTACCGCCACGGTGGGAAGGTAACGGCATTCCGTGTCTAGTCGCGCTGGCCACGTGACCACGGAAACTGTCTTCGGACAAACGCTGGCTCTATGGCTTGGAAACGGGGATGAGCACCGCGCCCTAGAGTCGGACACGACTGGACTAAATGTCAAGGGGAACCTTTACCTTACCCTGAAGTAAACCTCACTAGTGGGAATTTGTTTTGAATAAACATACACATATTTGTAAATACTGGGCAAAATCCTGTTGCATAACTTTGTGCCAGTCTTTGGGAATCTCAGGACATAGGGTATTTCATATTTTAAAATCATAGCTGGATTGACAGCAACAGGATCACATGATGGTGATCCAGTATTTTTAAAAAACCATTAAAGGCTTCCCTCCTCAATTCCAAGCCTCCCAAAGGCTTCCCCACATCAAAGGGGAGCCCTGGGGAGCCTTGAAGTGTGCTGCTTACAGCACTCTCTGGGCAGTTTACCATTTAATTATGTAGGCTAGACACTGCCCCCCGCCCAGCAAGCTGGGTACTCAGTTTACCAACCTCGGAAGGATGGAAGGCTGATTGAACCTCAAGCTGGCTACCTGAGACCATCAGGACTGAACTCATGTCATGAGCAGAGTCTTGGCTGCAGTACTGCAATTTAACCACTGTGCCACAAGGAGGCAGATAGGAAGCTTGAGAAAAGCATTCTCACAAACACTCTGGTCCTCAAATGTACCTCACATTATAGAATCATAGAGTCATGAAGTTGGAAGGGGCCTATAAGGTCTAACCCCTGCTCAGTGCAGGAATACAAATCACCAGTAGTAACTCCTTGAAATTACAGTCAACCCTCGACTTACGAATTTAATCCGTTCCGGATTAACGTTCGTACGTCGAAATGTTCGTATGTCGAATATGCATTTCCATAGGAATGCATTGAAAACCCATTAATCCGTTCCGGCCGAAGAAAAAAATACCCCCCCAAAAAAGAAATGAAAAATAAAACACACACACACAAAAAACAAAAACATCCAAAAATAAACATTTGAGCAAGTCCTGCGCTGGGACTGCAAAAAAAAAAAAATCACCAAAAAAACAACAACAACAACACAGAAACATACCCCCCCAGCCCAAAACCCACCCAGAGCAATTTATAAAAGCAGCAACGTACCGGTCCGAAGCCTCCCGGGGGTCCCCTGCCTCCGCCATTGCCGCCTTCCGAGGCCTCCCAGAGCTTGCCCAGCACCATCGGAGGCAAGCCTCGGAACGGAAAAAGGCAGGGAGAAAGGGCGGGAAATAAAAAATGGTGCTGGGCAAGCCTCTGAAAGCGGTGATCGCCGCGTGGGGGGACCCCCGCCAATCCTCCGATGGTGCAGGGGGAGCCTTCGGAAGCTTGCCCAGCACCATCGGAGGACTGGCGGGGGTCCCCCGCCACCGCAATCGCCGCTTTCAGAGGTCCCCCGCCAGTCCTCCGATGGTGCTGGGCAAGCCTTCAGAAGCCTCTGAAAGCGCCGATCACGGTTGCGGGGGACCCCCGCCAGTCCTCCGATGGTGCAGGGGAAGCCTTTGGAAGCTTGCCCAGCACCATCGGAGGACTGGCGGGGGTCCACCGCAACCGCGATCGGCGCTTTCAGAGGTCCCCCGCCAGTCCTCCGATGGTGCTGGGCAAGCCTTCAGAAGCCTCTGAAAGCGCCGATCACGGTTGCGGGGGACCCCCGCCAGTCCTCCGATGGTGCAGGGGAAGCCTTTGGAAGCTTGCCCAGCACCATCGGAGGACTGGCGGGGGTCCCCCGCAACCGCGATCGGCGCTTTCAGAGGCTTCCGAAGGCTTGCCCAGCACCATCGGAGGACTGGTGGGGGACCTCTGAAAGCGGCGATCGCGGTTGCGGGGGATCCCCGCCAGTCCTCCGATGATGCTGGGCAAGCCTCCGAAGGCTTGCCCAGCACCATCGGAGGACTGGCGGGGGTTCCCCCACGTGGCGATCGCCGCTTTCAGAGGTCCCCCCGCCGGTCCTCCGATGGTGCTGGGCAAGCCTCCGAACGGAAAAAGGCAGGGAGAAAGGGCGGGAAATTCAAAAATGGTGCTGGGCAAGCCCTGGGAGGCTGAGTTTTGAACTTCCCGCCCTTTCCCCCTGCCTTTTTCCGTTCGTAAGTCGAGGCTCCGTTTGCAAGTCGATACAAATTTTTGCGATCGGAGCCGTTCGTAAGTCAAAATGTTCGTAGGTAGGGACGTTCGTAGGTCGAGATTTGACTGTAGTTAGAAGCCATTACAGAGCTTGTAGCACAAAAGTTATATATGCACAACAGGGAGCATCACAAAGCAAATTAGCTGTTGTGTTCTGCACTAGTAGCAGTTTCTGAAGCAAGGTAAAAGCTATACTAGTCATATAACCTCAGATTTGCCAACACATGAACACACTAGCCCTATTCAGACTGCAAGTGTCCCGAAGGTATGGAGGATAGAGGTGTGCATGTTATCCTTGCCTCCTCTTGCTAAGCAACCAAGTGCCATGAAAATAAATTTCATTTCAGATTACTCTAGTATTTCCACCCTTTGTAAATGTTTGTGTTCCACTAGTAAAATGTAAGCTGAGTATGTATCGTTCTAATTAATAGTTTAATTTTTTTTATTTTTCCATTGTCAGTTTCCACATTTTGTGAACTGTTTCATATTAATTTTAAAGAAATTAACATGACCAAACAGTCCATGTCAGCTAGATTTTAACTATGGGGTGGAGTCCTGGAAAATTAAATTCTTTTTTTAGAATGGCAGCCTGTTTGTCGAGACTAGGTTGCCTGTGGCTAACACAGAAACTAGAAGCGTCTCTGCAGAGCTTGCAAGAAGCATTTCTTGCATCTTTTCTCTCTCACCTCCAAGGCCTATGCCACGACAGACAGTAGATTTTTAATTATGCAACTATTTACTACAGATACCCATGAATGGTCCAAAATATAAAACCTCAGCGTTTCTATGGGCTATACATGCCAGAATGCTGAAAAACCCAAGACACAGAAACAGTTGTGTTTTTTAAAATCATTTTTTTCCTAGCAAAACATGTCTTCTTCTCATCCAGCCGTATTCCTACTTACAGACGGCTCTATTTAATTTTTTTCTTCATTACAGCTTTTGAAAAGTGGGATAGTGTATTACTACTTTAAGGCTTTTCCAGCAGGATTTAACAAGTATAACACAAAATGCTAGTCACAGCACATGTCTGGGTGGAGCAGAGAAACCTCAGAAATGCTGTATGCTGAGCCAGATGAGCCAGAGTTCATGCCAACATCACAGTCATATGCCCATCAGATGCATTTTTACAGAACAAGAGCACATGCCATGTTCAACTCTTCATAGAGCTGTCCCAGACTGATTCTTTGTTTAACTGGCAGGCAAAAGAAAACTATCAGAGATCAGGAGTTGAATGCAAGTCAAACTAATCAGTAGTAAACCCTGTGGAAATGTGATGAAATGGCTGAGTTGCAAAAGTTGGCCCGGATACAGGATGGTAAGTGAAACTTCTGGGTGGGATGTTTGTTAAAAGTGTAGGAATGACTTCGAAAGCCATGTTCTCCTCTGTGCTAAGACTTGCTCTAAGACTGATTTAGGTGATACAAACTGCACAA
Source organism: Intellagama lesueurii (assembly GCA_037013535.1). Lineage (NCBI taxonomy): Eukaryota > Metazoa > Chordata > Lepidosauria > Squamata > Agamidae > Intellagama > Intellagama lesueurii. The sequence goes on along the minus strand of JBAJHW010000003.1, from coordinate 52,984,429 downwards.
AGAAGTCTACTCAGGTTATTATATACTTAACAAGGCTGCATACTAGTAATACTTTCAAGTTCTAGAGCTGTAGAATGCTCAACTATGGTGAAGCAATGCAAAGTTACATTTCCCTTGAGAAAAGAAAAATCTAAGTAGAAGTCACCATCTGGCAATAGATATGAAGTGCACATATCAGGGAATTCATATTTACTGGAGAAGACAAAAGTCAATAACAGAGTACTGGTGACAGCAGAAATAGAAGCCCATTTCAAATTATCTTATATGAATGTATAGCTTGCATAATTAAATTGTAAACTACCCAGAAAGTGCTTTAAGTGCTATGGGGCGGTATATAAGCAGCACACTTTGCTTTTACCTTATCTTATGATCAGAAACATAGTCACTGTTTACAAGATTGAAAATAAATTTATTCCTTTGTAGGTCGTTTTAATTAATAATGGCCAAAATCTTATTCCTTAGCCTAGGAAATTGTACTATAATAGGCCCATTGAATTAATGGAGATTTAGTGAGTCAACTCCTCTATAAATTCCATTGATTCAAATGAATCAAATTGATTCAAATGACAGAGCAATCTGTAAATTAGATGAACAAAATAAATAAGCACGTGAACAATGTTCATCAACTTGTTTGTGTGTTGCCCTCTAGATTCACTCTGAATGTAACAATAATCTGTTGGTTGTTTTAAAAGTTTGTTTAATGACCATCATTTCTAAGTATCCTTTCCCAAAGTTTATAGGTTCCTTTCCTCTCCTGCTGAAAACTTAGTAAAAACTAGAACTACAGTTAAGTCACCACTTTAATTCCCTGATGAAAGTACAAATTTGTGAACTGAACAGTTTTGTTTTATTTTTCAATGCCAATGCACACATTTATCTTTATCTATTTATCTATTTATCTTTATTTTTTGTTTTATAATTGTTATGGAAATTGTTTATGTAATAATTTTGTGATTTTATCTGTTGTTTCATGTTGTTGGAAGCCGCCTAGAGTGGTCGCAAGACCAGACAGGCGGGGTATAAATGAAATAAATAAATAAGTAAGAATTCTGCCCAAATTTCTGCCTAATAATTACCACATGAAAACAATAAGACACATATACTCGTATACATCACATCTTTAGCTTATATGATAAGTAACCTAAGACAACTCCAAAACACTTTAGGCTGAATATGCTTACATATTCTCTCATGATGAGGAACCTAGCTAAGGCACAGTATGTTTCCTATTAGACAAAGCAATCTCACCCACTAGCAATTATATGTGAATAAACTTTCTTGCTGTACAGATTAGGAATGTCCACAGTTGTTCGCTGGAAAGCGAGTAGCTAGCAATCTATAAGTTGTGGGTAAAGGTTGGCTGGCTGATCAAACAGCAGTCTTCTCAAATCTTAATACATTTATGTACAATCCTCCCATGCAGTGCTTTGGTAACTGGCAACATGAAACACCAGTGGCAAAACCTTTTAATACATAAATATGTATTGAGTCACAACTGAATACTTCCTTTTTAAAAGGACTAACTAAATGTGGATTTCTGTCTTTTAAACACATATGCTTTGTTTTTCGAGAAATGATACTCCAGTTTAGGCACAAGTAAATGTTTCTCAATCTATGATATTACCAGCAAGTACACAAAAATGATTAAGCACTATTTAGTTTACAGGGCTAGATCCTATGCATGTCATTTCAAATGTTATGCTCTGCTGGAGAGAAACCAAGAATGGACTTCCTGACAGAACAGCAAGATGAACAGAACAGGGGAGATGGAAACCTCCCCCACCCTACAGAAGCTCCCTTTGTGCTCTCAGTGGAAGGCCCTGAAACCTCCATGGAGGGCTGGAGGGAGAGGAGGGGAAGAAAGTTATTCCATAATTGTCAGTTCTATGTTATTAGCCCATTAAGTAAAATGAGCATTATTCCCAGAAAAGTGTGCATAGGATTCCAGCCATTGTAATTTTTTCTAATGATTCCTGATTCCACTTGAGTAAACTCCTGGCTACATATCGGTTATTACTGTTCAGAATCTGGAATATATAGAAATAAAACATTGTAAGTAGAAATAACGTAATGTGAATGGTACATTAGTTTCCTTCATTTTAAAGTGACATACAACATTAGAAGAACTCAAAAGTTTTATAGCAAAGTCATTGATAGCTTATGCAGTTCAGAACATGCCCCTTTACTTATTTTTCAACATATTTGTATATAAAGAACCAGAACAGTGACAACCAAGTATAAATTACATTTGCAATGATCTCCCTCTTTTTTGCTGCCTTAATGTTCAACTATAGTCCACAATTCATCATGTGAAAGGGATTATTCCACACATATTGTTTGCGAACAATTTTTTTATAAGTTAAATTATCTGCTCTCATTCAGTCTTTATAAGAAGCTACTTTTAAAATTTCACCAATAATGTGTATTCACAACAGTGTGTAAATAAGGTCACTTTAGAGATTCAGTCCCTTTGACTTTTCAGTCACAGTATCCCAGAATGGGCATCTCTTGACTGAAGTAATAAGACAGGGATTCAACCTTATTAATTTTATTTTCACTTACTTCCATCATTATTAAACCTCAAGAAGGCTTAAAGCCAAACTCAGAGCTTAACTGTTTACAGTAAAACTATTGCAATATACAGTGGTGCCTCACTAGACGATGTTAATCCGTTCCACGAAGATCGCTGTCTAGCGAAAACATCGTCTAGCGAAGCACGTTTTCCCATTGGAATGCATTGAAATCTCTTCAATGCGTTCCAAAGGGAAAACCCGTCGTCTTGCGAAATCTCCCATAGGGAAACATCGTCTAGCGAGTGAGGGTCCCCGTCGGAATGCACTGACAGCTGCACTGACAGCTTTTCACCACTAGTCGGCGCATTCCTATGGGGAAACCTCATCGTCTAGCGAAAATTCCCCATAGAGAGACATCGTTTTGCAAAGCGCAGTAGCGATCGCAAAAAGGCATCGTCTAGCGATTTCCTCGTCCTGCAAGGCAATTGTCTAGCGAGGCACCACTGTAAATAATGCCAACATATGATAACAACATAATTACAGATAAGAGGACAAATTTACAGGTTACCTATTGACCATGTAAACCCTGTGTAAGGAAGAATAATTGAATGCGAATCTACAAATCAGTAATGAAGTGAGCTGAATGAATGTGTCCCAATACATTATTTAGAATTTGGGTCCTACTGCTGACAAGGCCTCTATCTTTGGTATAGACATGGGGGTATTTGTATACGAATATGAATAGCCCCCCACAGGTGGACATAACGAGGGTCTGGCCCCCTGGGGCCGGACTCTCCACTCACCGTCTGCTGCTGCCGTGGGCCCCGCGCTCCCTTCCTATCGCTCTGGAGCTCGCGGTCAATTATCCACTCCTGGCAGGAGGTGGGACGACGAGCCTCTCTGCCAGGTCGAAGAGTGACTGACTGACCAGGTGTTCCAGAGCGATAGGAAGGGAGCACGGAACCCGTGGCAGCAGCAGATGGTGAGTGGACAGTCCTAGGGGGCTGGACTCTCATTATGTCCACCTGTGTGGGGGTATTTGTATACGAATACGAACACCCCCATCTCTAGTTATTACACAGCATACTTTTGGGTAGAGATACTCAGATACTAAATACAGAAGGCTATAACATAAAAATTCCCAGTCAGAGGTAAACAGCGAGCTAGTACATATCTTTCAGAACAGATGAAAACATTACTAGTTTTATAGGAGACACCCAAAAATGAAAAACAGTATTACTTCATGAACCTACCATCCCCAAGTTATAAGGTATAAAGTAAAGCCACAAATCAATTAACAGGTATTAGGTAGATCACTAATTTCACTTTTAACAATCTTCTATCTAGTCCAGTGGTTCTCAGCCTTGGGTCCCCAGATGTTCTTGGACTACAACTCCAAGAAGCCTTCTCCACTAGCTGTGCTGGCCAGTTATAATGCAAGAACATCTGGAGACCCAAGATTGGGAACCACTGATCTAGTCTTCACATGCAAATATTCTCACATGGTCAATGCTTGCTCTTAGTACATATTCTTCCAAATGCCCATCTTTCTCAACAGAACATCTTCTCTCCACCATTTCAGGCTATAATGCCTGAAAGAGATGCAGTACTTCTGTACACCAGCGCCACTTACACAAAATACATTGCATTTCCAACTGTATTCCCTTTGTTAAACTTTACTGTTGATGAAGTTACCAGAAAATGAAAAAATAAAAAATAAATACAACAATGAATGAGATACTGATACTATTGCTACAACTTACATTTTACCTAAATTTTCTTGATCAGACAAGTATGTTGCACATTAGAAAATCAGAAATATTTGCTATATATCAATGTACTTGGAAGGTTGTTTCCAATCCAACATCCTTGAGTCTTTCCACTCAGAAATGCACATCTATTACTCACTTTTGCAGAGAACCAGTAAAGTAGTCATTCTGCAACTGTATTCTCGAAGGCTTTCACAGCGGGGATCCGATGGTTGTTGTAGGTTTTTTGGGCTGTTTGGCCGTTCTTAAGGTTTTTCTTCCTAATGTTTCGCCAGTCTCTGTGGCCGGCATCTTCAGAGGACAGGAGTCACAACTCTGTCTGTGCTCTGGTGCAGTTTGTGGGATAGTTGAGTATTTATAGCTGTGGGATCAGTTTTTGTCCTTCACAGTTCCGATTTGCATGGTCTACCAGTGTTTTGATTATGCTTTTTTTTTGTAGACCTTGTCATGGTCATAAGCAAACCTGACCTCCTATTGGGACACAAGGTCTACAGAAAACCCACCCACACAGACATGACATCTAAAAGAGAGTTGGCTCTCTATTTCTTTTTCCATGGTGAATTGTATATTTGGGTGGATGCTGTTGAGATGGTTTAGAAATTCTTCCAGTTTTTCTTCACTATTGCGACACAAGGTCTACAGAAAACCCACCCACACAGACCGGTACCTACACAAGAATTCCAACCACCACCCACGACAAAAAAGAGGCATAATCAAAATACTGGTAGACCGTGCAAATCGGAACTGTGAAGCTCAATTTCTCAGCACCGAACTCAACCATCTGAATTGGGCCCTGCAGACAAATGGCTATTCCAAGAATGAAATCACAAGAGCCATCAAACCAAGAAAACAACAACAAACTGAAGAGGTAAAACAGCCACCCACAAATAAAGTATTTCTGCCATACATCAAAGGGGTCACGGACCGCATGGGGAAACCTTTGGGGGGAAAAAACACAACCTACAAACAGTATTCAGTCCCACCACAAAAATACAACAAATGTTACGGTCAGCAAAGGACAAAAGGGACCCCCTCACCACTGCAGGAGTATACCGGATACCTTGCAGTTGTGGCCAGGTATATATTGGAAGCACAAAATGCAGCATCCACACCAGAATCAAAGAACATGAGAGACACTGCAGACTAAAACAACCGGAAAAATCGGCAGTAGCTGAACATGACCTAAAACAAGCTGGACATGAAATTCTATTTCAAAATACTGAAGTACTGGACAACACCAGCAATCATTATGTTAGACTGCACAGGGAAGCCATTGAAATCCGCAAACACCAGCAAAGCTTCAACAAAAAAGAAGAAAATCTAAAACTCAACAAAGCCTGGCTCCCAGCACTGAAAAATACAGCCTGCAAAAGGTCAACAAACTCTACCCAGCCACAAGGACCGGTGATCACTGCACACAAAAGACCAGCTAACGACACCCATCAATCACAGTGACAGATCATCTCTCCCCCTTATCACAACAATACACCCACAACAAAAAACACGCTGATCACCACAATCACCCAATCTCCTGAAAAGGACAAAAGCTGATCCCAGAGCTATAAATATTCAACTATCCCACAAACTGCACCAGAGCACAGACAGAGTTCTGACTCCTGTCCTCTGAAGATGCCGGCCACAGAGACTGGCGAAACGTTAGGAAGAAAAACCTTAAGAACACGGTCAAACAGCCCGAAAAACCTGCTACAACCATTCTGCAACTCTTTGTTACTGACCGCACATCATTCTTATAGGGATGCAATGAACTTTTAACAATATGATCAAGAACAGTCCATAATGATACAATTTCCCTATTCAGGCATTATAACCTAATACTGTGCAGGGCTTTAAGTATGGCAGAAAATGAGCAAACACATATTAAGTCATATGCCCAACATCTCCACATACCAAGAACCTCGTGCATTCTGAAGCGGTGTCTGCATGTTCAGACAGTGCTTGTATGATCAGAAGACCAGGTTTTTCAGGTATGGCAATCATGTAAGCACTGTAAATAATTCTGTGTGAATCACATGGATGATTCACCAGACCTTCACATTGAATGTGAGAAAGTATGACATCTGGGCATTGGGGAATCTTGTGATAAGACTTATTCGCATCCCCATAATACATAAAGCCCTAAGCAGTTTCAGGCTTTAACACCTGAATAGGGCAAATGAGACAGCCTATCAAAGCATTAAGAGGTGAAAACAAAGTAAAAATAAAATGTAAAACATTTTCATCTATAATGCTTGCACATGGTAACAGAGCTATCAACTGCAGCCTATCAAAGGTATTCCAATCCCCACTTGAAATGCAAAATTGGAACAAGTGTCTTTTCTGCATTTTTTTGCATTTTGTACAAAATGTGACTAATGCCTTTCTGTAAGTGCACACATGCATGCATGCATACACAAATGTGTGCGCACACACACACATACACACACGCACAAAACACAAAAAGTTACGGTGAATGGCCAAGAAGTCTACCCAGTGCTGCCAGTTCCTAGCTCATGCAAGAAGGCAGCAGTTATCAGATTCTCTGACAATACATTTCAGTCTTACAAATACACACTCTCCATGAGACCAACAATCAACATTACTGCCCATCTTGCAGCAAGGAGAAAAGTATTTGTGCTTTCTGAATTACTACATGAAGATGAACCTGCACATCAGATGTTAGCAACAGCAGCACCAAATCCCCACTGGTTAAAGGCTTCCTTTGGTAATTTTGAGATACACACAATTTTATCACATTTTGTCTGAGCCACATACACCCCAGAATTACCAAAAGAACCCCTTAAATAACAGCCATTTGCCCCAGCTGACAGCATAATCCCTTCTGCTCTTGCGGAGCCACCCAATAGGATTTTAGCCAAGGCCTCTACATTTTCTGAAGCTAGTTTTGTTCTGTATTTTTCCATCAAGATGCTAAAGTAGTCCTTTCTTTCTCTATCTGTTACAAAGATTGATCAAATGTATAATCTCTATTGTAGAAGACCGTTAAAAAAAAAAGATACGTAATTCAGAATCCTACAAAAAGTCCTTTATAGCAAGAACTGAAACAGAAATAAATGACACATACAAACAAGCCATGAGGCATTTCTCCCATCTGTAAGCTGTGGGAGAGAGATATAAAGGCTGTCTGTCAGTTGTTTCACCAGGTTTTAAAGACATCACCAACAAACCTTGTATCAAAGAAAGTTACTGTACGAATCACTTTTAGCCAAATGGCACATACTGCCAGGACAAAACTAAAATGAATTCAACCCTCCTGACACCACATTTTTTATAGTCCTTCAATAACCCAGTGACCATCAGGCTCAAGCTGGTTTAAACAATCCAGGCTTAATCGTTGCCAGCTTGTCTAAACATCTGCCAAGGGACTGGCAGCTTAACAGGGCAGCATGTAGATCAACCACTTGCCTGATGGCAGAATGAGAGCATTTTCAGAGTAGAAAGCATTTGCCACAAGGGACAAATGTGACTGCCCTCTGCCCTCTTGACACCTGACACTTAAGTGCACTTTGCACCTGGCAATATAAAATAAAATTAAGAGGAAATGGCACCTTGCAATGATGCCACTCTGCTTGTAGCAGATGCTGACCTTGCTGATCAGCATACGAAATGACAGAGGGAACAGAAGAGGTAAGCAGCAAGACATTCTGAGTAATTTTTTTTCACACCTACTGTGAACATGCTTAGGGGAGGAGTTAGCCTTGCCCCACTCTATTACATTCTTTGTGGCTTCACTGCCATATCTGAAGAGCAGAAACTCCAACTTTAACAGGCAATGACACCATTTTCAGTACAAATCTCATTCTATTTGCAACTCCTGTACTCACCCAGGCTTCTAAGTTTATAAAGTTTTTACGCTTTGTTCTGCTAACATCTGAACGTTGGAATATAAAAAAAAAAACTCTGCTCTATTATTTATTTCTGTATCTGTGAGGAGAGGTATTGGAAAATGTATTTGAACAGAGTACAGTTACATTCAGATTACTAACCATGTTAGTGTATACAGAATGTATACAGTCTACAGAATAAAGAAAGTGTTAGTCATTTGCTGTCTGTGAACTCCAGCAGCTTACATTTAAAACAAAACATTTTCTGATGAAAAAAGGCTTAAAGCTACCTCTACTTCAAAGTGAAGAACTCTTTCTGAAGGTGTGAGTAGACACGGGAATTTGAATCCTGGTCACATTTAAAAGGCTTTCATCTTCGGTGAAATCTATTTTATCTCATACTACAGTGATCCTTCCGTTCACATGGGAGATGTTTCTTCTCCCATGAGAAGGATCCAAACAGCACTTCAGATGGCTCCATTTTCTCCCTCTTTCGATTACTGATGCCTGCATCAGCCTTTTCCCACCTTTTGTCATGGATACTCCCTGATATCTGAAATAGTGCTGCGTCACTTACGAGAATATTACCAAAAAATTATAAGAGGAAACAAGAGGAGAAGGTCTCTCTGCTGTCCTTTCTACTGTCACAACCCACTGTATACATCACAGGGTTGTCACCACAGAGAATGCCTCCCACAGCTCTGTCTGGAGTGAGTTAAGCAACCACACAGACTGCAAAATGGGATAATCAAGAGCACTCCCAATCACACCAAATAAACTGCAGCCTTAGCACTCTGCCAGAAAGGAGAACAGCTCACAAAGGGGACAGTATGGATCACTCTTACTTAAAACCCACATGGTTGCTGGAATATAGAGTGAAAAAGCCACACCAAAACTTAAAAATAAAAATAAAAATAGAGAGCTATATGATGGTCTGATTACCCCCCAAGTGTCTAAAGAAAAACTATACTGTTTTCAATGTTATTTTTCCCTAGTTCTTTCAAATTTAAAGGCTGGATGCAGGAGCTATCTAATGTGGATGAAATAACTCAGCTCATGGATGGTGCCTCCATCTTGTTCCCCAGGCACTACAACAGCTCATCTCATTCAGTAGGGTCCATGAGACTCATTCAGTGACCCCATGCCAGGCACTCCCTCATCTTCACCTTCCTCACACAGTTACTCTGAAGACAAAATGGGGAGGAGGAGAGCTATCATATCAAAGACCCTGAGCTCACTGGGGAAAAGTGGGATATAAATGCAACTCTCAAATAATAATTAAGATTGGCCTATGTGCCAACGGGCATTTGTTAGATAAACTGGACATGGATTAAAAGAACCACATTCTTCAATGTTTCTCAGCTGCCCTGGGGAAATATCCTGTGTGCCACATGAAGATAGGGAAGTTGCTATTTTAATGATCATACAAAACAGTGACTTTTAATACTCTCATTAAAGGTAAAACAGAACATTTGCTATAACGGGTAGAGGAAAAATTAAGCATTATCTATCTTCTTCATAATATAGGCCATTCTTAAACATTTTATAGAGTTGTTTTTCTTTTTGGGGGGCAGGGTCAGATAAGAGCACTCTGGAAAAAATGCCTCTTTTGCACCTTTATAATTTTTTTACCATAATTTACACAAGGTAGTCTGCCAATTCTAACACTACACCAAAGCCAGTGCCCTGAAAACTCTTCGACCAAGACTGCTGAACCTGCTTATAAGGCTGCTACATAGAATAAACCCTGGAGAGCTGCATAAACCCCATAAGGGTAAGCATTCACTACTGTACTAACACTACGTGGAAGCCTAAAAGACTTATTGCTCCTTAGTTTATTGGTATGCAACAGGGATCGTTTATCCTTACCAACATTACTGAGCATTTCTCAAAGAGGTCAAACCCATCTCCTGAACATTGCCTTATTTAATGCTATATTTCTCCAATAAAGTTATGGTCTATTTAACACCACTTATTAGTGTCTGCCTCTTTCTTATGTGCCCCAGGCTAAAATAACCTGAACAGATAGATCTACATTGTACCAAACTCCATCCTGGATGACTGACTGCCTTCTTTCCAACCAGAGACTGAAGCAAAAACAAGACTTATTGTTGATGTTACTTGTTTTTGATAAAACGTGGGCAGGCATAAACCTGGAAGTTTCAAAGATACCTATGCCTACCATATCATACACAATACTTAGACCTCTATATAGCTCCCCAAAACTGGAACATGTTGGATGTCATCTATAGACATCAAACTATTTGCATGTGATGAAAACATGTGTCCTACAGATGCAAAGGAGAAATAAATATAAGTAGCATTGGTTGAAAATACATTATTAGAATTAAATAAGCCATCATGATATATGAACTATATGACATTACACAAATCCTTCTTGCTACATAATTGCTATTGGATTGAAAATCTTAATAGTGTTCGCAATGCCACATTTAAAAGTATCAGATTAAATCAGAATCATTAGATAATAGACTATTCAGCAGCAGTTTGAGCTTATTTGCAAGAGTGTCTCCAATTTGTAGCATAAGGGCACAGAATGTTTTTAATCCTTGAGGCTATGAGCCAACTAAGACCATCCATTATATATATATGTATATATATGTATATATATGTGTATACACACACACACACACACACACACACACACACACACACACACAGAGGCTTTGGTCAAAGATTACTAGCCTGAAGGTCAAATCACACAGGATTTATCTTTCATTTTTGCCCATATGGCAAACTATAAGAATCTCATGATATAGAAGGAAAATCACAGGTGCAAATGCAGTTCCTTTCACTACATATACAGATACACACAGTGGAAACCTACTCCTAGTTGTCTACAACAGGCAAACAAAGAGGAACATGTGGTAGTCTCATGTTCAATTATATGCATTTAAATTTTCTACCCAGTGGCATTATCAATAGAAAAAAATGTTTTACACAACTCGTCTTTCTATTTCATATAATGCCTTTGAAATTGGGATCTGGGTCAAAATTCCCATAGATGAGCAAAGATGTAAGAACAGGTGCTGGGTTCTCTGCTACCAAGCCCCACTTTTTAGATTTATTGAGTATGTTGTAAAAAGCCCAGCAGGTGTAGGAAGCTTAATCAAAATGACACAAATTTCAGCTTTTGTAACTGCACTATGAAACAGAGGAGGCAAAGCAAATGTACCAACTGGCCCAATACCTAAACTATGCAATCCACTTACCAAATATGAAGTATGTGATTCCCAAGTTACTTCAGTGAACCAAAGTTCTATACTCACTGTTATCAGTAATATCGAGTTTAATTTGGGAGAGGTATTGGCAGATGGCCACCGATTAAAGGCTTCCATTTGAGATTCTGTGGTGCACAGAAAGTTGCATGCACTCCAAAACTGCAGAAGAAAACCTTTAATCAGTGACTATCTGCCACTGGCAATAATAGCATCCCTGTTGTAAAGGCAGACCCTACCCAACAGGATTGCAGCCTGAAAATTAAACCAAAAATTGTGTAAGCAAGTGGTCTAGGTCATCTTTCAGAGCTCCCTTCTCAGTCAAATAAAATACAATAAAACATGGTGTTGTTCATCTTGCTAAAAGAGTCAAGACATAATGTACACAAATCCAGACCCAGCAGGACTACCTTTGATCTCTGCATGCAGGAACTTTTGGAATATGCCTAAGTAATTCATAGCCATTTTTTTAAAATACTAAGTATTTTAAATGTTCTTTGAATAATGAATGTTCTTACTGTAGAACAGTTGCTGCTCATTATAATACATAAAGGACTTCACATTTTCTGTCTAAATTCAGTATGTATGGTTCTCCTACATCTATGACATCTTTGCAATATTAGTACATATTATTATATTATTAAAGGCACTGTTAGCATTACTGATTAGAATTAATGTTACATTCAAATAACCCAATAAGAGTGTAGATATACAACACTTACTTTTACTGCTGTGGAATCATCCTGTTTGAAATTACAAAGAAGTAAAGAAACCAAGCTAAATAGACAGAAGTAAAGAAACAACACTAGGTAGACAATGCAAGCCTTTACTCAGACGTTTTTATTAAGAAATGCTCCAACTGTGCTCAAGCAGACTTGCATCTAGGTAAATATGCATAAGTCTTTGAACTTAGTAGTGTTTAAATTTAGACCTATAAGGAGATCACACTGACTTCGCTTTATACCAAAGTATCAGTCAGTTCCACCTCATAGAAAGAATATTGTAAAAACCTGAAAAAAACTTCTGGAAACTTATGAATAGCAAAAGAGATACCAGAAGTACCTCTAAGACTAACCAGTTTTTACTTTTCATAAGCTATTCTTCTGAGGTGTGCTCAGACATATTAAAATTATCAAAACCAAAAACTAGTTAGTCTTAAAGGTGCTACAAGACTCCTGGTTTCTCTGCTACAAAAAAGTAAGTGTGAAACACCTCAACATTTTCAGACTAAGGGTATAACTTTAACCATAACCAGAAACATGGTGAGGTTTTTCTTTTATTTTCTTACTATATGTCTGGATTTTTGTTTCACTGCCTCATCTCTGGCCCCCTTATCTCTCAATAACGCCCCCCCCCCAATTCTCTTTTCCCCACTCTCTGCTTAATATAATAATTTTTTTAAAAAAATCCAACTCTGGTGCAAGACTTTAGACTAGAATAATTACATAGATTGGGTTCTGATGCAACACTTGATTATTACAGTAACACAAGCAGGATGTAGTTCAATAGAAAAAATATTATGTAAAACGTAACACTGAGTATATTACTCAACATGGGGCATGAAATGAAATTAAACTTAACTTGTAACAGTTTGTTTCAATTAGTCTACATGTAGATTCTGCAAATAAGTGATTTAAAGAACATGCATAGTCATGATTCTATAAACCTTCTAGAAAGTAAGAGAGTGAGTTTTTCTGATCATATTCATGAGGAAACAAAGGGGCAAAAGGTGCCTAGAGCATTAAGGCAGTGAATAAAGAGAAATCAAAACAGGCTTTGCCACCAAAGTCCCCAGTATAAAGACAATTTAACTCCAGGCTATAAGTGTATTTTTATGTACTGGTATACATATATATTTAAATTTGTTCATATGCATGTGGAACTAATGCTGGATTCCAGCTTAAGAGCTGGAAGCTGAACTAAATGAAACGAACTTAATGGCAGAACTCCATAAATTCTATGGATTTAAACGGGCCTACATTAGTTACTTTAGCATAGTAAGTCACAACTAAAGTAAACTCATTTGAATCTATGGAACTTAGAGAGGAGTTGACTCAGCAAATTGTGCTGATTGAATAGGCTTATTCTGGTGTGACTTACTACATTAAGCAGCAAGAGTTTAGCCAATATTTTGTAAAGATGTGTATAAGATCCCTTGATCAAACTTAGAAGTCAATGCCGGGCTTTCAAATGTTTTCTGATTTAGTCTGGAGCAATCTGAGCGCAATTCAATTCAGTCTGTGCTCCAGATCAAGTTGATTTGTAGGCCTTCTACTGGATTGCACTGGAAAACTAAAAAGGCTTTTTTGTTTTGTCTGTTGTTTTTTTTAAATGACACACATGAAATGTGGAGACAGACTCTACAGAGGAAGTACTCTTGTTAAATCTCAGACAGCTAATTTAGTAGTTTGTGTAGTAGGCAGCTGAAGGAAGGAAGGAAGGAAGGAAGGAAGGAAGGAAGGAGAGGGAAGACTGGTGATTTGTGTCCAATCCAATTCAGTCCGTGCTCCAGAATCAAATCAATCTGCACATTTCCTTCATTTTACCACAGAACCAAATCTAGCCATTAAATTTGTATCTAGAAATGTTACATTCGTCAAAACCTTCAAACAACCCTGTAAAGTAGGAGAATATTGGCACACTACATTATAAAGGCTGAGCATATTCTCTGATATTGTGCCTGGGCTAAAATTTAAACACGATAATTATTAGCTCTCATCCTATCATGCTTTGTCTGTTCATAAGTAGCAATACAAGCAAAAGTTCTAAGTAGAGTAGTGAAGGGTAAGAATAGCCCTTGTACCAAAAACAAGTTTAGCAATTCCTGAATAATCTTGTTTATAAAATATTGGAATCTTCAATGTTTCATTCCAACAAACAAATTTTCCCACTCCCATCCCATCAGAAGTTGGACAAAAACAGGTAGAGACTATAAAAAGTTATTGGAAGTATTTAAAAAAACTAATAGTAACTGTCAAGGATAATTTGTGTTAGTGATACAAACTGCAACCTACAAGACAGCAAGTCATGCTTTGTTGTCTGAGAACTTACAGACTCGGGTGGAGTACTTAAATGACAATTCATTAGTTGTAATACTCTAAGATGCTGACAGAGGGAAATGCTACTATCTTGTCTTTGTTTTCACATTTATTCTCAAAGTTTTGCCCACTTATTTATTCAATAACCTGTTTTTTCTCTATTTACTATAAATTTCCAGAATTTGAAATTAGCTGGAGTGCTTCTTTGCTACGTTATTAAGCTACATTAGGGCCTATAAGGAAGATGTAGACTCTCCATATTGCCTATGAAAACCTATGCAGAGCTAATTTCAGAAAAATCAATAGCCAAAATACTCAGTTTTTAATCATCTCCACACAGATCTTGCTTTTTGGCAGCAATCCTACAGCTGCTTCCCAGAAGCAAATCTCACTGATAAAAATCTTGTTGCATAGTGTAGTAAACCACACTACAGTGGTAGACCCATTGCATCAATGGGGATTTAGTGAGTCAACTCCTCCATAGGTTTCATTGATTCAAATAGACCGACTCTAACTGACTATGCTAGGTCCATTTGAACATATGGAGGAGTTGACTCACCACATCCCCATTGATGCAATGGGCCTACTCTAGTAGAGTTTACTATTCTAAGCAACAGGATTTGGCCACTGAGCTTAATAGGCTTTATTCTTGAGTGAACTTTTATAGGACTGCACTGTAAACACCATTTCTTTACATGAAAAAATATCAAATAAGGTGTGGTGTAGTGGACAGTGCTGGACTTTTATTCAAGAAACCTGGGTTCAAATATCTGCTCAGACATAGAAACTCAGTGGGGGCAGCAATGGTAAAAGCATTTCTTAAATATCTTGCATATCTAGAAAATCCTACTAGGGTCACTAACTGGGAAGCAAGCTGATGGCTCATAATGCACACATCATGAAAATATTGTTTTTGTGCACCACAACATCAACTAGTTCTTATGGGGGTAAATACTACCATTGGCTCAAGTATTCTTCACTTTGATGGACATGCTGCAATGCACAATATAAGAAGCCGGAAGTGAGAAAGTGGAGAAATAATCAACTGTCCTGCCTATTCCTCAAACAGACAAATATGTACACACAGCAAGGGAAACAAAGGATTAATGCAAACTTATATATCAGTTGAAGTTGAGGAAATTTCATATCCTGTATGAATAGTAATCTAACACATACAGAATATATGTACAATTTAAAGCAAGTGAAGTAGGAAAAAAATAATGAATTCCACAGCACCTTACTGACTCCCGGGCTTATTGTGAAGGGACATGACTATTATTTATTATCATTATGCTTATCGTTATTATTACCATTACTACTGCTACTTGCAAAAGAATTTAGGAAGCAACTCTACCACACTGGTATGACTCCGTTTGCATCCATGATTAAATAAACTTCCCAGCATCAAGAAACCTAGCTCAAACAGTGACTAATAGCCACTAATCCCTCTATCTGTTCAATGATCTTGCCCTCCTTCCATTTATCACACTTGTCACTTTACACAGGAGAATAAACTTTTAACTGAGGCAAGCACATCAAAAATAGTAATACAGGCCTGTTTTTGCAAGGACAAGTGTGTTAGTAAAAGAGGTGAGTGAGACAGTTTCCTCCGGTGACTGTGATTTACATCCAACATTGTGGTAAAGAGCACTCCAAGAAATAATGGAAACTCCTTGAGCTGGTGACATTACTCAGGAACTGAAGAAAAAAGCAGACAGAAGGTTTCAGGTTTAACCCATTCACCTGTCCTACTCCCACAGAGCCAGCTGCCCAAATGTAAAGTAAACCCTGCCTCCTGGGTTATTTCACATTCAGCACATGGGAAGTAGCTCCTTTTCCTCTCCAGACAGTTCTCATGTCACCTCTGATCAAGGGAATAGGTTTCATAGGATTGTAGAAAATTTTTGTGGTTAGACTGAACGATATAGCACATGTGCCATGCTTTCAGACCTAGCTAGAAAACCTATGGCTATTTTGTAGGAAATGGTGAACATGTAACCGTTTACAGATACATCAACTATTCAGGCCTACTGTAGTGAATATTCCAAAGTAATTATCCCTCAAGCCTAAAATTCACTTTGTATATTATCTTAAAGTTGCCAACTCATGGTGGGTTTGAGCACAGGCTTCAACTTGCTAAAGTAAGCTAAGGAAAGAAAGAACCCCTCTAGATGGATGAAGCAGGGATTATTAAAAAACAAGAACTTATCCACCTAAGGCTATAAACCTATGCTCACTAAATTCAACTGGCTTGCCTTGTTCCAAGTAAACATACATAATAAACTTGGCCAACTTACATAAGCTGAATTTTATCATATATATATAAATTTAATAACTCTACAGATAATAATTCTACCTTGATCCCTAACATCCCTTACTTGGACTTCACAAGTATTCTCATGGAAGCTCATTCCAAGCAAATCCATGTCTAGAACTTAGAACAAAGCATCAATGACTTTAAACTTACTTCCACACAAATATTTCAATGACCAAGATGGTGTGTCCTTAAGGAGGTTTTGAGAGACTCAATAATTACCTAGTGTGTTAATCACACTTCTAAGTGCCAATTTCCACCAGTCTCTCTGACCTCCTCCCACCCGCCTCCGCCAACACCATTTCCAATTCTCTGGAACTGAATCAAGAGCACTACTTATATCCTATGGGAAGAAGAAATCGTTTCCTCCAGTTTATTTATGATCTATTTTAATTACAGTTCTTGGATACATCAAACAAGTACTAATAGGCCCCTTGATGCCGACTAGGGTGGCTGGTGCGAGCAGGACGGATACAGGGGGGGGGGGGGAGAAGTTTAACCTACAAGATCTACACTAGCTCACATACAGGAAGATGATTAGCACATATTTATTAAGGAGTAGTGTACCCCCTCACCACACCAGTTGAGATTTCCTGGCCACACACGCAAGGGCTTAAATACATATGGTTCCAGAGTGCTGTCCCGCAGACTTAAGTGGACTGGCCAGCGCAGAGGCACCTGTGGGCTGGTCTTTTGGTACCAAAAGCCTTGCTTTTCCTTCCCAGAGGTGGGGGTTCAAACTCGTACCATTCATGGGAGAGGGGATTCAGTTCTACCAAAAGAGGGAAAATCATTTCAATAGGTATAAGAAAGGGGGGGGGGTGTCCTAAAAGTGTAAGGAAACGACGGTAGAAAAATTTGTTCAGCATCTTCAATGGCTCATGGCTGGTCAGAGGATGAGAGTTAGAACGAAAAGCTGTCGAGACTTTCCATTGTTGTGAAAGGGAAATTCAATACATTTTTAATTCGGGGGCCCCCTCAGTCTACCAAGATTATCAGAAACGCATTGTTATACTCAGATCCTGTCCCAAATTCCAAGCTGAGGACGACGACAGTCCGCCCTTGTAGCTACACCACAATAGCAGCAATACCACATAATTAAAAAGTAAAGGGGGGGGGGGAGAGGAGCGATTACCTGAAGAGAGACATACTAATCCAAAGAGATAGAAGTGGACAAACTCTGCGATCATTGTCTCCAGGTGGAGCCTGTCGACAGGCTCATGCCAAAAGGGAGGGCTGGTGGAAGAGGGGGAGGGCTTTCCCCCAAAAGCCTCCAACGCTCCTCAATTTGTAAATCCACAAGAGAAGCTTAATATAAGCGTCGGCGTCCTAAATCCTCCCGAAGTTGAATTGGGAAGAACAGCCCAGGCTCTTCGCAAAGAGTCTTTTTTGTCAGAAAAGAGCCGCGGGGGGGAAGAGGGGGAGGCGGGGGGCAGCTCAACACCCCAAAGCGTCGCTTCCTTCTTGCCCCGGGTTATCCTAAACGGCGCTCCTGGGCCACACCGCGGGATCATCCGACAGCAAGCGGAAGACACAAAAGGGCCCGCTCTTGCTTGCCTTTGCTTAAGAAAGGAGCCAAGAAAAAGGCAGGTCTCACAAATGCGTGTCCCCCCCCCTCCACCCTTCTTCTTCCGTGAAGTGCAGAAAGTGTTGCTTCGCGCGAGGCGCTCAGGCAGACGGACCGGCGACGGCGCGGGGCGAGGGCTCGCTGGCAGTGGCGCGGGGCGGGCGCGGGGCGGCGAGGGGCGGCTGTGCCGAGGCAGCAAAAGGCGCGGCAGCGGCAGCGCGGGGTCCCATCACTGGAAGCAAAGAGCCGCGCAGGCGAGGCAAAGCAGCTTCACCGGAACAACAGCGGGGCGGCTCGTCCCGCCCGCCAGCATCTCCTCCAGCCGGATAGTACCGCGCAAGCGAAGCCTCTCTCCTCGCTGGTTTCCCTTCCCAGCACCGGGGACGAACACAAAAGAGGGCCAGGGACCAACGGACGGTGCGCGTGTGTGCAAAACTTCCAAGGGCCGCCGCCCCTTCCTCCTCCTCCTCCTCCTCCTCCGCCACCTCCGCCTCCGCTAGCCCGCCCGCCCGCCAGCCCCTGGTGGAGGAAGAGCGTCGTCGTTCCACGCCGCCAGGCTGAGGGGCTGGACACCCGGCTCTCGACGGGGCTCTTCGCAGCCCCTGAAGTTTCTGGCGTCACGCTGAGGCAGGCGAGAGCGCACACGCTGCCTTTTGCGCCTTGCTGCTGCAGGTCTGATGCCGCCTCAGGACACCTTAAAGGAGCCGCACGTCTCCAAATGCTCAGGAAGGGGGAGGGAGCCCCACACAAAATCCTACCTCAGCAGTTGTAATCCCTTCTCTCCCACGCCAGTCTCACCTTAGCTTATTTATGTGTAACTTTGCCACGGTGGCGAAGGGTTAAATATCTTTTGTAATTGGACAACAAAGGGCGATGCGCTTTGGGGAAGCAGGAGCCGTTTGGACAGACCGTTGCGGTTTGCTTTGGTTTTCTTTAAAACCTTTGCTTCCCCGGTCTTGAAAAATGGAACTTCCCAGCGTAGGACTTCAAAAAATCCGCCCGGGTAACAATTGTAACCCTTTCGCTTCTATAAAGTTGAAACCAGATTCCAGTGTTGTAAACGGGGCAAGCGGGACAAAGGCAGAAGCAAACTTCACATGTAGATTGTGTTTGCTTGTTTGTTATGGTTTAGTTTGGTTTTTACGGGAATTAAAGTTTATAGATCCACTCCCCTCAAAATATAGGGGGCAGAGGTCTTTGTAAATAATGAGATCAGAAATAACTTCAACTTCTATAGACTCCAGTACAGAGCATAATATTTTGCTTTTATGCTGACCATCTGTAACCGAGCAGGAGTACTCTAATGCCCCACAAAAACCATGAATTTAAGATTGACTTCTCATGTATTGTCTCAGCAATTTTTAGTCTGTAAGGGCCCAGAGTTGCAACATAAAGCTACAGATGGGAATCTGAGAAAAAGTGGATTGTTCAAGAAGACTGGGCTATCTGAGGATACCCCCTGTCCTTTTCTGTCACAGCACTATTGATGGTTTATCATATTTTGTACATGTTTCCCCACCTTCTGAAAGACTGAAATACTTTTCTTAAGTTTTGATTACTATCAGCCTGAACTCTAAGCTAAAATACTGCAGTATTCTGAGCCCCCCAGTTTCACTGTAGGAATGCACCCCTCAAAAAATTGTTGTGAAATTGAATTAATCTCTCAGGCTGAAAGATGTTCCTCACCCTTGATCAAACTGAGGGGTCTGGCTTGGATTTCAGCTCCCAGGATTCCACTGCTGTGGTGGCTGCAACTCACAGAAAATCCTGCAGGTCTAGAGGGCCACACTTTGTTCATCCTTCAGCATTGTTCATCAGAATCAACTCATAGTTGCCCACTTCCATCAGGATTTGGATTATACGGATCCAATGTACTCCTCATTTCTACTGATTTTGTTGTCTTTGGAGAGAGACAATCTGCTTCTGGTGAATAACAGGTAGCTAATAATTTCTGCACTCCTATTGATGTGGATTGAAGAAAGTCTAGCCATCCCATTAAGAAAGGGGGGGGGGCTGTCTCACATGATGGAACAGAGGAGCAACCTAGTCTACACCAGCTGTTGAAGTGCCCACCTCCTACTGCTTCAAAGAGCCTAGATCTCCAGAAAGGGCCACCAGTGCCCCCCCCCCCCCATCACTGCTTCTAAGGTATCTTTCCCCAGAGCAAGGTGTCATTGGGTAGGATGTCTTGCAAAATTTCCTATGGCATCATAGCAAGGGGAGGTGATATGGAAGTAGACAAAATGTGACTATCATGATGGTTTTGGTCTATAGCTCTAATCAGCAATTGTGAGGAATGCTAAAATTTACAGTCCAATACCATATGGATGGCTGCAAATTGTTCACCCTTGATTTTCAGAGAAATAGTGTTGAAAAACAAAGGCTTTGCTGCTCTCCATCATACTCCTGCAGCTTGCTGTTCTGTTACAGTGTAGCTACAGTGCAAAAATAGCTCCTCATTACTGCTATCCAATGGACAGTAGATGACTAACAAGACACGAGTCACTTTCTCTTCCCTCATCAGTGAGTGAATTAACTTTAGTATAATATATTATTTGATTAACTCATATTTCCTCAGGTGTAAATAGTTGCCACCTTTGGTTTGGCTCATAGCTGAGCTGATTATGTTTCTGAATAGTTAGAAAATAAGTTTTCATTGTGTTTTATTATTTTTATTATTTCTAGAACCAGTTTCAAGATCACACGGCATCCCATCATATTATATGAGTCTGTACTACAGGTCAGCAATATGTACCTTTTTTTAAAGAAAATTAAAAATAACTCAGAAGTAAGATTTTAGATACATTTGAAAAATATGAGTGGCAATTACAACTTTTGTCAACTGTTAACATAATCTATTACTATATGTTCTCAGGGAACCTTTAGAATTATAATTGTAACTAATTACTTTTAAAAGTAACTTTCTAAGCTTTGCATCTGAAATGCTGCCATGCAGTGTGCTAAGCACCAGGGAGGTAGGGAGGGATCTCCGTTGCTTCTGCCATAGCCTGTTAAGTGGATGTCAAAGGAAATTTGAACAAAAACTATGAGGCTTCCTTGAATTAGAAGTGAGTGTTTTGAACTGTTGAGTTTTAGTCAACGGGAATATAACCTGCAGGCTAATAATGAAATAAAGTCTCTTTTCAATCCACAAGTGTAAAAGAACAACTCTGGACTTCCGGTCTACATGTGCTATCAGATAAAGAATTTTAGGACATACAGGCCAAAATCCTGTTGTTTAATGTATTAAATCACACTAGAGCATGCCCATTGAATCAATGGGGATTTAGTGAGTCCTCAGTTAGATTTTAGATTAGGCATCCTTCAGTCTCGAGAGACTATGGTAACGTGCTCTGAATAGAGGACTTGGAACAGCGTCTACTGTGGCTGAGAAGGCCAATTCGAGAGTGACAACCCCTTCCACACTGAAGACAAATACAATCTGTCCCCTGTCCAGCTCCCTGATTTTGCTGCTTTCGGGACTGCCTCTTTGCCTCAGCCTGCTGGACAAGGGTCTCTTCAAAATGGGAGAGGCCATGATGCACCGCCTGCCTCCAGGCTGAATGCTCAGATGTCAAGGTTTCCCATTTGTTGAGGTCCATTCCTAAGGCCTTCAGATCCCGCTTGCAGATATCCTTGTATCGCAGCTGTGGTCTCCCTCTGGGGCGATTTCCCTCCACTAATTCTCCATACAGGAGATCTTTTGGAATCCGACCATCAGCCATTCTCACGACATGCCCAAGCCAATGTAGACGTTGCTGTTTCAGTAATGTATACATGCTAAAAATTCCAGCTCGTTCTAGGACTACTCTATTTGGAACTTTGTCCTGCCAGGTGATACCAAAAATGCGTCGGAGACAACACATATGGAATGTGTTCAACTTCCTCTCCTGCCGTGCACAAAGGGTCCAGGACTCACTGCAGTGCAGGAGTGTACTCGGGACACAGGCTCTATAGACCTGGATCTTGGTATATGCCGTCAGCTTCTTATTAAGCCATACTGTGAGTCTAGAGAACATGGTAGCTGCTTTGCCAATGCGTTTATCCAGCTCGACATCTAGGGAGAGTGTGTCAGAGATCGTTGAGCCAAGGTACACAAAGTCATGAACAACCTCCAATTCTTGTGTGGAGATGGTAATAGAGGGAGGTGAGTCCACGCCCTGGCCCATGACTTGTGTTTTCTTCAGGCTGATTGTTAATCCAAAGTCTTGGCAGGCCTTGCCAAAATGATTCATGAGTTGTTGGAGGTCTTCAGCAGAATGGGCAACAACAGCTGCATCATGGGCGAAGAGGAAGTCTCGCATGCATTTCAGCTGGACTTTGGTCTTCGCTCTCAATCTAGAGAGATTAAAGAGCTTTTCATCTGATCTAGTCCGGAGGTAGACACCTTCTGTTGTAGTTCCAAAGGCGTGCTTCAGCATGACAGCAAAAAAGATCCCAAACAGGGTCGGCGCGAGGACACAGCCCTGTTTCACTCTGCTTCGGATGTCAAAGGGATCTGATGTTGAGCCATCAAAAACTACAGTGCCCTTCATTTCCTCATGAAAGGACCTGATGATGTTAAGGAGTCGAGGTGGACATTCAATCTTGGGAAGTATTTTTAAAAGGCCATCCCTGCTAACCAAATCAAAGGCCTTTGTGAGATCTATGAAGGCCACAAAGAGTGGCTGTCGTTGTTCCCTATATTTCTCCTGCAACTGTCTGAGGGAAAATACCATGTCAGTGGTGGATCTATTAGCTCGAAATCCACACTGTGATTCTGGATAGACTCTGTCTGCAAGCACCTGGAGTCTTTTCAGCACAACACAGGCAAGCAGCTTCCCTACAACACTGAGAAGAGAGATGCCACGGTAGTTATTGCAGTCGCCCTGTCGCCTTTGTTCTTGTACAATGTGACGATGTTTGCATCCTTCATATCCTATGGTACTTCACCTTCTCTCCAGCAAAGACAGAAGATTTCATACAGCTCAGTGGTGATGATCACTTTACAGCACTTCAGCACTTCAACAGGGATGTTATCCTTCCCAGGAGTCCTCAGTAAGTTCCATTGATTCAAATAGCATTACTCTAGTTGCAACTTACTGTGCTAAAATAAGTCACACCAAGAGTCAGCCCATTTGAATCAATGGACCTTTTGAAGAAGTTGATGCACAAAATCCTCAGTGATTCAATGGGCCTGCTGTAGTGCAATTTACTACATTAAGCAAAGGTTTTTGTCCCTGAATTCTGTGGAATTTATTCCAAAATACATGTTTTCAATTGGTGACACAGAAATGCACCACAGATTTCTGTTTGGCTTTTCCTGTACAAATGCAGGGATATTAAATAGTACAGTATCGCTAACCTGAAGACTAAGGCTGGTGTCCTTTTCAGCTTCTGCTCAGTGGAGATTCCCACCAGCATATTCATTGTGAGACTGTGGTGCTTCTCCAGGCTTTGCCCTTATGCAAGGAGTAATCTCCAGAGGAAAACCTGCCCATTTGCACAATGCCATTGTTTGTACAAATGAAACACCACATTACTATGTTAGTAGAAGTTTCCAAGCTTGGCAGGATATTGGCCTAAGTATTCAGAACTTTCCAGAAGCAGAGGGTGGAAAAAAATAGTGTTCAGCATAAATTGGAATACAAATTCTGTTCTGCTTCATACAGTCAAATTTTGATGCTTGACTCAGAACTTGTCAATTTGAATTTAACACCTCAGTCTGAGGATATAAGAATACAAGATCACCTGAATGGACTAGTAGGTAATGTTTGTGAGATGTGTGATACCATTTTGATCCTAGCGCCTGTGATCACTTTAGCCCTATTCAGGCATTTTGATTATGCCAAGCACAAGTGCTTAAGGAAAGAGGGTGCTAGCCATGGCTGCCTCCACTGTAGTTTCACAATGGGTGACTTTTTGAAGAGGAGAGTCTCCCTTATCTATAAATGATTGAGAATGCTGGAAAATCCTTTATTCTTCTTTGACTCAGCCTGAATAGGGATTTACTGTCCTCTGGAATCAGCAGGAAACCCACATGAATAAATACAATGGCATGGATTGCAATGCCTTCTATTTATAATACTTAACCCCAGAAATTAGACATATTGTCCCATGAATCTTTCTTTCCAGTAGAAAAGCAGCCTGTTACTTGGCATGTTTGATAGATAGTCATTTTTCATCTGGAAGAAATTAAAGGGTTCATTTTGAATAATGTAGTAGTTTCAAATACACAGGCTCTGGTCTTATATTCCCATAGTGCAGATTCTCACTTCTGAGTAGGCATGGAGGACAGTGGGCCTTACTTTTGAGTAAATTTACATCGACTTACACTGTAAGTTAAGTCAACTAAAGTTACATTTAAAACAATGTGAAAAGTTAGTCCCCATTAAGGACACAATTCTAACCAGCCAAGATGACTGAGGGCTGACTGAACTGAATCCAAGCTGTGCCGAATCCAAATCACTCTTGGCCTTAGAGCTATCCTGACTCTGGCTTAACTTTGTGGCATCATAAAGACTACGAGTCTGGACTGAGATATGTTTGGATCTTGATTAACCTGATCCTTCCTCTCGGCTCCCTTTTTTGACTCTTCATCTGTGTGGTCTCAGCCAGTATTGCATTGCGTCAGCACATCCAGTTTTGCTGGTAGATCTGAGATCAGCCAGCAGAAGGAGATACTGCAGGCCCAAAGGCAGTTCTGTCAGCAAAAGAGGTTTCTACCCATTCCAACCCAACTACAGCCAACATATTTTTGAGTTTTGATTGCACTGCCTGTTGTCATATTGTTTTCGATGGGAAGTAAGCACTTAGTTTGGATTCATCCCAGTATCTTACATTTATGAAATTCCAGTTACAGTAAAATCTAACTTAATTTTTAATTATATACATAATTAACTATGAAGATGTTAGATTTACCACACATGAAGCAGATGAGTCAAATTAAAAACAATTAAGAACAGTTCATGCACCCAGACATACATACCTTGTTTCTGAGTCACCTAGAAGCAGTCATTATAACATTACTAGAATTGTTATATACCGCAGATTACACATCGTGACTTCCTAATTCTTTCATCACTCCTTTCAGTTAATTACTAGATTCCATGACAATATTTTACAGCTCTAAAAGCCCAGTTCTTTGAAGGGCTGGTCCAGACAGTGATTTCCCACGCCTAAGATTTGGCACTGCACTGCATGTCTAAGAGCAGCAAAATGTTACAAGGAAAAAGGCACATTTCCTTATTAGACAACCTCAGAATAGAGAGATGTATTATTGGCATACCTTTCTGCCAATATACATACAGCTGCTTTGCATATTTTATCCAAATGTAGAATTTTGATTTTGCAAATAGAAAATTATTTAGTTGTTTCTATGACCCAATGCTGTATGAGTATTGTGTTCTAATTGGATCCACTGGTTCCTAAAGTGTACTGAACTTGTATCCAATAACAAAACATATTGCTTGCTGAGGGATTCTGGGAGTTGTGATCCAAAAAGTAATTTCCCTAAGCTCTGAAAATCCTGTACTGTGTGGAAGCATCACAAGCAAAATATCTAATCCTTAGAGAAGTGCTTTCAAGTTAGAATCGACTTATAGCAACCCTTGTAGGGCTTTCATGATAAATGAGATCTTTAATGAGTGGCTTTAACAACTCCATTCTCCAACGGAGTTTCCATTGCCAAGTGGTGATTCTAACTCTAGTCTCCTGCGTTCCATCACTCTATCCACTACACCACACCAGATACCTTAAAAGCTGAAGTTAAATTCCACAAAAGTGCTCCCCCCACTGTCAGCAGCAGTGTACAGGAATGCTGCTGGTCAAGCACGGATATAAAATGCAACTGTGATGTCTTATTCTCATAACGGGGGTATTTCAGAAACCCATGATCATAACATGGACAGACACTATTCCTTCTTAATGTTGCATCTCATTCTTTCATCAGAAAAAAGTATTGCTTCAAAGTGGAGCACAAATCCTTGCCAGCATATATTGATTCTACACTACTTCCAGTCAGCCTTTCAAAATTCATCATCCTATGATTCCAGGTGTATTACAGAAGAGAATTTCAGCAGTAGTTTATCATCACAGTGTGCACAAGTGAAAAGATGCACTGGGATGTCCTCCTCCTTCTCCACACTCCTACTAATATTGCATGGTCCTCAGAAGCAAATCCCATTGTGTTGAATGTTTTTCTTCTCCAGCAAGTGTCTTTAGAATTACAGCTTTATGTTGAAAGACTGGGCACCCCTCTCCTATATAAGATGACTGGGTTTTTCTCCCCTTCACAGCTGTAGATGATGCCAGTTTAATTCCCAAATGAGAAGGGATAGTCCATGATGCCACTTCAGTACAGAAGTGTAGAATTATCTGTCTGACATTCAGTTCCAGGTCTTGAGAATATGACTCTTCGGTGAAAAACAGACCATTGGGCTGTCTAGTTCTGGACTGTCAAGTCTGGTTGCTAGCAGTTCTTTAGGTTTCAGACAGACTTCTTTCCTAGCTCTACCTGATATTCCCTCTGGGCGTCCTCTCCAATTACTAATCAGGCTGAACACTACTTAGCTTCTGAAAGTAGATACGATCTGTGTGTTCAGTGCAGTGTTTAATACATAGAGGCATGTATTAATTAATTTATCCTCCAGTGTACAACTGTTTTGTCCATCTTATATGAATCGCAGAATTTGATTTTCCAGGATGCAGAATTATGCAGTACTTTCTGTGATCGTAACATTTCCCTCCTTCTGCGTAAATACATTTATCACATTTGTATATTAAATTTGCATCTGATATTAAAGAAACAAAATATATAGCTTTATCACAAAATTTCAGTTTTTGTTTTGTTTTGTTTCTTGTTACTCTTTACTTGATTGGCAACATTTATCAAATTCTCAGTGTTGCTTTATCTGAAATCTGTATGTAATAATAAGTGTTTCTAGGTGGCTACAAACTAAAAACAAATGGCCACATTTCTATCAGTGTTCTCTAAATGTTTGTGTAATTTGCCACAACTAGTTGACAAAGCAACAGGGACATCTTGGTTATGCAGTTGTTGCACATGACCAAGTTACCCCTGCCACCTTGTTAATTAGTTGCAATTAGCCACAGCAAGTTATCAAAATCTTACGTGAACACCAATTGGATTCTGGCCAATATCTCTTTTTTTAACATAACAAAGTTATGATCTACTCGTATCACTCATTCTAGCCAGGAGGGGCGGCTGAGGAGCCTGACGCCGAGGGAGGTCCGGAAAGAAAAAACAAGAAACCGGGCCTTCTCGGCGGTGGCTCCCCGTCTTTGGAACAATCTCCCCTCCGAGATCCGTCTGGCCCCTTCGCTGGGTATTTTCAAGAGCCAAATTAAGACCTGGCTGTTCAGGCAGGCCTTCCCTCCGGGCACTACTTAATCTATTCTCTTATTCTTCATCTTGAATGACCTTCTAGTGTTGTGATATTGTTGTTATTTTAATTGTTTTAAATTTAATTGCTGTGAGCCGCCCAGAGTAGACATTCTCTAGATGGGCGGCATATAAGTTTAATAAATAATTAAAAAAAAGTTACTAAAAAGCATTTTGTTCAGCTTAGGGGCTCAAAATTGTAGCATGATAATCTCTTATTGTAAAACTTTTCTATTTCAAATAGACAATAGATAAGTGGGCACATACCCTCCCAAACAAGATGAAAGCACCACTGTCATAATATTATTTCTAGAAAACATGCAGCCTTTTTAAAAAAGCAAACTGTATACAGAATATGAATAATCATATGGCAACAT
The DNA here is from genome assembly GCA_037013535.1 of Intellagama lesueurii. Lineage (NCBI taxonomy): Eukaryota > Metazoa > Chordata > Lepidosauria > Squamata > Agamidae > Intellagama > Intellagama lesueurii. Next base: position 52,956,388 of record JBAJHW010000003.1, on the reverse strand, counting down.
AGCTGAGATAAAGCATGGGGAAAAGTCTGGGATGTCATTGCTGCTCTTTACCCAATGAAGGAATACAAGACAATTGTTAATGAAAACTAATCTCCAGTAATGTCTCCAAAAGTAATCTGAAGCAATAGTCTCCAAGTTTTCAACCTTGGCGCCTATCTCTACTTGCAGTCCATGACATAACATCAACTTTTTAGTATTATATCACATGTATACTCATTTTTCTCTCTTGCCCTTCTTACAGAAATAAGTGCACATAAATCTATCTAATACCTGTAAATAAATGCAAAGGTGTTATTGTGGTGCTGCAGTGTCAATTCACCTTAGTGTGGTTGCTTTAATTCAGTTAAAGACCAGTTGTTTAAAAGACTTGAATAAATGGGAAGAAGTGTGAGACATCAAACCATCAAGATTGTTTTACCAGGAAATTCAGTTTCTAAAATAGAAGAAGAATTTATAGTTCTGAAACCCCATATTTCCATGAGGCTCTCCACATATTGGCAGGAACAAAAAAAGGGCTACATCTCTCTGGCTGTCTTGTAATTCAAGCACTGCCAGGTAGCTCAAAGGAAGCAGTGTTTGAAAAGAGATGGAAGCGAGAAGCTACATGGGCAAGAGAGCAAACCAAATTAGGTGTCAGAATGCTGTATAGCAATTCAAAGACATAGCAGTTGTGGTTCTGGAATAGACAGTACCTTCTGCTGGCAGAAATCCCCACATGCTGGGGAGAAGTTTGGATTCCACACAATTTCAGCTATATTGGTTAGTCCTACTCTAAACAGGTAGGACTAACCAATATAGCTGAAATTGTGTGGAATCCAAACTTCTCCCCAGCATGTGGGGATTTCTGCCAGCAGAAGGTACTGTATTCCAGAGCTCAAAAAATGGTCTGAAGCTCAACATCAAAAAAACTAAGATCATGGCCACTGGTCCCATCACCTCCTGGCAAATAGAAGGGGAAGATATGGAGGTAGTGACAGATTTTACTTTCCTGGGCTCCATGATCACTGCAGATGGTGACAGCAGCCACGAAATTAAAAGACACCTGCTTCTTGGGAGGAAAGCGATGACAAACCTAGACAACATCTTAAAAAGCAGAGACATCACATTGCCGACAAAGGTCCACATAGTCAAAGCTATGGTTTTTCCAGTAGTGATGTATGGAAGTGAGAGCTGGACCATAAAGAAGGCTGACCGCTGAAGAATTGATGCTTTTGAATTGTGGTGCTGGAGGAGACTCTTGAGAGTCCCCTGGATTGCAAGGAGAACAAACCTATCTATTCTGAAGGAAATCAACCCCGAGTGCTCACTGGAAGGACAGATCCTGAAGCTGAGGCTCCAATACTTTGGCCATCTCATGAGAAGAGAAGACTCCCTGGAAAACACCCTCATGTTGGGGAAATGTGAAGGCAAGAGGAGAAGGGGACGACAGAGGACGAGATGGTTGGACAGTGTCACCGAAGTGACCAGCATGAATTTGACCAAACTCCGGGAGGCAGTGGAAGACAGGAGGGCCTGGCGTGCTCTGGTCCATGGGGTCACAAAGAGTTGGACACGACTTAAAGACTAAACAACAACAACTCTAAACAGGAAATGGTGATATGGAAGCCTTCACAAAACAATTCTCCATACTGCCATGAAGAGGAAGAGAGAGAAAGAGAGAGAGAGAAAGTACTACATGCTATTCCATGTGCTAATCTATTGCTGCATTACCAAGTGTGAAGTTGCCTCAGGCTAAGACGGACACATGCGACTGATCATGAGCCAATTTTATTAGAAAAGACAATCAGTCGGGCCTCTCTTAAAGTCAAGAGTTGGCCCTGAACAAAAGCATAAGCATACATTTATAATGTTACAAACAAAGAGCCACAAAGTTGGTCCGTTGCCATTGGTCATTAGTACCCCTACTTTTTGATTGGATTTCAGGGCTTCACCTCGGTGCCCCATTGGTCAGAGATAAATATACATTTTCAACTTTTCAACATTTGACCTTGTTTTCGGGATGCGCCTCAATGTCTGGGGAATTGATAAATGTTTCTTTTCCTTTATTGATATGTTTATGTATGTGCCTTCCTGTGTTCCGGGGTGTCCTTCAAAGTAGGTGATTCACGGGTACTTGCTATACCCTTTATCTTTCTGCTCTGCTGCCCTCTGCATATTTGTGCCAGGTCATCTGTGTTTCTCCTTTCCTTGATGGCAGCTTTAGGATGGTGTAAGGGCCTCATAGTTTATAATTAGTAGTATCAATATCCCCCTCTATCAGGGGAACCTTTACCTTTAATATGAAAAATAAATTCACACTTAGGTTTGGGGAGGTTTTGGATTGGTTTGCCATTGAACATTTATTGATTATGCTCCATTAGTTTTATTTCTCCTCATTCCATCTCTAGTCCTAATCACGTCTCTTTCAAAAATAGTTTTGAGGGTGGGGGGGAAAGCACCACGAAGGTGTGTTTATGTATAACTTATCACTTAGCCTCAATATCCGGGATGTTACAGTAGATCAGAAGTAATCTTGCTTGAATGAATGACCTAATCCCACAACTCTCAACCCAGTGAACCAATAGTCTACTTATCTTCTCCCCTTTTCCTGCTGTAGCCTATACCATAACTGGATTTTGGAAATTATCTTTCTGAGCATTGAATTATTCAAATTATAATCAACACATTCAGTGTAAAGAGACATATACACTGCCCAGAGTTTTTCAACTGATGTGTCTTTTCTTCTTCAGAATTAGGACTGGATATAAACTGTTGATAATTTATTTTAATTATGTGAAAGTATAAATAATGCCCAACAGCCACACAACTATGAGCATTTCTGTCGTTCTTAGACCATAGGCATTCAGTTAACTATCTAATGTATAATCAACACCAGCTTTACTTTTGCAGATGTTTCCACAAAAGGGTTACCCTTTTGTCTTTTAAGTACTCTTTTTCCTTTCCCATAGAAGCACATATACTGAAATCCATTAATAAATTACAACTAGATTACGCCCATTGAATCAATGGAACTTACATAGGTGTTAGCTCACTAAATCCCCCCCCCCCGCCGATTCAATTTGCCTACTCCAGCTGCAACTACTGAATGTCAGCCACTGACATTTAATGCAATGTTGCGAAATACAGTATGTTGCTTCTCAGTTAAAGAACTTGAGGACACAGTGGTCTAGTTTCTGGAGCATCAAAGCAGATTAATTGTTATATTACATTCTTTTGCATATCCTCATAAAATTAGACACACTCTTTTGAAGTCAGCAAAAATTGCTTTGTGCAATCAAAACTCTCAGAATCCTCCAACTAACATGGTAAGCTATGGTGTCTGTAGGATCCTGGGAGTTTTAGTCACGAAGAGTAACTTTTCCAAGCATTCCCTTGTCTCTCTTACTCTCACAATCTGCTTCTCAGTTCCACCATAACACAGCAGCTGTTCAACTTAGTACTTTTCTAATATTGGGATGAATTGGTCCATATATCACAGCATGTATCAAAAGAAAAACTCATCTGAATCTCCTCTTATTATGCCACACTCCCCCCACACCACCACCACACACACAGAGTTTATGCTTTGGGATGAGGTAGGCAACCTGGAGCTCTTTGGATGTTTGGCATAAAACTTCAGTGTGCCCTAGCCAACATAACCAGTGCCCAGTGTCTTGTCAATAGTGCAGAGAAATTAAAAAGTTCATGGCAAATGGTTGTGTCAGGCTTGTTTCTTAGAAGTAAGTTAGAAAAAGCACATACTACAATAGGTTTCTTTCAGCTCCTGTGTAATGTAATATGCTACATCATGGCAGCATTCTGACTGATTAAAAAAAGAACAAACACAGATATTATTTTTTGTTTAAAAAAACTATGTTTACTGGAAATCTCATTAAAATCTCTTCTATAGATTTGATGTCTGAGTTATCGCAAAGGTTCCAAGCTGCCATATATAGTCTGGGAAAGAGTATTAGGGTGTCACCTAGTGGAATGTTTGCATCCCATATATATCTTTTAAAAAGAAAGGAAAAGGAAAGGAAAGGAAGACCAAAAGCAAAATGTGTGTGTGCATGTGTGAGAGAGAGACTTTGACTGACACACATTCAGTATACACAATAAAATAGAAGTGAATCTTTCTATATGTGCACATGCATGCACACATGCACATGCACGTACTCACACAGACATACCACCATAATTACTCTAACCATCTTGAAGCCTTCAAGAAAGCATTATTCCCCCCTCCCCCATAATGTCTGGTTCTGAGACTACATTCATGTCACATAATATATGGGCAATGAAAAAAGGCTGTCAAAATGATGTGCCTAAAATGTGCCTCTTAAAATAAGTATATTCACTGTTCAGATATCATGCATTTAATGTTTCAAAAGACATCCATTTTTAAATGACTTGCAAAGAGTTTATTTTAATTTAAGAACAGTTTCTGTGTCATTAAAAATAAGTGGAATAAAACAATATACTGCACAGTTTGCCTTTGTCAGTGACAGTCAACTACTGGAGATGTTGCATGATTTTTAACAGACTAGCATAATAATTTTTCTATATGGTGTCCACATGGGATTTCTTTGTTTTTATTATCAACAGAATAAAAAATAAGAGAACCAATTAGAACAGTGAAAGAGTTACAAAAATTATCCATCCTATTTTTCTTATATTAGTGATTGTATTTAATAAGAATGGAAGTCAAATAATAGGATTTTTTTTTAAAAAAAATTATCTGTTTATTTCCCAATTATAATCTACAGTGAAAGCCTTTATTAACAAAACCTACTTCACAGGATTGTTGTGAGGCTTCTAACCTCCTCAAAATAAGGTCAAAATACAGATGTATGTATGTATGTATGTATGTATGTATGTATGTATGTATAAATAAATAAATAAATAAATAGTTGCACATTGTGCAACTGGCTCTATGGCTTGGAAACGGGGATGAGCACCGCCCCCTAGAGTCTAACACGACTGGACAAATTGTCAAGGGGAACCTTTACCTTTACCTTACTAAACTGGTTACTGTGATTCAGAATTGAATTTAAAAAATGCAGGGAAACATAATTAAATAAATGAATTCTTTCACTGTTTTGTTGTTTTGTTATTGTCCTAAACCTTCAAGACAAGGTGGGCTACGCACCAGAATGACAGAACAGAATACAACAGAACAGCTTGAACAATGAAACAAGGTTTGTGTTGACTTATGTATATGAAGATACATAAAGGGAAAACAGGCAAAGACAGAGGTAGTGTCCATATGGATTGAGGGCTAAAAAAAAAACACTGTCTGGAGCAGAATGACAGGGTTCATCTGAATCTCCATGAAATTATAGACTCAAAGTAGAAATGCAGTGATAATAGCAATCCCTTTGTCATTTAGTTCTGGCCATTGTAATTCCTCTGGGATGAGTTTAGGCTCCCCATGTTCTAAAATATACCCTGGAGCTGAGATTCCTGTTTTAAACATCAGCTTAACAGAAGCCAGGACTATTCGTTTTAGGTTTAAGTTCCTTAAAAAAAAACTTTTTAAAAAACCCTGCTGTTTTAAATTTAATGCAGAAAGTAACAGAACTTGACACCTTCCAGCATCTGTTACTCCAAGGTCAGACTAGCCTGCAAGGCACAAGGCAACTCTCCAGGATGCCCTTGGCTCGCAGCCAAACAGAGCTTCAAAAACCAAACAAAAAGACTCTCCTATGTATATCAAATAAGAGACCTATCACTTTGAAACTGCCAAGAGAGAGGCCTCACAGCTCTTATCCCCATCCCCAAGGATATAGGCAGGGATATCCTCCCTTAATTTAAATGCCTGAAGCTCTGTTCTTTTGATCATGCTGGCAACAGTGAGGAATGCCTGAAAAATTAGTAGGAATGCATAAAGGAAAATGGATGCAACAAATGCTCAAGCTTCTCCACAGGCCTAGGGTATTTTCTGTGAGAGGTCCAGTGAAGTGGCAGAGCCCTTAGGAAACCATGCATCACTTCTAAGCCCCATTCACGTAACACAAAAGAGCTGGTCGCATGTTTAGTTCAAGAAAGAGCTCAGCAAAACAATTACAGAAGTCCCAGTTCTGATGGCCATTTCTAATTAAGTAAAAGGAAGATGCAGGATAATTGGATCCTTGCTAGTACTTTAGTAACACAACCTGTTTGCTTCAACCTCTGGTCAGGACTACACCCTTTCGATCCTTTTATTCTGTGTTGTAGGCAGCATGTTACCTGGTAATCTCACACTGTATCAAACTGGAGTTCTGGATTTGAAGTATTCTAACACTGATGCAATGCCACAAAATGTGCTAGACATTCATAGGAAGAAGAGCTTATTCAGGAGAAGCAGCTGACTTGCTCTATAAATGTATGAATGAGGAGCAGGACTCTAGTGATTAGTCCCAGCCCCAAATGGTCCCATAGAAATGTGGCCATGTCATCATGCATAATTAAGGTTCCAGCTCATGTACAAATGTTTGCACAAACAAAAAGGCTGTCTGTAGTAGCAAAAGGATGCATGCAGAAATACTGGGAGGCAATGCTAGTTCCAATGTGCAACAACCAGGGTGGGCTGGGTTAGTTGACACAGCTCAGCCCATGCAGTAATAGGATGATTCTTTTGATTCAGGGCCATATGCATGAACTGGTTCATCTGCATGTGTTTAAAGAATCAGGATCATATCATACACATTGTATGGAAACCTACAGTAAGGTAAATATTGAATGTATCTCTTCTCCCTCCTGAAATAAACTGTTATTTATCTGAATTCAAATTAATGTCCCCCCCCCCAGATGTTTCCAAGAACAACGTGGAAAAATGACAAGGTCAACACCATATCATTCCCTGAGGTTCCAGAGGCAGAACCTGAGATTTCAGAGCTGTTTCTTGTAATGTCTGCTCCTTGTGACGTCATTAGATGAGTCCTTGTGATATCACACATACAGAGCAGGCAAGGCTGGAGAGGAGGTCAGAACTGCATTTGGATCAGCTGAAAACTGGCACAAAGAGAGACTGGATAAATGGATCCAAGACCCTGCTAACCAGGTTATATGGTAATATTTTATTTTAAAAAATAGTCAAACAATTCTTATAGTTTGCCAGGCATCAATGGCTGTAGTACTTGCCACCATTCTTGCTAGATCCTGCATCCTATCCTGCAGCAGACATGAATTCGGGGATGGGGGGGGGGGTTGTGCTTCTCCTCAGCTTTATGGAAGGCCCACATAGAGGGTTTTTTTCCAGGCACTGTTGCCATGGATTCTGCAAAAAGAATGGCCATGAGTTTTTATGCTGGAACTCCACTACTTCAATGGCATGATGGGCCCGAGTACATTCACTCACTGCACCCCCCCATCTCCTTTCTCTGATACTGACTTTTTTGATGTGCTGACTGTGTACAAGAACAATGTATATGTGAGCACCCTCACACTGAGCCTGTGAGCCCTGATGACAGCTGGAATGGGCACTATTCAAAAATTCACTATTCAGACTTTAAAGTTCTCTCACACAAAAATGGTAATTCAGTGGGGATCTGGTGAGTCAACATCTATGTAATTCCCACTGATTCAATGGGCTTATTCTAGTTGTGACTTACCACTGGACTTCAGCCACTAAATCAAACTTTCAGCTTCTCCAGCACCATTTGGCTAGAGATTGTACTGAGACCCGAAAGCCCTAACAAAGAGACAGGTTTCCCATGCCAAGAGTTAGATTTATGGGGGAGCTGATGCAGTGTAACTTTTCTTGCATTTCAGTCTGGGAGCCTTTCACTTGATCCTACAAGCAGCTTTGCCAGTTCAAGTGATGATAACACTAGTAAAACAGACACTGTTTTCATTTTCAAATGTAGCTTAATAGATATCTCATCTCAATACTTGCTCAGACAACTATTTATGGTAAATATTATTCCTAACCTGATGTACAATATTCAAAATATTCATCTTGTAAAACTGTTAATATTTCCAGCAACACAGAAATTGTTAATTTGACACAATTATAGTGTTCATTAAAGTGCACAGTATGTTTCCATATATGATTGCTCCGTGGAATCATATAACTATATTTGCCTGCAAGAGTTTGGAACGTCATCTGGTGTAAACTACACAAATACTGCTGGTAAGTAGTATAGGCCTATACTATATATATTAAGAGGACCTGGCATGGAACAGATACTGCCCATGAAGATTTCTTCATTTAAATCACCACTAAAAGTTATCTGGAAGTTGAGTCATGGCAGCTGGACTTCTTTCTTATTAGGATGAAACGTTTTGCTACTCATCCAAGTAGCTTCCTCAGTTTGAGGAGACTGAAGAAGCTACCTGGATGAGTAGCGAAACATTTCAACCTAATAAGAAAGAAGTCCAGTTGCCATGACTCAACTTCCAGATAACCTCACCTAGATGACTGAGAATCTTCACAGATACACTAAAAGTTATGCCTTTTGCATAATTGCACAACAGGATTTTGGCCAGTACTTCTCATCTAGTATACAAATAAATGTAATTATGTTTAAAAGAAGGGTCACATCTCTTGATCATTAACTGAGCAATGGTATGCATACCTACTCATATATAAATCCCATTGAGTTTATTGGGGCTTACACCTTGGTATGTGGGTGTAGGCCTATACAAAATTTATTTGGAAATAAATAAAACGTTTATGTTTCTTCTATAAATAATTATTTTTTACAATCCAAAATAAAGTATGATTACAACACTAAATCTTGGTTTAATCGTACTTTAGTCCTTTTAACATTATGATATGAACCTTAACATTTTATTATCTTTTGAAATAATTGTGGTTTTCAGATTCCATGCTTCTTGTTTAGCTACATGCAGAAACTGAGTTATAAATATTACATATACAATAAAAATTCAGAGAATTGTTCTTATTAAGAAATTCTGTGCATTTGAAGCAGAGCACACTTTAGAATATCTTTAATCTACACTGAATCTCATTTTGTTCTCTTTTGTTCTGTGACTTTTTTTATTGCATTGTGAATTATACTGTAATGCCCTCTACTGGTATTACTTTGTAAATATATCTTTTGATCTGTGGCCTGAATTTATCCATGTGCATGTCTATGTGTGGTAAAGGAGTCAGAAACTGCATGAAATTTGTGTGGGATTTACATTATAACTAATTATTAAAACACAACCAAATTTACAATATTTTCATCAGTGCAGAAGAATTATCTAATACATTTCTAACAAAGACATATGGAATAAATACGACCCTACAACCCTAAATTCAATTCTCCAAAACCTTCATTTAAAATGTAAACACGCACATAAAAACCCATGGAAATATTAATAATTTTTATGCAATTTCTTTCCCCCCCTCCCTACTCTACCTTTGCTACATCACTATATCAAAATGTATATGGCAAATATCTGTAAGGCTTACTATATGTAGGTCTAATATTTGATATAGTCTGAAAGGACTGACATAATGTATTCAATTTGCTCATACTTTCTTCATGTCCCTACATATAGTAGCCACTTAAAATATAACTGAACGTGATCCTACAGTTATATCAGAACTTTTCAGTATCTGAACTACCATACATGTCAGTGATTGGAGGCTGTAAACAATGCTTTAAACAATTTTCTGGCAAATTGTGAGTACACCCCCCCAAACATGTGCTTTCAGAGCACCATATTCACTGCCGCTGACATGCATAACAATTCTGTATTGCTTTGATCTTAAAATTTACTATCACTTGAAGCAAAACAAAACAAAAACAATACCATGTTGAGTTGGCACTTGTTGGTGGAGAATTCTTTCTTCCTTTCTTTCTTTCTTTCTTTCTTTCTTTCTTTCTTTCTTTCTTTCTTTCTTTCTTTCTTTCTTTCTTTCTTTCTTTCTTTCTTTCTTTCTTTCTTTCTTGTCAAATGTTTTTCTTTGCCAATCAATCAATGTTTGATTTCCAACATTACTCTTTATCCTAAACCTACAGCAATTTCATATTTTCATGGGCAGCTTACAGAATATACCAGCCAGAAAATTAGACAAGAACTGCTCTGTTTCTCTCAGATAAGAACAACACAAGACCTCTGAATTCAGATACAATTAGCTCCAGTGCCATCTAGTGACTACAGCATATAGTGGCAGTATCCACACTGTAATGGTTACTCGTATACACTGTGTTTGGCCAATAGCTGCAAAATGGACTGGTTCAAGGCTATTTGTATACTTTTGTGGTGAGCATGGGTGAAACAAAGAGCCTCTGGCTTGGGCAGAGCAGCACACCCACAGTTCCTTAATGCTCCATCTGTCATTCATAGGGTTTTAAAAGTATTTAACTAAACACACAAAATGATTTGAACACAGGAAAAGAAAACTGAAAGTATTACAGTATTACTAGACTGAGCTACTGGCACCAAAGAAGAAAGTGAATGGCAGTTGAACCCCTCTTCGAAATAAAGATCTCTGGACACCTCAACTACTGAGACTCTGGGGAGGGTCATCACATGCTATATATTCTGTTGCAGCCACTTGGCCAATCCTTTGACATAGCTGCAGGACAAAGTCTGGGAGGTGCCTTGCTATGTATAATTAGCCTTTGTGTTCTGGGATATTCTTTTTTCCCCCCTTTGCTAATATTTTCTTTGTTCCCAGGTTATCTTACTGAACTTTACTCACTTGTTTACATGATTAGGATTGAGTGTGGGATAACAGGAGAGAGTGGCCTCTCTCTACTCTCCCTATAGCATGATCACCAGAAACAACTGCAGCAGTCCACCTGTTCTGCTGTAAGCAGTACTACAATAAGATACAAAACCACCAGTCACTTCAGTGATTGCTTATGGTCTCCTTGCTTTTGGAGAAAAGTGGGTGGTCAAAGCTGACACAGGTCAAGATGATACTGTCACATAAGTTACCTATCTGAGCCAGTGGAAGGGACCTGCACCAACCCCCAGTAATTCTGGGCATCTCACAGCCACATCTATGCTGGTCTGGCTCAGTGTCCCACTGCATCTGAGTCCTAAGCAACTGTGTATTCCCCATTGCAGGTAGCTTACTGAAAACCTACTACTCTTACTTGGAACCCAACTTGTGGAACAGGTTTTTTTTGTTTTTGTTTTTTGTTTTTAATTTAGCCTCTGACTTTCCTGAGGTTACTTTGGAAAAGATCCATATTGGCAGTATAGTACATTTAACCCAGTATTTAAGGCATACAGTGGTCCTGAAACGGATGGTACTATGTACCACCCCCAGACCAGATAATTTCTTTTTGCATTTCCCAATTTGTAGGAATTTCATCCTCTACCCAACAGCCAGAAACAGATACATAAGCTGAAATCCTTTGCTTAGTGTGGGAAATTGCACTAGAGTAGGCCCACTTGTGACTTAATATACTAAGGAAGTCACAATTAGAGTAGCCCCTTTTGAATCATTGGAACTTACAGAGGAGTTGATTTACCATATACTGATTGATTTAATGGGCCTACTCTAGTGTGATTTACTACACTAAGCAACAGGATTTGGGCCATTATGCCATTGACTGGGACAAGGATCAAGGCCAGAATGTCACTTCAAGGGCAAAGGGAAGACCAGGTATCAACCTGTGTGCCCTTATTCAGTTATGGGCCTCCCTCCCAATTCATAGGCTCCCTTAAGCTCTCATTGTTCCTGAAGAAGCCTTTGGGGATCTGAAAGTAGTTGCTGCTAGTCCTGGTGCGCACAACAAAACTGGTGGTGGTGATTTTGCCCTGTGCAGCTGCTCCCAAAGGCTTCCCAAGGACCAAAGGGAGCCAAAGGGAACTTAGGAACCAGGAGGTATGTAGGAAACTTTTTGTTAATAAAATAAGGCCATGGTTGATGACATGAACAGGGTTATGTTATTGGATTTCAGCCATTCTTTTCTTAAACTGTTACAGCTCCAGCAGAATAGTGAGTACTTTGTTTAAGAATGCTAGATGTTGATCTATGTACAAAGAACTGTAGCAAATGTTTTAAATTATGGAGCTTTGTTATAAATATTTAAATGGTAAGCTCTGGAAGTGTGCAAAGAAGTAGAACAGTCTGTTGGTTTCTGGCACTGTTGAGATATGTGTTCCACCATGGTACTGCAGTTGCTTCTGCAAAGTATGTTCAAGCTTAAGTTCAAAATATAAGAGCCATGCTGGATCACAGTGAAGGCCTATCTAATCTAGCATTCAGTTATATAGTGCTCAACCAGCTACCTAAAGCACAGCTGACTACTGAGCTTTTTGAACTACTGGTGAAAAATCTGCCAGTCCACATGAGAAATACATCTGGGATACAGAAGTAGAGAAGGTTATTTAAGAATAGAAGCAAAGGAAATCATCCTTACATATATCAGCAGTCTATGGAACTACATGTACTCATAGTTACATTACCATTGCTCTGGAGATACCATCTGCCCCCAGACTGTAAACAACTAAAATGACATATAACATATGGAAGGTATCTATTTGCAAGATATAATCACGTTTATTATAATCAGTGTTTATATTGCTGGTTATCACTGCAACTTCAACTTTAACTTTTAATGCCAGGCTTTGGTCAAAGAACATTTTCTATGAGTTAATATAAAGCAGAACAGAGTATATGTCCATGAAATGACAGACAGCTTTTTGGCATAACTGCACAGCATACAGACCACAATGCAGTAAGGCCTAGCTACCAGACTTGCTTTTATATTTTATGATGATTTTAATATTTTTCAACATAACTGTGTTTATTTCAGCTCAGATTGGAATGATGAAATATTCATCCCACTTATAGAACATATTATCACACAGAGCTCAGGAAGGCAGTTGGATAGTGAAATGAGCACAGTACATCAAGTATTTTCACGAAACACGTAATTAAAGGTTTTCTGGTATGCAGCCTAATGGAGTACAAAGAATAAATCATGTAATCTAAAGGAATGGCACTAACAACTCAATTTAAAGGAGAAGTCCAAGTCCCGGAAGGTTTAAAGCCTCAGGCGACAGGAATTTACTGTTCTCATTCACCAAAATGATCTGCAGATCTCAGTGATTTTTTGTTGTTGTTGTTCTGCTTACTAAAACAGTTCATTACTGAACCAAAAAAGGGCCCATCTCAGCAGTTTTATGCTCAGAGTAAAATAAATAGAGGGTAAAGTCTGGAAGAATTGAGTAATATCATATGACGTTTGATTCTTTTCTACTTCCAGATTTTCTGAGTGATGGCATATAGAACACTGAGGCCTAAAAGGAATGCTTTCTTGAAATGCAAAGCACATTAGCTATTGTTTATGTTTCCATATCATTATGGTAGACTTAGGCTGTCAAGCTGTGTTGATAGCAAAGTTTATGCACAGAAATGTATGTTCAAAACGAGCTACTGCCAAACAGGCAAACAAAAGACTCTTCTGTCACTCAATTATGAATTTATAAGCTAAACCAAACTAAAGAAATATACACAAGATGGGGCTTGTGCTTAATCCCATTTAGTAAGAGAACCAGTTACACCCAATTCAGTAAGAGAAACAGTGCACCTCTCTTTCTCTCTCATACACACACATAGACAAAGACACACAAATGCACACAAATTTTGGAAATTGAAACATGTTCGGTAATGACATGGGTATCACTGCTTTTCATGTATGTCTTAATACCAGCTATGTCACTGTTAACATCAATAGGTTATCCTCTAAATGTCTTACATATTATTTCCTGAAGATGCTAGCATTTTAACTGAGTGGGTAAAAAACATAAAAAATTGCATTGTGTCATGTTAGAGCAAAAAAACAAAAATAATGCTTCACACCACATTTTCAAATTTACAGCTAACCTAGAAGGATCATAGGATAACTACAAGGTGTATACCTCAAACAAAGTAAGAGAAATCATATTTTAACATACAGTTTGAATGAGCTTATTTCAATCTGCTTCTAAAATGAACAAGTTTAGTACCTCTCTGCTGGTTGTTCCTTTCCCTCTCCTTCCCCTGTAGCAGGCGGTTGTTTGTTTGTTTGTTGTAGCACATATACACATTTCAGCTTGCCACAATGAATTGTTGCACTTCTACCTTTATGCACATAAATTGTTGCACTTCTATTGTGGAATGGGGGAGTATTTTGCAAACATTCCAATGTCCTAATGTGTAGATTTTTCTAGTATGGTGATTTTTAGAACATTCAGAGAGGAAAGGAAGAAGAATGGGAGTGAGCAGGCAAAAACTTTCTCCTGAGAAAATATCCAGTTTATGTTTCTCCTTGCAAGATAAATATGATACAGAGCAGAGGTTTCCAACCTTGAGTAACCCAGGTGTTCTTGAACTGCAACTCCTAGAAGCCCCAACAAGCACAGCTGGTGGTGAAAGCTTCTGGAATTGCAATCCAGAACACTTGGGTTACCCAAGGTTGGGAACCACTGATATCAAGGACCTACAGCAGCTTCTATCCTGTGATTCAAGAGAATGACTGTTGTTCCCACCAAGTGTGCGTGTGGTGGGCAAAGAGTGCCTCCAGTCTAGTATCCATAGGCTCCAGACTGTAGAATGAAGTAAACAAACCTTTATTGACTCTTGGGAAGGTGAAGCAACACCAGCAGAATCATAAACTGTTTGAGTTTTGTTTGCAATCTTGCATGCTGTCTGTAGTTTGTGTAACAGGGAATGCCCAGCCTCTTTGCTGGGTGTTCCTTTTCCTCTTTTCTCTGTTTATTTGGCAGTAGTTTGTTTGTTTTGCTGTTGATCTGTTCAAATGGTTGCTACATATGTGTGCAATAAAGAAAGCAGCATATACAAGTTTGTAATTTCAAGCAATTTGAAGTAAAAAATTTTTTTTTACTCTTTGCAATGCAAATGTTTCAGAGTGAGTTATTGAGATTAATCAAAAAGTTAATGAGAAAGGAGTGAACTCTGTTTTTGGGCCATGACTTTCAACAGAAAGGAGGGATGAAAAAGCCACTTCTGCCCTAAGATACTTCTTCTTATTCAGAGCCTCATAGTCACTTGCAAGACGCTGAAGAACATGTTGAAGAATTTGGCTGGAGGCATCAGTTATTTCCACATGGGTCAGACATCTTGGGAAGCTCCTTTTCATATCCTGGATCTTCCCACCAGTGAGACAGACCTCCCAAAATATCTTATCAGGTCTGCAAACTACTGTCTCTGTCCCTCTAAGTGTGGAGTCACCTACCAAGACAGTGCATATCCTTCTCTAAGAAGTAGCATCAGTAATCTATAGAATTGTCCATGGCCACCTCCAAGCATAATGAATTATGTGACTGATATCTCTGTTGTAGTGGCATAGAATGCTGCACTGCTGTCTCTGTTCCTGTTGCCCAGAATCACTATCTGGGCAACAGATAGTGGGGAGGATGTGCTATTGATACCGCATGCTTCTGGATAACCTTCCTCTTAGTGCTTGCCTTCTAAATTTGGTAGTTTTCTTCTTCCCAGCTCTATTTCTCATCCAACAGAGTCTGTTTTGCTCTGTTCAGCAATACGTATTTTATCTCCCTGATGTGCTAAAGCATTGATAGCTGACCCTCAAACTTCTGTAGCTTCTTTTCTAGCAGGGGAGCCAACAGCATAAAGCAGATATTGCAGGTTACTGTATATACCTCTATCCCTTTCTCTTCATCTTACATTACCAATGACACAGCATTCCTGGGCCCTTACTAAATGCCCTGAAAAAGACCACTGATCAAGCCAACAGGCACAATCTTACGCTTCTTTTGTATCTTCCGTTGCCCCATGCAAAACCCCTGCTTACCTAACTGGTAGGTCACTGGGATTTGGAGTACAGCTATGGACATGGGAGTTGCTGGCTTTGTTTACAATCAAGTGAGTGACTTATGGGTTATCTACATGGGCTTAATTGGAGTGGGCTGAATTGAGCTAAACAGGATCATTTAAGATCAGGCAGAGATCCAGTATGCCATTTGGTGAGATCTTACATCCAAATGGCATAAATGCCTCATGCAACTCTACTATATTTGGTCTGCCTCCATGTGAAAACAACAACAACAACAAAAACAAACAAACCAAAAACAAAACAAAACAAAACACCTCCATGCTTGCCTCCTCTATGGAGAAAGTTTTTAATTTTTATTCCCCCCCCCCAAGTGGTATAGTGCATCAGTGATGTCATAACAGACTTGAAAAAATAAACCCTTTTGCTTCCTAAGTGATTAATTTCCCAATATTGTGAAGTAGTTAGTTTCTTTTTAAGCCACTTAACAATATGGGGAAATTGAAAACGGAAGTCAAATATTCATTTCCAGAGATTGCTTATACTGGAAACAATCCAAAATAGAGCAATCCTACCAGCGCCAAACAAAAATAGCACAAAACAACAGCCCCTGACAGGTGCCTAGAAAGATGTGGGTAGCAATGCTTTGAAGATGGGCTGGTTCACTCTAGAAATTGCATTGTCTGATTGCAGCAAAATGTTTAAACCAACTCCTCCTGCAGTGGACCAAACAGTGGGACAGATGCCTGTCTGATTGCACCCTTACTTCCTCTTAACTCTGACTTATCACAGAGTATGATAGGCTTTGTCCTGAGTAAATGGATATAGAATCAAAACCTCAGACTGTTTGAATTGGGCATGGAATTTAATCAAGGAGTTCATTCAGCTTTAAATTAAGTGTTATACGTTAATTGTGTCCTGTGTGGATTGAAAAGATCAGCTGGTATATTTGATTTAAACTATAATTTCTCCCAAAGTGCTAGGTATTTGGAGAATTTGATTATCCCAAAATACAGGCACGTCTTCTCAAGAGCCCGATTTAACTGTCTCCAATCCGCAATTTTAGATGGGCGATATTCTGGCACCCCTTACGAAAAAAGATTGTGTCCTTGTAAGGATAGAGAAATTGAAACTTTGAAGCACGTCCTTTTTGAGTGTAATTTTTACAGAAATGAGCATATCAAATTCCTCAAGCCCATAATGAATGTCTTCCCAGGTAGGACTCTGATTTGGCATTCAAAATATTTATTAAGCGACACAAACAAAATAACCACCGAATCAGTGGCCAAATTCCTTCTCTCTGCCCAAAGAACAATCTTGACCTCTACCTAACCCTGTCATAAAAAAAAGTATGGGTAATCTATTTTATTAATTTATACTGTTTTAGCTACCTTGAAATGTTTAATTCGCTTCCATTTATTTTAAATATTACATGTATGTATTTTAATGGGTCGGAGACCGCAAAATAAAGATTGAAAATTGATAGAAGAGCTAGAATTTCACGCAATCTGGGTTTTCTTGTGTATTGCAAAATTTCAACATGAGAGCTCAGTCTCCATATAAGGTCATGTGTAGGGTTTCATTATAACAGAGGGCTCAGGCTTGAGCTGACTGCTTTATGAGTCAGAAAAGACCTACATGATCAGGCCAGGTCTTCAGCTGTACATTACCTTCTGTCTGCTTCTCCCCCCTTCCCACACGTTTGCTGATTTAATAATACCTGTAAAAGAAATAAAGCTGAGGCCTACTTATATTCTTTTCTGCCGAAGCAATACACCTAAATGTTTAATGGAAGGAAGGATAGTTTATGATCCTTGGAGTTCTGCAGCCATTTGTCCTAGCACAGTCCAATAAATTTGCCTATTCCTCTTTTAAAACTAATTAGATCATTTTTAGTCCACTTCTAAGGCCCAGTCTAAATTCATTTCTGGGCTTTTGTCACTCTGGGACCAGAGGCAGCATGAGTTGGTTGCTGCGTTTCACATAGGCAACTGGCCATTGGGAACAGAATGCTTTAACAGATGGAACTTTAGTCTGATGCAGTGTGGTTCTTCTTACATTCTCCTTATATAAATTCTATAGTTAGTCTTCCCCAGAAGATTATGAAAACTCTGAAACACATGGAGGGGAAACCATGATAAATTGGAGTTGAAAGAAAGATTTACATGTCCTTATCATGAACCAAAGTGTTTTTCTATGTTGCAGTTATTACAGAGTATCCCCCTCATACAATTTAAACACTAACCCGACAGGAATGAGAGATATAAAAAATAACTCTGATCCTACTCTAAATCCAGATTTACGCTTTACAGCTGATTGGCTGTTTCAGTTATGAAGAGCTTTGGATTTTAGTGCTTCTGCAGTTAATTGATGTTTTGCTTATTTAAGGAGTGTCTTGACCACATAACAAAGTTCCCAGGATAATTTCAGAAGCATCTGTTGAAAATAGGAAAGGGGAGGAACATAGGAAGTTTTGGTATTTATCAGTGTACAGTAGAATACGGTACAGTAGAAGGAGAAGGAGCAGCTGCATTTTAAAAAGTTTCCACAACACTAGGAACCAACAGTTGACAATCATTCTCCTTACTAGAAAATGAATTGTGGCTGGTTAGGGATTTTAAGTGGAATGGGTATTCAGTAGAAAATAATGATAAGAACATCTGTGAATCTTAAAGGAACAGCACAGAATGTCAGATTTCTAATGAGGAAAAATAGAACTATCTTCCTATTATAATAGATGGAACACTAGAAGAGTCTTGTCCCCAGTTACACCAGAGAACTGGGTTACTTGGAAGTAACTTAATAAGCTATGGAGTACAGATGGCAGTATTGCAAAGTTTTGAGTTTTGGTTAAATTCCTCTAGCTGTACAGCTGAAGTGCATGGATGCACAGAACAGAATCAGCTTCAAGTTGCCCAGATTAGTCTACCCATTTTTCATCAACAGGCACTTACAGTCTCAATAACTAACTCTGAGACATTTGAAGTAGAAAGAATAAAACAAATTTCTTTCCTTACAATTATGAACAGATCAAACAGCAAAACTAAAAACAAAACATGACTGCTCTCAACAACAGGCCTCAACAGACTAACTGTTTCCAACACACTAAAGAGAAGAATAAAGTAGCAGAGCAGAAAGGTGGGGCTCTCTTTGAATTCAGAAGCAGGAGGAAACTATTGGTTAGTACTGTTAGTGACTGACAGTCATCCCAGCCCAGAAAGATCCCTCCTAGCCACACCTACTAGAGGCAGAATGTGAGGATGCAAAAACTCCAACAGGCAGAATCTACGTGAACCTAAGGAAATTGGGTTTTTGCACAAACACTGTTCTTTGCAAATTGGGAGAACAATAGACAACTTCTCAACTATGTCAATGTACTCTACCCCTCTCAACATGTATTGTGGAAGATTTGATATTAGCTGACCCAAATGCTCTTGATGTTGCATTGTTATTGACAAAATGTATCTGATATATTTATTTATTGTATCATGGTGCTTCTGGCATGAACAAAGCAAGAAGAAAAATCTTAAGTAGAAGGACAAATGCCAAACTACATGTTCACATTCTCACATTTCTTTTTATGTGGAATGTACTACCATTTTTGTAGGTTTATATAATTCCCTTGAGTTTTTCATGAAAACTGTGCAAACTGTGGTTTGAACAGGGGGCACCTCATGCTATTAGAGGGGAGAGTGACCCATGCCTCAGACCACAGACTACTGGTGATGACAAGGTGACATAAACCTGTTGTCTCAGGCAGTACATTGCAAGTGGCAGTAAAGCAATAACGCCATCTGCTGTCCTGGCCACATGCATATCACTGCTGTGCACCTCTTTTCTCCAACTATTTCGTTAGCAACACTTCTGGACATGGTCCTATGTGCTCTGATGGGGAGGGTGTTATTACCTGTCTTGTCTCCAGCATTAGAATGTCCAGGGTCAGCTTTTATGCCATATATATAAAAATATAAATAGCTAATCCGGGAGGCAGTGGAAGACAGGAGGGCCTGGCGTGCTCTGGTCCATGAGGTCACGAAGAGTCGGAGACGACTTAATGACTAAACAACAACAACATCAAGATCACATTGCTAACTGAGTTTTACAACCAAAATTAAATCTAAAATATCTATTGCTGTATAGAATTGTGTCATGTAGGATAACATGAAGGCTTCAAAACACAAGCTATTAAAACAGCAGGTAAATACAAGTAATTCCATCAGGACTGATGCTTTTCTATTTTTTACCTATAGTTCACTTTTCTGTCTTTAAAATGATTTCCCCCTCCCACTGTTTTTTATGGGAAAACAATTCACTGTGTCATCTCCAGGACTGCTGTAGGGTGGCCTACAGTGAGAAAAAAAATCAGAATAAGACTGAAATATGGAACAACAGTTATGAAGGAACTAGAAAAGACCATTAAGTGTAAAAATGTGTTATTAGAGACCAAGGCCAAGATAATCTGCACTATAGTGTTCCTGATTATTATGTACAGATGTGAAAACTTGACAATGAAGAAAGCTGACAGGAAAAAGAGAGAAGAACTTTGTGGATATCATGGATTGCCAGAAAGACAGATAATGAAACATACTGCACATCAAATCAAGCCTGAATTCTCATTAGAAACTAAATTGACTACATGGAATGAAATCCAACTGGTGCAACTAGACTATGTAAATAGCAATGACATCATCACTTGGCACCAGTAAATTTTAGTTGGATTACAATTAAATTTTAGTTTAAATTTCAGGTTCCAAGGCTTCCTAGGGATCCCTTTTGCCATGGGGAAACCTTTGGTAGCCATTGGATGTGAGGGAGGGATCCTTTAAAATTAGAAAAATCACTGCTAGATCACCATCAATTATTCTGATCTGGTGGTGGGATCGCTGCCAGTGATCTGATTTTAAAGGCTTTCCCCATCCTGAGGCTCCCAAAAGCTTCCTCAGGGCCAAAGGGAGCTTTGGATTCTGAAGGGCAGGGAATAGGAAATTTTAAATTTGATTAAAGAGTAATGGTGCTAGTGATGACATTATCACCATTTATGTGGTGTAGTTGTGCCTAGTGAGTATTAGCCACTGAGTCTATTTTACTTCAGGCATATCATAAGAAAACAAGACTCACTGGGAAAAACAGTAATGAAAGGAAAAGTAAAAGGCAGTAGGAAAAGAAGATGACCTAGTATGAGATGGGTTTACTTGGAAAAGGAAGCCACCGTCTTTAGTTTGTAAGACCTGCACAGAGCTTTTAATGTCAGGGCCTTCTGGAGGTCATTAATTCATAGTGTCAAGTCAGAAGGGACTTGACAGCACAGAAGAGCAATGTATCGAGGAAGGCAGCCTTCTCCCTATGAGCAGAGCACAGTGCAGGTATGATAACAGTCCAGGCTTCCACAACTGCCATATAGAGGCCTCTGGTAGTGGATCTACTCTGAATGTAGATTTGCTACTCCACGAATTGAGGGAGAAATCTATGTTATCCTATGTCCTTGAGATACCCCCTGAAAGATAGCAGACTTGCACCCCACCTTATCTGTCAAATACTTAATTTTAGATTTCAGAAGAGGCATGGGTTGGAACTTATGTTTGGTATAAGAAAATGCTGCAGAGATCTGCCAGCCATGCAAACTATTACTTATATTTGCAACCCCAATTAACCATAAAATCCTGTGCATTTCATTTTTAGGCCTGAGCCATTGATTTCGATGGCTTTAATTAACAGATTTGTTAGTATAAGAAAGCAAGTGTTAGGTGCCAGAACATAACAAAAAAGTATTTGAGAGCCAGCAATAATCCGGAAAAATTTGCAGTCAAATTTTGTCTTTGCAAACATTTTCTTCTATTTGTTATTTATTATGTTTCATATTACCATTTGTCTGTAGAATGTTTCCACTTATTTTTAATCTGCTTTTTATTTTTTACTTTCTAAAATGATGGGTATCACCGGGTATAATTGTGTTGTAACTGGTATTCACAAAGCACTAATTTATAGAAAAATAATCTTAATGCAAAATTTTACTACATCTATAATCTGTCCGCAATCATTTCTTCATTTATTTGGAAGCAAGTCACCTTTATTTAATGGGCCTTATATCTGAGTAAGCATGCATAGAATTGAACTGTATCTGAACCCGACCAGAGAACTAAGAGCATGAATGAAAGAACTATAAGCAAGACAAGGATGGAAAACATGTAACAGGGAATAATACACACATATTTAAAATGGCCATAGCAGCACAAAGTGTTAGGAAAATCCATAAACAGAATCATGATGAATTCTACAATTTCAGTCCAAGGTTATATTCAATCTCTGTGCAAAAGAAACCACAGAGAATGTGTTACAATGCCATAAATGGACAGTTTATATTTTACAGTTGCCATGAGAATCTTTTTAAAATCACTCAACATATTGGCTGCTATCACATACAAAGTAGTTCAAAAGAGAAGCAGAAAGGGAAGGAAAAATACTTTTTAAAAAGCCATATGAGGAAGAATTGGTATAGCTAAAGTATATACATGCAAGTGATATACTAATAATTACATAGTTATGCTCACAGTAGCATAAGTGTTCAGGCACAGTGGAGGACTCCGAAAACATGCTTTGAATGTGAAGATGATTATCAAGTAGCTCAATAGTTTTACAGCTGAGGAAAGTAGAATGTCAAGCAATTTGATTGGCTTTCCATGTCACTGCAGATCATTCTTTGTGAAAATTTGAGCTCACAGGGACAAAAATGGCCCCAGCTGTGCAGTGAGCTGCCCCACGTGAATGGTATACTGGAAGATAACATTTTATGGAGGATGAAGCTATCAATAGTTACTAGTCATCAATTCTCAAAGATCCTACTATTTTCCAAGAGGTGGAAAAAACTGTGTTGGTCCTTAGAGAATGACATTTTGGAACAGGTCAAGTACCTGGGGATAAGCTTCAGACATAACATGAGTTGGGTTGCCCACTGTAAATATGCTCTTAATCTTGCCAAATGCAGTTCACTAGCGGTGGTCTGGTTTTTTTTACAGAAGCGGTGGACGTCATGTCCCCTCAGCCACCCAAGTCTTTCAAGCGAAAACAAGGGCACAACTACTATATGGCATCCCTATTTGGATCAGTGCATATAATCCTGAAGTCAAAAGAATACAATCCATGTTCTTGCACCATATTTTGGGGGTACCCAGTTGTGTAGCCTATGCAGCCCTGTGCCTTGAAGTAGGGCTAGGCTGACTGGAAACAAACGCTTGGACTCAGACCCTAAAGATTATTTTTTTCAGCAGATCAACTGGGATACGTGTACTATATGCTACTCGATTCCCACCACAATAAAAAATTAGGTCCATAGGCATCCCCTTTGAACATATTCTGCCGCTTGGGCAGAAACAGACTCTAAGAGCTCTCATCCAGAGGCTATACAACACTGAAAAGCAGGAACTCTTTGCCCAGGCAAACAGAACATGCTCCTCTCTGTCACATGGTGTTTTCCCACCATATAGGACCCCTGCGGGCTACCTAACCTCACTCTGCTCACCACAGGTCTGCAGAGCATTCATGTTGGCTAGACTGAACGGGGGTCCCCTCAGCCCTTCTTCAGAGCAGACTTAAGGGAATCCCACGCCAAGAAAGATTTTGCCCTTGTGGAAAAGGGTCCTCTGAATTTCTTGTGCATACGGTTTTACACTGCCCATTCGATGAACAAATCAGGAATAACCCAATCCGCCCATTGCTGAACAAGTTCCAAGGCTACCCTTCCAGTTGGTTAGTACAATACTGCTTATTAGACCAAAACCCTTATACCACAGCACAAGTAGCAACATTTTTCCTAGCTGCAATGTGTAAGAGGACGGAGTTTGTCCCGATTAACAAATCTCTCAATGTACCTATCCCCCTGTAGTCCCTCTCATTATTTTGCTGTATACCTTCATTCTGTATGGGTCATATGACCGAAATAAATTGAAACTGAATTGAATTGGGGGAAAAAGTTACTAGTCATGGATGGTTCTGGTAGCAGAGTGTGAGTGGTGGAGCTTGGACTCTCATGAAGGGTCTATTCTATGTCCTATTGGCCCACCAAGGGTCCCTGCCAAAGCCATGCAGTGGGCATAAGATGGATCCTTTCTCCAGGGCATTACCCAGGACTGAATGCTCCAATGGAGCTCAGAAGCTGGAGAGATCCTGATGGGCAGAAGAGGAAAGGAGTAAAAATAGCAGCATTGGATAGATTGTAGGTTTCTTTATGATCTCTCAGTCTGGCTCTTTGTGCTTGCTCTGTCTATGTAGGCTTAGCTGTACAACAGGAAGAGATGCCACTTTTGCTTGGATACATTTTTGCATAAATTGTAGAGAACACCGAAGAAATGTGCTTGATACCTTGGCCTTGAATTGGATTTCTGTGTGAGCTGTAGAATTCTCAATGCTGTTGCGCCATGTTGAGCCAAACTCTATTCAATATTCATTAAAGCACGGGGAAAACAGATTAGAGGAAGAGGAGGGCACTACCCTGCCCCAATTGTTACGGCTTTCCTGATGAAATGTGACTGTCCCATCTATGTAGACTCTGCACATGATGCATAATGCAAACAAGTGGGGTTCTTCCTTTTCAAACATCCTCATTCTCTTGTGAAAGCCATGAGGGAGAGGGTTGAGTTATTATAGTATCCCTCTTCATGTGTGCTCTATAGATGTTTTAACAATGACTGAATATTACTCATGTCTGTATGAAATCAGGCAATTAAGACAATGGGATGAAAGTCACATCCCTATCCCACCATTCAAGTTCAGCAAATAATCCCACACTCTCCATTCCAGTACTATAATAAGGAAAAAAGCAACTCTCTATCCACTTTCTTTATACCACACATACTTGTCTAGATCTTTGACATGTTTTTCCTTGTTCATAAAAAAACAACCCACTTAACAGCCCTTGTCTCATAAGGAAGTTTCCATCTGCGTATGTATAAAGTTAAGGCTACTGGCAACAATGTGCATAGTACATTTGCTCAAGGTACCTTTCACCTGTGTCCACACACATCCTGATTGGTAAACAGTCAGATCCTAAAGAAGAGTTTAGCTTTGAGTAATAAAGGCTGGGTTGAATCCAGTTCCTATTCATGTTTTTATGTTGCTATGAATTTCATAATTTCTTAGCAGGGAAGAATAAGAGGAAAGTTAATCAATTCAATTGCAAGAGCCTTGTGGCACCGTAGTTAAACTGTACTACTGCAGTGAAGATTCTGCTCATGTCTGAGTTCAATCCCGATGGGCTCAGGAAGCCAATCTGAGGTTGACTCAACTTCCCATCCTCCCAAGGTTGGTAAATTGAGTACCCAAACCGGGGGGGGGGGGGGGGCGGCACAATGTGTAGCCTGCATAATAAATTGTAAACCACCCAGAAAGTGCTTTCAGCTCTATGGGGTGGTATATAAGAAACTCACTTTGCTTTACTTTGTTTTTTGTTCTGTGTAGACTTGACCTTCTGCAATAATTCTCCCCAATTTCTGAGTTTACTGAAGAAATGGTGTGTGTGGGGGAGCAGAGGGGAGGGGAGACTGGTTTTACAGGCATGTCTTTACAAGGAAATATATAAACCAGCTATTTAAAGTGTGAAGATTTTAATCTCAGAAGAGAAGAGAAGAGAAGAGGAGAAGAGAGCTGCTATATTTGTAGACATTCACATCCTTCAACTGCTGAACATTAGCAGGACATTTTAGAGCTTTTTTTCCCCCTGGAATGCTTTTTAGTTTTGGTCTGTTCAATACTATTTAGATTTAAAGGAATGCCTTTGTTTCAGAAAGCACTGTTTTTCATTCGTTGCCCAGTTCTCATTTTCTGGATTGTTCCCCCCCCCCCCACCTTCCTTTACAGATAAAAACAGCTTTCACCAGAATATTATTTATTTATTTAAAATATTGATGTGCCACCTTTCTCCCCAAAAGGACCCAAGGCGGCTTACATTACTAAAACAGTATTTAAAAGCTAAAACGGTAAGTATACAAATATTAAAAAAGAATTAAACAAGTACTATATTAAAATGGTAACTATGATCAATATTAAAACACATTTAAAACAATAAAGCACAACAGTCCATTTAAAACCCCTCTCAGACCACCAGTCATTAAGGAAAAGCCTGCCTGAAGGAAAAGGTCTTTTCTTTTCTTCAAAGGAAAACAAAAACCTGTTTCAAATTTTAAAAAATGGAAGATTTTAGTAGAAATAGTGGCTCAGGATGGATCAAAATATAATGGTAGTTAAGTGTTCTAACCATTCTCTTGAAATTACAAGAAAGATTCATATCAATATGGAATATATATATTTAGCTATAACACAAAGTCGGAGTGACAAAGATTTCCAGGAAGATATTTGATAGCTACAGATGTCTTTTTAAAAAATTCTAACTGTTCGTAAGACCATTTCAGCCACTCTATTCTTTAATATATTTTAATTAGTACACACCTTTCTTTCTACCAGCAACTCCACAAAGTAACTACCTCTAGTATTTCAGTAGCTACAAGTCCTGTATTAAACACATTTGAAGATACACAGTGGTGTTTATCTTTTAACAGCTTCTTCAGCAATACAATGTGGTGAATAAGGTAAGGTGAAAAAAGAACGAATCTTGTGTATAAATGTCTGATTTTACAAAAAAAAAAGAAGAAAGTTTTTAAAAAAGTCTTGATATAAAAGTCCAGTAGCTTGGGAAGGTACCATGACTCTTTCAAAAAAAAAATTCCCACACTCAGATGGATGTCAATGGTGGTGCCAGTGAACCGTTACACAAAGCTCCCCAACACTTTGTAAGCTCAAAACTGGAAGGACAATTGTAAAGTTCAGTGCTAGAAAGAGATAGTGTATTGAATACACAATACCAAGCTTTGTCTACTCAGGATTCTGTTGCAAGAGAAGGCTACTTAATCTCCTCCATTTGCCCTGGGGATTCCAACTGTTTTAATGTGTTCTTTTTCAGAGCCTGTGAACTACAGAATACAAGCTGGTAACAACTTTCTTTGGAACTCCTTTGGTAAAACCTAAAGCCTCCAATACAAAATGTGGTCCCAGTGGTACTAATGAGGACAAAGGCAGTCTTTAACCGTTTTTGAAGCTACTGTGGTAGAGGTTTCATATCATCCTTTGGTGAAGGGACTGATTCTTTGGCTTGTTTTATGAGTGTCCAGCTAATGACTCAGGATAGAGTATAGCCTCTTCATCTAAGCTGTAAATAATAAAATCTGATGCATCTCTAATAATCTCAGAGATTTCAGGTTTTTATCCTCTTTAAAAATACATAAATGGCTTGGCTTCCTCAAAAAAATATGCTGAACATGAAAAAATGTGGTAAAAACATTGAATTGCTCAGTGTCTTTTTCAGCTGGCAGGAAAGTTATGTATTGATCCTACTGACAATGAGAACAGCTGTTGAAACGGGTTGTGCTTATTTTAAAACAGTTTAAAATAAGGTGTCTCCATAATGTTAAAGGAAGCATGGATTATTCTGCTACAAATAAAGTCTTTTCTGGTTTGAAAGTGACATAAAATACTCTTCTGCCAGAGGGTCATTTATTTTAGCACACAGGTGAAATCCAATTTATTTCAATCATTTCCGCATATGTACACCCCTCTGTTGCCGTAAATTGCACTTTTGGGTAACTAGCAGAAGTGGTGGGAGAGGTGACAGCAGCAACAAGAATCGCAGCCTGGGAAAGGAAGAGGGATGGAGAAGTACAGGTCCCCATGCTTTTCCTGTGGTGTCTAATGTAAGGAACGGATTGAACCTGCAGAGGAAGATATGATTTCTGTTGAGTCATCTGGGGGGACGATCAGGTCCCAGAAAGAAGCAGAGCCTCATCTAGTGATGCTCTGATATAAAGGCTTGAGGGAACATTTTTCCAACTTCCCAGCATATCTACCCAATGTGCACAAACCAACTAGTTTTCTCAGAGAGTGATACTTCCCTGAACCCTGCTGCAGAAAAAAAAAATTCACCTCAGATCCATCTGCCTCTGAATGACCCATAATCCATCAGCAAGACCTCTCGCTGACATTTCTTTCCTGGAACGTTGCAAGCTGGTGTGGGAATCCTGTGGACCCCTCTTTTCAAAGGTTTATTAGTGAATATGATATAGTACTCTTCCAGGGAACCTGGGAGAGGGAAGTGTTGGCGCTAGATGGTTTTGTAAGTTATTTATTAAAAGCTGATCCCAGCTCCAGAGGAGGTCACTCTAAGGGAGGCCTTGGGATCCTGGTTTCTACTAAGCTTCAAGCCAACCACATCAGCTTAGTTTCATTATCAAATATTGCAATTTCTCTGGTGATTCCTTGTAATTTCTATGTAATCGCTTGTCATATTGTGTCCTTTGAATTTTCTTTGTTGATAGTTAGTGTTTATATACCACCTTGCTCCAAGAAGATAATATTAATAACATCTGGGTTACTACTGATAACTATGTAGAACACCTTAAATCTTTACTACCAAAGAGTTGGGATATATTTGTAATAGGTCCCATATAAAACTGATCCTGTCAATTGTTGACAATCAGCTTATTGTGTTTAATAAGGAAGCTCTATGCTAAAAATCTCTGTAACAAACTAATTGATTGGATACAGAATGAAAATATTATGGCAGTAGAACAAGCAGGATCCAGTCAGGGACAATCCACTCTAGATCACTGCTTTGTATTAGCCCATCTTATTGATAAATATGTAAAGAAGAAAAGAGGCATGTTGTATGCAGCATTTCTTGATCTTAAGGCAGCGTTTGACTCCATCCCTTGTGTACGACTATGGGAAAAATTACCCTGCACAATTATAGATAAAACACTTCTCTTTTTAATTTAATGCCTCTATAATAATATTTGGTTGAGGGTACACTATACCACGAATGGGCATCTAACAGATCATGTCATCTATGAAAGAGGTTAAGAAAGGTTGTGTCTTAGCTCCAATCCTGTTTAATTTATATATGAATGATATTGTTGAGCATTTGTCATCCCCATTGTTTCATGCCCCTAAATTGGCAACTAAACCCATTTCAGTCCTACTATATGCAGACAATGCAGTACTGCTGTCTCAAACCACACTGGGTCTGAGAAGACAAGGACTACTGCCAGAAGGAACACTTAGACGTGAATTACAGCAAGACCAAAGTAAATGTATTTTCAAAATGTTTCAGACTCTGTAAATGGTCCTTGGATGGGCGACCAATCAAACCAGTTAGAGTCTCCAAATACCTAGGCATAATCTTTCAGACATCAGGAACATGGGTAGCTCAACAAGAATATGTTGCAGAAAAAGCTTCACACTCTGTAAAAATTCTGATACCGTACAGTTTTTTTACACCAAAGGTCACAATTTCATACCAGCAGAGCTGGAAGTTTACAGAGCAAAGCGCTAGCTCAGATGCTGTATGGGATTCCAATCTGGGCCAGTGCAAATATAAAATCATTAGAAATTGTGCAGTATAAGTTTCTCAGGCAAATATTTGCTGTACCTGGCTGTATTCCAAATGCCTCTCTGAGCTTGGAAAGTTGCCTTCCCTCAGTGCATACACAGGCCTGGCTCAGGACATTTAACTTTTGGTTAAGGCTGAATCTATTTCCCTCTGGTCTACTCTCCCTTGTTATGGAAGACTCTAATGAGAGTAAATGGATTAAAGACATCAAGTCCAAAGTACATACTTTTGGACTGTCCCTTGATCTCTTATTGACCACTGGGTACAGCAAGGAGAAAAATTTATTAGAGCAGTGCCTATACGATGTTGAACATCAAAATAATTCGTCCACTACCAATAAATCATGTCCTTGGTATGACTACTCCATGATAAGTCATCCAAAAACAAAGGCACAATATTTGCATGTGCTAGCAGCTCCAAAATACAGAAGGGCCTTCTCATGCGTACAACTTAATGTCATGCCTTCAGCATTACCCGAGGTCATTTCAAAGGAATCCCATTACAAAACTGCACATGCCCATGTGGTGAAGGGGTTGAAACACTTGCCCATGTGCTATTGTTTTGTTCTTTCTATAGAGAGCTGCGCAAAGAGCAAATTCACTCCCTGTTAGCGAAGAAGCCAGGTTGTTTGTCTGATTTCTATGTATCTTTTCTCTTTGCAGTCCGAGATAAACAGGTACAGTCAGCTAAATATTTAGCAGCAGCAATTAAAATTAGACCAAATACAGAATGTGCTAGAGACCAGTATATATCATAATTACATTTGTTGATGTTTCTTACCAAGCTTACTTTACCCCATACCCTGATCCAATCCCCTTCCCTATGATCTTCCCTTACCTAATGGAAAATGAATAATAAAAAAATTAGGCCAAATATGATTTTAAAATAGTAATTTTTCATAGATCTACGTGTCTAATTTTGACACTGGTGTACTGTATGTATCTGATGTCTATGCATCGGTTATCTTGATTTTAATATGTTGATTTTATATCTCTGTAAATTTTATATTTATCTTGCTAAGGCCTACAGCTAATGCAAATAAAATGCTATTGCAAGATAGCAACACATATTCCAAACTACTGCTTTAATTATTGCTTTAAACAGGCCCTTGGATGTAATTGCATCGAAGCCATTGGGATTCTATATGGATAAAACATCCCACGTTACAGTGAAAGAAACTCATCATTCTTAATTTATGGAATTCTGTTTAATTAGAAAGTGATATTTTTATTTATCTACCTCATCTGTGGCACATTTCCTCTTACCACAATACTTCACATGAACTGTAAATACCTGGTGGGGGGGAAGCATAAATGAACAAAATATTCTAGACATATAGTATGTATCTGTGCCAAAAACACAAACAGAATGCTCGTATTATGACAACATGGGCTGAGGGGGTTTATAAACAATCTGAGACACATAGGTGGTATTTAAAGGGTATATAAAGAAGTGAAAGAAAGAAAAGGATTGCAATAAACAATTAGCTTGATTGCCTAGCCCTAGCCACTAACTGCACACAGCTGATCCCAGTATTTCAGCACCCATAGAGCCTCTTCATGTTTCATGAAATGGCATTGAGGGAATGCAAGTAACTGATGTTTCCTTTAAAAACAAAACAAAACAAACAAACAAAAAACAGTGGTGGGTAAAGTTCAGCCTTTGAGCCACATGTGGTCCCAAGCTTCTACTGGGGGCCCTCCCTCCACACCTTTGGTTCTTCCATACCACTTTTGGGGTAGAAAGCCCCAAATGATTGAAAGAGCCCTCTAAAGGGTACTCTAAGCTATTTGAGACCAAAGATTTATTTTAAAAATATGGCTGTGAACAAGTGGTAAAGGGTGACAAAAGCAGGTGCAGTCTTCCCAGGTCCTAGGAATGGATGAGGTTCCAGGAGAACACTGCCCACTCTTGCTGAAATGTGTGAATAAAGTGACTCTGAGTCCCCACACCCCAAGAACAATGAAAATGAGTTCTTTCCTTAAGGGGAAATGTCAATATGGGATACACTGATTACCTTTATTCATTTGTCATTCTTGGTAATGGAATGCTGGTAGACATTTAGCTGGAGTTTTGTGATAGCCAACAGAAAAGCTTGTTATGAAGGCACAGAAGTGGCAGATGAATCCACTAAACAATCTATTCCCCCACTCCTCCCCAAGAATAAAAATCTCTTCAATCCACACAGCTATGCATATATATGAGGGCAGAATTTAAGGTCACGAGGTTGTATCCAGCTACAGCACACCCACTGAAATCAACAGACCTTAATTCAGTCATTACTATCAGAAGTCCTATTGATTACAATGTCTCTACTGATAACACTATTATCTGTAACTGAATGTATAATTGAAATGTTACATTACTGAAATAGTGCAACAATTGGGAACATCATAACTGTGTTCTGCATATAGCAACTATTTAGTCATTATTTCTAAGGTGTGTAAGTATAGCATATTTGTTCATCACTTAGCAGTTTTCAAATCTTTATAATTAATTACCACAAAGTGGTGAGGAAGCAGAGACAAATAAGTTCAACTATCAACATGAGGTTATATCTGGACTTAGCAGACTAATCGGCTACTTCTGGGCCTTCAGCTGAAGAGCAATTCTGACAATCTTCAACTGGCTCATCTCAGGAGACATGGCCAAAAATAGATAACACTTCTTTAGTGTTCATTTTAAATCTAAGTCTACTGTCGAATTTGATACTCTAATTCTATGTACTTTACACAACAAATGAAAAAGTATTATTCATTCAGATATATTAGATGCTTATTTGTTACATTTATTCTGTTTCCATTAGCCGAAGAAGCTACATGGCTGTCTTCCCCATTTTATCATCAAAACTATCCTTGGAAGTAGGTCTGGCTGAGATAGAGTGACTGGTCTTGGGTCATCCTATGAATCTCATGGCTCAGTGGCAACTGGATCCTGGATCTGCCACATATCAGTCCAGCACTCTAACTACTACACTGATTCTTTATTGTGGCCATCATCTGCAATGAATTCTAACTATAATTGAAACTTTTGTTAGGTCATCTGCCTTTCTCCTTTGATCAACAGCTACATTTTATATTTACACCCTTCATTTCTTTTTATTCTCTTTGGGAATTTGCTCTTCTACAATCCTCAACTCCTCTTTCATGCCCTACTTTGAATTTATGCATTAAACTACAGTATAAAAAGATTAATGTAATGCAACTGTATTTGAAGTCCTAATGAAACACCAAGGGCAATAGATAGAGATTCAAAAGTTGCAGCAACATAGGAGAAGCTGAATGATTCTTTCTAAGGCCTTCCTTTCAAATGATATGTAATCCATGCATAGAGTATCAAGCATTCAGCAAGTCCAAGCATAACTACAAATGCAGTTTTTTTTAAAAAAAAAAGCAAACCAACAACTTTTGTACTATCCTTGCTATTGGTCTTTACATTGTATTTTTTAAATCCTGGGAATATTTACTTGTTCAACAGCTGTACCATAACAGTTTAGATTAAATTTATAATGAAAATCTAGTTTGTGGTTAATTTGCAATCATATTCAATATGCTTTTAGTAGTTCAAGGCTTTCACTCTTTCCAGATGTATTATATAGCACACAAAAGCTGCATCTGAATATGTAAAGGTATTCTGAATCAAGCTTCATGGTATATGCTTGTAGAAATGTCTGACAAAGCTACTTTTTCATTCCTTGTTATCTGCCAAGATCTGTGAAGCAGGTAAAAACTCTGTGGGGTGGATCTAGACTAACAAGTTTCTCATAAGTAATTTATGATATGATTTAGTTTAGGAACCAATGTGATGTACTGGCTTGAGAATTGGCCTATCTCTTGTGAGAACTAGGTTCAAATCCCTTCTTCAGCATGAAGCTCTGGGAGGGGTCTTTGGCCAGTCACATTCACAGGGTAGTTGTGAGGATAAACTGAAGAGCAGAAAAACCATATATGTTGCCTTGAGCTCATGTGGGAAAGGCAGGTTATAAATATAACTAATAAATAGAAGATAGAAATCTCCCAAGGAACTATTTATATTGCTGTTATTTTTCTCATTATAATTAACAACATACCCATAAAAGTCATTGTCATCTACAAAACCCTCTAATTTCCTTTCAATGTAAGGCATACAGGCTTCCCTTGTATACAAGCAGGTCATAATGGAGCTGTTCCCTTGCATACAAGCAGGACATACAAGAAGGTCATAACGGAGCTGTTCAAAGAGGTGTTCAGGACCATCCTCCCCATGTGAAAGATTTCCTGACCCTTCCTGTGTAATTTTTAATTGATCTAGCTGTCAACATGAGGAGGTATTATGTTATAGTATACTATGTTTATAGTTGGTTTGTTATTGTTATTATTATGTGTTATTTCGGGTTGGATGCCATGGGTATATTGTAAGCTACCCAGAGCAATGGCTTGCCACTAGATGGGCGGGATATAAATACAATAAATAAGTAAATAAATAAATAAATAGTTATCAATCATCTCTAATCTTAAGAAAAATATGTCAGACCTTTCTACAATTGCATATTAACATAAACAAGGAGCACCTATATTTCAATAAAGTACCAGGTACAAAAACAGACACTAGGCCCCTACAACCTGCAGCGGATGATCTTTTCTATCTTACACTCTTTCATTTTGGGGCACTTCTTATAGATTAACAGAGACAGCACTAGTGGCATTCAATCTCTTAGCCACCCATGCAGGAAATCAAGTGATTTTTAGTATCCCCAGAGCAAAACTCACTCTACAGCAAATAGACCAAACTGTAAGTCCTAACAAGTCTGGCTAAAGAACTGAAACCCACTGGAATTGAAGGCTTGCAACTTGGAGAGATTTGTTCAGGCAAAAGTCAATTCCAAGGAAGCCATATTAAATGAAAAGTATGAACATGCAAGACAGGATGGCCAGGTAATGTGAATTAAACAGGGGTAGGTAGATCTACTGATTCATTCGATCACCAATGAAGGAAATCCTGACTTGTCAGCAGGAAGTCCAGGGGGTGGGGAGGGAAGGAACTTTCTCAGGAAGACTATTATACTGAATTAATTGGCTGAATTGGGAGCCAATTAAACCATGGAAAAATATACCAACCAACAATGTCTGTCATCGTTGCTCCCCCACGTTGGGAATATCAGTAACACATTGTGAGTGGTGTTCTGAAATGTGTGGGTTATATTAGAAAACCCTTCAAAGCTGCTACAAAACACTGATATAGCTTTTGAGTGAAAAGCACTACACTGGTTTTAGGGTACTAAATATGACCCCATACTGTTTATGTCAGTTGCCAGTTGGTTTTGCTTTCTCCACTATTACACCCCACAAAACTACTTTGGCAGGCTTTGAAGTGATGCCACATTTGGGGGTTGTTAGTTAATTTGGTCTTTCTGGTTTTTAGCCATATGTCAGTGTGATTTCTGGAATCTGCTACAGTTAGCACAAAGGCTGCCAGAAGAGAAGTGCCTTAAACATTTCTCCCTAAGCCTGATGGTACTAGAATACTAATGATTTGAACTTATTAGAATTATATGTGGTCCAAATGGATCTGTAAGATCAATGTTGTCTTCATCTATACTGAAGTGAATGAACTGTGGTCCTCTACTTTTTTGTGGCATTGTAATCTCCATTGGCCCTACTTGACACAATAAATGATGATGAATGCTGGAATATGAAATCCAAAAACATTTTGCCCGTCCTTGATCTATATTCAATTATTTTTTTAAAATGAATCCATCCATCCATCCATCCATCCATCCATCCATCCATCCATCCATCCATCCATCCATCCATCCATCCATCCATCCATCCATCCATCCATCCATCCATCCATCCATCCATCCATCCATGATTTATAAACTGAGCTGTAATAAAAGGTTATTCAGGTTGCTTGCATCAAAAAGTGCTTGGAATTTTGCCTTTAATTTATAAACAAAGTCTCACTTGCTTTTAAGCTTGCCTTTCAACACTTATGCTGAAAATGTAAAGTGAAAATAAATGTAAGTGAATGTTTATGTGTGTAAAATATATATTAGAAACCATTGAAGGTTATTAAACTTACAGAAAAGTCTCACTGTGGGTATTTAATAGGCTTTTCTGTGATAATGCACTGGCAGAGATCCACTACCAGTATGTGTGTATGCAAAAAGCATGCATGTAAAACTTGAAAACAAATGCTTTTTCTACAAAATACATGTTTCTAAAATATTTATGTAGCCACAGGTGTTCCTTGGACCTGATGCCATCCAGCTATCTGCCAGGCATATCCTGAAGTCCAATGGGTATAATTCACTGGGAGGTTCTAGTATGTTAGTTCCTATGTGAACCGTTTTCCACAGCTATCTCTAATTCAGGTGATGCTTACAAAGGAGAACTTCCCAGTGAATTATACCTGTAACAATCTGTGCAGAACTTATGAAAGACAGAGGTGCAATTTGTTGCCCCAAATACTGAGTCTCCTTTAATTAATAGGACCTATTTTTAAAATCAAGAAATGTGTTGACAAACATTAAGTTAGCTCTATAGATTTTCTTTACTCTGCCCCTCCGCCTGCCAGTTCTGAAACAAACAATTTATAATGATTGTAACTACAGATCTTCTGTTTCTCCTGGCTTTTGTTCATTGAGGAAACTTTCATCTATATTTTAGTTGTGAAATTTTGGCACTGAACAGGAAGTTATGTGGAAACAGGAAGCAGGATTTTTTTCTTTTTGCATTTTTATGAGTCAAGCATGACATTGCGAAGTATGAATAGAGAGATGAATTACATGAAATCTCTAATAATATTTAACTCTCTGCATCAAAACTGGGGCAAGAAAGCTTCCATGGTTTGGCTGGGTGTGAAACCAACATCTGTGACCTACCTTAATGTCTGTGGGATCACTGTGGAGAGACAGAGGCACTTGGTGATTATAAATTACAATGATTCCTCCACTAAAGTAAACACAGCTATATTCACACATCTGTGTTTTATTAAATGAACAGCAGCTGCCAAAATAAGCACTATAGTTTATTTATTGGTGGAAATAATATTCTGTGCACTTCTCATAAACAAACTTGGCTTTATTAAAATAGGCAATCTTCTTTCCAGAAACAAAATGTTCACAATATACTGCATCCTGTTGGCAAAAGCCATTATTTTGTCAGCAAAGCAAGACACAACGAATGGCAATCCAAAACATCTTCCAGCTTTACTATTATAGTGGACCTTCAGCACTAACTGGGGACAAAATGAAATCCATTCATGAAACAAATAGCTGCAGACGTTATCATTCAGTATTTTTGTTGAATTTCATGACATCTTGCAACCTAGGCCATGAACAGCAGTCCACATCAAATACCCCAATCATACACAAAACGTACCCTCATTCTTGTATCAAACCAATCCATTCATTCCTCTTCTTGCAAGGCTTCTTTAACAATCTAGCAGTTGGTGTGCTGTATAATGTCCACAGAGACTCCTTTCCAAAACTTGGCATGTACTGCACAGAAGTTTTAAGCACCTTCAACTGAATACTCTTAGATTCCTCTGCATAGTTAGGAACTCTGATTACATAGGGTTTCAGACCACAGGGAAACTTATTAGATTCAGCCACATATACCCCAAAATTGACTTTCAGCCATATATACTTTGGTTCTTTGTGCTTATTGCTTTGAGAGTATGTGCACCACATGTGTTTTGGGAAGGATGGGTGTTGGCCTTCTGTGTGCATCACACCTGCTATGTATTTTTAGCCCTCGGGTATCTGAATAAGTACCAAAGATGATTAACCTTTCTTATGTAACTAGAAACAATTCTTTGCCTTATACAAGACTAGAGGCCATTGTTGTCTGATGACCACAACAGGTAGTAAGATGGAAATTTATATTCAAACTTTTACCCAGTTCCTTCTTTGACTTTCTTTATTTTGGTACTTTGAATAAGAGATTGGATCCCATCTAACTCTTTGAGTGAAAGAAGGATCCTACCTATCAGTTTGCCATGATTAGTTGCAATAATAATAATCCAAGAAACTGATAGGGCTCACATGCCCAAACCAGCGCTACTATCTTGGTCACATTTGATGCAGAGCCTGACAAACCCATCAATTTCGCTGCATTTTTCTTAAGCAGGACTTCAGATGTTCCAGAACTCTTTACAATGATACAAATGTCTCAGGGGTATAGTATCAATTCAGGCAGAGTCCAGTAGGTTAGAGGCACATGTGAAGAATCCATACATATTTCCTTAGACATGTCAGGTGGGGATGATAGATATTGTAGTCCAGTATATCTGGATAGCACCAAATTGGTGAAAGCTTCACTAGAGATTAATATATGTTATTTAAACTGGGGGAAGTTCTCTTTTTTGCTCTCTTTCCTCATGCAGTTTTGCTTTGTATGTGCCACTTTGTATTACCTTTGGGTGCCCAGGACCAGGGTAGCTTGTGGACCAAGTATGGGGGATGCAACCTAACTCAGCTCAGAGGCCACCTACGACTCTGTATCACCAAGAGCAGAAAATGCCATAGAATGTCAGTTTTTTTGTTTTTTGTTTTAATTTAGGAACTAACAGCTGCACTTCTCTGTCGCATGTCTGGAAAATTCCTCAGCATTCCTTTTCCTCCTTCCTCTTCTATATCCCAGGATCCCTGCCCTCCTCCTCCCTGTGACTTAATTCTTATTGTTGAATAGTGCAGTATGGATTCTTTCATCCTCTTCCCTAACACAGTTTAGCAAGTGTAAGAATACAGCTTTTCCCAAATGGCCTTTCAGGTGAGGTAAGCAGAAGAAAGACATCTAACACTTATGATTGTATTTGTGGGTGAAATGCCCATTTAATCCTCAATCAATAAATCTTTTTTTTTAAACTTCCTTTCAAATGAGACTGGTCTTTATCCTGGACTGTGTACTCTCAATGAGCTCACTAAGGAAATCTAACACCAAATAAATCCTTACAACAAGTTCTGTCACAGGCCAACATTTTTTAACAAGCTCACACGTTTGAGGCCAGAGTATCAACAGCTGTCTTAGAATAGCATGTTAGATATTTCTGAAAGCACCCATAA
This sequence comes from Intellagama lesueurii, assembly GCA_037013535.1. Lineage (NCBI taxonomy): Eukaryota > Metazoa > Chordata > Lepidosauria > Squamata > Agamidae > Intellagama > Intellagama lesueurii. Next base: position 52,918,239 of record JBAJHW010000003.1, on the reverse strand, counting down.
CCCCAAAATAAATATTGTCGGACCAGAGGTTCTTATTTATTTATTTATTTATTACTTCTAACCTATTGATTTCCTTTCAGCTAAATAATGCTTGCTGGTACGCTATGTACTCCTTCTTCCAGGGAAGCAATGCTTGAGTGAGTGTGGGTTGAAGGACACTGAGCAACAGACTCCATTCTACACAGAACAAGAGGCTAATTAACAGACTGGACCCCCAGAGGGAAAAAAAAAGTAAAAAGGAAGAGGCCCTCCCATGCAAGCCCAGCTTTTCATTTTGCAATCCAGGTATTCGGTTGCATGGGGAAGGCAAGCATTCTGTGCACAAAATATACTTCAGACAGAGCAAGGGAAGTGAAAGAGGGGACCACTATGTGAATCCAAACATAAATATCAAAGTACTGACCAATTGGATGGCCTAATTATTGAATATTGCTTGAAAATCTGTCTGTCTGTCTATATCCCTTATCCCCAGTATAGGATCCAAGACAGCTGATAACATGAATTAAAAACAGGCATAACTGGCATAAATTAATTACAATAGTGATTATTATAACAGTACAATTAAAATACTATTATTAATTTATGCCTATTTAATAAATGAAAATACTAAAACATAGTTATATTAAGAACAAATTCTGAATTTATTTTATTTATTTATTTATTTCATTTATACCCCGCCTATCTGGTCAATTATGACCACTCTAGGCGGCTTACAACACACACAATTTACAATTAAAACATCTAAAAGTACAACAGGAAGAAACAGATATAATACCCATAGTAAAAACAAAAAACAAAAAAACATCCCAAACCCTTCTATCTCTGACTGACTGCCTTCTAGAAAAGCTGTGATCTAAATTGCCCAGTTGTGGAATACAGAAATAGAAAGACCTTTGTAAGCTCAAAGAACAAATAGCACTGGAAGATTTCAGCAGGCAACCACAAAATGTTTTCAATCATTTATACAGACTTAAAGACTAGGAACTTTCTTTAAATATAATTTCACATGCATTCAGATTATACATACAATCATGAAAGCTGTGCTACAAGTTTATATGCACACATTCAGCCATATTCTAATTCCTTTTATATTCCAGAATAATTCAGAGAAGAATTAAGGCTTCCCTTTCTTACATAGTGTTTCTCTGGCTTCAATCCAAAACTGAAATGATTTTATTTGATTAAGCTAAACGATGCTATCATTAATCATTTTATGTTTCATAGCATATATTCCCTGATGAAATAAGTGATTAATCTCCTTAATATCTGGTTGTCTTCTATTGTCTTCTTTCTGCTTAGTCTTATTTAAGATAGTTGGCAAGTGGAATCTGAAAGCATGTTGTGCCTATTCCTAGTATTTCCTTTATCTCTGACTGAGGACTCAATTTTTAAGGTACTGTATTATTATTTGTTCCCCCTTTTTTGAATACTCATAGAGTATTAATGAAGAAAACACTAGGGTAAGGTCATTTTATTAAAAGGGGCTTGTCCTGAGAAAATACTAATTTTAGTCAAACTCCATAAAAAAAAGTTTGGGAAAACATGGGTAAAAATATTCAAACACCCCCCACTATTTCCATTTATTCTGCATAAAAATGTTATCTCATATTTCCTTGTTAGTCATTTGCTACTTTGTGAAAAGTGAAGGTATTGATAAAAATTCCAACATTTTTGGATTTCATTTCAACAGGTGCAGTTTTTTCCTCTCTGAACTCAATGCATATGCACATTGGGAACCAGATATAGTGCCCACCACAAGTACAAATGGCTGGTACTTCATATCATAAGATGGGTAAACAAGGCTTTGCCCCACCTGCTTAGAGGCGGGCAAGGCATGGAATGTTTCACACCTCATGTGGCCAGACTGGTGGTGGAGTGAACAGGCCTTACTTAAGGCAGTCCCACCTCAGCCTCTGCCTCTTTTGTCAGGTGCTCTGTTCCATGGGGATGTCTCAGTTTAATATTTTGAAAAGTTGTGGCCCTAGTTTCAATCCATCACCTGTGTCTCACCTCTTTATTCCAGGCTGGAGGAGCAAGTCCATGTATTTTTACTATGCACAGACATGTCAGACTACATGCCAGTTATGTCCATGTGTTCAGTTATGGGTCTGAGAGCTTTTATTGAAATCTGTTTGCCTGAGAATCTGAAGACACACCACTTCTGAACATGACCATGGCTGTTACCAGTTTTACCTAATAGTAAATAACTCTCAACAATCCATAGCAGATTTAGAGGGGGTTGCCAGAGAAATTGGAATCAAGACAAGAGTGCCCCATTCTATGAATGAACCCTGGATCTACCTACTGAAATAATACAGTTGGTTTTCCTTCAGTAAGGAACATAACTGCATTTGTTTTCCATAACTCTGAAAACAGCAATCAGATTTCCAGTCACATCTAATTTGAAACAAGTTTTACCTAGCTTAAAATTAGCATTCAAACATGAATAGTTTTGATATTGTGATATGTGGTGAGGTTTTGAGGCAATAATGAAACATCTGGCAGTGATTAGCTGAGGTTTTTTTATATCATGAGGAGGTGTTACTAGGCAGTTGGAAGGACTTCTGACTGCCAATCATCACCCTAAAAGCTTGTTGGTTGTCATCAGCAAAACTTTTTTTTAATTGGGAGAGCTTTTGGTTGCCACTCGCTGAATTTTTTGTACCAACAAAAAGGGTAGATAAGGCAATGTGTTCCAAGACAGGAAGCAATAGAAGAACCAGAAACATAGAGAAATGGCTAGAGGGGGTACAGCAATCAACTGAGAGTCATAGATAAAAGGAAGTCCCTTGTAAATGAGAAGAGACAGCTGATGTTCGTATGGCCAGTCACAACAGGCACATTTGTTGCTTTGAAACATTTCTGGCTGCAGATCTCTAGTTCTATTTCAAAGTGGACACGGACACTTTGACATTAAATATGTTAAACTGGTTTTGCTAGGCTTTTATTTCCAGATAAGTCAGTTTAATATCAGAGGTTTCAGTTTTAATGTATTTAAAATAATTTGTAGTATCTCAAAGGTGAATGCTTTACTTTATCATTGTGTGTATTTTACTGATTCTAACCAGATGCTTGTGTGGTAAGAGAATAATGTGGTATATTACTATTTCTCCTACCACTGCAGGTAGAAAAGTTACTCCTGATTCCAGTGTGAAAGAATTTCATGCATACCCACTAGAGGGCAATCTCTAGAAAGCAGATTTAATTCTACATAATTCTACTTTTCTGTGAACGTATGATTATTATTTGGTAATTATCTATTCCTGGACAGTTTACAAGAACTACATAATTGTACTGAATAATCTCCTGCAATTTCATGAATGAGAATATTATGTTTCAAAACCAAAGCCATTGTCATATGTTTTAAAAATGGCACAATTATTTTTGATTTAGGTATTGCATTTCTGGTTCTACAAACCTTTAGTCTGTGGCTTTTTTCTTTTTTGGTAGAGTAATCTGAGAGAATTTCACTTTACTTCCTTTAACAAATCAACATGGCCTGATATGTACATGTCCCAGTCTTTATCAGAATACTTGTTGTTAAGCTACATTGGTTTAAAATGAGCAGTGAGTAAATGCAAGAACAGCCAAATACCTAGAGCTTGTGAGAGTGAAAGCAGAGAAAATAGGAAACTTTGTGTGCCTCTTTCCATTCAAAGATAAAGCATTCCCTAATCTGCCTAATCTATTAAACAGACACTATTAAAGGTTCCTTTCTCCCATGCCAAAACGAAATGTCTTCCCTGCACAGCCTGCAAGAAGGTCTGGAGGAAGCTTAGTGATGGAGGGATTTTCAGTGGCTTTCGGGGATCGAATGGGGACCTAGAAACATCACCACATTATTCATGATCCATTTTGGATCAGTGCTGACTGAGAAACAAAATTGGAAACATTACGACATAGAAATTAATTGGGCAAAGACATACAATGAGCTGAAAAAAAATTAATATAGTATATGTATACTAGAGTAGACCTTTGGTCTAGATGGGCGGGGTAGAAATTCAATAAAATAAATAAATAAATATGTCAAGCTTTCCACCTTAATATAGTTTTAAAACTATATACAGTATCTCAGAATTTTGGTCTTAATGTGATAAAAATCAGAGGCAACAGTGAAACAAACTGAGGCGCATATGACCGCTTGGACCTTCAGCTAATTAATGCCAGTCATCTTGTAGCTTGGAGGCATACTCTTTTATTGATGTGACCACATGTGCTCCATTAAGAGATGAATAGAGCCATACACTTAACTACCTGAACATTCTTAGACATGTTGTTATGTGCCATGAAGTCACTTCTGACTTAGGGAGACCCTATGAATGAGCAATCTCCAAAATGTCTTGTTCTCAATCCCTGCTCAGCTCTTGTAAACTCACATCTGTAGTTTCCTTTAGGGAGTCAATCCATCTCAAATTTGGTCTTCCTCTTTTCCCACTGCCTTCAACCTTTCCCAGCATTATTGTCTTTTCCAGAGAATCTTGCCTTCTCCTGATGTGCCCAAGGTAGGACAGCATCAGTTTCATCATTTTTGTCTCCAGCGATAGTTCAGGGTTTGATTTGATCTGGGATTCACTTGTTCATCTTTCTGACAGTCCACAGTATGTCTCATTTTAGACATATAGTCCTCACTAATTTCAATGCCTATGTTGAAAAGGATTAGAACAAACTCAACTGTTCATTGGAATTTATTTACAATATTGTATTTTTCCTCGAAGGCTTTCACGGCTGGGATCCGATGGTTGTTGTAGGTTTTTCGGGCTGTTTGGCTGTGTTCTACAGGTTGGAGACTAGCTAACAACACCCATCAACCACAGTGACAGATCATCTCCCCCTTTATCACAACAATACACCCATAACAAAGAACACCCTGATCACAATAAGGAGATCCAATCTCCTGAAAAGAACAAAAACCTGATCGCACAGCTACAAATACTCAACAATCCCACACACTACACCAGAATACAGACAGAGTTCTAGCTCCTGACCTCTGAAGACTCTGGCCACAGAGACTGGTGAAACGTTAGGAAGAAAAACCTCCAGAACACGGCCAAACAGCCCAAAAAACCTACAACAACTATTGTTTTTGTCCTTTGAGTTTGACTATTCAAAGACTATCAGGTTACAGTTTTCAGTTGTGAATAACTAATTACATGGATATCTATATCAAGAGTCTTGGTATTGCCATTTAAAGTCTGCATCTTACATCTTGAATCTAGAACACCCAGTAAGCAGGAGATAGCTAGGCAAGGCTAAAAACATATGTGGCAACAAACCTGAAGTATGAGCCCTCAATCTGATGCAGTTTAATCTGTGCCACAGCTCACAATCCCCTTTCTTTGATCCTACCCTCTGCCAATCCCTGGCTCTCCTTTTATGGTTCATCATTATGATTCATTAGACCAGTGAGCTGTTGCACAGAGCTAGGGAAAAGGGACAGTTTTCCAAAGTTCTCCATAATGTACAAACACACACATACATACCAGGGATACATAGTAGTCTGCTATAGTTCATCACAGCTGTTTCTATTTCATATCAATTTTTTTTTGGTCCATTCAGAGCTGATCTAGTGCTAAACCCAATAGTTTGTTTAAACATTAAAATTATATATATATATTGGGGCAACTAGTGAGAATGATTGTGAGGTAGGTGTTCCTACTGTCTAAAACATCATGCCCAGATTAGTACATCACCAGAATACTACCCACAGTCATGCTCCCCATCCCTTTAGTGAATGAAACAACAGCTTACACAGGGAAAAAGTCCATTTGAATCATTCCAGCTTGAAAAAGTAGTAGCCCCTTTACAGCAGAGAAAAAAACTTTGTGTTGCAAGCAAAAAGGCCAGACTGATTTAAATTTGCCTTTGTGTCATGTGATGAATTAAAAAAAGGAAATTACTCTGTTTTACATCTGCAGCAAATCTTGCAGCATTTGGCTGTGTAGGCGCAGTCTCTATTTCATCAGCCATGATACATGGATAGAAATGGTTACAAGGGCAAGACGATTTTTCTTTGGCTTTCCCTATGCTTTGGAGGGGTAGTGAAGGGGGTGGTGGTGGAAGGTGAAATAACGAAGAGGAAATGCCACACTCACAGTCAATTTTGTTCCTGATGGTCACCTGCATATTTTTTCTTCCCATTCATATCAGCTGAACTAATGAAGACTGCATATATCTACTCTAAATATTTAGGTCTTGGACAGTTGCAACTAATGCAGATGAGAAACTGATAGTGAAGCCATTAGATGCTGCTGCTAATGTCAGTGATATTGCTGAGGAGAAAGACCTTTCATGACAGCTTCATATATTTCAGGTTTTGACTTAGAAAGACATCCTCCAGTAGTGTGATAAAGAGTTCTGTGTAATTAAAAAGCATTGTGCATTATTTGAGAAGTATTCTAAAGCCTTCTCCACCTAAACCCCACAAAGCAGGAGCTGGCAACACAGGGAGGAACTGGACTGAGATTTGTATGGCAAGGAATGAGGCAGCAGAACACTGTTGGAGAAACAGTATCCAGGATCCTGAGACAGGAGAGACTGTAGCCTTATTCCAGTCATTAATATTCAGGGGTACTTGCCACGCATAAAGGGGAGTGTTCTGGATGTGATTCCTTTGAACATATGGATGGTGATGAGTCTGAACAAAACAGCCTAATTTTCCCAAGGGCCCATTTCATATGGAGAATATCTACAGATAGCAGAAGCTATCCCATTCAGACTTGTTGCTCTCCACACACTTGGGAAATAGGAAAAGGTGCAGCTGATGTGTTCCCCCTCCTTCATATACTTATTCCTGAATATTAACAACTGAGTAGGTGACATACTGTATATATTATTGCTGAGAAGAAATTAGGACAGAAAACTGAAGGGTCGCATCTGATGATGCACATAGATTCACAATAATGATTGGAAGCATATGTTTTGTGGCATAGTATCCTGCATCTATTTTTCACATGTTTTTTCACATAGATCCTGCATCTATTTTTCACATTTTTCACCTGACTATCCACCAACAATATAACACTTTGAAATGCTTTAATTTTCACAAGGTAAAATAGACAGAATACAGCAAAAGTATTGTTTGAAGGGAAGTAGACAGGCATGGTGGGGAAAGAGAAAGAGAATATTAACTTCAAGGAACACACTCATTTCTATGAGGCATACATAGATGTTGTCTTGGTTTGCCTTAAAATTTCATGTATTTTTCACTCTACTGATTGCGAAAGCTACCACATTTTGAAAAGTTATTGCACATGTCTGAAATTAGTACCTTCCTTGAAGAAAAAAATGAATACAAAAACAGACATCACAAAGCTTGCATGTGTTTATTCTTTTGAAATTAACTATTTAGAAATAATTAAAAAACAGAGAAAGACACATTGCAGTTTATAGTAGACATTTTGCCATCATATTTTCTGTATGAATCAACTACAGTTTACTTAGTAGTTACATTGTAAAAGATTAGAAGAACAGTGTTTGAACTAAATGGAATGTAGTAACATTTCATCCTGATTTTTATAGCTACTTTGGAGGTACATTCAATTGACTGGGGAAAAAAGTGTACTTCAAATATCATTTAGGATATTAGTCCCATGCTATTTTGGAGGAGAAAATGTAGAAGGACAATAAAGCCAGTGTGGGTTAGGGGCCAGGGATGGCCAAGTCTCTGCCAGCAGACCATCTTACCTCTACCCAGACCCAATGGAACTCCCTGCATCATGGGATCCCAGACTGTGTGCTGTGGCTCCATGGGGCGGCTGGGAACTGAGCTAGGGCCACCATGGGAAAAAGCAAGAAACACAGAGCTATGAAGGCTTTAAAGGAGCTGTTCTCTATGTCAAACAGGAACTGGAAGTGAAAGCCATTTGCTTGCCTCTCCTTGCCCCACCTCTATGTCCCTGGTGGATGTCTTTGTTGGGTGGCCTTGTGAGTTTCCTGCATCAGGACCTGGACGTAGGTAGGCCCTTGAGGATATTGGGGCGGGGGCGGGGGGGGGGGGGGAGAGACAGTATGGCTGGGGAGGGATGTAAAGATTCTGTCCCTGGTGGCAGTGAGACCCTCCAGGCAAGGAGAGTCATATCCAGTGGTCAGTAAATCAAGGGAGCCACAAGTCCAAAATGTTTGGGAACCACTGCCCTACATCCAGGTCCCATGTAAATATGGGAGGAGCCATGTTGGACTTGGAGTGGGGAGAGGAGGCAGAAAGGGCAGGTAAAGAGAGAATCTGGGAAAGGGAAGAGTGACCTCTAGAGGAGAGGGGGGAGGATGATATAAAAGAAGAACCAGAAGGAGGAGGAGAGAAGTCAAGAGTGGAAAAACACAAGATAAGAGTTAAGGCACACAGAAAAGAGAGACATAGGAGAAAGAGAAGAATTGGTCAAGTCAACCTTGAGCCTTCATAAACTGAAGGTTTACCTGAGCCTGAACTAGAACTCAGGTCATGAGCACAGTCTTCACTGCAGTACTGCAGTTTAATCACTGTGCCACAAAACTCTCTTTACAAGCAGAAGAGACTATTCCTAACTGTATAGTCAATATATTCCTGAGTTAGGTAGCACTGTTAGGAGTTGCGTATATAGAAGTATTTGCTACATTGAGGATTGGAATTATGAAATTCAGAAGCCTTCAGTTTATGAAAGATACATTTAGAATAATTTATATCTCAATAGCAGTTTAGTGTCTCATTCCATTTCCTGCAGAGTCTTGAACAGATGCTACTGTTTCTGGTAAATTAGTATACACAAATGGAATTTGCAGTAGAAACTTGATCTCCAAAATGAAAGGAGACATCCTACTCAATATAATGAATCCATTTTGCTCTAGAATAGCATTTGTACTCAATGTTGGTCAGCTCTGAAGACATTCACTGGTTTCTGTTGAAAATGTAATCCAATTTTAATCACTCTAGCTAGGAGAAGCATTTTACTGAAATTAGGCAGAACATTGTAGACTTGTTAATGAGTTAATACCCTGGTTCTCACATAAAAAAGCACCAACACCTGTATGCTTCTTAAGCGAAATATAGTGTCATTTGGCAAGAGATTAAAGATGACATTGTTTTGGATTTCTATTCACTTATGTGCTGCCAAAAGACTTGCATTTTATTTCTTTTCAAGTGCAGCATGCTGATTATCATTTCTGAAAGGGGATTATATTTCTACAGGTGATAGCTCCACAGTCTCTATTGAGACATGCATGTTTTCATGAATTCTTTGATGCCACAAGTATATAATGAATTCTCAGAGCAGTCTTAACATTCGTTAATGAATCCTCAGGCCTTCTTATTCACAGTTTTGGATTGAAAATGGGATCCCTGAGATTAATCATGCATTCTAGACCTACCACTACCTCTGTTTTTACATCCACAGGATGAGTTAGGGAGGCCTCCTGCCCTGCCCGCAGGATGCTCATATTTTTGCTCACAGTGCAAATGATTCCACTAGCACATCACAAAGTATGTCACAGCACCTGTACAAATCTTCACAACTGCATACATGTTTTTTTTCCAACTGCTATAAAAATGGTGGGTGAGTGGAGGAAGGCATCTTTTTCCCCACAGATAACCAGCAGAGAGACAAGATAAGGGCATGCCCATACAGTAGCATTATTAAATGGTGCATTCGAGAAAGAAACTCTGCATTGATGGTTGTTGTGGGTTTTTTCATCTGTTTGGCTGTGTTCTGGAGTTTTTCTTCCTATAACCTCCAGAACACGGCCAAACAGCCTGAAAAACCCACAACAACTATCAGATCCCAGCCGTGAAAGCCTTCGAGAATACAAACGCTGCATTATTTCTACAAACAGATGGCTTATCTACTACTGCTGGGCATTTATATTAAATGACTCCTTTAATTCTAGGAACAATGAGCAAGGAGATATCCATTTTCTATACTTTCCCAAATGGCTAATGATTTGCCCTGACCCAGTGATCCCTTAAGTCAGAAGGGCCATGCCAGTTGATGGAAATAGATTCAGGATTAGGCAGTTTGTGACCAGATCAATAAAGTATTTAAATGTGAATGCAACTTTAAGTGTATAAATTATATATATGCTTAAACACTTTATTTCACCATAGTTCATTTCCAAGTAGATATAACGTGAATAGGATGGAAATCTCTATATTTTCTTGGGGGAGGTAGCGTAGGTTTTCCGTAATATTGCACATCATAGACCAGTGAAAATACCTTTGTTTATGGCAGGTGCATGCCAAATGTTTCAGCTTCAGTACTACAAGGACCCCTGTATATGTTCAGTACACAGAATCTTTATACTACTGTTGCAGCCTAAAAAACATGTATAGGGAGGTGAAAATATGTGTTCCATCACTGCCCTGCAACTCCCAACCACCCTCTGTTGCTGGGGAAGGTCTGAAATGGAGCTCCTTTGACAAAATGAGTTTGGAAGTCTTGCCAGGATTTCTAATTCAATACATTTCTGCAGCTGAATTCAGGAAAAGCAGTTTGAACTCAAATTAGTTTTTTCACAGCAACATGGAAATTCTGAATGGATTGCATGGGGAAGGAGTGTGGAACCTTGGCTCCCTGTACATGTTTTCATACTGTTGGCATAGTGCAACTCCTTCTTCCTTGTACAGCCCTCCAGTAAGGATCAACACATGTACTGCCAAAAAAAGAGGAAAGGTTATGCACTCATTTCCCAAGTGCAGAACTACAGTCTGAAATGGCAACTATTCTACTTGGTAAAGGTAAAGGTTCCCCTTGACATTTAGTCCAGTCGTGTCCGACTCTAGGGCATGGTTCTCATCCCCGTTTCCAAGCCATAGAGCCAGCGTTTGTCCAAAGACAGTTTCCGTGGTCATGTGGCCAGCGGGACTAGACACGGAACGCCGTTACCTTCCCACTGAGGTGGTACCTATTTATCTACTCGCATTTTTACATGCTTTCGAACTGCTAGGTTGGCAGGAGCTGGGACAAGCGACGGGAGCTCACTCCGTTGCGTGGATTCAATCTTACAACTGCTGGTCTTCTGACCTTGCAGCACAGAGGCTTCTGCGGTTTAACCCGCAGCGCCACCACGTCTCCAACCTATTCTACTATTCTACTAAATGGCAGTAAGTAAGGAGGGAAACCAGGGGCAGCTCAACATACTTCATGGTGAGCTTGGCCATTGGAGATAAGCCTGTTTTTCCTAAATGCACAGCTCTACAGTTTCATCTTGGATTTGTTTTATTAGCAGTGTGATGGATGGAAAAGTAAGAACTGACACTAGAGCTTTTCAGAACAGCAACTTCTACTCAGATCTTTACTGCAAAGGATCTGGGAAGAGCACAAAACAATCTCACTTATACTGTATATATCTGGAAAGGCCACAATATAATCTCTCTCTCTCTCTCTCTCTCTCTCTCTCTCTCTCACACACACACACACATTGTTGTTCTACTGTAATTCACTTCCAGATTCTATCAAAGCTCAGAGCCAGCTGTTTCCTCTCCAAATCTGGCTTCCTTCTCTTCTGCTTACTCTCATGCACTTCCTGTTTACTTAACAGAGATTGCTAAAGCCTCTTATTCCTGCTTGGCTGAGACCTAAACCAACTTAATTGCCAATTAGTGTCCTCAGCTAGGCAACTTCAGCGAATAGCTATGGCAGTGGCCAATAATTATCTTCTCCTCTGCAGTTCTAGAATGACATTCTACTGGAATATCATTATGTGTAAATTATGCTAACAGGATGACAAGCACAAAAGGGCAGTTCAGGCATGTAAAAATGTTCCCTGTGAGATGTAGCTCATGTGGAGAATGTAATGTGTGACTCAGGCATCCCATGGAATAACTCAATGCTAAAGCACACTTCCTATGTTCCTATGGATACAGTTGCAGCTACCCAGTGGGATGTTGGATTCATATAACAACACATTTTTCAGTCACCATGAACATGGAATCACTTAGAGAAAGCAGGTGCATCTGTGGTGGCCTGTTTAACACTTTTTTCTTTTTGCATGAATAAAGCAGCAGGAACAGCCAGGGAGCTATGTTGTATATGTCTTACCCATCCTTCAGGTTATAAGCAAATGTATGAGCAATATAATGTATTCAAAATATATAATTTGGTGAATGGGCAATGGAAATGCTGCTGACAAGGAACATATCCCTTTGCTTCTCAATAAATTGTACTCAATGCCTCAGAAAACATTTTCCTACAGATGCCCTGCTAGTGATCCAGATGCTGCACAATAGGGTGCTGCTGATCCAATTTATTTCCTGCCATCTCCCCTCTTCTTCAGCTTGAACATTCCTGTCTTAGGGCCTGACCCCACAAGGCAAATGTTCCCCACTTCTAACAATACTTTCCATACCTCTGTTGTACTGAATCACAGTCATGTGGTATATATACCTGGATGAATGTTCCCACTTGTTTTAACATTACTGATTCATTTCTTCCTATTTATAACATTATGGCCAGCTACACAGTGGAACTGATTTATTTTCTGTCTTGTTTCCTGGGGCAGTGCAGCCCCTTCCTTCCTTCCTTCCTTCCTTCCTTCCTTCCTTCCTTCCTTCCTTCCTTCCTTCCTTCCTTCCTTCCTTCCTTCCTTCCTTCCTTCTTTTATAAATTAACAATATGTTGATATATCAGGAATGGGTTATTGTTTGGCCATGAAAGCAATAAAGAAAAAAAAACTATACGATCATGCACATGTCATATCACTAAGGAATATACTGATACACAATTGGAACAAAATAACAGAAGGCTCCCAGTGAGTGGGAAATAAACCACAGTTACACTGCTGGCTGGGTAAATGATTTGATAATGGCTGTGTGTTGAGTGACTGGAAATTTCTACAATGATCTAATGCAGTATAACTACGGAACATTTGCCTCATGTGTTAATGCCCTTAATTTCTGTTGTAAAAATGATACTTACTGTTGTGGAAGTGGGTTACTTCTCTCCAGTGACAGAATGGAAGCAGCTACAGTTGTGCAATTATGCTATACTTTGTACCCATAGGATACAATTGTAAGGGGGGTGGGCTGGGCTAGATAACCCTTTGTGTTCCTTCCAACTCTACAATTCTGTTTATGTTGTCACTGTCAAAATTTGGTGTTAAATGTTTATCTTGATTGGCAGAACTTGTTAGAAAAGTTATTTCATCTAATTATTCCTGAAATAAACAGATGTTTTATTGATATAGACAGCTGCATGGTTCTTTCCACAATAACTTTTCAGTAAGTAATAGTAGTTTTTCATAATTATATGATGCACCTCCATACAAGTGAACTCTCGGCACTTTGCACTTGTAATTTTAATACTTAGTAATTAAATTGATTCAAATCCTGTCTTTGAGATAGAAGGTGACTGCATTAATTTAATAACCAATTTATTATTTAAATACTAATCTAGAAGTCAGTTTTCCCCCATTGCACTTATATATGAGCAGTGTTCAGATTTCTAGGAATGTTAAAAAGGGAACTTTAATTCTTTATATTCCTTTATTTTATGAAAAGTGTACTTTAGTACAATATTCACCAACTACCCATTTTTATAGTGAAAGCAAGTGAAATAACAGCCTAATCTGAATGACCTAAATTAATAAGAAATATAAACTTCATGGTTGCTGTTTACATCTATAAACTAAAAGAAAAATAAAATCACACACTGTATGTTTTAGACTATAACATGTAAAGAGATACTGTAAAGAAAGGTAATTCTTACATTAAACTTATAATGTTGAATCTGTAAATTGTTTAAACAATGTGTTCAGGTTGACTATTATGACACATCAGAAACACCTTTGTGGAAAATAAGCATATTTGGCAGATACCTTCTTGTCATTTACAAACTTCCTATGTAAAGTTGTGCCTGTTGTGCATAATTATGTTTAATTTATTGTTCCATTTTGTGTAGCAGCTGGATCTTATGTTCACAAAAACCAGTGGGAGTCAGGCTTGAAGATTTGTGTTCACCCTCTAATGAAGCCAGAGACAGCCAGTAAATGAGGAAAAGTGATTGTGATATTATGTACAGTTATTCATGATTAGGGAGGTAAGGTATGTTGTGTAGCTTTCTCTTGCTTGAAAGAGGTCATCTAGCTTTAGAATACCTTTCAACATGTTGATTTAATTACAGACACAGCTGGTCACAACAATGTGCATGCAATGTGAATGAAAATGACCACCCCATCCACACAGTATAAAGCAAATGGGAACTGAATGTGTATCCAAATTTATTTTTGAATCTAGGAATGTCAGTCCCAACTGTGTTATCTGCTCCTATGCATGTATTTTTTTTTGCTAGATGAAGTTTTAATAAACCATTACACACGTGGGTGCTGCATGCTTCCCTCCCCCACCTCCACATGCTCGCCCACTCACCAGCTGCAGTGTGTATCCCTCCCCCACCTTCTCTGCACACTCACATGCTCACCAGCTGCAGCACACTTTCCTCCTTTGCCTTCCTTGTGCGATCGTCCACTCAGATGAGGAGATGGGGCAGGTAAGCCTACAGTGCTGCCAGTGAGTGGAAAATCACATGGAGAAAGCAGAGGAGGGAAGTGTACTGCAGTCTGAGAGTGGGCAAGCATGCAGAGGAGGTAGGGGAGGGAAGTGTATGGCACCCACAGAACACCTGTGCGGGTGCTGCTCTGAACCAGGCTGAACCACTGAAGTGCAGTTCATGCCCATCTCTAAAAATTATATTACTATGGATACTAAAATACTACATGCATTACTGGAGCAGCAGTGAATTACATACTGTAGATTTGGGTTACTGGCCCAAATCCTCTTGCACAGTTATGCAAATTGTGCAACTTTTGAAGGCTAATTGTCTTAAGTTAAAAAAAATCACCATAGACATTATCAGTTGCATGCTGAATTACAACTGATAATGTGTATGATGGCTTTTGTTTGTTTGTTTGTTTTTTGTATTTGGGGCAGTTTGCCTCCAAAGCTTATGCTGTTGGTACTACACCAAAGGAACTAGGTAAGAGCATTTGGGCCCCATGTGTCATTTTTCAAAAGACTTCAGTAGTACGGGTTCTTAATGGGAACAGTACTCAATAAATGGACGTCATGACAATGAAGGGATGAAAGGGGAAAAATTTCAAGTGATCCAGTACTGCCAATGAGTGTATTTAGAGAATCCTTCACACCATCATCATCTTAGAACTGCAGAGCTAGAAGGCACCTTATGGGTCATCAAGTTCAGCCCCTGTCAAGGAGGCACAGTGGGGAATCGAACTGCCAGTCTCTGGCTCCACAGCCAGATGCCTAAACCACTGAGCTATCCACATGCAAGAACTTTTATGTGTACACCATGGATCTTCCAAATCCTCCCTATGATACCATTGCAAAACATTTTATAAAAGGACTTTTCAAATATTATACAAGACAGCTACTAATGATACATTTTTCTGCCTTCAGTACATTTGGAGATTGTAGCATGCATCTGGTGTCTGATTGTAACTAATGTGCCCATATAATTTCATATTTACCTTAGGTCATGTCCAGACAGGGGAAGTTGGAACATTCTGGTTTGTGCTTAAAAGGTTTTTATCTTTAGTGCAGTCTATTTTTTCTCACACTTTAGCAATCTTTCCATTCACATTGTTTCATGTTTCTTCTCTTATGACAAGGGTCCAAACAGGTATTTGGATCTCTTCAATTTGTGCCTCTTTCAATTAATGACTCTCCCCTTCCCACCCCCCTTCCCCACCTTTTTCCATGCCCATCATTCAGCTGGCCACAGCAACTTACCTTTGTGTTGTTGATAATATAATAAGTTACATAGCAATACAGCAATGCAGCTATCTAGCATGGTAAACATACAGTAATATTTTATATTTATGCATACAGACTATTACCAACAATTTTTCATTGATTAGTTTTCAGACATGTGCTTACATAGAGGCATGCCTTCTTTCACATTGCTCAATTAATTCGCTCACTACAATGTAATGTCATGTCTCAATGTCTCTTGTGTATCTAGAATAGTGTTGCATCAACAGGAAAATATATTAAAAACTTAAATGATAGAGTAGCTGAAAACGGGGAGCGGGTTTCTCTGTCATCCTTTTCAACGCCATAACCCACCAGATACATCACAGGGTTTTCACCTCAGATAACATTGCCCACTGCTCTATGTGGGTGTGAACTAATCAACCACACAGGCTGTAACCCTAGCACTGTACCAAAAAGAAGTGGGATAACTCTAAGTCAAAACATGTGTGGATGTCATAATTTGATTAAAACCAAACACCATCAAAAACAATCCAAACAGGGAACTATATGCCCTCTGAATGACCCCATATTTTCTAATTCAATTCTACATATTGTTATTCATAAAACTATGTGGATTAATTATTTCCCACTTCCTTTTTACTTCTAGATAGCATTTTTGGAGATACAATTAGACTTCTTGGATAAGTATGCACACCTAATATTGGAGCCTAAATAATTACAAATATTTTGACATTTATTTTTCTTGAGGAAAGTTCTTCTTATGTTTTTTTAAATTTCAACAAGCTATGTGGGATTAGATGGATAGAAAGAAAGAAAGAAAGAAAAAGATAGAGCTGTTTCTGAAGCAGAATGTGCAGCTCAGATTCCACATTCATATGACCAAGATTATCCCCAGTGATTTCTCTTTCTGCCTATTTTTCAGTTCCTGTCTGCCATCCTACCAAGAACCCTGAGTTGTTCCTGCTAGATCAGGTATATACAAAGACACTGTTTGCCAATCCATACAGAAGTCACATCATTAGCTAGCAGCAGTAATGCATATTTTTTGTACTGTTTTAACAATTTTGTCCCATAAGAATGTATTGTTATTGCATCATTTGCTATGAATAGGAAGGAGAATATCTTTTCATTTTCTGATGCTCCTTCTGATGGCATCTATTTGGATGATGTAATTCAGGAAATGGAAACCTACATTTTTACCTGGTCTAAGCAGGAAGAAATTACCTTCTGTGTAATTCCTTTTTTTCCGCTGCTGTATGTGAAAGACAAAGATATGATTTAATTCTGCCAATTCTAGTTTGGCATTAATCAAAGTCCAAGCTGGTTTCTGTCGGGGTCATGGCACCAGTGATCACATTGCAAATGTTCAATGGATAACAGAAAAATGTTATGAACATCAAAAGAACACCTATATGTGCTTCATCAATGATAAGAAAGCTTTTGGCTGTGTTGACCATGACAAACTATGGGGAGTCCTAGAAGACCTTGGGGTGCCACTACATTTGGTGAAGTTGGTGAAATCACTATATGAAAATCAGGAAGCCATTGTATGAACTTGATATGGAGACACTAACTGGTTTAAGAGCAAGAAAGGTGCGCGGTAAGGTTGCATCCTGTCACCTTTCTTATTCAACTGGTATGCTGAAGTTATCATCAGAAAGCTGGAGTTAAAAGAATCAAAAACTGGTGTAAAAATTGGTATAAGAAACATCAATAACCTTCAATATGCAAATGATACAACCCTCCTCTCAGAAACAGAAGAACGTCTAAAGTATCTGATCATGAAACATGAAGTGAGAAGTTTGGCCTCTTTTTGAATATTAAAAAGGCCAAACTCATGACAACTACAAATAATCAAAACATCAAAATGGTAATTGGTGGAGAGGAGCTTGAATGTATGGAAAACTTCATCTTTTTAGTTTCACTGGTCAATCAAAACAGCAATTGGACAGAAGGAAAATTGATTCTTTTGAGCTATGGTGTTGGAGGAGGCTCTTGCGCATTCCATGGACTGCAAATATAATGAATAAAGAAGTGCTGAAGTGCATAAAACTGGAGATGTCACTGGAAAGCAAAATAACAAAACTTAGACTTAGGTATTTCGGCCATGTCATGCGATCAACATCATTGGAGAAAGACGTTATGCTCGGAATGGTCAGTGGTAAAAGAAAAAAAATTAGAAAGCAGCTGAAAGAAGCTGTACAAGATCAGAAATCATGGACAGAGCTAGCTCATGAAATTGCCAAGGGTCAGATCCGACTGAATGGATAATATGGTTCGAACAAGTTCAGACTGGCAATTTCCTCTGTTCTCTCTGCTGACTCCTATGTGATCCACTACAGTGAATTCACCCAGGTGCAACTCCCTATCTTTTGTTCATTTGTATTTTTCTGCCAACTGACAAAAAGTGTTCATCTTGAGAGGTTAACTGCCAGCATAAGATTGTACGTTTGAGCTGTGTAAGATTTTGAGACAGTACACGAGAGTTACAAGCAGACAGGGACAACTTACGTTTTATCACTCAAAATATGTATAAAAGAGACCCTGTAGTTGAATGCTCATTGTAATGTGGTATGTGTCTGCTTATTTCTTCCTTCTCTGCTAGAGATGGAAGTGATACACACTTAATTCTTCTTTCTTGTGAATTTTGACACATATGTGTCACTGCAGTGATGAATGTTAAAGTGAGATTCCTTGCCTTCAGGCAACAAAGAGCTCTGTTCTTCTTCCTTTGTTCTCTGTAATTCGTGTAATATGGCTCTAATCTACTGTCCCTTTCATTTGAGAAGTAATGCTCACACAGAATACAGCAGGCACAAAAACATTGGCTAATTGTTAGGAAACATGCCAACAACTCATTGATGCTTCAAATTCTTAGATAAAACAGTCATTGTCCATGTTTTGGGCCATTCACACAATTCAATTGGTTTGTATATATTGCCATTTTGAGCAATTTTGTACAGAAATCTGCATTTGTGCAGCTATTTTCCCCTTCATGACTATGAGAAATCTCCTCAAAAGCCCAGAAAATGCCTCACCATCCTTACAAGTAAGAAGAAGAAAGTTGTAATTCTTTGTCCCTACCTGGAAAAAGAGACAAGCAAGAATTTACATTCCTAATCTCTACAAGAAACTTTTATTCTTGAGAAGAAGACCTGCTTCTCCCTGATGAAATCACTGAATCCTCTCCTAGGGCTCGGAGGTCATTGTTCAAGTGTCATATCTTTGACCTTTACATCATTTCAAACTAAAATCACTATGATGAATTTTTTGGCACCTGGTTGGGGAAGTCTTACTGGAACACTTCTCTTTACAACTTTATGTGAATAGACTGTCGTATCTTCCTTTAGCCTCTTGATATCAAATTCAAAATCTCTCATAGCAGTTTTATAGCCTTCTCTCTCTGAATCTGAACTACCATTAAGTCATCTATCTAATGGCTTTTATGTTGTTTTTAGCCACAAAAGGCATGTTAGGAAAAGTTGCTCACAAACAGAAAGACCCTCAACAACAGTAATATTTATGGCACAATATATCTTTCAAGTAGAAATAAAATCGTTTCTTTAAGTCATGGGAAAATAATAATCTACACATATACTCTACATTTTACTACATTCAATGACTTCCTTTGGAGTACAACAAGATATGTTTTAATTTGCTGTTGTGAAGAGTAAAAATATTTAAAGTTTTATTAAGCATCTTAAGGAGTTGCCATTTGTTATATTTGAATGAAAGAGAGTGGAAATAAAAAGTACTAAATTATTGTTACAAGTTTCAGCAGCCAAAATCCAATTGGTGACTTATGCTTGCATAAGGAAAATAGTGTAAGTTGTGGCAGCAAATGGCTATTAATTAACAAGGTGATGGTTACATTCCTGGTAGCATGCCCATGAATGCAACAAGAACTTTGTTCAGTAGTGTCAATCAGTCACCATAACCCACACCATTTCACATATGCAAGCACAAATTCCCAACAGGATTTTATTACTCAATTACTCTGTATAGGGGTCTCTCTCTCTCTCTGTGTGTGTGTGTATATATGGATGTGCATAGCAAAATGTTTTGTATTTGTTTCATTTTGGATTCTTTTGGGGTTGCCTTTGTAGTTTTTCAAATTTTTAATGCACCGATCCTTTCATTTTACATGAAATGGAAAGCATCTTCAGGGTTATTTATATCGTGTTTCCTAATTTTTTACTGGCATTCTTAAAGCCCTAAGGAACCATTTAAAACTACTCCAAAAAGCAGAGGCAAGACAACAGAGAATCAATCTACTAAAAAAGCAGATAATAGTATAAACAGAAAAAACAGTAAAGCATCAGCAAATTAGAAAAGAGAAAATGACAGTATGAGTTCAGTGCCACCCACCTGGAACAACAGAGGAACTCTGGGACTGTGTAGCACCATAGAAAAGGGACAAAGAAGCAGGCAGGCAGGCAGGCAAGCAGGCAGTGGCTGTCTGGTACACAGAGACATCCTCTCATCAAAGCAACCAACCAGAACACAACACCAAAAACAACAAGAGAGAAATGCCCCAAGCTCTGCCCAACCAACAGCAGCAATCAGAAATCGCAGCACAGTACTACTCGTATAATGGTACAGTCACAAAGCCAATCCTCTTGGCCCATACTCCCCCACAGAAGCAAATAAAAGAGTCCCATCCAAACCCACCAAACTATACACCATTAAGAGAATAAATACAAACTAAATTAAACAAATAATAATCTAAAAAATCAATTGAACAAAGAAAACAGCCCTCCAAACACAGAAAATAATAGTAAAATAAATAAAGATACACACACGACAAAAACCAAAGGCAAGCAAGCAAATAATGGTAAAACATATTGCCAAAGCTCCCCAAACTAAAACTGCTAGAGTATGGGGTGATTTATCTCCCCCCCCCCATATGTGTTATCTTCTCTTTTTTTGAGTCCATCAGACAGCTTCAGATTCTTACAGAATTTCTTCATTTTCCCCCCAGCCTGACTGAGCTTCGGTTTTGATTGATAAGTCTGAAGCCTTGGCTCAGTTTGCTTAACTTCCTCCAAGAATCTCCATGGCTAAACCTGTTATTAGTCAAGGGATGAATGTACACATTATGATACAGAACTCTGCATCTGCTGAAGGGCTCTAGGGCATATTTCTACCTCCATTACATGAAGTTTAAGCTAAGTGCTTTGGCATTAACAAGAGGTTTGGGCTCATTCTATTACTGATCCCAACTCCCATTCTAAGAAGCTATGTTCTACCCTTGCCAGAGTGCAAAGTGTGTCTCTGGTGCTGCTTTTAACTTTGCTGGCTAAAAGGAATAGAACAGAGTTACAATTCAGTCCTTCAATAAGGAAGCAGGATGTTTTCTATGAGAAATGAAGGGACGTGCCCATTCTCTCCTTCCATATACAGTATGTATGACTAATAAAAGAGAAAATGCGAGAAAGGCATTATTCCAGGTGCACAATGCTTACTAGAGCTGTTCAGAGTACTATTTTTGAGCTACAATTCCCAGAATTCCCCAGGCAATATGCCCACTGGCATTGTAGTCATAACACAAATTTGCAGCAATCTACAGACTATATATTTAATCAACATGTTTAGCTCATTGAGCATAATACTCCACCTAAAAAAAGATAGAAGAAAATATGTAATTCCATTGGTTTCACCAACAAAAAGCACAGTTAAGTGAGGGAATGCATAACCCCTCTTTGCTTACATAGATTGGGATAAATGGGGGAAAATGAGTCCTCGCTTCTGTAATAACAATAGGGAAGTGTCATTTGGTCAAATACACTTTGCTTCTGTCAGTCTATACAGGTTTTGGTCTTACTAGATAACCCACTATCCCTTGAGCACAATGGAAAGATATCTACTAGTGCATTCAGAAAGTGCCTCCCAGTCTCAAGAAGTGATCAGCACAGATGGTAACCCCTGTAATTAATATGGGTCAGAATGGATGGTATTTTAGTTTAAAATTGAATAATTTTGTATTTATAAGGAGAATCACTGGCTCCTGGCAAACATGAAATTTAGCATTCCAGGATGAAATGTGAAGTTGTCATTCATACTGTACAGCTGTTAACAATATGTGGAAGCTAATCTTGCACACCTGTACTTGGGCAAATCTTTCTTTTGAGACAATGCGAAGATCTCACTAAAATGACAAAAACTTCCCTGTGGGCCGATTGCACAGTTTTCTTCTTGTTTATGTGCCCTGGGGATGCATATTCAAAACTTGAGAAATATTTATCCAGATGTTTAGTTACAAGAGGAGCATTGTGCATTGTGGATGACAATGAACCAGTCTCTGAATGAAATTCATTCTCAGTTACTAGTTTTCTGTATTTTTCCGAACAGTCTGTAAGCACTATTAAGTCTTCTGCTCGACTATGGGGTTCTATGTTCTTTATTTCTTTCTTTAACCCCCCCCCCAAAAACCCACTATTCTGTGAATTTATGTAGTTGTACATAGCCCAAAAACTAGCAGACATTATTAATAGTCTTCCCATGTTTACTCTTTCTCTGCTTTCTGTATTGTCTTCCCTTTGTCAAAATATAGTTTTGAGGCACTTCAGAGCAGGGATTTGCCTTGTAGTCTGTACTGTGCTACACACACACACACACACAAATTTTCTCTAAAAGCAAACTCAGATGGTTGACTGTATATCATTCTGGAAGCAAAACAGGACCACCGAAAATAATGGATTTTAAAAACATATTCAAGGGAGCACCTAAGTATACAGAAATATGCATGTTGATAAATCATGAGGGGTTATGTTATTAAACGACCCAACAAGCACCTGTGAACCTCCAGGCTGTACAGAATGTTGAAGCAGCAGGTGAGGGTAAAAAGAAAACTGGCAGTCTGGAAGGGAGGAGAGAAACGGGAATCAGCTTATTCAAGCCCTTAAGACTTATAGTAATTTTTCTTGGATGTGGAAATAGGGTTGTGGGAAATGGATTTCATGAAGCTAAAATTCCCTTTCTATAAAATATATATGTAGATATGTCTAGAAGTGAGAAACATTCTCCAGAATCAACGGACTCTACTCTCACTTAACATACACAACATTGGGAATTTTAGTCTTGGCACTTAATGGCTGAAATATTGTTGTATAGTAGCATAGTAAGTCACAATTAGAGTAGGCCCATTTGAATTAATAGAACTTACAAAGGAGATAACTCACCAAATCCCTACTGCTTCAATGTGGTTACTCTAGTACAACTTACTATGCAAAGCAACAATGGGATTTCAGCCACTGCTTTCAGGGAGGGAAGGACTCTTTAGATGGATATATGTATTGATTCATTGACATTAAAATTAGGTAAGCCAACCCTCCTAAATTTGATGGTGTTCCAGCTCAGCTGAGTTGACCCTGCTATAAACTACAAAATGTTGTTGGCTGGCAAGCCTAAACTTGTAGATAGCTTGTAATTGGGGTAGAGTGTCTTTAGTTTTGGAGGGATGCACCAACTCTGTTCGGTGTATGACCAACTCATACATAAAGCTGAGTCTTCTTATGCTATAGGGACATAGGAAAAAGCCTTAAAGCAGGAGAGAACAATGTTTCAGTCTTGCCCATTGTGTCTAATTTGATTGGTAACAGCCATCCAAGGATTAAGGAATAAATATTCATATCACGTATTTTGTGATATTCTTAGCAGACCTTCTATGTGCTATTTCCTCATTTCTGCCTCCTCAACCTTACCTGAGAAACCTGAACATTACAGGGCTCATTTTACGAGATGCCTAGAAAACTCAGGACACTCTTTAAGGCCTGGGGAATACACTGCAACATTGCATTGTAGGTTCCTGCTTGTTTTCTCCAATCAACACCCAACCACAGGTACTGTTCAGTTTTTAAAGGTCTTCCTATCTAGTAGCAAAGGGTCCAGGCTCCAACTCCATTACCATGAGGTAAGAAATTAAGGATGAAATGTGAATAACGTTTGGCATCTTTATGGGAATGTATTTCCCTGGAGGATGCAAATAATGCTGAATTTGATATTTATGGATGATGCATTCTTTTTCTTTTTTTTAAAAAAGTGTTTTTTTATTTTATATCTTGAAAATTAAGCATGTTTAGAGCCAGAATTATTTTTATATTATTTTAACTCGACCTGCATTTAAATGTAAAACTAACACAATTTTAAGGTAAACACAATGTAACCAATGAATTAGGTAAGTCTCATCTTATTTTTTTGTGAAATTAACCTTAAACTAAAAAAGTCAAATAATGCTAGACTAGAGATTGGTAAATTCTTTGTAGTTGTTACTGAAACTTCAGACACTGAGTATGGCTATTCTTGGCACTTCTTCCAAAATGTTCCCAGCGTGACTGATTGTCATATAACCCACCAGGCCAAAAGCCAACTTGTTTCCCTCCCCTCTTATAGTTCTTCACCAGCTCTGTCTTTCAGACAACAATTCTGTATAGCTTCCGGCTATGCAGAGCAGGTAAACTCCCTTTCAATTCTTTTCATATGTAAGAGCATCCTCTTTGGCATCTTGATATTGATGCTATGCTTTCACTCCTTGGGAAAAGTCTCTTTTTCCCATACTCCACTGAATAGTTCAGCTGGTTTTAGTAGCTGAAGAGCCACCCAGCGTTTAGCATTTATTCAGTCCTGTTCAATAACTCTACCATTCTTTATTTGCTCAATTGTCTTCAGGAATTCAGTAATTCAACTGGAACACTTTTAATGAACTGTCATGCTTGAATATCAGAGTTATAGCAAGACTAAGTCCATAAGAAACTCTTTGAAGAATGTTTGTTTCATTTAAAATATCTCATTTAAGTTACTTACTTTAATGATTTTAGTTAAAGAAAGTAACAATCTTTATGTTCTGCAGTTAATTTTTGGTATTTCCTTTCCTATGTCTGGATTAGGAAACCAACGATACAATAAATAGCCCCACCTCGTACAAATCTGTTGCTGAGCTATACCATTTCAGAATGCAGTAAAAAGTTCTCCCTTAGAGGTAATAATCCCTCTCTGTAACTATAAAATTAACATGTCAGGAAAAAATGGTAGGTTACAATTTCCTTGATATGTTTTGTACATGCAAATTGACGGGCTTATGAGAAGGAACATTCAAATATTCAGTCTCCTTCCTATCATGGCAAGGAGTACAGCGAAGCATCAGGTAATTCAGCATATGATGTAGGCTAGGGCATAAAGAGAATTCTATCATCAGGTTTCCTGGTCATTTTGTTTATCTATTCTATCCTCTTCCCTTGTACACGAATATTACGATCACTGCTGATATATGCTCACCAAAGAGCTAGAATCTTATAAGATCTTTGTATAGGACACATTGATACTTGTGTGTTATTATCAGGAACATTTAATCTTTGCCTAAGCATATCCTAATTAATGAAAACAGTATTTCTGATTAGAAAATAGGTTTGACAGCCCTGTTTCATAAGAAGCTGACCATTTTGATTGATAACATCCAGTTCATGCATCCCTGAGTTTCACTGTTCATGATTATCCTGCTCCATGTTTTCACATAAGTCACCCATGACTAAAAGTAGGTCATGTTTAGGCATTCTTTTAAATTACAACTTGGAGGCAAATAATTATTCCATGCACATGTCACATTGTTTTTATTTTTAATTTATGAGCATTTCCCTCAAATACCTACATCTATAAAATAAAACATACACGTTTATGGCCTCTCATTTGATTAATGGCAGTGATTTTTCCTCTCATACAAAAGTACTAAGAAATAAGGGTATATATTTAAGAATCTGACACACTACAAAGACTTGTAGAATGGAGCACTGAAATGTCACACAATGAGTACAAATAATCTTATCTAAAGTATGCAATGTTTTGGAACTTTCTGTTGAATATATACTCCTAATAAGGATTGTAAATGCCACACTAATAAGAAGTAGTGAACCTTATCTGAAAATGTTTAGCTTTGCTGCTAATTTAACAGGTCATCATATGAAACAGTGTAACATGAGGTCTAGTCAGTCAACTGTTAAATGAGTACCCAATATTTTATGTTATGGCAAGTTAAACAGGAAATGTGCTGCCTTCTTTTTTATAATGCACAAGCACACTTCAGTAACAAAGCACAATGCCATCTTTGAAATTACTTTGCCACCATTAACCAATGTATTAGGAAAAAAAAATACAAAATGCAGAAAAATCTTGTGACTTCTAGATAGAGCCAAGACTCCAGCAATCAACAGAAGCTGTTTCAGAAAGATTGTGCTGCCATTTAAAACATTATTTATTATTATATTAATATTAAAGCAGTAGGTTTACTGGTGCTGTTTTCCCCCACTTTGGTCAAAAAAGTAAACAATTTAATGTTAACGTGTCAGCATTAACATGTTATTTCCAAGCTCCGGGACAGACAACACGCTAGTTTGTGCCTAGTTTGCAAGTCTGCATGTTTAACCCCTTGTAGTTTTGCAGGTTTAATTCTTTCACCACTTTATTGCAAATGGTTAGGAAGTATGGCAAATGCTTCTTAGAAATAGGGTAGGATTCTAGCAGTTTTAAAGGAGGCAATAGTAAGACAATTTTTGAAAAAACCCTCCTTAGATCTGCAATACTGAGTAACTACTGACATGTCTGTAATATTCCATTCTTAGGCAAGGTGTTGGAACAGGTTGTGGCTTCTCAGTTCCAGGGGTTTCTGGATGAGATTGATTATCAAGATCCATTTCAAGCTAGCTTCAGGCCTAGTTATGGGACAGAGACTGCTTGGTCGCCTTGGTGGATGTCCTATGCTGGGAATTGGACAAGGCGAGTATGTCCATGTTGGTTCTACTGGACCTCTCAGCAGCTTTTGATACAATCAACCACTGTAACCTTCTGGCCTGTATCTCTGGAATGGGACTTGGAGCCACTGTTTTACAGTGGGTCAGGTCCTTCTTAAAGGAGAGAACTCAGAAAGTGGTGCTGGGGGATTCATGTTCAACACCATGACCACTGGCCTGTGGGATCCCTCAGGCTTCTGTTTTGTCTCTTATGTCATTTAGCATCTACAAGAAACCATTGAGAGAGATTGGGGTTCACTGTCACCAGTACGTGGATGACACCCAACTCTCTCTCTCCTTGCCATCTAAATCTGACGACACTGTTTTGGCTCTAAATCAGTGACTGGTGTCAGTGATGAACTGGATGAGGGTGAATAAACTGAATCCAGATAAGACAGATGTGCTCATGGTCAGTCGAAAGGCAGTCAGGGAATACGGATGCAGACTATGCTAGATGGGGTTATACTCCCCCTGAAAACCCAGGTGTGCAGCCTGATGGTACTCCTGGACTTGTCTCTGAATCTAGATGCCCAGGTTTTGGCTGCTCAAGTGCTAAGAACATCAGGAGAGGCCTTTCAATTCCACCACCTTCAGACATGCATTTGGTGGGGACACAGTTGCTTTTCTGTTGCTTTCAGACTCTGAAACTCCCTCCCACGGGAGGCTAGACTGGCCTCATCTTTACTGTCCTTCCACAAGCAGGTGAAGACCTTTATCTTTAGGCAAGCTTTCCCTAAATGAATGGCTGCCGAGTGGGTTTTTTAAAAAATGGATTGTTGTACATTACTGCATTGAATGTGTTTTGGTGTTACTTATGTTTTTTTGATGTTGTATTCATTGATTCTTCTAGTATTAAATACTTACTGTTACTAGGTTAAATAATATATTTTAATTGTTGTAAGCTGCCTTGGGTTCTTTTTAAGGAAAAAGGCAGGTTAAAAATATTTTAAATGAAAATAAATAATTAAATAACCATGGATGGTGATAAGTTGTGTCTGTTAAAGTCTTAATTGTACCTTGAATAGCCTGTCTTAAAAACATAATTGTTGTATTCTTTCCCATGCTTCATTAATTATTTCATCTCATTTTAAAATAGCAAAATAGTATAAATTTACCCTAAAAATGAAAAAAAGATATTGTGGAATCTGCTAATTAAGGTCTTGCTTTGTGTGAACTAAAGTTGACCCTGGGACATTCAAGGCACAATTAATTCAATTTAAGTGATAGACATCACTAATCTATCACCCATTATAATCAGGAATGTATAAAATGACTGAACATACAAGGAAGAAATCTTTACTTAATATTGTTAGAAATCTTTGATAAAAGAGACTTATAAGCTGGCTATATGGGAGTTTATCTCACTCTGTAGCCCCCTGCTGGAACGGTTGGGATAGAAAACGTTGACTACATAACATTCTTTTTAGAGTGTTCTAACCCATCCCTAATGGGGACCAATCTGTTCCAGATTCATGTAGCATTGGAATGATTAGGATTGGTCCAAATAAACATGGTTTTCCTGCTGTGTGGTTGCCTAGATCGCTCCAGTGTGAGGCGGGGGGGGGGCTGTTCTTCCTAAATGTCAGTGGAGAAATGTAGAGATTGGTGTGGTCTGGCTGTGACTGCAGATGGCACTGTCCATACTATTTTGAAGTGGGAAAAAAAGGCATTTTTATTTATTTATTTATTTATTTATTTATTTCATTTATATCCCGCCTATCTGGTCAATTATGACCACTCTAGGCGGCTTACAACATACACTAAAAACAATAAACAAAAACATACACATAACATAACATAATTTTCCCAAAGATGGCAAGAAACAGAGTGTATTATAGTGAAAAAAGAAAGAAAAAAAATAATAGGAGTTAACTGGAAAGGGGGAAGGCCTGCCTAAACATCCATGTTTTCAGTTGTTTCTTGAAAATACCCAGCGAGGGAGCTGCGCGAATCTCAGGAGGTAAGCTGTTCCAGAGGCGAGGAGCCACCGCCGAGAAGGCCCGGCTTCTTGTTTTTTCCTTCCGGGCCTCCCTCGGCGTCAGGCTCCTCAACCTCACCTCCTGACTCGCGCGAGTGACACGGGTAGAACTGGGTGGGAGTAAGCGTTCCGACAAGTATCGAGGCCCTAAACCGTTTAGGGCTTTAAACGTAAGCATCAAAACTTTGAAGTCAATGCGGAACCGAATGGGCAGCCAATGCAACGCGGCCAGGGTAGGGGAGATGTGATGGTGTCTTCTCACTCCACTTAGGAGTCTGGCCGCTGCATTCTGCACCACTTGGAGTTTCCGCGTCAGCCTCAAAGGTAGCCCCATGTAGAGCGCGTTACAGTGGTCTAATCTTGAGATTACGAGCGCATGGACCAAGGTGGTGAGCGCCCCCACATCGAGATGTTTTAATTTAATTTTTTCATTTTTAAAAAAAAATACATTTCTACTTGGACTGAGCTTCAGGGCTGAAAATGATATTTTGGCTGTCCAGCTTTCCCTTAAGGCACATATATTGCCTGCCAGTTTTGCAAAGCTGATGTTGCTCAACATTAGTCAGTGAAGATTACATAGCACAATAGTACAGTAGGCAGTAGGAAGGTTTTTTTTTTTTTTTTTTTTTAAGACAGAAATGTATTTTGGAAATGCAGAAGCTTAAAGGGTCACTTAGGGTCCTTCAATAATGAAATAATGTAGCACTATTCCACTTAAGAAAATATATATATAAATTTATAATTATTTTATAGAAATAATTTATAAAAGAAGAAAAGGAGAAAAATGAGGATGAAGCATGGCAATCCGTACCCCCTTTTCATGTGCTTAAAAATCTAGAATTAATGCCCACTCACAAACAAATTGAAGCAGGGTGTTTCTCAACCAGCTGGCAGCTATTGCAAAAGAGAAGGCAGGAGATGGGGAGTGAGAAGGAGTGGGGCACATTGCAACCAAATTGACCAAAATGGACTGATCTAATGCCAACACATGGTTAACTAGATTGTTACTACAGGAGCTGCAGAAATGATTCCCATGTGAAATGAAGAAGCTGTCTAATGAAGCCCCGCCATTCAGACTAGATCATTTCCTGTCACTATTGTAGCCATATCCTTGTTCAGGATTTTATAGGAGGACCTTGGCTCCTCCTATAAGTGGAGCCAAAGGCAAAGAACACTGATGACAAGACAGTACTATATTGAGTGTTTTGTGGAACTTTTATTTTAATTCAAGTTAACTGGAAAAAGCTATGCCCCCATCTAAACCTATGTCCTGTAAGCAGCTGTGAGTATCTGAAATAACTCTTTTCAGGAATAAAAACAGAACACAAAAAAATAAGTAGAATTCCAAAAATATAAACTTAATGGTAGGAGACAGAAACATACAATAGTTTTCACCTTGTTTTGAACTGCTGAATAGCTCAATGGTTTAGGTATCCGGAGTCAGAGGTTGGGAGTTTGATTCCCCAATGTACCTTCCTGACAGGTGCTGGACTTGATGAGCCATAGGGTGCCTTCCAGCTGTGCAGTTCTAAGATTATCATTATTGTTATAATTTGTCTCGGTATAGTTAGATTACTTGTTTGTCTTCTGAGTGAAAAACTCAATAGTTACTTTCTCATTAATAAGGACACATTGCAAATCTCACCTACTCATCATGGCAATTTTACTGTCTAGGGGACAAGCTGCCAATGAAAAAAGGTACTCTTGTTAATTAGTTGGAATTTCATTGTTATTGGGTATGGTGTTATGCAGGTCATTCTATGTCTATATTAGTATTGATGTATTTTATTTGCACCTCAATAACTGCTTAAAGAATAGTCAATGAAATATACAATGAATTATATTTTATTTCAAAATGACAAGGTTCCATATCTTCTTTTGATTCTTTTAGTTTCTTATGCTTATTAATAAAAGACTGTGTTGTATATGTTACATGCTATTTTACATTTAAGAGTATGGTTCATTTTATGTAAGATCTACACACTACCTGAGAAGCATTTCACATTATATGTTTTTTATGTAATCAATACAAGTGAAAATCTGTTCTTTTTATTACAGACTTTTAGAAAAATTGAAATTGTTCATTTACTGGAAACTAAATGGCAGCATACTATATATCTCTTCTTTTTCCTTATTCAAGAATAAGGGCAGAGGGTGTGATTTGGGGTAATACCTTATATTTACAGGCTGGGGGCTTTAACCTTTTTCTCTTCATGTGATCCTAATCTAGACCAAATAGGCTCACACCTTCAATTGGATAGGAAACAGAAACTGCTATAGAAACTGGAGGTGTGGGTCTTTGGTCCAGATAATGAAAGTAGAAGGGTAAGGCTAAGCAGGATCCTACTCCCATGGTTACCCTTAAAATCGCACTGATTTCAATGGATCTGCTGTGACTATGAGTAAATCTGGATCCAACTCAATGGCAAAAATCCTGTTGAATAGTTACACTCATGGAAGGGACATGGCATAACTCACAATGTTGAAGTGCATGCTTATGAGCCAAGCCATGCAGCTGGTGCACAATGAGGTATCTAAGAAAAGACTCACAATTTGCCACTGCAGGTTATACCATTTTCCTTTTCATGGTGGCTTGTGTAAAGTCATTGCAACTAGCTGTCACTGCCAATCTTATCCTTCACAAATATGTCTAATTCTGTTTTAAAGCTGTCTACATTTGTGACCATCATATCTTCTGGTAGTGAATTTCACAGTGTATGTTCTATATAAAGAAATACTTTATATTCTCTCTCTATCCACTTTCTCCACACAATGTATAATTTTGTTATACCTCTATACACATTTTGACTAAGAAGTCACATATGTCATAAACTTTTCACATATGGGAGTTGTTCTAGCTGATTGATCATTTTGATGGACTTTTACTGTACCTTCTTCTACTCCACAATATCTTTTTTGAGAACTGGTGATCCGAACTGGACAAAGGACTCTAAGTCTGGTTGTACCACACATTTGCATGAATTCATCATGATATGATGAGTTTCATTTCTGGTTTCTTTTGCTATAAAACCCAACATGAACATTTTTTTCCACAGAAGCCACACACTTTGTCAAGCTAATCAGCATGAAACCAAGATTATTTCCATAGTTAGCCAATCATCTCTGACTCCATTTTACACATCTGATATAAAGCAGTCCTGGATGCACCTATCTGAAGAGTGAAAAAATTCCTTAAAACTTGAAATATGTGTAGTTATCAGAAAGACATGGTAACTTTTCTCAGTATTTTAAATTTTGCATATTTTGAATAAACAAAAAAGAGGTGGTATATGCTATTCATTTTAATCTTCTTGTAAAGAAAAAGTTTTTTTGGGGGGGATAAAAACAAATTTGACCCAGATGTGCATTCAAATTTGCATCAAGCATTGACAAGATAGGATTATTAGGAAGCAAGACATCATTAAATATACTGTATATAAATATTTATTAAGACATAATAAATACTTTATGCTATTTGTTCATTCCTTTGATAGAGAGGTATTTTGACTATGGATTATTTTCTTTGTTTATATATATCAACTATATCTTGTCCATTCAAAGCAACTGAAATGACCTCTACTACTGCATGTGCTCATGTATGAAAAAACAAACCCTAAATTCTTGAGGCAATTTTTAAGGAGTATACTGTCCAGAGTATAAAATACTGTAACCTGCTTTTTATTTTATTAGGATTAGTACCAGTCATTCTTTCTAATATTGACTGGCATGTTATTTCATGAGTAATCCCAATTGGACATATTTAGCTATGAGACTTCTATAATTGAGATGACAGTAGGGTTAATTGTGTAGTGCTCAGAGTTAATAAGGATGGAAGAACTGAAAAAAGATTCCTGATGCACCACTCTGTCATTGAGAGTGTTAATCATTTTGCCGGTTCTCCCCCCTTCCCCACCCCCATGGCCTCATGTGATGTAGGTCTAGCATACCTAATTGTGATGGAGAGTAGAGAGTTTTGCAAAGTAAAATAGTTATGTTGCATTCATAATAAAAGAGAGTGAAATGATGTTTTAATATATAATGTAGAGAACAAATTGCTTTGGGGAAAACTTTGTATTTAGTTTTCCAAAAAATCTAGAGAGGGAACAAATTCTGTCTGCCTAACAATGTTACATCTTTGCATTCCTTCCAAAAATTTAAACAACTTCATCAAGCTTCAGAAAATAACTCTCAATCTTTCTTTTTTAAGGACTATATTTGTATCTTTTAGGATGAATACTATTAGCTTATGATTGTAGCAATGGTGTCAGGTTGGTTACACAACTGTGTATAGGTGAGAATGGAAGATAGGAATATGAAAGTAGAAGGAATAGTTTGGAAAAATATACTCTACCTGTGTAGCCCAGCGAATTGTCCTCATGATCTGAGGTGGGAGGCGGTGTTCCGTTGTCGTTGCCTCTCTCTAGATCATCAGAGTCTGTCGGAAATAACGTAAGAGCTGTTGATGGATTCACAGTGGTAACAGTAGTTGCCATTTCAATCAAATAATGTCCATAGACAAGTACATCCACACATGATAGAAAAACAGACAGTGACAGCACACAGCACACTTCATCTTTCCATGCTATTGGCTGGATGAACTTCTGTAATATTTTCAGCAACATTCCTTCTGGTTTTTAAATACTATTCCTGATCTACTATTTTCTAGTTTTAGCCCTCTCTTACACCTTCACTCTGATTTTGCTGCTTCTGAAGTGTTCACTCTACATTCTGCAGAGCAGACAGCACATGCTGTGGTGGACATATGGGGAAGAGGAGGCAGGGTGGTTGAATGCTAGCATTGCTAATTTTCTACCTTATTGTTAATCAAAGCTATTGACTGTGATCACTGCCCATCATTGCTTCATCTCCTGGCAATTACAGACTCAGGGGACTTTACCTCTTTGTGGGAAAGGGAAAAAGAAGTGTCTTGTCAAATAAGGAGGAGGGATTTGATAAGTGCTATTCCTTTGCTGAAGGTGGCGCATAGGAAAGGACAATGATCATACATTGCAAAAGGCAACAGTTTATGATTAAGTGAAAAATAGTGATTCTCCTGGACTGGAAAAAAAAAAGTCAATTCAAAGAAAGTATTTCAAACTTATGTTTCTAAAATCAGAGATTCCTATAAAAGGTCAATAGCAAAGTGTTATCAAACCATGTGATAATGCATACATACTATTGAGGAAAAGGTAATTAGAAACAAAGACAAAAATTCTATTTAAATAATGCCAAGGTATCTGTCAGTATGTTTTAGTACGACACTACAAAACTATAATTTATTTTCCAATAACATTTAATTTTCTTGAACTAAAAGTAATCAATAAAGGCTAAGAGGTAGAAAAGTATGACAATAAAACACTTTAAAAATACCCAAATGTTATGCAGAACTAAGAAAAATTAGCTTTAGTAGTTTCCTGTTTTGCAAAAGTCAGTCTAACCAGTATTAAACATACGTAGATATCTAATTACTTATACATTCCCTTTCCCTTTATATCTAAGTGCATTGTTACAGAGAAGTGAATTTTCTTGGAAAACAATGCAGCTCTGTAGTATATCTTCAGAACTCCTACAATTATAAAAAAGACCAAGTAGAAAGAGTTACATATGTACATGTTATGATATACTGTAAATGGTACACTTATTCTTATCATAATAGCAAGAAAAGAAAAGAAAAAGGCAGTTCTTGCTTTGGTAAAATTTACAACTTTTTTATAAGGAATTAATTATAAAGAATTTTAGTCAATTTTTTTTCCAATAGAAGAATTTTTTCTTTAAATGATCATTTTTTTGTACTACTGAGCCCATGTGTGTATGTATATGTGAATGTACTTTATATCTATATATTTTGCCCATAAGGTAGAGGAGAAAGGTGAAAACTTTTCATTAATTTATCCATTCATCTTTGGAACCCAGTAATAGCCAATCTCATGAACATCTTTCAAACCTGCACTGAAGGAAGCTGTGTCTACTGCTATACACTATTCTCTTATTCATGGAGCTTTTGGGCCAGTTGTGAATTGCAATAGTCAAGGGCAGCTAGGTAAGCCATGGGATAAATTAAGTGGCAGAGATATAATATTTTCTATTTATAGAGGAATATATTATCAAATTAAAAGCACAGATCTATTTTGAAAGCAGTCTTCCCATGTCCCATAATTAGCTTCCAGGGCAAATATAACACATTTGGATCAAAATCCTATTGGGATTTATGCTGGCACAACTGTAGCTGTATTAATGGCAAATTGAAGCTAATTCATGAGGTTCCCCTCACATATCTGGTCCTGTGCCATTTGCATGACTGGCACCACATGAGCTAGCTTCAGTCACCTATCACAACTTTTGTGATTTCTCTTTCATCAGTGTACAATCCAAACAGGATTTTGGTTTAACAATCTAATATTAAAAGAAAGAATGAAAGGGAAAATTGACCTTGATATTTTATTTGCTTGGTATATAGCTGCCAGGGGTCTTTTACAAAGCTTTGCAAGGCAAATGTTTTGATTCGAAATACATTTTACTTTGCTTATTTACATGACTGTTCCTACTGGAATTCTGAACAACAGTGACCCCAAGAACTTGCATGCTACCGGCATAACTGGGATTTGTTTCTTTGAACAAGGTGTTTTCTGCAAGCTGATATTGCATCTTTCTTTCATGCCTCCAATGGAGTTGCTCTTTAACCGCCCAGAGTGGCCCTGGCTGCCAGATGTACAGAATATAAATCAATAATAATAATAATAATAATAATAATAATAATAATAATAATAATAATAATAATAATAATAATAATAATAATAATAATTTAAGAAACAGATATTCAGAATAATCTAGGATGCATGAACCAGTTGCAGAGTTCATTGGAACCTGACAGAGACATTTGGAGAAGATACACACTTAAGTTCTTGCTCAAAGCCTACCAGAGAGAAACCCACTACTGACTTCAGTGGGCATTGCTACAGATGCTGGTGAAAATGGAAAGCACACTGAGAAAGAATATGACTTTTTTGTCTCATCCAAAACACTGATGCATAGAGATGGGCATGAACTGAAATTTGAACAATAACAACAACAACAAACATGTACCGGGCTGGTTCATGGTTCAGTTCATGCAAGCCATTCTGCCAAAATGAAACAAAGTGCTGAATTTCATTCCGCTTGGCACTTTGTTTTGTTTCAGCAAAATGGATGCCACACCCTCTTCCACTGCCCCCCACTGCCTTCAAGAATGCTTGCAGTCGGTTGACCACAGCCCTTTCAATCAACTTGCCCAGGAATAGAATGTTGGCAATGGGCCAGCTGATAGGTGTGCACATATGCAGAGACAGCTGGCCTGGCTCCTGGAAGGGAAGCTAGGCCACTGTCTCTGAACATGGTGATTGTGGACGAGGAAGAGGAGACAGTGGCACGATCAGGTAGGGAGGTGATGGGGGCAGTGGGAAAGGGACGGGCAGGTGGCAGAGGGGGTGGATGCATTGTGTCTCTCTCCCCAGACACAAACTAAAAAAACACACCATGAACAATCCTGATTCATTGTTTCTCCAGTTCGTGCCCATCTCCACTGGTGAATCTTCTTTATGTAAGTTTACAAGAAGAGCAGAGCTAGCCAAAGTAAGATGTTATGTTTATAAGTTCACTGCATGTTTTCTCACAATTTTAACATGTGAAAAGATAAAACAGTCCCACCCAAGTTTTAACTTGAATTCAATCTTCCTCTCTTTTTTCTTTCTCCAAAGCAGCTAGATGTAAAAGATTCTGCTGTACCTCACTCCAAGTCTTTATCAATTTTAAAATCAAATTCAATTCAGTCTACTTTTCTGTATTTGCTAAGATCTCTGTAAACTGGTCTACTGGAATCTCATAGAGAAGAGAATGGGCATTTGCCTATTGTCTTGACTACCACAGAGGGGGGAAAAACCAACTCTTTGTATACACAAACAAGATAGTTTCTTCTGTATACTTGGAACAGTCCTAGATAGGCAGATGTGTATCAGTGTATGAAGTATTTTTTTTAAATATAGCCTGGCCAGGATTTATACCACATGATTTCAAGGTCTTATACTGTAAAAGCCTCAGGGACTGCATAAAGGTGTTTATGGAAAAAAAAGAACATGACTATTAGTTGGCCTATTTAAACACTCACATATACCATCAAGCCTTTTTGTAATGTCAAAGGTCTTTTTCCACGACAAGCCACTCCACACCTTGGTATATTCAATTTTCCCACTATGACCAGGCATACTTAGTCCTTTATCAAAGACCAGCTTGCTAAAGGTCAGCTTCATTCTCTTTCCCATGAATTTACTCTTTTCCTTTAAGAATGACAGCACCTGGTTGACCACCACCCTTTAAATCAACTTGTCCAGGAATGGAATGTTGGCAACGGACTTACAGTTATTAAAATCATCCATTGTTAGATTTGGTTGCTTTGGAATGAACCTCGTAATGGCTTCCTTTAAACAGACACATTAAGTATGTAGCCCATTCCACAGTCATTTCCTTTCCTGATTTTCAGAGCCACAATGGGCAAGGATCTAGAGAAGAGATGGTGGCTTTACTGGTATCAAAAAGGAGTCAAGGTCCTGAAAGATGCTTTCAACTTTAGATCAAAAATGGGCTGCCAGTCAACTGCAGTTGTCAACATTTGGATGAAGAGATTGTTTTTGTCTGAAAGAAATCAGGCCACGAACTACACAGAAAAGCTCCACCTGTTGGCTGGAAGCAGCTGCAATTAGTTGGATATTGTGGCTTCTTTTAGTGGCCTTAAGTTTACAAAGATATTTTCTGGATGCTTCCCAACAGCCATCAGGTTGAACTCCATGGGAACTTTCCCCACCTGGTCTCTAGTCTTCTTGTAGTTACTTTATCACCCTTAACCCCTCTGTGAGGGGTTACTTTATCACCCTTAACCCCTCACAGAGAAGGCTGGGCTCTGCATCATAAATGACATTTAGGGGCAATTGTGTCTACAGCTCAGGACATGTTTTGAGTACTAGTGAGTGACCAGAGCATTGACAGGAGCATCAACCATATCAGCTGGAAAAACCTCTAAGACGTTTTGGAAATCAGTTGGATTTATCAGTCTTTGGGATGGACCATGGTAATATGTCCCTCCTTCCCAGGGAGGAGTGTAGTTGTGAGGATTCCAAATTTCAGCAAAAGATGATCTGACTCTGACAAAGGGAAGGACTCAAGGTTCACCACACAAATGATCTTCCTCCCTCATCCTCACAAATATACCTATTAAAGTCACACCACCCAGCAGTAACAGAACTAGCTGTTGTTTGACTGAAAAAGTAGTAAATTACAGCCATAATTGTTGGCAGCGAAAGGAACTACATTCCAGCTTGTTAGATCCAATTGTAACCATACTTGTCAAAAAACAAAACAAACAACCCTGCTTATTTCCTAGCAATGTTGAAATATAACTAAAATATGTTTCTAGGAAATAAAGCACACAATGTTATTGTACTGTTAATATTTTCTGCAGAATAATGTTTAATAATAATCAAAATCATAATTGCCTATTCAGGTCATGCTTTCATGTAACCATTGGGTAGAATGAATGAATAGTTAATACGTTAGTTTCATAAAGAATATCAGCTAAAGCCAATTGTTAGCCATAACCAGAGAAGGGTCATTGAATTAATAAAGCTTATGTAAGTGTTCATGGGGTTAAGTGTTGCAACCAACATGAATTTGACCCAACTTCGGGAGGCCGTGGAAGACAGGAGGGCCTGGCGTGCTCTGGTCCATGGGGTCACGAAGAGTCGGACACGACTAAATGACTAAACAACAACAATGTAAGTGTTGACTTACCAAAATTCCATTGATTCAATAGTTGAGATTCTCAATTGCATTTAGCCCATAAAGTTGTTTGAAGGCATTATATGTGTAAGATGCGACTTATATGTACTTTTATTACTCCTAATTGACAATCCTGTTGAATAGTCATTGACCTTTTCCTTTAAGTCAATATTTAAAACCATTTAAATCTAAGTTAGCTACTACCAATTTCTATAATTTCCAGAAATTACATTCCAATTTATATGCTTGAAATATATATTTCATCAAGAAAAGCAGACCAAGTGGTTTGATATTTTGTACAGTTTTCATAGGTCCCAATATCAATATAGCACTGAAGTATTATTAAACAAAAGTAGTTTACAATGAGAAATCCATTCTTTTTTCACTGTTTTAAGTCTCCTATTAATTATCACCAAACAAACTAGATTTTTACCAAATTAATTAAGAGAAAGGAGGTGATCAGGTTAGATAGCACATATGCTGAGTATACAATAAGATGAACTGATACTATAAACCAAACGGAGGTGGGAGCAAACATTGACTTTCTTTGTTGCTTTCCACAAACTTAACATTACGAAGTGATATTTAAAGACACATCATTTCTCACACTCAGGTTTCAATGTGTTCAGCACTCTTTTTCAGATGCATCTTCCTACATCACTGTGGATTAGTGAAGGAAATCAATGAGAATTGATCCAATTTGCAGAACACAGTTCTAATATTGATAGTAGTTTATACTCATTTGCTTTTGCCTAATCTTTTATTAATGATCATCTTCAAAATGTCAATTAATATTCCTGTCTAGAAATTCAGTAATGTGAGCCAGATAAGATCAGAGTGAATGAAGAGATGTAACAAATAAAAAAGGCTGGATAAGTAAAGTGAAATTTATAAGGAAAATTAACTTTTAGTAATCTCTTGTCCAAACTCCTTTAGAAAACAGTTATCAGCGCTGTACAGTTTTCCCCATCAATGGAAAAAAGTCAATTTACTTTATTGTTTATATGAAGAGAAGGCAGAAGAAAGATAAATAAGGTAAGTAAACATGTATAATCAGTTCTGCCATCCATTCTTCTTGAGAAAGATATGTTGAAACATGAATATATACTTTTTCTGGCACTAGTGAAAACTGAAAAATGTTGTGTGGTATTTGTCTGTGGTATTTCTATGGCTAGTACAAATTTAACCACTGAATCATATTAAAATAGTGAAATGATGGTAGTGACTCAGACAACAACAATCACAATGTTTTTTACTTTACTTTCTTTATGAATCTATTGAAGAAGCCTTCAGAATTTTCCATCTTTTAAGCCCAGATAGCTATAAGAATTATAATTACAGTGTGCTCTGAAGCTGATTCCAGTTTATGGCAACCTTTCCAGTATTTTCTAAGTATTCAGAAATTGTTTACCAGACCTTCCTTCTAGTGGTACTCTGGGACCATGCAGCTTGCCCAAGGCTGCACAAGAGACAGGACATAGCCAGAGAACCTATAATTGTATATAGATACTGTATGGTACCTCATAATGAATATGCAAACTCTGATGTTTGTCTGATAGCAAGTCTTAGTACACTTGAATAGCTAGATACAAAAGACTGAAAGTGTTTGTACAAGTATGAAACAATAACAGATTTTACATGTTGTGTATTTAACTTCTCCAGTTTAGCAGTTTCATGGTTACATACATTTCAGCAGCAGTCCAGTATCTTGAATTCTCCTGCATAGTTTCTATCTTCTCAAAGGTTAGCAATATGGAATATAAACAATTCTTAATTTTTTTAAATCATAAACTATATTATCTGGTTGCAAATATATTTTTAAAAATCTGCAAGAACATAAAATGAAGAGTAAGAATGTAAAGTTTTCCCTGTTTAATTTCCATATTTTGATGTATGTGGACACTGACCCAACAACAAGTATGAAATACAGCTTTTTTATTAGTGCTTGTAAGCTCTCTTGTTTTTTCTATGCTGTTCTTTGAAGATTGTGGTCTACACCACAATGGACAATTCATGCAAGTACTTGTGCATAAAGTTTCCTAAGCCAAGTTCCTTGAATTTCATTGAAAGCAGAAAGCTTTCGGTCTAGTGAATTTTAGAGAAGAATTATTCTCCCTGCTCACAAGTAAAAAGTTTGCTGCTTAAATCAATAGATTCAGTGACTGCTGTGAGCAGTTTCACTCTCAAATATGCCCCCATCAGCTCCTTCCTGAAGGAGTGAACTTGTTAAGGGAAAATACTATATAACATTTCCATCCAGACATTGCAAGAAACATATCTCAAGAACCACAGAAATGAGCCCTAAGCATACAGAAATTTTGTCCAGCCAAACTAAAGTGGAAAGCACCAGCCATTTCTAAATCATATCAAAAAATCTATACTGGAGCAGACCCTTTCCATCCATCATTTGTAAGTCCATATTACAACCCTGTTGTCAAGATCATTCTCTTCAACCTCTACTTCGTGCTATTTACAATAATGGGCTATTTGTTTTTATGAGCCATTTATAAAGAAAATAGGACTCTAACAATACAGGTAGAGTTATGCTATATATCTGCATGTGTAAACAGCTGAAATTCAATAGTAAGCTGCAACTAATGTAGGCCCATTGATTTAGTGAGAACTTCCACTGATTCAATAGACCTACTTCAGTTATGACTTACTATAGGATTTTAGTCTTTTCTCTTTCTCAGCACATGTGTATACGTGTATTCAAGGTGATAACCTTATAATGTGTTCTCATCTCCTTGACTATTTTGTAAAAACGTTTACTTTAGTAAAATCAGATTACCAGTGTAATTGTACAGTCCTGGGATCTGGATGAACCTAATGCTTCATAGTTCTTGGACACCTCTCTTCATGATGGAGATTTCCATCATGAACAGAGGAAAAATTTAGACCTAAAACTGCTCTCTCCTTTCTTCTGTCCTAAGTGACTTGCATCAGCATGACTCTGGACAATGTTTCAGGGGCGTATAGGATACATTAGATATTCCTCATAGAGAACAGAGATAGAAGGTCACACTCAGAGGAGAGAACCTGACTTCAGATCTCGCCTCCCAGGCCCCATGGAAAATTTGTATGTCTTGCTTCTTGGACATCAGAAGAGGTAAGAAGGCCGTGGACAGATAGGCACAGAGGGTTGGGGGACACTGTGTCCCTGCACATCCACCCAACACCAGGGAATAATTACTCTCATCCCCATCACAAAGAAGGAAATAATTTACACAACTGCTACCCCTCCTTCCTTTATTCTGTTTGGACAGACTTGAATCAGTGTGACTGTGGGTATCTGAAAGGGCTCCAACATCATAGGGACACGATAGGATTATTCTGCAATATGGTTGTGATTCTTGCCTGTTTCAAGTACATTAAGTCATTCAGAAAACAGCACCACAGTACATATGCTATATTTGGCCAGTTGCTGATATAACTAGGAATGTTGGGAAGAAATTGGATGACCAGAACAGAAGCAGTCCAATTGTTTTCTAAATGATAACAAAATCCATATACACATAGAAAGAAGGCCTAAGAATCAGAACTTTGAAGATTTATGAAAAAAATAAATCAATGTAACACTCTTAAGCAGTCTATAAAAGTGTGTGGCTTTAGATCTTATTTTTCTGATCAATGTGGTTCCCAAAAGAAAGTACAGAGTCAAAAATTACTTGGAAGTTTATGAACTCAGACCATAGAGAGAATAAACCTTCATTCTAGAATGAAACAGCTGGCGAGGACAATAATCAATAACTGCTCTATCATGTCAAAACTCAGCCTTAGAAAAATAATATCACATAGGCAATCATGCAGCACAACAAGGGGCACTTAGGATTTAGAGCAAAATGGGCAGATATCTCAAGGTGTTTTCAATTTGTAATAGTGTACAAGCTCAGCGTGTGAATATTAGCCAGTGGCTGCATTTTCAGAACTCTCACAGATACCTGTGAAACCCCAAAATAATGGCAGGAGGAGAGGAACTACCCTTGCACACAAAAGTCCCAGAGCAATAAAAAATGGACATTGAAATATGATGATTTAAGAGACACGAGAACGCTCAAGCAACAATACAGGTGTTTTTTCCCTAGCAAACATAAAACATTCTCCCCATTTCAGACTCTTCAAGCCAACAGAAATAAATAAGAGTAATGGTCAAGTCAAACTAAAGCTTCATAGCCGATAGAGGTTGAGACAGTGCATGCCACAAACAATCGCATACCCAATACTTTTTTCTGAAATCGTCAAATACCATATCTATGTCTCTTCCTCTTATGTACAAGTCTAATCTGTTCCATATAAAACAGATAATTGCTGCACAGATTGTGATTCTATTAAAAAGTACTACTGAGAAGACACTATTATACAATAGTAAATCAAACCTTTAACCAGAAGCACTACTAGAATTAAACACTGGAGATGAAAGAGAGCTTAGTGTCACCAAAAGTGGTCCTAGCAACCATGGATTAGGGTTCAGGAAGATAATTTCATGGTATATAGAATGATATCTTTGGCAAACAAACCAATACTGATAAAATATAGATACAATGATGCTTTAATGGAATGCCTTCCATTAAATGGAGAATAGAGATAAGATTGTGGCAAAAAATCAGATCATTTCATTATTAACGTCTAAAATGTTGTTAACACTTTTTGGGTTTGTAGGGAAAAAACACACCTTCAATAGTTCATGTGGAGAGTACTTGAAAATGCTTTTGTTCTCAGCAATTTGCCATGTCTTAGCATGTGAAGATTCCTTGTCAAGAATTTTTCCTGCATCAAGGAGATTTCTTGCCCTTCCTTTTTCTTTTGGGCTTTTGTGGAAGAAACTGCCAAATTCTGCACAGCCCAATACCCTTTCCAGGAAATCTTGTACAGGAAAGAAATAATTTTGTGCAGGAGTGTAATTATTCTATGTAGCCTGTTATGTCTTCTGAAAAAAAATGACACAAATAATTGAGAAATACCTTAAGAATTCCTGCAAGATTTATCAGGAAAACACACACACACACATACACAAAACAACAAACCTTGGAGATAAATCTCATTTTGAGGTCAAAGGGTATTTCACCTCAGTTCAGTCTTCAAATATTATCTGTTGGAGCACAACACACCAATGTGAAGTCGGGCGCAATTACAAGGAGGTGGAACTCTACATGAAGTGTGCATAGCATACAAAACCTTCCTGCCAAAAGCCAGTTAGCCATTACTTTGGAGCCAGAAGATTGCAGAAATCAACAAACATTTATTTTTCTGGGAATTTTTTCACCCATGTAAGACAGTCATTACAATGTAGTCGTCTGGAAGATCCAGTGCCAATGTGCTTATGCAACTGCACATATGGCATACAGTATGTATGATTTATTTCCAGGCTGCATGGAAAGTGGAACAGTGAATAGACAGTGAAGGAAGGAAGGAAGGAACACAGGCAAGCTAGTGCACTGGCATGGATGGATGCCGAGTAGAGATGGGGGTATTAGTATTCATATATGAATAACCCCGCACAGCTGAATTTAATGAGGGTCTGGCCCCTGGTCTGGCCCATCCACTCATTCATCTGGCAGCGGCGGCGGCCCTGTTCATCCTTCCAATCGCTCCCGGAGTGCCGCTCTCTTCCCACTTGGCTGGCCATTCAGCAGCCGTGCAGGGAAACTCATCCTCCCTCCCCCTGCCTGGAGTGGCTAGCTGAGCAGGAAGAGAGTGGTGCTCCGGGTGTGATTGGAAGCATGAGCAGGGCTGCTGCCAGCGGATGCATATGCATTAAATCCAGCTGTGTGGGGATATTCATATTCGTATACTAATACCCCCATCTCTAATGCTGAGTTGAGCGCAGTTTCCTGTTATGTCTTGAAGATTATGGTCATATATTCAAATTATATACTTTGAAAGAAAAGTATGGTAGGTTTAAATTATAGGTGGACAAAAGGTGAATGGGTAGTTGGCATTTTCAGCAGCTTTGGTTGAATATATATTGCATCTGAGAGCTCTGGACACAGACTTCTTGGAATGCTGATTTTTCCAAATTCCTGGTCACAAAGGGAACCCTGTATGTGTATGTAATTGCTATTCCAGATATCAAACGGCTGCACAGAGGTTTGGGGAAAGGACTGTACATGCAGCCCTGTTCTCCCCCTCATTCTAAGAA
Organism: Intellagama lesueurii; assembly: GCA_037013535.1. Classification (NCBI taxonomy): domain Eukaryota; kingdom Metazoa; phylum Chordata; class Lepidosauria; order Squamata; family Agamidae; genus Intellagama; species Intellagama lesueurii. The sequence continues at coordinate 52,873,846 of JBAJHW010000003.1, read as the reverse complement.
CATCTGAGAACTGCTTATACTGCAAAACACTAGACTGCTTTGAGTAATTAGAATTTAATGCTCCTTAGCAATTATGAAAATAGCATTTTGTGCAAGGGATGTCGCCTACATGGAAACTAATAGTATCTTGAAACAAAAATGCTATGTTCCATGGTAGCTTTCAATAGGAATTTTTGGTGGGGAGAAGGAGCATTTACTGCACAGTGTTAGTTTGAAAGTCTACACATATATCTCCTGAGCTAAAAAATTTTCCAGATAGGTAACTGTTATTAGTCTATATATAGACATCTCCCCCAAAAGAAACTTATAGCACTTTAAGGAATACAAGGTTTAAACCATATAAAAACAGATCTTATTATAAGAAAACTAAAAATGCAACATACAGATTTAGTGGTATAGCAAGGGGACTGTAGCTCTCTGAACTGGAAGAAGTGGGCTACCGTGTGCATGTGTCAAACAACACTTGTTAGTCTTTAAAATGCTACAAGTATCTTCATTATTTTGGCTGCATGTTTTATACACTAGCATTTTAAAATCTAACAGTGCAATATTATGCATGTGTACTCACTAAAATCAGTGAGTTTTACAGAGTAATCCTAATTGGTCAAAAGCCAGCTAAGCTGACCCTGGACCAGCCTCTGCGATCTTAAGGATGCTGGAAATTACCACCCTTGCCATAGTCTTTATGATAGCGTAGAGGCTTCATTCTTACACTTACAGGAAGTCAAGGAGATAGATGTTAGGGTGGCCAATATAAGGGGGCCTGCATAACATATGCCAAAATCTAAAAATTGTAGGCATATGTTCAATTGGGGCAAGAAGGGCATATCGCATAATAGGTGCTAAAGGTTGTGCTCTGGTCAACTGCAGAGCAGATTGGAGGAGTAGGTGGCACTATAATGAATGTTTCCTAGACGATCTCAAGGACTACATGGGCCATATGGGAGAAGGCAGTCTCTTAGGTAACATGTTTCCACATTTTTAGGATATTCTAAGGTAATAACAACAATTTAAACCTGACTTAGTAGAAAAAATGGGCAGACTATACAATTCCTTTGGTATGCCACCCAAGTCAGAAGCCAAGCCAAAGCATTCTGCACTTTCCATACCAGCCTTAAGAAGAGGTCCACTTAGACTGCACTGCAATAGTTCAGTCTTCAGATTACTACTCTCTGAAAAACTGTGACCCATCTATTGCAATCTGAGAACAGCTACCACTGGAATACCAGCCAAAGCTTCTAAAAGGCAGTCTACGCCACAGGTTGTGGCAGACTTCAGTGACAAACATGGACCCAGGACTGTAGTGTTATATTGTGGAAGATTTTTGTAAAACCAGGGAGGTGTAGTGGTGTCCCAATTTTCCTTGAAGCCAACGTTTGCTTGCATCTATAGATTTAAGTTAGAGATGGGGATATTTGTATTTGTAAATGAATATGAATATCCCTGTCCCAGCTGGACCCAATGAGGGTCTGGCCCCTGGGACCAGACCATTCACTCACAATGCCATGAAGGTCCCGCTCTTCCCGCCAAGAGCACCCAGATTTCTGCTGTCTTCCTGCTTGGCTGGCCACTCAGCAGCCATGTGGGGAGACTTGTCCTCCCGCCCCCCTGCCTGGAGTGACCAGCTGAGCAGGAAGACAGAGGAGTTTGGGGCACCATTGGTAGGAAGAACAGGACCTTTGCAACACTGGGACGTATGAGTGGACAGTCCGGTCCTGGGGGCTGGACCCTCATTAGGTCCAGCTGGGACGCGGATATTCATATTCATTTACATTTATGAATATCCCCATCTCTAGAAAATGCATAGGTTTCCATCTTTGTATAGGCCTTTATGTTTTTTTCTTAGTCTGAGAAGAATCTGATTGCTTCACAGATTCATTTCTCTTCTCATATCCTTTCCCTGACCTGACAAATAACTGTCTGGGAAGAGTATGTATATACCAATTAACTGTGTGGGAAGACAGGTGCTTGTTATGAAGGTATGTGGTTAGCACCTAGTAGATAAATTTTCTTCTACAGCTGTGCTGGGCAGTTAATTAATTCTGGATATGTGTGCCTGGGAACTCAACATGCTATCAATTTGCTTATTAAGTAAGTCCTTTGAAGACAAGTATTATCAGTTTGCCAATTAGTGAGGAATCTCCTTATCAATGTAACAATTAGGAAGTTATGCTTTGTATGTTTTGCCAATTAAGAAGGAACGTGTTGTGATTCTAGCCAAGGGGGTCAGTGCTAGCTGCCTACAAATGATAAAAAGAATTGCTGAGTTCTGGTATAGGCCATAGCTATCTGATTCTATACAGTCAACTTTTGAGGGATGTGGGGACTGGAGCAGATGGAACAGGCCTGCCACTGAGCAAGGAACTCCCCATGGGAAAAAGGGTCTTCAGGTTGTATCTTTGCTCTGTTAAGCTGTATTAGGTTTTTATCCCCTCTTATTAGCCTGTATTATTTTATTGTAAATTTCTTCCTTTTTTCCCTTTGCTTTTACTAATGTTCTGTAACCTTCTTCCATTGGTGTGCTTATTGTTTCTTGAACCCAAAAGAACCTCTTGACTCGGCAGAACAAAGGCTACCTGCAGATTGAACATTTGATCCTTTAAAGAGAACACAACCCCATCCTTTGTATCTTGTACTCTATAAATAACTCAGCAACCACATGTTACTCACACTCATAATGACTCAAACTGTGCAAATATTACAGTTTAGGAAAATTAAACAATTAATTTTAGGAAGTTTAGAAAAATTAACCAATTTATCATATACATAACTGATAATCTTTCTATGTAACCATTAGTGAAGGGAGGAGGTATCATTGGCATTTTTACAATTTGAATATTTGCTATCCCTTGTTCCACAAACCTAAGTGGTAAAATAATGATATGGTAATTTAAGAATACTATAAGATGATTTATCAAAAAGCATTCTGGTTTGGCTTTTCACTGGAGTATCCAAAAGTTGTTTGAATTTAAGCTGCTCCATCATTTGTCACACATAGAGGCAAACTGGCTGATGAGTACATTGATTTTCTTTTCTGTTGAATTGTTAATGCATCATTCAGCCAAGGTGAATATGGACACACGGTCTGTTTTATTATTGATATTCTCAAACTATTTTTTAATATTTGCTCCTGCAGGACATCAGATGGAAGTGTTTTCATATGTCACTATTTAAAAACAAAACTTATGCAATGGCTGACCATCTAACAAAGGAAACAAGGTTTTGAATGGCCAATCAAAGAAGTTTGGTTCTATTTCAGAACCTGCTAACAGCCGGCTAGTATGGTGGTTGTGAAGAACCTACAACCGATTCTATGAATTCTGTCTTTCTAGTTGTGATAGCAAAGTGCAATTCGAATTTTCACTGTCTACAGTGGATTGCCCTACTGAAAATAATGCCTGAAAAAGGAAATATCTCTAATTTCTGCCTCTAAATGGAGTACTACAGAGGTCAGAAAGGTGCCTGACTGCCTCAAGGGAAAACTCTATGGCTGTGGATTTAATGCTGAAATGCAGCTTTTCTTTTGGTGGGGGTGGGTGGGAACTACACAGGGAGACAGAGGAAATGAATCAAATATACAGATGAAAGGAAAACACCATTATCCAGTTTTCTATTAAATTTCTATACTCTGTCTCAACTATGACTATATATGCAGTAATATACATACATATGGAAATATTTCATGAAGGTATATAATGAAATCTGAATTGTAATAGGGATTATGTAGTTTATTAAAATAGAAGAAAAGATTTGCTTCCATATATTACATAGCTGCCTTTACCATCTTCCAAACAATTCAAAATAAAACCTTTCTCATGTATTGCTTCTGATGTATGAACCTCCAAGTTTTAGTTCCCACAGAGTTAAACAGAAATATTATGTAAGAATCAGCTTCTCAAGGCTGCAGGATCATCTCTATATTCTTGTTATTTCTTACTTTATATTCTCTCTTTCTGTCTGCTTACACACATGTATCATTAGCTTTTTTCTGTCCTACTTTTTCTCTTGTCACTTTTACGTCTTCGCCTTCATTTCCCTCCCTTTCTACTTGCAACAATTCCTCCTCTTCTGAGGTCCATCCCCTCCCCCCAAAATCACACTTTTGGTTCCTGTGTTCTCTCTCTCTCTCTCTCTCTGCTTCCCATTATCTTGGCTGTAAAAGGGAAATCGGATATGGAATTGAGAAAAGTATATGTTGGAAAGGAAGTGCCCAGATACTTAGGAATGGCATGGATGTTGGTTTTGTTACATGAGATGTAATTCAGTTTATATCCTAGGAAGAAAACAGGATATTTTAGGATAAATCTTTGTTCTTTGGAGATTGATGGCCAAAGTGCACATTACAGATAAACTGTGATCAGAGGAGAATATTCCTTATGGAAAATATCTAATTGTCACAGCAAGAGACTTTAAAACTTCACATAATTTGCAAATTAGTATGCTTTGTTTTATAAGTGGACCAGGCTTCATTGCATTTATGATTGTTCAAGTTGTGCCTGAAGAGTGTCCCTAGAATACTACATCTAGCTTCTAATGACAAGCTATCTGTAGCATCTCATTGGGCCCCAAGACTCCAACAAATGTCATGCAAGCAGAAAAGATACAGGATGCTATCACATATTGTGCCAACTTAAAACTGATACAATCCCCAAAAATCTTCCGTTTCTGTGGGCTGGGCATTACTAGTTGGCACTAGTTGGTACTATATGTAACTCAGTTACAAATGGAAATCAATGACATGGAATGCTTATTAAAAATAACATCAGCAAATTTAGCCATTGGTTTGGAGTTTATAATGGTATATTAGAAATAGCATGTGCAACAATTACAGGCAAAGTGTGGAAATGTGCACTAGTTGTTCATCCTCATATACCCAACTGCTTATAGTACCAAATTTGCTTTCTGAATTGTCCTCTGCCTTCTATTTTTCCTTTTGTTCTTCAAATTACAGATAATTTAATATATACAAACAAATAATGCAAGCATGCAAAACATCAGCAATATATAAGCTTAATAATAACTTTTCTAACTTTTGAGTATTCCCTTTCCTTAACAGTGCTGCATGTTATGCTTAAAGAATGATACTGATTTTGAGTTAGTATCTCTATTTTATATATTAAAAAATGAGATACAACTTGTTTCTTATTCCTGGAAACCTTCGCTCCTGACAACCTTCAGAAGGATCCCAGGAACAACGGGGAACCATCTCAATTCTTGCTAGAGCTTCAATTGGAATTTCTTCTTAAGGATAGTATTAAAAGGGCACTCGAAATATTTTAACCCACGTTTCTCCTTAAAAAGGACACAAAGCAGCTTACATCATTAAAATACAATCTTTAAAAGCAAAAAACAGTAAGTATACAAATATTAAAAGAATCAAATACCACACTAAAATGGTATCTGCTTTGTTCCTCCCCTTCTTTGGCTTGATATATTGCCTTGTTAAAATTCTGGAAAAACTGAAAAGCTTCCACAATATTTTGTAAGCTGTTTTAACAGAGATATTGCCCTGATATAAATCCTGAATTGAAAAATTCTATAATTCTTTATTTATTCTGGCTGACTGAGGATGGAATACTAACCAACATCAGAAGCCTGTGATCCACTGCAGGGAACTGACATCCTACCATGCTTAGATCATGGGCTGCAGGTGCCAAAGTAGCCTCCTTGAACTGGCAGTGCTCTGAGTTAACTTGCAGTCCCATTAGCAGAACACCATCAGTGTAACAGTGCGAATTTACCATTTCACTGTCACAATCTGGTGTGGAATGTGACTACTACGGCTTTTTGTTTGTTTGTTTGTTTTTGACATTTAGTCTTGTCCCAAAATATTGCCACAAAAGATATGCTGTAAATTAATCCAATAGACCACCATAACTTAACTCTTCTTTCTTCTCCTTGCACAGCTACATAAGAACAGAGGATTTTGACTAAGTTTGCGGTTATGTATAGTATGTGTAGAGCAGTATATGAATTTAGCCAGGAACACATTTCATAGGGGAATACTTTGGAACAATATCACTCATATCTTGAGACTTTGAAAGCATGTAAGTGGAGCTGTGGTGAAAAGGTACAAAAAAGAAGCACTTTGCACTAACAACAGAACTGGTTAGTCTAAGTGGTATGCCACAGACACACAGAGAGAGACAGAGAGAAACAGATGGGAGCAGAAACACCAGAGGATGCTACAAGAGTAATTTATTCTTAGGAGGGTATGGGGAGAGGTGCTGCTGGTATGATCTGCACCTGAAAAAGTGGACAGACTGTGCAAACAGGAACTGCCAATAAATCCATTTATACTATAATAGCCTATTTATTAGTAAAGAGTTCATTCACAATCAGCAGATGCAGGATGTGTATAAGGCAAGTATTGTTCCTGTGCTCCTCCACCTTCTTCCTTGGCAAATATACAGACTTAAGTCTTACTTAACAAGGCTCTGCCTTACCTTTGCAAGTAATATGTAGATTTGGATGAAGTTGCTGATTTCTTCAAAGACTGTATGAGCTCTGGTTTGTGTCCGGATCACAATGAGAAAGGCTACAGTAGCAATTGATGCTGCCATGTGCTGTCATGCAAAGAGCCTGACCATTTTAGTCAAAGTAAGCTAATCAGCTTACATTTGACTATTCTGACACAATCAGTTTCAGGTTCAGCATGATAAAATGCAAGGTTAACCTTAAGCATATGCCTAACTTGTTAAAAAAATTTGGTTAAGGGGTTTATTCATTGATTAATGAGTTAGGATATTCGAATTAGAACTCTATATCTAAATTTGCTACCTTCTAATTTTTCAGCCAGATGCCTGGCAACAGTTAGCACTACTGTGAGCTTATGTACTCTCCCAATTATATATGCACTCAAGGATTTGTTTTGAAAAAAGACCTGCCATATTACTCTACAGAATTCTCACATACATAAAGACAAAAGAGCAAAAACACCTATTAAGTGCAATGTCTCGCTCATGAAATAAGCACCATCTTTCACAATCAACTACCATTATGTCTTTAGAAAAATATGATTTCCTTTAAATCTTCTCATTAGAATAACAAATACACAGTAATTTTTGGTAATAAGGAGAGAAAATGGCATAAAACCATAATAAAGAAAAGCCAGCTGAGGAGCCTGGTATGAAACAATGCTATGTATAATTGGTGTTTAATTATGCAGAATTAACAAATGGCAGAAGCATGGGTTGTATTACTTGACCAAGGCTCTTTGCCAACTCAACAAGCTGGTCTAAATGGATGAAGCAACCCATTCGTTTATCAGGCGCCTGAGTGGAACCTTCGTTGCTGTGTTCTCCATCTGTGTTGCCAAAAAAAAAAAAAAAAAAAAAAAAATCAGCAGAAAAAAAATCTCCTGATTTGCTAAAGCAAGATAAATTTATGTCATTGACACTGGTGAATGCACCAATAAAATCATAAAAAAAGTTTTCTAAACAATGTATTCAGCTGGTGCCAAAGGTTTAGAAACACAACAGCAGCCAAAACACTCATTAGTTTGCTTTTGCAGTGCTAGCATTTCATTGACTGGAACTGTCTGTATTTATTTTTAAAACTTTACCTTTCCTAAGCTATTGTCACTATGCTGGCAATGTTGCATTTAAATTAAATGGCAGCAATGTTAGTTAATTTCAGCAAAGCCCACAATGAATCTTGTGGCTTTTAGAGACTATCAAATTTATCATGCAATAAACTTTCATGAACTAAAACATCTTAAGACACAATGTTTTATCTGAGTTGTATATATCCATTATTATAAAAAGGGACATTTTTAAGCAGTGAGATAAAAAAGAAACTAAGTTTGAGCACAGACTATGACCACGTACGGCAATACAATGGGTGCTCACAACTCTGTTTTATGCCAACATTTTCATGACCATGTATTATCCTTTCCAAAGGTAAAAGCATATGGAATTACCTTCATCTTAAATGTTGCAAGCTAACAGCATACATAGATAAGCTTCAACTCAATCGCTGTATTGAAAGAGCTATTTACTTATGTCAAAAGTTCAACCTGTATCACTGGTCCATCAACCCATTATGGCAACACATCCCACCTTGTGGTCTCCACAGCTTAACTGTATTTCTAGCCATAAACAAACTAACATGTCCTTTTCAATGAATGTTCTAAAAAATCTGTAACATCTTTTGGAATAATGTTTGGGATTTCTGAGATTGAAAACATCTCAGTTTCTCTATTCTCCCCATACCTGGTCTTGCATGTTTGTAGTCATGAATATCAAACATTCTCTCTATGTGAATGGAAATTTGGTGGAAATGTTTTAAAACTAGATTTCTCTCAAATGTCAACAAAGAAAATCCAAGGTTTCCTCAGCACAAATATAACATTTTGCCATCTTGTTACTTTTAACATCTTGCAGGTGCTTTAAAGCTTAAATCAGACTAATGAATCATTCTGATTCAAGCTTTAAATCACTTCACTTTAGATTTAAGTGCATTACCAGAACATATAGTGTAGGTTCAATGGCATCTTAAACAGATATTGTACCACAAAGAAGGAATGTGTGTCTTGGAGAATGTCTTCCTTAAGTCACATTCCAACTCCGTTTTAAAGACCACAAGACCACTGTTTTTTATTTATATTAAAATTTAACCTCTGATAAATCATATAGTGAGGATGTGAATAAATGAGAGTTCAGTATATATGATAAAATATGCAAACCCCACACAACATGCAGGTCATTTTTATTAAACTGAAGAAAAAAGAAACAGAAGTCTCAAAATATGATACACACAAATATACATGTGTTTGTGCTACACACAAACAGAAAGAGAAGGCAATAACAACAGAATTTCAGCATGGCTTATGTTGCTGTGTATTTGCAGGATTTAGAGACAGCTGAGACTCATATCTCCTTAACCCTGAAACCAACCCTTGACCAGTGTTTGGTAGATAGATGTCTCCTCATTTCCTGGAGATGTTCATGTGTAATAATTATCTAGCCCGACCCATTTGTAGGTCTGTGCTTTATTTTTCCTGAAACATCACCACTATGAGGATAATAGCAATACTATATCTCCTTTCTCACAGTATCTGATGTCAGTAATGGACTGGATGAGGGTAAACGAACTGTGGGTTTACTGAAACATGGCAGAAGCATTTCTGGACTGTTTAAACAGAAACCAGGGAATTCTTGCTTGTCTTACTTTTGCACATGAGAATGGGTAACTGCAGAATTATTCTCTTTGGCTCACAACAGGGTGTGGTATTTTGTGGAGTTCTCAACAAGAGAAGAGAATGGGAACTAATTTTTGTGTATGCAAATATGCACAAATATTTATTTAAAGAATTTTTAGCCTGCCTTTCTCTTTGAAAGGACCCGAGGCGGCAAAGAACATCAATGCAAACAATACTTTAACACAAATTAAACACATCATTGTGCAAAACAATTGTATCTGCTGCATCACTGCATGGTCTTTTAAGGATTAAAAGAATCAAAATGCTTGTTTCTATCTTTTTAAACAATCAGCAAGTTGTTCTGTGCTTGTTGTAAGTTTTAAGGGGAAAAAACACTAATTTTGTACAATACAGTTTAGAAACCTTAACGAGAAAAAATAGCATTCTTTTGCTTTCATACAGAGGCAAGTAATTTTTCAGGACTTGTCAATTTCTTATTGATGTATCTTGTTAAAAATGAAAAATTCAGCAAGTGTTTTTACATTTCTAGCCCATGGTAGGTGTGTGTGTGGGCCGTTAGACTCACCCTGAAAGCACAGTTTGGCTGTTTTCCTAAATTCAGTCCTGTATCTGGATACCCAGACCACAGGATGCTTGCACTGTTAGCACAGGTCAGCTTGGTACAATTACCTGGAGACCAGTGAGACCCAGAGTGTGGGAGCTGGCCACTATGTTTGCCCAGACATGGGTGCTGGTTCTATACCAGGCTACCTTGCGCCAGGGTGGGGGCAGCCTAGGGATAAGGGGAGCCAGCCAGTGGTGATTGGGCTGGCTGACGTGTGATGGGTGCGGTCTTCCCAGGCAGACCAGAGAGAGGAGGTTTCCTTTCCAGCCTGCCTGGAAACCATAAGGAAGAGCTCCAGCTAAAGCTCCAGCAGTCTGCTACTGTTGTTCTTCTCCAACCTACTCTCCCTATTTTTTGTGCATTATATATAATGTTTTATGTTGTATAATCTTGAATCTGTCACAGTGTCACTGATTACAGGGGAGTGGCAGCGAATTTGAGTATAGGAGTGGATCCTGGGCAAGGGAGACAGTTGGTCGGCCCTATCAGAGATAACAGATCTCATCCTGTGGGATCAGGGGGTGGTGGACTAACAGGGGCATACCCAACTCAGGAGGGCTACCACAGTCCCCCATGGCAGCTGGCAGTGGGCTGCCCTTTAGTGGTCTCATGCCCAGAGGGCATTCATACCCACTTGGTATTCAACCATTACATGGTTGCCCAGCAGGGACTGCAAGGATTGCATTGGCTGGCCTGTGGGTCACCCAGTGCTGGGATCCACTCATTATGTTGTGCCAAATCTGTTCCACTGTAACAAATCCAAGCTGTTGCCTTTCATGCATTTACAATTTTTTTACATCACCTACAATTCCTGTGTTACTTATAACCTTCTGCCTGTTTATAATTCTCTGTAATAAAGTTATTACTGCATACTGGTGGTGTGTTATTAGTGACCTGGAGAGGAAGTGCAGGGCAATCTCAATTACGTCTGCAAAGGGTGTCCCTTAAACACAAACTTTCGTAAAGAGGTCTAATTTGGTAACAATGACTTGTGGCTTAGTTGCATTCTAATAAGAGTATTGTAATGTACTCTACATAGGATGGCATTTGAAAAATGTTCAAGGGAAATAGAAAATGAAACACAAATGTGAGTGAGTCTATATTGCTCCAGCTAGACTATTGACAAAACCATATTACGAGGAACAAGTGACTCTCTCTCATTATAACAGCTTCGCTGCCTAACAATCTGTCTCCAGAAACAGTTCAAGGTACTGGTTATCACCTATGAAACACTGCACAAGTTGGGACCAGGCTAGTTGAAAAACAATATTCTCTTTTTGATCCTGACTAGATATTAAGATTCTTGGAAGCCTTGGAAGAGGCTCTTTTCTTGGTCCTAGCACCCTTCGCGGGTGAAAGGTATAAGAGAAAGGACTTTCTTGGTGGCCACTTCCAGGTACTGCAGCACTTCCATGGGAGGATACGCTGATCCATTCCTATAGCTTTTCCACCAGCAGGAGAAAAACCTTTCATTCTAACCTTTGCTTATCAAAGCTGGTTTCCTGGGGTTGGGGGAACATTTATTGACTGGATGTATTGCTTCTCTTTATTCATATGTTTTAATTACATTTTCCAGCTTTTTTAATATTTAGCTTTTTTGTACTTTACTTGAGAATGCTAGAGTTTTATTAATAGTTTTGTGGGTGGTTTTGTTTTAGTATTTTTAAAATCTGATTGTATGACTGTTAGCAGCCTAATAAATATAACTGTCCATAGTACACATTCCAGTGACCTCCAGTTTTAGCAAATGAAACTGCAATACTGTATTTGGACAAACAAATTATCATGGATAAAATAGTTGATTTTAATCAGCTGGATATTATATTTCTGGATAAGCAACAAAGAAAAACATTTCTTACAGAAGAACATCAGAAATACAGGCAATAAATTAAAATACAAAAACAAGATCAGATCATCTCCCTTCTCACACTAATTTCAGCAACTGGCATTGTTCCAAAATCTTTGTTTACCAGTTTAAAACAATTGCCAATAGCAGCTAATTTGCTTCATGAAATTCAGAAATCAGTGATTTCCCAAACATGGCATATAATCTGCAAACATTTAGGACTTGACCCGTAATGTTTAGAAATCAAACTTCCAACTTCCGGCTATGCAGCCAGCTGTCCAACATACTGACCTATCTAGCCAGACAGTGGTGCTTTTTTGGCAGACGTGTGGCCCAACTGTTACCTCCACTGTCCCAGAGCTTTTACTTAACCAAGGCTTTATTCCTTATTTAATATTCTGTTAGATCAGTTCCACTGGAACACCAATCCTTTCCAGAACTTAGCACAGAATGTACTGAATATCATCTGTAACTGATAGGACTAAAATATGTTTTTGCAGGCAAGAAAATGTTGGGAAAATAACAATCTTGCATGCAGCCTAACACTAGGTTTCAGTGGGAAGGGGGCTTCACAGCTTAACATTATGCTTTGCTACTAACCAAATAACAAAACTCTTTTTCCTGGGCCTGAAGCAAGACCCCAATCCCTCTTCCTGTTTGCTTGCTTCTATTGTTTGTTGTTCTCTCTTCCTTCCTGACCTCTGGACCATGCAGTTATTATGGAAGACCTCTTTTTTTTAACATGGGAGAGAGTCCATCCTTTTTTCTTTTAACTCTTTTATTCTTCTAACTGTAATTAAAGATGATTCTCCTTTCTAGTTAAGTCACTAGTAGAGTGATTTTTTACATACCAAGGACTGGTAACAGTGAGAACAAAAGAACTGGGCGGAAGCTGGGACATTTAGCTATTCCCCTTCATGTATCCCTTGGGTTGCAGCTGATTTTTTGTATTTTATGCTCTACAAATTAAAATAAATTAACCCAAAAAATTATTAATCCAATAGAAAACTGGCCTGCTCAGGCTTGCTTCTGAGTTGATCTGCATTATATGATTTGTGGGAAAATAATCAAATTGGTAAGAATTTCATTTCATCTCACTATGCTTTAGCCAAATTTGCTCTGTCCTTCCGCATACTCTTAGCCCAGCTATATGGGCATTTGGCCTCACAGATTTGTCCCAATTTGGAATTAGGCTTCCAGGCCAATGATGTTTTGACAGCTTGCTCTAACTGAGAATATTCTTGGATTCCCTTTTCCTGAGCCATGCTACTTCCAAAATATTACAAGAATCAGGAAGAGAATCAGTATACTGTCTTGTGCCCTAACAGTATGTATCACATGTATCTATAGGTTAAACACATGGTTTAGCAAGGTGAAGCAACATGTTTTCAAGTGGTACAATAAAAGAGGGAAATAAGGGCAGGAATTAGTGTGTCAGTGGTACATCAAGGCTTTCAAAAGTGTTGACCCTAGAGGGAGGGCATCATTTGAGCTCTACTTTGGGAAGCAAAATAGTCTGGACCTGATAGAACTTGGCTTTCTACACCATAATGGCAAGAACTACTATGATGTTTATTGGTTTCCTCTCCTTCACAGAAACTTAAAATGCCTCTGGGTTACTTTCTGTGGACATCATTTCCACCCCTGCCATTTCATTAACATAGTCATTCTATCAAAAGGCAGGCAGCTAAAGTCCTTGAATGAAAAAAAAGGGGGGTGGAGCACCTCAGTGCCACAGATGGCTGTCAGGATGAAATGAAGCTTATGTCTGCTGAGGGAATCAGACATTACTGTGAAATCTGGAGAGAAAAGAACGCAACAGAAGGCAACATTTCTAAAGATGTTTGGCACCAAGCGGTATTGTGAGGGTTAATTTACTGCCAGGAACTGTCGGGCTTTTCATTCTCAGCAGACATACAATAGACAGATTCCCAAAGTGCCCATCATAATCACAGATGCTGAGGATTAATGCTAAAATGAAAGCTTCATAAATATTTAAAAAAAATTTGAAGCACTGCTAATGATGTAGCTGAGTTTGAAATAACAACCGATCTGGAAAATCTAAGAATATATCATGTAGGCATAGTAGGGCTCTGACTGCTTTTCTAAAACTGATTAAACCTACTCAATTTGTAACAGAAAGAGGTTTATGCATATTAGGGGTTGAATTGACTGCCAAACTTTACAAATTGCAAAGACTAATTACTATAATTAAGCCTTGGATTGAAGAAGAAAATTCCATTTATCTCAGAATGACTTGGTGAAACTTCAACAAAAGAAGGCAAAAGAACTTCAGAGACTTCTTTCTCCCCCCCCCCCCCCCGCAGTGACAATTTTGGAGTACTGAAAGCAACATCAAATAGTGACAATGAAAGAATGATTTTATTAAGGAAAAGGTGGTATACTAAAAAAAGTACAAATACCATTGCTTAGTACACTGAAGTTGCAGTTCTAAGCACAATTTACTTGGATTAAATTACATGAAATCAATGAGGTTTTCACCCATGCCAGTGATTTAGAGTTGGCACGTAAAATAAGACACATTTATTTATCACCTCAGTGTAAAAATGTAGCACTATGAAGAACAATGGCCAGAATCCTATTACTTATGCACATCAGTGTAAATCCATTAGCATAAATTTCCACTGTTAAATCATTGGCATAAGCATGTGCTGTCCTATGACTTGGCATGGGGTATCCAATGCTTATACTTGCTTCTTAACTAGTAACAATTTCACACCTGAAATTTACATTAATTGGTGTTACATTGGTGTAATTATGCCATTGGATCTCACCAAATACTTTCTGGGTTGTCACATGATCACCCTTTTCTATGTTAAACCTTTGTACCACTATAAATGATCATAAGGAAAATGTTCCAGATCTAGATATAACATAATCTAAGAACATTTAATACCTGAATTTTTTATCATTTGCAAAGAAAACTTTCATTGAAGCAATAGCAATGAAATATAAGGATGTAAGTATACTATTTGACTATTTAGAGTTTTAGTTCCAAAACTATGATGTTTCTCTAAACATTATAGTGCTTAGTCTGATTAAATCTGATTATGTCATTAGCAGGATTGATTAGCAATTCACAGGTTCAGTGTGCTATTCTTGATACAGAAAGTCTTAAATGGCTTAGAAATAGGTTATCTGAGAGACCATTTTCTTCCTTGTCTGTCACTTTGGTTCTTCAGTCTTTTAATGTCATATTTAATCCTGGGTTTGTCTTCTGAAATACTAGGTACCTTTCCAGTTTTGTGTTAACTGAAAATTTGATGACCATATCCTCTATTCCTTTACATAATTTATTTATAAAATTGCTGAACAATACCAGACTTGCAACTCTTTGGTGAGTAACTTTTTGCATTCAACCAGGAAGATGAGGAAAAATTGGTGAACATGCTTTGGGTACCACCAACTATAACACTACTTAACAGTAGCATTGTCTAGCCCTCATTTTACCAGTCTTCCTGCAATAAGCATGGTAGTGAAGAGATAGCTTACACATATAGACACACATTGATTGGTGGAGAAAGCTGAGGGCTGGCAGAGGTATCCCACCACTGACTTGCAATGACAGTTCTGCTACTATAAAGCCTCTAAACTGCAACCATGAAAAGGTTGCCAAAAAGAAACTTACCAATGTATTTTTCTCAACAAGCAGTAGCAAATGCAAGGGCCTAAAAAGATGCATTCTAAGTACAGGTCAAAACTATTTTGGCATATGCTAGATCCACACCCATTTACTGCCCCTCCATTTGTTGCCAACAGCAATAAATCAGAAACACACACAGAGAAAGACAGACACACAGAGAGAGATCCTAGGAAACATGTATGTGTGTGGGAAAATGCCCTCTTTGACTCTTACCAGTGTGAGCTGGAAAAACAGCAAGTGATGTGATAGATCTATTTTCCTACTACTTTTTATAGTCTCATTTGGGATTGTTCTATGAAGCCATAAACAGGATCCTGCCTAGAAAGTGAGGCAGGATATAAATAATTCATGGATTTAGCAGTAAAACTTTAAAATTATTCTATACAGGCCCACAGTAAAAGCACATCAAAAGTGGTTCCTTATTTCAAAGAGGAAACACATTAAGGCAAAACCCTCTCCATTCGGATAGAAGGCAATCTTGTAAGCCTCAAGTTCACTTGTTATGTATCATCAAGTCAGAACCAACTTACAGTGACTCTAATAGGGCTTTCTACGTAAGTGAGATAAAGAGTGGCTTTACCAGTTCCATTCCCCCAGTGAACTTCCATGACTGAGTGGGAATTCAAACCCAGGCTTCCCTGAGTCCTAGTCCATTACTCTATTCACTACATCATACTATTCAGTAGCACTGTTAAATAATTCCAGAGCCCAGAATTAATGGTCTTATAGGACTCCTTGTTTAGATGTTAACACATGTTAGTTCAGAATCTTTTATAATATGGTTAAGCCATCCCTGTCACATTTGGGCTCCTCCTGCTCATTCATGCAAATGGCAGTTGAGATTTTTGACTGAGATCTTATCATGACAGCACTACTGGTTAAACTAACCTGTTATCCCTCACCTTGTAGGTAGGCAGAGCCAATCCATGCGTGCAGGTCTTATGTTTCAAATTCTTGGTTGTTCTCTCAATTTGGCTGACAGTTACCTTCTTCCAACATCCAGAATTTTTACCACAGCATGCTGAGGCACGGAAAAATGATTTAACCTGTCACCATATTCTATAGAAGCAAAAACTTGCAAGCTCTGCTATATATTTCTTTTTTAACAAAAGCAATTTCAGGATTATATGCAAGTAAAACATAGAGTTAATCTGTATGATTTATTTAAGTATTTTATAAATATAGACAAATACTAGTTAATTGTTTTGGATTGTACCTTGAAGTAATGCTAGCACAAAATGAAAAAAAAAAGTGTGTGTGTGTGTGTGTGTGTGTGTGTGTGTGAGAGAGAGAGAGAGAGAGAGAGAGAGAGAGAGAGAGAGAACCAGTAGAATTCTTTTTCATTTGCAATTTAAGAGAGGACGGGCAAATTCTGAGGAGAAAATGACTGGGAAATCTTCATCTGATGGAAGTGATGCTTTACATACTACATGTGAAAGGCAAATAATATTGGATATCAGAACTAAACACCTCTGAATCCTCCAAATAAAATGAGATAGATCCATCTTACCCATAGTCAATGTCTGCTATTACATACTACTAAATGAGAAGTAAGAAAGAACAGTCTGACATTTAAATTAACAATCCAAACTAATTTTGAATCAAATTGGAAGGATAAAGAATCACTTTTCTATTCCTTCTTCAGTATTTCCAAAACCAACCTGAGTGGTCTGTAATTTTCCTTCTTTCCTTCTTTCTCAACCTGCTTTATACTGGAAACATACATTCCAGAGCCAGTTCTGATTTTTAGTGCTGTGAAAAATGTGAAGCAGGTCCACCCACCCTGCATCTGTCATGTCAGTTTTATTCACAGTGGATTAAAGAACAAGTGACAGCTATAGGCAAGAAAAGTGTTTCAATACTCCACCAGCAAGACACTGATTGACTGAGTTCATAATAGCCATTCACAGTTCAACACCTTCACTGAAAAATGCCAAAGCTTAAGATGTGCATGCTTCATCTGATGCTTTGTTTGATAGGTCATTCACTGAGTGTGTGGGTTGGAATAAAGTGGGTATGCATAACATACACTTTAACATAACTACCTCCTAGGTCATGTTAAAAAATGTAGATGACTTCAAAAAGAATTTTTCACCTAAACAATCTAAAAAAAATTATTCTGCTCAAGCCCAATATCTCTGTCAAACATGCAGCTTTTTGTCTTGCCTCTGTATAAAGTTGTAATGTGCTTGCTGAGCATAGCCATCCTCTACTTTTCAAGGACTATAGGTGTTTGTGTGTATTTTTTTTTTTTTTTTTGCTGTTTGTCACTTTCAAATCTTATTTCTCTTTTTCCATTTTTTTCCACCTTTTAGTTTAATTCCTTTCTATGACATAAAGAAAGACTTAAAATAACTAGATTTCTCTTTAGTTCCTCCCTAGCCCTTTTGGAATATATGTTTTTTCACCTACCATTAAATGAAATACTACTAGGACTATGTATCCCCATGTTCTCATCCTTCTTTCCAGTTCCTCCCTTCTTGCATGCATAGTTTTCTTGCACAAGGTACTAGAGCTACTTCTTTCCATCCTAAACACACACAACTGTTATCTGATTTTGAAAACTAAGCAGGATTGAGCCTGGTTAGTATTTGGAAGGGACACCACTGGAGAATATCAGGTAGAGCTAGGAAAGAAAAATGCTGTATTTGAGAAGCACTGTCCTTCAGAGTTAATAATACTGAGCTTGATGTACTAAGAGTATCGCTCAGTTTGAAACAGCTTTCCATGTTCCTATGTTTAATTTATTTTTAGGTAAGGACCTGCTGCCAGTCCATGCTTATAACGTTAAGCAAGATGATCCAGTATAAGCAGTTTCTCGTATTCCTTCTTTGGGAAAGAAGAGGCACTAAAACATAGCCCAGGGCAGTGATTCATTTCCATGACAGAAAGTATAGTATCTGGTTTAGGACATCTCAGGGAAGCAAAATGTGTCCCAATTCTTCAACATCAAGGTTATGAAAATTCCCTCTACTCCAGCTGGCCATCTGCAGTCCTGTATAGGCATTCAGAATCTGACTACAGTTAACACCTGAAGAGAGTGTGTGCTAGCCCACTACTTTCACACTCATTCCAGCTACCCTTGGCACATAGAGGGCTACTTCCTAGAGGACACAGCTCTTTGATCATGAGGTTCTCCAAATTATTTGGATTGCTGAGTTTCAAATCACATGAAGACTCTCCATTAGTACAGGAGGTGCTCTCCTTCAAAAAGTGGCCTCCATATATAAAGGATGATGGAGGCGGCAAGATTAGCATGTTCTTTCTTTTCTTTACATGTACTTGGGAAATTTCACTTTTAAAAAATAACACATTGTTCATTGTTAATTCTATTCCTTACACTGGCCAGAATCCAATTGGTCTTTGTGTAAGGTTTTGTATATTGCTGTGGCTAATTAACAGGGTGACAGAGTGCATCTGGTCATGTGCCCAACTGCACATCTGAGATGCACCCTGGCACCTTGTCAATTAGCCATGCAAGTTATGTAAACCTTACACAAACAGCAATAATGTTCTTCCCATTGCTTGTTATTCATGATTAACTGTATATAGCATGCCATTAATATGTTACTGGATACATTATTAGTCATTAAAGTCCATTTAAAACCCATTGAAACAAATTAAAATGGCTAATCTCATGCCCAAAAGTAAAGTCATTATGCACAAACCATAAATTTACACCACTGTTGCTAACGTGCTTAAAAGCAACATTTTCGGGGCTCCACTACTTAAAAGCATTTCAAAATATTTTCTACATTCAGTTTATGAAAGACTGTCCTGTTTTCCATTAAACTGAAAGGTTCCAGTTCTCCACTATGATAAAAAGTGTATTCTAATCCTGCAGAACAGTGTATATGGGATACATAACGTATATGTAGGTTCTTTGGAAGACACGAGAGCACTGGGCACTAAAATATGGGCCATCAGTGACAGCAGCTAAGGTGGTCTTTTTACATTATTTCAACCTGCATACATTTTCCCTCACAGACAAAACTGGATCCTCTCAGAATTCTACAGGAGAAAGTAAATACTGTTTGTCACATTCTTATCCACTTAACCTGTTCAAAATTATTAAAACAAGATATTTCAACTATAAAGCATTCATAAGACATTTGAAGCTTATTGCATAGTCTTATCCTCATTAGTTCCGTTTAATCTGGATTATTCAAATAGGAAACACAATAATCCTAAAAAGATTTAAATAATGGTTTTAAATGCACTATAAATGGAAATAATTAATTTGAAAAGATCCTTGGGGCGAATAGAATAGTGTGGTTTTTTTTACATGTTGCTAATGTTCAATTCCCCCCCTCCCGAGATTTCACTTCCACCTGCTTAAACATTTAATATAAAAGATGATGGAAGATGCCTTATATCAATTATTCCATTTTAAAATTGTGTATAAAAAAGGAGAGCTAACAAGAAAGGATAGAAGATGAATAACAAAGTTCCCTCAGAGTTATGTCCCTTTCCTCATATCCCCTCTTCTAATTCAGAGGGGATTATTTAACCTTTTATTTATCTTCCTATTGTAAATTACAGATTTTAGGTCAATCCTCCACACTGTATGAATACAGTGTCAAGATAATAATGCAATCTTAATCAGCATTAGTTACTGATGTGAAAACTAAATTGGCTATGTATTGAGCACTCAATAAGTCAAACGTTGCCATCCTCAGTGCATGTATTCTGATTGTGACAACCTTCAGAGTCACATAATAACCAAATCAATGAATTTAAAAATTAATTAAACAACACTGATTTAAATCTAAATACCATCTATTTCTGTCACAGAAATATTTTTGCTAAAATGCTGAGCAGAGACATAGTTTTTTAACAAGCATAAGTGGAGTTTTTTTTTTCTAAATTTTCAAATTGATTGTAGTTTTTGTTTTGTTTAGTCATTAAGTTGTGTCCGACTCTTCATGACCCCATGGACCAGAGCACGCCAGGCCCTCCTGTCTTCCACTGCCTCCCGGAGTTGGGTCAAATTCATGTTGGTAGCTTCGATGACACTGTCCAACCATCTCGTCCTCTGTCGTCCCCTTCTCCTCTTGCCTTCACATTTTCCCAACATCAGGGTCTTTTCCAGGGAGTCTTCTCTTCTCATGAGATGGCCAAAGTATTGGAGCCTCAGCTTCAGGATCTGTCCTTCCAGTGAGCACTCAGGGTTGATTTCCTTTAGAATGGATTGGTTTGATCTCCTTGCAGTCCAGGGGACTCTCAAGAGTCTCCTCCAGCACCACAATTCAAAAGCATCAATTCTTCGGCGGTCAGCCTTCTTTATGGTCCAGCTCTCACTTCCATACATCGCTACTGGAAAAACCATAGCTTTGACTATGCGGACCTTTGTCGGCAAGGTGATGTCTCTGCTTTTTAAGATACTGTCTAGGTTTGTCATCACTTTCCTCCCAAGAAGCACGCATCTTTTAATTTTGTGGCTGCTGTCACCATCTGCAGTGATCATGGAGCCCAGGAAAGTAAAATCTGTCACTACCTCCATATCTTCCCCTTCTATTTGCCAAGAGGTGATGGGACCAGTGGCCATGATCTTAGTTTTTTTGATGTTGAGCTTCAGACCATTTTTTGCGCTCTCCTCTTTCACCCTCATTAAAAGGTTCTTTAATTCCTCCTCACTTTCTGCCATCAGAGTGGTATCATCTGCATATCTGAGGTTGTTGATATTTCTTCCAGCAATCTTGATTCCGTCTTGGGATTCCTCCAGTCCAGCCTTTCGCATGATGTATTCTGCATATAAGTTAAATAAGCAGGGAGACAATATGCAGCCTTGTCGTACTCCTTTCCCAATTTTGAACCAATCAGTTGTTCCATATCCAGTTCTAACTGTTGCTTCCTGTCCCACATATAGATTTCTCAGGAGATACGAGATAGATAAGGTGATCAGGCACTCCCATTTCTTTAACGACTTGCCATAGTTTGCTGTGGTCCACACAGTCAAAGGCTTTTGCGTAGTCAATGAAGCAGAAGTAGATGTTTTTCTGGAACTCTCTGACTTTCTCCATAATCCAGCGCATGTTAGCAATTTGGTCTCTAGTTCCTCTGCCCCTTCGAAATCCAGCTTGTACTTCCGGGAGTTCTCGGTCCACATACTGCTGAAGCCTGCCTTGTAGGATTTTGAGCATAACCTTGCTAGCGTATGAAATGAGTGCAATTGTACGGTAGTTGGAGCATTCTTTGGCACTGCCCTTCTTTGGGATTGGGATGTAGACTGATCTTTTCCAATCCTCTGGCCACTGCTGAGTTTTCCAAACTTGCTGGCATATTGAGTCTAACACCTTAACAGCATCATCTTTTAAGATTTTAAATAGTTCAACTGGAATACCATCACCTCCACTGGCCTTGTTGTTAGCCATGCTTTCTAAGGTCAACTTGACTTCACTCTCCAGGATGTCTGGCTCAAGGTCAGCAACCACACTATCTGGGTTGTCCGGGACATCCAGATCTCTCTGGTATAATTCCTCTGTGTATTCGTGCCACCTCTTCTTGATGTCTTCTGCTTCTGTTAGGTCCCTACCATTTTTGTCCTTTATCATGTCCATCTTTGCACAAAATGTTCCTTTAACATCTCCATTTTTCTTGAACAGATCTCTGGTTTTTCCCTTTCTATTATTTTCCTCTATTTCTTTGCACTGTTCATTTAAGAAGGCCCACTTGTCTCTCCTTGCTATTCTTTGGAAGTCTGCATTCAGTTTTCTGTATCTTTCCCTATCTCCCTTGCATTTTGTTTCTCTTCTTTTCTCTGCTATTTGTAAGGCCTCGTTGGACAGCCACTTTGCTTTCTTGCATTTCCTT
The DNA here is from genome assembly GCA_037013535.1 of Intellagama lesueurii. Lineage (NCBI taxonomy): Eukaryota > Metazoa > Chordata > Lepidosauria > Squamata > Agamidae > Intellagama > Intellagama lesueurii. The sequence continues at coordinate 52,851,756 of JBAJHW010000003.1, read as the reverse complement.
TTCTTTGGGATGGTTTTTCGTTGCTGCCTCCTGTACAATGTTACGAGCCTCCATCCATAGTTTTTCAGGCACTTGGTCCATCAAATCTAGTTCCTTAAATCTGTTCTTCACTTCCACTGTGTATTCATAAGGGATTTGGTTTAGATGTAGTTTACATTAGCTCAAACAAGGGGTACATCCATATTTCAGTTCATATTTGTTTGTCAATAAGTTGTATCTTTTCTCATAAAAGATACATAGGCATCCTTCAGTCTCGAGAGACTATGGTAACGTGCTCTGTATGGAGGACTTGGAACAGCGTCTAGTGTTTCGACGCTGTATGCGAAGCTGGAATGTCCTCTCCAGGGCACGAAGCCTGGGTAAAATAATATGGAGGATAGGCTGTTACCCAAGCAGCAAATCCCCCCTCTCCACGTCACTGAAATAGTCCAATGGAAAGGCAAGAGCCAATACAACTGGTTCCAAAGACGTTGGAGGAGTTGCCAGAACGACACGAACTGCCTCCGGGACTCCGGCTCCAGATTTTGCCTCGAGGTTGACTCCTGAAGCCTTTTCCATCAGTGGATATAGCCACAAGGCAGTGGAGGTTTGAAATTGGAGTTTTCCTTCTCCTAGGTGGGCTGCCTTCCAAGGCTGACGAGCCCCACCTACCCGGCCTGCTCCCTCATGGCATGGACGACGATTGCGGTGCCTCAGTGGGGGTTTGAAATCGGAGTTTTCCTTCTCCTAGATGGGCTGCCTCACAAGGCTGACGAGCCCCACCTACCTTTACCTTTACCATAAAAGATAACAGCCTTGAATAATGACCTTAATCAGTCTTGTATTTGAAGAAAAGCACAATGAATTCTTCAGTTTTTTAAAGCCTTTGAATCACATGTAAAAACAGGACAGTGTATCATTACATGTCTGGCACAAAGAATTAAAAACCTATTAGTGAACACTTGGTGTCTTCCGCAGGGATAACTGTTACTTGGAGGAGGAAGTTGATTTTGTGATTTGAGTACCAACCTCTGACATAGGTGGTGCCTGCAATTTTCTGTAATTTTCCAACGTTCATGCTGAAAACCTCATAGTTCCTGCTAGGTAAGCTTACCCAACTGAGATATATAGCAAGGGGTCAATGTCTGCATGTTACTGGAAGAGTATTCCTATATAGGCAGTATTATGTATGTGGCTAATATTGTTGCAGAATTTCAAAGTTCAGCTGATATGCAGACCATCAGCCAAACAGAGGAAATTAGCCTAAGTTGTTAAGCACTAAATAGAAGAAAACAGCAGCAAACCTTTTCTCGCAGAAAGATTAAAATGTTCAGTTAGGGTCTTAAGCAGGAGATTCCTGGTCTAGGCAATGGTGCAGTTTGGTGAGGCACTGAAAGGCAAGACTGATAAGTCTATTGGTTCTCCATACCCAGCTTTGTTGTATACACTCCCAAAAGCAAGCACCAATGTGTGCTTTCCAGTCTCCCTCTAGATGTCTTTGCCACACACCAAATTTACCTAGACTTGACTTCCAGCTTTCCTATCTGCTTGCCTGTCAGTCTATGTCCTGTTCCCCTGTATTCTTGTGGCAGTTCCTTCAGACAGACAACTTGGTTTATAGAATCACCTTTCTAATATGCTAATATGCTTTCTGCTTCTTACATTTTGCTTCAGCTCTCCTGTGTTATCTAGAGCAGAGTTCCCTCCTGACCCCACCCTTGATCCTGTCACAACATTCACCAATATTATGGGTCTTCTTTGCTACTCATGAATGACCCTGACAAAAATTCTGGATTTAGGTAGAATCATCTGTGAAACAATCTAGAGGTGATTACCCTGTTTCCCCGAAAATAAGCCCTAGCATGATTTTTCAGGATGCTTGTAATATAAGCCCTACCCCAAAAATAAGCCCCAGTTAAGTGAAACCCCGCCCTCTACCATTGTGCAGCATTGTGCAGCGACCATAAGAAGATGACATGACTGTATTTGAATAAATGTAGATTGTTGTACATGAAAAACATAAAACATCCCCTGAAAATAAGCCCTAATGCATTTTTGGAGCAAAAACTAATATAAGACCCTGTCTTATTTTCGGGGAAACATGGTATTTTGAGGTGTAGTCACCAAACATTCCTCTTAGAAGTGAACCAATAAAGGAAACCCAGCAAAGATTAATGAAAGCCTGCAGAATCTGGCACTAGTATGCTGGAACTGGTGTGCAAATGAGGTTCACAGAATTTTCTCTGTTATCTCTCTTTATATGACACTTGAGTGCTACATATTTGTGCTTAACAGACATCAATTAAGGTGAGTAGAGTGAGGACAGGAATTACTCACCTATCAATTCTCATAAATTTGTAAGATAAGTGGCCTGCTGCTCTTTTCCAATTACACTGGTCTACAGCCAAAATGCTTCTGAAATAAATGTAGTCAAACTTTATTGATTCTGGGTCACTGACAATGGAAAATGATGCTTAAAACTGTTGATTGGCTCTAGTTTTCAAGATATGCTATTGGGTCAGTATATACAACCCTTGACTTGGGAATAGTGGAGGATAAGTGAGTTAAAAAGGAAAGGGTTTTCAATTTAAACCACAAATGACTAAATTACATATTTGACTGGATCTATAACTGGGTTTGGACAGTGCTTGCTTTTTAGGCAATTTTGTAACCTGCAACAACATTAATTGAAGGATAAATGGCTGGAAGCTGTGAAACTCAGTGCCCATTGGTAATTGATACTCAGGGTGTGATCACACAGTGAGAAAGGTGCAGGTCTGATCACACCGGAAATGATCGCTTTACCAGGAGCAATCTCCCTTAAAATGATTCTTCCATCTGTGGAAGCATCGCTTCATCCTGGCCCCCAAAAGTAACAGCCTTATTGCTGAACCAAAAAAGTCCACCTTGGGCATAGATAGAGGAGCACTATTGGGTTGGAGTACTATTCCTTGTATGTTGTGTGTTCTCCAGGAAATAGCTTGCAATGGATGACATCAAAACAGTTCTCTGAAGAAACTGGTATTACAAAGGACCCACATGAACCGAACAGAAGAGAACATGTCAAAGCCCAGCAATTATGGTTATGCCTTGTGGTATAGTAGTTAAGTGGAGGTGGAGTATAGTGGAGGTGATGGCATTCCAGTTGAACTATTTAAAATCTTAAAAGATGACGCTGTTAAGGTGCTAGACTCAATATGCCAGTAAGTTTGGAAAACTCAGCAGTGGCCAGAGGATTGGAAAAGATCAGTCTACATCCCAATCTCAAAGAAGGGCAGTGCCAAAGAATGCTCCAACTACCGTACAATTGCACTCATTTCACACGCTAGCAAGTTTATGCTCAAAATCCTACAAGGCAGGCTTCAGCAGTATGTGGACCGAAAACTCCCGGAAGTACAAGCTGGATTTTGAAGGGGCAGAGGAACTAGAGACCAAATTGCTAGCATGCGCTGGATTATGGAGAAAGTCAGAGAGTTCCAGAAAAACATCTACTTCTGCTTCATTGACTACGCAAAAGCCTTTGACTGTGTGGACCACAGCAAACTATGGCAAGTCCTTAAAGAAATGGGAGTGCCTGACCACGTTATCCATCTCCTGAGAAATCTATATGTGGGACAGGAAGCAACAGTTAGAACTGGATATGGAACAACTGATTGGTTCAAAATTGGGAAAGGAGTACGACAAGGCTGTATATTGTCTCCCTGCTCATTTAACTTATATGCAGAATACATCATGCGAAAGGCTGGACTGGAGGAAGCCCAAGCCGGAATTAAGATTGCCGGAAGAAATATCAACAACCTCAGATATGCAGATGATACCACTCTGATGGCAGAAAGTGAGGAGGAATTAAAGAACCTTTTAATGAGGGTGAAAGAGGAGAGTGCAAAAAATGGTCTGAAGCTCAACATCAAAAAAACTAAGATCATGGCCACTGGTCCCATCACCTCTTGGCAAATAGAAGGGGAAGATATGGAGGTAGTGACAGATTTTACTTTCCTGGGCTCCATGATCACTGCAGATGGTGACAGCAGCCACAAAATTAAAAGATGCGTGCTTCTTGGGAGGAAAGTGATGACAAACCTAGACAGTATCTTAAAAAGCAGAGACATCACCTTGCTGACAAAGGTCCGCATAGTCAAAGCTATGGTTTTTCCAGTAGCGATGTATGGAAGTGAGAGCTGGACCATAAAGAAGGCTGACCGCCGAAGAATTGATGCTTTTGAATTGTGGTGCTGGAGGAGACTCTTGAGAGTCCCCTGGACTGCAAGGAGAACAAACCTATCCATTCTAAAGGAAATCAACCCTGAGTGCTCACTGGAAGGACAGATCCTGAAGCTGAGGCTCCAATACTTTGGCCATCTCATGAGAAGAGAAGACTCCCTGGAAAAGACCCTGATGTTGGGAAAGTGTGAAGGCAAGAGGAGAAGGGGACGACAGAGGACGAGATGGTTGGACAGTGTCATCGAAGCTACCAACATGAATTTGACCCAACTCCGGGAGGCAGTGGAAGACAGGAGGGCCTGGTGTGCTCTGGTCCATGGGGTCACGAAGAGTCGGACATGACTTAATGACTAAATAACAACAACAATAGTAGTTAAAGTGCAGTACTGCAGTCAAGACTCTGCTCATGATCTGAGTTCAATCTTAACAGGCACAGGTAGCTGGCTCAAGGTTGACTCAGCCTTTCATCCTTCTGAGGATAGTAAATTGAGTACCCAGCTTGCTGGAGGACAATGTGTCACCTGCAGAATTGAATTGCAGACTGCCCAGAGGATGCTTTAAGTGCTAAGGGGCAGCACACTTTGCTTTGGTTTGCTTTACTTTGCTTTTTATATAAGCAGCACACTTTGCTTTGCTTTGATGTTGATTTCTGTGGCATCCGCCCAGGTATTGAATATTAATGTGCTATCTGCATGGACCAATGGGAGTGCTGAAGAGGCGGAGTCACGAGATATAAGAGTCTCTTCTGGGGGTTTGTAGATTGGAGTTTCGAGAGTTGGGAGATTGGAGATTAGAGTATTGGTGATTTAGGAGTTTGGAGTAAAGAGAGAGAGGGTTGGTGGTTGAGAGTGGATGAAGTAGGATGTTCTGTTAAGAGTTAATGACATTGATTGTACTTTCATCACCTGTAATAAACAACTATTTGGTTCTTTTGAAAATGACACATTACCTGGACCTCTGCGATTAAAAATTAACAATGTTGATGTAATCAACTGGTGGCAGCGACACAACATGTAGCTTGTGCCCTGTGATTGCTGAAACAACCAAAGGACAGGCGGGAACATGACAAATTGGTGGCACAGCGGTGGGATATGAAATGATCCAGTGAAAAGTTGAATTGGCTTGAGTTTAAAGGTATTCCTAGCTAGGAGGGGTTAGGATCTGTGGTAAGAAGTGGTTACCCGTTAGAGTCTTGTGGAAGACTTAGTTTTGGGGTTTCTGAACCCAGATCTGGAGAATCCTAAGATAAGGAAAATACCTACTCAAGAGAAACCATTTACCTCAGGATTTACAAGACCAAGTGGCTAGCTCAAAATCCGGAGCTCTGAGGGAAAAGAGCAGTAGCGGATGGAGTAGAAGCCTAAGTCAGGATAGATCTGAGGTGATAATAAAAGCTAAAAGTAAAGAAAAGCTAAGCAGAAAGTTGTTCTTGTGTCTGGAGACAAGAATCGCCCAGACAGGAAAATATTGTGGCAAGGGTTGTGAGCTTGGGAAAGCACAACCTAGTTAAAAGGAAAGCCACTGAAAGAAAGTTCCGTTTGGCTCGTGTGAGGGAAAAGGACCAGTCTAGTTTAATAAGGAAATGTGTTGTTTATGCCGCCCAGACAAAGTAAAGAGTTGGTTATGGAGGAACAGGCTGAGCTCCAAAGTGCTGAGGGAAATGGGAACCCCCAAATTCAAAGCGAAGAAGAAACTGAGGGCTCAGTAATAATTTCCTCAGAGGGAGAAAATATCCAAAGCTCCTAAGATTTTGAAAAATGGAAGCTAGAACAAGAATTTAAACTGAAGGAGATAGCTATGAAAAACCAATTAGAGGAGCAAGCTCTGAAAAACCAATTAGAATTGGGGAAAAAATCAGAGAACTTGAAAGAAAAAGAGAATTTGAGCACAGAGAACTTGAAAGGAAAAGGGGATTTGAGCAAGAATTGGAAAGAGAAAAAATCAAAGAAAGGGAAAGGGAAATACAATTCCAAATAGAGATGAAGAAATTGGAATTAGCTGCTCAAAATATTAATAATAATAATTCCAGTGTGGGAAATCCCTCAAAGATCGACCTAGAGAAATTTCCCCATAAGTGGAATGGAGATTTTTAAAGATGTTTAAGATTCTGAATCTTTCCTGATTTCTTTTGAGAGAGCTTGTTGGGACTTTGGGGTTAAAGATGATGAGAGGATGATAATTTTAAGGTCACAGATAGGGGGAGTTTTATCTGAGATCTATTCACAGATGCCTCTTGAACAAGCTAGAGATTTTGAAGTTTATAGAAAGATGTATTCCAGATTTGGGATTAATTCAGAGCACCTCAGAAGAAAATTTTGCACTATTACAAAGAAACCTGAGGAGTCTTTTGCCTAGCTTGGAGCACGTTTAAATCAATATCTTAATAGATGGTTAGAGCAAGAAGATGTCACTTCCTTAGACCAAATGAAAAATTTATTTGGACTAGAACAATTTATTCAAATTTGCCAGGGGAATTGCATTATCTGGTCAAGGAAAAGGATCCTAAAAATGTGATACAAGCATCTGAATATGCAGATTCTATTAGTGGGATCAGAGAGCCTCGATTTTCTGAGGTAAAAAATGGTAGAAAAGTGTGGGACAACGGAAAACCCAGTAAAAATTACCTCAGTTTTGCTCAAGCTAAGGGAAGCCATTTTAAACCAAAACCCTCATTCCCAGAGCAAAGTCCCCTGAAATCAAATAGTTCTGAGAGAAAAATTAATAAATCCCTTTACGCTGAACATAGGGCAAATAAACAATGTTATGCTTGTGGTAAACAAGGAGTAGCAGTGTCAGATCAAATCCCAGCTCCTTGTCTGATTGGTTTAGATTTATCTAAGCACATGCAGAGTGTTTTAATGGTAACCTGCTCTCCGGGGAGGCAGATTGAAGCCACTGCGAAAAGCGCTGAAACTATTGATGAAAATCCATTTTAGGGGAACAACCTGAAATGAGGGAGACAGCTGATTTAGTGCTGTTGAGAAATCCTAAGAGTTCCTCCTTTATTAAGGAACAAAAAGAAGATGATATCTTAACTGTTTGCTTTGAAAAAGTTAAGGAGAATCCCATTCCACTGACCCCTGAACATCCAGAGAGGTATTGCGTGGAAAAAGATTGATTATATAGAGATGTTTTAATGAGTCCTCATAGGGGAGGAGAAGGACCCCACAAACAGTTAATTGTACTAGTTAAATACTGAGAAAAGATTTTGGAAAAGGCACACAAAGATGTATTTAGAGCACATATGGGCATCTCTCACTAAGCAAAGAGTGGCACAGAACTTTTATTGGCCAGGGATGGGGAAGCAAGTTAAACAATATTGTCAAAGCTGTGATACTTGCCAAAAACAAGGTACTGGAAATGACAAGACGAGGGCTAAGCTATGCCCATTGCCAGTGATCTCGACCCCTTTCCAATGCTTGGGTCTGGACCTAGTGGGACCCTTACCCAGAGTGACTAGATGAGGAAATAGATTCATCCTATCTATTATAGATTATGCCACTAGATACCCTGAAGCAGTACCCCTAAGAAATATAAAGACTGAAACGGTGGCAGATGCCTTCAGTAACTACATGTGCCGAATGAGTTTTGCTTCGGAAATAGTAACAGATTTGGGAACATCTTTTACCTCCAAAATAATGAAGAGATTATGGTAAGTCTGCGGAATTACCCACATCACTTCTTCTCCTTATCATCCCCAGACCAATGGTCTAGTGGAGAAATTTAATGGGACCTTAATGAGAATGATATGGACATACGTAGCAGAGAACCCAAATGATTGGGGTAATAAATTACAACCACTGCTAGATGCTTATCAAGATATTCCCCAAGAAAGCACAGGTTTTAGTCCTTTTCAACTCTTGTTTGGTCGTAAAGTAAGAGGACCTGTAGATTTGTTACGACAGCACTGGGGAGCTGAAGGAACTAGTATTAAGAAGGCTCAACATGCAGCTGCAAAAGCACTGAAAATCCTGCAAAACGAGCCCCTACCTGAAAAACCAAAGATTAATGGGAGAGACCCAGATGATGAAAATCTCAATAAATCAGAAATAAACCAAGGGTTTGAGATTGCACTTAAAAGGAACTTGCCTGTGAATTTTGAGGTGACCCGGGAAAGCGGTCCTCCTCATATGAAGAGCTTTGTGGTGAAAGCACCTGTGGTCGAGTTTATGGGTGGGGGTGAAGGCAAGGGCAAGAAGATTTCAAAGAAGAACGCAGGCATAGCTGTTCTGGAGGAGTTGAAGAAACTGCCTACCCTCCCCACAGTAGAGAAAATGAAGCCACTAATCAAAAAGAAAACAAACTTAACCCGAAAGAAGCAAGCTGAAAATATCCAGTGGACATCTGATTGCAAGAAAGCTTTCAACCATTTGAAGATGGCACTGACTTCCAGACCGGTTCTGATGGCACCAAACTTCAACCGTGAGTACATCATCTACACGGATGCATCAAACGTGGGACTGGGAGCCATGCTGTGCCAAGCAGATGACAGCAGGAGTCTACATTCAGTAATGTACAGCAGCAAGAAACTCCAACCTGGTGAGAAACATTTATCTACCATTGAGAAAGAGTGTCTAGCTATCGTATGGACGCTGAAAAAGCTGAAGCCGTACATTTGGGGGAGAAGATTTGTCCTGTGTACCGACCACTCTCCTCTTTTATGGCTAAGAACTATTCGAGCCAACAGCAGCAAATTGATGAGATGGGCGCTGATTCTATGAGACTTTGACTTTGAAATCCACAGCGTAAAAGGGACCAAGAATGTAGTTGCTGACACCTTGTCTCGAAGACCAAATGACTAGAGAAAATTCTTTGTTTTTACCTGATTTCAATAATAACTGTTCTGGTTGTGTAATAGTTATGGAATATGCTGTAAGTACAGAATTTGCTTGAATATTAATAAACTAAGAGGCATGTATAGTGATGGTAAAATTAATAGTAAGTATCCTTAGTAATGTAAGAGTAATTTAATGTAATCCTTATTAATGTAATGTATCCTTAGTAATGTAAGAGTAAGGTAAAGGTAAAGGTTCCCCTTGACAATTTGTCCAGTCGTGTTCGACTCTAGGGGGCGGTGCTTATCCCCGTTTCCAAGCCATAGAGCCAGCGTTTGTCCGAAGACAATCTTCCATGGTCACATGGCCAGTGCGACTTAGACACGGAACGCTGTTACCTTCCCACCGAGGTGGTCCCTATTTATCTACTTGCATTTGCATGCTTTCGAACCACTAGGTTGGCGGGAGCTGGGACAAGCGACGGGCGCTCACTCCGTCGCATGGATTCTATCTTACAGCTGCAGATCTATAGATCTTACAGCACAGAGGCTTCTGCGGTTTAACCCGCAGTGCCACCCACGTCCCTCAATGTAAGAGTAATGTAATGTAATCCTTATTAATGTAAGTAATGTATCCTTAGTATTGTAAGTAATGTAAGAGGTGAATATTTGCATTCTTCCAGATATTTTCATTTGTTTATGAGGGCAAACCGTTAAGTTTCCCCTCCTATCACAAACTTATTAAGGGGAGAGGAGTGTGGCATTCGCCCATGTCATGAATATTAATGTGCTATCTGCACGGACCAATGGGAGTGCTGGAGAGGTGGAGTCACGAGATATAAGAGTCTCTGCAGGGGGTTTGTAGATTGGAGATTGGAGTGTGGAGAGTTGGGAGATTGGAGATTAGAGGATTGGTGATTTGGGAGTTTGGAGTAGAGAGAGAGAGGGTTGGCGGTTGAGAGTGGTTGAAGTAGGATGTTCTGTTAAGAGTTAACAACATTGATTGTACTTTCATCACCTGTAATAATAAACAACTTCTATTTGGTTCTTTTGAAAATGACACATTGCCTGGACCTCTGTGATTAATAATAAACAATATTCATGTAATCAACTGGTGGCAGTGACATGACACGTAGCTTGTGCCCTGTGATTGGTGAAACAACCAAAGGACAGGCGGGAACGTGACAATGTCTATTACTGCCATGCATTGCCGTATTCTGTTTATAGGCTCACAGTTCTCTTCACGTTCAGACAAACAGAACAATGAAATACAATTAAAGTAAATATTACATGCTTAATTGTGGAGCACAGCTATGGTAGATAACACTTTTCACCCATAAATAAGATATTGGTTACTGTGGAGAAGAAAAGAGGATGCAAGAGATGAAGCAAAGCAAGATTAAGAAGGATTGGAAAGAGGTAGTACTGTGAGCTAGCTAAAGGCATTGTCTGCTACATGATGAGTCTTTGGCAGCATTTGTAGGAAATAAATTGGAAAGGGAGTTGGGGCAAAACTCATACTAAAAGAAATGTCCTTTCAAGCTCTAAAAGTGTACAGTACTTAAAAAAAAAAACCCACCACCTATTTTTCTGAAATGTCTCAGGTTCAGAAAGGATGTGTATGCCTGCATGGTGAAGCTACTTCCATCATATGCACAAAGCATGCCAGCTAATTTTCCCTGACATTCAATAGGGAAGACACCTTTGGCTTTCAAAAATGAAGAATCAAGCCTAACTCGGACCCAAGAAGAAGTGCAGCATCAACTTACAGCACTTAACTGAGGCAGCCCCTTTTAGAGACAAAAAGGGGAATTTCAAGGAAATATTTTTCATTGCAATGCTTTATGTAGGGTAACCCTTACTTTTCTGAAGCATTCTCAAAGTTCTTATGAAAACTCCAGATGACATTGTGGACTTCAATAAGTCTCCTTCCTCCTCAAGGCTGGGTGTACAAGTGCGTATTGTGAAACTACTTGCAGATGCTCAGATTAATGATTTTCTTTATGCATAACCCATTCCTGGGAAACACATTCAACTGTCCCTAGATAAGTTCACAGGTTTACTGTGACAAAGTTTGAAAAAACATGTATCACTTTACAGTGGCTCCAGGCTTTTCCCCTTTTGTTAACTTTGGAATAAGAATTCAAATATAAATGTTTAAGGTGGACCAAAATGCAAAATCCCACCAGTGTAGCACTTGCAGTATACCTATAAGCATTATAAAGGAGCATTTACACCATTTTAGCCCAGGCTCCACATTTGATTTCTCCCAGTGTGTATTATTATTGCACTTAATTTTGCATCAGTGTATTTTTTTCTTTCTTCGTATGCCTTGGAATAACATGACATTTTGCTGCGTCTATAGTAATATGCTGGTTTCAGATCATAAAGGTCTAGCCATACAACTGCCCCTAGCAATAATGAAGTACTGTGTAGTCATAGCTGCATTATCTTTATCAGTTAAGGCTCCTTTTCCTGCTATGAAGATTTAGTATACTTGACCAAAAGGGAGAAACAGATTTTCACACAGACCTCCCATACAACTGCCTGTTTATATGTGAAAGTTATATGGAGATTGTAATCACAGCAGTGGAGGTTCATATGTCTTCAGAGAGCACTAAGGTGCAGAATTCATTATGTACACTAAAATATTGGTATACAAGCAAATTTTCTTGAATGCCAATCTCTCAGCAGTCACAGAATGTAATGGTTCAAAATGGAACATTGATAGTTGAGAAGCAGTACATTGGAGAAGGTCAGTTACTGCTTTATGCTAAAATTCTCTTGCTTTAGGAAGCTAATTCACCATGTTTTCAGATCCTATTAAAACTGAGATTCAGATCAAATGCTGAAGTTTTGGCAAGTAAAGAAATAAATTATAGAGCTTGAAGAAACAAAATACGAAATACCAAAGGCTTTTGGATGGAAAAGATATTGTTTATCATCATCTTTATCTGGAAATCTGGAGAACTGCATCTTTTTCTGGATGCCATGCTTTAGGAAAGATACAAGCAAACAGAAATGAGTTTGGAAGTGGGCAACAAAGTGTCAATAGTATGAAAAATGCAGAACTTGGGAAATTACAAAAGGCCAGATTGTTGAAGATTTAGTTAAGATTATCATTACTCCATAAATTGTTTTAATTAACTAACTATGTGACTACATAGGGATTTGTCCCAAATAGGCTGGGTTGCTACTTTTCCCAGTGACTAAAGTGCCAGTGTGAACCAGCCCATCCCTAAAACATTCTTACCTGCACCTTTTAGGCTGCCTGTCGGGCTACTCTTTTTAAGGTGTGGGTATGATCATGTGCGATTTCTGGGATTGACTGAAAGCGGACGTTTTCAATTTCCCAATATCATTCAGTATCAATATCAAACAATATTGAAAAATCAAAAGAAAAGCAATCCACTTCCAGCTTCCTGATACTGTTTAGTGGCTTGGGAAATTGAAAACTTCCTCTGTGCCTCCATGGAGTGGGAGAGAGAAGAAGCAAAGTTTTTTTAAGCCTAGTAGGCCAACGCTGATGTGCTATATATACCTTAAAAAAAAACAAATTGAAATTTTCCTTCTGAAAAGAGAAGAAAACAATAGGGGACAGGGAGGTTTTTTTTTTTTCTTTTTTTCTTTCCCTTTCCCTTTAAAGAGAGGTGGGCCAAATAGGGTCTCTTGAGGTGCAGTGTGGTTTCTAGAAACGACCCAATCCTTTCATGTGAATGAGAGTATTGCATGAAATGACATATAACACTTCACTGCACTACGTAAAATTTGTCCTTTGTTTAGCCATACAGTTTGTAATGAATTGAAGGATACTGGGAATTGTAGTCATATAAAGATGGAGTCTGTCAGGTTCTGTGTAAGATGAGTTAAAAGCAATGGAATGTGTGAGACTGTTTTCGCAGAGTTACTTGCCTGGTGCAGAGATAAGAAGGCAAGGCCGAAGGGGCCTAGAAGAAAAGAAAACCAAACAAGAATACTGCTTAATTGGAAACGAGATAAGACACCTGTGAATCTCATGTGCAATATGGGTGGAGAGTTGTGTTAAGCTTTCTTGCGATTAATTGGTTGATAGATAGTGTCAGGAAGAAGGAGGTCCTAGACATGTAGAAAAATGATTGTGTATGTGAAATGTTGGTTCATGGCATGTTGAGAAATGCTTACAGAATGTAAGAGAAAAATGGTTTGCCTTTTAAAAAGAGGAGGGGGGGGGAGTGAATAGCCCAGCTTGGAAGTCAAAATGATTACTTAGCTTAGATTTTAGTTGTTCTTATTTTATTTAGAAATAGCAGCTTTATTTAACTATTGTAATGGATGGATATGTTAAATGCTTATGCCTTACTGCAACAACTGTATGCTAATGAATCTTTATTTTCTTAATAAAAACAAATATAATTCTTACAGAGGACTTGTCTCTTGAACAGCAGGACTTACACCTAAATCCAGTGGAGGTTGGAGAAGGTCACTAAGTTGCTACTATATTTGAGAGGGCCTACTTTACAAGGCTGTTGTGCTGTCTAAGGAAGCACAAAGTCAATGCTTGGTTACTTGGAAAGTAAGCAAAGGTTTACTTTTAAGGTCAGGATAGTCCATGGGGCTTATGCTACACACTTCTGAGGCCTGAAGGACCTACCTCAGAGATAAAGGTGGTAGTTTTTCATCCACAGTGACTCCCTGTCCAAACATCATACAGTCAACCCTCGACTTACGAACTTAATCCGTTCCGGAAGGACATTCGTACATCGAAAAGTTCGTAAGTCGAAGTACCATTTCCCATTGAAATGCATGGGAACGGAATTAATCCGTTCCAGCATTTCAAAAATATACCAAAATAAAAAGAGCAAGTCCCACGCTGGGACTGCAAACAAACAAACAAACAAACAAAACACACACACACACACAAAAACCACAGAAACATAACCCCCCAGTCCAAACCCACCCTCCAAAACCCAAAGTCCGAAGCCTGCCGGTGCTCCGCTGCCTCCGCCGCGGCCGCGGCGAGCGGCCAAGCGCCCGGCCAGCTCTAGCCTCCCGGCGCTGGGTGAGCACTGCCTCCAATCGTGGCGGCGGGGGACCCCAGGGAGGTCTCCGATGGCAGCGGGGAAGCTCCCAGGGCTTCTCCGCCACCATCGGAGACCTCCCGGGGGGTCCCCCGCCACCGCGATCGGCGCCTTCAGGCTTTCCCGGGGAGTAGACCGGGCCTACTGGGGGACGCCCTCCCATGGTAGGCCCTGTCTACTCCCCGGGAAAGCCTGGTAGACCGGGCCTACCAGGGGAGGGCTTCCCCCAGTGGGCCCGGTCTACTCCCTGGGAAAGCCTGAAGGCGCCGATTGCGGTGGCGGGGGACCCCCGGGAGGTCTCCGATGGCGGCGGAGAAGCCTTGGGAGCTTCCCCGCCGCCATGGGAGACCTCCCTGGGGGTCCCTGCCGCCGCGATCGGTGCCTTCAGAGGTCTCAAAGGGCTTTCCCCCCAACATCGGAGGAAGCCGTTTGAGAGCTCCGAAGGCAAAAAGGCAGGGAGAAAGGGCGGGAAATTCGAATTTCCAGCCCTTTCGCCCTGCCTTTTTGCCTTCGGAGCTCTCAAACGGCTTCCTCTGATGTCGGGGGGAAAGCCCTTTGAGAGCTCCGAAGGCGCCGTTTGCGGCGGCAGGGACCCCCAGGGAGGTCTCCCATGGTGGCAGAGAAGCCCTGGGAGACCTCCCTGGCGGTCCCCGCCGCCGCGATCGGCACCTTCGGAGGTCTCAAAGGGCTTTCCCCCCGACATCGGAGGAAGCCGTTTGAGAGCTCCGAAGGCAAAAAGGCAGGGCGAAAGGGCTGCAAATTCGAATTTCCCGCCCTTTCTCCCTGCCTTTTTGGCTTCGGAGCTCTCAAACGGCTTCCTCCGATGTCGGGGGGGAAAGCCCTTTGAGACCTCCGAAGGCACCGATCGCTCCATTGGCATTGACTTGCGAATGGAGCCTCGTTCGTAGGTCGAGGCTCAGTTCGCAAGTCGATGCCAATTTTTTCCAACGGAGCCGTTCGTAAGTCGAAATGTTCGTAACTAGGGCCGTTCGTAAGTCGAGGGTTGACTGTACTCTCTTTAGGGAGAGGTGATCGTTACACAGTTGAGAGAAGAGGAGATGAAACATTGGAAGCTTTGATGACAAAGGCATATATGCACTGGAAATATGCTAAAGAAAATGTCAAAAAACATGACGGGGGAGTGCATACTGATACAAATATTTTTGCTGAAAACTTTCTTTAAAACATGAAAGGAAAGCAGGCTGATGTTCTTTTTCTCAACTGAGTTCAGAAGGACAAAGAATTGTTTTGGATAACCACAAAAAATTAAATTAGTGTCCTTTATATAAACCACAATATTTTGTGGATGGCAAGAAATAGCTGTTATGGGGTAAGTTATAGTATTATACTTCAATCCCTTTTCTTCTTTTGTTTCACTTTATTAGTTCATAATGAAATGACCTCCCAATCAGGCTTGCTCAAAAAGAAAGTGGAATGAAACTTCTTAGCTGCTTAGCTATGTGTAGCTTCAGTAAGCTGTTACAGCAGGATCTCTGTACCTGCTATTTCAGCTACTGCAGTTTCACTTAACGATGCCTGACCACAGTCCAAAATGATGGGCAGCCCCTTAATCATCTCCTTTGTCTGCCTCTTTGGGCCAGGCAACAGCAGTGCGCCCTCCTGGCAGTTGTTTCAAGGGATGGAGCTGAGTCCTCATTTCCTCCTATACGACACATTGCCAGTGGCTCAAGCACTCCTCAGCACTTCAGTCCTTGCCTTCTGTCTACTCATCATTCATATCTGGAAGATATTTGCATTTGGAAGGGAGGGATCACTATTATCCATGGTTCCTGGTGTCCATGAAGGGGCTTGGTATCTATCCCCTAGGGATATGGGGGTCCTACTGTACGTACATTTGTTCTTAAGATTAGCTTTTTAAGCTGTGCTAAACAGATACATTTTTGTACTAACACAATGAATCCAAGCATATAGTCTGCATCCCACACTCAGTAAATTTTATTTTCAGGACTTTTGATCATTATGCACAGCATGGATGCTACAAATGTTGCTTTTAACAATGCTTATATAAGACAGATTGGCACACCAGGGACGTAGGTTTGGCCATAACTCCCCACTGTGTGTACGTATGTCAGAAATGGAAAACATGTGGTTCCCACTCTGTAAAGTATAAATTGGTTTCAGTTTGCATGGTAGACTTTCATATCTGGGCATAACATAAAAGAAGCTGAAGTGTAAAATTTAAAGAAACTGCCCACAAAGCCGCAGAAAGAGCCTACTTCATCTCTACAATAAAGCCTACGGATACTAAGAAATTCCAAGGAGCCAAGAAAAAGCCTTGCTGAAATTTTCTCAGAGATTTTGGTACACACAGCCTGAAATTTCTTGACAGCTGGGATCTGTGCCATGAAGTCTTTGATGGAAGTGGTGGTGGCGGTGGCGGTAGTAGAGCCTGTACTCCCACTGCATGTATGTATGTATGTATGTATGTATGTATGTATGTATGTATGTATGTATGTATGTATGTATGTATGTATGTATGTATGTATCATCTAGGTATTAGATTATAAGTGTATTTATTCTACCACATTTCCATGGGAAGGATCATGTGAAACCAGGAACCTCCATCCCTCTAGGAATCACATGAGGCAACTCTTCAATAGAGTTACACATTATTTGACTCCTTGGAACATCAGCACAAATATGACTTCATCGTCTTTATTAATTCCACGGGAGGCAGGGATCAAGTAAGTCCAACACATGGATTGGGCAGTTGGCCCTTGAGCCCAGCCATTTGAGTTGCTGCTAGTGACTGCACTTGTGCAATCAACAGATGGACCTTTCAGGATGGGTGGTATATCAGGATCAGACCTGTAAGCAGAACCACAGTAGTGGTTGGCTATACTGGAAATCCTTGGGCCTGCAAGTGAGTGTGCTGTGATGGGAATTGGCTGGGCTGGGATTAATTGAGAGTTCTGCCCCACACTCATTTGTGCTGAGTGCAGGAGTTGCCTTTCCACTTCCATACCTTGTCTTCTGGTCCCCAAGAGAAGTGCATAATTCTGCTATGAAATATAGTATCAGCAGGCAGAGGAAGTTATCTATACTGTTAAAGAGGGAGAGTTTGGCTGCCCCACCTTGGCAACTTTGGAGGAAAAGTCACTTTGCCCTGATATGTACTTCTGGGGCCATGGGAATAGGCCTTGGGTATAGCTGTCTGGTAGGCACTAATGAATGTGAAGGAGACAACTAACTGCAGGATGCCCTCCTCATCTAAAATGCTCCCAAAGCAATCCCTCCTTCACAGCTGTTGAAGTGGTGTTCTTTACTTGCCTCCCTACAAACTATTTACTCTCTGAGTGTCACTGGCCATGTCCATGATGCTTGGGAATGACATCATAACAGGGAACCACCACAAATAATCCTCAAGCTGTGGCCCTGGTCTCCATGGGAGAGATGGGAATGCCGTGGGCATCTATGAGGCCAGGCTACAAGATGCCCCTTAACAAAATAATTTAATTAATGCCCTGGACCCATTCCAGTCGGGCTTCAGGCCGCGCCATGGCACAGAAATGGCATTGGTCGCACTGATGGATCACCTGTTGAGGGAGGCTGACGGGGGCAAAATGTCCTTGTTGGTCCTTCTCGACATCTCAGCTGCCTTTGATACCGTCGACCATGGTATCCTCCTGGGGAGGCTCTCCGAGTTGGGAATTGGTGGTCTGGCGCTCGCCTGGCTCCGTTCCTTCTTGGAGGACCGTCCTCAGAGAGTACAGATTGGGGAGTGTGTTTCGGACCCGTGGAGTCTCAATTGTGGGGTTCCGCAGGGCTCGATCATCTCCCCAATGCTGTTTAATATCTATATGAGGCCGCTGGAAGGGGTCATCAGGGGGTGTGGGGCCTCGTGCCATCAGTACGCTGATGACACTCAGCTCTACATCTCCTTTTCATCTAACTCAGTGGATGCCGTTCTGTCCCTTCAGCGCTGTCTGGAGACTGTACTGCAATGGATGCAGGTGAATGGGCTGAGGCTGAACCCGGACAAGACGGAGGTCCTGAGGGTGGGCGGCCCATCCATTGGTGGTTTGGGAAACTCCCTCTCCTTTGGGGGGGTGACTCTCACCGCAAAGAGTGAGGTTCGCAGTTTGGGGGTCCATCTGGATCCGGCGCTCACCATGGAGACCCAGGTGGCGTCAGTGGTCCGCTCCGCCTATTTCCATCTGTGGCGGATTGCCCAGCTGCGTCCCTATCTTGATGGTGGGGCGCTCACCACTCTGGTCCACGCGCTTGTAATCTCAAGATTAGACTACTGCAATGCACTCTACGTGGGACTACCTTTGAGATTGATGCGGAAGCTTCAAATGGTGCAGAATGCGGCGGCCAGACTTCTTAGTGGGATGAGAAAACATCAGCATATCTCTCCCACACTGGCTGCTTTGCATTGGCTGCCTGTTCGTTTCCGCATTGATTTCAAAGTTCTAATGATGACATATAAAGCCCTAAACGGTTTAGGACCTCGATATTTGGCGGAACGCCTTCTCCCACCTAGTTCTACTCGTATCACTCGCCACAGTCAGGAAAGACGGTTGAGGGGCCTTACTCCGAGGGAGGCCCGGAAAGAAAAAACAAGAAACTGGGCCTTCTCGGCAGTGGCCCCTCGACTATGGAATAGTCTTCTGTCTGTGATTCGCCAGGCTCCCTTGCTGGGTGTTTTCAAGAGTCAACTTAAGACCTGGCTCTTTAGGCAGGCCTTCCCCATTGTCAGTACTTGAGCTTTACTTTCTTATTTTAATTTTCTGTCCTTACTTTTTTATTTGACCGTTTTTCCATCTTGAGCTACATTATTATTATTATGCTTAAATTGTGGTGTATTGAGTGTTTGTATTGTTTTAATCCTACTTTGTTGTAAGCCGCCCAGAGTAGACTATGTCTAGATGGGCGGGATATAAATTCAATAAAAAAAATAAAAAAAATAAATAATTAAGTGTTGTATACTGTAAAAACTGAATTGCAACACACACACACACATACACACACACACACACACACACAGAGAGACAATCTTATTCAACATATCTATGTACATCTTAAAGGATAATCTGTAACACTTGATCAATAAAAAGTCATCTGGGAAAGTCTAGATAAAAAGAAATATTTGCAGCATGTATCAAAAACTCACAATTATTAACATATGCTTTAATTGTAAGGTAAAAATGTAAAGGACAAGTAGTCTCTCCACTGTCTTATCTCATAAACAGTCAGTACAACTTTCAGCAGAGGTGTTCTGTGTTGGTAATTGATTATTCCACAAAACAACCAACCTGCTTCAATTTGCCACATTTTCTGGATCATCATTTAGGACAGCTTCAAACAACTATTATCATATTACAATAATCCAGTCTTTGGGTTACTAATAAATCGATCATTGTAGAAGTGATCTCTGTTTAGAAGTGATCATATGGCTAGTTCTATTTCAAAACACAGCTTAAATTTGTATTAAAATGAATCCAGTTCACCGTAGAATGGTTATGTATGTATGCATATTGCCCATCTGGCTTCGAAGGCCACTCTGGGCAGTTTACAACAAAATAAATCAAAACAAACAATAATCAACAATTGTAAATAAACAGCATTACATTATATCAACATGAACATAAAAAAGAGACATATATTAAACATTATAACTTAAAATATAGAACAGTAAAACATTTATGCTTTTTTCCCTCCCCCTAGGGGTGTGCTTTCTACCTGATATAAATTGGGATTTTGATGCAACTGATTTGTTTCCCCAGCCACTATGGCTAATTGTCACAGATCAAGCATCTGGAGAGAATTGTATTAGGAAACTAAATTAAGCAGAATTAAACAATTCCTTCCAAATCTAAAATTGACTTCTGGCACGAATTTCAGTTGTGAAGCCTTTTTTTTCAATCTTTCTGAGGGACTGTTGAAATTTATCTTGAAATTCAGAATGCAGAAATGGCAGAACTGTTGTTTTATAAGCCTTTGTGGTTTCTTGAACTCTTTCAGATATTCTGTGAATTTATTGAATATATACCAATATTCGTGCTGTAAGTGGAGTTCTGTTCTTCGAATACTGCCAGTCATGTAAGGAGGGGAGGCAGTTTTCCATATTCCTCCTCCAGCACCCTTTAAACATTCCCCATCTATGATACTCAGTGTGGTGTAGTGGATAAAATGATGGGCAAGTGTCAAATACACCTAATTTTGTTATATACATTAATGGGGTGAACTGTAATAAATAAAATGTGGGGAAATGACCCAAGTTAATCAGGGATGAACTATGTAAGAGTATTCACTGAATGTACAATCCTTAAAGTGACAAATCTTACTGCTAATATTACACTGCCACCTAATGGATAATTACTGTAAATACACAATTAAGTGCTTGAAAGCAGAGGATGACATATAATATGTTTATATCATTGCTTTTAGTGCTAAGCAGTGAGAAAGATAAACAACCATAGCTAAAAAGCAATAGCCATTGCTTATAAATAAGTATAGCCACCGTGTCATTTATTTAACTTGTAGCAAGTTAAATAAATGAAACATAAACTATAAATTGTCATGGAGTTTTCCTCTCTCTCGAGCAGCTAGAGATACAACATTAGAATCCTTACAATACATAAAGACATCTTATGTGGAAGGTGGAAGAGATACCAAGAGAATGTTGTTAGAAAACCAAAAGATAAAGATGAGGCACCAAATCATCAACAATGGATTTTACATAGACTTTAAACTGTTGTTGTTGTTGTTTAGTCATTAAGTCGTGTCCGACTCTTCGTGACCCCATGGACCAGAGCACGCCAGGCCCTCCTGTCTTCCACTGCCTCCCGGAGTTTGGTCAAATTCATGTTGGTAGCTTCGGTGACACTGTCCAGCCATCTCGTCCTCTGTCGTCCCCTTCTCCTCTTGCCTTCACACTGAGAATATTATGTATTGATTTTGTGTGTGTCTAATGATTAGAGGCTCAGAAATACTTTTCATTTAATATTTTCTTATTACAAAAACTTTGGTATTTCCTTATAAAATAAATAAATAAATAAATAAATTTATTGTCATTGTAAGTCTATACATAGTATACACATACAATGAAATTGACACAGACACCCAGAGACCAGACCCACATGCACACACATGAAAAAAATAAAAAATCCCCAAACACTCCCCCCCACTAAAAATCCCCCACTAAAAATACAAACATCTACACCGCAGGCTAAGTAACACAGTCCAACTGTTCACTACTGGTGGTCTTTAAGTTCATTATTAAGTGCAATTATAGCTCTGGGATAAAAACTATTCAGAAAATGTGTGGTCCGAGTCTTAATTGTTCTGTATCTTCTGTTCAACAGTTCAAAGAAGTTGTAAGCAGGATGGGAAAAGTCTCTAAGGATGTTGTGTGACTTCCTCAGACAGCGGGATGTGAAGATGTCATCCAGGGTTGATAGCTGGAGCCCGATGATATTCTGGGCAATTTTAATGGTTCTCTGTAGAGCTTTTTTGTCTGCTACAGAGCTACTCCCAAACCATACAAGAATGCCATATGCATATTTAAGAAAGCCTTTACAGCGTTTGAAGTTCATAATATTTTTGATTTTCAGTCAGTTGTTGTAGAGATGTATTCTCTACCCTTTGGGGCTATAAGCTCCTATATTTTAAAATGTATGTTCCTATATTTTTGAAACATTAATATAACATGACTTGAGTATTTGCTGAAAGCTTAATGTCAGTTTTCATATATTTTAAAGTTATGTGCCTACAGTTTTACATAACTATAAGCCTTTTTTGATTTTAAGTACTTGTGCCTACTGTTTCCTCACAACTGTATGACTGTTTTCAATTTTTCACTTGCTGTTTTGAATTATGGAACCTAGAAACTCTGTAAAAAATAAAAGGCTTGTAGAATCAATAAGCTTTGGAGTTGCCTGGAATTACTGCAGCAAAGAAAACACTTATACTTAGATACCCAGATGAATTTTGAAATGATTGTCAATGATTATCTGGTTTCATTCTGGGATTAACCCTTTACTGGAATACTGTCAGCTATGATGAACCATAGGCTTCTGTTCTTTGCCTAAGAGGTCTATAAATCTCTATAGGATTCCTGGGGAAGCGCCCTATCTAGGGGTCTGACACTAGGACACAGGATGCCTGGGTTCAAATCCTCAGCCATGGAAACACTGTGGGTATGGAATTGGTAAAACTACTCCATAAATATCTCACCTTGCAACCTTTGTTAGGGTCACTATAAGTCAGTTCCAACTTGGCGGCACACTACAACAAGAATTGATCTCAACAGTTGGGGGACCATCCAGGATAGAGCAGAGGTGTGAGGCTTCAGGGAAAGTTGGCAAAAATATTTTCTCCCCTTATATCTTTGCTGGATCATAGTCCCTGTGAGAAAAAGGACTCCAAGACTGCCATTTACAGACATGCTATGTTAGTGTTATATTTATTTTATGGCTAAAATCCTGTTGCCTATTTAGTAAGTGAGAACAAGAGTAGGCCCACTGAATTAATGAGGATTTGGTAAGTCAGCTCCTCCATAAGTTCCATTGCTTCACATGAATGTACTCTAGGTTACAAGTTATACTAAAGTAAATTGCAACTAGAGAAATCCCTTTGAATTAATGGAACATGTGGAGGAGCTGACTTCACCAATTATCATTAATTCAATGGGCCCACTCTAGTGCATTTTACCACACAAAGCAACAAGATTTCAGCCTATGTATGAATTTGAATTTGACTGCTTTCATTCCACGCTGAACTTCTTCACCCCTCCTTTTTGTAAATTTAACAACTGAAATAGATTTTTCTGGTAAAGACATCATATGCTTTGCATATAACCATATAATCAGCATACAACATAATCTCTGTAACTGAATGAATTTGTTGTGTTAAATTAAATTTATGATCTTAAACACACTCAAAATTTAGTGCTAATGAATATAAATTTATTGTTGTTATATGCCATTAAATTGTTTCCTACTTATAGCAAACCTATGAATTAATGACTTAAAAAAAATCCTGTCATTAACAAACCTGCTCATATCTTGCAAACTAAACATTGTGGCTTCTTTAACTGAGTCAGTCCATCTTATGTTCAGTCTTCCTCTTATGTTTACAGCCTTCAACTATTTGGATTATTATTTTTCCCAGTGAGCCTTATCCTTTCATGATGCGTCCAAAGTGCAATAGCCTCAGTTTAGTTTAGTTTAGTATAAAATGTTTTTACATAACTTAGTGCACTTAGGAATGAAATACCAAACATAAAATTTCATAGTAATATAATCATATAATTAAATAAGTGTTATGGGAATGCTAAACATAATTTTAAGATAGTTAAAGGTTTCAGTTAATGATAATAACTTTTCTTATTAAAAAATGAAGAAACTAGAGGATTTGAAATTTAGCAGGGATAAGAGCAAAGTTCTAGGCCCAGGAAAAAGAACCAAACACACAGTTACAAGACGTGGTTTACTCTGATCAGTAATGGCACACACAAGATGGAATTTGGAATTACTGTAGACCACAAGTGGCATATAAGCCAACAGTGTGATGTGGCTGCCAAAAAGACAAATGTTATTTTGTTGTTGTTGTTTAGTCGTTAAGTCGTGTCCGACTCTTCGTGACCCCATGGACCAGAGCACACCAGGCCCTCCTGTCTTCCACTGCCTCCCGGAGTTGGATTAAATTCATGTTGGTAGCTTCGATGACACTGTCCATCCATCTCGTCCTCTGTCGTCCCCAAATGTTATTTAGGCTGTATTAAAAGAAATATAGTTTCCAAATTCTGTAAGGTATTAGTTCCCCTCTGTTCAGCACTGGTTAGATTCAGTCTTGAGTACTGTGTCCAGTTCTGGACATTGTACTTTAAGAAGGATACTGACAAACTGGAACAAATTCAACGGAGGGCAATAAAGATTATGAGGGGATTGGAAATCAAATCCTATGAGGAAAGACTGAATGAACTAGGCATATTTAGCCTTGACAAAAAAAGACTAAGGGGAGGTATGATAGCACTCTTCAAATACTTGGAATATTGTCTTAGGGGCAGTATCTGTTTTTGACCATCCCAGGAAAGCAGGACATGTAATAATGGGCTCAAGTTACAGGAAGCAATATTTCAGTTGAACATCAGGAAAACCTTTCTAACAGTTAGAGCAGTATGAAAGCAATTACCTCAAAAGGTGGTGAACGCTCCAGCACTGGAGGCATTCAAGAGAAAATTAGACAGCCATCTGTGAGATATTAATTGAATTTTGATTTGAAAGCACCATGGCACAATGATTAAAATGCAGCACTGCAGTCAAGCTTCTGCTCACTGCAGAGTTTGATCTTGATGGGTTCAGGTAGCCGGCTCAAGGTTGACTCAGCCTTCTATCCTTCCGAACTCAGTAAAATGAGTACCCAGCTCACTGAGGTTAAAGTGTTCCTTGCCTAATTATGTTGTAATCTGTCCAGAGACTGCTCCAAGTGATATGGGGGTAGTATGTAAGTAAAAATAATAAATAAATAAATTCCTGCATTGAGCCAGGAGTTGGACTTGATAGCCTTATAGGCCCCTTCCAGCTTCATTATTCTATAAGTCTATAAGCAGCAGAGCACAAGATTGCTTTTATGGAACTGACTTATAACTTACATCTGGAGAATGTATGAATGAATGCAGGACTGGATAATGAAGAATGTAAACTTTAAAAAAGGATATTATCCTTTTAAACAAATTCATAAATCTTGGTGAACTTGGAAATTATGGTGGATAAAACTAGTGCTGAACTGGGGCTAAAATGGCAGAGAATGAGTTCTGCTACTTGTACATTGTTTAAATTAAACTGCATTAAAACCATCTGGAAATAATGGGAAAACTGTGTGTCATTTGATCCCTCCTTTGTCTGAAAAACATTAAATGGAAGGAATTTGCCAATTAATTATTGGCTGTGGTCTAAGACTACACTTGTGAAGTCTATTTTTAAAAAGTTTTAATTACATTAATTCATTTTTAAAATAAGCATATATTATGCTTTATTAGTTAACATGAAATTCCTACCCAAGTTCACTTAGATGTTAAATGACATATGAGAAAATACAGTATAATTCTGGCAGCAAGCATGAAATGCTGCAAAATCAACAGCACTCAGTTTTCAGGCAGCAGCACTGGAAACAGGAACAGAACAGTAACATTTGATTGCAGGAATATGTAGCGTATACTATATATTCTATACATTTTTAAAATTATTTCTTCCCAAAAATAAATTTATTTATTTATTTATTTATTTATTTAACCTGGATGATTCACAAATTAAAACATAATCCCACACAGGACCCCACATAACAACATACATTCAAATAATATGACGATACAGAACTATATGATGATAGAGAATTATACAGTCTAAAATTCATTTAAAAAGTAAAAAGAAAAAAATTATAGTATTCTGGAGATTCAGTTGTTAAAGGCAGCTTTTAATAATTTATTTTTACCAATTTCTTGAACATAAGGAGTGAAGGAACCTGTCATATCTCAGTTGTTAAATTGCTTCACAGGCTGGGGATCACCACCAAAAGGCCCAATTCCTTGTCATCGCTTTTTTGGTCTCCTTTGGTGTGGCCACATTTAGCTACATGGATTCAGAGGAGTGTGTGGAGTGAGTACCTGATTTCTGGGAGATACATTCTGACAAGAATTGAAGTCCTAAACTGTTAAGGACTTTATATGTCATAACCAACACCTTGAACTGAGCATGGAAACTAAGAGGGAAACTTGAAAAGGCAGGCACAGTATTTTGTCTAGACTGTTATTCATAGGCACAGAGGTAATTAAAAGAGATTCATCCCCTGTTGTATTATATAAGTTACAGAATCTGATCTGTATTTGCATATTGTTTCCACAAGCTGTTGTCGCTAATCGCAGCAAATTTACAAAGTGCTGGTCCATGTCTCCATTGTGAGGTCTGTCACAGGCACAATTGAGATGCACCCCAAAGCCTTGTCAATTAGCTGCAACTAGCTGGCAAGATACACAAATGTTAAGTAAAAACCAAAAGGATTCCGGCCACTGTGTTATTTTTGTTGCTTTAATTTTGCATTATCATATAGTATGTTTTAATGCTGTTGTAAGTTCCTCTTAAGTCTCTTGGAAAAAGTAGCTTTAGAAACACAAAGAAGGAGAACAGAAGAGAGAAAGGAGGAGATGACAAAACTGTAATCACATAGTTGTTAACATCTAAGGGCCAAAACAGCATGTGCTAATTAAGTCACTAATTCTGTGAATGTTTTTAAAATAGTAAATAGTGCATCTAGGACCCTCAGAATCATAACCACAGTGAGCTGGGAGCATTTTAACTCTTCGCTTCAGCTCTTCCTCTCCTACTACAGGAATAATTAAAAGTCCTTACTGAACCCAGTGCCAATGATGGAGAGCTACGGAACTTAATGGATCACAGGATAAGGGTTTCTCTTTCTGTATTCTTCAAAACAGTTTGTGATGAAAGAACAATCAAATGCAGAATTATAAAGTCTAAACTATAAAGCACTTTAGCATCAGATCAGAGAAAACTTTGAGGCATATATGGAATCCCTGAGATGGATTACTTTACTGAGGGGTGGAAAGATCAACAGTAGAGATGATTATTTGGTGCTCATGGGGGTATTTGTATTCGTATATGAATACCCCCGCACAGGTGGACATAACAAGAGTCCAGCCCCCTGGGGCCAGACCGTCCACTCACCTTCCGCTGTTGCTGCGAGCTCTGTGCTCCCTTCCTGTTGCTCTAGAGTTTGTGGTCTGCGAGCCACTCTTCGACCTTGCAGTGAGGCTCGTCCTCCCGCCTCCTGCTAAGAATGGCTTGCTCCAGAGTGATAGAAAGGGAGTGTGGCGCTCACAGCAACAGCAGAAGGTGAGTGGACGGTCCGGCCCCAGGGAGCTGGACCCTCATTATGTCCACCTGTGTGGGGGTATTCGTATATGAATACCCCCATCTCTAATCAACAGTCTTATTTATGGTGAATCTAGTGATGTGATGACAAGTTCCATTATTAGTGCTTATGATAAGGAAGGAAGCATGAACAAACATGATAGTGGGACACCAGGGACATTCATTTTCTCCCCAGAAGATACATTAGGTTAAATCTGCAGTTGCTGGCTTCTGTGGCAGCCATATATTTAATGTAACCACCAAAAACTTGTTAATTAGTCTAATAAATTGCACTACAGCAGGCCCATAGAGTCAATGAGGATTTGGTGAGTCAACTCCTCCATAAATTCCATTGATTCAAATGGGCCTACTTGAGCTGTGACTTACTACACTAAAGTAAATCGCATAGTGACATTAGATTGTAAGTCACAGCTACAGTATGTCCATTTGAATCAATGGAATTTATGGAGGAGTTGACTCACCAAATCTCCAGTGACTCAATAGGCCTATTCAACTGTGATTTACTATGCTAAGCAACAATTTTTGGCCAACATGTAGTTCCATCATAAACTTCCTACAAAACGTTCAGGACCTAACAGGCTGGAAAGTGTTGACAGAGCTCAACTCTACGTACAAAATGGCCAAGAGATAGCAAAATATTATATCTTTTAGAAATTTAAAGAGAATGACATTTGTATTTATGAATTACAGAGCACTACAAGTTTGGTTAAAAATTCATAATAATGTAACATAATAGCCTTCCAGAGACATCACATATATGAGAAACAGCAAAGCAAATTCCTCTGGAGATACTGAGATATCCTACCCAAAGATCAGGCTGTGTTTATTTAGCAATGTAAGTTAGTCAAAAACATAAATATTTTAGTTCTAATTCAATTGCTTCTTCTCCTTTTGATCAATCGGAGTTAGTCTGACATGTAATGTGTCTCTCACTTGCAGGCCCTGGAACTCTACTATGATTCTCAAGTGTCATCCAGTCAGAAAATCTGCAAACATCCTATTTAATGGCATTATCCCATTTTATTTTCATATATTTTAATCATATTAAAGAATATTTTGATATGCTTGCCTCAGCAAACATTCAAAGTCAAAAAGTAAAGTTCTGCTTGGTGAACAATTTAGTTATTTAAAATAATGTTTTTCTAACTCTTCTTGAAGCTTAGAAGAAATAATTGGAGCAAAATAAGATCCATATAAATCATCAACAGATTAAAAAAGACACAGGAAACTTGTCATATTCTTTTAAGCCAATATGTAGCCTGCATAATTAATTTGTAAACCACCCAGAGAGTGCTTCAAGTGTTACGGGGCAGTATATAAGCAGCACAATTTATTTTTATTTTTTTGCTTTTTAACGTTTAACACATTATTGGAATTTCTGTCAAAGATAACAAAATGAAGTGCTGTAGAATACAATAAAATGTTGATTGTGCCTCCTCTGAGAATTTTAAAACAATACAGCCCCATGCAGAATTTCTGAAATCCAGAATCACCAACAGAACTAGCCACACACACTCCCCAGTCTCATTCCTTTCCTCACACAAGCAGGTTGTCTCTGATGAGAAGGGTCCTGCTTGTGTGCAGGCTCTACACATGCAGAAAACCCCAGATTTGTCTGGGTTCTTGCTCACATATAAAGCTTCCACGTGTGCATGAACTTCTCTTCAGACATGTTCTTGCTTGTGTGAGTGAAATGATGAGGACCTGGAATGGGGATACCCCAGCCCCGTAACTGTGTTAATTTGTATGCGTGTTTCAGAACAACTAAATAGGGCTTGTAGAAAAGAAGTATCAAGATCATGAATATTGGCTGGGCTCAACTACGGTGAAAAGAGCAAGAACAATAGAAAGCATAATGCACACTACTGTGTTGGTTGTGTTTGTTCTGCTGTTATTAGTCTCACATCTTTTATAACTGTATTTTCAGTTGCTAAGTCTGTAAAAAAGAAATCATGTCATATCTGTACATCTCATAGCACAGTGCTTATAATCTTTGGCCTTCTAATGTTTTAAAGATGAACTCCTAGAATTCCTGACCAGTGTCCATGCTATATCCATGCTCTGGGAACTGAAATCCAAAACATCTGGAGGCTGAAAGGTTGAGAATCAATATTTTAGGACACAACTGCCTTATTTTGCTGGCAGGAAGAAGAGACGAGATAGGAGAATTAGCTTTCAATGCTGCCAGGAAAAAATCATAAAAGGCAAAGGGATTTCTATGTATATTTCCAAGAAAGCTGACTTCAAGAAAGCTGATTGGGAAAATGTCAGACAATCCTCACAGCCTTAATTGTTTTACCCAATTTACTCCTACTATTTCTATCTGTGTATGAGTTTGTCATACCATAAGCTTTCATTCTTTTGATCACTCCATTTTGGAAAATGAAAAGAAACAGCTGAATGCAGCTACCATTTTGCTGTGAATTTATTCACTCCCCTGCCCCAATTCATGTTCTGTCAAATCATCTACAGCAGGACCTCTGCTACTATAATAGAGGGGAATATTGTAATTTCATGGATATGGTGCTATTTCATGCAGGAATATAGCTGCTTATTATAGATGCTGCAGAATTACTTCTTACCATTCCTAAATGACTCAATCCAAATAGACCACACAATTCCTTTAACATTGACTTCAGTTATCATGTTTATGTTAGAATGTTACAATGCTTAGAGAGCACTACAGAAAGACAGATTGCAAGGACTGCAGCGATTCCCCCCCTGAACATTCCAAACAAAAGATGATGTCACAAAGAGATTAGTGTTTTTCTCTCCGTGTTGTAAAAAGAAGACCAAATATTAATTAATGGAAGATGGAACATATGCAAATTCAGGCTGAATGAAATTGTATCTGTTACTATCAAAGATCCATTCTGAAGGAAATCAACCCTGAATGCTCACTGGAAGGACAGATCCTGAAGCTGAGACTCCAATACTTCGGCCATCTCATGAGAAGAGAAGACTCCCTGGAAAAGACCCTGATTTTGGGAAAGTGTGAAGGCAAAAGGACAAGGGGACGGCAGAAGACGAGATGGTTGGACAGTGTCATTGAAGCTACCAACATGAATTTGACCAAAGTCTGGGAGGCAGTGGAAGACAGGAGGGCCTGGCGTGCTCTGGTCCATGGGGTCACGAAGAGTCGGACATGACTTAACGACTAAACAACAACAACTATCAAGGAAATTACGTAAGTACATAATATAAAATAATGTAGTAACTAGAGGAGTATTCGTATTTGTATACGAATATGAATATATCTGCACAGCTGGACTTAATGAGGGTCCGGCCCCCATGGCTGGACCATCTACTCATGCGTTCTGCTGCAGCGCCAGTCCTGCTCATCCTTCCTATCACACCCAGAGTGCCGCTCTCTTCCCACTTGGCTGGCCACTCGGCAGTCGTGCAGGGAGACGTGTCCTCCCTCCTCCTGCCTGGAGTGGCCAGCCGAGCGGGAAGAAAGCGGTGCTCTGGGTGCGATTGGAAGGATGAGTGGGACCGGCACCACAGCAGGATATGTGAGTGGATGGTCCGGCCCTGGGGGCCAGACCTTCATGAAGTCCAGCTGCACGGGGATATTCATATTTGTATACAAATACGAAGTAGTAGTAACACATTCATGAGAAAAATGGTCTCACTGTATACAGATTAAATGCTTATATTGCTTTGAAGCCTAACCGTACAAGAAAGCAACCCTAATGAGGATGTCCAGTTTCAAATAACTGTCAAGAGACTAAAGGTACAACACTATACTATTTGTTGGCTGAGGAATAACATGTTTTGATGAAAGCCTTGCTACACTGGCAGAATTTAAGATAAAGTACTGTCATAACAGATACATTGGCCAAACACATCTTATACTGGTGGTGCATGTTGCTGACAGAGCACATTAATAACATTTCTCTCCCTGGAATCTGTACAAGTATGTCATCCTGGCACTCCAGTTACAAACATCCAATCCCCAAATCCCAAAAATAGGAATGCCAGAACAGAGCACCTCCACAGAGATAAGCAAGAGAAAGAGAATATTTGCTACTATTATGTGTATCCTAAAGCCTTGTTCTTGGGAAGGATGCCATGTGTGAAAGGCATTCTTCCCAAGGACCTATATGATGCTGTCATGTTCATCTCACCCTTCCTCTCATGTATGTGTTCTGCTCATAAGTTAGTACACTAGATAGCTCAGGTGATTTTTGGGTGGTTCTGGCGTCAATCTTGTTTGATATTAAAGATAGCTGAAGCTATCTTGCTGAGGATGGCTCAGATCTCCATGGCAACTGTGGGTCTTCCCCAGTCCTTGCTTTATACCATACATTAAGCAGGTACACTGTTGGTGGGATGATGGCAGTCTGGATGTGGAGGACCTTTTTTTTTTTTAATTTAATAATCAACGTCCTATGAGGTTTAAACTTAGTGGGGATTGAGAAGCACTATAGAAATGATGTACTAATTAATTTTGTTAGACCAAGGAAAGTGTTTCTTGTGATGGGGATTTTCATTTCACTTCTCAAAAGTGGTTGGTTATAAATTGTTGGTTATAAATACAGCTACTCCTGTGTCTTTTCCCACTGGGGAAAAGACGCATCCTCAAGAGAGTCAATTAAACACATAGGAGTACAGAACACTTAGAATGAGATCAACCAAAAACTGGCTCAGAACCTATTTGTAGTACCTTGTGGCAGTGAATAATCATCCTTTGCCAATATTTTATCTGTACAGTAAGATCCAGTGAAGGTTTTTATTGGGGAAACAAAAGTCAATAACATTCCAGTAAGTGTCTGACTCATTTGTCTTTTTAGAAGCTTGGCTATGAGATTCTGACATTAAAGAGGTGGTATGGTTAACATATTTTATTATGTACTCTTACTGCACAATAGACTTTAAAATTTGTCCATTGGGTATATCCTGCAAGATTTTCTGCTGATACAAATGGTCGCATTTTCATCCATCACAGTAAAACAGGGGCTCTTGTCAGACTTAATTTTTCATAATATACCTTATGTCTGACAACTGAGCTGGGTACAAAACAGTGGCTCAGAAAAGCAGATAAAGAATGTGGGGACAAAATGCTTCTGCACATGTGCTTAGCTCCAAAATCTGACGTTCTCTAGAAATCTTTTCATGCCTGAAATTTTGTGTTATTCACCAAACTTTATTGAACTTGAGCAGCCTAATATAAGAAGCAAAATGGCTGTGTTCATCACCATTAAAGCACTGATAGTTAGAAATCTTCATTGGTGAAATTCAAATCACCTAGCCACAGTTCTGGATCTACTCACCCACCTCACTAGGTACAAACAGAATGATGTTATCATGAAACATGAATTCCTTAATCTCTTCACAATAGACCTAAGTTCTAATGTAGGGAAATTACTGAAGCATGTTTAATTTTCTTCACATAATGGAAAAACATTACCAAGTAGGCTGGTCAGCATTTAACAGTGACAAAATTAAGATAATGTCTGAAATCCTATGTCTTAGTATAGTAAGTTACAAGTAGAGTTAGGTGCATTGAATCAATGGGGATTTAGTGAATCAACTCCTCTGTAAGTTCCACTGATTTAATGGGCCTACTCTGGCTGTGTCTTACTACACTAATCAAAAGGATTTCAGCTAATGAATAAGTATTGTGTACTGTGAATACTTGTTCCTTTTTAACCAATGGAGGGTTAAGAAAATATGATAGAACAACGAAGTTCAGACTAACATATCACTTGTTTTTAAAACAAGAGGTACAATAAATCAAATACTCCAGGAAACTGAAACATCCTTTGGATTTCCTGCACTGAGCACTAAATCTCAAGTAATGAATTCTAAGAAAGTAACTTCCAATCAGGGTTCCTTTTCAATAGCAGGCCAAAAAAAAAAAGGCTTAACATATATCGCAGTGCAACTTCAAGAGACTATAAATGATTCAAGAATTCTGCAGGAACAGCTTTAATTCTTTGCTTTAGGAAACACATAAAACTATGTTTCATGGTGAATCAGTGAGTTCTTTATAGAGCCTTGTGAGGAACTACTCTTGCCACCTGCCATGAAACCATATAGGCATAACTAAAAGGTATATAAGATATTATTTCTGTATAAACTGAGACCTGCTCGTCTAATTCCTTTGGGCAAGCACCTGCTTCTGTGATCCTTTTGTCCCCTTACAGTATCAGCTTGGCATAAACTCTTCAATGGAATTTATTCACTTAAGGAAATATTTTAATTTTTCTCTATCTCCAAGTCTTGGTTTCACTTAATGCATCTCTTTTAGAGGCATACTGTGTGAGGGAAGTTCTCAGCCTCCAGCGCCTATACTTTGATTAGCTTTGTTGTGACACAAGAAAGAAATTGCCCCGCATCTTTAATTGAGAGACCAATGTAGACTTCAAAAATAATTGGAATTCCCATGAATTATTTTTACAATAGCTCCACTCAAAGGAATGTATGTGTCTTCTTTAAAAGTCAGTTGAAACCTTATGTGAAAATTGCTGCAAAATCATTTCTGCATGGCTGTGTTCCATATGATGAACGTAATGTCTCAAAACCACTCACCAATTTTTGCAATCCAGTTGAAGAGACAGTAATGATGTCAAGAATGTGTAGTACTATTGTGGGCACCCCTCATGCAATCAAGTTGATGCATATCAGAAAATCTTTCAAATGTATTACTTGCCATGTCAAATGCTGCAGTATGAACTATATTTGATGTGTGGACTAAAATATTTCAGTCAGATATAGAGACAGTACAGGTTCTCAATATATAAAATAGCAGAATTTGGTTATAGGAATGTACATATGAGTTATGAATGAGAAATTATTATTATGAATGATTACTGGAAAGCATATCCACCTGAAATTTACATTCCATGATCAGCTGCATCACATCAGAGTTCTTTCAGTGGTTACAGAAGCTTTGCAAAGCACGAAGAACACTAGTTTTCAGGTTTTGTAACTGAAGTGGAAAAAAATTGCTCTGAATATGTTCCTACTTTCCAAATATTTTAGTCTTGCAGCAACCTTGTGAGGTAGGTTAGCTGACTCATGAGGCCACCCATAAACTTCATGGCTGAGTGGAGATCTGAATCTGGGTCTCAACAGCTAGGACTATAACCAGAACACCACATCAACTCTCACTAAAACTAAGGAGGTACAGTTCCACAAAAGATCCAGGTGCTACCTGAGACAGTGAATTTCTGAATATTCCAAAAGGATTTTGTACTTAGTGGCTGAAATCCTGTCTCTTACTGTAGTAAGCCATATTAGAATAGGCCCATTTTCTCAGTGGGGATTGAGTAAGTCCATTGATTCAAGTAGGCCTACTCTACTTGTGACTTACTAGACTAAAGTAAGATGCAATTAGAGTAAGCCATCTTAATCAGAGGAACCAAATCCCCATTGATTCAGTGGACCTGCTTGAGTGTGATTTCCTATGCTAAGCAACAGGATTTAAGCCAGTGTCTGGATATTTCACATCTAACCTTTATATTCATATATAATGGCCAAAATCCTGTTCCTTTGTTTAGTTAATCACACTAGAGTAGGCCCACTGAATCAATGAAGATTTAGTGAGTCAATTCCTCCATAAGTTTCATTGATTCGAACGGGCTTACTCCAGTTGCATCTTACTTTAATATAGTAATTTAAAACTAAAGTAGGCCTATTTGAATCAATGGAACTTACAGAGTAGTTGATTCACCCAGTCCCCAGTGATTCAGTGATTATAATGTTATGTACTATGCTAAGCAAGAGGATTTTGGCCAATGTTTTCAAATGTTAATGGGCATTTTTGATTCAAGAAAAAGTTAATTTAATGTTAATTTAATAATGAGGAGAAATAATTCCGCTTGCTTGGAAATTTCACTGCAATACAAATTTGATTCAATCATTTCAGTATATACATGAGTGTCAGTGATTAAGGCATTATTTGCACAAGGAGAGAATAAAGAACAGTTCTCACATCACAGTATAAATTACAGTTTATGCAATTAAGACAAAATAGTAAAATACAAGTCAGAAGAACTAAGGCAAATGTCCTCATACTGAATGGAGTCCTAGAATCATGTCATTTCAAGGTCAAAACAACATAGCAGAGTTGATTGTTATTTCTGAAACTGTCATAGTAAGCTTTACATTTGTTTGTCCATCTGTGTCAGGACAAAACCTGTTTATACAAATACAAAAATCTACTTACGGGGATTAGATTTTTTCTGACTAAACCAGCTTTCTACAGATACTTTTTCCAATTATGTCAAATCTTTTTCACTTCTTTAGCATTGCAATTTTGCAATTACTCCTTCAAGTACCTGACATAATCTGATTCCAGCTACATAATTAGGCAAAAGTAGTCTTGCTGAGTTGAACAAAATCTTTCTAAAATAGCATCCTCTTTCCCAGAGCATATACCTAGATAGTCTGAAAAAGTTGGTCATGGCATGAGAGGAATAGGTATATTTTATGCAAGCCTTTTAAATAAGAATAGGTGTTGTACAAGACAATAATGTGTTTATTTCATCTGTATGCTAATAACTATTTAACTTGTAGAGGAAATGCTGGTGAAAGCCATTTTCTTTATTGTGTTACCAAATGATCTTTTAATAGTCAATAACTAAAACTGTCAATAAAAGTCATAACTGAAACTTACAAAAAAAAATTCCATTTTACCTCTTGCACTGTTTTCTTTCCAGACAGGCCACTAGCTGTCATTTTCACATACAAATCTTGTTATATGTTTGTTTATTGCTTTTCAGCAGTCTCTATAATCTTCACGGATCAAAATATTTTACATTTGTCACAGTGACACGTGCAATGGAGAGAAAATATGAACAGCTGCAGGTTTTCCTATTGGCAATGATATCAAATAACAGGCTTTTCAAGAGCATGGTGTCTGATCTTTCTGCAGATAAACCAAGACATGCCTTTCCCTTAAGTTTTATGGAATAAAATCGACTCCTGGGTTCTGGAAATCTATTCAAGTTTTAAAGGGGTCCTGTAAGTCTTCAGGAAAGCTGTCCACATGTTTGTGTCATAGCTCATTGATCTTCAAGCATCTATACATAATGAAATTTAATTCATAAAATATAGTTTTTTCCTGAACATCTAGTCAGTAACTATGGAGTTAAGAACTTAGTGTCTTATTTCATAACTTGCAGAGTTCACTAATGATAGAAAATAATGCATGGTAGTCTTTAATGTTTTCTTTATTCAGTTCAAGATGCATGTGTTACAGAAATATCTTACCGGATGTTATGCAGGACTGCAGCCTAGAAATAAAGTGTATAATATACAAGAAAGCTAAGACATTTTAAATGTTCAGCTAAGGAAATCAGTACGTTTGTATGTTCCTTCCTTTTTCTCTCTAGAACTCTTTAGCAAATTTCTGGAATTGGTTGGATATCCATTTAGATTTAACGAACATTAGGGACCATTAGGTACCCACTGCTCATCAAGACTAATATTCAACAGAAGTGCTGGTCACATTTGGGGTTGCATTTTGTCAGCAATAGTGACTTTGGGCCAGACACAGAGGTGGGTGCCACTTTTGGCAGTGCTCCTTCTTTTCACCACATGGCTGTGAGTTGCT
Source organism: Intellagama lesueurii (assembly GCA_037013535.1). Taxonomy (NCBI): domain Eukaryota; kingdom Metazoa; phylum Chordata; class Lepidosauria; order Squamata; family Agamidae; genus Intellagama; species Intellagama lesueurii. Next base: position 52,815,246 of record JBAJHW010000003.1, on the reverse strand, counting down.
CCCTCCCAGGACAAATCGGCCAATAGAAGTGGTTTCCCAGACAGACCACAGATGCTGGCTGCCCATTTGGTCCACTGGGAGGTTTAAATCTATTTGCTGGCCACCCCAGACCTCTGTTTTCAGATGCATGGCAGAACCTGGACCCATTTCCACCCAAACTATGGGCGCTTAGAGAAAAGTCATTATCTGGGGAGCATTGATCTCAGTTGCCCCCTCCACAATTATACAGGAGGGTTGTGGAAATCAATAAGTCCAACAGCTTGAGACACTGCTGTTTAAGGCAGTCTTCACTATTACATTCTTTGGGGCACTCAGGATTAGCAAGGGGGTAGTTAATTCAGTGCATGATGTGTCTAGGCTCACCCTTGATATGAAGGATGCCAGAGGGGGAAAGGAAAACAAACCACCCTGTATACTTCGGAAAAGTGGGGTCCCTGCCCAGTTAGAGCCCTAAAAGAATACCCACAGGTCCACCCACGGCAGTCTGGCCCCTTGTTTATGCATGCCAACAGGCAGCCACTCACCAAATTTCAGTTTGTCAGGGTCATGTGGGCAGCCAGGTGAGTCTGGAGTTCACTCCTTCACGATCGATGCTGCCACTGTGGCTACAGAACTTGGGTTTCTTACAGAATGCATAATGGTGATAGAGTGGTGGAAATCCAGGGTATATAAAACCTACATTAGGATGGGGGTACCTGCTTACAAAGTTTCTTTTCCTTCGTTTTCAGCTCAAAGGAAATTGGCATTGGGCCTGGGTATATGCTGAGTCAACAGGATGCATCAGGCAAGGTGGCTCATGAGGATCCATCCCCTATTCTAGAACCAGAGACTACTGGCAGCTGTAACCAATAAAGTTGTGGCCAATATTTATACCAAAACCAATTGTGTATGTGTAGTTATTTGCATTCCGGCCCTAAGGCCACCACTGGGCTCACTGACAACATTTAATCACAGTCTACTTCTCTAGAAATGCAGGCTCAGTGGCCTTGGGATTCAGTAAGTCTTAAATTCAGAAATATGTCCTATTCACTGGAGCACTTGAATTCATCTTTAACTTTAACCATAACTACACAGTTAAGAGCTTTGCTGAACTGAGTAATTAAAGCTACTTTTTATATTATTGAGGTTTTCACTAAGCATGGCCATGAAACAGTGTCTTATCTCGTCGGTACTTTTTTAAAAAAATACAAAGTTAGCATTATTTTGATAGAAATGGCTCAGGAGAAATGTGGCACTACAATGCTGATTTACACTGATGTGATATGTTGAAGTATAAATTATTTTTCAGCCACACATATTGTAAGAGAAGCTACAAACTTGAGTTTGCAAGACATGATCAGGGCTATTAATGATAGACCTTTTGCAGGGATTACTATAAATTGGAAGAGATATGGTGGCAGATTATTACAAGATGCTGTAAAGTGAAAATTTGGCTCTCAGCATTTAGGTTGATGTAGTGTTTAAACAAATGAATTAAACAGAATTTGACTAAGAAGTGATTTGGGTTAGCTACTACACTGATTAACCAATACACCTAAAACTGCATATGGCAAGTCCTATCTTGGTACTACTGTTATCGATCCTTCAGCTCACTACAAGAGGTGCAACTTTGCCCCATCTCTGGAGAACTCAGTAGTTCAAGAGAGGTTGTAGTGGAAGGAACAAACAGCTGTTAAATATTTGCTCCTTTGGCACAAGTAAAAGCAGCAAAGTGCCCATCAGTTCTTGAGATTAACAAAGAAAGAAGAACTAGTTGTTTTTAAAGGAATTTAAATCTGACTCCTTTCCAATTGACTGGCTTTGTTTGTCTGTTTCCCTCCCTTCCTGATTTTTACACAGTTAGTAGGTTGATATATGTAGCACATTTGGCAGGCATAGTGCAGGAGAAAAGAAAGTATTGAGATGGGGTTATATGAGACACAGCTATAGTTAAGGGAACAAACCAACCCATGGGTTGGCCCAGCAAATAAATCAGGGATAACAAAGACTATCTGATGCTGCTGCCTGCAATTCCTCAGCAGCGTCAATAGGTTTTAGGAATAAGAATCTGACAATGGCTGATCTTAAGCTAAGAGCCATCACGAGGTCACCCAAGTAGGATGCTGACAGAATATAACCACCCTGGCTGCTATCTTGAAGCATTATACAGCAGGAGGTGTTTGTTATAGATGCATTTATTAATAAAATTCAAGCCATTGTCATATTGCCTTGGAGTTTCTTCATTTAGCTTCGGACGCAAGAGGTTTTCATCCCATTGTAGCAAGGATGCCTGCTATGACATAGGCATGTCATGTGTTTCATTGAAAAACACAATATATTTTGTCCTTAAAAATATTTTTATATGTAGATGCAGAAATTTAATCAGTTAAAACAAATATGGACAATTGATAGAAATCTAATAAAATAATAAATAAATAAAGAATTATTTAATGAAGCAAGGGCACTAGAGAAAAATGAAAAAAAAGAACAATAATATTTATTTGTATTATCTAATTAATAATGTGTATGTAAATAGAAAGATGTCTAACAAGCAAAAAATAAGAAGCTTCCGCCAATATCTACTCATCCCTCAACCCCCAAAATGATATACAGGTCAAAATTCTCTTGTGTATTTATGTCTGCATGACACTAAAGGTGTAATGTTTGAAGGTGAATTGCCTTATGTTAATATATCATCACAGGTACTGTCTGTTGTGAACTGAGTCACACAACTCAGAGCACAGCAGGTAATGTTTAAAATAATTTCTTAACTTGAGTCAATTCACCTCCAAAAGTTACATCTTTAACATGACACTGGCATAATCATGCAAGAAAATGTTGGCCACTAATACAGTGAGCCTATTTTTCTTCAGTTCTTGAGAAACCTGCCTCACTCCCAGGGACTATAGGAACATAAATTGCAAAGAGAATTCAATATTTCAAATACAACAGTTATGATCACAATCACCATCATTTAGGAGCATTAGTAGTAACTGTCTGACATTCTTCATCATCCTGACAACAGTGAGAGGTAAGGCACCATTGTTCCCATGGCATAAATGGGAGAACTGAGACAGGGATACAATGGCTTGTCTAACATCAGAGGTATTATGCTACTGAATATTGACTGCAAGGAGCACAGGTGAGAGGTGTTGCTGCCTTCATATCCAAATTGTGAACTTCCCATAAGCAATTGGTAATCATGTAAGAGCAGCATGTTGAACTAGATCGGTCTTTTGTCTGCACTTGTGAATTCACCTATGAGCTGAGATTTGTATCAGCATTTTCACCACATAATTTGTTCAGTCATCTATAACATACCTCAACAGAAAAGGCACTATTCTGAAAACTATGGATTTCTACATATTAGCAATTGCCTTAGATTCTAGGGCCTAGAAAATAAATAGAACAGTGCTTTAATCATGTCCTCCTATGAATGGCTCTTTGAAAGCTTTTGATCCTGGTAAAGATGAATTTTCCAAACATCATGAAACCAAATTACTCTTTATAGATTTGAGAGCATAAAGAAAGAAAATATAACTGAATTGTATCTTAGAATCCATTGCACTAACCTTGACTATAAAGAGCATTTCTATATATATTTTTAATGGGAGCTCCTAAAATGGGCTGTTTTCCTGCACCCTTTACACATAAAGATTGGTCTTTCAGATACTTCCGAACAATTCCTGAATGATAACAGGATTAATCAGTGTTATATCTGCCAGCCACCAGCAATATGATTCACAATATGACCCATAGAAGTCTCCTGAGACCCCAAAGGTCGAAGATGAAGCATGTGTGATTTCAAAGCAATTCTTGGCACAATTAACTGCATGACCTGCAAGATGAACAAGCATATCATTTAATTAATTGCTTCATCCCTTTCCCCACTGTATGGTGAAGTACTGCTCTTCTTTTATTGATACAATCAAAAAGACTACATGTTAAATACATGGCTGATGGTTAAAAATGGGAATTCCAAAACTTGGTTGTAAGCCTGGATAGCTTAAGAGTACAGTAATGGTACATTGTTTTCAGAGGGCTCAATCTCAGATGATTAGATTCTGGACTAGAGAGTTAGTGCCATAACTAGTTAACACTAATGTTATTGTTAGTGAAATAGGAACTTATAAAAAATACGATTTGCCCTCCAACACTGTTCTTGTCTGGGTACAGGAGTTCTGTTCCCCATGCACACATCTGAACAAGTGTCTGAGAATGGAAGTAGTGACTGCCGGAAATACATCTGAAAATGGTACAGGAGCATGAAATTTTGCACTTCAATTCTATTAACAATTTCAGAAGAGAACAAGAGTGGATTTTCAGGTAAAGCAAGAAGTGTATGTTGCATGCATGTTTGTGTGCACACACAGTGTCAAGATCTCATGAGTCAGTTGTTGCCTTGGGCCATATCTTATTACACTAAGAAAACTGCAGGATTTGACCAAACCCCCCTAGTACAACCTATATTGGTCAACCAGTTGGTTAATGGAAGCTTGCAAGAAGGAAATGGATGAAGCTGTATTCTCCATCTTGCATTCTCCCAGGATTTAGCAGCATTAAGTTTCTTTCATCCTGTAAAGATAAAAGAGCATCTCTCTGCAACCATCATAAAATGCTGAAAAGCAATCAGTTAAGAGCAGCAAGAATGTCAAGAAAAAATGTGTTTGGAAGAATTAATTGCAAGCATCTCAATTCCTTTCTTCATCACAAGTATTTGCTTCTTTTGTGTCATCTGATGGATATGATTTATCCGATTTGCTGTTCTAGAGTGAAATTTGGCTGAAAGGCAAAGTCTAAGCACTCACATAATGCCCACAACATGCACAAACACTTTAAAGCTTCAACAGTATGATTTTCAGCCCAACATCCCTGACGGTTATTATTGGAGTGGAACTGGGAGTTCAGTAGGTTAGAAGGTCCTACTGTGGAGGCAGCAGGAAAAGTCAGTTCTATTATTTCCATCATGCTTTATAATTACAGCACCTAATGCTGCACACCTTCATTTCTTTCTGAGGCTTGTGCACACCATTGTCCAAGATAGGTTTCTGAATCAAACCCTAGAATTCTTTCCAGGGGGACCCTCCCAGTCTTTGAGTTATCTCAGCAAATAAATATTGCATCATCTCTTGTTTTGTTACTGTTATGCAAGTCAAGTCAGATTCAGAGATGACAGGAAAAACATCACTGACGTGCCACTATTGTCCTGGACATCAAAGTGTGAAAATGTGCAGAAAGAAGCAAACAAGAGGGGGTTGATCTAGCATATACAGTACACCTCCAGACTTTCTATTGATTGGTACAACTCACTGAGCAAAACATTTAGTAAACAACCATAACAAAATGCAAATGAGAGCTCAAGAGCACACAAGTGTCTCATATCTTTTTGAGTTACTCATATATGAGAGGTAGCAAAAGCAAAAAACAAAACAAAATGAGAAGCATTAGCATTCTAACCATTAAAATATTTAATTTCTCTAGCATCCTCAAAAATGTTTTTCTAGATTTCAGTTTTTCAACTTGGGAAATGAACTTTTGTTCTTAGGAAAAAAACCAAGGATGAGGCTTTCCCCCCAACCCCATTTTTTCTGGACCTTCGCTTCTCTACCTCACTGCTTTGTCATCTTAATTCTGTTATATCAGAGCATACATTAAATTTAATAGGAGAATCTGACCCTATTCTAATGAGTCATGAACCCAGTTTTATAAATGTGGGTGAAAAATCGACAGGTTACCTACCTGTAATTGTAGTTCTTCGAGTGGACCTCTGTGATTCACACTATGGGTAATCCGCACATGCGCGGAGCCTCGTCGGAATATTCTAGAGCTTCTGCGGAAGCAAAGGAAAATACATTAGCATAGACCCCTCCCCCCTGGTATATGTACCTTGGCGCCAAGGCTCTCCCTTCACTTAGGTCAACCGCCGCATAAAGAAAAGGATGTGACAGTGGGGAGTCCGGGTTGGGACATGTGAATCACAGAGGTCCACTCGAAGAACTACAATTACAGGTAGGTAACCTGTCGTTCTTCTTCATGGCCTCTGTGAATCACACTATGGGTGACTAAAAAGCTACCATACCCGGAGGAGGGTGTCACGCCAAGGTAGATGATAACACAGCATGCCCAAAAGCAGCATCAGATTACTGCCGAACGTCCAATGTGTAGTGATTGATAAACGTGAATGGCTGTGACCATGTGGCAGAGGCGCAGATGTCTGGTACGGGGACGCCCCGAAGAAACGCCGTAGATGTCGCCAACGCCCTAGAATGAGGACGGATACTCTGTGGCACTGGAACTTGAGCAAGCTGATAAGCAAGCTGGATGGTGGATGCAACCGAGTTAGATATTCTCTGTGAGGTAACTTGAAGACTGTTGGCAGAACGTTGGTAGCTGACAAAAAGTCTAGCTGAGCATCTGAAGGATTGAGTGCGGGCTATGTAAAAGCCAAAGCCTGTCTTACATCAACAGCATGGAGGATCCTTTGTTCACGAGTAGAAGGATACAGAAAATAGAAGGAAGAACTAAAGGTTGGAATAGGTGGAACTGGGAGACAACCTTGGGTAGAAAAGAAATATCTACAAAAAGTTTAACCTTACCTGGGTAAAACTGGAGATAAGGGTAGTCAGACGTTAAGGCCGCAAGTTCACTAGGACGTTGAGCTGACGTGATGGCCACAAGAAATATCATTTTGAAGGTAAGTAACCTGAGGTCAGTTGATGCCAGGGGCTCAAACGGGGCCCTTGTAAGTTGTTGAAGGACCAATGTTAGTGACCACTGAGGTGGTGGAAGGTGGACATCTGTGGTACAGGTATGATAGTCCCTTTAGGAAACGTTTCAGAGTTGGGTGTCTGAAAAAGTTAGCTGCCTGAGAGGTTGGTGGTTGATAAGCCACAATTGCAGAAAAGTAGACCTTGAGGGACGAGAGAGAAAGACCCTTAGTTTTTAACTGCAATAAAAAACATAAGACAGTGGTAAGAGAGGAGTTGGTTGAGGAAAAAGATGACGCTGCAGTAAAAGCTTGAAATTTTCTCCATTTATACATATAGGCCTTCCTGGTTGAAGGTTTCTTTGCATGCTGAATGACATACATCAGTGAGGCCGAATCCTCCACGCTGCGAGATGAAGAGCAGGGAGATCTGGGTGGAGAATTTGATTTTTGTTCTGTATGAGCAGGTGAGGTAGACGGGGCAGGTGATAAATGTTGGATGACAGCTGGTGGAGAATTGGGAACCATGGCTGTCGCAGCGACAATGGAGCTATCAGGATAGCATTGGGCCTGTCCTGCTGAAGCCTGACTACAACTTTGTGGAGGAGCAGGAACAGTGGAAACAGGTAAATGAGTGACTTGGGCCAATGGCCGATGAATGCATCTCCGCAGGAGTTCTTGCCTACTCCTGCGTGGGAGCAGTAACGCTTGTAATTCCAGTTTACCCGGGAGGCAAAGATGGTGGGTGTGCTCCATCGTTTGCACAGGGAGAAAAAAAAACAGATTGATCTAGCTCCCATTCGTGGGCTTGAGATTCTTTTTGACTGAGGAAATCTGCCAGATTGTTGTCTTGACTGGCTATATGTATTGCCGTGAGACAAATGTGATGAGAGAGGCACCATTCCCACAGGTCGACAGCAAGGTATAAAAGACTTGGGGAGTGAGTGTCCCCTTGTTTGAGAATATAATATATCATGGTGGCGTTGTCTGTGGCTATTTGAGCCATTTTGCTGACTAGACGGTTTTTGAAAGCTTTGCAAGCTTTTATTACTGCTAAGAGTTCTAGCTCGTTGATATGGAGCAGTTTCTCTCTTTGTGACCACTGGGCATAGATTTGCAGAGATCAGCAATGGGCACCCCAGGCGGTAAGGCTGGCATCTGTAGTAACCTGGATTTGTGGGCGGGGTTGTTGAAAGGGCCATCCCATCATCAGGTTCTGAGCGGAGTGCCACCATGTAAGCTGGGAGGCGAGTTCTGGAGTGACTCACAGCAACATATGTGGTGAGTCTGTCAATGGGTTGAACAAGGCTAGGAACCATGCCTGGAATTATCTTATTTTGAGGCGAACATGCTGAACCACAGCAGTGATGGACATCACAGTGCTTAAAACACGTTGGACTGTTAAAGCAGATACAAGCGCATGAGAAGTGAAGGAACGTAGTAAGGAAATTAGATTGAGGCATTTGTCTGTTGGAAGAAATGCCCAAGCAGATTTGGAGTCTATAATTGCTCCTATACAATGAACCAGCCTTGTGGGTTTTAACTTGGATTTGTGTAGATTTACTGCAAGGCCGAGATCCTGGAGAAGAGACAAAGTGAAGCAAATGTCTTGTTGTGCTTTGTGATGGGAGCGTGCTACGAGCAGCCAGTCATCGATGTACGGGGAAATGTGAATTTTGTGAAGTGTGAGGTAAGCTGACACAGGGGCCATGCATTTGGTGAATACTCGGGGAGCTGTTGCGATTCTGAATGGAAGTCCTTTAAATTGGTAGGCCTGAGTTCGAGTTGGAAGCATAGGTAGGGCCCATGTGAAGAATGAATGGAGACATGAAAAATAGGTCTTAGGTCTGTGACTACAAACCAGTCTTTTCTGCAGAGTAAGGGGAGGACAGACTCGAGGGTAACCATGCAGATCTTGGTGGTAGTGATGTACTGATTTAGCTCCCTGAGGTCGAGGATGGGGCAAAGGCCTCCATCTTTTTTGGGGATGGTGAAATAGCGAGAGAGAAAACCTATGACTGTGTGTCGTAGTGGTATGGGTTATATGGCATCTTTGAGTAGTAACGACTGTATTTCTTCTTGTAGAGTTTGCGACGGACGGGGAAGCTGGTGGAATTCAATGTGGTACCCGTTTTTTATAATGGAGAGCACCCAGGCATCTGTAGTGATGTCTTTCAATGTAGGAAAGGGCAGGAGGAGAGGTGGGAGGTGGTATTGGGATCTCGGCTGGTTGGATGTCAAACATGATGCTTAGGCTTAAGGTCATTGCGCGTAGTGGTGGTTTGTTGGCGAGGTTTGGCTCGGTAAGGTTGTTGTTTGTAGTAAGGCACATAAGATGTTTGTCTTTGAGGTTCTTGTTGAAATTTTTGATAGGAGGTGTAAGGGCTGATTGCGCTGAGGGTGTTGCTGTTATGTAGGGTAGACTCCCGAATGCCTGGCAGCTGTCCTCCTTTTCTGAACATTCTCAAGAATGTCATCAGTGTCGGCATTGAAGAGACCAACTCCATCGAATGCGAGATCTTTAATGCGCGCACACGCGCCTTGGCTAGACCCGGAGTTCTAGGTCAAGAGAAATGTTGAAGCGCTACAGAGGTAGCCATTGATTTAGGTGCGGCATCAACTGTGTGTCTAGCGGATAGCATCTGTTGTTTCGCCATCGAAAGACCCTCTTGTTGAAAAGTTTGTGCTAAGACCCTTTTATCTTCGGGGAGAGCATCAATAAAGGTAGACATATTGTCCAGAGAAAACGTTGGTAGGTGCCCTTAGCTCCCTGATAGTTAGCAATTCTCATGGTGGAGGCGGCAGAAGAGTATAGCCATCTGCCCATGGAGTCAATGCGCCTCTGTCTTTATTAGGTGGTATTAGTATTTGTCTGTGTTGAGAGCGAGATTGTGAAGGTTTGACAAATATGGAATTGGGAGCTGGTTGTTTCCGTAAAAAGACTGCGCCTGGGTCGTGTACTCGATAAAGGTTGTCTATGCATTTTGACACCGAATGAGATGATGCTGTGTTTGGTCCAAGAATGTCTAGCTGTGCTCAGGAGAGAAAGGAGCATGGAGATATGGACTGGTGTGATAGTATCTTTAGAGGTGGGATCATAATGATGATCTGCTGCTCCAGTAGTGGGTCTATGGACTTGTAGGTCGAGGGATTTGGCCATACGAATCATTAGTTGAGCATAGGTTTGAAAATCCTCTGCTGGTGACGGAGGGTCTGTGTCTGCCAGGTCAGAAACCGGCGATGTTAAAAGTCCTGATGGTGTTTGATGCCTGGAACCATGGTCGGCATCATGCCTCGAGTCAATCGACTGTCGATCAATATTGACGTAGAGCGGCTGGTCCTCAAAATATAGGTGTCGATGCCGAGTTGTTGATGTCGAAGGAGCGTCGGTGGACAGTGGTCGATGTTGAGGGTCATCAATCAGTATGGATGTCAAAGGTGCGTCCATGGACAGGGTCGATATCGAGGGTTGTCGATCGGTATCGATGTCGAAGGTGCGTCCATGGACAGGGGTTGATAGCGAGGGTCTTCGACTGCTGCCGACACGGAAGGTGAGTCCATGGACAGCATTCAATATAGAGGATCGTCAATATCGAAAGGGTTGGTATCGAGGTGTGTTGAAATGTAGGTTGCTGACGGTGTTGAGACAGCTGCCGAGGTGGTAAAGGCGTCGATGGACCACACTGTATTATGGTTGAATAGACAGACGCCGGTGACGCTGAGCGGGACGAGCACTCACAGTCCTCGTAATGGAGAGGAAAATAGTAACTTGCCAGTGCTGCAATGTGCCCGGAGCCAAGGAGTATTGATTGGCTTGTTTGGGTCTCTTAGGTGCCAGCAGATAAGATGTGCCAGGTAGTCCTGGGCGATCATGGTAATAAGATCACTTCAACACAGAAGGCTCCCTAGCAGAGACATCCTGCAGAGGCAGCGCCGCCGGACCAGGAAGAGTAACTGGCCGATAGTGTTTGGTGGGCTTCTCCGTTAGGCACCGATCGGGGCAAACGGCATCCCGATGATGGTGCTGAGCGTGATCTCTTTCTGCGCGAGAAGGCAAGTGGATGCTCATATAGGCTTGGTGTCTTCGTTGATGTGCCGGAGGCTGAGGTGGTAGGCCTACAGGGGCAGAGTAAGGCACAGTTTCTGGTTGCATTTAGCGCCATGGATGTCTGGCGAAGCAATTTGTGAAGACTCACTTGGAGAGCCTGAGGATTGTTGCGGGCTATCAGGGGAAGCCGTGAGTCGATCAACACGCTGTTCCCATTCAGGAGACTGCAATGGTGAGGTTGATGAGGTGGAAGTGCCTCCTCATCTGAAAGAGAACCGACGCAGATGAGGTTCCCAGACTCTGGTGGTTGTGGAGTTGGCAAAATGGTTGTGGAAGGCTTCGATTTGAAGACTTAGCCTTCTTCGGAGGTGACGGTTCCGGTGCCGCGGAAGCGTCCATGGACAGTTTTCTCTTAGAAGCTGTTTTCGATGTCGAGGGTTTCGATGCCGAATGTTTGGCTTTGTGCACTCGCGTGACCGTCGATATTGAGGGCAGAGTAGGTTGTTGATGATTGGAACGAGATGCAGTAGCTGACGGGCGCTGTTTTGTCGCTTCGGAAACAGCTTCATCCATGGCTTTAGAAATTGCTCCCAGAGCCGAAGCTTGAGTCTAGAGAGGCGACTGTGGAGAACTCCACATTTAAAGTTTTTGCGGTGAGGGGAAGAGGAAGTTTGATGGCCTCACCGAGGCAAAAAAGGCATTTAGCGTGGCCGTCAGAGAGTGGGATCTCGTTATCGCAGGCTACATAGCTTTTAAATGGGCCTGAAAAGGCCATGAACCGAGAACCGATTTAGAAAAGAAAACAACGGAAAGGTGGGAGGGGGGACGTTTCGGCCTTAAGGCCGGAGCGTATCTTTTGAAAATAATAAGGATAATAATAATAAATAAAGTTCAATAACTTTCCTTCTTTCGTTTTCAGATTTCTCACAGAAGCAACGATCGAGGCTCTCAACGTGGCGGTTGAAAGAAACTGAAGGGAGAGCCTTGGTGCCAAGGTACATATACCAGGGGTGAGGGGTGTATGCTAATGTATTTTCCTTTGCTACCGCAGAAGCTCTGGAATATTCCGACGAGGCTCCGTGCATGCGTGGATTACCTATAGTGTGATTCACAGAGGCCACGAAGAAGAACCTTGTTTTTACCCATTTTTTGTTCTTGTGTCTTGAATTTGCTATGCATACACACCAAAGAGAAAACGGTAGAACTTGATGTTTAGTGATATTAACTAACTATGATGACCAGGTGAGCACAGAAAGCATAATCTAATTCACAGTCTCCATTTGAATTATAAAAATACTAAAGCTCACTGAATCAAAGTCTGGGCTCTGTGTAAACATTATAAATACACCTGATAAACTGGCTAAATGTTTTCATCATGCCATCATTACAATCTGACAGGATTAGTTTCAAAAAACAAGACCAAATTGTGCAAAACCTGTACTTTATACTCTTACATTTTCTCTCCAGTTACTTAATAGTTAAATGTATTTTTGCCCTGTGGGAAATGAAGAATGTGCAATTTACAATGAGTACCATTATTCTTTAATGCTAGCGGAAGGATGAACACTATAACCTTTGATGTTATGCTGTGAGACATGTAAAATAGATGCAATATAATTAAATCGTGAATGAGGAAAGTTATAAGAAAATGTGTTCACTGGCGGACCTACCTAGCTGCAGCAGCCTTGCCAAACAGACTTGGCAAGTTGGAAAAGATTAAGCTTTCTGGAAAGAAGAGCATAAAAGGCTAAAGAACTATGGCAGTTGCTGTGAATTGCATTAGAGGATCAGAAGCCATCCAGACCTTGAATGGATCATAGCACAAAGATTACTGCAGGATTTCTGAAAATACATTAAAGAACTAATAAACTTTGGAAATGTTTCACTTCATTGAAATACTAATTTATTGAATGCAATGTGTTTATTCTATGCAGTGCTTCAAAAGGACCTTTCAAAAAAAAAAAAAACTGGTTTTAGCACAAAGACATTCACGCACTACTCATTTGTTGTAAGGATTCAAAATTCTTTCCTCTGATCCATTAAGGTAATGTTTATATTCCGAATTCATCCAACCTTCTCCATTTCACCAACAGTTTTTAAATCAAGAAATCAATGAATGATGCCCTAGTGCACATATATACTCTTTACCAAATATGATAATTGTTTCAGTGGCCAGTATCCTGTTAATCCTGGTATAACATAAAGTTATGTCACTGTACATTTGCTGCGTATTACACCTGACAACAAGGAATTGTGCTATGGAATCGTGCAATCAACTGAAGTGCAATTCACCAGCAGAAGTGCTTCAGGAATAGCACTTCCACCTAGGCACAGAGCAACTACTGTGTGTGCAACCTCAAGTTATGCTGACATAATAGTTGCACAATAGGATTTTAGCCAGTGTTTTGCAAAAATCATTTACTGTCCTCCAATATATTTAATAAAATAGAATTATTTTCAGATAACGTGCTTCACAGACTTCTGTCCCATTACTGTTGCACAACAAGACTCAGAAACACTGAAGTGACTTGCTAGTGATTAGAATGCCTTAAGTTGTATCTAGCAAGTATGGTGAAACAATGGACAGAGGAGCCTTACCTTTCATAAGAAACATGTGCCACTGAAATTAAAATGTTATAAAAATTATAGCAACATTATAGAACTATAAAAGCATGAAGGGAGGGGGAGGGAATGCTTTACATCTATTTAAACCTGCAATATGGAGGAGAATTTGGAATTTAGTACTTTGAGATTTGAACACCACTTGACACATAAAGCAGCCCAAATGGAGACATTAATGTCTCTATTCATTACCCATCACATTCCTTTCTGTGGTTAAATCCATATAATTACATTCAATACTCTCTGAAAACACAAAGACTTTAAAATTACTTACAATGTTTACCTTTTTCCTTTTTCCTTTTTGTGGAAAAGCCTAAGATAGCAGAGTTGGAAGTAAAAAACTGAAAGGTCTACCAAACTGACAGATTGGGCTGAAATCCAGCAGTAAGTCACAACTAGAGTAGGCCCATTGAACCAGTGGGCATTTGGTGAGTCATCACCTATGTAAATTCCATTGATTCCTTGGGCCCACTCTAGTTCAAGCTAACTGCTAGATTTCAGCCAGGGAGTTATATGAGACAACTTCTGACTGTCATTGCTGATGGTGTCTGAAGATGTATCACTCTAGTCAAAGTCCACAATGCAATTGTTCTCCCAATGACTTACACATCTTACTGTCTCATGCATATAGGCAAGGGCTCTTTATAGGCACTGGCACCAATTTTAGTCCCTTCTACACATCTGTGACCTCTTGAGTCTTCAAGCAGAACCAGAATCAAAGATACGACAGCACCAGGATCAAGGTTATCTGCAAAACGTAGCTGAGCATCTTGTCTTGCAATGAAAACCAGTGCCTGCATAGTAAAAGGGATGACAAAGCCCTTTTACTAAGGTTGTGTGTAGCCAGTAAAAACAAATACCACATAAGTCTACTATGCCTGTTGGGAGGGGATGGGGGAAGGAAACTTGTAAGTTAAGGTGCTTGTTAAGTAAAGTAAAGCCACCAGGTAGTGCTGTGACACAAGCAAATGCTAATATGTCCAGCTGTGGAGGTGGAAATGGAAGAAGGACATATCCTCCTTTCCCAGAGGTCAGATCAAGTGGAGGATACTAAACAGATAAGCACTTCCTGATCATCCGTGATTCATGCAGCTTAACAGACTTTCAGGGTGAAATGTATTGTTCCTTTTTTAAAAAATAAATAAATTCAAAAACAAATACAAAAATACAAAATACTTACTAATACAATCTAAACCACAGTGCTCCCCCATACCCACGGGACCCTTTGGAACAATACTTTTAATACGAAACTCCTTTCCAAAATTGTATTGATTGTTGTTTAGAGGCTTTCCCCTTTCCTTTCACTAATACAAATTCAACAAATCTACCCCAAATAGCATAAAAACATTTGAACTTATTTCCCCTCTTTTCATCTTAAGTTCAGTAGTCAATTTATCATTTAATGCAATGTCCCATACTTCATTATACCAATCTTCTAATTTAATATCATTTTTATCTTTCCAGAATCTAGCTATTAATATTCTAGCACTTGTCATAAAATTGGAAATCAATTCCTTTGAGCAATAATCAAGTTCTATCTTATAAAAAATTGACAACAAAGCAATTTTAGAATTGACTTCGATATCTTTTCCAAATATATCACATATTTCCTTAAAAATCAGTTTCCAAAATTTCTGAATCCATTTACACTCCCACCACATATGATAATATGTGGCAGTTACTTTTAACCTATCAGGGAAAGACACCATATCCTCTTAGAATTGCTTACATCAGCAGTTAATGTATGCAATCCTGCACATGCTCAGTTGCTTACATTGGAACTTTCCAGTATAGACCTTTAAGTTTCGTCTGTAGTCTATCCTCTTGCCCAACAGTATCCTCTACCAACACCCAACAGTGGCATATATTAGTCAGAGAGAGAAAAATATGACAGACATGCCAGAGGGGATATTCCAGCTAAAAAGCTTTCATTGCTGCTGCCACTGGAACTGAAATGAATGAACAAACAAATATGAACAAGTCCGACCATCAATATACAGAGCAGTGCCATTGCTTGCTAGCTAGCTGCTATCTATTGTCCAGTTTTCCTCAGTGAGCAAGGCAGGGATCAGCAGCAGGCTCTGTCAGAATTTTGGGGAACAAATAATTGCCTGAGAATGTTGTCAGGTAATGCCAACAATACTAACAAGTCCAGGATCACCATCTCAAGACATAGCTGATAAATTATGTTTAAGCTCATGAACTGTTAGCTGGCTGGATAGCTTAGTGGTTTAGGCAGAGCCAGAGTTTGATTCCCCACTGTGCCTGTGAATGGAGCCAGCCTGTGTGCCTTTGGGCAAGCTGCACAGTCCCAGGGCACCTCCAGAAGAAGGGAATGGTAAACCACTTCTGAGTATCCTTTACCTGGAAAACCCTAGAAAGAGTCACCATATAATTATTATGAACTCTTATATACTAATGACTTGATCATCTGCCATTCTAGCATGGCAGACAATGGCATTGGCGTTATTCTGTACAGAATTTGCATTATAGCTTCCAGGAAGATATTTTAAGTAGGTTGTACACAATCCAAAGTTTGGTCTAGCTAGGGTAGCTGATAAATATTTCATCTTTATATAAAATGTACCAGTAATATTCAGAGTTTGGAAATGTTACTCTTTGGATTATAATGCATGGCTGGCTAGAGTTGAAATCCAAAAAAGTAATCTAAGTTCTAGCAATATTACCTGGCCATCATATACAGCACAATTAATGACAGACTGAAATAGTATCTGTTTCACATTACTAAAATCAATCTCTCCCCACTGAAACGTACCACCCTGCCCATCCCTAAAATATGCTATGATTTATTATCACATGGAGTTTTAGAAATACAGCTGCTAAACTGGAAATGTATTAGTTCAGTTTCAGAATTTTCTGGAACACATTTACAAAAGCATCTCTCTCTCTCTCTCTCTCTCTCTCTCTCTCTCTCTCTCTGTGTACGTTTTGTGGCTTTACCAACCTATAATAATGACTAAAAGTCCTCCATAAACTTTGCTGACTGGCAAAAGAGACAGTCATAAATCATGATGGCAAACTTCAAAAAAGCCAATACCATGTTAATTGTATGCTAGATGGCCTGGATTTTGCAAGCAAATTGTTAAAACAGAAATTCTGGCCTATGACAAGTATGCTCAATTGAATTACCAAGTGATCTTGTAATGTTACATAAGTACACGATGAACATAAGATGGTACTCAAGCTCTCTTTCACTTAAGTGTTGCAATTGAAGACAACAAAATTGGAGGCAAGCATTGTGAGCAGCCAACAGCACTCACAATGGAGGATAATGTTTGAAAATACCAGAGCAGCTGTTGTAATTCTCAGACATATGTGTCACAGAAAAAAAAGTCTCTACCAAAGCATACATATTGCTAAATATAGCAGAACTACAGCACACCTACACATAAAAAGAAATTACATCTATATCAGATTGATAAAGGTAGGGCAGCATAATTACATACTGCATCTCAAAAACACTTGGGAGATGATGTTTCAGAAGAGGATAAACATTTTCAGCATTGTTTCACCAATGTTCAGTCGGAAATCCTTCAATCATACCTTTCCAAAATACTTCTTACTGAGGCTAGTGGTGTGGGAATTTTCAGCTGTGAAGTGCAGCATGAAGAAAGAAAGAAAGAAAGACCTTTTTCCACACAGTAAACTTGTGAAGGGAGAGAGAAGAACATGCAAGGATGTTAAATGGTATGAGCAGGATGATGGAACAACCAGGAGAGTATGGGGGAAGTGATCAGACAACCGCTTGCCCTGGAACAAAAATGTCTAGATACACTACTGCTTGTAGAACTTTTTTTTTTCCATTCTGGGTCTGGATGACTATGAAAGGAATGCATGCCCCAGAATCACTAAAAGACTATAATGTATAAATTTGTCACTCCTGCTAGCTAACAATTTTGAAAACATTTAAAGGAAGCATTCAAAGATGTTGCAATGATCATTTTCTATATTGTTGACCACAGCACAATAATACCAATCCTCCAGCTGGTTTTCATGGAAAGAGAAAGAGCAATGGAAACATTACATTTATGCCAGAAATACATCATTTTCTGTAAACAATTATTTATTCCCAAAGCTGTACAACCATGTGTATTTCATTGCTTCAGTCTTCTCTTCTTATTCCCAGAGCAAACTGCTGAATAGCATGTTTCTCTCTTTTCTTGTCACAAATTTCTTCAAAATATGTAAGAAAAATAAGAGGTTTGGCTGAAGTTAGCAGGAAAATTCGTGTTATTTTGGACATGGGTTCATAGAAGGAATGGCATTTAAAGGAAGTATGCCTTATAGGATGCAGATTAGAAACAGCAGAAATAAAGTCACTTATTTCTGGCATTATTTTCTTTTCAAACTCTGCTGCTGGAACCTTTCAGCGTTTACAAATAAATTGCTAAGAAAACTTGTTAAACCTCAGAAATGAGTCAGACAAGAAGAAATCATTTGTGCTACAATGTTTTCAGGCTTGAGTTTTCACTAAACCTGTGTCATATTCTCTCAAGGAATAGCAAAAAGGACAAAATCAATGAAAAACCCAATTGTACCCTAAATACAAGTGGACTCAGCAATGACGCAGAAAGTCTGTAGTTTAACTTGAAAGCTATAATTCATCTAAAGTTCTTCTTTTAACAAAACACCACAAACATGCAGTGTAATATGTGTTTATTTCCATTAAAGAGAAAGAGAGACAAAGAGAGATTGATTCAAGAATGCGTTCCTCTGCTGAGATACTCTGCATTATGAATTCCCTTTGCACAAACAAGACTTTTAGACAGAAAGCTCAGACTTTATTCAACCAATAAAGATCCATTTTGATCTTCCTTGAAACTAAATTGCCCTTATAGCTGAAGGTTTCTACTCACAACATTCTGTATTTCCCTTTACCTTCTCTCTCTCTCTCTCTCTCTCTCTCTCTCAATCTGACAATAAATTAAAGGTATTTTTTTGGTTGATTTTAAAATTATGAACCATTTAGTTAATTTATTAAAGGTATGAAATCGCAGTATAGGTTTCTTGAAAAAACAACTTCATGCTAAAGCTAAAATTGTTTCATTATTGTTCATAATTGTCGCAATTTTGCTGTGTAACTGTATTTTGTGCATAGCTTTGTACTTGCTTTTACATTAGTGATTGGGTTGATTGACAGTTGACAGTTGTATGCGGGATGTGTGTCACAAGTAACAGGTATGACAGTTGGGAAATGTACATTTATGGAATAATATACAGTAATTGGAACTGCAAGCTGATTGGTCTGTGTTCTTCCTGGCTGAAGACAACATTCTGTTTTGTATATAAGGATGTGTATGCATGTAAAAGAGAGTTAGGATAAGTTAGTCAGTTAGAGACTTCAAGAGTCAGAACAGAGAAGAATAAAGTGTGAGGGAATGAGAATGAGTGTAGATTGTTCTGAGCAGTGGCTTTGGTTTGGACCACATAATGTGTACTAAGGCAAGTCTCTCTCTCTCTCTCGCTCTCTCTCTCAGGAACAGAAATGTATAAAATATAATAGAGGAAAGTAAGGCCTTTTGGTTATATGCTGAAAAAGCCTGGAACATAGGTTTTCTTTTTCCCCCCTTTTTCTTTACCTGTCCATTGAACCTTTTTATTTGTGTGTGTGTGTCTGTACATCCACACCCTACCCACACCACTATTTCAGTTTATAAACCCTGCTTATTATTTTACGGAGAGTAATAATCATATGATATTGTACCAAAGCATTCCACTGGTCAGTGCTCTGACATGTTCTTTGTTTTAAATGGGCAGTATGTAGTCAACCCATAGCTGAGGAAATGTTATAGCAGCAATGTAAAAGGGGTATACTGGCTGTTTGATTGGATTGGTGATTGTGATAAGCCAAGAGAAGGAGACCCTGGTCACAAGTTTAAATATCAACCTCAAATTTAGTGTATTTGGCTGGCAGCATACACAGGTACTTAAGATGTGGGAGCACTGCAATATTATTTTAATTTTTTATCTTCTCTTGCAATATCTCATCAATACAGCTTTTATAAATGAATAAACAAATAAATGTCCTGTTGCAGCTGCTTGAATAGCTTAGCAATTTAGACATCTGGCTGCAGAGGCTGGGAGTTCAACTCCCCACTGTGCATCCCAGAAGACCCAGCCTGTGGGGCCTTGGGCAAGCTGCACAATCCCAGGATGCCCCCAGAAGAAGGGAATGGTAAACCATGTCTGAGTACTCTCTACCTAGAAAACCCTGAAAAGGGTTGCCATAAGCCAGAATTGACTTGATGCCATGGAACAACATGTTAGTCAATTTAACAATTAAACCAATTAGAACACTCAGTCATGGTGTGGGGAATATGGGGAATATTTTTTCACTGCCAAGTACACTGAAGAAGCTAATAGTGAGTAGGATACTCTGAGAAAAATAATGGATAGTTCCAGTATCAGTAGTTGGCATGGGCAGGTACTTTTTAGATGCCGTGGCAAGCTCACTGTTAATCGGAAAGTACAAACCACCACAGCTAGCTTGGGACCTCATATCAGGTTAACAGCAATTGATATGCGGAGGAAGAAATTCTGGATCATGTAGTCTGTTCCTCCAGTGCTAGAGCACAATGATCAATGTATATGTGAGGGTGGAGATACCACTACTGTTTGGAAAAGTTGACTCTTACTCTGAAAAAGAGGAGAAAGTAAAGTAGAAACAGGTAAAAACGAATAAAACTGAAAATAAAACAGATATGTTTTAGTTGATAGGGAAGAATGTAGAAAAACACATACAAGGGGGAAAGTATATAAATAAATATGTATGTTATAGAAATCATGTAAAGAAAATACATGGGAATTTCCAGGCAGCAGGAAAAACAAAGTCTCATGACTTGATGAAAATAAAAGATGGGGGAGAAATGCAGACAGGATGTGGAGAAATATAATAGAATCAATTTTGAGTATTGTACAGTGCACTTATTACTGTATGCTTTAAGAGAGTGCTTTAAGCACTATGGGGCAGTATATAAGCAGCATGCTTTGCTTTTTTTTTTTACTTTTCTTTAATGTTGTTGGGGTATTGTTTCTCTGACATCAGGTGGATATAGAGTTAAAATGGAAGTCCAAAACAGCACTTAATATCAATTAATTTATCAGTTCATTTATTTAGTCCAAGGACCATATGTCTCTTATAACAAAGCAAAAAACAAAAAAAACAAAGATTAAAAAGTACTAGAGATCAATTTCATAGGATTAACTGTTAATTAGCCTCTTTGGTCTATTTTGCAAAACTATGTTTAAAAATACTGTCACCTTCTGAGTCAGCACTGGTGTAAATTGTTTTGCTGATGGAGGGAGGAAAAGTGCACCCAAATGCCTCCAGCGCCAGCAGGTTGTTCTGAACCACCGTTGGTTGTCTGGTAAAGTCTGGTTGCTGTTTACCTGGGCCTTTGGAACCTCAAAGACTCAGGCTTTAGTCAATCAACAGCTAGTGGTGCATTTATCATCTATTTTAGCAATATGGATTTTAATAATATGGATCTTTCCATTGAGATTGAAAAGTGATTCTGCTCCTTTACAAAATATTCAAGGCAAACATGATTACAATCAAGCAGAAACAAAGCATGTAATTGTTACAGTATTGGCCTAGGATCAAAGAAACTCTGACTCAGTGAAAAAGCTCATTGTGTGACCTTGGGCCACCATTGCTCAACCTAATCTACTTCCTTGAGTTCTTGAAATGATATAATAGATGTATGTTTTGCCTTGAACTCCCAGGAGAAAAAGTAGGATTGAAACATAATAAATAAACAATAACATGAATACATTCCATTCCACTTAGCAGGAAAAAATCACACACACACACACAAAGTAATACAGCCTTATGCTGTTTCTTCCTATGCAACAGTTGTGATGATGGTACTTAATGCCTCTCAGGGTACCTTTATTGGACACAACAAATACTTTTGAGAAGAGAAAAATCTAACTTTGTATCCTTCCAGCCTCTTTTAGTTATCTTTAGTACTATTATGAAGTGTTGTAAGTGGAATTCAGATGGCTGCTAAAAGGTCATGTATTTCAAATGAAAACCTATAGTCAACACAGACCACGTGGTAGTCATGTGAAGCAATAAGTACAGTGACACATATTTTTCAAGCAAAATAATGTTTGAAAATACTTAGAAAGGAAAATAACTACAGGAATTATTAATTAGTTACAACCTAATTTTCACTGCAAATCATACGAGAATGCTGAAGTAGATTAACTACAGTGAAGTTAATCTCATATGCTGCTAAAAGTATTGAAGATACAATTCCATTTCTGCAGGTTTCCTACTTTTACATTATGTCTATTGCAATATTGATAGCTAAAAATAGTTTCTCAGATGTGATGCAGTTTTCATTTTTTACACTCTGATGCTATAAAAACATGATTTATTATTACTCCAAATGTAGTTTATAACTAGAAATCATATAACAATAGAGCAACAAAAATAATGTAATTAAATATGCCGCAATGTTCATTTAAAAGGCATCCTCTCCTCAAAGTAGTTTAACATGAATCATAATATCCAGTCTAATTAGTTTTTATAGTCTCCCAAATTATTTCAGTTAAATTGTTGCACTTACAATGAAAACAATGTACTTAAAAAAAACATGAAACAGACTGCACATCATTAATTCCCATTACATTTAAGAAGACTACCTTCTTATATTATGTTTGTTCTGTGGAAGCTATATCAGCACAGTTCCATTCTGCAAATCTCAGGTAATATGACAGGCCAGAGGGAGCAACCCACACTGCAGCTCCTTTCTATAATGGATAGTGTTTCCTATAGCTGGATAGTGTTTCCTGAAAGTGTGACATTGGCATGGGAAGAAACTGAAGCATTGCCCAAAGCTTCTTTCACATTAGTCTTTCCGGATGGTATGAACTCATGTCACAGTGGCTTCCTAAGTAGAAGGATATAGAAAAAGGCAGCCTAACATTTTCAGCACATAGCAACGCAACTCTACACTGTAATTGATTAACAAATTAATATGATATGCCAATATTGTACTGAAACCTCAAAACACACTAGAAATTTCAGAGGGACATTACAGGAAACAAGATATACAAATTCTACTGGACAAGATTCTTAGCCATACTACTGAAGTCTTTATTATTATACTCATATCCTTCCAGACTATTGCATGAAGATCTGAATTGCTGCATACTGAAACTGATAGCTAGTGTATCCTCTGATGGGAGTAATCCTCTTCTAAGGTTATAGGCAATTCTCTTCTAAGGTCAACATTTCTGCATAAAATCTGTAAAACCTGTGATCCAAGGATTGAACTCAAGCCCTTCTGCATGCAAAACCGGTGTTGTACCACTGAGCTATTGACCATTCCGTTACTGATTTCCCATATTGCATTGATTTTGTGTTTATAATTAAGTCATGGTGACATGGTGTTTCTTGCAATCTATCCTACTGACTTAAAAATAGAATAAAATACAATTTCAACTGCACGATGCACCACTGGCATGTATACTGTAAAACAATATAGAATAAGGCTTGGATTTATATAGTCCTGACTTCATAACAGAATGTTTGTGTGGACCCAGCATCTATGTGGGTCTATCTGCTGGACCCTTTTGCTATAAAAAAACAGTATACTTGAACATTAACTTTTAGGATGTGTGTACTAATTCTGAATTACAGTAGATGACCCACAATACTGGAATGCATTGTTAGACTGACTTCCTTCTTGTTGTTGTTGTTGTTGTTGTTGTTGCTGCACCTTTTGTGAAGCACTTTGCAGATCCATTTTGACTTGGAGACTGCAATTTATTCAACTACTGCTTTCTTAGTGATGATGGATACTATTCAGTTGGTACATTCCAAGGATATTGGCAGATTCTGGATTAAATGGATTACCCAGTTCCATTTCAACCTGATTTCAGTTTTGATTATGAGACTGAAACAGCTTTTGCTTGGTGGACAAGGCAAAAGCTGTTTTAGTCCCATAATCAAAACTGAAATCCAATTGTATGCCAGTAATTAGACAGAAGGAGTGTGTCCTTGTTATCTTAGCTGGACGTCTTTGGGGATTTTAATAACCATTATCCAAAGTTCTTCTGAGCTGCCTCCCTGGGATGAGACTTAGAGGCACAATTCTGTAGTGACTTTGGATGTTCATGTAGAAACAGGCTCAATGAGTGGTGCTGAGAGATTCCTATTCAATGAGTTGGCCTGTGAGATTTCTTAGACTCTACTGGTCCTAATGCTACTTAGTATTTACATGAAAACCATGGGAAAAGTTGTCCAGAGATTTGGAATTCAATGCCTCCAATAAGATGATGATACTCAACTCTATTTATGCTTTCCATCTAAATCTGAGGAAGCTGTTTTGGTTCTAAAACAATGTCTGGTGTCAGTAACAGACTGGATGATGGTAAACAAACCAAAGCTTAATACAAACAAGAGAGAGGTGTTGCTGGACAGTGAAAGGGCAAATCAGGGAGTTCAATATTTGTTGGACAGAGTTTCACTAGCCATGAAGATATGGGTTCACAGTTTGGGTATACCCCTGTTATCCTCCTTTTGTAAAAATTCAAGTCTGTGGAACTCTGGCAGGTCCAATTTGACACCTGTTAGAGAGAGAAGAAAACACCAACCCAACATGCAAATTATGGGGTAAGGTTTATTGAGGAATAGGAATTCTGCAGAATTGGAGACAAATAGAGCTCGCTGGCTCAAATCAGTTCATCTCAATAAGAAAAAGCATGAGCATACCTTTATAGGGCTTAATTCACAACAAGCTGAGATCATAGGCTCAAGAGTGATTACTTTGCTTACATGCTTTTGTAACCTTGACAGATAGCATCAGACAATGATGGAGAGCAATATGTTCATACAAACTAATTGATTTCATTGGTTACATAGTTCTGTGAATACAAAGTAAATAGGGATGCTTTTAGAATACAGGAACCGATTGTTGTTAGCACTCTCTGCTTGTTACACTGACATGCAAAAATGTCAAGCCGCTAACAGAATGCTACATTTCCTCTGTCCCTTTATCTCATCTTCCTCCAGACTTTGTGTCTACAGTTGCCCATTTTGTCCTTGGAGTTAGTATGGGATGGAAAAATTACTTGCGGTCTTATCTAGTAGGAGGAAATAAATATTCAGAGCAGCAGGTTTTTTTTACTGAATGACCCTTATTGTTATACTGGCTCTGTTTAGCCTTAAATCCTATTAAAAAATTATATAAAATATATTGGAAAAGGGAAAATAGATTTTTGCAACTTCCTTGAACTCGGATTTCCAGGTTTTAGTGGTGGGGAGGAAAGTATTTGCACACTTAAAATTTGTGTGCCAACTGCTCCTTGTCATGGACATGTTTGATTTGACTATGATGACACATACCTTAGTTAGATCCCTCTTGGATTACTCTAATATGGTCTACATGGGATTGTCTTTTCAGAAACTTCAGCTGGACTATTACCCAGGCTGGTTATAGGGAACATATAACAATTCAAAATGCTGGCCATGACCTAAAAATCCTAGGCTATCTGAAATACCATCTTCTGCCATACATGTCTGCCTGGACTTGGAGATCTGCAGGAAAAGCCCTTCTGTTAGTACCACCACCCTCAAAAGCTTGTTTCGTGAGGATCCAAGAAAGGACCTCCTTAGTGGCTTTGGAACTCTTTTTTTGGGGGGGAGGTCAGCTTATCTTCTCTATTTTCATTTTGCCAGCAGGCAAAAACCTATTTCTATTCAGTCAGACCTTTGGCAACTGCCTACCTGATGAGAACGGGAGTTTTCACTGGAGTATTAATTTCCTATATTTATCAAAATTTAAGTTATCCTCAGTATTTTAATTAAGACATTTTAGAAATACTATATCCATAAATCATTATGTAAAAATTAATGACACTCAACTGTATTTCTCCTTTTGATTTAACTGTGTTTTAATACTATAACTGATTTAAATATGTTTTAATATTTATAACATTGCCTTTTAACAATATTGTTTTCTAACTGCATTGAAAGTCCCCTTACAGTACAGTAAAGTATAGATGGTTTGTGGTTAGTGGAAGATTAGAAAAAGATTTTTAATGTGAATGTTTGTTGGCTCTTCTTAAGGTTGCCAGCATCCCACCCAAACAGAAAGCTGAGGTACAATCAAGAATAGCCAGAGATGTACTAAAAATATATGATATAGAGAAGGCTTTTAATTCTAACAGTAGCTGAAATTGTCTATAGTGTGTTAACTTACCTGAATATATGAAGCCCTAAAATATAGTGGTAAATCATAATTTGAAATATATTAATTATTAGTACAGTGGTACCACTAAAATTTCTATTCTTTATTATGTACACTAATTAGTGTATCTGATGATTCAATAATTCAGCTTCCAGCTTCATTTCCTTACAGGCGTATGATCCATTCAGAATGAAATACAAATATAGCTATCCATCACCATGCAATCTATCTTTATTATACAGTCAGCAAACACTGGAATTAGCCACATGCAGGTCAAAGGTATGTCCATGTTAATTCCAAGTTTATCTGTCTTGTGATATAGAATTGACAGATAACCTGAAAAGGCAGCACCGAGTTTTGCAAATATATTTCTAAGCACTTTGCTTTGATATCTGCTTAATTTTTTTAATGATTTATGGAAATTGTCAACTGATTTAAGTGAAATCTAGTTTATACCTACCATAATTATGCAAGCTTGAAGCCTTAAGGGATCAGCATGGAATTCAGCTATACATTCTTTATCATAATAAATATCTTATTACTCCACATGCAGTAGGAAATGCTGTGCTCAGTATTTCATAACACTGTTCAGAATTCTATAACAACAACATACATACATACTTTATTGTTACGGCATCGAGCCATACATAAAACAAAATTGAATGCAAAACTTCAAAGACTGGCATGCACTACAAAGAGCCACACCAGACATACAAAAAGTAAAATATCTAAAACAGCAAATATAGCAATATAAGACCAAGGTCTAAGGATTTAGCTGTCTATTCTGGCTACTATAGCATGCCACCCAAAATTTCGCTACCAGTTCCGTAGTAGTCCGATTTTGGTCGATTAACAATTGATTACAGTAGTCCGAGTCCGATTGACCTGCCATATCTTTTAGAAGAGGTGAATATATTTTCCTAGAATCTTATTATGCCTGTTACATCTGAGCATCATGTGCTCGATAGATTCTATCTTGTCAGATCCACAAGGGCAGAATCTCTGTTCCCTCGGGATCTTCTTAAATCTGCCTTCCAACACCACAGAAGGGAAAGCCTCACATCTAGCCAGAGTAAAGGCTTTCCTAAACTTATACGTCTCAAGCTGTGATACATAGGCCATAGGGAGCGGATGATATTTATGCATGTCTATTGCTCTAAAACTGGGGCATCTACTGAGATCTACCTGTCTCTCCATATCCATTATTCTCTGTTTAAGGGCTGATTTCGCTTCATCCCATTGCATGCTCAATATTGCTTGAGGAGAGAAGCCCATTGCTTGCAATTTATTTAGGACCGCTTTTAGCCACCTCGATTGAAAATTGTCCTCTAGGAGTAAATGAGTTAATCCCTGTAATTGAAAGTTTATTTTAAGCCAGTACTGAAGGGAGGCTAGTACAATTTTGGCTACCATTGTTAGTGAGCCTGTCTCTAAACGAATTTGTGCATTCGTTACGCATCTTGGAACTTCAAGTATTGCTCTAAGGAATTTAGACTGAACCCGCTCTATCGGGTCAAAGCTGCTGGGTGGAGGCCCCATAAAGGTGCCGTAAAGCATCTGGCTGACCACTTTTGTCTGAAAGAGTTTTTGGGCTGCTGGAACCCCCTTTTGAATGGTAGAACCTTAAGATGGCGTTTGCTATTTTTTCCCCTTGGGTGGCTGCATATTGTATATGGGCATTTCTGTCCCCAGTGGATTGCAGGGCCATACCTAGGTATTTAAAACAGGAAACCTGTTCAAGAGATTGCCCATTTATAATCCAAGACCTTTTCTTTTGTCTTCTACCAAAGGCCATAATTTTTGTCTTTTGATAATTTATTTCTAATTCCTTCATTCTGCAGAAGTCTGCAAATTTCTTAAGGGCTCTCTTTAAGCCGATTGGAGTTCTCGCTAAAAGCACGGCATCATCCGCATAAAGAAGGATAGAAATATGTCTTTGATGTAATTTTGGAGAGTGAAGACTAGGAGAATTCAGATGTTCTACTATGTCGTTTATGTATAAATGAAACAATGTTTATTCTCTATTAACTAGGTTTGTATTTCTATTCAGATAGCATTTTTTTAAATTAGCAAAATATCAATCCAGGTATATATGGTATTTTTTTTCTTCATCATATAAGAGCATAACAATAGCCCTGCTGCATCAGACCAAAGATCTATCTAGTCCATCATCCTGTTCCTCACAGTGGCCAATCAGATGCTTATGAAAAAAACACAAGGAAATAGTAGCTTTCCGTTAATGTTTACCCTCAGCAACTGAGATCCAGCAGAATAGTGCTCTGATCCTGAAAATAGTAGCCATTATGATGACCAATTTTAATGTCCCTGGATTTTTAAAAATCCCTTTTGAGAACTATATAATTTGGTGGTCATCATCACATCCAGCAATAGTAAATATTACAGTATGAAGAAGTGCTACCTTTTACAGTCATGGCCAAAAATATTGGCACCCTTGCAATTCTGTCAGAAAATGCAACCCTTCTCTCAGAAAATTGTTGCAGCATGTTTTGGTACTCACATGTTCATTTCTTTGGTTTGCGTTGGAACAACAACAACAAAAAAGAAAACAGAGAAGAAAAGTCAAATCTGATACAATCCCACACAGAAACCCAAAAATGCACTGGCCAAAATTATTGGCACCCTTAACTTAATATTTGGTAGCACCTCCTTTGGAAAAAATAACTGAAATCAATCGCTTCCTGTAACCATGAATGAGTTTCTTACACCTCTCTACTGGAATTTTGGACCACTATTCTTTTGCAAACTGCTTCAGCAACTGCTGTTTTGAGATCTCTCCACAGGTGTTCTATGGGATTCAGATCTGGACTAATTGCTGGCCATTTCAGAACTCTCCAGCACTTTGTTTGTAACAATTTCTGAGTGCTTTTTGAAGTGTGTTTCCGGTCATTGTCCTGCTGGAAGACCCATGACCTCTGGTGGAGACGCAGCTTTCTGACACTGGCCACTATGTTGCACCCCAAATTTCTTTGGTAATCATCAGATTTCATGATACCATTCACACAGTCAAGGCATCCAGTGCCAGAAGCGGCAAAGCAACCCCAAAATATCTTTGAACCTCCACCATGTTTGACTGTAGGGACTGTGTTCTTTTCTTTGAATGCCTCATTTCTTTTTCTGTAAATAGTGCCATGATGTCCTTTACCAAAAAGCTCTACTTTTGTCTCCTCTGTCCACAGTACGTTCTCCCAGAAGGATTGTGGTTTTGTCACATAAATTTTGGCATACTCCAGTCTTGCTTTTTTATGCCTTTGTGTCAGCAGTGATGTCCTCCTGGGTCTCCAACCATAGCGTCCCTTTTCATTCGGATGGCGACGGATAGTGCGAGCTGACATTGTTGTACCTTGTGTCTGCAGATCAGCTTGAATTTGTTTGGAAGTTAATCTGGGTTCTGTATTCACCATTCGAACAACCCTTCGTTGTAATTTTTCAGTAATTTTGCTCTTCCGTCCACGTCCAGGGAGGTTAGCTACAGTGCCATGGGCTGTAAACCTCTTGATGATATTGTGCACAGTGGACACAGAAACATTAAGATCTCTGGAGATGGACTTGTAGCCTTGAGACTGTCAATGTTTTTACACAATTTTTTTCTCTGAAATCCACAGACAACTCTTTACACTTCATTCTTTTCTCCATGCTCAGTGTCACACACAACACAAAGGTTGAATCTACTTTTCTCCATCTTAACTGGTTGCAAGTGTGATTACTATATTGCCCACACCTCTTACTTGCAACAGGTGTGTCTAAATACAAATTAAAGGAGCATCACATGCTTGAAAAGCAATTATTTCTTACAATTTAGACAGGGTGCCAATGATTTTAGCCAGTGCATTTTTGGGTTTCTGTGTGGGATTGTATCAATTTTGATTTTTCTTCTGTTTTTTTGTGTTGTACCAATGCAAACCAAAGAAATGAACATGGGAGTACCAAAACATTTGCAACTGCAACAATTTTCTGAGAGAAGGGTTGCATTTTCTGACAGAATTACAAGGGTGCCAATATTTTTGGCCATGACTCTGTTACTCTGGGAG
Organism: Intellagama lesueurii; assembly: GCA_037013535.1. NCBI lineage: Eukaryota > Metazoa > Chordata > Lepidosauria > Squamata > Agamidae > Intellagama > Intellagama lesueurii. The sequence continues at coordinate 52,785,618 of JBAJHW010000003.1, read as the reverse complement.
AGGGATGTTGCTACTCCATCTGTGAGGGCCTCATTCACACATCTTTCTACCCCACTCAACTCTTCCATGCTACAAGTTACCTTGGCCATCACGGAACAAACTTCTTTCATGAACATCAGCTTATCAATTTGATCATGGCTTATAGAACCCATATTCCCTTTGCCAATATTTCTTACTCTGTATCTACAGTGGGCTGAGTCCTGTTGGTAGTCCCAGTTACAATAAACTTTATGGGCAAAATCTTGGTGGTGTAGTTGCACCAGTGTGAACCACAAGTAAGCATTAAAAATAATTAATTTGAATCAAAAGCTTTCTATCCTCCCTCATCATTTCATGTTCTGAGGCTCCCTAGGTCTCTCCTTTGGCTTGGGCAAACCTTTGGGAGCCTTGGGATGGGAGGGAACCTCTAACAGTCAAAACTCACGAGATTACCGTCACCAGGATTGGGACTACTAGTGGTGACCTGGCAAAGACTTTTGACTATTAAATGTTTCTGTCCTGAGGCTCCCAAGGACAAAGTAAAAGGGAGGCATTGGAAAGTGAAAGTGGGTGGTGGTGGAGGATAAGAAGCTTTCAATTTGTTTATATTCATTACTTCCATCACCTGAATCCCGTTTATGCCAGCATAACTACAGCAACAGGATTTTGCCCACTGAGTTAAAGGCTGAACAATGAGTTAACACTAACATAAGTTCCTTTGATCCAGTGTATCTGTTTTAACAAACCATACCAACTGAGCACTGCTATGCAAAAATGTGCACCTTTTAATGGACACTTTATTAGAGAGATTTTAAATGCCAAAAAGCACACTGCATTTGAGAAGCATCTGTGCTACTGTAAAGACTACATGAGGTGTTGAATGTATGACACACATGTGCTGAATCTGCAAATTAATGCTGGTGTAAGGTTTTCCATTGAGGAATCTTCTTTCTTTATTTTGTGCTGATGCTGTATCTTTCAGATTATGTACCTCTTCCTTTCTCATATATTGATTTTTATGTCTAGTAAACTGTCCCTGTGTTGTTTGCCTTTTTTAATGTACGTATTTTGTATGAATTCATTCTCTGTGGCATCAGGAGGCATGATAAATCCAGTAAATTAATGTTTGCTACATACTGGCTATGCTAGACACTGAGTTCATGCATGTTTCATGCCATAACTGCATTAAACATTTTCTGTACAAATGACAAAGGAATCAACATAATACAGCCATAAACCATTCTGCCCATTTATTTATTTATATTTATACCCTGCCCATTTAGTGAACATGCCACTACTCTGGGCGGCTTACAAAATATTATAAAACATTCAGCTGAAAATATTAAAACCATATAAGACATATAAAACATATTAAAAGAAAACAAACAAAACCCTACCCCCTCCCATTAAATTCCCCCACCTGGGACATAGGATGGCAGACAATGGGCCAGCAGTTTTTACAAAAGGGTAGTGCTTGGGAAGGCCTGAGTAAAAAGCCAGGTTTTAATGTGCTTTTGGAAGCTCAGGAGGGTGGGGGCCAATCGCACCTCCACAGGAAGAGAGTTCCAGAGCGAAGTGGCCACTACTGAAAAGGCCTGGTTTCTGGTTGATGCCTTCCGGGCCTCTTTGGGAGTGGTGACCCGCAACATTAAAGACTGGGAGGTATGGGTGGGACATGAAGATGACCTAAGGGAGAGGCGCTCTGACAGGTTGCAATGTCCTAAACCGTAAAGGGCTTTATAAGTTAACATCAATACCTTGAATTTGGCCCGGAAGCATACTGGCAGCTGTGCAAGCAAGCCAGGACAGGTGCAATATGGTAAAATGTGTTACATGGTGTATTGACGTATTTCCAAAAATTAAAAGTCTGAAATGAGATTGAATGAATGAAATGTTCATAAATTTGAAGTCAATTAATTTAGGTTTTGAACTGAAAATTATACTTTATCAGTTGTATACCTATCTGTAACCTTCATTCTGACATTTACTTATTTTTTTATGGTCACATTTGCTTCTAATTTCCTCCCTGGCAGCACATATGGTATTTTCACTTTAGCCTTGCAAGAAGCCTGTGCGAAAACAGAGACTGAAAGGCGACACCCAGTGATCTTCATGGCTGAGTGGAAGCATGAACCTGGGCTCCTTTAACACAGAAATTATCAATTACACTTAAGGTATAGCAATATCCAAGACTCATAGGGAATAAAGTGTGCTGCTTATATACTGCCCCATACTGCTTAAAACAGTCTCTGGGCAGTTTATAATTTAATTATGCAGGCTCCTTATTGCACACACACCCCAGCAAGCTGGGTATTCAGTTTACTGACCTCAGAAAGATGGAAGGCTGAGTCAACTCTGAGCCAGAGACCTGAGCCTGGGATCAAACTCAGGTTGTGAGCAGAGACCTGGGAGTCAGCAGCAGAGGATGTGGAACTTATCCCTGTGGGAATGGAGAGCTGGCTTGGCAGGAGGATGACAACCCCTGGCAAGAGCCTGCAAGCAGCTTCCCAGTGGCTAGGGGCCACATTGAGAAGGGGGATGTCTGCTACCCCAGCCTCAGAAAATGTTCCATCCTCACCAGCTCCATGGCACCTGAAACACCTAATGGGTCCTGCGGTGCCCACCCCACACACAGCTAAGGTACTGGTGGCGCAAACACCAGCACAGGAAGCTTGCTGAAGAGCAGGAGGCCAGATGATACTTACTAGCCACCTCTATGGGCCCTTCCTTCAAGAGGATTCAAGACCAGTACCAGATGGAGCATATTTGATGGGAACCGAGGCCAATATGCAGCTGATTGTGGCCAGGGAAACTCGTGTGGTAAACTTAGTCCCCTGGGGTGCTGGAGGGCATGACAGGGAACCGCTGTGGGAAGCACCCAGTCCAATAAAGAAAAATCTCACCAGCAACTTCGAGCCAATGGTGTTATTGGTGGGAAATCCCAAGGCAGCCAATTCCTTTGGAGGCAGGTGGGCCTCAAAGGAAGATAAGTGGAAAACTCCTGTGCACGTCCCTGCTCTACACTGGGAGGTTGGGGTTATGGACTAGTAGAGCAGGAGGTGGAATTGAATGCATATCCCTCCTGTTCCTACACAGGTTCCATATATAGTTTCTTTTATACATGGTAGTGTATACAGGATAATCCTGTGAAAGGACTCTAGAATACCTGACTGCATCAGTATGATGATTTCTGTAGGTACTATAGTGCTTATCCTTGATGACTCAGTGAATTATCCTTTGCTTGGAATTCCTCTAGAGCAGTGGTTCCCCAGTCTTGGGTACCCAGATGGCATAGAGTTCTCAGAAGCTTTGACCTCTGGCCATGGTGGCCAGGATTTCTTGGAGATGAAGCCCAAAACATCAGAGAACTGAGCATTAGGAATCACTGCTTTAAGAATCTATAGTCAGCAAATTACTGGTATCATGACATACTTTACAGTAGTTTAGTCACTATGTATCAACACTAACCACACCAAATGCTGTTGTATCTAGTTAAGAGTTTAGGGTTTCCTGTTATTTTTTTTCTTCTTGCTTGAGGAAACAAAGCTTTTGCCTAGCTTTCCAGTTGCTGCACTTCTAAATGTTTCATAATTGTCCTTTCGGATGGAACCACACTAGTATTTGTGATCGATGCCTCGTCATGCTGCTATCTGCTCAGAGAGTTCAGAATACAAGCTGCAACAATCAAAACAACACTTCTCTGGTGCAAGTCCAGGAACTTACAGCAGGGATTAACTTGGTCTTGGGTGTCATATAGCAAGATGAGGAAATTCATTTTCAATGCTCAATGGAGTGCAGATGTAGGGAAAGGAAAAAGGATAAAGTTGCACTTTGACTGTATAGTTTTATGGGTATCCAAATACAGAGAAAAACATGTGTTTGGAAAAGAATCCTGCCACACCAATTCCCTGGAACACTATAGGGGGATAAAAGGGAAATCAAACAGAAATGAGAGCGGAAGAGATTTTCCTCACCACCACCACCCTTGTTACCCTGGTCACAGGATGATGTATTTATTTAAGAAAAGAAGAACTAGAATGTGAATATTTGCAGAAACTTTGCTGGAAATAAAACTTGTTTACCTTAGGAACACTAGAATCACTGTTTCAAAGAAGTTCCACACTTTTTCAAATGCTGCTTGTGAGGGTAGACAGAATGAGCTATTGCTTGTCTGTGTGCATGTGTGTGTGTGTGTGTGTGTGTGCGTGCGTGTGTGTGTGTAGGTTGTGTGTGTATACATGTACATCAACATAAAACTCCTCAAAATAAGCTATGATTAAGAAGAAGTAACCAATTGCTAAAAAATCAGCTAAAAAGTTCAAATAAACTCCTGAAAAGGAGTTTCAAATAAACTTAAGAAGACAAATTCACTAGTACAGCACAGCAAACATGGCAGTATTTTGTGACAGGCAGCCACAAAATAAGATCAGTTACGGATAAAAGGTTGGGAATCTATAGAATAAGAATCTATAGATTTTTATTCTATATAGATGGAATAATATTGTCTTCAAGATTCATGGAGGGATAGGTCACCAGTATAAATATACATAGTGCCTGTTCAAGTGACAGGGATGGAAACTTCCAAATTTTGTATGCTCTTAAAAAAACACAAGAGCAAACAAAACTCTCAAACATCCACTTCAACAGATACAGATACTCCCATTATGGAGGTGAGCATGTTATACCAGCCTACTCAATACCTGATTATGAGCCTGTCAGAAAAAAACCAGAATGAAATTGTGATTCATCCGTATTATCGACATAACTTTTTAAGATACTTCAGATCTCATACATTGTGTACCACTATCTGCACATAATCATTGATTGTGAATAAGGTTGTTTTCACTACATGGTGACATCTTCCTACAACTTCTCTTTCTCTTGTGAAGAGATACTAAATCAAATTTGGAGGAAGTTCAAAATGTAGTCATGCCTTTATAACTATGCCAGGCATTCACTTTTGTTGTTTAAAATGTTCTCTCTTATTCTCATTGAGAGCATTTTATTTGTATTAGAGTGTATTGAGTATTCCCAGAAAACCTTAGCTAAACTACTCCGTAAAGTGTTAGAATTTTTAAAGACCCTATATAATAACAAACTTAGAATAATAATCTTAGAACTCTAGAGCTGGAAGGGACCCTAGGGATTATCTAGTCCCTGTCAAGAAGGCACAGTTGGGAATTGAACTCCCAGCCTCTAGCTCTGCAGCCAAATAAACTTAAACTACATTTACCACTAATCTATACTGCACATTTTAAAATTCTTACTAGCCAAAACCCTGATGCTTAGCAGAGTAAATCACACTAGAGCAGGCCCATTGAATCAAGGGGAGTTTGATGAGTCAACTCTTCCATAAGTCTTATTTATGCACCTACTCTAACTGCAACTTATTATGCTAACTATGCCTACTCTAGTGCAATTTACTATTCTAAGCAACAGGATTTTAGCCACTGTATGTGTGTTGGTGGGGAGTTTGTGCATATTATTGATATTTCTGTAATACTACAGCTAACACGACAGTTAGTAAGACACTGTACAAACACCTAATAAAAGTCTTCATGGAGTCACATAACTGTAGGTCAGAAGGGTCCACCACATCATCTGGTTTCAACCTTGCTCAGAGCATGCTGCTAAATCCCAATTTTAGATCATAATCATAGGTTGTGAAACCTAAGATATTAGTGCAAATAAGACAAAAAAGCTCAATGGCATGACCAGAAAAGCAGAACAGACTGCCAATCTTATAGCTGTATTGTATCCTACACAGGGAAGAGAGAGCAGTTTAGCTAGAAGAGACGCAAAAACCTACCTAGTAGACAATGATGGGTTTCTGTTAATAAATTACTGTATTTTTAATTTGATTTACAAAAAAAATGCAGAATCACTTAAAGGCAGATATAGACTTGAAAATAATATAACTGATGAAACAGGAATAGATCTCATGACTGCCATGACTTATGAAGAAGAAAAAGAAGTTGATGGGCTGGATTCACATTAAGTTGATTACATGAATTCTGAATTCCCTTTTGTGAATGGAAATGTTCATGTACCTTGCCTGCCTTTCCCTTCCTTTTCCAGTCAACTGCCCCTGTGCTCCACAAATTCACTTCTGTGGTTTGGGGTGTTCTTAGGAATTGTGTAAGATATGGAACAGAGCACTTGGATGGAAGAGGGGTCAATGGAAATCTTTCTGTTTGCTCTGTAATATAAAATCCATGCCACTAAAATCTATTTGGGATACCCAGTGTGGTGTAGTAGATAGACTGATGGACTAGGACTCAGGAGGCATGAGTTTGACCCCATTCAGCCATGGAAGCTTGATGTGGAATTGGTAAAACCAGTCCTTAAATATCTTTGTCTTGAAAGCCCTATTAGGGTTGCTATGTGCTGACTTGATAGCACATTTCAACAAACAAAATATACACAAAAAGTTAATGATTTTAATTGAGGTCCCATTAGTTTTACCAGAAAATAAATGCATATGGAGTAACAAGATGCAGACTATAAAATAAAATTTGTACTTTTTAATTAAAATTCAGTTGTTTCAGTAGAAACTAAGTCCAATTCCAACACAATTTCTTCAGATATGTGAAGCTATTCAAATTTGTTTACTTTCATTTACCTTTATTTAAAACTGATTAGTAGTTAAGGAACATGGATTTCTTATCTGTTCAGGTAAACGGGATCCTAAAAATAAATGACAGCAACAGCAGCAGCAGCAGTTACAGTCAGAGACTGTTATCTGGGCTTGTGCAAGATGTTTTGTTGTCCAGGACTGAACACCACAAGCCCTCAACCCTCAGTCAAAATCTATGCCCTAAACATACACATAACAGACCGCCGTACCACCTGGTACATACTGAAACTCAGCCCATTTCAGAACCAATGCAGGATCAGGCTGGTTTAGTACTAGAATGGGAATCCATGTGAAAATACCAGGAATCTCTAGATGGGGCTAGGGAAGTATTTGGAGAGGCACTGCAGTTAGAGTTGATAACAGTGGGCTACTGGACAAATAACCTATCTCAGTATAAGGCAGCTTCCTATGTTCCTGCAAGACAAAGAGGATTTGAGAAATATTAGAACATTAAGCGAGGGCATCTTGCCCAGTATTGTCAACACTGATTGAAGCTGTTTAGATTTTCAGGGAGGGGTTTCCTATCCCGAACTGGAGATGCTGGAGATTGAACCAGGGACCTTCCAGGTTCAAAGCTGGAGCTCTACAATGGAGGTACAGTTCTTCCCTCAACATTTCCCCCAAACTCACCTAAAGAAACAAGGTGCGAACAGAGATAAATATCTGGCCTAAAGTACAGTACATCCTATGGATTTTCTGTGTGCCTTTTCCACTTTTTTGCTGCATCTATCTATGAGGAATTATTTTTTCAGCCTGATCCTATTCATGTGGCTGAGCAGGATTCAGTGTTACTGCCATGGCTGTAACCAGGGCAGGGCAATTGGGGCTTGCCCCAGGGCACCAAAATTTAAAGGGTGCTGAAATTTTGAGGTGAATTTACTGGTGAATGCTAGAAAAATATATGGCAACAATTTTCACTGCATTGACTTTCCTTTTCTTTTTGAAAACAGATACTTCTTTCTTTTGGAGGACAGCACCTTCTGCCCCCTTTTTTCTTGGCACAGTCTCATGGACATGCCTCAGGACTGTGCGAGTGGGAGATGGAGCTACCTGCCACAGATGCCAAAATGTGTAGTTATAGCACCATTCTCCAGCATCCACTGCTCAGTGGCCTAACTGAACTTCTGGGTAGCTAAGTGGTTTAGTTATCTGGCTGCAGAGTCAGAAATTGGGAGTTCGATTCCCCACTCTGTCTCTTTGACAGGAGCTGGATTTGAGGATCCATATGGTCCCTTCTAGCTCTGCAGTTCTATGATTATATTTATTATTATATAACAAAGTGATAAGGAATCTGTATTCCTTGGCATTAATAGCATGCAGCTCTTAGCTTAACTTCAAAAGCCCTCTGAATGGAATTAGTTTGGGCTTATGGCAGAGCTCTTCATTTCTCTCCTGACAATCTGCTTTGTGGGAAGGGAGGAAGGAATAAGAGAGGAAAAGAAGGTATACCTCAAAGACAAGGAGAAAGAGAAATATTTGGCTGTGTCCCTGCAGCTTCATTCACTGCTGGCACACAGAACGTATGCTGAAGGTTCTAGAGCCCTCAATCGAACAAAAGTTTCCCTCCCCCTCCCCACTGTTACTGCTATTGTCACTTGTCTATCCTAAGTTTTAACTTTTTTCCAACCATGAATATGATGCTCTTCAGTCTAGGTTTTAAAATGTGTTCTCTTTTCAGTATTCTTGATAGGAAGCAATTTGATATCTGGCAAGATGCCATATCACTGTAATCAATTATTAGGAGAGGCTATAACAATAAAAACGCAGTCTTATGTTTGTTATACTTAGAAGCACTATGAAATTCCAAGCCCGCATGCTCAGAGTGGTTCTGAGAGATTTAGAAAGGACAAAATGTGGGCTCCTTTCCAGAATGAAGTGCTGCTACAGTGAGCAAGTGGAAGACTGAATTTTAGGTTACAGCTGTTGTGTTATAAGGGGATCAAGAAGCTTATATTAGTTTAAACTATGATTAGCAGAATGGTACAGAGGCCAAGTGGACCTTCCTTCTCTGTTATTTTAGCCTCTGGTTCATGCTAAGACTCCAAAACAGAAATGATGCTTTCTTGTGAAATTCTTTCTCAATTACAATTTGTACAAATTTCCAATGAAATATTTGATCTGGAGAAGCATGTCAATAGGGGAGTGGAACTTATATCTTGAACATAGATACATTTCAACTCATACTTGAAGGACCCACATTTGAATGATACTACACAATGCTGTAATATTAGCGAAGTGCACATTTGCAGAAAAACTGTAATAACCATAGGTTTGTCAATTTCACTCTCAATGCCCACATGTAATCACCATAAATTTTGGGAATAGGACATTTGTTCTCTCTTTCACTTTGGGCTTTAAAGTTACCCCATTCCTCCATTATGTCCAAAGTTGGACAACCTTAGTTTGTTTGAGAACAAGCTATGATCTAAAAGTAAAGCATAATTCCTAGCTTGTCATTATCTGTAATTTTAAATAAAATAGACTTTGCCAAGTGCAGTCAGTATGGGGAACAGTGTTTTAACCTAAAACAAAAGTGGAAGGTTTCAATCTTCTCTTTGTGGGCATGGAAGAGGAGGGAAAGCAAGCATGTTTGTGTCATTTTTGGGTATAAGTGTGTATCAAAGACTTAGAAAACATAGTTTTCTCATGTCAGAACCTAGGCAATATGTGCCTTCCTATTCAAGTACACATATAAAAAACCTAATATGGCTAGGACATAAATCTATGTCAGAACAGTAATTTAAATCACCTAAACTAATGCTGTGAGCAGGGCTTGGTTAAGAACATGATATAGTGAAGAATGCAAACAAATTTTATTCAATCATAAATATTATGATTAATGAAAAAAGTGGAACACGACGTGTGCAGTATCTTATACTAGTGCACTGGATTTGGGGTAACCATGGCAGAGGCTGGGTAGCATTATAAATAAGGCAACCACATTTACTCCATTCATCTTCATGTGGGAGATACAGTCACTTTTAAAGTATTAAATTAAAAAGTGAAAGTACAGCAAAAATTAGGCAATGTTTTCCTTTTGCTTAAGCCATGAACTGCAAAGTCCTTGGGCTTGAAGTATAAGGCATAGTTTGTTTGAAGGTTCACAAAGCAGTACAGACACAATAAATTATTTCACTCCATATGGCACAAGCATTTGCCAAAAGGTAAGTATGACGAAAACATCCACTTCTCCTTACATATATTAATTCTTGAACTTACAGGGGATATTTGACCAGTATAAATGGGTTGGGTGGGTAAGAGTCACATACTGTTTTCTCAGTGTTAAAAATGAGCTGTCAAGTCAATTCTGACTTACAGTAACCCTTTCCATGGTTTTCTAGGTATAGAGTGCTCAGAAGTGGTTTACCACTCCATTCTTCTGGGTTTGCTCTAGGGATGTGCAGCTTGTACATGGCTCACACAGGTTGGGTTTTCTCCTGCAAGGCATAGCAGGGAAACAAACCTCCAGCATTTGGCTCCACAACTACGTATCCAGCTTACAGAGCTATCCAGAGAGTAGCCACACCAAAAATTCACTATCTTGAGTAAGACATCTGGATCACATGCAAGTAACATTGGCACAATTTTTGTATTAAATATGCATCTACATTAAAAGTACTCATAGACTTTAAAAAAATCATATGCTTAACCCACTTTAATTTCTAGCCTGTTGTATGTTTGATGCATGTTAGGTGATACTTGAAAGACATCTCTCATAAAGCAGCAGGAGTTTGCCATAAACCTATTTGTAGGATGCTGCTCCTTAAAGGGAGAGCTGGAGTGGTCCTTGTGATATGATTGAGACAGAATGCTGTCTTAATGAGGCATTGAATTAAGTAAGGGCTGGGCAGGGAGAATAAAACACCTGGAGTAGGAGATGGGGTTATCCAGTATAAGGACTCTCCCAATGAATGGAAGGAGCATGGCATAATGGTCACTGGCAGGAGTGGAGAAGGATGGAATTGGATTTTGTCAGATCTACTGGCACCTTGTGATCCAAGCAGGAGAGTGTGCTTCACCCTGTAACTCAGCAGTGGATTGATTGCTCTTTTGCAACCCAAGCTACTCTTGCTTTCACCCCTCAAAAGAACTGCAGACTGATGATCTTACATATTGTTACTGGTTTCAATGGTAGTTTGACAGCTTCTGACCAGATTAAATTACGAGCATCCTAGTGAGGTGGATTATGATACAAAGATAAAAGAAACCAGGAACCATGCAGTACTGAGAGAGGAGTAAGACTGTGCTTTCCCTTTAAGTTACAATATTATTTGTATGCTTTTGTTTAATTAATTGAAAGCAACCTGTGATGGAGCAGCACTGAATGACATAATGCATCTTTAGGAGGAATAAAATTTTATTCAATAGGTTATGCCTGCTGACTAATTTCAGTGCACCCCCTTTCCGTCTCCATCTCTGTCTCTGTCTCCTTCTCCACTATGAGAAGTCCAGTTGGAGCATTTGGAAATTCAATACCAATTGCCAGATAATTTGCCTTATGCATTTATGAAAAAATAAGCTTCTGTTAATTCATGCAGAAACAAATCAGAATTTAGTTCAAAATAAAAGCACTATAGAAAAAAAGTAGAATAGCAGGTAAGTGCCAAAAGAGCAGGGATCACTTAGCTTAACTTTAAAACATATGAATATGCAATCTTTATTTTTTTTAATATAAGATAGAGGTCTTGCAACTTTTTGACCTATATACTTTCATTTTAATGAGTCTTGCTTTAAAATAGAAAGGGTTGGTGGTATTGCTGAACAGTGGAACCATTGTTCACTTACTGAGGCAAGTAAATAAATGAAATACTGATGGATGAGTCTCTACAAGTCATGTATACCACAGAAAAAGAACATTGTTTTAGCATCATGTACTTGAATAATCTATTTTAAACAACTCCCAGTGGCAGGCACTTTGCTACCATGGTGCTCATAAAGGTTATTTTCCCATAGCATTTGCTTTCCAATTGCATTGGCACAAAGCAGTTTTCTTCATTCTTTGATACACTGATGTATGCAATCCTGTGGTAATTGTTGCCAGAATGTGTGAAAAAGCAGCACGTATCACAATTAATCACTTGTATAGTATGTGTTACATTTTTGTTGTTTCATAAATTATTTCAGATGGGAGTTCTATATTCCCTGTAACAATATCTCACACTTTTTCCTCTTCCTGCTCTTGAGTCTTTTATCTTTCTCAGGGAGAGGAAATACTGCCAGAATGCAGACAGGGAGGGAAATAGGGAACTTGCAACCTTTTAACTGGAACAGAATCCTCCCCTAATATTCTTTTTCCTATTACCAACTCTATAGGGGAAGCCATGGTTTTATCCTCATATGTAATTATATTTGCTACACAATAGCCATGATTCTGGTCCTTCACTCATATTCAATACCTTTGCCATGCCATGCTCAGCCTGTCTGGAGGCAAACAGTCAGTAAGGAATGTGAATAGAGGAGCCAGTTTGATTTCATTGTATGCAATACAGAACCTACTTCATTGGTTTTATCACAATCAAGGATGATCAAGAAACAGAACCATGGTGGAGATATGCATATGGCAGAATAGTAGAACATGAAAAGCTTCTGGTTGATTTGTCAATATCTGCCTATTAAGTTATAGGAAACAAAGTAAATAGGCTGTAAAAGGAAAATGGACAAAATTTTATTGTCTCCAAAATCTGAAACTCTGAATGAGAGTATAATGGCTGGAGGATCTGTCTAGGATCCTTATCTACATACCACTTATCCCAGCCTGCTAACATAGCAGTACCTATAAGTAGCCATGTGACAATATGAATTCGAAAGCACTGAAAACCAGGTTTGCGACACTAATTGCTATTAATGGATTAAAACAGCAAGCAGGGAAGGCTTTGTGGATGGTAGGAGATGGATGGACCAGGATTCTATACTGGCCACTCTCTCTGTGAAGTAGATTCACATAATGATCAAAATTTGTTGTACAATTAGATCTGCACAATGGAAATGATAGTATTGTCTGTGAAAGACTGCCATGAATAAAGACTTCTTTATTATTATTATAGGGTTTACGTGGCTTGCATGGAATGAGACAAAGTCCAAAATAAAAAAAGGAAGTCTTTAATCATCAACAATCTGACACTGATAATGATGTCATTCCCACTGTTCAGGTGGAATCTACCCAAAAAGATTTTGGCCACTGGGGCTGAAGCTACCTGAAGCTTCTTCTTCTTCTGCTAACCATACCATTATCTTTATGACAGAAGACAGAATATCAGCATTGTAAAGCTTTGTGCCAGCACAATACAGCAGCTTCATGGGTATCAAATGCCCAATTTGGAAAAATAAAGGAAGACCCCCCCAGAAAAAAATAAAACCTAAAGAAAGGCACGATAATAATAAAAACATAACATTTTCCCCAACCATGCATGCAACCCCCTCAACACTGTGGAGAGGACATATCCTCTGGCCAGATTGTAATACCTCCCTCCCCTTCAGGGCTCATATTGGATTCTAGATATACTGTGAGTTAAAATACCAGTTTGAATGTAGGGGAGAGCAATGAAGAGATGGCTTCCAGTCCAATTCTGGAAGAAAGGAAGGTTATTTCTAGAGATGGGCCCGAATCAGAAAAATGGTGATTCATTTTGATTTGTGTGATTCATCAAGGTCGACAATTCATTTAATTCATTTTAAAAAAACTTTAAAACCCAATAAAATGGCCCCCAAGCACCTAGAGGCATCAAATTCACAGGAAAGCTTCCCCTGACTCACCTCCACAAGCCTCGAAAGGTTGGTGAAGTTTGGGTATTGGACATCCAAGTTATACATCTGCAAGGAGACCCTCCCCCCTGGAAATTTCACCCCAGACACCTAGAGACACCAAAATCACATAGAGGCTTCTACTGTCCCTCATCTACAATCCCTCCCAGTTTGGTGAAGACTGAGTTTCAGACATCCAAGTTATACACCCACAAATTGAGTTCCCCCAGGAAAGTGCCCTTTAGCAGCTGGCTTATCAAAACCCAAACATCACCAAACTTGGAGGGATTATAGAGGATAGTCATGGGGAGCTTCTCTGTGATTTTGGTGTTTCTAGGTGCCTGGGGGAACTTTCCTTGCGGGGGGCTCTTTGTGGGTGTATACCTTGGAGGGATTGTAGATTGGAGGCTAATATTATCTTGGAATAGTGGCTTTACTTGTCCTGTCCTGGGACCAGTGCTTTTCAACCTAATCAACCTATTTTAAAATCTAATAAATAAATGACCTGGAGACAGGGATAAGCAGCGAGGTGGCCAAGTTTGCAGATGACAGTAAACATTTCTGGGTGGTGAAGACCAGAAGGGATTGTGAAGAGATCCAGAAGGATCTCTCTAAACTGGGAGAATAGGTGGCAAAATAGCAAATTCATTTCAATATAAGAAAATGTAAAGTAATGCACATTGGGGCAAAAAATCAAAACTTTGTTTATCAGCTGATGGGTTCTGAGCTCTCCGTGACAGATCAGGAAAGAGATATTGGTGTGCTGGTGGACAGCTCGATGAAAGTGTCAACCCAGTGTGTGGCGACAGTGAAGATGGCCAATTCCATGTTAGGTATCATTCAAAAGGGAATTGAAAATAAAACATTATAAAACATTGTACAAAACTCTGGTAAGGATGCACCTGGAGTATTGCGTACAATTCTGGTCGCCACACCTTAAAAAAGACATAGTGAAACTGGAAAAGATGCAGAAGAGAGTGACTAAAATGATGACTGGGCTGGGGCACCTCCCTTATGAGGAAAGGCTACAGTGTTTGGGAGTCTTTAGTTTAGAGCAGTGATGGCTAACCTTTTTGAGCCCGAGTGCCCAAACTGGGGGGAAAAAAAGTAGCGGGCGGGTGGTGGCGGTGGAAGTGGAAGCGGTGGAAGTGGAAGTGGCGGCGGAATGGGGAATCCCAGGCACGGAGGTGCCTCCAGACCCCACTCTGGATTCGCCTCTAATCGAGCCCAACCCCTGCCAGCGCCAGCTGCTCCGGATCCTGGCCCGCCGCCTGTCGGGGCACTAGCACCGCGGCTGCAGACGCCTCCTCAGGTTTGGCTGCCGGGGTAGCGATCCAGCAACTTATGGCTCGTGTGCCTGCAGAGAGGGCTTTGCTTGCCAGCTGTGGCATGCATGCCATAGGTTCACCATCACTGGTCTAGAGAAAAGGTGCCTGAGGGGGGACATGATGGAGACGTATAAAATTATGCAGGGGATGGATCAAGTGGATAGAGGGAAGCTCTTTTCCCTCTCACACAATACCAGAACCAGGGGACAGCCACTCAAATTGAGTGTTGGGAGAGTGAGAACAGACAAAAGAAAATATTTTTTATCCAGTGTGTTGTTAGTCTGTGGAACTCCTTGCCACAGGATGTGGTGATGGCATCTGGCCTAGATGTCTTTAAAAACGGGATTGGACAGATTTCTGGAGGAAATGTCCATTGCAGGTTACAAGCCATGATGGGGATGTATAATCTCCAGGCTTAAAAAGAAGGTACTTCAAAATGCCAGATGCAGGGGCATAGTATGAGGAGATAGGTATCTAGTTGTCTTGTGTGCTCCCAGAGGCATCTGATGGGGCCACTGTGAGATACAGGAAGCTGGACTAGATGGGCCCTTGGCCTGATCCAGTAGGGCTCTTATATTCTTATGTACTTTGGAAAGGGACGTGGTGGCGCTGTGGGTTAAACCGCAGAAGCCTCTGTGCTGCAAGGTCAGAAGACCAGCTGTCGTAAGATCGAATCCACGCAACGGAGTGAGCTCCTGTCGCTTGTCCCAGCTCCTGCCAACCTAGCAGTTCGAAAGCATGCAAATGCGAGTAGATAAATAGGTACCACCTCGGTGGGAAGGTAACGGCGTTCTGTGTCTAGTCGTGCTGGCCACGTGACCACGGAAACTGTCTTCGGACAAACGCTGGCTCTACGGCTTGGAAACGGGGATGAGCACCCATTTGACATATTATTTTGATATAGTCAGTGAAAATACTGAAATCTCCCATTATCATTGTAATTAGCTAAAATTGGAGTAATCTTTTGCATTGATTGTATAGAAACTGGTGGTCTGACCTTGCTGTATATAGTAAAAACACAGTTTCCCAATAAACTAGAGACTCATTCTGTGTATAACACTGATAATTTAGGAGTTTATTATCCTGTTTTACCACTCATTGTACACATCAGGGTGTATTTTACAATTCAACAGACTTGTCAGCCATCAGAGCTTGGGTCCTTGCCTTAGTTTAGGAACACTATGCATTATTGCATTGTCAGGCAACCTTGTAATTAGCACAGTTGGGATTCTTCCTCAGGAAAGAGGAGGCCTTAGCCAGTCCAGTCCCCTGCAGGTAAGGCCACCACAAATTATTATAATCCATCTACCATAAAGCTGGCAAATATATGCCATGAGCACAAAACAAGAAATAGACATTTTATTAGTTTATTCTCGAAGGCTTTCATGGCCGGGATCCAATGGTTGTTGTAGGTTTTTTGGGCTGTCTGGCCGTGTTCTTGAGTTTTTTCTTCCTAACATTTCGCTAGTCTCTGTGGCCGGCATCTTCAGAGGACACGAGTCAGAACCCAGAGCACAGACAGAGTACTGACTCCTGTCCTCTGAAGATGCCAGCCACAGAGACTAGCAAAACATTAGGAAGAAAGACCTCAAGAACATGGCCAAACAGCCCGAAAAAACTACTACAACCATTTTATTAGTTTGTTTACTTATTTTATAACAGGTTTATGGTGTTTTATGGTGAGGCATTCTCACAATAAAGTCAATGGCTTAACAATCAAAAAACATCCCACCAATTAGAACATAAGATAAAACATGCAAACAGCATATAATAGCAATTAGAATATTTTATGAATAGAGACAATAAGAATAAATTAAGATTGTACACTATACTAAATACCATCCTAAGAAGAAAGTTCTCTACCAACTTCCATAAAGTCGTTAATGAACTGAGATAATGACATAACGGCACCATTCAGATATTCAAGCATGTATACTTCACACATTAGTAAGGGAGAATGGAAACCTCCTCCTCCCATAACTGTTTTCTTCAAATAAATGTGATACGTCACAAAAGGGAAGTGTGTTCTATCCATGAAGGATCTCCATGTGAACCACAACCTTGAATGTTATGCATTTTACCTCACATAGAAAGCCTCTATGGATAGAAAAGGCTCTCCTCTTTAGACATACCACTTTTGTGTGAGAGTAGTAATGGTGAAGGGGTGGGGTTGATATTCTCCCTCCTTGCACGGGAAGTACACCTGTCTACACAACACATGAACAGGGCTAGTCATCCTGGGCATCACCCACTTAAGGCAAAATCCTCTTCATAAAACTGAAAACTTGAATGAACAATCAAAAGCAGAAGATGTGAGAGAAGGGAAACTTCACTGTTCTATTTTGCCCGATTCACAGCTAAAATGTACTTTTCCAAAGTTGCTTTCCATCCAAAAGGGAAAAAGATGCCATGTCTAAATCTTCTTGCATGATAATTTCCAGTGGAATTACGACTGGTAGATAAAAGAGTTAAGGAGCCCTCCTATACTCCTATTTCTTCTATGCTTTTCCTCTTTATATATATTCTGACTGCCATCATATTCCCTATTAAACTTTTTCTATAATGTGGGACAAGGGAATGCAAAGAAACAATTCAAGGTGATGCAGATTAATTTTGTTATTAACATTAATGCTTTGAAATATTTGAACCTTTTTTACTATCAATCCTTGCTTCAATCTAATTTCTTAAGGATCTAAAAGACATCTGACACAGCCCCATAAAAGCCTTAGCCATTCTGTATGCTCACACCTGCTTACCCTGCAGGAAAGCATCTTCAGAGAAATGCACAGGGAATAAATACTATAAGATCTTTTGAACATGTTCTTCAGAAATGTTAGAAGATTTCAGGGAATGCTTTTTCCTTTGAAAACTACTATGAAACACAAACCATGCTAATTCAAAGCAGCAACCTATCATAAAATTTTAGTCTACACTAACAGATTTGATATTAAGTTTGCTTATTACGGTGAAGCAATTACAAGTTTCAGCTTGCAGAATCAGAGGAGAGAGGAATAAGAGAAAGATGGGTACAGTCCACCAGGAAGTTTATGTAATGCTTTGATCCATTCCCTTTGGATTTGGGCTCACAGTAGATTTATACTAGCTGTTATAATTTACTAGATAAAACTATGTATCCTTTTAGCAGCTACAAGACACAGTGATTTGGGACTTAGCCTATGTGTTACAATTTTTACGATGATTCCTATATTCCCCAACTAAACACAACATACATATACTTATTGAAGTGCCACAGTTGTAATGATTAATTGTATTTTAAACCTGATATTTAAACTCATCTCAAGGTTTCTGAAAAAGAGAATTCTGCACTGTAGCCCTTGTGTGTAAAATGACTTCAGGATGTAAACCACTCCCTTGAGCAGCAATGTATTTGAGCTACACAGGGTTTTTATCCAGATTCATTATACATTTTAGATTTTCTGCATTTCAGTTATACTGTTTAATAAGTTTAGGCACAATAAAATAAACTATGTGGCAGTAAAATAATGCATAATTAAATTATGCTGCATTTTATTACACTGTTGTATTACACTTTTCCTTCCTATTGATTTCAGGCCCCTCCCCAATGCATATATAAATCAAACAAACAAATAAAGAAATTTCAGTCATCATATGCTGGAGACTGGTGAATCTAGGCAGAAATCTCATGCACATTTAGTATGGAAGAAGCTCCACTGAACTCAGTGGGGCTTACTTCTGAAATAAGTTTGCATTGAATCACACAGGCTGAAATCTTGTTGCTTGGCATAGTTAGTTGTAACTAGAGTAGGCCCACTGAATCAGTAGAACTTATAGGGAGTGACTCACCAAACCCCCACTGATTCAATGGGCATAACCACCACCACCATCTCCATAGCTGGAAAGGACACGATCTTCAGGTCAAGCCCGTCAAGAAGGCACAGTGGGGAATCGAACTCTCAACCTCAGCTTTTGCAGCCAGAGACCTAAACCACTGAGCTATCCAGCAGTTTTAATATCAAGTTAGTATGCTAAGCAACAAGATTTCAGCCACTAACCATCCTATTATTTATATATAGCATTTTCAGGATGGTTATCTTGAAACACATGTAATAGGTTTTCTTGGTTTCTTTGTTATTAAGACATGTTCCAAGTCATATTCTGAATTTCACTAATTTCAATGGGATATAATTGCAAGTGAGTGTAATAGCATATGCATAAACGTTCCCAACTAAAGAGTATATGCATAATTCTTCCCCATTAAAATCATTTAGATGTGTTTGCTAAATATTTTATATTGTGTTTTAATATATGGTACCCATTACTGCATCCTATTAAACTTGTAGTTTGGCCAACTATGAACAGAAATGTCCTATATAATTACCATTGGGTTCACCCAAGCCTTTGAAACTCCAGAAAAAATACTGACTATAGATGCTATCTATTATAGTATAATAAAATAAAATAGACATGGAAATGTGAATCTTGTGAGTTAATCTACCCACCATCAACTGTATAGCTGCCACTTTCTTATAATCAAAAGTCTTTATATTTTATCCTATCCATCCCACTTTAGAAGGGAAAAACTGGGAAAAATGCACATAGGGGGTGCTAGCTATATTTCCTGCAAACCCTGTCCTGAAAATAGAGGCTAAAACAAACCAACCTGTTACACTTATATTCTTAGTTTTGATCACAAAACCTATGAAAGTAAGATGGAGTCCAGCTCATATGCACAGTAAACAAGTGTTCAAGGGAACTCCTGTAGCCCTACTTCTTCCACTTTCAGGTCTAGTTGTCCTGAATGTGTTGGCTGCAACAGTCTGATCCTATAAGTTCTTTCTGTCTGGGACGGGTGTAGGTTTCTTCATGTAAATCAGAGCTCTGGAAAATCCATGGTTTGGACAATTCTTATACCTGTCAAGAACATCCCAAATTCTGGTTGTTTTGGTAAGGCAACTACGAAAACTGACTTACCAGTTTTATTTCTGCAAACAAAATGTTCCACATCTAATTAAAACAAATTACTGACATTCTATGAATGCATATATAGGTTGAACACTCATTTGTATACTACTATTTTAACATTTTAGGATTTAGCCAACTGGGCTCTTGCAAAATATTTTTATTTTATGCCTATTCACTACTTAATACATCCATGTATCACTGATGGATCACATCATTGATTGACTGTATTTAATACCATCATGGTTATAAAATGCTACAGAGAAAATTATTTAACTGTTTTCTTAAACTCACACTTTCTCGGAAGTTGAACACAATTCTTTTGTTATCGTAATCTCCAGTGGGCACATGTAAAGTGAGTATATCATGGTGAGTAACTGGATACATCTGACTCTGCCTGTCTAACTTGTGACTCACACCGTGCTTCTCATGTCTCACAACTGAACTTCTGGGAAACAGCTGTGAGTCCCACACCGAAACTAAGTACATTTGAGCTCTGCTGATTTATGTCAATTCCTCAGAGAACAATGACATGAAAAATGAACACCACTTGTAAACAAAGATACCATTTCTCTAAGTGCTAAAATTATATATATTTCAAATATACTGAATTATTTACCACACGCCTTACACTGCATTAGAGACAGGGAGTAAGCAACATGTGTGATTTCTCTGGATTCCAGTTCTCTGAGCCAACTGCTCCTTTGAGCCACTATTTTTAACCTCTCTCACATTATAAATCATTACTGCAGTCTGGGTAGAATTAGACTCTATTCATCAGGACTGAAGAACAGAATAAGCGAAGGTAATTTTTTTTCTTTTTAGTAATGTTAAAGTAAAAGATTGGGATTGGCAACCTGCAGCCCATGGATTAAATGTTGCCATCTACTTAATTACATGTGGTTGCTGGTGGGGCAGAGGAAGGAAACATGGAAAAAGTCAAACTGGAACAAGTGATCCAATTCCTTTTGTCCCCTTGCAAGTGGTAAGTCTGGGCCCGTGGCAACAGCAGTCTCTTCTTCTTGTACATTTCCCGGCAATCCAGAAAGGAGGAAAGCAAAAGGAGGTGGCAGAGAAGCAATTGGAAAGAGGTTGGCAGAAAAAGAGTGGAGGCAGAAAACATGGTGGTAGAAAGAAAAAATGTAGTCTTGTCAACTTTCAGTACCCATCTCTTACTGTTGCCTAGCCATAAGGAATACATGGTCCTCAACCAAAGCATGTTTCTTCACTCCTGCAGTGGTTCACAATTCAGCTACAATGAGCATTAATGCTGCTATTTTCAGAGTATTGGCTCTCAATACATAATGGGTTTCATCCAAATATGTTAGTTGAACATCCCATGAAACCAATGGAAGAAGTTGGTAATGACTTCAAATTCAGTGGGAACCACATTCTCCCAATTTACTGTGGATCCAAACTACGAATGTTGCACCAAAATGCTCTTTTTATTGATAAAACTGTACTGTCTTTGCTATGATCTGATATATGGGTTTTGCATGTACAAAAAGGGAGAAAGGAACAGCGAGAAACCAAAACTGAGGTATCTGCCACATTTCAGCATATATAATGAATATGGTTACTGCTCATTTTTAAAGTAACAACCAAAATCATGTTGCTTAGCATACTCAATTGCACTAGAGTAGGCCTGTTATATCAATAGGGATTAGTGAGTCAACTCTTCCGTAAGTTCCATTGATTCAAATTGGCCGGCTCTGTGACTTACTATACTATATTAAGTGACTTACTATACTATAGTAAGTCACAGTTAGAGTAAGCCTGTTTAAATCTGTGGAACTAATGGAGAAACTGACTTACTAAACTCCATTGATTAAATGGACCTCCTCTGGTGCAGTTTACTACATAAGCAACAGGATTTTGGCCCCTGTCTAAATGACATATTAAGCATTGCATAGACTTAGTGACTAACATTATATAAAATATTGTTCACTGAAATCATACTGTGAGAAAGATGGGATGATTTTGTGGAATATGGCATGAGCATAAGATAAATGAGACAGAAATTGAAGAAAGGGTGCTGGTTATAAAAACAAAGCTTTCAGACAGATATGAACAATAAATCAGGAATTTGGAATATTAGCAGCTTGCAGAAGAGTTTGCTCAGCATGGTACTTAACCATAAGATACACGTATGCTTTCATTAATAGTATTGTAAACAATGAATTGGATAAAAACATAAATTTAGTTAATGCAAACTTTGTTTCCATTCTTAGTAGTCACATGTTAAAACAATCTGAGACACATTACCAACCTGACTAATACAATTATATGATTTGGAATATGAAGTGCAATTTGAGCGTAGAATATTATGTATGCATCTGTATTGTACACCAAGGATGGACAAACATGCTGTATATCTCCAAATATTTTTAGACTGCAACTCCCATAATACTTCATAGTTAACTACACTGCCCAGGGCAGATGGGAGTTAAAGGCAAAAACATGTGGAAGGTTAGAGTTGCCCACACCCAGTGTAGTTCTTTAATCATAATTAAGTGTAGCATCTGAACACTGAAACTATGTTTAAGACAGGCCAAAACCCAGATTATGACAACATGCTCCAATGTGGGCTTGGAAGCCACCGGTTATATTAATGATGTTTAGTGATATACATGTGGCAAAGGTCCCCCCCCCACATCAGGCCAGGATCCCTCTTTACATGGTGGCAAGCATGGTGTCTACCCTCCAGAGCCAGAGCTGAGTATAGCAAGATAAAGAAAGTTTTCATTGTAACTTTGATGAAATATAACATGGTTATATTAACCATAAGTATGCATGATGCAGAGAGATATGTCTCTTCCTCCTTGAACATTACCTGTTTTCTCCATCTCTCCAGCCACCCCAAACCATGATGTTCATAAAATATCTTTTATGTGGATCTCAGTGATTTGAAAGCATTACCAATAAACATACAAGATCCAAAGGGGCGGAGAGACACAGCAAGACTTTGTTTCACAGATTGATAAAGGCATTGGTCTCTACAAATCTAGAGGACTTTCTTCTGAAAGTTATGATGGAACAGAGTCACCACTTTCAAATAGCAAAAAAACCAAAAAAACAAAAAACCAAAACCAGATACAGAGGACAAATTTTCCACAGAATATCAGAGTAAAAAATGTCAGATTTTCAATTTGATAAGGTTAAAAATGAGGTGACTTCTCTTAATTCATAGCAATCAGCCACACCACATAGCAGTGTCAATGTTGACCAGCATAAAATCTGAAATATCCTTCCAGTGTCTCTGACACTGAAGATTTACAACCTCTGCTACTCAAGATTAACTGTAAATAAAGTGGATCTCAGCTGCAGCCTTACATATGCTTTGCCAAACTATTGCCTTTCCATTTTTATGATTCCACATTAGCTAAGGATTAGCCAATTTTTGCAAATCAGTTTCCAATTAACAGAGTTAAAAAGCACAAACATAATGTTATACAGTAGATGCATTATAATTTAAATTTTACATTATTAAAATCTTGAAAAGTCAAAAAGGACTAGCAATATCTATGGAACAGACCATATTTCAGATTGCTACTGTGTGTGGAAGTTTTTCAGTATTATTTTATACACCAGCCTCTTTGAGTCTTGCACAGAAAACACTTGCAGGAAAAGGAGAAAAAACATCAACGTAACTGATGAAAGAAATATGGCCCAACTGTAGTGGTTCTGACTACATATTTTGGCAGAGCATATATCAATGAATTCACCACCAGGTAAACCTCACAGGTAACCCAGCCCATCAGCTGAAGAATTAATAGGGTGGTGAAACACTGGAGTCTGCATGGACATTAGCCACTCTGTGGGTTGCTTTTTGCCACTTGGAGAGGAGGAGATGACAGCCTGGGTTAATGCTTGGAAGCTTCAGTCTGAGATCCCTTATGCATTTGTCCTGATTGGGGAGCAGCCCTAAGATCCCATGTATGCCCCAAATGATATTGGCCCAGTTCCTTCAAGGCTTCAAATGGAAGCTATGACAGAAAAATTAAAAGCATAGTATAGGAACAAAAGAGTTAGTATGAGAGATGCAGAAACGCGACAGGCAGGGCCAGTTATCCCACAGATAAAATTTTAAATAGGAAATAGGTGTGCTGAAGAAGTCTGCTGCCCAGGCTTCTCATTCTGCACAGTTAGATGGTAATGCTGAGTGGCTGGTACAGCTGGAATGTTCCTGGGTGTCTGAAGGGACTGTATTGAAATATTCAAAGTGGCCAAGGAAAACAGCTGCCATCCTCCCCACTTCCAAGCTGCAGATTCAAATGCCCCATCCATAAATCGGGGTACTCAGGCTTCTTGGAAATTATAAGGTAAGAACTGATCATTCTGCTGTGCATGTTCAAAGTTGAAACACGGACGGGGAGCTCTTGCAACCTGGCTGTGAAATGTATGTTTTCTACAGGAACATAAAAAGCTGGCTCAGAACATTGGTCCATGTAGCTTACTATTTGTTTCTGTTTCATTGGAATTGACCACCGCCCCCCCCCCCCCCCGGATCCCAAACAGGTGTCTTTCCCAGTCTTACCAGCAAACATAAGGTGAACTTTAGATCTTTTACATGAAAAGTTGGTATGGTATCACACTTACTTTTTAATCTACCTAAACATATCAATCTAACCATTTTTTAAAAAAACTTAGATCTCATAAATTAATGAAAGGGATACTCGCATAAAGATGCATTAATATTCTCTTGGTTCTTCCTTAACTCTAGCAGCATACTTTCATACTAATTTCTTTATAAGTTCTATGAATGGCAGAAAACATTAAAATTCTTGTAATTCAGGGGAACTCTAAAATACATTAGCATGTAAATACTGGTTGCACTTCATCAATAATTTCCAATTAATATGAGAAATTCTAATATTTAATTTACAACAGAATGGTTCACTTAACATATTCTCTCTCTTTTTGGCACACACCTATGGGCATGCATCAGCCTGCAGAAGCCAGTAATTCAGAAGCATGGTAGATAATTGAATTCTTAACCCCTAAGCTTCATAAACCTACTTGAAAGCCATAAAATAATGTGATTCAAATATTCCTTGTTTTAGATTTGTACATAAATGATTGCTAAGGCTATTTGACTATCTATGTAGGTGGTAAATATTAGAGCATAGTGGAATGCCGCTGGGAAGTGAAAGGAAACAAAATCTTTTCATACCCTCTCACATATAAATCACAGCTAATGTCCTTTATTGCACTAAAATGCTGATTTATTTTCAAGCAGTTCTATTCTTCCCTCATTGCACACGTGCATTTCTCGTTAAGTATCAGACAATGTTGTGCCTGAGTTTCAGAAGGAAGATAAATCTAAATCTACGCAGCAAACTTAAATAAATATTCCAGAGTGACTCTTATCACCTTCACATGTTTTGGTTGATTTAAAAAAAAATCAGTAAGTTTTGATATCAGACTTTCTTTTTTATTGTGTAATAAAGAAAGTTCTAGTATTGCAATGTGACCCCCCCCCCCCGGAGAACATAAATCTATCTCCCTCCCCAATTTATGAAGGGAGCCACTGACTCACATCACTTTTTTTGAACTGCTTAAATAAAGATTTTGTTTGTCTCCTGGTATATTCAGACAAATCCTCAGAAAAAAAAGGAAGCAATATTTTAACTAAAAACTGAGGTAGCTGTTTAAATAGTTAATCTTTTCTGTTAAATGTTTTAAATATTTGCATCAATATTTTTTCTCCTGCCTCACCAACTGCAATACGTACTTTTCAGATGTTTAGGGGGAAAAGGTCATGGATTCCCCTGTCAGTGTACCATCATGTTCCAACCAAGGATCCAATACCTTCATCCTGACTGCTGCCCAGACTACTACACCCACCCAGCTAACAATGAAGAGTTTACAGATTGCCACTACCCTGGAACCTAGGTCTTCCTGGGAAACTGCGATGCAGACCAAGGCCATGGTCATCATGTCTGTCCCAGGTGATGCCTTTGTTGGCACAAAGTTAGGCCAAGACTAAAATAGGTAATTTCAGGATAAAAGCCAGGATAAGTATTGTATTTTCCAACATTCCTAGGCTGGTAGGGGTTTGGATTCAGCACAGCCTCAACTGAATTAGTTTGACTAGTTAGGATTTTGCCCTTAGAGGGAAATTAACTTGTCCAGAAATGTAAGTACTTCTAAAAACTATGTATGGGAGAAGCTCTATGACAATCAGATAGATTAAGAGTGAAATAATAAATTAAACATAAACCACAAATCCCAATTGTCTGTGATCTAACAGTCACTGAGGGATCTCTCAGACTCTTAACATCTGGTGCAAATGATGAAATAAAAAATGGCGAATCAAAATTTACTAATTTATTTGGAGTCAGAATGTAAATGGCAAAATTATTATACTGGCCCTTCACCTCGAGAAGTTGCATTTGGCTTAGGTCATATGAAGTGAAAGCAAAGCTTTAAAATGAATTCATTTTTGCCAAAACCATACCATAACAGAAGACATCAGAGAACAATATTTTTCATTAAAAATGTTTAAACTCTTTAGCAGAAATACTACTATAATAAGTACTACTATTTTCTTCATACTTTCCTCCAGGGCAGATTAGAGGACTAACTGTTAATCCTGGAAAAGCATTGTATGACAGTTGGCACTCTTCAGTGCATCATCCATATATTCTCTTTGAAATGAAGATTGCTATGCTTGAAAGCACGAAGTTCCAATTTAGAAAACTGATGCCACAGCATACACAAATAATGACTTCCAAACCAATAAAAATGTAAATCTAAATTTAATGGGAGATTAAATACTCCAGGAAATTAACATTAGATCAACAATTTGATCCTCCATACAAAATGCTTCACTCTTGAGATACAGCAAAGCAAGAATTTTGCACAAGAGTCAAAAAGATGTCAATATTTTCCACATTGGTGCTAACAACTTCAAATATAAAACTGATAAATGGGTGAGTACTCATATAAAAATAGAACAGCTAAAGTTATGAATATTTACTTGGAGATAAAGCCACCAGTTTCAACACATAATGCTCCCAAATAAATGTGCATAAGTCTGAAGCCATCACAGTGTTGCAAATTCAGTGAAGCTTCAAGTTTCTTTAAAAATACATATTGGCTCATTTTCTGTTTTCAGCCATCTTCATTTTTTTTAATTATAATCTTACCATTACAAATTTAAATTGAAAATTAAAAAAGTCAATAAAAGTAATAAAAAAACCCACACAACAGCTGACAGACAATATATATTACAGACAAGTTATGTTTCTGACCTAAGTATAAATTGAAATGGCTATTTCCACAGTCTACAACATTTTTTCAAAGGCATGCATGATGACATGGAGGAATATATATATGACCATTGTCCTTTAGGTAGACAAATAAAAAGGTACCAGCTTTCATAGAAGATACAATCTCTTGAAGTTTCTTGTCATTTTAAATTATGTTGATTTTTCTATTATTTTTTCTCTAAAGCCTGTTTTTTCATTGCTATATTGAACATTTTTATCTGTTTCCCCATTAAAAAATGCAATCGCAGTCCTTGCAGTAAGTCAGCAAAGGAAAAGTAATGACTTACACTGGAGTCCATAAATAGATAGGAAGTCTATTTCTGGAGTTATTTGTAAGCTTTGTTTTGTAATACAGCCAACTTCAAGAAAGACTTATGAATTAATGTAATTAAATAGTTTGGGACCTCAGTACCTATTAGAGTGTCTCTCCCTAAGATCTATCACCTGTAACACTCGCACCTACCAGGATTTGATGTTGCAGGTGGCCATCCAGAGGGAGACCAGGAAATCCACAAGCATAAACTCGGCCTTCTTGGTGGTGGCTGCCTATTTGTGGAATGCTCTACCTGTGGAGGTGTGCCAGGCCCCTACCCTCCTGACATTTAAAAGTACATAAAACCTTTGCTTTTCAGAGAGGCATTTCAGGACATTCTTCGATTGTAATCATTTTTGTATCATTTCATTCATTTCTCTACACTTATTGTTTTTGGTCATGGCTGCATTTTGTCTTCTCTGTGAGTCACTTTTTAAATATTATTGTGGTGCCAGTGGGGGGAATGGTTGTTTTCTTTATGTTTATACATATGCGTTTGTTGGAAACCACCCAGAATAGTGGCATGCCACTAGACAGTGTGGTATAGAAACTTAACAAACAAAAAACCAACCAAACAAAAAACAAACAATTTGTGGCTATGCACACTGGTTTTAGCAGATATGGACTTCATGGGTTCACAGCATTCTCCTGTTTTAAATCATATAAAATTATGACAGAGACACCTGAATTCTAAGAGTCTTTAACAGTGAACTCACTTCGTTGAATGGTAAGATTTACATAACCCATGAAGTTGTCCCTTTTGTAATTCTTTTTGGGGTGCTAGCAGAAAGGGATAGCGATGAGAATTTGTGAGCTAAGATTTATGCAAGAGAGCTCTACATACTTTCCTGCACTGAAATGTCTTCAGCTGCAAGAAACAGGTATTTCATTGAAGCTGTCCTAAGCTACTGAAGGACCTCTCTAACAAGGTGAGGTGCTACTCTTTTTCTGCCTTCTAATACAGACATTAACCACTTGTTTTAATTGTTACTTGTACTGTAAGGTGATACGATTTGTGTGCTTGTTTTATATAGATCTTTTAAAAACAAACAAAAAACCCTAATTAATAAATTAGAATTTGCTAAGGTATTTCTTTCTTTCTTTAAAAAATAGCATAACAAGCCACTGGAAAATAATAAAATAAAAAGTGGTCACTTGGCTAATCACAGGAGCCCATTTCCCATTCTGGGACTGAATAAATCTGTGAAGGACGTTGTGGAATAATGTCTTAAAAATATAGCTAGGGTTTTTTGCAAGTAGCCAAGTCAATGTATTTTTGGAGAGGTATGGGGTGAAAGCTCTTCATGGATTGCTGCCTTGTCGTGGCGAAGGGGCTTGAGTAATTCAGAGAAGCTATGGGCTATGCCGTGCAGGGACACCCAAGACGGACAGGTCATAGTGGAGAGTTCGGACTAAACACGATCCACCTGGAGCAGGAACTGGCAAGCCACTCCAGTATCTTTGCCAAGAAAACCCCATGAATAGAAACAAAAGGCTAAAAGATATGACGCTGGAAGATGAGCCCCTCAGGTCGGAAGGCGTCCAACATGCTACTGAGGAAGAGCAGAGGACAAGTACAAGTAGCTCCAGAGCTAATGAAGTGGTTGGGCCAAAGCTGAAAGGACGCTCAGCTGCGGACGCGCCTGGAAGTGAAAGGAAAGTCCGATGCTGCAAAGAAAAATACTGCATAGGGACCTGGAATGTAAGATCTATGAACCTTGGTAAACTGGATGTGGTCAAACAGGAGATGGCAACAATAAACATTGACATCCTGGGAGTCAGTGAACTAAAATGGACAGGAATGGGCAAATTCAATTCAGACGATTATCATATCTACTATTGTGGGCAAGAATCCCGTAGAAGAAATGGAGTAGCCCTCATAGTCAACAAAAGAGTGGAAAAATCTGTACTGTGATACAATCTCAAAAATGATAGAATGATTTCAATACCAATCCAAGGCAAACCTTTCAACATCACAGTAATCCAAGTTTATGCACCAACCACCGATGCTGAAGAGGCTAAAATTGACCAATTCTATGAAGACTTACAACACCTTCTAGAACTAACACCAAAGAAAGATGTTCTTCTCATTCTAGGGGACTGGAATGCTAAAGTAGGGAGTCAAGAGATAAAAGGAACAACAGGTAAGTTTGGCCTTGGAGTTAAAAATCAAGCAGGGCAAAGGCTAATAGAGTTTTGTCAAGAGAACAAGCTGGTCATCACAAACACTCTTTTCCAACAACACAAGAGGCGACTCTACACATGGAAATCACCAGATGGGCAATACCGAAATCAGATTGATTATGTTCTCTGCAGCCAAAGATGGAGAAGCTCTATACAGTCAGGAAAAACAAGACCTGGAGCTGATTGTGGCTCTGATCATCAGCTTCTTATAGCAAAATTCAAGCTTAAACTGAAGAAAGTAGGAAAAACCACTGGGCTAGTCAGGTATAATCTAAACCAAATCCCTTATGAATACACACTGGAAGTGAAGAACAGATTTAAGGAACTAGATTTGGTGGACAGAGCGCCTGAAGAACTATGGATGGAGGCTCGTAACATTGTACAGGAAGCAGGAACAAAAACCATCCCAAAGAAAAAGAAATGCAAGAAAGCAAAGTGGCTGTCCAAGGAGGCCTTACAAATAGCAGAGAAGAGAAGGGAAACAAAATGCAAGGGAGATAGGGAAAGTTACAGAAAATGGAATGCAGACTTCCAAAGAATAGCAAGGAGAGACAAGAGGGCCTTCTTAAATGAACAGTGCAAAGAAATAGAGGAAAAGAATAGAAAGGGAAAAACCAGACATCTGTTCAAGAAAATTGGAGATGTTAAAGGAACCTTTTGTGCAAAGATGGACATGATAAAGGAAAAAAAATGGTAGGGACCTCACAGAAGCAGAAGACATCAAGAAGAGGTGGCAAGAATACACAGAGGAATTACACCAGAAAGATCTGGATGTCCTGGACAACCCACATAGTGTGGTTGCTGACCTTGAGCCAGACATCCTGGAGAGTGAAGTCAAGTGGGCCTTAGAAAGCATGGCTAACAACAAGGCCAGTGGAGGTGATGGCATTCCAGTTGAACTATTTAAAATCTTAAAAGATGACGCTGTTAAGGTGCTACACTCAATATGCCAGCAAGTTTGGAAAACTCAGCAGTGGCCAGAGGATTGGAAAAGATCAGTCTACATCCCAATCCCAAAGAAGGGCAATGCCAAAGAATGCTCCAACTACCGTACAATTGCACTCACTTCACACACTAGCAAGGTTATGCTCAAAATCCTACAAGGTAGGCTTCAGCAGTATGTGGACTGAGAACTCCCAGAAGTACAAGCTGGATTTCGAAGGGGCAGAGGAACTAGAGACCAAATTGCTAACATGCGCTGGATTATGGAGAAAGCCAGAGAGTTCCAAAAAAAAAAAAAAAATCTACTTCTGCTTCATTGGCTATGCAAAAGACTTTGACTGTGTGGACCACAGCAAACTATGGCAAGTCCTTAAAGAAATGGGAGTGCCTGACCACCTTATCTATTTCCTGAGAAATCTATATGTGGGACAGGAAGCAACAGTTAGAACTGGATATAGAACAACTGATTGGTTCAGAATTGGGAAAAGAGTACGACAAGGCTGTATATTGTCTCCCTGCTTATTTAACTTATATGCAGAATACATCATGCAAAAGGCAGGACTGGAGGAATCCCAAGCTGGAATTAAGATTGTCGGAAGAAAGATCAACAACCTCAGATATGCAGATGATACCACTCTGATGGCAGAAAGTGAGGAGGAATTAAAGAACCTCTTAATGAGAGTGAAAGAGGAGAGCACAAAAAATGGTCTGTAGCTCAACATCAAAAAAACTAAGATCATGGCCACTGGTCCCATCAGCTCCTGGCAAATAGAAGGGGAAGATATGGAGGCAGTGACAGATTTTACTTTCTTGGGCTCCATGATCACTGCAGATGGTGACAGCAGCCACGAAATCAAAAGGCGCCTGCTTCTTGGGAGGAAAGTGATGACAAACCTAGACAGCATCTTAAAAAGCAGAGACATCACCTTGCCGACAAAGGTCCGCATAGTCAAATCTATGGTTTTTCCAGTAGCGATGTATGGAAGTGAGAGCTGGACCATAAAGAAGGCTGACTGCCGAAGAATTGATGCTTTTGAATTGTGGTGCTGGCAGAGACTCTTGAGAGTCCCCTGGACTGCAAAGAGAACAAACCTATCCATTCTGAAGGAAACCAACCCTGAGTGCTCACTGGAAGGACAGATCCTGAAGCTGAGGCTCCAATACTTTGGCCATCACATGAGAAGAGAAGACTCCCCAGAAAAGACCCTGATGTTGGGAAGTGTGAAGGCAAGAGGACAAGGGGACGACAGAGGACGAGATGGATGGACAGTGTCATTGAAGCTACCAACATGAATTTGACCAAACTGCGGGAGGCAGTGGAAGACAGGAGGGCCTGGCGTGCTTTGGTCCATAGGGTCACGAAGAGTCGGACATGACTTAACGACTAAACAACAACAAAAATGGGGTGAAAAGTTGTAAGAAAATATTATTGGTTACCTAGATCTGAGGGTAAATAGGTGGGGAAGGTTCAATTTGTATTGTGTATAGTTTCATTGAATATTTACTTTAAGTTAGTTTTTTTATTTGTTATTTTCCTTTAATAAAATAAAATAAAATAAAAAGCAGACATATACGTTCTTGCGAATAAAGCATACTGATTAGAGTCTTGGAGTGACAGCATACTCATCTTTAAAAAATGCAGCACCTTGTTTACAAGAATTAATGAGCCACTCTGAAAAAAAATATTTGATTCAACTCCTTGTCCCAACTTTCTTACTATGTAAAAAGTAATGTTGCCCTCTTCTGCTGATTAATTTCTCCTCAGGAAGTGATATCATCTGAAAGGGCTAATAGTCTGAATATTTAGCTGCTCTGTAGTGTTGTTATAGGAAACTTTTATGAGTTCCTGGACTTCACTCAATGTATCAGAGACTGTCATGGGCAGAATTTATTTTCATCCTGTAACTGCATTTTTATCTCTTGGAAACGACAGGTTACCTACCTGTAATTGTAGTTCTTCGAGTGGACCTCTGTGATTCACAATATGGGTGACTAAAAAGCTACCATACCCGGAGGAGGGTGTCACGCCAAGGTAGATGATAACACAGCACACCCAAAAGCAGCATCAGATTACTGCCGAATGTCCAATGTGTAGTGATTGATAAACGTGGACAGCTGTGACCATGTGGCAGAGGCGCAGATGTCTGGTATGGGGACACCCTAAAGAAACGCCGTAGATGTCGCCAACGCCCTAGAATGAGGACGGATACTCTCTGGCGCTGGAACTCGAGGAAGCTGATAAGCAAGCTGGATGGTAGACGCAACCGAGTTAGATATTCTCTGCGAGGTAACTTGAAGACTGTTAGCAGGAAGTTGGTAGCTGACAAAAAGTCTAGCTGAGCATCTGAAGGATTGAGTGCGGGCTATGTAAAAGCCAAAGCCTGTCTTACATCCACAGCATGGAGGATCCTTTGTTTACGAGTAGAAGGATACAGAAAATAGAAGGAAGAACTAAAGGTTGGAATAGGTGGAACTGGGAGACAACCTTGGGTAGAAAAGAAATATCTACAAAAAGTTTAACCTTATCTGGGTAAAACTGGAGATAAGGGTAGTCAGACGTTAAGGCCGCAAGTTCACTAGGATGTTGAGCTGACGTGATGGCCACAAGAAATATCATTTTGAAGGTAAGTAACCTGATGTCAGTTGATGCCAGGGGCTCAAACAGGGCCCTTGTAAATTGTCGAAGGACCAATGTCAGTGACCACTGAGGTGGTGGAAGGTGGACATCTGTGGTACAGGTATGATAGTCCCTTTAGGAAACGTTTCAGAGTTGGGTGTCTGAAAAAGTTAGCTGCCTGAGAGGTTGGTGGTTGATAAGCCACAATTGCAGAAAAGTAGATCTTGAGGGACGAGAGAGAAAGACCCTTAGTTTTTAACTGCAATAAAAAACATAAGACAGTGGTAAGAGAGGAGTTGGTTGAGGAAAAAGATGACGCTGCAGTAAAAGCTTGAAATTTTCTCCATTTATACATATAGGCCTTCCTGGTTGAAGGTTTCTTTGCATGATGAATGACATACATCAGTGAGGCCGAATGCTCCACGCTGCGAGATGAAGAGCAGGGAGATCTGGGTGGAGAATTTGATTTTTGTTCTGTATGAGCAGGTGAGGTAGACGGGGCAGGTGATAAATGTCGGATGACAGCTGGTGGAGAATTGGGAACCATGGCTGTCGCAGCTACCATGGAGCTATCAGGATAGACCATTGGTCTAGATGGGCGGGGTACAAATCTAATAAAATAAAATAAAAATATAGCATTGGGCCTGTCCTGCTGAAGCCTGACTTTAACTTTGTGGAGGAGCGGGAACAGTGGAAACAGGTAAATGAGTGACTTGGGCCAATGGCCGATGAATGCATCTCCGCGGGAGTTCTTGCCTACTCCTGCGTGGGAGCAGTAACACTTGCATTTCCAGTTTACCTGGGAGGCAAAGAGGTCGATGGTGGGTGTGCCCCATCGTTTGCACAGGGAGAGAAAAACAGATTGATCTAGCTCCCATTCGTGGGCTTGAGATTCTTTTTGACTCAGGAAATCTGCCAGATTGTTGTCTTGACTGGCTATATGTATTGCCGTGAGACAAATGTGATGAGAGAAGCACCATTCCCACAGGTCGACAGCAAGGTATAAAAGACTTGGGGAGTGAGTGTCCCCTTGTTTGAGAATATAATATATCATGGTGGCGTCTGTGGCTATTTGAGCCATTTTGCTGACTAGATGGTTTTTGAAAGCTTTGCAAGCTTTTATTACTGCTAAGAGTTCTAGCTCATTGATATGGAGCAGTTTCTCTCTTTGTGACCACTGGGCATAGATTTGCAGAGATCTGCAATGGGCACCCCAGGCGGTAAGGCTGGAATCTATAGTAACCTGGATTTGTGGGCGGGGTTGTTGAAAGGGCTGTCCCATCATCAGGTTCTGAGCGGAGTGCCACCATATAAGCTGGGAGGCGAGTTCTGGAGTGACTCGCAGCAACATATGTGGTAAGTCTGTCAATGGGTTGAACAAGGCTAGGAACCATGCCTGGTGTTCTTATTTTGAGGCAAACATGCTGAACCACAGCAGTCATGGACACCACAGTGCTTAAAACACGTTGGACGGTTAAAGCAGATACGAGCGCATGAGGAGTGAAGGAACGTAGTAAGGAAATTAGATTGAGGCATTTGTCTGTTGGAAGAAACGCCCGAGCAGATTTGGAGTTTATAATTGCTCCTATATAATGCCTTGTGGGTTTTAACTTGGATTTGTGTAGATTTACTGCAAGTATGAGATCCTGGAGAAGAGACAAAGTGAAGTGAATGTCTCGTGCTTTGTGATGGGAGCATGCTATGAGCAGCCAGTCATCGATGTACGGGGAGATGTGAATTTTGTGAAGTGTGAGGTAATGCATTTGGTGAATACTCGGGGAGCTGTTGCGAGTCTGAATGAAAGTCCTTTGAATTGGTAGGCCTGAGTTCGAATTGGAAGCATAGGTAGGGCCCGTGAGAAGGATGAATGGAGACATAAAAAATAGGCGTCTCTTAGGTCTGTGACTGCGAACCAGTCTTTTCTGCAGAGTAAGGGGAGGACAGACTCGAGGGTAACCATGCGGATCTTGGTGGTAGTGATGTATTGATTTAGCTCCCTGAGGTCGAGGATGGGGCGAAGGCCTCCATCTTTTTTGGGGATGGTGAAATAGCGAGAGAAAAAACCTATGACTGCGTGTCGTAGTGGTATGGGTTCTATGGCGTCTTTGAGTAGTAACGACTGTATTTCTTCTT
This sequence comes from Intellagama lesueurii, assembly GCA_037013535.1. Taxonomy (NCBI): domain Eukaryota; kingdom Metazoa; phylum Chordata; class Lepidosauria; order Squamata; family Agamidae; genus Intellagama; species Intellagama lesueurii. The sequence goes on along the minus strand of JBAJHW010000003.1, from coordinate 52,750,529 downwards.
GCAGAGTTTGCAACGCAGGTGTGACGGTGGGGGAAGCTGGTGGAATTCGATGTGGTACCCGTTTTTTATGATGGAGAGCACCCAGGCATCTGTAGTGATGTATTTCAATGTAGGTAAGTGCTTCTAAAGGGCAGGAGGAGAGGTGGGAGGTGGTATTGGGATCTCAGCTGGTTGGATGTCAAACATGATGCTTAGGCTTAAGGTCATTGCGCGTAGTTGTGGTTTGTTGGCGAGGTTTGGCTTGGTAAGGTTGTTGTTTGTAGTAAGGCACATAAGATGTTTGTCTTTGAGGTTCTTGTTGAAATTTTTTGATAGGAGGTGTAAGGGCTGATTGCGCTGAGGGCGTTGCTGTTATGTAGGGTAGATTCCCAAATGGCTGGCAGCTGTCCTCCTTTTCTGAACATTCTCAAGAATGTCATCAGTGTCGGCATTGAAGAGACCAACTCCATCGAATGCGAGATCTTTAATGCGCGCACGCGCGTCCTCGGCTAGATCTGGGGTTCTAGGTCAAGAGAAACGTCGAAGCGCTACAGAGGTAGCCATTGATTTAGGTGAGGCATCAACTGTGTGTCTAGCGGATAGCATCTGTTGTTTCGCCATCGAAAGACCCTCTTGTTGAAAGGTTTGTGCTAGGACCCTTTTATCTTCAGGGAGAGCATCAATAAAGGTAGACATATTGTCCAGAGAAAACGTTGGTAGGCGCCCTTAGCTCCCTGACAGTTAGCAACTCTCATGGTGAAGGCGGCAGAAGAGTATAGCCATCTGCCCATGGAGTCAATGCGCCTGCTGTCTTTATTAGGTGATATTAGTATTTGTCTGTGTCGAGAGCGAGATTGTGAAGCTTTGACGAATATGGAATTGGGAGCTGGTTGTTTCCGTAAAAAGACTGCTCCTGGTTCATGTACTCGATAAAGGTTATCTATGCGTTTTGACACCAAATGAGATGATGCTGTGTTTGGTCCAAGAATGTCTAGCTGTGCTGAGGAGAGAAAGGAGTATGGAGATATGGACTGGTGTGATAGTATCTTTAGATATGGGATAATAAAGACGATCTGCTGCTCCAGTAGTGGGTCTATGGATTTGTAGGTCGAGGGATTTGGCCATACGAATCATTAGTTGAGCATAGGTTTGAAAATCCTCTGCTGGTGACGGAGGGTCTGTGTCTGCCAGGTCAGAAACTGGTGATGTTAAAAGTCCTGATGGTGTTTGAGGCCTGGAACCATGATCAGATGGGTTGGCATCATGCCTCGAGTCAATCGACTGTCGATCAATATCGACGTCGAGTGGCTGGTCCTCAAAATATAGGTGTCGATGCCGAGTTGTTGATGTCAAAGGAGCGTCGGTGGACAGTGGTCGATATCGAGGGTCATCGATCAGTATAGACGTCAAAGGTGCGTCCATGGACAGGGTCGATATCGAGGGTTGTCGATCGGTATCGACGTCGAAGGTGTGTCCATGGACAGGGGTCGATAGCGAGGGTCTTCGATTGGTATGGACGTTAAAGGTGCATCCATGGACAGGGGTCGATAGCGAGGGTCTTTGACTGCTGCCGACATGGAAGGTGTGTCCATGGGCAGTGTTCGATATAGAGGATAGTCAATATTGAAAGGGTCGGTATCGAGGTGTGTCGAAATGGAGGTTGCTGTCGGTGTCGAGACAGCTGCTGAGGTGGTAAAGGCGTTAATGGACCACACTGTATTATGGTGGAATAGCCAGACGCTGGTGATGCTGATTGGGACAAGTGCTCATGGTCCTCGTAATGGAGAGGAAAATAGTAATTTGCCGGTGCTGCAACGTGCCCAGAGCCGAGGAGAATTGATCAGCTTGGTTGGGTCTCTTAAGTGCCAGCAGATAAGATGTGCCAGGTAGTCCTGGGCAATCATGATAATAAGATCGCTTCGACACTGAAGGCTCCCTAGCAGAGACATCCTGCAGGGGCAGTGCCGCCGGACCAGGAAGAGTAACTGGCCGATAGTGTTTGGCGGGCTTCTCCATTAGGCACTGATCGGGGCAAACGGCATCCCGATGATGGTGCTGAGCGTGATCTCTTTCTGCGTGAGAAGGCAAGTGGACGCTCATATAGGCTTGGTGCATTCGTTGATGTGCCGGAGGCCAAGGTGGTAGGCCTACAGGGGCAGAGTAAGGCACAGTTTTTGGTTGCGTTTAGCGCCACGGATGTCTGGTGAGGCAATTTGTGAAGACTCACTCGGAGAGCCGGTGGATTGTCGCGGGCTATCAGGGGAAGCCGTGAGTTGATCAACTCACTGTTCCCATTCGGGATACTGCGATGGTGAGGTTGATGAGGTGGAAGTGCCTCCTCATCTGAAAGAGAACCGACGGAGATGAGGTTCCCAGACTCCGGTGGTTGTGGAGTCGGGGAAATGGTTGTGGAAGGCTTCGATTTTGAAGACTTAGCTTTCTTCGGAGGTGACGGTTCCGGTGCCGAGGAAGTGTCTATGGACGGTTTTCTCTTAGAGGCTGTTTTCTATGTCGAGGGTTTCGACGTCGAATGTTTGGCTTTGTGCACTCGTGTGACCGTTGATATTGAGAGCAGAGTAGGTTGTCGATGATCGGAACAAGATGGAGTAGCTGACGGGCGCTGTTTTGTCGCTTGGGAAACATCTTCATCCATGGGCTTTAGAGATTGCTCCCAGAGCCGAAGCTTGAGTCTCGAGGGGCGACTGCGGAGAACACCACGTTTAAAGTTTTTGCAGTGAGGGGAAGAGGAAGTTTGATGGCCTCACCGAGGCAAAAAAGGCATTTAGCGTGGCCGTCAGAGAGCGGGATCTCATTATCGCAGGCTATGCAGCTTTTAAATGGGCCTGAAAAGGCCATAAATTGAGAACCGGTTTAGAAAAGGAAAAAACGGAAAGGTGGGAGGAGGGGACGTTTCGGCCTTAAGGCCGGAGTGTATCTTTTGAAAATAATAAGGATAATAATAATAAATAAAGTTCAATAACTTTCCTTCTTTCGTTTTCAGATTTCTCACAGAAGCAACGATCGAGGCTCTCAACGCAGCGGTTGAAAGAAACTGAAGGGAGAGCCTTGGCGCCAAGGTACATATACCAGGGGGGAGGGATCTATGCTAATGTATTTTCCTTTGCTACCGCAGAAGCTCTAGAATATTCCAATGAGGCTCCGCGTATGCGCGGATTACCCATAGTGTGATTCACAGAGGCCACGAAGAAGAACTAATAGTTCCCTTTAGGTTTACTTTATGGGGAAAGGCACAACCTGGAGTGTTTGGCTATTGGAAAATAAGCCTGTGTTGAACAGAATACAGTGTTATATTTTAGGAAACATGTTATGGAAGAAAAAGACACAGAATACAACAGAGGAAAAGTCCAGAAAATAATGTAATAGGGCCTAACACTATGGGAGGTTAGACAATCCACAGTTTCTACATATTTGTAGCTCAATAGCAGGAATTCTATTTGTGCACCAAACATTTGGATCAAACTAAATGCTTAAGGGGCTACACCTCTCTCTTATACTACAATATCCCTAACAAAACTATCTCAGCATTTTATTATAATACAGTTTGTACCTAATTGTTGTTTATTCAGAAGTAAAGTCTTGTCTGAGTGGTCTCAGAGGAACAGGCTGGGTTAAATAGGGTCAGAGAAAAGTCTGGAATGCCATTTGGTGCAATCCTTGCATCCAAATGGCATATGCATTTCAAGTGGCTCTAATTGGTCTGGCTCCTTTGAAACCTTATTGCAAGTGCTGCTGGCAACAGGCAGGCATTCCATTGGTGCAACTGGTGAGCCAGCACTGACAGGGCAGGAGGCCAAAACCAGGACTGTAACTGAAGCTGGATCAAGGCTGTAGTCCCACTCACCATTTTTTGCTTTGGGCAGAAGTCCCACTGTCTCCAACAAGGGCTTCTTCATGATACATTATATAACAGGTCGAGCTCCATCTTGTTCCGTCCTTTCTCCTCCCGCTTCCGGGAGGAAGATTTCAATTTTTATTATTTTGCCAAAGTGGTGCAGCACATTAGTGCTGCCATAATTGGTTAGAACATTTTTTCTTTGCTTCTTCCCACTGCTCTGTGATACGTTTCTATATGTAGCTTTTTTTCCTTGTGCACAGAAATCTGTAAATTATATGATGTAGTTCTGGACTGGGTTCAATTTGCTGCACTCAACTGTAAATCAAGCTGTCTTAAATTTACCCTGCACTAATCTAATACAATTTTGTTGAGATTCTGACATGTCATTGTTAGCTGGAATTATGTACACAAAACTATGTACCTGATTTGAGACAGGATAGCTCAGATGGACCTGAAGATTCAAGAACACATTGTAAAACACAACAGTATAAATTGTCTTTGCAACAGTTCTTTCAGTGCTTAAACCTTTTGCAGCAAACAGAAAACTCTATGACATCATAATAGACATCCGTAGAGGTAACTATTATCTGTAATTCTTACAGGATTCTTAAAGGAAAACCTAATCAGGCTAGAATATTACAGAAAAATCTATATTTAGATTAAGAGGTAAATAAGTTCCAGCATCTTCAAAATGTCCTCTAAAATTATTTGCTATTATTTTTTTCAACTGATGTAATTTTTGAACAGCCTAGAATGAGAAAATAGTACAGTATTTGCTTTTTCAGCATTTTGAAACAAATGAATCTGTTTGCAACACTTGAAGGAAAATTAAATCACACCCACCATGTAATGTAACTGTGAATCATCCCAGAGAGTTACTCAATTAAATATTTGCACACAGTGCAGCTGATAAGTGAAAGAGCTGCAAGTAATTCATTTTGCCTTTTATCCAAAAGCATTTCAGAGAAATTGTGATTTTCACAAAACTGGAGTAACTAGCCAGTGTCTTGAACAGAGTGCCATTATTTCTCTATTATTTTGCACTTTGGATGCTAATGAAGTTCTCTGGCTTGTGCTTGGATAGGAGCTTCTGAAGTTCTGAACAGTTAGCCTTATAATGTACATTCAATTTTATGTAAGAGTAAGTTGATCTGTTCTCACTTTTGTCAATGAAGTCTAAGAAGTTGTGAACAAATGAGAAACCATAACTACATGTGATTTCCTCAATAGTTCTTTTGCACATACCAACAGACTGATAAGGGGCCAAATGAATTTAGTATTCTTTTCCATCTTTAAAATATCAGACAGTACAATTTTAACAAGTCCTTATGAAGTTACAATCCCACTCACCTACCACTTCCATATCTCCAGCATAGACGTGGAACATTGGGATGTTTTTTCTGTACTCCGACTAGCATAAAATAGAACCCACATAATATCATAAATCCTTAGAAGTACCATTCAGTATAACTTTTACAGGTATTCATTATTTCCCAGTTTTCTTAACAAAACAAATCCCATCACCATATTCTTCAGAACTTTGTAAATCCCAGACAAGAAACTTTTTCCCTATCAAGAAATTATTTTCTCAAAAGGGCTGACAGATATACCTAAATTAATTTCCAGTATAGCCTTTTGAATATAACTTTGAATGGCAAATTATTGAAGGTTTATACACACAGATTAGTCTGTAATTAGATCTGTTTAGACTAGAGATGGGGATGAATATAAAAATGGATTGGTTTTTTTGACAAAAATAGCCAATTCGTTAAATATTCGTCAATCCGTATTTGTCAAATTTTAAGTCCTGACGAATACAGCTTGACAAATATTTCCCCATTTTATTCATCCTTCGTAATTAAAAAACAACAACACAATTCTGCCTACCAGCCACAAATCAGCTGATCAGCGGGCCGACAGGCAGCCACCCACACCCACAGCCACCCACCCCACAGCCTACCCCACCCCTTCCTCTCCCTACCTTAGCCTCCAACCCCTGCCGACACCCCCTTACCATAATCACCGCCGCTGCTGCCAAGGTCTCCATCAGGCCTCCGCAGCCACAGTGTGTAAAAAGGGAAACTGGCTGCCCTTTGCAAAGATGGTGGCTGCAGCTTCATTTAGAGTAGGGAAGCTGCAGCTGCCATCTTTCCAAAGGGCAGCCTGGATTCCCTTAGCCTGCCTTAAGGTGGGGGTGGTGGCAGCGGGGGGGTGGCAGTGGTAGCGGGGGGTGGGGTGTTGTTGTTTTTAATAACCCCCCATGAATTGATGAATAACTTTGTTATTCATCGCTTCATGGGGGAAACTTCATGCTTCGTGAGTCGTCAGCTTTTGATGACTCACGAAGCGGGACAACTTGCCAAAATGGTGAGTCGTCCCCATCTCTAGTTTAGACCTATTCATGTGTTCAATAAAAGATTTCTGCAGTTAACCAGTGCATAGAATAAACAGGCTATCCATACCCACTCTCATCCTACTTCTCACATGTGGAAAGCTGAATCTGATCTCTATGAACCCTGATTTTTCATTATCGATGAACAGGGGCTATTGTTATCACATCCCCCATCTATATACATCTGGTAAAAACATGTACCTGAACAATGTGCTGGGGTCTGTGTTAGGGTTAATGCTGGTGGCAGGGTCAGTAACAATGGGGTGTTGTCCAGAACTCCCTTTTTAAAGAGTTAAAGCTGTTCAGCTGGAATACAGTGTGAAAAGATATATATTTTTAACATTGCTACTTCTATGTTCTGAAACTTTAATTCTGAGTCCCTGAAAAGAATGATGTTTCTGTAGAGATTCAGAAGGGGGGAAGAGGTGGAATTGTTATTAAATTATTAACAACAATTCTCTACACATGTAGTGCAGTATTTATGTGGTGAAATATGTAAACTGAAACAGGTAGGTTTGTGGTCATTGTTAATTTAAGCTGTGTTTTTACCATTGAAGTAGCAAAATCTCTCTCTCTCTCTCTCTCTCTCTCTCTCTCTCTCTCTCTCTCTCTCTCTCTCTCTGTGTGTGTGTGTGTGTCTCTCTCTTACATAGTTTTGTTTCATTATATATATTGTTGAGTTATGCTGCATGCCATTCTGGGTGTCCTCGGACAGAGGAATGATATATAAATGAGAATGAATGAATGAGTCTTCCCACTATACAAATCCTTCAACATGGAGGAGTTGATACTCATACTAAGAATGGTGAAGGTTTGGCTACCCTCACAGACTCAGAGCCCTCAGGAGTGAACAGACAATACCCCTACATGGAGGAGGATCAGCCCTTGACTTGAACAAGGAATCAGCACAGAGATAAGATATCAAGTAAAGCTGAGGGTTCAGCTACGGACAGTTAAAAGTAGCACCTGGTTCCAGGCTAGTCTGCAACACCCACAGGAAGCTACTGTTGGGATGCAGGACAGTGGGACTGGCAATGATAATATGGTCAGCTACAGCTTCTCTACTCACCCTCCCTTGACTTCTTCCATCCAATGCAGGTGCTGCCAATGAAAAAAGGATCTGGCTTGATACAGCTTCAGAAACCCCGCTGAACTACAGTGACAGGGACATCAGGAGGAAATGGCAGGCCTCCTCTGGTAGCAGTGCTGAATCTGGAAAGTATAGATGCTGGGTATGTCCTTGGTTTGGTCCCTACAGCCTAATTTAATCCACTGTGGCTGTTACAGGTGGTGAAATCTGACTGGTGAGGTGTGACGGTTCCTTAGGGGATGCTAGGGCTGGAGGAAAATGCATTTTTAAATTTCCTTACTATGTGTTGGTCCTCTTCCTTACAAGGTTGACTAAGCAGCTGAATATAGCAGCCATTCAACCATCCCCATTCCTCACATACTGTAAAGATCAAATTGTTTTTGCTCAAGAGGTCATGCACCTAGCCACATCTCATAATATGTTCATTACATTGCAGTACTGTCTCTTAACATTTTAAGTTGACTTCTTAATTCTTCTTTGAGGTTATTTTCTATGTAGAAGTATCAGAGATTCTTACTGCAGTGGGGAGAAAAGCCACAGTTGAAATCTTAATGGAGTGATTTTCCCTCAATAAGTAACTGTAATTCACTTTTGCTGCATTGTACTCTGAATAGTAGAAATTACCTCAGTTGAAACAAAGATCCTTTATTCTCTGCTATGAAGCTGTAATTTCTCATTTGCTAGCTTCTCCAGATCGTAAATGATTTAATAACTGAGCCCTAAAGATATGCAGAGGCATGGCTTTGCATAGTTTAAGGCAAAGTGGAGTTGACAAATCCTCTCATGCTACATCTCTGGTACAACAATCACGTTGCTGAGACTGTAGATTTCCTGATGGCTAATGCATTTTCCCCTAGGAGGTCTGGCCTCATTCATACTAGTACACACTAAGAATGGCTTGTAAAAATAAGAACAATTCAGAAATGTTTCATCACATCAAAATATTTTTTTATTCTCAAATTTTATTCTATTCTATTGCAAATGTGCCCTGGCTACTGAAGAGCACCAAAGAATTTCAGAAGATCAGTCTATGCTACATAGACTACAGCAAAGCCATTGACTGTGTGGATCTTCAGAAACTATGGGATGTTCTGAAAGAAAGAAATGGGTTGCTCAGCACTTGATTGTCCTGACGTGCAACTTGTTTTGTGAACAAGAAACCCCCATTTGAATAGAATGTGGAGAGAGAGTTTCCTATAGGTAAGGGTGTCAGATAAAGGTGCATTTTATCTCCATATCTGTTCAATCTTTATGCTGAACATATCATAGGGAAAACCAGACTAGATTCAGGAGTGAAAAAGGAGTGAAAATCAGTGGAAGAAACATCAATGATTTAAAATATGCAGATGACACTATCTTATCAGGAGAAAGCAGCAATGACTCGAAATGACTTTTAGTGAGAGCAAAAGAAGTGGCAAAGCATGACTGTAGTTGAACATTAAGAAGACAAAAATCATGACTTTAGAAGAACTACACAACTTTAATGCTGACAATGTAAAAATTGAAATTATTAAAGATTTTATATACTTTTGTTCAATCATTAGTCCAAATGGAGACTGCATCCAAGAAATCAGAAGAAGACCGAGACTACGCTATTGTATTCCTGATCACCATGTACACCATGTACAGTGTGAAAGCTGGCCAGTAAAGAAATCTGACAGAATTTGTCTGGAATATGGTGCTGGGCAAGAGCTTTGAGGATACCCTAGATGGCCAGAAAAATAAACAAGTGGGGTCTAGATCCATTCAAGCCTAAACTATCTCTAGAGGCAAAAATATTGAAACTGAGGCTGTCCTACTTTGGGCACATCATGAAAAAGCAAGATTCTCTGGAAAAGACTAATGATGGGAAAGGCATCAGGAAAAGAGGAATACAAAATATGAGATGGACTGATTCCATAAAGGAAACTGCAGCCTTGAATTTACAAGATCTGAGAACAGGACATCTTGGAGGTAAACACATATAATACAAATAACTTTGATTTTATTCATAAATCAGAGGCAACTTGACAGTGTGTAACAACAGTTATGAGAAAACAACTGGCTCAAATATGAAGAAAACATCAGAAGTGCAACGTTTTGTTAACTGAAAAAATGTTTCTAAGATATTCAGTATTTATATGTATTACACTTTGTATTTCTGATACACATGAATAGATTAACAAATTAGACCCATCAATTTATTTTTATGCTATTTAAAAAGAAGATTCTGACCCAAAGAATCTGCTCCTGCTGAAAATCCAGTAGACATAGTTACCGTATTTTTCCGTGTATAAAACAACACTTTTTCCTTAAATAATAAAACAAAAAATTAAGTGTCGTTTTATACACGGAAGGCTTAGCAAAACACAGGGCTTAGCAAAAAGGAAGGGAAGGCTCCCTTCGGGTAAAGCAGCCGTGAAAGGGCTGCACAATCGCAGCCCTTTGATCCTGAAGCCCTTTCAGGGCTGCTTCAGGATCAAAGGGCGGCGATTGTGCAGCCCTTTCACGGCTGCGTTACCCACTTCCTAAGCCCTGTGGGGTTTAGGAACTGGATAAAGCAGCCATGAAAGGATTTCAGGATCAAAGGGCTATGATCGTGCAGCCTTTACCCGAAGGGAGCTTTCCCTTCATTTTTGCTAAGCCCCGTGGCTTCGCAAAAGGCAAGGAAAAGTGGCGGTCAAAGGGAGCCCTTTGATCCCTGCTTTTCCTTTCCTTTTGCTAAGCTCCGTGGCTTAGCAAAAGGAAGGGAAAAGCAGCGATCAAATTTTCTAATTTGGGGTTAGAAAAGGGGGGGGTTCATCTTATACATTGGATCATCTTATAAACGGAAAAATACGGTATATCTCCTTAACCAACCTTGTTAGTAATGGGCTTCTCACTGCTGAACAAGAACAAATACAAAGTGCTGTGTTTGCACACTATGCCTACATTAGAGAGTCTGACTGCTCAGAGTTAGATTACAGTCTTATGGCAAGTGTTTCTTCATTGCAAGAATGAATAGCTATAAAGTCATTCGGGAGCAGCTGAGCCATGTTATAAATCTCAGGTTTGATTAGTTTGCTCTCCAAAATTTTGGAGAGTTTATTGGTGTTTTAGGATTTGCTGGCAAGGGTTATTTCAAGTTGCTACTTCATCGAGATTTCATATAAATCCCAGATTAGGTACAGTTTAAACATAAACTAGAAGAACACGTTTGTATTCGATAGTTAGCTCATTTTACCAGGGCAAAGCAAAAGCACAAGATTTGCTATGAGTTTTCAGCATTCCTTGTCAATGGATGTAAGCATGAGGATTGCAGATATTTAACTTCCTGAACAGAAACCAAACTGTCTGATAATGGCTGCAGAAGCCATCTCCTCACCTTAGTTTTCCTTTGCAACAGAACTCCTTCAGCAGATATTAGGTGTTGTATATTGGTCAGAAAAATATACACATATAAAACAAATGGCAAGTCTGATAATCAAGACATTATGTGAATCTGTACTGCTTCCAGCAATTTTTTTTGGCATAAAGACTCTTTAGACTATTAGACATTGATAACCATTTCTCATCTGCAGCAAAACCACAGACTAATCTCAAGAGTTCCTGCATTATCATTTAAGTCCTCATATATAAAGCAGTAATGGCTCTGCCAATGCATCATTATACTTGGCATACAGTACACCAAAGACATTGCATTGACACTACAAACAGATATACCAACTAGCTGTTTAGGATCACAGTGTCACGATTTCAGTGTGGCCTTTCTCTAATACTGTATAACATTCAGAAATCTTAACTTATGTTCCACACATAGCACTGGCTCTTCCCAGTCTATTAAAACAACAACAACAACAACAAACCCAAAACTTAATGCTTCTCCATCCTGAACATGAAAAAATTGTGAAGTTTAGTAAATTCCTCTAATATAAATGGAAACAAAATTATGTCCCATTTGCACTGGCCAAATTTAATTAATACAGCTATGTAGTAAGGATATAATTAATATTCTCAAAGTTTCTCATCCATTGTAAAAAAAATTGTCTCAACAGATTAAGACACCCCATTGAATGAATTACTCCTCACTGCGAGTTTCTGTCTTTGGTGCAAAATTGAAATAATCAGGGCTTTTAAAAAAAAATTAGCACAAACTTTATCATTTATTTCATAGAATTATATATTGTGTAAAAACTTCGTATTTTGCACAAAATGTAAGATTCTTGCACAAATAGCAAGGTTTTGTACAAAATATAAGTTTTCTGAGCAAGACAAATTTCTGTGATTTTTAAAAAGAATTGTGAAAATGTTAAAAATGCAGACAACCTCTTATAATCTCATGCATCAGAGACAAAACTTTTTTTTCAAAAGTTTTTATTCCTACCTGCAAGAATGAAATAACTGAGCATTACATCCCTATCATCTACTTCTTCTGCCTTATGAAACAGCCTTAATTCAATATCACAATAATGGTTGAATAGATAAAACTTCAGCAAAGAGTTTTAAAAGTTCTGGGAGTTGATCGATGAATCTGTCAGTTTCAGGTTATTCTACATTAAAATTTATTTCCACCCTCAATATGAAGAAAATCGTGAATTTTGGAAAATTCTTATTTAAAAAAAACTGAAACAATATTCTGTTAACTTACATTTAGTTCATTTTGCCAATCAGAGGAATTTACATTCAAAAAATAAGCATTTAAATGCTCTGTTTTTCACTCAGTGGTTACAAATGACACTTTTTCTCAGAGTATCCTTCATATATTATATAAGGCAACTATACTTCAATGCAAATCCACATATGTTACAGATGCATGTCACATTTGCAATGGAATCCTTGTTCTGTAATTTTTCACTATATGAACTACATCTGGTCAGTAATGTCAACTTTCTCTGGATTACATCCCTCAAGTCAAAAGGAACAAAGAGATGCATACATGTGCCACCTCCCCCCATTCATGTGTAGAAACAAAGATTTAATTATTAAAGTATTTTTAAATACATAAATGATACATGGTTTTATTGCTTAACACCATGTGTTACTTACTTACTTACTTACTTACTTACTGTTGTTATGTGCTATTAAGTCACCTCTGACTTATGGAGACCCTATGAATGAATGATCAACAAAATGTCCTGTCCTCAAGTTTACAAGAGCTGAGCAGGGCTCAAGCCTGTGGCTCCTTTAGAGACTCACTCCATCTCATATTTGGTCTTCTTCTTCTCTTGCTGGCTTCCACCTTTCCAAGCATTATTGTTGTTTTTTCCCCCTAGAGAATCCTGCCGTCTCATGATGTGTCCAAAGTAAGATAGTCTCAGTTTCAACATTTTTGCCTCCAGAGATAGTTCAGGCTTGATTTGATCTAGGACCCAGTTGTTTATCTTTCTGGCAGTCCAGCCTCTCCTCAAGCAACATAGATCAAACAAATCATTTTTTTTCCTGTCAGCTTTCTTAACTGTCCAGCTTTTACAGTTGTACATGATAATCAGGAATACAAAAGTATGGATGATCTTGGTCTGGGTCTCCAGTGACCCATCCTTACACTTGCTGATCTTTTCTAAATCCTTCCTAGTCTCGGCCTTCTTCTGATTTCTTGGCTATAGTCTCTGTTTCGATCTATTAGCTACATTCAAGTGCCAACATTCTTCTAATTAGTACAAGGCAGCATATATGGTTGTCTTGCAAGTGCATGATGAGAGAGCTTCAAGGCCCTGTGGGGGCTTGACACTAGAGCACCCAAATTCCCATTCAAGACTAAGCATTGCACCACAGTAACTTTCTTTGAATCTTAAAATGTAATAATTAAGTACTAGTTATATATTTTTGCACAAATCCTTTGTTTTGCACAGAGAGATAGCTTTGCATCATGATTAACCTATATGTAACTATTAGTAACTACTGTCAAGTTAAGCAAACAACAAATTTAGAATTATAATGTGAAACTCTTTATCAGACCACCTTGCATAACCTTCTAAGTCTCTCAAATTTACCGAGCATTCTATCTGTAAAAAAAAACTCAGCATATTAATGAATACCAATACACTACAGATAATTAATTAGGTATTATTTCTTACTTAAATACAGTGTATTAAGAAGACACAGTGTTGAAAATTGAGAAGTTCAGGAACTTATGATGATAAGACTAGAAAATGCAGTAAAAGTCTGTGCTTAGTTTTGTTTTCAAAAGAATAAATATCTCATGTTGTCACTGAATTATGTGCAGGTTTGCTCCATTTGACAAAGAAACAGAAAAATGGAACATATGTTGAGTGTCAGAAGTTAGGCCTAGTGTTTCAATTTCATGTGCACATTGAATCTTTTGATATGTATTTTCACAGAAAAAAAGATGCAAAATATAAAGTAGTTCTCGAAATAGCCCATGTGCACAACAGAGACCATTCTCAACTTGGAACATAGTTTTTGGTTTTAATCCTATAATAGTAAATTATGAGTGTTGTCCCTCTGTAATACAGATAAGACTTATTCAAAATAATACACATGAAAAATACCAAAAGAAACATATAGTATGTTCAGGAAAGTAAAATTGTGAGCCTACATTTTTAGCAGTTAGTTTATTAAAAGGGCTCTCCGCAGCGGCGCAGAGCTGCCCGGATGGGGCTTCTTTGCCCGCCCGTCCACGTGAGAGCAGGGAGCTGCGCGGGAGGATGGGCAGGCAGGGTTTCAGGCAAGTCTTTAAGAAGGCTGCCCATGCCTGCGCCGTCCTCTTCCCTGCCTAAGCAAGCGACCCACTCGCCCACCCAATGCAGTAAGAATGAGAGTAGCTGGCCACTTTGGGGCTGGATGGGAATTTTTGACTTGCACCCACATTGGCCTTGAGGTGCAGGTGTTTGTTTTCCCATTCCATTCTTGTTTGCATGGGTGTTCTTGGGTTGATAATAGTAGAGGATCCCTATAAATAAGGTCACAATGGTGGGTAATGCAAAGCAGGATAGGTTCAGGGGATTTTCAAGGAAGACACCCAATGGGTGCAAGGCACCCCTCCTCTCAGAATTGCAGTAAAAGAGGTTCAGCAGAGAGGAGGAAAAACAGGGGACCCTGGGGGACACTGTACACTTAGGGTCTCGGGTGGAGGGTGGCCTCTGGGTACTCTGGTGCTGATGGCCAAGATGGTGCTGTGCTGTACGACAGCATGCTCTCGGCGTAGGAACTCGTGGGGTGAAGTCTGGACCAGTCAATCAGGAGTGACGCTGGGTCCAGACCTGTTTTGCACTATGGCAGACCCCCTTGTGAAAGGGGAAGTCCAAGGTTTAATAAGTTAATAAAGTTGTGGCCCTAGTGTAACCAAAATATTATGTCTCCTTTCGTTATTCTGGGCTGGGTGGGCAAAGAAATATGAGGATAGATGCAAACTCCGACTTCTGGCTTGATGTTTGTCTATGAAATAGAACTGGTATTCTTGGGAGGGTATTTGAGAAAAAGAGACAGAATCAGCCCGTATTATAACTTCTTTGTCTGTTCTTTCAGTATCTGTATGCCTTTGATACCGTCGACCACGGTATCCTCCTGGGGAGGCTCTCTGAGTTGGGAATTGGTGGCCTGGCTTTTGCCTGGTTCTGTTCCTTCTTGGAGGACCGTCCCCAGAGAGGGCAGATTGGAGAGAGTTTCTCGGCCCCGTGGAGCCTCAATTGTGGGGTTCCGCAGGGCTTGATTATCTCTCCAATGCTATTTAACATCTATATGAGGCCGCTGGGAGGGGTCATCAGGGGATGTGGGTGACATTTATATTATGCCGTGCTTGTAAGCTGCTCAGAGCAATGTCTAAGATTAAAAACAACTTTGTAAAGTAAGTTAAAATGAGACCTAGTGCCTTGTCCAGGGTCACCTGCCAAGCTTTCATAGCCAAACCCCACTCTATAAGCACTACATTCCTCTAGTATAATTTACACATTTACCATCTACACTGTGCCATTTAAACAGAGTACATTTGTATGAAAACTGTACTTGAAAGTGTACACCAAACTCTGTGTAAGCATTCTGGGTGACATCTAAATAATGAAGTGTAAAATAAAACAAAATCACCTTCTTTCAGCAAACTTACTGTTAGCTTATGATTTTACATGTCAGCTGATTTTTATATGAAATATTGGTCTTTGTTCATTACCAACACAAAAGACATCTGCTTCTCATTACATACTTTGCCCATCATGTAATGTATTGTATTCCTGTCACAGGACTTTCTCTAACAAAATAGCTCCAAAACTAAACAATTATCTAAATTTCTCACACAGCTTCGAAAAAGATCCAGCATTATTAGTGAGAAGTATCATTAGCAGAAAAATAGTACTGTGAGCCCTGCCAACTGTCCCTGGGTTGGCAGGTGGTCTCTCCTCCTTTCCCACATCTATTACATCAACACCACAGTTGGTAACAACAGGGTTTCTGAATCAGGGGAGAAGGAATCAATTCTAAACAATTTAACCAACAGTTCACTTTCGGGACTAGTTGGCTTCACTAGCCCCAAGATAGTCTTTTTTCCTCAGCTTCCCCAAGTTAACCACATTTTGGGATTAGAATTAAACATTCTCTTTAATGTTGGGTGTCAGGTGATTCCAAAACATGTGGCCCAGAGCAGCAATGGCTTGTATGCCTGCAATGAGGGCAAGGCATGAAGAGTATCAGTGGCCCATTAGCTGGGTGCTGGGATCTCCCCATCTGTTGCTGATCCTCCTGAGATGGCATAGACTGGCTTTGTCATCTCCAGCACCACAGCAAGGGTGGAGACAACTCCCCTTCAGTGAAATGGTGAAACAAAGGAGAGCTCAGCCATAAGTGTCTTGCTCCACAGTAATGGGGTTTGGGAAGAGGGCAAGGATACTGATGTTTGAATCCTTCTCTATTAAGGATCCTCAGTTCCACCGGTTCCTCTGCCCAGAGGTCTTCCTTCACCACATAATTCCAACCTTTGGGGAGCTTAGGTGACTCTCTCTCAACCTCCTCTGCCTGGAGAGAGTTCCCCTATTCCTCTTGAGCATCCCTTCCACCTCTTCCCCTATCAGACTGAGAGACTCCCTTCCTTCTCCTTATGTTTCTGACTTCTCTCCCACTTCTTCCAATGATTCTCTTATATCCCACAATTTCCAACCCCATATGACTCTTCTCCCTTCTGTAGAGGTTGTTCTGTTGGGGTTCAGTCAGTTGCAATCCTCAGGGTTGGGTGGGGTGAATTAAAAAACAAATCACCAAATTCATTCAAAAATCGTTAATTCGTCAATTTTTACAAATCAATGCCCCGATGAATCATGGATCAAAAATTTTAGTGATTTTTTAATTCATCAATTTGTTTGGCCCCCAAGGCACCTAGAGACACCAAAATTGCAGAGAAGCTTCTCCTGGCTCTCCTTTACAATCTCTCCAAGTTTGGTGAAGATTTGGTTTCCCCAAGCCAGCTGCTAAAGGGCACTTTCCTGGGGGTACCCACTTTGTGGGTGTATGATTTGGATGTCAGAAAACCAATCTTCATCAAACATGGAAGGATTGTAGAGGAGACCCAAGAGAAGCTTCTCTGTAGTTTTGGTGTCTCTAAGTGGAATTTTCTGGGGGGGACTCTCCTTGTGGATAGATAACTCAGATATCCCAAGGCCAAACTTCACCAACCTTTAAGAGCTTGTAGAGGAGTGTCAGAGGAACCTTCCTTGCGAACCTGGTGTCTCTAGGTGCTTGGGAGGCATTTTATAGGGTTTTACAGTAAAAAATGAATTGACAAATCAATTCTTGATCTGTCAGAAAAAACTCATGAATTTGTGATTCATTATTCGTCAATTTTGACTCATGAATCATGAATCAAAACTAAACACAATTTTTCTGATTTGTTCCCAACTAATGCCTTCTCTTACCTAAAATTTGCTCTTTTATATCCCATGCAGAGCACATTGCAGTAGCCCCGTCTAGATCTCAGTAGTTCAATAACTGAGACAAGATGAATATTTTCAAAACAGCACCTCAAGTCGTGTATCAAAATGAACTGATAGAAAGGACTCCTGTCCACCATTGCCATATCAGCTTCTGCTTTTAGCAATGAATCCTGAAGAATTCTCCAGCTGTGTGCTTAATCATAGAATCACAGAATAATTGAGTTGGAAGGGGCCTATAACATATATAAGGCCATCAAGTCCAACCCCCTGCTCAATGCAGGAATTCAATACAGGAGTCCTTTAGAAGGAGACTATGAATGACTAATCTAAATTAGATAACTTCTGTTGCAAGAATTGGCAAGGAACAGTTGAAAGATACTACATAAAGTAATTGGCTGCTTCATTTTCAGATTTGACTTCATTAAAGTCAGTGAACCTAACTTAAAATGACTGGCTCAAAATCTAAACCTGTGAAGAATTCCTAGTTTCCTTTCTAAATCATGCTTTATTACCTACAGAAGTGCTTACTGTTTCCCAAATTCTTCTTCTCAGTGCTTCATCCTCCACAACACACTTCTGGTAAACATCTGGGGATAGGAGGATATTTTTCCCTTTCCTCAATTTTTATCTTTTCACCTGACATGCTAGGCAGCAGCATAATAGAGAAAAGAAGCCCAGAAGACATTTGGCGAAATCCTGTTGCATAATTTTGCACATTATAACCTGGATTGGATGCCAGAAGTATTTAATTTGCTCCTCTTAGGTTCTGAGGCTCCATAGGGCTCCTTTTTGCCCTGGAGAAGCCTTTGAAAGCCCCAGGAATGGGGGGGGGGAAGCCTATAATAATAATGATAATGATAGTGATAATGATAACGACGACAACAACAACATATACTACACTTGATCTTAGCCAAAAGGCTGAGAAGCAATATAATAATAATCCCCTCCATGGGCACAAGCCTTGTTGAGGTGGAGGAGCTTGCATATTTCGGTGAGGTTGAGAGATATGCTGAAGGGTATAGCCGCCTAGAGTGGTCGTTCGACCAGATAGGCGGGGTAAAAATGCAATAAATAAATAAATAAATAAATATCTTTGGCAAGATCCAAAAACTAGATGGAATAGAGTTTAAAAAAATGGTAATATTATAAAATCATTATCAAGTGATGAAAATTATAAATACTTTGGAATACTAGAAGGAGATAACATAATGCAAACAAAATCTAAAGAACTGCCAGAAAGGGAATATATCAAAAGACTGTGGAAAGTCTTAAAATCAAAATTAAATGGGGAAATACAATCAAAGCCATAAACACATGGGCCGTTCCAGTAATCAGATATCCAGCTGGAATAATAGATTGGACTCAAAACTTATTAGAAGAATTGGATTGAAAAACATGGAAACTAATGAACATGCATCACACACTACATCCAAAAAGTGATGTGGACACATTATATTTACCATGAAAAATCGGAGGTCATGGATTCCTGCAAATACAGCAGGTAGTAGAGGAAGAATAAAGAAGCCTAAATGATTATATCGGTACAAGGAGAGAAAAATTGCTGAAAGCAGTAAAAATGGAGAATATTTTGAAAACAACAGAAACAAAAGTTCAATATAAGAAACAACAATTTGAAAATAAATTAAACAGCTGGAAAAATAAACCACTACATGGACCACACCTGAGAAATATTGATGGAAAGCAGTATTCAGGCCCACCACAAAAATACAACAAGTGTTACTTGGCGTGGCCGTTGGAGAGTGGTATTTTGGTATCACAGACCACGCAGTGTTTAAACGGGCCCAAGGGGGCCATGAATAGGAGAAAATAATTTGAGGAGAAAAAAAGATGATGGGGGGGGGGGTGCTGCGGCCAGAGGCCGAGCACAGTAGAAAAGAAAAAATCTCTGATGATAATGAATTTGATCTAAAAGTTTAAAGAAGGAATCAAGAATAAACTCTCTTTCTCTTTTACTCACAGAAACAGAACTATGAGGCTCTCAATGTGGCGGTTGAAAGAAACTGAAAGGGGAGCCTTGGCGCCAAGGTACTTATATGAGGGAGGAGGGGCCTTATTCTAATGTGTTTTTTGCTACCGCAGAAGCTCTAGAAAATTCCGATGAGGCTCCGCGCAGGTGCGGATCACCCAGGGTGTGATTCACAGAGGCCACGAAGAAGAACAGGTTTTTATATCCAGGCTAGATGTGCGTCTTTCAGTTGCTTGGTAAACTGATCCACATTGGTCTCTAGCTCCAGGTATAACTATCAGTGGGTGGGCAAGCCACTTCTTCTTGAAAATCCTTCCACAGAATAATTGCTATTACCTAAACCCATATTGGGATTTGACTGGGGCAGGGTACAGCCAGAATCCAAATGTTGAAGTCTGACAGATTAGTTATAACCCATCAGTATGGGCAACTATCATATGGAAACTGAAGCATATGTAAGAGCAGTATTCAGCAGCAAGCTGCAAAAGGTAAACTTCTGTAGTCTGTATTAGGACACACTGTATACTTTATTTGGTGAGTTTCAGGATCAAATCCAAGTTTGAATTCACAAGTATCACTGTGGCAATATTTTGGAGCTTAATAGCAGGATATTGACATAATTAGCTTGCTTCGACAATGAAGGAATCATTTCTATACTCCACACATTACTGTAAGAATAGACCTTGAGTCAGCAAAGACATTTGGGGAAAATAATTTTTGAAGGGTTTTTATGGCTTTTGACAGATAGCTGTGTATTTATTTTGTTTTTGCTGTTTTTCATAGACATTTTTTCTCTTCTTGCATTACTTATCTCATTTTCCAACATGCATAATCACAGCGAATGTAGAACAGCTGGTAAGAGCCTTACACTGATCTGTGACAAACTAAACAGATCTGCAGGGAATAAAGCCTTCATGTTGTGCCTCCCAGACCAATATAGTATACAATCTGCTCTCACATTCTCTCTGGAATGCTCAGATGAATGGAGGGAAAGATAATGCTGTGAAAACTGCATGTAGTTGTAACAGGCAATGCTGCATGTTGAGATATTCAGAAGATAAGAAAATATTTACTTCCTTACTTCAAGAATTTTAATGCTACATTCTCTGAACTCTGCTAGGCGGAATTTATATCATTAATGGGATAATTAATAAAAACTCCTTAACATGTTCTAGTTCCAGCAAACAAGCGCACTGAGAAAGTTTCTTTTTTTAAATATGGGACCTCATTTGGTCTAACAGTTGATCTCAATCACAAGTTAGGTAAAAATCATAACACAGACGTCAACAAAAATAGCCAAGAAAGAAAAGTGAACACAAGTTACTCTAACTAAAGAACAGTAATCAAAGACAGGATATATTACTGGGCACACTGAAGACCCCCCCCCCTTCCTCCAGCAATAGGGCTGTTAGCTAATGTGATTTGGGTGAAATTTATTTCCTAATCTAAAGTATAACATTTGAGGAGTGATTCTTGCAAACAAGTGAACAGTTGGGCTGCAAGTTGCATTCTACCCAGAACCATCTTTCCCTATGACCTGTATTTCAGTTGCTGATGATGCCCAAGATATAAGGGGAAGAAAATCCTAGCTAAGGTCCTGTCCAGACTGGCCATTTTGGGTGTGGGGAGGATCAGGCTACAAAGGGTCTATTGAAGTTGGGGAGGAGGGGCAATGCACAAACAGCAAACAACCTCTTGTAACAGCAAACAACCTCTTGAAACCCGATTAGCTGTCAGTTAAGCACTCCCCTTGATCTTCTGGCTCCAGTGATAGCACATGAATTCTTCTAGCATGCCAGAAAGAGTGACAGCTCTTAAAGGGGAAGAATGGGTCATTCTAAGTAAAAATACTTGCAGACAATGTCTTTTTCCCCTGTATCTAAACCATGCCATCACTGGTTGTATGATACCACAGCCATGTTCTCCACCTAGTCCTTGACTGGCACAGATAACAGAGTGAAGAAAGAAAAATCTTAAAGGCCATATGTGGAGGTAAATTTGGGGTGGCATGGCTATCATCATCATGATAGCCATGCTATGCAGAACAATCCAAAATACAAGGAATTATGTCAATCCATATAAAGAAACTATTTATACTAATTTCATGTCTCTTGGAAGCAAACTGTTTGGAAATTAAAGGTCATTTAAGTTTAATGCTCCCCTCCCCAGTTGCTTTACATTAAAAAAAGGTATAGCTCACCCAAATATATCGGTTTTATTCTCTGTGAAGACTTTGGCATAAATGTTGTGATGAACCAGTTCCTAAATGTCATACTGAAGCAGAGGAACACTACAGCTGTGGATGGATAATAGAAAAAATAAACATAATGAAGTTAGATCCACACACACCCTCACGGCATATGTGGAAAACCATTTTTCATGTTAAAAAATAGAAGATGTCTTCTTTAGTCCATTAGATGCCACAACAGAGAAAGTGGTCACAAAGCTTCACATTTTCCTTATTAAATCATGTTGATGACTCTTGTATACTCATTGTTTTCAACTTTAAATACTGTCTTTCATTGTTGTAAGCTGCCTTAGGTCCTTTTCAAAGAGAAAGGTGGGATAAAAATATTTTAAATAAATAAATAAATAAATAAATTTTGGAAGTGCACAACTAAAATTTATGAGATAAAGGCATCGTACCTCAATTCAAATTGCAGGAAATACATTGTTGAAAAGCTAGCTTGTAACTCATAATGCCTTGTTTCAGAAAATAACAGAAATTTTATGAATAAAGGATACAGTAATTCAATAGCCAAGGCTCTTATTATTATTTGCCCCCATGGCAAGGTTGTTTTTGTCAAAGGACTCAAGTGATTGTGAGTACACATATGGCAGCACAGTGCAGACAGTGAAGAGGTCTCTTATGCACGTCTGTTTGTTTAGGTTTTATAGGCTAGAAAGCAATGCTTTCAGTGTCATCTTGAGATTTTTCAAGCATTTATTCCACATTCAAAATTTTAGTGTCATATGCCCACAGCATGAAACTCAGCTGCATAAGTCAATACATTCTTTCAGAAACCAATTATAGTGGCCCTTCAGGGACTGCATTTAGGTTAGACGTCTAGTCATTTATTCCCCCCCCCCCCACCACCTAAATAAACATTTGAGTGCACCATGCATGGTTACCAGGAATATTCTTAAATAATGCTATTTGGGATTAAACAGATACCAAAAAAGACAACTAACCAGTAAAAATTGGCAATGAAATTCTGGAACTCTTGCTGCCTTGTGTGTTTTGGTTATTGAATATTTTTTAAACTTAACCTAAGAACTGTTATGATTTTAATAGTAAGCCTTTTTGCATTTGCCAGCTGGCAGCTGTAAATGTCAAAGTGCTGACACAATAAATGTACACATTTGACTGACAGAGAGACCAGTCTCTCTCTCTCCTCTCTCTCTCTCTGTGAATATATACCTTTGTAAGATACATGCATTGACATTAGCGCTAAAAAAATCATGACATTTTTGAATTACGAACATCTGTCTTCAACTAGCATAGTCTCACAGAAGCATCCATATATTCTTGGACATCAAACCACATTAATTTTCCTGCAACATAGCACCTCATATTAGCATTTCAAAATGCATAAACAAAGTACACAAAGAAATTAACTGGAAGATCTGCTCAAACTATTTATTTAGAGCTTTTGTTTTTATTCTTATAAATGAAATTGTAGCAATTACCAACAACAAATACCTTCAGATTCAAATATCAAAACAGAACATTTTGCTTAACATTAGCCAGTGCAGTATGTGCATGTTTGTTCAATGGCAGTATGAATATAATTGATAGAATCCAAAGTTCTGTCCAGGGGTTTGTGCCCATACAGTAAGACTTGTAGGAAACATAGCTGGTTGACTTGTATTAAATCAGATCATTGGGCTACATTGTTAGGGATTGTTTATGGTGACTGGCAGCAGTTCTTCGGAGTTTTCAGAAAGGTGTCTTTCCAAGCCCCATATGGAGGTAGCAAGAACTGAACCTTTGTATGCAAGGAATGTGCTCTAGAACTACTGCTATTTTCCCTTACCCCAAAACAGATTTTTTTTTTAAAAAAAAAACTTAAGCTTTCCCCCCACCCATCCTCTGATCTTGCAAGATCCTAAGTGCTGACCAATCTGGCAAGGAGGAAGGATGATGGGTCTCCCCAGTCAACTGCTGAGTGGTCAGCAGCGCAGGAAGGCAGGGAAGCTTTGGCCGGGTTACTTCCGTGACTGGCACAGTGCAAAAGACAACAGGCCTCATGCCACAAGTGGTACATGGATGGCCCAGTTCTGGGGGGAGGGTCCAATTGGCCTGGCCACCTGTGGTGGCAATATTCATTTTCGTCTCCCCCAGAAGACGAATATGGATATCCCATCTCTACTTAACACTCCTGCACAGCTAGAGGAGTAAACCCTGACAGGTAAAGCCTAAGTATTGGGGAGAGCAGTACAAAATTATATTCTTTGAAAGGGGGATCAGCAGTCAGCATAATGTGTCCAAAAGTCCAAGGAAAAATGTGTCCAGCATAATGTGTTCAAGGAAAAACAAGAGACATACCAAGAAATTGTAGTGTTGGAGACTAAAGTAAGTGGAAATAGGCAAAAGAAAGAAAGCATAGTAAGATGGAAATGTATACTTGCCAGAAGAAATCATGGCATGCAGTGGAAACAATTTAAGGTATAGCAAAAGGAAGTGACAATACCTAAAGATTACCACACTCAGTTGAGAATGATTTCTGTTGCATGTGGGTGGTTAAGACCTCAGGGGAAAAAGTGGTTTCCAGGCTGATCAAGGAAAAGCAACCACATCTCCAGTAGCACTAACCATGAAGAAAAGGCAATTATCAGATTAAAAAATCTGCTTAAACTGAAATTCTGTGAGCCACATGATGGTATTTAATATAATTCAGATCCTCCATGGTTTGGATATGGTGTAAGAAAGAAATTGTCATCTGAATGCTATGGAAATATTATGTAAAAGAATGCTGTGGGGGAAAACCTGGCAAGATTTGGGAGAAGTGGGCAGACAGCAGCTCTAAAAGCATGAATCAGTATTAAAGACTCTGCTGTAAAATTGATTGAAGTTGTTACCAGAAAACAAGGGCTTCTCTATTTAAAGGAGTAATGCAGCAGTCTATAAAATGTGCCACTACTCAGGGATGTCAGTACCTTATTTTATGGATTAACTCATGCTGATCATTCCAGGTTTTAAAGATTGTCATGAAAGAAAATATGGAGGCCATTCACTCAGAAAATGAAAAATAGTTTGCTTTGTTCCCATTTGTACTCTGTCAAAAAAAAAAAGTGATGAAGAATGAATGTATTTACTAGGATTCAGTTTTGGGCAGTCAGTACCACAGACATGTTAAACATTTCTAAGAAATGTGTGCATATAGCAACTATTTGCATTAGAACTTCCATAATGTAATATTACTAGAATGTTAATAGTTTCCAAAATATTGTTTACAAAGTTAAAAACTGATCAATTGAACAGGTTTTTTTTACTGTTTGTTTATTCATACTTTAATTAGTCTTATTCCTTCTACATATTACATGTGTGCCACAATCCTGAAAACTGAAGATACACATTATTTGGAAACTGTAAGGTAATTCCTTAAGGGTACCTCAAATGCATGCTTCCTAAGCAAGTTTCTACTAATGAGCTGATCAGTGAACACAAGACCACATGTATGCATGGTGCCCTTCCTCCCCAATCCTACAGGAATATATTTCTTCATTTGAGTACAGTGAGGTTATCTATATGCATATTCCTTTTGTGTTTGGAAATTGCCCACAGATGAGGAATGAAGAGATAAGACTGGCTAATTTTATTCAAAAATGAGAAGAGATTTAATGGAAAGAAAATGTATTAACCTCTGTTCCCACTTGCAGCTCTGGAAAAGAAGTAGAGGAGAGGAAGTACAGCTCAACTTTATTTCATGTTTGCAATTTGGACGGGAGTTCTTCCTTCGACCAGCAACACAGCTCACCCCGTCTACATAGTTCATCAGGGCCTCTTGATCCTCTTCAAAGATAATTTTAAAGAAGCACAGGTAGCTATAGAGAGGCTTCCAAACTGCAGTCAGAAAGTCAGTTAAAACTTTACTTTCACTATCTTTCTTATTTTAATTTATCTCAGAAACCAAGTCAGACAATCAGGATTCAAAATGAATGCAATTGTATTGATTCTCAAGGAATCATAGTTATAGTTATGGGTTAAGTACCATCTCCCTCCACAGCTCCAGTGTGGAGGATTTAAAATAGAGGAGTTGCAATACACTGCTATCTAACATACATACTTGACAATCCCACCCTGACTTAGAGACCAGGAGCAGCTGTCTGTTCTATACACATACAGTATATCACAGAAGTGAGTACACCCCCTCACATTTCATAAATATTTTAGTATATCTTTTCATGTGACAACACTGAAGAAATGACACTTGGCTACAGTGTAAAGCAGTGAGTATACAGCTTGGATAACAGTGTAAATGTGCTGTCCCCTCAAAATAACGCAACACAGCCATTAATGTCTAAAACGCTGGCAACAAAAGTGAGTACACCCCTAAGTGACAATGTCCAAATTGGGCACAAAGTGTCAATATTCTGTGTGGCCACCATTATTTTCCAGCACTGCCTTAACCCTCTTTGGCATAGAGTTCACCAGAGCTTCACAGGTTGCCACTGGATTCCTCTTCCACTCCTCCATGACGACATCATCTGGTGGATTTTAGAGACCTTGTGCACCTCCACCTTCCATTTCAGGATGCCCCACAGATGCCCAATAGGGGTTAGGTCTGGAGACATGCTTGGCCAGTCCATCACCTTTACCCTCAGCTTCTTTAGCAAGGCAGTGGTCATTTGGAAGGTGTGTTTGGGGTTGTTATCATGTTGGAATACTGCCCTGCGGCCCAGTCTCCAAAGGGAGGGGATCATGCTCTGCTTCAGTATGTCACAGTTTAAGACTGACCCAGGCCTGTCAGAAGTTTATTTACGGTATTTATTTGTGTCATTTATAGGCCACCTTTCTCCCAATGAAGGGAGTTAGTACCAAAACCAAAGACCCCAAACTGATAAGGCAGATAAGGATCAAGTGTATTTCAATCCTATTTTTCCTAATCAGAGGAGCCACAAGTCACAAAGACCAGCAATAGGGAACTGCTCACAAACACTTTCCATGATGTTATGAACAGGCATTTATGTTTAATTTTGTTGCTGTTTAGTCGTTAAGTCATGTCCGACTCTTCGTGACCCCATGGACCAGAGCACATCAGGCCCTCCTGTCTTCCAGTGCCTCCCAGAGTTTGGTCAAATTCGTGTTGGTAGCTTCGGTGACACTGTCCAACCATCTCATCCTTCTTAAGGTGCTGTCTAGGTTTGTCATCGCTTTCCTCCCAAGAAGCAGGCGTCTTTTAATTTCGTGGCTGCTGTCCCCATCTGCAGTGATCATGGAGCCCAAGAAAGTAAAATCTGTCACTGCCTCCATATCTTCCCCTTCTATTTGCCAGGAGCTGATGGGACCAGTGGCCATGATCTTAGTTTTTTTTGATGTTGAGCTTCAGACCATTTTTTGTGCTCTCCTCTTTCACTCTCATTAAGAGGTTCTTTAATTCCTCCTCACTTTCTGCCATCACAGTGGTATCATCTGCATATCTGAGGTTGTTGATCTTTCTTCCGGCAATCTTAATTCCAGTTTGAGATTCCTCCAGTCCTGCCTTTCGCATGATGTATTCTGCATATAAGTTAAATAAGCAGGGAGACAATATACAGCCTTGTCGTACTCCTTTCCCAATTTTGAACCAATCAGTTGTTCCATATCCAGTTCTAACTGTTGCTTCCTGTCCCACATAGAGATTTCTCAGGAGATAGATAAGGTGGTCAGGCACTCCCATTTCTTTAAGGACTTGCCATAGTTTGCTGTGGTCCACACAGTCAAAGGCTTTTGTGTAGTCAATGAAGCAGATGTTTTTCTCGAACTCTCTGGCTTTCTCCATAATCCAGCGCATGTTAGCAATTTGGTCTCTAGTTCCTCTGCCCCTTCGAAATCCAGCTTGTTCTTCTAGGAGTTCTCGGTCCACATACTGCTGAAGCGTACTTTGTAGGATTTTGAGCATAACCTTGCTAGCATGTGAAATGAGTGCAATTGTACGGTAGTTGGAGCATTCTTTGGTGCTGCCCTTCTTTGGGATTGGGATGTAGACTGATCTTTTCCAATCCTCTGGCCACTGCTGAGTTTTCCAAACTTGCTGGCATATTGAGTGTAGCACCTTAACAGCGTCATCTTTTAAGGTTTTAAATAGTTCGACTGGAATGCCATCACCTCCACTGGCCTTGTTGTTTGCCATGCTTTCTAAGGCCCACTTGACTTCACTCTCCAGGATGTCTGGCTCAAGGTCAGCAACCACACTATCTGTGTTGTCCGGGATATCCAAATCTTTCTGGTATAATTCCTCTGTGCATTCTTGCCACCTCTTCTTGATGTCTTCTGCTTCAGTTAGGTCCCTCCCATTTTTGTCCTTTATCATGTCCATCTTTGCACAAAAGGTTCCTTTAATATCTCCAATTTTCTTGAACAGATCTCTGGTTTTTCCCTTTCTATTCTTTTCCTCTATATCTTTGCACTGTTCATTTAAGAAGGCCCTCTTGTCTCTCCTTGCTATTCTTTGGAAGTCAGCATTCAATTTTCTGTAACTTTCCCTATCTCCCTTGCATTTTGTTTCCCTTCTCTTCTCTGCTATTTGTAAAGCCACTTTGCTTTTTTGTATTTCCTTTTCTTTGGGATGGTTTTTGTTGCTGCCTCCTGTACAATGTTACGAGCCTCCATCCATAGTTCTTCAGGCACTCTGTCCACCAAATCTAGTTCCTTAAATCTGTTCTTCACTTCCACTGTGTATTCATAAGGGATTTGGTTTAGATTATACCGGACTAGCCCAGTGGTTTTTCCTACTTTCTTCAGTTTAAGCTTGAATTTTGCTATAAGAAGCTGATGATCAGAGCCACAATCAGATCCAGGTCTTGTTTTTGCTGACTGTATAGAGCTTCTCCATCTTTGGCTGCAGAGAACATAATCAATCAGGTTTCGGTATTGCCCATCTGGTGATGTCCATGTGTAGAGTCGCCTCTTGTGTTGTTGGAAAAGAGTGTTTGTGATGACCAGCTTGTTCTCTTGACAAAACTCTATTAGCCTTTGCCCTGCTTCGTTTTGAACTCCAAGGCCAAACTTACCTGTTGTTCCTTTTATCACTTGACTCCCTACTTTAGCATTCCAGTCCCCCTACAAGAACATCTTTCTTTGGTGTTAGTTCTAGAAGGTGTTGTAAGTCTTCATAGAATTGGTCAATTTCAGCCTCTTCAGCATCGGTGGTTGGTGCATAAAAGAGGTTACCTACCTGTAACTCTGGTTCTTCGAGTAGTCCTCTGTGAATTCACACTAATGGGTTTAGTCTGTGCCCGAGCAGAGGAAGTTGGAAGCTTCTATAGCTTTAAGCACTGCGCGCCGGGGGACCTCCCCGGAGGTTACATCACCACCCCGGCGCTGAGTGCGTTAGTTTCGTAGAACTGTCCGCCGCTGTACATGCTAACCATAGAGAGTCGAGACGTACAGTGGGGAGGAGGGTGGGTACGTGTGAATTCACAGAGGACTACTCGAAGAACCAGAGTTACAGGTAGGTAATCTCTTTTCTCCTTCGTGTCCTCTGTGAATGCACACTAATGGGTGACTAGCAAGCTGACTTACCCGGAGGTGGGCGTCATGACAAAACAGAAGCCAGTACTGCTCTACCGACAGCAGCCTCCACTTTAGCCAGCACGTCGAGACGATAGTGGGCCGCGAAGGTGAAGGGTGTAGACCACGTGGCAGCTTTGCAGACATCAGCCAGGTCAACACCTTGGAGAAATGCCGTGGAGGACGCCATGGCTCTGGTCGAGTGAGCTCTGACGGTGGCAGGTAGAGGCTTTTGAGCAATTTCATAGGCGAGTTTAATGGTAGCCACCACCCATTTGGAGAAGGTTTGGGAGGAAACCGGAGAACCAATGGAGCGTTCCAGGAACGACACAAAGAGCCTCGGAGAGGAACGAAAAGGTGCCGTGCGGGAAATGTAGTAGGCTAGAGCCCACTTGACATCTAGGGAATGGAGCCCTTTTTCAACGTTAGTCGTCGGATTCGGAAAGAACGTAGGTAAGACCACCGGCTGATTCAGATGAAAGGAGGTGGCCACTTTCGGGAGAAAGGAAACATCTGGAAAGAGAGTAACTTTATCCGGATGAAACTGTATGAACGGTGGGTCCGCCCGGAGAGCCGTCAGCTCGCTTGCCCTTCTTGCTGAGGTTACAGCGAGGAGGAAAGCTGTCTTGAAGGTAAGAAGCCGTAGAGATGTGGAGGCCAAAGGTTCAAAAGGTGGAGACATCAGTTTACGTAGGACAAGCTGAAGAGACCACTGTGGAGTGGGCGGTTTGTAAGGTGGGCGTATATTGCGTAGATCTTTGAGGAATTGCTTTAGCACAGGGTGTTGGAAGAGTCTCGCTGCATCTGAGAGAGGCGGCTGGTACGCCACTATCGCAGAGATATAAACTTTTAGAATGGAGTGAGATAGACCGCGGTGAAAGAGGAGGAGAAGAAATTGCAGGAGTGTGTCCAGAGACGTAGGGCACGCCGATACGTCACGTTCTTCCGCAAAACCACAGAAGGACTTCCATTTTCGTGCGTACGTAGCCAGAGTAGAGGGTCGAAGGGCCTGGTGCAAGACCTCCTCTATCGAAGGTCCAGCCTCCAGGCCGTGAGATGAAGGGAGTCTAGGTCCGGATGGAACGTAGCGCCATCGTGGAGGGAGAGAAGATGTGGAAGGCTGGGGAGTCGAAAGTGATCTGACGCCAACTGGAGTAGAAGAGCGAACCAAGGTTGCCGGGGTCACCAGGGAGCAATGAAGATTACATTGGCTCGATCGTGGCGGATCTTGATGACTGATTTCTGTATCAAGGGAATGGGGGGAAACGCGTAGACCAGACCGGTGGTCCAGGACACCATGAACGCATCCCCCTCCGAATGGCGCCCGACACCAGCTCGGGAACAGTACCTGTCGCATTTGGCGTTCACAGGTGAGGCAAAGAGATCCAGGGACGGCAAGCCCCATCTCTGGCAAAAGGAGGAGAAGACTGCGTCGTCCAGAGCCCATTCGTGAGACGTGTCCGGGGACTTGCTCAGCTGATCCGCAAGGAGGTTGTCGGCGGACGCCACATATACCACAATCAAGAAGATCTGGCGATCGTAGCACCATTCCCAGACCTGAGTGGTGAGAAGGAGGAGCCCGCGTGAGCGGATACCACCCTGCTTGTTCAGGTAGTACACCACAGTGGTGTTGTCCGACGTCACCTGCACTACTTTCCCCGAGAGCAGGCGCTCGAACACCCGGAGAGCTTTGAAGACCGCCAGGAGCTCCAGAACACTGATATGAAGAGCAGCCTCTTGTGTAGACCAATGACCGTTGGCCGTGAAGCCAAGGATGTGGGCACCCCAGCCAGTCAGGCTCGCATCTGTAGTGAGCTGGATCGAAGGCTGGAGAGGGCCAAACGGCCGTCCCACAAGGAGATTGGAGCGGAGCGACCACCAAGTGAGTTGTTCCGCCAGAGCCTGTGATACTGTAAGAGTCTTGGAGGGCGGATCCGTAAGCAGGTTGAACAAGTCGAGATACCATGCCTGAAGGGCTCGCATCTTCAGTCTGGCATGTAGAATAACCGCCGTCGTGGAGGCCATAAGTCCCAAGAGGCGCTGGACTAATAGAGCTTGCACCCTCGCCCCTGGAGTGAAGCGAGGAAGAAGCTGATGAATTTTCAGAATGCGGCTCTCTGGAACGAAGGCACGACCTGAGAGCGCATCCAAATCGCCTCCTATGTAGGAAACCTTTTGGGTAGGCGTCAAAATGGACTTTTCTTGGTTGACCTGTAAACCAAGATTGGAGAGAAGAGACAGGGTAAAGGTCACATGTCGTGACAGTACTTCAGAAGATGATGCTACCAGCAGCCAGTCATCAAGGTAAGGGAAGACTGTGATGCCCTGCAGACGGAGGTAAGCTGCTACCGGTGCGAGACATTTCGTGAACACTCTCGGTGAGGTGGACAACCCGAATGGAATGGCCTTGAACTCATAGATTACGCCATCTAAGGAGAAACGGAGGAATCGGCGAAACTCAGGACAAATGCTAATATGGAAATAGGCGTCGTTGAGATCAATAAGCGCAAACCACTCTCCATGTCTGAGCATCTGGATCGTACCATCCAGGGAGACCATCCGAAAACGGCGAGGCGTAATGTAGAAATTCAAGGGCCTAAGGTCCAGGATAGGCCGAAGGCCACCGTCTTTCTTGGGCACAATAAAATAGCATGAGAAAAAACTGCCCGGGATGTCAGGATCTTGTACTAGTACAATCGCATCCTTGGAGAGCAGTTTCTGAACCTCTTCGCAGAGAACAGGGGAAGAGGCAGTATTTCTCACAAAGCCTGTGGAAGGCGTGGAGTGAAACTCAATAGCATACCCAGTGGCGACAACAGTGAGAACCCAAGAGTCGGAGGTGATGGCCCTCCAGGCATCAAAAAATTGTGTTAGTCTCACACTATAAATTATAGGTGCTGGTAGCCGCAGCTGGTTAAACCTGCTGCTTGGGCTTCGGGTCATGACAACGGGACTGCTGGCGCTGTCTTGGATGGCCAGGTTGTTGACGGGGTTGACCACGATAGGGACCCTGCTGATAGTGGGATCTATCATAAGAGGGGCGGGAGGGATAGGACCTACGCCAAGTGCCCCTAGATGTGGACGGCGTTGAGATGGACTTAGCCGTTTTCCGGTGATCAATGAGGCTTTTCAAGATGTCATCTGTTTTGGGATCGAAGAGCCCCTGCCCGTCGAAGGGGAGATCCTCGACTTTAGCCTTAACATCGTCCGTGAGGGTAGCAGAGCGGAGCCAAGCATGTCTCCTAAGCGCGACCGCTGTAATCAGTTGCTTGGAAGAAGTGTCGACGAGGTGTCTAGCCGCCTCCCTTTCCTGGCAGGCAAGGGACAGCGCCTCCTGATGATGGGCAAGAGCAGCGGTACGGACATCATCAGGCGCAGAGTTGAGGATCGGGAGGACTTCATTCCAAAGGTGCCGATGATAGGCCCCCATGGCCGCCAAATAGTTTGCCACACAGAGTGAAAACGTGGCAAACGAATATTGTCTGTGGGCGAAGGTGTCCAGTTTTTTTCCTTCCTTATCCGACGGAGCCAAGTTCGCCCTGGCCCGGACCCCAGGTTGCAAAGCATCCACCACTAGGGAGTTAGGTGGGGGGTGCACTTGTAAGAAGTCCGTATCGGCACCATGAACCTTGTATAGATTCTCAGCCCGCCACAGCACCTGTAGAGACGCAGAGGGTTTAACCCAAGTCTCCTTAGCTAGGTTGAGGAGGGAAGGAATAAAAGCTAGCTTGATTGGAGCTAGATGATCCTTGACCATGTCCTCAAAAACCTTGTCAGGCTTAGGCAGCGATGGCTGAACCACTGCCAAATCCAGAACCTGCGCAATGCGCCGTATCAACTGAGTGTACGCCGTGTAGTTTTCGGATGGTGAAGGGGGATGGCTATCTACTGTGGCAGAAGCACCCGCCGGGGTATCAAGCGGCGGGACTTCACCACGACCCTCGTCCTCTGATGCGGAAGCTGAAGCTTGAGGAAGGCTACAATCTGGAGAGTCGTCAGGTGGGAGATCCACGTCGGATTCAACGCCAAAGAAATCATCGGTCACCTCCTCTCGTCCAGCTCAAGGCGACGGGCCCGACGAAATAACTGGAGGTGGTTCATCGGAGCGGCGTCCAGCCATATGAAAGTGGCCCCAGGCGGGGTGTTGAACAGGACGAGCCGACTGGGGTTGAGGCAGTAGAGGCTGAGAAGGAACGGCAGCCGGTTCAGGAAAGCAGCCTGCCGTGTAGGACTGTTGAAATTGGGCAAAGGCCTGCCACTGTTGGAAAGCCAAAAAGGTAGCCGGGTCAAATGGAGAAAATTTAGATCCCTCGAGCCCGAATGGCATCGAGCTCGAGAGAGGCTGCTGGGCTGGTGGTTGAGCCGGAGGCAGCTCGAGCTTGATGTGCCGAGTTTTTCTCTTTCTCTTCTGCAGCGGAGCCACGGGCTCAGGCGAAGGAGGCACAGGGGTGAGAGATCGAGCTCGAGAGGAGCCATGGGACGATTCAGCTCGACGGCTCCCCATAGGAGAAGCTGGAGGCATCGGGCTCGAGGGCGGAACGAGCTCAGAAGGTAGTTCAGTGAGCTCGACCGCTGGCAGAACGACCACGGAGCGTTCAGAAGCCACCAATGGTGTGGGGCGCTTCTTTTTCTTCAAACGACCCGGGCTCGAGGGAGGCCTCGACACCGTAGCAGAAGCCATCGACCTCGATCCCGAAAAAGAAGATGGCGCTGGTTTCCGCGGTCGTGAAGGAGAGCACCCGACAGATGCCTCAGATGGCGGTGCTCTCGGGGGGTCCATGGCAGGTGGGTCGAGCGACTGCGACCAGAGGAAGGCGGTGAGCCTATCCTGCCTGCGCTTTAAAGCGGGTCTCGTAAACGCCTTGCAATGGGCGCACGAGGCCGGTTTATGGCCCTCCCCCAAACAAAAAAGGCACTTGGAATGGCCGTCTTTTGTAGGAACTTTCGCGTTGCAGGCAGTGCAGCGCTTGAACGGTGGCTCCTTTTCCATACACCTAAGGGAAGGAACAAACTCACAGTTCCAGAAGAGTAGTCAGACAGTCCGATTTCAATAACGGGAGGTCCAGAAGAAGGGGAGGAATTATTAAGTATTTCCTAGAGAAACGAAGGAGAAGCTCCGACCGTGCTGCATACAGCGGCGGCAGGAAACGGAACTAACGCACTCAGCGCCGGGGTGGTGATGTAACCTCCGGGGAGGTCCCCCGGCGCGCAGTGCTTAAAGCTATAGAAGCTTCCGACTTCCTCTGCTCGGGCGCAGACTAAACCCATTAGTGTGCATTCACAGAGGACACGAAGGAGAAACTTGGATTACTGTGATGTTGAAAGGTCTGCCTTGGATTCGTATTGAAATCATTCTATCATTCTTGAGATTGTATCCCAGTACAGCTTTTCCCACTCTTTTGTTGACTATGAGGGCTACTCCATTTCTTCTTTGGGATTCTTGCCCACACTAGTAGATATGATAATCGTCTTAATTGAATTCACCCATTCCCGTCCATTTTAGTTCACTGACTCCCAGGATGTCAATGTTTATTCTTGCCATCTCCTGTTTGACCACATCCAGTTTACCAAGGTTCATAGATTTTACATTCCAGATTCCTATGCAGTATTTTTCTTTGCAGCATCGGACTTTCCTTTCACTTCCAGGCACATCCGCAGCTGAGCGTCCTTTCAGCTTTGGCCCAACCACTTCATTAGCTCTGGAGCTACTTGTACTTGTCCTCCGCTCTTCCTCAGTAGTATGTTGGACGCCTGCCGACCTGAGGGGCTCATCTTCCAGCATCATATCTTTTAGCCTTTTGTTTCTGTCCATGGAGTTTTCTTGGCAAAGATACTGGAGTGGCTTGCCAGTTCCTGCTCCAGGTGGATCGCATTTAGTCAGAACTCTCCACTATGACCTGTCCGTCTTGGGTGTCCCTGCACGGCATAGCCCATAGCTTCTCTGAATTACTCAAGCCCCTTCACCACAACAAGGCAGCAATCCGTGAAGGGGCTAATGTTTAATTACCTCTACCTTAATTTCTCTCTGTTCTCTGATTGCACTTCTATACTATTTCCGCCTCTAGTCATGTGCA
The DNA here is from genome assembly GCA_037013535.1 of Intellagama lesueurii. Taxonomy (NCBI): domain Eukaryota; kingdom Metazoa; phylum Chordata; class Lepidosauria; order Squamata; family Agamidae; genus Intellagama; species Intellagama lesueurii. Next base: position 52,715,606 of record JBAJHW010000003.1, on the reverse strand, counting down.
AAGAAGCTCTTCCCACTACTGTTGGGATGGGTATAGAGAGCAGACATATTATTTGAGACTTAAAGAAGGTGCTGGTTGTGCATGCTAAGCATATATAAGATCAGAGAGCTTTTGATTGTATTTTACATGTGCCTTTATGGTTTTTAATGGTTATTTTTCAGACACTGGTTTTATCATGTATATATTATTGTCTCATGTAATTCTGCCTTTTTCTACATCTTGTAACATACAAAAAGAAAATTCACTACCTTCACATTTATCTCCACACACACCTGCAGAATATACTTCTCCCGACAATGGAAATGTGCAAATTGTCTTATCACATATTGGCCAGAATCCTGTTGCACAAATAACACCATGCTGCTCTTTGACATCATCAGTTGTGGCCAAGTTGCAACTTTTTTGGGGAAATTAAAAGCATCCCATTCTCCCCACCAGGTTCTAGGGATTCTCCTTCAACCTATAAAGTCAGAGAGCCATAGAATAGGATAGGAAACTACCTCAAGCTGGAAAATAATTGCCAACACTCCTGGCGGTAGGACTGGAACTGGCTGAAATTGCTCCTTAACCTGTTCTGTGGTTCCCAAAGACATAATAAGATGAAGGAGATTCCTAGAGATGCCCTGAACCAGGGGAGAAAGAGAAATTTTAATTTTCCCAGAACAGCGGTGGCATAACTGTGGCTGATGACATCAGTGGAGTTCTGCAGTATAACTTGCACCTAGTAGATTCTGGCCAGTGCAATACATTGCATATACTAAAGGTCTTGCTTTACATTTCTTTTTATGTAAGAACAAAAGTTACATTTATAGAAAGTAAGTTCTTCCTACATTGTAACCAATGTAATTAAATTATAAGACAAGAGAGATAGCCAAGAACTTCTATGAACAATCTACGGTATTCTAGTGCGAGACCCACTATAGTCTGCTGAAAGCTGGATGCTGGTAAAATGAGTCACAGACATGTGAAAAAATTAGGCTGTACAGTAGCAATTGATGAGGTAAGACAAACAGGAAGATGAGTTCTGATCACCTCCTTGGAATGGATACCTGCCAGAGTATCGATTCCAGGGAGGTTTGTAGATTTTTAAATAGAGATGAGCCATTCATATTTGTAAACAGATATGAATATCCTGGGTCCAGGTGGTGAGGATCCCCAGTCCTGCCACCCTGAACTGACCTGTCCACTTATGAGTCACTGTGCAGTGTCGGCATCCTGCTCATCAGGACAATCTCCAATGAAGCCCGGCTGCCACTTCTCTGCCTTCCTGCTCTTCTAGTCACTCAGCAGCTGAGTGAGGAGACTTGCCATCCCACTTCCTGGCTGGAGTGGTCAGAAGAGCAGGAAGGCAAAGAAGCGGCAGTCGGCTTCATTGGAGATTGGCCTGATAAGCAGGATGCCATCTGCATGCTCTGCATGGCAACCCATAAGTGGACGGGTCGGTTCAGAGAGGGGGGATTGGGGATCCCAACCACCTGGGCCCAGGATATTTGTATTCATTTACAAATACAAATATCCCATCTCTATTTTTAAATCATAATCTGCTAGTGCCTTCTCAGGGACCTGAGTGTCCAGATCACATCTTGACACGCCCCAAAGAGTTTTCTAGGTTTGGGGTATGTCAAAAATGGTTTGCCAGTCCCTTTTTCTGGGTGTGTTTTGGGACTGTGCAGCTTGTTAAAGGCTGTCTCTTCTCCTGGTAGGCACAATGAGGAATGAAATTCTCAGGTACTTGGCTGCTTCTATCTTTGCAGCCAAGTACTCAATTCACTGAGCTATCCACCAAGTTTCATAGCAGAATACCCTTTTAAATACTAATTGCTACTCTCCATTCATTTTAGTCTGTCGCATCTTGAGATAGTTAGTCTAATGCTGCCTGAATAGTTGCACCAGGAACTGTTACAACTATAGGTAGGAAAAATTATTTGTACTTGATTTTAAATTAGAATACATTTTAAATACTCAGTTTATATACATATTAAATTACTTATTTAAAACTCTTAAGACTGGAATTGATTGGCAAGGAAAGGTGGTATGGTATGAAGGTTTCTCAAAAATCAAAACAGTGGATGTGATGCTTGAAAGTTGGTGGAGGGATGTGAGCGTACTGCATATTGCAGCTGAAGATAATTTACAGAAAGGATCTAGCTGAAGCTTTTCCAAAGGTCACCGCTGCTTTCTGCCTTTATCTAACTCTTCTAATTTTAAATTGTGAATGAGAAACAGCATTCTCCAAATCTATGAAAAATAAGTTCCATTCTGCAATGGAACTGTCAAGACTGTCATTGTTATCTGTTTTGTTCATAGAGTGACATCTTCTGAGATAAATATATTTTGATTATCTTATCCCTGAATTTTATGGCACGAAAAGTTTTGAAATATTCTGAATACAGTTTGTTGTACATACAGTCATCTGAAAAAGCAAGTACACCCTCTTTGAACTCTGTGGTTTTACGTATCAAGACATAATAAAACTGATATGGTCCTTAGCAGGTCTGAAAATTAGGTAAATATAAACCTTAGATGAACATATGACATATTAAAGGTAAAGGTTCACCTTGACATTTAGTCCAGTCGTGTCCGACTCTAGGGTGCGGTGCTCATTCCCATTTCCAAGCCATAGAGCCAGCGTTTGTCCAAAGACAGTTTCCGTGGTCATGTGGCCAGTGCGACTAGACACGGAACACCGTTACCTTCCCACCGTGGTGGTACCTATTTATCTACTCGCATTTTTACATGCTTTCGAACTGCTAGGTTGGCAGGAGCTGGGACAAGCGATGGGAGCTCACTCCGTCGCGTAGATTTGATCTTATGACGTCTGGTCTTCTGACCTTGCAGCACAGAGGCTTCTGCGGTTTAACCCGCAGCGCCACCACATCCCTAATATATGACACATTACATCGTTTCATAATTCATTTTACCATTTTTTGTGGTGGAGATTTGGTCACACTGGTGGTTAGTGAGGACTAAACAGGTATTTTGGTGAGTCCCAGAGCAATAGCAGGTAATTACAGCTCATCTGAACTCCCAGCACTGCGGATTGTGCGATTACAGTGCTTGGGGGGGAAAGATGCGCTGGGAACACACCCGGACCAACAGTCAACAAGGGGAGAGTGGCTGGAGGTCTGGGGTGGTCAAATTTGGGCCTGCCGAGTTTCTCGCTGTCTTCATGGCTGGGAGAACTTGGGCCAGGGACTTGCACATTGGTTGGTTAAAAGGGTCCGTTTAGACCTACATTTTGAAACCTGAGTCCACACTACAGCAAGACCCCCCCTTTGCTAAAGGATTGGCAACAATGATTATTGTTTAATAAAGTGTGGCCGGTGTTTAATCCATAATTTCTGGTCTCACGTCTTTCTTTCGGGGTAAAGGGGCAATGGTCCTTAGCAGGTCTGAAAATTAGGTAAATATAAACCTTAGATGAACATATGACATATTACATTGTGTCATAATTTATTTTACAAAAATGGAGCCAAAATGGAGAAGTCATGCATAAAAAACTAAGTATACTTTATGATTCAATCACTTGTAGAACCACCTTTAGCAGCAATAACTTGAAGTAATCACTTCCTGTATGGCTTTAACCGCCCAGAGTAGACACATTCTAAATGGGCAGTATATAAATCTAATAAATAAATAAATAAATAAATAAATAAATATTAGTATCTGACATCATTGTGGAGGAATTTTGGCCCACTCCTCTTTACAACATTGCTTCAGTTCAGTGAGATTTGCGGGCATTTGTTTATGCACAGCTCTCATAAGATCCTGTCACAGCATTTCATTTGGGCTGAGATCTGGACTTTGAGTGTGCCATTGAAACACCTTGATTTCTTTTTATAGCCATTCTGTTGTACATTTGCTGGTGGGCTTGGGATCATTGTCCTATTGCATGACCCAATTTCAGCCAAGCTTTTACTGCCAGACAAATGGCCCCACATGTGACTCTAGAATACTTTGGTATACAGAAGAGTTCATGGTCTACTCAATGACTGCAAGGTGCCCAGGTCCTGTGGCTGCAAAACAAGCCCAAACCATCACCTCTCCACCACCATGCTTGACAGTTGGTATGAGGTGTTTGTGCTGATATACTGTGTTTGGTTTTCAACAAAAGTAGTGCTATGCATTATGGCCAAACACTTTGGTCTCATCTGTCCAAAGGACATTGTTCCAGAAGTCTTGTGGTTTGATCTGATGTAACTTTGCAAGCCTAAGCTGTGCTGCCATGTTCTTTTTAGAGAGAAGAGGCTTTCTCCTGGCAACCCTTTCAAACAAACCACACTTGTTCAGGCTTTTTCTAATGGTACTGTCATGAACTTTAACATTTAACATGTTAACCTGAGGCCTGTAGAGTCTCTTGGGGTTTTTTGCAATTTCTCTGAGCATTGCACAGTCTGAGAGTGAATTTGCTTGGACGTCCACTCCTGAGAAGATTGGCAACTGTCTTGAATATTTTCCATTTCGAATAATCTTCCTCACTGTAGAATGATAGACTTTAAATTGTTTGGAAATGGCCTTCTAATCCTTCCCAGATTGATGAGCAGCAACAATTGCTTCTCTATGATCATTGCTGATGAATTTCCTCTTTGGCACTGTGTGCCAAATCAGTAGATTCACACCTGAATCCTTCAGACCAGCAAACTGCTAAAACTTTGGCTTTTATAGAGGTGGTGACACTTGCTGATGATCAGTTACTCAAGGGCATTTGATTAGCGGCACCTGGCTGCTACTTAGCCTCTTAATTGAAAATGTAAAACATAAAGGTGAAAGAAAAATAAATGTTAATTAATGGCACAACAAAGTCTATACCCCCGCTGAAACAGTATGCTTAAAAATTTAAATGCAAAGCCTGTGTAAAACACTGCATTTATGGTTCATAGTTGTGGCATTTGCTGATGTGGTTAATGATGTATGTGGAACAGATTCTTGCAGCTGTGGTCTATTTGCTTTAGACCATCCCAATAAAGCTTTTGCACACTGTCACTGCTAGAACATGGACAACTAGTGAAGCAGACTACTGTGATAACTCTTGGATAGAATGTGAAGCAGCAGCAATGTTATGTCATTACATTAAAGCAATTTCAGAGTAAAAACAAGCTGTGGGATCCAATCTCAATTTGTACGCTTCTACAGTTTCTAAAGCATAGACTTTGTGTTAGACAAATCAACGTGAGACAAGGGGTAGTGTTGACATTATGGCAGAAGCCAAATCTGCAAATGTTCAACTTCTGCCATAATGTGTGGTTTGCTGAGTGGCACCAATGAAATAAAATAAACTAGAAATGCACTTATTATTTCTAAAAAATCTAGAACAATATCACCTCAGGAGTCACAGAAAGCAATAGCCTTGTCCCACTGTTGTGAAATATGAGCCCAGCTGACTGCATTTATGAGAGAGCAAGGACGTAGAAATCCTGAAATGTATACAAAATTCAGTCCATTGAGGGCTTTTTTAAAAAAAGATTTGTGTTATCTACTTTTCCCAGATAGAATACAGAAATAGATGGAATTTATATTTGGAAATCTGCAAATTTCAAGGTATGAGAAATAAAAAGTGTTCAGCAACATGCACACATTTGAAAAAGGTACAGTACTCACAGTAGTCCTGAAATGTTCATGAACACATTGTAGTCAGTTAGAAAATGCATATTAGTGTCTCAATTCCTGTACAAATCCCACAAGTCCTGGTGCGTGTGTCAAGATACTGTACTTAACAGTGTGGTCTCCAGTGTACTGCCTGTCACGACATGGCAAAAAACAGCCTGTGAGGACTGTAGTGGGGACTGAGGTACGGTGCTGTTCTATCCACCTATGTTAGTGGGAGTTGTTGCTACCATTGCTGCTGCTGTTGAACCTTGAGATCAAGTAGCTGACAGTAGTAGCAGGAAAAGCATTTCATTAATGTTTCAAACATTATTTTCAGCATTACAGAGGGTGCACTTATTTAAATAAAGGCAATTAAACTAATCATTTAAATTGTGAAGGAAAGGAAACAAAAATATTCATAATAATTCATGTGTTTCCTCAAGAATAATGTGTAATAACTGCTCAAACAATTATCCCCCGCTGTCTTTTCGATGAAGTAATTTCTTTCCAGGAACATAATCTAAAATACCTTGTCATAAGGCTTATAGATCTTTTGCTACTCAAACCTAATACAGTATACGCTTATACTGTCTACCTACGTAAATTCCTTGCACATACCACAAAATGATTTAGGGATGACACCCAATCCTTACTACATGGATGTTAAACGTGTGTACTGATGAGATATAATACTAAATACAACTGAAAAGAATATACTGTGACTTTTATGGAGTTTTTCCTTAAAAAAAAAGAAAACCCCTCATAATTTGACATTCTGGTTTTAGCATATAATTATATGTATTGAGGATTTCTTTTTTTAAAAAAAATCATTTTCCAAATACCTGGCAGACAAATGAAAATTATTTAATGCAGCTTTCTCGCCAAACTCTGTGACTGAAAGATTGGATGCATTCTTTAAAATTTTACCAATTATAGCGCTTATAAGATTCCATGATAGTTGGCTGTATTCCTAAAAACAGTTGCCCTTGGGTCCTTATAAGGAGAAAAAACAGGTAAAATATTTTTAATAAATAAACAAATTGAAGAATTCCATTAAGACAACAGAAATATTTGCAGTCATATCATAGGTATTTGATATTGTAACTTCTGACTTGATGATAGATAATTCTATCTTGATTTGTTTTGATTGCACAGTAATTACGTAATGAGTGTTGATACATTTGCAAAGAAATAAAATAATGTACTAAAGTTGCAGCTTTGTTACCTCTCACCAAGGTACAATCTTATGTGCTCTCCCATGAGATATTTTTCCTGACTGGGCTTTAACTAATTAATCCTCAACTATAAATAAACCAATATATAGCCTCTGCAATTCATTATCAATTATTGTCCTGCATTATGGTGCTAAATAATGACACCTCATTTAAAATGTGAAATGAGTCCCATTGATTCCTTTGTCTTTGTAATTCAAATGGACAGTCCCATTAGATTTTATTATAGGTTATTTGTTCTATAATATATCAAGTAGACTGCACAACCTGGATACTGAAAAGCATAGTTAAATTTGCTTTGGATTATGAAATGAAATGTACAATAATCACATGCACTAATGCATAAAAACCCACTTTTTGTTGTACTGTTTTATTAGTAACAATATTTTAATGGAGTTCTCGCTTAAAAGTGGGTCCAAGCTAGGAATTCTAGGAAATATATAAGTGAAAGCTATTGAGTCTGTAAATTAGTTAAATAATCTTATAGATATCAGAGTTACCAGAGCTTGGAATAAAATTATGTTTAATAAATTAGGCTAATCTAATAAATTTTATCCCAATGGGACCAAACTCCATTAATATGATGACAATGTAATTAGGTCCTAACTAATTTAACATTTACCTATAATTTTAATAGTTTTAACATTTTTTAGCTTATCTGTCTTCTCAGGACGTAAGTAGCAATGAAAGCTCAAAAAGAGTATGTGCAATGTCTAGGAGAAGAAAATGGGAAGCAAATCATGACAACATCAGGAAGGTGTTTTAAATATCGTAGTTGTACATGAAACGAATAGTGCCCCATGGGAGTAGTAAGAAAGAGACCAACATGAGCACAAAGTGTGAATTGTGCATATATATGTATGTATGTGTGAAAGGATATCAGGGCCAACAAGGGTAGCAAGAGTTACAGCTGGAAAAGTGAGGGTAAGTGGATTTTGAAATAGTGGCATTTTTAAAAATTGAAATAAAGGTCATTCCTTACTAACCTTTTCAATCCAGAAAAATAGACCTTGGAGTTTAAAGGGTAAGTGAATAACTTAAGTATTACTGAGAACTGGAATATGGGGGGGGGGGGGAAGGAAAGAGAAATGCAAATCAATCATAAAGTTTACTCAAACTGGTTGCCAGACACTTGCTTTAAGGTATTGTTCTGATACCTTTCCAGATGTTTGGGGCTTAAATGCTACTATCTCCAGTCAGTAGGTGAACTGAATTTGTGGATTTTTGGCCCAAAGCATCAAGAAGAACCCAGGTTGGGGGAAGGCAATTTAAAGTACAAAAGGAGTCAATCTGAAGCAATGAAATGCCATTGGAAAAGACAATGTCAACCACAGCGACATATGCCATTTTCTCCTAGAGATTCTTTTAAAACTAAATAATAACGTTTAACTTAATGAATTAAAGATTTTATCCACTATTTTTAATCTAAACTGAATTGGGTATGAGGGCCTTCTAACTATAATCTTACTTATTTAGACCTTTTGTACCAAACTTTTAAGCTTTGAGTATTACTGTAATTACAATGGCGTGTTTTTCTTCATGTCATAATATCTAGACTGTAACTGCTAACTAAACACCTAGTGTGGTGTCACGGATAGAATGATAGACAAGGAGTCAAGAGATCTGTATTCAAATTCTCACTTAGCCATGGAAACTTAAGGAGGACCACTGGTAAAACCATTCCTTAAAGATCTCACTTACCTTGAAAACCTTGTTTGGGTTACTCTAAGTCATAGGAATAGCCATTGTTGATGACACATAACAACAATGGCTATTTAATAGATACTTGGATAGAAAATATCATTAGAAGTTCCCTAGATCCCATGAAAATGTCATTATAACAAATGTATTTTTGTGTAAGAAAATAACATTTGAAGAATCACTGTTGGATTAGAAACAATAAGAACAAAACCAACACATTTATCATGTAATAGAAATTGACATGTTTTTAATTAGTAATTAGAACAGTTCTGATATGATAACTGCATATCATCCCTGTGTCATATAGTAGAGAGTGTGTTGGACTAGGACTCAGGAGATCTGGGCTCAAGTCTCCCACATGGTCATATGAAATTCACTGGGGAGTGGCAATAGTAAACCACTGCTTAAAGGCATCACATAGCTCAAAACTCTATTAGGGTTGTCATAAGTCAGAAATGACTTAGTTAAAAGCAGAACACTTCTGCTATTTGTGCACACAAAAAGCGATGGGAAGGGCTGCACCTCTGTGTAGTGACTGATCCAGACTTCAATTTTTCCATGTGTTTATTATACTGTTTAATACAGTACGGAAACACAGAATCTCTCAGCCAGAAGATTATAGTGGTTATCTGAAGTTGAGCCTATGCAAGACTGTATGTGCCTCAGCTCTTTAATGAAAAGCAAATATATGCATGGGAACACAATATTGTTTCACCTTTTACATATAATAATGGAATAAGAAAAGTAGTGCCATTTGTAACTGCAGCCTCTTTGCTGCATTTTCTGCCTTTCTCAAATGAAGTGATATAGGCAAAAAAATAGCAATCCCTTTACTTTATAAATGCAGGAAGAGGTGATACCTTTAATCAACCATTAAGAATTGAAAACAAAAAACAAAAAGAACAGTGAGCTTTTGGTGATAAATTATCTTCTTCATGGGTGTACATCAAGTTATTGTGGTTAGTTCCAAATTTATATGCTGTTATCAATTTCCCAAATTCATATGGCTGATGATGTTGAGGCCAGGTTCTCTTCTTAGATGGAGATAGCTGCAGTATGCAAGTTGGTTTCAGGATCCTCCTCAGCAGTTTGGGATTTATGGCCCATCTATAAAGGAACCCTTACTTTATGTCTCTCAGTTTTCAGGCTTTGGCCTCCAAGTCAATTTTATTTGTGAATAAAAGACTATCATGTCTAGTTCATGTTTTCCTCTCACCATATATAGCCATAAACTGCCACACAATGGTTGCTCTAAGTATTCATTTTCTTTGGAATTAATGTTCTTTCAATAAGCTTTTGTCAAAATGTTAATTGGACCATTTTTCCCAGACTACTGAATATACAAAATTCACACTTAAGTGTCAATTTAAAATTTATAGAAGATAGGTACTTGACACACAACTCAGCGAGGAATTTGCTGGTTTATTTACTTAATTTAAATAAGAATGAAGAAATGCTTATATCAGCTTCTAGATCAGGCTGCTGTCATCAGAAATAGATAAACACGTTAAAACAGCAGCTTATTACACTGAAAATTTGTGGGAGCCAGCAAGAAAATGTTTTTACAGAAAATTTGCTTTTCCCACCTTTTTAAAAATAAAAAAGAGGGGGATAATACTGTGCTTTATTCACCAAGTGATCACATTGGAAAATGATTGCTAGAAATCGTGGTACAAATATAGTTCTATTTACTTCTTCCGTCACTGGTGACCAGTTAGCTAGATACACAGAACTGCTCCACTGTAAAAACAAATCCAAAACCAAAGTCTGGTATCAAAAGCCACAGCCGAGGGGTTCTGAATGGTAGATGCTCATGTTTGGTTCCTAATAATTTGGTTCTTTGGCAGGATATGCTTTGCACTTTGGCAGGTACAGAGATAAAGCAAAAACCCTTGAACTTTCCTAATATTAGATCCTTCATTTGCACAATGACTGTTTCAGACCACAGACATCAAGCAAAATCCCACTGATGGTCACACCCCTCCTCCTTCTTCCCCTTCTCTCTGCCTTCAGCCCTTTGATTCACCCACAAAGTGGACTCACAGGGTACCTCTGCCCCCCTAAGTCAGTTTTGACTATGGACGGAGACATCTACAGCAAAGAATGGGAACTGTCCTCCTCTCACTTGCATTGGATTTTGCTTTCTACCAGCAAAAAACCCTTGGTAGATAGTGTTCCATATGGAAAAGATTAAAAAGGGTGTTTCTACTGGGTAGACTTTATTGTACATTAAATGAGGCCATTGATCACTCAAAGGAATAAGCACAATTTGTTTATTAGACATAAGGAAATAAAAGCACAACATCAGCCAGGGTGCTACATTTCATCTCCTATCTGAAGAATCGGACTCCCAACCTCTGTCTCTGCAGCCAGATACCTAAACCACTGATCTATCCAAAGCAATATATCCCCAGAGGTGTATATGGCAGGTGGAGAATTTTCAAAGGTAGAGGGGCGTATGCAGGGGGTAGTATTCCACTTTTGCCCTGTTTCTGAATTTGCCGCTGATTCTCACACCTGATCTAAATCTAGACCTATCTTTAGCACAAGACTTATTTAAGCATACATTTGTGTATGTGAGTACAGTGAGCTGGGGGTGAATGTCCCTTCCATTCCCAACCTCCCTGTGTTGTTGGGGAAAGTCTGAAAATGCTGTTGGCTTCATGGAAATCTATGGGTTGTTCTCCTGCTTCATTTCAAACTCTGAGGCTAAATCCCCTGAAAATGTTTGGTTCAGCTTTGTTTCCTACTTTTGTATTTGAGTTACCACAACTATCTTGCTCTTCAATATCCCTTTGTAATTCCTTCCTTCCTTCCTTCCTTCCTTCCTTCCTTCCTTCCTTCCTTCCTTCCTTCCTTCCTTCCTTCCTTCCTTTTTCACAGCACCCAAATCAGATTCAGATTAGTAACAGACTCTTCTAAAACTTGATCTTCCATGTTTTTATTTCTGATAACAGGTTTGTGTCTGTTTATTCTCTTTTGTAAGGATTGTCTTGTTTGTTCTATACATAATGCAGAGGGGCACTGCTGGCAAAAGTCAGCATAGAACATATTGGTAGATGAGCTTCTGATGTTAGGGTGATGTAATAGAGTTTCTTGTAATGGTGTTGCCAGGGTAGATTCAAAGACCCCCTTAGCAGCTAGCAGGGCTTTTTTCATGTCTCCATATCCTTGTTATATGGCCTACTGCTTGTCTGCAGTTTTTTAGGACTGGGGTCTGTCTGCAGCAGCTGGACAAGGAGCATTTTGTTTTGCAAATAGGAATGTGTGTGAGGATTGCAATGAATTTCACCAAAGTAAAAGTGCAGCCAAAGCAGTGTGCATGTTTGAAAAATCAGCATGACTAGAAATATGTACAAGAGAAAAATTTACATATCCACTTTAGTCCATGGGAACAATGCAATTACTGGAGATTCTGCTAAAAAATTGTACTTAAAGGTGTACCAAAACATGCATGCATTTCTGTATAGGGAAGAGTGGGATGGGAGAATCATACAAGTCAGTGCAGAACTGGAATGGGATAAGATTACCAGTCAAGTTCTGCAGCAAAAACGTAAGTGATTGCTTTGTATGTTCTTGGATGGCAGCTAGGAACACAGGAATGTGCCTTGTATTTCATCAGACCATTCACCTATGTAGCCTAGTATTATCAGCTTTTGCTGGCAGTAGCTTTGTAGCGTTCCAGCCAGAAAGTTTTCCTAGTCTTACCTATAGACACCAGGGATTGAACCTGGCACCTTCTGCATGCAAAACTGCCTGCTTCTGCCTGCAGTGGTTCTTCTGTTAGCGGCTCCGTAATACAATAGTTCTTTTAGCATATTTAAAATTATACTGTTTTTTTTTGTGTTTTTTTTTTACTAAAATACCATACAGTTTGCTTCTGTTCTTATAAGATCTACTGATACCCATCTTTTTTTGTTGTACAATTTTAGGCCCTACGGATATTGCTGCACTGCAACTCTCATCACCTCCACCAGTACCACCAATGGCCAGAGATGATAGAACAGAAGGCCACATGGTATCTTTTTAAGGAGTCTTCCATTTTAAGGGGCTAAGAGAGACATTGCCCGTGCACGGTTATCAGCACCTGACCAGCAGACCCAGCAGGCACAAATTACTAGGTTACAGTCTTCCTCATTCAAGTGATATGCACTGCAATTCTTTTTTAATTATAAAAACGATTTCCAATTTTGCATCTGCACATATGAGTTACCCCTTGCACTATTATGCAAATTGATGTTATCTTTTGTCTTCATTTTTGGTAATATGCTGGATAGCTCATTGGTTTAGGTATCTCGCTGTGGAACCAGAGGTTGCGGGTTGAACTCCTCAATGTGCCTCCTGTGAGTACAGCCAGCCTGTGTAGCCTTGGGCAAGCTGCACAGTCCCAGGGTGTCCACAGAAGAAGGGAATCGTAAACTACTTCTGAGTATTCTCTACCTGGAAAATCCTGAAAAGAGTCACCATTAGCCAGAACTGAGTTGATGTTCAAAAACAATAATAAATGTGTAATCATCATCATCATCATCATCATCATCATCATCATCATCATTATTGTTATTGTTATTATTATCATTTAGTTACTCATTTAGGGATGAGGCAATAAGTTGCTCATCCCTACTACTGAATGCTGCTTCGTTATTTTCTAAGAGTTTCACTTCAATAACACAAATTAAAATCTCTTTGTAAGTAGTTTTGTAAATGCGCTCAGTAAGGACCAGGTTATTGAAGACATCAGGGAAAAGTACTACAGGACTGCAAATGTGAGTAGATGCTTGCGGTATTTAATGACATTTTTAGGCATGCTTTGATTGTTTACAAACGAAATTCAGAAGCTAGCTGCAAGCATGCTGGTGCTCATTTCTGATGCAGATTTATGTGCTAATTTGAAGTTGAAGTTATGGTGCTAAAAATTGGTTGAAATATGTATCTTCAAATGAGAAGGATGAAAGAAGCATAGTTCACTGGGAAAAAAAAACCCTGAAGGAATGTTATTTCATATTATTTCTTTACTGAACCAATTTAAAAGAAAGCTTTTAAAATTCATAAGGTTAACCAGACTTTAAACAGGTCAACCACTTCCAAACTGATTTGTTACAATTATTTCACTTAGATTTCAAATTAGTCTAAGCGAGAAGCAGTTTATTCTACAAGGAGCATAACTGATGATCACACATGTATCCCCACATTTCAGCCTCACCCTATATGCGGAAGGGCAACACTCTACTTTGTGAATGGCACTTCTCAGCCCACATTAACAGTATTATTCTTACGTATATATTTTCTGAAGTGCAAAGTGATTATTTCTGAAACATTTGGTTAATATTTTTAATTTATTTTCTGGGAGTCTGACAGTAAAGCCATTCCTTTAAAATGACTCTTAACGTAAAACCTTATTGCAGATGATTCAAGCATGCTTTTTAACCAAGAAATTGTTTTTTAGACAAGAATATTGGTAATAAGGCAGTTCGAGTGATAAATTGAAGTGCACATTAAAATTTAATTGTAATTAATTACGTACACACACCAGTGCCCTTGTTCACAACCTAATAGAACAGAAAGAGTTTCTATTAAAACATATCAATGTGTTAAGGGCAGATAACAATACCAATTAATACAAAAAATGCTAAACAAAAAATCAATGAACTTCAACCACATCTGCTGAACAAAAGATTGTTGCAGTACATTACAATGCTTTAAAACTTAAGCCTTGCATATGTTGCTCTCTAGTGGACTTTTCTTAGCATTGCAAGCATCTGTTTATGACTTTCTCAGTGCTATTTTGCTGAACTGTACTGTGCCAAAAATCCCTCACAAGAACTGATCTAAACTTTTTCCACAGGATTGCAAGGAAACAACATCTTCTTTAATTAAATAGTCCCAGTGAAAGAAGATGCAGGCTGATCCTTTCTAAAGAACTCTGACACCAAAACAATGTTAGAAAATTTTTACAGTAGCATTGTAGCTTTACTGACAAATACCTCTGCATTTATAAAGAAGCAACACTTGCAGAGGAAATGTGTCCTCCAATATTTGAAGTTCAGCAGTTTCTCAAGGAGAATGACAAACATGAATCATATTATCTGTTTCCAATGAGAGAAAAACTTATGAGGATTTTTAAAAACCCACATTGAATAGGACAAAACAAAGATCAGAAGGCAATCCATCAGCAGATTACACAATCTGATCATTACAAATATTTCACATTTTAAAAAAACTTATAAGGATGTAACTTCCACAACTTTTGAAGTTTGCACCTGAGTGTGGATTGTTATGAAGCCAAAACAGCAAGATCTGTGTATAAGTGGGAGTATCATCAGACTTCGTGGAATCCCAAAATATGCAGAAATACAAAAAATCCTCTGAGAAAAAAAAACAAGAATTGAGTGGGAAAAATCAACCATTGAAGAATGAGTTTATGCAGCTACAGAGGCTAAGGGAGAAGAATGACTCTAAAAATATTCATACTCTATCATGCCTGGTTCTTCAGAGTCCAATCCTGTAGCCCAGTGGTTCCCAACCTTGGGTACCACTGTTGTTCTTGGACTGCATTTCCCAAGGGACCTCACCACTAGCTCTGCTGGCTGGGGTTTCTGGGAGATGCAATCCAAGAACATCTAGGTTGCCAAAGTTTGGGAACCAGTCCTGTAGCCCAACATAGAAACCCCTCAATGTGGGTTATTTTTGTGACGGAGATCTAAAAACCCACACATAAATAGTTTATATAAGGAGAGGCAGAGAAGATCAATTCCAACATACCCAGAATAATTACTTTCAGAGTTCTATCTGGAATGAAAAGTAACCTGAATATTTTCCTTCACTGCCCATATTATTATACCACTAACACTGCACATTGTTGTTCTTGTTGCTTTTTGTTCAATTAATTTTCTGTTGCCATTATTTCCTCAATCCCCTCATTCCTTCAACTATTTATTTGTTTACTATCTTTATATATTTCCATTATTATGCCTATAGTCCATGTTAAAACTAGTAAAATGAAAATCTCCACTGTTGTAGTTTCACAGAATCATTCACTTCAGCTATTGTGCAAATAGTGATCAATCTAATTATGTTCTACTGGGATACAATGCCACATTGGATGCAATGTGGAAAGCTGAAAAGGTGTTTCACAGACTGAGCTATCCAATGCTGAGTACAGTATAGCTGCTACATGCCTGTCGGCTTGTCAAGGCAGGTAAGCCTGCAAAGACTTTCCCATATAAAAGGAAGACTACTGACATGTGAAAGAAGTTATTTCAGAGGGTTCTTTATAACTTAGCTTTGAAGTTCACCCTAGGGCGTAACTATGCAAGATGCTAGCTTTGTGTATTGCCAGTACAGATACATATTAAATCACAGCCTTCTTAGAAAAATGGAGAGTATCTGAGGCCCATTCATTCCCTAATGTTCACTACTTCATTCTATTTAAAAATACCTTGAAAGTATACGTATTTTGCATTATGATATTCATTTTGCATTATGATATTTATAGCCGAATACAAAATACCACATGAGAGGCTGCCCTACAGAAGCTTACAGGAATCTTAGATAACACATGACATGACTTCTTGACTTAATAGTCACACCACAATAGTTAGTTATCTTATTTAAATGTTCATATACCACCAAGAAAATGAAATGATTCTGCTCCATCTGTAATTTGGAGGTCAGGCTTCATAAATCTGCAATAAAATAACTACAGTTATTAATCTATTGAAAGTTTTGGTTAGTCAGGTCCTAGAATTTTTCAATTAAGAGAGAAATGGATGATGCAGACACCTGGTTGGATCCAGACTTAGTGACACATAGAACAGAGCTACTGAAATCAATGGAACTTAGTGAGATGCATTTAAGTCTCATTGCTTCTATTGGTCCTATTCTAATGATGACTAAGCTGGAACCAACTTTCTCAGCACCAAAAACACAAATACATTTAGTAACTTCTATAGCTTACAAAAGTGTGTTTAACATACCTTTGGGTAGTGTGGGTGGCATATAAGTTAAATAAACAAATAAATAAAATAAAATAAAATAAATAAAAACATAATTTCCAGGATCCTTTCTGTAATTCTTTAATAGAAAGCTTACGCAGCAATGTCAAAGCCCTTTTAGAGAACATAATCCTTAATTAATATTTGGTGAGACATTCATTTTACAGTTACCATTTTTAAAAAATCATAAAATCCTTGTTAAACAATTCTAATTACATACTAATGACCTGATTCATACTTTGAGGAGATTAAAAGGGCATTAGCTATGACCAAGACTTCTAAATGAAAAGACTCTACTGATATGAATCACTGCAGATCTAGCAAATAATTAAACGTTCTGTTGGCCTAACCTCTGCTATGTTTGCAGATGTAAACTTAGAAGTTTACATCCAAATAACCACTATTTTTAAAAAACAACAACAACAATCTATCCAGGAATGACTGGAAGGGTAAGGGAGAGATGCAGGTCTGCAAAAATGGGTTTAGAGCTGCATGTTGCTCGTCAGCCACTTGATTATCACTTCTACTCTATCCAGACTTGCATGACTAATACTGACGTTAGCCTCATTTTCACATTTACCCAAGCTTCTGGGGATGATGAGTGTTATCATACTAGTTTTAGACTACTGCATTGCTGGGTTTGTGTTCTATTATGTTTGCTCCATCAACAAACAATAGGCAATAATTTAAACTTACTCAAACTGTTTAAAAATAGTTTTAAAACATTAAAAAGCTGACTTTATTGATTATGTCCTACTCTGCAATCCTTGGATATAAGATGATGCAATCTTTGTGGAAGACCTACCATAACAGCTATTTATAGAGTGATTGGGAGCCCAGTTTGCCAGCAGAAAGCATGCAGAACATTTTCTGAGTATATTGCTTAACAAAGCTCAGGCTGCCCAGAAATTTTGGCTGCAACATACACACAAAATTCCACAACACAATAATTTAACTAAAGTCTTCAGTTAGTATCTATCTAATTCTTCATACTTCTACCGATTTGTGACCCTGCCTTCAATATCACCAGCTGTTCCTGCATTTTCAAAACATGGAACTCACTTTACACACAGGCCTATAGGGAACTGTGGCTTAAAAGTTTGGAAAATTGATTTCTTGCAATGAAAGAAGATGACCCTGCTATCAAATGAGTTATGTTATTACATTTTACATGCAGTGAAGTACACCAGATTCTCACAGTCTATTTCTGACAGTGGAAGTATTGTTGTTTATGAAAAGGCGAAGGTAACGCTTACCAAATACTTTAACTTAAGGATGTAATGAACACTTGAAAATCCTCAGTGAAAATAGATGTCTTGATACATGAAAATATCTCATTAAAAAAAGTCAACAGCTTTGATATTTTTTGCTTCTGCACAAAAGTGAAAGGAGCAGCATTTTTTCTATCATTATCAGCAAAAATTGTGATTTGCTAAAAATGCAAAAAACAAGGCTTTGTACACAAAATATTTTTCATGCAAAACACAATTTTCAACACAAAAGCCAACCTCACATGAATAACGTCTGCACAAAGAAGTCCCCCCAAAATGCACCAAAAGTCTTGCAATCTCATCCAGCAGGGTGGGAACCTCTAAAATATTTTGTCTTCATTTGCAAAAATGAGATGAGTGAAGATTTGCATCCCTACTTGAAGCCATAGAAGAAAATAGACTCAGAACAGGATATATTTTTAGCAAGTATGCCTAACAAAAGGAAAAGGTATCATAATCATTTACACTACCTTGCACAGTCATGCAAACACTAGTCATGAATTCAGGGCACAGATAATTCAAGGTTGCTCTTCAAATCTCTTAAAGTAACTTTTGCAAGAAGCACAGATGAGCCTCATTAAAATACTGGGCACTGTCCAAGCAAATAAAATATTTAGCTGAGGAAGGGAGCCCCTCTACATAAAGAGAAACAGCACAAGCTGTCTAGAAGCTTTCCAAGACCTAAGTAGCATTCTGAAGTAACCCTGGCAGTCAGTTCCCCAAAGCTCGAACTGGTGCTGCTCAAACTAAGGCCTCTTGAATCCTAGTCTGTCACTCTATCCACTACACCACACTGGGTATCTGTTGATCTGAGATGGGCAAATATATTCTTCAAACATCATTTGTCAGCTAGTAACCATCAATTAGAGTTGCAAGTACATAAAACCCATCTCAATCCATATTGTGCAACTACAAGCATCTTAGGGCACAACTACTTTGGTACCATTATATATGGCCATCAACTTTATATATAATACTATATATGCAGTTGCATCGGCTTGATTCACAGTCTCTTTTTTGATTGCATTTGGTTTAGGTGGCCACATAAAGATGGCAGGCTGTTTTGGTGCCAGTTTCTACACTAGCCCCTCAGTCTGATTTGAGTCAATCCTTCACCACAGCCCTCTTCCTTTCATACTACCCTCCTGCCAATCTCCAGCTCTCCTGTTATGGTTTGCCATCAAGCCACTGGGACTGTTTAAGTGTTGCATGGCAGTAGAGGAAAAGGGAAAATCTTCCAAAGTTTTCCATACACATACAAACATATAAACATATCATAGAAACACTGTAATTTACTGGAGTTAATCAGAATTGTTTCAATTGCATATTGAATTTATCTCTTTTTTTTCTGTGAGGAGGTGATGTAGCACTAACCTAATTTAGCAATGCAGTGATAAGGTGATCCAGGGATGGATGTAATAATTTATTTTAAAAATAAACAGAAATACTTCAGGATGTCTATGGAGAAAGATTGTGGAAATAGATATATCATGCCCCAATTTATTTTGTCTCAAGAAAACCTACACAAAGTCATGCCCCTTGGTCCTTTTGTAGAATGAAGCAAAAGATTTCATAGGCAAAACACCACTCCAATTCTTGTAGATAGAAAAATTAGAAGACCCCGGTGGTGGGGGAAGGGAGTCCAGATTGGAAGAGGGGGAAGGAAGAGCTTATTTGCATTGACCTTTACATCATGTGATCATTGAAAAATACTTCAAATTCACCGATGTCAATTCTGGAGCAAATAGCAAAGTATTTTTCAATGTAGTTGTACATTTAGTTTGGGTGTTTCTTCAGTGGCAGAAATTCCAGTTGGACTTACAAAAATTCTTAATGTCAGTTATGATATCTTAATGATATCCGATCACAGGAGCATGAGTTTGAATCAGACCCCAAAAAATAAGTGCACATGGAAAACCTGATATTAAACAAAACAAGCAAAAAGAGTTCCTAAAAACCAACTTCAGAATTGTTTTTGATAGATTTTTTCCAAAGATGGTATTTTAGTTGACCCTCTCCTTAAGTAACAGCCATCTACTATATAATGTTGCTGTTCCTACTAATTCTGCTGAAGTTCACAGCTTTGTGGCCTTGTTAACTATTTTGACTGATTTATTCAAGTGTAGTTCAGTACTTCACAACATTTTCAGGATCTTTCTTATAAAAGAATATCAACCATGTGAATGGTCAGGGAAAATAACTCACCAAATTGCTTATGTCAAATCAAAAGTGAATTAAAAATGAACTTGAGAATTATATTATTATGTCATGCTTTCATCCAGGCCAGAAGACTGAACTTGTGATGGATTCTGCCCCCTTTAGCCTTGGAGCTGTTCTCACCTAGGATAGACAGGATAGCTACATTTCTACTATTTCATAGCTGGCAAATCTCTTTCATCCAGTGAAGAACAGTATTCTCAGACAAAGAAAAGTTCATGCCATAGGCTGAGTATGCTCTCATTTTACATTGTTCATATATCCATTCAGTATTGTAACTCATTACAGACCTCTTGTGCCTAGGTTTAACAACACATTCTTTCAACCCTTTATTTGTATTGATGTTTGCTTAAATTGCAGGAATATAACCACAAAGTCATTTATTGACCAGATAAAGAAAACCCAGCTCATTGTTTCTATAGGCACCTTCTCTCTGATACAGCCATCAATCATGGAACCATAAGTGAAATAGATGTGCATGTTAACATCTTTGTGTCATATGCTATCACTAAAGTTTTTTTTTGGAAGAAATAGAGACTGCTACATACAGAGACTGTTTCTGTTACACACAGCCATCAAGACTATGTGCAATGACCAATGAAAAGATATCCTGAACAATCTAGGATTTCTAACTTCGGAAGTTCAGACAGTCATTTGGCCATTTGCTAACATAAAGGGTAAAGAAAAAAAAAAGGCAGAACGTTAAAGAAAACAAACCCAAAGCAGCTTCACAAGAAGCTCACAGAGGACCTGAAAGCAAAAATAGGACACATATAGGAATTGGAAGAAAGAACAGGCCATAAAGGAAGAGTACAAACAGGCAAGAGATGCAAAAAGCAACAAGAAAGCAATCTTCAGGTACATGTGTAACAAAAGACAGAAAAAATAAGTTGAAGCTCAGCTACTCAATGCGGATGGAAAAATGGTAACAGATAACAAAGAAAAGGCAGAAATGCTCAATTATTAATTTAGCTCAGTGTTTTCCCAAAAGACAGTCCAGGCAAATGTGAAGTACAAATGGAGGGGACAAAATTGCAGCTTGAGATTGATAAACAAATAGTTAAGGAATACCTTACGTTGAATGAGTTCAAATCTCCAGGGCCAAATGAACTGCATTCAAGAATATTGAAAGAAATGGCTGAAGAATTCTCAGAACTACTGTATATTATTTTCTTGAAACCATGGAGAATGAGTGAAGTGCCAGATGACTGGAGGAGGAATAATACTGTCCCTATCATAAAAAAAGGCCAAAAAGAAGAAACCTGGGAAATACAGACCAGTCAGTCTGACATCAAACACAGGGAAAATTCTGGAGCAGATTCTAAAGCATTAACTCTGCAAGCACCTTGAAAACAATGCAGTAATAACTAGAGATGGGGGTATTCATATACGAATACGAATATTCAGGTTATTTCCACAGGTGGAAATAACGAGGGTCCAGCCCCATGGGGCTGGACTGTCTATTCACAATTTCGCCACTACCACCGGCTCCGCAGTGCCTTCCTATCGCGCCGTTGTCCACAATTGATTACCCAGTCCTGGCAGGAGGCGGGATGACAAGCCTCTCTGCTAGGTTGGAGAGTGGCTAATCCATTGTGGAGAACAGCACGATAGGAAGCTCAGTCCTTGGCCCAGTGCTCTTCAACATTTTTATTAACAATTTGGATGAGGGAGGAAGGGAATGCTTATAAAATTTGTAGATGACCCAAACTTTTGTGGAATAGCTAATGTCCTGGAATACAGAAACAAAATTCAAAAAGATCTGGATAGGCTTGAGCACTGGGCTGAAAAGAAAAGATTGATATTTAACAGGGATGAGTGCAAAGTTCTACACCTAGAGGAAAAAAACCAAATGCAAAGTTACAAGATGGGGAACACTTGGTTTAGTAATACTGTGGTTGAGACAGATGTTGGAATTGTTGTAAATCACAAGCTGAATATGAGCCAACAGTGAGATGTGGTGGCAAAAAAGGCAAATGCTATTTTAGGCTGCATTAGCAGAAGTATAATCTCCAAATCCCATGAGGTACTAGTCTCCCTCTATTCAGCGCTAGTTAGGCCTCATCTAGAGTATTGTGTCCAGTTCTGGACACCATATTTGAAGAAGGATGTCAACAAACTGGAACAAGTTCAGAGGAGGGCTACAAGAATAGTCGGAGGACTGGAAACCAAGCCTTTTGAGGAAAAATGCGCAGAACTGAGCATGTTTAGCCTTCAGAAAAGAAGACTAAGGAGGGGAGATATGAGAAGAATTTTCAAATATTTGAAGGTACAGAGGAGAGGAAGGATCTAGTCTCAAACATCCCAGAATGCAAGACATACAATAATGGGCTTAAGTGACAGGAAGCCAGATTTTGGTTGAATATCAGGAAAAAAACTTCCTAACTGTTAGAGCAGTACAACAATGGAACCAATTACCTCGGGAGGTGGTGAATGCTTCAGTGCTAGAGGCATTCAAGAGAAAATTAGACAACTGCCTGTGAGATCTAGTTTGATCTGGATCCCTGCATTGAACTGAGAGTTGGACTCAATGGCTTTATAGGCCCCTTCCAACTCTATTAGTCTTTGATTGTTTGGTTCTATGATTTTCAGCCTCAGACCAAATTTCCAATAACTGTATTTCCTCAACTAAATCAAATCACAATGACAAATTGGTTACCTTCATTTATTATCTTGACCTGTTGTTTTGGAAAGGGACAGCGAACAGGAAGACTCAGTGATGCAGCTGACAGCACCCTTTGGGAAATTTTGGAGAGAAGGGCTGAGGCCAGTTTTAGCAGAGAGGTATGAGGTAATGAGTAAAGCATGGCAGATGTTAGACCCCGATGCCCAGAGGAAGACAATGACTCACCAAATCTTCATTGGTTCACTAGGATTACTCTAGTGAGGTTTACTATACTAAGCAACAGGATTTTGGCCACTGATTTAGAAGATCCAAGCAAACTGGAAACAGCCAGATGCCCATGAAGGGCATGTTGAGAGCTTCAAATTTGGTGATCAATGTCAGGTTGTGGGAGACAACTCATTAACAACCACCTTATTGTGCCTATCCTTGTCTTGCCTGGACTTCTTGGAAAGACTGACAACCTGCTTCTGCCTTCCCCTACAATTTAAAATGATGGATTACTTGCACCAAACTTTTTGGCTTGACCGACAGACACTGATGACTGCCCTTTTGGGATTGGCTTGGCTTGAGGATGCAACCCAGTGCTCGCTACCAACAAACATAATAGTTACTGAGAAAACAGTACCCATATAGTAACAAGAAATGCTGCTCACATCAAACTACTTCAGAAGAGCCTTCAGATTCAAAGACCTAGTAAAACTTCATACAGAATGTTAATACATTCCCAACTCCTTTGCCTGCTGCACTAAATCTGGCAACTCTATGTGCTTCAGAGAACAGGTCTCAATGCTATCCAACAAGGACTGGAGCACTAAGCCATCTGAATGGCTACATTGCGTAAAGGTACTATTTTTGTGAATCACACAATAATAAATAAATTTGCTGTAGTGCTCTGTTTATGCATTTTAAAACTTATTTTATATAAGTTTTTCCAATACTATTGCAGGTGTTTGTTGCTGTTCAAAGACACTGAGTTCACAATTATGTTTGTCATATTTCTTTTCTTTTCTTTTGTGAAGGGAGAGGCATGTACTATCGAGAGGCATTCCTTGATCAAAATGAAGTCTTCTAGAATGTCCTGGGTTAAGTAGAAATAACCACCACAGTTTTCAGTTTAGATCTATTAATACAAGCCCAGTTGGTTGGTGGCTTTGAGCAAGGAAATCATTATGGAATAATCAATTCTGCATTTTCCAAGAGTCCTAGACCTCCAAACATGACATGTAGGATAGCAATGTTTCAATAAATCAACAAAAAAATTCTGTTTCCTTCTATCTGGTCAGTGCTTCCAAATAGTTTGGAAAACTGGAACAATTAAGCAAAGATGATGCAGTTTTTAAAAACAACACTTCCCCCTTTCCACTTTGATTAGAGACAATTCCCTCCTTCATGCCTCTTTACTTGAGTTATTACTACATCTTGATTTATTTCATCTTGATGTATTTATTTCATGAGTTTAATGAACTACCATAGTAACTTAAATGGACTGCCAAGAGGAATCAATGTGCTTTACATTTTATTTCAAGCATAAGCCTTATCACCTAGCAGAAAGGCCAACAAATTCAAACAGCTCACCTCAAGTCCTTTGTTCATCTAACAAGCCTATTCAGACCAAGGGGAAGTGAAACCAATGTGGAGGATATATCACGCATCTCCTACCAACTTTCATCAGACGGAAGAAGCTACTTGGATGAGTAGCGAAACGTTTCAACCTAATAAGAAAGAAGTCAAGTTGCCATGACTCAACTTCCAGACCAGTTCATAGTTGTGGCAGTTCTTGAACACCAGTGTATAAGAGAAGACTGGCTGTTTGCGAAGATTTGGTGATAGGGATGATCCAGGAAGAGGAGTCTATTCACATTCAAATAGCAACCACATACTTAATGCAGACGTTTAGGGATGCTTGTCATTTGAGTGGTGACACACAGAGGTAGAGAAGTCATGTTTGTGCCTCAGTTCCATCTAGTCATCTGTAAATGGTGAATCTGATTGACTTGTCCTACTCAGAAATCACTATTCCAGGCTAGTTTCCAGAATAATGATTCTCCACCTGGAGCAGAAACTGGAATGTGGTTCCTTAGGATAGTTTCTAGTTTATTCTATCAGTCCCATCTAGTCACACGTGATTGATGAATTTGGTTGGCTTGACTTGAAAGTTGCTGGGTTGGTTTGTTTTTTTGCTAATTTCTGAAATACTGATTTTTCTGCCTGTAACAGGTATAGGAATGTGGTACCTCTGGATGTTTTGTGACGTTTTGCTTTAGTCCCTTCAAATTAGATGTGACTGTTGGATTTGGCTGGCTTGTTGTCATTCTGTTCTGTTCCAGCTGGTTTGGAGGAACTGAAGTGTTAATAAAAGAGTTACATTTGCTGAAATATTTATCTGATGTGCATCCATCATATCTTGATATTTCCGGCACCATTTTTTTGTTATCAGTGCCTGTTCCAGTCTGTTCCATTTCATTCTGACTTTTAACTAGTCCCATTATTAACCAAAAAGAATTACTATAAGTAGAAATTAGGTACCACTCCTTGCCATTTTACCTGGAATTAAACTTCAATGAAACGATTGGAAGTAACTTTTGAGTAAACGTGAAGAAGACTGTGCTGTAAAATATCCCCCCCCCTTTTTTTTTTCTCAGAGAACTCAAAACTATTCTTCTGGAAACATCGTTTCACATGCTCATATGCTGATTTTGCCATTTAACAAGATCTCCTGATGCCAAGATTGCCACTGTCCCTTTAGAACTCTGAGGTTTCCCCCATCCCAGTCATTGGATGAGTGTGTTGTTCTATTATGTTTTACAGGGAAACATATTAATAATCTAAGCCCATGTCCTAAACCCATTCACTTCTTTAATTGGCTCTTATGCTGGCATTTCCTGACTCCAGTGCATCTTGTGTACATTTCCCTGATCCTTTCATCTGTAGTTTTCTTATTTTAAACCCAAAAGGACCTGGCCTGACATGAAGTTGGATCAGAAGAAGAATGGGGAGAAAACAGATGCTAAGTCCTTTATTTTATACTTTATAGCTCAAAACATGGGCCTCCAGATTCTTGTACCTCGCTGTATCTTTCCATCCATGTGATACAGCTGAAGAAAGTTTTAAGGCAAAAAATGACTGAAAAGAAAATAAAGGCTCTGTGTTTACATATACTTCTCCCACCTGGACACAGCTGCTTTTGGTTATATAAAATATTCAGAGAGCTACACAAAGGCCAGAATCTGAAGGGCTTGTTCTGCTGATAAATACCCTTCTGTCAGCAAAACTGGGACTACACAGCTGGTGGAGTGATCACCATTCCCACTATAGCTCCCCTATACACTGCAAAAATCACCCCCTGTGGAGCCATTTTGGAGGGCAACACAGAGGGCTGCAGGGGAAAGGAGAACAAAGGTCCATTGCTGAGCAGGGTTCAGTCATAACATATAGTTTTAGCAATGAGACCTCTTAAGCAACTGCAGATTACTTAATTTGTGACTTGACTGTCCCAACACACCTAAGATGCCAGCCTCTGCCTTGCAACTATAATTGTTTCACTCTAATTCCTGTACTACTCTACAGGCACCAGATCATTAACTCCACTTGTATTTCTACAGAAGACAATCTTCTAAATTCTGACTGTTATGGGGTCTGGACTGTTCTGGGTTCTGACTAAACAGGAGGATTTTGTCACTTTTTGATCTCTTGAGTATTAGTATGGGTTGGTCACACACATCTCTTAATTCATGCAAATTTCTTATTGCTGGAGCAGATGGACCAGTGGTGATTTGAAATACATATGGCCCTCTCTTTGGAGAATGTGGTGTGACAGAAGATATCCACTTAGGATAAATGGAGTGCTGTGAAAGGAAACCAGTAAGAGTGGGGAAGAGGGAAACCAGAGTGCAGTTTAAAACATTTTAGATATAAAGCTAAGCAGAGAATGATGAAAAATAAAGCAACAATTATGAACCTGAGGCTGAGAGATGGAGCAAAAAAGGAGAAGGGAAAATGAAGGAAAGGTGGGAGGAAAGTTTGATCAAAGCTAGGATATATGTCACTGAGAGATAGCCAGAGGGCACATCTGTATTGGCTGCCTCCTAGAGAACACTGCTACCTGGAGAATCTACTTAAACCCAAGATGGGCATGAATGATTAGATAGGAGCTTTCTTTGAATAACATTTCCTAGTAGTTAATCTAAAGCCAGAGGGGACAGAAAAAATAGACGCAACTTGGCAGCTTTGCTATAAGACATGTGCACATCTGGGATATTTAATACTCTACATCCCTACCCCACAAATACTTCTGTATGCCAGTTGGGGAATATTCTCATAATAACATCATATAAAATTTTTAAATTAAGAATTTCCTCCTACTTTATGATTTTCTCATGAAGCACACTATTCATATAATTTTTGTTACTTTTACTTGTTTGGAATATATCATTCAATGCTAATAATCCAATTGAAGGCATTGTATTGGTATCCTTAGGACCATATAATTTACAATGTTTGTATAACATAACACAAAACAAGCTTTTTCTAAACTAATTTGAAAACAAGAGTTAAATTTGCCTTCCATTAGAAGATACTGAAATATGGTGAATGAGCACTAGATGGCAGAGCAAGGCTGAAGCAGGCATTGTAGAGGGCACACAGGCTAAATCCAAATGATTCCTAATAATTCAGGTATGTCTACATGCAATATATCATTCTAAAAACAGTGGAGACTGCATCTCTTTCATATTCAGATAGCTCTCTCTGTTAGTTGGTCTGTAATTTATTAGAAATAGCTGATTTCCCCCACCTATTCTCTCTCTCTCTCTCTCTCTCTCTCTCTCTCTCTCTCTCTCTCTCTCTCTCTCTCTCTTTTTCTGTGCTGTTACATCAAAAACGTATTTTTTTAAAATTATTTTATTTTATTGGACTTCTACCCCGCCCATCTAGACCAAAGGTCTACTCTGGGCGGAAATAATTTATCATGTAAAAATTTATAGTAGTCATGTAGGAAACAGTCAATACCTATTTGACAAGAAACTGAACTAGTTTCTGACTTCAGTGAAAATGAAAATGAAACTGTATGAGTATATTTAAGCTCATCTGCCTTGGTACCACAGGAAATGTTTGCTGGCAAGATTTGTGATAGGCTAGGTGTTTCAGATTAAATCCGGGGACATCAAGACATTGATTAATTTGAGAGTTCCTTGAACTGTTTTGGGAAACCTTAAATGTATTTCTGAATACCCCTCCTCTCTCTGTGTAACTAGAAAATACAACAATAGGTAGCTAGGTTCAGCTTGGTTCTGCTGACTCCACCCTGCACACTGTGTATATGAAATGACCCATCTGATCACAGACATCTTTAATTTTATTTCTTGTATCAAGTCTGGACCTAATAATCAAATGTTTTACCAATAATAAAGAAGGGAAGATTAAAGCAGCTGAATCACAACCCTACTAAAGGCCCTACTAATGCAAACATTTCAGCAAACGAAACAGCCCATCAACTCTTCATTAATGGCAGATCTGATTATCACTACAGGAAATTAGACCTTAAACTTGAACGAAACAAGCAATTGGAGACCAATGACCTTACAAGACCATTCAGCTTAAGCAAATTTGAAAAAGATATTTGTAGCTGCAAATATGGAAAGGCAGTAGGCGTGGATAATATCCACATAGAACAGATAAAACATTTTGGCAAAGTAACAAAAAAGTGGCTCCTAAATTTCTCTAGTCTTGACTCTCTCAGGATTCCAAAAATTTGGAGAAAAGCACTAGTGCTTGCAATTTTAAAACCTGTTGAAGAATGCAGAGATTTTTTTTAAAAAAAATCAGGTCCATCTCATGGTCTATTCGAAGACCATTTCTGGATGCATACCTTAATGTGGTGAAGCAGTTTTAGTGTGTCAGTGAGCCTGAGAGCAATGCTACCATGGGTTAAGACTGCATTACAAGCCTCAACCTAGCACGGTCACCCAAGGTGGAATGGTCACAGCTGAGACATCAGACTAAGATGCATAGATCCTCTTCAATGGTAATGGTGGCATAAGGAGAAGAGAATGGATAGTTCCAATGGTGATGGGGGGGGGGGCAGCTACTTGGCAGCAGTGGTAGCTAAACTTTACAGTGGAGGAGGAGGCAACAGCAGTGACACTCAAGCTAACTTTTGTTAGTACTGTGCAGAAACTGGTAATGGTAAACCACTGCTGAATTGTTCTTACCTTGAAAATATTATGATGAGACAGTCCAAAATGAAACAAGAAGTAGTGCTGGAAGATGAGACTCTGAGGTTGGAAAGCACTTGATCAGCTACTGGGAAAGAGCAAAGGACCACTGCAAATAACACTGTTGCTATTGATGCAACTAGATTAAAGTCAAAAGGATATCTAGTGGCTGACATGCACAGGACTGAAGGGAAAGTCCAATGCTGCACAACACATACAATTGTAACAGAATGTGGGAAATATCTATCAAGGTAAACTTGAAACTGTGGAGCAAGAAATGGAACATATAAACATTGCAGTGCTGGGTGTCAGTGAAATAAAGTGGACTGGACTGGGATATTTTCACTCAGACAACTATGAAATTACAAACCTAGAAGAAATGGAGTAGCTCTAATACTAAGGCAAGATGTGGCACAGGCAGTTAGAGGATATAATGCAAACTCTGAATGATGCCAATCAAATTTCAGGTAAGACCTATAGATGTAACCATCATTCATGTCTATGCTTCAACTACTGATGCTGAAGAAAAAGGAAATTGAAAGCACTGGTTAGGCCTTGAGTATTGTGTCCAGCTCTGGACACCACACTTCAAGAAAGATGCTGACAAATTGGAACAAGTTCAGAGGAGGGCGACAAGAATGATCAGGGGGCTGGAAACCAAGACTGAAAGAATTGGGCATGTTTAGCCTTGAGAAAAGAAGACAGTAGAGTGATATGATAACACTTTTCAAATACTTGAAAGGCTGTCATACAGAGGAGGGGCAGGATCTGTTTTCGATCATCCCAGAGTGCAGGACACGTAACAATGAGCTCTAGTTACAGGAAGCCAGATTTTGGTTGTATATCATGAAAACTGTTATAGCAGTAAGACAGTGGAACCAATTTCCTCAAGAGGTGGTGAGTGCTCCAACACTGGAGGCATTCAAGAAAAACCTAGACAACCACCTGGCAGATATATTTTGATTTACATTCCTGCATCAAGCAGGGGGTTGAACATGACTAAGTTCTTGTCTGGATTTTGCATAGCTATAAGCTTACAACTGAGATGTATTTTATGATTTATTTGTTCAAAGCTTAAGTTCAGTTTTTATGGATTTTTAAGTATTTTAAGCCTATCATTTTTGTACGTTTGTGTGACTTTTGGAATTAAATATATGTGCCTACAGTTTTTCTTCATAACTGTAAAACTGTCTTGGATAAAATTTTGACTTTGCTACTTTTAAGCATGGAACCTAGAAATGATGTAAATAAATAGAACTTGTATAAAATTATCAAGTTCTGGAGTTGCCTGGAATTATTGCAACAATGAACACTTAAAATGAGATACCCAGATGAGTTTATAAACAGCTTGTGACTGATTATTTGGTTTCATTCTGGTATTAACTTTTTACTGGGATAATGTCAGCTATGACAAATCATATAATCTGTTCTCTTTACCTGAGCGGTCTGTAAATCTCACAGAACTCCTAGGGAAGTCAGTAGTCCGAATCAGGATCTGACATGCAAATATATGTTTCAAGCAATCAATTGATGATTGTACATCTGGACATCATGAGATGGTCAATATAGAAACCAAATTGTTGTTGTTTAGTCGTTAAGTCGTGTCCGACTCTTCGTGACCCCATGGACCAGAGCACGACAGGACCTCCTGTCTTCCACTGCCTCCCGGAGTTGGGTCAAATTCATGTTGATAGCTTCGGTGACACTGTCCAACCATCTCGTTCTCTGTCGTCCCCTTCTCCTCTTGCCTTCACACTTTCCCAACATCAGGGTCTTTTCCAGGGACTCTTCTCTTCTCATGAGATGGCCAAAGTATTGGAGCCTCAGCTTCAGGATCTGTCCTTCCAGTGAGCACTCAGGGTTAATTTCCTTCAAAATGGATAGGTTTGTTCTCTTTGCAGTCCAGGGGACTCTCAAGAGTCTCCTCCAGCACCACAATTCAAAAGCATCAATTCTTCGGTGGTCAGCCTTCTTTATGGTCCAGCTCTCACTTCCATACATCGCTACTGGAAAAACCATAGCTTTGACTATGCGGACCTTTGTCGGCAAGGTGATGTCTCTGCTTTATAAGATGCTGTCTAGGTTTGTCATCGCTTTCCTCCCAAGAAGCAGGCGTCTTTTAATTTCGTGGCTGTTGTCACCATCTGCAGTGATCATGGAGCCCAAGAAAGTAAAATCTGTCACTGTCTCCATATCTTCCCCTTCTATTTGCCAGGAGGTGATGGGACCAGTGGCCATGATCTTAGCTTTTCTGCATATAAGTTAAATAAGCAGGGAGACAATATACAGCCTTGTCGTACTCCTTTCCCAATTTTGAACCAATCAGTAGAAACCAGATAGACAATATAATTGGAAGCAAGAGATGGAGAAGTTGTATTCTCTCTGCCATAACAAGGAGTAGAATGTGGTACTGATTATGAACTCTTAATATTCAACATTAGGCAAAACTGAAAAAGAAAACTAAAAGAATCTAGTATCAAAATATAATTCAAACAACATTTCTGATAAATTTAAAGTCCACATAAGGTACAAAATAAGGTAAAAATTTAAGCCTAAATTAAGAATGCTGAAAGACCAACAGAGAAGCACACTATCTGACCAGAAGAAAATAAAGAGAAGGTGGAAACAGTATATTGAATACCTATACAGAAGAGAAAAAAGGATGGCAGATCCCTTTGAAGAGGAATCCTATGATGAAGAACATGCAATTCTAGAAAGTGAAGTGAAAGTTGCTCTGAAAGCACTGGGAATCACCAAGGGAGATGGGATACCGAGAGAACTATTTCAATCCACAGAGACTGGAT
Source organism: Intellagama lesueurii (assembly GCA_037013535.1). Classification (NCBI taxonomy): domain Eukaryota; kingdom Metazoa; phylum Chordata; class Lepidosauria; order Squamata; family Agamidae; genus Intellagama; species Intellagama lesueurii. The sequence goes on along the minus strand of JBAJHW010000003.1, from coordinate 52,683,966 downwards.
CTGTCAAAATTCTAACAAGAATATGCCAACAAATATGGGAAACAAAACTATGACCAATAGACTGGCAATGTCTAATATACATTCCAATCACCCCAAAAAAGATGCCAAGGAGTGCAGTAACTATAGCTTTAATTTCTTGTAACTATTGCTTTAATTTCTCATGCATTGCTACTATGTAAGCAAATACACCAGCCGAGTGTGCTATATTTTAACCCATGCAAAACAGATAGATGTAGCCCTGAGTGAAAGCAGTGGGCTCATTACTGGATGCCTGAAGCCACCCCTACTGATAAAATCAATTACCTAGCAGGCATTTCACCCAGTGCCTTATAAAGCTATCAGCTAATAATGAAAGACTCAAATCATCTACATTATATGTGCATCTACCATCCTGCCCTCCCATATTAAAATCAAGAAAAAGCTTTTCCCAAACATCCTTTTTCAAAGAAACAGCAGAGAACACCAGGACTATAATGTGGAAAGAAATAAGTACTCCTTTCTTAAAATGGATGGAGTTGAACTCCCCACTCTGCCTCTGTGTCAGGGGCTGGACTTGATTATCCATAGGGTCCCTTCCATCTCTGCAGTTCTAAGGTTATTATATTATTTTTATTATTTTTAAGGCGAACCTATGAAAATGGGGCTTTCACATTTACACTGCCCTTAGTGGGTGCAGAGAAAAACAGGCAACTTCACAGTTAGAACTAAAGATGGGGGCATTCGTATACAAATACGAATATCCCCACACAGGTGGAAATAATGAGGGTCCGGCCCCATGGGGCTGGACTGTCCACTCACGATTTTGCCGCTGCCGCTGACTCCATGGAGGCTTCCTATTGCGCTGTTCTCTGCAATAGATTAGCCACTCTCCGACCTAGCAGAGAGGCTTGTCATCCCGCCTCCTGCTCGAACTGGGTAATCGATTGCGGACAATGGCGAGATAGGAAGCCTCCGTTATTTCCACCTGTGCGGGGATATTCGTATACGAATACCCCCATCTCTAGTTAGAACAGTGTACTTTATGCCCCTCAATATGTGCTGTAGAAGATTTGATGTTAGCTATTCCAAATGCTCTTGATCTTGTGCATTATTTGCGTGGGGGGAATCATCTGATATATTTATTAATTGTACTGTGGAGCTTCTGAGAGTGAGTAAGTAAGTAAGTAAGTAAGTAAGTAAGTAAGTAAGGAAGGAAGGAAGGAAGGAAGGAAGGAAGGAAGGAAGGAAGGAAGGAAGGAAGGAAGGAAGATCACACAGTTGCACCAATCATGCTGCACTTTCTTTCTATATACTTTCAGTTACATAAACTGCTACTGAAAAGGGCTATCAACTAGTCCTGAGCCTATGGAAGTCCTCAGCTTATGGCAGCTGACACTAGCTGAACTCAACAGTTTCTCATAAGGCTTTCATTTTAGCCCATTAGAATGTTTGTCTCTATCATTTGGACATACTCTACCTTCTCTGTATCTTCCTCAAACTTTGGTGCCCATAATTGAACAGAATATTCTTAATGAAGTCTGACAAAAGCAGAACAGATGTTTACATCTGGAAATTGTACTTTTCTTGACCCAGACATGATACTTCTGCCACTGTAGCCTCACACAGTGTTAGGGTTTTTTTTTGCCACTATATCATACTCCTGACTTACATTATGCTGTTAGTCTGCTCAGGTACCTGGATCTTTGTATTATTACTATTACATATGGTGTATGTATCCTATATGTGTGCACCTGTTTTTTGTCATCTTAAATACAAAACTTAATATTTTTCTGAGTTGAACTTCATTTTCTTTGTTTTTATCCAATTGTCCAATCTGTTAAGATGTGAATCTTCAGTCTTATCTTTTGAAATATTAACTGCTCATCCCACTTCAGTGTTACCTGCAGATTTGATGGACATCTCCTCCATTGCTTATCTACAGCACCTATAAAGATGTTAAATAATACTAGATTCAGGAGGGAGCTCTGCAGCACCCCATTTGGTTTTTATCTGTCTTAAGAATAATGAAAAACTAATGGTGAATAGTTGTTGTAGGTTTTTCAGGCTGTTTGGCCATGTTCTGAAGTTTTTTCTTCCTAACATTTCGCCAGTCTCTGTGGCTAGCATCTTCAGAAGACAGGAGTTAGAACTCTGGTGAATACTTTTTGAGTATAGTCTTTCAGTCAGATAAAAACCAAGTATTACTAATGCCTGACAAAAATTGTTATTACTACTACTAAATTGTTATTAATAATACATTATGATGTTATGATTTTTATTTTCATTATTAATATTAATATAGGTTGTATTTAGTGAAAATCAACATTACAGACATTACACATTGCACTATGAAATAGCATCTAAATTGTATGAACACACAAGAGGTCCAGTTAGTAAAGTAAATATGGATGCAGTTCTGTTCCTGGTGCCTTGAATATTGCATAGTGGGGAACTGACTGTAGGTTGTAATCTTGAATCCAGTGGTTCAATATATGACTGATTTCAGTTTAATAAGCAGTTTGGGGAGAGAAATATTCAGAAGAAAAAATGCATGAAAAAGACTGTACTTTCATGAGTAAAATTACCTTTTGGAAAGGCTCACATCCATTGTTGCATCCCCCCCCCCCCATATCTAAAATATAGTAGGTGTTTCTAAAATGTTGTAGCAGCTGTTTAAAAATTTGTACACTTGGCTCAACCATCTAAAACACTCAATATTCCCCATGCCTGCAAAGATCTATGAACCAATAATTTCTAAAACTCAGCAGTTCAAGTGCTAAAAGCTTTGATCCCTAGTGCTGAACAGACACAGATTTCCTAAATGACTAAAAGTTATGTGCAAATGTTGCCTTTTAGAGGAGTATGTAAATGCAATGTTGAATTTTATTTTTGTAATCTCTTTAATCAGAAACAAGGGAATTAGCCAGCTGTTTGGAACTCATGTTAAGATGTAATTAAGCATCTGATTGAATTTCTGTGCATATCAAGCAGCAAAGGCTGGTTATTTGCACACAAGGCGGATCACTTTCATTAGAATAAAAATCCCCTTAACAGATGACAATAGGAAAGGATTACTCCAATGGTTTGTCTTTGAGCTATCCCTCCACATGAAAATATTTCAGAATGGCAAAAAATCTTGCTTTATATGTCAATCATACCAACAGGATTCCTTACTGAGTGACACCAAGATCTCTGTTACATCTGTACTGCATGCTACTCCAATACACTAAGGAATTCCCTCTCTCACAAGCTTTGCTCTCGCCCTCATTCTCCCTCACACACAGAGTTTCACAAGGGTTGTTCTGATTTTTTGGTAAGCTCTTCTTGATATGTTAGATGAGCCCATACACCAGCCTCCAAACAACAAAATACCTTCTTTGTTCAAGAGAGACTAATGATTTCTGATGATGGGATTTTAATAGTGTCAGAGATATCATTGCAATGTAGCGTTAAATCAACATTACCATTACAAATTAGATTGAGGCACATAATATTCAGATCTGGAATTTAAGTGACATGGAAAAAGCAAGTATATCTGATTTCACAAAAAAGAGTTAAGTCTGGTAGTTAGTTTGCTCCAAAATGATTTGAGATGGATCTATGTGTACATTTTAAAATACTATTTTAAAAACTCTGTTTTGGTGATTAGGAAGCAGGACACAATAATCCTCCCCTCCTCACCTACTGGAATTAAGAAAGGGCATGAAGCACATGCTTCACCTGACGCTGTTGCTGAATACAAATATGCTGATACTGCAGCCCAGGCTGATTCCCACTGGTCTCCATGCTGTGTAGCTGACTTTAGCATGAACTCAGGGTGCTAAGACGACCCATCTATTGATCTGAGGGAACAAAGTTCCACACTCACCCACTCTGACTATAATGCACAAACCTTGCTTATTCCATTGAGTCAAACTGTATATCAGGAGCAAACACACCTGCTTCTCCATGGGATATTTCACACACTGGATCTTGTGTATTAAAGTGGCAGTACTGGGATGGAAGTTATAATGATTTGGTTACACCACAGCAATCAGACCCTGCATATGTTTATTTCTAAGTTATTTCTACAGAGTCTTGACAAAGTAATTTATTGACAACTACTATGAAAAGGCTGTCTGCATTTTTGTAACAATATTCACTTTCTGGAAAAATGTGGCTAGGCGACTAAGGGAGTTGTAGACCAAAACCACATACTTTCCAAGCTCTGGTTGGATATACTACAGTAGTTAGAATACTGGATAATGAGTGTGAGACATAGTAACTCACAAAGGTCACTGAGTGGTGTTAAATCAGTTATCATCTCTCAGTCTATAGATGTGAGTATAAAAGAAGAGCAGGGGCTAGAACTAGATACACAAACATGTGCTCTTTCCAGAAAAGAAGAGAAAAAAATGTAACAAATGAATATTGGCATTTACAACAAACAAGCACAAACAAAGAATTTAGCACAGGCTTCTGGGAGCTATGTTCATTGTGACCCAGACTATACAACACTTTTTTAAGACTGCAATTTGCAGAATCTCTGGAGATGCAGGGAGTTGTTCACAGAAGGTACTTTGCCACTCTGCTGTGAACAGAAGAAACAAAAATATTTTTGACTTGTTTATTTTTCAGTAGTTTATCCTAATACAAATTTTTTGCTTGCTTGCATTAAAGGTTTTGTCTGCTCAGTTATACAGGCACTAGGAAATGATTATCAAAGTCTTCTTTGTACTAAAATCAATCCCAGACCAATTGCAATTGTTATTCTGGTCTGATGAGTTATCTGTTTGAGTTACTCTACAATGGTGTCTTATCCTTGTATTTTCTCTCTTCCCTTGAACATTTGTAGGTATTGGCTTCTTATAAAATGGAAATTGCAAAGAAAATCCAAATTATTCTTTGGCATCCACATGGTTAGTAATGGGATCTAATACAACAGAGTAATTTGGGTACAGTAAAATTAAAGTCTTTTTGTGTGTTATTCTGACTAATATTTAAACAAATCTCACAGCTACATAGGTGTACCAAACTTGACAAGATATAGTCTAGTGACCTCTTCATGGAAGTGAGGGTGAAGCACTATCTTGTATTATACAGGCTTTACTTTAGGATTCAGTAAGGATGGATTTGAAAATCTCTCTCCTATCTTTAGTGAATACTTCCAATAACATAAGCCACTCAGCAATAGGAGCAAAAACAGACTAAGTCATCTCTCTCTCTCTGTGAAAGTTATGTGCATCCAATTTTTGTACAAAAATTCCTACAAATATGAAAAAGGTAGATGTGTATCTCAGACTAACACATGAGTGTGTATTAATGTGTATCCACTAGATTTTTTACTTCCCTTAATGTTGAGACAGAGTTCCAAAATTCAGTACATGGAAGGCATCTCCAAAAGTACTGTAAATAGAAAGTGAAGAAAGGTAAGAGAAGAAAACGAAGAAATTTTTCTCAGGGCAAGAAAGAAAGAAGGAAGTGTTTGGAGGAGCTTACCAGGATAGTGGAATTGGGACAGATGGTGTAATTTTTTCTTCTTTCTTAAACATTTGTGCTCTACCATCCTAAATAGTGACAGAGATCCAAAAAGTGAGGGAAATAGTGCAATGCTCATTGATTTTTTCATTTGCACTTAAGAATTCCAAGTGAAATATACAATCTAAATATTGTATATAATAAATGTGATAAGCAAGATGAGACTCCGTCCATCTGCTCAAGTCAGCAAGAGTCTACAAAAGTTTATGCCAGTTATAATATATTAGTGTTTAAGATGCTACAAGGTTGTTGTTGTTTTGTTATATTTACATTTATAAAAAATACAGTTTTGGAACCTAACAATGTCTTAGCACTGTGCCTTGGGCCAGCATGGGAACACAGAAACAGTGTGCCTCTGTCCCCCAAAATACCATTATATATATCACCTCTTCCTTCTCACTGTCCTGTCCCAGTCAGTTGGTGGGAAATGGGCTTTCACATACAAGACAATATTACCGTGTCTTAATACTTCAATGTAAAATATAGTATTAGTATGGTTGAGTAATCAGGTTTTATGAACAGTAGAGTCTCATCAAATGAAACATGTTCAGGTTAGCATTAAACATGCTCAAGCACTTAACTGTATATTAATAACAAATTACATACCTACACAATTTATGGTTAAAAAGCAGAAGGAGATAGTTCTCAAATACAAACCTCACTGTCCATGGTTTTTGTTGAGCTATTATTGATAAATGCATTAAAACAATGCACCTTTACTGCTAAATTAGACTTAACTGTTCTCTAATGCAAAGCAATTCAATTTACAAGCTATTATTCTCTTTATTAAATCAGCATAACTATGCAGATTACACTCAACACCCATTCTTGCACAGCAGGAAAAGAAATTAACGTTAAATAATCACATTCCCTTATTTAATCTTAATGGAGCTTCACACACATACGCAGCTCAGCCATGCTGATTTTATGCTGGATTTAACAGCATAAAAACAGCAGATTTAAGTTTTTCATTGTGCCAACCTTGGGCATTAATATGCTGGTTTATTTCATGCTATCAAGTTATTCAATGCTTGCTAAAATGTTTGAATTCAGTCACATAGTACACACACTGTGATGCTTCTCTGTGAAATAAATGCCATACCAAATATATATATTCTGGAAAGTGGGTTTATTCTTGGTTTGGCTATGATAAGTAAGTACTGATATGAAAATGGGTGTTAGATATTAAACTCAATTTTGCATCCTAAAGATGTGCAAGTACCCCCTTATTTAGTTCAGGGTCTGATTCTATGATCCAGATTGATTCAGTTTGTACTGGCTGATTCAAATCCAAATCCAAACTGTAATTTGGAAATCCAATGTTTTGCCCCTTTGATTTGCCTTGGGAAACTGCATTGTGTTACACTGGAGGGCACTGAATCATAAAAATGTTTATAACTTTTTTTTCACATAATGAATTTGGAGACTTAGAGGAGGTCAGCCCCTTCACATTTAAGTGTGCAATTTATAACAAACTTTTACCATATATGGAATGAGAAATACCAGAATTTCAAGCTGGATTCAGAAAAGTAAGAGGCACAAGATATCATATTACAAATCTACATTGGCTACTGGGGAATACTGAAGAAATGCAGAAGAAAATTGTTTTCAGTTTTATAGATCATAATAAAGCCTTTGACTGTACTGATCATGAAAAAGTATGGGCCATTCTAAAAGAAACTGTGTGGCAAACATTTGACTCTCCTATAATGTGTACTCTGGAGAAGAGTACACATTACTTTGTTAGGACAAATGGTTTGTAACTGGCACAGATTTCCAAATATCTGCTGAAACGGCTGCTCATTCCTCAATAAAGGCAGCCAGTGTTTCAATTGCAAGACTTGTGCAGATGTTAAAGATAGGGACTTTTGGAGGTCATTAGTTCACTGAGCTGCCATAAGTTGCAAGTGACTGGACAGCACATGACAACAGTAAACTCAATTTTGATTTGGTTGCGTGTCTCATGTGAATTTTGCACAACTTTTCTCATTGACTAGAAACTAAACCCTGTGAGGAACTCAGTATGTTTAGCCTCACAAAGAGAAGATTGAAAAATTATACAACAGCCATCTTCAAATAATTGAAGAAGACTCCCTGGAAAAGACCCTGATGTTGGGAAAGTGTGAAGGCAAGAGGAGTAGGGGACGACAGAGGACGAGATGGTTGGACAGTGTCACCGAAGCTACCAACATGAATTTGACCCAACTCCGGGAAGCAGTGGAAGACAGGAGGGCCTGGCGTGCTCTGGTCCATGGGGTCACAAAGAGTCGGACATGACTTAATGACTAAACAACAACAACAACATGAAGAAGACAGAACAAGGTAGTATTCACTGTTCTGGAGGGTAATACACAAGCCATTGAATTTGAATTATAAGACAGAAGATTGAGAGTAAACCTTAGAAAGACTGTATGAGCTGTTTAAAAATGGAGCAGATTTCCATGGAAGGTGGTTAACTCTTCCCTGCTTGATGTTTCTACACAGGGATTGGATGACCACTCACTAGGAATACTTTAGAAATTGATTTTCAACATCAGCAGGGAAGTTGGACTAGATGAGCGTTCAAGCAGTTTCCAGTTCTACATCCTATGATTTTTTGAAATCTATGACAACAGGATGTTGTTTATTCTTTTCATTGAAAAAAAAGTGGATTTCAATACTCACAGCATGCTTCCAACAGACTCCTACAGATTACATTCTAACTGAATACTAACTGCACTAACTACATAACTGTCATAGACTAAAAGGAGAGGGGAAAAGACACTTAAGCAAAGAGGCCTGTCTCTCTTTGAATTTAGAGGCAGAGAAGAAACACTTGGTTATTGTTGGATTGATTGACAGTCACCCCAGTCCAGAAAGGTCCTTCCTAGCCAAACCTACTGAAGTACAGAAGGCAGCATAAGTGGCTGAAATAACTGCAACTGTTAGGTGGATACACAGTTGGTTACAGAATTGTACTCGGAGAGTGCACATCAATGGCTTCTTATCAAACTGGGAGAAGGTAACAAGTGAGGTACCACAGGCTCAGTCCTGGGCCTGGTGCTCTTCAACATTTTTATTAATTACTTGGATGAAGGGTTCCAGGGAATACTTACCAAATTTTTGGATGACACAGAATTGAGTAGAATAGCTAATACCTTGGAAGACAGGAACAAAATTCAAAAAGACCCTGATAGGCTTGAGCGCTGGGCTGAAAACAACAGATTGAAATTTAACAGGGATAAGTGCAAAGTTCTATACCTAGCAGAGGGGAATCAAATGCACAATTACAAGATGGCAGAGTACTTGGTTCAATAATACTATGGGTGAGAAGGATGTTGGAATTGTAGATCTCAAGCTGAATATGAGTGAACAGTGCAATGTGGCTGCAAAAAAAGACCAATGCTATTTCAGGCCGCATTAACAGAAGTATAATCTCAAAATCCTGTGAAGTACTAATTTCCCCTCTAATAGGCCTCATCTAGAGTACTGTGTCCAGTTCTGGACACTGCACTTTAAGACGGATGCCAACCAAATGGAGTACGTTTACAGGGCAACAAGGATGATCAGGGCACTGGGAACCCAGGCTTATGAGGAAAGATTGAAAGAACCGGGAATATTTATTCTTGAGAAAAGAAGACTGAGGGGATATATGATTAGAGATGGGGGTATTTGTATTCACACATCCAGCAGTGGCGGCGGCCTCGCTTATGCACATGGAGTTGGATCAGATGATTCTAGCCAAAATGTTAATTTTAAAAGATGTAATTAATACAGAAAAAGCATTAATTCTTAAAATTTATCTACAACTATAAACGCAAGGCCCCTTTGCAGTTCAGGAGCACATTCCAAGAAAGTGCCATTTCTTGCAAGAAATCAGGAAGGTATTTCTTATGTAATACTACTTACTGTATGAAAGACCATGCCATGAAAGACCAATAACTACTTACTGTATGAAAGACCATGCCACGCACATGATTATATGGTAATGATTCAAATTCACAACACGAGGGCATATGTGCTGACTGCAAGTTGTACCGTAAACTGATTTAGGTACAAATTATGCCTTACACTGAATTTAACAGCATTCAACCGGTGCAGAAGTGAGAAATTAGGACCCTTTTCAATTATAAGAGAACAGAAGCAATGCAAAGCACTGAAAAAAATCCCAGACTGAGGACTGTAGGGTGAAGTAGCTTCTATACAGAAGAAAGAAAGTGCCATTTCTTGCAAGAAATCAGGAAGGTATTTCTTATGTAGCGTAAAGAAGGTTTGTACACCCCCAGGAAAAGAACAAAAGAATGCTTGAGGGAGAACAAGCGAACAGAGGGAGTGAATAAAAAAACCAAATGAGCTATGTTTCGCAAGAGATTTCTGTTTTATTTTATTGGATAATGGTTTCAGAAGAACAAACCCTTTGTAGACATAATACTCAACAGGACCGAAATGCAGGAAGTTAACAAAATTATGCAAATATTCAGATAAAAGAAAACATTCCTTTGTCTTTTCTTTCTTAGAAGCAGTTTTGCATGTGATTAACAACTAGGTGTATGTGTGTGGGCTTTGTGCTTGCCTAGTCAATATGACATTGATTATTTTGCAAAGCTCTTTGGGATATTTAGTGTAAGAATCACAGTATATTGATTTTCTAATGTATACCAAGGAGTGAAAACTTTGTTATGTGTTGTGTGTGCTAGGGCAAACCACAGAAGTTATCCAAACAATATTATCATTTTAAGTTGTGAAAATATTTTTTGTAATATATATCCATGGGTTTTTCTATCATCTGCCATCCTAGGAAAATATTTCTAAATTATGATTGTTATTTTTCCTAACATGAATTTTGAAACTGGTAATCAGAAAAACAATCGCCAAACATTTTTCAAAATATTTGTGTGAATAAAACTGATATAGATTGTTTTATTCCATATATTATTTATATTGCGTCATCGAAGTACATGGGAATTGTCAGAATTGTGATATCAAAAAACTCACTTAAAGCTACGGACAATGAATATTGCTTTTAATAAGAAAGCTTGTCATTTATAGTATACAATTTGTTTATTCCCCTATGATAATTAATTCATGTAAGCATAAATGTACAAACAAGGCAATTCAAATATTACCATGTCATACAACCAGATTGATAGATGACATTACTCATCTTCCAGTTCTTACAAACAGATTCTACTAGTTCTGCAGGTGTGAAATTTCTGTTTAAGGCCAAGCCACTTAAATTTCACAGTTGAATCACAGGGTTGCCACAAAGTCCCCACTGAGTAAATTTCACATTTGCATGCCTTCAAGGTCATTACTGAAGGTGATCGAAATGAGAGCCGACACCTCCATTTATTTATTGTCATGGATCAGGCTTGAAATTTGCACTGACTGTAATCATGTTGATTCCATATCCAAGTCAAGGTTACTGCAGTCTTGCCTTGTCTCATCAGTAACAAAATTCTGTGTGTAAGACAAAACATTTCAATATCTGTTTTGCATGATCAGATCATGCACAATAATTTTGTCAAGCATGATCAATTAATATCTTGAGGTGTGCAGTGTCCTTCAGAATCAATTTTCTGTCTTTTAAAATAATAATATTCCCACGTAATGGAAAAGGAAAATAGTAGGATATAGGGAAAAACTAAGGTCCAACCAAGCCTATGAACTCTGAGAAATCAACAGGGGTTACGAAGGGCAGAAGTGGGAAGGAAAAGAAAGTCAAACTCATCTCAGATCTAAATCCAATTGTTAGTATGAACTAGAATAGACCTACTGAATGAAAGGAAAGTTAGTAAAATAGCATTTGTATCAGTTCCAATGATTCAGTAGATCTACACTAGTTGGGAATTTAGGTTAATGTTGCATTGGTGTGTAGCCTCCACAATTAAATTGTAAACTGCCCAGAGAGTGCTTTAAGTGCTATGGGGCAGTATATAAACATTATACTTTGGGTTTGTTTGTTTGTTTTTTCTTTTTTTCTTTTTGGTGACTATCCACCACTGCCATGCACTTTACTTCTGCTTTCCTTCACAGCCATAACTCAGTTCTGTTGATAGAAGCTCTTCCTCCAGTGGAACAACCTTGCTAAATCCCACCATATAATCTCTTATTGTGGTATTAGACCTTAGATTTCAAAAGCACAAGCACTGGCTCATAGGTCATATTTACATTTTACACACTAGCCTGATAACTGAAAGCAATAAAGAACACCACACAGTCAGCTATAGAATCTCATCATGTGACTGTCAGGGACCGAGCATACAAAATTACCCTGGTTATCTGTTTCCAGGCACAATTTAAAGCACAGGCTATGATCTATAAAACTTCACATGACTTGGTTCCATCCATTATGACGGAATATATTGTGTCCCCCCCCCCCCAATTGCTGGATTTTGCGATCTGCTGGAGAGACCTTCTACTGTTTCCTATATTTTCAATAGCATTTTTGGTGGCAACTCGAGAGTCTACTCTGATCACCCACACAATCTGGAATTCAAAAGAGGCTTATTTTTATCTCTCCCCCCCTTGTTCTTCTGTCAGAAGGCAAAGATCAATTAGGCCCCTCCCTGTTGTCTTTCTTCTGACAGGCAAAGACCATTTTATTTAGGCATTCTTTGGCAACTAATGGCCTCAAACCATTGGCTTGTGGCTAATATGTCCCCCCCCCTCATTTTAAGGTAAATTAGTATTCAATGATAATTGTGTGCGGTCAAGTCAATTTCAACTTACTGGAACCCTTTCCAGGATTTTATAGGTACAGAATACACAGAAGCGGTTTACCTTTTCTTTCTTCTGGAGGCAATCAGTGACTAGGCAGCTTGCCCATGACTACAAAGGCTGGGTCTTCTCTAAGTGGGGAATCGAACTCCAAGCCTCTGGCTCTGCAGCCAGATACCTAACCTACTGAGCTATCCAGCCAGCTTGAACCAGTATTAGTACTTTAATTAAAAGATTTTGAAGTGTCTTAATTCTAATTCTATTTAATAGTATAATGGATTTAATTGTATTTTAATATTTGTAATTTTATTATATTTTATTCTATACTTATTGTATTAAGTTTTAATTTGATATTTGTTTCTTTTTAAATATTTTTAAATATTCAGAGGACAGTTAACTAACTTAACCGATTTTGCATTTTAAGGTAGAGGTCTTAAGCTGGCTATCATGCTTGAACAAATTCTGGTTAGAAGCAATACTTCCAATTGATTTCTTATCATTTCTTCTCGTAAAGCTTTCTGGTGAGTTGAAAAATAAGGATTGAACTGATAAGAAATCAGTTCTTTTTTTGGAATTTCTTGCAAGCCTCCTAATAAGTGTAGAAGTTTGAGTATCAGCCGGATCCCACTACTAACCCCCCTTTCTAATTTAAACCAAGATTAGCATGTTTTACAGTGATTTAAATTTGGATGTTTACACAAGGCACCTGCACACATGGACTACTGTGACAGGGGAGTGAATTTTTCTGCTTCTCCACCAGAGGTCAGTATATTTTGAGGAGGATGTGTTATGAAATGATTTGTCCAATATGCACTCCTCTGTCAGGGAAAATTGCTCTCCATTTCTATGTTGCCGTGGTAGTTCTCCTTCTGCATGTGCTGGGTCTCTCCTCTGCCAGGGAGGGAGAAGAGGTGAGTAGGAAGAAAGCTCTTTGTCTGCCAGCCACTTCAGGTGAGGCTTCAACTTGGCAGAGAGTCATTCGTTTGGGATTGTTGGAGGGAAGAAGGGAGGGAGAAGAAGAAGAAGAAGAAGAAGAAGGGAGAGGATAAGAAGAAAGAGGTGATTTCATACAATTTTTATATGGAATCCCCACCAAACCACCATTAAATCATAGATTCCATCTGTACCCACAGACTACCAATCCAAGGCATGCCTGGGATACATGTTTTTGTGATTTGGGATGTTCCTACATATAAAAATCATGGGGATCCATGAGGACATATGGCTTTTGTGTTTTGGGTTAATCCTAGATATAAAAATCATGGAGATCCATTGGTACCCATGCCCAGACCCCATGTTTGGGTGTTTTGGGATAATCCTACATATAAAAATCATGGGGATACATATATATATGTACCATTACAGAACTCTGAAACTGTTAGCTCTCTTCATCCAGCAAGATGTCATAGAGAGGAGAGGAAAGAAAATAGGATTTGAAAAGGGAAATGCTAACTTGATAACTGAAGTCTACATGGTATGAGAGTTAAGTCAAAATCTGCAGAACTAAAGAGTGGTTACAGTAACTGGAACATATTTATTTTTCATTCTGCAGATCACTATAGATGTGATGAATATACATTGTTCTTTTTTTAAAAAATGCAGTATCGGGAGAACAAAATGGAGAAAGTTATTTCTGACGTAGTTTAGTCTATAAATAAGTGTTATAAACATTTTCTTGAGCATTCACTATGCTTTCTTAAAAATCTATGAATCTGCTTTTTAAAAAGCATATATATTCTCCTTGAAGAATGGTCAGGCATTTTTTGCAATTTTATTTAGCCAGTAGATGGCTCTTTAGAGCACTTCCTGTATTAAATATAAAAAGCATTTACTTAAAAAAAATCATTTGAATTACAGTTTAGTGGAAAGATGAGAGGAAGAGAAAATCAAAACAAAAAAAGTTTTGCCAAGCTCTGTAAACTAATAGTATGCATGTGCAGAAATAACGTTCTACAGCTCTGGAGAGGAAATACCTAGGCAAGCCCAAAGCTTCCCCCTTTTCCATAGCTGACAATAGAACAGTCACAACACCATCCATAATTCAGCTCTGCTGGACTAGTCTTGTCTGTTATCAAATGTTTGTACAGAAGATATCCTGTTGTATTGAATGTGGTATTAACTTTCATGGGTTCAAATCCCAACACAGCCATAATATTCAGCGAATCTCTCTTATTCTAGATCAGTGGTTCCCAACCTTGGATAGCCCAAGTGTTCTTGGATTGCAGCTCCCAGAAACCCTGACCAGCACAGTTGGTGGTAAAGGCTTCTGGGAATTGCAGTCTAAGAACACCTGGGTTACCCAAGGCTGGGAACCACTGCTCTTGATTACTGTACAGGTTTTTACAAGAATAAATGAGAAAGTCTGCTCATGTTGTGCAGAGAAAATAAGCACAAGACGTTTTTTCCTCCTCTTGTCTTCTTTTCATTTTTAAAAATAAATAAATACAAGATTTGAGAATAATAGTTTTTCTTAGCTGGAAATATATTCATATCCATATTCACAGATTTCATATGTTAGCTCTGGTATGCTATAAAAATAGCCTCTGCTTTAAAAAAAATTCACTGTAGACATTGTCAGTTGCATGTTGAATCACACAGCTCAGTATGCAACAGATAATGTCCATACTGATTTCTTGATGTAATTCCCCTCCAAAAGGGATGTAGTATGTATTATTCCAGTGAAACTAGGCAAGAAGATTTTGGCCCACGTATTTCTGGGAAAGCTGACAGGAAAAATTGACTCACTTGAAATATGGTGCTGGACAAGAGCTTTGTGGTTACCCTGATCTGCCAGAAAGACAAACATGTGAGTCCTAGATCAAATCAAGCCTAAACTATCACTGGAGGCAAAAATATTGAAGCTGAGGCTCTCCTACTTCGGGCACATCATGAGAAGATTCTCTGGAAAAGACAATAATGCTGGGAATGGTGGAAGGCAGTAGAAAAAGAGAAAGACCAAATATGAGACGGATTGACTCCCTAGAGGAACCCACAGGCTTGAGTTAGCAAGTGCTGAACAGGGCTGTTGAAGACAGATCCCTATGCAAAATATAAACAAGCGAATCTCCAATATATTTAAAAATGTTTGATATGATGGATTAACCCTCTTGTGTTTCACTAAAGTTGTAGATCCCTTTGACATTCATGCCTCCTCTGTCTCTACAGACCTCTCTCGCTTCTCCATCCAACACCATTATTTATTTTGGTCTAAATTTATAGCAAACAAATAATAACACAGAATGTTAACATGTAAGAAGTCTCAACACTGAAATCTCTTCCATGATATCATAACGCCTGAACAAGTAACAAGGGAGACTACCATCAGAAAAGAGAACATGGAGGGGTGCAACCTGCTCTGGATGGAGTAATGTAGGGCTGAACTGACCTCAGGATTGAAGTATCTGTTTTGGTTTTTACCACAACTCTATAATCTGTCCTTGTGCCATGCATTTGGAATTAAAGAGTTCTGAATCCAATAACAGAACTAAATGGATCTCACAGTCCTTCCAAACAAACTTCCAGCTCTCTATTTCAACAGGATAATTTCATGCAAAAAGGGAGCTAGCTGCTCATGCTGCTACTATTCTTGCCAAATATTTATAATCTATGCAGAGAACTAAAATTAGATCTACATTGTCCTTCTGCCCATATATATATATATATATCTCCTGTATATATATAGGACCAATGGCTATAATACCCAGGACTGCTTTTGTTCAGGTTTGGCTGGGGCACCAGTTTGACCTTCTGGTTCCTTGAGATGTTCACAGTGGTCCTTGCCTTAATCATAATCCATAATCCGTAATAGTGTTGTTTTCTCTATGGCAGTACCCTTAAATATTGTTTAGAAAACAGAAGATATTTCAACATATAACACTTAGCATACATGCAAAACATTTGAAGAATTTTAGAGCGCACCATCTTAGCATTTAACATAACATCCTTTAAGAAAGCCATTTTCCTCTACTACAGAAAAAAAAATGTGTAGAGAAGATCATGTCTTGCCTAAGACAATCAATCAAACCTGTTTAAAACTGGTCAGAAGCTTTTAACACTAAGCTCCTAGCTTTTAAATGTAAACTCGTAATATACTTATTTTATTATTTAATCATTACAAATTTTTGGACCACAAAATGGGATTGGAAGGCAATGGGGGAAATGTTGCTCAAATCTGGGAGCCTATATATCTCCAGCATCTTGTCTACTGTACCACCTCTAACATTTCTACGAGTTTAGCAGACCAAACACCACCTACCTACTATGACATCTATGCTGCATTTCCTGCTTCAACATGTAGGTTTATTCCAGGACCAGACCCCATATAGTAAGCCATATAAAGCTGTACCATTAATAGCATTCTCCTCCATTTAAAACAGCTTATTAGCATATCACAGCCTGAAAATGAGCGTTGTATGATTTTTTTCTCATATCAAGAGGAATTTCATATTTTCATATGTATGAAATATGTATTTTCATATTTTAATTACTTTGAAATGATATTCAGGACCCTAAGGATTTTTCAGTATCTATAACATCCTAAACAAATACATTCAAGGTATGATAATAAAACCAACTTCCTCCAATTAAAGATTATTACTATTATCATTAGCATCAGGATCTGTTACAAAGTGGTTTTCAAGAAGATGATAATGAAACATTTTGAAGACTGTCAAGGGCAAAATGCCAGGCAAATTTAACATCAGAATGATATATGGACCTGTCAAAGTACAAAGTTTATTTGTTACGTCTTTAGCAGAAAAAGAGGCTTGAATATTTTTGAAATCTAAGTTCAAACCGGCAGCGTTATGAGTGCCAGTTATAATACTGTAGATGGTTTAAAGTTTTTTTTTAAGTGTGGTACAGATGTTGGACAGAACCAGACTTTTGTTCAGATCTGTTCCAGAATAAATATATGCAGTTAAACAGTGCCAGAATCCTATTACACTTCTATGTTGATGTAATGCAATCAGGGTAAATCTCAGTGGTGAACTGCTGCAAGTTAACAAGTCACTATATTTGACTGCGATACAAGGATATCTGCAAGCGGGATCTGAAGGCCTTAGGAATGGACCTCAACAGATGGGAAACCCTGACATCTGGGCGTTCAGCCTGGAGGCAGGTGGTGCATCATGGCCTCTCCCATTTTGAAGAGACACTTGTCCAGCAGGATGAGGCAAAGAAGCAGTCCCGAAACCAGCAAAATCAGGGAGCTGTACAGGGGACAGATTGTATTTGTCTTCAGTGTTGTCACTCTCGAATTGGCCTTCTCAGCCACACTAGACGCTGTTCCAAGTCCTCCATACAGAGCACGTTACCATAGTCTCTCGAGACTGAAGGATGCCTAATCTAATCTAATCTAATCTATGTTTCAACACATAACAGTAAGTGCCTATTCTAACTTCTTAATATAAGGCAATTTGCCTCTGAAATTTATGCCAACTGTGTTGCACCAGAAGGCCCCAGTCAGATTCTGGCCGGTTACATATGTATAGCATATATTACATATGTATAACATACACTGTTATACTCAGTGGCCAAAATAGTTAGGTTACCTACCTGTAACCATGGTTCTTCTAGTGGACCTCTGTGAATTCACACAAATGGGTTTATCCTGCGCCTGCGCAGGACGTTCGGAAGATTCTAGAGCTTAGGAAAAAGAAACAATTAGTCCCCCCCCCCGAAGGGCACGAGCTCCGCCTCCTCAACCTTCCTTCAGTTTCCCTCGTCCGCCGTTATCGTATAGAGTAGGTATTTAAAGAACGGTACCGTGACGGACAGCGGGGAGGAAGGGAGGGATGTGTGAATTCACAGAGGTCCACTAGAAGAACCATGGTTACAGGTAGGTAACCTAACTTTCTTCGTAGTGGCCTCTGTGAATGCACACAAATGGGTGATTAGCAAGCTGTATTCACTGGATGGAGGGCCGTCACGGGAGCAGTGATGACAGTATCGCCCTTCCAAATGCGGCATCATTTTTGGCTCTGACATCAATGCGGTAGCGCTTCACAAATGTCAGAGGATTGGACCAAGTAGTCGCTTTACAGATGCTCGGTACCTGAATGCCGCGGTGTAGAGCGGTCGATGTAGAGGCTGCTCGGGTCGAATGTGCTTTTAGACGGTCCGGTATTGGCTTGCCAGCAAGTTGGTAAGCTAGCTGTATTGTTTGCACTATCCACCTCGATATGGTCTGTGGAGAAGCAGGAGCACCTTTGTTGGGACCGTGGAAGCACAGGAGGAGGCGTGAGGAACGCCTGAAAGATCTAGTCCTGTCGAGATAGAAGGCAAGAGCTCTTCTAACGTCCAAGGTATGGAGTTTACACTCAATCGGTGTGGATGGAGATGGAAATAGTGTTGATAGGATGATGGGTTGGTTCAGATGAAAATCAGAAACCACCTTAGGTAAGAAGGAGACATCCAGGTATAGAGTTGGTAGGATGATGGGTTGGTTCAGATGAAAATCAGAAACCACCTTAGGTAAGAAGGAGACATCCAGGTATAGAGTAACTTTATCAGGGTGCATCTGGAGATAAGGAGGATCAGACCTGAGAGCAGATAATTCACTGGCCCTCTTAACAGAAGTTATGGCTATTAGAAAAAACGTTTTGAGAGAGCAACCTCTTGTTACATGTTGCCATAGGTTCAAATGGCGGTTTGGTAAGTACGTCAAGGACGAGTTGAAGCGACCATTGAGGTACAATTTGCTGTGATGGAGGCCGGATGTTCTGTAGGCCCTTAAGAAATCTTTGAAGTGTAGGGTGGGAGAAAAGCTTGGCGGAGCTGGATCCGGGAGGTTGGTGGGGTACTATTGCTGCAATATAGACTTTAATAGTAGAATGTGCCAGTCCAAGGTTAAAAAGATGTAGTATGAAGGTAAGTATAGTTGAGAGAGGTGATGGGACTGGGATGAGTCTTTTAGAATTAGTGAATTGCATAAAAGATTCCCATTTGTTATGGTAGAGGCGAGAAGTAGACGGCTTTCTAGCCTGATTTAAGATTGCACGGAATTCGGGGTTATCCTCCATGCCGTCAGGTGCAGGGTCCGGACATCGGGATGGAGGACAGCCCCGTCGTTCTGAGAGAGGAGAGACGGTATCGGAGGTAAGTGGAACATGTCCTGAGTCATCTCTTTGAGGTGGGCGAACCATGGCTGTCGCGGCCACCAGGGGGCGATGAGAATCGTGTCTGCTCCATACTGGATGATTCTGGAGATCGTCTTGAGTAGCATGGGTATCGGAGGGAAAAGGTAAATGAGTTGTTCCGACCACGGTACCATGAACGCATCACCGAGGGAGGCATTGTCCATCCCTGCCGTGGAGCAGTACTTGGGGCACTTGGCGTTGAGGTGGGAAGCGAATAGGTCTATGGTGTGTTGGCCCTATTTGTGGCAAATGTCCCTGAAGACTGTATCGTTGAGGGACCATTCGTGCATCCTGGGAGGAAGCCTGATTAGGCGGTCTGCCAGATAGATGTCCTCTGAGGAGATGTGGATCGCGTAAGGGAAGATGTGGTGCGTGCGGCACCGTTCCCAGAACTGTATGGTCAGGCGGGGGAGGGAGAGGGATCGAGTCCCTCCTTGTCTGTTTATGTAGTGCATGACCGTGGTATTGTCGGTGACGAGCTGCACTGCTTTCCCTCCGATCCGAGGTAGAAAGGCCTGAAATGCTTTTATGATGGCTAGCATTTCCAGGTGATTTATGTGACACCTTTTTTCTCTCTCCATCCATAGGCCGTGAACTTGGAGCTCTTGGCAGTGAGCCCCCCATCCTGAGGGGCTTGCGTCCGTTGTTACCTGTATGGACAGGTAGGGAGGGTGGAATGGTCTGCCTTGTAGCAGGTTGGGGGCAAATGTCCACCAGGTGAGTTGGTCTGCTACAGATGGTGGTACCTGTAGAGCTTTTAGTGGGCTGTCTGTTGAGGGTCGAACTGGGAGAGAGACCAAGATTGGAGTGGTCGCATTTTGAGTCTGGCATGAAGGACCACTGATGTTGTGGATGCCGTGAGGCCAAGCAGTGCTGTGTATCGAGGGCGGTGACGGTCTCGAAGGGTTGAAACCGGAGGATTGCTTGCTGGATCTGTAAAATCCTTTCTGGTGGTAAGAATGCTGTAGCTTGTACTGCGTTGAGTTGAGCTCCGATATAGGTGACAAGTTGGGATGGCTGCAGATGAGATTTGTCTCAGTTTATTTGCAGGCCCAATTTGTGCAAGGTGTGGAGAGTAGTCCTTGGGGCCGCAATGGCGGCATGGTAGGTTTTGGCGACCAGGAGCCAGTCAGCGATGTATGGAAAGACCTTCACTCCCTTGGTACGGAGGTAAGCCACGACAGGGGCCATGCAGTTGGTAATGTCTGTGGGGCTGTTGAAAGCCCAAAGGGGAGAGCAGTGAATTGGAAGGTGGTATGTTGGAACCGAAACCAGAGAAACCTCTGATGTGACGGGTGGAATAAGACGTGGAAGTAGGCATCCTTCAGATCGATGGTAACAAACCAACTCCCTTGAGATAGAAGAGGGAGAATGGAATCAAGGGTTAACATGCGGAATTTCTTGTAAATTATGTACTTGTTGAGTTCCCTAAGGTTCATAATCGGTCTGATACCCCCATACTTCTTAGGGACTGCAAAGTATTGAGAGAAGAAGCCCTCGCTTAGGTCAGAAGATGGGACTCTGACTACTGCCCCTTTTCTGAGGAGGGAGGAAATTTCCTCCTGTAACGGTACCGAGAAGGGGGTGGGCTTGATGGAATTTGGTGGAGGGGTATGCGTGAATTCAATCACGTAGCCATTCTCAATGATGGATAAAAAACCATCTGTCCATTGTGATCCTCCTCCACTCTGGGAGGAATGGGTGGAGCCTGGCGAGATTATGGGGGTAATCAGGGATATTGCTTACCCCTGCGCTGGGACTTGCGAAAGGGCTGTCTGGCACCTTGGTACTGTTGTTGCTTGGATTGCAATGGGTTAAATTGATGCGACTGGTACGTCCGCTCATGCTGCTGCTGCTTACCATACTGAAAGGGCTGGTATTGAGAGGGTTGCGGAATGAATGGCTTCTATAAGCCGGCTTCTGATATCTGTATGGTTGATATGGGATGTAGGACTTGGCTGTTTTCCGCATTTTATGGATGTTCTCCATGGTACCATCCGTTTTAGAATTAAATAGTCCTGCGGCATCAAAGGGGAGATGCTCAATTTTGGCCTTGGTATCATCGAGGATGTTAGCCGTTCTGAGCCAGGCATGTCACCTGACTGCTATTGAAGTCAGCAGAGATTTGGAAGCGGTATCAGCAGTATGTTTCGCTGCTTCCCTTTGCTGCTTGGCGAGGGTGTTGGCCTCTGCATAGGTATTGAGAGTTTCAGTCTTTGATGAGTCAGGGAGGGTCTGAAGTGTGGGGAGGAGTTTGTCCCACAGGTGTTTCTGGTAGACACCCATTGCAGCCTGGTAATTGGAAATCCTGATAAGTAGCGCAGCCAGAGAGTATAGTTTCTTTCCGAAAGAGTCAATCAATCTTTCACTCTCTGTTTGCAGGTGTCGAAGATGACCTGCTACGGGACTTATATTGAGAAGCCTCAACCACGATAGAATTAGGTAATGAGTGTTTAATTAGAAAGTCGGAGTCGAAGGCAATTTATCCCAGGAGGTTTTCACTAGAGTGAGGAGTGATGGAATGAGGCTTAGGCTAGGAGGAGGTGTCGTGTCCTACTCCATGTCAAAAAAGACCAAGTCTTTCTCTTGCTGGGGAAGGTGTGCATCCAGCTGCAGAGTCTTAGCCATGCGCAAGATCAGTTGGGCATAAGAGGTATAGTCCTGTGGAGGAGACTGAGGGAGACTGCCAGTAGTACCCATACTATGAGTTTCGGATTCGTCAGAGGACAAGGAATTGTCATCACGAGATGAATCAGAAGATAGTGGTGGTCTACCAGAGCACTTGATAAAGGGTCAGCATCTGATTGGGTGGAAGCAGAGAAGGGCTCTGTATCAAGGCCATGGGGGCCCGAGTAAGGCGTGGCAGCCTGTACCGAAGGATGGCCCTTGGTGTGCTTCGATCTTTTGGCAGGTACAGAGGGTATCGGTACCAGTCTCCTCTTATGGGATGGGGCGGCTTGGGGCGTAGAGATATCCCCTTGGTATCGAGATGGAGTTTGCAAGGGAGAAGCCGCGGGGGGGTACCAAGGCTGTGGGGTAGCCGGATCCCCTGTAGTCATCATGGTATACATAGCCATGGTATGGATAGGGATGGTATCTATCCCGATATTGAGGACCATATTGAGGTGGACCCTCTGGATGGTAATACTGGCCATAAAGCCCGAGAGGCTGGTATGGAGAGGCATGCTTGCGTTTCTCCTTTCTCTTTTTAGGAGTGCGTGGAGCAGACTCCTGTTCCGACTCAGTCTCGGTATCTGCCCACCCTGAGGATCAAGGGTTAAACTGGGCTACGGCCGGGCTGGGCGGTGCAACAGCCCCAAATTGGCCAGTCGGAGATATGCTCAGGATATCATGAGCAGTTTGGGCTAGAGGCATGTCACGTTCCTCCTTATCGGAGAGCCCAACATCATCCCTCGAAGAATCCTCCAACAGTATGGGAGCCACGGAAGAGGGCACGGGAGCCTCTTTGGCAGTTTTCTTTTGCCTCTTAGGCTTTTCTTTGTCCTTCCTCTTTTAGAGGGATCAACAGACCGCGAATGAGCCATGGTGGAAGCAGGCTTAGGCGGTTTCTGAGGATTCTTGGCTCTAGGAGGTAACCATGCAGGGTAAAGCCAGTTCAGCTGGGCTAAGAGCTGATTTAGCAGCCTCCAGACGAGGAGGGGTTGGCGAGGGAAGGGCTGTAACTTCCATATTCAAAGCCTTTTCATACAGAAAGGATCTGAGTTGTAGGAGTCGCAGCTTAATAGCCTGTTTTGAAAGGCTCCTGCAAGTTGTGCACGACTGAGATTGATGGGATTCCCCCAGGCAAAACAAACAAAGGTCTCCAAAGGAATCTTTTTAAAACAAACGGAGCACTTCTTAAAGCCCCTAGGGGCCATAAAACAAAAAGAAAATAAGGGGGAAATCCGAGGGGGGGGGGAAAGGCGGGAAAGGAGAAAAACGGGGATAGAACTAAGTAAAAACAAGTTCTATCAAAACAATAATTAAAGAAAACTATTATTATTAGAAAGAAAAGTTTAAGAATAAAGATAGCAAAAGCTAATACAACTTTCCTTTGTTCGCTCTAGTTCCTACGTCCTACTTGAACGGCGGAAAAAAGGAAACTGAAGGAAGGTTGAGGAGGCGGAGCTCGTGCCCTTCGGGGGGGGGGGGACTAATTGTTTCTTTTTCCTAAGCTCTAGAATCTTCCGAACGTCCTGCGCAGGCGCAGGATAAACCCATTTGTGTGCATTCACAGAGGCCACTACGAAGAACCATTTGCCTAGTTATGTTGGCATAACATGAATGGTGTGACTTTTGGAGGTGACGTGCCTCAAGTTAAGAAGTCACTGTAGACATTATCTGTTGCTTACTGCATTGTTTGACTTCTTAATGTGATTACTTAACCGCAAAATGTTATGCCATTTGTGTAGCTACACAAGAGGACTTTGGTCAGTGTATCTTGAAGCAAAGGCTCCTTGACTTAGATTAACATCCTTACCAGGTGATGTATTCAGAAAATTAATGAATTCTGTTGCACCGATGGAGACTTGTCATGCATCAGATTTGCCAGTGGGTAAAGGCAAGTAAACTACAACTGTGCTATCAGGCATGTGGCTGTTTTTGTAACAGGCAAATATTTCCTTTCTGCCTTCCTCACTGCTCCTGGCCTCTATATACCTGCCCCATTTTTTTCAAGTTATAAGAATTGATATTCCCAGGATGCACCATTTTCCAACTGTTCTCTATTTTTATGTGTAAACTGCCACTATATTAGCCTGCCTATCCTGGAATTCTTCTCAGATATTTCATAAAAAACATTTTATTCTTGGATTCAGTACTGAAGTCCAAGATATACACTAGGCAAATAAAGAATTTGGCCCATCTTTATCCTCCCTGAAGAGCATAAACTCGTGGTTTAAAACAAAAGTTATAGCTGAAGCTTTATCTCTAAAGAACAAATTAAAACCACAGGTCAACCACCACTATTTTACCATGGGCATGTGGATGCACCTTATGGACCATCCTATCCCATCCCATCCCTTCTCATGTAAAGACAATAGGTGAGATCTATCTTTTTGATTCACCTAAAGAGAGAAGAGACAGTCAACAGAGGTTTGGGGGCCAAACATGCCCATCCCTGCAGGGGTGCATCTACTCCTGCAATGCCACCCCAAGTTATTTTACAAAAAATTGAGGGGCTTACTGAAAAGCCTTTTTGTATTTCTAGTGGCCATTATTTTCTCAAATAAATAAAATTTGTGTGGGAGGGCATCAGCATCCTGGGGAACCTCAAAATGTGGAAAAAAAAATTCTCATGTCCTGAAGAGGGCACAAGCCATTTCACTAAATTAAAATTTTCTTCGTTTTTGCTCACTACCATGCACAAAGTAACACCCTGCAAGGGAAAAATCCTAGAGCTAACACCTTTTTTCATCAGTTAACCACTTCTCACACCTGAACTGCAATTGTCAAGGGAGGTTTTCAACAAGTGTGAATGGCAGTGAACACAAGAAGGTATCCTGTAGACAACATTGACTGATAAGACAAAGGGTCACTTTTTACCTTTTCGCACACCTACTGGGTATACTGTAGACCAGTGGTTCCCAACCTTGGGTAACCCAGAAGTTCTTTGATTGCAACTCCAAGAGTCTTCACCACTAGCCATACTGGCTGGGGTTTCTGGGAGTTGCAGTCCAAGAACACTTGGGTTTCCCAAGGTTGGGAACCACTGCTGTAGACCATCTTGACTGCTGGCAGGGGTGTTGTCAACATTCAGTCTGCACTTTGTTATGTAAAGCTTGACATCCTTTTTTTTCTGCTGGCAGTGTAGGCACAATATTGTGCAGTAATAACAAACCATTTCCTGATGTTTTGAATTGTGGACACAGAAGCACAATATCCCACATCCAAAACCTGGAAGTTTCTGAAGAATTATATACATACACATACATACATACATACATACATACATACATACATACATACATACATACATACATACATACTTGGTTTGGCCTTCCCCCATTTTTTTGAATTGCTCTGTAGAATGTTGATTTGTTAGGCTGCATGTCTTTTTCAGGTGTTTGTATTAAAATGTTTAGGCCACTATCCTGCTCAATTTACCATGCATGTAACTATAAAAAATAACAGAAGCAGTTGCAACAATATAGAGAGGTCTGGTCACCTGTCTGGTTGGAGACAGAAAATCAGGAAGGCAACAAGGCAGTAGATGAATTTGTGGCTTTCAAATAATCAATGAATGTTACAATTAAACATATACACACAAACAAGTCCTAATTAAAAGTATGTTGTATGTTAGGAACATTACCTTAGACATAGGTTATGATTTTCATTTTTCACCATTTTGGAATCTTCAGTCTACCAGGAGAAATATTGCCTGTATGTGCTTTTCTGCCATTCATCCATTATGCAAGATCTTAATTATCCATTTTAATTTATTGTTTCTTTTCATTTACTGTAGCCAGTTGTCCTCAACATTCACATTAAATTTTAATGAAGTAGAAAGTTGCATTCAGTATCACACACAAGGGCAAACAATAAAATCAATTAACTTTTTACTGGTGACATGTTTTTAAAAAACCCAACTCCACAATTGATTCTGTTCACATAAACCTGCTGAGAAAGCTTTTACCCAAAGAAGGCAAACGTACATGTTCTGAAATATAATTCTTGTCTCAGAATTACTGCAGAGCAAATAGAATTTTTTTATGTACATCAAGTTGAGTACATAAAATGAAATAACATTGACAGAATTAATGAGCCCGAGAATGACTGGCACCAGGTGTTATTCCTGTTACATTAAGGATTTGGGATATTAGAAAAACTAAGTGTTTTGTCAATGTACATTATAGTCCTTCTTCCCCAGAATAGTTTGCTAGATCCTTGAAAGAGAAATGTTCTATGTCAATCACTCATTCCATTCTATCATTCTGTTCCATCTGTGTATTATTACAAAACAAGCCACAACAGGCACACACCATTTACTGGAGTATCTTGAACAATTTCAGTAAGAGATTAAAAAATGAGTCCTAAGGCAAATGACTTTGGAGACATTTTTACTTAAGAAGGCTTTCTAAAGAGGAGAAACCAAACGGAAGAATGAAAAAATTGTCTTTTCATATGTGAGAGACTGAAGTCTAGTGACATACCAAATTAATTTTACAGGGCTGAGAATGGCAAGTAATTCATAAGAAGTGTGTTGTATATTTATAGAATAAGGTATTTATTAATACCATTGTTATACAAATATACATGACATGTTTATTTCAGTCATGATTCCTGGATTCATCAGTAATAATATCCTCTTTTATTTGTCATTACTATGCTTTTACCACATTTGTGACTCACATTTTTGTAATGCTTATAACATTGGTACAAATTACAAATACAGTGATTTCATCCTTAGTGAAAATAATAACTCCCGTCATTACACAAAGATTCAGAGGCTTAACTAATATAAGCTGACTAATAGACTAATGTCTAGATTGAAAACTTATCAATTGAATTTGCAAGCAAAAATGATGGCAGGATACATAATGGCCAGCATCCTATTAGTTTCCCCCCAAGATTAGTGTGAACTTGCCATGGCTATTGTGGCAAAATCAGCAGACTTCTAGCTAATAATTAAAAATATAAATAATGACATTATTAATAATTATAATATTAACTTTTCAGTTCTTCTCATATGAACAGGGCAGGTACGGGAACAACAATGAGAGAAGTTTTACATGTTTTAAGTTTGGATTTACTTTCAAAGTATGGACAATATGTTTTTTAATATTCATATCAGACTATTTCAAACCCAGGTAGCCGGCTCAAGGTTGACTCAGCCTTCTATCCTTCCGAGATCGGTAAAATGAGTACCCAAATCGCTGGGGGGGGGGCAATGTGTAGCCTGCATAATAAATTTGTAAACTGCCCAGAGAGTGCTTGAAGCACTATGGGGCGGTATATAAGCAGCACGCTTTGCTTTTTTAATTTTCTCTACCTTAAGTTTACATTTTAGCATAAGGTTAACAGTAGAAGCTAAATCCCTAGAGAGAGCTTAAAGTCTTCAATCAATAATGACCAAACCTAGTGTAGAAAACTAGAGTTAAGAACAAGAAATGCAGAAACGAGAAATAAAATATCAAGCTAGGAACTTGCCTCACTGACACTGGAAAGTATGATAAAAAGAAAATAGTTCAGGTGGTTAGATTAGCCTGGCAAAAAAGTATTTCCATCCCAGTGGTTGCAACTATAAAAGAACATTTCTCAGAGCAATACTTATCTGTCGACACTGCCAACTGAGGGTGTTAAACCACACATAAACTGAATTTCTGAGCAAAATTTTTTGAGCCAAATTCATTATATACAGACATTTTATTAAGTAACCAGCTCTGTGTTGTTGTTAACATCACTATCACCAATCTTTGCTACAGTATCAGAGACAGTCATCAGGACAACTCTCAACATGTGGGCAGATCCTTTTTTGCTGCTGTTTGTACTATATATTCACCACCCTTTGGTGTTGAATCACATACACCCTACAAGTGCCTTGTTGGCTTGTGTAGCCATCTTAAGGTAAATGTTGTGTGTACACACACATAAACACAGCATTTCCTTAAGATGGCTGCACAAGCCAACAAGGCATTTGTAGGGCGTTATGTGATTCCACAGCAAAGGTTGGTGAATATACAGTACAATGGACTGTGGACACCTTGCCAATCCTTCATAGGTGTTTATAAATATAAAAACCAATTTTATATTTATAAAACACATTGAGCTTTTCTACATAGTGTTATATCAATTTATGAAAGACAACCACTTATAATAATTGTGATCTTACTTAGAGGCACATTACATATCCATATGGAATGAAGTGTTTATAAAAATCAAATATTGCAAAGTGCTAGATTTGTGAGCTTCTGTTTGCTTTAATGAGCCACTCTAGGGCAATCACTTTGCAAATGTGGGTTTTAAAAAAGATCCCTTTGAGAATCCTAGGGAGAAATCAACTTGGCATCTCAGGGAATTTCTTTTGGAATACATCAGCCTTTTAGTTTTTAGGATAGGGAATAAAGGGTGATATCAAGGGACAAAAACAGAACTTACTGCGTGAATTGAATGCCAGTGACTAGAACCATGCAAGTAAATCCTATCAATGTCCCGAAATCTGGAAATAATTTAATTTCACAAGTTTGGTAATATGTTTTAGTGCTTTTCCTGTTTGTGAAATTAAGAGGATGTTGTTTCTGGTATCTCATAGCTTCAGCTGCAATTTAAATTTAAATTAATTCAATTATACATCATTTTTGATTAGGTTTGCAGCCTCTAATCACTCTATTCAAACATTTTATTTTCTCTCTCATATGCGTTTGAAGTTCTTCCCAGGAGCCATAATGTTGACATGGTCAGACAAGTTGTATTCACATAAGCCAAATTAAATATGCACATCATACACATTCCAAACTCTTCTAATATTCCATAGTACTTCAGGGAACATGGGGCAGTGTAAGTGGCATGAAAGTGATATAATTCTAGAAAATATCTGTACATAAATGTCATGCTATTCATCTTGTATTTTTGAGCCTGTTCTCTACAGTCTTCAATTATCCAGACTTTTACAACAAATATGTGTGGAATGTGCTACAGTAGTAAATGAGATGCACATATGTCTTTTTGTAAGAATTCATTGGCTTGAATCCAAGAATACAGCTGCTAATATTGCCCTACAAATGTTTCAGGAAGAATTCAGATCGGACTTTTACTAGGCTGCTGCATAAGATCTTACAAAGGAAGAACAGATTTTAACCTAATTTTTCTTATAAAATGCTGTACTGAATGTTATAAAACAACTCTTTGTGATTAAATACTACTTTCCACTAGCATCTTTGGCTCTAATTTCCAAGTAACCATGTTATTATGCTTAAGCATGTATAAAAAAATAAAACAAACATTTAAAAAATATATTGTGGAATCTTAAGGACTGACAGATTTGTTTGTGAGCCTTCATTGGTTACAATACATTTTTTTCAGAATTCCTTTCACTGATTGCTTTGGCTGTACTGTTAAAACTGGCAAATACTGAACAGCTAACTTGCTACAACCTGAATCTAGTTTTTTATTGCCATCTTAAAGGTGGCTGTAAATGAGAAAGCACCACTCCTTGCACCAAGAGAAGTTTGTTATTTTTCTTTTTCATAATCATTAATCGATCATTCCATTCTGTGTTTCATTCAGACAGGCAAACTTGCATACAACTATGGAATGGAGAGTTCAACTAGGCCTTCAGCAGTAGATTGTGCCTTTCTTTTCTAGGTAGAGCACTGGCTCCCAACCTTGGGCCCACAGGTGTTCCTGGACTAAATGCTGGCCAGGGTTTCTGGGACCTGCTGTCCAAGAACATCTGGGGATTCAAGATTGGGAAACATTGGGGTAAATCTTTAGGAGCCGGACAATACAAATCATAGTCTCTTCATCTTGCACAGAGGCTGCCAAATAACGGTATCTGGTTTTGCTGCATGCTGATTAGGTATAAAACAGCCTTCCTGATGGAGAATTTTGTTTTTTGTTGTTGTGGGGTGACTGTAATACTGATCTATTGGACTACTTTCAGTAATATTTTAAACTAGATGTTCAAGTCAGACCTGGCTCAGAATGGATATCTTGGTTAAGTTGCGATTAACCTCCAACAATACATTAATTCCATTCCAGTTAGGTGCGATGTGTATGGTTCTCCAAAAAAATCTTGTGAACATATTTTACCTATTTAAAATTTCTTACTAACTTACCATATTGAAGTTAGAACATAATTAGTTCATCTTAAATATATATTTTGGCAAAACTCATGAGTGAACAACACATAACATATATGCTTCTTCAATAAAATAATCCCAACTATTTGCGAGAATAAATTAATCACAATATCAGATTTAAGTTTCTGGAAGGAGAGATGAAGAATACTTACGTTGTGGATTTCAGTACAGAAGGCACAATCTGCAACAAAGACCTGAACAGCTGGAACATTTATTGTACTTCAGATATATGCTTAATTGCATTTATTAAAGATGTTTTTCTTTTGATAATTACTTATGAAATCTGAATGCTGTACTGCACATAAAAATAAAACAGCTGTTCAGAGCTATTGTGATGTTTACTCCAGTTACAACAGCCATTGCTTTGATAACTATATAACCAGAGACTAATATTTTACTATGTCTATCTGCACACCAAAATATAGCTGCAGGCATAAATTATCACTTTTACACTAAACAATGTTTTAATTTATTACAGACTTCTAACTGGTGAATATCCTCTCATGTGTTAAAATTATATAGCCTTGGAAATCTGACAACATATCAAAATGAAAGAAGTACAATTCTCATATTTCTGTGTTGTTTTAAAAACTATAAAAATAACATCATTAAATTCTGTCCCATGTATCCTGTTCAAAAGACAACATAACCACCAAATAAAATGAAAGAAATTGATTGCCTAAAGATGGAAACCTGGTTGTAAATAGTTAACCAGAGGGGTTTTGCTGCACCCTTGAGGGAGTCTTTCATCTTCATTGATGCTTATAACAATGCCTTGAGCCAAAACTAATTAAAGAAAAAAATAGGTGTTTTCTTTGATTTCCTGTAACAAATAGATAGAAAATGGACAAACTGTCATAGTCAGCTTAAGATTTGTAAAATATTTATTTCTTTATCTATAGTATCTGTCTGGCTAAAAAGAGAGAAAAAAGAAGAAAAGAGTTCCACTTGTAAACTATACTACTGACATTAAATTTTTGGTGCCTGTTAAAGAATAGTAGTCAATGCGCTGGAGCCAAACATAACCTGCAAATTGCACAGCTACTTTCCTGAGACTAAGCCCCACCAAACTCAACTGAATTTATTTCTAAGCAGACATAGGTTGTGGTGGATTGTTATTTATGCTTAGTTTAGGCTACCTGGGTCCACAGAACAGTTTTAAAGCAGATTCAGATATTCCTACAAGGAAGACGGTTGTATGCTCTACTGTGCATATCGAACAGGTGAACAAAGCTATGGCATTGGCTTTGCTAGTTCTAATTGCTTATACAGTACCCTGGGATTCATTGCTCATAAATGAACAGGGCAACGCAAAATTTCACATCCTTTGCAGAGCATGGCTGAATTATAGCAAAGAATTGGAAATCTGATAGCCATCTCAATATACAAGATTCATATAAGGAAATATGGCTATTAATTATAAACTAACTTGTGAGCTTAAAATAAGAAAATGAGTGATGCACATTAATTACTTTAGAAACATATGGAAACCATTCTTGTTACATGTATTTGAGATAGGGAAATGCTTTACTCCTGGTGAAGACTAATTTGTATTTCTGGAGAGAAATGGGGCCATAATAAAAAACAAACAAACAATTATAAAAATTGATGTGTTAATAGAGAAACTATCTTGAGTGGTGATGGATGCACAAGAGTATACAAGTGTGTGTAGCTTTATTATTTTTGTTTGTTTTATCTTTTTTTATTATTGTGTTAATGTGATTTTAGTAATTTAAAAAAAAGGGGGGGGGGGAGAGAGACTACATCCTTAGAATATAGCCAAAAAAGACAGTGGGATGGGATTCAGCTTTTTATATAACATAAACCTTTAGCTTTAATGTAATTAGTGATCCTTGTGCAACTTGAAGAAACCAACAGAACTCTTGAGTGTAGGGATGCTGGTTTTTTGCTTCACCAATGTGATACTGGATTTAGGCTATTCTGTCCTTCACTTTGTGCATGTCATGAAAAGATCCACTGGAAAAGACAATAATACTGGGAAAATCTGAAGGCAGCAGGAAAAGAAGACGACCAAATACGAGACAGATTTTGTTTAATTGACTTTATTATGTGTTGAAACAACACAACATGGCTATATACCTTGTATTGACAAATAAACATTACATTAATAAAAGTGACCTTATCAGAATGACCAGTTACCCTTTGTTAATTAAATATCAATAGACTCAATAAAGGAAACCTTTTGGCAACCATTGGGTTGCCATAAGTCCAAAACAACTTGGCAGTATATAATAACAACAAATCATTCATTTCCAGAACTCTTCACTCTGCTGTCTCACCCCATCTCATCTTGTTCTGTGTCTGGTCAAGTAACAAATCAGAATTGATATATCATTTGAACTCTTCTTTCTTTATTAATAGTTATCACTTCTATGTTCCAACTTTTTGTACATATATAGTACTATAATACATAGGTTTTTTGTATAGTAGACTTTTAAAGATAAAGTAGCTGAAATTCTGTTCCATAACTTATGCCTGTGGAAGGGTAATGATGCCACAGGCAATTGGTGTTTTTTGTGTGATTAAAAACTTCCTGCTTCTGTCTTGCAGCTTTTCTCACTTCTGAATAATCCCTTTAACCACATGGAAGCTTTGACAGCTGTGATATGGAAGAAAAAAGTATTTAAAAGCTGGAAATCTTCTCCTGCTAATGTTATCCAGCAGCAGTGATTTCTGGTAAAAACTTTCTCCAATCATCCTGTGATGAACAGGAGTTGGAACACCTGCATGAAGTTTTTAATTACCAAACTCTCTCTCTACCTGTAACATTGTCATCCTTCCAGAGGCATACTTATTGTAAGCCAAATGCAATATTAGAATAATACTAGTAAATTTATAACATGTGCAGTTCATCATTGTGATAGAAATTGTATTCAATTTTTTCCATGTGAATTGAGCGATGATTATGTGCCAGACAGTCATGAAACTAATCCCAGCTTGAATAAGAATAACATATTACTGTTAAACTGAAGGTAAACAAAAAGGTGAGGGGGAAAATTTACCTGGCACTCCGAAATAAACATTTCAGCCTGATTTTTCATACCTAGTCATAGTAATTTTACATTACTCCTTTTTGCTGTTACTGTTGTTTTATATTTTCCCAGACATTCTGTCAAGGTTCAGCAGAAAAGGCACCAGGACCCAGTCCAGAGCAAGACCACAGGAACAAGTTATAAACAACCCCACAACCCAAACAGAGACCAACCAGCTCAGGTTTTGAGTCCAAACAGCAACCAAGTAGAAGGATAACGCAAATCATGATCAGACAGTCCAGGAGTCAAAGCCAGGAGGAACAGTATCAAGGCAGCAAGGTCCAGGGATGCAAGAAGAGGCAAGGCAGCAGCAACAACAGGGTAAGCAGACATGGGAGGAACAACATGGCCAGAGACCTTCATTGCTGAGGCAAATTGTGGGAGGGAGAACCACTCCTTAAATACGCCTTCCCTCCAGGCCTTCAGGTGAGCCTCATGAGTGGCCCAGCAGCTGCAACACAGGCCAGGGCCTGAGCCTGCAAACACCAGGCCACTCCTGGGTCAGGTTGGCTCTGATCCTGCAGCTCCCAGGGCAGTACGGGCCAGATCCTGATACATTCTTCAAAGTATATATTATGACAGAAAGATAATTACTGATTTAAAATATTAATTTGATTCTTACAGAGCTTGCTCACAGTGAAGGTGTCTTGTAAGCGTTTTTGAATATAAGTTAGTTGGTCCGAAACAATGTCCAAAATGGTAAGAGCTAGAAAAATGTAATTTGGCGTGAATACTACTGAGCTTCCAAATTAATGGGTAGGTAACATTACATAATGGATTATCCCATAACTCCTTTTGTTTCTTAGATGCTTTGTTTGTTCTGAAAGATTTCCAAAATGGTAATGCTACAAGAACAGAATTTAGCATGGATACCTTTGATTTCTTAACTTAAAGAACTGGATGATGTACAACAGAACTGGACTGGTTACATCACACAATAAATCCCCACTCTTTTGTTTGTTCCAAAGGATCTCTGAAACAGTAAGACCTGGAAAATATAACATCTGATATGGATATTTTCTAACTTAAAGAACTGCAATGGCTACCTCTCAAAATGAGATTCTTTTGTTTGTCTGTTTGCCATGGAAGATATCTGAAACAGAAAGAATTATATAAGCAGCACATTTTTAAGAGCTAGAAGCACATACATTTGAACAGGTACTCCATATTTCCTGCCTTAAACACCTGGAATGCTTATATCTCAAAATCAATTTCACTAAACTCCAGTAGGGCCTCCTAGTAAGTAGCTTTTTGTAGCAACTGATCTTAGAAATTGGTTGGATCCTTTGGCACAAGCTGAATTTACATCCCCATGGAGAGAAAAGCAAGTATGAAAAATAAAAATAAATTGGGAGGCAGGACGGGGCACTAGAGTGAAACTACTGGGTTTTGAAAATAGGCAAATCTGGGTGCTTATATATAGCAGAAGAGCCACAGTAGCAATGATCTGTAACAACACACCTTGCAAAATACAAACAAGTGAAACAAAGTGGCTTCAAAATTCTTGTGGACAAAGAAGTAAGTGTTTCACAGAAATCTACCTGCCAGCCTAATTATAGCAGCTGTGCTATCTAACCCCTATCAGTCATAATCTGGAACAGTGCCACTTTCTATTAGCCAGGTAATAGAAGACCTGAAATTATTTATACAGGCCTATGTGAACCACTCCGTTTGCTCCAATGCATTCTGATGACTTAATTAGATAGTCAGTGTAACACATGTGGCTTTCCAGTCAGGTTCATTGCAAAAGGCCAGTTCATCAAAGCAGGAGAGTTGTGTACTCCACAGCTAGATTAGAAATACGGATTTCTTCATTAAGTATCATGTGGCTGACTGTGCCTCTTGGTTTGTCACCATCTATTCAGACAATTAAATAAAACCTCATGCTGGATAAACTAAGGCTAATAAAGAGACCTTGAATTGAAGTGCAGCTGGCAATCTTTTCTTTATTAAGACCTGGCAGCCTACATAGTGACAGCCTCTACAAGATGAGACATGTGGGGTGGTTTCTTATTCTCTCTCCCCTAGACCATTAATATCTGCCCTTTTTCGGGCATGACATTTTGGTTGATAGGATTTTCCAACCCTTTGTTATTCTCACACAAAAAAAGGCAAAGAATAAACAAAGGTCAACTCTTAGAGCTGGGAAAAATGAAACATTCAAAGGGCTTTGAAAATTTATCTGTGTCAATCAAAATAAAAAGCAAGTGTGATGACTGACAAGCCTGCCCCCAGAAGAATGGTCTTTAAAATGGCAGATACAGTGTCCAGTTTAAAGATACTGCTTCAATCTGTTATGTGTTTCAGAAGATTTAACTGTCTAAAGTATGCAATCCAATTCAGTTTAAAATTAAAGGGATTTTACTGTAAGCATGTGTTTAAAATTGGAGTGTAAACATATAACTGGAGCATGCAGCAATGAGAGGGAAACCCTTCCCTTACCTAGAAATATTTGCAAGAGTCATATACAATGATTGGCATATGTCATGTAGCTATAGCACTTAACCTCCCACAAATAAAATGAAAGTTTGACATTTATCTTGCACCACTTGACTTACGATAGTATGAAAGAGTATAGTCCTCCCAACTATAGCTTAATATATTGCACAGCAAACAATCAAGAATGGCAAAAATGACATATGATGTTTGCCTGAAGATTACACTATGTTATGATAGAGCACAATACAAAGATGTCAAATATAAGTGGCAGATATACATGATTAAATAATGGGCAATAATATTCTGTTTACTCTACAGTAAAAAAAACACACCAAAAACCAACGTTTTACAGCTATCTAATATTTTAGAATCTAATGCAAATAAATATCTGCAGTGCAGTTTTTCACAGATACAAAAATTAACAGATTGTTCAACTGTGTTACTCCCCACAGGTTGCAAAACTGAACAGATTCTTCATAGATATTAATCACTGATTTAGTTTTGTATGTCTTATCTCATTTTCAACCATTAAAATACTGGAAGCCCCTGTTTCATCTAGAAAATAACTGTTAGAGCTACTTACTATCTTCTCAATCGCAGAAAAAAGTTTTTAAGATCCTAAATAAGTGTGAATTTGTAAAAGACATGAAATTAAATCACAATACTAAGTTCTATTATGCACACAGTGAAAAAAATAAGTAAAATCACTCAATTTTTTTAAAAGTACAAAAATGCATCATCCTGGAATCTAAAAATATACTATGTATTGAAGAAGTAAACAATATATCAAGAAAAACAACAGTTTTTCTATTTCATATATCCTTTTTTTTACCCATGATAGCTAGGGCTATCTTTTTGCTAATATGGCTGAGGTTTTATTATTTGGATTTAGAAATAATAATTTTGGTTTCTGAAATAATAATTTTTATTTGTAGCTTTACTATAATGCTAGACTTACTGCAAGTGGGAAAATACACTGAGACAGAACTTCAGAGATAAATGAAATAAGGCATACAGTAAGCTGGAGTGACCAAGGTCTATTTTAGGGTGTGTGTAGGAAGTGCTTTTGGATAACGTTTCAGGGTGAGGAGCTTCTTGCTTAGAACATGGGCTGCCCATGATATTGAGCAGAGGTTGAGCTGTCCCTAGACCTCAGTAGCCCCCACATTCTCTAGCATACTTGACATTCCATGTGAATTTGTTTTCCTGGGGGGAAAAATGACATATACTATCCCCAGCCATATCAGGGGCACAGTTTTCCATTGAACTGTTACTTTAGCCCCCTCTCCCTTCAAATGTGCTTCAACACAGAAAAAACTAATTTTTAGGCTGAAGTCCAAATACGTTTCAGTAATGTAACAGCTAAGGATCATTTTATTAAGGAGAGGTAGCAATTTGTTCTGTTTTATTCAACTGCAAATATTTTACTACCATATATGCTCCACAACCTATTTCCACACTTCTGGTAAGCACCCCACATTAAATGAGAGAATTGTAGAGAGCAGTGGTTCCCATCCTTGGGTCCCCAGGTGTTCTTGGACTACAACTCCCAGAAATCCTGGCTAGCATAGCTAGTGATGAATGTTTATGGGAGTTTTAGTCGAAGAACACCTGGGGATCCAATGTTGGGAACCAGTGGTATAGAGCAGGGGTCTCCAGACTACGGCATGCGGGCCACAGCCAGCCCACCTTGCCTTTTTATCCGGCCTAGTCTGGACTCTAAGGTCTTTCCCATCCCGCCCCCTCCCTCTCCCTCTGAGGACTAGCTCCACCATGACCACCCACTGCAGGCCGGGGAATCCCCCAGTGCAGAAACCAGCCCCAGAGCAAGACCGCCCTCACTGCTGCTGCTATTGCTCCTGCCACTGTTTGTTTACTTCTTAGCCAGCTGAGAACAGCCACCGCCGCCATCTCAGGTACCCTCCAAGGCCATGGAAGGAGAGCGGCTTGTAAGGGAGAGAGAGATGGAGTGGAAACATCTTCGCCTCCCTTCTCTCACCCAGAACTCAACCCGCAGCTGGCTCCCTCCCCTCTGTGAACTGCCTCCCACACGAAGAGAGGAGTAGGCAGGACTGACAGCCCTGCCCAGTTGCGCTGAGATTAGTTAGGGTGAGGGGTGGGCGCAGCAAAGAACTGTCAAGCACTAGTTTACAGCATCGCTTTTTGGCCCTTCTGCCCGCTTCCTTTCTTTCACACAACTGGGCACTTAGGGCTTCAGTGTCATGAAGGAGGGAGGTGAGGTGAGGTGAGCAGCAGCTGAAGTGGCCAATCACATCAGTGACACAAAGGAGAGGAAAATAGACTTCCCACCGGGGAGCAAGACCCGGGCAGTCGTCGGGGATGAAGTGCTGAGCCTTGACTCCAGAGAGCTGTGTGTTTGTCCTCGAGAGGAGGTGTATAAGAAGGGTTCTCTTTTGCTCCATCGCACCCATGACATTATTTTTCTGGAATAATAATACTAAGCATGCTGGAGGTCCACTCAAGCAAACTCTGTAGATGTAAGCCGTACTGTCAGAAAGTGGGTTTTACTTCTCGCTAACCATGCAGATCTGGCCTTAGGAATGCACCCCAATAAAAGGAAGAAAGCAAAATTTTGATCAGAGCAGGATTCTCTTGGTTTCGCAAGGAGTACAGACCAAATCATGTCACAGATCACATCAGACTCAGGGGGCTGGAGTATAACTGTCCAGCACATTTTGCATGACCATGGAATCCACATGTGCATGTGATTGTTGTTATGGGCTGTCAAGTTATTTACGACTTAGGGTGACCCTGTCAATTAATGACCTCCAAAAAGACTTGTCCTGAAGACTTGTTTGGGTCTTGCAAACCAAAGGTCAGGCATTCAGGCTGTGACTGAGTTAGTCATTGTGTCACCCATTTCTTTCCACTTCAGAGTCTGCCACGGGAGAAGTTATGTTCAAGATGGTTGAGAGCAATCCATCAACATGTAGTATTAAAGATTATTCAAGTGCACTTTCTTGTTCACTCTGTTCTGTCTGCATCTGTGTACTTGGAACTCATGTTCCTGGCAACACACTAGTCCTAAACCTGTTTCTCACTGTACCATTTCACAATCTGTACCTAAAGGAGAAAGATAGCCCAGAAGGGTAGCATTTCTCTCCAGGCATGTTACAGTATTGATACATCTGTAGCAGAATGATGGGACATTCAGGATAGATCAATGGAAGTATACACTATAACTAGACTATGAAATTTCCCGCTAATTTCGATCTCTTTAAAAAGATTTGGACAAATTCATGGCAGATGGTACTATACATGTCTGCTAGTCCAGCTGCTATATATTACCTTCATAATTAGAGACAGTACACTTTCAAATATGGGTTGTTAGGGAGGGTGCTGTTAAACTCATATTTTGCTTGTGGGCAAAACAACAACTGGAGATGACATCTTCCAAGAATTGCAAAAAACTGTGACTATAACCAGGAGTGGAATAAATTGCAATGTGTGACAGTTGATGGAGGAAAGAACATGTTTGGAGTGAAGAAAGGTTTGATCACACAAATCACAAAAGCTGGTGAGGTCGGGGGATTCTCAGTGCTGATGTTTTTGCATTGCCTTATCCATCAGCAAGCATTCTGCAGAAAATATGTAGATATGTCTTGTGTCCTGAAACCTGTTTCAACAGTGAATTTAATTCATCTCATGGGCTTAATCATCGTCAGTTTCATGATTTTCTAAAATAAACCAATTCTGAGATTGTTGACTTGCCATATTACACAGCAATTTGATGGCTTAGCTGTGAAAAGGTTCTATCATGGTTCTTTCAGCTCAGAAAAGAAATTGATTTATTTCTCACAGAGAAGAATCGACCTCAACCACTTTTATCTAACGCTGACTGCCTTTGGAAATTGGCACTTTTTGCATATGTGTCAAGCCATATGAACCAATTGAATCTGAAGTTGCAAGGTGAAACAAATTTTATTTGTGATCTATTTGCACATGTCAAGGCATTCAAGGCAAAACTTGTGCTACTTCATGGACAAGTGAAACTTCATAACTTGGTTCATTTCCCATGTTGTCAAAAATTTATTGAAGAATGTAAAGCAGAATTTCCTTCTTCAGTTGCACCAAAATTAATTTCTGATTTGCAAAAACAATTTCAGGAACGATTTTCTGATCTTGATGGAAAAACAGATGGAATATGGCTATTTCAAAATCCTTTTGACTGCAATGTTGAAACAGTCCAAAATCAGTTTCAAATGGAAATTATTGATCTGGAGACAGATGACAAGCTGAAAGACACGTATAAAGAAGGAAATCTGTTCCAATGGTTGTTGTGGGTTTTTCGGGCTCTTTGGTCGTGTTCTGAAGGCCAAAGAGCCCAAAAAACCCACAAC
This sequence comes from Intellagama lesueurii, assembly GCA_037013535.1. Classification (NCBI taxonomy): domain Eukaryota; kingdom Metazoa; phylum Chordata; class Lepidosauria; order Squamata; family Agamidae; genus Intellagama; species Intellagama lesueurii. The sequence continues at coordinate 52,643,980 of JBAJHW010000003.1, read as the reverse complement.
AACCATCAGATCCCGGCCATGAAAGCCTTTGAGAATACAAATCTGTTCCAGTTTTATAAATCTTTGCAGCCTGAGCAGTTTCCAAATTTGAAGCAATTTGCTTGTGGATTTGTGTCAGTTTTTGGTACAACATACCTGTGTGAACAAACGTTTTCAAGAATGAAGTATGTCAAGTCCAAGTATCGAGCAAATTTATCTGATGAGCATCTTCAGTCCATTCTAATAATTGGCTCCTCAAGCTTGAAACCTCAGTTTGGCAATATTTTGAAATTAAACAAGCAGTTCCATCATTCCCATTAATATTGTAGTATACAAGTACAAGTTTGTTGATCCAAATAAAACTTATTCATTCATTATAGAACTCCCCCCCCCCTTTGGCCCTCGAAAATGTGTAAAATATATGATGTGGCTGTCATACTGAGAAATATGGAGACCCCTGGTATAGAGGATCAATATCAATATTAGTACACTTTAAAACTATTTATTGTTCATTTCTGCTTCATGCAAAAAGTTCATAGTTTTGATGTCATTCATCAATCATGCAACAGAGAAGCCAAGAAATTATGTCCGCAGATAATATTAAACTTCTGACTAACTTTACATAGCTGACTAAACAATTTACATAGCTGGCATGCTGCATTCTTCAAGAGAGGACTATATTTCATATATAAATTAAAAGTAGCGTAACAATAACAAAAGGCTCAACACTAAATTTAATAAAGAAAAGAGACAGTACTTCCCTATAGACTATATATCCAAAGGAATGAAAATTACTCATGATATCTAAGAAATTTCACAAAATACATACCCTGTTTCCCTGAAAATAAGACCTAACCTGAAAGTAAGCCCTAGTAGGATTTTTCAGGATGCTCGTAATATAAGCCCTACCCCAAAAATAAGCCCCAGTTAAGCGAAACCCCACCCTCCACCATTGTGCAGCAACCAGAAGATGACATGACTGTATTTGAATAAATGTAGATTGTTGTACATGAAAAAAATAAAACATCCCCTGAAAATAAGCCCTAATGCGTTTTTTGGAGCAAAAATTAATATAAGACCCTGTCTTATTTTTGGGGAAACACGGTAGCTTTCTAAGATATTATCTGAATTGCATGTATTTGCAGAAAGAAGAAACATCTAAAGATCACTAAATGTTCATACTAGATGACCATACCCTATTTACTGTAGCTTTAGGAGAAAACATGAATACTTCTGGTATTAGATGAGATATATATGCTGAAATAACAATCTGTATACAAATCAAATTACAGTTTCTACAATATGCTTGCATTTTACAAACTGGATCTAAACAGCTGAACTAGTTCCAAAGTCCAAAGCAACATTTTGCATTGTCAGAAGGAACACTTATACTTTCTGCATAAAACATCATCTAGCTCAGATAGGAATAAAATAATTGGCCTTCTCAGCCACACTAGACGCTGTTCCAAGACCTCTATTCAAAGCACGTTACTATCTAGTAAACTGGATGTTGATTTTGGCTGTATGGGACCACGGGACTTATACTCTCCACTAGTTACACCCACACAGGGAAATGCCCCAAGGAAAGAGATGGGGAGTCCAAGGAATCCAGATAAAAGACATCCCTTACCATAAACTACTGACCATAAGGAAAACCTGTTCATGCCAGACAGAAGCAGCCCCAAGTCCATTAGATTAGGCATCCTTCAGTCTCGAGAGACTATGGTAACATGCTCTGTATGGAGGACTTGGAACAGCGTCTAGTGTGGCTGAGAAGGCCAATTCGAGAGTGACAGTCCCTTCCACACTGATGCCAATCGAGCAAAGACTTATAACCGGTAACTGCTACTTCCCGTGTTGTTTCAACGCTGTAAGTGAAGCTGGAGTGTCCTCTCCAGAGCACAAAGCCTGGGTAAAAATAATATGGAGGATAGGCTGTTACCCAAGCAGCAAATCCCCCCTCTCCATGTCGCTGAAATAGTCCAATGGAAAGGCAAGAGCCAATACAACTGGTTCCAGCGATGTCACAGGAGTTGCCAGAACGACACGAACTGCCTCTGGGACTCCGGCTCCGGATTTTGCCTCGAGGTTAACTCCTGAAGCCTTTTCCATCAGTGGATATAGCCACAAGGCAGTGGAGGTTTGAAATTGGAGTTTTCCTTCTCCTAGATGGGCTGCCTTCCAAGGCTGACGAGCCCCACCTACCCAAGTCCATTTATGATTTAAATAATAATAATGCCTCTACAAAAGATAATTGCTTTGTGCATAATCAGCCCTACTTAATGGAAATCAGAGACTTTATATTTGATATCAAAGAACGTATGATTGTTATAGTAGGCTATCTGATGAAGACAGAACAACGCCCATCTATGAGCAGTGGACTACAGCGGAGGCAGAGAAAGGAGGATAGACTCAAGCAAGGCTCAGATGTTGACTACTGCAACCTGTCCCCAAATACAGTAGATAAAATTTCTGGTCTTTCCCTGGAGGAGTTGTTACTTTGTGTGGATCCAAAGAATGCAGCACATCAAGGTGTCACACCCCCAAATGTTTCTAAGGCAGATATAGAAAATGACAATCAGACCCCTCCAATCTACTAAGGCCTCAAGTGGAATGATCTTAAACCCAGTTATGGAAAGGGGTAAAAAAGCCCATAGTAAAGGTGTGTCCAAAATTAGGAAGATGAGGAAAGGAAAGACTAGAGGCAGTAATGGTAGAAGGAAGGTGGCAAGCTCCCTCCAGGGTAAGGTAAGGAAGGGTTTTAATTTTAGACCACTTTTTAAATTATTCGATGAAGCTGATAGATCCAATAAAAATAAAAGGGACAATTATGCTAATAGAAGTAGGAGGATGAGTACTACTCAGAGTGTAGCGAAGGCTGCAACTGGACATTGTATAGCTGCGGCTCCCTGATATGGGTCACGTACAGAGGAAGACTGCCTCCTACTCAGAAGGGTATGATATATGCAGGGTAGGGTACCCCCAAGTAAAGCAACGTCCCTGGTTAATACCAAGTATGGCATCTGAAATGGTAGTGAACAGACAGCAACTGGGGAACCAAGCTGTTCAAATGGGTCTCCCAATACCGGTTATAATTGGAAACAGGAATGCACGCGCAAGATCTGGGAGGTGGAGAATAGGCAGGAGGAAAGCACTGTATAATGAGGCTGGTACCATGCTTAGTAGAAGGGGAAGATATGGATATAGAGGCGGTGACAGATTTTACCTTCTTGGGCTCCATGATCACTGCAGATGGTGACAGCAGCCACGAAATTAAAAGATGCCTGCTTCTTGGGTGGAAAGCGATGACAAACCTAGACAGCATCTTAAAAAGCAGAGACATCACCTTGCCGACAAAGGTCCGCATAGTCAAAGCTATGGTTTTTCCAGTAGCGATGTATGGAAGTGAGAGCTGGACCATAAAGAAAGCTGACCGCTGAAGAATTGATGCTTTTGAATTGTGGTGCTGGAGTACACTCTCGAGAGTCCCCTGGACTGCAAGGAGAAGAAACCTATCCATTCTGAAGGAAATCAACCCTGAGTGCTCAGTGGAAGGACAGATCCTGAAGCTGAGGCTCCAATACTTTGGCCATCTCATGAGAAGAGAAGACTCCCTGGAAAAGACCCTGATGTTGGGAAAGTGTGAAGGCAAGAGGAGAAGGGGCCGACAGAGGACGAGATGGATGGACAGTGTCATCGAAGCTACCAACATGAATTTGACCCAACTCTGGGAGGCAGTGGAAGACAGGAGGGCCTGGTGTGCTCTGGTCCATGGGGTCACGAAGAGTCGGACACGACTTAATGACTAAACAACAACAACAATCAAGTGTGCCCTTGCAATGAAGTGGAGATTGAAAGTGCTGATCATGTCCTCTTAAAGTACTCCTTCTATTGAAATATTCGGAAGGATCTTCTCCGGCCCATACTGCAACAAATTCAAAGGAGGTCCAGAGAATTTTATGTTGCGCTCTTACTCTCTGATATAACTAAAGTAGTGGTGAAGTTTTGTGTGGCAGCAATGAAGTGTCACTGTTTTCTCCTTGCCCTGATTAAAGCAATGCCAGATGTTTAGTAATGGTGTGTATTGGCCACCATCTCCTCAGTCCTGTAAAACTATGCAGATTCTATAAAATTTAGTCATATTGTAATAGGCTGTATATTTTTAATTGTATTTTCGTGTTATACTAATATATATAATACTAATATTTGAATACATCTGCTGGTCAGTGACCGTAAATTAAATAAATAAAGAAAAAAGAATTTCTAGTTAAACAAGAATTTTTAATTTTTTAAAATAGTTTAAAATACTAAAGAATTTTGTTTCTCCCATTTTATATTCTCCAATAATAATTATGTTGTCCCTCCCTCTTTCTCTCACCAGCTGTATCAAGCACCCTCTGATGTCTGGCCAAATGAAGTAATTTCTTAGTTGAGTGTTGATAGTTTTGGTGATAATCATAAAGCAGGAAATAATATCAAAATACCACCTGTGATTTCATTCTGAAACTAATTTAACACAAAAAGCAATATGAGGAAAACAGGCTATTATGTAGGAAGCTATTCAAGAAGCTAGTTATACAAGTGAATTGGCCTCTGCAGATGTTTCATTTTCTCAAGCTTTAGGCAAATATGCTTGATATGATATTGGAAGTATTATATATTTTGAAGATGAAAATTACTACTAATGTTGTTAAAATATCATCAGTATAGTACCTTTTCTAAAGCACTCTTTAAACAATACACTATTGGTGAAGTTAAAAATATAAGGCAAATGTATTTTCTCCATATATCTGCAGCCAGTATCAATCATGCAACCTGTCTTCAGGCTAAATGTGAACAACTAAGAGGGAGTTTGGGCACTTCACATTAGATCAGAGCTATAACTCCAGTACATTTCTTTAAGAATGATTAACATTTCTCATATGATTAAAACTTACTGGTTATTTACCAATGTCTACTTGCGTGAACACTAACTAGGTATCTATGAAGTACCGTGAACAAACTCAAGATCTTAGTCACTGGCTTCTATATTCTGAATATTATCTTTTTGTAGTATGTACCAATTCTTCCTACGTTGGTTTAGTATAATGAAAGACTTTTAAAAATAATAACAAAACAATTATTTTTGCCAATATAGTAAATGCTTAGTTTCTGGCAGAAGTTCAAATATCTTCCCGTCTCTTTATTATCCAGCTGAATATTCACACCACAGAGAGCTCACCACTGGGGGCAGCTGTGCTAGATAACCTTATCTTTTATGCTAATTGTTCTGCTAGGGCTGGTCATACTCCTAGGGCAGTGCAGACTAAGAAGGCAAATGATCCTTATAGGTCACATGTTGATCATCATTACAAAACTAACCTCCTCTTCCTCCTTTTCCTCCTTCAACATTTTCTTTTTCCTAAGATATCTTCAGACATAAATTTAATGACTAGCCCCACAACAAAGACCAAAGTCAGTTCTGTCCCTGTATCCACAACTGAACAATGTTAACTTATATAATCAAAGGTCCATTTGCTTGGCAATGTAATATGTGACATCATATATCAGCAGTGCTCCTTTACTCTCTGCATTAAAAATTATCGAAAGAAGAAAACAAAAGGACACCAATTTGGTATTAAAATTGCAGTATTCAGAAACTGAAGGTACAAGGTAGGCTTCAGCAGTATGTGGACCGAGAACTCCCAGAAGTACAAGCTGGATTTCGAAGGGGCAGAGGAACTAGAGACCAAATTGCTAACATGCGCTGGATTATGGCGAAAGCCAGAGAGTTCCAGAAAAACATCTACTTCTGCTTCATTGACTACGCAAAAGCCTTTGACTGTGTGGACCACAGCAAACTATGGCAAGTTCTTAAAGAAATGGGAGTGCCTGACCACCTTATCCATCTCCTGAGAAATCTATATGTGGGACAGGAAGCAACAGTTAGAACTGGATATGGAACAACTGATTGGTTCAAAATTGGGAAAGGAGTACGACAAGGCTGTATATTGTCCCCCGGCTTATTTAATTTATATGCAGAATACATCATGCAAAAGGCTGGACTGGATGAATCCCAAGCCGGAATTAAGATTGCTGGAAGAAATATCAACAACCTCAGATATGCAGATGATACCACTCTGATGGCAGAAAGTGAGGAGGAATTAAAGAACCTCTTAATGAGAGTGAAAGAGGAGAGTGCAAAAAATGGTCTGAAGCTCAACATCAAAAAAACTAAGATCATGGCCATGGGCCCCATCACCTCCTGGCAAATAGAAGGGGAAGATATGGAGACAGTGACGGAGTTTACCTTCCTGGGCTCCACGATCACTGCAGATGGTGACAGCAGCCACGAAATTAAAAGACGCCTGCTTCTTGGGAGGAAAGCGATGAGAAACCTAGACAGCATCTTAAAAAGCAGAGACATCACCTTGCCGACAAAGGTCCGCATAGTCAAAGCTATGGTTTTTCCAGTAGTGATGTATGGAAGTGAGAGCTGGACCATAAAGAAGGCTGACCGCCGAAGAATTGATGCTTTTGAATTGTGGTGCTGGAGGAGACTCTTGAGAGTCCCCTGGACTGCAAGGAGAACAAACCTATCCATTTTGAAGGAAATCAACCCTGAGTGTTCACTGGAAGGACAGATCCTGAAGCTGAGGCTCCAATACTTTGGCCATCTCATGAGAAGAGAAGACTCCCTGGAAAAGACCCTGATGTTGGGAAAGTGTGAAGGCAAGAGGAGAAGGGGACGACAGAGGATGAGATGGTTGGACAGTGTCATCGAAGCGACCAACATGAATTTGACCCAACTTTGGGAGGCAGTGGAAGACAGGAGGGCCTGGCGTGCTCTGGTCCATGGGGTCACGAAGAGTCGGACACGACTAAACGACTAAACAACAATTCAGAAACTGGCAGAGCATTCCATTCTTTGGTACTATTGTAACCCTTATATCTATACAAATATATGATGACTATATAATAAACTTACTTTATCTCTTACATTTAGTGCCATGTGAGCCCATGTGCATGTGCCACGTGACACCACATGCCTCTGAAAATGGGAGCCTCTAATCCATGGATCTTGTTACGTAACAACAGACCTGTCTCAGGGACTACAAGTTTGCTATTTTGTCATTTTTTTCCTGTATACTATCATAAACCATTTTTTCATTCAGGAAATTTGTAGAAAAACATCATAAATTTGAATTTTATTTCAGTAGACACTTAGTTTCATTTTACACAGTTGATCTCATTTATTACTGACTAGTCTGTTCATGATTGACTATGAGTATATGCCTAGAAATGACTCTACACTACTTGAATTGTGGACTGTTACGATTTCCTCGAATATAACACTTCAAATCTGGAACTTCTGTACTTCATATTCTTATATATGAGTAAGTTGTATATGGCATGGAATCGAGTTTTAAAAAATAGGAATTCCAATGTGAAACCAATTAAAATAAATCAAACAAACAGGTATCTTGTTTGCTGTTTCTTAGGAGGAAATCTGCATTATTGCTGACCTACAGACAGAAATGTAGATATCTGAAGTCAATCTATGCTTCTAAGATTGTAAATGTTGTCAAAGTTCGACATGTGTGCTATAAATCATTATAGCACACATGTGGAACATTCAATGACCTACATATAAAATCCAAATATGTAATTATTTGGTAATCTATCATAACCTAACAATAAAACACCAGGATAATATCATGACAACAGTATAGTCTCTGGTTATACATATCATATTATTTCTTGGGGGAAAGGGGTAAGAGGAAGCAAAGTATACCATGCAAAAGATCCTTTGGGAAAAATATATATTCAAATTTCAATCCTGCATCCACTCACATGAGATTAAGCCATAATGAGCAAAGTGGCTTTGAATTCTGGGAGAACGTGTCTACCACTGTCTTGGTAAAATATAACCTGATGGTTTCTACCACATTGTACACAGAAAACAAAACCCACTTGATTCATTATCTGCTCTGATGCCAAAAACAAAACAAAACAAAACAAAATCCTAATTTCTGAATCTGAACAGAAATATCAGAATACAAATTGGCACAATTTAGGCCGTGGTTACACCAGGGAAATGTTCCCCTGTTCTAATGAATTTCCATACCTTTCCATACCTTTGTTGAACTGAATAATGGTCACGTGGTATATATACCTGGAAGAATGTCCCAATGTGTTTTAATGTTACTGATTCATTTTCTTCTATTTGAATCATTATGGCTGGCTACACCTTGCTACCAATTTATTTTCTCTCTTGTTTTCTAGGGCAGTTCAGCCCTTTACTTAATTTCTTTTAATGTTTTAAATGATACATCAATATGTCAGGTGAGATTCCTGTTCGGTAACATTTCCTCTGTTGCGATGGCGCCTCTGGAAGAACTGCATTGCACTCAGTAAACCCATCCAGGGCTGTGTTGCTTGCCAGACAGTTGGTAGAACGATGCAACACTACCAATGCCCTAGCATACTCTGCCGTTGACATGAGTTCACCTATGTATCAACATACGGGCTGCAATTTTTTTTTTTTTTAAATTATAGCAGGGCAGCCATGTGGCAGTAATGGTGGCTGCGTTCCCCAGTGACTTGGCATCAGAAACAAATTGATAGGGTTGTGCACACATGTCACACCGCTAAGGAATATACTGAAACACTATTGGGACAAAATAACAAGCCTCTTGGCAAGGGGAAAATAAATTGCAGTTACATCGCTGGCTGGGTAAATTATTTAATAATGGTTATGCATTGTGTGACCGGAAGGTTCTCCAAAGATCTAACAGGAGTATAACTAGGGAACATTTGCCTTATGTGATCACACCCTTATATAGCACATTTTTACCATTACATTTTCAAAATCACCTCTGCAAGCCTTAAAGTGAAACAGTGTGTTCTTTTTATATGAGATGAAGAAATGCTATGATGAAGACTTTATGAAGCATGTATATTTAATATAGCCCTTTACGCACCTGTTTTCATAAATTTGTTATAAGCTGCATTGTATCTCACAAAGAAGAAAGTCAGGATATAAATCAAACAAATAAATATTCTTTCCACATTTTCACATAATCACTGTTGTATTATAAGTTTTCAGAACCACCAGTGTTCAGAGTAGTGTCTTCCAAAAATGTTTACTGGAAATTTGTAGAGGGGTGTGTGTGAAAAGCTGCATGGTACACACCACTGTAACTTAGAGTGCCTACATACATTAAAATAATAAATAAATATAGGATTCAAGAGCAAGTACCCCCCTTGCTGGCATCCATATATAGCTAAATGTAAAGCACAGAACATTCAATAAATTACCAACATCAGATTATCTCTCACATTAGCATGTACATTCTCAGGTATATATAAAATAGAAAAAAATACTGTTGGATAAATTAAATCTTACCTGGAATAAGCTGAGCCAATAACTGATGCATCCAGGACAGGCTGAGTACAGCTACCACGACAGTAAAAGAATAATGTTTCCATTTCATGATGTTTCTGTTCTTGCATCACACCAGTCCAACAGCACTTTTGGAAATGTTATCTGCAACAATATTGGGAGAGAAAAAATGTGATAAAGTTAACATTGCCGAACAATCCAAAAAATACTTAACATATTCTGTACTGACTTCTTTGCCCAGTTACCACAGGCTTCTTTTGTTTTTGTTTTTATCAGCCAGATAAGTTCTACCATAAAATCTTTTGTGCTACTGTAAGGAGTTTAAGATAAGAGTTGCAGGGTAGAGCCTCTGAGTGGACAGAAAACTTTGCTGCTATCTCAGCCTCCTGCACTGTTGAACTCTATTGAGTGTACACATCTAACCCTCCATAGGTGAATGTGTACTTACATAGCAGACTTTTTGAAATCAATAGCTAGCAATTCTACACACTTCAGATACCATCATTACTGTAGAAGCACATCAGGAAAAAGGCATTGCTTCTGGCACCCTGGCCCTAGGCTATTAAGAATTTTAAAGGTCAGAATCGGAGATTTCATTTGTGCCTGGAGACTAACTGGAAGACCATGCAGCACTGGCATGATCTTTTCACTTTATCTAACTCTTGCTGTCTGGTGGCTATGTTCTCAACTAGCTCAATTTGTCAGTAACATTCAAACCAGCAGTCTTATGGACAACACAATACAGCATCTGAAAACTACCAAGATGCATAGAATGCTGGCCTGATTCCTTCAGAGGAATGTCTCCCTCCCCACCCCTTCCCTCCATATAAAAATATATGTAAATATGGATACAGTATCTGGCTGCAGAGTCAGAGGCTGGGAGTTCAATTCCCACGTTGCCTCCCTGATAGAGGCTGGATTGAATGATCCATAGGATCCCTTCCAGCTCTGCAGTTCTATGATAATGATGATTCCCAGGAAAAGATTTTTTCCCCTTCCAGGTGTGCATATATGAGGGTCATATTACATGTTACATATATTATACATTGTGCAAATGTCTGTGTTGGTTTTATTTCCTTTAAAATAAGCACACAGAGGCCTGAATTGGATTGGGTACAATAACACAGAAAGGAGAAGATTAATCCTTGATTCTGCTGAAATTCGCCTCCCCTGTACATCTGATGAAAAGGAAAAGAAACAGTTACAAAAGGAAAAGAAACTAGATACAGCTGTTATACACAGTACAATAGGTCTGTATCTAGTTTTGCAATGTAAAGCCACACAGATCCTTTTGTTTACAGAAGGGAGAGCTGAAAATATTTGCAATATGTTATAATAAACATTGCTGTAATTTCTATGGAATACAAACATATGACTACAAAAAGTGCATTAGAAGTGCATTTGAAATATTCCACAGATGGAGTGTTGGGAAGAGTCAATTGGATATTGAATAAATGTTCTACATTACTGGATAGCTCAATGGTTTAGGTATCTCTCTGTGGAGCAAGAAGCTGGGAGTTTAGTTTATTAAATTTCTTTATTTAAAATATCTTTACCCCACCTTTCTCCTTATAAGGACCCACAACTTGCCTTGATAGGGGCTGAACTCAATGATCCATAGGATCCTTTGCAGCACTGCAGTTCTAAGATTAAGATTATTAGCCCTTTAAACCTTGCTTTGATCTTCCTGACTGAAATCTCTTTTCGTCTCCTCACTATATCTCATCTATATCTTGGCTGGAAAGTTGAATTCCGAACACTTCTGTTAGCAGTATCTTTCCCTCTGTGCAATACAATAAAGGCAACAACTAGAGATGGGCATGAATTGGAAAAATGGCAATTCACTGCAATTCATAATTTGTCAATGTCGACAAATCGTGAATCATAAATTTACTATTCTTTTTCTGATGAATCAACAAACCAATTCATCATTCATCTTTACTTTAAAATGCTATAAAATGCCCTCCATGTACCTAGAGACACTAAATTCACAGGGAAGCTTCCTCTTACTCTCCTCAACAAGCCCTGCAAGTGAAGTTTGGGTTTCAGACATCTGAGTTATACATCCACAAAGTGGGTCCCACGAGGAAAGCATCTCCCAGGCACCTAGAGACACCAGAATTACACAGAAGCTTCCCCTGACTCTCCTCTACCTGCCCTCCAAGTGTGATGAAGTTTGGGTTTTGGATGTCCAAGTGATACACCCACAAATTGCCCCCCCCAGAAAATGACAGAGGCAGCTGGCATAGTTTGCCACCAGGCACATAGGCAGATGGCATTGGGGTAGTTTGGTTTGCCACCAGGCATGGAGGTGTTTGGAATAGATGTACTTTAGTTTGCCACCAGGTTCAGAGGCATTTGGAATAGACATATTTTAGTTTGCCACCAGACACAAAGACAGATGGTACTGAGGTATTTTGGTTTGCCACCAGGCACACAGGATGATGGCATTGAGGTAGTTTGGTTTGCCACCAGGCACAGAGGCGTTTGGAATTCATATGCTTTAGTTTGCCACCAGGCATGGAAGCAGATGGCACTGAGGTAGGGATAGCATTGAGGTACTTTAATTTGCCTCCAGGCACATAGGTGTTTGGAATAGATGTGGCCTTGGAGGTGTGTGAGCAGTTGGTTACTGGCTGGCAGGTGAGTTTCTTCTTCTTCCCCCTGGGTTAGTGGGGTGAGACACTGAGGCAGGCAGGCTTCCCTTGGTGGCATTGTAGCAAAAATCAGCCACATGGAACCAAGATGTGGGAGTGCGTGGGAATCAGGCACCCACAGTACAGGTGTGATTTCCTTGGGTTAGCGGTGTGGATGGTGGGGGCAATGAGGCAGGCAGGCTTCTTCCATTGGTGGCATTGAGTTCAGTTTGTTCCCTGAGTGGGCCATGGTGCTGACAGTTCAATTTCTGCCTTGAGTGGGACAGAAAGAGGTATTGAGTTCAGTTTCTGCCCTAAGTAGGACAGAAAGAGGCAGATAGATGGTATGGTGGATCTGGAGGACTCAGGCAGGCAGGAGACAGGCAGGTGGTGTGGTGGCAGAGAGACTGTCATTGAACCCTACCTTGTTGGGTTCAATGAGAGGAAGCCCAGAAAGGGAAGGTTCACCTTAATGAAGGGCAGTCTCTCCAGTTACAGAATCCAAACCGGAGTGGTGGAGTCAGAGTACGTCTCTGAGATGAGAGAAGACACACTCGCTATGGACACTGATGGGGGGATAGAAAGGAGGTAAATGGCCACAGTGGACAGCTCTGGCCACATGATGATTTTCCAGGTCCAGAACTGGAGGGGATCTGATTGGGGGTGGGGGTGGGTGCTCCACCACGTACTCCTGCACCATGGACTCTGCAGGATCCTCATCTGCTGCTTGTCTGCCTTCTGTGGCAACTACCCAGCTCACAATTGAGCTCCAATAATGGGGGCTGGGGCCCTCACCAGCAGATGTCCCTGCACGTGGCTCATGCAAACCACCATCTCCTTCATCTCACTCATGCCCTGGCATTCCCAGCTCCCCACACATGCGTCAGGTTCCCAGTATTCTGCAGACCTCAGTGAAGAGCTCCGTTCTCCACTCCTCAAGCTCCTCAGTGCATGCTGCCAAGCTGCCCTTGATGCGAAGATCACACAGGCAGGCCATGCGGTAAGCTCTGTCCCTGCAGAGAGGATGGAGTCACTTCCGCACGCCTGCCTGCAACCTCTTCATAAAGACCCTGGTCCATGGAAGAAGGGAGGATCCCTGCACCAGAGCAGACTCCAGAGACCAGTTGAGGGCATGAATTAGGGAGATGACCTGCCCTAGGTTGGCCGTGTGACCACACAGGACATCAATGTTCTCTTGGAAAGGCTTGAGCACATCCACCATCTGGAAGAGGGCTAGCCAATCCATAGCACTGATGTCCACCTCTTTTTCCCCAGGCAGAATTGGCATGGAGGACATGACAGTCTTCTGCTCAACCATGTGGAACACCATGATGTAGGTGAAGTTCCACCTGGTTGGCAGGTCCATCATGAGAACACGTGTCTCTTGTCCCAACTCTTGCCTCTCATGCAGCCAGCAGGCAGCTTTCAGGCTGCATGAGAAATTCCCCACCAGTTGGGGGCATTGCTCCAAGAATGCCTGCATCTCCCGGGTGCCTGTGTCCCCCTTGGGCTTGATGTGGCTGCCCAGACCAATGGCATTGTGCATAACAAGGTTTAATTTGTGCACCATGCACACTATGCCCTCAAAGCCCACTGCATTCAATGCTGCTAACATGTTTTGCTCAGCATCCATGACCATGTGGCCACAGATGACCTTACCCTCCCATGACCACTGCTGCAGCACAGCCAGGAACTCATCGGCAATGTTCCTCCCTGTTGCCTGAGCATCCATGTGCCATGCTTGCAGCAGAATGGTCCTGTAGTTTGGTGGCAGGACAAAGGTGTCCCCCCTGCAGCCCTGTTGCCGATGCCCTGCCATTCCTCAGGTCCTCCAGCTGCCACCAATGGGCCGTGAGTGAGAGGTATCCATGGTGACCTCCACTCCACAGGTCAGTCGTGAAGTGCATCTTCCGCCCTTGTGCCCGTGAAAGCTGGCCATGGACCACTTCCAGCATGGAGGTGAGGGCCAGACTCTACAACTGATGATTTTCCGTGAGTGGGGGTCGTATCATAGAGGAAAAAAAATGCAGCAATCGACAGAAGGCTAGACCTTCCACTGTGGACAGTGGAAGTCCAAGCAGGGCAATCGTCTTGGCGACAAGATGAGTGGCCGCCTCCTATGCCTTGCCCTTAGACTGCCTGCTGAGGGTCAATGCAGACCCAATGGGCACAACTTATTGTATTGTGGCCTGTTCCCAGCCCCAGCAACCTCCCTGGCTGTCCTTTTTGAAGGAGGTGCCTCCTTCTGCATCCCCATTAGACAGTGGCAACAAACAGCCTTCCCCAGACAGAAGCCTTGGGTGGTACCTCTCCAGATGTTGGCAGAGGGTGGTAGAGGACAGATGTCTGGGTTTTGACCCCCTCCAGATCACCACAAGGCAGACATTGCAGAGCACCAGCCATGGGTCATTGGTCACCATGGTGAAATTATCCCATAGGGACCCTCTGCCCTGTTTGACATGATGATAATCCATTGCCTGCCCCTTCCTGCTGCTGGCCTGGGAAGACTGTGTGCCAGTGGTGCTGTTCTGGGAGTATGGAGGGGATGAGCCTAGGTACAGGGGTGTTGGTGGTGGTGAAACCTGCCCCGCCATTATTGGTTTCGAGGACTGGGAGGTTTCCGGATCCTTTGGAACCAGTAACTCCTCAGATTCCTCCAGGAGGAGGAGCGGCAGTTCTTTGGGCTCTGCTTCCACACCTGTCTGCAAGGCCACTGGAGGAGGAAAGGTGGTGGTAGCTGGTCTAGTCAGGGGCTTTTTCCTCTTGGAAGACCCCTCTGCCCTTCATTTCTACCTTCGTTTGTACCCTGCTGCCTCCTAAACCACACGTCAAATAAAAGGGAGGGGAAGGAAAAACTAAGTGGGATAATATAGGAGAGGGTGTAATAATAAAATTTATTTTTTAAAGGAGAAACAGGATGGTGGGGGAGGAGTTGAAGATTTTCTTTAATATTTATTATTTTAAAAGAGTAATGGGGGGGGGGGAAGAAGCAGGAAAACTAACACCTCTAAATAACTAAATAGACAGCCAGTCCACACCACACACAGACACAAACACTCTGGAATTAAAGGGGGGGAAGAGGGTAAAACACACACACACACACACACACACACACACTGCTTGTCTGCCTTTTTTTGATTATTCTCCTCTTTGTTATATAATCATGGCCACAGAAGCAGGATTTTCACTCATTGGCTATACATTGGAAGTCCATCATCATGCAAACCTTCTTTACCTGCTTGAACTATGTTTATTTCACATACTATCGTCTTAAGTGTAGAAATTAAAAAGATTCAAGCCTCAGGAGTTTTTCAGAGGGCATATAAAGATTCATCGGTTTTTGTGATGTAGCAGTAATAATTAAGAAATCAATGGCAAATTAAAAGTGCACAAACCCTAAGGGGGGGGGGAGCACTGTAGTTAATAAACAGGAAAGGTTTAATCAATTTTGAACTTCTCTTAACGGTGGTGCTCTCTGTGTTACAACAAGCTACAAAACAAGTGTACAGTAATAGTCACTGCATCCTTTTTTGCTTTATAACCAAGACTGTGCCATTTTACAGTGTTTGGAGCATGTGTTGTGTATCTGCTGCCTGCCCTCCTGTGTAGTCAGCCACACATTATCTGCAAACCAGAAGAGTGACTGATTAAACTGTAGTCTCAGACTCCAGATTGACTTTTCCACTAAGCCATTCTATTGGTTTCTCCTATCATGACAGACTTTATTTTCTTCATCCTATTTTATATACCATTGTGACTGTTTCCTCTTGATGAAATACATGAAGCATCTACTGGGTCCAATAAGAACAGGAAAAAAAATGTATTCTACTACTTAATTTATTCAACTTCAACTATTGCTTCACTAACAAGGGTCAAACATTTTCCAAGACAGAACACTATTTATCATGCCTTCTGGGTTCCTTAAATATAACCCTCTTGCAGCCGCTCAACTGGCTGACAAACTGTTTCCCGGCACAATTCAAAGTGCTGTTTTTAACTTATAAAGCCCTAAACAGCTTAGGTCCAAGCTATCTCAAGGACAGTGTGTCCCTGTATGAATTTGCTTGGGTGTTAAGATCATCAGGGGAGGCTTTTGTCTCGGTTCCACCACCTTCACAGGTGCATTTGGTGGGGGCACAGGAGAGGGCTTTCTCTGTTGCTGCTCCTAGACTCTGGAAATCCCTCCCACAGGAGGCCAGGCTGGCCCCATCTTTGCTGTCCTTCCACAAGTATACACAGACTTTTCTCTTCAGACAGACATTCCCTTATTGATTGGCTGTCTCAGAGGGTTTTTAATTTTTTTTTAACTCTGCCTCATTTGTCATTCCTCTACATTTCCTCCATCCATTTGTCACACTTGCCTCTCTGTCACTGCTATCTTTCCCTTTTCTCTTATTTTACCTTGGCTTCTCTCTTCTCCACACTCATTTTCTACATCTGCCTAATGTTTACACTTGTTCTTTCTCTCTGTCTTGTTACTACACTCACTGCTTTACTCCCTGGGTTCATCTCAAGAGCTAACTAAACAGTACCTCTACCTCCACTCTATTTTCCCTTTCACCTTCTGCTGTGGCTCAGCTTCCTCTTTGGACCAGCAAATAAGCAGCGACCACAACAGGCTTTGTCATGACATTCTAGGCAGGTGTTATTACTTGGGGGCTACTTTGTTAGCATGCAGAGAATTTTTATCATATGGAGTTAGGGATGATTTTTGCATCTGCTATAACATAAATGAGCTGGATTTCCCGTTTCCCATGTGAATTATTGAACTCCATTCTTTCTAAAACGGAGCCTTCTGAATGTTCTGCTTCTGATGTTTTGTTCCTGGTCCTTCAATAAGAGCTTCTTGCTATTGATCTAATGTCTAGGCCAGATGAGGAAACCGACAAAGCACAAGGTAGCAAAGCAGTCTGGAGGTTATACAATATTTCAAAGACCTCAAAGTAAACAATGTGCTTGACAAGGTTTGAAGCTCAGTTAAGACCTTTTTATCCTCTTAGCTCAGAACTACACCACCCAGGCTTCACAGAACTACACCCCAACAGTAGAAATTTTTGAAGGGAGTGACATTCTTTTCACCACCTTCTGTCTTCCCAAGAGTTCAAGCCAAGCACACAGTTGCTATTGACACACCAGCTCCAGGAAGTATGGAGTGTGTTCTCACTACTAGGGCCAGTACAGGGAAACTAATATTTGTATAGGCTCGTGGTTCTTGGATTTAGACTTATGGACCTTGGTATTATGGGCTGGGTTTTCTCCCTGTATCTCATTGGGAGGTCTCTATCTTTCCTAAGCGTATTGAGTCTGCTGCACCTCCTAATGGAGGAAGAGAGGCTCTGTGTGCTGGGCACAAGTCAATGCTGGACATGAATCATGACAAGTAAATGGACATTTTTCAGTGGTGGCTCCATCATTTTCGAATTGTCTTCCCATAAAAACACATATGACTCGGACTTAACTGATTTTTAAGAAAACCCTAAATAATCTCTAGGGTTCATTTTATTATTGTTTTACATGCTGGTCTTGTTTTATATATATATATATTAGATGTAATTGTTTTGAAGGTTCAGTTTGTATTTTGTTATTGGTTAATGGGTACTGATTACCTCTGAGGGTACTTAAAAGAGTAGCAAATTATAACCTTTAAAATAAAGGGGGGAAAGTCCTTTCTGAAGCAGCCTGTTGTTTTATATGTTTATGTTATTTCAGATCACTCCCTACTGCCCACCCATGTTTTCCAGTCTGCAGTTCAGCAGTTAATGTTCAACAACTGCTTCAAAAAAATTCCATTGAGTAATTCTGGGTATGTATAATTTTGAGGAACATATTACACTCCTCAATCTAACATTCTAAATGGTTTACCAAAAGATGCACTATAAATTAGAGGGCAAATCCTAACCACAGCAAAGTCTAGAGAAAAGCCTGTGAATGTTTGTCAAACCACTGGAAGTCACTCAACAAATTTTAAACTTTTATAAATGAGCCATTTACACTCTTTCTACCCTCCAATCATCATGGACCACCCTCAAATTTGCCCCTCCTACACTGAGAAGTTTCACATCGATCCATTGAGCTGTTTTCTGAGTAACAGCTATAACAATTAAACAACATTCAGATTTTTGGTAATAACAGTGGAGTACTATTTCCCCAGCTCCTTCTTAATTGTTATGACAGTGATTCCATAAAGATATAATTGCCTAGTGCATATTTTTCAGCCCTACAATAAACGTTTTACTAAGCTATGAGATGGACAGAGGTGAACTGTACCATGGTTGAAGACAGTGAGTCTTTCTTGTCTGCATGCTTTCATATGCTATTGGATGGGTGACAATAAGAAAACACTCCGCAGTCTACTGTATGAGAGGAAAACAGGCATTCGGCTGTGCGGCATTTTTTTTTTAAATCAGGAAGACAAGGAAGTAGTGGGCAAGCAAAGTAATGGATTGAGAGATGGAAGTAATGCTTTGATTTTGTTGCTATCATCATCTAACTGTTCAGTGACAAATGCAAACTTGATCTTTATGCAGGTGTACAAAAGAGGTTAATCTAAAAGTGGGAGCAGAAATACAGTTCTGGCTGTACTTCCTGGCTTTCACGGTTTGCATTGGAAAAGGGACTTTCTGAAGAGAAACGTTTGTGTTATACATACACAGTATACTCAGTCTTTAATGCCACAAGGGAGATCCTGAAAAATAAGGGTACCTGATTGTATGTATACATAGAGTAGACTGACTTCAGGCTTTCTTTCACATACAAACTGAGATAGGGAGAGGGTGAGGCTACAAACCTCTCCATGCTCACACTTTCAAATTAACTCTTTTTTGAATCTGTCTTTATCCTAGACAATGCTATATAAATGCTCACCACCAAAGGAGCTATTTCTTCAAATAAGGACTGACAGCCACACCACATGGCAATTTTTAACACATGACATGCAATATTCTTGAATGGCGGGATATGGTGGAACTTACAGCTCCATGATTTTCAATCATTTAGTTTCCAGGAAGTTGATGAAAATAGGTGATACTCATGACAGCTGCTAATATGTCTTTGAAGTGATACTATTCCTGAACATATTCTTCCTTTATAGTACTACTGATAGAACTATAGATCACTGAAATGAACAGCTGCACTACACTACTTCTACAATAATCCTTTAAACTTGTCTAGGATAAACTAGATTTATTCCAAAAGGCAGCAAGAACAAAGTATTCCCATGACTTGCATTTGTTCAGAGATATGAAGTAGTGTATGCACTCTTTACTAGACTGGTAGCAGAAGAAATCTCCATGGGTTTTCAACTACCTGGTAAGGTTCTGCAAAAATCAAAGCCACTATATCTTTAATACTATGGAAAGACATGGACCACAGGCATTTTGGAACAGCTCGGAGGAGTCAATACATTTTAATCCACACTGGCCTAAAGGTTTTGCTTTTATGGTCTAGGAAAAAAAATCTTCCTATTATTGAAACTTGGCATTTATATAGATTTAGGTCTAATTCCTCACTGTGTTGGAGCACCTGCAGAGTCACAAGTTTATTTCCCCAATGTGTTTTCTAGAAGAGCCAGTCTGTGTAGCTTTGGATAAACTACTTGGGCCCCCAGAGCCCCAAGAAGAAGGAACTGGTAAACCACTTCTGAGTACGTTTATGGCATTATTGAAGATACGGAAAGTAGATAAAACAACCATTTTAATCAGGTTAATTTCTATGGTTCTATTAAAGTGTAAGTACCTAGGACTTGGTCATCAACAATAAGTGCGGTGGAGGGTTCTTCCTACCACTATGGGATGAGACAACCAGAGAATATCATAGACAGCTGGTGCCTATCTGACAGGACTAGGCCAGACATAATGGCATTTAATCAGATTCAAATGCTATATTCCAAAACTGGCTGCAGTCCTGATTACAGTGGTGTAGCTTTAAGCTATAACCAAATGCAAGGTTTAATCAAATTTTTCAAAAGATGTATTTCTTCCTAATACATTCCCTTACTCTTTGAGGGGTCAGAATACTTTACTTTCTGGCTTTTCCACTTCAGACTTGAAATTCATTTCATGAATTCTCTGATATAGTGCTTGCTTAGTCTACTACTTGCTTCTATGATTTTGGTTGTCCTTTTTCTATTCTATTCACTGCTTTGCTTATCCTCATTATAGATACTATAAACTGTTTCTTCCAGTAATGTAGTAGCGCTCTTGTCTTCATCTCTCTACTCTGGCCCTTCTTTTTGTCTCCTTGATATTTCACTAGTAATTTTCTCAAACCATCAATATCTACTTGCACAGTCCATACCTACCTTTTCTCATGACTACCCTTGTAAGTGATGTGTCCACCCTGCATATCTTTTATCCAATCTCTATTCTTTCTTTTAAATATGCCTTTAAAATTGATCCAGACCTTTGCACATCAAGGCTTAAATCCTGTCACAGATTGCCTAAATCTCATCAAAACCACTGTTTAGGCAGTCTAATTGTTGCTTAAACTAGATGGTAAGACTGGCCTCTTTTCACTCCCTCTTCCAATTATATCAAATGTTTACTTTGTGAAATACAGAAAAGCAGAAACTTTTTAAAATTTTGCAATGTATAGCATGTCTAGACATGTAGTAGACTAAGTCTATGAGCATAAAGGTAAAGGTTCCCCTTGACATTTAGTCCAGTCGTGTCCGACTCTAGGGCGCGGTGCTCATCCCCATCTCCAAGCCATAGAGCCAGCGTTTGTCCGTAGACAGTTTCCATGGTCACGTGGCCAGCGCGACTAGACACGGAACGCCGTTACCTTCCCACCGAGGTGGTACCTATTTATCTGCTCGCATTTACATGCTTTTGAACTGCTAGGTTGGCAGGAGCTGGGACAAGTGACGGGAGCTCACTCCGTTGCGTGGATTCGATCTTACGACTGCTGGTCTTCTGACCCTGCAGCACAGAGGCTTCTGCGATTTAACCCACAGCGCCACCACGTCCCCCCGCAGCGCCACCACGTCCCCTATGACGTCCTCTATGAGCATAGTTGTATTCTATTGAGATCTTCATTCTATCACTATTCCTAGAAATTTTGTTTTCAACAACTGTTTTGAAATTTCTACTTCTAGACATGTTTCTTAAGTGAAAAAGAATCAGATATATATTACACAGGTAAAAAGAAGGAGGCATTTTTGTACTGTTACATATATGCTTGTGTAATTACATAAAGGAAAAACAACTAGAAATATATGGACAAATTCATGTAGATGTTGACAAACCTGTCATGTTTAAAATAGATGGAATACTAATTATGTTTAAAATAAGATACAAGAGTACCATGCATGAACCACTGCTTGTATTCTGACAAATTAGGCTAGATGTTACTCAATGAACATGCAAAACAGAAGAAAACCCTTGCATAATGTTCAATGTAATGCAAACTGTGTGGAATGTTCTTCATGGCATGGGTATTAAAGAATGGGCAAACATTTCTGGCAGCCATATATTTCTGTGGCCTAAACTGAGAGAGAGGAACATCTAAATAGACCCTGTTATATACTGTGTATATCAATCATTTCAAAAGGCTGGGTACTATGCATCTGGAAAAGAATCTTAAACAGATATATGAAAATATTATGAATACCAATTATATGCATTAAAATATACTTGGTATTCTTGTATAATACTGTACAATTCTTGTATTATACTTGGTAAATATACTTGGTAAAATATACTTGCTATATATTCCAGAAAAGCTAGGAAGATTAAAATATAGCATATTTATAGACAAACCTAAGATCAGCATGAAGTGGGGGGGGGGGGTTCTACCCATCCTGGAATGCTTAACTGAGAAAGATTACAGTGGGTCTTTCAATGAACTTGAGCTTCACATAATTCCCACCCCACGAAACCAAAAAGCCCCGAAAGTATTTTCCTCTAAATTAGAGCAAATACAATATTACTGATGTTTAAATAAACAGGAGGTTGTTTTCACTTAAAATCTATCATAGACCTAGACATAATCTGAGATGCTCCTCCAAGTTTGTCCAACAAAGGAAGAACGGTGAGTGATTGCATTTTTAGTGGAGGAATCCCATCTTACCAAAAGAAGTTCACTGCTGCCTATAATATAGCCTTTTTGGTATCAGAGGAAGATTTTTTTATTATCCCAGGAATTTTCATAATTTTAAAAAATGTATAGTAGCTTGTATTTTTACATTTTGATCAGGTTTCATTACATGCTGCAGTGTTTTCATCTCTTGTTAGGGTTTTCTTCACTGCTATTTTATTATTATACTTTTTTTACATTGTGATTTTGTATTTTGTAGGTTGGGTGACAAATTTATCCAAATGATCTCATCTAAGTGTGACTGAATCTACATCTTTTACTATGATTTTAATTCACTTATAGTCTGACACAAAAAGTCTGATTATTGCATAGTTTAAAATTGAAATACACATATACATACACAACATATATACCATATATACAGATATATTTAGAAAATGTTTTATGGATATGAGAAGAATTCTCCACCCCACCCCCCACACCCCTACACTCACATGCACCTTTGTCTCTGTAGCACAACGACAAAGAAATAATTCATATTAGGTTGCAGGATACCTTTTTGAATATAGCACTATTCTGACTCCATTTTTATAATCTCTAAATAATATTTAGCTTTAAATGTTACTATGGTATCCTCATCAGGACCAGAAAAAGGGAATTCAATTTTCAAAGATAATTATGTTAGATAACTGCCTTATCCTTTTTCAGAAACAATCTGATAAATACCTAATTACCAGCCGAGTGATTTCAGAGCCACACAGCTGGGTCTGACAGGAGGCTACCAGGAATTAAAATGTGTCCCAGAGCCATTGATGGACAGTGAACTATTTCACTTAGCTGACAAGATGCACAGAATAGAGTATCCCTCGATAATACAAAAAAGGAATAAGATAGTGAACTTTTTTCACACACAATCAATATTGTTTCATGCTTTTGATTCCTCAAGTGATTTAGGAAAGCCTTCACAGGGTCACATTTTCTTTGAAGAAGAGAACATTGAACACTTATGCTGCTCAGTAAAATTTTACTTATTTGTAGATCAACAATTATTACAATGGTGTAGATCAACAATTCTGATAATGGTGCAAGAGAGAGTAGTGCCATGAAATTTTCAAATCCCTACTGCAACTGATGCTTCCACAGACATTAATGCAATGAAAGCCCATTTTCCCACAAGTCCATTATATTGTTATATCCATTCTTGAAAGAAAAAAAAAGTCAGTAAAACCATCTTGATCTGAAAGCAGTTCTGTCTATATACCTGCACCCTCAAAGTGTTTTGCAGCCTCCAGTATAAGTGTAATAATATACACTGGCAAAGCAGACTCATATTTACTCTCATACAAAATTATAAACTGTTAGAACATGTTTTTTTTCTTCAGAGTACACAAAATTTATTTAACAGGTTCCTTCCACCTATCCATCAACTTCAGAATCAGTCCTCTGAGCAAAAAGGTTGATTTCATATACTTTGGGTATATCAAGTTCGGTTAGCATGCCGACACTTACTACCCTTGTATAACCTATCATCTGCTTATTGGACCTAAGTTGCTGTAATACAATGGAGAGCTATACAGGTGCCAAACACAAATAAGGGTAAATGGTAAGGAATGGTTTCCCATAATGTATGTATGTATAATTACTATCATTGGAGCAGCCTTTGGAAAACACATAAAAATGGTCACCAGTTCTCTCAAGGGGCCAGTCTGTCTATTGTGAAATGGAAAATACTTTGATAAGCAAAGCTTTCCCTTGGCATTTCCTTCCCCAAGCCTCAATCTATGTCCAGACATCCTCTCAAACAATCTAGTTGGAGATGGGGTGGGGTTGCATTTATGTTGGGTTGGGTGCCATGCTATCTTCAAGAATTACAGTACATCCTCTTAAATTAAGCTTACACGGTCAGAGGCAGTATACCCAATAGTGTCAGATACCAGGAGCAGCCAGTCAGGGAGAGTTTTGCTTATTATCATCATTATCATCATCTTAGAACTGCGGAGCTGGAAGGGACCCTATGGATCATCAAATCCAGCTAGATCCTCCTAACGTAATATTAGCCAGTGCCTGCCAACCATAGATTCTAGAGATTTATATGAAATACAGTTTTATAGGGTTCTGCTGATATTATATTTATGTATGTAAAGACAATTTTTAGGTCCTGTATGTGAGAAACCAGAGTTGGACCTAGTACATGGCAACTCACTTAAACCAGATCATTTTGCCTGCAGTCCAGTGCAGTGCTTGCCTAAGCCACAGATCCTTATGTCTCTTTTTCTCAGGTGCATGCAAGCGCTGTTTCTTAGGCATGAAATCTCCCTCTCTCTCTCACACACACACATGTCCTCTCTCCCTCCCTCTCTCTGTCATGCCCATTCTCTCTCTGTGAGCATAAGCTCATACCCTCTCATGTGTGTATACCAGTCCATTTGCTCTTGTACAGCCACACTCTCTTATACCTTCTCTCATTTACTCTCTTGTATGTGTGCCTTTTCACACCCACTCACCTGTTCTCACTCTTGTTCTCTTGCTCACTCTCACTTTTTCTTATACATGTGAAGCATCCACTATTTCACATAACCTGCCATCTCTCACATGTGCTTGTTCTCTTACATGTACTCATTCTTGTTCACATATGCTTCCTCTCTCTCTCTCTATTACTCTCTCTCTCTCATGCATGTGCCTGATTTTGCACACATACTTTCTCTTTCACACATGTATACTCATCCACCTCTTTCTCTCCCTTCTTCTCTGTCATATTATGTTTTGCATAGATATGCAAAAGATAATATGACTCTCTCACTCTCTCCTTGCCATCTCAGCATTGCTTTTCTTCCTCCTTAGTTCCCATTTCCCTACATTGCTTCTTCCATGAAGAAAGGCAGTGCAGGTTGGCAATACAAAATAAACCACCTATATGACTCTTCCTTCATTTTTGTCATTGCTCAATAACAAATAATAATAATAATTTAATAATTTTGTAAATTATTAAATAATAGTTGTCATGAGATTGAAGGAGAGTGGGACTTGTAGTCAAAGAGAAGGAAAGAAAAAGGAGTCTGTTAGGTTTTAAAAGTGAAAGGAGTTGAAGACATGGGAATGTGAAAAAGGCAGAGAGGCTGTTTTTCTTAATTTACAGCCAGGCTGGTACAGAGTGAAACCTGATAAGGATGCAAGGACAAAAGCCCCAGTGTGAAGACCCAACAATTTCTTTTCTAATTGGAATGGAGATAAACCACCTGCATCTCCATGAGAATTGGGGGTGGAGTGAGCAGTTACGCCTCTTTGAGTTAATTGGCTTACAGTCATGAAGAAGGAGGTCCGATGAATGTAGAAAAATGGACGATGGGTTATGTGAGAGAGAGACCATTTTGTGGAAGAGAACTTTTGCCTGAGAGAAGTTCTTGATGTTTTGTGTAACTGAAAGGAAAAGAATGTAGGTAAGAAAAGAAGGAGGTGGGGCTAGCCCACCTTAGCCCAGTTTTTAGTGTTTATTATTTTAATGGGAATTAGTTGTTGTATTTAATTATAGTAAACCTTTGAACATGTCTTTATGCTAACGCTTGAGCAAAAACAAACTGTTTCTATGAAACTATATTTTCTTAATAAAAAGTAATTATAAAAATCCTTATTGAGGACTAGTCTCTTGTATCAGCAGGGTTTGGCTAAATCCAGGGAGTGGTAAAGGGCCATTGACTATCTACCATAGAGAAGTCCTATTTAACTGAGCTGTTGTGAGTTCTAAGGAATCACGAAGCCCATGTTGCAGTACTTGCAGAGTGCTGAGTAAGGTAAAGTGTTCTTTAAAGGTCAGGCTTGTTCCAGGCACAGATGCTATGCACTGCTGGAGGTTGAGAACTTGCCCCAACGTAAAGTGGTAGATTTGTGGCCTGCGGAACTCCCTGCCCGAACGCCATACGCTCCTTAGGGAGATTTGGTCATCACAATAGTAATTTACAGGCAGACTCTGGGTTCTTGCTATTGAAAACTAGTAAATTACAAGTAAAAACTAGTAAAAAAACCTAATAAATGTAACCATTACAAGCAAAAACGTAACTTTGTTCCTGGTTGTTACTTAGAATACAAGTTGTTCCAAAACAAATTTGTTAAAACCAAGTTTCATCCTCGCTGTGATGATAACAATGTAATTAGCACTTTATATCACTTCAGATTTTTCAGAGCACTTAACATACATGATTTCTGTAAGACTGACAAACATCCATAAAATACAGACAATATTTATTTATTTAAATTTTTTTTACCCCAACTTTCTCCTTAAGAAGGACCAAAACCGGCTTACATCTTTAAAAGATAATATTCAAAGCTAAAAACAATGTATATAGTAAAAAGGATCAAGCAAAAACAAATAGATTTAAACTCAATAGACTGGATAAGCAGTCTGAGATTCCTTGGAGGCAGGCAATTCTGGGAGACTAGTCACATTTCTCCAATCTGCTTCTGTACACCATTTAAACTATGGATTTTAATCCTAAAGAAAATGATACTAATTATTATGAATTTTAAAAAATTGATAATTTTGTAACAGAGGTTAAGATGGGTACTACTGTAAACACTGTGAATGGATTCAAATAAGACCACACATGCCAACTGAGAATGGAGGAGTTTCTGTCAAGTTAGAATCAGAATAGATTTCAAGAGAAATGTTGGGCAATCCAGCATTTTGAATTAATGTTAGCTCCAGGCCTGTGCCTTTTTTCTCCAGAAATGAGATTTGCCTGATCAAAACTTCTCAGTAAGAGTGTACATTAGAGCACTGAGATTCCTTTCATCATGAACATGCCCTGTGAGGATGAAACTAAGGATTCAAAATCAAATGCAGCTCTTGCAAACAGACCTGTTTCCTTATCAATCCATAGCAACTGAATGTGTGAGGAGTTTTCAGGAAAGTGGACAGACTCTCTTGAATACATTTATCCTGCAATTTCCTCAAGCCAGGACACGGAGGTTTGTCTTGCTGGGGATAGGAGATTGGTGTGTGTGTGCTATAGGTGACAGCAAGGATGGAAGAAGGTACCATTTTTCACCCTAGAATATACACTGTCATTCAAAGATAACAAGAATATATCAGCAGCACAGAGGTAGTGAAAGTTGTTACAATTCCTTATTATCTAATCACTTGAATAAACCCTTCATTTTTTTCAGAAAGAGTGGTGGTGAATAAGGGTGGAAAGAAGTACTATTTTTAATAGCAGACAGTAGATTTGATATATTCCAGCTAAAATGTCCATGTTACAACATTCCTGTTTTAAAACACAGTATCCCATTTTGAAACACTGACATTTCATGGTTAGCAACATTAATACACTACAGACTTCTTCACATTTGCATATAAATTAAGTCAACTATATCAACATTTTCTTTTCAATAGTTTATTTAATTTGAACTAGGCATGCTCTTGGATTTTTGGACTTAGTTTTCCATAACATAAGGAACAGCTAAACAGTATTTATGGGTCTTCTGTGGGGAAAAAAAGTAAATTGAATCAAACATATGGCACAACCACATCAAATAAAGATTCAGAGTAGGAAAAAGGAAAATGGTGAACTGATCAAAACTGTGGAAATGGGAGAAAAGACTTAAAATGTCTCTTGCGTGTTTTCAGAGTTACAGTGACTTGCAAACAATTTATTTGTGAAAAACACCCTTATTTATTTCTGTGGCTATTAACTATTTTATTTGGTGCATTACTACACTTAGAAATAGCATTTTGCTGTTGAAAATAGGTGTAAGCCACAGTAGGGTGTCCTTGTAGCATGTACATGTAGCTTCATGTCAGAAAAGGATTAGGGTACTTTTTCTCCAGAGTGCTCTGATTACAGAGATGTATGTAAGATGTGCATATGATGGAACAAAGAAAACTGTTTTAAGACAAAGGAAGCAGCAGAGAAAGAGGAGAAATACGTAGCTGAAGGCAGAAACATTTAAAAGGAAGGCCCATAATGCTTTTTCAAATCAGCTATACAGTCTCTGATTTCCTGTCTGGTAGGAACACACCAGTGTGGTGAAGTGAACAGGGTGATGGACTAGGACTCTGGAGAACATGCTTCAAATCCCCACTTGGCCATGGAAACTCAGTGGGGGAGAAGAACTAGTAAAATAAAAAATCACTCCTTAAATATCTCATTTTCCTTGAAAGCCCTATTATGGTTGCTATCAATCCTGGCTTGATGGCACAGAACACACACACACAAGAGTGCACAAGCTGTTAACCTCCATCTAGTGTCTACTCACAAATATGGAAATACATTTTTAATAAAAGAAAATAAAACATTTTTATTTTTCTTCCAAGGAAGCAAAATGCAGGTAGCACTGTTTCTGGAACTTTTTGGCCTATAGGGAAATACTAAAATATGTGCATTTACACTAGGGTTGTAAGAAAAAGTAGTGAAATTCTTCAGTTTTGTCAAATTAGGCTATTTTAGGACAAGATGACAACTCAATAAGGAATTTCCAAGCCCTACAATATTTCTTGCCTCCAGGAAAGACCAAGAAGAAAAATGCTATTTTTTTTCTTGTCAACGTATCCATATTTTGCACAAACTGACTTTATGAAAACTTAGCATCCTTTTCTTCTGAGAAGCAAAGCACGCACATACACACAGAGAACAAATAACTACTGCTGAACTTCCAGTTATTAAAAACCCATTCAAAAAAAGAAGCAACAACGATCATTTTGTACAGTTTAATTTATTTGCATTAAAAAACCTGTTGCATTAGTTTCATAATTTTATCAAGAAATACTTCTCATTCTCTCCTCTTGTTCAGGGTGTCATAAAATACATTGCCCTCTTTGTGTGGTTCCTCATCCTTGCATGTGAGGACAAGACAAGTGACATTTTATATCCATGGTCTACACACATATATGTACACACACAGCTCTTACATATGTTCCACATGTTAATTGTCACACCTAAAAAACCAATAATATTAATTATTAAATCAAAATTATATATTTTTTCTTGATACATTAACTGCAATAATGACAATTATCTGAGATCAGAAGTGCAATGCCCTACTGGTCCCAAAGCCCCGCCAGCATGTGTAATGGTAAAATATGATGGAAATTTTAATCCAATAGTATATGGAGAACAATATCTGGTCCAGACATTACACCACCTATGGCTTCAATCCTGTATCTAAAAGAACCTCATTAACCTTGTGAGAATCTAGTTCTGAATAACAATATAGAGAATTATGCTTAAAAATGTGTTTGAAATATGCCTAAATACTATCAAATAGCAACCAACCTCCTTGTACCCCAAGCTTTTAGTGTGTTAGCATGCAGTGATATATACTTTGAAACAACTCCCCCTGTGGGAGTTGCACAAAAATAATGTTCTTCGTTTCATTAGCCTTACTCTGGTCTGATTGCAGCCATAAAATGCTTCTTCAAAAGAATGATTTTCTACTTGAAATGACTGAAGATCAATCATTTGCATGATTCTATTATGCTTAGCGCTAAGGAAGGAATGCCAAGTAATAATCATGCTCTTTACAATTCTTTCCCCCCTCTAGAATTTACTTAATCACCTACCTTTTCCATTTGATTACCATCTTGCGTTGAATCTCCTGCTTTGTGAGTCAAATTTGTTGCTCATATCTCTCTACTAGTATCTCTGGGAACATGATTTGATGCCAATTTTACCATATGCAAAAATATGGAAGAAATTTAATACTACAGTCTCAGTGCTGCTAATTGAGAAAATGAAATATCCAAACAGTATGGCTTTGATACTGCAAGCTCAACCTTTGAAAACTTCAGATTGTACTGTAACATGGCTAAAGAAGACTTGTGAAAACATCAAAACTGTAATATTTGATACAAGATTGTGATAATCAGGACATGGATTTCATTTCAAATGAAGTCCAAAATGTTTAAGGGAAAAAAAGCACCCCTAAAAACCTGTATTAAGCCAAATTTTAACTTACAATTTCCAGATTACCCCAGCTAATGCTAATTGAGAAAATCATGGTCCAAAAAAGTAAATTCTCTCTTCTAGAATTGTATGTTCAGAGAATAGCTACTTCCTGTGATTCATATTGCATTGCTAGTTTGGGAATGCAAGAAGCCAACAATATATCTTAATTAATTCAGATCAATTGGTTATTGCCATGCTGAAGATTGTATAAGATCTTTGTTTAAAATTTTTGATGTGTCTAAGATATCTATCAAGATTAGTGTCACTATTTTCCATTTCAATCCAGATGTTGTTTTCTCAGCAAAGCCAAAATTTCATATAAATCTTATAAGATACATATTCATTCATTCAAATTAGCTAAGTAGTAATACAAAGACTTGGAGAAAATACCTCTTGTATTCCAACAATAGTGAGATGAGATACTATTTCCTGGGTTACATTATAAGCAACAAACTTTGTTAAGAATATCAATATTTAACCACAGCTGGGAATCAGAAGTCTATTCTTAAATAATCCAGTTCCCAGTACCTTCCTAATATTCCATCTGCTATATAATATCTCTGTGTTGTATTTGGAATAAAGTTCAGAAACATCACAACATTCAGCTGATCTGCAAGGCCATTTTACTCATAAGTAGAGATGGGCATTGGTTCAGTGGATTGTGCCAGATTGTTTTTCAGACAAACAGATGTTCGATGCTTTCCAGCCCTGCCTCCTCTGGTGGGAACCTACTCAGAAGCAACGTCCTGAGGAGGCAGGGCTGGGAACTGTTGAACCACCTATTTGTTCAAAGTAGGAACTGGCATGAACTGCCAAACCAGTGGTTTGTGCCCATGTCTATTTATGAGCAAAATGACTTTTCTTTCACCTGCAGAGTGCTGCCTCTGAGTGGGTGCCCACCAGAGGAGGTGGGGCTTGGAATTGCTGAACACCGGTTCATGCTCATCTATACTCATAAGCTATAGTGTATATCATACCTAATATGTTTATGGTTAAGTATAAAATATTTAAACTACTGACAATTTAAGCCTGTGCAAGATGAATATGTAAGCCCCAGAACCAAATGGCCACTCACTAATGAGGTGCTGACTGTGTTTCTGAGCACGTGCCTAGAAATGCGACCAATAGCTTTTTTATATTAGGGAATTTGCCACTATGATGTTTTTACTTTAAATTAACAGTTAAACAATATAGAAACAAAATACAAAAACAAAAAAATGTACATATCTTACAACAACTCAGTAAACATAATCAAACTTAGTGCACCCATCACCAGGATCAACAGAGATATATTTTCTTCAAACTATTGGTTATGATGCCCCATAATCCTTCCAGTATAACATTATCTCTTGTTTGGGCAAACATCCTTTGCTTTTCAATAATACAAATTTCAAAAAGTTTTGCCATATATAAACAAACTTATTCACCTTTAATAATCCCTTTTTAAATCTTATGATACATGTCAGCTTGTCATTAATTGCTATTTCCCACACTTCATTATACCATTCACTTAATTGAAACATGTATTTAAGTACCCTGTTTCCCCGAAAATAAGACCTAACCTGAAAATAAGCCCTAGTAGGATTTTTCAGGATGCTCGTAATATAAGCCCTACCCCAAAAAGAAGCCCCAGTTAAGTGAAACCCCGTCCTCCACCATTGTGCAGCAACCAGAAGATGACATGACTATTTGAATAAATGTAGATGGTTGTACATGAAAAACATAAAACATCCCCTGAAAATAAGCCCTAATGTATTTTTTGGAGCAAAAATTAATATAAGACCCTGTCTTATTTTCGGGAAAACAGGGTGTGAATTTCTTACAGTCACTAATCCAGTTGCTGTTACCAAATTTATAATTCACTCTTTTTTAGCCCAGTCCCACTGCTCTTCATCAAAAATAGATAATAATGCAATGTTGTGTAATCTAATGTTACTTTTACAATTTTTCTATCTCTTTAAATACCAGCTTCTAAAATTTCAGTACTGCTTCACACTTCCACCACATACAGAAGTAAGTACCTATATCCTGTCCACATCTCCAATTTTGGAGTATTTATAATCCATAATATTTAATTTCACAGGTGTCAAATTCTATCTCCAAATCAATTTATTAAAAAATTCCTTTATTCTCACAGACGTTCTTGTTTCAGTACTCATTTCCTTAGTCAAATCTGCTTCCCATAATGTTTTATGAGCTTCTTGGGAAACACTTGACACTACGATGTATCTTATGGTGTAAATTACCACTAGCATTCAGGTCACTAGGGCAATTAGTCTCCTCCCACTCTAAACTCCTCAAGAAAGTCATATAAACTATGAGTTATTGGAAACCATGGCTTCCTTGAACATGTCCCAACATGTTAACGGCCCTACACACGTGGGTGGTCATACGCTAGA
Organism: Intellagama lesueurii; assembly: GCA_037013535.1. Lineage (NCBI taxonomy): Eukaryota > Metazoa > Chordata > Lepidosauria > Squamata > Agamidae > Intellagama > Intellagama lesueurii. The sequence continues at coordinate 52,611,609 of JBAJHW010000003.1, read as the reverse complement.
CCTGGTGTTTTCCACTAAATGGAGCAAGTGTGGTCTGATGGTGACTGACCTTGTGTCAGTTCCCTTGTCATGGTCAGATCACCACCTAATAAAATGTAACCTCTCAGTGGCTCTCCCTCCCCGCAGGGAGCATGGACTTATTTTAATGGTCTGCCCTTGAAGGCTACTGGATCCTTTAGGATTCCAGGATTCCATGAGAGGGATTCTGGCTGATCTGACTGGCGCTCCTGTCGAGGCTCTGGTTGATGGCTGGTCTACTGCCACCACCAGGGCTGTAGACACGATTGCTCCTAAACGCCCTCTCTGGCACAGAGTTCGACCTGCGTCCTGGTTTAATCAGGAGCTACGAGCGATGAAGCAAAACAGGAGAAGGCTAAAGTGCAAATGGAGACGGAGCCTGATGGTTTATAATCGGAAAGCTGTCAGGGTCGCGACTAACCTTTACCTTGCTAAGGTGAGGGCTGCTAGTCGAGCTCACATCGCTAACCGGATAAGTGAAGCTTCAAATCAGCAGGTGGAACTTTTCCGTATAGTCCGCGACCTATCTGGAATTGGTCTAAGTGATGGGCCTCCTTCTACCATTTCACCCGACCAATTTGCAGCATTTTTAAAATCTAAAGTGGAGGCCATCCGCCGGGAGCTCCATTTTTGAATACAGTGGATCGAGCAGAGATATCCAGTGCTCCGCCTTGCCCGGTGAGTCTTGATCTCTTTCAGCCTGTGATGCCAGATATTGTGGACAAAGCACTTGATCGCTGTCGGGCCACCACTTCATCCCTTGACCCTTGCCCGGCCTGGCTAATCAAAGCAGCCAGGCCTATAACAATCGAATGGGCCACAGTAATAATCAATGGGTCTCTCCTGGAGGGCAAGGTACCTCTTGCCCTCAAGGAGACACTCATTAGGCCCATTAGGAAGAAACTAAATTTGGCGGCAGACGATATTGGCAATTATAGGCCCATCGCCAATGTTTCCTTCCTTAGCAAAGTGGTGGAGAGGGTGGTGGCCGACCAGCTTCAGGTTCATTTGGATGAAACAAATGCCCTGGATCCGTTTCAGTCGGGCTTCAGGCCGCGCCATGGTACAGAAACGGCATTGGTCGCCCTGTTGGATGACCTGTTGAGGGAGGCCGACGGGGTAAAACGTCCTTGTTGGTCCTCCTCGATATCTCAGCCGCCTTTGATACCGTCGACCATGGTATCCTCCTGAGGAGGCTCTCCGAATTGGGAATTGGTGGTCTGGCGCTTGCCTGGCTCCGATCCTTCTCGGGGGACCATCCTCAAGAGAGTACAGCTTGGGGAGAGAGTTTTGGCCCCGTGGAGCCTCAATTGTGGGGTTTCGCAGGGCTCGATTATCTCCCCAATGCTGTTTAATATCTATATGAGGCCTCTGGGTGGGGTCATCAGGGGGTGTGGGGCATCGTGCCATCAGTACGCTGATGACACTCAGCTCTACATCTCCTTTTTTCCAACCACAGTGGATGCCGTTCTGTCCCTTCAGCGCTGTCTGGGGGCTGTACTGCAATGGATGCAGGTGAATGGGCTGAGGCTGAACCCGGACAAGACGGAGGTCCTGAGGGTGGGTGGCCCCACCATTGGCAGTTTGGGAAACTCCCTCTCTTTTAGGGGGGTGACTCTCACCGCGAAGAGTGAGGTTCGCAGCTTGGGGATTCATCTGGACCCGGCGCTCACCATGGAAACTCAGGTGGCGTCTGTGGTCCGCTCCGCCTATTTCCATCTGTGGCGGATTGCCCAGCTGCGTCCCTATCTTGATGTTGGGGCGCTCACCACTTTGGTCCATGCGCTTGTTAGACCACTGCAATGCGCTCTACGTGGGCTACCTTTGAGATTGCTGTGGAAGCTTCAAATGGTGCAAAATGCGGCAGCCAGACTTCTTAGTGGGACGAGAAGACATCAGCATATTTCTCCCACTCTGGCCGCTTTGTATTGGCTGCCCGTTCGTTTCCACATTGATTTCAAAGTGTTAATGATTGCATATAAAGCCCTAAACGGTTTAGGACCTCGATACCTGGCAGAACGCCTCCTCCCACCTAGATCTACTCGTAACACTTGCTCTAGCCAGGAGGGGTGGCTGAGGAGCCTAACGCCAAGGGAGGCTCGGAAAGAAAAAACAAGAAACCGGGCCTTCTCGGCAGTGGCACTCCACCTCTGGAATAATCTCCCCTCCGAGATTCGCTTGGCCCCTTCGCTGGGTATTTTCAAGAGCCAACTCAAGACCTGGCTATTCAGGCAGGCCTTCCCTCCGGTCACCATCTGATTTATCCCTTTTTTCCATCTTGAATAATTTTCGTATTTGTTGTTAAATTGATATTATTTGATTGTTTTTATTCCATTTTGTTGTGAGCCGCCCAGAGTAGACGCTGTCTAGATGGGCGGGATACAAATTTAATAAATAAATAAATAAAACCAGCTGTGAATGCCAATTTGATCACAGGAGTAAGATATAAAAGGTAGTGCCAATAGTGTTTTAATAATTTCCCTCCCAGTAATTTATTCATAAAAAATTATCATCATCCTCAGTATTTTTTTTTATTCCTGACAGATTCACCTTCCATATTTTTTACCTCTCAGTAAGGAAAGCAGAATTATGGGGTGGGGAGATTTTGAATCGGCGAAGGGCTAGGAAGGGTAACTATAAAGGATTTTCTTCACTCTCCATACACTGCCTGGCATTCAATCTGTAATCACCCACAGCTACTTCCCATAATTCTTTTTTTTTTAAAAAAAAAAGGGGGGGGGAGAAGGAAAAAACCATGCAAGTATCCGTATGTAATATTCCACCCACATGACCAGATCAGCCCCGGTGCCGGAATTACCAGGTTCAAGAAGCCCCTTTCTAGTCACTCTGCCAAACCACCTTGTTTATCCTTGAGTGGGTGAGTCCCACAGAATCAAATATAGTAATGACTAGGGAACCTGTCTGGCCCCAGTGACTTCCAACACTCCAGTCTACCCTGACAGGCAGAGCTTTTTTGGATGATCAAAGATCCAAAAGGCTAGGCACTCAGAATCATTACATCCACCTTGCATGTTAGAACTGCCACCACAACCACAAAAGTGCCCAAACCCCTTGTAGCTGGCCAAGGCAAGACCACAAACTACTACAAACCCACTGAGTCAAAACCCCAGAAAGTTGGTTGGAGAATTTAATTTTTTTTATTAAAGATAATGAAAAGGCAAAGACAAAAGTTCAAAAAAGGTTTTAAAAGGTTTCAAAAAGCTTTTGGAAGAAAAGACAATTTGAGACGAAGTCTGAAGAAATTAAGAAAAAACATTAGAAAATAACAAAACTAGCTAATCTACCATTAGTGTAGGATCAGAATAGTTCTGAAGTTTACACAGAGTGTACTCTTCCAGGCATAGCATAACAGGACAGCAATTGAGCGTAGCATTTCCTAAGAGGTAAGCTAAGCCACCTAAAGTAACTTCTGAATCCCTTTTTTAGACATTAAACATCACATTCTGGAACCTTCCAAACAGTCTGCCAATTGGGCTTTGAGTTCCCTTGAATGTTCACAAGGACAAGAGCCCTTTCTGCCCCCTCTCTTCACACAGTTGAAGTCATTTTCCAATTAACATAGTACCAGCTAACAAGCTGACTTGGCCTTGAAGGCCTGGTTGGCAAAAGATAAACTGCAGGTGTTTCTCCTTTCTCATTACTGGGCAGACACTGCCTTCCACATTCCCAGTCACCATTCCAGGCACTAACAGAGAAGAGTGAATATTCCAGAAGAGTACCGTGTTCCATGTTTCCTTATTTCTCATTTTATTCTCATACACAACCTGAAATGTTAGAACAAAGTGTCCTCCACACATCTGCTGGTTCTGCTCTGTGCTTGAAGGCCCTGAGTCAAAATCTAAACAAAATCTAAAAATTCCATCACTGCCTCCTTCTCCATACAGGGAGGTGCTGGTGTTTGGAATTTTTAAAAAAAGAAACACATGGGAAGTTGTTGCTTATGCAGCACCTTATCTATGTGGAATATACTTTTTGAGGCAAGCTTCCATTTATATAGCTATCCCATTTAAGAAGTTACAGGAATTTACCAGATAAGCCAAATATGTGCCTAGTTAATTTGTAAAAATATAATTCAAATCAGAATAAAATGAACACCCGGATGGTTTAATAGCAGCTAACTGTATATTTCAGTCAAGGGAAATCTTGTCTCACTACTCTAAAAGAAAGCTTTGAAGTGAAGGCAAATGAGAACTATTTCTTCATACTTCAAAGGTTTTGAAAATGTCTCCCAGAAGAGATTATAGAGAAGAATTAAGTAATTATGAGATGAGAGGGCAAAAAATGATAAATGAAAAGCTGCCTAAGAGAAAACAAAAAAGTAAGAATAAACGGTATATTTATTCCTCATTAATACAACCATATGCCTCAATTCACTTTTTAAAATCCTTATGCTAGAAAAATAGACATGGATATGAGGGGAAAAGTTGTCTGCTAACATTTACAGCGGTCAAAAATATAATGTATATAACTTTCTATGTACATTTGATCAAATGATTGCAACTGATCCCTCAACAAAGAAGAGAGTCAATATCTAAAACTCTAGAATAATTGGCTCCTTAGCTAAAGAGGGCCTTAGAAATTTCATTTTATGTAAAATAAACATGGTGTCAGAGCTGGAAACAACAGGTTTCCATGCCCATACTGTTTCTCTGTCAAATCCAGTGTTTCTAAATGTTCTGTGAAGATCTCCACACTGCTGTTGAGCCACCTTGAATCCCACTGCCAAGACTCAAGCTGCATAGAATTGATTGCTTATCAATCAGCAAGCAGGAAATGGGATATCTGAAGAATTCTCATTGATTCCAGTACTTGATAATACATGCAACACATGTATTCTGTATCTACTTCCTTCTTTTTTCAGATCTACTTGGGGCAGATAGCAAACTCAGGTATATTCTCTGCATTCTAAGATGGAGTCTGCAGAAGCATATTGTGCTTCCTGTGCCACAAAACGTCAGTGCTAAGCCCTGATCCTCTTCTCAAATTCCCATACTGGATGACGGCAGCCACACTGAAGCTGATGGGCAAATGTGTTCTGTCAAGAGGTAAAGAGCTGAATCTAATGAATGAAAGAGGGGTTGAACATTGATGGTATCCTATGTGGTACTCTGTGTAGCCACTCTCACTCCAGTCACTTTTGAAATACAGCAGGGTATTTTCTAGACATGGTGAATCTACCACATCTACAAACAGAATATTATGAGGTGATAAACTGATCACCAGATAATAGTGAAAGCTTGAAAATGACACTTTTTGGATCACAACTCCCAGAAATCCTCAGCCAGTACCTGTGGAATTCTGGGAGCTGCAATACAGAAAAGTAATTTTCTAAGTGCTGATAGCTACCAACCTGATATTTAAAATAATAAACAGTCTGGCTGGTTTCAAAATGCTCCTCATCTGAATTTTATTCAAGCTTTGGAATTTCTAGTGACCATTTTGGATATGGTGTTTTAAAAATTTGCTCCAGAATTAAGACTCTTTTTTGTGTTAAAAAAAGTGGAATATTACATGTGCTTCTCACAGCAAGGAAGTCACAAGTTTCAACAGCTAATTCAACTTTTTGTTACAATTCTCAACCTTTATTGCTGATTGGAAGCAAATTTAGAATCTAATTTCCCAAAGCAAATGAAGCTGACTAAAACTGATAGTTCTATGGGTCATGGGGAGGGTTATGACTGGCTTTTAAATTACCAAAACTGAAATCATGCAACAGTACAATTTGTAAGTAAGTAAGTAAGTAAGGGAAATGTAGCTGAGCGTCTAATGAGGAGCATCCATGTATTAGAGTAGTCAAACATCCCATTCTAGCTATGCATCATCTAACATGCTATATTGTATTTACAAAGATACGAGAAAGCAATTTCCTTTTCTGCCACAGTTTCAATTTATTAATCCGAATCCCTACTTCTTTACCTGCCCAAATAGAGGCAACAATATTCTTTATCCTTTCAAGTTGTCATTTCTCAGTGACCATCGGCAACATATGTATTACATACTTTACAATATTATTAGTGAGAACATAATTTAATTTTAAGAGGGTAGGTGCCATTCTTTCCACTGTGGGACACCACCTCACTTATCATTAATCAGCATCCATCCTGTGGAAGCCAATAGCTGTGTGTCTACTTATTCCACATGCCTGCAGGCATAGTTTGAGGAAAACATTCAGACTTACTCCCCAATCAGGACAAGACATATTATAGCTGGCATGTGCAGTTTAATGTTCAGTAGCCATAAAACAGAAACATATTTCTATGGTTACCTTTTCTTGGGCATATATTTTTACCACCCTAATATACTGAGACTAGGATTATGTAAAAATAGTATCACAAGGTTATTTCACTTTTTACTGTAAAATAATATCAACAAAAATAAACCAAGCATAGACTATATAAAGCCTGGTGAAGAAAGGAAGAAAATAAAGAAACACTGTGCTTGTAAAAGACTAGAAAGACAGCTGTGACATCCAATGGTTCACAATTAGTGATTCATTTTTTAAAAAGGTTAAATTGTTCATTCTTGTCAAACCATCAGTGGCATTTAGATTTACAACGCTTCTTGTCCTATGTCTGTAGTTATAGAGGTATCAGACAAGGTAGACAATGTCTCTTATATTTATGTATAACAAACCACATGCTATGCTTTTCTGCCATTGCTTCAAAATCTCCCTTTTTGACACTAGCCTTTTCTTGAAGCTCATGATAACAAAAGGAAGCATAGTGAGAATATAACACAATGTTAATTAAAACAGTCTTCTTTCTTAGTCTGTTCTGTAGCACAGCTGCTTAACTAGACTATGGGCATGCAACTCATACCTCTGGCTGATATTAAAATTGTTTATTCTCTTCATGTGAGAGGCTTCACTGATTTTTTTTCTTATGACTTTCATCCTGCCAAGTCATCTACAGTGGACCCACTGATTCCCTGTATAACTTTAGGAAACATGCCTGCAGCAGTATTTCACTACCTCCAGTTTCACAAAGAGCAAAATCCTAATTAAATCAGCTTAAATTTATAGCTAGCTGTGAATGTCAATGTTTGTTTTATTTGCAATTACATAAACTGTAATAAATGTAGAAGTGATAAGGAAATATTTTATTTGACGCAGTTTCACTGCTGTTTGTTAACGTTTAGAACAGTATAAGAAGTTAAAAAATATTTTTTTTTACAACCTTCAGCAAATGTAAATTGAAGAAACCACTATCTTAGATATGGACCAGAAACTATTCATCCTCAGTTTCATAATCCCTTTGCAGAACCTTTTGTATTCATTTATTTATGTTCTACATGGGATAATTTGCATTCTTTTGCAGCTATAGTCTCCATGTTAAAAAGCACAACATATACCTTTTGACAAGAATTTGTAAGGCTTCGTAAAATAAGTGAAGTCTGCAAATATAACAAAATAAAGATGATTCTTCATGTGCTGGGTTTTTGTTTTTTTGTTTGTTTGTTTTGCCTAATAATTCCATTCCCTACTGCAGTGATTTTTCTAGAGGACCCACCGGGGAGTTTCCTATGGTTAGCAGGAGCTAACTACAATGACTGCTAATGGGGGGGAATGGACTAGCTGCTCATTTTCACAGGCATTTATGCTAGGAAAGTGCATACATGCTCATTAGAGTGCAGTGTTCATTAGGGTGTATGAACCATTCTGAGATATGCATTTAAGCATCAGAAATGCCACCAACTCTTCTCTTGCCCACAAGTGAAGACATTACTAAATTATAGCCTGTTCCTTTCATATAATAATTCAATTCTTCCAAAAACAAAAAAACAAAACAAAACAAAAAACACCCACACATCTTTAGTTTATTAATCTGGGATAGAAAAGAGTTCCGGTTCCGGTGAGGGAGGAGGCAGTGTCTGTACTGAGCTCCGCTCCTTATCTAAAATAGTTTTTAACAGTTATAGATATTTAGAAAGGCTAAGTCCAAAAAATTTAATCAATCTGACTCCTTATAGCTAGCCGGTGACGGTGATAGTGAAAGCCGGGATAAGACCTGTAGGAGGTGGTGAGTTGTTACTAAAACATTCCTTCTCAAGAGAGATGGGTTTTGGGAAACGCCTCCGCGATGCAGATAAAGAAGATTTACTTTCCCTTCCTGCTTCAAAACAAACCAAAATAATGGACTTTTTTTACTGCAGAGCCTGAACTTATACTTCCCACTCCCATATCCAACTCCTTCTCTCCCCTGGTTGAAAGTGATAGCGATGAAGGTAATCAAAAGGGAGAGAAGAACACACAAGTAGCAATCTTGTTTGATACAGAGGCGGGGCAGCCCAACGATGAGGTAAACTCACAAGAAGGCCTAAAGACAATGAAGGAGGAGCCCAACAGAGGGCTTGAACCAACTGATATATTAAAGCTGATTAAGAGAACTATGGAGAGAACGATAGACTTTATATTGAAAGCTGTTAAAGATCTATTTATATTCCTGGAAAAAATCTCCTTTCTAATGAAGAGCCTTGATAGAGGGGAAAACCTGGCTCCTGTAAATAACAACACAGACCTATTTGGAAAAACACCAGAAGTGGTACGGAGTAAGAGTAAGGCATTCACAACAACAACCTCCCCCAATTTTCAACAGTCTGGGCAGCAATCAGATGGAAGCCTAAGGAAAACAGAGGAGGATTCTAAAACATTTGCTCTTTCCCTGCAACCCCGAAAAATCTGCCTAACGGTCTGCTCCTATAAAGGAAAAGAAATAAACTGGTCTACTAAGAAGCAAGTAGTAAGACATCTAAACTTCCTCTTAAAGACTCCTCCCTTATCAGAGGACTAAATCTCAGTTGAAACCTTAAACAAATCCAACCAGATACAAAAAGTAGTGCTATTGTTCCAAACCAAAAAAATTCCATCTTTGCTACTGAGGAAGAGACTCTTATTAAAGAAATTTGGAATATTCCCAACTAGAGTGTTCCAAAACACCAAGATTTATCCCCTCCTCCCAAATTTCACTCACAAGTCCCTTGATAAAGAGCCGGCAAGAATAGCATTGCTAACACCGAAACCAAGGACAGAGACAACTATGGAAACTGAACTAATCACGTGGACGGATTTAACGGACACTGCACACAATGAAGACAGCCATACGTTCGATCCGGTGGAGATAGGGACATCGGCAGCTTTTCCAGGCCCATCAAAGGAAGTACAATTAGATATTCTGGACAGGTTAAAAGAACTGCGCTCTCGGCTCCAGAACTCAGCAAGGCCTGCTAATACACCATAGGGAAACATACAGGACAATGTGGGTCTAAATGATGCAGAAGAGATTTCCCAAATTGTTATGGACCAGCTTTCAGCTAGCAGCGGGGGAGACCCCCCCCCTGTGTTAGTAAGTGGTACCCTATGTGGGTTGGAGCTGTCAAATGTTAAGGAGGCTAGGACATCGTTAACCACACCATCAACATTTGTCCTAGGAGCTACAAATCAAGAGCCAAATGGGCAAATAGCCAGTATGATATCTCCTCTACCACCTCCGGTATCAATAAGCAGGGCCTCCTTTAATCGCAATGGATGTGTATTTAATGATGCCGAAAAAATCCTGGATAACATTGATAAAACGGAATGACAAATATTAATCTCCCCGCTCAAAATACTCTCATGGAATGTTGCAGGGTGGTTTCGCTGTTTAACAAATTAACATGATAATCCCTTTGACCATCAGAAATTTGATGTTATAGCAATTTAAGAGACTTGGACTAACCAAGAAATCACCTTGCAAGGTTACAATAATTATTGGGTGGAAGCCAGAAGGGGAGAGGGCCTAGGAAGGATGAAAGGTGGGTTGGCACTTTTAATCTCAGATACCTTAAATTTTAAATCTATAGAGAAACCGCCCATGGACTCAAGGGCTATGGCAATAGTCCTGAAAAGTAGGGAAGATAGCCTAATTTTAATAAATGTATATATCCCCCCACTTACATTTAAACTACAAATAACTGAAGCCTGGAGCTCTTTAGATATATATATATAGCAAACCTATTAGTAGATCACCCAAAGGCAAAGGTGCTACTTCTAGGAGATTTTAATGCACGCCTTGGCCCTGATGATACTAGTCTTGAATTTAAGTACAGTGGACCCTCGACTTACGGAATTAATCCATATTGGAACAGTGGCCGCAGGTCGAAAAGTCTGTAGGTCGAGGGTCCATTTCCCATAGGAATGCATTGAAAACCTATTAATCCGTTCCGGCAGAAGGAAAAAATACCCCCCTCCAACAAAATTAAAATAACAGCAACAGTGGAGCAAGTCCCACGCTGGGACTGAAAAAAAAAAATCACCAAAAAACAAAACAACACAGAAACATACCCCCCAGCTCAAAAAAATGGTTCAAAAAGCGGCATATAAACATCTAATTGATCAAAAGAAAAAAGATTATACTCATTCGCTATGGGCGGAAATAATTCTAGCTGCGAAACAGAAAAATTCCTCTAAGTTCTGGCGATTGGTTACTGTTAAGAAACAAAATCTCCCCCGCCAAATTGATTCCCCAATTTCCCACTGTAAATTGGTCACCTTTTTAAATCAGCTTTACAAAGACCTTCCTCCAACACCAGTACCAGCTGGTGAATTTGAAAATCTACCCGTCTGGCCTCCAGTTTCCCAAGAGGAAATTAAATCCCACATTGCCCGACTGAAAATAGGTAAAGCACCAGGGTCGGACGGTTTGCCTCCGGAACTTTTTAAAGAAAATATTGACTGGTGGGCTCCTTTCCTTGGAGCATTATTTACATATATCGACTCTACGGGCCTCTTTCCTGCAGAATGGAATACAGCAATAGTAGTGCCTCTATTTAAAAAAGGACTAAGAGATGAGCCGGCAAATTATCGCCCCATCAGTCTCGTAAACATATGCAGTAAACTGTATGCTAGGCATCTTCAGGATAAATTCGAGACCTTGTTGGCCGAAAAAAATAGGATTGATGTAGAGCAAGCTGGTTTTAGAGAGTGTAGATCCACTATGGACCATTGTCTCATTATCCAACACCTTATAGAGAAATATGCGGCAAAGGGTCCAACCTCATTATATGCCGCATTTGTCGATCTGAAAGCGGCCTTCGATTCGATCTCGAGACAGCAACTATGGGCCAATTTAGAAGCCACCTCAATAGATAAACGATTACTTCTATTGTTGCGTGTGCTACATGATAATACCAATCTCAAGATTAGGCTCAATAGGAAAGGAAATTTAACAGAACCGATTAACACCTATAAAGGAGTAAGACAGGGCTGCTTACTGGCCCCCTCATTGTTTAATTTATACATAAATGACATAGTAGAATACCTGAACTCTCCTAGTCTCCACTCTCCAAAATTACATCAAAGACATATCTCTATCCTTCTTTATGCGGATGATGCTGTGCTTCTAGCGAGAACTCCAATCGGCCTTAAGAGAGCCCTTAAGAAATTTGCAGACTTCTGCAAAATGAAGGAATTAGAAATAAATTATCAAAAGACCAAAATTATGGCCTTTGGCAGAAGACAAAAGAAAAGGTCTTGGATTATAAATGGGCAACCTCTTGAACAGGTTTCCTGTTTTAAATATCTAGGTATGGCCCTTCAATCCACTGGGGACAGAAATGCTCATATACAATACGCAGCTACTCAAGGGGAAAAATCAACAAATGCCATCTTAAAATTCTACCATTCCAAAGGGGGCCGATATATTCCAGCAGCCCAAAAACTCTTTCAGGCAAAGGTGGTCAGCCAGATGCTTTACGGCATCTTTATGGGGCCTCCATCCAGCAGCTTTGAACCGATAGAGCGGGTTCAGTCTAAATTCCTTAGAGCAACTCTTGAAGTTCCAAGATGCATAACGAATGCACAAATTCGTCTAGAGACAGGCTCACTAACAATGGTAGCCAAAATTACACTAGCCTCCCTTCAGTACTGGCTTAAAATAAATTTTCAATTACAGGGATTAACCCATCTACTTTTAGAGGACAATTTTCAATCGAAGTGGTTAAAAGCGGTCCTAAATAAATTGCAAGTTATGGGCTTCTCTCCTCAAGCAATATTGAGCATGAAATGGGATGGAGCGAAATCAGCCCTTAAACAGGGAGAGACAGGTAGATCTTAGTAGATACCCCAATTTGACATGCACAAATATCGCCAGCTCCCCATGACCTATCTATCACAGCTTGAGACGCATAAGTTTAGGAAAGCCTTTACTCTGGCTAGATGTGAGGCTTTTCCTTCTGTGGTGTTGGAAGGCAGATTTAAGAAGATCCCGAGGGAACAGAGACTTTGCCCTTGTGGATCTGATGAGATAGAATCTATCGAGCACATGATGCTCAGATGTAATAGGCACAATAAGATCCGAGGAAAATATATTACACCTCTCCTAAAAGATATGGTAGGTCAATCGGATTCGGACTACTGTAACCAATTGTTAATTGATCAAAATCGGACTACTACGGAACTGGTAGCGAAATTTTGGGCGGCATGCCATTGCAGCCAGAATAGACAGCCAAACCCTTAGACCTTGGTCTTATATTGCTATATTTGTTGTTTTAGATATTTTGTTTTTTGTTTGTCCGGTTTGGCTTTTTGCAGTATATGACAGTTCTTGAAGTTTTGTATTCAATTTTGTCTTATGTATGGCTTGATGCCGTAACAATAAAGTATGTATGTAATCTGGGATACTGAACTTCTGTATCCGTGATTCAAAATGCCAGGAAATGGTCCATGCCAGCAGTCAAGATGGAGAACATCTTGGGCTCAATACCATTCACACTTGTGTCAGTAGGAAAAAGGAGCTTAAAATAGCAAAGTTATGAACACTGACAACACCAAAGGCAGCAGTAAAGATGATCTGCATGATGCCCTCTTGTGCTCTCTACTATTCACACTTGTCAAAGAACAGCCATGACAGTTGCTTTGTGTTTGAGTGAGAAGAGGTTAATTGATGAAAAAAAGAGTCAGCTTCTGGGATTTTCCCTTGCCTGGTGTCTCTTTGTGAATAGTAGTGAGCACAAGAGGCTATCCTGTGTAGACCATCTTAACTGTTGCTATTGGTGCTGTCAATATTTAGGTTTCCCTCTGCCATATAACATTTGGCATCTGCTAACAATCAAGACCATCCCCAGCCACAAAGCAAAAAACAGTTCACAGCTTAAACAAATGAACTCCTTAATATTTGTTCTCTATTCCTTTTAAAATATATATTTTAAATATTTTCAATACAGTATCTGTATTTTTAAATTTTTTAATTTTTTGTGTGTGTCTCCATTTTTAGTACCAGACATAGAATCCCCTTGCAAGCATGATTCTTATAAGCCAGTTTGGCCAGGACAGGTTTTAAAAGTTAGCTAAGAGTCAATTAATTGCACCCTGATTGACTCGGTCAAAAGTTCAGATTGCCCCAAATGTGGAGCTGATTCCCTCTTTGAAAACATATATGAGGACGCTGTTTGGTCTCAGAAATCATGAGAGGATATCTACTGAAGATACATGGCAAAACATCCCCCTTTCTGGAGGGCTGTCACTCCATTACTCTCCTTAAAGCAAAAGTAAAGTGCGTTGCTTGTATTCTGCCACATACCGTTTAAAGCACTCTCTGAGTAGTTTACAATAACACATTGCAGACTACACATTAAAGCAAAGTTGTTTTTTTTTACACTTTTAAAAAAATCTGTCTTTAGTCTGTTCCAGTGATTTTTCTATCAAAATATCCCCGTCCCCCATCTATGAATGTACAGTCAACCCTCGACTTACGAACGGCCCTAGTTGCGAACTTTTCGACTTACGAACCGCTCTGATAGGAAAAAACAGCCTCGACCTGCGAACTTTACTTCGAGTTACGAACCGGGAAAAAAAACGCGCGGGAGGCGGGGAAAGCGCGAAATTTGAACTTTCAGTTAACCGTTGGCCAGCGAAGAGGGTGCTTGTCTGCTTCCTCGCTCTTCCCAGCGTTTAGAGAGTGGATTGGGAGACAGTCTTCAGACTGCCTGGTACTGCCTGGTACAGTACATTGCCTGGTACATTGCCTGGACTGTATTTTTATTTTTTGGCTATTTTTGGATTTTTGGATTTATTTATTTTTTGACATTCTTTTTTTAAGTGGAGAGACTGCCTGTTCTGGGTGAGTACACTGATGTTTTTACTTTACTGTATGTACAGTACTGTACAGGGTTTTTGGCAGCTAGGTGGGGGGGTCTTGCAGTGTTTTAAAATGTCTCTGTGTGGTTAAAATGTGGATCCAGAGTCTTTTTAAATCAGAAAATATTCTTTGAGCGGATGTGGGGTTTGTTCAGGAAGGCAGGCATTTTTGTGCTGGAGGAATGGTTGCTGGGTTCTGTGCCATGCTGTGGGGGGGGGGGTTATGTTTCTGTGCTCTGATGGGTCTTGCAGTGTTTTAAAATGTCTCTGTGCGGTTAAAATGTGGATCCAGAGTCTTTTTAAATCAGAAAATATTCTTTGAGCGGATGTGGGGTTTGTTCAGGAAGGCAGGCATTTTTGTGCTGGAGGAATGGTTGCTGGGTTCTGTGCCATGCTGTGGGGGGGGTTATGTTTCTGTGCTCTGATGGGTCTTGCAGTGTTTTAAAATGTCTCTGTGTGGTTAAAATGTGGATCCAGAGTCTTTTTAAATCAGAAAATATTCTTTGAGCGGATGTGGGGTTTGTTCAGGAAGGCAGGCATTTTTGTGCTGGGGGAATGGTTGCTGGGTTCTGTGCCATGCTGTGGGGGGGGGGGGGTCTTGCAGTGTTTCAAAATGTCTGTGCCTTTCAGGGTTTGTACTGTGGAGTGCTGAACATGGCACCAAAGAAAGAACAGAGCAAAGCCAAAGCCAAAAAAATCATCTCCATCGAAACAAAAAAGGAGATCATCAAAAAGCATGAAGATGGCATGCGTATCATTCAACTGGCTGCGGAATACAAGATGGCAAAGTCGACCATAGCCACCATTTTGAAGAAGAAAGATGTCATTAAACACATTGATGTCGCAAAAGGTGTCACTATCCTAACAAAGAACAGGCCACCCCTAATGGAAGAAGTGGAAAAACTTTTACTGGTCTGGATCAACCAGAAACAGCTGGAAGGGGAAAGCATAAGTGAAGCCATGATCTGCGAAAAAGCGAGGAAGCTGAACTGTGATTTACTGGAAAGAAACCCCTCCGAAAGTGCAGCCCAAGAAGAATTCAAAGCCAGCAAGGGGTGGTTCCAAAAGTTCCAGAAGAGAAGTGGCATCCACTGCGTGACAAGACATGGGGAGGCTGCAAGTGCTGACCAGGATGCTGCAGAAGCCTTCAAGGTGGAGTTTGCAGATTTCATCAAGGAAGAAGACTACCTCCCCCAGCAAGTCTTCAATTGTGATGAGACAGGGCTGTTCTGGAAGAAGATGCCCAGGAGAACCTACATCACCCAGGAGGAAGAGAAACTGCCGGGCCACAAACCAATGAAGGACAGACTGACCCTTTTGTTCTGTGCCAATGCCACCGGCGATCTGAAGATCAAGCCTCTGCTGATCTACCACTCCCAGACTCCTCGCCCATTCCACCGAGAGAAAGTCAACAAGGCCACACTGCCTGTCATGTGGAGGGCCAACTCAAGAGCATGGATGACAAGGCAGCTGTTCCTGGAATGGCTTTACGAGGTCTTTGCACCCACTGTGAAGAGGTATCTTTCGGACAACCAGCTCCCTGAGAGGTGCCTTCTTCTGATGGACAACGCCCCAGCACACCCCCCATCCTTGGTGGAGGAGATCGACGAGGATTTCATCAGGGTCAAGTTCCTCCCCCCCAACACAACACCTCTTCTGCAGCCCATGGACCAGCAAGTGATCAGCAACTTCAAAAAGCTGTACACAAAGGCACTCTTCACCAGGTGCTTCAATGTCATCGAGGAGACGTCCTTGAGCCTGCGTGAGTTCTGGAAGACACATTTCAATATCCTCCACAGCATCAGACTCATCGACAAGGCCTGGCAAGATATCACAACCAGGACCTTGAACTCAGCCTGGAAGAAACTGTGGCCAGAATGTGTCACAGACAGTGGCACTGAGGGGACTGAATCACAGGTGGTGAGGGACATTGTCTCCATAGGTGAAGGCATGGGCCTGGAAGTCAACGAGGATGACATAGAGGAGCTGGTTGAAAACCACGGAGAGGAGCTGACCACAGAAGAACTTGCAGAACTGCATACCGAGCAGCAGAAGGCTTTCGTGGAGGAGATTTCCACAGAGGAAGAGGAAGAGGCACCACAGGTCAGCAGCAAGGAGATGAAATCCATCTGCCAGATGTGGACCAAGTGCCAGGACTTCTTTGAGAGGCACCACCCAAACAGGACTGTGACAGGAAGAGTTCTGGACATGATGAACGACAACGTGGTGAGCCACTTCAGGAAGATTCTGCAGCGCAGGACAAAGCAGACGACCATGGAGAGATTTTTCACCAGGACGGAGCCTGCAGCGAAGAGACAGCGACAGGGATCCCCTGGAGAAGATGACCCAGAGGAGGGGCCCTCTACCTCGGAGCGATGAACATCTCAGCATCCTCCAGCCAGATGTCCTCCAGAAGACATCAAAAGCTAAGTCACCTCTCTTTTGTTTTACAGTAAAAGGTGTTGGTGGGTGGGTTGGTTGGTTGGTTGGTTGTTTTAAAAGTTTAGCTTGGGTTTAGAAATGTTGTTAAAATGTTTAAAAGTCATCTTAGGTTACAGTAAAAGAAAAAAAGAAAAAAATGTTTAAAATGATGTTTAAAAATGTGTTTTAGCCTCAAAACTCTCTCCCCGCCCCCAATGTCTTCTCTCTCTCTCTCTGTCTTCTATCTTTTTGTGCTTAAAAGCACAAAGCTTTGTCTGAGGGGTCTGTGTGCCCCAGTGATGACCTTCTTTCTTTCTTTCCTCTTTTCCCCATTGTTCCTCCCTCCCGCCTTTGCTGCCCCTTTTTCCCCCCAAAAGGTGCTTGTCTTGGCTTGTCTTGTTTGAAAAGGTGCTTTTCAAGGTGTTCTGTTGTCTGGAAGGTGCTTGGCTTAAAAGGTGTTCCCTCCCTCCTTTGCTGCCCCTTTTTTCCCCCAAAAGGTGCTTGTCTTGGCTTGTCTTGTTTGAAAAGGTGCTTTTCAAGGTGTTCTGTTGTCTGGAAGGTGCTTGGCTTAAAAGGTGTTCCCTTCCTCCTTTGCTGCCCCTTTTTTTCCCCAAAAGGTGCTTGTCTTGGCTTGTCTTGGCTGAAAAGGTGCTTTTCAAGGTGTTCTGTTCTGTGTCTGTTCCCTCCTTCCCTCCCTCTTTTCTTTCCTTTTTTTTAAACCTAAGTCATCTTAGGTTAAAAGGAAAAAAAAGAAAAAAAATTCTGCCCCTAGTGGTAGGAACGGATTAACCGGCTTTGCATTAGTTCCTATGGGAACTAATGATTCGAGTTACAAACCGCCCCTCGACCTAAGAACCAAAAACAGCCGGAACGGATTAATTGGTTTTCAATGCATTCCTATGGGAAATGCATATTCGACTTACGAACTTTTCGACTTACGAACGCACTTCCGGAACGGATTAAGTTCGTAAGTCGAGGGTTGACTGTATAGTGTTTCATTCTGCAAAGCATGTGTTGAAATTGAGAAGATCTTTGCTTAGGAAAATAAGGAGTGAATTTCAGTGATGTCAGCAAGGAATGTAATAAGTTGGGTTGAACATATACTGTCAGGTCAATTATGACTTATGCCAACCCTTTTCAGTTTTCTAGGTAGAGAATACTGAAAAGTGGATTACCATTCCCTTCTTCTGTGAGCACCCTGGGACTGTGCAGATTGTTCAAGGCCATACATGCTGGCTCTATTCATAGAAGGCACAGTTGGGAATCAAACACCCATCCTATAGCATCACACTCAGATTCTTAAGCTATGTAATAGTCTGATTTATATGTCTATTCTGAACATTTCCATGCAAATATTTGCTCCAGCTCAGAATATGAATACCCCATGCATGCATATGTGGTCAAAGATTTAGTTGTGATGCAGTTTTTCACTTGGGAGTTTATAATAGCTTTGGTTTTTTAAAGAAGCTTTCTCTGAATGTGAAGTACAAAATAAGTTTGTAATTCTGCCAAGAAAGAAGGTTGACTGCCTTTTAAAAATTATGGCTGTTTTTCTGATAAAGTTTTGAAAATTTACAATCTGGAATGGCTGCCATACAATGGCCAAAAATTCTGTTGGTTTGCATAGTAAATTATACTAGAGAAGGCCCACTGAATCAATGGGGATGTAATGAGTCAGCTCCTACATAGGTTCCTACATAAGTGACTCAAATGATTCTAACTGCAAGTTACAAGTTACAGTTAAAGTAGACCCACTGGAATATATTGGAATTTATAGAGGAATTGACTCAGTAAATCTTCAATGATTCAGAGGTCTTTTGTAGTGTCATTTAATACACTGAGCAACAGGATTGTGACCACTGCCTTCTATGAGAGATTTATATTTACATTGTTATATTGTTATTGTTATAGAATAATAGAATAATGGAGTTGTAAGGGGCCTGTAAGGCTATTAAACCCAACACCCTGCTTAATGCAGGAATTCAAATCAAAGTATATCTGACAGATGGTTGTCTAACTTTCCCTTGAATGACTCCAGTGTTGGAGCACTCAGCACCACTTGAGATAATTGGTTTTATTGTCTTATTGCTCTAACAGTTAGGATTCCCCCCCCCCCACAATAATCAACCAAAATCTGATTGCCTGTAAATTGAGCCCTTTCTTATTTGTCCTGCATGTTGGAATGATTGGGAGCAGATCCTGCTCCTCCTCAGTATGACAGCTTTTCAAGTATTGTTCACATAAAATTGATAATACAGTAATTGGATCAATAATAATTGGACCCAGGCTTCAAATTGCAATATGTGGTAAGAAATATACATGGAAGTTCATTATATATACTATGCAAACTTCACAATGTTCTGTGTAGTCTACTGTGTAGACTAGATAATCTTCATAACTATTCCAGCCTTCATACTATTCCAGAATTTCCCTACCAAAATATTTAGTGCTGATTAGCTTGAAGAGCTGGTACATATATGAATGCTTGCCTTAAGAAGACACTCATCAGGATGTTGCAGCTTAATTCATCATCTACAGGGCATGGATGCTCTATTAAAGGATCTAATTAGTGCAATTTTCTCAACAACAACAAAAAACTGTGCAATTTCCAGACATAGAATAAACATTTGACTAGCTTTAGATACAAGCCTTTCCTGCATGAAATCATTGCATGAAATAGTTATTTATGAAGTTCCTCCAATCTTTCCGCATATGTAATAATTACTATCCTATAGAAATGTATCTGCTGTGGTCAGTATGTGCTATATAATAAGGATTTATCTGTTTAGAATGCACATATATATTTTATGCTGACTTTGTATCTTCTTTTCCTAAAGCAGTGCTTATTTTTATCATTCAAGCAATTTTATGGGCTTTGTTGATGTGTTTGCCCTATAAATTGCCTCAGTTTATGTATATCTTAGTTTAATATTTTATTCCATTCCACATTTTCTATTCATTTTATGAGGAGATATATAGCATCATTTGGTTTAAATTTGTAGTAGCATTACATTTAAGGCTTTTTTATGATCCAACATCACAAACAAAATGACTTTATCTCTTAAATCTTGTTTACTTTTTCTTCAAGAAAATAAATAAATAAATATTACTTGACAGCTATATTAAGTTTTCTTCTCAGACCAGAAGGCATATATAAACACACACTCTGAAAAGGAAATCAGTCACATATGAAGCTTTGGGCTCTGGATCCTCTGTTTGGGTCCAGTGACCCATAAGCATTGACTGTGGTGTTCCAGAAAGGAAGTACTCAATGATACAAATCAAACTATAAAATTGCACAGCAATAATTTGGCCCTGAGCTACTGTGATCAGAATACGTATTCCTGCATTGAGCAGGGGGTTAGACTCAATCACCTTATAGGTCCCGTCCTACTTCATTATACTATAATTCTATGAATACTATTGGTTTTGTAAAGTAAATTGCATTAGAACAGGCCCTTTGAAGCAATGGAGATTTATTGAGTCAATGTTTCTGTAAATTCCATTCATTCAAATGGGCCTACTCTAACTGTGACGTTAGTATAGCAAAATCTGTTTGAATGAATAGAACTTACAGGGAAGCTGACTCACTAAATCTTCATAGACTGAATGAGCCTACTTGAATGTAATTTACTATGCTAAGAAAAAATATTTTGACCCTTGAATGAACATTATCTGAAGCTGCTAAGTGATCGTGCCAAAACCAACAATGGCAGCAGAGGAACACATATTTTCAGCAGACAAATACTGATGAGGAATGTACACTGAATTATCGAAGGCTTTCACGGCCGGGATCTGATGGTTGTTGTGGGTTTTTCGGGCTCTTTGGCTGTGTTCTGAAGGTTGTTCTTCCTAACGTTTCGCCAGTCTCTGTGGCCAGCATCTTCAGAGGACAGGAGTCAGAACTCTGTCTGTGCTCTGGTGCAGTTTGTTTGGATAGTTGAGTATTTATAGCTGTGGGATCAGCGTTTGTCCTTTTCAGGAGATGGGTGATTGTGGTGATCAGTGTGCTTTTGTTGTGGGTGTATTGTTGTGATAAGAGAGAGAGAGATTATCTGTCACTGTGATTGATGGGTGTCGTTAGCTGGTCTTTTGTGTGCAGTGATCACCTGTCCTTGTAGCTGGGTAGAGTTTGTTGACCTTTTGCAGGCTGTATTTTTCAGTGCTGGGAACCAGGCTTTGTTGAATTTTAAACTTTCTTCTTTTCTGTTGAAGCTCTGCTGGTGTTTGTGGATTTCAATGGCTTCTCTGTGCAGTCTAACACAATGATTGCTGGTGTTGTCCAGTACTTCAGTATTTTGAAAAAGAATTTCATGTCCAGCTTGTTTTAGGGCATGTTCAGCTACTGCCGATTATTCTGGTTGTTTTAGTCTGCAGTGTCTCTCATGTTCTTTGATTCTGGTGTGAATGCTGCGTTTTGTGGTTCCAATATATACATGGCCACAAGTGCAAGGTATCTGGTATACTCCTGCAGTGGTGAGGGGGTCCCTTTTGTCCTTTGCTGACTGTAACATTTGTTGTATTTTTGTGGTGGGCTTGAATACTGTTTGTAGGGTTTTTTTCCCCAAAGGTTTCCCCATGCAGTCCGTGACCCCTTTGATGTATGGCAGAAATACTTTATTTGTTGAGTTCGGTGCTGAGAAATTGAGCTTCACAGTTCCGATTTGCATGGTCTACCAGTGTTTTGATTATGCCTCTTTTTTGCTGTGGGTGGTGGTTGGAGTTTTTGTGTAGGTACTGGTCTGTGTGGGTGGGTTTTCTGTAGACCTTGTGTCCCAATAGGAGGTCAGTTTTGCATATGACCATGACATCTAAGAAAGTGAGTTGGCCCTCTATTTCTTTTTCCATGGTGAATTGTATATTTGGGTGGATGCTGTTGAGATGGTTTAGAAATTCTTCCAGTTTTTCTTCACCGTGGTTCCAAATTGCGAAGGTGTCATCCACATATCGGAACCAGACTGTGGGTGCAAAGGGTGCCAAAGCCAGGGCCTGTTTTTTAAAATGTTCCATGTAGAAGTTTGCTATAACTGGGCTGAGGGGGCTCCCCATGGCCACTCCATCTGTCTGTTCAGAGAACTCATTATCCCACTGAAAAAAGCTGGTCGTTAGGCAGTGTTGGAAAAGGGCCTTGATGTCTTCTGGAAAGATCTGCTGGAACTCTGACACTCAATATATTGGTTGGAAATCAACTGAATGCATTGATACATGTTTCTTATTTTAAAAAGAGGAGTGATGGTTAGAATGGTAGAAGGAAACACATTAATGACATGAAAAGGCAACTATGTGCAAGTATGACTTTTCATTATGTTCAGCTGGTGATTTTCCTA
The DNA here is from genome assembly GCA_037013535.1 of Intellagama lesueurii. NCBI lineage: Eukaryota > Metazoa > Chordata > Lepidosauria > Squamata > Agamidae > Intellagama > Intellagama lesueurii. The sequence goes on along the minus strand of JBAJHW010000003.1, from coordinate 52,589,712 downwards.
AGCTGAAGAATGGGTCGACAAAGTTAACTTCAATGGTACTCAAAAGCTATTCTGAAATCAACATGAATGTGTGAATGTATCTCCTCAAGCAGGAAGTTAGTTCTTTAACCAGGATGTGTTATTTTTGGTACTGATACTGTGGTTCGACATTGCTTTTAAGCTCACTTTTAAAAATCTGTACCTACACAGATATTTTGTCCTCATATCTTTTCAATATATTTGTGGTTTCATACCCATTTGTGTATGTTACAAAATGAAGCTTGGATGTGCCTAAGGGAACTAAGAGGGAACCTATTCGTTAAGACAGGTGTTAATTCATATATGAAAAGCCTAACATATTCTGCTCACAAAAGATGTTATTCTACTACAGAAACAGCATACACTACATTTTAATTAATGCCATAATCTTAATTTACTATAGTTAGTTAGCAGGTTTTTTGTGAACTGATTCTCTTCTTCGAATACAGTTCTGCACATAATAATGAAAAGAAGTTGGGGAGAATGACCACTGCCCTCTGCTCAGCTTTCTTTGTATTATATTATTTTATACATTTTGTTTGCATGCATAAAGCTTAAAACACCAGTTACCATGGGATTTCATGCAGATCTGCTAGTATTCTTTCATCCTGGCAAATAAATTGCAATTATCATACTAGAAACCAACATTTACAGTAATCTTCCATCATTAAAAGTATATATGATTTATACTGAAGTTAACATACTGATATTACCATCAACTGTTTTATTACCATAATCATGTGCATATGAATATAAATGAATGCTTCGCTTCATTTGTGTCAACATTTGCAGAAAATAATATGACAGAGAGCAGGACTCCAGGGATTCATCTGACATTATTGAACAGTTTCTTACCCTGCAATATGCCTTTTAACTGCCCAGTCACAGACAGAACCACACAAAAGATTTACAACTGGTTTTTAGTAGGTCTTACAAATCAGGCTGTAGTGGATAGGCAAAAAATATCATCATTTTTTGAAAGTAGAAATATTTCATTAAGGACATCTTTTCCAGAACAGGATCACACACTAGCCACTTTTACAGTGCTATTGACAGGTAAGCAAAATTGAGTGTAAAATTAAATGATATTTTTATGTTTAAAAAAAGAATATGAAAGTGGAACAACCCCAGAAAAGAAAGATCTTAGCAGCATTTAAATACATTCAAAGAAAATTGTCTTGCACCCCCCCCATTCAATTAAAATCCTCAAGAAATTAAATTTAAAAATTGTTTAAGAGCCCTGTGGTGCAGTGGTTGAAGTGCAGTACTGCTGTCAACTCTGCTTATGACCTGAGTTCGATCCTGACAGGTTCAGGTAGCCGGCTCTAGGTTATCTTACCCTTCCATCCTTCCAAGGTCAGTAAAATAAAGTACTCAGCTCACTGGGGGGCAAGTTGTTATTTGCAGAATTGTGTTATAAACTGCCCAGAGAGTGCTTTAGCACTATGGCGCAGTTTATAGCTTGAAACATCAATAGTAACAACACATTGGCAAAGAGCAAAGACGACTGTCTTAGCAAAAATAATAATAATACAGAAGCCATCCAAAGACAAAGAAGAGGGAAAAACCAAGAGAGTAAAAGAAGTAATGGAAGATTCAAAAAGAAGCAAAGAAAACAGAGATGCATTTTTTTAAGTGAGGAAAACCTAGATTCTAAATATACCCTTACAAGATCTTATGAAAGATCCTTTTAGTCTAGCATACTGACAAGTTCAGCATACTGACTCCTACAGATATGAACCAGGTACTTCTTGACAAAGTAACAACAGCATCCCACCAAGCATCTCAAAGAACAGAGGTATACAACTTCTGAACCAAGACCTAGTCATCATAGCTATTAACCAAACCATAACTTTGTCTTATCCACCCTAACAGCCATTTAGGTTAGCAATCTTCACCAGATCTCGTGGCAGAGTTAACACAGAAGTGGAAACTCTCTTTCTTCATACTCACTGTGCTCTAAATGAATGTGTGGATGGAGGGAGCACAGCTAGAACACTCTGTTCTTCACATGATGACTATAACTGAACATAAAAACCCTGCATAGGGACATAACTTCAGATTTTAAGGATCAAATAACCCATGATGCTGGACATCCATGACTGGATCCTATGATTTGTAATTAGGATGTTGAGGGAGGAAGTAGGCTGATTTAGTTATGGGGATTGCATCCCCCTCCCTTGACACATTGACTTCTCATTAAAAATCCTATATTTTAGCTGAGGAAGGAAATATATTTGCTTCATATGGATAGCAGCATCACAGAAAAGGGAATCAGCATTAGGGAATAGAGTTGGGGTGGTGTAAAGTTATCTTTGCAACTATCATTATAGTTGAATTCCTGTCACACAACAGGTACTTGTTGAGGGATAATGACATCACCAGTAATTGCAAGTTTCAGTAATTAAAAATATCCTACTTCAGTCACATGATCTTTCCAACTCCCAGGTAATCCATTTCATTGCACAGAATCTGTAAAAGCCATGGGACAGCAGGAAAAAGTCTTTAACTACTGAAAATCATCCTAGATGATTCCATCATCTACCAACAGAGGTTTTTTGTAATGTAAGACTTTAGGAAAGTTTATTCCAGTAAGCTTAAAGAATACTGTGTGAAATCATATAGCCATAAATGCTCTAGGAAAGGGAGTCCATGATGGATGGCAATTCCTTACCAGTGAGATACTGAAAGCAAAACTACAGCATTTCCTATGAGGAAGAAATGTGGAAAACATCTAAAAAATCCACAGTAGCTGCATAAAGAGTTATCAGATGAGCTACAATTTAAAAGGGACATGGATAGGAAGTAAAAGGAGGGGGGAAATCACCAAGGAAGAGTACAAAGAGGCAGAGAGAAGGTTAGGAAGGCTAAAACTCAAAATGAACTCAGACTTGCAAGAGAAGTTAAAAAAACATCAAAAAGATTTTTTCACCTATATTCAAAGCAAAAAAGGAAGAACAAAGAAAAAGTGTTTTGCTATGTGGAGAGGATGGAGAATTACTACGGGGTTAAAGAGAAGGCAAAATTGCTGAACTCCTACTTCACCTGTTGTTTTACATAGCAGAAATTTGCCCAGCCTGGTGAAAGAAGAAGAAAGGAAGAAATGTGAGGGCTGCAGGCCAAGACCGAGAAAGAGATGGTACAGGGGAGTACCTGGCTACCTTAAACAAATTTAAGTTTCCAGAGCTAGAAGAACTCCATCCAAGGGTCCTAAGAGAGCTTGCAGATGTAATCTCAATGCCTCAGACTGCTCATGCTATAGCAGACTGATCAGGTGAAATACTTCTACTAGAGGACTTTCTACAGATAAAGTGACTACTCCAAGTGCAATTTAAGCACCACATCTTGATGCCCATACTTCTGACTTTTTAAAGCATTTATCCTGTATACATTTTTGGTTAAGAAATGGACAAACAAGTAATCAACCCAGATGTTTTTATTCATATTATTTCCTTTTCCAAAAGAAAAGACAATTTACTGTTGGCAAAAGAGAGATTCTAAGAAATACTTCTTTGACTTCTGCAGACAACTTTAGCTACATCCCATGTCACAGTAGAGGAGGCCACCCAAATGTTTACCCCCAACAAGGCTTCTGAAGTGGCATGCATTTAAAATTAAAATCAATAAAATTGAAGATCATAAAGACAAACAAAACAGAACTTAACAGCATATTAGACCAAAACCAATGCAACAGAGAGAAAATATAATTAAGCATTACAAAGATTTTGAATGGCTTCAAGCAGTGTGCAAAACAATTTTTAAACATGTACCAGAAAAATACCACAGTAACTCCAAAAATATGTTTTCACAGAATCAGTAATCAAGAACAGCAAACTCTCTGATACAAAAATTTTGTATTCTGTTTTCCAAGTTAATGATTTTCTTGCGTTCAAAAAAAGAGAGAGAAAGAAATAGAAAAAGGAAGAAAACAGAAGTGGCAAAATTTACCAAGATTTCCATTTCAGTATCTAGCAAGTATGTATGTCTTTCAGCACAAAAGTGGCAACAGTAATGATAAGAATTTCAAACTGGGCTAACATAAAACTGCCCATTTTGTTCTATGTGTCAAGATTTTACTAGTATATTGCTTCTTGTGTAGAACTTCAAGGCCGCAGGTACAGCTGACCAATTTCAATTGTATGCCATTCTGAATATGGCTTTTTAATTATATATGTTGCTTGTTTCACATATGAAACATTTACAAAAATTGCCACTCATTTTGTAAATTCTGAGTGGAGAGATTCATTGTCGATATCACGTCAAATTAAACCTTCAAATGAGGATGTTACAGAAATGTCTATCTTTTCTCTTGCTTACAGAACTTTATCATCTACCCCTTCTATGTTATCATCTACCTCTTCTATTATCTCCTCTTACTATTTCTCAGTGTCAGAACCTTTATTAGGCATATACAGAATATCAATTTAACATATTCGTCAAAATTAGAATTAGGCAAAATATAAATAAGCTCTGCGTTCCATTATATAATGTTCCTGAGTAGTCCGCAGTTATACGTGCTTGTCTGTTTGATCAATTAACTCCCTGGTTGCTCAGTCGTGAGTTTGTACCTTGTAGTATGTTGGCTCATCAGAGTTTGCTCTTTTCCTCGTTAGGACGGCGTTAAGAAAGAGCGCCACCTTAGTGATAGACTCCATGTTCGTAGACGACAACAGATAGAACAAAATGTTATTCGGGCTAACTCCTGGGGGTCCCATGACTAATGGAGTAATATAATTTGCCCTCAGGTCCTTGTAACTGGGGCAGCTACATATTAGGTGCTCCAGGGTTTCGGGGGTATTCCTAGTACAGTCTCGGCACCAGTTTGAGCTTACATTGTGAGAAAATGAAGCAGCCAGCTCTTGTGTTGGCATGACGTTGCATCTTGCTAAAGTAAAGGCACGTCGCAGCTGGGGATTTTCCAGGAGAGCTAAGTACCTGGGCATCTGTCCAATTGTAAACGGTAGTTCGAAAAAAAGAGGAGAGCGTGTTCTGATGGCGGCTGCAATGTGGTTTTGTCTTTCGATGTCCATCAGCCGTAATATCAGTAGTTTACAGGCATTATCAGGGTTGGCGTTGCCCAAGCATTCGGGGGAGAGGCCTATGGACTGGGTTTTTTTATAAAAAAGACTGAGGCCTGTGCAAATGAACGAATCACTTAGCAGGGCTTCAATAAAAGGGGAGTGATCGGCCTTAAAAAGAGTAACAAGCCAAAATTTGCAGAATCTGACCCAAGCCACGTGCTCTAGGCTCAGCTGGCCTGCCTCTAACCGCAGAGTGGCATAAGCTACACAGTGGGCTACGCCAAAAAGTTTGTATAGGAACATCGATAGAATGCGTTCCACCTCATAATTAAAGGCTGGCATCCAAAGTTGAATGGCGTAAAGAAGATGTGGGGTGACCTTGGAGCTAAAAACTTTTAACGCCGCGGGTATATAGGAATTGCCTTGTACTAAGGTGAAACGAAGAATAGATTGAGCCAGAAGTTTGGCTGATCTGATGATTTTCGAACGTTGCTGTGTCCAGGTGAGTCTATAGGAAAAGGTCAAGCCTAGATAGTTAAAAAATTTGACTTGTTGGATAGGCTTGCCATTAAATAGCCATGAACGAGGTGTCCACCTTTTCTCGAATACCAAGATTTTTGATTTGTCGAAATTTAGTTGTAGTAAATTGGACTCCAAGTATTCTATAGTAGCAAGTATCAGACGTCGTAAGCCAATTTTTGTTCTAGAAATCAGGACCATGTCATCTGCATAGAGTAGCAGGTAAACTGGGGTGTTGTAAAGTTTAGGGCAATGGGAATCAATGTCAGCAAGATGAGGTGATAGATCATTCAAGAAAAGGTTAAACAGGGTGGGAGCAAGCACGCAACCCTGTTTAACTCCCCTGGTGGTGGTAATATTTTCAGTAAGATTGCCTTGATCATCATACCTGACTTGGCAGGATGTGGTCGCATATAGACGTTGGATCAGGAAAAGAAGTCTGTTGTTGATTCCCAGCTTATTGAGTTTTGCCCAGAGAAGGTTTCTGTTTATGAGATCAAAAGCTGCTCTAAGGTCCAAAAATGCAGTAAATAGTCTTGAGTGGGGGCTGGCCAGCTGTTTCTCGGCAAGATGAGATAATATCAGGCATTGTTCCAGAGTAGATCTCCCGGATCTAAATCCAGCTTGTTCTGGACCTAGAATGTTGTTATCATCAATCCACGAGGTCAGCTTGGTTAAGAGGTATGATGTATAGAGTTTGCCCAGGATAGAAAGAAGGCTGATTGGTCTGAAGTTGTTTGGGTTCAGTTTATCACCTTTTTTGTAGATTGGCACTATATGAGATTGTGTCCAATATTTAGGTACTTGCCCCTGGGAGTTCACTTTGGAGAACAATTCGGCTAGGAAAGGCGCCCACCACTGTGGAGCGTATTTTATCAGGTCGGATGGAATAAAGTCGGGGCCGGCGGCTTTACCTGACTTGAGACGAGCAATGAGGGTCAGTATTTCCTCTTGAGAAACCGGTGGCCATATGGGCACGGCCGCTGTCCCTGGGTGGTCAGTGGTGGTTTGATGGTCAGCATGATCATTGAACAGTTTCCCAAAGTGAGCTTCCCAAGAGGATGCGGAAATTAGAGGAGAGGATGTATAGCTCGCCCGGGTTGGGGTGGCGTTGATGATTTTCCAGAAGAGTTTATGGTTATTGGTTTTGGTTGCCATGATTAAGGTGCCCCATCGCTCAGAAATGACCTGCTGTTTGTTAAGTTTGATGGCCTGGGCAAGCTGGGCTTTAATGTTGAAGTACGCTGGAGGGAGTCTGGAGCTTCCATTGTCCTTGTAGTTCTTATAAATTTGACGAAGGTTATGCTTGAGATTCTGACAATGGTTGTCGAAAACTGTGCGGCTGTCTCGCAGCGGGTTTTCCACCTTGGGAGAGTTATGATATCCTAGTTCGTTCAGCAAAACGTCAATTAGTAAATTGTAGCTATCCAAAATATCCCCAACGGCTGACGAATCAGTTAGCGTGGTATAAAAAGTCGGGCTACCCTTCAATATCAGGTCAGAAAATAGATGCATGGTCTTATGGTTCCATTTGATGGATAGGGGGCCAGAGGGAGATTTATATAATGATGGAGGTGAAATAGGGGGGGATTATTAATTCCGATTAATAATGAACAGCTGAGAGGAAGATGATCACTAAGAAGTGGGGGGTCGATCCGGAAACTGTCTATCATTTGTAGCGCAGCTACTGGGACAATAATGTAATCAATTACACTTGCCCCTTGTGGCGCTACAAAGGTGAATTCCCCTTCTTTGTCTCCTTCAAGCAAACCATTAAGCCATGTAAGTCCAAAGGTCAGACATAAATTAGCTAAGGCTATGCCATTTTCATTAGTTGTTAAATCTTTAGAGCTCCTGTGCAGGTAACTGAGGTCGGGCAAAAGAAGGTCGTCAGCCAGTTGTCCAAAGATGTCAACGCCCGATCCCACGCGAGCATTAAAATCCCCAGCAAGTAGGAACCAATCCGCCTGGAACTCTGCGATGGTATCCATCAAAACTTGTGACAAGTAGTCCCATTGTTTCTCCCTGCAGGGCTTATCGGGATTGGGTGGTATGTATACATTGGCAATGACCAAGGATCCTGAAAGCATACTAAATTTGACCACTTGCACCATACAATGGCTGTCTGCCATGAACATTAGGACTGGTGTTAGGTGGATCTTACTCAGAACCCTCCAGCAGGGTGGCCCTTGCCCTTGGATTTATGGGCTGGTAGGGATATAGAGTTATAGCCCTCGAGTTTTAGTGGGGTGACCATCCAGGTTTCTTGTAGTAGGATGACCTCAAAGTTCCTGAGATAGACATGAAAGTCAGGATCTTTAGCCTTGTTACGCCATCCACCTACATTCCAAGAAAGCAACCTCAAACCGGGTTGGGGGGATGCAACGTCAGGGATGGGAATAGTAAGTCAATCCGAGATAATTGAACAGTCCGGGTGTACATTCACTGGGGGTTTGTCAGGTAGGGCCGGGGCCAGGGCTTCCAAAGGGGTGTCATCTGGAAGAGCGGGCGTATTTGCGGAAGTAGCTGCATAATTGGTTGGGGCTGTTGCCACAGATTTTGGCTTGGAGATTGCAGTGTTGGCAAAGATAGGGGAATTAATTTGTGTCTGGTCAGCCACAAAGGAAAACTCTTCCAATGGAGATCGCTTTTCGGTAGTGCATGTTGCGGAAGGAAGTGGGTGCAGAGCGTTATGAACACAATTGAATTGGGGATGAAACTGTGGCTGAGAGACCAGGTTGTGTTCCACTATAAGCATTGGACTTCCGTCTTGATTTTTGCTACTGGCATGCAGTCCTCTAGTTGATTGGGTTGATTGTCAATCAGTGTCCTGGCGCTGTTAAACGGCATATTGGGCCTAGTTGCCTGAACCGGAGTCTTTGGTGAGGGAGAACTCTTGCCTTTAAATAAATTTTCAATTAGATTGTCCTTGAAGACCCAGGAAAAGGTAAGGCCATAATTCCACAGGTGTCCCGCTGCCCTAAAGATCCTCCTTGGCCAATCCGGTGTTTGGAAAGATAAAAACACTCTTTCATATACTTTAAGGGACGGTAGAAAGTAGAAGTATTTAAGGTCAAAGGGTGATATAGTACAGTCTAAAATTGCGGATAAGGAAGCTGTGATCCTTCTTTTGCTGTTCCAAAAACATGCGTCAAGGGCAGGAATATTTATGACCACGTCATGACGTTGAAATACCCTTCCCACTGGCTGTAGCTTTCTTGGGGGAGGGGGGACAAATTTCTTATTCTGCATCAGTCTGTTTCAGGACTGATGCATAAATTCTCATCATTTACAATTTGGTTAATATATGTTCATGCTAAACTAACCATAGGACAACCCTGATGAGATACATGCAAGATAAGACTGAAATCCTGTTGTTTTGTTATGCATGCATAAGACAAATGGTGTAACATTCAGTCACTTCTGGTTGGCAAGTAACAAGTTGCTGCTAGCATTTTCAGGACTTTGCATGTCCACCAGCTTGGCATGCACTTAAGAATACCAGTAGGGACTCTTTAATTGCCAGTTAGATGACATTGAAAATTACACAAATTACCTTCCACATGCATAACAAAGCAACAGGATTTCATTGGAAAAATGATCTCATTAAAGGATATATACCTTTGCCTAGTTCATAAGGCTGGATCACACACTTGTACCATTCTCAATATTGCAATCTATATATGAACTACCTTTTATGGCATACAAAAATATTTTTAATCACAACATTTTTGTATCCATGTGTGAAATATCAGCCTTGAGAGCCTGTCCTTTTGGAAATACTAACTGCAGTTTCAAAGAAACTGAAATCAGCAACATGTTTATTATAAGCCATTAAATTTCATATTAATGAACTAAGAATAGAACAGAACAATGAATTAGACAGTCATGTCCTGTGCAATTAAACCAACAGAAATTAGCTTCGAAAGCCTAAAGCCTTTTAAAATTGAACCAATGCTTAGTTATGAGGAAAAAATAGTATTTTAGGCATACTGGACTCTGTTATATTTATCCAGAAAGAAACTGTTCACATCATTTGAGACTTCTGGGTGTGCCCAGCGGAAGTACAGCAAATTTACTTTCAATGATATCCTACTGCATATTTATACCAGTCTAACTCCACTAGCTTCCCAGTTTTGAAACTGATTGTTTCAAAATTGGGAAAGGAGTATGACAAGGCTGTATATTGTCTCCCTGCTTATTTAACTTATATGCAGAATACATCATGCGAAAGGCTGGACTGGATGAATCCCAAGCCAGAATTAAGATTGCCGGAAGAAATATCAACAACCTCAGATATGCAGATGATACCACTCTGATGGCAGAAAGTGAGGAGGAATTAAAGAACCTCTTAATGAGGGTGAAAGAGGAGAGCGCAAAAAATGGTCTGAAGCTCAACATCAAAAAAAAACTAAGATCATGGCCACTGGTCCCATCACCTCCTGGCAAATAGAAGGGGAAGATATGGAGGCAGTGACAGATTTTACTTTCTTGGGCTCCGTGATCACTGCAGATGGTGACAGCAGCCACGAAATTAAAAGACGCCTGCTTCTCGGGAGGAAAGCGATGACAAACCTAGACAGCATCTTAAAAAGCAGAGACATCACCTTGCCGACAAAGGTCCGCATCGTCAAAGCTATGGTTTTTCCAGTAGCGATGTATGGAAGTGAGAGCTGGACCATCAAGAAGGCTGACCGCTGAAGAATTGATGCTTTTGAATTGTGGTGCTGGAGGAGACTCTTGAGAGTCCCCTGGACTGCAAAGAGAACAAACCTATCCCTTCTGAAGGAAATCAACCCTGAGTGCTCACTGGAAGGACAGATCCTGAAGCTGAGGCTCCAATACTTTGGCCATCTCATGAGAAGAGAAGATTCTTTGGAAAAGACCCTGATGTTGGGAAAGTGTGAAGGCAAGAGGAGAAGGGGACGACAGAGGACGAGATGGATGGACAGTGTCATCGATGCGATCAGCATGAATTTGACCCAACTCCGGGAGGCAGTGGAAGACAGGAGGGCCTGGCGTGCTCTGGTCCATGGGGTCACAAAGAGTCGGACACGACTTAACGACTAAACAACAACAAAAACTCCACTAGTATAACTTTCAGCAGTGAAATGTTACAAGTTAAGAATCCAGTGTAGGCATTTTCTATCACACATCAAATCATCTGACTGCAGCATGATCGGGAATGCCTACACCAACTTTTTAACTTGCAATAATTTGTCACTGGAAGTTATACTGATTGAATTGCAGTGGCACACCTAACTAATAGGATTCTAGCCTTCATATTGGAAATAATTATTCATATTTGTCAACACATATGTACTCTCAAATTACATTTTGGTGGCTTTTTAACTTGTGGATTAACGTTTTCACCATTGCCAAAACAGTTATGCTTCATGGCTGGAAAGACAAGAATGGATCATCCATCATTCAAGGAGTCTTGTGGCACAGTGGTTAAACTGCAGTACTGCAGCCAAATCTCTGCTCACGACTCTGGTTCAATCCCAGGTAGTCAGCTTGAGGTCCGCTCAGCCTTCCAAGGTCAGTAACTTGAGTACCCACCTTGCTGTGGCAGGGCCCAATGTATAGCCTACATAATTAAATTGTAAACCATCCAGAGAGTGCTTTAAATACTATGCGGCGGTATATAAGCAGCACACTTTTTTTTCCAGTCATCATATACCATCAATCATTCATAAGATTGTACTACCTGATTAAGTGTGTATTCTATCAATGCCAACTCCATGGAAACATTCCCCCCCCAAACGTATGGTTAGCTAATATTAACATAAATATTCATAAATATATCCCTCGTTCCCCTCCTTTTTCCCTTATCCCCTTCCTTCTGCTTTCTCCCCTTGCCAAATTATAATTAAAAAAACCACAGTATACAGTTTATTGTTACAGTCCTTAGACCAATCACTCAGGGAGGAAAAGACAGACCTTTACAGTTTCAAAAATTCCAAATGCTTTCTAAGAACATTTGGCATTAAAAGACAATTTAAAATCTAGTATCTAGTTACCTTAAAATTTCCAAAATTCCAGGTACTTTGTAAAAACATTTGGCATTTAAGACAATTTAAAATCTAGTATCTAGTTACCATGGAAGTTCCAAGACCTGAGTATCACCATACAAAATCTGGCTATATAGACTCTTGGAATCTATATCAAAAAGAAGAAACTCAAGTCTTTCTTTTTTTTTGAAGGGCTAGGAATGTTTTTGATCAGTGGGGTGATGATCTCCTTCCGTGCCACCTCGTAATGTGGGCAGGTGAAGAACATGTGCTCTATAGTCTCAACCTCCCTTAGGGGACAGGTACAAAGCCTTTCAGCGAAAAGAATATTCTTGTACTTCCCTTCAAGTATAGTGGAACGGAGGGCCGAGGATCTTGCCAAGGTGAAGGCTCTTCTAAACCCCTTTACTTCCAGAGATGTTAAATAATTTGCTGGTTCCCCAGAGTTTTTGATGTAGGCCCTCACCATAATATTTTGTATGCTGGAAAGGTCAGTTTGATGTTCTATATCCTTAATTCTATGCTTTACTAGGTCTTTTTTTTTTTTTTTTTGCCTGATCTATTCCTTAAGATAAGAGCGCCTGAGGGGAAGGCCAATTTTGAAAAAGTAGCTCTGGACAGACTTGACACAGTTAGATACACATTTGATCCAGTTGGATAATTTAAAAAATACATTTAAAATAACTGACTGAAATACTGTTGCTTTGTTGCCTGTGCAGAGGGCAAATGGCATAACATCCAGTCACTTCTAGCTGGCGATTAATGAGTCCTTGCTGAGATTCTCAAGGGTACACATGGGCACTGGCTTGGCACTTGCTCAAAAATCCCTATGCAGGCTTGTTAGAAGGGACTCAGTGTTATGTTGTTAGCCTTCTGCACCTATAGAAAAGTAACAGGATTTCATCTTCTATTTTCCTATCATGATATAAATCTTCACACCATCCTCTATGCTACTATGAAAGCAAATATTTCAGCAGCTACAGTCAATTTGTTATGGTCCATAGTCAGGAAAGAGTAAACTAAAACAACCTAACTACAATTAAAGCCAATGAAAATGAGAATGTAGAATTAGACACATTTCTTGTTGCTATGTGCTATCAAGCCACTTCAAATGTATGGCTAATTTACAAATTAGTGACTTTCAGAAGGCCTCATCCTTAGTCCTGCTCAGGTTTTGCAGACTCAAGGCTGTGGTTCCTTTCTTATGTCAGCTCATCTCATGTTCAGTCCTCTTTTGCCAGTGCTTTCTACTTTTCCCAGATTACTGTCTTTTCCAGTGAGGGGAAGAATCAGAAAAAACATTTAGTTCCCCTAACTAGCAAAATTTTAGAGCCCCTGTTGAACCCAATCTGGCAAGAACAGGACACTGTTTAAGTGATTATGGGAACTATGGCACTGTTTGCTAATTCCAGTAATACTAGTTCTCAACAGAGTAAGACAATTATAATTTCACTTCAAAAGGCCAAACATTTGGGGGGGAAAAAGATAAACTTTCTTTTTGCATTCTATATCTTGCTGAATTTAAACTGGAAGCTCCCATTAAATGACCACTTCAACATTCCAAAACATTATGATCAGGATTCAGGAGAGATGGTTTCATAACATTCTCTATGATAATCTGTGACCTAAATAATTAATTCAGGAAATCTGTATTATAATTTACTACACAGTTACCATGAATGCTATTACACACACTTTAATGCTATGATTGAAATTTTCTGGAGCCCTTCTGCATTCTGAATGTAAATGAACAGCTCTAAGAGATTTAATTTCAAATCCAGGAGGCAGCAAATGGAGCAGCCCAATTAGCCAGAGATAAATTTTCAGGTATGAGCTTCTCAAAGCATCACTAGAGCCAATGTTTTTACATTAAATAATAATGTACAATTCTGTTGATAAAGATGCACAGCTTCAGATTTGACAACTTGCAATAATTTAGCCTGATCTGCATGGTGCTGTCTATAGAATACCTCAAGACTTTAATTTTGGTCTGTAACAATTGCAAATGAATCAAAAGACCATGCTGTTCTTGTCCTAAATTTCAAATTACTCAGTTTAATTTTTGGCAATGCTTTCTTCAGATATATATATAGTCATTATCAGTGCAAGCAGATACAATTCTACCAGAGTCAGAAGTTGCACCTACATGTTTCAGAAATTAATTTGGAGAAGCAAGCTTTGTCTTTGGTGTGCATAACATCATGGCTGTTTGCATAGTGAAATCTCTCAAATCTCACATTTGCCATGCAGGAGAGTGACTTTGAGATATATCTGATTACATTATAATTACTATCTTTGCTAGACTCCATTCTGCCTGAAAGGCTATTTTGTCAAGAGGGATATTGCTGGTAATACCCAAGCATATTCATTAGAGCTTAAGCATGATTACAATATCAACAAATGTGTCACAGAAGTGACTCAGTCAACACTGCTGTTGTGTGCGCTGCACCCTGCATTTTTACTAGAGCTTTCTTCTGACTTTTGATAGTTCTCAGTATGCATTGCTATAACAAACCTCAAAGATGTTCTAAAAAAGCACTGAAATGACTGGGGAAAAGGTAAAAAAAAAGAGACAGATGCACAGCCAACATGCAGCTGTGGCAAGCAGGGAGTGTTTTTTCACAGAGCTGTCAAAAGCAGCTTTTAGTAAACATTGATACAAGCCAAAGACCCAGGAAAAAAATAAAAACAACAACACAAGTGAGAGAAATTAATGGTATTATATAGAGTTAAGAAAGTGTATAACATCTGCATTAACTGATCAACAATAGTAAGCTCAGAGCTCTATTGTGATACCACAATATATTGGTGCCCTAATAATCTATCATTGTGAATCTGACATGAAATAATTACCTCAATTTCAAGAATGTTCTGAGAGAGAACATAGTTTTTCTGTAGAAAGAGGTATACAATTTGGGCAGGTTCTGTTCATAGAGATGTAGTTACTAGCTGCAATGAAATGTAGGTTAGGAAAGATTGATCCCTATGACCTTAAAATTCTTATTCTTATTCTCATTATTGCAACCTTCCAAAACCATTATACATTGCTTGAGTCTAGATTTTAAAACAGAAGTGGCAGAAATTTAGACAACTTTCTTAAACTGTCAACAATCTGCAATGCATGTTGAAGTAGGCAGTGACAGAACATGATAATTATACCCATTCATGACTGAGAAGTTACATTAGCTGCCAGAAATATATATTCTACTATTGCTCTATTGCCCTTTATCATATTCACTGAGATGGGGAACAAAGTGAGAAAGTAACAGTATAAGATAAAAATAAAATAATTTTGTGGATAAAGGGTAGGTGTACATCCTTATATAAAACTTAAGATAACCTTAAGTTTTTAAAAGACACTGCCATAGCCAAGTAAAATAGTAATTATCACAGTAAGATTGTCTGGCACTGAGGACCACAGATCAGATCAGAAACGGGACAAACTCTGGCCCAGTAGTCTGTTCTGGCCCCCTAAGCAGTAGGCTACATTACCTCTTCTCCCTTATTTTCTTTATTATTTATGGACGTATATTTAAGTTCTGACATGTGGAATGTGACCTGTGTTGTTCCCTTGCAATACAGCTTGTTCCTGCCATCTACTGTGTCAAGTCATTTTTCCATACTCATGGGATTTACTGAAGATCTCTTTTATCTTCTATTATTTTGCTGTAAAAGCCATTTGCTTCTTTTTGGAGTTCCAACAAGGTTCACTATTATTTGTCAGTGCCTTTTTTTTTTTTTTTTGCAACTTTGTATTCTCCTGTGTAGTCACAGTTAACGTTTCCCCAGGTGGTACACCCCCTCCTTCACAACTAAACCTCAGCACACTCCAATGTTCAAGAAAGCAGAAACTGGACGATTTATTGAAAGAAGGAGGAAGTTGAACAGAGTTTTAAAGGTTTAAATATGCTACTTCATTACTTCTGAGTAAGAATGAATTAGATTTTTTGGTCTTTAATTTTTGGATTAGACATACATCAGCTGAATAAAGTGATTTCTCTACTGAGACTAAGACTATCTGAAAGTGTAACTCTGACTTAATTTGGATTTGAATTTCGAATATCTCATGCTATGTGAGAGCAAGCTCTTCAGTTTCACATACTTCTGAGTAGCTTTGAGAAGGAGGGAGTAACATGTTACTGCAACATGTTAGGCTGTTTCAGTAAAACATAAATTGAACCGTAGTCCCTGAAAATTTGCTGGCGTTTTACAAGTAACAAACAACTACTTTTACTTATGTTTGGCCCATTTGCTACTGGAATCTACATCCTGAGCTCTTTCCCAAATTTGAGTTCACTTCTTGAACTGACAAGTACACTCCGAACCTGGGATTCATGATACAAATCATCTCCTAAGGATGTTTGAGGGAAAATATTACAACAAACAACTAGTAATATATATTTTGGATTTTTTTTTCACTTCAAACCCCACAATTTGCCTTCCTAACTTCTTATTTGAAAAGCAAGCTTCCCAGTAACCATTGAGGAAACTTCCTTTTAAAACAGGAAATTAAATATCCAAGGCATGAAGCCTCCCAGCTGAATCTTCTCTCCATGCGAGCACAGTTTAGCTGTCAGTTGTGCCTAGGTCCAGTAGATTGGGCTCATGGGCGGGGCGGGGGGACACCCTGAAATGTACATCTCTGCATCTTGATGTCACCAAAAGAAATTAACTCACAATATATTTAAAGCTAGGGAATGTTTCTTCCACTTTCCACATTATTGGGGAGGGCTGTGGGCATAATGAGTATTTTCTGTTCATTCCTTCTTTCTAACAGAATCAACATGAGTTAAATGGAAACATTTAACTCATGCCGCTCACAGGCAGTGCCCAGAGGAGGAAGGGCAGGGAAGCCAGGACACTGCCTCCAAGGGGCTACTTGCCAGAAGGGCGGGGTACGAAACTGCTGAACAGCTGATGTGTCAGTAAATGACCCAGGACAAACTGCCAAACTGGTAGTTTGTGCCCATCTCTAGTTGAGATAATCTTTTTTCATGGCAACATGGAATTTCCTCCGGGGGGGGGGGGAGAATCAGACTGGCCCCTTGTTGTCTAGCTTAAGGGATGGAAAAGTTTTAAAGTTTTTTTGAAGGTTTTTGAACAATTTTATTGAACTCTATGCATGTTTTGAAATGATTTATTTGTTCTTAATTGTTTTGGCTTCAGGGCTCCTTTTGGGCAGAAATGTGATTTACAATTATTTTAATAAATATTTAAAAATAGAAATCATGTATGCTTACACAATGGCTGAAATCCAGTAGTAAGTGACAACTACAGTAAGCCCAGTGAATTAAATGGAACTTCTGGAGGAGCTGCCTCACTAAATCCCTACTTTTTCCCTAGGCCTACTCTGGTTGCAATTTACTACTTGATTTTAGCCAATGCAAGGAAATATCAGTGTAAATGCACAAGCATAGTTTGCTTTTAATAAACAAAGCCTGGTTACATTTCTAAGCAATATTCACAATACAAAATATTACATAAAGCCATATAGTTTGAGCACAAGAGCTACTTTCTCTTGGTATGCAAATAACACTTGTTAAATTATTTATACTCTTCCATTTAAACTGCCTTGACAAGGCACCTTGATGAGGAACTTGAAAGTACTTGCCTCTTGCTAAGTGTTACGCAAAGAACTGTTTCTCTACTAATAATTTTTGCAAAATACCTCTGCATACAACTACGCAGAAGTGCAGCAAGCATCACAGATGGATTGTTAAGCAATATGCAGACAACCCATCCAATGCTTCAACTTCTTAAATGTGCATGAAGAACAAGCTTTTTGTTATACATACGTTGTGCAGTTATACAGTTTATTGTTCAAAATGTTAAAATAACAAGTATTTTGCACAAAACATATTCTGTGGGAACATCTGACTCCTATGGGTAAAGTATCAAGAGTCTGTAAAAATTCCTTGCTATATAATGTAGTGGTTCCTTGCTCCCATTTGTGCAGGTGAGCCAAGCACTTACATTCCTAAATATTAACTTCAGTACCTCTACTGAAGTCATCAGTTGAAGCATTGTTTCATATCATGCCGCATTCAGTGCATGACTTCTTAGCAAGGGTTCCAGATTTTACAGTATTTTCCCTCTGGAGGTTCAAATGATTCCCACTTTACAGCCATTATTAATGGTGCCAAAACTGCTTTACTTCACTAGATCTTTGGACTTTCTAAAGTAAGGGTAGGCAAAATGCAGCCTGTGAGCCACATGTTGCCCCGAACCCCATATTTATTTATTTATTTAATTATTTTTAAAAAGAAGATTACCAGAAAAGACTCCTCATGCTCTTTAGGGGTATAAGAGGGAATTTTGACATGTTTTTGAGGGCCTCCCAGTATCATGTGGTTCCCAACCCCTGAATTTTTAAAAAAAATTCAAAGAAGTATATTCTCTAGAAGATGCAAGGAAGGTTTTTATTGTTCAAAAACCCACAAGTCCAAAACCTATAAAAAATTTAAACAATTACATATGCAAAGTATCCTTTGGGTCATGCATCTCCCTTTTTATTCCCCCCCCCCCCACTTTCCTTTGGGACTGTAGCTCAAATCTGCCTGCAAATCTGAAAAACTGCCCTTGCGCTGCTGAGATCACCAAGGTGTATTTTAAAGCTTTTTGTTGTTGCTGCTGTTGACTTAGTACTGTTTAGGTGTGGTTTATACATAATCTGCCACCTTTTATTTTGAATGTTCATTTTGGATTTACTTCATTTTTCTCTCTACACTACCTAGAAGGCATTTCTATAGTAAAGTCATTGCACTCATGAATCTTAGCTAGAAAGAAACTGCTAGCCAGCAAAAATTGAAACTCCAGAAAAATTCCCTGGGATGTTTATATGTTTTTTTTAAATAAAAAATAATACCACATGTAAGGCAACATTAGAAGACTTTAAGTTAAAAGAGATAGTATTTCTAAAACAAAATGATCTAAAATCCAGCAAGGATGAGCTCAAAACTGTATGAGGGATTAACTACCCATAGCTCAAGTCCAACAAGTTACTAACAGTTTCCAATACACAGACTTTGAAACCATATATACCCAAGATCTATAGATGTGATATGGCACAAATGATTACACATTAAAAAGAGGAAGGCAACTGGGTGGCCAAGGGAATGAGGAAGTGTCCAACTTAGTCCAGTGAAATAGAAATCTTTGTACAAACGGAATATTCTGTGAATATTTATGTATTCAGATGAGTTGTACCACTTATTTTAATATATTAAAAGGTTATACAATGTTGTGGCAACAAAAGCAGTGAAAAATCATATTGCAAAACAAAGCAGTTAAAAATCATATGGCAAAAATCAGTTTGGGTGAACACATGATTTAATGTTTTCTTTAAAAGAATGTCCATCTTCAATTGTTTACTCTTGAATTCTCTCAGTTAAGGATTATGTTTGGAAACAAAGTAACAGATGCAAATTAGCATAATTGAGTATTCAAAAACAACACTAATGCCTCTGTTACTTATAATACATTCACACAAATGTTTCATTAACTTAGTAATGTAATATTAATGAGAAAACTAACTAAAATTTCCTGGTCCCAGCAACTGCAAACTGTCAACTAATCATTAAACCCCATGTCCCATTTCACTTAGTTTCATCTGCACAAGTTCTTTTGCAAATTCCCATTCACTGATCACAAAAGAACAATTTGGGTTACTTCAAGAATTAATTAGACATTTCTATGAAAGCCACTAGAACAACTGCTCCTCCTGTGAGTTCATAAAGCTGTTTAATTTGCTCTTCTATTTTCATTTGGAGAAGCTGGCAACGCCACAATAAAACACAGCATGGACAGATACAAAGCCAAATTTGCTACTTAATTGTACACTTTCATTTACTATGTTCATTTAAAAGATGCAAGTGGTAACACCTTTCAGCCTCACCAATGACACAGCTGGGGCACTATTTCACACATAATACAGAGCGACTTGGAATAATGTACTTGTCAATTTGTAAATACTATTCTGGTTTATATTTACAGCCTATATTTGCAACTGGAGAGAGGATAAGCATATCCCCTCTTGGATACTACACATTTTATTATGCTTAACAAGTTAGTGTTTCAACAAAGGAAGGGAAATGGTGCTTTGGATTCACTTGCATGCTATAATGCTTTAGGATAATTGTAAAACCTACTTATATATTTTCTAATGGCATTTAGTTTCTTATTCATGAGGTTATTTGTCATTGACATTTCCTTTCTTTTCAGTACAATATTTTGTTCAGCTGGAATGCAGAACCATCTTCAACAATATAGTGTTCAAATTGAGATATAATCCATTTTTTCAAAAAACCCACCCCCGTTTTATGAATGTGGGATATTGTGCTTATGTATCCATGATTCAAAATGCCAGGAAATGGACTGATGTTGTTGCACAATATTGTGCCCACGTTAGCAGCAAGAAAAAGGATGCCAAACTTTACATAGCAAATCACAGCCTGAATTTTGACAACACCAATGGCAGTGTTCAAGATGGTTTACACTCAGGATACTGTCTTGTGCTCACTACCATTCATGAGGTGACACCAAGCAAACAAAAATCCCAGAAGCTGAGTTGTTTTTTCATCAGTTAACCACTTCTCACCCAAACACAAACCAAATGTCATGGCTGTTTTCCAACAAATGTGAATGGGGTGGTTCTGGGTTCTGTCCTCATCCCAGCAAACACCCGGAAAGTGGGCGTAATCCTTCTGTGCCAAAATATTTTGAAGGGCTGTTTTGGATGTAATGAAATGGTGAATCAACAGTGTGAGTCAGTGCAACACATAACAGAGAAACATATGCATCCTTTTAACCTCTCAGGTAAGCTAATATTGCTATGCCTGCTCCACAGAATGTGGACTAGAAAGTCATGATTCAATTTCCAAATCCTTTCCTCAGGGTAGTCAACTGGAGAGAGAGAAAGCTGTATCAGACCAAAAGTCCTATGAACATGTTGTGTGCACATTTTCCAAAACATGTCCCCTGGGAGTTAGCAAAGAGTGTAATCGGACCAAAGTCAAAATCATCCATATTATGTGAAAGAAAGACAGTGAAGAGATAAAGGGACCAAAATCAACTCATTTGAAATGTGGTTTTGGAGGAGAGCCTTACAGATACCACAGCCAGTCAGAAGGGCAGAATAGTGGGTGCTTAATGAAATTGAGCCTGAATTCTCACTAGAGCAGAAATGAGTCTACTGAGTCTACCCTACCATGCACATATAATGAAAATATAGAACTGACCAGAAAAGAAAATATTGCTGGGAAAAGCAGACGGGGGGCAGTAAGAAAACCTAACATGAGTTAAGTTGACTCAATAGAGGAAACCACAGCTGTTAGTTTTGTAACACCTGACCAGAACTTACTGGAAAAGACAGTATTGCTAGGAAGGGGGGGCAGCAGGAAGTGAGAAAAACCTAATCTGAAATGTTGGTTTTGAAGATCTGAGCAGAGCTGTTAATGACAGGACATTTTAGAGGTCATTACCTTATTGTCACTACATATCAGAAGTGACTTGATCACATGTAACAACTTCAGAGCTTTTCCCCCCTTAATTAACAGATAATCATATAGTGAAGTATGACAGGGCATAGGTAGCAAAGCTCTGCTATCATTGAGTAAGAGCATCCACAGCCACAAAGAAAAACCAGCAATTTCACAGCTTAAATGAGTAAGCTTCTGAACATTTACTCTCTTTTTTTAGTTAATTTATTTTAAAATATTTTTACAACCAAAGACTCCCTTTGTCAGCATGAATGCCTTTTTGGCCAAAAAGTTCTCATCCTGAGAGTCAGCTAATTGGGTCCTGACTGACAGGATCAAAGTTAAGATTGCTGAAAACTGAAAGTGATTTCCCCTTTGAAGACTTGTGTCAGGAGCCTGGTCTCAGAAATCTTGAGAGAATGTTTACTGAAAGCACTCAGGGCTGGGACAACTGCATCTGCTCTGTGCATACTTTAAATATGCCTTGTAAAATTGTATGCTAATTCCTTGGAGATACATGACAAAATGTCCCCCTTTATGCAAAACTGTCTCTCCGTTACTTTTATTAAGTGAACCTGCTTTTTTGACTCTTCAAAGAAAATCTGTCTTTTGACTGTTTCTGTTACCTTTCATTGTCCTCCCAACATTTCTCTTTCTGGCCCACAGAGCTGCAGCAATGTGTCTACTCTGCAGTGCTAGTAAGCTTGTTCCATGCATGCTCAATTTTATAACAAAGTAGTTATTTTTCCCCTTTGAAAAGCCATTTTTGAGGATCAGTATTTCAACCCCTGCAGCCTGGATTCTTTCCATTTAAAAAAGTGGGTGGGGCTAACCATTCTCTTTCAAGATAAGCAAGATTGGTCTTTTCAATTTATTTTATCTGTTTTAAGTCTGTGGACATTTAGGGTAATTTATTTCAGCACAGTGTGGGGTTAAGATAGTTTTACTTTTAAAAAAAATTATAACTCAAAAACCCTTTGCCCAAACTTTCTAACATTTGACACAGGCCAAGAGCAGGCTGTCTGCTACATCATACTATCTGCACCAAATTTGGTGCTGTTCAAACATCCAGTTTCAAAGTTATAGTTTTTTGTTTTGGTTGTCCCCATTTTTTAGAACTGCTTTGTATAATGCTGATTTGCTCTGCTGCACAACAACATAGCTGCACTCTTGTGCATCTATAATGTAGGAAACATAGATCACATAGAACTGTTTTTATAATCTACCCAGTGATTATACTACTAAAACACTTTCTTCTTGCACAATATGACAGAGAACACTTGTTTAATAGCTTTCTGGTATTCTTCATTAGCTAAACTTAATTTGGATACGAAAACTAAAGGTATCTCTTGAGCATCACTCAACAACAGCACTTTGCAAATTTATACATTCCTGAAGGGACATCCAGTTGACAATATTCAAGCAGAATGCCTGTTCTGGCTTTCTAGCATAACAGTGCATAGTTCCATCTGTTTCACAGGAATTTTTCCCAGCCATGAAGTTTAAAGTCAACTTTGTTAACACATAGGTACTAATTAGGATTAGAATGATAGTCTCCAGAAGGCAGACTATATCTTCTCTTCAGTTTAAAGATACATTAAAGACTAAATTATGCCAAATCCTTTATCATAATAGATCATGATTGCTGATTTTTGTGCCCATCTAATTCTTTGAAAATTATGCAAGCAATCAAGGTTCCCTATAAGGTGTGCCTGTGCACATGTAACTCTACCCCCCTCCATGCACCCTTCTTCCTCTTCTGTGCACCAACAGCAATCATTTTCAGCCCCTTTGGCTCCAGTTGCAATGGAACCTCGCATACAGGGGAATTGCACATGGGACCAAAAATTTGACGGAATATTGCAAGCAATCAACAAAAGTAATTTAGATGTACCATTATTACCTTTGCTTAAAAAAGAAGTGTACTTATTGACCATATTCACACATTGCTTATTTTTAGCCACCCAGTATACCCATGCATCAAGCTTGATCACTTACAGTTGTTTCCTCCTGCAAAAGGGAGCAACTGAAAAAAATGTATGAAAGGCAAAGCAGCCCCAGCAGAAGCAGTATGTTAGCCCTAGTGACAAGTATCAAGGGAGTAAGAATGTAAGCTGATAAGTAAGGTAAGCACCCATATGAGTTTATCAATAGGGCAAAAGGCTAGGGCTCTCTTCCCCTTTCCCTGTACTAGAGGTAAATTGAGAACCAGGAATTCTGTTTTATCTCTCCTACCACAAGCCAGAGTCAGAAGCCATGGTTTTGTTCTTGGCTCATGATTCTGGCTTGTTCAGGGAAAGACAAGCCAGAGTTCTCACTTTGGACACCATGCTAAAGAAATGGAACTGTCAACTATCTGGAACAAAAACACATAAACAGTTTTATGGTAGCAGTTTTACTAATATTTTTCTTATGAATAACTAATTAATTCTAACCACTCAAAAATTTCCTTTCCCATCTTTTCAACGTAGTATTAGCAGTTAGTGGTGCTCAATGTGATTGCCAGATCTGCTAACCAAATGAAATTATTTAAGGTAGTTTTATCCCGGTGGAGATTGTTGGGAAATATCCTTATTTGCATTCTTACATTTGGAGAACTGTTTGTGTTCTCATTTTAGTTTTGCTGGAACAGTCTACTTTTCCTGAATAGTTTGCTCAGCAATACTTGTCAAGCATGCAGGTAGTGTCCTGGACTTCATGATACCTTCCCCTGACCAAAAGCATGCATTCTCTGAGCGCCTATAGTTGTGGTATATGTGGCTATGTAAGTGTTCTGGAGAAATGTAACCCTCTTACCTCATTTTCAACTTTCTTTTGGCCAATCCCTTTATTTTTGAGAATTTCTCTCTTTTCAAATCAAATATGACATGGGTGGATTTCCTTGGCTATTTTTCACTTTCATGTTCACATGTACTTTCAGCATGTGGTGAACAAAAAGGGGGTCCAATATCCTCTGACTCAGTCCAGATCTTCCTTCATTTGGGGTTCTAGCTCCTGGACCTCCAATTTGAGTATTTGGCCTGTTTGATCTCAGATGATCTAAGATCAACTGGATCTGACAATCTCTCACCCATGCTGGGTTCAAAAAGCTCTGATTCATCCTCACAAGGGGTGAACAATTGGGTAGTTATGATAACAAGTAGAGTGCCTATAGTAAATGATGAAACAAAAAAACTTATTGTTACCCAACAAAAATACCTACTATCAGTTACTCTTTACTCTTTTAAAACAATCACTACACTCACATTCATCATGGGTTTTTTCCTTTTTCTTCAGTACTTTGTGTGACAAATGATGAAAATAACCTGCATACACATTACATTTAGCTGGATGGATGATTACCCAGTTTTGGTATTTCCCCATGTTTGATTTGCCAACTGCTTCCCAGAATTGATGCCAAATCATTTAGCCTTTTATATTTCCTTGATTGCTTCCCCTTGACATTTAGTCCAGTCGTGTCCGACTCTAGGGCGCGGTGCTCATCCCCATTTCCAAGCCGTAGAGCCAGCGTTTGTCTGAAGACAGTTTCCGTGGTCACGTGGCCAGCGCGACTAGACACGGAACGCCGTTACCTTCCCACTGAGGTGATACCTATTTATCTACTTGCATTTGCATGCTTTCGAACTGCTAGGTGGGCAGGAGCTGGGACAAGCGACGGGAGCTCACTCCGTTGCGTGGATTCGATCTTACGACTGCTGGTCTTCCGACCCTGCAGCACAGAGGCTTCTGCAGTTTAACCTGCAGCGCCACCACGTCCCTTCTTTAGTCATTATCAATTCAGAAATGCAAACAATCACTACAGTGGTACTTCCCGTGAAGTCTTTCTAGAAACAAAGAAAAAGAAACACTTAAGACAACTGTGGCTGTAAAGGAGTATGTTGCAACAGAAATGATTTCTGAAAAGAATGAGATAGAAAATGAAATAGCGAAAAAAAAATTGTCAAGTTTTCATATTATCCTTGTTCAAATTAATAGGAGATATAAAAGAAGGGTGTTCTGTGACCAGAAAGTCCTAGAAAACCACAGTAGCCCAAATGAAACGTTTTTCAAGAAATTTACCAGCAAACAGTGGTCTCTGCAGATACTTATCAACTTTTGGTAGCATCAAAAACTTTTGTTAGCATCACAGCCATATCAATTCTGTCTTAGAAAAAAAAGTTTATTCAGACCAAAAGAAAGGAAAGAAGGAAAGAAGGAAAGAAGGAAAGAAGGAAAGAAGGAAGAAAAGAAAGAGAGGCTATACAAAATGTAATCATGTATTAGCCATATACATTAAAATAATCTAACAATTTGTAAAAAAAGGAGATTTTGTTTGGTGTTGGCATTACTGGAACAGGTATTCATAGGCAGCCAATGTAGTGAGTTCTCCTGGCAATTCAATTATAGATTCCACTCTTGAAGTCTTTTGGTGATGGTAAGAGCTTATAAAATCCAACCATGTTTATTAGCAGTTAAATTCCAAGCTTCAGGAACATAATTTAAAGGCATATATATGTCTACAGATATAAAGAAATTTCCTAATCTGCTGCAGTACATATAACCAAAAAGGCACCACCAGTTGACATGTGTATATCAAGCACAATCCACATTGCATCACCAACATTTAGCTGAAGGAGCCAATATCTTTCTAAATAAACAAAATTATGTCCAATATGTCTGTAATATTTTTTTAAAAAAAACTGAACCAAGTACAGCTTTAGCTCTAAAGGGATTTTAGGTATTAAAATTAGGACAGGTTTTTACTGGTTAATTTGCATGAGACATTCCAGTTCTTTGTTGCACTGTATTCTCATTTCATTAATATCAAATCTAGTACTTCTAACAAACATTTAAAAACTACAGCAGTTGTTTTCATTTTCTCTGAAAATACAACTAATGCCCCAAAAGAAGCAGAGATTGTGAGATACTTAAAGCTGATGGCCTATATATAGATACCAAGAGATGTAATTGTAAATATTCTGTTCCAGAAGATAACTCATTTGTGGATTGAAATTATGAAACTGGTTTTAAAAAGTTCTTGATCCAAGTCTATCAATTTTTCAGAAATAAAAGTTGCTTCTCTCATAAGTTTCAAAATCATGAATACATCTGTGAGCCAGCTACAGCTGACTGGGGGGAAGGAGCTAAGTGCCAGTGTGGGCAGGCCCCCTCAGCAACAGCAGAAGGGTTGTTGGCCTTGAAGGAAACACCTGAGGCAGAGGAGGGTGGAGGCCCTAAACCCACCCCCAGAGAAACAGCTGTAGCTGTAGCTGAGGTAGATATAGAAGCGAGTGAGCAAGGAAGGGGGGAGGAGGAACTGGACATTTGGGAGGACGCCTGGGAGTTTCTGTCACCTTTGGAGAAGAGAGAAATTAGTGTGCTGGGGGAGATGCTGAAAGGAGCTTCTAAGAGGCCTGCATCTCCAGAGGACGGCTGGCTTATCTGAAGGCAAGTTGAAAGCTGAAAGATAGAAGCTCCCAGGGACAGCTGGGGCTGCACAGCCTCCTCTGCTTGCTGGATGCCGTGCTGGGGGACTCGGCTGGCAAAGACTGTTTAACAGCCTGGACCTTTCAGCCAAGATGAGCTGCCACGGGAGTGAAGTAACTCCCTCGGAGCTGGGGGCTGGGACAGAATATTCTCTCAGCCCTGGAAGGACTGGAAGGATAGAAAGCTACCAATTCCATCCCTGCTGCTTGGGGCTAGAGGCCCCATCCTGCAAAGGACTACAGAGACACTGTTTATCTTTTCTTTTCTTTGTATGCTGAGTCCAATAAGGCTTAACTGATCATCAGTACCTGCTGCCACATCATGGATACAGCGGCTGGGGCCGCTCACACTGGCGCCCAACGTGGGGCCTCTCCAGACAATCCAGGAGCCACCGCTCAGTGGTTTGCCTGGGCCACTGAGAGGCAAGAACACCTGATTCGACAAATGGTAGAGCAGCAGCGTGTGCTGGTGGAGCAAGTATTGGCTGGGCAACAACAAGTGGCAGGCATGTTACAGACAACCCCAGCAGCACCAGGTACCTGGGTATCAGGACCCCCACCCATCTGCATGCAGAAAATGACACCAGAGGACGACCCGGAAGCCTTCCTCAACACCTTCAAGAGAGTGGCCATGGTGGCTGCCTGGCCTAAAGAGCACTGGGCTCTCATCCTTACCCCATGCTTGACAGGGGTGTCTCAGGAGGAGGTGGACACCATAGAACCCACCGAGGCAGCCAATTATGACAAGGTGCAACAAGTGGTCCTGAGTACCCTGAACCTGTCAGAGGAGGCTTATCGGTGGCGATTTCAAGACTTACAACTGAAGGGGAACCTCCACCCCAGGGCTGCAGCCCAGAAGATATGCACTTATGTCACTAGGTGGCTCAAGCCCAACTCCACCACTGTAGACAAGATAATCGAGTTGTTAGTGGTGGAGCATTTAGTAACTACACTTCCCCCAGGGCTACGAAATTGGGTGACACGGCTACACCCCACCTCCATAGAAGAGGCGGTCACCGCACTGGAGACTTACTGGAGTGCAGAGGAGATGTGGAATCCAAGGGGGATTGTGTCCATCAACAAGGTTCCAACCAAGGAAAAGGCACCATGGCTTACATGACCCTCAGTGTCAGCGCAGACTCCAGGAGGGGTGACTACAGGTAGCCCAACCACCCAATTCACCCAGATGGGCCCTTCTTCCTCTGGCCCAGGACAAGGAGCCCCACCCCGACCCACTAATCTGATAAAAGAAGGCAGCGCCCAGGGGTTTCCAAGTCGGGGCACGAAAAACACTGCCTGCTACACCTGTGGCAAGGAGGGCCATCTGAAGAAGGACTGCCCATTAATGGACTGTTCTTGGGCCAACGCTTACATTGCGGCCAGGCAGGTAGGCGGCCACCTGAACTTGGAGTGGGAGGTGGACGCTGAGGTGAATGGGAAACAAGTCAGGGCTTTGGTGGACACAGGTTGCAGTGCTACCTTACTCCAACCTCAATCAGACTGGCCAAGGGATGGGATGGTCAAGATCCGTTGCATTCATGGGGATGTCAAACCCTATGCCACCACTCGCGTTTGGGTCACCATAGGAGGAGAAAGGAGGAGGCTCAGGGTAGGCCTAGTACCCAATTTGTATGGCCTATGGTTCTAGGAAGAAATTGGGAAGGGGTAGAGAAGTTGTTGCAAGACCCCAGGGTAGTTGCCGCAGCTGCAGGGCAGATGGAGGATCTATCTGAGCTGGGAAATGTCTCATGAGCGCAGCTACGAGCTTGGCAGCAGGAGGACCTCTTGCAGAGGCCCGTCCAGAGAAGGAAACCCCTGCTGGGCAATTAGGGTTTGAAATTAGGGACGGGTTGTTATACTGCATAACTCCAGATCCTCCCTTCCCAGGTGCCCAGTTAGTGGTTCCCCAATGTCTACGCCACTTTGTTTTGAAGTTGGCACATGACCCACCCCTGGCGGGACATCTATCCACAGATAAAATGAGCACCCGCATACGACAGAGATTTTTTTTTGCCGGGGTTGTATGCTGAGGTCAATCGGTACTGTAAATCTTGTCCAGTTTGCCAAGGGACCCAGGCTCGGCCCCGACCTGGGGGAGCATTGGTGCCCCTACCTATAGTGGATTAACCTTTTGATTGCATAACCCTGGATTTAGTGGGGCCTCTACCTAAGTCGGTGGGAGGCCACACCCATATTTTAGTGATAATTGACTATGTCACCCAGTATCCAGAGGCTGTGGCCCTACAATTTACCACGGCTAAAGTATTAGCTAGGGAGTTGATGGTGGTATTTTCCAGAGTAGGGTTCCCAAGTGCCATCTTGACAGACCAGGGTACTCACTTTCTTAGTCAAACCCTGCGGGAAATGTGGGCCCTGCTGGATATAAAACCCTTATGCACCTCAGTTTACCATCCCCAAGCAAATGGCCTGGTAGAAAGATTTAATAAGGCCCTCAAGATGATGTTACGCAAGATGGTGCATGATCGTCCTAAGCAATGGCATAGGATGTTGGCCCCTCTGATGTTTGCCATACGGGAAGTACCTCAGGCTTCCACTGGATTCTCCCCCTTTGAGTTATTATACGGCCAACAACCCCGAGGGGTTCTCGATTTGGTCCAAGAACAATGGGAGTCTGGGGAGGACCCGGCACTGAGTACGGTCCAGCAAGTCTTGGAAATGAGAGAGCACCTGAGGACAGCCTCAGAATTCGCACAGAGGTGTTTAAGGGAAGCCCAGACCACTCAGAAGCAGCGATATGATAGTCAGATCCAACCCCGGGAATTTGTTCCTGGGCAAAAGGTACTCCTCCTTTTACCATCAGAGGCAGCTAAGCTCTTTGCCCAATGGCAGGGGCCCTACGAGGTGATAAGAAGGGTTGGACCTGTTGATTATGAGGTCTGGGTCCCAGCCCGCTGCTGTCCTACACAGATCTTTCATATAAACCTTCTGAAAGAATGGCGGGACAGGGAGGCTCTCTATGGAGCCATCGAAGATCCTGAACTGGGACCCGAAGCTAAAACAGTTTCCTCTTCACTGGAGGACAAGTGGGACTTGGCAGAAGTATTAAGTCCTCAGAAGCAGCAACAGTAAAGAGCTCTCGAACAAGAGTTCACCAATGTTCTATCTTGCAGGCCGGGACATACCAACTTGGTGGAACACCATATTGAGACTGACCCAGGGGTGGTGGTGCGCTCAGCTGCTCGGACTTGGCCCCAACATCTAAGACAAGTAATTATGGACGAGGTTAACTCCATGTTGGATATGAGAGTAATTGAGCCCTCCAACAATGTAGACACCCGGTCCTTGTTCCTAAGCCCGATGCCAGCATCCAGTTCTGTGTGGATTTCCTGCGGGTAGACATGGTGTCAAAATTGGACGCCTACCCCATGCCCCGGGTGGATGAGCTGATAGAGAGGTTGGGGAGGGCCACTTATCTTTCCTACCTCAATCTCACCAAGGGATATTGGCAGATACCCCTCCGGGATGCAGACAAGGAAAAGACAGCTTTCACCACCCCAATAGGGCTATACCAGTTCACATACATGCCCTTTGGTTTACACGGGGCAGCGTCCACCTTCCAGAGACTAATGGATCAGGTGTTAACCCTGATCCAAGACTTCATGGCTGCATACATAGATGATATCATTATCTTTAGCCAGTCCTGGGAAGAACATTTGGGTCATTTGAGGGCAGTACTGGAGGAGTTAAGGAAAGCTGGGCTGACAGTGAACCCACAGAAATGTAAGTTGGCGCAAGCACAGGTGCCATATCTAGGCTTTGTGGTAGGGGGAGGAGAAATTTGACCCATGGGGGATAAAGTTACAAAGGTGTCCTCCTGGCCCCGTCCAAGAACGAAACGAGAAGTGCAGCAATTCCTGGGCCTCGCGGGGTACTACAGGCAATTCATAGCCCATTTTTCAGATATTGCTGCTCCCCTAATGGACCTCACCCGCAAAAGAGCTCCTAAGCTGGTCCAATGGGGAACCCGGGAGCAGCGGGCTTTTGAAGAATTAAAACAGAGACTTTGTGCAGCTCCTATCCAGCTATGCCTATACTAAGAGACAAATCAATAAAATATAGCTGGGGGTACCCAGTCTTCTTACATATATTTTATAAGGATCAAGTTTACCAAAAGGATGATTGTGAAAGTGCATTAAAGTGGCTGATACAGATGGACATATTAACAGAGGAAGAATGGCAAGCAGAAATGAAGAAAACAAAAGGCCTGGAATGGATTCTGGGACCTGAGGCTGATTTTGAGACCACTTCAGAAGATGGCTCTATCTACTAACTCAAGCCATTTATATAATAAATCCCATCGTTCAGTTGCCTTTTTTATTGGACAGTCTTTCAACACTTCCAATAGTATATCCATTTCTGCCACTTCCCGTATCTTCTCGAGGAACTCCTCTTGTTTCGGTATATCTGATTTCTTCCAGTTCTTAGCATAAAGAATTCTGGCTGCAGTGACTATATATATGACTAGATAATTCTTTGTCTTATCTATATTATCTGGTATAATCTTCAGTAAAAACAATTCTGGGGTTAGTGGAACATTACAAAGCAATATTTTTTGTAACAAAGTATGTACTGCTATCCAGTACTGTTTCGCTTCTCTACAAGTCCACCACATATGATAAAAGCTTCCCTCTTGTGCTTCACACTTCCAACACACATTTGACACCTCTGTATAGAGTCATATGCCACCTATAAAACATCTTATATATGTTCTCCTTAAAATTTACCAATTTTGTGAGCTTTATATTATTTTTCCATATTTGCAACCATTGATCAATATCAATATTATCTCCTATATTTTGTGCCCACCTAATCATACATTCTTTTACAATCTCATCTTGAATTTTAGTTTCAAGCAGAAAGTCATACATTTTCTTAATTGCTTTCTCGTTTAAACCCAACAAAAGTTTATCAAATACTGTTTGTTCTATGTAAAAGCCCTCTATTTTATATTTTGTGTACCTAGATTCCATTTGTGTTCTAGACCACCAGTCTAGATATATGTTTTGTGTTTCTAACTCTTCTTTGGACCTTAAATCACAATCCTTTTTAAAATAAATCTTCATATCTTAAAAGTTTCGCTTCTGTCATGAGGTTAGGTTGTGTAAAGGCCTCTATAGGTGATACACAGACGGGTGTTTTTTGGTAGATCTGCTGTGTAATCTTTTTCCAAGTCCCTACTAAGGCTCTTAGATGGGGACGTGGTGGCGCTGCGGGTTAAACCGCAGAAGCCTCTGTGCTGCAAGGTCAGAAGACCAGCAGTTGTAAGATCGAATCCACGCGACGGAGTGAGCTCCCATCGCTTGTCCCAGCTCCTGCCAACCTAGCAGTTCGAAAGCATGCAAATGCAAGTAGATAAATAGGTACCACCACGGTGGGAAGGTAACGGTGTTGTGTGTCTAGTTGCGCTGGCCACGTGACCATGGAAACTCTCTTCGGACAAACGCTGGCTCTACGGCTTGGAGACGGGGATGAGCACCGCGCCCTAGAGTCAGACACGACTGGACTCAATGTCAAGGGGAACCTTTACCTTTACTAAGGCTCTTCTTATCATGTGTGAGTTGAAACTTTTCTGCTCTTTATCTTTTTTGTACCATAGAAAAGCATGCCAATCTAATTGTAGATCATGTCCTTCCAACTTGATTAGCCTATCATTATCTAAAGTAGCCCTCATAGTCAACAAAAGAGTGGGAAAAGCTGTACTGGGATATAATCTCAAAAATGATAGAATGATTTCAATACCAATCCAAGGCAGACCTTTCAACATCACAGTCATCCAAGTTTATGCACCAACCACCGATGCTGAAGAGGCTGAAATTCACCAATTCTATGAAGACTTACAACACCTTCTAGAACTGACACCAAAGAAAGATGTTCTTCTCATTCTAGGGGATTGGAATGCTAAAGTAGGGAGTCAAGAGATAAAAGGAACAACAGGTAAGTTTGGCCTTGGAGTTCAAAACGAAGCAGGGCAAAGGCTAATAGAGTTTTGTCAAGAGAACAAGCTGGTCATCACAAACACTCTTTTCCAACAACACAAGAGGCGACTCTACACATGGACATCACCAGATGGGCAGTACCGAAATCAGATTGATTATATTCTCTGCAGCCAAAGATGGAGAAGCTCTATACAGTCAGCAAAAACAAGACCTGGAGCTGATTGTGGCTCTGATCATCAGCTTCTTATAGCAAAACTCAAGCTTAAACTGAAGAAAGAAGGAAAAACCACTGGGCTAGTCAGGTATAATCTAAACCAAATCGCTTCTGAATACACAGTGGAAGTGAAGAACAGATTTAAGGAACTCGATTTGGTGGACAGAGTGCCTGAAGAACTATGGATGGAGGCCTGTAACATTGTACAGGAGACAGCAACAAAAACCATCCCAAAGAAAGGGAAACGCAAGAAAGCAAAGTGGCTGTCCAACGAGGCCTTACAAATAGCAGAGAAGAGAAGGGAAACAAAATGCAAGGGAGATAGGGAAGGTTACAGAAAATTGAATGCAGACTTCCAAAAAATAGCAAGGAGAGACAAGAGGGCCTTCTTAAATGAACAGTGCAAAGAAATAGAGGAAAATGATAGAATGGGGAAAACCAGAGATCTGTTCAAGAAAAATGGAGATATTAAAAGAACATTTTGTGCAAAGATGGACATGATAAAAGACAAAAATGGCAGGGACCTCACAGAAGCAGAAGACATCAAGAAGAGGTGGCAAGAATACACAGAGGAATTATACCAGAAAGATCTGGATGTCCCGTACAACCCAGATAGTGTGGTTGCTGACCTTGAGCCAGACATCCTGGAGAGCGAAGTCAAGTGGGCCTTAGAAAGCATGGCTAACAACAAGGCCAGTGGAGATGATGGCATTCCAGTGGAACTATTTAAAATCTTAAAAGATGATGCTGTTAAGGTGCTACACTCAATATGCCAGCAAGTTTGGAAAACTCAGCAGTGGCCAGAGGATTGGAAAAGATCAATCTACATCCCAATCCCAAAGAAGGGCAGTGCCAAAGAATGCTCCAAATACCGTACAATTGCACTCATTTCACTTGCTAGCAAGGTTATGCTCAAAATCCTACAAGGCAGGCTTCAGCAGTATGTGGACCGAAAACTCCCAGAAGTACAAGCTGGATTTCGAAGGGGC
This sequence comes from Intellagama lesueurii, assembly GCA_037013535.1. Taxonomy (NCBI): domain Eukaryota; kingdom Metazoa; phylum Chordata; class Lepidosauria; order Squamata; family Agamidae; genus Intellagama; species Intellagama lesueurii. The sequence continues at coordinate 52,556,039 of JBAJHW010000003.1, read as the reverse complement.
AGAGGAACTAGAGACCAAATTGCTAACATGCGCTGGATTATGGAGAAAGCCAGAGAGTTCCAGAAAAACATCTACTTCTGCTTCATTGACTATGCCTTTGACTGTGTCGACCACAACAGACTATGGCAAGTTCTTAAAGAAATGGGAGTGCCTGATCACCTTATCTATCTCCTGAGAAATCTGTATGTGGGACAGGAAGCAACAGTTAGAACTGGATATGGAACAACTGATTGCTTCAAAATTGGGAAAGGAGTACGACAAGGCTGTATATTTTCCCCATGCTTATTTAACTTATATGCAGAATATATCATGCGAAAGGCTGGACTGGAGGAATCCCAAGCCAGAATTAAGATTGCTGGAATAAATATCAACAACCTCCGATATGCAGATGATACCACTCTGATGGCAGAAAGTGAGGAGGAATTAAAGAACCTCTTAATGAGGGTGAAAGAGGAGAGTGCAAAAAATGGTCTGAAGCTCAACATCAAAAAAACTAAGATCATGGCCACTGGTCCCATCACCTCCTGGCAAATAGAAGGGGAAGATATGGAGACAGGGACAGGTTTTACTTTCTTGGGCTCCATAATCACTGCAGATGGGGACAGCAGCCACAAAATTAAGAGACGCCTGCGTCTTGGGAGGAAAGCGATGACAAACCTAGACAGCATCTTAAAAAGCAGAGACATCACCTTGCCGACAAAGGTCCGCATAGTCAAAGCTATGGTTTTTCCAGTAGCAATGTATGGAAGTGAGAGCTGGACCATCAAGAAGGCTGACCGCCAAAGAACTGATGCTTTTGAATTGTGGTGCTGGAGGAGACTCTTGAGAGTCCCCTGGACTGCAAAGAGAACAAACCTATCCATTTTGAAAGAAATGAACCCTGAGTGCTAACTGGAAGGACAGATCCTGAAGCTGAGGCTCCAATACTTTGGCCATCCCATGAGAAGAGAAGATTCTTTGGAAAAGACCCTGATGTTGGGAAAGTGTGAAGGCAAGAGGAGAAGGGGACGACAGAGGACGAGATGGATGGACAGTGTCACTGAAGCTACCAACATGAATTTGACCAAACTCCGGGAGGCAGTGGAAGACAGGAGGGCCTGGCGTGCTCTGGTCCATGGGGTCACGAAGAGTCGGACACGACTTAACGACTAAACAACAACAAAATCTAAAGTTATCCATTCCTTTATCCAGACTAATACACAGGCTGTATAATACAATGCCCAATCTGGGAGACCAAAACCTGCTCTTTGTTTGGCATCTTGCGTTGCTTTGATTTTAATTCTTGGTTTTTTACCTTGCCAAACAAATCTCATGATCATCTTATTAAGTTCTTGAGAAAATGACTGTTTTAATATTACGGGAATTGTCTGAAATAAAAATAAAATATTAGGTAGAACATTCATTTTGATGGTTGCTATTCTTCCCATCAACAATAGCTGTAATTTATCCCATCTCTCCAAGCTATTATGTATCTCTTTAATTAACTTCATATAATTGTCTTTGAATAATGTACTTGTTTTCTTTGTGATTTGAATCCCTAAATATCTGACTCTCTTCTCTTCTTGAAAGTTAGTCCTTTCTATTAATTTCTGTTGTTCTTGATCTCTCATATTTTTAACAAGTATTTTTGTTTTCTTTTGGTTTATTTTCATTCCCGCCATATCACCAAAATTCATCAGCATCTCCATCAGGTCTTCAATTGAGTCCACTGGATCCTTCAATATAATAACTAGGTCATCTGCAAAAGCTTGGAGCTTAAAAGTATGTCCCCTTACTTTTAGTCCTTTTATTCATTTTTAACTCTAATTTGCTCGGTTAACATTTCTAGAGTAAGAATGAATAGTAGTGGAGAGAGTGGGCACCCCTGTCTCGTACCTTTCTGTATTTGTATTTCTTTCGTCAGCTCTCCATTGATTCTAACTTTTGCTGGGTATAGATTGCTTTGATTAATTTCAAAAATCTTTCTCCCACTTGTAGTACCTCCAATTGCTGTAGCATAAAATTCCAATTCAGATTATCAAAAGCTTTCTCTGCATCCAAAATATCATAGCCATTTGCTTTTCCGGGTGAGCTTCATAATATTCCAAAGTATTTAAGATTATGTATTCTCGAAGGCTTTCACGGCCAGGATCCGATGGTTGTTGTGGGTTTTACGGGCTGTTTGGCCGTGTTCTTAAGGTTTTTCTTCCTAACGTTTCGCCAGTCTCTGTGGCCAGCATCTTCAGAGGACAGGAGTCAGAACTCTGTCTGTGCTCTGTTGCAGTTTGTTGGATAGTTGAGTATTTATAGCTGTGGGATCAGCTTTCGTCCTTTTCAGGAGATTGGGTGATTATGGTGATCAGCGTGTTTTTGTTGTGGGTGTATTGTTGTGATAAGGGGGAGAGATGGTCTGTCACTGTGATTGATGTGTGTCGTTAGCTGGTCTTTTGTGTGCAGTGACCACTGGTCCTTGTGGCTGGGTAGAGTTCATTGACCTTTTGCAGGCTGTATTTTTCTGTGCTGGGAGCCAGGCTTTGTTGAGTTTTAAACTTTCTTCTTTTTTGTTGAAGCTCCGCTGGTGTTTGTGGATTTCAATGGCTTCCTTGTGCAGTCTAACATAATGATTGCTGGTGTTGTCCAGTACTTCAGTATTTTGAAATAGAATTTCATGTCCAGCTTGTTTCAGGGCATGTTCAGCTACTGCCGATTTTTCCGATTGTTTTAGTCTGCAGTGTCTCTCATGTTCTTTGATTCTGGTGTGAATGCTGCGTTTTGTGGTTCCAATATATACCTGGCCACAACTGCAAGGTATCCGGTATACTCCTGCAGTGGTGAGAGGGTCCCTTTTGTCCTTTGCTGACCGTAACATTTGTTATATTTTTGTGGTGGGCCTGAATACTGTTTGTAGGTTGTGTTTTTTCAAAAGCTTCCCCATGCGGCCCGTGACCCCTTTGATGTATAGCAGAAATTCTTTATTTGTGGGTGGCTGTATTTCCTCTTCAGTTTGGTGATGTTTTCTTGGTTTGATGGCTCTTGTGATTTCATTCTTGGAATAGCCATTTGTCTGTAGGGCCCAATTCAGATGGTTGTGTTTGGTGCTGAGAAATTGAGCTTCACAGTGGAGGCATAATCAAAACACTGGTAGACCGTGCAAATCGGAACTGTGAAGATCCGGAAAACCCACAACAACCATATTTAAGATTATCCTTATGTTATTTTTCATCTGCCTTTTTGGGAGGAAGGCCGATTGGTTTTGGTGTATTGTCTGTGTTAAGATTCTTTTCAGTCTAGTTGCCAACATGGTTGTATATATTTTGTAATCTACATTTAGTAATGTGATCAATCTGTAAGTTTTATTTTCTTTACCCTCCGTGTTTTCCTTCTGTATGAGAGAGATTATCGCTTCAGACCACGTTGGTGGTAATTCTCCCTTTTTTCAATAAATTCCAAGAGTTTCTTATATGGTTTAAGCAATACATCTTCCAATTCTTTGTAATATTCAGCTGGAAGTCCATCTGGGCCTGGTGATTTCCCTTTTATTATTATTATTATTATTATTATTATTATTATTATTATTATTATTATGCTTTTTGAGGGGTTGTATAATTTCTGTATATGTTAAAGGAATCATTTAAAGACTTCATTTGATCTTTGGTCAGTTTCATTTTATTGTATTTCAGTCCATATTCTTTCTGAAATTCTTTGTCTCCTTTTTTACTGTATAAATTTCGATAGAGGTCCTCTGCAATCTCTTTTATTTATTCTTGTTTAAATTTCTCAATCCCTGATTCATCTTTCAGTGTTTGTATTGTTGTTTTCTCCTTTTCTTTCCTTAGTTTATATGCTAACCATCTCCCTGGTTTGTTTGCGTTTTCAAAAAAAATTTGTTTTGCAAATTTAAGCTTCTTTGCAGTTTCTTCAGTGAGCAATATATTTATCTGGTGTTGTACTAACTTCATCTTCTCTTTCGATTCTGTGTTTGATGGATTTTGTTTCAGCTGTAGTTCATCTGAGGATAATCTATTTTCAAAAATCTTATATTTTTTCTGTCTTTCTCTTGTTTGTTTTGTTGCAAATCTTATGGCTGCTCCTCTAAAAAATGACTTACTTGCCTCCCAAACAATTGTCATTGGTGTTTCTGGCCTCGTGTTCTGTTTGAAGAAGAAGTCCATGTCTTTTATTTGCTTGATAAACTCCTTCTTTAAATGTGAAGTATTCAGCCTCCAATTAAATTCTCTTGATTTGCTACCCAATTGTAATAAAATGGGATTATGGTCTGCAAATAGATTAGGCAAAATATTTATTTGCTCCAATTCTTTCATTAGGCTTGTTGAGATCCAACATGCATCAATTCTTGACCACGATTGATGTCTATTAGAATAAAAAGTATAGTCTTTTGTCTTTGGGTAACACGTCCTCCAGGCATCTATGATACTTACTTCTTCTGCCAATTGTAGAAAATTTCTTGAGATTGTTCATCTTTTCTTTTTTGTTATTTTATCTGATTTTGTATCTAATTCTTTGTCAAAAACAGCATTAAAGTCTCCTATCACACAATAGTGATCATAATCTTTGTTTGTTAGTTCTAGTTGTAATTGTTTAAAGAAATTATCTTGATTTTCATTTGGAACATAAATATTAATAATTAGCATTTTCGTTGATTCTCTTTGGATTTCCACCATCAATGTCATTCCATTGTCTGAGGCAAGAATTAATTTTGGCTCCAGTTCTTTCTTTATATACATAGCCACACCTCTCTTCTTTTTTCTTATGTCTGAAGCTGCAAACAATTTTCCTAACATTGAACATTCCAACAATTTCTGATCTGCTTTTTTCATATGGGTTTCTTGTATCTTGTTTTGAAATCTAAGAATATTCAATGCTCTCTCCATCTCTAGCATTATTAATCTGTCATCACTTTGTTTTTGATCCTTCTGCACTGCCTCTAATGTTTCTTCAGTTTGATTCATTTTGCATCTGTTCCTTTCACCTTTTCCTCAAGTTCTTGTGTCTTTATTTTATTCTCAGCTATCTGTTGTTTGGCATTTGAGATCTGCGACGCCATCTCTTTCATCTGATATGCTATTTGGCTGAGACATTCATTTACTTGTTGAAATCCTGCTGTTAATAAGTTTTGCATGGTAGTCTGCCATTCTTTGGTTCTTGTGCCACTAGTTTTCCCAGATTTTGAGACTGGGCTGTAGAAGTTCCTGGAGTTTGGGGATTTGGTTTTCTGGAGGCCATTTCAATCTTTTCAATCTCAATATCTCAATTTTTCCTCCTGCTATCTCTGAATGAACTTTGTGTAAGTTATACTATATCCTTCACCAAAGTGACCAACCCTCAAATCTACCACATGCTCTTTCAGATGTTTCCACTATTTTAACCAACAACCAAAACCCTTCCCCAGATTCTTCCTCCAACCCTTACACAGGTTTTATAATATACAAATCAGCTTTCAGCCCAACAGTTTAAAATATAACCATGGCAAAAATGTTCCTTCTTCTCAAGAAGCCTAACAGAGTCAGTATGTCTCTCAACCTCTATTGCCAGAATCCCATGCAATCCAAAGAGAAGACCAAAGCTAAAAAAGATCTCTAATGTTCACACCTCAATATTTGTACAGTTCCAACCTCAATGCGATCTTCCAGAATCCCAAAAAGCTTTCCTCATGTCAAATCAGATGTATTTGTAATCCTTAGTTGAATATAAGAGATGTGTCGAGGTTGTCATTCAGCTTTTCCTCCAGTAGGTGTCCTTATAATCCACTGTATGTTCCTTCCACTAATCCATAAATCCAGTCAAGAACTCCAGTTGAAATGAGTTAGCTTCTCCCAGTGTGTAATACAGCCCTTTACAGCCGTAGACTCTGAGGGGGATATCCCAAAGCTTCACCCCCCCCCAGGGATATTGTACAGTTCCAAAGTTTAGATGGAGCTCTGTCTATACTGTTGAGAAATCTGGCAGTGCAATGTTATATTTTCCTTCAATCTGTTTTCCTTACTGATAACAGCTTTAAGTCCAGTCCATGATTATATTATGTCACCCTGGGAATATTTCCAAGATCAGTTTTTTTCTCTCAGTCACTCAGACGTTCAGCCTTGACCAGACTGCAAGCAAGAAGTTAGTTTTGCTTTCTGAGGCAGCAGGACTGGTAAGCAAACTAGCCGCCTCTTCCCTTCTTTTGGCCAAATATTCTGCACAATAGTTTCTCTTTCCACTTTATGGGGCTGTTCATAAATCAAAGGCTTCAACTTCATTGTTGTCAGTTTTCAATGTGGTATCTGTTCTCCTCTCCTCCATGGGAGGTGGGTTACTCACAGCTTTACTGCCAAGATGGCTCCCGCATCCAATCTGTGCTCGAGGTGATTTCTTCAGAGGAGAGAAATACCAGGTTGCTGCCCGGCTTCCTCCACCTCTGTTGCTCACCAACTACTTCAGGGAGACTTCTCCTAGTCTCCCCTTAGGCCCTTCATTTTCTGAGGGGGCCCCAGACCAGGCGGTTCCAGCTTTCCCCGGGAGCTTCTCTGGGAGCTGCTGGCAGCACCGCGACAAGCCCAGCCCAGAATCCGGGTGGGGTAGGGTTAAGGACACAGAAGGGTGGTGGGCATATTTTGTTAAATTAGTTTTAAGTTTAAGTATTGTTGATTGTGCACATGCGGGAGGAACACAGATCGGGATTATAGAAGCTGGAATATTAAATGAAAATGGTTAAAAATATAAAAATTACAACTTGGAATGTAAAAGGCCTAGGTTCGAAATTGAAAAGAACTAAAATCCAGAATGTGATTAATAAAGGGCGTGCTGATACTGTATAGTGTTTTTACAGGAAACTCATCAAAAAAGGAGGGAGAAAATGAACTTAAGGGTAAATGGATTATATATGAAAAATCATTTGGCAACTCAAAATCCAGGGGATTGGCCGTAATAATATAAAAAAACTGTGAATTTGAAACAAAAATAGTGAAAAAAGATCAAGAAGGTAGATATATAATGATACAAGGAAGACTTAAAGGAGAATGTACACTGGTTAATGTATATGCACCAAATGAGTACAGTGGTGCCTCGCAAGACGAATTTAATTGGTTCCGCGGTCAATGCCGTCTTGCGAAAAATTCGTCTTGCGAGGCGCGTTTTCCCATAGGAATGCATTGAAATCTAATTAATGCGTTCCTATGGGAATTTTTTTTTTAAAAAAAGTCACTTACCAGGTAGGGAGCTGGGGAAGCACCATCGGAGGACTGGCGGGGGGGTTCCCCTCGCCTTGATCGCCGGCTTTCTCTGCACCATCGGAACACTGGCGGGGGGTGCCCCGCAACCGCGCACACCGGCTTCAGAGCACTTCGGAGGCTTTTCCTGCACCATCCAAGGACTCGCGGGGGTGCTGGGCTAGCCTTTGCAAGCGCTGCTCGCTGGCTTTGGGGGTCCCCTGCCAGTCCTCTGATGGTGCAGGAAAAGCCTCCGAAGTGCTCTGAAGCCGGCGCGCACGGTTGTGGGGCACCCCCGCCAGTGTTCCGATGGCTTTCTCTGCACCTCGGAAGGTAAAAAGGCTTTCTTTTTTTTCTTTTTAACCTTCCAAGGCTTGCCGAAGGCAGGGGGAAAGGGCAGGAACTTCAAAAATGGTGCCGGGCAAACCTCTGCAAACGCCCATCGCCACGCGGAGGGACCCCCGCAAGTCCTGGGATGGTGCAAGGTAAGCCCCGGGAGACCCCCAAAGCCGGTGAGCAGCACTTGCAGAGGCTAGCCCAGCACTATTTTTGAAGATCGGGCCCTTTCCCCTTGCCTTCGGTAAGGCTCAGAATGGAAAAAGGCTTCCCCCCCCTTTTCCGTTCGGAGCCTTACCGAAGCAGGGGGAAAGGGCGCAATCTTCAAAAATGGTGCTGGACAACAAAAAAACCACCAAAAAATAAAAATAAAACCCCAACATTCGTCTTGCGGAAAACGGCCATAGGAACGATCGTCTTGCGAGGCACAAAAACCCTAGCCAGACCCATTCGTCTAGTGAGTTTTTCGTGCCGCGAGACGTTCGTCTAGCGAGGCACCACTGCCTCTATCAAGAAAAAGGCTTTACTACACTGTTGGAAGAAATGGATAAAATTCGATCAGGTTATGTTATAATGGCTGGAGATTATAATATGGTTATGGATAAAATTAAAGATAAGATGAAACTACAAAAAATGAACTGAAATGGGGACAAACAATATTAAACAAATTAATTAGTAATACCGATCTGAAGGACACCTGGAGACTATTATAGGGAGATGAAAGAAAATTCTCATATTACTCAGTGGTGCATAAAACATTCTCCAGGATTGATTATATATTTGTTTCAAATGATTTACTTTCTCGAGTAAGCAATATAGAAATAGAACCTATACAAATATCATGCAAAAATTGATATGGAGTTTAATACAAAGGCAGATTCTAGAGAAGCAAAAAGATGGAGAATGGATACCAACATATTTAGATTTAAGGAAGTAGTTGAGAACATGAAAAAGAACTTAGAAGAAATATGGAATATTAACGAGGAAGGAGAAGGTCAACCTGGAATGATATGGGATGCTATGAAGTGTGTGGTACGAGGCTTAAGTATAAATGAATCATTTAAGTTAAGGAAGCAACAAGGAGAAAGGAGTAGAGTGTTAGAAGAAAATATAAAGAAATTAGAAAAGTTGTTTATACTATCTAGGGATACTAGAATAATGAGGGAATTACAAGCTAAAAAGAGGGAACTAGAAGGAATTCATTTAGAAAGAGTTCAAAGAAATTTAGTATACTTGAAAAGAAAGTATTTTGAATTGAGTAATAAGAACTCTAAACTTCTAGCAAGACTTACACAGGTAAAAAAAGCTAAAAACACAATAGGTACTACTGAAAATGAAAAGAGTATCAGATGTAATAAAATGAGGGGGGGAAATTGAAGCTTTTCAAGAATTCTTTAAGAAATTATATACTACGAATAAGGTTTCCATACACAAAATTAATACGTATATACAAAACAACATACGTAAGAAAATACAAAGGGAAGATATGGAAAAAATGGAACAAGAAATAACTGAGGAGGAAATAAAAGAGACTATAAATAAACTAAAAAAAGCTAAGATGCCAGGATCAGAATAGGTCCTGAATTTTATAAGATGTTTAAAAATCTACTACCAAAAATGAAGAACTTATTTAATAAAATATTAATGGGGGAAGAAATCCCTATGTCTTGGAAACATTCAATGATAGTATTAATTTTGAAACCAAATAAAGACCCAATGAATATGGATTCCTACAGGACAATTTCATTGATCAACCAAGATGCAAAAAATTTTACCGCAATTTTACCAAAAAGATTGAATTGATTTGTTGATAAATATATAGGTAAGGACCAAAATGGTTTTTATAAAGGGTAGAAAAATGGGGGCTGTAATGTGAAGAGTAATTGATGTAATAGATATAACTAAAAAGATAAATATAAAAGCAGGTATACTATCATTGGATATTTTTAAGGCCTTCGATTCAGTGGGATGGACAGCTTTAAATATATTAATAAAAGAATTAGGGTCTGGTATATGTTTTAGAAACACTATACAGCAACTATACTCCCAAAACACAGCTACAATTATTGTAAATGATGGAATGACAGAAAAAATAACGCTAGGCCGAGGAACAAGACAAGGATGTCTGTTATCACCAACACTGTTTATTTTAGTAATAGAACTATTAGCAAATGCAACTAGAGAGGATACCAAAATAAAAGGAATAGGGAACACCAACAAAATTAAGGTCAATCTATTTGCAGATGACACATTGTTAACAATTGAGGATCCAATAGATTCTATAAACAATATTAAAGAGCATTTAAAAATATTTGAGGAAGTTACAGGGTTAAAGGTAAATTGGAATAAATCAGAATGTATGTTAATAAATTATGGGAATGATGATAAGAGTAAAACGAAGCAAAAATTTGAAGGGAAGATAAGAATAGTATTAAATATTTGGGAATAAAAATTACGTGGAAAATGCAAGAAATTATGAAAACAAATCTAGATAGTGTGAAGAAACAAATTAAAGAACAAATTCGAGATTATCATAGATTAAAGATATCATGGTTTGGAAGAGTTGCAATAGTAAAAATGAAGATAATCCCTAAATTAAACTTTTTATTTTGGATGCTGCCCATAAAGATATATGATAAGGAATTAAAAAAATTACAGAATTTGATTAATAGATATTGTAATGAAAATAAAAGGGCAAGAATAAATAAAAAATTATGGTATATACCTCAAAAGCAAGGAGGATCGGGTATACCTGATATTAAATTATACTATATTGAGACATATCCCAGAAATTATAATAAATAGTAAAGGATTAATATGGAGTGACCTAGAACTTAATAAGATTAAGGATAGTGTAGCAAATATGTTCTATAAGGAAAATTTAAAAGAACTGATGAAAAATATAGATAACCCATTTTTAAATAACATGTTGGAATGTTGGAAGAAGTATAAAAGAATATTAAGTCCAAAGAATTCCCCACTGACGAGGGTGGTAGATTTACCTAATTTCCCAGAAAATTTGAGGAAAAATTTAAGTAAGGTTTTGACAGAACAGAGAGCAGTTAAAATTAAAGATTGGGTAAAGATATTTGATACAATGAGAATAAAAGAAGTATTAAGAAAAGAAAGATTTACTTGGCTAAATATAAGACAGATAACTGGACTAAGGTTTGGATAAAAAAAAGAAAGAGAATGTAGGGCAATGACTGAATTTGAAGAAATTATTGAGAAAAGAGAAGAGATGAAAGATCATTACAAGTAAGTAAGTAAGTAAGTTTTATTGTGCGGTCATAAACCCGTTCATACAAAGGTAAAATAGATAAAATAAATATATAATATAATATAGAACCTTGCTATAGCATTTTGCGCGTTCTTATAGCTGAAAATAAAAACTTAGCCACTAACTGTGTAATTATTTGATTCTCTCCAGACAACAGAAATTTCAAATAGCTTGTGGGAGGTAGACCAGTACAGATTACAAAAGAAAAGGGATAATAAGTGTAATATATAAGATGTTACTTGAGGATGAATATAAAATAACAGCATTAAAACAGGTATGGCAAGAAGACTTTAAGAAAGAAATTAAGGAAGTAATGTGGAATACGATATGGGGGGAAAGAATAATGAAAAACATGTCAGTGAGAGTAAAGGAAAATTGCTACAAAGTTATATGGTGATGGTACTTAACATCAGCAAAATTGCATATGATGAATAAAGAGGTAACACCTCAGTGTTGGAGATGTAAGAAGGGAAAAGGAACATATTATCATATGTGGTGGACTTGTATAGAAAAACAAAAGGAATGGAAATGGAATAGCGCTGCCCCTTTTGTAGCGCAATTGGCGTTTCGGTTTGCAAAATTTCCGTACTACGTAACGTCGTGTAGAACGGATCCATTTCGCAAACCGAGGTACTACTGTATGGATATTCTGCAACTGGCCTTAAGAACTATACTGAACCTACAATAACAGAAGCTGGTAGAGCAGTAACTCAGTTGAAATGTGCTTGGCCTTTTTAGATGAGGTCATGGGCTGTTCAGCTTCTAATTTTCTAGTCAGAAGCTTATTTTTGTGTCTCTATCTTGGCTTTGTTCAGAAATCACAGACCTCTGAGGCTGGAAAACTACCTCAGTGAACAACCCAGCTGTTTGTGGGAATCATTTCTTCAGTTTCCACTTTGTCTTTTTTCCCCCTGTCTCATCAAAAGGGTATGTTTTGAAGTAAATATTGAATGACAATGAAACCTTAGCTCAACCTTCATTTTTCTAAATGAGTGACTGCATTTCAGCAATAATACTAAAGTGGACTTTGAATTTTGGTACTTGTGAAATGAATGAAAAATTTAGACTGAACAAAACATACATTTGAAGAAAAATGGCTTTTTCTAGTCTTATACTGCATGTATATTATTCAGATACACGTACCCATAACATAACAATCTTCACCTGAAATTGCTTGTAGTTATGCAGTATATCATTTGTATAACTGAATGTGACATTCTTCCCTAAAAATAAAATAGGAATGCTTGTTGATTACAACAAAAACATCACAATGGCAAGCTTCTTGTTAAGAGAAAGAAACACATGCACGCATGTACGCACGCATGAACGCACGCACGCGCGCACACACAGAGAGTTTTTGTTCCCTTGCTTGGGGTATTATTCCTCATATTCTTTTACAGGAAAGGTGTAGATGTCTTGGTTCATTTGTTCATTTGTAACTGGGCACATTATGGGGAAAATACGAAGTCACAGTTTGTCCCTGTCAGCTTTTGATGAGACACATATCACTGGGCTTCATATCCTGCTCCTCACGAAAACAAAAGAGAAACATACTGAATGCTTCTAGCTAATAAAGTTGATGGATTACTGCTTTTGTTAAAATTTGACCATGATTGGCTTTGATCAAGATAGAAATGGCAAATAAATGAGCCTGAGATGGAACCAATGTGTATACATATATATCTCTCTCAGCCCTTAATGGGGCATATCTATCACTAGAAGATTTGATGGTTTAGGGATTTAGGGTTGGAACAATATACTGTGGTGGTTTTCTTTTGCTTGCAATAGTGGCTTAAAGTCTTCAGCCTTGTATTTGTTACACCTTTGGTTAAAAACAATTTAAAGCTAATACATAATATTGTAATTAATTGTAAACTACTCTTGACTGATCTTTCTATCAGTGCTAGTTCCTTGGCACTGTTCTCAGTTTTGCTGTCACAGCACAGAAATATAATTTCATGGCATAACTGACATAACTTAAAAACTTCAGTAGAATCAAACTAAAAATGTATGATCCCCAATTCATTTTCATTTTTTGCCATCCGTGGCAATAACTCCTGCAACTCCTAAGTAGCTATTCTAAAACTCTAAATTTTTATCCAAATCCTAATGTTATCCAAATGTTATGGGCCCCCTCTTGAATGCACACCTACATGTGGTAAGGGGTTTGGGTGTATCAGGGAAGCTGAAAGCAATGCTTTAAGGAGTCATAGCAGGGTCACCCAAGGTAGAATGGTAAAAGCTGACACAACAGATTAACATATGCCCAGCCCCTTCAGTAATTAATGGTCATATCAGCAGAAGAGAATTGATGGTTCCCATGGTGATGAGAACAAAGAAACTCCCAGTCTAAGTTGACTGTTTAGAGGTTTGTAGCTCAGTGAGTTAGATATCTGGTTGTGGAGCCAGCTTTTGAAGATTTGATTCCTCACTGTGTGTCCCAAGGAAGAGCCAGCCTGTGTAAACTTGGGCAAGCTGCACAGGTCCAGGATGCCCCCAGAAGAGAATGGCAAACCACTTCTGAGTGCTCTCCACCTAGAAAACCCTGAAAACAGTCATCATAAGTCAGAATTGACATGACAGTACACCATTATTATCACCCATTCATTAATTTTAATTGAATTACTCTATGATTGATCTGTACATTCCACGCCTCTCACTAGATTATCGTTTCACTACTAATCTCTTACTACACTATTACAGTGGTGCCTCGCAAGACGATGTTAATCCGTTCCAGACAAATCGCTGTCATGCGAAAACATCGTCTTGCGAAACCAAATTTCCCATAGGAATGCATTGGAATTTAATTAATGCGTTCCGATGGGAAAGAAAAGCACAGAAACTTTTAAAAAAATTAAAAGAAAGTCACTTACCAGGTACTGTAGACTGAGCCCGGCTCCTCAGTGCCTGGTAGCAGCGGAACATCCGGAAAAGAGCACCAAACAGCGAAAAGCCGGCAGGCAGCAGGCAGCCGGCAGCCATTTTGTGCTCTTCTCCGCTCCTTCCCCCTCCCTTCTCCCGACGAACAGCTGATAGGAGCAGGGTTTCTGAGGCTTCTCCCGGCTTTCCCAGCAGGGAAACAGGCAGTGGAAAAGCACCCCAGAGGCTTCTGAAAGCGGCGCTTTGCCAAGGGGTGGGTGGGTGGGTGACAGGGGCATTTCCACTGCCTGTTTACCTGCTGAACAAGCCCTGGCAGCCATTTTGTCCTCTTCTCCACTCCTGCCCCTCCCCTCTCCCGACGAACAGCTGATGGGCGGGCTAATAGGCTTTCTCTGCTCTGAAAATTCAGGGGGAAAAGCTGGAAATAAAAAAATTCCGCTTTTCCCCTGTGCCCCGGGAGGCTTCTGAAAGGGGTGGGGTGGGGTCATGGGAGAGGCCCATCTGGTGAAGCACGGACCCAAACATCGTCCAGCGAAAAGCGCCCATAGGAATCATCGTTTTGCGAAGCACAACAGCCATCGCAAAACCTCATCGTCTAGCGGATTCGTCGTTTAACGAGGCAATCGTCTAGCGAGGCACCACTGTATTTTATCATGTGACATGCATTACAGGTTATAGTTACTGTAATGCAGGTTAATTGCAGACAGAATTGATTGGCTCAGCAAATACAACATGTGCTGGTAAATTATCTACGAAGAGTTTGTTAGCATGTCATCATGTTTAAAATTAAACTAAGCTAGGGGCTTATCCAGGTGTTGCATTTGTTCCTGTAAAAGTACCTGCTTTGTCACTCATTGTTTCTGTATTATTTTTTCTGCCATCCATATGACATAATGCTTGTCTTGTTAACAGTGAGAAAAGCTAAGGTTTTCCAACCTTCTTCAATCCTACTGGAGGCATGGTTTATTTTGCTCCTGGAATTTATTATAGGGGTAGAATTTATCATAATGGTGCTTCCATTCCTGTTCATGCTGCCTTTCCAAATCACTCCTCTATGCACTGCATTTTCATGTATGTTTTTTCTCACAGTATGCTGAGCTTTGTCCTTGCTCATCTTCATATACTTATGGATAAGTTCACACATCACAAAGAACTAGAAATTACCTTCCTCATGAATGCAATTAGTACAATTAGCATGAAATATGAAATAGAGGAGAAATGGTCAACTATTGTAAGTGACGGATGTGTGATCAATATGCTAAGAGCTTCCATACAAAATGGTCTGACTGTACAGACATGCACTTCTTTTGTACATATCTGTTGTATAGTAAATCAACATAGGTGACATAGTGGATTTGATTTAAATCATGATATAAATAAATCATGATATAAATCATGATATAAAACATTTAAAAATGATTTAAATTTTAAAAATCAATTAAAAATTAAATTGTGGTTTAAATCAATCTGATTTTTAAAAATCATTGGTTTTTTATCTACCCTGAGGAATTTAGAGAAAAACTACTGGGCAACCAAGCAGCTACATGCTAGCTAACATCCCAGTAGAGAGAAAGAGGGTAGGCAGGGAAACTTCTTGACAACTATCCTTCATTCAAAAAAAGCAAAACAAAACAAATTCTTAAGAAACAAACAGGAATTTGAACCCGAGATTTACCTGTAGATTGTGATCCTATGTATTTAAAAGAAATCATTTTTTGATTTTTAAAAAATACCAATAAACAGTATGCTTCTAGAAGAATTATGTCTATTAAATTTTATTTCCTTGTAACAAGATAAAAATCTTCTTAAGAATATTTCACTGCAATATAATTGCATGCCAGCTATGAAAAAACTACCTTCAAATATCTGTCATACCAAATTATTCTAAATGCATGAAGTGAAGAAGCATTTATCTGCTTTTCAACAAAATGGGATGCAAGGTTGGTCTTGGTTTAGACACTTGTAGCAGAATCCTATACATGATTACTCAGATGTAAACTTTACTGAGTTCAGTGGAACCTACTGCCAGGTAAGTCTATATATAATTGGAGATACAGTGTGTTAAAATATACTTAAGATTTAAATGGAGGAACTCTGACTTCTGGATAGCTCTGTGGGGTTTAGGTATCTGGCTGTTGGGGATCCACAGGGTCCCTTCCAGCTCTGCAGTTCTAAGATGATTATATCTCAAAAACAGTGTTATATTTATTAATTTATTTATTTGATTTAATTTTATCTCAAGTTTTGTCAAAAAAGGGACCCAAGGTGGCTTACAAATGACTAAAAGGCAATAACTGAAATATACTCTATTTTTCCATTTATAAGATGACCGAATGTATAAGATGACCCCCCCTTTTATAACCCCAAATTAGAAATTTTGATCCCTGCTTTTCCCTTCATTTTGCTAAGCAATGGAGCTTAACAAAAGGAAGGGAAAAGCAGGGATCAAAGGGCTCCCTTTGACCGCCGCTTTTCCTTGCCTTTTGCAAAGCCACGGGGCTTAGCAAAAAGGAAGGGAAGGCTCCCTTCGGGTAAAGCAGCCATGAAAGGGCTGCAGATCACAGCCCTTTGATCCTGAAGCCTTTTCATGGCTGCTTTCCTAAGCCCCGCAGGGCTTAGGAAGTGGGTAAAGCAGCCATGAAAGGGCTGCACGATCGCAACCCTTTGATCCTGAAGCTCTTTCATGGCTGCTTTCCTAAACGCCATGGGGCCCCATGGCTTCGCAAAAGGCAGGGAAAGCGGCTGCCTTCCATGTATAAAATGACCTTCAATTTTTTGTCTAATTATTTAAGGAAAAAGTGTCATTTTATACACGGAAAAATACAGTATATGTTAGTGACAGTTCTACTTCATGATTGATACAGAATCCAAAATTACATGATCCATTCCACTCAAGGTAGCCTTACTATTAGGCTCACTGAGATGGTTGACTCAGTTGGTGGGGTGCTGGGGCCAGTGAATACAATGTTCTCTTTCCACCCGCACCCGGAGCCACTATATTATGCTCTCCCACATACACTGAATGGCTTTCTCTTGCTTTTCATTTTAAATAATGACAACAAGAACAAAAATGTGCTGTCAAGTTGATTCTGACACAGGGTTTTCTAGGTATGGAGTACTCAGAAATAGTTTACTATCACCTCATTTCAGGAGCACTCTGAGATTTTGCAGCCCTTAAAAGGGAACAAGCAACATAAACATGAGGTGGGCATTATGGGTGCAGCACTTTGCTTCATATTGCATTTGGCAGGCATTCCACCTTTTCTTAATTTTTTTCTTATAACATAGCTTTTTCCCTAAGTGTCTGCATAAGCTATAAGGAGTAATTATGGAGCATACCTGTTGCTTAACTGCATTAAAATGTCATTATGTACAATGACCAAAGTACATTTTCAAAAAGTCAGTGCTGGAATTACACTTAAGCAAAGACATGTTTATTATCACCAAATGTGTACCGAAAGTACACGTTCCTGCAATCCAAACATTATATGAAAACATTTTTCCAATTACTGCAGACTCCCTATAGGGTTTCAAGCTGCTTCATGACATTTTAAACTCTGTAAATAATATGAGCCTTTATAAGGCAGCAAAATCTTTGCTTCTTGCTACTGACCCAGGAAATAATTTTTTAAAAAAACACATTTTCATAGCAGGGGGATAAAAATCCTTTTAACACATTTATCTTGAAAATTGGTGGTTTTAAATAGTGCCAAGGGATAAATAACCATAAAATATAACATTAGTGATTCCAAGTATTATTCCGAGTAGACACAAATGGGATGTGACTACACCTTGTCATTTTTCTTGCCATTTCTCCTATTAAAGCTTATCCATCAGTCACCACTAAAGTAAGTGAGGCCTTTTTTTTTTAATCCAAAAAAGCAACAACACCAACATACTGATTATCAGAAAATGCTCCTGAAATGTAGGATACAAAGACCTGAACATTCCTAACTGATTAACGAGATGGCATATTATGATTACAAGTCTACAGACACTTGCCTGAAAATAAGTTCCATTGAACATAATGGGATTTCCATCTGAGGATGTGATCAGGTGACAGGATCATGTTGGATCATGCTGAAAAGGATTGCTTCACTGGGTGCAGTATTCTCTAAAGCAACCCTTCTATGCACACATGATCCAGTGCTGATCACTCCAGCACAGCTCCAAAAATAGAATAGTTCTGCTACTAAACCAAAAAGGAGCAAGGAGCAGAGTGAGCTGGTTTGTGGTTTCCTGTACATCATGTAGCTACTAGAGAAGGGCACAAATTAAAAACTGAATCACCAAATTCATTCAAAAAAGTTGCTAATTTCTTGATTCTTATTCGTACAAATCAATGCCTCTAATGAATCATAAATCAACAAATTTTTAGTGATTTTTGCTTCGTTATTAAACAGCCCCCAAGGTACCTAAAGACACCTAAATTCCAGGGAAGTTTCCTCCAATACTCCCATACAGTCCCTCCAAGTTTGGTGAAGATTGGGGCTTCAGATGTCCAAGTTATACACTCACAAAGACCCCCCCCCCAGGAAAGTTCCCCCCAAGCACCTCAGATTAGGCATCCTTCAGTCTCGAGAGACTATGGTAACGTGCTCTGAATGGAGGACTTGGAACAGTGTCTAGTGTGGCTGAGAAGGCCAATTCAAGAGTGACAATCCCTTCCACACTGAAGACAAATACAATCTGTCCCCTGTCCAGCTCCCTGATTTTGCTGCTTTCGGGACTGCCTCTTTGCCTCGGCCTGCTGGACAAGGGTCTCTTCAAATTGGGAGAGGCCGTGATGCACCGCCTGCCTCCAGGCTGAACGCTCAGATGTCAAGGTTTCCCATCTGTTGAGGTCCATTCCTAAGGCCTTCAGATCCCGCTTGCAGATATCCTTGTATCGCAGCTGTGGTCTCCCTCTGGGGTGATTTCCCTCCACTAATTCTCCATACAGGAGATCTTTTGGAATCCGATCATCAGCCATTCTCACAACATGCCCAAGCCAACGTAGACGTCGCTGTTTCAGTAATGTATACATGCTAAAAATTCCGTTTTAGGACTACTCTATTTGGAGCTTTGTCCTGCCAGGTGATACCAAAAATGCATCGGAGACAACGCATATGGAACGTGTTCAGCTTCCTCTCCTGCCATGTACAAAGGGCCCAGGACTCACTGAAGTACAGGAGTGTGCTCAGGACACAGGCTCTATAGACCTGGATCTTGGTATATGCCGTCAGCTTCTTATTGAGCCATACTCTCTTTGTGAGTCTAGAGAACATGGTAGCTGCTTTGCCAATGCGTTTATCCAGCTCGACATCTAGGGAGAGAGAGTCAGAGATCGTTGAGCCGAGGTACACAAAGTCATGAACAACCTCCAATTCTTGCGTGGAGATGGTAATAGAGGGAGGTGAGTCCACGCCCTGGCCCATGACTTGTGTTTTCTTCAGGCTGATTGTTAGTCCAAAGTCTTTGCAGGCCTTGCTAAAACTATTCATGAGTTCTTGGAGGTCTTCAGCAGAGTGGGCAACAATGGCTGCATCATCGGCGAAGAGAAAGTCCCGCATGCATTTCAGTCGGACTTTGGTCTTCGCTCTCAATCTAGAGAGATTAAAGAGCTTTCCATCTGATCTAGTCCGGAGATAGACACCTTCTGCTGCAGTTCCAAAGGCGTGCTTCAGCATGACAGCAAAAAAAGATCCCAAACAGGGATGGCGCGAGGACACAACACTGTTTCACTCCGCTTCGGATGTCAAAGGGATCTGATGTTGAGCCATCAAAAACTACAGTGCCCTTCATTTCCTCATGAAAGGACCTGATGATGTTATGGAGTCGAGGTGGACATCCAATCCTGGGAAGTATTTTAAAAAGGCCGTCCCTGCTAACCAAATCAAAGGCCTTTGTGAGATCTATGAAGGCCACAAAGAGGGGCTGTCGTTGTTCCCTACATTTCTCCTGCAACTGTCTGAGGGAGAATGCCATGTCAGTGGTGGATCTATTAGCTCGAAATCCACACTGTGATTCTGGATAGACTCTGTCTGCAAGCACCTGGAGTCTCTTCAGTACAACACGGGCAAGCAGCTTCCCTACAAAACTGAGAAGAGAGATGGCACGGTAGTTATTGCAGTCGCCCCTGTGTCCTTTGTTCTTATACAATGTTTGCATCCTTCATGTCCTGTGGTACTCCACCTTCCCTCCAGCAAAGACGAAAGACTTCATACAGTTCGGTGGTGATGATCTCTTTACAGTACTAAGAGACACCAAAGCACCCAGAGACACCAAAATCACAAAGAAGCTTCCCATGACTCTCCTCTACAATCCCTCAAAGTTTGGTGAAGATTGGGTTTCCCCATGCCAGCTGCTAAAGGGCACTTTCTTGGAGGGACTCACTTTGTGGGTGGACAATTTGGATGCCTGAAACCCAATCTTCACCAAATGTGGTGAGATTGTAGGGGAGACCCAGTAGAAGCTTCTATGTGATTTTGGTGTCTCTTGCTGCCTGGGGGGACTTTTCAAGGGACTCCTTGTGAGTGTACAACTTGGATGTCCAAAACCCAAACTTCACCATACCTGGAGGGCTTGTAGAGGAGAGTCAGGGGAAACTTCCCTATGAATTTGGGGTCTCTAGGTACTTGGGGGCTGTTTTATAAGGTTTTAAAGGCAAAAATGAATTGACAAAGCAATTCATCCATTTGTCAGAAAAAAATGTAAATTTGTAATTCATGATTTCTCGACCTTGACAAATAACGAATCAAAATGAATCACAATTTTTCTGATTCATGCTCATCTCTAGTAGCCACAGGAAAATAGCTCAAACAGGACCATGCCACAAATGGTCCATACTGCAAACTATATTGCTGTCTTATCATACTCTTGAGTCTACACAAACAGGATGGTAATGTGGGCCCATCTATATCCGAATTGTCTACATTAGGGTTGGACAGTCTGTAGTCTGTGAATGATGTTGGTTTCCAGCTCCCATTGGTTTGGAATATTGGCCAAGCTGAGTGGGGCTCATAGAAATTGTTTAGTGGCAATTTTGTCTAACACCTGGTGGGCTGTAGGTTGACCAACTCAGATTTATACTAACTGGGAGCTGCTTTCCAACATTTCAGGCATTCCCAGTCCTTACTGGAGAAACTGAATCTGGGAGCTTTTGCATAGAAAATGCATATTCTGCCATTGAGCTGTGGTCTTCCAATTTCTAACACTGCAAGCTTTGAACTAGTCGAGCAGACTGGCACATGATGAAGAGAAAATACATCTACAATGACATGTTCTTCATCTGAAATATCATGAGCATCAGCAAATCTCTGCAGTCCATGTTCATCCTATCCACAGCTCAGACAGTTACATATATTGAATTCCACAGTTCTGAGTGATCACTTTTGGAGGAAATGCTTTCATATCATGACATGGCAGACAGACCGAAATGATGGGTGGTTACTTTTTGGTAGCAAAGGAAATTCCTTCATCACATTGTTCCGAATATAGCACCATTTTTTTCAGCAGTGTCTATCAATGCAGTGAACAACATGACTGAAATATTTTATAGTCCTCCATAGGCTGGTCATCCAAAACTATATTTAGACTTCTGCAATAGTTGCACACAATGCAACTACAGTAAACTGAATGCAATTGCTTTGAATGAACATTGTCTAGAAGCATGAATGTCATAAATGCAAAAAACATACCCATGTCCATTGGGTGTCAATGGCCTGTTCTATAGAAATTTTTTTTTCACCGAGTGGGGAAAACAATTCCATAAGAAAACATATAAATGTACATACATTTGAGATACAGTTGAACCTGGATACCATAATCTACATCTGATTATACGGCTACACTGTTGATTAAGAGCCAAAAGGTTTTTATACCATTGACCATAATATCTTACTGGAATGGCTCTGTGGGAGTAGGAGGCCCACTAATACAGGGCTTTCACTCCTACCTGCAGAGTTGGCTACAAAAAGTGAGGGGGAGTTCTATTCTGTAGACTTATAAGTCACAGGACCAGGAATTGGGTAAGCAATCTGGAATGGACTTTTATTTCCCCTAAAAGAGCAGATGCATAGATCTGGTGTAATCTGACACATCTGTTACTAGAGACTCAGTTGGCCACAGTAGTGTACAGTGAACCAGTATTCATTGGCTAGCTGGCTTAGGACCATTTGGGGACAGGATAAACTTGCCACATGGTAGTACATATGCTTGAAACTTTCCATTTGGACTACCACAGTATGTGCTATTTAGGGCTTTCATTTAACATAGCTTTGGGGATGGTGCTAGAACAATATGTGGTAGCTAAACTGGGGGCAGAAACAACACACAAAAGCCACAAGACTTTTTTTTTAAGAGGAACTGTATTAGCCGTCAATATGTTTTCTGTTCAAGGTGCTGTTAACAACTTCCAATGACCTAAACGGTTTGGGACCTAGATATTTGAGGGATCACCTCTCCTGAGATATATCTGACAAATCATTAAGATCTGCTGACAGGGAAACTTTGTGCTCCACCAGAGCAGGAAACTACATGGAGTCTAAGAAGAGAGCCTTCTCAGCTGTAGTATCCCAGTTGTGGAGTGTCTTCTATCAAGTTAAAATCTGTCTATTCACCCAAACATTTGGAAGCAAGTGGGATTATTACTTGGTCTCCAATCTTTCAAATAGTTGGTTACTAGTTTATCTGAAATGGTAAATTGTTATAAATTGTTTTAGAAGTGTTTTAAACTATTTTAATCTATTTGGACGGTTTTAGATTCTTTTAACATAATTTTACTGACCGTACCCCACCCTGAGATACATTGAAACAGGGCAGATTAAAAATATTCTAACAAATAAATATGGTTTTACAGCAGTGCTTTATAAGATTTCTGTCTGGCCTCTGTAAAAACACATGGACACTTAAAGAAAAATTATTCTGAGAAACCAACCAAAAATCAAGATGATATCTGCATTTTAATAATGATGTTCCATTTTCTTTTTAGTGGTGCATGCTTCGTAGAAGAGGAAATTATAATAGATATTAGAAATGAAAAAAAAACTTTGAATGACAAAAAGTAAAATATATCTCACTGTTTCCAGACTAATTGAATTAGCATTGATGAGATGTCACTTAAAGAGACACCTCTGCACTGAAACACAGGTTTGTTGCAAATGACCTGTCATTACAGCCATGGGTAGTGTTTATTTCCAAACTAAAAACACTGTACCTCCCAGCAATATTCTCAACAGGAGTTAAGACAGCAGGGATGGTGAAATGTCAGTTGATATGATCCACTAGAGATTTATACCTCAGGTGTTATGTTAATTTACTTGCTGGCATACATTAATTGAACCCAATCAATAAAGCCTCTAGTACAGACTAGAAATGCAGACCAAGTAATTTAGTGCCACATTTTAGGTAGAACAATTTAATGAAAGATGTTTTAATTTGTGTCAATATAGATAATGTAATTATTCACAATCCTTCTTCAACTTCCTAATTATACAAATGTGTGTCTTTTTGCTTTTCCCATCAGAGTCTTTAAACCAAGTTATAATGCTACCATTGCTGCACATACTCTTTCAAATAACTGTATCCAAGGGGGTGAGAAAGTGTTTGGTCCTAATGAGAAACTATGCTTAAGGTTGCATGACTGCAATTAATTAGGCTGCCATAGAAACCCAGAGTAGATATTTGGGTAGAATGTATTCTTAATCTCTGAATGATATTAGCAGAAGCTTCCAGCCATTCTGTTCTATTCTGTTTTTGGGAGCACACATTATAGTTTAATATTGCATTTTAGTTTTTGCTTTCTCCATGGGGAAAGTTTCTTTTGCTACCCTTCCTAGGCACTAACTTCCTCTTTTAAGAACCTTTGCAGTGCCAGCCTCTTTTTGCCCTGCAAATGTACTCCTTTCAAAACTATCATAGTCAACAAACTCATGCCAAAATCATTTGCCAGGATAGTTTTTTTTAAAGAACAGCAGATAGTTTGTTTTGTAAAATGACTGGATGGGATAACACAAAAGGCAATTTCAGTTTCTCTCCTCCTTAACCATTTAGTGGCTGTATTTCAGTTGTTGTTGTTTAGTCGTTAAGTCATGTCCAACTCTTCGTGACCTCATGGACCAGAGCACGCCAGGACCTCCTGTTTTCCACTGCCTCCGGGAGTTTGGTCAAATTCATGTTGGTAGCTTCGATGACACTGTCCATCCATCTCGTCCTCTGTCGTCCCCTTCTCCTCTTGCTTTCACACTTTCCCGACATCAGGGTCTTTTCCAGGGAGATTTCTCTTCTCATGAGATGGCCAAAGTATTGAAGCCTCAGCTTCAGGATCTGTCCTTCCAGCGAGCACTCAGGGTTGATTTCCTTCAAAATGGATAGGTTTGTTCTCTTTGCAGTCCAGGGGACTCTCAAGAGTCTCATCCAGCACCACAATTCAAAAGCATCAATTCTTCGGCGGTCAGCCTTCTTTATGTATTTCAGTAGTCAGTCACAATTAGAGCATTGAAACAGTGATGATTTAGTGAGTCCATTCCTCAGTAAGTTCCATTAATTAAATGGGCCTACTCTAGTTGCGACTTACTGGATTTCAGCCAGTCTTTGGTTTCTTCCTTCTACATCTCCAATTTTACCACTAAGCTTAACCACTCCTTAGCTTGTACCCAAGCTGACTGCCAGTCTGCCCATACCTAAGACCAGCCTTGGATGAGTAGGGGGGACAGGGGAATTATTGAGTGTCCAAAGTTACTAGTGCTACTAGCATGCTAAAAGGTCACAGATGATTAATCAATAGCAGATAGAAGAATTTTCAGGAGAACATGGGGACTGTGGGACAAAAAATGCCTCATAATTGCTATGAAAATCTTGTATCCTACAGGGCCTTATTTCCATATCCCATCAGTAGCACATAGGTCACCTTTTCAAACCACTAATATGAATAATAGCTGAGCATGGATGCTGAAGGCTCGCCAATCCAATTTTCATCATGCAACTGAAACAGCTTATTTTATTTTATAATTTCTATCTCTTCATTTTCCTAATACTTGGACCCAAAGCAGTTCAAATATGATTTAAAAATAGAGTGTGGAAGAAGGAGTGGAAGAACAGAAACTGGTGTGGGGGATATAAAACCAGAAACAACTATTTTCTTTCATCACATTTTAAAAGCACTGATGTACTTGTTGTTTTGATTCTTAGCTATAAGTATGCATGAACTTTTAAAATGATACAATGTATTATGATTTAATTTCTAAATGACAGGCAACAAGCTTCAACTTTGTCTGTAAATCATGTTCATTATCTCCACTGAAATAAGTCTGTCACTCTGTTTGTGCATTTAGACATCAGTTGTTGTTTTTCTCCGTTGGAGATCATGGCATTCTGAACATATTTAAAAGTCACACTTTCTTTCCTAACTACTATATAGTTGAGTGGTCAACTGACCAGATGGGCGGGATATAAATACAATAAATAAATAAATACAAGGGGAAGGGGAAAGGGTTTAAGAATTGTTGATCCACCATTTTTTTAAAAAAAATCACCAGTAGTCACTCACTATATGAAATATACAGCAGGACAAACACTGGGAATACTCCACTGTCATCCCAACAGTCCCAGTAAAATTGTTTTGGCACAATTAATGCACCTTCTGCAAATTGAGCTAACATGTTGGGAGGGAGGCACCAAGACTGCAGTCCAAGCCACACTGAGCACAAGGGGATTACTTCTGAATAATCATGCAAAGGATTGTGTAACTAAACACCCAATAACATTAACTAAAATGAAGCCAGAGACCAGATGTTTTAAAAAGAGAGAAAGAAGTAAATTATGAATAAACAGAAAAGGCATTTGTTACACAGCTTGTTGTCTAGCATTTCAGGCTGGAATCCTGTGCCCACACTGACTTGAAAGCCTAATTCAATATGAATTATTTCTGAGAACGCATACATAGGATTTCTATTCACAGGGTGTCAGAAATAAATGGCATAAATAAATCAGAGCATTCCATTAAAAAGACTAAAGGAAATAATATTTTAACTATGAAATTTTCTTCAGTATGTACTGGTACGGTCTACAGAACAATTTAGCAAGTAAATCAGTTTTTGAGGCTAAAGGTTCATAAGTGAAATAATATGAGAGATACTTTTTTCTACACATATTTCTTACAAACAAAAGAATTAGTTTATTTGTCTTTAGGAAAATATGTGCATTTACTTTATCTGCATTTGTGTTTACCTAACTTTATAATAACTGCAGTATGACATGTTTAACTATACTGAGGTAGAATAGCAATCTCTGTCTCTGGGTCTTCAATTCAGTTCTATCTGGATCTCTTAAGGAAATGATACCAACCCAGAAAGCTAAAAGAGTTATTTCATAAAGAATAGTTTCTGCATACTACTCTTGCTATGGGTAGTATATTAATATTTTCCCTTGACAAACACATCCAGGATCATAAGCATTCCACCAAAAGCTAGTCTGACTGAAATAGGGGATGGACATACCAAGCAGGGTAGAAAATTTTAATTTTCACCCCCTAATTGTACAGAGAAAAAGTACAGACCTCACACTTTGAGACTTGTCTTTCAGACAGTGGCAAGATTGCTAAGTATTAACCATGAGTAATGACCATAATAAAATGTTGCCCCCACCCCCACCCCCAAGCAACATGTAAACTGTGATCAGCCATAACTATACAAGGGCTAAACCCACTATGCAATACTGAAATACAGCTACTTTGTCAGTTAAAATAATAAATAGCAATCTCAGGAATTTTAATGTTTCTTAACACACAAGAGTAGAGATTTAAATCTTTGCATTGCCATACCATGGGACTAGTAAAAATTAGGTTCCCACACCTGCAGTCTTTTGTAGCTTGAAAGCTTTTATGTAGACTCAGTCTGTGGGAATCACCAAGTTCTATTGTTCAATACAAATCTGATCAACCAGGCTGGAAGACCACAAGCACAGACAAATGTACACACACAATCTTTTGCTTTCCCCACAGATTCCTACATCAGAGCTGTAGCCCTCTGTTCTGTGAGAAATGAATGCAACCACTCAGTCAACAAGTGTAGTAGCAATTTGTGTTCATTTCTGCACATTTTATATCTGGTTGACACTACAAAACACATTAGTCTCCCCTGCTGCTCTTTCAGCCTCCAGAAAACACATACACATAGAAACACACACATTCATCCTATGTATATGTTTTTGTCAAGAAATCAAGTTGCTACAGGATGAACAAAAACCATTCTGTTGATAATGTACATTATCAATCAATTTTCCTTACAAACTCTCAATATTCATGCAACCTTAACCTACAGAACCAATTATCTTCCAACATTTGCTGCTCAACCATGCTAAAATTATTCATATCCCTCTAGTATTGTAAAAGGTTTATAGAAGAGTATTTGTAGCTGGGAAATAAGACACAGTTGTTAGCATGGAAATGGAAATAATCACTGTGTTACATATACTAAATTCATGAAGGGGACAAAGTATTTTCAAATACTTTTCACGTTATGTAGACAAAAAATTAAAAGCAATTTAAATATTTGGGGTGAGGGAAATAATGTGTCTGCCCCATCCAGTTGAGTGTACAATCTGAGAATGTACTGCAATATTTATTTATTTATTTATTTATTTGCTTCTGTAAATCTTGCCTTCTGATACTCCTATAGAAACCACCAGAGTTGCAGATACCTCCCCAGAAAGATAGCAGAAATGATAAACGGGATCCACCACAGCCAATGGTTGATGTGTCCTCCTCCCTTCCCCTGCAAGCACCTTGCGTAACTGCTGGTGAATGAGATAGAAAGGTTGTCTAAACAGGAATACTTTTTCATCCCAGGTTACACATTCCTAAGCATTTCCTATTTGGCTTCTATTACCTAGAAACCTTAGTCAGAACCTCCAAGTGCTTATGGCATTTCTCAAGTGACTCAAGTTCAAGGCCATCAGGAGTCCCCAAATTAATATATATATATGGAAAGAACAAATTGGCCAAGCCAAGTTATAAATCTCTAGCATAACATTATAAGAATACCTGACCAAGTGTATATGCCTAAATAAAACCAACCTCAGAGATCTCACTATCCATTAAAGGCTGAAGTTGTAGCAACCAATTCCTACTGCACCCAAATCAATTAGGATGTTCAGTCCACACTGAAAAGGAATGCTCGCTTCAGTTGATCATGGATACATTTTGAAAATTAATATTATTTCGAGGAAGACCAGAACCCAGCAGCGTCTGTGCAAGGTGAAGACCCACAAAGTTCTCTCTAGAGCGGGGGGATGGCAGCCCAACATATTGCTAAAGTCCCAATTGAGTTGGCTATGGCACAAATGGCTGCAAAACTGCCTAAAGAAAACAAACATAAGATGAAAATGATTGATGAACATTAAAAACAAACCCCTCTTATTGGTGCTAGTAGAATTCCTTTTTCTTCTTGCAGAAGCTGTGGAAGGCTACCATTAAATTGACAAGGACAGCTAAGACAATGGTCACGCCAATGGAATGTTTTCCAGTTCTCCCCCTTTGATTTTGAAATTTAAATTTGCAGTCACATGATGCACTGCCATTAGCAAATCATTTACCTGGCAAGCATGCTAACTGTGGATCATTTCTCTCTCGGCCAGAAGCTTCTATTATTTTGTTGTTGCAGATCTTTTTTTTTTTAATGTTGCATGGCTGCATGTGTGAAAACCTTATTGTAACTTTTTTGAACTATTGTCACAGTGCATGTCCTTTTAAAATGTTTTAATTTTCTTTTCCCATGGCGTTTATTCCGACCTCTAGGCACTTACTGAATTTGAAGGAAATAACTCGGTCACCCAAAAACACTTGAGACACACATCCTAGAATAAATGCCATGTGACCACAAAGCATGACAGGAACACGATAAAAAGTTGTGTAACCACAGGGGGACATTTTGCTGGTGTGACCAAGCTGCTACATTTTAAATCCAGTTCTTTTTGGCAAGTTCAGCAGTACAGCTTGTCAGTTTTTAAACTGGAGTAAAAGCCAACAGATGTCAGCTCATGCTCCACAAAACCTGGAAACTGGAAATTAAGACCTAAATAAATGTGAACCATATGATCAGGAACGATAGCACTAATTATGCTTCCTTATCATCTGCATGCCTAGAATTTGCCTTGATCTTTCATGTGAGGTTTTTCAGATGCACCAGATGGAGTGCCAAGGACTTAGCAATGGTGTCCCACCTTGTCTTAGTCCTATATTATTTTATCTTCTTGAATCTTACTTAACTGAATCCTGAATACAAGTCATAAACTTGCCAATATTCAGCACTTTTTAAAGATAGTATACCTTTGACTGTTTTTATTGAATTACTTTGAAATTTTTCCAGTTTGTAGATTTTTGAAAGTAGCTGATGTATTTCAAATGTCAGGTCATTACCTAAACAGATGTTATTTATTTAAGCAATAGAATTTGGGAGGTTATAATGACAGGCTTTTTTTGTCTTTGTGTGTGCAATTTGCCTTAACTAAAGGGACAATTCTATTTCCCTTCAAGAAGATCTTTGCAAGAATGTTCTTGTACTGTTCTAGCCCCAAATCATGTCCCATTAAGGCATATACAAGAAATGGATACATGATTGTTTAAAGGGTTTATAGGAATCATTCCATAGGGAAAGGACTTTCAGAAAAAATAAACTCCTGGTTGCATAATTTGGCAGGAATCTCTCAGTAGGTAGAACATACTTCTGTGCTGTTCCTGCACTCTGAAAAATACCCAGCTGCACTTTTGTGAGTCATAAGACTTGCCATGTTGCATGGGGGAGCAAGTTCCAATGGAGGCCACCTCCATAATGAGTGACTTGAAGAGTAGGGACCACTTGAGAGCTAGTTCAGGTGTCCAGGAAGTGGGTGGGTTCAGTGCTGTTTCAGTGCAATGCTTCTGCAAGAGAAGGATCTGCTGGCTGCACACCATTGCCCAAAGGAAGTTCGAGTGTATTCACAATGCTTTCCCACTCATTGGGGAAGCTCCTTCTACTATTTCTGTTCATGGAGCTTTATATCTACTTCTTCCCACATTAGTATTTCCCTGTTCTTACAATGCATGAGGGAAAGCAGACTGAAAATGTCAGTACACATGCATTATTCAAGTGTTTTAGTGTGTTGGATCCAAATGACATTTTCCACAATTATTATTTTCATCTACAAATAGCTTTTGATCCAATGGTGGAATGGCACTGATGGAAAGGAACGTAAGCAGCTGCCCCATGGTGTAGGATGGCTTGGCAGCACCCAGGGCAAGTATTGCACCATCTAACCCATGGACCTGTGCCCCCTCCTCCCTCCGTTTCCAACAGGAGTGCCCCCAAGGCATGCTCCTCATCCTCCATCATCATCCTGCCTTCTCCCATCTTTCCTCCAGCTCCTCCTCACCTACTTTGCACTGGGCTCACCCGCTGCTACACTTCCACTGCCACCTCCTACAGCAGCTGCATAGCCATGCTCTGCTCCTGCCACTGGCACAGCAGGAAGATGCTGCTGGCCAGGCTCAGTGCTGCCAGCAACCCAATAGCAGCCAGGAAGAGGCACAGCAATGCCCGGACCCCTGGCACCCCAGCCTAGCCTACATGGCTCTGGCTGTCCAGCAGCAGCAGCAGCAGCAGCAGCAGCAGCAGCAGCCGCACCCCCTCCACCAGGCAAAGTCAGACGGTGGCTACTGGTGCACTCTCCTCAACAGGCAGTCTACTCCCCTTTATCACCTGGCACTGCACTTGTGCTGGGCTGTGGGTGGCTGGCTCTCCCTGCTTGCCAGACAGCCTCGGCAGGCAGGGGTCGGTGGCGGGAGGGCCATCCCAGCAGCAAGACAGAGCGTGCAGGGTGCAAAAGGGCAGAAGTTGCGCACCTAACAGGGTTGTGCCCTGAGGTGACCATCCCTCTGGTCCCCCCATGCTATGGCACTGCCTCCAGCAGCACCTCTCCCGCTGTTCCAGGTGGTTGCCAAAGTCTCCATACCATATTTTAAAGTGTCTGCTTATGTAAGGGGAAACTGGCAAATCAATTCTAAGAACTGTCCTACCATTATGATCAAACTCTGGATCCAATCCAATAGTGTGATTTTTAAAATCTCAATTGGTGGAATCCTGTTGTTTAGCACAGTATGTTGCAACTAGAGTAGGCTCATTTGAATCAATGGGACTTATGAAGGAGTTGGTTCACCAAATCCCCACTGATTCAATGGGCCTACTGTAGTGCGACTTACTATGTAAATTAACAGGATTTCAACCACTTTGTCAGAATTATGAAAATGCTCATTTTCACAATATATATTTATAGTAGTGAAACCTGAGAGTTGAAGCACGGGTATAGGCTATCTCCCTGACCTGCAGGAACTTTTCCATCTCCTCTTAATTACCTTGCAACATGTAGACACTAAATGAAACGTATTTCATTAGCAATGAAAAAGCAAATGATGAAAAGCAACTACATTGTTGCTCCTGGTTATAAACCAACCCTGCAAGGCAGAAACTTGAAAACCCACAAAAATGCTCAAAAAGCCTCTGAGTGCATAAGACACTGGATTTAGTACCTTCAACCCCCTCCTGCTGTATAAATGACAACACAGCAGTAAATGCTATAATTTTATTGAACATTTTTAAGTAAAACATAAAGATTCAGTAGAAGGCTTAATGTCTCAAGCAAAATTAATATAATGTGAAGCAGTTCCATGTTACAGAAAAATAAAAGCAGTTTCGGAGTCTCAGGCAATTAGGACTCATTCCCACAGAAAATAATAAAGCTATCGAATTCTGAGATATATTTACAACGTAGCATAATTCGAAGGTATAAGCAAAGTTCAGCATGATGATGATTACAGATTGCTACAAGCTAGCTGCTGGTCTCTTAACTCATTGCTCCATCTGATCTTATATCCCATCATCCTCTCATGAGCTTCCTTGTCAGGACTGGGGCTATGCCAGAACCATGCAACATTAGTGCATGCAGGATTGGCCCCATCCCTCTGGGGATAACTGCTCTAGAGATTGCAGGACTGGGTCCTTTCCCTGCAGCTGCTGCCCAGCTCCTCAGGAGTGCCACATGTGGAATCTGAGGACTGGGCTATATGAGAACAGGCTTTCCCTGCAGACCTTTGTCTCAGTAATGAAGTCTCCTGCTGTGCTGTGATTCCTGCCTTGCCTGGTCTGCCAGCCTCCTTGTTCCTGCCTTGCCTTTCCTTGCGTCCCTGGACCTTGCTGCCTTGATACTGTTCCTCCTGACTTCAACTCCTGGACTGTCTGACCATGATTTGTGTCATCCTTTTACATGACTGCTGTTTGGACTCAAAATCTTAGTTGGTTGGTCCCTGCTTGGGCTGTGGGGTTGTTTCTCACTTGTTCCTGTGGTCTTGCTCTGGACTGGGTCCTGGTGCCTTTTCTACTGAACCTGAAGCTTCCTATCAATCAGATGAATCCAATTAATTGGTTTCTGCTGCATCAGCACTCTCAGGACCCCCACAGGTGTAAACTATCCACATGCCATGAGAAGCCAGACACAGGATTCTTCTCAGAAAATATTCCAAGGCCACAGATAAGGTTTCAAAGGCCTTTGGGATGTCTCAACCCAGTTACTCAAATACACTTTCTTAGTTGGCTCAGCTCAAGCAGTTTCAAGATTTTACAAGAAATAGAGAGGATGATAAGCCCCATTTATGCTGGTTTCATCAAAATGCTGTTATTAAAGAAACAATAAAAGTAGTGAAAAAGATCCTTATCTGCACCATCATGTTATGGCTCCCTCTGTGCCTCAGAAGCTTTCACAGATATACCACCTATCTATCTAATTATTAATATATTTACCCCACCTTCCTCCTTAAAATGGATCCAAAGCAGCTTGTGTGATTAAAAGACAAAAACAGTAAGTATACAAATACCAAAATGGATCAAACAAATACCACACTAAAAACAGTAAAAACACATTCAAAGCAGTAAGGCACAACAATTCATTTTAAAAAACCACTAAGGAAAAGTTTGCCTAAAGATAAAGGTCTTCGCCTGCTCGCAGAAGGACCGCAAAGTTGGGGCCAGTCTGGCCTTCTGTGGGAGGCAGACCCAAATCTAGAAACAGCAACAGAGAAGGCCCTCTCATGTTCCTAACAAATGTACCTGTAAAGGTGGCAGGACAAAGAGAAAGGCCTTCCCTGATTATCTTCCTTTAGGAGTGGTTTCATAAAGGACGAAGTGGTCCTTGAGACAGCTTGGATCCAAGCCACTTACAGCTTTATAGGTTAGATGGGAAATATATTTCTGCAGTTTCCCCTGCCCCACATTATGATACTGGATCACATGTTTTCTGTGGAAGACTTATATGTGGATTTTTTCCCCTGAAATTCCTTTGGGAAATGTTAAGATAGATTAATGAGAATTCACTGTAACAGTGTAACACAAATGTATCAAATTACAATTGCATATGCTAATTTATTAAACATAATAATTTTAGAAGTATCAGGAGATGCCAACTCAGACAAACAAAATGTATCACACTAATTTTAAAGTAGATACTGCTTAGCATTTTCCTTCTTTTTTAAGATGACTTGTTAAAGTACTATATCATGACATATTGAAGTACAAAACAGCTACTACCTGTTGAAGTATACTATCTGTTAGCAGATGTTTTATTGCAACTGTGAAATTCTGCAGCATATTAATCTATATGAAAAGTACAGAGCAGTCAAAATGAATGTTTCCTATGGAACTATTTTAGTTAAATGAGTTTACCAATAATAATAACAAAAATGAATTACAGCATTTTAAAATCATGAGATATTCTTGTATAATCGAGTGAACAAGCATCCCTTCTGGTGATTTTCTTCTAAATTTTTAATTAAGCAGGGCAGCAAAGCTGAGTAGTAAAACATATGGTTTTCATGTACAATGTTCAATATCAAATGTTGAAACCAAAGAGTTCCAGGAAGCAGGACCAGAAAAGCTCTCCAACTAAGACCTGGACAGCTTCTAACACTCAAGACAGACAACAAAAGACTAGTAAGATTGACTGTTCAACTTGAGCTTGTAAATTCAAGCTTGACAAACGGTTGACAAACATGAGCATGCCCCTGAATTATAATGACGTCATTAGCTATATATTGTATAATTCATCTGTATTCAATTATTTTAAAAACCTCCCCTTCACGGGAAAAAAATTCCCTTCACGGATTGCTGCCTTGTTGTGGCGAAGGGGCTTGAGTAATTCAGAGAAGCTATGGGCTATGCCATCCCTATGCAGGGACACCCAAGATGGACAGGTCATAGTGGAGAGTTCTGACTAAACGCGATCCACCTGGAGCAGGAATTGGCAAGCCACTCCAGTATCTTTGCCAAGAAAACCCCATGAACAGAAACAAAAGGCTAAAAGATATGACGCTGGAAGATGGGCCCCTCAGGTCGGAAGGCGTCCATCATGCTACTGAGGAAGAGCGGAGGACAAGGACAAGTAGCTCCAGAGCTAATGAAGTGGTTGGGCCAAAGCCGAAAGGACGCTCAGCTGCAGACGTGCCTGGAAGTGAAAGGAAAGTCTGATGCTGCAAAGAAAAATACTGCATAGGAACCTGGAATGTAAGATCTATGAACCTTGGTAAGCTGGATGTGGTCAAACAGGAGATAGCAAGAATAAACATTGACATCCTGGGCGTCAGTGAACTAAAATGGACGGGAATGGGCGAATTCAATTCAGACGATTATCATATCTACTATTCTGGGCAAGAATCCTGTAGAAGAAATAGAGAAGCCCTTATAGTCAACAAAAGAGTGGGAAAAGCTGTATTGGGATACAATCTCAAAAATGATAGTATGATTTCAATACGAATCCAAGGCAGACCTTTCAACATCACAGTAATCCAAGTTTATGCACCAACCACCAATGCTGAAGAGGCTGAAATTGACCAATTCTATGAAGACTTACAACACCTTCTAGAACTGACACCAAAGAAAGATGTTCTTCTCATTATAGGGGATTGGAATGCTAAAGTAGGCAGTCAAGAGATAAAAGGAACAACAGGTAAGTTTGGCCTAGGAGTTCAAAACCAAAGAGTTTTGTCAAGAGAACAAGCTGGTCATCACAAACACTCTTTTCCAACAACACAAGAGGCGACTCTACACATGGACATCACCAGATGGGCAATACCGAAATCAGATTGATTATATTCTCTGCAGCCAAAGATGGAGAAGCTCTATACAGTCAGCAAAAATAAGACCTGGAGCTGATTGTGGCTCTGATCATCAGCTTCTTATAGCAAAATTCAAGCTTAAGATGAAGAAAGTAGGAAAAACCACTGGGCTAGTCAGATATAATCTAAACCAAATCCCTTATGAATACACAGTGGAAGTGAAGAACAGATTTAAGGAACTAGATTTGGTGGACAGAGTGCCTGAAGAACTATGGATGGAGGCTTGTAACATTGAACAGGAGGCAGCAACAAAAACCATCCCAAAGAAAAGGAAATGCAAGAAAGCAAAGTGGCTGCCCAACGAGGCCTTACAAATAGCAGAGAAGAGAAGGGAAACAAAATGCAAGGGAGATAGGGAAAGTTACAGAAAATTGAATGCTGACTTCCAAAGAATAGCAAGGAGAGACAAGAGGGCCTTCTTAAATGAACAGTGCAAAGAAATAGAGGAAAAGAATAGAAAGGGGAATACCAGAGATCTGTTCAAGAAAATTGGAGATATTAAAGGAACATTTTGTGCAAAGATGGACATGATAAAGGACAAAAATGGGAGAGACCTAACTGAAGCAGAAGACATCAAGAAGAGGTGGCAAGAATACACAGAGGAATTATACCAGAAAGATTTGGATATCCCGGACAACACAGATAGTGTGGTTGCTGACCTTGAGCCAGACATCCTGGAGAGTGAGGTCAAGTGGGCCTTAGAAAGCATGGCAAACAACAAGGCCAGTGAAGGTGATGGCATTCCAGTTGAACTATTTAAAATCTTAAAAGATGATGCTGTTAAGGTGCTACACTCAATATGCCAGCAAGTTTGGAAAACTCAACAGTGGCCAGAGGACTGGAAAAGATCAGTCTACATCCCAATCCCAAAGAAGGGCAGTGCCAAAGAATGCTCCAACTACCATACAATTGCACTCATTTCACACGCTAGCAAGGTTATGCTCAAAATCCTACAAGGCAGGTTTCAGCAGTATGTGGACCGAGAACTCCCGGACGTACAAGCTGGATTTCGAAGGGGCAGAGGAACTAGAGACCAAATTGCTAACATGCACTGGATTATGGAGAAAGCCAGAGAGTTCCAGAAAAATATCTACTTTTGCTTCATTGACTATGCAAAAGCCTTTGATTGTGTGGACCACAGCAAATTATGGCAAGTCCTTAAAGAAATGGGAGTGACTGATCACCTTATCTATCTCCTGAGAAATCTATACGTGGGACAGGAAGCAACAGTTAGAACTGGATATGGAACAACTGATTGGTTCAAAATTGGGAAAGGAGTACGACAAGGCTGTATATTGTCTCCCTGCTTATTTAACTTATATGCAGAATACATCATGTGAAAGGCCGGACTGGAGGAATCCCAAGACGGAATTAAGATTGCCGGAAAAAATATCAACAACCTCAGATATGCAGATGATACCACTCTGATGGCAGAAAGTGAGGAGGAATTAAAGAACCTCTTAATGAGGGTGAAAGAGGAGAGCGCCAAAAATGGTCTGAAGCTCAACATCAAAAAAACTAAGATCATGGCCATTGGTCCCATCACCTCATGGCAAATAGAAGGGGAAGATATGGAGGCAGTGACAGATTTTACTTTCTTGGGCTCCATGATCACTGCAGATGGTGACAGCAGCCACGAAATTAAAAGTCGCCTGCTTCTTGGGAGGAAAGCGATGACAAACCTAGACAGCATCTTAAAAAGCAGAGACATCACCTTGCTGACAAAGGTCCACATAGTCAAAGCTATGGTTTTTCCAGTAGCGATGTATGGAAGTGAGAGCTGGACCATAAAGAAGGCTGACCGCTGAAGAATTGATGCTTTTGAATTGTGGTGCTGGAGGAGACTCTTGAGAGTCCCCTGGACTGCAAAGAGAAGAAACCTATCCATTCTGAAGGAAATCAACCCTGAGTGCTCACTGGAAGGACAGATCCTGAAGCTGAGGCTCCAATACTTTGGCCATCTCATGAGAAGAGAAGACTCCCTGGAAAAGACCCTGATGTTGGGAAAGTGTGAGGGCAAGAGGAGAAGGGGACGACAGAGGATGAGATGGTTGGACAGTATCATCGAAGCTACCAACATGAATTTGACCCAACTCCAGGAGGCAGTGGAAGAGAGGAGGGCCTGGCGTGCTCTGGTCCATGGGGTCACGAAGAGTTGGACACGACTAAACGACTAAACAACAACAACAACAAAAAACCTCCAGTGTATGAATGCGGGATATTGAGCTCCTGTATCCACAATTCAAAATGCCAGGAAATAGCTGGATATTGCTGAACAATATTGTGCGCACATTATCAGAAGGAAAAAAGATGCCAAGTTTTACATAGCAAAAGGCAGCTTCAATGTTGACAACACCAGTGGCAGCAATTAAGATGGTCTACAGGATACCATCTTGTGCTCACTATTATTCACAAAGTGACACCAGGCAAGGGAAAATCCCAGAAGCTGACTCTTGTTTTCATCAATTAATCTCTTCTCATTCAAACACAAAGCAACTGTCCCAGCTGTTCTTTGACAAGTGTGAATAGTAAGTAGAAAGCACAAGAGGGCATCATGCAGATCATCTTTACTGCTGCCTTTGGTGTTGTCAATGTTCATACCTTCACTATATAAAGCTTGGCATCCTTTTTTTCTGCTGTCAATGCGGGCGCAATATTGGGCAGCGATATTGGGCAATTTCCTGGTGTTTTGAATTGTTAGTATAGAAGAAGTACAATATCCTACATTCATAAACTGGAGCTTTTCAGAAGAACTGAATTTCCTAGCTTTCTAAAACACATACACACACACCACAGAAATTCCAACAGAAACTTCTATCATGTAGAATTACCCAGTGCTAGAGGGTAACCCTGAGTGCTCACTGGAAGGACAGATCCTGAAGCTGAGGCTCCAATACTTTGGCCATCTCATGAGAAGAGAAGACTCCCTGGAAAAGACCCTGATGTTGGGAAAGTGTGAAGGCAAGAGGAGAAGGGGACGACAGAGGATGAGATGGTTGGACAGTCATCGAAGCTACCAACATGAATTTGACTAAACTCTGGGACGCAGTGGAAGATAGGAGGGCCTGGAGTGCTCTGGTCCATGGGGTCACGAAGAGTCGGACACGACTTAACGACTAAACAACAAGAAGAGGATTCCAGAAGATGGTTGCTAGGAGGTGACAGAAGCAAGAACAGCTGGCCCATTCCACAGAATACAGACTAGAAAGCTATGTTCCACTTTCCAAACTCTTTCCTTGAGTTATGGAACCTGAGGGGGAAAAGCTGTATTGGACCAAAAACTCTACGGACATGCTGTGTGCATATTTTCCAAAATATATCCCCTCACCTTTGAATTAAATGAAGAGGGAGAAGTGGGAATTAGCAAAGATTATCACTGGAAACTAAGGCAAAAAGAATCCATACTATGTGAAAGAAAAACAGTGAAGACAGGGACAAAAATCAACTCCTTTGAAATGTGGTATTGGAGGAGAGCCATACAGATACTACAGAAGCTGGAAAGACAGAAAAGTGAGTGCTCTCTAGTAAGAGTTCAGGCTTCCAGCAAAAATCAGTAAACTGGGCCTATCCTACAATGCACATCTAATGAAAATACAGAACTGAGCAGAAAAGACAACATTGCTGGGGAAAGCGTGTGTGAGAGAGACAGAGTGGGTGGCAAATAGGAAGACCGGAAGACCTAACATGAGACAGACTGTCTCCTTGAAGGAAGTCACAGATGTTAGTCTGTAAGACCTTAGCAGAAGTTGCTGGCAAGACAATTTTGCTAGGAAGGGGGGGCAGTAGGAAGAGAGAACAACCTAATGTGAGATTTTATTAGTCTGCAAGATCTGAGCAGAGCTGTTAATGATAGGACATTTTGGACGTTATTAACTCATACTGTCACCACCCATCAGAAGTGACTTTACGGCACATAACATCTTTGGAGGGTTTTTTTTCTGAATTACTAGACAATTGTATAGTGACAAGAGAGGTGGAATGGCTGAAACGATGACAGGATATAGGCACCAAAGCTCTGCTAACATTAAGACTGTCCCTAGCCACAAAGCAAAAAACAGTAAATTCACAGCTTAAACAAATGAGCTTCTAAATATTTGTTCTCTATTCTTTTAAAATATATATTTTTAAAAAATTTATAACCAGACACAAAATCCCTATGTAGTGCCTGTTTGGCAAGGAAGGTGTTAACAAATTCTTCTCCTGAGAGTCAGCTAATTGGGTCCTGATTGGCAGGTCAAAAGTTTGGATTGCCCAAGACCTGGAGCAATCTGGATTTCCCATTTGAAGACTTGTGTCAGGAGCCTGGTCTCAGAAATCCTGAGAGAAGCTTTATTGAAAGCATTCAGAGCTGGGACAAACACAACTGCTCTGTGCTTTTGTCATGCAGAAATACTTTGAATATGCCTTACAAAACTGTATGCTAATTCCCTGGAGACACATGAATGAATGAACTTTATTACGGTCACTGACCAGTAGATATATCCAGATGTGACTATAACACAAAAATACAATGAAAAGTAGCATAAGATAGCAATATAATATCACATGTACACAATCTGTTACAATGCAACTAAATTAGTTTCACTAGACTGAGGAGTTCAGTAAATAAATTCAGTAGACTCTGTACCACCTCCAGTCTCATCATCTTAAGTAATGTAGCATATAGAATATAGAGTGACCAGTACACATTATTACTAAACATCTAGCTTCGCCTTGATTGGTGCAAGGAGGGAACAGCAACACTTCATTGCTGCTGCACAGAACTTTGCCACTGCTATGGTTATATCAGACTTCTTGTCCGAGAGTAAGAGCACGGCATAAAATTCTCTGGAGCTGGAGACACATGGCAAAATGCCCCTTTCTGTAGGACTGACATTACTTTCTTTAAAGCAAGCCTTTATTTTGACTGTTACTGTGACTTTTCATTGTTCTCCAAACAATGACTGTGACCAATCTTCCTTCCTAGTCCACAAAGCTTCAACAATGTATCTACTTTGGAACATTCTTTTGATAAGACTGTTCCATGCATGCTCAGTTCATGAGAAAGTTACTCTTTTGAAAGGCCTTTTTTTTGGAGATCAATGTTTCTTCCCCTGCAGCCTGGATTCCTTCCAAATTAAAAAAAAAGGTGTGGGCCTCATCAATCTCTTTCAAGATAAGCAAGATTGGTGTTTTCAATTTATCTGATCTGTTTTAAATCTGGGGACATTTAAGGTCATTTGTTTCTGCATGGAGGGGAGCCAATTTTACTTTTACAAACTCATCTCAAAAACCCTTTGCTCAAACACCCCCAAATTTAGCACAGAGCAAAAGCAGACTGTCTCCTACATCTGTGCTGAATTTGGTGCTGATCCAAAGCCCAATTTCACACTTATAGATTTCTGTTTGGATTGCTCCTATTTTTAGAATTGTAGAATGTTGATTTGCTCTTGCTGTACTATAACATTTTAAAAAAATAACATAAAAGTGAGAATTTCCACAGCTGCAGCTTCCAAGGTACACCTGCTAGAATACTCTCTTAGAAAGCTATTAAAGGCACAGTAGCTTTGTTCCCCTTCAGGTAGTTATTGTGCTTGTGATATGGTGAGAAACTAAATCTGTTCATCAACAGGCTGAAGTCCTTAAGAGTAAGTCCCACTGAAGTCATTAGCAATTACCTTTAAGTAAATATACATATGATAGAGCTATAAATGCATTCTCAACCATGGTACTGAAACTGCCTCAATGCCATTTGTATGTATGTGTTATTACTGCGCCAAAATGTAGCACATGAAAGTGATGAGAAAGTTACATTAATGTTTTCTTTATCATTTTCCACTTGAATTATGAACCTGGGAAGGCATATCAGAGGTGTACATAAAGAAACCCCAAAAGCTCCAACACCATCCCAAGTTGTTGCTTACTCTTTCTCACAACTTGAGGCTTTGGAAATTGAGTTCTATTCTCTTAGAAACCAAATAAATTGAAACAACCCAGTGGCCCAGTGGAAATGGCAATATTTTCTGCATGTTATTGCTTTCCTCTCAGGGGATTTTGTGAAATGCCTTGTCAGAACACACACAAATCCTGCAATACTAGAGTGCATCTCAGAAAAAGTACTCCATATTCATGTGGCAACAGTGTTGGATAAATGAGCATCCATCATTTGTTTTCTTTGCACATTTGAGACAATGCTTCATCCCTCCTCAGAATAACAGATCTGCTGGAGGGGAAGGGAATCCACCTGTAACTAACAGTCTGGCCTCTGCATTAAAGCTGCCGGAGTCTGAAAGCTGACTGTGACCATTCTGAGCTGCATTGTCTGGAACAAAGTGTTGAAAACGAAAGGTCTACAATGCATGGAATGGGGTGATCTGCATGACTGTCATGCCTGATCCTTTGAGCTGGCCCTGCCATTAGGCAAAATAAAGCAGGTGCAGCAGACTTGAAATATCACTGAGTAGCAAATGGGTAGTTATTTGACCAATTGTTAGATAAGAGGAGAAGTACTTGTGGCTTCTGCTGAAATGTACTGCCAAGTAGCAGGAGGCATGCTGACTTCACTTGCCAAACTATGTGGAGCATCCCTGAATATTGTGTACTTTGACTTACGTTTTGGGAAATAAGTGTTTGCTGCTTTGCTTCAGTCAGCAAAATGTCTGAAGCCAACACCACTGTGCATGCATGACTGTTGTGCTCTGCACACATGGTATCTAAAAATTGCAAAGCAAAGTCAACCTTGCTTTCCTTTTCACACACAATATACAGGTGTGAATACATTATGTGATATCCACGTGTCAGTTACTATCTGCTTTGCACACTAGTGCCTTTTTGTAAAGCTGTGCTTCATGCCAAGGGACAAGGTCACTGCTCATAACTGCAGATCAGAAGCCATTGAATTTAAGTTAACGTTTCAGGTGTTTTTACCCCTCATTCAAAACACGACCCGTGGCTAATTTGTGCCTCAGTTTATCGCCCAGTATCTCGCCTGAAGAGAAGTGTTCGTTTTGTTTGTTTGAACATAAACATACAAACCGCTCCTATGCATAATTTACACCGAAGTTAGCCCGCTCGACTATTTGCTAGCCAACTTGGGTTGCACCTCAGCAACTCTAAAGCCCCTCAAGACGACGAAACTCCTGACAGGAACGAACGCGGCGTGAGGAGAAAAAGACGCGAGCTCGCGCCTCGGCTTTTTTACCTTTCTCTCCCCTCACGAGGATTGCGGAGGCGGGAAGGAGGCTGGAAAGGGCAAGGCCTCAGTGCAGTTTTTAGTGGTCATGCACATTCCTTTGCCTTTCGGGTGCCTGTCACTCCCTCCTATCCTTCCTTTCTCTCCCTTTTTTTTTTCTTTTCTGCCTCCACACAGTGCCTTCTCCCATCGGACATGGAGAAGTGGCCAACGCGGGCGAGGGTGGA
The DNA here is from genome assembly GCA_037013535.1 of Intellagama lesueurii. Taxonomy (NCBI): domain Eukaryota; kingdom Metazoa; phylum Chordata; class Lepidosauria; order Squamata; family Agamidae; genus Intellagama; species Intellagama lesueurii. The sequence continues at coordinate 52,513,786 of JBAJHW010000003.1, read as the reverse complement.
GAAGGAACGGGAAGCGACTCTAAGGAGGAGCGGGTATTGAGGCGCGGAGACAGCGGACGGTTGCGGCATTTAGTGGTGCAGAACAAGCAGCTGCGGCGGTCGCGGAGGAGCAGGCTAGCCCTTTCTAGCGCGGCTGCTGAGTCCTCCCTGCCCGCCCTGCAGCCAAGCGCCAGCTCGTGGGGGGGGGGGGGGGGCTGTTTCCATTGTGTTAGGCGGCCGCGGTAACATCGCGCCTCGCAGAGAGCTACTCCACGCCCTGTCCTTTGGAAAGGAGCGGGCTCGGGCTTGGGGTTGGGCTTGGGCTTGGGCTTGGGGGGGGGGGGGGACGAGAGACGTTGTTCCCGACAGCAGCAGCAACCGCTCCAGCAGGGAGGCTTTTTATCAATAATGCAGACACTGCCCAGCTCCCCCACCTGCAATATGCTTTTCAGCTACCAAAAGAGCTGCGTCTTAAGCAAAAACTGGCGCGGGGTGTGTGTGTGTAGCGGTGGCGATGCCGGGGCGAGAGAGGGAGGAGAGCACTCTTCCGTTCGAGGAAACGTCCTGAAAGGGTTAATAGGTTTAGCCCACAGGCTGCACACAAAGCTGGGAGTACGAAGGAGACTTTTCCTGGGTGGATCGGTTTGGAAAACCAACTCCCTTTCTTCCTTTCACCGAAAGCGGGGGGTGGGGTGGGGGGTCGGAGGGGCTGGAATGCAGTTGGACACTACGCCAAAAATCAAGACCGATTTTTCAGGTTATTACCACGAGATCCCACTCCGTTTACGTCCCAGAAGCAGGAAAGCCCTGCCTGCACCTCCTAAGCCAAGCTCTGCAGTAAAAGAAGCGCAGAAACCAGCCGCCTGCAAAGTTCCTTTCCCAAACCCTACCCAGTCTATTAGAACGCAGGGAGATAGACAGCTTCCCCGCTTTCTTTCCTGTGCCATGCCATGCAGTGTGAAATACGCACCTTAAAACGAGACAGGAGTCTTTGAACCCACGCCCGGGGTGCTTTTCAACTTCTTCCTTAACATCGGTCACATTCCCACCCCACCCCCGCTCCCCATGTGCTAACTTTCCAGACAATAAAGAGACCGTCAGTGGACCTGCAAAGAAACTTGTTGGACTTGTATTCAGAATTCATCATCTGGTCACACTTTAATTGACTAAAAATAAAGAGATCAACCAAACAGATAAACTCTTACCTGTTTGTTTCAAACCCGAGATATCTGTACCCGATACAACCTTGTCTTCTCTCCCCACCTCCAACCTTAAAAAAACAAACAAACAAACAAAAACCCAAACCTGACACTTGTAGGCATGTAAAAATCTGGAGTTGTTTTTTTTTAAACTTGCTGCACTTACCCTCTCAGATAAGGAGGATGTCAGAAAACTAGCAGCTCCATGATTCAGACAGTCCTTGCAACTTTCCTTGGCGCGCACACACAGAGAAAAGAGAGACCTTCTTTCGAGTTCAAGCAGACAAGCTATTCAAGAGACTTTTCACTCTACAAGAGGGATGAAACTGGATTTCTTCCCAATATCAGGACCTCGGAAAACCAAATCCTTCTTCAGAAGAGAATTCTTTCAGACCCGTTATCTGTATTACCATTAATGCGCAGAGCAGAAAGCATTGCATACAAATAGATCCAAGTATGGGCTTCTATTGGTAGCTGTGGCAGGCCCCTGGGTCCTACTGCTCCATCGCAGGGAAACTACAAAGCCGCAATTTGCAAGCGGCTTTGGAGGAGGCATGAATGGAAGAGGGTGGGGGCGACTCTCCTTGAATTGATTCGGTACCTCTGCTGTTGTGATACGTGTTGCTGATGTTTAACAGATAAAACCCACATTCAGCAGATGCTATAGACAGCAGAACATCCTTCTGCTTTTATACAGCAGTTATACTGGATTGTGAGGAGAAAGCCGTGGGATATTAAAAGCAAGTTTTGTGAGAGATGCTCAAATGAGCACCAGAGGTCTGGCAGCAAGATCTTTCCCTTCAGATTGGCTCCTTGCTCCTGAACACATTTCTTTGCAAGTGGGGTGATCTAATAATTCCAAGATGAGTTCAGTTTAAACAAAGCTTGTGAAGAAACCTACCTGCCAACAAGAGGCTATTAAGCATTGAAAGATGGTTTGCACCACTTCAGGTTTGCAATCTCTGATCCCTAGCAAAACAGAAAGAGCTGATTGGTTTTAGTTTTGTCACCTTGTTAGAGAAATTGCTTTTACCTGACAGGCACGTTTTTACACCAACCTTTTGTATCCAAAAAAGGTCAGCAAGTACAGAAATAATCAGCAACACTCCCACTTTGTCTTCAGTAGCACAGCTCAAGTGCTGTCATACAACATGGGCTGTCATGAGAGGATGGGGTTGCTGCCAGAGCATAATGCTAGAGAGCTGCTACTTCTACTGCTGCTACTGCTCCACTGAGGCCAAGGGCAGGACCTTCCATTTTGCTAAGAACCATAGCACTGTGAAAGAATCCATATCTTGACCTTACATGTTCCAGTGCAGTTTAGTTTACCAGGGACTCCATCCATTTCCGCCTCCCATGCATTTCAAACACCAACTCTGTTTTGGTTTGTTTTTGTTTTTTGTTTTTGGTGGTTGTTGTGGGTTTTCCGGGCTGTTTGGCCATGTTCTTAAGGTTTTTCTTCCTAATGTTTCGCCAGTCTCTGTGGCTGGCATCTTCAGAGGACAGGAGTCAGAACTCTGTCTGTGCTCTTCCCCCCCCCCCCCCCAAAATCAACCCATTTCCAAATGAATAAATCATAACTCAATATACTGGTTAGGTCTTCATTACAACCTTTTTCTTAGATTTTATTTTATTTCTAATATGAAGAAAAGGACAAAATAAAGTAGAGAGCATCCTTAGATCCGATCATTAAACTAGTGTTTCTCTTGGATTAATAATGAAGAGATCACTGTTCAACTGTACTTAACAGTATAACTTTGTTTCACTCTGTTTAAACATTCCAGTTTTAAAAGAAACGCAAAACTGGGTGCATGTTTCATTTCTAAGCAAGTAACCTGAAATAAACCTGTAATTGAAGTAATCCAGTGGATACTCCAATGTGATGGATTAAATAATCCAGAAGTTAAGTAACCATCAAATGACATATGGGACTTGGGCAGAAAGACATTGTTTTTGAACACCCTGTTCTGCCATTGAGGAGTATTACTATTTGCAGTGGTAGCTCATCCATTAGGGCTCAGTGGGGATCAGTCCCACCTCAGGCTCAACCCTCCTTTAGCCATCATGCTCTTGCTGTCTTCTTAGCAGAAGAAGAGGGCTTGGTAATCAATGTTCCTATGCTCGCCTGCCTGTGAATGTGTGAGAGATAATGCCTCTGTGTCTATGTATGACTTGTGTCCCTGCCTCTGTCCATCATTGGTTGAGTTGACTTCTGTCCCATCAGTTACAATGGTGACGTCTGTCTCATCAGTAGAGCTCCAGAGAGGGGAACACAGAGCAGTACAACAACTGTGCTGTTGGCATGAGGTGACAGCAAGGCTTTCACGTTTTACTATTCTGTGGTACATATTACCATATAGGAAGTCATAGAATGAGGGAAACAATAGACACAACCCTGTTTTATGGTTCTGCTGGTGCAGTGGGACTGATGTCACTAGCAGCAGCTTGATACTAAATAAAGAGTCCCTGACTCAGTTTAAAATTGTGTGTGACTTTAGAGTCTGATGGGTCTGATGGCACACAACTCACATGCAACCAAAAATCAAAGCAGGAACTCTTTAATTAGCAGCAATTTGCCACTTGCTGTGACATGATTCCCAACATTTTGGCAAAACTATAAAACACGATACTGGATACTAAGACTAAATTCTAAGATTTATTATGAGTTTAAGTATTTCTGTTTTTAACCAGAATACTAGATACTCTAGTTATGAATAATAGGGAAAAACAGTTATAAAAATGTATATTTTGGAAACATGGCTACAGAATATTTTTGGCAGTGTTGAAATACCATGGGGTAGCCATGATATTTCCATACTTCAGAGTTTTCTGCTATGATGCTGGATTTTGGACACATCTCTTTCTGTTTTGTTTATAATTTTTTTTTCACTCCTTTTTTCCTGTTCTGTTAATTTTCCCCCCTATCTCAACTGTGACCATTTGAGATACAACACTTCAGAAGGCTAGTTTCGCAGCTGCTTTTGTGGCTGCGGGAGCTTTTTGCCTGCCTGCTTGGGTGAGGCACGTGCAGGACGGCACACAAAGTTGTGTGATGGGGCAGGGGCTAAGGCAAGCCCTTAAAAGGCTGCTTGCCGCCACTATCTTAACTTTTCATTTGAGCGTGGTGGGTAGTGGCGGAAGTCATGAGTTTGAAGGTGAGTTCAAGTGGGCACCCAATAGAGGAGTGAGCCGTCCCACCTCACAGCATTGAATGCCCGCTGGTTTTGGCGCTGGGACGGGGAAGAGGTGGGTGTCCCCTGGGGTGTGGATCGTCTTGAGTCTGGAGCAGGGGTCAGGGAACTTTTTTTACCTTTTACCCCCCAAAAAATTTATATACGCCGACATTACCCCCTTGATTTGAAAGGAAAGAAATCATACATTATTTGAATTCAAAATATTATTGAATCTACACAGACTGTGTACCGAACTAGCAGGATATATCATCAGTATCAATGGCTGCCAGGCTATGTACCGAACTAGCAGGATGCACCAAATTTAATAAAGATGTGCACTATTTTTGCTGGAACACATTGCACTCCAGCCATGGGGTGGTATAGGGAGTAGTAAGGTGTCCAACGTGCCTAGCAAGTTGCATTAAATTTTTGCTAGCTCGCAGAGGATTTAATCATCATCAATGGCTGCCAGAGTGGTGCTAGCAATGACATGCTTGCTAGAGACAGCCAACGCAGAGTTGGGGGGGGGGGCTTTTCCTACCACTTTAATCATTCTGTGTGTGGTGTGCAAAAAGGAACAAACCAGGCTAAAGGTCATGTCACCCACCCTGGTGCCACAGCCCAATATCAAAGGACCAGTGCACTATTTTTTTTTTTAATCATCATCAATGGAAAACTCAGCAGTGGCCAGAGGATTGGAAAAGATCAGTCTACATCCCAATCCCAAAGAAGGGAAGTGCCAAAGAATGCTCCAATTACCGTACAATTGCACTCATTTCACACACTAGCGAGGTCATGCTCAAAATCCTACAAGGTAGGCTTCAGCAGTATGTGGACCGAGAACTCCCAGAAGTACAAGCTGGATTTCGAAGGGGCAGAGGAACTAGAGACCAAATTGCTAATATGCGCTGGATTATGGAGAAAGCCAGAGAGTTCTAGAAAAACATCTACTTCTGCTTCATTGACTACGCAAAAGCCTTTGACTGTGTGGACCACAGCAAACTATGGCAAGTTCTTAAAGAAATGGGAGTGCCTGACCGCCCTATCTACCTCCTGAGAAATCTATATGTGGGACAGGAAGCAACAGTTAGAACTGGATATGGAACAACTGATTGGTTCAAAATTGGGAAAGGAGTACGACAAGGCTGTATATTGTCTCCCTGCTTATTTAACTCATATGCAGAATACATCATGCAAAAGGCTGGACTGGATGAATCCCAAGCTGGAATTAAGATTGCTGGAAGAAATATCAACAACCTCAGATATGCAGATGATACCACTCTCATGGCAGAAAGTGAGGAGGAATTAAACCTCTTAATGAGGGTGAAAGAGGAGAGCACAAAAAATGGTCTGAAGCTCAACATCAAAAAAACTAAGATCTTGGCCACTGGTCCCATCACCTCCTGGCAAATAGAAGGGGAAGATATGGAGGCAGTGACAGATTTTACTTTCTTGGGCTCCATGATCACTGCAGATGGTGACAGCAGACATGAAATTAAAAGACACCTGCTTCTTGGGAGGAAAGCGATGACAAACCTATTATGACTTGTCAGAAAGATAAGTAAAGCAAATTAAGTGTGGACTTTCACTACAAGCTAAAATAACCAAACAAAGGGTACTGTACTACAGTGGCATCATAAGAAGACAAGCTCACTGGAAAAGGCAGCAATGCAGGAAAAAGTGCAATGCAGTAGGAAAAGAGGAAGACTGCACATGAGATGGATTGACTCAATAAAGAAACCCACAGTCTTTTGTTTGGTGCTGCAGTCAAAGTAGGACCAGGAGCAGAAAGACTGGGATTCAGATTTTGGGAATAAACTATGATACTCTTGTCTGCTTTGGGGATGAGAAATAGAGAAACGTGATTGCTACACACTTCAGACTTCTGCTGTTCTCAGCAGAAACTGCAGAGCTAAATGTAGTGGAGATTAAATTTTAGAAGGTTCCTTTTTTCATGGTTTTATGAAAGAGTCAAGTCTCTCTGTCTCTCTCTTTCTCTCTCTCTGACACACACACACACACACACAAACCCTTCCTCCCTCAATTTTCAACAATTAGTTGCTTCAGTTCAGTATGTCCATTTCCTCTCATTACATTTAAACAAGCTTGATGAAGCCACCCTTTCCCCCCCTTAATTCAAGCCTTCCCTCCTGTTTGCCTGTTCCTTTTTTCATAGTTTTGAGTCAGTCTCTCTCTCTCTCTCATACACACATACACCCACCCACTCACCCTCCCTCCATTTTCTACATACATTTAAACAAGCTGATGAAGCCACCCGTCGCTCTCTCGCACCTTCCTTTCCTCCTTAATTGCAGCTTTCCCTCGTGGTGCTTGCAGTCACCTCCGGTAGAAGCAAGCAGTCATTCACAAGTCGGATTGACTGCCTGGGGCTGTTCTACAGCTGTAACCAATCAAGCCGCCTTATCTCCGATCTCTGAAAGAATGGATTTACAAGTGCCGCAACCAAATAAGGTAGCAGGGAGAGGTGGTTTCCAGTTTGAAGTTCGGCTGCAGGGGGTGGGGGTGGGGGTGGGGTAGCGCTCTGCTCATTACCCCCAGGATTTTCATTTTTATCCCATTTGGGGTAATTTAGTCCTGTTTCCCGACCACTGGTCTGGAGGCTCATTCGGACTGTGTCCTTGGAGGGCTTCCAGGTTTTACCAGAACTGAGCAAGTTAAGGCCTGTGTCTGGGGCAAGGCTGGCCCCAGGCACACAGCGTGACTCCGCCCTACTTTAGGCCCCCTTTTGAAAGGGGATGTTGTGTTATTGCGTTAATGTTCAATAAAGTGTGGCCCATGTTTAACCCATCTCCTGTGTTGTGCCTCATCACTCCAGGCTGGGTGGGCAAATAAGGGATGGGCTGCAGTCATATACCCATCTAGTTGAAAATAAGTCCCACTGAACTCAGGTTGACTTATTTCTGAGCAGATATGTATGAGATTTTGCTGTAAAACAGCCTATGAGTTCATTGCTCAGCTCAGAGTCATGCTTTCCACAGGAATCTCAACCATTTGCCACAGTAAGCAAACTGTGAAGGGGAAATATGTATATGGAATCATTGGATGTGGATGGGGGAAACTGAGAGCAATCATGGCTAAGGATGTGAAGATCTGTCAGTTGTGTCATTGTGTCGATCTCATCAACATTCTTAGTCTGTCCTGTTTCTATAAGGGGTTGGATTTTTGTTTCCTGCATATAAATGTTTGTGCATTTTAGCATATTTCCCCCCCAATATACACACTTTGTATTCTTTTCTGAAGGGTATTTACACATTTTTTTTCCTCGTTTGCTAATGTATATTTTTGTATATCTTTTTAGTTGTGTGCACATTTCTGAAATATATGACTGGCTTGTGCACGTTTTCATTCACACAACAAACCTTGAAAAATATGGTTTCCTTAGGCAAGATGCACTCTATTCTTTTACCAGTCTTGAGGTAGGCAAATGAATATTTCTGTATGAAAATATGAACCCAACATATTTCTTTTCCTCAATAATGGATCTCCATCATGTTTCCACTGCATGTCCTCAAGTGCCATACATTTATATTTACCATAGGAATCTACCACAGAAAACTAGTAGAACACAGATGTACCAGGACAGTCCACATAGTAGAAAAACCTCTCTAATTTTAGTCTTCAGCTTGTAGTTTCTATAGTTTCTATATCCTCTGTGGAATAGAGATAAGAGTAATAAAATTTAGACCTGTCAGAGTCATGGCATTGAATCATTATACAGCAAATAGTCTACATTTTGTTACTTTCATGGTGGTTGTTGGTTCCCCTGTTTTTCGCTAGCCTTCCAGAGATAACAAATGCAGAAGAATTATGAAGTGTCTGGCAGGCCACAGTAAATAGTTGGTGTCAGGTTTGGAGGCCTTATATATGACTTTGCTGATTCATCTGAAAAGATTATTTATGGACTAGAATGGACAGAGTATTATCTTACAAGTTAATAAGTAATTTGTAACATAATTTAAATGTCCTCAAATGACTTAAAAAGCACAAAAATACAAAAGTCTGGGATATTTAGAAGCAATCACTACATACAGAAAAGACCACGTCCTTGAGATGGACTAAAGCATCTGGGGCACCACCACAAGAAATGTTAACACAATTTCAGCCCATAATGTCAGCTGAGGTTGACAGGGTCCTTGATTGCTACAGGGCCACCAACTCCTCACTAGATCCTTGCCCGGCCTGGCCACTAACAACTGAGTGGGCGGAGGCTATTATTAATGGGTCTCTCATTAAGGGCAGGGTTTCCCTCGCCCTCAAGCAGACACTCATTAAGCCAATCTGAAAAAAAAACCCAACTTGGCGGCTGATGATATCAACAACTATTGTCCACTCGCCAATATTCCCTTTATTGGCAAGCTGGTGGAGAGAGTGGTGGCCAATCAGCTTCAAGCTGTCCTGGAGGAGACCGATGCACTTGATCCATTCCAGTCCGGGTTCAAGCTGCATCATGGCATGGAGACAGCAATGGTCACCCTGCAAGATGACCTCTTGAGGGAAGCCGACAGGGACAAAATGTCCTTTTTGGTCCTCCTCGACCTTTCAGCTGCCTTTGATACTGTCGACCATGGTATCCTCGTGGGGAGGCTCTCAGGGTTGGGGATTGGTGGTCAGGCCTTGGCCTGGCTCCGATCCTTCCTGGAGGACTGTCCTCAGAGATTTCAGCTTGGGGAGATGTTGTCCGCTCCGTGGACTCTCAATTGTGGAGTCCTCCAGAGGTCAATCATCTTCCCAATGCTATTTAATGTCTATATGAGGCCGCTGGGGGAGGTCATCAGGAGTTTTGGAGCTTTGTGTCACCAGTATGCGGATGACACTCAGATCTATTTCTCCTTCCATCCTTCTGCAGTGGATGCTGTCCTGTCCCTTGAGCGCTGCCTGGATGCGGTGCTGGGATGGATAAGGGATAACAGACTGAGGCTGAACCCAGACAAGACGAAAATCCTACCGGTGGAGGCCCCTAGTGTCTGTGGTCTGGGTGCCTCCCTATCTTTCACAGGGGGCACTCTTTCCATGAAGGATGATGTTTGTAACTTGGGTGTGCTTTTGGACCCATTGCTATCAATGACATCACAGGTAGTGTCTGTGGTCCAATCCGCTTATTTCCATCTAAAGTGGATTGCCCAGCTGCGTCCCTATCTTGACTCCGGGTCCTTCATCACACTGGTTCGTATGCTGGTAGTCTCAAGATCAGACTACTGTAATGCCCTCTACGTGGGGCTGCCATTCGGTCTGCTAGGGAGATTGGAATGGGTCCAGAACGCGGTGGCCAGACTACTGAGTGGGGTTAGGAAATACCAACATATCTCCCCCACCCTTGCCGCCTTACACTGGCTACCTGTTTGCTTCCGTACCAGTTTCAAGGTGATGGGCAGTAAGTAAGTAAGTAAGTAAGTAAGTAAGTAAGTAAAATTGACTTAATATTTGTAGGAGAACAGAATTCAGGAGTTTGAAGGCTGTTTATTTTTGTCACAGCAAATATTTAAGAAGACTATCTTTATCTCCAAGATTTGACTTTCCCTTTTTTGACTATTGTACTTCTGAGAAGATTAGTAGCAGTGGACAAAATTATATTTTTAAAATGAAAATATTATGTTTTTACTGGTTAGCTTTAGTTCTATTGAAAAAACTATGTATGTTTAATTTTATTTCTAACCAATAATAAATTAAATTTAATATTGTTCTTTTTAGACATTAAAAACAGTAAATATTGACTGAAAGATGTGGGCTTTAGGCATGCATCAGGGAGCTGTCATACTCACTCTTTGATCTGTAAGGATTAATAAAAGAGAAGTGGGAGGTAGGTAACTTTAAGAGACAAAGTGGGTGGGTAGTTAACCATCTGAGCAAAGATTATGACTCTGCAGTGAAACAAAACAAAGAGGAATAAATCACTGAGTCATTCTATTAAGACAATTAAAATGCAATTGCTTGATCAATTATTACTGCATGGATAATAGCTTGATTCAGGCAGAGCAAATAAATCATTAAACAACAAACACCCGCTCATGTCCCTGAACCCTATTTAAGATTAAACACTGCTACCTTGAGGGAAAGAGCCTGTGAGACGTTTTCCTTCCTTCCTATTGAAATGAATGGCAGTTCTGTAATGGTACTTGTACCATTCCAATTTATTTCACTGCTCAGGGACTTTGAATTAAAATCTTGGTATATTGGTATATAAATAGCATAAAAGTAATTGAAACAGTAATCAATAGAGAAGATAACACTGATTACTTAAAACCATAATTTTGTTATTCTTAATCCTAAGAATATTAGAACTAAACTGTCTTCTTTACATACAAAGCACTGTGATAAAAAAATATGATATTTGCTATTTAGTGCTGTGTTATGGCTTCAATTTGGAAAAGATCATGTACTGAGATGGCCTAAGGGCATAGCACATTTATAATATATAGGTGTGAACTTACTTCAGGTTCCATCTCTGTCAGGTGTGTGAGGTTGAGTATTTGAAGATTTCCACCAGGAGGCAACCAGAATTTGCAGGTAGGAGATGTCTAATCTTTCTATCTCATAAATTATTCCTGTCACCACCACTACTATACTTCAGTTAGCACTTGGATACAAATGTTCAGCTGATGCCAAGAACTGCAAGAATTAAAAGCAACACCAACTATGATATGCCTGCAATCCCTGCTTTTAGGCTCTAAAGAAGTCTGTGGTAGAAGCAAGGTAGAGGCACTTGAACTAACTGATTCATTTCTGCTGTCAATTAACTATTAAACCACACCATTTCAGCTTGTGGTCTCACTAAACATAGGGCTAGCACCACATCAGATTGTCACATGTGGCTTGAGAACTGAGTTGAAGGTACTTCACCAAATTTCAGAGGGTGCTCCCATTGTCTAGTCACAAGATCTTGGTCTGATCCAGCAAAATTTATTCATGGTTTAAGATGAGCTTTATGGGATCAGACCAAAAAGGTATTTAGTCCAGAATCCTGCTCCCCCTAGTGGGGAGCCAAAGACCTATGGGAAGCCTGAAAGTGGGACTTGAAGGCAGTATAATTCTTCTAATGTTGTCCTTCTCTTCCTCCTTGCTGTTCTTTTTTAACTGGAGGTTGGGTGTCATCACAACTATTCTGACTTGGGATGCAGCAGCAGTAAATAGTAATGCTGTTTTGTATCTCAATCGCTCTCCACAGTTCTCTAAAAACTGGTACTCAGGGGTATGCTACTGTCTCTGATCCTGAAGACATCTTATATGATGACAGATATGGTGGCTACTGAATGTGAGTCACAGTTTTCATAATTATCTTTTATTCTGATTTGAATGAGTTTCTAATGAGATAAACTGTGTTTGAATTCAACCCACAGAGCCCACAAAGCCTGTAAGCAAATTCATGCTGTCATATGAAGTATATACAGTTGTAATAAAAAGTACTCAACCCCAATTGCAAATCAGGTTTATTGTCAAAATGTACAGACTTTCAGCTGTTTGCAATGAACAAATCAAACAAAAGCAATTGAAATAGCTCAACACAATGAATGCTTCAGGTGGTTTCCCCAAATTCAACTGAAAATGCAACTTTTAATGAATTCTGTAGTCTCAAAATTATTCAACCAATTTATGGCAAGCATCTTTAGTACTTATTAGAGCACCCTTTTGTTGTTATGACTTGCTGCAAATGATATGCATAGCCAGACACCAACTTCTGACAGTGTTCCTGAGCAATGGTCTCCAGTTCAGTAATATTCTTGGCTTTGCGTGCTGCAACTGCCTTCTTCAAATCCCACCAGAGATTTTCTATGGGGTTCAAGTTGGGTGACTGATGGCCACTGTAGAATCTTCCAAGACATGTTCTGCTACTAAGGCTTGGTGGAATTTGAGGTATTCTTGGGATCATTGTCCTGTTGGACAGTCCAATGATGCCCAAACTTCAGCTTCCTCACAGACGGCATGATGTTTTCTCCAAGATTTCCTGATACTTCAATAAATCCATCTTGCCTTCCACACACTGCAGGTTTCCAGTGCCAGAGAATGCAAAGCAGCCCTAGAGCATCATCGAGCTACACCTCCAGCACATAACCATAGGGCACAATTACCTCACTTTAGCAGCTGCACTGGCCCTAAGACCAGTTTCAGCCTCTGCTGGAATCATTCTTGTTTTTTTAATATTTTGTGCTTTGTGTTTGACCTTGAACTACCTCTGATCTTGCCTTATGGTTGCTATTGTCCAGTCTCTGTTTGGACCCTGGTGGCTTAGATTCTGGACTGTCTGGATATTGTCCTTGGACCCCACCTGTCACCTGGTAGAGAGGAAGTATTCTTCTTTTGACCTCTGCTTAAGAAAGAAAAATTTATTGGATTGATACTAACCTAGCAACATGTCAGCATTTAACAGCAGAACAGAAGATCAACTCTGTATCAATGGAAGTATATCAATTTAGATGCTTTCCTGTCCTAAGCAATGGCTGATAATAAATTTTGAATATGTGATCTTTGCCCCCAAGTGGTATGTCTCCACAGTTGTTTACATATCTTTTTAGCAAGAGCACTTCTGGCACCAGAGGCATGTATGTCTGAATTTGCATGAAGCTGCCACTGCTCTACATCTTTTCTCCTATCTTTCCAGAAATGGGTAGCTTGTCAGAACAGAACAATGTGATGTCATCACACTGTCTCAGATCACTGATTGTTGAATGCAGGAGGCACAGCATAAGGAAATCCCATCTCATCATGTCATGAACCTGTTACTAGGAAGAGAAAGAAAGACAAACATTGGTGGACTTCCTGTGTCTTTTTAAAAAGCATTCTTTAGTCTGTTCCTTAAGGGGTCAAGAAAAAGGTTAATGAAAATGGAAGAAACAATCCTACAGCATTCTCCTTCCTTTTTGAATAAATTATGATTTATATTCCACAATATAGGGATGTGCCACAAAACACTTAGAGACACATAAAGATGTGAGTAAAATATGAGATTATTTTATATAGCTCGGATCCAGAAATAATTTAGATCTGTACAAAATTATTACCCAGTTTTTTCACTACATTGACTATTATTTACTTCTTTTTAGGTGCAGCAAATAAAAATTGCAAAAGGAAAGAATGTATCCAGGCCAAAATTCAAAACTATTATAATAAACCTAAACACTGTTAAATATTGTTTAGACGACCAATATCTAATTTTCTAATTCACAATACGTAAGACTTTAGAAATAATCCCTTTAAAAAACATGGATTCATGAGATACAGAAGCAAAAATCAGCTATTTTTCTGTCTGTTTTGTCAGAATCCACTCATTCTGTGACAATGCTTTGTTAGAGGGCATTGCTTGTATAGCTTTTAGAGCTACAGAGTTATCAGTGATTTGTTTCTCATAAAAGAAAGGAAGATGGGGAAAATGGGCGCACAAGTCTGTGTTGAAAGAGCTGGCATTAAAATGCTGGCAAGAATACAAGAGAAGTCTCAATCTATACAAGCTATCAGTTCTGGATGATATGCAGCAGGGGACTCTTATGGGAATTAATTAATGAACTTTCTTCATCAACTGACAATTATTTTTTGAGGAGACTTCAAGAATCATTGAGGTATAGATATGAAAGGCAAATATGAAATAAATGCTATTTTTAGCAATGATCAATGGTAAGAATTGAAGTTATCACAATGCATGCCAACATTTGAAGATGCATTTTGTTAAGTAAAATAAATAATGTTCACTACAGATATTAGTAAATATCCTATTTTTTCTTTATCCTATTTTAACTTTATAAGATGAGAAACAAGACTCAAAATTATTATGATCAACCCAGTTAATAAAGCAATTAATAAACTTCAAAGTGGCATGGATAACAAAAATTAATTATGGATGGGCTTGAGAAAATATCTAGTTAAATTATTTTTGAAAAAAGGGAGAGAGAGTGGAAAATATTATTACATTAAAGCAGCATGAATTACCTAAGCATCTTGCTTCTGTTTAATTTTTAAATATTACCCCTTGGCTGTTGATTTTTAAAGAATGTTGTGAAATTGCTGTAAGGAGGAAAGAATTCTCTTCCTGTATACTATAAGGATTTTTGTCCCTTCAAAAAAAATTGCCTGTAAACATGCACACTTTTGATTTCTCTCGGGAATCATACACATCATTGGATAATTTGATTTTTTGATAATTTCCTGTTAGACATGTAGACATGAGCCTGAACACATGGATTTGAAGAGAAGGGTGTGAGGTGGAGCGTAGAATGCCAGATACCTGACATGATCGCTGTTTCCTTGATTCCTCTGAAAGTCCCCCAGCAGCTGCTTCTTAGGAGGACTGGGAAATGTGTTGAAATGTGCAACAACTGCTCTTCTGAGCCCTGATTTTCTGCAAATTATCCTGAGGTATGTCAGAAATAATTTACTACACTTAAAGAAATAAGAATTGGCTATTTTCAAATACTATGGGCAGGCATTTAGGCTGCATTTATGCTATCCTGGCATTATTTGATAGAAATCTGACATTCTTCTTAAACAAATGAAATTTAGAAGATGCCGGGCTGAGTATTTCCTCATAAGGAGACCTTTGCCTGAATGATGATTTTAGACTCTTGTTTATCTCCACAAGTATTTATCTGAAGAAAGATTATGCCATTGTAGCCAGACACTAGTTTTTAAGGGTGTATTGCCTCTAATGATGTTGGGAAAGTGTGAGGGCAAGAGGAGAAGGGGACGACAGAGGACGAGATGGTTGGACAGTGTCATCGAAGCTACCAACATGAATTTGACCCAACTCCGGGAGGCAGTGGAAGACAGGAGGGCCTGGCGTGCTCTGGTCCATGGGGTCACGAAGAGTCGGACACGACTAAACGACTAAACAACAACAAACAACAATTGCCTCTAAACGTCGAGGTATCATATAGCCATTATAAGTAGTAGTGAGTGAGTGATAAAATAAGCATAATAATAACCTAGCATCACAGACTGCTACATAATAACCACATCTGTGTCTCTAATATGTAAAATGCACACTCTGGACATAAAGTACAGCATTTAAACCTAAAAAGAGCTACACATTACATCTAGCTAGATGTGTGATCCACACATCTAGAAATGGCCTCATCATTTATGTAGGGGAGACTTTGTTGTGGAGTGCTGACTTTTTACTGTTTAGGTGGTCTTTGCTGTTATGCTGGTAAATGAAGCTCAGTGATTGAAGAGGAATATAAAGGAATCAATAACTCAAGAAGGTGAATTTGGGAAAGAGTGTGGATAATGACAAAAATAACAGGCACAAGATGATGGATCTAATGCAGTCAATATACATTACACCTGTATAAAGCAATGTAAGAAGGCAGTGAAATATCAGGAAACGTTTCTCAACAGCCATGTCTATCAGTCTATGCAATAGTCTCTCAAGGGAAAATATAGAGGGAGACTCCATCACTTGAATTATTTATAACAAAAAACAGAAAAGGACATTTACAAAAGATAGGTTGAGAAACAATATTAACTTTGCAGGGAGTGCGCATAACTGATCCAATATACTTTCCCCATATGCAATATTGATTATGTTAAATCCACTGTGGATTACATCTGTTTTTCTCAAAGTAACTTGTTATTTTTTCCTTACATTAAATGTTTTAAATGCACTAGAATTTGATTTTCTTTGAAAAATAATGTATTTCTTAGAATCATTGGTTTCCTTGATGTGTGTCTCTGTGTGCATGGGGTGGAATCTTACATTTTAAAAGAAATCTCTGAAGTTTCTTCGAGGTTATTTCCTAGACGGTTTGTGGGCATGTAAGTTTCATATGAGCAATATTTGCACTACTGAAGGGATAGATGTTATTGTGCATTTAATAGCTTGCAGAAACTATATGTGGGAGAATCTTTGTGTGCATCTCATTCATACTGTTTTTCAAAATGGCAATTTACACTGTCAAGGAATTGAAGTGTGAGTGGGGATGAAGGAGAGTGAATACAAGTGACATAATGCCAGTCTTGAACTATGCAGTATTTTTTCATCTCCTTTATTCTGCCGTGCCCCCTCTTCATTCTTGCTTATTTTGCCAGGATGCCATGGATGCTACCTTTTCATAGACTGATGTAAAAAATCACAATACACTAAGCATCAGGCACCACAGGTATCCTTTTTAGTTTGAGGGGAAAAGATCAAATTCCACTTGAAAGAGTGGCCTCAGGTTCTGTTGAGGTATTCCTTTTCCATCATGGATTCAAGAAGATACCTGTAGGGTAAACTTGATGTAATTATAGATGTTTGTGTCTTACATTTGTGGAATGTTCATAGGTAGGGATGTGACTCTCGTCTCTTGAGAGAAACTGTGAATTAAAAATTGTCTTTTCATAGCAAGATTTCTCTGTACAAGATCTTTTTTCCTGGTCATCTTGTGGGATTTTTTTCTTCTTGAAGTTTGGTGGTTATTTTTTAGTGTAAGAAGTGCAAAGTTGTGCAGGAATATTAGAATTTCTGCACAGAATGGCATATTTCTTCTGCTGGATTCACCTGAAAAGGCATTAAGCTGCACAGAATTTTCTGCAGAGAACCAAGAGGGGAAAACATAAAAGAGAAATGAGAGTGGGATGTTGGTTCTCTGGGAAACCAATCTCTCTGATGCAGGAAAGTCTTGGGAGTAGTATCAGCATGGAGCAAGATATTCCCTTCGTACTGGGAAAAAGCTTGTTCAGAGTTGCAGCTAAGCATTTAATCCAAGGATGGTGTTCTTTTTCTCCCCGCTCCCATTATTTTTCAGCTTTGAACATTCCTGTTGTATTATAGGCACCAAGTCCTCTTTATTGGTGATGTTTGATTTTTAATTATTTTGAGAAAGGAATTAAGATATGCAAACATCCAGATTCCCTCAAGTATCCTGATATCTCCCTCAATAACTCCCTTTTGGCTACATAAGTGTTGGTGCTCACTTCCTGAATTTGCTCTTGGAGTAAGTAATTGAGTAAAAGATATTTGAAGTCACCACAAAATATAAATCCTATTCATTCCAGCAAGAATTAAATGTACCATTGCCTTCCAACATTAAAATATTTTAGTTAAATCAACAGTTGCTTAAATAGTTTGTAAATTAAACTAATAGATTTCTTTATAAAGATATCTGTTCACTGCTATTAGTATAATTTTCTCACACAGTTTCAAGGTTGCTCTTTGTAAATTTCATATAAATATAATCAATACAGGGAAGATATCAATTAAATGTGTATCACTGTGTCTGTTACATAATAGTAGCTGCATCTGGATGGTATTGATCACTACTGAACACCACAGTTCAAACTAATTGATATACAAATTAAGCCAACATGTATCCACTCAATATTTCAGGCCCAGTGTGGATTATCTGGACATAATTTTCCTAGTTAGAATTTTTTATTTTTTCTAACCCAGGAAAGACCTCCAACATTGTGATATTGTTTTGATACCAAAATATGACAAAGTACATACAAGTTTAATAGAATATTGGTTTTAGATTTATCACAAAATTGATGTCTTCAATGTTATGTAACAACCCATCACATTTCATAATGTCGTTCTATATTTAAGCAGCTTATAACAGATGTATGAATATTATAAACAGCTTATAAAGAATTAATACATGAATATTAGAATGAATCAATAATAGATTTTTACAGACTCCAACAGGTTGTTCCTGCTATGATTTATAACATCTAGTACTGATGTGCTTACAATTGCCTATAACTCAGTAACACACAATGGATCTGGCTGTTACATGCTTATAACAGCTATTAATCTTCTATTGGCCCTTCATAAACTATTTAAAAGCAGAGTATAAATAGCAGCCTATGCGTCCTTCTCCATCATTAGTCACTGATATGAGCTGTTTCAGACTGAACATTTCTTTCTTTATTCGTATCAGAGTGTTGCACAATTCAAAATCATGGACACACATGAAATATAGCCAAAATCAAAAAAACAATTAAAATGTCAAGACAATCAGACTAGCGGCCAGAGCTTGAGATGTGTGCAGAAACTTCTCCTTGATTTCACTCATCATCTAGAGGTTGGAGTTGGTGCTGTTCCAAAGCGATGCCTCTGGAAGTGAAGGATCTGCTGACTACACGCCTTTTCTTAGGGGATATCTGAATGTCCTCCCAATATTTTCCCACTATTTAGGATGCTCTTTCTATATCCCCCAACTGAACATTGAAACTTCTTAATCTAACTGGTACATATTCCTAATACTGCATTTTAAAAATTGGGTTCCATTTATCCAATTAAATATTTTATACCATTCCATTTTGGGTTAAAAGCTGAAACTCATATGGACAGACAGGTCAAAATCCCCAACTTGAATAGTCCATACTCTTCAGTATTAGTATGAATGTCCATTTAGTTTGGAACTAACGTAGACATTACTGAACTAAATAGACATTCATACTAATACTAAAGGAGCCTTGTGGCACAGTGGTTAAACTGCCGTACTGAAGTCAAAACTCTGCTCACGACCAGTTTGATCACAATGGGTTCAGGTAGCTGGCTCAAAACGAAGCAGGGCAAAGGCTAATAGAGTTGTGTCAAGAGAACAAGCTGGTCATCACAAACACTCTTTTCCAACAACACAAGAGGCGACTCTACACATGGACATCACCAGATGGGCAATACCGAAATCAGATTGATTATGTTCTCTGCAGCCAAAGATGGAGAAGCTCTATACAGTCAGCAAAAACAAGACCTGGAGCTGATTGTGGCTCTGATCATCAGCTTCTTATAGCAAAATTCAAGCTTAACCTGAAGAAAGTAGGAAAAACCACTGGGCTAGTCAGATATAATCTAAACCAAATCCCTTATGAATACACAGTGGAAGTGAAGAACAGATTTAAGGAACTCGATTTGGTGGACAGAGTGCCTGAAGAACTATGGATGGAGGTTCGTAAGATTGTACAGGAGGCAGCAACAAAAACCATCCCAAAGAAAAAGAAATGCAAGAAAGCAAAGTGGCTGTCCAACGAGGCCTTACAAATAGCAGAGAAGAGAAGGGAAACAAAATGCAAGGGAGATAGGGAAAGTTCCAGAAAATGGAATGCAGACTTCCAAAGAATAGCAAGGAGAGACAAGAGGGCCTTCTTAAATGAACAGTGCAAAGAAATAGAGGAAAAGAATAGAAAGGGGAAAACCAGAGATCTGTTCAAGAAAATTGGAGATATTAAAGGAACCTTTTGTGCAAAGATGGACATGATAAAGGACAAAAACGGTAGGGACCTCACAGAAGCACAAGACATCAAGAAGAGGTGGCAAGAATACACAGAGGAATTATACCTGAAAGATCTGGATGTCCCGGACAGCCCAGATAGTGTGGTTGCTGACCTTGAGCCAGACATCCTGGAGAGCGAAGTCAAGTGGGCCTTAGAAAGCATGGCTAACAACAAGGCCAGTGGAGGTGATGGCATTCCAGTTAAACTATTTAAAATCTTAAAAGATGACGCTGTTAAGGTGCTACACTCAATATGCCAGCAAGTTTGGAAAACTCAGCAGTGGCCAGAGGATTGGAAAAGAACTCCCAGAAGTACAAGCTGGATTTCGAAGGGGCAGAGGAACTAGAGACCCAATTGCTAACATGCGCTGGATTATGGAGAAAGCCAGAGAGTTCCAGAAAAACATCTACTTCTGCTTCATTGACTACGCAAAAGCCTTTGACTGTGTGGACCACAACTAACTATGGCAAGTTCTTAAAGAAATGGGAGTACCTTATCTATCTCCTGAGAAATCTATATGTGGGACGGGAAGCAACAGTTAGAACTGGATATGGAACAACTGATTGGTTCAAAATTGGGAAAGGAGTACGACAAGACTGTATATTGTCCCCCGGCTTATTTAATTTATATGCAGAATACATCATGCGAAAGGCAGGACTGGAAGAATCCCAAACCGGAATTATGATTGCCGGAAGAAATATCAACAACCTCAGATATGGAGATGATACCACTCTGATGGCAGAAAGTGAGGAGGAATTAAAGAACCTCTTAATGAGGGTGAAAGAGGAGAGTGCAAAAAATGGTCTGAAGCTCAACATCAAAAAAACTAAGATCATGGCCACTGGTCCCATCACCTCCTGGCAAATAGAAGGGGAAGATATGGAGGCAGTGACAGATTTTACTTTCTTGGGCTCCATGATCACTGCAGATGGAGACAGCAGCCACAAAATTAAAAGACACCTGCTTCTTGGGAGGAAAGTGATGACAAACCTAGACAGCATTTTAAAAAGCAGAGACATCACCTTGCCGACAAAGGTCCGCATAGTCAAAGCTATGGTTTTTCCAGTAGCGATGTATGGAAGTGAGAGCTGGACCATAAAGAAGGCTGACCGCCGAAGAATTGATGCTTTTGAATTGTGGTGCTGGAGGAGACTCTTGAGAGTCCCCTGGACTGCAAAGATAACAAACCTATCCATTCTGAAGGAAATCAACCCTGAGTGCTCACCGGAAGGACAGATCCTGAAGCTGAGGCTCCAATACTTTGGCCATCTCATGAGAAGAGAAGACTCCCTGGAAAAGACCCTGATGTTGGGAAAGTGTGATGGTAAGAGGAGAAGGGGCGACAGAGGACGAGATGGTTGGCAGTGTCATCGTAGCGACCAACATGAATTTGACCCAACTCCGGGAGGCAGTGGAAGACAGGAGGGCCTGGCGTGCTCTGGTCCATGGGGTCACGAAGAGTCGGACACGACTTAACGACTAAACAACAAAGCTGGCTCAAGGTTGACTCAACCTCCCCTCCTTCTGAGGTCAGTAAATTGAATGCTCAGCTTGGTGTGGGAGGGCCAATGTGTAGCCTGCATAATTAAATTGTAAGCTACCCAGAGAGTGCCTTAAGCACTGTGAGGTGGTATATAAGCTGCACACTTTTTGGAATTCTCTCTCTCTCTCTCTCTCTCTCTCTCTCTCTCTCTCTCTCAATGTGTGTTTGTGTGTGTGATGGGAGAGTGAAGAGACAAACTGACTAGCCCATTCAGATGGTTCAGTGGTAGGTTCAAACTGAACCAATGTGTTGTTAGGAGGCATGATCTGGAAAATGTTGATTAGGATCCTTATCAATTTTGTCTAATGTTGATAATCATTCCACAATAGTATATTTCTTATATTTCTATACCACTAAAATATTATGATCAAGATTAAATCACCCTATTTAGTTAAGTATATCTATTAGCAACTAACAACAATTTGAAGTGTTGAATCAAACTAAGCAGCAGTCATACATGTATTAAGTCATACATGTCATACACACATATACCCCAGCATTTTCCAGATTGCTCCATTTCTAAGAGGAAATAAGTGAGAGCCAGTATGATGAGGGCAATACAGGGTTAGAAATGAGATCTGGGTTCAAACCCATGCTCAAACCACCAGGCTCTGGTGGTGGCAATGGTAAACCACTCCTTGAACATCTCGTATCCTTCGAAAACTCTATGAAGGTTGGTATACACCTGAAGTAAATTGATGTCACGTAATAACAACAAAAGGAAATACAGATAGGTATTTGGATTCGTTTTGTTATTGAAAATGACAGGTGCCACTTAGCTAAGTGCAGCTTAAAATTTTGTGTAATATAATATCTAATTCCAAATATGATTATATTTACAACAGCCAATTTGACAGGAGCGGTCAAATACTTTGAAAAGGATAGTTCCAAGATATAAAATATAACCCACCAGTTAACATTATAGCTGTCCTAAACAATCTATGTCTTTTTCTTATTATGAGAAGAGACATTTCAGTACTTACAAAGAAAACATGTATTTAGTATAGAAAAATGAACATGGGTTTCATTTTGCAATCTTAAAAGGGAAAAGTTATTGTTAGAAAAATGGATGGATCGATAATAATTTTTGTTGAAATAAATAAATAATATGATATGATACTTCTGAAATTACTATTTGATCCAGACTAGGACTTACCATAAATTCACTGAAATGAGTAGGATTTAAGTCAGTCCTGACTAGCTTGTCCCATTAATTTCTAAGAATCTGTTCTACGTATTATGACTTTGAATCTAAAGCAATGTTTCCCAAAAGCCATAGACGTCCATTTTTTCCTCAACATCATAAAATACATTGTCCATTACATGCCTCAATGTCTATTTTTTTCATTGAATATTACAAACTTCAGTAAGTTGATGAGAGAAGAGTAAAAAGATCTATTGAAAAAAATCACCAGGAGACGACAACCATAAACACAGTGCTGACACTGCCCTTGCTATCTAAATGCAGAGTTATATTAATGAAACAAATCAGGCCCCGAATTGGGGCCTTTGAATTCAGTTTAAAGTCATATGGTAGTCATGTGATTTTTGTACTGGTGTGTGAGTCCTCTTACCTCTTTGGGTTTTTTTTTATTATTATTATTTCTTGCATCTGGTATAGCAAAAGAACAGAATGCCACATAGAAAACAACTTTAAAGCAGATGTTTCCTTGCATCCTGATGAGACAGGGAGACATCTCTTCTCTCTTCTCCTCTTCTCCAGCAGCTCTTTCTTCACTCACTGTGTGTGTGCATGTGTGTGTTTGTCCCGCCTCACAAGCCTTGGCAGTTTCAGTTTCGGCCCCCCTCAGTTAGGGCTGCAGAATTTTGTTTATAGCTGACCTCCCCACCTCCTTTGAAACTGGGGACAGGAGAAGTAGGGAGAGGTCAGGCTGCTCTTCCATTCTTCATTAGAGCTGCAAGGAAACATCTGTTTTAAGGCTTGAGTGAAAGTTGGGAAGGGAAGGTGTTGGTGGGGGAGGCAGTGAGGGCAATCTTTATTTACACTGATTAAAGCATTTACATATGTTTTTACATACATTTACATATTTACATATTTCGGCGCCAGGCCAAAACCTTCCTGTTCCAGAAGGCTTTTAATTGAAATAATATCAACTGTGGGTCCTGATGGCAACTTTTAGAGTATATATTTTAATTGTATTTTAATTGTTTTATCTTTTTTACTGTAGTTAAATTGTTGTAAGCCGCCCAGAGACCTTTGGGTACTGTGGGTGGCATATAGGTTAAATAGATAAATAAATAAATATGCCAGCACATGCTTTGCAGATTGGCTTACCAGCCAGGGGGAGGTGGCTATGAGAGTCAGCCAGTGGGAGGGCTCTTTAAAAATTAACACCTACAGAGGTGTTTGCAAATGGAGAATCAATTTTAATGAATCAATTCCACATCAGAGATAAAATAAACAGCCCTCTGATGGAAGAGAGAAAAACCTCACTGCTGCTCAAAAAGACCACAATTCCCTATCAAATTAATCTGCGCTTCCATGTGCATTGTGTATTCACCCTTTTTTCCACATTGATTTAAAGCATATTTTTGTCCGTATTTTTTTCCAAAACACAATTTTTAAAATCCATTTTTCTAATATATATATATATATTGTTTACATTTCCCATTGATTAAGGTGCGTTTTAAATATATTTTAAATATATGTTAAAAATATGTGGATGGTCTTGTCTTTGTCTTTCCCTTTGAAATGCACTGCAGGTTTCAGAAATGTATGGATATCTGAGCCAAGATAAGCTCTATTTCATTGCTATCTCATGAGGTGTGAAACAGATTATCTCTGCTGGGAAAAGCCAGCCTAACAAATTTCATTTCCATTCCTACTCTGCAGTTGCCTCTGAAGTTAAATAAACTTAAACTATTTAATTTCATTGCATTGAACTATTGATTATCTCTTTGACACTCAAAACAATGAGATGTTACTCTTCCTTCAGTGAAAGAATGAATTATTTTAAATATATATACATTACTTAACATCCACGATATTATTTGTTCTGTGTTAGAATTTTTAGACCAATTAAGGAAAGGCTCCTTAGCAATTATGTTTAATCATAGACCTACTACAGAAATTTAGTTTATTTCTTCTTAACAGATCTTTTATTGGGCAATAAACCACAATTTCTGAAACTTTTTCTTGATTTTATTGCTGACCTATTAGTGTTTCTGTTTTGCCTACATTGGGTGGTTATTGTTTGAGCAGATGATCTGTGTGTTCTTTCTCTTTTCGATGGTTGAGAACTTAAATGCCTCGAGCCTCAAATTTTTAGGTTCAGGACTCCTGATGGATATAGTTCTGAAGCTTAACACATACAAACATTTACAGATGAGATATCATAAATGTATAAGTCTGAATGGATGCAGATAGGTTTATTGGCTCGTATTCTACTGGATTAGGCAGGGTTTTTTAAAAAGAAGATCCAGTCTATTCGAAGTTGTTGTTGTTTAGTTGTTAAGTCATGTCCAACTCTTCGTGACCCCATGGACCAGAGCACGCCAGGCCCTCCTGTCTTCCACTGCCTCCCGGAGTTTGGTCAGATTCATGTTGGTCTATTCGAAGTACTATTTCCTATTGTCTTTGCACTTTTTTAAATGCCCAAATTAAACTATACATAAAAATATGCCCACCATTCTGTGATTAGTTGTACACAGTCACATGTATCTTCATATATGGGATAAGAAAAAATCAGGTTTAAAAAGATTCACATGTA
This sequence comes from Intellagama lesueurii, assembly GCA_037013535.1. Lineage (NCBI taxonomy): Eukaryota > Metazoa > Chordata > Lepidosauria > Squamata > Agamidae > Intellagama > Intellagama lesueurii. The sequence continues at coordinate 52,488,960 of JBAJHW010000003.1, read as the reverse complement.
GAAGAAACCAACAATGACAGATTTCCTCCTCCCACTGCAAAAATCCATTGCTTTGGTATATACATTTGCTTCACTTAATTTCTACTCTTTGATAGATACATGTGTAGTGAGATGCAATAGCAACCATTGGAAAAAGCCAACATGTTATAGTTATATTAAGTGTTTCTTTGTATGTACACTTTGAGAAAGAGGTCTTCCAGGTTGTGCAATGTCCTTGTCTCATGAACAGAAGTTTACAAGCAGTCCAGACGTTACCATTGTCTTCTATCAACCCACGTTTTTCCACTTCTGTTTCTTTTTTCTTACCAAATAAAATCTGTTCAGGAGGGAAAGACAGAGTAACTGTGAAATGCCTTTTGTTTGTTAGCACAAGAAGATGTCTGTCTGGAAGCACCCAGGAGAAACCTGTTAAAATTCCAAACATATATCTGTTTTATGTATTTCACCATTTATACCTCCAGCACAACCAAAGTTCTGATAGTTCTCACTGAATGACATTCTTCCTTTCATGACTGTTTATAGCATATCTTATTAACAGTTCATTTTGTCATGGAATTAAATTGTAAACCACGTCTAAATAAATCAGCATCAAGCTGTAAGAGGTGAGCTTTCCTTAATCTGAACAGTTTCACAGTTTAAAGGCAAGAGTTTTCTTTTCTGTTTGTATCATTTAATTCCAAAGGGACAAGTGTGATTGCTTTTCCACACTCATTCTAAGAATCATTGGGCTTGTGAAATAAACAGACATGCGATCACAGTACTTTTACTGGGAAGGATGACATTTAAATTACTATTGATCTGTAGAAAGTTCAGTTTACATAGGAGACTGAGGATAAATGATAAGTTATTTGGCTAGAGTGTTCAAATAGTTTTGGGACCAGAGCAGAAACGTAATGGGTGAAAATTCTATTTAACCAAAGTGTCTGAATTTGTTTTATACTGTTTTTTAAAGGTTCACTATTAAATTGAAGATATATTTGTTTGTTTCATTTATTAAACAGCTAATGAATTTGATTCGTTAGATGTTGTACAATATATTTTAAAACATGAACAAACCAAGGTCACAACAAATACAACGTAATATCAATAAGCACAATACCATAGCATAATATGAGAAGCAAAAAGCAAAGCCACCATTAGGTTCGAGAGTTACAATTAGTTCAAGATTGATGAAAAAGCAATGTGTTTAAAAAGAAATAGGATAACCAATGCTCAACCTAATCTTGTGCTCAATGAGGACTTAACTGTAGGTGAATGCCCATGGAATCACATGCTTATTATATATTGGAGGAAAAAGTATACTTTTACAAAATCACAGCTTCCCAAATGGTGGGTCATGACCCCCAAGGGGGTCATAAAGTGTTTTCTGAGGGGGTCAACATGGTTAATTTTAGTTGCAATTATTTTTATAGGAAATTTCACCATGAATGTTTTCAACACTTATTTAATTCAATATGGCTTCACTGCAATATTAAAAAGAATTCTGTTTGGGAATTTTCATAGAGGGAAGCAAGGACCTATGACATACCAAAGTCATTGGGGGCAACACTGATTGACAAAACATATGCGCCAATCCTGTCGCAGAGTCGGTGGACGCTGCTGGATATGATGGACCAATGCCCACCTTCTCTTTCTATTTTTCATGTGTTTTCTTTACCCTATTAAAAATGCCTTTTTATGCAAATGTGGTGGTTACTTCGCTATTGTAAAAGGGGGTTATGACTTGAAAAAAGTTTACTGTTCTAACTAATGGAAATCCTTTTGGCATTATGGTTTTTGCCCTAAGCCAGGAATGGACTTGTTCATCCCTTGTGCTGTGAGTGATATAAAGACCTGAGATATACAATTTGGAGGGATTCTTCATTTGTCTGAAAAAAAATTTAGTCTTAAGGGGCTAAAAACCTTTATGAGTAAATGTCTGACTGATGCTTAGGCTGTCTACTTGGAAGCAAATCCCAGTCTATTCAGTCGAGTTTCTGTTTAACTTTGTTTCAATGATCTTCAATTTCAGAAGGGGGCCATTTTAGATTTCCACCACCTTCCCTGCACCCAAATGATTCTGCACATCTAGAACAGCTGATGGAAGTAGATTGTGACTGACTTACCTGCCATGGGCATAGTCAACCCAGGTAAACAAAACAGCTGTCTGGGTTAAAGGTAAGTGAACAACTCTGAATAAACATTGTGAGACTAGGACAAAGATGCTTGCATTTGCGCAGTAATGACATCCACAAATGGACTTCTTCCCAAACTGCGGATACCCAAGAGACGTCTGCTAACGCAATCCCCAGACAGTCTTCTTTTATGAAGACTACATTGCTTACATGCTTGTTAGAACAGTTAGTTTAAACCAATTATGGATATTCAATGTGAACAAGCTGTATTAGTCTGTGCAATCATATCCAGATAATTTTTTAAAACAATAATGAAATAAAAAAAATTAAAATGTTGTAGCACCTTAAAGGCTAACTGTTATATTTCAATGTGAGCTTTTCTGGATACGCCCACTTCTTCAGAAGTATAGCTATATATATATAAATTGACTCAGTGTGAATATGATTTTAGGAAATTTTAAAGAATGCCACCCTTATCTCAATGCACCATGAAACACCTGATTCTTCATTAAGAAGGAATGGAGCAATTATACCTTACAATGTAAAATGGAGTAATTTTGTGATTTGTCCATTTTGTCAATGCTACAGAATGAAATTAACAAGTTAATGAGACCTTAAAGTTTTCAGTAATTCTAAAGCAAAATAGTGTTTTCCTACTCACTTTGGTTCACATTTGGCTCACTCAGAAACACTGGACTTCTTTGACATTTCTGTGATGATCTTATCCTAGAACATAAGGTGCAACAATCTCTAGCTTGAAGGAAGAAGCTATAGGGAGCCATGTAGGAAAAGAGATCCGAGCAAATAGCACCATTGTTGCAATTCCAATAACAGGTCCTCAGGTGACTTACTTTCAATAAACCCATTGCGTTAAATTTACACATTGACACAATTTGCATGAGAATTTACAACCACAAAGCTGTGTTATCTGAAACACTTTGCTTCTGAAACAGACCTGGCAACTTCCCAGATGCCTGGAGGTTATGGGTAATTTGCATATTGATTTACATAACTATTTAAATTTCAGCATGATCCTGTTATGCAGAGAAATATACTAATAAAAATCCAGAAATATGGGCCTGTGGACTTACTTGCATAATACTTTTTTTTGAACTGCCTTCAATTCAGTTCAATTTATTTTCTTCATTTCAGTTTGGTGGTTTATACCTATAACTTTATTCTTTCATTCTTTTTTCTTTGCCTTCTTTTGTACACTTTAAATGCTACATCTTCAGTTCTGTTTGTAACATCTCCTGCACATCTTTTAATGGTGATATCCTTGTTTCTCTCTTTCCCTTGACTGCTTTTGTCTTCTTTCAGTCTCTCTTCTCTTTCTGCCTAGAGTAGTATCTTAAAGTCAGGGAATTATTTCCTTGCAACTTAAGTTCCAAAGGGAAATTGGTGCTACTCATTGCAGTCTTGCTAACTTTTTTTAGGGGGGTGGGATTTTGGGAAGGATGTGGGTGGAGAATAAAGATTAAAATCTCTTTTACCACACCAAGTGGTCCTAATTCAAATGAGGGTCCTGCATGTTTACTTAAGAGAAAGCAAAAATGTGAAAAGGAGCAGAATGCTTATTAATTCACATCAATTAATTAAAATACTGGAATTTACTGGTCAAAATCCTGTTTGTGCTGGTGTAAAGTAAAGTTATGCTGACATAAATGTGCTGGGCATTATGCCCAGCAATGTGGAATTGTGAAATTAAATTGTACCACCAATTGTATGTCTCTGGCATGGCTGTGAACCAGTAGAAGTGCTTTGTGGATTGCATTTCTGCCTTGGTGCAATTACAGCTACCACTGGAGCAACCTCAAGTTGCCCATGCGTAGTTACGGAATAGGATTTTGACCAGTGAGTCATTTGGCTCACTCACTCAGTGTCAGCCCATGCTTCTTCACAAGGTTGAAAATAAAAAGAGTTTGGGGAATATTTACTACTGATGCTCCTTACAAAAAGCATATCATGAAAAAAAAATGTAATAATCTTATTGCATAACCATATTAATCTTTTGAAAACTTCAGGAAGTACAATACTACATCTTTTTCTCAAGTCTGGATCCCTAAACAAAATTTCAGTATGATCCTGTTATACAGATAAATATACTAATAAAAATATATAGAAATATACTAAACATTTTATATTTCTATAAAAATATAGAAATATACTAAACAAAACACCCTGGTATTAACTGTATTGCTTTACAACTATTACTTATAAAAGACAATCATTTCCCATTATACATTCATTCCTGTAAAAACAACAATAGTAACCTGTTTATAATCACATTATGCTAACCACAAAGAGAAGGTTCATTAAAAATACTGCTGCATAGTAGAACAAATATTAGCAATTTCTCAGTCAACACAGTGAGAGGTAATATATCCATAACTGACATGTCAGGTCAAAGAGAGCAAGTAGCATACTGCAACTGCAAGAATATTTCTAAGGATTACATTCAAACTCAGCCCAAAGAGCTGTTGGCAATGTCCATCTAGTGTAAACAGACAGTCATTTGATTATTCATTTATTTCATAAAGATGCCCTGAACCTGCCTGCGGTTGTACACGTGCAGAAGGCTGAAGAAGGTCTCCATGTCTGTATTCCCAGTGTGAAGAGTGTTGTAGATACAGCTCACCTGCTAATCCAGTTGTTGGATGGAAGAAAAGAAAGCTGCATATGGAATGAATGCTGCACATGCAGCTCTCTTACCAATCCAGTTACTGTTGCTTTACATTCATACCTACAGTCAGAAAATCAATAACAGCAATGCCCTTTACCTGCTACAAAAGACCAGTAGCTTGGATCCTTCCCACCATCACTTCCCCAGAAACAGCTGATTTTACCCTCTTTGGGTTTTTTTATTTTTTATGGTGGGATGGGGAATCCTTCCTTTGATTATTTTGTTGTTGCCTGTTTGCCTGGTCAGCCTAATGCTGAACTCAAAGAAAAAAAGGACATCAAGTGGTAGCAGAGGGAAAAAAAATCTCCCCATATTCTAGTAGTTGTGTGTGTGTGTGTGTGTGTGTGTGTGTGTGTGTGTGTGTGTGTGTGGCGGGGGTTGATTGCATTTTTTGCTTCCCCTTTTTTGCTTCCTTTTCATGGATTTTGGGAAAGGGACTTGTGTGTATTTTTATTATTGTTATTTTGCTATTTCCCCCCATATGTGTGTGTATTTGTGTGTGTGTTCCCAGTTTCTATGGTTTTTTAAAAAAATTATTTGGTTAATTTATTGTGCATTTATTTTTTTAAAGGTGTATATTTTGGTGAGTCTTTTTGGAACTGTTCATTTGCTTCTATTGGGAGTATGAGCTGGCAGGGTGGACTTTGAGATTGTACCAGTGTGTCATTGGGCTGTGGGGGTTGTTGTCTGGCTGCAGCTTGGGACATTTCTTTCTTGTTATGTGTCAGGCAGCCAGTGCCTGGCTGGCTGGCTGCTTCCTTGCCTTTTTTCTTTTGTGCTGGCCAGGTCCAGAGAGTCTGTTATGCTGGGTGGGTGCACTGAATTCATACATTTGTTTTCTCTTTTCTAATTTTTGGGTGGTTTACTGCTCCTGCCCCCTCCCCACTCACTGGATTTTGGTTTCTCATGCACTCTTTTTGTTTTTTGGGGGTAGATAGATTCTCTGTTGCCTTGCCTTTGTGTGTGTGTGTTTTGTTTTGTTTTTTGGAGGGGGAGTAGTTTTTAAGGGTTTTTAAAAGGCCTTTTGGTATTGTAGAAACACAAATGGGGGAGCATGAAAAGAAAGATTTGAAAGAGGCTTTCCCTTTTGTATAAAATGAAAGGACTCTCTCTCTCTCACACACACACACCCAAACGAAAATGGAAGTTGTACCCTCTGAAAAAATGTAGATAAAAGAAATACAAACGTTTATGCTGTTCACATCACTAGTAAGGAATAAACAATATTTTAGGAAAAGAAAGGGTCTGGCACATTCCAATTGCATGGCAATTTTCTAATCAGTAGTAAATAGTGCATGTATGTATATATTTGTGCAGGAAAGACGATAAGAGAGACTACTATGTTGTGGATAATAGCCAGACATATCATGTGTGAAATACACATATCGGACACATCCATTGATGTCTACAGTAAGATTAATAATAAGCAGAAAACATTTCAGAAAAAGAATCTACCCAACATCATTTTTCCTCCTCTGGAAGTGACTGAATCAACAGAATCTTTATGTTGCTCCCTTGCTAGCTGTGATGACTTATAGTTAACATTCTAGGATAACAGTACTATGTTCTAAAGGCTTACTCAGCAGAAGTTACTTACAGTGAATACACAGTGCTCATTCTTATGGGGTCAGTGTGAGCTGAAAATGCTTCATACTCTATTATCATCAATATTACTAGGTAGGGAATACAACCAAATTAAAACGGGGTTAAAATGACCTTGGAGTAAGTGACAAACACCTTTATTACCACTGTTCACAAGTGGCAATAAGTAATGGCACTGGCAGAAGTGGCCATCAAATCTAAGTAATTAACTGAAGCAAAGCACAGAGAAGATACATCAGGCTGGGACATGGGCCAAGAAAAGAGGAATCGAATCATCAAAGGCCTCATTGAAGAACTTAGTAAAAGCATTCTTGCTGATGGCAAGATTCTTATGAAAAATAATAGTATGGCATTAGATTTATGAAGAACAGTCATACGGGGTAGATGGATTTCTCTGTTTCATTTTCAGAATTGTTTTGCAGCTTACCTCTGTTCCACATTCTATTTCTCCCGCCTCTGAAAACTGCAAGCAGAATGTATACAGTATAGTTGATTTTGAAAATGTCACATGTACAATTTGATTTTGCCAGAGATTGTCCTCCTTCTTTCATGTGATTTCCTTCCCCCTTGTGTACAGAACATTTCAAAGCATTTGTTCCTCTCCCTCTGAATGAAGACAGAAAGCAAAGCTTTGAATGAAAAGTCAATAATTTATTGAATACCATCAAGGATCGGTGGCAAGAATAAGCCTACAACAAGATAAGTGAAAGCACTACATTCTAGATCCAGATCTAGGTGATCTCATTTTGCTTTGAGGAAATGGGAAATGATTGGGTTTTCTTTCCATGCACATGATGAATATTTGCTGAAGGCCCATATATCAAATCCATCCCATCTCTGCTGCTTTACGGTTGATGGACTAGAGTCCAAGAGCTGATCTTTCGTTGGTTCTTCTTAATCTACCAGGTGCTTCAGAATACATATCAGGATAGCCTCTTTAATTTTCCAGGTTTCCAGAGAAATAAGCATCTCCCTAGACCCCTAGCCTGGACCCCAAACAAAACACAGGAGATTCCTGGAGAAACTCAGTAGAATGTCTGTATATGTTGTTGACCAGGAAGAACTTTCTTGAATTTCTCTCAAAGTAGATTTGAACTTGGGTCAGTTTTTGGTTATAAGCACAAAGCACAGAAGAGACAATAGTTTGGATGCACTCAAGATGGAGTTATGCAAAAGCAACAATAGCTTGGTGCAGGAAAATGAATAGGAGCCCTCCAGTTCTTCCAAGCATCATTAATACAGATAAGGAAGAAGTGCCAAAATGGTGCTTCATCTTGGTTTCTGGGTCGTGAAACTTGATGACCCACAAACCACGAACTGCCTCCCAGTTGCCCAACGAACCACAAATCAATTCGTTGGTTCACCAGGGCATTTTTTTAGATAGCCTATGGGGCTATCTAAAAAAAGGAAAAAGCCCCACCCCCCACAGCCTTCCTATGCCACGCAGACATAGGAAGAGGAGGGAAAGGATCAAAGCGGGATCAAAGCAATCCCCCAGCTCTGCTGTCTTTGTAAAGATAGCAGGGCTGGGGGATTGCTTGGGTCCCCATTCCCTCCTCTTCTTGTGCCCCTGCGGGCATAGGAAGAGGAAGGAATGGGTCAAAGCGATCCTCCAGCTCTGCTGTTTTTGCAAAAACAGCGGGCGGGGCGATCGCCTGGGTCTCCCTTCCCTTCTCTTCCTATGCCTGCGGGGGCACAGGAAGAGGAGGTAAGGGTGACCCAAGGGTTCCCCCAGCACCGCTGCCTTTGCAAAAACAGCGGGGTGGGGGATCAATTGGATCAGGCTACACTCCTCTTCCTATCACCAGAGGGGCATAGGAAGAGGAGAAAAGGGGGACCCAAGCGATCACCCACCCCCGCTGTCTTTGCAAAGACAGCAGGGGTAGGAGATCGCTTCTGACAGGCTTCCCTCCTCTTCCTATATCTGCTGGGGCATAGGAAGAGGAGGGAAGGATGACTCAAGTGATCCCCCACCACTGTTGCCTTTGCAAAGACAGTGCGGGTGGGGCCACGCTTAGATCAGGCCACGCTCCTTTTTCTATCCCCAGAGGGGCATAGGAAGAGGAGCGAAGAGGGACCCAAGCAATCCCCCACCTCCACTTTCTTTGCAAAGACAGCAGGGATAGAGGATCACTTGAGTCCCCCTTTGCTCCTCTTCCTATGCCCCTCCGGGGATAGGAAGAGGAGCATATTCTGACAGAAGCATTCCCCCACCCCCACTGTCTGTACAAAGACGAGAGTGTGTGGGATCGCTTGGTTCCCCCTTCGTTTGATTTCCAATGCCCTGGTGGGGATAGCAAGAGGAGCATAGCCTGATCTACGCGATTCCCCACCCCTGCTGTTTTTGCAAAGGCAGGAGGGATAGTAGATCACTTGTGCCCCCCTTTGCTCCTCTTCCTATGCCCCTCCAGGGATAGGAAGAGCAGTGCAGCCCGATCTAAGTGATCCCCCACCCCTGCTGTCTTTGCAAATACAGCAAGGGTGGGGCATTGCTTGGGTCCCCCTTCCCTCCTCTTTCTATGCAACAGGGGATCAAAGCAGGATCAAAGTGATCCCCCATCCCCGCTGTATTTGCAAAGACATTGAGGAGAATTCCTTTGGTCAGGCTTCCCCTGTGTATGCCGCAGGGGAATAGAAAGACAGGGGAAGCCTGAGCAAAGCGATCTCCCTGTTTTTTAAACAGGGTGGGATTCCCCTCGGGCAGACTTTAGCAAGCTGCCCAAAGGGAAAACCTATCTCTCCTTATGCCCCCGAGGAACAGCTGATTCCCGGGGTCATAAGCAGATAGGGACAGACGAATGGATGGATATAAAAGGGTTACATTTGTTGCTTTGTATTCCTCGGGGTCTCTGGACCCCGAGAATACGAAGCAACGAATATCTGACGGATATTCATTGAATATCCCCAATTTGTTTTTATATTTGTCCCCATGTCTAATCGTGACTCAGTCAGGCTTGACTATTTAGGAATTGCAGAAGGTATGATTTCAAAAGTCAGATGGAGCTCTTAGAAGAAGAGACACCTAGTGGCATTTTAACCTGCTGATCCATCTAGAACTAAAGATTCTTCATGGACAATATTTACTGCCAGTGTTTCAGACTGGGGACCATCAGTTACATGACTACATTGGTAACCTGAAGATAAGGAAGGCATTTGTATATATTTGATGCTTTCATGCATGCCATTTCCAATAATTTTGTTGTAGTAACAGATCACCTGCCAGTTGCAAGCAAGAATCTATCAAAATCCTTTTGGTCCTGGTTACCACATACAACCATTCAGAATGATGAAGTGTATCAAGACATGATGCTAAGGTGATGCCAATAAAATGTACACATACAAACTATTAGACTGAGCTTTTCAATAATGGAAAAATGATGGGAGAATCCGACATCTTCTTGCCAACTTATTCATTCTTCGAATATTGCAAAGAGATCCTATTCCTGCCTCCACAGATTTAGCCCCCTTCTCTGGTCAGTATGAAGAATGAGCAATGATGGCAGTGGTGGAGGTTGAAAAATGAATAAAGCAGGTCTGTAACAGACAGCAAGGTATATAAAAGCATGAAAAGCTAAAAGCAATGGTGCTGAGTGGTGATAAGGATGAAACTGTGAAATGGAGATCCAAGGGGCAGGTGAGTAGCTTACAAGGTAAGGTGAAGGCATGAACTCCCTATCCAGACTTCTCTCTTCTGTATGTTACATTTATGAGTTGGCAACTTCTATATATGTATAATACTTCAGTTTCTTGAGTCTTCATCTCTTAAGAGTTTAAGCTAGTTTTGTTCAATGAATTACAAGAATTAATGTTATAAGAATCTAAAGAACCCCATCTACATCTGCAGCTGGTTTCATCCAGTGAAGTCATGCCAGCTTCAATGACTGACTGCTTTAAAAAAACAGACTGCAGAAACTGCAAGGACAATCTCATGTTTTTCTTATTAGGCACAATTCCAAGACTGCGGAAAAGACAAAGACAAAAATACATCCTCTTGCATGGGTTACATTGACCTACAGACAGCAGGTTTTAACAGAATGCACTATACTTTGTGTGGTCACCTACTTTACACATGAAATTATGTCCCAAGTCTGGGGTAATATTTTTTCCTATTTAGACAAATTGTATCATAAAGCATTTACTAAAACATGTCAGAAAGCACACATTCCAAGGAAGAAAGTTTGCACCTATTTAGACAAAACTATCCCTATTCACTTTGCTTTTAAGTGAGCAGATTGAGGTGAGATGTAAACAACTATCTCCTCCGTACATAGTCTCAAACATCAGCTGAAATACAACATTCCTTCCTAATCCCCACAATGTTCTGTTTCCCACTCCTTAGTGTATAGAAAATTTAGACTTGTAAAGTATAAACACACCGACCCACACCAAGCATAAGATGTGTCTGTTCAAAGACCATGAAGAGAGGTCCTATACCAAGACTGTTTAGAATTAGAATCTAAACTTATCTTCTACTTTGGCTGTGCTCAAATATAACCACTCATCAGGCATTTGACCAGCTGGGAAAGGAACTCAGCTGCAGGATTTAACCCACTGGTCTCCCTGTGAGGAAGAGCTATCCCTCAAGGACATCTCTTGTTCTTGATGAGGCCTCTTTTTTCTGGAGTGTCAGATCAGATAACTGTTGTTTACCTGGGGAATTCTAGATGGGATCATGCTTTTGTTCTGTGGTATTCTTATGGGATGGGCAGCATTCAGCCACCTTCCCTGGCTCATGCAATGCGTTTTCTTCCTCTGGGGATGTAGCCTCCCTGGCCCCTGAGTGTCCATGGTCTGTAACATCTGGCAGTCACTCCCTCTGTCATGTTCAGGGACTTCTGGCAATTCACTCACAGGACCCCCTTACACAGCATAATACCCCATAATTGTGTGGTTGTAGTGTTTGTTGCACCATACAAGAAATGCCCATATTGATACATGAACCTACAGGCACTCAAATATTTCACTTAAGAGGGAAATCTCAAAATTCTGTGGTAGAATTTTCATTCAGGTGAAATTTTAGGAGAAGTCCTTTAAACACCTCTAGGGATGGGTAAATCCATCAGTTACTCTATTTGCAGATTTCAATAGATTTGGTAAATTTTAGCAATTTGATAAATCTAAAGCAAACTGAAAGAAAAATCTCAGTCCTCCCTAAGGTTAGGCAATTACATAAACTCACTTTCTCTCATATTCCTATTTTGTAGTGAATAAAAATGAATGGCAGCTATAATCTTATCCACTGGGTCTCTTCCCCCCCCCCCCCCTAATCATTTAAATACTGTTCAATAGTGAAATCCTTCACTTGGAATCCTGTGTTTACTCACTACGATCCATCTGTTTGTTACTTTGGTGATACTGACATACTGAAGTCCTGTGTTATTAATAAACAGGCTAATATAGTAATAGATATTTCATTCAACCCAGGAAAAATACTTCTGTGGGAGGTCAAAGTTTTTAATGATGGGCTTATTAAATGTTCCATGAAAGGTACCATAAGCTTTTTTTAAAAATCTGAAAATGAGTTGCAGTCACAGTTAATTTAATTACATGGTTTCACTGTCTTGGGATAATAAACCTGACAGAAAATTATAATAGAGTTATTCCATGGATGAAACCTTCGCTGTTGAGTTCCATTTGAAAATAAAGCAGCATGACTAAGTGGCTTGAAATTATGGCCTATATGTATAGGGATATTATTTGAAGATAATGTACATCTACAAAATGATGGACCAAAAGGGGGTTAAGTGATCTAGTAAGTTATATTTCATCTGTTTCCAGTGTGCTTACAGATTTAGCATCTGGGTTTATACAGATATTGTTGTTGAATATGTCATTAGAAATACAAATGTAAAATCAAAGTCATCACATGCAACAATTTAGCTACCTAATTTTGGTGGTGGTAGGAGTCTTCTCTCAATGTAATATTTAAACATTTTAATTAGTTGCATTGAAAATAATAGCAATTTGATTTTAGTAAGAAGTTAAATTATATACCTTCCAACTTAAACAACTTCAAGGGCTATACCTGAATGATACATGATATATCACTATGGTACGTTTTGTATATTCAAAGTGTGAGCTTCGGTATCTAGAATCTCAATTATGAAATACTTAGGGAGCAGGACTGGAAGATGTTGCTGCCTGAGATCCTGGATAGCAACTATTAGATCATCATCATCATCATCATCATCATCTAGATCGACTAGTAGCCTAAACTAGCAGAAGATGGCTTCATACATTCACCTTCAGATTGCTACAGAAATGCTCCTTAAGGCTGCAACCAAATGATCAAATACTGCAGGATTTGCTGTGGGTATAAAATGGAAGAATCCATTTTTTTATTGATCACATGGCAAAAAGGCCAATTTGATCAGTCCAGAACTTTTTGCTCTCAAATGCATGGTTTTTCCTCTGCTTCTGGGGGCTTCTACTTTTTTCAAGCTGGAACAATTCGAAATGACTTTTCCCTGTGTGAGCATTTGTTTCATTCTGCAAAATGACATGGGGTGTGTCTGTGGGTGGTGTTATGGTGACATAGGCAGTTGAAGCATGATGTTTAGGTACTCCAGGAATACCTGCTCCTACTATCTATCCCCTGAGTGTCCCAGAATTTCTTTTACATTTCTTGAATAAATGAATTTAGCACTGTGTCATTTCATTGATACATTAGTTTAGTGCTAGATCACCTCGGCACATGAAAAAAAAATCAGCCAGGAGTCATACACCCCAATCTGTTGTATTCCTCCCCACCAAAGAACCTTCTACTTCCAAAAAGTCAAATTCTTTTGCTTTCTCTGATGCAGAAAAGAAAGATCAATTGAGCATATGCACACACACACAAAGTGGTGCTTTAGCAAAACACTTCCCCTGTTGCCTCCTGCCTCAGGCACTGGTCACATGAGGGAAATGGTTTCTAGTTCTTCTGATACTTTCCATACCTCTGTTGTACTGAATTGTGGTCACATGGTTTATATCCTGGAACGAACGTCCCAAGAACTTTTAGCAGTACCAATTTATTTCCTCCTATTTGAATCGTTATGGCCAGCTACACCGTGGCACCAGTTTGTTTTCTCTCTTGCTTCAAGGAGCTCAATCTTGACTGTGTGACCAGAAAAAAAAAAAGCAACAAACTAACTGGGGGATAACTAGAAAACATTTCCCTCATGCGACCAGGGCCTCAGAAGGGAGCACCAGAAGACTGTGGACAGGCAGGTACACACATGCAAGCAGCACCAGTATTCCTCTGCACAAAGCCTCTCACAAGACATTTTTCCCCTAACAGCTTCTTATGGGGAGCTCTCTTTCTTATTTATTTATTTATTTAATAGCCTAATGAGCTATCTAGTGGTCAAGATGAGGAAATAGACATATTGAGAACAGAAAGCCTTCTTAAACCAGTTCCTTTGAATTATGCTACCTACAGGTGCTTTGAATAGAACTACAATTAGAAGGTGTTTTTTCCTCCTCTGCTTGTGTGGCAATTTATATCAAAGAGAACTGAATGTCCCAGTGTGACTTCATAGTGACGGAATGCACGTTAATTCACATTCACTCACTGTGTAGTTACACCCTGTCAGATTTAATTTTCGTATCTGAGTGCCAGTCTGCAGATCTATAGTGTACACTTCAGTTTTCCTTATATGGAAAAGAATAGCTAAGGATTGGCTATGTCATTGTAGACTAATCTGTGTGCTGTGTTCTTCTGTTTTTATAAAGTTCAAACTTGCTGACAAAACATTTCAGAAATGTATTAACTACCCATCAGAACAGCTAAGCTCTCCCTTTCTCAACCCAATCTGCAGCCTCCTTCCTATTGGATTGTATAGCCTTTGCACAGTGGAACAGTGATGAGGATTTTTAATAATCATAGTCTGTGGTTTATTTGATAAAAGTAGAAGGTAGAAAGGTTAGACGTTTCACCTTATACTGGAACATGTGATAATGCAGAGGAAAAAAGCTAACAGAGTCAATGGTAGAAAGTTGGAAAACTGAGATCAATGGAAAGAAGGAAAGAGAGAATTAAGTTTATTAAGAATAAATTAAATATACTATGCATAGTATCTTTCCTACAGAAAAGGATAATGGTGTCACAACTGCTGTGGGTAGTTTTTTTTTTAGGAGGGGAGCTTTTCACCTCTACAAAAAATGAATCCATCTACAAATAAACCTACTTACATTCTCTTTCTTGGTTCTCACCTTGAATGCTACCTTTAAAGGTTGTTAATGACAGTCTCTCCTTTTTCTTTTGAGTAGGATTTTAAGTAAAGGATGGGAGATTAGCCTTATATGCTGCAGAAATTCTGTCTTCACAATTCTTAAATTATTAGCCCACTCTTATCACTGAGAAAATTTCATATGTGGAAAAGCCTGAAATTTCATACATTAGAGAGTGATTTTTTGCTATCCAGTATTCATATATTATGTTGCAAGGAACTGTCCATCTTTCACAAATGGGCAGCATGCTGTTTGAATGATAGCTGAAAAGAGAGCTATTATACCTCCACATTCCAGGATTATGAAAATTATTCCCATTCTGTAATTCCACATTTCTGAAGAACTATTAACTGAAAAATGAAATCTGATGGGGGGGAAATGCAAGTTGTGAAATGTGCAGAACTTTTTAACATTTGAGCTGACCATTGGAGCAAGCTAGAAAGCAAAAAACAAAACAAAACCTGAAGAACATTTGATAGCTTGGTATGCTCAGAGCCATTTCTCATCTCAAAGTTGTCAAACTAAGGAGTCAGTGAGAAGCAGAAATCAAGGAACTGATGTTATACGGTTATACATAATCTCATTGCTACTGAACTGGTCACTGCAATACTACTCTC
The DNA here is from genome assembly GCA_037013535.1 of Intellagama lesueurii. NCBI lineage: Eukaryota > Metazoa > Chordata > Lepidosauria > Squamata > Agamidae > Intellagama > Intellagama lesueurii. The sequence continues at coordinate 52,473,730 of JBAJHW010000003.1, read as the reverse complement.
TGTCACAGAATCATAGAATAATTGAGTTGGAAGGGGCCTATAGGGCCATTGAGTCCAACCCTTGGCTCAGTGCAGGAATCCAAATCAAAACGGATCTGCCAGGTGGTTGTCTAAATTTCTCTTGAATGCCTCCAGTGTTGGAGCACTCACCACTTCTCGAGGTAATCATTTCCATTGTCATACTGTTCTAACAGTTAGGATGTTTTTCCTGATATTCAGCCTAAATCTGGCTTCCTTTAGCTTGAGCTCATTATTACTTGTCCTGCATTCTGTGATGATCAAGAACAGATCCTGTCCCTCCTCTGTATGACTTACCTTTCAAGTATTTGAAAAGTGATATCATATCTCCCCTCAGTCTTTTCTCAAGGCTAAACCAGTTCTTCAGTCTCTCCTTATAGGGCATGGTTTCCAGTCTCCTGATCATCTTTGTTGCCCTCGTATGAACTTCCTCCAGGTTATTAAAGTGTGGTGTCCAGAACTGGATGCAGTACTCTAGATGGGGCCTAACCAGTGCTGAATGGGACTAGTGGCTCATGGGATTTGGGGTCTGTACTTCTGTTAGTGCATCCTAAAATAGCATTTGCCTTTTTTGCAGCCACATGTCATCTGTAGTGATGACAGAACTGAAGTGTGGAACAGAACCACTGCTCATAGCACTGGTAATGGAAGCATGGCACCTGAGCTGTGCTGCTAAAGACCCCAGAGTAAAACCCTTAGAGCATCACAGTTCAGTAGTGAACTCAATTGATATTTCAGGTGTCCACCAAGGTAATGCATGCAACACAATTAATGTAGATGCAGATGGTGAATTTGGCAGGGTTTTTCATGTTAATTAGATCACTACCATACCCACGGCCCACAAGAAAAGAATCTGGATTTCCATCCGTCCACTACATTGAGGAGCTAGGTTCACAAGTCCCCTGATTTATGAAAAGTTTGCTTGTGTTCTAGGGTACTGTAGGAGATTGCAATAGGAATACCCAGAGGCCCTTGCAATGTGTTCTACTGCTAGGTGATTCTGAATAGGCCCAGCAACATAAAAGGACGTTAGTCAAAGGGCACTTTGACCTGGGATCTGTCTACATATCAATTTTGAAAATTTATACAGAAGGAATGAGAGAAACAAAGCAAAACAAAACAAAAAGCAGGCCTTGGGAGGTGGCAAGTTTAAAAGTCTAACACTTTGCCCAGACCACTGTGTTGATGTTTTTATGCTGACCAAACCTGCTTCAGTTTTTAAGATTCTGGTTGTAATCAGTTATTTGGAATGCTCTTATTTGCTGTTTTATGACTTGTTAGCCCAAATCCTTTTACTAATATACACTGGTATCCGTGCAATGGTGAAAATTGAAGTTCTGAATTGCCACTAGTTAAGACGTTGACTTGGTGTGTGAGAAGGAATGCAAATGACAACTTCATAATTCTCAGTATTTCCCTGCTGCACTCTATGATGTTTGATCTACAATGGTATGCATAAGTAAGAGAATTCTTGCCACTGAGAGCCATTTTGAGTATGATATACAAGGTAGGATACATGTTCCAACACTAATTAAACTGTAGTCATTTATTCAAATTCTTTTTGTGGAATATTTTAAAAATGATTGCTAAGTATATTCTGATCATGTCAGACATGAAAATAGGAGTCTCTTGTAATATAATTAGAACTAAGGCATCAGAATAGCATCATGAATATTATTAGTAAGCATGATATGTTTTTCTATGTATTTTGAACTAACCTCAGCAAATTTTCTTTGTGACCATAAAGCAAGTTGTGAGCACCGCTGGCCCCACCCCTGATGGTGCCTGCAACCCCTCCCACCAATAATTCCATGGGTTCCAGTTGGGCAAATAACCAAGAACAGTCTTTATTGCAACTGAAGAACCAGCAGGGATAGGAATACTGTTCTTAACTCCCTGCAGGTTCCCTGCACTAACCTCCTAGGGAATGTTCTTTCAAGAGAGTTCCCTCTTAAGGCCACAAGGAGCCCTAAGAGTCCTGGTCTCACAAAACTTCCTTCCTTCCTCCCTTCCTTCCTTCCTTATATGCTGCCTTTCTCCTGAAAAAACCAAAGTGGCTTACAGGGGAGGGGAGCAGTTGGTCTAGCCTTGGTTGAAGGCTTTTCAAGGATGGTTGGTAAAACTGGGCAGGTATATTGGTGTCCACTCCTCCTGGAGCCTTCTCTGTCTCTGTCTCTCTCTCTTTTTTAAAAATTTTCTTTTTATTATTATTATTATTTATAAAATCCATCCATGCTTCTTTAACATAGTGTCACCTGGGTTCAGCTTATAATCATTTGTTAATACAACCACAATACATATTAAGCTCTTAATCTATACAATGTGCTTCTAACCATTGATAAAACAGGTTCCATGTTTGATAATATTCTGCATATTCCTTTCCTTTGATTTTCAGTGTCAGTCTATCCATTTCGGCACAGTCCAATATTTTTTAAATTATTTCTTGATCTGTAGGTGTTTCTTCATTCTTCCAATATTGTGCGAATATAATCCTTGCGGCTGTTAAAAAATGCAGTATTAAATATACATTTTGTTTATCAACACTTTCTGGTATTATACCTAATAGAAAGAGTTCTGGCTTAAAATCTACATGCTTTTTGATTATTTTAACAAGCCATATATGTATTTTTTTCCAAAATATTTTTGCTTTATCACAGGTCCACCAAAGGTGATAATAAGTTCCAGTTTTTTTATGACATTTCCAGCATTTACTTGACCTATTAGAGTACATTTTGGCTAATCTATCGGGTGGTAAATGCCATCTATAAAACATTTTGTATAAATTCTTTTTATAAGATGTTGCCATTGTCATTTTATAGTTTCTGGACCACAGTTTTTGCCATTTTTCGAAGTCAATATTATATCCAAAAAATTTTGCCCATTGAACCATCATTTCTTTCACTTGTTCGTCCTCCATTTTTCCATTTAAAAGAAATGTATATATTTTCCTAATTAATTTATCATCTGATGTTAACATTATTTGCTCAAGCGTTGTCTGTTCTTTATAAAAATCATACATTTTTGAATCCCTTTCATACCTAGATTGTATTTGTATTATGGGCCACCACGATGTGTCTAATCCCTGGTCTTTAAGGTCTTGTTTTGGTTTTAATCTCCTATCTATATCTAACATATCTGTATAAGTAAAAAAAAAAATCAAATTTCAGAAGATTGGGATGAACAAATGCTTCTATAGGTGAAACTCATCCTGGTATTTTTGTGTACATTTTCATTTTTATTTTTTTCCATATTATGTACAAGGAGTTTCTAATATAGTGGTTTTGGAAATACCTGTGGGTTTTAGCTTTCTGATACCATAAAAAGGCATGCCAACCCAACTGTAAATCATACCCCTCTAAATACAAAAGTCTTTTGTTTTTCAGACTAATCCATTCTTTCAGCCACATTAGGACAGATGATTGGTAATATAAGGTCCAGTCGGGTAAACCGAAACCTCCTTTTTCCTTGGATTCTTACAACATTTTCAATTTGATTCTGGCTTTCTTCCCTTGCCAAATAAATTTTAATATTGCCTTGTTTAGATCATCAAAGTATTTCTTCTCTATTTTCACTGGCACTGTTTGAAATAGAAAGGGTAGTTTTGGCAAGATATTCATTTTGATTGTTGCAATCCTTCCTAATAGTGATAATTGTAGATTTTTCCATTTTTCTAAGTCCATTTTTATTTGGTTAAGTAGTTTTATATAATTATCTTCTTTTATAGTTATGCATCTAGCAGTTAGATATATTCCGAGGTATTTAACTTTTTTGACTATTTGTAGGTCTGACCTCTCTGAAAGTTGATTTTTTTGTTTGGCTGTTAAGTTTTTCACTATACAGTAACTTTAGTTTTTTCTTTGTTTATCTTCAATCCTGCTCCTTCTCCGAATTCATCAATTTTCTCCAGTAGTCTCAATGTTGTTTCCAGCGGATCTTCCAAAATAAACACCAAATCATCTGCGAATGCTTGTAATTTGTAATTCTCGTCCTTTATTTTGGTGCCTTTGATGCCTTCTCTGTCTCTCATGCTGGTGTTTTCATCACCAGCTGAGGGAGTGGGGCCACTGCTCCTGTTGGACAAGACAGGCAGCAAGATTGTGTTGGAGGTACAGTAGGCTCTTAGAGTTTTACCCCTGGAGTCCCTCATCTGCAGCCCTTTCCTTTACTCAGTGGATGGATACTAAAAAGAGGAGCCCAGGACTTGGGAACTTCAGCCCAGCACTTCTCTTCACAGGCAGCTTCCACCTCAGCTAAGGCACAGAACTGGGGATCTCAAGCCTCAGCAGCCTCACCCCATGTCTCCTCCTCCTTTCACCTTCCATTCCCTGAAGGAAGCTCCTGAGCCTTCCTGGTCTTCTACTTTTATTTTTCCTCCTCCTTACGATCTCCTCCTTGCAGGTGGTTCTCATCAGCCAGCTTGCTAACATGTACCTGTCAATCCTCCTCCTTGTTTACTATGGGCTGGGAGGTATGAACTCAGACTGGCGGTAACCCCTTCACATATGTATAATGAGACTTCTAATGGCTATTCTGGAAATGGGAAAAAAAACAAACAAAACAAAGGGCCCAAGTAGATCATACATAAAGTTACACCTCTTCTCTATGTTTTTTAATGGAATCAGAAGAAACCTCTGTAGACCAGTAGTCTTAGAGGACATAGGCATGGTGGCCATAAGCTGCTTAATTCTCACTTATCTCATCATTTGTTTGCTCATCCTTACCTATCTTCTTCTCAACCCACATATCCCCCTATAGTAGGGAAAGAAGCTTGAAGGTATGATTTCGAGTTGATAAGAGTTAGACATTCATTTCCCCTGTCATTCTTTTGCTATTGATGGCATTCTTGATTGCAGCTTTCTGAAAAACATTAGGTAAAAGGCACACGATTCCGTAATCCATATCATGGTATTAACTTTATTAAATCTACAAAAAAATGATACAATAAAGGTATTCTCACAATATGGATCTTGGAATTTGTCATTGACAATTGTGACAATCACTGCTTTTTGTATGATATGATTCCATGTCATGTCTGGTTTGATCCAGACCTTCATCCTGATCCTAAACACAATTACTCAAAAAAAATATCAATTATACTCATTTTTGAGAAAGAATGCTAGGGCTGCATGTGTACTTGGAAGTAATACTCATTCAGCTTATGACTTACTTAGGAATCAATCTAATTGACCTCAATAGGATTTTCTTCATAGTAGGCATGCATCTAATATTGTAGCTGTTGCCTTTATAATTCATATATGAAATATTGTGAATCTGGATATAATCCACTGTGCTGAATATTTGACCCAAAGCCATGCTTCCAAGTATCATAGTTGAGGTTATGCTGTAGAAAGGTATAGACCCTTGGTACCTGTTAAATCCCAATCCCAAAGAAGGGCAGTGCCAAAGAATGCTCCAACTACCGTACAATTGCACTCATTTCACACGCTAGCAAGGTTATGCTCAAAATCCTACAAGGTAGGCTTCAGCAGTATGTGGACCAAGAACACCCAGAAGTACAAGCTGGATTTCGAAGGGGCAGAGGAACTAGAGACCAAATTGCTAACATGCACTGGATCATGGAGAAAGCCAAAGAGTTCCAGAAAAACATCTACTTCTGCTTCATTGACTACGCAAAAGCCTTTGACTGTGTGGACCACAGCAAACTATGGCAAGTTCTTAAAGAAATGGGAGTGCCTGACTACCTTATCTATCTCCTGAGAAATCTATATGTGGGACAGGAAGCAACAGTTAGAACTGGATATGGAACAACTGATTGGTTCAAAATTGGGAAAGGAGTACGACAAGGCTGTATATTGTCTCCCTGCTTATTTAACTTATATGTAGAATACATCATGCGAAAGGCTGGACTGGAAGAATCCCAAGCCAGAATTAAGATTGCCGGAAGAAATATCAACAACCTCAGATATGCAGATGGCAGAAAGTGAGGAGGAATTAAAGAACCTCTTAATGAGGGTGAAAGAGGAGAGTGCAAAAAATGGTCTGAAGTTCAACATCAAAAAAACTAAGATCATGGCCACTGGTCCCATCACCTCCTGGCAAATAGAAGGGGAAGATATGGAGGCAGTGACAGATTTTACTTTCTTAGGCTCCATGATCACTGCAGATGGTGACAGCAGACATGAAATTAAAAGACACCTGCTTCTTTTGAGGAAAGCGATGACAAACCTAGACAGCATCTTAAAAAAGCAGAGACATCACCTTGCCGACAAAGGTCCACATAGTCAAAGCTATGGTTTTTCCAGTAGTGATGTATGGAAGTGAGAGCTGGACCATAAAGAAGGCTGACTGCCAAAGAATTGATGCTTTTGAATTGTGGTGCTGGAGGAGACTCTTGAGAGTCCCCTGGACTGCAAGGAGAACAAACCTATCCATTCTGAAGGAAATCAACCCTGAGTGCTCACTGGAAGGACAGATCCTGAAGCTGAGGCTTCAATACTTTGTCCATCTCATAAGAAGAGAAATCTCCCTGGAAAAGACCCTGATGTTGGAAAATAGTGATGGCAAGAGGAGAAGGGGACGACAGAGGATGAGATGGTTGGATAGTGTCATCGAAGCTACCAACGTGAATTGACCAAACTCTGGGAGGCAGTGGAAGACAGGAGGGCCTGGCGTGCTCTGGTCCATGGGGTCACGAAGAGTCGGACACGACTTAATGACTAAACAACAACAAGTCTTATAACTGGGTTATGGTGGGTCTTGGACTATAAATGGGCAATCTCTTGAACAGGTCTTCTGTTTTAAATATCTAGGTATGGCCCTTCAATCCACTGGGGACAGAAATGCTCATATACAATATGCAGCTACCCAAGGGGAAAAAACAGCAAATGCCATCTTAAGGTTCTACCATTCCAAAGGGGGTCGATATATTCCAGCAGCCCAAAAACTCTTTCAGGCAAAGGTGGTCAGCCAGATGCTCTACGGCACCTTTATAGGGCCGTCATCTAGCTGCTTTGATCCGATAGAGCGGGTTCAGACTAAATTCCTTAGAGCAATTCTTGAAGTTCCAAGATGCGTAACAAATGCACAAATTCGTTTAGAGACAGGCTCACTAACAATGGCAGCCAAAATTACACTAGCCTCCCTTCAGTACTGGCTTAAAATAAATTTTCAATTACAGGGATTAACCCATCTACTTCTAGAGGACAATTTTCAATCGAAGTGGTTGAAAGCGGTCCTAAACAAATTGCAAGTTATGGGCTTCTCTCCACAAGCAATATTGAGTATGCAAAGGGATGAAGTGAAATCAGCCCTTAAACAGAGAATAATGGACATGGAAAGACAGGTAGACCTTAGTAGATGCCCCAACTTTAGAGTGATAGACACGCAAAAATATCGCTTGCTCCCTATGGCCTATTTATCACAGCTTGAGACATATAAGTTTAGGAAAGCCTTTACTCTGGCTAGATGTGAGGCCTTTCCCTCAACGGTGTTGGAAGGCAGATTTAAGAAGATCCCGAGGGAACAGAGACTCTGCCCTTGTGGATCTGGTGAGATAGAATCTATTGAGCATATGATGCTCAGATGTAACAGGCATAACAAGATTCGAGGAAAATATATTACACCTCTCTTAAAAGACATGACAAGCCAATCAGACTCGGACTACTGTAACCAATTGCTAAATGATCAAAATCGGATTACTACAGAACTGGTAGCGAAATTTTGGGCGGCATGCCATAGAAGCCAGAATAGATAGCCAAACCCTTAGACATTGGTCTTATATTGTTATATTTGTAGTTTTGTTGCTTTTTGTTTATTTGATTTGGTTTTTGCAGTATATGTCAGTACCTGAAGCTCTGCTTTCAATTTTGTTTTATGTATGGCTTGATGCTGTAACAATAAAGTAACAACAACCTGGTCAGATCTATTTGTTTCTTTATCAGTACCTCCTCTGTGATCATCCTTCCCGGGCAAATTTTACAATTGGAGCAAGGAAATCTAGCATCACTCAAGAAGGACTGCACCCATACTCAGAATTTTGTCTGCCTCCACTCACTGGGTAATATTTTGAATTTGGATCAATTAAACTCAATGTTCAGTTTTTCTGATTTTAGATTCTGATCTTGTTTCTATGCTCAGTTAGGGCAAAGACCATGCATTTTGATGAAAGGCAATGTGGAACTGGTATCCCTTTCCCTACAGAAGTGAAGAAAAACAAAGGATTCTACATTCCCCATGGTGAAACCTGATACCAACACACATCCAGCTGGTTTTATATGTTTGCAATCCCCATCTTGGTGATTTGCTTTGACTACAAATCCTGATATCTCAACATCCGGCCAGAATTTTTTGTTTGTTTTATTTTTATGCTTCTTCAGACCTGCAACGCCCAGCTTGAAGAGCACACTTGCAGACCTGAAAGTTTTCCTCTTTTTGATATTTTAATGGTCTAATAAAGGTGTTACCCATTCTTCTTTTCAGGTTTGGTAAAAGAACCATATTTCCTTTATTTCTTCTTCTGGCCCATTTACCTCCATTTCCCCTTGTTTTATTCCATTCTACTAGTTATCAGTACATCACGTGTCCATGATATTAAAAATAGCTTTTGTACTTGACCTTGGGCTTCTTTTCATATTCTTGTTTTTTTGTGTGTGTGTGTGTTTGTTTGAAACAAAGAAAACAAGAATATGAAAGTGGCAAGAACAACTACATTAAAAATTTGGTTAACATTTGCTTTGTTCCTAACAACCTTGACTTTGGCTGTTATCGTGGTGATGGGAAGATAGCTGCTTCAAAAATGGTGAAGATATGTTGGAGAAAATTCTGCAAAATCATCCTTTGTTTCTTGGGGAGTTAGAAAAAAGCAAAAGCCTCAGAATCTTCTGTTTCTTAGACATGTCTTCTGACAAATCCTGGTGCCTCACATTTGTTTAGGACTGAGTCCTTTACCCAGAGTCTCCTAAAAGCTAGGAATTGGAACAGCCCTTGTGGAACTATTTCCACCTTTTCTGCACATATTTGTAATACAGGTCATTCCCTTTATTGCCTGTAGCCAAAATGAGGGACAGCAGTGTTGTGTTCAGTAGGAAACAGGTGAAGTTAGTCATTTGTAGTAACTTGTCTCTAACTTCCCAAACATTTTAGTCTCTCATATAAGAAGCTTCAATTTGACTGTGTCATTGTTATGGCCCTTCAGAATTTCCTTCTGCATTTTTTTTAACTGCATGATTGCAAGGTAAACAAATGTGCTGCATCTGTTTTTTCTTACTATTCTATGTCTTTTCATCATTTTGAGACTCATCTTCCCTGTCTTTAACTGAAGTGTGAGAAGTTGGGTTGGGAAGTGCTGCTACCCGTCAAACATTGTACAATACCTACAGTGACAGACAACACACACTCCTCAGCCACCTGGTAAGCACCTGAATATAACACATGAATATTTCTCTGAAATTTGGTGCTCCGCCCCATGAGAAATTCAACACAACACTGAAGAAGACCCTTAAGAAAATGCGTGAAAATATAAGAAAATTGCTATGCTTTTTTATGTTGTCATGTAGCCAATATATATATATATATATATATAGCCAATATACTATATGAGAGATTAGTCTAATCTTCATGAATATGCTTCTGTGGACTATGTCCAGCCTTGAATATTTAAAAAAAACTATTATTTTACTTTTCACAGACTAAATGACAACGTGATTGCCTATTACTCTACCTGTGAAGTGTGCCATTTCATATAGAGATCCAAACTTGGATTTTCTGTGAATCATAAATGATTGCCCAGGTTTTTTTTTCCAGACACAAGATTGCATTCATCAACCTCCCTCCCAGCCCCATCAAGGCATATAGAAATAGTAGGATGGATACTTTATTAGAATAAATTGCATTTCTTACAGAGTGATGGTATTATTGAGGCATCTTTGAATTGCAAATGAATAGAGCTCATCTTGTGGGGCTGTTAATGCCTGACAGATCAGAATGAAACAGCCACCAGCTACAGGAACATTTCCAACCTCCTCTGTTTTTTCTTTGTGATCATGTTCGTAGAAGCAAAGCCATTACATTACAAAATTTCTTACAATTTTTTTTGGGAAGGGCTTGATATAGATTGGGATCATAGAATAGACTTGGCACCCCAATATAATCACATATGCCATAAAACAGGATGCTATTTTTTGTATGTGAAACACAAAAGGTTTATATACAAATTTATTATATGTATGTAAAATTCTCTACATCAATGAGAACCATTTCCATAGACAGCCTTCATGGCTAGGTGGTCTCCTGTTTAGATACATCACTTTTCACATTGCAGAGTGATAGTTAGAGGGGGCAGGATTACTGTGTTCTCCTCCTGACATGTTGATTTAATTCTTACGTTGAATAGCTGAATAGGGTTTAAATCAGAATTTTGCTAAACAGCTGAGCTGTAAACTGTGCTCTAGGTCTCCTTTGTGGTTAACTACATGTTTCTTTACATGTGCTACCCTTGCATTATTTAAAATTACAACATTTTAACCATTGGCCCACCACTCCATATTGGGACCTTAGAGTGTTAGCTAGAGAAACTCTAGCACTTTTCTCAACTTGCACTCCTAATACAGATCAGGTCCTTGCCCTGCTGAAATCAATAAGGAAATCCCAGATAAATTGTCTGAGTACAACTGGGAAATAGGCATGCACATAACATTAAATGGCAGCTTAAAGGAAAATGTATTATTTAAAAATTACCAGATGGCATATGATACTGTGAAAGCTTGAACGTATTTGTGTCCTTGGAGTGCTGAAAGAATACATATCAAAAAGCTGATATGTTCCATACCTAGTAGGACTGTACAATTGTAGAAAAGTATGACACAGTAACAAAATAACAAAAACAATATCTGTGGGATTGTAAATTTCATTTGAAGTAATGATTATCCTTTTAAGATATTTGGGAAGAATAGGATCAGATTCAGATGTTAAACTAGGAGCACAGTTACATTAATGAAATAAATCGAGTCCTGGATTGGGGCTTTTGAATGCAGTTTAAAGTCACATGGTAGTCACTGTTGAGAATTTTGGTTAAACATTTATTCTCAGAACATTAGCAGAGTTAGGAGATATTAGTTTGCATAGACACTATGACACTGAGAGAGTAAAATATCAACTTAGTCTATTAACATGTATACAGAGAGAATAGACATTCATCTGGCAGCATAACATGATATTATACAACACATAGCATAGAAAGAAGTGATCTGACTTACAGCAGATAAAATGTTCCCTTTACACGTGACTTATGTACAGTTCTGGGACCAATCAGAAAATACATTACTTCATTTTCAGTTGCATAAAGTTTCATCATGTACAACAGCTGTACAACATTAAGCCCTTAAACCTTGATACCCACACATGAATACAATCAGTACAATGACTCAGGTAAAATCAGCCATTTACTTCCAACTATACAACATTTATATTTAATATATATTCATGTCAAAATCTCAACAGTCACATGCTTTTTGTGTCAGTGTGTGCATCCTGTTTTCAGTACTTTTAATCCATTTTAAAGCTTTGTTGTATATTGGTTGAGGGGGCTACAAGGGCTTTTAGAATAGATGCATTTGTGGCTTTCTCCTGCTTGCATCCGCTCTTTCACCAGCTGCCTCTCACAGCCACTAGCTGCTAATGCTATAGTATTATTTTTACCACCAGCACCTTCCCTTCCCAACCTTCACTCAAGACTGTCCATTTTTAAATTTTATTTTGTGCATCTGGTATAGCGATAGAACAGAATGCCACATAGGAAAAAAAATATAAACAGAGGTTTCTCTGCAGCCTGACACATGCACAGAGAAACAGACATCTTTCCTTTCCTCCCCGTCCCTCTTTCTCTCCCCCCCCCTCTCTCTGTATGTTTTTTCCCCATTGCAAACCTTGTCAGTTTCATCCCTCCTGCTCAGTTTGGGCTGGAGAATTTTGTTTTGAGGTATTTTGTTTTAGCTCACCTCCTTTGAAATTGGAGACAGGAGGGGGAGGTCAGGGCTACTTTTTCACTCTCTATCAGGCCTGCAAGGAAACCTCTGTTTTAATTCTTTTTTCCTGTCTGGCATTCTGTTCTTCCACTATACCAGATGCAAGAAGAAGAAGAAGGAAAACTGGAAAGCTTTGAGTGAAGGTTGAGAAGGAATGATGCTGGTGGGGGCAGCAGCAATGGCAATCTTTATTTACACTGGAAGAGGTATTTACATATTCAAAAACTATTCAAGCTGAATTTATTTCACAAGTGAGTTAAAATAAATGACCTTCTTGCTGCCCACTAAAACAACATGACTTTCCAACAACAACAACAAAACACGCTTTCCATGCTTCCTTGTGCATCATGTAGTCACTTTTAAAAAAAGCAATTTAAAACATGCTATGCCCGATTCAAATGCATTTATATGCTGATGGTGGCAAAAATGTTATCTTTCAAATATATCTTTAAAAAAGCAGAAGTGTCTGCAGCTTTGAATTGAAAATCATGAAGTTAAAGCACAATCCTACACACATCTCCAATGAGTATTATATTAAATCTATTGAGTTCAACTGATTTATTCATTGGTATGAAGTATGGATATAAAGCTTTAAAGACAAACAAAAGAGAAAGAATAGGAAAAAGTAAGGGAGAAAGAAGAAAAAAATAATATAGCTACATTCATTGTTATGAAAAATGCTACATTTAATTGAATTTAAGCTTAATCAAATGGAACTGAATTGTTGTTGTTATGTGCCATCAAGAGGGCTCCAATTTATGACAACCCTATGAATGAGTGATCTTCAAAATGTCCTGTCCTCAACTGCCCTGCTCAGCTCTTGTAAACTTTGGACTGTGGGTTCCTTTAGGAAGTCAGTCCATCTCATATTTGGTCTTCCTCTTTTCCTGATGCCTTCCACCTTTCCCAGCATTATTGTCTTTTCCAGAGAATCCTGCCTTCTTATGATGTGCCCAAAGTAGGACAGCATGAGTTTCAACATTTTTCCTCCAAAGATGGTTCAGGCTTGATTTGCTCTAGGACTCACTTATTTGTTTTTCTGGCAGTCCAGGGTATCCACAAAGCTCTCCTCCAGCAACATATTTCAAACGAATCAATTTTTTTTCTGTCAGCTTTATTTACTATCCAGCTTTCACATGAATCATTAAATAAATCCCAAATATAAATATTTTTAGCGTCAGTATTATTCAGAATATTTATAAGGAAACTATGTAAGAAGATTACCTTAATTAGTCCCAGATTATGACTGTATAAATGCTTGTCTCCATTTTAGGAAAAAGACAGCATATAAATATTTTAAACAAATAAATACATACATACATAAATAAGATTGGATAAGAATGACATACAGTATCTTATTGTACATCTTAAATTTTATTGAGAATTTTTCTAAACTTGTAGAGGATTTTTAAAGTGGTCTGGCATATTGACCAATATTTTTAAAAAGGAAATACTATATAGAGCATAATAATTCATGTGATATGACCTGAATTAGAGATATGATTGGTGAGCACTCTTTATATGGCTTCATTGATGACAACCAGAGCATGAAGTAGTTTAAGACTGCTATATCCAGAAATGACATTGTTCTCATGCTATAATTGGGCATGCTTTATTCAACAGTAAATGGAAGTGTCAGAGTGCATAGTATTGAGCCAGTGTGATATAATGGTTAGTGATGTCATGGTTAGAATGTTGGACCAGAACTCAGAAAATCCATTTTGCCATTGAATTCACTGGGTTGCCTTGGTCTAAGTTTGACCTACCATGCAAGACTGGAATTAGGACAAAGAGTAGAAAAGAGAACCACTTACATTTATTTGACTCACTGGAAGAAAGGTAGAATGTAAATGTAACTAGAAAATAACTAATGGGACTAGGCATGTAGTTAAAAATATATTTATTTGTTCATTTCTTTCATAGGTGTTCCATAGATGAAGGTCTTAGAATGTTATTCTCTGTCTCAGAACAGTCAATCTTACTTGAGGATTTTGGAATGACCTGTTTTATGCAATGTGTTTCCGAACTTCAACAACAACAACAAAATAAAATGGAGATACAGTGCAGTTACCTGTAACTCGTAATATAGGAAAAACTCTGTGTTACTTTCTGCACATTTTGAATGATTTCAGAATGATTATTTAAACAAAACAAGCCCCTTTGTCTCCAGAGCATATCAGGGGGAAAAAATCCTTTATATTTGCATAATAATTAGTTAGATACAAGTGATTCACGAAGCAGCATCATGTAGACATAGTGTAATGAACACAGTAGACACAGATTGTTAGAGCAATATCAGAAATATAATGAAGGTTGAATATTTGAAGTCTCTGGATTATTTCAAACATCTATAATTAGCAATGAGCTCTTTTAGATAAGCATTAAACAAAATCTTAATCATATTGCTTGTAATTATTAGCAGATTGCCTAATGTAAAGCCCTTTTCATTTTCTTCAAAGGCTGTGGCTAATAATGAAAAGAAAAACACTGTGCTTTATTTGACCTCATGAGCTGCTCTGAAATGACTTAAAGAAACAAGATTAGTTAGGGATGCTTTTGCCTATACAGTGGTGCCTCGACTTACGAACATCCTGGCTTACGACCATTTCGAGTTACGACCATCTCCGGCCGCAAAATTTTACGAACAGAAAAAGGCAGGGGAAAAAAGGCAGGAAATTCAAATTGCTAACCATTGGTAGGCGAAGAGGCTGCTTCTTTGTAGCTCTTTCGCCCCAGCAGTTAGAGTGAGTGCGATTGGAGGAGGCTTCGGACTGCCTGGTAAGGTAAGGTGCTGCTTTCTGCTTTTTAAAAACTGTTCTGGGTGGGTTTTGCAGCGTGGTTTTGGGCTGGGGGGGTTATGTTTCTGTGCTGTGATGGGTCTTGGGGGGTTTGTTTGTTTTTTGGGTTTTTTTCCCCCATTTCCGATGGATCTTGGGGGGTTTGTTTGCTTTTTGGGTTCCCCCCCCATTTCCGATGGGTCTTGCACGATCTGCTTGCTTTTTGCATTGCTTTCTTTCCATTTCCGATGGGTCTTGCACGATCTGCTTGCTTTTTGCTTTGCTTTCTTTGCATTTGCGATGGGTCTTGCATGCTCTGTTTGCTTTTTGCTTTGCTTTCTTTGCATTTCCGATGGGTCTTGCACAATCTGCTTGCTTTTTGCTTTGGTTTCTTTGCATTTCCGATGGGTCTTGCATGCTCTGCTTGCTTTTTGCTTTGCTTTCTTTGCATTTCTGATGGGCCTTGCACGCTTCGCTTGCTTTTCTTCCCCCCCCCCCCCCTTCAGCCGGAAGGGATTAATCATGTTTCCGATGGGTCTTGCAGTGATTTTTTTTTGGTGATTTTTTCCCCCTTCGGCCGGAACGGATTAATTGCATTTCACTGCATTTCTATGGGAAATGGTGCTTCGACTTATGACCATTTCGAGTTACAACTGGAGTTCTGGAACCAATTAAGTTCATAAGTCGAGGCACCACTGTATGTCATTTTATTTATTTGTGCTATCATACCTGTGGTATTGTTATGTGTGGTTAAGTTGGAATTGACTTATAGTGACCCTAATAGGGCTGTCAAGGTAAGTGAGATATGTAAGGAGTGGTTTTATCAGTTCCATATCCCCAGTGAGTTTCCATGCCTGAGTGGGGATTCGAACCCAAGCCTTCTGAGTCCTAGTCCATCACTCTATTCACTACACCCGCGGTTCCCAACCTTGGATAACGCAGGTGTTCTTGGGCTGCAATTCCCAGAAGCCTGCATCACCAACTGTGCTGGCTGGGGTTTTTGGGAGTTGCAGTTCAAGAATACCTGGGTTACCCAAGGTTGGGAACCACTGCACTACACCACACCGGCTATCCAGTTAATCTATAGCAAATTATTATTTCCAAAATTACTATAGTGAAAGGACTCAAAATCAAAATGCTACTTCCCTGTTCACTCTTACATACAGTGTAGTGGAAAATGAAGTAAAAATATTTAATAGCGACGGATGTTTCATTTGCTATTAACACTAGGGAGGTGCTATGTTTCAGTAGATAAGTTCTAGTAATTAAAACCTTACTGAAAGATAAAAAGTGAATAATATGATTTAATTAAAGTTGTGCACTTCAAAAGCTGCATATTTCAAAGACCTTAGATATCAATTACAAAGCCATACATGCTCTGGAGTCTATACTGAGGGTTAACAGTAGCAGAGTTGTAGTCACGGGTAGGGTTTTATGTATGCATCTTGTATTTCCTGATTAAGGATTTCAGTGATGCCTTTGAAGAGAGCAAACCTACTGCTGTCTGAAGTGTGCTGCTTTACTTCTCAGCATTTTGGTTTGCATGGGTTGGCAAAAAAGGCAAAAAAGTATCCCAGTGGCAAAAAAGCAGAATCACTATTGGAATGAATTTTGTCTCTGTCATGTTATCTGTTTAAAAAACCAGAACAGAATAGCAAAGCAAAACAAAACAAAACAAAACAGTATCTGTGGCCATTGGTTGAAACTTTGGGACATTGTTTAGAACACTTCACAGTGATAATGTTCTAGAAGGTCACCATTGTAGGTTTAGTTCTGTGTGAATTCTTAGAGAAAAAGTGGTTCTGGGGGACCAAAATGCCCTTTTATACCTAGAAAAATCTGGGACAGATTATTGATGATAAGAGATTCTTCTTGGATTCAGAGAAAATCAATACACTAATGAGGGAAAGGTAAAACATTTATTAACATGACAATATAATAAAAAAAAGTGAACAGTAAAGTAGCGAAGTGTGGAGAAAGACCAGTTTCACACTCTTCTGCTTGCTGGAAACTCCTGTATAATTACAACTGATCCCTGGGATCAGTAGTTGCACAGGACCTTCCAGGATCTAGGTCTATCCAGAGGCTCCTCAAACAAAGGCTCCTAGTGTTTATATATCTCATCATGACGTAGCAATTAAGTTTTCCTGTTCTATGTTTACATTTCATGGACTGGCAAAATAATAACAGTGCATCTCTTTAATGAGCAAAATCTATCTATCTATCTATCTATCTATCTATCTATCTATCTATCTATCTATCTATCTATCTATCTATCTATCTATCTATCTATCTATCGCCCCATTAGTGTGATGCACTATCTTGGCGGTTTACTGTAACTAAACATTTACTAGTAAACTACAAATAAACAGTAACACATTAAAAATATTTAACATGTTAAA
The DNA here is from genome assembly GCA_037013535.1 of Intellagama lesueurii. Classification (NCBI taxonomy): domain Eukaryota; kingdom Metazoa; phylum Chordata; class Lepidosauria; order Squamata; family Agamidae; genus Intellagama; species Intellagama lesueurii. The sequence goes on along the minus strand of JBAJHW010000003.1, from coordinate 52,456,552 downwards.
ACAAGTGGCACCAAAGGCAAATTCTCTATATGATATCAGGACAAGAGGTGTAAAATCAAGCAGAGTTAGTGTGGAAGTCCTTCCTCAAAATAAGTGTTTTGAGTTGTCTTCTAAACAACAACAGGGAGGGGGCCAGGCATAGCTCCATTGGGATCTGGTTCCACAAAGTTGGTGCCACCGCAAAGGCTAAACCTCTTGTGGATGACTTTTGGGCCTCCTTCAGAGTGGCCACCCGGTGGAGCATAGATTGGGAGGATATGGTGGGTTGGGCAGATGACATTGGGGATGATAACAGCAGACATTAAAGTATGAACACATTCCACAACTGCCTAGTCTGGACACTTCTTATCAAGAGGTGGCCATCCTTGAGTTTTTTTGTGCCCAGAATATCTGAGATAAACATGTCATACTTTCCCAAGGGACCTCTGTCACATAGTCAGACAAGGCTGGTTTCTACCAATTCCTAGCAATTGTTACTTTTCTAAGTGGCCTTTAAGTAACCTTTGGCATCTATTAATTTCTAGCAGTAGCCTAAGCATTGGATACAGAAGAAATATGGAGGCACATCACACTAAACATCTGTGGCATGACAAAGGTCCTCTGCAGGTTGACATAACTTCAAATTAACTTGAAGGCACATGATTATTAATTATATTAGTGAATAGCAATAAAATATTTATTTATTTATCTTATTTATTTGATTTATTTATTTGATTTATATTCCGACCCATTAGTATGAAGCACTACTCTGGGAAGTTTTTAACTATCATTAAAACATACCCTACTAAATAATGTCACGTCTTACATTGGATTAAAAACAGTGAAACTACGAGGCATGTAAAAATCTCCCCTTTTGAATTTCATTATCTTCTTCTGAATATGCATGCATTTCCTGCCTATTCTTGTTTCATATTGAGTTAGAAGACTTTGGTTCTTCTTTCTTTTTAAAATAAATATAAGTATTTGTGCATTTTTCCTAATGGGCACATTAATTTGTATATGTATTTTGCTTTTTGTAATTATGGTCATGGATGCAGGCAAATTTCATAGAAAGAGATATATGCATGAAGTGTTCCATGGACTGCTGTGTACATCCAGGTCATGCCACGGACTGCTATGTACATGAAAGGCTTATAGTGTTGCATATAGAGTGATCTGAAATCTCAGGCAGGGCAGTTTTAAGGCTATACTGAACTTCTTGCCACACTCTCACACACAGCATTCTAAATATCAGAATCACAAATTGTAGCTGAGAATTTAATTAGACTTCTTCTGCCCCATGTCCTTTCCAAATGTAGAGTCTTTTGCCTAGTCTGATCACTTCTAGATGAGCAATGAAAACCCATAATATCTATAGCTTCTTAGGTCAGCCCTGGCTTTCACCTCAGGACTATGACTACATAGCTGGCAAAGGACCACCAGCCTCTGGACTACATCTTTCCAAGTCTCTATGACAGCAAGGATGTGGAAGGCTGTTCTTTTTTTCATTGTTCTCTCTGCATCCATTGTTTATCAGTCATTATCTAAAATAAAAGCTGTGCTACTCTTCCACCTGAACCAAGGGTAGGCGTTACCTTTGCTCAGACCCTTTTTAAAAAACTGGAAACAAAAGTCTGTAGTGTAGGTTTCAAATTCCACCATGAGTGGCTGTTCGTTGTATCACCTCTCCCAACTCACTAAACAAAGGGCTGCTAGGTATTCAGCATTTCTTCCTCCCCCATCACCTTAGTTTGAAAGTATGGGTTCGTAATTGACTGGGAATTGAGGTTACACAGAAATTTTTCAAAGCCCCTACTAAAGAACTAGGAATAAAATTTAGTCTGCCCACTAAGTGAGGCCAATTGTAGCCAAATTAACTGTGTTGCCTAGTGGATGCATTTGCAGCCAAATTTTGGAACCAGTTTTAAAGAAACATACCTGGCATGGACATCTACCATGAGTTTTAGAACTTTTACACCTTTTTTTCCTCTGCATCATCCTTGATATATTGGTGTCCAGCCTGATGAAGATTTGTACTGGTCAATAGCTAGCTTTTTTTTTAAAAAAAGTGATCTAATAAAGGTATCACCTGCTCTTGCTGTTGGATTGTGTAAGGACCACATGGCTTTGTTGTTTCATCTGAGTAACCTGGGTTATTTCAATCACTTCTGAATATAGCTGGTGAGGTTCTGAGTGGGTCAGGCCTTTGGTTAGGATGTATTCATTTTTCCTCACTGACTGAAGTGTGTTTGTTTATACTTTTCACTTGTATTCATTTTAGCCCTTTGCATTTTAAAGAGTGTGCATGTTGCGAATGCCATTCTTCCGAAATGAAAAGTAAGCTTTGCAAATATGTGAAAATGTCAAGGTGAGCTGTATTTCTTCTCACAATGAGTCTCAGAAGTCCTTTCATTGAGGCTGTTAAATCCAAAATAATTATTTTGCATCCTTGGCATTAGTTATTGAATGAGCTGCTGCTGAGCCAAACTTCAGCAGCGCGGCTCGCCTTTGCCTTCTTCCTTGGAGGTTGCGAGACCTCTTCAATCTCGCGCGAGCAGCTAGGTGGGAGAGGGGGAACAATAGGTTATTTAAGGGCTGTTCCCCCCTCTCCTCTTCCTCTTCCTTCGCTGGCAGCACAAGGAGGTCGGAGCTCCACCACCCGCTCGCTAATTGTAGCTGCTTAGCTACCTTTCCAGGCTAAAGCGGCGTCGCCACCCCCCTTCCTCCCCCTACTTTAGCACTCCCACCCCCACCAACACCCCCTTACCATAATCTCCACCGCTGCCGCCGTGGTCTCCATCTGGCCTCTGCAGCCACGGCATGTAAAAAGAGAGACTGGATGCCCTTTGCAAAGATGGCGGCTGCAGCTTCATTTAGGGTAGGGAAGCTGCAGCTGCCATTTTTGCAAAGGGCAGTCTGGATTACCTTAGGCTGCGGAGGTCAGATGGAGACCTCGGTGGTGGCAATTACGGTAAGGGGGTGTCAGCGGGGGTGTGTGTGTGGAGGGGGCAGCGGTGTGGCCATGGGGGGGGGGGTTGGCAGCGGGGGTGGTGGCGGTGGCAGCGGGGGGTGGGGGTGTTTTTTTAAATAACCCCCACGAATCGACAAATAACTTCGTTATTCATCGCTTCATGGGGGCAACTTTGTGCTTCGTGAGTCGTCAACTTTTGATGACTCACGAAGTGGGACGACTCGCCAAAATGGTGAGTCATCCCCATCTCTAATCAGTACAATTTATCTTGGCCACTATCGTATTGAGCTTCTGTTGAGAGGAAACTCCCACCAGCATAGTCGTGTGGGGTTATGATGCTTGTGTGAATGTTGCCATTTTGTATGAGGAACAGGGCATTTATGCAAGCAGTGTGCCCTCCTCTTGATTCCATGTGTTTAATTTTTATTGCATTCAGCATATAGGGCAATTGACTGAAAGCAACAATTGTCCAGTATCTAAAATGCAATATATTTGGCTAAAACCCTATGCACAGTTACCAGGTAATAGGTTCTATAAAATTCAGTGAGATTTACTTTCAAATAGACATGCATGGGTTTACAATGTTTATATATGTACAGTTTTGAAAGTTGGTATACTAAGTTTAAATTTATGCCAATAGCTTTAGATACATATTGATGTTTATTCTGCTAAGAAAAGCAAGCACATGTCTTTCATGTTGTCCCAGAGGATTGTGATATAAATGTGTCAGTTAATATAACCTTTCAGTTTATGATGAACATGTACAGTGATTTAGAGTAATGTTACTGGCCAGCAAATTTGGGTGTAAGGGAAATATTGGCTCTTTCAACAGTACCACAGATATGAAAGGGAATGGTAATGAAGGATAAATAATGGCATATTTTAAACTTTAAATCTCTAATTTTTTCAATTACCCCTCAAGTTTGACTGATACATTAATAAATAGTATTGCCAGAATGTTTCATCAGCCCTGTATTAGAAAGATCCAATAGAAAATGAAAATAATCCAAGCAGTACAAAATCTCATAAAAATGTTTACATAAATCACATGTGATTGATTTTTATTCAGGATAAAATTAAACCATATGATGGTATACTGCTCTCTGTGTTCTATAGGGCTATTTTCCTTACATATGTATTGCAAAGGAAAATGAACTTTGCAAAGATGAGACTTTTTATTAATCAAATAGAAAAACAATGGCATCAATCATAGCCCAAAGTGGATATAATACAATGTATATTCAGTTGCATTCAGCTTCACCAGGCCAGAGCATGAATTTCTTGTAAAACCAAATGTAGAACAAAAGTCTCTTTAAAGCAAAGTGGGTCAGGGAAAAAGTCCCAGACATCTTTATTGCCCACAGCAGAACATCCACAGAATGAAGAAAAAACAGTCCTGGGTAAACAATCTGTAAGGCCCCCAAATTAAATACAAATACAAATACATAATATCATTACATGGATGTGCCCTTCCAGCACCCTTCCCACCAAATGTATTGAAATTCTATTATTAATTTAGGATGATAAGGGCCTAGATCATTTTTCTGGGGAACAGCAGCTCTTGTCCTCTCTGGCTCTCCCTCTTTCTTTCCAAACTGGAATTTAGAATCATAGATCCTTACTGAGATTTCCCCACCCATTGGGTTGAACCAAATAAACCATAGATGCTTCCAGGACGCTTGAAGCTGAAAATGACTTGCTGTGATAACTATGAACTTTTGTTAGCTACCATCATTAGAGTTATTTCAGGCAGTGTGGTGTAGTTGATAGAGGGAACGAGGACTCTGAAGATCTGGATTCAAATCCCCACTCATACATAGAAACTCACTCATACATAGAAACTCACTGGTGTGTGTGTGTGTGTGTGTGTGTGTGTGTGTGTGTGTGTGTTAAAACCATCATTAAATATCTGACATGAACTTGAAATCCTGTTAGGGTCACCATAAGTGTTATGCAACTTGATGACATGTAACAAGCCTAATTCCCAAGCAGAAATTTCACCTTTCTTCAAAGCTAGTATATTCTGTGTAGTCTGAATGAGATGAAAACACACATGTTCTACCTTTAAAATATGTGGAATATAAAACAATACACTTCTTTCAGTAGTTATATTGACTGAATTTCTTGCATAGTAGATTAACTCTCATGTTTACTAATGGCAGGTTGTGAGCCAGCTACAGCTGGCTGGGGGGGAAGGAGCTAAGTGTCAGCATGGGCAGGCCCCCTCAGTAACGGCAGAAGGGTTGTTGGCATTGAAGGAAACACCTGAGGCAGATGAGGGTGGAGGCCCTAAACCCACCCCCAGAGAAACAGCTGTAGCTGTAGCTGAGGTAGATATAGAGGCGAGTGAGCAAGGAGAGGGGGAGGAGGAACTGGACATTTGGGAGGATGCCTGGGAGTTTTTGTCATCTTTGGAGAAGAGAGAAAATTGTCTGCCGGGGGAGATGCTGAAAGGAGCTTCTAAAAGGCCTGCATCTCCGGAGGACGGCTGGCTTATCTGAAGGCAAGTTGAAAGATAGAAGCTCCCAGGGTCAGCCGGTGCTGCACAGCCTCTTCTGCTTGCTGGACGCTGTGCTGGGGGACTTGGCTGGCAAAGATTGTTTAACAGCCTGGACCTTTCAGCCAAGACGAGCTGCCATGGGAGTGAAGTAACTCCCTCGGAGCTGGGGGCTGTGACAGAATATTCTCTCAGCCCTGGAAGGACTGGAAGGATAGAAAGCTACCAATTCCATCCCTGCTGCTTGGGGCTAGAGGCCCCATCCTGCAAAGGACTACAGAGACACTGTTTTTCTTTTCTTTGTATGCTGAGTCCAATAAAGCTTAACTGATCACCAGTACCTGCTGCCTCATCATGGATACAGCAGCTGGGGCCACTCACACAGGTAGAATGTTTATACTGAATTCTGAAGTGGAAACACTAAGTTAGTACTGGCATGGATGATTTACTGTAGAAATTACTTATTTGATTGCATGACCTTATACTTTTAAAGCTTTGTTTCTGTAAGCCTATAAGCCTCAGATAATCAGCCAGAATTGTCGGTGAAGCTTAGGTGATTTATAACAGCAGAAGAGCTGGCTCTTTTATTCTGCACATGGCAAATATAGTTTGATAGGAAAGCCTTTCAACAAACCAAAGACATTTTGCTCATCAAAATGAATCTGCCTGTGTTACTGAACTACTCACACAGAGAAAACTTCTAGTCCTTGCCAACTTGCACATAATCACATCCTTAGGGTAGACTATGACCTCTGTAGTCAGTAAGCCTTACCAAAATTTAAAGAGAACTGAAAGAAAAACAATTTACTTCAATATCTGTAGAAGCAGCCAGTTTGAGTGGCAACTCGGCCTTTCCATGAGTTTTTGTGACCTCTGGATGAGTAGAAAGTTGTGCATGAATAAGCAAGCAAGTCCCAGCAAGGCAGATGTTGCACTCAGTGACCTTCACTTGCTGGAGCTGATAATATGTTTGGCTGTCATTCACTGCCCTTTTGAAGGTTTTGCACAGCAGATCAATGCCAAGGAGACATATTTGATCCTACAGGCCTTGCCAGAAATTAAGTTTGGATTTAGATTTTCTGGAAGCAATTCTAGCCTTGTTTGACAACAAAGGATCTGCTGTAATAAGCTCTCTGTCTGCTTTTATACTTGGAGGGAGGGTATGACTATGTCCTCAACTGCTTTTCATGTGAGACAGGAAATGGAAGGTAAAGAGGTTTAAGATATGCACATACATATACACACATGCATACATGTGCACACACACAAACACATGGATTTTTGTATTTGTTTTTGAATGGTTGTTGTTCGTTCAGCTCGTCTTACTCCCTGTTGGCTGTCAGCAACATTCCTGGCACAGTACTGAATTTGCTACTGTACTGCCACTTACTGTATGTAAATGCAAATCAGTCTATTTGAAGTTTGTGGCAGTTTCTCATACATTTAACCTTGAGTCCATAATCCATTTTCTACAATCCAATCCAAATCCAGAGGCATCCACAATCTGAAGGATACTTATGTTCTGAACCTCATAGTCATCTAGGAAATTTGAATTAGGTTCTTTCCTTTAAAAAAAGGCAGATGAAATTGGTTATTGTACCTTATTCCAAGTCCATAAGAATTAACAGTGGAAATCAATGAATCAGGCTGCTTTGTGTATTTCTTTAAACCAGCTTGCTTGCTTCCTGCCTGCAGCCCTTCCTCATTCCATATTACTTGTTACTTATACAAAAACGTATCTTGGTAATGTGCCTGATCATATGCCTAATTGTGAAACAAATATGTACCACAACACTTTGTCCATTAGCTGCAATTAGCCACTGCAAGTCATGCAAACCTCAGCCAAACACCCATAGGATTCCACCTGCTATTTTTGTAGGAGTGGGTGGTTGGTTTACATAAGTCATTCGAGCATATGACATGCTTGTCTGGTATACATTTAATGTGACTGGACTGTCAGACTTTCTATGAGCTCTTTTCATTACCAGCCTCACCTGGCACTCAGCTCTTATCTGTTATCTCTTATCAAATAGCTGTAGCATGCATAGCAGCCACACCCTGGTAAACCACACAACAAGAGGGCTAAACAAGACGAAAGTAACCTAATGGGCTTGTCCTTTGGTGATGTTATGGGGCATGCCTATCACAGAATGTGAAGACTGGCAAGGGTGACAAGTGAAAGTGTTTGTTATAGATCCAACAGAAGTCACTCAAACTGGAAAAACACTCAGGGTCCATATAAAACAGTATGAGGTACTTAGGCAACCCTGATCAACTACTGTGCCCAGCCCCATCTTCAGTTGTCTTGACTTAGTCTTATAACTCGAGAACTCCCAGAAGTACAAGCTGGATTTCGAAGGGGCAGAGGAACTAGAGACCAAATTGCTAACATGCACTGGATTATGGAGAAAGCCAGAGAGTTCCAGAAAAACATCTACTTCTGCTTCATTGACTACGCAAAAGCCTTTGACTGTGTGGACCACAGCAAACTATGGCAAGTCCTTAAAGGAATGGGAGTGCCTGACCACCTTATCTACCTCCTGAGAAATCTATATGTGGGACAGGAAGCAACAGTTAGAACTGGATATGGAACAACTGATTGGTTCAAAATTGGGAAAGGAGTACAACAAGGCTGCATATTGTCGCCCTGCTCATTTAATTTATATGCAGAATACATCATGCGAAAGGCTGGACTGGAGGAATCCCAAAATGGAATTAAGATTGCCGGAAGAAATATCAACAACCTCCGATATGCAGATGATACCACTCTGATGGCAGAAAGTGAGGAGGAATTAAAGAACCTCGTAATGAGGGTGAAAGAAAGCGCAAAAAATGGTCTGAAGCTCAACGTCAAAAAAACTAAGATCATGGCCACTGGCCCCATCACCTCCTAGCAAATAGAAGGGGAAGATATGGAGGCAGCGACAGATTTTACCTTCTTGGGCTCCATGATCACTGCAGATGATGACAGCAGCCATGAAATTAAAAAATGCCTGCTTCATGGGAGGAAAGCGATGACAAACCTAGACAGCATCTTAAAAAGCAGAGACATCACCTTGCCGACAAAGGTCCGCATAGTCAAAGCTATGGTTTTTCCAGTAGCGATGTATGGAAGTGAGAGCTGGACCATAAAGAAGGCTGACCGCCGAAGCATTGATGCTTTTGAATTGTGGTGCTGGAGAAGACTCTTGAGAGTCCCCTGGACTGCAAAGATAACAAACCTATCCATTCTGAAGGATATCAACCCTGAGTACTCACTGGAAGGACAGATCCTGAAGCTGAGGCTTCAATACTTTGGCCATCACATGAGAAGAGAAGACTCCCTGGAAAAGACCCTGATGTTGGGAAAGTCTGAAGGCAAGAGGAGAAGGGGACGACAGAGGACAAGATGGATGGACAGTGTCATCGAAGCGACCAACATGAATTTGACCAAACTCCGGGAGGCAGTGGAAGACAGGAGGGCCTGGCGTGCTCTGGTCCATGGGGTCACAAAGAGTCGGACACGACTTAACGACTAAACAACAACAAGTCTTATAACTGGGTTATGGTGGGCACTATGAAGAGAGAGTGAAGCCAATGCTGTTGCAAGTCTTCCTCACTTTAAAGAAACTCACAGACAAGTCAACTCCATCACCCCACCTTAACATCACCAGAAAAGTTTCTTAAAAGGCATCAACAACCTTCTAATGACTCATATTCTACTACTACCTACTATTTGAAAAGTCCTGTGGCAGTGGGCAAGCAATGAAGTGGTAAGTGCAGATATGCTAGAAGCCATAGTTGTGGACCTTCGCACAGGCAGTTCAGAGTATTGGGTCATTCTAAGCTGGATCAAAGCAGCAGCAAAGTTTGCCAGCTCTCTGAATGATAGAACAGCCCATTTGAGGATGACACTGCTCGCATCCCTGTTGAGGAATGTGCCTAAACATTGTCTGCTTCAACATATTCTGGCCAGCTAACCACACTTGGTGGGGATCCCACACTATGTGGTAGGATCTCACAAAATGAAAGAAGAAAATCTATCCTGATTACAATTAGGATATTGAATTTTTCCTCACTTTTAGATAATACCAGGAGTAACAGACCTGTGAGGAGAATGGCACTTGTGGCTAGATAACTTGGGTGCTATAATAGCAACATCATTGCCCTTAGTGAAACACGCCTCCCAGAAGAATTTGGTGCTGGGTACACTTTTTTCTGGAGGAGGCCTGTCATGAAGCAGCAGTTGGCTTTCCTATTCAGAATTAGTTTGTCAGCAAACTTAGCAGTTTCCCAAAAGGCATAAACAACCTTCTAATGACTCTTAGACTTGCTGGAAATACTTGTGCTATGTTTCTTAGTGCTTACACTCAAACCATGACCAATATTGATGACATCAATGACAAATTTTACAATTATATTTGTTTCACCCTTGATAGTGTGCCAAGATCAGCCATGCTTTGCAATTTTAAAGCTTTAGCTGGTTCAGATAATCAAACGTGGAATGGAGTCATTGGAAAACATGGCACTGGGAACAGTAATAGCCATGGTTTGCTGCTCTTGAGGATTTCCAGCAAATACAGTCTGCAAATACAATCTGCTCATCACCATTACATTATTTCAACTTTGAAACCACAATAAAGCAACCTAGATGCATGTGCATTACCAGCACTAGTATCTATTACATTATGTCATTGTTCGAGGTAGATACAAACAAGATGTACCTAAGAAATGTGTGGAGCAGACTTGTTAAAAAGCAACCCAGACAATTGCTTTGTGTTTGGGTGAGAAGTGATTAACTGGTGAAAAAAGGATTCAGCTTCTGGGATTTCCCCTTGCATGGTGTCACTTTGTGAATAGTATTGAGCAGAACAAGGTATCTTGTAGACCATCTTGAATGCTGCCATTGGTATTGTTAACATTCAGGCTGCCCTTTGCTATATAAAGCTTGGCTTCCTTTTTGCTGTTGGCAATGCAGACACAATATTGTGCAGCAATAACAGGCCTTTTCCCAATATTTTGAATCATGGATTCAGTAGCACAGTATCCCACATTGAGAAACTGGAGGGTGTTTTTTTTTTAAAAAAAGAGTTGAATATCATTACTTTGTTCTGCTTTGATGAAGACACAGATATGTGAAATAACTCCCTGTTCTATGTTCTGCCATGATAAGCTTGGTATGCATATATGTGAAAGTACAAACAAGCTCATTAGTAGTAGTTGATAAGTATATCTGTATTCTCTGGCTCACTTTGTTTGCCAAGAATTCATCAGGGCAGCCTGACCGTCCTTGGCCCATGTCCATGACAGAAAAGCATGAATGCAGCTTGATGGAAGACAGCAGATCAAAATGGAGTCCAGGTCCAACAATACCTTATGAGGAACTAATTCTGAAAGTATATGAACACCCATTTACTGCAGTTGATAAGTTCATGTGTCTTGCCAGAACTGTTTCCCTCTGCATTCTCATTGACAATGAAGTGACCTCACAAATCTCTAAAGCTGGCACTGCCTTTGGAAGACTTCGATTCTTCTGTGTGGAATCAATGTGGAATCAATCTTTCTGTTAAGCTGAAGATGTACAAAGTTATTGTTCTATCTTCTCTGCTTTATGAAGTGGAGACATGTACTATATCAATGTCTTGCAGGAAATCTCAATCATTTTTATTTAACTTGTCTTTAGAGAATTCTTGATATGAAATGGCAGGATAAAGCCTCTGACACTAAAGTCTAGGAGCAAACACAGCTAACAAGCTTTTTTATAATCTTGAAACAGCAACTTCAGTGGGTTGGTCATATCATCACAGGAGGTCCAATGACCATCTCCTGAAGCATATCCTCTTTGAAGACCTTGTTGTAGGTGTGCGATTGTGTGGTAGACAAAATAAATGATTTAAAGGTACAGCGAAGACTAATAATATTGAATAAATGAAGACTAATATTGACCATGTCAGTTTGGAAGCTCTCACTCAAAATGCTGTGAAGCTTGTTTGTACTTTCACATTTATTTTGAGAATTTGAAATGAAAAGAATCAAGAATGAATGAAAGAAGAGAGAAGTGAGAAACCAAGGATGTAAATTCTTAATAGCCCAACTAGCCCAGGATCAGCTAACCTGCCCCTGGTGTTTCTGTTTCTTCTGGACTCATATCGGGCTAGTTAGTCACCTGCCTGACCATCAACACACTACTGCTGAATGTTAACAACTCAGTTCTTCTCTTTTTTTCTCCTAAATGCTGGTTTTGATGGAGGTGGTCATCTTTGAAAATGAAGCTTGAATTATATACATACAATATAAGTCATTCTAATTCATGCTGCTAGATATAACACATGTATAATAATGCAATTATTTTTCTGTTGTTTGCACTTTTCTGAATTCTGCAATGGAGTTGTACACTAAAAATGCTTCTGTGTTAGGGAAAATTGCACACAGAATTGCATAAATAATGGAAAATTGTACAGAAAGAGTCACTTAGGAAAAATTCTTGCAAAAATATGTATATATATTTACTGCCTACAAATATATGTGTGAATTTTTGTATGCTGATTTAATTATTTTCAAACAAGCGGATGTGGGAATGAAACAGAAAAAGCTTCTGATAAGTGAATAAAGTGTATAAAGTGAAACAGACAGATTTGCCCATCTCTCATTTTTAAATTTTCAACATGACACCTAGTAAAACCCATGTATCAGAAGTACTGACTAGAAACCTTTGTATGAATAAATAGAAAAATAAGATATATCAAGTTTCTTTTTTCAAGAATACATATTAAAAACCAACTTCACTCTCAGGTCATCTCAGAACTCAAGCTTTTGGACTAACACTAGTTTTTCTCTCCTCCTTGTTAGGGGATGGACTTGATGATCCATAGAGTTCCTTCCAGCTCTACAGTTCTAATATTATTAGTAGTATTAATACAGTGGTGCCTCCATTTACGACCATAATCCGTTCCAGAAGATGGACGCAAGTCGAAATGGTCGTAAGTTGAAGCACCATTTCCCATAGGAATGCATTGAAATGTGATTAATCCGTTCCGGCCGAAGAAAAAAATCACCAAAAAAATATATCACTGCAAGACTCATTGGAAACGTGATTAATCCCTTCCGGCCGAAGGGGGGGGGGGGGACAAAAGCAAACAAGCGTGCAAGACCCATTGCAAATGCACAGAAAACAAACAAAGCAGATTGGAAATGCACAGAGAACAAAGGGACAAGGTCGGAAATGCAAAGAAAACAAAGGAAAAAGCAAGGGAAGCATGCAGGACCCATTGCAAATGCACAGAAAACAAACGGAGCAGATTGGAAATGCACAGAGAACAAAGGGACAAGGTCGGAAATGCAAAGAAAACAAAGGAAAAAGCAAGGGAAGCATGCAGGACCCATCAGAAATGGGGAAAAAAAAACCCAAAAAGCAACCAAACCCCCCAAGACCCATCGGAAATGGGGGAAAAAACCCAAAAAACAAACAAACCCCCCAAGACCCATCACAGCACAGAAACATAACCCCCCCAGCCTAAAACCACGCTGCAAAAACACCCAGAACAGTTTTTAAAAAGCAGAAAACAGCACATTACCTTACCTTACAGGCAGTCCCAAGCCTCCCTGCAAACACACACACGCTCACTGAGAAGCAGAAGCCAGGCAGTCCCTCCTCGATCGCACTCACTCTAACCGTCGGGGCGAAAGAGCTACAAATAAGCAGCCTCTTTCACCACCTACAGTTAGCAATTTGAATTTCCCGCCTTTTTCCCCTGCCTTTTTCTGTTCGTAAGTGGAAGCTCCAGTCGCAAATAGAAGCAAAATTTTGCAGCCGGAGCTGGTCGTAACTCGAAATGGTCGTAAGTAGGGGTGTTCGTAAGTCGAGGCACCACTGTACCATGAAATATATCCCTTTCATCAGAACTGTGTAGGTGTCTGCAGTAAATTTCTCTTATTTTTGGAGAAAAATAGCAACTTCAACAAGCAGGCCTTCACCTCTTTCTATCTGAGTGAATTTTGATAGCCTTATTGGACTTCACCTGGTTGCCACTGGTGTTTTACCTAGAAAAAAAATCAAAAATTTCTCTCAGTTATTCACTTTACATGAAATTCAGCAACAACTGTATTTCTTTCAAAGAAAAAAAATCCCTCCTATCTGTGAGGCATATCTATGCAGGTATCTAGTATTCAGACACAACTAATTGTGCCCAGGGTCTGTTCAGATTATGTAACTGCCACTACTGTCTGTTTCCCATATTCCTTGACTAGGCCAGGAGATCCTTGATCTCTACAACCCAGAGATAGAAGACAAGATCAAGGATAAGCAGAGTTTAGAATATTAGCTTAAAATTTATTACTTTTATTAATCATTAGTAAACTCCCCAAGCATATCCATTATCTTTCATACTGGAAATATTTAATTCATTACATCTATTGACATGTTAAACATTATTTTTAAAATATACCATCGTAGAGGTGTGAAGAATACTTACTTTTCCATTCTCATTGATGTAGGCTGTATTGACTTGACAAGACACCTCAACAAGGATATGTCAGGCCCCATGAGATTATTTTCACCTAGGTGGAAGCGAGACAAGGAGTGTTATTTTTTCTTGTCAGCAACTCTGTAATTTCTGCAGTGTGTCTCAGCACACACAAAAAGTGAAGCACATATATACAGCAGGCACAAAAGAACTGGCTATTGAAAGAAAAGGCAGACAATCCTGCCAATGCTTCTAATACTATGTCTATGGAAAAAAACAGTGGCTGTAATTATTTTGCACTATTAAAGTTACTGGCATTAAATATTATTTTACATAAAGCATTGTTTGTGCAGTTTTGCTTGCTTTGTCGAAAGAAAAAAGTTTGGTATTCTTCTTTTTCTTTAGAGTGTACCACCAAATAACTTGCATTCTCATAGGAAGGGAGAATAATTTTGCAGTTCCTTCTCACATGCAAGGACGAGACAAGCAAGAATTTACAACCCTACACCACAGGCAAATCATCTTTACAAGCAAATCAGAGCACTTTTTTCATGTGAACTCTAGATAATCACACTAGAACAAATTTAATTCCATGCAAACCCTTTCCAGTGTATATACCAGAATCTTCCAGAGCTGCAAATCAGAGCTCATTTCTTATTCTCTCCAGTCACAAAATGGAAAGAAAGGCAGAAAAACAACAAAATAATAAGTATCATATACTATTGACTTTGCCAATATTTTTTTACCAACCATGGTCCTCGTTAAGTTGACAGCAAAATGCAGTCATTTCCTTCAATATTCAAAACTCTCAATGAATTAGCATGTTGTTCTTAACACTTTATTTCCAAGCTCCCTTAGGGAACCTTCTGAAAGAATAAAGGAATAATCTCCAAAATCCCATCACAGGATTCACTGAATATTCAAAATGAGGTTTCTTTACTCAAAGGCAAAAAAATCAGTTTACTGGGGTGTGTGTGTTTGAATCAACATACTCAAATACTTAAAAGGCTGTCATACAGAAGAGGGGCAGGATCTGTTCTTGATCATCCCAGAGTTTGGGACATGGAACAATGGGCTCAATTTACAGGAAGCCATATTTCGGTTGAATGCCAGAAAAAACTTCCTAATTGTTAAGACAGTACAGCAAAGGAACCAATTACCTTGGGAGGTGGTGAGTGCTCCAACACTGGAGGCATTCAAGAGAAATTTAGACAACCACCTGGAAGATCTGTTTTGATTTGGATTCCTGCATTGAGCAGAGGGTTGGACTTGATGGCTTTATAGGCCCCTTCCAACTTCATTAGTTTATGATTCTATGAACATATACTTAAGGGCAAAGATATAAATCCTTGAGTCCAAGGATGAAGAAATGTAATGTGCTTCTCATTGCCCAGGATGATGAGGAATTTCCTGGTCCAGAATTCTGGTAGTTACAAGAACAATGGTTACTGTAAAAAAATTGTCCACATTTCTGTAGAATCATGTCATTGCACAAACGACCCCAAACTGATCCTTTATACATACTTGTGACACAAAAAGCCTGATATTGTGAGCACTCAAAGTGTATGTCGCTGTCGTCCCTGGGTTCTTACTTCCTGACCTGACTCCACTGAGTAACAAGGACCAAATGTTCTTTACTCATTCAGAGAGTTTTACTTGCATTCAAGCAAATGTGTGTTGAATGGCTCTTGAGACCTTGCTGCATAAAACTGCAAGGGCAGAGACTATGAGGGGGCTGAGAGGCACAGAAGTATATAGAAATCATTTATCATTTTTTTGATTTGTACCCCACCTTTCTCCCCAAAAATAGAATTCCAGGTAGCTAACAATAACATAAGATCTTAGAACAATTAAAACAACTTTAAAAGCAGTTGAAAATATCCTCTTTCCCCCCTCCCCACAAAAAGGAGCATCATATTCTTGAATTAAATGGCTCCTTACAACAGCATCCACCTTAACTTCTAAATGTGTGCAGCCCTGCCACCATATATATATATTTCCATCCTGCATGCTTTCAGAATAACACAGAATAGATCAAATCCATCCTCTTCTGCTTCATAAGCTACTTGCTTACTACCCACTGACAAGCCCCAACTGTCCCTACTGTTAGTTCATTTCTATTCTCCTTGCTGCCTCTCTGATTCTACAAGAAAGAATGGGCTATCCTCTTGACAGGCGGCCCCTCTGGCCAACTTGCCAAATGTATCAGATCAGTGTTTCATCATCCTGACACAAACGTCATGCACCCAGAGAGTCAGTTATCTGAACTGTGCAGCCTATTGAGAAGTTTGGTTTTAGCTACAGCTGAGATCAATCTCCAGGACTTTTTTTAGGGGAAAAGAAATAAACTAGAAGTCAGACAATAAACAGAATGTTTTTTAAGTTCAAAAGGGAGTGAACAGTATCTTGAGGCTGATGCGAGCAAGGTTTCCATTGCAATGCTGTTCATTGATTGAGCTCTCAGATGTCTGCTCTGAAGTTCACTAGGGCTTGCAAAAGACATGGATGTGCCTTGCAGCCATTTCGAAGTTCAGTTAAAAAAAAAGCATGTTGTGATTTTAAGTCAGCAAAGAAAAACAGATTATACAAGGGAACGAATGTGGGGAGAACACCCAAACATATTAGAGAATAAAAAGAAACTCCTCAGTGAGCTATTTTTGTGCCCTACAACTGTTATAGGAGACATCCTTAAGATGTTGCCAGCAAACACTGGCTGTGAGCGCCGGTGTGAGTATGGCAGGCACTACTTATCCAAATGGTTCAAATCCACCAAAGCAGCCTGTCATAAATACACCTTCTCCTTTACACATTCTTTATTTCAGGAGATGCATGTAACATGCTATAGGGGTCATGTCAAGGCCCAGGGCTGGACTCTGTCAAAGACTGAAGCCTTCAATAACTCTGAGAGCATACCAGAAGCCATCCCCTAAAGTCCTGAATTGCTTCAGATCTCATACCTCCTGCATAGCTGCACAACTAAGAGGAATGGATGTTGAATTCCTTCAGAGAACAAGGAAACTATGGGAAGCAATCCCAAACCGACTCTTCACTTTTTCAGTATACATCCCCAGGAGAATCCAATACCACAGAAAATATCTGCTGGCCCTTTAATATTGAGATACAAATACCTGAGGTGTGAAAGGAGGGAGTTTTCAGACAAACTCTCATTGCCTGAATATAAATGTGTACCAAACAGAGCTGGGGAAACTTCTTGGTTGTGTAATTGCATGGTTGGTTCTGCAGTTCTGAAAACAATTCCTGGTCCTGGGCAAGTGCCTATCATGCAAAAATGTCTCCTGGCCTGGTCTAGTCTTGATTCCTGCTTCCATTTTTGTAACATCACTTTATCTCAATAAGCATACTACTAAATTTTGCAGGACTCTTTCATGGGAATTTGTGTAGGAAGTTTAGCCACTTTCTTCCTTGTTACATAAAATGTATGTTTCCTTTGTGACTAAAGTAAGATAGTCATGAACTTTTCCTATGACAGCTCATCATTTTATATGCTTGCTTTAGGATTACTTTTCAAAAGGCAGTCTGTTTGCTTTGTCTTAATGAGCTAAGGAAACTGTAATTAAATGTTCTCTGGTGGTTTCCTTTGGGATGTGAAATTAAAAACACTATAGTCAATAAAACCCTTTCCCATACTTGTCAGGAATCTTCTCTCCTATCTTATGCAAGTCATTTGTAAAAAAAATTTTTTAAAGGCAATAATTTATCTTCACATTTTAAAAGCAATTTTTTTTCAGAAAGCCAATAAAGAAAATGCATTTCTAACTGATTCACAATTAATGCTAATTCTTACTTCATTTATTCTGTATCCACCAAGGTGTTTTTACATAAGCATTTTGCATATTATTTTGCAAATAATATTGTAATATTATTATTGTCATGGAAGTTAGTTCCTTCTCTAAGCAAGTGAAGACCTTGTTCTTCAGGCAAATTTTCCCAGAGTGAAAATTTGTATACTCACCGTTGTTAATGTCTTTTAATGAAGTAAGCTGCCTTGACTAATTTTTAAGAAAAAAGGTAGGGTAAAAATATAGTATAAATATAGTATAAATATAAATATAGTAATAATTTCATCATGAAAAGAGGCTTCTTGGTATCTCAATGGCTGTTGGGAAGGAGAAACTGGGATTCCCTGTTTCTGTCATTTGACTATAGCTGGGTCCCATTTCTTTCCATTACCTTATGAGTCTTTTTGCAGTATAGAGGTAATGACCCTCCTATCATTGTAAGACTCATATAATGGGGAGATGTTTGCATGTGGAATTGTAAACGTCTATGAGCTTTCCACAGGTCCATATTTCTAAAATAATTATATATTAAAAAGACATCAAAAGCTGCTGAAGCAGCAGGATATACGTAGATATTAAACACTGATGAATTATTTAGTATGGACAGACAAGAGGAACTTATATATGATGGGTTACTAGTATCTGTTCAGTCAGCTATAGCAAATGTATGGCCCTCTAGATATTGCCATATTGCAACTATGAACAAGCTTCATTTTTGATGTCCATGGCTCATAAAAAATGAATCCTTCACTCAGTGGCATAGCATGGGCAGGATGATAAGAGTGGTTGCCCGGGGCACAAAATTTCCAAAGAAAAAAAGGAAAATAAAAACCCACACTATGCCACTGCTGCCACCCCAGCATTACAGGCACAGTCAGAGGCCAGACATGGCACTTGCCAATCCCAGGGCCACCAATCCGTGCTTGGTTGCTCTCAAGATCCTCTTCTCCAAATGGCACTCCATGCTGCAGGTTGATATCCTCCATTTCTTCCTCCCACCTCCTTCCTTCCTCCCTCCCTCCCTCCCTGCCTCCAGCCCATGCACACACCTCTGCTTCAGCCAGGCTCCCTTTTCACTCTGCTGGTTTCCTAGACAGGCAAGACACTGCTGAGGAGAGCGCATCCACTCCTGCAGTACTCTGGCTCTGAGAGGAAAGGATGAGGCGGTACCCTGCTCTGGCTTCGCTCTGTCCCTTCCACTGGTGCCCTCAACCACCCCTCAAAAAAAGGGGGGGATGTGTTTGATGGGGTGAGGAAAAGGGAAAGAAAGAATGGGTGAAAAGAGTTCTGTGGTGTGTGAACAGCCTGAGCCAGGTGCTCTATCCACAGCTCCACACAGACCCAGATTCTCCTGAGGGGAGATGTCATGCAGTCTCCCTCAACTACTCTGCAACCACTACTCCCCTGCTTATTCTCTCACTATCCTGCACTCAACAATCTTTCAATAGGGCATGTTATTATATTCCCCTCCACACTGGTGTCACACACTGCTCCCAGCGCTTATGTCACTGGATGCGGGAGATGATGTCAGAATTCTCCACACTGCTGGGAGCACTTCTGTAGTAAGGAATGGAATAGAGGGGCTCATGTGTGAAAATAGAAGAGTGATAGCCCCAGATTCTAGTGCAGCCCACCTCCAATAACTGTTGGACTGGTGGAAGGAACTCAGGGAGTGCTAATGGTCCTCGAGTTATGGGGTGCAATACTTGCCTTGCCCCAAGTGCAGTCAACCCACACTACATCACTGCCTACAATATCTGGATTCCTCACCCCTAATACTTCTAGAAAATAATCTGATCAGAATATGAATCAGTGCTCCTGAAGCTGCAGATGCTTGCTAATCTGCAGAATTGAGAATGAGTGGAGGAAGCAGGAGGGATATGCTTGGAAATGTTTGCTACTGCCTAACAATTGTTTGCTATTGTTAGAATTGATTCTCTAATTAAGGAACTAGGGAAACAGTAATTAAATGATGTCTGGTGCTTTCCTCTTGGGTGTGGAATTAAAAACACTGCAGTCAATGGAATCCCTTTCCATATTTGCCAGGAATCTTCTTTCTTCTCTTATGCAATGACAACACATCATCATCATCTTACAAATCATTTGTAAGAATTTTTAAAAGGCAAAAATTATCTTCACTTTTTAAACAAATATCTTCTCAGAAATCCAATCAAGAGAAATACATTTCCAACAGATTTATAATTACTGCTGGTTCTTCATTTATTCTTTATCCATCAGAATAGATTTTACAACTTCATCTTGCATTGAAGCATTTGTTGCACAACAGATCAGAAGCAGCATTGTGGCATCAAGGGACTCTTAACAGTGTTGAAAGGAGTAGTAGTCATAGTCTGGTACAGGTAACCCAGGGCTGAATCCTGCCTAAGGGCCAGAAATTCATTATAGTCTTGAGCTCACTATGAGGGACCTAGAATAGAAATTAGGATCAGGGTTGTATGAGAGTACGGGATCAGATTTGGATTTGACACAAGAGTGGCTACAGTTGGAGTTGAATCAAGAGCCAGCATTAGGTCAGTTGTTCAGTTGGTACGAGAGGGTCACCACAGCAAAGTGGTTGGTATGAGATGAAGATCCAGGTATAAGTAAGTTGGCACAGGATCAGGATTCATGAGAAGGTGAAGTAGTATAGGATCAGATCACAGGAACAAATAAGTTGATAGCCAAACTCCATTCTGATGACTCCTGTTAGATTCAGGTACTCCCCTGAGTCAGGTTTCCCTTACTGGGTTCTCATTTCAGATAATCTTCATCTTCCTTCTTTCTCCCAACATTCTCCTCAGTAGGATCCTCCAGCAGTCCCACCTTGTTCTCTATGTACCTATCCCCACTTTACTTGTCTCTGGGCTTTCCCATAGCTCAGTGGTTTAGGTATCAGCCTGTGGAGCCAGAGGTTAGGAGTTTGATTCCCCACTGTGATTCTTTAACAGAGGCTGGACTTGATGATCCATAGGGTCCCTTCCAGCTCTGCAGTTCTATGATTGTTGTTGTTGTTGTTGTCTTATTGGGTCTGAGGTGAGGTGCAATCCTCTTAAGTACCTGGCTAAATCTAGCAGACATTCCAGGAGACTTCTACTTCCTGTCTCTATTCAGGGTTGGAGGGAATACCTGCGGCCCTTAAACTGTTGCCTGTCCATTCATTCAGCCCCAAATGGGGTGTGGGGGAAGGGGACAGGAGAGTTTCTTGCACTGTTGTCTACCAGGCCTTTCTCTCCTTTCTGTTACCAGCCATTCTGGTAGCATTCAAACCTTCCTGTTCAAAACCTCTAGCCCAACCCTCCAGTGGTGCCTCCACATTGCTGGGTAATTAGCCATTCATGTGTTGCCTATTGATGATGATGGTTTGACTGGCAGTCCTACCATGACCTTACCATGACTGGCAGTTCTACCATGACCCTACCATGACCATGACCATGACACCAGCATGAAGGCTGACTGTGATGGTCCCTAGTGCAACCAGACAGGTAGTCTGATGGATATTTAAATGTTCAATGGTTGATACTATTTTGTATTTTTCACAAAAGAAAAAAAAAAGAAAAAATGAAAATGACAATGCATGCACTATGTTAATATCCTTGATTGAAAACTCTATGTGCCAGATTGGTTTGCTTATATAGCAATTAGTGTGCAAGTTCTCCTGATTCTATGAATAGGTGTTGTTAAGCTTTTGGGATAAACAAGGTCATAACTTAAATAACCATTAATACCCAACTCTGTGTTGTGATACCACTCTCCAGTTGTAGACATGCTGAGGGTCAATACCCTGTGTGTAAAAGATGCCCATGTAGCAGTAATATGCCATTGCCTGATGTAACCAGCTGCAATGTCTCTTCCTTTGTCACAGTGATGAAGGACGTGTCAAGCATCACCAGCATCTCTCTTTTTCTCACTTGCAGTACTGCAATTAGGAGCCTACTGTGTCATATTCAGAGTTCAGTGACTGTTAAATGTGCTATGCCAGCATCGCACTAACTACTATATCAGTCATGTTAGATGACCCCCTTGAAAATTGCTGCCAAAAGTTTATGTGTCAGAAATCACTTTCCCAAATGCTTATGAAGTGAAGAATTTTTCACAGCCTTGCAGACATGGGGAACTGTCACTCAAGGCAATCGAGCAGCACAATTTATATTCTAAGATATGCAATTCAAAAGCTTTGCTTGGACAATTACTACCTATTATTTGTCAGCAATGGGTACTGTGTTTAGGCAGATGTTAACCCTAATACTATAAAATAACCCCTGGATATTACTACAAGAAATTTGCCAAGCACCTGTGCATAACTTTCAATATGGATGATCTTAAATATTGTTGTCAAATATGTGATTGCTCTCAGATGTCATCAGTTGTGAAAGACAGCAATTCAGATACAATCTAGAATCTTGCCTGTACTGTATGGAATACAGGAATTCTACTTCTTTATCTCTTTACATGAACATTTCTTCTGTCCTTGAGGTACACTGAATTCATTATGTGAGATAGCTACATTTCAAGCAAGCAAGCAAGCAAGCAAGCAAGCAAGCAAGCAAGCAAGCAAGCAAGCAAGCAAACAAACAAACAAACAAACAAACACATACCTCTGATTTTTTAAATAAGTACATGTATAGGCTGTATATCCATCATGTGCTGGAATTTTTCACAAACATAGAATTGCTTTTGCTGTTGGATATCTTTAAACATATTAAGAAGCCCTGTAGAAAAGGGAGCTACAAGTAATGTCCCAGATCCACAGTTTAAAAAAGGTCTCGAGTAGATGCAGTGTACACTGGCATTCTTATAGAGGATCATGATGTCTCACTATTCTCCTCCAGAAACAGTTGCATGCTTTCAGTGGTAAGTCGCATGTTATCAATGGCTGAAAAAAGCTGCTACTCCAACTATCAGCTCACTAAGTGCCCAATTAACATTTGTAAACTGCAGAGATGTGCACCAACTGCTTGTTTGACACTGTGGTTTCCCTCCACAAAAGTATTCAAACAATCTATTGGACTCCATATGCATTTTTAATCTTGAGAGGTGAAAAAAATTAGTACTTCAAATTGTGGTTCTGGAGTCCAGTGTTCATTGGACACTTTCAGAAATCACATTTGCCTTGCTTTCATTGATTGAGCACAGAAAAGTCAGTACTGATGGCTGTTGAGGACAGAATGGTCATTAGGTCATATGAGTTCACATCTGAAGAAAGGTACAGCTGGATTCATAACTAAGAAGGAAAGGATTCTGTTAAGGAAAATAAAACTGGAAGCATTTCAAAGAAAAAAAGTTTATTTAGTAGTACCCATTAAGGATTTATAGCTAATTTAAAGCTTTTTTTTTCATTCATGTTGGTTTAGGCTATCTCAAATTGTCAGAACAATTCACTGAGGAATTCTCAAGCCATGCAATCTTTCTTTTCCTAAGATAAAAGTGAGATGCTAAGTGCTATTTTTTTCTTATCCAGTTTTCCATAATTTCTGCAAAATATTTCCATGCAAAAGAAGTGTACTTTTTCTTTGAGAAACATAACACACATACACGGCAAACATGGAACCATTGGCTGATTATTTGTAAAATATACATTAAAGTGTTAGTCATATTGAAGTGTTTTTTTGTGTTTTTTCCCCACAATTCTGCTGATTTGGAGATTCAGTGTAAAAGATGGAGAGGCGTTTTGGAAGATTGAACTATGTCTTTTAGTGGCCACTATCTTCATTTTATTTGCCATTTAAATGGTGGATTTGTCATTTGAAGCGGATTAGGTCACATGTTTCCATTCACGATTACTAGCTTTTGTGGACCAGCTAGCTATTTGGTGCCATATCCTTTGCTGTCTGAGATCAGCATCATTGCAACATTGGTTTCTCACATACCAATATCATTGACAGTCCAATAATTACAGTGGGTCAGCAAGGAACACTGATAGAAGTAAAAAATCCTTAAAGTTGATTGGTCTTCTCCAATCTGTGTTCAGTCACTTACTAGATCAATTTCTTTTTTTTCTTTTTTTTAAAAATTATATAACAAAAACATAAATGACAAATAGAGTCACAACTCAAATATACTAGATCAATTTCAAAAAAGAAATACTGTGTTTTAATACAGGGTAGAATGTTGGATATAAATTAGATAACTTATCCCATTGTTAGAATATGAAATATACCTTTGAAGAGGAAAGTTTTCTTTGAATGCAGATGCTTATAGGAGAAGTTATGACAGGGCTTTTAAAAATGACCTAATTTATGGGTGCATTTGAGATGTGCAAGCTATTTAAGTCCTGAAAAATGCAGGTTCAGCTTTATGTAAAGTTAAATATCAATAGAGTAGTATCAACAAGTAAGATTTGGTTTGTAGGGTAGTAAGCAAACAATATGAGGTTCAGATCAGGCAAACATTCTAAGATGGTTATTTGTCTAGCACAATATAAATAGCTGACATTTTAGAAAACCGTTGTTCAAGGAAGATCTTTTCCCCCAAGAGTTCAAATGAAAACACATATGCCAGGAACGTGCCATTTTTGCATAAATTCACCTATGAAGTAAGCAAACTAAAAAATTACAGTCTCAAACCCAATGATATAGAGATTTCTCATGATGTCTGTATGAATTCTTTATAGTAGCGATTGCTTGTCTTCTATCCCATTGCTGAAAATTAGAAACTTTGAAAACCAAGTGTGGGTTTAAAACTTTGAAATTCAGATTCACATTGGATTCTTTTAGGTACATTGAGGCTGTTTGACTCCCTCAGTAGGTGGTGCCAAAGAGCTCTGCCCAATATGATACTCTCTGGTTCTAAGTATAGGACCAAA
The DNA here is from genome assembly GCA_037013535.1 of Intellagama lesueurii. Lineage (NCBI taxonomy): Eukaryota > Metazoa > Chordata > Lepidosauria > Squamata > Agamidae > Intellagama > Intellagama lesueurii. The sequence goes on along the minus strand of JBAJHW010000003.1, from coordinate 52,432,062 downwards.
ATGTCCCTTTAGTATCCTATTCTGCTCAGCTCTCAGGATTCAAGATGTGTGTGAGGGCAGGATTCATCAAAGGCTGATAAAAATGCTTCCTTGTATTAAATATTCACAGTCTGTTAAGGAGTCTTTTGCTTCCAAATTAGATGTGCTATTGTTTGCTTGGAGGAGCTTGGAGATGTCATTATTTATTTGTCTTCCAGCATTCTGAGTTATCATACAACTAAGAAAATATGTGTGAAGATGTTTATCTACTATGGATTTCAAAGTGAAAATTCAAATTGACATACATGAATGGTGTAAAGGTATTCAGCTATGACAGAGCACTAACACATTTTTCTAAATTATTACTTTCAGATCTCACTTCAGTAGAGAAGTTATTGCCATTTGCTTTTTAAAAAGATATAGGAATGTAATTATCATGATTACCCAAGTTTCTATAACCACTAGAGATGGGGGTATTCGTATATGAATACGAATATCCCCCCACAGGTGCAGATAATGAGGGTCCAGCCCCCTGGGGCCAGACCGACCACTCACGATTCCTCCGCTGCCGCTGACTCTGTGGAGCCTTCCTATAGCTCCGTTGCTCATGATGGATTAGCCACTCTGCGACCTGCTAGAGAGGCTCGTCATCCCGCCTTCTGCCAGGACTGGCTAATCTATCGCAAGCAATGGAGTGATAGGATGGCTCCGCTGAGCTGGCGGCAGCGGCAGAATTGTGAGTGGTCGGTCTGGCCCCAGGGGGGCGGACCCTCATTATCTGCACCTGTGGGGGGATATTCGTATACAAATACAAATACCCCCATCTCTAATAACCACCCTTAATTCCCTCCCACAAGTGTAGTCTTCCTTTCTACGGTTCTGTCCATGTGTAGAATGCAGGAGTTGCCCCTTATGGGACCTCAGGGAATGCCTTCTTGATTGCTTCTGTGCTGCATGAGTAATAACATTGGCCACATCCAGTTGAAAAGCTCAGCAAAATAGGAAACAAAAGGGGCTTTTATTACCTCAGCTAAGCTTCCCTGCACTTTGCATAAGATGAACAAGTCTTCTAAGGATAGGTGAGATTTTTATTATGCTGTGTTGGGTAGCAACTTTTCAAAATTCACATATATCCTTATACATCTATGGAAAATCTTGAGATTTCAAATTTTAAGATTTGAGATCAGCATCATTGCAACATTGGTTTCTCACATACCAATATCATTGACAGTCCAATAATTACAGTGGGTCAGCAAGGAACACAGATAGAAGTAAAAATCTTTGAAGTTGATTGGTCTTTTCCAATCCATGTCCAGTGATTTACTGTATTGATTTAAAGATATTTTTTAAAAAATAAAGAAATATAGTGATTTAATACAGGGTAGAAGGTTGGATAACTTATATCATAGTTAGAATGTGAAAGAGGGAGCAGATCAGACAGATTTACTAACACAGATCAAGAGCTTTGAGTGCCTAATCTGGTTTCAAATCCATGTATATTCAACTATCTTTGTGGTGCTGATGATTCATCTCTTGTGTGGCACATGTTTTTCTGACAGGCTCCATGTTTTTGACACATACATGGCAGGCTATTACAACATGGACTTTTCTATGCTGGAAATAGTTGTACCAATTGAACCTACCTCCTCTGGTAAGTAGCTACTATGTATTGAATTTTGCCAGCTTTATTGATGGAGAATTCCATCAGTTAATTTCTGATAAGAACATAAGGACAATGGCTGGGATCCAGGTGGTATTTGTGAAGGGACTGCATAGCTTGCCACAACTAACTGAAGCTATTAGGCCTCTGTCAGCCACATGTCTCATCACCGGATCATGTACCTGGCATGTCCCCTAACTCCTTAAAAATTAGTCACAATGAGTTGTGACGTTATGAAGTCACATCAAGACACTAAATTCTAGGAGGACTTCCGGTTCCGGTTTTCTCGCAGCGATACCGCTCTCGTTCAGGGCACCGAGCGGTGAGGGGAGATCCCACACTCGGGGGTGTCTGTAGAAGACACAGGGGGGCCTGGAGGGTCCTCCGAGGAGAGGTGCAATTTCAGGGTCCAGATCGCGAGTGCAGCAGCGACTCGCGAGGGACCCAGCAGCCTCTTTCTACCCCATGGTGGTGAAGGGGAGGGGTTAAATGAACCCCTTCTGAAGAGCTGTCGACTCCAGAAGACTGCAATCTAGCGAAAAATAAGTGAAATCCTCTCTGGTGAGACCTTTTTTTGGCTTTGGCTTTTCTGTTTTTTGTTTTTTGCTTCCACTTGAGCTCCCCCCTCCTTTACTCATTTCTATATATATTGTCCACTCCTCTCGGTTGAACTGTGGCTCTGAGCGTGGTGAGTTGTGGAGGAATTGGACCCTTTGGATTACAAAGTTGGAGTGAAATTGAAGAATTAATCAACAGTTGAGTGCAACTCAAGGTTTAAAAGTTTACCCCTGTCTTCCTTTTATTGTGCTTGATGAGACCTGTCTGAAACTTCCTTGAAACTTTTTTTGAGAAAGAGTGATGTGTTTATCTAAACTTGGTGCTTCTCTTGCATAAAAAGCAGAAGCGCCATTTTGGCAAAGCACTCATCGCCCAGACATTCTTTGTTTTTTGGTTATCGGTAAACATCCAAAGAACTTCTCAGAGAATATCAAGGTCATTCCTGAGATAAACATACAGTGTATATTTATCATCACTTGCCATTTGGTAATGCGGAAAGAGTTTTCAACTTGTTCTAACAAAAGTGACTGTAGGGCAGTAGAAAATAACAGTGGGTGTGGAGAGAATTGCTTGATAAATCTGCGGAAGATATATGTTTGAGTAACTTTCTTCAGATATATTGAATATATATCGAACACACTGGATATATTGGACCTAATTTTTTTTTTTTGGATTGACGATCTCCTTAATCTACATTGCTCCTCAAGCTAAAAAGAATCTATCTCTTAAACTATATAAATTATATATTTCTGAAAATTGATTTTTGTGGCTCACTTCCGGAATTCTGAAGTTTTTTATTTTTATTTTCTCTCTCTCTTCAGACCTAATCAGGGTCTTTGGAACTGTATAAATAACAATTACCTTCTTATTCTTTATTGATCTAGTGAATACAACACGGACACAGCTTGACTTGCTTTTTTTGTTTGTTAGTTTTTTATTTTGAGAGGACATTTCTTTTTCTTCTTTTTTTGATTAGCAGGTTTTTTGTGGGTTATTTTTTAATCCTTTATAGATTCAACTGAACCTTGGAATTATAAATATATTAAGATCCAGTCGGGATCTCGGGAACTGTATAAATAAACAAATTACCTACGGGATATTTCTCTAACAATTCAAAGACCCAGTCTGGGTTCTGGATTTACAATATAGATAACTTCGGGCACATCTGGGTTGGGCAATACCCCTCTTTTAGAGACTATTGGTCTAGGCTATTACTTCTCCCCCCCTTTTCTAATTCCATTTGTTGAAACCAATAGTTAGAAGAGACAATTATTGGAATTAATATGTAGAAGATTAAATAATCGAAAGAATACCCATATTTGAAAAAAAAGGGAGAGCTTCTGTAAGAAGAAGGAAATAGACTAGATGAGAAATAAAAATCTGTTTGAGACATTACCTTAAAGAGACATATGGATGAATTAAGAGTGTATAAAATGTTTTGACTTTATTTTAGATTTTCTAGAACTGTTAAGCTTGATTTGCTACTGAATTGTAAGTGATTTGTTATTACTTTTGATATATAACACACTGTGAGCTATACTAGGTGAAGAGGGAAAGCTAGAAGAGGTTCAAGAAAATGAGTACCACAACAGCTAAAGGTTCCAAAAAGACGGGATCTACCCCTTCCTCAGGAGCATCCTTAGCTGCGTTATCTACAACTGCAAGCCCTGCCCAACAGAAAAACAGATATTACTCAAAAAGAACAACAGAGCAAAGAAATGCAAGCTATTTTGGAAATGTTTTCTGATATAAAACTAAACCAACAACGTATAGAAGAAACGATTGGTACAAATCAGGCTAAATTAGAAAATAAAATGGAGGAGATTAATCAGCAGATTGTTACATTAGGTAACCAAATTGCGGAAACAAACCAGAAAGTTTAAGAAAATAACAAATTGAGAAGGTAGATGAAAGATTAATAGAAAACCAAAAAGAATTGGCAAAACTGAAAGAGGAGAGGAAAAAAGCCCAAGAAGCTTCGAAGACCTATACAGATGCAACATTGATATTGGAAATGGACAGGGCTTCATACACTCTTAGATTTCGCAATGTTCCTGAAGATAAGGACATTGAACTTTTAGATCAAATGGAAGAAGCTTTGGCGGATCTCCTAGACATGGAAAAATCTCAGATGAGTCAAGAAATTGACCAAGTATATAGAATTAACTCAAGCTATGCAAGCAAGAATAAGACCGCAAGAGATGTACATATAGTTTTCTTGAGGAAAATTAAAGAAGATATTTTGAGGAAGCTAAGAGACAACACATTAAAGATCCAAGATAAGGAAATTGTAGTTTTGAAACAGATTCCATGGAAAATTCGAGATATTAGAAAACAATATTCCTTTCTGGTGAATAAATTAAATGAGAAGAACATAAATTTTAGATGGCTGGTACCAGAAGGAATTTTGGTGAACTGGCAGTCAAGAAGATTTAGGCTAGATAGCTTAGACAAAGCTAGAGATTTTTATGAGAAATATATAGCCACAGGGGAAGAACAAAGTTGCTCAGCAGAGATGGAAGAAGAGAGGCGGATGAGAGCATTTGTAGCTATGAAAGGGGAGGAACATAAGGACTGCCCAACAACCTACCAGATAGTACAACGAGAGACACAAAGGGATTTGGATTCCGAAGCTACTGAAAAGAGGAAAACTAGAGCAGTCAATCCAACATATAAATAAACATGGAGACAACAACAGGAATATTTTCAATTAATATAAATGGATTGAATTCCCCAAATAAAAGATGAAAAACTTTCTTAAAGCTTCAAAAAGAAAAGGCGGCTATAATTGTCCTTCAGGAAACCCACATCAAAGAATTTTTTTTGTAAACTATTAGAATGCCCTAAATTAGGTAACCTCTTCTATTCATGTGATCAAAAACAAAAGAAAAGGGGAGTGACTGTTTATGTGAAAACTTCCAAAGTATCAAAATTTATCTACACAGATCAAGAGGGAAGAATTCTAATGGTGGAAACAGAAATCAACAATAGAAAAACATTGTTAGTTGCTATATATGCTCCAAATGAAGCACAAGAAACGTTCTATAAAAAACTTTATAATCTTATGATGGAGAAAAACTATCAAAATATTTGCCTAATTGGAGATTTTAATGCTATAGTTGATCAAACAAAGGATTATAAAAAGAACCACAAAGGGAAAAGCAAAAGAAGGATATTACCTAAAATATTTTTCCAAATGGCAGAAGAGTTGGGGTTGGAAGATACATGGCGTGGACATAATGGAGAAAAACTACAATATACATTTTACTCGAACCGACATAGATCTTGGTCTAGAATCGACATGATATGGACAACAATGGATTCGAGGTCAGGAATTGACGAACTGAATATACAAACAAGCACATGGGTGGATCATAATCCACTTAAAATCGTTTGGAAAGAAAGGAGAAAACAAAAGGGAAGATGGACCCTTAACATGGCAATTTTGAAAGAACAAGAATTCATAGATAAAGCTAAAAAAGAAATGCAATATTACTTTAAAGAAAACAAAATACAGCATTCTTCATTACAGGTGATATGGGATGCTGCTAAGGTGGTATTCCATGGCTTTGTGATTTCATATATAATTAAAAGAAATAAAAAGAGAAAACAAGGATACGACAACATGAAAGAAGAACATAAAAGACTGGAATTAGAACTTCAAAATAACCCTAATAACAAAGTGGTGAAAAAGGAAATGGACTTGTTGAAACATAAATTGAACCTTATGGATACAGAAGAAATGGCACAACAGATAAAAGCTACAAAACAAAAAAATTTTGAAAATGCAAACAAGCCAGGAAGATAGCTAGCTTATAAACTAAAGAAACAGAGGGGAAAAAGACAAATAAATAGATTAAAAGATATAAAGGGTACTTTACAAACTCAAAAAAAGTCAAATACATAGTATAATAATGGACTTTTACACCAACCTCTATAAAGCACATGTAACAGACAGGAAGAAGATAAAGGACTATTTGGAAAAAGCAAACCTTCCCAAACTACCTGAAGAAGCTAAAAAGATAATAAATGCAGAAATAACATTGCTGGAAATTATGGAAAGTATAAATAAACAAAAAAATGAAAAAACCCCAGGCCCAGATGGACTCCCTGCCGAATATTACAAAACATTTCGAGAGGAATTAGCGGGACCTCTGAAAGATGTTTGCAACCAAACACTTAAATAAGCAAAGATTCCAAAATCTTGGTCAAAGGCAAATATTACACTAATACCTAAGGAAGAAGCTGATTTGACTCAAATAGGGAACTATAGGCCGATTTCTCTTCTTAATGTGGATTATAAAATATTTGTGTCCATTATGGCGGAAAGACTTAAAAAATATCTTACACAATTTATACATGTATACCAAAATGGCTTTCTCCCAAAAAGGCAATTGAAGAACAATATAAGAACTATAGTAGACATTTTAGAATATTATGAAGCACACCTGGAAAAACAAATGGCTCTCCTATTTTTGGACGCGCAAAAAGCTTTTGATAACTTAAACTGGGAATATATGAAGAAACAACTTGAGATGATGGACTTTGGAGAAAACGTCTTGAATATGATAGGGGCAATTTATACAAATCAATCAGCAAAATAATCGTTAATGGAGAAGTAGCAGGAAATATTGAGATTGCTAAAGGAACAAGGCAAGAATGTCCATTTTCCCCGTCGCTATTCATCTGTTCATTGCAAATATTAAACAGAGAAATTAGACAGAATCAAGGAATACAAGGAACAAGGATTAAAGATGAAGTTTATAAAATTCAAGCTTTCGCAGATGACCTGGTCTTTATTTTAGAAGACCCATTAAAATCAGCCCTAATTTTACTTCAGCAAATTGAAGAATTTGGCGAGGTAGCTGGATTGAGAATCAATAGAGAGAAGACGAAATTCTTAACTAAAAATTTAACCCAAAAACAAAAAAGTCAGTTCATCTTAAATACAAACATTCAAATAGTAAAGAAAGTAAAGTATTTGGGAATTTGCTTGACAGCTAGATGCTCTTCATTGAAAGAAGATAATTATGTGAAATTGCTTTTGCAGATTAAGCAAGACTTGGAAGGGTGGGAGAAACTACTACTCTCCTTTCTAGAAAGAATTGCAACGGTTAAAATGAATATCCTCCCCAAACTACTCTTTCTCTTCCAGAATTTACCAATCAAGCTAGAACAAAAGTTTTTTGAAGAATTAAACCGCCTAGTTTCAAAGTTCATATGGCAGAAGAAGAAACCGAGAATTAAACGCAAATTACTACAAGACACCAAAGAAAGAGGAGGATTTGGCTTGCCAAATTGGAACTTATATTATCAGGCAAGTGCATTAACGTGGATTAGGGAATGGATAAAACTAAAAAATAAGAGAGTACTATACTTAACACGATCTGCAAGTAGGATGGCATGCGTTTTTATGGTACGGAAGGATTAAAACTCATAAATATTTTGAAAGAAATATAATAAGAAATTCTCTTTTAAGGATTTGGGAAAAAGTTAAATCTAAAATATATGTGAAAATACCTAGATGGGTCTCACCAATGGAAGCGTTTACATACACAAATTTGCTAAACTTCAAAAAAATAACTACTTATAATGAGCTTTTGAATTCTGAGGGACTTTTGAAGACAAAAATTAAATTAGAGAACCAAGGACTAATCTTTTCATGGTGGCCTCAAATGCAAATACAATCAATTTATAATCAAGATAAGAAGGCACAAGGTTTTTATAAAGAATATACAACATTTGACAAAATATTACTTACTATAGAAGAAAAACAAATTCAAAAATTGTATAAATTTTTACTGCAATGGGATACACAAGATGAAGAAGTTAAAGATACAATGTTAAAATGGTCTAAATTTTTTTGGCTATTATATAGAATTAGAAAAATGGCAACAACTTTGGACAAAAAGTTATAAGTTAACATTAGCAACTTCCTACAAAGAAAACTTATATAAAATGTTTTATAGATGGCATTTGTCACCAGCTAGACTTGCAAAAATGTTTCCAAATATGTCAAACAAGTGTTGGAAATGTAAAAATCATGAAGGAAGTTATTACCATGTATGGTGGACTTGTGATAGAGCAAAAAATTATTGGGCTAAAATTCACATGTGGATTAAGCAAATGTCAAAACAGGAAATAGAATTTAAACCGGAAATATTTTTGTTAGGATTATTACCAAATACTGTAAATATACAAAGCTATTATTTAATACTACATGTTTTGACAGCAGCTCAGTTACTATGGGCACAGGTTTGGAAAGATGAAAATCCACCAAATGATGATATGATCATTAAAAAAAATATTAGAAAGTGCAGAAATGGATCGATTAACTAAGAGGCTAAAGGGACAAGAAGAACCATCTTTTTATTCAAGCTGGAATTTATTTTATAATTGGTGGAAAGTAAAAATCCCGCAGTAAAGGAACAGAAAATGAATAAAAAATGGAATGTCATAAATAGGATCTCATCAGAAGAATTGTTCAAATATACAAGATTGCTTTTATGTTGAGCCTTAGGCTTTTTTTTCTTTTTTGCATTTAGATTATCTTTGTTTATTGCTCGACGATTAGAAATTCTTACACTTTATGTCTACTGTTTAAATGCGCATTGTGCTATATACCTATGTTTTTAAATCTTCTGTTAAAAATTTTTTTTTAAAAAAGACACTAAGCTCTAGGAGCAGTAATGATGGCTTAACTATTTGAAAGCTGATTTCTTCATAAATTATAATTATGTTTTGAGGAAAGGCCACAGTTAGTGATAGGGCACGTGCATACATGTAGAAGTTTGAACGTCCACTCCATGGCATCTTCAGATACATCTGAAACTCTGGACAGCTGCAATTGACCCTGCTCAGTCAGCTGGTCTAATAATGCAATGCAGTTCTCTCTGTTCCTATATTTAAAGGCATCTTTATACAAAGAACTGTGTTTGAAACATTCAACACCTAATGAAAGCAATGAAAGGACAAGGAAAAAAAATATGGAAACCTCCATAGTGCTGAGAGAGCAGGAATTTTACAAACGTCTCTGCTGGCTGAAGAGTTGCTTGTGATGTTTTTTAATGCTATATTTCAAATGCTATCAGAAGCTTCTCTTCTTTCAGCTGAATGATCTCTGAGCCTCCAGAAGATGGAAACTAAGCATGCTTGAATTGTTTTTGGTCTATTACAGCAGACATGGCACAAATGAAACTGACTTCCAAAGTATGATTTGTGCAGCCCTATATAACATGCATGCATCTGAAATTTATAGCATGCCGTGAACTGCTTAACACTCACCACTCAAATGATTCTCTTTCTACTGCATGCTCTAATAACTGGAGATTTAATACAGGGGCTAACATTTGGACAGTTATTAACATTGTTTTCCTTCTGTTTTACTGCCTTCCTGTAAACACTGTTTTATTTAAATCTAATATTGGGTCCATTCCATTCCTGCAAATCTTTAGATGCTCTCTCTCTCTCTCTCTCTCTCTCTCTCTCTCTCATTATCTCTCTCCCACCCTCCCTGATAGAAGAGAAACACTTCTTCAGCGCAGAGTCTCGTTTAAAATAAAAGAACAAAAGATCTGAGCAGAATCCATGCTTTTAATTCATAGGCAATGTAATAGTGACCCGTCTCTTATTCTGTACCTCTTTCCTTTTGAATAGATTTTCCCTTAAGATTTGTTTAATTAATTTAAAAAAGAAATTAGTGGAAGCTATTAGATCCTTTCTTGCTGACACCTTAAAGAAATGTGCGGCTAATTCTGCTAACGAAGTTAGTGAAACATCATAATGATGTAGAGCTGATGTAGCAGTTGAAGTGTCTTATTCTATGTTCCTGTTTTATAGGTGTGGAATCTGATGCTTGCAGTGTCATTTTTAGGTGGGAAGAAGCCCTCCCTTACATTTTTAATATTATTCTACATTTAACTAAATCTTACATGTGGAGCAGAAATAACATGCCATTTGAACACTTTCCAAGAAATAGCCATGTTAAATTTGTGGAAGCAGACATAATAATACAAATTGTGGTATATTAAAGGCTAACTGATTCCCAGTGTGATATAGTGGATAGAGTGACAGACTAGGACTCTGGAGAACAGGGTTTGAATCCCACTTGGCCATGGAAACTCACTTGGGGGAGTGAAACTGGTAAAACCACTTCTTAAATATCTCAATTGCTTTGAAAACCCTATTAGGGTCACTATAAGTAGGTTCCAACTTAAAGGCACAGAACACAAAGGCTAACTAAATTATTATAACATGACATAGATTTCATTAGGTGAATGTTGGGATATACTTATAGTACAAATAGGTGGTAAGATTGATGAGATTGATGAGACTGTAGACAGTGATATCAGAGAAAGATAGGGCTAATCTACATTGCTCGTTTTGAAGTAGTATATATGTGGAGTGTGGGCTACATAGATGTGGTGGTGTGGGCTACGTAGGGTCACTTGGGGGTAAGGTGGAGATGCAAAATGCCATTTGGTGCAATCCTTACATCCAAATGGCATATTGGAGTTCAAGTGACCCTATTTGGCCAGCTCGTTCTAGTTTGAATTTCTGGTGTTTCTGAATTTCTAGAGGCTTAATAAGCAAGCTACATCAGGATATCAGCAAATTGAACACTTCCTCTGTTCTTTGATGGAAGGGGAGGGCAAGTGATCCCCCCCCCCCCCCCAGAATCTAGTATTTCACAGGTTCTTGACATGTGGTCTGTGTATTACCTGGGGGCCGTGATGTCCTCACAGGGGATCCATGAAGGCTTGAAGAAATGTTATGATCTTTCGCAATCAAAATAGAAAGAAAGAAAGAAAGAAGGAAAGAAAGAAAGAAAGAAAAGGAAATGTAGAACAAAATCTTAATTTTCCTTGCTTGTTTGTGTGAAACATGGCTTTTCTAACCTACTGCCTCTATTAAAAACAAACAAAAGTAAAAATCGGTTATGAAAATAACTGTCTGATAGCAAATAACTATTTGATATTTCTGCACACGGTGAGAACATGCAAATGAATGATGCTGAGTGGCTGAGAGACAGCATGTGACATTTCTTGCTACTGTGCAGACAGTCAGAAGCAATGGGAAGAGAGAGTCGGAGTCAGTCAGTGTCAGTGTGAGTGAGCATTTGGACAGACCTCATGATCATGTCACCTTAAAAAGTACTGCCATTATAAGAAGGAACATCTGTCAATGAGACCATGAGAAACTTAAAATAAATATTTGATGCACTTTGGGGTTTTAAATCTTGAGGGAATCTGTGGTAAAGACAAGGTCAAGAACCTCCGTAGTATACCATTACTGATGCACTGCATCATTTATAAAGAAAAAATATTTTTTGCCATGTCTGAAGGGCCGGTAGAGAAAGTGCCTGCAGCTAAATCAGTTTCTAAACTGTTCCTTTAAAATACAGCAAATATTTTTTTTAAAAATCTTTATAAGTGATACAGCACATCAATGATAGTCTAGCAGAATAATAATAATAATAATTTCACTTCCCCTGCTCCTCTGCAGAGGACTGGAGGAAGTGTTAAATTTGCTGATGTTCTGAAGTGACTCACTTATTAAGCCACTTCATGATATTGGAAATTGAAAATGGAAGGAGCCTTGACAGCTGGAAGGCTCACTTTTGTTCCATTCCCAGTGGTCACACACACTGGAAACGGACCAAATCAGAACAATCCTACCTACACCAAAAAAAGTAGAAGCCCCTGTCAGAGGCTCAAAAAAGGTGTGGGTAGGACTGCTCTGGGGGCAGTTTGGTTCACTCCAAACTGTCCCCAGAGTCTGAGTGATCATGAGAAAAAGAGCAAACCAAACAATCCCTGAAGTGGATCAAACAGCTGAACAGATGCCTGTCTGATCACCCTCTTAAATGACCCAGATAGTATAAAAAGCTTGCTCTGTTTATCCTTTAGAAATTGTTCTTCTTTTCTACATTTTGAATATTGTGAAACTCTAATGTTCTTAAACAAATACAAAATGTAGTTACTATTAAAATTCTCTGCCTGGCTTCCATTCATTCCAGTTCCCCTACTATTGCTAGCTAAAGTTCAAATAAACTAGGTATTCTAGCCACCTGTCAGATGTTGGCAAATGTTTGCTTTAATAAGATTTTGAGGCTGCTACAATCCTACCTGGAGTTTTCAAGAATTACCTGTTTGCCATTGTCTTTGAGCATAGATAGATCACAATTCATCTTTCCTAATATTATTTATAATAAAAAACAGTGCAGCCAGTTTAAAGGTTGTATATAACAGAAATATTTGTATACCTTACAACTTCTACTATGCACACATTACTTGCTAATGCCTCAGTAGGATTTTTATAAAGTAATTTAATTCATAAAAGGCATCCATACTGTCATTTAACAAAAGACCAATGGATTGTAAACATTGCCTCATAATAAAAATTGTTATAAAATGCTCACTCCCATTTTTTTTTAGGGATGGAAATATCCACCATTTTTGTTTCCCCTGACACCTGAATATTTGTACCTCGAGTTCTTTGGCCCACCAGGCCCATAATAAAGAGACAAGACACCTGTAATGGGTTGAACTAGGGCTCCAGCTTTATTTAACATTTAAACTATAACTTCCCGATCTCCTGCAGTGGGGCCTCCCATAGTGCAGAGATCTGGGTCAAGAGTCGGGGTTCTGTCCCGACTTCCCCTCCTGCCTTGACGTGGGTAAGTCCCAAGCCTCAGATTGATGCTGTCTTCCATCAGTGAGTCCCTGGCCAGCGAAGCCTGGGTTACCCTCCCTGGCCATCCCTCCAGGCCATGACTTTAAGTGACTGACAGTCAGGGTTACCCCCACTGCACATCCTCCATCCAGCAAGGAAATCTCGGGATCCGCTTTGCTGGGATACTAAATAGGCTAGCATACCAACCCAAGTACCTCTTTGGAACTCACTGCTAATCACATTCTATTCTGCACTACCCACCGGTGTGACCTATTTAAACACTCCACCCCTACTCTGCCCTGAAATGTCCTGTGAGCAAACCAGTGTGAGATAGGCAAAAAAACCCACCACACTCACCTTTATAAATATGCCAATCAGGCAAGTCATGCCCAAAATTCCTATCTAGCCCCAAAGTGACCAGCTAGTATCACCTTGGACCCACAAGAAGGCAGGTGGGTCAATCTCTCCTCCGACAAGGCTGGAGTGAGGGTGGAGGAAGCCCAATATAAAGCTTATCATCCTGTCCCTGCTCCAGCCATTATGGGATAAAAAAAAACCTAGTTTCCCCGCTACTTGTGTCTTCCTGGTTGGGGGAGCAAAGAGTCCCCACTTCAGGAGCTCCACCCTTACACAGAGCCAGGCCTTCTAACTGAAATATGAGGAAATGTGTGAATTTTTATAGTTCTTCCAGAATGAATTGAAACTGCATTTTTTCTCCATGTGCACTGTTCAGATTCAACAAGTACCAGTATGAAAATGATGATGCTTCACCTGCTTGCCATATAGTTGAAGAAGCCAGGGAACTCATCAGGAGAAAAAAAGGGGGAATAAGCCCTATTCTGTGCAAACGTGACAGAATACACAATGATTTCATGCCCAGACTTCTTCGAGTTAATCGCCCAAAACCCAGAACTGAGATGGACAAATCTGTCTGCTTTTTTAAAAAATTACATTTACATTTTAAAAACAAAAAGCTTTCTGTCCTGAATAGAGATGGGCACGAACTGCCAAAAGTAGCAGCCCAGATTCCCTGCCCTACCTCCTCTGGGTGCTGCTTCTGAGTGGGCACCTGCCGGAGGGGGCGGGGTGTTGAACCAACAAACACCTGTTGTGGTGGTAAACAAATTCTGAATATGAAGCGCTTTACAAATCATCAAGCCCAAACTGAAACAAATATCTCATTTTTCCCATCTATTTTCAGTGTCCCCTTTTAGATCATGGATGTGCAGACCAAAAAATGCCACTTGGTGCAGACTTTGTATTTTGCTACCTCAGACTATCAAAAAGCAATGCCCTTGTGAGCCGCAACTTTCTGACATTTCTTCTATTGAACGTACAACTTATTAGGATGTATGTAGGAGGCTCCATGATCACTGCAGATGGCGACAGCAGCCACGAAATTAAAAGACACCTGCTTCTTGGGAGGAAAGTGATGATAAACCTAGACAGCATCTTAAAAAGCAGAGACATCACCTTGCCGACAAAGGTCCGCATAGTCAAAGCTATGTTTTTTCCAGTAGCGATGTATGGAAGTGAGAGCTGGACCATAAAGAAGGCTGACCGCCGAAGAATTGATGCTTTTGAATTGTGGTGCTGGAGGAGACTCTTGAGAGTCCCCTGGACAGCAAAGAGAACAAACCTATCCATTTTGAAGGAAATCAACCCTGAGTGCTCACTGGAAGGACAGATCCTGAAGCTGAGGCTCCAATACTTTGGCCATCTCATGAGAAGAGAAGACTCCCTGGAAAAGACCCTGATGTTGGGAAAGTGTGAAGGCAAGAGGAGAAGGGGACGACAGAGGATGAGATAGTTGGACAGTGTCATCGAAGCTACCAACATGAATTTGACCCAACTCCGGGAGACAGTGGAAGACAGGAGGGCCTGGCGTGCTCTGGTCCATGAGGTCACAAAGAGTCGGATACGACTTAACGACTAAACAACAACAACAACAGGAGGCCAGCAGTCTGTACATCTCAATAGATTTTGTGTGTTATGGCTTCTTGGCTAGAAAAGAAAGAATGATAAGACGGGAGCAAAAAATGCTTAAGCCACTCTCAGTCTCTTTCAATGTGCTGACAGGATATTTTTTTTCCTTTCACTCCCTGATTCCTTCCTGTTGTATGTAACCAACAACCATATTATTTTTCATGAAGTTTCTCTGTGCTCCAGTGACAGTGAATCTGGTTGCACAGCTGTAGCGAGGGAATGATTGTCACAGCATAACCTGTTAATGATGGCTGTTTGTTCCAGGTCATGTGAATTGGAGATTTGGAGTCTTGCCAGTGGCTGTGGAAAGGCAGCATTGATTGGTTGGATAAATGTCTAGGGCAGGGGGTGTCACAAGGTGTGTCACAGCAGGCTGTCCTATGGAAAGAACAAATTGCATTGGCCACCCTGAGGCAACTGAAACAAACCAAAGATAACTCAGCTGCTTGTACTTACTCTTAGCTTTTGTCTGTGAGCAGCATCTTTAGAAGACTCACCGACAGCAAACACAGGCAAGTTGGAATCACAGATAAGAAAATAGGTTCCTTCTCAGTGCTCCAAGAAGAACTTTGCTTTAGCACAAAACAAATGATGATTATGATTGTGCCCATTATTTATTTCTGGAGGCCAGAGAAGTTGTAATCATAGTAGAAATTAGAGGGTCAGCACCGTCATGTTCAAGGTCAGATCACAAGTAGGAGATCAGAAGGAAGAAGATGGGGAAGGTATAGATAGCTTGAGACCATAATGATGAGTGCCACACCTCAAATTTGGGAATGAGGCTCTTTCCATCCTTGGCTACAGACTTTGAGATGGGGGCACTCACCGTTATTACTGAGAAATCTGTAGGTGAGGGAAGTAAGCAAATGCAGGAAATGGAAGCAAGTACAGGAAAGGAGTGACTGAAGAAAGAATACAATGGAATTAGTTGATGATGATGATGCAAATAAACTTCAGAGATTAGAACTGGGATGTAAACCAGAAAAGAAACAGTGTGAACATTATTTCCCCCCAAGAGCCTGTTTTGCTTTCCAAACAATATAGTATTGTTACCACACAACAGACTTGCTAAATGACTGTGAGTCCCACCAGCCCCCCTCTTCCTGGGTCCTGGTGGCAAAAATTCCAGGGGTTCCAGCCTGGTTTGATCACTCATGGCAGCTTTTATTAAAGGCACAGAGCCAGCCCCTACTGCCCCTTCCCCAGCATTCCCAGGGACTGAGTTCCCATCACTAACCCCCAAGAGCATAGTCAGTCCAGCTGGGGTCTCAGTTGATTCCTCCACGGTCCCTGAAAGTCCAGGTCTGGAGAAGTGGGCGGGAAGTATGAGTTCCAATCTGGATGCAGTCCCTTTAGGGATGGCTGGTAAAGGTGGATGATGGGGACCGAGCTCCATGGCACTGCTCCTCTAGAAGGCTCCATTGCTGCACTTGTTTTTGCTTGCAACTCTAATGCCCAAGCTGGGTTAGGATAGGCTCCATGGCTCACATCAGGTAGCAAGGATACCAAAGCCAGGATGATGCTGGATCAGTGGGAGGCTGCATTGCCTCAGGTCCATGACATCTTCCACAGCTGAACAGGCTGGGCAGGAGGAGAAGGCTTTCCTTGTCCTCTATCCCTCTTTGTGCACCTCTGCAGAGATGCAGATGATGGGATCTCAGTGCTTGACTGCCTCCTCCTCCTTTGTCTCCTCTTCATCTGACGTGGTTGACACGTGGGCTTGTGGGGCAGGGCCAGATGGCCTACTAGGGACACTTGTGGTGACCTTCTCAATATAACAAAAGAATGTAAAACAATTTGTCAGCCCTGTATGGCAGTTAGCATTTCAGTTGGCATCCTTATATGCTGGCCTGACAAATGTCATGGGGTACCATGCAGACAGCCGAAGCTGGAGTATTGTCCATTTCTACACAAAGCCAAAGGAAAAAAAAGGAAGCTCAAAGTGATGCTCAAATTGAATTGGGGCTTTCTTTGGTGCTTTGAAGGTTCCAGAACAGCAACTTTTATTTCAAAGAATCGAGGCAGACTCACAGTGCCCAGCTAATGTAGGATGGATTCATGGAAGGTTGAAAGCAGGGTAAGGAGTAAATTGCATGGTTCCTGTAATTGCCTCTAGCAGGCTGTCTGTCCCCACCCCACCCACTGTTGAGATTTTTGATCTAAAAATGTATTAAATATAATGTTGTATAGTAAAATGTAAAATGGCTGATATAACCTGAGTTATGGATTCAGGTGTGAACCAAGGTGAAAGACTTAATATTGTGCAGATGGAGAAAATGATGTAATCTTATGTAATGTCCAAATGATGTAATCTACATTCTGATTGGTCCCTAGATGTATAAAAGGCATGTGTAAAGGGGACATGTTATCTGCTATAAGTCAGATCATTTATTTCTATACTACGTATCATGTTATGTCATGCTGCCAGTTGAATGTCTGAAATCTATGCTCTCTGTATATTTGTAAATAGACTATGTTGAATTTTACTCTCTCAGCATTATAGTATCTTTGCAACCTGATATCTCCTAATCTTGCTTACGTCCAGAAAATGTTAACAAATTCTCAACACCCACAACAGTGATCCACTCATACCCATAATGACCAATGCTCAGGCAATCATTGTTTCTTTAAACATTTATTGTTTGCTTGCATAGCAACAGGTACAGTTTATTTTGGTGCTTAGACTCTGAAACATCTGAAGGGATCCCTAAAAGTCTTTTCACTTTGGCAATCAGTAATGAGGCAGACTAACAATTATAAATCAAATGTCTTCTACATACTAGATGGAGGAAACAGTTTAATTGTTTGATCCTGAAACTGCATTAGTTCATAATTTGAATGCTTTTATTTCCTGGCTTGAATCCCAGCTTCCAGATGACTTTCAAAGGATACATTTTCACTGTCTGTTTGGTGCTCTACAACCATTCATAATTCTGCATTCTTTATTATCAGGCTTAACTACCAAAAAAAAAAAAAAAATCCCTTGTGGGGCCAGGTGCCATTTATTTGGGAAAACTAATTAAAACTATTTTAAAGAAGTATTCTCTGTGCAAGAACTCTCCCTTTAAAAAGATGCAGAAATATTACCTATAAAAGAGGAGCCTGGTTATACCAGTAGCTTAACATCCAGGTTTTGCACTTTTCCCTGAACACCCTGTCACTACAATATATTACAGAACAGATTGTGAATACTTGATAAATATTCAGCCATAGCAAGATAAGTAAGAGAATAACTTTACTGTTATTTAAGGAAGCAGAATAGCTTAATGATTTATATTGACGGGTACCTTCCCTCAGCAAGAGATGAAAATACATAGCATTCATTTCAAAATGTTGGCAATCAAAAATGCAGGATGTTTGTTTTATAGGAAAATACTTTGCAAAATAGTCAGTTTGGAAGCTTTTGCTCTTACTTTTTGCACATCTGCTTTTAATTCCATGGCTGACAGTGCTTTCCGAAAATCATACAACATGGATTGTTTCAGTCCATCTGGTAGCATGTGCTAAACAGACTGATGTCATGATATGATAGCTGGCATCATGACATCCTCATGTTTCCAAAAAAAAAAAAAAAAAAGAAGAAGAAGGAGAAGGAAAAAGAAAAGAAAAGAAAACAAAACAAAACAAAAGCCACGTAAATAAATGATAACAATCCTACAGATCCTTCATTCATTTGCTTCTTTGTTCTGTAGGTCTAGCTAGATTCATGGATTAAAACAGTACCAAAAAACATTTTCAAGTTCTCCATCCCAGTGATGGACATGACAGTGGCTGAGGGGAAAGACCAGGGCATGCTTTTTAACAACACACTGAGTAACGTTGCCATATGTGGCTTCACAGATCTGAACCAGCAGATGTCCACAATGGGAACCCACTGTATTTGAGCATTCTATCTATGTGATTTGTCCAGGATTCTAAGATCCATGGGGAAGCCACTTTAGTAAAAGTTCTGTCTGTAGAAGAATAGTGGAGGCAATTGGGTTAACCAGTCCATCCCCAACTCTTGCAACCTGTGAGTTCTTGACCATGCTTTAAAATATATAGAGTCAATGAGGTATTTTGATATAATGGGCACATCATTGTACCAAGAATCCTAAAGAATAGCACTTTGAGTGGAAGGAATGGTTTACCCTGAATGAGAAATATTTTATCTATATGTAACCAACATTAGGCTAGCCAGATAGAGAGCAAAGCATGGGGATGGGTTATTGCTGTTTTTCCAGTTTGTGTTCTCATAATGTTATTTGTATAAGCAGAAATCTTGTGTTGACTGTTCTTTCTGGAGTATGTCAGTTGGAGAAACAATGGGTCTCATTTGTGGTAGGATTTATGAACTTGAAATGATCCCTAGAAAATAAAGTCTCTTATACTTTTGCTATTTTAATATTTATGTCAGGAGTATGGATATATGCTTCTCTCATCCACACAAACAAAGAGGAGGAACTGAAACATTATTTTCCTCATTCTCTATTCTCAAAACAAACAAACAAAGAAACAAACAAACAAATGAAAAACAAGGAATTTCCTACCATGCTTGATAAAGTTATTGTATCAACTATGAGAACATTTTGTGCAAAACTGCCAATTTTTGTGCAAAATTGTGGAAGTCATAGAATTGCTCAAATTGCATGGATTATGTGAATTTTACTTCAGAATATGAAGTACTGCATGGATTATTTACATTGTTCTTAACCATCAGCCAGTATTTGTGTGCTTGTTCTCTCTCTCTGCACTTTGCTTCTCAAAGGAAAATGGTAGTAGAGACATTTTTGTTCAAATTATAGAGACACTGAAAATAAAAAGAGAGAGAGACCTCTTTGTCTCATCATATGCTGATCGTGAAGAATTTTGTGGGGCTTTAAAATCCTTATCACATTTTCTTGTCATGTTGAGAAAGTCTAAATTGACAAGTATTCATTCCATCATTAATCAGAAGATCATAGAGATTGATCAGTTTCACTTCTGCTCATTCCTAATGTAGTGTCCAAAATCCACTGCCAACCACAACTAAGGGCTTTTGTAGCTGGGTAAAAATATATTGCTGGAATTAAAGTTGATAAACATCCAAAACATATTTTGTTTATCTGAGTGTTGCTTTATTAGAGCTAATACACTCTAGCAGTCTATGTATTATTTATGCAGGACTAAGTACTTTCAGGGAGACATTTTCTTGCAATTTATGCTAAATCTACAGTTTATGACAAATTGGAGATGATTAGCAACAGAATTCAAGAGCTACATTTCTCTGATGTGAGTCATAAATGATGAAATCCAGCTTTTGTTTAGATGCCAGTCAGGCTTATAATAACGGCCTGCTCAAGAAATAGATTGAAAATTGGCTATTTTTCAAAGAAAGATGGATCAGTTGTAATGATAATATACAGAATGTTACCATGATGATGACAACTAGAAATGCAAAGGAATTATATTCATCTGACAGAATGAGATTTAAATAGGATCCAAAGATTGGACAATAGGAGCTACTAAAACATCATTTCACTCACACTTGCATTATCAATTTAGAAAAATATAGGGGGAATTCTAAGAGTATTTGTCTTAATAAAGAGAAAATGGAGATTGTTGTCATGATCATTTTTAACACTCCAGAGCCTGGAGCTTTTCTGTCATTGATTAATTGATTGCAGAAGTTCAAGTTCAATTTATCAAGTGCCAGTTTTAGGCAATGGGCTTGGCAGTAACGGGAAACAGCTAATTTTTTTTCTGTTTTATACAGAAGTGGAACCAGATGTAAACCAAATACCAAACAGATATTTCTAGATAGATATCTTGATGGATAGATGACAGAGAGCTGCAAGCAGAGGATAAAGTAAAGAAATGATATGTTTGGATTAAACTATGGCCACATTTTTAATAAGGACTCAGATGTGCAGAAGTGTGGGTGACACAAAGTATAAAGCAGGACACTAGCCCACCATATTTAATGAGTGAGTCAACACTGGCCACAGAAGAGCGGCCAACTCTTTCCCAAGCTCCCCAGCACGTTCAGCAATTGTAAAACTGCCATGACTTGTCCACACATACCTGCCAGTCACATATGAGCAAATTAACCTACATGAATCAGCAAAATTACTTTGTCCAAAATTCTTTTCTTCCAACAGCCCGAGCATTTTACACTATGACAAAACTGACACAGAATAATGTGACCAATTAACCTGTCCAATACTGCCCAATCCCAGGAAGCACAGTGGGGAATTGAACTTCTAATCTCTGTCCCCCAGTGCAAGTACCTAAATCACTGAGGTATTCTGCTGTATATGAAACAGAGGGGTACAGTCTGAGATTGGGCAGTCTTAGACAGGGTAATTGGTCACATTGTTCTGCATCAGTTTTGTGACAGGTATAAAAGGATGGGGCAGCTGGAAGCAAGCATGGGGCTGAGTGGTTGCTATCTTGGAGTGTGCACTGTTGCTCCCCTCAGCTGGGGATTTGAGGAGGTGGGGATGGAAAGGATTGGGGATTTCTAGGAAGATTTAGTATGGAGTGGCTAGGCACCGTCATGCATCTGGTATTCATGGGATTACAACATTCTGAGATCTGTTCATCATTGTATTAAATAAAATATATTATTTGCCATTCTTGGAACCAGTTCAGCTGGCTAAGTGAAAATATTAATAGAACAGGGATGAGACAGCAATTTGCATGTCATTTGTCCTGGCCTGGGCTACCTGACAAAACTGTCCTAATATTAACTTTGAATTACAAAGCACATTGTAATGTGTTACAGAAATGTCGAAAAATAAATCTGCTGGGAGATGATAGTAAAAATAAATATGTGTATAGGTCTGGATAATGCAAGAAATACTTCATCATTATTAATACAATATGGGTGATGAATTTCCTTCCTCCTTCTGAAGCATTTCTGCATTTGTGCTTTTATTAGATAATGAAAACCTGTCAGTCACAACTTCTCTAAAAATGGTATGAAGATAAGTGCTATTAACATATGTCGTTTGTATCCAGATGCCAAGCAGGATCAAATGCCACATGCTAACTAAAGCTGAACAACCAGAAACTGGTAGCAATGGACCCTGAATCAGCTGTTTGCCAATGGGCTTCAAGGTTAATTTGAAATGTTCATCCCAGTAGTGCCCCGAATCACTAAAGTTTTTCCATCTGAAAGAAACATTAGTGGCTTGTGAATATTACTCAATTAAATATTTTTATATACTGTGCAATAATATGTTTTTGGCCAAAACTGTATTAGTAAAGGTCACTAGTGCAATACAATTGGCAAAGGTCTTAGCAGTGAATTGTTGCATGACTCAGTGTGCAACAAGAGATGCCTATACTGACCTCTTAATTTGTGGCAGTTTCTGGGAAGCTTTAATTGTATTAACACCGTGTAAAAATTTAGCGTGACACTGTTGTTGTTTAGTCGTTAAGTCATGTCCGACTCTTCATGACCCCATGGACCAGAGCATGCCAGGTCCTCCTGTCTTCCACTGCCTCCCGGAGTTGGGTCAAATTCATGTTGGTAGCTTCAATGACACTGTCCATCCATCTCATCCTCTGTCGTCCCCTTCTCCTCTTGCCTTCACACTTTCCCAACATCAGGGTCTTTTCCAGGGAGTCTTCTCTTCTCATGAGATGGCCAAAGTATTGGAGCCTCAGCTTCAGGATCTGTCCTTCCAGTGAGCACTCAGGGTTGATTTCCTTCAGAATGGATAGGTTTGTTCTCCTTGCAGTCCAGCAGACTCTAAAGAGTCTCCTCCAGCACCACAATTCAAAAGCATCAATTCTTCGGTGGTCAGCCTTCTTTATGGTTCAGCTCTCACTTCCATACATCACTACTGGAAAAACCATAGCTTAACTACTCAACTATGCGGACCTTTGTTGGCAAGGTGATGTGTCTGCTTTTTAAGATGCTGTCTAGGTTTCTCATCGCTTTCCAGTGATCATGGAGCCCAAGAAGGTAAAATCTGTCACTGCCTCCATATCTTCCCCTTCTATTTGCCAGTGGGTGATGGGACCAGTGGCCATGATCTTAGTTTTTTTGATGTTGAGCTACAGACCATTTTTTGCGCTCTCCTCTTTCACCCTCATTAAGAGGTTCTTTAATTCCTCCTCACTTTCTGCCATCAGAGTGGTATCATCTGCATATCTGAGGTTGTTGATATTTCTTCTGGCAATCTTAATTCCGGTTTGGGATTCTTCCAGTCCTGCCTTTTGCATGATGTATTCTGCATATAAGTTAAATAAGCAGGGAGACTATATACAGCCTTGTCATACTCCTTTCCCAATTTTGAACCAATCAGTTGTTCCATATCCAGTTCTAACTGTTGCTTCCTGTCCCACATATAGATTTCTCAGGAGATAGATAAGGTGGTCAGGCACTCCCATTTCTTTAAGAACTTGCCATAGTTTGCTGTGGTCCACACAAGTCAAAGGCTTTGGCGTAGTCAATGAAGCAGAAGTAGATGTTTTTCTGGAACTCTCTGGCTTTTTCCATAATCCTGCGCATATTAGCAATTTGGTCTCTAGTTCTTCTGCCCCTTCGAAATCCAGCTTGTACTTCTGGGAGTTCTCGGTCCACATACTGCTGAAGCCTACCTTGTAGGATTTTGAGCATAACCTTGCTAGCGTGTGAAATGAGTGCAATTGTACGGTAAGCATGACACTGACCATTGGACAAATATTCAATTGCTGTTGAAATATTTTATTTAGAGCATTAATGAACATACTAGATGAAGTTGCTACATCACAGTCAGACCATGTGCTGAATATAGGCACGTTAATATCATTCCATCCTAATTTCGTTCCATTTCACAAAATCACAACTGGATTCTTGTCCAGTCCTTCTTATCAGGTTATGAGACCCCTTTCCCCCCTTTTCATAGAATGTGTGCTTTTTGCATTAAAAAGTACCTGGTTTTTGTATGAATGATGCTCACAGACTAAACCCTGCTTGTGTAAATTATTTAGTTTAAATGTGCAAAATTCCTCATTATTCAGTTCAGTTTGAAGAAGGGAATGGACTGGAATGTGCTATTATTGCATAGCTTGTCTTGGAACAACATTCGTTTTTTGGGGGAAAAGATGATTAGTAGATGTTGTTGCTAGTAATTTGACCATGTGGGAGGGAAGACAGTTTACTCAACCCATGAAGATAGCACTCTCCTTTCTTAACACTCTCATTCACTCCCTCTCTCCTCCCTTCCTCTTCTCTTCTCTTCTTTTCATTTCTTTCCTTTTCTTTGAAATTTGCTAACTACTTATGAGCCTGCCAAAATGCTAAGATCATCAGGGGAGACCTTTCTCTCAATCCCACCACCCTCGCAGGTATGTATGGTGGGGATGGGGAGAGAATTTTCTCTGTCACTGCTCCCAGACTCTGGAACTCCTTACCATGTTAAGCCAGGTTGGCCTGATCTTTGCTGCCCTTTCGCAAGTAGACAAAGACCATTCTCTTCAGGCAAGCTTTCCCTTATTGACTGGCTCTAAGATGCGTTTTTTAAATGGATGGTTGTGCCTTGTTGTTTTTAAATGTGTTTTTAGTATCGATTTTATTTTCCATTTTTGATATATTTGTTTAATTTTTCAATAAATATTTGTTTATTTACTGTTTTTAGCTTTTAAATACTGACTTTTTAATGTTAAATACTGACTTTTTAATGTTGGGTCCTTTTTGAGGAGAAAGGTGGAGTAAAAATATTTTAAATAAAAAACATGCTCCAGCTTTATCATCAAGATAGTCAAAGTATTCATAAAACTTTTGGAATTGACCATTGCCAAGGTTATAAATAAAAATGTAGCTGTTCTTTGAGGATTCACTTTCTGTTCTTCAGACAAAGGCATTCTTAAAGTCAAGCATCTGCTATTTTAATTTTCAATGTACTCAGTTTGCTTGCTGAAGTTGCATTTCAGTTAGAAAGTTTTGACAAGCCATGAATATATCCTATGGATAGTGGAATTTATACACAGCCTAATATCCATCATGGTATCCAGATGGGGTTCATAAAAAGCAGAAAAATAGGAAGCAAATAAAGATGCACAAATACTATGGAAATATATAGCATCTCAGCAAGAAGCAGGCAGGTAAACTAGTGCAGGCTTCAAGTGACATAGTAATAAACAAAGACTTGCACACCATATAGGTTAGAATGTATTAATGGTTGCCCTGGCGCAATAGTCGTGGTAGGACAGAGTAATTGGACAGCAGCTTGTGCAACTATGCTGATGTGAAAGTTAAAGCTGAATGTAGCATGAATGAATGCATAACAAAAAAATTGTAAACACCATCATTTGCCTTCTTTTCCTCCTGTAAGTATATGATGTGAAAAGCTTAGCATATAACAATCATGCCAAGAGAAATGAACTGATGAATAAGCCCATCCCTTCCACTGTATTGAAAAGATTAGGAAATGGCGAAGGCGCTCATAAAAAATAATAACGAATGGTTAATGTAGTTCAAGTGTGAGTGTGAAGTCATGTACATTAGAGCAAAATATCATAATTTTGAATATGGAATGATACAATCTAAACATCCATAACTGACCAGGAAAGGAATCATTCGGCAATAGTAAATAGTTCAGTGAACCTGTTGATGATAGAAGGGCTGAGAGAAGAGCAAGCTCTGCACAAGGAATCAGTTTATAATCAAAGATCAAACTGCCAGCATCATGTAAAGCACTAGCCTGTAATGCGTGCACATTTTGAACACATTGTACGATTATGTGTGATGCATCTCACAAAGGATAGTGCATTAAATCTGAAAAAGGTGCAAAAGAGGACAACCAACATGATCAGCAGCCTCTGAAGTTAGGTTACAGGATCTGGAGTTCAATCTAGTAAAAAGGGTAGGGAGACATGATAAAGATGCATAAAATTATGGATGATGCAGAGAAATTTGTACAAACTGACCAATCTAAAACTTTGGTGAGACACTCATAGGGGTTCAGTCTTATACCCATTTAACATGTTTATGTTATGTGGACATCAATAGGATATGAACAGTGAAACTCTCCCTAAATTGCTCTTCTTATGTTTCAAATCCAGCCCAGTTTAAATGGCCCATTTAATTTCTTTGGCTCTTGGCTTGTATCCTTTACTGAAGAGGCATAATACTTTGATGTAGCTAAAAACATAAGTATTATTTGTCTTAATAAAATCTATATATCTGTTATATCAAAGCTATGCACTTCAGGAGTGTTTTTTTTTAAAAGATAGTAAATTTAAGTTAATTAAGATAGTTTTGATATGAGTGGTTTGATGTGCTTATGAAGTATATGCTTTGTGCATATTAAAAATGTGGATTAAAAAGAATTGCTTGCAGGCTAAGACCTTGTGTGCCAAAATGCAGCCTGCCACTGTTTTATAGCCAAGATATATATCCCTGGGAGTGCACAGCTATAATTTGTTATGTGTTATGACATTTTGCAATCAGTGAATCATAGTCTACAGATTAGGGTTTAGTGCTTCCAATCAGTACAATCACACTGCATTGGCTAAGATCTCGGCTGAGACGCTCTAAGATTGACCTCCATTTCCAAACTCTCTCAGCTGATAATGGAAGTTTTGAATGTGCAAGGAATTGATAATTCTTCTAAATGCTAGCAATTATGTCAACTGTGGTAATAGTATCTTTCTATACTTCTACCTGCTTTGGTACTGTACATTCAGGAGAGTTGTTATTTCCAAGAAATTATTTATTCTATTATTTAATTTCATGTCACTTTTTGCAAAAATTGCCAAGGTGGTGTATAACAAATAGAAAAAATAATCACCAACACTAGGAAGCAATTAGAAATAAGCCAGCATTATAAACAATAATTTTATCAACAATAATTTATCAACAATATTACTCAATGCAATTTGGAAGAAGAAGCCGGGGGAACCAATTGTGGGTCTACAGGTTGCATTCCATACACTGTGATGGGCAAGAGAAAAAGTCCTCTCATATATATATGTTGAGTAAGCCAATACAAATGAAAGTGTCCCAAACATCATCTCTCCTACAGATATAGCAATCAAATAAGTTCACAATACACAGGTAAAACCAACATGTGAACTGGATCCAGAAAACAGCTGCCAACCAGTGCAGATCTTTCAATATTGGTATTATATACTTCCAATACATTTCACAGCAACTGAGGCTTTCACATGGTAGCCCTAAATAGAGTACAGTGCTGAACTCTAAAAATAACATCCAGAATCTTCTTAGTGTTTGTGTTGACTTTGTGCAGTTAATTGTAGCTAATTGACCAAGTGCTGTGCATCTCTTGGTCATGTGCCTAGTCACACCCCCAAGAAGCATCCTGGCATTTAATCAGTTACCCATTATTAGCTGTGGCAAGTTACATAAACTTAATGCAAACACCAATAAGATTCTTGCTGCTGTGACTAAGGCATAGATAACTGTAGCCAAGTCTGACTGACTCAGAAAAGGCAGCAGCTGGCCCATTATCTGCATTATGCAAATACACTCTGGCTAGAGTTTGGAAAAGTTCCTATTTTAGACTACATTTCCCCAAATCCTTCAGTCAGCAAGAGTGGTGATTTTGAGTGGCCTGAGGTACATGAGGAAAAATGAGATGGATTGGTATTTAACTCCGGTAATATTGAATATAATAAATAAAAACATGCCATCTCAATGCTGGAGATACAAAAAGGAAAAAAGGACCTATATGCATATGTGGTGGGCTTGTGAAATAAGAAAGAAAGAATGGGCACTAGTTTTTAAAGAAATTAGAAAAATTATTGGATGTTCAGCAATGGATGCAGGTGAATGGACTGAGGCTGAATCCGGGCAAGACGGAGGTCCTTCGGGTGGGTGTCCCAGACATCAGTGGTCTGGGAAACTCCCTCTCTTTTGCAGGGGGGTGACTCTTACCACCAAGAGTGAGGTTCGCAGTTTGGGTGTACATCTGGAACCGGCGCTCACCATGGAGACCCAGGTGTCGTCAGTGGTCCGTTCCGCACATTTCCACCTTCAGCGGATTGCCCAGCTGCATCCCTATCTTGATGTGGGGGCACTCACCACTTTGGTCCCTGCGCTCGTAGTCTCAAGATTAGACTACTGTAATGCGCTCTACATGGGGCTGCCTTTGAGTCTGATGTGGAAATTTCAGATGGTACAGAATGCAGCGGCGAGACTTCTTACAGGGGTGAAAAGGTACCAACATATTTCCCCCACGCTGGCCGCCTTGCATTGGCTGCCCATTCGTTTCCACATTGATTTCAAAGTTCTTACGATTACATATAAAGCCCTAAACAGTTTAGGACCTCGATATCTGGCAGAGCGCCTTCTCCCACCCAGTTCTGCCAGAGTCACTTGTTCCAGCCAGGCCGGGCAGCTGAGGGGCCTAATGCTGAGGGAGGTTCGGAAGGAAAGAACGAGGAACAGGGCCTTCTCGGCAGTGGCCCCTCACCTTTGGAACAACTGGCCAGTAGAGATCCGGCTGGCTCCCTCTCTGGGTGTTTTCAGGAATAAACTTAAAACCTGGCTATTTAGGAAGGCTTTCCCTCCTGCCATATCTTAATTTCTTATACTTTCGCCACCTTGGATCTATAATATATGTTTTTTGGTTTTATTGTTTTTAAATTTGTAAACCGCCCATCTTTGGTCTAGATGGATGGGATAGAAATACAATCAATCAATCAATCAATCAATCAATCAATCAATCAATCAATCAATCAATAATATTTGCAAAGAATTGGAAAAGCAACAAACAAATCAATCTTGAAGACTGGTATAAAGAAATGTGGAGTTTAACAATTAACGATAAATTAACATATGAAATGAAAATAAGAAGAGGAATGGTAAAGTCTAATGATTTCAAAGATGTACGGAATTCATACTTGGAGTATGTCTTTTTGAAGGGGAAAGGCTATATGCCAGCAGAAGAATCAATGTATTTTTGGAGAGGAATGGGGTGAAAATGGTACACATTGATATTATTGGTCACCTAGTCCCAAGGGTGATGGTGGCACAGGTGGGAAAAGTTCAATGTGTATTGTGTGTAGTCATCATTGAGTTTGTATTTTAGATTTAATTTTGTTATTTATAATTTTTCTATTATCATCATCATCATCATCATCATCATCATCATCAACAACAACAACAACAACAACAACAACAACAAAAGGATTGGCTCAATAAAGAAAACTCCAAGCTTTAGTTTGAAGTACCTGTGCAGTATTGTTAACAATAGCACCTTTTGGAGATCATTAATTTATAGGGTTGACTGAAGTTGGAAATGACACTTTGGCACATAACAATAGGATAAGGTTATCAATGGCTGCCAGTTGCTGGTAATAGAACCAGAGGAGACGCTATGGGGCTTATGCCTTGCTTTTGGGCTTCCTAGAGGCATTTGATTTGCCAAGTCTTGAGAGATTTTCCATCTGATCCAACATGACTTCTTAATGTTTTCCCCACCCCACTTTATTGTGTTAAACCTAATTTTTTTTCAAGGATCTTATTAAAATGATAAGTACAGGAAGTCATTTTAGTTTTCTGGTAAATACATATCAAATTTTTCCATCACATGCTATTGTCAAAAGCTATAACAGAAGTCAGCAATCTAAAGTCTACAGAATAGATGTAAGAAAAAGTGGAGATGGAAGAAGGAAAAATCCAAGAAAAGATTATGAAAACCCAAGCTAATGCTTCTAATTTCTTTGGATTGTTGAATGGTGTATATTCAAGATTAATGGGAAAACATGACATACAGCCTTAGTTAAAAAACTGCTCTACAATGTCATTCTTTTTCTTCATCACACTCTGGCCATTAATGGTATTTTGATACCCCTGATTGAAATACTAAAATTACTTTGAATGCATTCCTTGACTCAAGTCATAAAGATTCATAGGACAGTAGCCCCAGAGGTACGTGTTATCTTACTGTAACACAGAGCTCTTATCTGTCTTAATATTTAACAGTAGCACTGTCCATTTGAAATACAGAATTTCCATTTGGAAGTAAGTTGAGTAAGATAAGTAGTTTGCAACGCTAAATCATGCCAAAAGCAAAAGCTTTGTTGATACTGAGACTGTAATTTTCTATTTCAGAATGGTTTGTGAACATATAGCATAAATATTTTTGAGTATATTTTCAGATACATGCAAGCAGAATCCACACAGACTTCATTTAGGTATACATATTTAATTTTTACCACCTCTTGGATGCATACCTTGACATGGAAAGGTGGTTTAAGAGTGTCAGAGAAGCCAAGAGCAATGTCGTCTGGAGGCTAGACTCCATTACAAGGATAGACTCTTAGCAGAATTGTCAAGGCTGAGACACCAGCCTAAGAGGCATCCACTCCCTTCAGGCTTAATGGTCACATCGACAGAAGATAATTATCATTATGATCAGTGCAAGGGAATATAAGAGAACAACAACGGGTATTGAATGCACTGCTCCATGAAGTTAGGCTCCTCCTCCGCCCTCTTGTCCTTCTGTCATCAAGCAAAAACCTTCATCTTTATTTATTTATTTATTTATTTATTTCATTTATACCCCGCCTATCTGGTCTTGCGACCACTCTAGGCGGCTTCCAACAACATAAAACAACAGATAAAATCACAAAATTATTACATAAACAATTTCCATAACAATTATAAAACAAAAAATAAAGATAAATAGAAAAGATAAAAAGATCAGGTATTGACTGGAGGGAAGGCCTGTATAAACATCCATGTTTTTAATTGATTTTTAAAGATACCCAGCGTGGGGGTGGCACGAATCTCCGGAGGGAGATTATTCCAGAGGCGAGGAGCCACTGCCGAGAAGGCCCGATTTCTTGTTCTTTCCCTACGGGCCTCCCTTGGCGTCAAGCTCCTCAGCCTCACCTCCTGACTCGCACGGGTGATCCGGGTAGACCTTGGTGGGAGTAGGCGTTCCGCCAAATATCGAGATCCTAAACCGTTTAGGGCCTTATAAGTAAGCATTAAAACTTTGAAGTCAATGCGGAACCGAATGGGCAGCCAATGCAATGCGGCCAGAATAGGAGAGATAAGCTGGTATTTTCTCACTCCACTAAAGAGTCTGGCCGCCGCATTCTGCACCACCTGAAGTTTCCGCATCAACCTCAAAGGTAGCCCCACGTAGAGCGCGTTACAATGGTCTAATCTTGAGATTACGAGCGCATGCACCAAGGTAGTGAGCGCCCCCATATCAAGGTAGGGCCGCAGCCGGGCAATCCGCCAAAGATGGAAAAAGGCGGAGCGGACTACCGACGCCACCTGCGTTTCCATGGTGAGCGCCGGGTCCAGATGGATCCCCAAGCTGCTAACCCCACTCTTAGCGGCCAAGGCCACCCCCCAAACGAGAGAGAGTCACCCAAGCCGCCAACCACAGGGGCACCCACCCTCAGAACCTCCGTCTTGTCCGGGTTCAGCCTCAGCCCATTTTCCTGCATCCATTGCAATACAGTCCCCAGGCAGCGCTGAAGGGACAGGACGGCATCACCTGCAGTTGGTAAAAAGGAGATGTAGAGCTGGGTGTCATCAGCATATTGATGACACGATGCTCCACACCCCCTGATGACCCGACCCAGCGGCCTCATATAGATATTAAACAGCATTGGGGAGATAATCGAGCACAATTGAGACTCCACGGGGCTGAGACACTCTCCCCAAGCTGTACTCTCTGGGGACGGTCCTCCAAGAAGGAACGGAGCCAGGCAAACGCCAAGCCACCAATTCCCAACTCAGAGAGCCTCCCCAGGAGGATACCGTGGTCGACGGTATCAAAGGCCGCCGAGATGTCGAGGAGGACCAACAGAGATGTTTTACCCCTGTCAGCCTCCCTCAACAGGTCATCATACAGGGCGACTTCCAGCGGGTGTTTAAGTGGTGGTGGTGGCAGGTCTCAGGAATGTGATATTCATTGAATTTAGATATTTTTAATGGTTTTTAAAATGTTTTAAACATTGTTTTTAATTGTGGTTTTAATATTGATATATGTTTAATTGTTCTTTAATATAGTTTTTAAAATGAAATTTTAAATTTTGTGATTATTGCATAGATTTTAATTTGTGAGAGCTGCCATGGGTCCTTGTGGGAACAAAGGTGGCATATAAATAACAAACAAACAAACAAACATACATACATACATACATACATACATACATAAATACACACATACATACATACATACATGAGGAAAAACAAGAGGAAGACTTCCATAAGGTTCAAGCAATCAAAGGGAAATAGATATCTAGATCAGGGATGCTGAAAGACTGATAGGGGAACATGAACAAAATAAAGAGAAGGTGGAAGCAATTTACTAAAGTACTGTATGGAAGAGATACAAAGTTAACATATTCCTTTACAGAAGAATCCTATGATGAAGAACCTGAAATTTTAAACAGTAAAGTGAAAGCTGCTCTCAAAGCAATTCTAAGAAATAAATCACCATGAGTAGATAGGATACTGCTAAAACTATTCTGAGTTACAGAAACTGAATAAGAATATACCAACAAATACGAAAAACAAAACATTCAATATACATTCCAATCCTCAAGAAAAGAAGCACCTAGGAGTATAGGTTCATTGCATTAAATTCCCATGCAAGCAAAGTGATGGTTAAGGTGTTGCAAGAAAGACATTTATTCTATATGGATTGAAAAATGCCTGATGTTCAAGATGAACTCTGAAAAGCAGGAGAGACTCAAAATTATATCACAATATACTAGGGCTACCAGAGCTTACTGGAGAATTTTAGAAGAAAATAAGCTTATGCCACAATAGCAAAGCTTTTAATTGTGTGCATCATGGATCATGGTAAAAAAAAAAAGTGGTGTATCTGAACACATGATTGTCCTGATTTTGTATACCTCAGTTCAATCATCAATCCAAGCAGAGACTTCAGCCAAGAAATCTCAAGACTGAGACTCAGAAGGGCAGCTATAAAGGGATTGGAAAATATAATCAAGTTAAGGATATGTCACTAGAGACCAAGGCCAAGATTATCCATGCTATTGTATTCCCGATCACTATGCATGGATTGGAAAGCTGGACAGTGAAGAAAGCTGATAGAAGAAAAATAAATTCAAACAAAATATGTTGCCTGAGGAAAGCTTTGAAGATACCATGGACTGACAGAAATACAAACTGGTGGCAGAAACCCTAATCAAATCAAGCCTGAACTTTCATTAGAAGCATGAATGATGAAGCTGTTGTATTTAGAACACATCAGGAGACAAGACTCACTGGAGAAGAATATAATGCAAAAAAGCAAAAACAAAAACAACCAACTGAAGATAACAGGAAAAGAGGAATACTAAATATGAAATAGATTGACTCATGGCCTCGAGTCTGCAAGAGCTGAGCAAGGTTTACAAGAGTTGTTAGTGATAGGCCATTTTAGATTTCATCCATTCATAGAGTTGCCATAAGTAGCAGGAGACTGCTCATAATAGAACTTAATATTTTAGGGTGATGGTAGGGTTTTGACAGCGTTAGCCTGAACTCTCCCATTCACTGTGGAGAATCCTCTTGGGAAAGGTCTGCTTTTAAAATGAGAAAGATGTTATTGGCAGTGGCAGATTGCTGATGATTAAAGACTTCCTTTCATAATTTTTGTGGGGAGCATGTGATTTTGTTGCATTACATGTAAGCCATGTGCACCCCCAAAACTGCAAAAGGAAGCCTTTAATCAGCAGCACTGATGTAGTCAGAGCTGTGTAACAGCACTTCAGCCACTCTCTCACGTTCTATTTCCCCTTCATATACATTCTTTCTTCAATATGTTGCTATGATTGTGTTAATCAACAGCACATACTATCTAAAGAAGTAATACATATAATCAACATGGAAATCAAGAGAATTAAAATGTTAAAGAGGAAAGAAAAAAGGTACTTTGATCCAAAAATTAATCAGATGGTACCTCCAGCAGCTGACACCCACACATTCTGACGGCATGGAAAGGAGTCTCCATTCACACTGGTATGGAGGAGTGCACAAATGCATCAGTATGGAAATATGCAGATGGTGGGAAGCATTTCTGCCTGAGGAAACATTTTTTCTTCTTTGTGTAAATGAGAATTGCTGTGTAAAGTATGGTACAATGATTTAAAGTATATGAAGAAAATTTGAAGAAAATTGCACAATTTGCTGAGAGGTACGCTCAAGAAATTGTATACGCTAAAGAAATCATGCTGCACACTGTAAGTAGGACTTTCTTAGCGGCTGCTCCCAGGTTCTAGAACTTACTAACAAGGAAAACTAGGTTGGCTCCCTCCCTTTATTTGTTCCACTGACTTTATTCAGGTAAGTTGGGTTCCTATGGAATGGGTTTGTAATTGTTCTTAATGTATCTTAAAGAACTGTTCTAATTGTATATCCTTTATTAGATTTTTATGTTAATGTATTTGAGCCACAGTTTAGGGGGAAGTTCTAATATGAATCAATAAATCAATTAAGTGATTGATATTATTTGTGCTTGATCTTTTACTTAGAATAAATATAGAAATTAAAATTAGAAAATGGAAACATGAAAGAATAGATGGTGGTATATGATCCTACCACAACAAAGGCAAAGGTAAACCAAGCTTTAGATATTAAAGTATTTTAGTAATGACAGCTAGGGTGGAGGTCAAATGTCAGGGGACTCTCATACACAATTCAAAGAAGAGTTTGAATTTAAAATACAGATGTTGTAAAGATTTTTTCTTTTGCCTCTTAATCCCTAGATGTTATCTTATCCCTTTCTGCAAAATGTTTTTACTCCTATATTTGGCACAAAAATCAATGTTGGATGAGATGCAGTGAAATTTCAACATCAGCTGTTATTCTTTGCGGAGATCTAGTGCTATGAGATGATGAAAAAAAGAGTCTACTTTTTTATCCTAGCAGCTTCTTAAAAAGTGTCTCTAAACATAGCGGCCAGTCCAGATACTACTGGTTTGATTCTGAGTTTGTTTTCCGCTCTTGATTCTGAATTCCAGTTTGGATCACAGTATTACAAAGAGTCTAGTTACCATTTTACCCCACCCCTTGATATTAGTAGACCATGCACGCACGCACACACACACACACATTTCTCCAACCCCCCTGATTTTCCCAACCCTGCCAATTATACTAAAAATGGCAATTTGCACCTCATAAAAATCTCTAGGGGGTATAGTTTCCTGTTTAAATGCTTGTTTTCTCGCTTATAGACCTGTTTTTTTTTTAAAGAAATGACCATTTTAAAAAACAGATTTACTACAGGCCCAGCAGGAATAATATTTAAATAAATATTGTTCTCCCAGAGTCTTTGAGGTGGTCTGCCTTTTGTCCTTTTTGACATAGATTTTGGGGAGCAGTTGAAGAGATTGGGGGCTGGAGAAGAGGCCATGATGGGATTTTGGGAGGCACAGTTGTGTCACAGAACAGAGCATTAATCTCTTTTGGGGTTGGGTAAGGATTTTTTTTTGCAAACATGTTTTTATTTCTTGAACATACCAATCTTCATAGCACCTGTACCTCAAAACCACAGGTTTAAAACTGCAGGTATTTTTTTGACAGTACTCAGGACATCTATTGTATTGCAGCAAAGCTTTTCAAGGTACACATCATTAAAAATGTACAACTCTAAATTAGCTGTGTTTATGTGCATCTGTGTTTTGATTCATTTTTCGAAATGTTGATCAACAGTTCTATTCAGGTCATGCCTTTTCTGCTACTGCTAGCTGGCTTCCCTTGCCCTTTAGGAGAGTAATTAACTGTTAATTTTGGTATATCCCGCTATGACTGTGATGCTGCTGAGTCTATGTCACAGGCTTTTAAAATGCAGTAGCACTTGACACGTTTTGCTTTAGCCATTGGGAAACATCCTTTCTCTAAGTACTTTCCTACTTCAATTTTCCCCTCATTTGACTTTTGAAGTTGGATGAGGGGTGCAGAACTGGCATCATTAATATTTCATCATTTTTCTTAGTTTAACTGATATGATTTTGTATCTTGTTCAGCTCTTCTGCTGCTGTGATGCCACAGAATGATGACAGATAGTTGGAGCTCACCCTCTGATTGTTTCACGGGATATGTTATGAGCAGGGAAACAAACACCAACTGGCTACATCATTAATCTATATGGAGTTAATGAAACGCTGTCCATTATATTTGAATTGCATCTTTTGCTGTAATATCATATCTTGGTGCAGTTTTCAAGTGGGCTGCTCTTGATGTCAGATGATTTTAATTAAAGGGTGATCCAGAAAAGGCAAAAAATATATTTGCTCCTGCAAAACTTTAAAAGGCAGAATGCTTCAGGGAGATCCTCCCGCTTCTGTGATTTTGAGTGATAAAAATTAATTGAAATGCATGTTTAAATCCAATCTATCAAATATTTAGCAATAGTCCAAAGATGTCATATGCTTCCTTTGTGCACATGAATATAAATGTTTGCTCTGATGGATTAAGCTGAGCTCTATTTACCATATTTAAAGATGAGCATAACTCAGAAAACTATGTCACAAGACACTGAATATTAATCAGAATGACAGTATGTTTGATTCTCCCTACATAAAAATTCTTACAGATATGTGTTATTTATGCTGATTAATTTCCTGTGTGAGTGCATGTGCCTAGAGGGAGAGTTAAGAGCCCTTTAGTTTGATTTCATGAAACCTAGTGTCCATGGAAAAATAGTTCTAAACAAGAAATAAAAGACCCAAGTTTCAGAGAGTATGTAGAGCAAGAGAACAATAGCAAACACAAATCTGAAAAGGAGGTTAAGTTTATTATATTTCTTGAGTAATCTCTATGAGTTAGTGTTTAATAGATAATCAATTTAAATGTCCTGGTGGAGAAATTGTGTGGATGTTTGTAGTGTTCTCAAGAGGTTGCTATTATTATATTGAAACTTCTGTGATCTGATTTATGAAACAGAAACTATAAAGCCATGTTTACAAAATGAGTGCTAAATTTTAAATATTTAATTATGTATCATCCAATAAAAAAGCATTTGTGTAGAGTAATATAAACTGGAAGTGCAATGCATAATGAATCATTTACATTATATTATACTATTAATAATATATTAATAATGTCTATGATATCCAAAATGTTACAGTATTTTTCAGTCCTTCTCTTCTTCATCCTCAAAACACCCTTAATGAGGTGGGGTGGAAGTCATAATTTATAGTTGACTATAAGCATACTGTTTTGCCAAAGAAGCCTGCTGAGTTTATTTCTTAAGTGAGAAGACAAAAAAAGAGAGGAACCTTTGCTATGCTGTCCTGTAGCACACGGGACCTGTTACTGGGCACCCTGCAGTCAGGTCTACACAAGCAGTAGAAGATGCATGGCATGGTCAAATGGATTGTGCCGCTCTGAGCTACAAAGAAAACAACTTTTGAATTCTTTCCATGTACCCCCCCTCCCCATAAATTTACAAGTGCACATCAGAATGGTCAGATTGTAGCATTTTGCCCACTGTGATGGTGTTCTATTTTAAAGGCATACTTTGTTTTGACAGAGGAATTATTGCTGCATGGGAGTGTAGCAATAGATTCTGTGCAGCAGAGAAAATCAGCGTCCCACAAGGAAATTCTAAAAATGGGAGCATCCCAAACAAACAAACGAACAAACAAACACTTTGAAATGGAAGTGACACCACGCAAGAGAAAATCCCAGAAGCTGACTCCTTTTTTCATCAGTTAACCACTTCTCACCCAAACACAAAGCAATTTTCAGGACTATTTTTCAAGAAGTGTGAATTGTAGTGAGCACAAGAGAGTATCTTGTAGACCTTCTTGACTGCTGTCATTGGTGTTGTCAACATTTATTTAGCCTGTCCTTTACTATGTAAAGTTTGGCATCTTTTTTTTTTTGCCAGCAAAGTGGGCATGATATTGTGCAGCAATATTGGGCCATTTCCTGGCATTTTGAATCGTGGGTACAGAAGCACAATATCCCTCATTTGTAAACCAGAGGTTTTTTGAAGAATGGAATTAAAAATGTGTTCCATCTTATCAGATGAAATTCAAAAGTATCAGTTCTATCACTTACTGCATGTAAAATTTTCTGGTGAAACAATACCAAGGCAAGATTGGTTTAACTCCACAGAAGAACTCTTGGATGCTTTATCTGCATGTAATGACACAAACCTGCTTACTTATATCAGTTTTTAAACTGAAATGTCACACAGTTCACATGTTACATAAGGCATATTCAATGTGAACAAATGTCAAAGGTAAGGACAGCCTTTAACCAGTTTCTGTTGTGCCTTCTCACAGCAACAAATGGGATCACCTGGAAATATGTTATTTAAATTCATATTTCACCTTTAATGTAGGGTGCCCTAATGCCCAATTAGTCCTGAGGTTGCCTAGAAAATTCCTGGTTGCACAAAATATACTTCTATCATTATGCTATATGTTAATGTTCTACATTTCTACTTTCTGCCAATTCTCCTTAATTTTTTTTAATGTGCCATCATGTTGCCTCTGACTTATGACAACCCTATGAATGAGCAATCTCCAAATGTCCTGTCCTCAACTGCCCTGCTCAGATCTTGTAAATTCAAGCCTGTGATTTCCTTTAGGGAGTCAGTCCATCTTGCACTTGGTCTTCCTCTTTTCCTGCTGCATTCCATCTGACAGCATCAGTTTCAGCATTTTTATCTAGAACCATTTGTTTGTCTTTCTGACAGTCCAGTGTATCCAAAGAGCTCTCCTCCAGCACCACATTTAAAATCAATCACATTTAAAATCAATCAGCTTTCTTAACTGACCAGCTTTCACAACCATACATGTTGAACAGAAATATAAGAGTGTGGATGATCTTGGTCTTTGTCTCCAATGACACTTCCTTACACATGATGATCTTTCCTAATCCCTTCATTGCTGCCCATTTGAGTCTCAGTCTTCTGATTTCTTGGCTGCAGTCTCCCTTTGGATTGACGATTGAACCAAGGCATACAAAGTCACTATTTCAATTTCTTCATTGTCAATGTTAAAGTTGTGTAGTCCTTCTGTGGTCATTATTTTTGTATAGGGGTGGAAAAAAGACAATTTTTTTTTTAAAAAAAGAGAATAACATTTTGGTAAAATTCTCATGGATGGGTTGAAGGGCTCATGAGTTGGTTTTAGACAGGACATGTTTGAGGCTGCATGACTGTCCTGTCCTTCACTGTGCAATTGTCTTCCTGGTAGTCTGCAGCTTTTCTGCCTCCCCATATTTCAGTTAAAGCACACCAGAAGACAACAGGGCTGAAAACCTGTTGCTTTGCATAGTATGCTGCAACAAGAGTAGGTGCACTGAACCAATGGGGATCTAGTGAATCAACTCCTCTATAAATTCAAATTATTCCAGTTACAACCTATTATGCTAAGGAACAGGATTTGAGCTATTATGAGTTTAACAGCTTCCATGGGGCCTTTTAAGATCAAGAAGTGTAGCTACCACATAACAAAAAAGTATATTTTAAAACAAAAATACAATAAAAAGAACTTTTGAGGTGTCCTAAGAATGAGGCAGTAAAAGGGAGGACTCTTTTTCAGGGGAAGAAAAATGTTGAATGATACAGATGAGATTTTGGCATAGCACTAATATATGTTACTGCTGAATAGCCCCTTGATTGCCACAAATCAGCACCTTTCATGCTACCTTGGTATGTAGGATTGCCAGGTCTCAGCATGCTAGATGAGGTACCAAAGAACTGGTATGATCTTCTGGACCTACAGGCAGGAAACTAAATCTTGGGCTGAGCAGTGTTGGGGGAAGAGAAAGTTTTATCTGATCCTGTGTGGTGATTTAAATCCTGGTCATCCATCTCCTTCCTATTCCCAATTGGCATTAGGGTTCATTGGTTGTGAACAAGGGTGCTCATGTGTATGTTGCTCACACAGTATTATTCAAGAGATAGTGCAGAAAATCTGCAATCTCTCTCGCGCACACACATATTTTCCTTTATTACACAAGGTCCTGCTTCCAGTGCCATCACATGTGCCTGCTTCTTCGTCTTGTGTTTGACTCTGAAATCTCATGGAATAGGAACATGCTGACTTGGCAACCTTATTATTAATTTTGTGCCTGGACATCGCATTGTTTCAAAGAGGATTCGTTCAAGACCTAGTGCCCAATTTCTTTACTATCACTTAACCCAATTTCAGATTACTTTTAATTATCTATTCTTTTAATATACGTCTGGTTAAACAGTACTTTTCTGAGACTGTTACAGCTTTATTGCTTTATCACCATTTTGCTGCCTTTCTTGTTGTGTTCCAGGTCATGGCTCAGGCTTCCTATGTTTCGGTTTTAATATATTCGGTTTGTTTTGGAAGATGGACCCATGTGCATGTACAAAAGTGACAACACAGCAAGATAGTACAAAGATTCCAGAACTCCTATGAGATGTATGGCTTTTAGAATGGAGAGAACCTAGGGTTGAGTGCATATAGGTTACACCACTCAATGAGAGTGGATCATGTTGAGTATTGTTGTTGTTGTTTAGTCGTTTAGTCGTGTCCGACTCTTCGTGACCCCATGGACCAGAGCACGCCAGGCCCTCCTGTCTTCCACTGCCTCCCGGAGTTGGGTCAAATTCATGCTGGTCGCTTCGATGGCACTGTCCAACCATCTCGTCCTCTGTCGTCCCCTTCTCCTCTTGCCTTCACACTTTCCCAACATCAGGGTCTTTTCCAGGGAGTCTTCTCTTCTCATGAGATGGCCAAAGTATTGGAGCCTCAGCTTCAGGATCTGTCCTTCCAGTGAGCATAGCCACCTATAAATAAGTCACACCTGGTTCAATTAGACTTCCCTTTTGATAAGTGTATATAGGATTGTAACCTTTGTTATTTCTCTGTTTTAAAGTCTTCTTGATTTACAAACCCCTGTAATTTGTGTTTCATAGAACATGCTAAATAAATAAATAAATAAATTTATTGTCATTGTAAGTATATACATAGTATACCCATACAACGAAATTCACTAAGCTGATTAGAATGAATGCAAATATTCATTCTAATTGTCTGAAATTCTGGTTTTAGATAGACTTTGAAATATTTCTTTAAATATGCTTGATGACTGAAACAGAAGTTCAATATCCTAAATGAAATCTGTGTTTTAGATATCTTAGTATCCAAGTCGAGTGTTTTCACTGCGATGAAAAGTGATTTTTTTTTAAAAAAAAGCTTTATAATTGTGTATTTAGCATTATGCTGCAGTAAATACATAAATGGGTTTTAAAATATGGGAGCTATATCAATATTCAATATTTTATAACTTTCAAATGAAATGATTAGCATAACTTGGAATGGATCCCTATCTCCATGCATTTATATCCATGTTACATTATTTAATATACACTATCATAATCACATTTCTTATAGTTGTGTTTATTGCCTTTCCTGTACATTAACTTACCTTTTCAATATGATCAGCATCAGGAGTTAAAGCTGCATTTGATTATTTATATTTAACAAATGAAATCTACTGAATTTTTTGTTGGAGTTTTAACAACCTCATGTGCTGCCTATAGTTTGAGTGACTGGGAGGGATTTTTTCGGGCTGGTGTGAGTGTGAATC
Organism: Intellagama lesueurii; assembly: GCA_037013535.1. Taxonomy (NCBI): domain Eukaryota; kingdom Metazoa; phylum Chordata; class Lepidosauria; order Squamata; family Agamidae; genus Intellagama; species Intellagama lesueurii. The sequence goes on along the minus strand of JBAJHW010000003.1, from coordinate 52,390,726 downwards.
TGTTCAGTACTGGCCAACCATTTCCTCCCACCTCTGAATTCAAAGAGAGCCCCATCTCTCTGCTGAGTGTTTTTTTTTAGTCAGTCAGTATTTTTTGTTTGATGTTGATCTGTTAACTACTGTAAGTCATGAAATATTTTTTTCTTTCTACAACCAATGTCTCAGAGTGAATTATTGAGACCTTAAGTGCTAGTTAATAAGAAAGGGGTGGACTATCTGGGAACTTGTAGCGATTCGTCTCTGTAGATTTCTGTGCTTCTACTGTGTAGTTAAAGGAATTTTACCAGAAATGCAAAACACTGCAACATTTTATATAGTTACAGAACTCAAAGATTGGCCTTAGTTGCAGCAACACAGGCCACTGACTATAATGAAGAGACTTCATCTCAGTTCTGAATATTAAGGCCTAGACAAAAACCAGATGAAGGCTATGAAGCCACATGAATCACACACTGTAATAGTAGAGAACTAAGAATACTGCTTATTCCCTTCCCTCAAATGTGTTTTTCACTCTGTTATGCTGGAATATAAAGGTCTCTTCTATTTCTCTCTATGAAAGAAATTCACAGTATTTTCATGGCAGATGCTGTGATATGTTGGCAAGGATAGTTTAAGCTATGAGAATGTTGGCAAAGATAGTATATGTTACTAGAATAAAGCGTATACTACTAGAATGCTGGCAAAGATAGTATGAGAGTTGAGCTATATGTTACAGATAGCACACAATTAGAAGTGGCAGTGCCTAGGATTGCCTTTACACTGTTAAAACTACTGCACCAGCTGTGCCCATATCTTGAGAGGGCTGATTTGGCCATGGTGGAACATGCCTTAGTTACATCCCAGCTGGATTACTGTAACTCACTCTATATGGGGCTGCCTTTGGAAATTTTCCTGAAACTTCAGCGGGTACAAAACACTGCAGCCAGATTGTTAAATTGGACTGGTTATGAGGATCATGCAGTCACCTTGCTACTGTAGCTCCACTCGATGCCAATCCATTTTCAGGCACAATTCAAAGTACTGTTTTTACCCTATAAAGCCCTAAATGGCTTGGATCCAAGCTGTTTCAAAGACTGCATCTCTCTTTATGAGCTTGCCTGGGTGTTAAGATCATCAGGGGAGGGCTTTCTCTCAGTCTCGCCACCTTCACAGGTAAATTTGGTGAGTACACAGGAGAAGGCCTTCTTTGTTGCTGCTCCCAGACTTTGCAACTCCCTCCCACAGGAGGCTAGGCTAGCTCCATCCTTGCCATCCTTCCACAAGCAGGAGAATATCTTTCTCTACAGGAAGCCTTTCCCTTAGTGACTGGCTGTCTAAGAGAGGTTTTCAAACAGGATAATTTGTATTTTTGTTGCTTTTAAATCTATGTTAGTAATACTTTTACCTAATATTTTTAATATTATTTATTTAATTCTTTTAAAAATATTTGAACAATGTACTGTTTTTCGCTTTTAATATTATGTTTTTAATTATGTCAGCTGCCTTGGGTCCTTTTTAAGGAGAAAGGTGGGGTAAAATATTTTAACTAAGTAAGTAAGTAAGTAAGTAAGTAAGTAAGTAAGTAAGTAAGTAAGTAAGTAAGTAAGTAAGAGAAGCTGAAATCACATTAGAGTTTCAGAGATGTGATTCCAGGGATGTGAAAACCCAGTCTGTAACGTATAATTTAAATCCAAACTACCAGAATGTAAATCCAATCCCTTCCTCATCTCCCACCGATGAATTTATTTTAATCCCTCATGGGATTACCAATATTGAACAATAGCACTTTATCCCATGAGCTGGCATGTCAAAGGATTAGAAAAATATTTGTTATAATATATGCACAAGAAGGCTAATAAAAATTTCCAGGGTATAGTGACAAAAGTATAGTGGAAAAGGTATATTGGCATCTCAAGCTCTAAATTAGGCTAAGCCTATGGAGAACAAAAGCTACACATCTTGCTGAATGAATGAATGCCGAAAAAGTGTCTCCCACCAGGACAAGACTCCCGCCAGGACAATGCCTTTGTGTTCTTCCTGCACTGCAACAACAGGCAAACTTGGTTACTCTTCTGCGATTTAGACTGTATATGCATGTACTGTGGCACAACAATTGATTTCTGTGTATAATGCCACTATTGGATATGTGTGTGTCTGCTTGTTTTTTGCTAATAAAATTATACGAACTTGCCTGAGATAAAAATCCAAGAATACAAAATTGTATTTTGCCCTAAAGATATATCAAACAGTAAGTGCAACTATATAATGGATCTCTTCATTGCACTTTCTTAATTAAAATGAACTGTATTTCATTTTTATAGTGCAGTTTCACTAGGACCAACCAGAACAGGAGAGCTGACAGTGACAGGAGATTTTTAATCCCCAGGAAATAAAGCAGGAAAGGAGGACGGACCATTAATTAACGTGGCAGACAATGAAGTAAACTTTGAAATTTTATTTGTTTGAAAATGCACTCCAAATTATTTCCACTATGCATTTTTTAGTTTTGCATTGTCTTCATCAGAAGCAATTTGATCAATTAAAATGTTAGGATAAACAATGCATTATATTATGTTAAAGTGGTTTTGAAGAGGAGATAAAATGTGATTAGTGTTATCACAGAATCATAGAATAACTGAGTTGGAAGACGCCTATGAGGCCATCGAGTCCATCTCCCTGCTAAATGCAGCAATCCAAATCAAAGCAGATCTGACAGAGGGTTGTATGCATATTGCTCTGTTCAGTCTGAAAAGGGGTGAGGCTTTCTGCATGTTCTACATCAAGATATCAAAAGGTCTATTTCTGCATGTTTCAAGCAAAGTCAAACAAAAGTTCTTAAGGTGACTTGAGCAGTGCCTGCTGCCTGTTCCTCTGTTTCTCTTTTATCTGCTCCCTGGGGGCTGGAGAGGGTAGAAGAAGATAGAGAAACAATTGCTGAAGGTGTTCTCCATGCCATTCCCCTGCCCGATCCGGACAGAAATCACATGGAACTTCTTTTCTAGCAGTGGTTGCGGGGGTGGGTGAGCCAAGGGAGAAGCAAAAACAGCTGCTGGCATTCTCAGCAGCCCTTCACAGCTGACAAGAGGATACTGGAACCCATGTTCCTGAATCACCACTCCAGAGAGAAAGTGGTGCTGAGAAGTGTGTGCACAGTAGACCAGAAGTGCCAGTATCTATTCCAGAGGAAAGTGTCACTAAGACAACCCACATCTGGCACTAAGTGGGTGTGGTGGGTCCTTTGCAAGAAAAGAGAGTGAGGTGGTGGATGGTTCAGGTGGACCACTTATCTGTAGGACCCTAGGACAACCTCCATGAGTTCACCATTCAATCCCTGACATCATTCCTAGGAATGCTTTTAGGATAGAATATTTTCTTCCTTTTGTAAATAAGTTGTTTATGGGATCCTTATTGTAAAGCTTGAGTACCTATGATTTTACCGGGTACAGTCAGTTGGGACTGTTTTAAAAGCAACTCACTACTTCTGAACATTTCTCTGCTTGGTTCTTTAATAAAATTAAGGCTTAAGTAAGCATTATGGACAGTCCACCATTAGAACAGGGGATTCCTGAAATGCTGTCTTTCTGTGTTTGTCACAGGGTTTGCAAATCCCTTTGTTTTGCTTCATAGTTTGCTTTGTCTTCAGTACATAAGCAAGTTCTTTATAGGTCTGATTTCTTAGACATGGAGATCTGTCTAAATCACATATGTTGAACACTAATATGAATCTCACCTCTAATGATACATCTGGTCCTGCATTAAAAATTGGAGTTGATCCGGTGTGTTTGCCTAAACCCAAGGTTGGCTTTGCTGTTGAGCTGCACAGCTTTGTAGCAAGATGACTTAGTTGTTGTTAAGGAGATGGAAGATAGCTCTGGAGAAGATGCTTTCCTTCTCCAATATAGAAGCTTGTGTATACAGAATATAAGAAGCTCCAATGCAGAATCTTGTGTATACAGAATATAATCACTACCACCTCTCACTTGTTAAACAAGTGAGAGGTGGTAGTGATACCACCAAAAAATATAGGAAAAGAGCATACTGGAAGTGTAGACAGCTTCTGACAGCAGCACACCCACCCACGTTCATTTATTAATCCTTTGCTCTCACTCTCACTCTTTTGGGGAGAGGGACTCCCCAATTCCATACTAACAATCTAACAATCTAATCTTCTTTCTCTCACAATACAGCCTATAATATTTCCATGTTTTGTTATTATACATGACAGATTCTGTAAAATTGCTTGGTTAATCTGTAGTGGTCAACCTGCAGCATTTCCCCAAAAAGGTCTTTGACAATGAGTCCACAGAATTCCTGGGGCTGCAACAGCAGACTGTAGGAACGCATATCCAGAGCAAAGCCGGGAAGCTGGCCCATTCAGCACAGATGATATTGGCAGCAGAGGCAGGTTTAGAGTGACAGTTTAAATATATGTTGTTACATGAACCTGCTAGCCTCTGTTTGAGACTTTGTTCTTTTCTGTGTTGACAGTTGCTTTAGCCAGGTGTAATCCTTGAAACAAAATGAAACAAAACAACATAAAGCTGCATTGCACATAGTTCTACCTTCACTAAGCATCACATACTGTAGGATCTGAAGATGAATAGATCAGGCAGCTGGCTCTACCATTAGACTTTGTGGAGCAACCACCTTAGATGGCCAGTACCGGCAGGGTAGAAATGTTATTTTCCTTGGCTGTTCCTCCTGAGTCTCCCATCTGTTGTCCTTTGTTGGAAGCTAAAGCTATGCGTGAAACACAGGTTGTCCTGATTTCCTAAATTCTCTTGTTATATCTGATATATATACAGTGGTGCCTCAACTTACGAACGTCCCTACTTACAACCATTTCGAGTTACGACCAGCTCCGGCCACAAAATTTTGCTTCTACTTGCAACCAGAGCTTCCACTTACGAACAGAAAAAGGCAGGGGAAAAAGGCGGGAAATTCAAATTGCTAACTGTAGGTGGCGAGGAGGCTGCTTCTTTGTAGCTCTTTCGCCCCAGCAGTTAGAGAGTGTGCGTCGTCATCGCAGGCTTGGGACTGCCTCCTTCTGCTTCTGAGAGTGTGTGTGTGTGTTTGCAGGGAGGCTTTGAGCTGGGGGGTTATGTTTCTGTGCTGTGATGGGTCTTGGGGGGTTTGTTTGTTTTTTGGTTTTTTCCCCCCATTTCTGATGGGTCTTGGGGTTTTTTGTTGCTTTTTGGAGTGTTTTTCCCCATTTCCGATGGGTCTTGGGGGGGTTGTTTGTTTTTTGGTTTTTTTCCCCCATTTCCGATGGGTCTTGGGGTTTTTTGTTGCTTTTTGGGGTTTTCCCCCCATTTCCGATGGGTCTTGGGGGGTTTGTTTGTTTTTTGGCTGTCCAGTTTACTTTTAGTATCTGTAGAAAAGGCAGGAAGTCACCATCTTGTCCTTTCCCTTAGTCAGCAAAAATATCTTGGTTGGTCTTAGTTGGATAGATAGATATCCTGGGAGATGTGAGTTAACTTTTTTTCCAAAGGTAATGGTTTTTAACTTCAGAAATGTAAACGTTTTATGCTTAATATGGGAGGATACTCTAGTAGCTGACCACATGCCTTCTTTCCTTTGGCAACTGCACTGCATATTGGGAGACATGGGAAGAATCTAGACTATTTGTCTGCTCAAGCTCTGATCATGTCACTTTGGTTTGGTGAAGAAGATTGGTTATAATATGCAGATCATAATTCTGTTGTGTAGTGACAATGATGTAAATCCAGCATATTGCTGATGCTGTAGCAATGGAATGAAGAAATTCTTTCTCTCTCCCACCCTGCAGTCCTTAGCATGGATAGGAAATGAGCTCTAGAGGATTATCCAGCCCTCTGGAGTGAATGTTTAGAGTGCCTCGGGAGGGAAAAATGGTGATGAGCAGACCTGACCCTTCTCTAATGAAAGCTATTTTATCAGTGAATGCATCCTGTTGGATCCTAGCCTTTGTCACTATAAATGTCATTTAAGTCTGGACAGGAAACCTTGGGAAGCAAGAGGTTTTTCACTGGTTTAATCAAAACGAAGGAGCATGTACTTGCTATTTTGAAAGGAAATGAATGGTCTTTTCTTTCTCTCTCCTTCTTCCCTCCCTTCCTCTTTCCCCTCCTTCTGGTACCAAGTTTTATATACAACCTTTCTGGACCAATGCCAAATTGGCTTGTACACAGAGTTAGACCAGAAAAAGCAGATGTCATCAATGTATTAATTTTTTTTTAAAACCCTCTTAAAACACTCAGGAATTAAGTCTAGAAATACTAGGGTTGCAGGTTCAGTTAAACAAAAATATCAAAACCAAAACAGTAAAAAGTAAGTCAGTCAGTCAGTCAGTCAGTAAATTTCTCTTTCTCCCCTCAAAAAAAAAAATTCTTCATGGAGAAGCCAACTTCCACCCTCTAGTGGCCAAACTATACTTTGTAATTTGGGGTTTATGTGGAGATTAGGGTTACAGAACTTTCACCCTAAAAACATGGCAGAATTTTCACACTAGATGGCACAAAGATAGTTTTTGAGTGTTTAAAAAAATATTTTGAATGTCAATATGGCAGCGTTGGTGTCCCATGGATGTTGGGGGCTACATTTGGGGGACTTGGGTGGTTGTGTGCAATCCAAAGGGTGCCTGTTGCTCACACTTGATATAGGCCACACTTCGCTATGGAGGTCCACCTGAATGTCTGGGAGTAGTGGCTTGATACAAATTATGTTGTACTCATTCAAACTTGCACTGGATGACATTTTTCTTTCATTCATTTTCCCCTTGAAACATGCTATAGAATGTGTCTCTGGCTGCGGCTTTGAACTGGGTAAGCTAATACATTAATATTGATTTTATGCTTCTTAAAACTTTTAGGTCTAAATTTATCTAGGCAGCAACAACCTTGAATTGAAAAATGTTTTCATAAAAAAGAAAAAGTAAAAATCCCTCCTCTTCTGTTAATGCTCACCTCATGCTCTAAGTCATTCTTCCGGTCCTAAATTCAGTGGTGCTTTAGCTGAAAGAGGGAGAGACTTAAACCAATTCTCTTTGAAGTGTTTTTAAAAGCACCCCTCAATTCCCACAGCACAAAAACATTAATATAATATATTTTAGGAAGGACATTGCAGAGGTGGAACAGAAAGCCAGGCTGACCCTTTTGGATTAAATATCCCCTTAAAGAAAGAAATATCAATGCCATGGATGAAATAATTGCAGAGAAGGGTTTCATAAATATACTTTAGGCAGAAGTGCTTCATGAGCACTGCATAGTGGATATAATCATTCTTAAGAGGCTGTTTAAAAATTATTCCCCGATAGTTCTATTCATTTCCCCCTTATCTGGATCAGAGCTATATCTTTCTTCAAAGTCTTTTCTCCCCTTCCACTGTGATATTTTATTACCAGTATTTTTCAATTGCTTTTTACTTTCTCTTGGCTCATTCTCAATTTTGAAACAGCCTATGCTGGATTTCTGGCTTGCATAGCCTATTGTAATACATGAATCTTCTATCAGTGACCCTGAAGTGCATTCATGTAGTACAGATATATGGCTAAAAATGTGTTAACCTTTGGGTGGCTGGGTGGATGCTTTGAACTGCACCCCCCCCCCCAATGAAGAAATGGAGGACAAGAGAGAAAAGCACAAGCAATCAGATGGTTAATGACTTCAAGACACTTTTTCATGTTGCTCTAATTTTGAGCAAAAGTACATTGGCTTCCTGTGAAGCGGGGGATTGATTTTTAAACCTAGTATTTGCAGACCAAGCACTATATGGCTCAGGTCCAGTATTTTAGAAAGATGGTTAAAGCGAAAGAGTCCCACACTATCTCTTTGTTCTTCAGAAAATCATCAAAAGCTGCAGACTCCTGTGGTATCTTCTTATGGCTTGTGGACTGCTCTCTTTTAAGATCACTTCTATATTTTAATTTAATTTAATCTAACATTTAATATGTTATTAAGTCTTCTTTAATATTTGAATAGTTTATTGTTCCTAGCTTTTAATGTTGTGTTTTTTTAATGGTGTAAGCAATCTCCAGTCCTATTTTAGGAGATATGTGGGGTAAAATATTTTAAATAAAATTAAAAAAAAATCTTTTGGTTTTTAATGGACCAATTTATCATTTATTTTAGACCATATATTTTATGAGCTTGTTTTAGACACATTGCAGGACACAATTATAGTGCTACCTCTTCATTTAGCTGATGATGCACATGTGTTTTCCACTGCCCCCTCACATATTGTCTGTCCATAATTATCTTTCACAGTTCAAACTGGTCAGTCTGAGCTGACTAACATATGCTAATCTGCCTCTTTTGTGATGCTGCCTCATTTTCCTTTAAGCCCACTGACTGACTGACTACAACGATCTGGTAAACAACACATTTGCCATTCCACACTGATGGAAAACAATTGGCTCCAGCTTTCAAAATTACAGTTCTGCTTAGCATTCATACTCATACTTGATGGTCTTCAGATAGTGCTGACCATTGTCCAATTAGTTTTGAGCAGTGCTTGCTGCAATATATTGCCTCTGATGCAGGCAGGTCACCCTAAAGAACTTAGATTTGTTAATATCTAATATTCTGAAAAGAGGTCTAGAAGTCTTGCCATGTGCAAAGTGCCTTTTTCTTTGTGTGCCCTTTTTTGTTTGTTTTTGAATGTGTAGATAAAAGTACTTTTGACCATCTGAAGAGGTGCAGACCAATCTGGGCAAAAGCAGGAAAGAGATACATACAGTATATAGAGTCTTCTATATGCTACATATGTATGTGTGTGTGTGTGTGTGTGTGTGTGTTGTGTGTGTGTGTATACATATATACATGTACAGTGGTACCTCGGTTTACGAACGCCTCGGTTAACGTAATTTTCGGTTTACAAACGAAAATCCATTGAAAATAATACCTTGGTTTACAATTTTTTTCCGCAATACGAAGCAAGTTTGCATTGTGCCTGGGAGGTTTATAGTGCCACCCCCGTGCATGCATTCCTATGGGAAACCACATTTCAGTTTGCGAATTTTTCTCATTATGAAACGTCCCGGAGAACGCATTAATTTTGTAAACCGAGGTATGCCTGCACAGTATGTGTGTGTGTGTGTGTGTGTGTGTGTATAAAAATGTGTGTGTGTGTGTGTGTGTGTGTGTGTGTGTGTGTGTATGTAGCATATAGAACACTCTATAAGAGAAGCCCTGTGCAGCTGTTAGCCTCAGAGTGTGTCCATAAGAATGCTTCAAGGAGAATGCATGGCCCTGACCTCTCCACTGTTGCTTTGTTATATGAACAAAAGGTTTCATGGGAAGTGATTGCTGTTCACATGTATGCTGCCACATGAGCAAGCACCTGGGGAAATCTGTTTTTGCTCTTTAAATGAGCAGGTCCTTTCTCTTCAGAGAAGGCCTATAAATGAGCAGGACCCTTCTCTTCATACTCATAATTTCTTGAATGCCCAAAAAGTGTGATGGTGAAGGGTGGGGCTTGATGCTCACCTCTAAGAATGTGGACAAAATAAGAGGCTACCATGCCTGAATAGGGCTATACACTGGGTCCTCTCCCTGTTGAGTGCCTATTTGTAGGAGAGGAGCTTTAGCTCCACCCCTCTAATAGAAATCTCAAGGAAATATTGTCCAAACTTTGCAGATCAGTTTTTTTTTGTTAGCTATTTTTTTCTACATTTTGATTTTACACATTTCCAAGATTATTATAACAAGAGCAGGAGCAATGATGATGATCTGTACTAAAACAATCTTAAGTAACATGACAGAATATTTAAAACAAAAAAAAAACCAATAGTAGTGCAATCATTGGAGTCTGTAAATTAACAAGGTAAATAAAAGGTTTTCGGCTAGCATTATGATGTACCTGCACAAAGACTTCTGGCAGTATAGTGATGTACTGGTGCTATCAGTTTATCCTGACCTCAAAAGACTGACATGAATAAAACCCTCCATTTGTTCTCTCCTGCTACAGTGAGGAATCATCAATGGTAGTGGCAACCAAACTGGAAGGAGGTGTTGTCATTTTTCGCTTGTGCAGCATTTTGGGTGGTGATAAACACCGTTAGTTGACTTCAAGTTACATATTCCCCCATTCCAGCAGAACAATCAGCTTACACCAGGGCTCTCCAAACTTTTCACATGGAGGGCCACATAATATATTTTTGATGGTTGCAAGGGCTGAAGGAATGCACACGTATGTGTGTGTGTGCGTATGCTCACGCGCTCACGCCTGCCCACACACATGCACGCACTCCCACCCACAGGCACGGATGTACTCTTGCCCACCTGCATGCACACACTCTTGCCCGCCCGCACATGCGCACGCACACACTCCCACCCACCTGCACACCCCGCACTCCCCGCCCAACCGCCCACCCGCCCACCCGCAGGCACACACACTTGCATACACGCATGCACTCCCACCCTCCCACCCACCCACCCTAACACACACATGTACTCCTGCCCATCCACCCACCCGCCTGCACGCACACCCACCTGCATGCATGTACAAACACATGGGCTGGATAAAAAGGCCAGGTGGGCCAGATGTGGCCTACGGGCCGTACTTTGGAGACCCCTGGCTTACATGCTAAGAACATAAGTACCACAACACCAGGATACTACAAAAGTGAAATTTATTAAGTTTTTTAAGACAGAAAAAATGGAACAGAATAGGAGACATCAATATTAACCAAACATGATTTGCACCCACAAACAAGACATACATATTATGCAAGACATAAATAATTATGCTATGATCAGAATGGTTATTGGTTTATTGAAGCAGAGCCAACTCTGAGTTCCAGTAACACAAATTCAAAACTCCACTACCAAGTCACACATGTTCAAAAGGGCCACAAGCCTAAATTTGAATTCGACTCAGGGGGAAAAATCTGAGCAGTTGATGAAGTCATGCCACTGAGGATAGCACAGTCCATGCCTGATTCAAATTTATGGTTGTTCATGGAGTTTGCTCATCTCCATTCTTAGAAGAATATTGAATATTTATGTAACAGAATGAATACTTCTGTATTCTTTTTGTTCCTTAAGAGTTAAACTAATATAGTCAAAATATTCAGAGCTTTTGAATCAAAAGCAGTCCATGGTGTTAACATGTTTTCTGTTCTGTTTTAAGGGATGTTAATTAACCATATGATATATATTTGTTCCTATAGCTTTGGAATGAATTCTGGCTTTAAAAAAATCTTGCTTCCCTGTTGCCATGATTTCCAGTCAGTCTTGCTTACAATGTAGAGAAGTTAAAAGATAAATTGCCTTAGACAGTATTTCAGGCTAAATCCCAGAATCTGTCCAGGAGTTGTATGATGGTTTCAGAGAAACTAATTTTGCGTGTCTTCACAAAACAGTCTCCTGTTCTGTCTTTTCGAAGTCAACTGGAGAAATCAATTTCATTTGTGAGATTGTATGAGGTAGGTCACTCACTGTGTATGCTCTGCTTTGGACTGTGCTTGACACATTTGAACCAAGACACTAATTTCAGAGTATTTTATTGTAAAGCTTCCGTAACTTGTGCCTCCTTGATAAGACTACACCAGCTAGATAGGTCTTAAAATAAAAATGGAATTTTCTAATACTTTATATCCTATGTAGTTCATATCCACTGAAAGCTGAACTGCCAGTTTTGCAGGCTGTGGATTTCCTGCTATCAGTTTGTCTCATGATGACATGTCAGAATAGCAGAATGGCACAACGTAAAGCAACAGAATGCCAGGTATGGGGAAAATGTTTTAAATATTCCCACTTATCACAATAGTTATTATATGTCTTAATTTTTAACAGAGTTAGTCTATGCTTTGCATAATTTATGATAGTAGGTCTCCAAGCAAGCTTTTACCCAATCTACCTCTATTATACCACATAAAAAGAAATGGCTATGAAACAAATGATGGCAGAGGGATAAATAAATATCAGCATCTCCTACAACAAATCAAAACTGCTGTGTTTCCATTTATGCTGAAGTGGATGTATTAGGAAAAATTCCCATTCAGCTCACAGCCATTTCTAGTAGTAACTAACCATTAAACTGAATAGATAATGTATCATTTTAATTCTAGTGCCATTAAACAGCCAATTCTCTAGGAAAATCATAGTTGCACTGGATGGCTTTGTAATGAAGAACAGGGCATTCATTTGTCTACTGGCAAGCAAGAATGCTTTTAAACATTAGATAGCCTGCATAAATTTCAAGGTATGGGTAATACATAATTTAAATAGTGCTCACCTTGAGAATAAACAAACCAGTTTTCAAGTACTCACAATTAGAAGCTACAGGTTGATATGTCAATTTAATTTTGAGTAATGGACTTGCTTTGTAAAATTGTGTTTACACAAATGAGCAGCTCTAGTATTCTTTCTCAAACGTTTTCAAAATGACACTTCAAACCTCCTTTTAAACACTTCCTGCAATCAGATTCCCCTCTCTATCTCCTGATGCTTGGTTCAGTTAAACTTCCATGTTATGATAATCTTCATTTGACTGCTGAAGTAAAATTGCAATTGCCAAAGTTGCAAATTTCTGTGTACAGACATTTTAAGGATTTTTCAGGATTAAGAGAACTTCAGAGGAACTTGCTTCTTGTGTAATATTGCTCAGTGGCTGGTGGCTGACAGCTACCCTTCTTAAATCAAGAATGATTCTGTAAAATGATTGTACATCACAACAATACTTTTGGCCTGATGGGAGCCAGACAGTACCAGAAAAAATTATTACAAAGTAGACACAAGATCAGCAGGCTCTTAAGGGTGCCATTATAACATACACCATTCTGAATGTGGGAGCCATCACTTGCTCTAACATTACCATAGTCAAGCAGAAGTAGGAAACACTTTTTTGAGAGAAGATAAGCTGGAAACTGGGATTCTTGCCCGTAATTTGAAATGCTTGGGTTGCAACAGAAAACTTACTCTATCAAGATTCCTATTGGTTGCTTACACTGGCATAAACAAAATGGTATAATTCCAGCAGCAAATTGCTTCTAGTTAATGAGCTGCTACTTGTACTCCTGATCGTGCACTATGCCACACAACTGACGCACAACAGGTAATACAAGTGGTGCTTCATTAACTGCCGTTCTCTGCTGCAGTTTATGCCATTGCACTTACACCAAAGTAAACATGCAATAGGATTTTGACCATTGCCTTTCTTAAATAGTTAAAAAGGTAAAAAGCGTTTCTGCTGGAACAATGATGTTGCCATTTTCTTCATCATTTCCTAGGAGTGCTAGTACAAATACCAGTTGTTTACCCATTGTGGAACATAGATAAATACAAAATATCTAAGTACTCTTCTAAGCTGTTATGAAGCTTATGTTAATGAAAAAAATATAGTAATATTTTGAATGATAATTAAATGCTGCAATTAAGTTAAATGTTATAATTAATGCTGCAAGAGCTTTTTTTATTTCCATTAGCAGCTGTATTTTGTTTTTGATTTGCCTGTCATTATGAAAATGTTATAATTACATTCCATTAAGAATATCAATACAACGTACAAAAAGCAATGCAGATGTAATACAGTCCACTGTCCATTACAATTTTAGTTCTCAATTAATCATCCCTGACAAAGAACAGAATTAAAAGCTTCACAACTATGTGCTGATTTGAGGATTTGCTGAAAGAGCTAAAAGAGATGGCTAACCAGAGGTCTGTCAGACAGAAGGTTCATATACTTATGTACAAGTATTATCATCATTACGCTTCTCTTGTTAAAGGTATACAAAAGTCGTCCTTGACCGAAATTATACTGTTTGAAAAATAACAACTCTGTCTGAAAAGAAATAATAAGTTCTGCAAAATCATTTTTATCTGATCAATAAGTGTCCCAATCTAGACAATGAGCTTGAAGTATATGTAAGAAATGAGATGACACAGAAGGTCAAGACATAAACTAACCACCAATTACTCCATATCAGTGATGGGGGAAAAAATATCTTATGAACTGTTGGTACCCATGGGAAAACAATCATTCAGGGGCTGGGGATAGTGGAAGGCATGAACCAGATTCAGTGGTAAGCAAGTCCCCAAAAAGTGGCTGAGGTTTTCAGCACTGCATGACTCTGCTGCACATGTGTAGAAGGATGTGAGCAGTATGCACATTGCCCTCCCCAATTCTAAACAATGTGAATAAGCTTTTTGTGGGATTCCCTTCATGCTTTTTCTTTTGTCCTCATACCCACTTAATACTTTTCCGTTCATCTTTCTCTTAGTTGCAAAGGTAATTTGCGCAGCATATCAGAGCAGCAGATTTTTACACTACCAAGAGAGTTTTGACAATTGGATGGTTTGGAAGTACATAATAGATAAATTTTACCCACTTGCCCCACTGCACACGCAGTGGGGATAACAGAATATCTATGAGAGAGGATGACAATTCCAAGAAAGAAAAATATCCCTCTTCGATTTTTTCATTAATTACCCACAGCCATGCTAGAGAATACAGTTAACACATACTTAGAAATGAAGCTTTCTTAAGTGCCTAAAGTTGTCCATTTGCCATACCACATGCTTTCATTCATGTCTGTATCTTGTGTTATAGGAGACTCCATGTTGTGACTTGCAAGTGGAAGATAAACACAGGCTTCACTCTGGACTGAGTTGGCCTCCTCTTTCCTCAGAAATAATGTTGTGGGTGGTAAAAATAGGCTGCTGACAGATAATTCCTGAACATCTAGCTTAACCCTTGTTTGCTCTCAAATGAATTTTGGCTTGCTTCTGCCATTCTGCTCTTCCTTTCCATTTGTTTGATTCTGCTATTTAACATAAAACAGTAACGTAAGGTGATTAAGTGAACTTTCTCCTATCAATTTTCTACAGGATAGTGTGTCTTTTATTATTTAGGATTGAGGATTCATATTCAGGATATATTTTTATGTAAGAAGGTACATGTTCATAAAGAATTTATTTACCTTTCATAAACAATATAGCTAGACAATTTCAAATTCACTCCACCATCTCATATGATCCAAACTAGCCCAAACACCTGGCTCTTAAATTATTTCTTTTATTAACAGCAGGAACCAGGAACGTGGGATGTTCATGTTATACACTGAGTAAATATTATGATTAATTTTCTTTGACATTTTTATTAACTAATTAGACTGCTAATGTAATTACAATATATTATGAAGTTGTTATTTTTTCTAGATTAAGTTCATGGTTTCTTTGGAATGCTATTAACTGTGATGGTTACATATTAATTTATATATCATAACAGATGTATGGACAGGTATTTACTGTGGAACATTTATGAGGATCTTTGAGTGTTTATGATTAATTTTACAATGTTGTTATTAACATTATTTATAAAAGACATGTTCTATAATGACCATGTAGTCATTATAGAACAATGCTTAGACATTTTTTTCTGGTATATATTTTAAAAGTCATGTCAGCACCATAGTTCCCTGCTCAGGTATGTGATGTGGATTGTTTCCAGTATAATTGTATTTTCTTATCTCAGTTAATCTGTCGTGCTCTCTGTCTCTCTCATATTCTTTCTCCTTCTCTGTATTTGCATACAATGCTGCACACCAACTGTTATCTTATGTTGACTTTCATTTTTATATTAATTATGCCACAAAGAGGAAAGAAGGAACAGTATCAAAAAACCTCTTTCTTCTTTAGCAATTTAGGAAGCTCAGTTGAAAAAATATCAGGCAAAATCCAAAGAAACAAAACAAAACAAAAAAAGGTGACACACACAGAGAAAAAAGATACACATACCAAAAAAAACCCACAGAACCCTGTGGCACCTTAAAGACTATAATATTTTAATGTGAGCTTTCGTGGACACGTCTGCTTCATCAGACATATGAAAACAGAATGAAATGTTGGATGAAATATCAGTTTCACAAATAGAACATTTTAAATATTCATTGGCTGTAGGAGTCTTAATAGTTGCTGCAACTTAAGAGTTGTGTAAAAGAGAGAATTTTGGCGAGTGGAGCATCCATGAAAAGTTGCCATCTACTAAAATTCTCTTTTACACAGTTCTTACAGACCCAAAAACACAGTGTACTGAGGTCCTGATTAGAGATGGGCATGAACTGCTGGTTTGGTGGTTCATGCCAGTTTGGATGATAACCCAACAGATGTTCTGTGGTTCAGCACCCCACCCTCTTTGGCAGACACCCACTCAGAGACAGTGCCCCAGCTTCCCTGCCCCACCTCCTCCAGGTGCTGCCTCTGAGTGGGTGCCTGCTGGAGAGGCAGCTTGCTGAACCATGGAACACCTGTTGTACCATTGTCTGAACCAGCACGAACCACCAAACTGATGGTTTGTGCCCATCAACTTGATAGGATGAAGAGAGTTCCAATTCCTTCTCAGGATTATTCTCAACCAAAAGAGAATAAGAATGTGGGAATCTGGAAAGTGGGAGAAATGGTATAAGACAAACATTTATTTCAAAATCATATTTCTCCTGCCCAAAAATCCACACTTGCCAGACTGCTGAGAGTGAAGTGCCCATAAATGAGGACCTGGCAAGGAGAACAAGGTGTTTAAAAAGCACAATTGACATGAGTGTGTATAGCAGCTGCTTCAAACTGAATGGGGCCATCTTATTCAATATTCAACAGCATAACTGTCAAGGTAATCATGGAGCAACTGAGAGAGGGCAGTCAACCTTACTGGAGTATTGGCCACTGCCAGGCCGTGATAAGTCTTGGTAATTGTCTAAGTGTGCCTGGGTCCTAAGCTTAATGGTCCTGATTCTGGATGACTATCATTGGGGTAGGAGCTGAGTACAGGATGTACCCTGTTGTTTCTATGTACATGGGCACATCTGCTAGAACTATTTATGATCAGTAAGTCCGGTCAGTTTTGAACCCACTGCATGAATCCTATGGTCTGAGCTCTACACTGATGAGAATAAACAATAAAAAGTTCACTATTCCCTCATCATGATGAAGAGGGAAATTGTATCACAATCTGAGGAAAAACTCTAGGGTTCACTTCTTCAAAGTACTAAAGGGTCTTCATACAAAAGTTTGGCATTTCTGAACCAACAGGACCTGCAGAGTCCTACAAGGCTTGGTTATCATCCAAGTATATAATGAAGTCAGAGACTCTGCTTAGGTCAATCTTTACCTTGATCCTTGTGTAAATGATACAGAAAGAAAGCTAGTTGGTCTAGTTCTGATTAACCTCACATTTTGTAAGGTTCTCTCTATGGATTTGATCTTAGCCTCTCTAAACATAAATGAGAATAAATCCACAAACTTCCACTCCATAATTTCTCCTTAGTTGGCAGCAAAATGTGATGAACCAAGGCAAATGACTCTTTATCATAAGGATAATAGACTGGTGCAGGATAGGCTACAAGAAATTCTGGATCAAAATTATGTGTGTAAAATGGAGGCATTGTCTGGAACCTTTATGGTAGCCTTGAGGAACAGGAATTTGAAGGGGACACTTGACATACAAATGCATGTAGGTGAGTAATATATATAATATATATAATATATATACTTGACATACAAATGCATGTAGGTGAGTAATATATATTCCCATCCCATTCTGTTGTATGGGATGGGAAGCCACTCATTCTGTATATTTTGTGGTCAGGCTTTACAATCTTTATATATATACCATGCATAAAAATGCATGTAGGTGAGTTATATATATATATATAACTCACCTACATGCATTTGTATGCATGGTATACCATCCCATACAACAGAGAAGGGAATGGAAGAGAGTGGGACCAGCTTGAGGGCTTTCCTGATAGGCAAGCAGCTTTCTTTCAAAGCCGTTTTTGGGAGATTATACACAAAATGTGCCCCTCCCCGAATCTTTGAATGCTAGTCCAAACTTTTCTTTTCATATTTTTAAAAAGATCAACTTTCTGTCATGCCTTGAAGTTCTGTAACATTAAAGTCTAGCACAAAGAGAAATTTAGGGTATGAGTAATTTCTACAGCTGTACATGCAGGAATGGATCAACTTATGCACATTTATGAAATTCTCCTGCCACATCCTCTGTACCTCCCATTCAGCTGGTTGTGAAGATGAATGAGTGAGAATTTTGTTTGAGTTTGTGAAAACAATTTATCAATATTCAAAGATTTATTTTTTTAATTTAATAAAATTTAGTAAGATACAATATATAAAGCCATAAAATAGTTATAAACCATCAAACCCCACATATCTATATCTATATCTATATGTGTGGAGGGATTGATTTATATATACATAAATAATTGATGTATATAAGCATTCAGAGATTTTGATTTCTCAGTCTAGAATGAGGAACTGGAAGGTATCACTCTTTTGTATCTTTGAATCCCTTTATATTCAAAGCATATCAGTGCTGAATTAAGATTGCCACCACTTTTACCCCAGAGGGTCCTCAACATCTGGTATTAAAGGATACTCTTTGTAGCTTTAATAAATTTACTTACTGAATTGCATTGATGCAGATAGGGAACAATTGGCTATTCTTTCAGTTCTGAGGTATTTACACATACAAAATTTGCAAATTCCTTTATGGAATTTGTAAATTTTGGAAAGAATATAACTTCAAAAATAATTATATGCATTGGAAAATGACAGATTTTTCCATCCCTAGATATGAACACATGGTAGCCTATTTGATCCTTACTTTTACTTCAAAATGCTTAACTTCTTCCTTTTTCAGCAGTGTCAAACGTGTATCATCATCATCATCATTATTCGTCTTTATCCATCCTGTTGGATTTACTCTTTCTTAACAGGAGAGGACACCTATATTATCTGACTTTTCAAGTCACAGCCAGCTGACAGGTGTCTATCAGGTAGCAAAACTCCATTCACAGTTCAGAACACGTTATTTCCTGCACATCCATCAAACCTGAAAAACCTTTAGGGAAAAATCAATGTCTTAATGAAACTTTGACAACTGCTGAAGTGCCTGGAAATGTACATGATTGTGTGTAACTCAATGAGCAGCAAGTATATTTCCATTGTGAGATAGCAAGATTGGATCCAGATGTAATCATATTTAGATTTGATCCACTGAGATAAATGATAAAATTTTTAAAAAGGGCTGACATTCAATTGATTTCAGTGGGTCTCCTATAAGCATAAGCAAGTCTGGATCAAACCAGACTTAACCGCAGTCAGTCTTTTTTTTTTTTTTAAGTCACATCTATCCCTGCTTCATTTAAAAAATATTAGGTTTCACTACTATATTATCAGGGGTATGAATGTTTAACCATGATGTAGCAGTAGGGATAGGAAAATCTGTCACTTTAATTTACTCCCTAATTCAATTTGTAAAAAAAACAACCAAAAACTTGTATTTTTTCCTTGTCATGAATGTGAAGAGATTAACAACTTGGTAAAGTCTTCAAAAATGAACTAGAATGAAATTCTATTTGCACGGGCCAAATTAAACAAGTATAGTTATTCCCAGAACATTATGTGGTACCTGCCTTGTATGTATATGTTAATGATGAGGAATCTCTCAGAATAAAACCCTAATTAGAGTGGCAATCCTAATTCACCACTACCATGGTTGAACAGAGAGGAATTCAAAGCCAGACATTTAAGACATAAGTGCTCAAGCCCTGGGCCTTTTCTAGATGCATAGTTGTAGTTTTGCTATGTGTCAAATTTCATTTGAAAAAAAATTTCAGAAGGTCTTTCCACCCTGGACACAAAGACATTTTGTGAATGTTGGCAGATTCTTCCCAAAAACTGAAATTATTATCTCACTTATCCATTATGAAGGAATGAAGAGAATTTCAGCAGATGTGTTGAAATTCCCTTTTCTGCAGAGTTATTAAACATGTAAGATCTCAGTCCTCTCTTTCACCTGACCACTCCAGTGTGTATATATGTTGAGCATATTTATTTATTTTTAAATACTCAGAATCTTGGAATGGTTCAACCATTCCTTTTCAAATGATGTGAATCCTAAATGGCAACAAAGATACGTGAGTACAAGAGATCTATACTGTACTGTTCACAGACAAGCACCTGACTCCCATAAGCAATTGCCTTGGCCTTCACAAAAAGGAGGCAGGGAAGAGGTCTTCTCTTGGCTGTGGTGCTGATGGCATGGTTGCACTGGTAGGGGAAATCCCAAAGAAAGTAAGCATACTGTCTTGGACTGGGCCTTGTACCTACATTACATCAGTATTGTGCCATCTTCACTGGCTCCTTGTTCTTTTCTGGTCTTGATTCAGATTTGATTTTGGTCTAAAAAACATCTTCATGGTTTGAGGCTACAGCATCTGAATGACCACCCTTTTTGTATATGTTTTTTGCCTGTAGTCCTATTCAGATAGAGCTCTGCCTCCCACATTCCCACTCACTTAGAATTCTTATTTCAACTTTGCAATGCAAAGTTCAGCAGAACTTCCAGGTAGTGTGGGTAGTGTGGGTTGTGGAGAGTGGGACTCATTATGTGTCCCCATCCCCACCACGTAACTATTTAGGAGTGGCCCTTTCCAATTGTAGAATACCCTCCCTGAAGCAGTCTGTTTGACATGTCTTTGTTGATTTTCCAGTGCCAGGTAAAGACTTCATTTTTCTCACAAATTTTAGCACTTTTTTCGGTATGTTTTTGTCTGCATGGTTGGATTTAAACTTTAGGGTAGATTTTTTTAAACCACAGTGGATATTTTAGATATTGTGTTATCTTTTAGGTTGCTTTCTTTGCTATTATAAATTGTGTTTTGCTGCAATAGATACATTTGATTGTTTTTAACCAGACCTGGGCAAAGTGCAGCCCGCGGGCCACATACGGCCCACGAGCTGCTCCTGTCCGGCCCCGCCGCCAGTTGCTTATCTTTAACATACCGCAAAAAAACCTCTTTAGTATTTGTGAAGATTAACAAGTTTAAAATAAAAACAATCATAACATCACTGTTTCATTTTATTTTTAAGTAAAGTTGGTTCGGCCCCCGAACACAGTTCAGATTTTTCATGTGGCCCCCCTATAGAAATTAATTGCCCACCCCTGTCTTTAACTGTATTTTATTTTATTTTGTATGTGTCTATTTGCTGAGAGAGTTTTGGCTGGAGGCAGACCGTAAGATGAATAACAATTTTTTTGGTACATTTTAAATAATTGAGACATTGGCTGTGGTCACACCAGCCGTATGTTCCCCAGTTATCCCCCCCGTTACATCGGAGCATAAATTTCAGGTCACACGATACTTGGCCATTGGTGAATCATTTTACCAGTCAGCGGTATAACCGTGGAACATTTCCCCCTCATCAGGAGGCTTCTACTAGTTTTGTTCCAGTGGTGGTTCAATATGTTTCTTAGTGGTATGGCATGTGTGTACATGAGAAATCTATATGTGGGACAGGAAGCAACAGTTAGAACTGGATATGGAATAACTGATTGGTTCAAAATTGGGAAAGGAGTACGACAAGGCTGTATATTGTCTCCCTGCTTATTTAACTTATATGCAGAATACCTCATGCGAAAGGCTGGACTGGAGGAATCCCAAAACGGAATTAAGATTGCCGGAAGAAATATCAACAACCTCCGATATGCAGATGATACCACTCTGGTGGCAGAAAGTGAGGAGAAATTAAAGAACCTCTTAATGAGGGTGAAAGAGGAGAGCGCCAAAAATGGTCTGAAGCTCAACATAAAAAAAAACTAAGATCATGGCCACTGGCCCCATCACCTCCTGGCAAATAGAAGGGGAAGATATGGAGGCAGTGACAGATTTTACCTTCTTGAGCTCCATGATCTCTGCAGATGGTGACAGCAGCCACGAAATTAAAAGACGCCTGCTTCTTGGGAGGAATGCGATGACAAACCTAGACAGCATCTTAAAAAGCAGAGACATCACCTTGCCGACAAAGGTCCGCATAGTCCAAAGCTATGGTTTTTTCCAGTAGCGATGTATGGAAGTGAGAGCTGGACCGCCGAAGAATTGATGCTTTTGAATTGTGGTGCTGGAGGAGACTCTTGAGAGTCCCCTGGACTGCAAGAAGATCAAACCTATCCATTCTGAAGGAAATCAACCCTGAGTGCTCACTGGAAGGACAGATCCTGAAGCTGAGGCTCCAATACTTTGGCCATCTCATGAGAAGAGAAGACTCCCTAGAAAAGACCCTGATGTTGGGAAAATGTGAAGGCAAGAGGAGAAGGGGACGACAGAGGATGAGATGGCTGGACAGTGTCATCGAAGCTACCAACATGAATTTGACCAAATTCCGGGAGGCAGTGGAAGACAGGAGGGCCTGGCGTGCTCAGGTCCATGGGGTCACGAAGAATCGGACACGACTTAACAACTAAACAACAACTGGAATCCAGAGGGTTGCTAAATTCAAAAGAGAGACAGTCAACAAAGCAAACAAGTATGACTGGATGTAATGAAATCACAATTTGTAGACTGGCAGTATTGATTAGTATTTTTCATTTGGAAACGTAAAATGGCATTTATATGATGTCTATGTAATCTATTTTTCTTTACTTTTTCCTAAGTAGTTTATGCTATCCACTTTTTGAAATATAACTGTAGGAATTTTGCTGATACACCATGTTTTAAATGATGGTAGTAATAACACCTATGGACAACTGTATCCTGTGATCTAATCATTTTTAATATAAAATTGATTATTATATAAATTCTCTAAAATACAGATGGAGTGAAACCTGACAATCACAGCCATTTATTCAACAAGGAGACAGACAAAGTACATTAAGGAAGCAATTAAATAAATTCTTCCTTTACCAGAGCCAAAAAATACAGGGCTCTGAATTCCATAATGGAAGGAAATGAACCAGTAACATTAAAACACACTGGGACATCCAGGTATATATACCACATGACCACAAAGCACAACAAGGATGAAAAGTTTTGTTACCAGAGGGAGACATTTTGCTGGTGTGACCATAGCCTCGTTCAGCTCTCTCTTGTGGTGTTTGCCTTGCTGAAATAAATATTGTAATTCATGTTGCAGTTAATATATCTGTGTTGATCCCCAAGCATCACAATTAATAATAATGCTGTATTTTCACAGAAACTATATGCCTATAAAAACAGAACAATAATTTAGCTTCTTTAATCTGCTTACATGAGAATGTGGAGCTGGCAGCTCTTCATATACTGCTGAACTGCAGATCCCATCAGCCTTCTCAAGCAAGGTCTAGGAAGGTGATTATTTCAGTCCAGTAACACCCAGAGGGCTTCAGGTGTCCTGCAGGCAACCTACACAACTTTTTTTTCTTTTTTAATTTTTTTCCTTTGTTTTCAACAGTATTATATTCCATCTGTTGCCATCTGATCTTTTTTTGCCCTTAAATTCCTTCTTGTCCAAAATGTCGTTTTAACATATTTATATTTCTTTTTCTCCCTGTTTAATCAAGATTCTTTTGTATGCCACCTACGTACTTATGTGTCTATTATTCTTAATTTTTCATGTTTACTTGCAATACATTTGTCTGTCTGATTCCCACTCATCCTCGGTTCTGCTTTTCTGTGAAGATTTTCTTTTGTTTCCTCTTTGTACTGTCTTTTGAAAACCAGCCACAGACATCATTGATAGCAATTTTAGAAGCAATCCCAGCATAATTTTAGATGCAATCCCAGCATGCCAATTTCTCATGCATAGTTACGTGTGACAACATTCTAGGTGCACTCATGATTATATGGCTCTCTCTGTGGTGCCATTCCATTTCTATGGCAACACTGCCTATGTACCATTTTATCCTGATGAAACTCATTGCACACTATTGGTAGCTGAACACCTTCATCAGATCAGAGAGATCATCATATGTAGCATACTTTGGAGAAATTAGATAGCCCAACTGATATCTCCAGATCACTGAAAATGTTGAAGCTATTTTTTATCCTTATTGTCACAAAATGAAAATAGGGTGTTAATATACCACTGTAATTTTTCATTCTCAACAATATACAATAATAAAATGAATACAAAAGAGTATCTGATTAACAGTGTGGCTACTATCACTATGGCTACCACCACCAGAATGATCATTCATGACTAAGATCAATCTAATTGCACTTATTCTTTGGAATGGCTAGGAGTGCAAGGCCTTGTATCATATGATTTTAAATGATTTTTGTATCTTGTTTGGTTCATAAAACAATCTTCTGTGATTATTCTGCAAAGCACACTTTTTTTCCTTATTAGAACACTGTATGTACTGCTTCTCAGATAAAATTGAAACTATTAACCTTTGGAAGGTAACAAGTTTTTTAAAACAACAATTGTACCAACAAAATAAAAACAAACTACCAAATTCAAAGGCATTCTTGAGGTCCATGTCTTCTGAACTCTGTAATGCAATCAGCGCTGAATAGTGAGTGAACCAAGTGGGAATTGCATTAAAAAAAACAATCACATGGAAATACATTTAATGTAAGTCAGCAAAAGAATCCCTCAGTATTTCGTTGCTCTTCTCTGTAGGTCATGGATACAACTGTGCCCTTGCAGATGGTTTGTTTACTGCAATTCCCATTTCTGCTTATTATTGTCTATGATGTCCTGGGTTGATTACAGCAGTGAGATAAAACCATTTGAAGGGCTATAGTTACCCACTGTATAGGGGTAACATATAATCAATATATTAAGAAAGGGCATCCCGACTCTGTTAAAGATTTGCAGCACAGTTGTAGGTATGTTTATTCAGAAAAAAACCCTCCCATTTTTAAGAAATGGCAAATCCCCTAAATTAGCACAAACTAAAGACAACATTAAGAGAAAACTACAGCTTCTCATCGGAAATCTTCTTTGCTCATAATGTAATAATGACAATCCGCTCTCAAAAATCAGAGACTGGCTATTACGGCTGGTGCATGGGGTTGCTACAGCTCCAGGCCATAGTTCTTCACCAAGCGACATGAAACTCCTGTAGAAGAACAGCTGGATGGTGCATAATGAAGCCACATTGGTAGCAGAATGTTGTAAAAATCACAGAAACAGAGCTAGATTAATAGACTGTTGCTTATTAGGATGAATTAATGCTTTGCTTAAAATTCCAACCATTCTCATTTATTTTTACAGAAAAGAAGTGATCCGTGAGAAGGAAAAATTTCAGACAAATTCTCTTGGGTGAGCTTCAGGATTATAGTTATGAGGTGGCTGAGAAGCAGACATGAATATCTTGTCTGCTGTTGTAACAATCATCTCTGTACCATCCAGAAGCATGCCTCCCAGCTCCTGGCAGCTCAGTAAAAGCCTGAGGAAGATGTTATGAGACAATCCCTTCTTTCTCTTAACAAGTATATGCCATCAAGTGGATTCCAACTGTCCCAGAGTTTTCTGTCTATAAAGCATTCAGTTGTGGTTTAGCAGTCCCTCCTTCTGGTAGTGCTGTGGGACAGCATAGCTTACCCAAGGCCACATAGGAGGCAGAGCACATCTTGCCATCAGGGATACATGCTTTGGGTGTTATTGACTGGCTTTCCCCCCAGCAGACAGTGGGAACATTAAACCACCAGGCCCCTGGCCCTGTAACCAGGCACTCCAGCCCATTGAGCTATGCCAGCTGTTTTTCTTATTCCCCTAGCAACAGAAGGGTACTGTTTTCCAACAGAAGAGTACTATCTGCTATTGCTGTGACTTGCAATGGGGATGCAAAACAAACAATGAATGAACAAAATCCTTTGGCAAAAAAAAAAGAAGGAAAAACATGAAGTGCTTCAGCCACTGCAAATGGGGAGCTCCATCTCTGAGAAATCGTTAAATAATTTCTGCTTCATCAGGGGAAATTTGTGGAAATTGTCTCCCTTCCCAATTTCTCTGCACACAAAAAGGGTGGAGAATTTCAAAAAGCTATTTGTGCACAGCTGTAATATGAATGAAGGGTAAACAGTTGCTATGGAGATACAGTCCTTGTGCTTGTACTGCTTGTGACTTTTTCAGCATTTGCTCATGATGAACATTTGTTTCCTGCCTCCCTATTTATTCTGCTGTAGTCCAATCACATTTTAAAGTCTTTTGACTTTTCTTTTTTAAAAAATCTTGAAATTACATTACTTTCTTTATTCATTTATTTTCATCCTCGAATAATTCAACACACACACACACAAAAATGTCAGTGCCTTGATAGGACGTTGAGGTAGTGACTCATATACCTTTAGGCTGGTTATGGTGCAGTTTCGTCCCATGCTTCAGACTGCATGCAGTTATTCCTCTGGCCAATGTACTGATTTTATACACCAAGTGATGACTAAAGGACCCAATTACTAGCTTATCCCTAGTAATTAGGCCCATTGGCAATATGCTTAAAGAACTACTATATAGGCAACTATGTTGTTAATATTTCTATAATTATATAATGAAGTATAAAATGTACTCTCAACAAACTTCTCTCATCTCTCTTTCTTTCTCAATCTGTACCGGAATATATCCAATAAGAGGCCTTTGAACCCAGCTGTGAATCTTGTCCTCCACCCCACCCTTTACATCTGAAATAGCATCCTGTAAGACAGTTGCTTA
Organism: Intellagama lesueurii; assembly: GCA_037013535.1. NCBI lineage: Eukaryota > Metazoa > Chordata > Lepidosauria > Squamata > Agamidae > Intellagama > Intellagama lesueurii. The sequence continues at coordinate 52,364,339 of JBAJHW010000003.1, read as the reverse complement.
GTGAATGAAGGTTTTAAAAATAACTGAGTCAGCTACATGCGAGAGGTTTGGCTTGGCCATGAATTTCATGGCCATTAAAACAGCCAGCCTTCCAAAGCCAGAAAATTGCTGACCCATAATTTTCTGGCTGTCTTGTTCATGGTACAACTTTCCTAAAGATTAACAGCCCCTTCCAATTCAGGGCTAAGTGAAGCTATGCTTCTCACAGCCACCTTAACTAATATACAAATAATAGATATTGAGCTAGTGAAATACTGTTCAGTCAGATATCCCAATAAAGAACATGAAAACCAGCACGCTCCAGCTTCTGTGGTGTGAGGAATCTGTACAAATATACAAATGAAAGCTGGTAATAACAATAATGACAGTGAAAATAAATATGTTCAGTGAAGCCAGTTGAACAACTAAATGCATATTTACTACTTTTACTGTATTCATTCACAACGAGAAAAGAGAAGCTACTGTAGAGCTACTTGTTTTCTTCTAAGCTTAAATGATGAATTCTAACTCATTTAAATATTGTGTATTGTTCTTGCAATATATCATGCGACATGCAACAGACTTGTACACTGTGCATATACGTTAGAAAATGACCTTGTTTGCCGTTACCCAGCAGAGAGATAAAATATAAGCTTGAATACACTAAACACAGCACTGAAGAAGCTACAGAGTTGTATTTCAACTGTAAATTGAGGGACCTGGCAGCAGAATTGTAACCTGTTTCCTAAGGTTATTGACCTTTGCTAGACCTCTTGTTTTGAAAGGAAAAAAACATGGTGGGATAATTTCTTTCTGCCATTAACTTCTCTGTATTTTGAAAAAGACAGTGCGCTTTGTCCTCTGGAGAGAGTGTACTTTGACAAAGTGTTTTTCACAGGATTTGCAGGAAACTTTGTCCTGGGAAAGTTCCTGTTGGTAGGCTTTCAGAAATAATGAACATGAAAAAAGCAGCCATCAGTTTTGTGCTCTCGTGCTTCCAATCAGTCACACACGTATACACAGAGACTCAAATGTACACTCTCACATATACACATATAGTTGCTAGAAAGTTATGGGTGGAAAACAAAGGGATCGGGAAGCTCAGAATAGGACTGGAGCTTTTTACAGATTGAAATTCAAAGGGATTTTACCTCAAATCATGATTATCCTATTCCCTTTTTCTCAGATCTTGCATTGTTAATTCTTACAAATGCAGCCTGAATTTATCATATTCATTTATCATAATAAAAATGGCATGTAGACTTAACTTTGTTCCTCTGAAATTGATGCACTCAGCAGAGATTTAAAAAGTTATTTTTGTGGACTACAAAATGCCCCAGTCAGAATGGCCAGTGGATTCAGGATGTGCATCAGAAGCCATTAATTTTAGTGGGAGAGTTGATCTGTGATCTGAATTCTCTTGCTTTTAGGGGATATAACTTCAACTATAACCTTTAAACTAGAGGTTTTTTCCCCTCCTTGAGGAATTTCAGTGGAGACTAACAGTTCAGTCCAATACATAGTAATGTACAATAACTGTTTCTGAGTTAACTATAGTTTACTCCAAAGTAATTAGTTGTAAGATTTAAAAAGAAAATAACATACTTTGGACCTAGGCCAGCGTTTTTTATTTCATCATAAAAAATAATAAACCTATGTAGCTTTGTGAGAAATTACTTATTGTGTTTGCTGTAACACCATAATCTTCCCGTATCATATGATTTGAAAGGACAAATATGATGAATCTCTTCTCTTCATCAAAACCTGTGAAACCGAATTCATATCATACATATTCTATTCCTTTTGACTTACATTGCCTCTTGCAAGACTTAAGCATTTTTTTTTTAGTCTGTGGCTGAATGTTTGTAGCTGTGGTTATTCCGATGTGTGTTAAAAGTAGCGCATTTTGAATTAGAACTGTGTGGATATATTCTGTTGGGGACAAAGACAACTTAGTACAGGAGTTTCTTGCACAGCCAGAAAGATCCTTTTTGGTGAACCTGAAAAAAACTTGTTGACCATGTAACTTATAAATATGAAGGTATTTCATTAATGGTGAGGAAACATGGATTAAGATCTCTCATGATGCTATGGCAAAATCAGTGATAACAGTCTTGGAAAGAAAAGCCTATTAAGCAGATGGTATCATGCATGAAAAAAAAGTGATCAAGCTGAGAGAAAGAAAGCCAAATCTGCTTATTGTGATAATTAGAAAAGAAAGAGCCCCAAAGGAATAGAAAGACAGTGAAATACAACATCATAGCCAGAAAGCCAGCGGAGATGATAATATGAATCCAAGAGAAGGTCAGATTACCATAGAATGGATGAAGGCATAGGAAAATGAATTCTTAGAACTTAGAACAAGTTTGGTGTCACACTGTGGGACTTAGATTTGCTCTCTGCACATCTATCAATATGCTGCTTGATTCGTGGACTTTTTATGTTCTGTGATAGAATAATATCCAGAGAGAGTTTATAGTAAAACAATGCATGTCAAGATAAATATTTTCAAGAACAAAGAAATATGTAGAAGCAACAATAAGTATGGTGTAAAAGAAAAAGAAAAAACCCAGAACAACCTATATTGAATAGAAGTAGGTAAGTGTACAAAGTATTGATTTATACCTACATAGAACTGGCTATGTTCCTGGACTGAATCTATGGAGGAGTTTCTTTATGCTTCTTTGGTTCTCCTGACTCAATAAATGGCAAAGACCTGTTTTCACGTAAATCAGTGGGTTAGAGTGCCTAGCTGTGGAGCCAGGGTTAGGAATTGAAATCTCTACAGCGACTCCCAGGATAGAAGCCAGCCAATATCACCTGGAACATGTGTGGATGATAGAAAATCATGTTAAGGGGTCGGGGAGAAGGAAACAAAGAAGGTGAAGAAAAATAATTTAATAAAAAACTCATTTATGCATAAATTTCAAAAAAAGATAATCAAATGTCCAAATACACACACAAGAAAAGCTGAAGTCTGTGTTATACATATTCACATATTGAAGCAGTTATGAGGTCGTCAATCCATTGAGTAGTGGAAGTGGGTGCATATCATTCCAAAGCTGTGAGCTGTTGAACCAGCACAATGGCATGGGCAGTTTGTTTCTGCTGATCAGAAGTTAAATTTCATAGTAGTTCAGATGTGTATATGACTCTACAAATTTCCAATACAAAATTGATTCTTTGAATGACTTCTGCCAAAACAAGGAACCAAAATTGGCCATAACAAATTGTATGTGTGAGAAGGCTAGGACCTAGACTTACCTGGGTCCCAGTTTGTGGCTGGAGTGGCAGCCTGGTCTCCTGGTGGCTCCTGAGGCATCCTCAAAATGGTGGCACCATGTGGCCAATGTTGGGGAAAGGACGGGAGCAATTTCTGGTCTGTATTGCACTGGTGCGATGTGAGTGGCCAGTAGGATCCATGGGCAGAAGGACTGCCAGCTGGCGGACCTGAAAGAAGAATTTTGCACTCCAGTCTGCCTGCCTAGCATAAAACCATCCTGGGCACTGGCCAGAGAGCACTCATCCTCCCATCCTACCCAGTTGAGGTTCAAGGTTTGTTCCAGTTTATTTTTAATTGAGGAATTGTGTGTGTGTGTGAGAGGGGGGGGGGGGTCCTTTTGTTGGATTTTTCTGTTTAGTTAATGTATTATTTCCTATTGTTGTCACAACTTTGTGGGCAGTTTGGAGCATTAGGATGGATCCAGGCAGTTGAAGAGCAGCAGGTGGGGACCTGCACACCCTGGATAATGGAATCTCCTTAAGGGAGCTGTGATCAGGGTCACAGTCTGACCTAGCTCAGGGGTCAGAGGCCCAGCAATGCCCCTGTGTGGCAGCGATCCATGGAGTGGCATATGCTCATGTGGCCTCCAGGGAACTGCTATTCCAGATTGTCTCCCAGCTGGAATCTGGGGAAGATTGGTGTCTTTCATTGGGTGGCATTCTGGTCTCCTGATGAACTGGATCCAGGCCCAATACTGGCCAGAAGGAACTGCTGCTGTAATCAAGAAAGTTGTGGCCTTTTTTCGCCAGTCCTGGTGTGGTGTGTTTATTCCTAGGCTGGCCTGTTCAATCATAGGCCAACAAATTCCCAAGGGGTATTACAGCAGCCACACTTAGCTGATGTAGTGCTAAGCACTAAAGTAAAGTAAAGTAAAGTAAAGTATTGCTTACTATTTACTAAGTACTATTCTTTAAATGAGCATTTTATTCTGTGTTTTACTTGTGTTTTTAATATTATTTTTATTATCTGATTTTTAACTTTGTTTCTTTTAAATACTGTAAACTGCCTTGGATCTTTTGGGAGAAAGGCGGCACAGAGAGAGAGAGAAAGAATATTTCTTAAATAACCAGGGGAAACATCCTAGCAAAAAGGAGAAATGAACAAATAGGCTTGATGGAATCTACGTTTGCAAACCCACCTTTGTTAGAAGGTGTCATCCTCAAGGAAATCTATAGTAATTAGGAATCCTACATAAATGTCCAAAACAAAGGATTAGATTTCTGACAATATTTGCAAGGTATAAAAGGAGGAACACCTCTTCAAGCTAGTTAAGTAATAATATTCTTCGTAAGTGTATTAATGTTACACTTAATGTCAAAGAGTAAAACTGAAAGAAACCCATCTATTCAGATCCAAAGATCCCTTGCTGGTCAGTGTGATCAGGTTTAACATAATCATGTGAGTGGTATCTTCAGCAATTAATTGGTCCTAGTTAAGAAATGGCATCTGGGCACCCTAGAAATTGCTAACTAACAAATACTCTATGCCATGTATTGTCTCCCACTGGTGTACATTCAGATTTTGAACATTTAATTGGATAGCAAGACAGATTTCCAAATGCATTGATCATCTTCATTAATGTTAGAATAGATGACAGAGGTTCAGAAATAAACAGTAAAAAGTCATCAGCATAAAGAAGATTTTGAACTGCAGGGAATCATCTCATGAATGTTGTTGTTTTGTGTATTATTGCATGCCAGGCATTCCAAACATAGATCATACCAAAGGAGGAAGTGGACATGCTTTCTGGTACCTCTCCCAAGAGCAAAAGGTGAAGGAAAATACCATTGTAAATGTTTTAGATCAGTGATTCCCAACCTGGGGTATGCGTACCACCAGGAGTATGAATCAGGACATTTAGGCGTATGTGAAAAATTTGAATAATGTTGGAAAAAGGCACACATATCAACAGTGTAAGACAAGCTACAGTTCAAAAGTTGTGGATTTAATTGAAAGTTATGATCAGTGGCAGAGAGAGTTTTCTTCATTATTTAACAGCTAGAAAAACTCTGTTCCCTCACTTTGTTATTTTGGTAAATGATGGAGGGTCCCTCTCTAAACAATGTGTTGCAAACATGCGACTACATTGCACATACTCAGTGGCACTCCTCTCACATGCTCAGCTTTCACTATCCTCCACTTTGTGAACGTTCAAGTGCTGTGTATATATAAGCAGACACCTCGGTTAGTCCTGTGAGCAATGTACAATGAGTGAGTTCTTCAGGGTCTTTTCTGTCTCTTCTCTTTGTCATCATTTTAAGTTTTAAATAATTTTTCAATTTGTGTATTATCAGATATGGATCGGTGGTTGAAAACCAACACAATAAAAAAGCTGAAACATAATGTGGATATTGACCAATCATTTTTCAGGACATGTCTAACACTTTAGTGCAAAACAGTGAGAAGGCACCGTTTTCAATTCTTCAAACAGATAAAAAGAGAAAATACTGTGAGGAATACATGAAGTATGGATTTTTGTATAGAGGAGATTAGGACTATCTTAAACCCCAGTGTGTAATGTGTGGGGAAGTATTATCCAATGGTAGCATGTAACCTTCCTTACTCTTGCGGCATTTACAGACAAAACATGTCAGCTATACAAACAAGGAATGCAGTTTTTTTCACCACCTAGCAAAACATCAGAATATGACATTGTTCTTGTCATCAGCTCACAAAGACAATGAACATGCACTTGAAGCGTCCTATCACATTAGTTATCATCTTGCTATATGTAGTAAGAATTATATTATAGCTGAGAATTTAATTCAATTTCTCCTTGCGGAAAAGATGCTGTTTTGTGTATGCTTCAAGAAGAACATGTGAGGAAAATGAACATGATCCCTTTTTCAAACATTACAATATCTTGGAGAATTCAGGATATGTCTGATGGTGTTGAGGCATCAATAATAGGTAGAATTAAAAATAGTAAATTCTTTGCTATCCAAATTGACAAAAGCACAGATGTTGCTTATTTCACTGTTTTGCTTGATATTGTGAGGTATTTGAAAGGCAATGAAGTTGAAAACCTTGTGCTTTGTCATCTTCTGCCAGAGCGCACAAGATGTGAGGATCTATTTAATGCTACTGATTATTTCAAAGTAAAGGACCTTCTTATACCTTTATGAGAAGTATATACCATAGTAAGTTTAATGCACTTCCAGATTTAAAACTGCATCTTACATCTTACATCATATGTTTATATATATTATATATATCCTGTTTCCCCGAAAATAAGACAGGGTCTTATATTAATTTTTGCTCCAAAAAACGCATTAGGGCTTATTTTCAGGGGATTTTTTTTTCATGTACAACAATCTACGTTTATTCAAATACAGCCATGTCATCTTATTCTGGTTGCTGCACAGTGGTGAAGGACGGGGTTTCACTTAACTGGCGCTTATTTTGGGGGTAGGGCTTATATTACAAGCATCCTGAAAAATCATACTAGGGCTTATTTTCAGGATAGGTCTTATTTTACGGGAAACAGGGTAATTATATATAATATTATTATATACTATATTGTACTATATTGTAATACTATATACCATATTTTTCTCTATATAAAATGACACTTTTTCCTTAAATAATTAAACAAAAAATTGAGGGTTGTTTTATACACGGAAGGCAGCCACTTTCCCCTGCCTTTTGCAAAGCCATGGGTCTTAGCAAAAAGAAAGGGAAGGCTCCCTTCGGGTACAGCAGCCGTGAAAGGGCTGCACAATCGCAACCCTTTGATCCTGAAGCCCTTTCATGGCTGCTTTATCCACTTCCTAAGCCTCGCGGGGCTTAGGAAGTGGGTAACACAGCCATGAAAGGGCTGCACGATCACAGCCCTTTGATCCTGAAGCAGCCATGAAAGGGCTTCAGGATCAAAAGGCTGCGATTGTGCAGCCCTTTCACAGCTGCTTTATCCACTTCCTAAGCCCCGTGGGACTTAGGAAGTGGATAAATCAGCCATGAAAGGGCTTCAGGATCAAAGGGCTGCAATTGTGCAGCCTTTAACCAAAGGGAGCCTTCCCTTCCTTTTTGCGAAGCCCCATGGCTTCGCAAAATGCAAGGAAAAGTGACGGTCAAAGGGAGCCCTTTGATCCCTGCTTTTCCCTTCCTTTTGCTAAGGTCTGTGACTTAGCAAAAGGAACAGAAAAGCAGGGATCAAATTTTCTAATTTGGGGTTAGAAAAGGGGGGATTGTCTTATACATTGGGTCATCTTATGAATGGAAAAATACAGTATGTTAGAATATATATTAACCCTGAGAATTGTAGAAGGGACACTTTGTTTACCAAGGTGAAATTGACCAAATGTTATGATTTGGTTTGTACACAGGATTTCACCTAATGATTCTTTTCTAACATTCAGGTTGTAATCTCTGATGGAATCTCACCCTATAGTACAGGGTGAGAAAAGTGTGGCCTATGGGCTAGAAGCACCTCCTCAGGGCACAAATCCCACCTCTCCAATTTGTATTCTTTCAAAAAAATATTTTCGCCAACAAAACCCATAGATTTACAGATCCACAAAATGGCACACATTTTGTCATTTTGATGGGGAAGAGAGAACTTGGCTGCCTCACACACACTCATGCTTCCTCTCTCTCTCTCTCTCTCTCTCTCTTTCTTCTTCTTCCAAATTTTGGGTACTGGAGATGTAGATCTCCAAGAGCCAGGGTGGACAAGATCCAGGGTGGGGCAAGATATTTTCTACTATAGGATATATTTTATTTATTGAACTGGAGATATGAATGGAAGGATCTACATCAGGGTGTTTACCCACCCTTTAGGTCTTGCAGCTGTTGTACTGGGTTGCAAAGTGTTATTGACCAACCTTCTTATTCCTCCTTTGCCACAATATGTTGATTTTAACTTGTGATTACAGGGGCCATCAGGGCCGTAAGTAACCCAACAAGATTGGATCATATCTTTTGGCAGCATGTTCACTTCAACATGTGTGTCAATGATTTTATCATGTGTAATTCATGGGGAGACCTATCTTTTAAAATAGTGATATGAACAATTATCATTGTGTGATATAATTATTTTATTATAACCCATTCTGAATATTTTATAAAGTTAGTATACCTGATAGATAGATAGATAGATAGATAGATAGATAGATAGATAGATAGATAGATAGATAGATAGATAGATAGATAGATAGATAGATAGATAGATAGATAGATAGATAGATAGATGTGTGCATGCATATGGATAGTTTTACATATGTAGCAACAATGGAAAGAATGCTTTGACCTTATTCTGTTGTCAGATGAAGTTGAAGGGGATGAATTTGCTGATATTGTCAAAGCTGAATTCCTGTAATCCAGAGTGTCTGAAAGTATACATTTCTAATTTTTATCAAATGTATTAAGTGCTCAAATTTATTCTGAGAGCAGTCTAGCTTTCCTCTAATTTGTTAAGTGGGATGCTATTCAATTCTGCATTGGTCTTAATAGATGCAGTGTAATTAATTACATTAACATTGCTAATGCTCTATATAATTAATTATCTGAAAGAATCCATACTGTTATGTAGCTAAGTCTTGCTGTCTTTTCATAATGAAGCTGTAAAGGATAAAACAATACTCAGACTGGTTGGATAGACATAGAACTCTTGACCCACTGTAGGATTATTGCTTCGTGGTTTACGAACCCAGTTAGGTGAATAATTTATTACCATCTGTAAACCAGCTGAATATGAAAGGCTACACAGAGCACAGTCAACAAAAAGCAATGTAAACACCATTAGTGCCTTCTGTGTACATAGGCATATCTCCAGAAGGAACATTTTTCCTCTAAATGACACAGATTTGGAAGTAACATTATATATCACATTGTCCCAATGGTAACTTACAGAAGCCAGTGGTCAAAATGCTGCTGTGCAGTTGTGGCTGAGGAAGTAGATTTGGGGACCATGGACTATGCTTCCTTGACGATAGACTGCTGGTAGGTTATGGGTTGCACCTCACAAGGACTGGGAAAAATGTGTTTAGCCACAGAACTTCATCAGGAGGGCTTGAAACTGAATTGGAAGCAAGAAGGAGATGCAAGCTCACAGGTAAAAATAGATGAAGGCTTATGTACAAAACCAGACCAAGCACCTCTAAGGGGCTCCAATAACAGTTTTCATAAAAATGGAGGGGAAAAAGCAGGCCACAAATCACACAATGTCCAGTGTCTATATTAGAGATTGGGGTATTCGTATACGAATATCCCTGCACAGGTGGAAATAACGAGGGTCCGGCCCCATCGGCCAGACTGTCCACTCACAATTTCACTGCTGCCGCCAGCTCTGCGGCGGCTTCCTATCACGCTGTTCTCCGCAATGGATTAGCCACTCTCCAACCTAGCAGAGAGGCTTGTCGTCCTGCCTCCTGCCAGGACTGGGCAATCGATTGCGGACAATGGCGTGATAGGAAGGCACTGCGGAGCCGGCGGCAGCAGCGAAATTGTGAGTGGACAGTCTGGCCCCATGGAGCTGGACCTTCGTTATTTCCACCTGTGCTGGGATATTTGTATTCATATACGAATACCCCCATCTCTAGTCTATTTGCTCCATGGATTGCCTGCTTCCTTGACATAGATTTTGGCCTTTGTCTATCAAGAGCTTAGTAATCAGTTAAAAGACTTAATTTGGTTTGCTCGTGGCATCACACATTCTGCTTAGATACCTAGAAACTGATTCTATCATATACTCTGTGACTCATGGATGCCAGGAATGGGCTAAATGCAGCCCTTGAGATGTTACTGGACTGCAACTCCTATCAGCCCTATCCAGACTAGTTGATGCTTGGGAATTTTGGTGAATGTTTATAATAAATAAATAAAAATAAACCAAAAGCAACCTAAGTGCAATTCTGATTACAGTGAGATTATTCATCCAATTAATATAGTCTCCAAATACTGCTTTGGAAACTGTTTTTTTCTATTTAAATCATGAGGGACTGAAAAACATTCGACATGTAAAGAAACGGCTGTATGCATTGTTCTATACCGCAGTGCATTTCAACATGTGAGTTATTCCAAGGAAAATATATATTATGATATTTATCATGTGCCATCACATCAATTTTGACTTATGGCAACCCTTCAGGGTTTCCCAGGTAGAGAAAACTCAGAAGTGCTTTACCATTCCCCTCTTTTGTGGATTCCCTGGAACTTTGCAGCTTGTCCAAGGCCACACAGGCTGACTACTTCATAGGAGACACAGTAGAGAATAGAATTTGCAGCCTCTGGCTCTGAAGCCAGATACCTTAACCATTGAGCTATCCAGCTAGCTTATATATATATCCCAAAACATTTTAAGAAACTACTCAGAAATCATTTATACTACTTTGTTAACTATACTGTTATTTCTTTCTGTTGTGCCTTGCATAGTAATGGCTTGTTTTCAAATTTCTGCATCTTCCCCCTTTCTGCACATGATTATTGATCCATGTTGCAAAATATCTTGTATATACAGCAGATATTTCTGTCAGTAATAGTTCTGGGTGAAAGAGGTTTTGTGCACTTTGGAATAATACAGGTCCAGATAACAGAAAAGTATAGCAATACTTCAGATTATATTAATTCTTATTTTTTTTTAGTTCATATGATAAGTTCATCTAAAATCTCTGAAGGCTTTAATACACTTCCTGGGCTTGCATGAATAAATCTGTAAGTGTAGATGTCTGTGATGTTTCTTTAGAGTTTTGCTCATCACTTTTAAAATGAAACTTTTTCAAATAGCCACAGTGTAACTAGTTCATCATGCCCCCTTCATCTAGCACTCCCATGTAATAATTAGAATTCTCTTGAGTGTCAGCACACATCAGTATATTCATACTATGTGCATTTTTCATGTTTCACCTGGCTGACTCTAACTCCTACATTTCATTCAAGAAGCACTAATATTTTTAATTTATGATGCTTATGACTTTGACTCTCACCCCTTTTATTCCTCATATGTTACTGCAATCCTAGGCTTGTCTATTAAAATCATGTCAAAGTTGTCTTGGGAAATTGAGATATTTGCCTTTTGTCTTTCTTTTAAGAAACACTGCATGATGGCATCTACTACCTTGTCCACAAAATGACATGTATTTCTGTTCTCTTTCTTCCCTACATCCGATTCATCATCTTCATCGGTATTCCATTGTCCTTGCCATCCATTCATTCTCAGGAAACTGATGTTTAAAATGTTCCTTAGGAAATACAATCCGTCACACCACTATTAGTTAAGATGATTTAAAACCATACTATACAGCAATCTCATGACATTCCTCTCCATGTACTATATGTTTGCATACAGACCTAGATAGCTGTTCATCAGCTAACATTCCTCAGCTGTTCCTGAGCTAATGAAATTTGGCACAGCTCCACTGCCGTCTTTATGAAGAGTGACTGTGTGCTTTATTCTGCCAACTGAAACTTATTTCTTCTCCCCATTATCATTCACATCACCTCTAACTACCTAGATGATCCATAATTTATTAACATTTTGCATTTTCCTTTGATCAGAATCTAAATAAGTTTGAAACAAAAGGATTTCAGGAGGCACCTCTCTGACAGATGCAGCCTGCCCACCTCAGGTAATTAGTTATTAGAATGCATTAATTAAGAGAACAGGGGAAAATTACAAATTTAGGTTACAAAAATGGCCTTGGTGGCAGGCAATTAAGGCAGAAGGCAGCAAAACAAACCTTCACATTGATCTGCTGATGGCAACTTCAACTGTTATAATGGATACATTTTATTTTATGACAGTAGCATTTCTTGATATTTTTATCATAGTAAAATGTATGCATCATATCTTTATTTTCATTGTATGCACAAGTTGCATCCATCACACTAACTAACACACACGCTGTGGACTTATAAATTTGGCTTGGCAGCACAGTCTTAGCAGCTAGCCTCACCTAGCCAGTCAGCCAACAGGACCCACCTTAGTAAGCAGGCTTGGAAGTACCTTCTTACCAAGCACACATCCAGACTCCCTGGAAAAAGCAAAGAGCAATTCCAAGGAAGAAGATTAATCAATAACAACCATGCAGGTAGGCTGGGCCTGAACTATCCCTACTCACCTAGTCTCTGTCTTTCTAGATCAACCTGCAGTGTATTAGAGAAAGCCTCTGCTGCCCCATGCACAGAGGCCACAAAAAGATGTTCCTCCAACCAAGAAAGAATCCACTATCATCAATGCTAGTTATACAGACAGAAAAGAAAATGCTCATCCACCAACCAATTTGAACAGTAGAGCAAGGAGACAAAAATTAGAAAAGGGAAAACAGCATTAAATGTTCAGTGTCATTCCCGCCCAGTACAATAGGGAGATTCATAGACCCTCTCGGGGCCAGGAGAGCATAAGGGGGGGGGGAGGAGAAGAAGAAGGCAGCAGCTCACCCCTCTCCAGCCCCCACACCCCAAACCCATCAAAATATGCACCTTTAATGGAGTAAATAATACGGACTCAAGACATTAACCATCAGGTAGCAATTTGAATTGTGGTGCTGGAGGAGACTCTTGAGAGTCCCCTGGACTGCAAGGAGAACAAACCTATCCATTCTGAAGGAAATCAACCCTGAGTGCTCACTGGAAGGACAGATCCTGAAGCTGAGGCTCCAATACTTTGGCCATCTCATGAGAAGAGAAGACTCCCTGGAAAACACCCTGATGTTGGGAAAGTGTGAAGGCAAGAGGAGAAGGGGACGACAGAGGACGAGATGGATGGACAGTGTCATTGAAGCTACCAACATGAATTTGACCCAACTCCGGGAGGCAGTGGAAGACAGGAGGGCCTGGCGTGCTCTGGTCCATGGGGTCACGAAGAGTTGGACACGACTTAACGACTAAACAACAACAAAGCAATTTTAAAAAATCACTTGAACAGGGAAAGCACTCCCAGAAGTGAATGGAACGTTCCCTCAGAAACCACATAAGAATGCATTAACAGAATAAATATGCAAACAGCAGTATTTAAAAATTAATCAAACAGAGAAAACAGTGCATCCCCCCCCCCCCCCGGGACAACAAAATAAAAAGCACATACATAAAACTTTATTCTCAAAAACTGAGAAAAACAAGCAAGCAGATAAAGGGAAAAATACAATCAAAGCCCTTCCTCAAATTCAAACCCCTAGAATATGGGGACTTTTCTATCCCTCTTTCTTCTTGATAACTGTCTTCTGCTCATTATTCAAACAGCAGAAGGCAGGCCAGTACACTAGGCAGATGCAGGCAGCAGCAAATATAAGGGAATGTTGTTGTTTAGTCGTTAAGTCATGTCCGACTCTTCATGACCCCAGGGACCAGAGCACGCCAGGCCCTCCTGTCTTCCACTGCCTCCCGGAGTTGGGTCAAATTCATGTTGGTCGCATCGATGACACTGTCCATCCATCTCGTCCTCTGTCGTCCCCTTCTCCTCTTGCCTTCACACTTTCCCAACATCAGGGTCTTTTCCAGGGAGTCTTCTCTTCTCATGAGATGGCCAAAGTATTGGAGCCTCAGCTTCAGGATCTGTCCTTCCAGTGAGCACTCAGGGTTGATTTCCTTTCGAATGGATAGGTTTGTTCTCTTTGCTGTCCAGGGGACTCTCAAGAGTCTCCTCCAGCACCACAATTCAAAAGCATCAATTCTTCGGCGGTCAGCCTTCTTTATGGTCCAGCTCTCACTTCCATACATTGCTACTGGAAAAACCATAGCTTTGACTATGCGGACCTTTGTCGGCAAGGTGATGTCTCTGCTTTTTAAGATGCTGTCTAGGTTTGTCATCACTTTCCTCCCAAGAAGCAGGCGTCTTTTAATTTCGTGGCTGCTGTCACCATCTGCAGTGATCATGGAGCCCAAGAAAGTCAAATCTGTCACTGCCTCCATATCTTCCCCTTCTATTTGCCTGGAGGTGATGGGACCAGTGGCCATGATCCTAGTTTTTTTGATGTTGAGCTTCAGACCATTTTTGGCGCTCTCCTCTTTCACCCTCATTAAGAGGTTCTTTAATTCCTCCTCACTTTATGCCATCAGAGTGGTATCATCTGCATATCGGAGGTTGTTGATATTTCTTCCGGCAATCTTAATTCCGGCTTGGGATTCCTCCAGTCCAGCCTTTCGCATGATGTATTCTGCATATAAGTTAAATAAGCAGGGAGACAATATACAGCCTTGTCGTACTCCTTTCCCAATTTTGAACCAATCAGTTGAACCAAATATAAGGGAAAGCCATCACCAATTAAAAAAAAATCAGTTTAAAAAAGGACAAAAACAGAAAGGATCCAAGATGGAGGCAAAGTAGGTCTGGCCTAGCAACTCATGATGGAGGGTTGATAGGTCACACCAGAAGGGCCTCAGCAGAGCACTAATCTCACAAGGAACAACTAAAGCAAAAAAGCAGTTAACATGAACATTACATTGTGCTCATGTCATTGTAGATCTCCCATATAATTTTCTAGGCAATGTGAAAGCCCTTCACAGAACAATTTTCTTAAGTATCTTGTTTTTTTCCTTTATCTCCTAATTTACACTTTGATTTCTTCATTGAAGTTCTTTACCCTAACTTGAAGTTCCTGAATAAAAGATAATGTTGCTCAGTCATGGGCTCAAACATTATGAAACATCATGATTCAATCAGTCAGAAAACACTATTCAGTTGACACATAGAAACAGAAAGAACACATTTGTATAGGGTGGCATTTGTCTTACAATACTGTGGCATAAAAAAATTCTAAATGGCTAGTTCATCATCTAAGTTTGGCTGCATCCTGTATAATAACTACTTCATATTTTGTAATTAAGGTTATGGATTTTACCTTTGTGATAGTACCAGGTATTGATAACTATAGTGTACTTCCTGACAGATTCTACAGAAGTAATATTTCTAGTTTTGGTCTGAGTAACAGCCTAACCTTTTAGTTCTAATAGTTTAGTGATTCTACAAACATTTCTAACTTGTTCTTCATCTGTTATGTGAAGATAAGTGCAGCACTTTTCCTAACCAATATAATATAAATCTGGTCAACATTTAGATACCCATAAAATCCAATTTTTAAGTTATTTGTGTCTCTTCAGTAAGTGTATCTCACTTTTTAAGACGACAGATAATCTATTCTCAGCTTTTATTGTTATTTTCCTCACAAACTGTTCTCTAGCAGTAGAATAAAGAGTATATAAGCTCTTTAAATTATCTTAGAATTGTCCTTGAGAATCTGAATATGTCCTTAAATTGTATTGTTTCCACAAATGGATACTGATACAACTAAACTCCACTGGAGAACAGCACATTTAATATGTTTTAATGCATCCTTTTATTAGGATAGAGTGAACATAACCATGAATTTGTTTAAAAGACACCAGTTTTTATTTAGTTTATATCTCTCCCCCCCCCCCCCCCAAAATACTGTTAGGCACCAAAAGGTTGGAGTTGTTTATAGGGACATCATTAAGTTAACCAAGGTGAAATATAAAGTACTCTAGTAGATCTTTTTGGCTTGTCTCCATCTGTTTGTGTATTTTTGTCCTTCGGGCTATTTTTATTCAGTTCTTCAGTGTGTCCTTTCCTAAGAGTGGGTTCAGGTGAAAAACTGAAGCAGTAAAGCCACTACATAGTGATTTGTGTGGGGTTGGGTGGGGGGAAGAGATGTATGATATTGTTTATTTGGATGTTCAGACTATCCCAGGTCACCCAGTCCAATTACTATGGGGGCCAAATTGTGGCTGGGTGAGTCCTAGAGTGCAGAACCCTGCCTCCATCTTTTGACCTCTTAACATCTTCCTAAGATGCCTTGTGCCTGGGGAGAGAGGGTGTCAGGAGAGCAAGAAGGAGCCAGCCAATAGGAAAGAGACTGGCAGAGGTGAGAAGGGCAAAGACTTCCCTGGCAGACCAGAAGATGGAAGTTCCTACTCTGGTTGGTATAAAAGTGGGCTCTGGTCTCAGCCCAGCAGTCTGCTATAGATCTTCACCCACTCACTCTTTTATTTTGCATGGTGTGCTGTTAACTGATGCATGTTGGGGAGGGTGAAGGGGAATGTTAATTGTATATTTTAGTTTGTATAATCTCAAGTTTGTCACAGCATCAGTGGTTGTAGCAGCATGGTGATTTTGCACATAGGAGAGATTCCTGGTAAGGAAGATGGGTGGTCAGCCTTATCCCAGGTAGGAGGACTTCTCCAGTTGGGAGCAAGGAGTGGGAGATTGACAGTTCAGGAGGGCCATCACGGTCTACCATAATACATGGCAGTGGGTTGCCCCTTAGTGGTCTTGCACCACATTGGATCAACCATCCTTGGTTGCCCAACAAGAGCTTCAGAAGGTGACCTTGGTGAGCTTACTGAGTAATAGCAACTAATTGTTTTCCTGTGAAAAAAATGAAGATGTTTGGGATAATGAGGGGATGGCGAGCTGGATCATGTAGCTTACTTGTGCCACCATGTTATTCCAGCTGTGACAAAAATTATCCCACCACAATTGTTCCTCTTCATGTAATTTATTAGAATTCAATAGGAAGGAAATAAAAACAAAACATTTGAAGATATAGATACACAGTGGCATACATTTTGTGGAATAAAGAGTTTAATCCAGTTGCTTTGTCCTACTGTTATCAAATTTCAAAAACATTTTTTTAATCATCCAGCTACGTACCTAGTAGTTTAAGCAGGTCTGCACCAATTGCTCCAAGTGGAATCCACATGGAACCAGAATACTACAACATGTTACATTTATACTGATGCTGAATTTGACTCAGAAAAAGAACCAGAGGGGAAACTGTCCTGGTACACTGACCTTTGCTGTAGCTACTTTATGTAGAGAATATCTTGCCTGGTAACCTCCTCCAGTTTCCCAGGTCCTCCAGCAAGATCAGAAGTGTTTTTTTCCATCTTCACTGACAATGTTTTGTGTACATAAGTGGCCTGGAGTAGTGCTAGTGTCCACTGTGTTTGGCAAGGCAGAAGCCACAAAAGCCAATGGTAAGTAAACACATTGAGTCCTGACTAGCAAGCACAGGGTTCATCATGTTCTCTCCTCAGCAGCCTCTGATCAGAACCATTTTTTTCTGGTCAAAGAAGAGTTTCCAGTTAGTGAGTACTCTGTGATGTTCTTGCAACAAAGATGTACTGGTACTGAGAACTGAAGGCAGCTCCGACAGTTACAAACTACACAAAACAAGTGGAAGCTGGTGCTTTTTCTCAAGTATGTTTGTTGCCTGAAGCTACCATTTTTGTGGCAAGAAATTTAATCACTTGAAAATTCAGGGAAGTCTGAACCTAAGATGGCAGAAGAGAAGTGTGTATATGGTAAGGATGTCAAGATGAAGATTGTTTTTTATATATTGATTTATGCACTCCCCTGTTTTTATCAGTAAAATCGAAGTAATATACACTCATATTGCTGCACTGAAGTGAGTGGTAGCTCATCTCTCCCTATATGACCTATTATACATTTAAATGTCTTGCATGCATTTGCCTGTGTCTTCAGTGAGACTTAATTTATAGCTTCAGGTTATGTGAAATATCCCCTGTGCCACTGCTAAATGAGGGTGAACCAAAGAATTGATATATTTATATACTTTTATATTACGGATGTCTATATTGATTTCATTTTTATTTGTGACATTGTGTGCAAGGTTTAATTTTTATTAGTTCCCAAACGCAAAACAGAACATGATTGATAGATTTGTGAAAATCGTATTCCCTTTGCTAGCAATTGCCTTTAGCAATTTCTGATGTAGTTTCACATTATCAGAAGTATGTCCCTTTTCTACAAGAAGAGAATCAATGGCTGTAACCAAATAGTGATTTACACTGTATTTTCTTAACTTCTTAACAAATTAAACCATAACAAAATGTGGTCCTAAAGCACCCAAAATTTGAAGTGCTGGAAAAATTAATTCAGAGAATAATAATGACGATTTTAAATTTGAATCTGAATTTCTTTGATAGCTTCTCCCATTCTTTTCGATCTAACAAATGTCTTGTTTATTTATCTTTAGTAATTATACTTGCTGAACCATGAAACAGGACTGAGCAAGATTTTCAGCACCAGAAGCAAAATATGCCAGTCTCTTTATTTTTGACCATGGATGATCAGGTAGTTTCTGCTGTTGTTATCCTATGCCAAGGGTTCCTTCACCCACTAAACATTGTTGCTTTTTACAGTACAAAACTTCAGTGAAAGAGATCTGAATATCAAATAGAAGTCATTACCAGGGGTGTAGTAATATATTGTCTCACTCAATTTGCAACTTATGCCTACTAACCAATTGTGTAACTAATGCCACTTATACATGTAAAATAATTTTCCATGTCTTATGTCTGAGGAAGTTGATTTGATCCATGAAAGTTCACATTAAAATATAACAGTTTTTAAGGTGCCACAATGATTTTGTCTTTTGTCTTTTTTATTTTTCTTTTGTTTTTGCCACAAAAAGGTTTGTATAACAAAACTTCACTTCAGATTCACACATGATCATGGTCTAAATCTGGTTTATCTTGATCCATCATGAGACATCTTCGTAGCAGTTAACTGATATACCTATGCAACCCTACACACAGAAGAACCTAGGTCTTAGAGACAGAAGGTAGCCGAATCACCCTGAAAGATATAGCCACAGGGACAGAACGCAGGCAACCTTCTGGAACCAAATAGATATGTCAAATTTCTATTTTTATTGTAGACAGCACATAAACAATGGCAAATTGCCAGGGCATTACAGCAGCCTTCTCAACCTACTTAGGAGCAAGCAGTGAACGTTCTGGCTCAGAATAGAGGTAGAAAACTCCCAGTGGCCAGACAGTAAGGGCAAGAGTACTGAATTCTTTGGCAGCAAAACTTCTTCAATTCAACAAACAGTATTGAATCCTCTGGCAGCAGCTCACAATTTGCCCTTTGTAGGCAAAGAATTATATTGGGTGAGGGAATTAGGAAGTCACAAAATAAATGTCACTGATGCCAGTTCAGCTCACTAAGTATCTTGGTTACATAGTGGACTTGCATTATTTGCTGTAGTCATCACTGTAATATATAAGTTCTGAGCCTTGGGGCTGCTCTTAGTGGATCTATTGTGATGTCTCAAAAACTGGGGAAAGGGAATATACCTCTTGGCAGAGTATGGAAAACTATGGCTAAAAACCTCTAGCTATGCAGCAGAAAAAGTTCAGAGACCTACAGAACAGAATTAGCTCCAAGTCTTCCTTGAGAAGACCACCCCTTTTTGATTCTCCTCAACTGGCCTTTACAGTCACAAAAACGTACTCTAGAACATTGGTAAGAGAAAGAATAAAAAGGTTTTTGATTACTTACAATTATGAGCAGATCAAAACAAACAGCATATTGTAGAAAAAATAATGAACATGAACAGAGCTTAACTATCTAATGAGCTTCATGACTGACTCACAACATGATTTCCTGACTGACTACATAGCTGACTCTGACCACTGACTATCTAATCAAGAAGAGTGAGAAAAGAATTGTTGAGTAGAGAGGTGTATATGAGAGAGAGATAACAGTTGGTTGCTGCTGGATTGATTGACGATCACCCCAGCCCAGGAAGGTCCTTTCTAGTCAAAACCTCTTCAAGTCATCATATGAAAGTTGCCATACGTATTTCCAATAAAACCAGCCTAGAATGGTGAGTTGGTTAGATTTGCTTAGCTGGCTATTCATCTCTAACACCTACCTCTTTTCCTGCCTGCTTCTGCCATCCACTGCTACCTCCCCAGTGCCCCTCACCAAGTTCCTTTTAATGCAATACCTTGAGAATTATATTTGGTCTTTGCTGCATTATAGTGTAAAGTCCCAAGTCTGAACTGTAGAGAGTTTTTTAGAGCTCTAGCATGGTGCCCCCAAACAAGCAGAGTCTGCTTGCCATAACAGATTATCTTTCATTTCGGTGTCTCCCCCTGGTTGCCTGTTTTTATCAAGTACTGCTGCCCAACTGCCCACCCAGTAGTTGTAATGCTGTCTTTCAATGCAGGACTTTAACCAATCCTACTAAGTTTGGGTTGTTTTGTTTTGCTTTGGAATCTTGGCTGTTCTTCAGTACAGTTTTTCAATTAAAAAAAAAACCTTGAAGATTTTTTAAAGGGCTTTAGAAAGCTGTTGCCAATTTGAGGGGACCAACAGCATGAATAGGCAGGACTGGGCACTCAGCTTTTATGAACTGCATTTCATTTTTAATTTCCCTCAGGCTTGCTTTCTGAAATTTAGCAAGTTTATCCCTCTCTTTAGGTTTCATGATGTCTCCAAATTCCATATCTATCAGTGTGAAAAAAAAAGAAAAAGAAAAAGATGTAATCATTTTTTTTTTCTAAATCAGTCAATGGGAAGGTTGCTGATCTAAACTGATGTGCCTTCAGAACCCACCCTTACCAAATCAGATGGGGTCTGGATTACTCTAGACTGAATTGGGATATTTTATTTGTGTGTTTTATCTTGCTTTTGTAAACTGCTATTGAAAAGTCTTGTGTCACCCTTCGAACAAATAAGCTATAATAATCTGTTAGAATAATGGTTTATGTTACTTCAGCATATTACTACTTATAAATAATTAAATACATTTTTAAAAAAAATCACAAGTGGGTGCATCTTTCTTACCAGAATCTTCATCTCACTCTACATTTGATCAAAAAGGGCAAATTCAGAAATAGCTTGTGAGGAAGGCAGCATCAATTAATTGTTCCTTGAACCATTCTGTTCTCTGAAAATTGATTAGAGAGAATCACCAGATGTGCATCTAACCTGGCAATATAACAAGATCTTCTTTGTAAGTATCTGACTGCTTTTGGAAAAAAAAGAAGTCTATTCATGTTTTCAGGAAGAAGAAAAAAGAACAAACCATTTGGAATGACTTAGTTAATTAGCCTAAACAGAACAGCAAATCCAACCCATTAACGCAAAAAATATTCAAGAGACAGATGGATCAGCAAAGCTGTGCTTTTCCTTTGGCCTTAATCTGAAATTTCTGGGGGGGAAAATATGTGCCCTCTTCCAGTGTCCAATAATATAGGATGATATTCAAAATGAAAATACTAAAATAATGATTTTTTTTTTGGTTCTGGTTTTGGTTCCTCTTATTCCATTTTTGGTATTTATTCCAAAGAATGTAACATATATTCACAAATTTTCTCATTGTCAGTGAAAAGGGGCATCAAGATGCTCAAGAAAAAAACTTGTTAGCCTCTGCAAGATCTTTGCTCCTATACACTTTTTATTGTCAGCAGCAGCAGCAGCAACAACAATAACACAAGCATATTTTGTGTGGAAAACATTGCACAAATTCATTGGTTGTTTTGTTGTTGTTGTTGTTGTTTTGCATTGACACGTTTTAATGCAAAATACAAGGGTTTCACACAAAAACATATTTTTGTCTTTTTCCTCCCATTAAACTATCCCAAAATGTGAAAAATGCAGCAAAATGTTATTGTCTACCAGGGAGAAAACTCCTGAATGTTTTAAATTTTCAGATAAAAGAAGGGGAGATTTACATTCTTGTTTATTACTACTGTTACTACCAAAGACTTAGAGCATGCTAATTGTGGGAAATTCATGTTATCTTTTCATTTCCAAAGCCTTGTTTCCATAATACATTTTAAATAAATCAAAAGTATTGATTCCCAAAGGGAACAGGAACATGTACCAGCTTCGGGGGGGGGGGGAGGCTCCAAATGACGAACAGCAGAGATATTTGTATATTACCATAGTAAATACAGGGTGATCCAAGATGCCTCCAGTTGTCTGTGTGTTTCTTAGGGTACTCCTACAAAATCACTGCAGGTTGCCCTGGTGTTTTGGGAGTTAAAATGCTTCAATGTGAACAAAAGTATTTGGAGTCAGTTGCTGAGTGACATCTGAAACCTTAAAGAAAATTAAAACCTCCCTGGAAACTCTAGTTACTGAAC
The DNA here is from genome assembly GCA_037013535.1 of Intellagama lesueurii. Taxonomy (NCBI): domain Eukaryota; kingdom Metazoa; phylum Chordata; class Lepidosauria; order Squamata; family Agamidae; genus Intellagama; species Intellagama lesueurii. The sequence continues at coordinate 52,342,219 of JBAJHW010000003.1, read as the reverse complement.
TCTGGGGAGGGCTGAGATTGACCTCACCAACCCCTGTTTATTCCCCTTTCACCAAACTGAGCAGCAGTTTGATGTCTAGGCATGATAAGGAGAGGGTGCTACATCTCTTAAAAGACAAGTTGCATTGTAGAATTTCCTTGTGTTTTCTTTCCAGTAGCTATATTGAGACTTCATTACGCTTAGGATTTTGTGTGCATGTCAATGTGAGATGGATAATTTCTTGTACAAGCTTTGACTGGATAAGCCAAAGTAGATTTATGGCTAAGTAGCACTTTCTCCTCTGGAACCACCACCATCACCATCATAATTAACATAATCTTAGAACTGCAGAGCTGGAAGGGACTCTATGGATCATCAAGTCCAGACCCTATCAAGGAAGCACAGTGGGGATTTGAACTCCCAAACTCTAGCTCTGCAGCCAGATACCTAAACCACTGAGCTATCCAGCAGTTCATTTTCCATTTTCTTTCTTTTTTAAAATGTGTCTAGCTAGTCTTTATTTGCAGAACCATTTTGTTGCTGTTGCTGTGGCCTGTCTTGTTGGGCAAGACAGGACACTGATTGGAAACCCTAGGTTATATCTTCCCCGCTTCCAACACATGTTTCTTCCAATTCTTCTTATTACATTTTCTATTTGATTCCAACTAAGAATGCCACAGAAGAAACTTCTGCCTGAACCTATCTTCCTGATATTTTTTTAGCATAGTACAGGGCAGCCTCTCCTATACCACTGACACCAAAGTAGTCCCTTGTATTTTTTCTGCTGTGGTGCCTATGTTTGTTTCAGAATTTGTAGGTGCCATATCTTCAGAATTCTGGTTTGGGTTAAGGTGAGCAATCACATTTGGACAAGCCAACATACTGACTGAAGATTGTAACAGAACACTCTCACTCCAATACATGTTTTCCCAAGCATGGCTACTGAGGGGTAGGGTGGAAGGAAAAAAGAAGGCTGGTAGAAGTTTTACCTATGAAAGTTCACCACATTCTCAAAATATAACAAACCCCTCCCTCATCTCAGATCCAGTTCCTCTCATTACATTTACTATTTGGAATCATAGCATAAGAAGTACATATTTGGAAAATACTGGCGAGTAAGTTGGAATCTTAAGAGGATGTGGTGGCGCTGTGGGTTAAACTGCAAACGCCTCTGTGCTGCAAGGTCGGAAGACCAGCAGTTGTAAGATTGAATCCACGTGACGGAGTGAGCTCCTGTCGCTTGTCCCAGCTCCTGCACACCTAGCAGTTCGAAAGCATGCAAATACAAGTAGATAAATAGGTACCACCATGGTGGGAAGGTAATGGCATTCCATGTCTAGTCGCGCTGGCCACGTGACCACGGAAACTGTCTACAGACAAACGCTGGCTCTACGGCTTGGAAATGGGAATCAGCACCACCCCCTAGAGTCAGACACGACTGGACTAAATGTCAAGGAGAACCTTTACCTTTGCCTAAGTTGGAATCACAGATGTAAGAAATCAAAATAGTGAAATACATTGTAATAAGAAATGTTTGGAATAGAAAATAATAGGATCCTCTTCCCCCCCCCCCCCCCATGAGTTTTGCCCATGTAGTCCTCCCAACTCCCTGTGGAGAGAATTCAGTACATGTCCTTAAAGGCTTGGGGAAATTGGTTATTATCATTGTTTACACTGTGAAGCTGAAAATTCTCTATAGAGTTTTAGCTGAAATAAAATTGGTCTGCAACAGCAAACAAGTTCATTACATGTTAAAAATGACAAACAGTGTATGCTGCATAGTGCATGAACTTCCTACTTGATTTATATGTACACAGAATACTCATATTTGATACCACTAGAAAGCTGTATAGCTTTATGTACTGCTGCATTTATGCTTGGCTTCTGATTAAAATAGCATGAAATATTAATGGGAGGATAGGGAGAGATTAGTTCATTAACTATAAATTAAAAGTTGGCATCCATTATTTAGCATGGCTGTTCAGGCTCTTGGTTGATATAATTTATATTGCTTTAATTATTACTTCATTTTGCAAGTCACAACAACACAGGTCAGTTGAGAAGACATGCAATTAAGAAGAAGTTTTAAGATCTTATTTCGGATTGTAAAGGCTGAACCTGCTGTATAACAGTTGTTCATTTCTATGATTCTTTTTTTGTTTATAGAATAGGGTCTGTGATTCTGAATTTTAATTAACATGCATACTTATCATTGAAATAAAGCACAATTCAGATTTTCGAAAATTCCTTTCACAGACAAGACCCATGTTGCCGAATCATTCCTATTCAAGTAGAAAAGTACTGTGCAATATATGCCATAATTTAATATATGAACTATTTAATATATGTTATTTCAATATTGTATGTAGAGAGTAGCAGGCTTCAGATTTCACAGCCCATGGATTTAGTGAGTTTCAAGGAGGTTTCCCATGTTAGTCTGTTGCAGAAACAAGAACAAAAAGTTTTGTGATTCCTAAAAGATGAACAAATTTTATCTGGGCTAACTTCTCATGGACCATTGTTCATTTCTTCCAATGCATCTGAAAAAATACAGTCCCTGATACACTGCTTCAGGAAAAAGTGTCTAAGCACGGCAGACCAGAGATGATTGTGCATTTATGGATCAGCTACAGGATGGTCGAAGATGGCACCAGTTGCTTTCAAGTTGGTTCACTGAAGTTTGTTCCAGTGATTTTTGAGTTAGAAAGTGAGCACCCAGCTTGCTGAAGAGCAAAGTGTTGTTTGCATAGTTATGTTGTAAACCACACAGAGAATGCTTTAGCACTATGGAATGGTATATAAGTCGAAACACCACCAACAAAAAAGTCTGTTGGTGCAAAGCATGATACCTGTAATGTTGCAACAAGGAGGAAGATACAACAAGCACATTGATTATTAAATGATCAAAATATTTTTCCTGTCCAGTATAGCACTATGTAGAAGACAGGAGAGGGTTTAGGCCTGTTGTCATTATGCCTGTAGGTAAATTTGCGTTGAAATCTCAGTGAATTGATTTTCTGAAGATTGTTTCTTCATTTTAAGAAATATATATCTTATACATCAGCTGGGATAATCATGTGATCTAAACTGCCATTTGTTGTTGTTTAGTCGTTTAGTCGTGTCCGACTCTTCGTGACCCCATGGACCAGAGCACGCCAGGCCCTCCTGTCTTCCACTGCCTCCCGGAGTTGGGTCAAATTCATGTTGGTAGCTTCGATGACACTGTCCAATGATCTCATCCTCTGTCGTCCCCTTCTCCTCTTGCCCTCACACTTTCCCAACATCAGGGTCTTTTCCAGGGAGTCTTCTCTTCTCATGAGATGGCCAAAGTATTGGAGCCTCAGCTTCAGGATCTGTCCTTCCAGTGAGCACTCAGGGTTGATTTCCTTTAGAATGGATAGGTTTGTTTTCTTTGCAGTCCAGGGGACTCTCAAGAGCCTCCTCCAGCACCACAATTCAAAAGCATCAATTCTTCGGTGGTCAGCTTTCTTTATGGTCCAGCTCTCGCTTCCATACATCACTACAGGAAAAACCATAGCTTTGACTATGCGGACTTTTGTCGGCAAGGTGATGTCTCTGCTTTTTAAGATGCTGTCGAGGTTTGTAGTAAAAATGCAGTTGTTTACAACTGAAAAGCTATTCTAGATTTCCTAAGAAAGTTGTATCCTTTTCTTAATGAATTAATTTCTTTTTTAGTTTTACCACATACTGGTTTCACAAGATGCAAATTATGGTTTAGAATGTACAGCCAGTATTAAACCATTCTGTGGACATATAGAGAAACATAATATCATTATACAAAAGGTTAAGATACTACAGGTGTTGTTGTCTGGGTACTTTAGAAAACACAATATACTCAGAGTTCAACCCAATGTATTCAAACACAATCATTACATTAAAGAAAGAAAGATCAATAGGTTTGAAGACAGCTATTCTTTCAACAGATGCGAATGATGTTCACAGAAGCACATTCTGTGATGGAAAGTTCTTGGATGTGGCAGTGGCTAACACATCAACATGCCTCTTTTATTTGATGTTAATTACACTTTGTCCAGCTGTTCAATATAGAGCCTTTCAGCAGAGAGATCGCAATTGCTCATGCATGACCAGCTAATTCTTCCTGGATCAGCAGGTAGACTTTGAAATATCTTGGGTCACAAAGGTTAGAATTGTTGTCAGTTCATTACCTGATGAAAGCATGGCCCACACATCTTAAGTTATCATGCTGCTGCTCCTGCATATGATTATTCATCTAACTTGTACAGACAAATGTGTTAAGTTATTTGTAAAGGACAGGACAATTATTTGAATTTCAATATGCCACTTTCACAGAAAAATGCTTTTTATATCCAGGGTCAGCAGATCTCTGTCTCGTTCCCTCTTTAGCTGAGTGATGCATTAGGTATACTGGGTCAGGATTCTGTAGAGCATAAGCTCCCAAATACCAACTAATTACTAGTTAGTGAATAATGAAGCACATTAGACAACATGTATTTCAGCTAAATCAGTATTCCTGGTGTCAACTGTATTTTAGCAAAACATAGATTTCCATCTATTTTTACAATTATGTGATGAAAGGTTATGATGACTGTAAATTTCCCAATTAGCCTTTACAACCAACCTCAGGTAACTGCATAATACACATCCACGATTAATTAGCATGGTGTTGTTGGAACAGCAAGCCTTTCTCATAGCTAGCATAAACCTTGTAACATGATTAAAATAGCAACTGCGATTTGTCAAGCAAAAATCTTGTTGTTTAAAATCATTCTTGTATGCTGGTATCAAAGACAACCAAGTTCTCAAACATTGTCCAAAACAAACTCATACACAATATTCTGCTCCATATTCTGAGACACTAGATTATTGTAACCTATACTATCAGTTCTCACTGTAGCATTTAAGACATTATGCAACATATTTGCCTTAATCCGACTTGAGCTAGGAAATGTACAAATTAAGCAACTCCACAGTATACTAGCAGAAAATATATGCTCAAAAATGACCAGTCAAATGTTACAAATCAGTGCAGTCTAAATACTCATAAAAATCTTTCATTCAACTGGCACTCACAAGACACACATCCTCTTGTGCAGCTAGGAAAAAGGCATAAATTTTAGACACAAATTGCTGTATGTATAGACATTATCTGTTGCATGCTAAATTGCGCAATTCATCTCTCAAAATTAATGCTCTAGAAGTTAATGCTGTTTGTGTAACTGCACAAGAGGATTTAGCCAGTGTAAAATTATCTTGTCATGTGTAGACTTCATGGAATTGGTACACTCTGCAAGGATGGTTCTGGTTTATGCCCCCCCCCCCCATTGATCTGAGGTGGATCATTTTTGGACGATTTAATGTCTGTAGCAGGGCTAATCCTTCTATCATGTGTCATCAGGAGCTAATAATTCTGCCACTCACCCCAGTCAGCCAGCGGTAGGACTGCTTGAGGATGGACATGTGATTGGATCAATGAAAGGGCCATGAAGTACCCCTCTGACTGTTTCTTGGGGGAGGCAGGCTGCTGCTCTCTGCTGAGTTTGCCTACTTTTCTGTGTCACTTTCAGAGTGAGGATAGAGAAAGGGATTGTGGAAGAAGTGAAAGCAATGTGGTGGTAAAGATTGAAGGTAGAGAAGGGCAGGGATAGAGAGCAGCATCAGTGTTTTGCCTATCATTTGTTTGTGTCGCCATTGGTGTTTGGTATGCTATATTGAATATAGATAGGTTCATCCCAGATTTCTGCAAGATAAGACATGGTAAATAGATGCCTGGAGGCAATTTTAAGGTGATCAGGTATCCATATGGCTTGTTGCTCAGACATATAAGTCCAGTGGAAATGTATTATTTCCCTCTAAAGTGACTATTGCCTTGTGGTCAGAAAGACATCCTCAACCCTTTGACATGTGAAAATACTGGAAAAGAACCACACTCCACACTTAGGAGACAGGATAGTTTGCTAGGGGAGCCTCCAGGTGGCTTCATTTTTACTAACAAAATCCCTGCATGTTAGGTCTTGTAGACAGACTTGATATGTTGTGCTCTGGTTGCCATAAATCAGAATTGATTTGATGGAACATTATTCAAAAATACCAGGCACAGTCAATCAAAATTATAAAATCATTGACTGGTATTATATAACAGATACAAGTTTTAACCAAAAGCCTAAGGATCTGTTAAATATTGGCACAGTATTTATGCTGTTCCTAATATTGCCATTTTTGTAGCTCTGATGGTGGTGTGATTTCTGAGATCTGCAACTGCTTATAGTACTGTGTGAAATTTCTTGATATTGTTCCCATAGTCCCAATGATTACAGGGACCACTGGAGTGTGTTTCTTCCAGAGGCGAGATGTTTCATTGCCAGATATCTGTATTTTGTTAGTTTTTCCAATTCTTTATTTTTAACTCTGGCATCCTCTGGAATTGCTCTGTCAATGATCCAGACATTTCTTCGTTCTATTATCACTATACTTGGTATGTTATGTTCAAGGTATCTATCAGTTTGGATCCAGAAATTTCACAAGATCTTGACATCGTCATTTTCTGACACCTTCTGTACCTGATGTTCCCATGGGTTTTTGGAGGCTGACAAGTTATATTTTTTTGCATAATGACCAGTGCACTAATTTGGCAACTCTATCATGTGTGATTTTGTAATCTGTTTGTGTAGTCTTTGGACATTTGCAGATGAGGTGTGAAACAGTTTCATCTTTTTCTTGGCAGAGTCGACATTTGCTGTTAGCACTAATTCCTTGGATCTTAGCTTTCGTCACGTTGATTTGGAGTGCTTGTTCTTGTGCAGCAAAAATCAAGTCTTCGGTTTGTTTCTTAAGGGTCCCCAGTTTTAGCCATGCCCATGTTGAATGATTATCATGCTTTCCATCAATATTTCTCAGGTGTTGTCCATGTAGTGGTTTATTTTTCTAACTGTTTAATTTATTTTCAAATGGTTGTTTCTTATATTGAGCCTTTGTTTCTGTTGGTTTCAAAATATTCTCCATTTTCACTGCCTTCAGCAATTTTTCTCTACTTGTACTAATATAATCAATTAGGCTTCTTTTTTCCTCCTCTACTACCTGCTATATTAGCAGTAATTCACTGTGGGAAACCCTGTTCAAGGACGCTAGCTGCATTCCTGTTTCAGTGTGAGAGCAAACTCTCCTGGCAGGGAGCGGCGGCTCCTGATGGGCGGGGTAACCTACTCATTCTGCCTTTTTCCCTTAGAGCTAATCATTACTTCAAAGCCTTTCTCCGGCCAATCCTAAGTGGCAATTAGGTAACCAGTATCCTATCTGAATTCTTTCAACATTCTGTGTAAGCTTGCTAGTTAATAAAGGGAGTTCTCAGGGCGTCGCCCTGGGGCTCCGCTGTTGGACATCTGCGTGTCGACTTCTTTGCAACTTCTCTCTAAAGCTAATTGCTTTATTTGTTCTGTGATCACCTACAATTCACCACCTCCAATTTTTTGTGATAAATATAATCTGTTCTCATCACTTTTTGGATGTAGTGCATGATGCATGTTCATTAGTTTCCATGTTTTTCAATCCAATTCTTCTCATTCATTTTGGGTCCAATCTGTTATTCCAGCTGAGTATCTTATTACTGGAACTGCCCATGTGTTTATGACTTTGATCATATTTCCATTATTTAATTTCTTGATTTTAAGATTTTCTGCAATCTTTTGATGTATTCCCTTTCTGTCAGCTCTTTAAGTTTTGTGTGCAGGATGTTATCTGTTTCTTGTATTCCAAATATTTATAATTTTCATCACCTGATAGTGATTTTATAATGTTGCCATTTTTTAACTCTATTCAATCTCATTTTTGGATCTTGTCATGTTGTAGAGACAGAGCTGCACATTTGTCAATTCCAAATTTCATTTGAATATCTTCACTAAATATTTGCACTGTGTTTAGCAGTGATTCTATCTCTGTGGAACTATTTGCATATAGTTTTAGATCATCCATATGTAACAGATAATTGATTTTTCCTGCTTGCTCTGAAATATGATAGCCCAATCCAGTTTTTTTTTCCAAATTGTTGACATGGGGATTAGTGAGATGTTAAACAGCAAGTGGTGACAAAGAATCCCCTTGAAATATTCCTCTTTTGATGCTAACCTCCCCAAACAGGCCAGTTTTCCCTTTTTCCACGTTTTTCTTGAGGAACGTCTGAATATTTTACTAATCCCAAAAAATTTAGGCAGGTGTTAATCCAGCTGTTTGGCAATGAGTCAAATGTCTTTTTGTAGTCTATCCAGGCCATGTTAAGATTTGTTTTTCATCTTTTTGCATTCTTTAGTTTTATTTTATCAATAAGCAGCTGATCTTTTGTGTCTCTTGACTTATTAAAGTTCCCTTTCTGTTCAGTTGGATATAGGGAGTTTTCAATTAAATCATCATCATCATCATGTCTCCATGCCTTGACTATATTCACACATATCTTGCAGTATTCTTTTTTTCTGGCAATGCTTTTGAGATTGTCCTCAATCAAATTTTTCCCAGAAATTTGCAAATTACTTGGTGTTATTCATGGAACCACTTCATAACGATGGCAAGTAGAATTTTCAACAAAGCTTACTGCATGCAAAGTGTTTCACAGTTTTCTATTCTTTGACACATTTTCTTCTTCCTTCTATTACAACAGATGTGTATGTGCACATTGATAAAATATTACCAAGTAAAACATTCATACTGTTGTTGGTGCATCAAGATTCTTTCTGTTGCATTTTTCAATAAAGAGGTGCATATGGACTTCAGCAGAACCTCACACAAAAAGAATGTGAGTGCAATCAAACACATTGTCACATGTAGACTGCTTCTTCTCCCCAACCTCTAATGTTTATTCAATGAATGTCATTTAGATTAGAGATGAATATGAGAACTATTTCCAAATGCTAACTTAGTATGGTGTGCAAAAGATTTGTTAATAACACTCTGCTTGTTACATAATAAGCTGTGAAAAAAAATGAAATTCTACCACATTTCTATACCACCAGCAACAAAATTGTAAGAATCCCTTTAGTTCTTGGCAAAACCACACAATCCGCCACCTTAGCAAGTAATTGCATGCTAACCACTTGATAAACTGTTGTGTTTTCCAAGCAGTTCATTCACACTATAGTTTGTAGCAATTAGTCAGTTACACAGGTGGATGTATGCACGTTGCATAGGTATGCTCAAGTAGGGCAATAGGGCTGGGGATCTTTACTTTAATAAATAGTTTAAAATTGGCTTTATATACAAAACAATCACATCTTAATGAACCATGCAGAATTCTATCAAACATTTCAGGCAATAAAGAATGTAAGTTATGAAACTTCAAGAATGAGGCATCAACTTGGTTGGTCACATAGGCAGCGATATAAAACACCCTTCACAGTGGAGTGGTAATTGTGTGACATGCTCATTGACTACTGACGAATTTGGTGCTTGGTTTCTAAAATAAATTTTATTTTAATGCCAGAAGTTTTCCAGAAACAGAAAGATACAAGCATGGAAGATATACTAGAATACAAAATGGATATTTTTGCACATTTCCCATACCAGCTAGAATGATGGTCTTTATTTATAATTGTGGCTGAGAACTGCACAAATTAACTTGGCATTTAATTAGACTTCCAGGCATAAGCTAAATCACACTATGCCACAGAACTTTGATGTTGCCAAAATGAATGCATAGTATCTGGCAGGATGGTGATTGTGATATATCATTGTTATTGGAACAAAGAGCATTTCTAATGTTTGTGAGAAGATTACAATTTTGAGACAATATAATTTTCTGTGGGAAATTTGAACAATGCATAAATAAGATATATGTTAGTCTTCCCACAAGGCACGTCTCTGTTTTCCACAGAGAAACAACAACAATAACAATAATGCCATCATGTCAATTTTGACTTATGGCAACCCTTTTCAGGGTTTTCCAGGTTGAGAATTCTCAGAAGCAGTTTACCATTCCCTTCCTCTGGAGGCGCCCTGGGACTGTGCAGCTTGCCCAAGGCCACACAGGCTGGCTCTATTTGCAGGAAGCACATGGGCAAATGGAACTCCCAACCTCTGGCTCTGTAGCCAGATATTTAAACCACTAAACTATCCAGTCAGCTCAATTGTAATAATAGGACCATGTAATCTCCTGTATTTTAGTTTGTAACTTTGTGCATGCATTAAAAAAAAGGGGAGGGTCTCTGATAACTCTGTATCTATGTAACTTTTTTGTTAGTACATCCGATATTAAACAGACATTACTAGGGATGTAAATCCTCACTTAGAATCATAGAATCATTCATTAATTGACTTGGGAGGGGCCTATAGGGAATCGAGTTCAACCCCATGCTCAGTGCAGGAATCCAAATCAAAGTAGATTTGACAGATGGTTGTCTAATTTTCTCTTGAATGACCCCAGCGTTGGAGCACCCACCACCTTCCAAGGTCATTGGTTCCATTATCATACTGCTTTAATAGTTAGGAAGTTTTTCCTGAGATTCAGCTAAAATCTGTCTTCCTGTAACTTGAGCCCATTAGTATGTGTCCTGCACTCTGCTATACACACCCATTTCTTTCAGTCTTCCCTCATAGGGCTTAGTTTCCAGTTCCTTGATCATCCTTGTTGTTCTCCTATGAACTTGTTCCAGTTTGTTGGCATCCTTCTTAAAGTGTGGAGTCCAGAATTGGACACAGTACTCAAGATGAGGCCTAACCAGTGCTGAATAGGGGGGAACTAGTACCTCACAGGATTTGGAAACTATACTTCTTTTAATACAGCCTAAAATAGCATTTGCCTTTTTTGTAGCCACATCACACTGTTGGCTCATATTCAGCTTGTGATCTACAACAATTCCGAGATCCTTCTCACTTGTAGTATTACTGATCCAAGTATCCCTAATCTTGTAACTGTGTGTTTGCTTGCTTTTTCTTAGGTGTAGAACTTTGCACTTGTTTGATTTCATTATGTTGTTTTCAGTCTAGTGATCAAACCTACCAAGATCTTTTTGAATTTTGTATCTGTCTTCCAGGGTATTAGCTATTCCACCCAATTTTGTGTCATCTGAAAATAGTGGAACTGCAATAGTTTCCTTGTGGGAAAGAATAGTGAAGAATTTCCTGGCATTCTTGACAGGGTTCTCACTAGTTTAAGAATGTTCTGCACAAAATTGTCTTTTTTGTGCAAAATTGCCAGTTTTTACACAAATAACTCACATGATAATATAAAAGACCACAAGTGGATAGACTGAGCTTGAGAACAAAAACTGGCATGTGGTAGGGATAAAAGGTGAAAGATCCAACCAATAGAATTTCCATATATTCTGGAAAGATCTCCCAGATGGATAAATCTGTTTTGTTTTGTATCATATTAACTGATTTTTAAAAAATTCCTATTCTTTCTGTCAAATTCAAGGGGAAAAAAATCTAAATTTTGATAAGTTTTTACCAATGAAACATCACCAGTGGACAAATGCAATAGGTTAAGCTTTTCTTAATATGAAGAGAATAAAAACTTACCTGCCAAGTTATGTAGCCATTAAGAAGGAAGAAGAAGTATAACAGGAAAACTGTGGTTGAATAGGCCACAAGACTGTTAAGAGTTAAAGATTCAAAGCCTTCTGTATGTGGGGCTAAATTTGTCAGATTCACTGTTTGACACATTTCAGTTTTTATACTTCCATGTTCTGTCAAAGTTTGAAGAAATTTGCGAATTGTGGGAAGCTGTTATCCAAATAAAAGAAATGAGCAAACTCATCCACCCCTAGTGTAGGTTAAATATGCTCCAGTTCATATGCTATTTATTGTCTTATTTTCTTGTAAATGGAATATAATAGTTTTCACACAGCTGCAGTTTATAATAATGGAAGATTTATTAGACTTGTCCAGGGATAGTCTACTGCAATATTATCTAATCTGAGATAATTAAAAGTACCAGGAAAAATGCTTCAGTGTATTCTTCTGTACACAATTTATTTCTGATCTGCAGATGAGTTACTGAAATTCTACATCTGCAGGCATTCATATGAAGCTGTCACTGATGTTGTGTATGGCAAATATGGTTTAATTCAGTTGGAGTGTTATACCTTGCAAATATGTAAAATTAAATGGCTGGTGGCATTGTAAAGCAATTCTGTATTCCATTAATCAAACTTATTTGAGCAATAGAAAATTATTTGAGCAGTAGAAATTGTGTTGAACATAATCATACAAGGAATCTGTCCAATCCCCTTTTAAAGGCATCTAGGCCAGATGCCATCACCACATCCTGTGGCAAGGAGTTCCACAGACTAACAACACACTGGGTAAAGAAATATTTTCTTTTGTCTGTTCTCATTCTCCCAACACTCAATTTGAATGGATGTCCCCTGGTTCTGGTATTGTGTGAGAGGGAGAAGAGCTTCTCTCTATCCACTTTATCCATCCCCTGCATAATTTTATACATCTCAATCATGTCCCCCCCTCAGGCGCCTTTTCTCTAGACTAAAGAGCCCCAAATGCTGTAGCCTTTCCTCATAAGGGAGGTGCTCAAGCCCATTAATCATTTTAATCACTCTCTTCTGCACCTTTTCCAGTTCCACTATGTCTTTTTTGAGATGCGGTGACCAGAACTGTATGCAATACTCCAGGTGCGGCCTTACCAGAGTTTTGTTCAATGGTATTATAATGTTGGCTGTTTTATTTTCAATCCCCTTTTGAATGATACCAAGCATGGAATTGGCCATCTTCACTGCCACTGCACACTGGGTTGACACTTTCATCGAGCTGTCCACCACCACACCAAGATCTCTTTCCTGATCTATCATGGACAGCTCAGAACCCATTAGCTGATAACTAAAGTTTTGATTTTTTGCCCCAATGTGCATTACTTTACATTTTCTTATACTGAAACACATTTGCCATTTTGCCACCCATTCTCCCAGTTTCAAGAGATCCTTCTGGAGCTCTTCACAATCCCTTCTGGTCTTCACTACATTCATCCTTTGATTGAATTTTATTCTTTCAAAACGAAGTGACAGTCTGTTCCATGGTCTAATTAAAGTTATGGAATTCAGAGCCCTGTATTTTTTGGCTCTGGTAAAGGAAGAATTTATTTAATTGCTTCCTTAATGTACTTTGTCTGTCTCCTTGTTGAATAAATGGCTGTGATTGTCAGGTTTCACTCCATCTGTATTTTAGAGAATTTATATAATAATCAATTTTATATTAAAAATGATTAGATCACAGGATACAGTTGTCCATAGGTGTTATTACTACCATCATTTAAAACATGGTGTATCAGCAAAATTCCTACAGTTATATTTCAAAAAGTGGATAGTATAAACTACTTAGGAAAAAGTAAAGAAAAATAGATTACATAGACATCATATAAATGCCATTTTACGTTTCCAAATGAAAAATACTAATCAATACTGCCAGTCTACAAATTGTGATTTCATTACATCCAGTCATACTTGTTTACTTTGTTGACTGTCTCTCTTTTGAATTTAGCAACCCTCTGGATTCCCAGTTGTTGTTTAGTTGTTAAGTCATGTCCGATTCTTCGTGACCCCATGGACCTGAGCACGCCAGGCCCTCCTGTCTTCCACTGCCTCCCGGAATTTGGTCAAATTCATGTTGGTAGCTTCGATGACACTGTCCAGCCATCTCATCCTCTGTCGTCCCCTTCTCCTCTTGCCTTCACATTTTCCCAACATCAGGGTCTTTTCTAGGGAGTCTTCTCTTCTCGTGAGATGGCCAAAGTATTGGAGCCTCAGCTTCAGGATCTGTCCTTCCAGTGAGCACTCAGGGTTGATTTCCTTCAGAATGGATAGGTTTGATCTCCTTGCAGTCCAGGGGACTCTCAAGAGTCTCCTCCAGCACCACAATTCAAAAGCATCAATTCTTCGGCGGTCAGCCTTCTTTATGGTCCATCTCTCACTTCCATACATCGCTACTGGAAAAACCATAGCTTTGACTATGCGGACCTTTGTCGGCAAGGTGATGTCTCTGCTTTTTAAGATGCTGTCTAGGTTTGTCATCGCTTTCCTCCCAAGAAGCAGGTGTCTTTTAATTTCGTGGCTGCTGTCACCATCTGCAGTGATCATGGAGCCCAAGAAAGTAAAATCTGTCCCTGCCTCCATATCTTCCCCTTCTATTTGCCAGGAGGTGATGGGACCAGTGGCCATGATCTTAGTTTTTTTGATGTTGAGCTTCAGACCATTTTTGGCGCTCTCCTCTTTCACCCTCATTAAGAGGTTCTTTAATTCCTCCTCACTTTCTGCCATCAGAGTGGTATCATCTGCATATCTGAGGTTGTTGATATTTCTTCCGGCAATCTTAATTCCGGTTTGGGATTCATCCAATCCAGCCTTTCGCATGATGTATTCTGCATATAAGTTAAATAAGCAGGGGGACAATATACAGCCTTGTCGTACTCCTTTCCCAATTTTGAACCAAAATTTGAACCAAAATGGATTCCCAGTAGCGCTCCTTAAATATCTTCTTTGCAAAATCTGTCACTAGTACAGATATAAAAATATTACAAGTTTCTAACAGATTTTGCCAAAGAACTATATTCACATTATATATGATCATCTTCTCATAAAATTCTTTATAGCTGTTATTGCCAAAATGTAAGCATTTACTTTGTTTTAAGTACAACTGTTCCTGAAACCTAGGTGACAAATGTATCATTATTTCCTGTATACAATTTAAATGTAAAAGTTTTGCTTTATACAGAACATGTTATACTAGTATTCTTGTTGTTCTTTTGAACTGGCTAAGTGTTTATCTCCACCTCTATCAAGGTCATATTAAACTTGTACAAAATCTGATAAATGTTGGCTAACAACATGTAGTTTGTGGGTCTGTGGACTTTTCACTTTACTCCATGTTGCATTTGCATTAAAATACTTTGGGTTTCCTAAGCAAACTTTTCAGTTTCCACTTGCATGATTGAAAGAATAATGGGGGGAAAAAAGTTCCCCAAGGTGTTCTTTAAAGTAAAGGAAAATAAAATAGATGGAGATGGTTTCCTTGGGACTCTTGAGGGAGGGAGGAAGAGAGCCGAGGGATTTGGATGGATGGATGTGGTTTGTTAAGGAGGGTGCATCATTTGCACCATGGTCCATGGCAAATCTGGCACTGAAAAAAACCTCTGTGGTGCCCCCTTCCCTTGTTGATGGTCTAAGCATATGATTATTTTGCTTAATGGTTAATCTGGGGCTGTGTTCTGAGAAGGCTCATTTTCCGGAAGACCCCCACAAAATTAACTATGAAATGGACTGATTTGTGGACTTTTTTTTTCTTGATTTGTGGTTCATTTTGTGCCCATTGCTAATCATGTATCATGGACATATATTGCATCAATATTTTTCAGTGGAATGCATTTATAAATTGAACAGCAAATCATCAAATGGTAAAGGAATTGCATTGACATAAAAAATTGAACCAACATCTGTGAAGCTACTAAGGCTACCTAAAGCTGTCATTTTGTTTTTAATAGATTTATTTCTATAATGATTTATTTATTTCCTCCAAACAATAAGGTCTAAGAGCTTGATTACATTTTAAAAGCTCTGTCAATGAAAATGCTACCTAAAATGTAACAACATGTGGGTCAACAACGCTTCTCTGATAATGAAACACCACTATTATGATGCTAATACCAAGAAGGTCCTATCTCAAAGTATCACACAGTGGGGTATGCCTACTGGTGGGTCATGAGCTGTCCTCCTTACTTATCTTAAAGCACAGGTGATTGCTTTATCACTAAGGCTTTCATCTTGAATTCTGCTACAGGTTATTGATGTAGATGAGCTCCCTAAAGTTTATTAAATATGAATACGAATGTATGTGTTGTTGTTGTTAAGTGCTGTCAAGTCATCTCCAACTTATGACAACCCTATGAATACAAGAAGTATGTATAGTAAGATGGATAATCAGGATTACTGTGCATGTGTTGTGTATAACTTCACCCTTTCCTGTTTAAATGGCATTGACTAGCCAAATAATACACTATTGACTACAAAATAGTTTCTGTATAATTTATTATCTATAGACAGAGATGATATTGTGAGATTGTCTCTTCAGATTTACTGAAGTGTTAGGAATCTATGCATATTCAACACAGGCAGAAGGGAGTGATCTGGCTCTGCTCCCTCCATTTCCAGTTTCTTCACCTGCTTACTTGTGAAGGGTGATGAGTCTGAAATGGAGATCATCTTCTATATCTGAACAATCTTCATGTGAACTAGGAATCTGACTTCCCTGGCTCCCAATTCATGTTCAGTGATGGAGTGTTCTGACTTATCACCCTCCACATGTAGGAGGAGAAAGAAAATGAAATGAGGGGGAGTAGGACAAGAGCATTATTCTCTACCTGTGGTGAATATGTACAGATTACTAATGCCTGAACAGACATTCTGTCTCTTGCAGCAGTGTTGTCACCTGAAGGATGGAGATCGGTATTCTGCTTGAAAATCTGGGCTTAGTACTGGCAGCTTAATGGCTTCTCTGCAGCTTTTATTTGTTTCATGCATGGATACGATAGCTATGGTTTCAGAATCTACATAAAACCCATAAAAGCATAAAATGAATTTTACTGCAGAACTATGGATCTGGCATTTGGTAAAAACGAAGTTGTTTTCAGAGGGGAGGTAGATTGGTTTACTTTTTAAAGAGTCCACAGTAATTTAATAAAGCAAAAGGTGTGTTAGTACTCTGGCTGAGCTCCAGTTCCCCAACGTTCTTTGCAGATTTGATTGGATAGAGTGTTTTTAAATTTTCTTTGCCAAATATGCTTGCAGAATACTGCTTAGTATGGGTAAGTGCTCTGTGGTGCTCAGTTCCAAGAAGCGCTGCCTTTGACACATCAGAGTGCATAGCTTGTAATTAACTAAAGTGCTCTTAACTTTGGGGTGTCTTATTATATACTTTTCTACTGTTTAGCTTATGACAGATTCAACAATATTAGAATAAGAAATATTGTATCCTTTCATTTAAAGTAAATACTCCCAGTCTATTCCACCGGTGAGAGGCAAGTATTACTAAATAGATTTGCACTTTCAGACTCATAATTCTAAACGTGTTTGTTTGTTTACCACACTACTCTAGGCAGTTTACATTCAAGAAAAAAAAGTTAGCTCATAAACCCATCGTATAAACCAAACGTTAAATTAACAAGAACAGATCACAAACACAAATAATGAAACAACAATGATAAATTAAGGAAGTGAGAAGGCTCCTTTCGCAGCTGCTTTTGTGGCTGCAGGAGCTTTTTGCCTGCCTGCTTGGGTGAGGCACATGCAGGACAGTACACAATATGGTGTGATGGGGCAGGGGCTAAGGCAAGCCCTTAAAAGGCTGCTTGCCCTGCCATCTTACCTTTTCATTTAAGCATTGGCCCGCCCACCCCCACCCCCTTTGTTAAGAGCGAGCTTTGCTGGTCACTTCAGGGCGAATGGGAATTTTTGGTCTGCCCTTGATTGGCACTTAGGAGCAGGTTCCACCCATCCCATTCTTAACCTTTTGTTATTTGTTAGGGTGTGTTGTGGATTATATTATGGTCACACTGGTGGGTAGTGGTGGAAGTCATGAATTTGAAGTTGAGTTCAAGCGGGCACCCAGTAGGGGTGTGAGCTGTCCCACCTCACAGCATTGAATGCCGACTGGTTTCAGCGCTGGGATGGGGAGGAGGCGGGGGTCCCCTGGGGCGTGGCTTGTCTTGAGCCCTGAGTCTCATTTGGACTGCGTCCTTGGGGGGTTTCTAGATTTTACTGGAACTTAGTTAAGGCCTGTGCCTGCGGCAAGGCTGGTCCCAGGCACACAGCACGACTCCGCCCTACTTTAGGCCCTGTTTTGAAAGGGGATGTTGTGTTATTATGTTAACGTTCAATAAAGTGTGGCCCATATTTAACCCATCTCCTATGTCGTGCCTCATCACTCTGGGCTGGGTGGGCAAGGTAGATTTGGATCCCCTCTCTGTCAAAACTATATTTTGACCAAGCGATGTGGCCACATGTGGAATACACAGAAGCTTATATCATGGCAAGGATTGTTGTTACACCTAAAATAGTGAATTGAGCAGCAGTACAACTGTAATAAGACTGACCATATGTACTATCAATGGAAAGTCAGTATAGCATAGGGTTCCAGTTCACTCCAATCAATACCGTTAACAGTGAAGCAATGTCATATTGGACATCTGTGGTCCCTTTCACCGCTTCTGAGATATGAAGTGGTGGGGCTGTATCCTCCACATTGGGCTTCATTGACTTAGCAGGCTGGTAAACAGATGCAACAAACTTTATTTCAGTAACAAGTGGCCAGCATGCTGCTCAGTCCCAGTCCCATCTCTGTTTTTCAGCAGTCCATCTGCCTGCTTACTTTCTCCAGACCCAAGTCACCTAAAGTCCACTGGTGGGACTGAATCTGAGTCACCAGTACCAGTGATGGATGTTTCTTCACTGAAGGCCAGGATACCTGGATGGCAGCTGGCCCTTCTGCCACAGCTCTCCTCACATTCTTGGGCCAGCTGCCCCAGTCTCTGATGTTTGCATCATTGTCTCCAGCACTGCTTCTGCATTGGGATTGGGCACCCCAGTTGAGGAGTGGTGGGGGCATCCTCCCTGACATCCTCCCAGTCTTGATACAGTGGAGTTGGACACACAGCTCATTAGGACCCAGTGCTTGTTGAAGATGGTCCACATTCTGGTTCAGGAGTAGTGGAATATGAAGGGCTCCTCTTCTTTCCCTGGGGTGCAAAAGATAGATGGCTGCTCCTGAGCCTCTTTAATCAGTCCTCCCTTCCCCTTTATTCCCTTCTCCTCCCAGCCAACTTGTCACCTCCTGCCCACCATCTTGATCTGTGTCTCTTCCCAAGGCTGCTGTTCTCTCATCCCTCTCTTTCTGTTTATATGCCAGTGCCTTTGCCTTGAGGCTGCACAAAAATAAGGGTCTTTGGGTAATTCACCAGAGTCCATGAAAGATGCGGATGGCCTGCTAGGGATTGGGATTGGTGAAGGCATCCCTCCTACAATGTCAGAGAACACTCCACGCACCATGTTTGTGTCTATGGTTAGCATGTGTTAACAATATTTTTTAATTTAATTATTATGGTCATAGATACACTGTGTGTCTCCCAATATTATTATCTTATAGTGCTATTATTTGAGTAACAAACCAATGTTTACTGCATTTAGTCAGAGGTCATTACAACTGAGTAGACAATGCAACAAATGTTAATATTTAATAGAATAAAATAGATTTAAATGTCATATACTTCTGAACTATTTTGGAAGTAAACTACCTATCCATACATCAGATAGATTGATGATATTTTAATATTTACAGTTAAGAACCCTATAAAGTCACTAATATAATAATATAATAATTAAGAACCCTATAAAATCACCCATTTCGCACGCTAGCAAGGTTATGCTCAAAATCCTACAAGGTAGGCTTCAGCAGTATGTGGACCGAGAACTCCCAGAAGTACAAGCTGGATTTCGAAGGGGCAGAGGAACTAGAGACCAAATTGCTAACATGCGCTGGATTATGGAGAAAGCCAGAGAGTTCCAGAAAAACATCTACTTATGCTTCATTGACTACGCCAAAGCCTTTGACTATGTCGACCACAGCAAACTATGGCAAGTTCTTAAAGAAATGGGAGTGCCTGACCACCTTATCTATCTCCTGAGAAATCTCTATGTGGGACAGGAAGCAACAGTTAGAACTGGATATGGAACAACTGATTGGTTCAAAATTGGGAAAAGAGTATGACAAGGCTGTATATTGTCTCCCTGCTTATTTAACTTATATGCAGAATACATCATGCGAAAGGCTGGACTGGAGGAATCCCAAGACGGAATTAAGATTGCCGGAAGAAATATCAACAACCTCGGATATGCAGATGATACCACTCTGATGGCAGAAAGTGAGGAGGAATTAAAGAACCTCTTAATGAGGGTGAAAGAGGAGAGTGCCAAAAATGGTCTGAAGCTCAACATCAGAAGAAACTAAGATCATGGCCACTGGTCCCATCACCTCCTGGCAAATAGAAGGGGAAGATATGGAGGCAGTGACAGACTTTACTTTCTTGGGCTCCATGATCACTGCAGATGGTGACAGCACCCACAAAATTAAAAGACACCTGCTTCTTGGGAGGAAAGCGATGACAAACCTAGACAGCATCTTAAAAAACAGAGACATCACCTTGCCGACAAAGGTCTGCATAGTCAAAGCTATGGTTTTTCCAGTAGCGATGTACGGAAGTGACAGCTGGACCATAAAGAAGGCTGACCGCCGAAGAATTGATGCTTTTGAATTGTGGTGCTGGAGGAGACTCTTGAGAGTCCCCT
This sequence comes from Intellagama lesueurii, assembly GCA_037013535.1. NCBI lineage: Eukaryota > Metazoa > Chordata > Lepidosauria > Squamata > Agamidae > Intellagama > Intellagama lesueurii. The sequence goes on along the minus strand of JBAJHW010000003.1, from coordinate 52,321,916 downwards.
AGACTGCAAAGAAAACAAACCTATCCATTTTGAAGGAAATCAACCCTGAGTGCTCACTGGAAGGACAGATCCTGAAGCTGAGGCTCCAATACTTTGGCCATCTCATGAGAAGAGAAGACTCCCTGGAAAAGACCCTGATGTTGGGAAAGTGTGAGGGCAAGAGGGGAAGGGGACGACAGAGGACGAGATGGTTGGACAGTGTCATCGAAGCTACCAACATGAATTTGACCCAACTCCGGGAGGCAGTGGAAGACAGGAGGGCCTGGTGTGCTCTGGTCCATAGGGTCACAAAGAGTCGGACACGACTTAACGACTAAACAACAACAAATAAAATCACCAATATATTAATTATATAATTTCCTGGTGGGTAGAGCAAATGGGTGCTTTATAGTCAACCTTATATCACCTATGAGATTGACTATGTTCCAATAACATTTGGAATGTAGAAATGTTCACTACAACCTACAGAATTCTTACATACCAAAGGACAGAACAATAAGTAACATACAAGATCTGGTTGTAGTCAATGATACAACTCTGGTCCAACAAAGTGATGTTGAAATATCTCTCATTATAGCAAACAGGAAGCATGATCTGAGTCCTATGTTAAGTAAAAGATCTACAAATCTGTGCAAGGCTGCCATTTTAAATGAATCAGACTTAATTTTGTAATGCAGAAGAGCTTAGAGAGATAAACATTGAGTGGCACATTTTATTATGTTTTTTTCTATTCCTACCTGATCTCCAACATACAAGCAATGGCTTCACACTGTTTCTGTCACCCATGTATTCTGAAAAAGCAAGTTTGTGTATTCTGTTTAACCTACAGTTTCTCCTGGGATTCTGTTTCTGCATGAAAAGCACTATGGAATACAGATTTATTCTAGCAGTTTCACAATATACTGCCTCAATACATAGGAGATACGTGATTACTTGCTCTCGGTTGCAGTCCTGAAAAGGTGTGCTTTATTTTGAGACCATCTCAGGGAATGCCTGGACCTATTCTTTCCACACAACTCAAGGCTGATGCAAGTATCTATAGTTCTAACAGCTACTATTTAGAAAGAGTTCTTGCTAACAGTATAAGACTAGGGAACAGGGCTTGTGCCAAATGGGACAGGATATTAACCACATTCAGATAATTTTACATCTACAAGTAGTTCCATCAGTATTACTGTCAGTCCTGAACATATGCACTGCATATAAAGGTAATAGACAAAACCTTGGCTGCTCCTTTCTGACCCTGAGCAAATTAATGGAACCTGCAGATCGGATGAAAACCACCAGAAACTTTCAGTTATGTTTCTAAGACCTTTATATGAACACAGTGTTATCTTTTTCCCTACTTGCATTTAGATCTGACATCTCAGAGCCTACTTCCACCCTCCTGAAACTGTCAGGAGAGCAGGATTTTTAGTTATATTCATGAAAATTGTTCCTATGAATATCAGCCACCAAAGTATCTCAGAAATGATTGCAGTTATTTGTTTTTTTGTTTTGCCCAGGTAATTTTTTTTTTTTTTTTTTTTTTTTTGGTAAAATTACTGATGCTGGAAGGTTTGAAAAACATACTGTATTGCTGACAATACTTAGAGGCATAGACACAGGATTTTTTTTTAAAGGATATTGCTACAGTCTGGTAGGCTGAAGGGGAAGGAGTGAAAGAGGAACTGGAAACAAAAGAATAGCACAGAGCGGCAGGTGGAAAAAAGATACTAGAGGGAACAAAAACTGCTGCAAGCAAGATTTACCATAATCATTCAAGAAGGACTTACAAAAGGATATTACAGCTACCTGGGAGACTACAGCCTAGGGCCATTTCAGCAAGCAAAGAAAGAGAGACCATAATGCAATAATACAGTAGTGGAAGATTTGATCACATTCACAGAGAAACATTTAGAAAGAAGAAAATGGGAAGAAATAACTGAAACTGAACAAATCAACTAAGATCTGTCTCTTCCCTTCCCGCCCCCACCATCTTATTTTTGTACAGTTTGCATGTTTCATCAGATATGGAGATTTAGTTCTGTACAACTACTGGAAACATTTTTGATCGGTGTGATTTATTAACTAAAATAAATTAAGCATGTGATTATAACTAAAACTATCTGCAGTCAAGTAACTTCTAACTTATGGCAATCTTCTCTAGTTTGTCTAGGTATATAGTACTGAGAAGCAGTTTATAAATCCCTTCTTTTGGTTGTGTTCTGGAACCATGCAACTTGAAAAAGATTGCACTGGTGGCAAGCAGTTAACCCCACCAACTGTATACATTTCCGATGATCTTAGCCAGCCCATCTCCTGGGACCCACAGTGAGGATTCAAACTCCTGGCTCCTAACTCTTCAGCCAGACCCTCCAACCCACTGAGCTGTACCAGTTCTTAAGGATGTAAATCTTAACTTATTTCATTCTTGCAAATGACAACAAAAATTCCCAATATTTTATCTTGGCAAGACAAGATTCAGTGCATATAGGTGCCTTTTTTTTTCATTGCAGAACTTCTTTTGCTAAAATTTCTATATATATATGATTTCTATATATAAATATAAAATTTCTATATATATAAAAAATTTCTATATATAAATGCTATGCATTTGCAAAACCATTATATTTTATGCAAAATAATTTTCCCCTGAAAAATACATTTTTCATAAAATACAGTTTTTAGCTAATCCTGCTGCACACACACGTGCACATGGGCGCGCGCACACACACATGGGGGGCTAATGTTTTCACTCTTGGGCAGAAGCAAAAGATCATGAAACAGCTGGCCATTTTTTCAACAGAATGTTAGGACATATTGGTTTAGTGAGACAGTCTTTTTGTCAAGGATGAGAAAATGTGCAAATACTCACTCCATCCTTAGCATAGATCTTACCATCATCTAGATACTTTATTCCCAGTGACAAACCCATAGAGGAGGAAATGTAAAACCATGTATCTTCCTATTGGTTAAAAGTTCCTATTTACCCTATTGCACTGACTTATACTTGCACTGTACAGTGTGTTTGTTGAATCTTCTGTACTGTTTGATGGAAAAATACCTCCTTTTTTAATCATTACTCTGAGGAGTTAATTTGCTCCAGACAATGCCTCCACAGTTCCTTACAATGATCCTGGGTTACCTTGCCTAGCAAGGTTATGTGTATTTTTTAAAAAAAAAATATGTATTTCATTGTGACTATTCTAAAAATATATTCTGTTTGTCACAACTAGGTGTAGATTTTTTAAGCTACTTGACATCAATGTCACATTTGTTACTATGCTGTAAATCTCCAGAGGTCACTGAAAGCTCAAGTACACACATGGAAATCCAGTAAGAGCAAAGATTTTGTCTTTTATTTTGGTACCACATACAATTAACACTGAAATGAAGGAAAGGCCCTTGATCACATTGGAGTTCTGTAGATGTGTACAGTTGCTCTGGTGGAGTTTATGCCTTTCTGCTCCAACAAACACTGAAATGTGCACACATATGCACAAGTCAGTTATGTGAAGAGCTCTTTCCAATGATAAATTCAGGAGTCTTTGCACTGGAAAAAAAGAAATGAATGGGAATGGACAAATTTTTATTTCAGCACTTAGATAGGCACAAAAAAACTGTAGCTTTTTAATCTGATATATGATTTTTGTGTATTGCAACCTATTTCTTCAGCTGTTAGAAGAATGTTACTTATGCCAAATAAACCTCTTAGTGTTTAAGGTACCAAAATGCTGTTAGTTGATTTTGTCATACTAAATGCTAGTCTTATATATAATACACATAACCTTGTGAGGAAGGCTACCATTGCATGGAGCAAAGAGCCCGGAGGCAATATAAGGGCAGAGGGGCACACAGTAGATTTTGTATGCTATATTTGGCATTCACAATTAGAAGTGGGAAAAGAGAAAGAACAACTGTTAGAGATGAAGTACAGTATGCTCTTTCCCTTAGAATGGAACCTTTTATTCTTGCAGTGTTGTTTCGACTTATATAGCACCCCGTAGTGCTATAGTACTCTCTGGGAGGTTTACAACATAATTATGCAAGGAACACTTTGCCTAACCCCCCCCCCCCCCCGGCAAGCTGGGTATTCATTTTACTGACTCCAGAAGGATGGAAGGCTGAGTCAACCTAGAGCCAACTACCTGAATCCATTAGATTGAACTCAGGTCATTAGAGGCTTGACTGCAGTACTACAGTTTAACCACTGCACCATGAGGCTCAATGTTGTTGATTAAATAATTAAACTCTGGGGGCTGCAGCACCACTGATTGGAAGAGAGAAAGGCTGGAAAGAGCGTAAAGAACATATGGCTTCCAAGAGTGTTTTGATTTTTTGTTTAGAAAGAATCAATGAAAAGCATGCCTGTTGTCTGACCTGAGGGTGTCTGAATGGGTCAGCCATGATCAGAGCACCCCTCCTTTTTTTTTTTGCTTGTGGAGTAAGTCAGGGGCCTTCTGTACACCCCTAAAAGATACTGTAATTGTACTGATAAAGAGGTGGTGGTTTGATATTATTCTGTCTTATTTAGATGGCATCCAAAAGTTATTTTAAATACATTCCTCATTTAAGAATAGTGTAACTAGAATTACTTCTGCTTGCACTGGAGGTTACATTCAATCTGTGCTGCCATAAAGGTGCTCCAGTCAGAGTAGGAGACTACAGCCTGTGAACTGGAAAGGCCTTCATACAACTATGACTGTTTGGGTTGGCATCAGATTATTTGCGAAGCCACACAAAATTTTTCTTAAGTATTGTAAGATTCATTTTAAGAACCCTACATTTCACTTTATATGGAGATTAAGTGCATGAAAAATAGGGATCATCTTAATTAGGAGTCTGTTAATTAACACAACAAATGTGCAATGCCCAAGTTGGTGCCACCAGTCAACTGAAATCAAAAGTTAATCAAATTGTTGTGCTTCCACACAAACTGCTTCCCTTTATTTGCGTAGCCAAAAGAATACTATCAGAGAAATGCAGAATTTCCTATACACAGAGATCCTCATGGTGCTCATGGGTTAAAATTCTTGCACCATTGCCTTCTCTTCTATTCCTTTTCTGATTTTTATACTGTAGATAGAATGAACTAGTTAAAAAAACTGAAAAGAAAAGGGCATATTTCAGAGACTTTTAAAAAGGAAAATGCCTCAGTGAGGAGGACCAATAAATAGAAAAAACTTCAAGGACTCCTAACCATTTGATTTCAAAATAATCAAGTTAAATCTTGCACAAAAAAATTAAAAATTTAAGACTCCCTCACTGCCTTTGAAAATTTCTGTGTAATGTCAACCAGCAGTATAAAAGGTCAAATCTCCAAGATCTATAGTTGGCCTATAGATTCACAATATAACTCTTCAGCTGGCTGTAGGTTAGCATGGGGATCTGACCAGCAACTTGATATTTCTAATGAGGAGTAATTTTGTCTTTCTAGTCTTCAGGACAAAATTAGCAGATCTCAAGAATCAAGGTCACTACACAAGAACAGAAAATGAAGATGAGTTCATAATAAATTCTGCTTTAATCCTTAGGTTCAGATACATAAACATAAAATACAAAAGATCTTACTCGGAGGGAATGGTGCATATGCACTTAAATTGCGAATAGTGAACAATCCAGTCTAAGGAGTTTCAAAATCTTTGGTCAGTGTTCTCTTAGGTAGCATTGCAGAGTTAGCACTGATTAAATCAGTAAACCAGTTTCATTAGTGCATGGGGTTTGTCCTCTTTTTTTTTTTGAACCTCCCATTAAATCTACCCTATACGCCAAGGGGCTCTTGGTCAGATTTTTGGAGGGAAGGAGAAAAGGAGAAAGTCCCATGGCATAGTAGATATTATGTAAGGGTCGCAGCAGTTTCTGCCTTTAATCTTGAGGTCACTGGGCATCTGAACAAAAAAATTCTCTGCTGCTTTGATAGTTATGTGCTTATCTAACAAGGCTATGTAGGAAGGGCTGTGTTTTTGCAGTGAAATGGGTGCTTCAGCAGAATGCAGCCAATGTACTGGTTTGCAATACAGAGTAGTTCCCGATGGCAGAGTGTGGAAATTTAGTGGTTCTCTGGTCCATGGGGTCATGAAGAGTCGGACACAACTTAATGACTAAACAACAACAAATTACTCAGTTAAGGGACCTGCAGAGCAGAATTAGCTTCAAGTCTCCCCTCAGTAGACCATCCCTTATTGCTTACTTCTCTTCAGCTGGCACTTTCTGTCTGAATAATTCATTCAGAGACATTGGTAAGAAAAAATAATAATAATGTTCCATTTACTCACAGTTCTTCATAGATCAAGACAAACAGCATTCTGTAAAAAAAATTATCTGGTTGCATGATTTAGCTTCATATCTGACTAGCTATATGACTTGCTGACTGACTATATAACTGTAACTGTCCACAGACTGTCTGACTAAAAAGATTGAGGGGAAAAGGCTTGAGTAGAGAGGTGTGGCTCTCTTCAAACGTCTGAGGCAGAGAGGGAACAATTGGCTGCTACTGGATTGATTGACATTTGCTCCGGTCCAGGAAGATCCCTCCCAGCCAAACCTCTTAAAGCAGAGGTCCCCAACCCCCAGTCCGCGGCCCAGTGCCGGTCCGTAGCCTGAGCCGGACCGGGCCGCCGAGACAGACCTCCCGCCCCACCCCCCGCACGCACTCACCCCTGCACAGCCTGTTTGTGCCCGCACGCGCACTCCAGCATGCCTGTGTGAGCGCCGTGCCACTGTTTGCGCATGCGCATGAGCGCAAGTGTGCCCAGACAAGCGCCGCACCGCCGTATGTACATGCGCATGAGCGCACGCACAGGCACACACGCGCTCATGTGAGAGAGTGTGCATGCTTGTTCACACATGCGCGTGAGCGTGGGGGGCATCCCGCCTTCCCCAGCCAGTCCGCGGACCGAAAAAGGTTGGGGATCGCTGCCTTAAAGGCAACATGTAAAGTTGCAATAATTCCAACAGTTCCTGTATCAGTTGAAAGAAGATTGCTGGAGAAAACATGTTGCTATGTTGCTGCATACTATTCAGAAGTGCCAAAAGAAAAGGAAATACTCACCTATCTCATTGGTAAGCTATGGAAAAAGGAATTACGGATCACCTGTACATCCTCTGTTAGTTCTTTCCAATTTGAAAAGTTGTGTTAGTATCCTATCGAACATCTGTTGAGAGGAAAGACCCACCAGCACAGGAGTGTCAGGTTACACTGCTTGTACAACAGTTGCCATTGTGTGATGATTTCTCTGAAGAAAACTAGCCCTACATTTGTTCCAGTTTTAGAACTGCAGAGCTGGAAGGAACCCTGCGGATCATGAAGTCCAGCCCCTATCAGGAAGGCACAGTTAATCAAACTTCCAACCTGTGGCTCTGCAGCCAGACACCTAACCACTGAACTATCCAGCAGTTAGCCTGATCCTGTGTTATTGTAATGGCAGGACCTTCTGATCAGTTGGGTATTAGCATTAGTTTCAGAGCGACACCCATAAATATGTGATACATATGATAAAAATCTTCGTAGGATTGATTTTTTTTTTTACTTTAAATCTAACTAGCAACTGGAAGAATTCACAAGAGTAAGAGTGGGTGATAGTTTTTATTGGATCACTTAAAAAAAATCAAACAAATTGCAAACTTTAATGGAGAAAATTCCACTTCCTCAGGGTAAGCACCAGCACTTCATGGATACTGCAGAAAAAAATTGTAGCTAAAAGTCCCAAAATGTCTGTGCTCTGTTTGGAGAGTGATTTCAGACACAGGTTGTAAACATCACCTGGGGGATGCAGTATCAAGCAGCATCCCTTGCAGCATGACTGGGATTTCCCACCCTGCTCTTAAGACAAAGAGGTTTGCCAATTACTCTGTGACTACCCCACTCTCCTACACCCACATTGCCTGCTTCCAAAACACAAAGTTTCTTTTTGGCTGTGGCATTGGGGAAAAAGCAACACAGAGACATAACAGGCTCTAGCAGAAGGTTGAGGCTAAAATTTGGGTTAATCAGCAGGTAGAAAAAACCAATTAAAGCCCAATTAAAGTCAAATTATTATTTTTTTACCTGCTGAGCAAAAAAAACCCAGATGTTTCTTTAGTTTGCAGTCACCTCTGGCTGATATCAAGAGTCCATGTTGTCTTATAGATGGTGCTGTGTGTTCTTTCTGGATGAATCCAGTTGTTTTAACATTTTTCTTCTCTTTTCTAATGATTTTTTAAACTTTAAATGTAAGTTGACCTTGATGCTTTCAGCTTAATCTGTATTTAATTATCTGTTTGAGCTGCCCATCTATTCAGTCTAAAAGTCCTGCTGTCTTAACATTGCCATTTAATATATGTATTGAATAAATTCCCTAGCTATCTTTTTAATGAAAATGACACAAAACAAAGAGTCAATTCTTCTGGCTGAGAACTTTTTCTCAAGTTTTTCATGATTACTAATTCTGAGCAGAGCTACTGTATTCAGTGTTTTAAATGTCTACACTAATTAAGTTTCCAGCTTAACTTCTATCACAGACTGCTCAAAGATTTATAACACTGAGGATCAGAAGGTTGAATCAAGGATTTAATAAAATGCATTGGACAAAGAAGAAGTTGAGTAGCTGCACAGAATAGTAAGTGTTCATTAAGGCATTGCTGATGTGGACATAATGATAATTGCTACTCATCTGTTGAAATTGATTTAGTGTTTAGCCTTACTTAAACATGTCATTAACTAATTACTTTAACCAAACAGACTTAAAACATTGCTGACAAATCTCTGAGAAACATACACTGCTAAATGTTTTTAAAGTACTTCTTTTGTACCAGGCTATCACATAGCAAAATGGAAGCTTATGTCACGTTTTTTTCTTCTTGAATTAACACTAGTAAAATGTTTGTGCAGACAATTTCTCATGTATTAGATGTGTGTATGTGTGACCCCATTGTTACCAGAGGGTTGTTCTGTTGTGAGACCTGAGTTAAAACTGTGACGTGATGTATATTGAAGAATAAGGATTCGTGTGGCAGATTTGCTGCCTGAGACAAAGAAAAGGACAGTGCTTTCTTTTCTTCAAAGCACAAGAACAAGCTGGACTGGTAGTTGAATTTTATATTAGCCCTGGTGATAAGATAATGTCTGCTACTGCACCTAAGTGCATCAGGTATAATTAATGGGGTTGAAGGCAGACTTTGCCAGATAATCTTTTTCAGCAAATCTTGCCTTTTTCAGATTCACTGCCAAAGTATGGCAGCCTCAGTGCTGCCATTTTTGTCTCCAGATATAATTCAGGCTTGATTGCTATAGAACCCACTTATTTGTCTTGCTGGTGGTCCAGGGTATCTGTAAAGCTCTCCTCCAGTACCACAGTTCAAATAAATCATTTTTCCCTGTCTGCCTTCTTCACTGTCCAGCTTTCACATGCACACATAGTGATCAAGAATATAATAGTGTGGATTATCTTGATTTTGGTCCCCAGTGACTCATCCTTACAATTGATGATCTGTTCTAATCCTTTCACTGCTGCTCTTTCATGTCTCACTGTTGCATTCACCATTTGGATTGATGATTGAACCAAGATATAAAAAATCTTTAATAATTTCAATTTCTTCATTGCCAACATTAATATTACACAACTACATTCTGTAGTTCTTTCATCATGATTCTTGTCTTCTTAATGTTAAACTACAGTCCTGTTTTGTCATGTCCTTCTTCCTGTTTCATCAGAATATGTTTCAAGTCATTGCTGCTTTCTGCCAGTCAGATGGTGTCATCTGCATATCTTGAATTACTGATGTTTCTTCCACCAATTTTCACTCTCCTTCAGCTTTCTGTATGATATGTTATGTACACAGATTGAAGTGACAGGATAAAATGCACCCTTGTCTGACAATTTTGCTTGTAGGAAACCATTCTGTCTCTCCATACTCTGGCCTAACAGAGCTTCTTGTCTACCATAGAGGTCATGCATTTAGAACATTTGACAGCTTCTCATGGTCCACACAGTCAAAGGCTTTGCTGTTGTCTATAAAACACAGACTGATCTTCTTCTGCAATTGTTTGGTGCACTCCCAACAGCCAGCAAATATTTGCAATCTCCTTGAGTGTCTCTTCCTTTTTGGAATTCAGCTTGAGCATCAGGCATTTCTCACTCCAAATGAGGCAAAAGCCTTTGTTGCAACACATTAAGCATTACTTGCTTGCATGGGAAATTACAGCTATGGTCCTATAGTTATTGCACTCCTTGGCATTTTTTTTTCTTGGGGATTGAAATGTATATTGAACGTTCCCTGTGTATGAGCCTCCTGAAGCAACTGCCTCACTTTACCTAATGGTAAGGCTGGCCCTGGGAAAAGAATGTCAGGGCCCATGAACAGCATATTGCACCAGGTATCCTTCTTGAAAACACAATAATGCTTGGATAAGTTGAAAGCAGCAGGAAAATAGGAGGATCAAATATGAGATAGATTGACTCCATTAAGAAAACTACAGTTTTCAGTTTACAAGAGCTGAGCAGGACTGTTCAGGACACGCCATTTTGGAGATCACGCATTCATTTTTAGGCATCCTTCAGTCTCGAGAGACTATGGTAACGTCCTCTGAATAGAGCACTTGGAACAGCGTCTAGTGTGGCTGAGAAGGCCAATTTGAGAGTGACAATCCCTTCCACGCTGTCCCCTGTCCAGCTCCCTAATTTTGCTGGTTTAGGGACTGCCTCTTTGCCTTGGCCTGCTGGACAAGTGTCTCTTCAAAATGGGAGAGGCCATGATGCACCACCTGCCTCCAGGCTGAATGCTCAGATGTCGAAGTTTCCCATCTGCTGAGGTCCATTCCTAAGGCCTTCAGATCCCACTTGCAGATATCCTTGTATCGCAGCTGTGGTCTCCCTCTGGGGCGCTTTCCCTGCACTAATAATCCATAAAGGAGATCTTTTGGAATCTGACCATCAGCCATTCTCATGACATGCCCGAGCCAACGTAGACGTCGCTGTTTCAGTACTGTATACATGCTAAAAATTCCAGCTCATTCTAGGACTACTCTATTTGGAACTTTGTCCTGCCAGGTGATACCAAAAATGTGTCGGAGACAACGCATATGGAACGTGTTCAGCTTCCTCTCCTGCCATGCACAAAGGGTCCAGGATTCACTGCAGTACAGGAGTGTACTCAGGACACAGGCTCTATAGACCTGGATCTTGGTATAAGCCATCAGCTTCAAATTAAGCCATACTCTCTTTGTGAGTCTAGAGAACATGGTAGCTGCTTTGCCAATGCGTTTGTCCAGCTCGACATCTAGGGAGAGAGTGTCAGAGATCGTTGAGCCAAGGTACACAAAGTCTTGAACAACCTCCAATTCTTGATTGGAGATGGAGGGAGGTGAGTCCACGCCCTGGCCCATGACTTCAGGCTGATTGTTAATCCAAAGTCTTGGCAGGCCTTGCTAAAATGATTCATGAGTTGTTGGAGGTCTTCAGCAGAATGGTCAACAACAGCTGCATCATCGGCAAAGAGGAAGTCCCGCATGTATTTCAGCTGGACTTTGGTCTTTGCTCTCAATCTAGAGAGATTAAAGAGCTTTCCATCTGATCTAGTCAAGAGATAGACACCTTCTGTTGCAGTCCCAAAGGCGTGCTTCAGCATGATAGCAAAAAAGATCCCAAACAGAGTCGGCGCGAGGACACAGCCCTGTTTCACTCCACTTCGGATGTCAAAGGGATCTGATGTTGAGCTATCAAAAACTACAGTGCCCTTCGTTTCCTCATGAAAGGACCTGATGATATTAAGGAGTCGAGGTGGACATCCAATCTTGGGAAGTATTTTAAAAAGGCCGTCCCTGCTAACCAAATCAAAGGCCTTTGTAAGATCTATGAAGGCCACAAAGAGTGGCTGTCATTGTTCCCTACATTTCTCCTGCAACTGTCTGAGGGAAAATACCACGTCAGTGGTGGACCTATTAGCTCGAAATCCACACTGTGATTCTGGATAGACTCTGTCTGCAAGCACCTGGAGTCTCTTCAGCACAACATGGGCAAGCAGCTTCCCTACAATGCTGAGAAGAGAGATGCCACGGTAGTTATTGCAGTTGCCCCTGTCACCCTTGTTCTTATACAATGTGACGATGTTTCCATCCTTCATGTCCTGTGGTACTCCACCTTCCCTCCAGCAAAGACAAAAGATATCATACAGCTCGGTGGTGATGATCTCTTTACAGCACTTCAGCAGGAATGTTGTCCTTCCCAGGTGCCTTGCCGGAGGCGAGGGAATCCAAGGCCGCTTTTATTTCTGTTAAAGTTGGTTCGCTGTCCAATTCTTCCAAGACAGGCAGGCACTTGATGTTATTTAATGCCTCTTCGGTTACTACATTCTCTCTGGAATATAGCTCAGAGTAGTGCTGCACCCAGAATTCCAGCTGCTGTGCTTGGTCCTGGATGTTCACGCCTATAGCAGACTTCGAAGGAGCAGATTTCTTCTGTATTGGACATAGAGCCTGCTTGATACCATCATACATTCCCTTGATGTTACCTGTGTTCACTGCTGTATGTATCTGAGAGCAGAGCTGAAGCCAGTAATCATTAGAACATCTCCTGTCAGTCTGTTGGACTTTGCTATGAGCAACTCGAAGAGCCTGCAAGTTGTACTCACTAGGACAGGCTTTGTATGCTGCTAGAGCTCTTTTCCTCGATGGCTGGCATCAACTCCTCCAAATGGGCTTCGAACCAGTCTGCCGTCTTTTTGGTCTTCTTGCCAAATGTGGACAAGGCGGTGTTATAAACAGCGTTCTTGAAATGTTCCCATCTTTCAGGTGCATTTGCATCAGCCGGGCCTGGAAGGGTTTCCTCAAGGGCTTGGGCAAATTCCTCCACTTTTCTTTGATCACGAGTCTTGCTGATGTTAATATGTGGTCTTCCTTCCTTTTTCGTGTGATACAATCTCTTTGTTCGCAGTTTTACTCTACTACACACCAGGGACTGATCAGTATCGCAATCAGCACCTTGATAACTGCGTGTGATCGTAATACTAGGAAGGCTAGAGCGTCTAGTGAGGATCAAATTGAGCTGATGCCAATGCTTCGATCTTGGATGTCTCCAGGAAACTCTGTGTTGAAGCTTTGTATTAAAAAATGTGTTGCTGATACAAAGACCATAGTAATAGCAAAACTCCAGCAAGCGTTGGCCATTTTCGTTCATCTTCCCAATACTAAAACGGCCTAGACAAGTGGGCCAGAAATTGTGATCAGCACCAACTCTAGTGTTAAAGTCTCCGAGAATAAACAGCTGCTCTCTATTGGGGATTTTTTTGATAGTAGCTGCCAGATCGTCGTAGAATTTGTCTTTGACTTCTGTTGTAGACAACAGTGTTGGTGCATATGCACTAATGAGGGTGACCGGTCCCGCTGATGAGTAGAGCTGCAGAGACAGGATTCTTTCACTCCCCGCAGTAGGTGGAACAATGGATCTCAGAAGAGTATTTCTGACCAACACCATATTCCCTGGTCTCATTCAATGGTTTTCCCTGCCAGAAGAGTGAGAATTTTTTTTCTTTGACAGATCCCGTGTCTAGCAATCTCGTCTCTTGCAGGGCAACAATATCCATCTGCAGCTTACTCAGTTCCATGTCAATGACAGCTGTCTTGCGTGTGTCGTCTATTTCCTGCAGGTCGTCAGAAAAGCCAGGGGCCATTGTCCAAACATTCCAGGTGCCCAACTTTAGGGCAGAAATTTTCTTATGATTGTTGCATGGTGCAGGGTTATTGATCTGCTTGTCGGTTTTCACCCTAAACCCTACGCACCCCGTGAGGTTAACAGACTGTGGTGAGGCAGCACCTTACTGGCTGGGGGCTGCCCAGCTTAAGGCGGGCAGTAGCTACCTAGTGAGGTGCAATGACCTCTCCCACCATCAGAAGTAGCCCTTGGCATCATGCTCTACACCAATCGAGCAAAGACTTATAACTGGTAACTGCTACTTCCCATGTTATTTCGATGCTGTATGCAAAGCCGGAGTGTCCTCTCCAGAGCATGAAGCCTGGGTAAAATAATATGAAGGATAGGCTGTTACCCAAGCAGCAAATCCCCCCTCTCCATGTCACTGAAATAGTCAAATGGAAAGGCTACCAATACAACTGGTTCCAGAGACATCGCAGGAGTTGCCAGAATGGCACGAACTGCCTCCGGGACTCTGGCTCCGGATTTTGCCTCGAGGTTAACTCCTGAAGCCTTTTCCATTAGTGGATATAGCCACAAGGCAGTGGAGGTTTGAAATCGGAGTTTTCCTTCTCCTAGATGGGCTGCCTTCCAAGGCTGACAAGCCCCACCTACCCGGGCTGCTCCCTAATAGTGCAAAGATTAGAAACACAGGCCTCCAGCTGCCAGACCTTGTCTTCCAAGAGGACCACCAACTTACACTTAGAGCATTTGTACCCAGGCACCTCATTTGGCAAGAAAACAAACATGCCACAGGTGTTACAAGTGACTGCAACAGATCCTGCACTCTCCATCTCGACTGATTGGTCAGTGAATTAAAAAGAGAGGAAGTCTGATCCTCCCCCTAAAACTTCCCTGCTCCCCCAGGTGTATGCACTCCTATTTCTCTTTCCTATTTACCAAGTTAGAGTCTAAAAAATGAAATCAGAGAATTTCGCGCGCCATTAGGTGTGCGCTTCTGGTAGCACTTATTTAAAACGAAAACCCTGCCCCCTCAGACCATTTGGTCAGGGAGAACAAAGGTCAGAGCAAACACACCCTTGCAAGCCTAAAAAGGCCACAAGCCTAGAAAAAAAAAAACCCCGACACCAAATAAAATGTCCTCCCAGACACAGCTCACCTTCTGCTTCCCCTTCCTCTGCTTCCTCTGCAGGAAAAGGGCTTAAAGCTTCTGGTAGCCCTTATTTAAAGCTAAAACCCCACCCCCTCAGACCATGCGGTCAGGGAGAACAAAGGTCTGAGCAAACGCACCCTTGCAAGCCTAAAAATCCACAAGCCTAGAAAAAAAATACCACACCAAATAAAATGTTCTCCCAGACACAGCTCACCTTCTGCTTACCCTTCCTCTGCTTCCTCTGCATTCAGAGGGTTGGCATAAATCAGAGGTAACTTGACTAAGTCTGCTCATATTCTTTAATTAGTTTCTTGTACTCATAATCCCTTCTATTTCTTCCGTACTTATAGATCAAGGCAATACCAACAGAATTTTACCCTAGAATATGAGAGGATAATTTCCAGATGTGGCTCCTGACACCTCCAACACCATTTGGAAAGAAATGTTTTGGTTATTTAAAGCCAAAAGATTTTTAAAAGTTGTGGAGTTGGGGGTTCTGGTGTGCTGCAGCAGGACCACTGCAGCACACCAGCAGTCCATAACGGGCACTTTACAAAATAAAGGGTTTTTTAAAATGATTTAATTAAATTATATAAGGAGTGAGCAACATGTAGTCTCTGGGCCTCAATGTAGCCTAGCCAGCACCCTCAGCATCTCTGGGTGCTACAGGCACCCCTCTCAAAAAGATAGAAAAAAGAAAAGAAAAAGAAAGAGAGAGAGAGAGAGAGTGTCCTCCTTTGCCCTTCTGTGGGCATGGAGGGTAAATTTGTCATGTTTTGAGGGTCTCCCAACAACCTGAGGCCCCATCCTTAATTTTTAAAATTGGCCACTAGAAGGTCTAAAAGGGTTTTCCAGTTTCTTCAATCCTTTCCTCAAACCTAGTATGGCAGTTCTTCCTGTACACAAAATTTTAAAGAAAAATTGCATTTGTAGATAGTGCCTTATTTTAACTCTCATATGTCAGGAGCATTTTACACACACACACACACACACACACACACACACACACACACACACACACACACAAACACACACACACACACACGCGCGCAATTAGATTTTGTTGCAAAATTGATACAGAACTAGATCTACCAGATACAGGCATTCTGTGACATTTTCTCTGACCGTGAACATATTTTAATTTGTAGAGAAAATCCAACTGGGCCATCCCGCACAAGTGCAATATATAGGAACAAAAACAAAACAAAACAAAAAACAGCCCATGCCGTGTTTCATTATACCATAATGCCAAGAAACAGAAGTGGCATCCTGCTTTTGTCATCTTAAGAACATTAGAAAAACTTATTTGTATCTTTTTTTAAAAGGCCTGGATGACATCTGATAAAATATTTTGGCATAATAAACTCCTTAGTTTCTTTAATAGATGTCATGGCTCTTTCAGGATTCTGAGAACTCAGAGAAATTCATGAGTGATTGCTATTTCAAAACATGGTAGAGAACTCACAGATCCAAAAAAATTCATTCTGAACATCTTGAAGAAACAGCAAAGAATTTCAGAACTATCATGTCAAGAAAGAACCACCAACTTCTTGTGTGGAACCCCAGGGAAGTCTACACCCTGGCCACACAGAGAACTGGGTTACTTGGGAGTCACTTAATAGATTGTGGACTGGAGTTGCCAGAACCAGGGTGAATCTAAGAAAAGGGCCTTTTGCACTAAAGCAGGTCTCTGCAAGTGTGCAGACGAACAGGCAGCATCATGCCAAAGTCAGTGTACCTTGTGCACTTTATCATGTACTATGGAAGATCTGCTATTGTCTGTCTCAAATGCCTTTGATGTTGCCCATTATTGGGCAATATTATCTGAAATATATATCTAAGCTTTACAATATATTGCATTTTGTTAATTGTGTCCTTCTTATACAAATAAAGAACCAAAGTATAGAAAGCTGTGCTTCACCAAAAAAATAAATAAAAATATATATCGTATTTTTAAAAGCACAGTGTGAAGTCAGCCTTTGGCTGTGGCAGAGTTAAAGCCACAGTTAAGACAGCATGAATACTTGCTCTTTGTCTGAGTTGATGATAGGGATAATCAAAGGTACATTTAAATGGCAACCCCAACCTTGGTGCGGGACTTGGGTGTTGTTGCCATTTGAGCAGCAGCACACAAGGTGGAGAAGATGTGTGAGTACTGCACCTTGTAATGGTGCATTCATATCTGTGATATCACCCCCAAATATGTATTCACTGGCATGATTGAAACAAACCTTATGGCTTTTTTGTGTGATGGTGGTAATGGGTGATTTTTTTTGTTAGACAGGAATGAAAAATAATGCTGTTCTTAAAAAGAAACATAAATATACACAGTTCGAGAAGAAAAAGATATTTATGCCCTTAGACTGAAATAATTTAAATAAAGAACAAATAAAAAAGCGTAACTATAACAAGACAAAGGCAGAACCAAGTTTATAAATATATGTTTTTTTCAGCTGGCAGCTAGATTATAGGCAAATAATTACTTGAAATATTGCTTTCTGTGCCCTTAAATGTGATATTGATTTTTGTTTCCCCTTTTCTCCATTTTTTATGATGATAAGAGGTTTTCTTTTCCTTACTCATACTCAGAAAATACAATGAGGGTTGCAGTGGCTCTATGAATTACTTCTCTCTTATGAAGAGAAAGAAAACATTTTCATATTGAGAGAGGGCTGGTAGAAATGAACTTCTACCCCCACTGTAGCCTGTACTTGAGGTCAGTAAAGTCACACTAACAGGGAGTCAGGTATGTGAAATAGTTCACTTATTCTATTTAGATTCCATTTAGATAGAAAGTCACCAAAGATGATAGCGATAATTGCTACAGCATATATGGAGACAAATCCATTCATTTTCTTTCCATTCATGCTGGACAAACTAATCATGGAAACGTTGTGGTCCCTGTGATTAGGAAAAGCTGAGACTAACCTATGGGTGGCTGGATCAGCCCATTCTTTTAAGGAATTAAATCTGCCATTTCTTTTAAAAATCTGCATAACAATGGCTATTTAAATTCTTATTGAAGTATTTTATTTATTTAAAATATTTTTACCCTACCTTTCTCCTTAAAAAGACCCAAGTGTGTGTTGTTGAGCATATTTTCCCTCAAAATACACATTCCTATGTATATTTTATTTAAAAATAAGTGTTTCTGAATATATTTTCTGTCAAAATATGTATTTTTTTCCAACATTTTATTCATATCTAAACATACAACATTAAAAACATTAAAAATCTAACAAATAATTAACAAAAAACATTACAACTAAACATCCATCCTTCCCCTGTGGATCAGAGATTTCACCATCGTCTGGTCATCAGAGTATCTTCAAAGAATTCTGATAAGCACTGGTTCGCTATAAACTAATTTCCCCCCTAAGTTCCTGTCTTTTTCTGGGCCCAATTATATATCAACTTCCAGCTTTGCTTTACAAAGTCTCTTGATTGATCCTGTAGTGCCTCTGAAAGCATGTCTAGTTCTGCAATATCCAATAGCTTCTTTAATAGCTCTTCCATCGTTGGTGTCTCTACATTCTTCCATTTTTTTGTCCCAGAGTAACCTAGCTGCTGTGAATATATACAGTAGACTATATTTTATTTTCTTATCAGTAATTTCTGGCATTATATTAAAATATGTATTTCTAAGTGTATTTTGATGTGTGTGTTTTCAATTGTGTTGCCTCATTCAGAAGAACACAAAATCTGATCAATACTTATGATCCTATCCAGCTTGCATCAGCATTCACAAAGACCAAAGTCTTCAAGCATCCCCAGTCAAACCCATCACAGAGAGTGAAACGACACGCTTGGACCCTCAAGAAGTGTCCAAACTCAAATTTATAAAAACTGTGAGCAATGTGTACAAATCTCATTGCCAAACAACTCATGTCCTTTAAACTCATCAGTGAATCTGGATCATACCATTAAAGCTGACCATGGAAAGATTTATCAGGATAGCAGCTGTGCCAACAGTTCCTTTCTTAGTGTCTGATATTCATGTATTCATATGGATGTCATGTATTCATGTGGATACTTATGGGTAGAAGAACCTCTCACTTTTATCTCTCGTACTTCATCTCATTTTTTTTCATCTCAAGTTCTTTCTGTTCTATTTATGAAGGAATGGAACAGTTTCATAGATCCTGATTAAACAGTGAATCAAACTGAAAGATCATTTATTTGTACCAGCTGTTTCAACAGGTACAGTTTTTCTTAGGACAGAGAGGGCCATATTTTATCTGTTTAATATATCTATTAAGAATGAGGAACCTGACATGGAAAAAAAGGTAGATGATAACCATAATGCAGGATGAATAAGGCAGAAAAGAAAAGTACTCTCAAGTACTCTTACTGCCCTTGAATCCCACCATACTCTTTTCATGGCTTTCTATACAGTTGACCAGGGTATCCTTCTGGGGCATCTCTCAGGAATGGGACTTGGAGGCAGTTTACAGTGGCTTCAGTCTCTTTTGGAAGGATAAATTCAGAAGGTTTTTATTGGAGGAGCACCTATTCAGTACCCTGGGTATTGGCCTGTGGGGTCTGTCACTGTTCTGTGCTCCATGCTATTTATTAGGCACTTGAAGCTACTGAGAAAGTTTGTTCAGAGTTTTGAGATTCAGTGTCCCCATATGGGTGACATCAAACTCTGCTTCTCTTTTCCAGCCAAATTTGAGGAAACTGTTTCACTTCTAGACTGGTGTTTGGTGTCAATAATGGATTGGATGAAGGCAAAAAACTTGAAGCTTAATCTAAACAAGACAGAAATGTTTCTGGTCAGTAAAAAAGACAAAATAAAATAAAGCTTCTGGGTGGGGATACACTCCCCCTGAAAACTGTTTGTAGCTTGGGTATGTTGCTGAATTCATTCCTGAGGCTGGATACCCAGGTCTTAACACTGACCAGAAGTGTGTTTGTGAAGTTAAAACCAGAGAATCAACTATGCCTGTTCCCTGAGATATCTGATCTGGTCACAGTGACACCTGCCTTTGCTACGTCCCATTTGAATTACTATAATGTGCTGTACATGGTCCTGCCTTTGGAAACTTCAGTGGTTCTAGGATGGAATACCTAGATTCCTGACCAGAGCTGATTATTGGAAAAATAGAAATTCCTTGTTACAACAGCTTCACTAACTACCAGTCTGTCTTCCCTGGGTTTTGAGATCTTCATGGGAGGTCTCTCTCTCAATCCTGCAACCCTCATAGGCATGCCCAATGAGGAACAAGAGAGGGCCTTCTTCATAGTTGATCCCGAGTTGTGGAATTCCCTTTCACAGAAAGCCAATCTGGCCCCTCCCTGTGGTCTTTTTGCTAGTAGTCAAGCTAGCAATTTGGGCAAGCTTCTAGTAAATAACTTTCGGACACAGAATAATCTTTTTAAAATAGGGGATGTTATATCTTTTACCTTTTTCACCGTATTTGAACATTCATTTAAACTGTTTTATTCAGCAATTTTAATATGTAATAAATCTAATCATTTTAATGTTATAATTTATTATATCTTCTACCATCTTCACATTTGTTTTTTAAACATTTTGCAAGCTGCCTTCAGTCTTGTCATTAGAAAGGCACAATATAAATATAAGGTGACTCAAAACAATAGTCTTGAGTATTGTTTTACGTAAGAGTTACTCCTGCTGCCACTCTTCTCACCATAAATCCACTTGTTGCCTTGCTTTGCTTCCTCTTGTACCACCTCAGCCCTCTGGAAATGAAAACTGAGAGTTTGTTACATCCCATTCACTTAGCCAAGGTGTTCACTCACAACAAAGCAACAGGTGTGCTTTTCACTGCAATCCTGTCCTATACATGAAAATGGGCCCAGGGTGAAAGGAACAGAAAGAGTGTTCTGCAACCCACGGGAGTTGCAGACCACTCTGAAAGACTTTGCATGCATGTGCCAGGGATTCACTTGTTCTATCCCACTAGATGGTTGGCTCAATAAGGAAACATTGAAGCAATTGTTGCAGAGTTTTGAACTTGGGTAAAATTCTCTAGCTATGCAGCAGAAGTGGAGGGACTTACAGCACAGGATTAGCTTCAAGTCTCCCGAGAGCAGACTATCTCTTATTGTATCATCAACTGGCACTTACTGCAATTATAATCTCAATAACTACTTTGAGACATTAGTAAGAGAAAGAATAAAAGGTTTCAGTTTACTTACAGTTCTGAACAGATCAAAAACAGCATGCTGAACAAAAATGACTGCTCACAGCAAGAGGCTATAACAGACTCATAGTCTGCTTTCTGCAGACTACATTCACATAACTGCACAATAACTGCACAACTAACTACATAACAGCCAGCAGACTAAAAACAGAGAGGAGAAAACCCTCTTCAATATCAGAGTCAGGGAAGGTACAATTGGTCACTGCTGGATTGACTGACAGCCACCCCAGCCCAGAAAGGTCCCTTCCAGCCAGATCCAACAGAGGTAGCATATGAGGCTGAAATAAATCCAACAGAAATGTCTCTTATCTGGCATATTTCTTACACATATTAGCACTATTAAAAAGCTAAGCAAGTATGCACACTCCACAGGTAAGGAGGGAGGTGTGGTAGCCTCATTTCACCATTGTTACTTTACTCATGTGATAGCAGTATGTACTTGGAGGTGATCCCTTTGTATCCATGAAGATTCTAAATGTGGGACCCAATTTTAACCTGTGTGTAGAACTTCCAGAGAAACAACAGGGTCTCATTTTCGAACACATCCATTGCACATGGGCAAACCCGAAACAAAAGAGTGGAACTAACATGCTCTCCTCAACTACCTTTGACACTTGCATTACCAGTGGTGACTGATGGACTCTGGTGCTCTTATGGTACAGAAAAGACCTCAAAACAAATCCTATTGTGAAGATGTTCATTCCTAAGTCAATGAACACTTGATTGATTGGTGCATGCATGCCAAATGGTCTTGGCTAGTCTGTGATTCTCTCAGGTTAAATTTGCTGCTGAATGACCAGCCCATTCCTACTTCACCTTCAATAAGTTTATTATGGCACTGTGGATCTACTATTGAACAAATATTGGATTACTCCATATTTATAAACCCAAGGCATAGTGCAATTTTGTCAATTATTCACACATAGGAATGCCATACCCTGATGTTGGGAAAGTGTGAAGGCAAGAGGAGAAGGGGACAACAGAGGATGAGATGTTTGGACAGTGTCACCGAAGCTATCAACATGGATTTGACCAAACTCCGGGAGGCAGTGGAAGACAGGAGGGCCTGGCGTGCTGTGGTCCATGGGGTCACAAAGAGTCGGACACGACTTAACGACTAAACAACAACAAGGAATGCCAGGGAATTCTGCATTAGGAAGATGGGAAAATGCCTTAAAGCATACAGTCAAGAAGCCCTTTTATTTTTCAGTTGTACTTTTCACTTTGAAGCAACTGTAGTTAATCCTAAAATGTACAGTGAATTCTTATTTTAGAAGATATTTGTGCTATATCACTATGTTTAATTTGCTTAAAAGCACTCCCACCCTCTTTATTACCTACATTCTTTTATGTCACCCAATCAGTCATTCTGGAACACAATTGAGGTCAAAATCTATCACAAATACCAACAACAGAGATTGAGATGCCTTGAACTAGAGATAAACTATTACTCTTATTAATAGCGCTATATTTGTTCTATAAAACTGGTGCAATTTCCAAAGAGATCCAAGGATTATCTGAAAAATGGAGAACATGTGTGCATATGCTTTCTTTCTACAATGTTTTGATAATCATGAACTTCAAAAAAGGATTCAGATAAGGCACTTAGGAGAACAGTGTAATTGACTAACATAATGGGTGGGCAAAGTACTAGACATGTTACCGTATTGTTCCGTCTATAAGACACTACTTTTACCTAAAATCATTACTAGAGATGGGGACAAATAAAAAAAATGGTGATTCATTTTGATCCGTTATTCGTCAAGGTTAACGGATCAACGAATATGAATATACGAATATTCTTCGATGAATCGATGAATCAATTCATCTGCAGTTTAAATGGCTATACCACTGGCCCCCAACCACCTAGAGACACCATATTTGTAGGGAAGCTTCCTCAGATGCTTTTCTACAACTCCTGAAGGTTTGGTGAACATTGGATTATGGACCCCCGAGTTATATAGTCACAAAGAGGACCCCCCAAGGAAAGCTCCCCCCAGGTACTTAGAGACTCCAGAATCACAACAGAGCTTTCTATGTCTTTCCCCAACATGCCTGCCAACTTTGGTGAAGATTGGATATCAGACATCCCAGTTATTCACCCACAAATTAGGTCCCCCTAATTTACCACACGGCACAGAAGCCCATTCTGCCTACCGGCCGCCGATCAGCTCATCAGAAGCTGATAGGCAGCCACCCCCACACACAGCCAGTCACCCCAACAGCCTAACCCCACACCCCCTTCCTTTCCCTACCTTAGCCCCCACCCCACTCCCACCGACACCCCCTTACCTTAATAGCTGCTGCCTTAATAGCTCCATCAGGCCTTCGCAGCCACAGAGTGTAAAAAGGGAGACTGGCTGCCCTTTGCAAAGATGGCGGCTGCAGCTTCATTTAGGGTAGGGAAGCTGCGGCTGCCATCTTTGCAAAGGGCAGCCTGGATTCCCTTAAGGCAGGCTAAGGTAATCCAGGCTGCCCTTTGCAAAGATGGCAGCTGCAGCTTCCCTACCCTAAATGAAGCTGCAGTCACCATCTTTGCAAAGGGCAGCCAGTCTCCATTTTTACATGCGTGGCTCCGAGGCCAGAAGACCTCGGCAGCAGCAATTAAGGTAAGAGGGTGTCAGTGGGCATGGGGGTGGGGTGGCGTGGGGCCTAAGGTAGGGAAAGGAAGGGGGTGGGGGTAGGCTGTGGTATTGGGTGGCTGTGTGGGGTTGTGGCTGCCTTTCTGCTGCGGATCAGCTGATCGGCAGCCGGTAGGCAGAATGGTGTTTGTTTTTTTAAAAAATACGAAGGACAAATAAAAATGGGTAAATATTCATCCCTTCATATTCGTGGGGGTCTCTGGAACCCACAAATACAGATTGATGAATATTTAACGAATCGGCTATATTTGTCGGAAATAGCGATCCATTTTTATATTTGTCCCCATCTCTAATCATTACCCTAAAAATTGAGGGGCCTCTTTTACACGGAAGTAAGCTGAGATAGCTGAGGAGAGAACAAAATGGCACATACCTTGCCTCTGTAAACAGGCTTCCTTCAGCTACGAGGCTTAGTTTCCTACAGTCAGGAGACTTAGTTTCCTCCAGTCACAAGCCTTATGGAACTGACATCAGTTAATCTTGAACAAACCAATTGGAACACACCTCCTTGGAGGTGGAGCCTGTAGGCTCAAGATTCAACAGAGACAAAATGTCCGACGTTCTGAGCTCAGAGGCTGAATCCTCAAAACTAAGTTTTCTTAATTTTGGGGTTAGAAAATTGGGGGGGTGTCTTATAAATGGCGTGTTATAAACGGAAAAATACAGTAGATTGATTCCTTGTTTTATTTATAGTTCTTTGTTTTTATTTGTGGTTCAGTGAATGTAACTGTCAATACCTTCCCTTGTTCTTCTGTCCCACTTTCTTCTATGTTTTTGCGTTTGGCAACAATGCTTTGAAAGAGGATTTGCTAAAATCTTTCCTGTAGGAAAGATGGCATAGTTGGTAAAGGATAAACCAGATTAAACTACTCCTTGTATTCTCTTGTTAAATTCTGGATCTACTGGGCTATAGGCAAGAACAGTAAAAGTGACTTCTGTTTTCAGAAAGCCAAGTCCTGGGTAGAATGAAACTCCCCAAATTGAAATTAATAGGATGCATCAATTGGTTAATCTGACTGATCCTATTAATTTCAATGTAATCTGAGTGGTTGTAGCAGATTATCATAATTCTTTCTTGAGGGACTTTTGTAATGATGATCTGTTGACCATCATGTAAGCCATCCCTGTTTCATGAGTCATTATGACCCTCACATAAATATTAAAAATGCTTTTGGAATAAAATATAATCTTTTAAGCTTCCGATTTTGTGTTTTGAATAAGTACAGGAAATGGCCTACAGGCAAAACTCAAGACATGGGGTCATATTTTATTTATTTATGTATTTTGTTATTCAATTATTATAAATTCATTAATGATTTCTATCCTGCTCTACATGAAAAGATTTCATGGGACATTGTATCATATAGGACAACATACTGTGGAGACACTTTTATGTGAAAAACCTGTGCATATAATATACAATAAAGAAAAGTTAAAGATTTTCAGTATCATTGAATAGAGGACAGGGAAATTCCTTTACAAAAAAAATAATCTGTCGACCATTTTTAATTTGAAAACTTCATATCGGAATGGCTTTCAGTATTGCTTCATGAACACATTTTGCACACACTAATGAAAATGTAATGAAAACAGATTTTTGTGAACAGGTTCAGAACAGATGTTGATGCTGTTCTATCTGCTAAACCTAAAAACACCACATCATATTTAACTGGACAGCCACGAGTTATGTTTTGCTTCTTATCAAAAGAAGTCATGTTGGCTAGAAATAAAAGTGAATTGAGACAGGAGGTCAAGATAGCTGCTTTTCTCAAAAACCCTCAAGCAAGAGAGTAATTCATTGGTGATAAAGGCCATTAAAAGCACTGTGCCCACAATTTTCCTAGACTGACAAGGTTAAAGGGATGGTTCCAGGCTTGTTGGATTCCATAATTACATTCCAGTATTAAGTTATAAAGCCCCATAGGAAACAGTGAGATCAAAACCATCCAATATCTGCTTAAATGATTTGACACATGGAGACTATGGAGATATATGGTATAATAAATGCCTGGAGAGAACACTGGCACAATTTAAATATTCAGGCTGCTTTCTGGTAATTCCACACTGACTGTTAATGTGACTCCATGGACTACTGTGAAGGCTGTTCTTAGTTACAGAAACAAGAATGCAATCTAAAATTAGGGAAGTGATTGACTGGCAACTTACTCCATTCCATGTTTCTGAAACTGAGTAAATAACCATCAATTTCTGCAATGCATTTGGTGGCCATGTGAGTAATAGCATCATAAATAAATAACAAGTTTTAGCCCATGTCTTCCTTCCTTGAACATTCTCTTTCACAAGCCTGTCTCAGTCATAAATCAGACTTTGTACACACTCCTCTGCAAATATTTTGAGAGCAGAAGAGCTATGAAAGCAACAAGGGTCTCACTGACACCTGTGCCAAAATAATATTGAGTGCAATACCCAGCAGGGTTCATTTTTCCATGCAGCTAGACAAAGGGTCAAGATCCAGACAAACACAGTGCATGCTTCATTTGTGTTACCTGTTCAATTTTTAAAAAACAATCTTGATCTAACAGAAAACCTTTCGGTGCAGGAAGCTAAGATAATCGGACATGATAAGAATGAACGGACTTGACTTTTCTACATCCTCATTTTTATTCCAAGGCAGTAAGAGTTGTAAAACTTTCAAAGCATAGGTTAATACTCTTTTCCCAATCATTTCTAGTAGGTTGAGGGGTGGAGAAGAAGATCATCTGTAATTTGCTGTGTGGAGAAATTCTCGCTGGGGTAGCTCATCAAAGGTTCCCAAAATCTAACACAGTGATAACATGCATAAAAGGTAAAGGTTCCCCTTGACAATTTGTCCAGTCGTGTCCGACTCTAGGCGGCGGTGCTCATCTCCGTTTCCAACCCATAGAGCTAGCGTTTGTCCGCAGACAATCCTCCGTGGTCACGTGGCCAGCATGACTAGACACGGAACGCCGTTTACCTTCCCACCGAGGTGGTACCTATTTATCTACTCGCATTTTTGCATTTTGCATGCTTTCGAACCGCTAGGTTGGTGGGAGCTGGGACAAGCGACGGGGGCTCACTCCGTCGCGTGGATTCGATCTTACGGCTGCAGGTCTTCTGACCTTGCAGCACAGAGGCTTCAGCGGTTTAACCCTGTATTATATGCTGTCAATGAGATAGTTAATAAGTGGATTTAACAGTGCCACCCATTCCAATGAGTTTCCATGGCCAGGTGAGGATTCAAACCCAGGTCTGCTGTCCATCACAGTATCCATTGCACCACACTGGGAATGCATGGATTAATTCAGACATATATGAGTGCCAAGAGAAAATTACACTCAGACTTGTACTGAGTTGCATCTCCAGCCCAATTTATATCATCCTTGTAAATGTTTGCAATGTTTCCCTGAATTTTAATGCCTTTAAATAGCTCAGCATTATCCACTCTTTGCACATTGAGCTATATGTTGTAACAGACTGTTATAATGATATTAACAAACTGTCCTGTAGCATCTTGAGATTAATACGTTTTATTCAGCATAATCTTTTGTACATGTTTCCCTGAAGCTTACTCTTTCAGATGCAGCTGAAGAAATGGGCTACAGTTCACAAAGACTTATGCCAAAAACCACTTGTCAGTCTTTAAGGTGCCATTGGACTCATTATTTTTGCTGTAACAAATTAATATGACTATCCCCTTGGAAATTTTTGTCTTAATGATATAATAGCCATAGAAATGGGATCAGACCGCCAGTATTCTGAATCAAGTCAATCTTCTCTCTATGCATACCATCATTTACCATTTACAGATTACAACAAAATATTCCCTTCCCATATACCTCTGTCAGTCCATTTATTTGGCTGAGGCTGTGTTGATGGCAACAAGATTGACAGAAGGCAACACATTCACTCACTCATTAAGTTCATTTTCATTTAATCTGAAATGAATGCACATGGATCCAGTAGATAGACAGCCCTGTATCGAGTGTATTTCCTGAGATGTGTGAGTTTTATTAAAGGTGTTCTTCATACAGGTCATTATCTGAAACAGAAAAAAAGTCAAGTTTTTAGTAACTCATGGTTCCATCTCTTAATCTTCAGGCATAGGCAGTTACCTTTCCCACAATGAAATGGACAAGATAGTGTGTAATAGAAGACTTTGAATGTCAGAACCCTTCTCACCAGCTTCTTCTTGCAGCTAGATGGCCAGCTACAATACTAACTCAGAAAACCCAGACTATGAGAATAGAGTGGCCAGTTTCAGCTTTCTGTGGTCTATTCTCTCCATTCCCTCCCATTTTATTCAGAGATTCATTTGAAATTTAGGAAAGTTTATGTAATACGGAACAGGAGTTATTAATCATTTAGGCAAAAGAAGAATATTCTTTGTTCAGATCAACATCCATCTAGTTCAGTATTCCTTCCAAGAATTCTAATAACCAGCACTAGAGAGCCCATAGTCTATTTCTGCCTATCCTAAGCTCTGAGTACCTAGCTGTTTTTTGTTTTGTTTTGTTTTGTTAGATGGGTAATGCTTTCAGCTTTTAGGGGCATAGCTTTTTAATGCTGTACAGTGGTTTTCCTGAAATAGAGTTATAATCTCTTAGGTCTTGGTTTTAAATAAAACTTGGTTAAAATCAACAGACTATTACTATGTATGCTGTACAGCTGCTGTAAGTGACCCTCAATAAATCCTCTGCTTCTGAGGCTTTAAAAGAACATTAATGTGATGTAATAATTGAAGACTGTGTTAATATTACTTGTGAACCATTCCAGGAGTATAATTGCAGTACATGAAGGGAAAAAAAGGCAAATCTGCTCTTGAAATAATTTTACTACAAGAATTAATGCAATGGCCAATTAAAACATGCATTTGACTGTGGTTATTACACTGCTTGTCATGCGAAGGTACATCAACTAAGGTTAAAGGTGTTATTAAAATGTTAATTTAATTCCTTATACATAAGATAGATAATTATAATAAAATGTTGCAAATGATAATGAAAAGCAGTGTAATGAAGTCTTGGCTTAATTAAAGAGAGGATTGCTCTAATATATCTCTAGTAACATATAATATATTTGCTTCTCATTATGGCATATTTTAACTATTTTGATAAAGGACTCTACTGCAATTTACAGTACTTGCCAAATTTAATGTAACAAATTAGATGGATACTTGAGAGAAACTGTTGTGATTTCAATGCAAAGCAAAAGCTTTGGATGCTTAGTAGTTACAAGCAATAAGTCACATGAGCAGAGACCGATGGTCCAAGGTTTGCATGTGTATTCAGTTTGCATCAGTAGATGCTACCAACTGAGTATCTTCGCAGAGCTGGATCTGCTATTAAGCAGAGTGAGGAGACTGCCTCAGAGAACAGATTTGGGGTGTCATAAGGGGCCAGCAAGTTGCTAATTACTTAATTTGTTCTTATATTTTTTCAGCAAAGACAGTGAGAAATAATTCCAGGTTTTTCTGACTCAGATGCAATAATAAATTTATTATTGCATCTGAGTCAGGGGGGAACTGGATATAATTCAATTATTCAATAATATCAATTTTATGGATGTGGGATATTGTCCTTCAATGCCAGGAAATGGTCAGATATTGCTGCACAATATTGGGCCTGTGTTGCCAGCAGGAAAGAAGGATGCAAAGCTCTGTATAGCAAAGGGCAGCCTGAATGTTGACAACACCAAGGGCAGCAGTCAAGATGGTCTACAGGATACCTTCTGTACCTTCCCCTGCTCTTCACCATTCACAAAATGATACTAGGCAAGGGAAAATTCCAGAAGCTGACTTTTTTTCATCAGTTAACTGCTTCTCACCCAAACACAAAGCAATTGTCAGGGCTGTTTTTAACAAGTGAGAATACTTTGAACATGCCTTACAAAATTGTTTGCTAATTCCATGCATATACATGGCAAAATGTCATTTTTTGGAGGACTGTCACTCCATTATTTTCTTTAAAGAAAGCATTTTTTAACTCTTCAAAGAAAACCTGTCTTTTGACTCTGTCTCCATAACCTTTCATTGCTCTGCAGCCTTCACTGCAGAAAACTGCAAAGATGTATCTACTTTGGAACAATCATGCTAGCAAGCCCATGTCACCATTTTTGAAACACTGATCCTTTTTTGAGGATCAATATTTCAGTCTCTGCAGCCTAAATTCTTTCCAAATAAAAAAGTGGTTAGGGCCAACCATTCTCTTTCAAAAAAAGCATTTTTTTTTTAAAAAAAATGTATTTGATCTGTTTTAAATCTGGAAACATTTAGGGTCATTGGTTTCTGAATGGGGGAGTAAACAGTTTTATGTTTAAAAAATCATAACATAAAAACCCTTTGCCCAAATGTCCCCAAGGTTGCCACAGTGCAAGAACAGACTGTCCGCTACACCCATACCAAATGTGTTGCTGATCTGAAGTCCAGTTTCAAAGTAATAAGTTTATTTTGTTTGGGCTGCCCTCATTTTTAGAATTGCCTTGTAGTATGTTGATTTGCTTTGCTGCACAATAATACCACTGCACTCTCATGCAAGGATAATACAATGAGATGTATAACATGTAAATGGAAGGGGACACAGAGAAAACTGCTGCAATGCAGCTTTGCACCAGAGCGTATACTAGCAGCAAATGCTCTGGGGATTTATATGCAGTTATGCTCACCTTTCAATTGAAAATAATCAATGTGAAAAAATACTTACTGGTGTGTTTGCCTGGTTCTAAATTCCATTGGACAGATATCATTTACAGGTTTTGCTCCTACCCCAGCCCCCTTCCCATGGCAACCCCAATCAGGAGACATCAAATTCTCTGCTCCTCTATCCTTGGGGCCAGAGTGACTTTAAGTTCAATTTCTCAAAAAAAAATCACTCCAGGATGCCTGAGAAACAAGTTTCACTTTCACTCATTCCTCTAGCAAGTAGAAATCTAAACTTTTACTTTCTAATATATAGGAGTAAATGGGACTATAGATAACACTAGGAATTATTATTACATATATTTGGAACTACCAAATTCAGATTGGGATTTATTTGGAACTTTCTGATTATGGCATTATTTAGTGTAGTCTGCATATTTCCAAATCTGAATGCACACCTCCAGTTTATATAGCTTTAAATATATCCTCTCTATTGTTGTACAATGTCTTGTAATCTGAGAGAGAGAGAGAGGCACTGTTTTCAAATGAAGGAGGACAGAAAATTGTAGGATAAAAATTATATGAAGATGACAGTAGACCATTAGCAGAAGAGGAAAGTGCAAAAGCAGGATTACAGTCAAACATTGAGACAAAAGTAAACTTTCATTCTCAAAGTAGGGCATATGGTCCCTTGGCATGCCCTGGCACATTTGAAGGGGGGGGCACAGAGTGGAAACAATCAGTCACACACCACTTTATAAGGTTCAATATATGACATATACAATCCTGATTTGGCCTATATTTTTTCATATTGTGTTTATGGTCATGGCCAAATAAATAAATAAATAAAGGTTGATTATGACTAGTGTAGAGGATGAAGAAAACAACATTGTTAAATACTCTCTATACCTTGGTTCAATCATTAATGAAAATGGAGACTGTAAGAAAGAAGTCAAAATTGACTGAGATTAGAAAAGATTCTTATGAATAAGGATCTGTTTCTGGAGACCACAGTCAAGATTGTTAAGGCTGTGGTATTCCTGATTACTATAAAATAGATGAGGAAATTGAACAACAAAGAAAACTGGCAGAAAAAATAATATTCCTATTGGAAGAGAGATCACGGACTACCAAAAACACAAATAAGATCTAGATTCTAGGTTAAAGGCATCTGATTCAAGACAAATTGGGCTTCAATTCTCACTAGAAACTAAAATGATGAAACCAAAACTATTGTGTTTCAGCCGAACTATGAGAAGACAAGACTTACCGTAGAATATAATAATTCAAGGAAAAGTGGAATGCAGTACGAAAATAGAACTAGCTAACAAAAATTGGAATACCTCAACAAAGTGCATTTCTTCATCTGCAAGACTTGAGCTCTTAATTATGGGCCCTTTTGGAAGTCATCAATTCATATGGTTGCCATGAGTCAGAATTAACATGATGGCACATGTACCTTGCTAAGAATATGAACAGTTGTATATGTATGAAATTCATGCAAGCTTTTGCAAATATCCAGTATGAATGCATAACCTGGATCCCTGATCACCATAAAGTGATTGCACATCCTTAAATCTGATACCATATAATCCAAAACGTGTACAAAGAAGAGGCTAATTCTTTGCAAGAGAAGTTGTACAATGTAATGGCAATTTACTGTATACTTTCAGTGCAATTTGAAGTCTTTTTTTCTTGAAACGAATTGGTTCATAGTATGGGTGTGGAATCTGCCCCACAAATTAATAACAAATTAGCTCATGTTAGGCAGGTTTTATTTATTAGCATCAATTACATATGGGCAATACCCCCAGAAGACTGCAACCTCTGGAAAGTATTTTACAATTACTCTTGTTATGTAATTATGTCTTTTGCACTACATGTGTCTTATTAGATCTATCTTGGTCATTATCTTAGTCATAATTTATTTATTTATTTATTTATTTATTTATTATATTTATATCCCGCCCATCTAGTCATTCGACTACTCTGGGCGGCGTACATCAAACAAAATAAACAGATTTAAAATAACATCAATATCCAAAAATAATTAACCATTCAAGATGGAAAAAACAAAAAAATAGATCAAATAGTGCCCGGAGGGAAGGCCTGCCTGAATGGCCAGATTTTTAATTGGCTTTTAAAAATACCCAGCAAAGGGGCCATACAGATCTCTGAAGGTAGATTATTCCATAACCGAGGAGCCACTTCCGAGAAGGCCCAGTTTCTTGTTTTTTCCTTCCAGGCCTCTCTCGGCATTAGGCTCCTCAGTCGCACCTCCTGACTAGATCAAGTGATACGGGTAGATTTTGGTGGGAGGAGGCGTTCCGTCAGATAGCAAGGTCCTAAACCGTTTAGGGCTTTGTATGTCATCATTAAAACTTTGAAATCGACGCAGAAGCGCACGGGCAGTCAGTGCAATGCGGCCAGAGTGGGAGAGATATGCTGGTGTTTTCTCACCCCACTAAGAAGTCTGGCCACCGCATTCTGCACCATTTGAAGCTTCCGCATCAGTTTCAAAGGTAGCCCCATGTAGAGCGCATTACAGTGGTCTAATCTCGAGATTACAAGCGCATGCACTAAAGTGGTGAGCGCCCCAGCATCAAGATAGGGATGCAGCTGGGCAATCCGCCAAAGGTGGAAGTAGGCGAAGCGGACCACTGACGCCACCTGGGTTTCCATGGTGAGCTCCGGGTCCAGATGTATCCCCAAGCTACGCACCGCACTCTTCGCGGTGAGAGTCACCCCCCCAAATGAGAGGGAGTTTCCCAAACCGCTGATGGTGGGGACGCCCACCCTCAGTACCTCCGTAAATCCTAGCTCCTTGCTAAGCAAAGAATACTTGACTGGATAGATGTGCCCATCTAGGCCATGAAGTATTTTTTATGTTTCTGAATCCCAATGTCAATGTTTCCTGAGTTTTCTTCTTAAACCTTCCTTGGTGTTGACAAGAACCAGTTATCACCAAAGGCCAAATTCATAGGTGACACTCATAGCAAAGCAAAGTGTTTGTCATTAAGCAACATGCTACAATTATCATGGCATGCAGTGTTGATAAATAGGAGGTATACTTTTTCAACATTGCATATGATGATGAGAGAAGCGATGCATAGGCCAGTGTTTCTTTATTCAAGGACTCTTTATACTAAGCATTTCTGCAAGTAAACTGGAAATATATTTTGGTTTCCTTGACTGAAGGGTGTCACAAATAAACATGGATTCCACAGCTGGGGATATAATGTCATGGTTAGGGCATAGTGCCTTGAACTGATAGGCTATTTTTATTAGAAGTTGTAATGAAAGTAAAACTTACCAAAAGAGAGATTTATCGTAGACATACCTGCTGCTAATATTTGTATCAGAACAGGCCCAGGTGGGGATGACTATTTTGCCTGCTCATTCCTTTCATGTTTCGTAGCAGATCAGTTGCCATCTGTAACACTAAATCTGTCTGTCATCACTGATCATGAGCTGATTTTTAATACCAAGATCCAGTCTTAACATGCATTTGCTGTCTTAAGAAAGTAACACTGAGGAAGGGCTTTGTGTGCTTGGGAGATTTACATCTATAATGTCCATTACAGCTAACAGGATTTACATGCATTAATAATATATGCTAGTCAAAAAAGGGAACCTTTATTTGTGAGATGTTCATTTTTAAACCTGTGTTTAAATTGCAGAGAGTTACTACTTACTCACAAGTATTTACTTACTTGCTTGTTTACAAATTAGGGGTATGCAGCAACCACAAGAATGGGTTTAGATCCTAGTTCAGTAATTTAGAAAACAGCCTGGTTGAGCTCCTATGCATTTGGTGGGTGATGTGAATCTGAGTCTGAATCTTGATTCAGAAGTCCAAATGTTCATGCTTCCCATTTGTGGTGGACCGATCAGAGCCCATCCTCTGAAGACTCCCTAGCCCAGAGCTGGTGAACTTTTGGCACACCAGGTAATTTGGACTTCAAATCTCAGAATCCCCAGACTGTATTGCCAATTACAAAGGACTGTGGGAGTTGTAGTTCAAAACACCCGGAGTGCCAAAGGTTTGCCACCCTTGTCCTACCCATTTACAACCATGAATAGGAACAGCCAAATGGGTAGGAGCAGAAGACTCTCTTTTTGAGAGTTTAAGTTCCAGATAGAGCTTTGCTAGGGAAGCAGCTGGTTAAGTTTACCAATGTGATGTTTGGTGAGGCAGGGCTAACCTCTGAATTTCTTTAGGCTGAGTAAAAGTCCTAAGAGAGGCTAAGGGTGTTTGAAAAATACTAACAAAAGCAAACAGCCTGTCTTGAAAGAACTGATCAGTTGTTGAAGTTGTGTGTGGAGATGAGTGTTAGAGTGAATCAACTAGTCTACTATCAAATACATTCTGTGCTTTTAGTGGTATAACCACCAAGCTTCATACCTCATTGAGAAATTGAAAACAAACTACAGTTTTTTTGCATTTTGCTTCAGTGTATATTTATACCTAGGGCTGGGAACTGGTTGATTTTAAGGAACCTATAAAGATCAAAGGACATTGGCTCCAGATTAAGTGTTATATTGTGACCCATAAATAAAATAATTTTATTTACCATTACAAGTAGAGAGAGTTACAAGCTTTGTTCTTCCTTGATTCTGTCATCTTACCAACCTCCCATTCTTCACTAAAGGAGTGCCACTCTATTGACTATAAACGGAAAGTAATAAATGGCTGTAGCTTTTTGTTTGTTTGTCAGAATTACATGATGTTTGCAGGGATAATAGTCCTTCAGTTGTCATTAGGTGCCATCTTCTTAATTAGTAACTTTTTAAAAGCCCTATCATGATTAGCCTAGCTCATGTCTTGAAAACATGAGCCCATGGTTTCCTTTATTGAATCCATCCATTTCTTACCTGGTCTTGCCCCTTTCCTGCTACTTTCAAATTCTCACAACATTGTTGTCTTCTCCAGTAGTCCCTTAGGAGGCAATTATTCCTGCTAAATGTCAGCAAACTTGGTGCAAGGATTTGTGTGATGAGTCTGTTTTGGCTTGTCTTGTTTTGTTGGCCAACAATAATTTTATTTCTTGGCAGAATTGAATGAAATTAGAAATGTTAATTTACCTTTCTCATAGGAGGAATCCTGGTGAGCTTTTAAAAAAATAGATTTAGGGCACTGTGAGAAAGAATAATCTTTAGCTCTCTGGGAGTTTCTCAAAAAAACGACATAACCAACCTGGTTGTTGTTTGGTATGTGTGTCTGTTGGGGGGGGGTGTTGGAGGGTTGTGCAGTTGTTATGAATATGAGATACAGAATAGAATTGGCTGTAGTTAGTAAACATCAATACTTCACAATAATAGGTACAAGACCTTCAAGGTGCCGAAGATTCAAATTTGGGCTGAGGTTTGGCTTTCAGCCCCTTGCCCAGAACCTATAGATTGATTTGTATAAAAATATTACATGTACAATATAGGTGTAGGAGCTAAAAAGTTGTAATAAATGAAAAGGAAGACTTTTTTGTTTTGTTTTCGGTTCTGTCACCATACAAGTAAAGGAAAGTGTAATAGGACAGGGATGGAGGATGGCCTGTGGAATGTAGAATGGCAGAAGCAGTAGGACGTGGACATCTTGTATTTACAAAGAAATCATCCAATGTTAAAGCCTCCCACCATCTTTTGGAGAAATCAGTTAATTTCAGGATGCATTATCCATGCCTCTCTGTCCCTCCAAAATCAAATTGCTAGCAAATCTCCAAAAGTGTTCAGATTTGGTTTGGTTTGGAGGAGTCTTGCTCCAATTCAGACACCTCCCAGATTTTAAGATTGCTGTAAATCTTGATAGTAATGCTCATTAAAGTGTTGATACTTATCCGTTCCACTTTCTCACGGTTTCATTCAGGTGATGGGACACATCGTAGAAATCTGGTCTTTTAACACACCAGACATTTTCAGTTTCAGAATGAAAACGGTACCTTGCAGAGTCTATGAGATTTAGGGCTCCCCACCTT
This sequence comes from Intellagama lesueurii, assembly GCA_037013535.1. Classification (NCBI taxonomy): domain Eukaryota; kingdom Metazoa; phylum Chordata; class Lepidosauria; order Squamata; family Agamidae; genus Intellagama; species Intellagama lesueurii. The sequence goes on along the minus strand of JBAJHW010000003.1, from coordinate 52,285,759 downwards.
TGTAATCTCTCACATTTAGAGGTTATCTTTATGAACTGTGTTCTCAATATGCAGTTAGCATAAGATACTTTCTATGAAATAATTATATCTGAAACCTGTGATTTTCTTTTGTATGGAATGGAAATAAGATCTCGACATCTGCATCAAGACTTGCATCTGCTAGATGTTAAAACCAGGTAAACTGCATCCTGTCTCATGATATATAATTAACTTAGCAGCTTGACCCTCTCTGAAACACTAGAAAGCAATTTTCTACAAAAAGACAAAAAAAAGCAACCATATTGATCACTGCTAAGTAGTAAACATTTATTGCAATGTTGTCAGTTGCCTTACTCCAAATCAATATAAACCTCAACCCAAGCTTCTTAAATTCAGTGAGAGTCTGACAAGGCATTTTGGCCACAGATTAGTGTTAAAACAATGAAAGGACCCTAAGGAAATACTGCCCATCTGACCAGAATGCTTTCTAAGCTTCTAGTCTGACTTTCAATAGCACATCTTTGTTTGACAGTTTGGAATTGGGAAGGAAAGCTTGTAAATTTCATCTGTTATCTAATGCAAATGTACCCAGCCTGTGCTAGCTAAGTCATTTTTGTCACGTTAGATAGGTGGCTTAGCAAAGGCATTTAACTTTACAAAGAAACATGTCCATTAGCAATCAAGGAGAGAGAAATGAGAAGCATATATATTCATTTTTCTCTCTGATGTGCTAATGAATAAGAATATGATCACAAAAACTCCAGTGAATATAATTCCAGCAAGAGAACCCTCTGTAACACATTCTATGCATTGGCTTCACACCGGAATGAGAAAATAATTGTCCTCTTTCTTCAGGCACAAGGAATAGATTTCAGTAGGCCGGCTGTGCTGTACACTGCATTCAGAATGATTCCAACCAAGCTGCAATCTAAATGTAGATTGTACAACATGAGGCAAGTACCTAAAGTAGTGGAATCTAATTTGAAGCTGCAAGAGGAGCAAAACTGAAACTCTTAGACCTTTGAGAGAGGCGATGTTCCATGCATCCTGTTGCTGCCAGAATTTAATAAACTTGGCAGCTCTGACATGCTAGTTTGCATAAATTTATTCATAGATGCTTTTCCATTTCGATGGTCATTGTAATGGCTTTTTAATTATTAGGGCAGGCAATGGACAGATATGACTTCAAAACCATATAAAGGAAAATATGGCAAAGCAGTTGGGAAGGTCAAAATTTCCCACCACCAAGCATCAACACAACAGGTAAGTGCACAAATAAATTAATCATAATATAGCATCAATGAGGTAATCAAGAGACAAAAACAAAATAAAACAAAAACATCTGCTTTATTTTCCAAGCCAATTTTGTGTAATATTATGGACTGCATTAATATTCACAACTCTTCTGTTCAAGTCATTGGCAAGGGACATTGGAAGCTGGGTGTGTGTGCGGGGATGATCCATGTAATGTTTGGACATGGAGATTATCATACCATTTGCAAAATAGAATGGGGTGAGGAAAGTTCTGTCTAGATTTCTAATGGGTTTTTCTAGTGGTAGATAAAAGTTATATCTCACCTTTTCTCTAAGGATGTCAAAACAGGTAATATAGATGGTTTACTTCCCTCCGCCCTTAGAACAACCACTGTGACGGGTTAGGGTTAGGTTAGGCCTCAAGTTGCCTGGGGTCTGTGCGGGGGGAAACCTGTCCAATGGGACTTAGCTGTGAATTAGTGACCAGCTCAAGGTCAGAGCTCAGAATGTTACTTTTTAAAAGGAACTCATACTGTTACTCACTATTTTGAATCAGTTGCTGTTGTTTAGTTGTTAAGTCATGTCCGACTCATCGTGACCCCATGGACCAGAGCACACCAGGCCCTCCTGTTTTCCACTGCCTCCCGGAGTTTGGTGAAATTCATGTTGGTAGCTTCGATGACACTGTCCAACCATCTCGTCCTCTGTCGTCCCCTTCTCCTCTTGCCTTCACACTTTCCCAACATCAGGGTCTTTTCCAGGGAGTCTTCTCTTCTCATGAGATGGCCAAAGTATTGGAGCCTCAGCTTCAGGATCTGTCCTTCCAGTGAGCACTCAGAGTTGATTTCCTTCAAAATGGATAGGTTTGTTCTCTTTGCAGTCCAGGGGACTCTCAAGAGTCTCCTCCAGCACCACAATCAGTAGCAGATAGCTATTGTTAACATTATCCTATCTGTAATATTAAGCAGTCCTGTTGTTCCATAGTGACTTATTATCAATTACCTGTGCAGTCACTGGAAAATACATGAAAATGTTCACTGGTGACCTCAAGTGGCCAATTCTGATGCATTGAGCTCCATCCCACCCCTGTCCAGTTGCAGGTGGGATGTAATTTGTAATCCATTGCATCAAGAAGGTGCCAGGTTGGCTGGAATTCTGCAGCTACGTGGAATGTTAATTTAGTAAACAAATTGAGTAAATGCATTTCCAAAGCATGCCATCTTTATCACAATTTGGGTGTAATCACATGGGGAAATAGATCACAATTTGGATGGTTTGTGGAATGTTCCAGTGACATCTATTTCCTAGTGATCCTGCAGCACATAGAGAAATGCTCTCCAGCCCAACCCCAATCCATGCTCAAGCTGGACCATTTTAGTCCAGCTGTAAAGCTTCTACTTTTGGGGGCTGGGCTGAATTGATCCCTGGCAGATGGAAGTGTCACTTTAAGTGTGATTACTCCTGATTCTGGTGTAATCAGGCATGCTCCTTTGCAATTGTCTGATCCCACGTTTTCTTGACTCTATCCAATAGGAAAAGCATAAGGAATTAAACATTAAATGCAAGTTTATTTGGGTGCCAAACTGATTAGAAGACTTTCTAAATGAAGCTTCCATGGCCAGGGCAGTCTAGCTTTCAATGCCAAAAATTTTAAACAATTTTAAATAATCAGTGGGGAGAGTCTTGCTTATGAATTATCCTAATATACTACTAAGCTTCTGCCTGCAAACCATGGACTGCAGAGATGGATCTGGAATATATTGAATATAAAGATGACTTATAAAGTTCCACACTAGCAGGCATCTCCATCATGTAAGGAACCAAATCTGAACCTGAAACATGGCATTGGCTTTCTGGCAACTCACCTGAATTAGGCTACCTTGCCTGCATGTGCATTAGCAGTCCGGTGTGGTGCCTGCCTAAGCCACGAATCCTCAGAACTGCCACACTCTCCACCAAGCATGCTGTCTTTCTCATACACAGTTTCCTGTGCTCTCTTTTTCTCACATGCAGTTTCTCTTGTACATGCTCTCCTATGCATATGCACACTCCCCCTCTCTCTAATGCTCGCATATGATCTTTCTCTCTCTTACACTCTTTCTCTCTCATGTGCCTCCCCTCTTTATCTCTTCCCAGTCCTGTTCCGCCCAGCCTTGCAGCACTTTCCCAATAGGAGTTTAAAACAAGTGGCTGGAAAAAAAGATGCATGCTAGTTTCAGAAGAGGGTGTGAATAGGGGGATAGACATTTCATGGCCTAAAAGATTGCATAATGCAGTGGGCAGAAGTATAGTTTGCATTTCCTCACAGGTTCTTGCTTCATTGTTTTTTTCTTCTTCCTTAGTCCCCATCTACTATGCCTCCTCCACAAAGAAAGGCAGAGGGCTGTAATGTACCAAATGAACCACCCAAGTGACCCTTCGTCCTTTTTTCTCACTGCTCAGCAGCGCCCCCCATGACAAGTAACAGGCAGATGGTAGTTCATGTTCCACTGAAAAAATAAGTTACAACCATTACTACTGTAGGTGAAAAAACAACTTCACCCTTTATTCCAGCTCATTACAAGAAAAAGTGACTTATAAAAACAAAAGCTTACTTGCTAGTCTGTGTGATATGGATGCACAGGAACTTGTGGACATGCAGCTCTAAACTCTCTGGATATTCTGTATGATGCACTTGGTGATATATGTGTTCTGGACCAGATGCTACAGACATTTAAAGATCTAGTTTGGTATAATGATTGAAGCTGGGCTAGTATTTGAGAGGCCTACTTTCAGATCTCCACTTAGCCATGCAACTCACCTTGCAATCAGTCATACTCTCTCGATCTCACCTATATCATAGGGATGTTCTGTGCATAATATGTAATATGAGAAGGAGAAGAACCAAGTACACTACCTTGAGCTCATTGCGAGAAGGGCAAGAGGTACATGGAACTAATATTTATATACCCTCAGCTGTACATGATACTGCAAATTTATCATATCTTAAAATCTCCCTTTTATTCCTCACAGAACATAGGAATATTTCTATAGTATCCTTCAAGATGGTTTAAGTGCTTGACGTATGATTTCTCAGCTGAAGCTTCCACAGTGAAGACAGTGGCTAAAGCTTAATTTCCTACAGATATGACTGACTAGCTGGCTGCACCCATTCCCTTTAGTCTCTGTAGGAGTTTATGCTGGCACGCTATAGGTTTTGCCTGTTTACACAGATGTGAAGATAATTTCAGCTAACCAATTTTGGATGAATGCTTATGTCACACAAGAACTCCCTGTCGTTCTGATGCATTGACTTTTCGGAACGAAGGTTCAAAATCTAATTTCTTTTCACGATGATACTTCATGAAACAAGATGGGTACAAGTTTTAGATGCCAAATATTTGTAAGCCTTTGTCACCTTTTAAGATAGTTTAGTTACCTCATGCAGCAGATTATAGAAATATCCTTATGTTCAGTAAGGAATAAAAGGAAGATTTGTAGTCTTGAACAAAGAAAAACATGCGTCCCAATGCCGAGGAACATCTGCTGTTTACTTTAATGCTACTTGAACATTGCAAAGCACATTTCAGGGATCCATTATAAAGAAAAGAGATATCAAGGTCCAGAACATAAGAACAGATAACAGATGTTCTGGTCGGATGGTTAAGCTAAAATATGTACTTTGTAAGGAAGCATATAAAAGATTTATATGAAAGTTCTTGGTTTAGGAAACTTATCTGGAATGACTGCAGCAAATTCACAATTGCCTTTTCTGCCAAGCACTATTTGAGCTGTAAATTAGTCATTAATTTTAATTTGAACAATACCATGGTTTTTAATGCATTTGTGAGCTTTTCTTCTGTATCTGTTCGAAACACTAATTATTTTACAGTGAGGTTGCCACTAAATAAATAAACAAAAAATAATGCAAATTTTTGTATATATGTGTGATTATCCATTACCCTTGACCTCTTGGCCTTCGTTAGAACTTACAGGCAGACTAGACCCATTTTAACAGCCTAAGTCAGCCTTATTTAGCAATAAGGCATAATGTTTATTCAACATGCAAGGTAAAGGGTGCTCCCACCCTGTCATTTTCCTCATGTGAAGCAAAAGGTGTGAAGAAAGGAGATTCATCTGCTTCTGAAGACTGCCCTTGTGAGCCAAAATTGTGTGTGGGCATGACAGTCTGGAATTGAGTTTCTCACTCACATGGAGAGGCTTCCTGAGGAGGCTTCAGACCTGTTGCTTTCACATGAGCAAAACAACAATGGAGGGACTGGAGTTAGCATGCTCCCCTCCCCTCGCATCTTGAATAAACATATCTCACTAACTGCAGATGACTGTAGAAACTGATGGATCCAGATGGTTTCCTGAGATCTGCTGCACATAAGAAGAACCCAAATAGCCCAGATTAAAGGGTTATCTAGTCCAACATTCTGTTCTCACATTGGCCAACCAGATGGCTACACGAAGCCCATAAGCAAGGAATGAGCATAACAATGCTCTCCTACTCAAGTGTCACATGAACTGGTATTGAGAGCAGGGCTGTAACTAGAGTGGAGCAACTAGGGTAGGGTTTTGCTCCAGGGCACCAAAATTTATCAGGCACCAAAATCTAGGGTTGAATTTCCTGGTGAGGAAAATAAGCAATGACGCTTCCCAGTCCTACTTACTTTTCTTTTTTCTTTTTCTTTTTGAAAGCATAAATTTTCTCTCTCTTTTTTTGACGGATGCCACATTCTTCTCTTTTTTCACACGTCAAGGCAGAACAGTTATAATGAGTCAGAACTTACTACTGGATTTCAGCCATTATATTTTATTTCATTCTAAAACTTTAGTCTGCAAATTAACTTGAGGATGTTTTGCCTTGGAGGATGCTATAAGTGTTTGTTAAATGAATGAATGTACCTACTGCAAGCCAGAGCACTGGCTTGGAATGACCTGGATTCAAGTCTACTCATGGTATGAGTCGCTTGAATCAAATAACTTGGATCACATCTTAGCTGCATATTTGTTTTCTCCAAGATGTTCACTTCACATGTTTTAAATCTCACTTCACTTGGTAACTGAAGCCATTTTGAAAGTGTGGTATGTCAGTGATCACAAATAACATTCCAGCGGTCAGAATTGCTATGCAGTCATTTGGTTGGATATACATTTGATGTTCGTGACTTCCTTTCCTGCCTCTTCCCATGGCAGCCGTTCCAGCCACCTAAAAAACAAACAAACAAAATATTTGCCAGAGGGCAGGGGACCCCTATGAATAGGGCATGCTATGCTATGTGTATGAGAAGAAAGTTAGAGACATCTTCATGGGCTGAAAGCAAAGCCTGGATCCAACTCATAGCATTTTTATTTACATGCCCCGCCCCATATTATTTACTTGGTTGTTGAGGAAGAATATCAAATGGGGGCACATTTGATAAGAAAAGAGCCCTCTTCCATCTGTGGCAAAAGAACAACAAAGATAGCCGTCTTCCTGGCTAGGGAATCACAATTTTTTTCTCTGGCTTCTGTGTTGCTCTAAACTGAGGCTTTGCATATGATTTATTAAATGAGTTTCAGAGGACTTTTGATTGGAGGCAGATAACAATAGACACCAGCTGTAAATATATTGATCCTGAATATCTAGTACAATGGAATGGATGTAAATGTATGCACTCTAAATTGAGAGTGGTTAGTGGGAATCATTTTCTAATCACCAGAAGGTAGATGTGGGTGGTAGTAAGTACTGAAACCTATTGGAGGTCATACATCTTCCTCTTCAATGTAATTTATCCAGACATAATTTATATACCATATTCCTTCATTTGGTTATTTCAATCATTTCACTCTGTCTCTCTCTCTCTCTTTTGCTTTTAAAAATATAATTGTATATATATAAATATATAGATCCAATCTTATTTATTGCAGGTACAAGTGATGTTTGTACAAAATAAGGTTTCTGAATGCTTCTCATTTCATATGATAAAATACAAGAAAAAGAAACAAGCTTTTGTACAGATTTAACCACACTCGGAGTATACCCACTAAAATCACTGGGTCTGTTCTGTGGATTACTAAATGTACACCCAACAAACAGCAGAACATTACACCTAAAAATGTTAACAAAATCAAAAGCCTTTTTTTTTTGCTAAAAATATATTTACAAAAATATAATATTTTGTGCATTACAATATTAGACAGACAGACAGACAGACACACACACACACACACGCATGCGCACACATACAATGTTCCTGTAATAAACAATACTCTCTCACCTGGTGACAATACACTCACTCTGTGTCAATTATAATGCTAACATTGCCAAGAAGCTTTCTCAAGTCTTCTCCCTTTATTAGTTTTCTGATCTCACAGACAAAGTGCAGTCAGTAAAGGCGTCATTCTTGTTCTTTAGAAAGAAGTAGATTAGTCCATTTCCTCGTGGGGGCTTGCAAAGTCCTTCAGTAGACGTGACTAGAAGAGGAAGCGGCTGAAGACAGTGGCCTAAGGGAATAAACTGCTGACTTGATAAATCTTTAGGTCTTAAGAGGTCATCTCTTGATGTCTGAAAGAAAGATTGACTTACTAGTAAATATGAACAACAGCTTCCACTAGTAGGTGCATTTAAAGTAGAGAATGGGGGTGGGATGGGAGTTCAGGTAGATGGATATCTGTTTTTGAGATTAATAGGAAAAGAAGAGAGGAGATATCACAAAGAAGAAAACAAGTAGAATTGTTTAACTTAGAGTTAAGTGGCAAAATTCACAAGAAGTTCGTACGTTTTCCAGTACCATTCATTTTAACTGAATCTGTACTGGAGACCTCCCTGTTAGCTATAGTTAGACATTTTTCAATAGAGGCGCTTGTTTAGCATTGGGTGAAATAGTGGGCATCTAAAGTCTATGTAGTTTAGCCTTAAACTGAATTATAACACGAACCCCTAAAACATTTCCTATCAAGCCACATGCTTTTCTCTTCTTAAACATTTCTGTTCAGCATGTTGCAAGTCAGATTGGATTATTTTTTCCATGCAGTTACTAAAGGATTGGTTTTAATTTGTTTCCTTGTTATAAAATATCTTATATCTATTTGGTTATGAGAAACTGGAGTCTCAAACGTGCACCAAGTTATAAACCTGTTCCTTTAAAGGTACACAATTCAAAACTCTTCCTTGGTGCCAATTATTAAACAGCATAATGTGTGGTCTGGAATAAACGGCATTTGAGTTTGTTTGTGAGTCCACACTCTCCATTTGTTTCATGTCTTCAACTTGATGTATGCAGTGTTTCGTTGTCATTAAGAAATTTACATATTCTGTTATGATTATAGAATTAGCTTACTTATTACAGCTCTTGTTTCTTGTGATCTTATTTAGTTCCAAATCTTGCTACCAGATATACAGGTAGCATCTACAGATCACATTGGCTAGAATCCTGCTAGTGTTCACATAAGGTCTGAGTAACTTGCTGCTCCTTCATAGATTGCTGCCTTGTCGTGGTGAAGGGGCTTGAGTAATTCAGAGAAGCTATAGGCTATGCCGTGCAGGGTCACCCAAGATGGACAGGTCATAGTGGAGAGTTCTGACTAAACGCAATCCACCTGGAGCAGGAACTGGCAAGCCACTTCAGTATCTTTGCCAAGAAAACTTCATGGACAGAAACAAAAGGCTAAAAGATATGACGCTGGAAGATGAGCCCCTCAGGTCAGAAGGCATCCAACATGCTACTGAGGAAGAGCAGAGGACAAGTACAAGTAGCTCCAGAGCTAATGAAGTGGTTGGGCCAAAGCCGAAAGGACTCTCAGCTGTGGACGCGCCTGGAAGTGAAAGGAAAGTCCGATGCTGCAAAGAAAAATACTGCATAGGAACCTGGAATGTAAGATCTATGAACCTGGGTAAGCTGGATGTGGTCTAACAGGAGATGGCAAGAATAAACATTGACATCCTGGGCGTCAGTGAACTAAAATGGACGGGAATGGGCAAATTCAATTCAGACGATTATCATATCTACTATTGTGGGCAAGAATCCCGTAGAAGAAATGGAGTAGCCCTCATAGTCAACAAAAGAGTGGGAAAAGCTGTACTGGGATACAATCTCAAAAATGATAGAATGATTTCAATACCAATCCAAGGCAGACCTTTCAACATCACAGTCATCCAAGTTTATGCACCAACCACCGATGCTGAAGAGGCTGAAATTGATCAATTCTATGAAGACTTACAACACCTTCTAGAACTGACACCAAAGAAAGATGTTCTTCTCATTATAGGGGACTGGAATGATAAAGTAGGGAGTCAAGAGATAAAAGGAACAACAGGTAAGTTTGGCCTTGGAGTTCAAAATGAAGCAGGGCAAAGCCTAATAGAGTTTTGTCAAGAGAACAAGCTGGTCATCACAAACACTCTTTTCCAACAACACAAGAGGCGACTCTACACACGGACTTCACCAGATGGGCAATACCAAAATCAGATTGATTATGTTCTCTGCAGCCAAAGATGGAGACGCTCTATACAGTCAGCAAAAACAAGACCTGGAGCTGATTGTGGCTCTGATCATCAGCTTCTTATAGCAAAATTCAAGCTTAAAATGAAGAAAGTAGGAAAAACCACTGGGCTAGTCAGGTATAATCTAAAGGAAATCCCTTATGAATACACAGTGGAAGTGAAGAACAGATTTAAGGAACTAGATTTGGTGGACAGAGTGCCTGAAGAACTATGGATGGAGGCTCGTAACATTGTACAGGAGGCAGCAACAAAAACCATCCCAAAGAAAAGGAAATGCAAGAAAGCAAAGTGGCTGTCCAACGAGGCCTTACAAATAGCAGAGAAGAGAAGGGAAACAAAATGCAAGGGAGATAGGGAAAGTTACAGAAAATTGAATGCAGACTTCCAAAGAATAGCAAGGAGAGACAAGAGGGCCTTCTTAAATGAACAGTGCAAAGATACAGAGGAAAATAATAGAAAGGGAAAAACCAAAGATCTGTTCAAGAAAACTGGCGATATTAAAGGAACATTTTGTGCAAAGATGGACATGATAAAGGACAAAAATGGTAGGGACCTAACAGAAGCAGAAGACATCAAGAAGAGGTGGCAAGAATACACAGAGGAATTATACCAGAAAGATCTGGATGTCCCGGACAACCCAGATAGTGTGGTTGCTGACCTTGAGCCAGACATCTTGGAGAATGAAGTCAAGTGGGCCTTAGAAAGCATGGCTAACAACAAGGCCAGTGGAGGTGATGGCATTCCAGTTGAACTATTTAAAATCTTAAAAGATGACGCTGTGAAGGTGCTACACTCAATATGCCAGCAAGTTTGGAAAACTCAGCAGTGGCCAGAGGATTGGAAAAGATCAGTCTACATCCCAATCCCAAAGAACGACAGTGCCAAAGAATGCTCCAACTACCGTATAATTGCACTCATTTCACACGCTAGCAAGGTTATGCTCAAAATCCTACAAGGTAGGCTTTAGCAGTACGTGGACCGAGAACTCCCAGAAGTACAAGCTGGATTTCGAAGGGGCAGAGGAACTAAAGACCAAATAGCTAACATGCGCTGGATTATGGAGAAAGCCAGGGAGTTCTAGAAAAACATCTACTTCTGCTTCATTGACTATGCAAAAGCCTTTGACTGTGTGGACCACAGCAAACTATGGCAAGTTCTTTTTTATTATTAACAACTTGGGATAAGGTAAGGGGTACAGAAGGTAAAGGGGGATATGAGGGGAGAAAAAAGGAGGGGGAGGAGAACACAAAATGTACTGACATCCAATCTATTCATGTTGCAATACCAACTCGACTTTCCGCTTTTCTACTATTTGATTGCCCTCCAGGTTTTAACTTACATTTACATCCTAGTTTTAATCTATGTTATTCAAGTACTATCTGGTGACTCAAGCCATTTATATAATAAATCCCATCGTTCAGTTGCCTTTTGTATTGGACAGTCTTTCAACACTTCTGAGAAGATATTCATTTCTGCCGTGTCCCGTATCTTCTCAATAAGTTCCTCTTGTTTCGGTATTTCCGATTTCTTCCAATTCTTGGCATAAAGAATTCTGGCTGCAGTGACTATATATATAACTAAGTAGTTCTTTGTCTTACCTATATTGTCTGGTATAATACTCAGTAGAAACAGTTCTGGGGTTAGTGGAACCTTACAAAGCAATATTTTTTGTAACAGAGTATGTACACCTATCCAAAATTGTTTTGCTACTCTGCAAGTCCACCACATATGGTAAAAACTTCCCTCATGTGCTTCACACTTCCAACAAACATTTTACACATCTGTATAAATCTTTGATAATTTTTCTGGAGTCATATGCCACCTATAAAACATCTTATATATATTCTCCTTGAAATTAAACGATTTTGTGAGCTTTATATTATTTTGCCATATTTGCAACCATTGATCAATATCAATATTATGTCCTATATTTTGTGCCCACCTAATCATACATTATTTGACTATCTCATCTTGCATTTTAATTTCTAACAAATAATCATACAGAAAGCCAGAGAGTTCCAGAAAAACATCTACTTCTGCTTCATTGACTATGTAAAAGCCTTTGACTGTGTGGACCACAACAAACTATGGCAAGTTCTTAAAGAAATGGGAGTGCCTGACCACCTTATCTATCTCCTGAGAAATCTATATGTGGGACAGGAAGCAACAGTTAGAACTGGATATGGAACAACTGATTGGTTCAAAATTGGGAAAGGAGTACGACAAGGCTGTATATTGTCTCCCTGCTTATTTAACTTATATGCAGAATACATCATGCGAAAGGCTGGACTGGAGGAAGCCCAAGCCGGAATTAAGATTGCCAGAAGAAATATCAACAACAATATGCAGATGATACCACTCTGATGGCAGAAAGTGAGGAGGAATTAAAGACCCTCTTAATGAGGGTGAAAGAGGAGAACGCAAAAAATGGTCTGAAGCTCAACATCAAAAAACTAAGATCATGGCCACTGGTCCCATCACCTGCTGGCAAATAGAAGGGGAAGATATGGAGGCGGTGACAGATTTTACTTTCTTGGGCTCCATGATCACTGCAGATGGTGACAGCAGCCACGAAATTAAAAGATTCCTGCTTCTTGGGAGGATGACAAACCTAGACAGCATCTTAAAAAGCAGAGACATCACCTTGCCGACAAAGGTCCGCATAGTCAAAGCTATGGTTTTTCCAGTAGTGATGTATGGAAGGTAGAGCTGGACCATAAAGAAGGCTGACCGCCGAAGAATTGATGCTTTTGAATTGTGGTGCTGGAGGAGACTCTTGAGAGTCCCCTGGACTGCAAGGAGAACAAATCTATCAATTCTGAAGGAAATCAACCCTGAGTGCTCACTGGAAGGACAGATCCTGAAGCTGAGGCTCCAATACTTTGGCCATCTCATGAGAAGAGAAGACTCCCTGGAAAAGACCCTGATGTTGGGAAAGTGTGACGGGTCAAGAGGAGAAGGGGACGACAGAGGATGAGATGGTTGGACAGTGTCATCGAAGCTACCAACATGAATTTCACCAAAGTCCGGGAGGCAGTGGAAGACAGGAGGGCCTGGTGTGCTCTGGTCCATGGGGTCAAGAAGAGTCAGACACGACTTAACGACTAAACAACAACAACTTGCTGCAGCTAATTTTGATTACTTGATGAGGTGCCTGGTCATGCATTTAGTTATGCAAGGAAAGAGGGCTTTGTCTGTGGCTGCTTCCAGGTTGTGGAATGCCCTCCCTTGGGAGGTTAGGTTGGTTCCCTCCCTTTTATCCTTCCACTAACATTTGAAGATCCACCACATTAGGCAAGCTTTTAATAACTATGACAGAATCCCTTGATGTGATTTTTTTTGTTTATTTTTAATTTTTTTAATGCTTTTAATTAATGAGGGGGTGTTTAATTGTTGCTGTTTGCTTTTTAATCAGTAATTTATTGTCTTTTTAAAGTTTGACTTGTTTTAACATTGTGAGCCACCTTGGGTTCCATCACCAGGAGACACACAGCCTACAAATGATATCAAATACACATATAAATAAACACACTATGATGCACACTAACACCTTGTCATTTAGCCACAATTAACTGCAGCAAGTTACATGAACACCAGTAACATAACAGTCATTATCTTATACAGCTTTAGCTTGTCTGTCTCTGATTACCTATGCCCTGCTAACAACCACATTAAATTATTGTAATGTTTTGTGCATGGGTCTTGCTTTGAAAAGTCTTCCAAAATGAATGGTGTGCCAGTTACTAGTTTATTTCAGCATTCAGATCAAAATGCTGTTCTGTCTTGAGTATTATATGTGTAAATATCCTGGAACCAAAGTAACTGAACGTGCTGTTCCTGCTCACCTTACCAATCAAGATCTTCATGAAAAAGTGTTGTTGGAGGAGACCTTTGGAACAGATTTGCCTCCAGTTACCTGTGGGTGTTTTTTTGTTTGTCTGTTTGTTTTTTTGCACAGAACAGCACAAATTGCACAGATGTTGAGCTACTTTCTTCTTAGCAGTTAAGCCTTCTGTCTTCCCATTTTTCATTTTGAGCTACCTACAGTAGCTGGGCACTGTGGCCGATGCACAGAGGTGTTTCTTTGCTGTTCAATATGTTCCTCAGGTAGGTGTGGCACATCGGCAAAGCAGTCAGGGTTTACCACATCCCAGAAAAGCGGGAAATACATTATATTGGTTTGAGAGACCTCCCCTTTGACAATTAGGCATTTAAAACATTAATTGTATTTATAAATAGGGATGCCCAATTGTTTCCATAGCCAGTCAGCTATGAGTTATTTTTTTCTGAAAAGAAAAAGAAATTATTGTGCAGTTGTGTAGAGAAGTGAAATCAGCTTGCTCGCTAAAGAAATGTACCATGTGATAGATAAAAAGCAGCATGATTTGAACACCTGCACTGAGCCACTACCTTTACCCATTGTAATTGAGCACTGTGCGTATGTGTTTAAATTGTTAGTTTGTGTATAATGAACTGCTCCAGAAGAATGGTGAAAAAACAGCCAGCACAATCATTACATTATTTTTTCCTTCTGTGGAGAGCCAGCTCTTTTAAATTTGTCTTTTTCAACATTTTATTTAAAATATTTTAAGTGACCTGCAAGATAATGATTCTCCATTATTATCAAGCTCACAAGACTTAACATTCTCTATTACCCTGAGGGTATCACCATTGTGATCTTCATCACCATTGTAATTGTCATCCTCAGTGTCATTTCATGGAAAAAAATAAGTTTTGCAGGATCTCAGAATCTGCTGTCCATGATGTTTCCTGAATAATCTCTTGGGCACCAGAAGAAGTTAGTTTTGTTTTGTTTTCTTTTAATACCTTCTAATGTTGTTACATTGTTGCTAGGGCTGTGCTAGGGCTGATTTGATTTGGAGGCTGATTTTATATTTTGAACCAGTTTTCAGTCAGAGTGATTCAGGCTCCACTTCCTTTAGCCCACATCCGGAAATGGTATGAGAATAAGTAGTTGATAAGATTCAAATAAACAAATCAGATAGGCAAAGGGTTGATTAGGCAAAATGTTACTGAAATAAACATTATTGGAATTAAAGTAGTAGGACACAAACTGGGGAGATGAAACTCAGATTACAGTCAACACAACTACATTTTCAGACATTTTTTGATTTGACTGTTACTAAGACTGTTGAGCCTGGTAAACACATGATGAACAGCTGCATGGGATTATTGAATATATAACTATAGTAATCTCTCAGTCTCTTGCCAGAAGCACTGAGACTGGAAATTAGTAGTCAGATCCTTGCTTCACATTTCATGTCAAAGTTGGCAAGAAACAAAGCCAACTGCCCTCCTGATCACACCACCTTACCAGAAACACTTTGTTGTATAGATATTTTCCTGCTCATTTTAGATGTCCAGGTCTCCAGATTAATCATTTTACTTTGCCCCAGAATAAAATGTGGCAATTTTGATTCAGTTCAGATTTCATACAAATTAATCTAAATTGAGCTGATGTGTTTCAGAATTCAGAATTTGGCCAAAGCCATTACACAACCCTGTTAGATATGCTTTTATTTATCCCTTTGATTGCTATTTCAATAGTTGTATCTTTACTATTCTAGTGGTTATTTGTTGTTTCTATTGTCTTGAACATCTGGTAAAAGACAGACTATAAATGCTATGTACAAACAATTTTACATTTATGTTGCCAGAGGTGCTTCATAATAAATAGTTATCCTGCACAAAATTATGGTACTAATCTATGCAATATGACATCCATTTATTTGACATCACTCTCCAGGGAACAACTTTTACAATATTTGCTGTACAGTTCCTTATGCTGAACTTTGCCTCTAAGCCTCAGTGCTTCTTGCAAATGCTGTCTTATATCACAATCTCACCAGCTACAAGATTATTGTCAATAAACCCAAAGATTTAATATGAGCGATAATGAAAGAACATTTTACTGAAAACCTCCTGAGAGTCTGTATAATTGGAAGGGGGCTGTGTTCCATGTATGCCAATTTCCAGAGCAAAACTCTTAACTATCAGTGTGAACATGTATGTGCTTTAAATCCATCTGGAAGAGTGATATAATCAGGAAGAATTGGAAATTAGACGAATACAGTCTAGTGGGGTTATTATGGGAAACACAAAAGTAAAGGATATGCTTATTCCTTATTTTAAGGCAGTTGTAGCTATCCAGCAAAATAACCACAATAGGGAAGGATGGATTTATCATTTCAGGTTTTGAAGTGGTAGCAATGTTAGTCTGTGCAAGTGAATCAAAAAATAAAAAAAACTAAAACTAAACTAAAGCAAAAATTAAAATAAAATAAAAAATACAAAGATGCTGCAACACCTTAAAGACTAATGGCTATATTTTAATGTGAGCTTTCGTTGAATTTGACTCAGTCATACATGGCTCTAAATAAAGAGACAGTGGTGGTTGGTAGATATAAGTTGCAAATTGTGTGAGTTTCAATTTCTCTTTAATTTCTTTTCAGTTAATTTTGGAATCTCATTTTATATCCATCCATTTTATGAACAAATTTGTGAATTTGTAAAAAGCAAAGAGAATTAAATTCTTACCAAATTATATTGGCTAATTCAATATGTACATCTATTCCCAACATGGAGAGAAACACGTTATATCTGCCTACCTTGTTGATAATTAAGATGGCACACCTGTCAGAAACGAGGTGGAAGAGTTGTGCAAAAAAAATTCTCCCATGAGAATTTTGCCCATTCTTAGGTAATTTGATTTTTAAAAAATTAATGGGTAAGGAATTCTTATGATTATCTTATTTAACAATGTGTGCGAGAACTGGTTTGATTGTGATATAAGACAGCATTTGCAAGAAGCACTGACAACGCTGGGTCCAGTAATATGCCCAAACTGCGCACCTCATACTTAGCAGAGAGAGTAGCCCCTCCAAAGGAAAGGGAGGCTCCCAAACACTATTTGCATAACTGTACAAGAAGATTTCATCCAATGTATCACCTCCTATAGGTCTTTTTCAGATCAGAAACTGTAGGCAGTTAGGGAAGCTGCAAAATGAGGGATGGATCTATAACAAAAACAAACGCAGTACCTTCAGTTGCTTTGCAATGTAACATGAAACTCCAAATAATTACCAACCTTCCCAAGGAAAAAAAAAACAACAGGAGAAAAATGGAAGCTTATTTCATGGAGAAATAAACCTTTCAGGAAACTGGAGGACAAACAATGGAACAGAAACCCTAACCTCACCTCTTTCTAGGAGCTAAATAATATCTATCCTCATACCTGTTACAAGAGTTTGCAAGGAATTGGCTTTATTGTTAGCGTCAGCTGTAGAAATAAAACATATTAGCAGTGACTTTTTGAACATTTGAGAAGCCCTGGGAAAGATGCTGAAAAATGACAAGTATTCAGCCAAACATTTCTTAGAAGACCATTTTCTGAGAAACATTCTGAGTTTCCCTTCCCTTTCTTTTTCAGGATAAAGTTCTTTGTGTTGGAATTTTGCAACACTGTATGCTGACTTTTGTAGACTTGAAGCTAATTCTGCAGTATAAATCCCTGCACGTCTGCTGCACAGCTGGGATTTTTAACCAAAATTCAAAACTTTGCAACAGTTTACATCCTTCAATTATGTAGCACTGTTTCAGAACCAGAAAATAAAACATGGTGCCAGAACTGAGGAAAGAGGAGTGCAGTAAATTAACTGCCAGGCATTCCCTGGTTGTGCAGCTAAAAGCAGACAATAAGCCATTTCAGAGAAAGCCATAAAAGTTAAATTCCCAAGAATTTTGCAGACATGGATATGTTGCAACCACTTATACTTGTCAAGATATACTGTAAAGAACTAGAGAAGGTTTAGACAAATGTCTACCTGGTAGAAATAGGAGCTGAAGAGAGAACTGATAAAATAAAAATCCTCATTTTATTCTTTATGTGGTTGTGGGATGAAGCGCCAGATATTTCTAACAACTTTGGGCTTCCTGAGGGAGCAGCCAAAGCTTAAAATAAGGCTTTTTAGATCTGAATAATACTACATGCCTAAAAAGAAATAAACTTTTGAAAGAAGTAAGTTTTCTGCACGAAGCAGAACACAGATCAAACTGTGGATCAGTATATAGTTGAGTTAGGAAGGCAGACTAAGAATTGTGGTTTGGGTGACTTGGAAAATGTGGTATATAATTGTCTGTGATATTATAGATACTTCTCTGTTTCATGAAGGAGATCTCTTCTTGGACAAATCTCTTATGATTTGCTGGACCTCAGAAACTGAAAGCACAGGCCACAGAACTGAAATCAGGAGAAAGTGTTTTACATACGTTGAACATGAGTGTATAGAATATAAACAAGCTGGGTCCAAAGATGACCTGTCTTTCTCACAAACAACTGCAGGCGGAGGAGCAGAATGCAAATAATAATAATAATAATAATAATAATAATAATAATAATAATAATAATAATAATAATAATAATAATAATAATCAAGAATGAAAAAATTGGGGAATGAAGCATGGTCCAAAATTGTTCTGTGAATTTGGAAAACTTTTTTTTTACTGTGGGAAGCATACGCACTTTGCAAGCTCCTGTCAAGATACAGCACTCAAAAAAGTCAGGTGAACACTGCTGAAGATGCTTTAGACAAGATGCTTTTATCTTGATACAGCAGAAGCAAGAAAAACTGGTAGAAGGGACTGGGTCTGCTCTCTTCAGGTGTATAAGATATTTATCCCATTCAAGTTGGACACTGGTACACAGGTTAACCATAGCCATAGTGTGTGAACATTTGTGAGAGGAAATTGGAATATCCCCATGTGGTAGAATTATAACAGCTGCAATGTGTTCATCTGATTACACAATATGGAACTGAAGAACACATTCTGGCCATCTCCCACCCTAGGAAGCAAACAACTATAAACTAGAATGAGCAATGGCTGAACTCTACCATGCTACTCCATCTGCTGGATGTGGAAAAGCCAAGCAGTGTCTTTTCACTGTCTTTCAGAAGAATTAGAATGCATGGCAAGAACAGAGAACAAAGAAGGATAGTTTAACACTAAAGTACAGACTGGGAAAATGTCTGCACAAAAGGCAGGATGTAAATGAAGTTGGCCTTTTCTCAATGGCTGAGTTTTTCACAGCTGCTCATCTGAGATCTTTCTAATTTAAAGTTAGCTCTCATCCCATTTGATAATCTCAACATGCAGGAAGAAATAAGCATGTAGCATGGCACTTGCCTAGTGATTTGCAGAGATAACAGCTGTAAAGATTGCAGCCAGTCAGCAAGAGCCTGACGACTAATCAATGTGCACATTTTCAACCGGAAAGGACAAAAAGGACCTAGACATAATCCTAAACCATTAAATTCCACAGTTTGTATTAAAAAATGTATTGATCTCTTAGCGCATTCTGGATTATATACTCACTTATCATTTGAGATATTTACAGATCTTTCATGTAAGCCATGAAAACACTTCAACAGAATAATAGAAAAACTACATGTGTTAAGTGCAATAAGCTAGCCATTTTTCTCCTCCTGTAGGATTTTATTACATGACTGGTCTCACAACCACTGTGAGACTGGGCAAAGAAAGAGAAGCCTGTGAGGGTGGGAGGACATTTGTCTGACTTCACCTCTTTGCTTTCCTGCAACAGGAATCTGACCTTTATATCCTGATTTTTTATCCTGATGCCTCAATGATATGTCACCACGGACAAGTCCTTCACATCTTGCAATTAATATTTCCATACAGTGTTGTAGACAGTACTCTTTTTTCCCCCTCTGTGACTTTAAAACAAATTTGACTTTCCCAACTTGATGCCATCCAGAATCCTAAGTCAGTGGTCAGAGATGGCCAGAGATATACTCCAAAACATTTGGAAGGTAGAAGGTCGAGGAAGGTAATCTATAGTGCAGCCTTCCCACCTCCACACCACAATGTTCATTGAACTATGTACTTCATTTTTTTTTACACTACAAAAAGACAATGGCCAAAATCCTGTTGCTTAGCATAGTAAATCACTCTAGAATAAGGCCATTGAATAAATGGGGATTTGGTGGGTCAACTCCTCTGCAAGTTCCATTGCTTCAAGTGGGCCTACTCTAGTTGTGTCTTACTTTAACATAGTACCTCACAGTCAAATGGGCCTCTTTGAATCAATAGAACTTACAGAGGAGTTCCCTCACCAAATCCCCATTGATTCAGTGGGCCTGCTTGTGAGATATCTCAGGAAAAACCAAACTTGTGAGATTTCTCAAAAAAATAAATAAATCTACATGCAGATATAGAGAAGAAAGATTTTTCTCTTAAATTTCTTATTGACAGTGAGAGGCTGTGAGATTTCCATCACTCACTGTGTTTTTACGAAGTGTATGTGGGGCCAAGACACAAGAACAGTGTCCATAGTTGGCAGAGAGGAAGAGGCAGACAGATGGACAAACAAAGAAGAGAGGCGCAGTGACAGATGCACAATTTGAGGTGTGACATGTGATGTGTAGACTGGACAGTAGAAAGTGTTCTGTTAAATGGATCAGATCTCTAAATTCTTCCCGTATTAAATGTTGACACTTTGGCATACTGGGTAATGCTTTAAGTCTTAAATGACAGAGCATTTAAATTTTCAGTATTGCTTGAGAAACTGAGATGCTCAGACCTTTCAGGACAATGGAAATAAAGCTGCACTGTTTTACTGGATGCCTCCCTAGCTTTAAAAATTATATCTATCCCCCACATCATAATTAATCTAGATTACAGGCACCTCCATAATAACAGCAAAGTATGGGGGAGTATAATGCTTCGTTTCAATTATACCCTACGGTAAGTTTATCATAGATTGAATTCGCCGCTGTGAGACCATGACAGAAGTATAAAGCATTTCCATTAAAAGAAAAATTTGGCTGTCCATTGAAAAGAAAGTGGTCCCAATTTATTCCTGTAGTAATCGCGATAGGAAAGGAATGATTCTTACACCAGAAAAGAAATGGCCCACTGAACTGAAACCATTGATTTAAAGAGAAATCACTTTTATAAAAAGGAATTTTCCTCTTTGTTGCTCTAGTACTTGCATATGTCTGAATAGGGAACACCGACAAGGATCAGCTGCATTCTAATGAAAATATGACAGGAAATAATGTTAAATAAGTCTGGTCCTTTCAGCCCAAATGACCGGTATTGCAAAGTATTTCCTCCTTCATCCCAGATTGGTAAAAAGGTGGAAGTACAGGCACTGCAGGAAATAAAAAATGTGTTAGGCAAAAATGTCCATCAACAGGCCTGCATCAAATGCCAAATACACTCTTATGCTACAGATTACACCCTTATCCTCCAGTCTGATGCATCTGATAACTGTAATTTCTTGGCACCTATGGAAGCGCATTAAAATTGCTACACTCATAATAATGCTCTGACAAGGATAAGACATATAATTTCCCTTGTTTTTTTAACAGCCACTTAATTCCCTGGTTGCCAAAGTATGTTTACGGGCAAGCCATCTCTCAAGGCAATATGTGAAAATGTGAACATATGACATGATCTTGAGAATGCATAACCAAGAGAATGCATAAACGAGACTGATGCATTTCCTGCCTGTCTATATTGTACATGTTATAGTCTCATGAGGAATGTCGTGCAAAGCTTGCAAGTAGTAGCTAGAAATCTGCAATTAATTTGTTTTTCTAATAATCTTGAGTTCAGTTGTAGCTTAATGGTGAATTCGACCACTCCTTTCTTTCAGTGGAGAAACTGTAACTTTTAGTTATTGTTATTGCTGACTTGCAGGGGAAGGAGTATGATGTAGTTTAAGTGCTTGCTCTTCCCTGCATTGTACTGCTGTTGTTTCATATTCTGTTGTGGATGTTCTGGTGACAACAAAGTACACAGAAAGTGTGTGTGTTTTCTACCACAGCAGCAATTCATAGCTTTCCAGCTTTTAAAACAAATGCAAATGATTTTAGTTACATTAAAAATGTAAAAGGAAGTTACTATACTGTATGTATGTGTACACACATTCTCTCTCTCTCTCTCTCTCTCTCTGTGTGTGTGTAGTGATTTAATTATATTCATAGTGGTAATTAGGTAATTCAGTTCCTTATTAGAAGTAAATTTTCAAGCTCTGGTTGTACATCCTACATTTGGTCATTCCATAAACAATACCTTATCAACTTCTTGTGCAGACAGAAGAGTGGGAAAGTGGGATGGGATGCCTAGATTTATTCTTTCTTTCACCATTATTCCTTTTCCAAGCAGGTTTTGGAGAGTGCTAATCACTTGCACATATGGGTATGGATGCAATGAATAGCAGCAACACAAATAACCTCAAGATGCTGGGTGCATGCTGTTTCATTCTGCAGCACCTTTCTGCAGGAGTAGGACAAGAAAAGGACATGTGAGCTATATCCAAAAACCTATTTCAGGTTTGTTGGGTTAGTGTTGGTGTTCCGTGCAACTAGAAAGAAAGAGAGGTGTTCATCTCCCAAGATGAAGTATGGGCTATATGCTAATACTGAACATATGCATGTCATTTATGGAGTAATATAACTAATGTAAGTTACTTTAATTTCCTACAAGAAAGTTTATTAGTTACAATATCTGTAGCAAGAAAGTAAGTCAACCTGACAATTAGCAGTGTGGGAAATATACATTTCACAGAAGGGACAGAAAAATCACAGATCTGAATCAATATAGGATGGAATACCTTGCCTGCAAATTAGCCTGAAGCAAAGCTCCAACACAAAGCAAACTCGGCAGACAGGCCACCACTGGTCATGGCCTGGAAAACAGAAATGATAAGTGGGGTAAAATCAGAAAGTTCAGTGGAATTGCTGTCCCTGCTTGAAACAGAGAAAGCAGGGCAAGAATTTATGGTCAGTTAGCATTTAAGTGCTATAGCACTAAACTGCATGAATGCTGAATCAAAAGCATGCTTGAAAGATGAGAAAGACTGGAGCAAACTTGGAGAAAAGGCAAGATATGCTGTTCTGTTGCCTATAATGTGCTTTGAGCCCCAGCAGAGGGACAGAAACATAGCAAGCATCTTTAGGATACATGTTACTCCATAGCTGCTGTGCTTTCTTGCCAAGGGGGGAAAGAGGCAATTGCCTCCAAAAATGTTTCTCCCCCCCCCCCAAGGGTCTGTGTCTATATCTCTGTGTCTGTCTGTCTGTAGCAGCATTTTATCCACAGTTACAAATGAATATTCAGTGAATGAATTGCATTTCCCCCTCCCAAAAAAAATTCTCTATTTTTCCTAATACATTATAGTCGTATATCCTGTATGGCCTAGAATGCTCTCTTTCTAATGTCTTTTCACTAGGGTCATAGTTAACAGTGTTCAAATGAGTTTGGACACTTTCCAGGGATTGTAAATTGAAGATTCTCTGAACATTTCTTTTCGATTAAAAAGAATATCATTATTTTCTATCTATGATTATGAATGTGTTGGTGGTGTCCAAAATAGATGTCTGACATACAGCCCTGAAGTCCTGAAACCAGTGTCATAGATGTTTCTTTGTGGTCTTAGGGCACCCGTTGTAGTCCTTCCCTCAAGATAAAATCATAAACTTGAATGTCATTTTTCTCTATAATATTCTCATAGCTTAGTGATTTAGGTATCTGGCTGCAGAGCCAGAGGTTGGAAGTTTGATACCCCACTGTGCCTTCTTGACAAGGACTTTAAATCAGAATAAAGACTACTTACATTTTTCAATGTCCTGAGACTTAATGTTTCATTCTGATTTCTGATTCCTCATACAAATGCATGGTCCTGGATTTCAAAGAATTTTTGAGGACTTCCTTGTGATTGTCTTTTATTTATTTAAAATATGCAAGTAAAACTGTAGAGCTGATTTTGGAGGAATCAACCCTTTTTATTCCCATTTCATAGAGGGTTATGGTCCTTGAAGAAGTATCTCAGAACTCTCATGAGGCTGTGAAGGACAAATTGTACAACCAAGACCAGAACATAAAAATAATTTATATCCCATTTATTTCAATTTAGGATTGAACAAATCCAACATTTATCAGTACCTTAGGGGATGTCAAAGCAATCTAGGAGCATGATCTAGACCTGTTTTGTGTTCTTGGAGCATTTTTGTTGGCCAGTCTCACAAATTTTTCCAATTGTTTTCATTCATCATCATTTTCCACACCCCACTGGCATCACTGTCTTGTGTTAAGATTTTTGTGTCTCTTATACAAGTCATCTGCACTTATCTAAACATTTACTTTATCCTGGAGGATAGCTGTCAAAGTTTTCTTTGGGTCCAGGATTTGCATCATATAGACAGTGACTCCATTTCAGAGCTCTTACCTTCCTGCCTGATAAAAAAGTGTTATTATTCTTGTGCTAAAATTCCTCCTTTACATTGAACTAAAGCTAAATTATATTACATAGAGTGTGGCCTGTACTGTAGCAATTTACAATAGTTTATGTTTACTTTGTAGAATTATGCTTCAAATTTATGAATGTGGGATATTGTACCTCTGTATCCATGATTCAAAATGCCAGGAAATGGCTGGATATCACTGCACAATATTGTGCTCATGTTGCCAGCAAGAAAAAAAACATGCCAAGCTTTACATAGCAAAGGGCAACCCGAATGTTGACAACACCAATGGCAGCAGTCAAGATTGTCTACAGGATACCCTGTTGTGCTCACTACCATTCACAAAGAGACAGCAAACATGGGAAAACCTCAGAACTTGACTGTTTATTTCATCAGTTAACCTCTTCTCACCTGAACACAAAGCAATTGTCAGGGCTGTTTTTCCACACATTCTCTAGGTATCTATGGAAAATTTGAATGATCATCAAGTGCCATGATGAAACTGTGCTTTGGGGTGAAGGTCAGTTGACAGGGGCTTATACATCCAGATGATCTGTCATACTCATGAGTGAACTGGCCCTTGAACTGACTGGAGAAAGGAGAAAGTGCATGGAGAATGATGTCTTTGCCTCCACATTTCAGATCTTGGATTTTGCAGATGGAGGTCTTTCCTCTTTCTTCTCATCTGTATTATGAACCTTCTTTTGTTGTTGTTGTTGAAGTATGGTATGAATTGAAATGTATCTTTGCTACTATGCTTGTTTTTGAAACTGGATACTGCCAATGTTTCAAACTAGAGATGGGCAAGAAATGCTGGTTTGGTGTCTTGAGCTAGTTTAGCTGTTGGCCCAACAGGTGTTCCATGACTCTGAGCCCTACCTCCTCTGGCAGGTGCTCACATGGAGGCAGTGCCCTGGCTTCCTTGCCCTGCCTCTTCCTATTTCTAACACAATGTGACCATTCATAAATTTTAGTATTAAGGAGGAGGTTAAGAGGATAATTGAAAATATTTGCTGTTCCATTTGTCTTGGTACGGAACAGCAACTTAGCAAATCAGAAAGGTGGGGAATATTGAACTTGAGTTCACATAAATTTTTCAGTTCAAATGATTAAGTCAATCAGATGCCTAATTAAAGCCATTTCAATTCCCTTCCAATGGCCTAAAGAAAGGCCCACATTGCATACCCCTGACAGTGTTTAAAATGAAGTACTTTGCAACTGGTATGCACACCTTTCCTTTAGCCTTCTATCAAAATTTGGATGTACTGTATTCCACTGTTGAGCATAAAAGAACAGTGGCCTGGAAACATGGCTGAGATTTCATTCTCATCACAGCTGGCTGGTAGTGCTGTGCATCGAGAAGCACTCCAAAATCCTGTAAATTCCTTGGGGATTAGCAATCCAATACCTTACAGCTGCACAGATTTGTGCTTGAAAGACACATTTCTTTTGACATTTTCATTATTTTGTGCTGCTAAGCAATATATGCCTAGTGAACTAGTTGAAAAACAGCTCTGACAATTGCTTTGTGTTTGGGTGAGAAGTGGTTAACTGATGAAAACAGGAGTCGGATTCTGGAATTTAGCCCCTGCTTGGTGTCTCTTTGTGAATGGGAGTGAACACAAATGGTATCCTGTAGACCCTTTTGTCAACATCCAGGCTGTCCTTTGCTACGTAAAATTTAGCATCTTTTTTCATGCTGTCAACACGGGCACAATATTGTGCAGCAATATCATGCGATTTCCTGGTGTTTTGAATTGTGGCTACAGAAGAGCAATATCCCACACTCATAAACCAGACGTTTTTAAAAGAACTGAATAGTTACTTTTAAAAATGTGACATGACAACTTGTAACTTTGGGAGGTATGGAGAGTGACATTTTGGGAGATTTGATGCTTTTTTTCTTTTCTTTTTCTTATTAATTCTTTGAGTATTTCAAACCAATTATGTAAAAGGTGATAAAATACCTTACTACCAGTTAGTGATGTAACAAGCTGCTCTTTTAATCAGTAATGAGAAATGGTGTTGAAGTTTCCCTTTGAAACAATTGATATTTAATTACTTTTAAACAGCAACATTCCAAGCTCTGAAATTCTCCATTAGAAAAGAACCACCAAGCCTGACATGCAGCTTATTCTTTGCAAATATTTACAATAATATTAATAATGCAGAATGCAGCACATGACTGGGAATAGTTGAAGTTCTCTTTTTTCACCACAGGATGAATCCGTAACTGCAATAAGAAACTGAGTGAGAAATTGTACCTGCCCTCTCAGGCCTCAACCTTGACAACCTCCAGATCTATGTAAACAAGCTTGAACTTATCAGGGAATTTTTTCTTCATGGACAATTTTGCAAAAACACAGCATGCTGTGCCATGTTCTGGAGAACTGCCAAGGTAAAAGCAAAAATGAATGCCAGATTTTAGCACAAGGATATTTTGAATGGCAGGCTCAAGTGTGTACAAAATGGGAAAAACAGGTGGTCTGGGATGTTTGATATCAGCAGAGCATCTGGTCACTGAAGTGTGACTACATTATACTTTGCACTGGTTATCCAGAATGGAGTTAGCAATGGATGGTGCTATTCTCAGCTCCCTCATTTTCAAACATATTTCTATAATTTCTCCTTATAGTGTAATTTTTTTGGGGGGGGAAGGAGTGGAAATCTTAATATTTTTGCAGGTGCCACAATATCTGAACAATATGTCTTCATTTCCACTGGCAAGTGGGGCTTTCCTGTTTTATTATCCTGTGTTCCACTACAACTGATTGCCTAATGCAGCCTAATTTATTCCAGCGTAATGTTGCTAAATGTCTCTATATTACTGAGAATTATAGGGGAGAAAAATACAACTCTTTTTTTTTTTTACAGATCCTCTTTGTCTCCACAAAAACTAATTAAATAAGAGGCTGGTAATTATGTGTCATATTTGTTGACATGTGAAATAGCTGTGAAACAGTTCCTAGAAACACTTGACCATATTTCCCTGAGAAGCATGTTCATCCTGGGCAGAAACTCAGGGGTTTACCTATTTATTTATTTATTTATTTGACTTCTACCCCGCCCATCTAGACCAACGGTCTACTCTACTTGCTGAGCTGGTGAGTACGGATGAATGTGCAGGCACAGATAAATGCTTGCAGCAAATGTATTCTTCGGAGAAGTAGTCTTAGAACTTATGAAGTGATAGCATTTACTTCAAGTTCAACAAGCAACCTGATCCTACATATCATTACCAGGAATGGACAAGTGTACTTGTTTTGCTTTCTCTAGTATTTCCACAGGTTTTTTTTATGACAAGTTTTTTCCATATTTTTCTAAGGATTACCTTGGAAAAGATTTTTTCTAGAAGTCCACACAAAAATAGCCTCCCTTTTTTCTACACAATTCCATATGCACACATTTTGGCAAAACACACCTTTCCCCTGACACACCATTCTTATACACATTGCTGGAGAACTGCAAGATTCAGAGAAGTGCTAAAAGTGAAGAACAAGTTTTTTTCTGGTTTTCATATTAGGGTTTGATTAAAGGTGAGCATCTGATTGCACCAGAAAGGGTTGTTTTGCTGGGAGCAATGTCCCTTAAAGTGACTCTTCTATCCATTGGGAATTGCTTCAGCCTGTTACCGAAACGTTGTAGCCCTTCTGCTGGACTAAAAAATGTCCAGCTTGGACAAGGATCAAGGATGAACCGGAGTGCTATTGCCCATAGGCTGTGTGATCACCAGGCCATAGTTTGCAGAGGATCACACCACAAGTGGACTATATGTCTGCATGATCACACCCTTAGTGTAGGAAATGTACACTTATTTGCAGAGTTACCTTGAAAGATTTTTGAAATCAATGATATTTTTGATAAGAAATATATAATTTCTTCATATAATGTAAGGAAGGAAACAAACTAAGTGTAATGTAGGAAAACAATGTCTCCAAATATTCTTGAGTATATTTATTGGCCTTTATCCTATAGACAAATACCGTGCATGTGAGTGAAATTTCACATGCAGATTTCTCTCTCTCTCTCTCTCTCTCTCTCTCTCTCTCTCTCTCTCTCTCTCTCTCTCTGTCTTTTGCCATCTGTCATGTGCCAGGGCATGCAACTGATGGCAAAACTCAGTGAGTAGGTCTGAATACATGACAACCATCCAGAATGGTTATGCAATTTTGGGTTTACACTGTGCAAATCCAATAAAAGTCTGGCCATTAGCATGCAAATCAGGTAAATTTCAACTAATCCTTATTGCTACTTAGTGCAGTTATTTAGCACCATTGAAACAAATCAGAATAAAACGTAATGCAAAAACAAAATGAAAACCATTAAAATATATAACTATATTAACTATTTAGGCTAGTATCCTGTTGTCTTGCAAAGGTAATTATACAAACAATGGTAGTATTTTGCAGTGGTTCATCATGTATCTGGCCCTCTCCTGGTCATGCAACTGATTGTGCAACCAGCTGTGTAACCAACAGCTGACTAATTGTTTGTGTGATTGCCTTTGCACAATTTCAAGGGCATCTAACTCATTCATTAGGATACTGAATTTAAGACTCTTTCACAACACACAATAAGTAGATGGGTGGGTAGTGCATTTGATTTAAGGATTAGGCTGAATTTAATGGGTGACAGAGGACTTCAGCTGGAGGAGCAATTTGTTAGAAGAAAACTGCCTCTTCCAGCACAGTGACAGATAGAGAAGGACTCTCCCAACACTATCTTTAGAGGTCTCTAGTAGAGACAGCACTACGGAATCACATGGTAGAGGTATGTAATTGTTTTCATCTGTTTCACTGTGTTACTCTGAAGCCCACCTGCATTTTCTTCCGGACCTTGTTTAATACTGGGCTGAAAGACTTGGTGGGTTTGTTCACATCATGGCCAGAATCCTACTATGGATTTATACTGGTATTCTTGTAATAATGCTAACACTGAAACAAGTTATTTGTAGTTAACAAGTTGCTATACCAAGTTGTATGACTAGCACATGAGTAGGAATCCTAGTGGTAACTCATTAGTTAGTGGCAATTTGCTGGCATGATTCACGCCATTACACTTATGCTAGCGCAAATTTAAAATCTGAATTAGGATTCTGGTTGGTGTTATATTTTAAGATGTACTTTTCCTAATAGCATGCTTTTCTTACTGCATGCATTTTTGTATGCATTTTTCTCATTAGCTGACATGTGTTTGTGTGCTTTTCCCAAAGGTACGCATTTTGCTAGAGAATATGTTGCTAGAAGTTTCTTCTGATATTGTTGTGTCTTGAGATCAACTCCACCGTTGTCCTCTCCAGGTTTTAGTTGGAGCCAGGTGGCTGAGCTTGGCTCCCTAGGATAATAGCTTTGGAGGATAATTCCCCCCCCAATCAGCAAGGACGCCGTGGGCAATTAGCCAATAGAGATGGGAGGGTCTGAAACCCTCTAATTATGGGTGGTGGTTTTTATATATATGTGTGTGTGTGGGTTTTCCTGTTTTTATGAGTAAACTGAGTGGAATTACTATTGCGTATGCGACTCTTTATTGACTTAGAACTCACTACAGAACAGATATCAAAGGTGATTTTTTCCCCTTATGTGTATGCATTAGTTTGCTTAAAAGGTAAGTTTACTTGAGTTTAAAAGGCAGGTTTACTTCAGTGGCTAACATGTAGAATAAGTTTTTGTTTCCTTAACAGTTTTGATAGCAAGTATGTGAAGATTCATTTTTTGTTTAGACTAGGTCTCTGACAGTGACATTTTATATATTCAATTCTTTAAAAACAACAACAACAACAACAACAACAACCCCCCCCCCCAGTTTATGAATGGGAGGATATTATGTTTCTATATCCACAATTGTCAAAAAGCAGCCCTGACAATTGCTTTGTATTGGGATGAGAAGTGGCTAACCAAGCTTCTGCGATTTTCCCTTGTTTGGTGTCACATCATGAATAGTAGTGAGCACAAGAGGGTATCCTGTAGACCATCTTGACTGCTAACATTGGTGTTGTCAACATTCAGGCTGCTCTTTGCTGTGTAAAACTCGCCATCCTTTTTTCCTCCTGGCAATGCAGACACAATATTGTGCAGCAATATCGGTCCACTTCCCGGCATTTTGAAGGACAATATTCCACATTCATAAAATTATGATTATTGAATAATTGAATTTTCTAGCTTTTAAAAATTGAAGGTTATGTATACACAAAAATTCGCACAGAAACTTCCTTCAGGTAGAAGTATCCAGTGTTAGAGGATTTCAGAAGATGAGCATATGATCTGTACTATGATTTACTGGGAGAGTACAGAAGAAAAGCTTGGACGTGACAGTAATCCCTCTGTGCCAAAATATTTTGAAGAGCTGTTTTTGGAATAAATAAAATGGTGAAGCTAAGGTGTGAATGAATGCAACACAAACAACAGAGAAACATGCACACAAAAATAAAAAGCCCTCAGAAATATAAGAACAATATCAAATGTGGCAAAAAAAATTCTTGTATATATCTTGCAGGTGTGGAAAATTATGGTGTAATTCTTCAACCCTCACCTGTCAAAATGAAATAAATGAGGATTTACATCCATACTAGATATTTACAAGTATTTGAGGTATGAATTAGGAAGTTGTGATAGTGATTCAACCAGTGGGCCTCAAGCTGAGGATTTATTTATTTATTTATTAGTCTTATTTATAGGCTGCCTTTCTCCTAACAAGAGGACCCAAGGAGACTCACAATACTAGGATGTTCTATAGTAAGCACTTGTACTACAGAAAAACAACATTATAAAACATGTCTTCTACATTTTAAATATTCTTTTCACATAAATAAACCACCATATCCTTTTTTAATATAAGAACATGAGATGAAGTTTAATATCAAGAACAAGTAGTAAAATTAGCATAAAACAGTCACCATTAATTTTGCTGGAACTGAAGTAAGAATTAATCCTTGCTTAAAAATTTCATATTGATAGTCATAAAAGACTGAACCCAGAATCTATTTTAATTTCTAAATGAGATTTTTTATAATAAATGCTAAATTGTAATGTCATTACAGAAAGGTTACCATCTTTTATTACACAAAGTTAAGAACTTAAATTTTACTAATGGTGCAATTTTCTCTGTAATTCATCTTCTCCTTAATAGCACATAATTGTTTAAATAATGTTTTAGTCCTTGCAAAAAGAAGGCATTGTTGGCACAGATTATTCATGTTGCAGATAATGTAGGGGAAATGTACATGAAAAAATGGGCTTCTTTATAGGTGTCCAGAAATATTAAATTTTGAGGGTGTTCACTAGATTCAAAAGACTGAAACCTGAGCTAAAGTCAGTTGTTTCACACAGGTTTGGGTGTGTCTTGAATCAAAGGCAGCTTTCCTGCAAAGCTACTATATGGGATTTAGTTTCAGAAAGGCAAGGGGGAAGAAAAATGCATCTTTCTGGAAAACATCCTGGATGTTTGAGAAGTAGGGA
The DNA here is from genome assembly GCA_037013535.1 of Intellagama lesueurii. NCBI lineage: Eukaryota > Metazoa > Chordata > Lepidosauria > Squamata > Agamidae > Intellagama > Intellagama lesueurii. The sequence goes on along the minus strand of JBAJHW010000003.1, from coordinate 52,254,311 downwards.
AAGAAGTGGTCTAAGTAATTGAAAGTCTCCTTTTTAATCTAAGGATGTATTTCATGAGAGGTTCTGCATTTACTGTTCTTTTAAAAAGGGCAAGAATGGTGCAGTGAAATGGCTATTATTTCAGTATCGTAAATGTCCTCATCCTTTATACTTGCTTGTATGTTAGAGATCAGGTCCTGACAGACCTCTTAATTGTTGTAACTAGGTCTGATGTTTCACTGACATTACTGTGGATGTCCTGCATTTTAAGCATATATGTCAGTAGAATAGTCGTTGAGGCAAGCAGCATTATGAGAGATCACCTCAGGACCTGAATGTTCAAGTTTTACATTACGCTTCCTGTAAAGCACTGTGGTTTATAAAGGTGTAGGGTTCAATGAACTAGGATGGACAAATGCTTGCCATCACTCATTTCTTAAACAGTTCCATGCATTATTGGCCAATGCGGTCTGGTGGGGTCTTTCTCTTCCCACAACATGATGTCAGTCAATATCAATGCAGCAGAATCTAAATGAGCTTTGAAAATCCACAGTGGGGACGGTGTCTGGTAAAGCATAAGCTTTGTTCCTGAACAGATAGTATATATGGAATGCAGAAATATTCTAGGCTTATGCTGCTTGTTGTGTCCACAAGCCAAGAAAGAAAATGACTATATTAAGGTGAAATGAAAAACTCTCCTTTGTGTAGAAAATGTCACAGCATTAATTATTACATTAAGGATTTTTCAGAATGAGAAAAACGTGTTTCTGGAAATTGTTTCTCTTCAAATAAAATTGTGAGTGGAGCACTTTTCTTTATGGGTTTGTGACATCACACTTTGGTTTGTTACAGAATAGATGGTCGAGTTAGGACTAATTTGTTCTGTCCAGGGAAATTCTCAGATGAAATCAATGAGGCTTGTGCTGGAATGGTATTCTGCTTGCTTAATACCTACCTATCAAGATAGAGTTTTGAGATATAAGGGTAGTACAGAGATATGAATTGTACCATATTTTATGGTCTGAGAAAAAGATTAAGGAGTAATTCCAATGTCTATGAAGATGGAAACAAATGAAGCTGCCTTGTACTGAGTCAGATTAGTGGTCCATCTAAATTCAGTATGCAATCTAAACTCACTGGCAGCATCTTTCAGTGGTATCAGACACGAGTCATTCCCAGTCTGAAGATGCTACAGTTGGGGGATGTGCTGCAACCCTTCCCCACTTTTGCTGGGATAGAATCCAAAGTTTTTTGGTTACTTTGCCAGCACACTCTGTGTGTGTATTCGGAGACTACCTTTCCATACCTAGTCATTTTAATGAAGAATGCCTCCATTGTTTTATATTACCTTTATATTTTGCTTTGGATGTTTGGTTTTAACATTTCAGGCACAGGGAAAAGCATTGTAAAGTTCACAGTGAGTTTACCAGGTAGTTTTTCAATTTTTAATGGTTTGTTCATTTTTGGTAACTACCTAAATATTAAGAGTCACAGGCATTTATCTGATCATTATTTCATATTTTATAGTGGAGTGGGTGGCTAACATGCACCAGATCTTGGGGGCTTTTTTGTGTGAGTTTTTAACACCTGCATAAAAAATTATCAGCTGTGAAATGTGTTGAGCTACATGTAACAATTATCAAAGACTGATTCTTTTTGTTCAGTATCCAACTCTACTTTCTTTGGAAGTGCCATCTTTTGCCTTTTGTTGTTGTTTAGTCGTTTAGTTGTGTCCGACTCTTCGTGATCCCATGGACCAGAGCACGCCAGGCCCTCCTGTCTTCCACTGCCTCCCAGAGTTGGGTCAAATTCATGTTGGTAGCTTCGATGACACTGTCCAACCATCTCATCCTCTGTCGTCCCCTTCTTCTCTTGCCCTCACACTTTCCTAACATCAGGGTCTTTTCCAGGGAGTCTTCTCTTCTCATGAGATGGCCAAAGTATTGGAGCCTCAGCTTCAGGATCTGTCCTTCCAGTGAGCACTCAGGGTTGATTTCCTTTAGAATGGATAGGTTTGTTCTCCTTGCAGTCCAGGGGACTCTCAAGAGCCTCCTCCAGCACCACAATTCAAAAGCATCCATTCTTCAGCCGTCGGCCTTCTTTATGGTCCAGCTCTCACTTCCATACATCACTACAGGAAAAACCATAGCTTTGACTATGCGGACTTTTGCCTACTCTCCTTTTAAAGGTGTCTTGGCTAGGTGGCAGTGGGATGGGTTTTTTTTGGATTTGAGAGACAGTAAGTGGGGAAAGGTGACAAAGCTTCATTTAAAACACAGTGAAGTGCAAAAACCTATACACACCTCAAATCAGAAAAATCACACAGAATGAATGATCATAAGAGAATAGCAGCAGCAACAGTATGAAATATAATAGCAATAACAAGCATAAGGAATAGCAGTCAGTGTTAAAGTATAAGGTTATGGAATAAAAGCAGAATAAATGAGATATGGCCTGCATCTTTTTTTATGGATGGGATTTTCAGAATTAATGAATTCCCATTCCTATAATTTGGCAGGAACCCCCACATGATTTATGGGAATGGGAGTTCATTACATCTGAAAATCCTTCCCCTACCCTTTCTACATGCTGGAAGCTCCTAGATCTAGAAGATGGCAACATGTGGTTCCAAGTAGAAATGGCCTCACTCCATTAATGTGTAGATGGGCAAACGCTATTTGAACTTCAACATTAACTTTAAACTTGCTTCCATGTTCAGCTCTTTTTATGTATTATGTATTTTTCTGCTCAGTGTGGGAAAAGTGATGAACTGCACTTAAATGAAATGCATTTAATCATCTTCAATCCCCTATGTGTATTTATCTGCTTAATTTTTTTTGTTAGATTTGTATCCCATCTGCCTTTGAATAAGCTTAAGGCAGTGTATGAGGCTCTTTTCCTATTTTATCTTCACAATAACCATGTGAGGTTGAGAAAATGTGACTGGTCCAGGGTAATCCAGTGAATGTCATGTCCAAGTGGGGATTTGAACCCAGGTCTCCTCAGTCTTCATCCAACAGTTTAACTACAACAATGGCTGCTATGTTCTGTTACTGGATTCCATACTGAATTATTATTAAGCACTTATTTATTTACATTTTTGTGAAACACTACCAAGTTGTATGGCGGGGGGAGGAAGAGAGGCACAGAGGTGCTGTACAGAGAGAAAGAGAGCATTGTGATGCCAATTAAACTGTATTTAGTCATTCACAAAGCATGAATCCATCATTTTCCATGAGGGAAGTATGTGTAAGCCTACCACAGGAACCAGAACATAGAATATGAATAATCTCCTTCTCATCAAAGTATAATTTTTACATGATAAAATAAATGCACAACATCCAAGGCAGGTCTAGAGTGCTCTCCTCATTATTTGTGGAAAGAAGATGCTTTTAGAATGATCGAATCAGGCTTCAATGTTTGGGTATTTTAATGTTGCACTTTGGCTTGATAGGCAAACAATGGTAATGGCAAGTCTTCAATTCTACAGAAAAGCCCCTACTACTTTTTGAATCCCCCATCAGTTAATCAGTCAATGGATTTGATTTTAAAAAGAATCGGTTTCATCAGGCTATCAATTTTTCCTTCCTTCCCACTATGGCTCCTTTATCCCATTCTTCTTCATGAGAGGAGATGAATGAAGAGTGTCATGTACCTTTAAAATAAATTTGGGGTTCCTGTGAGCTTTAGTCAGCAGGTTTGTATCTGCAGGACACAGTGCAAGTAAGAAGGCAGGCAGAAGAGATTTATTCAGAGGGGAAGCTTGAGCTTTGTGGCACAGTTTTCCACTCACTCTAATACAGAATATTTTCCAATTTTTGGATACAAGAACTACAGTAGTTAGCCTTGGCATCTGCTTTGCATATTTACAAGCAACTGAAGCTGTTGAATGGCTCCCTGATTTTGTTGAGTTTAGAGGTGTCCAAAGAAAACTTTCCTTTATGAAACACCTTCTACGGTACCCAGATCGTAGATAATGCCACAGAGGGAGAAAGCCAGAATGTCTTTTTATGGGGATGAGTGACTACTTGGAATACAAAGCAAAATTGGAGTGGTCACTGATCTTGAGCAAAGAAGAATAGCCCTGTTGCTCCCTTCCTCATTGAAACGGCTACATTTCCCACTAGCTCTGTCTCATTTGAAGTCATTTTTCTTATAAGGGTGATAAATCAAAAAGGAAAGACACTTTATTTGGATTCATAAGCTCCTGATAATTGTTGCTCGAGGTGCTGCCACTTGAAGGTTCAATTGTGATTTTAAACTTCCTTTAAGTCTTGCCTCTATGTGGCATGAAAAGTCAATTCAGTAACTTCCTTCATTTATCAGCTACTGTCGTCCACTTTATCTCTGCCATGTATTTCTTTATTCTCTTCTCTACTCAATCATGTTGTTGTACGGATGATCTATATAAGGTAGGCAGACAATTGAAATGATCAGATCAGCCTCAGTAAGTAAAGCAAGTCGGCAAACAAGTCCAAAACATGAACTGAACTAAAGTTGCAATGTGTGTATTAAATAAAAGGCTATGCACATTTTATAAATTTCAGATTGTTTGAACTGATGTTGTGTGTTATAAATATGCTCCTTACCTTTACTATTGTGATTGCATGCCTGTAAACAGAGCAAGTATAGATAAGGCCCGTATTTACAACACACATCGGCCTTGAGATATTTCACCTACAATGGAATCAATGGACCAATTATTAATCACATATATCGTTATGTGAAGAGAGTGCTATTTGATACCAAATATTAGGCATGTGCATTGATTTCAGAAATATTTACAAAACTGAGTTAATCAGGAGCATTTGTTTTATTCCCGGGTGACTAGAGGGCAGCTCAAGGAGCCACTGTGAATCCCCAGGGTGGATCAAGACCACAAAGGATTCTTCACATCCCATTCAGCATCTATACAGAGATGTTCAGCAATTTGAATCGAAAAGCCAGACTGTCTTGACACATTGGAACAATGTGTGGAGAGTTTAGACTTATTCAGGTGTTCCAAAGTCTGGTGCTATGCACATGTTTAGAAGGGGGCACTGGCCTCACTATCTTCCATAGTTGCCTTGTTCACAGTTTCAGCCCCAGGTCTGAAGAGGATATGGATGTTCTTCTCACACATAGGCTCTACAAATTAGCAAAATTTTCCATGGTTATTTCTCATATGTGGAACCTACATTGCAAACTGGAACCTCTCTCCTTCAGCCCCAGACCTGAAACAGTGATTAAAACAATGGATTGAGGTAAGACTAGACACTCCTCTCTAAATGTGTTCACAGCATCAGCTTGTATAGATTTTACTAACTTTGGGGCTTTGTTAACCCCCCAAAGAGTTCATGCCCCCAGTATGAGAATGAAATGATGACTTCTTTCTTTCTTTGTTAAGATTTCATCACTTTGTGCAAAATATCTCTTCACAAAACAGGTGTTTTCTCCCTTTGTGAAGTGAAGCATGCACACAGCAAGCACATAATGTCTGGCTGAAGATGCAGGAAGGAAACACCCAAGCAATCAATTTTCTCACATGTAAAGTTTCGTGCATAAGGCAGCATCTATGATAGATTGGCTACTCAATATGTACCAAAATCATTCATATAAATAAGGCTGGCAGGTGAAGGCCTCGGATCATGCCTTCATTGAATATATCGGTAATTTTGATATTATACTACTACAAGAAACGTGGATTTTAAATGAGCCGATGTTAAATTGTTATGTGGCATATTACTTTAATGCTTCTCCCAGCGATAGAGGAGGGCTACCTAAAAGTGGTATGGTCACTCTCATATCAACAAAGCTACAGGCAACAGTAGTGGCATGGGATTTTTCCAACAGGATAGCTTCTGCCTTGATTTTGAAGATTGCCATGAGTTTGTTACTGTTTATCAATGTTTATATTCCTCTGCAACAATTTCGTGTGCTGATAGATGACTTGTGGGTTAACTTAGAGGACCATATTGATTATTTAATATTAATGTATCCTGATGCTTCTATAATAGTCGCTGGGGATTGCAATGCCAGGATAGGTACTAATGTTGAGACACTTTCTGCACGATTCAATATGACCTTCCCAGAACCTATTCTACATCCCCACCTCTATCACAGGCAATTTAAAGATTGTGGCTGTAACTATGCTGGCCTACGCTTAATGCATATGATTAATAATTTTGATTTAGCCCTTTTAAACGGGTGCACAATTGGAGACAGACCAGGTGAATTTACTTTTACCTCTTTAGCAGATGCTTCTACAATAGATTATGTTTTGGTCTCCAGGGACTTGATGGATCAAATACATGACTTTAAGGTAGTATATCGTGCAGAAAGCGATCATCTACCTTTGGTTTTAAAGATCAATTTTAATAATTACAATGTGTTTGTGGACATTGCTCCTATAGCACCCATTGCAGTTGATACAAGAGGGACTTGCATTAAGTGGTCTGAAGAATTGGATGCATTTATGAGACAGCTACTATTCTCAGGGCCTTATTTATACTTCAGTAATTTAATTACTTAGTTCAGTGGAATCAGTCTTTGTTGTTGTTGTTTAGTCATTAAGTCGTGTCTGACTCTTCGTGACCCCATGGACCAGAGCACGCCAGGCCCTCCTGTCTTCCACTGCCTCCCGGACTTTGGTCAAATTCATTTTGGTAGCTTTGATGACACTGTCCAACCATCTTGTCCTCTGTCATCCCCTTCTCCTCTTGCCTTCACACATTCCCAACATCAGGGTCTTTTCCAGGGAGTCTTCTCTTCTCATGAGATGGCCAAAGTATTGGAGCCTCAGCTTCAGGATCTGTCCTTCCAGTGAGCACTCGGGGTTGATTTCCTTCAATTTCCTTCAATTCCCTTCAGTCTTAAACACTTGGTACAATCTCGGCAAACTCATTTAACATGTAAAAAGCTGTGCAATCTGTCTACTCATGTTCCCTATACAAAGACCTGGTTTGATTCTGAGTGTAAAGCAGCTAAACATGAGTTATTAGTCACCTATAGGGCCTACAGAGAACAGAATCTGGCTAGAATTCCAGCAGATTGGTTCACACTTAAGAAGAAGTATAAAGCTCTAGTTAAAAGTAAAAAGCTCCAAGCACAGAGAAAGACCTGGCAATGTTTGATAACTGCATCCAGTCTGAGGGATTCAGCCTCCTTCTGGAAGATAGTGACAAAGGGAACGCTAACTCACACCCCCAAACAAGATTTCTATATATTGCCTAGTATATGGGAGGAATATTTTCAAAGTATTTACGCGGTCCACTCAGCTAGTACTTTAAGTTCTCAGAATGATTTTGATCATGACTGACTATATTCCACCTGACTTAATAAAGTCCAACTCTGACTGGTGGGCTCCAGTATTAGCCTCTTTATTCACTTGGATTGATAAAACAGCATGTTTTCCCAAGGACTGGGGCCTAGCCATCATTGTCCCAATTTACAAAAGAGGAAATAGAGGGGATCCAGCTAACTATCAACCAATAAGTCTATTAAACACCATTAGCAAACTATACACAAGGCATTTATTTGGTAAATTACAAGACTGGCTGCTTGAGGAGAATATACTTGCAGAGGAACAAGCCAGATTTAGGCCGGGAAGATCCACCATAGATCAGGGTCTTATTTTACACCACCTGGCATGTAAATACTCCTCCCCTAAAGGCGGTGACCTATATGCAGCCTTTATAGACTTTAAATCTGCATTTGACCTCATACCAAGAGAAATCCTGTGGTCTAAATTCGAGACCACAAGTATTGATAAACAGCTTCTTCTGTTGATGTGGCAGCTTCATGAAAATACACATTTGCGGGTTCTATGCAACTGAGCTGGGATCTTATCCAACCAAGTCCCTGTGCTTAATGGAATGAGACAAGGATGCATACTAGCCCCCACTTTGTTTAATTTCTATATCAATGGCTTAGTTGGAAACTTAAGTAACCCCAACTTTCATCAACCTAAGCTTGCCTCTCGCCTAGTTTCAATCCTATTTTATGTTGCTTGTAGGCATCCTTCAGTCTCGAGAGACCATGGTAACGTGCTCTGCATGGAGGTCTTGGAACAACGTCTAGTGTGGCTGAGAAGGCCAATTCAAGAGTGACAATCCCTTCCACACTGAAGACAAATACAATCTGTCCCCTGTCCAGCTCCCTGATTTTGCTGGTTTCAGGACTGCCTCTTTGCCTCGGCCTGCTGAACAAGTGTCTCTTCAAATTGGGAGAGGCCATGCTGCACCGCCTGCCTCCAGGCTGAACGCTCAGATGTCAAAGTTTCCCATCTGTTGAGGTCCATTCCTAAGGCCTTCAGATCCCGCTTGCAGATATCTAAGATGGACAGTATAATGCTTTTATAACATAACACTGGCCGAGGTTTCACTTATTTTAAAGATATAGAGTCAGCTTAGCTGATTATGATGTTATTAATTTGAAAGGAGGGGTTGATTTATCATGTTTTTAATGGAAAATTTATAATTCTGCTTAGTTTTATGAAATTGCAATTGTATGTATTTATTTTATATTGTTCTGGTCTTGCTGGTCCTTGACCGTAATAAAGTTATCCTATCCTATCCTATTCATATAAATAAGAAGATTCTCATTGAGTAAAAAAAAGAAGAAGTAAAAAGTAAATAAATCTGATTACCATGCAGTTGTGAAGAAAAAAAATGGCTGCTTGTTTACATCCATTAGAACAAAACAAGCAAGGATTTACACTTCTCTATCTGTATTACTTCTTTTCATCAGTAAAAATTTTTTTATTAAAATTTATATGCCATATTACTTGCTACTAAAGGAGTAATATGTTACATTACTCACCATTACCAGTTAGTTATTTTTAGCTACATGTTCTGTACACATACATATAGCTGGCTGGATAGCTCAGTGGTTTGGGTTTCTGGCTGCAGAGTCAGAAGCTAGGAGTTTGATTCCCCACTGTGCCTTCTGCAAGTACAGCAAGCTGGCGTGGCCTTGGGAAAACTGCACAATTCCACAAACCCAGGATGCCCCCAGAAGAAGGGAATGGTTACCATGACTCTGAATCGACTTGACGGCAAATTATTATTAATAATAATAATACACACACACATATATTTGAATCACAAAAATGGTCCCAAATGCTGCAGCCGCTGGCGAGTCTGCAAGACTTCGGCCAGCGTGGATGGCTCTTTGCCCTACACCCTGGATGGCGTGAGTCTAGTTAGCCTCACGAGAGCTACAAGGAGGAGGGAGGGAACGGCAGGTTATTTAAGGGGCGTTCCACCCTCGCACCGCCCTCTTCTTTTTCGGGCACCGAGAGAGACGGTGCTAGAGAGCTGTGCCGCTGAGTCTTTTCAACTGCGTCATCAGAGTGCGATTGTTCCCAGGAAGGGAGGGTAGCATCGGCTCTCTCCCAGGGTTTTTCTCATATTATTTAATTCTTTTAAGATATACTGTATTTGATAAAAGGTTTGAAGTAATTGATAGGTGGAAAAGCGGCGGCACGGTTTGCGCCCACCGCGCTTCGGCATGATAGGAGTTTCAGTAATTACCATCCGGTATCGATTACTCAAAAGAAGAGGGATTAGACCATCAGCGCGGGCCCTGGGTTTCGCATCAATGCCCAGTCGGGCCAACCGCCCCCCACCCTTGAAGCAATTCAAACGGCAGCGGTTATCCGCTTCACAACCCTCATTCCCGCTACCACGGGTTGCTTCCACGACTCACTTTAATCGTTCAGAGGTTCTCGAGGCTAGCGGACGGCAGACATTTAATGAGAGCCGGTTAAACGTGGAGTGGTGGGAGTGCAGGATTGGGGCAGCGGCGTTGGTGTCGATGGTTTGTAGGGCTTGGTTCAGCCGGGTCCCCACGCATTTTGGGTGGGCTTTTGGCACTGGCGGTATGGGCACGCTTCCGAGGCCTCGGTAGTAGAGGGGACTACCGAGGCTTTCTTATATATATATATAAGAAAATAATAATTAGGAATTAAAATTACAATTAAATACCAACCAATTAATTTATTTGGAAATATAGGTATCTAGATATCTATATATATGTAGGTATAAGTATTAGTACGTGTTATCTATACAATATTGAATAAATTGATGAACAGTTTATGAAATAATTTAATTTGTTATATCATGCTCTTATAGTATACTAATGGATTCTAAACATTCATTAATTAATAATTAAGGTTAATATTGAATAATTAATTCATTCATTTAATAAAGTAACTTAAAGCTGCTTGATTAATTTAAACTGATGATTAATTTTAAAAGGTGTGGTTGTTTGGGACAATTAACCAAACAAGTATCAAGTGATTAAGAACTAATAATTCTGTTCAAAAAAAAAGAAGAAGAAGAAGGGGAAAGAATGGAAAAGGAATTTAATTAGTAAGTAGCCAGGACCCCCTTTATTATTGATGTAAGTAATTCTTACACACCTAAGGGGTCCTGCATCAGGAACCCAGGCGCTTATCCTGTACAGAGAAGACTTTTTATCTATACTAGCAACTGCGCTGCTGAGGCAACAGTGAGTACTTACTCAATAGAAAGCATGGGTTCATAATGGCGTATGAAGGCCAATTGCACAACGGACATTACACCTGACCATGGATCAGAAGATTATAGGTCAGCTCCTGGCTGGCTCTGGGGGAACACTATAAAGAAGGGGAAACAGACGGCCAAGAAAAGGCTAGCTCCCCAAGTGTCACCTTCCCAATCCTTTGATGAGGAGGAATCCTGGCCGGTAGGGAAAGGACTTTAAATTTTTTAAAAAAAGTTTTAAATCTCCACATCACAGGCTGAGTGGCGGGCGAGACAGGCTCTACAGCCGGATCAGTCATGGAGGCCAAGAGCTACCGTAGGGCTAAGTTCAAGGCAATGGCGAATGATCTAATGGCTAGATTTGCTGTTTTGAGGCGAACAGCTACCTGAAGCAACCGCCAAATGCTGATGCAGATGGGGCGTCGTCGAATCCAAGGTTACGTTGCGGCAAAGGGTAAAAAGTTGTCAACTACTGTATTGGCAGAAACAACACCCGTGTGCTGAAAGCGCAAGAGGAAATAGATGAAAGCGGCCCTGACAGACAAGGTCTGCAGCGTTACACTGGGGACGGATCAAGTACGGCAATGGCTCAATCAGGTGAGGTAGCCGCTGCACTGGGCACGTACACACCGATCCCCCATGGCCTTGGGCCGGCAGCGGTCAATCCATCACGCACTTTATGCACGACACAAATCACACAGCACAGGGCTTAACAGCAAGGCATGGCCATGCACCGGTCTACAGTTCGGCGGTTGCGTGCACGCCATACTCTTTTCCACATTACTCAGCCCAATCGAACACCATGGCTAGCGTACTGTTTAGCCTTATCCGTCCGTGGCTGCAGCACACGAACACCACTAGGCCAAATTCCGGAGACACAGTTGACGGCGGTCATTTAAAAGGAAAAGCCGCCAGGGGTCAGAATCCCCGCCTTGGAGCGTGGCAGGCGGTTCATCCCGGCCTGGTCCGTTGGGGGTGCAACTCCAAGGGCACTTGTACAAGAGATCATGCTGCCGCAGACACGAGCGGACCACCCGCGGTGGTCAGCATACTAATACATTAAGTGAACTGGCGCCTAGCACCAGAATGAAGGTACAGGAGGTGGTTTAAAGCCCAACAGCAGCTGGGGTACTCCTGGAAAAGGGACCCAGCCAAATTAGGGAAAGGAACTCAAGAAGGTACCAGGTGTGCTTTCTGTGGCGACTGTGCGAGGCTATGAAGGAGTTACTTCGACAGCTGCACAAAAGACCAGGGCTACACCAGGAGTGAGAAAGATCTATTAGTTTAGAGTTAGCTTTTAACAGAATTAAGGATCTCCTTCTGAGAGGCAAACTGGCTAATAGCAGACTTCCAGGTTCACGCGGATGCGGCAAGATCCTTAGGATATGGAACTTATTGCAGAGGAAGGCGATGTGCTGGCACTTGGCCCGAAGAGTGGCAACAGAACGGCATTACCAGAGATTTACATTTTAGAATTTTCCCGATACTGAGTGCACTTTAGATATGGGCCGAAGAGTGGTCAAACTCGGTAGTATGATGTTGCGTGACAATCAAGCGGTTGTTTACATTATAAACAACTTTACGTCACATTCAGAACGGGTTACGACATTGGTTAGGGCGTTTACATTCGCGCACTGCAGGGAAACATACTAGTGCTGCATGACACGTACCAGGTTTGGAAAGTTGGAATTTAAGGAAATGGTTGACCTGGAGCCGGTTTGGCCAGCACCGGTAGAACATTTACAACAATTTGTGGTACATTGGAATAGAAGGGGACTGGCACTTGGAACTATTCAAGGAAGGCTGTTAGCCCTGGCCCTTTCAAAACAAATCACCTTAGGGCAGCGTAGCATAGCAACATTCGCCCTGTGAAAGCCTCTCAGCCAGAGTTAAAGGTTATAGAACAGGTCCCCGGTTATTTCTGTTAAAATACTGATAAGTCACCTTTGATGGTATATCAATGCTGAAATTAACTGACTTAGCATTAGACAGAGTGAATATCCAAAGCACGAGTTTTGTCACACATTCATCCAGAATCAGTGCATCCTCCACTATGGCAGCACTGGGTCCTAGCCCAAGAATAGATCAAGCGTCTAGGCTGGGGGTTGTCATCCTGTTACCGCATATATAAGAACACTACCTATCGTGTAGGCAGGGGCCTAGTTTGGTTATGTCTTCACAGGTCCCATAGGGTCAGTGAGCGAGGGCATATTGTGATTATCGGCCACAGCCAAGTATACTGGGCAGGGCTTTATGCGGCTGCATCCCCATGGGCGAGCAACCTGGATCTTTGAGCCAGAGCACACGTCACATGTAGAGGGCTGCTCGGCATATCATGGAGCCAGTTTTCAATTAAGGAGGCCGTTGGCCAGTTCCCACTGGATGGGTTGGGGGTACACCTTAGAGGCAATGATTTGACCAGGCATCTTGGAAAAGCACTGACCCTGAACGTCATATGCGACCCGAAATGGTTGAAGGCCACGCACCCAGCCATATGTATTCTGTGGGCCACGATCATACATAGATTTGCATGAAGGGACACCAGGTTTCTCCGCAATGGTAACATGGCATGGCAAGGGTATTAACTGTGAGGCTGCAGAGCGGGTATTAACTGTGAGGCTGCAGAGCGGTCTGCAGAGGCCTTGAATTGGTGATTTGTCACCATAGGATCCAACTGGATAGGCCTGAGTTTTCCTCAAAGTTAACACGGTGCACGGGGGTGTTAATCGCGAGGGCTGCAGTGCGGTCTGCAGCGGCCTTGAATCGGTGATTTGTCACCAGAGGAGCCAACTGGATAGGCCTGAGTTTTCATCAAAGTTAACACGGCGCACAGGGGTGTTAATCGCGAGGGCTGCAGTGCGGTCTGCAGCGACCTTGGATCAGTGAGTGTCACCGAGGATCCAAGTGGATAGGCCTGAGTTTTCCTCGAAGTTAACATGGCACACAGGGGTGTTAACTGCGAGGTCTGCAGTGTGGTCTGCAGCAGCCTTGGATTGGTGAGCATCACCAGAGGATCCAACTGGATAGGCCTGAGTTTTCATCAAAGTTAACACGACAGCACTGGGCAGAGCGTTATGCTGCCACATCCCTGTGGGGGAGCGATTTGGGGCTTGGAGCCCATGCGCACATCACTTGGAAAGGGCTGCGTGGCATGCAGTGGAACCAGTTATGCAGGTTGACAGCATTTGGCCATTCTCCACCAGACGTACTGGTAGTGCACCTTGGCGGCAATGATTTGCCCAAACTTCACGGTAAGGCATTGATCCTGGACATTATGCGCGACCTTAAATGGTTGAATGCCAGGTATACTGCTATGCGAATCGTGTGGTCCACGATCATTCCTCGGTTGGCCTGGTGAGGCGCCAGGAATCTACTTGATGTTAACACAGCCCGCCAGTGTGTTAACCGAGAGGTATGCTGAGCGGTCTGCAGCGGCCTTGGATTGGTGATAGGTCACCAAAGGATCCAAATGGATAGGCCTGAATTTTTTAGGAAAGACGGAGTCCACCTTTTTGATTCAGGTGTGATGTCTTCCTGGAAGACATAAAAGGGGGCCTGCTTGTCGAGCTCGAGCGACTCGGTGGTGGCCATGGGACATGGCATGGCTAGTCCCTATGCTGTGGCGGGTAGTGCGAAAAAACAGGTATTTTCCGGTGTGTCTCACTGTAATATTACGTAAGCCAACAGCGCATCCGACCTCCTGGCACTGCAGATCATGTGATTACAGTGCCTGTGGTGGGAAGATGCGCTGGGCCACTTCTGGACCAACAGTCATCAACTAAAGATGGCTTGAGGTCTGGGGGTGTTTATTAGCGGCCGGCCAGGTTCATGCTGTCTTTAAGACCGCTGGAACCTGGGGCCGGGGACTCGCCCATTTGTTGATCAAGGGGTATTTGGATACCTCTGACATTTACCTGTTTCCGCACTACAGCAGGTCCCCTCCTTTTTGCCAAAGGATGGCAAATTTGAATCTGAATTTAAATCAATAAAGTGTGGCCTGTGTTTAACTCATTATTTGTCTCGTGTCTGTATTCCGGGGTTGGGAGGGCAATGGCTAAATATTGCACATAATATAACAAGTGCTGTTTCCCAACTAACATTTTAGGAGTAACAAATATTTATGCCAGTAAATACCATTACCAGTCATTCTACTACTATCTAAAAGTAACTGTGGTGGTAACACCATTACTCATATGTATGTTGTCATAGTTAATCTTGTTAACTGTAACAAATTCCTTGACCTATAGTCAAATAGGTTTTGTAAGTTTCTGAAATACTGAAGAAAAAAAAAGCACGGAAAAACTCATAACAAATAATGAAGCTGAAAGAGGATATGTAGCATAACTTGTGTCAAGATTTTCGTGATTGCTTCAGCTTTTTGGAAGTGAGTCTCCCAACACCAGCCATAATTAAGAGCTAAAAAGCTGTTTTAAATTCTCTAATTCTTGAAAGATGCAATTTAGAATGCCTTCTTTTGCATATGATTATTAAATAATTTTTGAACACTCATCAAAACAAAACATTATAATCAGAGGAGAAGAATAGAAGAAAGCATTCAATCACACAGCAAAATGTTGCAAGGGGAGAGGCATTTTTCAGTTCATTTAGATTTAAGAGGTTTTTAACAGCTACTGTTAGACCAATTGCATATCCATTCTAACAAGTAAAATGTAACAAGACTCTGCAATAGAGACTGACATTTTTTCACTTCCTGTTTGTTGCATCAGGCACTGAGTTACTAGATCCAAAATCTAAATTAGGCTTGAGAAAGAGGATTAACCTTTCCAATCACATTTGAGGTGAAATTGCTTAACTACAATACACAATGTCTTGCTGCAGATAATCCATGTCCTTGATTAATGCTTTTATAATCAATTGCTGTCTGGAAGTGACTCCTTCCCATCACCCTTTTCGGAAAAAGAGCAGATGGTATTTAAAAGGTTATGGCAAGAGGGCATTCCAGAGGTCAAATAGAACATCAATCAACTGGGCAGAAAAATTGCTTTTTTCTTTCCCTTTCCTCTTATCCAGTGAATCCATAGGGGAATGGGACATATGAATTATAGTTTGATCTGTATACTTGAAGCACTGAAATGTTTTCTTGTTTCAAATTTTTGTGTTGTTTTGGGTAATGAACCTGGAAATTGGATTCCTCCCCCGCTCCATAAAAATGGTGCCAAATGCAAGCATATCAGCAGAGTCATACTATGACCCTAAGAGGCTTGCTTACTTCTGTCCTCAAAATGTCCTGGATTCTCTTGTGTTGTAGTAACATCTACTGGGACCTTATATTTATTTTAGAAATGACTTTATTTACAGAGTAACTCTATTAACACTGTTTAGGAAATATTCCTTTCGGATGTTCTTCTATAGATAGCCAGAAAAAGGGTATTCAGAATATATACTGGAAATTATACAATTCTATAGACAAATCAAGGAGTTATTTTCATGCTTTTATCTGTGCATGAAAAGAAACCAGTCCAGAATATCTCTATTCAGATATAGATCCAAAGGAGTTTAGTTGCACATGGAGTAATACCCATATCAGATTTTAAGCCCCAAACTAGTGGACCTATGGAAACAATGGTGATATCTTACTTATATGGTAAGTCAGCACGTAGGTAAGTTCAATTGATTAAATAGACCTACTCTAGTTGAGGCAAATAATTGGTTTTAGGCCTTACAAACTCACATAAGGGAAGATGTACATGAACATAATCAGTAACACTGAGAATGATTCTATCTTCGGCAGATTGTCCAGCTGCGTTCCTATCTTGATGTGGGGGCCCTCACCATTCTGGTCCATGCACTTGTAGTCTTGAGATTAGACTACTGTAATGTTCTCTATGTGGGGCTACCTTTGAGATTGATGCGGAAGTTTCAAACGGTGCAGAACGCAGCCACCAGACTTCTTACTGGGGTGAGAAAACATCAACATATCTCCGTTACTCTGGCTGCCCTGCATTGGCTGCCCGTTCGTTTCCGCATTGATTTCAAAGTACTAATGATGACATATAAAGCCCTAAACGGTTTAGGACCTCAATATCTGGCGGAATGCCTCCTCCCACCTAGATCTACCCAAATCACTCGCTTTAGTCAAGATGGGTGGCTGAGGGGCCTAACGCCAAGGGAGGTCCGAAGAGAAAGAACAAGAAAGCGGGCCTTCTCAGCAGTGGCCCCTCGCCTCTGGAACAATCTCCCCCCAGATATTTGTCTGGCTCCCTCACTGGGTGTTTTTAAGAGCCTACTCAAGACCTGGCTCTTTAGGCAGGCCTTCCCTCCTGTCAATATCTAATTTATTTGCTATTTTCAATTGTATTAATGTTGTTGTTTTATTTTTTATTATTCTTGAGTGTTGTTACTCACCCAGAGTAGACTTCGGTCCAGATGGGCGGGATATAAATTAAATAAATAAATAAATATTATTACTTTTGTGTAATTCAGACTGCATCCCAGGTCTATTTAACTGGAACATATTGGCTGAGATCCAGTAGTATTAACTTATGTCACATAAAGATGATGACATCATTAGCTGTGGAAAGTTTTTGTAGAAAATAAAACTTTCCAGTCCCACCTACCCAGGTTCTGAAGTCCCCAAGGCTCCTTTGGAGTCTGTTTTGTCATGGTAAAACTGTTGGGGGAAGCCATTGGTGACCACAGGATGGTGGAGATCTTTAATTTCCTAAGATCATCATTGGCAGTAAAATCATCTCAAAAGTGGAGATTCTTGGGAATTACAGACCCCCTCCCAATTCAGCAGTCTCCACAATGAAGGAAATTCAGAGGGGGCTTAGAATCTTTGGAGGGAGAGGATTGGAAAATTTTACTTTCCAAGAAAGGACCATAGCTGATGATGCCATAAGCCTTATACCGAGTAAGTTAAAGCAACAGGATTTCAGCCACTGTGATTTACGGATAAAAAACAAATGTTTTGCCTACCTGGTAAAAGAAATACCAAATAGTTTTATTGTTGGTAATCATCCTTGGTGTGGTTTTTAAGAAACAAAGTATTAGCTCTCTAATGTGGTATCAATATTGTTTAAATGAAATAGCTGAAGGTAGGTGATAGACTCACTACTAAGTCATTAAAGGGTATAACCTAATGACAAGGGATAAAATTACAACCTCTTTTATTGACTAACTTTTGTCAGGATGCTTTATGAGCTACAAATTATACATCAGCTTCAAACCTGTCAGTCGATGCATATAAGCTTACTTAAATCATCAGAAACTACACAAAGTCTATTAATGATGAAACAGATGAATCCACAAACTTAAAACCTTTATTCTGCTGGAGCAATTACTAACTCTTCTGTATAATGTGTTGAAATAATGATCACCAAGAACATAAACACAGGCCAATTTCATACTGATCAAATCACAATGATAATCATGTAAAAATGCTGCTTGAAACATCAATTAAAAACTAGAAATCAAATTTGGGTGAAGCCTTGTTTAACTGCTTTCTTAAATTTAAATTTTATTGATTACTTAAAAGTAAGAAAAAAACAAGCTAAAATGGAGATGCAATAGGTCTAAACATTACATTACAATGTTGAAAAAGCAAAGAAAAATGGAAAAGGAAAAAGAAAAAGGAGGGGGAAGCAAACAAAAACAAAACAAAATACAACAGTGTCTAGGCTTCTATGAAAGGTTTCCAAATATAAAAATATAAGAAAATATATCCATGCATAGCTGTTGCCTGTGCGCCATACATTCATATGTCAATAATGGTGGTGGGCATCTATCTTCCCAGCATTGTGAAATCAGTCTTTTTGCAGTGATAAAGGCACGGAGAGTCCATCTGCATTGAAATTACACACCAAAAAGCAGATATAGAATTTAAAAGTACATAAGAATCAACAAAGATCAACAATTAGCCCTGTACAAAATTATTGCCACTAATATCTCCTCTCCAAAATGTCCTTAAGACTGGGTATACCCATAACATATGACTAAGAGATGAATCAGAAGAATCGCACCACCAAGATTTGGATAATTAATTAAATAACTGGACACACCTCCAAACATATTAATTTTTGTTGTTGTTGTTTAGTCGTTAAGTCATGTCCGACTCTTCGTGACCCCATGGACCATAGCACGCCAGGCCCTCCTGTCTTCCACTGCCTCCCGGAGTTTGGTCAAATTCATGTTGGTAGCTTCGATGACACTGTCCAACCACCTCGTCATCTGTCGTCCCCTTCTCCTCTTGCCCTCACAGTTTCCCAACATCAGGGTCTTTTCCAGGGAGTCTTCTCTTCTCATGAGATGGCCAAAGTATTGGAGCCACAGCTTCAGGATCTGTCCTTCCAGTGAGCACTCAGGGTTGATTTCCTTCAAAATGGATAGGTTTGTTTTCTTTGCAGTCCAGGGGACTCTCAAGAGTCTCCTCCAGCACCACAGTTCAAAAGCATAAATTCTTCGGTGGTCAGCCTTCTTTATGGTCCAGCTCTCACTTCCATACATCGCTACTGGAAAAACTATAGCTTGGACTATGCGGACCTTTGTCGGCAAGGTGATGTCTCTGCTTTTTAAGATGCTGTCGAGGTTTGTCATCGCTTTCCTCCTAAGAAGCAGGCGTTTTTTAATTTTGTGGCTGCTGTCCCCATCTGCAGTGATCATGGAGCCCAAGAAAGTAAAATCTGTCACTGCCTCCATATCTTCCCCTTCTATTTGCCAGGAGGTGATGGGACCAGTGGCCATGATCTTAGTTTCTTCTGATGTTGAGCTTCAGACCATTTTTGGCACTCTCCTCGTTCACCCTCATTAAGAGGTTCTTTAATTCCTCCTCACTTTCTGCCATCAGAGTGGTATCATCTGCATATCTGAGGTTGTTAATATTTCTTCCGGTAATCTTAATTCTGTCTTGGGATTCATCCAGTCCAGCCTTTCGCATGATGTATTCTGCATATAAGTTAAATAAGCAGGGAGACAATATACAGCCTTATCGTACTCCTTTCCCAATTTTGAACCAATCAGTTGTTCCATATCCAGTTCTAACTGTTGCTTCCTGTCCCACATATAGATTTGTCAGGAGATAGATAAGGTGGTCAGGCATTCCCATTTCTTTAAGAACTTGCCACAGTTTGTTGTGGTCCACACAGTCAAAGGCTTTTGCGTAGTCAATGAAGCAGAAGTAGATGTTTTTCTGGAACTCTCTGGCTTTCTCCATAATCCAGCGCATGTTAGCAATTTGGTCTCGAGTTCCTCTGCCCCTTCGAAATCCAGCTTGTACTTCTGGGAGATCTCGGTCCACATACTGCTGAAGCCTACCTTGGAGGATTTTGAGCATATCCTTGCTAGCGTGTGAGTGCAATTGTACGGTAGTTGGAGCATTCTTTGGCACTGTCGTTCTTTGGGATTGGGATGTAGACTGATCTTTTCCAATCCTCTGGCCACTGCTGAGTTTTCCAAACTTGCTGGCATATTGAGTGTAGCACCTTAACAGCGTCATCTTTTAAGATTTTAAATAGTTCAACTGGAATGCCATCACCTCCACGGCCTTGTTGTTAGCCATGCTTTCGAAAGCCTACTTGACTTCACTCTCCAAGATGTCTGGCTCAAGGTCAGCAACCACACTATCTGGGTTGTCCGGGACATCCAAATCTTGTTGGTATAATTCCTCTGTGTATTCTTGCCACCTCTTCTTGATGTCTTCTGCTTCTGTTAGGTCCCTACCATATTATTTTCCTCTATTTCTTTGCACTGTTCATTTAAGAAAGCCCTCTTGTCTCTCCTTGCTATTCTTTGGAAGTCTGCATTCCATATTCTGTAACTTTCCCTATCTCCCTTGAATTTTGTCTCCCTTCTCTTCTCTGCTATTTGTAAGGCCTCGTTGGACAGCCACTTTGCTTTCTTGCATTTCCTTTTCTTTGGGATAGTTTTTGTTGCTGCCTCCTGTACAATGTTACGAGCCTCCATCCATAGTTCTTCAGGCACTCTGTCCACCAAATCTAGTTCCTTAAATCTGTTCTTCACTTCCACTGTGTACTCATAAGGGATTTGGTTTAGATTATACCTGACTAGCCCAGTGGTTTTTCCTACTTTCTTCATTTTAAGCTTGAATTTTGCTATAAGAAGCTGATGATCAGAGCCACAATCAGCTCCAGGTCTTGTTTTTGCTGACTTTATAGAGCTCCTCCATCTTTGGCTGCAGAGAACATAATCAATCTGATTTTGGTATTGCCCATCTGGTGAAGTCCGTGTGTAGAGTCGCCTCTTGTGTTGTTGGAAAAGTGTGTTTGTGATGACCAGCTTGTTCTCTTGACAAAACTCTATTAGCCTTTGCCCTGCTTCATTTTGAACTCCAAGGCCAAACCTACCTGTTGTTCCTTTTATGTCTTGACTCCCTACTTTAACATTCCAGTCCCCTATAATGAGAAGAACATCTTTCTTTGGTGTCAGTTCTAGAAGGTGTTGTAAGTCTTCATAGAATTGGTCAATTTCAGCCTCTTCAGCATCGGTGGTTTTTGCATAAACTTGGATTACTGTGATGTTGAAAGGTCTGCCTTGGATTCGTATTGAAATCATTCTATCATTTTTGAGATTATATCACAGTACAGTTTTTCCCACTCTTTTGTTGACTATGAGGGCTACTCCATTTCTTCTACGGGATTCTTGCCCACAATAGTAGATATGATAATCATCTGAATTGAATTTGCCCATTCCCGTCCATTTTAGTTCACTGATGCCCAGGATGTCAATGTTTCTTCTTGCCATCTCCTGTTTGACCACATCCAGCTTACCCAGGTTCATAGATCTTACATTCCAGGTTCCTATGCAGTATTTTTCTTTGCAGCATCAGACTTTCCTTTCACTTCCAGATGCGTCCGCAGCTGTGCGTCCTTTCGGCTTTGGCCCAACCACTTCCTCAGTAGCATGTTGGATGCCTTCTGACCTGAGGGGCTCATCTTCCAGCGTCATACCTTTTAGCCTTTTGTTTCTGTTCATCGAGTTTTCTTGGCAAAGATACTGGAGTGGCTTGCCAGTTCCTGCTCCAGGTGGATCGCGTTTAGTCAGAACTCTCCACTATGATCTGTCCGTCTTGGGTGTCCCTGCACGGCATAGCCCATAGCTTCTCTGAATTACTCAAGCCCCTTCGCCATGACAAGGCAGCAATCCATGAAGGGATATTACTTTTATTAATTTTTATTAATTACTTTTATTAATTCTGCAATGGAAGACTTAGGTTCAGAGATAAACAATAAAGATAATCTCCATAAAGAGTAATTAATGAGAAGTATGAACAAAGCCGTATCTATCTATCTATCTATCTATCTATCTATCTATCTATCTATCTATCTATCTATCTATCTATCTATCTATCTATCTATCTATCTATCTATCTATCTATCTATCTATCTATCTATCTATCTATCTATCTATCTATCTATCTATCTATCTATCTATCTATCTATCCTGCTTTTCTGTTTAAGAAGGACCCAAGGTAGCTTACATCATTAAAAGACAATATTTAAAGCTAGGTATACAAAATTGTGTGTCTTTTCTAACCTCCAAGTCAGTCAGTCTTGATATAGCTGTGTATGAGTACAGATCGTCGGAGGGGGTATCTTATATTATTACTTCTGTGTCCAGCATTAAAATGGATGCAAGTCCCTGAAAAGCTTTTTCCTTTAAAAAAAATCTGTGTTGCAGCATGGCCCAAGTGTGTAGTTTATCTCCCTTCTGAAATATCCTCAACTGATGAACTGTTTTTGACATTTCATTGAACTGCCAATGTAGAATTTGTAGCTGTAAACTGCGAAATTTTATATAGATAGATAGATAGATAGATAGATAGATAGATAGATAGATAGATAGATAGATAGATAGATAGATAGATAGATCGATCGATCGATCGATCGATCGATCGATCGATCGATCGATCTAAAGGCTACTTACAAAATGAAATTTGTGTCTTCAAAGACTTACTATTACTTACTATCAAAATGAAGGTTTTTCTTTCTCTTGCTGGGCAAACTAGTAGCAGTAGCTTATTTAACATGGAAGATTTTTTAAAAAATTGATATTAAAATTCATCTTTTCTAGAGACATAAAGAATATTCCTTTTGTTTACCATTATTTAGGCTCCCTCCACCTGAAAATGAAGCTTGATAAATAATTTTTATGGTCCCCAATACTCTTACCTCCAGAAAAGAGCAAGCCAAATATTGATATATTTACTCATCAGGAGTTGGATAGCTGGTACAAACTCTTGTGCAAAAGTAGTGTCATTTCCTTTTGAGAAACGAAGTGTACACATGTAGGGTGTGTGTATCAGAACTGACTGATTGTTTAAAAATATGCAAATGCTAAGTCTGATTCTTCCAGTCATCAAAAGCCACGACCATCATCATTTTCTGTATTTTCCTTTTTTTTTTCCCCCATAAAATTTCTTCTTAAACCAACAACAAAAATCTCTGGTGAATCAGGTCTTTATAGTCCAGCATCTTGTTTCACATGTAACTATCCCAATACCTATGGGGAGTCCACAAGTGGGGCATGAGATAAATAGCTCTCTCCCCTCTAGCACCTAGCCACTCTTAATCAGGTGCATGCTACCTTTGAACACAGAGATAGCTTATAGTCATGTTGACCAGTGGTCAGTGTATAAACAAATATTTAAAAACCCTTTTACGTAATTATGATTAAAGCACAAGATTATGACTAAAGCAATAATTTCCAAGCTATGCAAATTGAGATCACTCCTCATTTAAAACCTGGGCATATCTAATGCCTTAATGTCTATACCAAATAAACCCAAGAAATGAGCGCCATAGTTTGATTTAAGGTCTGCTTATCTAGGATTAAGCCAATTAAATGTTAACAAGATTTTTTCTCCCAAATATGGAGTAGCAGGTCTGGACTAGTAAAGATTTATAGTGGACACACAAAATGGAATACAGGGCTCCTGTACCATAAATAACTATGCTGAAGAGGAAATTTCATCAGCAGTAGCTTGTCATGTGATCTATACCTGCTGAAATCCACCCCACCCCCAAAGAAAACCCAACTGAAGGCTTGGGAGCATTGTCCTCTATATCATGTGACCATGTTACAAAGTTTTTGTAATTGTGAATAAAACTGTGCTGAAAATCAGCTGTTTGTAGATGATGACACTATCTAAGAGCCTGTCTACACTGGTATATAGATATGATTTATGGTTCCCTGATAGCAGTGTTTGGCACAGAAAAAAGACCTTGTCTGATTGTGTTTCTACTTAAAATGATGCATTCTTTTCCTTTAAGAGCTGGGCTGTATTTTTCTGGCATAGAACTAGGGCATGCAGTCTTTTTGAGATAATTCATTGAGATACAAAATAGTACTTTGTTCTGACTTTGTGAATGGGTACCAAGAGTTAAAATAGATTGCACTGAAGATAAGAACTTTTTAAGCATCAGCCAAATTTCACAGTGTGGACTGGCCCTTAGTCTGTATTTCCTGTCAGCTGTTTCATATAATTGACTGATGTACCACATAGGGATTGGGTTGGCTAGTGAAGTGATGCTGCAGTGTTTACTTGCTTTTAGTGGAAGTTGAGGAAACAATAGAGGTGAAATTTCTCCCTTCGTTTTCATAGGACCACGTATACCTTCATCAGAATGTGGAAAAAATTGCAATTTTTAGATTTGTCCATGTAGGCAGGAAGCCTTTAGTATTAATATGTATTTGTGGTATATGAATTAATATTTCGTAAACCCACCAATTTTATGAATGTGAGTAGAGAGGGACATGAACCTCTGGTTTGGTGGTTTGTGCCGGTTTGTTTATCGGCCAAACAGGTGTTTGGTGCTTCAAAACCCTGCCTCCTCCAGAG
Source organism: Intellagama lesueurii (assembly GCA_037013535.1). Classification (NCBI taxonomy): domain Eukaryota; kingdom Metazoa; phylum Chordata; class Lepidosauria; order Squamata; family Agamidae; genus Intellagama; species Intellagama lesueurii. Next base: position 52,230,011 of record JBAJHW010000003.1, on the reverse strand, counting down.
GGTGCCCACTCAGAGCCAGCAGCTTGGCTTCCCTGCCCACCTTCTCTGGGTGCTGCCTCTGAGTGGGCACCTGCTGGAGGAGGCAGGGCTTTGAAGTGCCGAACACCTGTTTGGCCAATAAACAAACTGGCAGTTCATGCCCATCTCTAAATATGAGATATTGCTTTTGTATCCCACATTCAAAAAGCATCAGAATGGCCCAATTGCTTTGAAATATTGTGCCCGCTTTGCCAACCAGAAAAAGTATGCCAAGCTTTACAGAGCAAAGGCCAGCATGAATGTTGAAGACCCCAATGTCAGCAGTCATGATAGTCTATGAGATTCCCTCTTGTGCTCACTAACATTCAGAAAGAGACATCAAGAAAGGGAAAATCCCAGAATCTGACTCCTTTTTTAAGCACATAACAACTTCTCTGCCAAACACAAAGCAATGGTAATCTCATTTAGGCATGGGTCTCTCCATGCTGGGAATGGGTCTTACTGAATTTAGATAGGGAAAATGAATGAAGAATTTAACTGGGCTGATTTTTGAATAAGAATTTAGCCAAATGTGCCCCCTTTTCATGCACATGATGGAAATAACTAGGTATCAAAATTAATTGAACATAGAAAATAGTGAAACAGTTTGCAGATGTGTCTATCCCTAGCTAACACTAATGTCAAAACTGTGACACTTCGTTATACTACTAAATACTCATATTCTAGTTCTTACTCTTCAGTTTTTGGAATAATGACTTTAGTTGTACTAAAGGTGGGGGAGAAAGCATACAGAATGAGGTTACTCATAAATACTGACATACTGTTATTTTATTGTACTTTCTTGACTGGAAAAACAACTCTTTCCATTTTCTTAATATCGTGCATGGTTTTTTCTGTGTGTATCCAAGCTTTTCTGAACTTAATCAACTGCAGCATAAGACATCATGAACGTTCCTATCCACTTATAAATAAAAATATTGTTTAGCTTTAAACACTTTGAGGAACAGTAAATAAAAGGAGGTAGCTTTTTCTTTCTCTAATGCCATTTTTAAAATGATAGTTTGGTTTCTTCTCTTAACACACTAAATGACATTCTGAGACTACATTTCCCCCCATCTAAATATATTTCAGTTTTTCACTGGAAAGTGTAAATAGTCTCTCGGAGTTAAGGGAGACAAGGCGAAATAAGAGTACCATTTAGCATCAATCAAAAAATGAGAGCAGAAAACACAGAGAACATTAAAGGAGTCTTCCAACTATCGTTTTGCAGCTGAACCTATTACACTCCAGCACTCTTCCTTCTACCACTTTATCTCCAGCCTGTCACTTCCCAAGCCATACTTCATTGTTATCTTTCATTACCTTTCATAACCACTCACAATCAGCTCCACTCTTATTTCTGCCTCACAGCATAGGGCATGCAGACTTTTCACTCCCAACAGCTTAGGTTCCTGTTGTTCTAAGACAGTGTATCAATCATAAGGTGTACTGTGTGTATCTGCCAGGCGATCATTCTTCTACACCCTCAGAGTATTTCCTTGGCCCAATTATATTCTTGGTTTAGCTGTCTGCCTCTTTCTCAGAAATCTATGACATCCAGTATCCAAGGGGGGGAAGAAGAATGCCCAGGGCTGCTTGGTTGTTGTTGTATTACAAAGTTTACATTGATACTAACCTCATAAATGTAACAGTAAAATGAATCTATAGCACCTATGTATACATGACTATTAACGGGAACCATGTTCTGGTGCAATCAATAACTTATTAGGAAACCACCTTATGTTCAAGCTGTGAAAAAACACTTGACTAACAAAGTATCTTATTTTCAAAACAGTCAGTGACTATTCTCTAGATATTCCAGTAAAAGACAAGTAGGCATGAATCCTATGTACATACTTTGCTAACATTGCTGACACAAGTAGCCTGTAGAAAGGTAATTAAATATTTTCAAAAATATCACTCAGCATATATATGAATGTTGGTAGAACTGGAAGTGGTTTCAGTAACATAGTATGTTATTACTCATGTGATCTATAAAATTAATTCTAGAAACTTGGTTTTTATTGTTTAAAAAAAGTCACAGCCCAATATGGAATTAATAGTTGCGCTAGGGAAGGTGTTTAAAAAAGCATGCAAGAAAAGAAAGAAACTAAATAACCTTCCATGGGCATGCAAAGACCTTTATTTTCAAGATGACTTTCTTTTAGTGACTGTTGATGAAGGGGGTGGTTCTTAGAACAGTACTGTTGTATTTTTGCTGTTTTTAATATTATTTTAATACAACTTTTATCTATGAGTTTTTGATCCAAAGTTTTCTTGAAATGCTTTTTTAAATATTGTAATAATATATTGTTTTTAGCTTTTGTACTGTTCATTTTTTAATCCTGTAAACTGCTTTGGATTCTTTATAGGAGAAAGGTGTGGTAAAATATTTTAAATAAATTTACAAATAATAAAATAAACCTCACACCGATTAAAATTATGTGTTTGTTGTCAGTAAGTGATGATGTCTAAAACAGAAATATAGGTCAAACAAGAAGGAACAGAAATTCTAGAACAACCGGACAAAATTGATTATGTAAGCAATCATTCTTCCCTGTGCATTTTAAAGTATTTATTTATATACAGAAATTGAGATCAGCAGAAAGTCTGTATTAGTTAAACCAGGGCTTCATGCAACAGACTCCATGCTTCATAACCAGCCAGTTACACATCAGTTTAATTATTTATAACAAATAGACGATTGAACATTTCTCAACAAAGTATTTGTTTTAGCATGAGCTTTTGTAGATGATCAACTTATTCAGGTACATGAAATCAAGTCTTCAGATCCAAGATTTGCATTTTGGAGGAAGGGAACAGAGTGACATGCAGTACAGGAAATAACAATTGTCTTGTTAAACTGGTCATAAACTTTCAATGACCTGCTTAGCATAAACATTCTGGCAATGGTAATATCCATTACAGAAGTTGGTTTTGTAGGTAAGGTCATTTGCACAAGTAATTTGAGGAGTTAAAGGAATTATCTTTGCTTCCAAGGAGTTGTTTGTTTTAACTGAACCTAGGCATCATAGTTCTTTTTTTTTGGGGGGGGGGGATCATTTAAGCTACACACAAAGCTCTTGCAAACCATAAATAAATGTAGTGTATTAAAGAAAAAAAAACATTATTTCAATCCAACAGTTACTCAAGCCATTGCTTATAGACTAGAATTTATGAACGTATCCCAATCCAGCTGTCTGCCTCTTCAATCTGCCCATAAAGTCCATCTGTTCTGCAGCAGCCCCTTTGATATCCCCGCCAGACTGTCCTGATAAAGTGGTTTCTGGCATCAGATATAGGTCCATTTACTTTGTTCTGTTGAGACTGCCCAGTTTGCCTCTGTAGAATGCTGAGGGGAATTGCTGACATAGATCAAAATGGAAGATGGTTGGTAAAAATACCATACAAACCTGTTTGTTTGTTTGTTTGTTTATATCTTGCCTTTCCCATTAAATGGACCCAAGTTGGGATAAAACCATATCTTAACAATTAAACATTGATCAAGATTAAAAACAATTTTTAAAACATTTTTAAAAAACATTTTAAAATATCCAAATTTCATAAATGGAACGTTTCCTCGAACACCAGTTACTGCTTAATAGCCTGCCTGATAAGGAAGGTCTTTGCCTAATGATAAAGGGACAAGAGGGAGGGGGACAATCTCAGGACAATGCATTCCAAAGCCTGGGAGCAGTCACTGAGAAGTCCCTCTCTCTCCTCCTTACCAAACAAGCTTGGGAAGGTGGTGGAACTGAGAGAAGGGTCTCCCCAGAAGATCTTAAAAGCCTAGTAAGCTCATATGGGGTGATCCTTTAAATAAAGACAGCAATATACTAGAGACAGCAACTCCACTCATTGCGCATCAAGGTCATCTTCAAGAAATCTAGATTGTGTTTATGAAAGTGGTGCAGTTGAGCTCTTACATATGTGGTCTGTGAATGCATAGGACCAAAGATACAACTGGCCTTTACTCATGGATCAGGATAAATCTCGTGCAGAGATGAGCACCAGCCCCCTTTGAGAGTGGTACCTAAATAAGAGTGCACATATTGTTGTTGTTTTAACTGCCTCTGCCTCATAATGCTTAGAGCACTCTATGGGTGGTTTACAACATAATTAAGCAAGGAAGACTTTGCTCCTCTGCAACCTGGGCCCTCAGATTGATGCTCATCCCACAATGTGTCTTTTGGTTGACACTCCAACCCAATCCTTGCCTAGGTCTCTTTACGTTACCTTCAACCTCTCTTTCAGAAAGGTGTCATTTGAGCAATTTTCCATTTAAATTCTGCATTATCTCATGTATTATTTATTTATTTATTTATTTATTTATTTATTTATTCCCTGTCCATCTAGACCAAAGTCTAGTCTGTATTACACAGAAGAAAAAGAACGAATGAAATAGTCCTTTTCCTTCACTGCTACACACTACTAGAATATCCAAGAACTATTTCTACTTAACTTATTAAATAAATAATTGAGTAAAACATTTTCTTTATTCAAAAGATTATGCTTATCATCTTTCTAAAAAAATTCTCTAAGGTACACTAACAGCTGTAAAGTGACTATTTGGCACTTTCCAGCTAACTTTCCTCTAATTAAATATTATTCCATTATACTAGAATATTTCTCTCCTGCCCTATATCTAAAGAGCTCAGGTAGGTGAACAATCCATAAAACTATTTTAAAAACTATTTTTTTAAAGAGTTAAGCATGTTAAAACAATTCAGGAAAGTCAAGGAATAAAGCAATCAGGAGAGAGAAAAATCCATAATCTAACAGGCAGAAAGCAAGATAAGATGTGTATGTGCTGTCAAGTCACATCTAGTTTATAGTAAATCTAACAGGGTTTTCAAGGTAAGTAAGATATTTAATGAGTGATTTTATCAGTGCCACACCCCCAGTGAGTTTCCATGGCTGAGCAAAAACTCAACCCAGGTCCCCTGAGTACAAGTCCATCACTCCCTCACTGGATACCTAAGGAAGAATGACAGGCATCAAAAGCTTAGGTGAAGAGGTAAAACTTAACCTGGCACTGAAAGGGAGCCAACATCAGCGCAATTGGACCTTCAGGGGGGATGACATTCTGCCACTTGGGCACCACATCCTGGAAAGTTCTCTTTTGTATTCTCTGCATAGTATATTGTTGCCAATAGTAGGGCACAGAAAAGAAGGGTTGCCATATTCTGGATTGCCACATCTGGGTAGACTAATTTGCACATATACAAACTGGCATAATATTCATATTGTGACAATTTGGCATCAGTTATGGCTTCGTTTATGTAGTAAACACTGATCTGAAAGACCCCATACAGTGTAATGGTTAGAATACTAGGAACAGGAAGACCCAAGATCAGATTCTGGCTTACTTACAAAGGTTATTTAGTGTCACTTGATATTTCTCAGCCAACCTATGTTACAGGCTTGTTTTCAGAATAAAATGGGGACAGGGGATTCATATAGAGCAGCTAGTTAATATACATAAATAATGGCATTGTTCAGCTTATAGAAATTTCTACTGATATTCTTATGCAACATGAGATCCATAAGAATACCAAAGGAATACCCTTTATGTGGGAATATGTAGAGAAACATGAGAGCAAATTTGCAGAAATCTGAGGAACAAACAAGGTATTGTTTCCATTGGACCTATAGATTCAATATTTTATTATAGCTAGTAAATATTCTAGCTTTACTTTCCTTGAAAATGCCAGTCCAACATGGCACCTCCCATGTTTGTTTATTTATTTTATTTATGTTTCATTTCTAGGCCACCATTCTCACAGTGAGGGCAGTGAGGGGAAACAAAGCATATTTACTTCCACTTTTCAATACAACTTCCCTAATCCCCACTGCCACTGGCTGCAACTTTGTTTCACTGATAGGGACTACGTATAATGTAGTAGAGAATAGATTCATAACAAAGCTTGGAAAGTTCATCTCTTGGACATCACATCTGAAAACCTTCATCTAGAAGAGTCACTGGCATTTAGAGTCACTGGGGCATTTAGTTCAAAAGGTATCTTTGTCAGTCTCTGTTCCTAATGAATACAAATATATCAAACTCTTAATTCACATTTACTGAGGTGAAATACCCATTTACCTTAGTAGGGCATATATATAAGTATGCAGTTCAAAGAACTATATCATACTCCCAAGACAAATGCATATAGAATTAGTTCTTGGAAAGGACATTATCATTTCTTTATTATTTTTTGAAATGTATTTGCAAAAATTTAAGATTTACATCAACCAAGCTCAATAAACTTAACCACAAGCAGAATCTTCTACTAATTTATCATTCTTCTCCTTCTTCTCTCCTTCTTTGGGTTTTCCAACTCTTTGTTTTTTCAGGATAGAACCTATCATGTTCCAAGCTAAGCTCCTAGAAGCCTGTGTTTATCTGTTTATTTGTTTAATATCCCACCTTCCTCCCAATAAAGGGATACAGGGCAGCATACAATCAAAAGCTTATAAATCTTTAAAAACCCTAAGACCCTAAGCTCTGCTGGATGATTCTTTGCAGGTTCAATGGTGCCAGAGAAGAAAGCTTTCTTTGCTACTGTCATCACCACCGTGTTTGGACAAATTTGCTCCAAGCTTTTGCCATAATTGCTCTAGTCTTCATCTTGCTTGTTTCATCACCACCAGCTCCCTAGTAAACAAGGAGGCAAGTTTGGCTGTACTTCCTAGGAGGGGACACTTTGTATCTATCATGCCAAGGAGATGACACTTTGTAGCTATCATGTCAATGGCCCTGGCCATGTCACATTCCAGGACTCAACCAGGGCGTTACCTGCCAGGGTGACAGAAAACTCCACAAATGCTGTCAGAAAACTGTTTGGATCTATCAGCCTTCCAGGGCAGACCATCTTAAAACCTTCCCTGCAGAGACTATGAGTTCCAGCAACTATTAATTGGAACTTGTTATTTTTGTGGAAACCTAGTAAGGTCCTTAACCTTAGACCTAGCTTTTTAGACCATGGCTGCCTTAATTCCCCAGCCAACAGTCATTCCTATTGCTTCCTTGTTTTCTATGCATTATAGAAAGATTTTAGCTGCCTGAAACATACAAGAACTAGATATTACCTCAGCTACACCTTTTACCCAAGAGAATGTACATAAAATGGTTTATACATTTGTAAGATCCTATCAAAATATGGACTGCTTCACTTCTTGGCTAATCTCACTGGAAAGTTTTTTCCTTGCAAAATAGTTGGCCACGAGAGTAACTATATGTTCTGCCATGTATTTGTCAAAGTTTGAAAATTTGAGTTTATAAGGTGTTAAAGTGATTATGGGGGATGTAGGGAGAAAAGTCCCTTGAAATGAAAATTCTTTTAAAACTGTGGCTTGATCAGCTGTTTACAAAAAGACACCATGAGATACACAGCTTGTTTTCCAGAAGAATCTAAGAACAAGGTCAAACTATACATAAATATTACAAAAGTATTCCAATCATTGCATATCAGTATTAGAGTGAAAGTAAACAAAAAAGGGGGGGGGAGATGTAATGAGATGAATTGATTTGTTCAGATGTTGAAAACATGAAATATATGTTGTTTATCAGTCCAATAGTAATTCAGCAATGAGTCAGAACCAATGTTCCCTCTAAGCTGCATGTGCACATGCTTGCCCAGAGCTCCATCAGGGTTGTGTACTGGCAGTCAGCATGTTTACTTCCCATTTCGAATGAAGCCCCATGCCACCCCATGCACACAGAGAGGCTCCCGTGCAGTGGAACAGAAACTTAGAGGGAACTCTGGAACTTTGTTGGTTAAAGGTTTTGGGTGTTGCAGGGCTTAAAAAATTTGATAACTATAACAAAAATGTTATCAGGAAGATTTGGCAATTTGCCAGATTTCAGGTTAGCAGACCACAGAAGTCACAAAGGGGTGCAAAAGTAATGAGAGTTTGTATTGTATTGTACTTTCCTTGGAACACCAGACTCCTGTAACTGGCAGGTTCTTGAAAATAGATTGCTTACAGATTTGGGGAAATCAAAACAATTTAAAGAGCTATAAATATGTGCAGATAGATACAAACAGACAGACGGGAAAGCATTCATCACAGCTCCAGGCCTATTTGCTACAGAGGAAAATCAGCATGGATTTTCCTCTGTAGGCTTAAATTGGCTTGGCTGGATGAGAATACTAATAATAATTTGTGTGTGTCTAATAATATGCTCAGAGGCTAAGAAATGCTTTTCACTTTATATATTCTTATTTTAACAATTTTGATAATTTTCTATGCTTTTCAAATACAGTAAGGCTTTTAAAGCTTTTTATGCCTTTACTTTAATGATGTGTTCTAGCGATGTATTCTCTGCCTTTTTAGGTTATAAGCTCCTGCATTTTTAAAATGCGTGCTCCTCTAAGTTTCAAACATGATTATAACATGAATTAAGTATTTACCTATAACTTAAGTGCAGTTTTCATATATTTTTAAGTATTTGTACCTACAGTTTTCTTCATCACTCTAAGACTTTTGTATTTTACAATTCTGAAGAAATTTTGTGCATATGGAACATAGAAGCAATGTAGATAAATAAAGCTTGTAGAATTTTTGCAACAGTGAAGAAATTTATAATTTGATACTCAAATGAATATTGATGCGATTGTCTATGGTTGTTTGCTTTCATTATAGAATTAACCCTTTATTGAGATAAATGCCAGCGGTGATGATCACAGGCGTCTGATTTCCCCCCGGGAGGACTATAAAATTCTATAGGACTCCGGGGCAGTGTGTGTGTGTGTGTGTATGTGTGTGTGTAGCACCTAGTTTCTGGGTCTCACATATTACTATTTCTATAATGGTTTTCCCCTGAAATAAAAATAAAAGCTTGAAATCTGGCTCAGCTGATCTCTCAGTGAGCACTATTTGGCAGGCCTGTGATCTAGGTAAAAAGCAGTCAACTAGGTAACATAGCTAACCTACAAAAACATCTCATGTCAGGTCTCAGGTAGCTATATGTAGAAAGAAGAGCATCTTCATTTATGACTTTCAGTCATTTGTTTAGTATCCAGGACTGATGAATCTCTTCTTTTCAGACCTGTTGCTTCTCATCAGCAAAATAACATCAGGGGCAAGGCTAGTTCAGTTTCTTTCATCATGCATTTATTCCACCTGAATACAAAGGGTCAGAATAGAGTTAGAGTAGTACTTAACACCTTAAACTGGGACTGGAGGTGTGTTGACTGGTAAGTACAGTCCCTTTAAAACCAATGTAATGTTGCTTCTGTGATGCACTGGCAATCTAGCTGCCACATTCTGCATTAACTATAGTTTTCACATTATTCTTTAGGGACAATCCCCACATAAAAGATGTTACTCTGAAATAGACAGGATGTTATTAGTGTATGAACCACTATGGCTGAGTTATTTCTGCTGAGGAACAGTCATAACTGTCAGAGCAGTCAAAGCTGGCTAAAGGCACTCAAAGCTACAAAGAACCTTGAATATCCAGTGACAAAGGTGAACACAGGGGTACTTTGAAGTTATGGACCTGCTCAGAGAAAGTGCAACCTCCTCCTTCAGTACAGGTCACTTATCCACATCCTGGACTTTGGGAGCACCAGCTCACAAACCCTATATCTTATCATGATTCAGTTTCAGTTAATTGGTCCCCATCCATCCTATTATAGCGGGTAGTGGTACGGTACCTGCAAATATGAGTGCCATAAGTGTACTCGATGGCATCCAACTTCAAACCCCTGACAACCTCATCAAATTGCTCCAGATTATTGTTAAACAATATACAGGACAGAATAGAACCCTGTTGTACTACACATTGCACAGCTTAATAGCTTGAAATAATTTAAATGGTGTTAAGTCTGCCTGTTGGAAGATAATAAGTAACTCAGATCTCTGTTATTGCTTTGTCATCCAGCCTATGCATACAAAGAACTGGCCTGATGCTACATAGCATAGCATAGGCCTGGATACAGGTAAGTTTCAGATGTTTTCTTTTTTAAAAAAAGAAAGAAAAAGCCCTCCCCCACAGTTTTATAGTCTTTTACAGCATTTTACAGCAGGCACAGCTTATATGTCATGAAAAGAACACTGACCCCCCCCCTCTTCTATCGCCGTCCATCTCCAACTATGATCATCTCCTTCTCTGCCTTTTTCCAGGTTACATCCTGTGTGCAGATACATTCTCATACTCTCTGTCTCTCAAACACACACACACACACACACACACACACACACACACACACACACACACGCACGCACGCAAGCACGCAAGCAAGCAAGCAAAGGATACTGCTTATATACCAACCCATAGTGCTTAAAGGACTCTCTGGGTGGTTTACAATTTAATTATGCAGGCTACACATTGTCCCCCACCCCCTTGGCAAGCTGGGTGCTAAATTTACCAACTTGAGAAGGATGGAAGGCTGAGTGAACCTCGAGCCAGCTACCTGGGATTGAACCTGGGTTGTGAGCAGAGGTTTGGCTGCAGCACTGCAATATAACCACTGCACCACATGGTTCGTGTGTGCCATGAGTTTTCTATCTCTCTCTCTCTCACACACACACACAGCAAGAATGCTCCAACCCCTTTCTTTTCTCTTTCTCATACACTTGTGCCCCATACAATGCTATCAGTCTAGACTTGTACACACACAATTCTTCCTTTCTCGTCCTTTTCTTTTCTCCATCTCCAATCTTCTGCTTCCTTTTCTACCTCCTCACAGTCCACTACACTGCTCATTGTTCCCCGCGACCCAGCCATCTCCCTACCAGAGCTGGTGGACTTTGTCTCCGCGGCACTGTTGGAATCCCCGAGGCTTTTAGTCTTGGGGGATTTCAACATCCATGCGGAGGCAGAGACCTCTGGACCAGCTCTTGAGTTCTTGGAAACCATGGCTTCCTTGAACATGTCCCAACATGTTAACGGCCCCACCCACGTGGGTGGTCACACATTAGACCTGGTTTTCTCCAACAACCGGAGCGAGCGTGGTCTGTTGGTGACTGACCTTGTGTCGGTCCCCTTGTCATGGACAGATCACCACCTAGTAAAATGTAACCTCTCAGTGGCCCTCCCACCTCGCAGGGAGCAAGGACCCATTTTAATGGTCCGCCCTCGAAGGCTACTGGATCCTATAGGATTCCAGGATACCATGAGAGGGATTCCGACAGATCTGGCTGGCGCTCCTGTCGAGGCTCTGGTGGACCGCTGGTTTACAGCCGCCACTAGGGCTGTTGACACGATCGCTCCTAAACGCCCTCTCCAACGCAGAGCTCGGCCTGCGCCCTGGTTTAATCAGGACCTACGAGCGATGAAGCAATTTAGGAGAAGGCTAGAGCGCAAGTGGAGAAAGAACCCGACGGTATATAATTGGATAGCTGTCAAGGTCGCGACTAACTTTTACCTTGCCAAGGTAAAGGCTGCTAGCTGAATACATCTCGCTAACCGGATAAGCGAAGCTTCAAATCAGCAGGCGGAGCTTTTCCGTATAGTACGCGACCTATCCAGAATTGGTCTGAGTGACGGGCCTCCCCCTAGTATATCACCGGACCAATTTGCAGCATTTTTTAAATCTAAAGTGGAGGCCATCCGCCGGGAGCTCTCTCCTTTTTTGGATACAGTGAGTCGAGCAGAGATGTCCAGCGCTCCGCCTTGCCCGGCCACTATCGATCTCTTTCAGCCTGTGACGCCAGATATTGTGGACAAAGTGCTTGATCGCTGTCGGGCCACCACCTCATCCCTTGACCCTTGCCCGGCCTGGCTAATCAAAGCAGCCAGGCCGATAACAACTGAATGGGCCACAGCAATAATTAATGGGTCTTTCCTTGAGGGCAGGGTTCCTCTTGCCCTCAAGGAGACACTCATTAGGCCCATAAGGAAGAAACCTAGTTTGGCGGCGGACGAAATTGGCAATTATAGGCCCGTCGCCAATGTTTCTTTCATTAGCAAAGTGGTGGAGAGGGTGGTTGCCGATCAGCTTCAGGCACATTTGGATGAAACAAATGCCCTGGATCCATTCCAGTCGGGTTTCAGGCCGCGCCACGGTACAGAAACGGCATTGGTCGCCCTGCATGATGACCTATTGAGGGAGGCTGACAGAGGTAAGACGTCTCTGCTGGTCCTCCTCGATATCTCGGCGGCCTTTGATACCGTCGACCATGGTATCCTCCTGAGGAGGCTCTCCGGGTTGGGAATTGGTGGCCTGGCGTTTGCCTGGCTCCGATCCTTCCTGGAGGACCGTCCTCAGAGAGTACAACTTGAGGAGAGGGTCTCGGCCCCGTGGAGCCTCAATTGTGGGGTTCCGCAGGGGTCGATTATCTCCCCAATGTTGTTTAATATCTATATGAGGCCGCTGGGTGAGGTTATCAGGGGGTGTGGAGCATCGTGCCATCAGTATGCTGATGACACCCAGCTCTACATCTCCTTTTCTCCAACTGCAGTGGATGCCGTTCCGTCCCTTCAGCGCTGCCTGGAGGCTGTACTGCAATGGATGCAGGAAAATGGGCTGAGGCTGAATCCGGACAAGACGGAGGTCCTGAGGGTGGGTGGCCCCTCCATCAGCGGTCTGGGGAACTCTCTCTCATTTGGGGGGGTGACTCTTACTGCAAAGAGTGGGGTACGCAGCTTGGGGATCCATCTGGACCCGGCGCTCACCATGGAGACTCAGGTGGCGTCAGTGGTCCGCTCCGCCTATTTTCATCTTTGGCGGATAGCCCAGCTGCGTGCCTATCTTGATGTTGGGGCGCTCACCACTTTGGTACATGCGCTTGTAATCTCGAGATTAGACTACTGTAATGCGCTCTACATGGGGCTGCCTTTGAGGTTGATGCGGAAGCTTCAAATGGTGCAGAATGCGGCGGCCAGACTTCTTAGTGGTGTGAGAAAATATCACCATATCTCTCCCACGCTGGCCGCTTTGCATTGGCTGCCCGTTCGGTTCCGCGTCAATTTCAAAGTTTTAATGCTTACGTATAAAGCCCTGAACGGTTTAGGGCCTCGTTACCTGGCGGAGCGCCTACTCCCACCAAAATCTACCCGTATCACTCGATCTAGCCAGGAGGTGAGGCTGAGGAGCCTAACGCCAAGGGAGGCCCGGAAGGAAAAAACAAGAAACCGGGCCTTCTCGGCAGTGGCTCCTCGCCTTTGGAATAATCTCCCTCCGGAGATCCGCATGGCCCCTTCGCTGGGCATTTTTAAAAGTCAATTGAAAACCTGGCTGTTTAGGCAGGCCTTCCCTCCAACCACTATTTGATTTATCTTTCTCATCTTTTCCATCTTGAACCAGTTTGATTATGATGTTTTATATCATTGTTATTTTAAAATTGTTTTATTTTATATGCTGTTCGCCGCCCAGAGTAGTCTAATGACTAGATGGGCGGGATATAAATTCAATAAATAAATAAATAAATAAATTGTTCCTACCTTCTTCCCATTGTTCTGCTTCCTCTGACATTCCTGTTTGTAGGATGGCTAAGTGTATTGCTGACCACAAAGATTCCTGTCATCTTGAATTATCCAGGGTGGAGTAGAATCAGAGGCACATGGTGCCAGCAGGAATCAGAAGTTCTAGATGCTGAAGGACAATAGTAGCATTACTGGTTTTATAGCCAAACGCCAGAAGAAGACTATGTATCCATGTATATATGATCTCATCCATTTTTTACTTCCTACAGTCTCTTCCATGAATGAGAACAATGGGTCACTGTAGAAGTTTCATCATTTGTTTTGACATGGAACTGGGCATTGGGGATGTCCATTTATCTCATGCCTGAACATAATGGATTCTTATCATATTATTCTGCACTGACATTTAAGATATACCATCCTTTCCTCACTATTGCATTTTTTCGTCTTCGAAATATGACTTGCAGCAATGGCATTTCATTTTATACAGTTTAAATTAAAATGCACACACAAACACCCACCCACCCACCCACACACACACACACACACCATAACAACTGCCATTGCAATTGGCAGAATATTGGCTGTTGTCATTAGAGGAGTCACATGTAATGCATACAAGAGTTTAGTGCTGTTCTTTCGGGAGAGCTTTTTAATGTGGCTGATGTATGTTATCTGCACAGCATGCTGCTGTTTTGCAATTCAGTTTGAAATTGTCTGTCAGCACTTTAAAAGGCTGCAAAGGGATATGTGAAACCAGTGCACTGACAAGGCCCTATTTAGCCTTATTAATACTTCACTGAAGTATTTTTTAAAAATACTACAAAAATATCACAGGATTTCCAAGGCATCTAGCTATTCTTTCCTGTGAGATACGAAAGCCCCAATGTGGTAGAATATTCCTCACACAAGCCATGCATCTTGTGTGCTGAGAACAGTAACAACAGCCCTGGGATGAACATTTATTTGTTGTATTTGTATTTATATTTTTTGATAACTTAATCCTTTCGATGCCCGGCACAGTTACTTGCAAGTTAGTTCCATTGACGTGACTGACTGGACCTTCCAGTCTTTTGAGTAAATGTGTTTGTGGGAAGGTGTAAAGAAAAGAACATGTTCAATTTCCAGTCGTGGTTTTAGAATCTCACACATTCCTTAACATTAATAGGATAATCTCTAAATCCATTCACATATCATCAGAACCACTTCATTATCTTGTCACGCTTAACATTCAGAATGGAAGAAGAGACACCACAGAGAAATACGTCTTGCTGTTTGTTATTTTGCTGGTTTTTCTTTCAATTCACACACTATTGTTCCCAAAAGAAAGCCAAGTTAAGACAAGATCTGTTTGAATGGAAACTCTTTGAATTGGTCTCAGGTGCTGCAATAACTGTTGGCCCCCGGGGGGGGGGTAGAAGCATCTCCCTGCTTCACCTTTATTGCTATTCCCATGACAGTATTCTATCAATGCCTATATTGACTGGCCAGTTATATCCCCTAAGGTAGGAGAATGCTTAGCCTACCAGCCAATAGTGTGTGGCCTACATAATGTCCTTAATTAGGCCTCAGAATCTTATTGCCACAAACAAAATTTAAACAAGAGGTTTTAAACACATCACATACCCCAGCGTAGATTGCTATTGGATATATTTGACACGGAAACATCATTGTAATGAGAGAGGTCATCTTGTACCTATATAGTTTACAATGACATTCCTTTATTCCTTTCTTATTAAACTCTTTAAAGGTCTTTTGGTGAGAGTCAGTAATTTGCATCATAAATCCTCAAAATTAGAGATTCTGCAGAAACCGTAGATAATCTGAGGACAGCTAAATTATGTCACAATTTTATAAGATACCGTATATATTCCATTGGCTATAAAATTAGACATGTTGCTTAGTTCTACACATGCACAATGTAAGGTAGTATCTTAGTATAGACTGTTGTCACATTGTTGAACTGTTGGTCTTATTTCTATACCCTAAACTTCAGTTTAAACATATTCTGATAAAAATCCAACTAATTTAATGAGAATTATTATCTTGTGCCTGTGTTTCAGAGAAGAATATAAAAATGTGTTCTTTATCATTTAAAAAATGGGCTGAATTGAAGTTGAGGGATTCTTCTTTGAATAAATCCCAGGCCTGTGGTATCTGCCTTCTTGTGCACATACAAGCCATTTTGGTTGAATAGGGAATTGGAGTTGACCCTGACCCCAATGTCACTGTATGCATTGGACTTACTCTTGTCTCAAGTCTGTAAGGTTGAAAGAGGATTTCTATTTATTTTCAAAAGTCAGTCTCCACTGCTTTCCTTCTTCCTACGTTCAAATCTCAAAGTGATCCAGGGTCAACACTGCACATTCCAAGCTATGTTGCTTTCCGCCCCGCATCTTGGTGTCCTTTCAAATGTCCCTTTGCTTCTGGCTATCACCATATCTAAAATTTCAGGTAGTACATTGCTCCAGGGAGTCAGATACAGGAACAGGCAGGCAGGGACAGGAAATTTGGCAGTGCAGGTGGTGTGCATGGCCCTGTCTTCTCTACACAGGTTCAGATTTCCAGTCCAGGCATAATGCCAGAAGAAGGCTATCAGTGGAATAGAGTTCTGTTTATTTCAGTGGGACTTTATTTCAAACATTAGCACAGGACATTCTGACCTACACACAGCAGTAACTCATCAAGGGAAAGACTGACAATTCTGTAAGCAGTACTGGGGGATAGATTATATTGCTCATCTTTATCTGCCTCAAATAAAGTATTTTCTTTCTTTCTTTGACTCAACAAATCCTCTGAGTTAAACATAATTCCCTTGGTCAAAAATTCAACTACTAGTCCCAATAGTTCTTTAATTTCTTTCACTAAACCTTCAATTTCCAGTATAACATCATAAGTTGCAAAATTACTCACATCCTCTGTGGATACAGATTTGTCAATCTGAACAGAATTATGTATTGCAGGGTTTCTTCCATTAGCTTCCTGGGGTAAACTCCTAGAAATGACATTTTTCCTAGCTTGATGGATGTCCTGCAACTTCTCAAGCATTTTACTCCTGTTATTCCACACAGGTTCCTCAGGAGGAATAACAGGGTGGGGGAAAAATCCTCCATTCTTAGTTAACCAAAATCTATATGCCATACTCTGTCTCACTGACAATAAGAACTACTATTGTGTTGTGTTTTTTAAATCCAATTTACAATCACTTGACTGGTGTGTGTGTGTGTGTGTGTGTGTGTGTGTGTGTGTGTGTGTGTGTGTGTGTGTGTGTGTGTGTGTGTGTCTCACATTCTTCTCCACAGAAGGAGGTGGGAGGTGACCCTCCCCTCCTGGCTTCAGGCTGAGAGGCTCACCTAGTAGCTGTGGAGGCTTATTGCTTTTTTTGCAGACATGTCTGGTTCTGGGTGAGCAAGTGGTTCTACTTGGCCAGGATGGCGGCAACAGTGGGGAGAATGATTGGGCATGGCTCATCTTTGCCTCCCTCCCTGGATGATGTGGGACTCTTAGTCTCTTGAGAACGGCCGGGGTGAGAGGGGGGAGCGTCAGGTTATTTAAGGACATTCCCCCCTCTCCCCGCCATCTTCCTTTTCTGGCACCAGTGAAGGAGAGAGCTCCGCTACGCTGAACTGTTGCAAAATGCGTCATTGTTTGGAGGCCTGTGAGGACATCGCTCGGGAGTCTAGGGGGGTAGCATCGGCTACCCCCTGTGGTTTGATTAATAATTTTATTTGATTTACTAGGCTAATTTTTGTACCTTCCCATAACCTCTGTGTGAATTTAATTTATATTAATTGATTACTTTAAGTTTAAATTAAATTTTATTTACCGGGGGGTAGTGCTGCGAAAGGGGGGGATCGCGACTGTGCGGCTTGCATGGGTCACGCCTCGGCGCGATCAAAGCTTGGCTAGTTGCTGGATATCTTTAAGGGGATAAATACAAGAGACTTATTTTGGCTGAAGGGCCAGTGTTGAGAACGCCTCACTTGATTGGTGGCCCATTAACCCGGAGCTTGCGAGGGTCGGGTAAGCAGGAGGCAGCCGAGGTGCGCCACGACCTCTCGGATCCACAGCAGTTAGTTTGGAGGATTCACAGCAGCTCGGGGTGTGTGCGGCCCAGCTGTTAGGCCCAACGGCCGTTGGCACTTCGATCTCCACCCCCCACACACACCATTCTGCTTACTCCAGGGATTGGAGTTTATAGTGTCTGGGTGGTGCTTCGTGCGAATAGCGCCACCGGTTTGGTGGCTTGGTGATGTAGCTGAGGCCATGAGGCACCAGATTTGAACTGTTAAATTTATTACCCACCTAGATCAAGGATATAAATACGATAAGTAATAAATAGATAATAAAATAAATAATTGATTAAAAATTATAATAATAAAATAAATAAATAAATAAATAGATAATAGAATCAATTAGAAATTAATAAGATATATATATATATATATATATATATATATATATATATATATATATATATATATATATATATATATATATATATATATATATATAGTAATAAATAATTAATTCTTTTAGGTATAGATAGCTTATAGGTTCATATAATTAATTTGAGTCTGGCAATTAATTATTAGGGGCTTCTGGAGTAGCATTAAAATTAATTATAATTTCATAAATTAGAAAGCAGCCAGCAGCTGTTTCACTAAAATTAATTGGATATTGTCTTCATCAATTACAAGCTGAATAAATAATTCGATCACAGGTAACCACTCTAGGAAGTATAGTTCATTGTATTCACAGCATACTTAATTAAAGTGATTAATAGTGGTTTTGGGAAGTTATAAAGTGCTTCACTGTGCAAAGGTTGGGTTGCAGTGGGGTAGTGGTTACAGCTGAGAATTGCCAGCTATTTTTTTCTTCCACTTTGGCAGTGGTCTAAGCAAAGTGGGATTAGCAATTGAGTTTAACACCTAAGCTGGTGAGACTCGTGGTGCCTTTTGAAAGTTTGGAACGCTAGGTTCAGAATGGCCAAGCGTAAGGGTCAGGGCAACAAAAAAGGGAAACAACCATCCAGGAAACAGCCTGTTCCACAAGTGTCTCCACCTCAATCTTCATCGGATGAGGAATCTTGGCCTGTATGGCAGCAGCAACAAGAAAAAATATCCGCTCTGGAGGCTGCAAGGTTGGAGCAACAGGCACCTCAGGCCGCCGAGGCTCAACAATGCCACTCAGGCTAAGAGCCATTGTAGGGCAAAACCTAAAGCTATAACTGATGACCTGATGTCTAGATTTGCTATTCTTGAAGCAGAGCAGCAGTCGGCAGGGACGTCCAGAGGTGATGCAGTTGGGGCAACAGCTACACCATGGTCACGGTATATGGACAAAGGGCGAAGGGTATCAACTACGGCCACGTCTGGTTCTGCAGCTGTGGTTCCTGACAGGCAGGAAGTGGTGGACGTGGAAGACCCGGATCAGCTATATGGCAGGGAGGACCCCAGCCTGGCAACGCCTTCGACAGGTGAGTCAGCCATTGCACTGGGCACTCAGTCACCGATCCCTGCCTGGCCTTGGGCTGGGAGCGGACAATTTAGTTCTCCCTTTTATACACCATACGACACACAGGGTTTCAGGGCCTCGAACGCTTCATGGCCCTATTCTAGCATGCAATTTGGTGGATGGGCAGCACTGCATCCCCAGGTTGCGTTTCCAGCACCGTTCACCACTACAGCTGGCGTAGGGGTCTGGATGTACCCATCTGATCCAGACACGGGTTACAATACCATGCCTCTGAGAGCATTGCCATTCGGTGATTACTCGATGCCCTTAGGTGACCATCTCATGCCGGCGACTCAAGAAAAAATCTGGTAAGGCGAATATGTCGATCTATTTGAGTTGTTAAACAGAAATGTGGGGAAAAAAAGGATTTAGACAAGGAGGATGAGAAAGACAAGGAGAGATGTAGGAGGAAGAAGCCAGACAGGACATGGTCGAACTGGCTACCGGGATTCTAAATCTATGCCGGGGTTGTCGTAAAGGCCCAACCATGGCGGGCGCAGTCCCTCTTTCAATATTTAGATTTAATATATAGAGCGTATGTAGATTTCGCTGGGCAGGCCTGGCTTAACTATGATGAATTGTTTCGTATGTGCAGCGCGATTAATCCAAATCTCAGATGGGATGAACCCCTACCGGGTCTTTGGCTGCAGTCCATGACACCAGCCAGACCTAATCTGGGGGATAGGTTTGATAGCAGACATCTGAACAGAAAGAACGCCAAAACTCAAAATCCCCACATAGGAGTGGGGCAGGTGGTTCAACCCCGCCTGCTCTGCTGGGATTACAATGCTAGAGGCACTTGCATCAGGAAGCCATGCCGTTTCAGGCATGAGTGCTCAGCATGTGGGGGTCAGCACCCCAAAATGTCGTGTGTTAGAGCAGGGGCTCAGTGTCAGAATAGAGGCACAGGAGGAGGTAAACAACCCAGCAGCAGCGGGGGTAACTCTGGAAAAGGGGCCCAGTCCAATTAGGATTGCCATTTTGGAAGCCTGGCTACATGATTACCCCCACGAGGTGGATGCTATTTACTTATTAGACGGTTTTAAGTATGGTTTTAGGATCCCGGCTGTAGGTGAGCGCAAGACATTTTTTGCGCAGAACCTGAAATCCGTGTGTGGAATGGAGAAGGTGGTTCAGGAAAAAATCAATAAGGAAGTAAAGGAAGGTAGAGTACTGGGGCCTTTTGAGATGCCCCCCTTAGAGACCTTGAGGGTCTCACCCTTAGGAATAGTCCCAAAGATGGTACAGGGTGAGTTTAGGTTAATACATCATTTGTCCTACCAAGAGGGAGTGTCGGTCAACAATGCCATCCCTCAGGAACTTTGTACAGTGCGCTACACCTCTTTTGATGAGACGGTTCATATAATACGGAAGTGTGGTGTAGGGGCGTAGATGGCAAAATGTGATATTAAATCAGCTTTCCGGATTTTGCCAGTTCGTTCGCAGGATTTTGATCTGTTAGGCTTTCAATTTCAGTGATTCTACATCAACAGAGCCTTGCCCATAGGCTGCTCTGTTTCATGGGTGGCTTTTGAGCAATTCAGCTCATTTATTGAATGGAAACTTAGGAGTCAGGTGGGCTGTAAGTCTACGGCCCATTATCTTTATGATTTTCTTTTTTTGTGGTGAAAGGAACACAGGGAGGTGTGCATTTATCCTGAACACTTTTTAAGCAATGGCTGAGGAGATAGGTTTACCATCGGCGGAGGAAAAAACAGAGGGACCGCTTTCCTTGGCATTGAGCTAGATACTGTACAACAGACGTCGAAGCTGCCAGACAACAAATTAGCTGACCTTAAGATTCAGATAGCATCACTATTACAAAGGAGAAAGGTGTCTCTGCAAGAGATTCAGGAGATTTTAGGCCATTTAAATTTCGCTTGCAGAGTCGTGGCACCAGGACACGCTTTTTTGCGTCGGCTTTGCGATGCAATGAAGGGCCTGCATCGCCCCTTGCATAGGACTAGGGTTATGCGTGGTATGAGGGAGGACCTACAAGTCTGGAGCCAGTTTTTAGCAGAATTTAATGGAATATCTTTCTGGAGAAGCGAGATAGGGCTCAAGGCGGACTTCCGGGTCCATTCGGATGCTGCGGGTTCTTTAGGGTTCGGAATTTATTTCAGGGGAAGATGGTGTACCGGCACATGGGCTGATGATTGGCATCAGTCCGGTATTACCAGGGATTTAACGTTCCTGGAATTCTTCCCAATAGTGGGTGCACTGTGGCTATGGGCAGAAGAATGGTCAAACTCTGTCGTGCGTTTTTGGTGCGACAACCAGGTGGTGGTTTACATTGTAAACAACCTTACATCTCATTCAGAGAGGGTCATGACATTAGTTAGGGCATTCATGCTGCGGGCTTTGAAATTCAACATTTTGGTTCAGGCACAACATGTTCCAGGAATAGACAATAGTTTAGCCGATGCATTATCGCATCAATAGATTGAGCGGTTCAGGGAGCTAGATCCAGGAGCCAATGAGTTCCTGGAGATTCTGCCCTCAGAGGTTTGGCAGATTGGTGCAAAGATGCGGAAAGGGCAATAGGCTTGGCCCTGGCACCGAGGACACGGAAAGGGTACTCGGCTGTGAGTATAGAGTTTCAGGAATTTGGGAAGCTGGTTAACCTGGAGCCTGTCTGGCCTGCACCAGTAGATCACCTTCAACAATTCATTGTGTATTTGAATAGGAGGGGATTGGCACCTGGAACTATTCAGGGTAAGTTGTCTGCGCTCACCTTCTACACTAGGATTAATGGGTATCAGGATTATTCCTCGGACTACTGCATTAAGAAAATGATTGAAGGGTGGTCTAAGGAAAGGGGTAGAGTTCAGGATAACAGGGCTCCCATATCACCTGCGTTGTTAGAATGCATCTGTAAACAGTGGGAGCTTTTGTCCAGGGATGAATATGAAATAGTTTTATTTAGAGCAGAGTCCTTGTTGACGTTTTTTGGGGCTTTTAGGATTAGTGAGGTAGTCGCAGCTGGTAAGAATGATGAAACTAAGGTAGCTTTGCAATGGCAGGATGTTAGGGTTGTGAACAATACAGTTCTAATTTATATTAGGCGATCCAAGGCTGACCAAGTAGGTAGGGGTGCTCAACTTACGCTAATGTGTCGCCATATAGAAGACATATGCCCTGTGAAAGCCACCATCGCGTACTTGGAAGTTAGGGGACAGGACCAGGGCTATTTCTTTAAGCATAGAGATAGTTCGCCATTAACAAAGTACCAGTTCTGGAAGTTGACAGATGCAGTGTTGGGCAGAGTTGGCATGCAGGGATTATGTTTTGGCACGCATTCCTTTAGGATTGGTGCAGCATCCACAGCTGCGGCCTTGGGGTATATATAATACAGATGAAATTAAGAGTCTGGGTCGGTGGTCTCTGTCCAATTATCGTAGGTATATTAGAACACTTCCTAACATATAGGCAGGGGCCTGGTTTGGTTATGTCTCTGCAGGTTCCATGGTGACAGTGAGACGATGACACGTTGTGATTTTGGGCCATAGCTACGTTTATTGGGCAGCGCAATATGCGGCTGCATCCCCATGGGGGAACAACCTGGGCCTTGGAGCCAGAGCCCACATTGTATGGAAAGGGCTGCGTGGAATGCTGTGGAGCCATTTATGCAGGGCTGTGGCCTTTGGCCAATTTCCACCAGATCTATTGGTAATACATCTGGGTGGCAATGATTTGGCCAGGTTTCATTGAAAGGCTTTAATTTTGGACATTTTATGCGACCTGAGATGGTTGAAGGCCACGTATTCGGCCATGCGTATAGTATGGTCGACGATCGTCCCTCGGTTGGCATGGAGAGATGCCAGGAATTTTTTCCCCGTTAACACAGCATGCAGGACTGTTAACCGGGAGGTTTGCAGAGCGTTCTGCGCCGGCCTTGAATCGTTGATTGGTCACCAGAGGATCCGCTTGGATAGGCCTGAGTTTTTTCGGAATGATGGTGTACATCTGTCCGATTTGGGTTTGGATGTCTTCCTTGAAGACATCAAGGGGGGCCTGCTTGCTGACTTTGATAGGCTCGATGGCGGGCATGGGACTTAGCATGGCTAGTCCCTATGCTGTGGTGGGTAGTGTGGATATAACAGGTTTTCTGGTGAGTCCCATTCCAAACTCAGGTAAGCTATAGCCCATCTGACCTCCCAGCGCTGCAAATCGTGCAATTAGAGTGCTTGGGGGAAAACATGCGCTGGGGCCACAACCGGACCAACAGTCAACAAGGAAAAGCTGGCTTGAGGTCCACGGGTGGTCAAATTGTGGCCGGCTGGGTTCCCGCGGTCTTTTAAGACCGCGAGAACTTGGAGCCAGGGACTCGCCCATTTGTTCCTTAAGGGGGCCTTTGAGACCCCTACGGTATAACCTGATTCCGCACTATGGCAGATCCCCCTTTGCCAAAGGATGGCAACATTTATTACGATTAATAAAGTGTAGCCCGTGTTTTAATCCATAATTCTTGTCTCGCATCTTTATTCTGGGGTTGGGAGGGCAATGATTCTCTGCTAAGTGCCTGCTACCTGCTTTAGCCCTGTGGAAAGCAATGGATGATCAATTGGACAACAGGACAGCAAGAGCAACAGAAAGGAGAATAGGTGGGAAAATGAGTGTGTGGGGGGAACTAGATATCTAGGAGGAGGAGGAGGAGGAGGAGGAGATGGAAAGAAATGGAAAGGAAAAGAGGGGGCAGGGTGCAAGTGGGAGTGGTAGCACAAGGGCAGGTGACTGAGGGGAATAGAAAGCAGGAAGGATTTGGAGGGCAGGGAGAAGAGGTTGGTTGAGGGATGGGGTGGAGCTTGAAAGAGGAGGGAAGGAAGGCTGGACTTGGATGACGGGTGACTGAGAATCAGCTGTTTGTCACACCACTGGATTTTTTTGACAACCTGACCAAGATGCCTTTATTTTTTAAAAAATTCCTGCTATTCGGTATAGCGTTGCTGACAATCAAAATAAAACTGTCACATTTCTCTCTGTGTGCATGTACCTCGTGTGTTTGCCAAAATTTCAATCAATTTTTAAAAAGCAGAACCCAATTCAGCAGCAGTTTTTATTGTCAGTAGAACCGAGCCCTCAGGTAGATATTTAGGGGACTATTTTCCAGTAACTGCTTCTTTTTGGTGAGGTGTTTGATAAATCAATAAGCAGGTTCGCTTATTCTTCTACAGGTGCTACTAGATCATACTTTGCTCTGGGTGTTGTTGTTGTTTAGTTGTTAAGTCATGTCCGACTCTTCGTGACCCCATGGACCAGAGCACGTCAGGCCCTCCTGTCTTCCACTGCCTCCCGGAGTTTGGTCAAATTAATGTCGGTAGCTTCGATGACACTGTCCAGCCATCTCATCCTCTGTCGTCCCGTACTCCTCTTGCCTTCACTCTTTCCCAACATCAGGGTCTTTTCCAGGAAGTCTTCTCTTCTCATGAGATGGCCAAAGTATTGGAGCCTCAGCTTCAGGATCTGTCCTTCCAGTGAGCACTCAGGTTTGATTTCTTTCAGAATTGATAGGTTTGATCTCCTTGCAGTCCAGGGGACTCAAGAGTCTCCTCCAGCACCACAATTCAAAAGCATCAATTCTTTGGCGGTCAGCCTTCTTTATGGTCCAGCTCTCACTTCCATACATCACTACTGGAAAAACCATAGCTTTGACTATGAGGACCTTTGTCGGCAAGGTGATGTCTCTGCTTTTTAAGATGCTGTCTAGGTTTGTCATCGCTTTCCTATTGAGAAGCAGGTGTCTTTTAATTTCGTGGCTGCTGTCACCATCTGCAGTGATCATGGAGCCCAAGAAAGCAAAATCTGTCACTGCCTCCATATCTTCCCCTTCTATTTGCTAGGAGGTGATGGGGCCAGTGGCCATGATCTTAGTTTTTTTTTATGTTGAGCTCCAAACCATTTTTTGCATTCTCCTCTTTCACCCTCATTAAGAGGTTCTTTAATTCCTCCTCACTTTCTGCCATCAGAGTGGTATCATCTGCATATCTGAGGTTGTTGATATTTCTTCTGGCAATCTTAATTCCAGTTTGGGATTCATCCAGTCCAGCCTTTCGCTCTGGGTAGGGGCAGTTATTTCCTGCTTCTGGAAAAAAATCTGTCAACTTTTTTTTGCTTCCTTTTTCCCCTTGCCATACTATAATCTTTATTACAGTTTTGGCCATTGTGCAAGGTGCATGAATGAAATGCGGAGACTCTGTTATTCCATGCGAGGGCATGGAATTGATCCAAAGTCCCAGAGTAACTGTCCTTCTTTCTCAGTTCAGAGTCTAACAATATAATTGCTGAACAACAAGATGGTTTTAAGAAAGGAAAGAATATTATTGACCAATGCTATGTCTTGTTGTTGTTGTTGTTTAGTCGTTAAGTCGTGTCCGACTCTTCGTGATCCCATGGACCAGAGCACGCCAGGCCATCCTGTCTTCCACTAACTCCCGGAATTTGGTCAAATTCATGTTGGTAGCTTCAATGACACTGTCCAGCCATCTCGTCCTCTGTCGTCCCCTTCTCCTCTTGCCTTCACACTTTCCCAACATCAGGATCTTCCCCTTCTATTTGCCAGGAGGTGATGGGACCAGTGGCCATGATCTTAGTTTTTTTGATGTTGAGCTTCAGACCATTTTTTGCGCTCTCCTCTTTCAGCCTCATTAAGAAGTTCTTTAATTCCTCCTCACTTTCTGCCATCAGTCTGGTATCATCTGCACATCTAAGGTTGTTGATATTTCTTCCGGCAATCTTAATTTCGGTTTGGGATTCATCCAGTCCTGCCTTTCGCATGACGTATTCAGCATATAAGTTAAATATGCAGGGGGACAATATACAGCCTTGTCGTACTCCTTTCCCAATTTTGAACCAATCAGTTGTTCCATATCCAGTTCTGTTGCTTCCTGTCCCACGTATAAATTTCTCAGGTGATAGATAAGGTGGTCAGGCACTCCCAATTTGGTCTCTAGTTCCTCTGCCCCTTCGAAATCCAGCTTTTACTTCTGGGAGTTCTCGGTCCACATACTGCTGAAGCCTACCTTGGAGGATTTTGAGCATAACCTTGCTAGCTTGTGAAATGAGTGCAACTGTACGGTAGTTGGAGCATTCTTTGGCACTGCCCTTCTTTGGGATTGGGATGTAGACTGATCTTTTCCAATCCTCTGGCCACTGCTGAGTTTTCCAAACTTCCTGGCATATTGAGTGTAGCACCTTAACAGCATCATCTTTTAAGATTTTAAATAGTTCAACTGGAATGCCATCACCTCCACTGGCCTTGTTGTTAGCCATGCTTTCTAAGGCCCACTTGACTTCGTTCTCCAGGATGTCTGGCTCCAGGTCAGCAGCCACACTATCTGGGTTGTCTGGGACATCCAAATCTTGTTGGTATAATTCCTCTGTGTATTCTTGCCACCTCTTCTTGATGTCTTCTGCTTCTGTTAGCTCCCTACCATTTTTGTCCTTTATCATGTCCATCTTTGCACAAAAGGTTCCTTTAATAGCTCCAATTTTCTTGAACAGATCTCTGGTTTTTCCCTTTCTATTATTTTCCTCTATTTCTTTGCACTGTTCATTTAAGAAAGCCCTCTTGTCTCTCCTTGCTATTCTTTGGAAGTCTGCATTCCATATTATGTAACTTTCCCTATCTCCCTTGAATTTTGTCTCCCTTCTCTTCTCTGCTATTTGTAAGGCCTCATTGGACAGCCACTTTGCTTTCTTGCATTTCCTTTTCTTTGGGATAGTTTTTGTTGCTGCCTCCTGTACAATGTTACGAGCCTCCATCCATAGTTCTTCAGGCACTCTGTCCACCAAATCTAGTTCCTTAAATCTGTTCTTCACTTCCACTGTGTACTCATAAGGGATTTAGTTTAGATTATACCTGACTAACCCAGTGGATTTTCCTACTTTCTTCATTTTAAGCTTGAATTTTGCTATAAGAAGCTGATGATCAGAGCCACAATCAGCTCCAGGTCTTGTTTTTGCTGACTGTATAGAGCTTCTCCATCTTTGGCTGCAGAGAACATAATCAATCTGATTTCGGTATTGCCCATCTGGTGATGTCCGTGTGTAGAGTCGCCTCTTGTGTTGTTGGAAAAGTGTGTTTGTGATGACCAGCTTGTTCTCTTGACAAAACTCTCTTAGCCTTTGCCCTGCTTCGTTTTGAACTCCAAGGCCAAACTTACCTGTTGTTCCTTTTATCTCTTGACTCCCTACCTTAGCATTCCAGTCCCCTAGAATGAGAAGAACATCTTTCTTTGGTGTCAGTTCTAGAAGGTGTTGTAAGTCTTCATAGAATTGGTCAATTTCAGCCTCTTCAGCATTGGTGGTTGGTGCATAAACTTGGATTACTGTGATGTTGAAAGGTCTGCCTTGGATTCGTATTGAAATCATTCTATCATTTTTGAGATTATATCACAGTACAGTTTTCTCACTCTTTTGTTGACTATGAGGGCTACTGTGGGAGACATGAACTCAGCAGGCTGATGGGCTTTGTGGTGATCACCAGCTAATTAGGATAGCAAAGAGTCTCTTAGAGATAGACGTTAAAGAAGTCAGCCACACACACAGGGATCTCTGCCAGCAGTGCTCCTGGTGGGCGACTCATCAAGGAAGCAGAATGAGAGGTCTTCTTCTGCCTTGCCCCCAGGAGACTGTCCTTTTATTAACATTACAAGGTCACAGGTAGTGACAGCATTACAGATAGTAGACAGGGTTCAGATAGGACAATGGTTACATCATGTTATTAGGATTGGTCTGGGGAAAAGCAATTAATCAAGCCCTCTGATTGGCCTAAGGAAAGGCCTCTATGGCAAGCTCTCTATGATAATGAGAAAGAGGAAGAATGGTGGCAGCTCCTCCCCTCAGAAGCAGCCCCATGTTGCTAGGAGAGTTTTCTCTCACTACAACACCCATGTGGCTTAGCAACCTTGGGAATGGCACCCCCACAGGCTACTCCATTTCTTCTACGGGATTCTTGCCCACAATAGTAGATATGATAATCGTCTGAATTGAATTTGCCCATTCCCGTCCATTTTAGTTCACTGACGCCCAGGATGTCAATGTTTATTCTTGCCATCTCCTGTTTGACCACATCCAGCTTACCAAGGTTCATAGATCCATTCCAGGTTCTTATGCAGTATTTTTCTTTGCAGCATCGGACTTTCCTTTCACTTCTAGGCACGTCCACAGCTGAGCGTCCTTTCGGCTTTGGCCCAACCACTTCATTAGCTCTGGAGCTACTTGTACTTGTCCTCCGCTCTTCCTCAGTAGAATGTTGGACGCCTTCCAACCTGAGGGGCTCATCTTCCAGCGTCATATCTTTTAGCCTTTTGTTTCTGTCCATGGGGTTTTCTTGGCAAAGATACTGGAGTGTCTTGCCAGTTCCTGCTCCAGGTGGATCGCATTTAGTCAGAACTCTCTACTATGACCTGTCCGTCTTGGGTGTCCCTGCACGGCATAGCCCATAGCTTCTCTGAATTACTCAAGCCCCTTCGCCACAACAAGGCAGCAATCTGTGAAGGCTATGTCTTGTACCATCTCATAAATAAATAAAAATTTGAAGAGGCCTAAGAAATACCTGTGTGTAACTTTTGTAGACATTAAAGCAGCGTCTGACAGAATAAATCAAGAAAGGCTGTAGAGAAAACTTTGGAATTTCAAAATCAATACAAGTTTATTTACTCTGATTAGAAGTTTGTATGCTGATACATGTATGAACGTGAGAGGTGGCCTGAATGGCCTGCTGACAGATCTAATTCCAACCCCTAAGGGAGTATGGCAGTACTGTTTATTAGCTTCTATTCTTTTTAATTTTTATATAAATGATGCAATATTGGACCTCAAATGCCTGTTTCAGTTTCAACCCACAAATTGTCAGCTCTGCTGTATACAGATGATATGATTTTAATATCACACACTCAACTAGGGATTAGATGCTTGTTGAAAGATTTTGGCAGTTAGTTGTAAGGAATATTTTCAGGTAAATTATGTTAAAACAAATGCTGTAGTGTTTGGAAAGCACCTTTTGAAGCATAAGTGGTCTGTGGATGGCCAAGTGATTGAACAAGTGAGATCTTTTAATTATCTTGGTGTATGGTCTGCAGATGGGGCCATTGGTACCACCATCTGGCTGCTTCAACCTTGAAGGCTTCAAGATCTATACAGGCAGTTTTGAGGTTTCTAGAACAAAAGGTGGGAATACAGTTACTTCTGCTCTAAGAGTAATATATGGGCAAAGTGATCCCATAGTTATTTTATGGGGAATAAATATGTGGAAGTACAAAAACAAAACATTTGGGAACTGAGCAAAAGTAATATCAGAGCTGAAACTGGATTATGTCAATACAGTTTTATATCTATGTTGCCTAGTTCATGTATTACTTTAAGCTTCTTAAAATAGAGGATTCCAGGCTACCATAAAATGTGTTCTAGAACAAATGAAATCTGACAGCCAAAATACTTGGATAGCTAACTATGAATAACAAATGCTAGCTTTTGATTTAATTCCACAAGTCCGCCAAACAAGAACCTTGGAATGGATTTGCACATCTGTAAAGGAAAACTTGAGAGACATTTCTACTAAGCAGGATTTGAATACAGTTAAAATTTCTTCATTTCTTCATTTCCCACTCATTTATGAATTATTTACATGACTTCTTAGCCTCTTCAGTTAGAAAAGCTTTTTTAGCACTAAGATTTCAAACTATCCCATTGCAATATGTGGAAGGGCACTATACCCAGACAGCGCTTTTGTATATGTGAAGCCCAAGTAGTCAAGGACGTAAATACATTGCTTACTGCATTGCTCTTTATATTCTGAACCTAGAGCAAATTTATATCAAATTTGGTTGAGGACATGCCATACAGAAGTGACCAAAACAAAAACATCTATCTGTTTTCTGATGTTAATAAAGCAGTAACAGGTAGAGTAACAAGGTTTGCAGTAGCAGTCCAAAAGTTGAGGAAAAAATTTGTGAAGACCCATAGGATTAATTGAAAGAACTATCTTCCTCTCCCCAGCAAGGAAACCTTACTTTTGAGAAAGAGTGGAGACTAAATGACAACAGAGAGGCCCTGAGATAGAGAAGACCTTGACCCCTTCCTTAATTCAATGGAAGTAACAACCCAATGCATAGCCAGGGGCATCCTTTTGGGCTAAAGCAGATAGGATTGTAATTTCATGTGCTTCCCTGACTTACATCAGAAACTTGAGAAAACTATAATCCTATGTTTCCTGGTGTGATATGATTAATTAGGAGAGTGAACTAACCAGTCCTTGTTCTTCAGCAAAAAGCAGTCATTTTGAGTGTCAGAGAGAGCAACAAGGTTTCTTCTTTCTCTTCTAAGCCATCAAAGCAGCCAATTATCCCTGTTCCTTCCCAGACATATGTGCCTTTGCTTGAGAAAGAAGTGGAGACTGGCAAGAAAGGGTGGGCAAGCACTTTGTCTATTTTTCCCCTAGGCTTTAAGGAAGGAAGGAAGGAAGGAAGGAAGGAAGGAAGGAAGGAAGGAAGGAAGGAAGGAAGGAAGGAAGGAAGGAAGGTTATTAAAAATTGCTTAACATTCCAGGTAACCTTCACATAAGAAAAATTTGATTTGTTTTTATGTATTTTGTTTTAACTATGAAATTACCTTAGAGATGATCAAGCCTGAGATTTTTCCATTTCTTCTGTGTGGCACACATACATGCCACCCAGTCTCAGTCTGCCACCAAAGTGACACAGCGTTGGATTGTAAAGGGGGAAAAAGAGAATCCACCTCTGCCTCCTTTTCTGTTGCCCACTCTGGGGTGTGCGTGATTTTTTAAAAAAATTATTGATAAGTGACATATGTAAGAGACTGAGAAAATTGGGTATCATGGTTTTGTCGCTCTTGCGGAAAACAGGCCTTGTAGATGTGCCTGAGATGAGCTGAAAGGGAGAAGGAAAAGAAATTTCCCACTGTTAATTGGGAGGCAGCAACCATCTGTGCCTTATCTGTGTGATAAGGAAAGTTCGAAGGCCCAACTGAATCCCATCCCTGGTACTGAGTTAATTAGCAGAATGGTTTCGGTTGAAATAAGGGAGATACTCTCTTCTTCTCGAAGGTTGAGGGCAATTTGATGCTGATTCGAGGATCTCCTAGAAATGTCTGGAAATTAGAATGTTGGGTATAAATATGGAGAGAGAAGTTAGTTTAGCCTATTTATCTCTTAGGAGAATCCTATGATCATCTGCTGGTCTGCCGTTTGATCTGCACTGTGCATATGCTCTGGAACTATGCTGAAGCCATGTCAGGATGTAAGTATTGGCTTCAGTTAGCTAGCTTTGTTATTTTCTTGTGGGATTCTTCTGGAATTGTTCTTGGTTCCAACCTTGTTGATTGCTTATTTGCTCCACATCTTTTTTGTCTGTTTCTGCAACTTTTGAAACTGTTTGAAGTTTTGCTGTTTCGACTTTTTCACCATCTTTCATACAAATATAAAACTTTACAACGGTTCATTCATTATGGGAATCAGAGGATTGGTGGTACTTAAAACCAGGCCTCCCGTCAATCATCTACTGGGAGATCATGTATTTTGTGGGTATTTTTTGGCATTCTTGCAGGGCTGGTTTAAGGGTTAAAGCACTTAACCTTGTGGATTTTTGGTAACCCCCTGGAAACACTGCTAAATCAGAGTGGACTAAGATGTTGGAAGGGTACCAGGCAGGAAGATTTTCCCCAGCCATTAGTACATTTGGCACTCCTGGATTTTACCCACACCAGGAAAGTCAAGGTAGTGTGGCTACATGATTAGTAGGATCCTCTCTGACCCAATGTAATCTTGACAAGCTATCCCTTCTGTGTCCCTTCAGGAGAGACATTCAGGAGAGCAACACAGGCTAGCAGGATTATCTGGCTGAATCCTGGATTTTGGGAGGCTTAAACAGTAATTTCAACTAAGAAATGAAGTCAGCACAAAGAGACCTGGCAGGGATAAGCAGCAGAACGGTTCAGGAAGAGATAGACACAGAAAGAAGACTCACTCCAGAACATCTAATATGGCTACTGTGTTTCTTTTATCTGGTTTCTGGCCAGGCTGTCTAGTGATCTGGCCGCTTGTTAATCATGTGTCCTGTTTTGCCTTGATCATTATCTTCCCACCAGGCTAATCTAGGGATAAAGGACATAGAACAGGTCATTTTACTAAACAGAAAAAAGAAGATGAGCAGACTATTCTAGGATGCTGGCTTTCCCAGACCACCTGACAAAGCTTTTAGTATAAAAACAAAAGAAGGTGATTTAATTTAATTTATCCTGTGACATGACTCATTGGCTGGGGTATTCTTATCTTCTATGTAATTTTAATGGGAGTCATTTAGACCTCTTTTCCTGTCATTTTCTCTTGAGGGCTTGGCTCACCTCCCGACCTGACCTGATTTCTTCTCAGCCAATGTTTTTAAGCTATATTTGTCCTTTGCCTGACAAGTCTTCCAGTTAAAACAGTCTGTGGCATGAACATAATGTGTCTTATTGCACTCTTCAGGGATTGTACAAACCTGGCCAGTTTTGTAACAGTGGTGATGGAATAGTGCCTCCAGAAATTACCAAAGTTGTGCCATTCATCTGTATATACTTCTCCTTTATGCACCCATATGTAATAACTGGTTATCAATTGTGATTAAAATTCACAAGATGTTCCCACGTATAAAATGAATGGTAGCGTATGGTCGTAAGTGATCATTTGGATAGGATATACGGCAGAGGTTCCCTTGAGAGCAATGGCTGCAGAGTGCAATAGTAGGAATGCTGATCAGAAATTCAACAGTGGCAAATGTCTTTGGACTGAGAGTACAGAATGTTCATTAAAACAGTTCATAATTACAGAGGTATGTTTCTGAAGGCCAGCTGTTGCATTTCCTCTGATCTTGGTTCTCATGGATTTTTTAACTTCACCAAAGTTGATTAGGTTCTGAATGAGAATCATTTAGCATGATCTGGTAAATTAAACTCACTGGTTTGTTTCACCCTGAGGGGGGAAAATGATAATTTGTAAGAGCCTTTTCAACAATAAATAAATAAACAAACAAACAAACAAACAAATAAAAGACAATAACAAATTTGAAGTTAAAGGTCGGATATGTTAGCAAAAATTGTCATAGATTTCTAATGTCTCTTTGTATACAAATGGTATGGATGGATGGATTTGTCAGTTTTTCAAGGATTTCAGAAATAAATTACAAATTATTTCTGTCAGATTGATGAAGAAATTTGCAAAATACAGGGGTCCTACTATACATTTTAATCTTTTTGAGCACTGGAATAACAATGCCAGACTATCCTATACAAGAGCTACATGAGTATCTTTTCAATCCCTGGGCCACATGCAATATGAGCTCAGCTATTCTTATAGGGATTTCTTTTTTCCTTGCTTCTTTTTTCCTTGCAGCAGGGAAAGAGCAATCTGTGTGAAACTGGGGGGAAGGAGTGGTGTTTGCCAGTAGTGGAAGCAATTAGGGTATTCTTAATGTCTCAGAGATACCTTATGCTGTTGGCTGGTCATCTTCTGCCTTCGGCATTTTTATCCCCCTTTCCGCAGCTTTCACTGAGTGACTGCAGAGCTACAGTAGGTACCGGGGTTTGTTACTCAGCTAATAAATAATATGTGCTTGTGTGTTCTTTCTATTTGTACTTCTGGTTTCCCCCACACACAACAAACCACAGTGATAAGAATGAGCATCCTACCAGCATTCATTATCAGCTTGTCTATTATATACTAAATTATCTTTCATATTTCCTTGTAGTTAAAACTGAAACAGATGATGAACAAGTATGTGTGGGCTTTAAAAACAAAGGACAATACACACCTTAAACCTACTGCACTGCATAGGTGTCCCCCCCCCCCCAAATACAGTGAGTTTACTCAGTGAACAGAGGTTCCAAGAAAAAAAAGGATTGATGTCACTGCTGGATATGCTGGGCCTGTAAAATGCCTAAATTTTGTTCTGATTAGTTCAAGATATTATCATGGAGTCAGTTATCCATTTCTCACTGCCCTTGGAAAAGATGGATGGATGACTTATAATGATAATTATGGCCTCTTGCAAGTCTAATGACAAGAATTGGAGGGAGTGTACACAATAGCTGTGGAAAGGAAGATCTGTAATTGCTACCTATTAATCTAATAGCAAAAGATAGAAATACATAGAATGATTAACACATGCAATGCATAGTGATAATTTGTGATAATGATTGTGGTGAAATGACTTAGGTTGCATCACAGACTACAACAATATGCATGCATATATACATACATATTGAGTATTACCTATGGACATGATGCAAAGCTGCATAATTAAAAAATGTTGGTGATTTTTTGTGGCCACACTGAGACTCCCCACCAAGACTGTGTCCTGCATCAGTGAGACTTTGTATCCTTTTGTGAAAGTGAGACTCTGGTCTCCTCTTCCACATTCCTATTTTGTTTGCTTGCTTGTTTTCCTGTTCCACATGCAAAATTGCCAAATTTTGTGCAGCTGCCAACTCTGGTGAATCTTGCACAGAAATAATGCCATTCTATGCAGGAATTATAACAATCCTGTGCAATGTTTTCTGTCTTTTCCAGATGCATTCTGCACAGGAAAGATGCTATTCTGCACAGGAATTGCAATAAACCTGCACAGCATGGCAATCCTTCCAGGGAGGGGGGGGGGAAGGGGGGGGAGGGTTTTCTGTTGAATTTTCTTTCAATCACATTTTTTGCAATTTATGGGCAGTTGGGGCAAAATGAAATTGTCTCACAACATTAGGAGAGGGACAAGGGATATCTCTGAGAATTTCATGGATTGCTGTTCTTACAAATAGAATGGCCAAGGGATCGTTTGTGTGCCAGATTTCCATGGAAACAATGCTGGAGAGACCTACCCTCCATCACCTCAAAGAACATTTCTTAGAAACTTGCCAAAAAGAATGAAATGTCTTTCTTTATTTTTGTAGTGGGAGATGATTGTATAAAAATATACAGGGAGCTTCAGGTGAACAGATAAAACTACAGCTTAGCAATTTCTCCTTTCTTAATTCTGTGTTCGCCACCGGCATTTGTAATCTTTTGGAGCAATAGTGCCAGAATATAAAATCTTGCAATAAATCAAGATGCTTGTCTTCACAACATCTAATGAATTAAAATATTAGAGCATATATACTTATGACAATACTAATAACTGTGTCTCTCTTTTTGATGGGATGTGTTTGAATTTTTCTTTGGAAGAAAGGCCTCTACCCACACTTTTACATCAGGAAGAAATATATGCATAAAATGGCATCTCACATTTTTCACAATCCATTTTTTACAGTCTTGGAGAGAATAAAAACTCTCACAGAGGACTAGTGCTAGCATCTGGAATGGTTGAGTAAGAATGGAGGCACACCATTTACGGCTTGATAAGTAAATACTAACTAGGGATGGAAAAATCTGTAACTTTTCTTGTATCATGCAGTCACATTTTTTAAACCTCAAGTTCATTCTTTGTCTGAGAATACTTGGACCCAGGCACTATGGAATGGCTGAGCTAAAGAAAACGTCTTAGGTCATGATAGACAGGTGCTTAGCCTACTGTTTGGATTGCTGTGAGGTTGGGTAGTTCACTCCTTTTGATAATGATGATCACATGGCACCATTGCTGGAGTGAACAAAATTGTCCCCAGAGCATTCACACCCTCAGCTTTCTGGCCCCTGTCAGGGGCTTCTATTTTTTTGGTGGGGGTAGCCTCATTCTAGTTCAGTTCTTCTCCAAATGGCATACTGGGTTTCCTAGTTCCTAATGCCACTTGCAGACAAGCCTTTGCTGCATCCTCTCTTTTATCATTGGGGTCCATTGGGTAAAGTCATCACCTTCTGGACAGCAAGTACTGTTGCTACTGCACGGGGAATGAATACTGGTGCAACCCCATCACCTTTGGGGCTGGATATGTTCCTGCTGTTGTGGTGGTGAAGTGGAGCAGCAGTTTGCTTCCAACCTAAGCTGGCAGGACAGCTTGAGCCTCCTCCGGAATTATCACAGAATACCAGATTTTGGGACCATAGTTGAAGGCTGTGTTGTAAGTCTCCTGTAGGTATTTGAAAACAAAATGCTGGCTTACATTGGTTACAGTTCTATATTAATTTACCTAGAGTACATCTCAACGACTTCAGCACATATCATCATCATCATTTTCATTTCTTGGACTCCTTTTTCTAAAAAGACTCTTGATAATTTACTGATAAAAAAGTTAATCATTTGCCCTAAAACTCATATTTAAAATCCACTTTGTAAAAGTGTACACTATGTGTTTGATCCACATCTGTTCTTACATTCTTAAGCAGGGGTTCAGCTTATGTAGCATTTCTTATCAATTCAATTCTCTTCTCTTCTGACAGTTGACAGCTTATGCCAGGACAATTCTCAAGTGTACTATTCTGCATTCTCATGAAACTGGCTTTTTTTGTGTGTGGTATGAATGCACCTCAGGAAGGAAGCATGTCTCACGTAAGAGTTTCCAAAGGGATTCTTTTCATGTTGCAGCTATGTAGGTATTCATCTATCTTTCTATTTATCTAGACTTAAACAGACTTCACATTTCTGCACTGCTGATGTGATATGGTGCCCTTAAACAGAAAAAGAAGGCAGACAGAAAGACAAATATGATCCTTCAATCATTTCTTCCTTCCCAGTAGATTTTTGTGCAGAAAAGAAATTAAAAAAAAAACACCATAAAAATACTTCTATATGTTCAAGAAAGAGATCTGTAGCATCAGTTCTGGTGAAGAAATTGTTATAAAAATGCAGAAGTGCTCCCATAAGAAAGAAATCTACTGAGCTGTGTTTAACCTCAGGCATTGAGTGTTGAGTCTGTGCTGTAACAATAATGCTAATAACGATCCTAACATTTTAATTTAATGATCTAATATGCAGGATTGCTCTTGTCTTGTAATGGGAACCACAATGAACATGAACATTCACATAATATCTTATTATATTTTGTTGTACGGTTTACTGATGAATTTCTAACACAAACCCCATGCTGAGAGTGAAATGAGATTTCTCAGCTTCACAACTGCACTACAGTGCTCCAGTTTACAGAGCTGATCATCATTTTAAGTTCTTCACCATCTTCGCTTACATATAGTTTTCAGGTGCAGATCAAAAATTCTCATGAGTCCAATAGCTTGTGTCCTTCAGATTCTATTTCCCTGGAAATAGTGCAGAAGACAACAAGAGAGATGAGGATGCTCTATTTGAATGCAAAGTAGACTGGAGAAAAGAGAGGAAAAATCTGTTATTTTTCAATTAAAGAAGTGGTCCCCCCCCCCCCAATCAGGGCAGGACAGATACATTAATATAAGCTGACTGTAGGTCCAAATCTTTTTTTTGCTTGGGCTTAGCTTTGGTAGAACAGATATTCATTCATACCTAAACTAAGGACTTTTGAGACCTGATCAACGGAGAGGTGAATGATTATCTTTCTAGCCTTTGACTACAGTGACAACTCATAGGATCTACCATGTTGACCATAAATAATGTGCTACATCACTGGAAACTAGTTTAAAAGGAGTTGTGTCTACAAATATCAATGATTTTTCTAACACAAACTCGGTGCAGTACAATATATCTGGTCCAAAAAGGGGACACCACTGGACACGCTACTTCTTATGCCGAAAAGAGGCATTATCTGCATGACTCCATGAGAGAAACAGAAGCATACTTACTGAGTACCTTCATTTGCAGAGTGGCAGAGAGAGTGGGAACCTGTCCCTGGCCTTGCTTCCTATAATGAGCCCTGTGCTATCCCTGTCCCCCATGAACTGAACATGTGTAGCTACCGTACCTTACTGGAAACCCATGATTGTGCAGGTGTTCCAACTGCATAGAATACAGGTGAGCAGCTGTGCATCTGTCACCCCCACTTTGCAAATGCAGGTGTTCAGTGTGAGGACATTAAGACAGGATCTAGCACAGACCTAGCATTGGTACAGGGCCAGAGGAAATAACCCTTTGCCCTTTTCCAGGGTGTTTATACAGAAAATAATGCTGGTCATTCACTAAAAAGACATGATTCCAGTTTCACTTCTTTCCAGTCAATAGGGACAAATGATTTTGGTTTGTAGCCGAAGTAGTATGAAATAGTACGAAGTAATACCCTACAAGCCTGCAAGTTTTAAAATTTTCAGGAGAGGCTATTTCTTTCTGTCCTGCCTATATCTGAAGCACATGTGATGGGTACTTTAAAGAGAGTAATCTTGATTATTGCTCCCAGACTGTGCACACAAAGGCAGTTTTGGAACTTTGGACAGGCCTATGGCCTCCTAAGATTATATTTGATGTCCATTATAAATATTGTTTAATTGGCTTTTGAAAGTAGCTTTCACTGAGATTTTGCCTGCCATTTGAAAATGTTTTTAGTTCTTACTTCATACATTCGTTCACTTTTTATTGCTTTGAATGAGCTGATACGTCAGTATCTAGGGAAAGTGATACATCTTCAGCTAGGAGAGAGGATAGCAGTGTGTGTGAAAGTGAGATGGGACGGGGACAAGCATTTGTCATTTTTGAAGAGAAAGGAGAGGAAAGCAAAAGTTCACATTTCTTAACAAGAATTAGCTAATGTTGGGAGCATGGACCACTACCCAAAATATTTTACCTATTTCCCCCCAAGATTTGCAGATGTCCTATGTCTTGCTTGTCTGTTCATAAAAAGCAGAACATTAGAAAGAAAAATCTCCAGTGCTCCATCATGCAAACACAACTAAGGACTCAGTCACACTGCTGATCTCTATCATTTCA
The DNA here is from genome assembly GCA_037013535.1 of Intellagama lesueurii. Taxonomy (NCBI): domain Eukaryota; kingdom Metazoa; phylum Chordata; class Lepidosauria; order Squamata; family Agamidae; genus Intellagama; species Intellagama lesueurii. Next base: position 52,191,344 of record JBAJHW010000003.1, on the reverse strand, counting down.
GCTCTGATGCATTTTAAATTGATTTACAGTCATGTGATTTTTGTATTGCTGTGCACATTCACTTTGAAAATTATTACTCTGATATAAAGTAGGAGTTTAAAACTGCTTTGGGAAACTACATGTGAGATTTTAAGTCATTTTATTAATCAGCATGTTTACAGACATGTTTTCAATGTTGTTATCCATTTAAAATTGTTGCATTTGAGGATTTGTTATCTACCTGCCCAGTCTCATGATGGTTGCCTCCCAAAGCCACTCGCTGCTTCTGCTGTGGGCTTGTTTTTTATTTTTTTACTTTTTTCCCAAGAGGGATAGTGATAGTTTGACATGGCAGTGGAAATTTACAAGCCAGCAGAGAGAGAAAGGGGGAAAGCACTCTGTCTCATTCACAAAGTGAAGAAGCTGGCGATATTGTAAATTTCTCTGGTCAGTTTCACTTTGCAAAGAAAGAAGGAGGCTTTCTCTCTCTTCTGGCTTGTAAATTTCCACTGTCATGTCAGACTATCATTATCCCTTGTCAGATCCCGATTTGGACAACTGACCCCCCCCCCCCAGTCCTATAAGATTTATGGACCTCCCAGGTAAAGATAACAGATTCTATGATTCATCATAGCTGACATAATCCCAGTAAAGGGTTAATACCAAAACAAAACCAAATAATCAGTCACAAGCTGTTTGTAAAACTCATCTGGGTATCTCATTATAAGTGTCTTCATTGTTGCAATAATTCCAGGCAACTCCAGAACTTGCTGATTCTACACAAGTTCCATTTATTTGCATTATTTCTAGGTTCCTTATGAAAAACGTAAAGTCCAAAAATATTACAAACATGTGACTTTTGAAAAGTCACAAGCATGTTGCTTTATCTTGCAAAATCATCCTTACAGCTATGAACAAAGCAGTAAGGTAAAGGTAAAGGTTCCCCTTGACATTTAGTCCAGTTGTGTCTGACTCTAGGGTGCGGTGCTCATCCCCGTTTCCAAGCCATAGAGCCAGCGTTTGTCCGAAGACAGTTTCCATGGTCATGTGGCCAGCGTGACTAGACACGGAACGCTGTTACCTTCCCACCGAGGTGGTACCTATTTATCTACTCGCATTTTTACATGCTTTCGAACTGCTAGGTTGGCAGGAGCTGGGACAAGTGACGGGAGCTCACTCCGTCATGTGGATTCGATCTTATGACTGCTGGTCTTCTGACCTTGCAGCACAGAGGCTTCTGCGGTTTAACCCGTAGCGCCACCACATCCCTTTGAACAAAGCAGTAGGCGGAAATAATTAAATGCTTAAAAGGTAAACTTAAGTTGTACTTGAATAAAAAAGATGGAAGTGTTGAAATACAGGAGCTAATATAGTCAAAAACATGGGTGTATAATTACAAAAAAATATTTAAAAGAATGTTTTAGGTTACATTCTGAAATACAGGAACATCTTCATTAAGAGTACAGACTCTTTCAAGAATAAAAATGAACAACAAGTGTTTCTAACCTAATAAGGGAAAGAATACATCTTAATAATATTTCATTTAAAAGTAAAAAGGCAATAAATAGCTTCAAAAGCTTCAAAAGCTTTCTTAAAAATGCATTAAAGAACATCAGAGTTCTTATAATAAGAAAATACAAAGTAAAAAAGCACTATTTAGTTCTAAGCATGTAGCTGACACACAGAAAAATATTCTCTCTCTCAAAAAAGAAAAGCTCACCCCAGCCTTTATCTACGTTATTGCCATGGTTATCCCCTGGCCATTCTCCGTCTGTCCACATCTTTCCACTTGCTTTCAAAAAGCAGGTGGCTGTGGTTCTTGGGAGATGTGAGATGATCTTTGGGAGATGTTCTGTACTTTTGGAGATGTTCTGTAAACATGACAGAAATATATTTAGAGTCAGTCAAAACATCACGACACAGAATTTTAGTTCTCTCATGAACATTGATCTTCAAAGATTCAGGTTCCCTTGGTTACGAGATACCTAGCAAGCGGGACACCTACATGTCGAGGCAGCTAGTAGCTGAGACCGCTACCAGCCAAGAAACTGCTCCCCCCCCCCGGACACCTTAACACCATATTTGGGCAGTACATCCTGAATTGACTGTTACATGTTTTTACATTTAAAATGTTTCATTCATAAATACTACAGAATATTATGAGTCCAAAGTTCTCATTTTTACCATACTGATTAAGGAATTATTACTTACATATTTTGAGGTTAAAGCCTCATAAAACAAACAGCACTTTTGTTTTTCTTTTTTACATGGTTATCAAGGAGCAAACTACTTTAGATAACATTCATCTTTTTCTTCTCTTACTGTTTTGTAAACGCTTCTTCATAACAATATATTGTTATTCTCATAGTTCAACACAGGTTTCCACATCTATTTTGTAGTATTTATTAATTACATTTTATAGGCAAATGTAACTCAAGCAGCAAAATAAACTGTACTCCATTTTTTTCTTTGTTATTTTATTTGTTCACGTAATGTAAACATCATTGTTTACTTTTACATCATGAACACTGGCACAAAACTCAATGAATGAGCTACTGCCTTCATATCTTATAAGTTCTTTGTGTACTGAAAACAAACTGGCCATGTTTTGATTTTCTAATATAAACTTATATATCCAGCTGCAGTTGTTTTAAAAAAACTACTTTCACTTTTTAGGCACCTTTCTGAGGCACATTTTGAAAGGACTTTTAAATTTTAAAGTAACACCTTTGCACCCTATTCAAATTATATATATTTTTCCCTGCCATATATTTCTATTAAAAATCCAGAATTGACACCCCCTTGGAAAACAATTTTAAAATAAGCCCAGAGCAGAAGCAGTGAGTGGTTGTGGAAGGCAGCCAGTGCAAGGCAGCAGATATAGTTTATACAACAGAGACATTCACATATGTCAAACCATTGAAAACTAAATTGATTTTATACCTGTGTTTTTAAAAAATGATCTTCTGACAGACCAGTAAAATACCTTCCTTCTGGTTAAAAAACAAACACACAACAATTATGATTCCTGGGCAAAAAAATTCCAAGTTTTAAAACTGATTTTATTTAAGCAAAACCCATTTCAACAGTGGTTCTTATTGCCAGTATAACTGAGCCCTAAGCCACATAATACCATCCCAGGAACTTCCAAGTGGGGCTTCACAAATTGATTAGCACGAACTAAATGCAATTTTAGTTGCAACTAGGGTAGGGCCACTGAAGTGAATGAGGTGTTGATCAACACTAATCTGAATCCCATTGGCCAAAGTCCTTGAAGTTATGCCTGTTAGTGTAACACAGTCAGTGCAATTTTTGGTGATGAATTGCTGCAATTTAAGAAGTCAACAAAGGCATTTGTGTAGGCAATTGTGTGACTCAGCAGCAACAACAAATGTCTACCCTGTTTTCATGTGATAATTTGCTACTGAGTTTTGCATCAACTATATTACTTTGGTATAAAAGTCCAATAGGACTTTGGTCATCTAGTTCAGTTGGAACTCAAATTGGACTTAGACCTAAATACAAATGCAGAAATGCATAGTTTGGAACCACTGGAACTTGCAGTGTTGGTCTAGCGTGGTTGCAACTCTGACTCAGCAGCCCTGTTCCTGTTTCACAAGATTAACAGATCCTTTTGTTGGCAGTGTCTCTACAAGCATGTTACATTTTAAACAATGCTTTGGAATTGACTGAAATCTGGTAGCTCTTAATATTCATAGTAAATTTTTTCTTGCAGAAAGAAATTTGTGAATGGCTCAGTGGTTTTTCTCCATCATTATTTAGTGGCTCGTCCCTCCACATTTTAATCATTGCTCAATTATCAAGATACTGTGTTCTTGACATCCAGTGCTCAGACCTGTTATTTGTGTTTAAATTTTAAAAAATTCCACCCCAAAACAAAAACCATGACCTCAGCATGTTCTGGGGTTTGCTTCTATTATTTCTACTGTCAAAGTTGTGACTAATATTCAGAATCATATAATCCTCAGAAGCTAGCCTTTTATTCATATCCTCTCTCTCTCTCTCTTTTTCCTGGTAGGAAAAAACTCACAAAATTAGTGCTCTGCATAAAGATGACAATAATATCTCCTATGGAAAGTCTTGTCTGCATATCTTAACATATAATATACCTTGCTGATTGGCATTCCCATTAATCCTGACATTATAAAAGACTGCCTGTTAAACAAGGTAAACAGTACTTAATATAACTGCTATTGATATTTGGGCTGTAAAAGACAGAATATTTAATGGCGTCTGCTCACTGGAGACAAGTGCAGAAAATGGAGAGTGCCTACTGGAGAGGAATTCTCAAAATGGAATAGTACCACTGCAACATTGCTAAGTCATTGTTAAGATATGTGAAATTACCAAGAAATAAATCAAGTTGAGATCAATTCAATACAAAGGAAAGATTTATATGGGATTATAGAGAATTCTTTGAAAAGTGTGATTATACATGCTTATAACATTTCATTCAGAAATCCAGATATCTTCCTGCATTGATGGCTTTTAAAATACCAAGAATAAACAGAATTCTGTTTGACAATACTGCTGTGTAAAGCCCCACTGGTGCAATAATACGGGATTGCTGTATGTGCAGATGTGGAATGTAACAGATGTCGAGATCCTAGATACTTCCTTGTATGAGCTCAATAACATTCAAATTACAGTAATCATATAAGGAGTTTGACTGAGCAAAAGTCAGGCCTAGTTTTGAAAGGAAAACCAAAGAACTAGGAATGGTCCATTGCTTTGCTTTCATTTCCAATTTTTTATAAAAGTATTCTCCATACAGTTGTTGCATTTTTTAATTCCTGCACTCATGGATTCAGTTCCTTCTACCTCATTTACCATTTTCTATTAACAACTGTTAGCACATTTATGTCAAGGTTTTTAATCCATCTAAAGCAGGCAAAATGATTTTCTACAGAACACTTTACCATCTCATCTCGGTGGAGGAAGGATGAGGCATACAACCTACGATGGGTCCCAGCTGGACAAAATTTGTTCCCTGGATGCTCCAAAGTTGTTCATATCTGATGGGTACCAATAGGAGCTATAACTCTCCACAATCTCTGTTTCACCCATCTGAAATATTAAATGAGGCATATAGTGGGGTGGGGGTAGCAGCAGAGACAACAACAGAGGTTGCTTTATTTCTCTTTTTTTAATTGAACAATTTCTGGTTTCCACATTACTAACAATATTGGAGATCCGGCCACTGCAGCAATATTTCTTCTCCACAGTGTCTGTGTCTGTGCTACAAATAGACCATATTAACTTGGACTAGGAATTGTGACAGTAGTAGTCTTAACTCTGCTCCTGTTACTAAAACCATGAGCACAGCTTGGAGCTTTTAAGTTCTTTAATAAAAGAAAGTACAAAACAGAGTGATGGCAAATGCTCCCCTTCCCTTAAACATCAGCCACCACAAACTATCATCAAAATGGACCTCCCGAATTAGCCACAAATTGCTGAATACCTCAGTGGTTTAGGTATCTGGCTGTGAAGCCAGAGGTTGGGATTTTGATTCCCCACTGTGCTTCCTTGACACGGGCTGGACTTGATCCCTCCAGCCCTGGAATTCCAAGATGATGATAATAATAAATAGGTGGGTAAATTGGAAGAGTCATTTAATTTAGCCTGTGTTGAAACACACCAAGATTGCTTTGGATGGTGGTGGTGGTAGAGTTTTGTCTATGCACACATGCACACTGGTAACATTGAAGCCAAGGGCAAAATATGAAAATAAACCAGTTGAAATCAACTCTGAGGATAACTGCACGTTTCAGCATTAAGTCCAATTTCAGAATTAACTTTAGTTAAAGCAGAAGTGGGATACAGACAAAACAAACAAACAAACAAAAACAATAGAAAAGGAATAATAAAGGAAATGAACAGGGGAATAATCCCACACCTGTGTCTCAGGCATCTCTGTTAAACCATCATTTAGGAATGGGACTAAAGTTACCAGTATCCTTTTGCAGAGCTCTGCCAGTGGAGTGGGAATAATGTCACTGACAGCAACAGAAAGCTAATTAAAGAGTTCCTTTCTTAAAATTTTGGCATGCAGAAGGAGTTGAATTGATGATACTCCAAAACTGAAAAAGGAACTCTTTAATTAGCAGCAATCAGGCACTGTCAATGATGTCATTCCCACTCTGCCAGCTGAGCTCTGCAAGAGGATACTGGCCAATGTAATGTAAATGCTGGGTAAGAGAGAGAAGTACGTATTTCTTTTCAGATGAGTATTTAGAACAAGGGTTCCCAAACTTGGGTCTCCAGATCCCTTCACCACTAGCTGTGCTGGCCAGGATTTCTGGGAACTGTAGTCCAAGAACATCTGGGGATTTAAGATTGGAAACCACTGATTTAGAGTATAAATTTAAAATGCTGAAAACAGGCTGTTTTTCTTCCACAACATAGAAGCAACTAGTGCTGCTATTCAATTAAGATGGTTTGGCCTGCTGACTCAGTTGCATCAGCTAGTTAATATCCTGGACTTAATAATGCTAGTGCCAGAGAAATAAATAATACAGTGTCCCATAGCATTCCTAGCAAATGTGCACTTCCCTTTTTTATCAAAGCTTCCTGCATATGTCGTTCCCTTGGCAACTGTGCATAGCTTTTCAATGGACACAAGTCAACTGCATGCCTTCCTTGTAGAATTTTGAATGTGTTTTGACACTGGAGGTTGGGGAACAACACATTTTCCCTGTATGTATTTCTCAGAGCTGGTTCTAGAGCTGAACAAGAGACAGAGACAAATACTTCTTTTGATAGTACAGCTTTTGGGTGCCTATATTAGTTTTATTACAGTAGGTTAACAGTTGGTTCGAAAGCATGTAAATGCGAGTAGATAAATAGGTACCACCTCGGTGGGAAGGTAACGGCGTTCCATGTCTAGTCGCGCTGGCCACGTGACCATGGAAACTGTCTTCGGACAAACACTGGCTCTATGGCTTGGAAACGGGGATGAGCACCGCGCCCTAGAGTCGGACACGACTGGACTAAATGTCAAGGGGAACCTTTACCTTTACCTAACAGTTGGTTAAGGTGAGGAGGCATGATTACTTAAGAAAGCTTAGAAATAAAAGCAAGTGTCCATCTTTTAACTGAATTTAACTGAATATGGGGACTTAACTGGTTAAAAATGTTCTTTTTGTCTTAAAGGCCAGTTTGAGATTTATAATCTAATCTTATTAACAGTTCAGTGAAGCTTACTCCTGTGTAGTTCCCTTTAGGATTGCAGCTTTGCTCATCCATTTGGATGCAATGTGACTGCTACTGTAGATTGATAATAAAGACATAAACATGCAAATAGATCAAAAGCTTTCTTGTAAAAAAAACCCAACCTTCTTGGCAGCTAGAAGCTAGTGCTGGAAAGGAAAATGGTGCAGGTGGTACTGCCTGCCTGTGCATAAAGAAGCAAGCAAGTTGAGTGGGTTCCAGTTTCTTCAGTAATTCCCTATGCTGTTCTGGGCTTGGGCCCAACATAACATAGTATGCCACTTCTCTCCTGTGCTCCCTGAGATAAACCCAAAGTGCTCTGTTGACTATATCATTCTGTGCATCATTTGAAAGTTAGGGTATTATCTTAAGCATTATGAGTGGGGAAAAAATTAATGGGGGAATGGAAAAGTGAGGGAGAATAACAAGATGTTGTGGCACCTTAAAGACTAACAGATTTGGTTCAGTGTGAGTTTTCATGTATCAAAAGCCTCATTCTTAGACATAGTTTTGATCCATGAATGCCCACCCTGAAACAAATCTTTTAGACTTCAAGTTGCCACAATATTTTGCCCTTTGTTTCATTTTTCCTCCTCAATTTTTGTCTTTCATTTTCCCTTTCATTTTGTCAACAAGCTGAAACAGACCAACATGCCTACTTTTTTGGAAACCTGGTCTCAGGACTATGGGGCTACAAGAGCCTCAGAATTAGACCCTAAACAACTTCCAGCACTGCCATCTCACTGTCCAGCTGTCATTTAATAACCAAAGTTGGGAGAGAGAGAATAAGATCATTTTTTGGTGTGTAAATTATTTACATTTTAACAGGATATTCTGCATTATCTTTCAGGTTTATGAATCCTTGGAAAGGGGTAGGATATACATTGAAGTAAGCAGATGAGCAAATGATTGAGTGAAACACGTAATAATATATCTTTTTAGAAGAACAGAATGAGCCAGGATGGGTCAAATTGTATATTGTCCTTCCAAAATCCCATATATCGCTGTAAAGAGACAAGGTACAGCATTTAAAATAATTAATGTAGGGACAGCATTTTATTCTAAAGTAAGCAAGATTTTAAAAAATAATTTTGAAAGATAATATTAACAAAATGATGCATTGGAAGTGTTTTGGAAGAAAAAGTAGTAGCCATTACTAAACCTGGCAATTTTCATTTTATTTTATTTACTTAGGTCCCACACAATTATCCAGGATTGATTTTCCAACATGAAAGGCTCCCTGCCTCTATCCTGTGGCTACCAAAAGCTTTCCCAGGTCAAAAGGAATTCCTAGGGATCCTCATAACCAAAATGGGGTCCACAGAAAGCTTTCAATTAAATTAAATTAAAAAGTAATGTTGCAGGCTGATGATGTCATCACTATTGATGCAGTTATTCAAAGGGGTTTCAGAAAAAAAGTTATAATATCAATGTAACCTTAAGTAAGTTATTATATCGAGACAGACACTGAATTAAAACAATTTAAAAACAATTAAATCCGTTTAAAAACATAAAAAGAACTTCCAAGAAAATAAGATCCAGCAACAGAAGAAGTTGTGAATGCCCTTTCCTGGGAATCATCTGCAGGAAAGATGACCTTTTGTATTAGAATGGCAGTAAATCTTTGCAAGTTGGTGTTTCTTCGAAACAAAAATGACCATGAACATTTGAGATCTGAGTAGGTTTTCCTTAACAGTGTACCTTTATGAATAACTCTAGATTCATACCTGGTTATGGGATGGAGACTGCTTTGGTTTCCTTGGTGGGTTACCTATGCCAGGAACTAGATAAAGGGATTATGTCCCTGTTGGTTCTCAGTGGCTTTCAGTACCACCGATGATGGTACCCTTCTGGGCCATTTTGTTGGGGTGAGACTTGAAGGCACTGTTCTCCCCTTATTGGAGGGGAGAACTCAGAAGGTGGTGCTGGGGGGCTTGTGTTTGACACCCTAACCATTGACCTTTGGGTTCCCTCAAACTTGAAAGCACTGAGAGAAGTTGTCCACAATTTGGAGTTTGGTGTCACCAGTATGCAGAAGACACCCAACTCTATCTCTCCTTTCCATTTAAATCTGAAGAATGTATTTCAGTTCTAGATCAGAGTCTTATGTCAGTAATGCACTGGATGAGGGTGAATAAACCGAAACTTGTTCCAGACAAAACAAAGGTACTCCTGGTCAGTTGAAAGGCAGATAAAGGAATAGAAATTCAGCCTTTACTGGATGGAGTTATAATCTCTCTCAAAACACAGGTGCACATCTTGGGAGTGCTCCTGGATTTGTCTCTGAGTCTGGATGCCTAGGTTTTGGTGGTGGCTAGGAGTGCCTTTGCACAGTTAAAACTAGTATGCCTTCTGCACCCATTCTTGGAGAGGTCTTGTCTGGCCATGGTACACATGTCTTAGTTACATCCCGTCTGGATTACTGTTAACACACTGTATGTTGGGCTGCATTTGAAAAGTGCTTGGAAACTTCAGCAGGTTCAAAATGCTGTAATCAGATTGTTAACTGGGGCTGGTTACAGGGATCATATACCCCCCCCCCCTTCTGTTAAGCAGTAACACTGGCTGCTGATCCAATTCAGAGGACAATTCAAAGTGCTGGTTTCAACCTATAAAGCCATAAGCAGGTTGAGTCCAAGTTATCCCACATACCTTGTCTCCTGCCTGGATATTAAGATCATCAAGAGAGTTCTTTCTCTTGGTTCCACCAGCCTCATGGGTGGAATTGATGGGGACATAGGAGAGGGCCTTCTCTGTCACTACTCCCAGACTTTGGAACTCCCTCCCACAGGAGGCCAGGCTGGCCCCAACTTTGCTGTCCTTTCACAAGCAGACAAAGACATTTATCTTCAAACACATTGGCTGGAGTACTGGGCCTTTTTGCTTTGAATGTGTTTTTGGTGTTGTTTTAGTTTAGCATTGTTAGTGTAGTATTAGTTTGAGTCTTTTTTAATATTTGTAAACATACTCTTTTAGCTTTTAAATATTGTTTAAGCTGCCTTGGGTCCTTTTTAAGGAGAAAAATGAGGTAAAAATATTATAAACAAACAAACATGAAAGTGATTAAAGAATTTGTGGCTCTGAACAGGGCTAATTTTGTTTTTATTATATTAGTGTCTCTCCCTGATGGGGCGGACAGGCCGAGATCCTATGTTTTTACACACATAGTCTTTCCCCTCCTGACAGTTTTCAGATATGAGGTGTCTCATCATCCCCAACCTAAGAAATGCATTTGGTGGTTGTATTCCATTGATGGCAAAAGCCAGATTGGGAAAGGCAATTTTTAAGCAACAAAACAAAGCATTCACAATGTAATTAACAAATCAATAATGTTAATTCCATAAATTAAATGTTCTCAGGTTTAAACATAACAGCAATATATTTATCCTCTAATTTCTAACATTTTACAGTAACAAATTAATTTTCAAATCTAACATTCCAAGCTTGGGCTAAAATAGACCAAATGTGAAATGTTTTCTGTGGTTCACTACCTCTGTTCCAAAGGGTTGGTGATGGAGAACAGATTCAACATGTCTTAGGCTTTTTGGAAGCATCTGTTTTCCATGTGAATAATCCAGAATACAGGCTCTTCTTTTACAACTATGGAGTATCATGCTTTGTCCCTTCCTTGGGCTTACCAGATTTCAATGCCTGTATCTTATTTGCAATCACATTGTTGATGAGGTTCATCCATCCCAGTTCTCCCTGTCCTCCCACTCCTGCAATCAATTCATCTCTGCTCCAGGCATAGCTGACTGTTCTGTGCAAGTCCGTCTTATGGGCAGGGGAAACAGATTTCAAAGGAAAAGAAGAAATTGGTTGCCCATGTGTGGGCAATCTCTGCAAGCTAATAAATGAGCCACATATATTTTGTCCACTGAGTGATTTTGCAGATAGTAAGACAGTGCCAAGTAGCAGCTATTACAGCACATTACTCATGACATTAGAGTTCAGGGTCAGTTGTTTCCATTATAAACTCCATTTTTCAGAATTGATAATTTGGCTGCCTTTAAATCATATCAAGCTGAAACTGGCATATCACATGTCAGGACAGATGCAAGAGTTCCTTCCCCTAGTCATCCAAAAAGGAGCTGCAAAGTTTAAGCCATTTTTCTCGAGTTCTAAGGCATCCAGAAAGACTTTCAACAGATTTACAGGTACTTCAGGGAAAAGAAAACCACAGGCATAAGGAAGAAATGTCACAATAGGGATAAATTAGTATTTGTGGAATGATTTCTTCTTAATATATGCTCAATTTGAAAACACATGCACAAACACAGAGCAGCTACTCATGGAGGCTGAATAGATTAATGCAAATATAACTTTTCTTTCTGTTCAAAATGCCAAGACAGTACGAGTTTCCAGAGATGCACACATGCACGTGCATATACACACAGAGACAAACACACAAATACACACACACAAAACCAAACCAAACCAAACAAAAAAAACCAAACAACCCAGAAACATTTTATGGCTGGAAACGTATACTTACAGCATGATCACACAAAGCAAATGTTCCCTAGTTATTCCCGTTAGATCGTTGTAGAAATTTCCAGACACATGACACATGGCCATTATTGAATCATTTACCTGGCTAGCAGTATAACTGCATTTTTTTCCACCCTTGCCAGGAGGCTTCTATTATTTTGTTTCAATGATGTTTCAATATATTCCTTAGTGGCGTGACGAGTGCATGACCTTATTGAATCTTTTCTGAAGCCAAGTCACTGGGGAAGGCTGCTGCCATTACTGCCGTGCAGCTGTCCTGCTAATTTTTTAATTAATTTTTTTGCGGCTGGTATGTCAATATGTAGGTAAACTTACGTCAATGGCCAGGTGTGCCAGGGCATTTGGTAGGTGTTGCATCACTCCACCTACTTACTGTCTGGCAAGTTACACAGTCCTGGATAGGGATGTCGGGTTCTTTGAGTGTAATACAGGTTTTCCAGAGGTGATGGTGCAACAAGGGAAATTTTACCAAACAAGAACCCCTACCCAACATGTCAGTGTATCAATTAGTAATTTTAAAAAATATATAAAGTAAGGGGCTGCAGTGCCCCAGAAAACAAGAGAGAAAATAAATTGGTACCACAGTGTAGCCGGTCATAAAAATTCAAACAGGAAAAAATGAATCGGAAACGTTAAAGCACATTGAGACATTCATCCAGGTATGTATACCATGTGACCATAATTCAGTAAAAGGGTATGGAAATTATAGTTAAAACAGGGGAACATTTCTCTGGTGTGACCGTGGTCTCACTTACCTGGGAGGAAGACCGACTGCAATCAGTAGGAATTCTGGATAGGCAAGTAGAGGCTTGTGTGGTAAGTCTTGCTTGATAATCTGATCTAATCTTCATAGGCAGCTCATGACATGACCAGGAACATTATTTTTTGCAGAGCTTTGACTTTTTGGCTAAACCCCTTTAACCACACAGCAGAAGTTGAGGGATTCACAGAACAAAACAGATTCAAGTTCTACAGAGTAAACTATTCCTTTTTTTCATTAACTGGCACTTACAGGCTCAATGACTCACTCTGAGACTAGTAGCTGAAAGAATAAAAACCATTTTCTTCACATATAGCTGTGAACAGACCAAACAGCAAATGGACAAACATGACTGTTTTCAGCAACAGACTAAAGAGAGGGAAAGAGAGGTGTGTCTGTCTTTGAAATCAGAGGCAGGAGGGAACAAAACAAGCATAAGAATAAGCTAAACATTATTTATTGTGAATCAATCCTTTCTTCAGACATATTGTCATTTCTGTTCTACTGTTTCTGAATAGAAAACTGAATCAGTCAATCTTATATTTAGTCTTTGTTTCATATACAAAAAAACACTCCAAAAATAAAAAATGTAATTGCAAAAAATAGATCAGAAGTTATTTTAACCAGATTTCAAAATGTAAAGAATAGAATTAATAATCTTAAGCAGTTATAACTTTGACACACATCAATAATTCTAAAATAAAATTCTTTTACCCAAAAGAATTAAACCAACCTATATAAATGTTGTCCATGTTTTTTCTCTTTTTTCCTACCTCTCTCTGTCTAATTCAACTTCTGTACAATTTTGTAATAAATGCCATGAATACATCTCATTTCACTTCAACTAATAAGCTGTGTAACTTGCACTTGCTTTGTTTATGTTTCTATTATTTCTTTAATCTATCACTGAGCAACTACCCATAAAAGTGAAACATTTTACTGCTTCCAAGCACATTTAGCCTATTGTCAAGATGCCAAGGATCCAATGAAATTATTTACTGTTCAATTGGCTTTGTTGCTAGAAGTATGCATGTTGTCACTATGAAGTTTAATTTTGACCTAGGTTATATATATAAAAAAACTTGATACGAACATTTCCAAAGCATATGCAAATTCATCATCTTATCACAGTGCTCATAATGATAAAAAGCAACATTTTTCTTTTCTTTTTTCAATTTGTGTTAGTAAGGAAAATTGATTGCGTTTTCTGCCTATGTGCTTAAAATATAGCTAAACATTCCTGCAGCTAAATATTTGAGCAAAATTATAATTGCTTACTATCTCTGCTCAGAGGCTTAAAGAGCTCAGAAGTTCAAGGTTAAAAACATTCGTGTTCTGGCTATTATTGCTAGTAAAAAGAAATGAAGTGATCAAGTTTCAATGCTTTACACAAACAGGACCTTATTAACTTTAAAACCTTCCTCTCCCTCCTCTGCAAGACTGATTTTTTAGTTTTTCTTCAGATGTCATACATGAAGCAAGCACCATTCTCTCTGATGGAAGGAGAAATGCATCTTCAGAACTTGTGTGTGTCACTTCACAGTATTACAAGTATTTTCATAAAACAGTATTAATAATTAATGGGACCATTATTTATATTATTTGAAACCAGGGCTGTGCTTGGGTCCCACAATCTGATTTGCAAGCCAGTTTTGGGCTTTGGAATGTATCTTGATTTGGTTCAGAATGATTTATGCTCCATCTGATTTGATTTGTGTACTACATCCAAGTCAATCTGTAAACCTCCCATTGACTTGCATTGATAACAAAAATAGCTGTAATCTGTCAGATTTTTTATACTGGTGTACCTGATGTACAGACATGATAAATCCTCCAGAGGGAAGGGAATATGCCAATTTCAGAGAGATAGCTGCAGCAGGGTGCATACTAGATGTGTTTAAAATTTTCTTTTTTCAAGAGAAAAAGATTTGTAAACTCTCTTCACTTCACTCTACCCAGGAACAAAACCTTGCAATTTGATTCTGATCCAGATTTCATGTAAATTAATCCAAAATCAGGCCAATTCAGTTCAGAATTTGAGATTTGTCCAAATCTGGAGTACTTGGAATGAAAACTGTATTATGAATCAAAGTATGATATATTGTACAAGATCTGTAGCGGATTTGTTGACTTAACACTGAAGCATTAAATCTTATAATTGTTGTTGTTGTTTAGTCGTTAAGTCATGTCCGACTCTTCGTGACCCCATGGACCAGAGCACGCCAGGCCCTCCTGTCTTCCACTGCCTCCCGGAGTTGGGTCAAATTCATGTTGGTAGCTTCGATGACACTGTCCAACCATCTCGTCCTCTGTCGTCCCCTTCTCCTCTTGCCTTCACACTTTCCCAACATCAGGGTCTTTTCCAGGGAGTCTTCTCTTCTCATGAGATGGCCAAAGTATTGGAGCCTCAGCTTCAGGATCTGTCCTTCCAGTGAGCACTCAGGGTAGATTTCCTTCAAAATGGATAGGTTTGTTCTCTTTGCAGTCCAGGGGACTCTCAAGAGTCTCCTCCAGCACCACAGTTCAAAAGCATCAATTCTTCGGCGGTCAGCCTTCTTTATGGTCCAGCTCTCACTTCCATACATCGCTACTGGAAAAACCATAGCTTTGACTATGCGGACGTTTGTCGGCAAGGTGATGTCTCTACTTTTTAAGATACTGTCTAGGTTTCTCATCGCTTTCCTCCCAAGCAACAGGTGTCTTTTAATTTCGTGGCTGCTGTCCCCATCTGCAGTGGTCATGGAGCCCAAGAAGGTAAAATCTGTCACTGCCTCCATATCTTCCCCTTCTATTTGCCTGGAGGTGATGGGACCAGTGGCCATGATCTTAGTTTTTTTGATGTTGAGCTTCAGACCATTTTTTGTGCTCTCCTCTTTCACCCTCATTAAGAGGTTCTTTAATTCCTCCTCACTTTCTGCCATCAGAGTGGTATCATCTGCATATTGGAGGTTGTTGATATTTCTTTCGGTAATCTTGATTCTGGTTTGGGATTCATCCAGTCCAGCCTTTCGCATGATGTATTCTGCATATAAGTTAAATAAGCAGGGAGACAATATACAACCTTGTCGTACTCCTTTCCCAATTTTGAACCAATCAGTTGTTCCATATCCAGTTCTAACTGTTGCTTCCTGTCCCACATATAGATTTCTCAGGAGATAGATAAGGTGGTCAGGCACTCCCATTTCTTGAAGAACTTGCCATAGTTTGTTGTGGTCCACACAGTCAAAGGCTTTTGCGTAGTCAATCAAGCAGAAGTAGACGTTTTTCTGGAACTCTCTGGCTTTCTCCATAATCCAGCGCATGTTAGCAATTTGGTCTCTAGTTCCTCTGCCCCTTCGAAATCCAGCTTGTACTTCTGGGAGTTCTCGGTCCACATACCGCTGAACCCTACCTTGTATGATTTTGAGCATAACCTTGCTAGCGTGTGAAATGAGTGCAATTGTACGGTAGTTGGAGCATTCTTTGGCACTGCCCTTCTTTGGGATTGGGATGTAGAGTGATCTTTTCCAATCCTCTGGCCACTGCTGAGTTTTCCAAACTTGTTGGCATATTGAGTGTAGCACCTTAACAGCATCATCTTTTAAGGTTTTAAATAGTTCAACTGGAATGCCATCACCTCCACTGGCCTTGTTGTTTGCCATGCTTTCTAAGGCCCACTTGACTTCACTCTCCAGGATGTCTGGCTCAAGGTCAGCAACCATACTACATGGGTTGTCCGGGACATCCAGATCTTTCTGGTATAATTCCTCTGTGTATTCTTGCCACCTCTTCTTGATGTCTTCTGCTTCTGTGAGGTCCCTACCATTTTTGTACTTTATCATGTCCATCTTTGCACAAAAGGTTCCTTTAATATCTCCAATTTTCTTGAACAGATCTCTGTTTTTTCCCTTTCTATTGTTTTCCTCTATATCTTTGCATTGTTCATTTAAGAAGGCCCTCTTGTCTCTCCTTGCTATTCTTTGGAAATCTGCATTCAATTTTCTGTAGCTTTCCCTATCTCCCTTGAATTTTGTCTCCCTTCTCTTCTCTGCTATTTGTAAGGCCTCCTTGGACAGCCACTTTGCTTTCTTGCATTTCCTTTTCTTTGGGATGGTTTTTGTTGCTGCTTCCTGTACAATGTTACGAGCCTCCATCCATAGTTCTTCAGGCACTCTGTCCACCAAATCTAGTTCCTTAAATCTGTTCTTCACTTCCACTGTGTATTCATAAGGGATTTCGTTTAGATTATACCGGACTAGCCCAGTGGTTTTTCCTACTTTCTTCAGTTTAAGCTTGAATTTTGCTATAAGAAGCTGATGATCAGAGCCACAATCAACTCCAGGTCTTGTTTTTGCTGACTGTATAGAGCTTCTCCATCTTTGGCTGCAGAGAACATAATCAATCTGATTTCGGTATTGCCCATCTGGTGATGTCCATGTGTAGAGTCGCCTCTTGTGTTGTTGGAAAAGAGTGTTTGTGATGACCAGCTTGTTCTCTTGACAAAACTCTCTTAGCCTTTGCCCTGCTTCGTTTTGAACTCCAAGACCAAACTTACCTGTTGCTCCTTTTATCTCTTGACTCCCTACTTTAGCATTCCAGTCCCCTATAATGAGAAGAACATCTTTCTTTGGTGTTAGTTCTAGAAGGTGTTGTAAGTCTTCATAGAATTGGTCAATTTCAGCCTCTTCAGCATCGGTGGTTGGTGCATAAACTTGGATGACTGTGATGTTGAGAGGTCTGCCTTGGATTCGTATTGAAATCATTCTATCATTTTTGAGATTGTATCCCAGTACAGCTTTTCCCACTCTTTTGTTGACTATGAGGGCTACTCCATTTCTTCTACGGGATTCTTGCCCACAGTAGTAGATATGATAATCGTCTGAATTGAATTCGCCTATTCCTGTTCATTTTAGTTCACTGATGCCCAGGATGTCAATGTTGATTTTTACCATCTCCTGTTTGACCACATCCAGCTTACCAAGGTTCATAGATCTTACATTCCAGGTTCCTATGCAGTATTTTTCTTTGCAGCATTGGACTTTCCTTTCACTTCCAGGCGCGTCCGCAGCTGAGCGTCCTTTTGGCTTTGGCCCAACCACTTCATTAGCTCTGGAGCTACTTGTATTTGTCCTCCGCTCTTCCTCAGTAGCATATTGGATGCCTTCCGACCTGAGGGGCTCATCTTCCAGCGTCATATCTTTTAGCCTTTTGTTTCTGTTCATGGGGTTTTCTTGGCAAAGATACTAGAGTGGCTTGCCAGTTCCTGCTCCAGGTGTATCGCGTTTAGTCAGAACTCTCCACTATGACCTGTCCGTCTTGGGTGTCCCTGCACGGCATAGCCCATAGCTCCTCTGAATTACTCAAGCCCCTTCGCCACGACAAGGCAGCAATCCGTGAAGGTGAATCTTATAATACTTACTTGCAAATATTCCTGACAGGATTTTCTGCTTTCCATTTTACTATTAATGAGAGTAACAATAATTAAGAATCAGGTTGTTGTGTGAGTTTTTTGCTATAACCGTGAAGTTTTCAAATTTCAAAAAGAACCTTAAATAATGGATGTTAGCTGTTTGTATGTGAGCATTGTGAGCCAGTAATTACTGAGAGGAAATGCTATAGAATACTAAGAAGGATTCTGAGCCAGAACAGAGAGGTCCACACAACTACTCTGCTATCCTGCCAACCAATTCCTGGAGTGGGTGAAATTTAGGGGGACTAGGTGCAAAGGGTTAGAGCAATCTTCCTGCCAATGGCGCCTGGAGCTCCTCTGTCTTCCTGCCTGGCTGGCCACTACAGGGGGTGGGAGGACAAGTCTCCTTGCACGGCTGCTGAGTGGCCAGTCAAGCAGGAAGACAACGGAGCTCTGGGCTCCATTGACAAGATGAGCAGGACCCTTGCCACACTGGGATGCATGAGTAGACAGTCTGGCTGTGGAGGTTGTATCCTCACTAGGGCTAGCTGGGACAGGACTATTTGTATACATATACGAATACGAATATCCCTATTTCTAATTAGTGTTCCCTCGATTCTGTCATTATTTGGGTCTTTCATTATTTTGTTTGTCCTGTTTGTAAGTGTGAATGTTGGTCTGATGGGTTATTGCCCTATTGTAAACTGCTCAAAGTAGTACTCCACACTAAGTTGTGTAGTGTACAAGCACAATCAATCAATCAATCAATCAATCAATCAATCAATCAATCAATCAATCAATCAATCAATAATACAAGACAACATACAGGTGCCCCAATCTCCTCCATCAATGGGCAAATAGTTGGTTTATTCCCCTCCTTTAGTTTCTTCTCACAGCCAACATAAGTTTCAATTCCCTTCCTTTCACCTCTCTCCTGTCTTCTCACAGCCAATGAAAGTTTCAGTTTATTGACTGCCTGGAACCCATCATCCTCTCCATTTCCAGTTTCTTCACAAATATTGTTAGAGCCTTACAGATAGGATTTTAGAGCCTAAAGGATAGGAGTGGAAATATACTGGAGTCCATTCAGTCCAGGTGGCTGTAATCTTGACATGTAAATTATTAGCAAATATATATCTTGAGGCAGAGGATCTCAAAAGTCTTTCTTTAATATTGTTAAAGTTTTTCACAGGGGAACTGAGTCTTGTATAATAAAAGGCCAGAACTGAAGGCATCAAAACAAACCAGATAAACAATGTTTAGATTATGTGGGGGGAAAAGAAAGAAAAAGCCTTTTTTCATAATACTGTACAGCAATATGAAGGTAATAATGTCTGAAGGGAACACAGTGATTTTCATTTGACTTTGGATACTATTTTAAAAACTGGAATGTGCCAAATACCAATGAAAACATCAATCAGGCATGGGTCAATTCACAGGAGAATTCCTGAGCACTAAGACTCAGATGCTCCATAAAACAATGCAGAACAAGTAGGGCATTTTGCTGGTGCCAGACTTTTTTCCATATTCTTCATCTGGATTTGGGACTGTATCCGGGCGCATGGAGAGTAAGTTGTAAGTGGGAACAATTTGTGACATTGTGCAACATTATAACTATGGGTGACATGGCACTTTCTTTGAGATGTCAACATTAACTGCCAATTTCCTGGCTTTATAATAACTTTTGAGTTTAAGCAAGTTGGTTGTTCAATCATTGAATATAACATTTCTGTGCTTTAAAAAAAATACCAAACTTAATTTTCTTGTAATCTGCACTCATCCCATCCAGAAATGTCTTAAACCAGTGGCTCCCAACCTTGGGTAACCCAGGTGTTCTTGGACTGCAACTCGCCAAACCCCAGCCAGCACAGCTAGTGGTGAAGGCTTCTGGGAATTGCAGTCCAAGTATAGCTGGGTTATCCAAAGTTGGGAACCACTTTCTTAGGCACAAACATTTCTGGTGTACATGGATTCAGTCAAAGGTGTGCAGATTTGTGTCTCTAGAGTGTAACTTCCAGGCAGCGCAGCAGAGTGAAAAACAAATCTGCATGTTTCTAATGGAAAAGTGTGAATAAGCTCCATGATATATTCTACTAACACTTCTTGAGAAGTTCAACATTTACTTTTTGCACTAAAAGTTCCAATGCCCTCCAGCCATCATGGCTACTGAGATCTTCTGTTTTTTAGAATAACATTGCAAATTACATAAAGGAAAAGCTGCACATATATAGTGTAAACTACTGGACCTACATGGAGGTCCTTTCACCCAAATATTTTACAGTATGGAATTGCCTCTATGGGGTTGAACAGCACAGGGAAGTCATGGTTCACCCTGCTGTGGGATGGAAAACAAAAGAAATTGAATGATGGCTGTGGAGGATGGTATTTGGAAGAGAAATTGTCCAGAATTGTTCTCCCAAAAAAACCCATGGCCATTAAACTTTAGCATTTGGGCCCATTTTCAAAGGTCCCTGTAGCTGCAACCAAGCCATTATGCCACTCCAAAAGCCCTCAACAGAATAACTTAAGAACTAGCAAATGGAATGTGAATAAATATTTGACTTCTAATTTTCTTCTTAAAATCATTATATGTCAGAGTTTTGTCTATAATTATTATAAAGGCAAAATATCCACTGTGAAAAAGCTTGCTCCAACCAAACATAGCACTTCGTACAGTGAAAATTAGTATCAGCTATAAGTTGCAGTCAAAAGGGAAATTGAGTCTTGTAGGGAATAAATTTCCTTACCATTTCTTGTATTTCAAAGCCACAAAGCTCTAATTGTAAAAGTGTACAATTCTAGTTTTAATAAAAGTATCCTCAATGGTCATGCTAATTTGTCTTTCAGAAAAAAGCAAGTAATAATATGTGCTATATTGTAATTTGCTCAAAGCACTAGCCATCTTGTTATTAAAATGGACGTATTTTGAAGACTAGAACTTTAGTGATTTTTTTTGTGAAGGCTTAATGAAATCTTTATGCCAACAATGTCCAGATTTCAATTTGTTTTCATAAAAGTCAATATTTTATTATCTAGATTTCTGTTTATGTATCTGTGACAAAAAGTCCCAATTTTTAAAAAATTCCAGATAAGCAATTGTTTAATTTCTTAAAGATTTCTTCTCACTTGTTTTTACAAGGCTGAAAACGGATATTTGCCAGTATGATTTTAAATGTCATTTTGTCTTTGCAAGTTTCTTCCAACTGATGGCAAACCTCTGAATTAGTGACCTCCAAAAGGTCTTATTATTAGGTCTGGGAAACTAAAGACTTGCTTTCCTACTGTCTTCCACTATGATTTCAGATAGCTGTCTAACGAAGAAATAAAGCACTTCATTTTTGTTCATTTTCCAACCATGCATAACATGGTAGAAAATACTTAAAGATGAAATGACTGTGAGTTTAAACTATTCTGTTTCAGAGCATCAGTACAAATGCATCCATAAGCCTAAATCCAATTAGGAATCCTAGCTAGAGAAGACCCATTGATTCAGTGGGTTTGCTGTACTTGAGACTAAGGACTGGATTTAGCCCATACTTTTTCTGACATGAAGAGCCACTGTTTTTCTAGCATATACGTTGACTTTGAACTAACCATGATAACGTATAAATATATAACAATATAAGTGTGTAGGTTGGTGAAAAAATACAGTAGCTCTTTCAAAAGAAATGATAAGAACGATGTTAGAACCCAATTAAAAACCAGTGAAAAAGGGCTTTGAGATAGGTCTCTGGAGAGACTTGTCTTTTGAATCTATGATAAATACATGATTATAAGGACAAATTATATGAGCAGCAATAATTCCCCAGTAATGTGATCATTAAACCCTTTGCAACTGCAATACATCAATATTAATTGGGAACAGATGATCACTTTAGCGACATGTTCAAGTCATTATCCATATTTCACTTTACCATGAATACCTGAATAGTCCTAATGAAGTGATTATTTTTTCAGCAAAACTATTTCTTCAGTGATCCTAATACTGGTGTTTATTTAAAGATCAGGCCAGGAAAAATTACCAGAAATAAGATGGACAACACTTCCATATGTATTTATTTATTATTTGACTTTTACCCTGCCCCTCTAGACAAAGTCTACTTGGGGTGGCTTACAATCAGTTATAAAAACATCATAAAATGCAACAATATAAAACGGATATATCATAAAAAAAACAATCACATATTTAAATCAACAAAATATAAAATTCAAGATGGAAGGAAAGGAAACTAAAAAATAAAATAAAAATCAAGTGTTGACTGGAGGGAAGGCCTGTCTAAAGAGCCAAGTCTTTAGATGACTCTTAAAAACACCCAGCGAGGGTGCCAGGGTAATTTCCGGCGGCAAGGTGTTCCATAATCGAGGGGCCACTGCCGAAAAGGCTCGGTTCCTAGTTCTTTCTTTCCGGGCCTCTCTCGGCGTTAGGCCCCTCAGCCGCCTTTCCTGGCTAAAATGGGTGACTCGGGTAGATCTAGGTGGGAGAAGGCGTTCCGCCATGTATCGAGGTCCTAAACCGTTTAGGGCTTTATAAGTCATCATTAACACTTTGAAGTGGATGCGGAAACGAATGGGAAGCCAATGCAAGGCGGCCAGCATGGGAGAGATGTGCTGGTATTTTCTCGTCCCACTGAGGAGTCTGGCCACCGTATTTATGTATTTATGTATTTAAGATACATAACCCAAGAATATTTAAAGTTCATTTTAAAAAACTATTTTTAAAAATTAAAACTTCTCTCTCTCTCTCTTTGTAGTTAAGCAATGGCAATAGGATCAGCTTAATTAAGCTGATTCTAGTTAAGCTAGTCTGAGCAAGACTGTGTGCATATATATTAAAATGAACAATGTATTAATCTCAAAGAAAAGACCTTCATAAAACATAAGAATGTTGACTAGAGATGGGGGCATTTGTATTGGTATACGAATATGAATATCCCCCCCACAGGTGCAGATGACAAGGGTCCGGCCCCCTGGGGCCAGACTGACCGCTCACGATCCCGCTGGCTCCGTGGAGCCTTCCTATCTCTCCATTGTTCACGATGGATTAGCCACTCTGTGACCTGGCAGAGAGGCTTGTCATCCCACCTTCTGCCAGGACTGGCTAATCTATCACGAGCAATGGAGCAATAGGAAGGCTCCGTGGAGCTGGCGGCAGCAGCGGAATTGTGAGTGGTCGGTCTGGCCCCAGGGTGCCGCACCCTTGTTATCTGCACCTGTGGGGGGGGGGGTATTCGTATTTGTATATGAATACCCCCATCTCTAATGTTGACTGTACTGATCTGTAGATCACATCTTACACATCAGTACATCTTAGACCACTAGTGTAAAACAGTTGAGGCAAATAAAAGGTTTTGTGTGTATCTTAGTGAAAGTAGTTCCAGCATGTTTGGTAATTCTAACACAGCTAGTAGTTACCCATGTCACTGATTCCATAAGACATTTACACCATGTCAATAAACACTGGACAATATCCTCTTGTGAAGCTCCGCCACTACAGAGCTCCTGTTCATATTTCAAGGTATGTATGACTCACTATGAAATAAAGTTGCACACACCACTGAAACCAAAAAAATGAACTGTTTAATTAGTGGCATTCTGTTGCTGCCAGTGACAACGTTCCCACTGTGCAGAGGGAGTTCTGCAAGAGGATACTGGCCACTATCCATAATCGCTATACAGAAAGTATTGTATTGTCCTGTATTATTCAGTGAGGCCTTTATTATTCAGTGATGTTTCTATTATCCTGTGAGGCACTGCATTATTCTGCGACCCCGTGGTATTTTCTTCATTGTAGGCACTTTAGTTTTATCATCTACTATTGCAAATATATATTTTCAGAATGATCCTGTCTGAATTGAATGGGATGCTGCTTATGGAATCCAAACTGACTGAAAAAAATATGCATTGTAGTGCCATGGAGAACAGCTTCTGACAGTAGAAGGCTACTCATTGGGGCCTTTGTGCTGGTGAGCCTAGAAGTAAGAACTGAGCAGATGCACCTGTAACAAGGGAGGAGTACGTTGGGTAAGTTCCCATTAATTTTTCAGTGTGTCATGATCTGGCCCACACCACTCTGGCAGCTGCAGGATTGGGACCAGCCTGACCCAGGAATTTTATGGTGTTTGCAGGCTCAGGCCCTGGCCTGTGTAGCAGCTGCTGGGCCACTCGTGAGACTCACCTGGAAACCTGGAGGGAAGGCCTATTTAAGGAGTGGTTCTCCCTCCCAGAACTTGCCTCAGTAACAAAGGCCTTTGGCTGTGCTTACTGTTTCTAGTGTCTTGCTGCTCCTGAGTTCTGGAGTCCCAGTGTTCCAGCATCTGCTCCTGATCCTGTCTTGCCTCTGGCATCTCTGTGTCTGGATTCCAGTGTTCCTGTTCCAGCCCATGCCTTGGTCCCTGCTTGCTTCTGCTGGTCTCCTGCATCTTGGTGCTTTGTTCCAGCTCTGTTCTCCTGCGACCTGGATCCCAGCCTGGTGCTCCCACCTCCACTTGGTCATGGCCAGCTGCACAATGAGTATCTTTGAACTCAATACCTTGCATAGTGGTCTGCTTTTGTCCATGGTGAGAGGCTGACTGTGATATCTTGGACTTTGACACAATGCTCTGGCTCTTACTTCTACAGCTATAGTTGTCCTCTGATTTTGCATAGTGAACCACTATGATAATGTTCCTTCTTCAGGAATGGTTAATATTATGGATGTGCAGGAGGAAATTTTTAGTATTTCTTTCATTCCGAGGTCCTTTGGGTAGCTAGTCTTTCAGTTTAGGGTTCATTCTGATATACCAAAAGGACTTGTGCTGAAAGTCCTCAGATGTTTCATTTTGGTTTTCTTTCATGACTGCACACAAATATTAAGTACTGATTTATACTCCAGGCATAGCTATGTGCAATGTATTGACATGTCTGGTAACTTAAGAGCCTGGGGGATTCCTCTGCATATTTCACCAAAACCACGCATTGCAGATGGGGATTACATTGGGCACACTGAGTGTAGATATATATGAGTGCAGATTTCACCTGGACCCATCTGTGTTTTGTCCTATCTGCCTGTGAAATGCTAGTCAATCAGTTTAGCAAGAGGATCTATGCATGCTCATAATTAAGATGCGTATTTTGAGTTCTTAGTAGAGATGGGGATGAATATAAAAATTAGGGAAAAAAAATTTCAACGATTATAGCCGATTCGTCATATATTCGTCGATCTGTATTCATCAAATTTTAAGTCCTGATGACTACAGCTTGACGAATATTTCCCTATTTTTATTCCCCATACGACGAAAAAACGCGGCGTCTTTTCCATTTTGCCTACCGGCCCGCCGATCAACTGATAGGCGGGCTGATAGGCACCCACCCACCCCCACAGTCTACCCCCACCCCTTCCTCTCCCTACCTTAGCCCCCCTGCCTCCACCCCCACCAACACCCCCTTACTGTAATCGTTGCTGCCGAAGTCTCCATCAGCCCTCTGCAGCTGTAGAAAGGGAAACTGGCTGCCCTTTGCAAAGATGGTGCCTGAGGCTTCATTTAGGGTAGGGAAGCTGCAGCTGCCATCTTTGCAAAGGGCAGCCTGGATTCCCTTAAGGCAGGCTAAGGGAATCCAGGCTGCCCTTTGCAAAGATGGCAGCTGCAGCTTCCCTACCCTAAATGAAACTGCAGTCACCATCTTTGCAAAGCTGATCGGTGGGCCAGTAGGCAGAATGGAAAAGCCATAGGATGGCTTTTTTTTTGTATGGGGATGTCGGTGGGGGTGGGGCAGTGGTGGGGGGGCAGCAGTGGGGGTGGGGGGTGGCAATGGTGGGGGTTTAGTAACCCCCCACAAATCTATGAATACATTTGTTATTCGTCAGTTCATGGGGGCAACTTCGTGCTTCGTGAGCTGTCAACTTTTGATGACTCACCAAAGTGGTGAGTCGTTCCCATCTCTAGTTCTTAAGGTTTTTTCCCAAATTAATAGACATGACAAAATTACAACGAGTGTACATAAATTGTATAAAACAATGCTAAGTAAATGAAGGCTACCAAATCTTAAACACATTTATGGAAATGACTCACACAGACTTCAATGGAATATGTCTCTCAAAGTAAACGTGCTTGAAATGTCAGTGTTCTACAGTGAAACCCAATTAAGCAGGATGAGCCAGCATAATATAGGAAATCAATTATCTTTTTCAGTTTTCATCCTTCAAGAGCATCCCTTCTTCTTCTTCTATTTCTCATTATCATTATTAGGCCATAGTGTTACATTTGAATGCTTCTTTAACAAACGTTTTTAAGAACTATCTCTAATCGCTACATTGCTCATTATAGCAATATTTTATTTGAAATCTTTTTATAACAGAAAAATTGTTTTAATTTTTCACTGGGCGTATGGAGGATTCAGAAAACTCATTGCTCAGGACTTCTCTAAGGATACTCTGCTTTCAGTGAAAATTGCTTTTCTCATTCTGTTTTGTATGCAGAATAACATTCCTTACAAGTTTCTATAGTGGGCTAGTTTGTTAATTGAGATTTCCCCATAGATAAGCTGGCCTCTTTTGGGGAGGCGGGGGAATCATATTACATTACATCCTGATTCAAAATGCAAGTAGCCCTTCCCTTCCAGTGTGCATCCCCTAGGGGTTCCTATCATCAGTTTTTTTTTGAAAGATACAACCTTAGTCTTACATGTATTTATTCATATGATAGAGTGAAATAAAATCTCAGATACTCTGTAATTCTCTATAGCAATTATTTTAGAAGACAACTCAGTT
The DNA here is from genome assembly GCA_037013535.1 of Intellagama lesueurii. Taxonomy (NCBI): domain Eukaryota; kingdom Metazoa; phylum Chordata; class Lepidosauria; order Squamata; family Agamidae; genus Intellagama; species Intellagama lesueurii. The sequence continues at coordinate 52,164,728 of JBAJHW010000003.1, read as the reverse complement.
TTTATTTCAGTATAGCTACACTGTTTTCTCAGTCATCTTAATTGTGCACACTAGAACAGTCCTTTGATAGTTGCATTATATTATGCTGCCATTTCTCACTTCTGTCCTCTCACTGTTTTCTTTCCTGGTTGCTGTGCAATACATACTTCTGTGACTCTATATGTTCATTTATTTTACAGATATAATTACTTTTATATTTCAGCTTAACCAATGTTCAAGGAATAAGACATAACTGAAGGCATGTTTTTAATATCCTCTCCCAAAGACAAAAGATTATATACAGTTAATGTTTCCATTCTGATTTTATCCTCCATTACCAAATGGAAGCTTAATAGATTTTATGGTGTCTCAGGAGAATTCAGAGTTTCACCCAAAGAAAAGCATCAGAAAAAATAAACCCCTCTGTGCCAGTTGCTATAGAGAATGATGTAACAGACATATTCAAAGTAGTATATACTTTACAGAATACTCTAACTAATCCACTTTTGAATTTATTCAGTGCCTGTGTGGGTATATGTGATGTTAGCGATCAAATTAAATGATCTATTTATCATTTTGCTTTTTGCTGAATTCATGCCACAAGTTGTGAAGAGGTTTGTTTGCCATAGTATATGATTCCCCTAATCTATATATCTTGCCTTTTGTGTGCTTTTGTTTTGTGATTTGTAACTGGGCAGATAAACATAGGCTAAGGCATGTTTTTCAAAGGAGATCCAGTAGTGAAAAAGGGAAATAGGTTCATTTTAAGGGATACATAATTCCCTAAATAACTAATTTGATCCCAAAATACTTCTTTTCTATCCATGCCTATATAATAAAGAATAGAAATACATGAATAGAGAAGTAAAAACAATAGTAAAAAAAAAAAAAGTTAAAATGAAGAACACCCAAGCCATGCCCCCTTGCTCATTTTACTTCAATCACAGAATTGCAGAACTTGGAAGTGCCCTGTTTGGCCATTTAATCCAAAACCTATGAAATCAGAACATCCTCAGCTAGAGCATCCCTGACAGGTGGCCATCCAACCTTTGCTTGAACATTTCCTATGAAGAAGAGTCCTGCACCTTCCAGGACAGTTCCACTATCAAACACTCTTACCATAAGGAAGTTCTTCCTAATAGTTAGTCAAAATCTTCTTTAAGACCTACAGCTTCCTTATTCTTTCTTTTGTTCTGAATTGTTTTAAGAACAGCTGCAAAAACAGCAACATTTTTCTTACCTTTAATGTATCTTTCAAGTCTGAACTTATTCTGAACTTTAGATCTCCTGACCTTTTCCACGCAAGTATTGGCTATTCCTTTGGACTCTGACTCAGTGATTTGCCCTCTTTCCATTTCTTACACATAAACCTTTCAAATGTTAACCATCTGAAAACTCCTAGTGCAGCCACCCTGGTTGCTTTAGATGCCTCCTTTTTCTCTCTCATAGGAATTGTTTGTGATTGTGCCTTCAATATTTCACATTTTAAAAACTCCCATCCATTGTGAATCTTCTCTGAGTGTTTCTGACCCAGGAATTTTACCTCAGTATTGCCCTAAAATTGTTAAAATTAGTTGTCTTAAAGTTTAGAGATGAATCCAATTGTGCTCCACTTCCACTTTCCTCTGTATAATGAATGCCATGAAGACATGGTCTTTTCCATATAGGCCCCTCCTGCACAGGGCGGAGCTTCTGGGGTGGGTCTTCTTTGCCTGCCCGTCTGGTAGAGACGTCAGCAGGGAGGGTCAGAGGACGTCAGGCAGGCAGGGCTAAAGGCAAGCCTTTAAGAAGGCTGCCCATGCCTGCTCTGTCCTCTTCCCTGCTTGCAAAGCGATGAGGAGGGTAGAAGATTTATTGGGGTTATAGATCAATTATATTCAGACAATACTTCAGAAATAATAGTAAATGATGGTTTAACAGAATGGATCTTGTTAGGCTGAGGTACAAGACAAGGCTGTCCACTTTCACCAATATTGTTCTGTATGATTATAGAATTGTTAAATAACGCAATAAGAAACGATGATTTAATTAAAGGATTAGGTAAAATGATACAATTAAGATTAATTTATTTGCTGATGATTCATTACTAACGATTAAAAATCCATTAGAAAGTATGGAAAGAATCAAAAATCATTTAGAAAAATTTGGGGAAATAACAGGATTAACTATTAATTGGCAAAAAACACAAGTAATGATGTTTAATCACAATAAATATGAACAAGAAAAGTTTGTAAATATGGTTTTAAAATGTGTAATTATATTAAATATTTAGGTATAAACATAGTTAAAGTGACTCAAAAATTAAAGGAACAAAATTTTAGTAAATTAAAAAGTTAGATTAAAGATAAATTACAGGAGTACTCTAAATTGAAACTTTTGTGGTTTGGGAAAATCGCTATGGTTAAAATGAAAATATTACCAAAAATAACTTTTTTATTTAGGATGCTCCCAATGCAATTAGAAGAAGATGATTTTAAGTATTGGCAGGGACTAATTAATGGATTTTGTAATCGAGGTAAAAAATCAAGAATAAATAAAAGATATTAGTATAAGACTCAAAAAAATGGTGGTTTAGGTATTCCTAATATAAAAAATTATTATATAGTGAATCAACTAAGCTTTATTGGAGATATAATATATAACAAAGGAAGATTAATTTGGTGGGATATGGAATCTTCAGAAATACAAGGGAATATTGAAAAATATGTTTTAATATAGTAAAAAGAACTACAATAAATCAGGTGAATAACCTTTTTTTAAGAAACACATTAAATGTAGAAGTTTTGTCCCTTTACTTCACCACTAAAACTAGTGACTGAAATAGAAAATTTCCCAGCAAATTGATTTAGTTGATTTATTGAAGGATAAAAAAGTTCCCAGATTGAAGGATTGGATGATTAAAATGAGATCAAAGGACCACATTGTAGTTAAACTTCAAAACAATAAATTATCATGGTACAACTATATCCAATTAGACAGATGGACTAATGAATGGTTGAGGACTAATGGCAAATGTAGAGAATGTACCAAGTACAAACAATTTTTATCATCCCATGAAGACATGCAGAAGGATGCTTTGAGGAAAGGAGTAGTAAGTAAAATTTATAACCTAATTTTGCATCAGGAGGAAAATGAGATTGAAATAGAAGGATTGAAATCAATTTGGGAATATGATTTAAAGACAAAAATTAGAACAGAGGATTGGATAAAAATTTGGAATATGAGAGTTTTAAGATTAATGTCGGTAAGAATAAAGGAGAATTTTTTAAAAATTAGTTTTAGGTGGTACATGACTCTGGTGAAATTGAACATAATAAATTCAGATTATTCTAAGGCCTGTTGGAAATGTGATGAAGAAATTGGCACATATTACCATATGTGTTGGGAATGTAAATTGATTCAGAAATTCTGGAAATTGATTTTTAAGGTGTGATATATTTGGAAAATATATTGAATTTAATTCTAAAATTGCCTTGCTGTCAATTTTTGATAAGATAGAACTTGATTATTGCTCAAAGGAATTGATTTCTAATTTTATGACAAGTGCTATATTATTAATAGCTAGATACTGGAAAGACAAACATGATATTAAATTAGAAGATTGGTATAACGAAGTATGGGACATTGCGCTAAATGACAAACTGACTACTGAACTTAAGATGAAAAGAGGGGAAATAAGTTCAAATATTTTCTATGCTATTTGGGATAGATTTATTGAATTTGTACTAGTGAAAGGAAAGGGTAAAGCCTCTAAGCAGCAACCAATACAATTTTGGAAAGGAGGTTTGTAATAAAAGAAATGCTCCAAAGGGTCCCATGGGTATGGGGGTGCACTGTGTTTTTGATAGTAAGTATTTTGTATTGTTGTATTTGTTTGGAAAAATTTAAAAAAAAATTTAAAAATTAAGCAGACTAGTCTAAAACCAAATAGCGAACTATGAGGTTTTTTAAAATGTAGCTGAGTAAAGTGAAACTACGTAATGCTTCATCTGTCTTCTTGCAAATAAATATTTTCCTAAATAAAAAAGGGGGGGGAAATGAAGAGTAGTGCTGCCTTGCAGCCAAGCAGTTTCACTTTCACCATGCGGCTGGATCAGCTCTGGAGGATCCCTGCTGTGATGTGGGCTGTGCATCGGCACAGCCCCAAGGTTTTTGGGGATCTTAGGTTTAGCTGTGCCTTGGCAGCATTGCCAGGGCTCTGTAAAAAATAATTTTTTAAAAAAATAATAATATTAAAATAATAATTTGCATTCAAGGCCATAGGACATTGGTACAGATAGTTGAGGGGGGGCTGATGGGCCCAGGGGGAGGAGTAATAAGGGAGTACAGTTGGTGTAAGGGAGTATCTGACCTCTCCCACCCCCCACCCTTCCCTTAAAATAATTTAAAAAAATAATTAAATTAAAATTAAAGGAGGAAGTGTGAGAAATTGAAGGGAGTAAGGGTGAGGAGGCAGATCATTAGCCAGGAACTACTGTGCAGTAGCAACTCTGGCACTATGCCACCCAAGAAGGGTCGTGGGGGGGGCAATAAAGGGAAGCAGCCTGCAAAATGCAAGGCACCTGCTCAAGCTCCCCCTAACAATTTCATCCTCAGATGAGGAGGACTGGCTGGACTACATGGCCATATGGGAAAAGCTCGGTGCCTTAGAGAGGAAAAGTGTGCAAGTGAGGGCAGCTGTAGGTTCATCCGAGTTGCGTAGGTCATGTGGGGAGTCCAAAGCACACAGGCTGGCAGAACTTAAGAGATGGGGGACATTATTCGCTCTTACATTGCTGTTTAGAAGCTGAACGTCCAGGTCCTTCTAACCCATCTTCCGCAATGGACACACCTGTGAGGTGACGAATGGAACTCCCGGCTCCAGTGCAGCATGTTGAAGGCTTGCAGGTGGCTGCAACAAGCATGCACATGCAGCAGGAGGGAGGCAGTGTTTCAAGAGGCAGAGATACAGTCTCAGCACAGGTAGACGTGGCAGTTCCAGGTGAGATAACTGCTACACCGGGAACAACACAAGTAGGCATTTGGCCTTGGAGCACCTGGAGCCGGGCAATGCCGATCCCCACACAAGTGCAAGTAGGCCAGATGGCACAGGCATACTAGCCGGGGAAAGCTTGAGCATGATACCCATGCCTGGGAGTGCTCAGCAGTCTGGTGCAAGTTTAGGATTGGATGGAGTGGTCGATAGATTTATTCCAGATATAGGCTACAATGCTGTCCCTCGCCATGTGCTTCCTGAGGGCAACCAGTCCTTGCCATTAGGTTATCACCTCCTTCTGCCCACAATTGATAAAATACGAAAGGGAGAGTATGTAGATGTTTTGAATTATTGAATAGAGAGCTGGAAGAGAAGAAGAATGACAAAGAAAAGGATAGGGAAAAGGAAAAAGTGTGTAAGCACAAGCTAGACCGGTGCTCGGCCAATTGGTTGCCAGGCTTTTTTATTTAAGCAGGGACTATCGTTAGGGCCCAGCCTGAAAGGGCTTTCTCTCTAATTCAGTACACAGACCTAATGTACAGGGCGTATGTGGATTTCCATGGGCATGTGTGGCTTTCCTAGGTGAAGGCTTTCATATGTGCACGGCACTACACTAGCATGTGCTGGGTTGTGCTGCACAATGTTCTAGGGCTTCGTTATATGACCCCGTCTGGCCCAATTTTGGGGAGACGTTTGACAGTGGCCACTTGCTGCAAAATGTTCCCAGTCCAGCTTTTACTGCACTTGGTGGGACAGGCAGTTTATCTCCGCTTAGTATGCTGGGAATTTAACACCCGGGGATCTTGTAACTGACGCCCCTGTAGGTTTTGGCCATCAATGTGCCATATGTGGAGAATCTCATGCATCGGCCACATGTCTTAGGGGAAGACCAGGGGGAGCTTGAGGATGGAATAGTGGAGGCAACCAGAAGCTGCCTCCAGGGTCCACCAACCCTCCAAAAGGGCCCCAGTCCAATTAAGATGCAGGTTTAGAAAAAGTGGCTTCAAAGTTAACCAGACAGAGTGGCAACCAATTATTTGCTTAAAGGGTTTAAATTTGGAGTGATATCCCTGCCACGGGGGGTAGAGTGGCCACCTTACCGGAAATTTGATGTCAGTCAAGGGGCAGGAAGCCATCGTTTGGGCTAAGATTAGTAAGGAAGGGGCAGAAGGTAGAGTGCTGGGGCCCATTTTCAGCCCCACCAGTTCCACATTTAAGGGTATATTCAGTACGGGTAGTACCAAAGAAGGCGCCTGGTGGACTTAGGCTGATTCACCACCTTTCCTTCCTGGCTGGGGACTCAGTTAATGACAGGATCCCTCAGGAGCTGTGTAGCATTCGCCATACCTCATTTGACGCTGCAGTGTGCATGATACGTGCTTGTAGAATAGGGGCGGAGTTAGCTAAGTTGACATCAAATCGGCTTTCAAACTACTGCCAGTGTTTGAAAGGATTTTGAGCTGTTGGGTTTACATTTCGAGCTGTTGGGTTTACATTTGAAGGACAGTTTTATATGGATAGGGTGCTACCAACGTGGTGCTCAGTATCAGGTCTGTCTGTTAAAAAAAAAGTTCCTTTTTGGAATGGGCACTTGAGTGCAGAGTAGGGTGGTGCAGGTGGTTCATTATTGGATGATTTATTAATTTTTTTAGTTTGTGGAAACAGGCACTATGCAATGCCAGCAACTCATGGGGGCTCTTCAGGAACTTACTCATGAACTCGGTGTGCCTTTAGCAGAGGAAAAACGGAAGGTCCGTCCTGAGTTTAACATTTCTGGGGATAGAGCTGGACACCATTAAGCAGTCCAGCTGGCTGCCTGAGGCTAAGATTGTGGACTGATTCAACACCTTTGGGTGAATGTTGGCACAGTCCAAAGTTATGTGAAGGAAATGCAAGGATTGGTGGGGCATATGAATGTTGCCTGCAGGGTGGTAGCCCCTGGCATAGCTTTCCTGTGAAGGCTTTGCGATGCCATGAAGGGCCTTAATAAGCCACATCACAGATGGCTCTCAGCTGGCATGAGGCAGGATTTGGCAGTATGGTCGAGGTTTTTTGGGAAGGTTACAATGGGATCACCTTTTGGAGAACCGAGCTGAGGTTAGGGGCAGAATTCCAGGTGCAAACTGATGCTGCAGGATCCCTGGGGTGTGACATATATTTCAGAGGACATTGGTGTGCGGGAAGGTGGCTGGCAAGTTGGCAGATATCAGGCATCACAAGGGACCTCACCTCCTTGGAATTTTTCTAATAGTAGGTGCTGTCTGGTTATGGGCCAAAACATGGGCCAACTTGGTGATGACCTTCTGGTGCGACAACCAAGCGGTTGTACACATAGTGAATTCACTCACATTCAGATTCCAGAGGGTAATGGGCCTGGTTAGGGCCCTTATATTGCACTGCCTGCAATTCAGCATAGTCTTCCATGCCAGGCATGTCCCGGGGGTTGACAACGCACTGGCTGATGCCCTGTCCACTCAGCAGATCGACCAGTTCAGGGTGTTGGCGCCAGGGGCACAGGCTCACCTGGAAGTCCTCCCAGATGAGGTATGGAATCTTGGAGGGTAGAGGCCAACAGAGCCATGAGCCTGCAGTGGCCCCCGACACTTGTTGTAGTTTTGCTGCAGCATGCATGAATTTTTTTCTCATTTCGGCAGGAGGAAGGGCTGCCCCAATGGATCATTTGGTGCAATTCTGTGTTCAACTGCACCGGAAGTGACAGGCACCCAGGTCAATAGAAGGGAAAAAATGACAGCATTGGCATTTTTATGCTAAAGCCCAGGGACACCAGGACACCACTGGGGCTTTCCACATTAGAAAGACGCTAGAAGGATTGAACAGGGAGCAGACTGGGGGCAAGGACACACGCACACCCGTTTCACCAGACATATTAGTCAGACTTGGTGAGGTATGGTGAACTGTGTGCTCTGATCATTTTGAGGCATGCCTTTTACAGCGGTGACACTGATTGCATTTTTGGGGGCTCTCCAAATAAGTGAGCTGGTTCCAGCAAGCAAAAACAATACATCTCTATCCTCTTTACAGAGGAAGCATGTGTGGGTTGCTGAGGTGCAAATAGTGATTAACCTACGGAGATCCAAGACTGGCCAGTGGGGGAAAAGTCAAGTCATATTGTTGGAGAAAGGTTCTATTGCTAAGATTTGCCATGTTAGGGCGGCAATAGTATACACGAGGTTCATAGGTGATGAGGATGGGGAGTTCCTGAGGCATAAGGGTTAATTGCTAACATGCGCTGGATTATGGAGAAAGCCAGAGAGTTCCAGAAAAACATCTACTTCTGCTTCATTGACTATGCAAAAGCCTTTGACTGTGTGGACCACAGCAAACTATGGCAAGTTCTTAAAGAAATGAGAGTGCCCGACCACCTTATCTACCTCCTGAGAAATCTATATGTGGGACAGGAAGCAACAGTTAGAACTGGATATGGAACAACTGATTGGTTCAAAATTGGGAAAGGAGTATGACAAGGCTGTATATTGTCTCCCTGCTTATTTAACTTATATGCAGAATACATCATGCGAAAGGCAGGACTGGATGAATCCCAAGCCGGAATTAAGATTGCCGGAAGAAATATCAACAACCTCAGATATGCAGATGATACCACTGTGATGGCAGAAAGTGAGGAGGAATTAAAGAACCTCTTAATGAGGGTGAAAGAGGAGAGCGCCAAAAATGGTCTGAAGCTCAACATCAAAAAAACGAAGATCATGGCCACTGGTCCCATCACCTCCTGGCAAACAGAAGGGGAAGATATGGAGGCAGTGACAGATTTTACTTTCTTGGGCTCCATGATCACTGCAGATGGTGACAGCAGCCACGAAATTAAAAGACGCCTGCTTCTTGGGAGGAAAGCAATGACAAACCTAGACAGCATCTTAAAAAGCAGAGACATCACCTTGCTGACAAAAGTCCGCATAGTCAAAGCTATGGTTTTTCCAGTAGCAATGTATGGAAGCGAGAGCTGGACCATAAAGAAATCTGACTGCCGAAGAATTTATGCTTTTGAATTGTGGTGCTGGAGGAGACTCTTGAGAGTCCCCTGGACTGCAAGGAGAACAAACCTATCCATTCTGAGGGAAATCAACCCTGAGTGCTCACTGGAAGGACAGATCCTGAAGCTGAGGCTGCAATACTTTGGCCATCTCATGAGAAGAGAAGACTCCCTGGAAAAGACCCTGATGTTGGGAAAGTGTGAAGGCAAGAGGAGAAGGGGACGACAGAGGACGAGATGGATGGACAGTGTCATCGATGCGACCAACGTGAATTTGACCCAACTCCAGGAGGCAGTGGAAGACAGGAGGGCCTGGCGTGCTCTGGTCCATGGGATCACGAAGAGTCGGACATGACTTAACGACTAAACAACAACAACTTCTCATATTATTTTTCATTTCCCCCCCCCCATCTTATATTATTTTTTCCCTCAGTCTGAAAAAAATTGCAAATTTTTGAAATTTTTTATCAAGTAGGCACAACTGTTTCCAACATGAACGGGGAAATGCTTGATACTTTCCTCTAACATTTTATTTGTGTTGTTTGTTTGTTTTTTCTTACACTTGTCAGTATCTTGTTATGTAACTCTGCACTATGGGATTGATGGCACGTTGTAGATTGAAGAATGCCTACTTCAAAGTGAAGTTGAAAAAGTATTCATGTCATTGTGCATGAACTGCACACAAGCTAAAGCAAGAACTCTTTAAATAACATCAGTCTGCCATATTTTAGAATTAATTTTGCTTCTATTAGCTGCAGTATGTGGTGTGTGAACATCAGAAGAGAAGAATGTGTTTTTGTCTGAATAACTCTTCAAAACAGATGTTGAATATGACTTCACCTCTAACTTGATTGTGTTATACTCTTCTAAGATTATGGGAGATACTTCTGCACTTTTTATAGTTCATTTGCAATCAATTTTTGCAGCAGTTTAAAACACATCTTGGAATTGTTATGTTAAGGCACTTAATCTATACTGATAGCCAAGGTTTAATAATTTATATTATATACTCCCATGTTTCTCACATGCTAAAATGTTCCAAATGGTCAAAAGTTACTAGCAGGATTTTACTTCTTTTAGAGGGGAGATTGCTGGAGTCTTAGAGCGCCTTCAGATGAGGCTTTTATCAGTGGAGTTTTAGATTGCTTTCAGATGGGTAATTCACAGGCAGACTACATGACATTTCCTTCCATTTAAATTCTTCCTGTGTTTTTTTCACTACTTTTTTTCTTTCTTGAAATAAACCATTAATGAGGAAATGGTGGAATAGTTGCATAAAGTATTTTGATTAGTAGTGCTAGGAGCCATCTACTGTACTTGGAAACAGTCTTAACTCTTTTGCATCAAGATTTAAACAAGACACAGAAAGAGAAAGAGAACACTTTACATTGTGTGAGTTCTGGGATATTTTCTGATCCCAAAAAGATTTTTCAATGTGTTTTACGGTATAAGAAATTTCATTATATTGAGGGAATGTTTGCATGCTCAGAAATAAATTATTCCACACTACACAAAGATGTGGAGCCAGAAAACATATGTTTACCTGATGTTTGAGTATTGTCAGTCCCCTTTTTTTGCAAACAGTATAACTGATGCTGAGTCCCTAGAAGACAACAAAGAACAAAAACATTTCATTGACCCTGAGAAATTTGGAAACCTACAGAAACCCTGAAGGAAAACAATGGTTAGCAGAGCTAGTCACTTTAATGGTGCATGGGTCTTGGCAAGCAAATTTGCTATACATGGTATACTGTCTGTTGGTTTTCTAGCCTTTGCCCTATCACAGAAGTAACACCAGCCTCTTGATGTTTGTTCAGTTGGATGTGAAGGTTGGGATACATAAGTCAGATCAATTGCAGCCCTTGAATATAGCCCACCACGAACCTTTTGTTCTTTCTTAGAATGAATCAATTCATTTCCAAGAGCTCTGAGGAGAAGTTGTCTCTTCCATCCAAGAGTCATAGGATCAGGATCTTCTGGACCCATTGAATGTTTATTCACTCCCAGTCTGATTATATGACAGCCTGCTCAGAAAAAAACAAAACAAAACTACTGAGTTTAGTATGACTGACTCCCAGGTAGGTGTCCACAACTTTTTAGTCTGTACTGATTAAGTTGATTTGTTTTGTTTTTTTGGAAGTGCTGTCATTAGCCTGTGAGGGATGAATTTACTATGAAAAGAAGACCATTTTCAGCATTCAAGGGAGAATACACTACAAGAGGAACTCCAGCTACCACCATGCTTGAATTACTTCAGACATTACAAAAGCTTTGAGTACTAAATTGCTTCAGATTTGCATTCAATTGACTTTTTAAAACTGAGTGTACCTAATTTAATATCAAATTCAGCTATATAGAGATGGTCACATTTCTCTCTGTTTCTTCTCTAAGATAAGACAGGGGCATGTGAGTTTTGAAAAGAAAACAGGCAGTTGCCTGAGTGTTACCCAGCCCTCTGGTTGGTGTATGATGGAGACCAACCATTGACTCTGTATTGCAGCAAACTGTAAACTGAGACCACTGACTTTTCTTCTCCTTTCTAAGCCTGCAGCTACACACACAGAGTGACCAACACACTAGGTCAGAAATTTGGTCCTTATGAGGCTTTCTCATCTACTAATTTTTGTACCACCTTGCCTATTTCAGAGTTTTGCAAAATCTGAAAGTTTGTTCGGCTTCTGTAATGTGTTAGCCATCCTAATAAAATATATTATCAACTTCTTCATTTTGCTTTTGCTTATGGACAACGTAGGTACTTTCTCTCCTCATAACTGCTGTAGAAACCAAAAACAATAATCTTAAACTCATTGACCTAATTTATTTGACTGAAGGGTGGAATATAAAGGTGAATAATGAATAAACGTAAACACCTGTCACAGTTGTTTTTGGTGGAAATTTCTTTTACCCCCAAGTACCTGATCAGTTTTGTTTTATACTTGTTGACTCATAAGGTTTTGAGTGAATTGAATGAGACCCATCACTGTGTAACAATCAGTTATCACAGCCTAAAAAGACTAGATTTAAGTCCTTCCAGGCTAAATGGGACATGCTTCCAAATTAGTTTGTTTGGGATTGCAGCCTCAGCTGCATTTTTGCCACTTTCTGCAGTACTACAAGAGTTCAAAATAATCCATCATTAAAAGAACATATATCAAAGCATTACATTAAACATTCAGCAAACACATTAAACAAACCAGTAATGCCAGCGCAAACTGGAAAAAAGTAATTGACTGTATTTACATATATTTTCAAAATAGTTCAGATTTCTAGTCAGATTTTTTAAAAATTGAACCATTTCATAGCATTGGTTGTAAATGAAAGAGCTGCTACTGCTTAGACAATACTGAGCTAGAAAGGGTTCAGAACTTTTGCTTTGAATTCTTGATTTAACTCTGGACAGTTAAACATTTTGTGTAAAATAATGGTAAGAATAAATGATAGTAAATGGTATACTCAAGCCACAGGCTTGAATTTGCAAGAGATGAACAGGGCAGTTGAGGACAGGACATTTTGGAGATTATTCATTCATGGGGTCACCATAAATTGGGGATGACTTGACAGCATATGACAACAACTGGTATAATATATTACAGGGGAATCATCTAAGTAACACAATGGGAAGCATCATCTTATTGTTAAAGTTGCTTTCCCCTGAGCCATTGTATGCTAAAAGATAATAAAAGACTTCTAACAGCACTAAAAAAAGAGAAAAGAAAATACAGCTTACAGAAAGATTTTGCTGTTATGTCCTCTCTCCCTAGGCACAACAGAACTCTTAGCTTTTATTAATTTAGTAGGGAATCTGTTTGCTTTGACAATCAGCTATTTTCCCATAACTGTTTTATTCTGATGGCTTTTTCAGATGTCATAGCAGAGGACAATATAGGCTTTCCTTATTTAAAGGATGCCATAAATGTGTCTTCTCTGACCTTATTCTTTCAGAAGAGGATTTAGAAAAAGAATGAGTAAAATACTCAAAGGAAGCAAAGTGATGCGAATTTTATCTCTTTGTACCTTTCCCTTTTTCTCCATCCCTCTCTCTGGCTTAAAACATTGTCGTGAACTCATTGGTTTATGTAAGTTAGAAACCTTCTCTTTGCAATAAATCTTTAATACACTTTTGTAATTCCCCTGACTCATGAGTCTTAAAATGCATATACATGGCAAAATACTATTTAGCAAACTAAACTGCAGGTCAGAAGATGATTACATTGGTAAAAGAACTGGTATATGAAACAGCACCAAAACCCAGTGAGTAACAAGTTCCCAAAGAAGTGCCAGTGTGGCTCAAAATCAAAATTGCCATCTTTTAAAGAACCACCTTGTTCCTTGCTCATCTGAGCTTCCAAAATCCACTGCTTCATATTCCATCTTCCCTCACCATGGCCAATCTTCATTCTAGTAATTAAGCAGTAATAGACATGCTCACCAATTTTACTTCCTGCCACATTCTTTCCCATGTCCGAACCTGTCCCAGTTTCAGTGCAATAACCACTATCACCACCAAACTCCTCCTTTTCCATTCTAATACTACTCAGATGCAATCCATGATGGCCTGGAGAGAAAATAGATGGATGGCAGTCCTGTTTTTGATGCTCATGAGGCTTCAGGATCTCATTGAATATATGCCTGAAATCTGTAGCTTAAATATACACCTATTTGTCCGAATAACATTATTTTGCCTGAGGATCTTATTTTTGCCTATCTCTTTTAGCTTGTTGCTTAGGAAGCATTTCAAAGTAATAGTGCACAGCTGCAATTTTTTTAAAAAAATGAACCACCAGAGCACTAGGTTAAAAGCCACTGGTCCAGGATAAGGGTATAATGACATAGGAATGTAAATTCTCTTTTGTCTCATTGTTGCTTGCAAGGACAAAGAACAGAAAAATCATTATCCCCACTCTTCAAGTATGGCAACTCTCAACAAGAAAAGAGAATAAGAATGATTCTTTTGTGCAAATTCAGAAAAAAAATGTTTGATTAATACTTTAATGCAAACAAAGCTTTAATGCAAATGATGCAGATTATACAAAGCGGTAATATCTGCTGCTTTCGTGCCCAGGCTGTCCAGAATTGGATGCACTGAGAAGGTTGTTTGCATCTTGTTGAATGATCAACCAGGTCTTCTGTCTTTCCTCTCTCTGGGTGCTTTACTTCTCAAAGGGAGAGGAAACTAGTTATACACACAGACATCATTTGTTCCTACAAATTATGAAGATATGGCTGAGGAAAAATAGTGTTCCTTGCTGTGGTGTTACCTGAAGGTAAGGAAACATGCAAAGATTGAAATATATTTCATGAAGCTGGGACAAACTAAATCAGTAAGAAAAATTCAGTGAGTTTATTTATTTATTTATTTATTTATTTATTTCTGTCTGTCTGTCTGTCTTTATATTGGAGCATTGCACAATTCAAAATCATGGACTCGCATGAAATATAGGCAAAATTAAAAACAAGTTAAAATGTCAAGCCAATCAGACTATTTTTGACCAGAAGCGATCAGGGCCTGAGATGTATGCAGAAAGGTTTTGTTGACTTCAGCTAAACTATTTTAAAACAATTTAAAAACATAAAATCATAAAGCTGTGATTTAGAATTAAACAACAGGAACAGATAAACTAACTTTTATGCAGTCCGTAGAACTGCGGAGTCCCTTTATAGTTTCATTACGATCTGATGGAAAGGGGTCTTTGGAGTTTCAGTAGTCTTTTAGCATAGAATATTTTCTTATTAGTCATGTTTGATAGGCATTAGAAATATGCAACATATTCCTCTGAATATCAATCAGTGCACTTCGCTGGCGACCAGGGGGTGGAACAAAGAGGCCATGGGCATTCATGAGTGCAGAGCTAAAATTTAAACACAAATAAAATGTGATGCAATTAAAAGTAGGCTAAAGAAAATTGAAAGTATCATTCAATACCTTTTAAGGAGGACACCAAGCCAGTGTCAAAAGAGGAGGTTGGGAAACCAATTCTGAGTATTTTTCACCCAATGAAGCCTTTCCTGCACACCCCACTAATTAGTAGTTGCAGCACACATTACTGTTTCTGTTCCATTATTGCACTTATTAATTTTTTTAAAAAAGGATGTACTTAGTCATGGAACGTGGCTTCCATGTTGCATTTCTATGGGACTGTTGGTGCTTTCATTTGATGTTGGTCCATTCATTTGATGGTTAGGGACTGTTTAGCCATTAGAGAACCAGAACTGCAATTTTCTGATGCCAAAACAGCACCTAACCATTGTGATATGTAAAAGGAAAGAACAAACTGTCTTCAGTGACCATGAAACATGGAAAACATCATATTCCTGGAAGAAAATACATTGATCAATGATTTCCTTATCCTATCAAGGTTCAATTAGGGTATGGAATTACAATTTTAAGCAAAAACCAAACTGGTAAACAACTGTTGTTATGTGCGGCCAAGTCAGAACTGACTTATAGTGACCCAAATAGGGCTTTCAAAGTACTGTAAGTAAGATATTGAAGGAGTGGTTTTACATTTCCACATCTCAGTGAGTTTTGGTGGCTGAGCAGGGATATGAAACCAGGCCTCTTCAGTCCTAGTCCATCACTCTATCCACTATACAATACTAGGTATCTATAATTTTGTGTCATCAAGTCCATTCTGACTTATGGCAATCCTTTTCATGGTTTTCCAGGTAGAGAATTCTCAGAAGTGGTTTACCATTCCCTTCTTCTGGGGGCAACCTGAGGCTGTGCAAGTCAAAATCCGCTTGATGGCACAAAATTAACAATACAGAGAATAAGCTCTAGGCTGGATAACTCAAGTGAGGCAGGAATATTGCACACTCTACAGAAGATGTCAATAGGATGTTACTAATAGAAAACAACCCAAAGTATTTTCTGATCTTTCAAATCTTTCAAATCAGACAGCAACATACTATTTTATGAAATCTTTACAATGAGACCTAGATACATATTAACATACATTCTAGTTAATGAGAGGACAATTAAAGATGGTCGGGTTTTTTTTACCTCTTTTGCTTTTCAAGTGGGTAAGTAGATTTAATGCTTTATTTAAAAAACTATGTATAGTGTTTAGTAATGATGTAGGTTACAGACTTGAGTATTGTGTTGTGTTATTAAATACAGAAAGAAAATTCAGAAAGAGGGATGCTGCAGTTATGTGAATGATACAGCAGTACTGATAATTTTTTTAATTGCCTGGTTTTAATTAAACAACATTAAAGCCAGATTATAGATCAATTATTCTTTTCTTTAAAATATGAGCATTAGGATATCATTGTTCTGTGCAGGCATCATCAATTTATATCTATGAAGTTCTCTTCATGTTGAAAGACCAATACAAGCAGTGATTAAAAAAGGGTCCCCTATGCTTTTTGAAGAAGCTAATGGCCCCCTTTGGAGATGCTAATTGGCAAACTCTGTATCTCTAGGCTTTTGAGGTATAGTTGCCATGGAAAATTTGCTTTGAAGTTGGCAGTTGTGAATATTTGACCACAGGTTTTTCTAGTTTTGAGTATGGATGAAAAGCACAGTGTTCTGTCCCACAGGGTGAGGGGGGGGGGATTCAGAGACAGTCTGCAAAACGACAGCCCATTATTCTGTGCAGAACTGGAAAAGAAATTGAAAAAGCAGACTATCCAGGCATGTGTATCTTTAGACTGCTAGTCCATCTTTGAGGTAAGTCTACACATGACAAACATTAATAATATCTATTCAAGTGAAACATTTGTGATTTTCTTTTTTAAAAACCCAAGTTCTATTTGGGCCTAGCAACCTTCAGTTTAGAGCTATAACTAATTACTTGTTAAAATTGATATGAAAAATAGAGAAATTTCAGAAGACTTACAGTTGAAGGTATGCTGTTGGAACCAAGCTCTTCACTAAAATGACTACAAAAATAAGACAATATGCTTGGAAAACAAATGCTTTATTTCATTTATAATAATGTGTGCTGTCAAATCAATGTTGACTTCCCAGCTACTCTATAGTATTTTCATCTGGATCAGTGCATTCAGTCTTTCTGTAGAGAAACTGGAAGTTACTTCTCTGCATTGCATTTTGGGTGTTCCCAACTGTGTAGGATACACAGCCATGTATCTGGAATCTGGAGTAAGCCAACTGGAAACATGAGCTAGAATTGAATCCAGACTATAAAATTCTGTCTGTCTCCACTTTTTAGCTGAGCATCCTGGCTATATGCACTTTCATAGAATCATAGAATAATTGAGTTGGAAGGGGCCTATAAGGTTATGGAGTTGAAACTCCCACTCAGTTCAGGAATCCAAATGAAAGCAGATCTGTCAAATGGTTGTTCAATTTTCTCTTGAATGCTTCCAGCATTGGAGCAATCACCAATTATTTCCATTGTTATACTGTTCTAACAGTTAGGAAGTTTTTCCTGATATTCAGTCAAAATCTTGCATCCTCTAGATTTGAGCCCATTACTATGTGTCCTGCAGGGTAGATTTTGGGGAATTCACTGTCAGGAGAGATCTGGCTGGGACTCCTACATTTTTCCCCATATCATTCTATATTGTGTTACAAACAAATAAGAAATGGTTTATTTTGCCCCCTCTTGCAAAAATGTCAAATTTAAACTTTTAAAATTTACTTTGTGAATTTATACTGTATTTATATTGTATGTTATTGGGCCTTTAGCTGTAGAATAAATTTGTATTGTAATAAAAAGGGTAGACATGGGCACTTCATATACATATCCAGGGGATAAGAATATGAAGCGTACCACCACAGGTGCCACAAAAGTCCATGCCCTCTCCCCAGAACCAGCCAGGTCCACTTACCAGGCTCCATGCAGTGCACACGTCCAGCATTATAGTTGCCACACCAATCATAGAAATAATCTGGCTGGCACTATCCCAGCACTCCCCACAGAGGAGAGGCGGGAGGAGGTGGAAAGATGAGTCTCCTCACTCAGCTGCTGAGTGGTCAGCTGTGGGGAGAGGTGGGAAAGAGCCAGCCAGATTACTTCCATGATTGGCAGAGTCACAACGATGATGGATGCCTGCACAGCGTGAGTGAACTAAGCTGGTTCTGGTTGTAGGGAATGGACCTGTGGTGCCGCAATTTGTATTCGTATCCCCTGGATACGAATATGAAGTGCTCATGTAGACAAGGGTGTTCTTATTGGAATATGCTTGATAACCTTTTCTCCAATATTTAACTCTCTGTGTTCTTCTTTGTATTGTGTACAAACTGGCTGATGTGCATTTGAATGTTCCATATGACCATAGTAAACTTACTAACAATTTTGAGTGATGGTGACCATTTTGAGGCTTTTTTGGATATGGAGTACTCAGACGTGGTTCACCATTCCCTTCTTCTGGGAGCAACCTGGGACTGTGCAGCTTGGGTACTAAAATACAGGAAATAACTAGCATCATTGTCAAAATGAAGAAAGAATCTGGAAATATGGGGAAAAGAGCAAGGTTTTTATTGGGTAGGAAACAGTGATAATCAAAACTAGAATAGTTCAACAGCATTCATATGCAAGGGTTTTAAAGGCTTGTGTTTAGAGATGGGGGTATTCATATTCATATATGAATATGAATATCCCCCCACAGGTGCAGATAACGAGGGTCTAGCTCCCTGGGGCCAGACCAACCACTCACCTGTCCGCTGCTGCTGTGGGCTCCACGATCCCTTCCTATAACTCCAGAGCTCGCAATGGATTAGCCACTCCTGTCAGAAGGCGGGATGACGAGCCTCTCTGCAAGGTTGAAGAGTGGCTAATCCATCGCGAGCTCCGGAGTGATAGGAAGGGATCGTGGAGCCTGCAGCAGCAGCGGACAAGTGAGTGGTCGGTCTGACCCCAAGGGTCCGGACCCTCATTATCTGCACCTGTGGGGGGATATTCATATTCATATACGAATACCCCCATCTCTACTTGTGTTCAATGCACCCTCTAATTTTCAGCCCTGCTGATTGGTGCTCCACCTCTCTCTCTCGTGGCTTCGCCCCTTCATGTATGCACAACTCCACCCCCCCCCCATGCACTGGGTTCCGTCGTGACCGGAACCAAATGTGATTGCTGTGCAGAGAAGGAAGAGAGCTGGGCAGAGGGAAGTGGAGTCATGCTCGTGTGCATATGTGCCCAGCTTAGCGGGAACCTTGCTTTTGTTACAGGACTGAGATCAGGTGTTCATGTAAGGTTTACATAACTTCCCACAGCTAATTGTGATTGACTGAAGATTTGTGGGAATCTTAGTTGTGCTGTTGTTATCTTAGTTGTGCACAAATCCCAGAACCTCATCACCTAACCGTAATTAGCTACACAAATCTTACACAAACAGCAATAGGTTTCTGTTCACTATTGGTTTACCTCTATAACAATAAGTATTGCAACATTTATGGTTAAAATCCTAAGTTCTATAAGTGGACTTCTGTTTACAAGACTTCCCATTTATTTCCTTTCATTGCAACTCCTCAGTTCTCCTTTCAAGTAGTTTTTAAGAGTGGATGTGGGAGCTGCCCAGGAAAAGAGAACTTGCCACTACTCTATTTTGCCAACAAAAGTTATTAAACTGGTGGCTAAGGGGTTAATTGAATATACCCTAAAACTACAGTGGAAATTCTGAGAAGCCAGGAGGAATATAGGTTATGGAAATAGGAAGACTTGAAATGAAAATTACTTTTAGTCCCCATGCCCATCAAGTGTTGAAGATCTGAACTGGCATTTGATCTGTGTCTAGTCATCTTGAAGATTAGCAATATGGACTGTGCAAAACTGAGACTCTGGTTGAAATAAGCTCAAAACCATAGACAGTACATAAAGATGGTGATGAACATGACCACAGTAAAGATTTTTCATGGTAGAATGATCATGCTTACTTCTCTTGTTGCTTCAACTGTAATTTGGGGCAAGGCATAATGGGTCAATCTGAAATTAGTGTGTAGGAGGCATGGGGTCGCAAAATAACATGAGCACTATTGATTTTTCTTAAGTGCTATAGCTTTTAAGTGAATTCAGCTAAGATGCATACTGAATGGAAGAGGACTCAATGCTTCGACCAATTTAGTTGAACATTGAAAAGCAGTGGTGACTGGGGATGAAGTACATAGTGGAACCTTTGGGGTTAACAAAAGTGAAGGTGAATTTCTACAGAATCACTTTGCCAGCAATTGGAAAGGCATCACAACTATTCAGCCTCACTCCAGTGAAGCACCATGTGCAGAGGACATTATCAGTTCTTGTCATCAAGGGTAACAAAGACAGGCTGAGATAGCTTGTAGGTAATGTTATGCTCCAATAATCCACAAACACAGGAGATATGGCCGGATCACCAATCATGTTCATAACCTTAAGATCAGCATCAAACATATGCATGACAAGGATATCATGCACGACAATGTGTTCACAAACACTGCAACAGAGCTAAATGATCAGTTGCAGCTTTCCATTACTACTGTTTTTCCCTTCCTGACAGATTACTGTCTGTGACCATAATACCATGCACTTCCAAGGCCATCCTCTAAACAGCAGGAATGGCAGATCCATTAAGTCATCCCAAATGAGCTTTCAAAAGGCACAGTGATCTGGCAATGGGTTTTTATGTTAGGAACAGAAAATGGATATTGAATTAATTCAATGTGCATGTACAAAACATACATTTCAAATGAGAAGAGTTATGTTGCCAGGTATTAGTCCTTCTAGCTTGTATGCTAACTAGAGATGGGGACAAATAAAAAAAATGGTGATTCGTTTTCATCCGTTATTCATCAAGGTTAACAGATCAACGAATACGTATATACAAATATTCTTCGATGGATCAATCTGTCGATTCATCTGCACTTTAAATGGCTATAACACTGGCTCCCAACCACCTAGAGACACCAAATTTGCAGGGATGCTTCCTCATACGCTTTTCTACAACCCCTGAAAGTTCAGTAAACATTGGATCATGGACCCCTGAGTTATATAGTCAAAAAAGGACCACCCCAGGAAAGCTCCCCCCAGGTACTTAGAGACTTCAGAATCACAACAGAGCTTCCTATGTCTTTCCCCAACATGCCCGCCAACTTTGGTGAAGATTGGATATCGGACATCCCAGTTATTCACCCACAAATTGGGTCCCCCCAGGAGAGTTTACCACACAGCACAGAAGCCCATTCTGCCTACCAGCCACTGATCAGCTGATCAGAAGCCGATAGGCAGCCACCCCCCACACAGCCAGCCACCCCAACAGCCTACCCCACACCCTCTTCCTTTCCCTACCTTAGCCTCCACTCCACTCCCACCGACATCCCCTTACCTTAATAGCTGCTGCCGAGGTCTCCATCAGGCCTCCGCAGCCACGGAGTGTAAAAAGGGAAACTGGCTGCCCTTTGCAAAAATAGCGGCTGCGGCTTCATTTAGGGTAGGGAAGCTGCAGCTGCCATCTTTGCAAAGGGCAGCCTGGATTCCCTTAAGGCAGGCTAAGGGAATCCAGGCTGCCCTTTGCAAAGATGGCAGCTGCAGCTTCCCTACCCTAAATGAAGCTGCAGCCACCATCTTTGCAAAGGGCAGCCAGTCTCCATTTTTACATGCATGGCTCCAAGGCCAGAAGACCTTGGCAGCAGCGATTAAGGTAAGAGGGTGTCAGTGGGGGTGGGGTGGGGTGGCATGGGGCCTAAGGTAGGGAAAGGAAGGGGTGGGGTAGGCTGTGGTATTGGGTGGCTGTGTGGGGTGGTGGCTGCCTTTCTGCAGCCGATCAGCTGATCGGCGGCCAGTAGGCAGAATGGTGGGTTTTTTTTTAAAAAAAACGAAGGATGAATAAAAACAGGTAAATATTCGTCCCTTCGTATTCGTGGGGGTCTCTGGAACCCACAAATATGGATCAACAAATATTTAATGAATCGGCTATATTCGTCGGAAATAGCGATCCGTTTTTATATTCGTCCCCATCTCTAATGCTAACTGCTTCTTTTGCTTCTTACATAGCAACAGTAAGGCAAGTTTCATTTTCAGTGACTAAAGCTGAAGCCCCATATATCCCCTTAGAGGATATTATGCTAATCAGTTCTCAAAACTTGGAATTTAAGAACAATATTTAGTTTTCATGCCATGTGCATAAGGATTAAACATCTGTAAAAATGTTGCTAAGAAGGCTGGAGCTAGAGGCCAAGTTAAACAGTTGATTCTCATTAGGAAAGATGGTTGTTTTCCCCCTTGCAACATGCTTTGCTCTGTACAAAATTTCTATATTAGTTTAGTCTAATAATTGCAGGACAAGGAACAAAAAAGAAACTAGTACCTCCAATGAAACTGATTCTGAAGGAGAAATTGCAGTCTCAGGATATAATATACAAATAAGATATTATTTTATTTATAAAAAATATATAAATCTCCTATACACAGATGGACCAGTTTAGTGCACTGTGTGTACAACAACAACAACAACAACAACAATTCTGTGAATGTCCAAAGATTGCACAAACAGATTACAAAGTTAGACATGATAGAGTGGCAAAGTTAGTGCACTGGCCATTATGCGAAAAATATAATTTACTGGCCTCCAAAAACCCATGGGAACATCAGGTAAAGAAGGTGTCAGAAAATGAGGAAGTCAAGATCTTGTGGGATTTCTGGATCCAAATGGACAGAAACCTTGAACATAAGACACCAGACATAGTAGTAATAGAATGAAGAAATGTCAGGATCATTGACATTGCAATTCCAGGGGATGGCAGCGTTGAAAATAAATAATTGGAAAAACTAACTGTGACGATCGCCCCATGTCACTCATGCCACTCATAGTCATGATCTAATTTGCATGAGCCTATGAGAGGATTGGAGGGGCGGAGTCAGCGGCTATATGAAGGTTTGGCGGGAGAAGGAGGAGTCAGTGAGAGATAGAAAGGGAGAGAGAGATCCAGATAGAGTTAGGGCTGGTTAGTCAGAGAGAGAGAAGGAACAGATACTAAGAGAGATAAATCTGGTTAAGAAAATAGGTAGAGAACGTGGTAATTATATGGCAAGAGAAAAGTATGTACTGAGAGACCTGTTAATGATTTGCTTGTGTACAAGGTTCATCTGAAGAACTTCTGTGATTATCAAATTTGCTTCACTTCAATAAATAAGTTCGGTTTGCATTCACAAGACAAGTGTTTTGACAAACGTCATTTATATTGTGGATTGAGGTAATCCACTGGTGGCAGTGAGGGGAAAACGCGACGGGAGCCTTTGTGAGGGCACAACACGCTGGTGCCACAAGGGTGACCGCCACACTAACAAATACAGAGACTTGGCAATCGAAACATCTCACCTCTGGAAGAAACACACTTCATTGGTCTCCGTAGTCACTGGGGCTTTGGGAACAATATCAAGAAATTTCACACCGTATGATAAGCAGTTACAGATCTCAGAAATCACTCCATCAGAGCTACAAAAAATGGCAATATTAGGAACAGCATACATACTGTGCCGATATTTAACAGATCCTGAGGTTTTTGGTTAAAACTTATATCTGTTATATAATACCTCAATGTTTTTATAATTTTGACTGTGCCTAGTGTTTAATAATAATAATAATAATAATAATAATAATAATAATAATAATAATAATAATAATAATAATTAATAATAATAATAATATTAATAATAATTTTTTGTTGTTGTTGTTTAGCCATTAAGTCGTGTCCAACTCTTCGTGACCCCATGGACCAGAGCACGCCAGGCCCTCCTGTCTTCCAATGTCTCCCGGAGTTGGGTCAAATTCATGTTGGTAGCTTCGATGACACTGTCCAACCATCTCGTCCTCTGTCATCCCCTTCTCCTCTTGCCTTCACTCTTTCCCAACATCAGGGTCTTTTCCAAGGAGTTTTCTCTTCTCATGAGATGGCCAAAGTATTGAAGCCTCAACTTCAGGATCTGTCCTTCCAGTGAGCACTCAGAGTTGATTTCCTTCAGAACGGATAGGTTTGATCTCCTTGCAGTCCAGGGGACTCTCAAGAGTCTTCTCCAGCACCACAATTCAAAAGCATCAATTCTTCGGCAGTCAGCCTTCTTTATGGTCCAGCTCTCACTTCCATACATCACTTCTGGAAAAACCATACCTTTGACTATGCGGACCTTTGTCGGCAAGGTGATGTCTCTGCTTTTTAAGACGCTGTCTAGGTTTGTCATCAGTTTCCTCCCAAGAAGCATCATGGAGCCCAAGAAAGTAAAATCTGTCACTGCCTCCATATCTTCCCCTTCTATTTGCCAGGAGGTGCTGGGACCAGTGGCCATGATCTTAGTTTTTTTGATGTTGAGCTTCAGACCATTTTTTGCGTTCTCCTCTTTCACCCTCATTAAGAGGTTCTTTAATTCCTCCTCACTTTCTGCCATCAGAGTGGTATCATCTGCATATCTGAGGTTGTTGATATTTCTTCCAGCAATCTTAGTTCTGGCTTGGGATTCATCCAGTCCTGCCTTTCGCATGATGTATTCTGCATATAAGTTAAATAAGCAGGAAGACAATATACAGCCTTGTCGTACTCCTTTCCCAATTTTGAACCAATCAGTTGTTCCATATCCAGTTCTGTTGCTTCCTGTCCCACATATAGATTTCTCAGGAGATAGATAAGGTGGTCAGGCACTCCCATTTCTTTAAGAACTTGCCATAATTTGCTGTGGTCCACACAGTCAAAGGCTTTTGCGTAGTCAATGAAGCAGAAGTAGATGTTTTTCTGGAACTCTCTGGCTTTCTCCATAATCCAGCGCATGTTAGCAATTTGGTCTCTAGTTCCTCTGCCCCTTCGAAATCCAGCTTGTACTTCTGGGAGTTCTCAGTCCATATACTGCTGAAGCCTACCTTGTAGGATTTTGAGCATAACCTTGCTAGCGTGTGAAATGAGTGCAATTGTACAGTAGTTGGAGCATTCTTTGGGATTGGGATGTAGACTGATCTTTTCCAATCCTCTGGCCACTGCTGAGTTTTCCAAACTCACTGGCATATTGAGTGTAGCACCTTAACAGCATCATCTTTTAAGATTTTAAATAGTTCAACTGGAATGCCATCACCTCCACTGGCCTTGTTGTTAGCCATGCTTTCTAAGGCCCACTTGACTTCGCTCTCCAGGATGTCTGGCTCAAGGTCAGCAACCACACTATCTGGGTTGTCCGGGACATCCAGATCTTTCGGGTATAATTCCTCTGTGTATTCTTGCCACCTCTTCTTGATGTCTTCTGCTTCTGTAAGGTCCCTACCATTTTTGTCCTTTATCATGTCCATCTTTGCACGAAATGTTCCTTTAATATCTCCAATTTTCTTGAAGAGATCTCTGGTTTTCCCCTTTCTATTATTTTCCTCTATTTCTTTGCACTGTTCATTTAAGAAGTCCCTTTTCTCTGAGTTGCTCAAGCTCCTTTGCCACGACAAGTGGCAAGAAATGCACCATCAGTGAACCCATGAAGGGGTTCACTGATGGTGCATTTCTTCCTCTTAGTCCAGTCACCTTTGGAAAATCTGTTCAGTTAAGGATATCCTTCTAGTGTGTCCCCCCGCCCCTTTCCCTTCGTTTGTTCATAAGAAATTACCCAATGTGTAGGCTTCTTCATAAACAGGGGGAAAAGTGAAAATGGCAGATTTGTTCATCCATGCAAAGTGCTCTTAAAATTCAGCACAATCACTGCACATTCAGTCACATTTGTGGTGCTGAATTAAGTCTGTCACCTCTTTCCTCTGGCAGTCTTTTTATCTTTAACAACTACCTGGCAGGTTGAGGATTGAGGAGTGTGAGACTTGGGGTTTTAAAAACTGTATATGGGAGAAAGTAAAACCACAAGATTTGTCCATCTCTACATGCAGAAAAGGATGCTTATAATAATTATTCACTAGCAAGGATGCCAGTGAGGTTTTACATTTTAGAGCAGCAATGAAATTGCTTAATGCAGTCATCTGCTGAGTGCTAGCAAGAGAATCAGGCCACTATCAAGCTAGTTTTTGATATTTCTCCCATTGACCTGTGATTCAGAAACTTCATATGGCCTGTGCCCTAATGAAGTGACATTCCATCCTTTGGGGATGCCGCATATCAGCTTATGAAACTATGGAAATGTCAGTGCTTCACTGTATGCTGCTACCATCGGCTACTTCAGTTAAACATCAGAGGATTACGGTAGAAATTTAGATCTCATACTTATCCACCATCTACATGATGATGCACACAATATACTTATATTGACATTGTCTCATGTACAGATTATGCTATTTTTTTCCTGATGAACATATCTCATAAAAATATTCAAGGAATATTGATGATGGCAGCATAAACATGAATGGTCACAATGTTATTGAATGTTGCTGTCTATATAACTGTGTTTTTTAGTCCATTTCCCAAATGTTTTTGTCTGATTTGGATTTTGTTTAGATTTTACATTGTTCCCCACCACCACCTTCCTTTGGATACCAATATTTAGCAATGTTCTTCCATGTCATATCATTAAAATATGCTAAGTAAAAGTGGGAGAAGCAATGACTTCCTTTTTAGAAAAGAAAGGTTATGATCTGTGATAATGCTTCTTGGCTTTAAGCAGCCTTAACTGAATTAATTGTAGCACTGAAGAAACTAAAGAACAAAGAAGACTCTGTTTAATGGAAAAATTGTGACCTTTTCAATATGTTAGCTTTTGATTGGCAGATCATGCTATTGCCTTCCCAGAATAGTCATTTAAAAATTGTTGGGCTTTTTTTTCCTGTTAGAAACAGCAGGGCCAATGAGAGAGAGAGAGAAAGAAATCTAGTTGCATGAGAAATTTAGTTAAAGAAATTGTAATATATACATGCCCAATATTGTTTAAAGCAAAGAGACTTTCCAGGCATCTAATAGGCTCCTTATGATCTATGTAGGTAGTGGATTAGCAAAATAAATATGCCTGTGTAAAGCCTTGTCTTCCTCAGCATTTTTTCTACTAAAGCATCTCAGCATTATGAATTAATCTGTAGGAACATATCATAGTTCTATCATGCCTGTCCTTCGATAAGTAGAAGATGGGACACATGAGGTAATCCAATGCTATCATCCCAAGATTACCATGTATGGTTACCCTGAAAGATGGCGCATGCCCAAAGTGATTCACTGAACGTCATGGCTGAATAGGCAACTGAGTAGGCAACAGAGATATTTCAAAATTCCCCAACATATTTGTGGAGAGAGAAGAATTAGGGGTGGGAAAATTCATCAAAATTTATCCAAGGGAAGGAGAAATACTGTAGCAATTTCTGAGATGTAGGGCTCACCACTTGTAGCACAGAGTTGTTCTTTTTCTCTAAACAATCTTTTGTTCTTCTATATTTCTACTATAAGTAGTAACAATAACAAATGTCTTGTCAGATCGGCCATCATTTCAGATCCTTCTTCATACAAAATGTATTTGCTTTCCTTCCATAATGCCCTCTACCTGGGTGGTGAGAGGGAAAGGCAGCTGACAAAAATAAACAAATAAAACAAATAAACAAAATTCTGAGAAATTTATAAATATTTCTGGAAAGTGCTCTTCTATTTCTAATGGAGAAAGAAAAAGAAGACCCTCAGAATCTTTCTTTCTCGGTAGAAGCATTCTATTGACTAATTATAGTAGGAGCACACCTACTGGTTTTGTTGCTGCTCAGCTGCTGAAATGTTTATTGTTTAAAAAGGATTGTAAGTTCTCCCATAAAATTTTTCTTCTTTCCCGAGTCAGCCTTTTTACAAAACCAGAAGTGGTACTTTCGTTATATTTGGTTTTGGTGCAGCCCATAATAGGTCTTGTGGTAGAAAATAGGACCCAGATCCTCCACACTCAACCACTCCTTGCACTACAGGCACCATTAACACCAGTGGGGGCTTCTAGCCATGCATGGGCTTCTGTGGTGCTGACTAAACTGCCTACCCTCATGGCTCTAATGCTACTTCCTGTTATAGCCAGTAAGAATGGAACCTTGGCTACAGGTAATTAGTTGAGTCTTTGGTACAAATATGAGTTTGGGGATGCAGTCTTTTGTCTCTTGCATTGTATCTTTCTTACTTATAAAACATATAATCTATTTTTGCTTGGGGTTTTTCCCCCCTAACACTGCATTTCTGAAAGGCAATAGTTCAACAGTACTGTGCCGGTTCAAAGTGAGATGAATTAGCTTTGAGGAAAAATGCATTAACTTTGAAAACACGACAGTGAATTTAAATAAAAGAAGCAAACAAAACTCACATTTCTCCCTATACTATTTTGGACTGAATTCATATGAATTGTTGCAGGAATATAAATGAATTGAATCCAAAGAAGGATCAGTTTATGGCCTTGTGATTGTATGAATTTCTACAATTTCTATATATATAGGTGGCATACTGGAGGAGTATGAAATATGAATCAAATGGCCTTAAGGCTGAGCCTTCCCTGAGGATTTTACCTTTATTTATTTTCTGATGTAACATACTTTAATTTTAACTTACCTTTATTTTTGAAATTTAAAAAAAGAACATACAATTATTAAAAAAGGGAGTTAAAACAATATGATGATTTAATGTGCTTTTCAAATTTAAATAAAAATTGGTGAGTTGACTGATTAATTACTTTTTATTTTGTTGTGTTACATTAAACCCATGCAGTTACATTATTGTTTCATTTTTCCCCATATTGTTTCTCATACATAATATCCCAAGGGGCCCTCTACTGTCCAATATACGATTCAGAATGCCAGAAGCATGATCTATTCTCTATGATTTATTTTGATTTATTTATTTTCCCAAGTAGAAGTGGATGCTTCTAGGGGCGCAATGAATTAAACCACTTCAAAATGTTATTGCAAAACTATGGAGGCCAAGTTAGGTGTAATCTATTAAAAATCACAGAACAAGGGCAATCATTCTCATCAGTTAATCACCAGTTGTTTTGATGAATGAGGTTTTGTATACATAGTTACTCAGAGGCAAGTCTTATAGATATGAATGTAACATATTTTCTTGGAAGAATGTTTTGGATTTCAAGTACAAGGGGATTTAGATCTCAAGTAATTTTGTTTCATTTTTTCTGTGACCCTCCACCACACTGTATTTGAACCAAACATTCAAACAAAACAAGTTGGTTTTTCCTTATATATATCCTATTTGACTCACACCACCACCACAAAACATGAAGGGAGACAGGAGTCTCCCTTCATATATATATATGATCCATATATATATGTTTTATCTTTATTCTACAGCTACAGCTGTCAAATCCACAGTGTTCAGCTTTGCCTGGAAGCAAGATGCCCTGACACAACCTTGAAGGTGAGAGGCAAGTCACCAAAGTTATAAAAGTAGCGTAAATAAGTGGAGAAAGGCTGCTGGTTGAAAGGATGAGTTGATTGATAGCAAAGCAGTGGGAGAATCCAATTGATAGGAAGTGAGGAGAGCCCAAGCTCATTAGGAAAGTGGGAAGATAGTAGCAGACAAGCAGATTTTATTAACTGGAACCTCATGCATTATGTATACTGTGCTTATTAATACTACAGTGACTGTTATCAAAGAGCCACCAGGCAGACCCTCATGGTCTCTTCTCTGCATTCTTGGGTGAAAGCATGTTTACAATATTAGAGAAGATCTCTGTTCACAAAAAATATTCTGCAGCTGCCTTCTATAATAGATTCGTTACTGTAAAAGTCTGGATGTATTTGAGTGCTAACAATTACAGAAAAGTGCTGAAATCACTGACAAATTCTGTGAATTTCTGATAATGAGAAGAAAGATCACTGGATGTTTACCATCACATAAATGTGGTTGTCAACATAGTATTATAAGAAATTGTTCAGCTAGATAAAAAGAAAGATGAAGGACATATTTGGCTGAAAACTTTCTGTGACGTTTACCACGTGTCCTCTGTTTCCTCAAACAAAGGACTCACACTATGTCATCCCACCAGTAGTTACCAATTGTGACGTTCCCTCTTTCTCACTGCCACCAGTGAGAAATTTAATCCTTAATCCACAATGTAATAGACTTTATTTAATCCCCAGTCAGTTTACTGTTAACAGAACTTGTTTATTAAGGTTTATTAAAGTGTATGAAGTTAAATCAGAATCACAGATGTTGTTTATTCTTTGCATACAATCAAATACTTAAGATGTCATATATTTTATCACATTACCAATCACCACCTGCTCTATTAATCTTGACCAGTTTATCTATTAATATCCATTCTCACTATCTCTCTGACTCTCTCTCTCTCTCTCTGCAAATTCAATATCTCTCAACTTCTATCTCTCTATCTCTACCTCTCTAACTGCCAAATCTCTAACTCCCAATCTCCTAACTGCTGATCTCCCCTATCTCTAACTGTCACACCCTCTTATATTTGCTGACTCCACCCCTCCACTTCTCCCATAGGCTCATGCAAATGAGGTCCTGAATCTGATTGACAGGTGTGGCTTGGGGCAATCGCCACACTTTCATTCAAAGATTTGTCACGGTAGGTCATATCTGTGTGTCAAATCTAGAATTTTTCAACATGTTTTCATAGACACCATTCCACAACACTGCAGAGAAAATAAAAAATGTAGCTGGCAGAGTTTCATGCCAGTATCTAGCAGTATAACTCACATAATTGCTCACTTGGATTCCTGAACTACCAGTTTTCTCCATACCATCTGCATTGCAATTGTTTTCTCACTGCCTACATTGCAATCCTAGACATCATATCCTAGACAGTACATTGCATCCTCAATAGTAACATCCCCTCATACTTTTCACTACCCTGCTTCTTTAGTTGTAGTCATCCTAAAAGAGCCAGTGTATTTTTGTGGATTGAGTGATGGACTAGGACTCAGCAGACTTGAATTAAAATCCTTGCTTGACCTTGGAAACTCACTGGAGAATAACACTGGTAAAATAATAATAAAAATCATGTGCCATAAAACTACTCCATTAATAAATACCCTGAAAACCTTTGCACTGTAAGTTGAATGCAACATGATGGAACATCTCACTCTGCACATACCTTGAAAACAATGCAGTAATAACTGGAAGCCAATGTGGATTTGTCAGGAACATGTTTTGCCAGACTAATCTTATCTATTTTTTTTTAAATCGGGTAGCTCCCCTGGTAGATGGTGGGAAGGATATAGATGTAATATGACTTCAGCAAAGCCTTTGACAAAGTGCCCATAATATTCTGATTAGCAAGCTAATTAGGTGTGGGCTGGATACAACAACTATCAGGTGTATACACAGTTGGTTAAAGAATCATACTCAGAGAACGTTTATCAATGACTCCTCCTCAAAATAGAAGGAGGTAACAAGTGGACTACCACAAGGCTCAGCATTGGGCTCGGTGCTCTTTAACATTTTTATTAATGACTTGAATGAGGGAGTTCAGGGAATACTTATCAAACTTACAGATGACACAAAATTGGTCTGAATAGCTAATACCTTGGAAGACAGGAACAAAATTCAAAAATATCTTGATAGGCTGAAACTGGGCTGAAAACAACAGAATGACATTTAACAAGGATAACTGTAAAGTTCTATACCTGAGGAAAAAACTAAATGCACACTTAAAAAATGGGGAATACTTGGCTCATTAGTACTACAAGTGAGAAGGATGTTAGAACTGTTGTAGATTACAACAGATGTGGCTGCCAAAAAGGCCAATGCTATTTTAGGTTGGATTAACAGAAGTATCCAAATCCCATGAGGTATTAGTTGCCCTCTATTTGGCACTGGTTAGGCCTCATCTTGAGTACTGTCATACTTCACAAAGGATGCCAAAAAATGGGAACCAGTTCAAAGGAAGGCAATAAGAATGATTAGAAGACTGGAAATCAAGCCCCATGAAGAAAGACTGAAGGAACTGGGCATGGTTAGCCTTGAGAAAAGAAAACTGAAGCAAGATATGATAGCACTCTTCAAATATTTGAAAGGTAGCTATACAGAGGAAGAACAGGATCTGTTGTCAATCATCCTAGAACACATAATAATGGGCTCAAGTTACAAGAAGCCAGTTTTTGGCTGAATATCAGGAAAAACTTCCTAACTGTTATAGCAGTACGACAACGGAACCAGTTACTTTGGGAGATGGTGAGCACTCCAATGCTGGAAGCATTCAAGAGAAAATTGGACCACCATCTATCAGATCTACTTTTATTTGCATTCCTCCAGCAGTGAGCAGGGGGTTGACCTCAATTGCCTTACAGGCCCCTTCCAACTCAATTATTCTATTGTTCTATATTGTTCAATCTGTAGATGTCTGAAGCAGTGGCAGAGTCATGTCAGTCACCCACTGGCAATTTCTGTCTTACTGTCACCTCAATTTCGGCTTTCTGTATGTTGAGATACAGCACTTTTCATACAACATTTTTGGCTTATGGTATATGGAGGGGGGCTCAAAGAATGAACTGGATATTAGTAGATCTGGAATGCAAATTCTTTTTAAAGGTGTGCATACTTAGGTGCACTTGATGGGGACATGGGAGAGGGCTCCCAAACTCCCTCCCACAGGAGGCTAGGGTGTCCTTCCACATTCAAGTGAAGACCTTTATCTTCAGGCAGACTTTCCCTTAGTGACTGACTGTCTAGGAAACAATAAACAGGATGGTTTATGTTTTGTTGCTAAATTAATAAAATCAATAAAATTTTCAAATTCAAGTGTCATGCTCCTCCCATTCATAGTCTTGTGCTATCTCTACTGCTCAACTTAGAATGAAGAATATTTCACAGACCTTCAGAGCCCCCACTGTAAAAGCAGTTTTCTGTCATAAATAAGAAAAGAGATGTTTTGGAAAAGTTACCAAAAGATTCAAACAGGAACAAAATAATGGAAGCAGATGTGTACTACAGATCTTCACATGAAATGTTTTGAGATTTGTGCAATTCACCTTTCTAACCAAGGCCTCAGTTAATCTAAAGCTGTGTTCTTTAAGTGACTTTTTGAGAAAAAGGCCAAGGTGCAGATTAAATGAAAACTTGCTCTTGGATGTAATTCCAACTAAGATATAAGAACGATATAGAAAGTGTTCCTCTCACAAGCAGCCTATCTGTATAAAACTGTTTTCATTCATATGTATCTACAGTAAATCTGTGGGTAATCCTCTTGGCTTTATAAATTCATTCACTATGGACACAGCTCCCAGAAAACCAAGACTTTTTAAAGTCTCCCATTCTCAAAAGGTGAAACAACAAGTTTTTTTTAAAAGGAGATACAAAATAGCAGCAAATAAATAATATTATGAAATTTTAAAAAATGGATTAAAACAGAGGTCAGCAAAAAACAATAAATCAGTTCAATAAGCCCCAAAAGTTTTTTAAAATAACGTTCCAGAGTTAGCAGTGGCCACAGAGAAAACCTTTCCCCTTGTTCTTTTCAGGTTCTCTATTCGAAATTGTTGAGACAGAAAGAGGAGCCTCACTATACTCAGCACATGGACAGGTCTGGAGCAGAGATATTGGTCCTTTGGTGATCCATTCTCATGTTATTGAATGTCTGCTTATTGTCTGCTGATAGCTTCCCCATTCATTTCAGCTGAGGAGCTAATTTATGGATATTTCATTGCCTGTGTAGCTCACCTCTTCCTGCTGAAGTGACTGGGAACCTGAATTCATACACCACCAGGAATAAGGCATCTGGGTCCATCTGGCTTCCGAACACCAATTCTATTTGCCTATACAAATTCAGAGCCATTGTAGTCCGGTAGTCTCAGCCTTGGACTCAGGAGATCTGGGTTCAATTCTCCTCTTGTACATAGAAACTCATTGGGGAAATGACAGTGGTAAAACCACTCTTAAATATCTCACATACCTTAAAAACCTTACCAGGATCACTATAAGCCAGATGCAGCTTGCAAGTACATAGGAACAACACACAAATTAACAAATATCTATGAGTTCTCTATAATCTGTAAAAACAAAACATTTTTGAATACCATGATTGCAGGAAAGCAAAAGGCATTAAAAAATAATTGAGCTCTTAATCACTTATATGTTTCTGATTCTGCTCTGGGCCACATGACCCTGAAACCACCAGGTAGTAAAATGGATGTAGAGATGCAACTATATCTGAAAGGCTAGCCTGAGGAATTCAAACATCATTTTATATTCTATCTTAATTTGCAATTTTATGCTTAGTATATTTAAGCAATGAGACCTGAGGCACAAGGCATTTCCAGAGACTGAATTAACTCTAAGGTGTTGCTGGCAAGGACTATTAAACTCCAAAATTAGATGTGTAAATGTTATTACCTTTAAAAATATGTGAGGATTACTGCATTCATCTTTTATAATTGCATTTGGAACAACATTGATAGACTATTTCAAGAAACTTAGTAGGTCCGTTCTAGCCTGTTTGGTCACAGGAAGCTTGCAATGCATGCTGCTTTGCAGGAATATGATAAAATACCAGAAGCTTATCCAACTCTGTATTCTGTTCTTCTAATAGCCAAATAGGTACCTATGGGAACCACACAAGCAGAATAGAAGCACAAGAGGATCCTCCAACTTATTTTCTGAAAGAACTGGAATTCAGAGGCATATTACCTCTGATACAGGAGATAATATATAGGCGTTTTGATTAGTAGTCACAAATATGAGCTAATGCATTGAATTTGTCCCCTTTTAAATTCTTCTGAGTTGAAATAAGAGGTAGAGGCAAAGGGAAAGTGTAAGGAAATAAAGCAGAATGAAACACTGCTGGGGAATATGGCTTTGGAGCAAAGCAGGAGAGGGACACAAAGATTTATGTGAAGCCAACAATCTGTTTGTGGCAATACAATTGTACACATAAAAGGTAAAGGTAAAGGTTCCCCTTGACATTTAGTCCAGTCGTGTCCGACTCTAAGGGGCGGTGTTCATCCCCGTCTCCAAGCTGTAGAGCCAGTGTTTGTCTGAAGACAGTTTCTGTGGTCACGTGGCCAGTGCGACTAGACACGGAATGCTGTTACCTTCCCACCATGGTGGTACCTATTTATCTACTCGCATTTGCATGCTTTCGAACTGCTAGGTTGGCAGGAGCTGGGACAAGCGACAGGAGCTCACTCCATTGCGTGGATTCGATCTTACAACTGCTGGTCTTCCGACCTTGCAGCACAGAGGCTTCTGCGGTTTAACCCGCAGTGCCACCACATCCCTCTTAATTGTACACATAGATGCCACCAGATGTCAATACAGGAATCAGGTAGTCAAATAACAAGGCAGATATAAAGGGACCAGAAAAGATCCTTAAATATAAGGACGTGTCACTGAAGACCAAGACTAGTATCTACTGTACTGTAGTATTGCTGATTAATATATAGGGATGTGAAAGCTGCATAATGAAGAAAACTGATAGGAAAAAGAAATGGGTCATCCAAATCAGTGTTAGAAGATATCTTTACAAATACAAACCACTGGAAAGATAAATGAGTGCTAAATCAAATCAATCCTGAATTCTCTCTAGATGCAAAAATGACTGAACTGAGGCTATCATGCTTTGAGCATATCCTGAGAAGACAACACTTCTTGGTCAAGAGAAAAATTCTGGGAAAAGCTGAATGCAGGAAGATGAAACATCAGGTTGATTGAATCTAGAATGGAAGTATGTGTTAGCAAGTTGCTTCTGACTTATGATGATCCTATGAATTAGCCACCTCCATAAAGTCCTATCATTAATAGCCCTGCTCCAGTGTTGCCAGTTTCCATTCTAGAGTCAATCCACCTGATGATAGCCTCCCCATGGAAGTAAATTCTAGGTTTGATTGTGCAGTAAACTGAGATGCACTTCATTTTTTCTGTGTTGACTTTCCCACTGTTCAACTTCAGTGATTGATCCCCCATGGGTTCTAGTTAGGCAAGTGAAGAATAATCACTGTTAATCTTGGTCTCTTCATTTTAGGCTGTCTCAACATCAAGAAGCACTTTATAAATGCATTTTCAAGCCTGTGACATTCTTTGTCTCTAGCATGGAAGTGACAAAAAAATTCTTCCCCACCCTCCCGTCAGTTTGTCATGATCAACATTATTCTATTTTATTCTATTCTGTTTAAAATATTTGTACACCACCTTTCTCCTTAAAAGGACACAAGGCAGCTTATAGTATCAAAAACAAAGAGTAATAAGAACTAAAACCAATAACTTGTTACAGTATTTAAAAAGCATTAAATAGGTACAATATCAACATTATACTGCAAATCATTTTTTGGCGACAGGAGGAGGAATTTTAAAAAGAACTCACTACTTCTCAGCAGGCAGGTTGACACTATACTTCTCATTGCTCTGTTTACACAAGTAGTTTGTTGTGTTATGGGCCCAGTTTGCATGTTTTTTTCACATCCTTGGCTAGTCTCCCAGTCATGAGCAAGAGCACATACTTTTCTGCCCCGCCCTTTTGTTTGAGTGGGAGATCAGCCAAGACGGTGGGGCAGAGAAGCCTTAGCTGTTGAGAGGACTGGAAAATTAGTTGAGGAGGTGCTGAAAGATAGCACACTGGGCCCTGGTGAGTGGCTGTTTGAGTCAGAGGAGGCAGGGGAGGGGACCTGTGCTGCCGCCTTTATGAACCAGGATGAATTGGGACTAACTGGTTTCTGCCCATCTCTAATTGCTAACATAATGGCTGAAATCCTACTGCACAACTCCATATGCACAACTAGAATATTATCAGCAGTGGCAGATTACTACAGATCAAAGCCCTGTTTTTAACTATTTCAGAGTGCACTTGGCTAGCACCCAATGAGAGGAAGTAATGCACACCTCAAAATCACAAAATAAAATTTTTATTTTTTATTTATTTATTTGAAATATTTTTACCCTTTTCTCTTTGAAAAGTACCCAAGGCGGCTTACAGCAATGAAAGACAATATTTAAAGTTGAAAACAATGAGTATACAACAGTGGTTAACATCATTAAAAGACTATATTTAAAAACGATGAACAATGAATAAGGAGATATCTTACATCAATTAACCGGCAATATTAAGGCAACTATCAATAAGAATACAAATATTAAAAAAAAGATCACTCTGAGAAATAGAAAACATAAAAATGGATAACACAAGTAGTACTAAAATCCAGTCAAAGCAGTAATGCATAACAATCTATCTAAAAATCACACACAGGTAGCTGGTTACTGAGGGAAGGCTTCTCTGAAGAGAAAGGTCTTTACCTGTTTTCAGAAGGATAGCAAAGATAGGGCCAGTGTGGCCTTCTATGGGAGGGAGTTCCAAGGTCTGGGTGCAGCAACAGAGAAGGCTCTTTCCTGTGTCCCCATCAGATGCACCTATGAAGGTGACAGGACCGAGAGAAAGGCCTCTTCTGATGATCTTAACACCTGAGCCATCTTATAATGGGAGATATGGTCTTTGAGATAGCCTGGACCTATGCCATTTAGAGCTTTAAAGGTTACAACCAGCACTATAAATTGTGCCTGGTAACTGACTGGCAGCCAGGGGAACTGCTGTAACAGAGGGAGTTATGTAATCCCTGTAACCCATCCCATTCAGCAGTCTGGCTGCTGT
Source organism: Intellagama lesueurii (assembly GCA_037013535.1). NCBI lineage: Eukaryota > Metazoa > Chordata > Lepidosauria > Squamata > Agamidae > Intellagama > Intellagama lesueurii. The sequence goes on along the minus strand of JBAJHW010000003.1, from coordinate 52,127,359 downwards.
GATTTTGGACCTGTTGAAGTTTCCTGACACTTTCCTTCAGCAGCCCCACATAGAGCGCATTACAGTAATCCAGCCAGGAAGTAACTAGGATGTGTATCACAGTGGCCAGATCAGATCTCTCAAGAAACAGATGTAGCTGGTGCACTAGTTTTAATTGTGCAAATACACTCCTGGCTGCTGCTGGGCATCCAGGTTTCAGGGATGAATCAGAAGCACTCCACTTCTGCCACTGACATCATTTTCATTGGGCAGGCTAACTTCACCCAGAAATATTTGGCCATTGTGTTGTTTTTACCAGCACTCCAGAAAAACACAGATACGTGTTCTCTGGTTCCCCCTAGTGGCCAGTTCTGACATTGTACCTTCGAAATATTTATAAAAATTTTAAAGACAAAATCAGTACAATGTCCCTTTATTGATGGCATAAAACAAAAAAAAAATCCTGTCAAAATGCATCTATAAATTCCTTAAAGTGCCCTTTAAACGTAGCATTCAAAACTAACAAAGTTGCTTATTAACACATAAAAAGTAATTTTGTAGCTACTGGCTACTTGTTACAGAAAAAACGGAAAAATACTCAATGGTAACTAGATGTAATTAGTGATTTCCAATATCTAAGATTATAACATAGCTTATTCCTGCTAATATACAATATTCTACAACAATATGTCAACCAAATCATTTATACCTGACCATTAGGTTAAATGAGAAATAATTGAAAGGATTTAATGAAGAAATGATAAGATGAAAAGAGTTGGAGAATGAAACACTGCTTCCATGAACTATCTAATTAATGAATAGGCTTTATGTTATTCTTTTCATGGTGCTGCAGGGACAATAAAGCTACACTGACACAAAGTTTTGAAACTCATGATGACTTCTGATAAAGTTTTGAGAAGGCTAAATGTAAATAAAATAATTTGAAAACTGTCTATTGGAAACATATGCAAAATTGTGATTTCTGCTGACCCCTCCTGAGTGTGATGCGGTAAGATGGAATCCTCCACCATGGGTTTCATTGACTCAGGAAGCTGCATTTCAAATACAGCAGGCTTAATTTTAGCTACAAATGGGTCAGGAAGTCCCTCTACCCCCATCCTGTTCCCAACAGTTCACTCACCTGGGTCATGATTGCAGTCACTGGCCCTAAGTCAGCTGGGACTGAGTTGAAGTCACTAGTTCTAGTGACTGAATATTCTTCAGGGAAGAAGGTGGTATGCCCATGCACAGCTGACCCCCCTGTCACAGTTCTTCTGGGCAAACTGACAAGTAACTGATGTTGGCTGTGGCACCTCCAGCACCACTCCTTGACCCAGGTAGAGGAGTGATCTTGCATCCAGCTGGTCCCAGAACAATAAGGTGTGGTGCCCAGTTCACATGGCCTCAACCCCAGGTAAAGGTAGTCCACATTTCCATCCAGGGATCCTGGAGGACAAAAGGTTTACCCTTCTTCCCCCAGGGCACTGAAGACCATCAACTGTTCTTCCACTACCTCTAGTCAGTCTTCCTCTTGCTCTTCCTCCTTCTCTATTCTTTTATTCTCCCAACTTGCCACAGCTGCTCCCTCCTGCCCACCTGCACCTCTGTCCTCCTCCTCAGGCCACCACTCTTCCATCTCCTTCTGTCCGCCCATATGCCACCAGTCTGCATCTTTGCCTTCAGGCTGTGTTGCAACTGGGGTCTCTTGATAGTTTGCTGGAGGGTCCATGGATGAGGTGGACAGCTTGCTAGGGATGGTGGAGCTGTTCCTTCTACAGAATTGTGTCATCTTAAAATTAAAGAGCTTGAAGGGAATCCATAATCTATTCCAACCATCTAAGTAAAATACAAAAATAGATATATTTGCAATCCAGCACAGTTAAGTTTATTTGAACCCAATAATCTTAATAACAAGCAGGCTTGCTGAACCTTAAAGAGTGAGATGTTTTATTTGGTATAAACTTTTGTAGCCCAGTTAGTTTGCCTTTAAGGTACACAACTGCAATTTTTGCTGCTACAGTAGTTACCCCTGTTGATTCTGATGACATCTTTTGTGTCCAGTTCTCTGTTGAGTTGTGGCTGGGAGTTCACACTTTGAATATACACTGGATAACATATATAACCTTCTTCACATATGTCCGTAATGTCTAATCCCCTACTTTTATTAGGGAACATTGTTTTTTCCATAAGCTCATAAACCAATGCACACTGTTTTTATACTTTGGGTCATAGTGTACTTGTAGACATGTCTACTAAGAAAGAAACCCTGAAGTTTTCATTGACACTTAGTCTACAGTACCTTTGCACCTGTAATCCTGAAGTCATTAGCAACGGCACAAGCTCCTCTGAACATAGTAAAACGTGCTTTCACATAAACATGCTTGGGAATTGTCTTCTCACATACCCTCTCCTGGTCTCACCATAGACAAGCAGCAGTGCAGGTGGCTAATAATACAAGCAAAGTTCTTAGACGATACCACTATGTCCAGGGTGGGCAGTTCATCCCTGCTGCTCTACAGATAGTTAAGTACAAAATTCTTGGACAGCTCCTGTATGGTATTGCGATTTGGATAAATGGTTTCAATCCCTCAGTTGAAAGTGTTCTGTCAAACTCGCTGCGACTCCTATTCGCCATGCCAAGATGCGTCTCTTCAGCTGCCTTGCGTTTGGAGGCTGGCCTTCAATCGGTGGAATGTCAAGCTTGGTTGTATGCATTCCGATTCTGGTTGAAGGTAGTATATGCTCCCACAACCAGTGGGTATTTATACTATTTACAAAAAGATGTCTTTGCCAGCTCATGGCATAAGGGATTTACTGACAAATTACATCTTTTAGGCTTCTCTATGGACTTCTTTCTGAGTCAGCCTTATGATAGTACCAAGTCAATGCTTGTACAACACATTAAAGACATAGATCTCCAGTATTCACTAGCTTGTGCAGACAGGACCTGCTCACCAATGTACTTTGGTTTAAATTTTAACTTTCCCAAGTTAGCAAATTATCTATATCAAATCACAGCACCAAGGTATCATTTTGTCTTCTCAAGGGCTAGGTTTAATTGCTTTCCCTCAGCCTTGTTAAAAGGGCGCTTTAATAACATTCCTTATGGAGAAAGGATATGCCCCTGTGGGGAACAAACAGTTGAGTCCTTGGCACACACCATTCTAGAATGTAGCTTATATAGGTCTGAACATAACTGTTACCTCTACCCAATAATGTATAAATGTACTAGTATACCTCCCACAGACTACCTGAAGTTTCTGCTGTCCGGAGAGAACCAATTGATAACACAGTCGGTGGCTAAGTTTTTATTCTCAGTTTTAAGAATTTGTAAAATGTTATATTAAGACAACCACATGACTCAAGTTTTATACTGCTGATATGTTCTAACAACTTACTTATTCTGTATATCTTATATAATGTTTTTATCTTTGTATTTTTGGGTCTATGACTGTATAATAATAAACTAAACACATAAACATGCATAAGAGTAAACAATGTTGGTGTTTGATTTAGTGTCCTGGTAACTAATATTATGCAGCTTTTAAAAATATTTGAACATTCAATCCTCTCAAACATTTATCAAAGCTGTTAATTTTCCTGTAAACATGAATAGTCAAATATAAAACACCAATATGAGAATAGTGGAAAGGTTAATTTAATGTAAACTATATGCAGACCACTTGTTCTTTTCCTGCTTTTGTTGTCATTGTTGTTTGACTCTGTAAACAAAAATGCAAAATGATTTGGCTTAGAAAATTAATGGCATATATCTTATGTTTAGCACTGCTGGCGTTCAAGGGCAAGGAAACTTCAAGCATTTTTTCATGAGAAAAAGGGGCGGACAATAGGTTTTGTATTGTAAGAAATGGGAGGCATTGACTGGCTTGTTGTAAGCAGCATTGGAATGAACTGAGCAACCAGGGAAAAATAAATGCTAGAGACAAAAGAGATCAATAAGGTCAAATGCTGGATAACCTTGTGATTTTGCATACCAGTTTTCTGCTTATCCTCCCATCTCTTAGCATCTTTCTTTTCAACTGCGGCTCTCCTATTCAGCTTTCACAGACTTGCAGAGTAAGGTAGTACACACTTTGAATAAAGATAGAAGAAATGAGCTCAGGGCTAAACTGTCAGGATGCATAATCAGGCAATTAAGATATTAAGGGAAAGCAAACAGTCCTAGTCCTGATCTCCTGATCATTGCTCTATAGCTGTGATGCTACATACAGAGGCTGGAGAAAGATGAGTTCCTTGTGTTTACTCATGTGGGTAAATGGCTAGAGGGGGAGGGGGAGGGGGAGGGGAAGAGTTCTTGTCCACACATTAACACAGACACCTTGTTCAGATGAAAAGGAAAGAGCAAGGAATGAAAAAATGCAGCTTTTCTCACAACACAAGATGATACTGGACCAAACATTAACAGATATTACCTCAAATTAGTCCATTTCCCACACACAATGGGATTTCCATAATGAAATCCCATTGTGTGTGGGAAATTGACTAATTTCTGTTTGCATGCCTCAGCAAACAGAGTTGTGGATTAAACCCATATTGACTTTCTAGTGACCAACAACAAAAAAGCAAGCTAAACCGGTGACTGAGGAAAATAATGGTTCCCTCCCTTCCACCACTTTTCAACATTGCACTCAACGTATCTTCCAGATTGACCCATTGCTGATATCTGAAGTGTAAGGGGGTGCCAAAGGATTAACTCCTCTTTTTCACAATAAAAAAAGGTTGCTGCTTCATATAGTGGTACAGCAGTCCAACAGCATCCCTGGAATGGGCAGGAAAAATCTGCCACAGATGATTTTACAAAAAGCTGTGTCTGCCCCAACTAAACAGGTGGGGTGAAAAAGAAAAAGGTCTTCAACTAGTAAACATTTCTGTAAAAGGTAAGGTTGTCCCCTGTTTCTCTCACTACCACAGGGAAATTTCAAGATAACAACTGGTATGTTCTATTTGGACTCATAGAAAAAAAAATAACTCCAACATGCAGTTAAAATATTACAAGTCTTAAAGATTATCACAACACTATAATCTAGTTCTCCTTTAAGACTATATATGCAATATTATGCACAACATATTTACAATCAAAATCACTTTCATTCAGCCACATGGAAGGTTATGGCTAGTAGTTCATACACACAAGGCTATAAAACTGTCCTAAGGGTAAATTGTAGTCTTAATTTCTATTCATACTACAAATAGCATATATTTTGCTTAATATATAAAACAACAAACCTTGAAGACATGTTCTAAAGGACATTAGGGAAAGATAAGCAGTTTCAACCCCCTACATTTTTATAGAGCATCATAAAGAATAAATGTGTACATATCTTTTTGCATTTGTTATTACTTGCTCACTGGTGTTATCTATAAAAGTTTCATATCTGAAAAACTGGAACATGGGGGTGGGGGAAGAAAACTCCTTTGCTTTATTGTCACTGTAAAGCAAAAGAAAAACATAATTTTCTATTTTATCTCCAACCTATAATTAATTCTGAAAATAAATTGAAGTTAATTATATATTATACTTGATGAAAGGTTTCCTGCAGACTCATAAAAAAGGTTTTCTTATAGGTAAGGGCAGTTTATTTATATTTATATTTTATTCATTACATTTGTATCCCTGCCATCTAGTGTCCAAGGACTTCTCTGGGCAGCTACCAGCAATTAAAAACACAATTACTCACCCCAGCCCACAAAAGCTGTGCTCATGAAAGACATATATACATCAGTACATGCAAGCAGAATGCCCAGATAAATTGTAATATGTAGATGTTTACAGTATGAACCAAGGGAAAATAAAGTTTGTTTTATATTTTGACTTAATAGAAAATATGCATTTTATATCAAAGAAAATGATTTGGCATCTCTAATTTCCTGAATCATTCTGCTTTTAAGGCTAAATGATTCTAATTTGCAAATTTTACTCAAATGTTTATATCTGGCTTCACAATGAGAGAATGTTTCCCCAATCTTAAAAACAAACAAACAAAAAATGGAGACCTGTATGTTCACAGATACAGTAAGCTAGTATGCACTTTTTATTTTATTTTATTTTATTTATATACCGGCCTATTAGTACAAAAGCATTATTCTTGGAGGCTTAACAATAGGTTAAAATGCGTACCAGAAAATTAAGCAAACACATTAAAACACTCACAGTATTAAAAACCCGATGGCACCAAAACAATTTACAAAAGCAACAGGACAGGAGATGAAAAAAGTATCAAACCAGGTCAGTAGAGGAAACACCTCCCTAAAAAGAAAGGTCTTAAGTTTTCTTCTAAATGACAAAAGGCATAGCTCCTCCGGAAGTTGATTCATCAAATTGGGGGCACCATGGAGAAGGCCCTGCCTCTAGTGGAAGACTTTTGGGTCTCCCTTGGGATGGCCACCTGAAGGAGCCTGGTCTGGGAGGATCTGGTGAGTCGGGCAGGTGACATTGGGGTTAGATGCTCCAACAAGTGACTTTAAACTATGATCCTAATATCTGTATCTGAGTCAAGGTGATACACATAGATCATCCTTATGTTTGAGGAATTCACAGTATAGTACCCAGAAATGAATGCTGAGTATGGATGAAATTCACATACAAATGTTGTGAATACAAACTATAATCAGGCTGATATAAAGGAGAAAAATGTCGCTGCCATATGTATGTGTGTGTGTAATTGGTATTAGGTTTTGTCATATATTGGTTTCACTAAGCTGAGAGACTATATTTTGGCTGAATTCTTGTTGCTTATCGTAGTAAGTCACAACCAGAGTAGGGTGATTGAATAAATCGAGGCTTCATGAGATCCCTCTTCCATAAGTCCATTGATTCAATTCAGAATTCTATTGCTCCCCCTACCTCAGAATAATGAGGTGAGACAAGTATTATGAGATAAACATGGGCCACACTTTATTTAATAGCCATTATAGTCAACCATAAAAGGGGGATCCTGCAGTAGTGCGGAATCAGGCTTTACACAGGGGTCTCACCGGACCCCTTACCAAACAAATGGGCGAGTCCCTAGCCCCGAGGTCTCACGGTCCTGAAGACAGCGAGAGCCCGACCGGTGCAAATTTGACCACCCCCAGACCTCGAGCCACCTTCCCCTTGGTGACCATCAGTCCCGGTGTGGCCCCAGTGCATCTTCTCCCCCACACACTGTAATCTCACGATCTGCAGCACTGGGAGGTTAGATGAGCTATAGTTACCTGTGATTGCAAGGGGACTCACTGAAACCTGCTCCATCCACACTACCCACCATAGTATAGGGACTAGCATATGCTGTCCAATGCCCACCAACCTAATCTCCAACTCCACATGCAGGCCCCCCTGGAAGTCCTCAATAAATAGCTACAGACCTATATCACATAGATGTGCGCCATCACTCCTAAAGAGCTCTGGTATTTCCGCAGAAATCTCCTGGTGACCAATCACCGATCCCAAGCTGTTATGCGCAGCCGAACGCATTTCTCTGTGGTGACCAATCACCAATCCAAACCTGTTATGTACAGCTGAATGCTCTTCTTTGTTAACTCTCCGCCGGGCAAGCAGCCCTCCACTCAAGCCGAGGGATAATCGTGAACCACACACTCCGCATTGACGGGTACACTGCCCTCAGCCATCTGAGGTCCCGTGTTATGTCTAATATCAAGGCCTTCCCACTATACTTGGCCAAATCATTCCCTCCAAGATGTATTAGCAACACATCTGGAGGCCGCGAGCCAAATGCAGCCGCTCTGCAAAATTGTCCCCGTAGCATTCCTCTGTGCCGTTTTCCATTTGATATGGGCCCTGACTCTGCAACCCAGATTGCTTCCCCACACCAGTTTTGCCGTATAGCATGCTGCCCAGGAAATATTGCTATGGCCAATTCTCGAGATGTGCAGCTGCCTCACCGCCACTGCCATACCTGTAACAAAAGAACACAGCCAGGCCCCTGCCTGGACTTGAGGAAGGGTACGTACATACCTCCAATAGCTGTTAGATGCCAAACGTCCCAACCTCTTAATGTCCACTGGGTTATAACCCAGGGCGGCTGCAGTTGAAGCTGCACCAATCCTAAAGGAATGTGTGCCTTAAAAGTGAATTCCAGAATTGATACATTAGCGGGGAACCCTCATGAACAAAAGGTAGCCCTGTTCCTATCCCTTAGTGCTAAGTAGCACTCAACTGCCTGTGCTGGGCATAAAATTCTCGATAGAGCAGGAGGCTAATAATGTCTGCTCCCTTGCCACGTTGATCAGCCTTGTAACTACGAATGCAAGTCCTGACAATATTATCAGCCAACCAAACGTCATGCCCTTGTAAGCAAACCTGGACACGTCACCCTTTCCTTCTGCTGCCACCTCGCTCACCCTCAGGGCCCCCAAAACAAAATGTCAGTAATGACGCCATCGTAATTAATGTTGCCTCATAATCGTCCTTGCAGATAAACTGCCACTGTTGGCAATTTATTTATTTATTTTGGTCACAATGTTGGGGTAAATGGGCACCCTAGTGTCATGGAGCCAACCCCTTTGCTCCATCCCTCAATCATCTTCTGAATATGGAAGTCAGAGGTGTAGTCTTGGTATCCCTGAACTTTGGCTTGAAAAGCTAACGCAGACATCCTGCCTTGAATGGAACCTGGTGACAGCCCTTTCCTGCGCAGATGGACTATGAATTGCTGGAGGTGTTTGACTGGGGTGGGCCATATGAGCTCCTGACGTACAAGGCTTCTAAACTCCTGGAATTCTATGTTCACTACCACATATCCCTACCACGTCCTTATAGCTAAGGCCAAACCTATTGCCCTTTCTGCGTCATCTTGCCAATTTGCCAAACTTCTGGGGGGAGTGTCTGGATATTCGTTGGTTCCCGGGTCTAATTCTCTGAACTGATCGATCTGCTGGCAGGATAGGGCATCTACTAAGCTGTTGTCAAGGCCAGGGATATGCTTCGCTTGAACTAGAACGTTGAATCTTAAAGCACACAATGTAAATGCGCGTACTAGGGTCATCACATGTTCAGAATGCGGTGAGGTTGTTTATGATGTAAAGTACTGCCAAGTTGTCACACCAATGCCCACAACCACAATGCACCTACTATAGAGAAAAAAATTGAGGCATGATTGGTCCCAGGTGATTCCTTCCTTGTGCCACTCTTCTGACCATACATTTTACAGACCAACTACCCATAAAATAAATTTCAAAGCCCAATGAGCCTGCTGCGTTGGTGTGGACCTGGAAGTCTGCCCTGAGGTTCTTCTCGGATCTCCAAAATGAGACCCTGTTAAACCCTTCTAAAAACTGGGTCCACACCTGCAAATCCTGCTTTGTGCCTGCTGTCACCCACATCCTATGGAACGGGAGATGGAGCCCTCATCTGGCATCACCTAAACTTCTCAGGAACGCATGGCCAGGCGTCCCTGAATGCAAAGTCCAGATGTCCTACGATTTCTTGCAGCTCCTTGAGTGAAATTTTCTTCTTACCTAACATACAAAAAAAAAAAAAAAAAAAAAAAAGGACGTGGTGGTGCTGCGGGTTAAACCGCAGAAGCCTCTATGCTGCAAGGTTGGAAGACCAGCATTTGGAAGATCGAATCCACGCGGTAGAGTGAGCTCCCGTCACTTGTCCCAGCTCCTGCCAACCTAGCAGTTCAAAAGCATGTACAAATGCGAGTAGATAAATAGGTACCACCACGGTGGGAAGGTAACGACATTCCATGTCTAGCCGCACTGGCCACGTGACCATGGAAACTGTCTATGGACAAACGCTGGCTCTACGGCTTGGAAAATGGGGATGAGCACCGTGCCCTAGAGTTGGACATGACTGGACTAAATGTAAAGGGGAACCTTTACCTTTACCTAACATACAATTAATCCTAGTCTTAAACTCGCTCAGTTCCTCGTCTGGTAGTCTGCAAGCCTGCATCTGTGTGACCAATTCTATACCCATTGTGCATAAATCAGGGGGGAATGGCGTCATTTACTGACTCTCCCTCCGGATCAAATGGTGTATAAGCCTGAACCCACCTTGATTCTTTTTGGGTACTATCCCTAGTGGGGAAACCCATAAATTGTTCATCGGGGGGTGCTTGAAAGGACCCAGCACCCCGCCTTCCCCGATTTCCTTATCAATTTTTTTTTTAAAATTAACTCTGCCCTCCATCCCTTTGACCGACTTTAGGTTCTGGACAAAGACCCCTTACATTCTCCTACAGCTGGGATCCTAAAATCGTCCTTAAAACCGCGTAACAAGTAAGCTGCATCTGCCTTTCTTGGATAATCCCGCCGCCAGGCTTCCAGCACCTCAACCTTAATTGAGCTGGGTCCCTTTAACAGGGTGGCCACCACCTCCATTTGCCTTCCTGTTACCAATTACCTCTTTATTGCCAGTCCTCTGTGTCCAGGCTCTAAAATAGGTTGCACTTTGTGCTGACACCAGCACACTGAGCACTCATACCTATATTTGTGGACTTTATGTGAGCATGTGCCTTTTGAATTAAAATCCCAACAGAGCAGGCAGGGATGAACCACCTGCCCTGTGCCTACACGGGGATTCGAATTCTGGCCAGCCCTGCAAATAAGGTACCCACTGTCAAACCTGTCACCCGAATTTGGTCTGGCAGGCATCATAAACTGTAACCAAAGGCCTGGTTGGGGCTCATCCCAATGCAAATTCGGGTGCATTGCACTTCTCATATGGAACAATTTGTCATCAAGAAGCTATGCATGCCCAGCATAATCCATTTATGCTCTATAGATCAAGTCAAGGCATTGAACCAATGACTGTGCCCTCCAAGGCTGGGCCTTTACTATTACCCCAAAGTAAATTAGAAAGCCTGGGAGCCAATTGGCCCAGGTCCACTCGGGTTTACGCTTCCTGCACCTCTCTTTCTCCTTCTCATCCTCTTTTCCCAGCTCCTTGCTATCCATGTTTCTGTTAAGGAGCTCAAATAAATCTACATAGTTCCCTTGCCATATTTTCTCCTTAGTGGCCAGAGTGAGATGGTCTCCTAATGGCACAGCATAATCCCCAAAAGGCAAAGCCTTTAAGGAGACAGAATTGTATCCCAGTCAGGCACTGACAGGTAGGGCCAAACCCCGACTCCCGTTGTTGCACCCAGTGGTGCTGGGAATGTAACTTGTGGGTAGGGAGCCATCCAGCATCTGGACGGTGTCCTTGGGTTAGGCCACTGGTTAGCCGGGGACCTATACCCTTGTAGTTCCTGCACTGTGTTATAAGGTGTACATCCCTGCCCACTGCCGGGCCAAGGCCAGGCAGCCAAGGACCGGCATATGTCCGGTTCCACCGCCAGCTCACCTGATGTCGTGACTGAAGTCATATCTTGCGCTGCCTTAACCGGCTGAAAACCTGTGTTCATGTCAGTGGCACCTCCCTGACATCCCTGGACTGCTGCAGATGGCCCTGCAACCTACATAATCTCTGTCCCATGGTCCTCATCCTTGCTTTAATGTTGAGTTGTTGCCGTCAAGGGATCAGATGTGCCTCGTGACGTCCCTGATGCCTGCTGGTTTGCTTCCAAAGCAGCAAAGCGAAACATTAAATTTTATGCCAAAGCCTTAAGTTTCACACACTTATGGCTCTTAGACTCCCTAGCTGAGCAACGCAGCTTCTGATCACTAGGTTTTGGCCCACCCTGCGAAGCCCACTTGCTTCAAGGGCCACAATCTTAGCCTGCAGTTGCTCCCCTACAGGCCAGCTCTCCTCATCTGATGTGTGTGTGTGTGTGTGTGTGTGTGTGTGTGTAATTTATTTATTTATATTATTCTTGAAAATGGCTTGCCGTATCCTACTGGCCCAAGCAGACCACCCGCCCTATGCGCAATGCAGTACCACCCTGCTCCACTTGTCCACTTAGCTTTATTCTATTTATTTTATTTCATTTTAATTTTATTATTATTATTGTTATTATAATCCCCAAAATGAGCATGTCAAAGCCCAACCCGTCCAGGCCCAGGCGACTGACCCTCACGCTCCTTGCAGCGGGCCTTCTTTCCCTTTCCTGTTTATATATAAATAAATGCCAATGCAATCCCCCTTCCAAACTGAAACTATCAGAGGTATGCAGCATGAAATGCAATCTTCGAGACGGAGCTCTGTTCTCAGCCTTTGCAAGTCTCAAAAGAAGCCGATGGGAGAGGGGAGCGCTCCTTAAATACGATGCTTCTTCCCCCTCCCCTCCCAGGTCATGTTTGCGAGACTCCCATGTCTCGTGATATCCCGGGAGGGAAGCAATGGAGCTCTGTGTTGCCGAAGCATGCTCGGCAGTGGAGCCGGCATAATCATAGAACAGAATGATTTTGTTGGTGGCCATTGTGTCCAACTCCTGCACAATGAACAAATCCAGATCAAAGTATATTTGACAGATGACTGCCTAACTTTCTCTTGAATGTTTCCAGTGTTGGAATGTTTATTACCTCCTAAAGTAATTGGTTCCATTGTCATACTGCTCCAACAGTATGGACGTTTTTCCTGACATTCAATCAAAAGCTGATTTCCTGTAACCTGATCCCATTATTATGTGTCCTGCACTCTGGATGACTGAGAACCTATCCTGCCTACCTCTTCTCTGTGTAACAACCTTTCAGATATTTGAAGAGTGCTATCATATCTCCCTCAAGTCTTCTTTTTTCAAGGCTAAAGATATCCAGTTCTTTCTGTATTTCCAATAGGGCTTGGTTTCCAGTTCCCTGATCATCCCTGTTGCCTCCTCTGAACTTGTTCCACTTTGTCTATATCCTTCTTAAAGTGCAGTGTCCAGAACTCGACACAGTACTCAAAATGAAGGTTAACCAGTGCCAAATACAGGGGAACTAGTACTTCAAAGGATTTGGAGACTACACTTTTCTTAATGCAGCCTAAAATTGCTAGGACCTTTTTGGCAGCTACATCTCATTCTTGTCTCATATTCAGCTTGTGATCTACAACTCCAAGATTCAGTGGGTCTGCTCTAGTTGCAATTTACTATGCTAAGCAATGGGATTTCAACCTGGTTACATATGACATGGCACAACAGGGAAACAAAATATGGCTCAAAGTCAGGTTTTCCATTCAGGACAAAATACAGCTAAGCACTTTGTGAGAAAACTTAGGCTGAGTAGAGTGACATAAATTTCTACAAGGTCTTCAGATATAGCACTGTTTTTTTTAAAGGGTGATTCCCATTAGACAATTGTAAAATACTATACTTTGTTGAGAGGTGGGGAAGGTTCTGCTTGTAATGACAAGCCGAGTGCTGTTTCTTTGTGTTCTGCCAGTGCACCTCGATGTGTGATTCAAGCTAACAGAAATTAATAATAATTTAAAAAGCACCACAAATTTTGATACAGTCAGTGAACACACTAATAACTGTGCATTATTCTATATATATATATATATATATATATATTAGAAGAAGAATTTGCATGGTTGTGTTATTTTCTTTTGAACCTACTGGTGTGTGTGCCTTTCTTATTCCACAAGCTTATAATAATATAGTTTGCTTTTCATGTGACTAATATTTCCTTGAAACAAAGAAGTCCAATCTCTGCTCTCGGTGAGAAGAAATCATGTTTGGCCCTGGCTGCAGTCAACCTACTGACAAGCAGAGTAAATTAATTCTGCTTGGCCAAATATATAAATCAAATAAATAAATAAGTATTTGCAGGACAAGAGCATAGGATGTGTTTTATCCAAATATCTTTCATTGGCTGAGGAAAACAAAAAACAACACAACACCTCCAATGGCAAAATGTGATACATTTGTGTTTGTCATAGGCTCTCTCTCTCTCTTTTTTTTTTTTTTTTTTTTTTTGGATAATTAGTTTATAGGAAAGAAAACTGGACCTCACTAGTGGCTGCAGTCTGAGAAAATTATTTACAGTGGTGAAAATGACAATGCCATTATCATTATTTATAGTGTAAGTCTATTTCTGTGCATATTCTACAGGACAAAATAGTACCTCTGAGACTAAAATGCCCCACTGTATTTCGCAATCATTAAAATCACTGTACTTGATTTACATGGATATGAACTCTAGAGCAAGGGTAGGTCTCTTGTGGCCCCCCAGATGTTGATGGACTGCAGTTCTTGCCAGCATAGCTGATGGTGCGGAGTGATGGGAGTCATCTGAAGGCCCACAGGTAGCCCACCCCAGCTCTAGAGGTTTAAAAACATATAGCAGAACAAGAAGTAAAAATAAGAGGACAAATTCAAAAATAAAACAGGAACTCCTGTGATGTTACATAGGATTAAGCCATCAAAATTTGATCTCTGGAAAATCAAGGACTCATCTATTAGCAGTAAAAGTGGATAATTCATTGCTATCGCAAATTCAACTATGTCTTCACGTCTTACAACTATCAATCCAACATATACTGTCTTCAGTGGACTGACTGATCTCTGCCACACCAATACTGTTCCAAGACATAGCTAAATTGTAAAGCTAAATTCTATTAAAGAACTTGAACAAAAGCATTACATGCGAAACAAAAGTCATGCCTGTGACCGATAAACAGCAGAAGATGGACAACTGATTGACTAAATTATCTGGACAGATTTCAGTTTTCCCAGTCTTACGTAAAATATTATTTTAAAAATTATGCGTCACCTTCTTCATTACCAATAGCAGTAATGATAGATAGATAGATAGATAGATAGATAGATAGATAGATAGATAGATAGATAGATAGATAGATAGATAGATAGATAGATAGATAGATAGATAGATAGATAGATAGATAAAGTTTGATCATGTAATCTTAGGTTCTGTAGAGGACATATTTGTGGGCTGGATAGAACAACTATCAGTTGATACACAGTTGGTTACAGAATCGTATTTAGAGAGTGCTTATCAATAGCTCCTTCTCAAACTGGGAGGTGGTAACAAATGGGGTTCTGCAAGGCTCAGTCCTGAGCATGGTGCCTTCAACATTTTTTATGAATAACTTGAATGAGGAGTGCAGGTATTGCTTATCTAATTTGTGGATTACTGGGTGGAATAGTTAATACCTTGGAAGACCTTGAATTTTTAAAAAAGATTTTGATATGCTTGGGCACTGGGCTAAAAACAACACAATGAAATTTAACAGGGATAAGTGCAAAGTTCTACATGGGCGTGGGATCCAATGGGCAGTTACAAGATGGGGAAATACTTGGCTCAGTAATACTACGAGCAAGAAGGATCTCAGAATGATAGATCACCAGCTGAATATGAGCCAACAGTGTGATGTGGCTGCGAAAAAGGCCCATGCTATTTTAGTCCACATTAACAAAAGTATAGTCTCTAAATCCTGTAAAGCACTAGTTTATCTCTATTCTGAACTATTGCTTAGCTAATCTGCACAATGTTCGCTCAGTCGGCATGAGCAGCTGCATCAGTGGACCTTCTTTGTCCTCTTCTGGAGGGAGACAGACAGGCAGGAGAGCCTATAAGTGCTTCCCAGACCTGGGTGGAGGTGGGTGGAGCAGCTAATAAAAGAAGCTTGCCCATGACCAGCCAGTCCTCTCTCTTTGTTCAGCAGCCCACCTGCCCGCCCTGTAATATACTGTGACAGTATGTGGTTGCTTCAGGGCTGGACAGGAAATTTGGACCATCTCACCTAATTAGAGTATTAAACTGTGAGAAGGTGAATTTTTGCCTATCCCCTACTGTAGACTCACAGGACATGAAAAGTTGACCAGGGATGGTGCTGTATTAAATATGTCACACTGGCGGGTATTGCAGACTGGAAGCGAGATTGGAGAGTTCCCAAGGAATACATGGGATCTTATTGTACTCCATGTCACAGCAACTAGGATCCAAAGATTTGGCTGCCTTGGCCATTGTTCACTTAAGTTCAAGACGACTGGATGGGTGGCAGCTGAGTTAGGTCCCCCAGGTTTAGCCAGATGGGTACGTGCTGTCTAGGGGACAACACAGACTTGGGTCTTGGGACCTGCCCATTGTGAGACAGGAGAGGGGTAAGTGATACCCCTGGCACCTGCCTCAGGGATCCACACTACATCAGGCCCCTCCGCGAAAAGAGAGGGGTGAACATCTGCTGTGTCTTGTCTCCTCATTTCCAGGAGTGGGAGGACAAGGCAGATAGTTGTTAATTAAGGAGTTCCTTTCTTGATTTAAAGATGTACAGTGATAAGAAGTCATGCATCCTCTGACACTGAAAAATAAATTCTTTAATTATTTGCAATTTGATGTCACTCCCATTGCTCAAACAGATGTACATCGCAGAATACTTGCCATTGCCTCTATTACCAGTTGTGGCGGAATGCCATCACATTACGTCACTCCTGTCCATCATGTGGAGCTCAAGTGCAGGAGCCTATGATAGGACAGGAGGGGCGGAACCAAAAGAACATTTGGAATCAGTTAGAGACAGTTAGAGAGAGAAGCAGGGGAGAGATAGGGAATTGAGAAGGTTAATACATAGATTGAACAGTTGAAGTGATAGAGAGAATAGGGAAAGAGTTATAAGGAATAGAGAATAGATAACCAGTAAAAGTATATTGTTGTTGTGAATAAAAATACGTTTAAACCAATGCATAACCAAATCCTATTTAATGAGTGATCCTGAACATCTGTGATTTTCCCTTTGTGATTTACATAACAATAAAAGAACATCTATAAGCCTTATTAGGGTATCTATAAGTTGGTTCTGACTTAATGGCACATGACACACACATATATAATTAGAGAGATTAGTATTTTATTGGTTAGTAGTGATGTCAGCAAAAGACTCACTTTTAGATTTTAGAGCTGAAATGAGTGGGAATGTTGAGATATGCTGTTTGTATTGCTTCTGTCTCTCTACTGACAAAAGGTGATAATAAATTGATTTTCACTTGATTCATATTTCACATATATTTCTTTGACTATGGAGTGAGTTATAAGTAGTCTAACACTGTTTTAGATTGTGAAACACCAATTTCATAGCTATATAGCACACAGCGGGTTCTGTTGGTATACATGAAAATGTGTAAATTGTGTTCTGCTATGTCTATATAAAGAGAATAGCCCATAAGTATGTTTTTTTTTTCAGAAATAAGAAAATTATTTCGAAAATCATCAAACTACCAAATAAGGATGTACTCCTAGCATGTTCTGATTCACTCTGTCTCACTCTGTGATTTTTTTAAAAAAAGTTGTTTTATTAATATATTAATGTAGAAGAAATTAAAAGTTTGCAAATACAATGTTTATTTTCTCTTCTTTACCCATCTAGTAACTCTTTTTCTTCTGCTGAGGAAAGAAAAAACAAAGGACTCCCTAACTACTTTTTTAAAACATCAGTTTTCCACATGTAAACCCAATAATTATTACTTCACTGTGGTTGAAATCTTGATGCTGAGTTAGTAAGTCACAACTAGTGTACCACCAGTTGAATCAAGGGAACTTATGGTGGAGATGACTCACTAAATCCGCACTGATCCAATGGGTCCAAATTTAGTACAGTCTATCTTGAATAATGGTCTGTTGGATGATGCCCTGAAAGGCTATTCTTGGTATCCTCTGCAGCAAAACAGAAAAGAAACCTAGAAATGCGGTTCATGTTGGTTTACATTACAACCATTTCTCATTTGTTGTGGAGGGTTCATTTTTATATGGCTAGTTGACTTATGGTTTACATTTCTATTGAGTTTCAGATACAGAAACATACATCCCATGTTTTGCAAAATATACTTCAATGATTCACTTGTACAAAAATTCCTAAATCCCGTGAAATCTCAAAACATATAAATACATACAAATCTCAAAATAAAAAAAGAATTTTCTTTATTTGTAATACTGGATTCTCAATATTATGAACTATATTGGATTAAAAATATTACACAATATTTCCAGTTTGTAATATTGGATTCACAATTACCATTTTGATGGGGTGCATTTGTCCATCGTTACCCCATCGGATGCATTAAGTTTATAGATAGTACCTGTCCCTCCTCAATGCTACCAGTAACAGTTGATTCTTATAACTCTAGAATGTTCTAGAACTTAGTTTAAAGTTCAGTTAGATTATTTTTCCTGAATAAGAAACTATAAACTAAAAAAGGAATCTGCTTCAATATTTCTGAATCAAATGTTTTCATGACATGTCCATATTTAGCAGTAAACAATGAAATAAATACTATTATCTAAGTAGAGATTTCTTCAACCAGGTAACTTCCTAATATTTTAGACAGTGATTTCCATAATCCCAACTGAGCATAACTAGTAATCACCCCTAATGGCAACTGTAATCCAAAAGAATGTACCAAGTTGGGGAAGACTGATCTAATATTAAAATAGACCTATTATGTTTCTCTGTGTATTTTGAATTCCTCTGTTTCAATATTCTGACTGACTTCTTAAAACTTAGAACATGGAGGTGAGATAAAGGAAGAGGTATTTATTTTCTTCAATTTATGTATTTCTTTCTTCTTTCATTTCATTTTTAATAATAATATGAGGAGGGCCTAAACAATGCTGGGTTGTACTTGTAAATGCTGACCTTTACCTATAATGCTGCAAATGGGGATATTCAAAATGAACAATAATATTCTCCCCAAAGAATGTTAAAGCATTCTGACCTATAATACCTCTGCCATTCTATTAATACCTTTCTTTTAATTAAACTGCCAATCATTGCAAATTAGGTACTAAAGTCAGACTAACACAATCTTTCACTTTTGATCTAATTAGGATTTGAATGTGGATGTCCACCGTCGAAACACTAATGCATCTGGGGTCCTATAACCAGCACTCAATAAGAAGTCTTCATATCCGCCAGGTTCACATTGACCTACATAAAATCAGATCTGAGTTATGCATCCGATTCCTAACCTCTATTAACCCATCCTAGAGAAAGACAGACACCAATACACAGAGAGGTGGTTGACATTCATTGATGCTGACAACGTGAAAAAACAACCGGTGTTATAAAGATGTTTCCAAAGGGCTTGAACACTTTTATTAGCAATATGCCACCCATCTGTTTCAATAAGGCATTGTGTTGGGGATAACATACTCATGTAGAAGGTGAAGGTGGTGAATCCATAAAATGCTGAGGTGATATGCCACTAAGAGTGCAATTTAATAGTTTCCAGCAAAAGTAATTACTTACTGTGAAAATGAAAATTAAGAGAAAGGGCATACTTTGAAAAAATTAATATCCATGTCATGGCTGATCTAAACACGTGGTTTTGTTTCTATAGACTCTTCTTCACTTTAATATTGTAAAACAATCTCAAGATTTAGATATCTGGAATTCATTTACAGAACCATATATTTTATTCTCCATGACATACAGCATTAAAATAGGAATAATTGAATGGTTACAAAAATTTATACTTTCAGTTCTAAGTGTCTGATTGAAATAACAACAACAACTTGAAATCAACTTTACTGGGTAACTTTTGATAACATAAAACAAGGTATTTACTGGCCTTCACTTATTCAATAGCTACCCCTGACTAAATAAAATAAAAATCAGACATGTATACAAGATATCCAGACATTATAGGGCCGTTTGTCAACTCCAGCACAGACCCTTAGGCAGAAAATCCATTAATAATGGCCTTAAAATTCTCATTCTTGATATTCACACAGACTTTAGCTAGATTGCCATTCAAATTAACCTTTGAAATTTGTGTATTATTTACCTAAAGTAAAATATAGGAATCATATTAATGGAGATTTATGCACATAGCAGATTCAGTACATACATTAAATGCATGGCTGAAATATCCCACAAAAACACATTCTACCAACACTCAGTATGATGCAAAGAAGGATTAATGTAATTACACTACAGCTGCATAGTAATAGTTGAAATACTATTGACCTTCCTCAAACAGAACAATAACAAAACCAAAATGCATTTATGTGCTAGAATCTCACCATGTCCATTGTGTTCTCCTCATCCACTTTTACATGGATCTTCAGCAAAAAGAATGACACCACATTCATGCAGATAACAGCATGTCTAATTCAGCCCTTTTACACTATAGCAGTTCAAAACAGAGAAGTGAGGAAAATTTGCTAAATTCCTCATTCCTAGCAGTGTAAGATAGCTCAATGTGATGAGACACCTTGATGTGGGCTTTTCAAGCTGTGCAAGATTCCTTGCTTCCATCATGAAAGGAACTGTGTTTTTCCCCCTTCTGTCAAGTCCTCAGAAATTTGCAGAAAATGTCTCTGCACAAAGGAAGTGTCTTGCCCTTTGAAAAAAAAGTGGAGACACAAGAAGACACCAAGAACCCACCCAAAGTTTCTAATTCTTAGACGTCCATTAAACAAAGCAGGGGCTGTTATGGTGGTGTACAATTTGCATTATTTTGTTATTTAGACACAGTATCTTTCCCACAGATGTGACAGCTGTTGTAGAGACATGAGAAAAAGTCTTATTATCATGCAGGGGAGGAGAAGAGTGAGACAGAAAAAGGACTTACATCCTTCGTTTGTAATGTAAATGTAGTAAGTGCTTCCAGTGTTTGCATGCACAGAAAGCTGACAAAATGGGGCTAAAATGAAAAAAGGTAACTATATTAATGTATTCTTGAAGGCTTTCACGGCCAGGATCCGATGGTTGTTGTAGGTTTTTTGGGCTCTTTGGCCAAACAGCCCGAAAAACTTACAACAAGCTACTATATTTAATTGAGATTCTAAAAATTTACTTCAGACAAGCAGCAAAACAAAACATTTATTGTCTGAAGTGCTTGCACAGACTAACATGGCTTCCACTTCTAAAATTAAAATTTACTAAGTGCTTTAAAGTGTCTCTTGAGCAATAAGACAAATTCCTATAATGCCTCTGAAAAATTCTGCTTTATTTTCTTACATCACCCGAGTCGCCATTGAGCAGATCACACCTTAAAAGAAGGTGACCTTAAGAGGCAGCTAATGACTGAGATATGCATTTGGTCATTAGCATAATACTGATCCAATATCTATGCCAAATAAACCATTTGTTTATTTATAGAAATAGTCAAAGCAGTCCCGCTTATTTAAAATAGTCTGTTACCTTTAACATTATTTGAATTAATGTTTAAAAATTGTATTCTCATGTAACTGAAACAACTGAAATAGACTTACATGGAAAAAGCTTTAAAAGGAACAGGCAGCTGTAAAGTGAGTTTCAATTTAACACTTTAGCAGGAAGAATTAAATCCTTATGTGTGTACATCTGCTGAAGGATTATGATTTATTCTCAGTTTTGAGAGGGCATTGAGGTTACTTATGGTCTAGCATTGATGTCAATGTTAATCATATCCAAATTGATATTCAAAGTGTTCTATTCTTCCCGCTATTAGACAGATTGGAATTCATTAGTGTTCTTCTTTTCTACTAGACATAGCTGAGCACAAGACCTCCACAGAAGATTCTTACAGTAGCTAGGTTATAAAGACCAGGATCATTAGCAATGGCAGCAATCTACCTAATATTACATGGAACATTCTTTTTAACTGAGAGGGAGGGAAATGAAAATTAAGGCCCAATTTTTTCTATTAAGTTTTTCATATTAGTTGCAGAAATCATGGAAGTGTGAACCAGCACAAAGAGAAATATAACAAAATCATTTTTCACTGGAGCTTTCATCTGGGTATATATGTGTATAGCATAATTATACTTTGTGGAGTGCCCACTAATACTGGTAAATAGCACTCTATAGAGATGCAGGAGGATGAGAATGATGAACTTATACAATTATTATTCTTGCCCTGAAAAAGGGCAAGGTATTTTGAAGCACTCTTGATATGAGATATTTTTTAAATACAGTGGATCGAGCAGAGATGTCCAGCGCTCCGCCCTGCCCGGTGACTCTTGAATTCTTTCAGCCTGTGACGCCAGACCTGGTGGACAAAGTGCTTGATCGCTGTCGGGCTACCACCTCCTCCCTTGACCCTTGCCCGGCCTGGCTAATCAAAGCAGCCAGGCCTGTAACAACGGAATGGGCCACAGCAATAATTAATGGGTCTCTCCAAGAGGGCAAGGTTCCTCTTGCCCTCAAGGAGACACTCATTAGGCCCATAAGGAAGAAACCAAATTTGGCGGCGGATGATATTGGCAATTATAGGCCCGTCGCCAATGTTTCTTTCCTTAGCAAAGTGGTGGAGAGGGTGGTGGCAGACCAGCTTCAGACACTTTTGGATGAAACCAATGCCCTGGACCCATTTCAGTCGGGCTTCAGGCCACGTTATGGCACAGAAACGGCACTGGTCGCACTGTTGGATGACCTGTTGAGGGAGGCCGACAGGGGCAATATGTCCTTGTTGGTCCTCCTCGATATCTCTGCCGCCTTTGATACCGTCGACCACGGTATCCTCCTGGGGAGGCTCTCTGAGTTGGGAATCGGTGGCCTGGCGCTTGCCTGGCTCCGATCCTTCTTGGAGAGCCGTCCCCAGAGAGTACAGCTTGGGGAGAATGTTTTGGCCCCATGGAGTCTCAGTTGTGGGGTCCCGCAGGGGTCGATCATCTCCCCAATGCTGTTTAATATCTATATGAGGCCGCTGGGCGGGGTCATCAGGGGGTGCGGGGCTTCGTGCCATCAGTACGCTGATGACACGCAGCTCTACATCTCCTTTTCATCTACTTCAGTGGATGCCGTTCTGTCTCTTCAGCGCTGCCTGGAGACTGTACTGCAATGGATGCAGTTGAATGGGTTGAGGCTGAACCCGGACAAGACGGAGGTCTTGAGGGTGGGAGGTCCCTCCATCGGCGGTTTGGGTGACTCCCTTTCTTTTGGGGGGACGACCCTTACCGCAAAGAGTGAGGTTCGCAGCTTGGGGATACATCTGGACCCGGCGCTTACCATGGAAACCCAGGTGGCGTCCGTGGCCCGCTCCGCATATTTCCATCTATGGCGGATTGCCCAGCTGCGACCATATCTTGATGGGGAGGCCCTCACTACTCTTGTCCATGCGCTCGTAATCTCGAGATTAGACCATTGTAATGCGCTCTACGTGGGGCTGCCTTTGAGATTGATGCAGAAACTTCAAATGGTGCAGAATGCGGCAGCCAGGCTTCTTAGTGGGGTGAGGAAATTTCAACATATCTCTCCCACTCTGGCTGCCTTGCATTGGCTGCCCATTCGTTTCCGCATTGACTTCAAAGTGTTAATGATAACGTATAAAGCCCTAAACGGTTTGGGACCTCGATACTTGGCAGATCGTCTTCTCCCACCTAGATCTACCCGAATCACCCGGAATAGCCAGCAGGGACGGCTGAGGGGCCTAACGCCGAGAGAGGCCCGGAAAGAAAGAACAAGAAACCGGGCCTTCTCGGCAGTGGCCCCTCGGCTATGGAACAACCTCCCAACTGAAATTCGCCTGGCACCCTCGCTGGGTGTTTTTAAAACCCAATTGAAAACTTGGTTTTTCAGACAGGCCTTCCCTCCAGTCAACAACTGATCTTTACTCTGTCATCTTGGTTATTGATTTAATTTAATTATAAGTGTTAAAATTATGATATTTTTAAATTTTTATGTATAATGATGTTTTTATCATGTGTGTAAGCCGCCCCGAGTAGACTTTGTCTAGGGGGGCGGGGTAAAAATCTAATAAAGATAAAGATAAAGATAAAGAGAATGAGACCAAGAGTGATATTTTTGGGTGCAAATAAATCAAAAAGCACAAATAATTCAATAATGCAATTTGTGCAAAATGGCTATGGCTGCTGCATGGTTGCACAGATGTTCAAGGACCACATGTTTGTTTGTTTCTATGTGTGGGAGTTTCTTTAAAAGGAAATTCTAAAGACACAACCACAAACAATTCCAACAAAAAAAAAAAAAAAAGGTGGAAGAGAGCAGAAAAGACCAGTGTGGTTTCAGAGGTTAAAGAGGACCTGAAAACAAAAAAGGACACATATAGGAAGGGGAAGGAATGCCAGGCCACAATGGAATAGTACAGACAGGGAGCAAAGAATTGCAGGGATGGCATTACAAAGGCAAAAGGTGAGAAGCAGCTGACTTTAGAAAGAGATGCTTAAAGCATTTAAAAAGTATTATTCAGGCACATTATTCAGAGAAAACAAATAGTAGTTCAGCTGCCCAAAGGGGATGGAAAAATGATAACAGAAAACAAAAAAAAGCAGAAGTGCTCAAATTCTACTTTAGCTTGGTCTTTTCCAAAAAGGCAATCTGAAACAAATTCAGAGGAGGGCAACAAAGATGATCAGCGATTGCAAACCAAATCCTGTGCGGAAAGACTGAAGCCCTGTGAAGGATGAGTTAAAGAACTGGGTATGTTCAGCCTTGAGAAAAGAAGACTGATGGGAGATATAACACTCTTGAAATACTTGAAACATTGTCATACTGAGGGTCTGTTGTCAATCATCCCAGGGTGCAGGACATGTAATAATGGGCTGAAGTCACAAGAAGCCAGATTGCAGTTGTATATCAGGATAAACTTCCTAACTGTTGGACCAGTACACCTATGGAACCAATTATCTCAGGAGGTGATGAATGATCCAATGTTGGAATTAGACAACAATCTGTCAGATGTTCTTTGATTTGGATTTCTGCATGGAACAGGGAGTTCATCCCAACGGCCTTATAGGCCCCTTCCAACTCCATTATTGTAAAGGCAAAACTAAGAAAAGAACAAGGCAGGATAAAAGCTTCAAAATATGAATGAGTAAATGATTTTGTGTCCAGTCCTTATCTATTATGCAAAACCTCCAATATCTAGATTTATAATGACAGAAAATGTAACATGTCCTCAAATGTTTATGAAAATGAAGTGTACAGTATGAGCAATCTATTTATTATTTATTTATTTATTTATTTATTGGATTTATACCGCGCACCATCTGGCAACCAGGCCACTATGGGCAGCTAACAACAAGATAAAATAGTACAATATCAGAACAGGATAAAAATAAAATAGTACATACATTCAACAAATATAATAACCAGCAGGATAAATTAAAACAGATGGCAATGAAGGTGGTAAAAAGGATGATGAAATGGATGGCAAAAAGGATGGTAAAAGGGAGGCCGAGATCTCAAAAAACCTAATACTTGGGGAAAGCCTGGCGGAAGAGCAAAGTCTTCAATGCTCATTTGAACCCATCCAGCGAGGGTGCCAGGAGGATCTCAATGGGCAGGTTGTTCCACAGGTGGGGAGGGGCAACTGCCGAGAAGGCCTGGTTTTTTGTTCTTTCCCTCCGAGTCTCCTTCGGGGTCAAGACCCTCAACTGCCCTGCCTGTGAAGAACGGGTATTACGGACAGATCTGGCTGGGAGCAGGCGTTCTGATAGGTACCGAGGTCCTAAACCATTAAGGGCTTTGAATGTTATCATCATAACCTTGAAGTCAATGCGGAAACGAACTGGTAGCCAATGAAGGGCGGCCACAGTGGGGGAGATGTGCTGTGCTGGAATTTCTTCACCCCAGTTATTAATCTGGCTGTTGAATTTTGGACCAGTTGAAGTCTCTGCATCAACCTCAAGGGTAGCCCCACGTAGAGAGCACTGCAGTAGTATATTCTTGAGATTACGAGTGCATGAATTAGCGTCGTGAGTGCCCCCATGTCTAGATAGGGATGCAGCTGGGCAATCCTCCGAAGATGGAAATGGGCTACCTGGACCACAGATGTCACCTGGGTTTCCATGGTGAGATCTGGGTACAGGCAGATGCCCAAGCTGAGAACCTCATTCTTTGTGGGAAGAGTCACTCCCCCGAAGGAGAGGGAGTTTCCCAACCCACTGACACCAGGGCCGCCCACGCACAAGATTTCCATCTAAGCATGCAAGAGGCAAATTATGTGTGCTGGTATGTGGAGTGTGCAGTGTCCCATTTCTTGCCTTTACAGGAGCAACACTTGAAGAAGACTAGGACACTGCGGCCAGGCCTACTACTACAACATCCATATTTTGCCACAGCTTACCCTCTCATGGCAGGGCACAATTAAGTAGGGTGGGTCATGTCTGTCCTGTCCCCAAAGGATGTTGGGCACACCAAGTGCTAATGTCATCATCACCCTGCCAACTTTGGGCCAGGAATAGAAATCTTTAAAGTCTCTTCACCCAAGTTGTTTTGATTCTGCACAGCCCCACCAACTAACCATGGGAGCCAGTACAAGCTATGCTGCTTGCTTCAGGGCCAGATACCAATGTTGGGCCTTGGTCACCTGATTGGTGTATTGAACAAAAGTTGGCCAGACAATTTTTTGCCTATCCTTCTCTGATTATTTCAAGATATAGAAGGCAGATGCGAGGCTGTGGTTGTATTAGTTGGTCACACAGGTTAGCAGGAATGTGGAAGCATAGGTGGTGATAGTTTGCTTCCCCTTTTGTTGAAGAGGGACTCAATAGATAGGTTTCTAAGAGGCCTGGGACTCAGAGGCCATTTTGGGGAGTAACCTTTGGGGCCAGAAGGGGTACAACCTCTTCTGACTCATGTGAGTTGGAAAGGAAACAGGCCCAGATTTAGTGGAGAAAAGGCCTCAGGGTATGATAGCTAACCTAGGAAGGCAGAGGGGGCATCTAGGAAGGTACCTGTATCTGCCTTAGTTCTCTGCTATGGCAGGCCCTTCTGTAGGATTGGGAGTCACTGAGTTACATTTACAATAACGTGTGGGCCTAGTTTAATTACATCATATATGTCTGGCCTCTTTATTTCAGGTGGGAGGCAAATGTAGGATACCAAACGCCCAAGAACTCAGTACTGTTTGTTAATCTGATCAGGGTGTACAAATAGTGATTCCATATCCTATAATATGGGGAAATTTTAGGGTTATTGGTATTGATTTTAATATTTCTATTTTTATTTTTGTTTTCTATTTTACGATTTGTAACCCTCCCAGAGTAGTGCTGTGATACTAATGGGAGTGGGATACAAATTGAACAAACAAACAAACAAACAAACAAACAAACAAACAAAAACCTTAACTTTTCCTCTGCTTCCTTCAAATACTATAATTATTAAGGCCCTTTGAAAGAAGCCAAAGTCAAGTGCTACTCTCAGAACAGTGGCATTTTCTGTAACATTAGTTATTCCCAGGGCTCCTTGTATTTTAGAAAAATTGTGCTCTTATTGGAAAGGTGCTCCTCTCCCAATCAGTACCTATACTACTCACATTGTTTATCCAGTATTGTCAGCTGTCATGAGCTATATTTTACTCTAATTTCACATTACATGAATAGTAGACATTCTGCCATATTTTGAGTCTAATGTGGCTACAATAAATTGAAATCACACCTTGAAAGCTTTGGTCTGTGAACTCAGAAATCTTTAAAGCTTAAAAGACTAACCACAGTCTTAAATTCTTGCCTAAGTGTGAGCCATTAATAGGCAATTAACAATCATTTTCTAATGTCAAATCTTTATTTCAAGTATACCATGTTTTTCCGTTTATAAGCTCGCAACCAGTGGGAGAGGCAGCAGCAGCAGGAGGCGGAGACTGAGGCAAAGAAGCAGCCGGGCTGGGCCACCTCTCGCTGCTGCCCATTGAATGCTGCCGCGACTGCCCGATCGCAAGGAGACTATCGCTGGAGGGGGTGATCCGGCGGCGGCAGCAGCAGTCAATGGGCAGCAGCGAGATATGGCGGAGCCCGGCTGCTTCTTTGCCTCAGTCTCCGCCTCCTCCTGCTGTCTTCCATGTATAAAACGACCCTCAATTTTTCCTCTAATTATTTGAGGAAAAATTGTTGTTTTATACATGGAAAAATACGGTAATACTTGCAATGCCATGTAAAGAGACAGACAGAGGAAAGCAAACCAAAGAAGTATAAACAATAGTAATAGTGTGTCATCAAGTCAATTCTGACTTACTGTGACACTCTTTCAGAGTTTTCTAGGTAGAGAACGCTCAGAAGTGGTTTACCATTCTGTTCTTCTGGGGCTGTGCAGCTTGCCCAAGGCTAAACAGTCTGGCTCTTCTGGGATGCATAGTGGAGAACTGAACTCGCTGAGCTATCCAGCCAGCTAAGTATAAAAAATAGGACTACAAATAAGAGGACTGCAATTTCCCTTATCTAAGGAAAATTTGATAAATGTGCAGAGGTGAATCATTTGTGGGTCACGTGTTGCATCATGCATACAAAATACAATATATGTTGGTTCTGTAATGGCTACCTGAATTTATGAACAGTGAGATTACATCCCTGAAATGGCCAACACTCTTTCTTTCTTTCTTTGTATCCAAGGGAGACTCTGAACTTTAAAATTCTCCCATAATACTGAGTGTTTCTTTTCAAAATCCAGAAGAAATAGTTCAACTCCATTAGGGTCAGGAGAATAAGCTCTACCAAATATTATAGGACAAAGTTAGCTTTTAGCATAAATCCTTGCTCCAATACTTTTCCAGTGCATTAATCTCTTCTCCTCCAGGGAACTTCTGCTTTAAGAACTAGTCATGAAAATTCATAATGACACTACTCAGCCAACTAGTATTAAGTTCACATTTCAAGACTTCAGTGGCGCAGGAAGGTTGCTCAATAAAAATGAAATGAAAATCTATCACACTAAGTTTTCATAGCCACAAAGGGAAAGCAAAAGCAAAACCTCCAGTTCTGTGGTTCTGTACTGCACATGCACAGGTGTGACCAAAAAAAAAAAAAAAAAATGCTGGCTGGATATGGGATATAAACAGTATTTATTAAGATGATAGATTCTGTCAGAAATTGGTTTATTGGAAATATATAAACACTTACCTTTGCACTGGGGTACTTGGCCCATGAAGAAATTCAAACATGCAAGACATTTGTGTTTGTGAAATCCCAGTACTCCATGAACTGCATATTATGTCTGACACTATTTATTGCTGTCTGTGTGTACATGCACTTGGGAGCTACAATTTCCTTCAGCTTTAGAGAACATTTATACCAGACATACCTGCAGCACAATTCTTGTCGAGGTATACGTTGTTCAAAATGACCTTTATATTCAAATTATAGCGTACAGTGCTAACTAGAATGCAAATGAATTCCCTCTGAAATGTTGGGTTTTGAAAACACAGATGTGTTCCTTTCTCTTTTTGTCTTTGTTGTTTTTACCACTGTTAAAATTTAGGCGGTAAGGTCTTTGGGGAAGGATAGTGCAATAAAGAGTTCTATAAACAGTTCAGGGAAGAAATGAAATACAGTGAGCTATTTTCCAAAGAAGATGCCCATTAGGCAAATCTCTGAAAACAAAAGTGCTATTTCCCTGGAAAAAGAATTAATTATTTGTAAAAGTGTCTACAATTTTTGTTAAACTTGCCCCAAATTCTCCAGCTTTGAGAAGTCCCAATATTTACTCCAATTTGGTTTCCTTTTAGTGGAAGCTGCAATATTTGACTTTCTTTAGATATATCCATATTGAGCCATACATTCATAAGGAGATTGTAGAAAATTGTAGATTTTTTTGGTCTGTCTCTTTGTTGTAGAAGATACAACAGACAATTTTTAGAAGAGGCTATGTAGAACTGTGACAAGAGACTAACTTTAGACTTTATTGACAGATGGGAAAGAAACAAATTGTGGGATCTAGAGGCAAAAGATTTGAAATAACTTGACTGTAAAGTTGCAGTGTCTCCTTCTTCTTCTTCTTCTCCTCCTCCTTCTTCTTCAAAAACACCAGGCACAGTGAATCAAAACTATAAAAGCATTGACTGGTATTATATAACAGATACAAGTTTTAACCAAAAACCTAAGTATCTGTTCAATATCGGCGCAGTATGTATGCTGTTCCTAATATTGCCATTTTTTGTAGCTCTGATGGTGTGATTTCTGAGATCTGCAACTGCTTATAGTACTGTGTGAAATTTCTTGATGTTGTTCCCAAAGCCCCAATGACTATGGGGACCACTGAAGTGTGTTTGATCCACAAGCAAGATGTTTCGATTGCCAGATCTCTGTATTTTGTTAGTTTTTCCAATTCTTATGTTATGTTCAAAGTGTCTAACAATTTGGATCCAGAAATCCCACAAGATCTTGACTTCCTCATTTTCTGACATCTTCCCTATCTGATGTTCCCATGGGTTTTTGGAGGCTGGCAAGTTCTATTTTTCGCATAATGACCAGTGCACTAATTTTGCCAGTCTATCATGTCTAACTTTGTAATCGGTTTGTGCATTCACAGATGAAGTGTGACACAATTTCATCTTTTTCTTGACAGAGTCGACATTTGCTGTTAGCACTAATTCCTTGGATCTTAACTTTCATCACGTTTGGTTTGGAGTGCTTGTTCTTGTGCAGCAAAAATCAAGTCTTCAGTTTCTTTCTTAAGGGTCCCCAGTTTTAGCCATGCCCATGTTGAATTATTATCATGCTTCTTGTCAATAGTTCTTAGGTGTTGTCCATGTAGTAGTTTATTTTTCCAGCTGTTTAATTGATTTTCAAATTGTTGTTTCTTATATTGAGCCTTTGTTTCTGTTGTTTTCAAATTATTCTCCATTTTCACTGCCTTAAGTGATTTTTCTCTGCTTGTACTGATATAAGCATTTAGGATTCACTTTTCCTCCTCTACTACCTGCTGTATTTGCAGTAATCTGTGGCCTTCAATTTTTTGTTGTAAATATAATCTGTTCACATCACTTTTTGGATGTAGTGCGTGATGCATGTTCATTAGTTTCCGTGTTTTCCGATCCAATTCTTCTAATTCGTTTTGAGTCCAATTCATTATTTCAGCTGGGTACCTAATTACTGGAAGGGCCCATGTTTTTATGGCTTTGACTGTATTTTCCCCATTTAATTTTGATTTTAAGATTTCCCACAGTCTTTTGATATATTCTCTTTCTGTCAGTTCTTTTGTGTGCACAATGTTATCTGCTTAAGAAAAAAACCAAAGGTATTTATAATTTTCATCACTTGATAGTGGTTTTATAATATTGCTATTTTTTTAACTCTCTTCCATCTAGTTTTTGGTTCTTGCCATGGTGTATAGACAGAGCTGCATATTTGTCAATTCCAAATTTCATTTGGATATCTTCACTATATATTTGCACTGTGTTTAGTTGGACACGACTGGACTAAATGTCAAGGGGAACCTTTACCTTTTACCTTTCAATTCAATATATGTTTTAAGATTATAATTATTTTAATTGCATTTTAACATGACATTTCATGTTTTGTATGTATTTGCTTCTATCTGCATCTGATTTCATATTTTGCCTTGTTAATGTTTTAAATTGCTTGCTTGAGGAAAACTATCATGGGCATCATCTCTCATTGCAAAGTGGAATGACTATCAACATGTTTCCCTGTTACCCAACCTCCTATTTTCTTCAATCCCTTGAAAGTCAAGTGCTTGTAGAATAGATTTTCAGACAGTCCATGGGATTTTCTGACAATCAATGAAAACCTGGCATCCTTACATTATTTAAACAGCAATATGACTCATAGAATTAGCAGTAAGTAATTTGATAAAGAAAAAACTCAAGGTGATCAACACTGGTGGACTGATGCAAAGGGATACATTCTGACCTGTATGCTGAAAACATTTAGCAGTACACATGAGGAATTTTTCCCCCTTCTTCCATACAGACTTTGTGGAGAAACATAAAAGATTTATTGCTCTATATCTGTAATAATAAACGAATCTCAGATTTCCTCTGCAGTGTAACGTTATGGCCATAAGAAGTGAAACATTAATAACTTAGTTCAAATGTTAGAGCTGTTGTGTGAGCACTATTGAGAAAATGTGTTGATACTTTAGTACTCTCAGGTGAAGTAAATAAACTCATGGCCAAAGAGAGTGAGGCACCTCTTTGATTAGACATGACCCATGACTGGCAGCAACAATTTATAAACATCCTCTTATATGGCATGAAGTGCTAGGCTGTCTTAACCTGAAACTTTTCAGAGAGTTTTCAAGTCCTGACAGAATCTTCACCTCTAGATATAGACTAGAAGTTTCAATTATTTCTCTGTGTATGAAACAAATACCCCTTTCCTTTCAAAACATAACACACACACACACAGAGAGAGCAAGCACAGAACAACTGGCTGATTTTTTAGAATCACAAAATAATGGAGATGAAAAGGACCTATAAGTTCATCAATCCTCTGCTTGATGCAGGAATCCATATCAAAGTATGTCTGACAGATGGTTGTATAATTTTCTCTTGAATGTCTCCAGCTTTGGAGTGCTCACCACCTCCCGAGGTAATTGGTTCCATTGTTGTACTGGACCAACAGTTAGGAAGTTTGTCCTGATATTGTTGCAAAATATTATGCTCATGTTGCTAGCAAAACAAACAAACAAACAAAAAAGGATAACAATCCTTACAGGGCAAAAGTCAACCTGAATGGTCTACAGCAGGGGTCTCTTTTTAACCTGAGGGCCACACTGGATACTTTCAAGATCTTAGAGGGCTGAAGGAACAGGAATGTGAGCGTGTGCATATGCACACATGCATGCCCACCCTCCCATGCCCACGCCGACGCACACACGCATGAACCCCCCTCAGACACACGCCCGCCCCCATATGCCCCCCTGCCCGAATGCCCCCGCCCCTCACCACCCATGCACGCACACACATGGCTTAAGGGAACAGGGCAGATAAAATGGCAAGGCAGGCCGGATGTGGCCCGCGGGCCGTACTTTGGAGACCCCTGGTCTACAGGATACCCGCTTGTACTCACTACAATTCACAAAGTGACACCAAGCAGGGGAAAATCTCAGAAGCTGACTCCTGTTTTCATCAGTTAACTACTTCTCACCTAAATACATAGCAATTGTCAGGGCTGTTTTTCAACAAGTGTCAATGGTAGTGAGCAGAAAAGGGTATCCTGTAGACCATCTTGACTGCTGCCATTGGTGTTGTCAACATTCAGGCTGCTCTTTATTATGTAAAACTTTTTCCTGCTGGCAATGTAGGCATGATACTGTGCAAAAATAGTGGGCCGTTTCCTGGCATTTTGAATTGTGGATAAAGAATTACAATATCCACAATGTGGATAAAGAAGCACATACCCCACATTCATAAGCTGGAGGGTTTTTTTTTTAAAAAGAATTGAATATTTAATGATGGATCGATGTTCAGAGTGTACTCTGATAAGATGCTATGATCACGTTGTGTGTCTCAGGACAAAGGGGACAGAAAAGTAAGGAGAGTTATGATAGCACTTTTCAAATAATTGAAAGATTCTCATATAGAGGAGAAGCAGGATCTGTTCTCAACCATGCTAGAGTTCTGGACATGTAATAATGGGCTCAGGTTACAGGAAGCCAGATTTACAATCAGACACAGAATCCATTTGTAGTGCCAGTGTGATTAGGAAGGAGTTAAAAAGTTCTCCTCCTGAGAGTCACCTAATTGGGTCCTGACTGACAGGATCAAAAGTTCAGATTGCTCCAGACCTGAATCTGATTTCCCCTTTGAAGACTTGTATCAGGAGCATAGCCTCAGCACTCCTGAGAGAATGTTTATTGAAAGCATTCATTGCTGGGACAAATACAACTGCTCTGTGCTTTTGTAATGCAGAAATATCTTGAGATGCCTAACAAAATTGTATGCTAATTCCTTGGAGATACATGACAAAATGTTGCCCTTTCTCAAGGACTATCTACTCTCTTTAAAGCAAGCCTGTTTTTTTGTGTGTTTTTTTCACTGTTTAAAAAAACCCTTGTTTTTTTACTCTGCCTCTGTAACCTTTAATTGCCCAGCAGCCTTCCCAGCAGGATGCTGCAACAATGTATCTACTTTGGAATCCTCTTGCTGGTAAGCCTGTTCCATGCTTTCTCAGTTTATAACAAAGTCACCATTTTTCTTTTTTGAAAGGCCTTTTAGAAGATCAGTATTTAAACCCTGAAGCCTGGATTCCTTCCAAATGTAATGGAGAAAGACCTTTAATATACCTTACAAAACTATATGCTAATTCCCTGGAGATACATGACAAAATGTCCTTTTCTGCAGCAATGTCACTCCATTACTTTATTTAAAGCAAGTCTTCATGGAAAACCTGTTTTTTGACAGTCTCTATGTCCTTTCATTGTCCTCCTAACATGTCCCTTCCTGGTTCATGAAGATACAACAATGTATCTACTTTGAAAGGTTCTTACTGGTAAGCCTGTTCCACGCATGCTCAGTTTACAACAAAGTGGTTGTTTGTCCCTTTTGAAAGGCCTTTTTAAGGAATCACCATTTCATCCCTTGGAGCTTAGACTCTTTCCAAATAAAAAAAAGCAGGTGGAGCCAACCATTCTCTTTCAAGACAAGCAAGAATGGTCTTTTCAATTCCTTTGATCTGTTTCAAGTCTGGAGACATATAAAGGTTGCTTGTTTCTGAACAGGGTGTGTGTAAAAATCATAACTTGGAAACCCTTTGCCCAAACCTCCCCAATTTTGGCTCAGGGCCAGAGCAGTCTGTATGCTACATCTGTGCCAAATTTGGCAGTGTTCTGAAGCCCAGTTTCAAAGTTATACTTTTTGTTTGGGCTGCCTCCATTTTTAGAATTGCCTTGTAGAATGTTGATTTACTTTGCCAGCACAATAGCATCCCTGCACTCTTGTGCAGTGATAATTCAGCTTTGTAGCCCACCCATACTTTTCCACTGTGTTTCAACTCTGCCAAAACCTTGTTGTTAGAGCAGTCATGTATCTTTCTTTTTCCTCATTGCATCATGGAGAAGTCCCAGCTGGGAAAAATCCTCTGCCCTTTTTGCCAATAGAAAACTGCCAGTTATGCTGTTTATGAAACAACCCAAAGATTTCCTTGATGCCATTCAGTAGGAAAGATATTCCACAGGTTGGTAATCCAGTCAGTAGGCCAGTCCAGTTTGAATGGCCATATGCCTTTTGCCCAATGTACACTTGTATTCTAAAAAAGGTCAGTGTAACCACCAATTTCACTGGTCCATTTAGAAGTACTCAATGGATACTTCAAAATGATGAGATTTTTTTAAAAGCAGTAAAAAAAAATCCTCACTTCCTCATGATTTTGATTTTTTTTTTTTTAAAAAAAAACTTTTAAATTAACCCCACAGGTAAGATCACATTTCTGTTCTCTTTTTTTTCCTTTTTAAAAATCAATTTGCATCAGCAGTAGGCAAACATGCCATCTGGTCACATCCAACAATGTGTTATGTCTACAAAATGCTTCCCTTTCAAGAAAGGAAAGTCATTCTTTAAGGGGAGTAGGTATGAATGAATAGAACCTTCATCTACACCTCAATGTATAATATAGCCAATAAAATTCATTTGAGTGAACGCAGCTAGTTATGTCCACAGACAATGGGTAGGTCAGCTTTCTTCTGTGCACTGTTTGCCTAGGCAGAAGGAAGATAATGGGAACTATCACTCCATACAGCTTGCTTGCAGAAGCTGCCCTGCTGTCATTAACTCCAACTATGTGAATGAACTGATTGGTGGGTGGGTTTAAGCGTTATGCTTCATTCTTCATTTCCTTCAGTTCATGATATTAGCTAGGATCTTCTGGCAGTCTGGTCACACTAATAAAGATGGATATTTGACATTTGTAGTATGCTGTCCCTACTGACTGCTCATTATTCAGATATGCTAAATCATATGCTGACCCAGGCGCACATGCAACATTTTTGAGAAGTGACTTTTGTTAACTGCTTATGCTATTTTTACCAGCTTGCTTTTTTCCTCCTCTCTTTAGGATTATGTCTCAGTCTATACTCCCGAGTGCTGACATTTAAATCTCTCAATAGTTCAGCACATCCTGTCTGCCTGATCATTTCTCAGATTCTCTAGTTCCTCCAGATGCTATCTCAGCTCTTTTGGTCTCAAGTCAGCAGGTCTCTGATGTGTTACTAAAGCTGGAGTCAGACACCAGGGGGATAGCATTTTCATCTTAATGAACACCAATCCATTCAATACATTTGCAGTCTTCATAAGTTCAAATGACTCCCTGACCTGCATTCCATCATGACCTATATTGTCTGCTAAAAACAATCCCTTGAAGCTTTGCTTGATGCCAGATATGCATGACAAAGGCACATCTGGGGTATTTGTGGAGGCTACTTCCTGACTGCAAAAAACATTCAGACTTTTGTATTTGGGGATCCTCAGAGTTTGGCTTTAGAGCTTAATGTTACATAGTGTACTTCATGGCTGGGGACGGGAAGTGTTATGTAGTTGCTAGGACATTAGACGTGGGCAGTGAAGACTGGGATTCAAATCCTCAGTCATCCATGAAACTCACTGTGATGTTTGGGGTGAATCATGATCTCTGTCAACTAAATATACCTAACAGGATTGCTGAATGGGTAAAAGAAGATAAACCTCATGGATAACAGGTATACAGATGAGCGAATGGATCCACTTTTCTTCCTCCCATATTTAATTATTTCAGAGCTGGGCAAATTCTGGTAAAAAAATTGAACCAAAATTAAAAGGAAAAAAAATCATTACTTCAGAGTGTTTCTTCTATATGCATAGTACTGTTTCTACATTGGATTCTCAGTCCAAAATATTGTCTGTAGTACTGTTCAAGCCCTATGTCAAGTCGGCTTGAGATGTCCTTCATTGGCTGTCAGGGCAGTTTACAACATAAATATGCAAGGAACACTTTGCCCTCCCCCTGTCTCCCGAGCTGGGTACTCATTATACCAACTTCAGAAGGAGGGAAGGCTGAGTCAATCTTGAGCCAGCTACCTGAATCCGTTTGGATCAAACTTAAGTCATGAGCAGAGGCTTGACTGCGGTACTGCAGTTTAACCATGGGTGGACATGAGTTCTACATGATATGCTTTAAGCCCGCTTTCAGATTTTGATATATGACTGTCATTCTACAATTATTCTGTGCAATCTGTAATATGGTCTCTTTGGGATCTGAGCCAGATTAACAATGCCAAATGCCTTCACTGCATCAACTTTCTGAAGTGTTGCTGGCCCAAGCAGTAAGGCACTTAATTTAATTAGAAGAGTCTGCTCAAGTTGAAACTGCTGAATATAGTATTTTTTTTTTCGCCAGTGGAGCCAAGGTAAATCTAATTTATTAGATCTTTGAAATGTATTGTATCATTGTTCTTGTGCTTTCTCTTAGCAGCTGCATCATTTTGAATGTAAACTGCAAGTCCCAGTGAAAGACGTATTGCTAATGTGTGTGACATTTTTTCTTCAGCTGAAGTGATGTTATGCATTGAATTATTTTTCTACTGCATCATTACATGATCTTTAGCCTGTGGAACGGTACCAGACTAGAGGTGTATGGGGCATTTGTGAACACATGTTTTTGCCTAATGGTATATTTAGGTCAGATGCACAGCTGTCCTGCAGTTTTGTGATCCTCAATTGTGGTGACCTGTGCTTGTTTCTGAATAGAAAAAAATAGACCTTTTTTTTAAACAAAAGATCAATTTAGTATCTATTACCATTTCTGAGAATGACATCTGACCATTGGAGAATTAGAATGCATTTCAAAAAGTTAAGTGATGGTAGCAGAATGGCAATTTTTCACAATACAGCTGAGTGAATAATGGCAATCTATTGTTTAATCACAACACTGAACTAGTTACATATGGTTTGCATCAATAGCTTCTTGCATCTGCTCATGTATAACAGAGACAATAACATTCATATCTGCCTTTCTCACCAGTATGTCCTCTAAAAACTTCTTTCAAAATTACGAACTTGCAAGAACTTTCTGGCAGAGACAAAGGATTGCAGCAAATGGAATCAGTAGCGGAGAAATTGGGTCATGTAAGTGTTTCATTTCTTCATATGACCTGGTTTATACAGACACCACAGAAAGAAGGCAGCAGAGACAGAGATGAAGGCAGAATGCAACATTTTGCCCTTTTATTTTTTGCAGGGGAGATATTGGCAGTTGTTGCAGCCCAATAACGTATATAAGCCATCAGCAGCTGTTCAGTGAACCACAAGCTTTATGGACCCTTGTTCATCAGGGCTGATGTGAGCAAACTGAGGGTGCATGAGGGAGTAGTATCTGCTTATGGGATAATGGTGTAACTATGGCTCAAAAATCTTTCTTGGATAAGGGGATATATCAATAATTATCCTGGTCAATAATTCTAATTTTGTGGGCAGGGTGCTTGAGAAACATATATGGCAATTCAGTCACGGATATGCAATGAGATATGCTTCCTACTCAGTTTCTCAATAGTTTTTGATACTATTGATCTTGGTAGCATCCTCAACTGGCTATGTGAATTAGAAGTGGGGATCTGAAAACATCTTGCAGTTGGTGAGATTTTGGTTGAGACAGGTTGGCTCAACATGGCAGGACAACCTGTTAAGGATTCTTCAAGGTCTGCAAAAGGTCTCACCTTTAGGACATTTACAAGACACAAGTTGCTTATTTCCCATAATGTTTTATGCTACTTGCATAAATCATCTCTACATTGAACTAAATCTGCACAGAAGTAAGTACACAGACACAGCAAACCCAAGAAGACAAACTAATAGATTAAAAAAAGAGAGAGATGTGAATGGTCTACCCAATGTTTCTGCGGTTTAACAATCAATGCAACAAGGCAACAGTAAACAAAGTTTTAAATTTTGCACTTCTACAAATACAGTGGTGCCTCGACTTACAACCGTCTTGAGTTACAACCATCTCTGGTCGCAACATTTTGCTTTGACTTGCAACCTGATTCATGCACTAATTCTTCCATGAGATGCTCATCTTCAGATATTATCTTATAAACATGTTGGGACTTTTTCTATCAATACAGAGTGAACTCATCAGTAGATAAGCTTATTACAGATAATCTTATTTACTTTACTACCTTTCTGCAGAATAATCCTGTTATAGTTCTCTCAAAGACTTATCACCTTGAATCTATTCAGTGCCATCCTTCCATGGGTATATGAAAAGCTATATGTAGTCATTCACTGGATAAACAATACTTTAGTCTAAAATCCATTATTTCACCCACAAAGATGGCTACAGAAAGAGGCATCAGTTTACCCAGATTGATTGCCACTATTGATTGAATTGATTTATACACACACACACAAACACACATACAGTCATTGGTAAATCAGTAGTGACAATAGTATGATTATATTAAACTTAGTTCTATGCTTGTGTTTATACTGCCTTCATCAAAGGACTGTGCGAATCATCAATATTCATTTTCTAAAGCACAGAACAAAAAAAATGGAAAAGCTAAATAGAATCAAGTTATAAATTTATTAGAGGGCATACAAATGAAGGGATCATCAAGGTGATAATACAACAGTTTTCTTAAGCACAATAATCAAATGCCATTGATAGTGAAGTTCAAGGAATTAAAAGGTTTGGGATCTCTGATCCTCTCACTTTGTACCTAATGTTTAAAAATCTAAAAGCATACATTAATATGGCAGTATATGCATCTAATTAATTAATTAATTAATTAATTAATTAATAGATAGCTCATATGATGCTCTCTATGTGGGACTACCTATGGGAAGTGTCAGGAAACATCTGCTGGTCCAAATCAGAGCAGCCAGATTGCTGAATAGGACTGGTTACAGGGATCCCTGCCCCCCGTTACAGCAGCTCCACTGGTTGCCAATTTGTTTCCAGACTGAATTCTGGGCTCAAGCTATCTAAAGGACTGCATCTCCCTTTATGAGCCCGCTTAAGATAATCAGGACAGGCCTTTCTCTCAATCCTGCAACCTTCACAGGTGTGTTAGCTGGGTACATGGGAGAGAGCTTTCTCTGTTGCTGTTCCCAGACTTTGGAACTCCCTCTTAGAAGAGGCCAGGCTGGTCCCATCTTTGCTGTCCTTCCAGAAGCAGCAAAAGATCTTCATCTTCAGGCAGGCTTTCGCTGAATGACTGCCTGCCTGTTCGGGGATTTTAAATGGATTATTGTACCTTACTGCTTAGAATGTTTTTCAGTGTTACTTATGTTTTTTGTATTTGTCTGATCCTTTTTAGGATTGCTATACTCACTGTTGTTAGTTTTAACATTGTCTTTTCATGATGTAAGCCAATTTAAGTCCTTTTATGGAGAAAGGCAGGGTATAAATAAATAAATAAATAAATAAGTTCACCTTCCTGAAGATCTGCTGTAGCTACATTGCTGTTGGTCAGCCAAGAGATTAACATTTAATGGGTTTAGCAGTACAAAGGGGGTACATATAGTAGTTTATACCCTTCTGAAATGAACTGAAATAGAATAGAAGGTTTGGCATAATAATTTAGTACTGGTTTTACTGTTTCTCCAATTTTAGCACTGGATATAAGAAAACATTTAGTTTAGACCACTGGAAATAAAATAAACAATTTCTTGCTCTCCAAATTCATGTTTATATGGCTTTTGTTCCAAAACTGTAAGTATGTATTTTATAATGCATTTAAAAATTTACTGTTTATTTTATGTCTATTTTTGAATTTTTGTTATATCTTACAGTGTTGTGCTTATTGTCTTATTTTGTTTTATAAACTGTTCAGAGTGGCCTTTGGTCAGAATGGTGGAATAGAAAATAATAAACAAACAAACAAACAAATGAATAAATAAATAGATGGAGGGTGCAGGCAGGGAGGGATGAAGTGAGTGCCCGAGGCTTGGCAGTGTTTGTGTGTTCAGGGACATGGGCATCATAATAAAGTCACAACAAATCCTACCTTCCCCATCTTTCCTGAAGGACCTTGATGGTGACTGGCAGTTGCTAAAGCTTGCTCTTCAGAGCTGTGAGACCTCTGGGAGTGAGTCAGCAGTTACCGTTGAAATAAATTTGCACTTCACCAATTTGTTGTTTTGATGCCCAGGAGGGAGTATCATAGGGAAGCTTCCCTACATCTTAAGACTTAAGTGTTCAAGGGTTGGCCAACTGAACACCTCTCCTCTGCAGCCCATTGCCTCTGGAATGAGGCTACCCATACTTCTCCACTCTTGTATTAACAAAAGTGGCCATCATTAATTCCATTGTTGGTATGTCATCTTTTTATTTCCATCCTCAACTCACAAGACATGTGTCTTAAACAGCACAGTACTTTCTCGTAACCTTTCAGTTAACAGTGTCACATTGCTTGAAGCATAAATCCCATTCATATATGTATAGAATGCATTAACTTTATTAAAACAGTCTGTTGAGATATTCTTTCATTTAAAAGAAACTGACATCAGGAATAAAAAAACCTTCAACACTTTAATTTAATTGCAGCAAAAATGCTGTATTAGCTACCGATCCATGGAGAAACATAGAACCAGAATGAAATGTGGCCACTCAGTAAAGGCTTGGACAGTTTCGTGCTAAGCTCTAACACAGAACATGCATACATCAAACAACCACTAATATATTGGGCCATTAGTTAAAAAGCAAGAACAATTTAAAGAGAGTGGCAATTGTTTGTCCCATACAGAAAAGATTTTGTTGAGCAATAAATAAAACAATGGCGTGAAATTCACCTTATAAAAGTTGGCTCCATAATTTTGCTTGCTATATATAACCCAAGGTGCACTCTTTATCAACTATTCCTAACAATTCAGATTTTCTGCTTTAATTAGCCCCTAAGAAGTCAGTAAAAATCTGGACATGAAAGTGTATATCCTTTAAAAAAAAAATCTCCTGATGAAATGGCATAAAATGTGCATGCTACATAAATAGATAAAATTAGCTCAGAATTAAAACTACCCAGTTTTTCATTATTATTTCTAGAATTATTGAAAATATATTTCTCTTTTGATATATTCTTAGTACTCTATAGTCATATATTCAACTATTCATGTGTATTAACCTTGCTTTCTCTCAAGCTGATTCAGACGTTACTGAACCACTACTGACAGAGGAACTTTTGCCCATATGAATAAGCTCTCATTCTAAGTTAACAAGTCGTTCTTCATGGTAATATCTAAATATAGCATCATTTTGTTTATGACCCTGATTTGGTTTAATCATCTGTGTTACTGACCCAGAAAATGTTTCTCTGAGTAACATTGGCTGAAATCCTTTTGTTTAAAATAAGGCAGTGAGTTACTATAAAAGTACCTACTGTAGTTCATTACTGGTACGTTACTGTCAAGATGATGTAATGATTGCCTAGATAAAAGTACTGAGAAGCCCATGCTTTCCCATGCCTTTTTGTCACCTCTTGAGTCATGGTTTTCTATCCAGAGTGGAATTTAGCAAATCACAGAGAAAGCTATATAGTACTGCAAACACAGTACATGAAGATTTCAGTTGCTTTCAAGTAACCTCCCAAAAAATCACTTCCAATTGACAAGCTGTAGCTAGAAAGTTGTGTTTCTTTGACATCTTTAAAACAATTGTGCTTTATTGTTTCTTTAAACTAAAAATACCAACATTTCCTCAAAAGGGAGGGGGTTTAGTATTATATAACTTCCTTATATACTTAGAGATTGACATTGTCTCTTAAGAATCATGCACCTTCTGGTATGTTGCTCTGAATAACATTGGCCAAAATCTTGTTGCTTAGCATAAGAACATTTGTATCTTCTACTTCATTCCTAACTGACAAATAAAAAAGCCCTGTTGCAATTGTCAGGGATGCATGTGTGTGTGCACCAAGCCAGCAGGTGCATTTACCCCAAGGATCACTGTAGGGACTGTTTATTTGCCAGCTAAGAGTGAATGGGAAGTTATGTATTTTCTTACACAAAGCAACAGGATTTCAGCCACAGTTGCATAACCAGGTTTTCTTGGCTTCATAACATATTAAGACCACCTACAATCTTTTGGGGCTGGGATCACAAGTGGGATGAATTCAGGCAAGTGAAACAAACACCCATCACAGGAAAAGGGTGCCAAAGAAACAGCAACCAGTAAAAATAATGGCATAAAACAGAAGTTTTAAGGAATATGCTTGCACAAAGACAAAGATTCTTTTTGAGGGTGACTTTATCTACATAAATTGTTACTGCTGATTTTTAATCCAGGATAATATTTGGCACACCCTGTTTAAGCCAACTGACTCAGATTTTCCATGTTGTTCCTTGGTCCAAATCCGAATTGGTTCAATTCGACTTTCCATCACCTTTTTGGCATGTATTTATAAGAAAGCTAAAGTGTTTCCAAGAGTTCCTTTGCAACTCATAATCAATAATAATTATGTGTCATCAAGTCAGTTCTCACTTAGGGGGACCCTTGTCAGAGTTTCCTATGGTAGGTCTAAAGTACTTAGGAGTGGTTTACTAGTCATTTCTGTTAGTGGCAGTCTTGAACTATGTGCTTTGCCCAAGGGTAGGTACACAGGCTGACTTTTCTCCTGTGAGGCACAGTGGGGAGTTGAACTCTCAATTCCTGTCTCTGCAGTCATGTACTCTAATTTACTGAACCACCCTCATGTGGAAATTCAACTATCCTAAAGGCAGAATTATCTAATTTGCTGGAGTGGTTAGAAAATAATTATCAACCATTACCCAGCAGAAACTCAAGGTCTTTATTAGTTGTACATTAATTGTGTATTAGTTGTACATTAGCTGGTATTTTCTTCATCATAGATTTTATTGAAAGTTGCCATAGCAAACTGTATAACTTTTTTGCATCCAGGGCTGAAGAAGTCTGCTTACAATATTACTTCCAGAATTTGGAAACAACTAGTTAGTCTTACTATGCTTATGATACTTCATTTAGTTCTTGGCTATCAGATTACAAATGACATTTTATCTTTGGCATGTGCTTTTGCTTTGAAATTTTAAAATACATTTGTGCACCTCAGAGATCTTTTTTTTAAAAAAGACGGTGCAAACCTGAAATCAATTCATGCCTGTTCCAAAGTACATAGGAATCCTCCACTTTAGCATTTTGTCCAGTGATAATTTTTCCTGCTGAAACTAGGGCCTGGGGGTGTATGGATAATTAATGGCATTAGGACACAGTTTGGAAAAGTTACTTTTAATTGAAACTTACTTTTGAGCCTCTAATTACATTTTGGTCTGGAACTCTCAAAATCCCTCAGGCAACATGGCCAGTAGCTGGGACGGAAGTAGAGAATTTATGAAAGCTAATCAGGCTGTTGACCAAGAAAGCACAGTGATATGGCCTAAGAATCTTGACCAAAAAAATATTGAATACTCCCTTCCTTTGTCTCTATAACGTTTAGATGAAAATTCTTATCTTTTTTCAGTCTATGGGTCAGTTGCTAGCAATTTTGCCACATCTTATGAAATATTTGACTGTATTGATTTAAAATAATGATTACAACGGTAGCACCCTCCAGTAGTAAAAGCTTTTTATTTACTTTGTTTGCCTCAGAGGACAAGTAACAATTACTGTGAAGATTTATATCTTTGGTTGGTAAGAGCACCCAGCCAAGAGTTTAAAAAAAAGAAAGAAAGAAAGAAGAATTCTTCATTGCTAAATGGATGTTTGCAATCGTTTCCTCTTCTCACTTCTAGCTTTTAAAGAGAGCACAGTGAAAGGAATCTACAAATTGACATGAAGAATGCATTTTTTTTCTGATGGTACATCATAGATT
Source organism: Intellagama lesueurii (assembly GCA_037013535.1). NCBI lineage: Eukaryota > Metazoa > Chordata > Lepidosauria > Squamata > Agamidae > Intellagama > Intellagama lesueurii. Next base: position 52,083,123 of record JBAJHW010000003.1, on the reverse strand, counting down.
TTATTGAAAGTTGCCATAGCAAACTGTGTAGCTTTGTGTGTGTGTGTGTGTGTGTGTGTGCGTGCGCGCGCGCGCGCGCGCGCATGTGTGTGTGTGTGCACACACATGCTTCCAGGGTTGAAGAAGTCTGCTTACAACTTTACTTCCAGAATTTGGAAACAGCCGGTTAGTTCTAGTTCTTGGCTGTCAAATTACTGACAAAATTTGTCTTTGATTTTAAGACAAAAAATGAAATCATTAACAAAATACATAATAATATAAGGTTTGACACATTAATGATTATACCTGCTCATTAAATAGTGGTGGAAAAGGAACTAAATAGAAGGCTGATATCACATGGTTCAGATGCTGGTTTGTGAGTGTATGTTGGGGCAAGTAGCACTGGAAAACAAGAGGAAGAAGAAAAAAAGCCCCCACAAAACCCAGACACACATAAGATTTGGAGTGGGCAACGTTTCCCCCATGGGGGGGGAATGCCAATACAGCTGTTTCCCACTCTCATATAAAGAGGGAAGCAGGAAGTGAAGCGGCAAAATAATGGGAGTTGCAGTATGTGTGCTTCTCTTTCCACTTCAATGGGGAGAGCTCTGAGCACTCAGGTTGGGGAGAATAACTGTGGCAGAGGATGGAGAGGAAGAGAGAGAGAGAGAGAGAGCATTGTGTACCAGATTTTTAGTGAGAATAAGGATGGAATCAGAGAGAGTAAACCAATGGAGTTCTGATGCAACTGCAATGAAAGAAGCCAGTATCCTGTTGCATAGCTCCAACTGTGCAAAGGGAAAGACATCACATCTGCAGCCATATCACTAAACCACTGAGCTATTCAACAGTATAAAGAGTTCCTTCTGTTTATTTTGATGGTATACAACCTGTGCACAATGCTATGAAGTTGCACACACCCTGAAACTGAAAAAGAAAATCCTGAATTAGCAGCAATCTGTTGCTGCTGGTGACATAATACCCACTGTACAGGCAGAGCTATGCAATAGGATGCCAGCTGTTGAGTGGGAACAGGTGGATACATAGAAGGAATCGTTATGGAGAAATTGAAACAAAAGGTGAGAGGCTCAAGAAAAGCAGAATATGAGGAAGTAGGAAAGGACAGAAGATACTGTATGGCTTGTGCTACTGTTAGCCAACCTGTAAGAAAGTCTCTGGCATTTCTTTTATTTCATAAATTATCTTTGTTAACTAAATTATTGTGGGGTTGAGGAAGCTGAAAAAGAGATAGCAGGTCAATGCTATAAACCTGTCAATTATATGGTTACTTTGAAAAGTGATAATTTATATAAAAGTAATACAATGATTACACAAGTTAAATGTTTTAAAATGTTTTGTGCTAATATAATTTTAAACAGATTAATAATTAATAAAACAAAGCATTTTGTGCTAATGTTTTCCAACCTTTGGCTACTCAAGGGTGGATGACTAAACACCTAAGTCTTTTACACATGCTGGACCTCAGAATGTGTAAAGAAGTAAAAATAAAGCAGTCATTTCCATACATTCTCCTTCGTACTCTAGTACAGTATATTGCTATTATGAATTAATCCAATTAATCCAAGTGATTTATAAATCCCTGTAATTTATATTATATAGAACATTTAAGCAAAAGTGATTGGAAATAAGTACTATTCCCATTTAAACTGTTCTTGCAAAGTCTGTAGCTCTTCTTATCTCCTCCATCATTTTGTCCATGCCAGTTTACCCTTCACTTTCTTGCTGTAAGCAAACTATAGCCTTCTGCTGTTACAATAAAACTGGGAAACTATGATTTACACAAACATAATTTGCTTGGGAAACAGAAGCAAAACCCACTGCATATTATGTTTGAGGGTATTTTCGAGCCAACATTCAAAACTACCTCTCTCTTCACTTCCCCACAATGACATTAACTAATGGAACATTGGACAAACAGAGGTGGTGGCCTAGAAAAGGTGTAAACTTTCCTTCTAGATGCATAACAAAAGAGAATAACAAAAGGTTATTCAATGGGGCTGTTTAGGTTTAGGGTGTTGTACCTAGAGTAGACTTTTTGTCTAGATAATCCATTAGGACATTTCCCCTCCTAAGATTTTTTTGAAAACTAGTAGTTCCTGAATTGTGTATTTTTTTTTATTTCACCTTTTTTAAAAAGTATGTTTTGCATATGAAGACAGCTGCCTGAATAATGTGCAGTCTGCAGGATTCTATTTTATGTCCCCTGTCTTGAGGTTTTCCTTAGAAAAATCTTCAGAATATGCTTGATGATGATTGATGAGAGAAATTATATTCTGTTATGATACTCTCTTACTAAATCATAATTTATGAAATATAGTGGTTACCACAGCAATTTAACCATCCGTCTGATACATATTCATTTGACCTTTCTTCATATTTGCAAAATATGTGCAGATATCAGACTTTCATCTTTTCGCTCTGTTCATATTTTATTCCCTTAAAAGTTGCTTTCTTATATAAATCATTCTCCTTGGGTTGTGTGCTAGTCATCATATACAAGACACAAGCCATGGGAGAGCAATCTAATCCTATTTTGCAAGGAAACAAAAGGCAGGCATCTTTGAAGTCTGCCTGACCTCATTTAATCTGCCTCATATCAAATGCGACCTAATCAAGTCTTCTTTATGCAACTAAGTATCAAACTGCAGTTCTTAATAGATGTCCACATCATGTGCATATTTGAAGCTGTTCGTTCAGCTGATATTGAGAGCGCTGCACTTTTTAACTTTGAAACTTCCACTAAAGTAATTACATTATGGATTACGTACATACAAATGGGAAATTCTTGCTTAGCCCATGAAAAATGATTGATCATCTATAGTCAGGCATGTGGCCAGGTTTAACTGATATTGTGAAAGCCAGGATCCAAGTAGATAGCCTAAAATCAGCATTAAAGCTAAAGGGTGACAGTGATGGCAGAGCAAAGATAGAATACTTAGTCATTGGTACAAAAAAACCATGTCCCACCTAGACTATGTCTCAGCAAGAATACATGTACTACTGCTTGAGAAGCAAACACCTAAACTGACATCTCCATCTATGTTTACATACCATGATCTAAGGTCCTTCTCTAGATGCTGCTGCTAAAGAAGGCAAGGTGTGTGGTTAAAAAAGAGGGGGGGGGCTTTTGGCCCCATTTGGGAAATGGCTCTCCCCGAGAGACTCATCGGATATACTTTTTTGGAAACCCAACGCAAAAGAGATTTTGGGATCTATTCCTATTACTTTTACATTTTCCCCACTGATTTATCCCTATTGAAGTTTGCATGTCTGTTTTTATTACATATTTTTGCTGGTTTTTCATTTTCTTCCCCAGATTGGTTTTATCTGCTTATTTTGTTATTTATTTCTATTTTGCATTTTTATCTTTAAAATTTGTTTTATGTTTTATACTAAACAGAGAATGTAGGCCATGGGGCAGTTTTAAAATAGAATTCCTACATACATATACATTTACAGACATTCCTTGTATGCCCTGGGCATGAATTTCATTGCCTCTCATATATTATTGCCATATTTTTCAAGAATAAGATATGACAAAGTGCATGATTTCCATTCATGCTACTAAAGAGGTCTTATCCATCTCCCTTATTGTTTTCTAGATTTTAGACAATTCTCTTAACTTTAAATAAAACACAGTGCCATAAACATGTCGCCATTTTCTATGAAGTGTCTACATTGGTTTACTGTCCTCATTTGTACAAGAAGTCATAGATACGTTACATTCATTGCCCAGATCAGTTATTCATCACTTAATGTCTTATTGGACTTCAAACATGTGAATTTACTGCAGATTGCATGCCTGTAGGCAGAGAACATCTTTTTTCTCATTGACTGTTCATAAGCTACCTCATATGCCTCTCTTTTTTTGGCTAAGGAATGGGATAAAAATACTATGTAATTAAATAATTTTGCAAAAACCACTGAGATGACTGAGCACATGTCCGAAAGGACTCTTATCAAAACCTCTAGATAGTTAGTGTCAATCAATTTAGACAATATTTGTAGTTAAATTATCTGTCTTGAAAGAAAGCAACTTCCTATGTTCTTATGGCATGATGTGCCAACCCTTTATAAAAATTTTCCAAGTACATTTCCTCTTGAAATTTTGTAGACGTATGTGTTGCTTTATTGCTGAGCAGCAGAATAGAATATTCCATGCCTTCTTTTGATATAAATGTTGATTCCTGTTATAGTGCTATTCTGTTCAAGGGACAGACCCTCTGCTTACTTCAGCGAATATATCTATCTATCCAGAACATGGAAGAAGTACTGTCTGGACTACAGCTCCCAGAATTCCCTAGCCAACTTTGATAATGGCCTGCTATCTGGGGGGATTCCAGATGTAGTGTAAAAGCAACTTTCCCAGTCTCAAACATGTACCAGCCTTAACAAGCAACTGAAGGTATGTCTTCCCATTTATGAAAAGTTCATACATTTGTTGGAGAATTAGTAAGCGATTATTACCCCAGGTATTGAGTCAACTTCACAGCTGGGCAGGAATTTCAACCTCAGTTTCCTCACTCCACCTACCCTTTCCATGAAATATTAAATAATACTTTGATAATTGACTTAAAAGGGTTTTTTTAAAAAAAGAGCTGGCCCTTTTTTAAGTGAAAACTTAGCAGGTGGCAGGTACATCATGTTCTGCAACATAAAGATAATTGCATTCACCATCTCCCACTGATTTTAGCATCCTAATGTTAGCAAGTGTGTGCAAGGGAGAACCTCCATTTGTAATGAATGATTTTATTTAAGGCTGACAATGATAGAACGGAAGAGTTCACATTACAAATTCTGTGTCTCCATTTGTCTTTGTTGATAAAAGGAGCACTGTCAGAAGCTGAGGAGGTCAAGCTCACTGCAAATTTAACGTGACTGCTTATCTGTGCTTTGAATAAGTTTGCACACAAATGATAAATGCAGACATCACCATGACTTCCTCTGGTTTAATAACTTAAGTTTTTTAAAAAGTGCCATATCCTAGCATTCCTTGATTGCATTTTGGTGCCCTACTGATCTGTATTCCGAAACCTTGAGAAACTGTATTCCAAGCATGACAAAGTTTGAATAACTTATTTTTTGAATTCTGCAATATTGAATTACTTAATAAAGACAGTGATACAACGTGTTCCTTTTTTGGGCTTATCATAAATGAGTTTGGCTATAATTATCTTTAAAACAATATGCCTCTCAGGATTTAGTGACCGGTGATGTAGTGTCTATGTCAATATTTGCAATATGATAACAGCTCACATCTGTTGCAAGGAAACCTAAATAGAATTGATGTGGATGAACAAATTGAAATTTAATCCAGCTAAGACAGAGGTCCTGATTGCTGACAGTTTGTCTGAGTTACAATGGGGTGGGTAGTCTGATTTAGATGGAGTTACACTGTTCCTTCAGAGTCTGATGTGAAGTTTGGGAATAGATCTGGACCCTCTGCTAGTTTTGGATGTCCATATGGTGACAAGGAGTGCTTTCCATTAGTTTTGCTGGGACAACCACTGCACCCCTCCATATAAATGCTTGTACTGTCTATTATAATTCACATCCTCATTGCATCTAAATTAGACTTATCTTAGATCAGTTATGCTATAAAGCTGCTTCTGTGGATCAGGAATCCATTAGACAAGTGATCTTCTGTACAACAGTGGCCAGTGAAGCGATTTGCTTGGTAGAATTATCAGCATTCATTAATAGTATCACAGAACCATGGTGACATAACTTCTGCTGTTACTCCTTAGTGTTGGCAAGTAATGACTAAGGTGAGAACACTGTGCAGGTTCACAACTGCTGAGCAGAACATTGCTGGGCATGGATCCAGCCTACTATGTCAACAGTGTCTATCCTCAAAGCCATTCTGAAGGGCAGCTTTTATTACACCCCTAAAACATCACAAATAGAAGCTGCCTTTTGACTTCCACAGAAGTAGTCATCAGGCTTGGTGGTGCAGAAGAAACATAACATTTCCAAAAATCATGGCTAGATGTGTAAGCCAAATTCCACAATGAGGCTGCAGAGTTCATTCACAGGTAGCTGGATTCAGATTTCACCTCTGAGGATGTAAATTACAATGTGCCTACCAAGGGCTAACAGTAACTCAGGACCCTGTTGTCCATTTTTTCACAGAGCCATTTTGTCTTTTCACACTATTAACACTGCCTGCTTCTACTGCTGCTATCCTGAGGGGTAAGAATGGAAATTTCTGTCCTTTACCATTGTTCTGCAACTGCTGGCAACTAGTTCAGGTAGTGAACTACCTCAAGAACTACTGCTGGTCTGAAACAACATGAATGGACCTTGTGTTTGCTTGGTTCATTGACTTCTAATACCCAGCCCACCTCAATGAACTTTGTGTTGCCATCCTTAAGGCTGTAAAATGTGTGGGATCAGGACATCTCAAGGAGTGCCACTTTTTATGGGAACCTACTTGACATTCCATTCAGCATCTGTTGTCTGTCCTCTTGTCATCTTAGCTACAGAAGGTAGGAATATAAGATAAGACTGCTGAACTGTTATTGCCTATGTTTTGTACATGAGACAGTATTGGTCTCAGGACTAGAAATTAGCCTTGGACAGTGGTGGCTGGTCCATTAGAGCAAATGTGCCCATGCCTGCCTCCTTATCAGGTAGGGGTCCTGCCTGTGTTCCCCTGCTGCTGAACTTCCTTTCTCATTGCATTCCCTGTGAGTGTGTGTCTATGCGCAAAAGAAAAAGAGAGAGAGCAGGAAGGGGGATTAAATAAAATAATGGATGTGACTGAAGAGTCAACAGCCCAGATTTAAGAGCAGGTAGAAAGGAAAACAGCAGCATATAGATACATTTCTCATCTGGAGTCAGGTGTTATATTTTTCTATTCCTCAGCTCAGCCATAGAATGAAAGAATAGGGTGGTGGTAATCAGTGTCTAATGAATGCCTGCCTGCCTGCCTGCCTGTTTTCCTTTCTCTCTCTCTCTCTGTATATAACAGTCTTTGCTTGTCTTTCTGCCCATGAGGTCCATGTGTGTAAGAAAATTCATAACTTTCAGTTCACTCTTAGCTGGCAAATGAACAGTCCGTACAATGATTCTTGAGGTACATGTACCTGCTGACTTGGTGCACACACATTACATTATCGTTGTGCATATCACTGAGCAATCACTTTTGTGGCATCTGGCAGTCTCCCCACCCTAGCTTCCTAGAATGAGGCATGAAAATGGAAGCTTCTTTTATGGAGAAATAGAATCTGGGAAATGTATTCTCAAAGGCTTTGACGGCCGGGATCCGATGGTTGTTGTATGTTTTTCGGGCTGTTTGACTGTGTTCTTAAGCTTTTTCTTCCTAACGTTTTGCCAGTCTCTGTGGCCGGCATCTTCAGAAGACAGGAGTCAGAACTCTGTCTGTGCTCTGGTGCAGTTGGTGGGACAGTTGAGTATTTATAGCTGTGGGATCAGCTTTTTGTCCTTTTCAGGAGATTGGGTGATTATGGTGATCAGCGTGTTTTTTGTTGTGGGTATATTGTTGTGATAAGGGGGAGAGATGATCTGTCACTGTGATTGATGGGTGTTATTAGCTGGTCTTTTGTGTGCAGTGATCACTGGTCCTTGTGGCTGGGTAGAGTTCGTTGACCTTTTGCAGGCTGTGTTTTTCAGTGCTGGGAGCCAGGCTTTGTTCAGCTTTAGACTTTCTTCTTTTTTGTTGAAGCTCTGCTGGTGTTTGTGGATTTCAATGGCTTCCTGTGCAGTCTAACATAATGATTGCTGGTGTTGTCCACTACTTCTGTATTTTGAAATAGAATTTCATGTCCAGCTTGTTTCAGGGCATGTTCAGCTACTGCCAATTTTTCTGGTTGTTTTAGTCTGCAGTGTCTCTCATGTTCTCTGATTCTGGTGTGGATGCTCTTTTTTGTCATGGGTGGTGGTTGGAGTTTTTGTGTAGGTACCAGTCTGTGTGGGTGAGTTTTCTGTAGACCTTGTGTCCCAATAGGAGGTGAGGTTTGCGTATGACCATGACATTCTAAGAAATTCTGACCCACTGCACCAGAGCACAGACAGAGTTCTGACTCCTGTCCTCTGAAGATGCCGGCCACGGAGACTGGTGAAACATTAGGAAGAAAAACCTTAAGAACACAGCCAAACAGCCTGAAAAACCTACAACAACCATAGAATCTGGGAAAATTGAAAAATACTAGCTTTACCTGTTTCCTGAAACTGGACACATTGTTACTCTTCTTGAAACTGAGTAGAGGGCTAACATTGATGGCACTATGTCATACCAATCTTCTACCATACAGATAAAATGGGTCCTTAATGACAATTCCAGAAACATTGCTGGAAAGCGTGGGGGATATGTTGAGCCCTGTAGAATGACATGCTGAGCCAAACATTTTTTCTGAAGACATTTTTCTGTGAGAAACATTCCAATATTTTCTTGTTGTTATTAAGCTAGACATAGAAGGCTGCTGTGCAGAATGCATTCACTACTTCTTGGCTGCTGCCTCCTCTTTCCTCCTCAACCACCATCACCACCACATTCCCTAAAATGATTTCTGGTACAGGGTTTGTGGAGGAATTAAAATGGTGCTCAGTCTGTGTGAGCAGAGTTGTTGCTGCCACAACCACTGGCTATACAAAACAAAAAACAAAAGATAAAAACAAAGCTGTACTACAACCAAACTAATTATGAATTCTATATCTGAGGAATTGTTGAGAATTTCTCTTTTTCTTGGAGCAATGAAGTGAAATTCTACCCTGAATTTCTCTCTCCACATATAGAGTGGAAGATTTGGAAAGGCCATTTATGCACAGCTATGGTTCTGACCCACAGCCACAATGTGCACCAATGACCACTGCTTTGGGAACTCAGTAATACCACTGGAAAGGGGACAATTTGGAGGCCAAATTGTCTCTGGCTCTGATTTAAATGTCAGCCAGACATGACCTTGAAAAGTGTTTTGCCTCCTCAAAACAATGAGGTCAAAAAGGCTCATCCACAAACAAACAGTAATTCCCCACCTTGAAAGCTTTGCAACAGTGGTAAATTATCCTCCTCTCCCTGCCCATCTGTGGGGATGTTGCCTCTTTAATTATTATTGCTGAACTAAATGAAGACATAATTTTGACTGAGCTCTCAGGAAGAATTAATGCAGCTCCAACCCTGAAAATATCTGATGAAGGGGAAAGAGAAATTCATTTCTGAAGCACCTTCGAGTTCCTAAGAGGTTTTGCTTCATTGTCTCCTCCAGAGAATTCAGCTGACATGAGGAACAGGAAGGAAAAGAAAATGTTTTTGTGTGCATTTACCCCTGGAAACATCAAATTTATATAGCCTAAGAGTGGTAATAGAATAGACTGCCTCTTGCCTTGGAAGCAAAGCGTGCTGAAATCTATCCCCTGATAGTAAAGGCATGCATTTAAAATATGTGCATCATTAAACATGTCTGAATTTTTCAAATGTACACAAACATGCTTCAGTCCAAAAATGTATCCAAAAATGCATAGATTTGGGGAAAAAATGTGTACAATAACACACAGATTTTAGTACAGATGAAAGGGGATTTCTGTATCCCTCTCCATACTCCCACCCAATCATGAAGACTGTAATGGAATAAGAATGCTGGTGGAATTCTACGAAAGAAAACAAGGACACATTTTCGTATCCATAGATAGGAAGTCTGCTCAAGGGCTAACTGTCTGCTTTGGAGAGTAGATGAGGCTTTTTTAGGCATTGGAAAGGAAACGAGAAGAACTGTGGGAAGAATTTTTGATATCGTGTTTTGGAAACATTATGCCACACCTTCCGTTTAAGAAGACTTAAGAAGATTCTGAGATGTGTCATCAGAGACCAACGATTTTCTTTTTGTGAGATTTTTTTCTCCATCCTTGGATACAACACCTCTACTTTATTGCTAATAGCTTAGATGTTATTACAAGAACTGTTTTGAGAGGTTTCTCATCACTTCTTAGATGGAAGCAATCTCTCACACTATTGGTGATAAATCAAGATTACTTCATGAAGCAAGTCTATCCCACTTTTGATTCCTTTTAAAAATGCCTCAGATAATAGTTTCTGAACATGCTGAACAGTGAAATAATTCTCATATCCATGACATACTTTTGAACTCTAATGTGTGTAATATTTTCCAATTTCAGTGCTAGTCTTTCATTTGATCTAAACAATATTCTTTTGGCCACTGTAAAGCAGAAAGAAAAAGATGAAAATCTAAGTGAAGCTAATGCCAGATTTTGGGAGGGAGGGAGGGAAGGAAGGGCAGACATATTAATAAACCCTTAATAAAAGTATTTAAACAGAAAGGATTTATAGCAAATGTTTTTAGAGTTCAAGGATTCATTAATCTGAACCAGTGCTTACATAGTTAAACCAAGGGTGGGCAAGACCCAGGCATCCAGGGACCAGCTTTCCACCTTCAGAGACTCTGTGGGTCACACCATCACCAAAATGCAAAACCAAAATTGGCTGGAAGTTTGTTTCCAATTTTGCAGGACTTGGGAGGGTAGAAACATTGATGAAGGGGGTCAATGACATTTCCATGAGTAACAACTCTCTTCTGTTTTAACCTGGGGCCCATAAGGTGGAAACAGGTGTGCTCAGGGTGCCCATTTTCCACATGATCCTAAATTTAAACAGAATAAAGGATGAAGATTTAACAAAGCAATGCTATATATAGTTACTTAGAAGAAGGGTTGTAAATGTTTGCTTGTTTCTTTCACAAATGTGAGGTCAAAGTATCACAACATTATTGTTCTTGCCCCACAAGAGGAGAGATAATTTGTGGCATTCTTTGCCAAGGGAAGAATATATTTTTCACAATTAACACTTTAAAATAAATAATTCAAGTTCAGCAAAGTGATGCTTCCTGCTTTGTTGCATAATTTTAAGGATTAGGAACATTTGAGGATTTGCTTACAATCTGTCCTCCTTTCTTCCTCTATATGTGTGTATCTTTGGGTGTGCATATATGAACACTTTTCATAAGTAAAAGACAGTAGTTATTTTGCTTGCAAATTCTGCATATATTATGGAGATATAGTTACTTTTCTCCTTCTTACCAGGACTTGACAGGCCCTCATCAAAGAGTACCATTGAGCTGAGACAACCTAAACTGATAGGAATGAAGAATTTATAGAATAGTACTTGCAGTGCTGTGCAGAAGAAGATGCCTTTGGGTACATAATCCCAAATAAATATTTAAGCTCTGATAATGATTCCGTTATTCAACACAAATTGTTCAAACTTCATCTGCTGTACTTCAGACCAAGGATTCAGGGAGAAAATGTTGTGTGATGTGGCTTTAAAATATGCATATGCTAAAATCCTAATTTATGTGGCAGAAATGAAGGTTCCATAAAATGTTTTCTTAAAATATGAACTTTATGGTCACAGCAAGGAGCAGCTGTAAGAAGAAATCGTTGAATCTGTTGCAGTGTCACATGCAGTTGTTCCAGGGAGGGAAGGTTTAAACCTGATAGCTAATGGGGACTGCCTATCCTAGTTGACACTCTATGGTATGTAAGGCTCCTCCCTAACCCTATGTCTCCTACCCCTTTCTCTTTCTCAGCTTTGAATCCAAAAAGAAATGTCATATGTGAACAAAAGGATGTTCTGCTGAAAGGATAATGATTCAGCCGCTTGAACTTAAGTTGAACTTACCTGTACTTCTACATACAAGTTTGCAAGCTATTTGTGAGTAGTAAAAATTAAATCTTGTTCTTCAACCTTATCAAAGACTGAATAAAGGTTTCTTTTTCTTTTCTTTTTGCTGATACTAGTTTAACCACCCAAATGGGGGAGTTGCTGTGTATGAGTGCTTCCAACTAACTCTGCTAATTTCACCAATACACTATACATCTAATAGAAATTTTGTAGGTAACTGCAATGAAAATTTGCCACAACTCTATAAAAACAATGTAGAATACATTACAGTGGTGCCTCGACTTACAAACGTCCCTACTTACGACCATTTCGAGTTACGACCAGCTCTGGCCGCAAAATTTTGCTTCTACTTGCGACCGGAGCTTCCACTTACAAACAGAAAAAGGCAGGGGGAAAAGGCGGGAAATTCAAATTTCTAACTGTAGGTGGCGACGAGGCCGCTTCTTTGTAGCTCTTTTGCCCCAGCAGTTAGAGAGTGTGCGTCAGAGGAGGCTCGGGACTGCCTCCTTCTGCTTCTGAGAGCGTGTGTGTATGTTTGCAGGGAGGCTTCGGGCTGCCTTGTAAGGTAAGGTACTGTTTTCTGCTTTTTAAAAACTGTTCTGGGTGTTTTTGCAGCGTGGCTTTGAGCTGGGGGGGGGGTTATGTTTCTGTGCTGTGATGGGTCTTGGAGGGTTTGGTTGCTTTTTGGGGTTTTTTCCCATTTCTGATGGGTCTTGGGGGGTTTGTTTGTTTGTTTGGCTTTCCCCCCCATTTCTGATGGGTCTTGGGGGGTTTGGTTGCTTTTTTGGGGGGTGTTCCCCATTTCCGATGGGTCCTGCATGCTTCCCTTGCTTTTTCCTGTTTTCTTTGCATTTCCGACCTGCCCCCTTTGTTCTCTGTGCATTTCCGATCTGCTCCGTTTGTTTTCTGTGCATTTCCAATGGGTCTTGCACGCTTGATTGCTTTTCTTTTTTCCCCCCCCTTCGGCCGGAAGGGATTAATCGTGTTTCCAATGAGTCTTGCAGTGATTTTTTGTGTGTGTGATTTTTTTCTTCGGCCGGAATGGATTAATTGCATTTCAATTCATTCCTATGGGAAATGGTGCTTTGACTTATGACCATTTCGAGTTACGTCCATCTTCTGGAACAGATTATGGTCGCAAGTCGAGGCACCACTGTACAATTCTGGTACAAAAATGTTGAAAAACAGGCATGACAATTGCTTTGTGTTTGGGTGAGAAATAGTTAACCAAATGAGTCCTTTTCTGGGATTTTGTCTTGTTTGGTGTCTCTTTGTGAATGGTAGTGAGCACATGAGAGGATAATGTAAACCATCTTGACTGCTAACATTGGTGTTGTCAATATTCAGGTTGGCCTTTCCTATGCAAAGCCTGACTTCCCCCCCCCCCCCTTCTTTTTGGGCAACACAAGCACAATACTGCAAGGCAATGTCAGATCATCTTTTGGTGTTTTGAATCCTGGATACAGAAGCAATATCCCACATTGAGAAACTGGAGGTTTTTTTAAGGACTGAATAAATCTTTCTGCTCTGCTATAATTATCATTCGAAATGAACTTTTGTCATTTGTTTGTCAAAACTGGATGGAATCTCTCCTTTTGCAGGGATAGATACTCTCTAAGGGAATATTATGACTGATAGCTCAGGGAGCTGGAGTTTGATTTCCCACTGTGCCTCTGAGGAGAAAAGCCAGCCTGTGCAGTTTGCCAAGAGCTCTGCTAGAAGAGACTGGCAAAATACTTCTGGGCACTTAATATGTAGGAAGCCCCGACAAGGCTTGTCATAAGTCAGAAACAACTGGATGACACATAATTAATTATTGAAATATCAAACAAATTGTTTTTGTGATATGTACCTTTATTATTATTATTATTATTATTATTATTATTATTATTATTATTATTATTATTATTATTATTATTATTATTATTATTATTATTATTGTTGTTGTTGTTGTTGTTGTTGTTGTTGTTATTGTTGTTGTTGTTGTTGTTGTTATTATTATTTGTTTTTTTAAGGGGACTGCCTGCAACATTTGTGTTTTTGGAAGAATAGGATTATATTTGCAGCAACAGTTGCCTCTTTCGAGGACGTACTAACATCTGCTAAGTTTCAGAAGAACTTGTTTAAGAAATTTTGTTCTTGAACAATATTAGTGGTTTGGGGGGTCTGGAGGAAAAGGGACATACTCATCCCTGTAAGATTTGGGGGGGGGGCTGGTTCTGGCAAGCAGCTGCTATGAAAATGGCATACAGAACAAAGCTGGCACAGGTTAAGAAATCTGCAACATTTCATTAGGATATTTCAGATCTGTGTAAAAGAGAAGGGTTCGCTTTTGGAAGGGAGTCATTTCCCATTTGCATTCTGTTATTTTGTTTGCAAGGGATATAAAAACTGCATAAATCACAAACAAGGAGCATACAAAAATGAGAAGGATCTGAATGAGTAACAGATTCTATCCAGAATCCAACTGGTAGTCCAACTAGGGCAGACTCACTGAATCAATATGTGAATGTAATTCAACACTTACAGAATCTGAAAGTTGAGTCATGGCAACTGGACTTCTTTTTTATTAGTTTGAAAGGGCAACATGATGAATAGGAGACAGATTGTATCTAGCGCCTCCACCTCTGTTGAGTGAGGAATTTTTTATATGCATATGTATGGCCACCCGTGCCCCTCCTATGCTGGGTTATTCTCCTGTTTAGTGGTTGTTTGGTTTCTCCAGTGTAGAGCTCCAAACACTCCTCTTTGCATTGGACCACATATACTATATTGCTCCTGTTGTGTTTTGGTGTCTGGTCTTTGGGTGGACCAAAGACTCTGCCTTAGTGTGTTTGTGGGTTTGAAGTGCATGGGTATGTGGTATTTACCAAAAATCCTTTTGAACCTTTCAGACACACCTGCCATGTAAGGAATGACCAGGTTCTTCCATCGGCTTTGGGTCTCAGACTGTTCCATTGTCCTGCTGGGTCAGGACATTGCCTTGTTAAAGGCCCATTTTGGATACCCACAGGCCTTAACACCTGTCTTCAGATGTCTGTCTTCCTTCTTCTTGGCTTCTGTGCAGGTGGGATGTTTCTTGCTCTGTGGTTTGGTGTCCTGATGACCCCTAGTTTGTTTGTTTGTTTGTTTGTTTGTTTGTTTATTTTATTGGATTTCTATCCCACCCATCTAGACCAAAGGTCTACTCTGTGTTGTTGTTTGTGTTGCAATGGGTGATGAGAGTCAAACCACAGGTATTGATCAGTGTGTGTAGGTTTTCTGTAGATGTCTATTCCTAAACTGCCATTATCATGCTGCCCTTTCATCCCTCCCCAGAAAGATCAGGACCACACACATCAGAAAGACCACTGTTAACAACTATGTATTAACAACCCATGACAATAGGTGAAGAAGGACTGCAGAAGTGGGATTTTCACTCATCCCCCTGTCCTTTGTCCATCTAGCGAGCCTATTCAGACCAGCGGGAAACCAAGATGTAGAATATATCAGGGGTCTCCATTAACTCTCCTCAGACTGAAGAAGCTACTTGGATGAGCAGTGAAATGTTTCAACCTAATAAGAAAGAAGTCCAGTTGCCATGACTTAACTTCCAGATAACCTCACCTGGATGACTGAGAATCTTTACAGATATAAACATTTACAGAAATTCCATTAATTCAATGGTTGGGACTATTGGTTGTATTTACATCCATTATTGTTATTATTTTTCTGTTCAGTTGGCACCAAAGTCATAAAAGGTGCAATGAGACAGTGAGGGACATCGGAAATCACCTTGGCTCCATTTTGCCCAGAAAGATTTGTTAGAAATACATAGAACATTGAAGTATGTTCTCTGTTCTATTCATCTTCTGGAAATCCTTATTCCTTAAACTAGATCTGGGAAAAGTTTCATTTTTGGAGTATAGTTCCCTGAATCTTTTAACTACCAGGTGGTCCAAAAATGGATATGTATATATATTGCAGACATACATATCTTGACCATGCGTAGGAACAACACATATAGTTTTTAAGCTATTTAGTATTTGTTGAATCCAATAATCTACCAGCTGACATGTTCAGCTATGTCTGATTCCTCCTAGTTAAGCAACAAATAATTCTTCATTGGGATGTTCTTTATGCTTTTCAGAATTAATTGTGTTACTTATTATCACCTTACTTAATGGATTTTCTGTATCTTTCAGTTCCAGTCATGGCAATGTTACTTCTACTGGGAGCAAGCAGAACCCCATGATATATTTAAAGGAGTATAGATTCCCTGCTTTCCTTCATCTCACTTTGTGTGAACCATTGCAAACAGTTAAAATGATGAACTATTCATTGCTATTCCAAACTTTTCCTTTGAGGTATACACAGGATATAAAATCTGTAATTCAGGAAGCGAGACACATGTTAATTCCTGTACAATAGAAAAATCAATATTAAAATCAGAACTTCACTGCTGTGGAAACTGTGCTGAGGTGATAGCAAAATATTGACTTACTACTCTCAGCCTGAAGCACAAAAAGAGAAGCATTTGAACTTTAATTAATACACGCATAATATAGCTGCAGCTCAATCTGACTGGCTTCCCAAGCATTTTTAAAAGCTTTGCCAAACAGTAACCTTGATTTAAACTCTACAGGAATATAAAATAAAGTTGCAAGTTCCATATGCCTTGAATATTGGTTTATATCATCTATTTAGAGCATTATGTCAGAAATTCCTTCATAACAATAATACCATAATCAAGAATGAGTCAGCAGTGCTAGGAAACAACATTAAGGGCTTTTAAAAGTAAGAAAATGTAAGTAGTCAGAGGACTGCATTGGTGCCAATAGGCAACTTGGGACACTTGGCAGGCGATGCAATTGCCAGGGGTAATGATTGAAGGGTTTGTTTAGTCGTTTAGTCATGTCTGACTCTTCGTGACCCCATGGACCAGAGCACGCCAGGCCCTCCTGTCTTCCACTGCCTCCTGAAGTTGGGTCAAATTCATGTTGGTAGCTTCGATGACACTGTCCAACCATCTCATCCTCTGTCGTCCCCTTCTCCTCTTGCCTTCACACTTTCCCAACATCAGGGTCTTTTCCAGGGAGTCTTCTCTTCTCATGAGATGGCCAAAGTATTGGAGCCTCAGCTTCAGGATCTGTCCTTCCAGTGAACACTCAGGGTTGATTTCCTTCAAAATGGATAGGTTTGTTCTCCTTGCAGTCCAGGGGACTCTCAAGAGTCTCCTCCAGCACCACAATTCAAAAGCATCAATTCTTTGGCAGTCAGCCTTCTTTACTCTCACTTCCATACATCGCTACTGGAAAAACCATAGCTTTGACTATGCGGACCTTTGTCGGCAAGGTGATGTCTCTGCTTTTTAAGATGCTGTCTAGGTTTGTCATCGCTTTCCTCCCAAGAAGCAGGTGTCTTTTAATTTTGTGGCTGCTGTCACCATCTGCAGTGATCATGGAGCCCAGGAAGGTGAACTCTGTCACTGCCTCCATATCTTCCCCTTCTATTTGCCAGGAGGTGATGGGGCCCGTGGCCATGATCTTAGTTTTCTTGATGTTGAGCTTCAGACCATTTTTTGCACTCTCCTCTTTCACTCTCATTAAGAGGTTCTTTAATTCCTCCTCACTTTCTGCCATCAGAGTGGTATCATCTGCATATCAGAGATTGTTGATATTTCTTCCGGCAATCTTAATTCCGGCTTGGGATTCATCCAGTCCAGCCTTTCGCATGATGTATTCTGCATATAAGTTAAATAAGCAGGGGGACAATATACAGCCTTGTCGTAATCATTTCTCAATTTTGAACCAATCAGTTGTTCCATATCCAGTTCTAACTGTTGCTTCCTGTCCCACATATAGATTTCTCAGGAGATGGATAAGGTGGTCAGGCACTCCCATTTCTTGAAGAACTTGCCATAGTTTGCTGTGATCCACACAGTCAAAGGCTTTTGCGTAGTCAATGAAGCAGAAGTAGATGTTTTTCTGGAACTCCCTAGCTTTCTCCATAATCCAGCGCATGTTAGCTATTTGGTCTCTAGTTCCTCTGCCCCTTCGAAATCCAGCTTGTACTTCTGGGAGTTCTCGGTCCACATACTGCTGAAGCCTGCCTTGGAGGATTTTGAGCATAACCTTGCTAGCGTGTGAAATGAGTGCAATTGTACGGTAGTTGGAACATTCTTTAGCACTGCCCTTCTTTGGGATTGGGATGTAGACTGATCTTTTCCAATCCTCTGGCCACTGCTGAGTTTTCCAAACTTGCTGGCATATTGAGTGTAGCACCTTAACAGCGTCATCTTTTAAGACTTTAAATAGTTCCACTGGAATGCCATCACCTCTACTGGCCTTGTTGTTAGCCATGCTTTCTAAGGCCCACTTGACTTCACTCTCCAGCATGTCTGGCTCAAGGTCAGCAACCACACTATCTGGGTTGTCCGGGACATCCAGATCTTTCTGGTATAATTCCTCTTGTATTCTTGCCACCTCTTCTTGATGTCTTCTGCTTCTGTAAGGTCCCTACCATTTTTGTCCTTTATCATGTCCATCTTTGCACAAAATGTTCCTTTAATAGCTCCAATTTTCTTGAACAGATCTCTAGTTTTTCCCTTTCTATTATTTTCCTCTATATCTTTGCATTGTTCATGAAGGGTTTAGGAATAGGCAAATCCTCTTCTGCTGTCAGAAATTCCTTTCTATTGGCAAATGTTAGAGATCTGCCAAAAGAGCAATTTGCCAACAAGATTATAGATGAAGAGGATGTTATAGATGTAGTGTTTCTTTATTTCAGCAGGGCTTTAGACAAGATCCATCATGATGTTCCTGTGGCCAAGTAGGTAAAATATGGGCTATACCTAAGCTATTGTTAGGTAGATTTGCAGCAGTTTGTTGGATCATATCAAGAGGATATTGATGGGCTGGAATATGTCCAGAGGAGGGTGACCAGGACGGAAGGTCTGGAAACCAAACCCTATGAAAAACAGTCAAGGGTGGTCAACATCTTTAGCCTGGAAAAGAGAATACTGAGAGACAATATGGTAGCAATCTTCAATATTTGAAGGGTTGTCACGCAGGGTAAGGCCTGAAGTAATGGATCCAAATTATGAGAAAGGAGGTTTTACCTAAATATCACGGGAGGAAAGTCTTGACAGTAAGAAATGTTTGATAGTGGAATGGATTGCATCAGAAATTGTGCCACATCAAAAATCTCTGTATCCTAGAAACAAACCCACAATGGCAATGCAAAAGGAAGGTGTGTACCAGTTTAGTAAGCATAGTGGTAGATAATGACACTGGAAATCTGAATTCAAATCTTTGCTCAGCAACTGAAACTCACAGGTGTAGGGGTGGAGTATGTGACAATGGTAAAACTGCTCCTTAAAAATCTCACAAACCCATCCTAAATCAGAAGTGACTTGATGGCATATAACAACCACAAATGGTTTGTGATTTTCCGCAACACTGGCCTGGAAAAGGGTTAGATTAGATGTTTGAAAAAAAATACCCAATATCTTTACTATTCTTGTTGATCCAGGCTGTCTCAACAAGATAAGATACTTTGACAAGGAATTAGACATGCAACAGTCTTTTTCATCTGGTTCTCTGCAATTTGTGAAAAATGTTTCTGTTCAAAACTAGTACACTTTGACTTTGATGAGCAAAAACATGCTCATGTAAGTTATTGTTCTTCATATGTGTGCTGCCTGAGTAGGTCTGCTACCATAGTGCAGAAAAGCAGCAAAGATATTAGCAAACTTCAAGCAAATTAAAGCCAGTTTTAAAGGGCGATTCAAGTACAAAATCCCTTGCATGGATCTGTATGAAATCTGACAGGAATCATAATCAATTTTAATTTCCTGATGTCAATCAGTAGGAAGTGGGAAGTTTCAGGATTAGCAATTTTGAAAATGTCTAGTGCACCTTAGTTTCTTGTTATGTATTTGCCATAACCACAAATAATAGTTTTCTTTGTGTTTAGAGGATCAAGACTAAGGTCTATATCTAAATTTTTCTTTTTAAAAAAAGATAAATAATTTTGTGGAACAGATGATCCTGCTGATCAAGGATGTGAAAAATACTGCCTTTGGCAAGACTCTAGCCGAGTGGCCATATCAACACACTGAGACAGCTTTTTATGTATGTTCCAATCCCATCAAGAGATGTTTGCTTCAAAGCTGGAGTAGGATGCCAAAACAGCCCCCCTTTTTAATACAATTCACACAAAATATAATTGGACAAAACTCTTGTCTCCACAAAATTAATATTTTCCCTTGTGAAGCCAAAGAAACATACAAAGCAAACGTGAAAGAGCAGAACGATGGATCACCCCACCAATCTATCTAATTCTTCTACTACTATTAGTCCATGCATCAAAGCAAGAGTTATTATATTTTTCTGTCTTATTGAAAAATGCACAAAAACAGTTTTGAAAATGAGCAAAATGTTTTCTGTACTGATCCCCACCAAATCTCACTTTCTTGCTTAATGTAGATATATTTGTTTCTATTGTTGTTTTTCTTTTGGCCTTGTTTCATTTATTTAAACAAAGTTGAACCAAAACAGGATTTACATTCCTGCATTTGGTATAGTGTGTGATTTTTGAAAGCATCTTATTCTTAAAATATCATTCTGACACATTGTAATAGCTACAGTTCCCCTGTTTTTATATTTGATTTTGAAAATAGATTGCAGTTAGAAACATGTGCAGCCCCTCCCAAGATCCATGTCCATATAAAGGGCACACAGATTCACGCCATCTCTCCGTGTCCCCTTCTGATGATACTCCAACCTCATTTTTGTCTGGGTAGTCATATTACTTGTGCTTTTCTTGATCTTCCCTTTAAAAATCAAAGCAAAACAAAACAAAACACACACACACACACAAACACAAAAATATATAAAACCCACAAATGGTTATAACCTGGGGCAATTAGGGCAGATAAATGTAGGCTACCCAGCACAGCCACCATAATGGATTAATATATATTAATATTCAAATATGATACAACCTTTAACAATACAAAAAAACACCAGTTAAACACTAGTTAAAACAAATTTAAACAAATTAAAGATGCATGATGAAAAGAAGATATGCTGTACCCCTCACTAAACACTCAAATCCCAACAGAGCATTCACAAATGAAAATCCAGTTTTAACAGGGAGGTTTTCATCTGCTGGTGAAAGAATACTAAGCCTTGTATGGGAGGGAATTCCATATACAAGGTGAGGCCATCAAAAATGCCCTCTCTTGATTTTCATAAACATGCCTGTGATTGTGGCAGGATTGAGAGGGGTTCTTCCTCTGTAGATTTCAGAGACTGTGGAGGATTATATGGGGAGATGCAGTTGTCCAGTCTCCCACATAATCAATTCTATTAGTGAACTGCTTGATAAACTAACTACATTTGATAAGAAAAAAATTCTAGCTATCAACAATGATGCAAGTTTAATTTCACCTTTCATCAACGCAAAATAGCTGGCCAAGTGGCTACAAGGGAATGCATATTATGTGGCAACTGCAGTCTCAATCCTCCCTAGTGCCTCTGTGATTGGAGAGTCCAGAGTGATCTTGGGCTTTCCGGGAGGGGGTCAGCTGTTACTCCCCTCCTCCTTTTGCCAGCAGCTACTCAGCCTACTTGTACTGTATATTACTTTTAATTTCCTCTTTCTGCAATTAAAATTGCTGGATGTTATTGGTTAAAAACTTTCCACCCCACAAATGCCAGATAGAACAATGAAGATTTATGGATGCAGTACACCACCCTGTGGGTAAGTAGAGGTTCTGTGCTCTCTCCCACACTAACCTGAAAATCTCACATATTTCCATATTTCAGACCATTTTTGCACACCTATTTGCATTTGTATTTTTAAAAATCCAAATCTGTTTTTTCTTAAACCCTTTAACAACAGTTTGACATCATACAGGGGTAATTGGTCTTGAGATGTCTGTTTGGCTACAGTGACACATGCCTTAGTTACATCCTGCTTGGATTACTGTAATGCGCTCTATGTGGGGCTGCCTTTGAAGATGGTTCAGAAATGTCAGTTGGTTCAAAATGCAGCAGCCACACTATTGACTGAGGCCAGTTATAGGGAGCATATAACTCTCCTGCTGTAACAACTGCACTGGCTACCAGTCCATTTTTGGGCCCAATTCAAAGTGCTCGTCATTACCTATAACTCTCTATACAGCTTGGATCCTGAAGGACCGTATCTTCCCATATGAGTCTTCTCAGCATTTAAGATTGTTATAGGAGGCCCTTCTCTCTGCCCCATTGCCAGTGCAGGTACAGGTTATGGGGACACAAGAGAGGGCCTTCTCTGTGACAGCTCCCAGGTTATAGAATGCTCTCCTTCAGGATATCAGGCTGGCCCCCTCCCTTTTGTCCTGCCTCCGATAGCTGAAGACCCATTTTTTCAGTCAGGCTTTAAACAATTATGATTGAGTCCCTGAATGCCATTTTAAAGTTAAGAGAGTTTTTAATATCTACTTGCTTTTAATTATTCAATTGTATTTTAATCAGTTTATAGTGTAAATGTTTTTAAATGTTCAATTTATTATGTTATTATTTCTATTCTTTTAATGTTGTGAGCAGCCTTGGGTCCCCTTATCGAGGGAAAGGTGGCCGCAGACAATCCTCCGTGGTCACGTGGCCAGCATGACTAGACACGGAACGCCGTTTACCTTCCCACCGAGGTGGTACCTATTTATCTACTCGCATTTTTGCATTTTGCATGCTTTCGAACCGCTAGGTTGGTGGGAGCTGGGACAAGCGATGGGGGCTCACTCCGTCGCGTGGATTCGATCTTACGACTGCAGGTCTTCTGACCTTGCAGCACAGAGGCTTCAGCGGTTTAACCCACAGCGCCACCACATCCCACATAAATAAATAAATAAATAAATAAATAAATAAATAAATATTTATTTATTTATTTATTTATTTATTTATTTATTTATTTATTTATTTGATTTATATCCCACCCATCTGGTATATTCTACCACTCTGGGCGGCTACCAACATACATATATAACACAGACATAATCAATAATAAAAACAGTGAAAAAATATAATAAATAATAAATAGCAAAAGAAAAAGAGTTAAGTGCTGACAGGAGGGAAGGCCTGGATGTACATCCATGTTTTTAGTTGGATTTTAAATGTACCCAGCGTAGGGGCCTCGCGAATCTCCGGAGGAAGGTTATTCCACAGGCGAGGAGCCACCGCCAAGAAGGCCCGGTTTCGTGTCTTTTCCCTCCGGGCCTCCCTCGGCGTTAGGCTCCTCATCCTCACCTCCTGACTCGCACGGGTGATCCGGGTAGATCTCGGTGGGAGCAGGCGTTCTGCCAAGTATCGAGGTCCCAAACCGTTTAGGGCCTTATAGGTAAGCATCAGAACTTTGAAGTCAATGCGGTAACGAATGGGCAGCCAGTGCAGCATGGCCAGAATAGGAGAAATATGCTGGTGTTTTCTCACTCCAGTAAGGAGTCTGGCCGCTGCATTCTGCACCATCTGAAGTTTCCGCATCAGCCTCAAAGGCAGCCCCACGTAGAGCGCGTTACAATGGTCTAACCTTGAGATTACGAGCGCATGCACCAAGGTAGTGAGCGCCCCCGTGTCAAGGTAGGGCCGCAGCCGGGCTATCCGCCAAAGGTGGAAAAAGGTGGTGCGGACTACCGACGCCACCTGCATTTCCATGGTGAGCGTCGGGTCCAAGTGTACGCCCAAGCTGCGGACCCCACTCTTCGCAGCCAGGGTCACCCCCCCAAATGAGAGAGAGTCACCCAGGCCACCAACCACGGGGGCTCCCACCCTCAGGACTTCCGTCTTGTCCGGATTCAGCCTCAGCCCATTTTCCTGCATCCATTGCAGTACGGTCCCCAGGCAGCGCCAAAGGGACAGGACGGCATCACCTGCAGTTGGTGAAAAGGAGATGTAGAGCTGGGTGTCATCCGCATACTGATGACACGATGCTCCACACCCCCTGATGACCCCACCCAGCGGCCTCATGTAGATGTTAAACAGCATTGGGGAGATAATTGACCCCTGTGGAACCCCACAATTGGCATTCCACGGGGTCGAAACACTCTCCCCAAGCTGTACTCTCTGGGGACGGTCCTCCAAGAAGGAACGGAGCCAGGCAAACGCCGAGCCACCAATTCCCAACTCGGAGAGCCTCCCCAGGAGGATACCGTGGTCGACGGTATCGAAGGCCGCCGAGATGTCGAGGAGGACCAACAGAGACATTTTGCCCCTGTCGGCCTCCCTCAACAGGTCATCATACAGGGCGACCAATGCCGTCTCTGTACCGTGGCGCGGCCTGAAGCCCGACTGGAATGGATCCAGGGCATCTGTTTCATCCAAGTAGGCCTGAAGCTGATCGGCGACCACCCTCTCGACCACTTTGCTCATGAAAGAAACATTGGCGACGGGCCTATAATTGCCAATCTCGTCTGCCGCCATATTAAGTTTCTTTCTAATGGGCCTAATGAGTGTCTCCTTGAGGGCAGGTGGAAACCTGCCCTCAAGGAAAGACCCATTTATTATTGCTGTGGCCCATTCTGTTGTTTTCGGCCTGGCTGCTTTGATTAGCCAGGCCGGGCAAGGGTCAAGGGAGGAGGTGGTAGCTCGACATCGATCAAGCACCTTGTCCACAGTGTCAGGCGTCACAGGCTGAAAGGAGTCAAAAGTTACCGGGCAAGACAGTGCGCTGGACATCTCTGCTCGACTCACTGTATTCAAAAAAGGAGAGAGCTCCCAGCGGATGGCCTCCACTTTAGATTTAAAAAATGCTGCAAATTGGTCCGGTGAGAAACTAGGGGGAGGCCCGTCTCCCGGACCAATTCCGGATAGGTCGCGCACTATACAGAATAGCTCCGTCTGCTGGTTTGACGCTTCGCTTATCCGGTTAGCAAAGAATGATCGACATGCAGCCTTTACCTTATTCAGGTAAAGGTTAGTTGCGACCTTAACAGCTATCCAATTATGATCCGTCGGGTTCTTCCTCCATCTATGCTCTAGCCTTAAATAGATAAATAAATAAATAAATGTCTACAAAATATATATAGAGAGAAGCAAATGAATGTGTAATTATAAGCACAGTATTTTAATAAACAATATAACCTGGAAAATGCCCTGCAGCAAACCAGTCATTCTTCCACTTTTCCTACAAATATTAAAAGGCTGCCAAGAATATATATATGGGAAGCAAGTAAATTGAAAGGTAACATTCAAAATAAAGAAAATGGCCAGAAATAATTTATGAACCTAAAATGCGTTCATATCATGGGAGAAGGAATGTTTTCCAATTCAGCAGCTTTGAACTGTTCCTAAGACTCTCTACTTCTGGAAAACATTAATGCAGGCATTGCATTAAGATGTCTGCTGTCTCTACACCAGGTGATTGATAAAAATGATTCTGGATGTAGACAGCCATTGTACAGTGGAAAAACAAAACAAAAAAAAGTGGGGAGGGCAGGACCTCTTTTAGGCTGACCTTTAGCTGATAAATTGATGATGTCCTCATTAACAGACACCCTGCTGCTTGCCCTCCATAAAAGATAATGTCCCACTGTTAACACTATTCCCATTTCTGTGATTTAATACTACTATTACAGTACAGATACTATTTAAATGGATTAAGGTTTAAATTAAGATAAAATATTATTGTGGTCAGCTGTGGTTTTCTCCAAAGCCAACTGTATTCTTCTCTTCCATGGCATACATTCAGTCCTGAAAAAGATGCAGTGACACCCATCAGGAGACATGAGCAGTGATATTCTAGTGATGTGTAATGTGCACAATAACCAAGCAGCTTCAACCCTGAAATATAATGTAGGGTGAGGTGCTACCTGTGGCTGCTCACTGTAGCATAAAATAACTTGGATTGCCTCACTCTTAATTTAAATTTTGTTTGAATGTTTCTTCCTAGTGCTATAAGCTGACACACTTACCTATTTTACAACTTACATGACTATTATTCTTGGAACTTTTATATTGTTTTCTGCACCACCCACAGCACTGATGGTACCCAGCCTGATGAGGATCTGTATGGATCAAAAGCTGGCTTCAATTTGTAATTTTTTAGTGGTCTAAAAAATGTACTACCCACCCTCACCTCTTGATAGTGTACAAGGACCACATTTTTTTATTCTTCCTTTACTGTTAGACTATGGAAGATACCTGGAAAGCCAATCAGGGCACCATCTACAATCAAACATTTTTAAAAAGTGTGTGCTTATACAAAATACAACCCCACAGTGTTGAAAGCACTCTCTGGGCAGTTTACAAATTAATTATGCAGGCTACACATTGCCCCCCTGCCCCTAGCAAGCTGGGTACTCAGTTTACTAAACTCGGAAGGATGAAAGGCTGAGTGAACCTTGAGCTGGCTACTTAGGATTGAACCCAGTTCATGATCAGAGTTTTGGCTGCAGTACTGCAGTTTCACCACCGCACCACGAGGCTCCTGTACATCTGACATCTCCCAAGCAGGACTGCAAACCAAGACATCTTTCTTCAACCAATAGGTAATACTGTTAATCAAACCTAGTGGGTAAAATAAACTTTATCCCAACTTCTCTGATACAAGGTTTGCCACATTTCTGCATGCCTCCATCCCCAGCCAAAGGGGATGTGTTCTTCTCTTGTGTTCTAATAGTGGCTGATGGGGTGAGGAGTGGGTGCTGAAACTTTTTTGAAATTTACTTTTAACAAAGGAACCTGGTCTGCATATCTAGCCAGTATTTTTTGAGCATTTATCTTTTTTTTCCTGCTCCATCAACAGCACTGTGATGCTCAGCCTAATGAAGACCTTAAAAGTTGAAAGCTGCTTTGTCTGTAATTTTTAGTGGTCTAATATTTGTTTGTTTGTTTGTTTGTTTGTTCGACTTCTATACTGCCCATCTGGCTACAAGGCCACTCTGGGCAGTTTACACGAAAACAAATAAGACACAAAAATATAAGACATCATTGAATTTTAACCACCAGAAATATAAACTCAATTATGCAAAAAGACCAACACAAAATCAAAAATCTGAATAAAAAATGCAACATACACTGTAAATAAAACCAACATAGACATAAACAGTTTAAGAGGCAAGATGGCAGAACAGAAATAAACACTGAAAAGTGCAACGCGTTATTCAGATGTAAATTCCAGAAAAGCCTGCCTAAAGAGCCATGTCTTCAAAGATTGTTTAAAAATTCCCAGTGAAGGGGCCAAGCGGATTTCATAAGGCAGATCATAATTTATTTGTTTATTTAGAAGCTGAAGCTCGTAGGTGGGACTTCTAAGGACTAAAAACATTGGAAGGGTTGTTTGTGTCTTTTTAAGCAATCAGACAGTCCTTTCAGCAAAAAGCAAAGTGTGCTGTTTATATATCGCCCCATAGCACTTCAAGCACTCTCGGGGCAGTTTGCAAGTTAATTATGCAGGCTATACGTCTCTCCCCCCCCCATTTTACCAACCTCAGAAGGAAAAAAAGGCTGAGTCAACCTTGAGCTGACTACCTGGGATTGAACCCTGGGTCGTGATCACAGTTTTGGCTGCAGTACAGCAGTTTAACCACTGTGCCACGAGGCTCCCTTACTTGCTGTATATGTATGTGCATGCACACACACACAAGTGCACACTTTGCTTGTCAAAGGGAAAAGAAGGTAGAGATATTTTACATAAATGACAGAAACTTAAAGGGGGGGAAAAGAAATCCCACTCTTGACTGGATGTGAAGTACCTTGTGGGGCTTCAAAATTCCTCACTGAAATTTCTTGTCATGTTGTCTTAGCATCAATCAAATAAGAACAATGAATTTTGTGACAACTGTATCCTTCACTACTTCAGACAAAGTCCAGAAAAGATACATGACAGAATTTTATTTAAAACCTAGTGAGTAAACTTACCAATTTGGAAACAAACATTATTGTTGATATCTCATGAGAAACATTATTGCTGATATCTCTTGAGTGTAGAGAAAGAAAACAGGCAGTGACTGACTCAGAACTAGGATCAAGATGAATCAAACCAATGTCTGTTTGGGGGGCACTGAGCAAGATGATACCAGTTGAGGGTCCTCTCTGAGTATGCCACATTTTCTTTTGATAATTTAAAAAAAGTTATCTTCTCAATTTACTGTGAATTTATTATATTAAAAGCATATATTTTTGTGGAAGTTTGGGAGTACTGGTTGGGGTTTGTTGTTTGTTACTGTTTTGCTTCTGTGAGGTATGTGTAGGAGAGGGTGGACTTGCCTGCTTTTGGGATTAATTGTTATCTTGCTGCTGTTTTTTCTGAGAGTAGTCTTAAGGGTTCTTTAGGCCTTTTGGACTACTGCCAGAAAACACAAAGCAAAATGAGCTGAACAGGGTAGTCTCTTTTGTGCAAAATGTACACACACACAAAAACATAAAAATGAAGGAGGTAACCCCCCAAAAGTACTTAAAATGAAACAAATATGAAAATTTTCACCATGCACATTCCTAGTCTTCATGCTGGTGTATGTATTCACCATGGAGAGTGGGAAAGTTGAGGCTTAGACTTCACATGCTGCCATGGTGATTACAACAATTTCTGAGAGATATAAATGGGGTTGAGAACCATCTTTCTTTGTCTTCTCCTATTCTACTTCAACAGTTGTAGTAAGGAAATAGTTCCCCTGTGGCTGTAGTGTCGACAAGCAGACACATTGTCAATCATACCTTGAATAAAAATAATTATTCACTTCGTTGTTTCTTCATCTTAACAAAATTAATGCCATGAGCTCAAATGATCATTTACACACTTACAAATTTCTTCCGATTGCATTTAACAGTAGGATGCTATTTTATGATGCTGCTGACTTAGCAGGAGGGCGAAATGTATATTTATATTAATAGTATAATTCGTCATTGCATTATATGTTACTTAAGCTCAACTGATCTTTCAGAAAGTGAAGGCCTTCACAGAACAACATTATGTGTATTCCGGTTTCTGTGTAATGGAATAATACTGTAATTTTTAATAGTTGTGTATAGCTTTGATAAGGTCCCTGTCTGATCTACTTCCACATGTTCCATTAATACATGGGTAGACCTTCACTTCTTCAGGAACAACCCAAAGGAACCTAAGCATGCTTTAATTCTTTCTGTTTCATCTGACCTTTAAAACTTTATCTAGACAGTGTCTTAAGTATTTTCCAATTCCCAGCATGTTTTAATGGATTTACCTGCAGGATTGCTTTTATTTCCATTAATTTGTCATTCTGATTCCCACACCATATAGTGCTTTCCTGTGGAGTCCGTCACATGATGTGCTCAGGGTAGCTGGCTAGCTGAGCGATAGGAGATAAAGTACTCTCATGTTAAGTCTGGAAAATGGGGCCAACTACTTACTTGATTTCCATATGAACTCCAAATGCATGTTCACCCTGGAAAATTACCTATTGATTTAAATGGTGGTTAATGAGTTTGGGTTTGAAACACAGTTTGTGTCAAATATATCCCAACTTTTTAATCCTGATTTTTCTACTTATCTAGTACAAAAGTCATGAATTAGTCACAAAGTGAAGCACTCAACTTCACTGCAATCAGAGATCATGACAAATGGTGACAGGAAAACCAAAGATATGAATTTTGTAAGCCATCAGTATTCTTTCAGTTTCCCTTATTATGTAGAAAATCTGGATTTAGAGGTCGTAAGGTTCATATTTTAATAAAACTGCTTTTAATAATGTTAAGGCACCTCACACAATTCACGTATGCTCATGGAGCAGTCCACTCCTTGTCTCAGGAAATCTCCTAAGGGAAACTCTGTTATTTCACATTGCTCTAATGATAGCTTGCCAGGCTTAAATTAATGACTTCCTTGGGGAAAAAAAGTAATAACATTTTCTCTGATTAACCAACTGGCTGGAGGACTCTGCTACAGTTCTGTTCAAATTCATCGGCAAAACCATTTTTTCTTGAATTGGAGATATTTTTTTTTTGAGTCATAGAGCCAAGGGGAAAGATGGCAATTGCTGGTGTTCGGTAGGCTTTCTGTAATTAACTATGATCACAAAATGGATTTGCTCTCATAAGATTTAGCAAAGATATAAAAGTCAGTGATACGCTATAAATCTTTAAGCTTCAGGGTTGTACCTTGACTGCTAAAATCAGGAAGAGTTTAGAATCTAATACAGAAAAGTTATGCCTTAGGTTTCTAGAAGAAAAAAACAAACTACTGAACACCTTTTCAAAAACAATTACGTATCTACTTTATTAGAAAACCAGGATGATGATAGTGTGAGGCCATGGACATTTTAAAGGGAATTTAGTGTAGATAAACTGCAAAAGGCAGAGGACAAGTATAAAACAATGTAGTGCATCTGTCTATAGCTGTCCATCACAAGCTTATCTTTAAAAATGATCAAGAATAATTGATGGAATATAACTTTTTAAATGATAAATATGCAGCAATTATATTGTGTAGCAGAGGAAATCAGCGCTTTACAAGGCAAATCTAAAAATGGGGGAAGTCCAAACAATATATATTTGCCTTGTAAAATGCTGAAGTTCTATGCCATCAGTGATTCTTTATCATTTTTAAAGATAAGCTTGTGATGTTATATATATCTATATATCTATATATATATATATATATTCAATATATATATTGAAACTAGACTTCAGATCAACAACACACTTGACACAAAAGTAACAGACAGGCTGCTCTTGCTCTGTGCCAAAATTGGGGAAGTTTTGGCAAAGCTTTTTTGGGTTATGATTTTTTAAAAGTAAAACTGTCCCCCTCATGCAGAAACAAGTGACTTTAAATGTCCCCAGATTTAAAATAGCTCATACAAATTGAAAAGAACAGTCATGTAGGGGCTGAAATATTGATCCTCCATAAAGGCACACCAACAGCATCTCATTTAGGTTGTTCCCTCTGCCTACTGCCCCCCTTTCTTAGCAATATTGTATTTTCCAATAAGTTCTGCTCAGGTCTTGCATACTAACAGCTGTGAATTCCTTTATTGAGACAATATGTTTCATGTTACATCTTTCTCTCTTCCTATTGACCCCCCCTTCACCAATTTTCCCAGCAATACTGTATTTTCTGGTTAGTTCTGTATTTTCATTGTATGTGCATGGTAGCTTAGCCTCAGTTTATCCATTTTTGCTCTAGTGAGAGCTCAGGCTTCGCTTGATTAAGCACCCAATTTTTTGCCTTTCTTGCTGTCTGTGTTATCTGTAAGGCTCTTCTCCACAATCACATTTCAAATGCGTTGATCCACTCCTCCCCGTCTTTCTTCACTGTTATTCTTTCGCATAGTGTGCATTATGTTGGCCTTGTTTTCCAGTGACAATCTTTGCTAACTCTCACCTCTCCTTTATTATTATTATTTTAAAAGGTGAGGGTACATCTTTAAGAAAACATGCACACAACATGTTTGTAGAGCTTTGGGCCCTATATAGCTTTTCTTCCTTGGGTTGCCTACCCCAAGGAAATGGCTTAGAAACTGGAAGGTAGCTTTCTAATCTGTATTTGACATTTAGTTTACCTGAGAGGCAAAAAGGGGTGTATGTTTCTCCATTGTATGTGTTGCACTACCATTCAAAAAGTGACACAAAGCAAGGGAAAATCCCAGAAGCTGACAGCTTTTTTTTCATCAGTTAACCACGTCTCATCCAAACACAAAGCAATTGTCATGGTTGCTTTTTCAAAAAGTGTGAATGGTAGTGAGCAGAAGAGAGTATCCTGTAGACCAGTGGTTCTTAACCTTGGGTTACTCAGGTGTTTTTGGACTGCAACTCCCAGAAGCCTTCACCACCTGCTGTGCTGGCTGGGGTTTCTGGGAGTTGCAGTTCAAAAACACCTGAGTAACCCAAGGTTAAGAACCACTGCTGTAGACCATCATGACTGCTGCCATTAGTATTGTCAACATTCAGGCTACCCTTTGTTATGTAAAGCCTGGGATCTTTTTTTAATGCTGGCAATGTGGGCACAATATTGTGCCATTTCCTGACAGTTTGAATTGTGGATACAGAAGCACAATATCCCACATTCATAAACTGGAGGGGGGTTTTTTGTTTTGTTTTTTGAAGAATTGGATATAGTTAAGAGATGACACTTTATATAAAATTATACACGATGCCTACACCCTAATTCTCAGATTGGCTCACAAATATAAGGGAAGATCATGAGTGTTTTGCCAAGGGAATGAAGAAATGAACTACTCTTCCTTCTACCTCACCTGTCTGTCTTCCAAGGAAACAGGGAGTTGGCTGAGAGGACTGATGGTGGTGGGCTCTTTGCACAATGAGACTGCATTTCAGTGTGGACTGAATTTGTAACAGATTTGGGATAAACCTTTGCATTTACCATTATGAGTTCCCTGTGCCACATCTGATGGATCATGATGAAACAGGCTGCAATTCTTGGAAGCTTATACCAAATAAGACCTGTTATTCTTCTAGATGCCACAATATTTTTTTTGCTAGTTCTGCTCAAACAGGTAGTACCCCCCAGCCCAGTCTGGACAATACTGCAATACAACAATTATCTTTCCCCCCCCCCAAACTTCTGGTTGATTTAAAAACCTAAGACCTCTCTGCTGTTATAGAGGAAGAAGTGCCAAATCAATGAATAATGAAAGCTGAGCCTTGGAATCTATGTAATTTTTCGTGGATTTGGCAATAATGGATCAATGTTAAGCTAGTTTCATAGCTTAAACAAGACTGACAATCGAAGAAACTGCAATGGAAAAGGATACTGGAAAATATCACATAGATAGGATGTACAGTAAATGAATCCCGATCTTATGAACACATTTTTGGAGTACAACTCCCAGACCCTCCACCCCAGAATAAGCAGAGAGTCTGGTGAGAGGATTAAGGGAGCTGTGGTCCAAAGAAATAATTTTTCCTAAGCACTGAATGAATTGGTAAAAATGTTCTTGCAAAGGTAAGGTTGGGCTTGCCTTGCAAAGGTCCTCTGCAGACATGACACTGAACAATGCAATGACATAACCATGACAATGGCCCTGCTTATTAATTCTTAAACACTTAGTATAGCAAACTAAATTAATAACTAAAATGTTATTAATTCTTTAAAAATTACTATAATAATGAGGAAATGTTTTGGTTGAAAGCAGCAGTTTTGCAAGGAAGATACCACAAGTTTTGTCATATGCACCATATTTAACAATCCCAAGAGCACTGTGTTAAACAATTGGTTTCCTTAATAATTTGTCGCCATGGCATCTGGGCCATAATAATTCCATAACAGACATCAAATCACAGTTCCCCATGGGCAAAACATTAATTGCCTCCTTCTGGGCAAGTTGTATAATGTCTGTGCAACAGGCCCCTCCTAGTATGTCAGGGAAGTTAACTTAGTGAGGGATTCTAGTAATTCCCAAATGTAGGAACTCAGGTCTACTTTTAATGTTAGCAGGATTAAAAACCAATATTCAGACAAACATAACAGTTACTATATTATGATAGATCAGTTAAAATACATTAATTTTTTAGTCACTGAGCTATCGAATCTGGACAGTTAATAGAAAAAAACATTCTCTACATCCAAGATCCAGCCTAACAACACAAAAGTGAAATTATGAAAAGGCAAATTTAAAAGCAATTTTGAAGGAAAATTAGGCTGTGTCGATACTCACCAGCTTCTTATCTGGAGGAGGGTTTCAGTTTCTTGAGATGGCTCTTTGGGCTAGTAAACTCTACTGCTCCTATGGTTTTTGTGCTAGAGCTTTCCTTCTCACTCTCTTGCAAACTGTGAATGTGGCCACACACACACCTGCTTAACATCCTCAGGGAAAACAGAAGCAAACATTAGTAACCAAGTAGCAGAAGATGTCTCATAGGACACATGCTCCCTGCCTTGGCAGATGTCATAAAGGAACGTCTTTCCCTCCACACAGAAATACTAATGCTGTCTTGCAAAATTTCGCTTTGCCTTGGACAAATTTGGTGAACAGATTTCCCAGTTTCTCCCCCTTCAGATAGGATGTAACATTTCTGAGCTGACTATGTACTGCTCTAACAACATTCGAACAGCAGCTGTGTATTAGGTTTGGTATGGTAAAATGGTATGTAAAGTGAAGATTGTTTTCAATCAGATAAATGTAGACTTAGTATGATAAAGTGAGGACCAATGCCAATGACTGAGTTTACTAGCAACTCCTAATTAGAATCCCTAATTTCTAAGTGAAAAGAGCCATGAAATTAACTAGATCAGATTGCAACTAGCACCTGAGCCCTATTCAATTGCAGTCCTGCTTCTCGGCTACACACTTAGTGAGGAGTACGTAACCCTCCCCTATCTAATTTTGGAACTCTAATTTATTAGAGTTTTTGCTCACATGTAGAGGCCATGTATGAGCAGGACCCTCTTCTTCAGATCTCTAAGCACTTAGCTTTAAAAGTAGTCAAGTGATAAGTGACTACAGCTCCATTCTAATCATTATTTCTGAAACATCATTAGTATTATTCTACCATTGTTATTCATGACAGAGGTTCTTACATCGTTTACAGCACAAGCTTCAATAAAATATACCTGTATATCAAAGAGGCTATCACCCCACTGTTAAATACCCATTCACTTTCTTACTAACCAACCAACCAACCAACTGATCTCTGTATTTTGATGCCATGTATAAATCTCTCTTTCTGATGTCTGAAGAAAGTGGACTTATCCACGAAAGCTCAGGTTAAAATATAAAAGTTAGTCTTTAAGGTGCCACAATGTGGTGTTTTTATTTATTTATAAAAAATTGGTCTTTTATTTTTATTTTTTAGTTTGTTTTTATCTATAATCATTAATATGCTATTTTATCGTATCTCAACACTTATTCCTTCGTGTACAATTTTAAACAAACCACAGAACTTCTCCAGTTTTTAGAGAAGAAACAAGTTATGTTCTTCCTAACTATCAGAGTCTTTCTCAAAGGACTATATGCCCTGGCTGTAGGGTTCAAGGATAAATCTGATGTACAGTGAGCAGCTTCAGCCCAAAAACATAGGAGGCAGAGACTGGTCCTTTCAGATAGGACCCATTTCCTCTAGATGGGGAGGAGCCTGTGAGGTAGAACACCTTCCCAGTCCCAGAAAATGTCAGTGGCTTAAAGCAGTGGTCCCCAACCTTTTCTGAACTGTGAACCAGTTGGGGAGGCGGGGGTCTGTGGGGGGCACCCCCCCCACTCATGGGTGAGCATGGCACACTCGGGCGCATGTGCAGGTGGGTGTGGCATGCTCACATGCATGCACAGGTGAACGGGGCATGCTCGCAGGTGAGCGGGGCACACTTGCAGGTGAGCGGGGTGCACTCGCACGCATGCACGGGTGGGCAGGGCACCCGTGTGTGCAGGTGGGTGGGCCATGCGTGCATGTGGGCATGTGTGGGGAGAGTGCATGGGGGGCAGGAGACCTGTCTCTGCGGCCCGGTCCTGCAAAGGCCACAGACTGGCAGCGGGCCGCGGAGCGGGGGGTTGGGGACTTAAAGTACAGCCACTAAATGAGTGTCTTAAAGACATTTAAGCTGTTGAAATCAGCTGATCAATAGCTGCTGTGGAAGCAACTATAAAAGCTGCATACAAATAAAAACAGATTCCAAACAACCATACAGTTTGTCATCTGGTGGTGGTGGGGACTTGCAACAGAACACAAACAACCATACTGTGTTGAGAAAAACATCCATTCTTGGTCTGCCTTGTTCCCTGCTCCCAGCATTCTTTGTTCTTGTAATTAACTGGTCCTCTTACTGACCTGGACCAGACAGCTGCCTGACTGTGCCTCTATTTGCTTTGCTCATTCCTTTATTTGAAAGGCTTTTCTTAGCATATTGTATTGTTTCATTGATTATTTCAGATTGACTGAGTGAAAGCAATCACTTAAAAAAAGGACTCGTTGAATTGCATTAGTGGGCTAAAAACTCAATTTTCATAATGGTAATATTTAAAAATGCAAATTCTCAATCATTCAAACCATCAAATTATGGTTGTAATCACATGGACCATAAGAACCATAGTTATATCAATTGTGCCATTATTTAAATCATTTTATAAATTTCTGTTCACATGACCAACTGATTTATTTTTTTCAACCTTGCCAGCATGAGCTTTTTACAATGATCTGATCCCTGAATCGCTTCTATCCACATCAGTTTGGTATGTATGAACGTTGCTGTCAATTTACTTTCCACCCACATGTGTTTTTGGAGCCATGGGCACTGCATGACTACTGCTCTAGTTCCCTTTTTTTATTATTTTTCAAATGCTAAGTGATGTATCAGAATTCTGTCTCCCAAGAGTTTACCACTGCATCACTTCCTTATTGTAATATCCATCCCCGCTTGCCCCCTCCCTTGTCAATGAGGAGAAACATCCCACCTACTGTGCGTTGAGAAACAAAGCACCTTAAAACTGAAGAACTGCCAAGGGAAACCTTGTGTAATGAAATATCTTCCAATATTGCCTTCTAAAGTTTTTTCACATGAATTTAGATACTGATTTAGTGATATATCATTTAGGTAGTTTAACAACAACAACAAAATAAAGCAATTTTAGGGTAGCACATTCCTGAAACAGAATAGAGAATGAGTTGATTTCATTGGGTAGGCACATGTAGCTTACAAAACCTGTGCAAAGTTGTATTGAAAGAGAAGACAGACATGTGAACACACTCAGCAATTTATATACCATGTGCCTATACATAAATATATATTGGTATAAATGAAGTAGGAAATTGAAACAATTCAAATGGCCTATGTGATTAGAATTGATGCTTTTGGATTGTGGTGCTGGAGGAGACTCTTGAGAGTCCCCTGGACTGCAAGGAGATCAAACCTATCCATTCTAAAGGAAATCTACCCTGAGTGCTCACTGGAAGGACAGATCCTGAAGCTGAGGCTCCAGTACTTTGGCCATCTCATGAGAAGAGAAGACTCCCTGGAAAAGACCCTGATGTTGGGAAAGTGTGAAGGCAAGAGGAGAAGGGGATGACAGAGGACGAGATGGTTGGACAGTGTCATCGAAGCAACCAACATGAATTTGACGAAACTCCGGGAAACAGTGGAAGACAGGAGGGCCTGGTGTGCTCTGGTCCATGGGGTCTCGAAGAGTTGGACATGACTTAACGACTAAACAACAACAACATGTGATTAGGCCCTATGGTAGACAAAAGACTGTAAAATCTATTTTCTTTACCCTTATAATATCATACATAGCCAAACACATATTTTCCATTTTGCTTTTCTAATGCACTTTGACTACGATTAAACATCTTGACATTTTTTTACAAGCAGGAATTATGAGAAGCTAGTAAGATTTGTACAGTGCAAACACAGTGGATCACTTTGAGGATCAAACTATTTACTTTACCTGAAAACCCCAAAGATGGGAGTCATTCTTATTCTACTTATTTAATTTAAAACACTCCATTCTCCTAAACCAATATTAAGTTGAGTTAAAAATATGAAATTGCTGTCCTTCTAATGTAATCACCACAGAAATAAGGCTATTCCAGTAGAAAATCATTAAGGTGGGAATCCATGCTGAGAGGGAGAGTGAATTATATATTTCTTGATAAATCACCCTCTGAGCTGTTATTATACTGGAGTCTTTCTATCTAACAGACTCATCATTCATATCTCTATCATCACTCCAAGATTATAATCTAATTCAAGTTAAATCCTATAAAGTGTGTTATTTGAAGAGGAAAGAGAGAAAAAGAAACATCAATATGAGCACTCAATATTAGCAAGGTATGAAGGCACTGAAATCTAGTAACTTGTTTACAGTCACCAATAGATTTTGTAAATAATAATAATAATAATAATAATAATAATAATAATAATAATAATAATAATAAAAAATAAATAAAAACACTTTTATATCCCCTCCATCTTCTAAGTATGAACATGAAGCAGTCTTCCAAAAAGCCATAAAGGTGGTGAGTGAAGAAATAAAATAACCACTTGCACAGTGCCATGCATAGATTAGGCATGTATTACTGTAAGATGAGATAATGGGAGAAAGAGCTACTGCTTTTGATGATGTAGAGCTTGTGCAACAATAACAACTTAGCAGTATGAGGCTTTATCTGGGTTTTTGTTGTTTTTAAAAAATATTTTCTCTATGACTTTCAAAAAAGTAGATCAAGGGATGTCAACCATTATATGAACATATGTAAAATTTATAAATGAAAAATAATACTGAGAAAACATATCAAAAAATAAAACTTACTAAGTAAACATATTAAATGAAACAATTTTTGCACACCAATGTCATTTTGTTTCCTGGTGGATTAATATCCAATTTTGTTTTAGGTATGTTGAAATGAGAATATACAGGTTTGGATTCAGATCCTATTTCAAATACTTATTTCGCTAGCAGCCTCAGTGACAGTGCTATTAGCCATTGATTATTCGTCCAGTAAACCAACTAAAAAGGATTGATTTTAGAGCAAAAATGGTAAATCGCCTTATGAGATAAATTAAAGAAGGAAAAAAGAGAAGTAACAGACTTTATGTATGGGTTCCTTACCTTAAAACCAATAAATGAATGTATCTCACAGAATTTAATGATGTAGCTCTTTGTTTGGATTTTAACCATTGGACACTACATCAAAGTTGCAATTAACCTATGTCACTAATGAATATTGTAACAAATACCTATGATTGCATATAGATCCAAACAAGTTTTCTCCTCAAGTTTCAGCACAGTCAGTTCTTTGGTCAATAATTACTTAAGTAGTTAAGCACTTGGAGAAACTGAACTATTGACTTCATGTAGTCTATAGGCTGCCTAAAGGAAAACTGAGACTAGTGATATTGCCACTTGCCAAGGTTTTGAATAAGGGAATCTGTAATGGTAAACTCAGGCATCATGCTCATTCTGAACCAAATCCATCTGTTAGTAGCACTCACTTTCATTTCCTATTCGCTTTTGATTCAGAAAATGGGCCAGCAGAAAAATTGAACTGGCACCCAAAATCAGTAATAGAGTGTGAAAAGGCCAATAAATTACAATTAATTTCAAACAAGATGGAGGTGCTTCTGGTCAGTCCTTCTCCTGTCCTGAACAGTGGTATTCAACCTATTTTGGATAGTGTGTACAAAGAGTTTTTTGAAATCCTCTCCCGCTTGGTGTGACAAGAAATTGGGGAAAGGATGATTTCCCTGAATTGCTTCAAGGGAAGGAGAAAGAAATTTGTCAAAAACGAGAGGTCATCATTAGCAGATACTATAGCAAAGCTGTGTTCCTTTTTCCCCATCAGATTTTGTTGGCTTGTGGATTTTTGTTTTGTTTTTCACACCACTACTGGAAGCAGTAACAACAGCAGTTCTGTTGATAGCTTGCACACCATTTTGTTTCATCCTCAGTGCCCTCCACATAGTGCGATTCTAGGATCTGGGACACAGCAGTCAAAAAGAGGGTGGATACATTTTGTGAATAGTTCTGCAAATTCTGTATGTATTTCTGTCCTCTATTTCCCCAGAATTAAGAAAAAGAACATCTAAAAAAGTAGTTCTGAGGAGTTTTTTTGACTCAGCCTTTGTCATTCTATGTGGTTCAGCACTTTGTCCAGGAAGTCATGGCCTCCTGGGACATGCTCCCATACTTTGCTGTGACACCATTAAGAAGTGACTCAAATGTAAAGGATGGTACATTTTTCGGAGGTCAGATGCAGATATCATCTGGTGTCTACTATAGATGCTTATTACACAGCTTTTTCCTTGAATACCCTGTAGTGGGCATGAGGAAGGCTTGTGCTGTGTCCAGCTCTGGAGAACAAACAATTGCTGTGGTATATCTTGTGGTCCATTTCTTCTGCAGCTTCATTTTTTTCCATGAAAATTCTTTTATTCTCCTGTCTTACTCTATGGGCCATTTAGAATTTCTTTCTGTTGTGTTTTTGAGTTTACTGTACTCCTGCAAGGTAATGGCTTCATTTTTTCTTTCTTTCTTTCTACTACACATGCAGTGTCATTGTTCTTCTGCTTGCCTAGCTGCCCACACTTCCTGATCTAAAGGTCTGTAGAAGAAATTGTGATATGACAACTTTTCCTGGGTTTTAGTGGATGTTTGGGAAGCATACATGCACTCCTCAGCCACTAATATATAACTAATATAATCAAAAGAATTCTTAGCTTTGTCAAAGAGACGTCTGCAGACTTATATAGTCCACATACACAAACTACTGTAGCATTGTCTGAAACTTAAAAACCAAAACCTGAGATTATGAGATGGATGCTTTGTGATATCACACGAATGGACCCTTTTCATGTCATAGAGGGAAGGGAGATAGAAGTTTGGAGCGGGTGGAATTGCTGCTGGACCAGCTGGTGGAAATGGGCATGTGAGGAATCTGGGATGTGGCCCAAGTATCCAGCAAAAACCAAGTAAAATCTAAACAGGTAGTACTGAAACACACATACACAAAATCAATTTAAAATCATTATAAATTCCCATAGGAATTTTTCTTTCCATGACCTGTGTTATTGCTGACATGTCTTGTGCAAGACTTTATTTTGGAGTTTCAAACCCCTCCCCTTAAAAAAGAGACACATATCAGGAGGTAAGGAAACCAGGCATCCCTGAGAACCAGAGTGAGGGATGAACTGCATTAGAATCTATTTAATACTTATAAAATTATCTGGTGCATATGGGAGACCAGACAGCACTGTCTCTATAGGATGAATCTGGGCCATCCCCAAAAAAGACCCACTCTGGAGGTATGGAATATTTTCTTGGGCAGGCTTTTGATTGGGAAGGGTGCCAAGGGCTGCAATGAAAACAGAAACAGGAGGGAAAAGATCTGTCACACTAGGACTAGATTCAGGCTCACACTTATTTATTTGGGGCAGTTTTAGAAGAGACAGCTGTGTTAATCTGTGCAAACGTATCAGGAAAAATCCAAATTAAATTTTTTAAAAAAAGACAAAAACAAGTGGCACCTTAAAGACTATTATATATTAATGTGAGCTTTTGTGGATCAATTCCACCTCTTCAGACATATGGAATAAAACTGAAGTATTTTCAAACTTGAACACAGATAAAGGAAGAAGCAGGACTAGTTTACTTTAGATTAAAACATATTTCCTCCATTGTCCTTTTCTTTACTCAAAGGAGAGCACCCACTCTCTTTTTACACTCATGTTTTTTTCCTGTCTCGAAGTGAAATGGTCATTCAAGAGAACATATGTGTGAAAAATAAAATCCACCTGCTATCATTTCAGTTTTGGACAAGTATGTTTTGTAAGAGCTTGCCCTTGAATCTCTCATTTTTTATATACTCTCAGGCCTTGCTTGTTTCATCCACTTGACCTGCTGACCCCCAGCTCTTCTTGCAATTGAACTTAGGAAGATAGGCAGTTCCTGTTTATAGTTTGACTTCTTTTTATAGTAGCAATTCTTCCCTTGGCCCTGAATTTTATGAAGGAAGCACTCAAAGCAATAAAGCAATGGGACTCCCTGTCTAAGAATATTATATCTAAAAGGCCAGAAGGTAGGTAGTGGCTTGACAGCATTGGTCCAGGGCACTTGAATGGTTGGAAGATCAAGATGTGTTGTGGGGGAGAGGGAGATGTGTGTGCATGGTAGGTGCACTATTCATCCTGAATTCTTGACTCTTCCAAGCAGCATTCACTAAGGATAAGGTCCCCTCTGAGTGCTGAATGGAACACAAAGAACGTAGAAGAAGCAAGTCCCTTCTTTTCTACTTCACACTTAGTTACACAGACTGCATGGCTTGTGATA
The DNA here is from genome assembly GCA_037013535.1 of Intellagama lesueurii. Taxonomy (NCBI): domain Eukaryota; kingdom Metazoa; phylum Chordata; class Lepidosauria; order Squamata; family Agamidae; genus Intellagama; species Intellagama lesueurii. The sequence goes on along the minus strand of JBAJHW010000003.1, from coordinate 52,041,760 downwards.
ATGCCTTGCAAGTCTTGTTCTGACCGAGTGCCAGGAACAGAACAGAAATTGGCGTAATAGCTGCACTCTGTTAGTGTGAACTGAGGTGGATCAGCTCTGCTTCTCTTTGCAAAATTTCCACTCAGAATAAATGATCTCATTCACACATAATGCAGACCATAACTCATTTAATATTAAAAGGCTTTCATAGCTCTCTCTCTTCCTCTTTCGCTGTGGCTGTAAGGCTATGAGGTTTGTGGTTAATCTACAGTTTATTTAAACAGTCAAGACTCTGCCCATCACCTGAGTTTGATCCTGATGAGTTCAGGTAGCTGGCTAGAGATTGACTCAGCCTTCCATTCTTCCAAGGTGGGTAAAATGAGTACCCAGCTCACTGGAGGGCAAAGTGTTCCTTGCCTAATCATGTTGTAAACCATGCAGAGAGTACTCTAAGCACTATAGGGCAGCATATAAGTTGAAACAATATCGACATCATCATCATCAACAACAATAAACAGCTTGTTTCAAGAAGTTAAGATTAATTACAGTTTGGAGTCCAGGGATAATCCTTATCACAGTCATTTGAACCTGAAGCTTGATGCAACTTACCCATAATAGAACATTATTTGATGAAATAAATCTTGCACAGGTTGAGAAAGGAAAATACCTGAATGCAAACAGTTGTTGCTGCTGACAAGTATTTGTTGTGGTTGTAAAGGATATTATTACTAATGCTTAAGATATATATTTTTTGGACTCCAAGATCTGGAATCTATCAATCAGGATAGCTATGCTATATGGTAAATTCTGAAAATTTTAATCTGCACAAGTAATTTTTCTGATCTCTGATAATTGTGTCTGTAACTGTGTCCAACACTGGAATATACATCTCAACAGGTTTGTATCAATACATTGTAGACCTTGACTGAAAAATGACTCCTTATCCCTACTCTAAACACTCGGGGATGACAGTATCAAGACCCATGCTATGCATTCAGCATAACTCAATTGAAATATGGTGCTTATTAAGGGATGGAATGGCTACATCTTCCATACCACTGAGTTAAGACGAGCACAACCACTTCTCAAAGATCTGAATGTTATTCTACAGTTTTTTCCTAATAGCACCAGCAGCACCATGTTTTTCAATTAGCTTTTAGGTCACACCAGAAACACAGTTCAAATGTTACAGATTCCCTATTACAAATTGAAGGACACTTATTTCTCTCCTCAGAAAAAAACACTGAGCTGAAGGTAATTTCCCAAAGCATAGCTTCCAGAAGTAGAGATATTGGAAACATTCAGCTGCACATTCAGGAGGGAATCTTATTCTTCATTATTCTCATTCTCCAATATTTGCTTAGTGCACACAGTTCACAGCTAACATGCAAATATACTGAACAGATATGGATAAAATATCAAAATTCTGCTTGTCTCCAGGAAACAGCTTTTTAAAATTCTGGTTATAAGACTTTAAAAATAACTTTTGAATTCTGCAGCATTTACTGCTTTGGAGAAGTGTCCTTGTAAAATGAAATTAATTATTCACTCACTACTCAGCTTGTGTGATCAGACACTTGAGTTGCATGGATTGCTTCATCTCTCAAAAGCCAAAACAGGAACTCAGAAACTTGAACAGGTGCAGAATGCAGTGGCCAAGTTTGATCACATTTCCCTAGTACTGGCTTGACTGCACTGGCATCCTGTCCCTTTCCAGGGTTTGGTTTTAACCTAGAAAGCCCATAATGGTTAGAGATCCTGCTACTTGTTGGAGCATCTTTCCCACAAAACCTCAGCCCATGCCACCCAGTACTCACAGACATTGCCAAAAGAGGCAAAGAAGACCTCTATGAGAAATTAAGCTTTCTGGGTCATGGCTTGTGCCCCTCCCTCCCAATTTTCAAGAAAATGTTAATTTCCATACTTTTAAAAGACTTTTAAAGATGTCTCACCTCTGGGTTATGACTCGCTGGTCCTGTTATCATTTAGGTATTAGTTAGGTTCTGGGTTCTGGTTTAATTTTTATTTGTGTTGTCAATGGATGTTGATTTGGTGGCATTGAGTTTGGTGGGTTAATTTTCATTTATATTTTCAACCACCTAGAAAAGTGCTTGTCACTAAGTCAGGAAATATTCGAAAGAAAGAAAGAAAGAAAGAAAGAAAGAAAGAAAGAAAGAAAGAAAGAAAGAAAGAAAGAAAGAAAGAAAGAAAGAAAGAAAGAAAGAATGGTAGCTTCTTCCCCCCCCCCCCAGATGGGGCGAGATGAGAATCTCGCATCTTACCCCAGGGGCAGGATTTGGGAGGGCAGTATATAGCTGTGCTCCTCCTCCTCCAGTGCTGGGGGGAAGGACATGCTGGGGCCTTCCCTGGGCCAAGGGTCGCCAACGAGAGGGGGCTTACAGGCCTGGGGGTGGTTGCATTAGGTGCTGGCCAGTGTCATGTTGTCCAAGGGACCATGCGACAATGGGGTGTGGGACTTGCCCGAATGTGGTTGGGGAGGGGGTCCCATTAGACCTTCAGCCTCAAACTTGATCCCGCACTACCGCAGCCCCCCCGCTTGGGAACAATAAGAGTTAAAGTTACCTGTTCAATAAAATGTGGTCCTAATTAATCCAACACCTGTGTCTTGCCTTTTTATTCCAGGGGGAGGGGACAAAGAAATAAAGAGACAAAACACCCATTTTGATACAAATTTCAGAAAAACTGTGGGACCCTGCCTGCTTTTGTGTGAACTAGAAAATCATATATTCGCAACCTTTTCCTGTCTTGATCAAAGATGCAAAATGAAAATAAGAAAGATTTTCTCAATAGTCATTTATCACAATCAATACATTAATTACTGGTACAACTCCATGCCTAGAACATATTTCATTGTTCTGAGATTTTCTAAAGTGAGCTTTCAGAAAGCATTAATGAGCAAGGATTTTTGAAGGGAGGAAGGGGAGAAGAAGAAATAGGGGTTGGAGATCAGGATTTCATGACTATGGGGGAATTTCCAATCTCAATAATGTAAGCAAGCTTTTCAGCATATAAAGGAAACATTGCATCAAAAAGAGGATTGTTAATGCAGAAAACAACCGATAATCTTTATAGAGGCATAGTGCTTAAGTGCACTTACTGCAAAATAGTCAGCACTTTAGGACTGTGACATTTTACCCAAGGGAGCCTGTCAACAAAGAACTCAATTTGTAGACATCTACTAATTGGCAACACATTTTTGGCACATTGACAATATCTTTCACTTGTTCGCGATATCACTAACATAAATATGGAGAGTATTATTCTGTAGAAAACTGAATCTTCCCACTTCCAGGAGTAGATCAGAGCCCTTGTGCACACTTGACATGAAGCAGTGGTCTTCCTGTTGATGGTGCCCCAGTTGTGGAATGGCATCAAGTTAATTATTGTCTAGATCAGCCGTTCTCAAACTTTTTTTGGCCATGGCCATAAACGCAATATGAAAGAAATAAAGACTGAATCAGGATTATATAACTTGCATAACAAACTGTATAAGGTGGTGTGTGAAAAATTGTTTCCAGTCCGTGGCCCCCTTCAAAGGTGCCATGGGCCCTCAGGGGGCTCACAGCCCCCCCCCCTTGAGAGTGGCTGGACTAGATGATTGCACTCTATGTTTTGGTAGGATGCGAGCAACTGACTTTTGATGGGAAAGATGAAGCTTGCTTCCACTCAGTTGTCATTTTCATGGTGGAAGAAAGGTGAGCAGTGAAGATGTAAAACCTCTACCCAATGTCTACTTACTGTTTGGGACTTCTGGCCATCATGTATTCTCTTGCCCCATTTTTAGCACAGGTTTAGCATGGCATGTTGCAGGAAAGTTTAGTCATGCCCCTCTGCATCTTTGCTCAATGAGCAAAAGGACAGAAGCCCAAAAGCACAAGTGAGTGAGGTCTTTCAAAAGCTTTATTCCATTTATGAATGGTACAAACACTGAAACAGAGCAAGCAGTAAATACAAAACTGTCATGCCATTACATCAAGTAATATGTCTTTTTCAAAATAATAGTTACTCTTTACATGTGATCAGTCCCTTTGGATCAAACTTATTACTTTATATGTAAATCACATATACTGCAACATCAAATTTGTTACATCAAATTTGTAAAATCAGTTAGACAGCTGGCAATGTTGGCCCTGTTCCAAAACTTTGAAAATGTTGAAGTTTGCTAACATGCTGTATAAGGTTGAGGAGGTATTTTGTATTAATTTCCACTGTGTAGTGAAAGTCTTTTTGGCTATTCTATCCCGAACTAGCTGGGAAGATAAGGTTTGTGTTTTTCTGGGTGTCAACACCTTAACTCAATTTGATTATATGTAGTTGATCTGTGTTTATACTTTGTAGGATAATTTGGCGATTTGACTTAATCATGGCATGTGTTTTTACTTTGGTTTCAGGTTAAATTGGTAGTTTATATGCACATTCTCTTAAGGGATAGGGTACATAAGCACCCACGGTCACTTCAGTGGTGCTTAGTGGTTTCTGGGGCTTGCAGCTGTGGGACCCAGGCACTGGACTGATATCACCTTTGAGACTTCCTTTTCTAACCCATTCAAAGTTTTCGGTCATCTGGTGGTGGAATTGGGGGAGGTCCCCTACACTACCAGTAGTGAGGGTCAAGGATACATCAATCTAAGGTTGTTATTCAATCTGGATCTGAAGGCCTTGCTCATGAGGTTTTATGGAGTCATAAAATAATCATAATGTGCTGTGAAGGCAATTCTGACTTGTGGTGACCCTTTTTCGGGGTTTTCCAGGTAGAATATACTCAGAATTGGGAACCCTCATCTTTTGGGGGTTCCCTGGGACTTTGCAGCTTGCCCAAGGCCACACAGTGTGACTCCACTCACAGGAGGCAAAATGGGGGAAAGAACTCCCAACCTCTGGCTCCACAGCCAGATACCTACATCACTGAGCTAACCAGCCAGCAAAGAATCATAAATTGTGACTTAAATTCTGAATTTCTGGACAGTTCCGCTTTGTCAGTATGTTTAAATAAATTTGACTCTTCTTAAATCAATTTCTTGTGTCTCATCCCTTTACAGAGTCTTCTGTCTGCAGTGGCTCCTGGCAAAGACCTTTCTTTTACTTCCCTGAGGCGATCACAGTTTATTCCAGGTGATTTGTTTTGTGCTTCTGCTCTTTTAACATAGCTTGACCAGTGTGCTATTTGCTTGCACAATTGTATGTATAAGGGCAATGTCACAAGCATTCCCAGTCTCCAGCAGACTCTACTTCATGTGACTGGCTGCACTTTGGTTGCAAAATCAGTTACACAACTGATCATGCATGAGACAGCACACTGGAGGACAAAAACTGCTGCATAGTTGCCTTTACACATATTTCTTTCTAAGTTTGAGATAGGGTTTTTAATTTTCAATTTTTATTTTTGGAATTTGTGCAGAACCCAGCTGAAGAAGGAAATTAAGAACTTCAGGGTTCAAGAAACACAGAGAGGCAATAACAAGGGAGAAGGACTGTGGTACAAACCTGTATATGCATGTCATATTGGGTCATACCCTGTTCAATATTTACTTCAATGAAACTCTAAGAGGTTGCTCTATTGATTGATTGATGTGCTGGTTGTGTGTCTAGTTGTGTATGACCAGCATCTCATCAGGTCACCATGGCAACATCTACTGCTTAAGCTCTACATATCAGTAACTATTAAACAGGATACTGACCATTAAGGTCAGTGGGATTATGTCTAGGTAATGTTGCACTCTCCAGTAATGTTGTATAGGATGGCAGATTATATTTTAGTGGGATAAAATACTGCTACAGTACTGCACAAAGGTTATACCACATCACATGTTTTCAAGATGTTTGAAATAGACAGCGTGAATAATAAGAAACACATTATTTCAGAAACATTGTCTGTTCGATGGCTGTTGTAATGAGACTTCAACTCTCATCATAATTATAAAGTATATTACTATGCAAAATTCGTTGATGAATCCTGCACCAGTGATCCATAACAATGCAAAGAAGATTTAAATATTTATTCATTCTGTGATAAATAAATAATGTCGGTTACCATGCATTTATAAAAGATATATTAAATGAACCAAAACAAATTATTGAAAGATACCACCAATTTCCAGCTAGGGCACAATTAGCATTTAATTTGTTGGCCATAGAAGCAAATACATAATTATTATGTTAAGAATTGCTAGATGCCAAAGTATACCTCAAAAGTAATTCAAGATTAATTAGTTGCTGATAAAATTGAGATCAGCTTCTCTCTAGAGTGAAAAAAAGGTTTTCTATCATTAAATTTTTCTATTTTTTTTTTTTGCCTCGACCGAGAATTAATTTTAAGTATATTTTACAGACAATGCAGGGCAGCAAATTTTAATCAGTATGCATGTTTAATCTTTGCAATAGTGCATTCAATTATTTATTTACCTGAAATAAATGCCAGTGGGACAAATTTAAGTGCATTGTTCTCTCCTATGCTTAGAGTATGTTCATTTTTATTTTAATTGGAAGAGAGAGAAAATATTTGCACATAGCAGTAAAACTTTTTGTAAAAACTTCATAGTTATTTATTCATTTGCCACTTCAGTGCCAAAATGTCTTTGCCTATCTAAAAATCTTAGGTTGAGCTACACATTACTTTATAAATGCAGCCAGAAGCTAGAATCTTTTCTTACTCTAGAATAAACTCAGGTGAACCAATGCAGATTGGAATTATAATTGGGAGAGAAAGTGGGACTTTTGCTGTCTCCTGCCTGAGTGACCTGTGCAATGAAAAGGAAACCTCATCTATACTGTCTGTGACTGTAGCCACTAGCTGTGACTATGGCAAATTTCAGGAGTGGGTGCAAGGTGGTAGACTCTGTCTACTACATTTCTGTTGATATACCATCCTTTTCTATGAGTTGAGAGATCGGAGGGCAAAAACTATTCCTTAGAGACCAGATATGGCCTTGAAGTTGTTATGAATCCATATTCTAAACAGATGAAGTGTGGCATATTCACTATGCATCAACAGAAAGGGTGGATTTGTTATTTAAAAACTAGCAGTCCTATTTTTAATTGGAGTGAATCTGAGCCCTTCACAAATATAAAACCTATGAAGTTTCTATAGAGAATGAAATCATAATGAGAGATATATATAAAGGTCCCTCTTTTTTTGCTGTTACGGAAGTAATGAATTGATTGTTAGCTGACCAATGAAAATAAATTCACAATAATCATCCCCCACCCCCGATTTCATCCTTTCAGAGACTGCAAGACTAACTATTAATAAAAATATGTGCCTATCTTTCATCTTCCCATCATCATGACGAGAAAATTATTTCTTTTCTTTTTCTGAATCATTTACAAGTGAATGCTTGCCACTAAAAACATGTATATTTGAAAAGTGTATGCAGATCTGAGGGACCAGTATCTTAAATCCTTAACAACTGGGATCAAGAACAATTTACATTTATTTACAGTTTTATTTCTGCTAGCTGGCAAAGATTACTATATATCCTGTAGGACCACTAAATTTGTTAAATAAGCCATGGAAAGATGGAACTTATTGCCTGCTTCACAACTTCTTCAAGTTAACCTCACATCTTGATACCTTTTTGAGAATGCTTATTTTATTATTTTATTACTATTATTTTATAATTTTATGATTTTTATGCTTGTTTATCTGTACTTACATTAGATGTCAAATACTGTTTTTAAGACTGCTTTAATCTATGCTCTTGTCTACAGCCTGACTGGCTATAAAGCAATAAAGTATTCAATTCAATATTTTATTCAATGGGGGAAATGTTTAAAAATGCTTAATACAGACACATAATAGTGTACCTTAGGAAAATGTGCATAGCAAATTATGCGTGAGTTTCTATGCAGGAAATGCTAAAAAAAAGTGTCAGAACCTAGTATGGAACTTAGACAAAAGGAGAATGCTCTTGGAAGCTTATGAAATGCAGACAAAAATAAAATTGACATGGATTTGTGTAAACATACACAGATTCTGCAGGTCATAAAACCTGTTGTTTTCCCAAGAGCAGGAATTATGCACAGGGTCAGACATAACATAAGAATGTACTAGGAGTTTTGATCCTTCTTATGTTTCCTAAAAATGATGGAAAGGGATGGCGGAATGAATTATTTAGGAATCAGCCTGTTGCTTTATTTACATTTCAAAGTCAGTGATTTAATTAATAATATCACAGAACAGATTACTGGCAATTCACAGTATTCATGCAAAAGTCAATTACGCGACTGAGATTTTAAGAGGAAAATATTTGACAGCTGGAAGAAGAATAAAAATGTACACTGCTTCACACAATCATTGTGTAAATTGAGTCATCATCCTAAGAGAAACTTTATCCAACATTCCTCAAAGGCTCAGTAATTTAGGTGTCTGGCTGAGGAGCCAGAGATTGGGAGTTCGATTCCCCACTGTGCCTCCTTGACAGGAACTGGACTCAATGATCTGTAGGGTCCCGTCCAGCTTCTGCAGTTCAAAGGTCATTATTGTTATTATGAAGATATCATGTTTACATTTATTGCCATATTTTTAAAATACAGAACTGGCTAGATCCAAAACTGTCATTTTGCTGACAAAACAGCTTCCATCCATAGGTCTGGTTAGATGTGGTCATACCTCACTGTACACGTTAGAAGCAAGCAGGCACTCTCCTTTACTGGTACCTCCTGAGCTACCTTCAAGGACAGTCCTAAATGCACAGCAGAAGTCAAGCTCCAAGAACACTAATGCATGGTTTAATTGCAGTAAGAGAATTGCTTTCCCAAAAGGGACAGGGCAGGGACAAAGGCTCTCCTGGCAATTGTTGTAAAATATTTCTCCCAGAAGGTCCCAGATGCTGGACGAACAGACTTACCGTTCTGGAACAGCGTTCTGGTGTTTGCCCCACGTTCCGGAGGACGGAGACTGTCACGGGTCACATGGTAACTGGGGGGCGGGCGCGGCTACTTAGCTGAGCGCTCGCCTCCTCTTCGCCCTCTTTCCGTTCGGGCAACTGAGTTGGAAGGAGTGGCTGTGTCGGCTTGAGCTTTCGTGGAGAGTGCGGGCTGACGCGGTTCTTTGGAGCAGTGGTTTCAGTGTCTTTGGGAGGGAAGCCTTCCGCTCCCTCCCTTGGTTGTTGTTTTGAATTCTATTGACTGCTTTATTTAAGATTTATTAATTTGACGGGTTGTTGTTTTTTGGCCTTGGTAGAAAGAGCGGGAGGCAGAGTGGCAGAGCGGGGCGCGGACTACCTCCATACTAGGATAGCTGAGCTTTGAGAGGATTGTAGTGCTGTTTTAAGCCTAATTTTAAAATTTTGTTTTGTAGTTTTTGCCCCCTTTTTCAGTGCGTCCGCCATTTTTTTTGTAGTTTTCGGGGCCCTTTTCAGTGCGTCCGCCATTTTGTTTTGTAGTTTTTGCCCCCTTTTCAGTGCGTCCGCCATTTTGTTTTGTAGTTTTCGCGCCCTTTTCAGTGCGTCCGCCATTTTGTTTTGTAGTTTTTGCCCCCTTTTTCAGTGCGTCCGCCATTGTTTTGTAGTTTTCGCACCCTTTTCAGTGTGTCCGCCATTTTGTTTTGTAGTTTTTGCCCCCTTTTCAGTGCGTCCGCCATTTTGTTTTCCAGTCTGTTACTGAAGAATAATTATTTTCTATATGTTTAAACAAGTTTTTGCTATATTGATTGGTTAGTTGTATAGTTGATTGTTGCAAGATTGTAAGACCATCTGATTATATTGATTAAAAAATAGGAATAATATTTTGTATAAGTAGCTTATAGAATTATTATAGGAGTGGTTTTGTAACTTTGGGGAATAATTATCAATTCATTTTGAGGTGGTATATATATAGAAGACATTAATTCATAAAGTAGATTAGAAAGTATTAGTGGATAAATTAATTCATAAAGCAATTAAATTCCTAATAGTGATTTAGATAAAGTATCTGTGAATAAATTAATTCATACAGTAATTTAGATAAGGTATTGGTGATTGGTATATTTAATATTTATAGCAGCTATATTTGGTAATTAGATATTTATATAAGTTATATTTGTAAATTAGGTGTTGACTAATGAGTTTATAGTAATCCTTCACTTGTTAGCTGGGGGATACGAATAGAGATTAGGGCGCCATCCGCTGGTCAAGGTTTCAGTTGGTTAATTCATTGAAAATAAATAAATAAATAAACAGTAAATAAATAAACAATAAATAAATCACGTAAGAGACTCCAGTCATAGTTGAGTTTTGCTGGGAGTTTATTTGAGCACAATGACGTCAAGAAAGGGGCGTGGCCCAAGCAAGGGCAAGGCTCCTGCTCAGAAGAGACCTGCAGTGCAGGTCTCACCGGTCCAGTCTTCTTCTGACGAGGAGTCTTGGTCAATGGTAAAGGAACTACAGGCCAAAATTGCTGCCTTGGAAGCGCAAAGGTCAGCGCAGCATACGCCCCCACAGACAGAGGCTCCTACGTGCAGAGCGGTTAGAGACTAAGAGTCGTCGTAAGGCTAATTTAAAGTCCTTGGTTCAAGATTTGATGGGCAGATGTGTTGCTCTAGAATCCTCACAGGTGCCTGGGATCAGCGATCACGTGACGGAGGCTGCAGTGGAGGGCTCCATCCGTACATCCAGTCGTCAGAAGCAGGGACGGAAGGAGACGGTGGATGATAGCGAAACAATGGCTGAGAGTCCGGAGGGACGGGATGTCTTGGAGGATACCAGTAGTGGTTACCCAACTGCGTTGGAGGCGCACAGTACTTCCGTAGGTTCTACTGGTGAGTCTGCTCCCCGTCATAACACTCAGCCACATTGTTCCGCTTGGCCTTGGCAAGGCGGTTTACCGTGTTCGCACACTCCATCCACACCCTACAACACACCGACCATGGGGTGGCACAATTCGGGCTGGCCCCCCGCGAACACACACAACTGTGGATGGGGTGCACATTGGGCGGCCCTCCCCCGGCAGGGGCTCCCAGTGCTGTGGTTAGTGTAGGTGCTCAGCAGCACCCATCGGTACCTAACATGGGGTACAATGCGGTGCCCTTATCAGCCCTACCAAGTGGAAATTACTCCACGCAGTTAGGGGCGCATCTAACGGCCACCATTAAAGAAAAGATTTGGAGAGGAGAATTTATTGATTTCTTTGATATTTTGAACCGGGAAATAGATATTAAAGAGATTGATAAGGATGATGAAAGAGAAAAGGAGAAACGAAGGCATAAAAAAACCGGACAGGACATGGGCCAACTGGGTCCCCGGTTTTATTATTTATACAGGAGTCCTGGTGATGATGCAACCTTGGAGGGCGTTGTCAATTTTAAAATATTTTGACATCATTTACAGGGCCTATACTGATTTCACGGGGATGGCATGGCTCTTGTATGACGAATCGTTTCGTATGACATGCGCCATTGAACCCAACCTGCGTTGGGATGAGCCGCACCTGGGTCTATGGCTGCAATACATGACCCCAGCTAGACCCAACCTAGGTGACAGATTTGACAGTGGCCACTTGAATAGGAAAGGCCCCGGTACTGCTAGTACCCGCAATGGCGCGGGGCAGGTGGTTCAACCCCGCTTGCCTTGCTACGAGTTTAATAACAGGGGTTTCTGTACAAGAACCCCATGCAGGTTTCAGCACGAATGTTTTACCTGCGGAGGGAAACACCCGAACTCCACCTGTTTTAAGGCCAGGTCACAGCGTCAAAATAAAGGAGTTGGGGGTGGCAAAAAGCCCCCAGGGAGTAACGGTCCCCCTGGAAAGGGGACCCACCCCAATTAAAATTGATATATTAGAGGCCTGGGTGGGAAATTACCCTTGGAAAGGTGACGCAGAATATTTATGCCATGGTTTTAGACATGGCTTTAGGATCCCAGCTGTAGGTGAAAGGAAGGCATTCATGGCAAAAAACCTTCGATCCACATTGGGTTCGGAGGCTATTGTCCAGAGTAAAATAGATAAGGAAGTCAGAGAAGGTCGGGTTCTAGGACCTTTTGCAGAGCCACCTATTGCGAATTTAAGGGTTTCACCATTGGGAATAGTGCCCAAAAAGGCCCCTGGGGAATTTCGTTTGATCCATCATTTGTCCTTTCCTGAGGGATCATCGGTTAACGCCGCCATCCCTCCTGAACTTTGTTCAGTTCGATACACCTCATTTGATGAGGCTATGACTATGGTAAGGGCTTGTGGCGTGGGGGCAGAACTGGCAAAATGTGATATTAAATCAGCATTTCAGATTTTGCCTGTTCACCCCCTGGAATTTAATGTGCTAGGGTTTCAATTTCAGGGGTCTTATTACATAGATAGGGCTCTGCCTATGGGATGCTCGATATCATGCTCTGCATTTGAGAAATTTAGCACCTTCATTGAATGGAAGGTCAGGCAGAGGGTGCGCAGTAATTCCACAGCCCATTACCTCGATGATTTTCTTTTCTGTGGGAAGGCAAACTCAGGTAGATGTAGAAGGATGTTAGATAGTTTTCAAGATTTAGCTGAGGAATTGGGATTGCCATTAGCTGAGGAGAAAACAGAGGGACCAGCCACTGCCCTCACTTTTTTAGGGATACGATACAGCAGGCATCGAAGCTGCCTCACGATAAATTGAAAGACCTTAGGACCAGAGTTAGACAGTTAGTAGATAGGAGAAAAGTGACACTTAAAGAGCTACAGGTGATCGTAGGACACCTGAACTTTGCATGTAGGGTGGTAGCTCCAGGCAGGGCTTTTATTAGGCGATTTTGTAATGCTATGTCAGGTCTGAAACGACCTACACATAAGACTAGAGTAACTAAAGGGATGAAGGATGATCTGCAGGTTTGGAGTCAGTTCCTAGAGAATTTTAACGGGATTTCCTTTTGGAGATCTGAAGTTACCCTGAAGGCAGAATTCCAGGTGCATTCCGATGCGGCTGGAGCCCTAGGTTTCGGAATTTATTTCCATGGCCGGTGGTGTGCTGGAAGATGGCCCGATGCATGGCATCGGGATGGTATAACTAGGGATTTGACTTATTTGGAGTTTTTTCCAATTGTAGGAGCTCTGTGGTTGTGGGCCGAGGAATGGGCCAATTCAGTGGTTCGTTTTTGGTGTGACAACCAAGCGGTTGTTCACATAATTAATAACTTGACATCTCATTCAGATAGGGTGATGGAGTTAGTTAGGGCTTTTACATTAAGGGCACTGCAATTTAATGTCATGGTGCATGCCCGACATGTCCCCGGAATTGACAATAGGATAGCTGATGCCCTCTCCCGCCAACAGATCAAGCGGTTCAGGGAGCTAGCCACAGATGCCAGGGAGCTGCCAGAAGTGCTTCCAGCGGAGGTCTGGCAGATTGGCAGGATGAAGCTGCAAGAGCGATAGGTATGGCTTTGGCTCCTAGGACGAGAAAGGGTTATTTAGCCGCTTGTAAGGAGTTTCAGGAATTTAGAAGGTTAGAGGAGCTGGGGCAGGTTTGGCCAGCCCCAGTAGAGCACCTTCAACAATTCTTAGTGTTTTTGCACAGGAAAAGATTAGCGCCAGGCACCATTCAGGGAAGATTGTCTGCCTTGGCTTTCTACGCTAAGCTTAATGGGCACAAGGACTTCTCTGGCGATTTCAGAATAAAGAAAATGATAGAAGGGTGGTCTAGAGAAAGGGGCCGGGTGAATGACGTTCGGACACCCATATCACCCCCCCCCTTTTAGAGAGACTATGTAAGCAATGGGCGTCGCTATGTAAGGATAGGTATGAAGCAGCATTGTTTAAAGCAGCAGCCCTGGTGGCCTTTTTCGGGGCACTGAGAATTAGTGAGTTGGTAGCTATGGGGAAGTCTGACACCTCCCAAGTGGCGTTACAGCAGGGAGATGTAGATGTACAGGGCAACTCATTGAAAATTAAAATCAGGCGGTCCAAGGCAGACCAGGTAGGTCAGGGGCAACAGCTTTTATTGGGACAATGCAGTATTAGGCGCATTTGTCCGGTGAGAGCCATCCAATCATTTTTACAGTTTAGGGGACAAGGCGAGGGATATTTTTTCCAGCATGCTGATGGGTCACCTTTGACCAAGTATCAGTTTTGGAAAATTACAGGCATAGCTCTGGAGAGAATAGGTGTGAAAGATTTGAGGTTTGGTACGCATTCCTTTAGAATAGGAGCGGCATCGACGGCTGCAGCTTTAGGTTATAGCATAGATCAAATTAAGCAATTGGGCCGCTGGTCTTCTGCTAGCTATCAAAGGTATATTAGACCTTTACCTAACGTGTAGGCAGGGGCCGTTCTTTGTCGTTGCAGGTCCCAGGATCCATGAAGGTCGATGGCACGTGATGATCCTCGGCCACACTTTTGTGTACTGGGCAGCACGATATGCTGCGTCTTCCCCGTGGGGGAATGACTTGGGGCTTGGCGCCCATGCGTATATTTCATGGAATGGCATGCGTGGCATGCAATGGATGCAGCTGGGTAGATTGACGGCATTTGAGCAATCTACCCCTGATATTTTGGTAATCCACCTGGGAGGCAATGACTTACCTACGGTGCCTGGTAAGGCCTTGATCATTGATATTATGAGGGACCTCAATTGGTTAAAGGCCAAGTATCCTGGAATGAGGATCATATAGTCTACAATCATTCCGCGGCTAGCCTGGTGGGGCGCCTGGAATATTGATGATGTCAATAAGGTCAGACGGTGTGTTAATCGTGAAGTATGTAGAGGCATCTGCATAGGCGGCCTCGGATCTGTTATTAATCACCAAAGGATCAAAATGAGCACGCCTGAATATTTTTGAACCGATGGGGTTCACCTGTCTGATGCAGGTATTGAAATATTTTTGGAAGATATAAAGGGGGGCCTGCTTTTGGAGCTTGAAAGGCTCGGTGGCGGGCATGGAACTTAGCTAGGCTAGTTCCTATGCTGTGGCGGGTAGCGCGAAACAGGTAGTCTCGGTGTGTCCCAATTTTAATTCAGGTAAGCCAACAGCGCATCCGACCTCCCGGCTCTGCGGATCGTGCGATTACAGGGCCGGTGTGGGGAAGATGCGCTGGGCCACTTCCGGACCAACATTCATCAATTAAAGATGTATTGAGGTCTGGGGGTGTTTATTAGCGGCCAGCCAGGTTCCTGCGGTCTTTAAGACCGAGGGAACCTGGGGCTGGGGACTCGCCCTATGACTGATATTTGGGTAGTTGTATACCCTGTTTTGTACCTGTTTTCGCCCTACAGCAGGCCCCTCATTTGATAATCTCGTTAACTACAATTTGATCTCATTTAATAAAGTGTGGCCCGTATTTTAATCCATAACTTGGTCTCGCGTCTTTATTCCGGAACTGGGTGGGCAAATGCTATTGGTCCTCAGTACTGAATAAAAAAAAAAATTCTGAAATACTGCAAATGAAGGTAGTAGGGAAAACAAGATCTGCAGAGTCTCACAATTCTTACAGTACCTGGAATATCCTTGTTGCCTATTTGTTGTAGTAATTACAGACAGTTGTTTTCAAGGAGTTTTTCTTTTCAGAGACAGCATGTTTTCCACGCAGTGTTCTATTATCAGAAACCTGCAATTTTCTTTGCAGTCAAGAACATCATTTGTGCCTCTTCATGCTGCCTGGAATCTGATTGTATGACCATCATAGACAGGTGCCAATTATATGGTGCCCCTAACATTGCAAGTGTCCAGTGTTGTTGCCCTTTTTCCATACACACATCCTGTCAAAATGTTTCCGCCTCTTTTCCATTCTGTTTTTTTTAAAATCCCAAGTATTCCTTTGTTGTATCAGTTAAATACAATATCCATAATATAAAAATGTAGTGAAAGGGCGGGAATGTAATGAGTAGGAAAGCCCTAAAACTTATTGAACTTCAGTTCTCTTTCTCTCCTTTTCTCTCTCTCACCTAGGTTTTCAAGTGTGTAAAATTTTCTTTTGAGTACAAAAGCTGATGTTTCTCTTGATTTGAACAATAGCAAACTTCTGTTCAGCTATCCTCTAAGGCAAAATGGAATATTGTATGCTTTGGGACTGGATCTGATCTAGAGAAGTGTAGTACTAAAATTAAGTGGTTCACAGTACTATTTGTGAATGGGCTATGGTGCTCATAGGTTGAGTGATTAAGGGATGCAAACTTGATCAAACTGCACTCCAAACAATGACCTGAGGGTCCGGTGGTTTTCCATAATGATAAAAAAGCAGCAAAGAAAATTGTAGTTGGACATCAAAATTCATATCTGAACATTAGGCTTTCCCTCCCACAGCATTGCATTATCAGTAGTGGGTTTTGTTTTATGATATGATTGATGACAGAATTGCTGTGGGTGCCCTCCTCCACTGCAAAGCTAACTTCCTTATCCTCTAGTGCTGTAATTTCTACTCATTTCTATTTCCAGAGCTCACAGTGGTTTGTACATTTGACCTTTGATAGCTTTCTTCCCTTGCAGTAGGAGAATGCCTCTGGAGTGGAAGGATCAGACAACAGGTGCTGTTGTTGCCCAGGGGACTCCCAAATATATTCCCATTCTCCAAAAGTACCAACATGAGGTGGTATGAACATCATTGTATGATGTTGATTATATGACTTTTTCAATAGTCCGCAAGTGTCAACCAATAACAAAAGGACCCTTGTCAGGGCCAAAGCTAACATTAATCTTTATTAATATAAAGAGCTTGTTAACACCTAAAGAAGAGCTACTGCATTAACTCTGTCAGACATACAATTGTAATATATTTTGTATTCAAGGAATATGTAGAGACAGCCACTCAAAATACCTGGAATGAGATTTGCACCTAACAAACCTCATAGACAGTATGGAAGCCTGACCTTCAAATATCGTCTCCTGATCTCACAGAACAGGATAACCTAGATATTATAACAGTGGAACTAAGTAATAGCACTGTATTCTCCATTTATAAACCACCTAAAGCAAACTTTCCCTTTAAATCCCCTGGCAAAAAACAAAATTGATCATTGGTAGAACATCTTCTAAGAGATGCATTGAAAGAACTTGGCTCATATTGACCTAAACCTGCTAAGACTCAAGCATGTGCCTTCCATTCGAGAAACAGGCAGACATCTCAAAAACTTCAAGTTACCTGGAAGGTGATTGTTTTCCCCCAAATATCTAGGTGTTACTTTGGATCATAACTTTAAGAAACATTGTCAAAATACAAAGCAAAAGGCCTATTCAAGGTGCAATAGTCTTCAAATCTATTGGGAACCAGTAGGGCCACACAACCAGAAATTCTAAGAACTACAGCCTTGGCTTTATACTATTCAGCCCAGTGTGGTATAGTTCAGCCCATGCAAAATAGTTAGATGTAGCACTTAATGAAAACTGAAGAATCATTACTGGGTGCCAGAAGCCAAGCCGTATTGATAGAACTACCTACCTCTTAAAATGAATAGAACTCAACTCCTGGACAGACAAAGAACTGGGTTACTTGGAAGTCAGTTAATAGGCTATTGTGAAGAAGAGGTTAAGATATCTCTTAAGCCTAGAAGTGAGCCATCCCCTCGATCGTCTGGGGCAGGAGGAACCAACATCAGTGGCTCTGTCTTACCTACAAAAATGGAGAACTTAGCTATAGGAAGAGAAGTGAGGAGAGAAAGAGGTGGGGGACATGTGCGGGAACGAGGAGGTCCAGGGTTAGAAATACAGTTAGGAGAACTAGATCCCCTAGAATGGACCGTGTATGTGTATCCGCGGGGAAAATGTCCCTCTAGGAGGGTGGTCCGCCCAGAACCTATTCTAGTGGCTCTGACATCTCGCGAAGGAGATTGGGCCCACCATCCTTGTTGTGGAACCATATGTGCGGTGAGGAGCAATCCTTTGAGAAGACCAACAGGCAAGGAGAGATTTGGGGCACCTCCACATTGAAGGACAATGAAGAAGTTAACGGACTTTCAATGTTGTGGACTGATTCTACGTTAATGGCCAGTCCTGTTGGACCCACAGAAGTTATTGTTGATTCCCCTCTCCTTGGTGAAAGTAAACATTTTGTTAACAAAAATACATCTCCTGTGATTAATTAATTAATTTATTTATTTTATTGGATTTCTACCCCACCCATCTAGACCAAAGGTCTACTGTGGTCAGAGAAGAGGAACTGCTTAGTGTTATATCAGAACCCAATCACAGCTATGGACCAGAGTTGGCAGAACCAAGGCAAACGTTAGAAAATGGGGGGTTTGCACTGACACAATTCATCACGAGTGTGGAGAAGAACAGACAACTCCACACCTTTGTCAGTGTACACCTGTCAACAAATAGCATAGAAGACTTAATGTTAACTTCTCCAAATGGTCTTGCTGTTGCCTGTTATTGGGCAAACATTATCTGATACATTTATTAATTGTACTGTGGTGCTTCTGAAACAAAGAAAGAAATGAAGAGGAGAATGGTGCTATTGGTACTGATTATAAATGTGGTAAGGAATGTATACCTCCCCCTTGTTTATTCATGATGACCTCTTTTCCCTCCCTACCACCATTCTTCCATTGGATTAATAATATTTCCATCTTCTGCTGGTGTGAGAATTCAGCATTTCAGGCACACACTGCTATTATGTAATTATGATGACTGAATGTACTTTGGACTGCCCACATCCCAGTCTGAACTAAAATGGATGCCATCCCTTGCCCTGCACTGGAGAGCTCTTCTAGGAGAGTAATAAATTACAACTCTCTGACCTACAGTTTTCACAGTGAGCTTCTAATATGTTGTCGGGAGTAGTGTTATCCTGCCATACTGTTCCATGTGGAATGGCTAGCTGCTGGACCACAGAGTTAAGGCTGCATTGGTGCTATGTCATGAAGCCACAATGGTGACACTCTGCCCTCTTAGCAATAGAACCTTGTTTTAAGTTGATTAATGAGTCTTTGTAATCAAGTAAAGTATAACAACGTTTATGCTGTAAACAGGACCGTTTTGGGGAACAACAGAGGGGGTTTATACAGTGAACTACTGTAGCATGTAGTAGTAGGCATCCTTCAGTCTCGAGTGACTATGGTAACGTGCTCTGAATAGAGGCCCTTGAACAGCGTCTAGTGTGGCTGAGAAGGTCACTTCGAGAGTGACAATCCCTTCCACAGTGGACAAATACAATCTGTCCCCTGTCCAGCTCCCCGATTTTGCTGGTTTCAGGACTGCCTCTTTGCCTCGGCCTGCTGAACAAGTGTCTCTTCAAATTGGGAGAGGCCATGCTGCACCGCCTGCCTCCAGGCTGAACGCTCAGATGTCAACTTTTCCCATCTGTTCAGGTCCATTCCTAAGGCCTTCAGATCCCGCTTGCAGATATCCTTGTATCGCAGCTGTGGTCTCCCTCTGGGGCTCTTTCCCTGCACTAATTCTCCATACAGGAGATCTTTTGGAATCCGACTGTCAGCCATTCTCACGACATGTCCAAGCCAACGTAGACGTCACTGTTTCAGTAATGTATACATGCTAAAAATTCCAGCTCGTTCTAGGACTACTCTATTTGAAACTTTGTCCTGCCAGGTGATACCAAAAATGTGTCGGAGACAACACATATGGAACGTGTTCAACTTCTTCTCCTGCCATGCACATGGGGTCCAGGACTCACTGCAGTACAGGAGTGTACTCAGGACACAGGCTCTATAGACCTGGATCTTGGTATATGCCGTCAGCTTCTTATTAAGCCATACTCTTTTAGTGTGTCTAGAGAACATGGTAGCTGCTTTGCCAATGCGTTTATCCAGCTCGACATCTAGGGAGAGAGTGCCCGAGATCGTTGAGCCAAGGTACACAAAGTCATGAACAACCTCCAATTCTTGTGTTTAGATGGTAATAGAGGGAGCCCTGGCCCATAACTTGTCTTTTCTTCAGGCTGATTGTTAATCCAAAATCTTGGCAGGCCTTAATAAAACGGTTCATAAATTGTTGGAGCTCTTCAGCAGAATGGGCAACAATAGCTGCATCATTGGCGAAGAGGAAGTCCCGTATGCATTTCAGCTGGACTTGGGTCTTCACTCTCAATCTAGAGAGATTAAAGAGCTTTCCATCTGATCTAGTTCGGAGATAGACACCTTCTGTTGCAGTTCCAAAAGCGTGCTTCAGCATGACAGCAAAAAAGATCCCAAACAGAGTCGGCGCGAGGACACAGCCCTGTTTCACTCTGCTTCGGATGTCAAAGGGATCTGATGTTGACAAACACTACAGTGCCCTTCATTTCCTCATGAAAGGACCTGATGATGTTAAGGAGTCGAGGTGGACATCCAACCTTGGGAAGTATTTTAAAAAGGCCATCCCTGCTAACCAAATCAAAGCCCTTTGTAAGATCTATGAAGGCCACAAAGAGTGGCTGTCGTTGTTCCCTACATTTCTCCTGCAACTGTCTGAGGGAAAATACCATGTTGATGGTGGATCTATTAGCTCGAAATCCACACTGAGATTCTGGATAGACTCTGTCTGCAAGCACCTGGAGCCTCTTCAGTATGACACGGGCAAGCAGCTTCCCTACAATGCTGAGAAGAGAGATGCCACGGTAGTTATTGTAGTCTCCCCTGTCATCTTTGTTCTTGTACAATGTGATGATGTTTGCATCCTTCATGTCCTGTGGTACTCTACCTTCCCTCCAGCAAAGACAAAAGATTTCATACAGTTCAGTGGTTGGACTTTGCTAAGAGCAACTCGAAGAACCTGCAAGTTGTACTCACTAGGACAGGCTTTGTACACTGCTAGGGCTCTCTTCCTCGATGGCTGGCATCAACTGCTCCGAATGGGCTTCAAACCAGTCTGCCGTCTTTTTGGTCTTCTTGCCAAATGTGGACAAGGCGGAGTTATAAACAGCATTCTTGAAATGTTCCCATCGTTCAGGTGCATTTGCATCAGCCGGGC
Organism: Intellagama lesueurii; assembly: GCA_037013535.1. Taxonomy (NCBI): domain Eukaryota; kingdom Metazoa; phylum Chordata; class Lepidosauria; order Squamata; family Agamidae; genus Intellagama; species Intellagama lesueurii. The sequence goes on along the minus strand of JBAJHW010000003.1, from coordinate 52,020,977 downwards.
CTGGAAGAGTTTCCTGAAGCGCTTGGGCAAATTCCTCCACTTTTCTCTGATTACGAGTCTTGCTGATGTCAATACGTGGTCTTCCTTCCTTTTTCGTGTGATACAATCTCTTTATTTGCAGTTTTACTCTGCTACAGACCAGGGAGTGATCAGTATCACAATCAGCACCCTGACAACTGTGTGTGATCATAATGCTAGGAAGGCTAGAGCATCTAGTGAGGATCAAATCGAGCTGATGCCAATGCTTTGATCTCCAGGAGACTCTGTGTTGAAGCTTTATATTAAAGAACATGTTTCTGACACAAAGACCATAATAACAGCAAAACTCTAGCAAGCATTGGCCATTTTCCTTCATCTTCCCAATGCCAAAACAACCTAGACAAGCGGGCCAAGAATTGTGATCAGCACCAACTCTAGCGTTAAAGTCTCCAAGAATGAACAGCGGCTCTCTCTCGGGGATTTTCTTGATAGTAGCTGCCAGATCGTCATAGAATTTGTCTTTGACTTCTGCTGTAGACAACAGTGTCAGTGCATATGCAATAATAAGGGTGACCGGTCCTGCTGATGAGTGGAGATGCAGAGACAGGATTATTTCACTCCCCGCAGTAGGTGGAACAATGGATCTCAGCAGAGTATTTCTAACCGCAAAACCAACACCATATTCCCTGGTCTCATTCAATGGTTTTCCCTGCCAGAAGAATGAGAATTTTTTTTCTTTGACAGATCCCATGTCTGGCAATCTCGTCTCTTGCAGGGCAACAATGTCCATCTGCAGCCTACTCATTTCCATGTTGATGACAGCTGTCTTGCGCACGTCGTCTATTTCCTGTAGGTTGTCAGAAAAGCTAGGGGTCATTGTCCGAACATTCTAGGTGCCCAAATTTAGGGCAGAAGTTTTCTTATGATTATTGCATGGTGCAGGGTTATCGATCTGCTTGTCGGCTTTTACCCTAAACCCCACGCACCCTGTGAGGTTAACAGACCGTGGCGAGGCAGCACCTTACTGGCTGGGGGCTGCCCAGCTTAAGGCGGGTGGTAGCTACCAAGTGAGGTGTAATGACCTCTCCCACCATCGGAAGTAGCCCCTGGCGTCATGCTCTACACCAGTCAAGCAAAGACCTATAACCCGTAACTGCTACTTCTTGTGTTATTTCGACGCTGTATGTGAAGCTGGAGTGTCCTCTCCAGAGCATGAAGCCTGTGTAAAATAATATGGAGGATAGACTGTTACCCAAGCAGCAAATACCCCCTCTCCACATCACTGAAATAGTCCAATGGAAAGGCAAGAGCCAATACAACTGATTCCAGTGACGTTGCAGGAGTTGCCAGAACATCACGAACTGCCTCCAGGACTCCAGCTCCGGATTTTGCCTCGAGGTTAACTCCTGAAGCCTTTTCCATCTGTGGATATAGCCACAAGGCAGTGGAGGTTTGAAATCGGAGTTTTCCATGTCCTAGATGGGCTGCCTTCCAAGGCTGACGAGCCCCACCTGCCCGGGTGCATAGATTACCATGCTTTGGCACAGAAATGAGTATAAAAGGGGTGGAAAAGGAAAGGGGGGTGGAAATGATTTTAGAAGGCATGAAGAAGGAAAGGGGGAGGAAAGGAGTTTGGAAGGGGTGGAAAAGGAAAGGGGGAGGAAAGGAGTTTGGAATGAGTGGAAAAGGAAAGGGGGGAAGGAGTTTTGAAGCAGTCACTGCTAAAACGATGTGGGGCTCAGTTACCTAGATGCCAAAGAGGATTAATTAATTAACCTTCTACTCATTGTTATTAAATCAAAAGAAAGACAATGTCTGAATTTCCCTTGTGATATTGTCTTCTCCTTAAGTGAATAGATGAGAAGAAAAAGCTACAGTCCATCCTACATAATACTATTTCTGCTCTGGCACATTAGAGTAATATCATCACATATTTTAAGATTGATCTATGTTCTGATTGAGCACTGTGTCATTAGAGACCATAATACTCCTGAGGAGAAACCAAGCAGGCAAAAGAGATGTCTTTTCCACTCCCATTGCCTGCTTCACTCCATGTAGTTTGGCTGGAAAGAAGACAAAAACACCCTCTCATTTGCAATGCTTCCTGGGAGTTACCAAACTGCTCCATGGAAGAGTAGTTCAGTGAGAGGTTCCCCCATAGAGTATAATGAGTAGTAAGATTATCCCATAGACCCCTGAGATGATTCCCAAGAAGCAATGCAACTGAGGAGGTGCTGATATATGTAGAGATAATACATTATGGTAGTAGAAAGATTCTCTTTTGTTTTCTGGCTTCTCCTCTCCCAGTCCCAGAAGTCCGCCTGAGTGATTCTAGGCAATGTCTAGAACTGGAGACCATAGAATTAATCTCAACTCTAAAATTCAGTAGGTATGGCTTGTTCCAGCATGGCAGGGACTATGTTCTACTTGCCTGACATGTAGCTGCTAAACATGAAATGCTCTCAGGGAAACAGAAATGGCAGCACACATTAACAAACAAGAATTCAGAACCAGACTTTAAAAAGCTGAACACTCCACACCTCAAGCCTATATGGGTGGATCTGTCAGTCTTAGTGTCTTCCATATTCTTCCTCCTATCCCCAAAAAATTCAAGTGTTTTTCATCCTTAACATAACTAATGTGAATGTGAAAGGACTGATGTGCTTTTAAAATTGTGATTAATCTGACTGACAATGGTTTATTTGCATTTTGATGTATTGTGCTTTTATCACATCTGTTTTGAAGTATGTTGTGAGCTGCTTTGAATCCCAGACTTGGGCAAAAGTTGGTGGATACAATAGATAAACAAATTATTGGCAAAAATGCACTGAAATGAATTCTTTCTTAGCTCTGTAACAATGGAGCAAACCCTGGAGACTCTGGGTAATGTACAGAATAGACCTAGGGAAAAAATCTATTATTTTACAGCTGGATTCACAGATGCCTTCTGTGCTAGTAAGTTTTCCTTATACTTAAATTGCATGTGTTAACTTTTTTGAAAACTAAGTTACCAGTGCTTTACTGTCTGATATCTTTTCCAGGATGAAAAGAAAGAAAAAAACCTACTCCCACCTCCCATCAAATCTCCCAGTGGGGAACTCAGCCACAGACCTTCATAAAGCCAGTATTTTGTGTTAAATATGGGATAGGTGTATGAAGAGACTGATGTGCTCATTTAATGCCAAATGAAGGTTTAGCCGGTAGCTTTTATTAAATCAGGCTAATGAATATGCTCAAAGAACCAGAGACCTGGAGACTTGAAGAGAAAGGTTAGAAAGTAACTTTAAATAATTCAGCATGAATACATTCTTTAGGAGAGAGTGTTTGATAATAGTAATAGAGTAGATCATTTGTACAGAAGGATTGATGCAGATGAAAGCAGATTTCAGGCCAGTTTCCAAGAAATGGATTATACAATTTCTTTTTATATCAGTAGAGCAGTAACAGAACTTTTGTGTGAGCCATCTGCGATCCATACATTCTTTCAAGTATACCTGCCATATGAGATTCAAGAGCATTCAGTGAAATTAAATTGCAGTGTTCTGGAACTCAAACAAGTTACCGTGTTGTGCCTCTTTGCTCTTCATCGGCAAATTACAGGCCTATGAATAAACATGGCTGAAGACGCATGCAGATATGCTAACAATAAAACATGAATATTTTAACACCCACTGGTGCAAATTATACGTGAGAGCACCTGCCACTGATCGCATAAAATCTCTCTCTCTCTCTTTCTTGTCTCTGTTCTTGTCAAATCTCCAACTTGGTAAGCACTGTCTGGCAAGCTGTCCACAAACAAATCTATCTATATAACTATACTGTTTTTGTGAAAGGCGTTTGGCTGAAATCCTGAACCTCATGTTGATTTTATGGTTGCTGAGGTTTTGGACATTTCCTTGGGGTAGTGCTACTTTTCCAAGTAAGAGGAGTGCTTAAGAGACACAAGTATGGACTGTGTGTGCGTTTTAAAAAATGAGTTATCATCATCTCTTTTAAAAAATCAACTAAGCCGTTAAGGAGATGGGGGCATGACATTTATCGATTGGAAATGTTAGTTTGCATGGGTTACAATAAGTGGCTAGCATTTCTAGAAGAATTCAGCCAATCCAAAACATATTCCAGTACATAATTTTGCCCTATCTCTACGAAGACTCCAAACAGATGAACATCTCTGATTTAACCAGTGTCTTACCTCCCCATTACCAAAGCAATCATCACTGTTGAACCTGTGCTTTTATGTATTGCTTTTATTATTGCTGCTGTTACTGTTATTGTTATCATCATCATGACCATAATAATCATCACAACCATAATCCTCTGTAATATAAACAGCTCCCTACCTACTGGTGTATGATCTCAATAAATCTGTCAGGGGAATCCTTCAATTACTATACTGTACTATACAGACCTTGATATGAAATGCACAGTGCTTTAAATGGTAAATAAAAGATTGTGTGCTTGAGCTTTTCCTCTGATAAACAGGGAGAATTTTAGTGTCTCAAAAACAGCTTCTCTAAAGTTGAACTTGAAATTATGTCCTAAAATTTGTGCTTAGAATAATGAAGGACCAAAACTGTCCTTGCCTTTTTTTCACACCAAACATAGTGGCTACTTCCAACTGCAACCTAACGCCAGCAAGTCACCTGATTAGAGTCATATTTGACCATCTGCTGATTTCTCCTCTGTCATAATGGGGATAACATGGGAATATAAATGGTTTAGCATCACCCCACCCACCCCTGGTCTCAATTCACCTCTTTCCCTATCCCTCCCTGATGAATTGATCTGGTGATCCAGAAAGCTTATACACTATTTTGTCCTTAGGGTGGTGTTTGTCTAATAAAGGCATAACTCTGGTATGGAGGATGGTTTTGGGCAGGGATGGTGACTTGCAAATTGAGACTCACTGTAAATTCGCAGAAGTCACAGCAGTGACTTGGCTTGGACTCAACTTGGGATTTTCCCCCAAAGACCAGCAATCAACCTTTTTTTCCAAGTCGCTTATCAAGTCCTTCTTCTGCCCCCCCACACCTAACTGCTCCTGCCACCACTGCACACTGCTGTCCTCAGAAGCAAGCGACAGGCTTGATTTTCCTTCCAGAAGCCAGGCCTGCCACTTCTGGGCATGCTCAGACTCCTGAACATGACCAGAAGCTGCAGGCCTTGCTCCTCAAAGGGAAAGTGAGCTTATTGCTTGCTTCTGAGGACAGTGGTGTGCAGAGGCAGCACGAGCAGGTAGGCAGTGGGGGGTGGCAGTGGGGTGGGGCAGCAAGTGGCAGTGGCAGGTAGGCAGTGGGGTAGAGTGGGGTAGCAATGAAGGGACAGGGACATGGAAGTGGCAGGAGCAGGTAGGCAGTGGGAGGCCAGAGGCCAGGCCCATTGTTTGTGAGCAAATGCAGAGGCAAGGGCCTGCTCTGGGAAGGGAAGCCAGCACTGCTGCTTCTGCACATGCTCATGCACATGCCCCCTCTCAGCCTCCATCTAAGACTTGGGACTCAGACTCGAGGCCTGGGACTTGGGACCAAAGACTTAGGACTTGACTTGAATCTTGTTACCAAAGACTCAGACTTGGACTTGGGACTAGGGTCCAATGACTTACCAACATCCCTGGTCTGGGGGACTTATTTTATGGTCCACATGGCTGCTTCTGTGTTCCAGTAAGCTTGAATACAATTTACCTGTTGGACACCTCCTTTAATCGAAGAGGTAATGATGCCTAGCTTTTGATACTTGTCCTTTGCTTAACTGCCAGATATTGCAGGAAGAAAAAAGTTTGATCTGGAATTCCAGTCAAAACAAAAATTTAGCATTTATATAATTTTTGAATGGAGATGTCACAATATCCAGTGGTATACAAGAGTAAGGGATAAGTAAATAGAATACATATTAGTAAAAAAACAAACCCTAATAAAACCCATTAGCTTCTTCTCCCTTCCCAATATCATCAACAAGAATTAAAATATAGTAAAATGCTATCAGTTTAAAACTATGAGTACAGTCCAAACCAAAGGTGGAATGGATATTTAAAAAGTAACTTCATAAAATGGTTGGGAAAAGATAGTGTTGGAAAGCTCTTTAAAAGCTGCAAGCCAGGCAAAATTATTTTGCCAAGGCCATATTTCTCGTAGGAATAAATTAAGCTATAACTACTAATTTTTCTCATTTTTTAAAAAATACATATATACGATTTTGCCAGTTGGAAGCATTAAAATGGATGATACTGTTTAATCTGTGCCAATATGCATGCTGCAGTTTCATTTGAATACTATGGCTTCATGATTAAGAAAACAATAAAATGTCATATACATGATTGAGATTATATGTACCATTTCCTGCCCCTTTGTATTTTTTGAAAAGATGAATTAAGGATGATGGGAACTGGACATCTGTCATTTGCCATATGTCAAGGTACCATCTTGTGTCAAATTTAATAGTTTCGTTAAGCCAGCATATTAAATTTTCCAGTAAATTCATGGGATTTGAAAGCAATGAGCATGTTGTAGCATCCAATCCATAATGCCAATGCCTTCAAATATATCTTAATAATGTAGAAGCAGAGAATCCCTCTCCATGCAAGTCCTTTGAAATTAATTGGCTTTCCACTGGCAGAATAGTTTAACATCCATTAGACCCCCTTCTGCATAAGCGTTTGAAAAATCAGAGGCCATGATTCTGTTCCCAGAGAGATTCCACTGAAAGGGATAGATTTACCTTTATGTAATGGGTTTATGTTTTGAGTGCCAGACTCACTGAAGACCAACAACCAAAAAGCTGTGTCTGTTTCTCATTTAAGTCAGATAGAATCCTTGAGTATCAGTTAATGACACACAAGAAAAAATTAAATTCTGTATTTAGCCTTTTCTGTAGAAAAGAAGCAAGCAGAAAGCCATTCACTTCTCATATTCTACCTAAGAGTGGCACCACTCTTGCATCATATGTGGTGATGCTGACCCTAGGATAAACAGTGTGGAGTGCTTTTGGTGCCCCACCATCATAAGCTTTGTACGGCCACCCAGAGTATTTAAGGGGCATGGGGCAAGGTGTGATGTTGACAGCCATGCGACTGCCTCTTACAAGGGTGCATGCCCGTGTATGCAGAGCTGATGAGCTTCTGTGAGCATTATTGCATGAACAAACTACATGTGAGAATTCTTCATGCAAGTACATGCAGCGCTTCCTTGCTTAAAGAGCGAGCAAAGTGATAGATGTGCTTTGTTGGCTTAAATGCTGTTGTGCAGTTACACAAATGTATAATTTTTGGACATGAATTGCCATAAGTTAAGAAATCTCTGTAGACTTAACATGCAACAGATAACACCTATGGAGATTTCTTAAATTATGGCAATGCACGTCTAAAAGTTACATCATTTGTATAACTGTACAACAGCATTACAGACACTGTTTTCTTACATATCGATAAGAGAACAAGGACTGGACTGCGCTTCTAAGTATCTTTTCCAAATTCAAACCTCCATCTGACAGAGCTTGTTTCTCCTTCCTAGGTGTTCTGTTGGGTTGGCAGCCAACAAGCAGGGCCCACCTTTCCAGCTTTTCGTCGATATATGTTGCAATTAGTTTAAGTATGAAGAAAGGTGCAAAAGGAGTTCATTTAGCCTGCTTACCAGAATGCACACCAATGTTTTAAGCCTTCACATGTCCCTCAAATTAGTATATTTTCTGAGTCACACACAACAATGTAAAATATTTGCATCATCATGGCCAATGAGAGATCCTATTATGTCACAATTGCAAGTTGAGATTCTGTTTCATCTTTTTTTTTTCAGAGAGCCATCATTCAATGGCATCACTCCTCCCCTTTTGTGAACACTTTAAACAAAATAGTATGGCAGGGTTAGTGTAGGGGCCAATTGAAGTAGTGAGCATCTTGCTTTGTAGTTCACCTTTTGTAGTTTTAAGTATTGTGCCTCACACAGGGTGGCAAAACACAGCAGTGTTTCAATCCCTGATACTCTCAGCCTTTTCTGTAGCACTGTTTATGAGAAGGGTCCACAGCAAACTACCTCTTATTGATTACTGCTTGCCTCTGTATTAGTCTTTCTGTGTGTCTATGTCAGTGTCTACCCACTCTTGCCCCTGGCTGTGCCTATCACAATGGCTCCCCATCAGCATGGGGTGCTGTCCTTTCTGTTCCAGCAACAACATGAGGCATCAGCTTCCACTGCTGCCACTCATTTGGTGATGGTCTGAGGAGGAATTCCCATAGTCCCTGATTGTAGAGGGGAACCTGAACACAAAGCTTATTGAACAGGATTGAGACCCTGGTTTAGGCATCCATGAAATATTTGAAGGTTAGAAGACAAGGCCAATGGGCAGTGGGCAACGTAAGTTGGCACAGACTCATTTTTAGCTCCTTTTATAGAGTTTGACTTTGATTATGACAACATGGGAAAAATACTTGCATCATATGCCACAATTCAATGTATGGAACAAGGCCAGATATGAACTGAAGAGTTCACAGCAAAGACATGTGTATAAGATGTGGTTCCAAAAAAATTAAAGAGAAAGAGGAGAATTCATTGGCCAGAATCCAGTTAGTTATAGTAAATTTCAGCAGCACATTCCTGCCATTTAGGAAATATAGGCATTTGTTATGGATCACCAGTGGTGTCACTTGGCTTGCAAAAGCAAATGACTGCACTGAATTCTTAACTCAGGGAAATTTGCCACTGAAATTTATACTGATGGAATCAGGCCAGTATAAATATGTAGCAGGATTCCATTCACTGGGTAGTCATAATTGCCATAGATTTTGAATGTCAAATCAGAATTTTTATTTTAATTATTGCAATGTCCCTGGAAGATCAATATTGTTTTTATTAAGCCTTCTGTCAGCCTCATAAATCCTTTCATTGTTATCCTATAATTTTGTTTCATCTTTCTTACAAATTAGGCACAACTCACATATGTGCATTTTTTCAGGAATGGGTTTTTGAAAACTTAACCTGTAAGTCCTCAAAAACAGTATGTCAGCAAGGGTGTCCTTGAAACAGACACAAAAGGGTAATAATTTGAAAACAAGAATGAATCAGTACAGGTGGGAGATACAAAAGCATAATGTTAAATCTCACAACTGGCTGGTGGACGCAACATAAATATTCATACATTATTCTATGTGACCTTCTTTTTATAAACAAAGAATAATAAACACCATTAATTATCTTTTGATAATAAATATTTATTTTGGAATCTAATGAATAAGTAGAAGAGGTTTTTCATTAAACATTCTAACTAACATATTCTAGGCTTACCAATTTTATAGCAGATGTTTAGAACAGCTCACTTTTAGAAATCCTGGTTGTTCTAGCAGTGAGTATGCTAAACAATTAGAAAAAAATCTTTGATCAATACACTCTACTGATTTGATATAAATAACAGCATCAGATACAGAGGTAGTGCTATAATAAAGCAATGTTTATACTAGAATAAATAACTAGTGGACATATTAATTTGGGGAAGTTATTGTAGCTTTATTTTTTCTTGAGTGATTATTTCTTAAATCCATGCAATGTACAAAGTGAGCTCAATTTAGGATATACCTGGAAAACAATCTGTGGGTGTGGCCAACCTCTGGCACTGTAGAGCTGGCTACGGCTGGGTTCTCTGGGACAAACTCCATGGGCTCAACCTCAGGGTTTAAACATATGGGCACTTTATTTACCATTGTACTACATCTTCGCAGATTCCCTGTAGCCTTGGAAGAAGCAGGTTGAGGGGCATATATCAGTCCTTGGGCACCCTCTTCCTCAGTGGGATCCTCAGTTATCTTCACTGACGGTTCCCACAGTTCAGGTCCATCAACATGAGACTTTGTCCAGCTCAAAGAGGGTTTGTATTGTCCTTGATATGGATGCTGAATGCCCAGTCCTTCCCTTCCCCTTGGTCCTTGTATTTCCAGGATGACTACTGGGAGGAGGCTCCACCATCAGTCAGCAATGGTCCTTTGAGTGGAGGAACATCATGCAGTCCTCCCGGCTCCCTTGGGAAGCAGCAGCTTCTCCTGGGTGTCAATCCAGGTTCCTTAACTTTCTCCTTCTTCTGTTGACCAGCAGCCTCCCAAAGCTCTGTCTTCCCTCCTTTTTATTGGGCTCCTGGCTGCCTTGGGCAGGCGTTCTTCATTAGGCTGCTGTACCTTCCCCAGCTGCCTTCTCTCTCTCTTTCCCTGTGCCTTAGCCTTTTCCCCTGGCTGAGCTCTCTCAGCCATCTTAAAGGGGCCTGACGGCTCACCATGAGCAAGCTGGCTACCTGGCATGCTCATCACATCACCCAGTCCATACATTATATTAAGACTAAGAGTCTAACAAACAGTCCACACAGTGGTTCTCCTTTGTGAATCCCATTAAGATGAACAATGATCTGCTAGGCCTGGACATCCTAGCATCCCAGATTTGTTGTTGTTGTTTAGTCGTTAAGTCGTGTCCGACTCTTCGTGACCCCATGGGCCAGAGCACGCCGGGCCCTCCTGTCTTCCACTGCCTCCCGGAGTTTGGTCAAAAACATCCCGGATAGGAGGTTCCAAGTAGCACCAATACAGTGTCTGTCCTGATATCCCCCACTTTTGTTTTTCAGAGTGGTCACACTTGCTGGAGTGAAACTTTATAACCATGTCCACCATATTCATTTGCCAATTGCAGAGTGCTGGGCTTATGGAGCTGGTGGATATGACTGGGGCTGGTACGCCTGCCCATCTTGCAACAAGCAAAGAAAGAAAGAAAGAAAGAAAGAAAGAAAGAAAGAAAGAAAGAAAGAAAGAAAGAAAGAAAGAAAGAAAGAAAGAAAGAAAGAAAGAAAGAAAGAAAGAAAGAAAGAAAGAAAGAAAGAAAGAAAGAATATTGTTACAGTGGTTGCAGCCAATATTGCTGCTGCTACTAATATTTCAGTAAACTGGGTTGGGGTTGGATTGATCAGTTGTTAAACTTGGTACAGTAGGTTACCAGGATGCCTGGCTAGGAGGGAGAAGGAGTGGCCCATTCAATCTTTTCCTGCAGTTGTGTGTGTGTGCTTGAGAGAGAGAGAGAGAGAGAGAGAGAGAGAGAGATATGCACACCTCCCCTTCTCTTTATTTTGTTGAGACAAAGAGAAAGGTAACTGTTTGCCTTGTCCCTGCCTCCAGTGACAGGAAGGAATCACATTACTCAATTTTCTCCTCTTTTAAAAAATGAAGTGTATGAAGAGATAGAGAGCATCGGGGAGAGATTAGGCTGTATGTCTATATGCATAGAAAGAGAAAGAGAAGCAGCACTGCAGTGAAGAAAAGGCTTTAACATGGGATCCACTCCCCCACAGGGGCCATCTTATTGAAGGACCCTGAGTTCTGCCAGCATATGGAAATGTAATTGAACTGTGATAGGGCACAAAGGTTTCTGTCTTTCAAAGTGGCATGTGCTTGAGGACTTTCTCATGGGTTATACCTATAATGAGCAGAACTATACAGTATGAGTGCTTTAGTTATGAATTTTGGGAACTAGGTAAAAGCTGGAATGGAACAGAACAGGGTGAAAGTGGTATTTCGTAATCAAAATTTATGCCAAAAATAGTGGAATGCTATGGACAAACATCAGAACAGTATTTTAGACCTCAAATCTAATAAATCTTATACTTCTCTTAACCCTTTATTGCCCCCAAACCTACAAGAACAGAACACAGTGGCCCAGAATAGCAACTTCTGAGTAGGATGATCAAGCCAAATTCGTAAGACATGTGTGACTACATAAGACAGATGCAGCAAGCCACAAATCATCCTCACCAACAACACTCTAGTGCAGAAAACTGTTATGGTGAAAAACAGCCTGGAATGGTGAAGTCCAAGTAAGCCAACCTAACAAATTCACCCATCCCAATTGACTAGAGGGGACTGATGCAACCAGTCCCAAAACACCCCCTGGAACAACATTTCAGTATCTGTTCCAGTGTGTGATATAGCTTCAGCTGTGATACAGTATAGTATGTATTTATATATTTGTCAGTTTGCATGGTTCATTGTTCCAGTATTATGGGAGCAGAGTGACTGAGTCTAAGTGTGAGAATGAGGAAAAGTTGGGGTTAGAACTGCATGGCTTGAGGGGAAATGAAACAAACAGATAAGGACCAGTAGTCGGAGGGGACAGTTGGGAAAAGGGCATTTGAGAAAGTCTCTTGAGTTGAAAGGAAAATATATTTAAGAGTGATAGGTTAAAAAGTGAATATATACAATTTTGTGTGGGGGTGTACATTTTCTGAGCTCCTGGGACAAGCAAGGAACCTGGTATGGTATGTTGCCTTCATGCACTATTTGGGAGCTTCCATGGCCCATCTAAATAAAATAGTTGCATGTATTAACCTTTGGGCAGTTCAAGACAGAGACTGCTTGTTTCTGGGTGCCCCTGCAAATGTGGGGATGAGTTGCCCTCTGGTCCTATTCTGCAAGCCACCCATGGACTAACAACAACTCTTGTTGCATCTTTTTGAAACACCAGTAGGAATCTAAAAAGGAATTAGAGTGATTGTTTTAAAAACAACAGATTCTGGGGATACTGGGTTGAAACTACACATTTCCATTTTAAACCTAACATCTTCTTATAATACATCAAGGCTTAGCTGCAAGAGAAAAGTTATAATCAATGTCAGCCCTTTATGAGATTAGGTAGTGGTGGCTGATGTGTATTGGGGTTTGAGGGGGTAGAAGTCACATTAGACATGGGTATTCCTATAGGCAAACATACAGTCAGACAGGCATTTACACATGCATACACAAAGAGGCAGGTGAACAGGCAGGTCTTCACTCAAGACACTTCCTCAGTCTCCACCCCACTCATTCACAGCACTGCTCAGGTAAGGAGTAGAAACACATCTGTTGCTCCCAAATCAGAAATCTTCCCTCTGGCAACTACTTCCCTATTCTCTCTTCCCACCCTTCTCCATAGATTATGATGAGGCTTGAGAATACATCAGGAGGTAAATATAGGCAGAGCTCCGGCCTTCTGGCCCTGGAAAGAGGCTGACAGGAGTGGGTTGAGTGAGGGAAGCCTGAACCTCAGGTGGGACAGTGGCCCATTTGTCCTAAGGGTCCAGTTGTCATATAGGACTAGAATCTTGCTGGATTGTGCCCAGGATGCCTCCATGCTGCCCAGGCAAACAAGGGAGGAGCTGATGCATTACTGCATTTTTAAAAAGTCTATTTCAGAGAGGCAAGTAGTGTTATAAGATAAGGCAAATGTAATCACTTACCAACATGAAATTGACCAAACTCCGGGAGGCAGTGGAGGACAGGAGGGCCTGGCGTGCTCTGGTCCATGGGGTCACGAAGAGTCGGACACGACTTAACGACTAAACAACAACAACAAAAAACACACAATTGACATCAGAAAAGAAAGGCAAAATAATTTTGGATTACAGAATAAAATATAGGCATAATTTGACAGTACAGTAATTATATGTTTTTAAAATAACATTAAGTCCTTAGCATTGCCCTTTAGAAATCTGTGGTAAATACAATTTGATAGCATGGCATGGCCTGCTAGACATTGTATTTCCATAAGAAATACACAGCAGCATTAACCAAAATATTCAGCCTTGAATTTGTTCTGAGGATCTTTCCCCACAGCTTCCTGGAAATAATTCAGAAGTCAAAAATTAGGGTTTCATTTTACAATTTATACAGAGACAAGTCAGTTATTGTAGGTCATGGCTGCCCTCTGCTGTCTTACTTGCAAATTGCCATTCATTTCCAGTTATTTACAGAAGAATCAAACGAAATCCAGAGTCAGTTCAATGTGTGCAGTTCAATGGACACATGTGTGGGTTTAGAGTTCTTGATGTGAAGTATATTTTGTGGTTCCACTAACAGGTGGACAACACAGATGTTTATTTATTATATACACACGTTTGACATGGATTTATCTTGTTAGCTTATATGCATGGGACATAATTCACACACATTTTTGTCTCATCAGCTCCACTGGCTGTGCTGAGGTGTTATATATGGGGGTGGAGGTTCCCAGGGTCTTTGCCAGTTTACACCCATCATGCTTCAGTTCACATTCTATTATGATGTGAGAAATACTGCAGGCTGTATTATTCAAGTATACCTAGCCCAATATTTTGCATATATGCCAGTGTGAGCTCAGATAGTCATCATCAGCGTCCACCAATAATCCTGAGTGAAACAATCATTGAAGATTATCCATACAAATGCACATTTCCCTCTTGCAGACACCAGTTAGGGCAGTAACATTCTGCAATGGAATAACGACAGCACACTGTACATTTTCCTTTACACCTGAAAGAAAAAAAAAAAAGATAATTGGCTCTGTGTATTTTTCTTGCTATTGAACTATCTTGTCCCAACAAGTCACATAAAAGCTATGCACCATACCTCTTAATAGGTTACATCACCGACTGAGGCAAATAAAAGCAGTAATGAAAATAAAGCTATCTTTTGTTATTGATTCTTTCAGACCATTTCACCTTGGCTTTTCATTTACAAGCCACAGCATTTGTTAATGCACTATTTGTTTTCATCACTTGGGTATCGAATCCCCCAAGACATTCCCCTGAAAGAAGGTCGGCACCATTTTTTTTGCATTTATACAAGTCTCACAGAGCAACTTACCTTGTTTTCATGTAGTACAAAGCATATTTTAATGCAGTGTGCCCATCTGGCTTGATGATAGAGAGAAACAAAATATATGGGCTGAGTTCTAGACAGAAGCACAATGTTTCATTATCTATTTCAACCCAAACATGAATGGACTCTGAATTCTTCATGCATGTAGTGAGTATACGTGGCATTCTAGAGAACAGTTCTTGTCTATCAGCTAAATGAATTGACATTTTCTTATATAATAAAGTGTTTAAGAATGTGCCACCTGCAGACAGACTATGGAATATCCTGTAAGATCTTTCTGGAGGCAGAAACTTTTTTAATATAAGGACTCACTGCCACCTTATGCTTTACAAATCAATATTCAGAAGGGGTGTGCAGATTTTCTACTTTCCACACTAATTTAAACTGAAACTAAGGCCATTCTGAACATGTCATTCACAAGGTGAATTCAGATGTACACAGAGAAAAACACAATGTTTCTCAAAAACGTGAAATTTCTAACCACGTTTTCCTATAAGAAAAAGAACAGGGTACAAGAAAGGTGGAAGAATAGGAGAGAGTGTGGTTTTGAAACTGGAAGCTCTACCTTCTAATCACACTGAGTGATCTTACCAGGACTGTCCATTCACAATGTTTTTTTTTTGGGGGGGGGACTAGTATATTATAGTGGCTGGTATCCTGCTGCTTAGTATAGAAAGTCACAAGTACAGTAGACCCAACTCCTCCATAAAATTGATTCAATTGGCCTACTCTAGTTTCAACTTACTATGCTAAACAGCAGTTCAGCTAATGTAAGAATTTCAGAAGACCAGCTTTATAGCTTTATAAACTACAACAAAGCCTTTGACTATGTGGATTATGAGAAAGTATGGACTATTTCAGTCCATTCCTTACCAGTAGAGATGGGGGTATTCTCCCTTCCAATTGCTCCGGAGCTCACGGTCGACTATCCACTCCTGGTAGAAGGAGTGGATAGCCGTATTCGTATTCATATACAAATACGAATACCCCCATCTCTACTTACCAGTAAATAAAGAGTCCCTGCTGCAGTTCTCAAAGGCTTGGTGTGTATGTTCATGTGAATCATGGCAGGCCAAAACATACAACATTGCTTTCACAGTGCAAAGGGATTTTGGTCAAAGCGTCAGACATTTTGAATGGAAGTCATAGCTAGGATCTGAAAGAATGTTCCTACTATAAAGAGCTGAGATAGCACCCTTTGCAGTTTTCCTTTTAAGAGGGTTCCTGCAACAGAATAAGTCATGCACGGAAGAAGTGAATTTTTTTCTTTGTTCCAGCTTCTAAATATTCAGCATCCAATTTTCAATTTAAACCAGGTACAATTTAGTCTATTTACAACTGTTTCCAGTTGTCTGAGGGTCAAACCAGATGTTAAGTGAAATGTGTACTTCTCTAACTTTACTTTGTCTTTCTACAATGAAATTTCCTCAGAGACATGCGCCTCAGCAATCAGACTTGCAAATTAAAACAATGAGAATCACAAAACAAAGCAATTAAATGCAAGATATTTTAATTTTTATTTGCTTGTTGGCATGCATATAAATTAGCATCCAAATAATGAGTATTCACAAAAGCTCACAAGTTAAAAACTAGGTACAAGTTAAGAAAAGTTAAGAAGTACAAAATAAAATAACAGCACAAAACTTCCCTTAAAACCATTTTGTGTAGCAATAAGACTTTAAAATGTAGGAATGATAGTGAGTAGGTATTGAATAAGAAAAAGTAATTAAATATATAGTAACATATAGTAACGTAGCACACATAGAGAAATAAGATTTCTCACGCCAAATGTAGTGAACTTTAGCTGACCTTGACTTCCAGAAACACAATAAGGCCCACGTGACCTCCAAACACATTGGAATGTTACAGGATGTTACAGGGGAGGTGTGAAGAGGCCCATTTACAACACAGCAGATCCTCAGTCTTCAGGAAGAGCAACATCAACATATAGATAACAAATATACACCTTGGGTGCTAGGATGTCTGGAAATTAGAAAGACAAAGAGAGGGGGCCTCCATCTTTTTGCATTCCCTGTCAAGACCAATAGGTCACCAGATCAAAGCCTGAACACCAATTAGGGCAAGGATCCAAACTTGTTGCAGATTAGGCCCAATCACGGTTTTAGGGTTTTACGACTCCCTATTTGTAAACAGTATATATGTATCTGACCAATGTATGTTTGGGGCCTTCTCACTCTTTCTGAGAGGAGCCCCAGCTGTCTGTTTTGGCATATTTCGCTTTTTCTCAATAAAACGTGTTGTATCATAGCTGGCTCGTTTGTGTCCGATCCTCTGCTGGAGATTAGTTCAAATTTCATAGGAGTCTCAAAATCAAGGCTAACAGTAACAAATAATCAAAAGTCAATAGCCTTGTTCATACCTTGGAGTCCCTATTTTGATCAAAAAACAAGTGGGTGGGAGACTACCTAGTGCCACCCTGCCATTGATTTCCTCATGTGGAAAGCAATGGAAGAGGTGAGATTCCTGTTTATATGAAAGCTTTCCATGTAAGCAAGAGTCCTGATCTTCCAGCAAATTAGGAAACCTTCTTCTTTGGATACTTCACTTTCCAGTGGAGAAAGTGAGACTGGTGCTCCCCTGTATAGGTGTGGATTGAAACAGGGACACTTGAATAGAACCAATCTTCTGCCTAATCACAGCCACATACACTTCAGGAAGTTATAAGCAGGAAGTTTGTAGCCCTGAAAAACTGGGAGCAGAGGAGATCCCAAAGAAACAGAGTTGTGATGGTATTAAGCATTGTAATGATACAATACATATACCTCTATTAAACATCAATATGTTTACTAGCTTTTTTAAAAAAAAATGAGTATGAAGTATTAACCAAGGAAAGGATGAAAGTGTGTAGTTTCCTGAAGGCTTGGGTAAGCATAGAGTTAATGGGTTCTTATGGGTTGTAGCATTCACCCTTATTATGTTAAGTAGTCATGCATATTCATGTTGGAGGCTAATGTTGCTAAGAGGCAGAGCCGAGAGATATGTAATAAAGAGGCGGAGTCAGAGAGGAGTGAGAGTCAGAGAGAGTGAGTCAGAGAAGGGAGAGTCAGAGAGTGAGAGAGAGTGGAGAGATAGAGTGTGGTATTTGGGAGATCTGAGGTGTGATTAGAGTGAAGAGTGAATAAGAACTGTTATATCAAATAGAAGGTTGAGACTGATGATAATAGAAGTTACCTATGATTAATAATCAAACATCTGTAATCAATAAACAAGTTTTATTTAAAAGACAGTGAAGTTTGGACCTTCATCTTCATCCTTCCATAATTAATGTTGATTTAGTGATCAACTGGTGGCAGCGGGTGAAAAGGAGTAGTAGTTTGCCCTCGTGTGCTCTGTGTTTGGGGAGTCAGGCATGGGCCTCGAGGTGCGAACGCCACATGGGTATTGTCTGATTTTGTAACTGTAACACAAGTGAGAATAGTATGAGGTATATCATGGTTCAGATTTACATTCTGGGATCAAGAGGCAAGAATCTAGATTAGTTAGTTAAAGAATGGCCAGAATTCAGCTGAATATTTAAGAATATTGAAGTGAAATTGAATAACTCAGAACAGTGAGTTAATTAATGAGACCCCCATTGAATCTCCTAGTTTTGTGCTGAATCACACAACTGAAACACAAATAGGAATTCAATCAGGGACTCTTTACTATGTGGCTATTGGCAGCTCCAACTGATGCCATAGTACCAACTCTGGCATAAATATTTGATTGGACTCCGGCAATTAATAATTTATTGTTTTCAGCACAGACATACACGGATACAGACACACAGACACATAATCAGCTGGATTTGATTGCTGGGTTTCTTTAACATCTCAAGATAATATTTTGTTGCTAAATTTTGTAGTCCAATGAAATGTTCACAACTACAAATGAATGTGGTTAAAGTTCAGGCAGGTGTCTGACTGGAAAGAATATAAAGAAGCCACCAATAGAACCATAGTGATCTGGGAACCGGAAATCATGAGACAGAAGAGGAGCTAAAAATCTCAAGACAAGTAGAAGAGGGACAACAATGGCAGCAGCATCATTATGATACAAAGAACCAGCCTGGAAACTGAAATTTCTAGAGGTCAGAGATTATGAAGTGTACAGAAGGGAAAAGAAAAATCCCTGCAGCAGCCTTCCAGAAGAGAGGAAGTGAGGTGGAGGCAGAGATCTGAGGAAGCAGTTGTTGAGTTGGAGTGAAAATTTCAAGTTAGAGTTGCGACAAGGTTCCAGTGCTCAGTTTAAAACAGTCAGACTAAAAACTGCACATCTCTCCAGTATCTGCATATTTATGATTCACTTGGGCTGACTAGGAAAGCTGGCTGTTGATCAGATAGGAAGGTGAATGGTGACATCCTTAGCTATTTGCATAAGGACAGGAAACAGGATTTGTGTGACCTTAATATCTTTTAAGAACTGTAACAGACCCTTTTTGAACTAAGGTACAAAATTAAACTAATGTCCTTTAAAATCCACACTTGTGATTTTTATGATGGAGTTCTCTTTTGAAAGTTTATAAAAACGCATGGACAGAACAAGGTTCAAAATGCAATTAATATATCAGTAAAAAAAACATTAAAATATATTAGCTAAAGTCCTTCTGGCAAGAAATAGTATGTGTAAGGCAATTGCACAGTGTTTTTCCTCTCCTGTTGGCTCTCCTTTGCACAGCCAGTTGTGTGACAGTGCAATCACTGTTACATTGGGTCAGTGGCAAATTAAACTTCCAATCTCTGGCTCCGCAGCCAGATGCCTAGAACACTGAGCTACACAGCTGTTCTTGCTCTTGGTCACCCTTACATGATTACAAAGATAAACGTAATCACAGTCATTATATTTTAACTGTTCGCAAACTGCATCTGAAATCCTGTAGTCAGTCACAGCAAGAATAGGCCCCAGGACTGGATTAAGACCTTTAGAGGCTCTAAGCATTGGAAAAAATTATGGTGCCCCCTACCAATATAACACACAGAGGGTCCCAGGGCTTGGAAAAAAAGTATAAAGTACATTATATGCATGGAAATGCAGTAATTGTATAGCATGTGGCAAAAAAGAACCACATATTGTGTATAAAATCATATGTACAACCAAATTACTGGCTTCCAGCCAAATCTTGCACTTTCGCACTTTGATTAATGTAGACAGATTTTGTCAGAACCTGTAAACTGAAAAACTCAAACAAGAGCTTAAAACTCCTTTGGGGGCATTTTTAACAGTGGCTGTTATTTCTTTGGTTTGCACATATAGTGCAGAGGCCATGGGTTCTAAAAGATCAGCAGCTCTTTTTATCCTTATCCTCACCCAACTTCCCAAAATACAGAATAAAAAATTATAATACCAAACACAAAGCAATGATGACAATTGATCATTTCACTCAAAACATGAGTTTTCTCACTAGATGAGTCTTCTTAGTTTTTACTGGTTTATACTCAATTACTTTAGGTAAGGAGGTGGTTTTCTTGGAGCTCTCGAGGGAGGGAGGAGAGAGCTGAGGATGAGGGAGGGGTGAATGTGGGTTGTTAAGGAGGGTGCACCATTTGCTGATAGGCCCACTAAATCAATGGAACGTATGGAGGAACTGAGTCACCAAACCCCTACTGATTCAGTGGGTCTATTCTAACTGCAACTTGCTACCGTATTTCAGCCTGTATGTATTAGGCAAAATTGTATACAAATATGCATGCATTCATAAAAATTTAGAATGGTTGAAACAGATAACAAACTAAGAGTTTTAAATAGGCATTACAGAAATGGCCGTTGGGAGAATACAAAAACCTCATATTACATTATGTATGAATCTTTTGAATTTAATTTTCAATTCAAAGCTGTTGTGGCTCTTACATTTGGGAAAGGTTTGCTATAAGTCACAACTGACTTGATAGCACGTAGTTATTATTACTGTATTTGTATTTTATTATTGTATTTAATGTGGTACGTCTGACATAGATAACTACAGAGGGTTTGCCAATTGTCAGCTTTTTGTCAAGGCACCATTGGATTTAGCCAATGTGGTATAGAAAAGCATTATCCATTCCTAAAAGCAAATGTCTAGACTTGAATGAAGTGGGTGAAGACTGAGTCCTTTCGGTGTCCCCCTAAAACCTTTTCTCTGATTACTACACCTCAGGGTAGTGATAGTATTACAACACTGTTGTAAGAGTTGGGAGAGATTCATATTCTGAATGATGGAGAAGGAAAAAATACCCAAAGAGCAAATAAAAGAATGGAACAATTTTAGTTTTTAAAATAAAATTGAAAAAATCTGTCTGGGAAAATGAATGGGACCTGCAACAAAATGCAGGATTATGGAAAACTCCATCAAAGAATTCCAGGAAGTTCTTTACCGTGATACCCATTCCATCACTGCTCCACAGCATATACTCAGCTTTCCATTCCCATTCAGAATGTTTATTTTTCAATGCGACAGATTTTAATGGGCTAAAGGTTGAACATTTATATCATTTGGTGGGAGGTTGTGTTGCAACACCCAGAGTTCTCCCACGTCTCCTGATATTTCCTTCTGTGCATGGATGATATAATTTTAGCTTCATGTAGAACCAATTGTATTATGTGCCATTAAGTTTGAACTGACTTACAGTGCCCCCAATAAAGCTTTCAAAGTAAGCAAGATTTATTTTGAGGAGAGATGTTATAAATTCCACCCTCTCCCAGGTGAATTTCCATGACCAAGCAGGGATTTGAATCCTGATTTGAATCTCCTGAACCCTAATCTGTCAATCTATTCACCACACCATACTGGGTAGCTATGTAAAACCATAACTAAATGGATTTGTTCTGATTAGGCTATACTATTTCAGGGAAGCTGTCTTGACTCTAAACCAGTGTTTGGCATCAGTAATGGGCTGGATGAGGGCAAAAAACCTGAAACTTAATCCAGTCAAGGCAGAGATGCTCCTGCTTAGTTGGAAGGTAGATGAGGGAATAGGGATACTAACTGTGCTGGATGGGGTCACAATTCCCCTGAAAACTCAGGTCCGCAGCTTGGGTGTCCTCCTGGATTCATCCCTAAGCTTGGATGCCCAGGTCTCGGCGGTGGCCAGGAGTGCATTTGCACAGCTAAAGCTGGTGCGCCAGCTGCGTCCATTCCTTGAGATGTGGGATTTGGCTACAGTGACACATGCCTTAGTCACATCCCATTTGGATTACTGTAACATGCTCTATGTGAGGCTGCCTTTGAAGATGGTTCAGAAACTTCAGCTGGTGCAAAACTCTGCAGCCAGACTACTGACTGGGGCCAGCTACAGGGAGCATATAACGCACCTGTTACAAGAGCTGCACTGGCTACCAGTCCGTTTCCAGGCCCAATTCAAAGTGCTGGTCATTACCTATAAAGCCCTATATAGCTTGGATCCAGGCTACCTGAAGGACTGTATCTCCCTATCTGCGCCTTCTCGGCAATTAAGATCAGCAGAGGAGGCCCTCCTCTCGGTCCCATTGCTAGCATAAGTACAGCTGATAGGAACACGGGAGAGGGCCTTCTCTGTGGCAGCTCCCAGGCTATGGAATGTTGAGATTTTTAATCTAAACATGTATTAAATATAATGTTGTATAGTAGAAACTAAAATGGCTGATATAACCTGAGTCATGTATAAAGTGGATTCAGGTGTGTATCAAGGTTAAAGACTTAATGTTGTGCAGCTGGAGAAAATGATGTAATCTTATGTAATGTCCAAATGATGTAATGCATATTCTGGTTGGTCCCTAGATGTATAAAAGGCATGTGTAAAGGGGACATGTTATCTGCTGTAAATCAGATCATTTATTTCTATACTACATATTGTATCATATCATGTCATGCTGCCAGTTGAATGTCTGAAATCTATGCTCTCTGTATACTGTATTTGTAAATAGACTATGTTGAATTTTACTCTCTCAGCATTATAGTATCTTTGCAACCTGATATCTCCTAATTCTGCTTACATCCAGAAACATTAACAAATTCTCAACATGGAACACTCTCCCTCAGGAGATCAGGATGGCCCCTTCCCTGTTATCCTTCCGAAAAAAGCTAAAGACCCATCACTTCAGGCAGGCTTTACAACCATTACAACTGAATCCCTGAACCCCATTTTAGCAGATAATTTTAATCTTTTCCATGTTTTAATGTTTTAATCTTTTAATTTTATTTTAAATCATATATTGTTTAATTTGTCTTTTAATATTTAACTTATTGTGTTTTTAATTGTGTGAATTTTAATGTTGTGAGCCGCTTTGGGTCCCTTGTTGGGAGAAATGCGGCACAACAACAACAACCAACAACAAAAACATTATGCTATCAAGTCAGTTCTCACTTAGGTTGACCATTTCCAGGGTTTTCTACATGACACAGTGGGGAACTGAACTTCTTATTGCTAACTGCACAGCAGATGCTCTGACTTAAGAACTATCCAGACAGCTTTAGGATGCAGTATCTTCCTACAACTGTCATTCTAGCACACTGTGATCTAGAAGTGTTATATATTTCTCTAAGAAGAGTGGGAAAACAAAAGAAGGCATTTGGGCTGTTTTGTTTTTGTGTCACAAAGACCTCCCTTCCCCTCTTAGCCAAGAGCACACAGATGTTATAGGTTTTATTTTATAGAGGAGAATGTGCTCAGTAGTAGACTTCCCTCAGCATGCTTTTCATAGTTCTAAATGCATCTGTTAGGAGGAAATAACACAGATGGCATTGTGGGGGAAAAACAAGCACATCAATTGCAGAGACAGCTGTTTTGCCTTGGTTTCTAGACAGCAAAAAATAGTTTAATAGCACCTGTCAAACAAAGATAAAACAAATGAAACTCAATAAAAGAAACAAACACATGGCACAATTATACAAACAGCCCAACAGAACAGTCCTATCTTCTGTAAAGATTAACTTGTTTTCCAAGACTGTTGTTGTTTGAACATGCTGTTATAACTTGTAATGGGCAACTTTAAAATATGTATTTTTGAACCACATTTAAAAATACTTCTCTTTAAAAAATCCAATGGGCATAATCCAGACAAAGTTAAGTGTTATTGTCTCATTATTACAGCTGGGTGGAGAATAATTCATGGTTATATTTTCTATGGTAATCAGCAGGCCATGAATGCTAAAATATAGGTGAGCTTCAGCATTCAGTTATAATGGGATTTAAAGCTGGCTGGTAGTTCATTGGTATAGGTATCTGGTTGCAGAACCAGAGGTTGGGAGTTTGATTCCCCACTGTGCCTCCTACAAGTAGAGCCAGCCTATGTGGCCTTGGGCAAACTGCATGGTCCCAAGGCACCCCAAGAAGAAGGGAACAGTAAAACACTTGTGAGTATTTTCTACCTGGATAACCCTGAAAAATGGTTGCCATAAATCAATATTGACTTGACAAGACACGATGATGATGGTGATGATGATGATGATGATGATGATGGGATGTTTTACATTTGAGAGGGTTTGTATCAGCTTTAATACTTCCCAGGACTATAAGTAGCGTAAATATTTGTTTGCTTTTCTTGCATTAATTGCAAAATAACATAGCATGAGTTTCAATATTTTTTCCCCATTCCTTCTTTTACATCACAAAGTGTCCCTCAGTATCATACACTAATATACTTGATATAAGGAAAGCAAAATAACAGAATATACCACAGAGAATGTGTATATTATAATAATAATTACATGTTGTCAAGCCAAGTCTACCTTATGGCAACCCTCCCTAGGTTTTCTAGGCATTAAGTACACAAGGGTGGTTTACAACCCCTTCCTTCTGGTGGTACTTTGATATCATGCAGCTTGTCCAAGGCCACACAGGTGGCAGGACATTTATCCCCATCAACCACACATGGAGATCTAGGTTGGCCTCTCCCAACCACTGAGTTATACCAGCATTGTGCTTATAATATGATTAGGCAAACAGTAAAAGACTAAGGAAAAACTAATCCCAGTTTCCAAAGGATTGGCACATTGTTACATAGTTAGAGTGGTGTGGTTAAAGGCTGCATGAAGGAGCATAGTTTAGTTCTGGCATTTTTTGCAGATTATTTTCAGTTCATTCTGTTTGCTGTAACCTGCATTTCTCTCAACAAAAGAATCCAAGGTGGCTTACAAAACATGGCTAAATATGCAATAAACCACAATGTCAAAAAGTGATTTAAAACATCACCATCAAAACTGAAGAATGAAAACAATTCAAAAGAATTAAAAGGGCATTAAAAGAGATTTTTGAAAGTTTAACATTACCCATTAAAACCTTTTCCCAAACAGCCTCTCAGTGGTCTAAGCAGAAAGGTCTTTGCCTGCAGGCAGAAGGACATCAGGAAGGGGCCGACCTAGCTTTCCTTGGCAGGGAGCTTCACATCCTGGGAGTGGCCTCTGTAAAGACCCTCTCTCATGTCATCACCAAACATTTCTGTGAAGGTGGTGGGATTGAGAGAAATGCCTCCTTCTGAGATTTTAAAAGGGGGAGGGTCTTGAGGTGCTAGGGTGCACCTGGCTTGTGAAATTGGGTGGATGTCTAGGCATGGAACAAGATGTGCCTCTACACGTAATCAGTTAAAGGCAGGAAGCCACATTAAATGCTTCAGTCTTTGTCCAAATGACTGCATTTAATGAGGCTTGCTCCTGGGTAAACTAGCATTGCACTTAAATAACTAACTTTTGTTCAGTTTACATGAGGAGTTTTAAAAAACAAAAGCAAAAGCAAAGCATCCTGCTTATATACTATCCCACAATACTTAATGTTGTGAGCTGCTTTGGGTCCCTTTGTTGGAAGAAATGTGGCATCATCATCATCATCATCATCATCATCATCATCATGAAAGCATTCTCTGGGTGGTTTACAATTTAATTATGCAGGCTACACATTGCCCCCCCCCCACAAGCTGGGTACTCAATTTACCAACCTCAGATGGAGAGTTGAGTGAACCTCGAGCCAGTTACTGAACCTGGGTTATGAACAGAGTTTTCGCTGCAGTACTGCAATTTAACCACTGTGCCATGAGGCTCCCAAAAACATGTCAGACAACCTGGAGATTTCAGCTAATATGTGCTATGCAATAGCTGTTGTACCTAGCAATCATTTTTAGCCTATTTTGTGTTTTAAAATCTGTATTTTAACTAGTCTCCTTTCATTAAATTATATTTATTGATGAAGAATTGCAGGGTATCATTTAATCATATGATCTATCTGCATACAACTTTGATTGAGGTTACAGTTATTCCCATTTTCCATCAGGGAATTGAGGCTGTGGGACTACAAACAGCTGAAAGTCATGAAATAAATTACATAACTGAGCTAGGATTAAGTGGAATAGCACTAATTTATTGCTGCAATTTTAATAGATTGATTGAAATCCTGTTATATGTGTATCTGGGAGTAAACATCATTGAAGTCAGTGAGACTTACTTGTGAGTAAACAGGCATAGCATTGTTCTCACAGTAAAGAAATTAGTAAAATCTTAATTATAAATGATGAAACTTCTTTCTGAAATAGACTCCATGGTCCCCAAATTTCTCCTTCAAAAACCTCATCAATAGTTATTAGATATTTTTTCATAATTTTGGCAATTGAGAATTAGGTCCATCATTCTTTACTTTACTTTACTTTACATTCAAAAAATGACTGGTACAGAAAAATGAAGGCATGATCTATGTGAGCACCCATCATGCTATGCCATTTTAAGAAAAAAGACAACTGAGTTCATATTTATTTGAAATGCAGAGGACAAATAAATTGAAGATATATTATGGAAATTTGCTATCATGCTTGGCTCCCATGTTAAATATTATGATTTATTCTCCACCTCCTTTCTTCATTAGTGATGGAAAGGAAAAAAAGATGGAAGGAAAAGGATAATGTTCATATTAAGAAAAAAATGCACCTGAATAGGTATGATGGGTTTTCAAGCAATAAAATGATAAATACGTAAAACTAATTTACTATGGCAGAACACTTCAACATTCACATCAGGCATGTAATCTAAACGATTTATTAGAATATGTATCTATTCTTTACACCTTGTTTTATTGTGCTTCTTTATAAACTGTTTAAGCTGGGTGGCATGTTATACTTAGATGTGTTGCCACTCCCTAGAACAGCAAAGTAAGAAAAATAATCATTTGGGGTTGGGGGGAACAACTAGTGCTAGTCTATCAATGAAATACTTTGCATTTAACAACATACAGACAAAAATATATTCCATTTGAAAATCAGTAAACGTTATAAACTGGCCTTACTGCACTTCAGTCACACTGTGCTTTTTGTCATTCTACTGCTTCAAAAAACAGTTAAGGAAAGGTTTGTGATGGGGAAACCCCTCCCAAAAAATCCTGTCTTTTATCAAATGGTAAACGTACAATTCCCCTTCACGGATTGCTGCCTTGTTGTGGCGAAGGGGCTTGAGTAATTCAGAGAAGCTATGGGCTATCCTGTGCAGGGACACCCAAGACGGATAGGTCATAGTGGAGAGTTCTGACTAAACGCGATCCACCTGGAGCAGGAATTGGCAAGCCACTCCAGTATCTTTGCCAAGAAAACTCCATGGACAGAAACAAAAGGCTAAAAGATATGACGCTGGAAGATGAGCCCCTCAGGTTGGAAGGCGTCCAACATTCTACTGAGGAAGAGCGGAGGACAATTACAAGTAGCTCCAGAGCTAATGAAGTGGTTGGGCCAAAGCCGAAAGGACTCTCAGCTGTGGACGCGCCTGGAAGTGAAAGGAAAGTCCGATGCTGCAAAGAAAAATACTGCGTAGGAACCTGGAATGTAAGATCTATGAACCTGGGTAAGCTGGATGTGGTCAAACAGGAGATGGCAAGAATAAACATTGACATCCTGGGCGTCAGTGAACTAAAATGGACGGGAATGGGCAAATTCAATTCAGACGATTATCATATCTACTATTGTGGGCAAGAATCCCGTAGAAGAAATGGAGTAGCCCTCATAGTCAACAAAAGAGTGGGAAAAGCTGTACTGGGATACAATCTCAAAAATGATAGAATAATTTCAATACGAATCCAAGGCAGACCTTTCAACATCACAGTAATCCAAGTTTATGCACCAACCACCGATGCTGAAGAGGCTGAAATTGACCAATTCTATGAAGACTTACAACACCTTCTAGAACTGATACCAAAGAAAGATGTTCTTCTCCTTCTAGGGGATTGGAATGCTAAAGTAGGGAGTCAAGAGATAAAAGGAACAACAGGTAAGTTTGGTCTTGGAGTTCAAAACGAAGCAGGGCAAAGGCTAATAGAGTTTTGTCAAGAGAACAAGCTGGTCATCACAAACACTCTTTTCCAACAACACAAGAGGCGACTCTACACATAGACATCATCAGATGGGCAATATCGAAATCAGATTGATGATATTCTCTGCAGCCAAAGATGGAGAAGCTCTATACAGTCAGCAAAAACAAGACCTGGAGCTGATTGTGGCTCTGATCATCAGCTTCTTATAGCAAAACTCAAGCTTAAACTGAAGAAAGTAGGAAAACCCACTGGGCTAGTCAGGTATAATCTAAACCAAATCCCTTATGAATACACAGTGGATGTGAAGAACAGATTTAAGGAACTCGATTTGGTGGACAGAGTGCCTGAAGAACTATGGATGGAGGCTCGTAACATTGTACAGGAGACAGCAACAAAAAACATCCCAAAGAAAATGAAAGGCAAGAAAGCAAAGTGGCTGTCCAACGAGGCCTTACAAATAGCAGAGAAGAGAAGGGAAACAAAATGCAAGGGAGATAGGGAAAGTAACAGAAAATTGAATGCTGACTTCCAAAGAATAGCAAGGAGAGACAAGAGGGCCTTCTTAAATGAACAGTGCAAAGAAATAGAGGAAAAGAATAGAAAGGGAAAAAACAGAGATCTGTTCAAGAAAATTGGAGATATTAAAGGAACATTTGGTGCAAAGATGGACGTGATAAAGGACAAAAATGGTAGGGACCTTACAGAAGCAGAAGACATCAAGAAGAGGTGGCAGGAATACACAGAGGAATTATACCAGAAAGATCTGGATGTCCCGGACAACCCAGATAGTGTGGTTGCTGACCTTGAGCAAGATATCCTGGAGAACAAAGTCAAGTGGGCCTTAGAAAGCATGGCTAACAACAAGGCCAGTGGAGGTGATGGCATTCCATAAAAGATGACACTGTTAAGGTGCTACACTCAATATGCCAGCAAGTTTGGAAAACTCAGCAGTGGCCAGAGGATTGGAAAAGATCAGTCTACATCCCAATCCCAAAGAAGGGCAGTGCCAAAGAATGCTCCAACTACCGTACAATTGCACTCATTTCACACGCTAGCAAGGTTATGCTCAAAATCCTACAAGGTAGGCTTCAGCAGTATGTGGACCGAGAACTTCCCGAAGTACAAGCTGGATTTCGAAGGGGCAGAGGAACTAGAGACCAAATTGTTAACATGCGCTGGATTATGGAGAAAGCCAGAGAGTTCCAGAAAAACATCTACTTCTGCTTCATTGACTACACAAAAGCCTTTGACTGTGTGGACCACAGCAAACTATGGCAAGTCCTTAAAGAAATGGGAGTGCCTGACCACCTTATCTACCTCCTGAGAAATCTCTATGTGGGACAGGAAGCAACAGTTAGAACGGGATATGGAACAACTGAGTCGTTCAAAACTGGGAAAGGATTACGACAAGGCTGTATATTGTCTCCCTGCTTATTTAACTTATATGCAGAATACATCATGTGAAAGGCAGGACTGGATGAATCCCAAGATGGAATTAAGATTGCCGGAAGAAATATCAACAACCTCCGATATGCAGATGATACCACTCTGATGGCAGAAAGTGAGGAGGAATTAAAGAACCTCTTAATGAGGGTGAAAGAGGAGAGCGCAAAAAATGGTCTGAAGCTCAACATCCAAAAAACTAAGATCATGGCCACTAGTCCCATCACCTCCTGGCAAATAGAAGGGGAAGATATGGAGGCAGTGACAGATTTTACCTTCTTGGGCTCCAAGATCACTGCAGATGGTGACAGCAGCCACAAAATTAAAAGATGCCTGCTTCTTGGGAGGAAAGCGATGACAAACCTAGACAGCATCTTAAAAAGCAGAGACATCACCTTGCTGACAAAGGTCCACATAGTCAAAGCTATGGTTTTTCCAGTAGCGATGTATGGAAGTGAGAGCTGGAACATAAAGAAGGCTGACCGCTGAAGAATTGATGCTTTTGAATTGTGGTTCTGGAGGAGACTCTTGAGAGTCCCCTGGACTGCAAAGAGAACAAACCTATCCATTCTGAAGGAAATCAAACCTGAGTGCTCACTGGAAGGATAGATCCTGAAGCTGAGGCTCCAATACTTTGGCCATCTCATGAGAAGAGAAGACTCCCTGGAAAAGACCCTGATGTTGGGAAAGTGTGAAGGCAAGAGGAGAAGGGGATGACAGAGGACGAGATGGTTGGACAGTGTCATCGAAGCTACCAACATGAATTTGACCCAACTCCGGGAGGCAGTGGAAGACAGGAGGGCCTGACGTGCTCTGGTCCATGGGGTCACGAAGAGTCGGACACGACTTAACGACTAAACAACAACAAAAAAAAACGTACAATTGACATCAGAAAAGAAAGGCAAAATATTATTTTCAATACAATATAACAACTGCCCTGTCTTTTGTACCTGGCTTGATTGATTTTAGACATTTGGTTTGGGAGCTTATGTGAATCTGTAGTGACCACTTCATACAGTTAACTGAATATGTGAAGTAGCCTATTGTGTCTTATCTTAGGCTATTCAGCACAGTCTCAAGGAGTGACTACACTAGCGCTTGTCCCACTGTTCAGTCCACTGTAGTGATGTGCTGGTTTGCTTCTTTTTCCAGTGACCACATGACTTAAGTGCCAGTGTGAACCAGCCCATCCCCAGAACATTCCTACCTGAACCTTTCTGGGTCCCTATCAGGGGCTACTGTTTTTTAGATGTATGTAGGCTAGATTCAGTTTGGTTCATTTCCAGTACATGTGATCTCTGGGATCAGTCCAAAGCAAGACATATTTCACCTGTGGGGAGGCATCCCCTTAAAAATATGCTATGGATATTACCTAATTTGATCCTAAGGCTGGAAACTCAAGGCTGAGTAGTCATTGAGGATGAGTTAACAGTATGGCCCTGACTTAGGTAATGCTTAGGGTCATGTTAATGTTTTCACTGTAGATCTTTTGTTGTTGTTGTTGAGAATGAATTTAATAAAGCTATTACATGTATACTCACTCAAATTGTTTCTGGGTGTGGACATAAATTGCTTTCCAGAAGAGATACAATGTGCTCTTCTCTATATTTCTTTAAGCATACTTGTCTTAAGCCCTATTTTGCCATCTTAAAGCTATCTGAATTATTTTCCTCTAAATTTAGGGTCTCGTTGATTACAAGGATGCCATATTGAGCAAATCTGCCACAAGGTTTATAAGCTCACCTCTTAGGCTGTGACTCAGTAATGTAGCTCTATGTGAAACAAGCACAATTATATTCTGCTTCCATCCTTCATGATCTGGAGAAGACCAAAAGGTGAACTAATAATTCTAACAACCTGAGGTAATTGCATTTGCTAGGAACATAAAGTTGGAATGAGCTTCTGAGGCTTCATAAGAATATTTTAATGCACTACATAATCTTGGAGAGTGTATAGAAAAGGACTGACACTGCATATAGTGTACCTTCAAAACTGGAAGTAATTCACTGGACAAAATTATCTTATTTAATATAGAGCCATTCTTTATGGAAATAAAAAGCATATTCCAGCTCACTGGAGTGGGGTTGCATTAAGAAATAGGTTAACACAGTTGCATTAATGTGCATCATATGTCATAAGTTAATAAGCATTTCCAGAGGTAGTTAATTGTCCCAACCACACAAGCTTCAAATTTTGGTTGAAATACATGTCACTTAATTTCATTTAAAGTAACTGAAATGTGGGTGTAAGTCATATATTTCAACTGAACATAAAAATCCTTAACTTTATCTGGCTTGTATTCTATGGCTTGACACACCATCAAAAAGAAATGATGAATTATAGTATATAATAAGTACAATGAAATTAAACACAGTGTCTGTTTTAACCAAGTTAAATTCAGAGAAGACTGGAATAGTCATAGGGAGTGTGTAGAGATCATGTAGGTCACCACTGTAGTATTAACTATGCACCAGCCTGCTCAGTCTTAGGAATATGTATCTGCTCTGTGAGGATTCTCTTTGCCCTGTAAGCTATTTTGTAGCATTCTTGACAAGATACAGAAAAGCGGATTTTGTTACATGAATTAAGCACATTCTGGTAACCACTACTTTACTGTCAGTGATGCTTTAACACAGTGTTTCCCAAAGGGGGGGGGGGTGTCACAAAGTGTTTTCTGGGGGGGAAGGTCACAGGTTGCCTTATATGTGTTGTAGCCCTTATTAAATAATTTCTTCCTTGACCTTTCAGAGCGGGATGTTAAAGTCAGTGCATGTATGTATGAGAAACAGGCCCTTTGTAGGAGAAAGAAGCCTCTACGTTCTGAAAGGGATGTATTTACCCCATTAAAAATGCTTTTTTATGCAAATATGGTGGTGGAGTTGCATGTTACTTGGATGTTGTAAAAGGGGGCCATTACTTGAAAAAGGCTGAGAACCACAACTTTAACACAAGTAACACCAAATGCCCAACCCCCCAAGATATGTTGCTTTTTTTTTTGCACAGTCTTTTAAGGTTAAGAAGCACTAGAAATGTTCGCATCTTTTTTTCTTTTGTTTTTAACTGCCAGTTGTTCTGTGCTTGCTGTGTGTGTGCTTTGGTACTCTGAGGGACAGGACACTACTTTTGTACAGAAACATTTTGAGCAAGTTTCATACATCGTGGTGGAAAACAATAGCAATTTTTCAGGGCTTAAAATCCTTCATCTCCATATCTTGTTGAGTTGGAAAGGCACAGATTGACTAAAACAAAAAAATATAGTAAGTAGAGATGGGGGTATTCATATACGAATACAAATACCCCCGCACAGCTGGATGTGACAAGGGTCCAGCCTCCTGGGGCCAGACCGTCCACTCACCCATCCGCCACCAGCATCAGCTCCGCTGTCCCTTCCAGTCGCTCTGGAGCTCCCAGTCGGCTTTCCACTGGTCAGCCTGGCAGGGAGACTTGTCTCCTCTCCTCCTGCCAGGAATGGATAGTCCATCAGGAGCTCCGGAGCAATTGGAAGGGAGAGCGGAGCAGGTGCCAGCAGGGACAGGTGAGTGGATACTCACCTGTACTTACATGCACTCAAGCTGTCCCACAATGTTCTCTAAAAGATATTACAGCAGAGATGTTATCTTAATGTCTAATCAGTTTCAGGGAAGTAGGCACCTGTGTGGGGCTATTCGTATTTGTATTTGTTAAATCCTCACCATCAAACAACAGTCATCTTAGTTTGGGGGCAATTCACTCACCAGCACAGATTGTGTGGACTAGAAAGAAGGAGGCAGATTTGCAAAGAAATTGGATATTTTTGTTTGTTTTTGTAGTAAAGATAATCCTCACTAATGTTAAGACCTCTGTCAAGAGTTCTAGAAAATAAAATGTTGCCTTTCATCATATTTGCTGTTGAAGATGAGTTAAGCAAGATTTTATACCACTACTGGAAAATGGAGAGGATTCTAAAAAATAAGGACTTTGGTAAACAGTATGAAAAGAGTAATCAAGGGATTTACCCACAGATAAACTATCACATTTTTTGCTCATTGTATTGCTTCAGATATTTTTGCATTTTCCTCCCATACCCTCATTACTACCAGATGAATGGGCAAACAGTTGCATTATTTGCTGGATCTCATGAAGGTTTCTTATTTTCTTCTGAACACCTTCTCTTTGTCTGACCTGCAATTATTTTCATACTCTAGTCATGAAGGAAAACATCTAAACTGAGTCTCTTAAAACTCACAAATGCTAGTTAAAAATAGATAGGTCTCAAATCCATAAAACAGAAAGAGAGACAACAAAACTACTTGCTGTGAAAATGGATGCCCATATGCCAGAACCTCCTGTCACTTCCAGAAGTAACAAAGGCAACTAAGTAGGTAGCGATCAAAGTAGGGAAAATGCATACTTTCTTATTGTCTTCACAGAAGATGCGAACAAAAGCAGCTTTAAATCTGTCAGCACATCATAGTCAGAAGTATCAGCAGCCTGGTAGCAGCCACACCACAGGGAACCGAACTGGTAAATTGCCCATCAGCAAAGAGTGAATGGTGAATGAGAGAGTGAAAGAAAAGAGCACACTGAAGGAAAAGCATTAACATGCAAATAAAAGTAATGTCATTTAATGAGTGACATTAATGATTGCTAGTGAAAAATGGCATGGGCTATTATGACATATGCATAAGAATGTTCATCACTTTGTGTATTTCAAGAACTTGACTGAATAATAACATGAACACCGCCACTAATACATACATGCACTCAAGCTGTCCCATGATGTTCTCTAAAAGATATTACAGCAGAGATGTTATCTTAATGTCTAAATAGTTTCAGGGAAGTAGGCAGTGCTGTTAGAAGTGTTTATTTTATCCACTGTGATGCCTCTTATGAATCATAGAATAATAGAATCATAGAAAAGTGAAGTTGGAAGGGGCCTACAAGGCCATCAAGTCCAACCCCCTGCTCAATGCAGAAATACAGTCAAAGCATATCTGCCAGGTGATTACCATATTTTTCTGTGTATAAGATGATACTTTTGTCTAAAATATTTAGATTAAAAATTGAGGGTTGTCTTATACACGGAAGTAAGGAGGGGGAGGGATCAAAGCGCTTTGATTCCTGCTTTTTGTGAAGAAAGTGGAGGGGAAAAGCAGGAATCATCAAAGTACTTTGATTCCTGCTTCCCCCCTCCACTTTCTTGGGAGGAAAGTGCTTCCCTCCTCCACTTTCTTCACAAAAAGTGGAGGGGGAAAGCAGGAATCATCAAAGCGCTTTGATCCCTGCCTTCCCCCTCCACTTTCTTGC
Source organism: Intellagama lesueurii (assembly GCA_037013535.1). Classification (NCBI taxonomy): domain Eukaryota; kingdom Metazoa; phylum Chordata; class Lepidosauria; order Squamata; family Agamidae; genus Intellagama; species Intellagama lesueurii. The sequence goes on along the minus strand of JBAJHW010000003.1, from coordinate 51,986,414 downwards.
GAAGAAAGAAATTTTGGGTTAGAAAAGTGGGGGGAGGGCGTCTTATACGTGGGGGCATCTTATACATAAAAATACAGCATCTAAGTTTTTCTTGAATGCCTCCAGTTTTGGAGCACTCACCACCAACTACATTGGTTGCAGTGTTGCAATGGGTGACTGTAGCGTTCACCCCTTGTTATGCAAAATAAGTCATGCATTATTCATGTTGTATGCTAATGTTGTTGAGAGGCGGAGCCAAGAGAGAGGTTAAAAGGTGGAGCCTGAGAGTCAAGAGTCAGTCAGAAGAGAGTCAGAGCAGAGTGGAGAGAGAGTTAGAGAGAGAGAGAGAGAGCTGGGAGATCTGAGGTGTGATTAGTGAGAAGAGTGAATAGTAACCTGTAAGATCAAATAGAAGATTGTTATTGATGCTTGATAAACCTGAAGAAGATACTTATGATTTATTATAGAAACATCTGTAATCAATAAACCTGTTTTATTTAAAAGACAGTGATGAATGGACCTTTATCTTTCTGAAGCAAAGTACGTTGATTTAGTAATCAACTGGTGGCAGCGTGTGAAAAGGTGTTTTGTTTGGTTTGCCTTCGTGAGCTCTCTGTTTTGGAGAGACAAACAGGGGCCACAAAGGGGCCAACGTCACAGTGACAAAAATAGTAAATCCCTGCCCCATAACAGAAAGCCCATATTCATTTTTTTAAAAATGCCTCTGGTTTATGAATGTGGAGTATTATGCTGCATCCTCAATTTAAAATACCAGGAAATGGCCCAGTATTGATGCACAGTATTGTGCCCGCGTTACCAACAGGAAAAAAGATGCCAAGCTTTACATAGCAAAGGGCAACCTGAATGTTGACAACACCATTGGCAAAAGTCAAGATGGACTATAGAATACTCTCTTCTGCTCACTACTATTCACAATGTGACACCTAGTAAATCCCAGAAAATCCCAGAAGATGACACCTTTTTTCATCAGTTAACCACTTCTTACTCAAACACAAAGCAATCCTCTGAGCTGTTTTTCAACAAGTGTGACACAGGGAGCATGTGTGAAAGCCATTACTGCTGAAAGAATTTTCAAGATGCTGGCCTCCTGAGTGCATAGAAGTAGAAGAACTGGTAGTTGGTTCCTATGGCCTCACTTCCATCAGCAATCTCTTTGCAAATCATTTCGCAAATTGGTTTAGATTCATAGATGATGTGTTCACAATATGGAAGGGTAGTGAAAGAAATCTATGAAGTTTTTTCAGGTGGATAAACTCTACAAATATGAACATTCCATTTGATACCCATTACCACCAAAAAGAATTACATTTTTTAAGATCTAGCCATGGAGAAAGGAGGGTGGGAACTACACACAACACTTTGCAGGAAACCATCTAATTGCAATACATACAGTAGATTTGATGACTCTCATCCCAGATCATTAAGGTGCAAATTACCATATGGTCAGTGTCTAGTAATGAATAGAAACTATACTAGAGAGGAAGATTTATTTCAGGAATCAAACCTACTAAGGAACCATTTAAGAGATAAGGGCTATCCCGAATATGTTATAAAGAACAGCTTTGCTGAGGCTGCTCATTCTGAATTCACCTCTTAAAAAAAACATGAGGAAGAAACTGTAAACCAAGTTAGCTGTGTTTTGACTTTCAGTCATATTACCAACAAGTTACAAGGCAGCATTAAAAATACTGGTATATTTTGTTATATCTGTGCAAAGATAATAAACCATGGTTTCTTACCAAAACAAGATAAACAGTGAGATATTCAATTCATATTACATATTTTGATAGGTATCAAATAAGATGGCTATATCTAATTTCCTCCCACCCTCAAGGTTCTTGATTCTTGGGAAGTATTAAATGTCCAAACATTGCCACAACCACTTCCACTGTAGCTACCAGGAGTGATGATTTTCAGACATTTAAGACTCCTTTCCAACCTGCTTTCCCCAAAGGTTTCTCCAGGACCAAATGGGATCTTAAGGGAGCCTAGAAACCCTTGGGGGCAGGGAAGGGACAGGAAACTTTTTATTAATAAAATGCAGCAATTTCCCATGACATCATCAGACTTATGCAGCGTAATTTTGCATTACTGGATTTCAACCAATGTTTCAGAACTGTTAGAAAGCAAATGGAAAAGCTAGAAAATGGATACTTAAGACACACTGCTCAGAAGGACTAATAATTAATGATTAACTATCAGTGATTAATAATATATGAAAAGCTTTTAAATCTTTTAGTAAAATATATATTAATCAACAAAGACAAACAGATAAATGTAATATTCACCACTTTAAAGCTTAAAAGGCAAACAGGTGATGGAAAGCTGTTGACATCCAGTAAATATTGAAAATGAACCTTTTTCCTTGTGGACAACTTTATTCTTGGAGAAAAATGGCCTGACTGTTTGCAACAGAGAGAAGTCACAGTATAAAAATTAACTGATTTAAAGGAGGGATAGATAAGGAGGAGGAGGAAATATGAATAGCAACAGCTAACAGAGACTGTCTTCTGCCTGGCAATTTGTTATACCTGGTAAGATAATTATATTCTAACACTGGTGTGTATTTGCCATCTGTCTATTGATTTTTTACCCAGCTTATGGCTCCTAGAAAATGAGTAATATTATGTTTTTATATTATGGGGCTACAATTTCTGTTACTGAGTACTTTTGTCATAATAATAGTTTTTTATATATATCTGTTAAATTCCTATTTTTATGTATCAAGTTTAAGGTCTCCAAATAAAGGAAGAATCAATTGTACTTGTTTGGTTACTATACAACTTACTTTTCTGCCCTGAAATGGATTGGGATGTTTAGAAAGAGATCCAGAAGATGATTTCTAACATACAGTGACTTATTTTGGGTCTCATGTAAACAAAAATTCTTCTTTTTAGAAGATGAATATTACACCATAAGAGGCTAATTTACAGATATTTCCTGGCCCTTTGAGGTTTCCAATTTAAAATCAATAATTGGTAGGAACAAAGAAGAGGCAATATAATGGACCTAAACCTGACAATTTTATATTTATTGTATTCTTTGGCATCTCCTTTCTTGGAGAATTAAAAGTGTGTTGAACATTTCTAATCTGTGTGCCATTGTTTTGTTTTCCAAACTTGTTGATATAATTTTAAAGGTGAAGTCTGTGCTGCTTGAAATAGTTCTGTCAGTATCCTATCCAATGATTTATTTGTTCCAAGTACTTTTAAAGCAGATTCTATTCTCACTTCCTAATATTGTGTATTCTTCACAGGATTCTTCTTCACAGGAACCTGTCATTTTCCATAGTTCTTCAGTATATTGCTCCCACCTTTTCTTATTTTAACTTGATTAGATAATGTGTTCTGTTGATTTTTCAGCATCCCTAGTGTCACAAAAAGGTGACTACTAGATCTTTTGTATCCCAAAAAGAACAATACTATATACATATTAAACAGCAAAAGACCTCACAAGTCATATTAATAAATGCAAAATGAATATACTTTATTACCTATTGATTACAATTCTAATAAAAGGGGTTTCATGCATTCAACACATTGACACCACATACATGCTCACCAAAGAGAGAAGAATTCTTGATTTGCATCATCCAAGTTCCAAAGAAAGTAGTTGGTTCCAAAAGCCTTTGGTCTCAGCAGACAAATTATACTTGTCCGGACCCCTCCTTTTATATTCTTTTGGGGCAGGTTGCTAGCTGAGCATGCATATTAGATACTTCTTTGTTTTTCCCTAGATAAATTGTCCTTATCACCTATTGTGAAGTATGGAATGCTTTTAGTTACACTTAGTGGGTCTTCCATCACTAGTGGACAGGTGTGGAATTTGCTTGCTCTGGAGCATCCTTGTACCAGGGTCTTCTTAATCCCTGAGCTTGCTCTACTCCCTCAATTAGCAGCAGATATTTTTTGTTAACTTACTGAAAGCATAGTTGAAAAAGTTCACAGTTCAAGAGTTGAATTTCTCACAATGAGGGCTTATAGCCAGAAATGTAAAGTCCCATTCTTCCTTTGGTCTTGTTGGTCTCCATCTTTGTGTTCTTGCTCTCTCTCTGGTTCTTCACCTTATTCCAGGCCAAACATGCACACACGTTACAGTAGTCTAGGTTTAAATTTCCCTTTGATTTCTTGGATCTTATGGAAGGAAGCTCTCATTTTTCCACTTTTGTTGTTCTCCTATTTCTTTGCATGATTATTTTAATAGTTCTCTTTGTCTGTATGGAATGATAACATTGACATACAGTATTTGTATTTTAATCATTTTGCAAACTGCCTTTGGTCTCTGTATCAGAAGAAACATAAGACATTAAATCAATCAATCAATCAATCAATCAATCAATTGATATCATGGTGTGGGCTGGTGTCTTCTGAGTTTATTTCCTTTTTTAAAAAAAAACCTCCCTTCTACCAATATCTGGCTAATAATCAAGACTTGACATCATTTCGCCTCCAATCTCTGGTGCCACCTCCCCTATTTACTATTTATTATTCAGATTGTAAACTACTTCACATGCTGGAGGTGTGGGTGTACTGATCAAGTCTCTCCTTTTATGTAATGAATGTGAATGTGTGATTTTGACATCAAATTGGGATAGAATTTAAAAAGATCCTGTCCTGTCTGGCAGTTGTAATTCAATATGACATATCGCCATCCTATTTGGGGGTGATCTTACATATGCACATCGCACCTGTGCTTCTATATGTGTCAGCTACATGATGCTATGAGTTCTGTTAGGCAATATTGTTTCCAAAAAGCTCATTGAACCAGGCTTTAGGGATGTGGCCTGCCTTATTTATCAAAGTCTCAAAAGTTCTAGGTTTAATTCTCTCATCATCTTAATCTCTGGGGACAATGCACTACACCTTTGGGGTACTGGACACAGCTAAACTTGAGAACCTGTGAGAAGAATGAGTAGGATTTTCAGCATCAAAGTTGAGAGACAAACCCACACTAGACAAAATATATAGTATTGTTTCTAATTGCAACTCATAAATTACAGAATCACATTCGTACTTTGCCTTCATTCAGCTGCCTCATGAGTTTCTAGATAGGCTGCTTTTGGTGAAATTTACAGGACAAAATTTAAAGATAGTAAATAGCAGATCTTTATAAATATTTTGGTTCCCAACTTTTCTTTATGATCTTTAAACACTTGACATTAACGTATACTTGTAGTCAAGTTTGATTTCTCCATGGTGGATTATTGTTAACTTTCCAGAAATGGTATGCAAGCACATTTTTTTAAAAAGGCATTCTTATTTGTGCTGCCAATTTCTCTAAAATACCAAACAGACACACCAGGAAGCACATGCACACCAGGAAATAACAGATATAAAATACATGTATTTTACTTTGCATATATATTACTGTCAAAAGTCTAATCCAGATGCAAATGACCCTCCAGTAATGGCATATAAAAACATTCTAAAATCTGTGAATGCAGCACTAACATTTGTCATTTTTAATCCACTTTGTCTTCTTGTCTAAAATGTGCAGTAAGGTCTCCACAATGCAGAGAGCCAACCTGTCGCGTCCACCCAGTGTCCCTTGTTTATTATCTCTTAAACATAGGTTCACCCCCCTGGATGCGTTTCCTCTTTGCACACTGCCACCAAGTATTATTCTCACAATACCAAATATGTATTTCAGACACGTGTGCTGCCAACTATAACAGGTTTATTGAACTTTTAAGTTTGAGAATCACAGGAGTAAATTATAGATGTTCTTTTATTGGTATGTAAATCACAAAGGGAAAATCACAGATGTTCAGGATCACTCATTAAATAGGGTTTGGTTATGCATTGGTTTAAACGTATTTTTATTCACAACAACAATATACTATTCTCTATTTCTTATAACTCTTCCCCTCCTATTCTCTCTATCACTCCAACTGTTCAATCTCTGTATTAACCTTCTCAATTCCCTATCTCTCCCCTGCTTCTCTCTCTAACCATCTCTAACTGATTCCAACTGTTCTTTTGGTTCCACCCCTCCTGTCCTATCATAGGCTCCTGCACTTGAGCTCCACATGATGGACAGGAGTGACGTAATGTGATGGCATTCCGCCACACAACCTTATAAATAAGTCATCATCACTGGTCCAGATATGTGCTCTCACTCCTCTCCTCTCCCCACACACGCTGTTCAGTATTTGTTATATACCACATAGCTGGAAAGGGGGAGGGAAGGAAACAAACAAAAACTTTCTGTCAGAAGCCGTCTACTTTAAACATTATGTGTTCTTCTCACAACATTCATCTGTGATTCTATAGCAGAAAATCCTAGATAGATAGGAAGCTGCCCCACCTGGTGGCTCGATGGAACATAGGAAGCTCACTGTCTTATGTTAAGTCAGTTCATTGGTCCAGCTGGCCTGATAGAGTTGCACTGATTGACAGAAGCTCTCTAGGGTTTCAGACATGATCCTATTTCAGCCTTACCTGGAGTTGCCAAGGATTCCCTGTGACCGCCTGCATGTCAAGCATGTGCTCCATTGAGCCACAGTCCTTCTCACTAAAAATATTGTGTTGCAAAGAACAGCAAGGCAAAACAAAACAGTTTAAGCTAGTCCTGTGATTAGCTAGGAAATAAATTGGTATTACTTACAAAAAGATCCTCAGGATCTGTTGAATGGCAGTAGTTTCCCTGCTCCCACCTGTACTGCTGGTGAGTGAGGTGGTGGTTTTTTAACCCAGTCCCTGAGGAGAGATGGAGTGGGCTGATTGGAAGGCTGTGGGCTGGGTGCAAAGAGTGAAGCAGCATAGTTCAGAGCACAGCTCCTTCCCTCTTCCCACCTCTTTCCCCCTTTCATCTAGGTACTAGCTTCACCATCTAGTTTGCTGTGTGGATTTTCATCAGTAGCTGAATTTGAGGAGCCTCAAAAGATGCTGGCCTGGATCAGACTGGTCCCCTTCCTACCAATGTGTTTGCTATATTGACCTCTTGACAAGACTGCTTGCAGAGTAGGTATCATCATAGGGCCCATTGACTGGGTTAGTACAGGTTCAAGAAGTAAAAATAAGAAATAACCATTTGATATGTACTTTGAGAGATCTTTTAGGAGGAAAAGAGGCTTCCTCAGACCCACTCACTCCATGACCAAAAGGACACTGCAAGAGATGAGTCCTTCACTTGTGATGTGCCTCATTTACCACCACAAAATCAGGGTGTCTGGGGTGGCGATAAGCCAGTCCACCCTAAGGTGCTAGCAATGAGGAAGTCTGGACAGCTATAAGGATGGCATTAGCCCAGACTCTGGGCTACTCAGACTAAGACAGAACGAGGAAACCTTTTTTATCATGGTCCAACAGAGTACTTGTACTAAATGTATGTATGTTAAGGGTATTTAATAGCTGCAAAACCCTTACACTTAAAAAAAAAGATCTTCATCTGTAAAACCAAAAGGAATTGCATCATTAGAAAAGTTTGATAGCACTAAAACCAGCATGGCTGAATCCCAAGAATCCTGTGATTTGTAATTCAGTGAGGTACTTAAGCCCTGTTCAGGTATTCAGCAGGAGAATACCTAAAGCTAAATGAGGCTGCGGGTTGCATAAAGACTGCCCACAGATAGGGAAGATCTTCCTATTCTGAAAGTCACCCTCCATGCATGACCAGAAATTGTGATGTGGATTGCATGGCTAGAATGCTCTCCCTTCTCATTTTATTGGTGCTGAGTAAAGATAAGTTTGCAATCAAGAATAATGTCACTCCACGTTCAGAAGTTACTTTTGAAGGTAATTTTAAGTAACTTCTTGTGTGTGTGTGTGTGTGTGTGTGTGTGTGATGCCATTTTATTATTAATCCTAAGCCCCCCCCCCAAAAAAGGATAATAAAAAGTAATGGGCAGCACAACAAGAAGGGATGTCTCATGGATTGAGATAGGTGGTGCTTTGGAATGAAATTTCACGAAGAGGCGCTGTCTCTGCTGCTTGAGCCTTCCTCAATACCAAGCAACACATGGCTGAGATGTAATGTGAGGTTATGCCTGTAAAAATATGCCAGGCCTTGTGCCTGGCATAGTTGTGCAATTGATTGTGTGGCTCACACTCTCACAGTTCACATTGGGACAATTGTGCAACACAACTGTGGAAGTACTTCATGGATATTGCTCCTGCCTTATTGTAATATTTCTTACTACATCTTCAGCTTTGTGCTACACACACATGTAGCTAGCTGTACAACAGGATTTCACCCATTGAGTTACTTTTTCATCATTGCAATTAATAACAATATCTTATATTTCAAACATTCTCTTTTCCACTAATATTCTTCCACCTGTCATAGACATCTGTGTTCATATGTCAAAGTTCTTTAAAAGTGTCTTAATTTATAAGTGCTGCAAAAACAACAACAACACTTTGCCATAAAACATTACCCAATATTAGATCTGGTTTTATAATACTGCTCCACTTCCATGCACTTTGGATTGCAAGCCCTTGCATCCCAGGGTTCAATAGCCAAACTTAATTAAGACTGGATAATCTGCATAAAAAGGTAAAGGTAAAGGTTCCCCTTGACAATTTGTCCAGTCGTGTTCGACTCTAGGGGGCGGTGCTCATCCCCGTTTCCAAGCCATAGAGCCAGCGTTTGTCCGAAGACAATCTTCCGTGGTCACATGGCCAGTGCGACTTAGACACAGAACACTGTTACCTTCCCACCAAGGTGGTCCCTATGTATCTACTCGCATTTGCATGCTTTCGAACCGCTAGGTTGGCGGGAGCTGGGACAAGTGACGGGCGCTCACTCCGTCATGTGGATTCGATCTTACAGCTGCAGATCTATAGACCTTACAGCACAGAGGCTTCTGCGGTTTAACCCGCAGCGCCACCACGTCCCTGCATAATTAGCATCAAATACGGTGCTTTTTAACTTCCAGGTTATTTGCTCTCATTACATGCCTCACCCAACTATAAAAGTACACTTTTCACAGTCCAACTTGCCTGATACTGAATCTGTGGTGCTTTTACAATGCCAAAAAGAAATAAGGATCATGTGAACTGAAAAACAGACTGTTGCAGCCTAAATATGTATTCAGTTTTCAGGCACAAATACAAAATAACATTGTTTGACTCATTCTCTTTTCTCATGGAAGATGTACAAGTTTTGAAAAAGGCAATAGAGGGCACCAGCAGGCTGCTTTTGGTGTAATTCTCCACAGAGAGCAGATTTTCTTGCTGAAATGGCATTTAACATGGCAGGCTTCTCAGTATTTGACTTTCAAATTTAGAAGAAAGCAATGGGTGAGGGACAGGTTATGAGAATGCAATCCATAAAACAGACCTCAGACAGCTTTAGGAGAAAGAGGAAAGTAAATTTCAGCTTTAGTGAAATCTGTATTATTATATAAATTCAGTTATATCCTTGAATCATGTTAAGCTCTGTATAATTAGTTGAGACCATATATCATTAGGTCAATCAGATATGAAATAACGATGCACACTGGCTTAAATAACTACTTTCTTGCTGTGCTTTAAAACAATAGCAAGCTAAACGCAGAGTAAAAAAATGATTATATTCTGTAGGCATGGCATGTATCGAAAGAGCTGGGGAAATGTGGAAAAGGTTAATAGAGGATACCATGTCATTTTAGCAATTGGCAATTTTCGCAGTAACAGAGAAACCTGTGGAGGAGGATATGATTTTTCACCTGGAAACATTTTCCATGTATGAATTGGGAAAAACCTTGCATTTTATTTCTGATCTCCAGTATCCTGCACCTTTATAGGGAAAGTCTGTCCTAAATCAGCTCTCTCTCACTCTCTGCTTTGAAAACAAAGGGGTATGTTTTGTGGGCAAAGTTTAGTACTACAGCATTTTCAATGGCAAATTCATTGCTACATAAGAGGTTCTGGGTTGACAGTCTTTAATGAACTTTAAAACAACAACAACAACAAAAACAGATGATAACTCCAACAAGTAAGTGGATTTTCCCCCCTAGGATCTCAAACATTTCCTGAAAGGAAACAGTTTTCAAAAGTAAGGCATCTTATTGTGCAGTCTGGAAATGAATCCAAGTACGTCTTCTGAGAAACTGCAGCTAACCGAGGGCCTGATCACACAAGGCAAATGTTCCCCTCTTCTAATTATACTTTCCATACCTCTGTTGTACTGATACTTTCCATACCACTGCAATCGTTCCAATGTGTTTTAATGTTACTGATTCATTTTCTCCTATTTGAATTGTTATGGCTGGCTACACTGTGGTGCTGATTTACTTTCTTGTTTTCTTGGGCACTGAAGCCCCTTACTTTAATTTTAAATAAATAAATAAATTTATCCTATATGTTGAAGTGTCAGGAATGGATTTCTGTTCAGTAAAATTTCCTCTGTTGTGCCAGCACCTGTGGAAGAAGTGCATTGCACTAAATGGACCCAGCACCCCCATTGCCGCTTGCCAGACAGTAGGTGGAGTGATGCAACACCTAGCAATGCCCTAGCATACTTGGCTGTTGACATAAGCTTACTTATATATCAACATACCAACTATGAAATTTTAAAAAAATATATAGCAGGGATAACATGTGGCAGTAATGGTGGCTGCCTTCCCCAATGACTTGGTTTCAGAAAATAATTGATAGGGTTGTGCACACAAGTCGTACCACTAAGGAATAGACTGAAACACCATCAGAACAAAATAACAGAAGCCTCACAGCAAGGGGGAAACAAATCACAATTACAATGCTAGCCTGATAAATTATTCGATGATGGTCATGTGTCATGTGACCAGAAGTTTCTACAATGATCTAACACGGGTATAACTAGCGAACATTTGCCTCGTGTGATCACACCCTGAGCCCCATCTGGAAGAGCTTTCAGTGGACTTCCAGGGACCAAACTGATTCATTGACAATAGATGTTAGAGTCCTTTGCTTATGATTGCTAGAAGGAACATGGCCACATAGTACAGAGGAAAATCAGTATGTTCAGTGGGTTTAGTGGACTGGTGATAATGGAGCCCATGTGATCAGAAACAGAAGATTTTAGGGACAAGCTTCCAGGAATAGCTATGGTCTCACTATCATTAAATGCTTGCAAGTATTCCAAGCTAGGATAGAGCTTGTGTCTAATTCCTTTGCATTACAAAATTAATAAACAGACCTTTCCATAGAGAGAATGATGTCCTGCTTATTAATTTTGGAAGCTGACCTAGCTTTGGATGTGCATGTGTGTGCATGAATACATTGTTCAATCAAATTATATCTGTTTGCAAATTGTCCACCTCCCTCAAAAGAGCTTGCTGGGTTTGGCACATCTGTTTGCTGTTGACAATTTTTTTCAGTGAACAGCATATGCATATAATCTGAACAATGTTTTTGGTGAACTGAGCATAGAGTAGTAATTGTGTTTGCCTCATAAAAAGCCATATTGTAACCTTTCTGTTTTGTGATTAGGTGAACCAATGCTGTGTTTCCAGACAGAAAAATGAACCCTGCCGTTTGCCTGCGATAAACAAAATTAGACAAAACGGAACAGAATCTTCTGGACATACTTTCATTCAGCTTTCAGGCATATATTTGCAGTAGTATTCTCCCTCTACCATTCTTGACAAATGTTCTTGTAAATAAACTCATTTATCTTAGTATTCATGAACAACCGAACTGCAGAGATAATGAAAATGGACTGACTGGCAAGTATACTGACATGCTGCATTTTACTTTTGAGTAGTGTGCAAAAATACTAACATGTAAAGCTCAGTTTTTAGTATCACCATATATACTACCATGTAACATCATTCCAGTTTTTGGATCTGTTTTATTTTTCAGAGATACATAGTGTGTAAGAGAGAGAGAGCGAGAGAGAGGACAGTAAGCATTTACAGGGAGTGTCTCATGGACCAAGTACTGAAGGGCATCTTACTCTAAAATGGCAGGAATGGACTGTTCCAGTCATGAATCTACTGTGCATTTAGTATGGAAAGAAAGTGTACAAATTGAGGGCATATACAGAATTTTGAACCTGGGGCTGATTTATATGTGCAACCTGCCAGTGAAATTGCCAGCACAAAAGAGATGTTTCTAGGCAGTGATTGGAAGCATGGCTTTTCTAGACTACAACTCCCAGAATCCAACTGCCAAAAAAGCCATATTTTCCACCTCTGCTTCTTGGCAAGTTCTTAGGAACTAAATGACACCTAATATTTGACTTTTATAGCTTCAAATTGTAAATTGTGTCCCAATGCAAACAGCAGTTTCAGAATTGTAGCAAGGCAGAGAAACCATGTAAAGTTGTGTGAATCCCATTCATTAATGCACACACACATATCCCAGATGACAAAATATGCATTTTTAAAAATCTGCATATCAACTCCTAGGATATGTTTAACCATATAAGTTGGGCTCTGTCTTAATACTTTACTGAAAAGAATGTTTTCTCTGCCTAGCACAGGTAGGTGGGAAGGAAGGACAGTTCCTTCTACTTCAGGGCTACTCATTGTAAGATAAAAGCTTCCAAGGCAATGGAAGACATTGGATTTGGTCCTGACTAGACATAGGCATGAACCAAACTATGAACCAGTAAAACCAATGAACTTGTGTGCTTCAGAGGGTGAGGTAGCATTTGACTAATGGAATGAAGTATTCTTCCAGAAATCATGACTGCTAAAAAATGCATGAAATTCTCTATTAATGACATATTAATTTTCTCCGCATCTTCCGGTGAATGTAAACAAACTCCAATATTTATGCACATTCCTCTCACCACTCATATTAATTGCAGCACAGATATATTATGGTTCTATTGTAGTAACTTGGGTAGCTGATTTATCAGTAAACAGCACAATTTCTTTCAATCAGTGCTACATAAACATGAAACTATGCAGTGCTAATACCACCTGTTTTTCACAAGTTTTTGATACTACCACATGGTGCTCTAGTACTTCAAGTGGGGATAGAAATGGTACTTTTCATTCCTTATGTCACTTAAAAAACATTTTTACCTATTTGTGATAAATTAAAAGAATGAAATCCCTTTAAAATAATGTTCTGTTGTTGTTGTTTCGTCGTTTAGTCGTGTCCGACTCTTCGTGACCCCATGGACCAGAGCACACCAGGCCCTCCTGTCTTCCACTGCCTCCCGGAGTTGGGTCAAATTCATGTTGGTAGCTTCGGTGACACTGTCCAACCATCTCATCCTCTGTCGTCCCCTTCTCCTCTTTCCTTCACACTTTCCTAACATCAGGGTCTTTTCCAGGGAGTCTTCTCTTCTCATGAGATGGCCAAAGTATTGGAGCCTCAGCTTCAGGATCTGTCCTTCCAGTGAGCACTCAGGGTTGATTTCCTTTAGAATGGATAGGTTTGTTCTCTTTGCAGTCCAGGGGACTCTCAAGAGTCTCCTCCAGCACCACAATTCAAAAGCATCAATTCTTCAGCGGTCAGCTTTCTTTATGGTCCAGCTCTCACTTCCATACATCGCTACTGGAAAAACCATAGCTTTGACTATGCGTACTTTTGTTGGCAAGGTGATGTCTCTGCTTTTTAAGATGCTGTCTAGGTTTGTCATTGCTTTCCTCCCGAGAAACAGGCGTCTTTTAATTTCGTGGCTGCTGTCACCATCTGCAGTGATCATGGAGCCCAAGAAAGTCAAATCTGTCACTGCCTCCATATCTTCCCCTTCTATTTGCCAGGAGGTGATGGGACCAGTGGTCATGATCTTAGGTTTTTTTGATGTTGAGCTTCAGACCATTTTTTGCACTCTCCTCTTTCACCCTCATTATGAGGTTCTTTAATTCCTCCTCATTTTTTGCCATCAAAGTGGTATCATCTGCATATCTGAGGTTGTTGATATTTCTTCCGGCAATTTTAATTCCAGCTTGGGATTCCTCCAGTCCGGCCTTTTGCATGATGTATTCTGCATATAAGTTAAATAAGCCGGGGGACAATATACAGCCTTGTCGTACTCCTTTCCCAATTTTGAACCAATCAGTTGTTCCATATCCAGTTCTAACTCTTGCTTCCTGTCCCACGTATAGGTTTCTCAGGAGATAGATAAGGCGGCCAGGCACTCCCATTTCTTTAAGGACTTGCCATAGTTTACTGTGGTCCACACAGTCAAAGGCTTTTGCATAGTCAATGAAGCAGAAGTAGACGTTTTTCTGGAACTCTCTATCTTTCTCCATAATCCAGCGCATGTTAGCAATTTGGTCTCTAGTTCCTCTGCCCCTTCGAAATCCAGCTTGTACGTCTGGGAGTTCTCGGTCCACATACTGCTGAAGCCTACCTTGCAGGATTTTGAGCATCACCTTGCTAGCGTGTGAAATTAGTGCAATTGTATGGTAGTTGGAGCATTCTTTGGCACTGCCCTTCTTTGGGATTGGGATGTAGACTGATCTTTTCCAGTCCTCTGGCCACTGTTGAGTTTTCCAAACTTGCTGGCATATTGAATGTAGCACCTTAACAGTGTCATCTTTTAAGATTTTAAATAGTTCAACTGGAATGCCATCACCTCCACTGGCCTTGTTGTTAGCCAAGCTTTCTAAGGCCCACTTGACTTCACTCTCCAGGATGTCTGGCTCAAGGTCAGCAACCACATTATCTGGGTTGTCCGGGATATCCAAATCTTTCTGGTATAATTCCTCTGTGTATTCTTGCCACCTCTTCTTGATGTCTTCTGCTTCTGTTAGGCCCCTCCCATTTTTGTCCTTTATCACGTCCATCTTTGCACAAAATGTTCCTTTAATATCTCCAATTTTCCTGAACAGATCTGAAGCCACTCCAGTATCTTTGCCAAGAATACCCCATGAACAGAAACAAAAGGCTAAAATAATGTTCTACAAATGCAGTAATGCAGGCAGTCAACAGTGGGTCTGTTGCTGACTGTTCATGTGCTATCAAGTCAGTTTTGACTTATGGTGCGTTTTTGAGGGTTTTCCAGGTAGAGAATACTCCAAAGTGATTTACCATTCCCTTCTTCTGAGGGCACTCTGGGACTGCACAGCTTGCCCAAGACCACACAGGCTGGCACTTCTCCCAAGTGGCACAGTGGGGAATCAAACTCCCAACTGCTGGCTCTGTAACCATATTCCTAAACCACTGAGCTATCCAGATGTATTTCTTTCTGTGCCTTCATATTCCTGTTCTGTGTTCTACAGAGACCAAATGGATAGTAGCCACAACATCATTCATAATATAATATGTCTACCTGTGTATTCTTTTAAAGTTAGGCACAATCAAAGTAAGCGCATTCTTAATATTGCTGCATGTAAATCAGTGAGGCTTTTAACAAGTAGTTATCTTTTATTAAATTATATTGATAGCTGGTTGGGGAGCTCAGTGAGCTACAATACCTGGGGTTGGGAGTTTGATTTCCCCACTGAATCCTGTAGAAGAAGAACCATCCTGTGTTGACTTGGGCAACTTACATTGTCCCAGAGCACTCTCAAAAGAAGGGAGTGGTCAGCCACGTCTGAGTATACGTAAAAAACCCTGGAAAATGTTGCCATAAGTCAGAATTGACTTGACAGCACCTAAATATAATTTATTTGATATGACTGTGATCCACATAGCTAACTTTGCTGTCAAGACTGTCAAGCTATTATATTTTTCTTTTCATCTCTCTCCATTTAAAAAAAAAGACTGAATGTGAATCAAAAATGATAATAATGCAAAATAGTCTTGTTTTTCCTATGTTGTGTTCATATTTTGTATTTTGTAGTTTTGTTAATAAAAATATTAAATTAAAAGAAAAAAGAAAACAAAAGAATAAGCTGAGCCAGGTTTATGGTGACGTTTTGGAAAAATGGTCTCTGCTGCATTTACAGTTATATCATTGGGTCCCAAGTCACATGTTCACCAACAGAAGGAGGCTACAATTTTAAATTTCCCACAGTGCCTCAGAGCAATACTATGTTGGAGACATTGTCAAAAATTCAAAATAGTGGTTCGGGTATCTATGACAGATGTCTCTTCTGGTGGGTCATGCCAAGATGCTCAGATGTTTGGATCTGCCCAGACGTACTAGATGCTGAAGTTAGAAATGAAAATGGCAATAGCATATCTCCCACAACAGTCCAAAAAGGTACCAGTAGGGTCTACGGTTGCCAATTTACTTGTGTGCAGAGGTTTTGTTGCACTTAGTTCTGTCCCAAGCAACACATTCTCATCTCACAGTGGGAATTACTCCAAAACAAGGATATGTTGAGGACTTCCTCAATGAGCAAAAGGTTTTAAAGATTGTCGCCTGCTGTACCACTCCACTGTATGACTGCTTGTGTACAAAATGGCAGGTAACATCTTCCTTACTATTAGATTTTTGGGGGCTAGAATCATGATCTTTGTAGATCAGGCAAATAGTTGCTGCTTCCTGCATATTCTGGATGGAAGCAGTATCTCAAGATACACTGCAACATTTCAGAAAAGGAACTAAGACCATGGCTGGCTTGAGAACAGAAGGGTTCATGCTGAGCTATCAACCTGTACTCTGTATTCCCTGCCATCATTGCTGCATGCCTGAGACACTCCCCTTTTAAATTACAAATATTCCCCCCCCCCCTCTTTCCCCACTGCTGTGATTTTGAACTGCTTCCAGACATGATGTCCTGGAAGTTAAATCATTCCAAATTATTGTGGGTTAAAGGAAAGCTACCCTGCTGCCATGTACCTCTGTGTTCATGGTCTTCTTTTTCCTTGGAGAAACACGGAGGTACTAGCAGCCCTTGGTTTGAGCTGGCAGTGGGGATCAAACTGCCTGAAATTATGAACACATTGCATGCACAGTAACAGACCTAGGCCTCCAAAATGCAATTTGCAATTAAAATTTTATAAGAAAGAAGTATCCATGTAGATCCCACATGTTACTTGTCCTATTGCTCATTGCCATTTATTTTTTGGCTAAAGAGATGAACCCCAAATTCATGAACTTCCACTCTATTTAGAACACTCTCCTGTCTCTATATTGATACAAATGCCCAGAGGTGCCATTATCTCTCTAAGCAATACCTCTCCTTTGCATGGCATGGTTCTTTATTCTATTATTCATGTGAGGCAGGATGACAGCATTTGAATTTCATCACTGTTGGAATTTTGGCCACTGCCATCTTCACATACAATTTAAAAGAGCAGCCATCCTCTCCTAGAATCATGATTGTTAAGAGCATTCATCAGATGGAAACATAAATGACAGTGAATTTGGGTGGCTCTGGGAGATAATTCGCACTAGCAAGTACATCACACATCTTCAAATACTTATTACACAAAGCCATCATAGCTCATGTGAGGCATCTAGGCAAGTAAGCAAAGGGGAAGTAAAAATGTCATGTAAGTTTGCCTGATCCTTGAACCAGAAAATTGCCATATGCAAGGATACAAGCAATGATCTGACCAGCTATCAGTGACTTGCAACAGAATGTGTTTTGTAATGGGTTTTAATAAAACCTCTGCTGCAGTAACTGATCTTTGATAGACCTCACATGGACATTATAGTTTGAGAATGCATTCATTAAAGATTGAGTACATACCTGTACATACCTGTAGCCTATGCTTCCTATATAATATTTACAGGGTTAATCACCCTCCATATATTGCCTATTACAATATATCTACATATCTTGTGCTTAATTTACTTCACGTTCTGCGTTTTCCTTTCATTTAAGATTCAAAATACTAGTATGATGTATGGGTCAAGCATGCACTGCTCCCCACAAGTAATGTAGAAGTACATGACCTGCTACACTTACAGGGAAATACATAATTCCATGTAAACTGTGATAAATCAGGGATTTTTTTACATAAAAAAGATACTTAAATTATTAATTTAATCAGGCATGCACAAACTGTGAACTGGAGTGTTAAAAGTACCACAACAGTGGGAGGTCAAAGCAATAAAGAAGAATAACCTTTTTATACACCTCAGTTAATAGCTTTCCCTTCCTATCTGTTTCAATATGAGACATCACTCCACTAAGCTGGCTAGGTTTTTTGCCAAGTCCTACAACTCCCTATGTCATGTGGTAAAGTCCAAGAGATAAAATTGGAGGATTCATTCATTAAGCCCTTTCCTCTGAGGGATATAAGCAATTTTTATAATCTCCCAGGGGAGTTCAGTGATGATATTTTGTCAAACTGTGATAAGGGAGGGTTAAACTGCTTTCCTCTTCAGACTGTATTCATTTATAGCACACAGCAATAGCTAAAGGGTTATTACTCAAACTTAGAAGAAATGGGACCAAGGGGATATCCATCATTCCAAGACCCAAGGGCAAGGAAAACATAGGAAAACTATATATATATATGAAGAGGCCACAGGTAATTGAGGCAAAGAGTTTGTTCTTAATTGCAAACAAAATATAGAGGGTGACAAATAATACTAAAAAGCATATATAGGTTTTGAAATAACCTCAAAAAGCCTTGAAAATACTGTTGTTTATTGAAAGAGAAAAGTGACAGGAATGATAGTATAATGCAATATCACTTGAAAAGAAACAATGCTTTCATCGCTCGTGTTCTTCTTCTAACTAAAACCTACTCTGGGAAAAGTTCCTGAAAAACATTATGTACTATTTATCATATTCTAATATGGTTGTTTGGCATTTTTCAGATGCTAACATGGTTCTATATTTGCAAAGCATAGTATTTGAAAAGCCGTGCTTAAAATAAGACATTGTAAAGTATTTTATTTTCCGGTTGAAAGCAGGTATTTGCTGCTATTAAAATGGTATATATGAAGGCTGTTTTGACAGAATGATTGTTTAGAGTCCTTGATGCCATTGTTTAAAAGGAGAGACATCCCATTCCAGAAGCATAATTAACAACAAATAAAGGGGCGGCAATATTAAAGTCCACTACAATGAAATGAGGTCAGAATCCATCAAGCTGCATTAAGTAAAAACAGAAAATACAAGAGAAACACAGTTGTCTGCCAGTTTATAGTTTACAGTGAAATCTTAACAGAATGATGGAGTAGAGGTAGGAGGTCTCACTCATTCACATGCCAGCAGAAATGCTCTTGTACTGGAAGCAATCCTTATGTTGCTTCATTTCAGAGAGGGATCTGCTAGCAGAACACCTCTCCTGGCTGAGATCTGTTGGCATAAAAACCAAAAAGGGGGCAGAGAATTGGTGAAGTAAGGAACAGCCCGAATAACACAACATTCAAACTTTCTCTAGCCCAGGGACACAGGCAGTGTGCTAGTAAAAAATTAGTGAGGGTAGTCCTAAATTTTTTATTTATTTTTATTTATTTATTCGATTTCTATCCCGCCCTTTTAGACAAAGTCTACTCCGGGCAGGTTCCACCAAACATTATAATTAAAACAGTTAAAAACAATTCAAAACAATAATGATTAGTAATGCTCAAGATGGGAAAACAGAAAATTATGATAAAAATAAGAATTGTTTCAACATGCCTAGAAATCAGTTTCAATATGCCTAGTCTGGAAAAGGTTTGGATTCAGCTTAGCTTCAGCTGGACTAGTGTCAGCTTCGATGGTCCTGAACCATCCTGGCTGGTTACTATACCTAGCACAGTGAACCACATTACAGATCCTTATGTCATCAATGTACAGTTCCTGGTGCAGGAAAAAATGGCAACAGTGTTCAAAACCTATTAACATCTAATAGGTTTTGTAATTTTACATGGCCTGAGTGAATTAGTTGAAACATCTGCTGCACTGTGAGTCTATGTGATAGTGGTGGATCTTACAATGCTGAATCATACATTTTCAGTCACCCAGTCTTTCTTTTAGTTATCCAGGTAACATTCATCCTGCTACTAACCCATAAAAAGACTGCTGGCAATATATGGAGATATATTCTATGTGGAAACAGCTTTCATCCTCCTCCCCACCACTCCAGGATAATCTATTGATTAGAATTGCTTCACTGTAATGACGCTGAATCATAACATCACTGTCATGATCACTGTTGGCACATCTTCTCCCAAATAACTGCCAGTCTGGCTCATAGAAAGAAACTAGCCACACCTCAAGGCTCACCCTTGTACAGCCAATTGAAGGATCACACCGCGCCACACAGGCGCTGTCATTTTCTATAGGACATTTGAGGTGCATTCCAAGCAAAGGTTCTGTCTTTATCCCCTATTGCCATAAAGGAGAAGCTATTAAAAAATTTTCTTTGCCCTTCAAAAATGGTTCAAGATGCAAGAGAGGAAAAAACAACCAGAACCCATCCAAGTATATCCTTTACTTTACCTGTCTTGGGAGGTACTAACCTAAAACATTAGTTTCTCTCCAGTTCTTATGTAGTTCGTGTGCCTACGGATTCCCTCCCATGGCACTTCATTAAAACTGTACTGAGCATGGACATAGAAACCTTCGTACCTGGTTGTTGTTGTTTTTTTTGTACCAAGTGTTCCAACAGCATGTTTCTTGGTAGAACATTTCTTTTTGTTACTGTGTGGACCAAACCTTCAAAACACATCAATACTGGCTCTTCGTGTAATTTACTACTACCATGGCCAAGAGCATAGCTATAAAATTGTCAAACCATGCTGAGAGATAACATTGATTTATCTGGCAAGTAACCTGCCATTGGAGAGCATGGTAAAAGTATAGGATCCTCCAAGATCTGCTGAATATCCGTGCTCAAGATGTCAGCAGCTTGCTTTGCTCTTTTAAAAAAGAGACATGTCAACTCGTTCTAATACACACTGCCTCATTGCTACCTGTGGCTTAGTTTGCTCAACAGTTACAAACAGAAGTTTATCACCATATGCTTGAACCATATGATATTTGAGCTTCAAACATTATCTACAGAGTGTATTCCATATGTTCAATTCAATATACTGTACATGATGCCTATTCTTGTCCTTGAGATATGTTCTCTCCTCCACTATTTCAGACCCATTTTTATTAGTTACGTTACCAAGTTGTAGTTCATTCAATAACTATCCATTTCTAGTTCATTGCTGCCTTTTAATTCAACAAAATCTGTAACAATGATGTTATCACTATACATAGATATCCTTCAAAGGCATATCTGTAGGGGTGTTTTTCCTCATATTTTAGTTACAGTTTCAATTGCATTTGGTCTACATGTTCCCCTAGTATGAAAAATTTCTGCACTAATATTATTCACAAAAAAATGTAACAACAAAATGGAGAGACACCAAGATTTGCACCCACTATGACATCATCATTGCCCATTCTTGGGGAGCTTCGCTGTTGTTGTGACACATGACATTAGTTAACAGACTTGGTACTGCCAAGATGTTTATGTCTTTTTTTAAAAACTGAAATTTGTCTGTTAATTTGTTTGTTTTCCCCAACAAAAGGAATGTCAGGTGGCTCACAAAGCATTAAAAAATACACAAATATTAAAACAGCTAAAAACAGTAAATTGTAATCTTAAAAAGACCATTAACTGTAATACAGATCAAAACTACTAAATAAAAACCATTTAAAACAGTTTAAAAGCACATCCAAAAAGATAAAAATTGCAACTCCCCCATTAAACACAATTTTCAGCAGTCCGTTTCCTATTAAATCCTCACTTTAAAGAAAAGAAGATATTTGTCTGCTGGCTGACAAATCCACCTCATCCAGGATATTCTGGAGCTGAGAAGCCACTACCTGCTCCAGAATTTTACCCAAGAATAAAATGTTTGAGGCAGGCCAGGAATTATCCAGTATACCAGGTTCCAAAGAGGCTTTTTTCAACAATGCCCATCAATGCCCTTTTTAGGCAGACTAGATGTTGCTTTGTTCTAAGGAAATGTTTACAGGTCTTCTTGTCCACTCAACCAATCCCCCTCAGTGACCGTGGGACACTACAGAGTGTACCATCCCTGTTTCCCATATAATGTTAATATTTAAACACACCATATTTTAAACTAATGCTATAATCTGTGAAACATCCATATTCACTTTTGTACTGCATTTTTGATTGCATTGTGAATTTAGGAATATAATGCTTGTAAAGTTTTATTTTCTGGTAATATGACTAATGCCAATGGACTGTGTTACACAATGGCAAAGAGGAGGAGGGCCTGAGATAGGTGTTCACTCATCTCTATAATGACAATCTCTGTGCTGACACCTATGAAAACCAATAACTACTTAATGAAGAATGACACAAAGAATTTGCTGGAAGACAAGGAGGAAGAGTCCCTCATATATCAAGTAATGAATATTCTAGGCAAGTTCTACTATGACAATATCTAACATTTTTCATAACATTGTGCACTAACATTGATGTGTCTTACAGTGAGCATCCTGTGAAGCCTCATGCACATAGTTTGGGTTTCTCTTACAGCAGGAAAGGCTCTTAAATATATATTTGTATGAAAAGAAAGCCAAAAAAAAAGGGGGGGAGAAATAAAGACATCACCTTAAATAAAGACATAACTTTAAGACTAACAGATTATTTCAGCACAGGTTTTCTTGGGTTACAGTCTGCTTCTTCAAGCCATGGTGCAATGGTTATGGAGTTGAGACAGAATGAAATGGGAGAGACTTCCACCATTGTTAGCAGGAGAGACTGTTGGAAGGCCTATTCTGTGACAACAGTGGGAGTGATGTGTCTGCACACAGTCATCCAGTGGAACTGTTTTGAGTGGTTACAGCCAGAACCAAAAGAAGGGTCACAGACCACTTGTTACTGTGAAGAATCTGGTCACCATTACAGATAAAATCACTTGGATACACTCTGACATAGGGCTTATCTACATTAGTGATTAACACTGCGATATGCATAGGCATTTTTTGCTGCAATTCAAAAGTCATGTGACAGTCACATGATACTTAAGTAACTGTCTGCATCTCCTCAAGATCGTGGTTAAGGTGTTGCATTTTTACACTGCACCTATTGGGAAAACTTTTAAGCTGTGTTGTAGGGGGCTACACAGGCTTTTAAAATTATTTCATTTGAGGCTTGCCCACTCTGCCCTCATGCTGGCCACTTGCCACATCTGCTGTGGTGAGGCGAGGGAGGGAGAGGGAGAGGGGTCTAAGCTGCTTGTCCTTTTAGAAAGCTTAGCAACCTCTGTCCCTTTCAGATTGCTCCAGCTGTTCCCATTTGTACCCATAGAGTACAACACAGATGTGAGGGGTGCCTCGTTTTACAGTGGTGCAAAAAGACTGTCCAAGCATGGATCTTCCTTCATCCGTATGATTTTAAAATGGGATCTGCCCCCAAACACTGTCAAATCTGTGGGCAGACATGGTTCCTATGATTGAGATTGTTTGCGGGATGATTCTACTTAAAAATCATGTGGATCCACCTTTGGTGGAGGAGTGTTTAATAAAATTACAGGAATTAATATTAATGGATAAATTAACAGACTCATTGAAAGGAAAGAGTAAAATGGAGCACAAATCTCAGTGGGGGAAAGTAAAGAGTTATCTTAGAGAGAAATGGAAGAAAGATTCCAAACCTGTGCCAAGTGACTCAGGCATAAATTAGATGCGGAACTGCCCTCAACATTGGTAGAGGTAAAAAACAAAGTAAAGCAGATTGTTAACATAGATATAAAATAAGAATTAAGAAAGGTATTATTAAGATTGCGAAGAAAATAAATGTCTGGTGGAAAATAAGGAAGTAAAGATGTTAAAGACTTACTATTTTGCGTAAGAGATAATAGAAAGTTATCTTGGTTACATGCTTACATTGTGATAATTATTTACTTACTTTGATTGACCTTTTTTTAATGGCAATAAAGTTTAAAAATAATAATAATAAAAAAACCATGTGGATCCGTGAGGATCTGTGCCTCTGAGGCATTTTTTTGCCCAAAGACAGTTCTTCACTCCTCTAACCCTGCACTGGACTGGCCACATCCTCTCCATCTTCTCAGGTTCCCTGCACCTGTCCGTCCTGCCTTCCTTTCCCTCTTCCCTGGGGCTCTTGTTGTTGCTGCCACCTTTCCCCACCTCTGCTGGTTACCCAAAGAGGTGGGCGTGATCAGGCAGGGAGGGCAATCGAGGGGACAGGGAGGCAAGGAGCAGGGTGGCAGAGGGTGATTCGGCAGGAAGAAGAGCAAGGCACATTGAGCAATTGGAGGAATTAGACCATGATTCAGCCCTGAGCTAAAATAAATGACCCTGCCAGGAGGAGCTTAAATGATGTGCTTCTGAACAGAATAATGTGAGTCAGGGGAGGGGGATGAGATCTACTGTGCACCATGTGATCAATTCTTTTAACATCAGTGCAATTACAGCTAAACACAGGTCATATACCAGTTATCTTACCAGTGTAATCAGGACCTCTGATTCTGTCATAGATATAGACCTCAGAGATATAAATTTGGCCTCTAACAAAGGGTTTACAATTTGAATTCTTACATACAAGCAGGACTCATTTAACTCTTTGCCCTCTGCTAGGAACCACATCTGGATCAGGAGCCCTGTACGTGTAGTTCACATTGCTAAAAAATATAATTCCTTTGTGAATATTCAAGACAGTTGACTTTTACTTTGACATTGTGTCCCAATGGTCATATGCAAAACTGACCTATTGGGACACAAGGTCTACAGAAAACCCACCCACACAGACCGGTACCTACACAAAAACTCCAACCACCACCCACGACAAAAAAGAGGCATAATCAAAACACTGGTAGACCGTGCAAATGGGAATGGTGAAGCTCAATTTCTCAGCACCAAACTCAACCATCTGAATTGGACCCTACAGGCAAATGGCTATTCCAAGAATGAAATCACAAGAGCCATAAAACCAAAAAAAAAACACCAAACTGAAGAGGAAAAACAGCCACCCACAAATAAAGTATTTCTGCCATAATCAAAGGGGTCACGGACCGCATGGGGAAGCTTTTGAAAAAACACAACCTACAAACAGTATTTAGGCCCACCACAAAAATACAGCAAATGTTGTGGTCAGCAAAGGACAAAAGGGACCCCCTCACCACTGCAGGAGTATACCGGCTACCTTGCAGTTGTGGCCAGGTATATATTGGAACCACAAAATGCAGCATCCCCACCAGAATCAAAGAACATGAGAGACACTGCAGACTAAAACAACCGGAAAAATCGGCAGTAGCTGAACATGCCCTGAAACAAGCTGGACATGAAATTCTATTTCAAAATACAGAAGTACTGGACAACACCAGCAATCATTATGTTAGACTGCACAGGGAAGCCGTTGAAATCCACAAACACCAGCAGAGCTTCAACAAAAAAGAAGAAAGTTTAAAACTCAACAAAGCCTGGCTCCCAGCACTGAAAAATACAGCCTGCAAAAGGTCAATGAACTCTACCCAGCCACAAGGACCGGTGATCACTGCACACAAAAGACCAGCTAACGACACCCATCAATCACAGTGACAGATAATCTCTCCCCCTTATCACAACAATACACCCACAACAAAAAACACGCTAATCACCATAATCACCCAATCTCCTGAAAAGGACAAAAGCTGAGCCCACAGCTATAAATACTCAACTATCTCACAAAACTGCACCAGAGCACAGACAGAGTTCTGACTCCTGTCCTCTGAAGATGCAGGCCACAGAGACTGGTGAAACGTTAGGAAGAACAACCTTCAGAACACGGCTAAACAGCCCAAAAAACCTACAACAACCATCGGATCCTGGCCATGAAAGCCTTCGAGAATACAAATTCGTAATAAGTTAATGTTTTGCACTGTCTCTAAAGACACCTGGGTAACTTAGGTGATACAACACAGGCCACTTGACATACATTGCCATTGCTTTGTATTCATCCCACCCACCCATGCCAAGCACCTGCTGTCTGAGGCACCTGTTTCACTCCATATAACAGGAGGACCTGTAGATTATCTGAGGCCTTTTATTGTTCTGTGTAGCCAAGAAGCTGCTGCCACTATTGAGCTCATTCCTTACATAGCTGATGAATCTGTAGTCTCCATCATTTCACATTTTCTGGATTTTGTTTCTAAATATTCACATGTCATTTTTATTAGTTACTCAAACAAGTTTTTTTAAAAACACACAGAACACCAGCCTTTAACAGTATTGAAAGCGTGAGGACCCCATTACGTTAAAGAAATTGATTCCTAGTGTTATTTCCTTTTGTTTTCCTTCTGCTTCAAAAAATGTGCTCAGTACCATACTTCAGAAAGGGCCTCTGGGGGGAGACACAGTCTAAAAAGTGTCTGGTGCCTAATACAAAAAGCATGTCACATATCTACGAATACTTCAGGAGATTATTTTAACACAGAGATTGAAATATGCACACAATCGTCTAGCCTAGTTGGAACATGCTGTGCAACGTTTCCTGTAACCCTTCATTTACTCTCCTTGTCAGCTCTTGCAAGTCGTCATGATCGTAAATGGAAGGAATTTTTTTTTTACATCCGTGCATTATCAAAAGAGCTGTTGCAGTTGGCACTTCAGCTCTACAGATAAACCAAGTGATTCATGAGGAGCATGCTCTCCTTCATAAACACCGGCCGGACAGTGTTCTCTATAGAGCTTGCTGCAGAATTTTGAAAGATTCACAGGAGTGTCAAATCATTCAGAGTTAACGAAGAATTATCAAATACATTTTAAATAGTACTCCACCCTCATGTTCCTCTTTACTTTAGACATTTCGCTATATAGATTTCAATTACAGTTTATAAGAAAACAAGATGGATCTAGATATATATATATTTTAAAATCTAACATGTTTCAACCTGCTCTGAATCAAAATAAGCAATAGCAAGGCTAAATCCTTTGTTACAAACTCCCGGAGATAATCTCACGGTGTATTGTTTCATTGCAAATGCAGATAGGGATGTGTGAGGAATCCAAATGGAGTTTGAGGTTTGACAGGCTCATTTTGGTCTACATTTCCCAGTCTGCCCATAGACCGGATGCAATTTGCACTCTGGAATTCTTCTGTTGATAGACATTTGGATCTGAAAGCCGTGCCCCAAAATATATGTGTTTAAAAAGCACACACAGGAAAATGTGAACATTTGAAACACATGCAAAACACTGCTTAAACAGTAGTCATTTGAGGGAATAGGTTCAAGCAATGCATCCGGTTTAAATCAAATGTAGAAGAAGGCATACATTAAAAGAAAACTATTTTGAGATATAGTGGAAAAAACACAGGAACATGCAAAAACCGTGTGAATACAAACAGGTTCCATTTAAAATAAATCATTTCTAAAAAGAGAACACCGCAGAAAGCACTATTCAGAATGTATTCACCCACTTATTTTTATAGCAGAGAGCATTTTTCTTGGTCAGTTTAAGTCTGATATGTGAAATAAAATAATAACAAATGAATTCACACTTAATTAAAATTTTGCCATCTTGAGCTGCTGAGTTTGTTTTGGCAATAGTTTGCTATGCACCTTTTTGTATCATGCCTATGTCTGAACACAAGCAGCTTCTCTACATCTGTCGACCTGTACACCATTTTCTACCTTATCAATAGATAATTATTTACTTAATTTCTACCCCACTTTTCTCTCTGTTTAAAAAGCCAAATAATTTAAAAACAATTATAAATATTAACATACTAATTATTAAAAGGTATAAACAGAATCCTGTTAAAACAATTTTAAAAAAATAAGTAAAAGCATAAAAGAACAACTCTCCACTTAAAATCCCTTCCTCAGCAGTAGTTTACATATTAAAAGTCTACCTGAAAATGAAGGTTTTTGCCTGCTGGCAGAAAGGAAAGAAGAGAGGGGATCAGCCTGGTCAGCTATGGAAGCAAGTTCTACAGTCAGGGAGCAGTCACTGAAAAGGCCCCCTCCCAACTCTTCACAAAGCATACCTGTGAGAGTTTTGGGACAGACAGAAAGACTAATTAACAAGGAGCCAGGACATACCTTAGTTGAACAATTGAGAACATGACTAGGAGCCTCGTGGTACAGTGGTTTAACTGCAGTACTTCAGTGAAGACTCTGCTCATAACCTGAGTCAATCCTGGGCTCAGGTAGCCAGCTTGGGGTTGACTCAGCCTTCCATCCTTCCAAGGTCGGTAAACTGAGTACCCAGCTTGCTGAGAAGGAAATGTGCATCCTGCATAATTAAACTGTAAACAGTCCAGAGAGTGCTTTAAGCACTATGAGGTTGTATATAAGCAGCACGGTTTGCTTTGCTTTGGTGTAGACAATAACAAGACAGTAATCTTTGTGTAGTACATTTTTAGAGTCACCATTGTGTTCAGTATTCTGAGGGATTCAAACTAAAATTTTGTGTGATTGACCCATGTTCCATTTGCAGTAAGTAACAAGTGGACAAGACTTCCCAAAGAGAAATATAGGTGCCCATGCAACCACATCCCCTCCTACTCTTGGAACTGAATGCCAATTATAAATTAGTCTTAAATTGTTTGCTCAGATGCTTATAGAGACTAAGTACATAGGCTTACTCTGAAAATTAGAATGCTGCTCTAAATCCCTGAGAATTCATCTATATATTTTAAGTGTCCTTTAATTCTATCTGTAGCATAGGCATGGTTTTCCTAAAGATCTTATAGGTGAATTAAACAAGTCTGTTTGCCCCTTCTATGTATGGTTTCAAAGCCAGTTCAAAAAGAGTGAGATTCCTAGTGGAAGTGGTAGGCAAGCAAATCTCTGGATACTAGTTGCCGTGACGCTGTGCGCAATAACACCTGGTGTGCCTATTAGGAGCTCACCAAAACTGACTTCCCATTCCACGCTATCGCCAATGTGACCTATTCAAAACAACTCCACCATCAAAAGACCCTTAGCAGCCCATGGGTGATGAGTATGGGATAGGCAAAAATATGGCTGTCGACCTTTTATGCTAATTTGGTAAGACAGGCCCGAAATTCCTATCTGGCCCTGAAGCGACCACATAAGCCACACGGAACCCAGGGTAGGTGGGTGGGTTTCCGATTGTGAAAAAGGGCTGGCTGGGGGCGGGCAGGCCTAATAAAGTCCTGGCATAGTCCTGCTCCCAGCCTTGCCACGTCTAATGCACCCATAGATGCCTTCACCTGCCCATATCTCTCAGGAGGCTTGGGCAAATAGTCGCCCACCTGCACAGGGATCCATGCCACCAGAGGTAAGCATTATGCAGAATATTTCACTGTACTATTTGGGGGCAAACACATACTTCATCCAATCACATATACATATTTCAGCCACTCAACCTCTATTGTCTTTTGAGACAAAAACTAGAGGAGACTCTCTTGCCTCAGAAGCTGGGCTTCCTTAAGTACTGAAAGATATTCTGCTGAGACAATTTTTTTTTCTATTTTGTAAGTCAGAGCTCATCCACACATTCTGTAAGTTTCTGTCTAAGAGGCAGCAAATTGCCCATTGATTTGGATTAGGTCAGCAGATCCACATGTTACATCAGATTTAAACAAATCCCTCCCCTCTTCCCTTCTGCTTCTTTAATCTTTTGCCTTGCTTGTTGAACTGGAGAACTTTTTGAAGTCTGGTTGAGTTCAGATATTTAATCTCTGTCAAGTTCCCTGACTTGAACCATTGTTGGTCCTGTATGGGTGTGTACAGTTAGAATTCCCCTGACATCAACCATGATGTGACGTAGGAGAATTTTTAGCTAAATAGGAAGGAGGACTGATTAAAACCTAAATGGGTGGAGGGGGACGGGATTTGTTGCTTCTCACCTTCTACTTCCTGCCTGGCAGGATGTTTTAACTTGCATGGAAAAGAATAGAGAGAGAGAGGAGAGGAATAGCTCTAAGGTCTCATTCAAAGAATGAGAAGAAATTTCTTAAGAGGAAATGTATACCTCTTCACAAAATGAATGAATGAATGAATGAATGAATGAATGAATGAAATGGAAGTTTCTACTTTCAAATCAGGCAAGAAAGGGAAGGTAAGAAACAAAGGATAGGGACAAGGCAGAGAATGGGGAGGGCAAGAGAAGGGAGAAGGGGAAAGAAGAAGAGAGGGAAAATTTCGGCACGCAGGCCCCTTTGCAGGTCAGTCAAAAAGACCTCCGACCCATCACCCCTATAAAGCCACAGTCAGTCCAAACGGATCTCCGGGTGTCCAATAACCGAACCTAACCCATTAACGACTGCTCTACAAACTTCCTTATTAAGTTTCCTACGTGCCCTGTTCAAACAACTGGCACTGCAATCTGCAGGCCATACAAAACGTGGTATGATTGTGGACCAAACAATGCTGGAACTCGGATACTTTGTATTCCAACTGCTCAAGTTTCTTAATATTTCCAAAACAAGAGACTTGCCACTTTGCTTGGCTAAGTCGTTGCCACCCAGATGAATCAACAGCACATCTGGGGGTGTACTGAAACTTGCCACCGATAACAACTCAGTGAAATCTCGCCAACGCATTCCTCCCTGGCCGATCCAGCTCAACTTAACGAATGGTCCAAGTCCCAAATCACGGCCCCAGGCCAATCTGCCTGCATACTTTGCTGCCCAGAAAATGAAGCTGTGCCCCACCAGCTGGATCATCCACTGCCGACCAGTCCGTTCCACTCCTGAAACGAAATACAAAGAGCCAGACACCAGCCTACAACTGCGGCATGTCACGAACATAAAGCTTCTATCGGTCAGATGACCCTCTACCAACCCTCTTAACCTCCTCTGGGCTGTATCCTAAGCTAGCTGTGGTCGAAGTTGCCCCAATCCGGAACGAATGAGTTCCGAACTGCCACCCCCGCAGGCCAACACGTTCTAAAGCAACACCCGTGATTTTCCAGAACTGGTACCTTGTTAACGGCGATCCATCAGCGTGACAAAAAAGGTAACCCTGCCTATCACCTCGCCAATCTAAATACTTTTCCAATGCTAAAACTGGACAAATTTCCTCTATGGAACAATTGCCTAACTGCACATAAGCTCCTTTCCCTCTTTGGTCTACTTTAGATTTATGTATGTGCAGTGAAACCTTCCCCACCGTCAACTGAACATCTGACAGTTGCAATGCAACATGCGACGTTTCACTCTTACCCCCAGCAATCACTTCACTAATCCTAAAAGCCCCAAAAAATGTCACCAATGTGGCAGCCTGGAAAAGCAATGCTTCATACTCGTCCCTGTATAAGTCAGTCCACATATGACTAAATCTTATCAATATGGCAGGAGTAAATGGGGACCTATCATCCAGTGTCTTAACTCTTTCCTTACCCCAACCTTCAATCATTTTGCGTATCCTGAAGTTTCCTGTCCTATCTGCTACTCCCAAAGCCTTTGCTTGGAATGCTAAAGCCGATATTTTGCCCTGAATTGATGCAGGAACCAATCCTTTACAGCAGTGGTCCCCAACCTTGGGCCTCCAGATGTTCTTGGACTACAACTCCCAGAAGCCTTCACCCACCTCTGCTGGCCAGGATTTCTGGGAGTTGAAGTCCAAGAACATCTGGAGGCCCAAGGTTGGGGACCACTGCTTTACGGGACAGGTGCACACAAAACTGCTGCAAATGTTCCACTGGGACCGGCCAAATCAAATCTAATCGTCTATTGACCCTAAACTCCCTGAACTCATCACATACCGCTGAGTAACTCCTACGGTTTCATGGTGCAAGTGCAAGGCCTATTGCTTGCAATGCTTCGCTCTGCCAATCTGCCATACCTCTTGTGGGAATGTTTCTGGCCACCTGGAAGCTCCCGGAGCCAATGCCCTGAACCGCGAGATCTGTTGACGGGACAGGGCGTCAGCAATACTATTGTCTAGTCTCGGGATGTGCTGAGCATGAGCCACTATGTTGAATTGCAGGGTGCACAAAACAAAAGCCCTCACTAGGTTCATTACTCACTCTGATTTAGATGACATGTTATTGATGATGTGTATAACTGCTAAGTTGTCACACCAGAACCTTACTACTGAGTTGGCCCAGTCTTCAGCCCATAGCTATAGGGCTCCCAAAATAAGAAAAAATTCTAGAAATGTCAGGTCCCTAGTCAAGCCTAGAGTGCGCCAATCGTCTGGCCAGGTGCTGATACACCAACGACCCTGGAAATACATACCAAATCCCAAGGACCCCGCTGAATCGGTCTGGACCTGGAATTCACTCCTCAAATTTAATTCCGTTCTCCAAAATGACACGCCATTGAAATTACCTAAAAAACCGCTGCCATACCCTCAAATCTTGCTTCATGCCTACCGTAACCCTGGTCCTATGAAACGGTCTGCGCAGACCACCCATGGCAGAACAGAGCCTGCGTAAAAATGCCCTACCTGGGGCCACCACCCTGCAAGCAAAATTCAAATGCCCTACTATTTCCTGCAGCTCTTTCAAAGTAACTTTTTTCAGACTCACTAAATGGGCCAAATGCGACCGAAGCTCTAATAACTTTGCCTCTGGCAACGTACAACATTGTTGCTGCGTATTTAGTTCTATACCTAAGAACGTAAGTGTCGTGGCTGGTCCCTCGGTTTTTTCCCCAGCTAAGGGAAGTCCTAGCTCAAGGGCCAAGGTCTGAAAGGTTTCCATTAGAAATCTGCAATTCCCAGAATCCCTTGCTCCACAAAAAAGAAAATCATCTAGGTAATGGGCCGTACTTCGTAGCCCCACCCTCCTATGGAGCTCCCATTCCAAAAAGGAACTGAAGCGCTCAAATGCCGCACATGACACTGAGCAGCCCGTTGGCAACACCCTGTCCATGTAAAAAGCTCCCTCAAATGAAAAACCTAACAGCTCAAAATCCTCCTGGTGCACTGACAAAATACGAAATGTTGATTTCACATTGTCACGTTCCCGGGGGTTTCAACAGCAGAGTCCGATAAGCCAGTCCAAGTTCAGAGCCGATACCAAAATACCAAAGCCAAATCACAAACCGCAATCCAAGGTCAGGGTCCAAAGCCAAATCACACAGTCCGGGGTCAGAGTCCAAAGCAAAAGGTCCAGGGAACAAGGTTCAAGGTAGTCAGGAGCATGGATGCAAGCCAGAGATTTGACTTGTTGCTTCCACGGATTTCTAGCCGACTAAGAGCTGTTTATATAGTAAAACAGCCCCTTGAGCTGCTGGAAGCTTTTCCATCCTGTCAGTACTCAGGGCTAGTTGATCGGATGTTTCTGTGGGCAGCCTTCGAGCGATCTTCTGACCTTTTTGTCATAAGTCTTCCCCGAAGCCTGGCCCTCAGCCTGTCTACTGGGGGAGGAGAATCTGGGGGTGATTCAGGTGTTTGTGTTTCTAATTGCTCAGCATTCTCCTCAGCCACAGTTAACCCTTCCGGTTCCAGGTCTTCAGCTGCACTCATGACACACATCACACTTGGCCAGCTCTGCACCTACACCGCAGGCACATATCATATGTACTGCCTCATCAAAGGATGTGTAGTGTACCGTGCAGAGCTCTTGAGGGATACTATCGTTCACAGAATCACCTTCAGGGTAGGATAGGTGATGTATCAGTCTAAATTCCCCAGGTGCCTTCTTAGGGACTATTCCTAAAGGGGACACCCGGAGATTCAGCACAGGCGGATTGGGGAAGGGGCCTAACACTCTACCCTCTCTAACCTCCTTATCTATTTTTTCCCTAACAATCACCTCCATTCCTATTACTGAGTTCAAGTTCTTGGCGAACATTGCCTTACGTTTGCCTATAACTGGTATACGAAAACCCAACTAAAAACTTTCAAACAAATATGCTGCATCTTCCCTCCTTGGGTATCCAGGAAGCAAACAGGCCAACATATCTAACCTAAGGGGGCTGGGCCCCTTTTGCCACACCTGAGGCTCCATCAGGCTTCTTCCCAAAATTCTGGTCCTTGCCTCCCCCTTTGGCGTTCTTCCCTTTAAAACATCTTGAACTGGGGTGTGATCCTCCACAGGTAGAACATTCATGCCTATAGTGGGAAGGCTTTCTGGAGCAAGATCCTCGTGCATTAAACTCCCAGCAGAGCAGGTGGGGTTGAACCACCTGCCCCGCTACAGCACGGGGAACATTTGCTTGGCCTTCCTTCCTAATAAGATGACCACTATCGAACCGTTCACCCTGTGCCGGGCGGGCTGGCATCATGGTTTGCAGCCAAAGCCCCGGGTGTGGTTCGTCCCATCGTATGTTGGCATGAATAGCAGCTCTCATACGGAAATTGTCATCATAGGCCAACCAAGAGTGACCCGGAAAATCCGTATATGCCCAATAAATCAGGTCTAAATACTGTACCAGTGACGAAGCCTGCCATGGTTGTGCCTTAACTATGACTCTGAAATAGATCAAAAATCCCGGCAGCCAATTGGCCCAAGAATGATTGGGCTTCTTGCGCCTACACCTTTCCTTCTCTACTTCATCCTCCTTCTCAATTTCTTTAGCATCCACATTTCTATTTAATAATTCAAAGATGTCTACATAATCTCCCCTTCAGATTTTTTCCCTCATGGCCGGCATCAAGTGATCGCCCATTGGGAGGGAGTAATCCCCAAAAGGCAAAGCCTTAAGGGGAACAGAATTATAACCTGTGTCTGGGACTGAGGGATAAGGCCAAACTCCAACTCTGGCAGCCTGCCCTGGTTGGTTGGCGAAAGCTGGCACCTGGTAAGGAGGCCACCAAGTACCAGGAATTGGTCCTTGGTAAGCACCCAGCCCCATTGGCCCACCTTGAGTGCCTGTGCCTAATTGTATCCCAGCCTGACTAGACCAATGTGAGCCGACCCCAGCCTGACTTATCCACTGTGGTCCAACCCCCCAAGGCCAAACTGTTAGTGCCCCACTAGTGTCCGGTGCAATGGCAAGCTCACCCGGCACAGAACTCCCTGCAGCATCTGAGCTTGTGGAAGGCAACTCCCCATCAGATCTGGGCTCGGCCACTGCAGCGCATCTCGGGGCTTCTTTCTTCCCAATGGATTTACATGATCGAGCTGCATGTCCTTCTTCGGCTGTACCTTCAACTTCTCCAGAATGTCGCTCTTCTGTGTCCACAGCCAGTCCAGATGCACTTTGCCTATCATTTTCTAAAGATGCAAGACGGGACAAGAGGTCATTAGCTAAGCCCTTAAGTTTTGCGCTTTTATGCACTTTGGACTCCCTTGCCGATCGCCTCATCTGGTCCTCCCTGCTTCTTGTTTCCTCATGCTCTGCTCGTTGCTTTTCCAGAGCAGCTATCTTGGAACGTATCTCCTCCCAAACTGGCCATCCTTCCTCATCCGAAGATGATGACAATGCTGGAGGGGAAGCCCTGCATACCCTGCGTTTGGCGGGCTGTTTTCCTTTACTCACATCATGTCCTTTCTTGGGCGGCATGGTCTTGCTGACAACACACAATGCCCAATTCACAACAACTGATTCCAGAAGCTGAGGCAAATGCCCCCTATTCACTTGGCTCTGTACCTCAGGCACAGCAGCCCAGCAAGACAATAATTGAAAACTCCAAGTGCAATACCGTACCACTAATTAACTATTGTCTATTTAAAATATTAATTGCAATTACGCCTTATCCCTTAGATGAAAGCCACTCTAACCAATCTATCCCTTTGAATGCTATTTTTTTTTATTCCCTTATCTATCAGTGTGTGTGTGGGGGGGGTAAATTCCCCTGCCAAACCCCCTGGGCTAATAACCCCAGCCAGGGGACAAAAGTCCCAGAAGCCCCAAAAAGGGGCCAACCAAGACCCCCTTTTCATAATACAATGTAATACAATTAATGAAATTAGATTATAATTAACTCAACAAATATGTACATATTAGTATTACTATTTATTTATTTTAGGTATTATTTATTTATTTATATATTTAACTATTTATTTATGTATTTATGTATTTATTAAAAATATATATATTATTATTATTTAAAATCCGTTGAATTGATCTACTTCTTCAGAAAGAGGGCCAAGCTGGGAATCCAAATCAAAGCCAAACCTCGGGGAGTGCCTATGCACCCCCCCAACGTCACCCTCTCTTTCCTATTCTGACGCAGCAGAAAAACTCCCTCAGTGCGCCGCACAGCCGCTGAGGGAACAAAAGCCTCGGAAAGAGGCTGAACACGTGGGGGAAGCATCCTTTTAAGGATGCTCCCCCACCCCACCCACCCCAAGAGAGTGCACGCTTCTCGCGTCTCGCGCTGTTTCCGGAGGGGGAAGGCAAAGGAGGTCCGTAATGGCGATGCGTGCCAGCGGACCCGACATTAGTTATATCTGGAAAGACCTATTAACCTGGGGTTAATGACTTCACTTACTACTTGTAAAAAATTAACACACAGGGTTACAGTTACAAAACACACACAAACACACACACACACACACACACACACACACACACTTCTGCCTTACAATATGATATAGAAACCAAGATGAAAAAGAAAATATTATTAAATGGAATTAAAACTCAAAAATTAGCAGGCCTGTGTGTCTTCTGTGCATGCACACACACACAAACATGTAAATGAGGATTTCAATATAGGATGAGTCTCAGTTCTTCATAGTGTTAAACTAACATAATCTTCAAAGAAAATAGTTTCTCAACAGTATGAGACACAATATGGTGACATACAGGTATTGCCAAACTTTGAAATAAGATGTGTATCATATATTGTATAGTCAGGCTGTATGATAGTGAGAGATTGGAAATTAATATCAGCAAGGGTATTAGTATTTGATGAAAACAGAGTTGGATATTTACTTTTTAAAAGTATATGTTGGCTTTTTGGAAATTTATTTTTAAAAAGTCAGTTATAATTTCAAGGCCCAAGCAACTAGTTTGTTGCTGTTAAGACTGTAGTTTTAATAAAGTAATTCTTTCTTTTCCCTCAAAGTAACTAAATAGTCATGTTTAGTTATTTTGGAAATCTGAATTATTTTGCAGACATTCCACAAAATAATTTTAAAACTGGGGGGCAGCATAAACTTATACCTTTGAAAATGGACTTTGGATCAGCACCAATTTGGCACAGCTATAGCAGACAGCCTGCTCTTGCTCCGTGCCATTTTTTGGGGACGTTTGGGCAAAGGGTTCTTGAGTTACATTTTTTTAAAGTTAAACTGTTTTACCCCCCATTCAGAAATATAAAACCCCAAATGATCCCAGATTTAAAATCACAAAAATTGAAAATACCAATCTTGCTTATCCCAAAAGAGAATGGTTGTTCCCACCCACTTGTTTTTAAATTTGGAGAATCCAGGCTGCAGGGGCTGAAATATTGATCCTCAAAAAAGGCCTTTCAAAAGGGCAAAACAGCCACTTTGTTATAAGATTGAGCATGTGTGGTACGACCAGCAAGCAAAAGCTTCATAAAATGAAACTTTGTATACATTTGTAGGTGGGGGAGGAAGATATTTGGAGAGTTGCAAGGCAACTCAAGCTTACAGAAAGAGACAGAAAAAAAAAGGTTTTCTTTAAAGAATAAAAAAAGAAAAAAAGATTTGCTTTAAAGAAAATAACCAGATGACAGTCCTCCAATAAGGGGGACATTTTGCCATGTATCTTCAGGGAATTAGCATACAATTTTGTAAGATATATTCAAAGTATTTCTCCTTACTCTAGAAAAACAGATAGGAGTTGTATTTTGTTCTAGCACTTTGAGTAAAAATTCTCTCAGAATCTCTGAGACCAAATAGTACCCTCACATAAGTTTTCAAAGAGGAAATTAGCTCCATCTCTCAGGCAATCTGAATTTTTGACCCTGTCAATCAGGACTCAATTAACTGACTCTGTAGAGCAAGAGGTTGGAAATTGAACTAGAAAGATAGCTTTCTAGTCTGCATTCTGCGGAGCAGGCATGGAAACATGAGCTTACATGAGAGATCAAAAGGTGTGTATGCTTCTCTGTTATATATGTTGCACTCACTCACACTTTTGCTTCACTATTTCATTAAGTCCAAAACAGCCCTTCAATATATTTTGGCACAGAAGGACTTCAGCCACATCCCAGCTGTTCTATGTTCTGCCCTCCCCCAGGATCCATATTGCAGCTCACATGATCATCTTCTGGGATCCTCTAGCACTGAACAATTCTATGTGAGGGAAGTTGCTGTTGGAATTTGTGTGTAGTTTATGTAAAGCCTCTGTTTTAAAAAGCCAGGAAATTCAATTCTTTTTTAAAAAAAACCAAACCCCTCTGGTTTTTGAATATGGGATATTATGCTTTTGTATCCACTATTCAAAAAGCCAGGAAATGGCCCAATATTGCTGCAAAATATTGTTCCCAGTAGGAAAATGGATGTCAAGCTTTACATAACAAAGGGCAGCCTGAATGTAGACAACACCAAGGGTGGCAGTCAAGATAATCTGGATACTCTCTTGTCTTCTCAAGGGGGACACCAAGCAGGGGAAAATCCGAACTCCTGACTCCTTTTTTCATCAGTTAACCACTTCTTACACAAATACAAAGCAATTTTCTCAACTGTTTTGGGATTTACTGTTTGTGCAGCAATATTGGGCCATTTCTTGACATTTTGAATTGTGGATGTTTGAACACAATATCTCACATTCATAAACTGGAGGTTTTTGCAGAATTGAATATTGCAAGATGGCCAGTGAAATAAAACACCTTTCCTTGCACCTCCTCCTTGTTGCCATCTCAACAACCAGAACAGGGAAGAGGCAGTAGCTTGAAATATATTAAAAGCTAGCCCTTGAAGCATGTGTTATTCCTGCTTCACCATTTAGTAAGGCCACGTCACACTAATTGTAAACATTACAGTACAAAAGAGATGACATTTTTCCTTATTAGCTTACAATAGTAATAAAATACTTTCATCATTGGAAAAATGAATTAATTGGAAGTAACTTTGTTTACAATTAATTACTTCCAGAGCTGCGTTTCTAGCTCAGTGAGTTGGAGCACAGGCTGTATGACAGTGCCACCTGAGAAAAGAGCCAGCCTGTGTAGCCTTGGGCAAGCTGCACAGTTCCATGGTCCCACCAGAAGAAGGGGATGGGAAACACCTTTTGAACACTCTATATCAGAAAACCCAGAGAAGGGTTGCCAAAAGTCAGAATTGACAACAGGGCACATATTTAAAATTATTTTTTCCCCAGGCTCTTGTCAAGCAGAAGAAAAATGCCTCCATACACCAGCCGCTACTTTCCCTGTCATATACTCCTTGCCAAAAATGTGGCAAAGGCCAAGCAAAGGTGGCATTGGCATTTCAAATCTTCAGAAGATGCATATTTGTTTACCAGGGATGTGTAGTCTCATGCTTCAAACCCATGCTATGCTGAATCTAGATTACAAGAGCAGTGGAACTTTCTTACTGTTCTTTCCCCAGCAGCCGTTCATACTCCTTGACAACCCACTCTAGAAGACATCCTGGTCTTTCAAAGTAGGTTTTTTGGGTGGTAGGTTATACCAGAGAAGAAGGATCATCTGCTTCACAGTTCCAGTGGTAGGAGATGCATTAGAAAGTTCCCATATTGATTCTGGTTCAATTCCCAAGTGGGGAACAATGCTACATCCAGGAGTGGGGCATCTACTTCTATACCATGCTTCCCCATATCATAAGACATGTTTTGAGGCCTTTGTCTTAAAGCAGTCAATGGAGAATGGGTTTGAGCAGAAAGAAGCTACCCATTGCTTGATTCTGCTTGGAAAAATCAAAGCATCTCTCTTCTAGTTCTGATGATACTTTTACTCTAAGCTTCAGCAGCTATATAGTTATAGGCCAGTGTTGATTTACCAGACAAATAACTTCCCAATTTCACGCTTCATACTGGAATTTATGAATTGAACAGGAATGTTATTCCTCAGTAGATGTTAAATGTTCCCTTTCTGTACAGTTTGGATATTTTACATGATGTTTGTATTTGATATAAGGATTTTTAAAAATATTATTGCACTGCCCTAAGAAGCCAGATCGCCTCCCTCCCTCTTGTCCTTCCACATTCAGGCAAAGACCTTTCTTTTCAGGCAGGCTTTAAAACAATAAGTGGGGATTCTAGGAAATACCATTGTATGCTGTATGAATGACACAATAATAAGGTGTGAAAATGGGGGTGGGGCAGAAACAGTTTTTTTAAAAAGAAGCTTCAATTAGAAGCAGAGCTGCCTTAAGCACTAGAAAGCATGCGATTATCCTCAAATGTGATTTTGCCATCTTGCAAGTTGCAAATTAGCTTGACTTTGCTTGCTATTTAGTCAGCAGAGAAATAAAAATGGGTTTATTTGCATTTTGAATGTGCAAACATTCCAGCTGCAAAGAATGCATCTCTAGAAAGAAAATGCTTCACCATCCTCTAGAAAGCTGCCCATCTAAATTTTTTTCCATCCTCAGAAAAAATTGCAACTGACAGTCCCCCATAACACTCTTACATATACACTAGTTGATTGTTTTACATGACATAGACTTTGAAAGCACCTTCTCTGTACAATTATTTCTTTCAAATTGATAATTTGCCTTTTATTTTTCAGACTGTTCGAGCTATTCTTTTGCTCTCTTCTGCTAATTTAGTGAACGTATTGTCATGATATTGTATGGGGATAGATTGAAAAATGGCACATGATTTTGCCTCTTCATATTTTACCAAATTGATACACTTAATCCCATTTTCCTGTTTCAAATAAGCCCCCTTCTCTCACACTCTCATTTCGATACCAGAATACTCTTCCATTAAACCTCACCACATGGAGCAAAATTCTCCAGTGTGGAAGGGAAGCAGCTGCTTTTCCAGGGCTGCATCACTGCTACTGATGCAACAGTTTCACACCATTTCACATACCAAGCTGAGACTCTCCCTGAAGTCCTAAAGAGAAGAGACAGAGAAGAAAAGCAAAGAAAGCCATCCTTCCCCTGACAATCTCTGCTATCTGGTGGTAACAGCTAATTGAAATCTCCAGGAACATATAACATAACTACTGTTTCTCAAGCTGTTCAGTTTGTTGAGAGGAAAATGCATATAGACACAGGGCGGTAACTCCTTCGTTCCCAAAAACATCCTAAATGCATCTGCGAGACCACCATTTCATTTTCACAATGTTTTTCCTCAACACTCACATTTTCTAGGAAGACCATGAGTTATCCCTTTAGCCCTATGCCTTAATGTCAAGGGACTGGAAAAATGAGGGATCATGGTTTCTTTTGCTCTTCTAGAAAAATCAGGCTTTGTAGTTTGTGCCTAGGACAAGCTGACCAAGTGGGGGAAGGCCCACTGGTAATTGGAAGGC
Organism: Intellagama lesueurii; assembly: GCA_037013535.1. Classification (NCBI taxonomy): domain Eukaryota; kingdom Metazoa; phylum Chordata; class Lepidosauria; order Squamata; family Agamidae; genus Intellagama; species Intellagama lesueurii. The sequence continues at coordinate 51,945,521 of JBAJHW010000003.1, read as the reverse complement.
AGCAAACACCTCTGCCTTATCTCTATGAAAAAGGAAACCTCAAGGCAGGACTGAGCTCACTCCCTGTTACTGAGTTAATTAGCAGAATGGCTTCAGCTGAGGTAAGGAGAAAAAGTTACTCCCTTCTTTGTGAAAGTTCAGGGAAACTCAGTGCCTAATTGGCAGATCTTCTGGAAGGGTCTGGAAACTGGAATTTGGCATATAAAAGTAGGGAGAGAAGTTACTTAGTTTAGCCTAGTTATCTCTTAGGAGAATACTATGCTTGTCTGCTACATGACATATACTCTGAACTTGCTCTGAGGCTATGCTGAAACTATGCCAGGATATAAAGGTTAGCATAGGTTAGCTAACCTACTCATTTTCTTGTGGGATTTTTCTGGAATTATTCTTGCCTCAGTGCTTTGACTGTTTATTTTGGTCCACGTGCCTTGTGACTAGAAATGGGGACAAATTTTAAAAATGGTGATCCGTTTTGATTCGTGATCCATCAAGGTTAACGGATCAACGGATACGAATATTCTTCAACGAATCGACAAATCGATCTGTCGATCTGTCTTTGCTTTAAATGGCTATAAAACTGGACCCCAACCACCTAGAGACACCAAATTTGCAGGGAAGCTTTCCCAGATTTTTCTCTACAACTCTTGAATGTTTGGTGAACGTTGGTTCATGGACCCCTGAGTTATGTACTCACAAAGAGGGCCCCCCAGGAAAGCTCCCCCCAGGTACTTAGAGAGTCCAGAATCACAAAGGAGCTTCCTATGTCTTTCCCCAACATGCCTGCCAACTTTGGTGAAGATTGGATATTGGACATCCGAGTTATTCACCCACAAATTTGGTCCCCCCAGGAGAGTTTACCACACGGCACAGAAGCCCATTCTGCCTACCGGCCGCCGATCACCTGATCGGAGGCCAATAGGCAGCCATCACCACCCCCACAGTCAGCCACCCCCACAGCCTACCCACCCACCCCATTCCTTTCCCTACATTAGCTCCCACTCCCACTGACACCCCCTTACCTTAATATCTGCTGTCGAGGTCTCCATCAGACCTCCGCAGCCACAGAGCATAAAAAGGGAAACTGGCTGCCCTTTGCAAAGATGGCAGCTGCGGCTTCATTTAGGGTAGGGAAGCTGCAGCTGCCATCTTTTCAAAGGGCAGCCTGGATTCCCTTAAGGCAGGCTAAGGGAATCCAGGCTGCCCTTTGCAAAGATGGTAGCTGCAGCTTCCCTACCCTAAATGAAGCCACAGCCACCATCTTCGCAAAGGGCAGCCAGTCTTGCTTTTTACGTGCCGTGGCTCGGACTAGGCCAAGAGACCTCGGCAGCTTCAATTAAGGTAAGGGGCTGTCGGCGGGGGTGGGGGAGGGCTAAGGTAGGGAAAGGAAGGGGGTGGGGAGTAGGCTGTGGTATTGGGTGATGGTGTGGGGTGGTGGCTGCCTTTCTACCGCCGATCAGCTGATTGGCAGTCAGTAGGCAGAATGTTTTGTTTTTTTTAAATAAAAATTTAATACGAAGTACGAATAAAAACGGGTAAATGTTCATCCCTTTGTATACATGGGGGTCTTTGGAACTCACAAATACGGATCGACGGATATTTAACGAATCAGCTATATTCGTCGGAATAACCGATCCGTTTTTATATCCATCCCCATCTCTACTTGTGACTGTTCTGTGACTATTGAAATGGTTTAGAAGTTTTCCTCTTTTTGATTTCTTCCAACCTTAATAAAATATATAAAAAAATACAGCTTTGGTTCTTTTGGATCAAGAGGGTTGTTGGCAATAAAACCTAGCTTGCCCTGCCCATCTACCAGGAGCTTGTGTGTTTTATGGGTATTTTTGGCATTCCTCCCTTGCAGGGTTGGTGTAAGAGTCAAAGTGCTTAACCTTGTAGATTTTTTGTAACACCATGGAAGCACTGCTTAGTCGTAAAGGACTAAGATGTTGGGAGGTTACTAAGCAGGAAGATTTTCCTCAGCCATTAGTACATTTGGCCCTCCTGGGTTTTACCCACACCATTATCTCCCTACAATTGGAATGTAATATAAAATTCTGAGATAATGCTAGAAATTAGAGTTAGACTTCTCTGAAAGATGCAGTCATATGCAGGAAGATAAAGATTTAAACTAGGTATGGAAAACATGTGTGTATTTCTCTATATTTTGGGACTGAGACTCCTATCATATCTCATCAATGGCCATGGGATAATAGAAATTGGGGTCCAACAAAAATATCTGGTGGCAAAAAAATTATCCTCTGATAATTCATAGCAGAAGACTATCTCATTTTATAAGAAACAAACTCTGGTGTTTAATAGAAAAACTTTTTTTGAATAAGTGTCTTCTTCAGTGCTCTTTGGGGTTTGGCTACAATATTGACTGCTTAAACAAAATAGGAGATAACTTAGGATCTCTGATCTTCCAATACTTACAGCTAAACACTACTTCTCTTTCAGGTAGCATAACTGCAGTTCCATTTTATGTTAGTATTTCTCTAGATAATATCTCCCTTCAAAGATCTGTTGCTGAGGTTACTTGCATGCATCTAGTCTTATCAAACTATTTGTCATTAGATGACTGAAATTTTTATGAGTGCTTTGATTTCTCCTTGAAAATAAAAATATTGATGGATAAAACACACATTAGGTAAATATTTCTTTTCTATGTCAATATTTTCCACTAGCAACGGACTTTGTTATTCATGTCTCCATAAACAGCTACACAAAGGAAGCCATGGCTTACATTTCAGTGATCATTCCAATGACAGCCTCTCTTCTGCCTAAACAAGGTTTCATAATCATACCTTTTCACACTTGAGGGAGCACTGCTTCTATCTATAGAATCAGTGACTTGTCTAGTGATACCCAGAGACAATAGGTTCCTAGTGCTATGCATGCTCTTCTTACGCTTGAAATGCCATCAGATTGCACTAGTATTGCTGGGGTGTTTACAAAGTAATGCACTATATTTGATGGTATGTCTTTTTAAAAACTCTGTCATTTTGATGATGTGTGCACTGAAAACATATTCCTGCAGATGTTAACTCTTCTGAGAATATTATTTCCCTATACCACAAGTGTGAAGGCAAGAGGAGAAGGGGACAACAGAGGACGAGATGGATGGACAGTGTCATTGAAGCTACCAACATGAATTTGACCAAACTCCGGGAGGCAGTGGAAGACAGGAGGGCCTGGCGTGCTCTGGTCCATGGGGTCATGAAGAGTCGTACACGACTTAACGACTAAACAACAACATACCACCATTTGCAGGTCAAGATGAAAGTAAGGAGACAGAGAAAAGCTGGTGGTAGATGGAGTGTGGCATGTGCTCAGTTCTGAATGTGAGAGTAAGAAAGGCTTTTAATGTCTTGTGCAGCTGTCTAGAAGTATAGTTTTTGCAGAGCTAATAAGGTTATGTTGCAATTGCTTGCCTTAGAAAGAGTGTGGGTAATTGCCAGATCTGGTCTTCCTGAATCACAAATCAGAAGCCATTAATCTTCAACAGTTGCATTTCTTAGAATTTTATTTGAACCCAAAAAAAGGGACAAAAATTCACATATAAGAGAGAAAATGCACAACACTGAATTATATTGAGTAAAATATGTTTTAAAGTATATAAATAGGGCCAATTTGCACACAAAATGAGCATGTTAGTGAAAATACATATATTTTAGAACTGGACTTTCTTAAATGAATCTATGATTTGCAAATTGATGTGGGAATCAGACAGAATGTTCAGATGAGAAATATTAGAAAGCCGAACTGCAAATCATATATTACCCCATCCCTCTTCTTTAATAATTGGCCAGATGCACAGGACCTTATTTAACCCAATGTTTTCACTCTAAATTCATCCTTGTAGAGATGGTAATCACAGTAGGAGCCTTGTGACACAGTGGTTAAACTGCAGAACTTCAGTGAAGACTCTGCTTGTGACCAATCCTTGAGTCCAATCTTGGGTTCTGGTAGCTGGCTCGAGGTTGACTCAGCATTCTATCCAGCCAAGGTTGGTAAACTGAATACTCAATATGTGGGGGGTGGGAGGGGATGTGTACGCTGCATAATTAAATTGTATACTGCCCAGAGAGTGCTTTAAGTGCTATGGGGCAATATATAAGCAGCACACTTTGCTTTGCTTTACAAGATACCTAGTTAAGAATGCAGGGGGACTCAAAACACACAAAAAAATAACCCCCATCACTCCAGAGGATGCAGGGGGAACTTTCTGAGCAAGACAATTTTTGGAGTGTATGTATGAGGGTTGAGGGCTCCAGGAGCACTGAGGGCCAAACAAATATCCCTGGGTGCTTCATGAGACCAGCAGGCCAGTTTTTTTTCCTCATCCTCGTAGATGTTGCTATATATTTAATTTTTTGTTTTCTTGCAGTATTGGTTTTGTCAGTGATAGCATTCTCAAGGATGCTCACAATAAGAATACTAGATTTCTTGGCAGATAATATTACCCTCTCAGTGACAGATTTGGTATCATTTATGCTGGCATTACAGAAGATACTCTTCAGTTGGAGTCTACTATATTGAGAGTGAAACTGTGCACAGGATGGGACTTTTGGGGTTTTTGCACTGTAACCCCCAGAATTAGCCAGGAATTCCCTCAGCCAGAATTCTAGGAGCTAGAGCCAAGAAAGTCTACAGAGGTGTTTCAGCACTCACACATGAGCCTTGGTAAGCCTTACCTGTGACTCTTGGCCTCCGAATAAGAAGGAAATGGCTGGGAGCAGCTAAGCTCCAGATGAGCTGCAAGCGATTATGGAACTGGTAATTTTTTGAGAGACATTCTTTACAGAGCCTAACGGGCAGATGGTGTCAGTGCTTTCTGCTCTTTAGAGTATCCGTGGACTTTATATCTGGAAATTTTCTCTTCCCAGCTGTCTTGCTGTTGTCATAGTCTCAGTAGTTCTACAGAAGAGACCATGAAGGAAAAACCCACTCCTCTGGAAATAAACTACCAGCAGCCAGATTTTTTCATGAGCTAGTAGGCTCATGAAAACACATACTTTTTCTTACTCAACTTTGATTCTGGCCAATAGCAAAATGGAATCACCCCTGTGGAGAAAGAAACCAAAATAAAAAGCTTGTTGACTCTTGTCTGTATGAGAATATAATTATCCAATATAATTTAATATAAAGTATTTGAAAGCCATTCTAATTTTTGCATGAAACACAATTTATGATTATAAAACTCACAGTAATCACAACCAAGGGGAAGGGAGAGTCACTGTATTATTCAAACTATTGTATTTGTCTTACTAATGAACAAATTACTGAAGTAATTTTGAATTGTGCACAACTCCAGGTTCAATTACCTCTAGTCATTAACAATCCCTGGACGCTGTTCATGGGCACTGCATTAATAACCTTTGCATTCTTGCCAAATCCCAGCTCAAATCCCAAATCAAGGGAACATTAAGTACCACCTATCGATAGAAATCCTAAAGTTCAGGGTATTATTGTGCGGTGTTTTTATGCCCTGCTAAGTGCATATTTCAGGGGCAGGTGACTGGCCGTTGTTTTTCTCCCCTGCAGTGGACAGATTTAGGCAATCATTAGCAGTTGTCACAGAACAGTGTGATTGTTCAACTATGTTAGCACATGTGATTGTGTGATCTAGGAGGCGCTTCCACAAATAGAGCAGGGAGGGAAGTAACAAGCCGCACTTTGTGCCACTTCCCCCACTGTTTCACCTCGGTATGAATTAAATTGTAGACAAGCAGGTAAACTGTCAAATATATAGGGCCCAAGGAAATGTATTTATATGCCCCAGATGGCTTTATAATGACCAAATTATGCAGATATTGTTGTGACATACACAGCAAATAAAGCACTGTATATGTTACAGCAGTGGTGCTGCCTTTGCATGCTGAACTGTAATTTAGAGGTGAGTGTGAAAAACATAATTAGAATATGTGAGCTGGTATTTTAACCTATTTGGTATGTACTTGAGTGATAAAGCAGGATTACAGAAAGCGGCCATCTAGATTGTTCTTACATGTTTCCTATGAAATGACTGAAAAGTAATCTAGAGATCACAAATGTAACAAATAATGGAATAGCTGTCAATACTTTCCAAACAGTACTCATTTTACATTGTTAATAGTTATACTTTGCCAATTAATTCCTCACCTTGTTTACATTGCAAGAATAAACACCTGAACTGTGTGGCTTAATTAAGATTAAACTAATGATCACTTACAGATACCATTTCCCCTAGATCTGTGGAGCTGAGATAAATCCTTAGCATGAATACAGGAAATCAATAGCATAAATAAATGCCATTCTTTGCTTCATTTACAGGCCATGCATGTTACTGATCAAAGTAAAAAAGATTAAGTTTGACAAATACAAGGAAAGTAGTTGTTTAAAAAAACTCACAAGGACAAGAAAGGCCTTTTGTTGTTGTTATTGGAATTTTATTTGTTGCCTGAGTGATCGGGACATATTTTTCTGGACTGGGGTGATGGTCTATCTATCCAGAACTAACCAATTGTTTCCTCTTTACTCTGAATTCAAAGAGAGCCCTACCTCTCTGCTGAGCATTCCTTTCCCTGTCTCTTTAGTCTGTTGGAAGCAGTTGTTTGTTTTGTTTGCTGTTGATTTGTTCACAACTGGATTCTTCTACAAATGTCTCAGAATGAGTTATTGAGACTGCAACTGCCAGTTAATGAGAAAGGGGTGGACTATCTGGGAAACTTGAAGGTACTCTCCTCTGTGAATCTCAGTACTTCTACTGCATAGTTAAAGGAATTTTATCAGAAATCTAAAACCAGTCTGCACCATTTCTTTTTATGTCACAGGTGCACAACTGGTCTGTTTCTATTGATAGTAATAGTCCACAATGCATAGACATGTCTGTCAGTAAGTCACAAATTATAACTTAATTATTTAAGTAGATAAAATCCTTGTTCTTTAGTAGACATGGGGACAAATATAAAAACTAATCAGGATATTCAATGAATATTCCTGATTCGTCAGATATTCATTGCTTTGTATTCTTGGAGTCCAGAGACCCCAACGAATACGAAGCAACAAATATAACTCTTTTATATTCATCCCTTTGTTCCCTATCTGCTTATGCTCTGCAGATCAGCTGTTCCTGAGAGGCATAAGCAGAGAGGGATTTTCCCTTTGGCAGCTTGCTAAAGCCTGCCAGAAGGGAAACCTACCCCGGGGCTGGGGGATGGCTTGGATCGGGCATTCCCCCTCTTTCTATCCCCAGTGGCATAGGAAGAGGGAGAAAGAGATCAAAGCGATCTGGAGCCGGGGACCACTTCGATCCCTTCCCCCTCTTCCTATGCTGCTGGGGAGAGAAAGAGGGGGAAAGCCCAACTGAAGCCATCGCCCAGACCCACTGCCTTTGCAAAAGCAGTGCAGCCAGGGGGTTGCTTTGGTCCCTTTCCCCCTCTTCCTATGCCAGCGAGGGGCATATAAAGAGGGGCACAGACTGATCCAAGCCATCGCCCAGACCCACTACCTTTGCAAAGGCAGCAGAGCCAGGGGATCGCTTTGATCCCTCCCCCCCCCTTACTATGCCACCGTCGGGCATAGAAAGAGGAGGAAAGCCCAACCAAAGCCATTCCCCAGCTCCACTGCCTTTCCAAAGGCAGCACAGCTCGGGGGTCACTTCGATCCCTTCCCTCCCTCTTATGCCACTGCCGGGCATAGAAAGAGGAGGAAAACCCGACCAAAGCCATCGCCCAGACCCACTGCCTTTGCAAAGTCAGCGCAGATGGGAGATCACTTTGATCCTTCCTCCCCCCCCCCCCCCGCTTACCGATAGGGCCAAACTCTACTTCACTGCTAAATGCCTTAGTGTCTGATGGGGTCAAACTCTACTTCGCTGCCAAATGCCTCAGTGTCCGATGGGGTCAAACTCTACTTCGCTGCCAAATGTCTCAGTGCCCGATGGGGCCAAACTCTACCTCACTGCCAAATGTCCTCAGTGCCCGCTGGGGGGCAAACCCTACTTCACTGCCAAATGTCATGTTGCTGAAGACAAACTCTACCTCAATGCCTCATGCCTCTGTGTGCCTGCCAGAGACAAACCAAACTACCTCAGTGCCAAAGATCTCTCATTCTGCTGGGGCCAAATCAAACTCCCTCAATGCCATCCGCTTCTGTGCCACATGATAAACTTTGCCAGCTGACTCTGTCACTTTCCTGGGGGGACCCAATTTGTGGACGAATAACTCAGATGTCCGATATCCAATCTTCACCAAACCTAGCAGGCTTGTTGGAGAAAGGCATGGGAAGCTTCTGTGTGATTTAGGATTCTCTTTCCTGCAGGTGTCCTCCTTTTATATAGTCACAACTCAGGGGTACGGAACCCAATGTTCACCAAACCTGCTGGGCTTGTAGAAAACCGTCTGAGGAAGCTTCTCTGCACATTTGGTGTCTCTAGGTGCTTGGGGGGCAGTTTTATACCATTTTAAAGCAAAAACAAATTGACAAATCAATTCATCAGAGAATATTCATAAATTCATATTCATTGATTCATTAACCTTGATGAATCATGAATCACAACGAATCACCATTTTTAAAATTCATCCCCATCTCTATTCTTTAGTCTTCTACAGCTATTGTTGACACAAAAGTCCAAGGCTTCTCCTGACCTTTCATATGAAGGATAACTTTCACAGCTGTGAGCTTTCCCTATCTATGTAAGCTTCTACAATTCAGAACCTACACATAAACATGTTTTGATTTCACTTCTCAAGGTACCTTTCTGATACAGTAGAATGGTGGCTACTTAATAAGAAGGACAAAAGAGACACTGCTGTGGGTATTGAAATATAAAGTTCATTTTCTGCTTCTGAAAATTGTCAGGGGTTTTAAGGCTTTGAGGAGAGGAAACCTCAAGGATACCATCATCTACAGAGGCCCATTTGGCAGGCAAGCAAAAGTGGGCTGCGTTTCTCCTAGGAATATATTTTCCTCAGAAATGTAATCCCTTTTCACTCAAATTTATTTATTTTATTTTTATTTATTATTAGATTTCTATCCCGCCCTTCTAGACAGGAGTCTACTCAGGGCGGCTCACAATATATTGTGCACAAAACGGATTTAAAAACAACAATTAAAATTGCTTTCAGAAAGAATATGAAGACACATCTTTTCAACTTAACCTTTTAAAATGTTTTAACATTGAGATGATTTTAATGGTGTTTACTATTTATATTATTTTTAGTTGTCTTTTAGACCTCCGAGTGCATTTTTAATGGAGGGGAAACATGATTACAAAATAAACACAAAAATAAATAATACCTTTATTGGACCATAGTGTGTATGTATGGGTAAACAGACAGACAGTGTCCATACAGATTCTGCTTTCAAAAGGATCACATTGAATACATAGCAGTACATTCTCTTCTCTTCAATATTTCACATATATAGGACAACTGCTAAATGTTCTGTCCCACTTAATAGTAGCTGAGGAGTCAAGCTTGGCTTGGCACAGTGTGATACAAGAGGATTTTGCAAATGCAAAGGAGGAAAATTATTGTGAGGGCAAATTATGGGATACTGCTATAAATCTATACTATGTAAGTGATTGATTGTAAAGCAGCCAAAAATGCAGGGAAGAACATTGTTTCTTCAGAATTTTCATTAATACCAAAAATCTTTAAAAAAAAAAAAAAGAGAGAGAGAGAGAGAGAGAGAGATGAAATGTAGAAATCCCTGATAATAACCATGATGGGAAATTGGCTTACATCAATAAGTGTTCCAGCAGCTTTTGGAAGAAATATGTCATGGACTAAATGATTAGAACATTTCATACATTATACTTATCCTTTATGACAAAAATGCCCTTAATACCAAGGTCAACACACCAATGCAAATTATGATCTCAGTTACAACCTACAGCTAAATCAAAGAAATTACAAAATCTTGATTTATTATACCTATTAAGTCGATGAAATGTGTAGAAAAGAAAACAACAGCATTACACTAATAATAACCATCTATTTCTCACAATGTTTCAATGTGATTTTTATAAGCTTCTTAAGAGACATAATAAAGCATTCCCAAATAATATATTTTACTACAAAAAAAATTGTATAAGTCTGTGAGGATAACTAACTGCCAGGAGATAATGCTTCTCACAAGAGCTTCACAAAGTTCCTAGGTTATGATCAAATTTTCTACTGTGTGTGTATCACACTTTTGGACTAATATTTGCTGCACAAATCTGAAGACAGACCTAATAAATGAAGGGACTTTAAACAGTTTCCTACTTTCTTTGTACAACTTGTAAATACAAAGTGACGCAGTGGCTCTACATCCAGATTAAAGAGATGACAGAGTTTGTCGACTTAACTAGATCCACAGCTTTATTAATACTAAATGTTACAAGAGACTATAATAACTATTCAGCTTGTGATGCAATATTGCCTAAAGCACTAAATCTCACCTATAGAGGCAGCTTGTGGATTGATCAGGAATACTTCACCTCTAAATGGGGTGTGTGTGTGTGTGTGTGTGTGTGTGTGTGTGTGTGTGAGAGAGAGAGAGAGAGAGAGAGAGAGAGTGAGTGAGTGAGTGAGTGAGTGTGCCCCATCCATCCCTGTCTTGATCTGGCTCTATGGAGAACACAGTTCCTTCCTCCCACATCTCTCCTATTGTTGAAGGTGGGCTCAAGAGGTCTGCAAGAGGCAACCTGCAGCAGATATAGTCTTATAGAGCTTGCTGCATTATCTACCAGCTTGCTTCCATAAATAATAAGTTATCCTAATGATGTGCTGTTCTCTCCTATCACACCCACACAATCACATTCCAAAATATACTCCATCTTTTGAACTCTGCCTGTGGTCTGAAGCATCCCATGTGAGGTGTTTGGTGCACATCATAGATGCTCTTCAAAAAGGCAGTCCAGTCTGTCAAGTCATCAGGTTCCTGGTTACAGTGAAACACCATCTGTATCACATTGTCAAAGGCTGTTGAAATATAAGCACTGGCATTAGGTTGTCAACTGACTCCCCTGCAATTGTCTGTGTAATAGGTAAAAATTTCTGGAACTGATGGCTCATTGTGTGGAAATACATCTTTAATGGTTTTAAAAGTATCAGTACACTTCCCATCTGTAAGTTGCAAGAAACTGCACATGGTGGATTACACCCTTAACTAGCAAAATAATTACCTCCCCCACTCTATGGAAGCAATAATAACAGCCTTAAACTCAATGCCAAATTTGTTTTCTAAGGATTTAAGTCTTTTCATTAGTTCCATGCAAATTGATTAAAGCAAATTCTTTGTCAGCTGACAGTTTGACTGTCTAGAAGACAATGTTACATTGTTTCCAGGAGATAGTCTGTTTTTAAAATACATCTCTATTAAAAACAAAGTTTAGGGAGAAAATACCCCTTAATCTGTGGGCAGCAAAAATGAACCTAGGCTTTGACAGAGGAGAACTGCAATTCTTGCCACCATCTGCAGTCCTATGATATAAAGAATCCCACTATGGTTTGTCACCAAAGGAGGTAGATGCACCCCTTCCTTGGGTTAAGGTTCCCTTGTTTGGCCTACAAACTGTTTCTGAGTCCAGTGTTCCAGAAACCTCTGGCTGCTCACCATGTCTTTTGCCATCTCCATTATATGGGCCTTGTTCAGATTTTGAATGGTGTGAAGGAGGAGCAGCAAGGGTTTACATCTCTGTATTAATTTGTTGTATGACTGCTCCCAGCTGTATGATGCTACCTGATTAGTATGATTCCTGCCCTCTAAGAATGCTAATGCTAATCAGCTGCTAATTAGGTGTTCTGATGCATTAAATGAAAAGCTAAATAGCTGTGTGGTCTATAAATAAAAACAAAACGCAGAGTTGGGTAATACCTTTTATTGGAAATGATTAATATTAGAAAAGTGGTGGAAAGGTGGCGTGAGCTTTTCACCTCTGAAGAATTCTTCATCCGGTAAGATGCTACAAACATTAGGGGACTGGGGAAGACACAGAAAGTTAAAAAAAAATCAGCCCTGTGTCAGCTCTGTATGATTGTCAAACCTGATTTAGTCTTTCAGAAAGCATGTGTCCTCAGAATGTGATGAAGGGAATGCACTAGCTCTACCCATACAATCATCACTACTATCCTGTGAAAGTGACATTCATAGAAAAGGGAGGCTATTCTGCCCATATAGGTTGTCCATGTGAGCCAGAAGCTCAGTTTTTAAAATGTCCTGTCTTATGTCGAGAGCCACACAGATTGAGACACATCCTCACTTCAGGCTGTCACTTTTGCATTATTAAAACATTTTAGGGGTTTGAGGTTGCACATGGCAGGCATTGTCTTTCTGAACAACTGAACAGTCCTTCTGTAGCTGCAAGATGAAGAAAGCAGACTCAAAGACAATGGCTCGAATCTGATGGGGATTTTATGCTGGTTTAGTGCAAATGGCATACTTTCGGGGGGATGAATTGCCTCAAGATAAGAAATCACCATGGGCAGTTTTTGTTTCATGCTGAGTTCTGCATCTCAAAATGCAAGACATAAGGACTACAGGGTTTTTTTGAGGCAATTTGCTTCCAAAAGTTAGCTGATTGGTTATATTTGCAGGCATAACTAACAGGGGTTTGGCCAACAGATGTAAAAGTATGAATTTATACAGTAGATTGCTGAGATGCACAATGAACACTGTCTTTCATTCCCACACAACCTGGCCATTTCCTTTTTCATTAGCTGAGGTGTTAGAAGACAGAAAGAGAACCTGTGTGATTCTTCACAATTTAAATCCGATAATTGCCTGTTCATTCTGAAAAGGAATGAACTTTTCAGTGTAAAAGGGCCAGAATAAACTTGAACTTTGTGTTGTTGTGTATCATGTGAGGCAGGTAGTTAGAAAGAAACATTGTCATAACTTGGAAGTAACACATTGCAAGTGGTGAGGTAATTACTTCTGATTTGGGGGACGTAGTAAAGGCATAAAAATGTTCTTTTTGTGAAACATCACAACAAGGAGAAACATCAATTCCTTTGTTATGTAATAGGTAATATATAGTAGTATCACTGCTACTAGACTGGTTTTGGGAAGAATTTGGGGAAAATTTGGGCATTTTTGTATTTTCCTGTAAAGTGAATTAAAGAAAATTAGAAGGAATTTAAAAGTAACATTTATTATGCATCACTCTTTAAATAAGTAGTAACACAGATGCACTGACCTTAAAAAAAAACACCAGGTTGGGAACCACTGTTATATATAAATATCACTGTATAGCATTACAACAACAGTGTTATTTTTTTATCTCTGTGCTTTATAATCTACAAGAAACTAATTTTAAAGAATTACTTAAAAAAAAAAAAGGACCTGCACAACATTGTACCTGTTATATATGGTTCTTTTGAATCGTGGTTGGGTGAGTACCATCAGTAAGGCCCCGTCACAAAGATATTTAGGATATATGACCCAATTTAAATGTCATACTCTGCATATTCAGGGGTAGCACATGAACCCAAGGCTCATGTATGTCCGATTTTTATGTCACACATATTCATATATCTATGTATAAAATTTACTGTTATTGTATATCAGGTTGGTAACCTAGAGAGGTCCAAGGCTACATCTGCCCATCCAAAACTGCACCTGTGTCCACCCCACCCCAAATATTTTAAATTTTAAAAGGATTTGTTTAACTGAAAAAGCCCCTTAAAGCTTTTGGTACCCCCTCATATAAACATTTTATACGTTTTTTAAGGGTATGGGGGTGAGGAAAGCTAGGCAGTTCTCAAAATATGGCAAAATTTCCTCCCATGCCCCCTATAGAGCACAAAGTTACTCTCTTTTTTTTACATTAAAAAATAAATTGGGGTACTTGGCTGGTGCCTCCCTGAGTTCCAGTGCATCACCTTCAGACAGGTGGTGGCCACACACTTTACCCACCTCTTTTCTATGTTAACTGATAAATCTTAGTCTCTTTTAATGGCCAAGATACGTTTGGATTTCACTGCTAAGAATTCTCCAACATCAGTGAAATTGCATTTAGCAATTTAAAACAGTAGTTGACAAAAAAGAAAACGTGGAAACACGTGGCGCAGAAAACAATTTGGAGCATTTAGATTGTTGGTCAATATTTCTCTAAGATGAAACGGGGAATGGTGTAAATGTGACTTTATGAAATGTGGGAATAGCAGGTGGTCAACAGTTAAATTACTATGTTAAGCCTTGTATGTATTACTTGTAACATGATGGATTGTCATGATTTATATAAATAAAATTTTAAAAAAAAGACAAAAAAGAAAACTGTGGAAGCAATTTGCTTTTGTTAGGTAGCAGTTAGATTCTGGAGAGTCTACAGAATCTTTATTTCAAAATGTACTTTTTTTTTCACTCTCTTTAGATAACAGTCCTTGGCCTCCTATGTGGATAAAGGTCCTTAATACAACTTTTGTCTCAGTATGAAAGCTAAATAAAGAATATTCTTCCAAAACCAAGCATGGTGATGTATCAGTCTAGCAATGAAATGGCCCACACACAAAGAAGGCACTGTCCATATTTTGAAGACATTCCATGGATATGCTAAATGTAAATTAAAAGTAAAAGAAGCAAGGATACCCCAAACAATCTTATGCTCAATAGTTTCTAAGGAAGTACCAAGTTGACAAGGATCATAACTCAGCCCTTTAGCTCACCTTGGAACCAGCTGTTCAAAAAGTTTCAGTCTGTACTACTTATTAAAAAAAGGAAAATTGAGTTGATTGCTATTTTGGGACACCACTGGGTTAAATAATGTGCACCAATGGCATGAAACCCTACTGACTAGCTATTTTTAAAAACTAAATAGTATGTTCCTTCTTCTATTTCTCTTCATTCCTCTTCTCCTTTGATGTTATATATGCTCTATTATAATGACAGAAGAATTACTGGTAAGTGTATTCATAACTATCATTTAACAAAGGATTACATTTTCATAATGCCCTTAGTCCTTTGAGTATTTGACAAATGGGGGGCAGGCAATCCAAAGCTTAAGAACTAATAACTTGGACTAGTGAAGATTTCAGGAGGATTTTTAGCATGCAAAAAAAAATAAATTAAAAAAAATGCAGAATTCTAACAAGATTAGAGTTCTGCTTTAAGTCTGCTTTCTGAATACAGTAGGGACTTACAAATAAAATTAATTTAAGTAGTGAACTATGCCAAGTTCCTTCATGCCACAGCCTTTTACTAAGTGAAAGACAATGTGTGCCAGCTCTCATGGTGCTATAAAATGTTATATTCTATTGTCCAGCAGACCACAGTATTCTGAAAAAGGCATTTTCTCATTTTTGAGTCAGCATTCAGGCTATGTATTCTGACTCACCAACTCTGTCTCTTAGCATAAGATTGCCATGAGCCTTCACTCTTTGCTTGTTCCATTTGAAATTCCACTTTTTAAAAAGCCCATACTTTTCCTTTTATTGTACAGGAGTATAGAATCTCTCCTTCAACACTTTTGTTCTTGTTTGCATTTGATAGTGTCAGTGTTAGGTTCTTCCAAATTTTATGAATATAAAACACACTTCAGATGTCATTGTCAAGGTTACAGACAGGCAGAAATAGCGAGCCTACATTTTACATCTGACCTCAGTTCAAAGAGAAAGATTTGAAAAGATTTACAGAAACGGAGCCTTAGATGAAACCAAGGAAGTCCTCTGTCATGTACTTAACAAATATGCCTTGGATGGTGGCAAGGTTAAGAGAGCCACCAGCAGCAAAGATCTCATCTCAAAAGGCTTGTGTTGTAGAATATGGTCTTTCAGTTAGCATGGTCCCAAAGGATTTATAGATGACAACTAGCACTTTATATTCTGCCCAAAAAAATAATAGTAGCCAGTCAAATTATTAGAACCCAGGAATCAGAAACTATGTGCAAATGGTCCTGGTCATCAGTCTTGACCACCACAATGTGGACTAGCTGAGTTTTCTGAATGCCTTGCAAAGGCTTGTCCCATGTAAATCACACTACATGTAACTAAGGCATAGACACTGTGACTGCATGAGATATTTCTGAGAGTGGGAAGAGATGATACACTAGCTTTATCTGGTGACAATTGAAAACCAGGCTCAAAGATTACACTCTAATCGAAGATTTGCTTGTGATAGAAATCCTAAAAGTAAACATCTGAATATCTTCACAGAGCTCCTGCTATGAACAGACTCCCAATGAGAGACTCGTAGACCTATGTTATACACACAACTGGCAGTAGTCTCAGAAGATTTAGCACCCTTTTAATAAGATTTCAGTGGTTTTTCCCCCTGGATATCCTTTTGATTCCCATTTTTCTTAATGAATTGAATGTCCAGAGGGAAATCTTCCTTTCTAAGATTTATTCAGCAAGCAAGCATGTATATAAAAAGTATAAAATAGCAAACATATACCTGTGAGTGTATAAAATATAAAAAATAGATAAGTATATATTTCAGAATCTACTGTCTTCATATAAATCTTCTATCCATGTACCTAAACAGTATTCAGTCTAAGATGAATAACTGTAACAAGCAACTTTGCTTATGATGTAACTTAAAAACTTAAAGAAAGCTTAAAGTTATGATATTCAAAATACATATTGCTGAAATGTATGCTCTTAATGTCCAAAAAGAAAAATATAAACTCTCATACAGGTAACTAAAAATAATTTTAAAACTATGTTAAAGAATTCTCAGAATATTGCAAGATTATTGCCTTAGTATTAGTACAGGCATCTCTAAAACACTTCACTTTACACCACTGAATCATCTTACCCTCTCCGGGCAAAGATTTTCATCTCCCCTCTCAATGAAAACAAAGTATGTGTCTCTCATAACACTGAACACATTTTCCCTGTATTTATAGCCTGGCAAATGAAAACTGCCCTTATCAGCAAAGTTAGGCTATTGCTAACACGGGAGGCTACTGGTACTGCACACCACTACTATAGCGAAAAGCACACCCACCAAAGGGGGCGCTGCTAGAAAATGCACCTCACTGTTAATACAATAGATGGTACCACGGGATATATTATTCCAGATCCTCTCCTTTCTGTAACAACTTTTTCCCTGTTTAAAAATTGTCATTTTTATCCACCATCCTTTTATTAAAATCAATAGCAAACATTTGCTCCAACAGAGACTGAATCTCTGTTCCTTGATCTACCTTCTAGCCTTCCAGCCTCCTTGCTATGTGTGGTGTAAGCATTCATTTGTCTGCCCGTCAGACCTCATTTAGATGTGTTCTGTACAATTTCCCTTACAAGCCAACCTAAAGGCATACCTACAGGGCAAATCACAGAAGTCTATACATTTTTATAGTGACAAAAGTTTTCTAGGTTCATCATAGCTGACATTATTCCAGTATAGGGTTAATACCATGATGAAATCAGGCAATCATTGACAAGCATTTCAACATTTACCTGAGTATCTTTATAAGTATCATCCAGTCCATTGCCAACATGAGGCATTGATTTAGAACTAGAACAGCTTCCTTAGATCCAAATGGGAAAAAGAAAGAAAGCTCAGTAATATTAGCATAATGTCTCATTATAAAGTGCCCTAAAACCCCTCCCAGCAGTTGCATGTATTCATTAAAAGGCATTAAGGGGGGGACAACATCCATGGCACTGAATGGAAGACCCTCAGCACCACCTTGTGAAGCTCCAGAATGAGAGTCAAAACCCCCAAACATATGCATTTCTAATAGCCCTTTCTTTCAAGGCTTTCTGAAAGTATCAAAAATTGTATTGCTGGTATGTTACTTGAGCTCTAACAAGTATTTGAGTTCTGATAAACTTCAGAAATAATGAATATTTCAATCAAGTCAAAATAAGTTTGACTGGTTTGGGCAGAAATGAATTTCTTGGGACTCTTGAATTCTTGCCCACCTGCATTGAGAGAAAAGCAGCCACTGTTGCCTACTCCCCTGCTGGCAAATGTGTTTTGACAGATACAGTAATCAGTACTGACATTTGTTAAGCATCATTATCATTACAACAACGACTACTACTAACTACCACTATTATTAGTACCACCAGCATGATAGTTATTCAAAAGAAAAAGACCTACTTCTGAGCTGAGAGAAATAAGGAAGGAAAACTATAAAGAATGACAGATGAAAACAATAAGATTTTTTAAAATGTAAGGTGGGGGAGCAAACTGCAGTGGAAGATCAAAGAGGGACATTTAATGAGACAGAACTGACAGGGAAGTTAATTATTTATTTGATGGTCCACTCAGACATGACCTGCTTCATTATCTCTCATTATGCCTTGCACAGAACTAAGATCAGCCCTGTTGCTCTCTCTATTCCCACACCTCCATTTCTATCCTGCAGTATCTCCTGATCAAATAGGTAACAAGCAAATTTAAAGAAGCTGTCTTTCTTTCTTCCCCACTCTCATTTTGCATATCTTGTTCTCTTTTTAGTGCCCCAAGAGAACCAGCTTGTTTTGCTTGATTCCCACCAGTGGTGAGCTCCTTGTCCACAATCTCAACTTTTTGTACTAGGACTCAGATTAAAAACCTTTGGCATATAGGCCATTCAATGCCTCTTTTCAATTGTAATATAATAGTACAAATATTTCACCTGAGCTACTTGATTACTCACATGGAACTCAAATTTTCTAAGCCTTTCAGACTTTGAGACCTAATCCTCTGAACATTAAGAAAATAGCTATATTTTCTGATAGAACTAAGCATGTCTCTCTGTAGATTTTTTTTCTACAGTGGAAATCAGAGGAAATCAGACCCCTAATTTAAATGCTAGTGTTTAAACTTTGTGGTAGTACAGCATAGGATCTAACAGTACAGTCCTATGTACATAGGTCTCGCTGTGTCCTCTGGATTTACTCTCATATCTCTGTGTATTGAATTATAGTCTAACTTCAACTTGGGGCTTCAAGCCAGGTTTGTGCCTTCAGGTTTCTCTATTTTCCTGAACTAGGTGGGGATGTCATTTGTTGCTCCAACTCAGCTCCTGCACCCTTCTCATCCAGTAGCATGGTCTTGTGGTTCCCGAAGGGTGGAAGTGGGCAATTCTTCTTGCCTGCTAGGTTCTGGACTATGGGATTCATCCTCATTGAACGACTTTTCCAACATATCGCTTCGGCACACAAGCTGAACATTGGCCCAAAGTGGCTTACAGCTTCTTCCACTGTTATCTTCTAGGAGTGATAAGATACAATGTGATATTTAAAAGGACTTAATATTTTAACAACCTCAAAGAAAACAAAGTTTTGTATTTTGAGGCATTTTGCTAGCTGTTGCAGGAAATTTAGTAGTGCTCTTTTGAAGACAGTTTAGAAGATTGCAGCTTCCATGTGTTCAATCAATGAAAAAAATGACTTGGACCTTGAACTCATTGTTAACAATGCATAAGGTATAGCAAGTATATTGTCCAAAATGATAGTCTTATGGAGGTATTCACTCTGTATGTGGTGATGAGAAAGGGGTGGAGTGAGGGCTTTTCCACAGGTCCCATTGATTATGCTGTTGTCCTCCCTAAATACCTTCATGTTTACTCCTCAGGCCTACATGGGAGGTTTAAGTGTGTTGGGCTGAATAACACACTTAGAAGCCTGCTTGCAGTTGAGATCCTCAGCAGGAAACATGAGGATTGTGAAGGCTTCCCCCCCCCCCCCAAAGCTATTAAGGGACAAATTAGCACTTTCCCCCCTTTTTTTCTTTTCTTTTCTTTTTTTTCTTTTCTTTCTTCTTCTTCTTCTTCTTCTTCTTCTTCTTCTTCTTCTTCTTCTTCTTCTTCTTGAGAAGTCCAGTGTTACTAATTGGGGAGCTTTAAAATCAACTCTTGAAATAACAAGCTCAAGAATTAAGAATTTTAAAAATATTTGCAATTGTTCAGAACTGTTTGTTGATCTGAAAGTTTAGTTCTTATGTTCATATAAGGGCTACTGATAATTTAATTTTCTATCATTGCTGTGACATCCTATTAAGATGTTAAGTTCCTTTATTTATTAAGGTCTAGGATATGTCTATGTGATAGGAAAAAAGGATGTGTTTTCATCTGGAAGTATCCCTGGAGTTGGACATCACCCACAGCAATGCCCCAGGCAAAGCCAATGACCTAAATAATGTCACTGCTGCAGTTCTAGAGAACAATGTTGTAGCCCTTTGCAAGGTTTTATAAATAGCATGAGCTATTTTTTTAGGATTTGCTCACCCTCTTTAGACATACAGATCTTGCCACTCCTTTTTCTCTCTGCCAAAGAAGAAACATATGTTGCTGTATTGGTCATCCATCATATCCATGATGCTTTAAGCGGGCCTGATCGCCTTTCTCTGCACTCTTACTATGTTAGCTTTGAAAATGGATTACTTGGGAAGGATGTTTTGTTCAGAATTGCCTATGGTTATATAGTTTTTTATCTCTCTATAGATGAGATACTTTCCCCTTATGCAGATCCTTTGTATCTAAGCCCACAAAGAAATTACTTTCTGTGATCTCTTTCTGACAGATGATTTGTTTCCATTTTTGTGCGGCTCTCTCCATTCTCTTGCAAGACTTGCATAACAATTTTAAAATGAATGTCTATTTTCTGGAAGACAGGGATTCCAAATTACAAAACTCGCACCTTATTACTCTGTGGCTTAGAAGCCTTTAACATAGGAATAGGTAATGAACCATCACTAAGCCGTCAAGGCACTTCTGTAGGTTCTCTGCCAGAGTGGATGCAAACAGTGCTACAATGCACAATTCTCAATAGTTCAATAGGAGTATGGGAAAGTCATTCATAACTGTCCTTTCACAGAACTTGATCTATAGAATTCTAATAGTTTCTTGCTTCAGAGATTGTGTCCAGGGATCAACAATTCTGTTTGGAGGATGTGGGTAGGTTTGCCAATGCCTCATATTCACTTTGTTCATCATTTGGATAGAGCACACTCCTAAGAAGCCAAAATGGCTGAAAGTGGGACTGAATTTCTATTCAATCCAGCACCTTCCAGCCTAGGAAATTATTGAGGGTGACTGTCACCTTGGTCTAATTTTGCACTGACAAAGTAACTGTGATCCTGTGCTCAAGTAGGTTTGGCTGAGGCATAACTTGGCTCTTTCTTCACCCTACTGCTTCTCCACCAATGTTGTGTCTCCTCTGCTGACAAAGCTTAGACAGCAGAGCACTTCTGCCAGTACTTGACTCTCTGGGTAGATCTCAAAGTTTAGTTGGCAGAATGAGGTCTGCCAGCTGAAAGGTATTTCTGCGAGAAAAGAAGCTACTGTCTGTTCTATTTAAAAACGCGATGGGTTTTTCTATTCAAAAATATGAGATTTTTCTTCTTTTAAAGTGGGAGAACTCTTGTCTCTGCATGTTTGCTTATCTGCATTGGACTGTGTATGAAGAATCTAATTCTGCTCCATTTGAGTTAGACATGTAGTAATTCTGTGAGGCCTGTCTCTCACTATCTGTTCCTTTAGATGTTTACGTTACTTATCTCACTTATCCCCGTAATCATTGGGTTTTGGGAACAATATCAAGAAATTTCACACAGTATTATAAGCAGTGGCAGATCTCAGAAATAACTCCATCAGAGCTACAAAAACCAGCAATATTAGGAACAGCATACACACTGTGTCAATATTTAACAGATACTTAGGTTTTCAGTTAAAACTTGTATCTATTATATAATACCAGTCAATGTTTTTATAATTTGGATTGACTGTGCCTGGTGTTTTTGAACAACAACAACAACTACAGTAGAACCTCAGTTTACGAATTTAATGTGCTCTACGGGACGTTATGTAAAGCAAAACATTCGTAAACCGAAACGCGGATTGCCATAGGAACAGGGGCAGCGCTACAAACCTCCAGGCACAATGCCTGGGGAAACTTTCTTCGCAAACTGAAAAAAACCGGGAAAAAAAACGTAAACTGAGGCATTATTGTCAATGGATTTCCGTTCGTAAACCGAAAATTACATAAACCGAGGCATTCGTAAACTGAGATACTACTGTACTACTACTACTACTACTACAAACAAATGACACACTGGAGAAAGAATATTAATGGCTATGAGGATAAGAGTATACTGCAATCCAGCCAGGATTGTGAAACTGAATATTTTGAAAGGCAATATCTGTGAGATTTATTACATCCATTTGTAGTTTCCAGCTTTTTTTTTGCTTTGTAAAACAGGGTCAGATTCTAGTAAAAAAAAAAAAAGATCTCTTTACAAGGTGTTTTCTTTAGCATTCATATCTCAACAATAAATCAATTACCTCAAACTGGAATGCTTTAAATAATTTAAAATGCAAACAGTAAGCGATGCCAGGCTTTCTAACAATAACAAGATTGATTTCAGTTCATGGTATCTCTGCTCTACAGAAATGGCCTTCTTGGTTAAGGTGGTTTTTTTTTAAGTTATCACTGTATAGCATGAGTTTGTATTGAGCAAAGTAGGTAACATCTGTAATCCTAAAGTCTTACACTCGACTCATCAGTCAAAGTGAAATGTAGGCCTCATATGATTTGGTTTTCTTCCTTCTTCTTTCCCCAAACTGGAAATTCTGTAGAAAGAAACCTTTGAAAATACAAAACATCAGCAGAGGCAGACTGTGCCAATTGAAAAAGAAATAGAAGTGTTATAAAAATAAAAATAAAAATCCACTTCTGGATGCATGGAATAACTATGAGCTCTCTGACATAGGCAGGGGGTTGGCCACTGGCGAAACTCAATGCTGTGCCAGATCGATCTTATATTCCTACATATTTTTATGTACAAAACTATAACCTTAGACAAAGTCATGCAAACTTCTGCAAATCACGTAAACTGAAGTTAGAGTGTTCTGCAGATGTTATTGGTTAACCATTTTTCCTGTGTTCAGTTAGAAATGGCTGAAAAAGCTAGAGAAATGTTCATTGACTTGAATACACTATTCAGCCTTTCGAAAATAACCTTAGAAGTGACTTCTATAAATATGACAAATTTGATACAAATGCCGCCCAACAGCTACATTTATATTATTGGCCACTGCTGAGAAATTGATCAAAAATGGCTGAGCACAAGTCACTTAGAACATTTGTATCTCAGAAGTTGCTTTATTTCCCTTCTCTGAAGCCCCTGGCCACAGCATCCATTCTCGCCGCTTGAGGTACAAAATAAAAGATTTTGTTTGCTGGTTTATTTTTAAATCAATACTTAGCTGCTCTTAAAACAAGCAGGATAATTTCAACTAAGTAAACTACTTTTGACTGGAATTGCCCTGCTGTAAGGCCTATTTTCATTTAATATCCTCAACAATGGATTCTTTATCTTCCTTCTCATACCTTACATAATGCCCCCCCCCCCCCATGTCCTTAGACTCTCAGAAGTGCGGCATGGTTGACATTTCCCCTCAAGGCCTTTCAGTTTTAAAAGACACACTAGACATGGCAGTTACAAAGTCCATGCATTACTCTTGAATCTGCCACAGCACAATCATTGATTGGCTGTGATATGGCTCTTCCTTAAGGACCAAAAGGGCGTTGTATGTCAGAGGGGAGTCAAAATTTTCCTGAAATGCAGCTTCAGACATTCTCAGTCTGAAGTCTCAATCAGTATTGCTGGCGAAAAGGGCTTGGGAAGGTAAAAGTAGAAAAAGTATGGATAATGTGTGAGGTTTTCCATTCCTCTCTCTCTTTTGAACTCTTACTCTTTTTCAGAGACACTGTTCTCCTCCATCCCACCCATAGGAGAGGGACCTTATAACATCCTAATGACATGAGTTCATCAGACAGATCACAAAGGTGTTGCTCAGAAATGTTGTTTATTAATCATGAGATGCTTAGTTCACTACCATACTTTGGTACATGCATCTGGGAAAGACCCCTGCTCCTCCTATCCCAATTCTAGCCTTTGGCAAGTCCTGGTTCACCTGACACCTAGATGAGTTTTTGGACTGGTTTTTTGTCCCTTAAGGTAGTCCATGAGATCGGTATGTGTGGACTGGACATAGATCACAATAGCTACAAGTCCTAATGAGAAGAGACTCAAGCTGCCAGCCCAGGAAGGATGCACTTGGGTCCACCTAACATAATTAATTTACCTGAAAAGACTCAGAATGGGGGCAAATACCAAAAAGACCAGGGCTTTCACAGGCATAAGTACCTGCAGGAGGTGGCTCAGGCTGAAAATATGTGCCAAATATACCAGGGCCTTCAAGGTGTAACTTGGTGTGGAGGCAAGTGCTGGATGGACCAGGGCCTCACATGCATAAGTATCTGCAGGGGATGACTCAGGCTACAGGTAAGTCAGATGTACTACGGCCTTCAAGGCATAAATACCCACAAAAAATAACTTAGGCATTTCTTTTGTAAACAATATTTTTCTATTCAAGTCTCTCATCTGAACAAACAACTCTGTTACACTAAATCATCTTGGACTAGCAACTAGTTTTACCCCTTAGGAAAGTCCTACTGAAGAATCTATAGTTTTGGCATTTTACTCTGATGTTGAAACAAAGACAAAAACACAAGATTTATAATACCTTTTAGACCAACACATGTTTTTCAGTGTAAGCTTACTGGATCATTTTGGACTTATTCTCTGATGTTGCCATGGTTCCAGCAGGAACACTTTTTAGCAATATTTATGGCTGGTCCAGTAAAGATGATTTGTTTCTAACGGGGAATGATGGTGCTGATGGATGTTCATAATTCAGTTGTACAGTGATTTGTATCAATTGGCTTGAAAGTCTAAATAAAGAACCAATGAGTGACCAATTCAAGCAGCTGTACTCCAAGTCAATTCATTGACTCAAGTGATACAGGCCACCATAATTTAAAAACAAATGAATTGCAGTGTTACCAATATTAGACATTATACTGGATTACATTTATTTATTTATATGGATGACTGCTAGTTAAACATACACACTAGAACATGTGTACAAGAGAACTGATGTAATCAAAGGTACGACTTATTGTATACTTACACAAGTATTAAATCCTTTTCTTAAAAATTGTTTTTTCCCTGATTTCTCAGCTGCAAAATCTAAGAATATAAGACTAGCTATGCTGGATCATACCAAAGCCCTATCTCCTCCAGCTTTCTATTCCATTCTTGTATGCGGTTGCCAACTAAGTGCTTGTGGAACACCCACATGCAGGACTTAAGCACAACAACAGATTACCACTCATATTCTAGGGCAACCAGTGTTACAGAGGCATGCTGTTTTTCATATTGATACCTCTTATATATCAGAATATAAGTATCATAGCTAGTATCTATTGGCAGCCTCTATAAATTTGTTAATCACCTGTAAGATCTATCTCAATTGGTGATTATGACTTCTTGAGACAGCAAATTTCACAGTTTGATGGTGCAGTGTGTGAAGACATATTTCTTCTTCTCTGCCCTAAATTTTCCCTTACTCTGTTTCAATATGTAACCCCAGGCTTTAGTATTAGGAAGAAAAGATAATAATTTTTCCCTCTTTGCAGTTTGTTCACACCATGTATCATTTTATGTTCTTCTGTCACTGGCTATTGTTAGGACAGAATATGGAGAGACAGAATGATTTCCTATAGGCAAAAGTGTCAGACAAGGGTGCATTTTATCCCCTCACCTGTTCAATCTGTATGCAGAACATAAAAGAAAGCCAGACTAGATTCAGATGGAAGAGGAGTGAAAATTGGTGAAAGAAACATCAATAATTTAAAATATGCAGATGACATCATCTTATTGGCAGAAAGCAACAATGACTTGAAAAAACTATTAGTGAAAGTGAAAGAAGAAAGTGCAAAAGCAGGACTGCAATTGAACATTAATAAGACCAAAATCATGACTACATAAGCACTACACAACTATGTATAATGTTGACAATGAAGAAACTAAAATAGTGAAAAATGTTGTATGCCTTTGTTCAATCATCAGTTGAGACTGCAGCTAAGAAATCGGACGTCTGAGACTTGGAAGGTCAGTAGTGAAGGAATTAGAAAATATTGTCAAGTGTAAGAATGTGTTACTAGAGACCAAGTTCATTCACACTATCATATTTCCAGGCATCATGTCTGGCTGGATAGTGAAGAAAGCTAATAGGGAAAAACAGATTCATTTGAAACATGGTGCTGGAGGAGACCTTTGTGAATACTCTAGACTGCCAGAAAGACAAACAAGTGGGTCCTAGATCAAATAAAGCCTGAACTATCTTTGGAGGTGAAAATGTTGAAGCTGAGACTGTTGTATTTAGGACACATAATGAGAATACAAGACTCACTGAAAAAGATTATAATGCTAAAGGAAAAAGAAAAAGAGGTGAAGGCAGAATGAAAAGAGGAAGAGCAAATACAAGATGGATTGACTCTCTAAAGGAAGCTATAAGCTTGAGTTTACAAAAGCTGAACAGGGCTGTTGAGGATGGGACATGTTGGAGTTCTCTCATTCATAGGGTTACCATAAGTCCAAAGTGACTTGACATCACATAACAACAACAATCACATATTTTCATATTCACTTCCCCCACCCAAGCTAAACTATCTCACATCTTATAACCTTTCCTCACAAAGGAGTTGCTGCAGGCCTTGATTATTCTGCCCTTTCTGCACATTTTCTAACTCTTCCATATCTTTTTCAAGGAGGGTGATCAGATCTGTATATACTATTTTCACTCTGGTCACAGCATAAATAAAATGATGTTGCCCCAAGAGAAGGGAAGGGAATTAGCCAAACTCCCTGTCGTATAGCTCCTGGTGTTTCAACTGAATTAGCCTCTCAGTTTCTCAACTGCCAAAGGCAACCCAAGACATTATCCTGCTTGAGGTGAACAAAACGGTTGCCCTTCCTATTGTTGTAAATGAAAATATAGAATTTAATTTTAAGGTTCTTGGCTCCTCTGGCAAGGACCTGAGAAAGAGAAAAACAGTCAGAGAGAACCCCCACACGTGAGTAATTTGCAAATACAGGTAAGAGGTTTATTGGAAAGAAAGAAAAAGAAAAAGGAGAGAGCTTTGCAAGGCGGAGTGCTGTCAGTCAACAACTAATACAAGCGGCTCAAAGGTTACAGCGATTCATACATACTTTATGGAGGTCTTTATCAAAACAATGGAATAAGTGATGCTGTCACTCCTAGAATGACAAGTTCTGGGTTTTCTTATAAGCATCCTTGCTAATGTTACATAAAGTTATATACTGTATGTCCTTTGAAATAGTTAATGTTGCTCTAAAACAGCATCAGACAATGTCCTTGGGTCTGCCCTGATCATGTTCGGACAATCGTAGCCCTTTGAGAATACAAAGGCACATTGTAAATACAGTCATGTAGCTTATGCTGACCTAGTCCTTATCTTAAGGTGGTTTTGCTACTTCCCCTATGTTCTTTCTCAATTCTGGTCTTTCAGCAAGGTTGTGCATGTTCTTTAGACCTTGTGTTTGTTTTCCCTGGCTAGTCAGCAGAGAACGTTTCCGAAGCATATACTGCCTTATTGTTTCTTGAGATATGCTTTGTGGGTGAGCTAATTCTAAGCTTCTAAAGTTAGGCTAGCTAGACATTTGCATTATGGGTAATAAATCATTGCTTAGAAGAGAAATGGGAGTAATACATAATATGTTTAACACTATTTACCTGTATAGAAGCATGGCAACCAGATCTGAAAAGAAACAAAGTAATCAGTCAGTCAATAAAAGCCAGACCTGTGATTGTTCAAATGTGCACTAATGCCCAGTCTTAGGTCTGCTGACAAAGCCAGAAGGACCAGTACTATCTCTGCAGGGAAACAAACAGCAGTTTGGCTACATATTTGCTGGTGTTTATGTTCGTATGTTGGAACACTAATGTCATAGAGTTCATAAAGGTGACTTCTTGTGAAGTTAAGAGCCAACATCTATGAACTTTGCAATGTGAAAAAAATTTGCAGCGCTTTTATTATTTGTACCCTTGAGGCTCCAATGTATACAATTTATGAAAACTTACTTTTTAAAAAGTCTCCGTAAAGAACTTCATTTGAATATGAACTGATGGGTATTACAAAAGCTTTCAGCCTCACCTTTTTTCTCTTCTGTGCCTACCCTCTCCACTGCTCTTTTTCTTTTTTGCACATTTCCATTAATTTCATGTCTATTATTAAACTGGTCTCAGGCTTCAGTGTGCTGTGCATTCAGCTGTATAATTGCAAGGAACATCTGGTATCAATCAGAACTCTTCAGTGTTAAATTCCAATAATGACAATGTCTGCAGTATGAACTTATTAGAGAATGCATGATACTTGCAATGTTGTTGATGAGAAGCCCTGTCTTCAAGGTAATCGCCTTGTCCCAAATCCCATTCTGAAAATCCTATAAATTCTTTCAGGCATTGCCTTTCTTTTCTTTAATTACTGGGCAATGATTCTTCATTGCTGCTTTATTAGGTTTGCAATGTTTCCATATAAAATTGTGTGCTATATTGGGAAGAATCAATTGCAGGACACTTTAGAGGGCAAAACAGAGAAATCAGTAAAACGTAAGACTGAAAATAAAGAAATCTTTTTCTTAAGAACCATATGGACCTGAGATATCAAGGAAGTTAATAAGATTCAGCAGCTTGGTGGTACTTAAAGAGAACTTGTGTGAAGAGATTCATGTCCTATAGCAACAAATTTCTGTAATGTGGTTTGCAATATATAAAATTACAGATATAGAAACAATGCAATAAAGTATTATTAGGATTATGATTTATTCATATCAGCTTTCGAAACAGACAAAATGTTTTAATTTTCAGGTTATAGCCACTGGAGCCTACTTTTATTCTGGAATGTAATTCCCTCAAAAACCTCTCACATAAGCAAAGAGCTAATAAGGGCTCCTTGTGATTAAAATGTTATTTCTTCACAGTACAATATATACAATAATAATATCTAGGATGCTTACAGAAGAGGCAAAGTGAACACCGAGAAATGCAGTATGGCTTACTGAAAACAGTTATTGCAGTTTCAGTTCAGAGAATGACAGAATAAGATTCCTTTAACATTTCCTTGGTATCTCAACTAGCAAAGCATTTAAGCTTATTATTGACTTTAAAGGAGGGCTGGGCAGCTTCCAGAGGTCCAGGAAAACCAAAAGTTGAGGGGAATGTAGTCAGGGTTACCCCCCCCCCCTTCCATAAAGACAGAAGCTTCCTTTCAAAGAGACCAAAAAATAGAAAGCACCTCCAGATTTGAAGATTGACCCACCACACCATCAAATGGTATGAAGCATCTTTTAAAAGTTTGTTTATTATTTCTTATGCCCCAATAAAGTTGTGCTCAATGTAGCTTACAATCAAACTGTGTGTGTGTGTATCAAACTTGACCTGAAAAATCATTTTTTAAAATTTATGATGTGGAAGAAAAGGGGGACATGGAGTTCTGGGCACCTTAGAAGACTACATGCAACTCAAAGGCCACACTTTGCCCACCTGTCCTTTATAAACTTGCTACTCCATTTTTAACAGGAAAGCACATCTGCCCTCCTAAGTGAAGACCACATGGGATTTAGTATAACCTGGATGTAAATCCTGGTGTGATTTGTCTTTGCCTGGTAAATGGGAATATTTTCGGCACAGGATGATGTGATTGCATTGGTGGTAGGTAGTCTTGGAACTTATTTGTCTGTTTTTGAAAGCAGTTCGTCCATATTTATATGAAATTGTGCAGCCCTTGGAAATGAGGTTACTGCTGTTTTGTCACATGAACTTATAAAAGGAATAGTACAGAGTGGATTGTTTCTGCCTTTGTGATCAACCAGCATGGGTGTGTACCTGCTGAGTTTCACAAAAGGGACAAGAGGTTTGTTTTAAGTTGAAACAGGACTTTTGTGCAAATTATGCCTTGCACAAACTATAAAAACTGTGCTGAGAATAAAGCCATTTGGTGTAAATTGAGATCTCTTGTAGGAGGTGCTGAATCCCGTCACATCAGGCAGACCAGATTCTTATAATATTTCAAGAGTTCCCCTGCATCCGCCCCTGCGTCCAGGGATAAACTAAGAATTATCAAGTTCAAAAACTATACAAACAGATGTGGCACATCATGGGAACTCAAGGAAGTTCTCTTTGTAATGAGACTGAAACTTTTTGCCAGGGGTAGCTCATGTAGTATCCTTGCTGCTGACTTTCCGTCAATAAGCGGGACACTTTTTATTCAATCAGGTGTTTGGCTTGCTGAACTTGATTTGTTTTTCTCTGCTGAGCCATGTTTTAGTCTGCATTTTTAATTGATGTGGGTGAAATCCAATTGTTAGTCTCAAATAGAGGAGACCGATTGAATGAATGGACATTGATAAGTCAATACTAATTTAGGTCACATTGATTCAATGGGTTTATTCTAGCTGTGATTTAATTCTTGGATCTAAACCAATGTTAAATCAAGTATTTTGAACTGGCTGTCATTTATCATGGCTTTTCACTTGTTCTTACCTAATTTGAATGTATCTGGTTGTGCAAAATTGGGTCTTTGGAAGATCATAGAATTATAAAATTATGGAGTTGGAAGGGGCCTTTAATGCCATTGAGTCCAACCCCCTGCTCAATTCAGAAATCCAAATCAAAATATGCCTGACAGATGGTCTCTTGAAGTCTCCAGTATCAGAGTGTCGTCACCTCCCAAGGTAATTGGTTCCATTGCCATACTGATAGGATGTTTCTCCTGATATTTAATGAAATCTGGCTTCCTGTCATGAGCCCATTATTACATGTTCTGCACTATGGGATGATTGAGAACAAATCCTCCTCCTCTGTATGACAATCTTTCAAGTATTTGAAGAATGCTATCATATTTCCTCTCAGTCTTCTTTTTTCAAGGCTAAACATGCACAGTTCTTTCAGTCTTCCCTCACAGAGCTTGATTTCCAGTCTCCTGATCATCCTTGTTGCCCTCTGAATTTTTCTTGTTTGGATCTCCTGCCATGGGATCTTACTTATCATTGTTCTGATTAAAATTAGCTTTCCTAAAATCTAGCATACATGCATGACTACACTTTGCTTTTCCTTCCTTTGAAATCAAGAACTAAAGAAGAAAATGGTCACTGTTCCTCAGAGTTCCCCTTACTGCCACTTCATCCACCAAATCTAAATATTAGTTAGAATGAAGTCCAGGGTAGCTAATCCTCTAGTTTCCATTTCTACCTTTTGTAGGAAAAAATTAACAGCAACACAAGCCAGGAATTTCTTGAAAGGCAGAATTTTTCTCCTTCCAAATTATTAGGATAATAGAAATCTCCTATTATTACTACATCCTGTCTCTTTGAATTTCTTGCCATTTGTTTTTCAGAGGTTTCATCTGTACCTTCTTCTTTATTGGACAGTTGGTAGTAAACTCCAACTATCACATTCCTTTCATTTTTCACCCCTATTATTTTAATCCAGATGCTCTCAATGTGACAACCAAGCTCACCTTCCTATATTTCTGCACAGAAATATGTATTTTTGACATGTAGTGCAACTCAACCACCCTTTCAATTCTTTCTGTTATTTTTGAGCAAGTTATATCCTTCAGACTGTTTACCAGTCATGGGAGTCATCCCACCAATTTTCAGTTATCATTATCAAGTAACTCCCCTGAACTAAGATTTCCTGTTCTTCTTGTTGTTTTCCCATACTCATCGCATTTGTGTATAGACAGCAGGAATGGTGTGATTTGGGGGCCTACTTTCCTTCATATATTTTTATGAAGATTAATATTGGACCCCATTAGAGCTGCTCGGTCTCTTCCTCTTATTGTGCCTTTATCTATCTTTACCTCTGAGCTTACATCTCTCTTTCCCTTCCAATTCAGTTTAAAGCCCTCTTGATGAAGTTCTTCATGATTTGGCCAAATGCATTCTTCCCAGTCCTTGTGAGGTGCAATCTTTCACTTGTCAGCAGTCTGTCTTCCAGGAAGTGTAGCCTGTGGTTCCAAATCTCAAATCCCTCATGTCGGCACCACCTTCATAGCCAGTCTTTTTACCCAGAGTATTTTCTTTTCCCTTTCTGTGCCTTTTCTGAATACTGATAGGATGGACAAGAAGATTATCTGGGCCTCAAAGTCCTTGTGTTTCCTTCCTAGAACTTCAAGGTCTGATATTTCTTCATTATTCCTCTTGGCTGTGTCATTTGTTCCCACATGGATAAGAAGAAAGGAGTATGCATCCATACGTTTTATAAGCAATGGCAATCTTTCCATCACATTCCTAATCCACCCTCCAAGGAGATTGCATATGTGGTGGTTCCATGGATCTTCCCAACATATTTTGTTTGCAATCCCATGCAGTAGAGAATCTCCTACTACAACTACTCTTCTCTTCTTTTGTAGGTTGTGGATTCAGTGACGCTGCTTGACTGAGCTTCAGCCTCTCTCATGCTTTCCCTCAGAGTCTCCTGTATGTCTTCCTCTGCATGTTGTTTGCTAGGCTCCTCTTCAATAATCTACTGTCTTCTTCTTCTTCTGCTCCTAACTGTGACCCTTTTCCATGGTGCTTCCTCAATTATGTTTATTTTCTCCTCAGCATACTCCTCATTTGCATTCACCCCAGTGTCTGTGTTGGCTGCTGCTGTTTCAGAGTTCTGTTTATGTAATTTTCATAAGTTATAGCCTTAAGTGTAGCCACTCACTGCTCCAGTTCTCTCATGTTTTTTTCTTCCAATAATGCAACCAGTTTGTACTTGCTGCATGTATATACCGTGTTGTTCTCACTCACGATGACAAACATTGCACATGCTTGTGCAATGTCACCACCACAGAAGTGTCTCTTCCCTCCATTATCTCTGTTCCAATTTCTGCAATTTGGTCACATATGTGCATGTAGATATTCAAATAGGAGACTGGCCGTTGTGTATACAGGGAAGGGTGAGCAGGTGGGAATACAAGAGATATGCAGGGACACCCCATAATTGTCTACTATGTTGTTAACACAGTCCCATAACAACAACAGTAATAACAACAAGAACAAAACCAGGGTATCTTGTCTTTATAGGATGGGTACTTCAACCAGACACTAGATCAATGGTTTTCCTTTTCAGAAAAAGGCAATCTGGGCAATTGCCATCTGGGAATTTTCCACCTTCATGATGTTTGCTGCAGTCAGAATAAACTGTTGAGTACTTAAAGCAGCAGTGACCACGGGGAGATGAATGTGGGTGGTAGCTGTCAAGTAAGAATAGCTAAATTACGGAGGTAATTTATTCCAGAGAGCCATTTAGTGCAAGAGAATTTTACATGGCTAAGCAAAGTGCTTTAACTGTCACGGTAAGATTTTCCAGGAAGAGATGGCCACTGTGGAATAGAAGTAAATAAGCAAAGGGCTACTAATGCTTTTTGCCTTCAGAAGCAGCTCCATTGTTATATTAACTTCTACATACAGCCAGAAAGATGTCAGGTTATTTATTTGGAAGGTCAGCCAGTTCACTTAAATGTTCATATAAATTGGCTATGTTTGATTATTAGTGAATGCATTGGCATTCTGCACCATACGGTGAGAGGAAATGAATAGACGGGGAGGGAACAGGAATAAAAGCATCCGCTGAGCAGAGCAGAAATATGTTGCTTTCTCCATCACTGCCCTCAAAGGACTCTCATCTCACCTTTTGGCAAAGCTTCTTTCAAGCTAATTAAAAAAAGAAATCTAGAATTATATTGGTTGTTCCCAAACTACCGGGTGAATGGGAACATACACCAGTAGTTAGCAAGCAGTTCAGTCATTTTACTGTGATGCTTCCTGAACTCTGGCCTCTAGAATGGATGCGCAAAAAATAAAATAAAAATTTTAAAAAACCAAGGCATTTCCAATTTTACCTTCTATCTCTGTGTTTGCAACTAATATAGGAGTCTGCAATTCAAGATCTGTTCCCTGAAACCCTTGCCAGGAAAGTAATTTCCAGTTGTCATGTATTTAGTACTCCTGTCCTACTTTCATGTGCTTCCTCAAAAGAAAACCTTAAGATGCTGGAATGAGAACAAAAGGATATGGCCATTACACAGGAGGCAAGAATAGGGTTTTACTGTTGTTTTTACAAAAAATCTTAATAATTCAGGTATAGCAACAGTGCTCTGGTCTCATTTTTTTGCTGCTTCAGTCCTGTATATATTCCATTCCTGAGCTGAATGATTTTTCAGCACTGTGACATTTCAGCTCATGCTAGAAATGATGGGGACAGAATTAATTTGAATATGCTTCGATTCAGTTGATATATTGCTACTATATATATGCAACAAAAGATGTGTATATAAATTGTCACCAGCAAATGCACGCCTGGACTTTATTCCCACACTTTGTCAAGGGTGTGCACATCAAAAATTGTATTTTGAAGTTTTGGTTGATTTTTATCTGTTGTGATGTACCAGTGGAGCATATCGTTGATGGCCTATAAGGAAGACTTTATGTTAAACTGCAGGTGAGGTAGTTGTAGTAGAAGAAGGACAGATGTGCAGTCTTGGGTCAGCCAACCTCATTTATTCAGTAGGCAAAACATGTAGATTTTTTTTCTGGTTGCCAATTGGCAACCTGTGCACCACATCCAGTCCCTGCCCCTTGAGACCCAGTGGGACATTGCAACTACAATATTTAAGTAATAATGTGGAGGCTGAGGTTCAAAATCCCACTCAATCACTGTCTCAGCCCAACCTACTTCATGAGGATAAAACAGAAGAAAGAAAAGCATAAAATGAAGAACAAAATTAAGACGGGGAAATGATCATATATGGGGCTAAATCAAAATTTCAGCAAACTAGAGGAGACTGATTAAAATCAATGAGCCTTAAATTAGTTGCAACTAGCAAGTCCAAATTCATTTCCATGTGTCTACTTTAAAAAGGAATAAGGAGCATAGAGAGAAATATAAATTCTCTTGCTATGAAGTCACACAAGGGAGTTCAGGTTTTCAGGGTATGTGCAAATTAACTGGCCACACAGGAAGAGGGAAAAAATGGCTGAACAGGCTGTTAATGTAGCTTTTCTGTAGCCCAGCAGGGGGCACAGCTACAAAACAACTTCTTAATAAATTGTCAGACAAGGAGAGTGCGGATTTCCTCTTCTGGATTCCTTTCTTGTTCTGTATTTCTCCCCTGCCCTGTTTCTACAAGGGGAGTGTGGGGGTGGGGAGAGGAGGCAAACAATGGAACAAGCTGGCTGTGGTGTATCTCTCAATGAAGTACAAATAGTCACCACCCTCTGAGACACAACTATTTCATCATTGACTATAAAAGCTACCTCCAAATAAACAGAACTGCCATGGGTACCCGAGTAGCACATATATTCATGGCTGACCTAGAATAACACTCTCTTAACTGCTGTACCTAAAAACCACTCCTCTATTCGAGGTACATTGATGACATTTTTTGATCTGACCTCACAGAAAGGAGGCTCTAGAGAAATTCCACTGGGATTTCAATAACTTTCATCTCAACATTAACCTCAGCCTGGACCAATCCACACAATATGTGCAATTTTATGACACCACTGTGAAGCTACAACATGAACATCTTGGAACTACACTGTATTGAAAACCCACTGTTTGATATACCTACCTGCATGCCTCCTGCTTTCATCCTGAACACACTACTAGACAAGCTCTGAGGTGCAGTCACATCTGCTCAGACTCACAAGACAGAGACTCCAAACTCAAGAATCTGTTTCTCTGGATGTTCAGGCAACCTTCTTTGCATACACATTAAATACTTGACAGGGAGGTATTCAGTAGCACCAGCATTGAGAAGGGAACCTGAATAATTGGATAAACATGCATGTAGGCTGCCTTAAGCCAGAGTGGGGAACCATTCGGCTGTCATTGACCATGCATATGATCAATGGAACTGAAACAATAGATTCCTTGTAGCAAACTGTTTCTAAGAGAACAGCTCCCAACTTCATTTGACTCACAACTTTCACTTCCATTCACAACAAAGTTTTAGTCTGAAGCCTAGCTGTTTTTGCAGGCCTTTTACTGAAAGCTTTAACTCAGTAGCAGGGAAGAACTGCAGCCTCACAGCTAGAAGCGTGAAGCCAAGGGTCTTATTCTGAAATATCTTGGATCTTTAGATACTGGAAACAGCCACCTGGCTCAGCCCGAGATTGTGTAAAAAAGTGCTGTAGAGATCTGACCGTGCAAGATGACAATACAACAAAAGTAAAACTTTATTGTTATCTTTTCAGGGAGGAGGGCAGAAAAGTGAATGCCATTCTACAGCTTCTATATTAATTGAGGTCTTGGAAGCCCTACATATCTAGTGTGGTGTAGTGGATACAGTGACAGATTAGGGCTCAGAAGACCTAGGGTTGAATCTCTGCTTGGCCATAGAACTCATGGGTGGTAGCGGTAAAACTATTCCTTAAATATCTCACTTACCTGGAAAGACCTATTAAGGTTGCTATAAATTGTTTCTGACTTAAGGGCACATAATGCAGATACCTATTGTGCTTCTAGAAGAAATTAAACTATTGTGAGACATAGATTTTTCACCAGAAACCAATCCAAAGAGACAAATATTGACTCTTACATTCATATTTCTTGTGCTTCCTCCTACAACTACCGAGCTTGGAATCTTAACAGGTTATTTGATTACAAACAGCACCTGTGACATCAGTAAGAATTTTAGATTTATTCTCAATAAAGTCTCAGTTGCAGGTCTAGATTTTGTTGCTACTTTTATTTACGAATCAGACTATAATTCCTGTCAGTTCCAGCTGGCACAGCGGATGGAGAAGGATAATTGTGGGAGTTCCACTCCAAGAACTCCTGGAGGGCCACCTGTTCCCCACCCCTACTGTAAAGATGTTACTTTAAATAGAAATCTTATACTACCAAACACATGGAGATAGTATGAGATTTGTGTTGGTATGTAGATATGTAGTGGATTTTGGAGGCTGTCAGAAAAATTCATGCAACTCCATAAACTTTTTAAATGAAACACTCACCAAATATGAATCACTTTCTTGTATTTTGCCTTCTACTGAGTTAATTTTCTTCTATTTTGAGTATGAAAGTAAAAGAAAACAAAAAGAAACATTCTCCATTGCAGAGGGCATTTAAGTCTGTAATTTTGTAAAGAGTTTTAAATCCACTTGAACTTACTCATTACCCTCAAATTGTGCAATTCCCACAACTGTTATCATCAATGCATTCATGTGCCAGATTATTATTAGTTAATCCCATTTCTAGCTGTGCTAGGGCAATTCAATTAAGCATTACACTGGCCTAGTGTTTGGAGTCACACAGCTTGGTAGCATTTCTTAGAAGTCATTTGGAGAGGGGAAAATAATTCAACAGGAAGTCCAACTGAAAATGGAGAGTAATATCCTAGTAAGTCGAGAAGGGAAGAATTTTGTGCTTGCTTCTCTGGCAGTCATGCCATTCCACCTAATGTTACATGTGCCTGCCAACCTAGAGGTTATGCCATTTCACAGTGAGGTGGACATGTTTCACCCCAAAGGCAGTGGACAGCTGTTAGAGGAAGTTTTTGTCTACACTGGGGGGAGATATCTTAAGAATTTGCTGGTCTCCACTTTGCAAATCTCTATGGATAAAAATCCCCTTCACGGATTGCTGCCTTGTCGTGGCGAAGGGGCTTGAGTAATTCAGAGAAGCTATGGGCTATGCCGTGCAGGGACACCCAAGACAGACAGGTCATAGTGGAGAGTTCTGACTAAACGCGATCCACCTGGAGCAGGAACTGGCAAGACACTCCAGTATCTTTGCCAAGAAAACCCCATGGACAGAAACAAAAGGCTAAAAGATATGACGCTGGAAGATGAGCCCCTCAGGTCGGAAGGCATCCAAAATGCTACTGAGGAAGAGCGGAGGACAAGTACAAGTAGCTCCATAGCTAATGAAGTGGTTGGGCCAAAGCCGAAAGGATGCTCAGCTGCGGACGCGCCTGGAAGTGAAAGTAAAGTCCGATGCTGCAAAGAAGAATACTGCATAGGAACCTGGAATGTAAGATCTATGAACCTTGGTAAGCTGGATGTGGTCAAACAGGAGATGGCAAGAATCAACATTGACATCCTGGGAGTCAGTGAACTGAAATGGACGGGAACGGGCGAATTCAATTCAGACGATTATCATATCTACTATTGTGGGCAAGAATCCCGTAGAAGAAATGGAGTAGCCCTCATAGTCAACAAAAGAGTGGGAAAAGCTGTACTGGGATACAATCTCAAAAATGATAGAATGATTTCAATACGAATCCAAGGCAGACCTTTCAACATCACAGTCATCCAAGTTTGTGCACCAATCACCGATGCGGAAGAGGCTGAAATTAACCAATTCTATGAAGACTTACAACACCTTCTAGAACTGACACCAAAGAAAGATGTTCTTGTCATTATAGGGGACTGGAATGCTAAAGCAGGGAGTCAAGAGACAAAAGGAACAACAGGTAAGTTTTGCCTTGGAGTTCAAAACGAAGCAGGGCAAAGGCTAATAGAGTTTTGTCAAGAGAACAAGCTGGTCATCACAAACACTCTTTTCCAACAACACAAGAGGTGACTCTACACATGGACATCACCAGATGGGCAATACCAAAATCAGATTGATTATATTCTCTGCAGCCAAAGATGGAGAAGCTCTATACAGTCAGCAAAAACAAGACCTGGAGCTGATTGTGGCTCTGATCATCAGCTTCTTATAGCAAAATTCAAGCTTAAACTGAAGAAAGTAGGAAAAAACACTGGG
Organism: Intellagama lesueurii; assembly: GCA_037013535.1. Classification (NCBI taxonomy): domain Eukaryota; kingdom Metazoa; phylum Chordata; class Lepidosauria; order Squamata; family Agamidae; genus Intellagama; species Intellagama lesueurii. The sequence goes on along the minus strand of JBAJHW010000003.1, from coordinate 51,906,979 downwards.
CTAGTCAGGTATAATCTAAACCAAATCCCTTATGAATACACAGTGGAAGAGAAGAACAGATTTAAGGAACTAGATTGCGTGGACAGAGTGCCTGAAGAACTATGGATGGAGGCTCGTAACATTGTACAGGAGGCAGCAACAAAAACCATCCCAAAGAAAAGGAAATGCAAGAAAGCAAAGTGGCTGTCCAACGAGGCCTTACAAATAGCAGAGAAGAGAAGGGAAACAAAATGCAAGGGAGATAGGGAAAGTTACAAGAAATTGAATGCGGACTTCCAAAGAATAGCAAGGAGAGACCAGAGGGCCTTCTTAAATGAACAGTGCAAAAATATAGAGGAAAATAATAGAAAGGGGAATACCAGAGATCTGTTCAAGAAAATTGGAGATATTAAAGGAACCTTTTGTGCAAAGATGGACATGATAAAGGACAAAAATGGTAGGGACCTTACAGAAGCAGAAGACATCAAGAAGAGGTGGCAAGAATACACAGAGGAATCATACCAGAAAGATCTGGATGTCCCGGACCACCCAGATAGTGTGGTTGCTGACCTTGAGCCAGATATCCTGGAGAGCGAAGTCAAGTGGGCCTTAGAAAGCATGGCTAACAACAAGGCCAGTGGAGGAGATGGCATTCCAGTGGAACTATTTAAAATCTTAAAAGATGACGCTGTTAAGGTGCTACACTCAATATGCCAGCAAGTTTGGAAAACTCAGCAGTGGCCAGAGGATTGGAAAAGATCAGTCTACATCCCAATCCCAAAGAAGGGCAGTGCCAAAGAATGCTCCAACTACAGTACAATTGCACTCATTTCACACGCTAGCAAGGTTATGCTCAAAATCCTACAAGGTAGGCTTCAGCAGTATGTGGACCGAGAACTCCCAGAAGTACAAGCTGGATTTCGAAGGGGCAGAGGCACTAGAGACCAAATTGCTAACATGCGCTGGATTATGGAGAAAGCTAGAGAGTTCCAGAAAAACGTCTACTTCTGCTTCATTGACTACGCAAAAGCCTTTGACTGTGTGGACCACAGCAAACTATGGCAAGTTCTTAAAGAAATGGGAGTGCCTGACCACCTTATCTATCTCCAGAGAAATCTATATGTGGGACAGGAAGCAACAGTTAGAACTGGATATGGAACAACTGATTGGTTCAAAACTGGGAAAGGAGTACGACAAGGCTGTATATTGTCTCCCTGCTTATTTAACTTATATGCAGAATACATCATGCGAAAGGCTGGACTGGATGAATCCCAAGCCGGAATTAAGATTGCCGGAAGAAATATCAACAACCGCAGATATGCAGATGATACCACTCTGATGGCAGAAAGTGAGGAGGAATTAAAGAACCTCTTAAAGAGGGTGAAAGAGGAGAGCGCAAAAAATGGTCTGAAGCTCAACATCAAAAAAACTAAGATCATGGCCACTGGTTCCATCACCTCCTGGCAAATAGAAGGGGAAGATATGGAGGCAGTGACAGATTTAACTTTCTTGGGCTCCATGATCACTGCAGATGGTGACAGCAGCCATGAAATGAAAAGACGCCTGCTTCTTGGGAGGAAAGCGATGACAAACCTAGACAGCATCTTAAAAAGCAGAGACATCACCTTGCCAACAAAGGTCCACATAGTCAAACCTATGGTTTTTCCAGTAGCGATGTATGGAAGTGAGAGCTGGAACATAAAGAAGGCTGACCGCTGAAGAATTGATGTTTTTGAATTGTGGTGCTGGAGGAGACTCTTGAGAGTCCCCTGGACTGCAAAGAGAACAAACCTATCCCTTCTGAAGGAAATCAACCCTGAGTGCTCACTGGAAGGACAGATCCTGAAGCTGAGGCTCCAATACTTTGGCCATCTCATGAGAAGAGAAGACTCCCTGGAAAAGACCCTGATGTTGGGAAAGTGTGAAGGCAAGAGGAGAAGGGGACGACAGAGGACGAGATGGTTGGACAGTGTCATCGAAGCTACCAACATGAATTTGACCCAACTCCGGGAGGCAGTGGAAGACAGGAGGGCCTGGTGTGCTCTGGTCCATGGGGTCACGAAGAGTCGGACACGACTTAATGACTAAACAACAACATGCATAAAAATAGACAGATTTTTTAACTTTATTGCTTCAACCTGAGCTCTGCAAAGTTTTTACCACCAAAGTCTGAAGAAGACATCTCACTGTGTTTATAAAAATTCAGTGATGCATCATTACTCAACCCAGAATATCGTTTCTACTCACTGATCTCATGATCTCTTTCTTTTACATCTGGCACTTAGATTTACAAGGAATAATTCAACAGCAAGGGAATTTCTGTTCAGAAAAGGTGAGACACAAGTCTCTGGTGTCATGGTGTCCTTTGTGTTACCCCAAAGCAGATATATTGCAGAGAGACAAACACAGTACAAGCCTATATATATGTATTCACAGGGAGAGGGAGCTGTCATGAGGTATGTGTTCTTACATAATTATTACCAATAATCCAAGTGTGAACATCATCTGTCTATATTAGACAGATCTCCTTACTGGGCAATTTGTGCAGGAAAGGGTTCCATGAAAACTGGATAAAATTTACTTACTTCTTTCTTTTATATATTTATTTATTTATTCAGACATTTTTATTCTGGCCAATTTAGTATCTGCTGGAGCAATTCCTGTAGTGAAGCACTGCTCTCCATTCCACCTAAAGAAGGCTCCCATTTTACTGCTTACTGCAGTGACTGCTAAAATAGTTACAACAATGCTATTGGTAGGACCACACACTCGAGTTTACTAAAGGTCAACAGAGGTGTCTGGAACAACTGTGTCCTCCCACAGAAAATGAATGCAAGACAGCTGCCATAATTGTCCCCTCCACATCACTCAGTGCCTTTCTCTGCCATAAGGCATTGCTTCTCTTCCTCTATGTTCCATTGAAAGTCTCCTTGCTTCCACCAGAATTATTGGGATATTTTGTTTGTATAAGGATCTACAAATTAGTTTTGAAATGTCACTTGAGGCAAAATTGAATACCAGCTCAAATCCAGGGCTCTTTGTAAAAGTCCCTGCATGAATGTACACTTGCAAATGTTTGGTATCAGGATACCACAAGCAGCAAGAATTCACTAGTCTAATAAAATGCAACACAACTCTGGGGGTCTTCTAATTTATGTATATAAAAATCACAGAAGACTTGCTATCAGATTCCTTGAAGACAATTCAAGTCTATGTGTGAACTAGACGGGAAGAGAAAGAACAAGATAATTTTGCTTATATTGTATTCCAACATTGTTTTCTGGCACAGCAATGTCTTTTGAATATAGTTATAATCTTCATTCATTCTTAATTCTTGTCTTGTTGTATATAGGAAAAATTTAACTTGTGCCTGTACTTATTTTGTAAACTGTCCTTTATTCAATATGTGCCTAAAACAATTTTGCACTTTTCTTTTTAGAAGAACACAGAGTTGTTCTTCAACAACTCAAGTTTGTGTGCACTATAAAAAATGTCCCCACCACCTGCACAAAAGGGGAACAATATATGTCCTATCTCAGAAATGTATAAGGTCACAAATCTGTTACAAAATTAAAAAAGAAGAAACAACAATTTAAATGAAAAACTGCAAATTCCCCTTTCCTCAAAAAAATTTTTTATGTATAATATGTGGTTTTCATTCAATTTTGGTGTGCTTTCTGCACTCGGCCTGCAAATAGCCGTAAGTGTCCCACAGTTGTCTGGTCTTTCTAGAAATTACAACACTTTTATCTCAGTAGCAGCAATACCTGGACATTGCTCCAGGAAGTTTTGTAATGTGTTACTGAAGTCAAGATGATTACAGAAATGTTGGTAACTTTTCTTTGAAATGACACCAGAAGATAGATTTCTGCATGGAATTTTATTGCAGTGCTAAAACCACAGAATGTTAAAAAAAAATCTAATTCAATATGAACCGATTTCTTGTTAGTATCATAGAATCATACTAGCTCTGGGAAGGCTATAAGATACTTACAGTTAAAAGGAGAAATTGTTTTCCCCTTGTCTAATACTGCTTGAATAAAGAATCTGAAATCTGCTAATCATTGTGAACCAATTAAGAATGGATGTTCTAATGACAGTCATAAATTGTAGTTATGCAATTGGCAATTCCTCATTCAAATTATGTGCCGTAACTTCAAAACTGTGCTCTTAAAATTTTCTCTCCATAGCAAATTATGGTCAAAGCCCAATTCAACTGGCATGTGGTAGACCCATTCTAAAATTGTGATGTCATATAATAATTAAGTGACCAACTGCCTGACTTCCAGAATACACTGAATATCTACAAATCACCTGGACCAAGCCCATTATTTGATGACTTGACTTATTTATTAGATTACTGTGCAGAGCTTTATAAATCTAAAGGAAAGTTCTTTATAAAAGAAGCTACATCACTAGATAGGGCAAATCCTGGCAACTGCACTTTTCACAGAGTAACACCCCACTCACCTCTGTGTAGGCATCCTTCAGTCTCGAGAAACTGTGGTAACATGCTCTGAATAGAGGTCTTAGAACAGCGTCTAGTGTGGCTGAGAAGGCCAATTCGAGAGTGACAATCCCTTCCACACTGAAGACAAATACAAACTGTCCCCTGTCCAGCTCCCTGATTTTGCTGGTTTCGGGACTGCCTCTTTGCCTCGGTCTGCTGAACAAGTGTCTCTTCAAATTGGGAGAGGCCATGCTGCACCGCCTGCCTCCAGGCTGAACTCTCAGATGTCAAGATTTCCCATCTGTTGAGGTCCATTCCTAAGGCCTTCAGATCCCGTTTGCAGATATCCTTGTATCGCAGCTGTGGTCTCCCTTTGGGGCGCTTTCCCTGCACTAATTCTCCATACAGGAGATCTTTTGGAATCCAACCGTCAGCCATTCTCACGACATGTCCAAGCCAACGTAGATGTCGCTGTTTCTGTAATGTATACATGCTTAAAATTCTAGCTCATTCTAGGACTACTCTATTTGGAACTTTGTCCTGCCAGGTGATACCAAAAATGCGTCGGAGACAACGCATATGGAACGTGTTCAACTTCCTCTCCTGCCATGCACAAAGGGTCCAGGACTCACTGCAGTATAGGAGTGTACTCAGGACACAGGCTCTATAGACCTGGATCTTGGTATATGCCGTCAGCTTCTTATTAAGCCATACTCTTTTAGTGTGTCTAGAGAACATGGTAGCTGCTTTGCCAATGCGTTTATCCAGCTCGACATCTAGGGACAGAGTGCCAGAGATTGTTGAGCCAAGGTACACAAAGTCATGAACAACCTCCAATTCTTGTGTTTAGATGGTAATAGAGGGAGCCCTGGCCCATAACTTGTCTTTTCTTCAGGCTGATTGTTAATCCAAAATCTTGGCAGGCCTTAATAAAACGGTTCATAAGTTGTTGGAGCTCTTCAGCAGAATGGGCAACAACAGCTGCATCATTGGCGAAGAGGAAGTCCCGCATGCATTTCAGCTGGACTTTGGTCTTCACTCTCAATCTAGAGAGATTAAAGAGCTTTCCATCTGATCTAGTTCGGAGATAGACACCTTCTGTTGCAGTTCCAAAAGCGTGCTTCAACATGACAGCAAAAAAGATCCCAAACAGAGTTGGCGCGAGGACACAGCCCTGTTTCACTCTGCTTCGGATGTCAAAGGGATCCGATGTTAAGCCATCAAACACTACGGTGCACTTCATTTCCTCATGAAAGGACCTGATGATGTTAAGGAGTCGAGGTGGACATCCAGTATTGGGAAGTATTTTAGAAAGGCTGTCCCTGCTAACCAAATCAAAGGCCTTTGTAAGATCTATGAAGGCCACAAAGAGTGGCTGTCATTGTTCCCTACATTTCTCCTGCAATTGTCTGAGGGAAAATACCATGTCAATGGTGGATCTATTAGCTCGAAATCCACACTCTGATTCTGGATAGACTCTGTCTGCAAGTACCTGGAGCCTCTTCAGCACAACACGGGCAAGCAGCTTTCCTACAACACTGAGAAGAGAGATGCCACGGTAGTTATTGCAGTCATCCCTGTCGCCTTTGTTCTTGTACAATGTGACAATGTTTGCATCCTTCATGTCCTGTGGTACTCCACCTTCCCTCCAGCAAAGACAAAATATTTCATACAGCTCGGTGGTGATGATCTCTTTACAGCACTTCAGCACTTCAACAGGGATGTTATCCTTCCCAGGTGCCTTACCAGAGGCGAGGGAATCCAAGGCCGCTTTTATTTCTGCTAAAGTTGGTTCGCTGTCCAATTCTTCCAAGACAGGCAGGCACTCGATGTTATTTAATGCCTCTTCGGTTACTACATTCTCTCTAGAATATAGCTCAGAGTAGTGCTGCACCCAGCATTCCATCTGCTGTCCTCAGTTCTGGATGTAGCAGACTTCAAGGGAGCAGATTTCTTCTGTAATGGACCTAAAGCCTGCTTGATACCATCATACATTCCCTTGATGTTACCTGTGTCCGCTGCTGTCTGTATCTGAGAGCAGAGCTGAAGCCAATAATTGTTAGAACATCTCCTGGCAGTCTGTTGGACTTTGCTACAAGCAAGTCGAAGAACCTGCAAGTTGTACTCACTAGGACAGGCTTTGTATGCTGCTAGAACTCTCCTCTTTTCCTCGATGGCTGGCATCAACTCCTCCGAATGGGCTTCAAATCAGTCTGCCGTCTTTTTGGTCTTATTGCCAAATGTGAACAAGGCCGTGTTATAAACAGCGTTCTTGAAATGTTCCCATCGTTCAGGCGCATTTGCAACAGCCGGGCCTGGAAGGGTTTCCTCAAGCGCTTGGGCAAATTCCTCCACTTTTCTCTGATCGCGAGTCTTGCTGATTTCAATACATGGTCTTCCTTCCTTTTTTGTGTGATACAATCTCTTTATTTGCAGTTTTACTCTGCTACACACCAGGGAGTGATCAGTATCACAATCAGCACCCTGATAACTGTGTGTGATCATAATACTAGGAAGGCTAGAGCGTCTAGTGAGGATCAAATCGAGCTGATGAGAGCACAGATAAGTCAGTTACTGGTAAAACATTATCCTAAAATTAAGTTATCATTTTATTAATCTGCACAATGTCATCCTTCGTTTTACAGCCAAAATCCAAGAGGAACTTTTTAGCTAACTTTTCCCCTTAAGCATCATTAAGTTTAAAGGTGAAGGTTACTTCTAGGAAAATATGCATAAGATTATGTTCTTTGAGTTGTTCTCTTTTCATAAGTTGTATTGTATTTGGTGTGGTAAACTTGTAAGTTCTTCCAGATGGTTCATTATTACCTTTATTGCCATTTCTTTTCTGTTGTTTGCTGATGTCGGCTCTGCCGGCGCTTGTCACTGAGCAGAGCTCCTTTGCCCTCTCCTCGGGATAGTGCAAGACACGCTATTCTCGTAGTTACCCGGGGGAGGGAGGAGCATCCTTAAAAGGACGCTCCCCCACATGCTCAGCCTCTTTCGAGGCTTGCGTTCTCTGGCAGAGGCTGTGTTCAGCACTGCAGGGATTTTTTTTGCTGTGTAGCAACCAACAGCATCAAGGGAGTTGTGTGGGGTGCATCGGCACTCCCCAAGGTTGGAGTGTAGTGTCGGGGATCAGCCTTGATCCCCGGCAGAGCCTGTTTACAGCCATTTTATTTTTAAAAAAGAAAAAGGCAGAAGGAATTGGAGAACAACAAGAGGTGTGTAAAGTGCCCTCACTTGTTTGTATTTGTTTGTATAATATCTGTCTGTCTATCTATCTATCTATCTATCTATCTATCTATCTATCTATCTATCTATCTATCTATCTATCTATCTATCTATCTATCTATCTATCTATCTATCTATCTATCTATCTATCTATATCTATATCTATATCTATATCTATATCTATATCTATATCTATATCTATATATTTAAATAAAATCATAAATAGGAGCAAGTGGGAAAAGGGTTCCATAAGCTTCAGGACTAAGGGGGTGGTAACCTGTAGTGGTCACGAAATGAGAAGGCTGATAGTTTAGGTGATCACCAGATAATTAAGAAAGCAATTAGTCTTAGAGAGAGAAGTTAAAGAAGTCAGTCACACACAGAAATGTCTGCCAGCAGAGTCCTCCACACACACCACTCCATACACCAACTCCATACACCACTCTGGGCAACGCCCCCAGGAGGACTCCCTTTTATTAACCTTACAGATTGTTGATAGTATACAGATAGTTGACAGAATTCAGATAGGGTACTGGTTACATAATGCCAATTAGGATAGGCTTAAAAGAGTTAGCTCTCTATCTCTATGAGAAAGAGGAAGAATGGGTAGCAGCTTCTCTCAGAAGCAGCTGCATCATATCCAGGAGAGTGTGCTCTACACTGAAGAACAGACAACAGCTTAGCAACCTTGGGGAGCCCCCCCAGTAACCCCCCATTGGGCTCAGCCCTTGGATTGGAGACAGGGCAAACACCCCCCACAAAAAAAACACTAAAGGCAGTTGGGGGACAGAGTTATGCCCCCCATACACATGGTTAATTACGTGGTTGTGTGTTTGTTGGGGTTTCTTTAAATTTAATTGGAAGTGGCGCGCTTACCGACACGTGCGCATGCACATTTAAAAATTATTATTATTATTATTATTATTATTATTATTATTATTATTATTATTATTATTATTATTATTATTATTATTATTATTATTATTATTAATAATAATAATAATAATAATAATAATAATAATAATAATAATAATAATAATAATAATAATAATAATAATAATAATAATAAATAAGTTCAAATTAAAATTAAATAAGATTATAATAACAACATGAATAGTTGCATTGGAGCAACTACCAGTTGTTGGTCAGCTAGTCCTGAGGGCTTGTATTAAAAAAAAAGAATTATTATTATAAATTAATAGCTAAATAAAAAGGCAAACAATAAGGGTACAACGTAGGGTGTTTTTTACAATTGGAGCACATCAGTAAGGGTTGGCTGCCTGGCTAGCAGGTAGATTATTTAGTAAGAGCTTTTGTTAGCAGCCATGGCCCCAAAAAAGGGTCAGGGCAATAGCAAAGGCAAACAGCCTGCAAAGCGCAGGGCTCCCAGGGCGTCCCCTCCAGTTGTATCATCATCATCAGATGAGGAGGGGTGCCCTATGTGGGAGGAAATACGGGGTAAAATAGCAGCATTGGAGCAGCGGAAGGCTAGCCAAGCACATAAGAGGGCTAAGGACAATCAGCCTAGGTGCTCAGCAAGGGAGTCCAAGGCACACAAGCGTGCTAAACTGAAAGCCCTTGCTGATAATCTTTTGTCCCATTTTGCTGCTTTAGAGGCTCGTGTGCAAGGTGCGTTGGGAATTGCAGATTTGACAAGGGAACACCAGCCAGCAGAATTGATCGGCCAGGTTGAAAGCAGAGCTGAATGCATGCGTGCATGCCCGGGTAGTAACGAGGTCCAGAGGCAGGAAGTGGTCGAGGACAGCAGGTGGGATGGTGAAAGGCCAAAAATTTGAAGTCAAGGTATGGAGGAAATAGACAAAATATTGAGAAGGAGGTCCGAGAGGGCAGAGTGTTAGGTCCGTTCGTTCAGCCACCGGTCCCACATATCCAGGTGTCTCCTTTGGGGATTGTACCTAAAAAGGCCCCAGGTGAATTCAGGCTCATACATCATCTCTCTTACCCAGAAGGTGACTCTGTCAATGACAGCATACCACAGGAGCTTTGCACTGTGCATTATACATTGTTTGATGAGGCAGTGCGCATGATTAGGGCATGTGGCGTAGGGGCAGAGATGGCCAAGGCTGATGTAAAATCGGCTTTTCGTCTGCTGCCAGTTCACCCAGAGGATTTTGAGTTGTTAGGTTTTTCATTTGAAGGTGCCTTTTACATGGATAGAGCATTACCCATGGGTTGCTCAGTATCCTGTGCAGCTTTTGAGCGCTTTATCTCCTTTTTGGAATGGGAACTTAGACGTAGGGTGGGGCTGCATAGCACAGCCCATTATTTAGATGATTTTCTTTTTTGTGGTGCAAAGGATTCTGGGAATTGTAGGCACTTGATGGAGACTTTTGAGAAATTGGCTCAGGACATGGGGCTTCCTTTGGCTGAGGAGAAAACGGAAGGGCCAACACTTAACATCACATTCTTGGGTATAGAGTTGGATACCTGCCACCAATACTGCAAGCTTCCTGACAAAAAGCTGGTTGACTTGTGGGCCAGATTGGGGCATCTATTGAGGCAGAAGAAGGCCACCCTAAGAGAGTTACAGGAGACAGTGGGCTATTTGAATTTTGCTTGTAGGGTAGTTGCCAAAGGTAGGGCCTTTTTGCGCAGACTCTGTGCAGCCATGAAAGGTCTCTGCAAACCGTTCCATAGAACTAGGATTACAGCAGGCATGAGACAAGATCTGAAAACATGGCAACAATTTTTGGACAATTTTAACGGAGTTTCATTCTGGAGAGCGGAATTACGCTTCCAGAATGAATGCAAAGTTTAAACAGATGCTGCAGGGTCATTAGGTTTTGGCATCTATTTCCGGGGTCTCTGGTGTGCAGGGACTTGGCCTGAGGAGTGGCAAAGGTCAGGCCTGACCAGGGACGTGACATTCCTGGAGTTTTTTCCCATTCTCGGCGCCATTTGGTTATGGGCTGAGGAATGGGCCAATTCAGTAGTCAGATTTTGGTGGGATAATCTGGCAGTGGTGCATGTCATTAATAACATGTCATCCAGATCTGAATGGGTCATGAGGCTTGTGAGGGCACTTGTTTTACACACCTTACAATTTAATATAGTATTTCATGCAAGTCACATCCCTGGCATAGACAACAATATAGCTGACGCCCTGTCCCATCAACAGATGGAGTGATTCAGGGCGTTGGCTCCAGGAGCTTGCAGGTGGCCAGAAGTCCTCCCACAAGAGGTATGGCAGATTGGAGGCGGGAGGCACTACGAGCAATAGGGCTGGCTCTTGCCCCGAGTACTCGGCAGGGTTACTTTGCAGTTTGCGAAGAGTTTAGACAATTTAGAGTTCACGAGCAGTTGGAACAGGTGTGGCCCATACCAGTTGATCACCTACAACAATGCAGCATTTTTCTTTTTCGAAAGGGCATGGCACCTAGCTCTATTCAGGGCAAGATGTTGGCGTTGGCATTCAAGGCTAAGGCCCTTGGAGTAGCTGATTCCACAGGGAACTTTAGAATTTGTAGGATGATTGAAGGATGGAATAAGGAAAGAATTAGAATGCCCGATGATAGGTCCCCTTTTTTTGTCCAGCCATACTGATGGGGTTTGGTGATACTTTTTTTGTCCAGCCATACTCATGGGGCAGCATTTGTAGTGATAGGTACGAGGCTTCCCTCTTTCAGGCAGCAACACTTTTGACATTTTAGAAATATGCCAAGTTAGGGCACTAGAGGATTACCTTAAGAAAAGGGGGGAAGATCAGGGCTACTTATTTTGTCATAGTGACGGCACCCCACTGACAAAATACCAATTTTGGAAGGTAACTGGAGCTGCTTTGGAATGAGTGGGTTTGGCTGGATGGCGCTTTGGAACCCACTCATTTCGCATTGGGGCAGCGTCTACTGCTGCCATGCTAGGGTATGGCCCAGAGGAGATCAGGGAGGTGGGAAGATTGTCCTCCCATAGATACAAACTTTATGTGCGGGACTTGCCACAGCTGTAGGCTGCTGCTGGGCTCTTTGTCTTTTTCTTTCAGATGCAGAGCGATCCAAACGGCAATTGAGGATCCTGTTGCTGGGTCATGGCCGGGGTCATGTTGTCTTAGGGACAGCACAACAACGGAAACTCACCCGTATAGGTTGGTGAGGGGGTCCTGTGAGACCTTCAACACCAAACCTGATACCGCACTACCGCAGGCCCCTGGTTTCTAAGCCATAAGTTATGGCATGTTGATTTAATAAAGTGTGGCCCTATTTATACCCATCACCTGTGTCTTGCCTCATTATTCCGGAGTGGGAGGGCAATGGAATTTCACATGGTGTACTGGGAGTTACACTCTGATGACGGGTGTTTGAATGTTCTGATGCTGAACTGCTTTGATGCTGCCAGTGTCCAGCTGGCATCCACTGCTACTCAGTAACGTATTCCTTGCTGAAAATTCTGAACAGCCTAACACTATAAGTTTAAGGAAATGTCATAGTTCTAAATGCTAAACACACAGACAGACAGACACACCCTGGAACTAACAATTAAATGAAGTGTTTCAAGAGGTCCAGGAAGTCAGATGAGGAATAGTACAAAGTGAAATAGAATGGACATTGTTTGGAGATTGAGAAAAATTCCAGTACAAAGCTTTGTAGGAACTGGAACAAATTGTGACACAAATATCTGGAAAATCTTTCTAAACTGAAGTTTTGGCTTTGAATAACTGTCACCATTTGATCCTTCAGCCAGATAGATTCAGCATTAGTATATATGATTCAGTTTTGTCTCTTGGTATTCAATTCATTTAAAAAATGAAGAGATCTGACAATTGTCAGATATTTTCCTTTCTTATTTTCTATTCAGTATCATGGTGCATGTATCTCCTCTGATGTAGCCATCAGTTCTGTGTTGTGGTTTCACATATAAAAGGAATCTTTAGAATTATATAGTTCAACCTCCACTCATGCAGAAAATCTCCAGCTAGAGCATCCCTGACAGATGGACATCCAATATCTGTTTAAAAACCTCCAGCAAAGGAGAGCTTACCTTCTTATGAGGCAATACATTTCATTGGAAAACAGATATTGCCATTAAGAAGTTCTTCCTAATGTTTACTTCAAATCTTCTTCCCTGTAATTTGAATCAATTGGTTTATGGATTTGCTTCTGGAGCAGCAGAAAACAAATGTGCTTCATCTTCTATGTGGTGGCCCTTTAAGTATTTTTAAATGCCTATCATTATCACTCTCATTCTTTTCTTCTCTAGGCTAAGCATACCCAACCCCTTCAACTGTTTCCCACAGGTTTGGTTTTAGGCCCTTCACCATCTTTGTCACCCTCCTCTGGACACATTCCAGTTTGCTGATATCCTCTGTAAACCATGGTGCCTAGAACTGGACACAGAACTCCAGCTGAGGCCTGCCCAAGCACAATAGAGTCTACATAGTTGAGACAGAATGGAAGTTATTTATTTATTTAAAATATTTTTACCCTGCCTTTCTCTTTGAAAAGGACCCAAGGCAGCTTACAACAACAAAAGACAATATTTAAAGTTGAAACAATGAGTATACAACAGTGGTTAACATCATTAAAATACGATAATTAAAAATTATGAACAATGAAAAGGGAGGCATCTTACATCAATTAACAGGCAATATTAAGGCAAAGATAAATAAATGTTTAAAAAAGTCACTTTGAGAAATGGAAAAACAAAAATGGAAAATACAAGTAGTACTAAAAATCCAGTCATAGTAATAACGTATACCAATCTATCTGAAAATCACACACAGGTAGCTGGTTACTGAGGGGAGGCTTGCCTGAAGAGAAAGGTCTTTGCCTGCTTGTGGAAGGATAGCAAAGATGGGGCCAGTCTGACTTCCTGTGGGAGGGAGTTCCAAAGTCTGGGTGCAGCAAAAGAGAAAGCTCTCTCCTGTGTCCCCATCAGACACATCTGTGAAGGTGGTGGGACTGAGAGAAAGGCCTTTCCTGATTATCTTAACCCAATCCAGCTCATAATGGGAGATACAGTCTTTGAGATAGTTAGGCCATTTAGGGCTTTAAAGCAGTGGTCCCCAACCTTTTCTGAACTGTGGACCAGTTGGGGGGGTTGGGGTCCATGTGTGGGGGGCGGGGCACCCCCATGCTCGTGGGTGGGTGGGGCGTGCTCACGGGTGGGTGCGACACACTCACACACATGCGCAGGTGGGTGGGGCGCTCGTGCGCACCCACGGGTGGGCGGGGCATGCGGGTGGACGGGCCGTGTGGGTGTGTGGGTGTGCGTGGGGGGAGTGTGTGAGGGAGATCTGTCTCCGCAGCCTGGTCCTGCCAAGGCCACGGCCCGGTACCAGGTTGCGAACCGGGGGTTGGGGACCCCAGCTTTAAAGGATAAAACAAGCACTTTAAATTGTGCCCTGTAACTGATCAGCAGCCAGTGGAGCTGGTGTAACAAGAGGTTTATGTAATCCCTGTAATCAGCCCCAGTCAGCAATCTGGCTGCTGTATTTTGGACCTGTTGAAATTTCCTGACACTTTCCTTTGGCAGCCCCACATAGAGCGCATTACAGTAACCCAGCCAGGAAGTAACTAGGGTGTGCATCACAGTGGCCAGATCAGATCTCTCAAGAAATGGACATAGCTGTTGCACTAGTTTTAATTGTCCAAATCCACTGGGACCTGGGCATCCAGGTTCAGGGTTGAATCCAGGAGCACCCCCAAGCTGTGCACCTGTTTTTTCAATGAGAGTGTAATCCCATCCAGTACCAGCTGCATCCCTATTCCTTGATCTGCCTTTCCATTGATCAGGAGCACCTCTGTCTTGTCTGGATTAAGTTATATGGAGTTATAAGTTATATGGAGATGGAAAGATGAGTAGGAGATCCCAGTTGAATACAGTGTGGTCTATGGTCTATCTAGATTTCAAGGATTACAAGTTCTCAGGATACCAGCTAAAGTATCAGCAAATTACTTCCTAAAACTGTTTATTGAATTTTTAAGTTATTACATTAACAACTGATAAGCAGCCTGTATTCTATGACTGAGAGACATGCTCCTCAAATAACCCATTATTCTTGAAACAACAATCCTTTGCTTCTTTTTAAAACAGATTTCTGCGATATTACATCTGTCAAAAAATTCTCCTGTGCCTTTGGTGATGCATAGCATGATGAGTTGCTAATTATAAATGAAATATATTGATAACACGTACTGGCAAATGAATCTGTTTTTGATTCTCCTCTGAGTATTTTCATATCATCTGAGATAAAACTATAGACCATACTCTGTTCAACCAGGATCTGATACTCAGATACTAGTATCTTTTCATCTCCATGTAACTTCCATTCAGTCTCAGCAAATTACTGTGATTCCGTTTGTCTCAGGATGAAACAGTGCTAGAGGAAGAGAATGTTTGATATTTTATTTTATTTTATTTTAGAAAGAAAAGCCTGGATATCCATCTCCACCCAGTCCCAGCTATTTGTTAATTAAAGAAAAGATTCTACAGTGCATGGTCCTGCCCTTCCACTTTCCAACAGCATCTAGAAGAGAGAAATTGCTATTACAGAAATGGCATATTTTTACTAGGTCTATGTAGGAAAGGGAAAGACATATTAAAACAACCACACAAGCTCTTGTGTGATATGAACAAAATACCAGTTCTTTGAAAATGATCATAAAACTGCAGAAGAACCACAGTACATAAACAAAAGTCTTGTTATATTCATGGAAGTTATATAGTTTTCCCATGCACCAGGACTGGTTTGGGACCATGAAAAATACAAATAATTGGTCATGGGAGTGTGTAGGCATTATTAATATAGGACAAGAATGATTTGGAACCATCTGCAATGTATCCCATTAATTTGGCCATTACTAAAGGCCAGGCTTCTTAGAAATATCTCCTTTCCAAGTAATTTTACATACGTATAATATTGCCTAATAAATGACAGGAGCAGCACTCTTTGTTTTTAAATGGTACATAACTAAACCCAGGAATATGAAAGTTTAACTGAAATCCTGTTGCTCAGCTTTTCCTGCACAATGGGAATGACATCATCAATGGCAGATTGCTGCTAATTAAATGCTTCATTTTTCAGTTTGCAATTACATGGTTTGCATACAATACAAACCAGTCATGTGCACCTTAGAATTGTTAAGGGAAGCCTTTAATCAGCAACATTTCCCCCTCTGATGCCATAATTCTCATTGCACTAGTGGTTCCCATGTAACAGGATTTCAGTCTTTGTTTTATTCGTATTCTTCTTAATTGAAAGATTTGTTGTCATAACTCTTGGATTTATCATGGTAAGTGTAGCAAATAATTTATTACACATACAGAAAAGTAGAACACACATAATTCAGGCAACAAATATTGCTTATCTGTTGTTGTTCTACTTCTAATGTTGTGCCATATGTGCTTTTAAACCATATCTGTTGGTGATCTCACAATTTGCTAATAATGCAAAGCAACAATTGAGCCCCAGCTCTGGCCTTTGCCTGACTAGCAAGTATAAGCCTCAATCAGAGTCTTTGTCTTCTTTCTAACTGCTTCATCCTCATGAAACATTCAAACCATTTCCCCCTCTGATCAAGTCATTATTTCGTGCTGATCCAAATTCCCTAAATCCCTTCTACGCCTCCTCCCCCTTCATCTCATAGTACAGGCATCCTCCTCCTCAAAGTAGCCTACAGCTGCTATGTACAAGGAAGCCAAGAGTGCCTGGGGACCAGGATCAATAGATGCAGCCCTAAGCAGGCGACAATATACTGAAAATAATAAAATGTCAGGTAAGCAGACAGGCTTGGCAAATAAACCCCATGAAACCTATTGCTGAAATTAAGCCAAGATCATCTTGAATCATCAAGTTGTTTAAAAGGACAAAGACAAGAGAATCAATAATGTGCTCATTTACTACACTGACGGTTATCAGCACATTTCTCCTATTATTCAATTTTATTTTCATAATGTTCCTACATTACAGGGATACTAGCCTGCAAATACAGCATGGCAAATTAACATGTCTAACGTTTTATAACAATTAGGGAACAAATTGGCTTCTTTGTCTTGATCATGTTTGTGAATGGAAGAATGACCCATATTAGCAAGATAGTGTATTGCTGCTTGAAACATTATTTTAATCATTTCTCAAATCCTGCTGTCTGCATTTGATAGAGATATGCTTTTAGTAGTGATAATATCATCCTCAGACAAAAAGAGACAATAACAATTTCGGGGAGGGGGAAAGGCAGGCAGGCAGAGATTATGCCTCAAAAGGTCAAAACATGTCAGAGTGGAAGTTTAGAATAAACCTGCACATACAAGTTTGGTGGTGGGAGACTCATTACTTGCTTAATGTATATCCTTCATTGTTCTCTACTCTTTCCGCCTTAATATTTATTTAACATTCCCCTTCTGATTCTGCTTCCCCAGACCAGAAGTTACCTCTGTACCAACTGACTTTTTTTCATCCTACTGCTACCACTCTAATTACATTCCTTTCCTCCCTGTGCCAAGCTTAATTAGGAGTGGCAGGAAAGGATCCTTTTCCCTTTTTCTTCACACATTTTATAGCGTGGTTGACAGATATGTGTAGTGACATGTCAGAGAAGGTTCTATCCACTATCCCCATTACTTTTAAAATTATTTTGTCCTGTTACTCACCAGATATCCAGACAATCACTTGCCAAAAACCTTAATGATGACATCGAACTAGAAATGTGCACTGACCCCCAGATGGGTCCATGCCTGTATAAGAACACAAAATTTGATACTATTAAAGGAGAAGCATCCTGCATTTGACCATTTAGAGATGCTTCTCCTTTGATAGCATTTGCACATCTCCAGAGTACAGACCCTTGGGAAATGTACAAATGCCATGCCTGTAAACCAGGAAATGCAAACCGCAAGCCCAGTTCATAGCAAACTGTTCAGCTGCATCATGCCCCAACATTTGGGGGGGGGGGGCTGTGAGGTGCAGGCAGAACAGAAGAGCTTCTAGCTAGAGCAGTAGCAGTCTGCAGAGCTAGATGCTTTGTTTTATTTCCCAGCTGCCTGGAGAAAGGCCCAGTCTCACCAGTGAAAAGAGTAGGTTCCTAAGGCAGTCACAGGGAAGGGAGTGAGTGACATTTTAAGGCATCAGTGGGTGTGTTTTGATTCCTTCCTAAAAGGACAATGTAGGCAGCCTGCTCTTCCCTAACACCACCTGGAGTTTCACTTCATCCTGTTCTCTTGCTCAGCCCTCTCATTTCCCATTCATTAGATCACCAAGCAGGTATATTCAGCAGGGGGGAAATAGTTTATTTCTGTTGAAAGAGAAAGGTGGACGATGCCCTGTCTTCCAGTCCTGCATCTGTATTTTCTGACTTCTTTCTCTCCAACTTCCCTTCATGTCCTCTTTGATGAATCTGAAATTAGCAGTGTTGTGGTTCCAGTCCTACTGCAGCAGTGGCTGTGAGGATGTTGGCTGGGTGCTTGCGAGCCTTGAAGAGGTCTGCCCAGCTCCTCCTTGCCCTCCTTTCAGTCCTCGTCGCTGCCCATCCCTCCACCCCTTATGGTAAGAGTGAGATTAGCTGGTCGCTTCGGGTCCGGATGGGAATTTTTGACTGGTACTTAAATTGGCTCAGAGTGCGAGTGAGTTTTCACCCGTCCTGTTCTTACCAGCGAGAGCGGTTTGAGGCATAATATAGTAAATAACTGCTAAATAGGTCACAATGGTGGGTAGTGCTAAAAGATGAAGGTTAGCTGAGTTCCAAAGAAGGCACCCAATGGGTGCAAAGCACACACACCCCTCAGAAGGGCAGCAGAGGTTTAGCTGAGGGGAGGGAAGCTGGGGACCCCAGGGGATGCTGAGCACTTAGGGTTTGGAGGCCCAGATGGGGTGGACTTGGGTACCACAGCTAGTGGAGACATGGAGGCATGCTGTATGGTGGGACAGCGTGCTTCTGGTATAGGAACTTGATTGCCGGTCTGGACCGGAAGGTCAAGGTTGACTCCGGTTACAGACCAGTTTAAGCACTATGGTAGGCCCCCTTGTTAAAGGGAAGTTCTAAGTTTTAAATAAATTAATAAAGTTGTGGACCTAGTTTATTCCATATATCTGTGTCTGTCTCATTATTCTGGACTGGACGGGCAAAGGGCACACTTTCTTTCTCCATGGTGCTAATTCAGCATCTTCCTTTGTTTCTTATTTTCTTTCACCAGTTGTCATCCCACCACTCTGCTGTTGTTGTTGTTTAATGCTTTTAACACACAAATGCCAGACTTAGCCCAATAGATCCATTGCTACTCCACCACAAGTTTGCCTCTGAACACTTTGCTGCACCACTTGGTATCCCTGGCAAAACATAAATACTCCTGATTGGGACTGTTCCTACACATTTGTTTGAAGACAGTGCAAATTTTTGCATCTAACATTGTTATTCATAGAAGTTAATTCTAAACTCTATATGAGTATTACTCTGGGGAATGAAATCTACAAGCTGAAAAGATAAAAGAGCAAGAAGCACAAAAAATAGAAAATGCCATGGATGCTGTGACAGGTCTCTATGGGTGATGTAGCACCCATGGCTAATGCACTGGGGAATTCCAATGCACTGGAGAATTCTGATAATGTTGTTAGCTTGACCTTCAGAACAGTGTGTGTGTGTGTGTGTGTGTGTGTGTGCGCGCAGAAGAAACTGGATAGAAGAAGTACAATAGGATGAACATAAGGTCTCTAAACTTCAGCTAAGCTTTAAACTGATGGAGTCTGCATACTGTGGAGATTATAAAATGAATCTAAAGAATTTAGGATAGAAAATCTACTTTAGTATGATTTGTGCTCTTAAATCCCTTAGGTACTTTAAAAATGCATCTCCAACTTCCAAAGCAGAGAGATAGAAGCAATGAAACAGAAACTGTAAATAACCAGGGGGGAAAAGTCACGTGTGCTTTCTATAATCCAAAATCCAGCCAAAGCCGTTCAGTGAAAGAAAAGCTAACAAGCTTTGAGTTAACTTTCTGAAAGAGGAGGTAAACAATTAATACCACCTGTCAGACTAGGAACCTGTAGAGACTTCTTAAGAAAAGGGAAACAAGGAAACAATTTACTGTTCATTAAAAGTCTACCCAATTAAGTCTGTAGAAATTAAAGACAATTTAGAGAAATAGTGGAAAGGCCACTCAAGATTAATTGTACTGTTTCATTCTGGAAGACACTAGGGTATCCATGGATGAATAAGGATGGCTAGTACGATATTAAAGAGGTCATTAAGAAAGACCAATTGTTTTATTTATTGTCTGAAAGTACAGACTTTGGGATAGAACAAAAAATAAGAAAAACATGCCCAAACCTCGGTTTGCACATCCAAATTTTATTTTCAAGAGCCACCCATTCTGGATTTAAATCCAGAGAGGAAGAGCTATTTATGGAACTCCATCAGTGGAATCAAAGATGCAGGGGTTGATCTCCCTTCCCCTTAAGCCTTCAATCCTTCCCCCAAATTAGCTTCAGAGAGGTGGAAAATCATCCCTCCTGAAACATTGAGGAGGGAAGAAACTTATGTCATGGCACTGTGGTGCCACCATGATGATGGGCTTACACTATAGATACTAATTTTCTCAGTAAGCATTCCAAATAAAATTCAAATACTGCATTTTGTTAAGGGTTTTCTTCTTTTAAAGGTATAGGTATTGTATAATGTTAGCATTCCAAAGAAGTAATCAGTTCTTTCAAAGCACCTTTATCAAAATTTTGCACTTGAAAATCTAGCAGAAATCTAAGGTGAAGGAAACACTTCTTCATAGTGTGTTATGTTTCCTTAGACCCTGAACTCTTGAGGACACTCACAGTTCTAGAAATCACTGGAAATATCTTTTTGCAGTTCTTAAAACTGCTGATGGAGTAGAATGTATCTTGCCTTGTATATCTGTATTTTTCTGAGATTTGCAGTAACAACTAAAATGGGTATGCACTTCTCCCTTCAACAATGCTGGGGTTAGGGGCACCAGACCCCCATGTACTTCAAAATCCATGTACAACTCTTATGCTCCCCGAAACATAACTACAAAGCATAAAGAGTTAATTCACACACATACAGAACAGTTGTCTCTATCGGGGTTCTCTTCCATAGCATTGACAATCCTTTCCATACAGTACTGGGTGAATGAGTCTTAAAGGTCCTTATGACCCCCTGATCTAGAGGCTGAATTAGAAATGTTCTGAGTGGCCCTGGCTGCCAGATGGGTGGTATATAAATAAATAAATAAATAAATAAATAAATAAATAATAATAATAATAATAATAATAATAATAATAATAATAATAATAATAATAATAATAATAATAATAATAATAATAATAATAATAATAATAATATAATTTTGGGGGACTAGTAGACCACTTTGAGTTTCCCTTTGGTGTTGAACTCATGGGGTTTTGGGTGGGCAGGGGCACAGAATTTGCTGAGTATTTATTCATTGACGATTGATTGTTAATTGGAAAAAATAATCATGTACAGTGGTGCCTCGACTTACGAACTTAATTGGTTCCAGAACTCTGGTCGTAACTCGAAATGGTCATAAGTCGAAGCACCATTTCCCATAGGAATGCATTGAAATGCAATTAATCCGTTCCGGCCGAAGAAAAAAATCACCAAAAAAAAAAAAAAAAACCCCACAACACTGCAAGACCCATCGGAAACGCGATAAATCAATTCAGGCCGAAGGGGAAAAAAGAAAAGAAAAGCAAACAAACCGTGCAAGACCCTTCGGAAATGCAAAAAAAGCAAAGCAGAAAGCAAACAAACCGTGCAAGACCCATCGGAAATGCAAAAAAAAAAGCAAAGCAGAAAGCAAACAAACCGTGCAAGACCCATTGTAAATGCAAAAAAAGCAAAGCAGAAAGCAAACAAACCGTGCAAGACCCATTGTAAATGCAAAAAAAGCAAAGCAGAAAGCAAACAAACCGTGCAAGACCCTTCGGAAATGCAAAAAAAGCAAAGCAAAAAGCAAGCAAATCCTGCAAGACCCATTGGAAATGGGGGAAAAAACCCAAAAAAGCCAACAAACCCTGCAAGACCCATCGGAAATGGGGGGGGGGGACACCAAAAAGCAAACAAACTCCCCAAGACCCATCGTAAATGGCAAAAAAAACCCCAAAAAGCAAACAAACCCCGCAAGACCCATCGGAAATGGGAAAAAACAACAACCAAAAAACAAACAAACCCTGCAAGACCCATCGGAAATGGGGGGGGGGGAACCCAAAAAACAAACAAACCCTGCAAGACCCATCACAGCATAGAAACATAATCCCACCACCCAGCCCAAAACCACGCTGCAAAATCCACCCAGAACAGTTTTTAAAAAGCAGAAAGCAGCACCTTACCTTACCAGGCAGTCCGAAGCCTCCTCCGATCATACTCACTCTAACCATTGGGGTGAAAGAGCTACAAAGAAGCAGCCTCTTCGCCTACCAACGGTTAGCAATTTGAATTCCCCGCCTTTTTTCCCTACCTTTTTCTTTTTTTTTTGTATATATATTTTTATTGTGTTTTTTCTACTTTTCAATCCGTTGCAACCAGAGTGATTTATTACAATATATACCATTCATTTAATCTTATCTTATACTCTCTAACATAGTATTGATCTAATCTATTCTACTTAAGTTGATGTAGATTTCATCCATGTGTAAAGAGGTTCCCATTTATTATTATCCAGTCTGTCATTTAATGTGTCTGTCAAAATATCCATTTCTGCTAGTTCCAAAATTTTTTCATTAAATTCCTTCTTTGTTGGGATCGCTGTCATCTTCCACTTACTGGCATATACAATTCTAGCTGCCGTTATCAGGTGTAAAGTGAAATATGTCTTGTTTTTTTCGAGTATAGGTGGTAATATATTCAGTAGGAAGCTTTCTGGTGTCAAGGCAATTTTAACCCCTAAAATTTTCTCTATCATTTCATGAATCATTTTCCAAAATTCCTTGGCCCTATTGCACGTCCACCACATGTGATAGAAGCTCCCTACATTCTTTTCACATTTCCAGCACTTGTTAGAAACATTTTTATACATTTTTGTTAATTTCTCTGGTGTTACATACCATCTATAAAACATTTTGTAAATATTTTCTTTTAGATTTATAGATTTAGTCATTTTAATGTTTCGTTCCCAAATTTGTGACCAAGCACTTAATTCTATATTATGTCCTATGTTTTGAGCCCACTTTACCATGCAGTCCTTCACAATTTCATCTTCCATTTTTTGCTCCATTAAAGTATTATATAAACCTTTAATCAATTTTTCCTCTGAATCCAGTAACCCCTTATCCAAAGGTATTTTGTCTTTCTGAAACCCTATGGCTTTATCTTTTACATATCTTGATTTCAATAAGTTTATCGACCACCAGTCTAGGATAATACCTTGTTCTGCCAGTTCATCTTTGTTTTTTAGATTAAAATCTCTATCTAATATCTCGGCATATCTTCTGTTTATCCCTTGAGGTGTTCTTGCCGGATCAGAGAACGCTTCTAATGGAGCTACCCATAATGGTATCTTTCTGTAATGTTGTACCTTAACTGTCTTCCAGACCCATAATAAAGCTCTCCTAATCAGATGTAAATTAAATGCTTTGCATTGCCTATCATCTTGGTACCATAGATATGCGTGCCAGCCCAGTCTTAAATCATGCCCCTCAATTTTTAAGAGTCTCTGATTCTGTAGAGTAATCCATTCTCTCACCCAGGACAAAGCTGCTGCTCTATAATAATTCATCCAATCTGGTAAACCAAACCCTCCTCTTTGTTTATTGTCCTGAAGAGCCTTAAGTTTTATTCTTGGTTTTTTCCCGTCCCAGACAAACTTGGTCATTATCTTGTTCAGTTCTTTAAAAAAGTCTTGTTTTAATACTATTGGAATTATTTGAAAAAGGAAAACTAGTTTTGGTAGTATATTCATTTTTATTGCCGCTATTCTGCCCATTAAGGATAATTGGGGTTTAGTCCATTTTTGCAAATCTACTTTGATTTCTTTCATTACTTCCATGTAATTGTCCTTCATTAATGTACTTGGTTTTTTTGTCATATTAATTCCTAAGTACTTCACCTTGCATGTTTCTTGACATCCGGAAAGTTTTTGTAATTCTTCTTTTTCTTCTTTTGTCATATTTTTCATCAAAATTTTTGTTTTTTGTTTATTTATTTTAAGACCTGACATATATCCATATTCCGTTATTATCTCTACTAATGTTTCTATTGATGTCGTAGGTTCTTCTAAGATTATTACTAGATCATCAGCATAAGCTTGAATTTTGAATTCTTCTCCTTTAACCTTTAGTCCTTTGATTCTCTTATCTTCTCTTATTTGTTGATTCAAGACTTCCAGCATAAGGATAAACAGTAGGGGGGACAGCGGGCATCCTTGCCTTGTACCTTTTTCAATTTGAATTGTTTCTGTCAGCTCTCCGTTTACTTTAATTCTGGCTTCTTGTTTGGAATAAATTGCTTTGATTTCTCCTATAAACTTTTCTCCAACTTCCATTAATTGCAACTGTGTCAGCAGGAAATTCCAGTTCATATTGTCAAAGGCCTTCTCTGCATCAAAGAATATTAGGGACATTTGTTTTTCAGGGTGAGCTTCATAGTATTCTAAAACATTCAATACTATCCTGATGTTGTTTTTCATTTGTCTTTTTGGTAAGAATCCTGATTGGTCCTGATGAATGATCTGCACCAAAACCTTTTTCAGTCTATTTGCTAATATTGATGCAAAAATTTTATAATCTACATTTAATAACGAAATTGGCCTATAGTTTTGGATTTCTGATTGATCAGTACCTTCTTTATGTATCACTGAGATTATAGCTTCTTTCCATGAAGTGGGTATTTCTTTTTCTGTTTCTATTTCTTCAATTAATTCTTTAAAAGGTAGACCTAGAACTTCTTCAAAGTTCTTGTAGTATTCAGCCGGTAATCCATCACTTCCTGGAGATTTATTATTCTTTTGTTTTCTAATAGCTTCCACCACTTCACACATCGTTATTGAAGAATTCAAGATTTCTTTATTTTCTTTAGATAATTTCTTTAACTGAAGCTTCTGCAGATATTCTCTTTGCTTTATTATTAATTTTCCTGGTTCTTTGTATAGTGCTTGATAAAAATCCTTGACAATTTTTTTTATTTCCTTCTGCTCCCATCTAGTCTCTCCTTCCTGGTCTTTAAGGTTTATAATTTGGTTTTTTGTTTGTTCTTTTCTCAGTCTATAGGCAAGCCATCTGCCTGGTTTGTTTGCTTTTTCAAAAAAAAATTGTTTCGCTTGTTTTATCTTCATTGCCATTTCTGACATCCACCATAGATTTATTTGATGTTGTACTGATTTCATATTATCTGCTAGTTTTCCGGTTAAGCTATTTTGTTTCGACTGTTGTTCTAACTGAGATAGTTTTTTCTCTAATTCTTTGTATTTTTGTATTTTTTCCTTTTTTTTGTCTTGCTGCATGCTTTATAACTATCCCTCTTAACTTTGCTTTTCCTGCATCCCAGACTACTCTCATTGGTACATCTGGGGTTTTATTTTCCTTAAAGAACCAAGACATTTCTTGCACCACTTCTTTCTTAAAATCTTCATTTTGTAGAAGACTGGTATTCATTCTCCAAAGTGATATTTTATTTTGTATATTCAGTTGTAAAATAACTGGGCTGTGATCAGCGAAAGTTCTTGGTAATATGTCTATAGTCTTCATCATCTTTATCCAACTTATTGGCATCCAGCATGCATCTATTCTAGACCGGGTCTTATGTGAATTTGAGTAGAATGTGTAATCTTTCTCTTTTATATGTGTTGCTCTCCATGCATCAACCAAATGAAACTCTTCTGCTATAGACCGGAAGGCTTTCGGTAATATAGTCCTTCTTTCTTTTTTCCCTTTTCTTAACGTCTGACTGTTTATGTCCAGTTTTCTATCTAGAACTGCATTGAAGTCCCCTACACAGCATATATCTTTGTATTCTTTATCTGCTAGTTCTTTTTGTAATTCTTTGAAAAATGTATCTTGATTTTTATTTGGGGCATAAATATTCACTATCAATGTTTTTTCCTTCCCTCTTTGAATTTCTACCATCAGTATTCTTCCATCTTGTGATGCAAAAATTGGTTTAGGTTTCAAATCCTCTTTTATAAATGTTGCCACCCCTCTCTTTTTTTCTTTATTGTCTGATGCAGCGAATAGCCTCCCTAATTTTGGCATTTCCAAATATTTCAAGTCATTTTTTTTAATATGAGTTTCTTGTATACATGTGATGTCTAAATTCAGTTTCTTAAGCTGATGATATATTTTTTTTCATTTTCCAGGTGCATTCAGTCCATTTACATTGATAGTGATTAGTCTCAGCTGGTTTTTAGACATTTCCTGTTTGCTTATTACCTCCGTGGTCCTCCCTCTTCCTTAGCGACCTGGTCTGGCTCTTTGCTACTATAGATTTTTTTGCCTCTTTGGACTCAACCTCCTCCTCCTCCTCCTCTTCTTCTTCTTCCTCTTCCTCAGATTCTTCTTCGCTTTCCTGGGCTTTTTCTGAGTCTACGGATTTCCTGCCTTCTGTTGTATCTCTCCTTTGAACTTCTTCCTCTTTTCTTTTCTTCTCCCTTCTTCCTCCATATCTATCCAGGAAGGCCTCTGCTTTATGCGTAGTGTTTATATATTGTCGCTGACCTTGATAATAGAATTGCACACCTTCTGGGATGATCCATTTATAACTAATCTGCTTTTTCATCAAAAATTCTGTTAATTGTTTATAATCTGCCCTTTTATTTCTGACTCTCCAGGGAATATCCTTCAATATTTTGTAATCTTGACCTTTCCAAACCAGCTGTTTCTCTTTTAAGTTTGCCAAAACTTGATTTCTAAATGAGCTCCTTAAAAATTTTATGTGAATCTCTCTCGGTTTACGGTTATTCCTTGTAAAAACAGTTGAAGACCGCCATGCGTTGTCAATATGCTGATTTATTTCTTCAGGGGGCAGTCCTACAATAGGAATGAGTAATTGTGTCGTAATTGCTCTTAGATCTTCTTCCCGTTCTTCTTCTATGTTTTGAAAACGTAGTATATATGATGCCTTTTCGATCTCCAGATAAGTCAGAGTTCTTTCCTGCTGTATTATTTTTAAGTTTTCTTCCCGTTCGTTGTGTTCCAATTCAGCCAGCCTATTTTCTTGAATATTAGCTTGCTTTGTTAGCTTCAAGATGGTTTTCCTGTTTTTCAGGATTTTCTGTTGATTCTCATTCACTTGGACACCCAAGTCCTCTACTTTTTTATCTAAAGCTTGTATATCTTGTCTAATTTGTTGTGCATGTCTGTCCAGTTCAGATGAAAAAAAGACTTGCATTCTCTGTTCCATCTGTCTTAATTCAGAATCGTTTGTCATCAGCTTTGTGGCCCCTGATTCAATTTGGGGACTCCCTTTACCAGCCTGTTTCCCCCTCTGTGCCATTATAACTTCAATTAAATTTATCTGCCTTCAAAACTATAAATAGGTAAATATATAACTTCCTATTACTGCCTATATATATATATTTGTTTTTATCTTTATCCCTATTAGTGTCACAAAATCAATCTAGCAAAATTAGGTCCTTTAAATATAATCAATTTCACATATTTAACCGATCTGGAAATCCCAAATTTGATATCAAATTAAACACACACACACACACACACACACACACACACACACACACGGAAAAAAAAAGGAAGAAGAGAGAAAAAAAAACTTGCAAGAACTTGCTATAATCTAAATCTCCAACAGGTGGTGCTATTGTCTCCTTAATATCTAAAGTTCAGAACTCCCGAATCAGTAGAACAAAATCAAACACAGTCCAGGGGTTCCCCACTATAAATTTCCAGTTATATAGTTCCAAAGGGTGGGTGGGTGGGAGTTACGTTGTAATCCATCTTTGTATTCTTAAATCCACGACGTTTGTAATCCACCGATTGATATAACAACAGTCACCATGCCAAGATAAGCAAGAGACAGGAGGTAAAAAAAACCGCATCAGATTTGTAATCCACAGTTTATGTTTCCGTCTGACTGTAGGTTCCCCGAGTCTCTTGTTCAAAGATTATGTATTGGATTTATATTCCACGTTGTAATCTTCAACTTAGTTGGGAGCAAGCTCAGTACCAAAAGTACCAAAATGTCAAAACAAACAGAAAAAAAAGAAATGCAGATTTATATTCCACAGACTGTGTTTCGGTTATGGCTGTAACTCCCAGGCACTTCTTATTATGTAAAAAGTAAAGTTTATAATTCCACTCCCCAGCTGTAACTATAACTTGGCACTGTTTAGAAGATATGGTACAGCAATGCAGTTCTTCTATACTCTTAAAGATATGAGTTGGATACTTGCCAGTTCCAAGATAAACCACCAACTTCAAAGAAAGAAAAATGAAACTTTGGTCCACTTAGATAATAATAGCCTAAACAACTTCCTTATATCTGCAAAAGGCTCAGAAAGGGAATGACAAATCACTTTTAAATGTTTTTTCTCCTTTTCGGAATATAATCACTCTCCGTCTTCGCCTTTAACTTTGAGAACCTGTAGATATATATATCCCAAAACAGTGTCCAGCAATTTTCCAGTTTAAAAGTTCGAATTCTTATCTTTATTGAGCCTCTTTACTCCAACTCAGATATTTCTTCTTCTTTAATCACTCTGTAGCAACAGTTTGGGTACTCACAAATTATGTCGCGTCTGCAACATGGCGACCGACGCTCAAGCCAGATAACAGCTTGTTGAGACTTTCGGAGCAGACAAGCCGATTCCTCCACCTTTCTGCTCCCACTCGGTCCCAATATCTTCTGGGGTGTTACCTCTCCTGATAACATCCACAGTGGAGCATTCCAGCCCCCATTATCTGGCTGATGGAAAGGGATGCCTTCTCAGAGATCTGAAAGACACTACCTTCCCTGCTTTGCGACAAGCCCCACCTCTTTCCCTACCTTTTTCTGTTCGTAACTGGAAGCTTCGGTCACAAGTCGAAGCAAAATTTTGCGGCCGGAGCTGGTCGTAACTCGAAATGGTCGTATGTCAGGACGTTCGTAAGTTGAGGCACCACTGTATAAACTAAACCATGCTGCTTGAGCCCATACCATTCAAGGGAAAAATGTATTTAGAAAATGCACACAAACATATTTTAGCCAAGGTAGTATTAGTATTAGGCATCCTTCAGTTTCGAAAGACTATGGTAACGTGCTCTGTATGGAGGACTTGGAACAGCGTCTAGTGTGGCTGAGAAGGCCAATTCGAGAGTGACAATCCCTTCCACACTGAAGACAAATACAATCTGTCCCCTGTCCAGCTCCCTGATTTTGCTGCTTCCGTGACTGCCTCTTTGCCTCGGTCTGCTGAACAAGGGTCTCTTCAAATTGGGAGAGGCCGTGATGCAACGCCTGCCTCCAGGCTGAACGCTCCGATGTCAGGGTTTCCCATCTATTGAGGTCCATTCCTAAGGCCTTCAGATCCCGCTTTAGCCAAGGTAAAACTGTGTTAAAATATGTATGTCACAAAAATGTGTATAAGAAAATGTTTCTTTTTTTCAAATATTCACAAATGTCTATGTAGGGAGAAAAACCTGCAATCCCATAGAGAAAAAAGGAATGACACAAAAATGCTGATAGGAAATAGAAAAGCTCAACAAGAAGAGGACGAACAGATCTTCACATCCCAACTTAAAATTTCTGATGGCAAATAATGTACCCCATGGACTGTTGCATCACGAGCTAGTGGTGGTATATAAGCTTTTACATTCAGAATATTTCAGATATGATATGATCCCTGGGATCTGTTGGTACAGCTGAGAAAGGAACTTGTCTGAGACACCCCTTCCCCAGACTCTGCTAGTGCAGATTAAAGGGGAACCAGTATTTCTCACGATTTGGAACCGATCATTTGGTCAATGCAGCTGATTGAGATGAAAGAATGTGCCCCTATTATTATGATGATAATTTCACCATTGTACTACGTCAAGACCTAGAATTATTCTGGCACTGTCTCCATAATGCAGAGGTTTGAGGTTTGACATTTGCTATCAATTATCCACTCTTATGCTTGCTAAAGTCCACGGCTACGCTGAAACTTTTACCCTTTTATCCTTATGCCTTTTATTTTTCTCTTCTGTGCCTCCAACAGCTTGGTGGTATAGATGTGAGAAAAACTGAGAGGTTCATTCATTCATTCATTCATTCATTAATAAATAAATGTAAATTGGATAACTAAACAACAAACAGGGCATGTTTCTGATTATATGTTATAGAGTTATAAATAATATAAGGTAACATTAATTCAGCTGTTATTACTATTAGAGATGACAGCTAGGAAAGTACTCTGGCCAACCAAAAGTTGGTTAATTCCCCATTGATTTTGCACTGAGGTCCTCATATGCCATGTTCTCGATATCTGTATTTGACTGTATGTACATTAGAAGCTTGCAGCCTTACACTGTATTTCTTCTGAAGTCTTCAGTCTGGTCCAGCAAATTCCTCCCCAGACTTCTGCCACTAGCTGTCAATCAACTACGTTATTTTGTAGTTTAAAGGCACATTAAGATTAGTTCTATAAACACCTGGGGAGAAAAAATTCATTGAATTTCATTGATCTTAAATCTGAATAGATATGTACAGGAAGCCCTATTAAGTATTATTTTAAAAACACATCAGAAATCCAAAGCAGTTTCAAAGAGCAAAAATACTGCTATTTTTGTTATTGTCTTCAATGAGAATAGAACAATTATAATAAGTCTTCAGGCCCATGCAATCCTTCTATTATGAAAGGAAGCTATGACATAAAATGTGATATGAGGAAGATTAGCAATGTCTCAGGTTCCCCTGGCAAGACTTTATGTTCAATAGTCATGTTCCTGAATTTAATTTACAGATAAGCACAGTGAGTAATTGTATATACATCTCAAAATTGTAATCTATTTTTGATGCATGGAAACAGAGCAAATTAGATTGAGAGCATCTTTCAAGTGACTTTGCGTGTTTTTGACTTTAATCTGAAAAAGCTGTATGCTAAACCATTTTGGATTGTCTCATCATAGGTTTTTCAAAGTAATAATTATTCAGCAGTGGTTTACCATGGCTTCTTCAGCACAATGCAAAGGGTAGCTTGAGTGTCAGTATCCATGAAAGATCCTCCGGCAGAGTCACCCGCAGCTACAGCTGTTGTCTAGTTTCTCTGTTGTCATCACCATTGGAACTAACCATTCTCGTATGCTGACTCAACTGTTACTCCTGGAAAGGGGAGATGTATCTTGTTGTTGTTTAGTCGTTAAGTCGTGTCTGACTCTTCATGACCCCATGGACTAGAGCACGCCAGGCCCTCCTGTCTTCCAATCTCTCCTGGAGTTTGGTCAAATTCATGTTGGTAGCTTGGATGACACTGCCCAACCATTTCGTCCTCTGTCGTCCCCTTCTCCTCTTGCCTTCACACTTTCCCAACATCAGGGGCTTTTCCAGGGAGTCTTCTCTTCTCATGAGATGGCCAAAGTATTGAGCCTCAGCTTCAGGATCTGTCCTTCCAGTGAGCACTCAGGGTTGATTGTCTTCAGAATGGATAGGTTTGTTCTCCTTGCAGTCCAGGGGACTCTCAAGAGTCTCCTCCAGCACCACAATTCAAAAGCATCAATTCTTTGGCAGTCAGCCTTCTTTATGGTCCAGCTCTCACTTCCATACATTGCTACTGGAAAAACCATAGCTTTGACTATGTGGACCTTTGTCAGCAAGGTGATGTCTCTACTTTTTAAGATGCTGTCTAGGTTTGTCATCGCTTTCCTCCCAAGAAGCAGGAATCTTTTAATTTCGTGGCTGCTGTCACCATCTGCAGTGATCATGGAGCCCAAGAAGGTAAAATCTGTCCCTGCCTCCATATCTTCCTCTTCTGTTTGCCAGGAGGTGATGGGACCAGTGGCCATGATCTTAGTTTTTTTGATGTTGGGCTTCAGACCATTTTTGGCGCTCTCCTCTTTCACCCTCATTAAGAGGTTCTTTAATTCCTTCTCACTTTCTGCCATCAGAGTGGTATCATCTGCATATCGGAGGTTCTTGATATTTCTTCCAGCAATCTTAATTCCGGCTTGGGAAACATCCAGTCCAGCCTTTCGCATTATGTATTCTGCATATAAGTTAAATAAGCAGGGAGACAATATACAGCCTTGTCGTACTCCTTTCCCAATTTTGAACCAATCAGTTGTTCCATATCCAGTTCTAACTGTTGCTTCCTGTCCCACATGATTTCTCAAGAGACAGATAAGGTTGTCAGGCACTCCCATTTCTTTAAGAACTTGCCATAGTTTGCTGTGGTCCACACAGTCAAAGGCTTTTGCGTAGTCAATGAAGCAGAAGTAGATGTTTTTCTGGAACTCTCTGGCTTTCTCCATGATCCAGCGCATGTTAGTAATTTGGTCTCTAGTTCCTCTGCCCCTTTGAAATCCAGCTTGTACTTCTGGGAGTTCTCAGTCCACATACTGCTGAAGCCTACCTTGTAGGATTTTGAGCATAACCTTGCTAGCGTGTGAAATGAGTGCAATTGTACGGTAGTTGGAGCATTCTTTGGCACTGCCCTTCTTTGGGATTGGGATGTAGACTGATCTTTTCCAATCCTCTGGTCACTGCTGAGTTTTCCAAACTTGGTAGCACATTGAGTGTAGCACCTTAACAGCATCATCTTTTAAAATTTTAAATAGCTCAACTGGAATGCCATCACCTCCACTGGCCTTGTTGTTAGCCATGCTTTCTAAGACTCACTTGACTTCGCTCTCCAGGATGTCTGGCTCAAGGTCAACAACCACACTATCTGGGTTGTCCGGGACATCCAGATCTTTCTGGTATAATTCCTCTGTGTATTCTTGCCACCTCTTCTTGATGTCTTCTGCTTCTGTAAGTCCCTACCATTTTTGTCCTTTATCATGTCCATCTTTGCAAAAAATGTTCCTTTAATATCTCCAATTTTCTTGAACAGATCTCCCTTCTCTTCTCTGCTATTTGTAAGGCCTCGTTGGACAGCCACTTTGCTTTCTTGCATTTCATTTTCTTTGGGATGGTTTTTGTTGCTGCCTCCTGTACAATGTTACAAGCCTCCATCCATAGTTCTTCAGGCACTCTGTCCACCAAATCTAGTTCCTTAAATCTGTTCTTCACTTCCACTGTGTATTCATAAGGGATTTGGTTTAGATTATACCTGACTAGCCCAGTGGTTTTCCCTACTTTCTTCAGTTTAAGCTTGAGTTTTGCTATAAGAAGCTGATGATCAGAGCCACAATCAGCTCTAGGTCTTGTTTTTGCGGACTGTATAGAGCTTCTCCATCTTTGGCTGCAGAGAACATAATCAATCTGATTTCGGTATTGCCCATCTGATGATGTCCATGTGTAGAGTCGCCTCTTGTGTTGTTGGAAAAGAGTGTTTGTCATGACCAGTTTGTTCTCTTGACAAAACTCTCTTAGCCTTTGCCCTGCTTCGTTTTGAACTCCAAGGCCAAACTTACCTGTTGTTCCTTTTATCTCTAGAGTCCCTACTTTAGCATTCCAGTCCCCTATAATGAGAAGAACATCTTTCTTTGGTGTCAGTTCTAGAAGGTATTGTAAGTCTTCATAGAATTGGTCAATTTCAGCCTCTTCAGCCTTGGTGGTTGGTGCATAAACCTGGATGACTGTGATGTTGAAAGGTCTGCCTTGGATTCGTATTGAAATCATTCTATCATTTTTGAGATTTTTATCCCAGTACAGCTTTTCCCACTCTTTTGTTGACTATGAGGGCTACTCCATTTCTTCTATGGGATTCTTGCCCACAATAGTAGATATGATAATCGTCTGAAATGAATTTGCCATTCCCGTCCATTTTAGTTCACTGACAACCTGGATGTCAATGTTTATTCTTGCCATCTCCTGTTTGACCACATCCAGCTTACGAAGGTTCATAGATCTTACATTCCAGGTTCCTATGCAATATTTTTCTTTGCAGCATCGGACTTTCCTTTCACTTCCAGGTGCGTCCACAGCTGAGTGTCCTTTCGGCTTTGGCCCAACCACTTCATTAGCTCTGGAGCTACTTGTACTTGTCCTTCGCTCTTCCTTAGTAGCATGTTGGACGCCTTCCGACCTGAGGGGCTCATCTTCCAGCATCATATCTTTTAGCCTTTTGTTTCTGTCCATGGAGTTTTCTTGGCAAAGATACTGGAGTGGCTTGCCAGTTCCTGCTCCAGGTGGATCGCATTCAGTCAGAACTCTCCACTATGACCTGTCCATCTTGGGTGTCCCTGCACGGCATAGCCCATAGCTTCTCTGAATTACGACAAGGCATCAATCTGTGAAGGGGAGATGTATCTTAGTCTGGAGCCTTTTCTGAAGGCAGCAGGAAAAGAGGAAGACAAATATGAGAGGGATATAATTAAAGGTATGGCTTTGGTTTTGTAAGAACTGAGTACGGCTGTTAAGGATAGGACATTTGGAGGTCACACATTCATAAAGGTCACGAGGGGTCAGAAGTGACTTGACATCATGTAGCAACAACATTCCAAACCCTATAGACAATCCCAACATATTGTTTTCATCTTTTTGTAGTTTGGTTGTAGATTAATAAAGCAAGACAGCAACCATCATCTATTAAATGATTTTTTTACAGTTTTCTTTCATACTACAATCCAATGATTTCCAACCTTGGGTCCCCAGATGTTTTTCAACTAAAATCTCAGAGGTCTTCACTACTAGCTGTCCTGGTCAGGATTTCTGGGAGTTACAGTCCAAGAACACCTGGGTTACCCAAGGTTGGGAAGCATTGTCCTAAACAAACAAATAAATAAAATAATCCCATATACTATTAATATTTAGATATAATCCATAAGCATCGAGACCATCAATAGTTCCCAGTAACTGTCTGCAAGTAGCATCTTAATTAACAATAAATCCAAAAGCAACACCCAGTTTCCTTCTGTTATGGCATGTTTCTTCCATTTTTGTGACTTACAGATATGCCCAACAAATTTGTATAAATTTGATCCTTCATTAGTTCTTAGAAAAGGCCTCAAGTTTCTTTATCTGAATTTAACTCAACAGTTAGTTTGTTACTTTACTATCTTTAAGATAGATTAAGAAAATAATCATTGACAGTATACAGATATTACTAATGCTGTGTACTTAGTTCCAGAGTAGATATTTGCCTACTTATCTGTGTAATGAAATAGAAAGACAGAGGAAAGATAAAACTTTAGGCACCCAGTTCTTTTTTAAATGCTGTAAAAATCTGAGTGATCAAGAGATCCCTTAAACACAAACACACAAAAAATCTGATGTAAAATGAAAAGAAAACTCAACAACAGGTTATACTCAGGCACATGTCTACATGAAGAGCAGGATGAGGTGGCAGAAATAACACTTCAGATTTGTATTACTATATTTTGAATGCTTTCCCTAACTTAAAATCTCCCTACAAATAGAAAGGCAGTGTAGTGAGTAGAAATGGGCATGGTTCATCACTGTTGCACCACAGGTGCCGTGCATTCCATCCCTCCATCCCCCCATCCAGCTCCCCCACTTACCAGCGGACACATACTGCTCTTCTCCTGCTCTTCGCATGATCATCCAGTGGCAGCAGGAGCATGGATTTCCCTTCTCCACCACCTCCACCAGCTACCCACTCAAAGGCAGTGCTGCAAGAATCCCCACCCCGCCTCCTTGTCTGAGTGGGCAGCTGCTGGAGGAGGCAGAAAAGGGAAGTCCATGCTCCTGCTATTACTGGACAATTGTGTGAAGAGCAGGAGAAGAGCAGCGCACACCGACCAGTGAGTGGGGGAGCCAGCCAGGGGGGTGGGGGAAGGGAATGCATGGCACTTATGGTTCCATGCCGATGAACCGGCACGAACGTCCAAACCAAGGTTCATGTCCATCTCTAGTAGTGAGCAAAGGGTATTCCCCTCACACACTTGCAATGTTTCTGTATCTATTCATGCATGTATGCATGCACACATGCACATTATGTCCTGCTCATAGTCTGAAGTGTCACGGTTTCTTACTGCTCAGGGTATCTTCTCCCTGACCTGGACACTGTGGCAAATTTCTACCTTCAATCCTGCAAAGTAGGACTGGTTCAAGATATCCTTTGTCTATATTCCAGAAGCGATGCCACTGCCATTTACTTATTATTTATTCTCACCTGAACACATGGGAATGCAAGCTGATACACTTATGGAGAAAGACAGACTCTTTTTTAAAGTTTCTCTTAAGCTCCTTAACAATCAGAGCATTTGCCAAGCGCTTCAAAGTATGAGTGAGGTTAATCCAAACAACAAAGTTGAGGTTCAAATCAACAGCTGGTATGACATTCTGGTCATGCTGTTGAACTGAAACTTGGGCAATCAAGGTTCAAGGCTCCACTGTATTCACTGAATATCAGTGAGCAACCTTGAACCAATCACTCTTCGTCTGATTTATCAGGGTGAGGTAGAAAGAAGGGAGAAAGACTATTGTATATATTACATTAAACACAAACACATTCAGGGAACAGGAGATATTAAAGTAATTTATTTATTTAAAAATCAGCAGTGAGAAAAACAGAAGTTTTCAGTTTGAACAAACTCCGGGAGCCATTGGAAGACAGGAGGGCCTGGCGTGCTCTGGTCCATGGGGTCACGAAGAGTCAGACACGACTTAACGAATAAACAACAACAACAACAACAACTAGACTTTACTATCAGCAACGTAGAGTAATATTATTTTAAAGATCCTTGGAACAACTAGGAATCCAAGTGGCATATGTTAGGCAATTCATTCCTCTTGCCAGACACATCAAGATAAAGGAATATCCAGAATACTTTGATATTTCTGTGAAAGCTGAAATCTCCCAGAAAGGGAAATTCAAACTCACTGAACCATCACCTGGGAGGCCCTGATCATCTGTCCCTAGAGATGATTGCTGCATTTTGTTTATTTGATATCAAACTAAGTCAATGGAGAAGTCAAAGAAGAGAGATGCATTTATTTTTGGTCTGCCTGGGCATGTCTTTTGCTCAGAGACACATAGCATGGATGATTGGCATTGGGTTCACCACAATCACTAACTTAGGCATGCTTCATTAGTCTTCTTGGCCAGGAAAGAAGATAGACAGCAGAATCAATGGAGTCAGCAGTCAGTGGAGAGGGGGAGAAGCCCCAAAAGTGAATTCACATAGGTATATTTGTGTTCTGGTTGCCTGTTTTTCAACAGGTTGTTTGGACACATCAAGACATTTCTTTTTATTGAGGTTGAGAAAAAATATGAATATTTGTTGCAGCCATATTTGTTTAAATCTTTTTTAATATTTCAATTGCTACTGTTTTTAGCTTTTAAATGTTGTCTTTCTCATGATGTCAGCCACCCTGGGTCCTTTTTAAGGAAAGACATGGGGTAAAAATATTTTTGATGAATAAATAATTCCTTTCTAAGGACTAACACAGCTGTTTCTTTGGAAAATCCTTACTAAAGACACTGTTTTGAAACCTTTTCTTACATGCTTGTATTCTCCTTTTGATAATAAAGCAACCAAATGTTATACAAGAATTGGGGTTCATCCTGTGCACCATGAAATGGAAGCATAGACACAGAGATATGTTTTCTTATTTGTTGAAATAAGGATCATTTTCCTTACTTCTGAAAAACACCTCTGTTGAAGAAGAACAGAGGAATCAATGCCAGTTGGAAAAGTTACACTTCACCTTCATAAAAACAAGGAAGGTAAGGGTTTTTTAATGCCTACCTTCCTCTATCTCTTAATTGTATGAGGCAACAGGATATCCTCATGTCATGTAACGACAGATAATGGAAAGGAAACAATCTATGTAACAGAGCTTGCCTTGGGTTTTAGCTTCAGTCTTGATTGAAACTGATCAGCATGAATGAGGCAACAAAACTTTTTAAAAGCCCTTATATTTC
Source organism: Intellagama lesueurii (assembly GCA_037013535.1). NCBI lineage: Eukaryota > Metazoa > Chordata > Lepidosauria > Squamata > Agamidae > Intellagama > Intellagama lesueurii. Next base: position 51,869,451 of record JBAJHW010000003.1, on the reverse strand, counting down.
AGTCAACACTGTCAGCAGCCAAATTCGCTAACATCTAAAACACAAATGCTTAATGCATAGACCCTGAGGCTCTGTCTTGTTCTCTACAGTTATTCAAACAAAAGCAGGCTGATTTTTAAAGAAGTGTTAGGGTTGATATTTCAGCTAGACACAGCAAACACATTTGGCAAATGCCAAACGGTGGAAAACGTATCAAAACAAATGCTATGGCCCACTGACAAGCAAATGACAGTGTCTTTGGACCACTGTAGAAGCAATTCTATGAAATCATCATGAAAGGAAGAAACATTAATCTAGAACAACTACAAGTTCTATCAGATTATCAGCTTGGTTAAGAAAAAAGAGCTTATTTAATTATCTTTCATAAGTGCACTTTTAATGTAGAAAATAATGGAAGAGTCCTAATAAGGTGAAAAATATTTTCAAAAATCAATATAGCTAATGAAATAATATAGTCTTTTAGTATGGATGGCAGGAAGGATTTAATGTCTTTCTGTTTTAACTGTAAAGTGTTCAATTAGGCCAAAATAAAATTTTTTACTGGTGTTAACCTCAGATAACATTATATTATATTGATTATCAGGTTTAGAGTATTGGGTGATACATAAAATTATTAGTATATCTAAATTATTTCAATGCCTTTTTCCCCCACAAGAAAGAAAGCTATCTAGGCAGGGGTACTTCTCTCTCTCTCTCTTTCTCTCTCTCTTTCTTTCTCTCTCTCTTTCTCTCTCTCGCTCTCTCTGTATGTTTGTGTGTGTTTGTGTGTGTGTGTGTGTGTGTGTGTGACTCCTAAAAGTGAATCAAGAAAGTTACTTTCCCAGTAATTAAAAAAGTTACTGTGATAATACTGACTGGAGATTTTAGTAGCTATAGTTCAAAAATAATTATTCCAACCTCTACAGAAGGTGAGATGAAAGGGCCACTCAAAGCTAGAACCCAGATGATTGTGTTGTTTATCACAGCAAGTCATCTTCCATACTCACCTGGAGTTCAGTGGTTTAGTGGTACAAGAGTGGGTACCCTGTCAAAACTCCAATTCTAGAATGTCTGTCAGGCATCATGTATGAAGAGGGCTCACTGGATTTGAAAACAACATTTTGCTTTGAATATAAAATGGCTGCCTTTCTAAGGTAAGTCTGGATTGGCATCCTGGTGCAGGGCATATGGAGGCCTTTAATCCTTTGTCCTCTTAATCCAATCTTGTATTTATGAATAAGATAAAAATACAGATGCGGTTTCCTACTATATATTCAAATTAATATTTAGACTGACGAAGTCTAAGGCAATGCTGATATCCAAGTGGCAACTAGAGTAGGCTCAGTGAATTGATGGAACTTACATAGGTGTCAAATTCATCATATCCCCACTGATTCAATGGGCCTACTCTAGATGTGATTACTGGTTTTCAGACAATTATATCCTCACAAAACAGTAGTGTAGTTCCAGATATGGAATAAAGTGTTTCTCGAAAGAATACTGGACATTTTACATCTCTCCAAAGCCAACATATAGTACATGCTTGGTTTATTAAGAGCCAGAAGAAGGCTGGACATTCACAAATTTAGGATGTCCCACATTTGACGTGCAGGACATCCTTGTCCATTCACTAGAACAGTGGTTCCTAACATTGAGACCCAGACATTCTTGGACTGCAGCTCCTAGAAGCCTTCACCATTAGCTGTGCTGGCAAGGGCTTCAGGGAGCTGCAGTTTCAGGACATCTGAGGACCCAAGGTTGGGAACTACTGCATTAGAGGGTTTCTCTCCAAACTCACTAAACTTTCAGACAAGGGCTGGATCTAACCAAGGAGATACACTAAAGCTCCTTTGTGTCTGTTATCAGTGTTTCACACGATGCCTAAGAACAATTCGCATTGCTCTGGCTTTTCTGCTGTGAATATACTGCTGAATTACAGAGATAACTGGATTTTGAGTTGATCTAGGTATAACATGCAATGACAGATTAAAATTGCCCCAGGGCATTGGATCAGTGAGTGTTCCAATGTTTCTCACCTCAAGGTAGCTTTTGTAGTGTTTCCTGCCCTAGGCATTTCAACAACCCATTCCCAAAGACCCTTTCCTTTCTGTTCATTTCTAAATGGATTATTTCTTATTCCTTTAGTTCCATGTGCGTTTATGTGACCTGCCATCTTCTACCCTTACTGCCCCACTGATCAACCAATGTTTTTTCTTCCGTATTCACTAATGCAGAGATAGGCAGATGCACAACTTCTTTTAAGCATTCACATGTCTCCACCAATAACTTGGAGTGGAAGGTAACTCAAGAAATGCCACCAGTCAGTGCAGTCTCATTAAAGATCCTTTGTATAGATCTTGTCATTTGTATTACCTCCTTGGGATAATGTGTGGTTACTGTGAGTCTTTGTAACTTTTGTAAAATATCTCTCTAGCCTTTTTTTCCTTTGAGAATCAAAGCACACACATAACAATCACAGATGAAGTAGCTGATTATTTAAAAAAAGGTAGAAGGAACCTATCTAGTACTTCAAGTACCTAAGCAAAATGGTTTGTTTTTGCACCAAACTTTGGCAATTGTATGCAAAATATATTTCCTGCCAATGCAAGAACTCTGTCGCACATGTGGAAATACCTCATTATCCTTACCATGAAGGAGAAGAATGTTGCAGCTCCTTATCCTTATGCGTGAAGATATACCAAGTGACACTTTGATAACGTAATACATGTAACAGATTTTAATAATATAAATCAAAAAGGATAACTTTCTTTACTGTCAAGGAAATACAATCTGGTGTGTACTTCAAATTTCAAACTGGATAAAAAATAATCTTGTTAACCAGGGTATTAACAGACCAAACCAACCAGAAAAACTCTGTGAGATTTTATATGCCTATCAATATAATTATGTACAACAATTCAGTAATGACTGGCCAATTTCTGTACATCCTTCTTCTTTATAATTAGTTGGATTGTGGATCTCTCCAAATTGTATTTCAGTTGGTAATGAAAGGTGTCCCATGCTTGGCATTTTCTTAGAAATAATGACACACTTTACTGCCTCTAAGTGCTGACTGAGTGCTTCTGCCTTTTCTTCCCAAGGTGACTGTAACATAGATTGATGAAAGATTCGGCAGACCTGAAAAGGTTAAAGAAGCAGGCCCAGAGCAAAGTAGGCAATGCTGACACTGATGGAATACAGTACAATGAAAGGGCCCACATTATTGTCCTCTCTTCTGATAACAGATGTAATATAAAAACTGACTACAGAAGAAAAGAACAAATTAAATCCATTAATCAAACATATCTGTACTAAACAGTTGTTGTAAAAAGATGAACAAATGAAAAATTTACTGTGTTTTTTTCACACAAGCTGGGATTGAGGAAGAAAATTAATTATAAGGCTACAGCTATGCTATTAGTTAAATTTTTCTCAAGGAAACTATTTATTGCTTTGTCAAAGAACAAATGAACCTCATTAGTGAGATTAGTTTCTGTCAGTAGTTTTGCATTAGGAGAGACTAATAATATATACTTGAAAAAATATATTGAGCAAAATAACTTCAAACAGGCCAAAGTCCATTTGTTACTTCTCAATTTATTAAGTTGTAGGGTTCCCCCCCCCCCCCGTATCACCAGCATACTGGCTGTCAACCAGCTAAAGAAAGTTATCTGTATATTTAATACTTCATTAAACCATACAGACATTTGGCATGATCAGAAGAAAATAAGTCTGGGCTTCACTTATGGAGTGTTTGCTCAGTATAAACATAAGTGAAACGATTCATTCATAATGTGTGATGTTTAGCCATCCAAAATGATGCTCAAATTGTATCTCTCATATATAGTGGGTAAGTTGGGAAAATATATTAATCACAATAAATAAACCTGGTTTTTTTGCTTTTCTGGAAAAACAAATGTCATTTACTTTAATCAATATAGCTGTTAATGATAATATAGAACTCTAACAAATACAGGAAAAACTGACGTCTCATTATTACTGTATACTGTATTTATTACATTATTGAATTACTGTATTCTGTACTAGTATTCTTTATTTTTAAATTAAAACACTCCTTTTTTTCCTTAACTGGGAGTGCTAGTGTCACACGGATATGAAGAATGTAATGAATGGTAAGGGTGGTGTGAATTGGCTTGCAGCATTTATGAGCCTGCTTTATTTAGTTATTTATTTATTTATTTATACCTCATTTTTCTTCTTAAAAATTTTATTTATTTATTTATTTATTTATTATATTCATATCCCGCCCATCTAGTCATTCGACTACTCTGGGCGGCGTACATCAAACGAAATAAACAGATTAAAAATAACATCAATATCCAAAAATAATTAATCATTCAAGGGTTCCAGCCGCCTGACGGTCGGTTTTACTGACCTGGATAGGGCGTAGCTGGTTTTTGCCTACCAGCCCAGATTGGCGTGAGACAGATCCCCATAACGTAATTGCAAGGAGGCGGGGAAGCGCGGACATTTAAGGAGGCGCTTCCCCCGTTTCGCCCTCTTTCCTTTAATCCAATATTCTTGTCTCGCGTCTTTATTCCGGGATTGGGTGGGCAAATGGAAAAAACAAAGAAAATAGATCAAATAGTGCCCGGAGGGAAGGCCTGCCTGTATAGCCAGGTTTTTAATTGGCTTTTAAAAATACCCAGCGAAGGGGCCATACGGATCTCTGAAGGTAGATTATTCCATAACCGAGGAGCCACTGCCCAGAAGGCCCCGGTTTCTTGTTTTTTCCTTCCAGGCCTCTCTCGGCGTTAGGCTCCTCAGTCACACCTCCTGACTAGATCGAGTGATATGGGTAGATTTTGGTGGGAGGAGGCGTTCTGTCAGATAGCGAGGTCCTAAACCGTTTAGGGCTTTGTATGTCATCATTAAAACTTTGAAATCGATGTGGAAGCGCACGGGCAGCCAGTGCAATGCGGCCAGAGTGGGAGAGATATGCTGGTGTTTTCTCACCCCACTAAGAAGTCTGGCCGCCGCATTCTGCACCATTTGAAGCTTCCACATTAGTTTCAAAGGTAGCCCCACGTAGAGCGCATTACAGTGGTCTAATCTTGAGATTACAAGCGCATGCACTAAAGTGGTGAGCGCCCCAGCATCAAGATAGGGATGCAGCTGGGCAATCCGCCAAAGGTAGAAGTAGGCGGAGCGGACCACTGACGCCACCTGGGTTTCCATGGTGAGCGCCGGGTCCAGATGTATCCCCAAGTTACGCACCTCACTCTTCGCAGTGAGAGTCACCCCCCCAAATGAGAGGGAGTTTCCCAAACCGCTGATGATGGGGACGCCCACCCTCAGTACCTCCGTCTTGTCCGGGTTCAGCCTCAACCCGTTTTCCTGCATCCATTGCAGAACAGCCTCCAAGCAGCGCTTGGAGGATCCAAGGTGGCTTACAGCATTAAAAGACAGTATTTAAAGCTAACACCAGTGAGTATATAAATGCTAAAAATCAAACAAATGCCATACAAGAAACTTAAACAGTAGCAAAACACATTCAAAGCAGTAAGTTACAACAATCCAATTTAAAAAACCCACTCAGGCAGCCGGTCACTGAGGGAAAGCTTTCCTGAAGAGAAAGATCTTTGCCTGCTTGCAGAAGGATGGCAAAGGTGGGGCCAGCCTGGCCTCTGTTGGGAAGGATTTTCAAAGTCTGGGGACAGCAACAGAGAAGGCCTTCTCTTGTGTCCCCACCAAATGCACCTGTGATGGTGGCGGGGCGAAGACAAAGGCCGCTCCTGATGATCTTAAAACTTGAGCAGGCTCATAAAGGGAGATGTGGTCCTTGAGATAGCTTGGGTCCAAGCCATTTTAAGGCTTTAGAGGTTAGAACCAACAACTTGAATTCAGCCCAGAAATAAATCAGCAGCCAGTGGAGCTGGTGTAACAAGAGGCTTATGTGATCCCTGTAACCAACCCCAGTCAGCAATCTGGTTGCTGCATTTTGGACCCACCGAAGTTACCTGACACTTTCCATAGGCAGCCCCACATAGACAGCATTACAGTAATCCAACTGGAAGCCTGTGTCACCTCTCCAGGAATGGGCACAGCTAGTACACTAGTTTAAATTGTGCAAAGGCACTCCTGGCCACCATTGAACCCTTGGCATTCAGGCTCAGAGACAAATCCAGGAGCATCCCAAAGTTGCACATCTGTGTTTCCAGAGGAAGAGCAACCCTGTCCAGCACAGGCTGCATCCCTGTTCCTGATTTGCCTTTTGACTGATGAGAAGCACTTCTTACCTGGATTAAGCTTCAGTTTGTTCACCCTCATCCAGTCCATTACTGACATCAGACACTGATCTAGAGCCAAAACAGCTTCCTCAGATTTAGATGGCAAGGAGAGATAGATTTGGGTAGATTTTCTCTTCCCCAGGAAGGACTGGAGCCACTGTAGAACAGTGCCTCCAAGTCCCATCTTAGAGAGATGGGCCAGAAGGATATCATGGTCAATAGTATTGAAAGCCGCTGAGAGGTCCAGCATAATCAACAGGGGCATACTCTCCCTGTTCAGTTCCTGGTGTGGGTCATCCACCAAGGTAATCAAAGCAGTCTCTGTCCCATAACCAGGCCTGAAACCAGATTGAAATGGATGTAGATAATCTGTCTCATCTTGAATGTGTTCAGGTATCATGCTACCAATTTTCATGTTATAGCATTCTTTGTAGCAATAAACCAAAATTATTTAAATAGAAAAAGAATTAAAATGAAAGCATCCTTCCACTAAAGTCATGGTCACAACGAACTTATAGATCATTGAACTTCATTATTCTCAGTTTAAATTCAGGTCAAACATTTCTGTGCCCCAAGCTAAAATTCCTTAGTTCACTAGTGACTCACAGTCAAAATACCAATTACCTCAATTACTATTCCGTACTAAAATGTTTTGAGGCATTTCCTCCACACTACCCATGTATTAGTCAAATTTAACTTTTCTTGCTTTTTGAGAACAATCAAGGTAATTTATATGACAGGACTACAGCCTGTTCATCCTTCCATGCCTTTCTTTCACACAGGGAATTTGTGGTCCTTCAGAGGGTGAAGGACTATAAACTATTATCAACCCATTACTTATAGGGAGGTTTCGTGTTGTAGTCCAAAAACATTTTGATGCTGTTGATGCCACAACCCTGTCTTAATCAGTTGCTTGGACCTGAGGGGGGGGGGGAATCACTGTGAGTACACTATTGGCTTGATCCAGATGTAGTCAAGCTCAGAAGAGACTGACTGACATGAGCGCAACTTTTGACAATCACTTAACTTGTCCTGTTGATTTCAGTTACACTTAGTGTAACTAAATTTGGATCCATTCCTATGTTCATATTCCAGGCCAGGATCTAAAGGTGTATTTCCACTGGATATGGCTGCCTTTGTAATCCGTCATCCTTGCTCCTTCTACAGCTCCTCTCCTCTAGGAAATCTTCTGAGAGTGGTAGGCAAAACTGCACTTTGCCCAGAGTGTCAATAGATCTTGAAAGGACCTTGGTGCCCAGTGACAAAACCATGAAACAACTTAAATAAATACATGCATAAGTGGCTCATAGCCAAAGGAGATAGTGTATTTCCCCAGACTTTGAGGGTGAAGCATCTCTGCCACCCTAGTCCATGAGCTGCCCTGTCAACACAGTCCAGGTTTACCTGTAACAATTCAAACCCTGCTGAGAATGCACATCCCAGGATGTGAATACATATAGATTGAGCAATGATTTCAGACACAGTATTCTGATTATGAATCAAGAGAGTGTTTAGACTATGAAATACTGTTCTTTTGCATCCTGGTTTCTTGTATTTTGACTAGGGCTGAATCTATATTTGCCTTATACCTTTGTGTACTCATACGCAACTGAAAAGTAAATCATCTCATGAATAGCTATTCTCTCTAATTCTAGCACTCTCTTCAAATGCTTGATAAAGCAAATGGTAGCAGCCAAAACTACTGCAAAACATTTGTTTAATGAAGCATTAGAAATTGGCTTCCAGTACTAGAAAAAGCACCACCTATTCCAGATATTATTTCTTTCATGTGCATATGTGCTTGATCGCATAACTTAAATGGTTTTAAAAATAGAAATTAATACTTCTATAGTTGCATTGCATATTCCTTCACTCTAGAGAAAGGAGCCAAGGGAGAAGGCTTTGTGTGCCTCAGTGATGTTGTCATACAGCCAGATCTAATTGCCTACTGGAGGTATGGGGAGAAAAGTCTCAAAAATGTTCATGACTGCAATAATTCACCATTCAATGATAATACTTCTCAAGTCATATTGAAATATTCCCACAGTTATGCCAGGGGATTATCTAACATTCATACACAAATGGGAACTTAGATCTCTTCGTTTGTGCCCACAGGCATTCAATTAACTGAGCTGTTCCCTTAGCTTATCAAGAGGCAATGAAATTTCCCCAGAAAACACATGCAGTAGTTAGCATTTTGGAATATCCGGTCATAAAACAAGTTATAATAACATAATTTTTATTATTAATTGCCTGGGGTAAACCTTGCAATGCTGCAAGTCTTTTCCCTCCTATTTATACAGATTGAAATCTGGTTCTTAAGTCATAAGAAAACAGAAACTGCAGGAAGCGTATATTATGCATGTTAATTTTTATTCAGAAGTAAGTTCTACTGTGTTTAATTGGACACAGACTTCAGCTAGTAGGACTGTAGTCCTGCTTGTTTTTCTATAGCCTGAATATGAAACTGATTACATAGATGAGCCTCTAGGTTGAGGTGGACAAAATGTATCCCTCCAGACGCTGGTGGAATGCAGCTTCCAATCAGTCCTAGCTAACATAGTTAGGCAGCAAGTGAACAGTCAGTTCCTGAATTTCATGTGTTAGAAGTAGGAAATATGGACAAGTAAAAAGATTTGAGTGACTTTGACAAGTACCAAATAGTGATTGCTAGACAACTGGGTCAGAGCATCTCCAAAACAGCAAGTCTTGTGGAGTGTTACTGGTATGCAGTAACACCCCACAAGTGTTAGTACCTGCCAAAATTGGTGCATGGAAGGACAACTGGTGAACCTAAATCAGGTCATGGGCGCCCAAGGCTCATTGATGCAGGTGGGATGTGAAGGCCAGCCTGTCTGGTCCAATCACATGGAAGAGTGACTGTAGCTCAAATTGCTGAAAACTGGATGCTGGCCATGATAGAAAGGTGTCAGAACACACAGTGCATTTGCTCCATATGAGACTGCTGTAGCCACAGAGCAATCAGAGTGCCATGATGATGCCTGCCAACCACTGAAATAACCTACAATGAGGAGGTGAGTGTCAGAACTGGATTATGGAGTGTAAGAACTGGACTATGGAGCAATGGAAAAAGATTGCCTGGTCTAATGAATGATGTTTTCTTTTAGAAACAGGTGCATGGGCAGGTGTGCAGGTGTTGTTTACCTAGGGAAGAGATGGCAGCAAGGTGCACTATGGGAGGAAGGCAGGCTGGCAGAGGCAGTGTTATGCTCCAGGCAACGTTCTGCCGGAAAACCTTGAGTCCTGGCATTCATGTGGATGTTACTTTGACACATATCACCTACCCAGAGATTGTTGCGGACCACATACACCTGTTCATGGCACTGGTGTTCCCTGATGGCAGTGGTCTCTTTCAGTGAGATAAAGCACCCTGCCACATTGCAAAAATTGTTCAGGAATTTATTTATTTATTTATTTATTTTATTAGATTAATACCCCACCCATCTAGACCAAAGGCCTACTCTGGTTTGAGGAACCTGAAAAAGAGTTCAAGGTATTGCCTTGGCCTTCCAATTCCCTAGATTTCAGTCTGATCAAGAATCTCTGGGATGTGCTGGAACATCAAATCAAATCCATGGAGGCTGGGATAGATGTTTGGCATGCAGAGCCATAGGTCAGGAGTTCAATTCTCCACTGTGCATCCCAGAAGAGCCAGCCTGTGTGGTCTTGGGCAAGCTGCACAGTCCCAGGATGCTCCCAGAAGGGAATGGTAAACTACATCTGAGTACTCTCTGCCTAGAAAACTCTGAAAAGGGTCATCTTTTGTGTGTGAGGCACATACACAAAATATACTCTTTGCCTGTTTTCTGATGGGATCATAACAGTTAAGCTACAGCAGGAAAAAGAACAAACTTGAAATAAGAAGGATGAAGTGGCAGCTGAGGCAGCAGTTGATATTCCCCCTCCACTTACAAATCTACTCCTATTTCTAATCTCAGTGAATAAAATCACTGAGTTTCAGCATGCAGTTTTAAAGCCTCTGGCATCTCACTGGGAATCCAAACAGCCCTAAGGCTTTATTCACAACCACTGATCTCCTCTTCATTCACATGCTATACGGATAGCAAGGAAGTCTACTGTAGAAATCAAGACATAGTTATGAATTTTCAGGGGTTTTCTGCTGCTGTTTTCCCGTCTGAAGAAGAACAGCTATTCCTGGGAAGTAAGCAGAAAATCTAACACTAGTTAATATAGGTGGGAAATCACAAATCAAGTATACAATTAATCATAAACATGTACATAGTAATTACGTGTATGATTAAATGCTTACTTTATTTATTTATTTACTTATTTATTTATTAAATTAATTAATTTATATGCCGCCCACACTACCCAAAGATCTCTGGGTGGCTTCCAACAATTTAAATATAATAAAAGATATAAAAATAAAACAATTAAAATACAATTAAAAATATAGTACTCTAAAAATTGCCATCAGGACCCACAGTTGATATTATTTCAATTAAATATCTTCTGGAACAGGAAGGTTTTGACCTGGCGCTGAAATGTCATCAATGTCAGCGCCAGACAAATCTCACTTGGGATGGCATTCCATAGCCTGGGGGCAGCTGCCGAAAAGGCCCTTTGTCTACAAGCCATCCCTCTTACCTCCTTGAGGGATGGCTCTTTCAGGAGAGCCCCCTGGCTAGATCTTAATTGCTGGGTAGGTTCATATGGAAGGAGGCGGTCCTTCAGGTATCCAGGGCCCAAGCCATTTAGGGCTTTATATGTCAAAACAAGCACTTTGAATTGGGCCTGGGCAGTGACTGGTAGCCAATGTAACTTGAACAGAATCGCCCTGATGTGTCCCCTAGTGGCCCCACCACTCACCAGCTGCGCAGCTCGATTCTGAACCAGTTGCAGTCGCCGGACCATCTTCAAAGGCAGCCCCATGTACAGTGCATTGCAGTAATCTATACGGGATGTTACCAGTGCATGTGTAACTGTCATGAGACTCTGCTTGTCCAGGTAGGGCTGTAGCTGGTATAATTTCCGCAGCTGAAGGAAAGCGCCCCTGGCCACCCAGTCCACCTGGGCTTCCAGAGTTAGACCGGGATTCAGGAGCACCCCCAAGCTGCAGACCCTGTCCCTTAGGGGGAGTGCAACTCCATTCAGGGCAGGGAAATGGCCCTCTAGCCTGTCCAGTGAAGCACCCACTAACAGCACTTCCATCTTGTCTGGATTGAGTTTCAATTTATTAACCCTCATCCAGTCCATTATCAGGTCCAGACACAAGTTCAGCACAGAAACCACCTCACCTGGATTGGTGGGAAATGAGAGGTAGAGCTGAGTATCATCAGCATATTGCTGGATGATACTCAGGATCCAGAAAATCCATTTCATGCAGCAGCACCTGGAGCTGCCCGGCCACAACCCACTCCAGCACCTTGCCCAAATAAGGGAGGTTCACCACTGGTCGGTAGTTAACCACTAGCCTTGGGTCCAGGTTAGGCTTTTTTTGGAGAGGCCGAATTACTGCCTCTTTCAAGGCAGTAGGGACCACTCCCTCTCTCAAAGAGGCATTCACGGCCTCCTGGACCCTGGTGTGAACCCTCCTGGCAGATCTTCCAATTAGCCAAGATGGGCAAGGGTCAAGGGGAGTGGTGGTAGAACGGACAGATCCAAGCACCCTGTCCACATCCTCAGGTCTCAACAACTGAAACTCATCCATTAATACTTGACCTAAGCACGGCACACTGGATAGTAATATTTAATAGTAATGTGCTCTGTTACATCCTCTCCCTTCTTCACAGTCATACATTTTATTTTATTTTTCTTTTGTATGTCTATACATTGGCCAAACTATATGTTGCAGTGTTAATCCCATTTATTGTTACACTGAGGGTAGTGGAAGGGTAATGTATGGAAGGTAGAAGAGAGTTTGTGATTGTAATGCAATTGATTTCATCATATTCAAATGTTGACTGTGCAGCTTCAGGCCAATGCTGCTTTCCAAATTGACTGGAGGGTGCTGCAAATTGAAATACCGTAAGTAGACCCAGCTTTTTTCTAGTGCAGATCAAGATGGACCCACATCATGATGGAAGAATTTGCCATTTGAAGGATTAGAAATACTAAGTTCAGAAACAAAGACATGCTGAAACTGGATAAAGGGAAACAGAAATTAACAATACATGAGGCATTTCAGATAAACACAACAAAAAACAAGAAACAAAAAAAATTGTAGACTAACTGCTATATTTTAATGTGAGCTTTTGTGGATGAAGTCCATTTCCTCAGACTTAATCCATGAAAGATCACACTCAAAAATAGCAGTTAAGTGCCACAATGTTTTTCACTCTTGTTTTTTGTTTTTGTTTCTTGGATTTTATTGTTGTTGTTGTTATCTAAAACTAGCCCCCCTTCACGGATTGCTGCCTTGTCGTCATGAAGGGGCTTGAGTAATTTAGAGAAGCTATGGGCTATGCCGTGCAGGGACACCCTAGACGGACAGGTCATAGTGGAGAGTTCTGACTAGATGCAATCCACCTGGAGCAGGAACTGGAAAGCCACTCCAGTATCTTTGCCAAGAAAACTCCATGGACAGAAACAAAAGGCTAAAAGATATGACGCTGGAAGATGAGCCCCTCAGGTCGGAAGGTGTCCAACATGCTACTGAGGAAGAGCGGAGGACAAGTACAAGTAGCTCCAGAGCTAATGAAGTGGTTGGGCCAAAGCCGAAAGGACGCTCAGCTGCAGATGTGCATGGAAGTGAAAGGAAAGTCCAATGCTGCAAAGAAAAATACTGCATAGGAGCCTGGAATGTAAGATCTATGAACCTTGGTAAGCTGGATGTGGTCAAACAGGAGATGGCAAGAATCAACATTGACATCCTGGGTGTCAGTGAACTAAAATGGACGGGAATGGGCGAATTCAATTCAGACGATTATCATATCTACTATTGTGGGCAAGAATCCTGATAGTCAACAAAAGAGTGGGGAAACCTGTACTGGGATACAATCTCAAAAATGATAGAATGATTTCAACACGAATCCAAGGCAGACCTTTCAACATCACAGTCATCCAAGTTTATGCACCTACCACCAATGCTGAAGAGGCTGAAATTGACCAATTCTATGAAGACTTACAACACCTTCTAGAACTGACACCAAAGAAATATGTTCTTGTCATTATAGCGGACAGGAATGCTAAAGTAGGGAGTCAAGAGATAAAAGGAACAACAGGTAAGTTTGGCCTTGGAGTTCAAAACGAAGCAGGGCAAAGGCTAATAGAGTTTTGTCAAGAGAACAAGCTGGTCATCACAAACACTCTTTTCCAACAACACAAGAGGCGACTCTCCACATGGACATCATCAGATGGGCAATACCGAAATCAGATTGATTATATTCTCTGCAGCCAAAGATGGAGAAGCTCTATACAGTCAGCAAAAACAAGACCTGGAGCTGATGGTGGCTCTGATCATCAGCTTCTTATAGCAAAATGCAAGCTTAAACTGAATAAAGTAGGAAAAAACACTGGGCTAGTCAGGTATAATCGAAACCAAATCCCTTATGAATACACAGTGGAAGTGAAGAACAGATTTAAGGAACTAGTTTTGGTGGACAGAGTGCCTAAAGAACTATGGATGGAGGCTCATGACATTGTACAGGAGGCAGCAACGAAAACCATCCCAAAGAAAAGGAAATGCAAGAAAGCAAAGTGGCTGTCCAACGAGGCCTTACAAATAGCAGAGAAGAGAAGGGAAGCAAAATGCAAGGGAGATAGGGAAAGTTACAGAAAATTGAATGCAGACTTCCAAAGAATAGCAAGGAGAGACAAGAGGGCCTTCTTAAACGAACAGTGCAAAGAAATAGAGGAAAATAACAGAAAGGGGAAAAACAGAGATCTGTTCAAGAAAATTGGAGATATAAAAGGAACATTTTGTGCAAAGATGGACATGATAAAGGACAAAAATGGTAGGGACCTAACAGAAGCAGAAGACATCAAGAAGAGATGGCAAGAATACACAGAGGAATTATACCAGAAAGATCTGGATGTCCTGGACAACCCAGATAGTGTGGTTGCTGACCTTGAGCCAGACATCCTGGAGAGCGAAGTCAAGTGGGCCTTAGAAAGCATGGCTAACAACAAGGCCAGTGGAGGTGATGGTATTCCAGTTGAACTATTTAAAATCTTAAAAGATGATGCTGTTAAGGTGCTACACTCAATATGCCAGCAAGTTTGGAAAACTCAGCAGTGGCCAGAGGATTGGAAAAGATCAGTCTACATCCCAATCCCAAAGAAGGGCAGTGCCAAAGAATGCTCTAAGTACCGTACAATTGCACTCATTTCACACGCTAGTAAGGTTATGCTCAAAATCCTACAAGGCAGGCTTCAGCAGTATGTGGACCGAGAACTTCCCGAAGTACAAGCTGGATTTCGAAGGGGCAGAGGAACTAGAGACCAAATTGCTAACATGCGCTGGATTATGGAGAAAGCCAGAGAGTTCCAGAAAAACATCTACTTCTACTTCATTGACTATGCAAAAGCCTTTGACTGTGTGGACTACAGCAAATGATGGCAAGTTCTTAAAGAAATGGGAGTGCCTGACCACCTTATCTACCTCCTGAGAAATCAATATGTGGGACAGGAAGCAACAGTTAGAACTGGATATGGAACAACTGATTGGTTCCAAATTGGGAAAGGAGTATGACAAGGCTGTATATTGTCTCCCTGCTTATTTAACTTAAATGCAGAATACATCATGTGAAAGGCAGGACTGGATGAATCCCAAGACAGAATTAAGATTGCCGGAAGAAATATCAACAACCTCCGATATGCAGATGATACCACTCTGATGGCAGAAAGTGAGGAGGAATTAAAGAACCTCTTAATGAGGGTGAAAGAGGAGAGCGCCAAAAATGGTCTGAAGCTCAACATCAAAAAAACTAAGATCATGGCCACTGGTCCCATCACCTCCTGGCAAATAGAAGGGGAAGATATGGAGGCAGTGACAGATTTTACCTTCTTGGGCTCCATGATCACTGCAGATGGTGACAGCACCCACGAAATTAAAAGACCCCTGCTTCTTGGGAGGAAAGCGATGACAAACCTAGACAGCATCTTAAAAAGCAGAGACATCACCTTGCCGACAAAGGTCCACATAGTCAAAGCTATGGTTTTTCCAGTAGCGATGTATGGAAGTGAGAGCTGGACCATAAAGAAGGCTGACCGCCGAAGAATTGATGCTTTTGAATTGTGGTGCTGGAGGAGACTCTTGAGAGTCCCCTGGACTGCAAAGAGAACAAACCTATCCCTTCTGAAGGAAATCAACCCTGAGTGCTCACTGGAAGGACAGATCCTGAAGCTGAGGCTCCAATACTTTGGCCATCTCATGAGAAGAGAAGACTCCCTGGAAAAGACCCTGATGTTGGGAAAGTGTGAGGGCAAGAGGAGAAGGGGACGACAGAGGACGAGATGGTTGGACAGTGTCATCGAAGCTACCAACATGAATTTGACCCAACTCCAGGAGGCAGTGGAAGGCAGGAGGGCCTGGCGTGCTCTGGTCCATGGGGTCACGAAGAGTCGGACATGACTAAACGACTAAACAACAACAACAAAACTGGCCACTCTCAAGCATCAGCTCACACCTTCTTCCCCTTCTCCACTTCACTCTCCTCTCCCACACTGACCATTTCTTCCTCTTTTCTACTGCCCCTCCTTACCTTCCCAAAGGTTTTCCCTCTTATCGTAGAGACTATTGGTATCTGCGCAGTCACTGTAGCAGCCCCTGCTTATTCTGTCTTGGGTAGATATTGCCCGTTATCATGTGACTGAGTTTCATGGTGCCCTGTAAAACTGCCCCACAGTAGACCATATCCATGTCTCCATCAAGTTAATGGATGTGCTCTGGTCATTTGGAAACCTAAAACCAAAGCAAACCCTGGCCAAGACTGATCCAGAGGGAGACAAGGCAGCACTGTGTAGGACTGGGCCCTGTCCAAGAAAGCCATATAAGCACATAATGTGCCTCAGACAGCCCTGATTAAAACCAATGAAAATTGTAAAGAAAAATGAAAAATTAATGTAAAACAGAATTAAATACACCTTCCATAGAGGAATGTTCTCATTCTGTGCTGAATTACAGTCTATTATTTTAATTTTAACACAGAATAGAAACTCAGAATCTCATCTTGTAGTAAAAAAAGCTTTAGGCCTCTCATTTCATACTGGAAACTTATAAAACATGTCTGTTTTAAGGTACACAAGACTTTGTGTTACTGATGCTGAACAGACTAATGTGACTAAAATATCAACCTTAGAGCATCTTTCCTTGAGTTTACAGCTTAAAAATTGAAACTGAAAATTCATAATATAACTGACCAACATGGTAAAAGGTCCACTGATCTGATACAAGACAGCTGAAGCTGTACTAGATCCAAACCAGTATAAACCAGGCTTGGGACTTAGAATGACCCTTGTATTGGCCTATAGCTCAGGAACACAGTTGGTGATGTGGCTGTTTCCGAGCTGCAGAAAATTTGGATCAGGAGTAACTAAGCTCTTCCATTGTAATGCACCTTCTCTTTCTTCTCCTTCCATTGTTCACCAGCAGATCAACTGACGCAAACCAGCAGGAAAGAGATTTCTGTCAGCAGAAGTGACTCATCCTAATCCCCTACAGTGAATTGATCCGATTGTAAACACGTAAAAGACCCAGCAGTGGAGGGGAAAAGCTACAGATGGGAGGTGGGGAGACTTTGGGCTGATTTGCTTTGGATTTTTTATCATATGGTGAATGGGGAAAAAATGTGAATCAATGCATTTCAATCCCATAACATTTTCCACATTTTTTGCCAAAGTAGTTGCACCTGCAGGTCAGAAACAGACATTACATTCCTAATTAGAGTTGAAAGTGGTCTTTTTGGGCTTGCAAAATCAGACTTTAAAGAACCCTGTGCTTAAATCATGAAGATGAATCACTAAATAATTGCATAATCCCAGAGATGGGGGGGGCACCCCATGCTGTGAGATTCTGACACTATAATTAATTAAGAATTTCTCTCTCCCAGTTGCAGGCTATCTCTGGTTGTTTCAAGCCTGAGATGATCCCACTAAGAATCCTTCTGGACATAAATGGACTTCAAGATGCATGAATAGACACCCAGAAGACCCTGGAATGTTGCATTTTAAATTACAGCTTGAAGGTCCCCAGTGTAGTTACTGCTATAGATGGTTAATGTTAAATTGTTACTTTACTTCCCCTTATCTTGTAAGTCAGTATTAAACAAAACAGTGCATGTGCATTCTAAAAGAAATCCATTAAAAATTAGAGTTATACCACAAAAAGAGTGAGGGTATCCCTTCTTACATTATGACTAAAATGTAATGTGTTATATCTATGTCACTGAGAAAACAAATCAGTTAACAAGCCTTGTAAAATATTGGTCTAGAGAAAGAGAACTATTGGGAAACATGCTGTCTGTTTGGAGGCATGCCTCCCTGTCAATTATGCTTTATACAGGGTGCCTGTCACAAAACTACAATAGTCCTAATGCTTTGCAGTGCCCCGAGATTACCCTGCCCAGCCAATTCTTCTACCTTAGAACTCAGAAATGGAAGGATTTTCCTCATTTTAGTACCAACTGTAGCAACCTACAGTTGGTACTAAAATGAGGAAAATCCTTCCATTTCTGAATAACAAACATCTGAGAAGGCTATTTTGCAGGGAGGCTAAAGTCCCCAGAATTCTAGCTGGGACAATTCCAGAAGACTTCTTGTTGTTGTCATTCAAAAATCTCCCACATCCCTATTAGATTGATAGTTGGTGGAATGAGAGTAGAATTGGGTAAGAACCTGGAAAATGGTGATTTGTGATGGTTCATGGTTTGTCTTTATACACGAACTACAAACCTTCACAAAAACAGGAGCCCAGAATTACCTGGGTACCCCAGTTGCTGCCAAGAAAGACTCACCTAAGCCAGGGCGCCAGGACAGGCATGGCAGTGGCCATGGGGTCTAGTGGATGGGGGAGGAGTGACTACTAGAGACTGCTCTAGCGGCTAGTGGGGAGTGGGGTTTCCCTGCTGGCCTGGTATTGGCTGGCAGGGGGAGATCCAAATGGTGCAGGTGGACCGGAAAAGGAGAATTTTCTCCCTAGTTTGCCTGTCCAGCTTAAAAGTCGGTGGGCACAGCCACCCACCATCCAATCTGCTGCTCACTAGCACCCATCTCCTTCCTTCTTTTCCCTCCCTCTTTTACAGTGGCAAAATGTGTTGTTATTGGTTATTGCATAGGTTGCACGGGAGATGGTTGGTGTGTTTTTACTGCAATACGTGTGTACACTCAATCTTGTCATAACTTTGTTGGTGGTTTGGGGCATTAGGGCTGGATCCAGATGGCTTAAGGGCAAAGACAGGTGTCTACTCACCCATAACAGTTAACAAACCTCACTGTAATTGGTAGATTGGGGCACAGTCATGGCTCAGGGACTCGCAGACCCAACCACTACCCCAGGTGTGTGAGAATTACGGAGTGGCATACGCCCACATGGTTTTCAGAAGATGGCTATTTCTGGTGGAACCTTCAGAGGATGCTGAAGTGAATGCTGGCAATCGGGCCTCTTGATGCACCGGATCCAATCCCCCAATGCCGGCCAGGGACTGTTCCTCTAACCAATAAAGTTGTGGCCTTTCCTCCAAGGAATTGTGTGCATTGTATTCCTTTGAAGTTTATAGAGCCCTGGGGAGAGCCCACTCAGTGATAGGCCAACAACTTTCTGACAAAACAAACTGTTTCATGGTTCGTTTGAT
Source organism: Intellagama lesueurii (assembly GCA_037013535.1). Classification (NCBI taxonomy): domain Eukaryota; kingdom Metazoa; phylum Chordata; class Lepidosauria; order Squamata; family Agamidae; genus Intellagama; species Intellagama lesueurii. The sequence goes on along the minus strand of JBAJHW010000003.1, from coordinate 51,850,448 downwards.
TTGGGAATTCCAGGAGCAGCAGAGTGGCCCCTGTGTGAGTTAGAGATGCCAAACTCACAGCATGTCTTCAGCTGACTTTACTTCCTTCCCACTCCAATTCTGGTGAAGATTGGCTTTAGGATGTCCAAGTTAGTGCCCCCCCAAGCAGGTCCCCTAGGAAAGTGCTCCTTAGCAGGTGACTCCCAGAAGTCTCGAATTTCATGAACCATGAAGGGAATGAATTGCCAACACTGATAATAGTTTGGCATGTCATTTCATTCTGGACAGGCACATTTTTCCAAACTGCTCTGAAACAAACAATGAAACTGCCTGATTCATGGGTTGTTTTGCTTTGTAGTTCATTTCGTGCCCATCCGTAGATGAGAGTCTTGATTGGAATGTAATAATTGAAAGGTGTCATGTATTCAAAAGCAAAGAGTAAGAAAGGATGAGAAACAGTGTTGTACATAAAAGATTTGTACACCTGCAAGAAGATCTATAACATAGAAGCATAACCTTGAGAATGTTTGGGAAGAAATCAAAACAAAGGGAAAAAGCAGTGGCAGCACTGTAGAAGTCTGCTAAGGACCTCCTAGCTAGGTTAAAAGCTTAGACAATGCCTTACCTAGGTCAGATTTCCAAACGCAAAAAAGAGAACTATAGCAGTGCCAGGAGGCTTCAACTACCATGATATCTGTTGGAAGTCAAACTCTGTCAAGAATATAAGGACCAATGCATTCCTCGCTTCCCTTTCTCTCAGAAAGTGAAGGAAATAACAGCGACATGAAATATCATAGACCTGATCTTCACCAATAGGGAAGGACCATGTAATGAGACAGAAGTGGTGGCACTCTTGAGTGGAAGCCACCACATGTTCTTGGGATTTGTCATACTGCAGAAAGAGAGAATGAATAAGCCGCTGCTGAGCCGGGGCTTCGGCAGCGTGGCTTACTTTATTTATTTGTTTGTTTGTTTGGTCGTTTATTTATTTATTTATTTATTTATTTATTTATTTATTTATTTATTTATTTATTTATTTATTTATTTATTAAACTTATATGCCGCCCATCTAGACAATGTCTACTCTGGGCGGCTCACAACAAATAGAATAAAACAATTAAAAAATAGCAACAATATCTCAACAATAAACAGTCATTCAAGATGGAGGAAAGAGAATAGATTAAGTGGTGACCGGAGGGAAGGCCTGCCTGAATAGCCAGGTTTTAAGTTGGCTTTTGAAAATTCCCAGCAAAGGGGCCAAGCGGATCTCGGAGGGGAGATTATTCCAAAGACAGGGAGCCACCGCCGAGAAGGCCCAGTTTCTTGTTTTTTCTTTCCGGACCTCCCTCGGCGTCAGGCTCCTCAGGCACACCTCCTGGCTGGAACAAGTGATACGAGTAGATCTAGGTGGGAGGAGGCGTTCCGCCAAATATCGAGGTCCTAAACTGTTTAGGGCTTTATATGTAATCATTAAGACTTTGAAATCAACGCGGAAGCGAACGGGCAGCCAATGCAAGGCGGCCAGAGTGGGGGAGATATGTTGATGTATTCTCACCCCACTGAGAAGTCTGGCCACCGCGTTCTGCACCATTTGAAGCTTCCGCATCATTCTTTATCTTTATCTTTATCTTTATTAGATTTTTACCTTTTACAAAGTCTACTCTGGGCGGCTTACACACATAATAAAAACATCATTATACATAAAAGATTTAAAAGATCATAATTTTAACACTTATATTAAATTAAATCAATACCAAGATGAAAGAGTAAAGATCAGTTATTGACTGGAGGGAAGGCCTGTCTGAAAAGCCAAGTTTTCAAATGGGTTTTAAAAACACCCAGCGAGGGTGCCAGGCGAATTTCAGTTGGGAGGCTGTTCCATAGCCGAGGAGCCACTGCTGAGAAGGCCCGGTTTCTTGTTCTTTCTTTCCAGGCCTCTCTCGGCGTTAGGCCCCTCAGCCGTCCCTGCTGGCTATTCCGGGTGATTCGGGTAGATCTAGGTGGGAGAAGACGATCTGCCAAGTATCGAGGTCCCAAACCGTTTAGGGCTTTATACGTCATCATTAACACTTTGAAGTCAATGCGGAAACGAATGGGCAGCCAATGCAAGGCAGCCAGAGTGGGAGAGATATGCTGAAATTTCCTCACCCCACTAAGAAGCCTGGCTGCCGCATTCTGCACCATTTGAAGTTTCCGCATCAATCTCAAAGGCAGCCCCACGTAGAGTGCATTACAATGGTCTAATCTCGAGATTACGAGCGCATGGACAAGAGTAGTGAGGGCCTCCCCATCAAGATATGGTCGCAGCTGGGCAATCCGCCATAGATGGAAATATGCGGAGCGGGCCACAGACGCCACCTGGGTTTCCATGGTAAGCGCCGGGTCCAGAAATATCCCCAAGCTGCGAACCTCACTCTTTACGGTGAGAGTCATCCCCCCAAAAGAAAGGGAGTCACCCAAACCACCGATGGAGGGACCTCCCACCCTCAAGACCTCCGTCTTGTCCGGGTTCATCCTCAACCCATTCAACTGCATCCATTGCAGTACAGTCTCCAGGCAGCGCTGAAGAGACAGAACAGCATCCACTGAAGTAGATGAAAAGGAGATGTAGAGCTGCGTGTCATCAGTGTACTGATGACACGAAGCACCGCACCCCCTGATGACCCCACCCAGCGGCCTCATATAGATATTAAACAGCATTGGGGAGATGATCGATCCCTGCGGAACCCCACAACTGAGACTCCATGGGGCCGAAACATTCTCCCCAAGCTGTACTCTCTGGGGACAGTCCTCCAAGAAGGATCGGAGCCAGGCAAGCGCCAGGCCACCGATTCCCAACTCAGAGAGCCTCCCCAGGAGGATACCGTGGTCGACGGTATCAAAGGCGGCTGAGATATCGAGGAGGACCAACAAGGACATATTGCCCCTGTTGGCCTCCCTCAACAGGTCATCCAACAGTGCGACCAGTGCCGTTTCTGTGCCATAACGCGGCCTGAAGCCCGACTGAAATGGGTCCAGGGCATTGGTTTCGTCCAAAAGTGTCTGAAGCTGGTCTGCCACCACCCTCTCCACCACTTTGCTAAGGAAAGAAACATTGGCGACGGGCCTATAATTTCCAATATCATCCGCCGCCAAATTTGGTTTCTTCCTTATGGGCCTAATGAGTGTCTCCTTGAGGGCAAGAGGAACCTTGCCCTCTTGGAGAGACCCATTAATTATTGCTGTGGCCCATTCCGTTGTTACAGGCCTGGCTACTTTGATTAGCCAGGCCAGGCAAGGGTCAAGGGAGGAGGTGGTGGCCCGACAGCGATCAAGCACTTTGTCCACCAGGTCTGGCGTCACAGGCTGAAAGAATTCAAGAGTCACCGGGCAGGGCGGAGTGCTGGATATCTCTGCTCGATCCACTGTATTTAAAAAAGGAGAGAGGTCCCGGCGGATGGCCTCCACTTTTGATTTTAAAAATGCTGCAAATTGGTCAGGTGAGATATTAATGGGAGGCCCATCACCCAGACCAATTCCGGATAGATCGCGAACTATACAGAAAAGTTCCGCCTGCTGATTAGAAGCATCGCTTATCAGGTCAGCGATGTGTGATCGTCTGGCAGCCCTTACCTTAGCCAGGTAACGGTTAGTTGCGATTCTGACAGCTTTCTTATTATAATCCGTCGGTTCCTCTCTCCAAGTGCACTCTAGCCGTCTCCTATTTCACTTCATTGCTCGTAGGTCCCGGTTATACCAGGCACCTGACCGAGCTCTGCTCCTGAGAGGGCGTTTAGGAGCGATCGTGTCTACAGCCCTAGTGGCGGCGGCAAGCCATCCGTCAACCAGAGCTTCGACAGGAGCGCCAGACAGCTCAGCTGGAATCCCTCTCATGGTATCCTGGAATCTCAGTGGATCCAGTAACCTTCGAGGGCGGACCATCAAAATAGGTCCATGCTCCCTGCGGGGAGGGAGTGCCACTGAGAGGTTACATTTTATTAGGTGGTGATCTGACCATGACGAGGGGACTGACACCAGGTCAGTCACCATCAGACCACACTCGCTCCGTTCAGTGGAAAATACCAGGTCTAGCATATGGCCGCCCGTATGTGTGGGGCCGTTAACGTGTTGGGACATGTCCAAGGAAGCCATGGTTTCCAAGAACTCAAGAGCTGGACCGGAAACCTCTGCCTCCGCATGGATGTTGAAGTCACCCAAGACCAAGAGCCTCGGGGACTCCAACAGTGCCGTGGAGACAAAGTCCGCCAGCTCCGGTAGGGAGGTGGCTGGGTCGCGGGGAGCGCGGTAACCCAGCAAGATCCCAATACCATCCCTGGCCCCAACAAACACGTGGAGGGCCTCCAGACCTGGCTTTACCACCGTGGAATGCCTAGTAACCTCAAGAGTATTTCTATAAACAATGGCTCCTCCCCCCCACCCCTCCAATCTACCCTGGTGCTGGACCGCATAACCAGATGGACAGGCAAGGGTCAGGGGAACCCCCCCCTTCCCCGCCCATCCAGGTCTCGGTTATGCACGCCAGGTCTGCGTCCTCCAGAATGAGATCTTGAATAAGCTGGGATTTGTTGGACACAGACCTGGCATTCAACAGCACCAGTTTTAGGGTGGAGGGCCGGCTGAGCTGTCTACCTCGAGACTGGTAGCTGGTCACAGTGCCAGAACAGTGAACAGCCTTCAAACATCTGTTCACTGTTCTTCTAAAACGAGTAGGCACTGAGCCAACGTCATATCTCCCTCTACCCGTAATCACCCTGATGTTCGTCCCCTCGCTGGGGGGACAGGCCCTCCTCTCCATGTCAAGAAAGAAGAAAGAAGAAAAAAAAGGGAGCCCCACATAGAGCGCATTACAGTGGTCTAATCTTGAGATTACAAGCGCATGGACCAGAGTGGTGAGTGCCCCAACATCAAGATAGGGACGCAGCTGGGTAATCCGCCAAAGATGGAAGTAGGCGGAGCGGACCACTGATGCCACCTGAGTTTCCATGGCAAGTGCCGGGTCCAGATGGACCCCCAAGCTATGAACCTCAGTCTTCGCGGTGAGAGTCACCCCCCCAAAAGAGAGGGAGTTTCCCAAACCGCCGATGATGGGGCTACCCACCCTCAGGACCTCCATCTTGTCCGGGTTCAGCCTCAGCCCATTTTCCTGCATCCATTGCAGTACAGTCTCCAAACAGCGCTGAAGGGACAGAACGGCATCCACTGTGGTTGGAGAAAAGGAGATGTAGAGCTGAGTGTCATCAGCATACTGATGGCACGATGCCCCACACCCCCTGATGACCTCACCCAGCTGCCTCATATAGATATTAAACAGCATTGGGGAGATAATCGAGCCCTGCGGAACTCCACAATTGAGGCTCCACGGGGCCAAAACTCTCTCCCCAAGCTGAACTCTCTGAGGACAATCCTCCAAGAAGGATCAGAGCCAGGCAAATGCCAGGCCACCAATTCCCAACTCGGAGAGCCTCCTCAGGAGGATACCATGGTCGACGGTATCAAAGGCGGCTGAGATATCGAGGAGGACCAACAGAGACGTTTTACGCCTGTCGGCCTCCCTCAATAGGTCATCCAACAGGGCGACCAATGCCGTTTCTGTACCATGGCGCGGCCTGAAGCCCGACTGGAACAGATCCAGGGCATTTGTTTCATCCAAATGAACCTGAAGCTGATCAGCCACCACCCTCTCCACGCCAAGAAACATTGGCGACGGGCCTATAATTGCCAATATCATCCGCCGCCAAATTTGGTTTCTTCCTAATGGGCTTAATGAGTGTCTCCTTGAGGGCAGGAGGAACCCTGCCCTCCAGGAAAGACCCATTAATTATTGCTGTGGCCCATTCAGTTGTTATAGGCCTGGCTGCTTTGATTAGCCAGGCCGGGCAAGGGTCAAGGGATGAGGTGGTGGACCGACAGTGATCAAGTGCTTTGTCCACAATATCCGGCGTCACAGACTGAAAGAGATCAAGACTCATCGGGCAAGGCGGGGCGCTGGACATCTCTGCTCAATCCACTGTATCCAAAAAAGGAGAGAGCTCCCGGCGATGGCCTCCACTTTAGATTTTTAAAATGCTGCAAATTGGTCGGGTGAGACACTAGAAGGAGGCCCGTCACTTAGACCAATTCCGGATAGGTCGCGAACTATATGGAAAAGTTCCACCTGCTGATTTGAAGCTTCGCTTATCTGGTCAGCGAGGTGAGCTCGACTAGCAGCCCTTACTTTAGCAAGGTAAAGGTTAGTTGCGACCCTGACAGCTTTCCGATTGTAAACCGTCGGGCTCCGTCTCCACTTGCACTCTAGCCTTCTCCTAATTTGCTTCATCGCTCCTAATTTGCTTACCTTTGCCATCTTCCCCAGAGGACGCGAGATCTCTTTTAAATCTCGCGTGAGCAGTTTTAGAAGAGGGGGGAACGTTAGGCTATTTAAAGGCTGTTCCCCCTCTTCGCTTCCTCTTTCTGGCTGGCATTGCTGACAGAAGGAGTCTCGCTGTTCGGATCTTTTCTAGCCACGTGGTGGCAGAAAGGTCCTCACAGCTCTTCGTGGATCGGGGGGTAGCTTCCCCCCTCGGTTTGGCTGGCTGAAATTTAATGGTTTAATAACACACCCCCTTTGGCTTGGATAGTTTGTCAGAGGCAATCTAGGACTCGTTATAATTTAAGGTATTTTGAACTAATTAGATCCAGATAGGTATATATAAAAAAAGAAGAAGGAAAGGAAATTTGGTAGAATAATCAATCAAATTGCTGGGGGTTTGTAGATACTAAACAAATAAAGTGCTGGTGCATTAATAATATTTTAGTACCTTAATACTGGATTGATTAATTGATTGATTGAGCATCTAGGTGGCAAGATAATTAATTAATTGGATTTATTAAAAAAGTGGGGATTAATAGGGGAGAATCAAATAGTGGATAATCAATTAATTAATTATATATTTTTTAAAAAAAATTAAATTTAAAAATAAATAATAAATGCTAATAATATTCACATATCTATAAAGTGAAATACAATAAGGGTTTTTATAAAACAATTACACATTTGACAGTGTGCCTGGGCAAGCCGGGTATTGCTTCACGTACCAGAAGCTGGGTTCCTGAAATCTTGTTTATTGGTCAATAGTAAAGTTAGAACACAAAATGGCCCTGAGGAAGAGCCAGGGGAATAAGAAGGTAAAACAGCCAGCCAAAAAATGGCCAGTACCTCAGGTTTCGCCACCACAGTCTTCATCTGATGAGGAGTCATGGCCCATATGGCAGCAACTCCAAGACAAGATTTCTGCCCTTGAAGCCGCTAGGTCAGCTAGGGCAACCCCTCAAGCTAGCGAAGTGCAGCCATGCCGGTCGGCTAGGGAATCCAAAGGTCACCATAGAGCTAAGCTTAGGGCTTTAGCAGACAACTTAATGACGAGGTTTGCCATTTTAGAAGCGGAACAACACAATGAAGGAACATTGGGACGGGAAGCCGAAGGGATGATGGCCCAGGCTTCACATCGGGACATGGACGAAGAGAGGTCCACCTTAATTATGGTAGTGTCCAGCACACCGGCCTTGAGCGGACAGGAGACAACTGGTGAAGCTGGTCAGGACGGCCCAGGGGGTAGGGACGAGCCAGTCACAACGCTTCTGTCAGGTGAGTCCACTAGTGCACATGATACTTCACCGCAATTCCCGGCATGGCCTGGGCCGAGAACAGGGCAAGCACTTGCACCTGACACATCCACATCATTTCCAGCTTGGCCTTGGCCAGGCAGCAGTTTAGCCGCTGTGCATGACTCGTCGGCAACACTTCCCACGTGGCCTTGGCCTGGTAGTGGCCAATTTAATCCGCACCCCTACCCAACATACAACACACAGACTTTGGGGGCTCCTAGTGCTTCTTGGCCCTATACAAGTGCCCACTTAGGTGGCTGGGTCGCACCATTCACACAAACTACAACACCAGCCCCGGTAACTCTGGCGGCTGGTATGGGTGTTTGGCCGTACCCCTCAGTCCCGGACACGGGTTATAATACCGTGCCCTTACAAGCTTTACCATTTGGGGATCGGGCTATGCCGCTGGGTGACCATTTGACACCAGCGACCAAGGAGAAGATCTGCAAAGGAAAGTATGTGGATTTGTTCGAACTATTGAACAGAGATGTAGAAAAGAAGGAGCTGGATAAGGAAGATGAGAGGGACAAGGAGAGACGCAGGCGTAAGAGGCCAGATAGGACTTCGTCTAATTGGCTGCTGGGTTTCTTAATTTATGCTGGGGTGGTTGTACAGGTCCAGCCCTGGCAGGCATTGTCCCTATTCCAATACTTAGATCTTATTTATAGGGCATATGTGGATTTCGCAGGACAAGCATGGCTTTCTTATGATGAGGCGTTCCGTATGAGAAGCGCCATTCACCCCAATTTGTGTTGGGATGAGCCACTGGCAGGCCTGTGGTTACAGTCAATGACCCCGGCCAGGCCCAATCTAGGCGACAGGACGGACAGTGGGCATTTGATTAGGAAGGCATCCATAAATGTGACTCCCCGTGTAGGTGCAGGGCAGGTGGTTCAACCCCACCTGCTCTGCTGGGGGTACAACTCAAGAGGTGTGCGCTCAAAGAAACCGTGTAGATTTTGGCATGAATGCATGGTGTGTTGGGGACAACACCCTAGTGCCACATGTTTCAGAGCCGGTGCTCCGAGGCAGGCAAAAGGCCCCGGAGGTGGAAAGAAACCCAATGGTGGAGGGGGTAACCCTGGTAAAGGGGCCCAGTCCAATTAAAAATTTAGTCTTAGAAGCATGGCTGCGCGACTATCCCAGAAGGGATGACACCAGTTATTTACTATTGGGTTTTCAAGAAGGCTTTAGGATTCCAGCAGCAGGGGAATGCACTGCTTTTTTTTAAGAAACCTTAAATCCATACAAGGTACGGAAGGTGTAGTTCAAGAAAAAATAAATAAGTAGGTACGTGAGGGGAGGGTGTTGGGACCATTCACAACACCTCCTTTAGAGACACTGCGGGTCTCACCTCTAGGAATCGTGCCAAAGAAAGCACCTGGCGAGTTCAGACTAATCCATCACCTGTCCTATCCTGAAGGGGGCTCGGTTAACGATGCCATCCCGCAGGAGCTCTGCACCATCCGCTATACCTCCTTTGATGAGGCGGTTGGCATGGTTCGTAGGTGCGGTGTGGGGGGGAGAACTGGCAAAATGCGACATAAAATCTGCATTTCGGATTTTGCCGGTCCACCCGCAGGATTTTTACCTGTTAAGATTCCATTTTCAGGTTTTTTTTTCTATATAGATAGAGCACTGCCCTTGGGCTGCTCCGTTTCCTGCACAGCTTTTGAGCGCTTTAGTTCCTTTCTCAAATGGAAGCTTAGGAATAAGGTGGGATGGAGAAATACGGCCCATTATCTTGATGATTATCTTTTCTGTGGTGAAAGGAACACAGGAAGGTGTAGATTTATCTTAGATACTTTCCGAGCAATGGTGGAAGAACTAGGTCTACCTCTAGCCGAGGAAAAAACGGAAGGGCCATCTTCGACCCTGACATTCTTAGGTATCGAATTGGACATGGTTCAACAAACGTCTTGACTGCCGCAAGAAAAATTAACTGACCTTAAGGTTAGGGTAGCCTCAATGCTACGAAAGATGAAAGTGACCCTTCGGGAATTGCAGGAGATGGTTGGACATCTAAACTTTGCCTGCAGAGTTGTGGCACCAGGTCGCACCTTCCTGCGTCAGCTTTGTAGTGCGATGCGGGGGCTGCATCGTCCATTCCACAGGACCAGGATTATGTTTGGTATAAGGGAGGACCTGGAAGTTTGGAGGCAGTTTTTGGAAGATTTTAATGGCATTTCCTTCTGGAGAGGTCAGAGAACGCTTAGGGCCGACTTTCAGGTCCAGTCGGACGCTGCAGGCTCCTCGGGTTTCGGTATTTATTTTAGAGGATGATGGTGCGCCGGCAAGTGGCCGGAGGAATGGCACCATGCTGGTATCACCAAAGATCTCACATTCTTAGAGGTTTTTCCCATAGTCGGTGCTTTATGGCTTTGGGCAGGAGAATGGGCCAACTCGGTGGTACACTTCTGGTGTGATAACCAGGCAGTGGTCCATATTGTTAACGACCTCATGTCCCAGTTGGAGAGGGTCATGGCCTTGGTTAGGGCATTCACATTACGTGCCCTGAAATTTAACGTTTTGGTACAGGCGAGACACGTACCCGGAGTTGACAATAGCTTAGCTAATGCATTATCATGCCAACACATCGAGCAGTTCAGAGAGTTAGATCCAGGAGCCAATGAGTTCCCGGAGACTCTTCCACCAGAGGTATGGCAAATTGGCATGAGGATGCGGAAAGGGCAATAGGTCTGGCCCTGGCACCGAGGATGAGGAAGGGGTATTATGCAGTGAGTATGGAGTTCAGAAATTTAGAGAATTTGTGGGATTGGATCCCCTTGGCCAGTCCCGGTTGACCACCTTCAGCAGTTTATAGTGCATTTACATAGGCAGGGATTGGCGCCAGAAACCATACAGGGCAAGTTATCGGTGCTGGCTTTTCATGCAAAGATTAACGGTCACCGAGACTATTCATCGGACTACCGTATTAAGAAAATAGTTGAAGGTTGGTCCAAGGAAAGAGGTAGGGTTAAAGACTCGAGAGCTCCCATATCACCTGAGCTTTTGGAAGGTATTTCCAGGCAATGGGAGGTTCTTTGTAGGGACGAGTTTGAAGTGGTTTTATTCAGGGCAGCGTCTTTGTTAACATTTTTGGTGCCCTTAGGATTAGCTAAGTAGTTGCCTCGGGAAAGGGGGATAAAACTAAGGTAGCTCTACAATTACAAGATGTTAAGGTAGTGGAAGGGACGGTGCAGCTCCACATACATCGATCCAAAGTCGATCAGTGGGGAAAAGGATCGGGTATTACTATGTCACGTTGTCACATTATGACAATCTGCCCTGTCCAGGCGATGGAAACATATCTAAAAATTAGGGGACTGAACCCAGGATACCTTTTTTTACATAGGGATGGTTCCCCTTTGACGAAGTACCAATTCTGGAAGTTAACAGATTTGGCCCTTCAAAAGGAAGGAGTTCAAGGTCTTAGATTTGGTACACATTCCTTCAGAATTGGTGCGGCATCCACAACAGCGGCCCTCAGTTACCACCCAGAGGATATCAAATAGTTAGGACAATGGGCTTCGTCCTCTTATCGTAGGTACGTTAGGGCACTTCCTAATGTCTAGGCAGGGGCCTATTTCGTTTGTGTCTTGCAGGTACCACGGTGGTGGCCAGGAGAAGACACATTGTGATCATGGGCCATAGCTATGTTTTTTGGGCAGCACGGTACGCTGCCGCTGCGTCCCCATGGGGGAGCAACCTTGGCCTTGATGCGCAGGCCCATATTGAATGGAGAGGGCGCCGTGGAATGCTGTGGGGCCAGCTTTGTCGAGCGGCTGCTTTTGGGCACCACCCACCAGAGGTGTTGGTGATACACCTGGGTGGTAACGATTTGGCGCGGCATTGTGGAAAGGCCCTGATCATCGATGTGATTCGTGACCCTTGGTTGAGGGTCACATATCCTGCCATGTGCATGGTTTGGTCGACAATCATCCCTCAGCTGTCATGGAGGGATGCTAAAAAAATTTTACCCGTAAACACTGCCCGACGGAGTGTTAACAGGGAAGTCTGCAGAGCTGTTTGCAAAGGCCTAGGATCGGTGATTAGTCACCAGAGGATCCGCTTAGATAGGACAGAGTTTTTTCAGTCAGATGGTGTACATCTCTCCGAACAAGGTTTGGATGTCTTCCTTGAAGACATCAAGGGGGGGGGGGGTGCTCTTGGATCTGGATCAGCTTGATGGTGGGCATGGGACTTAGCATGGCTAGTCCCTATGTTGTGGCGGTTAGTGCGGATTAAACAGGTAGTTTGGTGAGTCCCAGAGCAATAGCAGGTAATTATAGTTCATCTGAACTCCCAGCACTGCGGATTGTGTGATTACAGTGCTTGGGGGGGGGGGGGGAAGATGCGCTGGGGATACACCCGGACCAACTGTCAACAAGGAGAGAGTGGCTCGAGGTCCGGGGTGGTCAAATTTGGGATGGCAGAGTTTCTCACTGTCTTCATGGCTAGGAGAATTTGGGCCAGGGACTCGCACATTGGTTGGTTAGAAGGGTCCATTTAGACTTATGTCTTTGAAACCTGAATCCGTACTATGGCAGGACCCCCCTTTACCAAAGGATTGGCAACAGTGATTATATTCAATAAAGTGTGGCCCATGTTTAATCCATATTTCTGGTCTCGTGTGTTTATTCCGGGGTAAGGGGGCAATGGGTCATAGTTAGACACACATTTCAGACTTTAAGGAACTTGATTTCAATAAGCTTAAGGAAATACTGGGTGGGAAACCATGGGGAAAAAAATTAAGAGGAGGGAGTAGCTTATAGGTAATATACTGAAGACAGAATAGCAAGCAATTCCAGTGGAAAGCATCTGAACAAAATTGGGTGGCTGCTTAAGGAACTTATAGATGAGCTGGAATTTGAATAGTTCACATGCAAGAGACTGAAGGGGTGCAAAACACTGATGTGCACAGAGAACCTGTCAGTATTTGTGAGGAGAAGGCTTTAGCTCAGAATCCGCTTATATTTGCAAGAGAGATTATAATAATAATAAGAGAGAGTGTTTTATTTTATTTTTTATTTGGCTGTGTTTACAAGAAGGGGAAGAAGCCTGAGGCAGTACGTCCACTCCATGGAAGCAGCAGAGAGATTCTAATGGCTGAAAGAGAGAAGGTGGAGCTGCTCAGTGCCTACTTTGCCTTCATATCCCAAAAGGAAAAACAACATTTTACTTGACAAAATGGTAGAAAGGTGCTGTGGGGGCTATGTAAAGAGCTAGTATAGGAATACTACGCTACTTTAAATGAATTCAGGTCACCATGGCCAGATGAACAGTATTCCAGGGTACTAAAGGAACTTGCAGGTATTTCTCACAGTTTCTGGATATAATCTATGTGAATTCCTGAGCAATGGGTCCCAGGCAACTGGAGGTGGGCCAGTATTGTCTCCATCTTCAAAAATGAGGAGGGGGATAGAATCTGGGTAACTGCCTAAAGATCAGCATGAAATCAATACCAGGAAATGTTCTAGAACAGATGATTAGTTCATCTGTGGGTGTGTAGGGGGGGAAAAACTAAGAATGAGCATATTTTTCTCAGTAACAACTAGAGATGGGCACAAACTATCAGCTCAGCAGTTCGTTCCAGTTCATCCACTTCCCAGCCCCACTTCCTATGGCAGGAGCCCACTCCAAGGCAGCACCCCAACTTCCCTGCCCTGCCTCCTCGCAGCACTACCCACCAGAGGAGGCAGGACTGGGAAGCACCGAACACCCGTTTGTCTGAAGGACAAACTGGCATGCATGCCCATCTCTAATAACAATTCATGCCAGACTATTCTTATCTTTTTAACATATAGACAGAAAGACTTACAGGCTTGATAGATGAGAAAATGCTGTGCATATAGTGTTTCTTGATGTTAGCAAGTCTTTCAGCATGGGCCTCCATTACATTTTGTGGGCAGGCTGGTAAAATATAGCTAGATGGCATTACTGCTGAGTGGATTAAGTCACTGGTTGATGGACCACCATATCCACAGAATGCTCACTAATGCTTTTTCTTAATCCTGGAGAAAACTGATAAGTGTACTACAGGATTCTGTCCAGGACCCAGTGTTGTTCAATATAGAATCATAGAATCATAGAAAAGTGAAGTTGGAAGGGGCCTACAAGGCCTTCAAGTCCAACCCCCTGCTCAATGTGGGAATACAATCAAAGCATATCTGCCAGCTGATTATCTAAGTTTTTCTTGAATGCCTCCAGTATTGGAGCACTCTCCAACTCCCAAGGTAACTGGTTCCACTGTCGTACTGCTCAAAAACATGAGATTTTTCCTGATATTCAACCAAAATCTTTAATCTCCTTTAACTTGAGCCCATGGTTGCATGTCCTGCACCCTGGGATGATCGAGAACAGATCTTGCCCCTCCTCTGTATGACAGCCTTTCAAATATTTGAAAAGTGCTATCATATTACCCCTCAGTCTTCTTTTCTCAAGGCTAAATATGCCCAATTCTTTCATTATAAATGAACTGGATGAAGAAGTAGACACTGCTCATCCTATCTGCAGATGACTGAGAGAGGTAGGTAATACCTTAAAGGACAGAATTAGGATTCAACATGACCTTAATAAATTGGAGAACTGGGCCAAAACAAACAAGGTGAATTTCAAAAGGAATAAATGTAACACTCAACATTCAATTTGGAAGAATTTAGAGGCACAAATACAGGAAAGTATCTAGTGGTCCTAGCAGATAACAAACTGAACATGAATCAGCAGTGTGATGGTGGAGGAAGAGGAGACAAATAAAGTTCTAGTCTGTATCAGCAGAAGTATGGTGTTCAGCTGGTATACTGTGTTCTGTTGTGGGCACATTTGAAGAAGACCTTGAACAAATTGGAATTTACCCAATGGAAGGCAATCAAGATGGAATAGGGTCTAGAAACAAGCCGTATGAGGAAGAAGAGAAGATTGAGAAATGATTATGATAATCATCTTCCTCAGCCCTGTAATGAGAGATTTCCCAGGCAGGTCCTTGGACTGGTACACAAGATATTTTCTAACAGACACAAACAAGCCCAGTACAGAACTTGTGGCCAAGTTTCTTTTTTCTGCACAGAGAACACGAAAGGAAATTCTCGCCTGTGCTTTATAATATTTAATGTTTTGCAGCTGAATCTACTTAATTTTAAATTGTTTTAAATCATTCTTGAAATTTTAAATGTATTTTATTGGGTCTGTGACTGCAAAATAAATAAATATTACTATTACATCTTCAATTTTGTGAAGAGCTGTCATGTAGAAGATGGAGCAAGTTCATTTTCTGTTACTCCAGAGCAGGGGTCTCCAAACTTTTGACTGCGAGGGCCACACCGGATATTTTCAACATTTTTGAGGGCCAAAGGAACAAGAACATGCAGTTATTTAGTCCCAGTTCAAACCGTGGGGGTGTGTGGATGCGACCCCCCCCAATCCAAATGAAACTGCATTACGAGCACAGCCGACAGTCTCCTCCTGCTTTGCAAGCCTTGAAAGAGGCCGAACTAGGGAAGGAAAGCTCCTTAAATAGGTGCTCACTCCCCTTCCCCTCCAGGATCACGCTTGCAAGACTAACTGTCTCGCATTATCCTGGGGGGAAGGCAAAGAAGCTCTGCCTGGTGAAGCACACGTGCCAGCAGAGCAGCCATAAGCTTTAGCCAACATAACCGGAGGTAAGGGATGATGTGAATTCCATTTGAAAAGCACCAGGAGAGTCAGGTTCTGTAACAGATCAACAGGCAATGCAATGTTGTTTACATTGGGGACTTTCCACCGTATCTGTCCTACTTTGTCCAAAACCTCCATGTCTCACACATGTGTGCATTCACGTACGCACATACACAAACACATATGCATACTTGCTAGCTGAGTCGCCAAAAGGATTATAATCTTAACTCTCTTCCTTAGAATTTTAGGATGAGGGGCCAATTTATGAGCATATTAGCTCACAAGGTGTCTCCATAGCATAATGGAAAATGTGTTTTTTTTTCTCTTGCAAACACTGTCTAGCCGTACAAATCTGCAATTCCTTTTAGCATGTTTAAAAAATATTATTCACACAGTAGGTAATAAGATTATGTCTTATAATGACAGTAGGGACAGTCTCTCTCTCTCTCTCTCTCTCTCATAAATCTGCAACAATCAAGCAAAAAGCTTTGAATTGAGTTTGTAGGAGTGAAAATAGTAGCTGAATCTGGGAGATGAAGGTTTCCATATTTTATACCAGCTCAGAAAACTCAAATTATTATTTTTCTAGTTTGTTCCATGTGTAATCTTCCCTAGGAAAACTAATTTGACTAATGGCCATATATAAGACTGACTCACGCTGGAAGGCCAACACTTTAAATTTATAAAGAAAAAAATAGCAAAAATATATTGTAGAAGTCAAACTATTACCACAGAACACTATTATTTCATTTTTAAAAGACCAAGGACAAAAGTTCTAGGGAGAGGAAAGAGATAATGTGAATGACTGTTAAATGTGGAGGAAATAAAGGAGAAATCGAAAAGAAAAAGGCTGTGGGGAACACCTTATGAGCACTGTGCTACAAAAACCATTAATAGCAATACAAATATTCATACTCTTATTCACAAAAACAAGCTAAAGAACCTTCTACAAATGCAGAACCTCTGGCAATGGATGGATGGATGGATGGATGGATGGATGGATGGATGGATGGATAGATAGATAGATAGATAGATAGATAGATAGATAGATAGATAGATAGATAGATAGATAGATAGATAGATAGATAGATAGATAGATAGATAGATAGATAGATAGATAGATTTATTTTTGTTGTTAAGTTGTGTCCGACTCTTCATGACCCCATGGACCAAATTGGTCAAATTCTTGTTGGTAGCTTCGATGACACTGTCCAACCATCTCGTCCTCTGTCGTCCCCTTCTCCTCTTGCCTTCACACTTTCCCAACATCAGGGTCTTTTCCAGGGAGTCTTCTCTTCTCATGAGATGGCCAAAGTATTGGAGCCCCAGCTTCAGGATCTGTCCTTCCAGTGAGCACTCAGGGTTGATTTCCTTCAAAATGGATAGGTTTGTTCTCCTTGCAGTCCAGGGGACTCTCAAGAGTCTCCTCCAGCACCTCAATTCAAAAGCATCAATTCTTCGGCGGTCAGCGTTCTTTATGGTCCAGCTCTCACTTCCATACATCGCTACTGGAAAAACCATAGCATTGACTATGCGGACCTTTGTCGGCAAGGGGATGTCTCTGCTTTCTAAGATGCTGTCTAGGTTTGTCATCGCTTTCCTCCCAGAAGCAAGGGTCGTTTAATTTTGTGGCTGCTGTCACCATCTGCAGTGATCATGGAGCCCAAGATAGTAAAATCTGTCACTGCCTCCATATCTTCCCCTTCTATTTGCCAGGAGGTTATGGGACCAGTGGCCATGATCTTAGCTTTTTTGATGTTGAGCTTCAGACCATTTTTTGCTCTCCTCTTTCACCCTCATTAAGAGGTTCTTTAATTCCTCCTCACTTTCTGCCATCAGAGTTGTATCATCTGCATATCTGAGGTTGTTGATATTTCTTCCGGCAATCTTAATTCCGGCTTGGGAAACATCCAGTCCAGCCTTTCGCATTATGTATTCTGCATATAAGTTAAATAAGCAGGGAGACAATATACAGCCTTGTCGTACTCCTTTCCCAATTTGGAACCAATCAGTTGTTCCATATCCAGTTCTAACTGTTGCTTCCTGTCCTACATATCGATTTCTCAGGAGATAGATAAGGTGGTCAGGCACTCCCATTTCTTTAAGGACTTGCCATAGTTTGCTGTGGTCCACACAGTCAAAGGCTTTTGCGTAGTCAATGAAGCAGAAGTAGATGTTTTTCTGGAACTCTCTGGCTTTCTCCATAATCCAGCTCATGTTAGCAATTTGGTCTCTAGTTCCTCTGCCCCTTCAAAATCCAGCTTGTACTTCTGGGAGTTCTCGGTCCACATACTGCTGAAGCCTACCTTGTAGGATTTTGAGCATAACCTTGCTAGCGTGCGAAATGAGTGCAATTGTACTGTAGTTGGAGCATTCTTTGGCACTGCCCTTCTTTGGGATTGGGATGTAGACTGATCTTTTCCAATCCTCTGGCCACTGCTGAGTTTTCCAAATTTCCGGGCATGTTGAGTGTAGCACCTTAACAGCGTCATCTTTTAAGATTTTAAATAGTTCCACTGTGTGAAGGTTCGATTTGTGCTTTAGCCTCATTACCAAAAAAACCAGGAGACGGTTTTATCTCAAAATTCAAACTGGGATTTATTACATCTTTTAACTGTAAATTATTGATTAATGGTTCAGTTCTTAACTTCTCCTGCGACATCAACGGACGCCTCAGGGGTATCCACGATTCTTGGTCAAAAGGGTTCAAAGACCTGGTTTCCCAAGGTCCAGGTAGGAAGGGGTCCGGAGACAACGGACGTTGGTCCTCATCTTGGTTTTCTAACAACGGTAGGGTCTCCTCCCCTCCATCTCGGATCCAAAACGGCTCCTTCTCTCTTCCCAAGGAACCCCACGGTCCGGGTGGCACAATCTCCTCCTCGCTTCCTCCGCTCGCCATTGTCGTCTTTCCTCTGCCTCTCTGGCCACCTGTTCCCTTTCTTCCTTCAACCTTCTTCCCCACTCCCTGGCCTCGGACTCTCCCCAATACGAGGGTCGTTGTGGTAAACCCCTCCTCCTTCTATAATCCGCCTCCTCTCGAGGCACCTTTACTTTTTCCCATTGTCCCGTCCAGGGATCCTCTACCCAGATCAGCTCCCAGCCTCCTGGTATGTTGTCTCTCTCTCCCCTTTTTATATCTCCCATTCCCGCCTCAATCACGGACCTCCCTCTTTCTTCCTTTCCCGCCAATTCTCCTTCAGTCTGAGTGGCTACTGCCAAACCCCGGAGGTTCTCTTCCAGTTCCCGGGTATCTATTCCCTGGTGTACCCTCTCTCGTGGAGTTGGCGGCAGAGTGGTCTGCACTTCTCTGGAAACCTTAGGGATGGACGGCACTCCGATGAGAGCCTCTATACTCTCATCACGCCTCTCACATACCCCCCCATCCAAGAGGGCCGTCCTCTCTTCCTCGCTTCTGGCCCATGGTCCCTGCCGAGAAAAATAATCGACATTAGCATGCTCGGTTCCTTTTCTATATTGGACCGTGAAAGCAAAGGGTTGTAATGCCAAATACCACCGGGTAAGCCGAGGATTGGTTTCCTTCATTCTACACAGCCACTGCAGAGGGGCATGATCAGTTATTAAGGTGAATGGGGCCCCTTGAAGATAATATCTTAGGGCGTGAGTAGCCCATTTGATCGCCAGCGCCTCTTTTTCAATCACTGCATATTTTTGTTCCCTTGGCGTGAGTTTTCGACTAAGATATAATACCGGGTATTCCACCCCCTCTCTTACTTGGGACAATACTGCACCAAGGCCTTTCTCAGACGTGTCGGTGAACAGAGAAAAGGGATAATTGAAATCCGGGGCGAATCTAATGGGCAACTCACATATAATAGTTTTCAGGGTTTCAAAAGCTTCTTCTTGTTTTTCTCCCCAAATTACCCATCGGCTAGCTCTTTTACGGGTCAAGTCTGTTAACGGGGCTGCAATACTTGAAAATCTCGGTATAAACTGTCTATAGTATCCTACCAATCCTAGGAACTGTTGGACCTCCTTCTTTGTCTTTGGGCGGGTACCATTGAGATATTTTTGTCACTTTTTCTTCCTGAGGTTGTATTTCTCCCTGCCCTACCTTAAAACCCAGATAGTATACTTTAGGCAGAGCTATTTTGCATTTTTTGGGATTTACGGTCAAACGTGCTTTTCTTAACTCAGTTAGTACCCGCCGCAGATGGCTTAAGTGTTGTTCCCAGGTGTGGCTATATATTATTATGTCATCAATATAGGCGGCCGCACAGTCTTGAACTGGCACTAATACTTTGTCCATCAGTCGTTGAAAAGTTGCTGCGGCCCCGTGTAACCCAAAAGGCATTTTTACAAATTGATACAAACCCTTTGGGGTACAGAAGGCCGTTTTTTCACGATCTTGGGGTCTTACTGGGATCTGCCAATAACCCTTAGTCAGATTGATGGAACTCAGGTAAGTAGCGCTCCCTAAATGGTCTAACAAATCACCCACCTTGGGCATGGGGTACGCATCGAACTTAGACACAGCATTGACTTTCCTAAAATCTATACAGAAGCGCATGGACCCGTCAGGTTTGGGTACCATCACGGGGAAGCTTCGCCAGGGACCTTTGGCGGGCTCAATCACCCCCAATTGTAGCATCTCCTCCACCTCAGCTTCGATGACCCCTGCCAGTTGTCTGGGCCAGGTCCTCCCGGACGAGCGTACTATCACTCCTGGTTGGGTGTCAATAACATGTTCCACCAAACGGGTGCACCCTGGAGTCTTAGAAAATACTTCTGGGAATTCCTTTTCTATCTGTAGGATTTGTCCCCTTTGATTTTGATCCACCTGTTCATCTATTACTAATGTACTATCTGTTGTTATTTCGGTACTCTCTGGCCCTAACTCTTCCTCTACTTCTGATCCATATAGACATTCTCTGTCTATCCACCTTTTTAATAAGTTTACATGTAGTACCTGTTTTTTCCTTTTCCTATCAGGAGTCTCTATCTCATAGTCTACTTCGCTAACCTTTCTTATTACCTTATAGGGTCCGTGCCACTTGGCGAAGAGTTTGGATGAGACTGTGGGTAACAATACTAACACTTTTTGATCTGCCTCAAATTCTCTGGGCTTCACCCTTTTATCGTATCCTGTCTTCTGCCTAACCTGTGCTTGGCCCAGGTTGTCTTTAGCCAACTCCCAGGCCACCATTAAACTGTTTCTCATGTCTACTATTTGTTGTAATGCATTCTGGGAGTGGTCTTCTCCTTCTTCCCACTTCTCCCTTATCAAGTCTAGCACCCCTCTTGGGTGTCTCCCATATAGTAATTTGAATGGCGAGAAACCTGTGGAAGATTGGGGGGCTTCTCTCACTGCAAACATTAAGGGTGCCAAGAAGGTGTTCCACAGCTTGGGTTTTTCTAGTACTAATTTTCTCAGCATACCTTTTAGCGTTCGGTTGAACCTTTCCACCAGGCCATTGGCTTGAGGGTGATAAATAGAGGTCTTCATGGGCTTCACCCCTAACAATTCCCACATTTGTTTGAAGGTCAGACTCATAAAATTAGAGCCTTGATCCGTCAAGACCTCCCGGGGAAACCCTACTCGCGAGAATACCCCTAACAGCTCCCTAGCCAAGACCTTGGCCGACGTGGTTCTTAGGGGAATAGCTTCCGGGTACCGGGTAGCATAATCAATGATGACCAGTATGTATTGGTGTCCACCCGCTGATTTGGTTAGCGGGCCTACGATGTCCATGGCAATCCTATCAAAAGGTCTATCCACTAAGGGCATGGGTATCAGCTCCCCTCCCGGTCCCGCCTTGGGTTGGGTCAACTGGCATTCAGGGCAAGATTGGCAGTATTCTTCCACCATTTTGGCCATTTTTGGCCAGACGAATCTTTGACGGATTTGGGCCAACGTCTTTTGTGTGGTTAAATGTCCCGCTAGAGGCACGTCGTGTGCTAGATGCATGATCCAACCTCGAAGCCGGTTGGGTACCACCAATTGAGTCTCTTCACCAAACTTGGTCTTGACCACCCTGTACATCAGACCCTGTCTGATCTCAAAGTTCGATTCTCCGTCCCTGGTGGTTCCCTCGGGAACCGCTTGCAATCTGTAGTCCTCTAAGCTCATGTCGTCTTGTTGCCAGTTCCTTAACTGGTCCCTGGACAGGTTCACCATCTCAGATTCCCAAGTGTCCTCCTCTAACTCTCCATTATACGCTTCGGCCACTGTATACGTTAATTCCTCTACACCTGGCCAATCTCTACCTAGTAGCATGTCCCTTCCTAGGCCCGGCACTATTCCTATGTCCAGTTCTCTCTTTTGGTTTCCTATCTCAATTTCGGCCCTCGCCGTTTCATATTCCTTAGCATCTCCATGCACGCATTTAATAAGCATGGGTTCGGGTAATCGTTCCCCTTGTAGCACTTTCACCAGGGTCTTGCTGCACCCTGTGTCGATAAGGGCCCTCTTCCATTGTCTTTAGCTTTCACCGCCCACCCCGGGTGGTCTTCATCACCCACCTTGGCTGTTAGGGCGTAGATGTCTGTCCACGCACACTCTTCTGCTGGGCAGAACTTTTTAATGTGTCCGAATTGCCCGCATCCGAAGCATGCCACCATCCGGTCTTTATTGTTGTTCCACGTCGCGGGTTGTTTATTCGCTGCAGGGTCCGCCGTTATCAGGGGCCTTGGCACTCTCGTTCCTGCCGGGTTCACAAAGTCTACACGGTCTGGTCGGGTCTTCTTAAAACTTTGAGCCATCGGGCCGCGCACCATCGCGTGTACTGTTGTCTCCGCCATCTTTTCTCTACTCCTCGGTCTTTCTAACTGCGTCACCGGTTTATATTGCCACGGGTCTTCCGCCTCGAGGAAGTCTTCCAGCAAGGTTACAGCGCCCTCTAGGTTGGCGGGTTTGTTCTTCACCACCCAGTTTCATGGTCCCGTCCCTAACGTAGATATCAGTTGCTCCATTAGAATTAACTCTAATACTTACTCTCCGGATTTCCCTTTGGGTTGTATCCATCTAGTGGCGTTAACTCGCATCTTTTGCGCTAGTGTTCTCGGGTGTAACCCGGGTTTCAATTTTAGTTCTCTGAATCGCCGCCGGTATGCTTCTTCATTTAAATTCAAAGTGTTGAGAATGGCCGTTTTCACCGTTTTGTAATCGCTTGCGACCGACGGGTCGAGTGTGTCCACTATTTCTTGTGGCAGTCCCGTCAGATATGGCGTGAGGATCAGGGCCCACTGGTCCTGCGGCCATTGCGCCGACGTCGCCACCCGTTCAAACGTATTGAGGAACGCGGCCGGGTCATCCTGTGGTCCCATCTTTTGCAATTTGATAGGTGGACTTGTTGCTATCGGCAGCGTGGGACTTTGGTGGTCGGACTTGCCATCTGGTCGGATGTGTGTATTCTTTAGCTGTTCTATTATTAATCGTTGTTGCTCGGCCAGCTGCTTAATGAGGGTTGTGGTGAAATGCCTACAGGTGACGTCATTCCTGCCTGTCAGTCACAGGAGCTCTAGAGGGAGGAGCCAAGGATAGAGCAGGAGGGGCGGAACCAAGGGGACAGTTGGACAGTTAGACAGTTGGAACCTGAGGAAGGGAGTTGAGAAGTTGGAGCTTAGAGAGAAGAGAAGTATTAGAGTGATCTGAGGAGAGAGTTAGGGAAGTGAATTAAGACCAAGGTTATTAGAGTGAACAAGCAGGAATGAGAACACCTAGAATAATAGAGATATTAAGTGATTGAAAGTATATACCACAAGCCTGAATATATGCCCCGTCCTACCCAAACTTAATCAGACCCCTGTTACAGTGACTACGTGATTTACTTTGTGAAATGATTAATAATAAAAGGTTATCTGTTATTCAAACCAACTGATTCTGTAGCTCAATAAACCTGGCAATTGGCAGCACATGTGTCTAACACTCAGAGGTGGTATTGAGATAATAATACCTGGTGACAAGTGAGAAGAATCAAGAGGGAGAGAACCTTTGTGAGGGCCACAACAAACACAGCCACAAGGGCGATCCCCACAAGTGGTGGCAGCGGTAACGGGATACGAAGTGAATCCCCACAAGAGGTGTGAATTCCACAAGTGAAGGGATTCAAGTAGAAATCCAGTGAGCCAAAAGAAATAATAGTCCAGCAAGAAAAGCCATTGAATTTTCAGAGCTAAGGAGAACTATTAATCAGTCAGAGAGACGTGTGTGAAGGAGTAGTGAACCCTCTGTTTAGGGAATAACTTAGGGACTCCAGGTCACACAACGTAGAAGGACTGAAATAGTAAAGCAAAGCTCTGAGGGAAAATTCAAGGGGGGGTTTCAAATTACCTCACGGGTGAAGTGAAGTCCAGGCTAGCTTGGGACCCAAGCTCTAAGTGAGCATTGCAGGGACCAGTGGAGGCCGAAGGGACAAAGAACTGAGGTGATTGAACAATAAAGGCTGGGACCATTACTAAAGGCAAATATTTCTGTTTATTCTCTGTGGCCAAGAGCAAAAAGAGACGTTGTATCAGGCCAAGGGACTGGCTGAGGGCCAGAGGAGAAAAACAGTGTAACCAAAAAAACTCAGTAGCTGCCAGCAAAAAAAAAGCTAATAGAAACAGTATCACTCTCTCTCTAACTCAAGAAAGGAAAAAAGCCGTTTGAATTGAGGCTTGTCTTTAGAGATTCAAGCAAATCATTAATAAAGATGCCTACCAAGAAAGGAAAGGGGGCAAAAGAGGCATCATTACAGCCACAAGATTTACCTCATGAGGAGGGAATCTTAGAGCTGGAGGAGGAGGATGAAATTGTAATCCAGGAGGTTGCCTCAGGGGAGGAAACCGCCTCAAGGGAAGAAGTAGTTGTCTCAAGGGGAGAATCTACCTCACTAGAGTATTTAAAATGGAAATTTGAAAGGGAGCAAGCATTTAAATTAAAAGAGTTAGAATTTAAAATTACAGCCCAAGAAAGAGAAAGAGAAAGAGAGACTGCCTTAAGGGCTGAGGCAGAAAAAGTTAGGGCGGAGACTGCAGCCCAGGAGATTGCCCTGAGGGAAAAAGAAATGAATTTTCAGTTGGAAATGAGGCGAATGGAGCTAGCAGAAGCCCAAGCTAATAATAATAACAACACCAACACAAATTCTGAGGGGGGATGCTTATCGAAAGCAGACCTTAAGAAGTTCCCTATATATAGGACAGGTGATAACCCCGAAGCCTTCATGATCCTGTTCGAACGCTCGTGCTGGGACTTCGGTGTTGAAGGACCAGAAAGAATGGTAGTAATGAGGTCTCAGATTAGCGGTGAAATGGCCGAAATCTATGCCCAAATGCCAGAAGAGGTGGCTAGGGACTACCAAGAATACAAAAAGATGGTCTTCCTACACTTTGGCATCAATGCAGAAAATCTAAGACGGAAGTTTAGAGCATTGATCAAAAAGCCAGATGAATCCTACTCCCAACTGGGAGCAAAAATGACTAAATATCTTGACAAATGGCTGGAACAGGCAGAAGTTCAGACCCTAGAGGAAATGAAAAATATAATAGGGCTTGAACAATTCCTCTCAGTTCTACCTGGGGAACTGAGGTATCTGGTGACAGACAAAAAGCCGAAAAATATTAGGGAAGCCAGTGAAATGGCGGACCATATAACACATATAAGAAACCCAAGATATTCTGAGGTAAAAATTGGAGGAAAAACCTGGGAGGATAGAAAAAAGGAACCCAGAGAGTACCTCAGGAACCAACAGGCAGTTGGAAACCATTTTAAGGGCCAAACCTCAGAGCAGAGCCAGCAGAGATATAAGAACTGGGAAGGAAAGGGAGATAAGTCCCCAAGTTTGGAACAAAGAGTCTCTAGATCCTGCTTTGGCTGTGGGGAAAAAGGACACTTCATAGCTCAATGTGCTAAGAATAGGGAGTTTGGGCAACAAAAAGTGAATTTGCCTAAGAAAGTATACTGCATACAACAGAATAAAGCACCAACAGGGGCAGTTGAAGTGGGCGCCATAGCAACCCCAGTTACTGCTAGAGCAGAGAGCCCAGAACAACAAGAACAACAACTCCCAATAGCTAAAATTCTCCATTGTTATTTGATTGAAAATAACCAGGAACTTGTTAGATGTTCTGGGGATAAGGTTTATATAAATGAGACCAAATATCTAGCTCTAAAAGACTCGTGCTCTCAGGTGACGTTATGCCATCCAGAAATAATCCCTCCAGAATATATATTGAAAGATGAAAGCCTAACAGTCAAAGGAATTGGGGTAGAGATAATTACGTTACCAGTGGCGAAAATACCGATAAAATATCAAGGGTGGACTGGGATGTGGAAAACAGGAATTACTGATCAATTACCAGCTCCATGCCTAATAGGGATAGATCTCTCTGAACATGTCAAGAGTGTTTTAGTGAATACGCGCTCACAGAAAGAAAATAAAGAAATATCGGAAGAAAGACATGAATTCCCTAATGAACTAATAAGAGGGAACGATGAGATAGCTGATTTAGTAACCATGAGAAACCCACAAGAGAGTACCTTTAAAAGAGAACAAAAAGCAGATCCTACCCTGGAAGTATGCTTTGAAATGGTCAGCGAGAGGCCAGTAAGCCCTGAGAAACCTGAGAGGTACATGATAGACAAAGACTTGTTATACAGGGAAACCTTGACAAATCCCAAAAGAGGGGGTGAGAGCCTGCATAGACAGCTGATAATCCCGTCTAAATATAGAGGGAAAATATTGGAAAAGGGACACACAGACACCTTATCAGCGCATTTAGGCATCACAAGAACCAAGCAAAGAGTCTCCCAGAATTTCTATTGGCCAGAAATGGGGAAGCAAATAAAAGCCTTTTGTCAAAGCTGTGACATATGCCAGAGACAAGGGAGCAGTAATGATAGAACAAAAGCTAAATTGTGCCCTTTACCCATCATCTCCACCCCTTTCCAACGCATAGGCTTGGACATAGTGGGACCTTTACCCAAAGTCACCAGGAGGGGAAACAGGTTCATATTAACCATCATTGATTATGCCACCCGATATCCTGAAGCAGTCCCCTTAAGAAACATAGAAACACAGACAGTGGCTGATGCCTTACTGAATTACATGTGTAGAATGGGTTTTGCTTCAGAGATAGTTACAGACTTAGGAACGTCCTTCACTTCTAGATTGATGAAGAGACTATGGCAACTGTGTGGCTTAAAACATGTAACGTCCTCCCCGTACCACCCGCAGACCAACGGACTGGTGGAGAGGTTTAATGGCACTCTAATGCGAATGATTAGAGCATACACCGCAGGGAATCCCAATGATTGGGACCACAAATTACAACAATTACTGTACGCGTATAGGTCTGTACCCCAGGAAAGCACCGGGTTCAGCCCCTTTGAACTGCTGTTCAGGCGGAAGGTGCGGGGACCCCTAGATCTACTCCGCCAAAATTGGGAGGAACTAGAGGGGGAGCAAGACCCAGAAACAGTAGTCACATACTTAGAAAACTTAATGAATACCCTGCAAAAATCTCTGGAAATAGCAGCAGAGAATTTGCAAGGCCATCAGCAAAAACAAAAAGTATGGTACGACAGGAAGGCCCGAGAGAGAGCATTCAACCCTGGAGATGAGGTTCTGATGCTAAGACCCATCAAAGGGAATAAGTTACAACTAAACTGGGCGGGCCCTTACAGAATAACATCCAAAATGAGTGAAACAAATTATATAATCCAGGAGGAGGGAGAAACTGGGCGAAGGGTGGTTCACGTGAATATGATAAAACCATACTACAGGAGGGAAAACGTTGTCCTATTCGCCATGAGGGAAGCAGACAACGAAAAACATGATTTACCGTATTGGGAAGGTAGAGGTGAACCCAAATATAACCCTGAAGAAGTCCAAATCAGTCCCTTACTGTCCCAAGAGAGACAGGAAGAAGCGAAAGCCCTGCTAGGGAGATACAAGCAGGTATTCTCCAACAAACCAGGGATAGCAAAAGGGGTAGTGCATAAGATTGACACCGGAGAAGCACTCCCACAAGCGGTAACACCCTATCGAGTCACAGGTCCTTATGTGGCCAAAGTTCGTCATGAACTAGACGAAATGCTAAAAGAGAAAATCATAGTCCCATCATCCAGCCCGTGGGCAGCCCCGATAGTATTAGTGGACAAACCGGATGGCAGCATCCGCTTTTGCGTAGATTATAGAAAACTGAATCACGTGACAAAATCAGATGCTTACCCAATGCCACGGTTAGATGATTTAATTGAAACGATAGGAGGATGCCAGTACATAACCAGTTTAGATCTGACCAAAGGTTTCTGGCAAGTGGAGTTAGAGCCCAAAGACCAGGAGAAAACCGCATTTTGCAGCCCTTTCGGACTGTTTGAATTCCGAGTCCTAAGCTTCGGATTGCGAAATGCTCCCGCAACCTTCCAAAGACTCATGGACCAGACTTTACAAGGTCTCAGAGAATTCACAGTAGCCTATATTGACGACATAGGAATTTACAGCCAAACGTGGAAAGATCACCTATGCCACATTGAACTAGTACTGCAAAGACTAAAAGAGACAGGACTAACAGTGAAGGCCAGCAAATGCCAGCTGGGTAGTTCTGAACTAAAATACTTAGGTCACATAGTAGGGGGAGGAAAAATCAAACCTCTAAAATCAAAAATTGAAGTGATTAGTAATTGGCCTAGGCCTACTTCTAAGAAAAAAATCAGATCCTTTTTAGGGCTAGTCGGGTATTACAGACGCTTTATACCTAAATTTAGCGAAATAGCCGCCCCTATATCAGACCTGACCCACAAAAGGAAAGCAGAAAGTATCCAGTGGACGAGCGACTGCGAGGAAGCGTTTGGGAAGCTGAAGGAGGCGTTGATGACCGGTCCTGTGCTGAGAGCCCCTGATTTCCAGCGTGAGTTCACCGTGTCTACAGATGCGTCCAACGTCGGGTTGGGAGCCGTGCTGAGCCAGAGGGACCACAACGGAGACCATCATCCAGTGGCGTACCTAAGCAAGAAGCTACAGGCGGGTGAGAAACATCTGTCTACCATAGAGCGCGAATGCTTGGCGATCATATGGTCGCTACGGAAACTTAAATCCTACATATGGGGCAGACATTTTGTCCTTTGTACCGACCATTCCCCACTGCTGTGGCTGAGAACTATAAGGGCAAACAATAGCAAGCTATTGAGATGGGCCCTACTGCTGCAAGACTTCGACTTCGAGGTACAGAGTG
Source organism: Intellagama lesueurii (assembly GCA_037013535.1). Lineage (NCBI taxonomy): Eukaryota > Metazoa > Chordata > Lepidosauria > Squamata > Agamidae > Intellagama > Intellagama lesueurii. Next base: position 51,821,999 of record JBAJHW010000003.1, on the reverse strand, counting down.
TCAAAGGGACTCAAAACGTAGTAGCGGATGCACTCTCGAGAGTACCAGAAGACTGAGGAACGGAAAAGAAAAATGTAATGAAATGAAATAAAGAGTTCTATTTCTGTATAAATAAAAGAAAAAAAATGTGATAAAAAGGTGATAATATGTTTAGTTATGAAATGTATAAATAAAGATATGCAAGTACAACTGTAATTGAAACTTCCTGCAAAATGAACTAATGGTAAGCAATGAAAATACGTTAAATGAGTTGAAACTGTTGAATGAGTTGCACCGCACTAGTTAAGTAAGTATAAATGTGATTTAAAAATGTAAAGTATTAGGAATATTATTAATACATGTTGCAAACTGTTTTATGTTGTTCATGGAGCAAACTACTTTAAGTTTTGCTCCCTGAAACAAACTTTTTAAGGGGGAAGGTGTGTGGCGAAATGCCTACAGGTGACGTCATTCCTGCCTGTCAGTCACAGGAGCTCTAGAGGGAGGAGCCAAGGATAGAGCAGGAGGGGCGGAACCAAGGGGACAGTTGGACAGTTAGACAGTTGGAACCTGAGGAAGGGAGTTGAGAAGTTGGAGCTTAGAGAGAAGAGAAGTATTAGAGTGATCTGAGGAGAGAGTTAGGGAAGTGAATTAAGACCAAGGTTATTAGAGTGAACAAGCAGGAATGAGAACACCTAGAATAATAGAGATATTAAGTGATTGAAAGTATATACCACAAGCCTGAATATATGCCCCGTCCTACCCAAACTTAATCAGACCCCTGTTACAGTGACTACGTGATTTACTTTGTGAAATGATTAATAATAAAAGGTTATCTGTTATTCAAACCAACTGATTCTGTAGCTCAATAAACCTGGCAATTGGCAGCACATGTGTCTAACACTCAGAGGTGGTATTGAGATAATAATACCTGGTGACAAGTGAGAAGAATCAAGAGGGAGAGAACCTTTGTGAGGGCCACAACAAACACAGCCACAAGGGCGATCCCCACAAGGGTTTCTTGGCCTTCCGTTATTTTTTTAATCCACTCCTCTGTCTCTCCGTCTGGGGTATGAGGCTCTCTACGTTGGGCGCCAATATGTGAAGGTTCGATTTGTGCTTTAGCCTCATTACCAAAAAAACCAGGAGACGGTTTTATCTCAAAATTCAAACTGGGATTTATTATATCTTTTAACTGTAAATTATTGATTAATGGTTCAGTTCTTAACTTCTCCTGCGACATCAACGGACGCCTCAGGGGTATCCACGATTCTTGGTCAAAAGGGTTCAAAGACCTGGTTTCCCAAGGTCCAGGTAGGAAGGGGTCCGGAGACAACGGACGTTGGTCCTCATCTTGGTTTTCTAACAACGGTAGGGTCTCCTCCCCTCCATCTCGGATCCAAAACGGCTCCTTCTCTCTTCCCAAGGAACCCCACGGTCCGGGGTGGCACAATCTCCTCCTCGCTTCCTCCGCTCGCCATTGTCGTCTTTCCTCTGCCTCTCTGGCCACCTGTTCCCTTTCTTCCTTCAACCTTCTTCCCCACTCCCTGGCCTCGGACTCTCCCCAATACGAGGGTCGTTGTGGTAAACCCCTCCTCCTTCTATAATCCGCCTCCTCTCGAGGCACCTTTACTTTTTCCCATTGTCCCGTCCAGGGATCCTCTACCCAGATCAGCTCCCAGCCTCCTGGTATGTTGTCTCTCTCTCCCCTTTTTATATCTCCCATTCCCGCCTCAATCACGGACCTCCCTCTTTCTTCCTTTCCCACCAATTCTCCTTCAGTCTGAGTGGCTACTGCCAAACCCCGGAGGTTCTCTTCCAGTTCCCGGGTATCTATTCCCTGGTGTACCCTCTCTCGTGGAGTTGGCGGCGGAGTGGTCTGCACTTCTCTGGAAACCTTAGGGATGGACGGCACTCCGATGAGAGCCTCTATACTCTCATCACACCTCTCACACACTGGAATACCATCACCTCCACTGGCCTTGTTGTTAGACATGCTTTCTAAGGCCCACTTGATTTCGCTCTCCAGGATGTCTGGCACAAGGTCAGCAGCCACACTATCTGGGTTGTCCGGGACATCCAGATCTTTCTGGTATAATTCCTCTGTGTATTCTTGCCACCTCTTCTTGATGTCTTCTGCTTCTGTTAAGTCCCTACCATTTTTGTCTTTTATCATGTCCATCTTTGCACAAAATGTTCCTTTAATATCTCCAATTTTCTTGAACAGATCTCTGGCTTTTCCCTTTCTATTATTTTCCTCTACTTCTTTGCACTGTTCATTTATGAAGGCCCTCTTGTCTCTCCTTGCTATTCTTTGGAAGTCTGCATTCAATTTTCTATAACTTTCCCTATCTCCCTTGCATTTTGTTTCCCTTCTCTTCTCTGCTATTTGTAATCTGTTCTTCACTTCCACTGTGTATTCATAAGGGATTTGGTTTAGATTATACCTGACTAGCCCAATGGTTTTTCATACTTTCTTCAGTTTAAGCTTGAGTTTTGCTATAAGAAGCTTATGATCAGAGCCACAATCAGCTCCAGGTCTTGTTTTTGCTGACCATATAGAGTGTCTCCATCTTTGGCTGCAGAGAATATAATCAATCTGATTTTGGTATTGCCCATCTGGTGATGTCCACGTGTAGAGTCGCCTCTTGTGTTGTTGGAAAAGAGTGTTTGTCATGGCCAGCTTGTTCTCTTGACAAAACTCTCTTAGCCTTTGCCCTGCTTTGTTTTGAACTCCAAGGCCAAACTTACCTGTTGTTCCTTTTATCTCTTGACTCCCTACTTTAGCATTCCAATCCCCTATAATGACAAGAACATCTTTCTTTGGTGTCAGTTCTAGAAGGTGTTGTACATCTTCATAGAATTGGTTAATTTCAGCCTCTTCAGCATCGGTGGTTGGTGCATAAACTTGGATTACTGTGATGTTGAAAGGTCTGCCTTGGATTCGTATTGAAATCATTCTATCATTTTTGAGATTGTATCCCAGTACAGCTTTTCCCACTCTTTTGTTGACTATGAGGGCTACTCCATTTCTTCTATGGGATTCTTGCCCACAATAGTAGATATGATAATCGTCTGAAATGAATTTGCCCATTCCCGTCCATTTTAGTTCACTGACGCCCAGGATGTCAATGTTGATTCTTGCCATCTCCTGTTTGACCACATCCAGCTTACCAAGGTTCATAGATCTTACATTCCAGGTTCTTATGCAATATTTTTCTTTGCAGCATCGGACTTTCCTTTCACTTCCAGGCGCGTCCGCAGCTGAGTGTCCTTTCGGCTTTGGCCCAACCACTTCATTAGCTCTGGAGCTACTTGTACTTGTCCTCCGCTCTTCCTTAGTAGCATGTTGGATGCCTTCCGACCTGAGGGGCTCATCTTCCAGCATCATATCTTTTAGCCTTTTGTTTCTGTCCATGGAGTTTTCTTGGCAAAGATACTGGAGTGGCTTGCCAGTTCCTGCTCCAGGTGGATCGCGTTTAGTCAGAACTCTCCACTACGACCTGTCCGTCTTGGGTGTCCCTGCACAGCATAGCCCATAGCTTCTCTGAATTACTCAAGCCCCTTCGCCACGACAAGGCAGCAATCCGTGGATAGATGATAGATAGATAGATAGATAGATAGATAGATAGATAGATAGATAGATAGATAGATAGATAGATAGATAGATAGATAGATAGATAGATAGATAGATAGATAGATAGATAGATAGATAGATAGATAGATAGATAGATATTCCCTTGATAGCTTCTGAGATGACCCAGACGGTGCTCCTTTAAAGAAAAAAAAAGTCATTCACATGTGGGAGCATTGCTGTGTTACTCTACTGCAGCAAAAAACAACAAAGAGTCTTAAGGCATCTGAAGAATTGACATGTTTTGTTTGAAATAAGGTTTTAGGGACCACCATGGGGTAGAAAACATATGGCCTTCCAGATTCTACTATATTGCAGTTCCCATAACTTCTCACCATTGTCTATGCTGGCCAAAGGCAATAAGGATGTGCAATTCAACAACTTTTGGAGAATCAAAGGTTGCCCTACCCCCATTCAAACATTTCAGCTCATGAAAAAAGAATACATCACTCTGGAAAGTATCAGATGGTTATAATACTGAATTCATTTCATCCAGCAGCAAACTTTGTCCCATGGCTATCACCACCTTACTTAATATTTTAAAATATCAGTCTTAGCCAGTGTACAAATGTCAACAAAAAGTTTTGTGGCATCTTAACTAACAATTTTTATCTGACAGAAGCTTTTGTGAAATGAGGCAGAGAGCCCTCCTCCTCCAGAAACTGTTACATTAGCCATGTGTGAAGGACATGAAAACTGTTTGATCTGGATGAACTACACAATAAACTGGGTTAGATCTTATCAGCAGTGACTCTGAGAAAACATTGAAAGAGTGCTTTTAAATGCAGCTCTTGATCCTTCTCTACTGGTTTCTGAACCTTGGCTTTCAAACATCGTAGACAACAATACAGTGGAACCTCTACTTACGAACTTAATCCGTATTGGAATTGTGTTCTTAAGTTGAAACGTTCTTAAGTTGAAGCAAAATTTCCCATAGGAATGCATTGAAAACCGATTAATCCGTTCCAGCTGTTTTTTGTTCTTATGTAGAGGCGTGTTCGTACGTTGAAGCATTAGTTCCCATAGGAACTAATGCAAAGCCAGTTAATCCGTACTCTACCACTAGGGGGAGAATTTTTTTTTTTTAACCTAAGATGACCTAAGGTTAAAAAAAGGGCAGGAAAATTTATTTTTTCCGTTCTTATCTTGGAGCTCCGTTCTCAAGTAGAAGCAAAATTTAGCGAACAGAGCTGTTCTTAAGTTGGATCGTTCTTAAGTAGGGACGTTCTTAAGTAGAGGTTCCACTGTAAAGATCAGGTGTCAGTGTTTAAGAAATTCCTCTCAAGTTTATCAACCGTGTTCCCATCCAGCTAGTATGTTTACCTGACTTCACAATTACCATAAACTTAGCATGCATTGTTTTTTTTTCCAATACTTTATAGCAGGTTTCAGAACCTGTTTTTCCAAAGTCTGCTAATGAGAATCAAAAGGTCTCAGGAGACATATGGTCTTTAGATAAGTGGTGTAATTCCAACTATTCTTTTTTCTGTGAATATAATAATGATTTTGTTGAAAGACTTGTCATATCAATATACAAGTACTTAAGAAACAGTGTGCCATCCTAGCAACCATGACGGCTCATGATCAAACAGCACAATCCTCAACCTGACATTGCCAAAATGTTTTTTAAAACAGCAATGCAGTATTTCAGGCATTTAGAGTAGATGATTTTACCAGCATTTGGTCATACAAAATCAAATTGAGAAATGCAGCTTGGCTTTTTCCATCCAAATTGCAGAATATCTGCTAGATCAATTCATATGTCTTTCTTCAATGTCTCCTTAACATACCAAGTAACTAAAACAGAATAGACATCAGTAAATACAGTTACAAGTTGTCCTTAAGTTGGCACTTTGTTCAAAAGTTCGGGAAGATTTAATACCGAGCAAAAGAAATTCTTCCATGCTTGCCTTAAAAAAGGGTTTGGTGTGCAGAGAGATGATTTCTTGTTGTTTATTTCTTTTCATGCCAAATTCTGTTGTATATTTCTGCAGGCCAGGAGATGACAAGATTTAAATAAGCTTGGATTTGTTTATTAGGTTGGATTTTGTTGTGAACCCTTAGGCAAAGGCTCAGAATCAATAGGTTCATGAAATTGGCCAGGAGCAGGAAGAAATTTCAGCGCTGTGTTTCATGCAGTGAATCAACAATTCATTCCAATATGTTTTTAGAACTTACGGAGTATACAGGGAAATTGCTCTAGTCTGAAGACAGTGCTAAAGGTGTCATTCAGTTACTTCACTGCTGTTGCTTCTGCTGTTATTGTTGCTATTGTTATTCTATCATTTTGGTTGCCCTTCCCCACCCGCATCACCACACTGGTAAAAACAGTCTCTTCCAAACAGTGTAATTTGACAGTGCTACCTGAAAGTAGATGTCTGATAACTAAAAAGGGGGCCTGGATTCAAACTGCCACATTTAAAGAAGGGCCATGAAAAACATATTACCATTGTTTTCAGTCTCCACTTTAAGAACAATTAAATTGGGACTGGATGCAATTTGGATAATCCAAATTCTACCCCAGCTGCAAGACAAGAAGAGATATCTGAATGGCCAGGGCAAAAGCACTTTCAGACAGAATCAGGTGTGTCTATAATCAAGGGGCAGTTTCTCTTTCTTTCCAAAAATGCTCCCATTTCTGGAGAGGTTTACCATTGGATGGTATGCAAAGCCCCACATTAGCTTTTCTGACAGCTACTGTATATATTGTATAAGTAGAACCTGCATATGAACACACAGAGACCCTGGCTTCCTGCAAACCGACATGCAATACAAGAATCCCTGACCAGGACCTTGGGGGCTTTTCTTTTCGTGCGTGTGTGTTTGTTTGCTTGTTTGAATAGAAACCGCAGGCAAAGTCTGATTAAGGTTATGGTGTCATTAGAGAAGGGATTAACTTTCCCTACTCTTTTCCCAGTCAAAAATTTGCTGTCTGCTTCTTGGAGAGAGGAATACGCAGGTTCCATGAGAGAAAAAGGCAGCTTTGACAGTAAGAGTGATTTAATTTGGGGGAAAAATGGCAATCTTTTTTTCCATAAGAACAAAAGAAGAATCTTGTTAAATCAAAGCAAGGGCTCATGTAGACTAACATTCTGTTTTGCAGAGTGACCAACCAGATAGTTAGGCAAGACTTCGCACATGATAGGTCAGCAGTGGCATCCTTTTGCTTGGATTCTCCAGGAACTGGTATTCAAATCATGCTGCCTCTGATCCTGGCAGTAGTATACAACCATCACGATCATAGCTGTTTGCCTTATGCCACATGATTTTCTCTAATCTTCTTCTAAATCTAAAGCTGTCTCAGTGGGTAGCCATCACTACGTCTTGAAGCACATGTCATAGATTAACTATGCACTGTGTGAAGTAGTGCCTTCCTGTTCTGAATTTCTTACCATTTTGCTTCAATGAAAAACATCAGATTCTGAAAATATATGCTTACTATCTATCTATTTTCCCTTCCCACCATGCTTTTGTTTACCTCTAATGCAATTCCTCTTATTTGTTTTTTCTTTCTTAAACCAAATAATACCTGAAGTTGTGACCTTCTTTCATGTAGAGTTGCTCAAGCTAATCATTTTTGTTGCCCTTTTCCCCACATCAAATGATTTGGGGAAAGGTGCAGAAAGAAAACAGGATAGATAGATATAGACATATTCCAAGCCTTTCCTTGTTGCCTTCTCCACTAGCCAGTAAGCACTTCATGCACAAATTCCCTGGCCCCTCATTTGTTTTGATTTTTCCTTGTCAGTTTTTGTTTAGGGTCCTGTCTCTAATTTTTCCATTGTCTCTGTCAACATTTGGTGCCACTGAACCCTTACAGATAGCTCTTGGTGTATCCTGAATTAGGACACACACACACACACACACTAAAATCTTTTTTAGGCAACTGAAATCTGTTGACATACCCTTAGTTCACTGAAACGTCCCGCATGCATATGGGTGCTGCCATTTAGTTTATGCGCCCATAAACAGAGTAGGATGTTGATCAAAAGTAGTATTAGTAGGAAATGCTGCAGCAGGGATTTTTCTTGTCCAGAATTCTGGCCACAACCTTTCCCAGGATGCCCTACTTCTTTTCTTCTCACACTGGTCTCCTCTCCTCCCCCATGTTATTCCTCAACTGGGCAGCTAGTATGCCATGCCCATTGTTGAGTTTTAAAGTCCTTCTGTATTTTTTAAAATTTCTTTTTCCTTTGCTCATAGGTTGGATACACTTGTAGCCAAATCTAGTTATGGGGGAAAAACATATATTTCTCAATTGATTTCTGTGGACAATACTCTGTTCTGTTCCCAGGGTCACTGTGAACTAAATACACACAGAGACCTGGTCAATTAGATGTATCTCCCTATTTTTTCTCTATATAAATGTTATGGATGTTGTCAAGGATGGGTAGGTAAAAATGCCACCTTATTCTGCGTCAGACCAGCCAGCTCAGTATTGTCTACTGGCAGCTTCTTTAAAGTTCCAAGCAAAATTCTTTCCTGTAGATATTTAGTATTTCCTGGTGGTTTCCCATCCAAGTACTACCAGACCCAACCCTGTTCAGTTTTCAGAATTAGACAAGATTGGGTGTCTTCAGGGTGGCATGGTCAGGGTGATGGTTAATACTGCATAATGTCACCAATTTAGAACAATGTCCTTAGATTCTCCTTTTAAACTATCTGTCAGGCCATGGGAAAATCAACACTCAAACAGGAGGCCACTAGTGATGTGATTTCTGGAGTCCTGTTCAGGCATTATTCCTGAAAGAGTGACGGACTAAATGAGTGATCGAAATGTGGGAAAAACTTTACCTCCCCACTGCACCAAAAATAAGGCATACTTTTGCATGTTCAGTATGAAGGTCTGTAGAGACACAGGTAAGGACATTTCAGGTGAACATTCTTAGAAGTGCCTTTTCAGAAGCTTCACCTTTCATCTGAGTAGGAAGGAGAGATGGGGTGTAGGTCCAGCTCCATCAAAATTAGAGCCCTTCACACTTTAAGGCACAATGCCTGAATAGAGCTTAGGAGACAGTTAAATATCAATTTTATCCTTTAACAGAAAATAATTAAATTGAACCATAATCATTTATTTTGTATATTTTTGCTTTGTTTATCTGACAACACTCTGTTTTCCAATAGTCTTTACAACTGTATTGAATACAGGTTTTCACCTTTCTTTTTTTTTTTGCCAATATGTTTCTGAATAATAAAATTACTCATTTTCTCACTCTCTTTTCAGAAGTACTCAATTAAGTTACAAAAAAATTATCTGAAGCTGTGGAAGTCTGAAGCTGTTTGATGGAAAAGAAGAGGGAATCAATTTTCTGAATCCACTCAGAGATGCAGAAGGATTTAAATCACATGCTAGCTCCTTTCCTAGTTACAGAACAAAATTTTCTTCTGGTTCCCATTTCTGCCTGATGGTCCACAATCACTGATGTGTCAAATTACAATTAAAGAAACAATAGACAAATAGATTAGTTACCCGACATAGTCTGTCTGTGTGTGCCTTAATTAGCAGAACAAGCCTTTACACTGAAACGTGCACTGCCACTCTGTATGGCTTTGAATTTACCTCCTGATCTGGTTGCTTATAATTTTAATCGTTAAACCTATTTTCATCTTCTCCTTTGTAAGGAAATCAAATAATGTCTTCAAATTTGGAAGAGCTCCTAAAGCCAAAAAGCAGAAGCTGTGACTTTGAGATAAAAATGAAACTCCTAAGATTTTTTAATGGCAGAAGGGGGGGGGGGGGGTTGAAAGGAATGTATGCTGTGTAAATGATTTTAGGATTGGCAGCTATTAAAAAACCTGAAGAAGAGATTAGTGACTTCAAAGGAGACAATTTTAAAGCACCTCATTTATTTTGAGAGGAGATAGTAATTCAAAAGTAAAATAGCAAGGTCACTTTATGTCCAACATTGACCATAACAATTTGTACACCTGCATTTTCACCAAGATACACAGAGAGCAAACAGTCAAGAACTGACTAACTGATCAAAAAGACAAAAAAGATGCAAACAAACCATTAGATAAATCCATCCATCTATCTATATTTCCATCTTTCCATCTATCGGTCAGTCAGTCAGTCTTTCTGTCTCTCTGATTTATATACCGCCCCTCTTATTTTAGATTCATATTCTGCCCGTCTAATTTTAGATCTGGATTGGTGAACTGCCATATCGATGTATCACTATTGGGGTTGTGTGGGGTTATGAGATTCTAATTTGTAAACTGGATGGTTTCCAGAACTCCATCCTTATTACAAAATCCTCTTAAGTTGAGAGATGATGACAAAAAAAGTATTGGTAATGAAAGAATCAGAATTTACCCATGGGGCTTTAAATATGGGGTTACGCTTTACAAATTGTTGTATATCTGCTGTTCATGTTTGTAGACCCCTCACTTTTTTCTTCTCCTTCAGTGGCACACACAAACACACACACATATGTATCCAAGTGCAAAGACACTGACTGAAGTTCTGTTGCTTAGCATAATAAGTTGTATTACGGTAGGTCCATTAAATCTGTGGGGATTTGGTGAGGCAACTATTCTATAAGTTCCATTGATTCAAATGGCCCTACTTGCCCATTTTAATCAGTTGAGACTCACCAAATCCCAACTAATTCAATAATGTGACTTCTTATGCTAATCAACAAGTTTTCAACCACAATTACATTTTGATTCATTCAGACAAGTGAGCAACATTACTTTCAGGAGGTGACTCATGAACTCTGGTTAAGGAACTTAATAACAGAGGCACAAGAAAAAACAAAGTTTTTATACTGTACACAGTGCACAGAGTATCTTCACTGCATAATAAAAATTTGCAGCAAACTCTGACAAATTATGAATGAATTGTAACCACTGATTGGAAATCTAATCTTTTGCACTTTCCTCTTTTCATCTGCTTCTTCTCAGTGGCTAGACTTCTGCTAGCACTTGGGACAACATATGGATCATGAATACACTAAATTATGTTCTGGTGAGCAGGAAGATGCTTCTTATTCTTTCAGTATCTCTACCTTGAGAAATGGTGAAATTCCACATGTTTTCTCATCATCTTTGAGTAGCCAAGCAATGGTTTCCTTAAAGCAGCCCTGCAAACAGTGTGGGCCAAATGGATGCAGCCTCGCCCTTTGATGTTCTGCCCTCCCACACGCCTTTTTTTTTTTTTTTTTGGAGGAAATTAATTGATGACAAGACAGACAATAGCTGGCTCCATTGAAAGAACAACAGCTTATTTAAGAAGAGGAGCAATTTAAGTACCTCTGAAAAAAATACAGTAAACCAGGCAGAAGAGTGCACAATACAGACCACCTGGAAGAGCCTTTCATAATCAAGACCTTTCTTGATCACACATGGAGTTTTCACTATCATACTCACCCGAAATACTGAAACAATCATGAAAAAACAAGCCTTTATCGTAACATGAGATTTGAAGAATTACATATTAGCACTTTGTACTGTGTGGTACAGCTGGACTCTACTCTTAGCACTTCTTTTGCCATGCTTTCAGTTTCAGTCTAAACAGAAAGCAACAAAAAAAGCATGTTTCATTATCTGCAGCAACATGCAAAAGTTTGCTTATTTTGCTATTGTTATGAAGTTATTATGATGAGTAGAGCAGAACTGGGTTTTTATGGCTAAAGCATGTAATACAGATAATTTTCAGTGATCTGAGAAAAAAATCTATTTTACATTAGCATTTACTCTTTTAAAGTAATCTCATTACTCTGAATTATCATAGCTATTTCCTTTCCCCCCCTCTTTTTGTATCATTGCAGGTAAAAGGCGTCAAAACAGCCCTAGAAGAAGATAAACAGTCCTGTGCACACTACAGCTAGCTGCCAGGCTTTGACAATGCATTTATAGTTGTTTACTTAGGACTTCATATAGCTTCAGTTAAAACGTTTTTCCTTAATTGTTTAATAGGAAGGAAAATATAAAGGTCAAGAACAAAACTAGAAAGAACTTTCAAACAGAAGTTAAAAAAACACACCATAAACTATTAATTTTCTCATTACCCTTCCTTATACTTCTACTGTGAGTTAGTGTCTTTTTCAGGTGGAATCAAAAACTGACAAACTGAGTTCAGCATCAAACCCAAACACTAGAGCTCACTGTCAGTTGAGTTCTTGGAAAATCAAAGCAGAGGAACAGATCACAGGTGAAAGAGGACTTTAGCCAAAGGCAAAGTGAAGCTTTTAAGTCTAGCATTTCTAGGGACCTCTCAAATAAGGATGAGACAATTCATCAGATTAAAGTTCATTCATATGCAAAGAATACAGAGAACTGCAATTTCTCAAAGAAAAAAGAGCTTCTAGAAATATGGGTGGTTAGTAGTCTGTGTCAGGTGTTGTTGCCTTCCAGTCTGCTTGTTGAAATGTCCAACTAAATATGGTTTTTTTTTTTAAAAAAAAAAGGTCTTTAAGTGATTTCAAGGACTGAGAGAAGTCACTTAAAAATCAAGAGGTTTTACAAGCATTTACCTATGATCCGTATTTCAGAAAGCTCTGTGAAGCACAACAAATAAGCGTGACTCTCAGATCCAACTTCTACTTCCACTTTAGTAAATGCTAAAGTTATTGAATCTACGGCAAGAATCCCGTAGAAGAAATGGAGTAGCCCTCATCGTCAACAAAAGAGTGGGAAAAGCTGTACTGGGATACAATCTCAAAAATGATAGAATGATTTCAATACGAATCCAAGGCAGACCTTTCAACATCACAGTAATCCAAGTTTATGCACCAACCACCAATGCTGAAGAGGCTGAAATTGACCAATTCTATGAAGACTTACAACACCTTCTAGAACTGACACCAAAGAAAGATGTTCTTGTCATTATAGGGGATTGGAATGCTAAAGTAGGGAGTCAAGAGATAAAAGGAACAACAGGTAAGTTTGGCCTTGGAGTTCAAAACGAAGCAGGGCAAAGGCTAATAGAGTTTTGTCAAGAGAACAAGCTGGTCATCACAAACACTCTTTTCCAACAACACAAGAGGCGACTCTCCACATGGACATCACCAGATGGGCAATACGGAAATCAGATTGATTATGTTCTCTGCAGCCAAAGATGGAGAAGCTCTATACAGTCCACAAAAACAAGACCTAGAGCTGATTGTGGCTCTGATCATCAGCTTCTTATAGCAAAACTCAAGCTTAAACTGAAGAAAGTAGGAAAAACCACTGGGCTAGTCAGGTATAATCTAAACCAAATCCCTTATGAATACACAGTGGAAGTGAAGAACAGATTTAAGGAACTAGATTTGGTGGACAGAGTGCCAGAAGAACTATGGATAGAGGCTCGTAACATTGTACAGGAAGCAGCAACAAAAACCATCCCAAAGAAAAGGAAATGCAAGAAAGCAAAGTGGCTGTCCCACGAGGCCTTACAAATAGCAGAGAAGAGAAGGGAAGCAAAATGCAAGGGAGATAGGGAAGGTTACAGAAAATTGAATGCTGACTTCCAAAGAATAGCAAGGGGAGACAAGAGGGCCTTCTTAAATGAACAGTGCAAAGATATAGAGGAAAAGAATAGAAAGGGGAAAACCAGAGATCTGTTCAAGAAAATTGGAGATATTAAAGGAACATTTTGTGCAAAGATGGACATGATAAAGGACAAAAATGGTAGGAACCTCACAGAAGCAGAAGACATCAAGAAGAGGTGGCAAGAATACACAGAAGAATTATACCAGAAAGATCTGGATGTCCCGGACAACCCAGATAGTGTGGTTGCTGACCTTGAGCCAGACATGCTGGAGAGTGAAGTCAAGTGGGCCTTAGAAAGCATGGCTAACAACAAGGCCAGTGGAGGTGATGGCATTCCAGTTGAACTATTTAAAATCTTAAAAGATGACGCTGTTAAGGTGCTATACTCAACATGCCCGGAAGTTTGGAAAACTCAGCAGTGGCCAGAGGATTGGAAAAGATCAGTCTACATCCCAATCCCAAAGAAGGGGAATGCCAAAGAATGCTCCAACTACCGTACAATTGCACTCATTTCACACGCTAGCAAGGTTATGCTCAAAATCCTACAAGGATTAATTCCTGATCTTCCTACTAAATTTTCCGTTCATCTGACATTCATATCGCTCATTAAGTAAGTTAGCACGCTCTTTGCATGGAGGACGAATGACAGAAAAGGTCATTGCTTTGACCTTCTCCCAGACTCTTAAGAGTCAGTCCTGGCCTGACTCTTACATCTTCTCCTACATTGGAGGGGTGGGGCTTGGCTGATGCTATACATCCCTGTTCCATAAATGCCTGACCTAGAAATGTGGCTGTCCACATTTGGCTAGAGAGGTGATCCAAGGATCTTCCCTTGACTCATTGCAAATTAGCAGAAGCACATGTCAGCATTGGTGGCTTCTTAGTTGTCATCTAATAATCTTTCTTAAAACCGAAAGCTAGAATATCATCAAAAGATCTCCTAAAATTATGACCAGTCATTCAGAGATTTCTGGAGCCGCTGATGAGCTAAGGCTTCGGGCAGTGCGGCTAGCTCTTTGCCTCCCACCCTCGGATAACGCGAGATCTTGAAAGTCTCTTGAGAGCTCTAAAGAGCAAGGGGGGAACACCAGGTTATTTAAGGGCCGTTCGCCCCTCGAGCCGCCCTCTTCTTTTTCGGGCACCCGCCTGCCCTAATTCTAGTGTGAGTTTTTCTGGTTGCCTTTGGGGCCGGATAGGAATTTTTGACCTTCATCCTGATTGGCTGTTGGACAGGGGGATTTTTTGCCTATCCCACACTGGATAGGCAATTTTGGCAATTTTGATGGAAATCCAGTCACGTTGGCAATTTTGGTGGAAATCCGGTCACACTGGTGGGTAGTGCGGAAAAAACAGGTATTTTCCAGTGAGCCCCACTGTAAGATCAGGTAAGCTAACAGCGCATCGGACCTCCCAGCACTGCGGATCGTGCAATTACAGTGATTGGGGGGAAAGATGTGCTGGGCCACTACTGGACCAACAGTCATCAACTAAAGATGGCTTGAGGTCTGGGGGTGTTTATTAGTGGCCGGCCGGGTTCCTGCTGTCTTTAAGACTGCGAGAACCTGGGGCCAGGGACTCACCCATCTGTTGATTAAGGGGTATTTGGATACCTCTGCGATTTACCTGTTTCCGCACTACAGCAGGCCCCCCTTTGCCAAAGGATGGCAAATTTGAATTTTCAATCAATAAAGTGTGGCGCGTGTTTTAACCCATATTATTTGTCTCGCGTCTTTATTCCGGGGTTGGGAGGGCAAATACTCCACAGTATTAAATGTTTCTGTTGTTTTAAAGATGTTCAACTGATTTCAAAAGGAAAGGAAAGAACACATGAATATGATACTGAAGGCTCATATGGTCCTTTGATAAAGCATGGGATATGATGGACAATTGCTCTTATTTGTACTGTATGTTATGAACACATGCTGAGGAGCTACTAGCAAATGATTTCACTTGCTCACCTCAATGTATCTATTAACTGTGAATAATATTGATTGAAACTTGTGAGTAGAAATAATTTGCACAAAGCTGTGCTCAGAATATACTTCAATTCTACGTGTTTTGACTTGAAACAAGCTGATTTGATTGCCAATCGATGGTCTAAATGTGGGAGAGATGAAGGGTTCTAAAAGATTAAAAAGAAGATTTATGGGGTGACTACGGCGGGGTAGAGGCTAAGCTACATGGAGCTAAAATGTTAGTGGTGTAGACAGGATATGAATCCTAGGAAGTCAGTTTCAGAAAAAGAAAATTAGCTTCATATGCATGGCAGAGATATTTAGCTTCTTATACATAGTGGACCCAGTGTGGTATAGTGAACAGAGTGATGAAATAGGACTTGGCACACCTGGGTTTGAATCCCTGCTCAGCCACAAAAATTAATGGGGTGGCGTGCACTGGTAAAACTAATCCCTGTCTCATTTACCTTGAATACCCTATTGTTGTTGTTGTTTAGTCGTTAAGTCGTGTCCGACTCTTCGTGACCCCATGGACCAGAGCACGCCAGGCCCTCCTGTCTTCCACTGCCTCCTGGAGTTTGGTCAAATTCATGTTGGTAGCTTCGGTGACACTGTCCAACCATCTCATCCTCGGTCGTCCCCTTCTCCTCTTGCCTTTACTCTTTCCTAACATCAGGGTCTTTTCCAAGGAGATTTCTCTTCTCATGAGATGGCCAAAGTATTGGAGCCTCAGCTTCAGGATCTGTCCTTCCAGTGAGCACTCAGGGTTGATTTCCTTCAGAATGGATAGGTTTGATCTCCTTGCAGTCCAGGGGACTCTCAAGAGTCTCCTCCAGCACCACAATTCAAAAGCATCAATTCTTCGGCGGTCAGCGTTCTTTATGGTCCAGCTCTCACTTCCATACATCGCTACTGGAAAAACCATAGCTTTGACTATGCGGACCTTTGTCGGCAAGGTGATGTCTCTGCTTTTTAAGATGCTGTCTAGGTTTGTCATCGCTTTCCTCCCAAGAAGCAGGCATCTTTTAATTTCGTGGCTGCTGTCACCATCTGCAGTGATCATGGATCCCAAGAAAGTAAAATCTGTCACTGTTAGTGACAGATTTTACCCTATTAGGGTCACTGTAGGTTATATAGGACCAATGTGGTGTAGTGGATAGTGTTGGACTAGGATGTAGGGGACCTGAGTTCAACTCCCTGTTCAGCCATGGAAGCTCACTGAGACGTGGCAATGGTAAAAATCACTCCTTAAATATCTCACATACCTCAAAAACCCCACTGGGGTCACCATGAGTGAGAATTGACCTGAGAACACATAATAACATAAGTCAGATGTGATTTGATGGCACAGAGCACACCCACATGCACACACAGAGTGGAGATATAAGACTTCAAGTTCTACTTGCAAGGATTCCAGTGCAGATCTCCTTCCTCCTGTGGTCTTCTTTTTATTCATAGATCTCTGATGCTATCTGACAAACTCATGCACCAAAGTCACAGTTTCCAGTCATTATGCTTTTCCCCTGTCCTTGGGTGTCCTCATAATTCTTTCTGTGAAATTTCATTCCAACTGTGGAAAGGTTTTGGAATATTATCTCTCTATTGCCTTTTAGATGTACTAAGACTGTCTGGACTTCCATTTCTCTGAAGCCCTATTGAAACAGACAGTGTTTCAATAGTTATGGAGATCTTAGAACATTAGAGGGGCTGCTGCTTACTCTCCCTCTGGCAACCTTAGCACATAGCAACCTGTCTGAATACTAGCTGGTGATGGATTTGGCTGTGGGCAGATGATCAACCCAACCTTTAAGAAGAGTCACAAAGAAAATAAAAGAAAATCCCCCTCTTTGCCCCCTTCTGTCTCCTCCTACTGTCGGGAGGAAGTTTACAATTTTTAAAATGATGCAGTGCATCATCTCTGCCCTGATACAGTGTAAAGTGTTTTTTTTTAAATTCCCTTGTCCCTTCATGGAGCAGAGGAAGTGTTTGATTCGACAGTACCATGAAGTGGCTGTCTTCTTAAGCTACTTCATGATATAGGAAATTGACAGCAGAAGGCAATTTGACAACTGCAAACTCACTTTGGTCATTTCCAGTGGTCTCACATGCTAAAACCAAACCAAAATGGAGTGCTTCTACCCACACCCAAAAAGGTAGTAACCTCTGAGAGGGATCAAGTAGGATGCAAATAGGAATGATCCAGAGATGGGCTAATTAACTCCAGACAATTACACTGTTCGGTCATCAGAGGAGAGAGTAAACTAGTCCATCCCCACAGTGCATAAAACAGCAGGACAAATGCCCTTCTGATCAAACCATAAATCAGATCAGATTTGTTCCAATAGTCACTGGCTAAGAGTAAGCCTACACTTTTTATACTATGGGCAGTGTGGTTCCTTGGAAGGCCAGGTAGAGTATTCAAGCCTTCCCTGTCCTGTTGCTCTCTAGATGTTTTGAATCAGTCCCCACACTGGCTGAGGCTGATGGAGATGCTGTCAATAACATCTGGAGGGTGGCAGGATAAGAAAGCATGCCTGAAGAGAAAGTGTTCACTCTAGGCTACAGTGAAATGATGTCCCAGGTTTAATGTCATCAACTTACTTTACAAAATATCCAGGAGCTATAAAAGCTCTGTCCAATTTCCAGTCTATGGATCAAACTATATATTGATAGCATAAGATTAGAAGAGGGGATTC
Organism: Intellagama lesueurii; assembly: GCA_037013535.1. Classification (NCBI taxonomy): domain Eukaryota; kingdom Metazoa; phylum Chordata; class Lepidosauria; order Squamata; family Agamidae; genus Intellagama; species Intellagama lesueurii. Next base: position 51,804,258 of record JBAJHW010000003.1, on the reverse strand, counting down.
TGTAATACAGAGAAACATTTTCTTGTTCACAGCATAAGATTTTTATGCTTTGAGATTAGCTTGCTTTGTTTTGTGACTGATCATTGGGAGGTTAACAAAACTTTGTCTGCAAATAAGATTATTCAAGCATAAAGGTCTTCAGAAATTGTGTCTCTTGCAAGCTAACATGATTTTCGTTTCAAATTACATGTAGCTGTAACATATAGTTAGACCATGTGTACAGCAGGAGTTTGTTGCCTGCCTCTGCAACCTGGTACATGATTCTAGCTTGTCTTGGACCACCATATCTTCAGAGTCTGACACCTCCGATCAGAGATAGGCACGAACCGCTGAACCAATAGTTCATGCCAGTTTGTCCTTTGGACAAACAGGTGTTCAGTGCTTCCCAGCCCTGCCTCCTCCAGGTGCTGCCTCTGAGTGGGCACCTGCACAAACTGGCATGAACTGCCAGTTCGGCAGTTCATGCCCATCTCTACTTCTGACCTTCACCTATGTTGCCTTGAAATGGACCTCAGTTAGACTGTGCCTGAAATCCTGATGCTTAGAATAGTAAGCTGCAACTAGAGTAGATCCATTGAATCAAAAAAACGTATGGGGGAGTTAACTCACCAAATCACCACTGATTCAATGGGCCTTCTCTAGTTGTGGCTATGCTAAACAACAAGATTTCACCCTTTGTCTCAGAGCTAGGCCAATACACCATTTTACATTTTGAATTTCTCACAATGTAGTCTTCTTTTCACCATCTTTTACAGCTATTTCTGAGCAAGACAGTTTCTGAATGCAGATTACTGGTGGGCTGTTCAGCAATTTTAAATATGCAGACAGTGTGATTCTAATCTCTGCTCTACCAAGGGGTCTGTATTGCCTCACAGAAAGATTAATTACAGCTCACATCAATTTTGGCCTCTAGATGCCATGTAAAGAACATAACATAGACAAGGAAGCTGAGGAATTTTGATTTTGTCCATCAGCAAAGAGAGTGAGAGGGAAGGAGTGGAATTTTAAGAGGGTTAGTTTTAATAAGTTGAGTACGTAAAGCAGAATATAGACACAGTGGAGAATAAAAATGGGTTTTTGTGGAAGAGATAATGACTTCTACAGGTCAGCTTCTAAGATGAAGAAAAGGCAAACAGAAAACTGATCTGCGTCCAGTCGTTGCTCTTCAGCATTCAAAACTATATCAGTTAGAAACTGGAAGTAGAGATGGGAATGTTTGTCTGTTTCTCCTTTCATGAAATGTTTTATCTTTCTATCTTTTAATACATTTTCCAAACCATTTTAATATATGCCACATGTTTGTCCGCTATGTGATATCTTATCCAATACTTGTGAAGTTCTTCCAATCAATCCACTTTTCCTTTTTGATGTTTTCTGCCACAGTTCTACACCAAAGTGGTGGAAATGTGGTATTTTGAAGAGATGAGTTATAAAGACTGATATTGTCAGGGCTGGACTTTAGCCTAGGCCCAGAATTTTTGGAAAACTTGAAACCCATGATCGTTCCCAGATCGCTGAGTGGGGAATAGGCTACTCCTGTAGATGAACATATTGTGCAGATTTGTATTTTTGGACTCAACACTACCAAAATTCTGGGACTGGTAGTCCAAAACCAAAAATCTACATATAACTACTCAGAGTGGAATCAATAAGCACTGGAAACATTCTTGTATGCAGCCCACAAACACTCTACTCAAGGATATGGATCTGAAAGAAGAGTCAACAAGAGTAGCTGTGCTGGCAAAGGGATTCTGGTAGCTGTAGTACAAAAATATAAATTTTCCAAGCTCTCTCTGAAAGTTCCAATATTATAGCCAGGTAGCTCTTGATATTTATAGCTAAACAGGGAGAAGAGTACTGTTAATCAGGTCCTACTTTAAGGGTCCAAGGTAGAGATGGGGGTATTCGTATACGAATACCTGCGCACAGCTGAACGTAATGAGGGTTCAGCCCCCTGGGACCGGACCGTCCACTCACGCATCCACTGCAGGCAGTGGCTCCGCTCTTCCTTCCAATCACTCCGGAGCTCACAGTCGACTAGCCACTCCTGGCAGAAGAAGGGAAGATGAATTTCCCTGCCAGGCTGACAAGTGGATAGCCGACCGCGAACTCTGGAGTGATTGGAAGGGAGAGCAGAGCCAGCTCATTACGTCCAGCTGTGCGGGGGTATTCGTATTCATATACAAATACAAATACCCCCATCTCTAGTCCAAGGATACATGGAGGAAAAGGCCTGTGGACATGTGGACTAGATTAGTGTAGAGATACATGGCCTGTCTAATGGATTACAGACCCACCAAATGGAATGATATACCTACTGAATGAAATGGAAGAAGTCTTTGATTTGTTTCATGAAGAGTATGATTGACTGTTTCCTGTTGGCATAAAGGGCAGAGGATTTCTCCCAGCCTGGACATTTGCATCAAGAAATGAGCAAACAGACAATTTTTGGCTGAGGTGAAAGGCACTAGCAGTATCCAGAAGTTACAAAATTGGATACTTTTAGTGGGTCCATGCCCAGAGTGTATGCTGGTAAGATGCTACCATCAGGATCGTATCATTTGCCTCAGGATACAGAATGATTTGCTTTCTTAGACTAAAAAAGAAAAAAGAAATAGTGCAATGCACTTTTCCATACTTGCAATTTACCAATGCAGGACTCAATTTTAGTGATGAAGGTTTATTTATTTATTTATTTATTTATTTATTTATTTATTTGACTTCCATTTGGCTGTCAGGGCCACTCTGGGAGGTTTACAACTAAAAAACAGATAAACAATAGTATGAAACAATAAATCAAAATCAAAATTGGGCCCTTTGGGCCTTTGCTTACCTTAACAATCAGGGAAGCTTCAGTTTTTATAATAGTTTAGCTTATTTCTTGTGAGAGGTTCTACACCTCCTTGATCAGTTTTCCCTTGTGATTTTTACAAAGAGCTAGGTTATCCTGGGCTAGGTTTCTGGCCTGTGGACAACACTGAGGGAACTTTGATTTCCTTACTTTCTTCTTTTACTTTTATTTCCTCAACACATATGCTCACACGCTCACAACAGCCCCCCCAACACACACACACACAGAGAGAGAGAGGTCCAGAGTCTACTACTTTATTTTACATTTTTTTCACATTTTCCCATCTAAATTTCCCTTGATCAATTTTCCTCTGCATTCCCTTGAATCTTCTTTATTCCAGTCTTCTCCCTTCTTTGGATACTTGCTTCCTTTGCCCCTCTTGTTTATTTATTTATTTATTTATTGCACTTATATGCCGCCCATCTAGACATTGTCTACTCTGGGCGGCTCACAGCAGACAAAATAAAAACAATTAATATATAATAACAATTTGTTGGTCCTCTTGTTTTTGTTCACAGTTGCATTAATGGATTTCCAACTGGTTTCTCATTCATGCATTGATTACATGTGTTCCCACACTATATTGTGCGCCCATTGTATTGCTTGAAATCTACAGATAGACATTATTTATTAATTATTTATTTATTTTATTAGACTTATATATGGTTCTGATTACTGAAAAGGATACAAATCAAATCTGCTATGTAGCTGTTAAAGATAGGGAACCTGTCGGGGGGGGGGAGGGGATGAAACCACCTGGACAGATTTAAAATAGTTCAGCAGTCAAAGTCCTGGGCCATATGAACAAAATAGTCAGTTTTGATTTCTCCCACATTCAAATAGCTCTAATGCGAATATTTTCCCAAGTGGAATAAAATGAACCAAAACAAAATTCTTGCCCAGCCTTACATTTAAATATTCCTAAACTGACCGATATCTGCATTATAGCCAGAAGAAATTGTCATATTCTATACAGATATTTGAGTCTTGCTAAGTTGACATGCATAGGGAAGTTCTAAAATGCAAGTATATACATGTTACTCTTTATGAAAAATGCATTTTTTAATTTAACCCAAGTGCATTTGTTAATAGCAACACACACTGCATAATAAAAGCCAGTTCTGAAAACTTTGGTTATCATTTAATCAAATTAAAATAGATTTTGGACCTACATGATGCCTTTTACTCAGTTTAATCATTGGTTAATTCAATGTCCCATTTAATTTGATCAAGACCTCAGGAATCAAATCTGTTATATTAAAAACAGCAAAACTTTTGCAGACTGTTTTGATTAACTTTTATCACTTTAAGCAGGTAATATTGGATAATTCAATCAGTGGTTACAGAAATTTGCCATTTTAATTAATTATGAGGATGAAAATGTTGAATTATGTGAGAAGGAGAAAGCACAAGATGAGAAATCTGTTTGAAAATAGGGAAGCTTTTGTGGTTTAATGTATTCTTAAAGCAGTAACAATATTAGCAGGGTTTTTTTTTCTCAGTAAAACATACAAGCCTTTTAATCATGCCTGTTCTGTTTGCAAATGTTGATATGAAAAGTTGATATTCCTGCAACAATGCTCACAAATGCAACTACATACAGAGCTGGCTGTTGTACGTCCAGTGTATCAACAACTTCCTACAGAATCCTACTACAATTGCTAATTTTAGTAATTTATTTGCATATTAGATTTGTACTCTACTTTTCTCCCAAAAAATGGGACTCAAGGCAGCAAACAAGCAAAAAAGAAAGGGAAAAAACCCAATAAATGTTAAAAACACGACACAGCATAATTAGACTGAACAACTGTAACTGCTATTAAAAATGAATTGTTTGTTTTTTGCACCAACCCAGTTCAGTTGCCACCGTTCTGCCTCAACAACAGACCTACTTCTGCTGGTGGAAGGACAACAAAGGGTGAACTGCCCTAGCTCCCTTGGTAAGGAATTCCACAGCTTGAGAGTGCCTCCAGAACTTCTGAATCCCTTTCATAGTTGGTTAAATGAGTATAGTTATTTCATTAGAAAATGTTTGCAGCTAGAATGATATCTATAATACAGATGTGATAAGTTTGCTCCATGTCATGTAAAATTTTAAAATGCACACCAATGACATCAATAATAAGTCATTTTAAAACCTCTTAAAGTATCAGTGCCACCAAACAATGAAACCACAGTAAGCAATAACAAAAAACAAAGCTGCAACATGTAGATAATTGATCTGCTGGATTAGTTGAATTACAAACTTTCTGAGAAACAGGAAAGTTATCTAGGATTTGTACTTGCAAAAAGTGCACACGGCATGTGATGATACCATCTTAGAAGGAAGCAGAGACAGGAACACTTAGTTTTGTACAACTCTCAAACTACCTGTCATTGCTTATGTTTGGATTTATTTATTTATTTATAGCCAGACTTTTAAACTTGGTTGCCTGGAAACTATTTTAGGATTCTGTTTTGAAGCTATTTTCAGTTTCTCATTTTTTCAAATTGCCACCTATGTGTAATTTATGCCTTTCAAAATATATCTTCATTGCTTTCAAATCTAATTATTGCAAGAACACCCTCACTATATTAAACATAATTGCCTTCTAAACTTCTGGATTTCATGGTAAATGTTCATTAAAAATTTAATATTCATGTAACATGCTACCTCCCCCTCTAAAATCATCATATTTCTGGAAAGAAATACCTGCTTTCCTGGTTCAGGTTAATTCCAATAAAATATTAAATCCATTTTCTAATCTAAATGAGTTCATTAGGAAAAGCCTGGTATGGAGAATACCATACTCTCCACAGAGTTCAGCTTCATTACATGCAGAACTGTGCATCTCCAGAGCTGTTGTACCACACTTATGAGGATTTATCTGTACTGTTCCAAAAACATTCATCGTAATTCCACTCCTTCTGTGTATGCTAATCATGAATATGTTAAGTGGAAACACTAAGCTTGCAGCCAGTCTTGTCCCCAGATGGGTTCAAGGTATGATTACAGAAGCAAAATTGCCATAAGCACTCTTAAAGCAGCACCAGTGAAGAGGAAATGAAGGTTTGAAGCAACAGTAAAATGAATCCTTAACAAAACAGCTCAGGATAATGTAGCAGGGAGGAATGTCATGTGGATGCTTGAGGGCCTGGAGTCTCTAGCTTGCTTTGAAACATTTATCTCCTACTAAGAACCAAAATAAACTTAGAGCCAAAGACAGCAATGATTGAGATCAATAAAGCAAACACGTACGATACCTTAGGATGCTTTCAGATATTTGCCAGGAGCACTGCCAGACCCTAGGTTCAGTGAACATGGCTTCCAACCCAATATAAAACATTCAGAACTAGGAAATTGAATTAATTTCAATAAAATGGTACAATGGGACATAAAGCTGTATTCTGATTTTTGGAAATTGTGCAATTGCAATGCTGTGGAACAGGATATCTTGAATGCAGCCACTGCTTCTGCCAATGCACCCTTCATTAGCTCTGCTTCCACTGTACACATGTTGAGAGGAATGTTTGCAGAGGGAAATCTACTGTACATCCATAAACAACAAAACAAGTCTTATGGCACCAACTTAAAAGGCTAACAAGTGTGTTTGCCAGAAATGTCTGAGCAAAGCAGTGTGCTTCATCAGATGCATGATGAAGCACCTAATGATGTAGGCTGTTCTCCATGAAAGTTTATGCCAAATAGTCTTGCTAATTTTTAAGATATCACAAGGCTGTCCCTGCTACTTCTTTTTCTTTCTGGAACAGACTAATAGTACAATCCCTGGGGTGGTGGCCAGAGAAGCCAGCACCATTCACTCTTGATTTCTACTGATTAGAAGTGAATGAGGCACAAAGAGGGCTACAGTGTTGGATTCTTTCAAAACCATTCTGAGGTACAGTTCAATACTAACATAGCGGCACTGCTCTGCCTGTCTTCAGTGCATGTGATAAGGGCTGCACACAGAGTAAATAACCTTTGAAACACGTCTCACATTGTGTGTGCATTAGTGACAATAAGAATTTATTTATAGCCACATGTGGTGTAAGTTCTAAACAGAACCCTAAACTCACAAAAGGAACTCTCAGAATGTAATTACACTATACAATCACAGCAATTTGATAGAACTTCACCTTTTGTGGTATTTCTTGTGGATTCCTTTGGAATCCTGGTGTTTGTACTTTGGTGAGATACTTAGGATTCATTTAGAGAAAACCCTTAACTATATCAGGGAATTCTAAGTAGCTCACTGAACTATAAATCCCACAGATCTACAGGGTGGAGCCGTAGCAATTAATCTGATATTCCAACTGCTGTGTGGCCACGATACACTATAAAAGCAATGAGATTCCAAGGGCCTAGATACACACAGTATTAATGACATGTTTAGTAACTGCCATCGTGCCTTACTTTCTTAATTATTAAATGCCAGATTTGCTTGTTTTGCTCTTGGTAATGGCCACATGGGGAAGAGGAGTTTCAACAAAATCACTGGAAAGGAGAAGGCTTAAATTCTCTCTCTGCATACACATATTTTAATTTGACCAATGATTCCCACCCCCATCATGATATTTGATTTTTTAAAAAAAACTGCATCTTGATTATTACCACATGTAATTAGGCCCTAACATGCTTATATAAGACCTATGAAACATTAGTTCAGGGGAGAATGTAACCCCTATGAAATATTGCTTCAGCATAAAGGGGAAGGACTAAGTCAAAGCAAGGCTGTAAGTAATTTGAATGAGAAAGCACAGGAGAGCTGAAGAGGCTGGAGCTGCTGTTGTCACTTGGACTGTTGAGTCCTTTGCCAATTTGGTTTAGGATTTTGAAGATTCCACATGTGCAGCTGATTCTTTTATATATTAGATACCCAACCCAGTTGTGAAAGATGTCTTGGATTTTTATCTGAATTTGAATTCAAAGGAACACTTGAACTTTGCAATTCTGCAAGCAACCTCTATATTGGTGCTGTTGCTGTGGACTTCCGTGCACAAATAATAGCATTTTGTTGCTGTTATAATTGTTCATGTTGCCTGTTATATAACTGTGAATAAGAAAAGACTTATGTTTAGAGATGGGCATGAACTACTAGTTTGGCAGTTTGGAGCAGTTTGTTTCCTGGCCAAACAGCTGATCCATGGTTTAGCACTCTGCCCCCTCCCAAGGAGCGTAATTCCTGAATTTGAGACAAGTAATTACCCTGTTTCCCTGAAAATAAGACCTAACCTGAAAATAAGACCTAGTATGATTTTTCAGGATGCTCATAATATAAGCCCTATCCCCAAAATAAGCCCCAGTTAAGTGAAACCCCGCCCTCCACCATTGTGCAGCAACCAGAAGAAGACGACATAACTGTATTTGAATAAATGTATTGTTGTACATGAAAAAAATAAAGCATCCCCTGAAAATAAGCCCTAATGTGTATTTCGGAGCAAAAATTAATATAAGGCCCTGTCTTATTTTTGGGGAAACACAGTAGTTAAGCTGTGTGGACAATACACTGCAACTATTCTGTTAAAATTAATGGGAAATATCTGAGAGTACATGCCTGATTTTCACAAAGCTTTGCTTTTTTAAACAGAGATTACTCAAAGAATGCTTTCAGTAAACTACAAAGAGCAGTTTATCAGGTATGGGAAAAACTGTCCTGTGGTTGTCACTGTTGTTCCATAAAAATATAGTCATCTATGTATAATGTCAAAAGTAGCCTTTATAGAATTTAATAGTTGAGGATACACTTAATGCTTTTTTAACATGATAAAGGTTTTTCAGGAAGTTTGTGTAGAACATATGGAATGAAAGCAGTCTATCTTGTGGAAGAATCATAGTGTGCATGATTAAATCTGTCAAGAGCTTAAAATATCATTGCTCATTTTGTCCACTGCTAAATTAGATACTATACAGGAGATGTTCTCTTGTATTCCTTCTCCATATTAAGGAATTAGAAGTGTTTATAGATTGGAGACTAGCTGGTATTACTCAGTGGGTTGAAGTGCCTGGCTGCAGAGCCAGGAACCAGGAATTTGAATAGCAACTGTGCCTTCAGAGAGATAGGCCAATTGAGATCACCTGGAAACCTAACATGTTCAATGCTCTCTCGGAATGCCTCTTAGAATCATAGAATAATTGAGTTGGAAGGGGCCTATAAGGCCATCGGGTCCAACCCCCCCCCCCCCCGCTCAATGCAGAAATTCCAGTCAAAGCAGATGGTTGTTCAATTTTCTCTTGAATGCCTTTTCAGAACCACCAGGTTCAGCTTTAGTTAATTCTCCTGAAAGTACACTCTTATTTCAGTGAAAGGCTTAGTGTGGAATAAATGTTGGTGGCTAATTAATACATAAGTAGCACACACTGAGCTTGTTGCTTAGTAGTGATTGTTTTAGATGGGGTTCCCCTCCCCGATCTCTCTTGTGCCTAATAAACTTTTTCAGTTTTGATGTAGTATTTTTTAAACAGTTTGCTCCTTTGTATAATGCCTATGTCTCAAAAGCAATTTGAACAATAAAAGGGAAATTTTGTTCTTACATTGTATTTCAATAAGCCCAGAGGATCATTTGATTGACACCATTATTTCTGTTTCCATTGAAAAGTGCCAATTAGCCATATTCCTTAGCTGAGAAATTCTCACACTGAAAACACTAGAGCCTTCTTTCTATGCGCCCACAGGTTGCAGAAGTAAGAAATAAATTTGAAACATAAAAATCAAAATAAATACAAGAGTTTTAACAAGATGTTTGGATCCTAAAAATGGCTGGGGACCAGAAGAAAACAAGCATTCCATTCCATCAAACAGAACTCTGCCCTAAGACAAAATGTCAACAGTAGTTTATCACAGGGATGTGGTTGTTCCCTCCAGAATCCAGCAAGAGCAGATGGGAGTTGCTGCTGGTTAGAAAACTCTGCTTTCTAAGATATCCTCCATGTTCATATACATGAGAGACAACTCATTATTCAAACTGTCATTAAATTACCCCAAATAAATGTGCATCTGATTGAGAAAACGCTCAGCAGTACAAATACACACACAATCCAACTGTATCCTAATTCACTTACTCATAGCGGAAGAACTAATAATTCCACATATACACAAACACATAGAGTCAGTTGTCTATGCAAAGGAATTACTTTATGGATTCCCATTTTTAGCCTCAATGTTGGCTGGAAAGAATTTGCTGAAGGGTACTTGTTGTGGATCAGGCCCTTAAATGAACCTCCTAAAACTGCCCATCTATTAATCTATTGATATTAAGTACCTGATAATTTAACATTGCCAGCTGCCTAATATCAAGAAAAAAATGAGTAGCATTTCAAACTGCTTTCAGACAGAATCTGACTAGTGGTAGCTAAAGAGTAACACTTGGAAGCTCCTTGTTACAAATAACAGGTAGTTTTTAGTTTTCTAACAGCAACACCATAATTATACTGCATTAGAATTGCATCTGAAGAAGAACAGCGTAATTCCCTTTACAATATAATGATAATTATTTTTAGCTATTTTCATAGTTAAGTGAGTGATAGAGCCATGGCCTTGCAAATGGTGACAACTTTCTAGTTACAAGAATGTGGCCTTCATAGTTCTAGTTTTGGGGAACTGGAGATATCCTGAGGTTTTAAGTGCTTCTTTTTTGTGCTCCATGCTATGTCTTGTGCTATTCTTCATGCTCTGTTGTGTGTGTTGAGATTACAGTGTAACAGTCTGGATAAGTGACTGTTTTGTGCCAGAGGCTAATAGCTTGTAGAGAGATAATTTTTTAAAAAGAAAAAAACAGGGATTAATGAGGCCCCTGAGCTGCACATAGGTCCTCTTCCCATTTGTGTAGTCCCTGACCCTCAGCTATATCTTCCATCCAACTATTGTAGTTGACAAATGAATTGCTGCACCTCAAAGCATCAAAAAGATCTGATGAGTTGGGCTTCAATTCATTTGAAAGCCAGTGTGATGTAGTACACTAGGAAGATCTGGATTCAAATTGTTACGCAGCCATGGAAATTCACAGAGAGATAGCAATAGTAAACCACTGCCTGAACATTTCACATCCCTTAAAAAGCTTACTAGGGTTGCCATAAATCAAAATTGACCTGATAGCACACAAGAAGAGAAAATCCATTTGATTTAAGTTAGCTGCAATCCACAAAAGTTTGTGCATTAAAAAACACATGTCTTCAAGATAACACTGTCTTTCCATTGGGGAAGCAATTTCAATTGAGAATTTTGGGGTAGATTTGATTGCAAGACTACTCACAGTTGAGTGTGATTTGACCTGAAAAGAATGGTATCTCTCTGGAGAGTCTTGTCAGCACAGGCTGAACTTCACAATGAGTGAAATTTCCATTGCGGGTAGAAAACTGAAGCTAGTGCACACTGGAGCCCATGCTTCATCATTCCAGCAATGATTTGCTAAATAGGATTAGCCAGTCTTTCTTTCAATTAAAAGGAGAACTTTACAACAATTAAGAGTGAAATCCTAAAGGATTCTTGATAGGGCTGGAGTTTGATATCATATAAAAGAACCATTTATTGGGTGGCAATACTCTCTTTTGTTCATTCATTCTGGCAAATTGTTAAATATCTTTCTCCTAGCAGTTCCATTGATATTGTTAAATAAAGCCTTTGTATCTGTAGAAATGGTCCTAATACACATTGCATTGTAACTGGTGAAAATTGAAAATTGAAAGCTAGCCAACAGTTTGAAATACATGTTAAATTGCTGCCTATCTATATTTAGTATATATACCTCTCTTTTTGACTGAATGTTAACAGAGAATTGTTCACTGTGTGCATAGTCAAAATCTATTTATTTATCATGAGCAATTATTGTTAAGATTCTGACCCAATTTTCTCTCAGATTTTTGGTACCCTACCCATACTTAAATTTCAAGAAAATGTCTGCCTAATTGTCATGCCTTCAAATAGGATGCAGAATTTCAAATGGAAGAGTGGATATAATTTCATAATAGTGTGTTGTTTTTTGTTAATATGATTGATTGAAGATGTCAGTAGGCTTTGCTGCTACTCCTTCTGGTCCTCTCCTTTAGCTTATCATGTATTCCAATTCAAGATACAGTTTTTGTTATATATGAATTGAATCAAAACTCCTCCCTGCAACACTATGTGAGAATTTTGCTCTCTCCTTCAGTTGAATGTCCACATCCATCAAAATAAATAAATATATAACTAAGATGAGCATTTAGAGGGGCCAGGAACTGACCCCAAATAAAGTTTTAGTCAATGGCATTATATTGTCTACATTTTAAGAAAAAGTCAACATTCCTTAAAAGAGAGGGGAATAGATATTGTATGCATCCTAATATGTTGCAATGCATGAAATATTTCTGTATATAGTACTTTCTCAATTCATTTCAGAGAAAGAGACACCCCAGGAGACAAAAAACAAAACAAAAACAGTGCACTCCTAAAATTACTCTTTGTAATAAAATCAATGGCTGAGCCCTTTAGTTGTGAGCTCTGTACATCAGAATACCTCCAAAGGGGCCTCTATCCCTTCTAACACACAGCTACAGGGACTGGAGCAGTGGTTCCCAACCTTGGGTCCCCAGATGTTCTTGAACTAAAACTCCCAGAAGCCTTCACCACTAACTGTGCTGGCCAGGATTTCTGGGAGTTGTGGTCCAAGAACATCTGGGGATCCAAAGTTGGGAACCAATGGACTGGAGGATTTGTGCTAGAATGGAATGGTTGAAGCAGATATCACAATTTCTAGAAGGTTGCAGGAATGTGATAATGATGAGCTAATTAATGAAGGATGAAAATTGGGCCTTTGAAAACCCTGTCCAGCCTTCATTGGGGTCATTTCAAGTAAATGTGTGTAAGGAAATTCATTCATTTACAAAATAACATTTGAGGACCTCTGGGTAGAGAGATAGACAATCTATCTATTTCTGAAAGTCATATGTGGAAGAAAACAAAACAAAAAATAACTGCATCCATGGGAAGAGTATTTCTTAAAGACAAAGAATGTCAATATGCTCAGGAAAAAAAACAACTGCTAACAAGTTGTGATGGTTAAGGTTAATCAAGAGAGACTGATGGTTGCTTTAAGTGACATTCCACATTCTGCCTATAAGGGAATTGCTACCAAATTCCTCTATTCAAGGAATGGATAACCCAGGTGGACATGTTCATGCCCAGGATGGCCACACATGGCCATTTAGGGAGAACAGTCCTCATTTGAAACACTGTCAGAGGACAATTCTCCTTTGGAAGGTGTTTTCCATTTGAAGGACTGCCTAGTCTTAAGATCATGTAAAGCATAAAATCACAAGAAAGGAGTTCAGGCAATTTGAAGTTGCCTGGCCATGCTAAGACCTGGGTAGCAGACCCTGTAGGCACACAAATCATCTGGTCACTGTCTTCCCCACTCTAGTTTAAAATGTAAAATTCATTTTTAATTTTGCAATCTGCACATGTAAACTTTATGCAAATCAGTGACCTCTTATGTCCTCTGTTTTGGTGATGCACAAGTGGCCATCCTTTCTGTGCTAAACCCTATGGGCAAGGCACTTGTGATTACAAGCCTGATAGCTGGTTCCATTGATCATTGTAACAAGGTTCCTTGAATCAAGTTATGACCATGATATCCCCTTTGCTCATATTATTCTCTTCCTTGTGTGTATGATTACAAGATATTGCTAGATCATAGGGCTGATCATCATAATCTCAGAGCTGCAGAGCTGGAAGGGACCCTATGGATCATCGAGTTCAGCCCCTGTCAAGTAGGTACAGTGGGGAACTGAACTTTCCACCTTTGGCTCCTAAACCACAGAGCTATCCAGCAGTTCAGCTGGATAGTAGGCTTTCTATTTTCCACATGCAAATACCATTTAAATCTATGGATCTAATCAGACAGCCTTCTTTATTCTTCAGCAGTTGAATGGGTAAAACTTCCAAAGTTAACCCTGTAGCCACATAGCTTAACAACCATTATGGCAATCTAGGGCCAAGGTGGACAAAAATGGAGACACTACCTGCTTCAATTCATATGCTTTGGCTTACAAAAAATAAAAATCAGAAGCTAACCTTTGTGGCAAACTTCAGGAAACTTGCACAGCTATGATAAGAAAAGACAGCTCATAAATATTCATTAAAAATTACCTTTTCTGGATCATGAATTTTTCAAGCAGACACTGATTTGACCTCTGCGGGGAGCAAAATCCAGATGATAATGTCCTGTTTGAGCTTTCAGATACATGCAAAGACTCCCAAAATCACACTATTCTAGTTAAGCATCTATTCATACATGATGTGAAAACTTCAGTCACTTCGGTTCTGTGATCCAATGATTTAGCATTAATTTTAATTCAAATGGTAGTTTTCCATTTTCCAGGCATTCCCTACTGTGGGATTTTTATTTTTATTTTTTGAAGTGGGCTGCAAAGTGATGACTATAGTGTACATTTTAATTCCATGCTTCATCTTCTCAATTTTACCTATCCTAAGTTGCCCCTGAACTATTTGTTTTAATTTTTCATGTATTTTACCTCTAAGTGTCGAGAAATTGAAAGATGTGGGGTTAATGTTCTGAATTTTTGTACATAATGTATGTAGTAGACTGGAGTCAGGTCAATGTCTGGAGCAAGGTAACAAACACAGCAGAAAATAATCCATGGATTATGGTCAGAGGTGAACAAAATGTAGTCCTGTTCAGAAGAGACCCTTCCATGGATGGGAAGTACTTCCTGGTTCTGTCCATGTCATCTGCCTGACTCCAAATCTGTTTGTTACTCAGCATCTGTGTGGGATATTGGGATGAATATATGGTGTTTGGAGGCAGAGCCTAAAGTGCATGAAAAGTTAGGGTCAACGGACAAGGTACAATCCTATTCCTTTCCATGCATACCTGTATTATGTTCTTCTGAAAAACCTCTATCTCTGTATTTGATTCTATTTCTTGCCATTAGACCAACCCATAGAAAATATTGTTCTGAGATGAAGCAAATGTATGTAAAATATCTGCAAAATGGCCTAATGTATCATTAGCTATAGTGTTGCATGTCCTGAATCAAGCCCACAGCAATTGTAGCTTTCAGCAAGGTTTGCCAGCCACAGCAGAGCATTGTTTATTTTAGTGCATTTTTATCTAGCATTTCAACTTTTTAAAAAAAGCTATTGAATACTAAGGCCTTCTAAAAGCCACAAGAGTGCAAGTTTAAGGGGAGTGCATTCCACAACCTGGGAGTTGGTGACAATATTCTCAAGGAGGCCTATTTAAAATATATTTTCAGGACAAATTCAAAACAGCACAGATCTGTCATAGATAACCAGACTCCAAGATGTTTAAGGCTTTATGACTTAAAATCAGCACCATGAATTGATCTTGGAATTACCGACAACAACTGCATGTCTTTCAGACTCAGAACATTTTGATGTGTAGTTACTCTGTGCTCTTAGAAGGAAGTGCAGCATGTTTATAGATAGAATGAATAATCTTGCTGTACATCAGTTAGTAGTATTTAAATATTGTATTTATCACCACTTCTCTCTTAAGGTTATCTATGATGGTCTTCAGCAACTGTCTACACTAGACAGGAGACAGAACATGTTTACTTACATGGAGTTGTTCTGCAGCTGATTGGGGTCTCTGTTAAAATTCTGCCCCCCTTTCTGTCTTGTATTTGGTAAACACATGGCTTTAAAAGTTGGATCGAAAATGCTTTGCACAAATGAAAAGTCAGCTGTGCTCATTTGGTACCTGCAGATTTTGCTGAGCTATATCTTCTTTCTTAAATCCTTTTTAATATGTTTACCATTCCTGACCAGTTTGCTTCATTTTGCTCCAGACAAATCCATATAGTAGATGTCTTATTATTTTAAAAAAAACAAAAACCTGTAATGTTCAGTTTGATTTTTCCCAAGCTTATTTATAAATGAATTTTGAAATATGAGGAGACTGCAGATAGCAGGAGAGAGAGAGAAAAATAAATTTGAAATCCCTGGATTTTTGTTATGCATCACTATGATGGTAACAGGAGAAATAAGGTGATTGGCTGTGGGGGGAGCAGGAGGTGAGCTTATCCAGGAGAGCCTGAAGCAGGCAGAACCAAGAACAGCTGGAGAGAAGCAGAGAAGTTACTGATGATCCAGAGAGTTTGAAAATATGGTAAATTGAAAAAGAAATGGAAAAGGAGATAAAATTAAGGGAGTTAGAATTAGAGAAGGAAAATAGATAAGATTAAGGGAGATAGAAAACTAAGTAGTAAGGTTAACTAAAGATAATGTATCATTTATATTATGATTTGTTACAACAGTATGTTTTGGCAAGTATGTATAAAATATGTAATAACTATGAATTGTATCTCTATCTCTATCCCTATCACTATCCCTATGTATGTATGTATGTATGTATGTATGTATGTATGTATGTATGTATGTACGTACGTACGTAGGTACGCACACACACACGCATGCACGCACACACACACACATATATAGAATTCATTGCTCTTTATGGAGAACCGTTTAGAAGCTCTCAATAGAGCAATGAAGTAGAGGGGGGAGGAATGTGATGGAACCGTAGCCAATTTTGCCTGCTAACAGGAGAAATAAAGTGATTGGCTGGGGGTGGAAAGCAGGAGGTGAGCCTATCCAGGAGAGCCTGAAGCAGGCAGAGCCAAGAAGAGCTGGAGAGAAGAGGAGAAGTTAATTTGTATCTCAAGAGGGAGTTTGGGTTGTAACTTAAGAAAAGCTTACACTGAACTCTGTTTTCTTCAACAAAAAGAACATATTTTTTTCATTATTTAACTGTTTGGTCTAGTGTGTTTAGGGCTGACGTCAAGCCCTTTAAAGGCAGGTTATTTTAAAAAGTGGCATCCCTAGGTAGAGGCTGGTCACAATCACACTCAGATGACCAGAGAGATTTTCAAAGCTGATAACTCACCTAAGCAGCTATATGATTTGTTGGTCAAGATGAGCATAAAACCCTTCTAGTGTGGAAACATAAAAATAAACCTTAGCATGATTTAAACCTAAGCAGTGGGGCATTTTTAACATTTGGAATTGCATAAGGAAGCAGTTGCCTTCACTTACGAATTGTACCCTTGCTAGAATGTCAGAAATGTGTGGCTGCCACAGTCTGCACTGAATGAAGGGCAATAATAGCTACATTTAATCAAATGCTAAACCCAAATGATAAATATTAAATGTGTCCTTTAAAAATGTTAATCTCCCTTTTAAGCTTTGTTTTTACATGACATTTTAAATTACCTTCTGGCAGATAAATCCTATATGCTCCAGACATCAGAGCAAGCCCATTTGTTTGGTAAGGGATGCAGAAATCTGACAGTGACTTTTATTATGTTTTACATTTTAATGCACACGTCCAGGAGAGAGCTCGAGCAAGCTGTTTCCCAGTGATTTGAGATGTGCCATATAGTGTGTCCTCACCTCCAAAAGCAAGGTATATGCACACATACAAGCCATTTTTTTATGAACCCCATGATTGCTATTTGCCTATTTCAAATAGGATCCAAACGTGCCCAGCACAGCAAGAATACTGAGAGCACAGAATGCTTAATATTCCAGCCCAGCTCACCAAAAGGAGGAGAAAAATGAAGCATTGAAGTGACAGAGCAGTGTTCTGTAGAGCAACATGATGTGTCTGCTTTAAATGGAGAATAATGGATTTAAGTTTAGTGCAGAACTAAAGGGCTCAATTACTATTCATGAATTCTGAAATGTTCTACTTTGGAAACTCTTTTTGCATGAAATGTTCATCAGAATCAATGTGTGAAACTACAAGAAAGTAAAGCTTTTCTCCCCCTTTCACACAATATAGTTCTTAACTAGACCGCGGCATTTACAAAAGAGCATTTCAGTAGAATTCCTGAGTCGATAAAACTAACCACCTAAAATAAATACAGCCGGTGATGGCTGTCATAGGCAAAGAACCCCTGCTAGCTCCATTTGGAGCATGTGGGTTTCCTGTGACTAAATAGGCGGCCATTTGTCTCGAGGCTTCCTTACTTTGGAGGAGTTGTTGCCATGGGGACAGGAGGTAATCTTTTTGTTAGCCGAGACATTAATTTGTCATTCTTTAAAGGCATCTGTATAACAAAACTGCATCAGCAGTAATGATTTTACTATTGAAAGAGCCCCAGAGATATTTTTGTTTCATGTGCTGGGAACATTATTCACCATGAAACCAACACTGACACTCATCTTCCCACACTTCAGCATTTCATTTGAACAACACAGAATAATCCGGTAGCTCTGAAGTCTGCCCCCAAAGTTATCAGGGTTTTGCATGACTGAGGCTGCACTCCCAACTGCACTGATTTGGATGTAAGTTCCAAGAAGACTTATTTAAATGTCAGTTAAATGTGCCTGGAGTTGGCCTTAAGAAACGGATATTTTAACATCTGCATATTCTGGCAGATATGTAGACAAACATTAAACTTCACACAGATATACTGAAAAGATTTAAATGCATGCTGTTTTGAACATCTTTTGACCTTTCCTTTCATTAAAAATTAGAATTATTTTTAATAGAGAATAAGTTGCCTTCGGTCCCTTTCTGGGAGAAAGGCAGGATAAAAATAAAGTATAGAAATAAAAGAATAACTTCTAGCCATTTTCCTTGTGATGTGGAAATCTGAATATTATTAGGTATTGTATAAATTGTCATATTGTGTGGATTGTCACTGCCTTGCTCAAAACCATCAGCTAATAGATGAAGAAGGATGTTGCATATACAGATGAATGTCATGTGTGTTCTGGAATTTGTCTTGATGTTCTTGCCATTGTACTTCCCATGGCCATAGGTTTTTTTTAAAAAATAGTTCATATGTGTTGTGTTAAGAAATAAAAAAAATATGCACATCCAACTTCACTTTGCAGGTGGACATTTTGTCTGAAGACATGGTCTTGCATAGCCAAGACAGAACAGGCAAGGCTTACAGAGATCAGTGGAACTACTCAGGAGTAACTTTGAACAGTTGATTTTATTTTTAAAGAACTGTCAGACTTAGGGTGTTCATCTGAAAACAGGCAATGGCAACTTGGAAAGCTCTGGAAGCTAATCCCATGCCTGCAAGATCCACTGGCATCTGCACCAGCCTCCTCAAATGAGCAAAATGAATGAACATCAAAACTGTAGCTAGAAGTCAGCCTTCGAGTTTTATATATGTACGTAGGCTTTGGGCTTTCATTTTTCATTTTGGTTTTGTTTCATGTCTGAGGGTGGGCAGAGGCTATACTGTTTTAATACAAAGCTACCACTTCTGTAGGCCTCCACAAGCAGAAAATTATGATAGCTCCGTCGGTGAGCCTGCTTCACCGCACAGAGCCTCTTTGCCTCCCCCTCTCCCCCAGGATAACGTGAGACAGATCATCTCGCAAAGGCGATCCTGGAAGGGAGGGGGAGCGGGCACCTATCTAATATGCACCCCATCCCCTGTTCAGCCTCTTCAGAGGCTTGCAAGCGAGTGTCATCCAGAGCCCTCCCAAGACCACAGATGCCCCACAGAGAGGGAAAATATCAACAATGCCATGAAAGCATTGCCCTCCCACCCCAGAATAATGATGCGAGACACAAAGTGATGGGGTAAACCAGGGTCACACTTTATTAACCAATGCAATATTTAAGATCAAATCAGAGAGGGGCCTGCCATAGTGCAGAAAAAGTATATATAGGGTCTCATGGGACCCCTTTTCCAGATAATGGGCAAGTCCCATGCCCCGAAGATGCGCAGTCCTAAGACAGCGCAACTCCATCTGGCCTTGCTATGACCACCCCCAGGCCTCAAGCCCACAATTCCACTGGTGGCCCTCGGTCCGGGTGTGGCCCCAGTGCATCCTCCCCCCCCCCGCATACTGTAATCTCACGATCCGCAGCGCTGGGAGTTTGGACGCGCTATATCCTTGCTTGTGTTCTCACCGGGACTCACAGATCCAACTTCTTTCCGCACTACTCGCCACGGCACAGGGACTAGCATGGCTATGTCCCTTGCCCACCCACCTCATCTAAAACCACATGCAGGCCCCTCTGAAGATCCCAAAGGAAGAGCTCCATTCCCAAATCCAAAAGGTGTACCCCATCACTCCTAAACAGCTCTGGCTGGTCTAAACGAATGTCGGGATGCCCTATGACAGTTCCAAGCCCCTTGCACACTGCACAACAGACTTCCCTATTAACTTGTCTACGAGCGTTGTTTACACACTGTGGGGAGCAATCTGCTCTCCAGCTCACCCGCGGTATCATCGTTGACCACAAGATGCTCATTCCTGGGTGTTCTGCCTTCAATAGGCTCAAATCTTGTACTATAGCAATTACCAGCGACTTGCCGCTACGCTTAGCCAAATCATTGCCTCCCAAATGCACTACCAATATGTCAGGAGGGGAAACATGAGGGCTATGAGGCACTGATTGCAGGAACGCATCCCACAGCATGCCCCTCCGCCCATTCCACTGTAACTGAGCTGCTCCTCCTAGGCTTAAATTACTTCCCCAGGCTGATCTGGCCGCATAACGCTCTGCCCAAAATATGTAGCTGTGACCAACGAGCAGGACATGCAGTCTCAACCGCAGTCTCACTGCACCTGAAACGAAAGAAAACAAGGCCAGCAACCAACCTAAAACTGTGGGAGAGCACGGACATAACGACCGAAGCATCCCAATGCCCAGCGCCCCAGCTTCTTAATTGCTTCAGGGCTGTAGTCCAGGGCCGAAGCCATGGAAGCCACTCCTATTCTAAATGAATGTGTTCCAAAGCGTAGGCCCGAAACACCCACCTGCTGAAGTGCCTTATCAGTCAGCTTCCAAAATTGGTATTTTGTTAATGGCGAACCATCTCTGTGGGCAAACAAATAATCGTGTTGCTCCCCATGTAGTGCTAGATAGGCTACAACCGCTTTAACAGGGCATATGTTCTCTATTGAGCACCTACCAAGAGCAATGTCAACTCCCTTTCCTCCCTGATCAGCTTTGGATCTGTGTATGTGTATGAAAATGATGTTATCAGCCATCCAGATGTCCTGCCTCTGCAATGCCATTTGTGACACATCATTCTTACTCCCTGCTACTGCCTCGCTTATCTGCAAGGCTCCAAAAAATATGAGCAAGGTTGCTGCCCTAAACAAGGCTGCCTCAAAGGCATCAGTGCATATACCTGCCCAATGCTGTTGGAGCTTTTCCAAAATCACCGGGGAAATGGGAACCCTAGAATCTGGTGCACGCACCTTCTCTTTGAACCACCCTTCCAGCATCTTCCGAATGTGGAAGTCCGAAGTATAATCCTGATAGCCACAGATCTTGGCATAAAATGCCAAAGCTGACATTTTGCCCTGAATTGAACTGGGTGATAACCCTTTTCTGTTCAAGTAAACTATATACTGTTGTAAATGTTCCACTGGTGCTGGCCAAGTTTGTTCCAATCCCACTGAACCTCTAAATTCCAGACCTTCAGTACTCACGGCCACGTACCCTTTGCGTGTCCATGGTGCCAATGCAAGACCTATTGCCCGGTCAGCATCGTCCCTCCAATTTGCCAAACCTCAGGCGGTAGTGTCTCGGGGTATTCGCTGGCTTCTGGGGCTAACTCCCTGAACTGGTCGATCTGTTGATGGGATAGGGCATCAGCCACACTATTGTCCACTTCAGAATACCATAAATTGATACTGGAAGGAGCTGCAAGGCTCTAGTTTAGTCCGTTCCAAATGACCACATTCACTGGGAATGGACTAAATTGGATCCTTCCAACCTACAACAAAATAGTAGAACCTCCTGACAGGGGTTCCAAAGGTGAATGAGATTGGTCATAATTCCCATGGATTAAATTTTCAACACAGCCCTTAAAAGTCACAGAAGACTCACTACAAAGAAAAGGAGGAAGAACAGGTAGGATTGGGTTCCAATGTTTATGGATGATTTTCTCTTCCATACTCATTGGACACTAAAGGATTCCTATTTCATAGATGAAGGAAATTAGAAGTTCTGTTGATCATTCAGTGCTTCCATTATTTAGATATAGCCTTGAGGTTTTACAAGCTATAAAGTAAAAGTGTATAGATTTGGAAGAAAACCATCTCCCAATTATGGGATCAAGAAGGATTGCAAAGAAGACATTTGAATAATCCATAGCAAGCATTGACTTATAGTGTAACAATGAAATGCTGTCACTGAGAACGTTTAGAGAAATTATGAAAATTATTTAGAATAAGTTGAGGTCATGTTTAGCCTAAATTAGTTTTTTAAATTGTTTAAGTTTTTAAATTAAAATAGTTTTTAAATTGGTTTTTAAAGGGGACAGATATTCTGAGATATATCGATATTTTTCTGTATCTATCTGACAAATTATATTCCTAAAGTACAGGTTTCTGGAGTTTGCCATAAAGTCAGGCATTGTTTTCAGAAGATACAATGATCAAATTGATGTATTAATTTATAAAATGTCAAAGGAAACATGATTTTGTAAACAGAGCAATGAACTGAACTGAAAGCTTGTCTCCGTTACAGCTTTCACAGTGTAACTGTGTATTTTATTGGTTTCCAGAATTTCTACCGTTTTTGAATATGAACTATTAAAGTTTGAGCTATCACTAAGTTATTAGTGGTAGGGGTAAGAGATACTGTGATTCATAAAATATGCCACAACAAAAAGAGGGTCAAAGTTTTCTCAGTGTTGTTTTTCTTCATTTTGCAAAATACCTGAAAATGATAATACTGGTCACAAACATACATAGAGATCAAAATGGGATTATTGGATTGGGTCCTGACTTTCTATCCTGTGATATGAAGAGCTTTTTCTAAATCACTTCAAGAACTCTATGTGAGAAAGAAAAAAATGAAAGCCAGCAGTATACCCCTTTCACAAGGTCTTCTACAACTTCTCAAGAGTTGCTCTTGCACTAAATTAGTGTGTTGATGTCTTCTGCTAGGTCCTGTGCAGTTATTTGTGAAACAGCACTACTACCAGCCTATCTCTGGATCCAAGACATTTTATACCTGCACAGAAAGGATCAAAGGGGAGCTGAAGAACAGAGCAGCCCAACCCAAAATATGTCATGTTTCTAGTTTGAAAATACATTCACCAACAGAGCTGTAATAAACTGAGTTATGCTGCTTTATTCCAACACACAGCATGGTAGAATCATAACAGAAAGAACCATAACATTACAAAAAAGCAATCCTGAATTGGAGAATAGTTTATATATGAGCAGTTTAAAAATTGTTAAATTCCTTGCTGACATTCTGACCTGTGCTTGCAAAATATTTTTAAAAGGTCTCATAAAATAAATGCCATAAAATCCATAATGCCACAGAAATCCTAAATCCACAGTCTGTCTCCTAGCAGTTTTATGGGCATTAAGGATGAAGAAGAAAATCATAGGGATTGGCCTTTGATACAGAAATCAAATGAATGAGAAACTCCCTCAACCATGGCTTTCCTTTAGAAATAGGAGCAGCGTCTTGTTCAAAACATGAAGTATCATGGGGATTACCTGTTTGAATTCTGCATTGGCTTTTTCTCAGAGTTCCATTCTCAAGTATAGTTTATCATTACTATTTTTCTGCAAAGACATAGGGAGATGCAGTCTATGGCTATTTGTTTTAAGACAGATAGCCGTGTGTTGCTATTGTTTCATTTGAACATAGAGTTCTTGATATCTATAAAAGAACTATCTTCAAAAATACAGTATTTTACTGAAGTACCCCAAAGGTGGGTGAGGTTGAAAGATTAATAATCATGTGTGGTCAAATCAATTCTGACTTATGGCAATCCTTTTTGGGGTTTTCCAGGTACAGAGTACTCAGAAGTGGTTTACCATTGCTTTCTTCCAGAGGCATCCTAGAACTGTGCTTGCCCAAGGCCACACAGGCTGACTTTACTCATAGGAGGAACAGTAGAGAATTGATCTCTGGCTCTGCAATAAGAATTGAACCTCTGGCTCTGCAATGAGATACTTAAACCATTGAGCTATCCTGCCACTTGATATCCAGACAGTGGAAAGATTACTCCTTTTAAAAAGCACTGATTATTTTGGCTGCAGTCCTATTTTATAGTTACCTGGGAGTAAGCACCAACTCAATGGAGCCTACGTCTGAAGCAGAAATGAACTGGATTGCACTTTGGATTGATTTTGAAAATATTTTTAAGCTAGCATTCAAGGATATATAACATTTTAAGTCTTCTAACATGAGAAGAAAATCTTTAGAAATGGATATTCAATTTGGATTCTTTTTGAAAAAGAGAATGTTTACCATTAAAGTAGAATAAGTCCAGTCATTATGAGCTGATAACCAGTTTGGGCATGTTATTAGAGATGGGCATGGCTGAATCCCTGACCCGCCTCCTCCAGGCACTGCCTGTGAGTGAGTGCCTGCTGGAGGAGGTAGGGCTTGAAACCACATTGAAACTGCAGAACACCTGTTGCACTGATGGATGAACTGGCAGGAACCACAGAACCATCAGTTCATGCCAATCTCTACTTGTTATTCTCAAACTTCAGTGACATCACTATTACTTGTAGCTGATAGCCTGACTAAAGTTTCCATTTTGAAGTCTGCCACAGATGACAATTCTGGATTATAGGAGGGCACTCTTGCCTACTAACTGGCAACATAAAGCCTTGTTTGTCTTCATACGGGAGGACAGAGAACAACACTTTCTCCTTCTCCATTTAATATTTTCCAGAAATATTGATGAGACATTGTGAGAATGGTTTTTTTTTCTACAAATTGCCTCTTTCCCAAATAATTTCTGTGATTTAGAACCACCTTTCTCACCAGCCTTTTGTGCTTTCTAAATATGTGTGCTTTGCCTCTCAAAGGCTGAGAATATTACACTTACAGAAGTCTATACAGAGCAAATTATGCAGATCTTGATGGGAGAAAAGGGCTCCTTGGCTCACTTTTGCACTAGAAGTGAGAAATTTCTTGGGCTTAAAAATCTATTGTTGAGATGTCTTGTTCAGACTTGATTGAGACAGTCTGAATCAATGAGGACAAGGCATTTAGTGAGTGTTCTCCACAGGTGTTCACTACTAGCAAAACATTTACTGTGTCTCCCTAATCAGCTTCCATAAGTGGCAGAGCTTTATATTCAATTTGGGTTCTGTGCATTCCACACAGCCATTCCTTATTTCACCTAAGACCTGTCATTCTGTAGCAGTCATGGGTGTCTGAATTTAGCAATATTTAATGGCCAAAGTAGAAAGACCTAGCAATGTACTGAGGTTGTCTTTGGGCAACCTACAACCTTTAGATATGATGGAATACTTGTCTAATAATCCCAGCCTATCTATGTTGGGGATAGTGCAAAAAGTAGCCCATCATATTTGGAGACTGCCAGATTGAAGAAGGACATTATAGAGACTTTAGTCAAGAGTAAGTGTGTAGACGAACAGACATGCTCTTACCCTTCCCTGCCTCTTTCCCCAGTTCCCCAGCTTTAAAATATTTAGGGTGAAGACATGCCACATTTATTTCCAATTGAATTATTTTGGCTCTTATTAAAGGTTTAGCCAGCAGGTGAATCTTCCACAAAGGTTTTCTTTAGGATATTGGTGGACAGTGTAAGCTATCTGGTTGTTAACAATATTAGGGGTACTACCTGAATTTATATTCAAAAGGAAAGAGCTTCCAGATATCTGACAGAAACCAGAAAGTGAGGTCTTTTGTGTTCTCCTTATCATCTATCTATCTGTCTATCTGTCTATCTGTCTATCTATCTATCTATCTATCTATCTATCTATCTATCTATCTATCTATCTATCTATCTATCTATCTATCTATCTATCTGCTCTCCCTACCGTTTATCTGTACCTCATGTGGCCCATCCTATGACATTTAAATTCATGTTTCTTCACTGATAGCTTCCCAAGCTTATCTCACCACTTCCCTAGAACCCTTATGGCTCCTTATTTGGAAATGACAATTCTACATTTCCATTTTTCTCTGGCCTGAATATTGTAATTATCCAGAAGTGCAACAGTACTTGTACAAGCAATGTCCATCATTTTGGTGGGGTGTCTGTTGCACAACCAATTGTGCAATCAGTGTATAACCAGTAACACAACAGACACCCTTGGGAGGCAATTAACTTTGTGCATATGAATATTTCAACAGAATTTTGGCCCGGACCTGCTACTGAAGTTAGGAATAGTATACTGGCACAGTTGCTAGCCAGCTGCTATACTGAATTCAAACCAAAATCCTATTTTAGATTTATGCCAGCATTTACAGTATGTGTAACAGTATAAATCATGGTAGTGAATTCCCACTCAGTAACAAATTGCCACTTGCATTCCTAGTTGCACATCAAGTCACGCAAATGTTATGTAACTAGGAGAGAAAGTGGCAACTTGTTAATTAGGAGCAATTCATCTGTGTAATTTACACCATTACACTTATGCAGGCATCAATATACAAAAGGATTCTGGCCCAATCTTCTTAAAATATCCATCACAAAATAAAACTTATTTTGTTCATTCTTAATAGTCATTCCTTAGATAGATTTCCCCATCTGAAATGCTTAACTTTCTCACTTTGTTTAGGAACAGTACATGATCTCCTGTGTCTATGCCACATGCTAAGAAGGGGTCCATATGCACAATCCATAGTTGAGCTGTGGACTTTTTGGACAAAGTTCCAAATAGAGTAGTCCTAGATTGAGCTGGAATTTTTAGCATGTATACATTACTGAAACAGCGACGTCTACGTTGGCTTGGGCATGTTGTGAGAATGGCTGATGGTTGGATTTCAAAAGATCTCCTGTATGGAGAATTAGTGCAGGGAAATCACCCCAGAGGGAGACCACAGCTGCAATACAAGGATATCTGCAAACGGGATCTGAAGGCCTTAGGAATGGACCTCAACAGATGGGAAACCCTGACATCTGAGCGTTCAGCCTGGAGGCAGGCGGTGCATCACGGCCTCTCCCAATTCGAAGAGACCCTTGTCCAGCAGGCTGAGGCAAAGAGGCAGTCACGAAAGCAGCAAAATCAGGGAGCTGGACAGGGGACAGATTGTATTTGTCTTCAGTGTGGAAGGGATTGTCACTCTCAAATTGGCCTTCTCAGCCACACTAGACGCTGTTCCAAGTCCTCCATACAGAGCACGTTACCATAGTCTCTCGAGACTGAAGGACGCCTAATCTGAGTTGAGCTGTAGACTTCCAGAGACATTCACACTCAATTTGAGAATAGATATAGTTCAGCAATACAGGAAGCTGATCAATTATGATATGAAAGAAGACAATCATTTAAGCTTAATCAAGTAATTTGCTAAAATAGATAATTGTGGAATAGTGGGAATATGAAAGAAATTTGGAATAAACTGGATGTAATGTACATATTCCAAATATCAATCTAAAATTCTGCATAGTGGAAAAAAGAGCTTGTATTTATTTGTACCATGTTTTTGTGTTGCAGGTGTAAAAAAATTACATTATTTAGGCAACACTAATCTATGGCTGGAGGTATCATATATACACACATACTAGCACAAAATGAAGTCATGCTAGAACGACATTTGAAAGGATGAATGCCCTATTTTTACTCTTAAAATAATGAAAGATTTTTTTAAGTAACTCGTCTTCCCACCAAAGCCCATTAATATAATATGCTAGAATATATTATTGTAGACGACTAACAGGCGAAGGGTGGAAAGGTTTGTGCCTCCAGAGAACTAAGGCTTATTTAAAGATGGCTTTTCTACCAAAAACATAGAGCAGTAATTGGAATCTGACACTGATGGCTTGAAAATCGGGTTGTAGGAGCAATGATCTGTCTGCACTATTATACTTCTCCTTCTACCTTTACTTATTAGAAGATAAAATTGTAAAAATAATGATGATACTTTAAGAAGGCTAAGGAGTCTTCTGAAAGCTAGAAGCTTATGCCTGATAAGACACCAAAGCATGAAGTAGGAAGCAACTTCTTCTTCAATACTTACAAAGAGGATAGATCCATTAGTGCCCCTCTCAATAATCTCATCATTTTCATCTAAGTAGTTTATAGGAACTTGTTCAATTCTATGTAGTAAAATTCTCCATCTGCAAAAAGGTAAAGTGCCTTAAAGAAATGGCATCTTGAAATTAGACTTGTGTGAGAAATTTATTCCATGAAGGTTTTCTAGTAGTTGTTTCAACAAATGTAACTTCCAGACCATATATAAAAATGGACACAAATGAGGGTTGAAACATCAAATATTTCTAGGCTTGGAGTACATTCTGTGAAAAAAAAATCATTTGACAACACTGATAGATTAGGAAAATACAGGAAAACAAACAAACAAACCACTGCATGCAAATTTTTGTAGTAGTCTTTCTGTATGGTGTGAAACTGTTGGGAGGAAAACTTAGGGCGAATAGTCCATTGGCATTAGCATCCGCTTCTGACCTGCTTCACATGACACTTGATCCCTCAGTTGCTCTTAAAAAAAATCTTTGGAGATGTTTCAGTGGGAGACAGCTGGGGGAGAATAGTTATGGAACTCAGTGCTAACTGGACTATTAAGACAATACAATTATTATGCTCAGATAACAATGTTGGTTGCTCACATGATCTCTATAGAAGACTCCTTGTAAATAATAGTATCAGGTATTGTAAGTGAGATGTGATATATGATTACAGTGAATCAGCCAGTATATTAAAGATGTACATCCACCTCAAGTTATACAAAAGCAAATGTTCAAACATATTAGTGAAGAAATACACAAAAAGAAAATATAGCTGAAATGAACACACATTGGTTGCTGCTGCTGCTGTTGTTATGTGCTGTCAAGTTGCCTCCAACTTATGGTGACCCTATGAATAAGTGATCTTCAAAATGCTCTTGTAAATGCAAGCCTACTGAAAGCATTATAATTCTACGGAATCATATCCATCTTTGTTTTCAGGAAATTTTCTGTTGGACTGATTACTGAAGATTTTATCAATCAATATGATATTTGGGTAGGGTTTTCTCATTTGTTTGTCTGTCACCATTACTCTTCCACATTATTTCATTCTCTAACCCTGTATCTCTGTATATAATCAATCAAGCTAGTCATCTGAAGGCTGATGCTGCAGAGATTCTCCTCAAGATGGCAGCAACATTCTACAAGCCGTATATAGGTTACAGAACTGAGAATTTGTGCTGTTTTTTTCTCCTCTTGTGAGCTTGACATCTCACCTCATTGGCATGCCCAGCCTCAGTTGATTACAGAATTATACCAACATCTGGAATATGGCAACTTATTCATATAGTAGGCCAAGAAGATATCCCATCTGATCACCACCTTTAACAAATGCAGTCAACAATAAAGCTTACCTAAAACATCCCAGCTGCATCACTTTGTGCCCTGATGACTTAATTAATATGAATGATGTATGCAAGCTGATAAAAATTGTCCATAAAAAAAACTTATTCCCACTAACTGTGGCACTGAAGAAGTGCAGCCTTTCTAGATGCAGGAACCAAAAGGAATTGCACAATAAGGAACTTAGAAGTCACACCCGCAATCTTACTAATTCAACAGGGCTAGGAAGCAAGCATGCAAAATCATTCTGAACAAGTAGAATTTGGTAAGGCTTGAGTAGATTTTGATTCCATATTTATTTCAAACAAGGACAGTAACTGTAAGACACACTGTATTCTCTAGCTGTAGCAAGTTCAAATGGCACATGGCTGTGGAAATCATTGAGTGAACTTGCCAAGCGTCACTGGTTTGAAATCCTAGTCCCTGGGTTAAAAATGACTGATTTCCTAATTCAAACATGAGGACAGATAGACATAATAAATAAGGTGGGTCTGATAAGGGAGAAACAAATATGTTGAAATGGAAAATGAAGCAACTATAGCAGGAGGTAAAATGTTGCCCAGGGAGACAATAAACATACTCTCTTGTTTATGAAAACATCCTGCATTTCACCAGTACTCAGTTAAGAAACTCACTTTGCAGACTTTCTGTTCCTGAACTTAATGCTCATTTACTTCACAGCCTCTTCCTAGTACTCATTTGATAAGTTGCATATATAAGTTGTGCTATTTAAACTCACTCTAGAGCTCTTAGTTACCATTCTCATTTGCCTATAGATTTTTATCTATCTGGTTGCACACTTTTTGGTTAGCTCCTGAACAAGGATTACCTGTCGTCTGTCTGATATAATCTCTCCCATGAATGGGTTATTAGCCCAGACTACAGACTCAGGCTTCTATACCTCAGCTATCCAATGCTTATCACATAGAAGCTGCCTGAATGAAATGACAGAAGTGTAGCATTTCCAGAATACAACATAAAATGCTAAAGAGCAAAGAATGAGAGAGATGTACATGTAACAGAGGACAAAAGAGCAGATAGGGTTGCAATTTGTCAGAGCAGACCTATTAAAATCAGTGGGATTTATGGTAGTTATTACTAACAAAATCTCATTGGTTTCAACTGGAGTATTCTGACCAAATCTGGATCCAGCCCCTGCTCTATTAATCTATGCATATAGAAAGATATAATACTGATGGGGCAAGCATAGTTCTCCCCAATTTGTTTAGTCTTAATAAGAAAGTGGGATAGGTCACTTTGATGTAACACAAGCAGAGACATATCCACTTGATATTGTAAACTCTCAAAAGTTAGCACTAATGTCAAGCTAGCAAATCACTAATTGTGCATCCATGACCCATCTTGTCTTAATGCACAGTTTTTCACAAAATCCTCAATGAGTTGGTTCATGGTTCCCAGATGGACATAGCTCTTATGCTTCTGTGAAGAATGAGCAGTGCTAAGCTAGTCATGCACTTACGTACATAGAGGCAAACATGTGGAAGTCTACATCAACATGCTGGCAAGGGATATTCAGCAAGCAATACTCTGGTTTATGACAAGAGAAAATCAAGTAAAACAACAAAATGCTATATCGTTGAGGGAATAAAACAAAAGGGGAAAAAAGAAGTATGCCAGAAACATGGTAAACATTAGTGTAGGGCCATAAAATTATCCCACAAAAAAAAAATCTCTTTCAATGTGATAGAAAAGAAATTCCATTTGAAAAGAATTTCCAAGAAGGATTGCTTTTAGAGAAATTTTACTGTTCAGGTTCCAGATTCTTCCACCTAGCATGTACATGGAGCAGGGAGACCTCTCCAGCCAGTTTGCAGATTGTCTCTTATAGTGCCAATGCACAGTGGGACGTGATCAATGACATATCTCAGGAAGCGCATAACTCAGTTGCCCCTTCCACCCTTAGGGCATATAGTGCTGTTCTGGGATCTTTCTTGGCCTTCCTCAGACTCAGAGAATGTACCTCCTCCCTACCAATAACAGGACTATGTGAATCCCTTTGTCAGCAATTGCCTTTCTTTAATCAGGCACAGGGCTTCCCTGATCCCTGTGGGACATTCCACATTAGGTGAGCCATAGCTGGGTGGGAGAGGGCCACCTTGTGGCTCCCTGATGCAAGAAAGCCTATAACCACACCTAAACTTTGTGTTTTGATATCTCAACTGAGCAGAGTATGCGGTTCCAAGTATGAAATGTTCTTGTTTGAGACAGGGTATATCCTGACCTTTTGGGGGGCCTTTCAAACTAGGGAGTTGGTAGCAGGTTTCAGGAATGATATCCATGGGAGTGCGGTGTGTAGGTGGAATGTTTCCTTCATATGAAAATATACAGATCTGGAAAAAAAATCGTGGAAGTGATGAGATTTCTTCACTTCTTTTGCATGGAAATATCAATTGGCAAAAAAGGACCTACTGATTCCTTTATTTGTAATGCAGATTACAGGTGCAGGGAAGAAGGGGTTAAACCTGCCTATCATATCCATTCTCTATCATGTCTCCCACACTTAATTTTGGGTAAAGAAGAAAAGATGTGGTAGTTTTTAGCTGCAATATTAAATAGCATTTAGTTTCCAAGTTAAGGAAAGCAAAGCCCTCTGAATTCCATCTTTCATCCCATCAATATTTATATAGAATATGTTGTTACCAGTCTCCAAGTTGCTTCTAACTAATGGTGAGTCTAATTCTGTTTTCAAGCTATACAAGATGTTCAAGGTGTATGTGGCGAAACTCCAGCAGGTGATGTCATTCCTGCCTGTCCATCACAGAAGCTCAAAAGGGAGGAGCCAAGGATAGGGCAGGAGGGGCGGGGTCAGGGAGAAAAGGGCGTGAGTCTTGGTGAGGGCCAAATAAACAGGGGCAACAAGGTCGAACGCCACAGTGTACTTTACCATTGCTGACTCCCACTGAATGACCATGGCCAAGCGGGGTTTTGAACCCAGATCTCTTGAGTCCTAACCAGATGCTCTGTTCACTACAACAGATTGGCTGTCTCATACAGAATAACAGCACAGAATGATGTTTTTTTTCCCCACAATGACTGTGGGAAATATCTTGCATTTCTGTATTATATATTTCTAGTTTTGCTTGACACTAGCCATTTTACAGAACTGTTGATTCATGGCAAATTCCAAATAAGGTAGAAGCATAACACACTAATTTGCTGTAACTTCTAAGACTTCCAATTTTATAAAGAGCCAACTATTATCTGATATAACCTGACCACAAGTCCTTGTATTCCACAGGTCACCATATGGGTCATGCTGCTTAGGATACAAACAATAGAAGGTATTTCCCTTAATAAATCCTAAGAGGTCACAACATGAAGAAGACAAACTGGACTCTACCCTCTCTTTATTTCCATTTCCCATTGCTTCCGTTCCCTATATTCAGCAGTGGACTTTATCAAAACTAAAGGATAAGAATTTATAGCTTGCTTTCTAGCTGATTTTCTCAACATTCAATGAATAACAGGGGAATCATATGGTAACTGCACCAGGCAGTGGCAGGACAGGATAATATATATGAGCTAATATACAACATCCAGAAGGAGTCCACTCTGCACTTGATCCTGTGTCTGAAAGGTGGGATGCAGATTTTTGTAAGACCCTCACCGGGAAGACCATCACCCTTCAGGTGGAACCAAGTGACACCACTGAGAATGCCAAGGCCAAGATCCAGGAAAAAGAAGGTATTCCTCATGACCAGCAGTGTCCGACTACAACATCCAGAACAAGTCCACCCTGCGTTTGGTTCTGCATTTGAGGGGTGTTATTTAAAGTTACTGCTTGCTTAAAACCACCCAAGTAAACTACTCTGCACCTTGTTTCAGTACATTATCTAGTTAACTATGTGCTGCCAAGTTCTTTGAGACTTAGAGCAACTGTCCCAGGTATTTCTAGGTATAAACCATTCAGGAAACCACTCAGGAGTGGTTTACTAATCCCTCTTTTTGTGGTGCTCTACGATTGTGCAGGTCATACAACGGTACACAGGTGTCAGGGGATATAACTCCATCAACCACCCAGGTTTCAGGTGCACTGACCTGAAAGGCATAGTGGAGATTCACTATGGAGATTCAAAATGTCTGGTTCTACAGTCAGGCACTCCATCCCACTGAGCCGTTGATCTATTCATAGGTCTTTCTTTATTTACAGAATGGCTATCAGAAGGTTCAGGTTCAGGTTCTACCAAATGTAGCTGAATGGTCATCTCATGTTGGGGTCAGGAAAAAACAAGATTATTATTTACTCTTTGTTAATGCATTTTTAGCCCCAGAGAAGTACTTATGCCTAAATAATTAGCTGGCTTTAGGTTGGGTACTTCAGTTCAGATGACTGGTTGGGGCATCAACTGCTGCTTTATCTCAGGCAGCAAAATGTCTCAGGCCAGTCCTGACAGACCTTGCCTGACCATTTAAGTTTTTAAAAAATTACCATGAGGACGAGTGCCAAATCACCTTGGCTTTATATTTTTGTCCTCTGGGCTAAAAATGTGAGGGAGGAAAAGAAACAGGACTTTTAGAGTGAGAAAAATCCCAAGCTTACAGGCAAACACTTAGAAAAACTATTTGGCCCCTCAGACTACAATATGCAGAGATGTGGAATAAACTGCAACATACATTTATTGTATTTTTATTTTTTGTATTATAAGCACATGAATCATTTAGATAGTGTCATTCTTTTGAATGATCTTTTCTGTAGACTTAGCTGTCAAATTTTTTAAGAGACTGGAGGGGGAGTGTGCACCGTGGTTAAAAAAGAAAGAAAAACTGACCCTGCAGAACAGCTGTAAGGCATTATCTGTGATGGATACACAAGAGCCCTCCGCTCTGAACACAAATCTCCAAATTCCTCCTCCTTTTTTTTCATCTGCTTACCTCCCATTTGTCATACCCTCTGTTCTCCCATCTGGTGGCAGTCTGACAGATGCTTGAAAATGTTCAACTCTGCATTCTGCTTTGCCTTCTAAATTCATTTGCTGTTAACTTCTTAAAAGCTTTTCCCCAAAAGCAGTCACTTCAGGTGACATGTTTTCAGATTTCCCTGATGTTAAGGGGTGATATTGCTACTATTTATGTTACTCACCCTCCCTTAATGCACATCTTTATTGCTTCCAGATTACACTGATCGACAGACACTTCAGAGAATAATATTCATAAATGACCCCATTGTTCAGAATGCTGCATCCTATGCATTTACGTTGGTAATAAATTCAATCACATTACTCCAGCTATGGCAGATTTACACTGGCTTCCTATCAGTCAATGCACTGACTTTTAAATTTGGCTCAGAGTTTTTCATTACCTATCTGAAACTTACCTTTCACATCTATCAGAATGGTCTCCATTTATATATGCCCTCAGTTCTTACTTTCTAATAATAAATCTCAAATTCATCAACCCCCTTGTCAGGTCTCTCATCCATGGGCAACAGAGCATTCACCTGTTATGCCCTGAGTTGTGGAATTCCCTGAACTGAACTCTCATCTCTAAATCCCCTGAGCTTTTTAAATCCTTCTTTGATTCACACTTATTAAAATTTGCTTTTAATATTTGATCCACTGCTGACATATGCTGGAGGCTTGACTAGTATCAAAAAATTATTATTATTTTTTACTGCCTAGCTGGTACAGTGAAATTTGCCAGTGTAAAGGCAAGTGAGTTATATTATTGGTTTTTTAATAAATCTAATGTATATGATGTACATTATATAAAGGACCTTTTGCCTCATTGAAGTCAGGTGATTTCAGACTGAGCTCTATGTAATATGTTACATCCCTCTGACTGATTCTGGAGTAACTCTCCATATGAACAAATTACAATGGGATGTCCACATAATGTGTTAGAACATGATCTTATGAATTCATGCCTGCACAATATATCAGCTAACTT
The DNA here is from genome assembly GCA_037013535.1 of Intellagama lesueurii. NCBI lineage: Eukaryota > Metazoa > Chordata > Lepidosauria > Squamata > Agamidae > Intellagama > Intellagama lesueurii. The sequence goes on along the minus strand of JBAJHW010000003.1, from coordinate 51,769,258 downwards.
GAGAAACTGCATGGCTGATTCCCAGAGAACAAAATCTAGCCATTTTGTGCAATTTTTTAATCTGAAATAACTTTGAGGCCTTGAAGTTGATAATACAACTGTTTGGGATCCCCCCCCCCCCCCCCGGTGATGTGATTCTAAACATTCAATAGTGCTATTTTTGTGTGCACATTCACAACCATGTCTGCTAGCAGTGGTAAGAAGGACAGCTTTGGCATGAATGTGCAATTTCTATGGATGATGGAAAGTTTTGTTCTATAAGGAATGTTTAACATTTGCAAATTTCTTCACAACTTCAATGGAAAGAATTTAAGATTTTTTAAAAAAAATGAATATGGAAGAAACTGAAAGGCTTAGATTTGTAAGCCCAAATCTAGAATTTCACATGCTTAACTATTAAATGCTTGTAGAATAAATGTTGATCTTTTTTCTTTTCGTGAAAGGCTTCTCATTTTTAGCACCATTATTAAAGGTAATAAAATCATGGCCCTCTCTATCCTTGGAATAGCTGTACCTATTAAATTTGGCCAGTGGAAACAGGGAAAAATTTTGTTCAGTTTGTCATTGGAGAATTTACATATATATATACATATATATATACACACATATATATATACATACACACACACACACACACACATATATATACATACATACATACATACATACATACAAATATATACATATATATACACACACACACACACAAATATATATATATATATATATACTGTATATATAATGGAAAGAAATTGGGCAAACATTTTGAATGTGTGAGAAAGTAGAATTGACTTAGTTCTCTAGCAGTTTATTACCTATATTTTCAGAAGACAGTGCAGTTTCCAGATATTCAAGCTTGTTAAATAAATTTATTTTAATTACACTTTGTTGAGTCTTCTAGCAAGTGAACAGATTTTTCAGGTATGATTGCCTCCCTGGCTGATACAATCAGCTGTGATAACTTGGGAATGGCCACAGTTAGCAGCAGATCAAAAAGTTCCAAATTCAGTCCTTAGAATATGAAGCCAAAAGGATTTTTGGGAGCAAATGGTGTAAAAGACCTCTCCCTGAGACCTGACAGCAGCTGGGATCAGATTAGATAATGGAAGGCTCAATAGACAAATATGTGACCTGGTGTCAGGCAGTCTTCAATTGTCTTCTGGTTTGTTCTTACATATCTTATGAAACCTCTTTGTAAGAAAAAAGATCAAATGCTATTCATTTAATATTCAAGCATGAAAGGAAGCATTTCTTCATGTGTGGAGGATTTTTTAGGCAATGATGCATATAGGTGACTGTAGTCCATGTGTAATACCTTTATGAGCCTCAGCAAGGTGGTATCACGTATTCTGATGAACAGTTCTGGAGAACTCAAAAGCATGTGCAATCCCATGGCATTTTAACTGATCATAATAAAGATATTGCCTAGGTGTTTTTTAAAAAAACAACCCTTGTGGATCAACAGGCATTTTTAGAGTCTGAATTCATGTTCTTATGGGTATATCCTTTTGGGTCTTTTCTGTGTGTGGCTGGCTTTGGCTGCTACTCACCTTAACTTGGACAGTTGGACACAAAATGCTACTATCTCAGTCAGCAATAAATCTTCGACCATCCCTGTTGACCAGGGAAAAGGAAAGAAACCACTGCCTCACATTTCCCTCAATAAATTTCTCTACGACTCTGCTAGAGAAAACCATTTTCAGGAACTGTGTGAGCTGCAGTCAGGACATAATAGGAAAGTGTCTACCCTTTGGTACAGCAACCACAGTTTAGGGCCCAAGGTTAATATTAGAGTATACTACACCATAAATTTAAACAGCAGGTGGAACAGAGCTGAAAGTATTTGTTCATAGCAGCATTTTTGGTGAGTTCCCACCCCACTACTCCATTGGTTCATTACCTTAAGTAAATGTTTTTAAGATAATCTTGAAGAATTTAAGGGAAATGAAAGTGTACAGAACAACAATGTACCAAAGCTTAATGGTTTCAAGGAGAGACTCAAGCATCATTTATTTTTCAGTCATGACAAAAATAATGTGCATTGTTTCATATGATAAAGAAACAAGCAAACAGATCAAAACCACCTTGTACTTCCCAAATTTATTTCCTCTCCAAAGAAGCAATTTTTATGTATGTAATGTGTAACCTGCAATGTGTAGCCCGCATAATTAACTTGTAAACCGCTCATAGAGTGCTTTAAGCACTATGGGGCGGTATATAAACATCACACTTTGCTTTGCTTTTTGCTTTTTATTTTTAAATCTAATAAAGAATTAAGTTCTTTATTTTTACAACAAGAACACTGCAACATTTTTAAAACTTTTAAAACATTTTTTCCATTTAAAATTTCACATGATAAAATAAAAAGTGCTGGCCAAATCCACTGACCCTTCTCTGAGTTTGGCTTGAATGTTTTCTGTATTTTCCTCACTAAATCTATGTAAACTCGGTCTCTAACAAAAAAAACTGGTTATCCAAGTAAATAATCATGTGCCATCAAATCTATTCTGATTTATGGCAACCATTTTCACGGTTTTCCAGGTACAGAGTACTTAGAAGTGGTTTACCATTCCCTTCTTTGGGGGGGGGGGTGCCCTGGAACTGGGCAGCTTGCCCAAGGCACACAGGCTGGTTCTACTCAAAGGAAACACAGTGGGGAATCAAACTCCCACACTCTGGCTCTGCAGCCATATACCTAAACCACTGAGCTATCTAGCCATCCATTCAAGTACATACTCAAGAATAAACATGGCATGGTGAAGCTTAAAGCTATATCAGGTGTACGAGGCCCAATAGCTGATGACATTTCGGCGCCAGGTCAAAACCTTCCTGTTCCAGAAGATTTTTAATTGAAATAATATCAGCTGTGGGTCCTGATGCCGATTTTTAGAGTATATATTTTAATTGCATTTTAATTGTTTTGTCTTTTTATTGTATTTTAACTGTTGTAAGCCACCCAGAGACCTTTGGGTAGTGTGGGCGGTATATAAGTTAAATAAATAAATAAATAAATAAAATAAATAGCTGTACTCAAAATGTGTATTACTCTAACAGATTGATTGATTGATTGATTTTCCCTCATAATCTAGCATCCAAAATTGCACTTAGTTAGCTTGTGCGTACATCTGGAAATGGCTTCAGTATGTCTTACTATTAACCAAACAGGATACAGGCCAAGAAATTATCTTTCCAGAGTCCAGTGCACTCAAATTTCTGATGTTAGAAGCCTGGGAAGCCTGTAAAGGGAAGACTTTTGCTACGTGTTGCCATTATTATTTATCTTACCTCTGGCAAGTAAAGGAAGGGAGTATTAGAACTAGAGTGGGTATAACTTGGAAATGGCAGGACGGCTCAGAAAGTTCTCTTCCATGTTCTTTTTACATGGATAAAGCCTTAGATAACAAGTCTTATACTACCATCTCACATTGAAGACCTTATCACTCAAGGTACAATGTTCAGAGACTGAAGGGACCAGAGTGTCTGTGTCCAATTCATACTGAGACCTTTTGAACACATAGAGTTTGATTCCAAGCCCAACACAAATAAATGCTCATGTCAAACCTACCAGGTTTTTGCGGGATCTATCAAATTTACCAAATTTTATCTTGAGACCATTTGAGATGCATAGCTTCCTGGGTGAAAATGGCTTAATAAATTCCATATTAAAGAATCTCATGTCTCAGATTAAAAGGTGACGATGGGCTCTAAACACTGGAGGGAGATGTGGCTATTACATTAAGTCCTGTTAAAATAATTTTCTGAGGATATTATCTCCTGATAGGGAGCCATTTGTGTTCAACAGCTCACCACATTTGGCAATGTTCTTCATGTCTCCTTAAGGAAACAAAACTCTACACTGACAGACAGAATATCACTCAATCTGCACAGTGAGTGTGCAGAAATCATTCACTAATGCAAAATATCTCTTTAGCTGCCCTGCAGCACAAATGATGCTGTGGAGAAATGTTAGTGAATAATGTCAGCACAGTTTGACCAGGAGAAAAGACAGCATTTGATTCCCTAGTAATCTGTTTTGTATACTTGCAGAACAGATGACATTTCTTGACAGTACCAGTGCCTGCCTCCCTCCCTCCTTCCTTTCTAACCTACACTGTCCAGAAACACAGTTTGGCCATTGAGGGCATGATAGAAGCTAGGTCTCTCATAAACTAATTGCAAGTTGTGTAATCCAGTTTTGCTTTGTTTCGAGGTTTTTTTAATCCAGCAGCAACTACTTCTTATGCAATAAATTTAGCAAATTCCTGTAAGTGCCTTCATGAAACTAATCAGATCCATCTATCGTATGGGAAGGATACGTCTAGTAAGACTCCCATCTTTATAGAGATACCAGGAGTTCATGGGAGCCTAGGATCATCAGATAGTGATCTATCCATGACATGGAAACTACTTCAAGCTCTCTTACCAACAAGGAAATTAGATCAAGCTTTTATCTGCATAACATAAAACAGTAATGATGTGTCACATATGTTGGACTATACATCCTCCATTAGGAGAAAAATGATGCGTTGCTGTCCCCAAAATGCCAATTTTATAGTGTTAAGCCATGATATTTTAGAAGCACAACACGATCTCTCTCTCTCTCTCTCTCTCTCTTTCCCTACCTATCTATAGCTATCCATCTATTCATTCAACTGTCCATTGGATAGGGTTGGGTTTTTTTTTAAATTAAACATTAATAGTCTGCCCTACATCACAGGGTCTCAGAACAGGTTACAAGGCTGTATAAAACATTTTAAAATATAAGACATTTAAAACAATTTAAAATCAAACAATACAAAATTAAAACACTCAAACACTAAAACCATTGCTCTAAAATCTGCACAGGCCACAATCCTCAACCACTCAACTAACAAATAAGTATGTCTTGACTTGGCACCAAAATGATGCCAGTTTGCTATTTCTACATGGATTCCCAAAGAGTAGCATCTTCCATGGTGCAATTTGCATCTCTCATCTGTCAAGCCAGAGAAGCAGAAGAGCATCCTCTATGCTATCAATAAATGTGTGTGTGTGTGTTCTGTACCATCAAATTGTAATCAGCTTATAGCAACCCTAATAGGGCTTTCAAGGTGAGATATTTAAGGAATGGCTCCACTCCCCTCAGTGAGTTCTCATGGCCAAGGAGGAATTTGAACCCTGTCCTCCAGAGTCCTAGTCCATCACTCTACTACACCACACTGGGAATACTTATGTGACTATCTGTCAATAAATAGATAGGACCTATTGTTTCTTTTTAGATGTCTTTTTTAATCCTTCTTGTTTTTGCCATTTACAGTATAGCATGTGTGCTTCAGACTGGCCCCCATGAATGCAACTTTAAATGTGACACAGGCAATATGTGGCCAAGATTAGCTGCCCAGAGTAGTCGATTGACTAGATGGGCGGGGTATAAATGTAATAAATAAATAAATAAATAAATAAATAAAATCTCTAATTTATAAGAAAGTGGTACTGAAGAACAGGGTATTTCATCTTCTACTTCTGTTCCATTTTCCTAATCAATTCCCACTGACTGCCATTAGTCTCAGAGTAGAAGCAGAAGAATAGTTGTGTCACCACTATTTTCACCCTCCAGACTACCTTTGAGAACTCACAGCAGCTCCAGGGGAAAGACAGAGAATTAGACACAAACCATCCACATTGTTGTTGTTTAGTTGTTTAGTCGTGTCCGACTCTTCGTGACCCCATGGACCAGAGCACACCAGGCCCTCCTGTCTTCCACTGCCTCCCGGAGTTGGGTCAAATTCATGTTGGTAGCTTCGGTGACACTGTCCAACCATCTCGTCCTCTGTCACCCCCTTCTCCTCTTGCCTTCACACTTTCCCAACATCAGGGTCCTTTCCAGGGAGTCTTCTCTTCTCATGAGATGGCCAAAGTATTGGAGCCTCAGCTTCAGGATACGTCCTTCCAGTGAGCACTCAGAGTTGATTTCCTTCAAAATGGATAGGTTTGTTCTCCTTGCAGTCCAGGGGACTCTCAAGAGTCTCCTCCAGCACCACAATTCAAAAGCATCAATTCTTCGGCCGTCGGCCTTCTTTATGGTCCAGCTCTCACTTCCATACATCGCTACTGGAAAAACCATAGCTTTGACTATGAGGACCTTTCTCGGCAAGGTGAGGTCTCTGCTTTTTAAGATGCTGTCTAGGTTTGTCATCGCTTTCCTCCCTAGAAGCAGGCGTCATTTAATTTCGTGGCTGCTGTCACCATCTGCAGTGATCATGGCGCCTAAGAAGGTAAACTCTGTCACTGCCTCCATATCTTCCCCTTCTATTTGCCAGGAGGTGATGGGACCAGTGGCCATGATCTTAGTTTTTTTGATGTTGAGCTTCAGACCATTTTTTGTGCTCTCCTCTTTCACCCTCATTAAGAGGTTCTTTAATTCCTCCTTACTTTCTGCCATCAGAGTTGTATCATCTGCATATCTGAGGTTGTTGATATTTCTTCCGACAATCTTAATTCCGGCTTGGGATTCCTCCAGTCCAGCCTTTCGCATGATGTATTCTGCATATAAGTTAAATAAGCAGGGAGACAATATACAGCCTTGTCATACTCCTTTCCCAATTTTGAACCAATCAGTTGTTCCATATCCAGTTCTAACTGTTGCTTCCTGTCCCACATATAGATTTCTCAGGAGATGGATAAGGTGGTCAGGCACTCCCATTTCTTTAAGAACTTGCCATAGTTTGTTGTGGTCCACACAGTCAAGGGCTTTTGCACATCCACATTACTTCTCCCAATTATATTCTATGTATTTATTTATTTATTTATTACATTTATAGCCCGCCCATCTAGTCATATAGACTACTCTGGGCGGGTAACAACATATGATGTAACAATTTAACAATTTAAAATCATAACAATATATTACTAAATAAACAATGATCCAAGATGGAAGAAAACACAAAATAACTAAATTCAGACGGTGGGTGGAGGGAAGGCTTGCTTAAACAACCAGGTTTTCAGTTGGCATTTAAAGATGCCCAGCAACGGGGCCATGCGAATCTCAGGAGGGAGGCTGTTCCAAAGACGAGGAGCCACTGCCGAGAAGGCCCGGTTTCTTGTTTTTTCCTTCCGGGCCTCCCTTGGCGTTAGGCTCCTCAGCCTCACCTCCTGGCTAGATCGGGTGATACGGGTAGATCTAGGTGGGAGAAGGCGTTCCGTCAGGTAGCGAGGCCCTAAACCGTTTAGGGCTTTATACGTAAGCATTAAAACTTTGAAATCTACGCGGAACCGAACGGGCAGCCATTGCAAGGCGGCCAGAGTGGGAGTAATATGTTGATGTTTCCTTACCCCACTGAGAAGTCTGGCTGCCGCATTCTGCACCATCTGGAGTTTCCGCATAGATCTCAAAGGCAGCCCCATGTAGAGAGCATTACAGTAGTCTAATCTCGAGATTACGAGCGCATGGACCAAAGTGGTGAACGACCCAACATCTAGATAGGGACGCAGCTGGGCTATCTGCCAGAGATGGAAATAAGCAGTGAGGAACACTGACACTACCTGGGATTCCATGGCAAGCGCCTGGTCCAGGTAGACCCCCAAGCTGCGCACCTCACTCTTCACGGTGAGAGTCACCCCCCCAAAAGAGAGGGAGTTTCCCAAACCACTGATGGTAGGCCCCCCGACCCTCAGGACCTCCGTCTTGTCCGGGTTCAGCCTCAGCCCATTTTCCTGCATCCATTGCAATACAGACCCCAGGCAGCGTTGCAGGGACAGAACGGCATCCACTGTAGTTGGCAAAAAGGAGATGTAGAGCTGCGTGTCATCGGCATATTGATGGCACGATGCTCCACACCCCCTGATAACCTCGCCCAGCGGCCTCATATAGATGTTAAACAGCATTGGAGAGATGGTCGAACCCTGCGGAACCCCACAATTGAGGCTCCACGGGGCCGACTCATGCTCCCCAAGCTGAACTCTCTGAGGACGGTCCCCCAGGAAGGACCGGAGCCAGGCCAACGCCTGACCACCGATTCCCAACTCGGAGACCCTCCTCAGGAGGATACCGTGGTCGACGGTATCAAAGGCGGCTGAGATATCGAGGAGGACCAACAGAGAAGTTTTTCCCCTGTCGGCCTCCCTCAAGAGGTCATCTAACAGGGCGACCAATGCCGTTTCTGTACCATGGCGCGGCCTGAAGCCCGACTGGAACGGATCCAGGGCATTTGTTTCATCCAAGTGCACCTGAAGCTGATCGGCCACCACCCTCTCGACCACTTTACTCATGAAAGAAACATTGGCAACGGGCCTATAATTGCCAATATCGTCCATCGCCAAATTAAGTTTCTTTCGAATGGGCCTAATGAGTGTCTCCTTGAGGGCAGGGGGAAACCTGCCCTCCTGGAGAGACCCATTAATTATCGCTGTAGCCCATTCGGTTGTTATAGGCCTGGCTGCTTTGATTAGCCAGGCCGGGCAAGGGTCAAGGGAGGAGGTGGTGGCCCGACAGCGAACTAGCGCCTTGTCCACAATGTCAGGCATCACAGGTTGAAAGTGGTCAAAACTCACTGGGCAAGGCGGAGCGCTGGACATCTCTGCTCGATCTACTGTAACCAAAAAAGGAGAAAGCTCTTTCTTTCATGTAGATGCTTAGGGGAAAAAATAGATAGAAGCCATGGGAAGTACAATTTCAACTCCAGCTTGGAACTAGGATGGGGCTCCTATGTGGGGAACGTATGGTCTTCCAATGCCTACAACTCACAACCTAGCCAACATAACCAGTGTTGAAGAATAATAGAAGCTGCAATCCAGCAACTTCCAGAGGGTGACACATTCCCTATCCTTAGACAGATGAATCTGAATATTCGTCCATAATACTGAATGCCTCCACAGGGAAAAATTCTTTGAGCGACAAAACTGGATATTACATATGAGCTTACAGACAAAACAAATCAACCAACAGCCAAATAAACATCTTAAAAAATCTTTACCAAGTAGAATGTTGGAAGAATACAAATTGTTTATAGGACAGCTTTCCTATTGCATGCCAGCCATAAAATTTAGCTTCCTACTGTCTTTAGTCTAGACTTCAGCAGGAGAAGGAAGAGTCTTCTAAATTACTGTGACATGTTTCTGCATTCATTTGGCTAAACTGCCTACCTGCTGTGGAGGTTTAAGAATGATTGCACCTTCCTGTATATCAACCATGTTCAGATTAAGTGAAGAATCCTAGTACCCCAGGTAATCTTTGAGAAAAAGAAAAGGTTGCTCAGTTTTTAGTCACAAGCATATTATGAGTGTTTGGAGCAATCTTCTTTTAACAAACAAACAAATGCAAGAAATCCCAGAGAAATAAACTGTCTCTCCATAAAAACAGTAACAGACAAATAAAGACCGACACATGGATAACTCTGCTTGATTTACAGTATCTATTTTCAACAGTGCAAAAATGCAGAACATTTTAATAGATCTGTTTTGTTTTGTTTTCCTTGTCAAGATTATCAAGTCAATAAATCTTGTGTGGTGTGTAAGAATGTTTCCAGGAGAAACCAGTGAAACCTTGGGGATCATAGGGAGAGAGAGAGAAGTAGTAAGTACTGAGAAAAGAAACAGGGAAAAAGAAGAAAAAAAACTTTCCCCACCTAGCACCTTGATCATATTAGAATGTTCCCCAGGGAAAAAAATTCCAAGAATGCCTTAGGACAAATACATGAATATAGCTGAAAAGAGGTGCAAAGAAGCACAGCTATCATTTTGATATAAAGAAGATCCTAAATGTCCAAAAATCACAATTGTCTATCTTGATCAGCCATGTTTCTCTGGAGTTTCATGATGTCCTTGCAAGCAGAAAACTTCAATGTGCCATGACAGGAGCTGTTATCTAAAGCTTTGCTTGTGTAAAGGACATGTCTGGCAGTGGCTATGATCACTGCCTGTGGAGCTATGGGAGTAGAATAGTAAAATCATTCCTGGTATATAGAACAATCTTACGACATCTGGGTTAATACACTAGTGCCTTCTCTAGAAAAATAATTTGTAGTATAATTCTATACTGTAGATAATTTCAGTTAATTTAAGAGACATCCTAGGCAGCCTTATACTGAGTTAAACCATTGGTCCTTCTAATCTATTATTGAGAACTGTAGATTGGCAGTGACTCTCTTGTGTTTCAAACCAGAAACTTTTCTAGCCCTTCCTGAAGGGCCCAAGGGCTGAAGGTGTGGTCTTATTCATAAGTTTTATCATTTCATAGTTCCACAGAAGCCCTAGCATTAGAGGGAAGAGAATAGAAAAAGAGTAATATTTTGTATTCTTAACTCTACAGTGATTCAATCTTTGTGATCTTTCTTTCCATTAAAGCAAAGAGAACCATCTTGTAATTGTAACCACACCCAGAAATAAAAGAAATGAGGGGCTGGTTTAACAAAGGTTTTCAATTTACAGTGAAAGAGATGCAACAGTAGATGCTGATTTTTATTTTTATTTTTAAGTATTAAATAATATCAGTGAGCCTAATCTGAAGTCCACTGGACATAACTCATAATGGAAAATAAGCCCTTAAAGCCATTTCAATACAATACGTGTGTGAGAGAGAGTAGAATGTGTATGCACATTTGTGTATACACCATACCTGGCAAGATTTAGTTTGCCCATATTCCACAGGTACTTTTGAGAAATCTGTACTGGTACAACTTGCTTGACTCGTATTAGCTAGTACAGTACATGGTACTAAACCATTGGCCTAATTTGTATTTTGTGTATGCTCACAATCACTCAGTGAATGAGGCCATGTTCCTTAGAGTTAAAAAGTGAAACTAAACTTTCTAAGTGTATCAACTTCAGTCTCAAGCTGTGAATCTAAACTTTTTAAAAGTAGAAACAATTAGGAGACTCAATTTTAGCTGCCTGGAGGTGATTAGAGAGAGAGAAAAAACAACTAAAGCAAATAGAAAGAAAATCACCATGAACTCCATTAGGGGCACATTAAAAAGCTTTCACATTACGTTTTCTGCCTCTCCCTGCCTTTTGCCATATTAACCATGAGAGACCCAACTGTGTCCAACACTCTTCATCAAAATTTGTGCATGTTACAGCAAGACTCTGTTGCGTTTGCTTGATGTGCTTGCAATGATGACAGTGGGAAGGAGAAAAATCAAATGGCCACAAATACCAGGAACTTCTTTGGAAGTTTCATTCTGAAGTTTCTTGGCTTTCCATGGTTAAGTTTGAAGGGGGTAATGTTCATATTATGATTTCCTTGCATAGCCACGAGCAATATAAGTGGGAGACAAAGTTGTCAAGTGACAAGGCACTGGCTAGAGTCTCCCGAGAATTGTGGTGCTTCTCCAGGTCACCAAACAGGGAGACATATCTCAGGGCAAGCAGTGATGCAGAAGAAAGTCAGAAACATTTGTATGACAGGACTTTAAAGCTTTGGCACCCATATCCACTGTACCAGGGCTCACGTCAAACTTCATTGCACTTGTGAACACCAAAAAGCCAAGAATGAGGGGAGGGGACTGGGAAGAGACCAAATAATGAAAGACTATGACATCTACATCCCTTACAGTGCTTTTAGAAGTGATAGTCATGTTAGTCTCTGAAAGCATATCGGGCAATAACAAAAGAAAAAGAATTTTTTTAAAAAAGATAACAATGTTGTGGCATTTTAAAGACTAATTGCTATATTTTAATGTGAGCTTCCATGAATCAAGTCTACTTCCTCAGACATAAGAGTGAGATTATATGGCAAATTTTTATACATTTATGCATGGCCCCAAAATAAAGAGACAGTGGTTGGTTAGTAGATATAAGTTGTAAACTGAGTGAGTCAATGTGGCACTTCACACCTAGTGATGACTGAGGTAATATCTGATAACCTACTGATTCTACAATGTTACTTCCTCAATTGTAGAAATCAGCTTTGAACTGTTAAATCCAGGATTTAACAACCAGGAAATTTTTTCTGTTCCATCCTACTCCCACCCCCAGCTCTGCAGTGCTGAACCGGAGGAAAAGTCCTAATGAAGTGTCCAAGCTAGCCATTTTGTTGTTGTTGTTTAGTCGTTAAGTCATGTCCGACTCTTCGTGACCCCATGGACCAGAGCACGCCAGGCCCTCCTGTCTTCCACTGCCTCCCGGACTTTGGTCAAATTCATGTTCGTAGCTTCGATGACACTGTCCAACCATCTCATCCTCTGTCGTCCCCTTCTCCTCTTGCCTTCACACTTTCCCAACATCAGGGTCTTTTCCAGGGAGTCTTCTCTTCTCATGAGATGGCCAAAGTATTGGAGCCTCAGCTTCAGGATCTGTCCTTCCAGTGAGCACTCTGGGTTGATTTCTTTCAGAATTGATAGGTTTGTTCTCCTTGCAGTCCAGGGGACTCTCAAGAGTCTCCTCCAGCACCACAATTCAAAAGCATCAATTCTTCGGCAGTCAGCCTTCTTTATGGTCCAGCTCTCACTTCCATACATCGCTACTGGAAAAACCATAGCTTTGACTATGAGGACCTTTGTCGGCAAGGTGATGTCTCTGCTTTTTAAGATGCTGTCTAGGTTTGTCATCGCTTTCCTCCCTAGAAGCAGGCGTCATTTAATTTTGTGGCTGCTGTCATCATCTGCAGTGATCATGGAGCCCAAGAAAGTAAAATTTGTCACTGCCTCCATATCTTCCCCTTCTATTTGCCAGGAGGTGATGGGACCAGTGGCCATGATCTTAGTTTTTTTTGATGTTGAGCTTCAGACCATTTTTTGTGCTCTCCTCTTTCACCCTCATTAAGAGGTTCTTTAATTCCTCCTCACTTTCTGCCATCAGAGTGGTATCATCTGCATATCGGAGGTTGCTGATATTTCTTCCGGCAATCTTAATTCTGCCTTGGGATCCATCCAGTCCTGCCTTTCACATGATTTATTCTGCATATAAGTTAAATAAGCAGGGAGACAATATACATCCTTGTCATACTCCTTTCCCAATTTTGAACCAATCAGTTGTTCCATATCCAGTTCTAACTGTTGCTTCCTGTCCCACATATAGATTTCTCAGGAGATAGATAAGGTGGTCAGGCACTCCCATTTCTTTAAGAACTTGCCATAGTTTGCTGTGGTCCACACAGTCAAAGGCTTTGGCATAGTCAATGAAGCAGAAGTAGATGTTTTTCTGGAACTCTCTGGCTTTCTCCATAATCCAGCGCATGTTAGCAATTTGGTCTCGAGTTCCTCTGCCCCTTCGAAATCCAGCTTGTACTTCTGGGAGTTCTCAGTCCACATACTGCTGAAGCCTACCTTGTAGGATTTTGAACATAACCTTGCTAGCGTGTGAAATGAGTGCAATTGTACGGTACTTAGAGCATTCTTTGGCACTGCCCTTCTTTGGGATTGGGATGTACACTGATCTTTTCCAATCCTCTGGCCACTGCTGAGTTTTCCAAACTTGGTGGCATATTGAGTGTAGCACCTTAACAGCGTCATCTTTTAAGATTTTAAATAGTTCAACTGGAATGCCATCACCTCCACTGGCCTTGTTGTTAGCCATGCTTTCTAAGGCCCACTTGACTTCACTCTCCAGCATGTCTGGCTCAAGGTCAGCAACCACACTATCTGGGTTGTCCGGGACATCCAGATCTTTCTGGTATAATTCTTCTGTGTATTCTTGCCACCTCTTCTTGATGTCTTCTGCTTCTGTTAAGTCCCTACCATTTTTGTCCTTTATCATGTCCATCTTTGCAAAAAATGTTCCTTTAATATCTCCAATTTTCTTGAACAGATCTCTGGTTTTCCCCTTTCTATTCTTTTCCTCTATATCTTTGCACTGTTCATTTAAGAAGGCCCTCTTGTCTCTCCTTGCTATTCTTTGGAAGTCTGCATTCAATTTTCTATAACTTTCCCTATCTCCCTTGCATTTTGTTTCCCTTCTCTTCTCTGCTATTTGTAAGGCCTCGTTGGACAGCCACTTTGCTTTCTTGCATTTCCTTTTCTTTGGGATGGTTTTTGTTGCTGCCTCCTGTACAATGTTACGAGCCTCCATCCATAGTTCTTCAGGCGCTCTGTCCATCAAATCTAGTTCCTTAAATCTGTTCTTCACTTCCACTGTGTATTCATTAGGGATTTCGTTTAGATTATACCTGACTAGCCCAGTGGTTTTTCCTACTTTCTTCACTTTAAGCTTGAATTTTGCTATAAGAAGCTGATGATCAGAGCCACAATCAGCTCCAGGTCTTGTTTTTGCTGACTGTATAGAGCTTCTCCATCTTTGGCTGCAGAGAACATAATCAATCTGATTTCGGTATTGCCCATCTGATGATGTCCATGTGTAGAGTCACCTCTTGTGTTGTTGGAAAAGAGTGTTTGTGATTATCAGCTTGTTCTCTTGACAAAACTCTATTAGCCTTTGCCCTGCTTCATTTTGAACTCCAAGGCCAAACTTACCTGTTGTTCCTTTTATCTCTTCACTCCCTGCTTTAGCGTTCCAGTCCCCTATAATGAGAAGAACATGTTTCTTTGGTGTCAGTTCTAGAAGGTGTTGTAAGTCTTCATAGAATTGGTCAATTTCAGCCTCTTCAGCATGGGTGGTTGGTGCATAAACTTGGATTACTGTGATGTTGAAAGATCTGCCTTGGATTCGTATTGAAATCATTCTATCATTTTGGAGATTGTATCCCAGTACAGCTTTTCCCAATCTTTGGTTGACTATGAGGGCTACTCCATTTCTTCTACGGGATTCTTGCCCACAATAGTGGATAAGATAATCATCTGAATTGAATTAACCCGTTCCCGACCATTTTAGTTCACTGATGTCCAGGATGTAAATGTTTCTTCTTGCCATCTCCTCTTTGACCACATCCAGCTTACCAAGGTTCATAGATCTTACTTTCCAGGTTCCTATGCAGTATTTTTCTTTGCAGCATTGGACTTTCCTTTCACTTCCAGGCACGTCCGCAGCTGAGTGTCCTTTCGGCTTTGGCCCAACCACTTCATTAACTCTGGAGCTACTTGTACTTGTCCTCCGCTCTTCCTCAGTAGCATGTTGGACGCCTTCCGACCTGAGGGGCTCATCTTCCAGCGTCATATCTTTTAGCCTTTTGTTTCTGTTCATGGGGTTTTCTTGGCAAAGATACTGGAGTGGCTTGCCAGTTCCTGCTCCAGGTGGATCGCGTTTAATCAGAACTCTCCACTATGACTTGTCCGTCTAGGGTGTCCCTGCACGGCATAGCCCATAGCTTCTCTGAATTACTCAAGCCCCTTCGCCACGACAAGGCAGCAATCCGTGAAGGGGAGCCATTTTGTAGATATTAATTCTAAGAATAATGTGTTGTCTATTTTATTCTGACTCACTGTGACACTTCCCAGGGTTTTCTAGGTATGTAGAGTACTCACAGAAGTGGTTTATCATTCCCTTCCTCTGTGGGTACTGTGGGATTGTGAAGTTTGCCCAAGGCCACACAGTCTGGCTCTTCTCCTGAAAATTGTAAGGAATTGAACTCCTGACCCTTTATCATCTCGCTGCGCTATTCAAACAGCTTTTTTGATATTGGTAGTCTAATAAGCTTATCATCCACTCTTGTTTTTCAATCTTGTCCATGTTTACATGGAAATGAGTCCCACTGTGTTCTGTGTAGCTGTTCAAAGCAATGATATGTTATGCTAGTGAATAGTATGCCAAGACTAACACCAATGTTGTCATTCTGACAGGAGATGACTTCTCAGAGTCTCCTGGTGTGGATGCGGGGTGGGGACTGTCAAAACTAATCACTAAGGTCACTAATCTGTGCACACTGGCATGGAAGTAAGCTATCCCATGGAAGAAGCTCTAGTGCCTGCTCATCTTTCTTCACCTCTTTCACCATCACCAGAGCCTGGAAAAGTGCATTATATATATGCATGACTTGTGCATCATTAGAAATAATAGCCAATGGAACAGGTGATGGAAGATGAGTT
Organism: Intellagama lesueurii; assembly: GCA_037013535.1. Lineage (NCBI taxonomy): Eukaryota > Metazoa > Chordata > Lepidosauria > Squamata > Agamidae > Intellagama > Intellagama lesueurii. The sequence goes on along the minus strand of JBAJHW010000003.1, from coordinate 51,753,365 downwards.
CTCACCACACAATCCCCTCAAAATGAACAGCTACCACTGTTTGACTCTTTTTTCAATCACACTCTGCCAGTGCCTCCCCAAGGAACTGTATATTCAGATCAGGCTTCTAGACAAAGTACATTTTATTGAAAACCATCCCTTGAATTCCAATTCCTCCCTCAGCTCCACGTCTTTCACCATTTCTTTTGTGCCTTGAGAGGCTAGCGGAATTCTGTCTGAAAGATTCTTCTTGTACTGCACCTCAGGAATAATAAATTATGCTTCCTGAGGAAAAATTATTTGTACTTCTTCATAATTTAAAACATTTTACTAAGTTTTTAATCATAAATTATAGCTTATAATTATAAACTAAAATTTGGGGGAAATGGAATTGATGGTCAGGAAGAGATCAGAGGGTTTCTTTAAAAAAAAAAACCAAAGCGGGCATGATCCTCAAGCGTGCAGTAACCTGTGCTGACAGCCCATAGCAGTTTGAAGATAATGTACAATAGGGAACTGGTTATAAAGCTTTTCTGTTACTCTCTGCATGAATCTAATGCCGCCAATTTCAGATTGTGAAGGAAAAAAACACTTCTCAAAATTAGATTTTATTAAAAAACTAAATTACATTCTATAGTTGTATTCTTGACTGTTACGATTATATTCCATCCATACAATGGAATCTTTTGAGAGGCATACTTTTAATAACCTTTTCTCTGAAACTTTAGACAAGAAAAGTCAGAGGGCTGAAAAAGCCTTTAAAATGTTTTGAATATTGTTTGTCACAGTATATAAATATTTTCCTTACCCATCAAACCTGAATATTCTCACCTTTTCCCCCACCTAGCTTTTGCAAAACTGTGAGAAGGTATTGTAAGAAGGAGGGTGGTCGGATGAGCCTCAAAAGGTCCTGATTATGCCTGTTTAATGATACCACCTTCTGAAAGCTTGAGGTCTGCACTTGTGTCTTTTATCCAGACAAGTAATCTACACTGACAATTGGGAAATGAAATTTTAGGACTTTTACATCTCCATCCTGGATTGGGCTAGTTTTTGATAACTGATTGTGAAATGTATTTTCAAGGGGAAAACTTTGAGCAGCATGTCAACAGTAACATTCTGGACTGGACATGGTTAAATAACAACACCCTTTCCTCAAGAAGTGTATATGGTTTCTTCTTCCAAAGTGGTTTCGAAAGTGGCTTCAAAAGGTGCATCTGTTTTCTATGGTATGTCTGAGGTTACTGGTACTAATGCCTAGTGGAAACTTTTGTGTTTGATTTATTTTGGGTTCTTTTAGTGGGTCCCTTTTTCACTTTTGTCTCTTTCATTTACCAACACTTCTGATAAACAAGAAAGACCTGCTCTTTCAAGTTCTTTTATTTTGTTTTTCTGGCAATATCAAGTCAGCCTTGAAGAACTGCCAAAAGCCATACCAAAAATATCAGGGCAAGGCAATTGAGAATCAATCTACCAACAAGAATCGGTCAACAAAAACAGAAAATCTATTCCTAAAGCAGACAACGAACAACCACACCCACCAAACCAAAACAATCTCACAATCCAAAATATTTGGCAATGACCATACCTGGCCATACCAAAATATTTGGCAATGACCATACCAATGACTAGCTGGCTGAGCAGCCAGGCAGTTCTGCACATTCCCTGCTGATACCTTCCCAGTCATGCATGTCCTTTTAGAGAGGCAGCCCGCTTACACTTGTGGAACATAAAAAAATGAAATTTCTATAATTTCCACATATTTTACTATACCCAGAATGATAGTAAGTCAAGATTGTGTAACCATAGATTAAGCTATTACATTGTCTATAACAACTCTGAAGTAGGTCAGTCTGAAAGTGAGTGACTGGTTATCTTGTGTGTTCTTTGGCTGTGAGGATTTAAACCCTGGTCTCTTGAAACTTTGACTAGCACTCTAATTGCTACACCACTGTTGAAAAAAATTAAAAGCAGTTTTGCAAATAGCATTAACATATATATTTTTTTAAAAAAGAATGTTGAATTAAATGAAACTGTCAAATTCTAATGTATCATTTCATAATTTTTGACTAAGGGCAAAGGCATCTTTTTTTCCATGTATAAACTATTCTTTATTACCTACACCCACAAAGGTTCTGCTGTTAGCAAAATTAAGAAGATTTTTGATTGGCAGGTTTCATTTTATTCAACACTCATTGGGACTAAAAAGGAATTACAAATTGACTTTTTTAAGCTGTCTCTTGTTTTCTTGCAGTCTGTCTTATCATTAATGCCAGACTGCTTATTGGTAACAATGCAGTGCATTATATAAACATATTGTCTGCCATAAATGTATACTGGGCCTTGCTCTTCAAAGTTTTTGCCAAATAACCTCCAGTGAGTTTGAAACAACTTCTGACTGAGAACCTAGAAAACTAAAAGCATCCATACCTTCTCTTGGGCATGAATCACAAATGAACAATTGGGATCATGCTGTACAATCCTAAGTGTGAGTTTGTTTGTTTCTTTTGGAACCAAAAAAAGTAAGGGGCTTACTTTCTAGGAAGTCTGTGTGGATTTCACAGTTGTTCGAGAATTATTTTATTTTATTTTATTTAAAATATGTTTACCCTGCCTTTCTCCTTAAAAGGATCCAAGGCAGAGAATAAGTTCTATTTACTTAGGATTGCACTTCCAGGCTCCAATCTCATATAAACCAATCAGTTCATAACTTCCACTGAACTAAATGAGGCTTACCTCTGAACAGATAAGCATAGGCTTGCACCACAAATCTTCTAGAAAGTCTAAACACTTAAGAACTCATCTGAGGAGGGTAAATATATGTGTTTTCCATGGGCAGCATAAAACCTTGCAGTGTATTATTCAGTGCCACTCACCTTGCATTGGTTATTTTTAAGGAGAGTTCTTCAACAAAGCTCTTGATCTCTTTGATTCTTAAGCTCAATTTCAGGTTCTGACAGGCATTGCCAGAAACGTTCTCACATTTTAGAGGCAGGGAAGGAAAATCACTGTAAAGCAGCCATTTACTAACCAAAGAAGTTACTCATTTAAGTACAGCTTGGTGAAGATAACTAGTAACCCAGAGTTGTGGTAGAGATGGACAGGGGTGAGTCTGCCTATTGAATAGAAAACTGGCAAATTTTACTACAGGGTATGAACTGGCTGAACAGTTCAGTGAGTTAGGCATCTGGCTATAGAGCCAGATGTTGATAGTTCTATTCTCCACTGTGCATCCCAGAAGAGCCAGCCTGTGTGGCCTTGGGCAAGCCGCACAGCTCCAGAATGCTTCTAGAAGAAAGGAATGGTAAACGACTTCTGAGTACTCTCTACCTAGAAAACCCTAAAAAGGGTTGCCACAACTCAGAATTCACTTCTCAGCACACAATCAGTATTACAAGCACAACATTCCCCCTCAAAAATAAAACCAAAAAAACCATCTTGGAAGAGTTGTCTGCGTTAGACCTGACAGGTAGGTAAGTTTATGTTGGCTCAGTTGCTACTTCAGTTTTCCTTTTTAAAAAAATGTTCTTCAGCTGTGCCCCTCACTTTGTGTCATAACAGCCCTTCGACCTTTCAAGCTGTGCTTGTTTCTGAAATGGCTGTTGATTTATATAGCACTCCAGACATTGTCAGATGCTGCCTGAACACCTATGACACTTGGCATAGCCTAAAGTTATGCCTGCAGGAGTGACATCAAAGCAGCCCATACTGAGTGCCTGTTTGTGTAACAGATTGTGCCAATAGTTGTGCAACTCGGCCTATGGAACTACTTGCTGGATATGACATCAACTTGGATGCAAATTTTGCAGCCACCTGCATACCTTTAATTTCAGCAGGTGTAGCTATGCTGTAAGATGTTGGTCTCTAAATTCCCTCAGTTCCACCCATTATGAGCAATATTTGATGATGGGAGTTGAAGTCCAGCATCAATAGGAAGACCATGCATGAGAATTTGCTTAGATATCATATCTCCACAGTATTTCCTTTTTTATACAACTATTAATACTACATTGTTTCCAATAAGGGTTATTTATTTATTTATTTAGAACATCTAAATTTTCACCTTGTATCATGAAAATGAAGGCAAACTGCAACAAGGACAATGTAAGACAATGTAATAGTTTAAAATGCAGGAAATTATGTAAAATAAGTTCAAACATATAGAGTAACTTAAGCAATTAAAACCATACATATTAAATTAATTGCTTAAATTACTCTATGTGTTTGAACTTATTTTACATAATTTGCCGCGATCTCCTGCAATGTAGAGAATAAACTCTACAATTTATTCAAGCCAGGTGTCCTGGTTATCCTAAAGCCAATAGAATGAGAAAAACAAAATGGGAGAAATTCCTATAAAAACCTTAGCATCATCTTATACACAGAGCTGTAAGTATCAATTCTGACATCTGGACCAATTAGCATGCTCTCACACCCACTCTGCCTTGACTTGTGGACACAAGCATCCCCCACAAGAAAAAAGAGGAGAACATGGTGAGCTCTAAAGAGAAAGGTAATTTTTCCTCCCAAAAAGAAACTGAATACATTCAGCCATTTATTTCCCCAATATTCATCAGCAGATTCACCTCTAGATTATGGTGCTCTCTCAGTTTTGGTGTCCTGGGGCAAAGCCCCAATGGCTCCATTTTGGTTATAGCTAAGGTATACTAAATTCACTTTTGCTGGCTTTTTTGTTCCAGGGTCATTAATTAATGTGCAGTTAACAAGTTGATAGGCACTTCTTGTTCCTCCTGTTTTTCAGATTTATGATGTGTCAAGGCTTCTGTTGAACAATTTAATCTATTAAATGCATTATAGTCACTCTGTTAGAAATTGCATACAATTTGATTACCGAAAGAAACCTCAAAGGAACATTACATACACAAACTGATAATTTCCCATAAAGATGTTGCAAAGGGTTGGTGCATGGACATTAAGGATTTAGACATCTTGTACCATTTAGTACCGAACTTTAAAGTCAAAAGACATTACATGGTAGAGCCTCCTTAGAAACAAATAACAACATTATGTCTTGTTGATTCTTTGTGTTCTATAAAACTCAATGTAAATATTATGTACTCTTTATATTACAGATAATTACAAAGCAACTGATGAAGTTCACATTTGTTATGAAAGAGGAAAACATAAAATTATGAAGGAAAAAAAGAGCGAAAATTCAATTTGTAAAACTTTCATTATTGCCACAAATAATTAGTACACAATAATATGGTCAAGGTTAAAAGTAATAGAAAATCTATTCATTTAGGAAACCAGAGTGGATGGTAAAATGTAATTATCACAACAGCAAACTTTACTAAGGGGATAACTGTCAGAACTGCTACAGTAAAAAGGCCTCTGCAATTTTAATCTGACAGGCCAAGAGTTCCCTGGAGAAAACTGAGCTTAATAAAACTACAAATGTAAGAGTTCTTTTCAGCCTTCATTTCCTACTGTGCCCTCCTGTAACAGGCTTATAAAGCAAATTAAACCAACTTGTTTGCCATACTGACCATGTGTAGAAAATGAACAATGGCTTGCTTGGGTATTATTTTACTAAATAATTAGATCATAGGATTTGAGAAAATAAATTATTCTCAGCTTATAGGGTGAACCACTAAAGCAGATTTTGATGGCTTCTTTTTGTGTTCTTTGAACACGGTAATGGTTCTAAGCCTGCTTTGAGTTTATAAAAAAAGATGATTCAGAATAACAACAAATTAATCCTTTGTGTAATCAGCTATATATTGCTGATTTATCTGCAATGTCCACAGCAACATCCAAAATGATAACAGAATCTGACGGTCCAATTCATGAGGGCAGCAAAATTTTGGTTTTAGTAACAAACACCCTCCACCCCCTGTTTCGAGTTCCTAATCCAAGACCAGTGATGTGAAAACTCCTCAGTTTTGATCTCACTTGATTATATATTCTTCCTGTTCTTCATTTCATATTTGGTTGCAAGACATTGTGGGTTTCTTTTCTGCACAGTTTCATGCATATTTTAGTTCCTTCCCCCCCCCCCCCCAAGTGTACATTTATTTACAAATGCTACCCAATTTGTATTTTTGATTATTGGAAGCCGTATTTTCCATGTACACCTGTGCTTAGGATGCATCATGATTAGAGATGGGCATGAACCACTGGTTTGTCAGTTCATGCTGGTTTATTTATTGGCCAAACAGGTATTTGGGACTTCTCAGCCCTGCCTCTTCTGGCAGGCACCCACTCAGAAGCAGCACTCCAGCTTCCCTGCCCCACCTGGTCTGGGCGCTGCCTCTGAGTGGGCACCCACTGGAGGAGGCAGGGTTGGGAAGCCCCAAACATTCGATCAATAAACAAACTGGTTCAAACAGACAAACCAGCAGTTCGTGCCCATCTCTAATCATGATAGTACGCTGGAGTCCCAGCCCAAATTCTTCTCATTGTATGGCACCATTCTTTGTCGTCTTCATTCCCACTAGCTTAAATTGTCACTTTGTTGAAGCTGCTTCACTGTCTTGGAAAACTGAAAGCTTCTTTACACTCTCCCATAGAAAAGGAAAGAAAAGAAAGCAAACATATTTTTAAGCCCATGTAAGGCAGTGTTGATGCACTATGCAACTTAGAAAGAAAAAAAAGGAAAATGTCCTTTTGCTTCTACATGGAGGAGGAGAGAAGGGGACAAGGGGGGGAATCTCTGTTGTAATTATTTTTCCCCCTTTAAAGGGAGGAAGGACCAAATCGGGCTGTTTAAGGTGTGGTGTGGTTTCCTGCCCTGAAACCACCCAATTCTTGCATGTGTATGCAAGGAACAACTTGTCAGATGCCAAGATGTGTGCTTCTCCCCCAAATGACATGCTGCATCTCAGAATGTCCCTGTTTAGTATGATCTAGCCTGATCCAGGCCAGGATAATTTGGCTGTCTAGTCACATGCAATGCTCAGAATAGCTAGGAGTAAGAAAGGGAACTGAACTTGTTGATTCTAGCTGCAAAATCAGAGGTTGATTCAGAGAAATACAAGCCACCTCCTGGTTCAATTTTTTTTCCCCTTTTTTGCTAAAAGAGCCTATGCTGGACAGCTGATTACTCTAGCTTTGTCAGGATGTTTATGGAATCTACACACCCAAAGCTCAGCACTGATGTTAATAACATTACTGTCACTTTGAAATGTCTTTTTCTGTGTTGGTATTTATCTTTTCTGGGTCCCCACTGCCTCAGTGTGTCTGTTTATATAATCTATAGCTAAATGTTTAACTCTGTGTGTCTAAGGAAGAGAATTGTAAACCATGAAAGCTCACTCTGAAATAAAACTTTTACTCTTTAAGGTGCTACAGTGCTTCTTGTTTTATTTTTGTTTGTGTTTTGGGGGGGGTTTTGGAGGAGGGTATGAGCTCTTCCACAATGGTTTTTTTTCCCCAAATAGGTGATAAGTTAAACACGCAATGTGGATCAGAGAGAGTCTTCTGCAGGGAATAGCCAGTCTCTTACAGGGCGTATGCCACAGCAGAAGTATTGCTCTGAACTCTTGATTTTACATTATGCTCCTAAGATCCTCTTCCTGCATTATTTATACAGTTTCTGCAAGAGCCAAGTAATGTGGATAAGAGACATAGTATACCACAGAGTGTATAATGGCTCAAGTAAACAATATAAATACCAGGGAAGATCCAAGATGAATAGTCTCCAGATATGTGGGATTTCTCCCTCAGCTTTCTTTTTCTCTATTTCCTGATCTAAGATTTCACAAAACAGCAAAAATTTGTCAGAAAGACAAACTACTAAAAGTTCCTGTGGCCTTAAAAAGAAAAGAAAAGAAAAACCTCAAGGGAGTCACTTTACAAATCACTGCATTGCATGTGAAATGCCATCCTGCTTCATAACAGGCCAAAAGGTCTTTTGACAAGGACTCACAATTCAGTTTCATCTGCCTTCTCTGAAGCAAGCACTTCTGAAGCGCTGAACATCACCACTTAGATATCTAACACTCTTGGTCTCACAGGATCAGGATTTCTTTGAACTGGGAAATCAATGGTGTTTCCTAGGTAGTTTATTTAAAGGCAGTTTTGTTGCTGGCATGTTCTGTGCAAATACTGTGTGATAAGTAACTCCTCTGATCTCACCACTGCCCATTTATACTGCCCAGGTTTTCTTATTCAAACCCATCTTTCATGGGAATTAAAGGTTTGGTTATAATAGAATAAGCTGCTCCTTTTTTGTTGAATCATACGAGCACCTGTGTTCTGTGAGTTTCTGTAATAGACTGGAAACTTCTATTCAACAGAGCATGGCAGCTATTTCAAAATAAGGAAAATATGTGCTAGCCTAGGGAAATTTTGCTAGATGGGTGGAGAAGGGTAGACCAAAATATGTGTGCATGTGTGTCACACACACACACACACACACATTCTTGCTTGTTAAACACTTCTTTACAAAACAACGAAGAAACAGCAACCTAGTTGCACTTTTTAATCTACATATTGTATTTTTAGTCATAGTATTTAAAGCCACTCTTATGTCTGAGGAAGTGGACTTGTACATGAAAGGACACTTTAAAATATAGCCGTTAGTCTTTAAGATGCCACAAAGTTTTTGTCTTCTTTATTTTCATATTTTTCTTTTGTTTTTGTCTTGAGTTTTTAGTATAGACTTGTCTTTGGACTACTCGTTATGCTTCCCTCTCCACACACAAATACAATGCTTGCACATTTGAGATACTCCAGAATTTCCATGATACAGCCCTTCAGAAATGGTGACAGGGTGACAAAAAAGAAAAAGAAAATATAATATGCCACAAGCTGAACTTTCCTCTTCTGAATAACTTGTTGAGATTTTTGATCTAAAAATGTATTAAATATAATGTTGTATAAGGTAAAGGTAAAGGTTCCCCTTGACATTTAGTCCAGTCGTGTCCAACTCTAGGGCCCGGTGCTCATCCTCATTTCCAAACCATAGAACCAGCGTTTGTCGAAGACAGTTTCCGTGGTCACGTGGCCAGCGCAACTAGACATGGAACGCCGTTACCTTCCCACCGAGGTGGTACCTATTTATCTACTCGCATTTTTACATGCTTTCGAACTGCTAGGTTGGCAGGAACTGGGACAAGCAATGGGAGCTCACTCCGTCACGTGGATTCGATCTTAGGACTGCTGGTCTTCTGCCCTTGCAGCACAGAGGCTTCTGCGGTTTAACCCACAGCACCACCACGTCCCCATAATGTTGTATAGTAAAATATAAAATGGCTGATTTAACCTGAGTCATGTACAAAGTGGATTCAGGTGTGTAGCAAGGTGAAAGTCTTAATATTGTGCAGATGGAGAAAATGATGTGATCTTATGTAATGTCCAAATGATGTAATCTACATTCTGATTGGTCCCTAGATGTATAAAAGGCATGTGTAAATGGGACATGTTATCTGCTGTAAATCAGATCATTTATTTCTATACTACGTATTGTATCATGTCATGCTGCCAGTTGAATGTCTGAAATCTATGCTCTCTGTATATTTGTAAATAGACTATGTTGAATTTTACTCTCTCAGCGTTATAGTGTCTTTGCAACCTGATATTTCCTAACTCTGCTTACATGCAGAAACGTTAACAAATTCTCAATTTGTCCTTATTTACATTGGCCACTTTAAGGCTGAGGTGATTGCCTTTCTCCTGTTAGCTGAAAGCTGCATTAACATAGAAGCTAGGTTGTGGGAACTTTCTAAAATAGAAAATAAAATCTTCACCCATATTTAGGCATGGCCCTAAAGACAAAGGTTGATGTAACCAAGGCCAGCCCTACAATCCAGCAGAGGCACAAGTGTTTAGGACAGTAGCAAGGTGTCCAGTTTGGGGAGTGTTTTATATTTTGAGCAGGAAGTCCTCATAATCTACATTTAACAAAGTGACTTAAATCACTCTTGTGTCATTTCTTGCTTTTATCAGATACACTGACTAAATTGATTTTTCACAGCATTGTTGCAGTTCAACTTTCAGTTCTCTATAGATATAGGTTATCCATAAGGAGGATACTTAGGATCATGCCTGTGACGATCACCTCTATGAAGCACCTATCTTTTGTGCCCTCACAAAGGTTCCAGTCTTTGTTTCCCTCACTGCCACCAGTGGATTACCTCTATCCACAATATAAAAGACTTTTGTCCAAACACTTGTCTGATAAATGCAAACAGAACTTATTTATTGAAATGTAGCCAAAGTTATTAATAATCACATATGTTCTTCAGTTGTTCATTGTACACAAGCAAATCATTCACAGGTCTCTCTATACATACTTTCTTCTTGCCATATAATTAATTACCTTCTCTATCTATTTATCTTAACCAGTCTCTCTTTCAATTAATTACCAATCTCTATCTCTATCTCTTCTGCCTCTGACTCTGACTAACTCACTCTCACTTCTCTCTCTTGACTGACTCTTGACTGACTGAATCCTCCTCTCAGGCTCCACCTTTTTAACCTCTCTCTTGGCTCCACCTCTCCACCACATTAGCATAGACATGAATAATACATAACTTATTTTGCATAACAAGGGGTGAACGCTACAATGCCCAAAGACAGCAATCTTTATTTTTCTAACAAAAGCACCCAGAAGGTTTAAAAAGTTGTCTATAGAAAAAAAGTATGTGAATAATTGACAACATCAGCAGTTTGTTTCAAAAGGACAACCACACATGGAACTGTTGTTTAGGGCTCCATGAGCACCATTACTAATTCCCACAGGATGTTTAGCTTTCATAAATCCTTTGCCAAGAGAATTATCATTTTGCACTTGCGATTTTTCTCCAGCATGAGCAGCTTGTTTATATGTTGAGGCACTCTCTTTTCATGCTGAGCTCATCCGCCATTTTGTTCCTTAGAATTTATTTCCAACAGGCAAGGAAGGCACACTGTGAAATCACTTGTAGAGACATAGTATTTGTTCTCCCGTGTTTTGTTGTTCTCAGTTTTTAAAAAGTAAAGCCATTGAGACCTAGTGGCTGCTTGCTTCTTTGTGTGTGTATGAAAGCAGCATGGTGGAGACCATGCTTCCCTCTGAGCTTTCACCTTCTTGGATTCCTCCCAGCTACTGTTATGCATGATGCACTGCAGTGCTGCAGTCCATGTTGCCAGTAACCATAGCCACACTCAGTAGGGAGTAACAGCAGGTTTCCTCCCTGTCTCTTGCTTATGCTGGATAACGCTCATGTCCAACAGAGGAGAGGGGATGTATTACCTCTAGCCATTGCAAAGAGTAAAATGCTCTGTCGCATAAGCATCTGTGAAAAACTCAGCATTTGACACAGGTTTCTGGATAATTATCATTGGAGGCCAGGTTGAGAGAACATTTCATAAAGTGCCTTTCTGTTTGTTTCCAAAGCTGAGGGGAAAAGCAGTTAAAGTGTTTCATGGCATTCTTTATATTATGCCACAACATAACTTCAGGCAGATCTGTCCAACTTGTGAGAGAGTGCCAGCCACCTTTTAAGGCCTACCAGATGTGTTTCAACCCCTCATGTCTGTGGTTTGAGGCAAATATGCAAAACAGAAAGATTATCAAAGCTCTGGTAGGATGCCAGATACAGCTGGTGGGTTGCGATTAGCTTGCTGGTTGTGCTGGGCTCATGTAGTGTTCCCTAGGATGTTGTACAGAACTTTCCTATTAGAGGTTTTTAAACAGAAGGACAAGCCACTAATAATTGTGTTATATGAAAAATTGGTGACAGAAATGCTAGCGCTGCTGCCACCTCAAAAGCCATACAGTACTTACCAATGTTTCTATTAACTGCATTCCGGATTAGGAGCTCCATTTGTCCAATACAGAGCAATACAGATTCTTAATAATATTGCTTCCTGTACTGTCTCTTAATGGTTATCTAGAATAGGCAACTTGGCTCATTTTTCTTTATCCTTTTCCTATATGGCATGCTACTGTTTGGCCTGTGACCTTTTTGCTGCATTGAACATTGTGTTTTGATAATCTGTTGGCATGCTCAGAGCATCTATCAGTTTGGCAGATGATTATATTTCAATGGAAGGGAAGAGATGAGGTATTAAAGTAGTAGGAGACAATAAGGCTGCATAACCTGGAATCCAAGTTGCTCACCAAGAGTGACTCATCTTATCTAGGGCTCAGCAGCCTCCTGCTCGCAATCCCACTACCAAAAATGGAACATTTTTCGGGCTCAACTCTGCTTTCAATATAAGCAGCAGGCTGCACTTGCACGTATTTAAGTTCTTTAAGCCTGTGGCAGGAGAAAACAAAGACAAAAGCCTTTATGAGTCAGGGTGGTGTAGTGGTTGGAGCAGTGGCTGGAATTCCAATTTCAGATTGTGAATTAGGAGAACTACATGCACTGTCTTGATCACAGTGGCGGAAGTGTCCAGATAGATAAGTAAAGAGAAGGAGAATTAATCTGGTTATCTGAAAATGTATATCAAAGAAATTAAGTGGTACTCCAGAAATCACTGCAGATCTGCACTGCAGAACTGTTATAAGTAGTTATCTATCTATCTGTCTGTCTGTCTGTCTGTCTGTCTGTCTGTCTGTCTATCTATCTATCTATCTATTGGAACTGAGGACAATTAGAATAGGAAGATCCCAACAAGATGTCATGACACCAGCTAGAAAGTTCATGTTGAATATTATTTGTAATATTTTTGTTCATCTGTGCTGGATTCTCTCTGCACACACACCTGTTACCTTTGGAATAGGTAACAATGTATGATTACACCCCCACAGATTGATCATATCTAACCATAATAAGTCAATTAAAGCTTTAATGAAGTCAATTAAACATTCATTAAAAGTACCATGCCTGATCTTTATCATAACAGAGAAAACAAACTATGAAGTCAATTCTTTTGCTTTAGAAATATGTTCAGATTGCTCCAACTCTCTGGTAAAACTTTCATGGGGATTTTGATCTGGGAGGCTTAGTGCACACACATGACAAATGATTAATCCATAGATTTGGAAGTGTCTTTGTATTCATTGACATGTTACTCTATGCCCGCTCAAAAATTTCTGACACACTCTGTGAGGTCAAGAACCAGCTTTAGAATGAAATTTTAAATACAGGGTTATATGGCAGGTCCAGGAAAGATGATAAATCAGATAATATGCTTGCACCCACAGAATAATGAAGACGTAATGAGGATGTGGATATGCATATCTATCCCAATGTTGTTGTATTTTTAATTGCTTTTTTAATGACTGATCAAAATGTCATTTGAGGAGACGATAAACTTACAAATGTAAATATCCTTGTTGATTGCAGATATCATCAAAAGATGAAAGTGTGATAGAATAAAAAGGCAGAAGCTCTTAAGAGCTGCTTTGCATGTTCCCTTGGCTCCAACTGTCTTGTTCCCCTACATGTGACACCCCTAATCACTCAGGAGAGTATTCATGCAAAGCATGTTACCACATACCAGTATCCACTTTCTGTATGCTACACCAGCAAAGAAGTATCCACTTGGTGCTGCTGTGGTAAAATGATTTTCACCCACACTTCGCTACATGATGAACAACAAAACAAAGTTTACAGCATTGTAAAGGGATGAATGAAATGTATTCCAGTTACAGTATATTGAACTCCAGAAGCTTGACCCAAATTATTGATCCATATAGGTTGATTGGCAGATGGTTTCCTCACACAGGACTCATTCCACAGCTGGAAATTCCAAGAGTAAAATTTGGGCCTTAAAGTACCATAAGGAGGAAAGGTGGGATGCCAGTTTAAAAAAATGCAAGAAATTTGCATGCTAAGCATGCATTCTGCTTAGGATGGTCACATGAGAAAAATATTGGGACTCCTGTACTTTAAATAACTATGTGTAAGAGGAAATTTCAGCAGGCATGACTTGCATGACTAGCCATGCTAACTGTACCACTGATCTGCAGCTGTTCCCCAAAGTTGAGAAGTAGAGCTCCCCTAGTTCTCAGGGACCAGGTGGAAGTGTTAGGTTCATCGAACACTTAAAGCAGTTCTGAGAAGGCCATGCCACATCTTGGTGAAGTAACAGGTCAGCTCAGGGAATGAGGACATACTAGATGCACCAATGCCTTCTCTTCTAAAGCCTTCCTAGAGATGATATCAGTAAAACTTGATGATAGAACTATGAGGGAACCTGGACAAATTTCTGCAGAGTAATATAATTAGAACAGATCCTTCCAGGAGACGTTGTTGTCCCAGCAAGGGTACTTCCAGCCACTGAAGGTTTATATTGGCAGCCCGCATAGATATTCTAGAAGCTCCACCCCATCAATCCATAGTTGGAACTCTTAAAGTGTCAATGCTTATTTACTGTACATGGTCTAAAGCTTTTTCATAGCTGAGGTGACAAGAACAGAGCTCAGGAAAAAAACTGACTAAGTCTCAGTAGAGATGGGCATGAATTAAAAACCAAGTTGCAAAATTTATCAAAAATTGCTAATCGTTGATTTGTATTCATCCAAAGCGATTCTCCTTGCTGAATATGAATCAATGAATTTTTAGTGATTTTTGATTTGTCAATTTATTGGGCTATAAAACAGTCCCCCATGCACCCAGAGACACCAAAATCATAGAAAAGCTTCCCCTGACTCTCCTCCAGATTCCCTCCAGGTTTGATAAAGATTAGGTTTTGGATGTCCGAGTTATACACCCAAAAAAAACCACACCCAGGGAAGTTGCCCCAAGGAACCTAGAAACACCAAAATTGCAGAGAAGCTTCCCCTGATTCTCTTCTACAATCTCTCCAGGTTTGGTGAAGATTGGGTTTTCCCCAAGCCAGCTGCAAAAGAGTACTTTCCTGGGGGGACCCAATTTGTGGCTGTATAACTCGGAGGTCTGAAAACCAACCTTCAACAAAATTGGAAGGACTGTAGAATTGAGCCAGAGGAAGCTTTCCTGTGATTTTGGTGTCTCTAGATTCCTGGGGGCTGTTTTATAGAGTTTTAAAGTCAAAACAAATTGACAAACTGATTCATCAGAAAAAAATGGAAATTCATTATTAGTGATTCATTTACCCTGACAAATCACAAATTGAAATGAATCAACATTTTTCCAATTTGTGCCCATCTCTAACTCTCAGTATACCCCCAATGGTCATGGCCACATGCTATGCTGGATGTGGGATTCTGGAAGCTTTAGTCCAAAGTATAACTTTGTCCAGTCTCTGATTAGGAAGGGTTTTGAAGATCTCTGGGAGGGAAGGCAGAAGAGGAGACCTCATTCATGGTCACTAGAGGAGGTTGCAACAAATCTTTTGGGATCAGGAAACTGTCTGGTTTGGTATTTCCTTGGAGATGAAGATCATAATACCTACAAATTACCAGGACATGCAAGAAGACAAAGTAGTAAACTTAATATTCACATTTTCATGTGAGCTATTAGAATAACATCATTCTCAGATATCTAAATGGCCCTTAGTAGCTTAACGAAAGTCCTTATATTCTGTACAAGAAGAGAGAATTAAATTGCAGCCTGTGAAGTCAATGTTCATTGGATATACACCTGTCACTCTTGAAACAGCTAATCAAATAATGCCCTTGAAAACTAGGCTGTGGGATACAATGAAATGTCTTTAATCATCTCAAACTCTTTCACTTACAATAAGCACATGAGCTTCAAAGTTACAGTCAAAAAAGGGGGTAATAAAATATGGTAGCATAAAACAAACATTAAATGGGCATTAAATGGATTGAAGAATTAGAGTATCTGCCACTGAACTAAAGTTACAGAGCAACAAACAAATTATCTTTAAATAACCCACCCAGGTAATACCATTGATCCCTCAGTTCAAAGAAATTCCAGTCCATGGGGACTAACTATAAATACCAGCACTGAGATCATCAAAATGTTTGCTTCAAAGCGGGTAGCTTAAACAGATGAAATAATTCACAGTCCTTGTCAAAAGACCTTTTGGCCTCTTAAAAAGCAAGATGGAATTTGATATGCAATGTAGAGATTTGTAAAGTCCCTTAGGAGACACCGACTGAAGCTCTCAGCTCATTCAAGCTTAGTGCATCTTGGCTTCATGCTGAAGGCGGGGTTCAGCCAAACAGTTTTCAGTCAAGCAGATACTCTGTCTCCAAACACAAATGAAGGTGAGAATAACAGAGTAATATCTGGAAGTTGAGTCATGGCAACTGGACTTCATTTTTATTAGGTTGAAACGTTTCGCTACTCATCCAAGTAGCTTCTTCAGTCAGACTGAAGAAGCTACTTGGATGAGTAACAAAACATTTCAACCTAATAAAAAAGAAGTCTAGTTGCCATGACTCAATTTCCAGATAACCTCACCTGGATGACTGAGAATCTTCACAGAAACAGAGTAATACATGAAACTCTACCTACAAACATGCTATACTAATTTTCAGATATTTTAGTTCAGATTTTTGGTATCTGAGAAAAGTAGGCAGGGATTATAAAAGTGGGATCTGTGTTGGAACCTCTGATCTTCCGATCAAGGGAGAGCCTTACTCTGGCACACTAGTGGTGAAGTTTGGAATTGGGACTTTATGAATCAGAAAAATTACTTTTTTTGGATGACCATTCCAAGAACCTAGCAGCCAGCATGGATGCTGATGAAGTGGGTTTAAGGGGATTCTTATACTCCAACAGGTAACTTTTAGAAAATTGTAGTTCCAGCTTTGCCAATTTGGAACATCCAGGATAATGAAGAGCTAAGCCCAAGACTTTTCTAAAAATTGACTCTGGCTCAAAATCTGGTTGCTTAGCATATGAAAATATATAACTTTCAGTCCATTTCTAACCAGTAAATAAAAAGTCCCTGCTACAATTCTTGGGGATGCAGATTCCTGCACCAAGCCAGTGTGCATATTTGCCAGATAGGAGCAGACTGAAAGTTATGATTTCTCTTATGCTAAGCAATACAATTTCAGCCAAGTTCTAATTAGGTTGGTTGTTGTAGGATTTTTGGGCTGTTTGGCCGTGTTCTGGAGGTTTTTCTTCCTAATGTTTCGCCAGTCTCTGTGGCTGGCATCTTCAGAGGACAGGAGTTACAACTCTGTCTGTGTTCTGGTGTAGTGTGTGGGATAGTTGAGTATTTGTAGCTGTGGGATCAGCTTTTTGTCCTTTTCAGGAGATTGGGTGATTATGGTGATCAGGGTGTTTTTTGTTATGGGTGTATTGTTGTGATAAGGGGAGAGATGATCTGTCACAGTGTTTGATGGGTGGCATTAGCTAGTTTTTTGTGTGCAGTCATCAGCAGTCCTTGTGACTGGGTAGAGTTCGTTGACCTTTTTGCAGGCTGCATTTTTCAGTGCTGGGAGCCAGACTTTATTGAGTTTTAAACTTTCTTCTTTTTTGTTGAAGCTCTGCTGGTGTTTGTGGATTTCAATGGCTTCCCTGTGCAGTCTAACATAATGATTGCTGGTGTTGTCCAGTACTTCTGTATTTTGAAATAGGATTTCATGTCCAGCTTGTTTCAGGGCATGTTCAGTTACTGCCAATTTTTCTGGTTGTTTTAGTCTGCAGTATCTTTCATGTTCATTGATTCTGGTGTGGATGCTGCATTTTGTGGTCCCCATATATACCTGGCCACAACTGCAAGGTATCCAGTGTATCTAATTAGGTATCTAATTAGGTTGATTCCAGCCTTGAAACCAGACTTTCTCGCCATTGACATCACTCAATTTCCTTTCCTGTTGCAGCTTACCAGGAATGTTGGTAAGTTTTTGGGTCCGAGTCCCAAGTCGGAGTCCAAGTCTTTGGTACCAAGTACCAAGTCCAAGTCTAAGACTTTGGTACCAAGTCCTGACTCCCAAGCCCCAAGTCTGAGTCCCTATTAAAAACAAGCTTTTTCCCCCCAGAAAAAAGGGAGGAAATGGGTGGATTCCGAGGTGCAAGTTTAGCCCAAGTCATTAAAAAAATTAGTCAAGTCTGAGTCAAGTTGCTGGTGCAATTTAGGTCCAACTTGACAGTGAGTCCTGCAACTCGAGTCCCCATCCCTGCAACTTATTAGGAAGGCTCTTACAAGGATCTTACTGAAGATCTGATAAAAGACAATTCTCAATAATTCTAGAGCTTGTGATGGTACTGGAACAACATTCACTGGTGTATTCAAAGGTACTGCAGCAGACATTAGCAAGATTGCTTACCATGATTGCTTTGGGTAGCAAGAGTAATAATGTATATGTATTCACTGTTTTCCAATGTCCAGTGAATGCACAGGTGTGATGTTAGGGTGCAGTTAAAGATGAATATCAAAGTTGGCAGAACAGTTAAGCAGTGTATGTCTGCTTTCCATTCATGTATGCAATGAATACGTTAATGCTTTTGTCTGAAGATGGTTTTAATCAAGATCCTATTAGCCATTTGAATGGAAAAAGCAGAGGAGAAGAAGGTGGAGGACAACCATTTGATATGAGTGCTTGAACTTATACTACCTCATTTACTGCCATCAGAAGTGGGACCAACTGAAGTAGAGTATGTTTTCATAAATGTATAAATTCCACCAGAGCCACATGTATAGATGTTTGTCACTGCTAAATTGGCTTCTGCTCTGTCCTCAAATCCTCACACTAGCTGTCTAAAGCCAGAAAGATGAAAAGCAGGAAGCACCCTTCTTAGTTACAGTTGCAAAGTGTTCAATGCATTTGTTACTGCAAACGAAAGATCTGGTGCCGCAGAACTATATTTAAGACACTTCCTAGCCGTATCTCATAATAATTATATATAACCTGGCTCTTTTATTAGTTGGATCCAGAGTCCAGGATGCATAATGAGGTGACAGAAGCTATTTTCTTTCAGGAGCAGCCCATAAAAGGCCCTGAATCAGACAGAACAACTCCGGTGAGTGAGGTGGGTTTCATGTCTCTCTTTTTTTTTTCCACTGCAAGGAAAGATAAGGGTGCATGTGGGGGTGTGGGGGTGTGGAGGGATATCTCCAAATTGTATGGGATAAACACCGGTTAGAGAAATGGTATAAACTTCTAAAATCAAAGGAGACAACCAGCAATTAAAGAAAAGTTAACATCACATGAAATTATTGGTTCAAAAGAGCATACAGTGTTTCAAATTATGAGGGGGAAAAAACAAAGGTGGGAGAACATTTTCCACAGTTCTAGTTAAAATTATCTGTTACAACCTGTGACTATCACTACTACAACACATTTCTTTTCACTGTTTTCTTTTTCAGAGTGGCTGTTAAAAGAAAAGAAAAACTCATTAAACTTTATTATACTCAATAAACATTAGTTCTTAGCCTAACAAAAGAGATGTGTTTTAAGGCTAAGAGAGAAGCTTTACTTGATTTAAATATTTGCATCTACCCATTGTTTGGGAGTGATGGAGAAGGTTGAGTCCCCAGTGGATAGATCAAAGCAGGAAGGATAAGCAGAATGTTAAGTAGCATCATTCCCACATCTCATCAGTACGTGTATGATGTCTAATTATTGCTATACCTTTCCACAGTAATGGAAGTAAGCCAGGTGGTGTATTCATGATGCTCCTTTCCTTACAATAAGTGTTTTAAGGGTGCATCTATTTGTGTTGCACTTTTACTTCATTTATATAGAACACTTTTAAGGCAATACCCAGGACAAGTTTTTAACATAAGAGCCACAAGCATTTCTTGCGAGGGAAGGGCGGGGGAGAGAGAAAGATTGAGAGAGAGAGAGAATTACTCTTTTTTAAAAGCAAAGCTTTCAATTGAAACAGGAATGTTCCTTGATAGACATGACTTCTGAATACTAATTCTCAGCTACCACTCAAAGCTCATTAGTGTGGGGCTACATTTTCTAAACAGAAATATATGCTTTAAAAGTCTACTACCTTGCACTCAAAGCCAAGGAAATTACATTGTTTCAAATGCCAGCAGCCAACATCTGGAGAAAATGAAGAGGGAAAAAAAACCCTGAAGTGGCATACAGAGAATTCTGCCCTTGGACAGAATTGCTATGACAAGACTTATAATTATACAGTATCTGAAAGCCCCTCTGGGTGCAGATTCTATTATGTTTTATTGCTCCTGAATTCACTGAAACTTTAAAAAGATCATGTTACTAATCAAGCTAACAGCAATCCTGGAAACCTTTATTAATCTGTGTTGTTTATTAAGCATATAGATGCTGACTAAACAAGTGGCTACTGTTTACTTCCTCAAGAGGCCTCCTGGATGACATTCACTTTCATGTCTATTTCCCAATGCAAGTTAAGAGAGGGGTTTAAGGGAGTGAATGAGATTCTCCTGTAAAAATCAAAGCTTGACTTTATATCACCCACTACCTGATTGCACCTGTAAAATGGTTGTAAGGCTCCAATCTTTATTAAAAAGGGTATTTATTTAAACCCATTAGGATGCATTTCGTTGCCTCTGCCTATTCCAAATGGCTTTACCAACATGAAAAGATTCTTGTAAGAATACTTGCTCTTTCCTTTATTCTAAGGATTCTTTGATTTTATAATATAGGAAGATTACAGTGCAATAGTATTATGTTATATACAAGGTCTTCCAGATGTCTTTGGTTCCATCAACCATAGGCTAGCATCACCTGGCCTATGGTAGATGCTGGCCTATGGTGAGCAGCATGGTGCAGTGGTCAAAGGGGTGGAATTCAAGTAGAAGCCAAGAAACCTGTGTTCAAATCCCCACTTGATTATGAAGCTCACTGGATGGCCTCAGACCTACTATCCTCTCTTAGTCTGATCTGCTTCATAGGATTGTTGTGAGGATGAAGAAGGAAAAAAAGAGAGTTATGGACACCAGATTGAGCTCATTGGGTGAAAGGTGGGATATGAATGTAATGAAATAGTAATTAAAAACTTAAAATCCAGAAATCGTCTAGAAGGCCACAGTTACCCAATTCTATGATGAGCTAATAAACCTGATTCATTACTGTCAATAATTGTGCTGAGACTTTGTTTTGATGATACCTTTACCAGAAGCCCTGTATAGGAATTATAAAAACACCTCAACTGGATTTGTGTGGACAGATATGAATAGCATTTTGGAATCCAGCAGATCCGAAGATGTCTTCTTCTTGCTCTATGCTATTGCTGCCAATTCCCCTGCCAATGGGAGCTTTCCAACAGCAGCAGAAGTAGCCAGCCACAGCAGGCACATTGGCCACATGAGTGCTGCTCTCCATTGGCAAAATCGATTTATGAATTACAATTATGACATGATCCTAAGAGCGCACCACCATGGGCCTGTCCAAACATGCCATGGGGCCCATGCATGTTTCAGGTCACCACCTCAATCAGGTGTTTACATTGGGACAGGGAAAGGGTGATAAATCATGACACAGTGTGATATGTTGTGTGTTATTGTTCATCTGAGGTTGTATTTACCTAATTTTCAGATCTGCTAAGGATCAGATTATTTTTATTATGTCCTGATTAGAGATGGGGGTATTCGTATTCATATAAGAATATGAATATCCCCGCACAGCTGGACGTAATGAGGGTCTGGCCCCGTGGGGCCAGACTGTCCACTCACGTGTCCGCCACCAGTTCCGCTCTCCCTTCCAATTTTCCGGAGCTCAAGGTGGGCTATCCACTTGTCAGCCTGGCAATGAGACTCATATTCCCTCCTTCTGCCAGGAGTGGATAGCCGACCGTGAGCTCTGGAGCGACTGGAAGGGAGAACTGAGCCAGCGGCGGACGCATGAGTGGACAGTTATGTCCAGCTGTGTGGGGGTATTTGTATATGAATACGAATACCCCCATCTCTAGTCCTGATACATAAAACCATAGAATTCAAAGAGGGTATCCTTTCTTTTTCACGTGACAGTAGCTGTTCATCTGTAGGAAATGCTATGCAGATGCTTAAGTGCTGCCTGGTGTCAATGATGGACTGGATGAGAGTCAACAAACTGAAACTGAATTCAGGTTAGGTGGAGATTCTGCTGTTGGGAAAATCATGGGGCCAGTTAAAGGGATATTTATCAGGCCTCAGTGAGGTTACATTTCCCCTGAAGGATCAGGTTCACAGCCTGTGGATATTCTTGGACCCAGTTCTCCAAGAATAATTCAACCTTTGGAGGTTGAATTATCAACAAATGCCTTTTATCAGCTTTGGTTGATTGCCTATCTACACCCCTACCTGGATAAGAAATGCCTAACAACAGTGGTTCATGAGTTGGTTTCTAAAACAGACTACTGTAGCACTCTCTACTTAGGACTGCCCATGAAGTCAGTATGGAAATTTAGCAGGTCCAAACTACAGCAGCCAGAATGATTACAAGTACCAGCAGAGATGAACCCAAATCCCCAGTCTTCATTGGTTCCCTGTCAGTTTCTGTGCTAAATTTAACGTGTGGGTCACAACTTATAATGCTACATATATGTACTCTTTTGTAACAATTTTGTAACACAAAGTGTTCAAAATGGGGTTGATTTGAAAGTGGGAGCAGAGACAAGGTTTCTAATCCTGCTCCTTTCCTGTCACTATCTGCACAGGAAGAGAGCTGTCCACAGAGGAAAGCCCGTATGGAGACACATAAGAGTCTCTCCATGTGACTAGGAATCTTGAAAAACCAGGATGCCCGACTGCATGAAGAGACTCCATGTGTAGCACACTGACTTCTCTTCAGAGTGTCCTTGTTTAAGTGAAGAAAGCAACACTTGGTGGGCAGTACTAGAACTCTTTCCTTGCCCTCTTTTTCAAATTACCCCCTTTCCCTAAATGCCTGATTAAGGGTATTAATTCCTTCAATTAGTTATACAAGATATATATCTGGCCTTTGCACAAAATGTCAGAATCCTGTCAGAATCCTGAATTCCTGTCAGAATTCTGAATGCAGCTTTTCCCTGACTGCCACATAGAGACAAAAAACAGGTTTGAAAGTGCTGTGTTACTGAAATCTTGTAACTAAAACTCAGCCTATAGTAGCTACAACCCATAGTAGCTGCAAACTGAATGCTTTTATGCAAGCATCCAAGAGAAAACTGATCACACACCAAAATATAATCATAAGTGAACAGAGAAGTAGGAAACAAAGCAGAACCAAATGTCATTGGAAAATTTGGTCTAGGGAACATAAACGAAGCAGGACAATGACTCATAGAGTTCTGTAAAGCCAGCAGTCTGTTTATGGCAAATACATACTTCAAGCAACCAAACAGATGATGCTACATGTGTACTGTATAGATGTGCAATATAGAAACCAAAAGACTACTTAATTGGAATGAGGAGATGGAGATGGAGAAGCTGTATTTGAAAATTGAAAAAGATAATTCATACAGGGAAAAGAAAAGAAAAACTTAGAAGGGTGATGGAAGAAAAGCCTAACATTGCTGAGAACCGATGAGAAGAAAAAGTAAAACATAACAAAAACTTGGGGCTTTCATTGCCCTTGAACATTGCTTTGTTGACCCCCCCCCATCCCATTTAATGGCTTGCAGGCCATGATCATTGGGTTCATCTCCAGTTAGTGCTTGTATATCAAGTTGCTATCTCTATTTTTTTATTGTTGTGATACTCTTGGACAGGAGAATAGACTGCTGTGTTTCACAAAGTAATGCCTCACCCCTCTCCCTTCATTTCAAATGAATAAACATGGTACAGCACAGGCTTTATGAAGATCATATATTTCCAGCTAGAAGCCTGGGAGCACGTGCAATAAGTAGCTAGTATCTGTTTTTGACTAAAGTGACCGGAACAGAAGAGGAAAAATAAGTATGATCATTCATTTAAAGGCCAAAGAGACCTCAAAAACAACATTCCTACTGCTGTTCTGTGTTGTCCTGAATTTAGACCACACAGTTTTCCATTTACAACTGAACCTTTATTCTGTTTGAGAAAATGCTTGAAGCTGTTTTCACTTGAACGGCTATAACACAAAGCTGTAAAAAAGGAATCATGGAGCATTGCTGAAAGACTTGGAAACATATCAAAACTCTTCGTCTGTAGCAAATCTCTGAGAAGAGTTTATATGAAAAGACAATACAGCTACATCTATATCCTTACATGCAGGACTGCTCACAAGTTGATGAGACAGGAGCCATAGTTCAATTAGGCTTGAACCCCAAACAACGACCTGTATAGGGCATAGCCCCACTCCCAATAGCACAGTACTTGCCTGTTAGTTTTATATCTAATGGACTTTCTCCATCTAATATCCACATCAGTTGAACAATTTTAAAAAACACATGAAACTCATTTGTATCCACAAATTTTCCTAACATATGCATATGGGGGAAGTTCCTATACAAAATTCAAGATACTTTAAATGTCTGCATGTGAAGGTGCACACCATTGTGCCAGTGACCATACAACTAGCATTGCAAGCCCTGGTGTGTGCAATCTCATTGCAGAATGTTATGGATTGTGCTTACACACATTCAAACAATGCATACAGTTTATAGCATGCACACATTTGGGGAAGGGAAAAAAGGCAAGAAAAAGGGTATGGATTGCATGGCATTTAAAAAGAAGCAGCAGCAGTGAAACAAAACTCAGACTGAACACGAGTGAGGTGGAAAAACAGGGGAGTCTATGGATGTAGACATACATATTTGTGTTCCTACAATAGATGCATTTCAGCTGTGGCATTCTTGTACTTGCACTCTCTCTTGGCTCAGGTAAAGCAACTCTGTAGCCAAAGGGAACCAGGTCACCTACAAAGTCACAGCCTTACTTTTTGTTTCTGCTGTCCACGAACACTAATCTCTTGCTGTCTTCTGCAAATAGACCGAAGCTGGCTCTCAGTCTAATTTCTAGTTCCAAGAATTTAATTCATCTGCTCTTTGACAATGTTCATTTTTCAAAAGTCAGCACATATTATTGTAGATTGTTGCCTAATTTCTCATCTGAAAATCTTCCCTGACATTATACAGTATGTGACCCAAATAAGCTAAGTGCTTCGCGAAGCACATTTCCCAGCATTGACAGATATATCACAGCTTCTTGTACAGATGCTTAAAAACAGAGGACAGGCATTGGGGAAAGGTATGTGCAAGCAAAGAGCAAGTTGAAAGAATAAAATTGTTAGAAAAGTCTACCTCATTTCTGATATGTCACATAAAAGCCCAATTTGCAGGGTATCAGACATTTCCAGGAGTCCCCATATGCATTCCCACTGGCTTTGCTACAACACTGAGAAGGCCTGAAGGTACTGTGATGTCCATCAACAATTTAATATGATTAGTAAATGGAATCTGCTAGAATTTCTGAAGTCGGTGTTGAGTTTTAAAACAGAAATCATTGTTAACTAGGTCATCTCTGCTTTAGGCCATAACTAGGCATAAAACCTTTCAAAGAACTCTTTAAGTTATTCTGATGTTGTCAAAACTTGTCTAATAAGCTTGTCATCTTTTCTTCTTCTCAGGTGTCAAAAGAATTGAGTTTGACCAAGAGGTAACTGGGTCACTTGGGCACGCCATGTACCTGTGGCTTTATTTGCCTAAGGGGCTTGTTCAGATTTACCGTTCTGCCATGTTCTATTTAGTATGCCTCCCTAGAGTACATTTGATCAGCTTAGAAGACATGCTGATTTCACATTTTCTGTTTGTTCGTATAAAAAAAAGCCAGAATGCAATTTGGTTGATATGAGAAAGAAAAAAAATTACTCTCTGCTGTTGAATTTCATCCTTTTTATGAACTGAGGCAACTCTTGAACAGGTACTGATATCTTGCAGAACCCCAAGTACCTCACTCTGATCTCTCCAATTAACAAAATAAAGACTAATAGGAATTCCATTACCCTGCCATTGTCATGAAAAATGCAGTGTTGGAATGCATTGGCTTTGCTTACTCATATACAGCCTGTTATCTGTTAGGAACAGGTAGATTACTCATATGGCATTAAATATAGTAAATATAGTTATTCCCCATAATTTATCAAAATAATTCTATGGTTTGTTTAAATGTTTGAACTCTACTGAATGCACAATTGCTTCATTTACCCTTTTTTAAAAACTACCCGGGGGACTATTTATTTATATATTTATTTTTTAAAAAAATATTTTAAAAAAACATTTTTACCCCACCTGGAAGCTTATATGTACTTCACAGCACCTGTGTTTTGCACAAATGTCAGATATCTTCTATAGCTAATTAAAGGAATGACTACCCCTATTTAGGCATTTAAGGGAAAGGGTTTATTTGAAAGAGAGAACTGGGAAAGAGTTCTAGTACTGCCCACCAGGTGCCACTTTCTTCACTTAAAGAAGGACACTCTGAAGAGATGTCAGTGTGCTATACATGAAGTCTCTTCATGCAGTCGGGCATCCTGGTTTTTCAAGATTCCTAGAGACTTTTGACTTAAAGAGACTTATGTATAGAAGGGGTTTTCCTCTGCAGACAGCCCCTCTCCCTGTGTAGATAATGACAGGTAGGGAGCAGGATTAGAAACCCTGTTCCTGCTCCCACTTTCAAATCAACCCCATTTTGAACACTTTGATGAGGCTATTGTTACAAAGAATGAATGGATATGTAGAATGATACCTTAAATTGAGCACAGAAACTAACAAGGAACCAAAGAAGACTGGGCATTTGTGTTCATCTCTGCTGGTACTTGTAATCATTCTGGTTGCTGTAGTTTGGACCTGCTGAAGTCTCTGCAGAATAAGAATGGACGCTCCGCCAGGCGCGAAGCTGCCGTGGCAGGAGAGCTTTGTCCTCCCGTCCAGAGAATGGCATCACGGGTGGATGATGCCACTCTCAAGGAGGGCAGAGGGACTGAGTTTTTAAAAAGCAGAGTCCCTCTTTGCCCGGCCTCTTTTGCATCAGCCGAGCAAGAGACAAGCCGTGCTGCTCCGGCAAGAGTGGTTTTTACTTTCCCTGCTCGTGGCTGAGAGAGGAGCCTCAGGATTTTTGGGTTGCGCAGCAGCACAGCCCCGGGTTGTTTTCTTACTGGTCTTTTAATTGTTTTGTGGAGTAGGGAGGAAATGGGGGGAGCCTTCTCCCTTAGCTATTGTGGTGTAAATAGAAGCCTTATTAAAAAAAACTGGAATGGAGTTGTGAATGGGACGCCAGAAGTGTTGAGAGAGAGAGAGAGAAAAGCTAATTAAATTAAATAGTTATAGGTGGTTATATCTTGGTTCAAAAAACAAAACAAAACAAAAAAGCATGGAAACAGTAAGCTTTTGGGGTGGGTGCTAAGCACCCTGTTGGGCTCAGCCTAGCGGTTGTTGCCCAGCATATTCGAAACAAAACAAAACAAAAAGGAAGTATTTGGGTTGGTTGCTATATATATATATATAAAGAAGATAAAAGGAATTTTAGATACATAAATAGATAATTAGGAGAGGAGGGCAATTTCCTCTGACCTAATATATATATATATATTTAAAAAGGGACAAAGTTTTTTAAAAGGCAAGTAGCCTGCAAAGCTAAGGCCCCAGCCAGACCTCCACCTGTAATTTCTTCATCTGAAGATGAGGAGTGGCCCAATTACAGTTCTATTACAGTGAATTGGAACTGGAAGAGAGCCATTGCTCAGGAGGCTGGTAATACGGCCACCCCAAGGAGGTTACGTAGTGGATCTATGGCACACAGGATGGTTGAGTTGAGGCAATTGAGTGATGTAATGTTGTCATGTATTGCTCTCCTAGAAAAGAGTTTCTGCTTCGGCAGGAGCATCTTCGGCAGTGTCAGCAGGTGGTGGTCACCCGTCCAAGTGTATCGACGCAGAAGCAGGCATGAGGCTCAAGCTTCTGGCAGTGCTGAGTAAGCAACCGAATGATGAGGAGCCGGGTAAAGAGGAGCAGACCTGCCAAGGCGCATGAGGTACCGGCAGGCAGGCAGGCAGAGGTTGACTTTGCCACAGTGGGCACTGACTGACAGGAGTCAGAGGTACCTTACACCAATGCTGCAGTACCAGTTGCAAGTGAGGCAGCAACCACATTCACACACACATATAGAAGGGATGTGGCCTTGGGGGGAAGTTGGCCTCGGATGACTGCTGGCTCACTGCTCGGCAACATAAGGAGAGGTTTATCCACAGTGGGAGTGCCCATGCCGGATTTGAAGCCTTGCACAACACCTTACCCGCAGTGGTCCCTTCCTAATCAAACTCCAACTGGCTGGATAGGTCAGTGGTCGGGTGTTGTCTGCGGAGCTAGAGGCTGGGAGTTTGATGCCCTGCTGTGCATGCTCCTTGTAAGGCCACGTGTGGCCTTGGGCAAGCTGTGCAGTCCCTGGACGTAAGAGCCTTGGGTCCTTTTTCCTGAGCTCTGATGGGCCGGTTGTTTTGACCCCGCCTGTTGCTGGGAATTAATGCTAAGGGGTCCTGCAGTCCAAACAGTGCAGGTTCCATCACCAATGCTCAATATGGGAGCATTTCATGGTTCAGCCACATGTCTTAGGGGTTGCCCTGGACCAGGTGGCTACATGGTCCCAAGCGGTAGCCATCCAGCCCATCTGCTGCTTCAAAAGGGCCCCAGTCCAATTTCCCAGGAGATATGCAGGGTCTGTTGTACTTCATCTGAAGTGGGAATGGATGCTGAAGTGCTGGGCAGGGCATTCATACAGACTTTTCAGGTAGGACAAGGGAACCCGGGTTCCTTTAGTGAAGAAAAAACAGTAGGTCCCTGTACTGTAATTACCGTCTTGGGGATTGCTTTAGTCACCATCCAGCAATCAAGCAGATTGGCAACAAAAGTTGTGGATCTCAGGATTTGAATTCGGGACCTGTTACAACGAGCCGGAGTTGCGTTGAGGATGCTGCCAGAAGTAGTAGGTTACCTCAACTTTGGGGCAAAGTGTTTGCTTTAGACAGGGTTTTTCGTGGAAGGATGTGCGAAACCATGAGTGGGTTCACAAACCCGCACCACAGCGGTGACTTCAGTGGGAATAAAGAGGACCTGCGCATCTGTTTACAGTTCTTCGATAGTTTTAATCAAACTCATTCTGAGAGATGAGTTGCGCTTAGGACAGAGTTCTGGTCCACTCTGATGCTGCTGGATCAACTGGATACAGGGGGCCAATGGAGTGCCAGCTTTGGCCGATGGAATGGCGTGACTTCAAGGTCACCTGTGATCTCCATTCTTGAAATTTTTGTCCAATATTGTGAGCCTTATGGCTTTGGGCTGACATTTGGACCAATTCTACTGTCATGTTTTGGCATGACAACAAGGTGGTGGTCAAGAGGAAAATACCCTTTCATCAAGTGATAGAGTGCCAGCCTATGGCCAATGGATTTGAGTGACTTTAAGTCACCTGGGATCTTCATCCTTGGACCTTTTTTCCAGGATTGGAAGCCCTATGGCTTTGGGCTGACATTTGGGCTAATTCGGCCACTTTGTTATGGTGAGAACAAGGAGGTGGCCACAAGGTAAATACCCTCACATCAAGCGATTGCGTGCCGGCCTTTGGCCAATGGATTGGAGTGACTTGAAGTCACCCAGGATCTTACATCCTTGGAGTTTTTTCCAATATTGGGAGCTCTATGGATTGGGGCTGACATTTGGGCCAATTCTGCTGTCATAATTTGTGTGATAGCACGGCTGTGCTCCATGTGGAACAATATCCTCACAAAATCTCAGAGGGTTGTGCGATTGGTGAGCATTCACATTGCACTGTTTGAGATATAACCTCGAGTCGCTTGCCATATGCCTGGCATAAATATTGAGCTGTGTGACACCCTGTCCCACCAATAGATCGACCGGTTCAGGGCGTTGGCTCGGGAAGCTCAGGCTCAACCAGAGATATTGTCACAAGAGACATGGAGCATTGGAGGAGTGAAGCCGACAGGGCAAGCAGTTTAGCAGTCAATCCTAGTACCCGGTTCAGCTATGAAGCTGCTTGCGAAGAAATTTTTGCATTTTGCTGTGGAAAGGCTTGGGTATACCGTGGCCTATAACACCACCCCTATGTCCCCAAAATGTTTGTTTCAGTTAGGTCAATTTTTGGGAGCAGATTTACATGGAACAACATGAGGTCAAATTATTTAAAGCAGCGATGCTTTGTGCAATTTTTGGGGTGTTTAGAATTAGAAACCTCGTAAGGGAGTCAAAAGTAGACAATTCAAAACAGCGTTACAGATGGATTACTTATTTGTCTCCGAAGACAGAGTCTTGCTCCATCTCCGCCAATCTAAGAGGGATCAATTAGGAAAAGGTCATGTGGTAAGCTTAGGACGTTGTTCAGTGAGGAGCTTTGCCTGGTTAGAGCTTATCTGCCTATATTGAGATAAGGGGGACTTCAGCAGAGGATCTATTTCACCATAGGGTGGCTCTCAGTTTTGGACTGCCACTTCCTGAGGTCTGCGCAAGGCAGGCGTTGTGGGATAGAAATTTGGCACCCCCTCATTGAGAATAGGTGCAGCATCCACAGTAGCAGTTTTTGATATGGGGAAGACCAGATAAAGAAAATGGGAAGGTGGTCTTCCCACAGGTTCAAAACTTATATAAGTTCTCTACCTCAATAGATGCTAGTGTTTGTTTTCTCTTTCAGGATTCCAGGTGGTCGCCACCCGGTTGCGAGTTGTTTTGTGTGGCCACAGTTATATACATTGGGCGGCGAAGTATGCTTTGCACACCGGTCGGGGCCACAATTCAGGCCTTGGTGATCGGGCCACAGTGGAATTTAAGGGGTGAAAGTGCATGCTCTGGGACCAGCTGAAGGACCTGGTATCCCAGAGTATGAATGAGGCTCCCCCTGATTTATTGATGTTCACCAGGGAGGACATGACTTAGCGCAGAGAACAGGCAAGTCATTGATATTACAGGTGATTGAGGATTTGCAGACCATGTAGACCGACTTTCCAGCTCGAAGCTGATATGGTCAAGCATAATTCCGAGAATGGTTTGAAAGGCTGATTGCGATCCTAGACGCATTGACCGTGCACGGCGTGGTGTGAATCATGAAGTAACCAGAGCCATGAAGGCTAGGTTGGGGTTGGTAATTAAGCATCTTGTCATTGAGTTCGCCAGCTGGAATGGTACATAAGTGATGGGGTTTACTTGTCCGATACAGGTTTGGGCCTTTTTCTGAGGGACATACAAGGGGGCGTTTCGGCCGAAATTTTCGGCTGTGTTGGTGGGCTTGGGGCATATAAATAGCCCCACGCCATGGCGAGTAATGCGAAGGGAAGAGTCAGGGTGAGTTCATGGAAGACACAAGGTGCAAAAATATTCCATCTCCCGATCAGGTGGTGCCAATAGGACTGCTGAAGAGAGGTAGTTTCTCCATGGGGGGACCTCCTGGGCAGCAGTTCACCTAGGGTCATGAGGCTCGGTGGGCTGGGGCGTTGGGAGGTAACCCTATCACTGGGCACCTGAATACGTGCTGTACAGATGACAGCACAACTCACCTTGCTCTTGAATGATCCGGATGTAAAGGCTACACCGGATTTGGAGATAATATCGCACTACGTTAGGTCCCCTTGTAGATTGGGGATTTATTTTAAATAGTTAATAAAGTTGTGGCCAAAGTTTTAACCCAACAACCTGTGTCCGCCTCTTTATTCCAGGCTGGGGGGACAATGTTGAATTACAATGTAGACATTGGCTAAAAAATAATTCAAATAATAAGGAGGGAAGAGAGGCAACAGCTTGATACAGAAGCACTAATTGGAGATGAACCCAATGATCATGACCTGCAAGCCATTAAATGGGATTAGAGGGTCAACAAAACAATGTTCAAGGACAATGGAAGCCCCAAAGAGGGTTCTGATAAGGACATTCTCACATAATAAGAACATACCAAGTCCCTGGTGCCACAAAAATCTGTCAGTCCAGAAGCTATGGAAGTGCTGGATGTAATTGGTTGTAATTAGCTGAAGATCAGATTGTTTGGAAATCCTGTGTGTATGGGCCCTAGATTTAGAAAGGTATAATTCTGTCTATCATTGGGAGAGCATGAACTGCCCTACTTCTTACCTCTCCCTTATCATATGGGACTGGCCATTCCAGTAGCATGGGTTCAAATATGAATAGGTAGAAATCCTTGTGTACAAATGTCTAGCATTTTTATTTACAGATATATTGATAAAGGTTATAGAGACAGTGTCTATCTGCAAGTCTGCTGTTCAGGTTCTTCCTCCCTAAAATACATTGTGAGACACTCTAGAAATGTCAATAAAATAAATAAATATATTAGAGTTGAGTGCTTTGACTGTTTCAGCCTTTAACATGCTTTTACAATGTGACCTTTTTTGCCAGTTGAAAGACTACTGTTCCTGGATACAGGATATGTGTCTCATCTAGTAAGGCCCACGGTGTCATGAGAGGATGCTCTTCTCCAGAAGCCTTGGGTACATTGTGTGTCAACAAAGTAGAATCATTCTAGTTGAAGTGATCGTGGGATATGCTCATCATGGAGATGCAACTAGTGCCAAAAACTATGAATATTTTATTACCAATTAAAAGCCCCTTTGCTTTCTCAGGAATTGTAGCTGTTTGCTATTTTCTGTTTTATTGTATTCCCCCCTCTCTTTATGATTGTGAAGTGCTGAGTGCATTGTGGTTAAGTGCTGTATTGCATGTGTGCTGACACATAACACAAATCATAAACACAAATCCTTTTTGCAACGAACAAAGATGTTTTCAAATCCCGCCCCCTTCTAGTTATGCTTTAGCTTAGATAACAAATTGCATAATCACTTCAGTAGGTATCCACTTTTTTACTTGACTAGACTCAAGCATGAACCACTTGCCCCCTCGCTGCTTGAAACTGATTTCTGCCACTTTTTCTACTGTATTTTTAACACTACAAAAAGCAGAGGAAGTAGCATGTGAATAACATAGATTCGAAGGTGTTTGTTTAACCACTGCTGGATGTCAGGCTTGTTTAGCAATTAAGGGGTGTTTCATGTTTCATTTGATAGCGAGCTCCCATTCCAAACCTTCTTTTCTGTTCCTCCTCTGATCATACAGGGAGAACACCAAAAAGTAGCCTATGTTATAAGTCACTTCTTGTATACCACCAATTGAGAAGTACTTAGTTAACAGCAATTCTGGGTCTTGTTCTCCTGACATGATATTACTTGTTTATGTTTTCTTTAACAATGTTGCTGTCAGATGTTTATTTTTAGGACTGTTTTTAAAAATTAATAATACTGATTAGCCTGATGTACATTAAATGTTATTACAAATGTGCGTTCAGTCAGTGATTACATATGTGCATCTTTAAATTGCCATTCATCCTTGTGTACCAAGATAAGACAGCATCTGCAGGGCTGCCTTATCTAAAATGAGCTTTTCTAATATAATAGCTGAAATTCTGTTGCGCAAATGACTCAACTTTTAAATGCGAATTGCCGTAAGTTAAGAAATCCACATAGGCATTATCTGCTACATGCTGAGTCATGCCACTCAGATAATGTCCCTGGGTTCAAATACATAATATCAGTCTAATCATTTCTCTTGTGTTGACCTTGCTGATCACATAGTTTGAAATTCTGTTACCTAAATCAAGGTTGTTGTTGTTTAGTTGTTAAGTCGTGTCCGACTCTTTGTGACCCCATGGACCAGAGCACGCCAGGCCCTCCTGTCTTCCACTGCCTCCCGGAGTTGGGTCAAATTCATGTTGGTAGCTTCGATAACACTGTCCATCCATCTCGTTCTCTGTCGTCCCCTTCTCCTCTTGCCTTCACACTTTCCCAACATCAGGGTCTTTTCCAGGGAGTCTTCTCTTCTCATGAGAAGGTAGTAAGAGCCAAATCTGCTCCA
Organism: Intellagama lesueurii; assembly: GCA_037013535.1. Taxonomy (NCBI): domain Eukaryota; kingdom Metazoa; phylum Chordata; class Lepidosauria; order Squamata; family Agamidae; genus Intellagama; species Intellagama lesueurii. The sequence goes on along the minus strand of JBAJHW010000003.1, from coordinate 51,719,853 downwards.
GAAGAATCACTCTCCTTTCATCCTCTCTAAACTCAAACTTTACTACTCATCATCTTCCTAAGGGTTTCCATATTCACAGGCCTGAAACAAATTGTTCACAGGGTTACATGATTTTTAAGTTATTGATGTAGTCAGTTTCTGAAATCCTTTCGCTCAGTGTAGTAAGTTGTGTTAGAGTAGACCCATTGAATCAGTGGTGGATTTGGTGAGTCAACTTCTCTGTACATTCCATTGGTTCAAATGGACCTACTCTTAATTGCAACTTACTATGCTAAAGTAGGTCACACCTAGAGTAGATCCATTTGAATCAATGAAACTTACTGAGGAGATGACTCACCAAATCTCCACTGATTTAATAGGCCTACTCTAGTATGACTTACCACGCTAAGCAATAGGATTTCACTCATTCAGATTTTTCTGTATAATGAATACAAACACTGCTGTGGTTCCACTAGTTGCCAATGCACTTCCAAACTCTATTGCAATGCCAATATTTAACTGAAGTGCTGATGCTAACCTGACATGGTCCAGGTCACCTAAAAGATCTTCACTAGTGCCAGCTTGCCTATGTTCTGAGGTCACCAACAGAGACCTTTCCCTTTTCCCACCACCAAGTGTGGTTAGAGTCAATACAAATGAGAGATGGTTTTCAATGGTAGCTGATTTGTTACCTCTGGATTCAGCTTCCATTGAAGATTCATCAGGGCCCATCTAGCCTTTCTTCACAGGTCTTCAGGAAAGTCTTTGCAGGTCTTCAGTCACCCTTCCTGAGGTTATGGCTCTGGGTCTTATTACAGATGCCTTTACTGATTTAGGTTCCTTGTGGGTAAGAAAAAAGGACATAGCCTTTTCTATATTCTAGTGATGCTCTCACAGAAAACGCTCCTTAAGGACATCTGCTTTGCTCTTTCAGTAGCTACTATTCATCATTTTGTCAAAATATGACTCTTTATGGTAACTTCAAGGAAAGGCTGATGACTGCCATCCTTTCCTTATTCCCTCCTCTTTGTTAGGCTAATTTCCCTTTTCATTCCATTGACCATTCTGTGCTTCTTATTCTTTTTTTTCCTTTTTCTTTCTTTTTTTTTTAGTTTAATCAATTTGTTGAGATGACTATTTTTATTGCATAGTTTCAGTTGTGGTTTACCGTGAAGTGCACAGTTACTTAGCGGATAATTCCCATTATGTTCAATAGTGTTTATCTCCAAATCAGTATTATAGGTTTGCCATGTAGATTTTGTTAGCCACTTTATGTTTCTGTAAGGAAAGCAGGCTAAAAGGCCTAGGATAAAACAAAATAGCTAGCCATAATAAGATCATCACACAATGGATAACGTCATACTACAGCCTCTTTATTCATGACTTTGTTAGTACAGTGGTACCTCGCTAGACGATTGCCTCGTTAAACGACGAATCCGCTAGACGATGAGGTTTTGCGATCGCTGTTGTGCTTCGCAAAACGATGATTCCTATGGGCGCTTTTCGCTGGACGATGTTTGGGTCCGTGCTTCACCAGACGGGCCTCTCCCGTGACCCCCCCACCCCTTTCAGAAGCCTCCCGGGGCGCAGGGGAAAAGCGGAATTTTTTTATTTCCAGCTTTCCCCCCTGAATTTTCTGGGCAGAGAAAGCCTCTTATTAGCCCGCCCATCAGCTGTTTGTCGGGAGAGGGGAGGGGGAAGGAGCGGAGAAGAGGACAAAATGGCTGCCGGGGCTTCTTCAGCAGGTAAACATGCAGTGGAAATGCACCCGGGGAAGCCTCTGAAAGCAGTGCTTTGCAGTGGGGGGGCGTGGGGGGGCGGGCCTGCCCCTGTCACCCCACCCACCCACCCACCCCGTGGCAAAGCGCCGCTTTCAGAAGCCTCTGGGGTGCTTTTCCACTGCCTGTTTCCCTACTGGGAAAGCCGGGAGAAGCCTCAGAAACCCTGCTCCTATCAGCTGTTCGTCGGGAGAGGGGAGGGGGAAGGAGCGGAGAAGAGCACAAAATGGCTGCTGGCTGCCTGCTGCCTGCCGGCTTTTAGCTGTTTGGTGCTCTTTTCCGGATGTTCCGCTGCTACCAGGCACTATGAGAAGCCGGGGCTCAGTCTACAGTACCTGGTAAGTGACTTTCTTTTAATTTTTTTTAAGTTTCTGTGCTTTTCTTTCCCATCGGAACGCATTAATTAAATTCCAATCATTCCTATGGGAAATTTGGTTTCGCAAGACGATGTTTTCGCATGACAGCGATTTGTCTGGAACGGATTAACATCGTCTTGCGAGGCACCACTGTATTTGTAAAAATATATATAGATGTAGTGTGGAATCCAATAGTGCTCATCTGTCAGCAGAAAGGGCAGTGTTGATAGAACAAAGCAAAACGAAGTGTGCTGCTTATATACCATACCATAACGCTTTAAAAACTCTCTGGGTGGTTTATGTGAGGGTTCAGCTTTAGGCTCCTTCCTTCGGTCAAATAAATCAGGAGATTTTTGTAATTTTTAAACAGGGGTGAGGTTTATTGGGGTATTCAACACACAACCGGTATCAACGACGTCTTTCCATCGCTTCTCTCCTGCCAACAACGGGTCAGTCAGGGGTTTCCATCCTTCAACTAGGAACGGGTTCCCGTCACCCGTGTTCCACAGACCTGGCCTGTCTATGGATGTGTTCAGGGTCACTGTCTGTCCTGCTTCTCCATCCAGTAAGGGAACAGTGTCATCGTCCCGATCGTCCATCCAGCCGGAGTGTTCGACCGGTGTTGGGGTCACTCAGGGTCCTCCCTGTATCCCTTCCTCCTCATTTTGCTCACCCTCCATTCTATTCTCTCTCTCTCTTTTCTCTTTCAACTTTCTCCTTTTCCTCTCAGTTTCCTCCGCCACTCCCTGGCTTCAGCCTCTCCCCAATAAGAGAGTCTTGGGGGGATTTCTCTTCTCCACCTGTAATCTGCTTCTTCCTTTGGGACTCTCAATCTTTCCCACGTGCCAGTCCAGGGGTCCTCCATCCATACCCACTCCCAGCCTGGCGGTAAACCTTCCTCCTTTCTTTTTATATCTGCTGTCCCCGCCTCTATCTCCACCCTCTTCTGCTCTACTCCTGCCATTTTCTCCTGAGCCCCCTCAACCGTTAGCTTTTGTAATTCTCCCTCTAATTCTCGCGTATCTGTCCCCCGCTGTTCTGTTTTCTTAGGAGCTGAGATGGGCAGAGTCTGAGTCTCTCTCTCAGTTGTCATGGGGAGGGACGGCACTCCAGCAAGAGGGCTACTACTCTCGCCCCTCGTCTCACAGTTTACAATTTACAATTTAATTATGCAGTCTCCACATCGCCGCCACACACACACACACCCATGAGCTGGGTACTCAATTTACTGACCTTGGAAGGATGGAAGGTTGAGTCAACCCTGAGCTGGCTTCCTGAGGCCATCTAATCAAACTTAGTTTGTAAGCAGAGTCTTGACTGCAGTACTGCAGTTTAACCACTGTGCCACAAGAACAGCCTTATTTTTTTTCCATAACACCTTCCCACAAAGCGTCTCATGAAGTCTGGGAAACCCTTAAGATTGGATGTTATAACTGCAACGTATCCTCCCATTGGCTGCCCAGAGCAGATCTGTTGGGCATGCAGGAGATGTAGGGAAGGAGGAATGTAAGTGAAATGTTCTTGGATGAATAGAAATCCACTTGCACAATGTTGGATGTCCCTCTCTCCCCACCCCCAGATACAGGCAGCAGCTGAACTGCTCTGCAAGCAAGGTGTTTTTGCAAAACTCTCTATTTTTTCAAGGAGAAAAGAGGAAGTTAACTTGGCCAAGCCTGGACAACTTGTGGCTCTCCAAATATTGTTTCACTGCTACCCCTACCAGAGGAACCAGTGACTTCAAACTGTCTGCCCCAGGCCTAGAACAATGAGAAATGTGTTGGAAAAACATTTGTTTTCTGAAAAGCCAGAAATTATGTACTTGGAATCAGGAATAGAACTCCATGCCAGAGGATGTGGTTTCAAGAAAAAACAAGCCCCAAATCCTCTCATTTGCAAATTAAGAATTAGTAACTACCAGTTGATAAACCATGAAGCCATGTCGATGATCTCATTATCACAATTCATCTGCCATGAATGTGGAATTATTGGTCTCATGTGGACAAATATTCAAAAATAATGGTTTTTTCTATATTACAGTTATGCAACATCAACTCAAAAGAAGATGCAGGTACAAAGGGATGTTAGAAGTTGCTCAGCTGTACTATCCAGGGCTTCCACAGAGACAGAAACATGGTCGAACCTGAGTTTCAGAAGGCCATTGGGGACAGGTTAAATACACAAGAGCACTTTGTCTCACATAAACACAATATGGCAAGCATCCCTTGAAGCAATAATCTGTCCTTCCCCACAGATAAACCTGCAGTTTAATATCACCAGGGGCTCTCATTAGTTCTGTACCTCCACCTTCTCGGGCTGGGATTGTTGCCAAAAAGATTCTGCTGTTCTCCACTCTACCGTTAAGAGCGGCTTGTAAAACAGCAGAAGCATGGAAACCTTGTACAAGGTCCCATAACAACATATTTTATCAGTTTCCAGACAATCTATCAAGGTATAAAAATGACATTTTTCCAGTAGCAACTCTTTGTGTATTTTTATCAAGTATTTACATATTGACAGAAACGTTACTACTAATACATTCCAAATCAGGGAACAAAGGGAGGAAATTTCAATGTCACTGAAATCTGCTGAGCAAATGTCAAGGTTTTTAATACAGGGAAAGGATATACTTCTTGACGGGGGCAAGTGGCTTATTTAGCAACTGGCTTCAGTTTTTTACACTATATGTATTTCTGAGGACATGGGAAAGACAAGAGAGGCAAGAGAGACAGCAGTGAGAAAAAGCAATAGTCAAACAAAGCCAGCATAAATGAAATATGAAGATTGCTGTATTGAATATGGCTTGGCAGAGAATACTTGTTATTATGTAAATATGACATGGCAAAAGTCCTATTAATGTTGGTAATGGACTGAAGAAGGCAAAGAAATTGAAGTTTAAGGTCCCTTGAAAGACAGATCTCTGTTAGAGGAAATAATGTTTCCCTTGAATACTCAAGTTCCCAGTTTATGCACTCCCAGATTCAGGCTTCAAAGAGCATGTTTAGCTCCACCCACTCCTGAAGACTTTGGATCTGGCAATAGTGACACATGCCTTAATTATACTCCATTTGCACTGCTATAAGGTACTCTATATAGGGCCTTAGAGAAGGTTTTTGAAATGTCAGTTGATTCAGAATGCAGTGTACTAGACCGTTGATCAGCAACAATTACATATATGTACCTGCTTATGACTTCATAATATTTATTTATTTGTTTGTTTGTCTGAAATATTTTCACCCCACCTTTCTCCTTGAAAAGAACTCAAGGTGACTTACAGCATTGAAAGACAATATTTAAAGTTGAAAACAATGAGTATACAATGGTGGTTAATATCATTAAAAGACAGCATTTAAAGTTTAGAACAATGAGGATAAAGAGGCAGCTTACATCATTAAAAAGCAACATTAAAGCTAAGAACAATATGTATACAAATATTAAAAAGAAAAAAAGTCACTGAAAAATGGAAAACACAAAAATGGAAAACATAAATAATACTAAAAATCCAGTCAAAGCAGCAATGCATAACAATCCATCTAAAAATCACACACAGATAGCTAGTTACTGAGGGAAGGCTTGCCTGAAGAAAAAGGTCTTTGCCTGCTTGTGGAAGGACAGCAAACAGTTCCAATTACAGATTATGACCTATAAATCCCAATAAGTCTTGCATCCAGGCTATCTGAAGTATAGTGGTATAAGCCTAACCAACCATGAGGATCTTTGTGGAAGGTCCTCCTCTCAGTCTGTCACCATCAGAGATACAAAAGAGGGCTTTTTAAATGGTATCCCAGGGATGCCTGCTAAAGGGAGTAGGTTGTCTCCCTCCCTTTCTGCCTTTTCTCCAGAAGGTGAAATGCTTGTTATTCCAGTAACAGGAGCTCAAGGAGTTTTAGTTACCTGGGTTAATTATTCATTGTTAATGTTTTAATGCTATTTATTTTATATGCATTTTGTTACATTTTATGTACCATGTATTGGGCAGAAAAATGGGTTAGGAAAAGAACTAAATAAAGCATATAAAACACATTTTCTCTTTCAAATCTATAGAAATGGCATTTTATAAATCCTGCCCGATTTCACAGATTTCTTTCTGTACAGAAGATTCCTCACAGCCTTTCTGCTATACCTGATTGTTTTAAAATCAACACAACTGTTGTGAAGTTTACCATTCTTCCAAATGTGTTTCCTTCTCTCTCACTTTACTTCTCCTATATATGGCTTTTTAAATGCTATACTGCCCATTTTCTACTTGAACAGTTTTAGCAGCCAAACTGTGATACAAATAATCACCCTTGTTACTTTTGCTTCAGGGATCTGGATGCACAGAAACATTTGCTGCTTTTTTTTTCCAGTGGCATCTCCTAAAAAGGGAGCAAAGATTTTATAAATAATACAGACATACGTTAAAGTGTATAATAGCAAGACTTGTACAGGTGCTAGTTATAGTTTACTATGAGTTTTATTTTTCTTTATCTTTGTCATTGTCAAAACAGAAGGAAAAGGGGGCAGCAAGAATCACAAGAAATATTTCAGATAAAATTAAAGTGGTATCCGCATCCAGCATATAATAGTTGAGTCCCACACCATACAAACTCCTTGTTCAGATATACAGAGAGGTGAAGAGATGGATGCAGCAGTTGTCCAGATGCATCTGTGCTATGTTAATAAACCTATTCATTTCTGTCCCTGCTTCTGTTCAGTTGAAAACATCCTTGTTTGCTTGCTTGCTTGTCTGTTGCCTTGTTTTTACATTCCACAAAAATTGCACTGGCTAACAAGATACAATCAAATTGTGAAATATTAGCAAGTCACAAAGCAGAAAGCCATCAGTTGCCAAAGAAGGTGCAAAGACAACACTGTAACAACAGCCAACAACAGTGGTTAGCAACAGGAACAGGTTCAGTCAAGTTGAAGCACAACAAAGCCTCAACCAAAACCAAGTCACCACTGTTGCTGTCCCAGCCTTTTAGAACTGACAGAAAAAGAAAATCTCGGTACCTTGCCAGCGGGCCAAAAGGCTGACATGCTCCCATCCTAGATATTTGGTCTCCAGATTCAGAATGTAAATCCTTACTCGTCTTGTCCTTGCACTGAAGGGCAAGGAAGTGCAACATTCTTCTTGGGAAAATGACAAAGAATTTCCTGACACTCTCAACAGAGTTCTTGCATTGAAAGGAACACTCTTTTTTTTGCCGTCACTTGCCATTCGTTTTTTGTGCAGATTGCCCCAAACAAGGGTGACTGCACTTTGTTGAAGAATTCGAAACACTGGATGGGTTGTCTGCTTCCTTCTTAACAACCAGTCAGTCCTTGCTGGCTTTTGTATGTATGCTTTGTTTCTCGAAGAAAATAGGCAGTAGAGCCATTTTATCTCAATTACAGACATCTTGAAGAAGTCTTTGTCATACTCTCAGAGAAGGTGAGGAATCTCATGGGGTTTTGAATTCCTTGCTGCAGCATCTTGATGGGTTGTAATGGCCTAAACCCATGAGAATGGGGGGATTGACTGAGTATTCTTTCCATCTATAGTCTTGACTCTGTTGATACAATTCCACTAAGTAGCCCAATAGGTAAGTCCATTGATTTGCATCATGAAGTAATACTTTTCTTGTTATTCAGGTTTTGCACATACCCCAAGCAGCTTTGCCCCCATCCTGTGTATTAACTGCTTGCTCCCAGACTCTGAATGCAAGACAATGCCTGCCAGGTGAACTCTTACTCTTGGAGAGCTTTAATCAAATTACTTTGACCTTGATTTATAGAGGTTTACTATGACAAAATTTGTAAACTCTAGAGCAACATGAATTATATTTATTAATGGAAATAAAAATGGGATGAGGGAGAAACAAGTCACTACAGTGGTTTTTTTAATTGGAATTGAATGTAATTTTTTATAATTCCTAGGCAAATGGGTGCTTGCAGAACCTGATTGCTTTCTGTGCATTGTGCAATTATCCATTGTCATGGGTTTTCCCATGTAGACATTGGCTTTGTTATGCTACCAAAGCACTTAGTTTGCCTTGTTTTTATGAAAGTGGTGAACAGTGAGATTACTGCAACAGATATTGTTGGCCTGTTAATCAAATCAGACAAGTGTGTTATTTCTCAAATGAATCCCACCCACTCAGAGGCATGCAAAATATTACTTTGGATTAAGCAAATTAAATTTATCTCAAAAATGTCATGAGCAAAAAAAAAAAAAAAGGAAAGAAAAGAAAGGAAAAGACAAAGAAAAAGAAAGGAAAAAGAATATTAAAGTCAGAAAAGACTTTGACATTACTTAGTAGGAAAAGCATCGTCAACTCAGGAATATAGACAATCAAGACAGATTAGTTATCTCAGGTTTTGATATAAAATGCTGAGATGAATTACAAAAGATCCTATACTTCTCCAAAGACCACTGTTTCTAGTATCTACTACAGACTACTATGAAGGGTATGTGTATCATATGATTACCCCATTGTAACTTGCTTTTCTACTTCAATGTCTGCAAGGTGAAGATCATCAGCAGTCAATTTAAAATGCAATAAAGAGCAAAGACTCACAGGAAAGTAGAATTCAGGAATTCATGGTATTGCTTGAAAAACATTTTTGGGAGGTGAAGGGTACACAGAAGATCAAAGCATGGATGGCACATGATTCTTTCTGGATTACTGCTGGACGTTTGAGGGATAACAGGTTAATAATTGAGCAGCCACCATAGAGAGTGATGTCCTTGATTGCTACCCACCTAACCTCCAAAGCGGAAGAAACACTTGGAGCAGGGTCTCAGATAATGGTCTCAATTAATGGGCAGGTTCATATTGGAAAATGTGATTTTTCAGATACCTTGATTCCAGGTTCATTTGGACATACATTTTGAGGTCATCTGGAAGAGATTGCATGGAAAATTACTGTAACAATTTACAAATATGTTTTAAAATACTCTAAAGTCTTATTAAGTCTTTTTCTGTTTTTAATAAGATCAGCTTATAAAGACACTCAAACCAATTTTACATCAGTTGACTTCAGGAGCAGCTCCATGTTTGAGAGGTCCTTGGACAAGTTGCCATCTCTGAGCACTCAGTGTTCTTACTCTATGCTCTAGAGCCATAGAGCAGGAGGAGCCACTGCTTATGCTACAAGAAGTCATGTAACAGAAGACTATTATTATTTACACTGTTCAGAGATCCCATTTCTTCCTTCCCATCACACCACTAAATGACACCGAACCTTGCTTTGCCAAAGGCGCCGAGGTAATTTAAATTCTGACTTACAGTGGTAATTATAGCAAGAGAAGAAGCTAAGAGTACCTGAGAAGCCTGAGATGGTCAAAACACAGGCCCTGGGCCACTTGTGTCCCTGCCCTTTTTCTGGCACCTGCTAACCCTGCAGCTGTGCTGCTGAATCTTGGTGACACAGTGGCAGTAAAACAAAGTATGATTCCCTCTGGAAAATAAAGCACAGAAAAAGTGTGCTTTAAAACTGGTGAAAATGACTGGACGACTGGGTGCGACTCAGCCTATGCTCATGGAGATCCATGTTTTTGCATGGGGAAAAGGAGACTGGAGAGACTGTCCTTTGCTTGCTGAGACATATACTACCTTCCTTTGACTTTAGATTGCTGTCCTTTGGATTCTTGAAGTAACTTCCTTCCTACTCACACCTTTCTCTTGTCTGTCCAAGGAGGAGACATCTTACATTTGTTTTCTAGACATGAAAGGGGCAGCCATGGCTCTTAACATCTCCAACTCAGTTTGCTAGAACTAGGATTTCTATCACTTTTCCTATCCCAAGTGTGTTTCTCTAATAAACACAAGCTTTATACTTTTCTTAAACATGTGGATGTGATTCCTTTACAAAAGGGGAAGGGTGCTCAGGTTTCAAAAGGTTGAATCAATGAATGAGTGTTGCTCCTGTACTGTTGTGTCTCTCTTCCCCAGCAAAAACAAAATCTGTGCTTCTTACTTGCTTTGCTTTAAAAGAAAATAATGCTTTGGTTTGATGTTGGCTGTGCAACATTGGGGATGGGACCTATGAGGGAGGGATTTGATTCCTATGACTAAGTTGCCCACACCTACGGTTGCAAGGTCTCAGGGCCTAGACTGAATTGCCAAAGAACTGCTATGTTTCCTCAGGGCTCCCAATGGGGAGGTAAATCTCAATGCAAGAAGGAGATCTAAAAGTAAACATGTATGGGTTGCAAGCAATGGTAGCAGCCAGTGTAACTGTTGAATAGATTTTGCGGCTATCTCAGAGTCCATTAGCCAGTTTGTTAGGCTTTATCCAGATGTTGGAGCCATTTACCTAGATTCCCGTCTTGCCGATTTACAGCATCAGCTGACTAAGAAGCAGTCTTGCCTCCCAACCCTTGATTGCTCTCTTCTGTGGTATCATAACAATCCATCATAAAGAAATAAGATGTCTCTTGATCTCAGCATTTAACCCTGAACTTCAGAGCTAAATGGGACCTGGAAACCTGTTGTAAACTTTAGCATTGACATGCTTTGTCAGAGGCCCAGGGTTCTATTATTTGCAAAGCAATATCTATTTTGAATACAGAACTTTGTTGTACTCTTCCTCAAATTTCACCAATGGCTCAATATAAGCTGTAGAATAACGTCTAGTACTTCTGGAACCTGTTAACCAGTGCTCAGTGGTTTAGGTATCTGGCTGTGGATCCAGATGTTGAGAGTTTGACTCCCCATTGTGCCTCTTTGACAAGGGCTCAATGTGATGATCCACAGGGTCCCTTCCAGCTCTGCAGTTCTAAGATGACAACGACGATGATTTCCATGGTATGATTTCTCTCTAATGCTTCTATGTCAATGAATTTAATTTTGTGTAACTTCCTAGGTATTGCAATTTAAATTACTTGGAGTAGGAAAAAATGTAGTGACGTTACCCTACTTTATAAAATGTCTATAAAAGTTTGTTTCTCTGAAGGCAGCATATTCACTCAATTTCTTTGCTAAGATTCACAGTGCTAGTCAAGGACTGAGTATGCAAGTACAGGGTCTCAACGCAGTGTAGGGTGAGTTGCCTGAGATCAGTGGTGGCTCATAAAAATGTGCTGCATGTAGATGCAAGTATTCCACATGTTTCATTTTTGAATGCACACTAGATACAGGCAATAGGGCCACCTAAATAAAGATGAAGACTTTCACAATTTTTCTTAATCATGAAGATTATGCTTTATCTTTCAGTACTGATCCATTTAAAATATTTCAGTTTTCCTATGCACGGGTTGAATCTAAACCCAAGCCGCAGAAACATAGATAAGAAAGAGGCATACAAATGATAAAAAGGAAGGGAGAATACATTGTTGATGCAAGGATTTTTTAAAATACCAAAAAAGAGGGCTCTTGATAGCTTAAAAATGCTGCCTGTTATATTACTCTTTAGTCATGTGGTATGATGTGATAAAGGCAAAATGAATTCACAGAAACCTTTGGCTGGAAGATGTTATCTCTGAAGCTAAAGAATGCAGACTCTTCACCAAAAAGGCCCCACAAAACCGGTAAGTAAAATGTTATGTAGAAGTAATGTCATTTATTCATACAAGAAATGTAAAAGAGTTCACAACAAAATCTTTTTTAAACATTTTTATTAAGTGACTAAAAGTGGGAGGAGGAGCTACTTTTTATGCTCAGATATTGCCCAGAATATATGGGCTAAAAAGACGGTACCATGAAAAAGTGCATCAATCCCAGGTTCCCTTCAGTACTGATATTCAGAAGTTAGGGCTAAACTAAGCTTTGTATATAGCACATCATGAGAAATCAGGTTACCCAAATGTAAGAGTGGGTGATACCTTTTATTGGACCACTGAATCAAACAAATTGCAATCTTTTGTGGAGAAAATTCCACTTCTTCAGACTTAGCACAACCCCTTTATGGATAGTGAACAGAAAAGTCGTACATAATGGCTCATGTCTGTGAGAGTTGATCTAAGTCCTCTGAGGCTATGGTCTCAAGCCTCTCTGCAGCATGGCTTGGAATCTTTACACCCCTCTTCTAGGACCAAAATACTGCCTGTTACTCTATGACTGGCTTCACAAACAAACAAACACACACACACACACACATTGCCTGCTTTGAAACTCCAGTTTCTTATTGACTGTGGGAGTGGGAGAAACAGCACAAAGACATAGGAGCCTTCAGCACAAGTTAGCATTCATAGATTGGTTTATTCACCAAGTGGAAATAGCCAATTGTGCCAAATTAAAGTAAAAATAATGTTTTTACTTGGTGAGCATAAGGAGATGTTTCAGGTTAGTGTTCCAGAGACATGCTTCCAGCAGAATGTTTTTTGCTTGAAAAATCTGATTTTCAGAGGACGCCCATGTTTACATTCTGAATACCAATAATTAAACAAAGCAAGCTTATTTGCAAATTAGTGGTGGTGTGAATAGTTATTTCTATGAAAACTGGATGCTTTCTGCACTTGAGAAACACTCTTGCAATGGTGTGCTCTCTGTACATGTCACTAAACTAACTTCTATGTGTGATTACCTAAAGCCGGTTCCTTGGCTAAAAACATTGGTAAGGAAATAATTTATATGGCCACAATCATATATGTTCTTCCAATTACAACCTGTGAGAATACTATATTTCCAAATAATGAAAACCAATATCCAGAGTCTTCATCATGGAAAAATTACTGATTGGGTGGCATGGCCATTGGAACTTGTATTCCAGGAAAAGCTTCATCACTCCCCCAAGTTATGTCTGAAATTATAGTGAAAGTTCTGTTAGTCTTATCTCCGGGAATTGTGAACTCAGACACTGATTTGAGCATTACAATTCATAGGCCTTGCCATTCATCATTTGGCAAGCTTAGGGAAATTTTCATTGCTTTACAAAGGCAAGAGATATCCCTAGCTGCTAATCTGTGAACAATGACTATGAATTAATTTCTGCTTGTTGAAGGACACAACTTTGTTTCTTAGGAGCTGTTTGTATAAGCTTTCTTGGATCAAGTGAGCAGCAGGGAAAACCCACAGGCGAAAGAAATGCATTACTTTGCTGTGATAAAATAGGGCAAGGGAATATCAAACAAAATCCACTCTAACTGCAGCTGTTGATGTTTCAATGAAAATCTCATTCTAAGCACCTGAATCTCATACACTTTTTGTTCTGTACCGCCCCGATAGTGCAATTTGGGTATCTATGAGTGTTACGAACATGATCATGCTTGATGTAGGGATTAGACAGAGAGGTTTGTGGCTGGGAGCCACTGAGGAGCATAGCCAATTTATTCCAGTGGATATTAAAAGTAATCATGAACTACTCATTGCAAAAGTATAGGTTGACTTTTATTCCTCTGTGACTTCAGCATTTTTCCATTCTGTGTCAGCTAATGAAACAGAGAAGCTTTGTCATGAAATTAACAGAAAAGCTAAAGAGGATCTCCACATTTCCCAAATACATATGAAAGTCATATGAGCTTGGCTTCATACTTCACATTACTCCAAGTGTTTAGGGAGTGCAGTCTCCAGTGTAGAAAGTACCACATTATGTTTTAAACTAGAGATGAGAACAAAGATAAAAATGAACCAGAATCAGTGGGCCACAGGCACACAGGCTGCCGTAAGGGAAACCGGGCCACTGTTTGCAAAGACGGTAGTGTAGGTGTGGCTGGCAGCGGTGGCAAACAGCAGCAGAATAGGCGGCGGGTGGCGGTGGTGCAGGTGGTGATGGTGGTGGAAGTGGATGGGGACAAAGTAGGGAGGCAGTGGGGCAATGAGAAGGGGTGGGGCAGTCTGTGGGGGCAGGGGTCTTAGCTTTTTTTTTTTAGACAGCCATGGGCTGTCTAAAAAAAAAAAAGCCCTGACAAACCAATTTGCGGTTTGTCAGTCAGCCATGGGGAAATTCATGATTCATTAACCTTGATGAACCACAAACCAAAACAAACGGCCATTTTAGCGGTTTGTGCCCATCTCTGTTTTAAATCTTTTTCACTTGCACTCTGTGAAGAGTGTGTTGTTAGACTTCATTGATGAAGCCTCAGGAAGTTTCATAAAGTTTCAGGAAGATTTCTTCCAGGAAGAGAAACTGGGGGGAAAGTTTGAAATAGTCTTGTAACAAGAATTGTCACCTTCAAATAAATGTTGGGGAACAAGAAATTTCCTAAACCTAGGGTAACGGGCTTGCATGCAGCCTCCAGGCTACTGTATTTCTCTGTCACCAGGTCCATCAGCTTTTCTCAGTCCCTTCTCAATTGTTTTCCAGCCTTTTAAAAAAGTGAACTATTGCTCCTGGAAGCCTTCAGAAGCAGTGATTCAAATTTTTGATTGACCTCAATCCCAACCCCACCTTACCCCCTATGTTTAACACCAAATATACACATTTTCCAAAACTAGAACTGGACTTCTTGCCACTTTGTTTTTTCCCATATTTTGAGTGCCCCATGAGGCCCTAGAGGCCCTAGAGGGTTCCAAGGGCAGAAAAATAGCCTCTGACCTCTCAAAGATCTCCCTCCTGCATTAAGCAATTTCAGTAAGTAAAAACTGTTCAGCTTGCATGACAGAGCACTACATTTTAGTGGATTTGGTATGAAATGTTTGCAATGCATTTGCCACCAAATTTTGGTGATGGATTTATTTTGTAAATTTTTTTGGGGGGGGGAGTAGTTTTTGGGAAGGCACAGAAAGGTTGGTAGCTGCATGGAGCACTTTGGCCTCCACTAATTTACAGGCTGCCAGTTTTAAAGAGTTGATAGATGATTTTTTTCCTAAATTATACTTGGGGAGAGGGTGGAGAGCATATCAAGGTTCCGTATGAATGCATGTAAAGAATCTGTAGACCTGTTCAGTCATTGTTGTTGTTTAGTCATTCAGTCGTGTGCGACTCTTCGTGACCCCATGGACCAGAGCACGCCAGGCCCTCCTGTCTTCCACTGCCCCCCGAAGCTGGGTCAAACCCATGTTGGTAGCTTCGGTGACACTGTCCATCCATCTCGTCCTCTGTCGTCCCCTTCTCCTCTTGCCTTCACACTTTCCCAACATCAGGGTCTTTTCCAGGGAGTCTTCTCTTCTCATGAGATGGCCAAAGTATTGGAGCCTCAGCTTCAGGATCTGTCCTTCCAGTGAGCACTCAGGGTTGATTTCCTTCAAAATGGATAGGTTTTTTCTCCTTGCAGTCCAGGGGACTCTCAAGAGTCTCCTCCAGCACCACAATTCAAAAGCATCAATTCTTCGGCGGTCAGCCTTCTTTATGGTCCAGCTCTCACTTCCATACGTCACTACAGGAAAAACCATAACTTTGACTATGCGGACCTTTGTCGGCAAGGTGATGTCTCTGCTTTTTAAGATGCTGTCTAGGTTTGTCATCGCTTTCCTCCCAAGAAGCAGGCGTCTTTTAATTTCGTGGCTGCTGTCACCATCTGCAGTGATCATGGAGCCCAAGAAGGTAAAATCTGTCACTGCCTCCATATCTTCCCCTTCTATTTGCCAGGAGGTGATGGGACCAGTGGCCATGTTCAGTCATTACCTATCCAGTTTTTCTTAGTATACTCAGAGAGGCGTGACTAGTCTCTGCCTTATCATTTGTCCAAGTGGAAGGCATTTTAAGTGAAGGGAAGACATTTCTGCTCCCCTGTTGGCTGTACACATCTGCAAGAATCCTGAGAAACTGGGATTCTAACTTATGTGTACAACCTACACAGAAGTAGGAGTTTGTTTTCCTCAAACATGTATTTCTCTCTGTGTTAAAAATTATAGGGTTCGTGTTCCAGGACCCCAAACATGGGCATGCACTTAGTAGCAGTAATTCCATCACTGGCTGTAATTATATGACCTGTCAAAACATAGATGGAAACATTACCTGTGAAATATTTTGCTTTTATTTTAAACCTCTACTAGGTTGATTTTTTAAAAAATAAGAAAACACATTTAATACATAATTTTAGGATCAGAATTAATAAAGAAATGTCACTGGTGAGACTAAATCAGACCCATGTACTAATAAAAGAAAGTGATTTTACTTTGAAAACATACAGTATACTCACATAACTTACTTCTACTATAAAATCTAGTCATGTGCATAATATGACATAGAAAAAATCTGGCAACTAAAAATATTTCAAATGAATTCCACTGCCAGTCAAAATATTTTTTTTCTACAAATCAAGTCAATTCCAAAAATACTAGTGTTTTTATTTCCTCTTATTCTCATAAACATCTGAAGTCATGTTTCATTATTAAATGAGCAGTTTACATGAAGGTGGGGAACCATAATTGTGTAAAGATGTCATGTGGCTGCCTTTACAACATAGGCAGCTCTTTGTCAAGAGACTGGGAAACCGAGGGATCATGTATTCTGGTGCTTTTCTGGAAAATTCAGGCTTTGTAGTCAGCGCTTTGTAGTGAGCTGGCTGAGGAAGGGATAGTGCCCACCAGTAACTGGAGGGGAGAAACACTTGCAGCTTATCGGTGTGAGAACGATTTTCAAGGACAGACTGGATCATTCTCTAGTACTAAGCTAATTGGGGAGACGATTTTCAGCTGAGTGAGTGGAAGGGAAAGAAACTGATCCTTTCTTTGAGAATGTTGAGGGAACTCAACTCCTGTTTGGAAGACTATCTAGAAGAGACCAGAAGCTGAAGTTTAAGGTATAAAAATGGGGACAGAAGTTACTTTAATTGGCTTAGTTATCCCTCAGGAGATAGGTTATGCTAATTTGCTACAAGGAATGTATTTCATGTATGCTCTGAAACTATACTGAAGTTATGCTAGAGTTTAAGTACTAGATTAGTTTATCTAGCTTTCTTATTTTCTTGTGTGTTTGCTCTGCATTTCTTCTTCCTCAAACTTTTAATTGATCATTTGCTTCACAACCTTTTTGACTGTCTTGGCAACTGTTGAGACTGTTTTTGACATTTTTCTGCTCTTTTTGACTTTTTTACAATTTTTTTATAAAATGTACTATATATTTATGCAGCTGTTTTACTTTTTTGGATTAAGAGGGTTTGTGGTACTTAAAACCACACCTTGCTTTGACTATCTACCAGGAGCCTGTGTCTTTTGTGGTTGTGGTGGCATTTCTACCCTGTAGGCTTGGTGTAAGAGTCTAAGTACTTAACCTTGTGGATATTGGGGAACCTCCTGAAAGCACTACTTAATTGGGTCAGACTAACATGTTGGGAGGGTGTCCGGCAGGTAGATTCCCCCCAGCTATCAACACGGTTGGCCTACTTGGTTTCACTCATAACAGAACAACCAAGGTAGATTGGCTAAGTAGTTAGAGCAGGTCTCCTTGAACCTGGTGATCCTTGACACTCTTGTCTGGCACACACATACCTTCAAAATTTTGAGCTGAAGCACTCTCCTGCTTGGTTCACATGCTGCTGCTATATTTTAGTACGAAGTATGCTTTCTATGCTCCTGAATCATATTGTACCATAATATAGTATGGTGTGTTTGTTTGTCCATTCCAATAATGGACAAAACACACCATAATATAGTATGATGTGTTTGTCCATTCAAAGGCACACATGCGCAAATACATGTGATAACAACAGAAAAATCTCATTGGCAAGGGAGACTAAATTTAAAATGTATTTTTAGGGCTCGTGCACAATTTTAGGTTATACAAATGGATCACTTGCCTCTTTTTTATTTTATTTGTCCTTTATTAATATCTTGTAACATATTTTTTTGGGGAATACATTTGACCATACCAACAATGAGATTCACAGCAATTTATATGTAGATTCCATAGCACTGAAAACTAGGATAAGATACTAAACTCTGACATACAAAGAAAGGCCTCGGAATGCAATTATAAACTGAACTGGGAAACATCTACTCTCTCTGCCAGTCTTTCTGGCTGTATGATGATTGGGGGGAGGGAATATTAAGACTGATCAAAAGTGTTGTGAGAGTCACTCTAGGGGATATTCTAAAATCTTTCATCTCTCCTTCCCCCCCCCCCCCCCCGGTCAGGAGGATTTTTCTTGGTTGTGTTTTTTTTTTAAAAAAAACAACAGTTGTTGGGCCTTTTTTACAGGGGAAGAATGTCAAAGTGTGCTCTGTCAGGAATGAAATACTAAGTTAAATGCGGGGGTGGGAAGAAAGGCTTATAGCCTGGCTCAGTCTCATTGATACTCAGTGCACATTCTCCCCAGAATGATCTCAAATAGACTATATGGGAAGGGGGAAGCAGACATAATACGTTTCCAGCAGGGTTATGTGAAATTGGGAAACAATCACCTTGCATGGCAGCTCACTTTATTTTTAAAAGTTTGCCAAGGTCAAAAGCCTAAGGAAATCTTAATTAAAGTTGCTGGGGAATGCAGAAGTAAAGGAAGCAAAAGGCAATGGAGACGGAAAAGACTATATACCGTGTTTCCCCAAAAATAAGACAGGGTCCTATATTAATTTTTGCTCCAAAAAACGCACTAGGGCTTATTTTCAGGGGATTTATTTTTTCATGTACAACATTTATTCAAATACAGTCATGTCATATTCTTCTGGTTGCTGTGCAATGGTGGAGGGCGGGGTTTCACTTAACTAAGGCTTATTTTGGGGGTAGGGCTTATATTACGAGCATCCTGAAAAATCATACTAGGGCTTATTTTCAGGTCAGGTCTTATTTTTGGGGAAACAGGGTATATATATGGTGGTTTTATACCATCAAATTCAGAAATGGTTTAAATGAGAGAAAGTCAGCTCATTTCAAAATTGCAAATGCCTTCTGGAGAGGCATCACCTTGAGAACATGTGCCCTATACTTTTTAAAACGAAAGGACAAGTTGATGGTGAAATCTGATTCATGTGCACTCAGAAAACAGGGGCGTGGCTACATTGGAGAATTGGAATGAATCAGAACTATTCGGCTTTGCTGCAGTTTGATTCACAGCTTGCATTATGTCTGAAATAGCCACACAGGAGCTGTGGATTGATTCAGGAGTTTGAGGTTCATGCTGGTTGAGATGCAAGTCACATTCCAGTCCACAGCCCCCCCCCCCCCCCAATTCCTTCCTTCTTTCCTGGTCCTGCCTCTTCTGACCCTTTAATGGTTTGCAGGAGGAAGTGTGGCTGAGAGCCAAGAAAAATTTTGCCTACACAGTCCAAGGGCCAGGGTGCAGCAGCTGAAATCCCAACTAATTTATCTTAGAAATCCCCCAGATGGGGTAGGATTCTTATATATGCAGCCAGGAAGGAGCCACAGGAGGGGTTGGATGCCAGGATGCTGATGCAGGGAGAAGAGTTGCAACTGTCCCCTGATATAGTTCAAGAGGACCTTGAGACGGAGTATGCACCAAACATTGCTTGCAAACAAGCGAGGTAGAACTTCCCTGGCTCTCAACCAAGTATCCTATATGGCAGTGGTTCCTAAACTTTTTTTTGACTCATGGCTCTCTTGACCTACTGGCCACTGGCCACGGCTCCCCTAATAGTTTAGGGGGGAGAAAGGAGGGGGAAGCAAAAAAGTCAAAAATGTGTGGGGACCACTGATTTAAGAAAATTGAAGAAGGAAGGAAAGATAGGGAGATGAAGGGAAGGGAAGGGAGGCAGTGTAAGAATGCAGCCAGGCCTCAAGGGAAACTGAGGCCTGGGCAAAGACAGGGCCAAGGGTCCCAGAGAGTTCTTCTGGCCTGGCCTGCTCCCTTGGTTGGTGAGAGGATGGAGTCTCCTTTCCTGCAGAAACCTGAGCCTCAAACCAACCCCCTCCTGGGGTTATGGGAGCCCTCATGCTCACTCACTCCAACCTGCTTTGGCTGGGGCACCCCAGGATGAAAGGGAGAAACAAGTACTGACACACACCCCTCACCACCTTCTGGTCTTCACTTCACTGCTTCAGCCACTGAACGGGACAATATTGGGCTAGACATACAAATAATCTGACTGGATATAAAACAGCTTCATCTCTTTCTCTGTGTATAGATATACCTTTATGTCTATAACGCTGACTTAGTTTTGTTGTCAACAATTTCAGTCCTGTTTTTAGCCTCTCTCTATGTATATATGTGTGTGTGTGTGTGTGTGTGTGTGTGTGTGTGTATATATATGCATTATATATGTGTGTGTGCATTATATATATGTGTGTATATGTGTGTGTGTGTGTGTGTGTGTGTGTGTGTGTGTATGCATAATATATATGTATATATATATATATATATATATATATATATATGCATAATAATATATATACACACACACTACTTGGCAAAGTCTATTTTAGTTTTTTAGTGCTCTCAGAATCTATTTCTAAATAACTTTAGGAATTGCAGTTTTCTTCCAAGAGCAGTGCAATATTGCCATTCTTATAATCCTATACTGTCAGGTTTGGAGAGCTTTCATATAAACACATAATATGAAAATTTGCCACTGGGTAACTGGCCTTACATCAGTGTTGATAAAAAGTGTGAGAGAAGAGTGAGATTTTAATATTTTTGGCAGGTTTTATCATATTTAATTTAAGTTTGGAGAAGACTTCCATCCCTCTTGTAAACAGCTTATTTCTGCTGTTCTTTAAAAGCCACCAGGGAGACTAGTCCCTAAAGCCAAAGCCTAGTCTTTTCTAGTTTAATGAGCAAGAGAAAATTAAAATGAAAACCCTGTACATTTTAAGCTACAGTACACCAAACTCAACTAAATTCCTAATCTTCTTTACTCACTATAATGCAAGCAGGATAATGACATTATTGCTGTAAATTGGCAGAAAAGCAGGGAAATTAGTGCTGAAAAAATCTAATGATTTTGCAATCCGGTAGTTTATATCATTTTGTATTATTCCAAAATGAAGAGATATTAAACTGTTAGATAGGGGTGTGAACATATTCTAAAAGCTCTGATTTTTTTTTCTGACTTTTTCAGTGATATTGATAATTAATAAGCCCCCAACTAATCTAGGCAATGGATATGTGTAAGAGATGAAGATAGAAATGTTCTAGGTTTAACTTGCAATTATGAATGTGAGACCAACACTAAAATAAATGAGATTGTTTGATTATGAATTGTCAGATTTGTTTATCTGTGCTACATGAACAAATAGGTTTGAATATGCCAGTTGAACAGCTATAGGATTAGTAGGTTTAGAGGGAGCCTGTAGCTTAGTAGTACACCATACTTACAGATTGGGAGAAACACTTGCCTGAAGCCCTGCAATTTGTTTATTGCAAGTATAAGTTTAAAGCAATCTAACAGACAATTGTACACATGGACATCACCAGGTGACTATTTATAACGCAGGCATAAAACCTCATTCAGTTTTGGGCCTATATAACTGGAGGCAGAAGATGGAAAGGATCTATTCCATCTGCAAAAACAGGATGAGGAGCAGACTGTGGTACAGTCATGAGCAGTTGATATCAAAAATTAGAGAAAAGAACATTAAAACATTCATAGTGCCAAAATATAATTTAAAGAATATTCCTGGAGAATGTTAAGATCATGTAAACAACAGATTTGTAATACTGAACTCAGCTAACTGCAAAGCAGAAGAATGATTGATTGAAACCAGAGATAGTCTGTCAAGCAAAAACAAAAGAAAAAGAAAAAAAGACACAAAAGCATTATAGTACTTTAAAGACTAACTATTATATTTTAATGTAAGCTTTCATTATCCTTCTTAGACCACTTTGTCAGACATATGGGGTGGAAAACAGGGATTAACATGGTAAAACATGCATGCTGCTACCTCTTCTAAAACTGCAACAGAGATACACTGTGGCAAGTTAGGCACAGTCTCTGTTTGAGATTTCCGCCAGCCTAACAGCAATTGCTTAACTTACAACAGTGCATTGGGCTAATTAATGAATTGTCACTCACATTCCTTGTTGCAAGACTGGCACGTGACCAGGAATGTGAACAGCAACTTATCAATTAGCATCAATTTGCCACCATGATTTACACTTATACCAGTGCAAATCCACAATAGGATTCTGACCATTGTTAGGGAAGAAGAGCTATTCCTATAGCAGTAAGAAAAGAAAACTGTCAGTGGAGGACTACTACAGATTGTTGACAACAAACAAGAAGCAAAAGAAAAGATGCAAGGATGACAGGTTCCTTTGCAGAAGGATCCTGTGATGAAAAACCTACAATTTCAGAAAGCGAAGTAACCACTGTTCTCAAAGCACTTGGAAGAAATGGAAATTGAATACAAATAGAAAGCAGTAGATGAGATACCCATAGAACTATTTCAAGCTACAGAGACTTAATCTATTGAAACCATGACAAGAATATGCCAAGAAAATAAAACTATGGTCTACAGTCTGGAAATGTTCTATATACACTTCAAGCTTGAGGAGAGGAGATGCCAAAGAGTGCAGTAACTACAGGGTGGCTGCAGTTCTTTCCCCTTCAAGCAAAGTGATGCTCAAGATTTTGCAATAAAGACGTTTTACTATATATGAAACTAGAAATGCGGAACTAATGCCAGACACTAAAGATCATATTGCAACATATACGTTGGCTACTAGAATGTACCATAGAATTGCAAGGGGGAGGGACCAGGCTGTGCTATATAGATTAACAGTAAAAAGTCTGTGGCTAATGAAAAAAAAAGTAGGTGTGCCCCACCGACTTTACAAGAGGCTTTGATACTACTGAATATAGAGAAAGAGTATGGTTTCCCTTTGGCAAACGTCCCAGACAATAGTGTATTTTATCTGTCTACATTTTTTTAAAAAAAATATTAGATTTAGGTGGAGACTAGAATTGGTGGAAAAAAGTCAAAATTGTTAAAGATTTTCAAAAGCTTGATTAACTATAGTGACTGAAAGCAAGAAATCAGAAGATGACAGAGATTTGGAAGGAATATTAAAAATATGATCCTTAAATTAAAGCTTGTGCTACTGCAGACCAAGACCAAAATCATCCATTCTATGATATTTCCAGTTAGAATGTACAAACATAGAAGCTGGACAATGTGGCAGAATGCCCACGTCACTCCTGTCTATCATAGCTGAAGCTCAAGTGCAGAAGCCTATGAGAAGACAGGAGGGGCGGAGTCAATTAGACAGTTAGACAGAGGGAAGGAGTTAGAGAGGAGAATTAAAGAGTTAAGGAAAGAGAATTGGAAAGTTGGAGAGTTAGAGAGAATGAGAAGGAGATAAATGGAATAGTAAAGCTAAATAGATAGTCAGAGAATATTAATGAGTTGGTTAATGTGAATAAGTAAATACAACACCTGAATAAGCAAACGTGTAATCAAATATAAGAAGTTTTAATGAGTGATCCTACATTATAATAAAAGAACATCTGTGATTTAAAAACCAAAAGATAAATAAACAAGTTATATTGGCAGCACATGTCTGATGCATATATGGTGCAGTGTGAATGAGAGATCCACTGGTGGTAGTGGAAGAAAGAGTAAACGTATCCAGAGAGTGAACCTGTGTTTGGGGGAAACAAACAGGGAACACTGGGTGGAACGTCACAGACAGCAACTAAAGTTCATGGTGTGAAAAAGAGTTTCCTTCAAAACATGATGGAGGGGAATCTTTCTGGACACCGGATACCACAGAGAAGCCAATGAAAGGGTTCTGGAGCAAATTACGTTTGAACTCTCAATAGATGCTAATAGTAAACAGGCTTTAGACATATCATGAGAAGACAAGGCTGGTGGAACTTTCAAGAATTTTTTATTTTACTAATGAAGATTCACTATCTTTTCATTTCTTTCCTCCTGGATGTTCTAGATCCATCATGGCTTTGAATATGGCAGCTCCAAACAAGATTTGTCTCATCAAACTTGTGTCCGAGGTTCTTCAGCCAGTAAATTCTTCCCCCCTTTCTTTTCCCATTTCTTTTACCTTTAATAATCTACTGTACTTTTAATTTCCTGCCACATGACTAAAGTATTCTAGTATTCTGCTTTTTTTGTGCTTTGCGATTTCTTAATCTTTTTTCATTAGCCTTAGCACTATTTCACGTATGTTCCTGTATCCAAGAGATTCTTAGCATCCTGCAGTAAACCTATATTTAAAATGCTTTTGTCTTTTTAATAGTTGCCTGTGTTAATGTCCATGATTAGAGATGGGCACAAACTTGAAAAATGGTAGTTCATGATGGTTCCTGACTTGTGGTTAGCCAGGTCATGATTCAGTTTCCAGTTCATACCCAGTGGGGAGGACCACCTGCTCCTGTCACACCACCACTGAAGTTGAGCTGCCACCCTTGCCCAGAATCCTTGCAGGAAAGCCAATTGCTGCCTCTGCACATGGCACCCAGGCACCTGGGGAAGTGGTGGTGGTGCAGCTTTCTCACAAGGAGTCTGGGCATTGTGCTGATTGCCCTGGGGGCCGGGTGCTGGTGCAGAGGCGACAGGTTCTGCTCCTGGAAGGGAAGCTGGCCTGCTGTCTCTGATGTTAGCTGTGGTGGCAGAAGAGGTGGTGGTGGCAGGACCAAGGAAGGAGGTGACTGGGGCAGTGGGAAGGGGTAGGTGGGCATCCATTTTGCTATTTTGCTGAAGCAAAATGAAATGCTGACGGGGAAAAAGTTCAGTGCTTCGTTTTGCTTCAGCAAAACAGGATCCCAAAACTGGATTGCGAACCAAACCACAAACTAGCCTAATTTGTCATTTTTTCTGGTTCGTGATTCAGCTTATGCCCATCTCTATCCATGATTGATACAGACTGCGGATGAGGAATTCAGTGTTTCAGCGCTGCCGCTGATGTTTAAAATCAAATCCCAGATTAATTTAATGTATCTTTTGACACATAGAAAATTCACTATACACTGTCACTTTACCTACAACTCAGCATCCAGAATTGTCCTTATGCCATCAAGAAATGAACTCAATCTTATTATTCCAGTGCCTAGCTTATTCTGCCTGAGATATGTATTCGATTATGAACTCTCCTCTTCTGCATTTTCCAGATGAATGCATTTCTCACACATATTTTTTTTCAACTTGCAAAATGGAAGGGCAGTTCCATATGCCAGCTGACATATGTATTCCTCCATGCACAATACTGAAAACATGGTTGGGACTATGGATCTAAAACCACCCTGATCCTCCCAACCCAAATGTCCAATCCTTCCCTTAGCATTGGGTACTGCTTAGGGCTGACTTTAGGAAATATTCCAACCTGTTCAATATCCTGATCCATTATATTATCTGTGTATTCCTGTATCTCCATTTAAAAGAACAAACAAGCTCACAAACATTTTTGTGAATGGGGGGTGGGTGGGATACAAATAGCAGTGATATTTATTCGTACCATTGCATCACATAAAGAAGAAGGGACAACAGGGCTACAGAAAAAAATTATTTAGGAAAACTGCCTTTTTCTGAAATTGAGGTTTCAGAACTGGTTTTATATCTAAAATTATTTTTACCTCAATTATTCTCACTTTATACTGCTACAATTAAAAAAAAGCATTGCTTTCCATTTCCTCAGTCTGTTTGGATTTATTTAGGTTTCTTGAATTGTTTATCCTTTACTTTTCACTTCTTATATTGCTTTCAAACATTTGTAGCAGCTTGAAAAGTGTTTTGTTGTTTATCTGGAATCACATCATTGCACAGATTAAGGCAGGCATTTGATTAAACTGGTGAACCTGTTGTAGGATTCAGGTCTTAAGCATCAACTTTTAATCAGTTTTGCAGAAAGAAAGCAACAAACTCTTAAAAAGAAAGTTCATACCGAAGCACTTAAGCTTATTCCTATAGATCTCTTCAAACCTTTATTCAAATAATTAACACATATTGTCAAACAAAAACAAAAAAAATCCCTCTTACAATTTATCAGAGAATAAGTACATATGACCATGATAACAAGCCCATCTTCCTTAAGATTCTAAACAGTTAGTTTATGGGGCTTTGTAATTAGTGAGTATTCTTATCAATAAAAAAAAATATATAGGCTACTTTCTTCCATCAAGCTGCAACTTCACATAAGCCTGTATAAGCCTCCAGGCTGCATAACTGGTGCATTAGAGCTGAAAATGAGATGGAGGATATATAATACTGCCCAGGTAATCCTGCTGACAGCTGAAATAGCAGTGGAGGCTTCTAGCTCCCAGAAAGGTTATTGCCTTCAAAATTTGGAAAAAAATAGTGGGGGCCAGGGGTAGGAAGCTACTGGATGCTTGATAAAATTACATTTTTTCTGCCCTCATTCATTTTAACTATTAACAAAACAAACACGTGGCTGGACTTCACCAAATTGGAATTATTCCAGAATTAGCCCAGCCCTTAACAGAGTTGAGTATTTGCAACAAAAGCCTTATCAGACCTTCTGAATACTGGGTCCCCAGGAGTGACTGGATTTTTATTGTCACCATCTCAAGCCACTGGCTATACTTCTTGGGGATGCTGGGAGATGCAGTCTGACCACATCATCTGGAAAACAGGAAAAGTTGGTGCAGATGGCCTTGTTTACCACTATTGGTTGTCTTAACTGCAGCTGTCTCAGGTGTAGTTAGAATTGAGAGTAGGGGTGTTTCTGATATTAGTGGTCAGACATTTGACATTAACTAATCACTCAAAATATGGCCAGGA
Organism: Intellagama lesueurii; assembly: GCA_037013535.1. NCBI lineage: Eukaryota > Metazoa > Chordata > Lepidosauria > Squamata > Agamidae > Intellagama > Intellagama lesueurii. The sequence goes on along the minus strand of JBAJHW010000003.1, from coordinate 51,693,308 downwards.
TGTTAATAACACAACTGTCATCTTCTATATTCCACCCCATTTGGTTCCAATTAGAGATGAGCACGAACCATTCAGCCTGGTTCAGCACAACACCCACACAGATGTTCTGTGGCTGTTGCGTGCTTCCCTCCCCTGCCTCATCTGCACGCTTGCCCACTCACCAGCTGCAGCATACTTCTCTTCCCCTGCCTCCTCTGTGCACTTGCCCACTCACTGGCTGCAGCGTGCTTCCCTCCTCTGCCTTCTCAGCACAATTGCCTGCTCATCGGCAGTGCCATTGGCTTCCCTGCCCTGCCTCCTCCTCTGAGTGGATGATCACACAGAGAAGGTAAAGGAGGGAAGAGTGCTGCAGCCAGCGAGTGGGTGAACATGCAGAGGAGGCAGGGGAGGGAAGCGTGCGGCATGCATGGAACACCTGTGCAGGTGCTGCACTGAATCAGGCCAAACTGCAAAAGCATGATTTCTGACCATCTTTAGTCTCACACTTATACAATGTACACTGTAAATATAAACCTGTAGCTTCACTATTACACTCCATGTTTCTGATGAATTGGGTTGTAATTTTATTTTCAAATTCTCGTCATCCAAACCTGTTTTCAGCAATTCTGAAGTACATAGTCTCGCTTCCAGCATGCCTTAGGAGACCTCCAGTGTCTCCTCTTCTGTTTCCAAAAGTGGTACACAATACTACTGAGACACACTTAGTCACAGCTTTCACTTCTTTCTGTTCATCTGTGTCATGTATCCTTCTTCTTAGTCAATGCAAAAGCACACAATGATAATATTACTATCCAGACTGAGATTGAGATCTGGACTCAAAAACAGAGATACATATTGACATAGACACAGATGTAGATGTAGATATAGATACCTAAATAGATCTTGGTGTACAGCATGTCTGTTGTATTTCATCTTTTTTGTGGAGTTTCATCCATGTTCAGATATGCATTTGTGCATCAGACATAAATTACAAAAAACTTTGATAGAATGATATGCATTATTACATTCAAGTGGCAGTGTTTTACCTAGATCGAGATCTAGATCTAGACATAGATATATATAAAGATGACAAATGTAACTCTAGAAGAGTATGATGTAGCAGAAAAGATCAGCTTAAAAAGGGGGCAGGAAGTGTACAAGAGTGAAGAATTTATTCTGTAGGCATCTGTATTGTTTTTTATTGAAATGAACAGGATATGTTCTGAAAATGATGAAATGATCACATTGGTGGCATTTGCAGAGGGCATGAATTTTGGGCAAATATGTGTACATAGCTCCTTAGGAATCACAATTCTGAAAGAGAAGTGTTTTCTGAGGGCAAAAATTTATTAGAAAAGCAGAGCAACCTAAGTGTATTTTAAGAAATGTAACGACAAAGAGTGGTTTTAGCAGCTTTTTGCTGCTGTAGAGACTTTCAGCTGCTATATCTCCATTTGTTAGACATTTCCAGTTCTAACTTGGGTTTATCAGCCAAAGATACTTTCAGTGATTCCCAAGCCTTTAGCAAATTTTCCCAATTGCATTTGAAAAAAAGAAAATCTTGCCTTAATTTTAATAAATCTAATTATTACATTAATTAGAACAGTTACAGTGGTTCCAATGTTGTTTTAATAGTGTTCTTTTTCACACTTTGCTGATTCTCCCATCCTCTCCATCAGCGGGGGGCTTGGCTAATACCATGTGCCTCACCTACCCATTCCTCTCCAAGATATGTGGTTGATCCACTGAGCAAGGAAGGTTGGCTACAGGGCTGGAGAAGACCATATCACATCTGTTCAAAATTAAAGCTGAAGACTCTTTTGGAAGAAAAGAAGTGGCAGCCCTTACTGAGCAGTAATATGGCTGAATATATTTACATGTTTAAAAATTAAGCATTCCAAAGCATTGTGACCAAATTAATGTACCTGTCAGTTTTGGTTTCTCCCTTATTTGTCCTTTATATTTGGATTTTAAATACATTGTGAGTTTTGGAAAATACTATTTGAAACAAAGATCTCCTCAGCTCCTATTCATACTAGGACTGGTGTCTTTCCCACAGTGCTACACATTAAGAAAAGATTATTAAATAAGGTAAACAACCAGTACAGGGAAGTCTCAAGAAGCATCACAACTACTGGGGCACCAACCTAGGAGGTATGGGAATAGCCAGGGATTCTGGTAGAAAACCCATGAAGGCTTCTACTACAACCCAACATCTGCCACCTAAGGTTACAGAAGCATCTTGTCATGTCTCATAATAAGACCAGCCAGCCCCCAATGCCCTCAGTGTAAATCCCATCAGAACCTCTGCAAGGATAGTTTTGTCCATGCTTTCCTGATTTTATTTTATTATTTTAAAAAAAAATTTGAAGCAAGGGCATGTTCATTTCAGAAAAATCTGGAAAATGGAAGAAACGGAGTCCCAGGGTTACTGTTTCTCCTGCATGCCATTTTCAATCTCTTCTGCTTGGGCCATTGCCAAAGGAGTGAGAGTACTCTGATTATAAGATATTCATTCCTACACAAGGCAGTTTTTATTTTCATATAGCCATGATATCATCTTCAGGCCATTTACTGCTGAACCGTGATGAAAGTTATTGACATTTTTAAAAAAAAAACCTAAAATAATAATACCCAGGGTTAAACAAATTTGTTTTACTTTGTCTGTCTGGTGGGTGGCAAGAGATCAGATTCACTTTAGTTATAATGGGCTTAGAAAGGCTTATGAAATAGGTGAGGAAATGGAAAAGCTTTAAGCAGTGATGACTCAAAGATCAAGAGATAAATTGAGAGCTTGCTAGACAGTGATCGAGGTAATATGTTATATGGGGATTTACTTGTTGGCATATATACCTCAGCAGTAAAAATGAATGGTGATATAAGCACCTGCTGTGCACAAATCTGCGCTTCACACTGTCACAAAATGCCAATCCAATCTAGTCTAGTTAATCTGTACAAGCAAACAAAATAAAATTCTCATACAAATTGGATTATTTTAATTCTAGTAACTGTGATAAGAGAGGTTCAAGGTTTCTGATATGAGGCCTTTCCAGATTGTTTCATTGCACAAAGGCTACAGAGCCATAATGAACTCAGGCAAGTCTCCTTAGAAGGGATGTTCTTCTATCAGCTATTGTGTCAGTCATACCAAAGCGAGTCTCATCTTCTTCACGAAGATGATAAGGTATCAGGAGTAACATTGGCTGAAGTTCCAACCAAAAAAATAAAAAAGAAACAAAAGCTGGAAAAGGATAAAGAAGATGATGATGACGATGGCAATGATGATGAAGGAGAAGATGGCAGTGATAATGATGATATGGGTGAAGATGGGAAAGAAGAGGAGACTCCTGCAAAAAAGCCTTCCTGAGATGCATCAGCAAAGACGACACCAAAATCAAACCAGAATGGAAAAGATTTCATCACCCAAGCTGAAAATTCCAGAGTCTCATAAAGGAAAGGAAAACCCCACAGACTCTGAAACACCAAAAACATTCAGCTGAAAGAGATGAAAGCAAAAATGCAGGCAGTGGGCAAAAGGGAACTACTTGTCCAAAGACAGAAGCCAAATTTGCAAATTATGTTAAGAATTGCTGCAGGACAGAAGGTAAAGGTAAAGGTAAAGGTTCCCCTTGACAATTTGTCCAGTCTTGTTCGACTCTAGGGGGCGGTGCTCATCCCCGTTTCCAAGCCATAGAGCCAGCGTTTGTCCGAAGACAATCTTCCGTGGTCACATGGCCAATGCGACTAAGACATGGAACGCTGTTACCTTCCCACCAAGGTGGTCCCTATTTATCTACTTGCATTTGCATGCTTTCGAACCGCTAGGTTGGCGGGAGCTGGGACAAGCGACGGGTGCTCACTCCGTCGCGTGGATTTGATCTTACAGCTGCAGATCTATAGATCTTACAGCACAGAGGCTTCTGCGGTTTAACCCACAGCACCACCACGTCCCTTATGGGGCGTGGACAGAAGACCAGAAGGCTATTCAAGCACTCTGGCAGTGGAGACAGATTCTGTAAGCTAGAAGTGAAATTGCTGTTTTTAAGTTACAGTCCTGTGTGTTTAACCATTAATATCTGACTAACCTTTTTATAAATGTGAAAACTACCCCTACAGAGTCTGATTAACACCACCCAGAATGTTTTTGCCAGGAATGTATTGTTAAAAGTAACTGTTCAGTTCTGTTTTACCTATAATGATTTGATGTGGTCAATACTGATATGGGCATGAAGAGGATTGGTATCCCGGACTTTTTTTGACCTCTGTAACTACCACAGCACCTGAGAATGAAAGAGCATTTTGGTTGCCAGGATGAACAATCTCCATGTGTGTTTATGTGTCCCTTTGCTCCACTAGTGTTAGTTGCAAGATTAAGTTCCACACATGCTTCTGAACAAGCATTGTCACTGGAGTTAAGTAGCATTAGCCATCTTGCAATCTTGAACAAAAAATAGTTTTGTTAATTAAATAACAAAACAGAACAATAAATATTAAATTAATGCCACTCCATTTAAGAGCCAAACTAAACGCAACACCAGCATAAATTCCTTGGAATCCTATTGGTGTTAATGGAAGTTTAAATGGAAGCCATTTAAAGAAAATGGCTATTCTGTGGCCAATAGACAAAAGTTCCACACTGCATGCCATGTGCACAGTTGGGTGCACCTGGCAACTCAATTAGCTGCTAATCAGTCAATTGACTGCAGATAGCCACAACATATGTGATCCCACTACAGACCTTAGGTAACACAAAACTGCCTCAATCACAGTGGCTTGCATTTTTAAAAAAGTATCAGGTAAGGAAAACACATCTTGTCATTAGGAGCTCCTCACATTTATTTTCTTCTTTCTCTTTTAAAATCAAATGCTTACCTTCCTCCTTTTAGATGACTGCAGCAGTTCTGTGCTTAAAATAGTAGAAAGCTCTACATTATGTCTAGTTTGAGCCTTGAATAGGCCTCTTCTTCAGGTACCTTAATGTAACTCAGAAACTTTCTGTGCTTCTACCTTACCAGAAGCTGATCCAGTGTAGTCTTACCTATTTTATTTTTATATTTTATTTTTATCGAGCAGCAACATGGCAATGATTGTCTGCACTGCACACACATCAGCATACCATTTCTTGATTTCTGAGGGAGCGTAACAGAGAATTGTGTCTGCTAACTGGCTGATACAAAGGAGGAATTATCTAAAATTATATTACTTAAATTGAGAATCATAATAGAATAACTCTACTGGGTTGAATAAAAAAGTGTAACTTTTCTCTTTGAAAGATGTAAGTCATTATTTATTTGTAGAAAGTTTTATTCTAAAGATGAAAACTTAATAGAAATGACGAACTCCACAAGAAGCCCCACAACCAATTTCCAACATGATTAAACTCACATTGTTGCAAAATGAAACAATCTAATCAACATTCAGTGTTCTAATTATGTCTACTTGATCTCAGAGTATTTCAGAGTTTGTTTATATCCCCAGGCCTTTTTATCTTGACATACTGTAAAATCGTTTCTAAAATGAGTCAGGTAATGTATTTCTCTTATTGTGGCAGGTAGCAGTATTGTGAGAATAACAAAGTTCAGAGACCACTGCTAGGAAATGATGATTGAAAATCTTGAGCAAGTGGGGAGAACAACAGAGGGGGAAATGGAAGTGCTCAAGGGGAAGAAACGTACTTATGCTGGATGCAACACAAGTGGGAAATCATTGTATACAAGCCTAGAACTGGGTGACCAACCGGGTGAGAACAAACTGGAGGAAAAACAAAATGAAAACTTGAAGAAATAATAAAACTTATGGCATTTAAAAAGAAGAATGAGGATGTAGATAAATTGCTGAATGATTGGGATATGCAGGCTGTTGTTTGTCACATACTTTGACTGCAGAGCTCTGCCAATAATATATGTAGTTAATGATTTGGTAGAAGTTGGGATGTGGCTAGAGCAGTAGACATATATGCAAGACTGTGCATAATCCAGTACAGTGGAGTCTTGACTTTCGCACGGCTCCACTTACGGAATTTTCCACTTCCGTACTTCTCCGGCCGCAAAGTTTCTAATCGACTTGCGGCCGGAGAATCGACCTACAGACCGGAAGGGGGGAGGCGGGGAAATCGCCAAATTCAAATTTGGCGCTTTCCTCGCCTCCCCCTTCCAGTCCGGATGCCTTCCAGGGATTCTCCGCCGCCATGGGAGGCATCTCGGAGGTCCCCCCCCGCCGCCGATCGTGCTTCGGAGGCACTATCGGCGGGGGCGGGGGACCTCCGAGAGGCCTCCCATGGCGGCGGGGAAGGCATCCGGAGGTCCCCCGCCGCCACCGCCGCTGCTGGGAGCCGAGCCGCGCTGGGCGATCCCGGCCATGCTCGGACTCCTGGACTTCCCCCGCCACTGCTGCTGGGAGCCGAGCCGCACCGCACCGCGGCTCAGCTCCCAGCGGTGGCGGCGGGGGAAGTCCAGGAGTCCGAGCATGGCCGGGATCGCCCGGCGCGGCTCGGCTCCCAGCAGCGGCGGCGGGGGACCTCCGGAGGCCTTCCCCGCCGCCATCTGAGGCCTCTCGGAGGTCCACCCCCACCGCCGATCGTGCTTCGGAGGCACTATCGGCGGCGGCAGGGAACCTCCGAGAGGCCTCCCATGGCGGCGGGGAAGGCCTCCGGGGGTTCCCCCCCCCGCCGACGCAGGCTTTCCCAGGGTGGACCGGGCCTACCAGGGGAGGGCATCCCCCGGTAGGCCCGGTCTACTCCCTGGGAAAGCCTGGGGAGTAGACCGGGCCTACCGGGGGAAGCCCTCCCCTGGTAGGCCCGGTCTACCAGGCTTTCCCGGGCAGTAGACCGGGCCTACCGGGGGAAGCCCTCCCCTGGTAGGCCCGGTCCACCCTGGGAAAGCCTGCATCGGTGGGGGTGGGGGACCTCCGAGAGGCCTCTGGCAGCGGCGCCAAAGCCCTCAGAGGCCTCGGGCAGCGGCAATGGCAGCGGCGGGGGACCCCCTGGAAGGCTTCAGAAAGGTAAGTTTTAATTTTTTTTACTGTACTGTAATTTATTTTTATTTTGTGTGTGTGTGAGGGGGGTTCTTGGGCCGGAACGGATTAATGGGTTTTCAATGCATTCCTATGGGAAATGCATTTTCGTCCTACGGACTTTTTGACCTACGGAAACCGTTCCAATACGGATTAATTCCGTAGGTCGAGGGTCCACTGTATGTCAGGCCCTGAAAAATAGAACAAGCCAGATTTCTGTTCTTTAAAGGTAGTGCCACCAACAGCCACTTTGTTTATAGTTCTTACTGCCTGGATGAACATGTGATGATCTGCCTTACCTATGGGTAGGACGGAGGCATGAGGGGCAGATGTATATGGCTCCCTATCATCTTCCTGGAAGTATTTTTCAACCAAGAAATGTTCAGTCAGCTGGAGCATTTCTTCATACCTTACAGGCTGACTCAAAATGTGTTCATCCTTTAGAGCCTCAGAGTATGTGGTGCTAAAATATGCTGAGGAATTGGGGGGGAGGGGAGAGGCATATATATCTGCATAAAACTTCAATTTTTTTGGCGTTTTGGAGCTTGAGTTAACACGGGCAAATGTTATCACATTGTGATAGTAAAATTATAGTGATAAAGACTACCAGTAGACATTTCAGTTAAAGCAAACTAAATTATCTTGTGTTTGAACTTTACTATGTTGCTTCCTAGGGCTGACCTGTGGTCTGAGCAGGGGGGCACTCACTGTGAAGTGTCAAGATAGGGCACACCATTTGCTTGAACCATGGTTCACTGGTATCGATTCCTCCCTTTTACGTATTAGAATCATAAAATCTAGCTCTTCAAAGCTGTTATCTTTATATTTTGTCCATTTCATCTTTCTGCAACATAACAATCGAGTCTACAATAGCAAATTCTAGCTGTGTGAAATGACTGCTATTCTATGAATGCACTAAGAGGTTTTCTTTAAATTATGATTTTGTTATATTATTCAACGAGTAAACTAGGATAACTGAATAACATTAAGAGCCCATAGAAAAAATTAAACTCGTGTTACTGAATATCATTAACAGTCTATAAAAATGAGATATTTTCATTATGCTATCCAAGCTCATTGGTTTAGATAGTTGGCTGCGGAGTCAGATATCATCATCATCATCATCATCATCATCATCATCATCATGTGTTGTCAAGTCAATTCTGACTTATGACAATCTTTTTCAGGCTTTTCCCAGTAGAGAATACCCAGAAGTGGTTTACCATTCTCTGGGTTTGTGCAGGTTGCCCAAGGCCAAACAGGCTGGCCCTACGCATAGGAAGCACAGTGGAGAATCAAACTTCTAATACCAACAAAGTTTCTTTTTAAACCAGATGGATCTTGTAGTCCTTGACAAGCACTTTAATAGGGAACCTCACATAATCAGGCACTAAATTGTGTTCTCCCTGAATTGCTTAGGTCTATGTGTGTGTTGGATGCCATATCAGGGGGGGAAATGGAATAAGGTACTCTATTGACAATTGCAATTATTACTTATCATTTGTTTTTTGTTAAATTTTTATCTTGTCTCTTGCCTAGAAGATAGCACTCAAGCAGACTAACAGACATTAACAAAAACAATTTAAAGAGTAAAATCATCACAATAATCAAAACATTATTGCTTATGAAAAGACTAGTTTGGTTTCAAATATCACTTTCTGAAATCAATGAGAGTGGAAATGATCCCAGCTCTGAACAAAGTGCATTTCATGATTTGGGAACAGAAAATCTTTCCCCCTGTGCCTGTCAAATGCATCTTCACAGATTATCTGTTCTGAAGAAAGCCTCTCCAGAAGATTTTAACATCTGGATATATTCATAATGAAGAAGACAGTTCCCTTAGATACCCATGCTTCAAGTCATTTAATGCTTCAAGATTAAAATTAACATCTTGAATTGGGCCTTTGGGAGACTTGCTATGGGGGAAGCCTTTAATATCAGAAAATCACCACCGAATCACTGCCATCTGGATGAAAACTGCCACTGGTTATCCAGCTGTGGCTTTCTGATATTAAATCCCCACACACACACATTTTGAGGTTTCTCCATGTCAGAAGGGATCCCTAGGGAATCTCAGAACCTGAGCGGGGAATAGGAAGGTTTTGTGCAAATTGTAGAATCTGTGATGCCAAGTGGGGAGAGTACTCTTTGTTTCATTCTTGCCCTGAAGATCATGAGGAAAAAGTGGTACTAGTCTCATTTCCGCCCAAGGGCCTGCAATTTCTCACTGGTTGTCTTGGTGTGTTGAGGCAGCCTAATTTCTTGAGGGCAAGAAACTCCGTGAATATTCTTCACATCTCTGGTAGTAATTTAGGGTTCTTGACATCTTCATTGCAATTACTTTTGTTATGCAAAGACTGCTGTGCTGCCTTTAGCTCCAAACCCTTTAATAAAGACACTTACTTAGAGAGATTCTTTCTCCAACTTATCCCACTTTTTGCTCTGCTCCCTAGAGACAGGAAAATCCTCATAAGGATGAACCTTATGACTCTACATATGGGAACCTGGCAGGGCCAACTGTATTATCAGGCAGCATATTTGCGATGATGCAGAAGATTTACAAACTTTCAATTATTTATTACTATTATAATACTATTACTGCAGATGGGGAGAAGTGCTTGAAAGATATCCTTCCTTCGACCCATACCACAATAATAATGCTAGCTTTGGATACTATGCCCCTTGACTTGGGAGAGGTGTGCTATTCTCTGTGTCATCTCATGCAGTAAACCTTCTAGAGCTAATTTAGGGATACAGAAATCATGTCCTAGAAGTGGGCTGAAGAACAATTACCCTGGACCTGACTTTTCTCTGATGATCCCCGGCATCAATATCCTGTTACTAATGAGATATAGATTTAATTTTATGTTTATTTATTTGTTACCTTCATGCACATGAGTTTGATGGGTATTAACATGCATTTTTGTGTGTGCCATCAGCATGACCCAGAAATTCATTTGGTTGTTAGAAAGGAACATTTCAAGAGCACTATACACAACGGAAAATAGGAAAGCAGATTATCAGTTTTAAAACACACACAACATCATTAGGAATCCAATTTAGATTTATTCTGTTTTTAAAAAGGAAGAAGACGCTGCTGTTGGTATGTTTGAACTTTCAAAGTGGTCAGCCTTGAATCAATTTTTATCCTCTTCCCTCCATAGGACTAATCTCTCCTTCACTCAGAAGGATTCTTGAGGTATAGAATTTAATTCCCAAAAGGACTGTGTGCATAGCAAGTGGATTTTCCCCCTCCTGCACAAATTTGCAGCCAATTCTTCCCTCCTTCCATCATTCTTCATTTGCTCACGGTATGAGATATAATACACAACTAATTTTTAAGGCATTGCATCTTATCAGATTTAAAAACAAATACTGTGTGTCAGGTGAGATATAATTCTCCCTTCAACAAAATGGAGACATGAACAACATCCTCCTGCTCCGCTAATGGCTTTTATGCTGAGATCTTGTCCTGGGAGGAGGGGCTTATAGACAATTTGCTGAGCAGCTGGCAAAATGCCTCATTAATGGCTTATTAATGCATATGCTACTCAGCAGTAACTGCAAAGTCACTGCTAAGGTGCTGCGCAATCGCAGCATCCCCTAGATCTGCTGCTCAGTCATAGTGTGCATTAATGACGTGCTAATGAGTGACTTCACTAGGAATGCCTGTGGACATGGCTTTGCTTGGGTACATGACAGGGGTAATATATTCTGCATTAGCTCCAAGTCACTCCAGGGGAAAGGGCTATCTATGGTCTATTACTGAGTTATCTTTTTTATGTGTGAAAATAGAAGTAAATGGTGAGCTCTCAACCGTATTTCAAAAAACAGATTTCTTGAGTTACTTCCTCACACAAACAGATCAAAATTTGACAGAGTTCATTTGTAGTGAGGTGCCAAAGCCAAGGAAGATTATGGTAGCTTGAATTTAACCCAGAAGATATCTGGGCTTGAATTTTGTTTGCTTACACAATAACCAATTAGGCAAGTGCCACTTCTATCAAACTCTCCTACATATGGCTGGACATACATTGAAATGGGGTGCGTGACTTCAAAGGAAAGCCCATCAGAGGAAAAAAAGGTTGCACAACTGTTACCCATGCAGTTTTTCACAGTGGGGTTGTAATTATGGGGAGCAGCAGACAGGCAGAGTCATATTTGCATTGTGTCTGACATACAACATTTCTTGGATAAGTACACTGGATATGTACATGCCTTGAACTTCCAGGACAAGAACATTTAAACTGGAAGGCTGAATACTCATGGTCTAGGAGCTTCAGCAGGTTTGTTCTTTCCATTACTGTTTACTCTCTACGTTCTTTGTTCTTGTCCTGCCAAGACAGCCTCAAATGACATCTTGGTTATCAATGTTAAAGCCCCATGAGATTCTTTGCCACCAATCAAGTAGGTGACTACGAACTCCTTTTCCATTCAAGGGCCCTGTAATTTGCACAAAATGTCTTTATGTCCTTCTCTTTGAGCACACACACATAAACACCACACAACAACTGGCAGATAAAAGATATAAGCTACAAAAGATAAAAGCTACAAATCAGGGGCTTTAAATGCTGAAACAAGGCAGCAGCCATTCTACCTTTCCAGCCATTATGTGAGTAGTGCAATGTTGCATAACATCTGGCTGTTTTGCCAACCAAATGAACACTTTGGGCAACACAGTGTTCTCAAGAACTCTATCAGGCATGCCATCGTCATCAGCAAGGAGACAAATGTTGCCATTCCTCACCTAATGTGCAAGGATGAGATAAACAAAGCAAAGTGTGCTGCTTATTTACCATCCCATAGTGCTTAAAGCTCTGTCTGGGCAGTTTACCATTTAATTATGTATGCTACACTTTCTCCCCCCCCCCCCAGCTGAGAACTCAATTTACAATTTACCTTGGAATGATGGAAGGTTGAGTTGACCTTGAGCCACTATCAAGAACCACTGGGGTCAGGGAGGTTAACTCTTACTACTCAGCCAAACCACCCTAGTTATTCTGGTGTAGGGTGAAACCTGGCGGACCAAATGTGCTGCATCTACCTGTCCGGAAGCTTCCAGTACTTCAGTCTGATCAGTGCTTTAATTGAGTTGCCAAAAATTCACAAGGTTAAGCACTTTGACTCTTGCATCAAGCCTGCAAGGTGTCAGGATCTGGCCCGTACCACCCTGGGAGCTGCAGGATCAGGGCCAACCTGAGCCAGGAGTGGCCTGGTCTTTGCAGGCTCAAACCCTGGCCTGTGTAGCAGCTGCTGGGCCACTCATGAGGCTCACCTGGAAACCTGAAGGGAAGGCCTATTTAAGGAGTGGTTCTCCCTCCCTGAACTTGCCTCAGCAACAAAGGTCTTTTGGCTGTGCTGTGTTTCCTGCTCCCTACATCTTGTAGGGAGTGTTCGTGCACCTGCTTCTGTTCACGTTCCTGCCTTGGTCTCTGCTCTTGCCACTACTTGCCCACTGCATCTTGGCACCTGGTTCCTGCTCCGTGTTCTCAGCCTTGTGTTCCTGTCTCTGCTTAGTTACAACCAACTGCACAGTGAGTGCTGTGGGACTTGATACTCGGCATGGTGGACTGGGTCATGGTGCCCTTGCCCCTGGTGCGGGACTGCCTGGGATATCCTGGACTGTGATACAAGGTAGAAATGCCTCCACACCCACAAAACATACTGCTGCCAGTAGATAGTCAAGGCAAGGCCTGGTTTTAAGTACCACAAACCCTCTTAATCAAGATACTGCATAAAGAAATTGTATATTTTATTAATGATGGTGAAAAGGTCACAAAGCAGACAAAGTTCAAAAACAGTCTCAACCATTGCAAAGACAGTCAAAAATGTTTTGGAGAAAATAATCAATTAAAAGCTTCAGGCAGGAACAATACAATGCAATCACACAAGAAAATAATAAAGCTAGTTAAATTATTCTAGTATTTACACTCTAGGATAGCTCCAGCATAGTATCTGAGCATACACAAAGTGCATTCCTTGCAACAGGGCAGCAAATGAACATAGCATCTCTCCTGGCTTCCCTCTGAAGCAGTGCCAGGGGCAACATCAGATGGGCAAAAGTGAGGAGCTTTAGCAGGAGAGTGGGAGGCCAGCTGCAAGGAGTCAGATGCTGAGGAGGAAATTTTAAGAGGGAAAGTGGCAGTGAGGGTGCCAGAAGATAGGTGGAGTGATGGGAGAGGACCTTGAGGCGTGCAGGTGGAAGCTCCAGTCTGGGAAATCAATGCCAAGGCTAGAGCAGGAGGCTGGACATGGGAGCAGGTGGTGACACTGGAGGAGAGGTTCCAACACTGGGGGAGCCAGGAAGGCCAGATCCATTGGCAGCTGGACTGTCCACCCACAAGGGACAGAAGGAGTGGTGGAGAAGGCTGATGGGCAAACCAGGAAAAAAAAGTATGGTAGAACAGCTTTTAGGACCTTGGAAGAGGAGGTATGGCACCTGGCCTTGTAACTGTCCCTCTTCCAGGCCCACCAACTTTGGAGTACTTACCTTTGACCAAGTCACTTGCCAAGAAAATAACACAGAGCCTTGATTCTGCAGATATCTATCTGGGGTGTGGTGGCTATTTTGCTGCCACTTACAACATTGCTGACCCTGATTCTGCATATATCCACCAGTGGCATGGCAGTCATCTAGTCTTCCCTTACAACAACCATCAGTCTGCTCCTTATTGAAGAACAGGCAACCCCCTTTATGACACAATCTACCCTATTGCGATCCTGTGTATAGGTACTTAGAGTATTATGACAATCTTCAACCTACTTTCAGCTTTGTCCACCTTAGTATTGTACACAGTAGCAATTGATGGGGGAGGGCAATTATTAAGATGGATGAAAGCCAATTGAGGTGTCTGTATTGTATCATCCAATCCATCAACAAACATCAGCCAACAAGACAAGTGTTGTGATCATGTTGATGCCTGTAAAATGTCTGCTGAGGGATATGCTGTCTCTCTTCTGGTGGAAGAGGTAGACCTACCTACAAATGACTACCTGGCAGCGATCTCTTCAGCAGAGAGTTGGACGAAGCAATGGATTTAAATTAGAGCAAAAGATATTTCAATTCAGCATTAAGAAGAACTTCCTAACAGTGAGAGCTGCTTGACAATGGAATTAACTGCTTCAGATTCTCCACCACTGAAGGTCTTTAAACAGAAGGGACCCCTGTGGCCCCTTCCATATCCCTAATGAATAATAATTATGTACCATCTAGTCAATTCTGACTTATGATGACTCCTTCCAAGGTTTTCTAGGCACAGAGTACTCAGAAGTGGTTTACCATTAGGCTCCTCAGATCCCAATGCAGTACTATGCTAATAGATATGCAAAAATGTGACTTTTTGCTAGCCCTTAATAACCCTTTCAAAAAGTCATGTTTTTGCATAACTCTTAAAATAATGTGCTGGTGGTCTGATGAATGTATGTTGGTGGTGTATTGTAGCAAGTCTCTTTTTACTACAAACATCCATTTTCGGAGGTGCATTTGAATTTATTTAACATGCTCAACTTGGCTTCCCACTAGTGAAACTCAAGAGAATACAAATGATCATCAAGTATTTGTTCTGAACTCTTTGGCCAATTTTAATCACCTGTATTCAGCTGAAAATGTTTACCTATGACTCTAGAGTCATTTAATTTCACTACCATGAAGATAGCACCAAAATGTATTATATGCTGTACCTGAAGTGTCTCCTCCTTCTGCGTTCTGCCCAAAAGATTAGGCAAAGAGAAACTGAAAGTCAGGTCTTAAAATTGAAGATTGAATGCTAAGATAAAAGACAGCAGTTCAGCATGAAGCAGCTTTCCTAGATTAAGAAATGAGCAAAGCCCAATCTCCTTCCCCCTGCCCCTGGATTTTCATGGCTCCAGTTGTAAAAAGAAAGCCACAAATAGATACAATTCATATAGTTGTGTGCCTTTAGAGTATTTGGCTGAAAAGAAAAGTTATTTCTAAAGTGCTGAAGACCTGTAGGTGGCATGCGTTAGCAAACTTTTTTGAAATTTGATGATCTTTTGAAATTAATCCTCATTTGCTCTGTTATTACCAATGTTTTTTAATTTCACCTGCAATGATGATTACTGGTTTAATGAGTCAAAGTGTGTGTTGTAAAAAGAATAAAGTAAAAATGCAGTGTATATAGCAAATATTTCCAGGGGGAGAAAAGTCTCTTTGTTAACTGCATTGCAGATCCTTCCAAGAAAACAAACAATGCTTGTGAACCAAAAAATTTTGTGAGCGAAACGCACCTACTGTGCAAATATAGTGATGGATGGGATATGAGAAATTGGTGATAGGAACTCTCTACCTGCCTTTCTTTGTTTAGCTGTGTTGGGCAGGAGTGATAGAATTGGATTAAGGCATTGAAGAAAGGGTGTGTGCATTAACACTTTCTCCTTTACCTCTGCCCCACCATAACTCTTAGGGTGCAGCTCTTAGGGTGCAGGGATAGACGTATAATACAAAATAAATGTCTCCCTATCACATAATAAGTATCAGTTTTGGAACTGATTTGACATGGGGAAGAGACAACGAAAGGAAGGGGTTAATTCTTCTCCTGTCCCAGCACAACAGTTCTGATTCATGAGAATAACCCTTACATCAGGCCAGACTACTTGTCTGGTTAGCAGGATATTGTCTATTTTAAATGGCAGTAGCAAACCAGGGCTTCAGACTGATGGTCTTCACATCACTTTGCTGCAACCTGATCATTTTATAATTGGAAAGACCAGAAATGGAATCCAAAACCTTTTGATTACCATGCATGTGTTCTGTGAGCAAGGACAGTCTTTTAAATAAAGCATCCAGGGGGGGTGTTACTCAGTGTTCTTATTTACTTTGCTAATTTGGTGTGTGAGTGAGATTTACTGCATCAAAGCAACACACTCACCACTATTAATTAAAAACATTTACACATTATCTTTCTGGGTATCAAAGTCAGCCAATTGATGGACAATGAAACAAGCAAAGCTAAGCATCATTTAAAAACAGATTAAAAACAATTGTTAATGTCAAAAGCCTACCCTCTTTCTCACACACACATTCACTACAGTTTTGATTGCTTGCCAGCAACTCAAAATAGTTAGAACTGACCAGACTTTCTCTTGGAAAGAATTCCACGGGTGAGTTGCTGCTACAGAGAAAGTTCTATCTTATGAACTCAACTACCTAGCCTCCTGGGGTAGTGGGACACATAATAAGGTTTCAGCTGAAGATCTCAGATTCAAGGGAGGCTTGTTCAGGAAAAGGAAGTCTTCCAGATGTTCAAATGATTGTTAGAGGAAAACTCAATAATGTTGAAAAAGTACTATTAGTGTTTCATAGGTGTTTTGAGCATCATTATCATAGCAAGGAAGAGGTTAGTGCCAACCTAAATAGCCAACAAAAACAAAATAGCCAATTAAATATCCCACAGCAAAAGACAATACTCCTGTGCATGTAGAAGAGCCACCCCTTCTATAGTTTTTAAAGGTGCAGGGACCCTATCCACTTGTGCATTTGGATAGCCTACCAACATGTAGGGAACACTAAACTAACGAGAGCTCACTTTATAACCCACACACACACACACTTTTACAACGTTTTCAATATTGGCCAATGCCGCCTCTGAGCATCCAAAACTGATTTTTTTTGGTTGGTTGGTTGGTTTGGACCATTGTGACTGGCACTTTAAAGGGACACTTTTACTTCACAACACATGATAGTCTGAAGGATAAGTGAGAAGATGGAGGAGGTCAAAGGGGAACACTGAGCAAGCAAAGAAACAAGTGAGGAGGTGTGTGAGAGAAGTGAGAACACAGCAGAAATTTAATTTATAAGATACAGAAATTCTCTTGGAACTAAACCCCTATTTTAACATTGAGCCTTATGTGGAAATAGTGTTTGATTTACTATGGTTGATTTCACAGTTGTCATCAGAGAATGAGCTAGCTTGCAACCAGCCTTTCTTAACAAACTGTTCGGTGGGAGTATATAAAAACTAAATTTAAATGCAAAACTCCACAGAACAGTAGAAAGGATGTTCCAGATACAGAATGAGCTTTAGATATACAATTTTAAGGATGAAAATAATTACACCTTTATGGAAAGAAGTATTTACCACATTCTGGACCTGTCCAAGAATTCCTTGTCTTGATTAAAACATGAAGCAAGGGCCTAGAGAATATATGGTTGGTGAAGTTGCTATAATTGTCTCATACATGTCCTCAGACCTCAAAATCTTCAACCAGTCTGATACCTTTTAACAGGACATGCAGCAACAACTGCATCAAGGTGGTTGTTAGATGCTCTCCAGTTGATTACAGGACGTTTTGTCAGTCCAAGCTCTGTATTAATTATATCACCAAGATTTGAATTATATGGAATAACTTCGCTAGCTCATTTACTGAGAATGACTAAGCCGCTGCTGAGCTGGGCTTCAGCAACATGGCTTACCTTTGCCGTCTTCCCTGTAGGACGCAAGATCTCTTAGTCTCGCGCGAGCAGACTCAGGAAGAGGGGGGAACGATTATTTAAGAACTGTTCCCCCCTCTTCTCTTCCTCTTTCTTGCTGGCATTTGCTAAAGAAGGAGATTCGCTGTTTGAAGCTCAACCAACTGCATAGTTGGTCGCAAGGTCCTCGCAGCTTATCGTGTGGATCGGGGGGTAGCATCGGCTCCCCCCTCGGTTTGGCTGGCGTTTACAGTGATCGATTTTGATTTAATTTTGTTTACCTCATTAACCCTTTTTTACGTTTGATTTAATTGTTCTTTATTTGCCTTATAATCAGTTAATTAATTCTCTTTGATTTGGTTGATTCCGCTGTACTAAAGGGGGGGGAGTGCGACAGCGACGCTTGTGTGAGCTGTGCGAGCAGCATTTTGGGGTTTAAATAATAATACCATGCCTGCTAAATAAAAAAAATAAAAAATAAGCAGGCGTCAGGGCAATTTAATTGAATGAAATAAATTTTATTATATAGTTCATCGGAACTCATCTGCGGAGTAGGAGGCAGCGCGTTTCAGCTGTTAGGCTCCTTAGCGAGCAGCACACCTTTTTTCCTCCCCTCCCCCCCTTTTTTTCTTCCAAGAGTCTCCCGGCTGCCTGTTTTTGAATTAGTAATTGTAGGTAGCAAGTAATTAAAGTGCTCGAAGCATTAATAACATAGTATTAACTTAATAATTAATTGTGTAATTGAATCTAATTGAATATATAGGTAATAGGCTAATTGATTAATTTGATTTTAGGGGAGCGGGGTTCCTAGGGGGATAAGCAAATAGTGAGTAAAAAAAAGGATTTAATAAGATTAATCATACTAGTATTTGAGTGCGGAAGAGCTGCATGGTCATAAATTCCTGGTACCTAGCTCCCATTTCTCAGTGCTGCCTGGGTAAGCCAGGAGTTGCTTCACGAACGAGGGGCCAGGATACTGAGGTTTGGGTTTTCAGGGGTCAGGAGTAAATTTAGAATGCAAAATGGCATCAAGGAAGGGTCAAGGGAATAAGAAGAGAAAACAGCCAGCCAAAAAATGGCCGGTACCTCAGGTTTCACCGCCCCAGTCTTCTTCAGATGAGGAGTCATGGCCCATCTGGCAACAACTCCAAGATAAGATTGCTGCTCTTGAAGCCGCCAGATCGGCTAGGGTAACCCTTCAATCTAGTGAGGCGCAGCCGTGACGGTCAGCTAGGGACTCCAAAGGTCACCGTAGAGCTAAGCTTAGGGCTCTGGCAGACAACCTGATGACTAGGTTTGCCATTTTAGAAGCAGAGCAGCACATGGAAGGCACATCCAGAAAGGAAACTGAGGGGACGACAGTGCAGGCATCACACAGGGACACGGACGACGACAGGTCTACTCCAATTACGGTAGTGTCCACTACGCCGGCCTCGGGCAGGCAGGAGACATCAGGGGAAGCTGGTCAGGACGACACAGATGGCAGGGACAAGTCTGTCACGATGCTTTTGTCAGGTGAGTCCCCTACTGCACACGACACTTCACTGCAGTTGCCTGCATGGCCCGGGCCGAGCATGGGGCAAGCACCTACACCTGACATGTCTATACCATTTCCGGCTTGGCCTTGGACAGGCAGCGGTTTGGCCACTACGCCTAGCTTGTCATCGACACTGCTGGCATGGCCTTGGCCTGGTAGTGGCCAATTTAATTTGCAGTCCTATCCAACATATAATACAAAGACTTCTGGGCTCCTAGTGCTTCATGGCCCTATACGAGTGCCCAGTTAGGTGGCTGGGCTGCACCATTTACACATCCTACAGTTTCAGCCCCGGTCACTCCGGCTGCTGGTGTGGGGGTTTGGCCATATGCTTCAGTGCTGGACACGGGTTATAATACCATGCCCTTACAAGCTTTACCATTTGGGGATCGTGCAATGCCGCTGGGTGACCACTTGACACCAGCGACTAAAGAGAAGATTTGAAAAGGAAAGTGTGTGGATTTGTTCGAGTTACTGAATAGAAATGTGGAAAAGAAGGATCTGGGTAAGAAAGATGAAAAGGACAAGGAGAGACGTAGGCGCAAGAGGCCAGATAGGACTTGGTCCAATCGGCTGCCCGGTTTATTAATTTACGCGGGGTGGTGGTAAGGGCCCAGCCTTGGTGGGCATTGTCTCTATTCCAATATTTAGACCTCATTTATAGGGCATACTATAAATGAGGTCTAAATATAGGGATTTTGCAGGGCAAGCATGGCTTTCTTATGACGAGGCGTTGTGTATGAGAAGTGCCATTCACCCCAATTTACGTTGGGACGAGCCACTGGCCGACCTTTGGTTACAGTCGATGACCCCGACCAGGCCCAATTCAGGTGACAGGATGGATAGTGGGCATTTGGTTAGGAAAGCAGCTGTGAATGTGACTCCCCGTGTAAGCGCTGGATCAACCCTGCCTGCTCTGCTGGGAGTACAACTCAAGGGGCGTGTGTTCTAAGAAACCGTGTAGGTTTAGGCACAAATGCACAGTGTGCGGGGGACAGCACCCCAGTGCCACATGCTTCAGAGCTGGTGCCCCGAGACAGGCAAAAGGCCCCGGAAGTGGGAAGAAACCCAATGGTGGAGGGGGTAACCCTGGTAAAGGGGCCCAGTCCAATTAAAATTTTAGTCTTAGAAACATGGCTGCGCGACTATCCCAGAAGGGATGACACCAGTTATTTATTATTAGGTTTTAAAGAAGGCTTTAGGATACCAGCGGCCGGGGAATGTAAGGCATTTTTTGCAAGAAACCTTAAAGAGGTTTAAGGTATGGTTCCAAACACGGTATGGTTCCAAACACGGTATGGAAGGAGTAGTTCAAGAAAAGATAGCTAAGGAGATACATGAATGGAGGGGTTGGGACCATTCACAACACCTCCTTTGGAGACATTGCGGGTCTCACCTTTAGGAATCGTACCAAAGAAAGCACCCGGCGAGTTTAGATTGATCCATCACCTGTCTTATCCTGAAGGGGGCTCGGTTAACGATGCCATCCCCCAGGAGCTCTGTACCGTCCGCTATACCTCCTTTGATGAGGCAGTTAGCATGGTTCATAGGTGCGGCGTGGGGGCAGAACTGGCAAAATGTGACATAAAATCTGCATTTTGGATTTTGCCAGTCCACCCACAGGATTTTGACCTGTTAGGATTTTATTTTCAAGGTTTTTTCTATATAGATAGAGCACTGCCCATGGGCTGCTCCGTTTCATGTGCAGCTTTTGAACATTTTAGTTCTTTTCTAAAGCTTAGGATTAAAGTGGGATGTAAAAATACAGCCCATTACCTAGATGATTATCTTTTTTGTGGTGAACGGAACACAGGAAGGTGTAAATTCATCTTAGATACTTTTCGAGCAATGGCGGACAAACTAGGTCTACCTCTAGCCAAGGAAAAAATGGAAGGGCCGACTTCGACCCTGACGTTTTTAGGTGTTGAATTGGACACGGTTCAGCAAACGTCTAAGTTGCCACAAGAAAAATTGGTTGACCTTAAGATCAGGGTAGCCTCAATGCGACAAAAGAAAAAAGTGACCCTGAGGGAGTTACAGGAACTGGTGGGACATCTAAATTTTGCCTGCAGAGTGGTGGTGCCGGGTCGCGCCTTTCTGCGTCGGCTTTGTAACACAATGCGGGGGCTGCATTGTCCATTCCATAGGACCAGGATTACGTATGGTATGAGAGAGGATTTGGAAGTTTGGAAGCAGTTTCTAGATGATTTCAATGGCATTTCCTTTTGGAGATGTCAGAGGATGCTTAAGGCTGAGTTTCAGGTCCAGTCGGACGCTGCAGGCTCCTCGGGTTTCGGAATTTGTATTAGAGGCAGGTGGTGTGCTGGCAAGTGGCTGGAGGAATGGCACCATGCTGGTATCACCAGAGATCTGACATTTTTGGAGTTTTTTCCCCATAGTCGGTGCTTTATGGCTATGGGCAAGTGAATGGGCCGACTCGGTGGTCTGCTTCAGGTGTGATAATCAGGCAGTGGTCCATATCGCTAACAACCTCACGTCCCAGTCAGAGAGGGTCATGGCCTTGGTTAGGGCATTCACATTACATGCCCTGAAATTTAATATTTTGGTACAGGCCAGACATGTACCTGGCGTTGACAATAGCTTAGCGGATGCATTATCACGCCAACAGATCGAGCAGTTCAGAGAGTTAGATCCAGGAGCCAACAAGTCCCTGGAGACTCTTCCCCCAGAGGTCTGGCAAATTGGCGTGAAGATGCAGAAAGGGCAATAGGTCTGGCCCTGGCACCGAGGACAAGAAAAGGGTACTCTGCAGTGAGTATAGAGTTCCAGAAATTTAGAGAACTAGTGGGATTGGATCCTTTGTGGCCAGTCCCAGTTGACCATCTTCAGCAGTTTATAATGTATTTAAATAGGCAAGGTTTGGTGCCGGGAACTATACAGGGCAAGTTATCAGCGCTGACTTTTTATGGAAAAATTAATGGTTACCGAGACTATTCATCAGACTACCGTATTCGAAAGATGATTGAAGGTTGGTCTAAGGAAAGAGGTAGGGTTAAAGACTCGAGAGCTCCCATATCACCTGAGCTGTTGGAAGGTATTTGTAGGCAATGGGAGGTTCTTTGTAGGGATGCATTTGAAGTTGTTTTATTTAGGGCAGCGTCTTTGTTAACATTTTTTGTCGCCCTCGGTATTAGTGAAGTAGTTGCCTCAGGAAAGGGGGACAAAACTAAGGTAGCTCTACAATTACACGATGTTAAGGTAGTGGATGGGACGGTGCAGCTCCACATACGTCGATCCAAGGTCGATCAATGGGGCAAAGGATCGGGTATTACTCTGTCACATTGTCACATTAAGATAATCTGCCCTGTCAAGGCTATGGAAGCATATTTAAAACTTAGGGGATCGAACCCAGGATACCTCTTTATACATAGGGATGGTTTCCCTTTGACGAAGTACCAGTTCTGGAAGTTAACAGACTTGGCCCTTCAAAAGGAAGGAGTTCAAGGTCTTATATTTGGTACACATTCCTTCAGAATTGGTGCGGCATCAACGGCAGTGGCCCTCGGTTACCTCCCAGAGGATATCAAACAGTTAGGACAATGGGCTTTGTCCTCTTATCGTAGCTACGTTAGGGCACTTCCTAACGTCTAGGCAGGGGCCTGTTTTTGTTTATGTCTTGCAGGTAGCGCGGTGGTGGCCAGGAGAAGACACATCATGATCGTGGGCCACAGTTACGTTTTTTTTGGCAGCACAGTATGCCGCTGCGTCCCCATGGGGGAGTGGTATTGGTCTAGAAGCGCGGGCCCTTATCGAATGGAGAAGGCGCTGAGGGATGCTTTGGAACCAGATTTGCCGAGCGGCCACCTTTGGGCAACACCCACCAGAGGTGTTGGTGATACAACTGGGTGGCAATGATTTGACGCAGCACTGTGGGAAGGCCCTTATCATCTATGTGATTCATGACTTCACTTGGTTGAGGGCCACATATCCTGCCATGTGCATTGTTTGGTCGACAATCATCCCTCGGCTGTCATGGAGGGATGCGAGAATTGTTTTACCCGTAAACACTGCCCGACGGAGTGTTAACAGGGAAGTCTGCAGAGCTGTTTGCAGTAGCCTTGGATCGGTGATTGGTCACCAGAGGATCCGCTTGGATAGGCCAGAGTTTTTTCAGTCAGATGGTGTACATCTTTCCGAACAAGGTTTGGATGCGAGGTTTCTCGCTGTCTTCATGACTGGGAGAACTTGGGCCAGGGACTCACACATTGGTTTGTTAAAAGGGTCCGTGTAGACCGCACTATGGCAGGACCCCCTTTTGCCAAAGGATTGGCAACAATGATTATATTCAATAAAGTGTGGCCCGTGTTTAATCCATAATTTCTGGTCTCGCGTCTTTATTTCGGGGTAAGGGGGCAATGACTAAGCCGCTACTGAGCTGGGCTTCAGCAGTGTGGCTTACCTTTGCCGTCTTCCCCGTAGGATGCAATATCTCTTATTCTCACGCGAGCAGACTCAGGAAGAGAGGGAAAACGATAGGTTATTTAAGGACTGTTCCCCCCTCTTATCTTCCGCTTTCTTCCTGGCATCCCACCCGCCCGCCCTATATTCTAGTGTGAGTTTATCTGGTCGCCTTTGGGGCCGGATAGGAATTTTTAACCCGTTTCCTGATTGGCTTTTGGAGGTGGGGATTTTTCGCCTATCCCACACTGGAAAAGGTGTGCTGGCAATTTTTGTGGTGGAGATTTGGTCACACTGGCGGTTTGTTGTTGTTTAGTCGTTAAGTCGTGTCCGACTCTTCGTGACCCCATGGACCAGAGCACGCCAGGCCCTCCTGTCTTCCACTGCCTCCCGGAGTTGGAACAAATTCATGTTGGTAGCTTCGATGACATTGTCCAACCATCTCGTCCTCTGCCGTCCCCTTCTCCTCTTGCCTTCACACTTTCCCAACATCAGGATCTCTTCCAGGGAGTCTTCTCTTCTCATGAGATGGCCAAAGTATTGGAGCCTCAGCTTCAGGATCTGTCCTTCCAGTGAGCACTCAGGGTTGATTTCCTTCAGAACAGATAGGTTTGTTCTCCTTGCACTCCAGGGGACTCTCAAGAGTCTCCTCCAGCACCACAGTTCAAAAGCATAAATTCTTCGGTGGTCAGCCTTCTTTATGGTCCAGCTCTCACTTCCATACATTGCTACTGGAAAAACCATAGCTTTGACTATGCGGACCTTTGTTGGCAAGGTGATGTCTCTGCTTTTTAAAATGTTGTCTAGGTTTGTCATCGCTTTCCTCCCAAGAAGCAGGCGTCTTTTAATTTCGTGGCTGCTGTCACCATCTGCAGTGATCATGGAGCCCAGGAAAGTAAAATCTGTCACTGCCTCCATATCTTCCCTTTCTATTTGCCAGGAGGTGATGGGACCAGTGGCCATGATCTTAGGTTTTTTGATGTTGAACTTCAGACCACTTTTGGCGCTCTCCTCTTTCACCCTCATTACGAGGTTCTTTAATTCCTCCTCACTTTCTGCTGTCAGAGTGGTATCGTCTGCATATCTGAGGTTATTGATATTTATTCCAGCAATCTTAATTCCGGTTTGGGATTCATTCAGTCCAGCCTTTCGCATGATGTATTCTGCATATAAGTTAAATAAGCAGGGAGACAATATACAGCCTTGTCGTACTTCTTTCCCAATTTTGAACCAATCAGTTGTTCCATATCCAGTTCTAACTGTTGCTTCCTGTCCCACATATAGATTTCTCAGGAGATAGATAAGGTGATCAGGCACTCCCATTTCTTTAAGGACTTGCCATAGTTTGCTGTGGTCCACACAGTCAAAGGCTTTTACGTAGTCAATGAAGCAGAAGTAGATATTTTTCTGGAACTCTCTGGCTTTCTCCATAACCCAGCGCATGTTAGCAATTTGGTCTCTAGTTCCTCTGCCCCTTTGAAATCCAGCTTGTACTTCTGGGAGTTCTCGGTCCACATACTGCTGAAGTGTGCCTTGGAGGATTTTGAGCATAACCTTGCTAGCGTGTGAAATGAGTGCAATTGTACGGTAGTTGGAGCATTCTTTGGCACTGCCGTTCTTTGGGATTGGAGCATTCTTTGGCACTGCCGTTCTTTGGGATTGGGATGTAGACTAATCTTTTCCAATCCTCTGGCCACTGCTGAGTTTTCCAAACTTGCTGGCATGTTGAGTGTAGAACCTTAACAGCGTCATCTTTTAAGATTTTAAATAGTTCCACTGGAATGCCATCACCTCCACTGGCCTTGTTGTTAGCCATGCTTTCTAAGGCCCACTTGACTTCACTCTCCAGGATGTCTGGCTCAAGGTCAGCAACCACACTATCTGGGTTGTCCGGGACATCCAGATCTTTCTGGTATAATTCTTCTGTGTATTCTTGCCACCTCTTCTTGATGTCTTCTGCTTCTGTGAGGTCCCTACCATTTTTGTCCTTTATCATGTCCATCTTTGCACAAAATGTTCCTTTAACATCTCCAATTTTCTTGAACAGATCTCTGGTTTTTCCCTTTCTATTATTTTCCTCTATTTCTTTGCACTGTTCATTTAAGAAGGCCCTCTTGTCTCTCCTTGCTATTCTTTGGAAATCTGCATTCAATTTTCTATAACTTTCCCTATCTCCCTTGCATTTTGTTTCCCTTCTCTTCTCTGCTATTTGTAAGGCCTCGTTGGACAGCCACTTTGCTTTCTTGCATTTCCTTTTCTTTGGGATGGTTTTTGTTGCTGCCTCCTGTACAATGTTACAAGCCTCCATCCATAGTTCTTCAGGCACTCTGTCTACCAAATCGAGTTCCTTAAATCTGTTCTTCACTTCCACTGTGTATTCATAAGGGATTTGGTTTAGATTATACCTGACTAGCCCAGTGGTTTTTCCTACTTTCTTCAGTTAAAGCTTGAATTTTGCTATAAGAAGCTGATAATCAGAGCCACAATCAGCTCTAGGTCTTGTTTTTGCTGACTATATAGAGCTTCTCCATCTTTGGCTGCAGAGAACATAATCAATCTCATTTCGGTATTGCCCATCTGGTGATGTCCATGTGTAGAGTCGCCTCTTGTGTTGTTGGAAAAGAGTGTTTGTGATGACCAGCTTGTTCTCTTGACAAAACTCTATTAGCCTTTGCCCTGCTTCATTTTGAACTCCAAGGCCAAACTTACCTGTTGTTCCTTTTATCTCTTGACTCCCTACTTTAGCATTCCAATCCCCTATAACGAGAAGAACATGTTTCTTTGGTGTCAGTTCTAGAAGGTGTTGTAAGTCTTCATAGAATTGGTCAATTTCAGCCTCTTCAGCATCGGTGGTTGGTGCATAAACTTGGATTACTGTGATGTTGAAAGGTCTGCCTTGGATTCGTATTGAAATCATTCTATCATTTTTGAGATTGTATCCCAGTACAGCTTTTCCCACTCTTTTGTTGGCTATCAGGGCTACTCCATTTCTTCTACGGGATTCTTGCCCACAATAGTAGATATGACAATTGTCTGAATTGAATTTGCCCATTCCCGTCCATTTTAGTTCACTGACGCCCAGGATGTCAATGTTTCTTCTTGCCATCTCCTGTTTGACTACATCCAGCTTACGAAGGTTCATAGATCTTACATTCCAGGTTCCTATGCAGTATTTTTCTTTGCAGCATCGGACTTTCCTTTCACTTCCAGGCACGTCCACAGCTGAGCATTCTTTCGGCTTTGGCCCAACCACTTCATTAGCTCTGGAGCTACTCGTACTTGTCCTCCACTCTTCCTCAGTAGCATGTTGGACGCCTTCCGACCTGAGGGGCTCATCTTCCAGCGTCATATCTTTTAGCCTTTTGTTTCTGTCCATGGAATTTTCTTGGCAAAGGTACTGGAGTGTCTTGCCAGTTCCTGCTCCAGGTGGATCGCGTTTAGTCAGAACTCTCCACTATGACTTGTCCATCTTGGGTGTCCCTGCACGGCATAGCCCATAGCTTCTCTGAATTACTCAAGCCCCTTCGCCATGACAAGGCAACAATCCGTGAAGGGGACACTGGCGGTTAGTGCGGATTAAACAGGTATTTTGGTGAGTCCCAGAGCAATAGCAGGTAATTATAGTTCATCTGAACTCCCAGCACTGCGGATCGTGTGATTACAGTGCTTGGGGGGAAAGATGCGCTGGGGACACACCCGGACCAACAGTCAACAAGGAGAGAGTGGCTGGAGGTCTGGGGTGGTCAAATTTGGGCCTGCTGAGTTTCTCGCTGTCTTCATGGCCAGGAGAACTTGGGCCAGGGACTCGCACATTGGTTTTTTTAAAAGGGTCCGTGTAGACCTACGTTTTGAAACCTGAGTCCGCACTATGGCAGGTCCCCCCTTTGCCAAAGGATTGGCAACAATGATTATATTCAATAAAGTGTGGACCGTGTTTAATCCATAATTTCTGGTCTCGCGTCTTTTTTTCAGGGTAAGGGGGCAAAGGCCCATTGTATTTTGCCATTTTACAGCTCACCTCAGAGCAGTCTCCTGGAGACTGAGTTGGTTTCCCAATGGACCACTAAACTGGCCTTTCCCATCCTCCTGCTTGGCTAATCCAAGAGCAGACCCTTGGTCTAAATGGGCGGGATAAAAATATAATAAATAAATAAAATAAATAAATAATCCCGCAGGGATTCAGTCCTCTAACCTAGGGCTTGATACTATATGCCTGGTTTGCTTTTTCATACATAATCAGCTCACACAGATGAGGATAGTCTTTCTGTGTATTTACCCAGTATTGAAAAATGGCCCTGCCAGGCTTGATGGTCCAGTAGTGAATCAATTAGATACAGAAAATAAGTTTTTATTATTTTATTTATTATTGTCAAAGCTCTGGCTGATCTCTGGAATGGGGACTCTCCACAACCTGCTGTGAGGAATTTGCATGACACTTTGCAGATAAAGTTGCTCGGATCCACTCTGACTTGGATGCTGTAATTGATACAGACCCAGTGGATGTAACTTTGGCCCCTGCTTGTCCTGCTTTAATGGATACTTTTCAGTTGGTGCAGCCTGATGATGTGGACAGGATTCTTGGAGAGGTGAATGCCACCACATATGTGCTGGACTCTTGCCCTTCCTGGCTCATAAAAGCGGTCAGAGGAGGAATGGCCGATTGGGCACGGGGTAGGGTCACTGCTTGCTTAAAGGAGGCAGTAATAAGGCTGCTACTGAAGAAGCCTTCCCTGGATCCCAGTGTACTGGATAACTGCCGGCCACTCTCAAATACCCCATTCCTGGGCAAGGTACTAGAGCGTGTGGTGGTTTCTCAGCTCCAGGGATTCCTGGAGGAAGCGGATTATCTAGACCCATTTCAATCTGGTTTCAGGCCTGGCTATGGGACAGAGATAGCTTTGGTCGCCTTGGTGGATGACCTACACTGGGAACTGGACAGGGGGAGTGTGTCCCTGTTGGTTCTGCTGGACGTCTCAGCAGCTTTCAATACCATTGACCATGGTCTCCTTCTGGGTCATCTCTCTGGGACTGGACTCAGAGGCACTGTTTTACAGTGGCTCCAGTCCTTCCTGGAGGGGAGAACTCAGAAGGTGGTGCTGAGTGACTCCTGCTCAACGCCCTGGCCATTGACCTGTGGCATTCCCCATGCTTTTTAACATCTACATGAAACCATTGGGAGAGTGTGAAGGAGAGAAAGAGGATAGTGAGCCGTCCTCAACCAAAGGAACATCCCAAAGGGAAAAGGGAGTAACAGAAGGAGAGATGAATGAGCAAAAAGATGTGTCAATAGAGGAAAGGAAAGGGGCAGATGAGACAGGAGGTAAAATAGAAGTTTGCCTAGTGGAGGAAGAAGGGAGAGAAAAGAAGGAGTTAAAAGTATCAGTATGGGAGGAAAGTATAAAGGAGGAGGGGGAACGGTGGTTCGGGAGTAAGATAGAGGAAAAGAGGATGGTGATGAAAGAGAAGAAAGATGGGAGAGAAATAGACTCCACTTATGAAAAGGTGCGCAGACTCTTGAAGGACTTCCCTAACCTAAAGGTCGGTGGCTTGTTACCTGATCCAGAGGTGAAGAAAGAAGGAGAAGCAGTATATGAGACTCTAGAATGGATAGTTATTGTTTTCCCGTGGGGACGAGGGCGCGGAAGGAAAGTGATCCGGCCTGATCAAACATACAACCAGCCCCTGAAGGAAGGGGACTGGACTCAAAACCTATGCTGCGGCACAATATATGCAGTACAGAGTGCCCCTCTTCAGAATCCCATGAATCGGGAGCGATTTGGGCCAGCCCCTCAGTGAATTATCCTAACCTACAAGAAAAGGTGGTTGTAGAGATACCAAAAGTTAATAAAGTTGAAGATGTTAATGTTTCAAGCCGGTCTCAGTCATCATTTCCCGCCAAAACGGTGGAATTGCTCCAAGCAAGAAAAGTTTTCATCATCGAGTTACGGACTTTTGCCGGAGTTGTCTTGTTTCGACCCGACTGAGGTGGTTGTAGAGATACCAAAAGTTAATAAAGTTGAAGATGTTAATGTTTCAAACCGGTCTCAGTCATCATTTCCCGCCAAAACGGTGGAATTGCTCCAAGCTTTAAATGAACCCAATCACAGAGAGGTTGTCCGGAGTTTTGGGGTTCGGTGTCACTAGTATGCGGATGACACACAACTCTGTCTCTTCTTTCCACCTAATTCTAGGGAAGCTGTCTTGACTCTAAACCAGTGCTTGGCATCAGTAATGGGCTAGATGAGGGCAAACAAACTGAAACTTAATCCAGACAAGACAGAGGTGCTCCTGGTTAGTCGGAAAGCAGACGAGGGAATAGGGATACTACCTGTGCTGGATGGGGTTACACTCCCCCTGAAAACTCAGGTCCGCAGCTTGGGTGTGCTCCTGGATTCTTTCGTAAGCTTGGATGCCCAGGTCTCGGCGGTGGCAAGGAGTGCATTTGCACAGCTAAAGTTGTTGCTCCAGCTGTGCCCGTTCCTTGAGATGTTGGATCTGGCTACAGTGACATATGCCTTAGTTACATCCCATTTGGATTACTGTAATGCACTCTATGTGGGGCTGCCTTTGAAGACGGTTTGGAAACTTCAGCTGGTGCAAAACTCTGCAGCCAGACTACTGACTGGGGCCAGGTACAGGGAGCATATAACACACCTGTTACAAGAATGGCACTGGCTACCAGTCCATTTCCAGGCCCAATTCAAAGTGCTGGTCATTACCTATAAAGCCCTATACAGCTTGGGTCCAGACTACCTGAAGGACCGTAACTCCCTATATGCACCTTCTCAGCGATTAAGATCAGCAGAGGAGACCCTCCTCTCGGTCCCATTGCTAGCACAAGCACAGCTGATGGGGACACGGGAGAGGGCCTTCTCTGTGGCAGCTCCCAGGCTATGGAACGCTCTTCCTCGGGAGATCAGGATGGCCCCTTCCCTTTTATCCTTTCAAAAAAAGCTAAAGATCCATCTCTTCAGGCACGCTTTTAACAATTATAACTGAATCCCTGAACCCCATTTCAGCAGAAATTTTAATCTTTTTTATGTTTTCATGTTTTAATCTTTTAACTGTATTTTAAATCATATATTGTTTAATTTATCTTTTAATATTTAACTTACTGTGTTTTTAAATTATGTGAATTTTAATGTTGTGAACCACTTTGGGTCCCTTGTCGGGAGAAATGCAGCATATAAATAAAACTAAAACTAAAACTAAAACAACTACTACTACTACTACTACTACTACTACTACTACTACTACTACTACTACTAATAATAATAATAATAATAATAATAATAATAATAATAATAATAATAATAATAATAATAATAATAATAATAATAATAATAATAATAATACAGGGGTTTTAACTGCTGTGCCTGAAATTGGTTGTGTTTCTCTCTTAAAATAGAACACTCATGGTGTTACTCTTTGGATTGTGACTAGAGATGGGGATGAATTTAAAAAATGGTTCTTCAGTGGGATTCATAATTAGTCAAAGTTGACGAATGGATGAAGTACCAAATTTTAGTGATGAATTGATGGATATTCATCAATTCATTGTTAAAACACAATGTCCCACCAAACAGCTGATCAGCAGGACATTGACAAGCACACTGGCTGCAGGGAGGCAAACCCTGGTTTCAGTTCTGGCAGCCAGCCTGCTTGTCAATGACCTGACAATCAGCTGATGATCGGAACATTGACAAGCAGGCTGGCTGCTGAAACTGAACCCAGGGTTTGCCTTCCCACAGTCAACCTGCTTGTCAATTACCCGATTATCAGCTGATGGTTGGGTCATTGACAAGCAAGATGACTGCAAGAACTGAACCTGGGGTTTGTCTTCAGGCAGGCAGCCTGCTTGTCAATGACAAGCAGGCTGGCTGTGGGAAGGCAGACCCCAGGTTCAGTTCCTGCAGCCAGCTTGCTTGTCAATGTCCTCACCATCAGTTGATTGTCAGGACATTGACAATCAGGCTGGCTGTGGAATGGAACTGGAGGTTTGCCTTCCCTCAGCCTGCTTGTCAATGTCCTGCCATTCAGCTGATCGTCAGGACATTGACAAGCAGGCTGTCTGTGGGAAGGCAAACCCCATTTCTGTTCCGCATCCAGCCTGCATGAAGGGACAAATAAAAATGGGTAAATATTCATCCCTTTGAATTTGTCGGGGTCTCCAGACCTGATGAATACGAAGTGATGAATATCCCACAAATCAGTGATATTTCACAAATATCCTGATTAATTTTTTATTCGTCCCCATGTCTAATTGTAACCACAAGATTGGGAGGAGGAAGGTGGGTTTGCTCTTTCACTGAAAATCATACAACCAAAGATGCTATCTGCAAATAACATCTTCAGTGGTACGTAACTTAGGAAAGAGATTTGGGATAGGGAAATAGTGAAGAGGGTAAGGCTAAACTATGATTTGGATCAGAATTTATAATGTAGCTGCTTTTTCTATAGCCATTTCTAACCATGTCAGTTTAAAATACTTTTAACATTATGTGAATTCTATCCCCTGAGAAATGATAATAATAAGGAGATTTTGGTTAAAAACAAACAAACAAAAGATTTTTGTCTGTTAAAAAGAACTCACACAACAACAATTAGAGGGCAAAAAATAAACCCTTGGATTATTATTACAGCTCAGTATCTGGAAGCCAACTGTGGTCTATCAGCCATACTGTGTTGTTGTTCTAGGAAAGTAAGGCCTAAATTATATACATTTCCTTGGCATACACACTTGCATTACAATCTGACAAAAGGGGCCAGTGGGTGATGCAAACTGTAATGCTAATGAAGTGGTTTCAGAGAAGCATTTTTGAACTAAGCAGCAATATGGATGCAGGGATTGTCACATGAGAAGTACATTTTCCTGCAACAACAAATCAATTTGTGTTCCCTTCATTCCCTCGATCTGGTTTTATATTGGATTTTTATGCAGCTTTAATAGCTGGAGTATTCCAAAAGGGGGAGGGTATTGATGGTGGATAGCAGGGGAGCTTTTTTGTGTTCCATTTAAGACCAAATCTCTATGTAGCCTTAATTATGGAGCCATGGCTGCAGAGCTATAATTACTCCTTATTATCCTCTGGCTTTATTAACATGTTCCATAAAATAAAAGCAGGTTGAATGTCAATGGAACTGTGCACCCATTCTAACACATTGGATTGCGAGGGCAGAGGAAAAGAGATAGACCTTTCAAACAAAAAGCACCCCCTGCTTCACATGGAAAGCAGCCATTGGATAACAGCCATACATTTATCACAATGGAGTTGCCAAGTTTCTGCTTAGTGGCCTTTCTATAACAGAGAAGCAATAGCTGCATCCCTTATCTTCAAGTGCTTCTTTCTTCCATGATGCAATACTCCTCTTATGATACGTAAATTGCCTCCATGATGGAGCACATCTCAAATGTTTACACAGATTTACATATGCTAGCTCTTCACAGGGAGTGGGTGGTGTGTTCAGCTGACCCACCATGGATTTGTAAAGGTGGCTGCCTTGAAGGAAGGAAGTATGCCTGCCCCCCATTTTCAATGATACTGTGGTGCACAAGGAGCAAAGATACCAATAGCCCCAGGACAGACTCTGTCCATGACCTCAATCTCTGTAGTTCACAACTGCAACAGGATACTACAACAGCAGTGGGAAACCTTAATTCCTGCTGCTGAATGTGGCCCACCTAGAATTCCAGTCTGGTATTCAGGAATCTCCCAAATTCCATGTCCCTTTTTTCAGACAAATTTTTTTTTCCTTCCTTCCAACACTGCCTTTTCCATTTATTTTGCCTTGAATGATCAGCTGTAACAGTTTCTTCTTTTTGCTTCTCATCACATGGCAGAAATGTTCTACATTTCTGCATTTTCTATGTATTGTAGTTTCTTGGTCTTTCTTCATTCACCTTAGTATTTCTTCACTGGTGGATGCTCAAGACCTATACAAAACTACACAATTCAATTGATTCTACCCTTTGTTGATGGTATCCTGTACATGCTTCCATGCCAGAAAATAGAACTGAGAATACACAGTACCATATAATTTGGATTCCCAAAGCAGCCATGGCCCTACTGGATGAGACCTCCAGCAACAATGAGCCAGAAATATACACACCACCAGCACCAGCAGTTGACAAGGTGGGAGAACACTGGATTCTACAGACCATAGACCTAGAGATGCCAGGAAACTGAACTCCTGAAGAAGGTGCTTTGTGCTTGAGTCTGAGGAGGTGGCTGGACTGATGCAGGGTAGGCCAGAGCCTAGCTAGAACCCCCCAGGCAGAGTGCTTGGATACAGGTAAGACTCCTCAGAGAAAAGGCCTCCTCAAGAATAGGGGATTTCCTTCAGAGAAAGCTCTTACAGAATCATAGAATCACAGAATACTGGAGTTGGAAGGGACCTGTAAGGCCACTGTGTCACCTTCCTGCTCAGTGCAAGTCAAAGTATATCTGACAGATAACTGTCTTTCTCATGAATGCCTCCAGTGCTGACCCTCTTCAAGTTAATTTTTATTTATTTATTTATTTTTTATTTATTATTAGATTTTTACCCCGCCCCCCTAGACAAAGTCTACTCGGGGCGGCTTACATACATAATAAAAACATCATAACATTTGGTTTCATTGGTTTCATTTGGTTGGTTTCATTGTCAATTGGTTTCATTGTCATACTTCTCTAACATTTAGGATTTATTTTCTCCTGATATTCAGCGGAAATCATGGGGTGGGGGCTTGTTCATGGGAGATCAGTGAACCAAATTCTGCAGCTGAGTTCTTTCCCTAGTTGGTCAATGGTTGCAGCTGTATACTGTTTGGGACTCAAGAAGTTCAATGATAGAAACCTTGGGTTTTGATTAAGACTTTACTCTCCTCTTGTTTGAGATCCTATCTGCTTTGTATCCTGACCTTTACTCCTGACCGCTTGCAGTGTATGACATTTGGACATTTGATTATGGCCTCTGCCTATTCTTGACAAGGTGCTCTGGGCCAATTCTGTTCCAACATGACTATGACTGTGACTATGATCCCACTGCTCATTCAATTCCAATGTGCTTATATTTGTCAATACTCTCTACACCTTTGTTTTCAATGTTTAACTTTATTTCCTGGGCTGTTTGCTTTTTAATCCTTATGTTAATTTCATTTTCTTAACATTAATTTTTAAACCATTTTCATTACTTAACTTCATTGTCTTTATTGAGTAACCTAAGTTTTCAGCTAATGCTATATCATCTTCATACTGATAATATCATATGCAGAGGTATTATGACATCTACCATAACAAGTTATGTTTCATGTGAGAAAGAGAAAGGCACTCAAATTAGGTGCACAGCAACAATGCAGTCTTATGCATATCTGCTGAGAAATAAGTCTCAATGAGTTTTTTATTAATATTTATTTATTTATCTTAAATATATTTTACCCCACCTTTCTCCTTAAAAGGACTAAAGGTAGCAAAAAAGCTTTCAAAAGTTAAAAATACTTGCTTGAGGTGTGTATAGGCTTGCAACCTAATAAAATAGTTTTGTCTCTCTTGTGCTCACTTTATCTTTTTTGCCCCAACACTGAAGAATTAATCCCTTTGCATTTAGATAATATACCCTGAAAGTGGTGCTAACTACCCACAATCTGGTTGCTGTCAAACCTGCCAGTCTGCTTTGAAGAGCTGTTCTGATTTTACCATTGCCTTTACTTTGTTTTTAAGAAAAAAGATCAAATAATGGCAGAAGTTACCAAAAACAAATGGATAACCCAACTGCAGCCTGTACTAAGTATATACAGTGTTAGAACTGGTCAAAGAGGCAAGAATCTCCTAGATTGCTGTGCGTATCATGTAGCTACATCTTGGCTCTTTTTCTTACATTTCTTTAATTTATTACTCAGGTTTTCACTATTTGCCAGGTCACACTTGTGCCATCTGTGATCATTTCCCCTTCCAGAGTGGTGGTTCCTGGATGAGTCTTTCTTATTAGTGAGGCTGTCTGAATAACTGTGAAAGGCTTGGCAAAACAGAACTTAATTATGAAGACACAGAGAGACATAGCACTAAGAAATAAAGCTCTTAAATCTTTACAAAGGAACTCAAGCCACAGAGAAACTAGTAGGCTTTAGTGAGTTGCTAAGCAACAGTACCCCATGTTAGTACCCAGGTCTGTTAATTAGCTCTCTACCCAGGATGACCTCTGCTAGTGCATGGGCTGTTGCAAAACACCCAACTTAACAACTTGATACTTTGATGCAGCTTTTCTGGTGTGTGCTACAGCTATATTGTTCCAACTTTTGAAGGTGCATCTGCAAGACTGTAAGATTGTTGAAGCTACCTCATTACCAGGTTAGGGTTGCACAGCAGGTGTGGATAAATCTGGCAGTTTAGGAAGAGCTATTAAATATTTTAATAGACGTTTACTGGGAACAGAATCATCTGACTGAAGCAGAACTCCAAGCAAATTCAGTTACATTTGGGGCTTTGGGAGCATATTCAGGAACACGTGACAGAGCAGCCAAGAGGGGGGCAGAGTCTTCAACTGATGAAGATTTAACAGTAGCTCTTAGGGTGTGGCTGCACAGTGAGGGAAGTGTGAATTCACTTGCATTCACTCTCTGTGAAGTCACACCAGAGAATTTGGGTTTCCCCAGATCTCTTCACATTGACTGGCTAGAGAATCAGAGTGGAGGAGAGCTTTGTTAGCAGCTTGTTTGCTGTTTTGTTTACACCCCTGCAAGAACAACCTACTAAGTTCTAAAGAAGGCCTCATTTTCTCATCTTGAAAGAAAGAAAGAAAGAAAGAAAGAAAGAAAGAAAGAAAGAAAGAAAGAAAGAAAGAAAGAAAGAAAACTCTCTTTTAGAGACCAACAGAGAGAAGGTCTGTTCTTTTAAAAAAACAAAAACAAAAAAGCAGTACCCCTAGTGGCAGAGGAAAAAACTAAAGAGGGTGGGGGAGGAAGTCGGAGCTGATTCACATTTCCCTTTGTGTCATGTGGTCAAAGGGGAAAAATGCATATCAGCCCAACCCAATTTTAGAGTATTTCTTGAATTTTTAAAAATCAGTGCGGTCTCCCCCCTTACTTTTCTGTTCCATACAGCACTAAAATTATTGAGTGATCTGTTGTTCAGTTCCTTGGTCAAATTTTGGTGCAATAGCCATGTCAATAGTTCCATTACATGCATTATACTGTGGTATAAAATGATTTGTTAGAACTGCCAGACATGACTTCGCCTTCATCTTTCTTTTTCTTGCATGCCATGTTCCAAATCTACACAATGACAATGTTTACATATGTGTCATCATGAAATCAGATAATCAGATTTTAGAAGCAGATTCCTTGTGCTCAGATTTGATCAGCATTTCTAGTAATATATATAACTAGAAATGCTGATCAGTTCTGCACACAAGGAATCTGTGTGTGTACACATTTGTCCACACATATATATACTGTATTTAATTTTTTCCCAATATACAAATTTCTGCACATAATTTTCCTAATATACATTTTGGCACCAAGGACTGTGTTGCAAAATTAAGATCATACAGTCTGTAGAAAAGAATCAAAGAACTGTAGAACTGAAGATACACCCAATGTTATCCAGCTCAGCCGCCTGCGAAAGCACTGCCTCAAATGGAGGAGAGTCCAGCACCTTTCAAGGAAGTCCCTTCCACTGTCAGACAGCAGCCACTGTCAGAAGGTTCTTCCTAATGGTTAGATAGAGTTCCCCTCTTTTGTACTTTAAATCATATGGTTGGATCCTACCTTCTGGAGTAACTAACTTGCTTTATCTTCTTTGTGACAGCCCTTCAAATATGTAAAATATCACTATCTTACTCGTAGCACCTCTGCATCTTCTTTTTTTCCAGACTAAACATCTGGGCACATGTGATTCTACTGGGAATCAGTAGAAAAATTTCACTAGGATATCAATTACTTTCATCCTTCCATCAATCAGTCCACACAACAAGCATACTTTTTGGTCAGCACCATGCAGCTGCCCAAGGGATGTATAAGCACTACATTCAAAACCTATCAACAGTTAAATGTACTGACATATCTTCAGCTTCCACCCAGGACGTCATACCAGGTTCATTGCCTACAGCCAAGCTCTCAGATATAACTGGATTTGCTCAGAACCACAAGACAGAGAATCAAAAGTCAAGAAGTTAGAGCAGGAATTTCTTAAACTACAGAGCCTGTTGAAAATTCAGCTAACTGCTGTGTTTCCCTGGGGATCCAAATCTCAGGGAAGACAAATTTTAGGGCAAACATCATTAGAGGACAACACAGCGAAGGAGGAGGATAGCAGAAAGAAAAGAGAGGAGGAAGGACCCTATATGTTTAATGTTCCGGAAAGAGAGAGAAGTGGTGGTTTTGTGCGGGGGCGAGGAGGTCATGGTCTAGAAATACAGTTGGGAGGGTTGGATCCCTTGGAATGGACTGTGTATGTATATCCATGGGGGAAAGGTCCTTGGAGGAAGGTGGTCTGACCAGATCCTGTTCCAGTGACTCAGACACCTCTCGAAGGAGATTGGGCCCGTCACCCATGTTGTGGAACCATCTGCGCAGTGAAGAGCAACCCTATGAGAAAGCCGACAGACAGGGAGAGATTTGGAGCATCGCTGCGTTGTCCGTTAAGGGACAATGAGATAATTAATGGACATTCTATGTTGTGGGCTGACTCTTCATTAATAGCTGGTCACGTTGGACCCACAGAAGTTGTTGTTGATTCCCCCTTTCCTGTTGAAAGTAAATGTTTGATTGATAAAACTACGTCTCCTGTAATTAATTCCGCCAAAAAGGAGGAGCTGATTAGTTTCTCATGTGAACCAATCACACTACCCCTCCCCCCAACCTTTGCTGCTGATTTGGTCACCCCAGTCTTACCCTTTTCCAAAGATACATTTGTGTGCACCCATATGCAGAAGGCAAATGTACCCACCTTCATCTTGCCTCGACACAACTCAATCCTCACTCAGGCTCATCATACTGGGCTTTGGAGCAGCTTTCTGACACACAAAGGGACTCTTATTCTCACCTCACTCTTGTGCTTGTACTGCTCAGCTTTACTGGTGATGGAATGGAATGCTAATTTTGCTCAAAGGCACATTCAATTAATTCTCTACATCTCCCAAAACTGCATCCTGAGACTGAAAAAATCATTCTGATACTTACCCTTGGTCTAAAGTTAGCCCTAAGAGGAGTTCTAGGATGTAGCCTAAAACTTTAAATTTAATGCTGTTTTGAAATTTCTTCACAGATGTTTTCACCAAGCACTATAAAGTGAAAAGTGCCCACTTCTTTGACCAGTATAAATTAAACTAGAATGCTTACACTTATTACCTACCACAGTCTGATTAAATACCACAGTCTATGGAAAAAGAAAAAATCAATTCCTAAAGCTACAAGGATTCAAATCTCTTGGGATATATAATAGCTCAGGAAAACTAATTAGTGGAGAACATGAACCATTTAAAAGGATTATGGGAGTCTGGGGGACAGTACTGAGTATTTAGTACTAAGAACCAGCAGATTTTGTTCTCTTGTTTCCAGAGGCCACCTCTAGGGAACATCATAAAGGTCCAATTTTAAAGGGTTAAAAGATTTAGGCATTTAATTGTGACAAATGGTTGGCAAGACAACTGAAAATTGGGTCAGCTTGTCACAGCTGGGTAGGAGAAGAAAGCTCAGTGGAGGGCGGCAGCTGACATTCTGTCTGCTTACATCATTTGTAGCTGCAAATGATGTCATTTATCCCAATGTTACTTGGTTATAGGTGTGTTCCTTTGACCATTGTGGGTTTGAGGTGATCTTGAGCATATGGGACAGGAAAACAATTATGTTGCAAAACTGTGTGAAAGAACCTGGAAGTCTAGGCAAACTTAGGGCGAGCAACACTGTCTTCTACCCGCTCTGTTCTGAGGCATGAGTCCCCTGAAGGAAAAGGAAAGGGGAAATGTGGTGCCCCCACAAACAAAAGGGAATGTTTATGCTGTCAAAAAAGAGAGAAAGTGAATAGGACCAGGAAGTGTTGCTGTTTATTTTCTACTTATTTTCTATTATTTCAACACACTCTGAATGTTGTTGCTCTGGGGCAAAGCCCTAATTACAGCTCTGCTGTTTATTGCCCTGCGTGCTGCTGGGGTGCATACTTTGCTGTGGCTGTCCAAGGATTAACACGTGGCCACCCCAACACAATAATGTTTTGACACCCCAAGTATCCAAAGACTTGACCTAAGTAAGCAACAGATACTGTAATTTAAGAGGGGATTGAAAGCAGCAGCCCTGCCATGCAGCAGAGTGAAGCAATCAATCTGCTTTAGGTGCCACCATGAGGGAGAGTTAGATGGACAGTTGTCTGAAGAGTCCAATAGTTTTAAAATGTTGGCCAGAGGCAATGCTGCAGGCGGCACTGCTGCACACAACAGTCACTAATCATCTTTTCCTTGTAGTGCTGGGAGCCCCATGGACCATTTATGTGTGCTGGTTGAGGCTACCTGTTCCATACTGCTCCTCACCCTATCTTATTCAACTAGCTGTGGTGAAGTGTGTCTTAGAAGAATGTTCTTTCTGGCATCTAAAATTGGACTGGCTCTCCTGTACTTGTGCAGGACCTGATGTTTACTGAAAGGATGAAGAGCTATGCTCACTTTCTGCAGGCTCAGGACTACTGAAGAAAAATATAGTGCATCTTCTTGGAGAAGCAGAACAGGTCTACACTTCCCCACTCATACTGCTGGAATTGGTAATATATGCCTGGTAGGCAGGAAATGGGTATGAGTACAAGGCTAGAAGTAGTGGGAGAAAGGACTAGGTAATAGACTGGAAGAAGGCTGAAAGGCTTGATTCTGCTGTTCATGATTTGGGAGGATACTGCACTTTGAATCTCACTGTCTATGCTTATTCCTAATTAATCCAGCTCTTAACTGGGTGTTTGTACTGTACTGCTTCTCATCCTCACATCCAATAAATAATAAGGTTGGTGGAGAAGCTCATATAAGCAAGTATGTTGTAGATGTTGAAAATATGCTTTCCATGTTTACTGTCTTCTGTTTTGT
Source organism: Intellagama lesueurii (assembly GCA_037013535.1). Taxonomy (NCBI): domain Eukaryota; kingdom Metazoa; phylum Chordata; class Lepidosauria; order Squamata; family Agamidae; genus Intellagama; species Intellagama lesueurii. Next base: position 51,652,893 of record JBAJHW010000003.1, on the reverse strand, counting down.
GAGCAGGGTAGGTCTGTATACACAGGATTTCCCCCTTTTTATGTTATTCTTCACATTTATTGCTAATTAAATCATAGCAAAGGATGTTTGTGGTGGGATGCTCACAGTGATCCAGGATATTAGTGGAGGAGGACATTGTTGGAGCAAGTAAGAGCTTTTAGGTGCCGTTCTCTGTTTTGTAAATCCAACCCAACTCTCTGTTTTGCTGTGCAAGTGTTTGCTTTGTAGTTCTCCTTTTTTATATGCATTGTCATGCATTGCTAATGTGCTGGACAATTATGGCAAACAGATCATGGTGGCTAAAAAGGGTGGTGGAGGCCACATATCTTTCTGCCAAGTGGACCCAAGTGGAAATGCGATGCAAAGCTGGAAGATCAGAGTAGCTGTACAGTGTGGTGGAAGCCACATACAGCAGAACCCCAAATCATACATCATAATAGGTTTTCTGATGAGAATTGTAAATCATAAAATAAGTAACCTTACTATCCCCTTAAGATCAGTGTTAAAATGGAAGTTTGGTTCCTGGAAAGTTTTCATGCCTTATAAATGAAACCTTTGTTGACTTCTATTCCACTCTCCCATTATCTGTCTTGCTTGCTGTGAACTCTCCTCTGACCTCCTCTGTCTTCTCTGTTCTCCCTCCCATCTCTGGTTTCTTACTGTCATTTTTTTGTGAATGCACCAGTTTATAGTGCTGGTCACAGTGGTTGTAAAAGGTGCTAGAAAGCAGGTGCTAGCAGGTGACATTAGTTAATATTGGAATGGTTGCAAAAACAGGGGGAGGGTTATAAAGCAAGCTATTGTGAGAAGGAATGTTGAGAAGTCGCACTTGGGGAGTTGGGTTTCATTGGATGAATTTTCTTCAGCTGACACAGGAGTCAGCAGAAAAATGGGAGGAAATTGGCAATGAGCTCTTTGTCACAACTTGTTAAGGCAGCTCTACTATAGCCATCCAGACATGCAGGAGCCATGGCTACAATACAGCTACCTTAACAACTTGCAAACAAAGGCTCGTTACTGTTTTCCTCCTGTTTCTCACGCACACATACATGTGCACTATCAGAAACCCCAGATGGATTCTCACTGACTTTAACATTGTGTAGTAAATGGAAAATAATACAAATCAGACCATCCGAATCCAAAAGCATTTTCTGTTTTATTTATCAGTGTAGTCATTCCCTCAGTTAATTGTAATGCATCATTTTACTTAAACATGCAAGGAAGGAAGGTAGTGGGGGATACTCTGAGTGTACATTTGGTTCCATACCAGGTGAATCTACCCACTAGATCCAATGGGCACCAGTCATTACTGGTAGGAGGAGAAGTCTTGAAGTTCTTTAGGTAACAAAACATCTTGGACAAGCACTAGTCTAAGAGAATAAATTGGTTACTACTGGAGAATTCTGTAAGTAGCATCTCTTGTTGGTGAAGTTAGGACAAAGAGGATAATATGTTGATTTAAATCTTCTTTCCATACTCCTCATTGGGAATAGTTCTTCCTATTTTTTAACTACCTGACTTTACTGTTAATCACAATAGAAAAGATGTATTTGTTTTACAACACTAATACTTCTGTGATGTAGAATGCAATTTGTTTTCTACCATTCTAATGTTAATTATTGCCAACCCCATGGTCATTAAGAGAAAATAGCATACTGATGTGATAACCATTTAAAATGATGAGACAGCATAATTATTTATCAGAATCTTAGCATCTTTAATGTTATTTCACCTTAATACTGGCTGACTCCAAAGCAGAGAGAATCTGGGTTATTGATTATTTGCAATTATTTGCAATTAAATTTGGAGTGCTCTACAAACCCCTATGCTACAAAATCAGTCAAAAAGGTGGGAGGAGAGAGAGGTGGGGAAGGAGCTACAGTGGATGGAATGGAAGAAAATGTGAACATTAACTCTTGAATGTTGCTAACTCCCATTATTTGAATGTGTTATTAGTGTAATCACAATGTTTAGTGCTTGGTTCTATGTTAGGTTCAAAAAAAATCACTGAGGTGTTAAATCTCAGAAGGAATGTGTCAAGAAATAACAAGCAGCAATGAATATGGGAAATGATGGATAGAAAACACACATCCCACACCAGTCTTCTACACTAAGTTAGCTCAACAAAAATAGTTAAATTGGGGCATTTCTGGGGCTCTGAACATTCACTGTGATCCTGTGGAATGGAGACCTTATGGTGATGGTATCTCCTTGTTTTTGGAAATAACTGATATCACTCACATATGAGAATTTAGAGTAACCTTATAGGTATGGATTTTGATATGACAGGTTACACTATCATGAGTTGATGCATTCTTATTGGCCTGACACAGCGAGCTAAAGCAACATTTTCTTTGAGGACTGTATGTTCTCAGAGAATCTGCTACTTGTTGTAGGGCCTCCTGTATTTCTCCTTTGATAAGCAAAACTGTCCTTGCAGATAGAAAACTAGCAAATGTAGCAACAATAGCAACGGTCCTTTACGCAGAGAAAGCTAGAAGAAAGAGATTATCTGTCCGATCTCTCCTGCCAGTTGTCAGCTGTTTTTCTATGTGCAGAGCTGATTTTTATTTATGTAAGGTGGTACATTTGTGCATGTGAGTTCCCAAGAGCAATCTGAAGTGGTAACCAGGGCCAGGTTTAGCACTTAAACAGAAATAAGGCCAAAGTCTGAGCTTTCAAAAATAATCCATAAAAGCAAATAATGTGTTGCGTATCCCCCCCACTTCCCCCCCGAAGAGCTCTCAGTTCCTTAGAATTAGCCATGAGCCTTTCTCCCCACTGCTTATTTTTAATAAGTGCACTGCTCTCATGCTGTGAGGAACCATTGCCTGTCTTAGAATGTACAACAATTTCCTTCTGAGAGGATTTCATGGAAATTCTTAGCAATTTGCTATTTTGGGTACTGAACACCCTCGCAGAAGTTTCAGGAGTTTGTCATTAGAAAAGGAAGAAATGACACCATAGGTAGCTCAGCTTTATGTCAGAGTTCCATACAACAGTTTCTAATTGCTTGGTTTAATTGAGTCTTGAGTATGCATATTGGGAAACAATTTATTAGGCTCACTAAGATTGCTGCATAATCCTCAGATAAATGGCCCTTTTGCTAGTTAGCTTTCTCATATAGCATTTCAAGTATCATCAGCCAAAGTTCATAATGAATAAAAGAAGCTGATAAACAGAAGTGGAGTGGAGGGAGGACCAGAGCATGTATAAAAGCATTAGAACCCCCTTGTTGCTTAACTTCTCCTATTCCAAATAGATTGAATTGTCCTTTTGCTTTTATGGACTTTGTGCTTATGTCAGGAACCCAACTTTCCCTGATCTTTTTTCCTTTGTGTCAGAAACACCACAATACAACTGCTAGATATAGCAGTTTTCATCCAATAATGGGCAGCATCAAGAGCATTTGGGGTACCTAGCACTATGTCTTCCATGATACATGTTGAGGGACATAGAATACACTGATAAAGTTGTGAAGTTGTCTGTTGTTCTCTGTACTTTGAAAGGGCTGTGTCAATATTAAAACCTCATTTTCTTGGTTCACTTGAGTTAAGCCAATGCTAATCCAGACCCTTTTATGTGATTTACAAATAACCCAGTTACGTAGAAGCCCATGTCACTGGGGGCTAGAGTATACTGAGATTCCATCCATTTAAAGAGGTGGGTAGATTTTTCTTTCCACATTATATGTTTTCTCTGAAGTTTCTTCAAGATTCCCAGATGTTCTGAACCCACCCACCCCTTTCAGGAGGTCTTATACAAGTATGTCCAAACAAGGGTATGGACATACAAGGGAGGGTATTTGTCCTCCATTTTAGAATCCTAAAAGAGTGAGATGAGGAGTCAGAAACTGCCCTTCCACAGTTGGCGGCTGGGCAGTAGACTCAGCGCTCAGATTTGTTTTTCTTTGCTTAACTCAAAAATGTTTGTGTGTCTAGATCTCTTTAGCATGCAGGTCACATGGTCTTTGAAGTAAGATGCATTGTCATTTTCACATATGTAAAAATTCTCTTTGAGGAGTGGGGAATATGTTCTAGGTTCTTGCTGTTTACAACTAAAAGCTACACCTGCTCCTTGTATTATGAATGCTGGAGCGGGGTGGGTGGGTCTGGTCTGTCTACTATTGTGACAGTCTCCTTTGCTACAAAGTTTGTCTGCCATACCAAGCTGTGTTGGGGGTTCTGTTTTAGCTTACAAGACCTCATACAGTTCAAGATCTGGCTATCTGAGAGAGAGCTCCTCCGATAAGCACCACCCTGTTTTTACTTTGGTAGCGGATGGTCTCTGCTCAATGAACAATGGTCTAATGTGGTTTGTTTGGTTGTATAGTGAAGGAAGGACTCATCTGGTATGTGGCACCTCCTATGTAGAATGGTTCCCCATTGAAATTAGTCTTGTTTCCTGCATTAGGTGTGTTTGTAGTCAACTAAACACTTACTGTCTAGGCCAGGTGTCTTCCTGATTATTAACATTACCAATTACCTTTGATCTTTAATCAATTGTTTACATGGACTTTCCTTTTTCTCACTGTTTGTTTTATTGTGTTACTGTAACCACCTTATTGGCTTGGTGAGATGCAACTATATTGTTGCAAAAACACCTTGAGGTTTTTAAATGCAAAGCAGTATAAAATTGCCATAAATAATTAGTAAATAATAAATAATATATTCAAGAATTTGCAGAAGAGGCATGATTTGGTGGAGTCCAGGGGTCATTGTATTTCATTAAGGCCTTTCATAAATTCTCCCTACCAAATCTGATCTATGAAGGGATAAAAATAATCTACCTGGAATACCTGAAAAAAAGCCTAATTTGAACGAGGAGAGAGAAGAATATACTGAAAATGCCATTCTTAGAAAGATTGAACTTTTTTATAGTGCTGTCTTTGTATGATTTGCTTTTATTCTAATCCATGAAAGTTGGTTTGGATATCAAAAGATCATAAATGCAAGTGGGGAAAAATGTCTCCCTGTGAAGTACTACTCTTATAAGGAAAAAAACTATCAAATGTTTCATGTGGAAAATAAAAATAAAAGAATGTTCCGTAGCTCAAAGCAACTGTTTATCAATTGATGTAGTCAAATCATGATCATGGGTGTATATTGCAGAGGAGTTTTACAGCACACACAAAAAAGTGTGCTGGTTATATACTGGCCCATAGGGCTTAAAGCACCCCTTGGGCAGTTTATAATTTAATTATGCAGGCTACACATTGCCCCACCCCAGCAAGCTGGGTACTTAATTTACTGATCTCAGAAGAATGAAAGGCTGAGTGAACCTCAAGCTGTCTACTTGGGATTGAACCTGGGTCGTGAGCAGAGTTTTGGCTGCAGTACTTCAGTTTAACCACTACACCAAAAGGCTTCTTCCACTGCCCCATGAGGTTGCCTACCACAATCCTATACATGTCTACTCAAATGTAAATCCCAGTGCATTCAGTGAGACTGCTTGTCTGGGAAGTGTTACAGCATGGTAGCTTTAAAGCTGTGTGTGTTCTCTTTAAAATTGTGATGATGCAGCTAATGGAGAAATATGTAATATCATCTTGAGAAGGATTTCTGTAACTCTGTATGCCTTTATGAAGTGTGAAAACTAATTGAGCCAATGCAGGCATTCCTCCTGATTGCCTTCTCACCTGGTGCTTACCTAAATCTTTCATTTGCAACAGCTCTAGTGCACTCAAAGGACACACATTGACTAGGAGATGGTGGATTATTTCATTGCCTGAGTTTAATATAATGTGTGGAGTGCTATTGATCTCTTTCCCCTCCACCCAGCCCTCCATTTAAATGATTATACCTGAAACTTTGGGAATATAACAATGTGAGTCACAATTATGCCATATGGAGTGGGTCTGCTAATTGCACAATGGTGGCTAGTAAGCACACTAAAATGTTTGGCCAGTGTTAATCAATTTGATCAGGGACATCATTAGGAACAGTAAGCACAAAATAGCATTCATTTTGTTTTTTCGGTGTCCCCCCCCCCCCCCTTCAAAATAACTGGTTTTCAACACCTGCACAGATTGCCAGATCTAACAGTTTCCTAACAGGGATAATGTGTACATGAATAAATCAACTTTTTTTCCTCGTTGGCTTTTTTCTTCTCGAATTTAATTTATTCTGCCATCCATTAGGTTATTTAGTTCATTCCATCAAGAAAATCTCTCTCTCTTCAAGGCAATTTAAAGAGAACTCTGCTCATCTGTGGCTTCAAAATGTTTGAATAGAAAGATCCTGCATAATGGTCAGATTTTTTTTTTCAGATCTCAAGGAAGGATAGGACAAAGAGTATCACACAGTAGGTGCTGTCAGAAGGGACTGCAGGCTTATGGACAGAAGCAGAAGGAATAAGCAAAAGAGCAGCACAGACAGAGCCCTTGCTATCTAGAGAGCCAGTTAGTGTGGTGGACAGAGCTGAATTTTCCCTGTACTGCTTTGAAGTAAATAGAGGGATCCACAGCTCCTGACTTCAACACTTGGGTTTAACTGAACAGGGGATAGGGCGAGGTATCTTTTTAGTCACGGACATCTGCCATCTCCAAATTAACTTCCTCAGAAAGATATGGCTGAGGCAAGCACTGGTAGCTTACTTGATGAAAGGAGCTTTACTGCTTAAGGCAAGACAGCAAAACTCAATAGACTTCCAAATGAAAAGTAAAGGTGTGAGGTTGACCTTAGTACAAAGCCCTTAGTGGTCTGACCTGCGTATCTGAGAGACCACCTTTGTCCCCTGTGCAATCAGTAGAGTCACTCAAGCAAAAACGAGTTACTTTGTGGATTTCTGGCAGTGTGTTCTCCATGAACAGCCCCACACCTCTGGGTTTTACTGTCCCTTCTTTTGTGTCTGAGACTGGTGAAATGTGAAAGCCACCAAGCCAGCATTTAAAATGTAGCTTTCCCCCCAAAGTCTTGGGCTGTCAGGTGTAGAATCCAAACACTAAATGGCTTTTGCTTCTCTCTCTCTCTGTCTCTCTCTCTCTCCTTTTTACATGTGGCAAAGCAGGATTATCTTGGGTCCTATATAGATTTCAATATTTTGCACTCATTTAGAAAACAGGAGGCTAACGAGACATAGCAGAACAGCGATAAAGGTAGTTTGCAAAAGTGGGGATGGAAATATTACATAAAAAGAGATGAAAAGGAAGCAGACTTTTACCACGTATGGACAGTGCCTGAAGAGGTGTGATGGAGGGATGTGGATGAAGTGATATGGACATTTTGAAATGTTACAGGGCATGACGTGAAAAGGGAAAAAAAAATTAAGGTAGTCCATACAGCTAAAAGGATGAAAAATTAAGATAGCTTTTTGACAGCGGTGATACTGAACCTGCAGGAGCATGAAGCAAAATGCTTCAAGCAGCTCAAGGAAGATAGAGGCAGGTCATGGTGTTTGAACTATGAAAATGTCCCTAGCAGAGCGCATGTTGGCATCAATTTTGGCTCAATGCTGGAGGAAAAATGGCTCAAGCAAGTGCTAATTCTGAAAAACAATACAAAAAAAAAAACCCCACACCCCCCCTATAATTGTTGGAAGCAATTTTCAGAACTAGAAATGTTGGTTTTTAAAAGTAATTACTGTTATTGTTTTAAAGGCCCTGTAAAAGCAGCTCATTCTCATTACAATTACAGGTTTAAAAATAACTCATGCATTTCTCAAAACTAACTACAGTGGTTCCATTTAGTTACTTTTTAAAACGTTTGACTACTACAAGTTACCTGCCTGTGATACAAGACAGACTCTCCTCATGTCCATTTGACTGTTGCCTCAATGTCCATGTTTAATTGTTCAGTACTCTTTTTATTTTTTCCATTTTAAAATAATTGTATTTACCATGCATGAAAACTCTGTAGTTTAATTTGAAATTGAGCCCAGCAGACAAAATGATTACTCCCAGAAACAAAATGGCTTAGGGTCCTCCACCACCCATTTCACTTCCACAGTTGGAACCCCAGCATGTTCCAGTGTCATACCTGGGGAATGTGATGGTGACTGGATGGCTTCACTACACCATCCTTTCTGGACACAGCCACCTTCCTGGAGAGGCAAGGATTTCCGTCCCTGGTACCAGGGTGATGGCTGTTGAGAAAATTCACCTTTAGTTTCTCTCCATCATTTTTTAAAAAATCAATTTTCATAGTATGAAGGAATGTGCCAGGGATGGAATGTGAAAGAAAATGTCATTGTGAACAGTTTAGTTTCATGTGGGAATATATACTGTCTTTGGACAAATTTGCAAAAATTAGCTGAATTGTAGTATTTGTGTGATTACAGCACAACTACCAGCAGGAGCCCAAAAACCCAAAAACCCAAACACCTAAACCAAAACCAAAATAAAACTACTGATTATCTATGGGGTGGATCAACAACTGTGTAGGTCTTTCACATTCTGTCCTGCATTTGTGATGTTAAAGATATCCTGCACTCAGTCTTTCTGTCAGTCTGTCTGTCTGGTTAAAACATTTATACTCCATCTTTCTCCTGAAAAGGACCGAAGGTGGCTTGCAGCATTGAAAATAAACAGTATTAAGAGCTAACATGCAATACATTATTACAGTATTGAAAAGAAATGGATAGGTATAATATTAAAACTGGTGCATAAAAACAGTTCTAAAACGTATTAAAAACAACAAAATCGCAACTGCCGCATTTTAAGCACCCCCTCCTAGGCAGGCAGCTACCAAAAGAAAGCTGGCCTGGGGTTCTCTTTGTCTGATTGTGATAGGACAGCAAAGAGGAGGGTAGGGTAACCTGGTCTCCCCTGGGATGAAGTTCCACACCTTGGGAGCAAAAACAAAAAAGGCAATTGTTCATGTCCCCACCAAGCACACCAATGAGAAAGGCCTCGCCTGATAATCTTAAAATTCATACAGCGTGACACTGTCTTTGAGATAGCTAAGGCACAAACTGTTTGGGACTTTGAATGTCAAAACCAACACTCTGAATTGTAGGAATGGACTGGTAGCCAGTGGAGCTGCTGTAATGAGAGGGGGCTAAACCTGCATTTGGCTGCAGCATTTAGGACCCACTGAAGTTTTTGAGCATTTTCCAAAGATAGTCTGAGGTAGAGTGTGTTATGGTAATTCAACTGGGATGTAATTAAGGCATGTGTTATCATGGTCTCTCACCTCTCCAAGAGTCCTATCCACATCCTCTGGCTTCAAGAACTGAAATGTATCAATTAACACAAGACAAGATTATGTGACATTTACAGGACCTGTATCAACTACAGCATCCAGGTCAGAGTGGATCCAAGCAATTTTGCCTGCAAAGTGTTGTACGATTTATTTACAGTGGGCATTCTCTTCTTGTGGACTGGCATGTAATAGGTCCTTGACCACTCAAAAGACCTCCGCTGTACAAATCTGTGCTGATGACTTCTTCATTGCCACCACTGCCACGAAGTAGGCCTTCTAATGGGTGTTCAGTCGAACAGTCCTGGCCATTCCCAATTCCAGAGAACAACCAGAGCTTTGACAGAATTTCCTGCTGAGGCAACAGGAAACTCCCTAAGAGCTTTTGGTGAATCACTGGGAAAGACCATTTTAATTGGTCCCCCTCCTGCAGGGGCTCTGGGTTCCAATGAGTCTGAATCCCACCGGGTATTGAGCAGTCCATGACAACGGACTGCAAAGAGCTCTTCTACACCCAGATCACTAATAGATAGCCCTGTACAGAAAACCAGGTCTAAAATGTGTCCTGTGACATGGATGGGGCCAGATACCATTTGTCATGAAGGACCTGAAATCCAGAATCACTTCTAACAAAGCTACATTGACATGGATGTTGAAATGCCCCAACACAACAAGCCAAGGAGATTCTGATGCCACCCCGGCTAGCTCAGGAAGGAAGACTGTTGAGCAGTGGGTTGGGCAATACACCAACAGAATCCCTATTCTGTCCCCAGTTCTCACTTTTAGATGTAAACATTCAAACCTGGGAAACTGGGGAAATACAACATCTGACGAGGGAAATGGAATCATGATAGACCACAGCAATTCCATCTCCCTGCCTCTCCATTTCCCCAAAATTGGTGGTGCTGTATAGTCTCTATCCCAGTCTGGCTCACAGTTGTTTCTTTTCCCCCCATTTGCAGGAACGGATTTTTCACAGGAATGCAGAAACACACAAATACCTTCACAGACTTAGGCAAGGACCGGGTTAGAGTGTCATTAAAGGGCACAAGGTGGGTTAGGCACCTATCTCTGTGTCCTTAAGTGAGTTTTAGACTGGGTTGGGGGACTACTGCACATTCCTTGTTCCATGTATGAACCATACCAATACGTCTTGCAATTGAATGCAGGAAGTAAGGATTATGCACAAGCTGCCAGAAATGGACATATTTTATAAGAGAAAGGAAATGTGGATACTTAATATTCATGTCATATTTCCTTAGGGATTGCTGTTTACTGTCGGTGATGGAAGCTCAACATATATATATTTAAAGGGATCAAATGTTGAGCTTCCATATATATATAGCAAAGCACTAAAAAATTCTCCTGGGGGAACAATAGTGCCATGCTATAGTCATCGAGTAAGTGAAGTAATAAATCAATTTCTAAGTTGGAGGATATGATCAAAATTACTGGAAAGTTGGAATTCCAATTTGTTGGGGAAGATGAATTGCTTGATGGCTCAGCTATTTAAACTCTTACTCTTTTTGGTCAGGCGGATTGAAATATGCAGTTCACCAGTCTGTCCATGTTATAGGTATTACTTAGGCCAAAAAAAACCTTAAGAGGAAGCAAAAAACAAAACAAAACAAAACTCACCAATAATACAGTGGTGCCTCCACTTACGACCATAATCCGTTCCAGAAGATGGACGTAAGTCGAAATGGTCGTAAGTCGAAGCACCATTTCCCATAGGAATGCATTGAAATGCAATTAATCCATTCTAGCCGAAGAAAAAAATCACAAAAAAAAAATCATTGCAAGACTCATTGGAAACACAATTAATCCCTTCTGGCCGAAGGGGGGGGAGAAAAGCAATCAAGCGTGCAAGACCCATTGCAAATGCACAGAAAACAAATGGAGCAGATTGGAAATGCACAGAGAACAGAGGGACAAGGTCGGAAATGCAAAGAAAACAAAGGAAAAAGCAAGGGAAGCATGTAGGACCCATCAGAAATGGGGAAAAAACCCAAAAAAGCAACCAAACTCCCCAAGACCCATCAGAAATGGGGGGACCCAAAAAACAAACAAACCCCCCAAGACCCATGACAGCACAGAAACATACCCCTCCAGCCTAAAACCACGCTGCAAAAACACCCAGATTAGTTTTTAAAAAGCAGAAAACAGCACCTTACCTTACCTAACAGGCAGTCCCAAGCCTCCCTGCAAGCACACACACGCTCACTGAGAAGCAGAAGCCAGGCAGTCCCTCCTCGATCGCACTCACTCTAACCGTCGGGGCGAAAGAGCTACAAAGAAGCAGCCTCTTTTGCCACCTACAGTTAGCAATTTGAATTTCCCGCCTTTTTCCCCTGCCTTTTTCTGTTCATAAGTGGAAGCTCCGGTCACAAGTAGAAGCAAAATTTTGCAGCCGGAGCTGGTCGTAACTCGAAATGGTCGTAAGTAGGGGCGTTCGTAAGTGGAGGCACCACTGTATGTAACAAAGTAATGTGGAGAATGATGATATCAATTACATAAACCAAAGTAAAAAGCAAAGCATGGTGCTTATATATCACCCGACAGCACTCTCTGGGTGGTTTACAATTTAATTATGTTAGCTACATATTCCCCCCTCCCCCTAAAAAGCTGGGTACTCAATTTAATGACCTTGGAAGGAGGAAGACTGAGTTAATATCAAGCCGGCTCTCTGGGATTGAACCCAGGTCATGAGCAGAGTTTTGGCTACAGTACTGCAATTTAACCACTGTGTCATTAGGCTCACATAAAGAAAGAAAGCATATTATTGAAGTAGAATAGAAATCATTAATGTTCCTTTGTACTAGCTGGTCAATCCTAGCAGACATGATTGTACCACAGTGATAGTGTAGATGGTCTGCATACAAAACGTCCCATTTTCATTCGTTGAGATGACCACTCAATGCTGGAAAATGCTCTTATCTGGAATCCTCAGGAGGTGCTGTCAGGATAGACCAGCCATTCTCAACCTGGGTAATAGGAATGTGAAAAGACCCGTGCTGGATCATGCATATCTAGTAATGCATTTTGTTCCCACAGTTGGCAGCCAGATGCCTATGAATAGTCCACAGCCAGGACATGAATGAAATAGCACATTGTAGCTCCTGTTCTTCAGTGAATAATATTGAGAGGTATACTATGTCTTATTCTGGAGGTTTGATATAGACAGCATGACTTCTAGCCATTGATAAAGTTATTTTGCACTGATCTGCTTAATCCCTTTTTAAAGTCAACCAAATTAGTGGCTATCCTATCAATAAAGCTTGAGATACTGAACTCAGTAGCTTAACTTTGTGATTTGTGAAGACAAACTTTCTTTTATTCCTCCATATGCAACTCCCATTAATCTTGATCATTGACCATGCTTGCTGGGACTGATAGGCATTGGAGGCAAAAACATTTGAAAGCTGCTGTAGACAATACCAAGTAGATATGCCAAATAAATGATTCAATCAGTAACAGCTTTATGTGTTCTTCCAATATTTTCTTGTTGTAACAGCAAAATCTTGCACATATTTTCTAAAACTTTTTTAAAATCACAGTTTATTGTTAAATCTTTTATTAACCCAGCACCATCAGTTTATATGATCCTTATAGTATTTCATGGATAGAAAACAGAAAGGAATCAGCTCCCAAGAAACATACGAATATAAAGGGTTTTGCCAAATAAACCAAAAGGTAGAGTGGAAGTATCTGCAGGGCATGGTTACACCCCTTTAACTGTGGTCTGGTTCCATCCTATGGAACCCTGGGGTTTGTAGTTTTGTGTTTGGAGTCCTGGTATTTGTAGCTTTGCTGCAGCTCAAGAGATTGCAGTAGAATTCTTTGCCAAACTGCAAAGTCATTGCTACCAATTGAACATAAGAGACCTGGCAATGTAGTTTAAGGTCATAAGGCTAAGAATCTTGAAAGAGCTTGAATTGAAAGACACTCCGTTTCTTTAAAGAATGGTTACACTCAACTGGTTAAGACTTATTTTGCAAATATGCTGCCTTTTCTGAAGGTACCCACCTGCTTTGGTATATCGAAAGCCAGACAGTTTGTAAATTGGAAGACAGATTAATAATGCATGTAGTCATTGGGGCCAAAGTAGATAGTACAGTTAAAAGCAGAGCTTCATGAACAGGAAAATATAATTCTGTTTATTCTAACATGAACTTGCTGCAATCAGCATTTGGGAATTTAGTCTGCTTTATTCTGAAATTAGTCAGTTGAGAAATAGCTTTATTTGCATATTTGATACCTTGGTTGTAAGAGTTGCCAGATCTCTCAGGGCATCAGCTGAAGTCTTAAGCAATTGCTACAGTTCTCTGTTTCTCCAGGCAGGGAGAAAAACCTTGGGGTGAGTTGCATTGGAGAAAAAAATGTGCTTTCTGTATTTCAAGTGGTTTTAAAACCTGGGCACCCATCTTCACTGTTTCCCAGCTGACACCATGGTGCTTTTTGCCACCTGCCTAGCTGCCAACCTGGCCTGTTTCCCTGGTTCTGAGTTGCCATATTACCTCTTCAGCTGGGATTTATCCAGATTATGAGTCCCTTTAGTCACATACTCCTCGTGCCCAATTTCACAGTCAGCACAACTGAAGGCAGTTCTGAATTCCCTTCACAGGCCTTGTGTGCCTCACATCTGTGATATCACAAAGCCTCACCCCTGTGACACAGAGTCACCCTTGGTCTCAGATTTTGGCTTTGAAATCTCAGGGAATGAGATGCTCCTGTCCTGGTAACCCTAATTAAGCAGTGATAGATATGTGTGCCTGGAGAGAGAATTTTGTACAAGAAGGGAATAAACATTGCTATAACTTGTGATTTTAGACTGTGCTAAAAGCAAACACAGGTTGCTGTTCTAGGGTATGATGCCTCTGCCTACTATAAAAAGCTAAAAATAACTCAGAATATTTTCTCCTCTGTGCATTGCAAGTGGCTAACTACAGTCCTGTATCAGCTTAGAAACAGGTATTCCCATTGCCCTCCTCAAAGTGTAGTATATTGCCTCCTACCAGTGCAACAGATTAGTTATCTGAGACATTAGATGCTAGTAGCAACTTTAAATATAGTATAAATATAAAACTGAATAATATAAAACAGAATGCCTGTAAATATGCCTGTGTTCCTTTTGGGAAAATATTAGCTTTTTGTGTGTGTTGTAGTAGAACTCAGGTCTCAGACACAGTGGGATGCAGAATACAAATGGCTGAAACCAACCTCTATACAGGACAATCCAAAGGTCCTCTTTTGTCCTTCTCCCTCCCTATCTCATAGAGCATACACTATTAGCAGACTTCTCCACATATGATGGGGAACGAGCATGGATTCCAGCACCAGTAAAGATGGAGCAAGCAGAATCAGCTTCAAGGCTGGAAAGGAAAGAAAGAGGCAACGGCAAAGTGCTGTTGAGCCATTGGCAGCTGCCTAAATATGCCACCTGTTGCCAATGGATTTTATAATTCACCTGGAGCTCACAACCTGCACAAACAATGAAAATTTATAAATATCCAACCAAGTATTTATTTATTTTATTTATTTATTTATTACATTTATAGCCCGCCCATCTAGTCATATAGACTACTCTGGGCGGGTATGGATACCAGACAATCCTGTTTATGGAAGGAATACACTATAGGATAATTGTCTTTTGCACAGCTTCTTGGCATGTCTTCTCTAGAGAGGAATGCTGTCTGTTAGACAAAATTCTCTCAGTCTTCTTCAGTAACAGAACTGACAGCTGGGCAAAGTATATACTCATAGGCACAGCATGTTCTCAGCAGCTTGAAGTACAACATGCTAAATACATTTTTCTTCCCCCATGGTGATATCTTACCCAAGTCTCTCGATGGCTGGTTGTCTCAGGAACTGTTGAGAAACACCAACAAAAATACTGTTGAGAGCTGAATTCCTGTGATGCAGCAAAAATATTCTCAATGCTGTTTTTTAAATGTACTTTTACAATGAATATATCAGAAGAGGCAGAAATTAAAAGACACATCAGTAGAGAATCAAAGCATCACATCAATTTGGCAATTGCACTGATCAAATCACTTGCTAAAACAGCAACATATCAATCTTGGACCTACAGATGGGTGATAAAAAAATAGATTAGCTTCTCAACAAGTTCCACAACTGGAGTATCACTGTAAAAAAAAGGCCCTGATTATGTACCTACCTTGTTTAGTTAAAAAAAGTCCCTGAGAGAGAGCCACTGTTCATTCTCGGAGACTTTAACGCTAGAGTCGGTGCTGATCACAATTCTTGGCTCACTTGTCTAGGCCGTTTTGGCATTGGGAAGATGAATGAAAATGGCCAATGCTTGCTGGAGTTTTGCTGTTATTATGGTCTTTGTGTCAGCAACACGTTCTTTAATACAAAGCCTCAACACAGAGTTTCCTGGAGACATCCAAGTTCCAAGCATTGGCATCAGCTCGATTTGATCCTCACTAGATGTTCTAGCCTTCCTAGTATTATGATCACACGCAGTTACCAGAGTGCTGATTGCGATACTGATCACTCCCTGGTGTGTAGTAGAGTAATACTGCAAACAAAGAGATTGTATCACACGAAAAAGGAAGGAAGACCACGTATTGACATCAGCAAGACTCGTGATCAAAGAAAAGTGAAGGAATTTGCCCAAGCGCTTGAGGAAACCCTTCCAGGCCCGGCTGATGCAAATGCACCTGAACGATGGGAACATTTCAAGAACGCTGTTTATAACACCGCCTTGTCCACATTTGGCAAGAAGACTAAAAAGACGGCAGACTGGTTCAAAGCCCATTCGGAGGAGTTGATGCCAGCCATCGAGGATAAGAGGAGAGCTCTAGCAGTATACAAAGCCTGTCCTAGTGAGTACAACTTGCAGGCTCTTCGAGCTGCTTGTAGCAAAGTCCAACAGGCTGCCAGGAGATGTTCCAACGATTATTGGCTTCAGCTCTGCTCTCAGATACAGACAGCAGCGGACACAGGTAACATCAAGGGAATGTATGACGGTATCAAGCAGGCTTTAGGTCCAATACAGAAGAAATCTGCTCCCTTGAAGTCTGCTACAGGCGTGATCATCCAGGACCGA
The DNA here is from genome assembly GCA_037013535.1 of Intellagama lesueurii. Taxonomy (NCBI): domain Eukaryota; kingdom Metazoa; phylum Chordata; class Lepidosauria; order Squamata; family Agamidae; genus Intellagama; species Intellagama lesueurii. The sequence goes on along the minus strand of JBAJHW010000003.1, from coordinate 51,636,681 downwards.
GCACAGCAGATGGAACGCTGGGTGCAGCACTACTTTGAGCTATATTCCAGAGAGAATGTAGTAACCAAAGAGGCATTAAATAACATCGAGTGCCTGCCTGTCTTGGAAGAGTTGGACAGTGAACCAACTTTAGCAGAAATAAAAGCGGCCTTGGACTCCTTCGCCTCCAGCAAGGCACCTGGGAAGGATAGCATCCCTGTTGAAGTGCTGAAGTGCTGTAAAGAGATCATCACCACCGAACTGTATGAAGTCTTTTGTCTTTGCTGGAGGGAAGGTGGAGTACCACAGGACATGAAGGATGCAAACATCGTCACATTGTATAAGAACAAAGGAGACAGGGGCGACTGCAATAACTACCGTGGCATCTCTCTTCTCAGCATTGTAGGGAAGCTGCTTGCCCATGTTGTGCTGAAGAGACTCCAGGTGCTTGCAGACAGAGTCTATCCAGAATCACAGTGTGGATTTTGAGCTAATAGATCCACCACTGACATGGTATTTTCCCTCAGACAGTTGCAGGAGAAATATAGGGAACAACGACAGCCACTCTTTGTCACCTTCATAGATCTCACAAAGGCCTTTGATTTGGTTAGCAGGGATGGCCTTTTTAAAATCCTTCCCAAGATTGGATGTCCACCTCGACTCCTTAACATCATCAGGTCCTTTCATGAGGAAATGAAGGGCACTGTAGTTTTTGATGGCTCAACATCAGATCCCTTTGACATCCGAAGCGGAGTGAAACAGGGCTGTGTCCTCACGCCGACTCTGTTTGGGATCTTTTTTGCTGTCATGCTGAAACACGCCTTTGGAACTGCAACAGAAGGTGTCTATCTCCGGACTAGATCAGATGGAAAGCTCTTTAATCTCTCTAGATTGAGAGCGAAGATCAAAGTCCAACTGAAATGCATGCGGGACTTCCTCTTCGCCGATGATGCAGCCATTGTTGCCCACTCTGCTGAAGACCTCCAACAACTCATGAATCGCTTTAGCAAGGCCTGCCAAGACTTTGGACTAACAATCAGCCTGAAGAAAACACAAGTCATGGGCCAGGGCGTGGACTCACCTCCCTCTATTACCATCTCCACACAAGAATTGGAGGTTGTTCATGACTTTGTGTACCTTGGCTCAACGATCTCTGACACTCTCTCCCTAGATGTCGAGCTGGATAAATGCATTGGCAAAGCAACTACCATGTTCTCTAGTTTCACAAAGAGAGTATGGCTTAATAAGAAGCTGATGACATATACCAAGATCCAGGTCTATAGAGCCTGTGTCCTGAGTACACTCCTGTACTGCAGTGAGCCCTGGACCCTTTGTGCACGGCAGGAGAGGAAGCTGAACACGTTCCATATGCGTTGTCTCCAACGCATTTTTGGTATCACCTGGCAGGACAAAGTTCCAAATAGAGTAGTCCTAGAACGAGCTGGAATTTTTAGCATGTATACATTACTGAAACAGCAATGTCTACATTGGCTTGGGTATGTTGTGAGAATGGCTGATGGCCGGATTCCAAAAGATCTCCTGTATGGAGAATTAGTTCAGGGAAAGAGCCCCAGAGGGAGACCACAGCTGCGATACAAGGATATCTGCAAGCGGGATCTGAAGGCCTTAGGAATGGACCTCAACAGATGGGAAACCTTGACATCTGAGCATTCAGCCTGGAGGCAGGCAGTGCATCATGGCCTCTCCCAATTTGAAGAGACCCTTGTCCAGCAGGCCGAGGCGAAGAGGCAGTCCTGAAAGCAGCAAAATCAGGGAGCTGTACAGGGGACAGACTGTATTTGTCTTCAGTGTGGAAGGGATTGTCACTCTCAAATTGGCCTTCTCAGCCACACTAGACGCTGTTCCAAGTCCTCCATACAGAGCACGTTACCATAGTCTCTCGAGACTGAAGGATGCCTACACATGTTTACTTCAGACAGTGACTGAACGCAAAGTAAGGCCTTGCCTGAGATCTCATTGTATACATAGATTCAAATGGAAGGAGGTCACCCTTTCTATCCCCCTAATCTGGAAAAGAGGCAGAAAAGAGCACTCATGTTCAGGAGATTGGCAGGGCCACACAGAGGTCCTAAGCTATGTCAAACATAAGAGTCTGCAGAACATTACCCTCAACCACCAATGGTATGTTAGTATTTCTTCTTAGTTTAGAGTCCACTCATAAGCCGAGACACTAAATTGTAGCCTGTTTAGCTTGTGTGTGAATCTGGCATTGCCTGTGAGGAAAATGATAAAACATTTGGGCTTTTGTCATTATTGTTCAGAAGAAGGTATGTCTGTGAAGGTGTGTGAACAGAATGTAAATAAAACAAGGCACACCTCTTTCCTATCCAGTATTTGCATCTCATAAAAACGTCTTACTGTAGATTTGGAATAATTATAACAGTGTACTTCATCACACAGTGCCTATTTAATTGTTAGAATTCACTGCCATGAGACATGGTTCAGTAGCTTAGAAGTCTTTAGAAAGGGCTTAGGTAAATTAGTGTAGGGTAACCCTTAAACCCTATTAAGGCATTTCACCTGAAAGTATGAAGAGTTAAATGGATAGTGGTGATGTAGGGGTGCATATAAGTTCCACCCCCAGTTCTACTCTAGAGGTAAAACAGCCCTTCAGATGTGTAGGGTGAAGGTCTCCACAGGCACTTGTATGAGCACTCAGTTGAATGTGCTTACAAGTGTCTCTGCAGACCTGATACTAAACATGGAAGGTCTGCCTTACTTCTGCATGAGGTGGGGATGTGAGGGGCAGGCTTCACATCATGTGTTCCAATGTCACCAACATCCACTTGGGCCTTCAGACTTTCAGGAATAATTCTGAAGAGTACTTACAACTCTGCATTGCATGGAGGCTTCCTATATGCATACAGCTGGAGACCTGTAGGCTTTCCTTCAACAGTGGCCATAATGAAGGGGATTTGGGGGATCAAGTAACATTTGCAGGTTCTGGCACCAGCATCTACATGAGGTTGTGTCCAGAAGAGAGGGCAGAATGGGCAAGTTTCATATTTGGCCAGAGAGAATGAGCATTTGAGGGGTTGGTTGGTTTTGTAGCTGGTAGATAGGCAGTCACTTTGGATGTCTGGAAGATACTTAGCAATGCCTGTTCTTGTTCTGCTTCGTGCTCATTAGGGCATCAAACTACTAAGAAACTTGCTGCACCTTTCTGACACAGCTGATGATGCACAAACAAGCCCATGAAACCCTATGTCATAAAATGTTGGTCTTTAAGGTGAAAATCCTGTTGCTTAGCATCATCCAGATTGTAACTTTCAGGCCATTTTCCCCTGAGAAACAAACAGTCCCTGCCATAATTCTCAGGGGGGCATGCACATGCGTACACCAAACCAGCATGAGTCCCCACCCACCCAAGAATACTGGCAGGGATGCTTTATTAACCAGGAAAGGATGGACTGAAAGGTACAATCTGGCCTATGCTAAGCAACAGGATTTCTGCCTCTTTGTAGTAGTCTGATAGTAAGAATAATTTTATTGTAAAGTTCATATCATGTTTCTGTCTATATATGAAATTGCTATTCTAATATTTTAATAATAGTTATAATTTGCAGTGTATCACTCCTGTTATTTTCTTGTATGTTCTAACCTGTTTATGCAAACTACACATTTCACTAGTAGTCAGTACAGAATTGAGACTAACTATGTAAAAGGTGATACACTTTAACTTTATACTGTTCCAGGAATTGAAAGTGAAAAAATTCCCACTATTTAAAAATTATTATACCATTTTTGTAGAAACACAGGACAAAACATATTAGTATCACTGGATATTATATATTAGACAAGAAATGTTGAATCCAGCTTCTACTATAATATTAATTTCAAAAAAAAAAAAAAGGGGGGGGGGAGAGAATTGGCAATTTGTTTTTGCAGTCTTCCGATGATTAAAAAAATCATTTGGGGTTTAATTTATAGATACAGTTTCTTCCATTCTTTTATTAGCTTCATTGCCCAAGGGAAAATCAGTACAGCAGGTGTCATGTGCCTTTAATAATGAAGCAAACTCTTACAGTGCTTGCATGTGGGGAAGAATCCCAATTATGTGTTCACAAAATGCCAAACACAGATCTGCAAATCTGTGGCATTCACAGGTCAACTCCTTGTTGAAAGGAGAAGCAGGCGTGGAGTGGGGCAGAATGTTGACCAAAGTAATTAGAAGGTGGGGGAGGAATCTAGTATCAGTATTTCAGAAGGGAGATTATTCCATAAATTGCCCCCAGTTCTTACTGTCCAATTGGCAAGCTGATGCTTGTGCTCTCCCCAGTCTGAGACTGAGGAGAAGACATTATTTAAAAGCATTTAAGGTTTAATTATCCATATTATAGACTGAAATCCAGTAGCAGAACTTAACAGTACATAAGGCTGATGATGTCATCTGCTGTGGCCATTTTTTTATAAATTAAACATTTCCAATTCCCCCCCCCCTCCGCCCCTGAAGGTCCAGATTCTCCAAAAAGGGATCTCTTCTTGTCCTGGGAAAGTCATCGGGGCCACAGGATGGGAGGAAGTCTCTCATTTCCAAAAATAAACATCACCAGGATGATTTTACTAGCAGTGCCAGTTTTTGGAAATTAAAGACCCACATTGTTCTGCGGCCCCCAACAGCTTCCCCAAGTCAAAAGGGATCTCACGGAAGCTCTGGACCTTCGAGGTGGTGGTGGTTGGAAAGGTTTAATTTACCAAAACTGCCCCAGCTGTGGATGTCATCAACCTTAAGTGGCATAAATTATGTTACTAGATTTCTCTTGTTGAACCATGCAGTGATTTGGGAAGGCAGGAAATCTGCTAAATGGAACTGAGTTGTGGTTTGCAAAGGAAAAAGTGTTGCACTGGTACTTTTGTCTAAGTAGAGGCACCGAGATTTGAACTCTGTTTTATACGCTGGTGGAAAAATATCCTAATTGATAAGAATTCTACTTACCACTGGGCAATTTCAGTCAGCACTGCATAAACTGTAGCCCACTTCTGCCAGATAGCTTCCATTTGTGTTACATAGTTTTGAATATGAGTGCACATTTCCTTTACATTTTAATGTAGATGACAATGTTCATAGAATTTGCTATGTACATTGTTATACGCTCATGTTTATAAACTATAACAAGAGTTAAGTCTATACATTTTTTATTTGTTTTAGAAAGCAGCCTAAACATTTTGTCGTGTTTCTTAAATCTCATCCCACAGGAAACTGAAAATAACTTCTCATTCAACATGTTATGGGCAATGGTTCCTTCAGTGTCTTTGACTTATAAAATCTGCATTTCATATGAAAAAGTGCAAAATTAGAGCTAGCAAATTAGATATTATAGATTTTGCTTCTGCCTGCAATTTCGATCACATTAGACAAGCACATTATTTGCCTTAGCAAGCAGAAGAGCAGTGAGTAAGCACCGCTATTAAACCAGAATGCCATTAAGGAAACTGCAGAAATAATTGTGGATTCGCATCAAGTTTATATAAACATTTTAAGCATCATTACTATGGATTTAGCTCAAGTTTCCTTGTCATACTACAAAGTAAAAAGAAAAAAACAAAAGCGAAGTGTACTGCTTATACACTACTCCATCGTGCTTAAAACACTCTCTGATGCTATTTAGGACAAAGAATACAGGTGGCATTGGGAAGCCATGTTGACTTGATAGGAAGACCAAGACCTGTTTATGAGAAATTTCTGTTTGTTTGCACTGGAAGACTTGATTTAAATGAGGGTTTATGAATTTTGAATTCGGAGTCTGTTAAAACCTCTAGAGAGGGCAGTGGAAGGCAGCATGAACAAACAGATGGGAAGAAGAAAAAACAAAGTCCCTTTAATCAGAAATGGCAAATGCACATTTAATAATATATTTGATCAAAGTATTATACATGCTGTTTTGAAGCATCACCTTTTTTTTTCTTGCTTAAAGTTCTAGGGAACCTGCTTAAAATTCTGAAGCACACTGAGAAATATTTATATAAAAGATTTATAAGCTGCCTTTTAGGATTGACCCTCAGAAGGTGGTGTGGAATAAAACTTCCCTCTCCAGGACCTTTCTTGATGATCTAATAGATTCATGCGGAAGGAGGCAGTTCTTTCACTATCCAGAGCCTAAGGCATTAGGGCTTAAAAGGTAAGCAACCTCTTTTGAAGAGGACTGGAAATGAATCAGAAGATCATGCACTGGCTGTTGGATTGCATATGCCTGAGTAGTTAAAACCCAGGATAAGATAAGAAAAGACCCTCTTACAGGGCTACCAGGTCAGCATTCATTGTTTCCTGAGATTTCAGAGCCAAGATCTTAGACTAGGGAATGGGTCCTTGTGATGCCACAGAGATGGGCAAGAAATGGTTGGGAGGGGGGAACCAACTACAACACATATATGGGGACACATACATGCCAAGCCTGACGCCCATGGTACACATAAGGATCAAATCTTTTTCTTCCAGCACTGCTTTCCTCGGCTGGAGATTCAGAGAAACATAGTAATTTGATGAAACTTCATCAGGTACCCTGAGACCTAGCAATACTCCTCCTCAAGGACAACCCTCTCACTGGAACTATAGTCCTGTGACAACTTCTTGTTCATGGGTTCAAACCAACAGGAAGCTAGAGCCTAGGATCTAGTGTATTTAGAATAACAGCACAATACTAAGCATGTCTGCCTACTCGCTAGTAAGTCCCCTTGAATTAAAAAGTGCTTTTGTCTAGGGACGTTTGAGCAGGATTACAGCTTAATTACTGGCTACAGTTATTCTGCCTGTCTCCATTTGAAGATGCAGATACCTAACCTCCTTCACGTAGAAAAACAAAGCACAATTCTGAACAATAAAGACCCTGAAAGAATTAAACGGCTTATAGTGCTTACTTTTTTTTTCTTAACTCATTTAAGATATTGCACTGATTTTTAATATTTTTCAGGAGGTAATAATGCTGGTAACATTATTCAGGGAACAACCACACGGGGGTGTCTATAGGACATGTCAGTGTTAATGGTACACCGATTTTGTATGCAGCAAGCATACTTTAAGGATTTCAAATGCTGCCTTGTTACAAAACCAGGCTTTCCAGAGAGGAGTATGCAAGCAAAATACACCAAGATCTCATGTGCTGACAGGCGCAGCTTGAGTGCTCAAGCCTTCTCTCTTTATGTTCCTATCCATCAGTCTTCTCTGTGCTATCAGTATTGCCTGTGTGATGCAAATACTTACAGTACATGCTACGGATGATACAAAATTTCAGTAACTATTCCAAGGTGAATTCAGCTGTGCTGCCCGATTCACTCTGTGGGCTACAGGGCAGATTATAAGTTAGTGCAGGTAAGGCCTGTGTGATTTGCCTGTCACGGTTGATGTGGAAGAAAGGATTCTGCCAGAGTAGATCATTGCTCAGTATATGGCCTTGCTTTCCTTGTTCCATAGGTGAGTACGAGAACCAATCTTTTACATTCAGAACTAACTGATTTCAAATTGTTCCATTTCCTCCTTATTAGCTCATAACAAAGTGACACAGTAGCTCTTGAAAGGAACTGAGAAAGGTGTGAATAGGAATGCTCTGGGGCCAGGCTGCTTCACTCCAGCAACCTGATTGCTGGCAAAAGGGACAAATCAGCCCGTCCCTGCTGCAGACCAAACAGTGGGCTAAATGCCCATGTAATCATCCTCTTAGTGAACCTTTCTTTCCTTCCCCTTGCTCTCTCACATCTCAAACTCTTCTCTGGATGGGTCTCTTCATTCTCCAGAATACATTTTGGGGCATGTGGGGAGAGGAAAGGGACGGGGGACTCTGTTCCATAAATGGTGTGTGTTCCGCTGTGGGGACACAGCTGAATACAACCAACCAAAACCTAGCCCATTAGAGAGAAGGATCTAAGCTGGTTATCCTTCTAGTGAATACCGTACTACATATGTGCAGGAAGTCATAGGCCTATAATTCTTCCATTTGAGACTGCATAATGTGATTATTCTGAATGTGCTGGGTGTAGAGAAAAACTCATTTTTCATATATTCCAGTGCTTTAACTAGCATGCATGTGCTGAACATGAACACAACACAACAAAAATGGCCCCAAAGGCTGAAACAGCACCACCACTCACACACACACAGTTAATGGATTACTGATTCTCATTAATTCATTCATTCCTTCAATTTGTTAGGAGATTTATCCTCAGGACTTGGAATAAACTACTTATTTTTTTAATTACTTAGTCCAATATAGTACTCAGTGAGGGACTGATGCTGTTAACATGGAGATGCAATTTTATTAGGTCCTAATTAGCGTAACCTTATTTTAATAGCTTAATAGTTTTCTTCATCTGTTTTGCTTGTTCTGTAACTAGCAGTGAAGGCACTGATTCAGTCTGAGCCACAGCCAGGACAAGGAGAAGGGGAATTGATTATGGCAGCCACAGAGGGGGTGGGGGTGGGGCTTTTTTTTTTTCTGTTTTCAGTTCCCTGCAGCAGGAAACTGATACTGTCATAGGAGAGTGGCGAGAAAAAAAGTGAGGTGAGAGAGAAGACATAGAACTATGCTTATGCTGGGGATATATGTCTCTATTTCCATGTGATAACGTTGCATGTCCACTTTTAACCACCTTTCGTGATTCTGAATGGATGAGGAGGCAGCTACTGAGTAGTGCAGGAAAATGTTTTGCACATTCTCAGATGCACATAAAATATTTGAAATTAAGAATTCTCTACCTTAGTTTACAAATCTTTGTACTGTACTTCAATAGTTCAATGAAACAGTGTCCTTTAACAGGAATAAAGACATCATTCTTTTAAAAAAATCAGTCTAGATAAACAGTCCAGTGTTTGAAGGATGAATGAACACCTCATGTATTGAGGGGGTGAGGATGCAGATGAGGGACAAATCTTAATTGCAAAGGTTGTGCTTTAGGGTGTCATTTCCCCACATGACACTTTCCAGATGTGTTCAGCTATAAATTCTACCATCCCTAGCCAGCAATTGAGTTGTAGGATTTATGGATGAAAATTTGTAGAAAATATGAGACAGGGAAGTCAACTTAAACAACTAAAAGCCAATTTGGCAGAGGAGAAATATAAATTCCAATGGGGGAACAGTGTCAACCAGAGCAACATATGTCATTTTCTCCTGTGGGTTGCTTTTATACTAATAGTGTTTAACTTAATGAGTTAAACACTTCAGCATTAATATTAATATAAACTAAATTAGGTTGCTCAGTCCTCTAAAATTCTAACTGATTAGACCTTCTATACTAACATTCCAAGCTCAGTTTATAACTCACTTTTAATAAAAAAAAATTCTAAGGGGAACCACAATCCTCATCCTCATCCTCACTATAATAAAAAGTAGCGGTGGCAGTGAGCCTCCTTGAAATATTCACCTATGGATGTTAAGTTGGGCCACCATTTCACCATTTATTACTAATTGTGTTCTATACATTGCCTTCTTAATAAATTCTCTGATATTACCACCAATTATTATTATTGCACACTTATTTCTCAGCATTGGTGGTGCAGGTGTGTGTTGGGGGGGGGGGAACCAAAGGGTCAAGCCTAAACATTAGGAGTCAAGTCCTACAAAATTGTGAGATGACCTGTTTGCAAAATTACTGAGTTTTGAATTTCAGGAAGCAAATTAGCAGCTATTGGCATTTTTTTTAAAAAAATGGTGACCACAGATTTTGGAACAAGTCCGCGTGCTGAAATTCATGTAGACAGGTGAATGATTTGATCTTGCTTCCATTTTCTTTTAACTTCTTGTCTTAATTTTTGTAATTTAATTTTTGTAATTTTTATACTTTCTGTACTTCTGAGGTTGCCTCTTGGCAGAATTTTAACTTCTGGAAAGGCCTTTTCTAAGACAGCTTCTAGCTTAATTGGATGAACCACAGAGTTTCTGTACTAGATTTTTAAAAGGAAGGTGCTATGTATAGAATAATACAATCCCACAATTACCCCAGGTTGAGTTCATAACAGTTTTTTTTTCCAAAAAAGATGAAGCACATTACGGTTCAACTACAAGTTCTAGTTTAAGATTTAAAAGTGAACAGGCAGCCTCAGATTTGCCGTTCTCATCCAACTGCAGAGAGTGGTTTATCCGGATACCACCTTCACACATGAAATCCCATGCAGAGAGGCCCCAATTGTGTTGCTCAATCTTAGATAATACTCTGAAGATCAGTCATGCACACATGCCATATTTAAGTACACCAGCCCTACAAGAATAGCTTGTTATAATGGGTTACTTCAGGGCTTCAACAGATCTAAATCCTCTTTGTCAATACAAAAGGGCCCATTATTTAATGGGAGAAGAGCACACACTTTGGGTCCTTGGCTCAATTACTAGAATCTTCAGTTGAAAAAGATCAGCAGTGAAGCTTCCTGAAACTTTAGAGAGCTGCTGCAAGTCAGAGTACGCAATATTCAGGCCAACTGACTAACATTCTCACTAGACAGGCAGCAGTTTCTTGTGTTTTTCATCTGTACAACCCAGTGCAGTATTTTATTATTATTATTATTATTATTATTATTATTATTATTATTATTATTATTATTATTATTATTATTATTATTATTATTATTAATAATAATAATAATAATAATAATAATAATAATAATAATAATAATAATAATAATAATAATAATAATAATAATAATAATAATTTGATTTATATACTGCCCATCTGGCAGCCAGGGCCAGTCTGGGCAGTTTACAACAGATAAACAAACAACAGAATAACAAAATAATACAATATCAATACAATTGGGGCATAAATCAAATATCATAAAGTGCAGTGAAAACAAATACAATAAATTACAATTAAAAAGTATAAAAGAACTTGAAGAGAGATGTCACTATGAATGTTCTTTGCAGTGGCGCACTAGAACAGTACTACAGGCGACACTAAAGCCTGAATAACTGCTATGGAAAGGAATGCTGGAGATACTGGGGGCAAAATTTGTGAAAGTTCTCTGAAGTTTCACCTTGTGAATGTAAAAATTGGCCCTTGGTTGTTGCTTACTTCTACACACTGTGTGTGTGTGTGAGAGAGAGAGAGTAAGTGGGAAAGGGAGACCACGGTCCAGTTTACAGGAGTCTTTCAAAGGTTCAGCAGTAGACCAGTTTCTGTATCTGCTTCACAAATATAGAAAAAACATCATACAGTATCTGATGCTTTGTTATCACAACTCACCAGCCCTTCCCCATTGGGCACAACATGCTTAACTTGTTCTAAAGTCCTTAATTCATATTAACAAATGATTCCTCTGGGATTATTAAAAAACAGAAGCCTAATCTTAAATGTTGATTAGTTCAAAGGGTCACTGTACATTACTGCTCTCATCAACTCATGGCAGAATTTTAAGAAGTCCTGGAGGATTTTGGGAGAAATTAGTGTGTACACACAGTTTTAGAAGTGTTAGCAGAAAATTAATTTTTAATGATAAAATTGCACTCAGCAGAGAGTATTTATTTGTAAAGACTACCAAAGAATTACAAAGAAGTTAAACTGTGCCAGTCTAATTAAAATTAATGGGAGTCCATACAGATAAAACGCCATACTCTGCCTTGCATATTTAAACAGCAGCAATCTAGTAGATTACATCATTCAAATCCAAAGTTCACAGATCCACACTATATTCAGACAGCTACTGATCCTTGGGATACTTAGTTGAATTGACATTTAGTGGTAATCTTTAAGCAGAGCAGCTGATGAGGTATGTAATGCTATCAGGTAGTGTCCATGAAGGAATTTACAACAGCAGGAGCAAAGAAATTGTGGACTTCCTGCCATATTTTTTGAATTTGACGAGTTAGGGCTATACTGGTGCTCTGCACAGTACTCAAAAGCCACTGGCCCCACCTGAATAAGGCTTGTGTATCCTATGTAAACATCTTGAAGTGGAACCTGGAGGGTCATTTCCATGCTATGATTTTAAGTCATTTTGTATTCATGCACATTCATTTCAATGTGTTTATAAACAGTCTTCTTGTTATGAATGAGTGGGTTTGCTGAATGTTTCTGTGTGCTTGCAATTACCATGACTTTGTCACTTGTCTAAATCTAAATCTGTTTCTGCCTTATGATTTTATGACTTCTGGTGCAGAAAAAGAAGAGGGCCGTCTCTTAGTAACAACATATTGTTTATGTAAGAAGTCTCCTAGATTCAAGGTTAATGATATCCTGAAAGCGAATATTAGTCTTTAGATTAGCGAATGCAAGCAATTTGATGACCATTTCCAGGCTCTTATTTATCACAATGCACAAAGGGTTTGAAGGAAGGCAATGTCATGTTTGTGGAAATACAGAACATTTGATATTTATCAAGCATTCACAAATGTACAGTGTTCCTCCATGTACATCGTTTTTTTGTGTGTGTGTGAACTTCCTAAAGAACATGTTGTTGATAGGCAATAATGATGGCTGCAAATAAATAAATAGGCAGATCAATGTTGTATACTTAACGACATTCGCCTTGAGATAGACATCTTTTATTTCTATACTACAGAGGGGGAATTGAGACGGAGATCATCTGTTGTATATTGGTGCCAGTGAGCACTAGTGAGCCAGTGGTAGAATCAAACTGGAGACTTCTTCAGTGAAAGTTCATTCTTTGAGGAGCAAACTATAGCTTGAATACGCAGGTATAACTCTGTATGTGCTTAATTTTTTTTAAAAAAATTAAGCTCTTGGCTATATGATCTAGAATAGACAACAGTATATGGGGCGAGGTTTCCCTCCCACTCTGTAATTCTGGTGGAGTTACCTTCCACACATCCTAATTAATTAGGATCTTCTCACATCCTAATAGATCCCAATGGCGTGTGGGAACTTACTTGCTGGCACAAACTACTATGTTATATAATGGGCTGACTTCTATCAGAAATGTGTCAAGGTGGGAAGAATTAAATGCCCCCTACAGACACACTGTGCTCCGTACCATAACTGGGCCCTGCACACTTACTGTTTTTAGGTAAAAGGGAAAAAAGCACATACTGAGATACCAGCCAGTTGACGTGTCATCATTAGGCTTCAGCTCTCTGCTGTGCATGTTTTATATAACCAAACCTGGCAGGGGGAGAGAGGCAGTTGTGTATTATGGGCATAAGAAGCAAAAGTTATGCATATGCATGTAAACCTCAATAGCATGGAAGATGCAGCACTTCTGGAGTGTGTTGAAGGAGCCTGCTCTCACTTTTTTAAACTGTGGCTGGCAGAAGGGGAGGGGGGGAAATCCACTGCTTTTGTATAATGCTTTAAAGTAACACAGGCTACGCCAAAGCCAGGCTCACATCCAAAAGAAACGAGCTCTGTAATTAACTTGGCAATCTGCTTGGCTGAAAATCATGTTAGTAAGTCATAGCAAAACACGACAAACACTTTGATTCACAGAAGCCCAGGGAGGGAAAGGAAAAGAAAGGCAGAGGCAATAGTTTTAAAATACCTGTTGTTTTTGTCACAGCTGGTGATGGTGTACTTCAGGAACAAAAACCTATCAATAGCAAACCTAGAAAGAACTGAGTGAATTCTGACCCAAGTACTTCCTTTTTTGTGCCACGGCGTTTTAAACCTCTCCGGCAGCAATAACTGGTAGCTCTCTCAGTCTGGGATTTGACTTTTCTGGGTTGGGGTAATTGTCCATCCTCTAAACAATTGTTCATTCCAGCTTTAGAAATTTAAAGCAAACCCCTCCTCTCTGCTGTGTGTTCTGTTCCTTTCTTTCATTGGTCTGTGACAGTTGTTTGTTGCTGTTGATCTGTTCAGTTGGTTGCCAGTATGTGTGTAGTGAAGAAAACTGTGTACACAAGTCTGTAGTTTTAAGCAATTGTAAGTAAAGGCACATTTTTATTCTTTCTCCTATTGAGACTTTAAGTGCCAGTTAATGAGAAAGAGGTGGACTCTGGGGAACTTGCAGCTATTCTCCCCTGTGGATCTTTGTACTTCTGCTGTGTAGCAAAAATAGAATTTTATCAAGAATTCAAAACTCTGTAAGAATTTCCTCACTGCACTCCTGTACACAATAGGTTCTGTATATAAAGTTGATATTAACCTTCTTTTACTTGCCGATGCTTTTAATTGGAAATACAAGCCGTGACATCAGCATCCAGCGTGTTGAGGGAAATGCCATGGGTACTGAAGGCCCTACAACGGCTATCACAGGTACTATTTTAAATATATCGCACCCACACAAGCAGACAAATTAAACACTGGATACAGAAGAAAGAAGATTGGTTGCCCAAGGTAAGTTAACTGGGAGAGGGTCAGACAGCGGGTTTGAAGAATACTTAGTACATGGCCCTCAATTCCCTCAAACCTTGAATGCGGGTTGCAGCCCTGATCCTTCAGTGTTGAACTCAAATACAAAATACCTCATGAAAGGTAGCCTTTAGGGTGATGTAGATCCTACTTCAGCTAATGCTTGCATATAAATAACTGCACCCACCAATGTTCTGCTCCTGTGATTAGAGGGGAAGCTGAAAAAAGAGAAAGGTCTTAATTCTTTCTCCATGATAAGACTGCATATACAAGTCGGCCACTCATGTGAATGGAAAGTCTGTGCCACAATACCCAGTTGCACTAACAAGGGGCTTGGCTTTTTTGAATGCAAGAAATCTCATTGTAAGCAAGTCTGCTTCAAAAATGTGTGAGAGAGCAGTGGGCACTGACAGAATGCTCCTTGTCCTGTTGATAGTTCCAGGCTTCTGTACTTATAGTAAAACTACTATTGGCATCTATAAATGTTGCAAATCTTGTCTTTATATTAAAAGCAATTCAACCCTCAGGCTTGAACATGAAATATGTATTTAGGGCACCAAGCATAATAATGTAGTTCTCTTTCTGATTCCCCTCTCTCCATTTAGGGTGCATTTGCTGCCTTCCAAGCATTTGTATATAAAGAAAATGTACTTTGAAAATCTTGATCCCACCAATACAGCAATTTGCTACTACATAAAGGTGGAATTGTGATCTGGAAAGCTTGTAAATCAGATGGAAGCATTATGTGTTATTTTACTTCTGGTGTAGGTCCCAGAAGAAGAAAAAAATGTAATTGTCTTATAATCCAAAGTTTTTACTGCAGATGGCAATGTTACTGTTGCTGAAATCTTCAAGTATGCATCAGTAATTTCTAAAATTAAACTATAGTATAAAAATTCCAGAAACAATATTTTTACTTCCTCTTGTTTATTGAATGTAGTTTTATAGGTTTTCATCATATTACATGTTTATTGCTTTTCTTGAACTTACGTTTGGCAGGTAACATTCTTACACTACTCCTTTTAAAATGTGCAGACAGTAGGCCAGAAAAATCATTATGATGTTTTAATAAATCCATCTAAGAAAATATTTAATATTAAATATTTAAATCCATATTTAAAACTGCAAAACGAATCCTTATTCAGAGTGCTTTTAAAATGCGGGAATGGTGATCTGGCTCTTATTTAACAAACTGACCAGATAGGACGTTAATTAGCACTATAATATATATTTTTTTCTCAGATGACATAATTAACTAAACACACCAGAAGCTACTGTGTTTGTGAATACTTCTGTGCTCCACAGACTGGAGTAAGTGTGTTTTCACGGATTTCCCCCCTTTTTTCTTGTGTAGGCAGTAATTAGAACATACTTCCCCACAACATCCTCCCACAACCCTCTCTGGTAAATGGTGCCATGTCATAACTGTGCAGACAAGGAGAAATAAAACAGTTGCTTCTCAAATGGAGGATCCATGCTATTCATCATGCTTCTTTGATTCTAATATAGAAACTTCATGCATTGTAATTAATATTTTAGGTACACTACAGTGGCACTTACAACCTTGCTGCAGAATGATGTGATCACAGTGAACACTGAGCAAGGGACTGAGAATAGGACACAAGAACTTTGACTTCTGCAAGTTGAAACAAAACATAGCTAGTCCAAATAAGTCAACAATTCCTTTTGTAAACATCTTGCTTGATGATTTTTTTAAAATAACAACTATATTATCACAAATGTTCCTAAAGCTCAATGAAAGAATATGTGTCTTTTAAAAAAGCACAAGGGTAATTCAGTAACATTATGACATATAGAAGTCCATAATTAGGCTTTCATCTCTTGCATTTATGTTACAAGTGGGTTTTTTTAAAGCATACATAATGAAGAATATATTGTTTTCACTCCCTCATTTCAAAATTTATCTCCCAACTTGATTAAAGAGCTTTCCTGTCACTGTTCATTCATGGCTAATAAAACACATATTTTGATTCTGAAAGGTGCAAGATCAGGTGTTGTAAATGCTGTAGACTAGTTAGATGCTTATGGTGGCATCTTTGCCGATGGCTACATTAATATAACTGAAATGATGTGACCCTTATAATCTACTACATTAGTGGGTGGTGGAAACTTTGGCCCTCCAGACTTTATGCATTTCACATATTTACTGAATTGATGGAGAACATACTGTATGTCTCTTCGGATTTTATTAAAATTCCAGTTTCCAGAAGCCCAGCTAACATGACCATTGACAAGAAACTGAGGGATTTGTACAAAATATCTAGAAGGCCAAAGGTTTCATAGAATAATTGAGTTGGAAGGGGCCTATAAGGCCATCAAGTTTGACCTTCTGCTCAGTGCAGGAATCTAAGTCACAGCAGATCTGACAGATGGCTGTCCAATTTTCTCTTGAATGTCTAAGGCGCTGGAGCACTCATTTCCTCCCGAGGTAACTGGTTCCATTGTTGGACTGCTCTAACAGCTATGGAGTTTTTCCTGATATTCAACCAAAATCTGGCTTCCTGTAGCTTGAGTCCATTGTTATATGTTCTCTGGGATAATCAAGAGCAGATCCTGCCCCTCCTCTGTATGACTACCTTTCAAGTATTTGAAAAGTACTATCATACGATAATGGAGTATTCCTCTTAGTCTTCTTTTCTCAGTCTTCTTTTCTCAATGTTAAACATGCCCAGTTCTTTCAATCTTCCCTCACAGGGCTTGGTTTCCAGTTCCCTGATCATCCCCGTTGCTCTCCTCTGGACTTGTTCCAGTTTGTTGGCATCCTTCTTAAAGTGTGGTGCCCAGAACTGGACACAACACTCAAGATAAGGCATAACCAGTGCTGAGCCAGTTTCCTATTGCTAAACTACTGAAGATTGCTAAACTTTAATCCAGAAAGTACTTTCATCTCATATGTCTCATGTATGTTCAAAGCTCTATCCTAGAGTTGTCTTAACCCAATGAATCAGGTCTGCTTCCACCTAAATCAGTAATGTTTCCAGTATAAACTAGAAAAACTTGCTCTGGAGGACCACCACAACCTCTACAACAGGTTATTTGTGCCATAAAGATCTGAAGTGGGTGGAGGAAGTAAAGAAAGTCTTGCTTCCACGAGTACTGAACACACACACATACACAAGTACAAAACTGGTCATCATTCAAATCTCTATAGGCAGAAAATATTAGCTAAACTTTTGTTGTGCAGTTCTGTGAGCACAATGGGAATGACATCATAATCAGCGGCAAATCACTACTGATCAAAGATATTATCTGGCGATTCCGCAGTGCAAGGGACTTACATAGAATATGATTGATTAGTGTGCACCCGAACATTGCCAGAGAAAGATTTTAAATAGTGGTGATTTGTCACTATTGAAGACATCATCTTCATTGCACACATGGAGCTGTACAACAGGATTTTGGCTATGTTTTGTTAATATTTTGAAGTTATTGCTATACAAAAATAAGACTTAGACTCCATTTTTAAAAATTATATGTCATATAGTTTGATAAATGCAAATCCATGGACTTATGTCTCAGTGTCAGTGGGTTTACTTTGAAAAAAATGTTAAAGTCCTTCTGTAAATGGAATTTCTTCAATCTTGTGGTTTCCCCAAGTCAATGTCCTGCAAACATTTTATTAAGTCTTATAACTCCTTTTTAAAAAGTGGTTCAATACAAGAAAACAAAACAAAAATCCCTGTAACTTGGAATCCAGTGTTCAAGAAATATATTAGCCTTTTATGTCAAAATGATAATAATAACTAATGGAAATATAGGCTAATTAAAAATACATTCAAAACAAATTATAAATGGAATTGCAGCAAATAGTTGAAAACAGAGCATGCATTTTGAAATAGATCATATTATTCCTGATAGAATACCGGAAAACCTTACTTTTAGATTACCAAATGTTCCAAAGTGTAATTTTGTAACATCCAGCTGTTAGCAACACCATCTTCTTTCTTCCACTTTCATATATGCTCACTTTGAATAAGCAATTCACAATCAGAAGGCTTAAGAGTTATAAATTGAGAATAAACATATATAAGAATCTCCCAATATCAATGTATCTTAAAATAAAAATGTTTTTGGAACAGTAAGTCCTAGATACCGCCACCATCAAAATACCACTTGGCCTTTGCAGATATAGATGCAGTTCTAGAATGAAACTTTTCAGTTCTGAATATCCATATTCTGAAGCACGAGGGCCACTCTGCTTGGAATGTAAACCTAGAAGGAGGACAACAATATTTCTAAGGTTATTTATTCTCTTTGGCTAGAGAAGGCTATAAATCTAAATAAGTAAAATAAGCTACTTACCATTTAAGCATGAAATATGCAATTAGTAACTGACATATATGAAGTGTGCCATCAATATTAATTAAATATAGGGTGACATAAGGGACTCAGGCATTGTGTCCCTGAGGTAACCACAAGGTAACAGAAATGATACACTTCTTTTACCATTCCCAAACCTAGATCTGGTGATAGGTTTAAATATAATTACCACTAGAGGGCTCCATGTGATTTACAATCACCTATTTTAGACATTTGAGGACATCCAGGTCGATACACTGTACAGTGATAAATGACAAGCTCTTACTGCTGCATTTAAGCTCTATTGTGTTCTGAATTAAAGCTGCCCCAGGTCTATGATGTCATTTTATACAGGTGAATCGAAGATATGCATTTGAGAATCCACAGGCCTATACAGCGTTGAAATAGTTTTTACTGTATTTGCTCCTGAATGAAAAAATGCCATCATTTGCTTTTCCAAAGTGTGATTAAGTTCTCCCACTCATCCTCTCACACATAAACTTTTAATCTGATTGAACTGCATCTTTTGTTTTGATCTTCCAAGCTATTTTTCTCTTAACAAGGCAAAAAGAAATCAGTGGCAACATATGATCTTTGCACAATGCACTTTCCAAGTACAGATTAGGCTCACAACTCAAAACATGACAGATACATTCTGTTTACCAATTACCTTGATATGTGGTAGTTTACAGACTGCTGAATGCAATTGATCACGTAAACTGAACTCAATAACAATGCAATTAGAAAAGAGCCAGCAGAGGAGTGAAGATTGCAGGCTTCCTCTTTGACAACGCCAGTGTTTTAAGACACCTCTCCTCCTCTTGGCATTCCTAATATAATGCTATTTTCAGCCATGTAATATCTCTGAGCAAGAGCCAGACTGATGGCATGAAAAGCTTTTATAGTCGGAACCGGAATGAAAGGTGTAAAGCAAACGGCTTTAGGAAAAAAGGAGAAGAACAGCTCATCTTCATCGAACCAGACTGTAGCATGTCCAATGCATCTCAGCTCTCGCCAGTGAACAGTGTTTTCCCCCTAAGGTTTTAGTGATAACTCCTACAAATCTGCTCAGCAGGGAATATGACATACACTTGGGTTAGAATCACGTGTCTTTAAATTTGTGCGTGTAGAAAAATAATGATAGTTGTCGGGGTGTGTTGTATTTATTTATGACTCCTAGACATAGGTGCTAAGCGATGTACTGTCTTTTGGGGGGAAGGAGGAATAAACAAAATCATATAAATGTAAGCAGCTAGCAGCACAGTGAAATAATTTTCCCAATACAGGAATACTGTAATATTCAAAACAATGGTTTGAAGTTAAACAAGGATTACTAGCAGTTAACTAGGTGGCCAGAAAAGAAATGGTTTGAAGTAGAGAGAGTAAGTATATTCCTGACCTGATCTGTATCCAAATATTTGTCAGACTGGGATGGACCATTGTATTGGGGAATGCGGTGGCTCTGAATCAGTGTGCTTATATTTCAGACAGGCATGCACTTGTTCAGGTACAGGGGACAGTCATCTCCAAGGGACCATTTTGCCCCAGGAAAGAAATTACCTTCCAGACTACTCTAAGTGGCAATGTGGCAAAGGGGCTGGGCAAAAACGGAATTCTCCCACTTGATAACTACTAGAAATATGTCCAGGCAAGACCCAAAAAGATTTTACTTCCAGGCATGACAAAATGCATCAAAAGTCTAACTGTAAGGACGGTTTGAATTGGAAAATACTCAGTTCTTCTTTCTTCTGACAACATATTGCTAAGAGCAGGAGACACTGGTGTTTGTTTGACACTCACCAATAAGGGAAAAAGAGGAGGAGGGGAAAAAGGCAGAAAAGGAAGAGGTGGGCAGACAGTTCTTAACACTACTGTGACCCATCCAATCAAAGTATGCAGAAGAAAGAGCACATCATAGACCAGCCAGCTGTCAGTCTCCTTTACAGCACTTCCTCTTTATGCTATCATTTTTACCCAATATTATCCAAATATTTTATCCAAATTCAAAGCACACCCGTTGCTTAAACCACAGCCACACATGGCCAATGAACAGGCCCTATGGGAGTTTTAGTCCAGCAATATCTGGCAGTTCATATCTTCTTCAGCTCTGTTATAAAGAAACAGAATAGCTCTGGGTGCTTTCTTATACGTATATTTATACATAATTTATTTATATAATTATGTATCATCTCAAGAAGCACCAGTCCATCAAGTAAGTTGCTCTTACAGATCATATGCTTGTACACTGGAATGGTTTATTTTTAACCCTTCTCCTAATGAAATTGCCTCCCAATGCAAATAATTTTTTCAGAAGAGCTTTTTTTTTTTTTAACCAGGATGACAAGTGGAGAAGAACGGGTGAAACATTCATTCAACTTCAGTGACCCTGAAAAATAGAAACTTTCCACATGATTCTATCTAACTTTTTTTAAAAAACCCAACAACTTCCATGTTAAATACAAGGACTTTGGCATTAGGTTTAAGTTTGGCCCTTAAGACTGTTCTGGAAGGTAACCTAAGGTTTTAACTCTGGCTTAAGGAGTAGTAAAATGTTTTAAATCAGTACAACAAATCTATTCATCTAAATGTGTAGCTCCTCCAAAAAACACTTAACAAGACTGTCTATGGTCTGCAAAAAGCTGTTAACAGAAAGGGGGCAAATGACACTGTCAGGTATGGAAACTTTAACTGCCTTTTTAATGGTTGTGGTTTTCAGTACCACCTGTCTTGTTACATAATCTGATTAACTGCCTTGTGTCACTTGCCATTTACTTATCTAACATAGTTTCCTTTATCAATCACACTGATATTTGTTGGCATTTCGTTCACATTTGCCATGCTAGTATAACTTAAAGCTTACGCCGTATTCTTCTTCAAAACTGCATTCCTTTTTAATTGGTTCTTGGCTTGATTTGTTTGTTTACTGGGATGTTTACTAAAGGTGTGGGGGGGGAATCACATAAAATTGGACTTCTGCATAAAGCAGCTTTCCACATAGAGTCAACAGCTGCACCAAACCACTCCATTATTCAAAGGTGACTGCCAGCCTAAAGAAATCCAGAAAAATACATAGAAATTTGAATTCACCATGGGCTTCTTATACATCCCACAGAGCTGCATGTTCAAATATGGAATATATAGTAGCCTTCCTCAGCCAGGTACCCTCTGAATGTGTTGGGCTATAACCCTCTTCATTCATGAGCAAGGACAAGCAAGGCTGTTACATCATCAAGATCCAATGGTATACTTCAGTACACAGTTGGGACTTTCTTCTTTTCCCCTTTCAGCTATCTATGGCACTATAAATCTCTTCCAGAGGATTTCCTACTCCTATAGAGCAGTTTTTAGGGTGGATGGAAGGCCGAAAAAGAGAAGGTGAATCACCAGTTCTGGTGGAAACGGTGGGATCAAGAGAATTGCACAACTGGATCTTTATGTAATTTAGGAGGCTTTCTGCCAATACCTTTTTTGTAACATGACACAGAAAGCAAGGCCTGGGTGAAAATAATCTGTTTATTTTGGTTTGGTACACTTCTTGTTTCCCTTTTTTACCCCTCTTCCCCTGCTATAACTTTCCTCTGAAACTGTCCTGGGACAAACTGGGAAGGCACTATTGGTACAACGTCACATACAACATCTCAGGGAGGGAGGCTTGTCAAGCCTTTCCAATCTGTTTCCTATTTTAGAACTTTATTTTCTGTATTATAAGTAGAGATGGGGGTATTTGTATTCGTATATGAATACCCCCGCACAACTGGAGTTAACGAGGGTCCGGCCCCTGGGGCTGGACCATCCACTCACGTGTCCACCACCGCTGCTGGCCCCACTCTTCCTTCCAATCGCTCCAGAGTGCCCGGTTGGCTAGCCACTCATCAGCCTTGCAGGGAGACTCGTCTTCCCTCCTTCCGCCAGGAGTGGCTAGCCGACCGGGTATTCGTATATCAAATACCCCCATCTCTAATTATAAGGCTTATTTTCTATGTAAACTTAATTTTTAGAAATTACATTAGAACTCTCAATGGCAATACAAAAACAAATAAAAAAGTCTTGGTAAAAAAGTAGTGGGCTGGATTCAAAGGATTCCTCACAGCAATACTTTTGGAAGTCCTCATTATGAATCTGATTTTTAAAGCCCAAATATTGACTCTCTGGAAAAGTTCACCTTCAAAGCCAAGTCCCCTTTTTCTCATTAAAAGATTACATAATTTAGTTACTTGATATTAGAAAGCTCTGCAGAGGAGACACTGTAGATACCACAGATTAACTGGCAGCTATCCTTCTAAATTTCTTTCACATAGAAAAAAGTTTCTCATTAAAATTTATCACATGAGAAAACAACAATTATATACAACCAAGAAGGCTGAATTCACACCTGGCAAAAAACTCCACATACACTTTTTATCCCCCCCCCCCCCCGCCCATATATTTGCATTCTGCTTTTCCTCACAGGCAAATACTGATAGCGGTCGTAATAGAGGGAAAATATTAGTCCTTCACCAGCATTACTGCTTTGTTACAGGCTCAAAAAAATGAGCTTCTACCCAAATTTACTCTGTAAATGTTTGCCCCCAATATTTCCACCAAGGTCCAATCAGTTTCTTCGTTCCCAGCCCTCTGACAAACCAGGGAACAGGCTGGATTTGCCCTGTGGGACAGGAGACACAGAGGTTCTCATCAAAGGAGACCAGGCTTCTGCAAGCAAAACTTTGCAAAATAGATATTTCATCAGGAATCACTGGGATGCCTTTACTCTCTGGAGGAAAAACTTCCTATTAGATCCACCAGTAGTACCATAAGGAAGTAACTGCTTTCCTTCCCCCATGTACTAGGACACTGCCCAGTTTAAAACTTCAGGTGCCAACGGTGACCTGCCATGTCAATTTAATGGAATGTCCATTTCCCTGGGTATCTAATGGAATGCCAATATAACTACATTCTGTAAATGCTGATTTGAATCTTAACATGACTAAATGTCCACATTAATTCATGTGTTAGAACTCACAACACATATTTTGCAGACAAATGTCATATACTGCAGCATAATAGCTGATAAAATGACAGCTAATTGAGAATATGTCAGTCTGCCATATCACACTGTGCAGAGACAAACATAATCAATGCTCGCCATAATCCATGGAAAATGGTTATATGAAATGGGCAGCATTACCTTCATCTTTGTATGTGTGCGCGCACATGTGGTTTGGAGATAGTCTATACATAACAATTTGTTATACTGGGCTCTTTCCTAAAAATGCCCAGAATAGCTTATGTGCAGCTCAAAAGAGATTTTCCATCTAGTTCACATAGCAAGCCAATTAAATCAGAAGCAAACATGACAGAAACTAATGCTGCATTAGTGCTAGCACAACACTGTGTATTGTGACTGCAAGATGTTGTGTATCATTGTGTAATTCAGATTCGGGCTAGCATTCTGGCAATTATTTTCAATGTCATAGCCTAATTCTGTAATACACAACTACTTTCAAACATGTGTTTCAAGAAAGCCACATGATTTTAAGCATGAACATATGTGTGTGCGTGAGGCTTTGCAAATTAAACAGCCTAAGCAAGGAGGTAGCACAAGATATTTTTAAATTCTTGGTGGGGGGAGGAGAGGTATGCCATAATGCCACTGTTCCAATAAAGCATTTATTCCAACAAAGAAAAAGAATGTTACATTTATTTTAATACGGGATGTTAACTATTATTTGAAGAAATTATTCTAAAAATGCTACATATTCCAAATCAACACCAACTAAATTCTATCACCAGATCCCACTGGCATTAATCTAAGACAGTTCTTAATTTGAAAATTAAGCTGATATTATTTATTCACAAATATTCTGGAACCTCTAAACTTAGCAGAAGAAATGTCTACCTCTTTTCTTTACTGGGATTAAAATTTCTGATTGCTTCTTTTTCTTCTCTGAATTATAGAATCATAGAAAAGTGACGTTGGAAGGGGCCTACAAGGCCATCAAGTCCAACCCCCTGCTCAATGCAGGAATACAATCAAAGCATATCTGTCAGGTGATTATCTAAGTTTTTCTTGAATGCCTCCGGTGTTGGAGCACTCACCAACTCCTGAGGTAACTGGTTCCACTGTTGTACTGCTCTGACAGTTAGGAAGTTTTTCCTGATATTCAACTGAAATCTGGCTTTCTTTAACTTGATCCCATTGTTGCGTGTCCTGCACTCTGGAATGATCGAGAACAGATCTTGCCCCTTCTCTGTATGACAGCCTTTCAAATATTTGAAAAGTGCTATCATATCACCCCTCAGTCTTCTTTTCTCAAGGCTAAACATGCCCAATTCTTTCAGCCTTTCCTCATAAAGCTTGCTTTCCAGCCCCCTGATCATCCTTGTTGCCCTCCTCTGAACTTGTTCCAATTTGTTAGCATCCTTCTTGAAGTGCGGTGTCCAGAACTGGACACAATACTCAAGGTGATGCCTAACCAGTGCTGAATAGAGGGGGACTAGCACTTCATGGGATTTGGAAACTATACTTCTATTAATGCAGCCTAAAATAGCATATGCCTTTTTTTGTAGCCACATCACACTGTTGGCTCATATTTATATACTTGTTACTAGTTGGGTGACTGACACATAGGGGCCAACATCCAACTGTCCCAACTAGAGTAAACCCACTGAATATAAGGAATTTATGTAGGTGCTGACTTTTTCCAGTTCCTATTGATTCTCAATTAGAATGTGACCTGATAAACTATGGAACTTTGGAATTTGTAGTTCTGAAATCAATTTCAGACATAAAAGTTATGTGGCTCAAATCTGTCTAAACTATTAATTCCATATTCATAAAGGGATTTAGAAGTGGTGAAAGAAATCTAGACATGCTGCATTTCTTTTCGTAACTTCATTGGCAATGTACATTTTGGAGACCCTGCAGTGACAGAAGAAAGGCCCTCTGCACATTCTCAAAGGCATCTTTCTTCTTTAATAATATTTAACATCATACACAATAAAATGTAGCTTGGTAGAGAAAACCAATAAAATGTAGCTTGTAGAGAAAACCATTGTCTATCAGTGCAGCTGGGGGGACAGGTTCATCTCCTCTGTCCTTTGTGGAGGTAGACTGTGAAGTCATCCTTCTCTCCTCCTGCCCAGAAAGATAGCTCAACCCACAACTGCATCCAACATTCAGTAGGAGCCCTGTGGGAATCCAATATAAGTACGCTTTCTCTCAAGTCCTCTGCAATCAGCCTCTCTTCTGATCCCTTATATAAGTTCACAAAATAAACAATATCCATTGTTGGCAAGAGGTGGTGGTTGTTGTTATTATTATTATTATTATTATTATTATTATTATTATTATTATTATTATTATTATTTTGTAATTCCATTCTTAGAGTTCATTCAATATAACAACAACAGCATAAATGAGTTCAAACTAATTGACCGTAATACTGCCCCATATTTTCAAGACATTTTTCCATTCCTGCGGAAGAGCAGGGGACAGTTTCAGATTTCTTTTGAAATCGTCTGTGAGACACAACAAAGGTATTCTCTTCTACCATTTCTCTCATGTCCTCTGTAACCAGCTACCCTCTCTTCTGATCCCTTATACATATTTACCAGATAAGCATTATCCATTTTGCACACAAGAAACACACTTTATGATCTCCACAGCCTAGAGGGTTGGGGGAAAAACATATATTTTAAATAACTACAAATAGGGTTTTTTTTTTTAAAAAAAAAAATTACTGCTAGGGCATATAACTAAATCTTCTCCTTGGCCTAACACAACACCCTTTCCCCTGAAACACACAGTACAAACAAAGAAACTGACCAACAAATCTATTCTCAGCAACACCTACAAAGAAAAAACCATCTGCCCCATCACACTGCTGGAGGTATGTGTTTATCTCAAATAAATAAATCATTTTCTAATGCACCTCAAAGTCAGCATGGCCCATCCTCAGAGTATCCTCTCTGACACCGACAAATTTCAGGTCAATTACTTCTTTTCTGAGGATAATCCATGGAAGCTACAACCACTTCCAGTAGTAAAATATGATTAATCAGACCCAGCCTTAACACAGGACCCACACTGGGAACCTCTAATATTCAACTACCAGTGAAGTTTCTGTATACAGAGGGGAAGCTTTATCTTTCTTCCTTTCCTTTCCATTGTCTAACCTAAGGCCCGGTGCCGGTCTGTGGCCTTGGCCGGACAGTGGACACAGATCTTCTGCCCCCCTGCACACACTCCTCCTGCACTCCCCCCGCACAGCCCCTTTGCGCATGCACACTAGCCTCGGCTCTTAGTGCATGCGCGCAAGTGCCCAAGTGCCCACGCAAGCAAGCACCCCCCACGCACGGACCCTGTTCCCCCCCCCAACTGGTCCGCGGTGAGTGAGAGGAGTTGTAAAGACGAAAAGCGGAAATAAGTGTATGTGTACACTACAAGCTGGGTTGAAGCAAGAGGCAACCATGGAAAACTAAATCCACAGATACCAACTCTGGATACCTGTGGGCTACTGTAGCTTTAAAATATGTGTTTGCATAACAGAATACATATGATCTCATATGCTGTTACTCTAACTGTAGTAAGCCATTACTTGGTCTAGTCAACTTTATAACTTCAATTTATCACTATCCTTTTGTTACACAATATTTTACAACACAACGGTTCACATTTTCCTTTTCCCTCAGAGAGACTTGACTGTTTTTTCTGACCCACACCATATCACACATACACAAACTTGTGAAGAGGCACCAGACATTTTATGTGGGCTTGATGATTTTCCTTCTCTTCTTGTGCACGGACATACCAAAATGTTTCAAACAGATGGGCCTCAGCTAAAGTACAGAATGTGTACAGCCATTCTAGAGATATTTTAACAGAGGTAGGTCATTTTATAAGGTCCTTTCATCTGGCATGGGAATCAGGAATTGTCCTCAACAAGTAAAAAAAATCACACCCACAATAGAAATTATATTCTGTGTGTATATCTTCAAAATGAGTTGTGTGGATGTCATTTATTCTTCATAAGACATTGACTGGAATATTCGAATTTGTAACTACCTATAAATGTGTTTTAGGGACGTGGTAGCGCTGCGGGTTAAACCGCAGAAGCCTCTGTGCTGTAAGGTCTATAGATCTGCAGCTGTAAGATCGAATCCACGCGACGGAGTGAGCACCCGTCGCTTGTCCCAGCTCCCGCCAACCTAGCGGTTCGAAAGCATGCAAATGCGAGTAGATAAATAGGGACCACCTTGGTGGGAAGGTAACAGCGTTCCGTGTCTAAGTCGCACTGGCCATGTGACCACAGAAGATTGTCTTCGGACAAATGCTGGCTCTATGGCTTGGAAACGGGGATGAGCACCGCCCCCTAGAGTCGAACACGACTGGACAAATTGTCAAGGGGAACCTTTACCTTTACCTTTATAAATGTGTTTACATGCAAGCTCTACATTTGTGTAGAATCTACAAAACACCGGAGATTTACACTTAACTATGTCCTGAAGAATCAGGAGAATTGGATCTGGCTTATTATATCAAGTCCTATTGTTTTGGATTGCATGCTTTGGTCTGCAACTTTACCTCCAGGTAGTATGTGTCCTGCTGTCCTCTGTGCTGGCCATCACTTTCATTCAGTGAATTGGGTTGCTGGGGGATATAAAGGAGAACTGTGACCCACACACTTGGGTTTAGTAACTAATATAGTAGTGCAGTCACCATGCCATAGCTTTTAGCTATTTTAGAAATATATTAGTTGCCTAAATGCTTGGCTTTTTTTCATGCTTTTATTTGCATGCACTTGTCAAGATCCTTCTATACAGCTATTCCAGCCTCAGGACACGTTCATTTTCTACTATGCATGTCATATTTATAATATGTTATAGTTAATAAGACACACAAGTAAATATTTTAACGTATTTGCTGCATGTTAATATTCAGTGTTAGTGTAGTGAAAGGAAAAATAAGAGTTATTACGCTGTTCCCTGGGATCCGCAGTGCTGCTTGACCAGAATACACATTATTTCTTGCACTGAATACTACTTACTGCCTGTAGAAAGTGGAACTGTACTTTCTTATGTATATGAAATGTAGCAATAGAATAACCGTCCACTGAGCTCTTATGAACTACTACAAAGCTTAAGGACCAACATTTTCCATTTCATTAGAAAGAAGAAAGAATTATGTTAGAAACAATTTGAGGACATTAAAGATGAAAAATCTGATAGATTGAAGGACTGGCTAGGCAACCAAGGATCAGAAGCTTGATTCTCCACTGGGAGAAAAGCTAGCCTATGTGGCCTTCAGCAAACTGACGGTCTCACAAGGCAACCAGAATGAAGGACTGGTAAACCACTTCTGACCACTTTGTACATAGAAAACCTTGGGAAGGGTTACCATTAACCTATGTTTATGAAATATATGAATTATTATTAATAATGAAAACACTACTATATAGTATAATAAGCCAATCTACTATATTAAAACCATCACGACAAGTTAATGGGGAGGGGGGAGTGGCAGTTCTACTTCTAAAATTCCCTACAGTATGCAGTGGTGATGATCCACTTACACATGAAACTGAAGGCAACTCACTGAATTTAAGGATGAGGTATCTCATTCATTTCAGTAGGAATGTACAGACAGAAATTTCCTGACATGGATCAACATATTGCCACACTTAATTCTAGATACCCTGGAATCATACACAGTAATTAATTTGCATAGGGGTATATATATGTTAGGGGACGTGGTGGCGCTGTGGGTTAAACCGCAGAAGCCTCTGTGCTGCAGGGTCAGAAGACCAGCAGTTGTAAGATCGAATCCACGCAACGGAGTGAGCTCCCGTCGCTTGTCCCAGCTCCTGCCAACCTAGCAGTTCGAAAGCATGTAAAAATGCGAGTAGATAAATAGGTACCACCTCGGTGGGAAGGTAACGGCGTTCCGTGTCTAGTCGCGCTGGCCACGTGACCATGGAAACTGTCTTCGGACAAACGCTGGCTCTATGGCTTGGAAACGGGGATGAGCACCGCGCCCTAGAGTCGGACACGACTGGACTAAATGTCAAGGGGAACCTTTACCTTTTATATATATGTTAATCCACAGCTTGGTTTTTTCCTAGGCTTTAATGTATGCAGGACAAGCTGCACAAAACATACAAAAACTTCTGGTCTGATTTGAGTTTGGGTTGAAGTACTTTGCATGAGATTGCATAATTGTGTTCTAGCTACACTCACATAGTTTTGCTACCTTTCTTCCACTTTGATCTGTACAAGTTGTGAATACAGTTGGGGATGCTATAAATAATCATGTCAACCTGATCCTATGTTACTGGAGTGGACAAATTCAACCCATATCATGTTAATGTGCTTAAACTAAGCTGTCTTCAGTCATTCTGTAATCCAAGATACTTGAAAGGTTACTGGAAAGAAGCTACAACGCACAATTAGAATACAGAAACTAAAGTTCTTCCTTCCATCTTTGTTGCTTCGTTCAATCTGCTTCGTTCATGTGAGCGGCAATGAGTCTGAAAATAAGCAGGAACCTTCCCTTCAGACATGTCACTGCTTGTGTGAGAAGTGACAAGCCAACCTCGCCCCTCTATCTGTGCTGATGATTCTGGATAACAACCACTGAAAAAGGCTCAGGTCTTCAGGTTTTTCGTCAAAAAATAAGCATTTGTTTAAGTTGTTAAGAAGCAGAGGAGAACAAAGTAAATTTAAAGATCAGATTGTATTGATGAGGACTTCTGAAAAAGAAAACCTACCAGGAAAAAAATAAAATCCAAGTTTGTGCATGGATTATTCACATATAAAGTATATCAAATATAAAGTTTACTGAAGTGATGAGATTTGCCTGCAGTAAAGTACTGGGGTATAATCAGAAATACAAAATAAAATATCATAGAGAAATCTCCTTATGTTCTTTCACTATTTTTTAATATGAGACACCATTAAAAACATTGTTTGGTTTAAACACTGCTAAGTATCCCTAGGGAGAATAAATATTTCTGAGCCTTAAGAGAAAACATGTCTGTCTAAAAAACTTTAGATGATTGTTAAACTATTTCTTACTCCTCTCTAGGAGATTCTATAGTCATTGATGTAGAGATTAGGATGTTCATGCTTATATGCAAAAGAAACCTGGTAAGCGTGCAAGTTATTGAGACATGAAAATGAAACAACTCAAGAGTGAAACATTATGACAACAAAAATGCACACTAAAATACTTTCATGCTTAGTTATTTCATAGAATTGTTGTATGCACTGCAGTAACACTTGATTTAAAAAGTCAAAATATATTTAGAATTATCATTGCCCAGCTATCACTTTGTGTAAGTCACAAACACATTCACTGATGACCTTTAGTTTGACGTTAGATTTTCATGCAAATGTCTTGCCACATTTTGGATAGGGGTGGAAAGTAAAATGCAGGCATTTAATAAAATGCTATCACTGCAATAAACATTGCAGAAGTGAAATGGAAAAGAATGTACTTACCAAAAGAGAATTAGGTCGATTATTATGTGAAAAATTCTGAGAGAAGAATTCTGTATTATGGTCCAATCTGCTATGTCCTCCATACTCCGGAGCATCAGAATCCAATACAATTTTATACTTAATGCAATAGTTAAGGAATTCTATACCAAATAACATTTTCCTAACTTGAAAACACTGAACATATGGAGTATGTTAAATAGAATAATGAACTTTTCATGCAATTTAACAGGTAAATAATCTGACTATACTGACCAAATTTCTGAAATTTACTGTAGAAGAAGATTACTACCTATTTCCCAATCTACATGGACAAAGGCAAGGCTAGGTCATACTCTATTACTAATGATACAATACATTTGCCTATTTCAATATATGTTGAGAACAAGCTTTAACCTACAATCTATACCCTTCGAACTTAACAGCCAACATTCTGTTGCATAGATGGGAAGCATAGATGGAAGAGAAATGGTGTAACTCACAGTGGAAAATTAAGACTAATTAATGAGTCCTTGCTTGGATTTCTGATCATGTGCCGAGCTCCTCAACTGGTGTGCAATGAGGAATCCAAGTGTGGACTCATTAATGAGTGGGAATTTACTTCTTCAAGTTACACTATTTCACTTCTGCCAGTGTAGCAGGATTTTGGCCAAAGAGGCTTGTTTCTGAGAAGACCAATATATGGTTATGCTGCTAGTAAATCTTACACCTGTATACAAACTATGTATAAAGTTAGGTTACCTACCTGTAACCATGGTTCTTGTAGTGGTTCTCTGTGAATTCACACAAATGGGTCTATCCTGCGCCTGCGCAGGACGTTCGGAACTTTCTAGAGCTTAGAAAAAAGCCAGACAGTTAGTCTCCCCCCCCCGAGGGTATATAGGCTCCGCCTCCTCCACCTTCCTTAGTTCCCTATGTCCGCCGTTACTAGAGAGTAGGTATAATGACCTGTTATCGTGACGGACAGCGGGGAGGAAGGGAGGGATGTGTGAATTCACAGAGAACCACTACAAGAACCATGGTTACAGGTAGGTAACCTAACTTTCTTTGTAGTGGACTCTGTGAATGCACACAAATGGGTGATTAGCAAGCTGACTCACCGGATGGAGGGCCGTCACGGTATCAGGGATGACAGTATCGCCCTTCCAAAGGCAGCATCATTTTTCGCTCTGACATCGAGGCGGTAGTGCTTCGCGAACGTCAGAGGATTGGACCAAGTAGCCGCTTTACATATGTTTTGAATATGAACACCGCGATGAAGAGCGGTGGACGTAGATATAGCTCTGGTGGAGTGAGCCTTAAGCTGGTCTGGTACCGGTTTGTTTGCAAGCTGGTAAGCCATTTGTATGGATTGCACGATCCATCTCGATATTGTCTGAGAGGATGCAGGAGCACCCTTGTTATGCCCATGGTAGCACACAAAGAGACAGAAAGAGCGTCTGAAGTGCTTGGTTCTGTCCAAGTAGAAGGCAATAGCCCGCCTGACGTCCAGAGTATGGAGCTTGCGCTCGATTGGAGTGGACGGCGATGGAAAAAATGTAGGAAGTATCAGTGGTTGATTCAAATGGAAGTCTGATACAACCTTGGGAAGAAATGAGACATCCAAGTACAGAGTAACTTTATCGGGATGCATTTGTAGGTATGGCGGGTCAGACCTAAGAGCTGACAGTTCACTAGCCCTTTTGGCGGAGGTTATGGCCACTAAAAAGGAAGTCTTGAGAGAAAGCAATTTCTCGTTACAGGTTGCCATGGGTTCAAATGGAGGCTTGGTAAGCGCATCCAGGACAAGTGGAAGCGACCATTGAGGTACAATGGGTGAAGAGGGCGGCCTGATGTTCTGCAGGCCCTTAAGGAATCTTTTAACCGTGAGGTGAGAGAACAGTCTGGCGGAGCTAGAGTGAGATGGCTGGTGAGCAACGATCGCAGAGATATATACTTTAATGGTGGAGTGTGCGAGTCCAAGATTGAACAGATGCAGTATAAAGGTAAGTAAGGTTGAGAGTGTAACTGGGACTGATTGGAGTCCTTTGGACTGAACGAATTTCGTAAAAGATTTCCATTTGTTACGGTATAGGCGAAAAGTCGACGGCTTTCGAGAGCGGTCTAGAATCGCACGGAATTCGGGGTTATCCTCCACGCCGTCAGGTGAAGAGACCGGACATCTGGATGGAGAAGGGCCCCGTCGTTCTGGGATAGCAAGGACGGTATTGGAGGTAAGTGAAGTATTTCCTCCGTTATTCCTTGAAGGTGGGCAAACCAGGGTTGTCGTGGCCACCACGGAGCGATGAGAATCGCGTTTGTCTGGTATTGAATGATCCGGACTATTGTCCTGAGGAGCATTGGTATGGGAGGAAACAGGTAAGTGAGTTCTCCGGACCACGGAATGAGGAAAGCGTCTCCGAGTGACGCGGTGTCCCTGCCCGCTCGTGAGCAGAACTTGCGGCATTTGGCGTTGCGGTGAGATGCAAAAAGATCTATGGTGGGTTGACCCCATCTCCGGCATAGGTCTTGAAAAATCGTCTCGTCGAGGGACCATTCGTGCGTCCTGGTACGGAGCCGGCTGAGATGGTCCGCTAGATAGTTGTCCTCTGAAGCGATATGAATCGCTTGTGGAAAAATATGATGGGTACGGCACCAGTCCCAAAATCGCATGGTGAGATGGAGAAGCGGTAGGGATCGAGTCCCACCTTGTCGGTTGATATAGTGCATCGCTGTGGTATTGTCCGTGACAAGCTGCACAGATTGTCCCTTTATACGCGGAAGAAAGGCTCGAAAGGCCTTCATGATGGCGAGCAATTCGAGCTGGTTTATATGGAGAGACCTTTCTCTCGGTGTCCATAACCCGTGAATCCTGAGCTCTTGGCAGTGAGCGCCCCAGCCAGAAGGGCTTGCGTCGGTCGTGACCTGTATGGACAGGAAAGGAGGTTGGAAGGGTTTTCCTTCGGACAAGTTGCGCGGAATCGTCCACCAGATGAGATGCTTCGCTACATGTGACGGGACCTGCAACTTTTTCCGCGGGGAGTCCGTTAAAGGATCGAACTCGCCCAGGAACCAGGACTGGAGCGGACGCAATTCGAGCTTGGCATGAAGGACGACTGCCGTCGTGGATGACATGAGGCCCAGTAGATGCTGAACATCGAATGCGGTGACAGTAGCCAGGGGTGAAAACCGTTGTATTGCGTCTCGAATCTTTTGGATTCTTTGATAGGGCAAGAATGCCCGCGCCCGGGTCGCATCTAGCGTTGCTCCTATGTAATTGACCAGCTGGGATGGTACCAGAAGGGATTTTTCCTGATTGATCACTAGACCTAGCTTGTTTAAGGTCGCGAGAGTGGTAGTTGTAGCAGCGACGGCTTCGTGGTAGGATGATGCTACCAGGAGCCAATCGTCGATATAAGGGAAGAATTTTATTCCCTTGGTGCGAAGGTGAGCCACTACAGGGGCCATGCACTTGGTAAAAGTCCGAGGGGCCGTGGAGAGCCCAAATGGAAGGGCAGCAAACTGGTAGGTTGTGCGGTGGAACCGGAACCGGAGATACCGTTGATGAGAAGGGTGAATGGAGACGTGAAAATAAGCGTCTTTGAGGTCGATGGTGACGAACCAGCTTCCCTGTGAGAGAAGAGGAAGAATGGAGTCGAGTGTTAGCATTCGAAACTTCCTGTAAATGATAAACTGATTGAGTTCTCTGAGGTCCATGATGGGCCTGATACCTCCATCCTTTTTAGGGACGGCGAAGTACCGAGAGAAGAAACCCCCGTGTAGATCAGCCTGTGGGGTCTTGACGATCGCCCCCTTGCTTAGGAGGGATGAAATTTCCTCCTGAAGAGCCACCGAAAAGGGGGTGGTCTTAGGGAGATTTGATGGAGGAAGTTGGAAGAATTCTATGGAATAACCCTTCTCAATAATGGTTAGGACCCATTTGTCAGTCGTAATATGTTTCCATTCAGAGAGAAATGGAAAGAGTCTAGTCCGGTAAGAGGAGTAGTTAGTTGTATTGCTTACCCCGGCGCTGAGGTTTACGAAAGGACTGCTTGTGTCCTTGGTATTGTTGCTGCTTGAAAGTCGAAGGGTTCGACTGAGATGACTGGAAGGTCCTGTCGTGTTGCTGCTGTCTACCATACCGAAATGGTTGGTACTGAGAAGATGCTTGGTAAGCAGGTTTTTTGTAAGTAGGTCTCTGATACCGATACGGTTGGTATGGTATGTAGGACTTTGCGGTCTTCCGCATTTTATGGATATTCTCCATAATATCATCAGTCTTGGAATTAAAGAGGCCATCCGCATCAAAGGGAAGATCCTCGATTTTGGTCTTCGTATCGTCCAGTATGTTCGCCGCTCCGAGCCAGGCATGGCGACGGACTGCTACTGCTGTAAACATGGATTTGGACGCAATTTCAGCTGTATGCTTTGCTGCTACTCGTTGCTGTCTTGTAAGGGTATTAGCCTCCTCGTAGACGTTGAGGAGTTCGGTCTTGGATGGCTCAGGAAGGCTTTGTAAGACGGGGACAATTTTATCCCATAGGTGCTTTTGATAAGCACCCATTGCGGCTTGGTAGTTCGAAATCTTAATCAGTAGAGCCGCAAGGGAATAAAGTTTTTTACCCAGGGCGTCATTTTTTCTGCCTTCTTTATTGACAGGTGTAACAGAGGACCTGCTGCGGGATCTATACTGGGTAGCCTCGACCACAATAGAATTAGGCATGGGATGCTTGGTCAGGAAATCCGAGTCGGAACCGTGGGTCTTGTAATGGTGGTCGATTTTTCTAGGGATTTGGAGAGTCGCAGGCGACTTATCCCACGAAGCCTTTACCAAGTCAAGAAGTGCTGGAATGAGGCTAAGACTGGGAGGAGATGACTTGTCCTGCTCCATATCGTGAAAGACAAGGTCTGTTTGTTGCTCAGGAACTTGCGCATCTAGGTGTAAAATCTTAGCCATGCGCAATATAAGTTGAGCATAGGACGAGTAGTCTTCCAATGGGTATTGTGAAGAAGTACTCGGAGCACCACCATCAGGTACATCAGATTCCGAAGAAGCTGAAGAGTTGACATGGGACGATTCAGACACCAATGAGGAGGGACGGTGCGATATTGGTACCGTGTCTCTCGGTATTGGTTCGGCATCAGAGTGTACCGAAGGAGAGAAAGGGTCTGTATCATGGCCCTCTGGGCCAGAGTACATCGTCGCAGTCTGTACCGTAGATCGTCCTGCGGGACGTTTAGACCGTTTTAGAAGCGCAGAAGGTGCCATCGGTGTCTTCCTCTTACGGGAAGTAGCAATTTGGGGTGTAGGAACATGCCCCTGTTGCTGCTGTAGATTCTCAGGAGTTGGAACCGAAGAAGGGTACCAAGCTGAGGAGGGGTAAGCCTGTCCCCTGAAGTCAGGCGGATAGCCGTATCCTTGATATGGGTAGGGCTGGTATGGACCGAAAAAAGGAGGACCATACTGTGCCGGCATTTGTGGACGGTATTGGTCCGCAGGATGTTGAGGTTGGTACGGAGAGGTATGCGTACGCTTCTCCTTTCGCTTTCTAGGAGTGCGAGACGGCAGCTCCTGTTCTGAATGCGAGTCAGTATCAGCCCGCCCGGAAGATCGCGGGCTAGTAGGGGCAATGGCCGCGCTGGGAAAAACCTCAGCCGCAAAATGGCCTGACGACGGAGACATGCTCATGATATCGTGAGCAGCCTGGGCCGGAGGAATGATCCGCTCCTCCATATCCGATTGCCCAATGTCGTCTCTAGAAGACTCCTCGAGTAATATAGGAGGCACAGGAAGAGGCAAAGTTGTCGATTTGGGTGGCTTTGCCAATTTCTGAGATTTCGCTTTATCATTCTTCTTCTTTGAAGGTACAGCCGACCTGGAAGCCTAGGTGGAAGCTGGCTTAGGCGGTCTAGAGGAGTCCTTCTGCTTAGAAGACGCAGAACTCAAGGTAGGCTGCGAAGAATCAAAGGCAGTGGTGCCTGCTTTAGGTGTCTCTACACGTGGAGGGTTCGGGGAAGTGGTAAGAGGAACCTCCATAGCAGGCTTGAGGGTTCTTTCGTAGAGAAAGGCCCGGAGGCGTTGAGACCGCAGTTTAAGAGCTTGTTTGGAAAAGCTTTTACAAGCGGCACACGCCTGAATAAGGTGGGATTCCCCCAAACAAAATAAGCACTTATCGTGCTGATCCGTTAGCGGGATTTTCCGAAAGCAAACGGAGCACTGTTTGAAGCCCCGAGAGGCCATAAAAAGATAAAAAAATTAAAAGGGGGGAATCCGGGAGGGGAGGGGGGGAACGGGAAGACGCAGAACGAGGAAAAACTTAAATGGGAAGGCAGTTCTGGCGTCTTAAAAGAATAAAAGGTAAATTTTTAGAAGGAAATACTTTCCTTAGCACGCTCTAGTGTTCCTACGTCCTACCCTAACGGCGGAAAAAGAGGAACTAAGGAAGGTGGAGGAGGCGGAGCCTATATACCCTCGGGGGGGGGGGAGACTAACTGTCTGGCTTTTTTCTAAGCTCTAGAAAGTTCCGAACGTCCTGCGCAGGCGCAGGATAGACCCATTTGTGTGCATTCACAGAGTCCACTACAAAGAACATAGAATTAACTAATATGATGACTGTAAGTTTATACAGACTTGAATTCACACACAGTTAATCCTGCTTTAGTCCCTTTGCGTTCAGTGGGATTTAAGTCATCATGACTAACCAGACCAACTGATTTCAAAGCATAACTAACTAAATCTAGATCAAACAAATACAAACAAGATTTTGTACCAAATTATTAATTTAAATTTACCACACAGTCTCAAGGTACCCTCTTTCTGTGATAGTGTTTTTTCATAGTAATATTATAAATGCACTCTGAAGCTCTGTTCACTTGTTATTAAAGCATATTTTAAAGAAATGTATGGTTCTTATATATATGTTGTTGTTATGTGTTGTCAAGTCAGAACTGACTTATAGCAACCCTAATAGGGGCTTCAAGGTAAGTGAAGTACAGACTGTTGTATAAGCTGTCCATGTGATGTGAGTGAGAATGTGAAATGAACCTTAGAGTTCTACACAGTCTACACAGGTAGAGGCCTATTCAAGTGTTCAGCCTGAAAGTGCGTGGGGCTCAAAAGGTGGTAGGGATGTAGCAATGCATGCCAAGTCCCCATCCCATCGAGAAATACTGCAGACCTTCAAGTCTTCAGAATGAAGATCTCTACAGACACTTAAGTGCATTCAGCTAAATTCACTTACAGCATTTCTACAATCAGCAGCCCTGATAACACTGTGGAACTTGCCAACAACACTTAACCAGACCTCCATGCTGAACACCAGAAGGTCCATGTAGGTTGGGGACATGGAGGATGCAACTTATGAGCAGACTCCCTGCCCCCTTCCCCCTGATCCCTACATACTTTCAGGCTGTCTGAATAGGGTCAGTATTTTCCGCTTCAGTTTTGCATGATTAGTCACAGTGGAGGGGGTGGAGCTACCACATTCCTCTCATCACCGTGCTTTACTTATTTGTTAATAAATTGCTGTCAATTGTTTGCTGATCAAAATTGCTTCCACAACTATGTAGGGAACAAGCAGCACTATTATGTGAATATGCTGACAGTAAGCTGTATCAGAGACTTCAAGATCACAGAGCCCTAATATTTTCTGATAGTTCTAGAGAATCGTGTGCAATATTGTCCAAATTTAAGGAAGTAATTTAGTGGCAGTTAAAAACTACCTAAGGAACTGATCTTGTTTTACTGACGCATGAAAACAACTAGAACTATAGAACTCTCTAATGCATTGGGAACAATATTCCAGAACCTTAGTTTTGAGATAAGGAAAAGGCTTTATAATAAAGTCCCTACTAAAAGCAGAATGAAACCATGCTTGTTCTTCTGATGACAAACTACTCTGGGTCTGCTCTGCCTTTTGATCAAGCCTGAGGAATGTGATGCTGAAAACATTACTATCATTTATATCTTTTAAAACTATTCTCTCCAATTAACCGTGCTTTACTGAAAAATTGCAACTGGTTTTATTTATGCAGCTAAAATATTATATGAAAACAATAAAGCCAAATATATGGTTGTTTACACATATATCTATATTATAGTGTTTCAGAATCCCAAATGATTCATAAGAAGAATTATGCCTGCCTCATGTTTCTTTATTTCCAATACTAACTCAATTTATTTGTGTGATGCCAAATCTCATATTATAAACTGTAGGCTCCTGAAAACAACTTAACATATTATTCATTATTTTTTATTGCCTGAAATTTCATGCAAAATGTCTATTTTCAAGCAGGGAGAGTTAAGAGAATCCAAAATTGCACTCAACCACGTGACTTCAGACTGTAAAACTGTCTGTTGGCACTATTTCCATCCCAGGTTTAGAACTGTCTAGGGAGGAATAATTTAAGTCAAGGCAATTTAAATTCTGTGATTTAAACAATAAAGAAAAAGAGACTCATTTAAATTAATATAGGCTCATGTTGCCATTACATAAATAACATATGTAGTGAACAAGCATATGTATTCATCAACAATTGTTATAATTAAAGCACGCTTGTTGCTAAATGAACTTCTGCGCAACCAACAAGCGTAACTCAAAATATCTGGACATAAAAGCCCTTTTTGGCATTTCCTTCCATATAATTGAGTAGAGATAAGGAAGGGATGTGCCTGCCCATCTTCATTGGTCTTCCTTACCATCCATGTGCTGTGGGGAATTTCTATACAGGGGAGTTGGTAGCACATGTGTTGTCACTCTCTGTGATTCAGAACCTTAATCATGCAGGGTACTGACAGATTTTACTTTCCTGGGCTCCATGATCACTGCAGATGGTGACAGCAGCCACGAAATTAAGACGCCTGCTTCTTGGGAGGAAAGCGATGACAAACCTAGACAGCATCTTAAAAAGCAGAGACACCTTGCCGACAAAAGTCCGCATAGTCAAAGCTATGGTTTTTCCAGTAGCGATGTATGGAAGTGAGAGCTGGACCATAAAGAAGGCTGACCGCCAAAGAATTGATGCTTTTGAATTGTAGTGCTGGAGGAGACTCTTGAGAGTCCCCTGGACTGCAAGGAGATAAAACCTATCCATTCTGAAGGAAATCAACCCTGAGTGCTCACTGGAAGGACAGATCCTGAAGCTGAGGCTCCAATACTTTGGCCATCTCATGAGAAGGGAGGACTCCCTGGAAAAGACCCTGATGTTGGGAAAATGTGAAGGCAAGAGGAGAAGGGGACGACAGAGGACGAGATGGTTGGACAGTGTCATCGAAGCAACCAACATGAATTTGACCAAACTCCGGGAGGCAGTGGAAGACAGGAGGGCCTGGCATGCTCTGGTCCATGGGGTCACGAAGAGTCGGACATGACTTAACGACTAAACAACAACAACAACTGATGAAGACTATTGACAAAATTCCTTGTTCTTGCTGAGTTAGGCTGACTTGATATGGTGACATATCTCAACAAGGAATTTTCATGCTTCAGGAGTCCTTTTCACTATCTTGATGGCAAGGGGAGCAACTCTTCCTTCCTGTCAAGGTCTTTGAAATTTGCCCAAAATGTCTATTCACTAAATTACAGTCCCTTTCCTACCCAGGTAGGAAGCAGAAAACGATGGATGACTGATAAAAAAGATACTAACAACCCATCCAATGCTTCAAATGCTGGAACAAATGAACAACTATTAGTTTTGTGCAATATTTATGAAAGCCATTACAGACCTTCACACTGAACCATGTAAAAGCCTTCCAGGTAGGATGGGTCCAGGGCTTACATGTATC
Organism: Intellagama lesueurii; assembly: GCA_037013535.1. Taxonomy (NCBI): domain Eukaryota; kingdom Metazoa; phylum Chordata; class Lepidosauria; order Squamata; family Agamidae; genus Intellagama; species Intellagama lesueurii. The sequence goes on along the minus strand of JBAJHW010000003.1, from coordinate 51,595,892 downwards.
CTACCTCCCATTTAGCCCTTCACACATCCAGGCATAATGCTGCCTTGCCCACACACTGGGCATACAAGACTGTGGGCTTGTTGCTGCCCCTTCATGAGGAGGCTAGTGGGGAGTGGCAATGCCATTTACACTACAATGTTTGCTGGCTTCTGAGTGGGACATGAGGGCTTATAACCCTTCCCACCCAGAGGCCAGCCCTCTTTGGATTCTCACTGCCTGCACCGCATGGTGTTGGGACAAAGTCAGAATCCAAGTCATGTGGCGAGGCTGGAAGGAGACCTGAAAAAATTGTGGCTAGAGGATTGAGGAACCCCTATCTTTCACAGTTGTGCATGATTCAAGGCCAAGTCCAGGCGTAGAGACACCACAGGGCCAAAAAAGGAAGAGTGATGCCCCATTCCTCCAAAATGAATCCAGTCCGCTTAAACTGGAAAGGTTGGCAGTGTAGTTGAGGGGCTACCCAAACAGGCAGAATGTAGAGTACATCTGGGATGGGTTTTATTCTGGTTTTAGGATTCTTTACAGGGGCAAAAGGCATGAAGGGTTTAGAGCAAGCAGTCAGCAATAAGTTACAGAAGGAGCTGAAGAAGGACAGAATTATGGGACCATATTCCACATTGCCAGTTCCAAATTTAGGGATATCTCCCTAGTGGCTCAGGGTCAGGGAGCTGGTGGTGAGTTCCAGAGGTGATGCTTCTGGTTGTTCACTGCAGTTTAAAGATGTTAGATTATTCTTCAGCTTTGTTTCACTAAAACAGACCGGAAGAGTAAGAGACCCTTAGCTGAGTTGAGTCCCTGTCAGAAAATGGAATTGTGTCCAGTAAAGGCTTCTTCAGTTTATGTACAACAAAGAGGACAGGAACATGGAGCCCTCTTTAGCAACAAAGATGGGTTGCCTCTTACGAAATATCAGTTTTGTACAGCCACAGCAAAAGCTTTGCAGAACTTTGGGCTGGGAATAGTAAAATGTGTAATGCATTCCTTTCATAGAAGTGCAGCATCCATGGGATTGGATAGCAAAGCTATTAAAAAGATGGGAATCAGGATGTTGCAAATGCTGTGTTAGGCTATTGTTGGAATAACAGTTGGTTGGTTTGGATTGTTTCACTTTTGTTCTTTTCACAGGAGCTGTGGTGCAGTTCTGGCATCACATTTTTTTTTAACTCACAGTACTGCGTTTTGAGTGAGCCAACAAGCAAAAAATCTATACCGAGATCACAGCTTGTCTGAGTGCTGTTGCCTCCATGGAGTGGAAGGGTTGTCATGGTATAAGGTGGGAGACCTCATGCCTGATCAGCTTGTGTAGAGGGCCCCGCCCATATATTTTGTTAGTTTGTTAGTGGGGAAATGACTTAGGCTTGACAAAAGGAAAAGAGTTGATTTTGCATGTTGCAAGGGATCTGTGGGAAATCAAGAACAGATAGCCCGATATTCTTTTGGTATGATCTGTGTTGTTGTCCCAGTGGGTCTGGTGCATTGATGGGGATGGGAAGGATGCGAACAGACATGTCAGAAGACCTTGGGAGTTGTGTTTAGGAATTTTTCTGACATATCTGGCCATTGTTTAAGACCTTCTAGAACTTTTTAGGAGTGATGGAATCTACTTGTCAGAACAGGGCATGGACATTTACTTAGAGGATCTGCAGGGGGTGGTGTTAAGGCTATATGTGACGGTCTAGTGATGACAAACAACCAAGTGTAAGCTGGCCCCTTTACAGTGGTGGGTAGTGCAGAACTAGGTGTTATTAGTGGTGAGCCCTAGGTGGCATCATTTGATGAAAAGGAACTCAACACATCCTTGGATCTTGAGATTCAGAGGCATGGCCACCTTTTTTTAGACCGACCCAGGTCATGAGGCTTAGGAAAGAAACAGACCCAACAAGGTCTTTCATTTTAGGTCCTGGGCTTGCCCTTACAAGATAGAAGACAAGGGCAGGAAGGACCACTGCTCCTGATCCAGAGTCTGTACTACATTATTTTACCCTATAAGGTAAAAATTTGTCAAAGTGTTACATTCTGTTTGTTAAAAGATTGAAAAAAAATGCTTCTTGTTATCTTTTTCTTTTTACTCTGTCATCATCTAGTGTGGTTGGGCAGGCTGAGAAGATGTGCAGTTCTTGCTCGATGCCAGTTTGCTGTTACTAGAATGTCCTTTATATAGGAGTAGATTTGCAGTGTGTCTCAAATATTTTTGCTCAAGGTTGGCTTGAGTTGTAATTTTGTTTGATGCATCTCAGATGAGGATTAATCTTCAAAGAACTGTTCTTCAATTCAGGCAAACTTGCAATTTTGTCAGCTTTGATGTGGAGCTTTTCTTAAGTGTGAAGCAGCCTGAATTAGTTGTCTTTAGTAACCTTTCTGGAGAGATGGTCATTTTCCACTGTTCATGTATTCTTAGCATAGGAAGTATGGTAGGCTCAAAACTTTACCCACAGCAGACATTCCACTCTACAAGTGGAGCTAATTGGTCACAGGACCTATTCTAGTTGAGACAAATTTTAGGGTTTAGGTTTTATTCTGTGTTTTCATGACACACAAACAATAGTTCTAACTACCTAAGTAACAAAGGCACCTTACCTTTCACCCTTCAAGAGCATCAACAATTCAAACTGACTGAGCCATAAATATGGGCGTGTTTTAATCTGAATTTAGAAACAAAGCAAAAATGGAATTCATAATTATGCAACACTCTAAAATTTTTGCACTTTTTGAAAAAACAAAAGTGCACCAGAAATGGTATGCTCAGGAGTTGCATCCAAAGTAATACCATTTATTTTTATTCACTCTTCAGCATACATAACAACTGCAGGAGGTGAACGTTTTGTTCTTTGACACCATTTCTTGTGGTTTTCATAGAGATTCTGAGTGGGTGTCCTTATGCAAAAAAGTATGTCTCCCATCTTCGTATTTCAACAACTGCTATATTCATGCTTTGATGCTCTAGTAAACACAAAAACGTTTAGGTAATGTATTTGTTTTTCACAGCTCAGAGACCAAGATGTGCTTTTTACATTCCTGTTATCTTCAGTTCTCACCTTGTTTTTTCCCTCTTCCATGATACCTCAACAATGTATGTATACATATAATACAAACACACATGGCTTTTTGGTATGTGCTGTGCTAAGCCTTTGCCTATGAAAGCTCGAATCACAGTGAGCAAGCAAGTCTCCCAAGTGCCACTGCACTCTTTGAGCTTTGAAACAGACATACCGAAATCCAAAGTGTAAAGACTGCACTACACAATATGGAGCTCCATATGAGCTGAGGATTCCCCAGGAAGTTCACTTTGATTATACATGAAGAACATTCCCTAGTACTGAAGTGACTACAGAAACTTCAGCAACTGCAGAACTCATGTTTGTATCAGAGAACCTGTAGGTATCCTGGAGAAACTAGACTACTACAGGTTACAAAAAGCAATATATATATTTTCTATAAGAGAGAGTACTGACACAGCCAAACATATAATTATGAGTGAAAGTTTTACTAGTACTTTTTAAATCATAGTTTCATTTCTTTGATATATCAAAGGGCTGAACAGCGCGAATGCTCCACAATGCCATAAATGTGGCATGTTTTTTTTAACCACCTAAATAGCCCCTTGTTTTATTGTCGCAAACCTCACAGAGACCGATAAAGAACAACTTCAGTTGCTCTCTCTGGTGCCTTTTTAAACTCAGCACTAGAAAATGCATTTACTGTGTCACTGTAGTTTATGAATGTAGGGGTAATGTCTCCCACTGGCATTTCTTGTTTAGCTTCTGTGATATACTGCATATGATACATTTAATAATTTATCATTGTTGTTGAAAGCTCTGACATTTTTAAAAGTTGCTTTACATTTATTTACCAGCAATTGAACATGTTTATAGCTTTATTAATTTTAAGAAAAAGAAAGAAAAAAAGATTATATCTCCCTAACCACAAACATGAGAACAATTCTAACAACGCTGTTATACATGAACTAAAAATATTATTTCCCTCCTGCCCTCCTTTTACACATTTCTTTTCCTGTATTTTGCATTCCAAATTCCACCATCTCTGAGTGTTAGCCACAGTTTGGGGATTATGGGAGTAATTGTCCACATTTACTCATGGATTTGTTAAGGACGTTTTTGAAAATTAAGGTTTTGAGAAAATAAAAATAAGATAATTTGCATGCATTTAAACAGGCCCGAATTTTTTCAAATGACTTTTTTTAACTACAGGGCCAATTTCAGTGGTATTGAGAAGTATCTAAAAGAATCTGGTCGAGGAATCAAGCCAACATGTCAGTGCCATCCAATGCCAGAAGCAGATGGCAAAAATACTTAAATGCTCCATGTGATGGGGCATTTGTTGTTTCTCTTCTTCATATTATATGCGCATAGTTCACACAAGTTTGAACACCCAAGCACACATACAAATATTATACATCTATTATATCCAAACTGCAGTAACCTTTGTTCCCAATATTTAGTATTTCCTAAACCAATTCATTCTTTCCCCCCAGTTATACCTCAGACTTTGGCAAGGTTCTTTTATGAATGTTTCCTCATTAAAACTTGAAATGAGAGTTAAGTACTTCCAATACTTGCATAACATAATTATTTTAATCTCCTGCTCCAGCTCAAGTGTGGCAAGAGATACTAATGGCGATCTATTTAAAAACAAAGCAAGATACGTTATCCTTACCATCTGTCACCTCGAAAGGAACAGATCCAATGAACCCTGGCAGAGCATGAGCTTTAAAACAGGAATTTTGACACTATCTACTAGAATTCTGACATTATCTACCCTATTACTTACCTAATTACTGAGCTTTTATGATGTTTTTAAACAAATTCTTAAAGTGAAGCATTCATTTTTTATCTTATGCAGACTTAATGACACATGAAGCATCATTAGGTAAATTCAGACCAGATAGAAAGAGCAAAATTAGTATTTTGTAATCAAGTTCTCTCACAGCATAAATGATAATTGTAATTTATGAAAATTGTGATATGGCATAATTAAGACCTTTTGTTTGGGAAGAGCTGATGAGAATTTATGCCCAACTGATGAAAAATGCTGTAAGCCAGTATTTATCAAGGATTCATTGAGGAACTATTAGTTTCTATACCTTCTGCTTTCATTTACGCAGGCATTCATCAGAGTCTTAAAATAAGGAACTGCTCTTGTCTATCACAGATACAAGAGAGTCCAAGAGTCTTCTGGGGAAATATTTTAATGGCATTCTGAAGTGACTACAATATTTTCATAGGCGCTGTTTCCGAAGTCAAACTACTTAAAATACTTTGAGAAAATATGGCACAAGGATGTATCTGGTAACTTTAATGCAGACCACAGAAGTCGTCATGCTACCTTCCACAATTGGTTACTCAATGAAGCATGACAATGTAGGAACATGAGTCTGTTTTACTGACAACTGAGTGACTTCAGCTTCTCTTTGCGGACCTCCTGAATGCTACTATCCCTTTAAGTTGAGATCATGGGAAAAGATGAAGCAAGAGCTGTGTCAGCGAAAGACTGAAAATGAAAGAAATGTTTCTTTTGTATTTGACAGTGTAGGTTTGTGAAAATAACATAGAGGACGGGAATGTGCACGGAGTTTTGCAAAATGCAAGACCTCAATTTCAGATGCTAAGCCTGGTCAAGTCAGATTAGTACTTGGATAGGAGACCATCAGAGAATACTAGGGAACTTCAGGAAGAGCCAGGACAGAATCCTGCCTGAAATCCTGGACAGCTGTTGCCAGTCAGAGTTGGCAGCTTCATATGTTCCTGTGTTCTGATTTGAGAAGAATCCCAGCAGACTAAGCATAAAAGACTCCAAATCCATATCACCTTGACTATAGCCAGTGTCATCTCTCTCTTTCTCTCCCTCCTTAAAATGGCTTCCTTTGTTTTCTTCCTTCAAACCTTATCCTCAGGTGGAAGTGGTGAAGGGGTGGTGGACATGAGACAATTTTTAGCTAGCCTTCACTTCAATATGGGTGAAAATAAGGTAACAGATATAAGATAACTATTTTATTTATTTTACTACTTTTATATTGCATGTTAATTCCATAAAACCTCAAGTAGTTTTATACTGGATTCCACTGTGGTTTCCAGATGCTGACAAAAGCGAGACTTCCTTGTCTGCAGCAAGACTGCTGCATCAAGTGTCTTCAACCCGTATCTGGGCACAGAGGCTATTTCTGGCCTCACATCTGGAAGTCTAAATTAATCAAAATGGAAAGCTGGCCTCTCCTCACAATGAGAGGCCTTCTGGACTGTGAGCAAGTAAATCCAACTCAACTATCAGTAGCAACAGTAAGAACAAGAGCTATTTATGGTTTGTTCTCCAGGAATATGTCCTTTCCATTAATCAAAATAATAACATATTTTTAACAGTACTATCTGAAACTTTATGGCTAAATAAAGGTTTACAATAAACATTCATATTAAAACAACAAAACCTTTTTCTATACACCAAAAAAAGCTTATAAAGCTATTTAATAGATCAATTAATTCAAAATATTAGCATTTAAATGCCTCCATTCTAAAGTTAAAAGAAAGAGTTGTACTTACCAGAAGTCACTGCTATTTTAAGGTCTCCCTTGAAATAAACGGGGCTCTGCAAAAAACTATGCACTTCTGTCTTGTGCTTTTCAAAGATTCCTGGAGCTCATCAAAATGCATGTGGAATTCCACACTTGGGACTGTAGAGAAGCCATGAGAAACTAGTATATCACCAGCCTACCACAAAAAGCCATATTGCTGGAAATCTCAAACTCATTCTAAAACCATTTTCATAAAGAAGCACATTTCAACAGTCGGAATATTCCCATTTACTGATATTAACCTTAACAGATGAAGCACCTTGATGGAACTTGGCATTTGGCTGATCCTAAATTAAATTCTTTGTCTTCATTTTATATAAAGCTTGAATTCTAATAACCGGGGACAGTTACATAACTGTACTTCAAAGCAAGAAGCAAACCAAGCAGCTACAAAGAAACATCTTTGCCTTGGGCAATCACACTCCAGTGACTCATTCAAGTGACCTTATTTGCTCATTAGAAGCTCTAGGTGCAGGTTGCAAATGTCAGGGAGCTCTAATTTACATCTTTAAGAAGCACAGCTATCTGAATGTTAATGTTCTCCAGATCTCAGTCCAGAGCTAGCATTATTTACTTAGCTGTCCAGGTGACATACCTCTCCATCCCTGCTAAAGATCTGAACTTCTGTACTTTTACTCTATGCATTATTACATATGTAGCATTTGATACTTTGTGTAGCATGCAAAATTAGACAGGCTTAAACTAATCCCAACATCTTGATATAACTTTTTCAAAAACAAATGTGAACATGTTCCAATCCTGAATGAACAATTGGAGTGACATTATCATGCACATACTGAAGGCTGACAACACAAGCCATAATACAAGGTATATTGGTAACACTGCTGAAATTGAGACTTAACTCTCTATGTGTAAAAGACCTCTTCCCCACCAAAAATACAAAAAGAAATGAAGAAAACCTCAAAAACATATTCCACAGGATTTCCCAGCCATCCATAGCATGATTTCAGAACTGGGACCTGCTGAAGGAAGGTGGATTGGCAGATCCCTAGGATCCCTTATAGCTCTGCAGTACTGCTAAATCTTTTATTATTATTATTATTATTATTACTATTATTATTATTATTATTATTGCTAGCAGAAGCAATTTCATCCATCAAAAGTATATTGTTTGTACAAAAGAGACAAAAAGATTTGGCTGCATTGTTTTGGTCAGGAAATCGTTACAAAATTCTATATTCCTTGATTAGAACAGGGCCTAGAAGCTTCATTGACTTCAGAAACTTTTTGGTCTACATAATCAACTCTGTATATCCAGCAGACATCCTAGTTATTAATTCATTTTAAAAGGCCAGGAATCTGTTCACCTTTACTTCTCTTTTCTAGAGGAAGAAGAACTACAATGAAGGCATATACTTTGCTGGTGACTTTAGCAGAATGTATTTGTGTTTATTATAGGCAATTGTAGTGTCATTACCTAGAGCGAGACTACTTTATTCTGCTCTAGTCTATGGGGCCACTCACCTTCTGATGTGTATGGATCTATGTAGTGTTTAGTAGAAGTATTAACTGACACTTACATGGGTACCCTACAGATTCCTTTAGGAATAATCCTTCCATAATACTATGCAAATGACCACTCCCTTTACAAAAAATAACAGTTTTATGCTACCTTAATACTAATATGTTTTGTTTTGACGTCTTCCTATCTTTCATATCTTCAGCATCTGACTCCATCAGATTCATGGTGTATTACCCAACAAGTGGGCAAAGGACCAAGGTTTAAATAATCACCAGTGATTACCTTCTGCATTTTTATTTTCTATATCTTTCTCTTAGCATATGTATATATACATACATGTTTAATCAAGTGAACACTGACTCCTTGAATCTGATAGAACTGGATGCAGACTCACGAAAGAATATGCACACTTTGGTATGTCATCTTATGTCCAACCAAATGGGTTATCCATAGAAGCACAGCCTCTGCAATGTCTATGGCATTTACTGATAGTTTCCCACTTTCCCCCATTACTCTAAATGATTCCTTGGGAGTATTTAAAAAAAGCTTGATCCAAGCTACACCCTGTTCAGAGATCCTAGCTACTCCTTTGAACATATTTTTTCCAAACAGTTCCATCTTTTAGAGAACTATATGACTAATGCGCTCAGACACATCAATAGGAAATGCTCATTTATATTTTGGAGACTGTGTTCCCTACCATAACTACAACAAAGTGTTCCTTTCCATATCTACCACCACTTGACTGCCTGGTAGTAGCTGGTTAATGAATACATGTACAGGAGAAACTCCACCCCCAGAACATTATTAGCTGTTTGATGGCAATTATTCAGAGTTGGATACATAAGCCTATGTTCGGTTTAAAAAGATGCTTCTATCTGGAAATGGGAAGTATTGTGGCAATTAAACCAGTAACACACCTCATACTGTGCACAGTTCTCTTTGGCATGTGCATATTCCTTTCTTTGGAACCTATCTAATATGTACTGTGCATCGGACTCTTCATTAAAAGATCTGAATTCTTTTTTAAAGGCAGCTTGTATTTTCTGTATGCAATTATTTGTGTTGAGCAAGTCTGATGTATTTTCACTTCATTAAATCCTAATCTGATTTCCAGAGAGTCAAAATAAATGTAGAGAGAACAAAAGAATCAGCGGCAAATGCTACCACTGGGTGCATCTCTCAAACACATTTCCCAATATCATTTGCGTGAATAAAAACTCAATTTTAGTTTTGACTACGTTTATCCTCAAATCACCATGCTGAGGCAGCATGGGTGCTGTGGAGAAACTACTAGTGGACCACATTTACTGAAAACTCCTGAGAGTTTGAAGTGAAAAGCAAACACAGGAAAACTGTAGCACTGAAAGTTACATCTGAATTCTCCATTCAACAGTGTGCTAAAGCTGAAGGTGAAAAATTCCAGTACTGTTCCGGTATAAATCAGGAAAATCCACTTTTGTACTCATATTGAAATACAGATAACATTTGGGATTTCCTTCCATATACATATAAAAAAGGACTTAAAATTTCCTTTAACATACAATTCCTTCTATGTGCTGCCAACACACAAAACTGATGTCATGAAACAAAGCATTCACTACCTAACACCGGCTGTTGTTTGTTCATTAATATAACTACTGACATGGAGAAGACTGGACATATACCATGCTAATGGTATAACTGGTAGGTAAAGTTTGGCTCAGACAAAACAACTGCAATAGTAAGAAGCAGCATGGCTGAGTTCAGGTATTTTTGTGGGATCATTTAGGAAGCAGAGGAACAGAAAATGGGATCAGAACAAAAGCCTATTGTAATGGAGGTCCAACAGTGAGTTAACAAAAAAGGAAGCCTGATTAAAGAACTGATGGAAAGGCAGAATCCTGAGAGCAGTGAAACTACAAATCTGACAAAAAACACTATAAAGCAGGGGAAGTATTTTTTATGTTTGTGGAGAAATTTCATGAAGGAGAATGAGAATATTACAAGGACACTTCAGCTGATGGGTACTGCAGACCCAGGGAAGAATTGGATAAATTGGCAAGGCAGGTAAAAATAGACATGCATGCAAATATCATGTATTATCATCTGTGGGACCTGTATTTGTAAAGTATAGGTGAGATACATACGTACATACAAAGTTGTAGGTGGGAGTTATAAAACACCTGGTGTTATCCTCTGCCACTTTGGAACTTTATTGATATTAGAAGAATACGGAATAAAACTATTCCTCAAATATACTTTTTGCCACTGAATATACAAGTTAAAATTCACTCAATAATGGAAGCTACTAGTTTTGCAGCTGAAGGGCACAATAGTATTTAAAATGGTTAGTCAACTAAAATAACATTACATGAAAGCTCAACATTTCAAGCTAGAATGCAGTGATTTCACACCGAAAAGAAATACTAAAAATGTACAGTTCTTTGATTCTACAATTTCACTACAATTGTAGTGAAAAGATACTCAGTCTGCGTTGCCACTGGCATTCTACTTTTTCCTTGACATCTGGATTTGTGGAGGACGAGTGAAGAGCAAAGTGGCAAACAGATGCTTTTGAATATCACACTCATGGTTGGATGAAAGGGGGGATGAGTTATGTTAGCTTCAGTGTTGTTCACATTGTATTAAACTAGGCTTATCATTTTGCTAGAAACCAGTCAGAGTGACAGACACAAATAACAACAAAAAGGATATTTCCCCGGTTTTTCCGTACCGACTCTGTAATCTGTATAGCTTTTAGATGGGTGGAAATTGAATATAAATAGGAGATTTGCCCTCTCAAAAGCAATAACTTTGTTTGACTCATGTTTTTCACTGATGTAAGCCTGCAAATAATGAAAAGAAAGAAAGAAAATAATTTATTTACTTAAGAAAATGAAATTAAACTAAATAAATAGAAATGTGGTAACACTTTTACAACTACCCTGAATTTCATTAAGGTATCACCCCCGATAAATGGAGTTTGAGGTATCAAAACATAAAATATAAAAAATAAAACATATTTTTTTTCTGTAGGTAATATCTGAGGACAATTAAGAGGACCTGTAAAGAGCTGGGTAAACTACAAAAGGAAATAGGATTAACAAGGATCAGCTAGACACTTCACTTTAGTCACAAAAATGTATGCATGCATGCATGCATGCATGCATCTATCCATTATACATCAAGAAACTCCACTACAGTGAAGATGATCCATCCTTTCAGAGGATTCATCTTTTCTTCACAACTGTTTTTCATATGCACGCTCATCTTTTCTACTTAGCCAAAAGTTAGATTGATAAAGATTTAGGGCAGCACAAAATCTTATTTTTGTCATGAATCTTAAAAGCAGTGTCTGAGATAATTCCAGTGTCATTTTTAAATATATAATTGCTCATCTATTTCATGTCAACTTCACTTCAGTGAGAAAGAAACATGCTAGATGAAGATGTATCTCCTTGCTAATAAAGAAGGTAACTCTTACACAGTCCTTAGAAGCTGTGCGAAATATTCTCAGTACAGTAGGGCCCCAGTATCCATGGAGGGCTGGTTTCATGATCTTCTGTGGATGCCTTTAAACAGTGGATATGAGGAAACTGTGTACAGTGGTGCCTCGCTAGACGATGTTAATCCGTTCCGCGAAAATCGCTGTCTTGCGAAAACATCGTCTAGCGAAGCACGTTTCCCCATTGGAATGCATTGAAATCTCTTCAATGCGTTCCAATGGAAAAGTCGTCGTCTTGCGAAGATCGTCCATAGGGAAACATCGTCTAGCGAGCGCAGGTCCCCGTTGGAATGCACTGACAGCTATTGACCGCTAGTCAATGCATTCCAATGGGGAAAACTCGTAGTCTAGCGAAAATCGCCCATAGGGAAACATCGTTTTGCGAAGCGCATTAGCGATCGCAAAAAACCATCGTCTAGCGAATTCCTCGTCCTGCGAGGCAATCGTCTAGCGAGGCACCACTGTATATATAACATACAAGGAGGTGGGACAAAGGCCACAAGGGGGCATTCTTGTTCATAGTTTATAGGGCAGCAGTAAACTGGAGCTAAATGTAACTGCGGATATTGATCCTGCTGATACAGGAATCCTACTGTATCTATTAGATGTGCTATTTTATAATGTAATGGTTCCTGGATGAATACCTCAGAAGAAAAGAAGGAAATGAAAGAGAATAAACAGAACAATTAAATGTCTAAACTGAAGAAAAGCAGAAATGAGCAAAGAGTAAAGGTTGGGCTCCGAGTGAGTAAGGTAACAAACATATCTATGCACAGCTATCTGTGAATAAGTCAGTTCCACTGATTCAGTGAGACATCCAATAAGCACGCATAGGACTAGGCTGCTCAAGAGTGAGGACCACAAGCAGCAGGAGTGTGGTGCAAGCACTGTTACTTCCTAAACATAACAAGCCCTGCACTTAATCTAGCTGAGTCAGGAGCTGTGGCCCCTCCAGGTGTTTTTGGACTTCAGTCCATCAGCAGCAGCAGCTACACCAGCTAGGGCTGATGGACAGTCCAATAACATCAGGCTGGTCATAGCTGCTCACCTCTATAAAAAAGTACTGTATTCTTGGAAGCAGGTTAGTTTTGCTGGTGGTATATTTACTCTCAAGCTTGAGATTAGAAATAACATATCCAGAATTCAAGACCTAGAATGATAAATATTTTGGATCCAATTTTGCTACGATACTTTGGAGGTCTGGATTGATACCACTGTGCAAACAAAGAAAGGTTGTGAGTAGGTTGATGAGTGAGACTCCACTGACCTCTAACATGCCAGAAAAGTCATTTACACTGAAAGTATAAACTATAATTGACCTCATGATTATATTTCTTTGCCTCTACTAGCTTTCAAAATCTACAAAATAACCGTGTTTTTTAATACGCATAATTTGATGGGAACAGTTTGTCAGTACTGCTAGAGAAAAGTAGGATAGAAATGTTATTATAAACAAACAATTGGTAGAGGGTCAAGGGCTATTTAATATTAGAAGACAGATATGTCTTATTTTCATTCCAAAGGAAATTATTCTAATGCAATGTCAATACTACTTCATATGCAGTTTGCATATTAAATAGGAATAAAGGAATCAGGCTCTCAGATATGAAGTAACCTATGCAAATCCCATTGAATTAGAAAAGTAACAAAAGGTGCTTTGGCACCTTAGATTGCTTTCTTTGCTTTCTTATGAAATGAATTTCCACAGACAACTCATTCTGTAAAATTCTATGGTCACCAAGCTATAGCATTGCCTCTTCCACCAAGTTATACAGCTACAAAGCTTTCCTCAAAAGTCTCCTATGAGGAGTTGTGATAATTAAAGTCTGCAGTCCTGCATACTGTCAACACAAATGCTGACATGCACTGGGAATTTTGCACAAAACAGTCAGCTTGGAAGAGGAGAGAATGCATAGTTTGTCAGGATCTCTTTTACACTTTCGTTCTTTATCTAGCACTATTTGACTGTTCAAAGCACTCCACATACGTTAACTCCGGAATCCTCAGGACAGTATTATTCAGACCAAAATTGCAGACAGTAGCTGAAGGATGACAGATGGTAAGTGGCACTAGGTAAGCTCATGAGAAGCTTTCAGGAAGGATTGGAAGCAGAGATTCAAGAGCTAATTATTTTCTCAGGTAACTGTGTTAAAAACATTTGAAAAACCCTGCAAGGTCATGGTAAACGCCTGCCTAGGGTAACACCCTATTTAACATAATGGCTAACAATTTGTTGATTCTGTGTGAGGAATTGTAGGTGCAGGAAGACATGGCAATTCCAACAATCTACATCAGCCATTCTCAGCCTTTTTTAGGCCACGGTCTTAAACACATGAAAAAAATACAGGCCAAATCAGATTGTGTAAGTCACATAATGAACCTTATAAGGTGATTTGTGAAGAACTGTTTCCAGTCTGTGGCCCTCTTCAAATGTGCCAGGGCCCCCCAGGGGGCTATATAGCCCCTACTGAGAATGGCTGCCCTACACTGTTGGATAGCTCAGGCACCATCCTCGATGCAAAAACATTCAGGTAACAGAACAATCACATTTCCACCATGAGACTGTGTATATAAGCATATATGAATGTATATGAGTAGACATGGGATATCTGTATTTGTCTCCCAGGGGAGACAAATATGAATATTGTCACCACAGGTGCCAGGGCCATTTGGACCCTCCCCCCAGAACTGGCCAGTCTACTTACCACTCACCGCACAGCATGCACAGCCAGCATCATTCACATTGTGCCAATTGCAGAAACAGCCCAGCTGGCGCTTCCCCACCTCCCTGTGCTGCTGACCAGTCAACAGCTGAGTGGGGAGACCCATCACCCCGCCTCCTCACCAGAGTGGTTGGCTGTGCAAGGAGGCGGGGAACCTACTTCTGCAATTGTCGTGACGTGAATAACGATGGCTGTGAAGCAAAAGGTAAGTGAACTGGCTGGTTCTGGGGGGAGGGTTCAAATGGCCCAGGCACCTATAGTGCCAATATTTGTATTTGTCTTCCCTAGGAGATGAATATGAATATCCCATGTCTAGTGATGAGCTTGAAAACAATCAGTTGAAAATTGATGTGTTAATCCTAATGGGTTAACATTTTAAATAATTTCTTAGTGGCTAGTTTAAATACTTTTTTTTTAAAAAAAGCAAACAGTTCAAACAACACCGTGGCTGAAACCCAGTAGTCAGTGACAACCAGAGTAGAACCATAAAATTAGTGGAGTTTGGCCCATCAACACCGGTGTGCATTGCACTGATTCAATGAGCCTACTCTAGTTGCGACTGTACTGGATTTCAGCCACTGATTTTATAATTTTATAATGTTTAACAGGGATTATCTAATTTTTTTTTACAGTTTAACATTAACACATTAGTGCCCACACATCTGAGCTCTAAATAGCTGTGTGAAGCAATGCAATTACCAACATTTCCAAGAGCAGCTATGTTGGCATCTTTCTCAGAATGCAGGCCTGATCAAAGGGGCACAGTGTTCTGCTATGTTATTCAGCACAATCTGGTTGCACTTCTGAAATCTCCTGAACTGCTACCCTCTATGTATAAAAGGTCCTATTGGGAGGTGTTAATAAGCTGTATTAAGTGTATAATTTAATGGCAGATCAGTCCTAGTTTCAGCTGAACTGAGAAATCCATTATATCCATTGATTTTAACCAGTCTCTACACTCTTGATTGGGAAATTAAATATAACTTAATTATTACAGAGAAAGTAATGTTATAAAATATTTTCCTATGAACAAAATTATTTAAATGGCCTCCTAAGAGATCTCCGAGAATTTTATCACATGAGAGCCATAGGTCATTTTTCATTTCATTGCACAGTGTGGTCCTCCAAATACTGCAACTCTCATTAGTCCTAACCAGCAAAGCCAACAGTAAAGGATGATAGAACTTGCAGTTCAGCAACACCGAGTTCCC
The DNA here is from genome assembly GCA_037013535.1 of Intellagama lesueurii. NCBI lineage: Eukaryota > Metazoa > Chordata > Lepidosauria > Squamata > Agamidae > Intellagama > Intellagama lesueurii. Next base: position 51,580,405 of record JBAJHW010000003.1, on the reverse strand, counting down.
CATCTTTGCTTTATTGTCAGGTATGGTATCAATACTGTTAGAGCTTCTATAATGCAAAACAATGTCCTTTGTTTAAAAATACCTTTGCTTTTCTTGTCAACAATACCAAAACAAGGCAGTGACTTATTTCCAGTCTAGACATTCTAGGAGTGTGACGAACACTCGTAAAATGTCTTAATCTAGATGACTTTCTAAGTCTCACAATGCCAGAACTTCTGGCTGAGACTGCTCCTGCATCACTGTGATTTTATGACTTCCGAGCGAGAGAGAGACGGGCTGGATGTGGCCCGCGGGGCGTAGTTTGGAGATCCCTGCTGTAGGGTAAGAATTATATGCAGTTGATTTTTCTTCAGTCCTTTCTAGGTGAATGCCATGCAAGAAAAATTCTATGTTGTGTAAGAATTGTAACAATGTTGCAAAACGTGGCATTGTTGCCATAAACATGACCATGAAACTTCCAAGAATCCCACTGGATTTCCTGAAGGATTTGTGTCTGTGTGTGGGGCTTCTACAAAGAAATTTTGCTGTGAGGAGAAAAGTGGCTTTTCCCCCTTCAGTATATCTTCAGGAGAAAAAGGCTAACAGATGCACATCCCTAATGTGTACTACAAATATTGGTCCACAATATCTAAACAGCCAAAGCACTCCTCATTCATATAAACTACAGAACCATAGGAAGCTTAGAAATGGGATCCATAAATAAAATGGCAAGAGGTCTAACTCAATCCAACTTTACTAGACCTACATAGTAGAACAAACTCCACTAGGTTTGAAAGTAAACATAACCTTGATTACCAGGAGAAGGAAAATGGTATTACAAATGACCTAACAGTAATATAATTTTTCAAAGGATAACAACAGTTATTTATGTCAAAGAGAGATGTCAAAATAATTAAAATATTTTGAAATTACTGAATTAGAAGTAGGTGGCTTTCCTAATTAACATTTTTTAATATATTTGAAATAGAGAGGGAAATAAAAAACATTCCTTGGGAAACAAGATAATTCTTAGTAATTTTATCAGCACCTCAGTTACCACTAACATTATGAAAATATGTCAAAGGCATAAAACAATATATAATAAATATCTGTCTTAAAAATCTTTCTGTGTAGTTCCTGTATTATTGAAATGTTACTCATGCACAATCCCATTGACTAATACACAACACTTGTATATACTTTACCGGCGGTGATGCAAGCCAGCCAAATCTTTCTTCCAGTTTGTTCAAATCTCTATCAAATGCATTTAGGAATCTATAGCGAAGATGTTGATCATCAGCTAAATGAAATTGTCTTCTAGCATAATGGTAGCTGTCATTATTTCCTTTTCTGGGAAAGTCTAGCCATTCTGGATGCCCAAACTCGTTACCTGTTTTTTTGCAGGGGAGGGGAGGGGAGGAAGAAAAAGTAAAATATGCAATAAAAATGGTTCTAGAAATCCATCTCAAACTACTCAAATACATAGTTCCCCTCCCCCCCAAAAGGAATGAAATTGCATTAATTTAATATTCTCACTGTATAATGCTGCAAATCTTCAAGCCATCTACAATAATGTACTGGAATGCAAGAATTGTGATTTGGTACTAGTATATCATTTTCAGTAACCATATTCTGCTTAAAGATCACAAAAGATTATTGAGCAAACAGAAAATGTAGCAGCATTTCCACTGACAATTTGTTATTAGAAACAAATAATAAAATTCCTTAATCATACCTCCAAACCAATATTTAGTAGATCTCATCTTCTAATAGGTTTTATGTGGAGGCTCTTAGAAGAACCCTTAGAAATGTAGACGTACTTTCCAAACACTTCTAGCAATTCAAATTTGAGTAGTTCTGGAAGTGCTGATTAGCCTTGCTTCTGATGACAATATTGTTAACATATTCTGAAAGCCCCTGCTGAGATCCTGGAGATCTACTAATAGATCCTGATCTACTTTCTGTTCACTGGTGGAGTAGGAAGGACTAGACAAGCTAGATGAACCAATGATCAGATACAATACAAGGCAACACCCAGTTCCATGATAATCCATTTATCTAGAGAAGAAAGCAAGGGCCTCAAGTTGTATCCAAAACCAAATCTTACACCCTCACAAAGAGGCCTGGCTGGTCTAATGAACTAGAGGACCTACTTAGATTTGCTTTCCCCACAGCAGTGCTGTATGCTGCAAGATAATCTTTTGAAACCATAAGAATGAGCTCTGCTTTTGAATGGGGTAGGGACGAAGTGGAAAATTTCACTGGGGATGAGTGAGGCTTAGACTTTATTATCCGAATCCCAGCCAAAGATTGATACTCAAACAAGGAATGGAAGTGGCTTTTCAGGAATGTGACACTTAAAGTAATACTCTTCTTAAAAACATTAACACAATTAAAAATATAAAAGGAAAGAATAGGGAGTAATAACAGTAAAAATGGCAAACTTATGCTGAGTTTAATAATACATTTCATTTTGAATTCTGAGAGTTAAACCAATGTGTTCAACCTGCATGCTGAATCCAATTAGATGTAAAGCTAAAACTACAGTTTAGTGTGAAGTCCATAATGTGTGTAGGCATCCTTCAGTCTTGAGAGACTATGGTAACATGCTCTAAATAGAGGTCTTGGAACAGCATCTAGTATGGCTGAGAAGGTCAATTCGAGAGTGACAATCCCTTCCACACTGAAGACAAATACAATCTGTCCCCTGTCCAGCTCCCTGATTTTGCTGGTTTTGGGACTGCCTCTTTGCCTCGGCCTGCTGAACAAGTGTCTCTTCAAATTGGGAGAGGCCATGCTGCACCACCTGCCTCCAGGCTGAAGGCTCAGATGTCAAAGTTTCCCATCTGTTGAGGTCCATTCCTAAGGCCTTCAGATCCCGCTTGCAGATATCCTTGTATCACAGGTGTGGTCTCTGGGGCACTTTCCCTGCACTAGTTCTCCATACAGGAGATCTTTTGGAAGATCCATACAGGAGATCCATACAGGATGATCTCCATATAGGAGATCTTTTTGGAAGTCCATAAGGACCCTAGCTATTCCCTGCAGCTCTAAGAAGACAAGAAGTCTTGGCTTCCATTTTCAGTTCACTACAGATTTGTCCAAAATCTAATCTGTGATTAATCTCTACAGTTAACAGGAGCAGCCAAGATGAATCACAGTTCTTCTGTATTTCAACAACCTTTGTCGGCCATTAGGGTAGGGAGGCAGGACTGGCAAGCCCAAGTCTCTCTCTTGTAATGACAAATAGTTATTCAGCACTGCATCGAAATAAGACATTTTTATTGTTTCTTCTTCCAGGCTGGATCATGAATTTAGCACATTTAGAAAAACTGCATTAATGTAATGTAGTAGTTTTATAACAGAGGTGAGGAAACTTAGTAAAGAACACACTATACTCTCACCGTGAAGTACATAACACAGAGCACTCTGTCCACCAAACAGACCCACTTGATCATTCTGGGAACTCCTTCCTCACCATCTGTAAACTGCAACCACCTGGATTAACTAGATCCGATGATATTTCCCTGTGTGAGTACTACTCCTCTCTGCCCCTTCCAAGACCTGAAGTAGGTACTAATCTTACAATCTGACCAATGAGGATGGACACATCAAAAGGCAGACTACACATTTTCACAGAAGGCCCTCAGTTTAATCCCTAGTCTTTGCACTTAGAAGGAGGATTTAGAAAGTGATGGGGAAAATGGTGGATCCTGTTATTTGAGAACCTGGAGAGCTGCTGCAAGTCCAAGGAGATACACGGCTAGATGGGCAAAGAAGCTTACCGGGTGTCATCCTATGTCCCATCCATACGATTGCTGCTTACAAATGAAGACAGAGGGTATAATATAGGCAAAGTTCTAATTTCCTATTTAATTTTACATATAGGTAACTATAGAGATTTGAACCCTAAAATACTATCTTGATTTCTTTCTGTATAATTCTTTTTGCTCTATATCCTTTCCCATATTGGCAAAGCTCCAAGCCACAAATACAAGTGATGTAATGTCAGTACTACATGTGCTTGTATGTATGCACATGCAAATTGCACTTCTTTAATATTCTGATTAGCGGATATTTTTATTTCACAAAATTATAACACATACTGATTTTGCCTGGAATAAATTTTGTATACCACTGTCTACACATGCAAGAGTTCCTCAACAGATACTAATGAACAATCTGCTATACTGAAAAAGAAACAAAAAAGAAAAGAAACAAAAGCATCATTTTAAGACAATCTTTGCATTCATGCCCAGTAATGTTGCCGGCAGTTTACCTATCATGCATTTAGAGACAGTACATCATAAATGCATTCCAAGCAGCTACATGAAATTACTTTATGGTTCTTCTGTTAGTGCCTGTTACTGCAGGATACACATACATAGGACTGCTGAAATTGTGTTGATCTTTCTCTTTTTCATGCAGTTTTCATAGCAGTTCTATATATCAGGTAGCTTCTAAGCAGTAATACTAAACTACTGAAACAAAGGATCAGTATGACTGTAGGGCAGCAGACTCAATGTTATGTAAGGTTACGTGTGTATTGGGGGTCAGGGAATGATTTAGCAATGTTCATGAATCTGAAGAGAAAAAATATAAACTTTCCCCACCCACCCAACTGCAAATGCTATACTTCAGGGTTGGTACAAGATGCATTTGAAAATACATACCGTATTTTTCCGTGTATACGATCCCCCCAATGTATACGACGACTCCCTAATTTTGTCCCATGCCGGAGGCGGAGGAGCAGTCAATGGGCAGCCTCAAGGGGCGGCTCCACCTCCATCTCCTGCTGCCTCCACCGCCCGATCAAGTCACCGCCTTGTCCCCTGCCCGAAGGGAGCCTGTGAGTGGTGCTGGAGGAGGCAATCCAGTGGTGGAGGCAGCAGGAGGAGGAGGCGGAATCGGAGGCAAAGGAGCAGCCGTGCTCGGCCGCCTCTCGCTGCCCATTGACTGCCGCCGCCACTGCCAGATCGCCTCCTCCAGTGCCACTCGCAGGCTCCCTTCGGGCAGGGGACAAGGCGGCAATGTGAGCTGGAGGTGAGCCCTGGCAGGAGGATAAGGCGATCTGGTGGCGGTGGCAGCAGTCAATGTGCAGCCGCGAGAGGCGGCCGAGCGGGGCTGCTCCTTTGCCTCCGCCTCCTTCCGTGCACAGAACGACCTTCAATTTTTCTTCTAATGATTTTAGGGAAAAGTGCCATTTTATACACGGAAAAATACGGTATATATATTTCCCTGTCAGGTAGGATGCCAAAATAATTATTGCATACCATGTTGTTCAGAGCATTGGAAAAAAAAATATCTCTGCTGGCTTAATCCATTCGTATTCAGTTAGTGAGTTCTAAACCAGAAGTCAGCCAGGCCCTGATTCAAAATAGCTGTCAGCATGGCATCATCACCATAGGTTATAATGTAGGCTGCATATAATAAAATATTATTTTTGAAATAATATTTTTATGGACGACATTGAACAAATTTGAAGGAGCAGATGGGAACCTTGGACAAATAATACTTTCCAGTTTTCTCCACTGGAATCCATTTTCCCATAAGAATGTGTTACATATGCTTCTCATTTCTGGTCTGAAACAGTGGACTTGTCCACGAAAGCTCATATTATAATATAGCAATTAGTCTTTAAGGTGCCACAGCATTTTTGACTTATTTTTGTTTGTTTGTTTTGTTTTTGCCTAAATTCTTGATGTTTTCTAGCTATCTAATGTTTGTATTTGCCACCAAGAATGCCCAGGGACCAAATATTCTGGAATACAAACTTTCTGGAATGCAACCTTAGATCTTCCAGATAAGGGAAAGGTTCCTTCCCACACTTCCTTCCCACAGAAGTGCAAGGGACTGACTGAGCATCATGTCTACACTTTCTTGGGCTACCTCTCCAGTATACTTCTCATGCCATTTGCTTTACCCCAGAGAGCAAGCAAGCACAAGGTCAAAGATCTAAGCCCTGACATCTCCAGGTGGTGGTGGTGGCAGTGCTAGGAGCTACTGCTGCCGCCACCACTTCAGTCAACCCTTATGTCAGCCAGTATGTTGTACCTTCACTGCTGACCTTCCAAGTCTCAATCTTCTTTTGGTTTCTTGGCTGCAGTCTACACTTGAATCGATGACTGAACCAAGGTGTACAAAATCTTTCACTATTTCATTTTCTTCATTGTTGACATTAAATTTGGGTAGTTCTTTATTTTTGTCTTCTTCATGTTCAGCTGCAGTCCTGCTTTGGCACTTTCTTCTTTCACTTTCACTAAAAGTCATTTCAAGTCACTGCTGCTTTCTGCCAGTAAGAGGGTGTTATCTGCATACTTTAAATTACTGATGGTTCTTGCACCAACTTTCACTCTTCCTTCATCTGAATGTAGTCTGACCTTCTGTATAATATGGTCTGCATATAATTTGAACAGGTATGGGGATAAAATGCACCCTTGTCTTCCCTTTGCCTATGGGAAACTATCCTGTTACTCCATATTTTGTCCTAACAGTAGCTTCTTACTCACAATACAGGTTATGGAGCAGGAGAATCAAGTGCTAAAGCATACCCATTTCTTTCAGAACAACCCAGTTTCTCGCAATCTGCACAGTTAAAAGCTTTGTTGTAATCTATAAAGCATAGGCTGATCTTCTTCTGAAATCCTTTGGTGTGCTCCAGTACCAGCAGATATTTGCAATACGATCTCAAGTGCCTCTTCCTTTTCAGCATCCAGTTTGAATATCATGCATTTCTTGTTCCATATAAAGTAAAAGTCTTTGTTGCAACCTCTTGAGCACTACTTTGGTTGCATGAGAAATGAAAGTAGTGGTCCTATAGTTACTACATTCCTTGGCATTTCCTTTCTTGATGACTGGAATGTATATTGAATGTTTCCAATCTGTGACCATTGTTGTTTTCCATATTTGTTTGTGTATTCTTTTTAGGATTTTGACAGATATATTTTCTGTGGCTTCAAATAGTTCTACTGGTATTCCATATAGCCCTGGTGATTTCTTTTTTCCAGTGCTTTCGTAGCAGCTTTCACTTCACTTTCTACAACTGCAGGTTCTTTGTCCTAAGATGCCTCTTCAAAGGAGTCTGTCATCCTTTTATCTCTTCTGTATAGGCCTTCAGTATACTGTTTCCACCTTCTCTTTATTTTCTCCTGGTCAGGGAGTGTACTTACCTGTTGGTCTTTCAGCATTTACAATCTATTTTTAAATTTCCCTTTGATTTCTTAGACCTTCTGAAAGAGATCTCTTTATTTGGTAGAGGCTGTGTATTTAAAGCAGGTTGAAGATGACTCAGTTCATCACCCCTTCATATTTAATCACTTCATTAAATCAGTGATGCTTATTCCTGACTTATAGAAATAATGAATATTTATTTATTTATTTATTTATTTATTACCTATAATGCGGAATAGATAGAAACTATTACAACTCAACATGATTTGCTATTATTTGTTATTATACTCACATAGTCCTTCAAACCTGTAGTTAATATGAACAATATACACACAAAATGTTTGCAATTCAGCTAAAATGCCATCAGCATGCCTACATAGCCCAAGGATCCACCAGATACTTAATTATACTACAAAGAGGACTGGAATAGGTGTCAAAACTGACAAGCAACAAAGCTATTTGGGAGCTTCACAACTTTGTGTAAAAATGTGCAAAACAGCCCTGTCAAGATATTTTTGCAAACTCCCCCAGACTAGCTGGCTTTAAAAAGAGCCATTAAATTTTGTCTTTTTTGTGGGTTTTTTTTTTTTTTTGAGAGAAAACTTTTGAACATCCCAAGTGACAGATGTCAAGCTTCATGAATACATTAATATTCATGAAGTAACAGACATTCAGAATTATGAACTAGTATAAATTATATTCTTATTCTTATGCTATTACCAAAAAGAAAAAGACAATAAAACCCTCAGACAGGAAGCAACTACTAAATTCCGATATTTTATATAGCATAATACTTTATACTTATTTCAGAAATGACAAGAAGACACACGTGCTTGTTGATAGAGTTTACTACCATCTAAAAAGACTGATGAAAAATATATATATTAGAAAGAGATCCAAGAAATACATCATACTTGATAAATAGGAAGTATAGTGGTTTCTTAAATTGGGAGCATTCAATCCCCTTAGGTTCTTTCAAAGAAATTGGTTTACTGCACAAGAAACACACAGGATTTTGTGGGAAATCATTTTTGGAATAGCATTTCAATTTGTGGGGAATCAGATCTTTCCATCTCATAATTCTTGCCGAATTACAGGAACAAATGGTTATCATCTCATACAATCTGTGGTGCTTTATGCACTGTGACTCTGTAGGCGTCAAGACACGTTTTGTCCTCTGTCTCTGCCTCTAAGGGCAAGTTCAATATCCTCTCTTTCCACCATGATTCCAGTGGCACTTCGGTTCACACAGTGGATGAACTGTTTTCCAATGGGAACCCTTCAGGGAGGGCATGAGTTCTCAGGCATCTTCCAATCTGTGCTATCCAGCAGAAGCATAGTCTAGAATTGGAATGCGTATATAGCCATCTTGAATAATAATCACAGGAAACTCCATCTTCATATAATCAGTTAAATCCTTTTTTAAAGCCATCCAAGCTGGCAGCAACTTTTGTTAGGAATTTCTACAATTTACCTACATACGTTATGAAGGAGCGCCTTCTTTTATCTATCCTTCATGTCCATCTTCAGTGGACAGTCCCTGCCCTTTCTAGTATTATGAAATAGGGAGCAAAGCTTCTCCCCCTGTAGTCTGCCCATACAAAGTGTAATTTTATGCACCACCAAGCACTAGGGCAGGTTCCTTTTTAAGAGGAAGTTAAGCTATGAAGCCAGGCCAGCTACACCTATATGTGGGGTTCTGACAGGTAGAATGGAGAATTCTGAGTGTTGATATCCAAAAATCCAAATGGCACATCCCTCATCACTCAAATGAACATCTAACAGTATCTCATAGAACTGGGGGGAAACGTTGGTAATTTTCATTATCTAGTGTAGTAAGAAAGCTTCACCTATGTATTTGTGTTTTCTTGTATTTAACATGTACTGAGTATCTGCTGTGTGTGGAAAATTGGACAGAGTCTTCTGCACATGGAAATTTGCAACCACAGTATTAAAAAGTGCCAGAATGGACCTGCAGCTGTTTCTACTGCTGAATATGAAAGAACAGATTCAAAGAAACTGAAATTATAGCATACTTCTATCTCCAGTACACTCTGATGGTCTATTATCTTGATAGGTTTAGTAAAGACGTATCTGCATTGTTTAATCTAAGAGGGACTAGCCACAGCTGTTCTTTTCCATATTAGTATGTTGGAACGGAATCCTAAAAATCAGGTGAATTAAAACCTCAAACGTGGTGGCAGAAAGAATGAGCAATGGTTACATAGTGGTTTAGGTATCTCTGGAGCCAGAGGTTGGGAATTTGATTCCCCACTGTGCCTCCTGCAATTACAGCCAACCTGTGTGGCCTTGGGCAAAGTGCACAGTCTCAGGGAACCCCCAAAAGAAATGAATGGTAAACCACTACTGAGTGTTCTCTACCTGGAAAAATTCAGAAAAGTCACTGTTTTTTCAAGACAGTTAAAATGTATCACTCTGTTTTTTAAATTAAAAACATGAAGACTAACTGGAGAACACACCTCTGTCTATTCAGTGTTGTGTGTCATCATATTGCAGCCTGCTTATATACTCTTTCTAGGACTTTCAAGGCAAGATTGATATTTAAGTGGTTTTACCAGTCCTCTGCCTCTCCTCCCCACCAGTTTCCATGATCAAGCAGAGCTTTGAACCCAGGTCTTCTGCGTCCTAGTCTGTTACTCTATTCACTACACCACACTTGGTCCAGTGTAGCCCAATATATTTTTCCTTACACTTGTGAGGGAGAAAAAGAAAAGAACCACCCTGCCTTGGTTCAGAAGTGAAGAACCCAGGACAAAGGTAAACTATTTGTCTGCCTAGTCCAGTATTGGATACTCTTCAGGGTCTCAGCCAGAAGGCTTTCCTGTTACGTGCCAAACTATTCTTTTATCTGGAGATCCCTGGAGTTGAACTTGGGACCTTCTGAATAGAAGGACATGCCTAACAATCAGTAATGGTAATTTCTCAAGGACCAGAACTTTGATTCACTCCTGGCAAAGTAATCCACATATGGATGGACTCCCTCCACTTAAATAAATTCTGGAAAACAGTTACTCAGGAACTTCAAGTACAAACTACAACACACAGCAGTCTCTGAGACTGGATGCTATGCTTATCAAAATTGAAAGGGGATTTTTTCCCCTTCCATTTTGGTTAAAAATTCCAAGATAATTCATTTGAGGAGCACATTTATTTTACTGAGCAAGTGAAAACTGTCCAAGCCCAGCTCCCTACCTTTCAGAATAAGAGACATTCTTTTTTTTAAAGAAAGAAATACATCAATTTCAGCCCTTAGCAGAAAAAGCATTTGGATTTTTATTGTATTCTTACCTCTCAGCAAATGAATTTACAAGCTAGACACTAAATAATTATTCACATACATTCAAAGCTAGATGACATATTTGTATCACAGATAAAAATAAGTGCCTACCACTCACACTTAAGACAGATGTTTGGTCAATCCGTCCCTATTGCTTTAGGACAAATGTTGTACTGTGGATGGGCTATCAACCATCTGTAAATTGAGACTGTGGGAAATGCACAAAGAACTAAATCCATTCTTTGAGTGCATCTTAATTTTATCAAACATCGAGTTTCAAATGACTAGAGAGACAGAAAATTGTCTATATGCAATTACACTCCACAGGTATTACTCCATCTAAAATGACAATAAAAGGAGCCTATAATGAGATTTCTAAATATAAATGCAAGAAAACAATATGTATAACCAAAACAAATGACCCATGCTGTATGGATATCAGATGAAGCCGGACATTTTATTGTGTTCCTTTCAATGTGTCATCTTGTCAGAATTTATTTCAGGTAGGAAGACTCAAGCATGCTGTGAAAATGTATAATGCATCCATTTTCAGGAATTTACAGGGCTCAGCAATATATACACACTACAGGAGAAGTTACAATCATTTTCTTCTTTTTTTAAGTTTTTTAAACTATACCAGTGACTTTTAGGGAAGTCTGCTCTAAAAATAATTGAAGCAAACACCAGCTAGATAGAAACGAAAGGCTTCAAATGTTTTTCTTTGTTTTCTTGCCAGTGTGGGCTAGAAGCAGCTGGAAGTAGCTGAACAAGAGCATGTTTTACAAGAGATGTTCTCTGCCTGTGACTGGCAGACCAACAGCAGTCTATGTATTACATTTGGGTGCTCCAAGAAAAGGGCCCAAGTGAGTTCAGAACATGTGTACTTGATTATTTTTAACGGCCAAAATTAATGCAGCTTTGACCAGGCCCAGGTTTTCACAGTCTGAAAATGGTGCTGGGGCAGAGCTCAAGTTTTCATAATAAGGCACTGGCTTTGATAATGGTTTCACAGCTGAAGAGGGTAACATGTTTTGCAAGGCACTTGTTTAGCCACAAAATTCCAAGAGACCATACAGGCAATCCGTCAAATTAGAAATCAGAACAAACCTTCTAAAAACCAAATTAAATATCTTGTAACCTACAAGCACTGGAGTCCACTGCTTACAGCAGAATATGAGGTGAAGAGAGGTCAACTATTCTCAGGAAAGGAAAATATTGGTAGTGGAAGGGAGCATCTTTGGGGGATTTTCTAAACTAACTCTTTGAATCGGCTGATAAAAGATTTCACAACAAAACTGCAACTCAGCTTTTAGTAGTACTAGTAACAAGGAACACTCAAGATTTTCTTGGCTGTATTTTTAAAAAATCTATGAAACATTGCATTTTTAGCACAGAAAAATCTGTACCCAGCTGCCTTTGATAATGCATGTGTGCTTACAGAGAGGGAATTTAAAACTAAGGTGCCAGTTTGAAGTGGGAAAATAAAATAAAATAAAAAAGAAAGGAGAAAAAAGTGTCAAAAAAAGAGGTGAATTGGGAGGTAAATTTCTATACTATCAGCTGAGGCTACTGAGATACTGTATCAACTATTTTACATAAGGACTAACAGAATGTTATCACATTCCGTCTCTGAAGGCAATTCTGGTTTAGCGTAGGTTTTCTATATGATTCAGACCCTTTTATCTTCTTTCGTCTATATCTTTGACAAGGAAAGGCTTTGAAGAAATAGCATTACAGTGTTCTGACTAGTCACAAGATGCAGTACTGTTAAGTGACATTAGACCATCCTCCATTTTCCCTGTAATCATGTTCACTTCAGCAAGACTAGAGATAGATTGAGGCCATTTGTCTTCCCAACACCATTGTTTGATGGAAGACCCCCAGAAGTTAATCCCAGAGTCACAAAGAAAAGGTTGATCTAATTTTATATTCTACCCACAGATTCTGGAGTGTGGCTTTGCACCTATTTGTGCTACAGTCACAATAGTAACTAAATAATTTATCTCCATTGTGCAAACTGATGTTTTATGTGATTGCGCATTACCTTTTGATGTAATGACTGAGCGTCAAGATGAGGACTGAGAAGACCCAAGTTCAAATCACCACTCAGCCATGAAGGACACTAGATGGTCTTAAGAAGGAATATTTCCTCTTCACTCTCATCTGCCTCACTGGTCTGTTCCAAGAATTAAACTAGGAAATGTGGAAATACATAACTTTCAGACGCTTAGACTAACAGTGGGCCCTAAAGGGGACCGAATGACCAATTTTCAGGAAAAGACACACACATCCTGCCAGACATACATAGAGAAAGCAGCTTACCATTAGAATGTGTGTTTCCTTGAAGGTAGTTCATCCTGATACAGTATACTGCTATGCAGCATTGCCAGGTATCAGATACCAGAAGAGATGGGGAGGTTTTTCTCATTTCCTTTTCTCTCTGTATGGCTTGCAATCACTGCCTTTTTAGCTTGCCAAGCAGTGAGGGGCCAAAGGGGACAGGACTAATCCTCCTCCTCCTAAGGGTTACTAATAGTACCACAGGTTGGTCTTCCTCAACTTCCAGATGACTTGGTCTGCATCTCCCATGTGCCAGAACAAAACTAGTCAATAGGGGAATGATGAAAAATGTCTGGAATAAGGCTGTAATATGGGAAACATGTTTGGGCTTAATTTGGCTTTGCCTGGCATAGAAAAATAAAACAGGAACTGCAAAAACATTCTTGCCTCATTTTCTTGGTATGGCTTGCCACACTCTCCAGAATTAATGAATATCAAACAGCAGCAGACTAACCATAAAACATTTATTACTGCAAGTTATTTCAAATAAAATTTTTTGATTTGATGCTGAAGTGAACAGTGTGCAGCCTTCCTCAGGGTTTGCTTGAGTGCAGGAAAGGGCAAGAACAATTTGTGGGGCTAGAACTCTACCAATCTTGATGCCCCCGTGCCTACCTGCCATATTTTTCTGACTGTTGTGCAATCATCTCTATCTGAAGGGAGATACCTTCTATGCCTTTTAAATTTGGGAGAAGAATACCAGCTAACCAAGTTTTCTGACCCCATATGTGGAAGCAGCTTCCTTCAGGTTTACATATCTTATTGACCTTTCTGAAATTCAATGTGTTGACATGGTTAACACATTGAAAGCCTTGCTTTCAGGATGAAGAATGTGTCCTAGGTTTCCAGACTTCTTGTTTGGATGGGGAAGACAAGACCACCACCTATGCTGAGACCTGCTGGCTTTAGCACTCCTAGACACTTAGTAATGTCATTCTAGGAAGCTGCATGGACCAAGGTTGATCAATTCTTCTTCACAAGTGTAGTTCAGTTCTGACAACCCTGTGCTACTAACTGATGCCAGAATGATCATACGGAAGCTGAGTTTTTCAGTCACCTTCAACTACATGCAAGTATGATCTAATATTCATTTAAAAAGATTCAAAGAAAAATACTGAGTAGAAGACAAGTGCCTTGAAAACAAACACACATTATACATTCTTTTAAAGGAAGACCATACTTTCAGACTTCATGACTAAATCACAACCATCTATTCTATTTCTCTGTTACAGTGATGTTTTCCCCTGTGTTTTGCCCCAACCAGGCTACCCTTTTCTTTGTCTCTCTCCTTGTATATTTATTTTCTCAAGAGGGTCAAAACTGCTGCAGCCTAACATGATAATATATCAAACATTTAATAACAGTTGTGTCACAAATATGAAAGACTCTTAGATTTTTATATTCCCTATGCAAATACACTTACGCACGTGTACCAATACAGCACTATTTGTCAATAAGAAGATGAAATGGAATATATAAATAGCAACTTATCACCCTAGTAATACAGGAATAATTCCCTGCTAGGAAAAGTTGAAGGCAGCAGAAAAAGCAATGGAATGACTTAATAAAAGAAGACATCCCTTTTAGTTTGCAAGACCTAAACAATGCTCTTAAGGACACAAACCGTAGAAGTCATTAATTCACAAGGTCACTCTAAGGCATAAATGACTTGATGGAACATAACAACAACAACAACAACATGGGGATGGATGGAAATCATGTTTTCCCCCCCTCTTATAAACTTTACTAGGAATAACATTTGACCTTTTTGTAAGTTCAAGTAACAATGCTCTTCCTTGCAGAGGGAGTCAAAATTACCAGGTGAACCTCTATTCATGAAAAGAAACTACTGTAAGAAGTTACAGTAACAAGCCTGGCAACAAACCCAATCATCATAAAGTTTTTGCCAATGCAGCAGATGGCTCTATTTAGATGCATTTAGTTGTAATGAATTCCATGCTTTTTATCTATTTAAAAGCTTGGAAAAAATAATTTTGAATGTTTGCATCTAAAATAGAAAACAAAGTATGCATAGATCCACCATTTCTTTAGCTGTGGAACTCCTTTGACATGTACAGCACAGAGGCCTATGCTGGGCAATCAAGTCACCGTGAAATCTGGCCTTTTTTGAAAAGGTACGGTTGGCTGGTGAGAAACAATTTCTAAATGTCAAATAGAATGGTGTTTTAAGGAAGAAGACTAACCAGGTACAAAATTGCTGACTCCTACTTTGGCTACTATAACAATAAAGCCAAGCTTGATGCTTGATTTCCAGTTGCATTAACTGGACAATGCCCCCCCCCCCCACTTTCCATTTCTATTTTAGCTCCCCTAAACAAAGAGCTTCTTTTACACCTTGAATACTTCTGCTATTCTCTGAGGATTTGTTTCACCAAAGCTCTTCATTTCACTGGGCATATATAGGGCCAGAAAATCTAGCCTATTTGCTTTATTTAGCATTATTGGAACCTACAGAAGCTGTTTTATAAAGAAGAATGGCATTTATCTGGGCAGCTGAAGGAGAGGAAGAGGCAGAGACAGCAGTTTTAAAGGTGTCACTGATCTGTTGAAAAGTTTGTGTAGTTAAGAAGAAAGGGCCTCTCAACAGATGAATTTTATCTACAAATATGAGAAGCAGGCACTAAAGAGGACATTTTCATGATTCCATTATGGTATATGCCTGGTATGTTATGTCTCTAGCAGATACAGCCTAACAATGTTACAAGCAGCTGATTATATAAAAGCTTTGCTAGAGATTTATACACCTCTTGGAGGGGAGGGGAGTAACTGATTACAGCATTCTGACTGAAGTCATATGCTACTACATGAATAAAAGACACAAAAAATAAAGCTACTTGCAGGCTTCCTCGGGATGATTTAAGATGGTGGAAACACTACAAAAGAAATTCCACATCCACATTTTTAAGATGCAACCTTAAGCAGAATTGCTACTGGGCAGTAACTGCCACCTGCCTCAGTGGGGTGACTTCTAAGGATGCTATGCTATTCTTAGTCTTGTTTCAGTGAGTCTTGGGAAGTGACTTTTTAAAGGACATTATCTTCCAAATACAGATACTGTATATGAATTTTGGCATGGAGCAAGAGATGAAAGAGAGGCATTGACACTGGACTAAATAATCAGTGTTCATTGCCACCTCTTCCAAAGTCTTCCTTTATGACTCTGACTGGGAATCACTCTATCTCTGGTAGATTTGGACAGATCTACAGTATCTTCTATCTTAGAATCTCAAGAGATTAGTGAGAGCAGTAAGAGCACTCACAATCGAAATGAAAAGTTAGGCATCTGGAAAATAGCGCTTCTGAACAAAAATCTGTAATGGGATCAAAACCTAGGCTGGAAGCCTTCCTTGGAAAGTGCTTTGTGCTTGAAATACAGGAAATAAATTGCTTTCCCCCCTTCAGCGTCCATTATGAGCAAAGTCAGTAATGCATACAAAACCATTTTATAAACTTGTTATAAAGACTCACTTCAGAGCCTCAAAAAGAAAATGCTTATACATAATAAAATGTGTTTCACTGCAATCTGCTTTTCCCCCTTATGAGATGCTTTGGAATAGCTGATTTATAAAACATAGCTTTTAAAGTACACCATAATTACATAAACTGATAATATTTTGAATAATTTTATAGCAATCAAGTTAACTACAGTAAGAGTGCTTTTATTACATATTCTAGATTGTTACATATTTAATGGCTCATTGAACAAAGAAACAATCATTGTTTCCTTTTTTATTTTCTTAATACAAGCAGTAACTTCCAGCAATAAAAAGGGGGAGAAGTGCTGAAATGACGAACTATCATCCATACAGTATTAAGTAACAGACAAAATGTACCCTTTTGAAATCTGTATAACTCTTAAATTGTCCAGAAGCTGAAAATGATCCTATTGTAAGAGGGGGGGGGGGGAAAGGGGGGGGTGGCTAAGAAAAACAGAAAAGACTAGAAATGTGAATAGTAGTCATTAAGAAACAAAGGCAGACAATGCTGAAGTGACATTCTATGCAAGTAGAGTGGAATGAATAAAATTTCCTCCAATTTCTTCTATTTTACTTCTCCCCCTTGCCCCAATGAAAGGTTTGTCACAGCTGTACTGTGCCTCTGATGATACTTAGAAATAGTTAGGCACAACTGCACCCTCGCTTTTTCACCCTTTTGTCTCTTTACCCATGGCTGGTGTCGCTACTGCCCATGAAATTTTAAAATCTGTGGAAACTGGAATGAGACTATGTTGCAACAAAATCATATATGCCCGTGTGCTGACAGTACTGAAACACTTGCCCAGGTATTACTGTTTTGGTCTTTTTACAGGGATGTGCACAAAGAATTAATTTGTCCTTTGTTGGATAGCAAGCTAGGCCACTCATCAGATTTTTGTGTGTGTATCCTTTCTTCTTGTAAACCAAAATAAACAGGTGATGGTGCAGTCAGCAAAATCTTTAGCAGCAGCAGTGAAAAGTAGGTAAAATATGATTTGTAAACTGTAATTCTTTGCTGGCTTACCTGTTTAATTTTCTAGAATATGTATGTATATTTGATGATTATGTATTTGTCTTCTTGATTTTAGTATGTTGGTTTTATATCACAGTAACTTTTATGTGCTACCTGCAAAAGTGTATGGCTATTGCAAATAAAGAATACTCTACTCTATGTTGCAACAAAAGACTAGACACATAATCAGCTTCTTTTATGCCTCCACAGATAAGCTTTGATTTGGTACTTAGCCAATCTACAAATGCCTCGTAATGTCTGTAAGTTTTTCATTCTGTCCACATGCCATTTGGTTTTGGTTTTGTTGAAGACCATTTAAACTGGTGCTGTGTGGTGACACAGGCTGACAAATCTATATGCTCACTTTGCAACATGTAATAGCGTGTAACAAGTTGCAATGGATTAAAGACATGCAGTGCAGAAGAAAGTACAGTCTATACAATTCTTTCAGTTATATTTTAACTTTAAGACAGCACTTTTCTCATCATCAAACTACCAAATGACTCTTTCAGAATCAATACCATGCCAAATTTTAAATATTTTAAATTTTTCACTAAACTCATTACACACACACACAAATAAAAAAATGTTAGCAAATGAGTAAAAAAGGAAAAGAGAAACTAAAGAATGTAAATACATTATAGGAAAGCTGTTGATGAATTACTGTTTGTTTCTCTTTCTGCATGAACTAAATAGGCCAATTCTCATATCTGACAGTTCTTTGAATGGATCGATCCCAAAACATTAAGATCTCTACAGCAGAAAAGCCAGTGCTTTGAATTTGGCCTCGAAAGGAACTTGCAAACGCTGAAGAAGGAAAGAAATGTGATAATCGAGGTAACTCCCTGGTTTTCAGAATGCCTTCTATTGCAAAAGGTCTTGATCAAATTCTTATTGTCACAATCTCAGCAGACAGAAAAAAACAACCCCTTAACATTTAATAGTACCAAAACATATTTATAATACTGAACAGGAAAAGAAACTGCCAGTGAATAAAGGGAAAAGGACAAGAATACCAAAGCAATGAATCAGTATATAAGCTATCACTTTTATTTTTACTGTAATTTGGTAAGCGACCGACTCATGCTTTTAAAAATCCATCTAAAATGGCACTGAAATTAATGGGAGGGAGAACAAGAGATCACTTCTAGTTAACAACTATGGCAGTTTCTCTGTGTTACTTTCTACAAATAACTCTGGTACTTGGCAACTCTGCTACAGTCTGCCAAGTGTAGCATTGTCTGAACAAAGTAACTCTCAACTCCACATATGGTAAAAATTGAACAAGTACAATCTGGCAGATTTGTACTGGAATAAACTGTACACTATAAAAGGAAATAAATGACAGAATACCTGCATTGAATCTAGCAAAATTTGTCTTATTCTTGTGTGACTTCAGCACGCCCTTGAACAGTGAACCTCTTCCCTGAAAGGCAGAACTTTGAATGGTAAACGAGAGCTTCAGATATTGAAATGCCCCTCTGTTTAGGAAGGAAGGAAGGAAGGAAGGAATCTAGCATGTAAGAAATAAGAGTTCTGGTCTGTTTCCCCCCAGTTATTATCTATGTTTAGATTTTCACATGCTGTGCATCATGTAGTCCATCATAATAAGTCTCCTTTCAATATGAAATATATAGTCACATCTTGATTTACCTGCCTTTGAAAGAAGTAGGCATATGAGAAAAAATAAAGTTTGCAGATGAAAAAGTTTATTTTGGCTGATGAAATATAGTATTAAGAGTTCCAAAGTGGCAAATTAGAACAGAAATGCCAAATTCAATGGGGGGAGGAAGTTTAAAAAATTCAAGGATACAGCTATGCTGTTGAAATTGAATCTGTCTGAAATAACTCATGAGAAAGGGTTTTGGACGTAGACTGAATAACTTGTGAAAGGTAACTCATTCTGGTATATCAATGAAATTAGCAAAAGTCTAAAAATGAAACAGAGAAATGGCATACAAAGTATCTGTTTCATAAGAATATTGTAGATTTGGAAAAGCTGCAGAAAAGAGTAATCAAAAGACTTAAGGGGCTGGGGGCAACTTCCTTATAGAGAAAGTTTTTACTGGTCTTAGCTTCTTAGAGTAAGGAAGGCATAACAGAGGATGCACAAAAAGTAGAGAGAGAGTTTTCCTCCTCTCATATTTCTGCTCTCATAATCAAAAGAACCACTGGTTCTTAACAACAAAGAAATCAAAATTATTAAAGATTTCCTATTGCTTGGTTCAATCATCAATTCAACTGGATACTGAAGCTAAGAAATCAGAAGATTGAATCTCAATAGGCAGCTATGAAGAAACCAGAAAAATATCCCTATGTATCTCTGGAGAGTGTGGCCAAGATCAATTTACTATAGTATTCCTGACTGCTACATATGTGTGATACTTGCAGGTAAAAGTGCCAGAAATCAGACAGTCAAGGCTGGCCTGGTTTCATGCACAGGTAATTGTCAGGGAGTTACACAAGAGCAGTCAATGGTCCAAACCAAAGTAGTCAGTCCATAAATCACTTACAGGCCAAAGAAGCAGGCAGGAGTATGTATTCTCGAAGGCTTTCACGGCCGGGATCTGATGGTTGTTGTGGGTTTTTCGGGCTCTTTGGCCATGTTCTGAAGGTTGTTCTTCCTAACGTTTCGCCAGTCTCTGTGGCCTGCATCTTCAGAGGACAGGAGTCAGAACTCTGTCTGTGCTCTGGTGCAGTTTGTTTGGATAGTTGAGTATTTATAGCTGTGGGATCAGCTTTTGTCCTTTTCAGGAGATGGGTGATTGTGGTGATCAGCGTGTTTTTTGTTGTGGGTGTATTGTTGTGATAAGAGGGAGAGATTATCTGTCACTGTGATTGATGGGTGTCGTTAGCTGGTCTTTTGTGTGCAGTGATCACTGGTCCTTGAAGCTGGGTAGAGTTCGTTGACCTTTTGCAGGCTGTATTTTTCAGTGCTGGGAGCCAGGCTTTGTTGAGTTTTAAACTTTCTTCTTTTTTGTTGAAGCTCTGCTGGTGTTTGTGGATTTCAATGGCTTCCCTGTGCATTCTAATATAATGATTGCTGGTGTTGTCCAGTACTTCAGTATTTTGAAATAGAATTTCATGTCCAGCTTGTTTTAGGGCATGTTCAGCTACTGCCGATTTTTCCGGTTGTTTTAGTCTGCAGTGTCTCTCATGTTCTTTGATTCTGGTGTGGATGCTGCGTTTTGTGCTTCCAATATATACCTGGCCACAACTGCAAGGTATCTGGTATACTCCTGCAGTGGTGAGGGGGTCCCTTTTGTCCTTTGCTGACCGTAACATTTGTTGTATTTTTGTGGTGGGCTTGAATACTGTTTGTAGGTTGTGTTTTTTCAAAAGTTTCCCCATGCGGTCCATGACCCCTTTGATGTATGGCAGAAATACTTTATTTGTGGGTGGCTGTTTTTCCTCTTCAGTTTGGTGTTGTTTTCTTGGTTTGATGGCTCTTGTGATTTCATTTTTGGAGTAGCCATTTGCCTGTAGGGCCCAATTCAGATGGTTGAGTTTGGTGCTGAGAAATTGAGCTTCACAGTTCCGATTTGCACAGTCTACCAGTGTTTTGATTATGCCTCTTTTTTGCTGTGGGTGGTGGTTGGAGTTTTTGTGTAGGTACCGGTCTGTGTGGGTGGGTTTTCTGTAGACCTTGTGTCCCAATAGGAGGTCAGTTTTGCGTATGACCATGACATCTAAGAAAGGGAGTTGGAAGAGCCTCTGAAGATGCCGGCCACAGAGACTGGCAAAACGTTAGAAAGAACAACCTTCAGAACATGGCCAAAGAGCCCGAAAAACCCACAACAACCAGGCAGGAGTATTACATTAAAAGTTGGGCAAAAAGAGTTTGGGCAGATTTAGGTCAAAAATTCATAAGCTAGATACAAGTCATATATTTCTGTTGTCTTCCACAGACTGGTATGGCTAAGATTTATGGAATTCCATGAGCGTTGCTCACACTTCCAATTGATTTTACTTTATTATCAGCTGTCGATGGCTGTCCCTCATGATGCTATCTTTTTGTGCTTTGAGTTCTTTGTTCTAATTTAACACCTATGTCAGTATGCTCTATGGAAGACATGATGTTAGTTGCCCCAAATTGTCTTGATGTTGCCTCTTATTGGGCGAAAATTGTCTAATTCGTTTATTAGTCATACAGTGGTGCTTCTGACATGAACAAAGAAAGAAATATTAGGGAGACCTCATGATTATTTCTGGAACTTTCTTCTGTAAGTAACTTACTTACTTACTTATTTACATATTTACTTACTTACTTTATTTATTTATTTATATACCACCCATCTAGCAAAAGGCCACCATATTCCTACAGAGATGCAGAAAACATGGTTATTTGAATAACACAGCTACAATACTTTGTTCCAGACAATGAATATAGTGTGTATGTGCACACACAGACAGACAGCATTTGTGGAAGCACAATAATGTACTCTGGCTTATATAACTGAATTGACTATTCTCTGGTACAGTATTTACATGGAAGCACAATATCTTTCATAAAGAACTGTTACAAATATAGAATTACGAGAGAGAGGGAGAGAGAGATAGAGATAGAGAGAGATAGAGAGAGAGAGAGATAGAGAGAGAGAGAGAGAGAGAGAGAGAGAGAGAGAGAGAGAGAGAGAGAGAGAGAGGTTGGGAAAGTGCTTTATTCCATAGGGATTTTCTCCAGTCTAGTGCTCTTTAATAACCAGTTCAGACAGCAAAATTCCAGCTCCTTCAACTTAAAATGTGCCAAGACTAAAATTCTATTGATTTCAAGGGAAACAAGTCCCAGCATGAATTTGTCACATTTTCTGCTATTGCAAGGTATAGAGAGAATGAAATTATTCATTAGGACGCCTATTGCTAACCATTTCTTTCAACAGATCTGTTACACTGAAAAAAATATACAATTTATCATACCATTTTAACATTGCACATGTAACAGTAATCCATCACCAGTCAACAGATTTCTTTGAATACAGTGAGAGAAAATGATCCAGCTTCCTGCAGTGTAAGCTCAACAGGGATGGCCATAGCTATTTGGGGCTTAATATATATGTTTACTTCCTAAGAAGTAGAAGCTATCACTAAAATTTATAGTTAATGCTGCCTAGATTGCCAGATCTTCTGAGGCAGCCTGTGAACAATAAAGATTCCTTTGGCTGAACAGTTCTTCCTCCCTGCAGTTACCTGTTTGGGTATGAAGGCTGTCCTCCTCCTTATTCACCCAGAAAAGCAAATACAACAGACATTCCCTTAGGGGTCCACATTATCTGGATTTCAGGCAAAGACTAGAAGGCTAATAGTTTTTGAATTGGGTTATAGGTGAGGAGGGACGTGGTGGCGCTGTGGGTTAAACCGCAGAAGCCTCTGTGCTGCAAGGTCGGAAGACCAGCAGTCGTAAGATCGAATCCACGCGATGGAGTGAGCTCCCGTCGCTTGTCCCAGCTCCTGCCAAAAGCATGCAAAATGCATGTTCGAAAGCATGCAAAATGCAAGTAGATAAATAGGTACCACCACGGTGGGAAGGTAACAGCGTTCCGTGTCTAGTCGCACTGGCCATGTGACCACAGAAACTGTCTACGGACAAACGCTGGCTCTACGGTTTGGAAACGGGGATGAGCACCACCCCCTAGAGTCGGACATGACTGGACATTTGTCAAGGTGAACCTTTACCTTTACCTTATAGGTGAGGAGCTCTGGATTCACAGGCAGAGGAGCATACAGTATTACTCCTCAACCAAGAATGTGTTTTCTGCCTTGCCAATCTAAGTGAAAAGTATTTTGATCAGTTGAAAGTACTAAAGACCACTAAAGCTTATCTGACCTTACTCATCTGTCATGGTGTGAAACTGTGCATTAAGCTATGCATTAAAATACTAATGGGGTGTATAGGAGAAACAGTCCCGAAACTGAAAGTTTGTTTAGAAATTGTGGCTTAGAAATAGGTTGTTGTTTACTCTTAGTCATTCAAAACAATTGGCTAGCTCTCAAGCTGAACAAGGCCATTTTATTATCATACTCTGACAGCTGAACAATGTTTTGGTTACAACCTAGAGGTGACATACTCAGATCTGACAGTTTGCACTCTGAAGTTTCAACGCATTTATATTACAGTAAGTGTGTTTTCTAAGAATTTAGGGTTTTAAATCGTTGATGTTGCAGTCCCTTGTTAGTTCCAAGCTTTTCAAAAGGCCTCGTCGAAACAACAAATGTTATTAGTAGAATGGCAACATATCTGATATTAAGTTACAAACCTCTGAAGTTACAAACTCTGCTGAAATAGAAAGGTTACTTACCTGTAACCATGGTTCTTCAAGTGGACCTCTGTGAATTCACACAATTGGGTTCAGACAGCGCCTGCGCTGGTCTTCTCG
The DNA here is from genome assembly GCA_037013535.1 of Intellagama lesueurii. Taxonomy (NCBI): domain Eukaryota; kingdom Metazoa; phylum Chordata; class Lepidosauria; order Squamata; family Agamidae; genus Intellagama; species Intellagama lesueurii. The sequence goes on along the minus strand of JBAJHW010000003.1, from coordinate 51,556,735 downwards.
GAATCTTCTAGAGCTTTTGTAAAAAGTAACAAGTTTAGAGTTGCCCCTATCGCGCATGCTCCACCCCCTCAGCCTTCAGTTCCATTTATCCGCCACAAAGCCCGAACTTATCGGAGACATAACAGTGACGGATAGTGGGGAGGCTGGGTGGGATGTGTGAATTCACAGAGGTCCACTTGAAGAACCATGGTTACAGGTAAGTAACCTTTCTTTCTTCTTCGTGGCCTCTGTGAATGCACACAATTGGGTGACTAGCAAGCTCACTTACCGGAAGGAGGGCCGTCACTGCAGAACAGATGTCAAAACTGCCCTGCCAAAACTTGTCTCCTTTCTGGCTCGAAGGTCCAACCTGTAGTGTGTCACAAAGGTGGACGCAGTAGACCAGGTAGCAGCTCTGCATATTTCTGGGACGTCGACACCACGCAGCAACGCTGTAGACGTCGCAACCGCTCGGGTGGAATGTCCTTTCAAACCTTCTGGGGCAGTTTTGCCTAGAAGTTCATAAGACAGAGCAATTGTGGAGACAAGCCATCTAGATAGAGTGGAAGATGAGGCAGGTAAGCCCTTGTGTGATCCCTGGAAGCAGAGAAAAAGCCTTGGTGCAGCACGGAAGTCTTTAGTCCTTGAGGTGTAATAAACCAAGGCTCTCTTAACGTCCAGAGAATGGAGCATGCGCTCGACATCCGAAGCAGGTTGAGGAAACAAAGTTGGTAACGATAACGGCTGGTTAAGGTGAAAATCCGAAACAACCTTCGGTAGAAAAGACACATCTGGATATAACATAACTTTGTCCTTAAAGAATTGCAAATAAGGATCATCTGACCTGAGAGCTGCCAACTCACTAGCTCTTCTAGCAGACGTAACAGCAACTAGAAACAGAGTTTTGAACGATAGTAAACGTATATCACAAGAAGCCAGGGGCTCAAAGGGGTGACGCATGAGTGCATGTAAAACAAGTGTGAGAGACCACTGGGGTACTGGAGGTTTGACAGGAGGTCGAATGTTAGACAGTCCTTTTAAAAATGATTTAAGTGTTGGATGAGAAAAAAGACGTGCTGACTCAGAGTTCCGAGGTTGGAAGGAGACTATTGCTGAAATGTAAACTTTAAGAGTGGATAAAGTCAAACCTGAATCAAACAAGTAACGTAAGTAGGTGAGTAGAGTTTGGAGGGAGACAGGGGAGGATTGTAACTGCTTTGATTGAGTAAATTTGACAAAATTATTCCATTTGTATTTATAAAGAAGGGTCGTAGACGGTTTTCTAGCTTTGTCTAGAACCTCTAGGATTGATGGCATATCCTCCACGCCGTCAAACTCAGTGACTGCAGGTCTGGATGAAGGATCTTGCCCGAGTCCTGGGTAAGAAGGTGTGGAATCTGCGGCAGTCGGAACACGTCCACAGCCATCTCCTTGAGGGCGGAAAACCAAGGTTGTCGAGGCCACCATGGTGCAATGAGGATGGCGTCCACCATTAGCTGTCGGGCTCTGATCAAAGTCCTTTGTATGAGTGGGATTGGTGGGAATAGATATAGGAGATGCGTCTCCCAAGGGATCATGAATGCATCGCCTAGCGAATCCACACCTCTGCCTGCACGAGATGCATATTTCGCGCATTTCTTGTTGATGCTCGACGCAAACATGTCTATTGATGGGTGACCCCACCGGTAGCAAAGCATCAGGAAGGTGTTCTCGTCCAGTTCCCATTCGTGGGACTGACCCGCCAGCCGGCTCAGGTTGTCTGCAAATTGGTTGTCGCTCGTTGATATATGAAGAGCTACCGGGAACACATGGTGGAGGTAGCACCATTCCCATAGATGTATGGAGAGATACAGGAGAGACATTGATCTCGTCCCTCCCTGCTTGTTGATGTAGAACATGGTCGTGGTGTTGTCGGTGATTACTTGTACACCACGACCCTGTATCAACGGAAGGAATGCTCTGAAGGCTTTTATGACAGCAAGCAGTTCCAGATGATTGATATGAAGGCACCTGTCTTGACGAGACCATAGGGCATGGATCTTGTGCGGTCCACAGTGTGCCCCCCATCCCGTGGTGCTGGCATCTGTTGTCACTTGAACAGATAGTTGCAGTGGCCGAAAGGGACGGCCGATCAACAGATGTGGAATGAAAGCCCACCATCGTAATTGTTTCGCCAGTTCTGGAGTGACCCGCAGACGTTTTCGTGGGCTGTCCTGAAGGGGGTCGAAGAGAGCCAGAAACCATGACTGAAGCGATCTCATCTTCAGGCGTGCATGTGGCAGCGCTGATGTTGTGGAGGCCATGAGGCCGAGTAGATGTTGTGCATGATGGGCTGAGACATCTGAACGGGGATGAAATTTCCGGACAGCCTTCAGCAGCTTCAGAATCCGTTCTGGTGGGAGAAATATGCGGGCTGTGATTGAGTCTAACCGTGCTCCTATATAGTCGATGACTCGAGACGGTATCAGGGTTGACTTTTTGATATTCACCGTCAAGCCTAGGCTTTGTAGAGTGTCTAGAACAAATTTTGTGTCTTGGACGGCCTTCTGTCTGGATGGAGAGACAACCAGCCAGTCGTCTATGTACGGAAAGACTTGTACACCGTGGAGACGAAGAAAGGCTGCTACGGGTGCCATGCATTTCGTGAACGTGCGTGGAGCTGTTGATAGCCCGAAAGGAAGGGCGCAGAATTGGTAAATCATGTTCTGAAAAATGAACCTGAGATATTTTTTGTGACTTTGATGGATTGATATGTGAAAGTATGCGTCCTTTAGGTCTATGACTATAAACCAGTCGTTGTGTTTCAGCAGGTGGACAATGGCCTCTAGAGTGACCATCCGAAATCTTCGTGGATGCAGGTAAGTATTCAAGTTTCTTAAGTCCAGAATGGGTCTGATTCCGCCGTCCTTTTTTGGAACGGCGAAATATCGTGAATAAAAACCGTTGGCCACGTCCCGGTGTGGTACACGTTGAATAGCTTGTTTTTGAAGAAGGGTGAGAATCTCTTCTTCTAGGGCAGCATTGAAGGATGTGAAGTGGACTTGTCCTAGAGGAGGAGGTTCTAAGAATTCTAAACGGTAACCGAATTGGATGATACTTAAAACCCAAGAATCTTTTGTAATAAGGGACCAATTTTGATAGAATGGAGCCAGACGAGTATCTTGTGGAGGCATGGAAGATGGGATGAGAAAGTCAAAGGTACTGCTTTGTTTTCTTGGCAGGTGGACGATGAGGCTGTCGTTTTTGGAAAGATGCTTGAGGCCTATAGGAAGGCGCAGAGGAGGGAGCTTGAGAGTATCTACCCTGGGTCTGTTTGAAGGGTCGATAAGGCTGTGAAGATTGTTGCTGGTATTGCTGTTGTGGATATCGCTTACGCCATTGATTTCTTTGGAAGGTAGGTTGTTGGTGAATAGTGTAAGATTTAGCCGTCTTTTTTATTTTGTGCAAGTTTTCTAGAGAATCATCAGTCTTTTCATTGAAAAGACCCTTGGCATCAAAGGGTAAGTCCTCAATTCGTGTTTTGACATCCTCTATGATGCCTGAGGATCGGAGCCAAGCATGGCGTCTTAAGGCAATGGCCGATGTTAGAGTTTTGGAGGCGACGTCTGCTGAGTGTCGCGAGGCTAGCCGCTGGTGTTTAGCCACCGTGAGGGCCTCCGCGTAGGTGTTCAGGAGGCCTTGACGGGTATCATCCGGGGCTGCTTCCAATGCTGGAAGGACTCTGGACCACAGTTGTCTCTGGTACGCCCCCATGGCGGTTTGGTAATTAGCCACTCGAAGCAAAAATGTGGTGAAGGAGTAAATTTTTCTCCCTAGAACATCTAGCTTTCTCCCTTCTCTGTTTGTAGGCGTGACATGTGCCTTACCGGAAGATCTAGATGAATTAGATTGCACAATGATGGAATTCGGAATTGGGTGTTTGAGAAGGAAGCTGGTGTCATCGCCATGCGTGCGATAGAGATTTTCCGTTCTACGTGAAACTGGTTGAGAAGTGGAGGGTTGGTTCCATGATTCCTTGATAAGTGACATGAGAGCTGGGATGTAAGCTAGGCTTAGAGGTGGAGACCTTTCTTGATCAATGTCACCAAAGATCAGATCTTCTTTGGGAGAAGGAGGCTGTTCTGTTTGAAGTTTGAGAGTTTTAGCCATCCTTGAAATCATCTGGACATATGAGGAAAAATCTTCCGAAGGAGAAGATGGATGTGGATCGCCAGCATCTGAATCGAATGATTCTCCTTCCACAGGTGTTTCGGCTGGAGCAGGAGAGAGGGATCCTTCCTCAGGGCAAGAGGACAGAGAAGAGAAGAACTCCTCGTGCTCAGAAGGTGAAGGTAAGTGAACTTCTTTCCTGGGCTTTTGCTTAGCTTGTCCAGATGTTTTAGTCTGTTTAGGAACCGACGTCAAAGGGTCAACACGTTTGGAAATAGCCTTAGTGTTCGCCCTTGGTTGAACGTGCATTTCGACGTCGTGTCGGTGTCGACGTCGAGGAGGCGATGACGAGGACGATGACGACGTCGATGCATAGACGTAGCGAACCTTCTTACGTCTATGGTAGTCTTCCGACGTCGAGGACGATTCAGTGTCGGAGTCGTCTCGTCGACGTCGACGGTGATATCTTTTCCGATCGAGCTGGACATAGATCGGGTCGTCCCGTTTACACTTCTTTCGGTGTCGAGACGACCTGGGAATTACGACCACCTCTCTCCTCGGGGATCGACGTCGATCAGGAGAAATATGCTTTCTCTTGGCCGTCCTCTTTCGAGGTGGAGAATCTTGTCTCGACGAGACTGACGGCGAGAGAGGTATCGGCGAAGCCCGCCCGGTAGAAACAGGGCTATAATGGGCAGAGGTTTGGCTAGATAGGGCCGCCCCTTCTAGCTGACCAGGGCTCGGTGATCGGTTGAGCCGGACCGGTGAGGCTTCCATACGGCGTGGAGGCAAGGAAGCCGCCGCTTCTGAAAGAGACTCCCGATCTCGAGAAGAATCTTCTAAGATCGGCGAAGGCAACGACGCCGAGACAGGCGGAATACGGTGTTCTTTAGACTTTTTCTTCTTGTCTGTCGACGCCGTCTTCTTTTGTTTCGTCGTCTCTTTCGACGGAGCGGATGATGAAGCCTTTTTAGACGTCGATGTCGAGGACTTCTTAGAGGACTTGTCGGCCGGTCTAGATGCCGACAAAGAAGGAGAAGCGATATGAACCTCAGAACGAGGTGTAGCGGAGGGATTGGAAGCAGTCTCCATATCCGAAGGCTTCGACGCCGAAAGGGTCTTATCCCAAAGAAAAATCTTTAGACGCTGCTGACGAGCTTTCAGCGCCGCTTTTGTAAATTTTTTGCAATGTCTGCAGGATTGTGGTTGGTGAGTATCCCCTAAGCAAAAAAGGCAGCGGTCGTGACCATCCGAGAATGGTAGTTTACGGGAACACGACACGCACCTGCTAAAGGGACCTGAGGGGGACATAAAGTAGAAGGGAAGAGGGGATAAAAGGACTCACGGCAGACTTCAAGAATGAAGAGGTTTCCGATCAGAGAAGAGAAGTCCTGAACGTCCGGAAAGCGGCCTTGCCGCAGCAAGCCAAGCACGGCTTACGAAAAGCGCGGGAATTCGAATTGCAGAAGAGTTGTCAAACAGACCGAGGTCGGGGCAACAGAGAGTATACAGAATCCAAAGTCCAATCCGTGTTCAAAGCCGAAAAACGATCCAAAACGAGTAGTAATTTGAAAGCTCTAACCGAGAAGTTCCTATCGCCAAGGCGGTAAAATGGAACTGAAGGCTGAGGGGGTGGAGCATGCGCGATAGGGGCAACTCTAAACTTGTTACTTTTTACAAAAGCTCTAGAAGATTCCGAGAAGACCAGCGCAGGCGCTGTCTGAACCCAATTGTGTGCATTCACAGAGGCCACGAAGAAGAAAATTAAGATTTCTATTTAAAAAATAATTCCTGGATCTCTAAGCTCCTAGCTTTCTAAGCCTTGCAGATAATATTGTTTTAACTGATAAAAGGGATGGTAAGGAGAGAAATATTTTCCAGGAAAGATAGCCAAGACAAGGAGCAAAGGATGTTAAGGAAACACCATTTGAGGAGAGAAGAACTCTGCTGGGGGGGGGGGGGAGCGGCGGCAGAGGATTCCCTGCCCCCCAGTGCTGATGTGCCCATAGAGCTTCATGTTATAAGATAACTTTGTTTATCTCCAGTTATACACTACATAAGAAAATCAGGGGCCTATATCCAGAATGACTTACCCATGAAATTAAGGTAGCCCTCTCCTCCCAGTCCATGGGTAATGAGGCGTATCATTTTATGAAGCTGTATTCCTCGATCAATAACTGGAGTAAAAGGTGCAAGAATACTCATATTGTCATACATCTCTGCGTCCATTAGACGGAATGCCAAGGTCTTATCACCAACAAGGGCCTGCATTGATAAAGTAAGTAAGGAGATAGAAAAACAAACCTATCATATTCTTCAGTTAATATGTGATGATATGAAGTCAGGTTTAAACAATTAAAACATTTCAGAACATGTAACATTATCTAAGAATACTACTTAAGGAGATCTTTTTAAGTACTTGAGCCAAAAAAAATGGCACTTTAATTTATATGAAATCAATAATTGCCCCAAAGGTATTATTTCTATATTATCCTGTTCTGCAACCACTCCGCTAAGTATAGTAGTAAATTCAGTAACATATATTTCTGCTGCATCCTATTTGTATGCCAATATTTCAAGCAGTTATTTAGCTTTGGATTCATGTGGCTAGAGATTATTTAAGTTCAAGGCTACTTCATTTACAAGCTGTCTCCATGGCCAAAAGGCATTTGAACAGGTAGCACCTCCAAAAGATTTTTCTTCTATATAGACATTTAGCTTTATCTGAGTACAACAATTTCATTTATAGCTCAAGACATGTCAAAGGAAAGCCAATGTGGGTTGAGGTAACAGCTGGAACACTGTTGGTGATTTAAATTATTTAAAATAATTTGACTCGCCACACCAAATTGTTCCTAACTAACAAGGTGGCGAACACATTACTAGGCATGTTGTATAGTCAGGCAAATATCTCTTAATGTGCATGTTGTATAGTCAGGCACATATGTCTTAAGGTGACCAGAATCTTGTTAGTTAACAGCAATTTGCTGTGGTTAATTACACAATTTAATCTACAGATGTGTAAAGCACCAAAAGGTTTCTGACCAATGTCTTTGACTAAGACTGGAAAGACTGATCCAAAGCCTTACTATACCATGAAGCTTAATGGGTGATTATAGGTAATCACTCAGTTTAGTTCACTTTACATAGCTGTTGTCTCAAGGAAAGCAGGCAGAGAACTACGTATGTGCGCTGTCTTGAATTCCCTGGAGACAGTGGTAAAAAGGTGAAGAGAATTTTTGCTTACTTATATATTTTTCAGGGTTGGGGGAAGAGGAGGTGTTGTAATAGCAATGTCCAAGAGAGACAATATATGATTAACCTTCAGAATACATGGTGTTGTCCAATCCACACAGTTAGAACACCTAAGTTGTTGGGGGTAATCTCTGCCTGTGGTACTGAAAAATACCTAGACCCACTCACTCACTCATTCACTCTCTCTCTTAAAAAGATACAGGCTGCAGAATCCAAAAAGATGATCTGTCAAAGTAACAGAACTGCCAAATAAATAAACCCTCCACTCTTTTAGTCACATCTTAAGTCCAGTTTTGCTACAATATTTGCATATTTTAAAAAATCACAATCTCTTAATAGCCGCCTTGGGTCCTTTTAAGGAGAAAGGCAGGGTAAAAATATTTTTAATTAATTAAAATGCTGCAAAGCGTCTTAGATTAAATGTTCAATATAATAACAACTATGTCCTCTTCCAGATTATGGAGACCCTTTCCAGGATTTTCTAGGTATGGAGTACTCAGAAGTGGTTTAACATTCCCTTCGTCTTGGTGTTCTCTGGGTCCATGTAGTTTGCCCAAGGCCGCTTAGAATGGACTCTTAGAATGACTCTTCTTCTACGAGGCACAGTGGAGAAACCGAATTTCTAACCCCTGCCCTTGCAGCCAAGTGTTGCATTTCAGTGAGGATGAGAACAGGCGAAAACCTTTAGCATAGATTTTTTAAAAATACCCCAACTGGCCAAATAATTTTGCTATTCAGCATATCAGGTGCTAAAAGCAGAAAAAGGGCAAAACGTACCACCTCCTCCAAATGCCTGAAGAAAACACATAAGAATGAAACACATGCCATATATTAAAGTAGGGATGCAGAGAGAACTTGGAAAAAAAAATCTTGTTCTCGGCAGTTTTCCAAGTCTTGCCATGCTGAAACTCCTTGCTAAGTTGTCCCCATGCACCAGCAATATCTATCAGCTTCCCATGAAAACATGACCCTTAGCCTTATTTCTCCTGTTTGTTTGTTTTCTATTTTCTACTTTTCTTTTGCGGAAGAAAACTACCAAATTCCTTTCCAGGGAATCCTGTGCCGAAAAGATGTCATTCTACATAGGAACTCTGACAGTTCTGTGCAGTTTGGTGTTTCCCAGGGGGAAAAAAGACTACAGATTCTTTAAGTCCTATGAAATGTTGTCAGGGAAAAAAAAATCACATAGAAAAATCATGCTACAGGGAGAAAAGAGGGATATTTTTTTCTCTGTTTCTTGCTGAGAGCAAGATATTGTGAGATTCACATCTTTGTACCAAACTATCTACGCAACAATGCATGAAGCAGCTCTAATACATGGAGATTCTTCCTGAAGTAGCCATATCTATACTGCTGCACCACTGCAATGAACCAGAGATCTCAAGTTCAAATTTTATATCTGTCATAGCTTCAGGTAATCCCTCCCTCTTCCTTAACTATCCATCTGTAAAACAGCAATAAGAAAAGTAAAATCCAGTTTATCATCCACAATATGACAATATATTTTAATGGGAAAAAAATCAGAAAAGAAACCCAGCAAACATTGAAGTGTTGTAAAATTCTTAACTGGGTAGAATGTTACTGTAAGGAAATGGAAGGAAACTGGGAATTGTAGTTATGCAAAAATGGAGTCTGTTAGGTTCTGTGTAAGATGAATTCAGAAAGAGATATTTTTCATGAGCTTGTTGTGCAGAGTTGTTTGTCAAAGTCACAAGGTTGGACAGTCCAGGAAAAGACAAAACAAAAGACCAAGATAAGACACCTGGAGCCTGAAGCATGAGAACTTTGGGCAGTGATCAAAGTGATCTGAGTTACACCCACTTGGATTTAATTGGGTGTCAGTTTGAAAGTGTAATGAAGGAGGAGGTCCTAAAGAGTTGTAAAATGAGAGGATTTGTGTATGTGTAAAACAGTTCCGTGAATGCTGTGGAACGTGAGACAGAGAGGCTTGTTTTTCTTTTCAGGAAGAAGGGGGGGAATAGCCCAGCTTCTAGATGCCAACATGTAGCGGTGTAGAGCAAAGATGATAACCTAGCTGCTTTTATTTTAATTAGAAATTGTACGTTTATTTAAACATTGTAACAGATGGATATGTGCAATGCTTATGCTTTGAAGCTACAACTGTATGCTAATGAATCTATTTTATTTTCTTAATAAAACAAATATAATTCTTCAACAGAGGACCAGTCTTTTGTTACAGCAGGACTATATCTAAATCCAGTGTGGATGAAAGAAAGGTAATAGTTGCCACTGTAAGTTAAGAGGTCCTACTGTCCTACTTGGTAAGGCTGTTGTGCATTCTAAGGAAACACAAAGCCTATGTTTTATTGCTTTGGAAGCAATCAAAGGTTACTTTTGAGGTTCAGGCTTGTCTATGGGGCTTATTACGCACTTCTGAGGCCTAGAGGACCTACCTCAGGGAATAAAAGTGGTAGTTTTGTGCCCAGAGGGACTCCCTGACCACGATCTTGGTCTCTTTAGGGAGACAGGATCGTTAGTTACAAAAAGGATGGAGAAATGAACATGGCTTGACTGCTGCAGCCATAGTGTCTGTACTTATCATAGTATTAAGATAGAACTTTAGGAAGAAGTTACAGACATTAATGGGTTAGGTCTTCCCATGGGCTTTGCAACTGTCAAGTTATCCTCTAGAGAAGCTGAGACAAACAAATACAGAAAGTTTGGTTTCCTTTTTTAAAAAACATATGACCAAATTTGCCCTGGATCTGCTTCTCACGTTAAGCAAAAGAAACTAGTTCCCACTCCTTCAAACTCATAGTTTGTGAGAACTTCAAAGCTTGCCCACTGGTCCTAAAGAAGGTTTTAACCTATGACCACATTTTTTTTGGCTAAGATTATTTCAGAGATATCTGGGAATTTCTCTTTTTCGTGCCATCCTTGATTTTACAATAGCCTAACAAAGAATTTCTGCTGGACATGAAAGCTAGCCTGTAGATGTATTTGAGATTTTAGTGGTCTAATAAAAGTATCATGTATGTGATGGTTTTGTGAAATAAGGAAGAAGAAATGGGCAATGATTTTCAAGGAGACAAGAGAAATAATTGGTGTGGATATACAAATGTCCCCAATGATTACTTTGTTGGATCTGGTGTAACAATGAATTGAAGAGAGAAGAAAATGAATTAATTGTTAAAATATTGACGGTGGCAAGGTTAATAACTGCAAAACATTGGAAGAGTAATAATCAAATTTTTAGGGAGGACTGGTATAGAGAAATGTGGAATATGGGTTGCAGGGGATGAGCTTATTTGCTCCACTAGCAGAATCCACTCCCTCAGTGTTCAGACCTTATTAGATTTTACCCTACGATTTCCTGTTATTGACAACATTGAACAAAACAGGTCAGATTCAACCTCAGTTGTATTTAAAAAATAAAAGAAATGCATAACTAAAACCCCATTCATTTCAGTGGGTATACTCTAATTATAACGAAATCTGGATGAGCCCAACGAACTGTTCACTGTATTCAAAATATGCACCAACTCATCCAACAATATTTGAACATTTCAATTTTATGTTAAAGCTTGTTATAGTACCTGGTCATGACTCTCTGCATATGCAATATATTTCTCTCCATATCGTCTATTCGTTAATGTGAACACAATATTTCCCATGTCCCAGTCTTCATCCTTTAGCTCCTTAATTATCTGTAAGATTAAAAGGAATTATTATTTTTGTCTCTGTTACACTTCATCATTTCTCCCTAAGCTTTTCCTTCTCAACTGTAAAACTAATATTCATATTCTTTCAGAAAATGTGAAATGGGAAAAGTATGTTCTTGGATTTATAAAATGGGATTTTTGTCTCAACTCCATAATATTCTACGTTTTAAACCCCATATTTTATTTTTCTGCCAAAACATCTGCCAACGTCTGATTAATAACTATGCATGTCAATGCTATTTAAATTGATTTCCTCTGTACTTCTGTAAAACAGTGAGGGCTATTTGCCATCATTTTAATGGTTGACTAAATGTAGCAATTTCACCACTAAACCTTCCTGTTTCTTGTTATGGAATACTGCATAAGCCTCTGATGATTGTATTGGCTCTAATTGAACCTTAAAAGAAGAGAAGTTATTTCTGTACTGTTTCACTGGGGATTTTACTGTCTGGCATGTCGCACAGAAATGCTTGGATCAAGTTAAAAATTAATTAAATATCAAAACAGGCTAATCTGCTCTTAGACCATGGCAAAATGAAAACAGAAAACTTCTTTACTTCCACTTTGCTAAACTGCATGGCACACCTAACATGTACAAAAAAACTTTTATTTGCTTAACCACATGTGTCATGTACACAAGTGAATCTTATTTTGGTATGATGACCTTCAAATGACCTAAGGAACTGAAATAGAATAAAATTGTATACATAGAATAGAATTTGTTTCTAGACACATACACATAGCCTTTGGTGTAACAATGTTAATCTATAAACATTGATGTAAAACACGTAACAAAGATTACTGTGGCTCTCTTTATTCATATCAGAGTGTTGCCCAGTTTAAAATTATGGACCTATATGAAATACAGGTAAAATTAAAACAAATTAAGATGTTAAAATAACCAGAAGCAGGCTACTTCAATAGCATTATCTTGGTCATTTGCCAGATCTTCTTTTGTACATGTGGCAAGGCATAAATTTCATGCACATAAGTACAGCATTGATTGAATTTCTCCATAGTCACAGATTTTTCCAGTATCTAGGTAGCCCCATTTTACTTGATTATTCTTTGATCTCCTACTTCATTTTGAAGTCTATTCTTCCAGATAGTCCAGCTACAGTTTTGCCCTGGTGGGAGACAATGTTCATCATTCATCCATTCGGCAAAGTCTGTTGTTTTTGTTCTCCATAGGTTTAGCCTAGCTTCTTCTGGTTTAATATATGGGAGAAACAGAAGGAGCCTCCTTGAAGAGTGGAAAAGCATTGTGAATACACTAGGGTGTCCCCTTGGGCAATGGTGGGCAGCCAGCCAACCCTTCACTTCCAGAAGTGTTGCACTATAAACTTGCTGATGAGTACTGATGCACCTCGCAGACTAGCAAGTTTTGTTCGGTACAATCGTTCATGGACTGAAGTCCACTTCAGCAGATGTAAGAGAGATGTATAACCAGTTTAAGTGCCAGAAGGTTTCATATGGTATATCATCTATGCCAGTTAACATAAAACGGCACCCCAAAGGAACAATAGTCTTCCTGCATTAGTAGTTCCTACTGCCTCTGCCACTGATCACTCAACTTCCTTTCTACTGTTCTCTAACTCAGTGGTCCCCAACCTTGGGCCTCCAGATGTTCTTGGATTACAACTCCCAGAAGCCTTCACCACCACCTCTGCTGGCCAGGATTTCTGGGAGTTGAAGTCCAAGAACATCTGGAGGCCCAAGGTTGGGGACCACTGCTCTAACATGGATTTGGAATGGAAAGGAGCATGGCTAGGAGTGAAGGCAGATGGAGACACACGTTTAGGAATGTCAAGTCATATTTAACATAACACTAGTGGAAAAAACATAAATTGTGATATTGTTCCATTAATGATTGCAGATTCTCCCAGCTGTTGCACATTCTCTAGTGGAAAAATGGTTGCATGGAATACCTGGTGAAATGAAATTATGCTACGTTATGAAAGCATTTTGAGTCTTGGGAGAAATCTGAAAGGGTGAATTATGCTTTAAAATAATGGACATTCTTCAAAGAGCAGAAAAGGTTGACCCTGCTGACCTTTTATTTTGCAAATCTTTAAAGCTGTAGCTAACACAAGAAACATACTATTTCTTTTATTAATGTCATCTTATGTTGCAATTGTTGAAGATGTGTTTTCAACTGTATAAATATGTAACTGATAGACCAATTCTTAGATATATCTGCCGATTTCCCCCCTGTTCCTATGATTCTCTCTTCTGTAGAATAGCATTTGCATTCTTAGAGAAAAGTTCTGGATTTACTTAGCATGCCATTATTTCAAAAAGAATGAGAGAAAAGTAGTTACAGATTTTTCTTTCTTTTTTAAAAAATCACCATAGTGCCACACTGGCAAGCCTAACATAGAGGTACGTCTAGCTGTGCTTAAGTCACCAGATTTAGAAATAGACAATTAGTGCGCCATACAATACTTCTCAACCTGCATGTGCGTAACAGATTCATTTTTAATCTTCATTTTGTTAGGAGTTAAGCTTGCTGTAAGGATTATAAAAAAATTCAACTCACAAAGCCATGACAATGAAAACTAAGCTATTAAATATTATCGCAAAACAATTAGTCATATGTTGGATGGCGCTTGGCAAAACAAAGCCGAGCAGTACCTTCTAGGGCAACTGGGGATCCCCCACTCCATCTCTTTTCTTTGGTATGCACAATGGAGCCAGGGGAGATTAATAGTGGCCACAGCACTGTGGCTTCCCAGTAAGCCAAGACAAAACATGTGAAAATACAATTATCGAAACAACAGCAACATTCCAAATATTTAACTATGAAAAGGGAAAGAAAGGAAGGAGGAAGTGACCATCCTCTGACCTGAATCCATTTGTCAGGAATTGCCATGGCCAGCCGATAATCAAATCCTGTTCCTCCTTCTGTCACTGGACAGCAAAGAGCTGGCATCCCAGACACTTCCTTGAAGAATAATTGAAGAGTTATTTGACAGGTAGGAAAATTTTATTGAGAGAGGGGAAAGGGTTTTCTGGAGAGGGGAAAGGAGAAAAAAAAAACCCTGTGTGGATACTCAACTACAAATACTGTAAAACTTTAAAATCCTACTACTATTACAAATGTACCGAACTAGTATTTCTATAAGAGGGAGAGTTTCCAACTGTGAGTTTCCTGTTACTTCTATCTTGAGGAAATGGGGAGGATGAAACAAAAAAATCGACATACAGCTTCAGCTTTATAAATTTAGTGTGTATGAAACTGTACATGGTACGTTCATGAGAGGAAATATGAAATTTTAATAAAATATATTATTCCGCTGTCCATTTACATTTCTCACTATTAATCGTACACTGGTATAATAGGAGTAGAATCTGATCATAGGCAACAATGAGAGATGCATTACTTCTCTAACCCATTTTTTGCTCCTGTGTGGGCATGGAAAATAATGGAAGAACATGTCTTCAGCCAGAGAATATTCAGAATTTTTAAAAAGCACATTCTGTTACTTAATTTTATCAGACAGGTCCTTACAGAACAGGACTACAAATCGATCCTACTCTAGACAATAGCGTGCTCCTCTCATGTGGCGCCACTCATTCCACTATCATTACATGCAAGCACAAATTCATGTTAGCCATTTGTAATTTAGAATATCAATAGTTCCTCCTGCCCTATTTCTTTCCACCATGAGCATGTGGATCAATTCCACATTTCGTATAGGAGCTCCCACAAGACAGAAAAAATGATGTATTGAAGTTGAAGTAGTTTTCAATTTAAGTAGAATAAATTGAAGGAACATCTTGTTTTTAAAAAATCTTAAATGAGGTAATGCAAACCAGCTTCGCTTTGTTTCATTGGTAGGAATACTGATAACCATCTGGTGGCTCACTGGATGATGGACTGCTTTTACTTGAAATGGACCACAAAATCAATGAGACAATCCTAAATTTAATACATCCCATAATTGCTTAATTTCATCAGCTTCTATTTTAAATACTGGATGTCATTGATATCTTGCTAATATCTTTTAAAAGGAGTATTTCAAAATGTTATAATATACACATTAAGGCTGGTTTGAATTATTTTATGAATAAGTGTAAAATCCTTATATCCCACACTTACATGGTAGCATGATGTTCTGTTTTTAAAGTTACCTAAAGTTGTTGCTCCTGCACAAACCCTCCCCAACTCCCCAGCTTAGATGTTTGGTGCTTGGATGCTTACCAGGTATTTCTGACTGGCTGTAATTCCCCTTCCGCACCCACTCCCAGAGGTATATTCATGCAAGTTGTGTACAAAATAATAACACAATGCTAAGTAATAAGAGACATAAATTGTTCAAGAGTCTAGCCATAATTCTTTGCTTGAAATAACTGCAAATGACATATGTGATCTTTCCATTTGAGTTTAGTCCTTTGAAGTTTAATAATTCTTCATGCCAAGAACATTCATTTGAACCTCAAAAAAGCACTTCTTATTGACTACATAATTTCATTTATAAATCATGCACAAAGACTTAAGCATTCCAAAGAATACTCATGATAAGCACTCCAAAGAATGCTTATCATTTATCAGAGACGAGAATTTTCAGTGATACATATATTAGCACAGCTGTTTTGGCAGTATTAAATGTAAGATTTCAACACCTTAAACAACTGGAGAATTTCTGCATATTACAAGCAAGTTCATGTATTAAAACAGAATATGATCCTCAAAAGAATTTTAACAATCACATTCCTTTTTTAAGTCTCAATATTTTCTTAATTAATCATCTCATCTGTGAAAAAATCTCACTCTGACTACTAAATTATACTACAGAACTAACTTCTTAGAAGAGTGCTAGTAGTTACCATGTATACTAAAAGAAAAGCATTTGGACAATGCTTTACATGTCTACTCACAAGTAAGCTCCACTGAGTTCAATGAGGCTTACTCCCCAGGAAATGAGTACAGGACTGCAGTGTAAATTAGATTAATTTTTTGAGCAGAGATTAAAACTATTAACAAGGTAAGCAATCCAGCCCAGAGTGTATTTAGGTTTCAGAGATTAAAATGACTGAGATTTAAGAACGTATTTAATTCTCCAATTGAAATCAATTGGATTGAAAATAAAATGTTTAACAGGGGCTTGATCATGCTTAAGGATAAATAAGTAGAAGTTGAAGTAATTGTAATTGATTATTGTTTAAGTTAAAACATCTTTCAAATAACAGAACAGCAAAAAACAATTATCGTAACATGTATTCTAAGCCATTACCTCTGCTATTGTTATACATTCCGGATGCAAGAGATGTATCATGTAGTTTGCCATTGTTAGGTATGCCAGAGCATCTTCATCTACATGCATACCAAAATATTCATTGTAATCTCCACTAAAGGCTTCACCTAATAAGTCAATGATAATAAAAAAATATAAATGTAGGAAGTTGATTCTGTAAGAATTAGTGCAGAATTTTGAAAGCAACGATTACAAAATTTGTAACTTTTGCGCAGCTAGATCCATAAATTACATTACAAGCATCACTGATAAGGAGACTGAACTTACCAACACCATGATGGTGATACAGCATAGATGATACACCATCAAATCGAAAGCCATCAAAGCTATATTCTTCTACCCACCATCTTAGATTAGAAAGAAGAAACCGCAAGACTTCCCAGCTGAAATATTAAGAACATATCCTAAATATTAAGGTGTATGATCAAATTTTCTGAAGTTCTCACAGTCATTAATTTATTTTCTCATGGAGGTGTAAGAACTTTTTCTAATGGTATTTATTACAAGTATAGCCTGCCTTACCAAAGTTGTATACCTGGCCCTTACCACACCCCATTTTAAGATAAGGTTTAGAGAGGAAGAGAATGGCCAAAGATCACCCAGTGAGTGTCATTGTCAAACAAAGACTTGAGCCTGTTTCCAAGTTCTAGTTCAATATTCTTAACACTCTTTTATCATTTCAAATAGGGTTGAGTAGTGAAAGAAGAAACAACCTTAGTTAGGAAACTATGGCCAATATTATTATTGTGCAGAAACCATCAGCCCACACCCAAACAGGTGAGTTCCCTTGAGGAGCCATTTCAGTCTGTTCCCTTCATAGGTCCATGACATTATCTGCACATTTCCAGCTTCACAAAATAGTGGATTGAGCAAGTTGCAATATATATACTACACATACATAGCACCCTAGTGGAATGTTCAGGATAATTGTTCAATTTTTATCGGCTGATTCAGCTGTCACACACCATCTCCACTAGTGCCAGTAGCTCTGTCCACTGGTTGAGTTTTGACTTCTCCTTTCCTCTATTGAAATTGTTGACTATCTTTCTAACCCAGTAGATACCAAATGGGATACAACTGGATCTGTTGTAGAACTAATCTACTCCAGTTGTGATGAGCAGCTCCTTGCCTCATCTCATAATCACCCTGTAATAGCACAGATAACTCTGATTTGGTGTGTTTTTGCACATTTATCTGAAAACAGTGCAGATGCCTGGTCACTATTTAGATCCATATTAAGGGCACAATTCAAACACAGATTTCAATAAATTCTTCAAAAAAAATACCAACCAATGTAAATGTCCTTAATTTGACACTAAATGATATCCTTTCAATTAAACAGCATATCCTTTTTCAAATGACAACTTTGACAACATTACTATGCTATATAGATTTAGAAAATAAATAGAACATCATGCAGGTCCTTTGTCAGTGTACGTATACATAAAACATTTTAAAATTAAGTACTTCTATTGCAACCTGGAAAAACGCTTCACAGGTTTGTCTTAAAATATGTATTCTTTATAGCTTTTGGCTTCCCATTCTTTCTTGGCTTTTGATTATCCAACTTCCAGCAGTGGCTCCATAGTTGGAATGGATTGCTGGTATAAGAAGGAGATCCCAAAGCCATATTATGATTCTTTGTAGCAGAGGTTAACAAAATAAAATTATTAAATTGTACTTTTACAAGCAATAGTGTTCTCAATTTGAAGTCATTAATGTTTGGATACTAGTCTTCTATTTAAAAACAAACAAAAAACAAAACAAAACAACAACCCAAAATTCAGAAAGCTATTTAATGCACCTAGGTTCTATTTCCAAAATGCGTCCTGCTACAATACAGAAAAAATGTTATGATTTTAAATATGATCACTTTAAATGTCTTATCCTTAAGAACTATCATGTTAAAAGAATCCAAAATCCAAAATTCATATTACAGTAAAGCCTTTACTGTGCCAACAACAACAAAAGATTAAAGAGACATATCATTCTTTCAAGTTTCCAGGTTAGAAAAGCTGTTGCAAAAAGGGATGAGGAGGAACAAGGATAGGGTAAGAGAGAGACAAAAACAAAAACAAAAAACAAAAAAAAAATCAAGAACAGATATGTCTTCATGACCCCATCCAGTCCCATGGTGACAGACAGCAGCAATCAACAGATACCCTATATGGTGCTATATCCCTATATCCAACATGCTGAAGCGGCACAGAAAAAGTGTTCTGGAACTCAACCCTGGGAACTCTCCACATAAAACAAGCCTACAGTTCAACAGTATATCACCAATCAGATGGTTATGAGAATGCCAAATGGAAGACCTCCAATTAAAAAAATTAAAGACCAAGTAGGAAACATGTTACACATTTTAGCAGCTACACTGCTACCCATGCTATAGCATTCTGAGTTTAAAGAAAAAGTAAAGCAAAGCAAAAAAAACAACAACCCCAAAACTTTGAATAACTTTGCAATTTACAATTTTAAAAAATCCAAAAGGATTCTTATGCTTCAGCAGCCTAGAGAGCAAGGAATAAGTGGCAGATAAGCAAAGACTAACAAAGACTTGCTTGCTTCCTACCTTCACCTGCCTATAATCACACCGGCATATTAAAATAAAAGCAGCAACAATAATGTAACAGTGAACACTAGTGCAAAAAACAAACATCTGTTTTAGCTCACTGGATGTTACTTAAAATTAGAGAATGTTTAAATGTACAGGCATTAGAGATGTAAGTAGCTCAATTTCTGTCATGTAACCCTCCTCCACACTAAAATGACACTTCACACATACATATATATTCTCATCCACAAAATATTTTTTGACCTACACATTTTTGAGAACTAGAGGGACAAGATAACCTTCAGAACAAACAGTTTTTGTAATGAGAATTTCAGAAAATTGTATAAATTTTTTTTATTTTTTTTTAATCAAGCCTTCAGCTATTCGCAGCACAGAACTATATCTACACAGCTACAGTTTAGCAAGAAAGCAGGAGGCTTATATTTCAGATGAAATGTCCAATGCATTACAATTATTTCATTATTAAAGTACTTAAATTAGAGGAAGCCATAATTAATCTTAGGCAGCACAGATAAGAACATCATAAGAAATGTTGAGTTAGAGAGGAGGGTGAAGCTCTGGGAATACTAATCTGAGGTCAGTGAACATATTAACTTCCTTCACTTCCTTTTGCACACATAGACTGGTAGGGAAAAAAATAGAAATCCCAAGAGACTGAATATTAATAAAAGGAACGGAAAAATTGTTGTGTTCAATTGCAGTATGTGGCTAACACAAGAAAGCTCTTAAAAATACTGCTAATTTATATAGCACCAGCTTCACAGAAAAGTCCAGAAATTGAAAATTTTTTAAAAGTGTATTAGTTACAGCTGTAAATCCAATGCCCCCAAAATATAGATAGCCATCAGTATAGTTACATTTTAAAGCAACTCATTACTTTCCTAATTCTTAAAGATAAATAAATGGTTGTTTCTTAGTTACTTTTTAAAAACAACTAAGATCTGAATGTTTCTCATACAACCAGACAAGGTACAGTACAAGCCAGTGGTTCAACTATTTGATATTCTTTCTCCATTATTTAGTCAGCTACATCCATCTAACTACAAAACTAACTTTAAAACTATAATTATACTGTAAAAGAGTGCCATTATTTCTCAGTACATTGTAAGGTAACATAGTTTTATATCTGACAACATTTGTACATTTGAGATGCATAGAGAGAAGTATTAAAAGACAATCTGAAGTGCATATGTTTACAGGCACTGTGATGCTGATGGAGCAGCAAGGGAAAAGGGACAGGTATAATCAGAGATATATATGCTAAGAAAGTTACACACATGGCATTTGTGTCACTTGGAAAAGAGGACTGGTGGGGGGGAAGCAAAGTGTTAAAAGTATACAAGCTTGGAGAGTGACAGGCAGTATCACTTAGGCAAACTTGAGGTTTGAGATGCAAGTAGCTGCAAAAGACAAAGTATAAAGAAAGTATAAAGAACAGCCAAGAGACGCAAAGTCTATGCACATAAGAGAAGGAAAGACCACCAACAGGAGTGCATTAGGATAGGAGAGCATGGAAGACATGAAGGGAAATGGACAGAGGCTTTATGCCAGATGGTAAAGAGAAACCAATCTAAAGTTGGTTCGATTTGAATTGCAAAAGGAGTTGAATTATTTCAGTGAGATCAGTCTGGACAGATGGGACAAAGGAAGTTGAGAAAGGATTAAGTAGACACACCCAAGGTAGGATGTACCCACAGCATGATGTTTTGAAATTCTGGACTACTGCAGAAATGATCTGAATTAGCTAAAGCTTATACATAGGAAACTAATAACATGGATAGCAGTTAATACTTTTTCAACCATTATGCTTCCTCATTAGGGTAGAAGGCTGGGTGCCCTCTCCTCATTATTTGCTTTGTTTTCTGTTCATTAATTGCTTTTCATTTTGCTGTTGAATCTCTGGCAAGCGCAATAAGACTGGGCGGGTTGAATCCAAGCGCAGTTCATGAATGGGGTGTGGGATGTTTTACCCCCAAATTTTCCAATGAACCACCCCACAATCCTGGTCCCAGCTGGGTCAATAAAATATTATACAGATAGAAGAGATGTGACTTGGCAACAAACTGGATATGGGATGAGAGAGAGAAGGTTCAGATTGCTGCTTCAAAGCCTTTTGACATTGGATTTACTTCTTTACAAAGAGACCCCTACAGGGCCAGTTTTGTAGCCTTTTCACATGTTGATTCTGCCATGCAATGAAACAGAGAGTTTGTTGTCAATATTCTAGGAGCAAAAAGTGTCATGACCAAACATTAGTGCAACTCCCTCTTCTTTTGTACAATCTCCTTTTACTTAGGCTCCTTTCTAGCATCATCAGAAAAAAGTTGTCTGCCTGCTCCCCATAGATTTATCACATACTCCAAAAACATCAATGTATGGGAAATAATGCTTTGGGCCATCGTGCCCTCATTAGTCTTACCTTTAGGCCTGGAAGAAAACTGGATACAAAGCATTCCCCAGAGGTCAGCTGAGTGTGGAAGATGCAGGAATGTGTATAGAAGGAGCTGTTAAATGTGGACTAGAATCGGTGAGATCTGATTTCCTCAAATCACCTTTACTATATCTTAATTATATTTAATAAAAACAGAAAGGGATTTTAAAATGGCTTTCTTTTAAGAAAAACTAGTGAAATCCTGGGACGTCAAAAGTTCTTCCAAATCTGTTAAAAGGATTACTAGTCTATGTATTTTCTAACCTAACAATGAAGAAAACAACAGAAGCATTAGAAAAAAGTTCTAATACAAAATAAAACTGACTTTCTTTCACCTCATCTGGGAGCAAATATGTAGTAGCTGCAAATCTAGTAAATCCAGTTACATGCATATTCTAAACAGTCAGAGAAATGAAATCTAAAAGGTTAGTGGAAATAGTATTTCAAATAGTAACAGAGTCAAAGGGGGAGGGGCTACATAAAGTCTTTTCAAAAATCATTAATTTCTAGTTAAATTCCTGATTCATTAATTTCTCTACTCCCTAAAACTGGAAATCTCCCAATACTAATTTGGATTCCGACGCTGTCGTTCAGGCACTTGTCAAATATAAATGAAGGGCTCTGCTTTTCAAGTGAGGTTTTGTTCTTTTGTGGATATTAAAAATGAAATACATTTAGTGGAAGCTAAAAAGATCTATTGACTTGAGAGACAGTCTTCTGAACAGCTTGGTGAAATGGTGTATCTTTATAATGATTTAAGATTGATTCAGTGATACATAAGAAAGTGAACAGAATAAGAAAGCAGTCTAGCCAAAAGGTTTTCCATTCACGCGAGAGAGGATTTTATGTAGTATTTGAAGCACAAGCCAAAATTGGCTCAGGCACATACACATTGTTAACAAACACAAAGTGATCTTCATTTATTCAGTGATGATGGCAATAAAATGAAACCGATCTCTCAGTGAGAAACATCTATAATTCCAATTCAGTGATGTCCTCTGATGAGGGTATTTTGCCTACAGAGAACTATTACCATTAAATTGTATTCATTTATGTTAAAAAGTAAGGTCTGATTTATGCTGGATTAAGTCATAAAGAAGGTTGGAATGTTGAAAAGGAAGATCACCAAGCATTACCACTACTAATAGACAGGTTAAGATAAAACGTTGTGCTTTGACACTAACTGTAGATGGACACATGTCTAGAACTTTTATTAGCTGATGGAAGTAGATTCCTAACATTAGCGAATACACAATTGTGACTGGCACTGGTAAATCTCTGGGTGTCACAGCTGAGGCCCTCAAACTCCCAGTCTAGAATCTGAAAGTAATTATTTAATTCTATTCACACACTGAAAGGGAATCAGATATATGCAAACCATGTTTATACGTACATCAGCTTTGCTGTTTACAAATCATCTCAGTGACAATGACTCAAGGCTTCCTACTATGTCAAGTAAACATACTGTTCAGCCCCCAAAGAGGGACTCTATTTCATCCTGTCATGGAATCTAGGCCTAGTGACACTTGGCAGGAGAGAAAGATGAAAAGAAGACTGAAGTAGTTGGGAATGAAGCCAGAACTAAAAAGTTATGGCCAACAGATGGCTGACAGAAAAAGTGACAACCAGTGCCTCATCATTCACTCCTCCCACCCTCAGGACCATTTAGCGATGCAAGATGTGTGGCCTAATGTTGTTGCATCACAGATTTTATCATCTCCACATCTGGCAGCCAATGAAATAGAGCAGCTCCAGAAAACACCAGTTTTTTTGCATTATACCACAACACATTTTGTGATGTAGCTCTTCAGTCAAAAACACATGACAAAACATATACAGGGAGAGAAACTGTCCACTAAAATGTGTACATTAGTGAAAATAATCTACAAAAATATGTAATATATCGGGGGCGGGGGGAAACAGAAACTGAGTGAAACCAGAATGGACAGATTCACCCATCTCTAGTTCTAGCCATTTTACCAGGGCTGGTAATGAGGGGACTTTTTTGGAAGTCACTAATTCATAGGGTCACCGTAAATCAGAAGCAACATGCTGACACATAACAGCAAGTTCCAGCCAGAGTCGCCTATGCTTCAGAAATACTTCTTTTATGACAAAAATGAAAGCACTTCCTGCTTTTCTGCTATACCTTGAAGCATTTTAGCTGGTATCAGAAAATAGTAAAGAAATAAAAGTTCTTCCAATGCAGTATGTAGTATGCACATATTAATATAAATTACTGAACAACAGAACTTGCTGCAATAAATCCACCCCGGATTATTTCTCCCTAAACAATTTCCTATGTAGATTTTCCATACTATACAGATCTCCTGAGATTTAATTAAAGGGAAGAAGGATAGCCTTCTAAGACAGTAGTCCAGAGATTTCAGAGTTGTGGATACTTGCATTCTGAAATTTAATTTGTTCAGCTGGAAGACTGTGGGATTCTTTTTTTAAAAATCCACACAACTCTACAGTATGCTCACACCTGTTATAACAGTGCTTTACTTCTCAAAAGACTAATAAAAGGGCTTGGATGGTCAATATATGCAAAGAAAGTCAACACAGAAAGATGATTTGCTCACCTATTTCTTTTCTTTCTCTGTTTACCTGGAGACAGAAAACTAGTCTTGTTGGATTAGACCAAAGGTAATTCTGTCTTTATGAGTGACCGCTTAACGTGTTTTACAGCATAATAAACATCTTGGAAAACTAACAATTACCTTCAGTGTCCCTCACAAATATCATAGTATATAATTTAATTAGCATACAATTTTGGGTTTATGAAGCTACATTTTAAAGACCTCTGCACACAGCTGTGTTTGATTGTAGATAATAAAGAAAACTGGATCCCTTCAATGGAAATTATATGTTATTGCAAACTTTTCTAGCTAAAGCAACATCTGTGGCTTGAAGTCTCCTATTCTGTCATCATGAGCCCTGCCAGCCTTGTCCACTTCTTGGGGGCCTCCCTCTTCCATTCTTTAGTCCATAAAAGCACAACACCAATGATCAAACGCAACAAGATTTATTGTAACTTGGGTGGGGAAATAATCTAACAGATAAATAACTTGATCAGAGTTTGTGGTCCCAGTTACATTCACTAGTCCAGTGGTTCTCAAACTGGGGTCCCCAGATGTTCTTGGACTGCAATTCCCAGAAACCTTCACCACTTGCTGTGTTAGCCAGGATTTCTGGGAGCTGCAGTCGAAGAACATCTGGAGACCCAAGTTTAAGAACCACTGCACTAGTCCACAATCTGTGTTCTTTGTATCTTGCCCTCTGATTCCCTTTAACCAGGAGGGGCTTAAGTCTGGCAGAGAGTCGAGTTCCCATCACTAGGCTCTCAGCTAGTCCAGTTCCTGTAGCCTCAGAGTTGGGGTTCCTCCACCGTTGCACTGTTTAAAAATCATAACTCAAAAACTCTTTGCCCAAACCTCCTCAATTTTGGCACAGAGCAAGAGCAGACTGTCTACTACATTTGTGCCAGTTGATGCTGGTCTGAAGCTTAGTGTCAAAGTTTTAAAAAAATTGTTTCATCTGCCATTTTTAGAATTGCCTTGTAGAATGTTGATTTTCTCTGCTACACAAAAACATGGCTGCACTACTGTGCAGCTGTAATTATCAAATTCACAAATGCTAGTTTTGGGGAACATAAACTTGCTGATGTAGCCAAAATGACATGTCCCATGATGCTACAGCAAATTTGGAGCAACCAGTACAAAACTACCAAAGGAAGAAGAACATGGAAGGGGAAAAGCTGAACCAATCTAATGAAGAATAGGAATACTCAGTAGGTACAGAATGCTTACTAATCACAGTGGGGAAAAATAAGCGAGGGAAATGAATAAATGGAATGCTGTGGAGGTAGATCTGGCTGACTTGCAAAATGAACAAGAGCAACCTGCACTGCAACAAATCTGAACAACTAGCTTTCCCCTTTGTAAAAGCATTTTATAATTTGCTTGGATAAATTCCAGTCAGTAGTGCCCAACAATCAGAATTAAGTCATTGACAAGGTTTAACCAAGGTTATTTAGCTTGCAGTTTGTCAAGGGGTCCAGCTCATGTGACAAGGGGTCCTGCATACACTGCAAAGAACACTGTATCCAAAGACTGCTCCCATTCCCAATAAAATTCAGTGTGGTGGAAAGTTTAATGTTTTTGCTGCTGTCACTGACATGTAGTGAATTTTTGGAAATGAAATGCAGCAGCTAGTCTGCTTCCTAGAAACATTCTAACTGCTTTAGTGTGCATATGATACTACTTCCAGTTTTCATCCACCTACACTGGATCCCACTTCACTTGCAGATACAATTCAAATGTTCATCCTTATTTATATCCCTTTATATTTGGGTAGGGACCAAGAGATCTGACCATTCATTCTATTAGATCTTGCCCGATCTATGCACAAGACTTCCTATACATCTCACCACCTTCAGAAGCATGTTTGACTAGCACACAAAGCAGAGTCTTTTCTGTTCTGGCACCTATAGGATTAGAATCTTGGACTGAATTTGACTCACTCGTCTTTTATCTGCAGGTATGACTCTTTCATGCATATATGCTTTTATGACCTTTGCATACCCTCTTATATAGCTTATATTTATTGTTTTTAATCTCCTTTGCCTTAGACTTTATTACATTATTATTCTGATTACCATATTTATATTTTAATGTGTTTTAGCTATTTTACAAAACAAATTGATTTTTTAAAAATTGAACTAAAATTCCTCAGTAAGCAGACATATCTTTTATAGATCCAGATACTCATTTAAGGTATGAAACATTTTCTACATGCATGCCAATACAAGGGTTTCTTGCTCCATAATCACTCAGATTCTTATGATACTGGCTGGAATTGTTTTATTTTTGTGGCAATTACAGTCATAGGGTTAAATGATTTCTGCAAAAGTAACATTGAGTAATTATAAGTGTGCCTTCCAAGGGCTGGTTCTCACAATCTCAAATAGGCAAACACTGCAATACAATATAGCAGGATACCCCCAATGTGCACTCCAATGCACATATGACACACTTGCACCAATGGATGTACTCCATAAAATTTTGAATGCTACAAAACCATTATTCTGAATCATATTTCCTCTTCAGAAAGTCACCTTCTATATTAGAAGAGTGATGGCGGGAGCCAGGATACTGTGTTATCCTTCCTCTGGTGTTTAGGCTACCCGTTTCAGTGACATCCAAATAAGACTTATGTCACACACACACACACACAACACAGTATACTGCCTGCCCTCTGTGTTCATAAACTAATATAAGGAAGCTGTATAAATGTGAGGAAATGGGAGGTGACAGCTCAGCTGAAAATGTAGGCTTCCAAAAAGCATGATAATAAAGGTACCTGCATGCAGTTGCTATGAAAATATCTCTCATCTGCAACTATTTTAAAGTACAATGATGTTAGTCATATTTTTTTCAGCATAAAAAGTTTGGCACCTCTCACAAGTGATTTATACCTACTTTGCATAGTCGAAAAGTCGACTATCCCATAGTGTATGTGTCCCTCTAGGACCAGAGTGGAAGAAGCCAGCATCTGTACCATCAAATTTGTTCAGTCCATCTTCAGAATTCTTCGAGGCGTGACTATGTACAACATCCAAGAGGACTGTAATTCCCATTGAGTGGGCAACATCTATCAGTTCCTTCAAGTCATCTGGAGGTCCATAACGGCTAAAATGTATGAACATTTAAAATTACTGATTGTCAAAATTCACATTGTGATCCCCTTCCCCCATGCTTTACCATATTACATAAAGTGGTAACATGTACAATTTGTATGTGTAAGGTTTCTACCATTTTAGGGTAGAATATAAAGACTGTGATAACACTTTAAAAAGTGACTGCCAATCAGCAGGGTCAATTATAGTGTGATTCACAGAGCACAACTTTTGAATAAGTAGCCATGTTAGTCTGTGGAAGACAAGAGAGAGAGAGAGAGAGAAATGTGGCATTTAAAGGCTTAACTACTAGATTTTATTGTGAGATTTCATAGTTCAAGGCATGCCTGAGAAAGTGGACTTGATCCATGAAAAGCTCACATTAAAATATAGCAGTTGTTAAGGTACCACAACATTTCTGTCTCTTGAATTGTACTGTTCTGTTGTTTTTCTTCTTTTGCCTGACAGAGTATAACCTGAAGTATGAGCTACCTTCTACTTTCTGTTTTCCTTGTGATGGCACATGTGTGAATACTGAGAGAAAGAGGGTGAAAGAAGACACTGAACAGGAAGCTTTAAACAAGTAACTAAGTCTTGCCTCAGGTGTATGAAAATGAAAGTCACTCTATCTCACATAGATACTGTGAGCATACATGAGATATAGGCTGTAAAGCACTTCGCATAATAAAAATACCTTAGAAATGAAGGACTGAAATTTTAATTTGCATCACTTAGCAGTCATTTCAGGAGGAAATTATATCTCAGTTCACATTCTAACTAGTTTTCAGAATCTTCTGCAATTCAGAAGCATAAGAGTCTTGATTGCAATGTTAAATAAATCTAGAAATGGAACTGTAGCACAAAATGATATTAAGAGAAATTGTACCTATAGCAGTACGTAGCCCCACATAACCACAAATACAATGTGATGTAATCTCTATGATGTAGCAAGATACTCTGGACTGCAAATGAGAAGCACTCCATTGGTTACAGAAGAAAGATCTCCTCATCTATTATAATATCAAGTTACATGGCAGATTCCAGTCTAGTACTGGAAAAAAAGAAGCACAGCAACTAAATGTTTCTGCCTGATATAAAAGGCACGGTATTTTTTAAGCTTCTAACATGGTCAGGCAATCTGGCTAGGTCTGACAACTGCAGTTCAACAAAATGCAGAGGGCCACATATTTCCCATATATCCTGAATATATTTTTCATTCTCCTGCTCCATCTCCCACCTGTCCCCTCTCATCTGATGCAACAAAGCCATCATATCTCTATTATTTGGTTATTCAGAAGCTGTGTGATCTAAAGCCACCCAGACACCCACATACAAATGGGCTACTGATTTTCATGTACACTGTCCCAAAATCAAAACAAATGAAGTTGCAAATATATATGCAACTAGGCTATAAATGAAAAAGTAATTTATTAATTTATTTAACAGAACTCACAGTGTGATGCCTAGCTGTATGCATCCATAACATGCACGTTGGTAAACAGCAGCTTTAGAGGAAGTAATTGGGCTGACAGTAAGCAGACTGATGGTCTGCCTTCTCTGAAGACCACTGGCTCTTTCTAAAATCGTTTAAACTTTAAGGAAATTATTTAAAGGCTTTTTCTGCAGGGAGGAGAGAAGCTGATAGGAACACCAATCTCTGCATTGCTGGCATTGGCAGCATAAGGCTAACACAAAATTGCCACCTTGTGCCTTAACAGTCACTGATTTGGGACAGCTATGAAAGCAAGCCTTCTCCTTTATAAGGGAAGGCTATTCTTTACTTTAGTTTGGAAAACTCAGCAGTGGCCAGAGGACTGGAAAAGATCAGTCTACATCCCAATCCCAAAGAAGGGCAGTGCCAAAGAATGCTCCAACTACCCTACAATTGCACTCATTTCACACGCTAGCAAGGTTATGCTCAAAATCCTACAAGGTAGGCTTCAGCAGTATGTGGACCGAGAACTCCCAGAAGTACAAGCTGGATTTCGAAGGGGCAGAGGAACTAGAGACCAAATTGCTAACATGTGCTGGATTATGGAGAAAACCAGAGAGTTCCAGAAAAACATCTACTTCTGCTTCATTGACTATGCCAAAGCCTTTGACTGTGTGGACCACAGCAAACTATGGCAAGTTCTTAAAGAAATGGGAGTGCCTGACCACCTTATCTATCTCCTGAGAAATCTATATGTGGGACAGGAAGCAACAGTTAGAACTGGATATGGAACAACTGATTGGTTCAAAATTGGGAAAGGAGTACGACAAGGCTGTATATTGTCTCCCTGCTTATTTAACTTCTATGCAGAATACATTGTGCAAAAGGCTGGACTGGAGGAATCCCAAGACGGAATTAAGATTGTCGGAAGAAATATCAACAACCTCCGATATGCAGATGATACCACTCTGATGGCAGAAAGTGAGGAGGAATTAAAGAACCTCTTAATGAGGGTGAAAGAGGAGAGCGCAAAAAATGGTCTGAAGCTCAACATCAAAAAAACCAAAATCATGGCCACTGGTCCCATCACCTCCTGGCAAATAGAAGGGGAAGATATGGAGGCAGGGACAGATTTTACTTTCTTGGGCTCCATGATCACTGCAGATGGTGACAGCAGCCACGAAATTAAAAGACGCCTGCTTCTTGGGAGGAAAGCGATGACAAACCTAGACAGCATCTTAAAAAGCAGAGACATCACCTTGCCAACAAAGGTCCGCATAGTCAAAGCTATGGTTTTTCCAGTAGCGATGTATGGAAGTGAGAGCTGGACCATAAAGAAGGTTGACTGCCGAAGAATGGATGCTTTTGAATTGTGGTGCTGGAGGAGACTCTTGACAGTCCCATGAACTGCAAGGAGAACAAACCTATCCATTCTGAAGGAAATCAACCCTGAGTACTCACTGGAAGGACAGATCTTGAAGCTGAGGCTCCAATACTTTGGCCATCTCATGAGAAGAGAAGACTCCCTGGAAAAGACCCTGATGTTGGGAAAGTGTGAAGGCAAGAGGAGAAGGGAACGACAGAGGACGAGATGGTTGGACAGTGTCACCGAAGCTACCAACATGAATTTGACCAAACTCCGGGAGGCTGTGGAAGACAGGAGGGCCTGGCGTGCTCTGGTCCATGGGGTCACGAAGAGTCGGACACGACTTAACGACTAAACAACAACAATTCTTTACTTAGGGACCTACTTCAGCACCATGTATTGCTACATTTTAACAGAATACTGACTCTACCACTAAGGTGTCACAATGAATTCCTCAGGTTGTTTCCAACTTCAGTTCATCCAAACAGGAAGAACACAAATGCTGAAGTGCTATCTATCTATCTATCTATCTATCTATCTATCTATCTATCTATCTATCTATCTATCTATCTATCTATCTATCTATCTATCTATCTATCTATCTATCTATCTATACCAATTTTTATTCCTCAAAATTTGGGGTTCTAAATGCAGTGTGCTATTCCAAATGAATTATACCCTCACAGACTCTATAGCACAAGGGTTGCAGGTTCTTTTCATTGCTTCTTAATTTATCTGCAAAGAAAAACAATTGGGTACATTTCACAACCAAATGGTCAAACCCCCAAAAGTGACCTATATTTATTAGGATGAAGTCTCTTCACATAGCTTATTGCACCAGCACTCTGCACAATTTATGATCACATACAGAGTTCGGCAGAGGTATGTACTCTTCAAATTCACATGAACTGAATGCATTTTTCAAACATACAATGTATTCAAGACTAGCAAAAAAATTGAAGGTTGTTAAAGAAGGAAAACCCCATGAAACATTTCAGTGTTACTATAGCATCACAGAAGTCATTTTCCCCTGCATTCATCCATAGCTGTACTGTAACATTTAAAGGGTTTGCAATTGGGTAGATATTTTTCCCTAAAGAAATGATTAAATGCCACTTTTACCCAATGCAGGACATCAGATCTCTAATGTGTATGCGTTAAAAGAAACAAGTACAATAGATTCTAAATATTTTTTAACAGATGTGGGATGCTGTCCACTCAGTATTGCACCAACACAAGGGGTTTAACAAGTCAGTTTGAATTATCAATGCAATGAAAGAGAAAAGAAGATAATACAAAATGAAAGCACTCTAACATACCTTGATGCAGCAAAAAAGCTTGTAATCTGATAACCAAAACTGGCATAATAAGCATGTTCCATCACTGCCATTAACTGAATACAGTTATATCCTGTTTTGAAACAAAGAAGAAAACACCACTTGATGGTAGTGGCAGGCCTGTTCAAAATTGTCCAAACCAATAAAAATTGCCTTTATCTATGAGACACGCTACATTTAGTAAGATCATTTACACAATAAATGATTAGCAAACCTACCAAAATAAAACCCAAGGGAAAAATGACCTCCCCATCTATTCTTCGAAGGCCGGTTTCTCAAGTGATCCCCTAAGTGCACTCAAACATTAGCCTTTTAGGAAGAAATATGTGATATGCAAATACAGTCATAATTCAACTCCAGAATATTAACTATCCCAATCTACATGTCCTGAACTTCAACTGCACTTTTGATATTTACAGTGTTGATCATAAAAGGAAAAAGAGTAACTGACTATACACATATTAAACCTTGAGCTTTCCTTAATGTTTCAAACATATTCAATTTCCATCTAATCGTTAACATATTTTTCTCCAAATTCATTTCCCTCAAGGAATCTCTCTAAAAGAACAAACATTAAAGCAATGGAATTTTACTTTGAAGCTTACTGAAGGAGCTGAGGACCAAAGAAAAAGAAAAACCTTTCTTTTTGTCCCTTATCCAACCCAAAATGTTTTTCTGTGATATTAAATGAAGGCAATCTGAAGGGAAAAGTACAGTTTAATGATGAAACCTCCAGCACTTAAAACAAATCTTTTACTAAGCTAACTTTTATGTCAGCAAATAAATGCTCCTTCAGCCACCAAGCAAGGATTATAGGAAAGGATAACCTTCAGATCTGTTTTGAAAGTCTGGACAGGAGAGTTTCCACCTGATTCTTAGCTTTAACTAAAATTTTTGACATAACATTTAACCTGCCTCTGAACAAACTTCACCAGTGTTTATGCAAGTCAGCTGTGATCCCAATATTTTTCTTCTGACACAACAAATCAAATAAGAGTTAAGAGGTGTATGACATCAACTTAGGTTGCAATCACAGTTGATCTTGGTACATTAAACTGAGACCTTCTTCTGATTCTAGCTATTTTTTAATTCAGCAGAATTGCTTTATAATTTTTCACAATTCAGTCCACAGTGACAAAACAATTTTCAATACTATTTTTGCTGTCGTTACTATGTTTCTTCTTTCCTTCAACACCCAACTATTTTGTCCTACTGGGCATCAGATATAAACCATATTTTATAGTAGCAGTGAATAAAGTGTTAAAACATGCCTCCACAAACATTCTTTGAACATTTTTGTAGTTTAGTAAGTCTCCAGGCAGAATGACATAAACTTTTAATGTACGGAATCAGATAGTTTGTACACGGCTATTTTCATTTTTTTCCCCATGGCAACTAATCCATTAATGTCTAAAACGCTGTAACAAAAATAACCCTGCTTACTCTCTAAAAGCTAAGAAAAACATTGCCTACTCTATTTGTAACACTATGGTGGCATGCAACTAGATTAATAACTAGATACAGGAGTGTTATTTCAAAATGTTGTACTGCACAAATAATGATCTAAACACTATGAAAAGCATTCGTTTGCGTCTGGATTTCTGACCATTTGAAAAATTTAAAGAGAGCCATTATTTCAGTAAATGTTCTGTACACAAAAATACATCGCTATGATGCATTAAATATCAACACAAGAGACAATCCACAGACCCTCAAAATGAGCTCTTCTAATAAAAGCACAGGGCTCATTAAAAATTTATCTCAGAAGAAGCCTTAGATATTACATACCAAGATCCTTGACTTTCGGAAGTACATTGTGTGTGAAGTTTTTATATGAAGCTATTTTCCCTTCAGGGGAAGCAATTCCCACATGAGATTCATAGATCCTTAAGCTTTTCGGCTTCTTAGGAATAGGATGTCTCCTCTATACAAACGGGAAAATAGTTTGAGAATAAAAATGTGAGAAGCTGCCCATTATATTAGTCAAGAAGTAGTAATCTGTGTTAAAATCTGAAAAAGCATATGCAGTTTAAAATAATATAACCATTATATAAAGATATCACATCATTTTTTGTTGGGAAGGAATCTGCCTCCAATCTTGATTTGGCTTTTACAGCTTCTCTTCAAAACATTTTGTTTTGGACAAGATAGCCCTCTGCAGCCAGACAGCACAGCAATGACCAGATATTCAGCAGCAATGACCAGATATTCAGCTAGATGTATATGTTCATCCTGTCCAATGACTCTCCCATAAAACCAGAGGAGTGTTTTCTCTTTATACCCCTGCTGTTCAATTAAACCAGTGTTTCTCAAAAATCTCTCCTCACAGAAAATCTGTTTCCATGTTGATCTGACCACCAAGCAACCCTAGCATGCTACGAAGTCTCAGTTAACATAGGGGAACTAGACAATTCCCTTGAACTTCATCATTAACATGTAGAGAGAAACAAACAGCAGAGAAATGTGCAAAAGGTGTTTCCCTATAAACAAGCAAGGGAAGAAAAACAGTGGTCATTTCTGCCATCATCAATTTCCTCACTGAAGAATTCTAGCTATGCTTCTAGGGAAATGTAGGGATTTGAAGAAGGCTAAAAAATCAGCACATGTTTTGAAGTATGTCAATCCATATTTATCAGTTTCATTAGTGTTGTCTGCAAGGAACATTACCCTCTAAAACTGTTGTACCATCCTCCACCCCAAACTTTCTCATCCACGCTTCCGCTCATTAAATCCAAAGGTTATTTTACTGAGCTTATTAGAAGGAATAGAGCAGAAAGAACATCATGAATTACTAACCCATCTCTTGACTGCAGGAAAAAAAAATGCAATTGTAATGAACTTGTGTAACTCTGTAATGCCTGCCATACAAGTATGGATTACTAAAATGTGGAATGTGCTGGAATGTCAAAGCTCACAGAAGCTGTGAGATTATAGAACGATAGACAGAGCACAGAAACTTCTCTAATAAGTTAGTGACTTTTTAGTTACTGGTTTTGAAAGGAGATGGGTGTTTTGCAATACTAGTATGGATACTCTGCTATTGCTATGTCAGTTTTACAAATACTTTTCTTCTGGTTGGCCTATATTGGTTGCACATTCAATCTATAACATAGGCACATTAACTAAAAATATGTAAGAAGTAACACAAAAATATGAATGAAGTTTTCCTAGACGTGAAAAGTGAAGGCGTGAAAGCCTTCGAGAATACATTTCCCTAGAAGCCTAGACTCTTTAGAAAAACAATGATTAGAGTTCAGTTGCTTTCATAGTTTTTCTATTGTCTATGATGCAATGTTTTCCTTTTCCTTCCCATGCACCCATAGTGATGTCCACAAACTGTCTCTCTCTCCTCCCCATGTACCCATGGTGTGTCCACAAACTGTCTCTTGAGGGTTCGGATCAGGAGTCTGGGGTGCACAAAATACTGCTATGGAAAGGGGAGCTCGCCTTCTCACAATTGTGCTGATGGAAGCAGCTTTGAAACCATGTTGTTCATTGGCTTTAGGCCAGAAGGGTTCTACTGAGATGCCATATGATTACTATGACTTTGGAAATAGGACCATACTCCAAATATTATAGAAGCATTATATTTCAACTTGATTTCATTCTAAGGATTATATTAGGCATTAGTCCATTTTTCCACAAATATTTTCCTCCAGAATTTTATGGAGGCAGTCATGGAAGCCCTCAAATGCACCAGGTAGGTGACAGAGATATATTTTGTATCAGTTTTACTGTACACTAAAAGGAACATGTTATCTCCTTCTAATAAGCTATATATTATACCAAACAACTGAGAAAGTCTTTGTAAATATTGAAGAAGAAACCCAATGAAACATGAACAGAATGGTCTTTTTTTAGTCCAACAGAAAACACAGGAAATACAATTTAGAAAGAACTGGCAAAACACTACCACTTCATCCCACCTTACATTTCAAACATGTTTAAACTGCTTACTCTATATGGAAGGGGTGGGTCCCAGAACACCCAGTCATAGTTGATATTGGCATCCTCACGAACTACGTATCTTGCCCAAGGAGAAATGCGATAGAGAATCTCTCCGTTTTGAGTTTGTATCACAAGCTACAAAAATCAAGAGTGAAAGAAAGAACAAGGTTGGAATTAGTTATTAGTGTTCACATATAGGTGCCACTAAAAGCAACAGTCTCACATTTTGTCCCTCCTAATAACATTTTATAGTTCAAAAACAAGTAACAATTGCACCCTCATCTTGAATGTTCATCCAGTTTTGACAGACAGCAGCCACTGTTGTGGGCTGAGGTAACCCACAACAAACATACACAACATTCATCAAGTGTTTTGTACTACTCATTGTTACTGAAAGAAGGAACCTACAACTGATTTCAGCTGCATTCATAAATTAATATATTCGTTCAGTAAATTTATGGACTATATTACCATAATCTTGCAGGGTCATACATAACTATCAAACATACTATAAATGCCCTTATCAGCTGAAATATTCAAAGAAAAAAAACCTGAGCAAAACAATCCATCACAATGACTGAAATCCTGTTGCTTAATTATGCATGCAGAAGGTAAATGGCATAACATTCAGTCACTTCAAGTTGGCAGTTAAGGAGTCCCCAATGGGATTCTCAAGTGTGTGCCAAGCCAGTGGGTACATGTGTTCCAATGAATCCCAATGGACACTCATTTCTTGCTAGTTAAAAGTGACTTAACTTTATGCCACTTACCTCTTCTATGTGTAATTAACCAACAGGATTCCAGCAAAAAAAAAAAAAAAAAAAATCAAAGAAAGCCTTGGATAGCATATAGCTTTTAAGAGGCAGCCTTAAATACACCACAGTTACACAAGAAGAGCACTCCAATAGGCGGGAAAAGTTCATTCTGGGTTACCACCAGATACAGATTGTTATACAGCCAGCAAGCCTTCTTTAATAATCTTAAAGAATCTAAACTGGGGTGAGGCAGGGAAGTCCACCAGGTAAGCTTGTCGCAAGCTATATGTTAACAAGACCTAGTTCATTAGCTAACAGACTGCAATGCTGTGTAATGAAAGTATTGTAGTGAATTAAGAAAAGTAAAATAAACAATCAGAAGTATCTAAAGAACAGACAAGATGAGCAAGCATTGATGTAATAACGGTGTATCTCACAGTAGGTCATCTGAGTGAATTAAACTGGCCCGCAGAGAATTTCCAGTGTGATGCAGTGGATAGAGTGATGGGTTAGGATTCTGGAGAGCAGGGTTTGAGTTTCCATGGCCCTCACGGCCATGGAAACTCACTGGGGGAGTGAAACTGGTAAAACCACTCCTTAAATATCACACTTACATTGAAAGCCCTATTAGGTAGGGTCACTATAAGTCAGTTCCAACTTGACGACACATAACACGAATAGTATTACAAGACAGGGAGAAAGGTTCCATCCTATCAATTATCTTCATATCATGTACAATTTTATCAAGCCATCTACCATAATAAGATTGTTTTCCTAGCCAATTATTGCCATTTCAAGTCCCATCCATATGACTGTGATGCTTCAATTAATTTATCCTTATTTAGCCATAGGACATCATTTTACATTTACTTAGACTGAACCTCTTTTGTAATCTTTCTGTCCATTGCCCAGTTTGGAGAGATCATTTTGGGAATCTGTACCTCTCTGATAACCTCAGTGGAACCTCTACTTACGAACTTAATCCGTATTGGAATGGTGTTCTTAAGTTGAAACGTTCTTAAGTTGAAGCAAAATTTCCCATAGGAATGCACTGAAAACCGATTAATCTGTTCCGGCTGTTTTTTGTTCTTATGTAGAGGTGCGTTCGTACGTTGAAGCATTAGTTCCCATAGGAACTAATGCAAAGCCGGTTAATCCGTACTCTACCACTAGGGGGAGAAATTTTTTTTTTTAACCTAAGATGACCTAAGGTTAAAAAAAGGTAGGAAAGTTTTTTTCCCCGTTCTTAAGTTGGATCGTTCTTAAGTAGGGACGTTCTTAAGTAGAGGTTCCACTGTACTTGTTTTAGTTATCTCCTTTTCCCCGTCACACACAAACCATTTCATTGTCTAAGGACAGCACAAAAGATCAAGCCCTAAATTAAACATTAAAGCTCATATAAATTACATTTTAAAATGCAATGTGGTTAAATAAGTAGACAACAGCCTCACCTCACATGCTTATCGGAATGTTTCGCAAGACTAAGTCTTGCGAAAGGACAACATCTTAAGACAAATACAATTAGAATAACAGAATCATAAAATAATTAAATTGGAAGGAGCCTATAAGGCCATTGAATCCAAGCCCCTGTTCTGTGCAGGAATCCAAATCAAAGTAGATATGAAAGATGGTGATCAATTTTTTTCTTGAATGCTTCCAATGTTGGAGCGTTCACCATCTCCAGAGATAATTGGTTCCATTGTCATAATGCTCTAACAGTTAGGAAGTTTTTCCTGATATTCATCCAAAATCTGAATATCAGGTTTTGAAAATCAAATTCCTTTAATTTGAACCCATTATTACGTGCATTATTGCACTTTGTGATGCCCCTCCTCTATATGACAATCAAGTATTTGAAAAGGGCTATCATATCTCCCCATATACTTCTTTTTCTCAAGGCAAAACATACCCAGCTCTTTGAGTCTTTCCTCATAGGGTTTGGTGTTCAGTCCCCAGATCATCCTTGTTGCCATCGTATGAACCTGTTCCAGTTTGTTGGCATCCTTATTGAAGTGTGGTGCCCAGAACTAGACACAGTACTCAAGATGAGGTCTAACCAGTGCTGAATAGAGGGGAGCCAGTACTTCACGGGATCTGAAGAGTATAGTTCTGCTAACGTAGCCTAAAATAGCATTGGCCATTTTTGCAGTTACACTGCATTGTTGGCTCATATTCACCCAATTTTGTGTCTTCTGCCAATTTGATAAGTATTCCTTGCACTCCCTCATTCGTCATTAACAAAAATATTGAATAGCACCAGGCCCAGTACTGAGCCTTGAGGGACTCCACTTGTCACCTCCTCCCAGTTTCAGATGGAGCAGTTTCAGATGCTCTCTGAGCATGATTCTGTAACCAACTGTGTATCCACCTGACACTTGGGCTATCCGGCCCACACCTAGTTAGCTGGCTAATCAGAATATCATGGGGCAATTTGTGAAAGGCTTTGCTGAAGCCAAGATATATTACATGTACAGCATTCCCACCGTCTACCAGGGAGATTACCCAATCAAAACGGTTG
Source organism: Intellagama lesueurii (assembly GCA_037013535.1). Lineage (NCBI taxonomy): Eukaryota > Metazoa > Chordata > Lepidosauria > Squamata > Agamidae > Intellagama > Intellagama lesueurii. The sequence goes on along the minus strand of JBAJHW010000003.1, from coordinate 51,518,369 downwards.
CACTTCTCATCTATTCAAGTATTATTATCTGAATACTAGTCTATTCATGTATTCAATTATAGGTGGAAGAAACCCCTGCCTATATGGGAATCTTCTTATGAGGAAGAAAGCTCATTTTGCAAACCAGATTATTTGGTAGTGTTGCCAAGTATTGGGAGATTTGACTTTGACAAACCCAAATCTGAAGCTTTACACTCTTTTCTTGTTTTCCCTTGCTGCCTGACAGTTCCTGTTATGCTGAACAGCTGGTATACTGTAGTATCTGCATCCTACATATTTTGCACAAGTCCTGCCTAGATCAGGAACTACAAATAATATACACCATTTTCTTTCCTGGGGAAAAAAAGCCCCAAACCACTAGACTATGTCAACAGTCTGTTATTCCTCTGCTTGTTTAAAAAAAACGAATTCATAACAGCTGTCAGGACCTAAATCTCCCTAAGGAGCATAGGTCCTTCGGACAGGGAGTTCTGCAGGCCACAGATCTACCACCTTACGCTGGGGCAAGTCCTCAACCTCCAGCAGCGCGTAGCATTTGCGCCTGGAACAAGCCTGACCTTAAAAGAACACTTTACTTTTACTCAGTACTTTGCAAGTACAGCAACATGGACTTTGTGATTCCTTAGATCTCACAACAGCTCAGTTAATTAGGACTTCTCTGGTAGCTAGTCAATGGCCTTTACCAATCCTCTGGATTTAGCCAAACCCTACTGATCCAAGAGACCAATCCTCTGTGATGATTTTTATAATTATTTTTTATTAAGAAAATATAGTTTCATAGAAACAGTTTGTTTTGCTCAAGCATTAGCATAAAGACATGTTCAAAGGATTACCATAGTTAAATACAACAACTAATTCCCATTAAAACAACAAACACTAAAACTGGGCTAAGGTGGGCTAGCCCCACCTCCTTCTTCTCTTACCTACATTTTTTTCCCTTCAAGCTACATAACACAAACCATCAAGAACTTCTCTCAGGCAAAAGTTCTCTTCCACATCATGATCTTCTCCTCCTCAAACATAACCCATCGTCTATTTTCTACATTCCTTGGACCTCCTTCTTCATGACTGTAAACCAATTAACTCAAAGAGGCGTAACTGTCAGATCCGCCTACAATTCTCATGGAGATGCAGGTGGTTTATCTCCATTCCAATTAGAAAAGAATTTGTTGGGTCTTTGCTCTGGGCCTCCTTGTCCTTGCATCCTTATCAGGTTTCACTCTGCACCAGCCTGGCTGTAAATTAAGAAAAACAACCTCTCTGCCTTTCTTACATTCCCATGTCTTCAACTCCTTTCACTTTTAAAACCTAACAGACTCCATTTTCTTTCCTCCTCATTGACTACAAATCCCACTCTCCTTCAATCTCATGACACGCCACCCCTTTACACGCCACCAGCCTGGCTGTAAATTAAGAAAAACAACCTCTCTGCCTTTCTCACATTCCCATGTCTTCAACTCCTTTCACTTTTAAAACCTAACAGACTCCATTTTCTTTGCTCCTCATTGACTACAAATCCCACTCTCCTTTAATCTCTGACTACAAGTCCCACTCTCCTTCAATCTCATGACAACAGTGATAGGCCCTCATGCCTGAAATGCACTAAAAATTTTGGTCTCCCTGCAGTGAAAAGGGGTGTAAGCTTGTAAAGGATGGCAGTGGTGCCCCCCAACACTTGGCAGACCCCCACGGTTATATGGGGAGGGAGGGAGAGAGAGAGAGAGAGAGAGAGAGAGAGGCCTGAGATATATAAGAAGATATATATATATATAAGCCTGTTCTTTATCACATTAGCACCAACCCAGTGGCTTGATGGGAAACACACTATATTTGGTCGTGTTTGCCAAGGAATTGGAGTACTTAACAGAGTGGGCATGGTAGAAACTAATGCACAAGATCATCCAGTGGATGATGTAAAGCTTTTGAAGGTCTACCCATCTGGCTAGAATAGAATTGTAACAAATCTTTTCTATCAAATTGTATTGTATTGTGTTCAGTTTTTTAGAAGATGCTTGTTGTGTTCCAAGAGTTACTGTGTAAAATTATTTGGTACTGCATGCATCTTCAGAATTTATCATCAACTCATAACCGCAGTTCAATCTTGTTCTTGGTAGTATGGACTCAAACTGTCATAGATGGATCTCTTCAAAACAGAAACAAGAACACTGCTCAGACCATATGGATACCACAGTAAAGTCAGACCACAGTTACTAGGCAAAATAATTCAAAGACTGAACCTACTTTAAGAAGAAGCAAGTGAATAATAAAATAGAAATGATTATTCAGGAACAAGGTTTTTATGTTGAGGAAGCACATTTTGTCAATTTGAGGAAATCTGAAAAGGGCAATGTCTTTCTTTGACTATAAGGGAGAAGGAGCAGGATTGTTGGCCAGAGGCATTCTGAAATTTCTGCAGTGCGCAATGCAACTTACTATTCCCAGGTTTAATATCATATTTAATGTAACAGACAGGAAGGTAGAGAGAGGCACATCAACTATTGAACTATATTCCATATATTCACAATCATTAGAGCACATCCCTTAGCATGCCTTAAATTCACAGTGCTCACTTAAACAGACACTGTCATGGTGCAAAGCCTTAAGATGAACAGCTTGCAAAACATGGACAACACTCAATCACTTCGTTGTATTGAAAACGAACAACAAACAATGGGCAGAATTCGGAACATGACATTTCTTCGAATCTTATGAAAATTTTGCTAGTTGTGGTTTCTTCACAGATCTATTCATATTCATCACAGATCCTTCATATTTTTAGAAGGTATGACATGAACTTCCTCTCCAGTCAATGATTGCTTAAGAGAATTTACAATTTACAACAGGCACTGAAAAAGGAGGCATTTGTACACAGCTGTACGTAAAGATGAAGGCGGTGAGATAACCAACCCAGCAGTGTTATCATAATAAAGGGAGAAAGTCTATTTCTTCGTTTAACCCGTGAGGTACTAGGGCATTCAGTTTCAGGATCCAGTCAATTTCCCTTTTTAGTAAGGACCTTTCATAGTCCCCAGGAACTCTATCCACGGCCCAGAACATTGGAAGTCAAATCTTAATATTAAATAGGTTACTTACAAACTGAGAAAATACATAGTAACAGACTTTCCAAAATATATTTCTAAAAGAGTATGATTCAGTAGAACTTGGTTTGAGCGCTCCACTTAACAATACATTAAAAACAAGCAAGAAACAGCTAATTCATTTTGTCCAATTCTGCATTCAAAATTCTATTTATCTTTCAAAGAATGTTTTGCACAATTATTATAAAAAAGTGTGTCAAGATGATTCCAACTTATGGTTTTCTAGGAAGAGCTTACAATGAAGTGCCTTATCATTTCCTTCTTCTCAGGGCACCCTGGGACTATGCAGCTTGCCCATGACTACATAGGTTCTTCTCGCAGGATGCACAGCGCGGAATCGAACTCCCAACCTCTGGCTCTGCAGTCAGATTCATAATAGCTATCCAGCCAGCTATTATGTACTACAATAAGCAGAAAAACACGGATCCAAATTGAAAAGATGCCACTGTTTTATACTGTTATTATCTCTATTAAAAGGGCAGGCTTTAAATTACAAATTAAAGAAAAATAAAAACTGGTTTGCTGATGACCAAAGAACACTCCTAGTAGGGCAAAAATAATATTTAAAATAGGACTAGCTGTATGGCTTGGACTTCAGACATAAATAACTAGGTTCAGATTTCAGAGAAAGCACTGTGTAATATTTCCAGAGATAATCTTCTAGTTACAGAGACAAAGTAGAATACTCTGCTAGCACTTCCATGAAAGTAGCTCACTGCTGTTGAGAAATTATATTTAAGCAACAGTAATAAATGTTTTACCTTGCCTGAAGGTATTCACATGAAATGAAGAGGAGAAAAAACTGTACCTACTCCCGCTTCATTAGTCCAAAAGAAAAGTGATCAGAACGTTGTAAACAGATAGACCTGTACTTGTAGCACTGTTGTAACAGTGCTTTCTTTTTGAAGAGAAAAACTTAAAAATCAGTGCATGTCATCCTCATAATCTATTTGGTAAATACAAAGTGTTTGTTTTAAGTGTTTGACATGAGTAAAGGAGAAATTGAAGAGGTAAATAAAACAAGAGCTAATTAACAACCAGATAATCTGAATTTTATAGCTGCTTTCACAAATATTACCCAAATAATCTTGCATAAACAACAGCTTTGCTGAAATCATACACTCAGTAAACAAAACAAAACCTTAACTTCATGGCTCCAACTAAAGAGCCACTAAACAGAGACAAGAGGTTGGCAGATGCTCTCGGGCCACAGCATTTGCAGAAACTCAAAACTAGTTGCCTATCAGGTTGTCAGGTGTCAAGGCATCAACTGGCATTGCAAGAAATTGCTGTTTCCCTATGTCTTCAGGCAGGGAGATAAATCTCCGGGCAGGTAATGCTGGATGAGAAGAAAGCTTGATTTCTGTGTGCAAAGCAGTTTTGAAGCAGGAATGGCCATCTTTGTTGGGAATCAGGGGGAAACAGTCTGCCTAGGTTGTAACTTCTGAGAAATGTGCACAGACTTGAAAACAAAACAAAACAAAATCACACCCTCCCCCGGAAATAAAATTGGAAGTGCCTAGAAATCCACTTTGGTTTGGAACTACTGACATCCTCTGGTGTTAAACACTGCAGGGGAGCCTGTGACCTTTTTAAAAGGTAAACTAACTGCAAGCTTCCCAGAGGTACAAATCACCTTTTCATTTTGCTGGAAAAAAGAGGGCCAGGGAGGGGCTGAGGACCATAAAAACAGCCTTGGAGAGGGGTCACATACAATCCCAGAGTCACACTTTGACCACCTTATTTTAAGGTCTAGACACTTACCTCCATTTGTCCCTGGCTGATACCACGGGTGACTCAGTGCAAAGACATTGCATGTGTGTTGTGCTTGTGTAATGTCAGTGTCTTAAAAAGCCAGAAGGGAGGCAAGATAATAGTGGAGAGCCAAGTGGGTCCATGCACTTTGGTCCATTGTGCCATCTGGAGCAGGGCAAGCAGTGAAGTAGTCCACTCTGGGAGAGTCACAGTTTGTGAGCTTACACAGGCTTCGGCAGCACTAGTGCAGAGCCTACAAAAACACTATCTGAGGACTAGCAGTGAGATTTCTCCAAATCCCAGCAACAATTTTGGGGCTGAAAAGATTCACCATGTGCCATGAGTGCTGCAGATAAAGCCACCTGGGATGTAAGCTCTAGCAAAAATGGTGGCAACCACTGTAGCAAGTGGACATTCTGACACCAACCTAGACACCAGATAAGCCCTTTCCCCCTAACTCTGAGTTGCTATATAACATATTTAGGTTTTATCAAGACTTTAGGGTCATTTACCCAATCAACCTCTTGCCTTTTCCAAAGCTGGCTGAAAATCAGTTCCAAGCTTCCTCCTAATACTTCCTTTCCCTTCCCCACTTGTGTGGCACAACAGGGGTCCACCTCAGGGGTTGGTCTTGAAATCTCAGAGAACGAGATACTGCTAACCTGGCAATTTGGTTTTCCAGCTCTGGCGGGCCTTTGGAAAGGACTGACGCATGCAGCCCCAAAACACCATTGACCCTCTTTTGAGCTCTAGGCTTTGGGTAGTTAAATTCCTCATCCCAAGTAACTGGTGAAGTATGGAGCCCCTGTACTGCCATCGCAGTACAGACAATGTAACTGCCTGGTTCTCATTCTTCCTGTTTCTTTTTCCTCTTAATGAGTACCATCACAGTAGACTATAAATCACAGACTACACATGGCTGTGCCTAGGTTATTACATATTAATCAATGAGAACTACTGTATCAAACTAGGCTTATTTCATAGGTCAGTCCTTCCAGATTAGGATAAGATTTTTATTCCTACTATACTCATATTAAAATGATTTTCCTTCCTTAAATCTTCACCACTATTTCACTTTGCCACTATTTTAATATGATTAAGTAAAACATTCCAATTGGCACAGTAAATTTCCCCCCTCCCACTCTAAATTGTTTTAAAATTCAGGAAAATTACTGAAACAATCCAATATGATTGCTTCATTTTAAATCCTGATACAGGGTTGGGGTGAGGAGGGGTATTATTTACATAATCATCATAATACATAAATTGTTTTGGGAATTCTTCTTCTACTATATACTAAATTCCAATTTAATTTGTAACAGTAAAACATCCTCCAATTCAAAATGTAGGGGTTGACCATTGGAAGAGGTCCATTTGCCCTTGCTGGTTTTGTTTTGTTTTGTTTGTTTGTTTGTTTTGAGATAAAAGAAGAAAACAGCATCCTAGTGACAAGAGTCTAAGCTACATTTCAACATAATTCAGAGAAGGTGTGGTATCAGAAGATGCCGACATCCTTTTGATAATTTTGTCTGAAAAATGTCATGCAACATTTTTATCCCAGTACAGTACATTAACACTGGCTGAGAGAGAAAAAAGCTTGCTTTCTCCCCAATATATTTTTGGATTTCACAGAAACACACCTTGATGAGCATTACTCGCTAGGATCCAATTGTGCACATCCACTGATGGAGGAGGCCTGTCAGGAGGACCCCAAAATATTTTATTCCCTTAGCTTTTCCATGAAACCCATTTCCAACTCTCTCTTTCTCTCCATATCTTCTCTGACAAACCTTTGTAAACAGAGTTTTGAGTGTGCTAGTAACATTTTGTTGTGGTGCAGAGAAACCTCCTCTTTCTCTTGAATGAGCTGGTGGAGCTTCTTCTGCCAGTGGATGTATGGTGGCCTAAATCTGCATTTCTAAAACATCTTCCTGTTGGTTAGTTGGTAAAAAAAAAAAAAAACCAAAAAACTTCCAAAACAAGAATTCAGGCCAACATTTCCCCCTTAAGGCACTTTCTGTTTATAAAAAAAGTACTGCACATGGTAAATGGCTAAATTTTGCAGACCATGTTTCCTATTCTACAGGTGAGTTCATTCTACATGGATTAATATGCAGGTCTATTTCTATCTAAATTCTGCACTGAATGATTTTCCAGCCATTTTGGATGTATCCTTAAATCTCAAGAAGATTTCCTACTTCGTGTTCTCTTAACTGGATAATCTGACATGGGACAGTTGTTATCTGGTATTTTTCTCTACAGCACAAGTTACTGTGAAGTACCATATATCAGTGACTCCTTATTACAAAGGGTGTCTTCTGGTCATTAAAGTGCCATTTATAAACACTGGAGATAAACTGCTTGGATCTGAAACTCCTGCGCTGTAAACAGAAATATCTTCTGTCCCTGTCTGAAGCCCCACTACAACCAGATGGCCATGCAATGGGAATTTTCGGATTCAAGATGATGTGAGACACAGGATGAAGGATTCTCTACTATTCTGGACCAGCTAATGTATATTTTCAGCACAGATAATAGTTTCTGTTGATTCTCTCAGAGCAGGAACTAATCTCCCCAAATTTAAAAGACAAAAAAAGAGGGAGAAGCAAAATAAAAATAAATTAGTGGAAGCATTAAAATAAAATCCAGTTCCAGATTACAATAAATTACTTACACAACATTTGTGCACCACAAACATCTGAGTAGTACAATACAATACAATACAATACAATATTTATTTATTTATTTATTTATTCATACCCCGTCCATTTAGCGAACATGCCACTACTCTGGGTGGCTTACAAAATATTATAAAACATACAGCTGAAAATATTATAACCATATAAGATATATAAAACATATTAAAAGAAAACAAACAAAACCCTAACCCCCCCCCCCAATTAAAATTCCCCGTCTGGGACATAGGATGGCAGACAATGGGCCAGCAATTTTTACAAAAGGGTGGTGCTTGGGAAGGCCTGAGTAAAAAGCCAGGTTTTAATGTGCTTTCGGAAGCTCAGGAGGGTGGGGGCCAATCGCACCTCCACAGGAAGAGAGTTCCAGAGCGAAGTGGCCACTACTGAAAAGGCCTGGTTTCTGGTTGATGCCTTCCGGGCCTCTTTGGGAGTGGCGACCCACAACATTAAAGACTGGGAGGTGTGGGTGGGAGGTGAAGATGACCTAAGGGAGAGGCGCTCTGACACGTAGCAAGGTCCTAAACCGTAAAGGGCTTTATAAGTTAGCATCAATACCTTTATAAATTAGAATCAAAAACCAGAAATCGAGCCTCCTCGGCAGTGGCCCCTCGCCTTTGGAACAACTTACCTGTTGAGATCCGCTATACAGGCAGGCCTTCCCTACAGCCATTACCTAGCCTATCTCTCCTTTTCTTCTTTTTCTTTCCTCTCCTTCTTCTCCCCCCCCCCTTTCTTTTTTCCTTTCCCATCTTGGATTAATCTGGATTTTATCTTAGTTTATTTTTATATTATATATAAATCGTCCAGAGTAGACACGTTCTAGATGGGCGGTATATAAATCTAATAAATAAATAAAAATAAATAAAATAAAATACCTTGAATTTGGCCCAGAAGCATACTGGCAGCCATGCAAGCGAGACAGGACAGGTGCAATATGGTCAAATTTAGATGTATCAGTGACCAGCCTGGCCGCTGCATTTTGCACTTGCTGCAGCTTCCAAACTACCTTCAAGGCAGCCCCACATTGAGAGCATTACAATAGTCAATCCTCGAGATTACCAATGCATGAACCAGTATTATGAGGGATCTCCTGTCGAGAAGGGGACGGAGGTGTGCAATCTGCCTCAGATGGAAAAAGGCAGATTTGGCCACAGCCAGGATCTGTTTTTCCATCGAGAGGGCCATGTCCAGAAGCACACCCAGATTTTGCACCTGATCCTTCAGGGGGAATGTGACCCCATCAAGATCAGGTAACAAGCCCCCTAACCAATCAGGATGCCCTCCCAACAACAGGATCTCCATCTAGTCAGGATTCAATTTCAGCCTTTTTGCCCTCGTCCAGTCCATAACTGTGGTCAGGCAACATTCCAGGGTCTGAACAGTTTCCCCTGCTGAAGAGGAAAAGGAGAGATAGAGTTGCTTATTATCAGCATACTGATGGCAGTGAACTCCGAATGATCTCTCCCAGCGGCCTCATGTAGATATTAAACAGCAAGGGAGAGATGATCGACCCCTGTGGAACATCACATTGTAGTGTCCACGGGGACAAAACAGCTTCCCCAAGCTGAACTCTCTGGTATCGGCCATCAACGAAGGGACGGAGCCAGCATAATGCTAGACCTCTGATCCCCAATCTCGATAACCGATCCAGGAGGATACTGTGGTCGACAGTATCAAAGGTGGCTGAGACGTCTAGAAGGACCAACAGGGTCACACTTCCCCAGTCACTCTCTCATAATAGATCATCTAGCAGGGCGACCAGAAGTGTCTCAGTCCCATGACATGGCCTGAACCCCGATTGAAATGGATCCACACTATTGGTATCCTCCAAGAACGCTTGCAGCTGGTCAGCCACTAACCTCTCAATCAGTTTCCCCATGAACGGTATGTTAGCAACTGGATGACAGTTGTTTAAATCGTCGGTTGACAAATTAACTTTTTCAGAATGGGCCGGATCATTGTCTCTTTCAAAACAGGGGGCAAATATTCATCCTGTAAGGAGGAGTTCATGATCTGAGTCACCCATTCAACCGTCACTGCCCTGGCCAATTTTAAGAGACAGGCTGGACATGGGTCTAATTGGGAGGTGGTGGCCTTAGACCGTGCAAGTGCTTTGTCCACATCATCACACGGCACAGTCTGAAACTGGTCCAATAAAGCCAGACAAGACTGTGTGTTGGATATCTCAACATGACCTATTGTACTAATGGAGTCAAGGTCCCTAAGGATGGCCTCAATCTTAGTGTGAAAGTGGGCTGCAAACTGCTCACAAGTAGTGACATCTGGTGAGGCCCTAGATGTCGTCCAGCTCCAGTGAGGTTGTGGAAGACTCTAAAGAGTTCTGCCTGATGGTTAGCTGCCTCACTGATACGCCTGATGTTGTTTGTTTGTTTGTTTATTTATTAATTAGATTTATACCCCGCACCATCTGGCAGCCAGGCCACTCTGGGCGGCTAACAACAGCCTTCTTAGCGGCATGTATGGTGTTATAGTATTTACCAGACATATTTTTTACCGCAGCCCAATTAACATCCATGGAAACTTTTCTCCAAATGCTCTCTAGTCTTCTCCTAACTTGTTTCATGGCTCACAGCTCCTCCGAAAACCAGGGGGAGGGGCGAGCCCTGACACAGAGAAGGAGTTTAGGTGCAATGGAGTCAACTGCCCCAGTTGCAGCTGAATACCATTCTGCAACTTGAGCTTCAACACCCATGCCAACCAGCTCATCCAGAAACCCACCCAAGGCATCTTGGAAACCAGTTAGATCCAATAGCCTCCATGGACAGACCATTCTAATCGGCCCTTTCTCCCCACGAGGGGGTGTTGGCATTGCCAGACCAAATTTCAGCAGGTGATGATATGACCATGACAGGGCACATGAAGAAAACCTGGTCACCCTCAGATCATACTGACCAGCCAAAAACACAAGGTCGAGTATATGACACCCCCCCATGTGTGGGACCACTCACTTGTTGGGACAGCCCCATGGATTCCATGAAGTCCAAGGCCAAACCAGTAGACAATGCCTCTGCATGAATGCTGAAGTTCCCCAAGAGCACCAACCTCGGAGATCGCAACAGTGCCGCAGAGACAAAGTATGTCAGCCTTGGCAGGGACAATATGGATGATATGGATAGAATCAAATAGTGATGATGTGCCCTCAAGTTAATTCTGACTTACAGTGACTCTTTTCAAGATTTTCTAGGTAGACAGTGCTCAAAAGTGTTTTGCCATTCCCTTCTTCTGGGGGCATCTAGGGACTGTGCAAGTTCCCCAAGGCTATACAGGATGGTTCTTCTGGGATGCACAATGGGGAATCGAACTCCAGCCTTTGACTCCACAGCCAGATACTTAACTCACTGAGCCACACAGCTAGCTACATACAGGCTCTCTTAAACATACACTGTCACAATACCCAAGGCAATTCAAGCAAGTCACCAAGCAAGCACTTTGTGTTCTTCTAACCAGTGAAGCGTGTGCCATTCTGCTCTGTTGTGTCACTAAGGGAACTAATGACATAGAGTCTATTTTCCAGCTCTTCTCTGAAATATTGTTGGTTCCCACACAATACGTTTAAGATGTGTTAAGTGAATATGCCCCCACATCTGTTCTTCTTTTCACAATGTCCATTTAAACACTGCATTTCACTCACTATGCAGTTACTTTTTAGGTGTTGTATATTGTAATATTAAGCTGTAACACACAGAGAGAACAAAGACTGTGAAGCTTCATGAATCGATTTTGCCTTCACCAGTCAAAAATGGTATATAAATACATCATTACACAGTAAAGGGCCCTCTAACGTCAGCAACCAGATTGGAGGAGCAAATTCTGTGGTCCACCACTGCCCTTCACATAACTGTCTCAATCTGTGATAGTCTAAAGATGGAAAGAGAAGCAATGGTCCAGACTTTTGCAGTCTCCAGTGTCTGTTTTCCCCCCAATGACTCTCATAACATTGATGCCATGGGTCTAGAATTTTGGGATTAAGGGGAATAGGATGTATGGTGGTATCCAGAGCCACTGTAGTTTGAGGTGGCAATGGTGGACTGGCAGTCCAGTTGGTGGTGTTAGGCCAAGCACAAATATAGCTGGAGAAATGGCCCTGCTGGAGAGATCCTCCTGTGGAGCTTCAGTTCCTCTCCAGGGAGTCCTGCCATCTCCTGAACCCAGCCCTAAACAGCTTTCTGTCCCCTCTTTCCTTGCTTATCCTCTGGAGATCCACACAACCCTGTGTTCTGGCTCAATTTCTTGTTCCTGGTTGTCTTGTCCTCAGGTTTTCCCTTGCCCACCAGTTTGCCAACAGTTTTGGCTTCTCCTGTTCTTCCTCTGTTCTGTCCAAACTCCATACTTTTCTTCATCCTTTTCTCCCAGACAGCCTTCCCCTTTACCTTCTGTTTGTCTCCTCTCTTTCCCTTGTTTGTTTGTTTGTTTGTTTTCTTGACCTTCCCTGACCCTGCATCCTGGACAGCTGGCCTCCTGGCTTCCCTGAGTTTCTAGGCAACTCTGTCAGTTCCACCTGCTGGAATGTGGGGAGTGGGAATGGCAGGCACTTCATATGTCAGTATATAATGTAATAGTAATAAAGCTTTGCAATTCCTAGAAATGGAGGAAGAGAGTTTCATTCAACTAATCTGAACACCAGCGATAGTGGTTGGCCAAAGACACATTATGGCAGTGAAGATTTAAATGTAAGCTACCCATTGTCGTTCTCTAGTAGTATTATACGGTATACGTATATTAAAAAATTAAAAGTATGTTCAAGTAAAGCAAACAAACAAAAACCACTGATAAGGTAAAATACTTTAAGTTGAAAAACACTCACAAAGGGAATATAGAAATAGGTAAAATACAGACAAGTGAAGCAAGTTATGACCACTTCACAACTATTATTTTGCTAGTCTAACAATGCACCATAATACAAGAGTGGAGAGATTTCTGTTTTTTGTTTTTTTTTTGTAAGCTTGCTATTTGTTTTTTCCATTTTTGTTTGCCTGAATAAAGCAAATTAATTTACTACTCTAGCAATCACTTTTTAAACATTCTTAGCATGGAGCCACTTAAAAATAACTGTTGGCAAATGTGACTTTTGAGCAAGTGACTAAAATACAACCGGACATCAGAGACTATCATCATGCTAAATACTGTTTGAGTGGAACAGCTTTAATATAAATATGCAAATGTCAGAGACTGGTTATTTACAAGGACAGTATATAAGAAGCTATTATCTCTATCCTCTGCAATTTATAGTATTCCATTAGCTTGACATTTGTGTGAGAAGCGAGATTTTATGAATATACAATGTGCAGAAAGCGAGCAGAGCATTCAGGAAACACATGCCATATCTGAAGCCAGATAACAGGACTAGAATTCCAGGCTATGGTCAGAAGAAATTTTTTCATCCTTTCCAGAGGTTTAGTAGATGTTTCAGCAGGTAACCACAATTCATACATCTCAGACTCTGTACAGTGAGACCCTGTCCACAGAACAGACACTTTCTTCTTGAAGAGTTCTTCATAATAGGGGAGGATCATGGGGATGAGCAAAGTATTGCCCATGGTCCCCACATGGCATCCCAGTCCATTTTTATGGCCTGCAGGGCCCAAAGAATCCCTCAAAAATACCCCTAGTGGATGAAAAATTAAATTTAAAAAAAATCTAAGGTGTTTTTTCACTTTGGAAATTCCACATCTGGCTTAGAAAGAAATGGCAAGGGATGTTGCAAGCCCTCCTAGTCTTAAAACAGAAACAGACATATAGATTTATTTTAAATTTGCCTTTAAAATAAATAAATTAAAAATTCAGGTCTGCTGTGTTCTATGGAAGTGTTTAGGGCAAAAGTTTGTCCTCCAACCCATCAAAATTGCCTGGCCCTGTACTGATGGAGGATAGGTTATGCCAAGTTATTGTCTCGTGCGCTGAAATGCATGCTTGAAACAACTGTTCTACTCCTATACATCATGCCAGCATGCATATGCATATGGAAGAGGTACAGCTTGCTACTGTACCTCTTCACAGTACATGCAGAGAAGCAAGTAAAAAGGCCTACAGCTCTGGCTACAACCAGGGACTGGATTCAGCCAAGCTGATGGAAATTAACCTAAACAGGACTAAGACTGATTAATACTGATGTCCTTGGGTGGGGGAGGGACTGCACTTCTCCATATAAGAAAGTTGACTTGTAAGATAAGTATGCTTTTCCCAAATTGAATATTAGCTGCATTTCTTCTTATTCTGCCAAATACAGCAAGAGTCAAGGTGCTATCCAATGAACTGAGGTCCCCTTCTCTAATCAACAAAGATCTTATTTGGACACTTCTGTCAAGCACAAATAAATTTTCACAAAGGGAAGCATAAAGAAGAGAGAAGAAAGCAAATATTCTAAAGAAACTGATTTCTGCACCATAAAGTATGCACAAAACTATCTGATTACAACTAGCTATGTAACTGATTTGCCATTGAAAATAACTGGGCAGCTGAAGCGTGCAAAGGTCTAATCCTTAAATGACTTCAGGTCTTGTGTTACTGTTTTGCATGGAAACACTGTGGCTTCTTATGGATCTACACAACCATAATCTTTGTTCTAACTACTTTTCACAGCTATCTCCTAAAATGACTGCTAAATTAGCTTCTGTAAACAACCAGTTGGGTTCTGTTCCAGATTATCCAGTGGCTTTCAAAGAAAGCTGAATCCAAACTTGATCTGCTTTAAGACACTAGTGATGGTTACTCATTTGGTGACTTTAAAAGAAGCCACAGCCTTGGATTTGCAAGAGCTGAGCTTTTAATGATAGGACCTTTGGGAGGCCACTAATTAACAGGGCTGCTGTAAATCAGAAGTGACTCAAAGGCACATAACTGCAATAAAAGAAGATGGGAAGCAGAATTGTGGAGAATAGTAGCTCACATTTCAGCACCATCAGTGCTCTGCAGGGATGGACTGCTAATCCCAATTATATGCCCCATAATCGACTGAATTATCCGAATTTCCAGTCTGGTTTTAGGGATGGTACAATTCTCTCTCTCTCTCTCTCTCTCTCTCTCTCTCTCTCTCTCTCTCTCTCTCTCTCACACACACACACACACACACACACACACACACACACACACACACACACAGGAGTTTTGGAAGATGTCTCCGACATGAAATTAACCCAGGTAACTATCATGATTGGCTCTAGGAGCCATCTTGTGCAAGCTGAAAACTAATGAAACTAATATTCTTTTCTGAATGCCCAAACCACGATAAGTTAGTATAATAATTACGAAGAGTAGGACTTCTTTTTCTTCCACTACCACCACTCAGTGGTGGCATCTGTTTCTTTTTTAACCACGGTAGATGTTTGCCATGTCCTTTACTGCTGATGTTTAAATGCACTGTCAAAATATATTGATCTGTCAAGACTGGCAACGTTATAAAGATTCTGACATTTTAATATTTGGTTTATGCTGCTTGATTATTTTATTGTAGTTTTAACGTTACTGAATAATGTTGCTGTTAGCTAGCTGTATGTCTCAATAATTATTTATGTATTTAGAACAAAAATCAAATAAACAAGTGTGAAGAGCAAGATGTAGATGGAAACCATCAGAACAAATGTGAGCTGTTGAGGGAGGATAAAAACATTTATGTACGGCAGTATTCAGAGCACTTTGATTTTCTATAAAAAGACGTCTACATTTCCATATGGAAATTCAGTAGCCCAGATGCTGCTAACACTGTCCCTTGATATTTTAGGTTGCGCTACCCATTTGCATTTGGACTTGCATCAAATATTTAATACAAATGTCAACAACAAGTTAGGAATACTTATCTCTCTCTCTTTCCTCCCCCTACTTTCTCCTCAAGAAAGTTTATCTAACTATTTATATAAAGAAGACAAAGGGAGCTTAAATCAAGTGGCAAAGTCTTATCTCTAAACAGGCCATGCCTTGATTCACCAAAAGAGGGAGATGTAACTCCATTCTTAAAAATGGATTGATGCTTTCTATTTCATTAAAACACCTAAAACATATTCCAGTGAATTATTAAAAACCAGTAACTTCTCTCATTTCACTTTTGTATTAAATGTCACCTTATGTGTCATTACTGCTCTATTCATTAAAAGCATAAATCCAACCCTACATTTGTATTGAGGCGACGATAACCAAAATTAGAGTGGGGGGGAGGAGAGAGACTCTAATCACCATTGCAAAAAGCAAAACACATATGACTACACAGGATCAGAGTATCAAAGCTCTATCAATGATTGTGGCAATAGTCGGCAACAATACTAGTTATTCCATTTCCTCAAATTCCTGTTAAAGGTGTGGGTGGATATAATGGAAAAGCAAATGGTCTATGCCTTTTTCATGGCTAGAGCATTTCCCATGAGATGTAGACTTCTCGGGGGTGGGGGGTTCTCTCGAAAAGGTCTCTCCCTAGATACTAATGAATTTTGATATATTCTAGAGGGCCCTGAGAGATTTTTCTACTAGTGGTTGGGTGCTCCTGTAAATGAACTAGTCATTACATGGAACATGGAGATGTTCCAGACAACCACACATTTCTGCTCAAGCACTTTCTCTCTTTCTGTATAGTATAGATAGCACCTTGTTATACATCTGAGCTCAATGAACTATGAAGCAAGCAGCACGACAGCTAGAATACAGATGAATAAACATTTGTGCCCAATCCAATGAAGTACAGTTACAGCCTATAATTGAGTCTATTCTGTGGTAGTGAAAGTGGCAAAGAACTATTTATTTCTTATCCCTCTTGCATTTTTATCACTGTCATTCACTGGGGCCTTTTGTATATAGCGAGTGGTCTGATGTCATCTGGCTGTGAGGGACAGCTGGTTGTATTCCCAGGCTGGACCAAATTTACGAGACATTTTGAAGCAGTTTGATTTCAATTTATTGTCACTGAACATATATACACCGTATACACATACAATGAAATTTACAAAGAACACTCAGAGACCAGACCAAAACACACACACACCCTCGTAACAATCCCTAAGTCCCAAAAACCCCACCCAAGAGCTCATAGTATCCACACAACATACAACACAACAGACCAAGTAATAGTAATACAGTCCAACAACTCACTGCTGATGATTCTTAAATTCCTTGTTAAGTGCAATTATAGCTCTAGGATAAAAACTGTTCAAAAAGCATGTCGTCTGAGTTTTTAATTGCTCTGTATTTGAGGCTAATGACCCAGATTTCATGGGAGAGGTAAATCCACTCTGGGTTTATTCCAGACTTTACAAGAGCTATATAAGATGCTTTACCCCATTCCCATAACAGGTACAGAAACTTGGATAGGTCTTTTAAATTTCAGATTCACCGCCCTGGCAAAAACAGGCATCACTAGACTTTACTGCTTTGAAGATAATGTCAATCACAGCTGTTACAGTTTAAGATTCCACGGTTGGTGGTAATTCTAGTTGGGAAGGTATCTGGAAAATCTTCTTGCCCAGTTCTGATGGATGAGCTTTTACTGTTGAGGCTTGAGGATTTGGCACCTTTCTTAGTCATATTAGGCAAAACATCTGTATAACTCTACCAGTTCATCCCCCCCCCCCCTTTAACAGTACCAGTAGGAAGATTATATTAGCTGGGTCCTGGATTTTCTTTTTAAGACATGGGACAGTACCAGCCTCTTTTAAAAGAGTCAATAACCAAGTAGCTCTATATCTGTGAAGCTTCTCAGTGGAGTGAGTGGAGGCCTTGCATACAATCTGTCTCTCATTTATTATGCTGCTCTTTCATCCCTCCCCAGAAAGATCAGGACCACAACCCCAGAAAGACCACTGTTAACAACTGTTAACAACCCATGACAATGAGTGGAAAAGGACTGCAGAGGTGGGATTTTCACTCATCCCCCCACCCCCGGTCCACTGTCCATCTAACGAGCCTATTCAGACCAGGGGGAAGTTAAACCAACTGAAGGATATATCAGTGGTCTCCTACCAACTCTCCTCAGACTGAAGAAGCTACTTGGGTGAGTAGCGAAACGTTTCAACCTAATAAGAAAGAAATCCAGTTGCCATGACTCAACTTCCAGATAACCAAGTAGCTCATGAAGAAACCTAACCTGGACCCAGAAGGTTCACCAGGCACCTATGTGCACACATTTTGAATCTCCAGGGCATTTTAAGAACTGTTTTAGTACTTTTTATATTTTAATATTCTCTTAACAATCTTGCTAGTTTTATTTTGGGCTATTATGCACTGGTTTTGCCAGCATTTATATTTTATATTTTTAATCAATATGGTAAATCTGCTTTAGCCAACTCTTGAATCTCAAACTGAATTGGCCAGAGCAATTTATATGCAGTCTGGATCAAAGCACTGAAGGATATAAATTGTTCAAAAAGAACAGAAAGAATAGAAAGGGAGGTGGAGTAGCAGTATGTCAAAAACATATTCCTGCAGAAAAATACAGGAGGAGGAGCTTGGTTGTCCCATGAAGAGCATACGAATTAATATGATTGATGTGGAAAACAAAATAGCATTATAGTTAGAGCCTCAACTCCCCAATCAAGATGATGATGTAGATGAAACCTTTGAAAAGCAAACTGCAAGAATTTCAAAGGGACCTAACATAGTAGTAATGGGAGATTTCAATTATCCTGATATCTGCTCAAAGACAAATTCTGTCATATATGGCCCTTCCAAGAAATTCCTGGCTGATAATTTTCACCTACAAAAGGTGGAGGAAGAAACTAGAGGATAAGCTACCCTAGACTTGATTGTAACTAATAGAGATGACTAAGTGGAAGAAGTGGCAGTAAGGGGAACTCTGAGGAAAAGTGACCACGAGTCTGCTTGAGTTCTTGATGTCAAAGGAAACAAAAGCAGAGTGGAGCTGGATTTTAGGAAAGTTTAACAAAATCAAAACAATGATAAGTAAGGTCCCATGGCAGGAGATCCTAACAGGAAAATGAGTCCAATATGGCTAGAAGTTTCTTAAAAATGAAATTCTAAAGGCACAACTGCAAATAATTCCAAAAAGAAAGAAAAAAAGGTTGAAGATCACAAGAAAGACCAATGTGGCTTCACAAAAAGTTCAGAGAGGATTTGAAAACAAAAAAGCAAATATATTGGAAGTGGAAGGAAGGCCAGACCACAAAGGAAGAGTACAGATAACTAAAAATTGTAGAGATGGCATTAGGAAGTCAAAAGGTGAGAATTATCTGAACTTATCAAGAGATGCTTCAAGAAACAAAAAGGCATTTTTCAGGTACACAGCAAAAGGCTGAGAAAAGAAACAATGGCTCAGATACTCAATGGAGGTAGAAAAATGATAACAGATGACAAAGCAAAGGCAAACAGCCAAGGAATATCTTAGTACTTCGGATTAGTTCAAATCCCCAGGGCCGGATGAACTGCATCCAAGAATGTTGAAGGAACTGGATGAAGAGATCTCAGAACCACTGTCTATTTTCTTGAAATCATGGAGGATGGGTTAAGTACCAGATGACTGGAGGAGAGCTAACATTCTTGCTAGGTATCTTTAAAAAGGGCAAAAGGGAGGAACCAGAGAACTACAGACCAGTCAGCTTGGTCCATCC
The DNA here is from genome assembly GCA_037013535.1 of Intellagama lesueurii. Taxonomy (NCBI): domain Eukaryota; kingdom Metazoa; phylum Chordata; class Lepidosauria; order Squamata; family Agamidae; genus Intellagama; species Intellagama lesueurii. Next base: position 51,499,256 of record JBAJHW010000003.1, on the reverse strand, counting down.
CAGGAAAAATTCTGCAGCAGTTTATGAAGTGATCACTTTTCAAGTACCATGTGAAAACAATACGGTAATAACTATAAGCCAACATGGATTTGTCAAGAACACTGACAGACTAATCTCATCTCATGTTTTGATCAGGTAACCTTCGTGGTAGATGGTGAGAATGCTATAGACATTATATATATTGACTTCAACAAAGCTTTTCACAAAGTGCCCCATGTTATTCACAAAGTTATTAAGAACTTTGTATTTCACAACCAGTTACTGAGGAAAAAATTGTCAGAGAAAGATTTTACCTGCTTGCAGAAGGACAGCAAAGAAAGGACAGCTTGCCCTTTCAAGGGAGGGAGCTCCACAGCTTAGGAGCAGTAACAGGGAATGTGTTTTCTCATGTCCACACCAGACCTGTGGGTGTAGTGGAACATACAGAAAGGCCTCCTCTGAAAATTTTAAAACCTCAGCAGGCTTATAAAGGGGGATGAAGTGTTTCAGGAAGCATGGCCCCAAATCTGTTAGAGCTTTATAGGTCAAAGCCAGCACTTCAAATTGTGCCCTGAAACAGACAAGCAGCCAGTGGAGCTGCTGTAACAGAAGGGTGGGTATGTGATCTTAAAACGCCTTGGAATTGACTTTGCAGCCCAGTTATTATTAAGACCTTAAGAGTCTCAAAAATACTTATAACATTTATTCTGCAGATATTCCATGTCTTCTCACCTATGACAGTGGAGAAGCCAGACAGACTCTTAGAAATTTTATGAAATGTTGGTTTGAAGAAGCAGCCACATATAGAAGGACACTTGATTTCCAATGCAAGGACAGCCTACTCAAGGATTATCAGGAAATTCACTAGTTTCAGGATTGACTGTACAGCATCCATACTGTGTGGATGTTCTGGCAACAACTGTAGTAGCCTCTGATGTTCTGCTTACAGCTCTGCATATAGTATTTCTCAGGATTTCCTTACTGAAAAATAAGCCCTTGTTGTTGTTGAACTACTGGTAACATGGTCCAAATTCAGCTACCTGAAAAGCCTATGTTAAATTTTGTAGATGAAGAAGCTTACTGCAACAACTGAAATATTCAACTGATTTAAAAGGCAGGGCATAAACAGGTGCAGACATCAATAGGTGCAGCTGTGCTGTATGCTCAGAAGATAGATATGGGCTTCTGTGTTTATATTTGTAAGTATGGAGAAGTTAGCTCATATTTACATGCTGTACTGTAAATCCAAACTGAGGCAATGGTAAAATAGTGTTGATTTGAATCTAACTCTGAGGAAATTTGATAGGATAGCTATGATTTAGAAAAATTAAGCTTTCTTATACTTGTTTAGCATTATAATTGTCCCTCAGTTAATTCTTCTCCCTCTTCCTCTAGTACCACAAGAGAATGTTGATTTGGAATCACAATGGTTTCTATTTTAGTTATATGCAAGAAGTCACTCCCGGTGTGGGTGCTCAGAACATCATCTTTAGAGCCAACAGAAGAGCATGCAGTTTCAGTACTGAAATTCACCTTGGTACTGGTACAGTTGCCAGAATTCAGTGGTTTAGAAAATGCAGCAAATTTTTAATTTGTTTTCCAACAGGGAATAATGATGGAGCAAGAGAAGCTGCCCAAACATTGTATCCAGGTAGCACATCTGGTGATAATGACCTAGTGTACAGAACCAGCCTGTTGCCAGACTTCTGGCTTAAGGGATTTTGTACAAATCTTTTTTGGTTTGATATTTTAGGAATACACGTTTAGACTTTTGCCAGGATTCCTAAGCAATTTGTAAAGCCAAAAACGGGTAAACAGAGACCTGAAATTAGAAAAAGCATGGTGGGTGTAGTATTTTTCACTGGCACTGGGTACTTCCCACCAAATGTGACAAAGATAATGGTGTACATCTTTCCAAGGTCTTCTACACACTCACTGCTGATCTACGACTTGGTCTCTAAGACCCCAGGATCAGTAGATGATGGAGACAAGAACTACATTAAGCTAGAGTAGCCCTTTTTCTTGATAAACAAAGAATGAGCTGGAGGAAAAAGTTTTGCTGATCATAAAGAACATCTTCAGGTATGTAAAAAGAGGCAATCTCACTGCTTAGTAGCCAAGGGCAACCAGAGCAGAATATTTTGAGAGAATGTTCTTGAATATCCTTATAAGATTATCTCATGAGATGGTGGTATTGATAGGCTTCTGTTTAGAGGCATGAGTTGTGATTATAGGAGTTTATCGCTTGGGTACAGAAACTGGAAAAGCATATGGAAGAGCATCTCCACTGACTCATCTAAGGAATGTTGTATATACTTTCTGCGAAAGGAGTTACTACTATATTATTTAAAATATTTTTACCAAACCTTTCTCCTTAAAAAAGACCCAAGGTGGCGTACATCATTAAAATACAATATTTAAAGGTAAAACAGTGAGTATGCAATATCTAAAAAAGATCAAACAGTTACCACACTAAAAAATGGTAAACAAAAGCAACACCAAAAACACACTCAAAACAGTAAGGCACAACAATTTATTTAAGAACCCCACTCAGGCCACCAGTTACTAAGGGAAAGGTTGTCTTAAGAAAAAAGGTATTTGCCTGCTTTTGGAAGGACAGAAAAGATGGGGGCAGTCTGGTCTCCAATGGGACAGAGTTCCAAAGTCTGGGAGCAGCAACAGAGAAGGCCCTCTTCTGTGATGATGATCTTAACATTCAAGCAGGCTCATAAAGGGAGATGTGGTCCATGAGAGAGCTTGGACTCAAGCCATTTAGGGCCTTATAGGTTAGAACCAGAACTTTGAATAGTGCCCGCAAAAGGATCAGCAGCCAGTGGAGCTGCTGCAACAGGGGGTCATATGATTCCTGATGATCAGATTAACAGGTTAGATATCAACATTTTAAGGACATCATTTGTGACATCATTATTACCAACTTCACTGCATGATTTTTCTAAAACATTTTATTGTCAAGTCAGTTGAATAACTTCCTTAAGAGCCCTATAGACCTTTACAGACCTTTAGAATTGCCTTCCTCCTAAAGAATAGCTCTCAAGGTGGCTCTTGGTCCAGAGACAAACACAAAATATCTATGGTAGCTATGCAATACAAAAGAACAGAATAGTAATTCATTGCGAAAGATATATGAAAGAAACCAGTAACGAAATCTACAGCTAGTACTATAACAGGTCCCTTGTTTCTAAAACACTCAAGATTAGAATCCAAATTTTATTCAGAGAATTTGAACACAAAATTTCCACTTTACAAATGTACCACCTCTACAACATGATCCAAAAGCTAATTAGATTTGCTACCACTTAAATGCACTTACCTCAAATGGGACTAAATTGGCCAAATGCCAAGTACCTGGCTTAACTGAGCTGTGACTCGGGGCTGTCAATGTGCAAACAGTGCTCCAATTGTGTACCATTAATTTCCATAACAACCGCCTAAGAATTCAGACATTATTATTAGCCTCCAGGTACTGATACTGTATTTGTATAAGCACAGAAAAGACATTTCTAAGATCTGTGAATCACACTCCTATTGCCACTATAACAACAATCACAGACTTCCTGTTTAGAAATACAATGAAACTTATTTTGGAGCAAGCATGCAAAAAGGTGTACTGCATAATTTTATACTGAAAAATACTTCAGAAACACCATGGCTTAATACTACTAAATTATTCAGTTCCCACTGTGCATCCCAGAAGAGTCAGCTTGAGTGGAGCTGGGCCAGCTGCACAGTCCCAGGATGCCTCCAGAGTAAAAGAATGGTAGACAAATTCTGAGTATTGTCTACCTAGAAAACCCTGAAAAAGACTGTCATAAGTGAGAAGTGACTTGACAGTATACAGTTATTATTATACACAACAGTAGTCCCTATGTTGGTTGAAACAAAGGGAAAAGTGATATTTTCCAATTAGCTTTAATATGGTCAGTTTTACAGAACCATATTGTGGTACAACACTCTAAATGCTGGAAGTTTTCACAGCACGGCCCCTTTACACAGGAAAACTGGTATGATTTTTTTTTGTCACACTAACAACTGACAATTGATCATTGGAATCATTCCTAAACAGCTGACACTGTTACTGTCAGCTGTTTAGGAATAACTTCCCCCAGCAGTTGTGCTGCACACAAAAAAAATATTATACAGTAAAAGGGGGAACAAAGGTTAAAACAAAGTAATTTCATGTAGAATTCTCCCAGACAGTAGATGTGATGGCAGTCTGTATGTGGCCTTTATCAGAGCAGACTGTAGATGGGGCTCATGCAGTTGAATGTTCCTCCTGATCATAAGCAAAACAAAAGTATGTCTGTACATAGAGGATGGCCTACTATGGAAAAGCAACCAGAGTACATGTTAAACAGGAAGTGACTCTTTACATAGCATAGATTTTTTTGTGTATACATGCAACTATATTTATAGATACAGTATTCCTTATTATTTGTTATAGCTTCTTGCTCAAACAGCTATGAAGGAGAAAAATACATAAACAACAAGAGCCTCTTTCCTGAAGAAGAAGAAGAAGAAGCAGCAGTCATGTTTTAAAAAAATTGAATATCACAAATTTGAACATTTAGGCTAGGACCCTGTTCAATTTTACTGTGTGTATAAGGGCAATAGCGGAAGCAATTTACATTTTCTACAGACTACCTACTGTGCAACTGAGTGTGCAATCAATTTTGCAACCAGAGCATGACTAAGTGTTTGATCCACACCTGGCTGGATAGCTCCATGAGTTGGGCACCTAGCTGTGGAACCAAAGGTCAGGTGTTTGATTCGCCACTGTGCCTTCTGGGAGAAGATCGAGCCAGTGTAGTCTTAGACAAGCTGCATAGTCACAGAATATCCAAAGAGTGAATGGCAAACCACGTCTGAGTGCTCCATAGCTAGAAAACCCAGGAAAGAGTTGCTGTCAGTCGGAGCTGACTTCATGATACATGACTGATTAATATAGCACACACTGCTTGTGCAATTCCTCTTGCACACTCTGTTACTCCAGTAAGATTTTGTCCCTAGATGTTAGGCCTATCAAACATACAGTCCAAACTTAGGATACTAGACTACTTATATCTAGATATACTTGAGATCTGACCCACATTTCAGGAAGATAAACTAATGGCACTGCTTCTCTAGAAGGCCTGGACGTATTTTCCATTCAGGAATAAACTAGCCAGAGTAAAGCATAGACATTAGAAGAAACAGATTATTATTTTCAGAAGTGTCTTCAATAAAGTGTATATGATTCTTTATTGAGTCTCTAGTACTGATATAGAAAAGGACGCAACACAAAACATTTCATATACAATAACTGGATTGTCTTTGAGGCAAGTCAATGTACATGCTGATTTAAGGGTAAGGAAGACAGAAAGGCTGTCTGTAAGGAAATCACACCCATTTTTCAGGTATCCAAAGCTTCTCACTGTGTCCTATCCACAGGCTTTCCCAAACCAAATTCTGGACTACCCTGTTATATGATGTTCACTAATGGGTGCTATAGTATTGATTTGAAAATTTTATTCAAAACATTCCCAGTGTTATTATATAAAGTCACTAATTTGCATTACACTTATGGAATATTTAGGCAAATAACACAAAGGAAAATAGTCAAGAAAAACTTAAGGCAGTTAGCTTCTTGTATTGAATTGAACATGTGGATCGCTGGAGACATTTTAAAACTATGTTATTAACCTGAAATTGGTTTGGTGAAAACTAAAATGGTCTCAAATTCATTATTAAAATAAATTTCATTGAGAGGTTGTCCTGCTGAGTTAGCTACTCAATCCAACGGAAACCAAAGAGATTTAAGCAGCCCATATGTGGGATTATGGTTTTGGTCTTCTAATTTCCCCCAAAATCAACTATGCCTCAAATATATATATATATATATCTTAATACATTCCTGAATGATTTTTTTTCTCCTATAGGTAAATTGTTCTTATTCTATATATATATATATATAGAGTAAGAACAATATATATATATATATAGAGTAAGAACAATTTACCTATAGGAGAAAAAAAATCATTCAGGAATGTATTAAGATGTACTCTTCAATATAACCACAATCCCAGATTTTGGATTTTAGCTTTGCTTACAGATAATTTGCTATGTCTTTCAGAGCTCAACAGAAATACTGGAGAACCAAGCAAGAGTCTCCCTGAATAGATCTACCTTTCTGCTTCGTTTTCTTTAACACATTAAGGTATGATGGAACACTTGCAACTGACTTTTAAATAAAGATACATTATCATCACACATGCTAGCAAAAGGCCAACTGATATCATATGCCAAGCAAGTACTGGTACACTTTTACCATCTGGAAAACAAGACCCATGGCTTAGTGAAAACAATTTACTTCTTCGGAATGCATTTACTTTCTCAGAATGACATAACTTCTACACATAGTTGAAAGTCAAGGATGGTATTCAAGAATAACATTGGGACTGGGCTAACCCTCATTTCCATCTTTGGTGATCCCAAGTGACCAAAGATGTATATTCCCATCTCCACAGCATAACCACTATGAACACTGTCCCTGACCAGGAGTGCTGACTACTGAAATATAAGGATGACAGGGGATAGAGAAGGAGCTATCTAAGACAGAAAGGAGGTGTTGTCAGAGATATTTGAAGGTCACCATGATGGGTGAGGCAAGCTAGGCTGCAATTGATTTGGTTTTCCACCCCCATTACACTGAGACAAATTAGGAAGGCTTCTACGGTGTCAGTTAAACAAAGCTGAAATTAATGATGAAATTGACTTCCCTTTCTGTTTGATTTTCATCAGAACTCAATTATAAAACCAGCTATCAAAGGAAGCTGCCCATTAGTATATATTCACAACAGCATCAGAAGACAATTCTGAATCCACAGTTGATATTTAACAGGCAACTTCAGTCACTACAGGTTTTTTGGCGAAAATGACTTCTAATCAAGGCTTTAACTATAATAATTAAAAACAGCATTAAATCTTTGATGTGTATAAAAAACGAACAGGAATAAGATTTATGTCTTAAACTATCGCATGTATGAAGGAAGAGGAAAACCATCTTCAGATGCAAGTAGTAAGAGGACATTATGAAGATAAATTTGCTAATGAATAGGATATCCTTTAAATAATTCCAGAAGACATGTAATGTCTGTAACAAAACAAAAACATTAAAAACCCAGTGTTTTGGCTGACTACTATCTTGACTGTTCAAAGTACTAGTAATTTAGATAAATGGACTAATTCTAACATTACCACTGAATACTAATAGCAAGAGCGACTAGTATTCCTCATTCTCAAAGAAGTCATATTATCCTGTGCAAGCATATCAGAGGAACCTTACAGACTGTTGTATTTTAATGGAAACTTTGGTGGGACAAACCCATTTCCTCAGAGAGCCTGAGCTCCATCACCAAAGGCATGTACATAGCCATTGTTATTACTAATATTGCTTGCTGCATCTGGTAGATTGCTGAGTATCTTAGATATTTCTTCGATATTGACATCAGGACTATTTTTGTTGTGGTTCAAGGGACTGTATGTTTTTCTGATAAATGCTCTTAGTCACATAAACATTTTCGTTTTAACGCGTGCAGTTTCGGGTTGTGTGACATTATTGTTTCTCCATATGATGAACCTATGATCTGCAATGTTCTGCTCTGAAAAACTGTGTCCTTGGTGTGTATTTGTATAAACTGCATGTTTTTGCCTCCACCCCAGTCTTTCTACGTCTTGACAGTCATCAACACTATAGAGCAGGCACATAATCTCCTCATTATCTTCTTTCATCCATTTCATGTCACTTGCTATTCTCTTATGCACTGTATTCCTCATCCTTGTGCCAAAGTGGCCTTCTTTGGAAGTCCTGGCTCTGAAGGCAAACTCTGGCTTTGGTCTTGGTCCTGGAAAATGACTTCGCTCACATCTCAAGCACTAGACTTTACTGATAGCACTGCTGTGTTCCTGCTTGATTGCAACAGGTGTTTCACAGGGAAAATGTAGATGATTTTTCAAATGTGATCCATCTCCTGAGCCATAAACACAGCCTTTGTTAACCCGGGTCGTAACTGAGCTGGTATAACATTTCATTTGAGACTTCACACTCATACTGAAATTAATTGTGTAAGCTGATTGCTCTTTATAACATAAAGCCAGGTACTGTGATCAGCCATGCTTAACCTGGGAACAGGTTATTACTATTACTATTACGCTTTATGGCACAGTGGTTAGCCTGCAGTACTGCAGTCAAGCCTCTGCTTATGAACAGAATTCAATCCCAATGGATTCAGGTTCAAGGTTGCCTTAGCCTTCCATCCTAGAGTTTGGTAAAATGAATACCCAGCTCACTGGAAGGCATAGCGTTCCTTGCATAATTATGATGTAAGCTGCTTAATCATTACAGGGCAGTATATAAGTTGTATTATTATTATTATTATTATTATTATTATTATTATTATTATTATTATTATTATTATTATTATTATTATTATTATTACTCTCTTTCTCTCTCTCATTGATCTGACTTAGGAAGCAAATTATCAGCTGTATTGTTATTTATATCCCTCATCACTTTTTTTCTGTATTAACTAAGTGCATATGTTCATACATACACATGAATGAAGAAACCTTCATTAGCACACAAGGATATTACAATTAAGTCTTCAGCATGTCTTCCCCATGTTTCTGCAGTCATTTAAAACAACAACAACGGTTATAGAGTATTTCATGACTAAAGCTGCCTTAGATTTAGATTAGGCATCCTTCAATCTCGAGAGACTATGGTAATGTGCTCTGTATGGAGGACTTGGAACAGCGTCTAGTGTGGCATGGGAAACCTTGACATCTGAACGCTCAGATGTCAAGGTTTCCCATCTGTTGAGGTCCATTCCTAAGGCCTTCAGATCCCGCTTGCAGATATCCTTGTATCGCAGCTGTGGTCTCCCTCTGGGGCGATTTCCCTGCACTAATTCTCCATACAGGAGATCTTTTGGAATCCGACCATCAGCCATTCTCATGACATGCCCAAGCCAACGTAGACACTGCTGTTTCAGTAATGTATACATGCTAAAAATTCCAGCTCGTTCTAGGACTACACTATTTGGAACTTTGTCCTGCCAGGTGATACCAAAAATGCGTCGGAGACAACGTATATGGAACGTGTTCAGCTTCCTCTCCTGCCATGCACAAAAGGTCCAGGACTCACTGCAGTACAGGAGTGTGCTCAGGACACAGGCTCTATAGACCTGGATCTTGGTATATGCCGTCAGCTTCCTATTAAGCCATACTCTCTTTGTGAGTCTAGAGAACATGGTAGCTGCTTTGCCAATGCGTTTATCCAGCTCGACATCTAGGGAGAGAGTGTCAGAGATCGTTGAGCCAAGGTACACAAAGTCATGAACAACCTCCAATTCTTGTGTGGAGATGGTAATATAGGGAGGTGAGTCCATGCCCTGGCCCATGACTTGTGTTTTCTTCAGGCTGATTGTTAATCCAAAGTCTTGGCAGTCTTATGAACTTTTTAACTGCCTTATGAACTCTTTAACTGCCTTAAAGAGTTCATAAAAAGCATAAGTCTATGTACTTCCTCCTCCACACTCATCTATAAAAGATAAATGAAGCAAAAATAAAAACACTACTGGCTGACACTAACGTACTAACTGGCCTGATACAGTTACTGCATTTTTTTAAAGTGCCCTGCATGGTAGTGCAAAATATTGTTGCAGAAATGGCCTTCTGAAATAATCTTCCTCATACTTGTTTATGGCTAGAATTTGGGTACAGAGGAAATCATACAAGCAGAAAGACACATTTTGATGTAGTCACAGGATACATGACCCTTGAAAAGGACACCCAAAGGTCCATGGAATCCAGTCTTGGCCAAAGTTGGAAATCCACAGCTAAAGAATACTTGGTAAATGGCCACCCAACTTGTTCAATGGAGAGCCTGCCCCCTTCCAAGATATCCCACTGCAATGTTTTCTTGAAATCATGGGAAACGAGTGAGGTGCCAGAGGATTGGAGGAGGGCCTATGTTGTCCCTATCTTCAAAAAGGGCAAAAAAGAGGAACCTGTGAATTGCAGGCCAGTCAGCCTGACATCAATCCCAGGCAAAATTCTGGAACAGATCGTAAAGTGGTTGTTGTGCAAGCACATAGAAAACAATGCAGTAATAACTAGAAGCCAACACGGATTTGTCAAGAACAAATCCTGCCAAACTAATTTGATCTCATTTTTTGATCAGGTCACCTCTTGACAGAGGGAATGCTGTAGACGTAGTATATCTTGACTTCAGCAAAGCTTTTGACAAAGTGCTCCATTATATCCTGATTAGCAAGCTAACTAGGTGTGGGCTGGATATATCAAGTGTCAGGTGGATATACAATTGGCTACAGAATCATACTCAGAGGGTGATTATTAATGTGTCCTTCTCTAACTGCGAGGAGATAACAAGTGGGGTACCCCAAGCCTCAGTCCTCGGCCCGGTGCTCTTCAATATTTTTATTAATGACTTGGATGAGGGAGTATAGTTTCCAAATCCCGCGAGGTGCTAGTCCCCCTCTATTCAGCACTGGTTAGGCCTCATCTTGAGTATTGTGTCCAGTTCTGGACACCACACTTGATGCTAACAAATTGGAAGAAGTTCAGAGGAGGGCGACAAGGATGATCAGTGGGCTGGAAACCAAGCCTTACGAGGAAAGGCTGAAAGAACTGGGCATGTTTAGCCTTGAGAAAAGAAGACTGAGGGGTGATATGACAGCACTTTTCAAATATTTGAAAGGCTGTCATACAGAGAAGGGGCAAGATCTGTTCTCAATCATCTCAGACTGCAGGACACGCAACAATGGGCTCAAGTTAAAGGAAGCCAGATTTCGGTTGAATATCGGGAAAAACTTCCTAACTGTTAGAGCAGTACGACAGTGGAACCAGTTACCTTGGGAGTTGGGGAGTGCTCCAACACTGGAGGCATTCAAGAAAAACTTAGATATTCACCTGACAGATATGTTTTGATTGTATTCCTGCATTGAGCAGGGGGTTGGACTTGATGGCCTTGTAGGCCCCTTCCAACTTCACTTTTCTATGATTCTATGATTCTATGTAAAACAGCGTTAATTGTCAAGAATTTCTTCCTAATATTTAGCCCACCAAATCTAGTAATTAGAATAAGCCCTCTAAATATAACAATATACCTGAAAAGCTAACTAGAAAGTCACTGACACAATATAGGAATTTTCTGGCTGCATAAAAAGGCAGTTTTTGTAGCTGTGAATGCCTCGATCTGTGAGAAGCAAGGCCTGTAGCTCTAAAACATAAATCCATTTCCCAGGCCTGCACCGGAAATGAAGGAAAGTGACATTGACCAAAGTACTCACAATAACTAATAATTATTTATTTTATAAAGGATAACATTTAAAAGTTGTGAGATTTACTCAGCCTCAGTTTGATTTGAGGAAAGGCAGGAATCTTCCTCACTTCATGGGCAGAAATACAGTATAATCCATTGCACTGAACACTTTCCTCTTATTCACGAGTGGGCAACATGTGCATGGGCCTGCCTATTTTTGTGGCTTCTGGACCTCTCTCCCCAAATACCACAAAATGGATTGGGGGGCCTTCAAAACAATACACTTTTGGTCCTGCTATAGTATAAGGGTAGCCTTTCTGCAGCTTTTTCAAAACAAGATGTGAAAGTCTTATCAATTCTGCTTTTTTGAAAAATAAAATATACATCAGAAAATAATTTTTTCTGTGGCACTGTGGTCTCTCTCTCTCTCTCTCTCTCTATATATATATATATAACTGAATAGATTACCCTTAGAAACAGAGTGCACCTACATTAAGAACTCAAGATAGGCTTCTGTGGTTTGCTTATTAAAGCCACATACAGTAACTCAAGGCACTTGGAAAACTAAGCATACTGTTAGTATGTATGATTAAGGTATGGTTCTGCTCAAAGGAAGATCCATTTTCAATACTTCACTACCTCACATCCTGTGATAGAAACTTGTCTGACTTCAGCATCTGACAAACTCATTTTGAAAAATTGCTAACAGTCTAAAGGGAACAAACCTCAGCTGATTTATAAAGTTAATCCCATTGGACAGAAATATGAGATTCATCTGCAACAAGGGTTTTAATAACCAATTTTCTCCGGCCATTAAACTAAAAAAAATAAAAATAATAAAAGGACTGTATATAGAATGTGAAATAAGCAGACACTACTTTTTATAAACTAACTTTATGTTTGTGACCTCTGTTCCTTATTTATTTTAATGTGGAAAATTCAGTGACCAATACCCTGCTCTAAATTAAAAGTCCTCACCATAATTCTAACTTCTCATCTGGCACAAGCTAGTCCCTCTTTTTAGTTCTTAAACAAAAATGGGCTTTTTCCAAGTAGTCCTGAAATCAGTGTTTGGTTGAACCAATAATGATGGAATACATCTCAAAATTACTAAATATTAGACTGTGCACATTTTGAGAGAACCAAGGGTGTATAGCCCATTTTGCCTGCATTTTCACAAATCACACTAAACAGAAGTATATCAAAGCATTTCTATCACTTACCCAAAGACCTAGAATGAAGTCCAAAAATTAGCTGGATTGCTTTCATGATATTTGAATGAAATGACTCTCCATATTCTAAATAATTCATATTAACAATTAAAATATTAACTACATTTGCTTTTCTTTTTTTCTGCAAAAAATGAAGCACTGCTTGCAAAGCACAAAATCCCAAGTCCATAACACCACTAGCAAAATATGAAAGCTTATTAAAATTAAGAGTCTTTTTAAAAATACTGCAGCTTTAAAAAATATTTTTATATGACCCATCCTAAAAGATTACAATCAATTAATCCCTGGAATGAAGGAGCTATTGTTCACATTGGTCCTTCTTAAAAGATAAAAATACAGTAGTACCTCAGTTTACGAAATTAATCCGTCATCCGGGACGTTACGTAATACGGAAATTACGTAAACCGGAACGCGGATTGCCGTAGCAACAGGGGGTGGCGCTAGAAACCTCCAGGCGCGATGCGTCCTTTTTGTACAGCGAAAAAAACCCCGTAAAAACCGTAAACTGAGGCATTATTTCTTATGGATTTTGGCTCGTAAACCGAAAATTACGTAAACCGAGGCGCACGTAAACCAAGGTAGTACTGTATTTGTAATTTGACTTATACCAGTGTGTGTGAATTCAATCCCCGCCCCCCAAAAAACACCTCTGATTTATAAATATAGGGTATTGTGCTTCTCTACTCATGATCCAAAAAGCCAGGAAATGGCCCAATATTGCTACATGATATTGTGCCTGTGTTGCCAGCAGGAAAAAGGATGTCAAGTGTTATATAGCAAAGGGCAGCCTGAATGTTGACAGCACCAATGGCAGCAAGTCAAGATGGTCTACAGGAACCCCTCTTCTGTTCACTACCAATCACAAAGTGAAACCACACAGGGGAAGATCTCATAATCTGACTCCTTTTCCTTCATCGGTTAAGCACTTCTTACTCAAACACAAAGCAATTGTCAAGACTGTTTTTCAACAACTGTGAATGGTAGTCTGTACAGGGAGGGGCAAAACAGCTTTACTTTTTAAAAATTGCAACTGAAAAACCATTTGTCAAATTTGGGGCTTATATGAGGTCCAGTTTCATAGTTAGAGGTGCCCCAAACTAACTAACAATTCTATTCTTTTTTTGAGTTGACTTACATAATGCTAAATGCTGCTAGTGCAGTATATTGGTGGCCTCCCAGACAACAATAATAATAGATACTGGCCAACACTTTGTATAACAATTGTTCCGTATGCTGTCTCCTTTGATGCCTACCATGAGAGGTATGACAGCTTTCTTAACAATAACAGGGTCCTCATGCCGAAGATGCCTTCTTTTCACCAAAGACGTGTTTCACATATGGGCATACTGTACTGTATATTCTTGCACTTGAGAATCATCTTGAAGAGCAAAACTATGAGAAACCGCTACAGTTCATATTATAGTCATATGTGAATTTTTACCAAAACATAAGAAGGGCCATAGCGAATTATCAAAAGCCTGTTAAGTCAAGAATACCATTACCAAAATGGCCCAGCCAAGAGGAAACCCAAAGCAGGACATGAATACAATTACCATTCTTCCATTCATGTTTCCCAGCAACTAGTCCTGATGTCAAGATGAGGGGGTGGGCAGGCAAGAAAATTCCCTTCTGCAAGTTTTCATCACTTTCAGGATTGCATCAAAACTGTGCCCATTTATTATTGGATTGTCACTGCTTTTGTCCTGACACATAGTTTGGACTCCTCCACCAGTCTGATTTCCCTAACTTGTAATCCCCACACTGTCTTCCTGGGTTTCTCTTAACATCTATTAATCCCTTATTTATATTCAGTCATTTTATGTTTTCCATAAAGTCACCCGCGTTATTCATCATAATCCCTTTTGTTCACTACAGAGTCATGAAACCTTTGTTTTATATTATTTTGACAGGAAGTCATGTAGGTGAAGAGAAGGTTCTGAAAGTCTCCTATGAACTTTAAAATATAAATTGGCATATCACAGAACACCAAGAAAACTTCAGTATAAACTTTGAATGACTGAATATAGAACAAAAGTAGAGTTTTGAAACTGGCACCTTTAGTTTTGATCCATGAAGAACAGGAGAAAATCCATTTGGCCCAGCAGGGATGAACAACTCCCATTTCCCATAATCCATTTTCTTGTATGGGTGGGAAGATGGATTCCAGTTATCTGCAAGAAAACAGGTGCATTAAATATGAAACACAAATTGCTCAACCCATATATAAAACTATAAACACAAGTCTGAACATCAAATTTCTTTCCACACAGCAGCTCATACTCGTTCAGGATTGTTGAGCCTGTTATAGGGAGAACTTAAATATTTTACATGCCGAAAAAGACCAAAGAGTTTTAATGATCCACCACATTTAATTTATGAAGAAAGCTTGCAAATGTGTGCTCCTTAATAGTTTTCTGGAAAACAGGCTCACAGTAATTATCCTTTTCTCTCCTCATGCAAAAAGGATTGTATTCTATTCACTGCCCACTGCAGTAGTGGAAGCTCCCATTGTTCTGAACGTGGCTATCCCTGCTTGTGTTATTACAAGTCAGAGATCATGCTGGAACTTGTGGGCACAGCACCCTGATTGCTCTAAACCAGGGGTCTCAAACATGCGGCCCACGGGCCATTTGCGGCCCGCCGGACGATAGTTTGTGGCCCCCCGCCTTGCCTGCCCCCCCTGAAGTGCCCACGCGTCCTCTGCTGTCAAGAGTCAAAAAAAGCCTCGCCTCGCTTGCCGGCTCTCTCCCAAGACAGCGCCTCTTGCACCCTCCATCCGGAACTGCAGCCTGCCAGCCAGCCCGCCTGTCTGCCGGCTGGCAGGCTGCAGTTCCGGATGGAGGGTGCAAGAGGCGCTGTCTTGGGGGAGAGCCAGCGAGCAAGGCGCGCTGCCGGCCCTTTTCCCTGAGCGCCTGAGCCAAGCCACCAACAGCAGCTGCTGCCGCCACCGCCGCCGCCTCTTCCAGGGAAGCGGCTCTCTGGCTCTCTTTCTCTCTCGGCACCCCCAGCACCAGCCCGGCCAGCGGCCATCTCAGCACCCGGCGGTGCTTCCTCCTCCTCCTCCTCTTCGTCCTGCTTCAGCCGCCTCGGCTCTGGAGGCTGCCTGGGCTCGCCTCGCAAAGTTTGCTCCTCTGTCGTGGTGGGGGTAGCTGCTGCTGCTGAATACGCCTTTTTTTGAGGGGGGCCCTCAGAGGAAGGTTGCCGGACCTCTCTCTCTCTGTGTGTGTGTGTGTGTGTGTGTGTGTGTGTACCTGTGGGGCCCCCCGCCCCATTCTGTTTAATTTCGCGGGTACCGGTGGGGGCTTTTCTCCTTTGGCAAGGCGAATTCTGTGAGGGTTTTTTTTTTAATTTTATGTCATGCCCTCCTCCCCCCGGCTAGGCGGTTGCCAGCACTCCCTCCCTTCTCCGCTTCTTCATCCTGCTGCTGCTGGTGGTGGTGGTGAAGAAGGAGCCGGAGGGGGTCGTGGCCGGGCGACGAGGGCTTGCGCGCCCCCTCCTCCTCCTTGGAGCCCAAGCCGGACTAAGGAAACTCCCGGGCGGCTTCCTCGGGCTCTTGCTCCGCTTGGCGGAAAATCTGATGCGGCCCAGCCTCACCCAGACTCTGCCTCCAGTGGCCCCCAGGTAAATTGAGTTTGAGACCCCTGCTCTAAACATTCCTTCTCACTCCAAACCAAATTATCTGACCCTATATCTCTATTCTCCAACTTTCTTCACATTCTCTCTTTTGCACTTTGGCAAAATATACTCAGCTTCCTAGAACATTCAAACTTCCAAGGATTCTGCTATATCTGGTTCCAATGTTTTCTTCAAAATATTTCTGAATAATCCCTTCTTTTCCTGTATCTGTAAGCATCATAGGACTCTTCTTGGATAACTTCTCTATTGGTTAATTTAGCCCAACTGCCATGGCAACACGATGATTTGAAGTGTTGTTTTTCTATTCCTAAACGTTCTCTCTGTTATTTCTGCCAACATTTCTGCCAACTTATGAAGATGAGGAGTAGAAATGGAAGAAAGATCTACACCTGATTCGCCAGCTGAAAATATACTTTCCTCAATAGAAAATATTTTGTGGCTTCACACATGAACTGCTTTCACACCAAAATATTAAACCACCTGTGACCTTTTAAATATATATTGACAAGACTTTTATTGTGAAGCCCAAAATTCTAATATATTGATATTTTGCTTGTAGTCCCTTGGTTACTTAGCAATAATGTGTGTAAATAAAATATTCAGTGTCATTTACCAGAAGCTTTTCAGGAAACTGTAATGTCAATACTGCCTCTCATATCAAGAGCTTCAGCTTACTAATTGCCTGAGATACATGATCTACTAAGCTTTTAAAACTACTGACAAATTGTAACATTTGTAATGCTTCCTTATCAGTCTAGGATTTTCTTTGAGGAGCAGAGGAATGTTTGATTCAACACATGTGGATGCCCATACTAAAAATTAAGAAAGGTGGGGAGTTTATTTGCCATCCTATTCTGTCATCATGAACAAATGGGAGCCAAACTATTCTCTCTCCAAAAGGAAAAGGAAAGGAAAAGAGAGATTGATCTTTCGTCTTTCTGTGTCCACAAGGATCTCTCCTTTTTTAAAGGAGAAGGTGAAAGAGGATTCAGCTCCAGTCTTGCTGTGTTTTGTGATGAGCCCTCACATCTTCCTTCTCTTGTATCCTAGTAGTATGGAGAATAATAACAAAATGTACTTGCACTCCTGAAGAGGGTTGTCAACCCTGAAAGGTTTGTAAACAGGAGGCAAATGTAACTCAGACTCATGTGCTTAGAACAGACACTGAAATGATGCTGCCTGAAATTCCTCTTAAAAATCCACATTTCCACCAATTTGGCCATGTAGTACAACATCTAAGCCTATATTCAAGCCTAATGAAGTATAACCGAGGTAAACATACAGGCCACAGTCCTGTATGTTTTCAGGAAACAGCATATGATCATGGAAAGCCAATCACACAAATGTCCCTCCAGTAGGTTGTCCCTTCAATAACTAGTAACAAACTGGTCATGAAATCACGTGCACAAACAGTTGCATGGTGGACAGCCAATGCTGGGGGGGTCTCTGCATGCCCGTCCTTTCATGCAGGGGTTTTCTTAAGAATATTCTGTCCATGTTATTTCCCCATTTAATCCAGTTTTTGAAACACCCTCAAATTCCTCTTCCATTTCTACCCTGTTGAATTTTAGATTTTAAGCTTCTTGAAATAAAGATCTTTCTTCTTGCATTCAGTAAACTGCTATGTGCACTGGTGCTATTACACCAGTAAAACAAGTAGCGAGAAACAATAGTCATTGCTATGTTCCATAAGACCACATGTTTCATAGCCTGATCTTGCTTAGGGAGCAAGATGAGAAATAAGCATCATTCACAGTCTTCCCTGATTCTGAATCAATGCTTGGAAAGAAGACATCTCAAAAGAAAATGCCCATTCTACTGCCACTGCAGTAAATTCAATGATAAAGGGGAAAAAATTGATTCTGAATTACCATTATCTTGGATTGTTAGAATTTTTTGATGATTAAAAAGCGAATCAGAGGAAAGGAAACAGGCTAGCTCAAATTATGAATTAGGCTTGGAAACAGGATCGTGTAAATTATTAAGGAAATTGTATACGTACAGGGTAGAAATTAAACTTACTTCCATAGGTAAATGTGTACAGAAAGGCTCCCCAATTTATCTGGATGCACAAGCACTTTTAAAGCTTGCACATCATAGTCACCACTTTTAAGATTGCTAGCCAACACATCTCACTTTAATAAAGAATATTTATTTATTTATTTATCTTTTTACCCTGCCTTTCTCCTTAAAGGACCCAAGGTGACTTACAACAATCAAAAGACAACATTTAAAAGCTTAAAAATGTGAGTAGAAAAATATTTTTAAAAAGAATTAAACAAGTATCATGTTAAAAATGGTCAATATAATCAATTTGAAAAAGACATTTAAAAGAACGGACCTCAACAATCCAATTTGACAAACCCCTCATAGGCTGTCAGTCACTAAGTAAAAACCTATCTAAAGAGAAACGTCTTTGCCTGCTTGCAAAGATAAG
This sequence comes from Intellagama lesueurii, assembly GCA_037013535.1. Lineage (NCBI taxonomy): Eukaryota > Metazoa > Chordata > Lepidosauria > Squamata > Agamidae > Intellagama > Intellagama lesueurii. The sequence continues at coordinate 51,480,631 of JBAJHW010000003.1, read as the reverse complement.
AGCCAGCCTGGTTTTCTGTGGGAGGGAATTCCAGAGTTTGAAGCAGCAACAGAGAAGGCCCTCTCCGATGTCCCCACCAAGCATGCCTGTTAGGGTGGTAGGACCTAGAGAAAGGCCTACCCTGATTATCTTAATGCCCAGGCAGGATCACAGAGGGAGATTTGGTCTTTTGGATAGCTTGGACTCAAGCCATTTAGGGCTTTATAGGTTAAAACCATAACTTTGAATTGTTCCTGGAAATGGATCGGCAGCCAGTGGAGCTGTAATAACAGGGGGGTTATATGTTCCCGGTAACCAGCTCCAGTTAGCAATCTGGTTGAGGCATTTTGGACCCGCTGGAGTTTCCAAACACTTTCCAAAGGCAGCCCCACATAGAGCATCTTATAGCAATCCAGCTGAGATGTGTGTTGTTGTTGTTGTTTAGTCGTTAAGTCGTGTCCGACTCTTCGTGACCCCATGGACCAGCGCATGCCAGGCCCTCCTGTCTTCCACTGCCTCCCGGAGTTGGGTCAAATTCATGTTGGTCGCTTCGATGACACTGTCCAACCATCTCTTCCTCTGTCGTCCCCTTCTCCTCTTGCCTTCACGCTTTCCCAACATCAGGGTCTTTTCCAGGGAGTCTTCTCTTCTCATCAGATGGCCAAAGTATTGGAGCCTCAGCTTCAGGATCTGTCCTTCCAGTGAGCACTCAGGGTTGATTTCCTGCAAAATGGATAGGTTTGTTCTCCTTGCAATCCAGAGGACTCTCAAGAGGCTCCTCTAGCACCACAATTCAAAAGCATCAATTCTTCGGCGGTCAGCCTTCTTTATGGTCCAGCTCTCACTTTCATACATCGCTACTGGAAAAACCATAGCTTTGACTATGCGGACCTTTGTCGGCAAGGTGATGTCTCTGCTTTTTAAGATGCTGTCTAGGTTTCTCATCGCTTTCCTCCCAAGAAGCAGGCGTCTTTTAATTTCATGGCTGCTGTCACCATCTGCAGTGATCATGGAGCCCAAGAAAGCAAAATCTGTCACTGCCTCCATATCTTCCCCTTCTATTTGCCAGGGATTCCTACATTCCTTTAATTCTTTCTAACTTGTTCTTCAAGAAAGAGATTCTAAAGAGTCCTATGTTTCACAAACTATAGAAAAATTAGTTTGTATTAATCTCCCTGCCCTTACCAACAGTATCATTGACACGTGGTTTGAAAAACAAAGTAGTTTCAAGGCATCTGTCATATATGTCTCAATTCTGGACCCTAAAAAGAATTAGACTTCAAGATGGATTGTAAATTGTGTAGCATTTCTTAAGTTAATAATAATTTCTGTATTTGATTTATTTTATAGCCCCAAATACCTGCTAAATGTTCTACAAAATACAGAAAAAGAATACAGACAATATACAAAATATAGAGGAAGAACTCTATGATGTTCAGGATATTACTGAGAACAATTATACAAAGCTGCCTTCAAGAACCTATCCCCAGGATGCTGTTAATATTTTTATTTTTTCCTTGTTTTTCTTTTGTATGAATTTTAGACCCATATCTGTGAATCATCATATTGAATGTATTGTTATATGATCTTGAGGGGGTTTAGTTTTAATCTGTAAACCACCCAGAGTAGTGTTAGCACTAAACAAGCAAGTGAGCAAGCGAGCAAGCGAGCAAGCAAGCAATAAACAGACAAACAAACAAATACATCTGAGATATTTCAACCTGATTAAAATGTGATAATCATGTGTTGTCAACTTCTGACTTATGATGACCCTTTTCATGGCTTTCAATGTACAGAACACTCAGAAGTGGTTTACCATTCTGTTATTCTGGGGGCATTCCTGGGACTGTGCAGCTTACCAATGGGCAAATAGGCTTGCTCTACTTGCAGGAGGCACAATAGAGAATCAAACTCTCAACCTCTGGCACCTTTACCACTGAGCTAAAGGAAGGTGAAAATAATCTATAATTAAAACACATCAAGATCAATCTGTTTCTATATCTTAGGGGGTTTAAAGCCCAGTTCCTCGTGGGAATATTACTAATACCCATCTGCATTTAATGACAACTTTCTATTCCTTAGGCCTTTTGATTATATTAACTGTCTCTTTGGGAATGAATCTTCTGCTTTGATTGATGAGGAATCAGATGTACTGGGTGACTGAGACACTTTTTCATCTAGAGGGCTAAAGAAGATTCAATCCAAATACTTTACTGATTAATTTTATTAGAATCTGAAAATAGCTATGTTCACTTTATAAAGAGATAAATGCAATATTTTTCAAGAAAATTTAAGATGTTTGCATGACAAGCAAAATCTGACAAATGTCTGTTTTCTACACTGTTGTTGAAAAGAATCTGTGCTGCATTCTATGCCTCTAATCCTGCTAACGGGAGAAGAAGGAAGCCTGATACGCATAGTAAACTTTGAAATGGTAGTGGAGCTGCAGGTTGGGATTAGCCTCCTAGACATATCAGTACAAAGCTCACAGTACCAAGCTAGAAGATTAAGACTAACTAGAGATCAGATCGTATCACTGAATCACCATGGCCAAAGGAAACGATAGGCTACCTCTCTGTCATACACAGAGTGACAGATGCTGAGTAGCTTGCATTTCTTGCTGCTTTTCCTCTCCTCTTTTTTTATCAACACATATTTCCATCCACAGCAATCTAACAATTTAAATGAAGGCAGTAGTCTAACAACTTAAATGTAACTCCCATCCTATGAACTCAAGTGTAATTTTACACGACCAAATACTTTTCTTTAAAAGGGGGTGGTGGTGGTGGTACTGCAATTCATTTCATCTGAAAGACACTTTCTTACACTAGGACCATATTTGAAAGTATGAAGCTCTTTCCAACATCCAAATTAAAATGAAAAACATCATCTAAATAAGAATATGCCCACCAGTTCTTATTACAATTTAGCAGTCTGCCACCTGTAAAATAACAAATCCAATTTATACATCTACATGTTAATTTCACTTTTGTTTGTATGTGCTTCAACAGATCTGCTTCTTTTTGCTAGCATGATTCCCTCCCCCTTCTTTCACTGTTTTCCTACTCAGTGGCTGAAATCCTGTAGTAAGTCACAACTAGAATAGGCCCATTGAATCAATGGAACTTAGAAAGTTGACTCACCAAATCTCCACTGACTTTATGGGCCTACTTCTAGTTGTGACTTTCTACTGGATTTCAGTCAATGGCTTACTGATTATGAACATCTCTAACTGCACATTTACACTTCCAATCGGGCTTTTGGCCTCTTTATTCTAGAAACAGCAATAACATTGTTTTGATTATTTTCTTCTTCTTCTAGCAAACAATCAAGGCTTTACATTTATTGTAGATACTGATATTACTTTTTAATTCTTTATCATACATGTGTCTATTTCATTTCTTTTGGGAGCTTTACATCACCTTTGTTTCTATATTTGCTTGTTCTTTGACTATTTGCTAACGTTTTTCTTTTTCCTTTACTCAGACTCTGAGGGGTACACATGTTCTTGTGCCATGTCTTTTCAGACACACTGAAAATATATTCACTCTTATAGCTTCCTGTATCACAGAATGTGTGTGATGGCGCCTCTCAAGACTAACCTTCTTCTACATCTTTTTCTTCTGCTCATCAAGTTCAACAGGGATCAGATGGCTGATTTTTTAGGCAGGGAAACAATCATTTTCTGTTTTTCTTATTCCATGTTGAACATTATGCCACACTTTCCTGAATGCATTTAGTATTTCAGTACCATCCTGGCTTCCCAGTGGATTGATTCTTTTGTCAAAACTTGTTATTTTTATCTCAAGCAGTGGTGCTCAAGTTCACACTTTCCTTTTGCTGTTTCTACTACAAAATGCTTCTAATATTTTTCCTCTTGATTACTGCAGTACTCTGTATGATAATACTCTGCTGTCCACATTGTAGCGCTTTCTCCCTTTTGTAATCACATTCTTCCTAATGTGTCTTAGATGTCTATTTGTTGATCTCATCCAGTTTCAGTCTTGGTCTACACTTTTAATGTTCCGAATACATCTGGGTACTCTCCAAGCTCTAATGAGAAAATGTTTCCCATTCTGTCTGATGCTGGAGAGGGCAAGCAAAATCATGGTAAAACAGGATTTCAAAGGAGTTATGCAGGAAGGTAGGGCTTTACAATAAGTTTCAGAATGCTGTCAGAGGAATGTTAGCCATAGAACTAAGAAGAAATTTCATCACAGGTCCAGGTTTTTATGCTGAACTGCTTATTTTATGTTTGACAGTGCATTCTTACATATTTCTATTCAGACATTAATCCTATTGGATTTAATGTTGTTTACTCCCAAGTAAGGTGCAACTGCAGGTTTAGTATTCTTATATATTTGAGCATTCTTTATCTTTCAATCCAATTTTTCACTTCATGTTTCAGATTGGACATTTTCTTTGCTCTCTTCCTCTTCTGTCTAAGACCTTCTTTTCTATCAAATCTTTCCCTGTCTTCCTATGCCTGGAGTATTTTTCCAGAAAACATTAATCATTCTTCTTTGCTTTCTAAAGTTCTCAAAAACTATTTTACCCATCTGTTTTCCTATTCTCCTATAGAGTCTCATTTAAAAAACCCAACAATTTTAAAGCTCCTTAAAGAATACATTACTGAAATTCAAGTATGTTTTGCCTTCTGTATATGATTTTCTGATCCCTATTTCTTTCTTACATCTCCTTCCTTTTCTTGGCTGTTCTAACATTGTAATCCACTTTGCTGAAAAGGTACACACTTGAGTTTTAATTTAAACAAAATATTCTAGATTGGATAAAATACCAATTTAGTTATGATAAATTATATTCAAACTGGTTGACAAATTGTTAAAAAATCTTACACCATTATGATCAAGGTCAATTGCAACTAACTAGCTGTTTTCAGGACTCTGTTTTAAGAAGTAGAAAAGTAAGATCTTAATAATAATTCAACAATTATAATTCAGATTTACATAATTATTAAACTGCATGCACATCAGGAACACATCATTCCATCCATTAGTGACATCCATAAACGGCTGGCATTAGTGGCCTATCTGGAGGAATCCTCCTAAATAAATGACCTGGAGCTCCTATTTTGACTTCCTTGAGCCAAAATGCCATAGAAGAACAGTTTATGTTAGTAGGATCAGCTTGGGGCAAATGAAGGTTGCCATAAAGTGCTCAGGAGAGACTGCAGTCACACATACAAGTGTCTTAACACAGAGAGATGAAAGTTAAACAGCTGCCGAGTTAGTCTTCAGGAATGCAAACATAACAGTGCAGGTTCAATTGGTCCAATGAAACAGGGCTTTTTTGCAGAATAAGGACTCATCCTGGCTAAAGGGATAGTAAGGAGCAATACAGTGTCATGACAAGACTTTTCCTTAGGTGGTGCTGATGCTCTGCAGCTACGCTCTGAGGGGCTTTGAATGATTTGGCTCAGAGACTTTCAGTTCTGGGAACAGAATGCAGAAACAATATGAATACACCAGGCGTCACACTCCAGTGCTGTCTCTTATGACTAGCTCTTTTCCTGATCTCCCTTGTACATGGACCACTTACTGACCTTGTGACTGCCACTCAACTTGTGCTTAATCTCTGGGCTGCTTTCAAACCCTGTTTCTGGTATAGACCCTTGCAACAACCATCTGCTCTATCTGTGGACAATCTAAAATGAAAGTCTGCTTGAATCACCCATTTGTTGGCTCACATCCTCTTGCTCTGTACAAATTAGAAGTTCTCTTCCCCTCTATCTCAAACCAAGTGCATGTTCCCTGTAGATATGTGAAATTTACTGTTATTTCCTTATACACTAATGCACTATTACTGGGATCTCTTCCATTTTTCCAGTTTATGAACGGGAGAGCAAGAGGCCTTTACTATTAATGCTTTGCTATTAAGATAAAGACTAAACATATCTACTCAGAAGTAGGTCCCACTCAGTACAGCATTGCAACCTAAATTTCTTTTCCTATAGCAACCTGTTGGGAAGAGTTAAAAGGAACAGGAAATGAGGAAGACCAAATGCTGGGGAAAACTGAAGACAACAAGAAAAGAGGAAGACCAAAGAAGAGATGGATTCTTACAACTGCAGAACTAGAAGGGACCCTATGGATCATCAAGTCCAGCCCCTGTCAAGGAAGCACAGTGGGGAATTGAACTGATAACCTCTGGTTCCGCAGCCAGATACTTAAACCACTGAGCTTGACTCAGCAGAGAAAGCTGCAACCTTAAATTTGTGATTGCTGAGCAGTACTGTTAATGAGAGGACAGACTCACAGGGTCATGAGATGTCATAAGCAACTTGTTGGCACATAAGAACAAGAACAACCTGCATTAAAAGTATTTCTGTTAATGACTTGACAGAGGAAGTTGGAACTGTTAGGCCAGCCATCAGCCCTTCAACACCTTTCCATTACCTAGAAAAACAGGATGGTTTCACCATAGTAATCAGGCAAGGAAAGGACCAAAACAGCTTGGAAAAGTTATTTTTTTGAACTAAAACTGCCGGAATTCCTCAGATAGTATGACTATACTGGGATTAGGAGGGACAGCCCAAAACATAGCTTCTTCAAGTTGGGGAAGCAAATGGTAGGCAAGGCATAAGAAAGTGTGATTGTGTATCCTCTCCTTTTATAAATAACCACACAGGACATAAGTTTGCAGAAAAGGTATCATTTTCTCTCAATTAGAGGACTAGCTCCAAATTAAACATGCCTACATTTATATAATTAAATCAGAAGAGCTTTAAGGTGATACACATAGCCCCCTCCCCCATTTTATCATTTCACCTGTTTTGGGAGGTAGATTAGGCTAAAGGACAGTAGCTAGTACAAGACAACCAGGTAAGCTAACTAACCATTTGAATTGAGACCTTATCAGTTTTTGTCAAGTTCTCTAACCATGAAACCTTACTAGACTGGACAATGTTTCTACTACCATGATTTACACTGTATACAACCATGCATTTTATATTATTTAATAGACATTATTTACATTCCCTTCTTGACAAAGGGAATGTAAATTCCCTTTGGCATGCTCTGCCATACTTTTAAGACGTTAGAATTTCCTAGTAACTTATAATTTTACATTTAGCTTTGAAGCTGACAATATTTACTTAAAAGCCACTGAAGTGCTTAAACAGGTATGTGGAAATAGAACTAATGTTTAGATGCATCATGAGGTCAAAACATAAATGCTTGAAATACTTACTGAAATCACCGGTAAGAAACACTGCTTTTGCCCCAGGAGCCCATTCTTTGCAATATAGCCCTCCATCAACAAATTTGTTGATTCCAAATGTTAGGTAACTCTTGGTGAATTTGTCAAGGCCACCTTCATTTTCTTCAATGCTCTTCAATATATGATGAAAGATCCCATACCTTTCAATAAAAGAATGTTAGAAAAATGTTATCAAGTAGCTACATACCAAACTTTCAAGGACAGTCAGATTTTTACACTTGTTCAATCAAATTTATTACATTACAGTCATCTTCGTTAACCCCTTTAAACTTTGGCAAATTTATTATACAACTAAATTAACTATGACCTATGAACTATATAGTAAAAATCACATTTTAGCACATGTGTTGTGCTAAAAATAGTTCACAAAAAAGTGATGAAAATATTACAATTATGACAATACAAAGATAGCAATGCATCACTATAGATGTGTGTGTATAATTATTACAACTCATGTAGAACATTTTAAAGTTTAAATAAGAAAAACATAAAACAATAGATCAATTAACCACACTGAATATCAATAGTCTCAATTTTACACATACTTTAAAATCCATTAAACAATTCATATTAAGAGACATAAGTCAGCTTTCTTATATCAAGTTCACAGCAAGAGGGAAACATAAACAAAATGATTTCCAGGGTTCCTTTGATAAGACCACCCTCAAAAAACAAAGAGAGACTTATGCCTTTATTGTAAATTGTAAAGCCTGCCAGATGTTTTGCAATAAAATTAGGAATGCATTAAGAACTGCTTATTTCTGGCACTTTCTATAACATGATACTCTCTATGCCGTAACCTGGAGTTTAACATATAGGAGTGATTGTTTCCCCTCCTTCACTTTGTTTGCTATGCTGTATTTCATTGAATCCAACTACTAAATTACTAATTTTTCAAAATATAAGAAGTATTATGCTAAAAGCAACAGCCACCAAAACACCCCACAGTTTCCTTACAGAACACTTTTTCTTCATAAAACACAAGCTAGAGCATGGCACCTCTATTGTAAGATACTCGGTTTTATCTAGTTTAAAAGGGTCATTTGTTCAAAGGAAACATCAATCATAGTGACAACTAAGATATTACACCTTGGGGAAAAATGCCACTGCTGGGAAACAGTCTCAGGTTTATTTAAAGCTGTGGTACAGAAAGAGTCACTTTAGAAACATTATATTAAGAGGCTCCATAGGTCTCATTTATTGGTTATTCCTGTTGATTATATTAACTTTTTACTTGCAAGGTTAAGCCTTCCCAATAGCTTTTGTTCAAGAAACCAATATCAACCTCACAGCCAATAAACATCTCAGAAGAAGCAACACCCAAGGACAGAGAGCATGCTCATATACTCTTCTTCGTCCATTTGAAGACCTCCACCCCCAACGTTACATCTGGGAAATCTACTGGTGGGTGTAATGTATCAAAACTGTGTAATGATTTTTTGTAACCTCCAGAGCCAGCTCTCTCATTATGCAGTACATAACTCTCTCTCTCTCTCGCTCTCTCAAGAGCATCTAAATATAAAGTTGCCTTCTCAACAAACATGTCTGACAGGTGATGGAATTTTAAAGCTTGCTGCAATTTAATCTGAATGCATAAAATATAAGTCAAACAAAAAAGGTGGGAAAAGATGACTTGTACATCTTTGGAGGGAAAAAAGGTCGAAGAACAGCATGATAACAAGGCACTGTGACACAGGTTTCAAATATATCACAAAGGAGAAGTGGTTCAAGGTTTTTATGGGGAAACTATCATGGCTGCCAGCAGCTTCTCCAGACACATTGAATCAACACCCTCTCTATGGGTGAGAGGATGTTGAAAAAATTCATTTGTCCATTATGTTGCAGCCAGAGCTATGACAAATGTTTACAGGAACCCCCTTGTTACACCAGTTTCACTGGTTAACATTGTGTTTCTGTGTAGAATTCCAAATACTAGTCATATCCTATAAATCCCCACATGACTTGGGACCAAACTATTTTAAAAAGTACATTCTTCCACATAAGCCAATCTAGATGTTCAAATCCTTGAGAAAGGCCCCTTTCTCCCTCTCAGCACACTTAGAGCCACATTTGGTGGGAACACACAAAAGGGCCTTCTCAGTGGTTCTGGGACTTCTTGGTAAGTGGAACTAGATCCCTATTCAGGTTACCTGAATGCCTGAGGAGAGAGAGCTCAACAGCACAACCCTCTCCACCGTTGCCCACTCAGCACATGGAGCCCCCAACTGCTTGATATAAGACTGTGATTTCCAACCTTGGGTCCCCAGATGCTTTTGGACTAAAATTCCCAGAAGCCTTCACCACCTGTGCTAGCTAGTATTTCTGGGAGTTGTAGTCCAAGAACATCTGGGATCCCAAGGTTAGGAACCACTGCTGTACAATACACCATCATCATTGTGCAGAGCACCTGTGCTCAACTTAATAACTGTGATGCTATTAGAGGGAGTTGAGTTGAGGAAGAGAACAGGAATACTGAATGCAGACTTCATGTAGCAGTCAGTTCCTCATGGGATACCAAAACTCTGCCAGCTTCTTGCTAAACATTTGAAAACACAGTGGTCTGCATGGGGAAGATACATTTCTTGGGATTGTGGGATTCTATGACTTATCAAATATACTGGGACTAGAATGAAAGAGGAGCTATAACTGGACTTACCAAATATAATTTTTAAATTTTTAAATAATACTTAGAAAGACTATGGCACTGTAGAATCTGAACAAGTAGACATAAAGTGGGCCAAATCAATGAATTTTTCAATTCCTATGTATAAGTCATCTAAATATTTATAAGAGTTTTAAGACAACTTGTGTCACTTGTGAATGTGTTTATTCTTCTCATTTATCAGTTACATGCTCCCAAATTGAGACAAACTTTCAACATTATATTCAACATTCAGTGAAGAAGGGATTTCAGCAGGCAGATGCTGACAGTTCTCCTGTTTTAAGACAAGAAGTTAAAGATACACAATCACTAATACTGAAAGGCTGGACATTGCTGATATACTTATTCAAGAAGAGCAAAAGCCTATAGATCAAAGTTGAATTACTGCCCCACAATGAAAAAAATATCCTAATTTTTTACTCTGGAAAAAAAATTATTCTGGGTCTCTGGAATCACCAACATGTAATATTTCTTCCTCTGAGTTTTTAGGGTTGTTTTTTAAAAAAATAAAATTCCATTTTCAGTTAAGCCCATTACTGGGTTTAAATGTCATACAGTGAGCAACAGGGAACCCAACAACAAAAGAGTCAGTCTGGATCAGACCAAAGATTTATCTGTTCCAGCATGCTGTTCACACAGTAGCCCACCAGATGCCCATTGCAAGCTGACATGCAATGGTATCTTCTCCCTCTTGTCCCCTAGCCACTGGTATTCAGAGGCTTCTGCCACTAGAAGCACTATATTGCCATCCTGACTACCTATTGATAGGCTTATCCTCCATGAATTTCTCTAATTACCTTGTAAAACTGTCCACTTTGATGTCCCTGACAATTGCACAGTTCTGTTCATTCACTGGTGGTATGATGAATGCGGTCATAAGTGAAAGTCCTGAATGAACTGTGGAATGCAGAAATAGCTGGAGTAGACGACACTGCTGCTCTTCAGTGCCCCCTTTTGCAACTGCCTGTATTTTCAACTGGGTATTTTTTTCAACTTATAGATCTCAAGAATGTGGACAGAGTGCATGCAATGGTGAGAGTTACCACTTGCTCACTCAATCCTTGCCCCTCCTGCCAAGGTGGGATGGGTTAGCATGGTTAAATCAGGTAATAAAACACCTCCTTAGAAAAGTATATGTCACTGCAACTGCAGACACTCCTGGGTGATACTCTTTATCAGGAGCCATTTTAAGAAGGCATTTAGCCAAGATATGGAACTCAGGCTGCTTTCGTCACCTTGGTAGACAAGTTTTACTGGGGACATCAATCATATTAGTTCTCCTAGACTTTATAACAGCATTTGATACCACTCATCATATTGGATCGTCTGGCTAGGAGGAGTACTGAAGGCATTGTATTACAGTGGTTCCTATCCTTCCTGTCAGGTGGTGTTTGGGAAAGCACTATAGCCATTGGCATCTCTCGAGCTGATTCTGATTCTATCCTGATGGTCCAACATCAGGTGAAGGCTTTCCAGGTCTGGGCCCGAATGGAAAGAGATCCTATATAACTATGTCCTATAGACATAGTTATAATAATATTATATTATAATAATATAATATTGTGTCATGAAGTCAATTCTACCTTATGGTGACCCTTTTCAGGTTTTCCTAGGTAAAGAGTACTCAGAAGTAATTCACAATTTTTTTTCTGGGCAGTCTCTTCTCTCACGACACACAGTGAGGAATTGAACACCCAATCTTTGGCTCTACAGCCAGATATCCAACTCACTGAGCTATCCCATCAGCTCACCACTTATATATTGACCCACATCAAAATCTTACAGAGCAATAGGGATGGAATATGACATTTGTTTTGTACAGTCAATTTAACACGGTTTGCTCTAAATGTTGAATATTAGATAAAATATGTGTCAAAACCACTGTATTTACTTTCAGATTATGATCACCTTTTTGTTGGTTGAACTGAACTGAACTGTTCACTTGATTTTCATTTTGGATTAGTGTCTTGCATTTTGCATAGTGTCTTGAAATCAATTCAGAAAAATTCATATTTGATGTTAAAATAAGAATTCTATTCATTTCAATAGGTCTGTTCTAGTTGGGTTGAGTCAATGTGGTGTGGCAGATAGTGTGTTGGACTAGGACTTAAGAGATCTCAGCTCAAATCCTCATTCAGTCATGAAAGTCACTGAGCTGTAGCAATGGTAAAACTACTCCTTGAACATCTCATATACCTCAAAAATCCTACTACAGTTATCATAAATTCGAAGTTACTTGACAGCACTACAAACAGCTTTAGTTGGGACTAAAATTGGATTTAGATCATTGTAATGGCCTTGTTTTGTAGATGTTGCAAACTGTTCAGGAGCTGAAATACCAACTCATCCAACCACTGCAACATGAAAAATATAATTATGTCTGAGTGGGAAAAACAGTAATGTAAAATTTTCTGGAAAAGCTTTTGTGATCATATTTTTCCACACAAAAACAAAAATCAGTTTCCTCAAAATTAATTAGAAACATAGTTAGATTAGGCATCCTTCAGTCTCGAGAGACTATGGTAACGTGCTCTGAATAGAGGACTTGGAACAGCGTCTAGTGTGGCTGAGAAGGCCAATTCAAGAGTGACAATCCCTTCCACACTGAAGACAAATACAATCTGTCCCCTGTCCAGCTCCCTGATTTTGCTGGTTTCAGGACTGCCTCTTTGCCTTGGCCTGCTGGACAAGTGTCTCTTCAAAATGGGAGAGGCCATGATGCACCGCCTGCCTCCAGGCTGAACGCTCAGATGTCAAGGTTTCCCATCTGTTGAGGTCCATTCCTAAGGCCTTCAGATCCCGCTTACAGATATCCTTGTATCGCAGCTGTGGTCTCCCTCTGGGGTGATTTCCCTGCACTAATTCTCCATACAGGAGATCTTTTGGAATCCGACCATCAGCCATTCTCACGACATGCCTGAGCCAACGTAGACGTTGCTGTTTCAGTAATGTATACATGCTAAAAATTCCAGCTCGTTCTAGGACTACTCTATTTGGAACTTTGTCCTGCCAGGTGATGCCAAAAATGCATCAGAGACAACGCATATGGAACGTGTTCAGCTTCCTCTTCTGCCGTGCACAAAGGGTCCAGGACTCACTGCAGTACAGGAGTGTACTCAGGACACAGGCTCTATAGACCTGGATCTTGGTATATGCCATCAGCTTCTTATTAAGCCATACTCTCTTTGTGAGTCTAGAGAACATGGTAGCTGCTTTGCCAATGCGTTTATCCAGCTCGACATCTAAGGAGAGAGTGTCATAGATCGTTGAGCTAAGGTACACAAAGTCATGAACAACCTCCAATTCTTGTGTGGAGATGGTAATAGAGGGAGGTGAACACAGTGGATGGTTACAATACCAGTAAACTGTGTACTTTCAAACTTTTAATTAACCTTTATGCATATTCTTAGGAATTATGCACAGATATATAATGATTATAGAACTTTGGGATACGGCAGAAGACTCAACGAAGCCTATCACTGATAGTGATGACTCCCCATCTCTACTCCCAAATCTGGAGCATCCTCTTCAACAGACAGTGTAGGAAGTGATGTTGAGGTCCGACGAGGAGAGATAGAAGCCTCAACAACTGGGCTACATCCAATTTTAGTCTCAAATAGAGTAGACCCACTAAAATGAGTGACTTCTTAGTCAATATTAACCCAAATCCCACTAATTTCCAAGGGACTGAAACTAAATTTACCCCATGTTTGCCAATTTATTCCTTTCTTAGTATAATTTTATCCTACTGCTATAGCCCACTCTTGCTGGAAGGCAATGCTGGATTTCAGGCAATGGCTGAAACAGATTATCTTGTGGAGCTTGTGGGTCAAATGTTCAACTGCACCTTCAACTCTACCTGAGCTGCACTGGGCCTGGAGACGGCCATTTCTGACATTATTTTAAAAAAGAGGACAGAAAGCACCTATAGAGGTACTGAACTCCTGGATAGCTCAGTGGTTCAAGTATCTGGCTGCAGAGCTAAGGCTGACAAGTTTGATTCTCCACTGTGCCTCCTTGATAGGGGCTGGATTCAATGATCCATAGGGTCCCTTCCAGCTCTGCAGTTCTAGGACGATAATGACTATGATGATGATTCCAGTTTTGTTCTGTTTTTCTGGGACCTTCCAAGTGAAAATTACAAATAGGCCACTAGTGTTCTCACATTTTAAAGCACAGGGATACTAGAGTGACCTTGGAGAGCACAATAATGCCTGTAGGGGATGCTCATTGCCTACAGACCACATGATGTCAACCCCTGCTGTACAGAAACAAAAGGTACTGCATTACAACTTAGATAACATCATGTTCCAGAAGATCTCTTAATATTCAAGAATTAGTTTTTAGGAACATGAGACACTCCAACAGGAAAGGGTCCACACCCTTAAAAACGAACAAGCTCCATTGTTCATGCAGTGCTTCCTACTTGTTTAAGTCCTGGCCTTTAGCAGTAAGTCACTACACAAAACATGTTCCAATTAGCAGCCAAATATATGCAAAGAGAGAGGGGAGGGAGAAAAATATTTGAAAAGATTAAGCAGCAATAATGAAGTATTTCCTTGACATTTCCAGTCAGCAGCTGTTAATTCTGGTAGAGATCTAAACATTAATAAGTAATTAAAATGTAGTAAGTGAGTAGCATATAAATAATCTCACCAAACCCAAACTGGTATCCCTAAAAAACATCAAATATTTGTTAAAAGGTACATGGAACCAAAAACACAGGTATTTCCATATGCAGTTCTAAAGATCACACAATGAAGACTGGTTAAGAGAATTTGATGAAGAACTATAGCAAATTTCCAGCACAACTATGAGCCAATATACATCCATAACATTTCACAAAATGGCAAAACTGTTACATGAAATGCACTGCTAACCCCACATCCCAAAGGAATTTTAAGACATTGAGAGGCCCTGGAGGAGAATATAAATTTGATGTCCCTTCCTACCGCTTCCTTCTCACTGTATCTTGTGTCTGTGTTATTTTTCCTCCTAAAGTGGAAGTTTTAGACATGTAGGAATATCATCATGTTTAGATTTTAGGGCTAAAGTAAAGAAAAAAATGTCAAGCGACAATCAGAATATTTTCAAAAGTCTATTTTTTCTATTTTCTTGTCAGCAAATTCAGAAGGTTATCAATGATATTTCTCAAAATACTTCCTTTAATCTGTTCTGTTTATTAAGGTAGTGCCTTGACTGTATTATGGTAGAATGTAGCTCCTTTTTCACAACTGCTAATTTAGAGAATACTCCTTCTGATGCATATTTCAGAATTGACAGTTAGGTAAAGCAGAGAGCTATGGAAACATCTAGAAAATCTTCAACCAGGCCCCTATTGTTGATTATCTTCAAGCCACTACGTCCATTGGTTTCATATCTATCACATCCCTCTGCAGCTGAGATTCCCAAACTTTTTAGCATTATGAATCCCTTGGAATTTATTTATTTATTTATTTATTTATTTATTTATTTACACCAGGACACTCATATCTTTGGGGCATCAGTTCCAACCCCCACCCCACCCCACCCCACCCGTAGATACTGAAAAGCACAGATTATAGCTAACACAGTCTGTTGGACCCAGGACTCCCCTGTACCTACAATTTTTACTTCGATTGGGCCTCTGTGAGTAAGGGCCAAGCTGAAATCTTCTCTTGTTTCTCAACGTGCTGAAGACTGAAGACAACCATCTCACTCACACACACAATTTCAATGTCTCTGTGGTTTTTCTTCTTCAAAGATAATTAGGAATGCATTTCCTTGTTTGCTCGGCAGTACTGAGGAAGGGGCCAACTGAAAGATAGGAAGGGTGGGAGGTGGGAAACCATGCCCAAGAGGCAGTTTGGCTTAAGTTAGCATCCCTCCTCCCGCCTTGTCAGCCAATCCAGCTCTGAGTTTTACAACTACAGTGGTGCCTCGACTTACGAACGTCTTAACTTGCGACCAATTCGAGTTATGACCAGCTCCAGTCGCAAAATTTTGCTTTGACTTGCAACCGGCGCTTTGAGTTACGACTGGAAAAAAAAAGGTGGGAAGGCGGGGAATTTGAGCTGCTTTCAGTTAACCGTTGGTCAGCGAAGAGGCTGCTTCTCTGTAGCTCCTTTGCCCCAGCGGTTAGAGAGTGTGGGTTCAAAAAGATACTTCGGACTGCCGGTACCCGCCTGGTACTGTCCTGTACTGTACTGTATTCTTTTTTGGCATTTTTTTTTAATTTTTGCTTTTGGGATTTTGGCTTTTTGCTTTTTGACTTTCTTTTTTAAAACAGAGAGACTGCCTGTTCTGGGTGAGTACTGTATGTACAGGGTTTTGCAGCGTGGGTTTGAGCTGGGGGGGTTATGTTTCTGTGCTCTGATGGGTCTTGCAGTGTGTAGTTGTAGCATTCTTAGTCCCTGCTAGAATTCTGTGGCTCCTAGGGTTTGTGTACTGTGATCTCTCTTTTGTTTTAAAATGTGTTTTGTTTAAAAGGTGTTTGGTTTAAAAGGTGTTGGTTTAAAATGTGTTTGGTTTAAAAGGTGTTGGTTTAAAATGTATTTTAGACTCCAAACTCTCTCTTCCCCCCCCCATTGTCTTCTCTCTCTCTCTATCCTCTCTCTTTTTGTGCCTAAAAGCACAAACCTTTGTCTGAGGGGTCTGTGTACTGCTTGCTGGAATGGTTTTTTTTTATTCTGTTGCTCCTAGGGTTTGTGTACTGTACTACTGTGTGGTGTGTGGTGTGCTGAACAGTACTCATGGCTCCAAAGAAAGAGCAGAGCAGAGGGAAGAAGAAGATCATCTCCATTCAAGTGAAGAAGGACATCATCAAAAAGCATGAGCATGGCATGCGTGTGACTGAACTGGCCTCTGAATACAAGACGCCAAAGTCAACCATCTCCACCATATTGAAGAAGAAAGATGTCTTGAAAGAAATTGATGTGGCAAAAGGAGTCACAATCCTAACAAAGAACAGGACACCCCTGATTGAAGAGGTGGGAAAACTTCTACTGGTGTGGATGAATGAGAAACAGCTGAAAGGGGAAAACATCAGTGAAGCCATGATTTGTGAGAAAGCCAAGAAGCTGCACAGTGATTTAATGGAAAGAAACCCCTCCGAAAGTGCACTGCAAGAAGAATTCAAAGCCAGCAGGGGGTGGTTTCAAAACTTCCAAAAGAGAAGTGGCATTGAATTCTCCCCATGCGTTATATGACATGGGGAGGCTGCAAGTTCTGACCATGCCACTGCAAAAGCCTTCAAGTTGGACTTTGTAAAATTCATTCAAATTGCAGAACTGCAAACTGAGCAGCAGAAGGCGCTTGTGGAGGAGCTTTCCACTGAGGAAAAGGAAGAGGGAGTGAAGGTTAGCAGTGAGGAGATAGGATCCATCTGCAAGAAATGGAACGAGTGCCAGGACTTCTTTGAGAGGCACCACCCAAACAGGACTGTGACAGGCAGAGTTTTGGACATGATGAATGACAACATGGTCAGCCATTTCAGAAAGGTTCTGCAGTGCAGGACGAAGCAGGTGACATTGGACAGATTTTTCATTGAGCCTGCAGCCAAGAGACATTGACAGGAAACCCCTGGAGAAGATGACCCAAAGGAGGGGAGCTCTACCTCCCAATGATGACCATCTCACCACCTGCCTGCCTGTCCTCCAGCCAGAAGTCACCTCTATTGTACCTACGGAGACCCCTGATGGAGATGTCACCGTGATGTCCTCCAGAAGACACCAAAAGCTAAGTGATCTCTCTTTTGTTTTAACAGGTGTTTGGTTTAAAAGGTGTTTGGTTTAAAATGTGTTTTAGACTCCAAACTCTCCCCCCCCCTTGTCTTCTCTCTCTCTCTCTCCTCTCTCTTTTTGTGCCTAAAAGCACAAACCTTTGTCTGAGGGGTCTGTGTACCCCAGTGATGACCTTCTTTCTTCCTCTTTTCCCCATTGTTCCCTCCCTCCCTCCTTTCCTGCCCTTTTTTTAACCTAAATCATCTTAGGTTTAAAAAAAAAGTCTCCCTGTAGTGGACGGATTAAACGCTTTTGTATTAGTTCCTATGGGAACTAATGCTTTGACTTGCGACCGGTGCCTTGAGATACAACCAAAAAACGGCCGGAATAGATTAATTGCGTTTCAATGCATTCCTATGGGAAATGGTGCTTTGAGTTACGACCAACTTGAGTTACAACCATCTTCTGGAACGGATTAAGTTCGTAGCTCAAGGCACCACTGTATGCTGCTCTGGACCAGCCTCAAGCTACCTCAAGCTGCCAGGAGACTGGGTGAAATGGCAGCAGCTTACCTATAAAGCATAGTGTCTGGTTCTCTTTAGTGGCCAGTTCTTATAATTACATCTTGAAAATTCATACTGTATTTCTATTTTTTTCCATGTAATATTTTTAATACCTATATTTTCAGAATGTGGATAAGTGAATCAGCAGATACTGATCTTGTGGATAAGGAGGCCCTACTGTATTTAAATTGACCCCGCCTTTCTCCTTTCCAACAAACCTTCACACCTCCACACCTTTCTTTGACTATCAATTACAACTTCCAATATTTTAAATGCATGATTTAAAATTAAAAATAAGGGGCATGTCAAAAACTTGCTTTAAATTTAAAAAATAAGCAAATATTGTCTTGCCTGTGGTTTGCAACAATTGCTCCGTTTTAGTTTGGTTTCTAGCATGTGTGATCACTGGTATTGAAGCTAAGCAGCCCTGATAGGCACTATGTCACTATGTCACTTGGCTGGCAAGCCAATTAAGCAATATGTCTCTTTCCAATAAATCCAGCTTTCCCCCCACTCACTGAGGAGACAGAACATAAAGGGCAGGGGAGGGGGGGATGTTTTGTTTTGTTTTGCAATCCAGTGCTGTTTCACTTTCATGGCAAGCCAATGCATCACTTACAAATAAAAAAATCCAGGTTTCCCCTCCACTCCCTGAGAAGCAAGATAAAGAAGAGAATGAGGGGGCATTGAGGCTGAGAGGGAGGAACAGCTAAATAGAGTCACTTTGAGGTGTGGTGTGGCTTCCTATTCCAAAACCATCCAATCTTTCTAAATCTTAGTGTGTGCTTTCAAACAACCTGTTTAGCCCAACCCAGCCCTGTCTAATCGCATCCTTAACTCCAAAGAAGGAACTTTTTCATGCTCTGGTGGCAGTGCAACAGGTAAAGGAAGAGAAGCAAGTAAACAAGATTCTCTTAAGGAATAGCTGAATTGAGTTCTTTACAGCAAAGCTATGCAAAGCAAAGTGTGCTGCTTATATACCATCCCATAGCACTTAAAACACTCTCTGGGCAGTTTACTATTTAATGATGCAGGCTATGCATTGCCCTCCCCCAGCAAGCTGGGTACTCAATTTACCAACCTCAGAAGAATAGAAGGCTGAATGAACCTTGAGCTGGCTACCTGGGATTGAACCCAGGCTGTGAGCAGAGGTTTGACTGCAGTTACAGCATTTTGACCACTGTGCCAGAAGGCTCAGTCCACATTAGTTCTGTCACTCCCCCCCCCCCACACACACACATTTTCTATAGTTTCAGCTGCAAAGTATTTCCGGAGGAAACAAGACCTTCTAGTTAAGTCCCTATGTTGTTTTGCACAGAAGCAGCAAGAGAGGCAGGAAGAGGAACAAGAAAAGGACATCTCCTCTTACTTCCAATCAGCCCAGAAGGAAGAAGAAAGAGGAGGTGAAGATAAGCAGTGATGGCAGGTGGTGGGCAACAGTAGGCGATGGCACTGGCCATTCACTGCTATCTTTCACATGCATGCACACATATCTCCAGCTCCCACACACACGCCAGAGAAAGTAGACTCAATGTAGTCCAACACCATCTGGCTCCAAGCAGAAGATGGCCACAGTGGCTACTGCTAGTCTTTACTGTCCTCCTCTTTTGTCTTGGGGTATTAGGGGTTTCTTGGCACTGCCTTTTCCCTCCTCCCTCTGCAGCAAGTTCAAATTTTCAAATACCTGCCTCTGACTCCTACTACCCTGGCTACTATGTGGAGTGCCTTTGCCTCAGGATCATGATCTCCACAAATCCCTGCCACCGCTTCTGATACCAGTGTTCTTTATCACACAACTAACTGTTCCTAATTTGTCCTGTCTGTCCTTTATACACAGCCTTAGAATTTCTTCACACAGCCCTTTTTTAAAAAATGATTTTTCTGCCATTAGGCTACCTCAAATTGGGATTCTGAAACAAAAGAGCTGGCAATAATGCAGCAATGCCAGTATTGATGTGGCCCCTTCCATGTGTGAGGCTATCATCGTATGTAAGGCCTGGAGCAATCTCACCACCTGATGCATTCTTCTTAAAAAGGCCCTGCCTGTCCTTTCTCTTAGTTTCCAGCTCCAAGGCTGTCTCTCTCAGTATTCTGTGCCATCCCTGCTTTTGACCTATTCTGGACCTATGTCTACCAGGAGGTCACCTTTGGGGGAGGGGGGATTTAAGGCTGAAAAATTCTACCATATTTGGGATTTCTTTAAAAAATCCCCATCTATGTAAATGCCTAGACAACTTTATGTTATGGATTATGATAGAGATGTTATATATATAAAAAGTAATGAATATAACAAATGAAGGAAGTCTAGGTGATTTAGCAACACACAAGTCACACAAGCCAGGAGTGTGATTCAACAGCTAAAAGGCTAACACAGTTCTGGCCTGCATCAAGAGAAATAAAGTGGCTACATAAGAGGTGCTCTTTTTTTAATGAAATAATTTTATCCTGGAATCAGGTATGACCTGAAACAACAAGTTCAAATTATGAGGAAAGGGATTAAGATTTTTTAAAATTGCAAAGAACATCTCAAGAGCAGAAAACAGTGCTCCAGAAGGTGGACTATCCTTTATTGGAAAGTATTTAACAGAATCTGAATGGCCACCTATCAGAGATACTGTACCAGTAAATTTCCTAAAGTGTTTGAGAACATAGCTAGATGGCTAGAACATATATAGATGGAATTCTAGATGCAGCTGGAAACAACTTCCATTGCCCCATGCCTTGTACATGCTGTACTTACTATACAACTGAGACCTAAGTAGCCCTTGACATGGTTTTCAGACAGCAGTTTCACTAAAATGAAAGAATGAACAGGGCACTTCATTTATGGTCAATGAATCAGAAATTTGTCCCATTAGAGTATTTTGCCCAATAATACTGTGTCTAAAACTGTGGAGAACAAAGGTTTAAGAAGATAGCAGTGGATTCCTGCATTAAGGAGGGGGTTGGCCTCAATGGCCTTACAGGCCCCTTTCAATTATTCTATGATTTCTTTGTGCAGCAGTTGTCCTGTGAGAGAGGTAGTAGTTCATGGAGAGAATATGATGAGTACTTTTGATAAGTATTTCTATTTTGGATTTGGATTTCATTAATTAAGATACTTCTGGATGACAGAAACATTGCATTTCTCTTCTCCTCTGGTGACAATAAGTGGCTGGTATGAAGAGATCTGGATCAGAAGTTGTGTGAGAGACACACACAGAGAGAAGGGGAGGGAGTGGGGAGAGAGAACAGAATTCACTCAAAATAGGGGGGGGGGGGGGTTAACCTGGGAAGCAGAAGTTAGAACCATGACAGGAAAGGTTAAATTTAAAGCGACCCTCCGGGTTTAAAGTCAGTACACTTCTAAATAGCAGTCACTGAGAAAGGGTGGCTGGGAAAAACAGTTCATTTGATGCTTGGGGGAATAGAACAATTTCTGTACCTAGAATAGCAACCTATTCCTAAATTAGAAATAGGATCATCCAATATTACTCATCCTAGACCAATGTTTGGTCTGTTTCCAGAAAGCTCTTCTTAGGCACATATCTTACAAGTGGTTTCTGTACAGGCTTTAAAATTGCTTCTTTGGACATTTTTCTACATGATGATGTAACCTTTCTCTGAGCCCATGGGACCAAAATCAAAATAAATATAATCAATATTTCAGAGAACTACAATATCCAATTTTTTCAACCATTTACTCTATAAAGACATAACTTCTTTGGGATTTTCATTCTTGATATTACCAAACATTTCTCTTTTCTACATAATGATCGTATTCCAACAATATTTCTTTTTTTCCAGAAGAGGACATCAAGTTACTGAAAAACCACTGCCACTTCTCACTGACATCTTCAGAGACCATCAAGGGTAAGAGACCTCAAAGGGTCGTTTCTCAGTTCTCTCGCCCATCCCCTCACAGATTCCAGTGCTGAGCAAGAAAAGTGAGTGAAGTAGCTTGTCCAGCACAGGTCCTCAATCCCATCATGCTCTATACCTAGAGGGCAATCTGCTGAAAAGGAAAGCCTCTACTATCTAGAGAGGCTCTGAATGTAATTTAGAACACCGGGGGGGGGGGGGAGGCTAGCACCCACAGGCTACAAGGCTAGCATATTGTTGCTTCTTATGCATTTACTCATCATCAGAAGGGAATGCTTGAACAGAGCTACTCTCCAGGGACCAAGACTTTCTCATTTGGGTCTTTGAATAATTCCAATGCAGGAGAAGTTTTTATTTTATTTTTCTTATTTTAAAGTAATGCTGAGGGGAGGGAGAGCCCCCTGATTTAAAAAAGCTGTTGAAATAAAGAGACAGATTTCTTTCTAGAAATCAGTAGACTAAGACTTTGTTAGCTCATGTTTCATACTACACAAGAGAAAATAAACTGAAAGGTCAGTGCAACAGTTACAGCATTGCCCTTTTCCAAGGTAATCAGCCGAGCATGTAGCAAAGACGTGAACACAAGCGTGACTGGAAAGACAGTAGCTGATAAAGAGGCACACTGCCAAAACTACATGGGACAAAATACTATATTTCCAATGGTGGATGAAGAGGGTGGCATGCCACAGGTCTTAGTTGAGTAATTCTGATTTATTGCTTTAATTTGAAATTGTGTTCTTGTTAAACATTCAGGTTTTAGTACTGCCAAAAGATACCAGAATCTTTACGGCTGACCATTAATCACATCCATAGGTGAAATACAAGGGAAGCAGTATAGCTTATTAATTTGTTTGCAATGATGAAAACAAGGCATTCATTACAATTAATTCAGCAGCTGACTAATGTGCATAGTAAAATAAACATGCTGTCTCCTTCTGTAATTCAACAGCATTTTAAACTAAGAACTACATCATAAGTCCTGTTCCATATTAAAATAAGCTGCTTAGTTATCTCTCTGTATTGCTAACATCTTCAACTCAGACTTTATTAATCGCATTATAGAGGATTGCTTTTAAAAGAGAGAGAGAGAAAGAAAGAATAAAAGTTGGAGACATCTCTCTTAAGTGGGTTTTTTTTAAAAAACTGGGAGCTATTTTAAAATGGATCTGATAGTAATGGCATGTCAATTCCCATTTGATACCATTGTCAGCTATTTTGTCCATCAAGGTCAAGTGTGGAAAAATACAGACTGAGTAAGTCCCATAGCAACTGTGCTGACAGTTATGAAGCCTGAATTAAAACTCGAAGTAGTTGAGTTTTTGGACAGTGCAAGTTCTGCTCTTATGCTGCAAACCTCTATGCCAAATTATGAATGAAATGACAACCATCTTAAAAGTTTTGAAGATGCAGCTCAGATAATGCTGTTAGTTAACATCAATCTGCCAGACATTGTATCCAAGCAGCAAAAATATGGATAAGCATTTCCATAAAGAACAGTTTGCTTTCAGAGAGCTCTTCCTCCTTATTCTAAACCACAGAAGAAATAATGTGGCTTTTATTTTCATTTTCTTGTTCTAGTCTAACCTTCAAAATGCATACATTTTAAATAAGAGCTTCAAACATAGTATTGCAAAGAAAATGCAAGAAATAACATAGGTTTTTTTTGCATCACACACTGAATGTGTGGTGAAAACAAGTTTATCTATACTGTATTTCAATTGTGATGGTGAATCCTTTAGTACTGATTTGCTGGTGTGGTGACACAGATTGTTCATAAAATTGCTTTCAGAAAAACTGCCAAAATTGCACTTCCGCTTTTATGATAGAAGGGAAATACTCCAGCGGTTGACAGTAACTTTGGGGAACATCCTAAGAGATTGAAAAGGGACATAATCTAGAGCCACAGACCCACAATCAAGATAACTAAAAGCAGAGTGCAGAACAGGTAATAAACAGAACAGCCTGAGGGGAGAGTAGCTTGAGGGAAAAATTGAGCACAATAAAAGAAAAAAATAGAGCATTTAAGGAAGGATGGGCTTTTGCTATGAGCAGATGTGAGAATAACAGGCCTGAGGGGGAAACGGCTTTAAAAAACAAGTCTACCAGGCGATTGAAGGAATCATAATTTAGTAGAGATACAGGTGAAGATAGAAACAGTCAAGGAGAGAACACTACCGAAGCAACATTTCTTATAGAACCTATGGACAAAAGTAGTCATGTATCATCAGCAGGCAGCAGCTAGATAAGCAAAGCGAGGCTAAAGACTTTGCGAAGAGGAGGCATTAGATTCCTTGTCTACAGTCTAGATCCTAACAAGATGCACTACCTTTAAAAACAGCATAGAATCATAGAATAATGGAGCTGGAAGGGGCCTATGAGGCCATAAAGTCCAACCCCCTGCTTAGTGCAGGAATCCAAATCAAAGTATATCTGACAGAAGGTTGTCTAATTTTCTCTGCAATTTTTATTTATTTATTTATTTGTTAGATTTATACCCCGCCCATCTAGACCGAAGTCTACTCTGGGCGGAATGCCTCCAGCATTGGAAAGCTCACTAACTTCTGAGGTAACTGGTTCCATTGTTGTAATGCTCTAACAGTTAGGAAGTTTTTCCTGATATTCAACTGAAATCTGGCTTCCTGTAATTTGAGCCTATTATTACATGCCCTGCACTCTGGCATTACTGAGAACAGATCCTACCTCTCTTCTGTATGACAGTCTTTCAAGTATTTAAAATAGTGCTATCATATTTCCCCATAGTTTTCTTTTTCAAGATTAAAACATGACCAGTTCTTTCAGTCCTTCCTCATAGAGCTTGGTTTCCAGTTCTTCTGACTGGGATTATATGTGCAATTTTTAAGTAATCCCTAAGAAGGCAGCCAAAACAAAGAAAGGAAGTGGTATTATTTTTATAGAGTAATTTGAACCAGCCATTTTCCTAGTGCCTGTTTAATCTGTAACTTCCTCCTTATCATTAAGGAGTTCTATGCACAGCAGATAAACAGAAAAAAAAATCAACTGAACTTCCAATTTAGCATATCACAGCACAGATTATCTGAATGACCTGTATTAAATTTACCATAGCAATGAGCACTGAAAGATTGCAAGTAAAAATCTCATCCTGAATTCTGAGTTCATTATTTTACTGCAAGTAGGTTACTGAATTAATGTAGCACCACAAATTACCTTGAGAGTATAGAATTTTGCAAAAGGTATACAGTGCAGATGCTAACAGATATACTCCATGAGATATCCCTACCGGGATCAAGAAGTTAAAGTGTGAAGGAGCCAAAAGGACCCCATGGTGGTGTGAGTTCCACAACCAAAGTGTGACAACAGATAATACCCTCCTGAGAATATTGGAACACAAGAAAGGGCCTCTACATAAGTTCTTAGGGGAGTGACACAATGTATGACAGGAGAGATTTCAAATACCCTCATGCACTGCCATTTAGGATTTTACTGGTAATAACCTGAACTTTGAATTGTGCCCCAAAGAATACTGATTATCAATTCAAACATCTGGAACTGTCTGATAGCTCAATGGTTTAGGTATCCAGCTGCAGAACCAGAGTTTGGAAGTTCAGTTCCTTAGCATGCCTCCTTGACACGGACTGGACTTGATGAATCATACAGAACCTTCCAGCTCTGTAGTTCTAAGATGATGATCTTGTTGTTGATGATGATATCTGAAATGGGCGTAATACACTCACACAACTATGTTCCTACATGTTGCTACAAGCTTCAAAAAACTCTTCTGAGGAGAGCTCCCCACATAGCACATTAAAAAAATCCAATACTGATGTAACCAAGGGTACAAGCTTCCATCCATCCTCCCTAAAAATTGGTTCAATGGACTTACTAGCATAAACTAGATAAAGGTTCCCCAGTAATTCACACAAATAGTCATTCATGTGCATCAGAGCCAATCCTTAAGATACCAACTGACTAGACTGAAGCCCTGAGCCACAGAAAGTTGTTTCATCCAGGTTTTTTAAAACAAGGATAAGAGATGAGCAATTGTGGGCTACAAGAAAAAATAATCATTCATCTCCCAAAGATACTCCACCATCACAATTCAATAGTATCCAAGCTGCCCCCCCCCCCCCAAAAAAAGAGGAATTACACACATGGTGATTGTTAGGAAAGTTGTCTCAAAGAGAATAAGAGAATAAAGGCAAAATAGGCCAATGAGTATATCTTCACATAAAATAGCAAGACTAAAAGAAATCTTATCCTAGTACTTCTATAATTGTACAAGGAGTACAGTTAAGACTGTATTTCTTTCCAGAAAATTAAACTGTTATCTGTTTTTTTTGGTGTCAAGTTATACTACAAACTTTCTCTCCAACTTTTCAAGGCTATAAACAAAGGACTGGAGTCAAAGAAGTCAGCATTTAGCATGGCATTTTCTTACCTAAGCGCTTGAGTTTTTGTGATGAACTGTTACTACAATGTCATCACTATACCTAGTGTTAGCATTAAATGCAGAATTCTTACCCCCCTCATTGCTCTTACTCAATTCCACTTTACTGCCACAAAAACAATTAAAATGGGGCAATACTATCTACAAAACCAGGATAGTTTCATTATATGCATCTTTTAATGCTTCAATGCAATCCCTGCATATCAAAGACGCTATCACTACAGTGTTAAACACCCACAGACTTTCTTACCAACCAACCACGATGTCTGTATTTTGATATTCTGATACCATGTATAAATATTAGCCATGTTATATCTCTTTCTCTTATGTGTGACAAAGTGGTCTATGAAAGCTCACATTAAAAAAATATAACAGTCTTTAAGGTGCCACCACGTTTTTGTCTTTTTTACTTGTTCTCTTGTTCTTTTTATTTTTTATTTTGTTTTTACCTATAATCTTTTAATATAACATTGAAAGTTTGAGACTGGACTCTGTTGCAAGTAGCTTTAGATGTGTTTTTCCTCTTTTTCTTCCTTTAAAAGCACAATGCCACCATTTTCTTCATTATTGTTACTCCTTCAGAAGCATCAGTATTATCCCCCAATTCAGGTTCATAAAAAGTTTCCAGACATATCACTTATATTTGCTGTATCCATATTTAGACCTGCCCACCTGCTGTGTTGAGGTTTCTGACTGAATGCATACACAACTGCACTAAAGCCTACTTAATGGCGATGGGGCAGAGGAACAGACTACGTTTAGCACGGGGATGAGACATGGCGAACCCGCAAATGACTCGTATATCTTGGGCAAGCAAGCACAGGGACGTTTTATTGCACAGAGGCTGGCTATGCAGCTTTCTACTGTTGCCATGCATCACACCTTTCATTACCAATATTCATCATACCTGCTTAATAATTCTATAGGTAAGACTCAGAAGTATATTAATCTATCTTATTATGGTGGCTTGTGATTTCAAACTGTTCTGTCCTTAGCAAGGGTTGGCAGAGCTACTATCTCTAGAGTTCTATAAAAAGCCAACAGAAACATTGATTTTAGATTTATATCCTAAGTTGCCAGGTATGTCAAGGAGAGATCTATTAAGCATCACTTAAATCACCATGCATATTAGAATAAGGTCACATCAATGTCAGACCCAATCTATTTTTAATCTTTTTGAAAGGCAAGCCTCTTTTTATTAATTCTCAACCAAAGAAATTGATATTCTCATAAGCAGAGGCTCTCACATCTGCAACTGATCAGTACATTGTCTTAATCCTCTTCATTATACCGCATCCCTACAATGTTGCCCATATATTTCAGTACTGCCTCTCTGTGGTCTCCTCAGACTAGCATATGCCTTTATTAAATCCGTGGAACAAAATACATCAAGAATAGACACACTGGATTTGATGCCTAAAATTAAACACATCTATGACGTCCAAGTTTGATATTCTAGAACGTGGTAGGGGAATTCTTTTTAATTCCCTGAGGAAGCTGTGTCATATAGTTTATCGTGCAGAAGCTTTAATTAGTAGAATCATGATTCAGAAAGTATAATGTGGGTCTCTCTTGAGTAGAAAGTGCTATAATCTACAGACAGAGTCAAACATATGCAGCATGGTGATTTTCCAGTCCAAATCTGCACAAGAACCCAAGCTCATCCCAAAGACTTAAACTTTTCCTCAGAGAATTTAAAGAAGAAAGGGTCTACATCTCACAGTTTAATTACTGTCAAGTACTAACTTTGAAACACAGGAAGTCATGACAAATCAAAACCAGAGTATGTAAAAGAAAAACACTACATAGTACTCTACTTTCATTTTGCTAATGGAAAAGACAAAGTGTTGTTTTACAAATTGATCCAAGTCTCACTAAGATTTATTACTATGCATTCCAGTTCCCCCACAGTATAAATCAGAGCAAGTATAGCAAAGTGGACTGCATCAGTGTCTTCAAAAAGCTTTAGGAATACTCCAGCAGCCAAATGAACAAAAGCTTAAGTCATCATTAAGAGTGTGAAAGGAAATTTACAGTATGAAGGAGGTGGGTGCATTAATCATCCCTAGTGCACAAGATAATTTGTCAGTGAAGATTCAGACACATCAGCATCTAATAGGACACTTCTGTAAGTGGTAGGTTCAGGTTGTCAACCTTCCAAGAACACTTAGATGTATTTGTGAGGCAATTGCTCCTTGTTCATCAGTGAAGCCTTCTGTAATTGCCACTTAAAATAACCTTCTTAAAGTAACACTGGTATCAATCTGATGATCAGTTTCATGACAAAGAGGTGACCATGACACCAATAAAGGTACTGGCAATTTGGAAAGGGGTGAACATCAATGAGGACAATGAGATGTAACTCAATAGTGGCATACATATGTAAACATGCATAAGGGAGCTGATTCAATCCCTGACATCATCAACTGGAGGATGCTTAGCCAAAGCCCTGGATAATCCAATGCCAACTAAGACCAATGAACAAAACACATATAAACGAGACTTCAAAACATACAGTGTTAATTAACTCAGGGATATGAGTTTTGAGTATCAATGCTTATGTTTTTACTTCATCATAGTGAAGAAAAAACATATATATACATACATGCCTGGCACCTTGCCTTTCATTTTGCAGAAGAAAACAATTTTTTTTTTTGTTTAATACTTAGCTGATAAATCAGGCCACATGATTTGGTTGTTCCTTTTTTGGATCTTATAGAATTATAATTAAATCCAGTGTGTATTTTACCTTAAGAAATGTCCTCTGTACACACTTCATAATAAAAAGAGGAACCAGAGCACAAAACCAAAATACAGGACACTTACTGAGAGTCAAAGTGAGAGTCAAACCCTAGGACAAAAGTTTATAATGTGAAAAGAGGAACAGGATCCCTAGATTTAAAAGTCTAGATAAGCCATTCTTAAGCTTTTCTTTACCACGGACTCCCTTTAAATATATTTGTTGCCGCGGACCAACAAGACTTAACTCAAAATTTAAAACCCTAAAGTGCATCAAATATTTATTTTATATCTGTTGATGAGACCCTTCATTTCTCATGAAGGGTCTCATCAACATATATTCCTTGCTATAACAGTGGCAATTTTAAGATGACTGGAAGAAGCTTCATTTTGCTTTGAACAGGATGCACCCACATCAACAGCATCAATTATTTTATGTTTCAAATTCAGCCAGCGATCCATTTTGAGGCTCAGCCAAATTGTGTTGTTACAAAATTCACTGCAATAATATCAAAAAGTCACTTTATCCAACAATAACCAAACGGTTTTATTAGCAGAGATCAAAGAAGAAACATGATCATGAAGTCCATCTGAACACTCACTCACACTGACACTGACTGACTCTGACTCTTTCTTCCAGAGGCTTCTGCCTGTTGCTTATGGTAGTAAATGACACTAGAATAGGCCCACTGAATCAACAGGGATTTCTTGAGTCAACTCCTCCACAAGTTCCTGTTGCTTAACATAGTAAGTTGCAGTTAGAATAGATTTTGGCTAATACGTAACTAGCTATGACAGACTGAATGTATTGATGTACACATGTATTTGGAATTTACAACTAAAAGCCTTTCCTGTGTGCTAAGACTACTTAGTTGTTAATCAGTCCCATGTGTTCATTGGATATGTCACTTGTTAAATCATCCTTTGGGTTTGGGAAAAATCAATATTAAATCCCTTACTGTTTAATATTTCTCCTGCTGACCTTGAGGGATAAGTCCTTTGCTTAGAGAGCTTATAAACTCAACACTGGTAGCTCCCAACTTTGGTCCTCCTGATATTTTGGATTCATGCCTGACAATAATTGGGTTTTCTCAAATGTGAAGTCTAAAACATCTAGAACTCTAAAAGTTACGAACTATTACTCTATGCTATTAAAAGAATTGATAAGACTTGTCTTCCTTTGCATTTGACCACTCTAGGACATACTGTGATTACACCTCAGGCTGGCTGGAATATTACCTCAAATCACGAACCACCAGGAAAATGGGAGGCCATGCTCGTGCTGACCTGTCTCCTTCCAGAAAGGTACAATTCATGGTTTTGTCCATATTTGTTTTAAAATCACAATTCAAAGCAAAAAGGTAGCATTGTTTTGACAGCTATACATTCATATAACTTGCTAAGAAAATCCTGTATCTTAATATTCCTGACTTGTGTCATAGTAATATGACTACAAAGAACTGGGATGATCTTCATTTCATTCATGTTGTACAAAGTGTTGGACTGATTTCTTAAAATGTACATCCTTATACTTTAATTCTATAATATAAATCCACAGTGAGTCTGCATTTTCAAATTAGTATGCACAAATCCTTCCCATCAATGATGCTTTGTCACTAGAAATTATGTCAGTGAATCTGGATCATATTAAAATATATTGACGAACACACTAATATGTGCATTTCAAACTTCAGACACACTAGCCCTTAAGTTTTTAATAGCTTAATTACCACAAAGATCATCTTGATGTGACACTGGAAATTCTGTGGCACTAAAAAAAAAACTAAGGATGATCTTAAAAAAAAAAAAAGCTAAGGATGATCTTGGATTCCCCTGAGAATCCAAGATGTTGCAAAGCTTTATGCTCACCAGGTAGCTGTGGCTACTGGTAATGGCTGGGTTGCTTGTGGCAGATTTACCAACAGAGGTGACTGTCCAAACACACTGAATTTTCCATAGCTACTGACTTGTTCTCTAGTGAATTTCCTAAAAATCTTAAGTGGCATCTATAGCTTCCCAACCTAAGTGACTGTTGTGAATCACCAGTATCTTTTCCCCACCCCCGAGACTGCCACTGCTGCTAAACTTCAAACATGTAACTGCATGTGTAGTAAAGGGTTTGTATACACTTATTCAATGAAGGAAAAGAACTCTGATTTGAGTCTCTACTTCTACTAAAATTAGGATGGCCAACTTGCAGCCCTAAGACTACATGGAGATCAAATGCACAACTACAGGATGGGGGACACTTGGCTCGGCAATATTCATGTGAGAAGGGTCTTGGAATTGTTGTGGAACACAAGCTGAATCTGAGCCAACAAAAAAGGCAAATGCTACATCAGACTGTTTTAAAAGAAGTGTCGTCTTCAAACCACATGAAGTACCAGTTCCTTTCTATTCTTCACTGGTTAGGCCTCACCTCGAGTACTGTGTCCAGTTCTTGACACCACACTTTAAGAAGGATGCAGACAAACTGGAACATGTTCAGAAGATTCCAGCAAGAATGAGCAGAGGTCTGGAAGCTCTGCCCTATGAGGAAAGACTGAAAAATCTGAGTATGTTTAGCCTTGAGAAAGGAAGACTGAGGTGAGATATAATGCACTCCTCAAATACTTGAAAAGTTGTCATACAGAGATGGGGCAAGATCTGTCATTCCAAAATGCTGGACATGTAATAATGTGCTCGAATTATAGGAAGCCAGATTTCAGCTAAATATCAGGAAAAACCTCCTAACTCTTAGAGCAGTACAACAATGGAACCAATTACTTTGGGAGATAGCGGGCTCTCCAACACTAGAGGCATTTGAGAGAAAACTAGAGAGACATCTGTCAGATATACTTTGATTTGGATTCCTGCATTGAGCAGGGGATTGGACAAAAAGTCCTTATAAACATCTGCAAATTCTATCAAATATTTATTTAATTGATGAGATTCCATTATTCTATGTTGTTCCAGCCAAAAAGACAAGAATGTTAAAAATCTCACAGTATTGAATTCTGTATTTTCTATTATTCTTCTATTTATTTATTTTTTGTGCTCTTGTGAAATCACAACACTTACAGTCTTTCCCACTAAGGAAATGCAGCTGGTAGTGATTAAGGGGATATCAAGTGTGGTATATAGAGTGACAAACTAGGACTCAGGAGGCTTGGGTTCAAATCCCTGCACAGCCATAGAATCTCACTGGGAGTGTGAAACTGGTAAAGCCACTCCTTAACTATACCGCTTACCTTGAAAACCCTATTAGGGTTGCTAGAAGTCTGTTTCAATTTGACAGCACATAACAGCAGCAGTTGAGGAACACTTTGCCTCAGGGAAATGACTATGCGGGGGGGGGGGGGGGCTAAAAGTTCCCCACCCCTGATTTGCAACAAGCTCATTATTTCAAAGAAAACCAGAGATTTTGGAATTGTGGATCTGTGTTCTTTTAGACTATGACTAAAGATGCCTCCCGGTACAAGTATATAGTAGCAAGGAGGAAACACTTTGGACCCCTTGAACTACAAAAAGGACTAGGGAAGTAGGAAGAAGATACAACACCAGAGTGAACAACTAGAATTTAGGTCCTAAAATAACTTAATCCAATTTTGTGTGTTTTGTGCCATCTTGTTGAAATGGAGATATAGCGACCCTAGTAAGACTTTCAAGATAAATGAGATATTTAAGGAGTGGTTTTATCAGTTCCACTCCAAGCAGTTTCCATGGCTGAGTGGGGATTCGAACCCTATTCTCCAGAGCACTAGACCATCACTCTATATCCACTACATTGCACTGGGAATCTAGTCCAATTAGAGCTTTTTTATTTTATTTTAATACATTCGTCAAAATATACATTTTGATTAAAAAAGGACCCTTTAACAGAGTTGAGTACTTCAGATGACTTTATATAGAAGCAGTAATAAAGCAGAAAATATCCAAATTAATGAACAAAATGTACACTTAGCCCCTCTATGATCAGACCGACAATACAGGCCAGATGTTATCTTAAAGCAAAGTTTGCTTCTTATATAACACCCCATGATACTTAAAACACTGTCTTTTAATTATGCAGGCTACACATGCCCCCTCTCCCAGTAAGCTGAGTATTCAATGAAAGGCAGAGTCAGTCTTGAGCTGGGTATCTGAGCCCGTTGGGAGCAAATTTGGTTATGAGCAGAGTCTTGACTGCAGTACTGCAGTTTAACCACTGTATCATGGGGCTTCTCTTAAGATTTGTAAACATGTGGCCTTCCAGATTGTGAAGGAAAGCAGGAGGCAAGTGAGCCGTCCTCACCGACAAGACCATCAAAAGAGGAAAAGGAAACCAGTGAGGGTGATTTAGGAGAGACAAAAGGAATATTAGCAGAAGAGAAGAAGAGCGTAGAAGTTTGCTTAGTGGAGGAAGGAGAAGGAAGGAAAGGGGAGGAGTTAAAACTCTCGATGTGGGAGGAAGATATAAAAGAAGGGGGAGAAAGGAGGTTCAGGAGTAGACTGGAAAGGGAGAGTCAGGAGAATAAGATAGAGGCGGAGAAAGAAAAGAGCCATCTAGAATATGAAAAGGCGCGGGATCTACTTAAAAGATTTCCCAAATCTGAAAGTTGGAGGTTTGCTACCTAACCCAGAGACCCGAGGAGAGGGAGAGACCGTTTATGAGACGCAAGAATGGACCGTGATTGTCTTTCCACGGGGGCAAGGACGCAGGAGGAAGGTGATACACCCAGATCCTATCTACAATACACCGCCGAAGGAGGGCGATTGGGCACGACACCCATGTTGTGGAACGGTCTGCGCAATGAGGAGTGCACCCCTGCGCAAGATTACGGACCGTGAACGGTTTGGTCCAGCCCCACAGTAAATCTTTCGTCAGTACAAGAAATATCAACGTTGACAAGTTATGGACAGTTACCTGACCTCTCCTGTTTTGATCCTGTCTGTATAATGGTTGATACCCCACCAGTTAATAAAGTTAAAATTGAGAATAGTTTAAAATGGACTCAGCCTCTTTTTCCCACCAAAACTGAGGAACTGTCACAAGTTTCCAAAGAACCCAATCACACAGATGTTCAGCTACAACTCCCATCAGCCTTGGGCAAAACAATGCTTCCATGAATGCACTACATCCATCCCAGAATTAGATGGACATAACAGATAATGATGCAAGAAGGATATCTGCTCTACATTACTACATAAAATCAAAATGCAACCCAAACAATCTCTGCTAACCTATGCTTTTCTATAAGCCTTATTGCTACCATACTTTAATAATGCAGGACAGTTGCCCAAGGACTTCAACTTTTGGGTGAAAATTCATTCTTGCTTGATTTTATTGTGTATTCATTTATGATGCCTTGTCCAAGTCTATAGATTTGTGACCTAATCAGGATTTCAACCACTTTTCAAAGTAGATCAACAAAATTCAGCTTTCTCCAAAATGACTCATTTCCCTGCAGGAAAGTGAGTAATAGAAAACTATATAACTGTGTACTGCAAGCATGCAGAGCACATCTACAAATTTCCCCACATGGACTTAACACAATTAAGGCCAGTACTGCCGCTCCAGGCTTGATAGTCCATTAGCTCCAAGAGCTTCCTTAAGATTCTGACACAGCACCATGCAACCCACACACCAGGCAGTCCAATATTAAAAAAAGGAAAAGCTCACCAACCCACTGGCCTCATATAAATAATTCTGTCCTTGTTATTCTGTTTATATTTAATACTGCCTGTTTGCCTGAGCTATGTTTCTTGCAAACATTGTGCTGCATAATATGAATTCCATGCTATGCATTAAAGTCACCATTTTCCCAAAGTAAGAGAAAATATTGTGAGGGTTCGACTTTAGACTCCTTTCTTCGTTCAAATAAGAGATTTTTGTGGTTTAGAAACAGGGGTGATGTTTACTGGTGAGTTCAACAGGTAACCGGTGTCAACAAAATTATTCCAACGTTTCTCTCCTTCTGACAACGGGTCAGCAAGGGGCTTCCATTCTTCGTTTAGGAACAGGTTCCCTTCGCCCGAGTTCCACGGACCTGGCTAGTCTATAGATATGTTCGGGTTCACCGTCTGTCCTACCTCACCTTCCAGCAGGGGCACGGCGTCTTCGTCCCGGACGTCCACCCACACGGCGCCTCCCTCGGGTGTGTGGGTCTTCCAGGGTCCTCCCTGTACCCCATCCTCCTCATTTCGCTCACCCTCCATTCGAGCCTCTCTCCTTTCTCTCTATACTTTCTCTCTTTCTTCCCTTAACTTTCTCCGCCACTCTCTGGCTTCTGCTTCTCCCCAATAAGAAGGTCTCGGGCGAATTTCTCTCCTCTTTCTATAATCCGCCTCCTCTTTTGGGACCCTCAGTCTTTCCCATGCTCAGGTCCAGGGGTCCTCCATCCAGACCCATTCCCAACCTGGCGGTAACTCCTCCTCCCTCCTCCTTATATCTGCTGCCCCCGCCTCTATCTCCACCCTCTTCTTCCACTCTATTCCCACTGTTTTTCCCTGATTTCCTCCAACAGTTAATCTTTGTATTTCTCCTTCTATTTCCCGGGTATCTGTCCCTCGCTGTTCTGTTCTCTTAGGAGATGAAGCAGGCAGGGTCTGTATTTCTTTCTCGGTTGTAAGGGGGAGGGACGGCACTCCGGCAAGAGGGCTATCACTCTCGCCCCCTGTCTCACAAATATCAGTAGGGCTTAAACTTCATTCTCATGCCCACTTCACTTCAACTAGTCTTGCTTCTGGGAGGCATGTACAGAATTTCAACCTTCAGAAGCATTTCAGAATTATACCCGGCTGGGAACTATTTTGGATACATTACTCTGTCCCCTCTGCTTTAGTATTATTTTCCCCAATAATTTCCTGACTTTTAATTTATCACCGAGGTTGAAATCCTAAGAGTAACTCCCTCTCAACTCAGTGGTACTTTTTGTATAGGTACATGCTATTAGCTTAGAAGAAAAGAACCTTCTACATTCACAGCTAAGTGGTGCCTTGACTTAAGAACTTAATCCATATTGGAACGGTGGCTGTAAGTCAAAACGTTCTTAAGTCAAAGCAGCATTTCCCATAGGAATGCATTGAAAACCGATTAATCCGTTCCGGCTGGTTTTTGTCCTTATGTCAAGGCACGGTTCTTAAGTCAAAGCATTAGTTCCCATAGGAACTAATGCAAAGCTGGTTAATCCATACTCTACCACTAGGGGGATAATTTTTTTTTCTTTTTTCTTCTTTTGACCTAAGATGAACTTAGGTCAAAAAAAGGGCAGGAAAGTGTTTTTTTTCGTTCGTAAGTCAAGACACGGTTCGTAACTCAAAGCAATATTTCGCATCCGGAGCTGTTCGTAACTCAAAACGTTCGTATGTCAGGGCATTCGTAAGTCAAGGCACCACTGTATTTTAGCAATGGTGTAGCTCGTCTTCTACTTTCCTCATTCAAACAGCAACTGTACTCCTTTTAATCCCAAATACCTTTTTCCAACTAATGTGTTACCACTCCACTTTTGGAATCTGGGTTTTTCTCTCCCAACACATTACTCTCACAGTCTTGCTAGCTCTTGCACCTATGTGAATTACCTATTTTTCAGTTAAGTCTCAAGAGAAGGAAAATGATGATCTTGGACAAAAGTACTTTAAGAGATAGAGTACATGCATGTGTCTTTCCCCCTGCCTTTGAGAAAAATTTTTTAAGAGATTCTGAAAGTACAAACATTAGAGTACAATTTTAAAACAGACAGTATTTCATCAAAGACTTCTAAACAAACTGAAGAGGAGAATTACTAACACCAAAAGCAACATTAAGAGCATGGTGGCAGCTGTAAAACCACTTAGTGGAACACTAAGATTCCAAATTTACTTAGCAGTTTATAAACAGCTTAGATCAAAATTATAAAATCATGTCCAACAATAATAAAATGTGTCATATACATTCAATACACAAACAGGCAATATTTCATGCATTACTGAGGTTGGCAGTTCGATACCCCTTTGTGCCTCCTGGAAGAGCAAGCCTGTGTAGCCATCAGCAAGCTACACGGTCCCAGGGAACACTCAGAAGAAAGGAAAGGTAAACTACTCCTGTGCATTCTCTACTTTAAAAAACCCTGAAAAGGGCCATTGTAAGTCAGAATTAACTTGACAGCATGCAGTTATTATTATTGTTATTACACATAAATTGGTATATGGCATTTATGCAATCAATGTGACAGACATCAGGTTTTTAGTTTTAAATATTTCCTTTTAATTATGCAAGCCACCTTTGTATAATCATTGCTTTTAGCTTTTAAATACATCTTTTAATGCTGTAAGCCTCCTTGGGTCCTTTTTAAGGAGAAAGGTGGGGTAAAATATTTTAAATAAAATAATAAATAAATAGATTGGACTAAAAACACAAGGCCTGCATACCTAGGTATTTTGCAACATGTGCCTAAAACTGAGAAAATCATAGGAACGTGTAAAATTTGTGAAGCATAAACATTCTAAAGGCACTGGCCCAGATGAGTCAAGAATGGACCTCAGGAGGATGTGGTCACAGCAGAAGGACCTCTCAATATGATCTTAAGGATCAAATGGGTTTACACAGATGAAAGAAGTCCCTTGAGTAAAAGAGGCTCAAGATTGTCCGAAATTTCTAATCTTAGTGCTGTGTACCTTCCCACAATCCTATTTACAGCTGACACCATTATCTTACAAGCATTATTATTACCCTCAAATAGGAAAGACCCTTAAAACGCTACTTTAGGAGAGTGTATTTCACTAAGGGCTCATATGGTCTCAAGGCCTCCCACCCCACCCAATATTTACAACAAACACAAAGGTTCTCACCCTACAAACTCACCAGTCACAGCATTTCAGACAAAGAAACAAAACATTGTTGATAAACACACAGAAAAGTGTCAAAAGAGAAGACAGATATTAAAGGCCAAGAAATGGCTACAGATATCAAACACTAGACACAAGAAAGGACTCTGACAACCTTCCAAATGGCAGAGTAGCTTCCCAACTACCACTTTTCCTTTCAATGTATTGGACTGCTATTGCCTTTTCATTTAAGAACCCCCAAACAATCATGCCTGGCTGAAACATGCTAGTTGTGAAGGTAGGGTATAGGCATGTGTGCATATAGATAAAAACGAGAGCTACTGTGTATCACTGCATTATAAATTATGACATCGAGTTATGTGTCGTGCATCTTAAAAGGCCAGGCTGGAATTTGATATGGCCAGTGCATCAAAACTGTATCCAAAGGGGTGGTTGATACCACAGAAAGGCTTTCACAGCCCTTCTGAAAGCCTACTGACCCACGTCATGAAAGGCTCACAAAAGAATACTTTTCATATGAAACATGCTACCCTATAGAATTTCTTAAATGCGTATTGATTTGGATGCCTACATTGAATAGGGGATTGGACTCGATGGCCTTCTAGAACCCTTCTAATTCCATTATTTTATGATTCTAAGAAACAAAATAAAGGAAAATATGGGCAAAAGAGGACAAAATACAAGACTCTCAAGGATAAAAACTAAGCTCTGGGTCATTATAAAGGATACACAATTCTGTGTAGAGAAAAAGAAAAAAAAACTACCATTCCTATGCTAAAACTCCAGTTCATTCAATCCTGCATGCCCATTTTCCATTCATTCCTCTCATGCCTATACTTGTGGCTATTACTAAGCCACTACAGCAGGGATCACCTCAAGGTTCTGCAATCCTTTTCTGGTGGTTGTTCCTTTTTTGCAGCAATAATCTGTCAGGAGGACCAATCTCGTAATGGATGTGGCTGAAACGAGTGACAAAGGCAGCCAAAGCCCAACTTGTTTTCTCTCTCTTTCTCCAGTACCCATTTTCCCTTATTTGACACTGCTCTCTTCCTCCTCATGTAGTGAACGGCTGGGAAGGGAACAGAAACAATTTCTCCCAGAGGTCCAAGCTATTTTCTTTAAGAGGGCTTTTGGAACTAAGCCAAAAGTTACTTTTGACTGGGGTGGCCACTTACAGATCACCAAAATAAGGAGCCGCCACAATGCATAAAAGTGCATATGCTAATCTATATTCACTGAGGCAAAATCAGTTGGATTTTAAAAAATTAAATAAATGAACAGAACAACAATGCACCTCACCTGGGATCAGGGATCTCTGTTAAGTGTTAACTGTGGATGGGTGATTTCAAGATCCCTGATCTCTCTCCGTATGGTTCTTTAGCCCTATGAACAGGACATTTTCAAAAAATGGGCC
Organism: Intellagama lesueurii; assembly: GCA_037013535.1. NCBI lineage: Eukaryota > Metazoa > Chordata > Lepidosauria > Squamata > Agamidae > Intellagama > Intellagama lesueurii. Next base: position 51,441,264 of record JBAJHW010000003.1, on the reverse strand, counting down.
ATCCTCTGGCAGACCTTCAAATAGAAAACTATCCTCTGTAAAAAAAGAAGAAGAAGAAGAAGGGCACCCCTATATGCAATCCTCCCACCACACCTTGCTCACCCTCTGTTTATCTGGATAAACTGTAAGGGAAAGCTGTAAAATCAGGAAACAACCTGCAACAATCTAAATTACAGACTAAAATATTTAATGTAACTTCATAAGCTATTTTGCCCTATATAAAGCAGGCCACTAGCAAATTCATCTTACAATATATCATTAACAGATTATTGTGGTACCTGCAGGAGATGGCAAAATATCATAAAATGTGTGTGGGGTAATAGTACAGAGAAGCTGAACAGGCAGCATTTATTGTGGTTTGTAGCATCATAAAATGCTATTAGGCTACAGGCATTAATGATTCCACCAAGTCATTTTCAGACTAAGAAAAAAAATATGTATTTTAAATTATATATAACTTTACCTTGTGTAACACTCTACTATTAGCAAAACAACTGTGTGAGAGAATACTTATTTTACAGAGGCATTTGGATTAAACATTATCTACTGCTCAATAGTCTACTGAGGAACACCTACTCAAACAGAATACAGGGAAAAACCTCTGTTGTATATTGCAAGAAAGATTATTTCTTAAAATGGCCAGTATTGGAAATATGCTTTAAAGCTGCACATGTCTACTCAGAAGCAGAGCCCACTAAATTTCTTGGGGGTTACTCCTAGTTAAAGGAGTATTAGTCACTGAAATGTACGTTAGAAACTTCTGTCTTTGAACAATAAAAACACAGCATGAAGAAAACAAATCAAATCTTAGAGTGCGAGCCACCGTGCAGAACTCCTCTCCAGCACAAGGCTTGCCACAAGTACCAAGATAGCTACCGAAGTCCTTTGGCAACCAGTGTCCACTGCTCTTCCATGGTGCAAAAAGGAGAGGTACAAGAGTTTACAAAAATAACACCATGATTTTAGGCCACAGGAGTGCAAATCTGAAAGGAAACATAGGAAGCAGGCCGCTTCGGGGGGGGGGGGGGATCACTGGGCTAGTTCCAACAATCTAACTAACATTTCCCAACCTGAATTCAAAACTAGAAATCCCAACTTCTTTGTCCACTAGCTATGCTGGCTGGGGCTGATGGGAACTGTAGTCCAAAACATTTGGACTTGATTGGTTAAAATTCCTGGCCATGGTGCATATGCTTGCAAGCGGACTACATGGCTTTGTTGCCTGGGGTTATCATAAATCAGTATTCCCCAGTTCCATACGTTCCCAGAACTGTTGTTTAGTCAAAGGAAAATGGGGGAGTTTTTACTTTTCTCCTCTTGTAAATTTGAAATATTATTAGATAATTCAGATAACCTAAGAGCTTAACCATAGTCATTTATAACTATAACAGATTAACTACAATAATTAGTAGAGAACATAACAGCCAACCAGAATTTAAATTAGGGTGAGCCATTTTTGTCACTCCAGATGATGTTTGACTGCAACTCTCCTTAGCTCCAACCAGAACACTCAATGGTGCAGGATGAGGGCAAGTGAAGTCCAACACATTGCTCCTCAGTGGTTTAACCAATTTGCTAAACAAGCCCATTGCTGCATACTATTTCAGGTAAAGGCTACATCCCTCTTAAGGCACTAAATAAAAGAATCAGCAGAGCATGAGCAGAGGGAGCAGGCAACTCAAATCTAAAGAGAACAGCCTCTTTATGTGAAGTGTCTTCATGAGATCAGGAATCCCAATCTTTAGGTTTTTCTGACTGTGTGGAGAGTCTCCATAGAAAGACTGCTGCCCACTTCAGACGAAGCCCTCCACAAGAGAGTCTTATGAGCGTGGGGGCTGGAGCGACCCTGTTCCTTCTCCTCACAGATTAAAAGTAATCTTTTCATTGAATGCCTGAAAAGAGCTGTCCATAGTGAGGGAAGTAAATTCCCTTTCAACAGCATTTAGTGAAATCAGAACAAAACACAGTGTTCAATCATGTACGTAGAATTCTGTTTGTTACTCTGTTAAAGCTTAATGGTGCCTTGTTTAGTAACAATCAAGGTGATTCAAATATATCTTTCACATAGACAGTTCTTTTTGCAGTCTTGCAAATGGCAAATAGGTTGCCTCAGGTAGTTTATAAGATGGTGAAACTGCAGCTATGCAAGCTGCTAACCAGCCAACCACCAGGAACATGTCAATAACACATGAAGTCACATTCATCTTAATTATTTAATTTGCACTGATTATTTAATTTGTATTCCACCCTCCAAGAAGCTCATAGCAAATCATCACTCCCCCAAAAGCCTTTGAGGAGCTGGGTACAAAATAAAGCAATTTCCCCCAGTTTTGGGAGCTTCCTGGCCCAGAAAGAATATGAAGCAGGATTTTGAACCTCCAAACTCAGCAGTCTTTCCAGTGCAACCCAGTCACATAAGCTAAAGATAGTCTTTGCCAAACAGTTTCTTTGCCACTTCCAGTTCCTTTAAAAAAAGCTCCTTTGGGGACTACAGCTCCCAGAATCATCATGGCCACTGGCTATTGCAGATTCTGGCTTGCAGTCCAAATAAGTAGCTTCTCCAAATTGTCCATGATTTGTCCACAATTTGTTCATGGACTTGTCCATGAAAGCTAGTCTTTAAGGTGCCATCATGTTTTTGTCTTTTTTATTTGTTCTTTTATTTTTATTTTTTATTTTGTTTTGTTTTTACCTATAATTCAAATTGGAAGTGAAACAGAGACTAAAAAAGTGTCAGGTCAAAAGCACAGAAGTGGTGCTTTGCACATGAGTATGTGTACATTTTTACTTATCAGCACCATATTTTAAAGATATTCAGTAACTATTTTTCCTACATACATCCACATAGCCCAAAGAAATCTATATTTAAAGAGAGCTAGAGAGGACTTTCCTAGATAAAAGATTCCACTGGCACATCTAATCTCATTTTTAGCTAGCTGATTCTGCAACTTCTATAAATACTAATTTTGGGGCAGTATACTAGATTTATAGTCATGAGTTACTTTATAAATACAAAACTTCTTCTTGTTAGAGAAAAGGTTAAACATACAAGTGAAAAGTCAATACGATGAAAGTTAAACTAATTACTCATTAAAATTTTAGAAAGCTAATGTAAATTTGGAGATTCAAACCATGTTTAGTCTTAAAGGATGTTAACACAGAGTTATATACAGTCAAAATAAAAGATCTGAGAAAGCCAATTTGCATTGATCAAGAAATTATTTATTAGATTGTTTTAAATTTAGTTCTCAAATGAAAGGTCAGTGGCAAAAACAAGTGCTTATTTTTGCAGAAAATACATTTACATACATTAAATATCAGGTTGAGAATAAATTCTGTCAATATCCTCCAGTTAGGACAACACTGGAATGGTTGCTCTGAACACTTGAAGACCACTGGTTTTTAGGCTAATTATTTCTGGTGATCAGCTTATTTTTATCTGTGAAACCAAGTATCAAGTGTTGGAAATGTCTCAAAGTATGCGTTGAAAGTAACTCTCCAACGACTGGATTTCAACACCCACTAGGTAGGTTAGAGTAAAGAGAAGAGAAACAACATGGAACAAGTTTTGCATCACTGAAAAGGGGGAAATACTTTTACAAAACTTGCCCTGCAGCTTGACTCTTTGTTAAAGGAAGCCAAAGAGGTACATATCTTGAGATACTGTGATAGCTAATCAGACAAGTCAAGGCTGATTACCAACAACCAAAGTAATAACTGGGTTGTGGTTCCCAACCATGGATCCCTAGATGTCCAGGATTTCTGGGAGTTATAGTCCAAGGACATCTGGGACCCAAGATTGGAAACCACTGCTCTAGAAAGATCAGAGAATCAAAGGTATCTAAAAGAAATTGCTCTTCCAGTTTCTGTTTGTAACAAGGTTTGTTAGCAAAATAACTAAGTCATGTGGCACTTAGAACTTACAAATTAAACCATGCACTTCAGTGAACACACAGCACAGTTCCTCCAATATATAAGTGCACTTGGGCAGGAAAGTATTGGTAATAGAACAATTGCTCAATTCTGCTCTTGCACAAGTAACAGCAATTCTCATTTCCTACATGGAGAGAAATACTACATAGATTTACTCTAAAACAAGCCCCTGTGGTCTTACAGATTGTACTGTTTTCTGATACTGAGCTGAGTATCTCTGAAACAATGAAGCCAAAGACTAGAAGAGATCTAGATGAGACGGAGCATGATGATTCATTCAGACATACAGTATGATTAACTAAGCCATTAATAGCGAGACCACTTTAATCTAGATATTACACATCAGGGTGAATTTAGTTAAAATCAAATCAATTTAAATCACGATTTAAATTTAAACATCAGATTTTCTTTGACAATTCAAATCACAAAATCGATTTAAATTGTGGGTTTTTTTTAAATCATGTGTATGCGAACATAGTGTCCAAACATCTCAGCAAGGATTAAGACCTTCCTATTCAAAGTTACCAATTTAAACCGGAGGTCAGTAACATCTTGCTAATTCACAAAGTCTGTGACAAACAAGAAAAGGGTGATGAAAAAGATTAGAAGCAGGGATCATTTGAATAGAAGACTCTGAACTACATTATCAAGGAGAAGTGTGCACATCTAGTGATTCCAGCCAAAAAAGATTGGTCCTTAGATAAAAACTAATTGATCAGTTGCTTTCATTTGGCTTTATAACAAACAGCTTATATAGTATCCTAGGCACAGCCCACATAATTATATACGGCAGAACCCCCATATTGATGGGATCAGTATCCACTGATTCACTTATCTACAGTCTGAAAATACTAAAAATATTAAAAGAAAAATCATAGAAATATAAATTTCTAAAGATGAAGTTACCAGAAATGGCCACTAGAGGGAGCCAGAGGTTATGCTTTGTTCAGTATTCACTATTAAAATAGTGTTCACTACAATCCATGTTTTTCAGCATCTGTGGGGGAGGGCTTGGAACCAATCCTCCGTGGCCATGGGGTCCTACTCTGCTTTAAACAAGGCAATTTCTAAATAGGACTAGAGCTTGACTTGGCTCCATACCCATTGGACTGCCCCCTAGGCAATTAATTTCTTTCTAACTTCAGATCATATAGCCCTCCCAACTGCATGCACATATTTATATACTGAAGTTTATGCCACAGCAAATGTGTCAGATTTTGAGATGCCACATGACTGATTTACAGGAAAGCAAAGTGGAGAGTTCTTACTGAACGTGATCCACCTGGAGCAGGAACTGGCAAGCCACTCCAGTATCTTTGCCAAGAAAACTCCATGGACAGAAAAAAAGGGCTAAAACAGTGTTCCCCAACCTTTTCCGGTCCGCGGACCGGCTGGGGAAGTCGGAGCACCCCCCGCGCTCGTGCACATGCGCGAACAAGCGTGCGCGCGCTCTTCCACAGGTGAGCGTGCCCACACGACCGCTTGCCGCCATTTTGCGCAGGTGCGCAGGCGCGCGCAGGCCCATACGAGCGAACGCTGCCATTTTGCGCATGCGTACGACCGCTTGTGCGCATGCGCAAACGGCAGCACACGCTTGTGCGGGGCCACATGCATGCGCTAATGGCAGTGTGGCGCTCGTGCGGGCATGCCGGAGCACGCGCGCAGGCGCAAACGGGTGGCTCGGGGGTGAGTGCGCGTGGGGAGGTCTCTCTCGCCGGCCCGGTCTGGCCCAGGCCAGGGATCGGCACCGGGCCGGGGACCGGGGGTTGGGGATCGCTGGGCTAAAAGATATGATGCTGGAAGATGAGCCCCTCAGGTCAGAAGGCGTCCAACATGCTACTGAGGAAGAGCAGAGGACAAGTACAAGTAGCTCCAGAGCTAATGAAGTGGTTGGGCCAAAGCCGAAAGGACACTCAGCTGTGGACGTGCCTGGAAGTAAAAGGAAAGTCCGATGCTGCAAAGAAAAATACTGCATAGGAACCTGGAATGTAAGATCTATGAACCTTGGTAAGCTGGATGTGGTCAAACAGGAGATGGCAAGAAGAAACACGGACATCCTGGGCATCAGTGAACTAAAATGGACAGCAATGGGCGAATTCAATTCAGATGATTATCATATCTACTACTGTGGGCAAGAATCCCATAGAAGAAATGGAGTAGCCCTCATAGTCAACAAAAGAGTGGGAAAAGCTGCACTGGGATACAATCTCAAAAATGATAGAATGATTTCAATAAGAATCCAAGGCAGACCTTCCACCATCACAGTAATCCAAGTTTATGCACCAACCACCGATGCTGAAGAGGCTGAAATTGACAAATTCTATGAAGACTTACAACACCTTCTAGAACTGACAGCAAAGAAAGATGTTCTTCTCATCATAGGGAACTGGAATGCTAAAGTAGGGAGTCAAGAGATAAAAGGAACAACAGGTAAGTTTGGCCTTGGAGTTCAAAACAAAGCAGGGCAAAGGCTAATAGAGTTTTGTCAAGAGAACAAACTGATAATCACAAACACTCTTTTCCAACAACACAAGAGGCGACTCTACACATGGACATCACCAGATGGGCAATACCAAAATCAGATTGATTATATTCTCTGCAGCCAAAGATGGAGAAGCTCTATACAGTCAGCAAAAACAAGACCTGGAGCTGATGGTGGCTCTGATCATCAGCTTCTTATAGCAAAATTCAAGCTTAAACTGAAGAAAGTAGGAAAAACCACTGGGCTAGTCAGGTATAATCTAAACCAAGTCCCTTATGAATACACAGTGGAAGTGAAGAACAGGTTTAAGGAACGAGATTTGGTGGACAGAGTGCCTGAAGAACTATGGATGGAGGCTGGTAACATTGTACAGGAGGCAGCGACAAAAACCATCCCAAAGAAAAGGAAATGCAAGAAAGCAAAGTGGCTGTCCAATGAGGCCTTACAAATAGCAGAGAAGAGAAGGGAAACAAAATGAAAGGGAGATAGGGAAAGCTACAGAAAATTGAATGCAGACTTCCAAATAATAGCAAGAAGAGACAAGAGGGCCTTCTTAAATGAACAGTGCAAAGATATAGAGGAAAATAATAGAAAGGGGAAAACCAGAGATCTGTTCAAGAAAATTGGAGATATTAAAGGAACATTTTTTGCAAAGATGGATATGATAAAAGACAAAAATGGTAGGAACCTCACAGAAGCAGAAGACATCAAGAAGAGGTGGCAAGAATACACAGAGGAATTATACCAGAAAGATCTGGATGTCCCGGACAACCCAGATAGTGTGGTAGCTAACCTTGAGCCAGACATCCTGGAGAGTGAAGTCAAGTGGGTCTTAGAAAGCATGGCTAAAAATAAGGCCAGTGGAGGTGATGGCATACCAGTGGAACTATTTAAAATCTTAAAGGATGATGATGTTAAGGTGCTACACTCAATATGCCACCAAGTTTGGAAAACTCAGCAGTGACCAGAGGATTGGAAAAGATCAGTCTACATCCCAATCCCAAAGAAGGGCAGTGCCAAAGAATGCTCCAACTACCGTACAATTGCACTCATTTCACACGCTAGCAAGGTTATGCTCAAAATCCTATAAGGTAGGCTTCAGCAGTATGTGGACCGAGAACTCCCAGAAGTACAAGCTGGATTTCGAAGGGACAGAGGAACTAGAGACCAAATTGCTAGCATGCGCTGGATTATGGAGAAAGCCAGAGAGTTCCAGAAAAACATCTACTTCTGCTTCATGGACTACGCAAAAGCGACTGTGTGGACCACAACAAACTATGGCAAGTTCTTAAAGAAATGGGAGTGCCTGATCACCTTATCTATCTCCTGATAAATCGATATGTGGGACAGGAAGCAACAGTTAGAACTGGATATGGAACAACTGAGTCGTTCAAAATTGGGAAAGGAATACGAGAAGGCTGTATATTGTCTCCCTGCTTATTTAACTTATATGCAGAATACATCATGCAAAAGGCTGGACTGGAGGAATCCCAAGCCGTAATTAAGACTGCCAGAAGAAATATCAACAATATCAGATATGAAAATGATACCACTCTGATGGCAGAAAGTGAGGATGAATTAAAGAACCTCTTAATGAGGGTGAAAGAGGAGAGCGCAAAAAAAATGGTCTGAAGCTCAACATCAAAAAAACTAAGATCATGGCCACCGGTCCCATCACCTCCTGGCAAACAGAAGGGGAAGATATGGAGGCAGGGACAGATTTTACTTTCTTGGGCTCCATGATCATTGCAGATGGTGACAGCAGCCATGAAATTAAAAGACGCCTGCTTCTTGGGAGGAAAGCGATGACAAACCTAGGCAGCGTCTTAAAAAGCAGAGACATCACCTTGCTGACAAAGGTCCGCATAGTCAAAGCTATGGTTTTTCCAGTAGCGATGTATGGAAGTGAGAGCTGGACCATAAAGAAGGCTGACCGCCGAAGAGTTGATGCTTTTGAATTGTGGTGCTGGAGGAGACTCTTGAGAGTCCCCTGGACTGCAAGGAGATCAAACCTATCCATTCTGAAGGAAATCAACCCTGAGTGCTCACTGGAAGGACAGATCCTGAAGCTGAGGCTCCAATACTTTGGCCATCTCATGAGAAGAGAAGACTCCCTGGAAAAGACCCTGATGTTGGGAAAGTGTGAAGGCAAGAGGAGAAGGGGACAACAGAGGACGAGATGGTTGGACAGTGTCACTGAAGCTACCAACATGAATTTGACCAAACTCTGGGAGGCAGTGGAAGACAGGAGGGCCTGGCGTGCTCTGGTCCATGGGGTCACGAAGAGTCGGAAACGACTTAACGACTAAACAACAACAACAACAAAGTTAACATTGTTCAGAGCATGCTTTTCTGAGCAATATTCACAGCACTTTCAATAGTCAAAGAGGAGTTATTGCTTCTCCACCCATCAGACCAAGGTAAACAGGACAAACCTCTAGTTCATTGCACTTTCTTATGCAATCATGCCTAAGGCAAACAAGCAGAACATATCTGAACTAAAAAAAATGCATTAATTTAGAATAATTGATTTTTTTTAAAAAAGTACTCTGTTCTTTTGGTTTGGCCTTGGAGTTCAAAACGAAGCAGGGCAAAGGCTAATAGAGTTTTGTCAAGAGAACAAGCTGGTCATCACAAACACTCTTTTCCAACAACACAAGAGGCGACTCTACACATGATCATCACCAGATGGGCAATACCAAAATCAGATTGATTATGTTCTCTGCAGCCAAAGATGGAGAAGCTCTATACAGTCAGCAAAAACAAGACCTGGAGCTGATGGTGGCTCTGATCATCAGCTTCTTATAGCAAAATTCAAGCTTAAACTGAAGAAAGTAGGAAAAACCACTGGGCTAGTCAGGTATAATCTAAACCAAATCCCTTATGAATACACAGTGGAAGTGAAGAACAGGTTTAAGGAACGAGATTTGGTGGACAGAGTGCCTGAAGAACTATGGATGGAGGCTCGTAACATTGTACAGGAGGCAGCAACAAAAATCATCCCAAAGAAAAGGAAATACAAGAAAGCAAAGTGGCTGTCCAATGAGGCCTTACAAATAGCAGAGAAGAGAAGGGAAACAAAATGAAAGGGAGATAGGGAAAGCTACAGAAAATTGAATGCAGACTTCCAAATAATAGCAAGAAGAGACAAGAGGGCCTTCTTAAATGAACAGTGCAAAGATATAGAGGAAAATAATAGAAAGGGGAAAACCAGAGATCTGTTCAAGAAAATTGGAGATATTAAAGGAACATTTTTTGCAAAGATGGACATGATAAAAGACAAAAATGGTAGGAACCTCACAGAAGCAGAAGACATCAAGAAGAGGTGGCAAGAATACACAGAGGAATTATACCAGAAAGATCTGGATGTCCCGGACAAGCCAGATAATGTGGTTGCTGACCTTAAACCAGACATCCTGGAGATAGAAGTCAAGTGGGCCTTAGAAAGCATGGCTAAAAATAAGGCCAGTGGAGGTGATGGCATACCAGTGGAACTATTTAAAATCTTAAAGGATGATGATGTTAAGGTGCTACACTCAATATGCCACTAAGTTTGGAAAACTCAACAGTGGCCAGAGGATTGGAAAAGATCAGTCTCCATCCCAATCCCAAAGAAGGGCAGTGCCAAAGAATGCTCCAACTACCGTACAATTGCACTCATTTCACACACTAGCAAGGTTATGCTCAAAATCCTACAAGGTAGGCTTCAGCAGTATGTGGACCGAGAACTCCCAGAAGTACAAGCTGGATTTCGAAGGGGCAGAGGAACTAGAGACCAAATTGCTAACATGCACAGGATTATGGAGAAAGCCAGAGAGTTCCAGAAAAACATCTATTTCTGCTTCATGGACTACGCAAAAGCCTTTGACTGTGTGGACCACAACAAACTATGGCAAGTTCTTAAAGAAATGGGAGTGCCTGACCACCTTATCTATCTCCTGATAAATCGATATGTGGGACAGGAAGCAACAGTTAGAACTGGATATGGAACAACTGATTGGTTCAAAATTGGGAAAGGAGTACAAGAAAGCTGTATATTGTCTCCCTGCTTATTTAACTTATATGCAGAATATATCATGCGAAAGGCAGGACTGGAGGAATCCCAAGCCGGAATTAAGATTGCCAGAAGAAATATCAACAACCTCAGATATGCAGATGATACCACTCTGATGGCAGAAAGTGAGGAGGAATTAAAGAACCTCTTAATGAGGGTGAAAGAGGAGAGCGCAAAAAATGGTCTGAAACTCAACATCAAAAAAACTAAGATCATGGCCACTGGTCCCATCACCTCCTGGCAAACAGAAGGGGAAGATATGGAGGCAGGGACAGATTTTACTTTCTTGGGCTCCATGATCATTGCAGATGGTGACAGCAGCCATGAAATTAAAAGACGCCTGCTTCTTGGGAGGAAAGCGATGACAAACCTAGACAGCATCTTAAAAAGCAGAGACATCACCTTGCCGACAAAGGTCCGCATAGTCAAAGCTATGGTTTTTCCAGTAGCGATGTATGGAAGTGAGAGCTGGACCATAAAGAAGGCTGACTGCCGAAGAATTCATGCTTTTGAATTGTGGTGCTGGAGGAGACTCTTGAGAGTCCCCTGGATTGCAAAGAGAACAAACCTATCCATTTTGAAGGAAATCAACCCTGAGTGCTCACTGGAAGGAAAGATCCTGAAGCTGAGGCTCCAATACTTTGGCCATCTCATGAGAAGAGAAGACTCCCTGGAAAAGACCCTGATGTTGGGAAAGTGTGAAGGCAAGAGGAGAAGGGGACGACAGAGGACGAGATGGTTGGACAGTGTCATCGAAGCTACCAACATGAATTTGACCCAAGTCCGGGAGGCAGTGGAAGACAGGAGGGCCTGGCGTGCTCTGGTCCATGGGGTCACAAAGAGTCGGACACCACTTAACAACTAAAGAACAACACTCTGTTCAAAGGATAGAGTCATTCCACTTTGGTAATATAATTTGCCAGAATTTTTGTAGGGTGATGAAATGAAATTAAATAAACCTACTTGTACCAAGGAGAAAGCTTCAAGGCAGTACACATCTTTTAACACTTACTTTTGCAAGAAAGACTACCAAAATTAAACCTAACGGGGAGGGGGGCACACACATGGAGATAACAGTCTGCATAGAAATGTCAGAGCATCTTGCCTTGCATGACCTTCAACTCATGTGCCTGCATGTATTTCTATTATATATAAATAAATAAACAAACCAAAACAAGAAGTCTAGTGGTATATTTTAATCTACCACATTCACAGTGGTTCAGGGAATCCTCAGCCAGAGTCCATGCCTTTAAGTGCAGCAGAAGAGGAAGCTTATCTTCCGGAATATGTCACTATATAAATAAAAGCCTGTCAAGTAAGGATACACTTCAGGAATTGATGAAGTGTCTCTGCCCCATAAACACTTAGTCACAATAAATCTGACTGTCTTCGAGGTGCCTCAAGACTATGCTCCTATTGCTACAAGAGATATGCAGTGCAACCCTGTACATGTTTACTGAAAATTAAATTTCACTAAAAGTCATGGGATTTAGTCTCACACAAGTGGATAGAGCTGCAGCCTACTATAGCTTCCTACGACAAATCCCAAATTTCACCCATTAATCAGCATGCTGCAATTCAGTAGCTTCAAACTTGTGTAACGTAAACATTCACAGACCTTTAATTCTTGGTGTTAATATCACCTGTGTTTCTGTGAAAACACCAAGTATCTGTGTTCTTTTTATCCTCTACTACTGAAAAGCCAGTCTTATATCACACGTGCATGTTAAAAAGCTTAAACATCACTGTAGAGGTTTAAACATTTTTCAACAGTTCAACTTTAATTTTAGGATGATGAACCTACTATATATATAGGTTCATCATCCTAAAATTAAAGTTGAACTGTTGAAAAATGTTTAAACCTCTACAGTGATGTTTAAGATTTTTATATATAGTAGGTTCATCATCCTAAAATTAAAGTTGAACTGTTGAAAAATATTTAAACCTCTACAGTGATGTTTAAGTTTTATGTTATGTCTTGCATTAAAAGAGGATATTGCAGTTGTCAAGGTTTGGTACCTTGTGCGTTTTAAGAGTTTTAGTAAAATTATATGGGAGCAGAAAATTTACCCTACTTTTAAATTTGCGGCATGAAAATATTGCTTACTAGGAGTACTCCAAAACAAAGAATCAGCTCTAGCAGATCATGGTCATTGAAAGTATAGTGTTTCTTTGGTAACTGTTTGTTTGTTTTGCTTTTCAAGATACCAACAGGAAATATGAAAATAGTAAATACATGACAGATGAAATTGTTTTGAAAAGGGTGATGTCAGGTGTTATTAAGCTATTTTAGACCCTAATAACCATTACTAAGAAGCTACAGTTGTTGCTTCTAAACAGTATAGCTGCTGCTTTACAGCGAGTTATATAAACAAAGACTTAGAGTATAAATAGCCAGGGAATTCTCACACCCTTAACCTGCGAGAGACATAATAACAAAGCTTATCATAGACGGAGATGAAGCACTGAAAAACATAAACAATGGACTTGTAACTAACTTGGCTAAATTGGGTGAGAATATTATGTATTGATTATGTGTCTAAACATGCTTAGAGGCCCAGAAATCCTTTTCATTTTATATTTTCTTATTATGAGAGCTCTGATAGTTTTCCATGTATTAAAAAAGTTTTTTCAGCTGATAAAGCATATAATGTTTCTGCTTTTCCACGGAGTGAATTCTCTGTCTTATTAAGCTATAAACTCCTATTCTTTATCTTACTCTTAAAAGTCTTTACTCTTAATAGAGATGTTCCTATATGTTTAAGAATGTAGCATTCTTTTTGGCATTTATTTTATGTTTGACTTTGTATCTTCTGACTTGAGTATTTACCTAAAGCTAAGTTCAGTTTTCATATTCATTTAAGTGATGTGCCTACAGCTTCCCCTAACAACTGTATAACTGTCTTCAACATATTTTGAACTTGCTATCTTTGAAATATCATTATCATAACCACAGAACGGAACCTAGAAGCTATGTAAAAATAAAAGACATGTAGAATTAACAAGCTTTGAAATTGCCTGGAATTATTGCAATAAAAACATACTTACACTTAGATACCCAGATGCATTTTGAAATGCTTGCCAATGATTGTCTGTTTTCATTTTGGGATTATCCCTTTACTGGGATAATGTCAGCTATAACGAAGAATATACTTCTTTTCTTTGCCTAGCAGGTCTATAAATCTCTACAGGACTCCTGGGGAAATCAAGCGCCCTGTCCAGGGATCTGACAAGGTGGGATGGCAGTTCTCAATTACCTCTGGACTGAGGGAGGTTGTCTTTATGTAAGGATGTACCACCACCACTGTAAAAGTGGCAAGCAGCACCCCCTGACAAAAGGAGGCATTTATCACCTTCTGGATCCACTCACTAATCAATATTCTTCCCCTTAGCCATTTCCTCCACCAAGACTGACAAGGCTCAGTCGTACATGTGGTGAGAGTGACTATTTCAAGCATCTTTTCCATGCCATCAGGCTGTAATATGAAGCCTGACAAGAAGCTCTGTATGCCTCTCCAGACACTCTGACATCTGTGATACCAAGTGCTAAGTGAGTATGGCCACCTTTCTCTTCAAATCGCCTAGCAAATTTATCATACCAGCTGACTGAGGGTTCCAATAGTAGGTGGCTGACCTTAATCAGCCAGGTTCCAATTGTCTCTTTACCACCTGCTGGCTGGCAGGTTGATTATACAATGAAACCAAAATAAAATGTTGTTGTCCTTTTAACCATAGGATAACCATCACTCATTTTTGACCATACTCACTTCAAAACCTACAACATTTGCACTCCAGCCAGGAAGAGAAAAACAGAATCATTGTGGATGATGGCAAACCCACCCCAGCCCTGCAGTCTAGGTTGACAGTGCACCAGTACCCAGGTAGACAAAGCTGAGATAGGTTCACCCCACCCAGTTCACCACCGTCTCAGTAATACACATCAGGCTGGACCCTTCACTCACAACCAGATCATAGATAGTCAGCAACAGCACCAACAGACCAGAGGAATGGCTAAGTGGACAACTTAGATCTTGGAAAATTGGGCAAAGATAAGTTCATGGTATATATTCCAATAATCTCTCCCCATTTACCATCACCTAGCATGCGCAGCACAACACAGTACTTCATTCTGCCCATGACACCACCAGTAGGGGCATCTATCCCCTCTTCTTTTCATATAGGTGTGGCCAGGAGAGTTTCAATCCTTTTCTTGAATAGTAACTAGGTTCAAGGATCCTATCTGTATTTATCCCATCTTCACTCCCTCAATCCTCTAAGAAAATCAGCTATCAATCTGAGCACTTCCCAATTACTCTCTTAGAATCCTGCCTCTCACACAGGAACACTTGGTGGTGATCTCCAATAAACTCAATCCACACACTCATTGTGGGATCTTTCACAGGATCTTGTCTCTCACCCAAGGTCTGTGCATCCAGTTACTTTACCACCCATGAAACAGTGATGCCCCATCCCCATGTCTCCCCAAACTGATGGTGTAAACGGGTGACCCTTTTTGGTGGCATTCCTTCGGAGTGACCCACTGCAAATAACAGGTAGTATTGCCAAAGTGTCTTCAACTGCCCAGAAAGGTGAAGACGATGGACAAGACGATGGACAAGAAAACCAGCTGGTCCTGATTAGCCAGTCAGTCCCAAATGTTTTAGCAGAAGCTCTCATGGTCCCAATCCAGCACCAGCTTCTGTGGAAGCATAAGGCAGGTGTGGCAAAAGCTTTCTCTCTCCACTCCTGCTGACTCAGCTGCATCACCTACTGTCAGCATATTGCCTCCATAACTATTTGCTGTGTGATAAACTCTTTCCTCTTCCCTGCCCTTTTTTTAATTACAGAAGGAAAGGGCATTCTTCCGGTGATGTCATCACATAAAACGGTTCACAAGCGGCAAAATATGTAGCTGATGAAATTGGCTCTAGTTACTGAAAGCGACTACTCTAAAAATATGTTTGGCATTAAGCCAAAGCAAGCCTGTTTCCTTTGCTAAACCACAGTAATATGGCTTTTCCTGTGGAATACAGTTCTCGCTGTAAAGTGCACAGTCCTCGTTCCTCCTCCTATCAGTGAGGAAATTATTATGTAAGAGCAAAACGTACAGCTGTGGTGTTTTGGACCACAACTTCTAGAATCTCTTAGCCTGCACGGCCAGTGCCCAAAAGGTAACTTTTTAAAATTCTGGCAAGAACATTTATTAGAAAATGACAATCCATTCTGTAATACCCACCGGTTCTACAGCACTCAAGGGAAAGAGATTTGTTGCCACCAAAGCTGCCCAATGCAGGGCTGCAATCCTCCCTCATGCTTTACACTGGAAGAAAGGGAAATATTCAGATTGGGGTGAAGTCTAATCCTGCTTCCTGGCAGTAAGAAACAAACCGCACACATTTCCATAACACTACTACATTGTGGAATGCCCTACAACAGGAGGTGCCCTCCTCTGGCACCTTCTGAAAACTGTGTAAGGCAGAAGTTTACAAAGAAGCCTTCAGAAATATTCTTTCATTGAGGAAATAAATACAGATCTATATTGGATTGTTGTCTGATGTATTTTTCTTCGTTTTTTCTTTGTTTGCTATACTGTGTTATTAATTTTGTACTGTTGTCTTGGTTGATTGTTGTTACTTATGAGTCCATTGTCTTGACGTGCAACTGGTATTGTGGACAAGAAGCTACCATTAGGACAGAATATGGAGAGACTGAATGGCTTCCTATAGGCAAAGGTGTTAGACAAGAGTACATTTTATACCCTATCTGTATGCAGAACATATCATACAGAAAGCAGGACTACATTCAGATGAAGGAGGAGCGAAAACTGGTAGAAGAAATATGAGTAATTTAAGATATGCAGATGATGCCATCTTACTGGCAGAAAGCAACAATGACTTCAAATAACTTTTAGTGAAAGTGAAAAAAAGAAATTGCCAAAGCAGGACTGCAGCTGAACATTAAGACAAAAATTACGACTACAGAAGAACTACACAACTTTAACACTGACAATGAAAAAAATGAAATAGTGAGAGATTTTGTATACCTTGGTTGAATCATCAATACAAATTGAGACTGCAGCCAAGAAATCAAAAGATTGAGACTACGAAGGGCCACAATGAAGGAATTTAGAAAGATCATCAAGTGTAAGCATATTATATTTCTGATCACCATGTATGGGAGTAAAAGCTGGACAGTAAAGAAGGCTGAGAGGGAAAAAAATGATCTGTTTGAAATGTGGTGCTGGAGAGCTTTGTGGATACCCTCGACTACCAGAAAGACAAACAAATAAGTACTAGAGCAAATCAAGTCTGAATTATCTCTGGAGGCAAAAATGATAAAACTGAGGCTGGCCTACTTTGAGCACATCATGAGAAGGCCGGAATCTTTGGAAAACACTGGGAAAGGTTGGAGGCAGCGGTAAAAGAGGAAGACCAAATACGAGATGGGACTAACTCCCTATAGGAATCACAGGCCTTAGTTTATAAGAGCCGAATAGGGCACTTGAGGAAGAGGATATTTTGGAGATTGCTCATATACAGGGTCGCCATAAATTGGAGGCGATTTGACAGCATGTAACATGTTTCCTTTTATTCACTGCCCAGAGTAGTGCTTTGCCACTAAGTCGGACAGTATAAATATAAAATCAAATAAATAAATAAAACGAATGAGCTTTCAAGTTCTTCAGAACTTTCCATCAGGCAAATGTGTTATAGAATTTGGGCTTAAGACACCTGGTCCTAAATTGAGGCCGCATGTGATGCCCACTGCTCTTGAAAAGAGATTTCCAGAAAAGTAAGGTGAAATTTGCAGATTCAGTATAAAAAAGAAGTTAAGGCATCAATTTGCACTCCCCTTTTTTTGGCAGGCAAAATCCTGGTTGTGGACCTCTGTTGGAGGTGCCTATTTTACCTTGTCCAAAGCAGACAAACAAACAAACAGAAAACTCACTGCCAAATCACTAGTCATACCTACCCTGTTTCCCTGAAAATAAGACCTAACCTGAAAATAAGCCCTAGTATGATTTTTCAGGATGCTCGTAATATAAGCCCTACCCCCAAAATAAGCCCTAGTTAAGTGAAACCCCACCTTCCACCATTGTGCAGCATTGTGCAGCAACCAAAAGATGACATGACTGTAAAATAAAACACCCCCTGAAAATAAGCCCTAATGCGTTTTTTGGAGCAAAAATTAATATAAGACCCTGTATTATTTTCGGGGAAACACGCTAGTGGCTGGAGGAAATGGAATCCCCACTAAAATGCTGACTCATTGAACAGTTTTTTTGATGGGTGGTAGGGGACGTGGTGGCGCTGTGGGTTAAACCACAGAATCCTCTGTGCTGAAAGGTCGGAAGACCAGCAGTCGTAAGATCGAATCCACGCGACGGAGTGAGCTCCCGTCACTTGTCCCAGCTCCTGCCAACCTAGCAGTTCGAAAGCATGTAAAAATGCAAGTAGATGAATAGGTACCACTACGGTGGGAAGGTAATGGCGTTCCGTGTCTAGTCGCGCTGGCCACGTGACCACGGAAACTGTCTACAGACAAACGCTGGCTCTACGGCTTGGAAATGGGGATGAGTCCCCCCCCCCCAGAGTCGGACACGACTGGACATTTGTCAAGGGGAACCTTTACCTTTACCTATCCAAGAGTTTAAAAAATGACATATGTGGCCGAATGCAGTCCTGAGCCCTGCATTTCATCCACTTCGCCTAAAGGACGTTCAGAAAAGGATGGTTTTCCATCCATCTTCCTGCAGATAGCCTATTAAAATTCTGTTCCATGTTATTCAGGAGCCTCGCCTCCAGACGTTTTCCAGGTGAGACATACATGGAAACTGGAAAACTATTTATTTATTTATTTATTGGATTTCTATCCCACCCATCTAGACCAAAGGTCTACTCTGGGCGGTTTACAAATTTAAAAACAATAAAACCAATAAACATATATTATAGATCGAAGGTGGCGAAAGTATAAGAAATTAAGATACGGCAGGAGGGAAAACCTGCCCAAATAGCCAGGTTTTAAGTTTATTCCTGAAAACACCCAGAGAGGGAGCCAGGCGGATCTCCACTGGCAAGTTGTTCCAAAGGCAAGGGGCCACTGCCGAGAAGGCCCAGTTCCTCATTCTTTCCTTCCGGACCTCCCTCGGCGTTAGGCCCCTCAGCCGCCCGGCCTGGCTGGAACGAGTGACTCTGACAGAACTGGGTGGGAGAAGGCACTCTGCCAGATATCGAGGTCCTAAACCGCTTAGGGCTTTATATGTAATCGTAAGAACTTTGAAATCAACATGGAAACCAATGGGCAGCCAATGCAAGGTGGCCAGAGTGGGGGAAATATGATGGTACCTTTTCACCCCTGTAAGAAGTCTGGCTGCTGCATTCTGCACCATCTGAAGTTTCCGTGTCAAAGGCAGCCCCACGTAGAGCGCATTACAGTAGTCTAATCTTGAGACTACGAGCACATGGACCAAAGTGGTGAGCGCCCCCACATCAAGATAGGGACGCTGCTGGGCAATCCGCCGAAGGTGGAAATGTGCGGAACGGACCACTGACGACACCTGGGTCTCCATGGTGAGCGCCGGGTCCAGATGTACACCCAAGCTGCGAACCTCAGTCTTGGTGGTAAGAATCACACACACTCCCAAAGGAGAGGGAGTTTCCCAGACCACTGATGTCTGGGACACCCACCCGAAGGACCTCCGTCTTGCCCAGATTCAGCCTCAGTCCATTCTCCTGCATCCATTGCTGAACAGCCCCCAGGCAGCGCTCAAGGGACAAAACAGCATCCACTGTTGTTGGAAAAAAGGAGATGTAGAGCTGAGTATCATCAGCATACTGATGACACGAAGCCCCACATCCCCTGATGACCCCTCCCAGCGGTCTCATATAGATGTTAAATAGCATTGGAGAGATAATCGAGCCCTGTGGAACCCCACAATTGAGGCTCCATGGGGCCGAGAAACTCTTTCCAATCTGCACTCTCTGGGGACGGTCCTCCAAGAAGGAACAGAGCCAGGCAAGAGCCAGGCCACCAATTCCCAACTCAGAGAGCCTCCCCAGGAGGATACCGTGGTCGACGGTATCAAAGGCGGCTGAGATATTGAGAAGGACCAGCAGAGACATTTTGCCCCTGTCGGCCTCCCTCAGTAGGTCATCAAACAGGGCGACCAATGCCGTTTCCATGCCGTGGCACGGCCTGAAGCCCGACTGGAATGGATCCAGGCCATTGGTTTCATCCAGAAGAGCCTGCAGCTGATCGGCCACCACCCTCTCAACTACCTTGCTGAGGAAAGAAACATTGGCGACGGGCCTATAATTACCAATATCGTCTGCCGCCAAGCTCGGTTTTTTCCTAATGGGCCTAATGAGTGTCTCCTTGAGGGCAAGGTGAACCTTGCCCTTCTGGAGAGACCCATTAATTATTGCCGTAGCCCATTCAGATGTTATAGGCCTGGCTGCTTTGATTAGCCAGGCCGGGCAAGGGTCAAGGGAGGAGGTAGTGGTGCAACAGCGGTCAAGCACCCTGTCCACCATGTCTGACGTCACAGGCTGAAAGTGGTTAAGTCTCATTGGGCAAGATCGAGCGCTGGATGTCTCTGCTCAATCCACTGTTTTCAAATAGGGGGTAAGATCATGGTGGATGGCCTCCACTTTTGATTTTTAAAAAACTGCAAATTGGTCAGGTGAGATGCTAGTGGGAGGCCAGTCACTATGACCAACTCCGGATAGATCGTGGACTATACTGAAAAGTTCCGCCTGCTGTTTGGAGGCTTCGCTTATCCGGACAGCGAAGTAAGATCGACTAGCAGCCTTCACCTTAGATTGGTAGAGGTTAGTTGTGATCCTGACAGCTATTTGATTATTTTCTGTCGGGTTGCGCCTCCATATGCACTCTAGTCTTCTCCTAGTTCGCTTCATTAATCGCAGCTCTGGATTAAACCAGGGCGAAGGGCGATCTCTGCGCCGGACAGGGCGTTTAGGTGTGATCGTGTCAACAGCCCTGGTGGCGGCAGCTAGCCAGCTATTAACCAGAGCCTCGACAGGAGCGCCAGTGAAATCGGCCGGAATCCCTCTCATGGTATCCTGGAATCCTATAGGATCCAATAACTTTCGAGGGCAGACCATTAAAACAGGTCCTTGCTCCCCGCGGGGAGGGAGAGCCACTGGGAAATTGCATTTAATTAGGCGATGATCCGACCATGACAAGGGGACAGACACTAGGTCAGTCACCATTGGAGCACACTCACTCTGCTCAGTGGAGAACACCAGGTCCAGTGTGTGGCCACCCACGTGGGTGTAGGAAGGGAAAATATAGTCCCATGATATTAAATCAACTGCTTTTAGAACTCAAGGCAAACAAAAATAAAAACAAACAAAAAACTATATGTTAAAGTATAGCAGTTCAGTACTCACTTTATGAGTGCTACATCTACTTAAATACATATAATTTAGCTAAAATCTTAAAGTTTGCTCTATTTACTATAATGAAATTACAGTCATTGCAGCTAACTGAAATAAATTCATGAGTATCAGTTGTGTACTTAATCATACACAGACATGTGACCAACAAGTCATTGATTAATTTCAATTAGAAGGTCTGGGTAAAAGGTGGATCCATGAACTCAAGAACAGACGCTCATTATTTCATATGATTTCTATGTGGATCCTTGCCAAATCATCATCAAATCATACATCCCATCTATGCCCACAGACTTAGATTGGACATCCTTCAGTCTCAAGAGACTATGGTAACGTGCTCTGAATAGTGGACTTGGAACAGCGTCTAGTGTGGCTGAGAAGGCCAATTTGAGAGTGACAATCCCTTCCACACTGAAGACAAATACAATCTGTCCCCTGTCCAGCTCCCTGATTTTGCTGCTTTCGGGACTGCCTCTTTGCCTCGGCCTGCTGGACAAGTGTCTCTTCAAATTGGGAGAGGCCATGATGCATCGCATGCCTCCAGGCTGAATGCTCAGATGTCACAGTTTCCCATCTGTTGAGGTCCATTCCTAAGGCCTTCAGATCCCGCTTGCAGATATCCTTGTATCACAGCTGTGGTCTCCCTCTGGGGCGACTTCCCTGCACTAATTCTCCATACCGGAGATCTTTTGGAATCCGACCATCAGCCATTCTCACGACATGCCTGAGCCAACATAGACGTCGCTGTTTCAGTAATGTATACAAGCTAAAAATTTCAGCTCGTTCTAGGACTACTCTATTTGGAACTTTGTCCTGCCAGGTGATACCAAAAATGTGTCGGAGACAACGCATATGGAATGTGTTCAGCTTCTTCTCCTGCCGTGCACAAAGGCCCACAGATTACAACACAGAAATTGTGGATCCTTTAGTGCATGGCTTTGCAGTGGCACAAAAACACCAATCCAAAGCATGGATCCTCACAGATCCACAAGATCATCCTCAAACCACAGTCCAATCATAGGCCCCAGTTGTATCCTCAGACTACACCTCAGAAATCATGGGACCTTCAATGCATGGTCTCCACACCCTCACTACAACACGGGAATCATGAGTCCCTCAGTGCATAGTTTTGCAGCGGCTATGCAGTGGGCACAGATGGGGCCTATGATTGGGAAATGGTTTGGGAATGATCCTACATTAAAATCATGTGGATACATGTGTATACACCCCAGGATCCATATTTTTCAAACACTACACAGCCATGCACTGAAGAACTCATGATTTTTTCTGGGCACTCTGTGGGCACAGATGGGAACTATGATTTGATTGTGGTTTTGCAAGGGTCACACATAAAAATCATATGAAATCATAGAGGGGGGGCATTCTTTGTTTTGTTGATCGGCCTTTTACTTTCTTCCTCATTGAGAAAGCTGTTGCTGCAACTTCTCGATTGCATGTAAAAGAAATAGGTTTTGAGCTTGAAAATTGCAAGGGATTGCTTCATTAGAAAACTAACAGCTCAATCCTAGATAAATACGACCCACTCAGATAAAAATGACCTAGCTCCAGATTTGGAGCATACAATTCTGTAAAAAGACTGTGCCCCTTCCTCTTTTATCTTCTTTAATTTTACTCAAAGCTGATTTTAAATGCAGTACCTTGTATTCAAATGCAGTTACATGGCAATCTGTGCTGTAAAAGATTTCCTTGCTATATGATTCCATGAAAATGCTTCCCCCAAAACTGGGCTGGTCACTGCACTCTTAGCTTACTAAGTGCAAGTGGGGTGTTTTGCATTCCCTCTCTGGACATGAGTTGAGGAATTACAGGGCTGCCCCATAACATGCCACTCTTATCAAACATATAATACTTGTGCTTTGTTTTGTTTTTGGCACATACAATATGAAGTGCAACATGGAATTACCAATCCTCAGTACTATTGAACCTGCTGAAGGTTGAAAATACATATTTTTAAACACAAAAGGAGAGAATTCAGGAGATTCCCTTCATTGCAACTCTGAAATAGAACCATATTCATTAGAATTTAGCAATTATATAAATATAGCCAATTTTTCTTCACATGTATAGCAAAGCCCAGTATATAGTGTTCCTCAATGAACCATGGGAAAACAGCCATTGTCTGAAGTAGATAAAAGCACTCGCCTTCTCTACCTTTAGCAAAGGTACCATAAAACAAGATTCAGGCTTCTTCCTGAAAGAATTTCAAGAGACTATCACAGACAAGAATTTCATAGGAACCTTCAGGGCAGGAAAGTTCAAAGGAATACCAATTTAAATTACTCATTTTATTGTCCTTTGTACGTTTCCGATAATCTTTGGTTCTATACACAGTCTTTACAAGCATTGACGTTTTTGCTGGCCAGCATACTGAAAACACTTCCTGACCCTCAACTTTTACTCAAAGCTGATTTTAAGTTGTGCATTTACGGATAAATTACATGCAGAGGTCCCTCCTTCACCCGAAGTGTTATTACCCAACTTGTAAATGTTGACTGTTCTGGACCCAACCTAAAGCCCTCTATGGAGAATAAAACGCTCCGCCAAGCACTGTTTACAGCCCCAAATTAGCATTCTCCACTAGTTTCTGGAAGCAAGTGAGGGCACCCGCTTGCCTTCAGCGCGCCCTTCCGCGCTTGCTCGATTCGGGACGCATGCGAAGTACCAACTTCCCCGGCACTGACTCACAGGCGTAATATTATACACAGGGCGAGTCCGGAAGGTGCACGAGAAGGAAGTGTGGCGAGCGGGGGGGGGGGGCACTACTTTTGCAAGGGGCGGCTTTCCTCCGGCGGCGGCGGCGGCAGGAGGGGACGAGCAACGTGAGCCTGACGAGGCGGGCCGGCGCTCCAGCCCCGCGACCACAGCAAGCGGGCAGCTTTCCTTCCCCGCCGCGGGGTGGGGGCAAGAGAGCCGCTGCCTTGGGAGAAGGGGCCCTCTAAACGGGAAGGGAGGGGGGGGGCAAAGACCGAGCTGACAGGCCGGGGTCCTGGCCAGGTGAGGAAGGCGAGGCGACTGAAGAGAGACCGGGGGGGGGGGGGGGGCGCCAGGGCCGCTTCTCCGGGAGCGACCCCCATCGCTGGGCGGGGGCTTTAATAGCTCTCCCGGGGCCTGGGCTGGCGGTGCTCCCGTTGCTTCCGAGTCAGTGTGCAGGGGCCGCCCGGCAAGAGAAGGCGCCTTCCAGCAGAGGTAGTGAAAGTGAAGTGACGGGAGGGAGGGAGGGAGCCGGGATGGCGGAGGCGGAGTTGGCGGGCGGGGAGAGGAGTGGCGGCTCTCTTGGAAGCGGTGCTGCCCCCGCTGCGAGCTGGGCTGTCGTTTACCTGCGCTGGAAGTCTTCCTCAAAAGGCGCCAGAGAGGGGTCTCGCTCTAGCAGGCGCCGCCGCTCAGGCACGTAGGGACTCAGCGCAGCCATCTAGGCGCAGCCGCCGGATCCAAGCGCAAGTGCCGGGCTACTCCCGGCAGGAGCGGCGCCCTCGGGGCTCTATATAGGCTTGGGAAAGAGGGCTGGGACGGGGCCCTGGACTGCCCGGCTCCCCCTCCCCGCTTGCCGTTCGGACAGGGCTAAAGCGGGCGCCGCCCACTAGGCGCGGAGGTCATTCCGGCGGGAGGGGAAGGGCGCCCGGCAGAAGCCCTTTCGGCCCGTAAACAGCAAAACCTCCCGCTGCCCCCGCCGCTGCTGCTGCTGCCGAGTGGAGCGTCCGAGCATGCTCGTAAACCGAGCGTGCGCAGTAAGGCTTTGTGAAGTTTTCCTGCTCAACCTCAAGACCTTTTCTCTGCCCCTACAGTGTCAGGGTTAGATTTGCAGAAGTGATTGTTTGAGGCGTTCAGGAGGAAACAAGAATGAAGTGGTGACTGAAATTAAAAAACATTTCAAAGCCAAAATCGAAAAAGGTCATTTGGAGGTTCCACAAGGGGTGAAAAGATGCTGAGGAAATATTATAAACTCCCTCTCTTCTGGCAGGGAGATGATGAAGTATATTAGGCATCCTTCAGTCTCGAAAGACTATGGTAGACTATGGTAACGTGCTCTGTATGGAGTGTACTCCTGTGCAATGCTGCAGGCTGAGTAACTAACTCCATTTCAGTCAACAGGACATTTTTCTTATTACTGGGAGATAATCTGCCGCCTTAAAAAAAAATTGAGAACAGGAATCTGAGGCAGAAAGCGAGTTTTAGGCTCTTAGAAGCTGAAGCTTCTTGGAGAAAATGACCCAGCAGGACCCTTAAAAGAGCCCATCAAACTCATGAATTCAGCTGCAACCCGCCCCCGCCCCCCCGCAGAAGTTATGGGACTCTGTCCTTGCCCTTTCAGTTAAAGAACAACTTCAGTTGGTTGTTGTGGGTTTTCCGGGCTCTTTAGCCATGTTCTGAAAGTTGTTCTGCCTAACGTTTCGCCAGTCTCTGTGGCTGGCATCTTCAGAGGACAGGAGTCACAACTTCAGTTTTTGGATATTTGGCTCTCAAGGGTACCCCAACTAGCAACTGCACACCCAAATCCTCACCAAGATGCACTTTAAGCTTCTTCAGCATCAGGGCCAGCCCCAAATCATTCCCAACCTCCCTCACATCAAGATATTACCTCACTCTCGGGAAATCCTAGCAGATTCACCAGTAATTTTGCCCCAATAAGATTTTCCTTCTTTGACTTTGGACTTGGTGCAACAACTGAGTCAATCTGTCCTCACTCTGAAGCAGCCCATACAGAATCTTAATCCTCCACCTTTCCTTCTACACCATTTTTCTCTCATTTCCCTGGTGCAATGCTTTCCCCATCCTCTCCCCTCAGTTCCAAAGCTGAAGTTGCTTTATCAGTTGAAGATACTGAAAATCCTACTGTGAAAATTGCTGTTATAGAGGAGTTCAAAGGACTCTTCTCAAAGAAAAAAAGCAGCTTAAGGAAACTTTAGCCTTCCAGCCAAAGGAGATATTCTAATTCACAGTCTGTGTCTCAACAGCCTGTATCCAAACAATGGAGGCTTGATCAGCCTAATTATGGCTATCAACATAATCCTGTTGGCAATCCACATGTGCCCTCACTCTCTCACCTGCAGAACAATGGCCAACTTTCTCTGTTTCAGTTTCTTATCAGCACTGGAAACTCAAAGAAAAGACTGCCTTAAATAATTATTTCAATGTTAATTTTCCTGGTGCATGCTTTCGAAATGCTTCTATATTGGATACTCCTGCAGAATTTATCATAGAC
Source organism: Intellagama lesueurii (assembly GCA_037013535.1). Lineage (NCBI taxonomy): Eukaryota > Metazoa > Chordata > Lepidosauria > Squamata > Agamidae > Intellagama > Intellagama lesueurii. The sequence continues at coordinate 51,415,156 of JBAJHW010000003.1, read as the reverse complement.
ATGGGTGCAACACATTGTCTGCTGGACAATTTGGTTCTCCCTTCCTTGTCCAAGTCTGAAAAATCTCCACCTGGTGTGGATGTTGAAAAATTTCCACTCCTTTCTTCAAAATCCTATTGGTGGTAAACGTAATATTTTAGGATGGGATTTACTCTGTAAACTCAAGGCAACTATTTACTGTACTGCAGATGATCTGTTTTGGACTTCCCGGCTACTGCAAAGCCATGCCATTTCATGGCTTCTCTTGTAGAGCAGGCAGGGATTCCTGCAGATGGGAAAAAAGCCTGATCTGTCAGCTGTGCCTGATTGGCTATGGAGACTGTCTCTGGCTACTGTGCCTTATCTGTACTTCTCTTGAAACATGGGATTCTGAGACAAATAATGCCACCCTGAATATTTTAATTCTGATGGCACCCCAGTGTATTGTTTTGTCCATGATATAAGAGAAATTAATGCATCTGTTGCACCCAGCCCTGTTGTTCCCAACTCAGCAACAAAATGAACCATAACAGGCATCAGAACATGTGGGAACATCCCTTGGTTGTGAAGATTATCATGATTGGATTCTAATATATAAATCTTAATGTGGCTGCATAATCAATATTCAAATTTCTCTTTTTCCATAACCTGAAGATGCTAAGTGTTTTGTTACATTCTTTTTCTCTGAAGTAGTTTGAAATATATCATGTTTCCAAGCTGTGCTGTTCAGTTTAATTATGGCGGAATATGGTTTTCAAATGGGAAGTTAGGCTCTTGTTCCCTTTTCCAAACTATAAGTTATGAGGGAAATTTGCTTGATTGCTGTTTATTTTTAGGAATCTTTGCACTTTTAGACTGTCCAGTAAATTTCTATGTGAATGTCTGGTTAAATGTAGTGATCTTGGTTTGGATGTTAAGTTGGGGTCCCATCTTAACATCCAAAGATCCCATCACCCACACGGGGGGGGGGGGAGTATGGGAGAGGACCTTCTCTGTCCCTGCTCTCAGACTCTAGAATTCTCTACCCATGGGAAGCTAGGCTGACCCCATCTTTGTTGTCGTTCCACAAGCAGGCAAAAATCTTTCTCTTCAGGCAGGCTTTTCCTTAATGACTGGCAGCCTGAGCGTTGGTTGTTTTTTTAATGGATTGTTGTGCTCTGTTGCTTTTAAATATGTTTTAAGTTTTGATTTTATTTACAGTTTTTAATATACTTGTTTTATTCTTCTTTTAAATATTTGTATACTTACTGTTTTTAGCTTTTAAATAGTATTTTAATTGTTGTAAGCTGCTTTAGGTCCTTTTAAGGAAAAAGGCAGGGTAAAAATATTTCAAATAAATAATAAGTTGTAACTGCTATGAGTGACAATAATTGGTTCATAGTAATTGGAACATGTTTTCTTGCAGTCCTGTAATGATGCAGTGCTTGCTCTGATCTATGCAGGCAGAGCAAGACTCGTAAAGTAAGGGGCACAAGGTGTACACATCAAAATTGCACTTAATAACTGCACTTTTGAACACCCTTTGAAAAATGTCTCATTGCTCATCAGTCACGCCAGCTCACATGATGAGCAGCATGCAGCAGTGCTTGCACTTCTGTGACTGACCACAAGTAAACAGCACTGCTCTTTCCTTGGGGCCAGTGGATATTGCAGACAATGGAAAATAGGCTTTGTAGTCCTCGCCAATCCCCTCCCCTTTTTTCTTTCTCATGCATGAAGATGTTCTTAACTCCTTCCCAGGACCTCTGAACATGTGGTTTTCTCTGATCTACTTCTTTCTTTCTTCTGCCCTCTGCTCTGGGTCTCCCTAATTACTTTAAACCTCTTCTATCATTTTGTCATGAATAGCCAACAGACATGTACAATTTTCTGGCATTCCTGTTCAGTCTTTGGCTCTTCCTACTGCCCTGTACCCCTCTTGACCCTGTAGCCTTGGCTGACCCTCCTGCCTGAAAGCCGTATCAGCTGTTTCCCTCCTAGTGGGGGCAGTGATCTCTGTCCCTCATGGGGTTTCTCCCTCCTCCACCAGGCAAAAACAACACCTTTCTGCCTCCACTCACAAAAAATGAGCAAATACTTCTGGTAAAAGTATTTTCTCTACACACTGTAACCATTTGAATCCTACCTACCTCTTCCCCACAGAGGGGGAAGATTACTGCCTCCATGACTACTGGAGTGTTAACCTTTCCACGTGCAGACCTGAGAGAAACACCCTTTTATAATCCTGATTGTTTATTCTTCACAGATGGAAAAAAGAAAAAGAAAGAAACATGAGCTGTCTCTTTCTGAGATTGTCATGGCCCTTCCTCTGCTCCTGCTGTTTCCTTCTGTTCCTGATCAATTGTCTCATTACTGCATTCCATTTAACTCTCTTCTTAGATCCATTTAGAAGTTGCAGTGGTTTCTCTGGTTCCTGATCTTAACCCTTTACACCCCATACAGACTTGATGTCTAAAGAAATTCCAGCATGCCTCCTGCATAGACCCTCATTGGAGGGTCCCTTCCAGGTCCTTCCTGTCAAGTGTGCTGGAGTTACCACCTGGATTTACAGCAGCAGCTCCAAGACAACCACACTGACTCCCGCCCTGCTAAAGACAGACTCTCCTCCTGACAAAGTCTGTCCCAAGGACTCCACTAGGGGCCCTGACTCAGCTGATGAGCCCAACCCCTTGGTTTTGCTGAATTTTAAAAGTGATGAGACATTAAAGGACATGTCTGTCTACAATTTGCCTTTGAGACAGAATTGTGGGAGAAGTATGGAGACAATATTTAGAGTCTTCACCAGTTTTCAGTACCTCGTGTGCGCCCAATGCTGCATCATTTCCTCTCCAGTTGTTTGAGGGCACCTCTTTGTGCAAGATGGTTTGATCTTGCTATCAGAAGACTTTATACTGCATTGTCTTTGCTTTGATACTGTGCTGATCCTACTTCCATCTATATGTAAAACTGATCCATCTGTGGACATTTTTTGAAGTGTATCTTAATATTGCCTGGCAGTAGAATCCCCAGGTTTTAAAAACTGTCTTGTTGCTTCTCTAAGCACTATCCCTGTTCCAGCTCCCTGGTTTTTAGGTCAAATTAGTAGAGAATTCTTTGTTTACTCAATTCCTAAATAGCTTCTGGGAAGCTGGCATGCCTGTGCCCTACTCTATTCTTTGGCCGGGGAAAGCTATCCTATTTTCCTCAGAATCACTTTGTATCAGGAAAAATACAACAGCTGACTAGTTCACATGGGTTGAGGGGGGCATACTGACACTTTTCAATGTTGCTTTACTCTGTATTGGTCTAATACACAGGGATGGATCCTCAACAACATAATTATCTCCTCCAAATCTTGCTATGTGGGTAATTCCTGGGTCATTGAATGCCCTGTAAATAATAGTTTTAAAGAACACTTTTATATCAATTACTTGGGTCTGGTTAACCACTTTCTGCACTGAATTAATCCATTTTACAGTTACCTTAAAATGGGGGAATGTGGTCTTGCAGATGTTGCCATTTGCTCCAGGACTGGTTATGTGAAATATCTTCCATGCCTTTGTGTGGTATAGGTCTGGAAACTGGGTTTTCAATTCAAATGCAGTACCTTGTATTCAAATGCAGTTCCGTGACAATCTGTGCTGTAAAAGATTTCCTTGCTATATGATTCCATGAAAATGCTTCCCCCAAAACTGGGCTGGTCACTGCACTCTTAGCTTATTAAGTGCAAGTGGGGTGTTTTGCATTCCCTTTCTGGACATGAGTTGAGGAATTACAGGCTGCCCCATAACAAGCCAAACATATAATACTTGTGCTTTGTTTTGTTTTTGGCACATACAATATGAAGTGCAACATGGAATTACCAATCCTCAGTACTATTGAACCTGCTGAAGGTTGAAAATACATATTTTTAAACACAAAAGGAGAGAATTCAGGAGATTCCCTTCATTGCAACTCTGAAATAGAACCATATTCATTAGAATTTAGCAATTATATAAATATAGCCAATTTTTCTTCACATGTATAGCAAAGCCCAGTATATAGTGTTCCTCAATGAACCATGGGAAAACAGCCATTGTCTGAAGTAGATAAAAGCACTCGCCTTCTCTACCTTTAGCAAAGGTACCATAAAACAAGATTCAGGCTTCTTCCTGAAAGAATTTCAAGAGACTATCACAGACAAGAATTTCATAGGAACCTTCAGGGCAGGAAAGTTCAAAGGAATACCAATTTAAATTACTCATTTTATTGTCCTTTGTACGTTTCCGATAATCTTTGGTTCTATACACAGTCTTTACAAGCATTGACGTTTTTGCTGGCCAGCATACTGAAAACACTTCCTGACCCTCAACTTTTACTCAAAGCTGATTTTAAGTTGTGCATTTACGGATAAATTACATGCAGAGGTCCCTCCTTCACCCGAAGTGTTATTACCCAACTTGTAAATGTTGACTGTTCTGGACCCAACCTAAAGCCCTCTATGGAGAATAAAACGCTCCGCCAAGCACTGTTTACAGCCCCAAATTAGCATTCTCCACTAGTTTCTGGAAGCAAGTGAGGGCACCCGCTTGCCTTCAGCGCGCCCTTCCGCGCTTGCTCGATTCGGGACGCATGCGAAGTACCAACTTCCCCGGCACTGACTCACAGGCGTAATATTATACACAGGGCGAGTCCGGAAGGTGCACGAGAAGGAAGTGTGGCGAGCGGGGGGGGGGGGGGCACTACTTTTGCAAGGGGCGGCTTTCCTCCGGCGGCGGCGGCGGCAGGAGGGGACGAGCAACGTGAGCCTGACGAGGCGGGCCGGCGCTCCAGCCCCGCGACCACAGCAAGCGGGCAGCTTTCCTTCCCCGCCGCGGGGTGGGGGCAAGAGAGCCGCTGCCTTGGGAGAAGGGGCCCTCTAAACGGGAAGGGAGGGGGGGGCAAAGACCGAGCTGACAGGCCGGGGTCCTGGCCAGGTGAGGAAGGCGAGGCGACTGAAGAGAGACCGGGGGGGGGGGGGCGCCAGGGCCGCTTCTCCGGGAGCGACCCCCATCGCTGGGCGGGGGCTTTAATAGCTCTCCCGGGGCCTGGGCTGGCGGTGCTCCCGTTGCTTCCGAGTCAGTGTGCAGGGGCCGCCCGGCAAGAGAAGGCGCCTTCCAGCAGAGGTAGTGAAAGTGAAGTGACGGGAGGGAGGGAGGGAGCCGGGATGGCGGAGGCGGAGTTGGCGGGCGGGGAGAGGAGTGGCGGCTCTCTTGGAAGCGGTGCTGCCCCCGCTGCGAGCTGGGCTGTCGTTTACCTGCGCTGGAAGTCTTCCTCAAAAGGCGCCAGAGAGGGGTCTCGCTCTAGCAGGCGCCGCCGCTCAGGCACGTAGGGACTCAGCGCAGCCATCTAGGCGCAGCCGCCGGATCCAAGCGCAAGTGCCGGGCTACTCCCGGCAGGAGCGGCGCCCTCGGGGCTCTATATAGGCTTGGGAAAGAGGGCTGGGACGGGGCCCTGGACTGCCCGGCTCCCCCTCCCCGCTTGCCGTTCGGACAGGGCTAAAGCGGGCGCCGCCCACTAGGCGCGGAGGTCATTCCGGCGGGAGGGGAAGGGCGCCCGGCAGAAGCCCTTTCGGCCCGTAAACAGCAAAACCTCCCGCTGCCCCCGCCGCTGCTGCTGCTGCCGAGTGGAGCGTCCGAGCATGCTCGTAAACCGAGCGTGCGCAGTAAGGCTTTGTGAAGTTTTCCTGCTCAACCTCAAGACCTTTTCTCTGCCCCTACGGTGTCAGACTTTAGTATTGAAGCAGAAAGTAATATTCTGGGTGGAAAGTTGTAAAAGGGTCAGATTTGCAGAAGTGGTTTGTTCGGGACATTGAGGAGCAAACAGGAATGAAATGGTGACTAAAATTAAAATGTTTTTAAAAGCCAAAGTTGAAAAAGGTCATTTGGAGGTTCCACAAGGGGTGAGAAGATGCTGAGAAAATATTCTAAACTCCCTCTTTTCTAGCACGCTGATGGTGAAATACAATCCTGTGCAGTGCTGCTTGTGAGTAACTCCATTTCAGTCAATAGGACATATTTCCAAGTTGACAATCCTATGAATAGTTGTGCTGGATAAACTTGGTAAATAGGTGGGTGAAGCGTAGCTCCAATGGGAGCTTGGAAAATTTACTTTTCAGAATAAGAAAGTTATTTTTGGACTACTGCTGCCAGCTGGTTGATTATCTGGGTGTTTTAATCCCCCCCCCCCCAAAAAAGGGATTTTGCTGAATGCTGATCTAGGTCTAGTGGCAGAGCTCTGGATGATCGATAAGAATTTGATTCTCGATTGATAATCATAAACATGTGCCATAAAGGAAATTATGTGTACTAACAGCAAAAAAAAAGTATATTCTCTCCACACACGAAGTTTTACTACTGAAACAAAGCTTCATATAACCAGGGGTGGATTTTTGTGCAACAGCTGAGGCATATGATTGGCTGGTGGATTTTCTTTTTATTTAAAGTATATCACAGAAGTCTTAGCTTCCCCCACATCTTATGTGTTGCTCTTAGATGTGGCAAAAAGATGAGAGGGGCTTTCCCTTTCTATTCTGATAGGCCAGTCCATCTCAACACCTGTTCCCCAATATAACTTTAAGAATAGAAAGGGGAAGTCCCTCTCATCTTCCTGCCAAACTTCTGAAAGTCAGACTTAAAGGCACAAATCACTGTTTGCATTCATCCTTGTTGAGGTTAACATGATTACACACCAGTCATAATTTACCCTAGAGAACAAGTTTGAAAGGGCACCCGTATTCATTAGTATATCTGGTCCCCCAGATATATTGTAAATCTGTTTAATAATTACCGTATTTTTCCGTGTATAAAATGACACTTTTTACTTAAATAATTAGACAAAAAATTGAGGGTCGTTTTATACACGGAAGGCAACCGCTTTCTTTGCCTTTTGCAAAGCCACAGGGTAAAGCAGCCGTGAAAGGGCGGCAGGATCGCACCCCTTTGATCCTGAAGCCCTTTCATGGCTGCTTCAGGACCAAAGGGGTGCGATCGTGCAAATTTTCTAATTTGGGGGTTAGAAAGGGGGGGTTGTCTTATACATTGGGTCATCTTATGAACAGAAAAATACGGTAACTGTATATCTTACTGTTCTTTAACTTGAGGTATTGCTGAGCTGACAGAGTGAATAACTCACTTTCAATGGGTTGGGAAATCAAAGCTGTAATTGCTAGATGTGATCCAGCTTCCAAATTTATCCAGTTTTCCCACTGTGAATATTCCCCATTTTACTTGTGTTGTTACTTGTTTAAACAAGTATTCTTATACTTTCGCTTCCAATGCACCACTTTGTGGCACAAACCAAAAGACGGAACTCGACAATTTTTTTCATCTGCCTTAGCCTCAGTGACCACTCCAGCAAAGTACTATGAAGCCATGTACCTTAAGCAAGCCTGTTGAAATAGGTCCATGTAAATAACTGAGCAGCTGGCTGGATACCAGTTTACTTATTGAGGTTAGGTATCTGGCTGTGGAGCCAGAGGTTGGGAGTTCCATTCCTCACTGTGAATCCCAGAAGAGCCAGCCTTTGTGGCCTGGGCAACCTGCTGCACAGTCCCAGGATGCCCCCAGAAAAAGGGAATAGTAGACCACTTCTGAGTTCTCTATATCTAGAAAACCCTAAAAAGGGTTGCCAAAAGTCAGAACTGACTTGACAGCACATGGTTATTATTATTAATTATTTGAGTGCTAGGGTGTAATAAGATTGCCCCAGTTTTTGATTATGATTTGGGGCTGAAGACCTGTTGGTTACCTCAGTAATCCAGTCCTGGTCACAACAGTTCCCATTTCCATCATAGTAAAAAAGAAAAGCATGGCCGAAGACAGACATTTCTGCCTGTTCCACAATTAAGCATCTGAATGGAACTCCTGAGCCACAATTTGAGAATCTGTGGTTCAGAGCAAGACCCATTGGACTTCAGCTGCTGTCTGCAAATTGTGAGTAGGAGGAGTTATAGTGTTTATATTGTTCCTGGTAGGCAAGGGATGTTATTTATTCATTTGATAATTAAATAAAATCACAACTGAAATCACTTATGTTATTGAAGCTGCCATACTGTACATAATAAACGGGATAAGTCCCATGAAGTCATTGGGGCTTGTTTATGCATAGGCATGAGCAGGATATCACCATCAGCCTCCTTCCCAATCCATCAAATCTTTCTGGTTCCAGTATTTTCCATTCTCCTTACTATAGCTTTTTGCCTTCTTTCCTACAGATACAGTTCATATTTTGACTTTTGCTTTTGACTTCCATTTATCTTATGAAGTGGTTCTAGTGCACAAGAGCTACATATATGCCACAACAAATCCTGTTCTTTGTTGTCGTCATTGTTTTTAAGTAGGAAGGTTGTCCTCTTCTAAGCCCTTAGATTAGTAAATGTTAACATAAAACCATAAAGGGAGCCAGAGGAGCATGAGAAGGCAACACCTTTATTCGACCACTTTTTAAAAATAAATAAATAAATCAGTGTGAGCTTTTGTGAATTAAAATCACTTCTACAGGCATCTACCTTGTGAAAAGTGCAGAAAAATTGTTAAGGAATGTCCCAAAAATTCATAGCAGATGTTTTCCAGATATCTTCTTAAAGTGAATTTAAAGTTGGTCAGAATATTAACATGAAGCATATATTTTCACCTCATCTATAACAAAGGATATGAAACATTCAAATTCCCTTTTATGTCTCATGCACTTAAATTAAACAAAAGCTGTGATGTATAATCTTGCAATGATGACACATCAAAAAACGAAAACATATTCTAGTATCCTATTTGTCTTGGATATATGAGGAAGCTGATAAAACAACAAAATTAGACTCCATGCTCAGGAGTTCATGTGACAGGAAAACCACAACTCAGCCGAAATGTAACTAGAAAAGATTCTGAATAATTTTTTTCATCCTAAACCTAGGTTTTTGAGTTTTTATTAAAAATTATGACGTTCCAGAAGGCATGCTGTGTGTCATAAGCTGTCCAAAGGACTACATTTCTAGCAAATAATATTTTTTTTTACAGTTGCAATTTTTTACACTGGGGAAAGAAACAAGGCAGAGACCACACACAAATTGCAATCATATAGACACATGCCATATAAATCCCACTAAATTTAATAGGATTTGCTTCCAGGTTGAAATGGTTAGGTTGTTAGCCAACAAATGTTGCAAAACTTCATTCTGAGTCAGTAATTTCTCTTTTCAAAAAATGATGAGCCTATGTTGTAGAAGAGTACAACATAGTACAAAAAGAATCCAGAATTCTGGGAAGCTGGGCAATGCTTTGAAAGGATCCATTAAATGCACAAAATATGCAACCTTTTGAGCTGTATAGAACTCTACAGCAGGCTAGATTTTTAAAAGTTAATAGGGTAGGCAAAGGTTGTAGAATAATGTATTTGGAAGGGGGCTATAAGGCCATCAAGTTAAACACAGGAATCCAAGTTTAATTATATCTGATAGATGGCTGTCTGGCTTTCTCCACAATGCCTCCAGTGGTAGAAAGCTCACCACCTCCTCAAGATAATTGGTTCCATTGTTGTACTGCTCTGACAGGAACTGTTTTTCCTGAAATTCAGCTGTAATCAGGATTCCTGTAACTTCAGTCCATTATTATTATTCCTGCATTCTGGATTGAGTGAGAACAGATTCTGGCTCTCCTCTGTATGACAACCTTTCATGCATTTGAAGAGCTATCATATCTCATCTCAGGTTTCTTTTCTGAAAGTTAAACATCCCCAGCTCTTTCAATCTTTCCTCATACAGTTTATCTTCTACTTCTCTGATCATCTTTGTTACCCTCCTCTAAACCTGTTCCAGTTTGTCTGCGTCCTTTTAAGAGTGCAGTGTCCAGAACCCAACACAGTACTCAAGATAAGGCCTAACCAGCACCAAATAGAAGGGAACGAGTATTCCACGTGATTTGGAGACTATACTTCTGCAAATGCAGCCTGAAATACCATTTGCCTTTTTGCAGCCACATCACACTGTTAGCTCATATTCAATTTATGATCTACAACTATTATAAGATCCTTCTTGTCTGTAGTATTACTGAGCCAAGTGTCCCACATCTTATAACTGTTCTGTTTTTTCCCCAAGGTGTGGAATTTTGCACCTATCCCTGTTAAATTTCATTTTGTTGTTTTCAGTCCAGTGCTTGAGTCTGTCAAAATCTTTTTGAATTTTATTTGTTTTCCAGGCAATTAACAATTCACAAATTTAATAAGCATTCCCTGCTCCCCCTCATCCAAGTCATTTATAAAAATGTTCAAGGGCTTGTGCCCAGGACTGAGCCTTATGGTGGCTCACTTGTTACCTCCTCCCAGATGAGGAGTAATTGATAAGCACTCTCTGAGTACAGTTCTTTACCAACTGAGTGTCCAACTAACACTTGTGCTATCCAGCCTGCACCTAGTTAACTTGCTAATCAGAATATCATGGGGCACTTTGTCAAAAGCTTTGCTGAAGTCAAGATGTATTATATTATTGAGGAAAGGAAGCCTGTAATGAGCTAGCTTGCCCAAGCAGCACCAGTTCTCTATCAGATCAATCTAGAAGGAGTTTTATATTTGGAAAATACATTCCATGTGCATATAAAACTTGCTGAACTGGGGTCAATATGTTTATTGTATTTTATCATGACATTAATTTGTTTATTCATAATATTTGTTTACCACTTCACCCAATAAGCGTTCTAGCCGCCTTGGATCCTTTTAAGGAGAAAGGTTTAAAATATTATAAAGAAAATAAATACAAAATAAGTCAGTTCTTTGTTGTTCATAAACTTGCAAGTAAAAATAATAAAGGCTTTGTAGAATATGTTTCCTTGGTGTGACTCAACCAGTGGTAGCTAGAAGTCATTTTGCAGATCCTATGATCTGGTATGGAATTGCACTCTACCTACTGTCTGCCCTTTGCCCATAGCATGGATGTTTCCTCTGTAGGGCGGTGGTAAGCATATGTTACTCATGCCAGGATTAAAGCCATTTTGATTCAGAAGCCCTCTGCCATTGTTACATCTCATATAAGGTGACAGGAACTCTCCCCCCACCTCTTGTCACAGTAGCTTATATTTTATCCATCTCCTTTAATTCAAGACTTTGAATTGTTCCTTGATGGTGGGCCCACCTGCTGCTAAAGCAAAGAGAAAAAGGCGGTTTGCGCAGTCATTCTGCAGTCAGTCATTCTTTGGGGTCACAATGTGTAAAGCTGAAGTTCTACATGTGCTTTTCCCTTTGTCATTCTGAGACAGCTCCAGCAGTTCACAGCATCATTATCAGCTGTCGGGTACAAACAGAGGAAACAAATTTATAAATCAGCAGCAGCAATTTGTAAATGAGCACTAGGGAGGTGGCTGAGAGCTTGGACTCCCTGGGGTAGTAGAATTTAAATTCCTGCTGTAGAAATATCTAGTTAGCATCAGGGTGACCCAGTCTTGACTAGCAGCCCCTGGTAATTAACACTTATGGTAAGATCAATAGTTTAAATAAACATCTAAAAAGGTTAGTAGTTGTTTTTTTAAATGAGGTGGCCATTCTTACAATTTGCTGAGACTAAATCTAGATTGAATGTTCTATTCATTTGATAAGCTTCTATATTGCCTAACGTTATGTATACTGTGATTTTCCTATGCTATTTTGCTCAACTTTTTAACCTGTCTTAGTAAATACTACTAGTTCTCTCTCTTATTATATGGCTATACATACAGATAATACAGATATGTATCTACCCACTTAAGTGACCATTGCATGCAAGTAATGGAGTCGGCCCTGGCCCACTGAAGCTTATTCGGCAAAAAAAATGTGCTAGTCATTAATGTGCCTTAGAGCTCATTGTTGTTTTTATCTGACGGAGCACAATGCTGAGGGTGGCTCAGTAACGAAGGATATTAATTACATTGAAAGCTTGTGAATCTGTCAGTACTGGGAGCATGGAACACCTTTTTGCCTTATCCAATTTTCATTTCACCTAGATGGAAATTGAGTTTCTTAGTGATTAAAATTGTAGCTGGTGGAAATATGGAAGGAGGAAAACCACATTTCAGCTTGTTATATGCTCTGCTTCAAGGGAGCTGTTCCTTGTAAAAGAACTATATTAGATATTCTGGTCTCTTTTTGAGCAGATAATTAATTCCTTGCATATTCCAGATGCTTACTTCTAATCTTTCCATTACTTATATTTCATGCATCATATTTCAGATAGAATCTATCATTCCTCCTCTTCTACTTACTTTGAAACTTCTTCACCTCATAAGAATTGTACTTTGGGTTTTCACTGTATCACATTTGCAAAGACGAAGGTTATACATTCATTTGCCCTTCTGGAGCTGGGTCCTGAGTAGGGGAAAATTCTCCCTGCTGCTGCACATTTATGTCATATGCTTCCAAGCACAGCTAGCATTGTCAGTAAAATATTTAATACAAAAACCAGCGATTTTTTTTAAAAGATAGTGATGACCTTTAAAATAAAAAGTATTTTGTCTAGTGCCAAAATTATTGTCAAGCACCCATACAATCTCCTGAGGAGAACTTTCCTCAGTTTAGGTACCGTTACTAAACAGGCCATTCACTGGAGCTCACTTGGTAAGGGAACTGAGAGATTGTCCTTCGACAAAAGGACTAAACATTTTGGTGGGGTACAAGGAAGAAAGGATTAGGTTTCCTCCTAACTTCCGAATAGAAAATCAGTGCAATCAGATATTTCAGTGCTAATCAAATGTTCAGGAGTAAGAGAAGGGGGAAGCAGATCTAGGTACACTGCATAAAAAGGTCTTGGAATTAGGACTAAAAAGCCCAAGAAAAGTGGGACTCAGTTTTGCAAGTATTTTGCTAATCAACAAGTATTTCAGCAGTTTATGTTGTATACTTCTTAAGAAATAAACTTAATCAAACAAAGGAACCTGCTTCATAGGATTCAGTTGTATATATGAATGTTCAAAAATATATGTGACTCTCAACAGTGTGCATAGTATTTAAGCAAGAATTTGTCAGCAAATGCATCACATTCAAGCTGCTGAGAGAGATACCTGCTGATCTAAGTCTCTCGAATATGGCTAGATAGTAATATTTTTAGAGTCAGAACTCATAGTAAATTTTTCCTTGCCTTTATTAAGAAAAACTAACGAGTTCTAACAATCATCTGCAGTCAAATAAACACTACAGTAAATCTTCCAACTATTTCAGAGACACTTTTAAAATCAGTCTTAACACTGAATGTTTTAATGCTCATACTGTAGATGAGTAAACTAGTTTGTTTTAATCATGGTTTGACTTATCTAAGCAGTAGGATATGTAGGTATGCAAAAAAGTCCATCCCACTGATTCTTGTGTCTGTTGTGGTTCATTGTTCTTCATTTATTTCTTGTTGCCCTTTTTCAGTAAATAAGCATCAAGGGAACCAAAAGAATCTAGACAGACAGAGAGAAACTGGTGAGTTTCAGCATGCCAACCTCAGCATACTTTCTGACTCTCTCTCTGTCTCTGCGACACAGTAGCTGATGGCAGTGCTTCACCAGCTCAGTTCAACTCAGCTTCTGAAGTATGGCATAGTTTTCTTCTCACCTGGGGCCAATTGCTATTTGCCTGAGGCAAGCAGATGAGTGGCAACTTACAAGCTGGACATCTTTTAGACCTTGTACGAATTCGTCTTTTTAGTGTGTGTGCCTAGCTCCTGGGATTACCTGTGCCCTATATCTTTTGAGAACTCATTTTTGCTAGTAGGTCCTCAATGACAATTATATTAGAGAGCCTAATGCAGATGGCACACTGCCTCTTCTATGGAAAAATGTGCCAGAAACATAGAGACTTTGAAAAAAATATCATCTGGGGGTGAGAGAGGGCATGTAGTTAAAAGTATATGTAGAACTGTGGAAAGTCGCCCTAGTTCTCCCAACACCTCATGGCCAAGCCATCTATTACATGGAATTCTGTGTAACTTTCCCATAACTTTGCCACTAACATGTTTCTGAAAGGAAAAGAGAATGGAACTTCATGCCAGCTCTTTGGTAATAGATCGTGTTCTTCATACCGATTAAATCTACAGCTTCCATCTTGAATAGAAAACTCTGTTTTAAGCAGAATTCCATTCATAAGCATAGACTTCCATTCCCCAATGGGATTTATAGTGTTGAAAAATGTGTTTAACAAAACAAGAAGTGACTTGAAGCCACTGGATACATACTCATGCATTTCCATATTGAAAGAGAAAGCTTTTGTTTAGCTTTAAAACTTTGGAAACTTTGCCTTTCAAGGTGGTCAAGACCACATACTTCTGTAGGATCCAGTGGTTTCCACCAGTCCCTTCACATGCTTCAGGCTCTCAACAATAGCAATCCAAAACTGTGTGATCATAGGTTGGCGGTATTGAAAGTGTGTAGCTCCCACTTGCAAACTTTTACATGTGAACAGAAAATCTACACTCCAAACCTGCAATCCAGATTAAGAGAGTATGTTTATTATATCAATATGTGAAAGTCAGCATGATAGGTCCATTAGAAAATAATTAAAACAGTATACTATATCAAATATAACTACTAACGTTGAATTACGGCATGGGATTCATTGCTTTGCAGGATCTGACTAATTAAGAGAGGTATTTGCACTTATTGGGTTTTTCTGGGTTGGGCAGAAGGGCTATCCATTTGATTTCAATCAAGTATGGATGAGTATACTTGATTGTTGGGTCAGTCTGTAGACTATGAAATCCTTCATCACAAGGAGCTAGATTTTTATTCCTTAAAGCTGCAATGGAAGTGTGCCATCTGACCTACTCAAGGTGTTTATAGCTGTAGAGATGCTGCTCAGCAGCATCCCTGCAGTGATTCAAACTGCTATATCAAGATTCAAATTATCACACAGAAACCTGAAGATAGAGGAAGGAAGCTAGAAGAACTGGTTTTAAAGCTGGCTTTTAATGTCCAAAATCATGTCCAGTAGTTATGCCAGCGGAAGGGAAATGATGTAACTCACAGTGGTAAATTGTCACTAATAAGTTTCCACTTGCATTCCTGGTTGTGCAGAATCGGTAATTAGGAGAAATATCCATTGTGAGTTACACTATTTTCATCTACTGGCAACAAGGTTAAAGAAATATATCTGTGAAGATTCTCAGTCATCCAGGTGAGGTTATCTGGAAGTTGAGTCGTGGCAACTGGACTTCTTTCTTATTAGGTAGATATGTTTTGCTACTCATCCAAGTAGCTTCTTCAGTCTGAGGAGAGTTGGTAGGAGATCCCCAATATATCCTCCACATTGGTTTCACTGTGCAGTCATCATAGGATTCAACAACAGCTTAGGAATAGAAATCTAGAGAAAACCTACACATACTGATCAATACCTGAGGTTTGACTCCCATCACCCATTGCAACACAAACTAGGGGTCATCAGAATGCTAAACCACAGAGCAAGAAACATCCCCACCGCCACAGAAGCCAGAAGAAGGAAAACTGACATCTGAAGACCGCCCTTAAGGCCTGTGGATATCCAAAATGGGCCTTTAACAAGGCAATGTCCCGACCCAGCAGGACAAAGGAAGAGTCTGAGGCCCAGAGCAAATGGAAGAACCTGGTCATTCCTTACATGGTGGGTGTGTCTAAAAAGCTCAAAAGGATTTTTGGTAAACACCACATACCCGTGCACTTCAAACCTACAAACACACTAAGGCAGAGACTCGTGCACCCAAAAGGCAGGACACCAAAACACAACAGGAGCAATATAGTATATGTGGTCCAATATAAAGAGGAGTGTTTGGAGCTCTGCATTGGAGAAACCAAACAGCCACTAAACGGGAGAATGGCCCAGCACAGGAGGGGCAATGGCTCAGGGCTACAATCAGCAGTGTTCCTTCATTTGAAGGACAAAGAACACTCATCCGATGACCAAGATGTGCTCATTTTGGGCCGAGAAGATAGGTAGTTTGAGAGAGGGGTCAGGGAGGCCATACATGTGCATATAGAAAATCCCTCACTTAACAGGGGTGGAGGCCTTAGATACAATATGTCTCCTATTTCTCATGCTGCTCTTTCATCTATCCCCAGAAACATCAGGACCACACACACCAGAAAGACCACTGTTAATGACTGTTAACGATCCATGACAGTGGGTGGAGAAGGACTGCAAAAGTGGTATTTTCACCCCCAGTCCTTTGTCCTTGTAACAAGTCTATTCAGACAAGGGGGAAGTGAAACCAACGTGGAGGATATATCAGGGATTTCCTACCAACTCTCCTCAGACTGAAGAAGCTACTTGGATGAGTAGCGAAACGTTTCAACCTAATCAGAAAGTAGTCCAGTTGCCATGATTCAACTTCAAGATTAAAGAAAGTTTATCTTTTTTAAAAATTGCTTAATATATATATATTTATTTTTTGGAGGCCCACATGAACTGAGAAGCAACAAATAAACCATCATCATGTGACATGAAGTTGATCCTGACTTACAACAAACTTTCTAGGGCTTTGTAGGTGTAAAATACATAGAAGTGGCTTACTATTCCCCTTTTCTGGGGGCACTCTGGGACAGCACAGCTTGCCCGTGGCTACACAGGCTGGCTCTTCTCCTGGGATGCACAGCTGAGAATCGAACTTCCAAACTCTGGCTCAACAGATGCCTAACTCACTGAGCTATCCAGCCAGCAATCAATTCATACTTCTAAAAATAATAATAATAATAAATATGCAGAAGGAAATAGGAAAGTTTTGCATAGTAATAAAATATATTTTCATGCTACATGCAACAATTTATTCTATCAATAAGAAATATGGTGTCATGAAAACCAAATCAGTTTTAATATGTGATATTAACCATGTGGCCACTGACTTCAGAAATACATAAGTGTATGAGATCTTGTAATTAGAGATGCCAAGGATCCAACATTCTGCATACACAGTATTTATTATATCACTAGCCTATTGTTCTTACCTTACAAGTGTGAATTCACAGTGCATATGTTTACTGTAGTATGTTTCAAAATGATGTAATATAACGGAGTAACCAGGGACAATTCTCTTATTTGTATATTAGGAGCAAATGCTTTAAATTTGTCATCCTTTATTGGTAGTCAAGACCATTACTGCACATGTAGAGCTTTTAATAAGGCAATCACAACACTGAAAGTACAGAGTCAGTACGTCTAGTGTTAAGTGATCTTAACATTAGAAAAGCCGGAGTTAGATCAGATTGTCCTTGTAAACATCGTGTTGGAACTTAATGAACTGGGCCAAATAATTTTAAGACTGAAATGAGTGTTCCTAATATATCATCTGGGAGATCCCCTTCCATGCACATGACCATGATTATAAAAATGACCTTTGGAGATTTTATGATTGACAGAAGTATTTCCAGACAAATGGGAGAAACTCCTACTTCAGTAGTGCAGCACATGGCTCTCCATATAAAATGTCCCAGATTTAGTTCCTGCATTCTTCAAATATGGTTCGAACCGATGCCATTTACAAGCTCTTTATTTCATTACACATAACTAAGTTGGAAGGACCAGCATTTAATTCAGTGGAAGACAGTAACATATGTTTCTGTAGAAGTGTGTTTTCATAGTTCCTGTAATGTTTGTTGTTAAGCATCAGATTATTGGGCTTGTTTAGCCCATATTGTCTACTTTGATCAATAATGGCTCTCCAGGTTCTCCTAGTGGAGTTCTCCCTCAACACTTCTTCCTGAGATTTTGTAATTAGAGATGCCAAGGATCCAACATTCTGTATACAAAGTATTTATTATGTCACTAGCCTATTGTTCTTACCTTACATATTTTTTATCACTTAATAGAGAGTTTCTAGTACCTGATGTACCTTTTCTTAATAATCCCTGAAATACTCTGTAAGGCAGAAGCAAAGAATCTTATGTCCCTTTAATTACCTGCAAGTAAGTCATTGTTATTATTGTCCTTTTCCAGATGAGAGGCTGAATCTGAAATAGCTCAAGGTTCATGAGCTATTGCTAGAAAAAAGATAAGAACTGGGGACTTCCTGTCTCAGCATTTACATTCTTTGTCATTGTGATACAGACATGGGCCAAGAAAGTGGCATGTTCCTTTTAGCTGTTACTAATCCCTGAGCCAGAGAAGAACCAGCATTACTCGGATAGGATATCTTGGTAGGCTGCAAATGTTGATGCCAAAATGCATGCATTATCAAACGTTATCAATGGGTCACAAAAAGCTGGTTTCACATCTGGACAGGTGGAAGGCTTTCACGGTATGTTTCGGTTGGATGCTTCACTTAGATACCATGGCTCTTCTGTGAATACTCAGATGTATGCTAAAAGGTCCTGAAAATGTCTCCTAAGAATCCAAGGATGTTCATGCTTTTTCCTTGAGGCACAGATGGCCCTATCTGTTTCTTGGGGATACCTCAGGTATTCTGTCATGCTATAACCATGGCCAGACCAGAACTCTTTGCCACTTGAGGCCAAAAAGAAATAGCGCCCCAATCTTCCACATACAGAATGGGACTAGACTGGTAGTTGAACTGTAGTTCCAATAGACAGGACCTATGAAGGCAGCAGTCAAGTTTAGGAGACATGGGAAACAAGAGGGGCTTCCACCACTTTCTCCACAGCATCTGGTACCTCAGGGAGCTTCCCTCTCATTGGGGATGAGGATTTTTAAAAAAATATATTTTTACCCTGCCTTTCTCGTTAAAAGAACCCAAGATGGCTTACATAATTAAAGTACAATTTTTAAAAGCTAAAAAAGTAAGTATGCAGATATTTTAAAAGAATTAAACAAGTAGTATACCATCTAGGTCAGTGGTGGCGAACCTTTTTGGGCTTGCGTGCCCAAACTGGAAAAAAACAAAACAGGGCGGCGGAACCAGAAGTGGCGGCGGCGGAACCGGAAGTGGCGGCAGAAGGGGGAATCCCGGGCACGGAAGTGCCTCAAGACCCCACTCCGGATCCACCACCAGCACCAGCTGCTCCGGATCCTGACCCGCCGCCTGTCCAGGCACCAGCACCGCGGTTGCAGCCGCCTGCTAAGGTTTGGCTGTGGGGGGGGGAGTAGCGATCCGGCAACTTATGGCTCGCGTGCCGGCAGAAAGGGCTTCGCGTGCCAGCTGTGGCACGCGTGCTCAAGGTTCGCCATCGCTGATCTAGGTGAATTGTGCCCAGAAATGGATCAGCAGCCAGTGAAGCAGCTGCTATAACAGGGAAGTTACATGTTCTCTGTGCCCAGCCCTAGTTAGCAATCTGGCTGTAGAGGTTTGGACTCGCTGGAGTTTCTGAAGACTTTCAAAAGGCAGCCCCACATAGAGTGTATTAAGGTAATCCAGCTGAGATGTAACTAGGGCATGTGTCACCATGGCCAAATCAGACCTCTCAAGAAATAGGCACAACTGGCACACTAGTTCTAACTGTGCAAAGGCACTCCTGGCCACTGCCGACACCTGGGCATCTAGTCTCAAAGATGAATTCAGGAGCACTCCAAAGCTGTGCACTTGTGTTTTCAGAGGGAATTTAACCTTGTCTGAATTCCTGTTCCTTGATCTGCCTTTCGACTGGCCAGAAGCATTAGGATGGAATTGTATACTGAAGAGGCCTTGATGTTTGAATATGGCAGGCAATATTATAAATGTTTCACTTGCCCAAGAATGTAAATCAGACCCCAAATTTCACTACCAATCTATTCAGCTGCCCCTTAAGATAACATAAATACATGAATCATTCTCCTTGTAAGGATCGTTTTAATTTTCAGAAAACTAAATTAATTTTGAAAATTAAAACCTTAAGAAAATTAAAATAATTGGAGCTGGTCCTTTGTCAAAATATAAAATTATATCAAAGGGAAAGAATTATGTAACAGTCCTCAAGCTACTACGTCAATATTGCACATAGGCAATAAATTACTCTCCTAACAAGAAAACATGAGGCAGTTAATTTTAGAAACATAATTGTAAAATGATACCATGTGAGGGCCATGTACGGACAACCTTGTGCTCCTGCTAAAGATACAGGGACCTTTTTAAACGTTTACAGTTCCTTAGCCTTCTGACCCAGCAGCAGCCTAGAGATCTGTGGAATCACCTGCTTATGCTGAACAATGCTTCACTCATAGCCATGGTTATATTCCTTAAAATAAGTACAGTAGTTAACTCCTTGAAGATATGGTAGCAAAGAAAGGAAGGCTGCTCTTGTTAGTGAAAAAACAGCAAACTTCATTCTCAGGTATGAATTTCCTGCTTCATGTGTTCTTGAGCCAAGATCTGATAGTAAGGTATCAGTCGGGGGCAAAGGCCTACAGCAAATTAAGCCCCAGTTTCTAACCTTTAGTTCTTTTCCTGACATCTTAAATTGAGGGTTTTTACTGAGCTCCAGGTTCTCCTCCTGTTGCTCTTCAGAAAAGCACTGGTTATAATCAAATGAAATATTCAGCTATACAGTTAGCATAGTTAAATTTTGCCCTGAGGAAAGTGAGCGCAACTCCGTGATGGTTTCACTCAGTTATACTGAGACTCATTTACAAGCAAAAAAGAAGAAGAAGGAGACTCCATGCAGGGGAGTCAGGGTCATGGAATCCAGCCATCAGCCAACATGGACTTCAAAAGAGCAGTCTTACATTACTCTTGCTGCTACTGAAGATGATTGCTTTAAATTATTCATAACAATATTCAGCACACTGCATCATTTTAAGATCCTATTTTTTCTCAAGCTGCAGTGGCAAAGGGGAAAAAACCCACAATCGCAACATAAGCATTAACATGAAAAAAGGAACTCTGCATAACACCCTCACAGTTCCCTCTCATTATATCATTGTGATCTCCAGGTAAATCATTTCATGTAACTTGCCACTTCTAAGGGGATTCGGTGGTTATTGCATCGCATCCACTTTTTCCGTGTATCAGAGTCTACGAATAACATAAAATAAACAGTTCTGACTTGGATTTGGCTTCCTTTTCCCCCCAGCAGCTGAAATAGTAAATATTTAAACAAGGTATTTTTCCCTTTCAGAGCAGGACTTTTTCCCCCCCTACTTCTGTCTAGTAATAATAAATTTCTAATTGGAATCAGCTTTACTGAGCGCTGGTCCTGACTTTGCATGCCTGTGTGTTCACGCGCACGCATGCACACACACACACACAGAGTGAAAGAGAGAGAGCGCACAATCCATTTCCTTGTAGTCAGACACATATGGGAAGGAGTCTTCCTACAGCCAGAATTTTAAGAGTTACCTAATTGCACTTCCCTGACTATTGAAATCCCAGGTTGTTCTAAACAGTTGTCTGAATTGCCTTGTGCATGTTCATATGCTGATTTGGAGACTTTAGAACAGAATTCATCTCTTTCAACTAAACTATTTTATTCTGCAATGTATTAATATGACATATAATGAAATAGGCCTATTTGCATGGTCTAATCAGCATTATAAGTTTACAGCATCACATGTTACCAACACAACATTATCACTGCAATTTGACATGTATTTTGTTGATGTGCTCTGTTTATCTTTAGAGTCTCATCCCCTCTGCTCATGCCATATGCCATGTCTCTATAGAAAGACTCTTAACTATAATAAAAAGCTATAATTACAAATGAAGTTAACATCAATAGCCATTGTAGTGAATGCTCAAGGTCTTAACTATCAGCCAATACTACAGTATCAGAACTTTAGTAAACCATTATTGGTTCTAGGATGGTTGTACAGCAAAATAGCTGCAATGAAGTAATTGCACATGAAACCCCTTGTAGATTCTAACACAAGAGGGACCCATTGCTCAAGTACCATAATTAAGTAAGTTCTTAATGAACAGTTGACTGGATTAGAGTAAAATGCCAAGCTTCTGGTTTATATTCACACCTAAGGCAAAGTACTGTTGAGGGTGTAATGACTATGGTGTTTTGAACGCTCTGAATACAGGCATGATAAGAACAGAAATACAGAACCTTAGGTCAAAGATATAGAAGATTGTATATCCACTTTGGTATATACATTGGTATAACCTGACACATCTTTGGCATACCTTGACAAGCCAAGTATTACTCTTGGATGAAAAAACAAAGAGAACAGCCATTTAATTCAAGGCAGATCCACTGTATATGTATATAGGAATTGTTTTGCCCTCAAAAACTTTCAAAATCTGACAAAATAACAGAATGGCAGTCATGCTGGGATGGTTATGGAAGATTTGAATAGCTCAGTGGCTAAGGCATCTGGTTGTAGAGCCAGAGGTTGGGAGTTCAATTCCCCATTGTGCCTCCTTGACAGGGGCTGGACTCAGTGATCCATTGTGTCCTTCCAGCTCTGCAGTTCTATGATGATGATGACGTCAGATGTTTGTCATACAGTATGTGCCATATCTTCTATAAAACATTGAGGTAGGTTCTAAAGTTGCAAGATTATTAGTGTTTTCATTTACCTATTCCGCACACTGCTTGTTTTATACAGAACATTTATCCAATGCATGTATCCCTGCCCAGATGTAACTATGGAGCCTGAAACTAAATACTCACATATTCATATAATTACTAGATAGAGAACTTTAATATCAGAAAATAGTAGGAGATAATACATATTTTCACTCTGTTTCATGATCTATAATTAAATCTTAACTCAGTTTCACAAGGCAGAATTACCAATATTAATGTTTAGGTTCTGTGGTCCATCTTGAGTGGATTTACAAGCTTGAAAAACAAAAAAAGTAAACAAAAATGAGGAATAAACTACTTTGGGACAGTGTGTTGCTTAGGTTATCACACAATCAGAAAGTTTACAATGCTTGTTTCCTTGAAATAGCTACACATCACATCTCATACTTTTGAAAAACACATTGTTTTTGGATATAGAGAAACATTTTGCTGGTGTTGAAAGAGGAACTATGTAAAACTTGGAAAATAAAAAATATAGCAACTATATGTTTAGCTAAGCATAAATTTTGAACAATTAAGATTACAATCTTGTGCCCACTTACTTGGAAGTAATTGTACAATTCTGTGCAATTACTTAACTAGTACCTGCTGAATGCCAGAGAAATCTGCTTCCGAGTAGAAGTGCAAAGCATTCACTTTAAATGTGCTTTCATATCAGATCCATTTATTTATTTATTTATTTATTTATTTAACTTATATGCCACCCACACTACCCAAAGGTCTCTGGGCGGCTTACAACAGTTAAAATACAATAAAAAAGACAAAACAATTAAAATGCAATTAAAATATATACTCTAAAAATTGCCATCAGGACCCACAGCTGATATTATTTCAATTAAAAGCCTTCTGGAACAGGAAGGTTTTGACCTGGCGCCGAAATGTCATCAGTGTCGGCGCCAGACGAATCTCAGTCGGGAGGGCATTCCATAGTCTGGGGGCAGCTGCCGAAAAGGCCCTTTGTCTACAAGCCATCCCTCTTACCTCCTTGAGGGACGGCTCTTTCAAAAGGGCCCCCTGGCTAGATCTTAACTGCCGGGTAGGTTCATATGGAAGGAGGCGGTCCTTCAGGTATCCAGGGCCCAAGCCGTTTAGGGCTTTATATGTCAAAACAAGCACTTTGAATTGGGCCCGGGCAGCAACTGGTAGCCAATGTAATTTAAACAGAATCGGCTTGATGTGTTCCCTAGCGGCCCCACAACTCACCAGCCGCGCAGCTCGATTCTGGGTATATTTTACCTTGTGCCTACAGGATATGCAATACACACACACATTATTTATATAAAGTCATAGTTAAATACTGAATAAACAGTGGTTAACACCTAGCAGAAAGTTTACATAATTATTGTATATTCACAATTATCATGTGGAACAGCCATTCCTCTAGTCTTTAGCGTTGCAGAAACTTCAGGATGGATGAATTTTGCTTTTGCCTTAACACAGATAACTGCATGCTGATACTCCATCTAGAGGCATGCTGTGTGTTCCAAGCCTAAACTTGACCTGTTCCTTTTGAATTATGTGGTAGGTAGGCCAATGTGAAGTCAACTTCAGAAAAATGATAGTCATCCTTAAGAAAAAGCTACGGCAACCGAGATTACAGGCTGTGCCCAGTATTTGCAGTATAAGTAGATATCTCCATATCTTCCTCCTTTATTCAAGATGTGTTTACTGCTTGATTGACCGTCTCAGTGGTGTTTTTTTTTTAAAGACTTCCCTCTGACCACACAATCCTAGCAGATCAAGATCTTACAGCTACCATGAGGGAGCAACACACCACCATGTAATAAACTGGTTATGTCATCCTAACAAATCAGAATTATGAGCTATAGATATAGAACATTGTTCTATACGTTGATGTAGAAATCTGTTGAATATTTAAAATAAACATATTCCTGCCTATATGTTGAGTGGGTGTCAACTGTATTTCAGGACATTTTTCACATCTAGCTACATGATAATATTATGAAGCTAACTCAAAGTGAGGACATCAATATAAAAACAGGCACACACTTTTGACTTTGTTTGCACCCCATTGTATCAAAAAAAGAAGCACTTTGTGGGCTAAAGTGTTATTAAAAAGGACCTATTGTTGATTTTCCTGTACAGCACCAGCAGAGATGAATGGAATCCTTTAAAGAAGAAAAATCTGCAGTTGGGGTGTGCAGATCCTTAAAGTCCACTTCCACTGACATCCTCTTTTTCCCACTTTCATGTAATGTCCCTGTCTTGTTCTGTCAGGTTTTACCACCATCATCAAATTTGTATAATCTATGCTATTATTTCAAATGCCTGGCTGGCTAGCTCAGCTGAATGCAACCAGCTGTGAAGTTGCACTGGGGGATTCACTTCCAATTGTGAGTGTGTGTGCGCCTGCATGTGTGTGTGCTCGCCTCATCCTCTATTGTGAGGTAAGTGGTCTTTTGCCAAGGCACTGCTTTGTATGTGTGCGCGCGCTCAATTGTTCTTTCCTTTCTTCATCAGTTCAAAGTGATCACATGCTTTGAACTGAAGCAAAAGGATTCTGCTTTTTTTTTTTAAAAAAAAGCAGAAGTTGAGGAGGAAAAGCTATGGATTGGGGAGAATAGGAATCTGAGCTGATTCACATTTTCTGTTGTGTCATGTGATCATTAGAAAAATAGTGAATCACCCTGCCCCAACTCCATTGTATTTCCTGCATTTTTTCCTATGTATCACACTCCAAGTTACGTATCTGGCTGTGGAGCCAGAGGCTGAGAATTCCTTACTGTACCTCCTGGGAAAAGAGGCAGCCTGTGTAGCCCTAGGCAAACTGTGCAGTCTCAGGGCACCCCCCTAAAGAAGGGAAAGGTGAACCACTCCTGAGTACTCTATACCTAGAAAGCCCTAGGAAGTCAAAATTGACTTGATGGCACTTATTATTACTGCTTCTATTATTTCATTGCTATTATAGTCAGCTGTAATCTTTTGAATGGCATTATAACAGCTGGGAAGAAAGGAGAGAGAGCATTCTGCTTTTCAATTGTACACAGAAAAGGATGGAAATCCTATTCACGACTCAAACATACTGTCCTACACTCCTGAGGCAGACAACCAGCTGCAGTGTTTGAATTACCATGCCTGCATTTTACCACCCACCATTTCCAGCCTTTCAAAGCAGGTGCCCAGCAGGTGATTTTGCAAATCTCTGGAAAAAATGTGTTTGACAAGCTCTTTTCCAGACTGACTTTCATATCCTGTTTTAGACTGTATTTCAAATTACCAAACTAGACTTTCCTTCAAAAATTATGTCCTTACTTCAATTGGTAGTCCAAGATTTCTGTGTTTACTTGAGACATAGTCTATTTAACCAAAGCTCTCCTTCTACATTACTAGTATTGAACGGGCAGCCATTACAATCCACATACAATATGAAGGACTTCCAAGGTGGGCTTTTTCAATTACTTGGTGCAATATATAGGCACCTTCTGCTCAACTAACCCCATAGGGCAGTGGTTCTTAACCTTTTCTTTACCATAGACCCCCTTTAAATATCTTTTGTTACTGTGGTCACCAACTCAGGATTTAAAACCCTAAAGTGTATCAAGTATCTCATCAACAGATATTCCTTGCTATAACAGAGACATTTTTAAGATGACTGGAAGAAGCATAATTTTGCTTTTAACAGGATGCAACCTCATCAACAGCATCAATTCTTTTATGCTTGACATTCAGCTAGCGATCCATTCTGAGGCTCAGCCAAAATGTATTGTTATGAAATTCACTGTGACAATATTGAAAAGTCACTTCATCAGACAATAACCAAACAGTTTTATTAGCAGAAATCAAAGAAGAAACACGATCACAAAGTCCATCCGAACACTCAGTGACACTGACTGACTCTGACTCTCTCATCCCGTGGCTTCTGACTGCGCAGTAGCAAGAAATGTCACATGCTGTCTTTCAACCACTCAGCATCACTCACTTGCATATTCTCACCATGTGCAGAAATATCAAATAGTTATTTGCTATCAAACAGTTATTTTCATAACCGATTTTTACATTTGCTTGTTTTTAATGGTGGCAGTAGGTTAGAAAAGCCACGTTTTACACAAACAAGCAAAGGAAATTGAGTTTTTGTTCTATGTTTCCTTTTCTTTCTTCCTTTTTTTCCTCTCATTTATTCCTTCTTTCTATTTTAACTGGAAAAGGTCATAACATTTCTTAAAGCCTTCGCAGACCCATTGTGAGGACATTGTGGCCCCCCAGGGGTTGGCATACCACAGGTTAAGAACTTATGCCATAGGGCATTAGCTGAGTTTGTAAAAACCTTTGACAGTAGATTGAACAAGAAAGGAAAAAAAAACGTGGTCCTTGAACAAACTCCTAGAGTAAGGGTGGGTGATACCTTTATATCAGCACTAAAATTGCACTTATTTGTGAGACTTTAGTGGTCTAAAGTGGTCTAAACAGCTTGGCTGGCTACTGGTCCAACTCTGGGTGCAATTCAAAGTTCTGGTTATGATCTATAAAGCCCAATATGACCTGGGTCTAGGCCATCTGATGGAACTTATGTCCCCATATGGGCCTGGCCAGATCCTACACTCTTCACCGGAGGCCCTTCTCTCATCCCCATCACCCTCACAGGCCCATTTGGCGATGACACAACTCTTTTCTGAGAAAGGCTAGACTAGCCCCTCCTTCCTAGCCTTCTGCTTTTTTTTTTTTTTTTTAGCATAGCTCTTTGGCCACTTTTTTATTATTTCTTTTTCTTTATAAATGTTGTACCGTACTACTTTTTGTTGTGTTTTAATTTGCTTTTGAATAATGTTAACTCTGTGTTTTAATATGGTCATTTATTGACTGGTGTTTCGAATGCTGTAATTGATACCAAGGTTTTTTTAAAGCCATATGTGTTTTTAAATTTGTGTTATAATCTGACCAGGGTCCGGCAAGGGAGAAAGGATGGACATAAAACAAATAAATAAATATACAATTTTCTGCCACCATAAGATGATCTGGAAATAAGTGGCCGTAGAATTCCTACTAAGTCCAAGGCTCTACCTCACCCTTCTTCCCAAGCCCTCCCATATCCAGGGAACAGCTATGCCAGTGCCAGGGTTACAGTTGTTGCTCCATTTCAATGTTAGGTGCCTTCAGGGTCCACCAGCACAACAGGATTTAGTCAGTATCTCACTCATGTCCATCCACTATAAGCCAAGGATAAAATAGCACTTTGAACTTTAAAAATTAAGCTGAAAGGATTTGATACCAACAGAATAAAATGTCATAGTCAATGAACAGTTAATACTCTGGTGGATCAAACATGGAACCATTCCTGAAATATTACTTTCTAAAACTTCACATTGAAAGCCTTGTTTGCAAAACATCATCTCAGAGGTATTCTAAAAATGAGCTAAAAAGCTCCTGATAAGATTCACATCATGTCTTTCCAGTAATACTAATTAATTTTACACCTCATTCATAGTCCATTATGCTCGGAGAGCTGAAGGAACCATCTCAACTTGTGTCCCAGCATTTTTCATCATTATCTATATTTCCTATGACCAAGCTAATTCCTCTCCTTTGAAATGGGGCATCATATATTGAAAATTAATTAACTCAGAGGCAATAGCTTAAAATTAAAATTGCAATAAAAAGAATGTATAAAACTCTTACAGCTAGAGTATGTTGTGTATGTATAATAACTTTATGTAAAATTCAGTAAGCTAATTTATGGCAAAAGTATAGATAGTTACATACCATAAATATTATTTCAAATACTGTATACTGTCTAGTACTGAAATAATGATATCATTTTTTTGCCATAATGTGGTATTTGAGGGGCTAAAGTAATAAAAACAAAATAAATGGAGTTATGATTATATTACATGTTGTCAAGTTATAACCAATTTATTTTGACCCTGATATGGTTTTCAAGATATGTGAGATATTTAAGAAGGAGATGTACCATTGCCATTCCCGAATGACTTTCTGTGGCTGAACAGGAACATAACCCCAAGTCTCCAGAGTCCTATTCTGTCACTCCATCCAATACATCTCACTTACAGTTTTTCTATTAAAACCAAATCTATCTGGTTGAGTGACTTTGTTTTTATTGTTGCTTCTAAATGTTGTGTTTTCTCACTTCCCACGTGTGATCTTAAAAGGAACCCTTTTAAGTGATCCTTCTATCCAGTCCTAATCACACCAGTCAAGCAAGCAAGCAAGCAAGCAAGCAAGCAAGCAAGCAAGCAAGCAAGCAAGCAAGGAAGGAAGGAAGGAAGGAAGGAAGGAAGGAAGGAAGAGCCTTGTTGCTGGACTAAAAAGGTCTGGACCGGGCGTGGAGTGAGGTTGGGCTGCTTTGCGATCTGGGGTATGTCATCTGGTTATCAGCAAACAGAAGAAACAAAATTGTGCTGTCATCACTCCAAAAAGTGATCTAAATAATCATCTAATTCGTGCACACTGTATTAAGAGGTATTAGTCAAAACCCAGCTACTCTGCAAAGCTTGGTTGGAGGAAACATGTTATCCTCAGTTCACAGTCTCAACTGGATGACAGTAAATGTCCATTCTTTATTGTAGAAAGTGCTCTAGTCAGCTATTCAGGACAAGATCTTTTACCAGCCACTAGGTAATAGTGTTAATTTGGCTGCAGTTGGCTCAGCTATTGTGTGGAGTAAATTTTATGCCAACTTCTCTTACATACATTTGCCACATTTATGTGTACCAAAGAACCCTTTCAATAAAAGGTGATTGGGGGAGAGATGGATATGGAATGACTGGCAGCCATTTGAGTAACAAGGTTGGGAGAGACATTCCAACAGACATGGAATCTGAACCCGTGTCTCTGATGTGAAAGTACAGCCCCTGGTTTGCAACTTACTTTCAACAACAGAACCTGGCACACAAATCCGGCCAAGATTTTTAGAACTTCTATGTTTTTTCTGCATCATCCCCAGCTCTGTTGCGCCCAGCTTGATGACAACCTATATAGAGTGGAAAGCTAGCTCATGGTTGTGATTTTTTTAGTGGTCCAGTCATGGTATAAAGTCACCCTTGCCTTTGGATTACTTCGTGTTGATAATTTAGTCTTTGTTCTTTTAGTGCTTTTCTATTTTTAAAGGGAGGTGGGATTCTTGAAATGTAATTGTTATAAACTTTCCATGACAAGTATCCTATTGAACTTTCACTGAGTGGGAAGTACAAACAGTGTTAGTAACACAGGGTTGTGCCACTTGCACAAGCATTGTTGATGGCAAGCACAATATGGAGTGGAGATCACTGCCCGCACAATCCTGCATTACTATGTTGGTGGGGCTTCCTGCTCGGAGAAGCTCAAGAAATAATCCCATATGTCCCACCTCAGATTGTGTATATGCTACATTTACTGCATTATTTGCAACAATTTACAGTGATATTTACATTTAGTGTTTCTTATTATTACATTTTATTTAGTGCTCAATTTATTAAATAAATTTCTGCAATTATACAGAAATGATGTTACTCCTGGTATCTGAAGTTTGATGAGGAACTTTCAGTTCTCTGCTATAGAATTCTCCAGCAGAGAAGTCTAAATCCTCCACCAAACTATAAATCTCCGGATTTCATATGATAGAGCCATGGTTGTTAAAAAGGGATCAAACTGCTCCAAATATATGTGATGTAAATATACCTCACACTCTCCAGAGATGATTTTTGGCACTGGAAGGAAAGAACCCATATTTTTATGAGATTTTATAACTGTGAATTGTGTTTTTTTAAAAGTGTAGGCGTCCAAAGAGGAGGTCTGTGTTATGAACATTTTAATAAGGGGTCAGCTATAAGGCAGAATAAATGATTCAACATGAGCTGTGGAAGCACTAATAAATAACTACATTATTGAACAAAGAAATGATTAGAAGAGTATTACCATTTTCCCCTCAGTGCTATACACCTAATACTTTTGTCTTCCAATGTTTACCACAGACAAGTAAATAATTAAATCTTAATTATCAGATGCTATTATAGTTTTAAACTGAGGTAAGCAGAACATGATGAAGCATCTCCACACCATTGCTGTATTCCTTGCAGCCAGTTGCTAAAGCTGCCACTATCAAAGATACCATATTAGCTGGTTCAGGAAGCAGAGAAAACACTGAAAACCCCGTGGGCCACTTAAAATAAAGGTGCTGAGTTCAGGGGAAAGAACAATGCTATTAAAAGAGATACTTTGCTATCTTGTTTCAAGGAAAGAAAAATAATATTTTCCTAGTACACAGGATCAATGTTTATAGCGAGGTAACTTATATTTGAATAATTTAATGTTTTAGTTTGTTTTTTTAATTATGGGTCCTTTTTTAAGGAGAAAGGTGGGGTAAAAAATTAAAACAAAAATAAACTGGCTACTAAGGAAGACTATTACACATGATTTGAAATTAGATGGTAGCATCAGCCATTGTATAGCTGTGGTTCAAATGCAAATGTTATGACAGTTATGGCATACCAGTTGTGATCACATTATGAAATAAGCTGTTAACATACAGTTAAGGTAATGGAGGTGTCTTTGGGTTGTATGCCTGTAAGGAGAATAGCCAGTCTGGTACCACCCCGGCTCAAGTGCTGTCCCTTCCCTACTGAGAAAAGGGAAAGACCCATAGATGCCCAGAAGGGGAAGCCCCAGATCATATGGAGAAGAAGGAGGAAACAGGGATATATAAGGGGGAGAAGAGTAAGAAAGGGATGGTAGAAACAGGAGGTAAGGTAAAGGTAAAGGTTCCCCTTGACAATCTGTCCAGTCGTGTCCGACTCTAGGGGGCGGTGCTCATCTCCGTTTCCAACCCATAGAGCTAGCGTTTTGTCCGAAGACAATCTTCCGTGGTCACGTGGCCAGCGCGACTAGACACGGAACGCCGTTACCTTCCCACTGTGGTGGTACCTATTTATCTACTTGCATTTGCATGCTTTCGAACTGCTAGGTTGGCGGGAGCTGGGACTAGCGACGGGAGCTCACTCCGTCGTGTGGATTCGATCTTATGACTGCAGGTCTTCTGACCTTGCAGCACAGAGGCTTCTGCGGTTTAACCCGCAAGAGAAGAGGATACTCCCACCAGGATGGGAGTAGATCTGGATGGAAAGTCCCTAGACTCACCAGTGGGGAAAAACGTATGATTCCTCATGAGGAAGTGAAGAGAAGGAGAAGGGAGGTGAGACTTCAAGAACCCTCCTATTGGGTGAGAAAGAAGCCCGGGAGTGGGGAAGGATAAGAGGAAAGAACCAGGATACTGTGGGAGAATCGTACTCCACCTGGGACGGCACATTTCGAGACCTGAAAACCTGGGAGTTCCAGGAACCGGGATACTCGGGTTTGAACCCTGCAGCGGAGACCAGGTGCCCCTGCTGTCAGTACCATCAGGACCGGAGATGAGAGAGACACTATCTGCTACAGGCATGGGACTGTTTGAAACTCCCACAATTAATCCATTCAATGTTCAAAATTCGAACCCCTTCCTCACACCATTGTGTGAAGAGGAGAAGTTAAATATCCTTGTTGATGTTAATAGGTTTTTTTTGCATTTACCAGAAATAAATGTTGATATTGTGGATACAACAAGATGGTTGTCTTTAATCAGTCCTAAGAAGGACTTCAACCCCGTAATGCCCAAAGAATCCAGTGAACCCTCACAATGCCTATGAAGCATCCTCTCTTCTTTTCTCCTAACCCCAGCAGAAATTCCCCTCCCACCTGGCAACTGTTTTGTTAGGCATCAAATTCTCCTTCATGATTCCCTGTAGTCAAGATACTGCTGGAGCTCCTTCCTTGGGTTCAATGTAACTAAATGTGCATAGTTGTTGCTTTCAGGCACCTGATGTCAATTTGAGTTTCACCCAAACAAACCCTGGAAGATATTAATCAGTAACTAATCTGTGTGACAAGTAAAAACAAAAGAAAAATAATTTTTAAAAGAAAATAAATGTTGTGGCATGTTAAAGACTAACTGCTATACTTTAAAATACATGTCTGACTGCAGTTCAGAGACAGATCTCTGAAGCTTGTATACTTCTGTGAAATTTTAGTTTGCCTTCCTGTGCATCTTTCTTTTCTTTTGTTCAACGTATACATCTAACTCCACTTCTCAACCATCCCAGCCACTCCTTGCTGCGTAATTACAGCTCAGACTGGGTGATACTGTTATCCCTTCATTAGAAGGGGAGCTCCTTTGAAGCAAAATACATCTGTTTGTCCTAATATAATATTTCCTTATATTTGCATGTTGCAAATTAGCTTGGTCTTGTTTTGGAGTGGGTTGTTGGGAAGGAAACATGGACAACTGTGCAAGTCAAATTGCTAAGGCATGCAACTTTGAAAGAGCTGTGTGCCTAGAGAGGAAGACTGTGATAGTATGAAAAACGCATTTCCCTGAATGTGTTGTTTGATTCTAGGTAAAGGTAAAGGTTCCCCTTGACATTTAGTCCAGTCGTGTCCGACTCTAGGGCGTGGTGCTCATCCCCGTCTCCAAGCCGTAGAGCCAGCGTTTGTCCGTAGACAGTTTCCGTGGTCACGTAGCCAGCGCGACTAGACACAGAACGCCGTTACCTTCCCACCGAGGTGGTCCCTATTTATCTACTTGCATTTTTTTACATGCTTTCGAACTGCTAGGTTGGCAGGAGCTGGGACAAGCGACGGGAGCTCACTCCGTCGCGTGGATTCGATCTTACGACTGCTGTTCTTCTGACCTTGCAGCACAGAGGCTTCTGCGGTTTAACCCTCAGCGCCACCACGTCCCTGTTTGATTCTACCCCCCTCCTTATTAACTTTTTGGTGAACCTTTCTCTTTCTAGCCCAGATTTAACCTTTAGTCTAAGTTCCTACTTGTGTTCGTTCCACTCTGGCTCCCCAAACTGCTTTTCCTCCTTTTGCAATCTCCTGCACAGATGTTATTGTTATTAGTGTTGTTCATTTCTTCTGATGTCTTTTCCACTAACAATGCCTGCCCCAAAGATGCTTTTCCATAAAAGAAAAGGAACAGCAACCTATCTATAGCCTTCCCCCTTAAGTGAAAAAGTATTTTTCGAAAGAAAAACTGCATGGAATGAAGGGGTTAGGTACACCTGCAGCCTACTCTGCAGGGATCTTTGGGTTGCATTCCAGACTCTCTTCTGCAAAAGAAGAAAGGAAAAGAAAAATCATATAGAAAGTGTGCATCATGTGTAGCTTGCATCACGTGTGACTTGGTTCTTTGTCTCTTTGTTTCCTTAGTGGTAATGAATCAGTGCAGTGTGATAAATTGATGAATGCATTTATGCCACAGAACATAAAAAGCGCTGTCTCTTCTAGATAAATGCAAAGATCCTGTCTTTTTTACTTCCCAGGCAGAGCAGACCATAACTCAGCTAAACCTGAATTTGGGTTTAATGTGATTCTAGTCCCATTGGCTTGAATTCAAGCACTTCAGCTTTAACAGACTCTCTGGATCAGACTGACAGCCATTTAACGTAGTTCAAAGGGCTCCATATTTAGGTTTCCTGCAAAGCACCAGTGAATCAAAAGATTGACAGATGAATCAGCTTTTTTCCTTCATTGTTTTATTACCTGCCACACTAGTCATTGGTACCTGATTATAAAGAATAAGTATACTGTGAGTTTTAGTAAAACCATAATTTAATGTCAAGATGTTAACCTTTTTCCTGTATTACTATTTTCCTCTTTTAGTTTTCTGCATGTAGAGTCCTTTGCCATTCCTGCTAAAACCCTTATGTTTTGACTGCAGTTACCCAGAATAAAATTGACATTTCCTATAAAGATTACATTCATTTTACATTTTTTTTTG
Organism: Intellagama lesueurii; assembly: GCA_037013535.1. Classification (NCBI taxonomy): domain Eukaryota; kingdom Metazoa; phylum Chordata; class Lepidosauria; order Squamata; family Agamidae; genus Intellagama; species Intellagama lesueurii. The sequence goes on along the minus strand of JBAJHW010000003.1, from coordinate 51,381,055 downwards.
AAAAGCTTCTTGAACTTTAGAAATGCCCTCAGCTTTCTGCACTAGATGATTGGTTTTGCTATTTCTATAACTTTCATTTCTGCATTTCAAGAGTACAATTAAATGTTTTTGCCACTGAGGAACAAATGAGTAATGGCTATGTGATATGTAGCCACTATGCTGTAATTTCCGATTGAGCAAAAATCACAGTTATTTTCATTTTCTGGATGAAATTGGGCAATGCGGTAGCTTTAAGTGTATTGATCAAACAGAACTTTTGTTCCTTTCCAGGCCCTTCTCAGGCAGGGTGGGGGATAGGCTTTACCAAAGCTAAGTAGAAGCTATTTGCCTGAAGTAAGAAATTCAGATTTAATTCTCTTTCCATTTACTGCCTTAGCACAATAAATATAAATTGCTGCTCACTAAACTATACCATACTCTCCTATCAACCTCTAAGCAAAGCATCCTTTTGCTCTCTGCCTGATATATAGCTAGGCACCACCAGACTCTACTTATGCCTAAAGAACAGATTTTGGAGGCTGGATTAGTCCCATTGGCCAAAGGTTTCTTTTTCCTGCCTTACCTCCTCCCCCAATGGCAGATGGTATAGGTCCTATGTCTCCAGGGTGGGAAAGTGTGTGCGTGTGCGTTTGCAGAGGAGGAGAGGAATGGTCCTGGTCATGTTGGCTGTGGAATTCCAGGGGCTATAGTCCAAAAAAGTTCTTCCTCGCCGCTCCATCGAGACACTGCCAGAAAGACTTGGGCTAGCCTTTCCCCATGAGTTGCTTTGTTCTTTCATTCCAACTCTTCATTCTGTATAGCTTCAGACTCTAGGTTAGACAAGCATAGGCATCAGAGAGTCTCTTAAGAGAGTAATGTCCATGCACCTGTTACTGTACATTCATTAATGATCAAGTGAATTCTAGGCTGTGCAAGTAATCAAAGTGTAATCAAAGTACTCAGCAGCCTGAAACCTTATCATCACTGTCTGATCTTCTGTCCTCTTGGGTTTCCAGGCATCCACACTGATTATTCTTCTGTAGCAATAGGTTTCACAGAAATATCCAGGTTGCTTAATGAAAAATGCCAAACCTTTAAAAACCAATATATTTGCTACCCCGCAAAATAAATTTAGCCCAATTATTAGTTACTCAGAAATATCAATAAATTTATTATACAGAACTTTAAATACACCCCTTCCCCATAAACATAAGCTTTTATCTTTATGAATTTTGCCTGGACACAGAAGTCATTAGGCAATAATATCATACTGTAAATAACATCATAATAAAATTGCAGAAATGTGGAAGCTGTTATCTGTAAGATTTTTCATGTCCTCCGGCTACGTTAAGAAAATGATAAGAGTGTGCACTCAGACAACTGGCAGTAGCCCAAACTGGGACTCAGATAATAACAAGTTATAAAATCTGCTACTTGAAAACTGTTAATTTTATTAATTTATATTTAGCACCACCAACTGCACATCCAGTAGAGAGCCTACAAAAGTTATTTTGGTTTTATTCTGAATAGAAGATATGTAACAACTGTTTTTATGGCTGTGGATTTTGCTTCTTTTAGTGGAGAGCAGTTTACATTTGTTAACTTGATATGACATTAATAGGGATCATTCACTACATAGCAAAAAGCTGAGAATATGTTATTTATTTCAAAAAAGGAGCAGACTGATCGTTACTTGGTAGTTTAGCAAATACAGGGCCATTTGGTAAAGTGGACACCCTTCAAAAGACATATGCATCATTTAATTGGCAAAATATTTCTAGGCTAGTTTTGTAGCCACTAGTTTAAAGAAAACTCCTCTACTAGTTCACTGTGAATGAGTGATAGCATATATAAAATTCAATTCTTCAAAAAACCTCCAGTTTATGAATGTGCGATATTGTGCTTCTGCGTTTCAAAATGCTAGGAAATGGCCTGACTTTCCTTTTCAATATCGTGCCCGTGTTGCCAGGAGGAAAAAGGATGACAGCCTTTACATAGTAAAAGGCAGCCTTGAATGTTGACAACACCAATGGCAGCAGTCAAGATGGTCTACAAGATACCCTCTTCTGCTTACTACTGATTCTGTAGCTCCAAGAACACAGAATGCTTCCCAACATTTTCCCCACAATCTGTTTCCAAGTCTGTATCCCCTCCTTCTTATAGCACCATGTTCTTGGATCAGCGTACATGGATACAGTCAAATAATCAGCTTCGGGTCAACTTGCACATCCTCACTTCTCTTGTCTCTTCCATCAGTCCCATGCAAAATGTTCCTGTTTATTGACCCAGTTCATGAATGCCTGCCCACAAGGACTCTGAATGCATCTATAGACCTGGCAGCTGATAGCTCATAATGTTGCTCCTGTTGTATTCTAACGGTAAATATTTTATTTGCTAATATAGTAACAAGATACGATTGGCCCGAAGACTCAGGTATGGATTGTACAACAGGCCAATGATTATAGCATTCTCATTGTGTTTAACAGTATCTAAAAGTAATTGGATACTGGTTAACTTGATATGACCAAGCTGGTCATCACAAACACTCTTTTCCAACAACACAAGAGGCGACTCTACACATGGACATCACCAGATTGGCAATACCGAAATCAGATTATGTTCTCTGCAGCTAAAGATGGAGAAGCTCTATACAGTCAGCAAAAACAAGACCTGGAGCTGATTGTGGCTCTGATCATCAGCTTCTTATAGCAAAACCAAGCTTAAACTGAAGAAAGTAGGAAAAACCACTGGGCTAGTCAGGTATAATCTAAACCAAATCCCTTATGAATACACAGTGGAAGTGAAGAACAGATTTAAGGAACTAGATTTGGTGGACAGAGTGCCTGAAGAACTATGGATGGAGGCACGTAACATTGTACAGGAGGCAGCAACAAAAACCATCCCAAAGAAAAGGAAAGGCAAGAAAGCAAAGTGGTTGTCCAACGAGGCCTTACAAATAGCAGAGAAGAGAAGGGAAACAAAATGCAAGGGAGATAGGGAAAGTTACAGAATATTGAATGCAGACTTCCAAAGAATAGCAAGGAGAGACAAGTGGGCCTTCTTAAATGAACAGTGCAAAGAAATACAGTGGACCCTCGACTTACGGAATTAATCCGTATTGGAACGGTGGCTGCAGGTCGAAAAGTCTGTAGGTCGAGGCTCCATTGACCTACAATGCATTGAAAACCGATTAATCCGTAACCGGTCGTTTTTGGTCCATTTTGTTTGATTTTCCGGTCTGTAGGTCGATTTTCCGGCCGCAAGTCGAACCTAAATTTTGCGGCCAGAGAAGTCTGTAACTCGAAAAGTCTGCAGGTCGAGCCGTCTGTAAGTCGAGGGTCCACTGTAGAGGAAAATAATAGAAAGGGGAAAACCAGAGATCTGTTCAAGAAAATTGGAGATGTTAAAGGAACATTTTGTGCAAAGATGGACATGATAAAGGACCAAAATGGTAGGGACCTCACAGAAGCAGAAGACATCAAGAAGAGGTGGCAAGAATAAATTATACCAGAACGATCTGGATGTCCCGGATAACCAGATAGTGTGGTTGCTGACCTTCAGCCAGACATCCTGGAGAGCGAAGTCAAGTGGGCCTTAGAAAGCATGGCTAACTCAAGGCCAGTGGAGGTGATGGCACACCAGTTGAACTATTTAAAATCTTAAAAGATGACGCTGTTAAGGTGCTACACTCAACATGCCAGCAACTTTGGAAAACTCAGCAGTGGCCAGAGGACTGGAAAAGATCAGTCTACATCCCAATCCCAAAGAAGGGCAGTGCCAAAGAATGCTCCAACTACCGTACAATTGCACTCATTTCACACGCTAGCAAGGTTATGCTCAAAATCCTACAAGGTAGGCTTCAGCAGTATGTGGACCGAGAACTCCCAGAAGTACAAACTGGATTTCGAAGGGGCAGAGGAACTAGAGACCAAATTGCTAACATGCGCTGGATTATGGAGAAAGCCAGAGAGTTCCAGAAAAACATCTACTTCTGCTTCATTGACTACGCAAAAGCCTTTGACTGTGTGGACCACAGCAAACTATGGCAAGTTCTTAAAGAAATGGGAGTGCCTGACCACCTTATCTATCTCCTGAGAAATCTATATGTGGGACAGGAAGCAACAGTTAGAACTGGATATGGAACAACTGAGTCGTTCAAAATTGGGAAAGGAGTACGGCAAGGCTGTATATTGTCTCCCTGCTTATTTAACTTATATGCAGAATACATCATGCGAAAGGCTGGACTGGATTAATCCCAAAACGGAATTAAGATTGCCGGAAGAAATATCAACAACCTCAGATATTCAGGTGATACCACTCTGATGGCAGAAAGCGAGGAGGAATTAAAGAACCTCTTAATGAGGGTGAAAGAGGAGAGCGCAAAAAATGGTCTGAAGCTCAACATCAAAAAAACTAAGATCATGGCCACTGGTCCCATCACCTCCTGGCAAATAGAAGGGGAAGATATGGAGGTAGTGACAAATTTTACTTTCCTGGGCTCCATGATCACTGCAGATGGGGACAGCAGCCACGAAATTAAAAGACGCCTGCTTCTTGGGAGGAACGCGATGACAAACCTAGACAGCATCTTAAAAAGCAAGACATCACCTTGCCGACAAAGGTCTGCATAGTCCAAGCTATGGTTTTTCCAGTAGCGATGTATGGAAGTGAGAGCTGGACCATAAAGAAGGCTGACCGCCGAAGAATTGATGCTTTTGAATTGTGGTGCTGGAGGAGACTCTTGAGAGTCCCCTGTACTGCAAGGAGAACAAACCTCTCCATTCTGAAGGAGATCAACCCTGAGTTGGAAGGACAGGTCCTGAAGCTGGAAGGACAGATCCTGAAGCTGAGGCTTCAATACTTTGGCCATCTCATGAGAAGAGAAGACTCCCTGGAAAAGACCCTGATGTTGGGAAAGTGTGAAGGCAAGAGGAGAAGGGGACGACAGAGGACAAGATGGTTGGACAGTGTCACTGAAGCTACCAACATGAATTTGACCAAACTCCGGGAGGCAGTGGAAGACAGGAGGGCCTGGCGTGCTCTAGTCCATGGGGTCACGAAGAGTCGGACACGACTTAACGACTAAACAACAACAACAAAAATAATTATAATAACTTTTGAGTAACAAAAAATTAAGTTACATCAAAAATGAGACCTATAACAGTGACATCAGTTAAATTTTGAGGCCTCAGAACTGTAACAGTTTAAAATAACTTCCCAACTCTGCATGCTCACCCTCTCACTCTTTTAATCTCACCTCATGTACATTGGAGCACATACCAAAATATAAATATCAGCTGACATTCCTAGAATAATAAGCTAGCAAAGGTTAGAGCTTATTGTTGAACTTTGGATGGAGACCTATATCACTGAGCCTATATCTGAACTTGAGTAGAAATGGAAATGGAAGTAGAATATACAACATGTCCCTAAACAATGGAAAATCACCAGATCGAGCTTAAAATTAAAATTGCAGCTGGCCTCAGGAGAAATATAGGAGGGAGGGACAATATGTGATGTCATCAACCTGTCTAATCAGTAAGTCCCAGAGCTTTGACTCTTTGAGTTCTGGTTCTGATACGCTAATGAGTGCAGGTAAATTGGAAAACAGACACAATGAACTCCATATTTTCTATTACTTCTTAAACCTTATTAGTTCTTAAACCTTCGCACTAGTATATGAAGAAAGCATTTTATAATACAGCACAAACTAATCCATGAAATTTAATGAGTTTTACGATGCTTAAATAACTCCATAATGGCCAAAAAAAAACACCCTAATTCTAAAATCTATAGCCATTAAGTTATTTCTGTTGCAGATATTCTCGGCTCTTTTCAGAACTTTAAATACGTAATCTATTTTTTTTCCAGAAAATGGCTGAGATGCCTCTTGATAAGGAAATTAAAATGAGTTTGTGGAAGCCACTATATAGTAGTATTAAATTCAATTCTGTTATTGAAATTGCCTTAGCATTGTAAGCAGTTAAAGAACACTTTTCTCAAATGATCAGCATCTATTACTACAGCTGCACATTTACAACTTAGAAAAACATTCCTTCTACAGTGGGAAGCAAGCCATTCAAGTGTGCGCGCACATGTATGTGTGTGTGCATGCACCTGTGTAGTGTATATATACTCTTTTTTTCTAAGTTTTTATTCATTTTCAATAGGAGTAAGGGTTGGGGTGTGGATACAGGTGAATAAAGAAAGGATGAGTAAGAATGGTGTTGAAACCAGGAGCTAGTCTCCGGAATAGTGAGTCAAAGCTTTAACACCAATAACCTTGACATGAGAGAGATTTCAAATGGTTGCTGTTTTATTTACCTAAATAAAAGGAGTGACGGAAGTCATGCCTCCAAGTGTAGGAAAGAACAACCTTGTCGTGCAGAGGAAGATCAGGACTTCTATAACATTGGTTACACAAGAGAATAGGAGGAGAAATGGGTGGTTCATGGTACAAGGAGATGGGAGGAGAAATGGAGAAATGGATGGTTCATGACCTATTGGCAGAAGGGATGGGGTTACAAAGGAATCCGAACTTTATCAAAGTGGGAATCACAGAAGGGATAGAATTTTACAACAGGGTGGGTCAACAGGGTGAGCCTATAGACAGCAATTATGGAAATACATGGTTACATTGTTGTATTGTTCTGACAGGAAAGCAATTTATTATCTTGCAAAGAGGTTACAAGGTTGCGTGAAAAGGAGACTTCCAAGGTGATAGGAAAAAGGTATTGTGCAGTGAGACTGTCCAGGTTCCAGAGTTCAATTTGCATAAGATTGGTCATGGTATTCGCCTGGGGGAAGAGAGACAAAACCCAGCTGTGCTGTGTCTGTTTGCTTCTCCAATCTAGATTGGAAAGCGAGATAACCCACCCTGGCGAAGGAAACCTGGCCAGCCGTATTCCTTTACAGACACTCTTTGAGGGAACAAAAAACATGTACATATATGTGTATAGCTGGCTGTGTTTTATCTCTCCAAACTGCATTCCGTGTGATCTGATCAAAGGTGTGCTCTTCCTGTGTGTTTCCTGTAGTGCTTTTTTGTACATGGTCCCTTCAATGGGAAAAGGATAAAATTCCACAGAGCGAAAGAGTATTCTTACATCCACATACTTAGTTATGCTAAAAACGGAATGTGTGTAGACTTCAATGTCAGAAGCAGAACTGCATGCACAAGGCGTATGTAGAACACACTGTTGCCAGGTCAGCAGCATTCTGTTTCCTGAGATGTCAGAGGCAAAACCTGAGATCACAAGGCTGGTCCTTGTGATGTCACAGAAATATGGGAGGTAGGGTTGGGAATGGATCTGGAATTGCTTCTGGGGCCAGCTAGTTGTGCACATGGTTACAAAAGGGTTAAATAAATGGTCTCAAGGTTTTTTTTTGGGGGGGGGGGGAATCAGTATAACAACCCAAAGCTTGGACAGTCTGCTGAATGTGCTTGGGTGCCAACCAGGTGGAGATAGGTACTGAGGTTTTAAAACCACCTGACAGATAAAATCCTAACTCTTTCCTCCCAATCTTGCCCTGAGCTTTCTTTTCCCATCTGGCACCTAGGGGCAACAAGTCAATTCTATGAGGCTTCAGAGAGCTGGCAACCCAAATGGAAATCTGACTCGCCACTGAAGGTGCATGATGTCTTTTTTATCATCTGATTCTATGACCATTCTATTTCATAAACTCTTACATGCAGACCCAACTCCAAATCAGTGATGGCCAGCATGGCAAAACATAATAGGAACCTAACATGTTGTGTGCAGTATACTGTACATCTAACTGAAGTCAACTAACTGGTTTTAGAGGTCCCAGTGGTGGACACAGTGTTTTTTATTTTATTGGCAAAGTGCTGGAAGGTACTGTATATGACCGAAGGACTGAGAGAAGGGCTGATGAAGAATGAAAAGGAAAGGAAAAATGTAGGAAAGAGAACTGGCCACACCTGAGAAGAGAAAAATGAGCTGCAGAAGTGAAGAGAGGTGATAATTACGCAAATCATGTCTGTGTGCCTGTACTTTATCTACAACCCATGATTCTTTTGCATGTTAGATGACTTATAGGCAGTAAGAGCCACATGCTGTCTCGCAGATTGTATTTTTGCTCCATTGTTTTACAAAGCTGAATAATGTTTAGGACCAGAAGCAGTATTTCCCTTTCCCCTTCAAAGGCAAATTGAAAAATGTGCCTATACATTGTGTATAGTTTTACTTTAAAGTGTTCAATAAATGTTCAGCTTAATAAATACTTTCTGTTCTTTGAGTAAGGGAAAGATTAATTCAGCCTCCTTCTGTATTCCAGTGCATCGTTTCTATTGCTACTGTTTCTTAAGATAGTACTGGAAAATGGAGAGCATTTCATGATGATAACATCTTTTGTTTCCGCTGTACTCAGTATTTTTGAGACAAAATCAGCACTATTAAAAGAATACTTTTGTACTATCCCCCCCCCTTACTCAAATGCTTGTGAGTTTAATAACAAAGTTTATTCTGCGATAATAATCTCTCAACTCACATCAGGTTCTGGTGTGTTTATGTATTTAAAGGGTCAATCAAAAGACTAAGTGAACTGAAAAGGAATCAACAACTCTTGACAAGATTAGGAGCTCCCAATTCACATATTTTCCATCCCATAATAAATTCCTGTGTAAACAACATCAGGGTTGTTATTTGTGGTGGGTGGATTTCACAGTTTCACAGAGCATCACAATGATCTGTAAAAGATCCAAGAAAATCAGAAACTGGGGGTAAAAACCACGTGTAGCACTTGTATATTAAAAATAGTTTGAAAGTGCTATCCTACCCTGAATGCATATATTTTTGTGTCCCAGAGAATCCTCTAAAAAGCATCAACAATTTTGCAGCTTTCCATCTTGGGAGAGAGATGGTGGTAGTGAAATCAAACTTTTCCAGTAATCATACCCTAGCTGCAATATTAACTGTACTGCTAACTCTCAGAAAGCAGGAACTTTCATGAAACCAGAAAATATTCCACAACTCAATACAAGCTTTAAAAAAAAATCCTGGGCCATGAGAGTTAAAATTACATTTAAAAGTAATAGGTGCCAACATAGGTGCCTTGTGAACCATCCTGTAGCAGCAGTACTATGAAGATTTTTACTTTGGTCACCACCTGCCTACCATACATGAAGGAGGCATCTCAAGGAGAGTCTCTTAAGACAACCTACCTGATGGCTTGGTAGGAAAATGAGTATTCTTCTGTTAACTTAAGTAATGTGACTTAAGTAATACAGCCTGTGAATAATAAAAAGCAGCCATTTAATTTATGCTCAGAAACAGGTACAAGGCCAATGCAGTTCTGCAGTGACAAATCCCACCAAATGGTCTCACTCAACAGTTGAATGGCTCTTATTCTGAAGAATAATTATCTAACAGTCAACTGCAGTTTTTACCAGAGCATGGATATCTGTAACTAGGATATCTCTTTTCAGGAGAGGTATTTTAGTTGGGCCTCCAGACAAGAATCTAGATCTGCAATTTCCCACTTTTAGAAGAAAAATAGCCACCTTGTGAACAGGATTAACATATCTCTGAAGAGACCACCTAGTCACAGAGCTTTCACCTTGTCCCAGGGTATGTTTCTATTTATTGGCCCTCATTTGACTTTTTGTTGACTTTAGGCATCTCCACAGTCTCATTGGTTGTGAAAGAGAACTATAGTTGGATATCATCATATCAATACCAACTGAGTCTGAGACCCTGAACTGTGACTCCCATGGTTTTGTGTACATCATGGGCAACATTGGCCCTTCTGGTTTTTCTGTCTTTATTTTTATGTTTATTTTTTGATAACTATTGGTTATGCTGGCTAAAACCATTTAGATAGAGCAGGCCAAAAACATCTGGAGGACTACCTTTGATGTAAATGCATATAGAAATTGAATATGCCGCATTTTTGTTTTAAAGGATTGACTATCCCATTTGAAATAGGTATGGAAGATTAAAATGGGAGCTGATCTGGCATTTCGACTGCATACAATGTTCGCTCCGCTGACGAGCCTGCTTCGTCAGCGCGAAGCGCCTTTGTCTCCTCCCAGGATATCGTGAAACACTGGAAGTCTCGCGAGAGCTACCCGGAAAGGGAGGGGGAAGGAGTGATCTACTTAAGAAGCATTCCCCCCTCCCTTCTGCCTCTTCCTTGCTGGCAAAAGACGAGGACGGAGCTCCGCCGCTTGCGAGATTTTAAACTGCGTAGGTCCGATTTTGCTGCTTGGGAGGGGGGTTGCATTCCCCACACACACACGATTTGATTATTGATCTTCAGTTTATGAATTTAGGGGTTTTGCCTTAACAGGAGAATTTTATTAATTCATTTATTTTATTGTTTTACTACTGACAAGGAAGGGGAGATAGCGCATCAGGGCGGAGAGGTGCTCAGGTCTCGCCAGGTGGGGCCTGGGTGCCCCTTAAGTTTATGAAAGCCACGGGCTGTAATTTTAATCAGGCTCAACAATCCATTGGGGAGCCTGGTGCATTTGCTCCTTACTCACTGGCGGCTTAGCGAGCCCTGCTCCTCCGCTCTCCTCTTATATATAGGGAAAGATGAATTTAAAATGGAGTTAACTTTGCATGTAGTAAAAAATAAATAAATAAATAAAATGAATTTTTTAAAAAAGGAAAAGGGAGGAATTTATTATTGCTAGAAGCAAGGAGGCCAATGGGTGGAACACAGCTTTCTGTTCTACGAGTGGGTGCATAGCCCTCCCGACCAGCAGGATCAGGCTAAAAATGCTTGCACTTTAGAATTAAAAATATTAAGAATAAATAATTAAATAAATATATTTAAATTAAATTAATTATTCAGACAGCGGCAGCTGAATCTGGGTATTCTTGCATAAATTATTGGATTTAAGATCTGGAGGGGGGCTACTTTCAAGTCAGAATACACCCATTGGAGGTGGGACTAATTGACCCAACAGGTCCTGTCCTCTGTGTGTGTGTGTGTGTGTGTGTAATATATATTATAGATATATATTATATATTCCTATATATATTATATAGGAAAGGTTGGTAGGCTTAAGCCCTTAAAGGAAGGGAATGGTGAAGGAGCTTGGGTGAGCCCTGGTAATGCTGAAGAGGCTTGGTAAAGGGGCTTTCACCGGATTCTCTGCATTACTACATTATTAATTAATGTTTTGACTGATGCTTATTTAAGCCAAGGTAATAGGAAGGGCAAACAGCTTGCTAAGAAGCAAGCAGCTCCTCAAGTTTCACCTCCTCAGTCATACTCCGACAAGGAGAATTGGCTTATTTGGCAACAACTACAGGACATGAATTCGGCTTTAGAAGCTGAATGAGCGGCACAAAGGGTGCTACAGCATAGTGAGCCGTAACCACGTTGTTCGGCAAGGGAGGCCGAGAGCCATAAGGAGAGCTAAGCTTAAAGCCATGGCGGAAACTTTAATGTCTCATTTTGTTGCTTTAGAGGCTGACTGGCAGGCCGTGGGGCCATCTAGAAGTGAATCTGATGCCCCGCGGTATCACCTCAGCGCCAGAGCGAGGAGGAGGAACAGGGGACATTCTGGTTGCTGGGTCAGCTGCAACGGCAAGAAGTCGGCAGGAGGGAGTTGCAGAGTCGGCAACAGGTCACCAGCACGGCTGGGCTGAGCATGACTCGACACCGCTTCTGTCAGCGGGTGAGCTGGCGTTTGCACCGGACACCCTCCCGACATTGGCTGCCTGGCCCTGGCCGGACAGTGAACAGGGCAGTACACCGGTACACACCACACAATCTACAAGGGTTTAGGGCCCCACCCAATCCCTGGCCTAGTTCAAGTAAGCCAGCAGGAAACTGGATGGCTCCCTATCCACAAATTACTTTTCCAGCACCACTGGGTTTGACATCCGGTGTGGGGGTTTGGCCTTACTCATCGGTACCCGACACTGGCTACAATTCTGTCCCCCTAAAGGCTCTGCCTTTTGGAGAACATGCCATGCCGTTAGGTGATCACCTCACTCCAGCTACTAGAGAAAAACATGGAGAAGGGAATACGGAGACTTGTTTTAGCTCCTTAATAGGAACATAGACAATAGGGAGCTTGAAAAAGTGGAGAAAAGTGCAGGAGGCGTAGGCCTAACAGACATGGGCAAACCGGCTTACCGGCTTCCTAATTTATTCATGGTTGTGAAGGCACAGCCCTGGAGAGCTCAGTCAATGTTTCAGTACCTTGACTTGATCTGCAGGGCATATGTAGACTTGCAGGGCAGGCTGGGTTGCTTTCTGATGAATTGTTTCAGACGAGAAGTGCTATTCACCTGAACTTACGCTGGGACGAGCCTTTGCCAGGCTTCTGGTTACAGTATATGACGCCAGCCAGGCCAAATTCAGGTGACAGGTTCAATAGGGGGCGTCTTATTTAGCAGAGCTGGTCAGAATCTAAATCCCCGTGTGGGCATGGGGCAGGCAGTTCAGCCCCGCCTGCTCTGCTGGGACTATAAGGTGAAGGGCACATGGTCATGTAAAGCATGCCGGCTTAGACATGAGTGCTCGATGTGCGGTGGTAAGCACCCTAGCTCATCGTGTTTTTAGAGCAGGGGCACAGAGAAGCATCAGTAAAGTCTCTGGAGGTAACAAAGAGGCAAATGGTGAAGGGCATCAGCTTAATAAAGGGCCCCAGCCCAATTAAGATTACGGTATTAGAGGCATGGTTATAGGACTGCACTAGGCGGGCAGACACGGTTCACCTGTTGGAAGGTTTTAAGAATGGTTTCAAGATACTGGCTGTAAGGGAAGGCAAGACGTTCTTTGCTCGAAATCTGAAATCTGTAATGGGATGGAAGGCATAGTCAAGGACAAAATTGGAAAGGAAGTAAAGGATTGTAGGGTGTTGGGACTTTTTTCACACACTCCATGGAAAACCTACGGGTCTTACCATTGGGCTTTGTTCCCAAAGAACCAAGGAGAATTTAGGCTTATACATCACTTGTCATACCAGGAGGGAGAGTCAGTGAATGACGTCATTCATCTAGAATTATGCACGGTGCGTTATACCTCATTTATGAGATGGTGCGTATGCTTAGTAGGTTTGAGTAGGGGAGGAGCTTGCGAAATGCGACACTAGCAACACCGGGAGATGTAAATTCATTCTAAAAGCATTTCAAGCAATGGCGTGCAAGCTGGGTTTACCCTTCAGCTGAAAGGAAAGCTAAGGGACCAGCCGCTTCCCTCACGTTTTGGGAATAGAGTTGGACACAAAGATACAGCCTTCCAGATTGCCAGGCAGTAAATTGAATGACTTGCGTTTGAATCAGTTTGATATTAAGGAAAAGACAGTGTCGCTAAGAGAGCTGCAGGAGGTTGTAGGTCAACAAAATTTTGCACGCAGGGTAGTGGCGCCAGGTCGCGCATTCCTGTGAATAATATATGATGCTATGAAGGGCCGCCACCGCCCTTTCCACAGGGCGAGAGTGACAGCGGGTGTGGAACAGAATTTACAAGTTTGGAGCCAGTTTTTTAACATGAGTCTAACTGTAAGGGGCAGGATGTCAGCATTGGTATTTCATGCCAGGATTTGGGGGTATCAGGATCATATCTCTGACTTATGCATTAGGAAGATGATTGCAGGCTGGAGTAAAGAAAGGGGTCCGGTCTAGGATACAAGGGTACCCATATCCCCACAATTGTAAAAAATTGGCCATCGATGGCTGGCTAGTTGCAGGGATGAGTACGAGGCAGCGTTATTTACGGCGGCATCATTGTTAACATATTTTGGCGCATTAAGGATTAGTGAACTGGTAACTATAGGAAAGAGTGACCTGACCAAAGTAGCATTACAATGGCAGGATGCTAGGTGAGAGGTTAGTATGGTCAGGATGTACATTTGCCGATCCAAGGCAGAGCAGTGCGGTAGAGGCGCTGATCTTACTCTAGCACCATGTTCTATAGTGGAGCTATGTCCGGTAAGAGCAGGTGGTGCATATTTGGAAGTCAGGGGGCAAAGACAGGATTACTTCTTGGTGCGGAAAGACATTCTCTTTTAATGATGTATCAGTCATGGAAGACGATAGACATGGCACTGCATAAGGTGGGAATTCAAGGTTTATGGTTTGGTGCACGTTCTGCTAGAATGGGTGCTGCTTCAGCTGCAGCCGCCCTAGGCTACCATCCTGTCGATATTCAAAGGCTTGGGCATTGGTCATTCAACAGTTTACTGTGGATATGTCAGAGCACTCTCTCACGTCTGGGCAGGCACCTGCTTATTTTCTGTCGTTGCAGGTCTGATAATGATGACAAAGCGGCTGCACATTATGACATGTTTCGGGAAGCACACTACACAGTTAAGTCTGTGGGGGGGAGTAATTTGGGCCTCAAAGATAGAGTTCTGATCGAATGGAAGGGGCTTCGAGGAACGCAATGGGGCCAATTCTGCAGAGTGGCTACATTTGGCTTGCAACCCCCAGATGTGTTGTTAATACACTTGGGAGGTAATGATCGGGCCTGTATAGTTGAAAGGCCTTGATCTTGATGTAATATGTGACCTCAGATGGCTGAGGACAACTTACTCTGCTGTGCACATTATATGGTCCACAATCATCCCATGGCTCGCATGGAGAGCAGAATGCCATGTTCAGCGAGTTAACACTGTGCGGAGGAGTGTTAACAGAGAAGTATGCAGAGCTGTATGTAATAGCCATGGATCAGTGATTGGTCACCAGGAGATCTGCATGGATAGGCCTGAGCTCTTTTGGAATGCCCAGCGCGTTCACATTGCGTGGAGGAGTGTTAACAGTGAAATGTATCGGGCAGTGCGCAATGGCTTTGGATTGGTGAATGGTCACCAGAATCCGCATGGATAGGCCTGAGCTCTGCTGCCATGCCCAGCAGGTTAACACTAAGTGGAGGAGTGTTAACAGTGGAGTGCATCGGGCACTGTGCAATGGCCTTGGATCGGTGAATGGTCACCAGGAGATCAGCATGGATAGACCTGAGCTCTTGCAGCACGATGGAGTGCACCTCTCGGACAGAGGTTCGGATTTATTTCTTAAGGACATTCAGGGGGGGCTGCTTTTGGAGCTTCGGAGGTTGGATGGTGGGCATGGGACTTAGCGTTGCTAGTCCCTATGGTGTGGCAGGTAGTGCGAATAGAACAGGTTTCGGTGAGTCCCCTCGCAATCACAGGTAATGTATAGCTCCTCTGACCGCCCAGCACGGTGGATCGTGTGATTACAGTGCTTGGGGGGGGGGGAGATGCGCTGGGGCCACACCCAGACCAACAGTCAACAAGGAGAAGGTGGCTCGAGATCTGGGGGTGGTCAAATTTTGACCAGCTGGGTTCTCGCTGTCTTCACGACCATGAGAACCTGGGGCTAGGGACTCGCCCATTGTTTGGTAAGGGGTCTGTTGAGACCCCTGTGCAGAACCTGATTCCTCACTACGGCAGGAAACCCCTTTTTATGGTGGGCTATAATGATTATTCAATAAAGTGTGGCCCATGTTTATCCCAAGATACCTGTCTCGCGTCATTATTCCGGGGTAGGGGGGCAAAGAAAAGTTGCAAAGATGGGTTTGCATTGAAGAAAAAAAACAATTATTATCATTATGTTCATTATTTAAAATGTTACCTTTTTCTTCACTATGTATTTTACCAAAATGCCAAGACACTCCTTTTTTGTGACAGCTTCCCTATTTTTCTCTTCAGGTTACCCATTTTCTTCAACTTAGAGGGCTCTTGTCTATATGAAGTGCAAGGCACATAGCAAATACTGTCCAGTTCTACAGAGAATACTTGGCTAATATATTTACAGACTTCTGTCTGCATAACACACTGAGGTTTTTGTGTGTACATCACCGCTACTTGATGACAGAATCAGTATCTGACACAATGCATAGTAACATTCATATTATACATACTGTTATACTACTCACTAAGAGAATTTACATATCAGAATCTGCCATTACAAATGTGTGCATTACAAACGAAATTTCCACCAAATGGAAGCTGGTTGTAAGATCAAGAAGACTACCACAGTCCAGCAGTAGGGAGAGGCTGATGAGGGAGGCATTTTTCAGTTTTGCTTTCCATCAGGAGACTCCTGTCACCACAACATTTGAAACACCTGGCCAGAAAGATGCCTTAGGATAGGTAGGGTATTTCCTCAAGGCCTGGCCCTGATGGCAGGCAACCCCAGGAGAGTAGACATCAAATCAGTTTGCTCTTTTTAGTGTTGTCTCTACACAAGAGGGCATCCTGCTGTTTAACACCTGAGTGAGAAAAGGTACTTTCAAGATGAACTGGTCAAAGGGAAGGTTTTGCTGTAGTTTGGAAAGCCTTAAGTAAGGAGAGGAAATTTTCCTTTACTATCTTCATTGCTCTTGAGATATTTAACTATGTGCCCAAGAAATGTTGTGGGTGATAACTTGGTTGTGGTTGTCTTTAGTAAACGATCCAGGCAGGATGAGATATGGCATTGGGTGGTTTCACAAGTGAGTGTTGCATAGGCTATGTCTTCAAATCATGCCTTTTAAAGTATGAAAGTAGAAGCAGTTAGCAAAACTCTCAATAGAAGAACAGCACTCAAGGATTTTTTTTGGGGGGGGGGAATTAAGATATTAAATGAGCATGAGAGAGCCCCTCTAGTTAAGTTGAGTTACTATCAATAAACCAATCCATCCTCCATGAAAAGCCTCAAAATTCTTTTGCCTATCCAAGTGACACCTCGAGCTAATAATGCAAAACTTGTCATCCATGATATACAAATATGCCAGATTGCAAGCTGATCTGATAAAGACTGCCAGGGCGACAGCACATTGAAAAGTGCTGAAAATTGACACATCCGCTCCTCCTCCCCCCTCCGCCCAGTTTCTAAACTGGCATATATCATATACTTCTTTCTATACTACTGATGGAAGTTATTCAGAAATGTTGAGAATGAGTCACTTTGATATGTTTGGCGAAATTCTGAAGAGTGTCTCAAATGTTATTAAGGTTTTTGTGCCACATTAAAGTATGTTGCAGAAGGTACTGGCATAATCATGCTCTGCAGACTCAGCTTTTCCCCCCTTGAGGTAGAATGTCCCCAGGAATCTATAGCCACCCATTGACTCATCTCCAATGGAAACTGACAAACTACTAACTTTCATTCTCTCTTGTGTTACCTTTTGTCTGTTAGAACTGGTTGTCATTTTAAACCACAGCAACAGAGGTATGGGTGAACTCACAGTAGCATTTCTTTAGGAACATTGTAAATTCATGTGCCTCAGAAAGCAACAAAGAACCAGGACAAGGCAAAGTATATTTGCTGGTCTCAGGCACTCCTTCCTCCCCATCTGAATCTGGGCTTGAAAAACCAAGGCAAAGTATGGGTATCTGGGGGATAAGTTGTAAGCAAGCACAATTGGTGACATTGCACACCATCAATTCCAACCATAACCATATCTGATATGGCCTTAGTTTCCAGTTCCCTGGCTTTATGGAATTAGTTTCCCCATGAAATACCCTTAACTTTGGTCCTAAACTACAGACTAGATATTTTCACAGCTACAAAACAGCATCTGAAATGCTGTTGTATAGCTCTGCATGTGTAGCACAAATGATGGTATCATCGTCACTCACTGCCACTGATGAAAGGTTTCTTTGGTGATTTGGGAGTACATGTGACTTGTACACAATGCAACTAAGTCACACCCTCAAATCAACAAAGTAAGGCTGTAATCAGGAGTGATTTCCTGCTGCTTCTGATGTCATTCCTGTTCTGCATGAAGAACTGTGCAACAGGATTTCAGCCAACATTTTATTAAACACTAGCCAGAATCCTATTGTTTAAATACACTAGCATAAGTTGAATGGTGTAAATTGCAAAAGCAAGTTGTTCCTAATGAAGGAATGGAGTCTCCTCTTTCTTACCACACACCAATTTACATCATGTCTTGACTGCAACGCGCTCTACATGGAACTACCCTTGAAAAGAGTCTGGGATTTTTGACTAGCACATCATGAAGCAGTTGGGTTGCTAATTGGTGCACAGTTTTGTGTTCATATGACCCACATACTGACCTGCACCGGTTGCCAGTTGCTTAGGTAAAGGTTCCCCTTGACATTTAGTCCAGTCGTGTCCGACTCTAGGGGGCGGTGCTCATCCCCGTTTCCAAGCCATAGAGCCAGCGTTTGTCCGAAGACAGTTTCCGTGGTCACGTGGCCAGCATGACTAGACACGGAATGCCGTTACCTTCCCACCGAGGTGGTACCTATTTATCTACTCGCATTTACATGCTTTCGAACTGCTAGGTTGGCAGGAGCTGGGACAAGCGACGGGAGCTCACTCCGTTGCGTGGATTCGATCTTACGGCGGCTGGTCTTCTGACCCTGCAGCACAGAGGCTTCTGCGGTTTAACCCACAGCGCCACCACGTCCCTATTTGCTTACCAGGCCAGTTGCTTACCAGGCCCAATTCAAGGATTTGGTCTTAAACTTTAAAGCCTTAAATGGCTTGTGGGCTGGCTTGTGGCAACCCTGCCCAGAAGTTAAGATCTTGAGAAGATGCCCTCTTAAAAATACCAGCCATTTCAGAGATCTATTTTACCAGCATGTGGAAGAGAGCCTTCTCTTGTGTGGTTCTTAGACTATGGAATGCACTCCCTTCTGAATTATGATCTGTTTCCACTTTGACTAATTTTATGAAGGAAGTAAAAGTAAATCTTTTCAGATGGATTTATGATGTATAACCTGCCTCATGGGCTTAAAAAAACAAAACCTTTTATGCATTTTAATTGCCTTTAATGTATTTACTTGTTTTAATGGTTTTACAGTAAGGTTGGTTAAATGTTGTTATGATTTTTATATGGCTTTATTCTTTTAAGAAGTTTGTAAGTGTCCTTGGGTGCTATCTTTTAGTGGAAAGGCAGAGTATAAATATAGAGTCTGTCTACACTGGCATACAATATAGCTATGGTATATGGTTTCCTGATACCACTGTTTGGCATGGGGGGAAAAGGCCTTGTCCATTTGTGTTTCTATTCAAAACAATCCACTCATCCCCTTTAAGAGCTGGCCCATATCTTTCTGGCACTGTGTGGCACAGAAAAAAAGACCTCATCTGCTTGTGTGTCTACTTAAAATGATCCACTCTTACCTTTTAAGAGCTGGCCGGTATCTTTCTGGCACAGGGCTAGGGCATGCAATGTTTTGGGCATGATTCATTGAGATGCAAAATAGCTCTTTGTTCTACCTTCGCTGATGGGTACTTGAGTTAAAATAGATTGCACTGAAGATAGGTAAAGGTAAAGGTTCCCCTTGACATTTAGTCCAGTCGTGTCCGACTCTAGGGTGCGGTGCTCATCCCCGTTTCCAAGCCATAGAGCCAGCATTTTGTCCGAAGACATTTTCCATGGTCACGTGGCCAGCGCGACTAGACACGGAACGCCGTTGCCTTCCCACCGAGGTGGTGCCTATTTATCTACTCGCATTTTTACATGCTTTCGAACTGCTAGGTTGGCAGGAGCTGGGACAAGCGACGGGAGCTCACTCTGTCGCGTGGATTCGATCTTACGACTGCTGGTTTTCTGACCTTGCAGCACAGAGGCTTCTGCAGTTTAACCTGCAGCGCCACCACGTCCCTGCACTGAAGATAAGGACCTTTTAAGCACCAGCCAGATTGCACCAAATTTCACAGTGTGGACAGGCCAAGTTAACAACAGCAGCAGCAGCAGCTACAATAATAAATTGCATGCCTCTGCATGACAAGAAATACAAGTCCCAACTCCTTAACTAATAGCAGTTTGTTACTGTGACATGTGCTGTTTGATGTACACTAATGTAAGCAATAGGTTTTTAACCATTTAGTTTTTAAATATCATTTCCAGTCAAATTATCGGTGGATTTTAAAAACACACACAAAACACTTTAAATTTGGCCTTCAATTTAACATCACGTTTATATAGAATTTTAATAAGTATTAATTAAACATATAACCTTGATGACAAGGCATAAAGGGGAATTGCAAAGTGCAGCCGCCTTAGGCAACCTTCCCTGCCTCGTCAACAGATAATACAAGATTTTCAGGACTATTTACCTGTTAATCAATAAAATATAAGGCATTACCATAGCAACCACCATAATGCCTTGGCAGCACTTATGTAACCTTTGGGACATACACAGCTTTTCAGAGTAGCAATTATGGTATCTTAAGTGGCTAGAAACGGTCTTTTACACTTCAACCTGAAACTCCAAAGGCATTACGGTAGTATAAAAAATGCAAGCTATCTCTTGTAAGATGCCAAGCATTTTTGTACCATAAATGACCTTCTTTCCTGTGACCTTGATTCCCCTCTGAAGCCTGTAGGTTACCTTTTTTCTTCTATTTCTTTTTTTAAAAATTGTGTCCTAAATAACACTCTAGAGACCTTCCGATCACAGAGTCTTCCCCCATGCACAAAGTTTTGTAATGTATAGTATGCAGCAGTAAGCTGCAAAATTAGATTACATACTTCAAACTATTTCTCTTGTTTCACCTGAAATACGGCTGTGGGGGTGCTGTTTAGGAGTAGAGCCAGGGTCAGGAATTCAATACTCCACTGTACCTCCCAGGAGAAGAGCCAGTCTATGTATTCTTGGTACAATTCTAGAGAGCGCCTAGAAGGAGGGAATGTTATATAGCAGCTGATCACTACCTAGAAAAGCCTGATAAAGGTTGCCCTAAATCAGAATTGGCTTGACAGTACATGTTATAATTATTATTATATACCAGAGTGTGGCAGCCACCTCATGCTCCAGATGCAGATTTATTTATTTTATTTATTTATTTAGATTTATACCCCACCCATTTAGTGAGCATGCCACTACTATGGGCAGCATACAAAATATAATACAAAATGGGCAGAAAGCAGCTGTAAGGTCCTAAAGAATAGGGCGGAGTTGGCCATGCAGTCAACCTTGAGGCCCTTATTTCAGTCTGCTACCGTTGTGTGGGTTGAAGGATGTTGTCATCACTACTAAAATAGGATTCAATTACCAGTCCAATTAGGCTTTTGTTATGTTGAAGAAGGATGAGTAAGTATATTATGTGGCTTAAGTCAGCCCTGGCATATATTGTTAAAATATGCTCATAATTAGTTCTATATTCTACTCCATGGATAGGCAACATTTTGGTATCTAGACATTGTTGGACCTATCAGCCTTCATTAATAGCTATGTTAGTGAGGGCTGATGAGAGTTATAGTCCATCAACATTTAGAAAACCATAAGTTGCACTAACTATTGTTATTTTGCCTTTACCATTTCTGTGGGATACAAAATTAGGCTGAGTCCTTACCCACCACTCTTCTGTATTGTTCAGATATGATTTAGTTTATTTTGACAGATACTTGTCAAAACACCTCAAAATGTGAAGTAAAACTGGACACAACGGTGAACAAGATACAATGTGTTAATGTTATGACTCTCTAGAGCTAAAAACTACTTTCACCTATATCAAGAGCTTAGAGGTAACTAGTTACAATTAATATTTACTTGTAACTAGTTATGTTTTTATAATAAGAGGGTAACTAAGTTATGCTTGAAAAGTAATATAACAAGTATTTGCAAAGTTAGCTTTTGGTGTTTGTTATGCATAATATTTTCTAGTTACAAGAAAAGGCCCTTTTAAGGAATTTTAAGGGCCATTATTCAGGTTTTTATGCCATGCTGTTACCAGTCCTAAGCAGCATGGAAAGTTATGTTTCATTTAGTCTGCTATATTTTTGGAAGTATTTCCAAAGTCATGACTGGATGCAAGAAGGAACCGGAGATTATTTCCCAGCAATTTTCTGGGAATCAGTGAGGAAAATGTGATGCATTGGTAATACACAACACAGCAAATTACCCTTGCAGAGAGAGGAATGATAATGATAATGGCAATTGGGCTGCCTCGAGTAACAAGTAATATAATGAGTTGTCTTTAAAATGATGGTCCAAGCTCTGTTTATATCTGTACCCAGATACAGTACCCAGCCTTCAGCATTTTGTTGCCAATGCTATTGGAAGTACCACAGTCTACATTTATCTAGAATGGTGGCTACCTCAGCTCAAGAATGTAAGCCTAAAGGTACTCGTGGATGCCCATGTGTAAAACCATTTCTGTTCACAGCAGGGGAAATAAACTGATAATACCATTCCAAATAACAAATATTTTAACTGGAAACTGCTTGTTCCAGTGTCACATGCCACATCAGCCTTGCCCATTTTTTTTAATTTTAAGCTAGAAATTTAAAAAGTGTTCCTGACATCCTTTGTGCGTACATTTAGAGTAACACAATTTTCAGATGGGCTTCTTTATGTGCTTCAAAAGAGTAACCTTTCCTTGGACCCACTCCAGTTGGGATTTACAAAGGCAGCTTGGTACATGTGGTGGTACATGTATTATCCTGGTACAGACCCAGGCTTTGGCTGACACTGCAATAGAACAAATATATACCAGACAATGCAATCCAGTAACTAATGGTGTCTTTTTTCTTCCAATCTGGGCAAGCCCATCTGTTATCAACTAAGTCCATGATGCCAATAGAGGAGTCCAAGTGGAAATTGATTTGTGTGTTCTAACAGTTATCACATTTACCATCTGACCCTGTGTGGACAATTCCTAATTTGCATGATTATATTGTAAATGATCACGTTTGTGTGATTTCCCCCCTTGAATGTATGTTGTAGAGCACAATCCCCTACTGCAGTTCCCTGAAGACTTGCATCATATTGACTGTGACCACTGGTTATGAGATGGGTAAGGCATGCAAGCAAAATGCCCTGAACGATGCCTGTTTGCAGAACAGCAGTTGAAGTCTCACTGAAGGTTCATTGATAAGTGGACCGTGTAACATTAGCTTTTAAAAAGAAATCCAAGGAAAAATCCAAGAAGGTACAGACTGGTTAGCATAACATCTGTTCTAAGTAAATTTATGGGAAGTGTAATTAAAAAGAAATTGTCAGACATAGAGAAGGGCAAGCCTTGCTGGAAAAGAATCAACATGGCTTCTGTCTCACTAACTTTTTATAGAGCTCTTTGAAAGTACCAAAGCACTTCCATTTTGTCAGGATTAAGTTTTACTTTATTCAACATCTTCCATCCTCAAAGTACTTATTCAGAGGTTGCACAGCCTGAGAGAAATAAAGGGAAAATAAGTGTTGTAAACAGAGTTTGGAATGATAGGTCTAAAAAAGAAAAACAAAACAAAACACAAACTCCCCCCAACAGTCCAAAAGAATTTGATGAGGGCCTCCCTTCGCCAAAAATAAAAAATAATTTAAAAAAATAGTTTCCCCTCATCATTTTTACACTTCCTCCTTTTCTATTCGAAACCCAGAATGGAACCATGCAGGATACACGTGACTTCTCTGAAAGCCAACAGGTGTTCTGAGAAGCCTTCCAGAAGTGCTTATTGTGTAATTTCTGCTAGGGTGCTATAGAGTTTTAGTTGTAGAATTCTCTAGTCTTGACTGCTTTCTCCCAACCTTCAGATCATTCTGTCATATCCATTGTAGAACACTAGGTCCCAAGTGTACCTAGCAACATGAACCAAATATCTTCTTAGAAACATGCTAGTCTCATTGCACAAAATCTTCCATCATATGCAAAAATCTCAACCATATCAATTATAAACGTCTTACCCTATTTAAAATCCATGTTGTTGAATGGGTATATTCACAGAGGCCTAATAAAAGTTAAGAACTAGCTCAAGGGCATTGAACAAGTCTTCTAGTTGACCAACATTCACAGATGGAAACTCTATCTGAATTTCATTACATTTTAAACAATAGCTGGAAAAATACAGATAGGTTCAGAAGCTATTATCTAGGCCATAATTCAGGCAGAGACAATAGGGATTTTCATAGCCCTTTGTGTTCTGCTCTGGAATTCCTTACTCTTTATGTTTGTAGATGAATTCCTCATCTGCTTTTGCAGCTGGTAAATAGCTGAAAAAGTGGATATATCCAGGGAGCTTTTGAAACAATGAATAGCCCATCTTACCAAAGGCTCAGCTTTGTTCTCAATGAGCATAGTGCTGTTGTTGCTCCTCAGTATGAAAAATCCAATTGGGGCGTGATAGGTACATTGCATTCTGGACTGATATCAAAATGAAATGTACAGTTCTAATAATGGAATGATTAGATTCAACATACTGTGTACTTTTTAGTAGCAACACAAATAATGTTATGTGTTCCCCCATTTCACTTTTAGAACTAAATCATCTCCACTCTAAACATTAATTGTCCTTTCATATTTCAAACCCTGAATCTTCAGGACATTTTAATTAGTAATAATTATGTGCAGTCAAGTCCATTCTGACTTATGGTCACCATTTCCAGAGTTTCCAAAATATAGAGTTCTCAGAAGTAATTTACCATTAATTTCTTCTGGAGGCATCCATGGACTATGTCTGGCCTGTTTTGGAGTGTCCACTTTTACCACCATGGATTGAGAAGAGCAGATGATTTCTGGGAGAGACGTTCTGACAAGTATCGAGGTTCTAAACCCAAGGTTACAAAGGCTGGCTCTTCTCCCAGATGACACAGTAGGGAACTGAACTCCCAATTTCTGGCTCTACAACCAGATAACCAAAGCACTGTGCTATCCAACCAGTTCAGGATATTTTACTGTATTTTTTAAAAAAATGTCTGGCTGGCATTTTCTGAAGATGGGGGAAGGGGATGCTGAAGTGCATGTGTGCCATTAGAAATGAAGATGGAAACTTAACATTTTCTTCTGCTGAAGGTTTGAAATATACTATCAAACATTTCAGTGGCCATTGCAATAGTACTACATATAACAGACAGTGAAAGTGGTTTGCTTCTTGAAAGACTACTGGAAAACGTCATTGGGGAGTTTTCTGTTAGGTAACGCCTAGCATTCCTCTCTCTCTCTCTCCATCTCTCTCTCTCTCTCTTTCACCTTTATTTATATATCACCCCATTAGTGCACACACTATTCTGGGCAGCTGAGAAGTTAAAATTTAAAAATCTCAGACTCCACATAACAATACATATGGCAATATGGTGATAAAAAATACAAAAATAAAATAAAAGAAAGAACAAGAATAGAAAAAATAAAATGTTAAAATTAATAGCATCCAGGAGACTCACTTGTTAAAGACAGCTTTGAATAGTTATGCTTTCAACAATTTCCTGAACATAAGGAGGGAAGGAGCCTGTCGTATCTCTGTTGGTAACCTACTCCAGAGACTGGGGGCCACCACCAAGAAAGCCCGATTTCTTGTCTTCACCTTTCTGGCCTTCCTCATTGTGGCCACTTTTAGCACTATGGATTGAGAGGAGTGGGTGTAGGTAGCTGATTTCTGGGAGAAACGTTCTGACAAGAATTGAGGTGCTAAACCATTAAGGGCTGTATAGGTGATAAGCAGCACCTTGAATTAAGCATAGAAACTGACAGGATTCAGTGAAGGCGTGCCACGACTGGGGATTTATGTTCAAATTTACTAAACAAATAAATCAGTCTGGCTGCCGCATTTTGGACCTGTTGATGTTTCTGTGTTTTTTCAAGGGCAGCCGCACATAGAGAGCATTGCAGTAGTCTATTTTTGAGATTACCAATGAAAGAACTATTGTTACTAGGCATTTCTTATCAAGGTAGAGGTGCAACTGGGCAATCAACCAGAGTTAATGAAAGGCACTCCTGGCCATGGGCAATATTGGAGCCTCCATAGAGAGTGCTGGGTCCAGGAGAACCTCCCAAACTGCAGACCCAGTCCTTCAGGAGGAGTGTAATCCCATCAAGGCTAAGTAAATTTCCCCTCTAACCAGTCCGACAATCCTCCTAACAGTAGGATCTCCACTTTATCTGGGTTTCAGTTTCAGTTTCTTGGCCCTCATTCAGTCCATTATCAATGCTAGACAGTGCTCAAGTTCCTATAGCATCAACTGCTGATGAAGCAAAGTAGAGATAGAACTGTGTATCATCAGCATACAGGTGACAGTGCCCAGACCCCAAATCTCCAAATGACCTCCCAGCAGCTTAATGTTAATTTAATTAATTAAATCTTAATTAAAAGGCATTGAGGAGATGGTTGACCCTTGTGGGACCTGATAGCAGAGATCCCAAGGGGTGGAGACTGCATCCCCAAGCTACAGTATATCATCTGGGATTGGCCATCTAGAAAGCATCAAAACTAGGGATGAATGGAGTCTCTGATCTCTAAACTTGATAGCTTTCCCAGAAAGATACCATGGTTGCTGGTATCAAAGGTCACAGAAAGATCCAGACAGACCAGCCAGGTTACATTTTCTCATCTGCCTCACTTAGCAGATCATCTTGCAGAGTGACAATGGGATTTATCATCATTTCTTTTAAACAGGAAGGCTTTCCTGAAGAAAGGCATTGATAACATATGAGACACATTCTACTGTAGTATCCTTGGCAGATTTGAATAACCATGATGGGCAAGAATCTAAGACAGAGCAGTACCCGTACAGTGTGCAAGTGCCTTGTCAATATCCTCAGGCCTCCTTAACTTGACTATCATCCAGAAGGACTTCAAGCAGATACTGCATTGAGCCTTCTGTTTCAGCCTAGGAACTATCTGGATAAACTCCCTGACTGGAGATTTAGTTCCCAACAATTGGAAATTCTAAATCAATCAGTTATGACAATTGAAATTCTGGAGGCATGGAAGAAACAGAAAAATGGGAAAGCCCCTGGACCAGATGGACTTCCAGCAGAATACTATAAGGCATTGGAAGAAACTATTATAAAACTGAATAGAACACTAAACAGCAGCAGTCCACATTTCAACATTTTCTTGAAGGTGCTAGTTGTAATAAGTATCTGGTTAGGTATCTGGCTGTGGACCCAAGGGTTGGGAATTTGATTCTCCACTGTGACTCCAGAGAGAAAACCCAGCCTGTGTGGCAAGGTTCACATTCCCATGATGCCCCTCAAGAGAAGGGAATGGTAAACCACTTCTGAGTACTCTGTACATGGAAAATCCTGAAAAGCTTTTGCTGTAAGTCAGAATTGACTTGATGGCACATGATTATTAAGACAAACAGACCAATATTTCAATTCATGTTTTTCTTGTCCTATTAAATATATGTTGCTAAGAAAGGCAAAGATACCAATATTATGAGCAGATATTTCCTTTTTTAATTTTTTTTAAATGCTCATCGAGAAAAGGGCACTTGGACACATTTTTCCCAAGTGTCTGCTTTATGCTATTCACAAAAGATTTTAAATTATGAATAACTACTAAATCACCATAATCCCCCTCATATTAGAGAACATAGCAGCTTCCCAGGAGGACTGCAATCTGTCCTGTCAACAGCCCTTAGATTAAGTGTCTTAATCTGATTAAGGGCAGATGAAGAGTGCAATGACATGATAGAATTTCAGTCTATCCTATTAATTAGCCTTGGATTAGGGGATCTTTTCTTTCATAAAGGCTGCTAAAATTGGAAGTGAAAATGAGAAGGAACAATGCCTTACAATGCATTGTGTTACATACCACACATATCGTATGGAAGTTCACTGCTGTGTTGTGGGAAGTTTAAAATTGGCCTCATAACTAAATATTTATTCAGAGAGACATTACTGTAGAATTCTTTGTGACCATCACAAAAGGAACACCTGATCCTGCTGTTCCAATAAATTTGGTAAGAAGGAAAAGAGAAGATGCTTGCACCAGCTTCTCAACTCAGACACTCCCAAAAGGAAGACATTTTAAAAACTATTTTTTAGAGAAATGGATAGTAGGATGCCTTCAGAACGTCTTCCATTCAAGAGAAAAGGTCCATTTTAGCATGATAAACTCTACACATTTAAATTAGCATGTAAGTCAGTTTCTGAATTATCCTTTATTATTTGGAAAAGTGATACAGTGGTGCCTCGACTTACAAACGTCCCGACATACGACCATTTCGAGTTACGACCAGCTCCAGCCGCAAATTTTTGCTTCTACTTGCGACCGGAGCTTCGAGTTACAACCAGAAAAAAGGCAGGGAAAAAAGGCAGGGAATTCAAATTGCTAACCGTTGGTAGGCGAAGAGGCTTCGGACTGCCTGGTAAGGTGCTGCTTTCTACTTTTAAAAAAATGTTCTGGGTGGGTTTTGCAGTGTGGTTTTGGGCTGGGTGGTGGGATTATGTTTCTATGCTGTGATGAGTCTTGCAGGGTTTGTTTTTTTTGGGGGGGGGTTTCCCCCATTTCCGATGGGTCTTGCAGGGTTTGTTGGTTTTTTTAGTGTTTTTTTTCCCATTTCCGATGGGTCTTGCAGGGTTTGTTTGCTTTTGGGTTTTTTTCCCCCCATTTCCAATGGGTCTTGCAGGGTTTGTTTGTTTTTTGGGGTTTTTTTCCCCATTTCCGATGGGTCTTGCAGGGTTTGTTTGCTTTTTGGGTTTTTTTTTTTTTCAATTTCCGATGGGTTTTGCAGGGTTTGTTTGTTTTGGGGGTTTTTTCCCCCCATTTCCAATGGGTCTTGCAGGGTTTGTTTGTTTTTGGGGGTTTTTTTCCCCATTTCCGATGGGTCTTGCAGGGTTTGTTTGCTTTTTGCTTTGCTTTTTTTGCATTTCCGAAGGGTCTTGCAGGGTTTGTTTGCTTTCTGCTTTGCTTTTTTTTGCATTTCCGATGGGTCTTGCAGGCTTTGTTTGCTTTTTGCTTTGCTGTTTTTGCATTTCCGAAGGGTCTTGCACGGTTTGTTTGCTTTCTGCTTTGCTTTTTTTTGCATTTCCGAAGGGTCTTGCAGGGTTTGTTTGCTTTCTGCTTTGCTATTTTTGCAATTCCGAAGGGTCTTGCAGGGTTTGTTTGCTTTCTGCTTTGCTATTTTTGCAATTCCGAAGGGTCTTGCAGGGTTTGTTTGCTTTCTGCTTTGCTTTTTTTTGCATTTCCGAAGGATCTTGCATGGTTTGTTTGCTTTCTGCTTTGCTTTTTTTGCATTTCTGAAGGGTCTTGCATGGTTTGTTTGCTTTTCTTTCTTTTTTTTCCTTCAGCCGGAATGGATTAATCGCGTTTCTGATGGGTCTTGCATGGTTTGTTTGCTTTTTGCTTTGCTTTTTTTGCATTTCCGAAGGGTCTTGCGCAGTTTGTTTGCTTTTCTTCCCCCCCCCCCCCCTTCGGCTGGAATGGATTAATTGCATTTCCGATGGGTCTTGCAGTGTTTTGTGTGTTTTTTTGGTGATTTTTTTCTTTGGCCGGAACAGATTAATTGCATTTCAATGCATTCCTATGGGAAATGGTGCTTCGACTTACAGCCATTTCGAGTTATGACCGGAGTTCCAGAACCAATTAAGTTCGTAAGTCGAGGCACCACTGTATTGCATTCTAAATATTGATATTTAATTTCCTTGACCTGAAATATCTTTAGCTTTTCTTTTCTTTCTGTTTCCTGTCTAGAATAAAGAGCAGACACACTTTCACTCTTCATATCCACATTTATCTCTTCTGTACCTACCTGCAAAAGAGTGTGGCACTAAAAAAAAAAAGGTATTATAATTTGTAAACATTGTCTATATTTCTGATCTTCTGTTGAAGTCTCTAGGGTTGTACTGATTCTCCCAGCAAACTTTGATTTAATTCATTTAAATTTGACTTGTCTTTTTCTCCAAGAGAATTATATTCCCAAAAAAAAACTGCCATAAAATATGAGCTGAACAAACAGAATGATATAGAGATAAACGGCAATGTCTTGTTGTCATTGCTGAACAGTTCTGTACAATGAAACTCATACTACTCACATCAGGTAATGATAATTCTCTATATAAACAGATCACCAGGTGATGACTGTCTGTTTATAGTGATTGTCCCTTTAAGTAGACAGGCACTTCTGCCCACATAAATAGATAAACAACACTTGTGTGCATACATTCTTTGATGACCTTTCTCAGAAGAATATTATTGAGCAGTCTCCTGACTGGTGAAGTCCTGGATCATTAGAGGTAATCTAATTAAATGCTTAAATAAAGCCAAAAACCTGAAGAAGATAGGTAAAAAATGGGGGAAAGGATATTATAATCTCTTTGCTGCTCCTTTGTTTCTACTGATCAGCATGGTTCTTGTTAACTGTCCATTTGAGAGGACTGTTGTTAAAAACTGGACACTGATGAATCATTCTTGAATCAGGTGCCACTGCTGGAATTAATCTAACATACTGGTATTTCTTGCTTCAGTAAACCCAGTTCTGAAAACAAGAAAGATGTTACCAAAGCAGTACTGGCCTCTAGGCTTCCCAATAATTCAGAATCAGTGAATGATCTTTTATGGAAGGACATGTGTTGGCAGTTTTATTCCATGTTCACTTTAAAATTGTAAAAAGGGGAGAATAATGCATTTACAAGGGGGAGGTATTTATCACAAAAATAGAGGAACCAAATGGAAGAAACATGTATTTTCTTTTCATAAAGGGTACAAATAATTATCAGAAAGACAAATAAGTGGGTTCTAGGTCAAATGATGTCTGATTTCTCACTAGAGAAATTAGTTAAACTGAAGCTATTGCACATATCTCAAGAAGGCAAGAGTCACTGAAAAATACAATAACGCTGGGAAAAGTAGAAAGTATTAGAAAAAGGGGAAGATTTAGCACGAGATGCATTTAATCAATAAAGGATCCCACTGGCTGTAGTTTGCAAGACCTGAGCAGGGCTGTTAATGATAGGGCCTCTAAAATGTCTTATGAATAGCCCTGTTCAGGTTTTGCAAACTAAAGCCAGTAGCATTTGGAGATCACTTATTCATAGGACAACCATAAGTTGGAAGTGGCTTGATGACGTATAATAATAATAAGAGCTAGAAGGAACGATCATTTTTACAGTGCAATTACAGAAAATGTATCAACTCTTTTACAATAGTCCTCCCACATCGGTTGTGTGAGATTAAGAGCCATGAGTATATTCACAGAATTCAACCTGGTCTGTCACAGAATATACATTCATACACTCAACAAGGAGGCACAT
The DNA here is from genome assembly GCA_037013535.1 of Intellagama lesueurii. Taxonomy (NCBI): domain Eukaryota; kingdom Metazoa; phylum Chordata; class Lepidosauria; order Squamata; family Agamidae; genus Intellagama; species Intellagama lesueurii. Next base: position 51,350,198 of record JBAJHW010000003.1, on the reverse strand, counting down.
CTAGTTACAGAGACTAAGCAATGCACCTTTGTCATACATGTGTTCTCAAACTTGGTTGTCTCTCCTATGTTATATTTTTAGGGATCTAGTTGAAAAACACCACAATATACAAAGTAGCTTTTAACTACCAAATCAAGAAGAGCAGAAGTTGCTTGTTTGGACATATTTGGGGGGGGGGGGGAATCTAGCTGCCTAATGAAATTCTCAATCTCAACCAGCCAAGTGTGTTCCCCCATGGATATCTCAGCATTTCAGGGCAGCCATGTTAATTTTTTTAAAAATTCAATATTATTTTTATTTTTGTACTTTGAAAAACAAGAAAAATGTACTTACTTCTTTCTTAGGACACAGTAAACACCCACTGCATTATTATAACTAATGCACTAAAACTGAAGATTGAAATATTCATTTCAGTACATTTTCAGATGCTTTGATTTGTTCATTAGTTACAGTATTCCAAATCTGAATAAAGTTATTGGAGAAAGCTTTGAAACAAGGTTTGAAACAAGGCATGAGATTTTTATGTTTATAAAAAGAAGCCATGAATTGAGAAATAATGGTTCAATGACTATGAAAAATATCCCAATCACCCTCACCAGCATTTTCAGAACGACTGACATTGTGCCCTCCAAAGTCATATATGTCCTTTTGCTTAAAGTAGGAAAGGTTCCTATTTTCAACACAGATGCTTTCCAGCTTAAATTCAGGCAGTGACCCAGGAGGTCAGTTAGAAATTTACATGTTGATAATTCCAACTGCTGCTCAGAACCAAACTGAAGAGAGCAGAATACTGGAAGCTCTCCAAGGCACTATAGCCAGTAAATCTTTGCCCCTTTAATTGGGAAGAGCCCAGCTACTTTTGAAACCAGGACCCATATTCAAAATCTGACATAATGATCTTCCAAGCAGAAGAGAGGATGGGGAAGGATTTGAAATGCTATAAAATTCTTCTTGGTTTGATTTTCTACTGATATGTCTCTCTCATTTCCAAAGTGTTCCCTATGCTCTGCTTGAAATATTCATTGCTATAATGATTTCTTAGGGCATTGCTCCTGTACATAAATCTTAGTTCTTCTGATCAGAGGCAGTAGAAACAATTTCAGAGCAACATTTAATTAAAAGACATACAGTAGGTCTGAATATGTTTAGGGAAAAAGTGTGTTTGTTGTTACTGTTGTTGTGTACTCTATATTTGTGGATGTTTTGTGGACGTGGTAGACATATTTACCTTTAAGATTTATCTGTGTATACTATAGGCCAAAATCCTCTTGTGTCATTATGCCAGCAGGAGGGAAAAGGTATAATTCACAGCACCTCAAATTGCTGCTAGTTAACAACCCCACAAGCTGCATTCTACATTGTGTAGCAGTTGGGTGGTGAACAACTAGGAATCCAAGCTGGGACTTGTGGTAATTTGTCACTTCAAGTACATCACCAGCATAACTATGCAAAAGGATTTGAGTCATATAAAGATATATTTACCTTTATAGTGAGAAGCATTTAGGAGTTTGTATAGCTCAGTGCACTGGAATAGGACTCTGAATCCTCACTATACCTTCCAGAGGAGGGGTCAGCCAGGATCACCAGAATCATGTGTGACTGACAGGTTACATGCACATGATAAAAGAGATTCAGATGCCTTCCTCAGGTAATAATTAGGAATGTACACTTGTTTCTGCTTCTGTTTTTACTCCATCTCTCAGAATTCTCCAATAGTTTCTCAGGAAAATTCTGGGCGTTTTAGCCTGCAGACCAACACCTTCATTTCACTCACCTGAAAAAAAAAAAAAAGGCCTAGTTCTCCATGGCTCTATCACAATCTAGGCCTTCATTTAATGTCACAAAGCTACCTGGGTTGAAGCTGCTACAATGCATCCTGGGTGTGTCAGTACTTGGAGAGGCACCTTCTATAGAGCCTGAAGTGTAGTGAGATAACCACACCCAGGAAGCATGAATGGTACATCCCTATTAATGATAATAGTGTTCATGAATAGAATTTCTTAGCTAAAGTGTGACATAAGGGAAGCTGTCCCATTTTGGAGAGAGTTTGGAGAACAACAGTGAGCAAGTATCTGGTGCACAGTCCAAGTATAAATGCAGAACTTGATAAAGTTACCTTTTTTAAAACAAGAACTGACCAGGAGACTGGGAGTTTTGGGTGAAAAAAGCAAGTAAGCAACTTTAGAACACAAATACGTCCTGGTGTCACTTTGTGGGCAATGCTATGGGGACAAGGACCAAGGTCTACTCACTTGTGGATTCAAACTGCCAGGGCCCTAGACACTAGCTGACAGTTCAGAATTCAAGAGCTATAACTTTTTGCATGTTAGACATAAAAGTGTTCTTTTTCCCTATCAAAGAGGTTACAATTACCAGTATATCACATGCTATGTTTGAATGAATACATACATGCACTGCTTTTCTCAAACCAATTCAAAACAAATGTCCCTCAGACTGTTTTGTATTTGCAATAACATGGCTTTAAGTGAGCTAAGGAAGATTATTGTTTGACAGGGAAATGCAAAGTTCCATAATTATGAAGATTCACACACACACACACACACACACACACACAAATCTGTTGTGTGTGGGTCACTGTGTCCCTTTAATAGTCACATGCAAATTGAGGGGAAGTAATTCTGTCATCTCTGGTTCAATACAAATTCTGACACTGTAACTTTTTACAAGCACTCGGGAGTACTCTGTGTCAGGAAAGAGGCATAAGATTTCTTTCTTTTAACAGTACAGAAAGACAGATGAGAGTGTAATATTCAGTCTTCTGGAAGCCTTGAACTACAAAAGGATGAATGATCTTATAACTGAGGTGGTAGATCACACTTTAGAAGCTAGTGGTTAATTTCTGCACTGCTTCAGAGTTCCCGTATGCTGTGGAGGAAGATAATTCTCTCGTGTCTCATTTGCCCACTGGCAAAACTTCAAGAAAATATTTTCTTTCTGACCTGCCAATCCTTTTGTACATGTTGTCTATACAATCTGTGCAGACTGAATTCTTGAAACAAAGCATTAACATACTCTGATAGCTCATCTGGGTGTCAAGCAGGAGACAGTACACTGTAACAGTGAATTATTACTGGGAGCTAGGTTCACAGAAGCCTATAGGTGAACATAGATGTCATTAGATGTCATCTCATACTGTGTTCATATTACCCTTTGCATAGAAGCAAGAGAATCCACTGAACCTGATCCCTAAAATAGTTTTAGTAATATGGATAGATCTTTTAAAATTCAGGCTAAAACCTGAATATTAATTAATATGGGGCTGATGGGAATATGAATCTAAAAACATCTGGTTCCCTATCACAGGTTCATATCAAACATGTTTTGACTGATATCTTTCTCAGTGTTATATAAAATTAAAAGCCATAACAATTATGTCATAAGTGAAAATAATGGCATACTCACCAGCCCCTCATGCACATTATTGCACATTATGGAGCTAATAAGAGCCCCTTCGGGTTTAAACGATTAAGTAAGATGTTTGAATAATTGATGTTGGTAAACCCAGCTTTTATTGGGCTTTCTTTATTCCTCCTAGGATGGTGATCAATAGTATCTCCAATGCACTGGCCGTTAGCAACAATCCATAGCAATTGTTAATGCTTTTAATTTTAATTCCATATACCACTGAGTAGGGGTGCATGCAAGCCTCCTAACTTGCTTTGTAGCTAAATAAAGGGCATACAAATCAGGGTCAACCTGTGCTGTACACTTTAGGAGACATTCTGATCCACTCTGTCTCCAGGTACATGATTTTATCTGTGTGCTTTTGAATTTTCAATAAAAAGTAAAGTACCATGATTGGGGGAAAACACAAATGGCAAATGGAAGAAAATTCAAGAAAAAAAAGTCAGTGTAAACAGCAACTTAAATGTTTTCCTTTGCATTATGGCTCCACAAAATGGCTGGCAGAATAACTACAAGAGGATACATATACCACATGCTAACCTCAGTCTGAGCCTTCCATGCTGTTGGAGTGTTCTAGGGGAGATCTTGTTTTTTTATTGGGGGTTTGGCTATCACTTGCCTTCTGCATTAGCACCAGTAGCTCAGTCTGCTGTCCTTTTTTTATACTTCCTATTTCCTCAATTCAAAGCACTGACCCTCTTTTCAACACTAAGAATTCTGGACCGGTTGAAGAGTGGCTCTTTGCTCTATACTGTAGTTGCACCAAAATTGCACAAATGCCCCATATCTCGACTGGTTTTGCACATTTGTCTGAAGATGTGCTCATTCTTCTGCTGCAAAAAAAAAAAAACCTTTCAAAATGTACTAATTTTTTTTGACAGTGTATGCTTCTGGTACATTTTCAGCATGATTGTTCCTACTGTGATTTAGTATACTTTAATGAAACACAAGGTAATGCCCAAAATCTGGCATAATCTTGTGTAATTATTGGTGCTGAATTGCTGCAAGTTACAAAACCAGAGCAGACATCTGTTTTGTAGAGTTTAAAAGTTATACTTTTTGAATTTCAGTGTCCTCAGTCCACCAGTCACAGTCCTCCCTCCCATGTGTGTAATAATCTGCAAACTGCGGTGCATCGGATGAAATGGTTGGCACACTGCCAAATGTTATGCTAGATAAGACTTGCCAGCCTTCACGATGCCATAAGATGCTTTCATGCTTTTATTACAACAGACTAAAACAGCTACACTCCTGAAAATGTAAGAACATAAGAACAAAAGAAGAGCCCTGCTGGATCTTGCCCAGCTTCCTATATCTCAGAGTGGCCCCACCAGATGCCTCTGGGAGCACACGAGACAACTAGATACCTGTCTCCTGATACCACTCCCCTGCATATGGCATTTTGAGGTACCTTCCTTAGAAAGGTATCTGTTTATGTGCATACTACCTATCCAGCATGAATAATCTAGTCATTCCAAAAGATGTCCTTGAGTGAAAGCTGACACAATCCTCTTTCCAACAAGGTGGTAATGTCCTTTCCTAAAATATACTGTATATCTCAGTATTCAGCTGTCTGCAGCTCAGAATTAGGAATCAATTTGCTATTTCATCATGCCTGCCTTTGATTTCAGTGAGAGTGCCACACAAGCTTATTTAGCACTTTACTTTTCATTAATTTTTGGTTCTGATGCTTTTATATTGGGAGCAGGGAAGCAAGTAGCTGTCAGCTTAGAACACAACTTCATGCATTTGTCAAAACAGTTTCCACTGCAGTCCACAAAAGCCTATGCCACCATAAATTTATCAGTTGTTAAGACATCACAGAAGTCTTTGTTGTATATTTCTGTGGATGCCTGATGCAATTCAACTATTTGGAGAGCCAGCTCCAAATAAATAACACATAGAACTCCTGCCAATTTATCTCGCAGTAGAAGTTACAGTCTGGAGCATGTCTTAACCTTTTTTTTGCCACTTGCCAATATTGACCCTACACATCTCCTCAACTGCTAAAATCAGAGGTCTCTTTTCTTTACCTGCCAATAAAACCTCCAAAGGTAGCAGCCAATAATTGTCATCCCTTGGTCCTGTCAGCTTCATGTATTCTTTGCTTTTTGTTCAATGTCAAGCCTAAGAGTCAAATTTTGTGTCTCACAAAGTAAAGCGTAGAAAATAGTTTCCAGGGACTGAGAGAGAGGAAATCTAAGGAAAAATACATAGCATGCACTTCTTTCATCAACGAAAGTCCCAAAGGAATAAACCTGTTAATAAAACTGCTATCTTTCACACTCTGGAAGTGAAATCAGCAGTGTTCATTGTCAGTGATAATAAGCAGCCATTACTTTGCACTGATAATCCAGTGTTTACTGGAGTCTCCCATAAAAACTCATGTTTCTATCAATTATTATGACTAGATAATTTGTATATATTCAATACTCCCTTTTGTACATAAGTTGAAACATTGCTTCGTATTTTCAAGCTCTCATATTAACAGAATCACCTTTACAATAGAAAACTAATCTGGCATGTGCTAACAAGATTGTAGGCAAAATTGAGTAACTGCAGAACAAGAGGGGGGTATCTGCCTCTTTGAAGAAACTCTTAAACTTGCAGAAGTTTTAAAATACTTAAACTAACCTGTCCCCCATAAGCCGTCTGTTAATTGGTAATTTAGCAAATAACATCAAAGGTGCAACTACAAAGCAGGAACAATATTGAATGTGAATTGATCCACTGGGAATTTGCATCCAGGAAGTCTGGTTTCTCCAGAAGAATTCGCTTTAGTGGATCATACAGGAATCAGCAAGAAATTGCCAGTATGCACTTTTTAGCACCTTGTAAGGTGGGTCTCCCCTTCATGGATCACTGCCTTGTTGTGGCAAAGGGGCTTGAGTAATTCAGAGAAGCTATGGGCTATGCCGTGCAGGGCCACCCAAGACGGACAGGTCATAGTGGAGAGTTCTGACTAAACGTGATCCACCTGGAGCAGGAACTGGCAAGCTACTCCAGTATCCCTGCCAAGAAAACTCCATGGACAGAAATAAAAGGCTAAAAGATATGACGCTGGAAGATGAGCCCCTCAGGTCGGAAGGCATCCAACATGCTACTGAGGAAGAGCAGAGGACAAGTACAAGTAGCTCCAGAGCTAATGAAGTGGTTGGGCCAAAGCCGAAAGGACGCCCAGCTGCGGACGTGCCTGGAAGTAAAAGGAAAGTCCGATGCTGCAAAGAAAAATACTGCATAGGAACCTGGAAAGTAAGATCTATGGACCTTGGTAAGCTGGATGTGGTCAAACAGGAGATGGCAAGAAGAAACATTGACATCCTGGGCGTCAGTGAACTAAAATGGATGGGAATGGGTGAACTAAATTCAGACAATTATCATATCTACTACTGTGGGCAAGAATCCCGTAGAAGAAATTGTCAAGGTAAATTTACAGGCCTGAGCAGAATAAGGTGTGTTAATGAGCAGCCATAATGAACAGGTGTGTAGAAATGCTGAGTCATGATGACTCAGGAGAGCTGACTCATGTATGATGCAATGTCTAATGTGATTGGACACAGATAGATTTGTATAAGTATATATGTGTACTCTGTACAGTAGATGTACCTTCCTCCTGTTCTGATGAGTGTTATGCTGCCGGACTGCACTGCTGTATATAGCCTGTAAATACACACTGGTGTGGGTGAAGCTACCTGTGTGTGCGTGATTCTTTTGGACTGCCTGGACTGGACTTTATTCTACTAAACCTGCTAATTTCCGCGTTCTTGCACTAACAGTCAACTAATAGTCAACAAAAGAGTGGGAAAAGTTGTACTGGGATACAATCTCAAAAACGACAGAATGATTTCAATACGAATCCAAGGCAGACCTTTCAACATCACAGTAATCCAAGTTTATGCACCAACCAACGATGCTGAAGAGGCTGAAATTGACCAATTCTATGAAGACTTACAACACCTTCTAGAACTGACACCAAAGAAAGATGTTCTTGTCATCATAGGGGACTAGAATGCTAAAGTAGGGAGTCAAGAGATAAAAGGAACAACAGGTAAGTTTGGCCTTGGAGTTCAAAACGAAGCAGGGCAAAGCCTAATAGAGTTTTGTCAAGAGAACAAGCTGGTCATCACAAACACTCTTTTCCAACAACACAAGAGGCGACTCTACACATGGACATCACCAGACGGGCAATACTGAAATCAGATTGATTATGTTCTCTGCAGCCAAAGATGGAGAAGCTCTATACAGTCAGCAAAAACAAGACCTGGAGCTGATGGTGGCTCTGATCATCAGCTTCTTATAGCAAAATTCAAGCTTAAACTGAAGAAAGTAGGAAAAACCACTGGGCTAGTCAGGTATAATCTAAACCAAATCCCTTATGAATACACAGTGGAAGTGAAGAACAGATTTAAGGAACTAGATTTGGTGGACAGAGTGCCTGAAGAACTATGGATGGAGGCTCGAAACACTGTACAGGAGGCAGCAACAAAAACCATCCCAAAGAAAAGGAAATGCAAGAAGGCAAAGTGGCTGTCCAACGAGGCCTTACAAATAGCAGAGAAGAGAAGGGAAACAAAATGCAAGGGAGATAGGGAAAGTTACAGAATATTGAATGCAGACTTCCAAAGAATAGCAAGGAGAGACAAGAGGGCCTTCTTAAATGAACAGTGCAAAGAAATAGAGGAAAATAATAGAAAGGGGAAAAACAGAGATCGGTTCAAGAAAACTGGAGATATCAAAGGAACATTTTGTGCAAAGATGGACATGATAAAGGACAAAAATGGTAGGGACCTTACAGAAGCAGAAGACATCAAGAAGAGGTGGCAAGAATACACAGAGGAATTATACCAGAAAGATCTGGATGTTCCGGACAACCCAGATAGTGTGGTTTCTGACCTTGAGCCAGACATCCTGGAGAGTGAAGTCAAGTGGGCTTTAGAAAGCACGGCTAACAACAAGGCCAGTGGAGGTGATGGCATACCAGTGGAACTATTTAAAATCTTAAAAGATGACGCTGTTAAGGTGCTACACTCAATATGCCACCAAGTTTGGAAAACTCAGCAGTGGCCAGAGGATTGGAAAAGATCAGTCTACATCCCAATCCCAAAGAAGGGAAGTGCCAAAGAATGCTCCAACTACCATACAGTTGCACTCATTTCACAAGCTAGCAAGGTTATGCTCAAAATCCTACAAGGTAGGCTTCAGCAGTATGTAGACCGAGAACTCCCAGAAGTACAAGCTGGTTTTCGAAGGGGCAGAGGAACTAGAGACCAAATAGTTAACATGCACTGGATTATGGAGAAAGCCAGAGAGTTCCAGAAAAACATCTACTTCTGCTTCATTGACTACGCAAAAGCCTTTGACTGTGTGGACCACAGCAAACTATTGCAAGTTCTTAAAGAAATGGGAATGCCTGACCACCTTATCTATCTCCTGAGAAATCTATATGTGGGACAGGAAGCAACAGAACTGGATATGGAACAACTGAGTCGTTCAAAATTGGGAAAGGAGTATGGCAAGGCTGTATATTGTCTCCCTGCTTATTTAACTTATATGCAGAATACATCATGCAAAAGGCAGGACTGGATGAATCCCAAGCCGTAATTAAGACTGCCAGAAGAAATATCAACAATATCAGATATGAAAATGATACCACTCTGATGGTAGAAAGTGAGGATGAATTAAAGAACCTCTTAATGAGGGTGAAAGAGGAGAGCGCAAAAAAAATGGTCTGAAGCTCAACATCAAAAAAACTAAGATCATGGCCACTGGTCCCATCACCTCCTGGCAAACAGAAGGGGAAGATATGGAGGTAGTGACAGATTTTACTTTCCTGGGCTCCATGATCACTGCAGATGGGGACAGCAGCCACGAAATTAAAAGACGCCTGCTTCTTGGGAGGAAAGCGATGACAAACCTAGACAGCGTCTTAAAAAGCAGAGACATCACCTTGCCGACAAAGGTCTGCATAGTCAAAGCTATGGTTTTTCCAGTAGCGATGTATGGAAGTGAGAGCTGGACCATAAAGAAGGCTGACCGCCGAAGAATTGATGCTTTTGAATTGTGGTGCTGGAGGAGACTCTTGAGAGTCCCCTGGACTGCAAGGAGAACAAACCTATCCATTCTGAAGGAAATCAACCCTGAGTGCTCACTGGAAGGACAGATCCTGCAGCTGAGGCTCCAATACTTTGGCCATCTCATGAGAAGAGAAGACTCCCTGGAAAAGATCTTGATGGGAAAGTGTGGAGGCAAGAGGAGAAGGGGACGACAGAGGACGAGATGGTTGGACAGTGTCATCGAAGCTACCAACATGAATTTGACCAAACTCCGGGAGGCAGTGGAAGACAGGAGTGCCTGGCCTGCTCTGGTCCATGGGGTCACGAAGAGTTGGACACGACTTAACGACTAAACAACAGCAAAACATACATTCATGTACTAGTGTTTGAATGCCTGAAATTTTGTTAACGTTGGCATTTACCTGTCAGTGTTAACAGATAATCCTAGGTAAATGTCATGAATCTCTGAAAGCAGATACTTATTTATGTGCATTTTAGATGTATAGATATGCATGCTAAAATCATTAACAATCACATTTGTAATCAGGATCTTGTAATACCTTTATTGGACCACTAAAATATCATTTAAAGGGCAAAACATAAGTTCTCCAGGACTCAGTCTTGAGTTTACAGAGCTTTGGATTGAGAGAGACAGCAAAACCACAAAAATCCTCCCAGCTAGGTGTATTCAATGAGGGAAAGTGGTCAGAGGAATGGACTAGGACTCAGGAAACTTGGGTTTGAATTCTTGCTTGGCCATGGAAACTCACTGGGGAGTGGGGAATGTGGAACTGTTTAAATATTACATTTATCTTGAAAACCCTATTAGGATAGCTAAAAGTCATTTCTGATAGCACACAACAACAACAAAACAACGTTATTAAAGCCTCTGGATCTTCAGTTAAAATCAAGGACACTGTACTTTTGAAAAATCAGCTTCAAATATAATGATTCAAATGTTCAAAAAACCCTCTGGTTTATGAATGTGGGATACTGTACTTCTGTATCCATGGTTCAAAAAGCCAGGAAGTGACCCGATACAGCTTCACAATATTGTTCCCCCGCGGCTGTCACGAGAAAGGATGCAAAGCTTCACATGGCAAAGGGCATCCTGAATGCTGACAACACCAATGGCTGCAGTCAAGATAGTCTACAGGATACCCTCTTCTGTTCACGATCATTCACAAAGTGACACCAAGTCTGGGAAAAACCCAGAATCTGACTCCTTTTTCATCATTTAGCCACTTCTCACCCAAACAGAAAGCAATTGTTAGGGTCGTGGAAGAGGTAGCCATGTTAGTCTGTGCAAGCATTATAGGCAAAAAAATTATAGGTAAAAAAGACAAAAATCTGGTAGTACTTAATGCGAGCTTTTGTGGAGAAGTTCATTTCCCCAGACAGGAATTGTCAAAGCTGTTTTTCAACAAGTGTGAATGGTAGTGAGCAGAAGTTTCTAAGTTACAATTTTTTGTTTGGGGCATCCCTATTTTTTGAGTTGGCTTATGGAATTCTGAATTGGGCTGTCATGCAATATCTAGTGCTGCACGCCTGTGCAGCAATAATATTGAATTTCACCTCCAGGGGTATGGAAGCACTTGTCTGTATATGTACTATAAAATGAAAACATCTCCTTTACTGAAGGATCTTCAGCAGATGTTGGAACCTGTCAGGGATCCTTTAGCTGTGGATTTCAAGCTTCAGTTGAAATTGGAGTCAATGGCCCTGGGGACCCCTTCTAGCTCTACAGTTTTATGACTCTATAATTATCGGTGGGCAACTTCAGCATGATCCATGAATGGTGTGGTGTAGTGGATAGAGTGATGGGCTAGGATTCAGGAGGCCTGAGTTTGAATTCCCACTTAGCCACAAAAACTCACTGGGTATGTGTGGAACTGATAAAACCACTCCTTAAATACCTCACTTACTTTGAAAGCCCTATCAGGGTTGCTATATGTCAGTTGTAACTTTATGACACATAACAACAACTTCAGCAGGTCCAGTTTCTATTCTTGAGTCCTTCTAGGGGGGCCACAGAGATCACCAAAGTGTGAAGAATATTAAAAGTACAAAACTAAAAAGTAGTGAGTTACAGTTTTTGCAACTAATTTAGTGATGATTTTCATGGCTTTTTAAATTTCAGGGTTATTGTTCTTTTTGTTGTTGCCTTACAGACTATTTTCTTAACTCATATAGAATGAAAGGGTTTTCTGTCATTGTCAAAGGACAGGGCTGAATCATGTAACTGAATATAGTTAATGTAATGCTTGAGGCAGAAAGAAACATTCAGATGAAGGGAGAAACTAAGGGATAGATTCAGAGTGAGTCATAGTTAATAATATTTAGTTAATAACAATGGAACCAATTGCCTCAGGAGGCAGTGAGCTCTCCAGCACTGGAGGCATTCAAGAGAAAGCTAGACAGACATCTGCCAGATGTACTTTGATTTGGATTCATACTTTGAACAAGAGGTTAGACTCAGTAAACTTATAGGGCTCTTCCAACTCCATTATTCTATGATTCTGTGATTTGCATGCCATCAAGTCACATTCCAAATTATAGCAACCCTTTCTTGGGTTTTCTATGTACAGAGTGTTCAGAAATAGTTTACCATTCCCTTCTTCTGAAGGCAACCTGGGACTCTGCAACTTGCCCAGGGCTACATGGGCTGACTTTTCTCTGAAGAGGCACAGTGGGGGGGAGTCAGACTCTGTAACTCTGGCTTCATGGTCAGGTATCCAACTCATTGAGCTACCCAGGCAGTTGGAGTCACACTTAAGTTTTATTATGTGCTGTAAAGTTATTTCCAATCTGTGGTGACTTTATGAATTCATAACCTTCAAAAGGCCCTGTCATTAACAGATCTTGACACCTAAGTTAGTGATCACTAAACTTGCCATATTGGATTGAAAGGGTAATTATGCTTGGATCCAACCTAGTTCATTTCCAACCTACAAACCTAAGATGAACAATGCAGTAACTTTCTTTTATGACTGTAGAAATAAACGTAATGTTCAAAGCTCTGAAAAATTACTTTTTTGGATTATAGTTCCCAGAATCTCCAGCCAGTTCAAGGTTTCTCAAAGCAAGGGAAATGTTCTGAATTCTGGTAAAGATGCATGTCAGACTTTTCCAGCCAGCAAAGCGAGCATGCCTAATAAATAGAAGTACCAAGATGAAAAAGCTGGTGTGTGTCTATTTGTGTGTGTGTAGAAGTGCCAGATGAACTTGCTGAATAGTGGTCTGATTACTAAAGCATTGCAATGTGTTTTTTTTTAAAAATGTAAATGCTTGTTTTACATGAATATCACAAATCAGTCTCTGATGAAGTTAAAAGATGTACTTTCTCTGATGGTAGAGTTCTGTCTTGAACTTCAGTTCAATTATCAATCCAAATGGAGACTGTAGCCAAAAAATTAAAAGAAGACTGAGACTCTGAAAGACAGCTACAAAGGAACTAGAAAAGATCCTTAGAAGTAAGAGGACCAGTGCCAAGATCATCCATACAATGGTATTCCCATTTGCCCTGTAGAGGTGCAAAAGTTGGCAGTGAAGAAAACTGACATGAAAGAAAATTGATTTGTTCAAAATGTGCTATTAAAGAATAGTTTTATGGATATATGGACTGTCAGAAAGACAAATAAGAATGTGCTTATTCAAATCAATCTTGAACACTTTCCAGAAACACAAAATAGCTGAAGTTATTATATAGTAGGACACCCTCTCTCCCCATATCCATGGGTGATTGGTTCCAAGTTCCCCCATGGATGCTGGGAAATGTGGATTATACCAATTATTATTTTAATAGCAAATACTATACTGGTCTCTCTCTAGTAGCCAGTTTCGGTAACTTCATCTTTAGAAATGCATATTTCTAGGATTTTTCTTCTAATATTTTTAATGTTCTCAGACTGTGGATAAGTGAATCAGTGGATATTGATCCCATGGATAAAGGGGTCCTACTATACTTCAGGCACATAATGAGAAAATAAGACTTGCTGGGAAAGAAATCATGCTGAAAAATGTTGAAGAGATCTGGAAATCAATCAATCAATCAATCAATCAATCAGAGCAAGGTTGCTAATAACCTCTTGGATGTCACTACTTCAAATGGTTGTTGTAGGCCAAAAGCAACATCGTGGCACACAAAAACAGAGCTGTGTGATATTGAAATTCTGCCCTTCCAATAATAGATTCCTTTGGCATTGTAGTTAATGCCTGATTCTGACCAATCAAGCAGCACACAATTCCTTTTGACAGCTTGGGTTTTGTGGCAATCAGGTTTTCTGGAGGTATATACAAGAATAGCCAAGCAATATGACTGCTGTTTAAATTTCACTTCTGTTTCCCTCTCTTGTAATAGCTGTACTCTGAAAGTTCTGCTTTGTGCTTGCTCCTTTCTGCTTTTTGTAGTTTACCCACCTTCAAAATTCTTCAATCTGATTTGCTTACACTTCTTTCATGACATTAGTTCTGCCTTATTTTGTGAATCTCTTACTTTGACCAAACCATTAATAGAAAATTTAGCATCATTTTTAGAATAGCAACAATGATTTGAGAATAAACTAATTGACAATAGATGGGATTTCAGAGTAAAAGGATCCAATATTTCATTGACTCTTAGCTCTGCACAAGGGTAAAAGCACAACAGGACTTAAAATGTGGACAATTCAACTCTGAATGTTAAATACATATCTGTTCATAAACCTTGAGCCTAGTTATTTGGTTTTTACTAAGAGAAGACCAGCATAAAAGTACCACCACAAAACATGGGATAGTTAGATTTTTTTATTCCAAATCCTAGAATCCCTTAAAATGCATGCCAGATTGGGGGATTCTGAAGGCTGTACTCCAAATTAGTCCTAAAATCTCTTATAGTGGGGAGGGGATGAAAATCTAATTTCTAGGAACATGAGAAAGCAGCAGAAAGTTCTTCTCCCTCCCCCCCCCCCCAAAAAATCTTTCTCCATCTTGATCTTGATCTGTATGGGAAATAGTGTACTGAGATTGCAATTCCTTTTCAGTCTTCTGGTATTTATACTAGGTTATGATGAGGGCATGTATTCCTTGCAAATGGACTGGTCCCATCAATCCCTTTGATATAAGTTTATGGAAAACCTGCCAGGCGATAATAACTTTTGGTCCCAGGAGACAGGATTTGAACTAGCGAATTGTGGGTTAGCATGCTCAATATTTGATTACTATTCCCTTAAGTCATTCCCAGTAGTCCTTTTCTAAAGGTTAGATTCTTGATCTTCTTACTAAAATGCTAGATAATTAACATTCTCCCCTTCAGTGGCCATCTAACGTCTGTGGACTTTGCACAATCAATCAGGCTTCTTGGTAGGCACGATTGACTTTTGCAAAAGAAGTTGGGGAAATAAATTCTTTCATGAGGAATAACTTTGTCGCTATGTCAATGAAAACATCCCTTTCTGAGCAACTCAGTTTAGAGGAACAGTGTCTATGTAAAATGGTCGTCATAAAAAACAGACTTCTTGACAGAAACAAAAAAGACCATAACCCTAATAAGAAAAGAAAATCATTGAATTATGTGTCTGGAGAATTCAGATACACCATTTTCCAGACACAATTGATTCTGTCTAAAACAGGACCACATAACTCCTGGAGACACAACTATCATTTTATGAACACACAGGAATCATACCACTGTGTAAACTGCCATAAAACAATTTCAACAATTCAAACAACAACCATCAGTTGGATGAATTTTTACTTGGATTCCTGCATTGAGCAGGGGGTTGGACTTGATGGCCTTATACAGTGGTGCCTCGACTTACGAACTTAATTGGTTCCGGAAGATGGTCGTAACTCGAAACGGTCATAAGTCGAAGCACCATTTCCAATAGGAATGCATTGAAATGCAATTAATCCGTTCCGGCCGAAGAAAAAAATAACCAAAAAAAAAACACACACAAGAAAACACTGCAAGACCCATCGGAAACGTGATTAATCCGTTCCGGCCAAAGGAGAAAAAAACAACAGAAAAGCAAACAAACCCTGCAAGACCCATCGGAAACGCAATTGATCCGTTGAAGGGGAAAAAAAACCCCGAAAAGCAAACAAACCCTGCAAGACCCATCGGAAATGCAAAAAAAAATCACCAAAAAGCAAACAGAGATTGCAAGACCCATCAGAAATGTAAAAAGAAAAACCCAAAAAGTAAACAGAGACTGCAAGACCCATCGGAAATGCAAAAAAAAAAAAAAAAATCATCAAAAAGCAAACAAACCCTGCAAGACCCATCGGAGATGGGGGGGGGGGGGGAAACCAAAAAACAAACAAACCCTGCAAGACCCATCACAGCATAGAAACATAACCCCACCACCCAGCCCAAACCCACGCTACAAATCCCACCCAGAACAGCCAGTTTTTAAAAAGTAGAAAGCAGCACCTTACCAGGCAGTCCGAAGCCTCCTCCGAACACACACTCTCTAACCGCTGGGGCGAAAGAGCTACAAAGAAGCAGCCTCTTCGCCACCAACGGTTAGCAATTTGAATTCCACGCCTTTTCCCCTGCCTTTTTTCTGGTTGTAACTCGAAGCTCCAGTCGCAAGTTGAAGCAAAATTTTGCGGCCAGAGCTGGTCATAACTCGAAATGGTCGTAAGTTGGGACGGTCGTAAGTCAAGGCACCACTGTAGACCCTTTCCAACTCTATGAGTCTATGAAGTGCAGTGTTCCCTAGAATATCTTTTCTGTTTACTCCTGTTTTCATCATAGCATGGTGTTTCCACCACTAGAGGTCTCTCTGAACCAATCCCTTTACCTTTTCATAGTAAACTTACGCCATAGTTCCATATAACACCTTGTCCTCTCTTACCTCCCTTTGGCTCTGTCACTCTCCTTCTTTTCACTTCCTTCCTGTCTCTTACTTTCCAACAAGTTTTAATTCTCCACCTTTAAATATCTTAGAAGTCCTATCTTCCAATTCTCCACTTTTCTCTTTGCAACATATTTGCTTATTTATTAGTTATGCTCGTTTATTTGGTTAAAAAAGTAACAGTTTAAAAACGGAATCATCCAAAGTCAGTTCTCCCACTGTTCTCTGCAATGTAGAGTATTTATTTATGCATGCATTTGGTCCATTTTAAAAATTGAGCATAATTGTCCACCCCACCTTTCTAGTTCAAACACAGAATCCCCCCAAGTGGTTATGTCAAAAGACAGCTCCTGAGTGGGAAGCTGAAAATGTGAGGTGAGGTACTCCCAGTCCACAAGTCTTACTGTGTGAAATCCCTGTTAGTTGCTCATTCAGTTTCTCTTTCTGAGTCACTTATGTCTTTTTTGTGGCAATTTCTTTTTCTTCTTTTTTTGCCACATCATTATATCAACCTCTTTATCACTCTGGTTGTAACTCTGGTTGTGCTTGCTCTTCCCTCTGCACTAACACGAACTGTCTACAGCTTGGTCACCTTTTTATTCAGCTCAGGCTGATATTCTAGCTAGGACCCCACCTAGGTGGAGGCAGCCTTACAACAAGCATTCATACAGTGGTGCCTTGAGTTACGAACTTAATTGGTTCCGGAAGATGGTTGTAACTCAAGTTGGTCATAACTCAAAGCACCATTTCTCATAGGAATGCATTGAAACCCCATTAATCTGTTCCGGCCGGAAAAAAAAAATCACCAAAAAACCCAACAACACAGCAAGCCTCATCGGAATGCGCTGGGGCCGGAAAAAAAAATCACCAAAAAACACAACAACACAGCAAGCCCCATCGGAACACGCTGGGGTCGAAGAAGAAAAAATCCCCCCCAAAAAAAACACCACAGCAAAACCCATCGGAACGCGATTAATCCGTTCGGGCCGAAAAAAACACACACACCAAAAAACAAAACAAAACACAGCACAGAAACATACCCCCCCCCAGCCCAAACCCATGCTGCAAAACCCTGTATGTACTCACTCAGAAGCAGAAAGCAGCACCAGGCAGTCTGAAGCCTCCTCCGACACACTCTCTCTAACTGTTGGGGTGAAAGAGCTACAAAGAAGCAGCCTCTTCGCCGACTAATGGTTAGCAATTTAAATTCCCCGCCTTTTCCCAGGTCGTAACTCAAAGCTCTGGTCGCAAGTCAGAGCAAATACGACTCGAATTGGTCGTAAATTGGGACGTTCGTAAGTCGAGGCACCACTGTACTTTGGTTGTTTGGATTGCTAATATCTGTAACATGTGGAATGGACTTTGAAAACAGTCTGTAAATGTAAGTTAGTTCAAAACAGAGCACCTAGGACCAGAAGGGGTTTCTGTGGGAAGGGAGGAGAGGAAAATCAGATAAAGAAGTTGTTTGAGCCGTCTCCCAGCTGCCCCAACCCAATGAGGCAAGGTGAGTTAATAAATTAGAGAGAGCATTTTGGGTAGCAAACCCTCATCTGTGGAATAGTCTTCTGAAAGCTTCCATGGACGTCATGATTTCTTTTTCTGGACTCAAGGCTTTTTTTCCTCACACATGCATTTCAATTAGACATGGGCACTTTGTATTTGTTTCCCAATCCTGCCTCCACTTACTGGGATCCCTGCTACGCTTGGCTCTTTCGTCATTGACACCATGCCAATCCTGGAAGGAGCCTGGCCTGCCTCTCTGCACAGCTGACCACTTTGCCATGGAGGCAGGACAGGGAGTTCCCCACCCAGCCAATGAGTGGTTGTCTGCATGGGGAGGCAGGGAAGGGCTGTTTGGGTTCCTGCCGGGATTGGCACAATGATGATGACAGAGCCAAGTGCCACACAGAGCCCAGTAAGTGGCCCGGCCAGTTCTGGGAGGCGGGATTCGGCCACCATGGCACCTATGGTGTTGTGGTTTGTGTTCATTTCCCCAGAAAAATGAATACAAAATCCCATGTCTAATTTCAATCAATGTTATCAGGCTTTAAATCTTCCACATACACCTCTTTATTGATAGTTTTACTGTGATTTTGTAGGGGGAGCACAACATTTTTATGCTACTGATGTTTTTGCAGATGGTTTTGCCCCATTTATGCCATTTTTCTTAAAAAATATATTTCCCCCCAATGTGCATGTTTGATAGAATATTGGTTATTTGGGTGGTTTAAAGGTATGATTGAAAAATAAATAAATAAAATGTTTTTTTAAAAAAAACCATGGCAATACTAGAGGTTTCTCTGACTGCCAGTTATAAATAGCCTAATACCTAATTTCTAGAACATCTGTCACAGAAAAACACATCAATATTCAAAGCATTCTAATTGGGTTCTCAATATGCTGAATAATAGATAGCACATTCATTTGACTGACTATGAGATCTTTAACAGGACGATGGAAATGTCTGGGTTTCTAATAGTACAAATTGCATTTTTCTCATGGCCTGAGTCAAGAGGTTCTTCAGCAACTAACTGCGTGGCTAGATGTACATGAATCATTATCATCAGTGAAACTGGATATCAGATGCTCAAAAATCCCTCTAGCGAAGGGCAAGAAAGGTGCAGTGAGTCTTGCTACTCATATTAGAATTGACAACTGGGCATTTAAAAAGTGCTTTGCTATAGTATTGTTTAAGGGTTGGTAGAGGAAAAGAGGAAACATAAGGTCAGACTTCTCCAGCACATTTTTTTTTTTACTTAACCATCTGATGTAAATAATACTCAAAAAATATTCACTCTCACAGATTTTGGATGTCTTGGCTCAATGAGGCACTTCAAGAAGAGTCTTGTGAGATTCCTCACCTCCAGGTAAAAGAACAGGACTGGAGGGAGGTCAGCTTGTAATACTGTAATACGTGCAAACTCTTTCTGGGCAAAACAGTGCCCCTTGTCATTGAGAAATAAAGGGCACAGTCACAGTGTACTTAGAATAACTGGGTGATGGTTTTTCAGAAAGATACAAACTCCTCCATTCAACAAAGCAGCAACCATACTTATTTTGTTTAATTTTTATGATTTGCATTAAAACATTATGAGCAGAGATTGGACAATTTGTGCACCTCTTTTTCATTTTCTTATCAAAGAGGACCACAGAATATCCAACCTCTGGGGACGGGGGAAGGACAAATATGTTGCAGACCTCACCTCCTCATCTTCACATGCCAGGATGAGACTTGTGAGAAAGAAAGAAAGAAAAAGAAAGAAAGAAAGAAAGAAAGATCATTTTCCATTTGCTTCCCTTTTATCCCCCACCCATCATAAAATGGCAGGGCATAACATTCAGGATGCAACCAGCTATCAACTGTAACATGAACAGGGGCATAGAGCTTGATATTATGGTTTTGGCTGAAAACTGAATTCCCAGTTGAATGGGCCTGATTTTTGTATGAGGTCTGGATCAAAGCAGAATTTCTAGAGTCCGTTCTGTGGTAAAATAAATCAACTTTGCAACTCAGTTCAGATCCAAGACACAAATAGAATCAGGTGGGACACAAATCACCCAGCCTCTGTCTCTTGTCTCTGTTTCGGGGGGGGGGGGACGACAACATGATTGAGACATATAAAATTATGCAGGGGATGGATAAAGTGGATAGAGGGAAGCTCTCTTCCCTCTCACACAATACTAGAACTAAGGGACATCCACTCAAATTGAGGGTTGGGAGAGTGAGAACAGACAAAAGAAAATATTTCTTTACCCAGCGTGTTGTTAGTCTATGGAACTCCTTGCCACAGGATGTGGTGATGGCATCTGGCATTTAAAAGGGGATTGGACAGATTTCTGGAGGAAAAGTCTATCGCAAGTTACAAGCCATGATGGGGATGTATAATCTCCAGGCTTAGAAGGAAGGTACCTCAAAATGCCAGATGCAGGGGAAGGGTATCAGAGACAGGTATCTAGATGGGCCCTTGGCCTGATCCAGCAGGGCTCTTCTTATGATCTTATGTTCTTTTTCTGGTTTGTAAAAAACCAACATTAAAGACATCTCACACACAATCCCCTGAACTGTCTGAAATTTGGCAGGTCTACTGCCCTCTGTTTTGATTCTACTATATATCTGACTTTCATATACACTAGTGCTAAAACAAAGAAAGTTACCCCCACTTTGGTTTTCTAGTGCAATGCAATTACAAATTCACAAATCAGCTAAGATCCAGGGCACACACCATACTGAATGTGGCTGAGTTTGGTCCAGATTGAATCTGAATATGTTTGGAAGCCCTGAATTGGCCTACAAAGAAGATTGGGAGACCCATGTGCAGCCCCAGTACTGTCCATAATGATCAAGTGACTGAATTTGTACTCAGATACAAACCTTTTTGGTAATTTGCTTCTTTTTGTTCCATAGCCAAATTTATCCATACTGCTTTGAAATCTATCTGAATCAGGCTGATCTGGTTCAGGATTTATGGTTTGTCCAAATCAGACACACATCCTGAGACGTGGATGGGTAGTGAAGGGGGTGTACCCCTGTCTCTTGCCTGTCCCCCCAGTTATGCTGTCCAGCACCAGGGGAGACCGGAGGGTTGGGGGGGAGTTGCAATTGTTTATAAGGACACCCTTGAGGTTGTCAGGCTCTCTGCTGTGGTGATGCCAGGCCTAGAGGCCCTCCACGTGTTGATTGGGGCCAGGGATGGTATTGGGATCTTGCTGACATACCGTGCTCCCCGCGATCCAGCCACCTCCCTACCGGAGCTAACCGACTTTGTCTCCACGGCTCTGTTGGGATCCCCGAGACATATTGTCTTGGGTGATTTCAACATCCATGCAGAGGCGGAGGTTACCGGTCCGGTTCTTGAATTCTTGGAAACCATGGCTTCCTTGGACATGTCCCAACATGTTAACAGCCCCACACACGTGGGTGGCCACACTTTGGACCTGGATTTCTCCACTGAGCAGAGAGAGTGTGGCCCAATGGTGTCTGACCTTCGGTTGGTCCCCTTGTCGTGGTCGGACCACCACCTGATAAAGTGCAATCTCACAGTGGCCCTCCCTCCCCGTGGGGAGCAGAGACCTATTTTCATGGTCTGCCCTTGCAGGCTACTGGATCCTATTGGATTCCATAATGCCATGCGTGGGATTCCGACTGAGCTGGCTGGTGCTCCTGTCGAGGCCCTGGTGGATGGCTGGTATGCCACCGCTGCCAGGGCTGTAGACACAATCACTCCTAAATGCCCTCTCTGCCGCAGAGCCTGACCAGCACCTTGGTTTAACCAGCAGCTGTGGGCTATGAAGCGGAATAG
The DNA here is from genome assembly GCA_037013535.1 of Intellagama lesueurii. NCBI lineage: Eukaryota > Metazoa > Chordata > Lepidosauria > Squamata > Agamidae > Intellagama > Intellagama lesueurii. Next base: position 51,328,580 of record JBAJHW010000003.1, on the reverse strand, counting down.
GAGAAGGCTAGAGAGCGTCTGGAGGCGGAACCCGATGGAAAATAATTTAAAAGCTACCAAGGTCGCGTCTAACCTCTACCTTGCTAAGGTACAGGCTGCTAGAAAAGCCTACTTCGCTGTCCGGATAAGCGAAGCATCCAATCAGTAGGCAGAACTGTTCCGTATAGTATGCGACCTATCCGGAATTGGCCACAATGATTGGCCTTCATCTAGCATTTCTTGTGACCAATTTGCAGCATTTTTAAAATAAAAAATGGAAGCCATCCACCTGGATCTTGTACCCTATTTGAAAACAGTGGATCGAGCTGAGACATCCAGCGCAGCGCCATGTCCGTTGAGAATTACTCAGTTTCAACCTGTGACATCCGCAGAGGTGGACAAAGTCCTTGATTGCTGTCGAGCCACCACCTCCTCCCTTGACCCTTGCCCGGCCCGGCTAATCAAAGCTGCCAGGTCGGTGATAACTGAATGGGCCACTGAAATAATAAATGGGTCTCTTCTTGAGGGCAAGGTTCCTCTTGCCCTTAAGGAAACGCTCATTAGGCCCATTAGAAAGAAACCGAGCTTGGCAGCGGACAACATTGGCAATTATAGGCCCGTCGCCAATATTTCTTTTCTTAGCAAGGTAGTTGAGAGGGTGGTGGCCGACCAGCTTCAGGCTCTCTTGGATGAAACCAATGCCCTGGATCCATTTCAGTCGGGCTTCAGGCTGTGCCGCGGCACAGAAACGGCATTGGTCGCCCTGCTGGATGACCTATTTAGGGAGGCCGACTAGAGCAAAATGTCCTTGCTCGTCCTCCTTGATATCTCAGCCGCCTTTGATACCGTTGACCACGGTATCCTCCTGGGGAGGCTCTCCGAGTTGGGGATTGTTGGCCTTGCTCTCGCTTGGCTCCAGTCCTTCTTGGAGGGCTGTCCCCAGAGAGTTCAGTTTGGGGAGAATGTATCGGCCCTGTGGTCCCTCAGTTGTGGGGTCCCGCAGGGTTCGATCATCTCCCCAATGCTGTTTAACATCTATATGAGGCCGTTGGGGGGGGGTCATCCGGAGATGTGGAGCTTTGTGTCACCAATATGCTGATGACACCCAGCTCTACATCTCCTTTTTTCCATCTCCAGTGGATGCTGTTCCATACCTTGGGCGCTGCCTGGAGGCCGTTCTGCAATGGATGTAGTTGAATGGACTAAGGTTGAACCCAGACAAGACGGAGGTCCTGCAGGTGGATGGCCCCAATGTCAGTGGTTTGGGGAACTCCCTCTCTTTTTTGGGGGGGTGACTCTCACCACAAAGAATTCAGTTCTCAGTCTGGGGGTCCATCTTGACCCGGCGCTTACCATGGAGACTCAGGTGGCATCCGTGGTTCGGTCTGCCCATTTACATCTCCGGCGGATTGCCCAGCTGTGTCCCTATCTAGATGCGGGGGCGCTCACCACGCTGGTCCATGCTCTTGTAGTCTCAAGAATAGACTACTGTAACGCTCTCTACGTGGGGCTTCCTTTGAGATTGATGCAGAAACTCCAGATGGTCCAGAACACGGCGGCCAGGCTATTAACAGGTGTGAAAAGATTTCACCATATTTCCCCCACCTTGGCCGCCTTACACTGGCTACCTATCCGCTTCCACATTGATTTCAAGGTGCTAACAAAGCCCTTAACGGTTTAGGCCCTCGATACCTGGCAGAGCGCCTTCTTCCACCCAGTTCTACCCATATCACCCGCTCCAGTCAGGCTGGGCGGTTAAGGGGCCTAACGCCAAGAGAGGCCCGGTGGGAAAAAACTAAAAATCTCGGCAGTGGCCCCTCGCCTATAGAACAACCTACCTGTAGAGATCCGCCTGGCTCCCTCGCTGAGGGCCTTCAAGACTAACTTGAAGACATGGCTACACAGGCAGGTCTTCCCTACAGCCATTACCTAGCCTATCTCCCCTTTTCTTTTTTCTCTTTCTTCTTTTTTCTTCTTCTTCCTTTCCCATTTTGGACTCTGTGATCAATCTGGATTTTAATTTTATGTTATATGTAAACCGCCCAGAGTAGACACATTCTAAATGGGTGGTATATAAATCTAATAAACAAATAAATAAATAAAATAAATAATCCCTAAATGGTACCATTTTTCACAAGGATATCTCCAAAATGCTGTAATGCTAATGTCCAATGCACTAGAAATCCTACAAAATACAGTTTTCCCAGTGCATCTAATCTTTTGTATAGGACAGGAATGGGGAGCTTTGGCCCTGCATATGTTTTGGACTACAACTCCCACAATCTCTTTTGATTGGCCAGCCTGGCTGGAGCTTCTGGGAGCTCAGGTCATCTGGAAGGCCAATGATTCTGCACCACTGGCATATGAAAACTGTAGGAAGTATATTTTTCCTAGCACATCTGTGTTCTTTGAATGGGATATCAGCTGTCTTCAAAACTATAAGACCTTTTAATTATGGTTTCTTTGGTATCTGGTGCCTGGCATCTGTTCAAAGCAGGTCAGATGTCCTACTGAAATTACATTTCCCAGAACCCTGTTGACTGGGGTGCTGACAGGAAGAGAAGCTTTCTTGTGGCCATTGCTCATGCATTTGCCAGAGGCCCAGATACTCAAAGAGTGCGAAAAGAGGCTGATTATTTTCTAAATCTGAGATTAATTCAACAGGCCATAACGTGTATATCAGATCTGCTGCTGGCATTATAAAGAGCTGATGCTCATACCCTGAACCAGTCAAGTGTAAACTCCAGCAATTTCAGTCATTTTTATCTTACTGCACTTTCATTCATATTTCCTAATGTTGAAAGAACACAAACAGCAGCAATTAATGAGCATGTAGGGTACACAAATGTACCCTACATTTGAATGAGCTGTGCATCATTCTACAGTGATTTGTTATCCCTTATGGGGTGGGGGAGAGCTACCCATGTTATTGTTCAATACAAACTTGTGTTTTTCCAAACATCTGGGAAATGTCCTTTTGTTTAGAAAACTTTCCAAAACTGAGAGTCAAAGAAACAAAGAAAAAAAAACATTGCAAAGTTGTCAAAGGAGAAGGGAAGTAATTGTAATTCTGTTGAGGCCTTTAATTCAAGCAAACTACTTCAAATGTTAATAGATTTCCAATGCAATACAAGCTAAGCTTCCACTGTCAATTTATATACTGGAAGAATCACCTGCATTGACATGTTTAATGTGGTTTTTGCAGCCATACTGCCTTGAGCCATGATCTCGTCAGATCTCATTAGCTAAGTAAAGTCGAGCTTGGTCAGTGTTTGGATGAAAGACCTCTGGGGATATTCAGACACATTAGTGAAGTATACAAGGAAGGCATGTTTTTATGGCTAAAAGGAACTGGAGACCTTGACTTTAATTCTTGTTTCTGCCATGGCTAAGTCCCATAAGGTTCTGTATTTGCCACTTGAAGGCACTGGGGTGATATCTGTCTTGTAGCAGCAGCTCCAACTTTGCTGGAAACCAGCCCCACTACTTCAGCTCAGCTGAGGAATGGAAAGAAAGCCATTTGTTTCAGAGGCTGGCAGCAGTTTCCCACTTGGAAATATGTAGATGGGTGTTGAGTGGAACAGGAATATTGTAGCTTTTGTTCTTTTTTCCTGTCATGATCCTGATGCAGAAATAATGCTGAAAGGATTTAGTGGTGGATTTGTGGTATCTAAAATGTGCTGCATCTTCAGTACTTGGCTCGCCACATACCATTATGTCACAAGTCAAACCAAACCATGGCTTCGTTTTTCAGAGCACAGACCTGCCAGCTGAACTCTAAGGCTGCCAGCTAAATGTATGCTTCTCCAACCGTTCAGGTGGTGAGACATATCTCAGAGCAAACAGCATTGGAAGAGGAGAAAATCTGGTTTCTGTGTAGAAACAGTGACTTGAAAATGTGGGCATGCACTCCTCCCCTTTCAAGGCTCATTGGCACTGTGTGAAGATGTTTGTCTGTGCATTGTGCTCGGGGAATATCTGTGAACCAAAAATGCAGGAGGGAGGGTAGGGCACTGGGAAGAGAGCTGGCAAGTGTACGGACCTGGAACTATTTTGCTATTTGGACCATGGCAAGTGAGTGGAGCACCAGCACTGGGATTCATGAATCTTCTTGTACAACTCCTGAAAGCAGAGGTACAGAACCTGGAAGAAAATTCCTTGTGGGTTAAAGATGTAGCAAATATTTTAAAGTTTCCCCATCTTTAACCAAAAAAAGGAGGATATTTTGACCCAGTACAATACACGATCAGAAAGAACTGTCTACTGTTGCAAGATTTTTAATTTATGCATGAGAGAGAAAAGAGAGCTATACATATTGACAAATTGTCTTGGTGATGAATTTCTTTATTTATATGTGAGAGGTTGTGAGCACTGAGTCTCGTGGCAGTAATTCCATGGGCTCCAGGTTGTGAGAATGATCAAGAACAGACTCTACGGCAACCAAGAAACCAACAGAAATACTGTCCCTCTATGAGCTTCCTGGAAGGTTTAGTTCCCTACACACACACTCCCAGGAATGTCCTTTTAAGAGGGTTCCCTGTTAAAGTCACAGGGTACGCTGAGAGCCCTGGTCTCTGAAAGTGAGAGTTTGGCTCTGGTCAGAGATTTTTCAAGGACAGCCAGTAGAACTGGGTGAGGAAACTGGTGCCCACTCCTCTCTGCTCGTCCTCAAGCCTTCTCTGCCACAGCTGAGTCAGAGTGTGTGTTACTGCTCCTGTTGGACAACATGGGCACCAAGGTTGTGGCAGAGGTACAGTATTCTCCAGGAGTCCTGGCCTGGGGTCCCTCATTCACAGCCCATTCCTCTACCCAAATGGTGGGGCTCAGGGACTTCAGCCTAAGGCATCTGTTCCAAGACACTCTCCACTTCAGCTGAGGAAAAGAACTGGGGATCTCAAGCCTCAATGGCCTCTTCCCATGTCTCCTCCTCCTCTGAAGTCTCAATCCCTCTCTCTGTTTCTCTGAAGAAAACCCCCAAGCTCTCCCAGTCTTTCTCCTTTGTCCCACCTTCCACCTTGCTCTCTCCCCCTTGCAGGTGGCTGTCATCTGCCAGTTCCCTTGTTTTTGCTGGAAGAATCCTCCTCAGATAAGGACTCTTAAGCCTCCAGAGGAGCAGGAAGTCACTGATGACCTAGGACTCTTAAGGAGGGACTGTAAAAAAACCCGACCTGCAGAGGTAGAGAGCCCATGGATGGAGTCTAAGGAGGAAAGAAGACTTCTTCCCTCTTCCAGGACCCTGAACAAAGACACAAGCTAGACAGGAGCAACCTAGTGCAGTGTCTAGTTAGAAGAGAGGTGTCCTTTTGAGTAAAGGCCCTGCTCCTGTGGAGAACTGATGTTACAGAGCCTGCAGCTGTTTCCTGAGTGGGACCCAGACCAGCTCAGCTACAAAAGGCTCAGTTAAATACTGAGGAGATCATGAGGGGAAAAAAATTCTGCTTGTATCTGGAGTGCTGATATTCCTACATCTAAAACCTTCTGACTGCTTTGGCTGCTCATGAACAACTCTTTGTGTTCTTTCCTTGTTTGTTTCTTTCTTGTCTGATTTCCTGGCTACTAAACTTTGACACTCCTTCAGCTTCTCTCCCAGCTATTTCCTTTGAGAGGTCATAATGCAGTATAACTGAAAGCATGGCAGGTGGGCTGATACCTATTTCAGACCACTAAAACACAAACACAAGCTAGTTTTTGACACCATCCAGGTCTTCATCAGGCTGGACACCACAGCTGTGGATGGTGTGGAAATTATCCAAAATTGATAGCTAGGTGTGTGTGCCAGTCTCCTTTGTCAACATTAAGTTTCAAAATGGGCACTGCAAGCTCAGACCAGAGGTTTTGATGTGAATTGGGATGTTTCCTAATATTGTTAGACAAATAAGTCCCAGTTATTTAGCATTTCCCGCACCATCACCCTATATTGAAACACAAGGTTCTTTCTTGGTGTTTTAACTAGGGTGTGTGCAAATATCTCCTGAGCTGCTTTACATCCAAATATATGTTGTGCAGATCAGAACTGATCTGCTCCAAACTGGTTTGGAAGCTGTCTTGCATGTATTGGTTCTTGGGTTCATGAAAATATTTCCACATTTCTGGATCAGTGTAAAACACAACAACTATGGATAGGGGAAGCAAAGGGGTGTGACCTAGAATTGGAGGCTGATAATGCAATTTTGGAATGTGCTGGATCTCAGACAGAGGGTTCAAAGTCCCCATCTGCAGGGGATCAGTTCCAAGCCCCCCTCCCCAATGCTGAAAAACGCAGATGAGAGAGAACACTATTTTAAAAGTGAATGCTATACATAGCATGGTCTCTGGCTCCCTGTAGTAGCCAGTTCTGGTAATGACATCATGGAAATATACATTTCTCTAGTGAATGCTATACATAACATGGTCTATGGCTCCATCTAGTGTCCAGTTCTGGTAACTTGATCTTTACAAATTTATCTTTCTAGGATTTTTCTTTTAATATTTTAAATATATTCAGACTATGAATAAGTGAATTAGCGAATAAGGGGAATCTTACTGTATTTACATATTAGAAACTTTTTCAGATGTGTGAGAGAGTTACCTCCAATTTAGTGTATTGCACCAGGAATGTAGATTTCCAGAAATGTGCCCAGGTAAGATGCTCAGTGGGTTTTGTTCCCAGTGATGACAAAATGCATCAAAGATCCAATATGACTAGAAAAACGCGATTTGAATTGAAAAACACTTGGTTCTTTTTAACTTTTGCCAACAGACTACAAGATCAGCAAGCTTTGATATTTCTTTGTGCTGCACCAACAAGGAGGGAAAAAGAAGGGAAAGAACACATTCATTCATCCACATTCCCACACATGCAATCCTGATAGTGTAATGCAAAAGTGTAAGCTGATTAAGAAAAGAAAAGGAAAATTTCAGAAAATTACCACCTAGCCTGAAAGCAACACAGCTCCCTCCCTCCACCCTGCCTAAATGCAAAATGGCTGCTTGAACAGAGGGATTAATAGACTCCAGTGGCTTCATTCTGAGTCCTCCCCAGGATCTCAGTTGCAGGCCCATCCAGGAGAGCTCTGGGCTTCATTCAACACTGCATCTATGGCATTTCCCCTGTTCTGCTACTGTTTTACCTCCTAATACTGCCAGAGAAACTTGCATAATCTGTTGGGGTGGTGGCCTACCTTAGGGACAATTAAAAGTCACTGGCCAAAGATGGTACAGATACTCTTGATCTGGTCTATATTGCTTCTTTTCTCCAAAGAGAGTGCATATCCTTACTATAAATGTTATTTTATGAGTAAGACAGGAATTGTATACCTTATTTTAATGCAAAAAAGCTCTTCCTGGATAGCAGTGCACTTGAATGAATTAAAAATATCTTTTTTTGTGGTGGTGGGTCTTCTTGGCCACAATATCAGCTGAGGGTGGCAATTTCAGTCCACAGTCTACAAATTGTCCACCCCTTTTCTGCATGATCATCAAAAGCGGACAGCCATTGCTCCTTAATTCACTCAGAAGCTTCTTACATTTTCCTGAAATGTTCATGGTATGAACCTTCAAAACCTTTCTCTTGGTAAAGCAGGGAGTCTCTGTTTAAGGTAATGTTGAGCAGATTCGTATCTTTCGATAGTGTCTAAAGCGGTGAACCTCTGACAATAGTGGAGCTGTTACTATGTTGATTAAAAAGAAAAGGTAATGGACAGATATTGATGACTCAACCAGTTCACTTTGCTTTCACTGTGTTTTATAAAAATGGTTATGCAATTTCTGCCACTTCCCTTTGCGGACTAAGCTCACGCAATGGCTGTAGTAAAACAGTCCTCACGTGCCTGTAATTTGGAAGTCTGCTAAGTGCTTTGATGCATGAGAAAGGCCTTCTATATGTCAATCAATAATGAAAACAGGTGATCTGGATGTAAAAAGGATTCCTGGAATAAATTAGTCCAGTATTCTTTAAGACCATTCAGTAAAAAAAGACAGGCCATAAAAAGATACACAAATTAATATCTTGAAGAAGGGGGGAAACCCTCTAATGCAGCTGAGAAAGCACCTATTGATCATTTTTTCAAGGCTGCCAGAGGCTAAAATGCCCTATGATTAAATCACTACCTCGAGCTCTAGCATCTATGTTTCTGTCAGTTTAAAAATAATAATAAAAGTCACAGGATATCTGCACATCTCCAGCGCTGTTTCTCTGAGTAAACTGGTAAAATGTAAATATTTCCCTAAGGGGCTTAGATCTGATGCTAAATTATCTCCTTGAAGTTGATCATTTGAGTTCTTATTTAAGTGAAGTTCTTCTTTAAGGGAAAAGCAGTTAATATCTGGTTAGTCTTGCCTTGATAAATCTGGAAATGAAAACAGATTAATACTGAGATCATATCTATGCCACAGTGCTCAACAATATTCTTCAGAAAAACAGGGCTCATGGCCTCATAACATAGATAAAAAAGCCTGTTGGTTTTGTTCTTTTTGCTTTAAATGGGCATTTTCTAAAAGCAAGAGTAAGGCCCCGTCTATCCTGTTAATTAAATACCTTCAACGTGCTTTCTGATCGACACCAGTTTAGCAGCACTAGGAGGGTGTTATGTCCATAAACACTACCTGTAATACTCCAGGTACATGTCTGAAAACAAAAAAGATACAACTAGGCTTTCTTTGCTGCTGTTTCTGTGTGTTCGTTGTTTTTGGGAAATAGTTATTTTATAGCCAGCGTTTTGTTCCAGTGGATTTATAGGAAATGGCCATCATGCCAGAACCACACTAAAAACTAAACCAATGCATTCTTTTTAAATAATACCAAAAATAGTGAAAAGTTAGCTTGATAAAATGTGAAAACTAACAACAATAAGCATAATATTTAAAACTAGCTAATGAATATGCCAAATATTATCAATCTGATTACTTGGAAAGCCTAACATCATTCAAGGCAATGCTTCCAGTATAAATGCTGACAAAGAAGTTCAAAGCTTTTATGCACATATCTAGGAGGAAACTAATCACATAACAAAGCAGGAGATCCTGACAATCTTAAGTGATTGAAATGGAAGAGTAGGAAATAAAACCAAGCCAAACGTTGGTCAGATTCCTGTTGTACAAATTTATGCTGTACAACTGTGATGACATCATCAGCTGAAGACATTTGGAGGGAATTAAAACTTTCCTATCCCCCACCCCAGGTCCCAAGGATCCCTTTTGTCCTGGGAAGGCTTTGGAAGCCAAAAATCTCCACCACTGGTAAAGAGCAATTTTGTATGACTAAACTCAATTGTGAATAAACCGGAACTACTATGTATGGAAACCAGAAGTAGAAACAAAACCAGAAGAACAAATGCAAAAATATTATCCTGTAGGCAAAATAAAAGAAAGGCCTTGATGGAAAACGGATAAAAACTCTTAAAATTAACAACAGATTAATAATAATCTTAATAACTGAGAAGGAAAAGGTGTAAGAAATACATCCAAAATCCTAAATGCAATTTCTCAGTGACTTGCACATAGGACAAACAGATATATCACAATATTAAAAAAAAAAGCGGGGGGGGGGGGAGAAACAACCTACTTCTTCCATAAGATCCAAGAAATCAAAAAGAAATCTAGAGCAAGATCATGGATACTGAAAGATAAGCAGAGATGAGGATAAAGTACACAATATGATGAAAAACTGTACTGAAAAAAGTGAAAGATGACAGATTTCCTTTGATGAAGAATCATTTAACAAAGTAGCTGCAGTTTTAGAAAGCAAAGTGAAAACTGATCTCAAAGTAATCAGAAGAAAGAAACTGCCAGGAGTAGATGGAATACCAATACAGCTATTTCAAGCTACATATAACGAATCTATCAAAATCCTGACAAGAATAGGCCAAGAAATATGAGGGGGGGGGGGGGAAGAATAAAGGCCCACAAACCAGAAACGTTCAGTATATGTTCCAATGCCAAAGAAAGGAGACATCAAAAATTATAGGGCAATTGCATCACTGTCCCATGCAAGCAAAGTGGTGCTCATGATTTTGTAACAAGGACTTTTATGATATAAAGAGCAAGAAATTCCAGATGTTCAAGCCAAATTCAGAAAAGAAAGAGGCCCTAGAGATTATGCTGCAAATATATATTGGCTGCTGGGACATACAAAATAATTTCAGAAGAGAATCACTCTGTACAGCCTGTGACTGTATGAATTATGGGAATTATGTATCACTTAAAGTAATATAGGTGTGCCAGAACATTTGTTGTTCTTAATGCATAACCTATACTGTAGATGAGAGGCTACTATTTGAACAGAATAAGGAGAAACATAATAATTTCCAAGTGGCAAAGGTGTTAGACAAGGGTGTTATTTTTATCTCCGTTTGTGTTCACTTTATATCCAGAATAAGTATATGCTGAAGCACCTGACTGCTTCACGAACAAAGGGTGTACAGATTGGGGCTAGCTCATCCTTTACTTTAGGAGACATTCTGACCCACTTTCTCTCTGGGTCTGTGACAGTATCATTGTATTTCCAGAGTTCCATTTTAAAAATAAATATATTCCTAAGAAGGGGGAGCACTCATATAGGTGTGATCGGGATGCCTAGACCAACTAGGCCATTGGTTTAATCCAGCATAGCTCTTCACAGTTCAAGACAAAATCTTCCCAGTTTCATATTTCCATTCCTTTCCATGGTACAGAGAATCTCATACTTAAAGAAAAAGAAAAGGGATTCACTCATGGATACATTATGAGAGATTGGACCCTACCTAGCCAGATCTATAAACCCAAAGATGCTTCGAAAAAGGCAAATGCTACCTTAGCCTGCATTACCAAAAGTATAATCTCCAAACCCCATGAGGTACTAGTTCCCCTCTATTTGGCACTGTTTAGATCTCATCTTACTGTGTCCGCATCTGGACATCATACTTCAGGATGGATGCTGACATACTGGAACAAGTTCAAAGGAGGGGACTGGAAACCAAGTCCTATGAGGAAAGACTGAAAGAACTGGGCATGTTTAGCTTTGAGAAAAGAAGACTGAAGAGAGATGTGATAGCACTTTTCAAATACTTGGAAGGTAGTCATACAGAGGAGGGGCAGGACCTGTTTTCAATCATTCCAGAGTACAGGGCATGTAATAATGGGCTCAACTTACAGGAAGCCAGATTTTTGTTGAATATCAGGAAAAACCTCCTAACTATTAGAGCAATACAACAAAGGAAGCAATTACCTTGGGAGGTGCCGAGTTCTCTAACGCTGGAAACATTCAAGAGAAAATTAGACAACTATCTGTCAGATATACTCTGATTTGGATTTTTGCACTGAGTAGGGGGTTGGACTTGATGGTCTTGTAGGCCCCTTCCAACTTTATTATTCTATGATTCTATGTAATATTATTGTTCCTGCTATGGTGTTATCTAGAGATGAACTGTCCAGAAATGGATAAATCAATTATTTTGGAGTACAGCTTCAAGAATCTCACAGCTGCCAACCATAATTGTCTATGAGGTTCCCCTTGAAGACAGCTCAGCAAGATTATTGTTTGATCTTTGAATTGTATTTATTAATTAATCATTTGTTTTCCTGGCCCAATTTTTAAAAGTTCTTTTCCCCCTCTTCTTTTCTCAAGAACAAAGAAGCCACAAAACATCCAGGAATAATTGATGAAATTTGTTTTCCTGCTATTTCTTTTTTCATTTAATGTGGGGGTGGTGATCTCTCCCCCCCCCCTTTAAAAAATATTTGTAAACCTGGCAATGCTAAGGCAACAAATAACTTTTGTGGAGTTTTTGTTGAAAAGTTGTATATGTAAATAATAGGAAAACAGCTGATGTCCTTGCAATGGATCTGGCTCTGAGGTCCATTAGGGCTTGTTCAAAATGACAACTTCTAAGTGACTTCAGTTCCTTCAAAATGGGTTGTTGTGAATCATCCATTTTTCAGTAAAGAGGGGGAAAAAGAGATTGGCTAGAATTCTATTGTGGAATTAATAGCTGATGTAACTATATGGTGGCAGGAAAGTGCCATTAATTAATAAGTTGCCAGTGATATCCTTAGTCACATGCCAACTATGTGACTTGGTATCTGAAAAACTGTCAACTTCTGCAAGATGTTTTCCTTTTGTACATGAGTGGAAAGACCAGCACCTTTTTTGTAGTACCATTAGCAGAGAGAGAGAGAGAGAGAGAGAGAGAGAGACAGACAGACAGACAGACAGACAGATCTGGGAGAACAACTTCTGAGTGTGGGGCTCAAGAGGAAGATACAGAGAAAGAGATATCAATATATATCCTCCTAAACTAGAGTTACACAGATCATAGAAGAAATGCAAAAAAGTAAAGCAATCCTGGTCTAATCTTATAGCACCATTATACTAACACCAACATACATCTTTTTCATTTTGCAACAGAGAGTACTTAGCAGCTTCTTGCCAATGGCACTGGAGGTTGTAACCATACAAATAGATCTGAGGAGTCTTTTGGTTGATAGCCAGAAAGACACCAAACCATGGCTATTGAAGCAGTGTGTGTTTGATTCTTTTTAAATTCCTTTGTGGGGAAGAGTCATTTTATTTCTTTTAGGGGTGAAAGGTTGTCTGCATATGGAATGTAGTAACTTTCTCTTTCTTTTGAGCTTCCCAACATTACCTCTGATGTCCAGGACAGGAAAATGCTTCAGGAGTTAAAATAAGCAGAAACATAGATTTACAAATGTAACACGGTACATTGAAAATTTCTGTAAATAATGCATGTGTAGTCTATAAATAATTTATCATTTGAATCAAATGTGTGAAGATTGCACAGGACTGGTGCTGCACAACAGCAGCACAACAGTACTTTATACAATAAAAATGCTACACAACAAATGTTGATATTGCATAGAAAACATCTCAATGTAAGGAAACAAAAACACATAAAGATTATTGAGGGCTGATTGCTTTAATCAAAAGAAAACATTCCTCAATATTCTTCTTTCTGGTAAGGTGCTCTGTGTCTTGCCACTGGGAAAGCAATTCATTTGTTTCTACAGAGTTTTTCTGGGATGTCTTTTAATGGACAGTGGGACTGAGCATCCCGTGCTGAGAAGGAAGTTTATGGATATCTCTTTGTCTTCTTTAGGACAAAAGAATCCACTTGATTTGGGTCATTTAGAGAGAGCACACCTTCCTGAGTGCACATTACAAGAATGCAATAGCTATCAACTTGTGATACTTTAACCTTCATGCAGTAGGATACGTTTGCATATTTTCTGACAAAAAAAGAATTCCAGTCTCTTATGGGGTGTAAAAATGCCTGTGTCCAAAAGAATGCTTGTGTGTGCAGACTCAGCTGTACTTCAACCAAACACCCAAAAGTTAGTGTGGAAACATGCTACATACGTTAAAACATATTTTTATAATATATATAAGTGCATTTAACTTCTTCTGGACTGCCGCATTTGCATGATCGATACCAACAGTTTTGCTAATCAACTGCCTGAAAATAATAAATAACCCCTAAGTATGCATTTCCAAGGTGTACTACCAGAACTGGCCACTAGAGAGAACCAAATACTATGCTATATATATTGTAGGATTTCTGCATCTGCACTTTCTGGCATCTGCTGGGGTGGGGGCTGTTCCATATTGTGTGCCTTCAAAGCTTCCACCTGTTAATGTAGGTCTCTATCTCTGTACAGGATAGTAAGAAATGAATGCTAACAGGGAGATGGAGAAGACACAAGATTAATCCCTGGTACAGACTATATCCAACTTAAATTATTTAGTAAAGTACAGTTGCTGGGAATGCTGATTAATGATAATGGACCTGTGATAGCTATGCGAGTAAAAGTGACCATAAAATGCCCTATGTAGAAAAAAGAACCCATATGCTTAGGGGGTACAAATACATCTGGCTCGTAACCATTGTCAGAAACATTTGCCTCTAGCTAAATAAAAATGGCTCTGCTTTAAGCTTCTAACCTAAAATAGAGAGTACTGTTTGTTATCTTCCACACTGGAAAATACGCATGTGTAGTGTACCTAACTCATGAGTATCTGATATAATGAGCACAAAAGGGTATCTTAAGTAGTGGGCATACATTTCATGCTGAAGATCTTCATGCTGAGAGTTATTCAGTTGGCAAACATTCTTTGCATTTTGCAACACAGAATACTTAGCAGCTTCTTGTCCATGCAGAAGAAAGGTGAGGTTTAGCACTGCATGCAGCAATATTTTTCTCTGTGCTCACTGCTTAAGATAATGCTTGAAACTGACAGGTACTAGAGATTACTAAAGGTTACCTGGGAAAGGCTTCAACTTCTAGAAACTGGCAGAAACCATTCTTATCTGGCCAAATAACCAGAGGTCATGTAGGATGTACAAGGTTCTTTACTCCAGATGTTCTGGGGTGAGAAGTTCATGAGTGATATGGAATATCCAGATTGGACAGCCCAAGCAGATGTTGTGCCTCCATGTCCACTGCTGCTGCCTTGTGATGTCTGGTTTTCTTATTATTTGCTCATTAGTGAGATGCTCTGTTGTCATTTTGCCAGTTAGTGAAATATAACCTACTGCAGGTTAAAAATAAAAATAAATCAGAAGTCTTCTCCCCAGTGACTGTTATTTATTTATTTATTTATTTATTTATTTATTTATTTATTTATTCATTCATTCATTCATTCATTCAATTTTTGTCACAGCACTTCTCTGGGTGGGTTACAACTCGTAGAACAGAAAACAAAAACAAAAACAGATATTAAAGCAAACGGCAATAACTCTAAAAAAGCATAGATACAGGGATCAAACGATCCCTTAAGCTTTTTTTTTTTTCATTTTGAGTCGTTTGGGAAAAAATTATGGAAATAGTTTTTCATGTAACACCCCGCACACCTTGTATTTTTGCACAGAAAACCTTGCATTTTGCACATGTTTTGTTAACATAACATTCGTGTGAAAAACTCCCATACTTGTGTGTTGTTGTTTTGTGCTAATCTGCTGATGATGAGAAAAGTCATATTTTGACTCTCACATAAAGGCAAAAGTTATCCAGGAGTTGACAAGGGTTTTTTGATGGAGTGTCTCAATACTTTTGAAGAGAAGCGAATGTGAGTATTTTTTCTGTCTTTCTAAGAAGGAGCATTGAAGGGGCAGGTGAAAGAGAGAGAAGTGGAGGAGGGGAGGAAAAAGCATAGGGGCAGGGATCAAAAGAGTTTTTGACCTAGATAGAGCTGGTAGAGGCTGAATGAATGCCAAGACTGAAGGAGAGGATAACCAACATGAAATAATACGTGTTAGTATGGGAGAAGAAAAGAGAGAAAGAACCGTAGGATGGGAATGGAAGTTATAGTTTTCTAATCTAGGTGGAGAAATATGCTTTATTGTGCAGGAGTGCATGCACACAGGCATAGTTCTAAAGGTAGGAAATTGTAAGCAGTGTGCAGTTAATTAAACACTATTCATAAATCTGCAGTTGAACTGATAACTTTGTATATCATGTGATAACTTGTTCCTAAGATGTGTGTGTATTCTGTGTTGTCAAGTCAGAACCGACTTATAGTGACCCCAACAGGGTTTTCAAGCTAAGTGAGATATTTAAGAAGTGGTTTTACCAGTTCCACTCCCCCAGTGAGTTTCCATGGCCAAGTGGGGATTCGAACCTGGTTCTCCAGAGTCCTAGTCCGTTGCTCTATTCACTACACCATACTGGGGATCCTGTTCCTAAGATAGCGTATGCTATTTTATCAATAGTTTTATTTTGATTCTTTTTTTCACATTTTACAGCCTTTGTTGACATGCAGTGTTTTGTTAGTACCTGGTAGTCTTTTCTAATGTATGTGATTTACTCTTTGGTGTTTACTTTAACAATGCATGAGAGATGCCGTGGCAGCAGTATGAAGTCTTTGTTGAGATATTTAGTCTTTGCTGAGTTAACTGCTCTGGAGAAACCTTCTGCAGTACAGTTTGAAGGACATGGCTACCACTGCTAGAACTTTTGCCCTCATTGTCAAAGGTGAAGCTTCTCAAAGTGTTCCGACTTCTAAGTACTAGATGTTGATGGATAAAAAGAGCAAAGGCCTCATTGATATAAAAGCCCAAAGGTCTACTCAGAGCCCTGTGGTGATGACCTGATTTTTAAAAAACATGTCCTTCTAATTTTAATTCTCTCACCCTTGAATTAAGTACCCACAGGGACAACAGATGACATTCTTTTATTGTCTGTCCTGTCCTGCTCTCAGAAATGGAAATCAGTCAAGATGCAGAAACACAAAGCAGCGTGAGGGCAGTATGCACTGTGCATTTTACAGGGAAAATTAACTAATGGGTAATATTTTCATTCAAAAATCAGAACAACATTTGCAAAGAAATATTAACTTTATTTAAAAATAATGATGTACTTAATTTAAATACTGTACACCGGTTAGCTCTGCCAACTGCATCTCATTTGGTAGTTTATGTGAAAGTTATAAAAGTCTCTCATTTATTTATTTATTTATTTATTTATTTATTTATTTATTTATTTATTTATTTATTTATTTATTTATTTGCAAAGGTGGTGCTTCAACCTTCATGGCAGACTGGTGAAAATGCATACCTTTACATTTAGTCTAGGACAGTGGTTCCCAACCTTGGTTAACTCAGGTGTTCTTGGACTGCAGTTTCCAGTTTCCAGAAGCTTCACCACCAGGTACAGTATGCTGGCCAGGGGTTTCTCGGAGTGGCAGTCCAAGAACACCTGCATTACGCAAGGTTCGGAACCACTAGTCTAAGGACACAAGTTAAAGGCCTAGGAGCCACTGTTCTCACTTCTAGCATGGGACGACTACAAGTCCTTTTTAAGGAGGACAGGTGACAAAGAACAATATTCCCTTTGTCCTTCATATGAAGACTTGGCAACTCCAAATCTGATTCAAAGATAAAGGACAGAACCCTCTTAAGAATATTTGTACATACAGAGACAGTCGTCCTGTGCTTTCTCCCTTCCAACAGGCTGTTCTTCATGCAAAGGAGAGCCTGCTGGAGGATGAAAATGCTTGAGTGGTTGTCTTTCTGGGATTAAATAAGCCAATAGGATTCTGGGCAATGAACCATAAAAAGGGAGACCAGGGACCCTGAAGTTGCTAATCCACAGTGAGCATCTGGATAGCAGCCTTGTAAGGTATACTGGTTACTTTGCCAATGCCTTCCTTCTTCGTAATTGTTTAAATTATAAATATATATATCTAATTTTACACATGCATCTGCATGTGTAAAATTAGAATGTGCAACTGTATGGAATTCAGTGCCCTCTTTGATTTTCCTTTTTTGGGTGATATATAATTGGCCACCCTCTAACTGACTGCCAAATCGATCAGGTAGCAAACTACTTTTATATCCCTTGGAGCCACATATCAGCAGGGCGAAAACCAGTTTCCACCCCAGCCATCCATCTCTGCTGGAGGACACAGCTGTGCTGCCTCAGGGTCCATCCTGCATACTCTGTGCTAGGCGATTACCGTCAGAGGAGGTAAAGGAGACCATCCCATCACCAGTGTTGAAGTAAGATTCAGCTACTAGTCCAGTCCACTCTGAATGTAGAATTTGGGTTGGTGGTGGGCATCTTTTCCCTAGGTACTAAAACACATTGAGTAAGCCCAAAGCAGGTGCTTATTAATTGAAATAGTTCATTATATTTGGCTTCAGGATGTCCTTGTGACTGAAATTTTACAAATAGGGAATCAGTCTCAGACTGAGTCTCAATATAAGAATTTTTTTTTAAAAATGGTCAGGGCTCAAGAGAAAGGCAGAGTTGCTTAGACTCACATAACAAACTCTGATGAAAATAAATACTGCTGTATTCCTAAACTCAATTTGAAAACTGACTTGAAGGCCCTATATTGTCAGTAACAGGAGTACATAACCCTGGATCTGGTTTTAGCTTCCAGACAATCTTTATTGATGCTATTAGTTTTTATCATATGAAATACATTTATTTTTCATTGTATTTTTCTATTGATTCTAATGATTTTTATTGTGATTACATACAATCCTATGAGGCTGGTCAAACAAACAGTTCATGTAATACTTCAATTAAATGAAGCATATGGTGTATCAATACAGTGTGGGGTTCGGTTACTGAGTCAATCCAATTCAGAAATATCCACTGCAGGTAATTATTTTTTTACTCTCTTTTTTTAAAAAGTGCCCTCATTATTATCACCTATAGGAAAGGAAGTTTAAATTTCAGTGTCATCTCACCACCCAGCAGCACAAGGTAAGGTAGAAACAAGTACTTGAACCATGTGATAATTTTTCTTCACCATTTAGAGGCCACCCTTGAGTTAACTGTAAAAATAACCTATCATTTCAGTTGCAACATGAAAGGAGTGAAATTATCCCTCTTTAAACTGCAATCATATTATAATGTGACATAGTTGTGCCTGAGCTATGCCCCCAAAGTAATTAATTCCAAGTAAATAGTTACTGTTTGCATGTACAAGCTTTGGTTTCTCTGAACATCTGCTTTTGGCCAAAGAAGTGGTTATTTATAAGACCATGCAGAGACTATTGCAGTAAAATTTGTATCAAATCTAAACCTTTTAAGAGTTTGTTTGACTGTATGCCCAGTATAAATAGAACTGATGTTGTAACTGGGTAAGTCAGAAAGCCTTTATTGGCTTTAATTTTTAACCGGCCACTGGATATATATCAAGCAGGAATGGCTTAGCTATTCCTACTGCTCATAGCACAAATATGCAGCCACTTTTGGGTAGATGACTTTTGAAGTTATTTCTAGTTCTAACATTTTGTGGTTTTGTTATTCTATCATCAGCTTGTGAAACAATATGATACTCCTTTGGGATAATCTTCGAGTATGAAATGTGCAATTCACATTACCTCACAGCTAGCTATATCTTTTGAGGATGCTGATATAAGTGCTCAATTTTCTTAGTTACATATATAAAGCAATTTCCCTTCCGTTTTTGTGTGTTGTTGTTTCCTTTTTTTTATCTTAAATAACTAGGTTGCAAAAGTTTTGTTTGAGAAAAGTAGTTTGGTTTGCTGGAAATCATCTAAGCTTCCTCATTATAGTTTGTGAATTGGTCAATTTGATCCAAATCTATCAATTGAGTGGACTCAGTCATGCTGTAAATTCTTTAGAGAATGTTTAAGAACTGAAATGTGTGCAGGCAAGCTTCGGTTAGGAGAATCACAAAGTAATACAGTCTACGAAAATAGATTCCACCCAACCCCATTCATGAGAATACTCTCTTAACAGCTTAACATTTATTTATTTATTTAATTTATATCCCGCCCATCTAGACAAAAGTCTACTTTGGGCGGCTAACAACAAGAGTGGGGCCGCTGACATGTTGGGACACGTCAGCGGCATGGATGGAATACTTTAAAAACTGCCATTTGTAGCTGGGTCTTCTTGACATATATAATAGTTCCTTTGCTGAGAGACAGTTACTATTTTGAATGAACAACCAGGGAGAGGAGAGCCAAAAGACTTCAACACAGAGCATCTCTATAACTCCAGTTGATCTCCTGTAACAAATGTACAAGCTCTCCATGAAGTAAAAACACTCAGCAGAAACTAGTAACTTACATGTATACATCTGCTGAAACAATATAATTGCTACTTCTTCTTCTTAAATCTCCCACAGTCCTTCACAATCAAGTTGTTTGGTTAGTTCCTAAATCCTCCTACATAACAGTGTCAGGGGTTACTTTTTATTTCCTCACAGAATCAGCTGCCTGCCTTGTTGTACCAGTGTCTGCAGGGAATAGTTCAGCATTTCTGTGTTTGTACTTTCCTGAAGAATTTGTTTATTGTGTATGCATGCCTAAAATACATACAAGAAATTGTACTGTGGCTCTTAACCTCTCAAGCCTTGCAATTTGCACTGTTCACAATGTTATTTTCGAGCACTCCCAAACTGGTCCATTACCTTTACTCTAGTTTAAATATTAAACACGTAAAAACAAAACAAAACCAGCCGTCCAGTTTACGAATGTGGCATACTGTGCTTCTTTATCCACAATTCAAAATGCCGGGAAATGGCCCGATGTGGCTGCATAATATCATGCCTGCATTTACCTCAGTTTATTTTAATGTTATATGTAAACTGCCCAGAGTAGACATGTTCTAGATGGGTGGTATATAAATCTAATAAATAAATAAATAAATAAATTGCTAGTAGGAAAAAGGATGCCAAGCTTTAACAGAGCAAAGGGCAGCCTTTGCCAGTTTCAAAGTTATAATTTTTTTGAGGGGGTGCTATCCCCCATTTTCAGAACTGCCTTGTAGAATGCTGATTTGCTCTTCTGCACGATATGATAGTTGCACTCTTGTGCAATTATAATGAAGCTTCATGGGGATTTATGTCACATCAGAAGAAGGAAAAAAATTGAAGAGAAAGATGGAGATTTCTTCCCAATAAGTGCAGCTATTGGGTGAAATCCAGTTGTAAATCACATTGAACCAATGGTGATTTGGTGAATCAACATTTATGTATGTTCCATTGATACAATGGGTCTACTCCAGTTGCAACTTACTACTGGATTTCAAGCATTCTGTCTTTTCTTTCTTAAGAAACATGTCATAGGGAAGTGCCTTATTTGAACTCCAAATCCTGAGATTCTCCAAAGATTCTGCAGGCAGAATTCTGGAAGTTCCAACTCACAAGCATGCATCTGCAGAGATACCATCATTTCACTTACCTGGAGAAAGTCTGAGACTACCTTCTTCCTAGCCTTATTTCCTGCTGCAGTGCATTCTGATAGGAAGTTGCTGCCATGGTTCCTGGGAGCATGGGTTCTTCAGAAGATATTGTCTTCTCATGGAGCAATGATTAAACTGCGGTACTGCAATCAATCAACCCTGAGTGCTCACTGGAAGGACAGATCCTGAAGCTGAGGCTCCAATACTTTGGCCATCTCATGAGAAGAGAAGACTCCCTGGAAAAGACCCTGATGTTGGGAAAGTGTGAGGGCAAGAGGAGAAGGGGACGACAGCGGACGAGATGGTTGGACAGTGTCATCGAAGCTACCAACATGAATTTGACCAAACTCCGGGAGGCAGTGGAAGACAGGAGGGCCTGGCGTGCTCTGGTTCATGGGGTCACGAAGAGTCGGACATGACTTAATGACTAAACAACAACACTGCTGTCAAAACTCTGTTCATGACCTGCGTTAGATATCAATGGATTCAGGTAGCCGGTTCAAGGTTGACTCAGCCTTCTATCTTTCAGAGGCCAGTAAATTGAGTACCCAGATCACTAGGGGGATGGGGATGTATAGCTTGTAAACAGTCCAGAGAGTGCTTTAAGCTTTTTGGGATGGTATATAGGCAGCACACACTTTACTATAGAGCATAAAGGCCAATGACACTACCACCCCCAGAAAGCACTGCAGCAGGAAATAATGCCTAGAATAAGCCCTCTGCCTTTGTTTTTTGTTTGTTTGTTTGTTTTTCTCCAGAGCTTAAAACAGATTTGGCGGGATGGGGGGCATAGTTGGATCTAAAGTGTTTGGGAGTTTTTATTTTAAAAAGTTTTCACAGCCATTGGGAAGTATGGGGGCAATGAAGACCCTGGCTTCATTTACTCCCTATGTCACCACTAACTGTCAAGTTCTGTTTTCTTTTTGTGCTGTCTGAATATCAGTATTCCTTCTTCTAAAGATAGGGAATGAACAGGATAGTCATTTGAGATAAGACTCCGAATATAATCCCTGAAAAATGTACAAAAGATGAGAATCCAGCTACAGTATGAGAGTGTGCATGATTGAACTTGTATCAAAATTAAAGTGCAGGAGAATAACAGATGGACTAGCAATGAGACATATCTAGTGAGACCCAAGTGCCTGTCTGTGGAATAGTCACCCCCTCAAACTGACACAAGATGCTTGACATTTGGATTTCCAAGACTGTGTACATTTTGTTTTTCTGATACATTCGTTACAGATAATAATGTAATGTTTAGGCAACATGTTGCTAGCAACCCACATTCATGAGTCATGGCAGAGATTCAAAACCAGAGACAGGCGGACATCACGTCAGTAGTAGTAAAAATGTTCTCTGCTCATCTCCGTTTAATTTTCCTTTCCTGTGTGAATGGCACAGGAAGCATGTTCAATTATTTCTAAGCAAAAATGAAAGATAGAAAGCATATGTCCATTTTTCATTGTGGAGAACAGTAGCTAAGGTGAGCTCTAAATAAGAATTTAGCTCTACTAACCCATCGCTTCAGCTGTGAATGGATCCATCCTGTCTTGAGTCTCCCCTCTCAGTCGACCCACCCACATTTTGTCTTGCTGCAGGATCACCATGGTTTTATTCTCTCTAGTTTACCTCTATTGTTGCTACTTTTTAAAAATGGTTCCCTCTGGTTTATTTTATCACCTTAAGACTGTAAATCAGCAAAAGGAAAGGAAGCACCATGAATCCATACATTAAGTGATTTCTTCACAAGAAAAGCCTGAAAACTAATGATGATTTTTATATTCCACAAGGCTTTTAATTTAGCATCTTTTCATAGCCGACTGAATTAAAAAAAATGATCACACTTCCATAGTGTAAATCTGCTTGTGGCTTTAAATATTAAATGATATATTGTGTGATCGGATTAGTTATATCTATCTATCTATCTATCTATCTATCTATCTATCTATCTATCTATCTATCTATCTATCTATAGTTGAGTCATTTGTTTCAGGTTACTGTTAGATGGATAATAACATAAGTTCTTAGTCTAGCCTTTGAAAAACATTCTAACCCTTGACTATAAAATGTTTAGCTTTCTGGGTATCACCTGGAAAGCAGATAACTATTTTCTAACTCTGGTTCAAAAAACTTCAACTGCATATCCTGACATACTTGACTGAGCAGGCAATAGTGCTGCTTATGGAACTACTTCATAGACTTTGGCATTAAAGGAAGGATAATATTTAAATAACATATGGAGAACTGGAAGGGATCAACAAACCATGCTATCCAAATTGTTCCCTCAAAGAGGTCCAGTTTTATTTTAAGTGAAGCAGCTAACTTAGGCAGCAGGTGTTGAGTTACGACAGGAAAGCCAATAGTTATTTATTTTTTATTTTATTGACTGAAATGGGGAGACGGACTTCTGGGATTTTACACGTTTTCCAAAATAACATGATTGCTTTTGGATGCCACGTGCCTAGACACAATTGAGTAGAGGGTGCCATTTGCTGCTCCACCTCATGTAGCAAAAGGTTTGGGGTCAGGCTGTCTCCAAAGGAAAACCATATGTTTATCATCCTCAGAACAGACTTAATGTATTGTACCATCAGAGAAATGTGCGCACCACAGAAGCCACAGATCTAAAGATAGCCTTGTAGGTTATTTGAATGATTTGATAATAATATAGTGTTGAGTGACACAAGTCTGATCAGTTCTTTGTTTTGGCTTTTTGTGTGTGTGTGAGGGGGAAGGATGATCTGGGAAAACTATACCCCTTGCTTGTAAACCAGTCCATATATGGGAAAACAAGACTGAGGTTATAAACACTATTTCACACTACATTGCTTACAATGTGCCTATAAGAAAATAAATCATACATGCAGAGACTGCTAAGTGTTATAAGGTATCTCAGAACAAAATTAGGTCTGTATTGTTTGTATAGTTACGCATACTTTGTAGACATAGAAAACTCTCTCTATCTAATAGGAGTGGAAATTCCCACTATAACCATTCATGGATGATATGTTTACTGGACTGCAGAGCTGTAACTAGCACTGTTGGCACCAAGAGTCTTGCTCACATGAACCAAACTTGGTTAAGTTTGGTTCATGTGGAATTCACATATGTGGGAGAAGCTGAAGAAATGGGGAGGGGTGTCAGCATATGGCAGCAATATCAGTTCTGTGCCAAGCCTTTATGTTATAGATTTCCTTCTGAGAGGAAACTATAGAAAGGAAGGGTTTAGGCAATATGCACACCCAGGGCTGATGGATTCACACTCTTCCTGCAGCAAATACCAACAGGAGGGTTCATGGCCTACGAGTAGCAAATTTTGACAGCATGGGTTAAAACTCTGGTGGTTTGAGAGATGAGGGCTTCTTGTATGTTTGCATGTATATATTTAATTTATCCTACCTATGATCCATTCTGATGCTCATACACATTCTCATACCTTCCCATTGCTCTCACCTCACAACTCTGTTCGCTATGCACAGGGAACTGGAAACAGGATTATACATGAATCATAGAATCATGAAGTTGGAAGGGGCCTATAAGGCCATCAAGTCCAACTCCCTGCTCACTGCAGGAATACAAATCAAAGGCTATTAGCCAGGTGGTTGTCTAAATTTCTCTTGAATGCCTCCAGTGCTGGAACACTCGCCAGCTCTCAAGGTAGTTTCCATTGCTGTTCTGCTCTAACAGTTAGGAAGTTTTTCCTGATATTCAGTTGAAATCTGGCTTCCTGTAACTTGAGCCCATTGTTGTGTGTCCTGAACTCTGCGATGATTGAGAACAGATCCTGCCCCTCTTCTGTATGACACCCTTTCAAGTATTTGAAAAGAGCTATCATATCTCCCCTCAGTCTTCTTTTTTCAAAGCTAAGCGTGCCCAATTCTTTCAATCTTTCCTCGTAAGGCTTGTTTCCAGCTCCCTGATTATCCTTGTTGCCCTCCTGTGAACTTGGAATGAAGGATTGGGAGAGCAGGATTGTGACTGCTCTTTCCATCAGCATTAGGCAAGATAAATGCGCTGTGAAGGATGCTTGGAACTGTAGTCCAATAACATCACAGAGGGTGGTGATATCAATTCTGTAGAGGTAGTGACTTTGCTGTGGGTTCTAAAGAAGTCTTGAAGGATCTACACATGGTGCTAAGCTTGTTTGGAGGATAGAGTCAACACTTTGAATAGCTCTTGCAAATTTTAGACTGAAACACAGAGTGGTTTTACTGCCTATAGTGTGACTAGCTTCCACTTCTGGAGGGCCACCCAGTGCCCTCCAGCAGAATGTTCTATGCATTCACAGCATCTGTGCATTTGGAGGCTTCATATATGCAGTGAGGACCCTGATCATACAGGCTTCCTGATCATGTGAAAGACCTTACAAACACACTGTCTTGTGCACTTCCACACTCCACGGGAAGAACAAACATCTGATCAAAGGTTCAAATATCAGTATAATCTTCCTTCATGTGTTCAGTGAGCAAATACAGTTTTTCAGGAAACAGCAAGGCTTAAATGTACCAGTTTCATACTATAACTACTGGTCATAAATGGCTAATTACCCTTATAGTCTTATGATTAGGATTTAACATTAAGGCTGCAGTGCAATGCACATTTATTTGAGAGCAAGTCTCAATTGACTTTAGGAGAAAATGCAAACTCCATGCTAGGATAATAGCTTTATTAGATCACCTTCACCCTGCCCCCAAATTACGTGCAATTATGTAGAAACTGCTTAGATCTGACCTGTTAGTCAGGCAAGATGTTGCAAATGGGAAGGGGCAGGAATCAGGAAAAGGAAGTGATAAGAAACAAAAGCAGACTAAGTCTTAAAATCTTTTCCTCCCTTCTTTCCCAGTTGTGATGGAGGAGGGAGAAAAAGTAGATGTTCATTTGTGGCTGACCCAGAAGACATACTACTGATCCTGGGCTGCAGCAAGAAGCAGCCATTGTATTGACTGAGAACCAAGCATTATAGAAAATACTGATCCTCTGTTGCTGTAACAGGAACTCTCACTGTGGATTTAAGCCTCTCTTTCTATCTTGTTTGAAGCTCCCGGTTCCTTCATAGGTGGATATCAGGCTAAATTAAATAGGCTCTATAGTCACATGGTCAGTTTGTTATATGCTGTAAAGCTTCTGAATTATAGTGATCCTCAATAGGGTTTTTGAGGTATGTGAGATGTTCAAGGAGTGGTTTACAGCTGCTACAAACTCCCCAGTGAATATCCATGGCCAAGCAAGGATTTGAACCCAGGTCTTCTGAGTCCTAGTCTGACATTCTGTGCATTACACCATGCAGGCTATCTAGCATGGACAGTTGTAGTAATTGTCAGCGTGGCTGTGTCTGTGTTATTTATGGTCTTAGTGGAACTTCCTTCTGAATACACCCCTGTAGAGTTGTATTGTAATACTGCATATGTCTATTCAGAAGAAAGTACCATTGAATTCAACAAGCCTTGCTCTTGGGGAGGGCAGTATGTGATTGCAGCTTTATTGAAATGTCAAAAGAATTCTTTCTGAGTAATTTTTGTTTGTTTGTAAATATGTAGAAACTGCTTAGATCTGAAGATTTCAAACAGATGTACAACAATAATAAAACCAGAATGGCCAGAGTCCTATTGGTGCTTATGTAAGGTGTGAGTAATTTGTCTTGGCTAATTATTGCAAGCTGATGAGGTTCACGCATGCATGTTGGTCACATGTCTGGTCATGTATCCAAGTCTGCAACCTAGACACACCTGAGCACCTTGACAATTAGCTGCAGTTAACCTTTCATAAATGTCAATAAGATGCTGGACAATATAAGCAATATACACAATTCAAATATGGTATTTATTTCTGCTTCAAATAATGGACTGGACTACTTGCAAAACCAGGTAACATTTAGGATAAAGGTGTCAGATGTCAAGCAGATGTTTGGCTTGTTTTGTATATTTCACAATCTGTTTTTAAGAGCATTGAAAGAACTGGAAGGGCAAGTGGCTGGCCACTTCCATTCTGGGATAAAGTTTCCATGGGAATTAACCACTTTATCTTAGAATACCTTGAGGCTCTGCTTCATTGATTTCTCTTTCACTAGGAAACAGTCTTGACACTTTCTACTTAACAGAGGGGTGACACATGTCGGAATAGGATGCTGCTGGTAAAAGCAGGAGCAACAGTATATATAATCTAGGTTTCATTTGTAGACCTTAAGTCAGAGCCTTTACTTTCACGTGCAATCATCAGTTCCTTTGAAAAACACTGTAGTAAAAACAAAACAAAAGGCATCCAGGTTTTAACATTCGGTGCCCACTTTATTTAAAAAAAGAGACAGAGCTTCTACCTTGCACCTAGCTTCTACTTTGGACATTACTAATACAACTACACTACTTGTAACAATAACAATTAGTTACAAGTAAGATAGCTGTAGCAGTAATGTAACTATTTAAAAAGTAATGTAACTAATAAAAATTGTTAATGTTACTTTGTAGATATAAAAAGTAACATCAGAATTACTTAAGTGCAATGAGTAACATGAAAGTATTTTCAAACATTACTTTGTATGGGCATTTTTCCAGATGTTCTGCTGTTTTTCAATCAATCCTAAGTAACAAGAGGAGTACTCTTTGGTTTTGACTTCTGCATTTTTATAAACATTTCCAAGGTACAACAGATGGAACCAGGGGGTACTTCCTTGACCTGCTGGTTATGACAATACAATATGTTAATAATGCACAAGTGACCAACTTACTTGTGCCATAGAAGCAATGATGATGATAATGGCAATTGAGCTGCCAAGAAGTAATGAGTGACCCATGAGATCCTTTTAAAATGTCATGCATGCAGCTGCTTCCACCTTGCCAAAGATGGTGTACTTCTGCCATCTCGATCTATTTACTGAGTTTACGGAGTCTTAAAACTTTATTCCAGGAGATGCTATTCTCCTGAGCAGAGTAGGGATTCTTCTTCCAAATGTTTTGTCCCTCTCTCCCATCATCTCCACCCACTGTAACTGTGGTAATAGGTCAACGAGTCACAGTTCTAAATATTCTGGAGAGCCAAAGGCTCCCCACTTCTGCTCCAAGTGGAAGCTCAAGGACTAGAAGTACAGATATTTATTTATTTATTTATTTATTTATTTATTTAAATTAAAAATTAATTAATTTTTATACTGAAGGCCACTCTGGGCAGTTTACAACATATATAAACAGCAACTTAACAGAACAGAAAATAAAAATAATAAAATCCAAAGAAACAGTACAGTCAAAACATAAAAAATAATTTTCCATAAAACATTTGAAACATTTGAAATGGAGAACTTGATCAAGTAGGCTAGCTAAGCTCAGCTGAATCCTTAGGTTTCCGTTTTGGAATGCCTGCCTAAATAACCAAGTTTTTAGTGACTTTTTAAAAATCACCAGCGAAGGGGCCAAACAAATCGCAGGAGGAAGTGCATTCCACAGCCAAGGAGCAATTGCCAAGAAAGCCCAGTTCCTCATCTTCTCCCTCTGGGCCTCTCTTGGGGTTAGCATCCTCAGCTGGCCTGCTTGAGATGCTCTTGTGGGGTGGGCAAATCCCGTTGTAAGTAGGTGTTCTGCCAGATGTCCTGATTAATGACCCAAATCCAGAACACATTAAGATACGTATTTAGTAATGTAGTGAGCTATACCCTGCAGTGAGGATTTTTGGGCTGTAGAGGATAATCCCATAGAAATCATATAAACATATCTCCATTTCTTGGAACCTGTGAAAATGGCTCTTTTTTTCCTTGGCAAGCAGTAATTGCTTTACAGGCCAGGTTTAATTCACAAGCCCTGGACCATTCTTTCCAACACTTTATGTCTAAACCTTCCCATATTTTCCTGTTTTACAATGTAAATGTGCCTTGATCTGGAGCCAAAAAATACAGAAAATTTCCAGCCCCTACAGTCAAACTAGATGACATATCTAACATAGTTTTTAGAAGAGTTGCTTCCTCAAGTTGTGAAGGATGCCTGTTTGTCAAAGCACATGATCTTCCTCGACTATATGTCTTGTATTTAGTGTGCTTTTTTGTCATTGGTTGTGGGTGATCACAGAACAAAAGAAGGCTAACTGCCTTAGAGAAAGCACAAAGGAGTCGACTACGGATGTCCGAACCAGCGGAGCCCTGCAGGCAACGCCCTTAGAGCTCTTTTTATTTACTTAGCATGAGTTACATAGTATGTTGTTAGAATTCAGATAGGATACTAGTTACCTAATCGCCACTAGGATTGGCTGAAATAACTCTTTGATCTTATGCTCTACCTCTAACGAAAGGGCAGAATAAGGGGTTACCCTGCCTGCTGGGAGCTGCCACTTCCTGCCAGGAGTGTTTGCACGTCACTGGAACAGAATGTAGCTACAACCTTTAGGCAGAAGTTTCCCACAATTGGTAAACACAAGCTTCATTTGCAAGTCTGATTGCTGAGGCGCATATTTCAGAGGAAACCCTCTTGTGGTAGGGAAGATGGGTTAATTGAAGGAAATTTAAACATTTATTAATATGTAGTTTGACCCCTAGAATATTTCTTTCCAGTTCATTCTGACATATTGCAAAATGGAACTAAAATCAGATGAAGCACATATTTTCTAATGCTTCTCCTACATGATTTATTCTTCACCTCTTCTAATTAGCTTAATAAATAATATGGATCTAATGGCAGAAACTGTTATGGGAGGCAGTGCATAAACTACTGTTAGGGGAATTTAAAGTTAAATGCAAATGAATTCACGTGCAATGAAATGCAGTTCTCAGATTGCAACATTTGAGTATTGCTTTGCATAGTCCACTAGGAAAACCTATCTTCCATGGAGAGGTTTGAAGTTCCATAAACTGATTTTTCCAGCTCTTGCATGGTTTTCCTTGTGCTTCTGAATTCAGATTAGATGTGCCACATCTGTTCCAGTTCTGCATTATACTTCTCCCTTAAAACAATCCCATCACCTGAATAGTTACCAACCTGTGTCGGAAAATTTGCAATGCTGCTACAGAAAAAAGCACATCAACAAATATTCTAAACCTTTTATAGTTCTTTGGAGATTCACCCAGTTCTGCTATATTTGCTTAAATATAATATATGGAGACAATATACAGTTTTCTTGCATTCAATTTTCTTAACTGTGTGCCTGGCTTAGATATGAAATGTCTAACTGATGCAGTTTTCTATTTTGGAAAATAATTTATCTCAGGCTGGCTATGTAATGATCTTTAGTCCAGAAATATAAACCACAGAATGAGGACTGGCATAAAGCAGAACTTTAATCTGCAGAGTGAATCAATAGTTTGTACAGTGTTTTCATGCCTTCCTCAATTCATCAATATCTGATCCTAGGGCATGTCTTCAAATCACCATTTTCTAAGAAATGGGATTAACTAGATCTTCGCATATCTGTCTCTATATTCTAAAATACGTTTATATGAGCAACCTATGATCTATCAAGCTGAATTCACTCCACCCACTATGTAAGGTGGAGCACTAGGGGTCCTGAATTTGAGACTGTAGTATCAGGGGATTGTCAGCAATCATTGCAGGCCCCATTATGTGGTTGGTGACAAACATTACTCTTTGTATGTCAACTAGTGGTACAGGTCTCTTTATCAGTTCTTATTAAAACTGCCTAAATTAATAATACAGATGAAGCACTAGGTGAAATATGGTAAAGGAGAAATGAACTACAGAGCTGGAAGCGATCCTATGGATCATCAAGTCCAGCCCCTGTCAAGGAGGCACACTGGGGAATTGAACTCCCAACCTCTGGCTTTGCAGCCAGAGACCTAAACCACTGAACTATCCAGCAGTTATGAAGTAACGTGATATGATGCTGTTAAATACTTTCAGAAGAAATTATCATTCTCTTGATAATATTGATATTGGAGATGGACTTCCACCCCTTGGTCTATACCACAATAGGTTGTTGGTCTTATGCGCTGTCAAATCACTTCCAATTCATAGTGACCCTATGAATGAGCGATCTCCAAAATGTCCTATCTTCAACAGCTCTGCTCAGCTCTTATAGATTTAAGCCTGTGGTTCCTTAGGGAGTGAGTCCATTTTGTATTTGGTCTCCTTCTTTTCCTGCTGCCTTCAACCTTTCCCAGTTTTTTCCAAAGAATCTGCCCTTCTCATGATGTGCCCAAAGTAGGATAGCCTCAGTTTTAACATTTTTGCCTCCAGAGATGGTTCAGACTTAATTTGATCTAGGACGTCTTCTTCTTCTTCTTCTTCTTCTTCTTCTTCTTCTTTTTTTTTTTTTTGTCTTTCTGGCAGTTCAGGATATCTACAAAGCTCTGCTCCAGCACCACATTTCAAATGGATCACTTTTTTCCCTGTCAACTTTCTTTACTGTTCAGCTTTCACACTCATACATGGTGACTGGAAATACAAGAGTGTGGATGAATTTGGTCTTAGTCTCCAGTGACCAAATGGTTTTCTTACACTTCATGATCTTTTTGAATTCCTTAATTATTGCCTTTCCTAGTCTCAGTCATTCATTTTTCTCTTTCTTTCTCCCCTTCTATCTCCTTAATTTCTTTTAGCTGATTCTATCCCCCAAAACTCAGTTCCCTTACTTCAGAGACACAGAGGTTTAGTCCAGGAAGGAGAGAGAGAGAGAGAGAGAGAGAGAGAGAGAGAGAGAGAGAAGGTCTCTCCACCCCACTCTCCCTCCCTTTCATGTGTCCCTGGAGATGTACTCATTCAAATCTCCTTACTTCATCAATTATATATTTAATTTCTATCCTAATTTTAGGACTGGTGCTCAGTATGCTTCTCACTGTAATCCAAAAAGCAGATGCAACTGAAAAGGCAATAAGGTGTAATATTGAAACACAGTTAAACAGATTGGCGTACAATATTTATTTATTTATTTATTTATTGGATTTTTACCCCGCCCCCTAGACAAAGTCTACTCGGGGCGGCTTACAAATATTATAAAAACATCATTGTACAATAAATATCATTAAAAAATCATTAAAACATCATAATTTTAAACAATTAAATTAAATCGATACCAAGATGGGAATAATTGAAAAGACAAAAATAGAAATCAGTTATTGACTGAAGGGAAGGCCTGCCTAAAGAGCCAGGTTTTTAAATGGCTTTTAAAAACACCCAGCGAGGGTGCCAGATGGATCTCTGTTGGGAGACTATTCCATAGCCAAGGGGCCACTGCCGAGAAGGCCCGGTTTCTTGTTATTTCTTTCCGGGCCTCTCTCGGCGTTAAGCCCCTCAGCCGTCCCTCCTGGCTATGTTGAGTGATTCGGGTAGATCTAGGTGGGAGAAGACGATCTGCCAAGTATCGAGGTCCCAAACTGTTTAGGGCTTTATACGTCATCATTAACACTTTGAAGTCAATGCGGAAACGAATGGGCAGCCAATGCAAGGAGCCAGAGTGGGAGAGGTATGCTGATATTTTCTCACCCCACTAAGAAGTCTGGCCGCCGCATTCTGCACCATTTGAAGTTTCCGCATCAATCTCAAAGGTAGCCCCACGTAGAGCGCATTACAGTGGTCTAATCTCGAGATTACGAGCGCATGGACAAGAGTAGTGAGGGCCCCACCATCAAGATAGGGTCGCAGCTGGGCAATCTGCCATAGATGGAAATAGGCGGAGCGGGCCACGGACGCCACCTGGGTTTCCATGGTAAGCGCCGGGTCCAGATGTATCCCCAAGCTGCAAACCTCACTCTTTGCGGTGAGAGTCGTCCCCCCAAAAGAAAGGGAGCCACCCAAACCGCTAATGGAGGGACCACCCACCCTCAGGACCTCCGTCTTGTCCGGGTTCAGCCTCAACCCATTCATCTGCATCCATTGCAGTACAGCCTCCAGGCAGCGCTGAAGGGACAGAACGGCATCCACTGAAGTAGGTGAAAAGGAGATGTAGAGCTGCGTGTCATCAGCGTACTGATGGCACGATGCCCCACACCCCCTGATGATCCCGCCCAGCGGCCTCATATAGATATTAAACAGCATTGGGGAGATGATCGATCCCTGCGGAACCCCACAATTGAGACTCCACGGGGCCAAAACACTCTCCCCAAGCTGTACTCTCTGGGGACGGTCCTCCAAGAAGGATCGGAGCCAGGCAAGCGCCAGGCCACCGATTCCCAACTTGGAGAGCCTCCCCAGGAGGATACCGTGGTCGACGGTATCAAAGGCGGCTGAGATATCGAGGAGGACCAACAAGGACATGTTGCCCCTGTTGGCCTCCCTCAACAGGTCATCCAACAGTGCGACCAGTGCCGTTTCTGTGCCATAGCGCGGCCTGAAGCCCGACTGAAATGGGTCCAGGGCATTGGTTTTGTCCAAAAGTGTCTGAAGCTGGTCTGCCACCACCCTCTCCACCACTTTACTAAGGAAAGAAACATTGGCGACGGGCCTATAATTTCCAGTGTCATCCGCCGCCAAATTTGGTTTCTTCCTAATGGGCCTAATGAGTGTCTCCTTGAGGGCAAGAGGAACCTTGCCCTCCTGGAGAGACCCATTAATTATTGCTGTGGCCCATTCCGTTGTTACAGGCCTGGCTGCTTTGATTAGCCAGGACGGGCAAGGGTCAAGGGAGGAGGTGGTGGCCCGACAGCGATCAAGCGCTTTGTCCGCCAAGTCTGGTGTCACAGGCTGAAAGAATTCAAGAGTCACCAGGCAACGCTGGACATCTCTGCTCGATCCACTGTATTTAAAAAAGCAGCCAAACTAAAAATCATATAAAAGAATATCAACAGAGAGAAAGGACGGGGGGGGGGGGAGAATACAGAATGGCCTGTTAAGAGCCTTTCCCTAAGTAGTTACAAAAATCTCTGTTAATTTTTTAAAAAAACTATTTGCCTTCCTACTGTTTTTCCATGCCACTCATCATGTTCTCCTAATTTCTTTCCTCCCCCAGACCTTCAACTCTCCAATAAGCCAGCAGCCTGCCTGCCAACATACATACTGCCCTTTAATCTAGAGCTCTTAGAATGGGTTACAGACCACAAAACAATATTAAATGTTTATAAAACAATTTAAAACAATTTGGCCAAGTCAAAATATAAGAATATATACAACCCATTCCCATCCCATTATTCTCTGATTAATAACCAGCCCCGTCCTCTCTCTCCCTTTCACCTTTCCAGCTGGTCTATTGCTTTGCTCTCATCCGTCCAAGACCAAAATCCATTGCCTTTCTTGTGATGCTGAAAGGCAGGAAATAAATATTTTACATAAATAAAAATAAGCAAATACTTTGGCTTTATGTCTCACTTTCAGTGAAATATGGTACCTGAAACTATCTCCCATTTCATTGTGTCAACAGAGCACCAGGAAATCAGCACTTCCCTTCTGTTATGGTGTTTACATACTTAACCAAGCAGAAATCTTCCCCTTAAGCTGAAAATGCTTTCTGCCACAGAGCCAAGGGAGAAAGTGCCCCCAATTTACAACCGAAATAAATATCCTCTTTAAGCCCAGTGACAGCAGCTTTTAAACAGCCACTTCAGCAGAAATTCAGGCAAATCTTTTAAATAAGAAAAACTGACTGCTATTATCATTTCCCCTGATTCCCAGACTTGTCAATGGAAGCTTTCCTCATCATGTTACAGATTGAACCACACATTCCATTTTTACACATTCCAGGGATGAAAAATGAGCACCAGGACCAGGCTAACAAAATCATTCCCTATTCTCTCTGGGTTGTTGTGAAGAAAACAAGAACTTAGGGGAATATGGAACATGAAATCTAGCTAAAACTTTGAGGCTTCTTTGTGAGTGCTTGGGAAAGCTGGCTAAGAAGGCAGAGGTCAGTATTGGCCAAGAACAAAGTGATGGCTTCAATTGATTTCCGGCCTGAGAGGACATCAAAAAGTACCAAAGGGCTCTAACAACTCCACCTCATCTCTTGTCACCAAAAGCCAGTCTGCTTCCTTCCCAGGAGTCATGCAAATTGATGGAGGAGTACAGATTTTTGAAAGGAAGATGGGGGAAAGGTGCTTTTATTTTGGTACACATTAAAGTAAATTCACATGAGCTGCCTTGGGTCCCTTTTGGGGAGAAAGGTGGGATAGAAATAAATAAATAAACAAACAAAACGAATGAATGAATGAATGAATGAATGAATGTTGCTTGGGAAGGTCTGGAATGAGTGATTTCATAAAAAGGGGTTATGAATCTGCTTCAGTGTCTTGGTCTGTGTCTAAGGAGAATGAAGCCTTGTCCAGCTCAACCTGACTCTTAAGGGGAAGCTTTGTCCAACTGCTGTCTGAGCTTGGAAGGATGCATTCTGTGCATGCCTTGAAACTACCCTGACTCCATGCTGATGTGTCAGTATCAGGTAAATACTTCTTAGTTTTGTTATTTTCCAATGTGAACTCTTGCATTGCCTTAGATTAGCTACAGTATATTTTGCTCCAAGTATGCTTTTGAACTCCTTTAGCAACTTTTTGGAACTTTTGTCCTTTTTCCTTTTCCTTCTTATAATAAAATATAAAAATCTCTTCAACCAGTTGTCTGGGTCGTTGGATCAGAGGGTTTGTGGTACTAAAACCAGGTCTTGCTTTGACCTGCTATTTGGAAATTTGGAATTTGGTGTGTGTGTGTGACAGCTCTACCTTGCAAGGCAAGTCTGTTACATCTACATGTCTAGCTTTCTGATTTTTTTAATTATTTTTTTTACTCCCTGGAGATCTGAGTAGACTGGAGTGCTTAGGAGTGATCTGGTGCCAGGTGGGCTCCATGGTTATCACTACAACTGACTCTCTCCTGGTTTCACCCACCCTAGGATGTGGAATAGTGTGGCTGAGTGGCTATCGAGAGGAGGTGCTGACTGGTTAACTGTCATAGTTATCATCCTTGGTTCCGTATTGTTCTTATATGTGTTTATACCTTTTAAGAGTTACTAGCATCACTTTCAGATTATATAACACTCTTAAGTGCATGTCATGCAGAACTCGAGTGAAAGATAAATCTTCTGATGCTAGCTGATAGTTAACAACAAGTGCCTATTGGAAAGGGACTTTAGTCCAGTGGTGAAGAGTTGAAGGAGGAGATGCATGCATGAGAACAGAAACCAGTCTTCACACCACCATGTCAAAATAATTTCTGGCAGCTGAACTGGAAAAGACTGCTTGGAGCCGCAGATAGCTAGCAGGCAGGTTGCTCATTTAGGGCAGTTTTTCTTAACTTTTTCCTCATTATTTGATCCCAGATATTTATAGCAAACATGAAAACATTAGAGTTTTCATTCTTAAAGACTAAGAGACTGTAATCTATGAATGCTCACACTGAAACCAATCCACTTCTTCAGAAAATGCTGCTGCAATCCATGAAGTGCTGGACCCTTTGCCTCTTTCACATGTTTATATACAAAGGCCAAAATCCTGTTGTATAATTTATGGCTCTGCAAAGATGATGATGTTACTGGCAGAGGATGTGGGTTGTTTTTTTTTTAATTAAAGTATTCCTAATTCTGTCCTAAGGGACGTGGTGGCGCTGTGGGTTAAACCTCAAAGCCTCTGGGCTGCAAGGTCAAAAGATCAGCAGTTTGAATCCACGCGACGGAGTGAGCTCCTGTCACTTGTCCCAGCTCCTGCCAACCTAGCCATTCGAAAGCATGTAAAAAAAGCAAGTCGATAAATAGGTACCACCACGGTGGGAAGGTAACAGTGTTCCGTGTCTAGTCGCGCTGGCCACGTGACCACGGAAACTGTCTATGGACAAATGCTGGCTCTATGGCTTGGAAACGGGGATGAGCACCTCCCCCTAGAGTCGGACACGACTGGACAAATTGTCAAGGGGAACCTTGACCTTTACCTTAATTCTGTCTGCAACTTGTCCAACTTGTATGTAATTAGTTTGATTGCAAGCAAGCCATGGGAGCTTCAGGATGAAAGAAGGAAATCTTTAATTATTGAAAATCTCTCCCTGCCAGTAAAATCTCCCAGTAGTGGATATTCCTGGTAATTAAAGAGTCCATCCTTCTATCTGTGGCTCTGTGGCCTCATATCAGCCTAGCTTTGTCTAGCTTCCTGTTCAAAAAGGAAACTGCCCCAGTGGTTACTGGGAGCTTCCTTTTTCTACCGGCCTATGCTAGGTCATTAAGCCTTCTAGTTTAGCATTTTCTTCCATGTGAGAAACATGTAGGTGTCTGTGGGTGTCTTTCTGTCAGGTGGGTCTCCCAGAATAGAGGATTCTCAGATTTGCAGTCCAACCAACCTCCAAATGGCACATTCCTAGCTCCCACACAATGAAACTGGTTACATGTGTGTCAGACAAGCCCAATCCTACAGAAGTAGGAGCTCTTTAAGGACTGAAAATGTCTTCCTGCTGTCAAGGGCATCCACAGAAATAACTGGAGGGGAGGGGCGTCTATTAATGGTACCTGTGGATTGTTGACTGTTTAAAGAAATAGCAAAAAGATTTTGGCTTCTGTGTATAAACCTGTGGCCTACCCATTAAGGTCCTTGTGTCTGCAGAAGTGGATTTTAATCCACAAATACTCACACTGAAACAAATCTGTTAGTTTTCAAGGTGCTACAACTCTTTCATTTTTGTTATACATGCTGAAACAGATATCTTGTGAAAACTGGTTCCAGATAGAGATACAATTTGTGACCTGATTCATTTTCTTGTACTAAATGAACAAATTATACTGACATTTTTCATGTCTGTGAGTTTGCAATTTTTTGTCAGTCTCAGGGAGAATTTGCAAGAGCAACTATACATTTTTGTGCCTGCACAACATTTAAAGCTATAATAATTGCTACTTTTGCATGGATTATTAACAACCAGAAGCACTGTATGAACTGCTTGCACCTTTCTGAGCAGTCTGATTTCAGTTCTGCTTGTTGTGTGTCTGTCTCTCTCTCTGTGTGCTTAGCTCCACAGAGAGAAAATACAACAGAAAGATGTGTGTAAGTTACATAAACCATGATGGATGGATAAAAGGTTTGGTGTCTCACTCTCATGCTGAAGGCAAGGTTTCCTGTGGGGAGGTTAAGAAATCTTGACCATAAACAAGATCTTGCTGAAGCTTATTCATATTCTTTGCCTATGGGACAAGGAATTATCCCATTATATATTTCCAGTCCTCTGTATTACCTTGTCCCTCCTGCCACCTCATTCAGTCTCATGTTTCAGAAAGGATGCTTATTTCTTGCAAATAACCCTATCAGGACCCTGTGGGTATTGGCTTTCACTCATGATATCTCCTGGCATCAGCAATATAACTCTAAGCTCACATCTGAGGCAACTTGATGCCTTTGTTACCTGAGTTCCTCAAACCATACATGCTCCTTGGGCCTCTCACAGCTAAAAAATTATTTCTCAGTGCATTCTATTTCTTTGCTCCCAAATTCTTTAAATGGCAGAAAGAACATACAAAGGCCACCTTCAGCAGCATAAACCATTGGTAAGTTGTGCTCTATCTTCACAGCCATGTGAAACAGATAAGATGCAGAAGGAGATACCACCTGAGCTACTAATTTGCTTTGGAATTATGATGCCAAGGGCAGGGGCATGCATACAGGATAAAAAGTTAGACTGAAACAGGATCTGGCATATCAAAGCTTCTAAACATAGCATTTGTACAGTAGAAAAGAAATTCACTTGTTAACAGAAAGATCCCTGTGTGGGCACTCGGAGGCAGAAGCAAGTAGTAATTAAAGACATTTGAATCTTAGAGTGCCTTGTATCACAGTATCCTGTAGGTGGCTTCCAATTGCATGCTGCACTGGAAAATTATTTAAAATTATTTTTAAGCAGCATGTTAAAATGATGTACTATCAGCAGAATACTAATGTGTCTTTCTCGAAGAGTGACATAAGAAGGGAAATGCTTTTTCCAAACATGAGTTCAGCAGTGAAATAGGCTTTCTTTCAGAATCTGCCCTGATGCTTACAAATGTCTCATTCATATGTTTACCTGCTGTCCATAATTTCTTCAAGGCTCAAGCATTAGGTTTTTGTATTTGGGGGTGATGGGTGATGTTTCCTTTTGAAGAATTAACCAGAGTTACCCCAAGACATTTGCTGCATGAGGCAAGTCATCCAATACCTATCCTATATCCTCTTAAATTCATGTGTATAGTACAGAAAGCTAGGTGAGTAATTATAATACCGGAGACATTAGACAGTACTGTTCTGGTTGAAGTGGGGGGGGACACACCAAATGACAATCAAAGAAACAATAATAGCAATGAATCAAATAATGTTCACAATACTCAAAGCCTTCTTCATGCTGCCTATTGATAGTGTTGGACCTGCCTTATGCCTAGAGGCATCAAAGATTCCTTGCCAGTTGCATGATACCTTCTGGCCCTTATAGCAATATGATGGCATATTGGAGCAGGCAGGATACAGTAGAGCCTTTGATATGCTGCTAGACATCTTCATGCTATTTTAGCCGGACCGCTTTTGTCTCTTTTGGGACAAAAGAATCTTTTCTAGGAAGCGGAAGAAAGCTAAATTAGATAATCATTACTGAGCTGCACTGGCAGAAATCATAACTGTGCTATAATTTGGTCATTACACAACTCTGGTTATAATAGGAGAGCTGAAACAGGTACTTCTTAGATGTCAGAGAATGTTCATACATCCCTCCAGAAAAGAATACCAATCAAGTCTAAATATAGCCATCTAAAGTACAGTAGTATAAAACAGTGTGTTACTTTTTCAGTCAATGTTCAGGAAACTTCAGTCTGGAAATTCTGTCCATGATTGTAAGGCTTGCACTAGAGGTCTGAAATTTGATGGAATATCTATATATTTCCCCCTCCATTTCTCAAATTTTAGCACAGGCATTTGAGATAGAAAACAGTGCCTTATCAGTGGCTGCTCCCAGTGTCTTGAACTCCCTGCTGAATTAGAGGTTAGCATCCTTTCTGTTGCCTTCCTCCCTGCAGGCCACAATATGTATACCCAGTTGGTCCTTTGGGATGAAAGTTGAACTGCTGTTGAAGAGAACATGACATGTCTGGTCTTGTCTGTGGCTTCTACTGTTACATTTTTAATTGTGTTTTAGATCTCGTTGGTTCTGTGCTATGTTTTAATTTAGATATGTTTAACTTGTATTTGGCTATATTAGCTACCTTTGGTGGACAGACATAGTAGAGATTGTATATATAATACAATACTATCAATGTTCCCTCTAAGCTGCATGTGCGCATAGGAGCGCACCACTCCATCGGGCACGCACAACCAAGCCATGTATCTGCCCATTTGCTTCCGTTTGCATCTGGAACGCCATGTGTGGAGCCTCTGCGTAGAACTCTGGAGATTTAGAGGGAACATTGCCTACTATTGTATGACATCTAAGTCCAGATGTTTAAGTCATAAGATGAGTTCAATTGCAGTGGTTATGGCTCAAAAAATCTAACCAGATGCTTGGACTTTTTTTTTAACCATTAGCCAGATGAACAGTACTCCTGAGAGTTTAACTAAAGTTCTTTGTCCACGTGTGAAAATAATTCAAAAGCTTGTACGGTGTTATGGAATTGAATTTGGTCCTAATTGACCACCTGTGGATTTTGAGTTTTTCTTTGCATGTGTGTCTTATTTTTTCCTCCCTTGAGAAAAAAAAAAAATCCATAATATGTGGTTCTTTTCTCATCCAATCTGTTGAAGCCAGATATTATCCAGGTATGAAAATACTGTTAGCTTCTAGATATTTTCCTAATTGTAGAGACTGATGAGTCATTTTTGAGATTAAAAGTGCTGTTTATTCAAAGGTAAAGAAAAATACGGACTGATAAAATGATCAAACAGGGCTTGATCACAATTTATTTTTGACCTTTTAATGCCTTCTGTTCCCAATGATTTTCTGTCATTTCTGTCTAGCCTTGGCTTGAGATTCAATCCCAGAGGTGCTTTCCCTTATGTTGCCACTTAACTTTCAACTTCTATTTTCGGAATTGAAAGATAAGTAATTAATTGTCACCATAGTATCTAAGAGTCTATCTGGCACACATATCTACAAATTTGCTATAAGCTGTGAACTTGAAAACTTTGCAGTACTAATTTGATGAGGAAAGCCCTTTGTGTTAAAAGATCTGTGCCACATCCAACTATTGCTGTTCTCATTGCTTAGGGCTCTCATGGTGATTATTTGCCTTCTGCTTTATTAAGAAGTAATGAATTACCTCATTTCAAACAGTTCAGTATAATATTTCATTTGTCATTCACTGCATTTAATATCATGCAATATTGCCAGTGAAATTGAAATAAAAATTGGCAAAAAAATTTATAGGAAATATCATACCTTGGAAGTAAATAATTACAAAATCCTAATTTACTTCTACGTAATTGCTTTCCCTAATAACTATGTCGTAATAGAGAGAACATAACTCCCTGTGCAGTGTAAATGCAACTTTAATAAATTACATTTAGTTATAAAGATGTAGTATCTTGTTGTTGTTGTTTAGTCGTTAAGTCGTGTCCGACTCTTCGTGATCCCATGGACCAGAGCATGCCAGGCCCTCCTGTCTTCCACTGCCTCCCGGAGTTGGGTCAAATTCATGTTGGT
Source organism: Intellagama lesueurii (assembly GCA_037013535.1). Lineage (NCBI taxonomy): Eukaryota > Metazoa > Chordata > Lepidosauria > Squamata > Agamidae > Intellagama > Intellagama lesueurii. The sequence continues at coordinate 51,287,484 of JBAJHW010000003.1, read as the reverse complement.
CGCATCGATGACACTGTCCATCCATCTCATCCTCTGTCGTCCCCTTCTCCTCTTGCCCTCACACTTTCCCAACATCAGGGTATTTTCCAGGGAGTCTTCTCTTCTCATGAGATGGCCAAAGTATTGGAGCCTCAGCTTCAGGATCTGTCCTTCCAGTGAGCACTCAGGGTTGATTTCCTTCAAAATGGATAGGTTTGTTCTCTTTGCAGTCCAGGGGACTCTCAAGAGTCTCCTCCAGCACCACAATTCAAAAGCATCAATTCTTCGGCGGTCAGCCTTCTTTATGGTCCAGCTCTCACTTCCATACATCGCTACTGGAAAAACCATAGCTTTGACTATGCAGACCTTTGTCGGCAAGGTGATGTCTCTGCTTTTTAAGATGCTGTCTAGGTTTGTCATCGCTTTCCACCCAAGAAGCAGGCGTCTTTTAATTTCATGGCTGCTGTCACCATCTGCAGTGATCATGGAGCCCAAAAGGGTAAAATCTGTCACTACCTCCATATCTTCCCCTTCTATTTGCCAGGAGGTGATTGGACCAGTGGCCATGATCTTAGTTTTTTTGATGTTGAGCTTCAGACCATTTTTTGCGCTCTCCTCTTTCACCCTCATTAAGAGGTTCTTTAATTCCTCCTCACTTTCTGCCATCATAATGGTATCATCTGCAAACTTGCTGGCATATTGAGTGTAGCACCTTAACAGCGTCATCTTTTAAGATTTTAAATAGTTCAACTGGAATGCCATCACTTCCACTGGCCTTGTTGTTAGCCATGCTTTCTAAGGCCCACTTGACTTCACTCTCCAGGATGTCTGGCTCAAGGTCAGCAGCCACACTATCTGGGTTGTCTGGGACATCCAGATCTTTCTGGTATAATTCCTCTGTGTATTCTTGCCACCTCTTCTTGATGTCTTCTGCTTCTGTGAGGTCCCTACCATTTTTGTCCTTTATCATGTCCATCTTTGCACAAAAGGTTCCTTTAATATCTCCAATTTTCTTGAACAGATCTCTGGTTTTCCTCTTTCTATTATTTTCCTCTATATCTTTGCACTGTTCATTTAAGAAGGCCCTCTTGTCTCTCCTTGCTATTCTTTGGAAGTCTGCATTCAATTTTCTGTAACTTTCCCTATCTCCCTTGCATTTTGTTTCCCTTCTCTTCTCTGCTATTTGTAAGGCCTCGTTGGACAGCCACTTTGCTTTCTTGCATTTCCTTTTCTTTGGGATGGTTTTTGTTGCTGCCTCCTCTACAATGTTACCAGCCTCCATCCATAGTTCTTCAGGCACTCTGTCCACCAAATCTAGTTCCTTAAATCTGTTCTTCACTTCCACTGTGTATTCATAAGGGATTTGGTTTAGATTCTACCTGACTAGCCCAGTGGTTTTTCCACTGGGAAAAATTTTTAAATTCAAGTTTAAGCTTGAATTTTGCTATAGGAAGCTGATGATCAGAGCCACCATCAGCTCCAGGTCTTGTTTTTGCTGACTGTATAGAGCTTCTCCATCTTTGGCTGCAGAGAACATAATCAATCTGATTTCGGTATTGCCCATCTGGTGATGTCCATGTGGAGAGTCGCCTCTTGTGTTGCTGGAAAAGAGTGTTTGTGATGACCAGCTTGTTCTCTTGACAGAACTCTATTAGCCTTTGCCCTGCTTCATTTTTAACACCAAGGCCAAACTTACCTGTTGTTCCTTTTATCTCTTGTCTCCCTACTTTAGCATTCCAGTCCCCTATAATGAGAAGAACATCTTTCTTTGGTGTCAGTTCTAGAAGGTGTTGTAAATCTTCATAGAATTGGTCAATTTCAGCCTCTTCAGCATCCGTGGTTGGTGCATAAACTTGGATTACTGTGATGTTGAAAGGTCTGCCTTGGATTCGTATTGAAATCATTCTATCATTTTTGAGATTGTATCCCAGTACAGCTTTTCCCATTCTTTTGTTGACTATGAGGGCTACTCCATTTCTTCTATGGGATTCTTGCCCACAATAGTAGATATGATAATCGTCTGAATTGAATTCGCCCATTCCCGTCCACTTTAGTTCACCAGGATGTCAATGTTTATTCTTGCCATCTCCTGTTTGACCACATCCAGCTTACCAAGGTTCATAGATCTTACATTCCAGGTTCCTATGCAGTATTTTTCTTTGCAGCATCGGACTTTCCTTTCACTTCCACGCGCGTCCGCAGCTGAGCGTCCTTTCGGCTTTGGCCCAACCACTTCATTAGCTCTGGAGCTACTTGTACTTGTCCTCTGCTCTTCCTCAGTAGCATGTTGGACGCCTTCCAACCTGAGGGGCTCATCTTCCAGCGTCATATCTTTTAGCCTTTTGTTTCTATTCATGGAATTTTCTTGGCAAAGTTACTGGAGTGGCTTGCCAGTTCCTGCTCCAGGTGGATCGCGTTTAGTCAGAACTCTCCACTATGACCTGTCCATCTTGGGTGTTCCTGCATGGCATAGCCCATAGCTTCTCTGAATTACTCAAGCTCCTTCGCCACGACAAGGCAGCAATCCATGAATGGGTATCTTAGAGGTACCCTGTTTTCAGAAGAAAGAATAGATATGTCCTTATCCTTAATTTAGGTCTCACAAATGCAGTACAGAGCTTTGAGAACGGAAAATAAGTTGAATTCCAGAATGTGTGAATCAAAACAACCTTGTGTTGTGTACCAGTGGGGACCTGAAGTGTGTTTCTTGGGTTATTTTGTTTCAAGAATAGAATAATTATGTCTTGCAAATTTTACCTCTTACTTATTTCAAGTATTTCTCTCTTTCTCAAGTGAGAAATCCAGTATGTACCTATCTTTCTAGGATGGGATGCATGCAAGTCCCCTCAACACTTTTGGTTTTCATGCAACCAAACTGAATGACTGCGTAGGGTTAGAAGAGGGGTAGACAAACACAGCAAGCTCATTTCTAGTGAACATGATTCTAAAAAATGTAAAAAAAAATTAAAAAGGATGAGAGCATCCTTTCTCCTGAAAAAGATTCAAAATGTATGTTTTAAAAATAATGTTTTAAATATGTTTAAAACATTATTTAAATTATTTAAATACACTATTTTTAGTATTAAATTATTTCTCTTAACTAATGGTTGATTTTTTTAAAAAAATTGTATACCGCCTTGGATCTCCACTGGGAAGAAAGGCAGGAGAACAATCAAGCAAATATAAATATATAAATAAGAAGATTTTAAATGCACTTTTTCCACTAAGACAAGTACAACTTGCCTTTGAGGACAATTGCTACATATAGCTGGAGGCTTCTTGAAGTGATAATTTTCCTTTTTTGACAAATCTCTCCAAAGTTTATTTCACTCGGCAACATATAGGAGGCTCTGGGTATCAAAAACAGAAATGGATGCCTCTTGTAGTTCATAGACTTTAGTGTTGCCTTGGCGTAGAGCATGATGGCATGTCTGCTGCTGGATATTCTTTTTTAAAAAATCCTTAATGTAACACACAAGCTTACTCTGTGAGGAAAGTACCATTTGATCTTTTCAATCATCAAACATGCCTCTGTGTTTATAAAGACACATTTTGCTAATCTAGTAGTACACACCATTTCCCAGAAATCCTCTGTTAAATAGAAGTGCAACCATAACCCTGTGAAGAACAATGAAGAACAATCTAGCTTTCTGACTAAAATATGGTAAAGAGGAAGAAAGCACGTAGACCCTATGGATGTGTCACTATCCAAAACCGTTATTGCCCTTGAGTCACATTTCTAGACCTTATTGAATAACAAGTGATACATTGTTAACAGTTAGATCAATAAACAATTATTGTTCTTTGTGAGCCGCTGAATGGGGATTTGGAGAGTTCGCAGGTAAGAGGCATAAGTTACCGGTGGCTGCCAAACTAACAACTGCTATACATTCTCTGTATATTATGTGATTTTTATTTTGTGGAGACTTCAACAGGGAGCTCCATTTCTTGCCTCATGGTGTGAGACTCACATAATGGAGCCAGCAGGTGCCCCTCCTTGCCTTCAATAGAGTGTGAGGCACCAACTGAGATTCTGAATGCTTCCCATCCAAGAGTCCCTGTTAGCTATTATTCATCTGGAAGAAATAAAATCACTTGAGCAACTTGCAAAAATTTCCTTTGAAAATCATTTTTGAATAGTGACGGGATCTGGTCTCTTAAAGGTATGTAAGCCACACAAGTTTAGAGACCAAGCGGGTGTAGAACACTATGAGCTGCTTTTTAGAAATGAAAATATTGAATGGAATCACTTGCAGAACAAATGACTTTCCCCCCACCTGATTTAAGCCTCCATCTTCATTCCCCTCCTACTGCATCTCCTGTACATTGTCATCTTATGCCAACATTGGTATTCAGTCTGCCTGCAGAAAGGAAGTTTGGACTTTTCTAACAAAATCTGTATTGATCAGCTTGGCATGTCAACTCAGGTGTAAGGCCTTTCTGCTTCTTTCTCCTTGTCTGTCTCCCCCAGCACGTTTCTCAGTAAACTGTTCTGAAAAGTATGCCTCCTTCATCTGGCTTGTTATTGTGTTTGCCATCCTTCATTTCATCAGTTGTATCAAGAACTAAAGGAATACATGAACATAGCTAAATCTATAAAAGAGGTCTTTCAGGATGACCTCAGTGTTGATTTACCCACAACTGCTGCTGCTACAGTAGTTCTTTTTTGAATCACTTCTGCAGAATTCATTGGGAATAATAAGCCCAAAATGAGAAGTGTTCCTTATTCCAATCTCAGTCAGAACAGACTGGTTATTGTTTTTTCTGTGTAGATACTCATTCCCCCCCCCCCCCGAAAAGGTGCTACAACCTGAGTGTTCATTATCATATGCATTGCTTTAAAGAGTAACAACAGAATGTTGGCTTTTGAGATCAACTTTATCTTAAGAAAAAATTCAGTACGATGGATAAATCAACTCTTGATTTCCCAGGTTAATATCTATATATGAAGCGACTAAGTATATCAGATTAGATGATACACAAATTTCTTCATAATTGCATTATTAAAGCAAAGAATGCAAAAAAGCCTCAAGTGGCTGGTGACATGATGACTAACAAATACAGTAGTTCAACTGTGTATCTGTTATAAGTCTAAAAAGGGATTTCTGCAGAAGTGTATGATTCATTCCCAAGGATGCATTGATTATTGTTCCAGAGTAATGAGTCCTATCTTTTTTGACCATTGCTCATGGTAATAAAAAGTGTTCCCCTTTTTATCTTAATTATGGAAAATATTATATTGAGGGGTCTGCTTTCTTCAAAGTGCTTAAGGTGATGGTAAGGTAATCTTTCAATCTGCGTGGCCAGATATATGTTAATTATGTCATAGGCAAGATCAAGTCCAGGCATTTTGCTGCCTGAGGTGAGGGAAAAGATGATACCCTTCTCCATTCCTTGGATAGAAGTTGACCTTATTAGCAGTTCCACATTACTTCATCACTTATGACATCAAAATATCTCCTTCAGGTAGTATTAGTTTCAACCCTGGTGATGAGACAATAGATCTAATCAGATGTTAGCTGGAATTCTGAACACAGCCCCAGTCCCTCTACTATTGCTTTGCCAGAGGTTTCAGTGCTTAGTCTATAGAAGAGAGAGTAGCTGCTTGCATAAAGGTTTTATATGCATGCAAGAACTCAGATTTTCCAGGGCTCTTTCCCACATGTAAATCCTATACATGAGCAGTAACTCTTCCATTTTCAGACTCATTGCTGAAACTGTAAGCATGAGATGACACAGAGGGCAGAACTTGCTGCTATCCTTTAGCAGTGTTCAGAACATCAGCTAATATGAAACCTGAATAGGGCTTCTAATATGCTGAAGAAACTGGAGTCATTTGGGATAGTAAGGACTAACTGCTGTAGTAAAAGCCAGGAGAGTGCCAATGATGTCACCTAATATCTGCCCGTTCACGCTAATGGAAGGATGGGCAACCTCCAGAGGTTTGAGAGCCAAAGATACCCATGCCAAGACATTGGACAGCCTCTCTATACTCACATCCCTCAAAGAATTTTATTTGAAAAGACTTTAAAAACAAACAAACAAACAAACAAAAAGCTCTCACACATGCTCTAGTGGCTTTTTAAAAAAAAGCAAAACATTGCTGTGGAGGGGGGAAATGTGCAAAATTATCCCCATGGCCTATAAAGGGTGCAAAACAACCTTTCTAATATTGGGAGGGGAATGGTCTGTTGGGGGGATGAGGGCCCTAGGGGCGCGGAGGGGATGACATTTTAACCTCTAGGAGGTTACTTGTCACCTGTGGGCCACACTTTGGGAACCCCTGCTCTGGTCTGTTATCTGCGATGTAGATAGGTATCAGAACAAAATTGCTTCGTACAAATCTTACTGAATGTAATCTCCTTGATTACTGGGTGCACTTCAAGGTACATCAAGAGCAACTTAAACTATGCGTCTTTGACAAGTAGGAGTCCAGATCCTGGCAACGGCATGGTTCTAGCAGCAGTAGGATCCATGTGGACCACAGCCATCTAGCATCTTTGATGATCCTTCCAGGGTCCTAAAAATGAATCAGCAAACAGTTCTTGCTGGGCCCGAGTGCAGTGAGAATGGATATTGTAAAGTTTCTTTATCCCAGAGTGCTTCCAGAAAAAGGCACTGCTAAACCACTTCTGAGTATTTTATACCTTGAAAAACCCTGAGAAGGATAGCCATAAGTTGGAATCAACCTGACAGCATACAGTTGTTAATTAGCCATGAATGTGCCCTGTTCTTGCTGAATTATGATTTTATTATGTCCACCAAATACAGGGGTTGCACTGAACAGGAAATTGCATTGTTCCAACAGAAGATAAGTGACTCGAGTAGTCAGAAGCCAAAACCTAAATAGGGTGGCTCGTTGGTTCCAGTCCCACATGAAACCTATTGCAAATATTTGGACCAAAGGCTTGGGCCTCCTCCTCCACCTCCTTTGGGTGCCCTTACTCTTCAGGAGGCTGGTGACTGTCACCTAGTAACTAAGCCAGTCAGTTTTTTAATTGACAATGAAATAATGCACACCCTCACATTTGAGGTGTTTAGATTTCACAGTCACTTATGGCTGGAGACAAACCACAGACTCTCTTCTCTCTTTTTCCCTGACTACCAGAGCTCCTGAAGTGAAGCACAAGAAAATTGATATAATATAATCTTTAAAAGCAGATTAAAACCCATTCCAAAGCCCATTTTAAAAAATATTTCTAAAGCTTACAGCTGTATGAAATTATTTTTGAACCACCCACTGGAAGCTCAGAAAGGTTGGGGAGCTCAGTTACTTAGGTAGCACAGTGTCACTTCCTAAGGGAGTGAGTATCAAAACTGATGCACTCCTAACAAAAAAGCTGTGTTTCATGAGCCACCAATAGCTTCTTGGGATGGTAGGATATGCAACAGGGTCTCCTGAATGCAGTTGGGAATAAAGAGCAAGAAGAAAACCACTTTGTGCTGGCCTTCTAGCCTGCCCAGCCCATTACCCACCACCATTGAGCACTGTCACTTTGCCTCATCTGCTTGCTATTCTGCTACAATTCTGTCATCCCCACACAAGTCTTTCCATGAAAGGCTCACAGATCCTCTGTCTCAAGCCCCATGTAGCACTTTACCCTTGGTAATCAGCATTGTGCTTCCTTCCCATAATAGTTGTACTGTACTGATTTTTTTCTTTTCAAGAAATGTGTGGCTGCTCCTTAACCCTCAGCAGTTTGCATAATAGGATATTTGTGCAACAATTCCCAGAGTCAGGTAGTAGAGAACAAAAAGCATTCTGAGGCAGCAGATTTAAATTGGTTTGAAATTGCCATAGACTTCCCTTGAGGATGGCTGATCCATGAGAGTTTGCCAGCAAATGTCCTTTGCTCTATCCCAGCTTAGCTTCCAGAATCACTAAATGGTTTTCCTGACTAGAACTCATAACAGTTTTTTCTCGTAGTGCTGGCAGGCCCTGGGATGTGTGAGCTGCATCTTGCTAGTAGCTTCAGAGGTTTTGCGCATCTAGCAATGGAACCAAAAGCCACATACCATATTATTCCATGTATAAAATGACACTTTTTCCTTAAATAATTAGACAAAAAATTGAGGGTCATTTTATACACGGAAGGCAGCTGCTTTCCCTGCCTTTTGTGAAGCCACGGGGCTTAGCAAAAAGGAAGGGAAGGCTCCCTTCGGGTAAAGCAGCGATGAAAGGGCTGCACGATCACAGCCCTTTGATCCTGAAGCCCTTTCATGGCTGCTTTACCCACTTCCTAAGCCCTACAGTGGGAGAAGTGCCTGTCTGATCACACCCTAGTACTTACAAAGTGGGTTATGTTGTTGGGGGTGTGGAGAGTTTCTTGCGAAAATTGATCTTTAATTCACACAAAGACTGGCATGTTCCTCTTTACTTCTGTATTTTGCCAAGATAGATCTGAACTTCAGCCAGCCTTTATGTTTCATAAGTGATGATCAACTACTGCTTTTTCCAGCCTCAGAATGCATTGCCAGATGCAATTAGACATTTGCCAGACCTTTTCCTGACTAATCACTCATTCAGTTTGCAAATTTCCATTTTTGAGGAGGGGTCTATTCATGGTCACAACATCTGGCCTAGTTTCTCCTCCATCTCTTCCTTTTTATATAATCTATCCTGATTAGAGTTCTGAAAAACCTGTGTAAATGGTTACACATGATTGTGACACTTTGCTTGGGCCTAATGCAGATATTCTTCAGTTGTTGATTCTTCATACATTTGTGTTCACAAAAGAAAACATAATTATTTAACATGCAGAATACAGAAGTTCAGAACCCAAAAGGTGCTTTTAAGTCAGTCTCTTTTTCTGCAGACAGAAGAACATACAATATGAGCATTAATTGCTAATATAATGGAGGCTGGAGAAGATTAAAAATCTTGAAAAGAAGCTGTGAGTCTGCAGGTCACATCATTTTTTACCAAGATGTTAACACCATGCACATAGATATCATAAGTGTAGACATTTTTTTAGTAGTAAGGGTTTTACACAAACCAAAGCAGACAATAACTAGTCCCACACTCCACAGCTGGTTTTAGAAAATGGAAATCGGGGGGACTTAGCACTAAAGAAATGCTATTTAGATATGGGAAATGTTATCTGAACCCATCCTTGCTGGTGAAGAAAGGATCATATTTAAGACATGCTTTCCCAAGCTTGTTGAAAAAGGAGAAATGATTAAAATGTGCCTCAGGAAGCTATTCATAGGAAAATGTGGTTTACCTTTTTGAAATGTTACCATTTTCCTCTTTTACAGTTTAATTCTTCAAGTTTCTGATTTCATTTTTCTCAAAGAAAAAAACAAGCTGTGTTATGCTTTGTCAGTTTTTATTTGACATGCCTAAATTGTTTAAGATGCTTAGAATTACTCCTTGCAGAAAGTGTCAGATAGGCAAGCACATGTATTGACTGCTACTCCCACGTACACTACAGACAATTGGAGGAGAAATTAATCTGTGTGTGAGTGACATGGAGCCATTGGAACAAGAAAATATGATATGATACCTTCCCAGGTTGGCAGACCCTATTGTCCAGGCCATGCTGTTGAGTGCCTGCATCTGAATCCAGACCAAGAAGGTGGATCCTCCAGTTCAGAACCTCCAAAGTTGTTGGCCCAAAAGCTGGCACCAGAAAAGCAGCAAGCAGAAAATACAATGCATTGTTGACTAGACAAAAAACAGAAGGCAAGACTCCTAGGATTTATTCCAAGCCTGGCCAGCCCTGGTATTTTTCCTAAGCCAGACAAATCTAGAGGCTTCACGCTGCCTGCCAATCCACAAGGGGCTGACATCATACTGGTGCCCAAAGAGGATTGTGAGATCTGAACACACAAACACTCCCTGGCAGCTCAGTGGGGTAGTCACACTCCACAGATTATGTTTTAATATTGATCATCGTTTCGTTTTCATCTGCATTTGTTTTTCAGAAAAAAGTGCCTGTACCTTTTTATTCCTTTTGTTAGCCTCTGTGAGTCTCACTACTGGGAGGAAAGTGGGATAAATAAATAAATATTACCATATTTTTCCATTTATAAGATGACCCAATGTATAAGACGACCCCCCCCTTTTCTAACCCCAAATTAGAAAATGTGATCCCTGCTTTTTCCTTCATTTTGCTGAGCCACAGAGCTTAGCAAAAGGAAGGGAAAAGCAGGGATCAAAGGGCTCCCTTTGACGGCCGCTTTTCCTTGCCTTTTGCAAAGCCACAGGGCTTAGCATAAAGGAAGTTTTTTTTTTTTTTTTAAAGTCTGTATTATGACAGTGCTAAAAAAAAAAGGAGAGAAAACTGAAAACTTCCTCTACAAAGAGGGAGAAGTCAGGGTGGGACAAGGAAGGTGATTTCCGACCCAGAAACATAACGCATACTGAATAGGCAAATTAAAAACTTCCTTCCTCTGCTCATCTATGGAGCAAGAGGAGGAAGCAAAAACTTCTTCCTTTTTTTTTTCCCAATTGGAGCAGTACCACATCCCTTATAAAAAATATTTCAAAACATTGAAATATTTGTCCTGGAAGTTGGGAGGAGATGGGAGTGGCATTTTGTTGTTGCTGTTTCCAACAAGCAGTCTAGTGGTAATAGCCAATTTCTGGCCAAGTTTCCAACAGGCAGGCAGACCAAATAGAGTTGCTTGAGGTGAGTATGCCATTTGGATGCAAGGATCACATCAAATGGCATACTGGACCTCTGCCCAACCCCAGGTGATCCTATTTAGCCCACACCAGCCCACACTAAATGATCTCCTGTAGACAAGCCCTTACTTAGTTATTAAAAGAGTGGAGTTATCCCTTTACACAGAGAGGGAAATCTTTCAGGTAGATTCCATGCTGAAAACTAAATAGAACGTTTTCCAAAGCACAAAAAAATGAGCACACACCCTTTGTTGCTTTCATACATTGCCTTCACTCTAAGAGCTTATTGCGAGCAATGATGCATTAACTCATATTTCAAGAGAACATGGTTTTTAACCTATCTTTAGGACTGCTTGCTGCATACAAACATATAATACTGTATCAAACATAAACAACTCTAATATTAAATAACTAAAATAATCAATTAAAGAAACAATAAAATTTGCAGTGAGATGAATTGATACTGCCCCTGCACAGCCAAGGTATCCAAAATAAAATAATAATAAAAATTCCTAGATGGCTTCTGGACAATATTTGTGGAGGGTGTTCATGGCCACATTTTCCTTCATACAATGCTTTCTGAGAGCTTAATAGCATGTTTTCCTCTTGCTACAATCACAGGAGTTATAGCAGCTACATTTCTTTATGGAGAGCAGAACAGCTGGTGGTAAGAAGGATGTGAGTAATGATGAGGAGCTTGAGGCCCTCCCAGATCTTGCTGAACTGCCCTCATACCACAGCCCTTGAGCCTGATAAACCGCTCATCAGAGCAAATGTTGGTTTTTTTTGGTCTATGTTGCTTTGAATTGAATTTGCTTCTTATTTTGACAAAAAGTTGTATCTTGTTGAAAGCATAGTTTTAAATGCAAACATTGGAATGGATAAATATTTAGCTCAACCACAATTTAAAATATTAGCTTTAGTTAGTTGATGGTCTGCATTTACATCAAGCTACTTCTCAAGCTGTTAATTATCTTGCTGGTCATCCTTCAGTTGTGCACATTAGATACAAATGGATATATCTGAGATAATGGTTGTATGATTTGCTGCAAGGAAAACATGGGAAAGCTTCTCGACTATACTGGCATTCATTTTGGTATTCATACTGCCTGCTGCTTTGCTGCATGAGTTTCATTCTGCACAAAAAGCAAATTAGATCCCAAATGAGAGTCATTACATTGTTTGTGGAATGATGGAACTATCCTTTTGGAAAGACAAAATATCCCAGTGACAACAATGTCAACAATGACATGGAGCATGAAGAAATCTTCAAGACAATGTCCATGATGAAATGTCAGTTGCAAGGTGTTTCATGACAAGATGCTGCTGTAATGAAATGGTGCATGGCAAAATGTCAGCGCAACAAAATGCCATCTCCAAAGCATTACCATGATGAAACTTGTGGGATGAAATGACATGACTCCTTGGGATTATGGCACAGCAGGACATGTCCTGTTTTGCTTAATTGTTTTTAATCAAGTATAGATCTTCTTCAATCCTCTTAATAGAAATCATTTGGGTGCATGTGGTCTACCAGAAAGTTAAAATAGAAGCATTTCTGTTTGGAAAGTAGTGTGTGTAGTCTTCTTCCTTAATATTTCTATTAAGCAAGGTTCACTGAAGCAGCTGATCCTGGCCGCTCTGAGACAACAGCCTACTTAGATTAGTATCTCTCCTTTTATTCAGTTGAAATACCATGTCCTTTACAAAATCTGTCATGAGTTACTAGGAGAACGATAGCTACCTGACAATGTAGCTGTCTTGCATTTTTCAATTGTGCTGTAACAAATAAAACTATTACTTTAAAACACTGGAAGATTTTTTAAAAATATAATGGCTGGGAAAGAATATAGAAATGAAGAACATGAAATGTTACAAAAGCACTTTCTGTAATGAATATGGCACCCCCTTGGACATACCACCCAGGTTAACAGGTTTATAATATACAGCCAAAGCATAAACAGAAAGCATCAACAAAGTTTTTCATCACCTTGTACAACAAGTATTGAATAGCCTCTGCTTTTCCACCTTCCAGATGCTCTATTATATCATAAAACAGAAAAAGAACATCTTGGAAACTAACTGGTTCAAAAATGCAAAGACAAGATGATGTGAACATTTCTCCTCCAAGGACCTGGCTTTACATCGGCTGCCTTCTTCACTGATCAGGGTAACTGTTTATCCTTTCCTAAGAGAGATTGGCCCCTGATAAGATGTAATAAGCAGACAATCAAGAGTCTGATTGAAATTCTTTTGCCCTTTTGTATTGTTTAATCTTAGATTGATTGAGTGATTCACACACAACATCTATGTCTATCTTTGCTTTTGGTTTATCCTTCTGACAATGGCAACCAGAACCATCCAAGATCTTCTGACCTCCATTGTGACTCAGGATTTTTTGTGTCCTTAATTCTCATAATGAAAAGCCTACAATGTTTACTTCCTGTACAGACAGACAGACACTTTCCTCATTATAAGACTGTTTTCAAAGCCAAGGATATTGAATGCTCTAACAGTAATGTCAGCTTTCATGAATTAATCATGAGGCACATGAAGCCTTTTTTTTTGGGGGGGGGGGTTTGCTGAAATTTGATGTTCTCGTGATCTCAATATTTTTCATGCAAATCTTGTTATTTTTGCATCCTTTCACACTCAGGTTTAAATTGCTTGTCAATTGCATTGCTCTTCTGGAGAAAGCAGTACTTCTGAGATTTGGCAATATGATTTTATACTTCTATTTATAGCCATTACTTTTGCATTCTGTGTCTTGACAGTGACAACATGTATTTTATCCAAAATCTCCTCATTGAATGAGTTGACTTAAAAACATTTAATATATGTGTAGTGGTGGCAAGGAGTTCTAAAACCATTTAATTTCCACTATTTAAATTATTCCAATACATAGACTGCTTGCATTTGGACTTAGGAAAGTGAAAGGACAACATATTAACATAAGAGAGCTGCTGAGGATGGGAAGTCAACTGTGATGACTCAAAATATGCCTTTTCAAAATGTAGAACAACCTCATTAATCGTTGATGTATCACAGAGCATGAGGGCAATATTGCTGGAGTTAAAATTATGAGCAATTGGACAGACTAGATATTTCCCTCCAGATTCAGAAAGTTTTCTTTCATCCCTGTAGTGCAAATTTATTTATTTATTTATTTATTTATTTATTTATACTCACCTTTCTCCTTTAAGAGGACCAAAGGCAGCTTACATCATTAAAAGACAATATTTAAAGCTATTATTGGGCCTGTGACCGTACATAAAGATTGAACTGAATATTTAAAGCTACAAACAATAAGTATAAAAATACTAGAAAGGGTCAAATACCACACTACAACATGGTAAACAAAAACAACACAAAAAACACATTTAAAGCAGTAAGGTACAACAATCCAGTTAACAACCCCACTCAGGCAACCAGTCACTGAAGAAAAGCTTAATTTGGAATTGTGTGAAATGATGACATGATTTTCAGATTAATTTTCATTAACCACCCACCAATGGGGATAAGGATGAGCTTTAGTTTGTACTCACATTGGCTATTACTGGTATTCTGTGTGTGAAGCTCCATGGACCTTTTTGGACTGTGGCCATTACTACTTCTATGATGCTTCTTGTTCATACATTATATTGTCTGAGTTTTTGTTTCAATTGTATATCCAGGCTTTTGTTTTGTACATCAGATTCCAAGACTTGTAAACTGGATATGGGCCATGCCTAATCCATTTAATGGACTCTACACATAATACTGTGCCATTCTGAACACATCAATCTCATCTAGTTTCAGCAGCTAAGCATGTTCAGGCCTGGATAGTACTTGGATGGGAAACCATCAGGGAGCTCTAGTCAGAGCTAAAAAAAAATAAAGTCCTGACTGAAATCCCCGAGAGCCACGGTTAGCTCTTAATGTTGACAATATGGGTGTAGATGTCCCAGTGATATGACTCAATTATAAGGTGCCTTCCTACATTCTTTTGGTAGGGCAATGGCATTTAGCTGAATGCAAGATAGATGGTGTTACTAGTAACTAAGGAAAAAATGATGACCATGTAGATCTTTATGTCAGCAATTATTCTAACAATTGTTTTCCCCTAAAGCAGTGGTCCCCAACCTTGGGCCTCCAGATGTTCTTGGACTACAACTCCCAGAAGCCTTCACCATCACCTCTGCTGGCCAGGATTTCTGGGAGTTGAAGTCCAAGAACATCTGGAGGCCCAAGGTTGGGGACCACTGCCCTAAAGGACACAGTAGATCAGATGCTTGTTCTGTTTCTAGAAATGGTGCACCCTTAAGAAGAAAAAACTCTTCATTGTAGCATGAGTTTGGTCCAATCTGCATTTGGTAAATTAGCTTGCTTTTATTTTGTCCACTGGGATATAGCATAGCTTTGTTTCCAAGCTTGATGTCTCAAGCATGTAGCACAGAAAAATTTGCATGCTGGGGAAAGAAAAATATACATTTGCCTTGATTTATGATATGACCTCCAGAATCTACTCAGCTAGTAGTGTTAGGGAATTTTTCAAACACCACTGTTTTGAAGAAGTCTGGTGGTGGTGGTAATAATAATAATAATAATAATAATAATAATAATAATAATAATAATAATAATAATAATAATAATAATAATAATAATAATAATAATAATAATAATAATAATAATAATAATAATAATAATAATAGACACGATAGAGTGGCAAAAATAGTGCACTGGTCATTATGCAAAAAATAAAACTTGCCAGCCTCCAAAAACACATGGGAACATCAAGTAGAGAAGGTATCAGAAAATGAGGAAGTCAAGATCTTGTGGGATTTCCGGATCCAAACGGATAGACACCTTGAACATAACACACCAGACATAGTAGTAATAGAATGAAGAAATGTCCGGATCATTGACATTGCAATTCCAGGAGATGCCAGAGTTGAAAATAAAGAATTGGAAAAACTAACAAAGTACAGAGACCTGGCAACTGAAACATCTCGCTTATGGATGAAACATTTCTCAGTGGTCCCCATCGTCATCAGGGCTTTGGGAACAATATCAAGAAATTTCATATATACTACATCAATATTTAACAGATACTTAGGTTTCTGTTTAAAACTTGTATCTGTTATGTAATACAAGTCAATGGTTTTATAATTTTGATTGACTATGCCTGGTATTTTTTTTGAATGATCATCATAATCATCTTACAGTGTTTGTGTACCACAGAAAATTCATGGCACATGGGATTATTCATGGCACAAAGAGATCACTGTATGTTATTTAGAAAAGCTATGAAATGAGGTGGAACAATAACGATGAAGATCCTCTGAGGTATCTGTGGTCATCTGTTACTTTTCATGCCAGACATACATACATTCAACTCAGACTGAACCAAGAATCACATTTCTTCTCAGATCCTTTAATGCAGCTCCAGTAGCATTTGAAGAAGTAGTGTTGCGGCCAATGGTGTAATGGCAAATATTGAAGTGCAAGGATTTATTTTGACTGCCCTTTTAGTTAACCCCTCCTCCAATAAGAGTCCAAAACTTAAGTCTGTGAGATTTGTTTGGAAAAATAACTGAGGAGCAAATGTTTTGTAAAAATAATGTTTTTTAATTAACAGTTACTCCAGGTATGCTGAACAAATCTGGAGTAAGAATGAGCCAGAACTCCTCCAAACCTGACATGGGAATATAACTATGGGGGTCCAGTAGGCTGAACTCCCAAAAGGTGGTGGCACGGTGCCTGAATCAAAAGAAGAACCTGGGATACCTCCCAGTCCCCAAGAACATTGCAGGATAAAAGCATAAATCTGGTTAGAAGCCCCTGGCAAAGTGATCAGTTGCAGGAAAAGAATCTGTGGGAGAAAAATTCTTCCTAATGTAGAACATCTCCTTCACAGAAAGTTCTTTTGCCCAGCTAGGTCAACAAGCTCACGTCTGCAACTGAATTCCTTTCCCAGCTAGATAAATCCATTAGGCTTGGGATGGGAGTTTTACTGGAGATAATTCCCCCCCCCCAAGCTCTTGACACAGTCTTCTGTGTATCCTGACCCTTGTTGCTCGTTCTTTGGCTGTGTATAAAAGTATAATGTTCTGGACCAGCTTGAGTAACCTTCTCAAACTCTCTCTGCTTCTGCTTCTTTCAGTAGTTATTAAACTAGCTTGACTTTGGATTGCTCTTGGACCCTGGCTTCAGATGCCCTGCACTTGATTTACCTCACTCTCTGATAGGTCTCTATAAGCACCTGATTGGCTATAGTAACCAGTAGCAGACTGGAGTACTTCACTTCCAGATTTATCTATTTAGCTTAAATTAGTGATAGGAATCCCCTTCACGGATTGCTGCCTTGTTGTGGCGAAGGGGCTTGAGTAATTCAGAGAAGCTATGGGCTATGCCGTGCAGGGACACCCAAGACGGACAGGTCATAGTGGAGAGTTCTGACTAAACGCGATCCACCTGGAGCAGGAACTGGCAAGCCACTCCAGTAACTTTGCCAAGAAAACCCCATGAACAGAAACAAAAGGCTAAAAGATATGACGCTGGAAGATGGGCCCCTCAGGTCGGAAGGCGTCCAACATGCTACTGAGGAAGAGCGGAGGACAAGTACAAGTAGCTCCAGAGCTAATGAAGTGGTTGGGCCAAAGCCGAAAGGACGCTCAGCTGTGGACGCGCCTGGAAGTGAAAGGAAAGTCCGATGCTGCAAAGAAGAATACTGCATAGGAACCTGGAATGTAAGATCTATGAACCTTGGTAAGTTGGATGTGGTCAAACAGGAGATGGCAAGAATAAACATTGACATCCTGGGCGTCAGTGAACTAAAATGGACGGGAATGGGCGAATTCAATTCAGATGATTACCATATCTACTATTGTGGGCAAGAATCCCGTAGAAGAAATGGAGTAGCCCTCATAGTCAACAAAAGAGTGGGGAAAGCTGTACTGGGATACAATCTCAAAAATGATAGAATGATTTCAATACGAATCCAAGGCAGACCTTTCAACATCACAGTAATCCAAGTTTATGCACCAACCACGGATGCTGAAGAGGCTGAAATTGACCAATTCTATGAAGACCTACAACACCTTCTAGAACTGACACCTAAGAAAGATGTTCTTGTCATTATAGGGGACTGGAATGCTAAAGTAGGGAGTCAAGAGATAAAAGGAACAACAGGTAAGTTTGGCCTTGGAGTTCAGAACGAAGCAGGGCAAAGGCTAATAGAGTTCTGTCAAGAGAACAAGCTGGTCATCACAAACACTCTTTTCCAACAACACAAGAGGCGACTCTACACATGGACATCACCAAATGGGCAATACCGAAATCAGATTGATTATATTCTCTGCAGCCAAAGATGGAGAAGCTCTATACAGTCAGCAAAAACAAGACCTGGAGCTGATTGTGGCTCTGACCATCAGCTTCTTATAGCAAAATTCAAGCTTAAACTGAAGAAAGTAGGAAAAACCACTGGGCTAGCCAGGTATAATCTAAACCAAATCCCTTATGAGTACACAGTGGAAGTGAAGAACAGATTTAAGGAACTAGATTTGGTGGACAGAGTGCCTGAAGAACTATGGATGGAGGCTGGTAACATTGTACAGGAGGCAGCAACAAAAACCATCCCAAAGAAAAGGAAATGCAAGAAAGCAAAGTGGCTGTCCAACGAGGCCTTACAAATAGCAGAGAAGAGAAGGGAAACAAAATGCAAGGGAGATAGGGAAAGTTACAGAAAATTGAATGCGGACTTCCAAAGAATAGCAAGGAGAGACAAGAGGGCCTTCTTAAATGAACAGTGCAAAGATATAGAGGAAAACAATAGAAAGGGAAAAACCAGAGATCTGTTCAAGAAAATTGGAGCCATTAAAGGAACATTTTGTGCAAAGATGAACATGATAAAGGACAAAAATGGGAGGCACCTTACAGAAGCAGAAGACATCAAGAAGAGGTGGCAAGAATACACAGAGGAATTATACCAGAAAGATCTGGATGTCCCGGACAACCCAGATAGTGTGGTTGCTGACCTTGAGCCAGACATCCTGGAGAGCGAAGTCAAGTGGGCCTTAGAAAGCATGGCTAACAACAAGGCCAGTGGAGGAGATGGCATTCCAGTGGAACTATTTAAAATCTTAAAAGATGATGCTGTTAAGGTGCTACACTCAATATGCCAGCAAGTTTGGAAAACTCAGCAGTGGCCAGAGGATTGGAAAAGATCAGTCTACATCCCAATCCCAAAGAAGGGAAGTGCTAAAGAATGCTCCAACTACCGTACAATTGCACTCATTTCACACGCTAGCAAGGTTATGCTCAAAATCCTACAAGGTAGGCTTCAGCAGTATGTGGACCGAGAACTCCCAGAAGTACAAGCTGGATTTCGAAGGGGCAGAGGAACTCGAGACCAAATTGCTAACATGCGCTGGATTATGGAGAAAGCCAGAGAGTTCCAGAAAAACATCTACTTCTGCTTCATTGACTACGCAAAAGCCTTTGACTGTGTGGACCACAGCAAACTATGGCAAGTTCTTAAAGAAATGGGAGTGCCTGACCACCTTATCCATCTCCTGAGAAATCTCTATGTGGGACAGGAAGCAACAGTTAGAACTGGATATGGAACAACTGATTGGTTCAAAATTGGGAAAGGAGTACGACAAGGCTGTATATTGTCCCCCTGCTTATTTAACTTATATGCAGAATACATCATGCGAAAGGCTGGACTGAATGAATCCCAAGCCGGAATTAAGATTGCCGGAAGAAATATTAACAACCTCAGATATGCAGATGATACCACTCTGATGGCAGAAAGTGAGGAGGAATTAAAGCACCTCTTAATGAGAGTGAAAGAGGAGAGCGCAAAAAATGGTCTGAAGCTGAACATCAAAAAAACTAAGATCATGGCCACGGGCCCCATCACCTCCTGGCAAATAGAAGGGGAAGATATGGAGGCAGTTACAGAGTTTACCTTCCTGGGCTCCACGATCACTGCAGATGGTGACAGCAGCCACGAAATTAAAAGACGCCTGCTTCTTGGGAGGAAAGCGATGAGAAACCTAGACAGCATCTTAAAAAGCAGAGACATCACCTTGCCGACAAAGGTCTGCATAGTCAAAGCTATGGTTTTTCCAGTAGTGATGTATGGAAGTGAGAGCTGGACCATAAAGAAGGCTGACTGCCGAAGAATTGATGCTTTTGAATTGTGGTGCTGGAGGAGACTCTTGAGAGTCCCCTGGACTGCAAGGAGAACAAACCTATCCATTTTGAAGGAAATCAACCCTGAGTGTTCACTGGAAGGACAGATCCTGCAGCTGAGGCTCCAATACTTTGGCCATCTCATGAGAAGAGAAGACTCCCTGGAAAAGACCCTGATGTTGGGAAAGTGTGAAGGCAAGAGGAGAAGGGGACGACAGAGGATGAGATGGTTGGACAGTGTCATCGAAGCAACCAACATAAATTTGACCCAACTTCGGGAGGCAGTGGAAGACAGGAGGGCCTGGCGTGCTCTGGTCCATGGGGTCACGAAGAGTCGGACACGACTAAACGACTAAACAACAACAGTGATAGGAATGGGGGGGGGGGAGAGGAGGATGGAATTCACATTCAGCAAGATTTGGCTGTATTCTTATTCAGATGAGCAGTCACAAAAGAATACAAACTAATTTGGATACTATGGGAGGCTTTTAAAAATTCTGATCAGACAACCAAACACACTTAGCCCTTTAGGAATTATAACAACTTGCCCCCTTGTCTCTTCTAAGTGGCACCTTCTCTCCTTCTGAGCATTCTGATGCATGTTTCCATTCACATGTCTCTGTCCAAAATCGGAACAGGAATTTTGGTAGGTTAGGAAATCTAGGATGGAAAAAGAGCCACCAAGAGAGAGGCTAAAATAAGCACAGGCATATAACCTCATTTAAAAACAAAAAGCCATTTAAACATAAATTGGCATAATGGGCTGCTCCACACCAGGCAACTTGTAAACACAGCACTACATTTGCAAGAAAAGAAAATTTTACAAGATCAGCAACTCACTACACCAGGAAGGCAGGTCAGGCTCTCCCATTTCTAATTTATCACACATTCGTTTGCTGCAAACAGACTAAGTTAAGCACCATAAAACTGCATGGAGAAAATTACTGAGACAATCAAATGCGAATATTTGACAAATTCCTTATGCTAGCTATCAAAAAGGCTGTTTATGTACTATAAAGTTTTAGTGTTCACATGTTTCCTCGGCACATTTTTATACGTAGGAAGATTCTCTTGTGACATTTTAAATCTTTGCTTCTGCTCAGTGGAATCAATTATCTCTTGATAGATTCTCCTTCCAAGTTGAAGAGTATATTTAAAAGCATACATGGCTCCAGTCTTCTGAGTCTGTTTGAGATGGGGATTGTTTGGGCAACTATTTGTTTATGAATCCTTTGACAAGCATTTGCCAAACCCATTTAAGATTTTTGCTGAAACAAACTATGGTAGAAACGCCACACAATCTTTCTGATCTTTTAGAGGGTAGTTTGAGGCACTATCAAAGAAAGACACAATATTTTAAGTCTCAGAATAACAAAGTGTATTGATTTCTCTCTCTATCTCTCTCTCTTTTAAACAAATTGGGAGCCCTTGTAATTTGGTTTATTATTTCAGTAGTCACTCAGACTTGAATACAAATTGTCAGTGATGGTGACAGTTGTGTTATTATTGGCATTGTTGGGTTTGGTATTATTTGTATGGTTGTTATTGGTATTATATGATAATTATTGGTGTGGTTTTTTTATTAACTGATGTGTGTAGAAGGTCCCTTTCTCACTCTGTACCATAGTAAAAGGCATAAAAATTAAGGCCAACTTGCCCTGTACCCTTTAGGAGACACCCTGTGCTCATATCTGTTATCCCTGCATTTTTGGACCTATAGTTTTAAAAAATGTAATTATTGTGAATTGGAAGAAATGAATATGGCAATGAGCTGTGGGAGGCAATGCAGCTCACAATACTATTTCAGTGAAGTTTAGTAGACTATGCTGTATGAGAGAACAAAGAAAAAGAAAAAAAAGTTCCAGAATGAAAAAGGCTGTCTAAGCAGAGATACAAATCTTTCCATGTACCCTACAGCTTCATGAAATAGCTGTCAGAGTGGTTGCAAGGGGCTATACAATACTATGTGGCAAGCTAAGTCTGAGTCCTTCCTAGTGCTTCAGTGGCTTGAGTGTCCAGGTGTCTTGGGTAGAGATCCCTGCGCACCTGGGGTTAACGACCCTTGGGGCCAGACTGTCCACTCATACGTCCACTGCTGGCCCCAGCCCTGCCATCCTTCCAAGTGCCTTTCTCCTCCCAGTTGGCTAGCCACTCCTGGCAGAGGGAGGGAGGACGAGTCTCCCTGCAGAGCTGCAGAGTGACTAGCTGAGCAGCGCTCCGGAGCGACTGGAAGGAAGAGAGGGGCCGTTGCTGCCGCTGGATGCATGAGTGGATGGTTCAGCTGCGCGGGGATATTTGTATACGAATACCCCCATCTCTAGTCTTGGGCATTACTGGGAGGTTTAATTATCACTTGCCTTCTCCTGTGGTGCCAGCACCTGTGTGTACTGTTATTGCATGACTTTCAGTTTAAATTGCTGACCATTTTTAAAACCCTATGAATTGTTATGTGCTGTCAAGTCAGAACTGGTGTATACCCAGCCTAACAAGGCTTTCAAGGTGTGGGATATTTAAGGAGTCGTTTTACCAGTTCTATACCCTCAGTGAGCAGAGCGAGGATTTGATCCCAGGCCTCCTGAGTCCTAGTCTGTCACTCTATCTACTACACCATACCCATGTATTTAGTATCCCCATGAATGAATTGAAATATGAAGGGTCTATTGTGGTGCAGATTCATGCTGAGAGTGAACAGTGGCTCCTTGCTCCACCCTGTAGGCCCTCCCGAAACACATAAATTCTTGGTAGCTTGCTGTGAAAAATTTACACAGCACTTTGCAGGCAAAATTGCTTGAATCTGCTTTGACTTAGATGCTGTAGTTAATCTACAGATCCTGTAGATGAAACTATGGCTCCTGCTTCTCTGATGTTGATAAATAAGCTTCAGTTTTTGCCGCCTGATAATGTGGACAGGATCCTTGGAGCGGTGAAGGCTACCACTTGTCTGCTAGACCGTTACCCATGCTGGCTTATTAAAGCTGCCAGGGAGGGACTGGCCGAGTGGGTCCAAGAGGTAGTGAATGCCTCCTTGCAACAGAGTAAGATCACAGTTTGCTTGAAGGAGGGAGTAGTAAGACCATTAGTGAAAAAACCCTCCTTGAACCCCACAGTACTGGATAATTACTGGCCAGTCTCTAATATGCAATTCTTGGGTGACGTGCTGGAGTGGGTTGTGGCTTCTCAGCTCCAGGGATTCCTGCATGAGACAGATTATTTAGATCCATTTCAATCTGGCTTCAGGCCTGGTTATGGGACAGAGACTGCTGTGGTCACCTTGGTGGATGATTTACGCCAGGAACTGGACAGGGCGACTGTGTCCCTATTGGTTCTGCTGGACCTCTCAGTGGCTTTTTATACCATCAACCATGGTATCCTTCTGGGCCGTCTCTCTGGAATGGGACTCAGAGGCACTGTTTTACAGTGGTTCTGGTCTTTCCTGGAGAGGAGAACCCAGTGGGTGGTGCTGGGGGACTCCTGTTTGACGACCTGACCTTTGGCCTGCGGTGTCCCTCAGGGTTTTGTTTTGTGCCCTATGCTATTTAACATCTACATGAAACCACTGGGAGAGGTCATCTGCAGTTTTGGGGTTTGGTGTCTCCAGTATGCTGATGACACCCAACTCTATCTCTCCTTTCCATCTAAATCCAAGTAAACTGTCTTGGTTTTAAATCTGTGTGTGGTGTCAGTAATGGACTGGATGAGAGTGAATAAATTGAAACTTAATTCAGACAAGAAAGAGCTCTCCTGGTCAGTCAAAAACCAGATCAAACAACAGGGATTCTCCCTGTGCTGAATGGGGTTACACTCCTTCTGAAAAGACAGGTGCTCAGCTTGGGGGTGCTCCTGGATTAATCTCTGAGCCTGGATGCCCAGGTTTCAATGCTGGCCAGGAGTGCCTTTGCACAGTTAAAACCAGTGCACCAGCTGCACCTGTTTCTTGAGAGCTCTGATCTGGCCATGGTGACACATGTCCCGGTTACATCTCGGTTGGATTACTGTAAGACACTCTACATGCGGTTGCTTTTGGAAAGTGTTCAGGAACTTCAAAATGCCACAGCCAGATTGTTAACTGGGGCTGGTTACAGGGAACATACAACTCCCCTGTTACAGCAGCTCCACTGGCTGCCAATCCATTTCCAGGCACAATTCAAACTGCTGGTTTTAACCTACAAAGCCCTAAATGGCCTGGCTCCGAGCTATCACATCTTCCTCTATGAGCCTTCCTCTATAAATACCCCCAATCTGGTCCATTTTTGTACATTTGTCTGAAGGTAGTGTACATACATCAATATTAATATTATTAGTCATAATCTAGGTAGAACAAACCTATGACAGAAATTATTTCCCTCTCTTAACATCTCTAGCAATGATATTTATCTAGCATATTTTTATCTAGTACATGTAATTCAAAAATTATTTTATGCAACAGACAAGGGCTGGGCCATATGTTACCTCTACACTGTAGTGGTCCTTCCTTGAGCTTGCTAAGCAGACCAGTGGACTATAGGGTAGGCAGATTTACCTTGCTTCTTGCTTATTTCATCTGCTGTTTCTTTAACATATGATTGTTTGTTTATTGATGATGAACATAAAATGATTGTTTATTGATGCAACTCATATATTTTTGAATAGAGGAAGTGGACATGATAAATTTTTGTTCTTTGCATATCAGTCACTCTAAAGTGCACTGAAGAAACACCATGTACCACCTGTGTTATTTTATTCAGAGGTTGTGAGGTACTTTAAGTATTTGGAGATCCATGATCCCCCTTGTTGTAATTCCTGCTTTTGGTATCTACACCAGTTTACTAAAAAGCTCTGTTCTCTTTTCTCTGAATTGGACTAGGATGTTTCAACCACATTTATCTTTCATTTAGGCTTCTGGGATTATTTACATCTCTGCAGACTGATCCCTCCCTTTCCTTTTAGCATAATTTTATGGAAAGTGGTTACAGCTGTACCCAATCAGATGTGACTCACAAGCTAACTCTTCTCAGTTATTTACAGACTGTAAAAAAGGACACACTGATGATTTAGTGTTCTTTACTTTTCTATAACCTCTTATGGGGGTATCAAACATAAGGCCTGTGGGCCAAGGTTGCCATATTGCCCATTTGGCTGGGTATTATCTGGATTCCAAGCATGCCACCTGGTGCCTCTTTGGACCATTTGCTGGTCTGGATTCCCAGCTTCATTTTTTTTTTTAAGCAAGGCTCTAGCCCCCTATAGGAGAGGAGACTTGAAGCAAAATACAGTATACTGCCACTTTTTCACCTGGTTATTTAAGGAGAAAATGAGTTTACTGCTGCCTTTGAGTGTGTTTAGCCAATGAGGGAAGACATCCCGCCAATTCCCTAGATAAATGATACAATATTGAGGAAGGCCTCTACCTAGGAATTTGAGGCCGATTCTGCGAAGCTGCTTGCAGACAACATTTAGAGAGCAATGGAAGAAGTAAGAAGGTAAAATGAAACATCACCACCCCCCAAAAATGTAGGTTACTTTACTGTCTTTCACTGGTTTCTGGGATCTGAGCTGGGAAGCAACAATAACTTCAGGTAAACCTGAATCTTGAATTTTTAGAAAGTTTCAAATTATCTTAGAACAGTAGCAGAAAGTTCATCTGTTTGATTTTGTATTTGTTTATTTGTTTGTCCAGATTTGATTGTACTAGATCTTAGAAATAGTAGGACCTAGAAACATAAATCAAATACATCTATTACTGATATTCCAACTTAACTGTGTGGGTTATCGCTTCACTGGCCATATTGACTGGGGGTTATAGAACATGTAACTGTAACTAAAAGAATCAGATCTCCAGAACAATATGTGTTTCCGAGGCAAAACATTTCAGGATATTATGGAGGTCCAACATAAATAAGTGGTGGGTTACATGTCAACTGGATATATTGGCTGCCCCAGAATACTTTCAATTTCCAAATTGAAACAGTAGGGTAGGGTTTTCCATTAACTGGACATACTGGTTGGGAGATTCTAGAGTTTGTATTCCAAAGAATATACTAGCAGGGGTTCTGGAAGTTGTAGTCCTCTTACCTCAACAGGACTTAGAAACAATAGGAGCAAAAACCATGAAATTTTACAAGAATACTAGTACTGATGTTATAACTTTTATAACTGTCTAGGTTATAAATTCGAGATGGGGGTATTCATATTTGTATACAATATTTGTATACAAATATGAATATTCCCGCACAGGTGGAAATAACGAGGGTGTCCACTCATGATTTCGCCACTGACGCGAGCTCATCGGACCTTCCTATCACGCTGTTGTCCGCAATCGATTACCCAGTCCTGGCAGGAGGCGGGATGACAAGCCTCTCTACTAGGTCGGAGAGTGGCTAATCCATTGTGGAGAACAGCACAATAGGAAGCCTCCGCGGAGCCGGCGGCAGCGGCGAAATCGTGAATGGACAATGGGCCGGACCCTAGTTATTTCCACCTGTGCAGGGATATTCATATTCATATACGAATACCCACATCTCTATTATAAATGTATTGGTCATGAAGGCTGGGGGATTCTAGGAGCTGTGATACTTTTACCAAACCAAAACGAGCAGAGATGTGCTGAGCTACACATGTGTATCCTTGACATTTGTATGAATACCTGCTATAACAGGAGTACTTGGTCTGAATTCAGCTAGTCCAGATCAGCTTCCATAATCTTATATAAAAACTATGGACTTTCCATGCTTTATTTACTTAATAATTTTATCAGCAACTTCCAAAAGAAGGATAATCCTATCTCACCCATCCATCACACTCCTTCAGACACATCCTAAACAAAGATTCTATGTTGCAGAAAAGGATATCTACAAATTCTTTCTGTTAACCTGCATGTTATACTAGCGAACATTCCTGCCTTTCTCCTTAAAAGGACCCATGGTGGCTTACATCATTAAAAAATCAGTATATAAAAGCTAAAAACAGTAAGTTTACAAATATTAAATGGTTTACCATTCCCTTCTTTGGGGGGTGCCCTGGGACTCTGTAGCTTGCCCAAGGCCACACAGACCAGCTCTACTCACAGGAGGCACAATGAGGAATCTGACTCCAAACCTCTGGCTCTTCAATTGGATATCAAAACCACTGAGCTATCCAGCCAGCTTGATTCATGATGATAATATTTTTTTTTCTTATTGCAGAACTTTCCCTTAGAGCTCCCAGAAGGCAGTATTTATTTCTTCAAGAAGAGAAGGTGTGCTTTTGAGAGAGTGGAGAAGAAGAGGAAATATCAGAAGATGAGCATGCTCTTTTCATTGGTTAAAAACCTCAAACAAATTCTGGATTCTAAACACACAGTTCCTGCCACCGAAAATAATGCCTACATTTGTGCTGAGATATGAAACCTTGAAGGTGTTTCCTTATTGGCACCCAAAGCTACTTTTCCAGAAACACCTGGCTTGAGTAAGCAGTGTGATTGGACAGGATCAGCAGGGCAGGCAGATTTTAAATGGAAAACTATTTGACTTTGAGAAATCATTTTCAAGCTTAAAAAATGTATCAACATTGGCAAAACAGGAACAGTGCATCCCTAGTTACCTGGTTATTAATGCTAGTACAGCTTCACAGATTGTTTAGTGCCCTCATAATTTATTTTTCCCTCTGAGAGAACATCTTCGGTTAGCTGTTATTTTTTAAAGCATATTACAAAGTAATATTTATTTATCCAATGAAGTTTACTTCTTTATTTCTTGGTCTTTTCCTCTATTATTTTCCCTCTAATGTGCCCTGAGATCACCACACACTGCTTAGAATGTGTTCCTCACCTTGAGGGAATGAATTCTGAAAAGGCAGGGTGGGGTGGAGATGTGTGTGTGTTTGAGTGTGATGGAAGCAGCGCTCATGGCTTTGCTTGCAATTCTCATTTGGACTAGTGCTTGTGGAAAATTGAACAGAACTACCTTTCACATTACAGCAGCTATGAGGTAATTGTTCTGATTGCTCAAGCCGCAAAGTATTTCTGTCTTCCTCTGATTTTGCAAATATGATAAAATAATCTCATAAACATTTAACTGCTGGTGATCTGAATTCTATCTGGATACCTGCATGCAATGATTCTGAGCTCATGATGAGATGGGATGCGCTGTTGATACCTACTATGAGTTTATGATGTGTTTTCTAGGAAAATACAACCAGGAGGTACTTAAAGGTTTGTTTGTGTGTGCGTGTGTGTGTGTGTGCGGTTGTTTTTTTTTAGGGGGGAGATGAGAATGAGCAAAGGTTACTTGTCCTTCCTTGCCTGCTGTTTTCAAGACATACATACATGCATGGTGCCATGAACACTGATGATATCTCCTATAGTGTTGTTGGGCCATCCCATTGGAATGGACATGAACATTCTAGCTACCCCAGGAGTTAAGGTGCCAACACAAACAGTGTAGAGACAGAAGTGTGCTGTCAGTAAATAGAGCTGTGAGGTAGAACTATCACAGTAGTGATCAATTTCTAACAGCTGTGGGTAGGTATAGAATGGTGATCCTTTTGTTAAATGATCACTTCAGCAGTGGGTGTGGCTGATGTAATGGGGAGATTGAGTCCTAGATTCACTCCCCACACAGCACATCACCACTGAAACAGGGTTGCTTCTGGCAATGAGGAGCAGCAGATCTTCTTCATGAGATGAATAACAATTCCTTCTTGTCTCCTTTGAGGAATGATAAAAAAAGATAAAAGGGTCAGAAGACTGGTCCTTAGCTTCCATCAGGTGCCAAACAAAGCTTAATTGGAGTTCAACAGTCACAGTGCAAGCACTTGCATGCACACGTACACACACACACACTCACACTCTTCTGCAGACATAGAAGCTGTATATCCCCACTAAGACTGCATTAAAGTAAGATGAAGACCAGTTCTTGACCTCCTACCTCCTTTGGCAATTTTGTCATAGGGAGTACTTGTTCTTATATTGAGCATTTTAATCTCAAATTAAAGCCAGGCTGCCACAATGAGATGGGATTAGGCTAAATGTGAGATCTCTCTGAGAGGTAATCAGAAGTGAATCAGGGAAAAAGAGAGATGAACCTGCTTCATGCTCCCAATTTCATGGCATGTAGAGAGCAGAAATGTATAATGGGGATAGAATGTGTGTCACATGATGTCTGTCCTAAATAGGAGCAGACAGTAGAAGCCTACTGTATTAAGATCTGTCCCAAAGTTGGTAGTTTTTTGTTTTGTTTTAGTTGTGTGTTTTTTAAGCCTGTTAATTTTGACACAGTGAAGAGATATGCATTGTGGTTTCACAGCATGATGACAGCTGAAACCTGATACACCAATATGGTTGAGGTACAGAGAGCATTTTCTGTTCAGATTTGATTTCTTAGTTCAAAATAAGGACATGTACAGTGCCTATAACAGTTGTTTTTCAAAAGACTTTTCTGTTATATAATGTGCCAGCACCAGGCCACAAATATTGAACAGTTTAGAACTTTGATAGTTTCAGTGTCAAAAATGAAAGCATAGACTTAATGCTCCAGTGGAAGTGATACTTTAACAATACACTTGCTTTGATTGGCTCATGTCCTAAGTTTTCAAAATTCTGCAGCTTTTTGTTTAACAAACAGGCACAGTCCCAATAATCGTGTAATAGGGTTAAAAATGAGGATTCTAGTGTGGTGTAGTGGATAGAGTGATGGACTAGGACTCTGATGAACAGGGTTTGAATTCCCACTTGGCCATGGAAACTCACTGGTGGAGTAAAACTGGTAAAATCACTCCTTAAATATCTCACTTACCTTGATAGCCCTATTATGGTTACTATAAGTCGGTTCCAATTTGATGGCACAGAACACATACATACAGAGTTAAAGATTTAATGTCTTCCTCTGATGTGGATTGATTGGCACATAGGCATGTATGTCACTTGGTTGTCCTTTAAAAAAAGGAAATACATTTGTTGAACTATTACAGAAGTTCCTTAAGCTTAGTGTTTTTTTTAACACTCTGCAGTCTATAGCGAAAACATACAAGGAATGAACTAAGGGTTCATTTAAGTCCCTGTTGGTAACTCCTGCCCTTTGTACATGAGTGGCATGTCAAGTGATCCAGAGTCTGTGACTTCAGCAGCTCAGACCACAGAGCAAGACTTTTTTGCTTGCAGCTCTTAGAGGCATTAGGGATTTGGTGTGAAGGATAAATGGAAGGCTAGAGTTCCTGGCAACGAAAATGGATGCTTTTGCTTTATAAAAAGTTGAGCCAAAGAATTCTCTTCAAACTCAAAATGAGAAAATAACCTCAAATTGATAAGAAATCTAGAGTTGGAACAATCTTTTTAGCTTTTGATGAAGCTTTTTACCATGACACTAACTAAAAGGTCTCATAGTGACACATTGATATTTCTAATTGCATAAAATCATATAGTCTTCCAATACTGCTGCTGATCTATTTTCATTCTAAGTTTGCTGTTTCTTCAAATAATACATGAGGAAAGAACTGTTTTGCACATCCACTGTTCTTCTCACCTTCCTTCATGTTTCCAGTGTGTATGTACAAAAGAGTTCTTGCCTCATGTATTACCTGAAGAAACGGTAAATTCAGAATCTGCAAACAAGAAGCCACTGCTAATCAAATTGTCTGATATCTGTCACATGCCCATCACTGGTGGCTTGCTGGATATTTTTAATATATATTAGGAGATTTATTTAATTTATATTTTGTTTTCCATGCATTAGCTTGGCATGGTGTATGTCTTGATTACAAGATTCTGTTTGGACTAGTATGGAAATATCATCCAATCTGATTTGTAATCATATATTTGCCGTACAAACTGGGAGCAACCCACCCACCTTAAGCTGATTAGGAGGTGGTATGAATGACAAGAAAATTCTAGAATGTGGGGAGTGTAATGCTTTTTCAGTTGGGTGGCTATAGAGTAAATAGAATCCAATCTGAGCCCTCCCTTGTACTCAATGCATGGAGTTTCTAGTAAAGGTTTTGTCTTTCATTGGAGCTTCAGCTGACAATCTCCTTCTGCTTTTGTACACTTTTTTTTGCTATAGCAACTGGCCCAAAGTATTTTTGTTCAAATATCACTATTTAACACCCCCCCAAAAAAAAGATCCACTAAAGCAAACTTCAGTGATCAGTAGGCATCCTAACCAGTCCAAGCATTACTGAGAGTACCTTGTACTGCCCCGTATCTGCTCTAGTAGCATACAGATATCCCTGCTTTGGAAGCTGGTGCACATCCCTAGTTTGGACTCCATTTCAGAGAGTTAGAAAACAATCTGACAACTCAGGCGGTTTCAGAATCTGCTAGCTTTAACCTGGGTCCAACCTGGGTCTGAATTTCCATTTGCATTTGGAAATCCAGATATCCATGACTCCCATAATCTATAACTGAAAATCAATAAGCAGATTTGGAAATCTACATATCCATGACTCCCAGAAAGTATAATCAGAAATCAATAAATGGATAGTCTTTTTCTGCTTGTCATAACTGGGTTATTTATGGAGGCATGACAACACTTTATGAGAGGTTCTTGACTGCTAAATGTCAAGTATGAGCAAGGGTTTTGTATTGCTTTTGAAAACTGTGCTCATCTCTCTGTATCTGGGATGGGCAAAGTCCTGCCATCCAGAAGTAGTTGGGCTGCAGCTAAAATCAGCTGTAGTGAACATAGCTAATAGTGAGAAATTCGGGGAGTTACAGACCAGCAAAATCTGCACCCCCCCCCCTTTGTTTCCTCCTGCTCTGCATATACAATTGTTCTGAAAATGGCATACAGCATAAAGGTAGTCTTATGAAAATCCAGACTAGGTCAGCATTTTTTGGAGGAAGAGGTTTCAAATGTGATTGCTTTTTCTTTATCTCTTCCTGATTTTCTATGTAGTTTGCATGGAAATTGCATATGCTATAGAGATATTCTTCAACAAGAAACCTCTATAATTTCATATGCGTAAGTGCAGAGACTAACAGATTATGATGAATTTATTTATTTGATTTATACCCCGCCCATCTAGACTGAAGTCTACTCTGGGCGGCTAAGAATAAGATATAAAAGTAAAAGCAATATATAAAATAAAAACAACAGTGACAATATAATTCAAAATGACAAAGTCATTAGGTGATGAGAGGAGGGAAAGCCAGGCAGATCTCTGCGGGCAGACTATTCCAGAGGCGAGGGGCCACTGCCGAGAAGGCCTGGTTTCTTGTTCTTTCTCTCCGGAACTCCCTCGGCGTTAGGCCCCTCAGCCGCCCGTCCTGGCTAGAGCGAGTGATTCAGGTAGATCTAGGTGGGAGGAGGCGTTCCGCTAGATATCGAGGTCCTAAACCGTTTAGGGCTTTATATGTCATCATTAACACTTTGAAATCAATGTGGAAACGAATGGGCAGCCAGTGCAGGGCAGCCAGAGTGGGGGAAATATGCTAATATTTTCTCACCCCGGTGAGATGTCTGGCTGCTGCGTTCTGCACCATTTGAAGCTTCTGCATCAACCTCAAAGGTAGCCCCACATAGAGCGCATTACAGTAGTCTAATCTTGAAACTGCAAGCACATGGACCAGAGTGGTGAGCGCCCCAACATCAAGATAGGTACGCAGCTGAGCAATCTGCCTGAGATGGAAGTAGGTGAAGTGGACCACTGATGCTACCTGTGTTTCCATGGTAAGTGCTGGATCCAGATGGACCCCCAAGCTGCGAACTTCACTCTTCGTGGTGAGAGTCACTCCCCCAAAAGAGAGGGAGTTTCCCAAACCACCGATGGCAGGGCCACCCACCCTCAGGACCTCCGTCTTGTCCGGGTTCAGCCTCAGTCCATTCTCCTGCATCCATTGCAGTATGGCCTCTAGGCAGCACTGAAGGGATGAAACGGCATCCGCTGTTGTTGGAAAAAAGGAGATGTGGAGCTGGGTGTCATCATCGTACTGATGACACGAAGCCCCACATTCCCTGATGACCCCACCCAGCGGCCCCACGTAGATTTAAGCAGCATTGTGGAGATAATCGAGCCCTGTAGAACCCCACAATTGAGACTCCATGGGGCTGATACACTCTCCCCAAGCTGTACTCTCTGAGGATGGTCCTCCAAGAAGGATCGGAGCCAGGCAAGTGCCAGACCACTGATTCCCAACTCGGAGATCCTCCCCAGGAGGATACCGTGGTCGACGGTATCGAAGGCAGCTGAAGAGTAGTTTAAGTCTTCAACCCTATTCAGTCTTTATAGCAAGGATTGGAAGTGTGTTTTCAGCTCAATGTGATTAGAGTGTTCATGTGATAAGTGAGCTAAATACTTGATCAGGTGAGTTTTGTAAGCACATTGAGCCAAGCATGCTCCAACTATCTGCTTCAGATCTTTGTGTGAGGAGCACACAAAGATCTGAAGCAGATACTTGCTCCTCACACAAAGATCTCAGTGACTTCTAGATAGCAAAGAGACATGGGGGCATGATTTTCATATATGACCATGTTACCATCATGCTCCATACCCTAGCTAGCGTCAGGTTTAAATGCCTGAACAGGGCTAAAATATTAGAGTACTCTCCATACATCATAATTTCTTAGTATCTGCACTCTACATGATTCCAGGCATCATTTCTGAACAGAGATTGAGTTTTTGCTCAGTTGACATCAGAATCACAAAAAGTACAAGAAAAGAAAAGTAGATGATGGTTATGGAGCATATAGTGGTAGAGAACAAGAAAATTCCATATTTTTGCAGTGCTACATCTTCCCCAATCCCACAGGATATTAAATGCTGCAAGAGCTCTGAAATCTACATACTTGCCTCCAAAGGACTGCAGCTGTTGAGCTGTGATAAAACCACCTACTTAGATTATAAGCTAGACCTGCCAAAACAAAGTCTCCTTTCACCTGCCACTTTCCTATCTGATGTTTTCCTCCAGTGGAGGATCCAATGGAGAAAAGCAGCTTTTTTTGCACACACACTGTCTGTGTCCCTGCTAACTCAAATGGTTAACAAACCTTCAAGGATGTTCAGATTTTGGCTTTTGTCTGTTTGACAGTGGCCCTGGCTATTATTTCACCCTCAAAACCATCAAGAGAAGCTGAGAGCGACTGGTCCATTTAGGAAACATCACAGGTGAATTGGGACCTGACCTTTCTTCTCCCTATTCTCAATTGGATGTACAAGACCGTACTGTATGCACAGATTCATGGTTTTGCTAAGATTTATTGTTTAAAATTGCTAAAAGTTATCACCTGCCCTGCTCTTTCCTTTTGCCTCAGTGTGGCACTCTGAAATTTTGCTTCTGGTGACTTTATGGCAGGCATCTTTAGTTTCAGGACATGGTGATGAGCCTGCCATTTGGGAGATGTCAGAAATGAATTGGAGCCCAACTCAGGAAAAATAAAAGGGGGAAATTATCTGGAGATGAGGGCAAGATGGAAATGTGTAACATGTGGTGGTTGGAGAAAGATAAAATGTTCAAGAGAAAGGTGATACAAACTGAAAGCTGCCACAGCACAGCAAGTAATCTCACATTGTTAACAGGGCAACAGCCTGAAAAGTTCAAACCCCATCATGCTGTGGAGCTCAGGAGAGTTTTCGTCTTCACTTATCATTTCTCTAAGCCCAATCCTTCTGGGAGACTGAGAAGAGGAAGCACACTTCTCAAAGCAATGAACTATTCAACTCTGTTATCAGCACTAGAGCGATGTTTCTTTTAAGTAGTGTTCCATCCTCAGAGAACATCTATTATTGCACCTCAAGGAAATTTGCATGGGCTTTAGAAGATGCTGTCATTCAGATTCCCTTAGTGGAATGCTTAGGCAATTTGTAATTTAATAGAGAATTCACACTCCTTTCTTTACTATAACAGGTTGCCTCTCCTTAACAAAAATAAAAAATAAAAATAAAAAAAATCTAACAGTGTAACCCACATTGAGCATACAAAGTGCTGTGATTAAACTGCAACCCAATGACCTTAATTATGTGTTTTCTAAAGGCTTTCCAATTAGGCTGCCAGGATTTAAAGCATCTTCTTGTGTTGAGCTCCCATGGGACTGCTCTTCTGTCTCTTTATTTCCGCCCCCCTGTAACAAAAGGAGATAGCAATCATAACAAAACATACTTGTTAAGCATATGCTGTATTCCACTCTGTTACATTCATGATGCATCTATACCTAAAATGTTGTGTTTTATTGTGAGCTATTCCCCTTGCCTCTGGCTGATCTAGTCCCCTTTTCAATTGAAGTACATCACAGGCTGCTATATGGATTTGTGCTCTAAGGCTTTTCACTGTTCTCTAAAACTTTTCTAGTCTCAGATTGCTACCTTCAAGAGATTGATTTGCTGGGAATTCAGATGGAGCCTCTCCATATGAATTCAGTTCCCCTGTTAACAAAGGAAGAACTTATTTGGGGCTTTATTATTATTTTTCCTCCTAAAGATTTCATTCTCTTCTCTACTACTGTCTTTTATTAGTAGTATTTGTTCTTTTCCAATAGCACCCAGAAGATGGGTAAAGCATTCACACTGCAAGAGAGAGAGAGAGAGAGAGAGAGAGAGAGAGAGAACCTGGATACCTGCCTCAAAAAGTACTATTAGATGATATCGCAGAATGAGGGGATAAAACAAGATAGAGTCAGAATGAACTTCCTCTTCATTTTCTCTTTCTGTCCCCTGGGCTCACCAGTTTTATCTTGAAGTCTGAATATACAAACGGTAACTGATTTTATCTGCATGACACAGATGCGTTGCCTAGGACACTGGTAATTGGACACGGGTTTGTTCATTTTCAAGTCATTGGTTCAGATCAAGACCAGACTGACAGCAATGAAAAGTTGCTGCTATCTGATGGTTGTTTGATGCTCTTTGGCCTAGTAGAAATGAGTTGGTGGCCTACATCAAAGTCCCAAGGGAGAAAGCATTTGTGTCACTAAAGCCATAAGTAACACGAGTACTGGGGGAAAGGAGCAATTATCTGGGGAATGAATTACAATTTCACCTAGACCATCACTAAAGCATTTGGCATGGCAGAGTAAAAGAATCTGACTCTACCTTTGATAGCAGCCAGGAAAGAACTAGACATTGCAGCAGGTGTAAGACTTCCATTGAAAACAGCAGCCCTATGCTCCCTCCCTCTGGTAATATCTAGTCATAGAAGATATATTAGATGATGTCAAGTGTTGCATATAACTCCCACCCTATGGAGCTACCAAACTGGGAACATGTAGCTGACACTGGAAATTGCAAGGACATTGAAATTTACAGTGCAGTGATGTAAAATGACACATTATGTATTCTTAGGACATAACTAGAAAAATGAATAGCAGGCATAGAAAATCAAATTGCAGAACATGGAGAGGAGAGGGGTTTAATATTCCCCCCTTGGCCATTTTCTCATTTGAAATTCCCGTAAGCGGCTATCTATAAGAGAAAACCCATGGTGGCTTCTATGAAACCTGCAGCACAGAATTCTCTCTCTCTCTCTCTCTCTCTCTCTCTCTCTCTCTCATTTTAATCAGAAAAATGGTTCAGGGAAACAACCCTCCCCAGTGAAATTATCCCTATTCAGTTGAAAGCTACACAGAATGTACAGGAAACCATGTTGGACTTAAGACAAATTTTAGATTCCATGTTGTGAAGATACCTTTTATAGGCTTACTAGATCGCTGTGCATGCTATCTTGAAATGAAAGAGTGAAGAAGTTTCAGGCACCATCGCAGGACTCATTAGGTGTTCAGTTTCAACCTGAACCTCTAGTTGGGATGAAACTGAACACCTGACCAGCCCTGCTATAGTGTCATTATGCCTGATGGAGAAATGTTCTTACCTGAAAACTTGTATAGATCTTGTTGTACCACAATGCCCAGAATGCCAAGTCAGCATGACAGGGGACTCTGGAATCTGAATGCTGAAAATCATAGAATCCCAAAGCTTTTCTTCATCATCACATCTAGCTAGGTCCTTTTATGTGACAGAGAGATGGGAAGATTTAACTACAAGGCTTGTTTGTTTAGTGGCAGGCTTCATTGGCTGTAATGTCTGGCTGTCTCCTGAATTCTTGCAAATAAGAAATGACTTGTAGGTGTTCAAAGCAAACAAAAAAGCAAAACATAAATTTTACTTTTGGTCTTTGTTTGCAAACATCATAAAACTGTTATTCGGATATTCTGGCATCTGAAGATATATGGATGTCCACTGGGGGAAAAAAGCTTGTCCCTGCCCCCAAATCTCAAATATATTGTTTCAATGTACATTAGACACATTGGCTGAAATCATCTTTGTCTTCACGTAATGTAAAGCTACACCTTTATAAATGTGCTGGGTGTTAATGCCCAGGCAATGCAGATTGCACAATTCAGTTGCGTAGTCAGTTGTATGGTTCCCATCATGAACCTCATGCAGCATGTCTGTAGAAGTGCTTTGTGAATAGCACTTTCACCATGCTACGAACTTTAAATCTGGTTCCACAGCTTCGTATTGCATAGCTACACAACAGGATTTCAGCCACTGTGTTGTAATGGTGTGGAGGATGCTTGTGAATTATGCGCATATTTTATTTATTTATTTATTTATTTATTTATTTATTTTCTGGCTTTTACCCTGCCCATCTAGATTCAACAAATCTACTCTGGATGGCTTACAGTCCGAATATAAAACAAAATTAAAACAAACAAACAATATCAAAATCATAGAGATAGGCAAAGTCCAAGATGGTAAGAGACAGAGATCTAAGAATTGGAAGGGGGGAAGGCCTGCCTGAAGAACCAAGTCTTCAGCTTGTTCTTAAAAACTCCCAGCGAGGGTGCCAGGCGAATCTCAAGGGCAAGATGTTCCAGAGACCAGGGGCCACCGCCGAGAAGGCCCAGTTTCTAGTTCTCTCCTTCCGGGCCTCTCTCGGGGTCAAGCCCCTCAACAGCCCAGCCTGGCTAGATCGAGTGATACAAGTAGAGCTAGGTGGGAGCAGGCGCTCTGTCGGGTATATGACATCATGTGGCCACTTCTCTCATAAGATATTACCAGAGTATGGATTCTGGAATAAGGCATGACACATCTCTTAAATCTTAAAAGATCAGTAGCATGTGGGATGCCATGTCTTTGAGATTATTCTCTCTTTACTTTTGTTTATGAGACAATGTCCTTGTCATTTTCATTGCTTTTAGATAACATGGGCTTTGCTTTTGAGTTCAGATGTGACTTAACAAATGGTAACTCACTGAAAAGGACATTTTCTCAAAAATTCCTGTGCGAGGCTTCTGCTGTTACTCTGTAATTACTGTGCAAAGAGAATGAGATGGAAGGAAACCAGAAAAATAGAAAGGACAGAGGGGGAAAACACTAGCCTGAAAGCAAGGAAATGCTGCAATTTTTATAAGATTGTCATGAGATAGGTGCAGAAAATGCTAGTTTAGGATGTAGTCATTGACAGGAAAGGAGACAATTGGGGTATACATTACAGAGTGGTATTTCAGGAGTCCCCAGTAGGGTTGAGGTGGAAATCCTAAACTCTGATCACCACAGAGAAAGCAACTGTGCTTTCAGGAAAGTGCTTGTAGGAAACAGAGAATTATAAAATCAATTCCTGCAATGGTTCACTGCTGACATCTCTAAAACACAAAGCCTTGGTATACATTTACATATTCTGCTGCTGCCAGTGGACACATTTGTGCTATTGATAAGGACCCCTGCTATTTATGCTTGGAAGTACTGGATGGATTAGTGTCAGGAAGGATGCTCATTTTACATAATTTATTCTGGAGTAATATTGACATGTGGTTTCCCGGCTCCTCCTCTTAGATAAATAATATACACAGATCTTAATGGTAAGCAATCTATAGCTTCCTCCAAGTTACCTTGCATCTTTGTAGACCCTTACTGAGATTTGACATTTATGTTTCTTCATGGAGAAAGTAAGTCGGCAAAAATGAGCCTGCTGGGATCTTGCTTATAATATAGGGTGATGCTGAAACATATTGGAATGTCTCATTGTAAATGCCCCCCCCCCGCGAGAGCAGAATATGCATTGGTTGGAATTCAATGGCTGCTGTTTTAACAAGATGTTCTATATGTCAAAATGGGCTGCAACAAGGTACATCAGTATAAATTCAATTCTTTCAACACTTGCAGCTTGATGTCCAGCA
Organism: Intellagama lesueurii; assembly: GCA_037013535.1. Taxonomy (NCBI): domain Eukaryota; kingdom Metazoa; phylum Chordata; class Lepidosauria; order Squamata; family Agamidae; genus Intellagama; species Intellagama lesueurii. The sequence continues at coordinate 51,248,637 of JBAJHW010000003.1, read as the reverse complement.
TCAAGCCTTATTTTCAACCAGAGTTGTTTCTAATGAGTTGGATATTAGCTTAGTCATACTTAGAGAAGGTCCACTAAAAACAGTTGTCAGTATCCAAATGACTCTCTTTTGGATTTACTCCTTAACATGGTGAGGGGGCTTTGAGTGTGTCAGAAAGCTGGTAGCAGTGCCTTAAGAAGGTTAGAATCCATTACATGTCTGGACTCCTACAGGGTCACCCAAAGCAGAATGGTCAAAGCTGAGACACCAGACTAACATGTATTTGCTCACATCCCTCCCTTTGCACAAGAGCAAGACTTGCACAGGCAACATACTATGCTGGCAGGACCTTCTGCTCAGAGGAAGCTCAATAAAATGTTGGGCAATGACAGTCATTCATGGCAACTAAAGTCCTATTGGTTTCAATAGGTTTACTCTAAGAATGACTAACTCTGGACCAATCCAACTGTAGGTTTAGGATTCTCGTTTAGTTAGGGTCTTGTATGATAACAGCATCGTACAATGGCACTGAATTTAAAGATTTTTTAAAGCACTGATAAACAGTGATAACGCACTGAATTATCAAAGTTCTTTGGTGGAATGTGGTAATTTAAAGCATAAGCCAAGAGCAGAAGGCATTGATAGAAATCAAAATAAAGACATGACTGGAAGTTTTTGCCTAGGAACACACTTGTAGCCTATTGATTTACACGGAAGTTCTGATATTTCACAGTCTACATACAGTGGTTCCACCCTTACACTCTCCTTAGCCCCTAAAAATAAAATAGATTACCAGAAAAGAAAATGTTCTGATGTCACAGCCACACTGAATCACTGAATAAGTCTTCAGACTAGAGATACCTAAATACAAAATGTGCCTTAATTGAGAAGTGTTAGGGAACAATCTGGATGCTAACTTGGAGGAGGAGGAGGAGGCAGAAGATGTAACAGGCCTGTTTTGTGGTCTTTTGGTCCTGCAACTCTGATGGTAGAGGGCAGACTTGGGCCTTCATGGACCTCCTTTGTGTCCTCTGCTGTATTTGTGTAATTATTATCACAATTACACATTTTCTCTGAAAAGTTCAAAGGAACATATATGACACTATTCCATTGTGTATCCAGAGCAATCCCATGAGATTAGTTAGGCTGAGTGATTTGCTCAAGGCACTGGAAAGCTTCATGGATAAAATGTGAAAGTCCAAGCTTGTATAGAAGATAGTTTGTGTCCACTCAAAGGAATATGTCCACGGAGGGGGGGGGAGCTGCTGACCTCTGCTTGGTCCACGATCCTGCCTGACAGGGATCTTTGTGAAAAGGCCTACTGTTTAGCAACACAGGGGAAAAGGGCTTGCATAGGGTTGAGTGAACATATCCTGATGTCATGAGCCAATACTGTGTTGCTCAGGGGGATAGAGGTTGCTTAGAAATAATACAACTCCAAGGGTTAAAGCTTCCATTCCTCTCAACTTGTGATTTGTAAGAAAAATGCTGGGAAGACTGGCGAATAAGAGGTAACTCTTACAAATTAAATCTGGAAAATAGACTTCTCATTTCTAATTGGCTCAGTTGTGCATGAAGAACAAGGAGTGATTGTTTGTTACTATTCAGTAAAGGCTGTCTTTAGGTTCTGCCACGCTGAAGTACTTTACTTGAAAAGAAAACTGTTGTAGCTGCAGAGCTTGGTCCCAAACTCATTCCTTGTCTGCCTTGGTTAACATCAGGAATGGCTAAGAAGGACCGACAGAGTTAGAGAATTAGAATCAAGGGGATCCATCTCTGATCAGCCTCCTAGAGTGCAATGACCCTGTTAAATTTGTTTGCCATTTTGCCCTTTTGAAAATTAAACTCTTGCCTTTTTATCTGTGGACAGTGAAACATGGAGGCACAATTGTGAACTACATATAAGCTGATCAAAGATTCATTAACAGTAAGTGGCAAATAGCATATCAAGCTAAATGTACTACACCATTAGATGGCTAAAAGAGAGACTTCAATAAATTGAATTGTCTCCACAACTTATGCTACAGGAGGAAAGATAAATAGATAAAGCAGGTGATCTCAGAAGCTGTAGCAACTAGCAAGCAGCATGTGTATTCGGTATGTAACAATAGGTACTTAAGATGTACAGCATGCATGCTCACTTTAAAATATTTTGTATTAGGTATGATGCATAGTCATGTATTTATGGTAACTATGCTTTAAATGCTATTTGCATTTTTTTGCATTTTGCTATCTTTTGAGTCTCCTTATAGAAAACACCCTATACATCTTCTGTATTTTCTATATTAGAAAACCATATTTTAGAATAGTGTGCTATTCTTTGAGGCAGAAGCCATAAAAGCTTTTGTTGCCTAAATATGTCAATCCATGGGGATTTTCCTTTTGTTTTCTTGGTCTCAGCATGTCTATTTTACTAAGTTTCCAGGGAGTCTCCTCATTTGCAACAGATCTACTCAGAAGTCAGTCCCATTGACTTAGATAAATATTCCCAGCATTTCATCTTTATTCAATGTAACATTTGTTGTTGTTTTAATATAGTTACCGTATTAACATTATGATATTCGGGTATGTAGGATTAAACCATGACTAACAAAACCCAACGGTTTGGTTCTTCTATGAATAGTCAGAAACAATCAGCCTTCCAAGAAGCAAGTTTGTTCCTGGATGGAAGAACACTTTATTGAACAATAAAATGAACAGTTTACAATTACTTTGTGGATAAGAATTTCTGTCCTCTGAAAAACTTGCTCATGACTTCTTTTTATGTGTCAAGCCTCTGTCAAGGTTACTTTATAAGGATACTCAACACCACACACACACACAATTTAGCAAACTAGGATCCAAGTGCCTTCGCAGGTAATGAGGTCATACATTACTGCAGAATATTTTTAATGTAGGCCATGGTCTCTTTTGCATGTATTGGCATGCAGTGCATCTTGTACATGCAATTTAAATAAGGTTTCTAAAGAAGGAAATCCAAGCTCTGTCTTGATAATCTGTTTTGTGATCAGTAGTCTGTTTCATGCAATTAGTTGTTCACATACATTCTATAACACAGAGTGGATGGAATGTGCACATGGCATTTCTTTCCTATTCTTGGACACTCTCTGGGTCCTAACATGTTTTTCTTATCTTCCATAAAGGGCATATCTCTACAGGAGGAAAAATGACATTCATTTCCTCATGCTTACTGTGGCAGTTTTAGGGAAATGAAAACAAAATGTACAAATTGGACGCAAAAATGGCATCCAATCATTCGTACTCAACCTTCCCCATGTGGATTGCACTCCAAGAAGGAGCTGTGGATGATCAGTGTAGGCAAAACAAATCTCCCAAAAGAAGTGTACATGCTGTATTGCAATGCCTGAAATGCATGGAAGATCTGTCTGTAAAAAAATACATCTGGTACTAAATCACTTTTCTGGCTCATCCAGAATGAAAGGCATATATAAATGTCCCCCTGGGTTCTCAAACCTTTACCACCTGCAGAACCTATGAAGAAGTGCCAGAGACAAAAGTACGGCATATTTTAATAAAATAACTTTCTGAGTTTATGTATGTATCCCAGCCTTCCTCACAAAGAGGAAATGGTAGGCATGAAATCATCGTCGTCCTTGTCATCATCATCATCCTCGTCATCATCTTAGAACTGTAGAGCTGGAAAGGACTCTATGGATCATCGAGTCCAGCCCTGTCAAGGAGGCACAGTGGGGAACTGAACTCCCAACTTCCAACTCTGCAGCCAGATACCTAAACAACTGAGTTATCCATCAGTTCTATACTGATACAATACAAGTAGGACTGAAATCATAACTACAGGTAACTGATATGTAATAAAATGCAGTAAAACCATCAAGAAGGATCAACAGCTAAGCAAATATAATAGTTGCTTACACTTCAAAAATTTTGCATAAATGAATGCATTTTCTAAATGGGATGTGGAGACACATGCAGCTCTCTATCAGAAAAGAGTTCCATAGCTATGATGCCAGCAGAGAGAAGACCTTGCCATTTGTGGTTGCCCTACAGTCCATGCTCATCCAGGGCATATCAGTTGGTGTGGCCCCAGTGGCTCTTAAATCCTATGTTAAATCACTACTAGGGAAACAGAGCCTTCAAGAACGGCCTTGAGCCATTCAGGATGTTGTACCAAAGTAATAACACTGGTTGGACCTGTCTTAATGGTATATGTTCCTCTCTTGCTGTATTGTCAACAAAAGGCAACAACATATTGCATGAGCTATAATATCTAATGCTTCCTGTAGAAAGTGTTACTATTGCCAGATTATACTGATAAGGACCCTGCACAGTTGGTTAATAAGCTCCAGGTGACAGAAGTAGTCCTTGCCTCTGAAGCCATCAAGTGAGAGCTTTGAACTGAGGTATATACCCAGACTAGTTGTATTTTCCAGCATATGGGGGATGCTGTCCATTTCCTGCCCCACCCAGGATGCCTACTTAATTCCTGGGCCTGACAGCTATTTTTTGAGTAGGCATCTTTTTCAAGATTCAATTTCAGTTTATTTTCCTTCATCCAGCCCACCCCTGCCTCTAGGTAACAATCAAATACACAACCTCTCTTGATTCAGGTGGAGGGTCAGATGAGTGTGATCTACCTATTGGTAATACCACAGTGCCTGTAGAGAATACAGCATGTGAAAAACTAAACATTGGGGAAAGCAGAGCTAGCTCAGTATCCCAGATTTCTATGTGTACAATGTTTCTTTCTCCAGCTGGTAAAATAATATGATGATCCCTGTACTGTGTATTAATGTGGAGACCAAACCCAGCTCATTCCTTAATACTGTGTGAGCTCAATTTTATACTAAAACTCATTGATTTAATATCATTGCTCCCCCACCCACCCCCATATCATACATACAGCTTTTGTCCAGTGATATTTTTGACAGAGACTTTTCTAAAGCATTGAAGTGCAGATGCCCTGCAGGCACCACTAGAAATTAGCCTTTATTCTCTACTCTGGACAAATGCCTGCTTTGCTCAGATTTGGCTGGCAATTGAGGGCCTGGCTCCTGATTTCCACTGCTGTTTAGTCTGTTATCAGGCTGGTTCTGCTCTGCAGCTGTTTGGCCTAAGTGCCAAAATTAGCAGTGAATAGACTCAGACCACCTGGCTTGGGTCACCCAGTTAGCTGCCACGTCTTGCCTCAGGCTAATACACAGCCATGCTGATGCTCCAACCTGCTTGTAAGATCCTTCCAGATGCACTCTCCATTGCTTTCACACTTCATGGCCTTCTCTGTATAAGGCAAGCCCAAACTCTGGGCTGGTTCTAACCAACTATGAAAGGCTTGTCAGCTCCTGCTGCAGCACCATGAGGCAATGAATTCCTATTATGTCACCAAAGGCATACCAGTTGCTTTCTATTCCATCAAGAGCTCTATTGAACGAACAAAAAATGCATCTGTGCAGTATGTGAATCACAACCAGATTTTTAATGCTGAAAATAACCATTGTATCATTGGTGGGTTTTTTTTGTTTATATATATATATATGTGTGTGTATGTGTGTGTGTGTGTGTGTATTTATATATGTATGCACACACACACACACATACATATACAGGTATATACATATGCACACACACATGTACATTTACACACACACATGTACACACACATATACATATACTGTACAGGTGTGTTTGTGTGTGTGTGGGTGCATACACACACCACACACACACACCTGTATATATGCTATTGTTCTTGGATTTTAATGATGACTAGCACGGTTGAGAATATCTTTGGCACCAATCCCATTGTTGCATATCTTTATATATATTATCTATGGAACACATTGTTAGACTTTAGCAATTTAGCAATTTCTACAACACAGGGAAATGTAGCAGTAAGATGGTTGTAATTTTCCAATGATGCCTTTCTTTTAAAAATATCCTTTTAAAAAATGCTGCTGGGATTTCAGATGCCAGGATCCAAAAGTATTAATCTACCAAGGGAAGGAGTTCCATCAATACAATCAGAAGACAATAACTCTACTTCCTCCCTGTATAGGCTGGGTCTGCTCTGCAGCTGTTTGGCCTAAGTGCCAAAACTGGCAGTGAACAGGCTCAGATCACTTGTCTCGGGTCACCCGGCCAGCCTTCAGTAAGAGTTTCTCATTTCCTCTGTTCTACTTCCACCCTCCAGAACACAGACTGCAGGAGGGACAATCATCCTGTTCCAGCTACCTTGGCTCCTCTGCTGAATAAGGAGGGCATTATTTGTCTGTGCTCTGGTGCAGTTTTTTGGATAGTTGAGTATTTATAGCTGTGGGATCAGCTTTTGTCCTTTTCAGGAGATTGGGTGATTATGGTGATCAGCGTGTTTTTTGTTGTGGGTGTATTGTTGTGATAAGGGGGAGAGATGATATGTCACTGTGATAGATGGGTGTCGTTAACTCATGTTCATGAGTTTCCATGTTGTTGTTGTTGTTGTCATCATCAAGGTTTCTATGTTATGGATAATTGGTTGTTGTGGGTTTTTTGGGCTGTTTGGCCGTGTTCTTAAGGTTTTTCTTCCTAACATTTCGCCAGTCTCTGTGGCCGGCATCTTCAGAGGACAGGAGTCAGAACTCTGACAGACAGAGTTCTGACTCCTGTCCTCTGAAGATGCTGGCCTCAGAGACTGGCAAAACGTTAGGAAGAACAACCTTCAGAACATGGCCAAACAGCCCGGAAAACCCACAACAACCTTGCAGAACCTCTTTAGGCAGTTCAGGCTGAGACCACTCTGGTGCTTCTTTTCAGGTCTCCCCTTCACCATCCTTTCCCACCTCCTCTTCCTCCTCCTCAACTATCCATTGCCATCACTCCTCTCCCTTTCTGCTTTCCTTTTTATATGCTTGAGCTTTCCACCCCTCCTTCCAGATCCTTCTTACCCTTTTCTCTTACTTACTCTGAGCTTCACTCAGGGCAAACCCCTCCCATTACTTCTTCATCTTCCACCTCCATAGGTTGTCAGTGTCGCTGGGTACAGTTTGTCCACCTTTGAAGGAAAGAGTGTCCCTTGGAGTGATTGGTGTGGAAGGCATGGGGGTCAGCCCAAAACTTAGACTCTTTGGGACCCCTTCAACACTGTTCCCTCATAATTACCATAGTGGTCTATAAATAGAGTAGCCTCACTAAACATTAGAGTCTATAGGGGGAACCTCTGACTGAACTACCCTCCTATGGAGCAGCGAGATGATTCCTATGGAACAGTGCAATGGAGGGGTGTTTCTTTTTCCCAAACCATGTGGAGTGAAGGAGACAATTGGTGGTAGAAAGACATCTCTGAAGCCTTCTGTTTTCTGCTTTCCAAGACTCAGAAATCTGCTTGGGGGATTCTTGGTGACTTTTGGGACTGGAAATCCAAAAATTATCATCTCTACTCTCAATTAACTGCAAGCTTCCAACCCATATTTCATTCTATTTCATAGGGTCCCACAAGATGAGGAAATGATGGGAAGAGTTTGCCCCAAGCATCCAAAGGGCAATAAACCTTCTAGGAGAGAATATTTTGGAAAAAGTTGGTGTATAAGGGTAGAGGGGTCAGCAAAAATGGGTCCTTGCCTTGCTTTCAGGCAACCCTTCAGTAGTTTACTCTTTCATCTCTTACTATACAGATGTAATCACCTGGGAGGAGAGGGAATCAGTCTCTTGTCAAAGATTAATTGATTAATCAGTTACAACTGATTAGAGTGATTAAAGCTTACAGCTAATTACAGTATAACGTAAATTTTATATAGCCACTGCAACTTTATTGCTGTTTTTGTTATTGTTGTTGCTAAGTTGGCATTTATGTTTCATGAAAAATGCAACAAGGTGAACTTTGTTCTCAGGTTTATCTTTGAAGGTCAAGTCAGTATGTAGAATCATTTTGCTTGAAACAATTAGCTATATCAGGTTCACCAACAAGAGTCAGTGTAAACTAGACAGTTTGAAAATAAACAAGACAAGAAAGGAAGGATGAAGCAACACTTCAGATTAGACAGAAGGAGCCTACACGCTGGCATTATGTAATATACTATTTTTGTACCTATGATTTCCCATGCTCTTACATTTTAATCTGAGAGTAATCAGTGGTGTAGAAACAATTGTGAACTTCTTGCATTGCTTTAAAGTTTAAATATGTTTATTGGGCACAATTTTGTTGGCATCAGGTGCTGACGTTCCAGACACCACCACCAGCATAGAAATTACTTTATTTAGCTCCCAGTTGTAAGTTTCTATAGCAACTGCATCATATAGCAGGAAGCTAATATTCTAGCATGTGACAAGAGTTTCAACCAGATAATTTATTGCTGTAATTTGAATAACACTTTCTACATATATCTGTATCTTTACCTGTAACTTTATCCTTCTGGGATATATTTGCAAATGTGCCTGGGTAATCTCATTATTAATTATGCCATTTGAAGAGGAAATGCCTTTATCCTTAGCTTTAATGTCAAATCATTTGCCCAGGTTTAATTTTTCCTCATTGAACAACTTTGAGAGATCTTGATCAAAGTATTAGTGAGGGAGCTGACCATGGTGCTGATGAAGCATCATACAGCAAAGCAATGCAGGATGCCCCTCAGTTCTTTCTAGCTCCTGGTGACTGAATCACAAGAACCCTGCAACACACATCAATATTTTTTAGGAGTTGGGATAATATAATAATACAGAACAAGTATGTGCAACATAAGTTTACAATTTTGTTTTCAGTGACAATAATTACCTCTTTTATGTGCATCATGGGGATTTTTGAATCTCTGAAACAATCTTTTCATTTAATGAAACCTACTTGAAATATTTAAGCTAAGAAGAACCACAGTGTTTTGTTGATAGAAACAAACTGCATTAAGCCTAGATTAAACCCATTCTGTGCTGAATATAATGTATGCATTCAGAAATGGTTAATGGGATCATATCTTTTAAAAGAAGTTTTCAATGTTTATATACTTCCTTGGGAGCAAAACCCACAGAGAGTCCTTTTAATTGTGCCTATAATAACACCTATCTGTTCCTGAGTAATTATATTAGATGACTCCAACCACAAGTTGCTACAGATTATAAACCATTTCAAAACAGAATATTCTATGGATAATAATGATAATGTGTTGTCAAGTCAATTCCAGCTCACTGTGACCCAGGATTTTCCAGATAGACTGGAAGGGGGCACTATTTTCTTTCATTCTTCAAACTCTCATATTGTCCCATTTTAATTCATTAGAACAGTGCCTTTGTCATTGCAGAATTTTGCCTGCCTTCATTTTTCCTGTTTATTTTTGCTCCTATTGTTTTCTGTGGGAGACTGAATTCTTTATTTATTTATTTTAGCTATTTAAAATATTTTTACCCCATCTTTCTCCTTGAAAAAGACCCAAAGTGGCTTACAACATTGAAAGACAATATTTAAAATTGAAAACACTGAATATACAATGGTGGTTAATTTCATTAAAAGAGAATATTTAAAGCTCAGAACAATAAGTATAAAGAGGCGTCCTATGGCATTGAAAGGCAAAATTAAAGCTAAGAATAATAAGTATACACATACTTTTAAAAATGCCACTCTGAGAAATAGAAAACACAAAAATGGAAAACACAAGTACTACTAAAAATCCAGTCAAAGCAGTAATGCATAACAATCCATCTAAAAGTCACACACAGGTAGGTAGTTACTGAGGGAAGGCTTGCCTGAAGACATAGGTTCTTTTATCAGAATTTCTGCTTTTCAATCAACTGGCTAGGATTAGAATTGTCAGGCCCCTCCTACATGACCTCACCCCACCAAATTCTAAGTAGGTTTGGAGGAGAGACAGTGGAAAAGGACAGGAGTATCTGTCTGCAACTTTTGATAAGCGCTGATAAACCAAAGCTGAATTTTTTATGAGATAGATGCACTATGGATTGGTGATCTAGGAATTCTGGATGGTGTTGGGATTCTTCTGAAGGAATAGGGTATAGTCTGGAATATTTCTGGATGTATCTTTGTCACTGGAGGGACCTTGGTGGTTTGAAGTGCTTCTCGGCAGCTTTGGTAGACATTTCCTGGAAAGGGATAATCTAGCCACAATAGTTTATGTACTGGTAACTTTTCATCTAGATCACTGAGATGTGTTCTTTATAGAACTTCCCTTGAAGATGAATTAAACTGGTGGCTTGTGCAAGATGCAATGTGTTGGCTGGATAGCTCAGTGAGTTGGGTAACTGGCTATGGAGCCAGTGCCCAGCAATTCAATTCTTTGCTGTGCCTCCTGGTAAAAGAGCTAGCCTGTGTAGTGTTGTGCACGCTGCAAATTCCCAGAGCACCTCCAGATGAGACTGGCAAATCACTTCTAAGTAGTCTATGCCTAGAGAATCCTGGAAAGTGTTGCCATAAGTCAGAATCAACTTGACAGCAAGTAATTACTATAATTAGTGCATGATGCAGTGGCTAAATTGTTGTGGGCAACTTCATATAGGAGTGATAATACACTGTTTTTAAAAAAGTGAAATTGATTGTCACTGTGTTTCAGTCTTGAGTTCAAGCTACTAGTGATGGGTTTCAAAGATCTAAATGCCTTAAGACCTTAATATACCACTCCATATATGTATTTGCTTGATTAGTAAGATGTTCCTTGGGTACTTTAGAGTTCTAATGTTGGGAGTAGTAAAGGTGGAGAGATAGGAGGGACTTCTTATCCCTTAGGGCATCATCTAAGAAAAAAAGTCTCCCCTTTGAGGATGGACAGATGTTGACCTTGACCTCATTTTGGAGCCAAGATAAATCTGGTGCCAAGTTTAAAACACAAGCATTTAGGGGCCAATGAGCATAATTTACTTTTTGGTTCCTTCAACTTTATTTTGATTTTGCTCAATTAAAAAAAAAGTTAAATATTACTTTTAAATGTTTTGATTGCACACTGCTTTTTTTATCTTCTAGCATAGGTTCCCAAACTTTTTTGCCCCATAGACCACTTGCCGACTTATTTGTTTTCTGTAGACCCCCTGCCCCCTGCAAAGCTTTGATACAAGTCTAAACTTGCACCCCCAATTTTTTCTCTCTCTGACGTGGACCCCCTGCAAGTCGAAACCGACCCCTGAGGGTCCATATAGAACATTTTGGGAACCTATGTAAGGCAGAAGAGAAATATTTTAAGCTGTAAATAAAAAGACTGAGCTATTTGAAAAGACACATTAAAAGGCACATTACATACACAGCCCCCATTGCTTTGAATGAGAAGCATGGCTGCTTTTCTGATGCAGAAAATTCTGGCCTTTCATTCAAGTGACATGAATTCAAGTTTTAAATACTGTGCCACTACAGGACAATGGAACTGGGTTTCAAACTATAAAGGATGCAAATTGACTAACAGTTAAATACTAAGTATAGAAAGCCATTACTGGTGTATTAGATAGAACTGTAGCATGGCTCTTCCATATCTCAAAGCTCCTCCTTTGATTAAGTTGTTAGTGCTCACCCCAAATTATTTTAGGTGTATTTTTTTAAAAAAAAAATAAGCCTAGAGGTGTGTGTGTGTGTGAGAGAGATCTCTCTGTATGTATGTATGTATGTATGTATGTATGTATGTATGTATGTATGTATGTATGTATGTATGTATGTATGTATGTATGTATGTATGTATGTATGTATGTGCAAAGTAGAAGTGTTGCTATGATTTTCCAAGGTTCTTCCCTGGATTACCTGTTACTTCCATCTCAACAGATAAAGCAAGATGCTAATTGTAAACTGTGTTGAGATTTGTAAAAGAAAAATGATGTAGAAATGATCTTAAAATAAAATGAAGTATCTAAGGAGAAGAAAACAATTCTGATTTCTCACGGAAGAGGCTTGGAACAAAAAGCCCACTATCTATTCCCCTTCCAAGAGAACAAAAACGAGTTTACTCATTCAAGGTGGAGAACAATATTCCTGAAGAAAGGTGAGAGGGGACAGACGTGTGTCCTATATTTCAGCCAATATACAGAATCCTCTGAACACACTGTGAATACAGATCAGATTAAAGCAAATATAGGAAAACACTAAATGGAAACAAATGAATAATAGTGTTCTTATTTTAATTTACACAAAGGGAATCAACCACACTTTGAAGAGAAAGACAAGATATTAACCATTTGTTGTTTGTTGTTTAGTCGTTAAGTCGTGTCCGACTCTTCGTGACCCCATGGACCAGAGCACGCCAGGCCCTCCTGTCTTCCACTGCCTCCCGGAGTTTGGTCAAATTCATGTTCGTAGCTTGGATGACACTGTCCAACCATCTCGTCCTCTGTCGTCCCCTTCTCCTCTTGCCTTCACACTTTCCCAACATCAGGGTCTTTTCCAGGGAGTCTTCTCTTCTCATGAGATGGCCAAAGTATTGGAGCCTCACCTGCAGGATCTGTCCTTCCAGTGAGCACTCAGGGTTGATTTCCGTCAGAATGGATAGGTTTGTTCTCCTTGCAGTCCAGGGGACTCTCAAGAGTCTCCTCCAGCACCACAATTCAAAAGCATCAATTCTTCAGCAGTCAGCCTTCTTTATGGTCCAGCTCTCACTTCCATACATCGCTACTGGAAAAACCATAGCTTTGACTATGCGGACCTTTGTAGGCAAGGTGATGTCTCTGCTTTTTAAGATGCTGTCTAGGTTTCTCATCGCTTTCCTCCCCAGAAGCAGCAGTCTTTTAATTTCATGGCTGCTGTCACCATCTGCAGTGATCATGGAGCCCAAGAAGGTAAAATCTGTCACTGCCTCCATATCTTCCCCTTCTATTTGCCAGGAGGTGATGGGACCAGTGGCCATGATCTTAGTTTTTTTGATGTTGAGCTTCAGGCCATTTTTTGCGCTCTCCTCTTTCACCCTCATTAAGAGGTTCTTTAATTCCTCCTCACTTTCTGCCATCAGAGTGGTATCATCTGCATATCTGAGGTTGTTGATATTTCTTCCAGCAATCTTAATTCCGGCTTGGGATTCATCCAGTCCAGTCTTTCGCATGACATATTCTGCATATAAGTTGAATAAGCAGGGAGACAATATACAGCCTTGTCGTACTCCTTTCCCAATTTTGAACGACTCAGTTGTTCCATATCCAGTTCTAACTGTTGCTTCCTGTCCCACATATAGATTTCTCAGGAGATAGATAAGGTGGTCAGGCACTCCCATTTCTTTAAGAACTTGCCATAGTTTGCTGTGGTCCACACAGTCAAAGGCTTTAGCGTAGTCAATGAAGCAGAAGTAGATGTTTTTCTGGAACTCTCTGGCTTTCTCCATAATCCAGTGCATGTTAGCAATTTGGTCTCTAGTTCCTCTGCCCCTTCGAAATCCAGCTTGTACTTCTGGGAGTTCTCGGTCCACATACTGCTGAAGCCTACCTTGTAGGATTTTGAGCATAACCTTGCTAGCGTGTGAAATGAGTGCAATTGTAGGGTAGTTGGAGCGTTCTTTGGCACTGCCCTTCTTTGGGATTGGGATGTAGACTGATCTTTTCCAATCCTCTGGCCACTGCTGAGTTTTCCAAACTAGCTGGCATATTGAGTGTAGCACCTTAACAGCGTCATCTTTTAAGATTTTAAATAGTTCAACTGGAATGCCATCACCTCTACTGGCCTTGTTGTTAGCCATGTTTTCTAAGGCCCACTTGACTTCGCTCTCCAGGATGTCTGGCTGAAGGTCAGCAACCACACTATCTGGGTTGTCTGGGACATCCAGATCTTTCTGGTATAATTCCTCTGTGTATTCTTGCCACCTCTTCTTGATGTCTTCTGCTTCTGTGAGGTCCCTCCCATTTTTGTCCTTTATCATGTCCATCTTTGCACAAAAGGTTCCTTTAATATCTCCTATTTTCTTGAACAGATCTCTGGTTTTTCCCTTTCTATTATTTTCCTCTATATCTTTGCACTGTTCATTTAAGAAGGCCCTCTTGTCTCTCCTTGCTATTCTTTGGAAGTCTGCATTCAATTTTCTGTAACTTTCCCTATCTCCCTTGCATTTTGTTTCCCTTCTCTTCTCTGCTATTTGTAAGGCCTCGTTGGACAGCCACTTTGCTTTCTTGCATTTCCTTTTCTTTGGGATGGTTTTTGTTGCTGCCTCCTGTACAATGTTATGAGCCTCCATCCATAGTTCTTCAGGCACTCTGTCCACCAAATCTAGTTCCTTAAATCTGTTCTTCACTTCCACTGTGTATTCATCAGGGATGTGGTTTAGATTATACCTGACTAGCCCAGTGGTTTTTCCTACTTTCTTCAGTTTAAGCTTGAATTTTGCTATAAGAAGCTGATGATCAGAGCCACAATCAGCTCCAGGTCTTGTTTTTGCTGACTGTATAGAGCTTCTCCATCTTTGGCTGCAGAGAATATAATCAATCTGATTTTGGTATTGCCCATCTGGTGATGTCCATGTGTAGATTCGCCTCTTGTTTTGTTGGAAAAGAGTGTTTGTGATGACCAGCTTGTTCTCTTGACAAAACTCTATTAGGCTTTGCCCTGCTTCGTTTGGAACTCCAAGGCCATACTTACCTGTTGTTCCTTTTATCTCTTGACTCCCTACGTTAGCATTCCAAGCCCCTATAATGAGAAGAACATCTTTCTTTGGTGTCAGTTCTAGAAGGTGTTGTAAGTCTTCATAGAATTGGTCAATTTCAGCCTCTTCAGCATCGGTGGTTGGTGCATAAACATGGATTACTGTGCCCTTCGCTGGGCACCTTTAAAAACCAATTAAAAACTTGGATGTTTACGCAGGCCTTCCCTCCAGTGAACACTTGATTTCTTTCTTCTTTTTATTTCTCTTTTCCTTTTCCTTTCTCCATCTTGAATTATTTGTCTATTGATGTTATATTTTATATTTTTATATATTTTTAATATTTTGTTATGTATGTTATGTGTGTTGGAAGCCGCCTAGAGTGGTCGTCTGACCAGATAGGCGGGGTAAAAATACAATAAATAAATAAATAATAAAATAAATAAATGTTGAAAGGTCTGTCTTGGATTCGTATTGAAATCATTCTATCATTTTTGAGATTGTATCCCAGTACAGCTTTCCCCACTCTTTTGTTGACTATGAGGGCTACTCCATTTTTTCTACGGGATTCTTGCCCACAATATGGTAATCGTCTGAATTGAATTTGCCCATTCCCATCCATTTTAGTTCACTGACACCCAGGATGTCAATGTTTCTTCTTGCCATCTCCTGTTTGACCACATCCAACTTACCAAGGTTCATAGATCTTACATTCCAGGTTCCTATGCAGTATTTTTCTTTGCAGCATCGGACTTTCCTTTCACTTCCAGGCTCGTCCGCAGCTGAGCGTCCTTTCGGCTTTGGCCGAACCACTTCATTAGCTCTGGAGCTACTTGTACTTGCCCTCCGCTCTTCCTCAGTAGCATGTTGGACGCCTTCCGACCTGAGGGGCCCATCTTCCAGCGTCATATCTTTTAGCCTTTTGTTTCTGTTCATGGGGTTTTCTTGGCAAAGATACTGGAGTGGCTTGCCAGTTCCTGCTCCAGGTGGATCGCGTTTAGTCAGAACTCTCCACTATGACCTGTCCGTCTTGGGTGTCCCTGCATGGCATGGCCCATAGCTTCTCTGAATTACTCAAGCCCCTTCACCACGACAAGGCAGCAATCCATGAAGGGGATATTAACCATACCAATGAATAAACAAAATCTGAAAACCAAAGATCCTTTGTGCAAGTGAACTGTATTGTATTTCCTTTAGTTTGCAATTTAGCCCTCCTCTTTTTGCAAGTGATTGGAGATTCATGTGCTTGAAAAGATTCATATTGGTAGACAGTTTTGCTGGAATATGTCAGTGTTGAAGGATGGAGAACTAGAATGCCAATTTGTCCCTGCTTTCTTTGTATCTCTCCTTACCCCCATCAAACTAGCGACATCCGACTCTGTTCTAGCTACTGAAATGGAAACTGATAGTAAACTAATACTAAAATTATACTGAAACTGGGGGAAAAAAGAGGAAGAGACACAATATCTATAGTGGGTTTGTGGGGGGTGGGGAGAGAAAGAGAGCGAGAGAGAGCACTATCATAGCTCCAAGACTGTGAAACCTAGACTCTTGACATGGATACTAAGGGGAACCTGAGTAGGTGCAACTTTGTGACACTATATTTTAAAATGATACTAATCCATTGCTAAGTGACAGACACCAAGCTACTCAGGAGCAAGAGATCTCCTTGGAAATAAAAAAAATCAAGACTGTTGGTTCCCTCAAGAAAATATGTCTTGAAGGTTGAGCTTAATGCTGCAGCTGGTTGCAGGTGGGGATCTAAAGAGCCAGTGTAAAGAGCCAGTCTCTGCTATAATAACACAGGCCCCACTTTTTAAAACATGCTTATTTTCAAATATGTACATGTCTTTGGGAAGGAGAGGGAGGGAGAGACTTCTCAATGGAACAAAAGTAGGCCTCTTTCCCCCTAGAGATGATAAAGCCTAGGCATCCAAGAAGAATGAAAGAGACAGTAGCCCAAGTGGAATGGAAATATTAATAGAAAGCTTCATTTGGACTCCTTGTACTAGCAGTATTTTAAAAATCTTTCTGCGTCTTTTTAAATCAGGGTCCCCAGTGTTCTGGGCTTTATTTTCTTTTTCTTTTTTCAACTTTGTAACTGTTTCATTAAAATTTGTCTATAGCCTGCAGTTCTATCTTGGGCGCTAGACCTTTCCTAAACAGGAAGAATGAAGTTGGAGGCAGCTCATTAGTGTCTCTAGGCAGCTCCATATGGTGCTTTCCTCTCCATGGCCCCCAAATGTAGAAAACAAAATTCAAGCATCCCTAGCTTCTGAAATCCACAAATTTGTGATGCTTGCAGTGTCTTCCCATGTAGGCACACATATTTTTAAAACACAGGAGGCCAGAAAAAGGTGCATATAATTGAGAAATACACATCAGTATGATGAAGTTAATGGGGTCAATGAATTTAAAATGTGTACCAACATGTTTGTATATTTTTAGAATTCAAAATAAATGAAAAAAAGGTACAAGTTTTATTGCAAGGGGGAAAAAATCACAACTAGATGTGAAGTAGGACTGGAACAAAAATGCATGTGGGGTTGCAAGAATCATAAGAAAATGTGGTCTGAAAACTGTTCCCATCTGAGCTTGAGCCCCTATAGTCAATTAAGTTTCCATGCACTGCAGAGATGAAAAGAATTAATAATTACAGTCACTATCAAATGCAATCTTACACTGTTTCATATCTTACCCAGCTACTTATCTAGCTTCATCAACATATATAGCTCTCTATATTTTTATGTCTTAGGCTTCGCTTCTGTGATATAACTAAGGCATGCTCATATGCTATCTGTCAACACCCATGGGAGTTAACTGTCAGCTATAAAGTCACAGGTTACATAGCTGAGCAGTCTTTCTTTTCTTTATTCATATCAGAATGTTACACAATTTAAAATTACGGATGTACATGGAATATAGATGAAGTTCAAACAAATTTAAAATGTTAAAATGATTAGACTATTTTTGACCAGAAGTGGGCTACTTCAGTAGTGTTATCTCAGCCATTTCATACCCAGCTTGCTGGGGGGCAATATGTAGTTTGCGTAATTATGTTGTAAACTGCCCAGAGAATACTCTAGCATTATGGAGAGGTATATAAGTCAAAAACGACAACAAAATACTAGATCTTCTTTGATACACATGGTGTGGCATAAATGGCATGGACATAAATTCTGCATTGATTGAATTTATCACCTTTGCTGAAAATTTGTCCTGTATTCAGGTAGCCCATTTTACTTTGTTATTCTTTGATCTTCCTACTTCACTTTGAAGTCTAAGACTTTCAGAAAGTCCAGCCAGAATCTTGTACTGGCAGAAGACACTCTTCAGCATTCATCCATTTGGCAAAGTGTGTTGTTTTTGCTTTCCATAGATTTTGCCTAGCCTGAGATGTGAGCAGAAAACTTAGTCATCATCTAGGGGGCTGGTGTCCATGAAGTGCTGTATTACCTAATTTCATTTATTATTTGCTAGCACCTCTTGATGAACTTCCAGAGGGGCAATGTCAGCCAAATAATACACTTTTTCAGTGGGGGTAGGTTTCGGGCTGTCACTAATAATCCTGTATAATTCATTAAGAGCTACATCCACTTGTTTGGCATGTGCTGATTTATACCATATATATACGTGCTGAACAGTAGTATAATCCCTTCTACTCTGGAGCACAAAGTAAGACTTTTAATGCATTTCCCTCCCTTGTGAGTTCAAAATGTAATAATCAATAATATCTTACTGCTGTGTTTGTGAAGTATGTTAAGGCTGTTGGCTGGGATATTTTAGAGATGTGAAAGTCAGAGCTTTGGGAAAAGGTTAATGTAATTTTCATGCCCTTACACGAAAGGTTCTCATCCTTTTTTCCATCACAGTTTATATTTTTTGGAAAAAGGTATATTCTATATATTTTTGTTATGTGGTGAATACCATGCCTTCATTCCTCTTAAAATACACAATAGTACAACCAACTTTATTCAGCTTGTACTTATGTAGAATTCATTCAATTATTCAGTTTCTTGGAATTCCTGATTATTTAGAGATAGGTCTGGTCCATGGGGTCACAAAGAGTCGGACACGACTTAACGACTAAACAACAACAAAAATACTATAAACTGAGTTTTATGCCACCAAAACATCATGAGATACTACTGATCACTGAGAGATTGCAATTCAAAGAACACAGATGATAGAACCAGCACAATCCAATAGAAATTATGGAATCAAGTAATTCTCATTCTAGAAAGTCAGGAGAAAAATCTGTGGGTTATTTCTTGCTTCTAGGTATGATAAACCATCATTTCATTGAAATTATTGGGAGATATTTCAGCCATAAGTAAGTAAGTACACTAAGGTGTAGTGGATAGAGTGATGGACAAGGACTCTAGAAGCCGGGGCTGAAATCACTACTTGGCCTTGGAAGCTCACTGGGAAAATGAAACTTGTAAAGCTGCTCCTTAAATATCTCACTTGTCTTGAAAGCCCTATTAGGGTTGCTTATAGGTTGGTTCAAACTTGACAGTAAATTACTAACTAAGCAACTCACTAATTTGAGGAGGGCTACAGGATGATTACTTTCATCTAGACACAAGCCCTTGTGTTGTGTTTTGTTTTCCCATAAAACAAAACACAAACAAAAGTAAACATCTTGCATATTTTGCCTTTTAAACTTATGTATATCTCTCTCAATGCTGTATATGTTTCTGGTGTGCATGTATATTTAAGTAAGAGGTTTACACCTAACTGTTCACCCCCCCCTCCCAAAATGAGACTTAAGGACAGTTTCACACCCATGTTGGTTTACTTTTTTATATTTTTTAATTTTTTGATACTAAAAACACGTTAATACAATAATAAAAGGAAAAGAAGATAAAACAAACAAAAATAACAAGTAAAGCTACACACACTTGTATACTCTTGTGCACCCTTCACCACTTGAGACCGTTTCTCTATTAAGAAATCAAATTTTTATAATGAATTGTTTGTTTTTAGCCATTGCATTATTGCCCCGTTTCTCTCCAGAAATACGAGTCTTCACCGGGAGTAAAGCCTTTCCCTTTCTCAAATACATGTAACAAGCATGGTTTTCATATGTCTCTAAAGTCATTAATGTGCATCACTCCTTTTCTTATTTTAAGCTCACAAGTTAGTTTATCATTAATAGCCATATTCCACATTTCCTTATACCAATCCTTATACTTCTTTGAGAAAAGAAGACTGAGGGGTGTTATGATAGCACTTTTCAAATATTTGAAAGGCTGTCATACAGAGGAGGGGCAAGATCTGTTCTCGATCATCCCAGAGTGCAGGACATGCAACAATGGGCTCAAGTTAAAGGAAGCCAGATTTCAGTTGAATATCAGGAAAAACTTCCTAACTGTTAGAGCATTACGACAGTGGAACCAGTTACCTTGGGAGTTGGGGACTGCTCCAACACTGGAGGCATTCAAGAAAAACTTAGATAATCACCTGGCAGATATGCTTTGATTGTATTCCTTCATTGAGCAGGGGGTTGGACTTGATGGCCTTGTAGGCCCCTTCCAACTTCACTTTTCTATGATTCTATGAATCTTCCATATTGAGATGGCTATCAGATCTCCAGAAATTGTTTAGGGTTATCTTTACTTTGTCCTACTTTGTACTGATATACAAAGTCCTTGGGCTGCAAGCAGGGTGACAGATTGGAACTGACCTAACTCAACTTCTGTCTTACCCTCTCTGCTCTTTCTTGGCTATTCTGCCATCTGATCTTAGCCATTGTGCCTTGCTGCTCTGAATATGTTTTTGGTGTTGCTTTTGTTTACTGTCTTTTAGTGTGGTATTTGTTTGATCTTTTTTAGTATTTGTATACTTGCTGTTTTTAGCTTTCAATATTGTCTTTTAATAATGTAAGCTCCCTTGGGTCCTTCTGAAGGAGAAAGGCGGGGTAAACATATTTTAATTAAAAACAAAATAAATTGAAATTGCAACCATTGTGCTGGCATATCCCTCAGATCAGCCAGCAGAAGTGTTTTCTCCTGGCACAAGAGAAGCTGTGCTGGCACATGAGGCTTCTGACCATTACTGACATCTTTAATTCCCCAGTTAGTGCAAGTCCATCAACAAGATGATCTAGTTTGGAGAATATTGCCATCACTGCTTTGCCTCTAAGCACGGCATATTCACCCAGGAGGTCAAGAAGCTGAGTAGTGGAAAGGTGCTCTTGCTCTAGGGTTGAGAATACTGTATCATCTGAAAATGCTGGGGGCCCTGTAAGGAGGAAAGCACATCACCCTCCATCTGAGGGTTTGGAGGCAGTGATGATGTAGACCCTGCGATGGTGCTTCTGAGAAGGCCAACAGGTGAATTGTTTGTTGGGACATGCCCATCCTCGCATGCCAATGGATCAGGTGGGTCTGTGACTGGTTGAGAGTCCAGCAGGGTAGGTTCCCCAGGTATTGGGGACCTATCCAGGCACCTACCCAGGGACCCATCCAGACTCTGTTTCCGGCCAGTTGCCACGGGCAGGACTGATGGGTTGGAGTCTTTGGCCAAAGAGCCAAACTTCATATATTTGAAAACCTCTTCAATGCGGAGCTGTTTTGAGGGCTTAAGTGAAGGGGAATGTCCCGAGAGAGCTCATTATCTTTTTTTTCTTTACCATTAGGGTTAAATAGGTCAGGGAAATCAAGGACAGTAAGTTCAAAGTGAAATAAAATGAAATAAAGTAAGTTCAAGGTAAAAGCTCAAAACAGAAGAGTGAGCGTAGGCCTTGAGTTGGTTACCAGCCAGCAGTCATCATTGTGTTCACTTTACTTCCTCATATAGGTCCTTTAAGAAGTGCTGTCTTCAGGATAAGCTGCTGTCAACTCCCTTGGAAGACCAAATGCCTTATCTCGCAGGTGGTTTCTTAATAAAACAAACAAACTAAAAATATACTAAAATCTCTCTGACTTTGCTGGTTGGAGTCCAAGTTGTATCGGACACGACGACCGACAGCAGCCAGCACCAATGGAGCTTTAAAATCTTAAAAAACCTTAAAATCTTAAAATCTTACAAGCAGCGGAGACCTTGAGACACTGCTTGTCGAGAGAGAAAAAGCAACAGCAGATAAAAAATAAGTTTGGTTAAAAGACTCTATATCAAAAATAATGTAAAAACTATGTGGAAAGGAGTTAGATAAAACTATTGAGCTATAAACACTATATAAAAAAGGGAGTTAGATAGAAGCAAAGGGTGGAACAGCAAGGAGAAATGCTGCCACCACACCCTACCGGAACCTAGACTATTTTTAATTCCTTTTCTAATCCATCTTTAGTTGGAACATCTCAGCTAGGATTGGACTATTAGTCTGCAACCAGTTCAAGAGATCACAATCACTATTATGTTGTCTTCCACTTCCCTGTGTGAACTTGAATTGTGCCTTAAAAATAAAAATAAAAAGAGAACTTTCTTCTGAGATCTTGAGGAGAACTTCACCATAGAGTCTGATTTATTGTCACTAAGTCTAGGATTGTTAAGAAGAAGCAAGAAACTAGGTCCTCTGCAGCCATCTGTAGCACTCAATTTCTCCTCCTCTGTCCCATTTAATGAAATATTTTTTGCTCAGATACCTTGTGGATGAAGACCCTCCCACCCTAAGGCATTGTCTAACAAAAACTAAAACATTATCAAACATAGCCATTAAGTTCATACGTAGCCTGACAAAAATCAAAGCATTACAACTAGAACTGTTTTAATTACAGTAGCATTTACCTAAATAGGCACTGTATACCTGCATTTCTGTTTTATTGTACGCAGAGACCATGAGTAGCTAGTTGCAATTCTCCAAGCATAGAGCATCATAATTTTGTCAGCATATTCTTTCACAGTAACTGAGATGACATTGGACATGAATATTATTTTATACTGATATTTATACCTTATGTTGCATGTTTCACAAATTAAGATGAAGACCTCTCCAAGGACATTTTTAGAACCACAGGTTTACCCCTTGGATCTTGTGTATTTTCATTATCTTGTAAAGAAGACAGCAGGGGGTATATAAACTTTCTTGTATTCAAGCTGAGCAGGTCTGAGGTTTCATATGTGTTCCAAATCAATATTGTTAAAGCCTCATGGACGCTTGAGAATTCTGCTACGATTTCCAAATACCCACTTCTGCTTCTGTCTTCCTTGGGGTCTTGATACTCAATGGAAATATCAGTTTTCCACTAAAAAATCTGGTATGGGCACTGCAGCCTCAGTTCCCAATGGGAAGATGAATTAGAAGTGCCTCCTGCTACATTCCTGTTTCCTTTTCTAAGCTGCAAGTCCAGTTTATTTTATCCTTGGGGAAAGGAGAGGCAGAGGCAGACATGAGCATCCTTTAAGGTCAAACTTAAAGGATGGGCCCTCATCTTGCAGACTATGATTAAGGGAAATATATTTGCCTAGGTAAACATCTCCCCAAATGCTTATGTTGTAGAAAAATGTCATCCCATTCAGCTTCATGGGCTATCAGCTAGAGGTCCACCTCCAATTTTTTTGCCCAGAGTCTTTTGTTTCTACTGTATTCTATTCCTTTGCTGCCTTCCATAACCAGGACTTTGCTTTTCTTATAGAACTCTACTTTTCTTCCCTTTCAGTGTCACACTTGGGATACGATTGATCACCAGTAGCTCCATTTTTGTGTTGCTTTAATTCATTGTGTACTGTATAATGTAAAAAAAATGATACAGTATAGGGATTTTTTAGACCAGTTATAAGTGACAAAAAGGAACTATTTGCCTTTTTGGATATATTTATGAATATATTCAAGTTATTAACTGATTTTTGGCATGATGGTAATTGAAATCTAGTTCCAGAAGTCAAAAAAGTTGCAGTACACAAGAGCTAGATTTACAGTATTCCAAAGAGAATAATATCCTGCTGAAGAACAAACTGGTGGCTCAGATCCTATTTTAATAAAGTGATAGAAATGCCAAGTTTCCTTTTCATGATGGAAGGGAATATGGAAAGGATTTAAACCATTGCAAGCCAGGGGGCTTGTTCCAAGTAGAATATTGATTAAAGAGGATTATGTACTTCACTGAAATCAAAGAAAAGTTTTGCAACAATAACAAGAAGTAATAAGTTAGTTGGCCAGTAATTGGCCTGTTGGACTAGTAGTCTATGCGTCTTCTCCATCTGAAGCTCACAGGTTAAAATCTTCAGTGAATAAGTGATATAGACAATCAAAATTCCACTCATTGTGGTTAGGAATTTCTCTGGGTGGAAGGATAGTTACAAATATTTTAATTTTTCAGTTTCCATAATCCCCAAAAATCATCTGGATTACCATCTTGGTTACTGTCTTCTGGACACATTCCAGCTTGTTGATTCCCTTTATAAACTATGGTGCCCTGAACTGGATACAGTACTCCAGGTGGGGTCTGAACAAAAATTGAAAAGATACTTAAGAGTAAAGATTTTTTTTGCCGGACACCAAGATCTAGATCATTAACACTATTGTATTATCATTCAGATTGCTATGCATAGAAGCAAAAATCAGACAATGAAGAAAGCTGACAGGAACAGAAATGATTCATTCTATGTGTCACATTGGAGGATATGATTGACTACTAAAAAAAGAAACAAGTAAATTCCAGATCAAATTATGTCTGAACTCTCACTAGAAGCTAAAATGACTAAACTGAGGGTATTGTGGTGTGATCATAATATGAGAAGATAGGACTCATTACAGTGATGTTAGGAAAAATGGAAATTAGTGGGGAAAGTGGCAAACCTAACATCAGATGGATTGACTGAGTAAAGGAAGCCTCAAACCTCAGTGTGGAAGACTTTAGCAAGGCTGCTAATGATAAGCCTTTTTGGAAGTTCTTAATTCATAGGGTCACTATAAGTTACATGTGACTTGACACAGACAAAGACCATGAGCTCTGTTCAGTACTACATTGGTCTCTGAATGATGCATCAGATGATTTTTTTAAAAAGCCATGCAGGATTAGATAAGAACATAAGAATAGCTCTGCTGCATCAGGCCAAGACCCCATCTAATTCAGCTTCCTGTATCTCACAGTGGCCCCACCAGATGCCTCTGGGAGCACATGAGACAACTAGGTACCTGTCTCCTGATACCACTGGCATAGGTGCAGTGCTTTTGCTGTTAATTATTTTCTTTAAATTGTTATTTGTTTAATTTACAGTGTATTTATTATATTAAATGTATGTATCTTGGTGGAGTTTTGTGAACTGTTTAGGTTTGTTTTGTGGGTAGATTGACTTTGTGACTGTGCCAGTGTATCACTGGGCTGGTTGTTTTGCTGGTTGTACTCTTTCCTGCTTTTGAGACAGGTTAATTATACATTTCCTTGTCCCTTTGCTTTTTTTTGGGGGGGGGGGGAAAGTAATTTTAAAGACTTCTTTAGGGCTTTTGGAATACTAGTGCAAGAAAACCCAAGTGGAAAAAAAGAAAATACAGTTGCCCCAAAGGAGATGGTTCCTTTCATGTAAGACAAAATGAGTGGTACATGAAAAAAACAGGAAAACAAAAGAGTCAGGTCTCTCCTCAAGAACCTGAAATGAAACAAATATGAGAATTTTCACTGTGTACATCTCTAATGATGGAATATGAAGGAGAGGAGAATGATAGATTTCACTGAATGCAGAAAAAGAGTTGAAGTGATAATCCATAGTGGATCAAGAGCATTCCTTTACATGAGGACATTAGAAAATCTGCTTTATGTTTCTCTTAAAGCATTATGACTATGACCATGATTTGGTGCACCTTATGTTCAGTATGTCACTCTTGTCAGTTTCTGAAGAATGGCTGAGATTTTAGCAGGAATTTGATGGCCACACTAGGATTATGGATATTGTTTCCATCCTATAAACATTTCACTTTGATCATTCTGAGGAACTGAGCCTCTTTCAAAAGAATCTTCTCTTTAGTTCTGATAGCTGCTGGAAATGTCTGAACATATGCTCTGAGACAATGAAATTTCAGTGGGATGGTTTTTCCCTTTCAAATTCAATCCTTGGAAGACCAACTTGAAACATGAGACAGCAGGAAAAGTGAGTCAAGAAAAGTGAAAAGAAAAGAAATTTAGCTGAGAGATGTTGCAAAGGATTGGAGCTAAATCTTGTAAATGCTGCACCATTAGAAACTGATGAGGATGATAAATAACAAGGATTATAATACATCCACTGGAGAGGTTTTAATCAACATCTAAACCATTTCAGAGGATTTTATCTGAAACAGGAAGTTTTCTCAAATAAGCAATCAAAATAACCCATTAGGGCTGTAATCAAAGCCATGTTTTCCTAGTGCACTGATTTTGGAGTAGACAGAGAAAGTATATACACACACAAACATTGCTTCTATTTTGGCAATAGTACTATTGTGCAATAGTACTTTTGGAAGAGTTTGTGAGGGCCAGACTTTTAGATTTTTAGGCATACTGTTATTAACAAACAAAATTTGTTTATACATGGTCCAATCCCCCCCTCCATTGCAGAAAATCCACTACTGTATCTCCCTACAACAGTATGAATAAGGAGGTTGCATGAAGGAAGCAATGACAATCCACTAGTTCAGCATGATTCTACTAGTTTAGGGTGACTACTAGACCCCTGTTGGTATTTGCTCCAGTGAACCATTGTAAGTTTTATGATTTTAACTTAAGGACGTCATTAAACCAAAAGTAATGTTGTAAATGGCAGTGACAGATTTGACTTTCTTGGGCTCCATGATCACTGCAGATGGTGACAGCAGCCATGAAATGAAAAGACGCCTGCTTCTTGGGAGGAAAGCGATGACAAACCTAGACAGCATCTTAAAAAGCAGAGACATCACCTTGCCGACAAAGGTCCGCATAGTCAAAGCTATGGTTTTTCCAGTAGCGATGTATGGAAGTGAGAGCTGGACCATAAAGAAGGCTGACTGCCGAAGAATTGATGCTTTTGAATTGTGGTGCTGGAGGAGACTCTTGAGAGTCCTCTGGACTGCAAAGAGAACAAACCTCTCCATTCTGAAGGAGATCAACCCTGAGTGCTCACTGGAAGGACAGATCCTGAAGCTGAGGCTCCAATACTTTGGCCATCTCATGAGAAGAGAAGACTCCCTGGAAAAGACCCTGATGTTGGGAAAGTGTGAAGGCAAGAGGAGAAGGGGACGACAGAGGACGAGATGGTTGGACAGTGTCACCGAAGCTACCAAGATGAATTTGACCAAACTCCGGGAGGCAGTGTAAGACAGGAGGGCCTGGCATGCTCTGGTCCATGGGGTCACGAAGAGTCGGACACGACTTAACGACTAAACAAAAAATGTTATAAATATCTTAATAAAAGAAAAAGATAATGCAAGAAAATCCCTGTCCTCAGAAATAATTGAGTGAATTAATATCCTAGTTTAATCAAAATTCTTACCAGCAGCCAGAATTCATTGGGTTAATTCCACATATATTTGGACATTATTTCAATGTGGTACTGTCATAAACAATTTCATGGCTCAATGGTGAGGAGGAGTCTTGCCTTGGTTGCACAAAGATCTTTGTGTGACCTTTAGAAGAGAAAAAAAGAGTAGAATACATGAAATTGAGAGAGGTCAGAACCATGCGTGCACGTAAACAATACCCCAGAAGGAATAAATTCCATTTACTTTTTTGAGAGGCAGGGCAGGATGATTTTGAAGGAAAGCAAACACATCAGAAACAAGCAAATCATAAAATATCTTTCTGCTCTACCATTACTTCTACTTCAGAGATGACACACTAAACACATCTGACATTTGCTCAGTGGTGAGACAGATCATTTTTCAAGAAGGTTAGCATTAAATAAAAAGTAGCTAATTGCAGCTGATAGCACCATGATAACAAACATTACTTTCAAAGGAATTAAAACCAGATCTGATCACACAGACATCTCATGGGAGCCTTGGTGAAGTCAGATGTAGTAACAAGACACCAGGTGCTGGGAAGCAACACTGGGACATGGTTACTGTAATGTGGATTGAACTCTTATATTGTGATTCCAGCTGTGAGTGACTTTGTGTTCAGACTGAGACAGGCTGCTACACTGATGTTCACAATGCTAATGGTTTTATCTAATGCATTCCATTTGTTCAGTCTTTTTCTCTGAAATAACCAGGCAGCTATTGCTTCATATCCAATTTATGGGTCTGTAAAGGCATTTGGTTGGTTACTGTAAGAAACAGGGTGTTGGATGAGGTCAACTTTTAACTTGACCCATTACGGCTCTTATTATCTAACTGGTGAAAGTACTCGGTTTCACATGTGCTAAAATAGCCCTTGCAAAGCAATATAAATAAACCTCCATGTAACATTATGGAGCTGCCAAAGTTGGACACACTTGTCGTGCTACTGGCCATTGCCCCCATCTGGGGAGGTTCTGGGACCTGTAGGTGTGTGTCCTGTTTTTTCCACAAAGTGTTTTACCTAATAGATTTGGAGAAGTTGAATCTTGACCCCATTGCAATGTACCTCTAGAGGTACTTATCACCATCTGATTTCATATCCATGGGGGCAAGAAGCTGACATTGAATTCTTGCTGTAGCTTTCACTAGGTTATGATTATGATTACAATCAAGATTCTGGCAAGATAAATTCTTACTGAAATTCCTTCTTTTAATATGAGCCATTGGCCTTAATAATATTTACAGTTAGGAAAGGTGACCTAGCAGCTGAAGGCACTGTACTTTTCCAAGCTCTTTTCTGCTGGATAGGTGGGCAGGGATTGTGGAACATCTACTTTATCACTCTGTTGATTGAATCAGTCTGCTACATAAATGGTCACCGATAGTTGAGAGAGGGGCTTTCAGGGAATTGCCCTTTCAGCAGAACATCTTTTTACCTTCTGTACCATTTTTATTTTCTTATTCCTTCTGGACTTAACAGCTGATCGATCAATCGATCGATCGATCGATCAATCGATCAATCAATCAATCAATCAATCAATCAATCAACCAATCAATCAATCTATCTATCTATCTATCTATCTATCTATCTATCTATCTATCTATCTATCTATCTATCTATCTATCTATCTATCTATCTATCTATCTATCTATCTATCTATGCTGTGAACACAGGATTTCCATTGTCATATTAGAAAGAAAAACCCATGCAGTAATGTTTCCTGCTACTACTAGATTTTACCTGGGAGAAAATCAGAGAATGCCTTTTGGTTTTATAAATTATGCTGGGTGAAATAGCCAAAGTGATTGCTAGTGCTGTTAATAGGAGGTGCATTGGTAAAAGTGATACCACTGTTGTGGTAACAAACATGAGCAAGTAAATGGTAATTAACCATGGCAGTTACAAAATCATACAAAATGGATAGTCTTTTAGGACCAGTGGGCAAAAATTAACACCAAAGGGGTTATACCCATTAACACCAAAGAGATTATATCCAAAAAACAAAAAAGGGTATAGTTTTCATGAAAATAAATATTCACTGTGAGTTTACAAAGAAATCAGTGCTCTTAGGATGGCTTTACATCCTATCAACTGCATCCAAAACAGATAGTTGTACATACTGTAGTCCCTACTGAATTCAATGGGATGAGCTGGTCATGATTTAGTTCCTCTGATTTCAAATGGGAAGTGAGACCAAAGCCTTATTCAGGCATTAGAGAAAGAAGAGAAACTCACAATGGGAGTGGAGACAGGGCTATGCTAAATTGTCCTGCCTTTGGTGTTGTACTGTCCCATCATCCCAGCCCTTTAAACATCCATGCATAGAAAGTGAATTCCTGCACCATGGCACATGTATGTCTGCAGAGCTGGTGCAGGCATACATGTCCATGTGAGTTCTTCCACTTTTTAATAGTGTTGATTAGGGCTCAATTTATAGCACCCAGGGCATGTTAATTGAAGAGTAAACCCCAGTGAGTTCAATAGGAGTTATTCCCAGGCAAGTGGGGAGAGCATTGCAGTTTCCATCCGGATCTGTACCTACTTGTGTTCTGGAAGAGATTTTGTTTTTAATAGCCCAAGGATCCTGTGAGCCTTTTTGTTGCCCACTCCTTGGTAATGTGTGAAGAGGGATTCTGTGAATTTCCCTTTTACAAGATATGTGATTTGCTAAGTATGAGTGGAAACTTGCCAGAAGGAAGATATGCAAGTCCTACAATTGGATATTATACTTGTAGGAGTTGGTAATGGAAATTGCAAGTCATTTTTTTCCCTTTCTGTTGCTATGATATCTAGATCATTTTCTAGTTTTATTTCCACGGTCAAATGAGGACAATATGTGTGCTACGAGGAGAAGTATTGCTTCCTCTCTAGGAAACTGTCCAGAAGAGAACTCTGGAACATCTTTTTAAACATATTTTTACCAAACAGAATCTGTCTTGCAGACATAATGAAGAGCCAAACGAGATGAGGCATCCTCTTCACAGTTACAAGTGGATAAAATGTGTTACTTCCAGTGATACAGTTGCTTCAAAGCTAGTGGCCAAGCAAGGAGACTTACAGAGGAAGCCAATGTCCAGGAGACCAATCATGAAACAGAAGCAGGCTCATTAGCAACCTGCAAAGGTGAGAGCAGCTGGTGCTAGGATAAACAGACATCCTTTATCTCTGAAGGAAGTCCTGATTTTAAACAAAAAATATGAACATAGAGATCTTTGTGCAACTCCTTAAACTTCCAGATTACCACAGTATGCACATATTTGCAGGCATGATTTTTTCCCACTTTTGAAGTAAAGACTCCTCCAGATTCACTAGTACCATTCAGGGATCAGCATGCACAGCATCAGTCAATCATCAATTTGGTGTCAAGGTGAAAAGGCAGGATGGCTCTAAAGAACTCTGAATGGCACCAGTTTCTGGATGTTCTGTTTCCCCTAGGAACCTCTTCCCTTTATGTGAGGGCAGGGATAGTCAGTGAACAAGACCTTGTTTCCATGCATAGATAAACCTTCCTGGTTTGAGCAACTTATACCCAATTAAGCCTGAAAGAATTTCCCAATGCTCTCACCTTTGCTGTCCCAGCCCGGAAATAACGAGGTGAGACACAGTTTGTTGGGTTAAAACTTGGGCCACAACTTTATTAACTATTTAATTGCATTCCCCAAAATACAAGGGGGGGCTACCGTATTGCGAAATTCTTTAATGTCCAGATAATCCTAGATCTCCGGATGCTTCCTATAGTAGGGCGAGCTCCTATTACTGAATTGTGATGTCCGCTGAACAGCACGCCTTCAGTTGCTCTGTGAAATGGTACCCCCAACCAGCTCATCCCACCGAGCCTTGTGACCCTAAATGGGCAGCTGGCAGGGAGGTCCTTCCATATAAGATACCTCTCATGTGATAGCCGATAGGCTCGAACTGTCAGCAAGATGTCCTAATTTTTGGCACCCCGTGCCAACCATGAACTCACCCCTACTTTTTCCATTGCACTACCCGAAGCTGTGACCCGTGATGACTTTAACTATTGATATTTAAACGGACATTTATAATGCCACACCCCATAGTTAAGAATGAGATGGGCGAAAACGCACCCGCAACCATAAGCCAATTAGGATGCAGGCCAAAAATTCCCATCCGGC
This sequence comes from Intellagama lesueurii, assembly GCA_037013535.1. NCBI lineage: Eukaryota > Metazoa > Chordata > Lepidosauria > Squamata > Agamidae > Intellagama > Intellagama lesueurii. The sequence continues at coordinate 51,217,653 of JBAJHW010000003.1, read as the reverse complement.
TGCAGAGGCAACCAGCTAATCTCACTCTTAAACTAAGGGTGGGCAGGAGGGATTGCTTTCTCAACTGGCAAAGAGGTTGAGCCAGAGGGACGGAGGCTTTTTAACAGCTCCGTCCCCCCTCCCCTCCGAAAGTGGCATCACCTGTGCGACGCCACTTTCCGAGTGGGAGGGCAAAGCGTCCCCGCAGCGGCAGCATGGTGCCGCGGCAGAACAGACATTGTGAATGAAAACAACAGCCAAAAACAAACACACACACACACACACACAAACACGCACACACTAGAAAACACTGTATGCCTACTTCACATAAACCATCTTAACCTGAAGAACAAAAAAAATATTTTAAGAAGCTGAGTGGCAAAATGCGCAGACGGTTTGGAAGAAAAATATTCATGAGTACAGTTTTGTGAAGGGATGTAACATTCCACAAAACTTGATGCAAGTTTAGATTGTTAGTGTGAAAATACAGAGAGCTGCTGTAGTCCTGACTGCCAGTGAGAAAGAGGCTTGCCTTTCTGTGTAAAATTAAAACAGAACATATGACTGAACATGGAGGTTAGGACAGAGATTTGTCTTTCATGATGGCCGGGTTTGAGGGCTGAGAACTCAGGATGGAAGACACCAGGAAGCAATAGTGATAAACGGTCAGATGAAGATTTCTTCTTCATGCACTTCCTCTGGATGTTGGACAGGCTTCTCTGAATGGTGATGTCATGCTGCAACCAAACCAGTTCTCATGGTGGCTCAGCCAAACAGTTCTTTTCCCTCCTGCACTTATTTTCCCATTTACTATACCTTGAACAATCAATGGTAACAACCTGTACATCCTGTTTCTCATTGTGGGAAGCTGGAGATAAAAACTGCTGTTAAGGAGAAAAGCTAACAGAAGATGCAGCAAAAAAATTGCAGAAAGATTAGCAACTCATTGCCTGAGGGTCATTTTATTGCAGGGTGACAACTTATGACATTCTAGACATGATTGGACTGCAGCTCCCATTCTCCTTTGCCATTGGCTGTGCTTGATGGGATTTACATTCCAGAACCACACCTATTGCCACCCCATGTTGGAGGATATGTGGGCTCTGGCTGATCTCTTTCTCTTTTTTCCCCCAAGTTACAAATATTTTGAAGACCTGCAGTGAACCTCCTATTCCTGAGAAGCTCAGCCATAGTGCTTTTGTACACATGTAATCTATTTTTTTCTGTATGTGCTGGCACCACTTAACACTCTGCCTAATATGTCTATTGTTCTGGGAAAGGTTACATAGGCAAGGTTCTCGAGATAGCCAAGAGCATGAGGATCCAGACAATAGTGTGCTAGACTGACCATAATGTTCATGGCCTGGATGCCCTTAAACCTGAATTGTATTCAAAATTATTGCCCTCCTGCCATATGCAATGCTTGGACATTCCATATAAAACAGCTGCTACAGTGAACTGTTATCTGGTACAGTACCATAGAATCACTCTGCCTTAATGTCTTTGGAAGGGAGCATTATCCACTTCAAAAGTTATCTCACTTTTAGATAGCTGAACAGGTTAAACACCACTGGTTGCCATTCATGCTGCACTTCTTTCAATGTAATTTTACATCTGCCAGTTCACCAAGGCATGGCTTTTGTAATAAATAGTCACTCTGGTAGTTTTAATTCAAAAAAGTATTGTGCTTGGGGTCTGATAGTCTAGAAAAAGAAAAGTCCTAGAATTCATGTATGGTTGCCTTTGTAGATATTCAGCTGTAGTCACGTAGCATGTGTCTGCACTAAAGCAAAGTGTGCTGCTTATATACTGCCCCATAGCATTTAAAGCACTCTGTGGGTGGTTTACAATTTAATTATGCAGGCTACACATTGCCGCCCACTCACCTCGCAAGCAAGCTGGGGACTCAATTTACCAACCTTGGAAGGCTGAGTGAACCTTGAGTGTTACCTTACCTGGGACTGAACCTGGGTTGCAAACAGAGTTTTGGCTGCAGTATTGCAGTTAAACCACTGCACCATGAGGCTCCACTGCACCATTATAGGTGTTTGACACCACTTTAGTTGCCCTGGTTCCATCCTTTGACATTTGTCGATTGGTGAGTGACTTAGAATTCCCTGCTAGACAGTTCTAGTTGTAGTTCACAAAAATGCCCCAAAGCTCTCTGGGAAAGAATTCCAAGTAGCTCACTAACCAACAAATCCAAAGGATGGATCCAGGGTAGAAATGGGCATGAATCGCCAGTTCAGCGGTTCATGCTGGTTCATTTAGTGCCCGAACCCCACCTCAGGGCTCCTAAAGATATATCAAACATCTATAAAAGTGTTATGTTGTATAAGTGTCCTACTAGGATCTGTGCAAATGGTTCACTTCAAAAGACTGTTCTGCTTTAGAAGATAGTACTTCAGTTGAGTACTCTAGAGGAGAAGAGGGCTCTCTGGAAAATCCTAACCCTGAAGAATATTCACAAGTTACTGCATTTATGAACTTGCAACATTTCTTATAGTGAGTCTATGCTCTTTTGTGAGAACTGAAAAAGAAAAAGAGTTTATATGTCAAGGCACTGAATCAGTCAAAAAAGGGCCCAACCTTTGTCTTGGCCATCTGTTATTCCATTACATTTTTTTGGTGAACTGAAAAGAGCTTTGTGTTCTGAAGAATTTCAAGAAAACTCAGAAACCAGAGCATTCTTCAGGGGAGTCTAGACTGGGAATAGATAACCTTTGGTGCTCCAGATGTTGTTGGACAGTATCTCCCAGGATTGTTCACCACCAGCTATGCTGGGTAGGGTTGATGAAGGCTGCAATCCAGTTATATGAAGATCCCTACATTGGTGTCCTGCCCTAGATCCTAGGCTGCACATGAGCATGATTCAAATTTCTAAAGCCATCTGCAGAAGGTCAGTTCAGACATCTGGCAACAGAGCCTGAGAGGTGACAGTGGAAGCAAAAGAGAGATAGAAACAAAAAGTTGGCTTTGGTTCTGGGGTTGCCACTCTGCAAGCATCCCATGATAGATTAGCCATGAAAGAATGTGGCCCTCAACAGAAAATTAGTTCTCTACCTTTGCACTAGGCTCTGTACCCAAGATATTGAGATGATGTGCCAAGCATTTAATTTATTTTTAATATGTAAAATTTATGGTTCACCTGTCACTCCTGGTGACACATGTCAGCCTCCGAATTATCATGAGCTAAGATGACCTTATTACTGGATAATATGGAAGTTATTGCTTCTGAACGCACTTGTTTCCATCCGAGAGCTGACCTGGAACATGGTAGGAAATTGCATGGCATATTGCTCCACTTGGAATCAATACTGTAATTAAAGGGGGGTAGATTTTTTCTTCCTGCTCTGAAGGGAATTGATAAAACTGATACAAACACATTTTTCACTATTGTACAGAAGCAGAAAGAAATTGAAGGAGAGCATGATATAAACACTGGGAAACGGATAGCACAAAGAAACTGTCTCCCACAGGAGACTTTGTGAATGGTGTGTAAGGTAAACAAAATGGGGTTTTTAAGATTGGTTGTTAAGAGAAAATAGCAGAATTGCAGGAAGAAATCAGGAAAAGGAAAAGAAATAGCACCAGTATATAATAAAACTGATAATCTTTGGAAGAGGATTCTACCTCTCCCACCAAGAAAACCCTCTAAATTGCATCTTTTATACCTCTGAGCTGTATAACCTGCAATGAGTGTTGCCATTTTCTTAATGTGAAATACAGAATCTTCTCATTTCTTTGTTACTGGTGTGTGTCTTATTGAACCTTTGGGGGACAATATGTAGCACCATTCAGTGACTGTTTGCCTCACAAAATTAATATTCCAGAACTGTTATTGGGGCTGCTGCAGACTTTCATGAGATAGGTGCCACATTGTAGGGGGACTGTTTGTTGGTGGTGAAACACAGGCTTTTGCATCCAGAATACCTGCAAGTCAGTTCTCATCGTTCTGAGAATTTAGAACTGCAGAGTTGAAAGGGACCTTATGGATCATTGAGTCCAGCCTCCTAGTTAAATGTTCTCAGGCAGCAAGGCTTGGAATCCTCTTTCATGGAGATCTTGACTTCCAGTAGAAAGAAATAGTACTGACATCAGTGAGTGAATGGTTAAAGTAAAGTTTGACTACTGCCTATGCTGAATTGGGGATTCTGGAAGTTGTAGTAAAAAAAGGTGACTTTTTCAATCTCTGAAAAACATGGTTTTAGAGTTGGCTCGAGATATTTGGCTGCCTAACACAAAGCAACAAATGGTGCCCCTCTTCCTTACCCAGTTCAAGGCAGAAAATTTGACAGACACTAGTTTTGTTGACTTTGTAAACTCCTTTTAACATGCTGGTAAGGTGACACTATTTTCTACTGGCCACCCTTGTTGAAGTGAACTGGCGAGAGCATCTATAAATGGAAAAGAACTATTGCTTCATCTGTGCTGAATTTAGGATTGCTGAATGCATGCGGAAGAAACCTGTTGTAGTAACTTTATAAAGTGGTGCCCCAATTGATGGTATAATATAATGCAGTGCAATAAAATGGGCTCCTGGTATTCTGTGGTGCAGTGGCTGACATCATACAACCTAGAGGCTGCATGGAGGCCCAAAAGTCATTCTTGCTGTCTCCAAGAGGCCTCAGAAATGCTGGCCAGAATCCTACTGGCATTCATATAAGGACTATGCAATTTGCCACACTTCACTGTGGCTGATTGATGATGTGCCAGGGTGCAGCTTGATTGCTCGATTGGGCCCATGAGCAGGAGCACAACTGTGACATATGCTGACACCTTGTCAGTTAACTGCAGTTAGCTGTGCCACTTTATGCAAAACTTAGGTGAAAACCAATAAAAATCTGGCTATTATTTTTTTTTTAAGCTACTGAAAAATGGTTGTATGGTTTGCAATGTGCTTTCCTGGCTTTGCAAGAGCTTTTTTTCTTTTCTTTTAATACTTTAACTTATTTAGTAAGTAAATGTTATTTATCACTTCCCTTTATGTGTAAAATTGCAGTTTGGGGCTCTAATAGTTTTAACTGAATAAGGAAGTCTTCAACTAGAGTAATTGCTTCCAGATATATGACTTCCCTCCTGGTTAATTGGTGACTGGTTGTTGTTTCCTATTGCCTGTCTCAAAGGTTAGGGGCTTTTAGGAATCAGAAAACCAGGGAGCTGTGACTTGTTGATGCCTAAATAGTTCCTAGTTATCACAAGAAATAACAGTCTCCAGTTAACATAGAAGGAAGCCAAGAAATAAATGCATCTATTGAAGACTTCTTCAGGTAGTTAAGGTACTGCAGTTTCAGATTTTTTAAAGAAAGAAATTTAAACATAAGAAAAACAATGCTTATTTACTAAACAAATTATAAAAGTTCAATTACTATTCAGTTGCTTCCTCAAAACATTGAAAGCCATTGTGGAGAAGCATTGCTGATTTTCAGTGGAGGTGGATCACACCCCTGATTTGGGACAATTTTTTGGAAGGGATTGTGACCCCTTAGCTGCTGCCCAAATTGACCATTGGCCCTAGGCCCTACTGAGACAACCAAACTCTGCTCTAGTGGTGGCACTGTTGGGAGTTTATTGCAACCTCACATGCTGCCTCTAGCTTGTTTGACTGGGAGGGACTATCAACCTGTTAAACATTAACCAATAGTTTCCTCATGTGTTTTAAATTCTAAGAGAACCCCGCCTTTCTGCTGAGAATACTTTTTACCTCAGGGAGTTAATGTCCATTAATGTCCATTGATGTTGGTTGGTAGAAAATGAATGTATATTGAAACAAAGTTATTAAAAGTAGTCATGTTGCTAGTTTGTTGTTTATATATTCACAATTGTCCCAAAATGGAACTTTTTAAAAAATTCTTTATACTACTAATGTCTCAGAGTGAGTCACTGAAACCCAGTTAATGAGAAAAGGGATGGATTTCTTAGGAACCAATATCTATTTTACTCTGTGAGTCCCTGCACTTCTGCTGCACAGTTGAGGAAAGTTTAACCACAAAAATTCAAAAACTGCAACAGGCACTTCCTTCTCTCAGCTCAGAGAGTTGGGGAACTTTCCAAAACAACAAAGGAGACTGCAGACAGTAATGCCAATGTAAATGATAATTGCCCTCTATTAGCAGGAGTCTCCGGTACAAAGGGCCTACTGATCATTGCAAGATCTCCAGCCTAAGATCTCAGAGATGATCAGATCTGTCAATATAGACGTCTCCCTATTTCTCATTTTTCCAACCATAAGTTCATTTTCTTCCAAGACGTAAGCATTTTTCCAATTTGAAGCTTAGTTTGTTTGAAATTTTTTTAACCCATTTAATATGCATTTTGTGTACGTTGCTTCTAACAGTTGCTTCTTGGTTTGTAATCTGGTTTAATATAATGTATTTTTTTCCATTATATGTGAATAATCACATTTTACTTGGAGGGATCCATTATTAAGTTGGAGAAGTGTCACTTTTGAAGGATGACTGAGTTTTAATTCAGGTTCTGGTTGGAAAGTGCCAAATTAGGTGAAATGTGAACTAACTGAATTTCTTCACCATTTCCTCCAGTGACTGCAATTTTGCTCTTATATTCTCATCACTCTACCAGGGGAGGAGAAGATAATAATGAATTGTTTCCCTTGGTCCATATGAATGTAGAAAGAGGCATGGGTGTGGACTGCTAAGATAATGATAACAAATGGATAAATGCAACTCCTTCATTTTGTTAGTGGGTGCCTCTGCTAGAATAAAGGCTCTTATGTTCATTCAAAATCTTCTCTGGAGCCAGTCCAATGCAATATATGTTCTCCAGTTGCATCCAGTCACCAGTTTCAAAGCAGGGTTGTCACTTTCTCATTTAGACCCTCTATGGGAATGATCCTGTTCTGGCATAATGGAGACTCTGGACAAACCTCTTTCCTCTGGAGACATCACAGGTTTCTGCAGCATCAATTAGATCACATGGTGTTTTGATGGCTACAGTGTAGATTTGCCTGTGTCAAGAGTGCAACCTGTTTTATCCATTCAGTCTTGTTGCTAAGAGCTGTGTGTGTATGATATGTTTTGCTATTTAATTATTATGTGGTAGATTGTTTTTATTAAATTTCTCTTAGCTGCCCTAGGAGCATGTTTGAAGATGCAGGATATAAATGGAATAAACAAACATGTCAACAAACAGCATCTCATATTGGAGCTTTAGGACTCATTTGTTTTGTGTCTTTCACAGTGACTATACTCCTTCATTTGTCACTATGCTTTCATTTCTGCCCACAAATTGAAGAACTTCAGGATTCTGAGAGCACCTCCTGACTGGTCTTGCATACTGAGAATCTGCTTTCCAAGTTCCAGCTTGAGTAATGCCTTTATTGGATTACAGCATCCAGTAAAGGCATTACCTGAGCTGGAAGTTTTTTTCTATGGATGAATCAAATCCTGCTTTTGTCCTTCTGCTTTGTAAGTGTCATTGTTCTCTGAGGTTATTTATTTATTTTATTATTTATATAAATAACCTATATATTGCTCTTCTGTGCATCAGTGCTATCAAATGATGTACAAGATGATCCACAAAAATCAGCAACATTAAAATAAAGCATAAAAGCAAAACATTATTTGAAAACAAGTACCAAATAGTTTTAAAGACCAAAGGTTTGGTGAACTGTCCAATTAACCAGCTGCTGAAAACTTAATGGAGATGGAGTCTGCATGATTTCACTTGCCAGGGAGTTCTACAACTAAAAGTACTGTTACAGAAAAAAAAGTTCTATCTCATGTATTCTTCAGATTAATATATCCTGGTGCTGGGACATGTAAAAGGGTCCGTGATGGAGATCTCAGACTATGGTCATGCTCATAAGGAAGGAGGCAAGATTTTAAGTGATTTTCACCCCAGACCATTTAGACCCCGGGTGAGCAAATTTGAGACATCATTTATTTCTGGTTTCAGGCTTTTGAGGGTTCTGGACATAGTGCTAAGTCCCTTAGAGTCAAACTAGATAATACATTTAGGTGTACACAATATTTGTAGATGAGGTGCTCCCTCAAGTGCTGAAAGATGTGTTTTGGAGTAGCACATTATTTCCCTCACACAAGCATCTTGCATGTAGCGTGCTTTGTTTTTTGTGGTTTTTGTGGTTGGTCTTTTGAAAGTAAACACGGGTTTAGTTTGCAAGGCTAATTCTTGAGACATCATCACTTGTGAAATTTCACTGACGGGATGGAGAACAGTTTAGTCAGAGGAATTATCCTGTTGATATCCCATTTGACCCCTAGTTAATATTGGTTTATTTAGCTATACCTTCTAGTCAGAGAAGCCAAGGAAGGAAGAGCACCAGTGTGTGTGAGATAAGCATGATTGTTCAGAATTATGTCTTGAAATGTGTGAACATAGTCACTGCCAACTTTGGAGTCACAGTCAAATGTCATCTCCTTCCACTCGGGTCAATTGTGTTTCAAATCTTGGTACCTCAATTCAGACACCAGCCCCTGAATTAATCAGTTATGTTTTCTTGACGTCATCTAAAAGAGGACATTTCACCTTGCTACATGGGAGGTCTGGCTCAGTAACAATACTATTTAATGCACTATATTATTTTTAGTAGTTGGCTGCATAGCTCAGTGAGTTAGGTATCTGGTTGTGAAGTCAGAATTTGGGAGTTTGATTCCCCACTGTGCCTCCCACGAGCAAAGCCAGCTTGGGTAGTCTTAGGCAAGAGTCTCAGTCCCAGGGCATCTGCAGAAGAAGGGAATGAACCACTTCTGAGCATTCTCTACATAGCAAACCCTAGAAAGAGTCTCCACAAGTCAGAATTGACTTGAATGTCAGGTCAGAGAGTCTGACACTTCTACATCTCCCAAGAGCCCTACAGAATTTTATAGATCTTTAGAGAAAAACCAGAAGCCTGTGTTCACCACAACTGATATTTATCCCAGATAGGATTAATTCCAGAATGAAACCAGACAACTATTCTCAATTATATCAAAATTCATCTAGGTATCAAGATAAATGTTGCTTCATTGTTGCAATAATTACAGGCAACATGTTGTTGTTGTTGTTTTAGTCATTAAGTCATTTCCGACTCTTCGTGACCCCATGGACCAGAGCATGCCAGGCCCTCCTGTCTTCCACTGCCTCCAGGAGTTGGGTCAAATTCATGTTGGTAGCTTCGATGACACTGTCGAACCATCTCATCCTCTGTCATCCCCTTCTCCTCTTGCCCTCACACTTTCCCAACATCAGGGGCTTTTCCAGGGAGTCTTCTCTTCTCATGAGATGGCCAAAGTATTGGAGCCTCAGCTTCAGGATCTGTCCTTCCAGTGAGCACTCAGGGTTGATTTCCTTCAGAATGGACAGGTTTGATCTCCTTGCAGTCCAGGGGACTCTCAAGAGTCTCCTCCAGCACGACAATTCAAAAGCATCAATTCTTCGGCGGTCAGCCTTCTTTATGGTCCAGGCAACATAAGCTTGCCTATTTCTACAAGCTTTATTTATCTTTCTTGATGCACAAGAAAGCCCACATACGGTTTTCTGCAGACAAGCAGACTAAGGACATGGATTTCTGGAACCATGTCCTGTGGTCCAGTGAGACCAAGATAAACGTATTTGGTTCAGAAGGTGTCAAGAGTGTGTGGCGGCAACCAGGTGAGGAGTACAAAGACAAGTGTGTCATGCCTACAGTCAAGCATGGTGGTGGGAGTGTCATGGTCTGGGGCTGCATGTGAGCTGCCGGCACTGGGGAGCTAAAGTTCATTGAGGGAACCATGAATGCCAACATGTACTGTGACATACTGAAGCAGAGCATGATCCCCTCCCTTCAGAGACTGGGCTGCAGGGCAGTATTCCAACATGATAACGACCCCCAAAACACCTCCAAAACAACCACTGCCTTGCTAAAGAAGCTGAGGATAAAGATGATGGACTGGCCAAGCATGTCTCCAGACCTAAACCCTATTGAGCATCTGTGGGGCATCCTGAAATGGAAGGTGGAGGTGCGCAAGGTCTCTAACATCCAGCAGCTCGATGTTAACATCTATGTCATCATGGAGGAGTGGAAGAAGACTCCAGTGGCAACCTGTGAGGCTCTGGTGAACTCTATGCCCAAGAGGGTTAAGGCAGTGCTGGAAAATAATGGTGGCCGCACAAAATATTGACACTTTGTGCCCAATCTGGCCATTGTCACTTAGGGGTGTACTCACTTTTGTTGCTAGCGGTTTAGACATTAATGGCTGTGTGTTGCATTATTTTGAGGGGACAGCACATTTACACTGTTATACAAGCTGTATACTCACTGCTTTACATTGTAGCCAGGTGTCATTTCTTCAGTGTTGTCACATGAAAAGATATACTAAAATATTTATGAAATGTAAGGGGATGTACTCACTTCTGTGATATACTGTAGCCTATATGCACAAAACACTTCAAAAATTTTGGAGAACATCCAGAAATCTTACAGTAGTGGAAAAACTGTAAGCTCAAATGCTTAAAAATATATGAAAATTCAACTTAAGTTGCAGGAAAATACTAAAGTCAGATTTCAATCCAAAATACTAGAAATACAAAAATAATGTTTTAATTGCACTCTAAAACTGCAGGAGCTTATAGCCTTAAAAGGCATAATGAAAAAGCAGAAAATATAACTCTGCATCATTAAAAAGCATTGTAGTGTTGAACAATCTTTAGCCTTTAAGCATATTACTCGACACACATGAAAAATTAACTGCTCTCCCAGCCAAGTCAGTTTGAATATATGGAGAAAAATCCTGTTGTCCTTGTCTCTTCCAAGGTGGTGTTGAAAGCTGTTGCTGCTACATGTCACTGCTCTTTGCCCACCCAGCCCAGAAATAACAAGACAAGGCACAGGTGTTTGGTTAAAAACTTGGGCCACAACTTTATTAACTATTTAAAGTCATCCCCCAAAATGCAAGGGGGGCTACCATAGTGCGATATTCTTTAATGTCCGGATAATCATCAATCTCTGGACATTTCCTCTAGCAGGGTGAGCTCCTATTTCTAAATCGTGCTGTCCGCTGTACAGCACGCCTTCAGATGCTCTGTGAACTGGTACCCCCCAACCAACTCTCCCGCCGAGCCTCGTGACCCTAAGTGGGCAGCTAGTTGGGAGATCATACCCTGTAAAACCCACCTCTCATCTGACAACCGATTGTCAGAAACTGACAGAGAGATGGCCAAAATGTTGTCACCACGTGACAATCATGAACTCACCCAAGCTTTTTTTAATCGCACTACCCGCCATGGCATGGGGCTATTTATATGCCCCATGCCCACCACCCAAGCCGAAAATTTCGGCTCGGAGGCCCCCTTGCAGGTCCTTCAGAAAAATGTCAGTCCCTAGCTCGGACAAATGAACTCCATCAACCCTGAACAACTCAGGCTGATGAATGGTTATGTCCGGATGTTGGATCACTGCACCCAGCCCTGACCGTACTGCCCGGCCTATCTCCTGATTCACTCCCTGCCTGGAGCGATCTATCCGACTTAGCTCACAGTCGGCTCTCCAGACAAGCCGAGGAATAATATTAGACCAAAGTATTCTCAAGGAAGGAAAACGATCTTTCAATGTCTGCAGGTCATGGATGATGTCCAAAATCAACGACTTGCCCTTTCTAACTGTCAAGTCGTTCCCACCCAAATGAACCACCATCAAATTGCGAGGCGTGCACACCAACGGCCTCTAAAGTAAATGCCATAGCCGAAAGATCCGGCAGCGTCTGAGTGAACTTGGAAGTCAGCTCGCAAGTGGATTTCGTCTCTCCAAAATGAAATACCATTGAACTGCTCCAAGAAACACAACCATGTACGAAGGTCATCCTTCATGTCCGCTGACAATTTTCTCTTATGATGTGGCCTTTTGAAGCCACTCATGGCTCCGCTGAGCCTCCTCAGAAAAGCCCTGCCAGGGGTGATAACCTTACAGGCAAAACAACTGAATTTTGATGGTGTAGTATCCCTACAAATGGTCAGAATTTTTTCAATGGAAATCTCTGTTGCTTTTACTGGGCTGGCAAAACATGACTCTTGTAGAGGCTGGCAAGTTTCTCCAGAGTAGATAACAATTGTTATTTTGGCTAAATATGTCCCTACATTTGTGGAAATAGTAAATAGCTTGGGTACCATTTTATTCAGTAGACAAAATGCTATGGGCATAAAGTGCTGGTGGCCTAAGTTGGTCAAGTACTAATTTTCTTTATCCACACTTTAGGACTCTTGGAGGTTTGGGTTCCCCCCCCCTCAATTCTTTTCCTATTTCTTATCATTTGTTTACACATTCAGCAGTCAGCCATGAAACAGATTCTTTTACAAGACAATGTTATTATACATTGACCTTGGTTCCAGACTTGGCTGGAAAGTTGGCTGATTATTTTACAGTGACTTTTAGAAAACTGCTATTCAAACCTCATTTTAAAAACAGTATGTAAACTTTCAGGATTGCACTTTTTTCTACACCTCTTAGTTTTTTTAGCACACTGTGCACTCCAGATTTCACATATTAACATTGAAATCTCACTATTATTATTATTATTATTATTATTATTATTATTATTATTATTATTATTATTATTATTATTATTATTATTATTATTATTATTATTATTATTATTATTATTATTATTATTGGTTGTTGTAGGTTTTTCTTTAGGCATGTTCCAAAGGTTTTTCTTCCTAACGTTTCGCCAGTCTCTATGGCCAGCATCTTCAGAGGACAGGAGTTAGAACTCTGTATTCTGGTGTAGTGTGTGGGATAGTTTAGTATTTGTAGCTGTGGGATCAGCTTTTTGTCCCTTTCAGGAGATTGGGTGATTATGGTGATCAGGGTGTTTTTTGTTATGGGTGTAGTGTTGTGATAAGGGAGGGAATGGTCTGTCACTGTGATTGATGGGTGTTGTTAGCTAGTCTTTTGTGTGCAGTGATCACCAGTCCTTGTGGCTGGGTAGAGTTCGTTGACCTTCTGCAGGCTGTATTTTTCAGTGCTAGGAGCCAGGTTTTGTTGAGTTTTAGACTTTCTTGTTTTTTGTTGAAGCTCTAACTCCTGTCCTCTGAAGATGCCAGCCACAGAGACTGGCGAAAGGTTAGGAAGAAAAACCTTTGGAACACCGCCAAACAGCCCGAAAAACCTACAACAACCATCGGATCCTGGCAATGAAAGCCTTCAAGAATACATTATTATTATTGTTATTATTATTAAAAACATCAGACACAGTCAAAATTATAAAAACATTGACTGGTATTATATAACAGATTCAAGTTTTAACCAAAAACCTAAGTATCTGTTAAATATTGGCCAAGTATGTCTGCTGTTCCTAATATTGCCATTGTTTGTAGCTCCGATCATGTAATTTCTGAAATCTGCAACTGCTTATAGTACTGTGTGAAATTCCTTGATATTGTTCGCAAAGCCCCAATGACTACGGGGACCACTAAAGTGTGCTTCTTCCAAAGGTGAGATGTTTTGATTGCCAGGTCTCTGTACTTTGTTAGTTTTTCCAATTCTTTATTTTCAACTCTGGCATTGCCTGGAATTGCAATGTCAATGATCCAGACATTTCTTCATTCTATTACTACTATGTCTGGTGTGTTATGTTCAAGGTGTCTGTCCGTTTGGATCCAGATCTTGACTTCCTGATTTTCTGACACTTTCTCTACCTGATGTTCCCATGGGTTTTTGGAGGCCAGCAAGTTATATTTTATGCATAATGATGAGTGCACTAACTTTGCCACTCTATCATGTCTAATTTTGTAACCTGTTTGTGGAATCTTTGGACATTCACAGATGAGGTGTGACACAGTTTCATTTTTTTCTTGGCAGAGTCGACATTTGCTGTTAGCACTAGTTCCTTGGATCTTGGCTTTCATCATGTTGGTTTGCAGTGCTTGTTCTCGTGCAGCAAAAAATCAAGCCTTCGGTTTCTTTCTTAAGGGTCCCCAGTTTTAGCCATGCCTATGTTGAATTATGATCATGTTTTCCATCAATATTTCTCAGGTGTTGTCCATGTAGTGGTTTATTTTTCCAGCTGTTTAATTTATTTTCAAGTTGTTGTTTCTTATATTGAGCCTTTGTTTCTGTTGTTTTCAAAATATTCTCCATTTTCACTGCTTTCAGTAATTTTTCTCTGCTTGTACTGATATAATCATTTAGGCTTCTTTTTTCCTGCTCTACTACCTGCTGTATTTGCAGTCATCCATGGCCTCCAATTTTTCGTGTTAAATATAATCTGTCCACATCGGTTTTTGGACGTAGTGTGTGATACATGTTCATGAGTTTCCACGTTGTTGTTGTTATCATCAAGGTTTCTATGTTATGGATAATTGGTTGTTGTGGGTTTTTCGGGCTGTTTGGCCGTGTTCTTAAGGTTTTTCTTCCTAACATTTCGCCAGTCTCTGTGGCCGGCATCTTCAGAGGACAGGAGTCAGAACTCTGACAGAAACGTTAGGAAGAACAACCTTCAGAACATGGCCAAACAGCCCGGAAAACCCACAACAACCATCGGATCCCAGCCGTGAAAGCCTTCGAGAATAAATTGTGGATAATTAAGTAATTAATTAATTCAGTTTCTATACCATCCATAATGCACACACTCTCTCAGAGGTTTACAACAAGTTAAAATACATATAAATACAACAAATACCCATCAATAAATATATGAAATAGATAAAACTGTGTTCCTAGCTAAACTATAACTTTCAATATAATTAAACAATTCGTAACAAATTTGAGTGTTCCAGGTAGATGATGAAAGGCACCTCTGAATAATACATTTTTTAATAATTTCTTAAAATGGAGAGGGAAAGCGCCTGGAGAAGCCTCTCTTGGACGTTTTTTGCTTTAGGGAAGGAAACACGACTGAAAAAGCATAGTTCCTTGAGTTGACTTTTTCACACACATATATATAAGGCTATCCTCACATGTAAGTTTTAATCCTGTGCTCCCATTCTGCAGTTTTGTTCATTTGCTTTTCGTATCAACAGTAATAGCCAAAAAGTAGTACTACATTTTCAGCGGAATTACAGGCTGAAATATGGTGTTCAGAAAGAAACCTCCTACTGTAGAAGGAACAGTTGCTTCTTAAATATTCATATCGTTTATTATATATTTATAAGGGGAAGTGACAGAAAGAAGCACTAAGTATCCAGATCTCAATTAGCTTTGCAGACCTTGTCTTCCCTTGTGATAGAGAGTTTCAATAAAGCTTATCATTGAAAAGGAAAGAAAATGCCTTTACATAATTTCGGCTTCTCTTTGCTTCATCATTACAGGCTGCCATCTGAAACAGCTTACATTTACCAGCAGGAGGGGAGGACAGCTGATCATCTCCTTGGCATCCAACATAGGGGGGAAAATCGGCCACAATATATAACAAAAACTATTTGGACTATTTCACATTAAAATAGGCCATAGACAACCACCCCAGTTCATTTTTAGAACTAGAAAACAGCCCAGACTGAAACAGATTGTACTATTTTCCCCTTTTCTTTCTTTTTTTTTTTAAAAATGGCATGATTTTTATTGCTCATAATATGTCAGATAGTGGAAGCCAAAAGTTGTAGTATCACAACAGAACTTTCCCAAGAGCTGCCATAGAGTTATTAGCTCAGTTTTGACCAGTTGGTGTTTAGGATGTCTCAATGCTATTGCAATTTTTTTTTTTTGCCAGTACTGGCAACTCAGTGTGTTCTGGAATGACAGATTTAATGTTAAGTATGTGGCTTTGTATGTGAACAGTGCAAAGATATAGAGGAAAATAATAGAAAGGGGAAAACCAGAGATCTGTTCAAGAAAATTGGAGATATTAAAGGAAAATTTTGTGCAAAGATGGACATGATAAAGGACAAAAATGGGAGGGACCTCAGAGAAGCAGAAGACATCAAGAAGAGGTGGCAAGAATACACAGAGGAATTATACCAGAAAGATCTGGATGTCCCGGACAACCCAGGTAGTGTGGTTGCTGACCTTGAGCCAGACATCCTGGAGAGTGAAGTCAAGTGGGCCTTAGAAAGCATGGCTAACAACAAGGCCAGTGGAGGTGATGGCATTCCAGTGGAACCATTTAAAATCTTAAAAGATGACGCTGTTAAGGTGCTACACTCAATATGCCAGCAAGTTTGGAAAACTCAGCAGTGGCCAGAGGATTGGAAAAGATCAGTTTACATCCCAATCCCAAAGAAGGGATCAATGCCAAAGAATGCTCCAACTATCGTACAATTGCACTCATCTCACACGCTAGCAAGGTTATGCTCAAAATCCTCCAAGGTAGGCTTCAGCAGTATGTGGACCGAGAGCTCCCAGACGTACAAGCTGGATTTCGAAGGAGCAGAGGAACTAGAGACCAAATTGCTAACATGCACTGGATTATGGAGAAAGCCAGAGAGTTCCAGAAAAACATCTACTTCTGCTTCATTGACTATGCCAAAGCCTTTGACTGTGTGGACCACAACAAACTATGGTAAGTTCTTAAAGAAATGGGAGTGCCTGACCACCTTATCTATCTCCTGAGAAATCTCTATGTGGGACAGGAAGCAACAGTTAGAACTGGATATGGAACAACTGATTGGTTCAAAATTGGAAAAGGAGTACAAGAAGGCTGTATATTGTCTCCCTGCTTATTTAACCTATATGCAGAATACATCATGCGAAAGGCTGGACTGGATGAAGCCCAAGCCGGAATTAAGATTGCCGGGAGAAATATCAACAACCTCAGATATGCAGATGATACCACTCTGATGGCAGAAAGCGAGGAGGAATTAAAGAACCTCTTAATGAGGGTGAAAGAGGAGAGTGCCAAAAATGGTCTGAAGCTCAACATCAAAAAAACTAAGATCATGGCCACTGGTCCCATCACCTCCTGGCAAATAGAAGGGGAAGATATGGAGGCAGGGACAGATTTTACTTTCTTGGGCTCCATGATCACTGCAGATGGTGACAGCAGCCACGAAATTAAAAGTTTCCTGCTTCTGGGGAGGAAAGCGATGAGAAACCTAGACAGCATCTTAAAAAGCAGAGACATCACCTTGCCGACAAAGGTCCGCATAGTCAAAGCTATGGTTTTTCCAGTAGCGATGTATGGAAGTGAGAGCTGGACCATAAAGAAGGCTGACCGCCGAAGAATTGATGCTTTTGAATTGTGGTGCTGGAGTAGACTCTTGAGAGTCCCCTGGACTGCAAGGAAAACAAATTTATCCATTCTAAAGGAAATCAACTCTGAGTGCTCACTGGAAGGACAGATCCTGAAGCTGAGGCTCTAATACTTTGGCCATTTCATGAGAAGAGAAGACTCCCTGGAAAAGACCCTGATGTTGGGAAAGTGTGAAGGCAAGAGGAGAAGGGGACGACAGAGGACGAGATGGATGGACAGTGTCATCGATGCGACCAACATGAATTTGACCCAACTCCTGGAGGCAGTGGAAGACTGGAGGGCCTGGCGTGCTCTGGTCCATGGGGTCATGAAGAGTCGGACACGGCTTAACGACTAAACACCACCACCAACAACATGTGGCTTTGTGCATGTGAGACAGTGAGAAGGAGAGAGATGCTGAATATTTATTCAGAAACACAAGTCTGCCAGAACATACAAATGGTCAGTATGATGATCACAGGGGCTATTGGGTCATGCTTAGAAAACAATCCCTTTGAAGTGTAGATCACAATTAGCTGATCAGACAATCAGACAATATCACTCGGCTGTAAGGAATGATACCAACCAGCAACCCTTTCCTATTTGAAGAAAATTATATGTAACCTCATGCCTGGTTTGATGGCATGCGAACATTGCTTGCCAGTGGGAAACCACTCATTAGCCTTTCTTCTATACAAATACCACTACCTTCTTGGAAATAGCTTGCCCGTTGGACATAGTCCAGCAAAGAGTTAAGAATGTTCAAGCCCCAATGACACTAAGAGATTTAAACGCTTGCAACTGTGAATTTGATCACAGCCCTTGCATTTCTATAAAAATGGATGCTGACAACCGTAATAGTACTATTCAGAGGTCAAATTCAGTTGGAAAGGGGTCTTGTGGTTTTGATCTCTTCATCCGACTGGCCTCATCTTGACTTGTACATATTTGCTCTAGGGCTGTTACAGTCTTCACACCAGTCTCTCAATAATGCACATGGCTGTCACAGTGCGCCTGTTTCCTTAGATAGAATGTAGTTGACCCCTTTGGCAAGTATAGCCAGGAGGAATAGTTACTGGCCATTTTATAAGACATCTGTGGTTAATTTAACATATCTGGGTGTTGTTTTTTTTCTGGCGTATTGCAAAGAGAACACAGACAGAGTTGCATGCTATAGCAATTCAGATATAAAGTGGTAACAAAAGACAAGTGCACAATTTATGTTTACCTGGTATTGTGAATACATAATAAGACATAATGTGGAAAGATTCTTTTTAAAAGTCATTAGTTACAGGCCCATAAAGTTTTTATAACTATATGTAGAATTTCAAAAATGTAATTGATTACTTTCCCTTTCCTCAAAAGTGGAACAGCTATATTTTCATTACTTTTTAAAAAGAAATCTTTGTGCTACAAGCAGGTGACCTTGGTATAAACATTCTCTTTTCATCCACTTTATTTTCATTTCAACACTCAGAAAGGAGCATGAGGCACAGCATGAGCCAGCACTCAAATCATGTGAGAGTTCTTGTCTACAATTTATAGCAAGACCACCTCTCAACTATTAATGTAACTAAAAATTTACAGTTACACCACAAAAAAGAATGAAATTCTTCATTAATTTACAGCCATACTGTAATGAAGTTATAGGTATCTTCATTATTGGATAAATGAGTTAATTAAAAGTAACGTTATATAAAAGTAATTAGTATGACTTTTATTTCCCATAGTATGTGTCTTTAAAAAAAAGGTTTAGATTTCCTTTTGGTTTCTGGGTTCTTCCAGAAGAGATCTATTATTTTTGTACTGGTCATTATAATAGTTTTATTTGTGTCCGCTTG
The DNA here is from genome assembly GCA_037013535.1 of Intellagama lesueurii. Taxonomy (NCBI): domain Eukaryota; kingdom Metazoa; phylum Chordata; class Lepidosauria; order Squamata; family Agamidae; genus Intellagama; species Intellagama lesueurii. Next base: position 51,198,734 of record JBAJHW010000003.1, on the reverse strand, counting down.
ATAGTCACTGAAAAGTTGCATGTAGCATTCTGACTCTACTTCTGTCTCCCTTTTCTTTTGCTTCCCTCCTGTCTTTAAAGTTTTAAGTATTTCTTCCATCATCCATCTAGGCTTTTTCTTTCTTTTGACTACAGGAGTAGTCTTTTTGTGTTTGTCCCTAATAGTATCTTTTGATTCAATCCATAGTTCCTCTGGATCATGGTCAATTGAATTTAGTAATGTAAGTCAGTTCTTTATGTGGACTTTAAACACATCAGGATTGCTATTTCAATTATACTTTACACCATGATTCTTTTAGTGTTATTTTTCAACTTTAGTCTAATTTTTGATATTAATAATTTGGAGTAGGCCGTTCTTCTCCTGGTCTTGTTTTGGCAGAGAGAATACAGCTTGTCCACCTCCTACTTACAATTATGCAGTCTATTTGATTTCTGTATTGACCATCTGGTGATGTCCACATTTATAGTTGTCTGTTCAGTTGCTTGAAGCATGTATTTGTGATGAACAGATTGTTGGCTTCACAGAGCTCTGTGAATCATCCTCCCACTTTGTTTTTGACTCCTGATAGTATTCATTCAGTCCTTATATTATAGGTCATAACTGCCTGTGCTACATCTTGTCTCAGGTTTAGAGTCATTCAGTTTTTTCAGTTTGTCATTTCCCAAGTTAAATGCTTTGTAGTCACCTGACTGAAAATGTTTCAATCTACTCCACTTTAATTCACTCACACCAAATTACTGCAGTGTTTAAATGGCCTATTTCTAGCATTACAATCTCCAGTTTACCTTGATCTATACTTCTCACATTCCATGCTCCAATTATATGTGTCATGCAACATCAGACTTTCCTCTCATCTCAGTGCATGTAAGTCACTCACTAGCCATCCTTTTGTGTTTAATCTAGTTGCATAATTAGCAACAATGCTCTTATAGAATAATGGAGTTGGAAGGGGCCTATATAAGCCATTGAGTCCAACTCCCTCCTCAGTGCAGAAATCTTATTGGTACTAGATTCTAACTACCATATTCCCTTTGTTTTTTGCAATAATTATATTAATCCAGATACTCTTGATGGGCCACCCAAGCTCATCCTCCTGTATTTCTGTGCAGAAATACATGTTTTTTGACATATAGTGTCATACCTCTTCCCTTTCTGTTCTTTCTGAACAATTTATATCCTTCAGTTGCGGTATTCCCAGTTATGGGAGTCATCCCACCAAGTTTCAGTTATTCCTATCAAGTCCTAATTTATGAGAAATATCATCCCCTAGCACTCAGAATCCTAACAAATCCTGCTCTGTAGCTTGGCTGTCCTACCTCCTTTGCCTCCTTTTGAACAACCTAGTCTGCACCTCTGATTTCTCTAGTGTGACTGCCTTGACAGTACCCTGCTTCATTGATCTACTAGAAACTTGACCTTAATGCTTCTTTGACTACTGTTTCAACTACTCCTTGTTTGAATACATGGTATTGATAGTACAACTTGACTTGTAACTGCCCACCCTGTTTGAACTCCTTGCTTCTATCTGCAGTCTGCTTCTACGTTGATCACCCCTGACAGACTGTACCCCATCTGGTGTGATCCTCAAATGGCTGGGTACTGGCACCTAAAGAACAGAAGGAGTGCAGGACTGGACTGTAACAAGCACTTCTTGGTCATCATGGAGAACACTCCAAAATAATGATTTCTGATTAGATGCTCACCAGGTTTTGTTACTTCAAATCCCAGTTGTTCATTATTGTTATTATCATCAGTGATGGAAGGGCAGCATGGCATTTATACACTGGTGTTGCCTTTTTGGTTTATGATGATGTTGCACATCATTTGCACACATTTGCTATGCAAATAAGTCTGAAACACATTTGTATAGGTATGTTAGAAGCCATTAATTATTTGGGGGTATTTTTACTTTGGTACCTGCATTCTTGCACTGGGGTGGATATACAGTACAAACCCCTCACTAAAAAATAAATTAAAATGGCTATCATTTGGAATTTGTAGATAGTTGATTACAGCCAGCCATTCTGTGGTACACTGAATTTATAGCCTAGCAGACAGGACTGCTTACCCAAATAAATCAATACTTCTCAGTCCCCATGGCCAGTGTTACTGTATGCTGTAGTTTAGTTCCAGCCTTTTAAAGGAAAATGAAACATTAATGTCTGAAGCTTCTGTATACCCTGGGGGAACAACATGGACACGAACAGATCAGCCTACATCATAAGGCATATAAACACAACCTTTAGGTTTATAGACCCTATATAATGTGCTCTGAGGGGAAAGCAAGCTAATAGTTAGTGGAACATTTCCTTGAAAAAAACTAGGCTCTAAATACATCACTGATCAAGACACAAAGAAGGATGGGTCATAAGAATATACTAGCAGATAAAGGTAAGAATAAAGGGGCTGGGTTCCTGAGCCTGGTATCTCCTCTCCCTTCACTTCTGCTGTCCTCAGTAAAAGGGATGAGGAGCTGGACATAGGTTGGTGACAGTCTACCTCATTCCAAGGGACCTTGAGGTGGACCCTTCTCCAGGGCTTGGGTTCTTCTGGGAGTTCTACCTCCACTTGGTATCCATCATTAGGGTCCTTCTAGGGCATCCCCCCAGGACATTTTATTCACCTCCTCCTCAACAATCACTTCAGGGAGTGGGTCTCCAATTGCCACACTCTGTGGTGTCCTTCTACTTCTCTGGTCCCAACTGCCCTGTCCTTTCCAGGACTGTCCTTATATTGTCCCAGACCCAGGGCCCTCTTTAACTGCTCCATGGGTCACTTCCCAGGGCTGAGGTTGTTGCCATGTATTTTCCCCTCAGGGCCTCTGTTTGGGTGCCCTCCTCCTGCTGTCTGGATTCATCCTGTCCAGGTTACTCTGAGGCTTCCTCAAAGGATTCTGTATCTCCCAGGTCCACTGGGGAATGTATAAAGTGAAAAGCTGCAGGTCAAGGGAGAAGGCGAGACTGCCTGCTGACTGGGGCGCCCATGCCACTGTCCACAATCTTACTTTGGCTCATACAGATTGGGAGTTGTTAGTAATCCTCTGAAGCAGATCATATATGAATCTCTGAGGTCCAGTTAGATATTTGGAGCTAGAGGGCCATAGAGACATAGGCAGTGGGTCTCAAAAAATCCCTGATATATCTGTCCCAAGCAATCTGATATAAGGAAAAATCAAGAGTCAGGGGAGGAAGAGGAGGGTTCTAGCTTCTGTGACTGGCAACTCTAGCTTCTGCTAGAGCTACTTCTATTAGCTCCACACCCATCACTCATCCTTGTCTCATTGTACCTTCTGTGTGCACTCTGCCAATACAATAAAAAGTCCCTAGGGCCCTGTCCCATATGCTCCTGATATTGTCCATGCCTCTGGTCTAGAGACAACCCCATGTAGATGCCATTTTCTCACAGATTCCCAAAATGCATCCCATCCCTCCTCCAATCTGAACCCTCTCTTTCCCCTCCAGACTCTGTCTGCAGCTATTCTTCTGAAACTTTGCTGATTTCTTCACTTGAAACATCTCTATTCTTTTTGTTATTACCAGAACAATAGCTTTCAAAAATTCATGAAAATTAATGTGCCCTTTTTCAGGGACTTTAAAAACTCTAAAAACCCAACCTCTGAATACTGCATTTTGCACATTAAGAAGAAGAAGAAAACACTTGCTGCTATTCTTTTAAAACTCAGTGGTCTTCATTCACTCAGGAGATGAATCCATCTCTGCCAAGACATAAACAACATACACATTGGCATTTCCTTTAAACAAATGTAAAACTGAATAGCCACCCCACCCCACAGTAAGAATTTGAAAGGTATAGTAATGTCTTGAAAATTGTTTCCAGTTTGATCAACCAGAAAATCTGCAGACAATGGTAATTCTCAGTGGGAAGTACAAAGATCTGGGTTTCTGAACTGATATTTTGGATTTGAATTCAAGTTGAACTGAACAGCCTCCAAATTTGTCTTGGCTGGATAAGTCTGTTCTTAAAAATGCCTAGCTGGGATATGACCCAAACCTTGTGGTTGGTCCACACACTTACTGTATTTCAAATTATGACTGATCAGATTTCCACCTGATTACGGTTACTAATAATCAATAATAATAGTTGCATGCCATTAAGTCAATTCCAAATTATTGTGACTGTCCCCATGGCTTTCTAAGTACTGAGTACTCAGAAGTGGCTTACCATTGCTTTCTTCTGGGGTCACTCTGGGATTGTGAAGCGTGCCACAGGCTACACAGGTTGGCTCTTCTTGCAAAGGGCACAGTAGAGAATCAAACTCTATCTCTGCAGTGAGATACTTACTGAGCCATCCAGTGAGCTGATTGAGGTTGCTAGTAGACGTTTTGGTAAGAACTAAGAATATAGTCTAAAGAAATGCCTCTGCTTTTTGGAATTTTTCAGTTAGGTAAGGGTAGCAGTCTGAACTTGTTCTGTTCACCTGATAGCTCCTATCTTGCCCTCGTCTGTCTCCGTCTTACAAAAAAGTGGATAGTTTTTGAACTTCTCTGATATTGCTATGTCTGTATAATAGAAACGATTCCCTTAAAAAAACCCAACCATTGATTATTCAGCAAGTAATTTAACCGAGCTGCTAAATTGTAGCTGACAAAGATGTTCTCTGGGAAATATATGCTAAAGAGTGGTTACTTAGTCACAAAGCATATCTTGTTGCCATCAAAATTTTAAATGACGATGCAGTCCCATAACTGGGAACAATGAGAAGAATACCTAAAGCAGCAGCTGCTTGTTGCTTGACAGTTCCACAGGGGCAGAAGAGCATCTGGCTTCAACCTGTTGGCAGCCCTTTACCCAATGGGATAGCTTCCATTAACATAAGTAAAGTCAGATTTTCACCCTTTAAATTAAAAAGGGGAAAAAATATGCAGAGAGACAAGCAAAATGGAATTTGCAGGAAATGTTGTCATCCATCACTAAGCTTTGGACTGAGTTCCTGCCCTTTGGTTCTTAAATATCCTCCCTCTCTTCCTCCATCCATCATAGCCACATCCTTGACACGAGCCAATTAAGTATTTATAAACATTATCTTAAACATTGCATTGCATGCAGGACTAGCCCAAGATATTTTGCTGGTTAAGATAGAGCAGATAATGTCCATCCATCCAGTTTTAGGTCATAGTATCCAAAGCCAGGCATACTATTCTGGCCCCTTTAGACAGGAAATTCCACAAGTACCTCTCTGGGTCTACTGGAAATAAAACTTAAAATCATAGCAAAGTAAATAACAATTTGCTTCCCTTGCAGGGCAGCTGCAAAACCAGCTGTTTGAGGCAACTACTTCTCTCTGCTAAATGGCAGGACTGTAGAGGATTCAGGCCAAAATGAGATAACCAACCCTATCATTAAGCTAAATAGAGGCAGATACCTTGGGTGACAGAATGGTGGAGTGGTAAAGTCTCTGCAACCCTGCCTCTGTTAGGCTCCCACATGCCACCCAAAAGAACCTTTGTCTTGCAGCTCCATTCCACACTGGTCCATTTAGCTTCAATGACCTTGGCTGGCTTCATCAGCATGACCTGGCTAGAAGAAGTCCTACAGACAAGTTTTGTGGTTACTTCCCCCATTGTGCCTTGTCTGCAAATACCCCTTGCAATAAACTCTTCTTGAAGAAAATGGTCACATCATAAGGGTTAAATAGAGTGGTGTGAACAGATCTCCAAGCCAGGGCTTTTTGTGGGGGTGGAGGTTGGGCTTTGCCAGTTCTTTATGTCATAAATGAGATGTCCCAGCAGAGTGATAACTACAGAGTCCCTCCCCAATGTGGAGGGAACTGTTTGCTTCCAACCTCAGGTAACAGGAAACCTTGTACCACCCCTGTGAAATGACACATTGCATTCAAATACGTGTAAACCTGGCCTGTCTGTAGGAAGAAAATCTCCTTCTAATGATGATGATGGAAAATGAAGAAGCAGTGATGGGACACTGTCTCCCTGATAAAAATTGCTCTAGGTTTCAAGTGCCTTCCTTTTCAGGATTTAAATTGTAGGAAAATGTACACTTAAAGGTTCATTGGAGGAGATGAAAGCTTGAAAGAGTCTAAGTAGGTATGTGTAGAATGGGGTCTAGTTCCTATACCCTTCAGGACTCAGTTTTTCCATTATTACCTCTCTGTTCGGTCACCTCTGCCAATAACAGATTTCCTTCCTTAACATGACTTATCAAGTAAACCTTGAGTTCTGGAGAACTGTGTGTTGTGAATTGAACTAAAAAAGAATTCTGGACAATGAATTAATTTAAGTAAACTGATGCAGTTGAAGGCAAGAAACTGTCTCCTAATAGTGAAGCAAGACATTTTGGAGCAAGTATGGTCTATGTGTGCCTTCTTCAGCCACTGCTGTGAACCGCACCATGCAGATTTGTTGCTGCAACCACCTTTACCATGTCACTGAAGTTTGGGACTGCCACGTAAATGTTTATTTGATAAGGCATTGATTTGCTCTTGCACAGGCCCCTTTTGATACCTCCTGCACCAGAGAAATGCCACTGCAATCACCACACAATTCTGATAGTCAACTGTAGAGCTATTTGGTAGTAGTAGCAATGTACCTTCCAGTGAGTGGGTGGGTAGGTAGGTGTCCAGTGCAGCTTCCAATGCCAAGAAGTTCCTCATACATGTTTTAAAGAAATATCTCCAGTGTATGTGGTTGCTCGGGTAGCAATATCACATTGCTACAGATTTCAGGGACATGCAAGGATGGGGTGGTGGTGGAGAAAGCAAGCTCAACACAGAGAGAGATACATTTGTGCTGAGCCAGTGAACTCTGACGCCAGCTGGGAATGGATGGATATGGGTACCCATGCTTTAAAGATACCTCCCATACAAAAATCAAAATTCATTCTTCTCCACCTCTGCTCAACTTGAAATTTTCCTCCTTAATTAGAGACGTAGGAAAGCACAGCAATTACCTGAGATTTTAGCTGGCACCCTGAGATTTGTCATCTTTACCAATTTAGGGATTTATTTATATTATTTATTTATTTTTAAATTCAATTTGTATCCCGCTCCCATTAGTGTCATAGCACTACTATGGGTAGGTAACAATCTCATAAAATAGAAAACACAAATGAAAATAGAAATATTAAAACTGATGACAAAAACCCTTTAAAAAAGAGAGAGAACCAGATGGCACCGACTAATCTAAGAGCAGATGGAGGAAAAGAGGGGAGGGAAGAGGGGAGGAAAGGGGGAGAAGAACGAGGTCAGCTGGGGTTGGTGTGGAAAGCCTCCCTGAAAAGCAGTGTCTTTAATTGCTTCTTAAAAGTCCACAGGGAGAGGACTAGGGATTTAAGAGGGAGATGTCTTGTGATCAGAGTAATAACAGAGGAGAATGACTTTGCTAATCAGCTGTTTACTGCTCATATACACTACTTCAGGACTGTGCCCATTTCAGTACAAATTGTTTTCAAATACTTTTTGCTGTGGTGCTAAACAGAGAAATTTCCAAGATGCACATGACAAGATACTGAAGACAAATGGCTATCCAGAGAATCTGGCTAGTTGATCCAAGTGTAAAATGTACAAATGCCTCGTAGAGTCATACAACATGGTCATGGACTGGGGCTGCTTTCTTTGGGTTGTAAGTAACAATTCCCATTAATTTTGTTTTAGAAAAAGCTTTGACAATCACTGACGTTCATGTACTTACAAATCATATTCCTGTAGCATGATGTCTAATAGAGGGACAGCATAAGATCTCTTGGGATCCTTAGAGTTAAAAAAAGGGCATACCCTGTGGTTGGAAACCTCAGTGATGCCTTCCATCACTCAATCGTTTGATGATCTCACTGGTGACCATATAATAAGATCTCCAAAATGTCCTGTTCTCAGTAGCCCTGCTCAGCTCTTGCAAATTCAAACCTGTGGCTTCCTTTAAGATGTGCCATATTTGGTCTTCCTCTTTTCTGGCTGTCTTCCACCTTTCCCAACATTATTGTCTTTCCCAGAGAATCTTGCCTTCTCATGATGTGCCCAAAATAGGACAACCTCAGTTTCATCATTTTTGCCTCCAAAAATAGTTCAGGCTTGATTTGATCTAGGACCCACTTGTTTGTCTTTCTGGCAGTCCAGACTATCCACAAAGCATTCCTCCAGCACCATATTTCAAAAGAATCATTTTTCCCCCTATCAGCTGCTTTCATTGTCCAGATGTCACACCCATACATGGTGACTAGGAATAAAAGGATATGGATGATTGATCTTGGTCTTGGTTTCCATTGACACATCCTTACACTTGATGCGTTTTTTCCTAATTCCTTCATTGCTGCCCTTCTGAGTCTTAGTCTTCTGGTTTCTTGGCTACAGTCTCCATTTGCATTGATAATTGTCTTGCTATGGGAAATACCTTTTACAACAAAAGGGCCAATGGCTTTTTTTGTGCTTTTTTTTTAATATTGGAGGATATTGCTCTTATCAGCACTGCTTCCCATTGTCTGAGAGGTTCATTTCTGATGTCGGCATAAAAAAATTTATAACTCTAAGAAATTTACTTTGCATTGGAGGTTCAGAGAAGGGAGGAGAGTATATAAAACAGACAGGAATGCATACATTATGAAGGGCATTTTCTTCAATTAAGAGGTACCGCAAAAAGAATGCCTGGAGCTACCATCAGTTACCATTTATAGCATTTGACTTGAACTGAACTTAATGAGGCTACACTTAATATTAATGACACGGTATTCACAGAGAGAATCTTTTATTATTTATGGTACTTTTTGTACAGGACTGATGATTCCATGACTGCTGGGGGGGCGGGAGATGGTAGGGGCCCTATTCAGATGGCAGGAGAGACAGAGTGGGAGTCCAGAGGCAGGCTAGGATTGCAGGTTTGTCTCTACCCTAATCTTCACACATTTATCTTTAAAGAGTGTGATTATCCACAAGATAGGGATATGTCCTCACTGTGCTTTGGTTTATCTTCAGCAAGAATTTATAGAAATTCATAAATTTCTTCATTTACAAAAAGATCTGAGTTTGTAATTTTTTAAAAAAAACCTGAAACTGAGAGCTGTCTCTATTCTGGCCATCTGACTATTTAACTCTTGAAAAATCCCTATTTAAATTTCTGTATTTAAATATTTGGTACACTTTCCCCCTGAAATACTCTACATTTAATATATAGATGATAGGCAGGAACAATATGGCACTCTCCTTGCTAGAAATACCTGCATTTACCGGGATTTGGTTGGTGTAAATAGCAGTGGATTTTCTTTCATGTCAGTTTTGGAGAATTCACCAAAATTCACAAATCACGTGCTCAGGACTAAAACAGTGGTTCCCAACCTTTTTCAAGTCACGACCTCCTTTTATAATAGCCAAGTAACCTATGATCCCTCCTCTATGTTTGCATCAAAAGGCATTTTTAATAGGGTAAAGTCATCCCTTCTTAAAATGTAGAGGCTTCTTTCTCCCCCAAAGGATCTGTTTCTCATACATACATATGCATCCTAACTTTAATATCTGGCTCCAAAAGGTCAAGGAAGAAATTATTTAACAAGGGCTATAACACATATATGGTGACGTGTGACCGCCCCCAAAATACTTTGTGACCCCCTTGGGGATCACAACCCCTAGGTTGGGAAACACTGGATTAAAAAATGAATATGAGGTGATTTTAAAAAACGGATGTGGAAGAAAGCAAAATGACAGATTTCTCCTGTCTGCTACAAACTGTATGTGCATTAGCTCCAACAACTGCAGAATTGTTTAACAGTTCTGAAGAATGCATGACTATCAAGGGAAGATAAAAGATAAGCCAAGTTTTGATTGGATGCAATTAATTTAAATCTATTAAATATTTATATTTAATTATTGTAACAGCACCAGATGCCATACTTATGGGTTTTGATAATGTTCTCCAAACATAGTCAAAATAATTAACACAGTGTAAATTATTACTCACTCAGATGCATCATCAACATTTCTACAAACATGTGTCAATCCATTATGATGAAAAACATGACATGTATCTCATCAATTTCTTTGTGCATAACTATAATGAATATTTTTTCAGTATTTATCTAATAATAGAAAAATGCCTGTCATTTTGGTGGACAGGGTCTCTATTGAATGATGGTCTGTGTACTGCAGAAGCACCTGCTTTGTCTGAATGTTTTTGACCAGTTTATCTCAAGGTGCTTCATTCTCCATATAGAATTTTCTTATTGCCAGCTGACAGTATTTCTCTGAGCATATCTGACAAATGTAAACTCCTTCACCATATTAAGACTTAGACAGGGGAGGAACAATCCAAAAGGAAGCAAGAGATAGTACTGGAGGATAAAACTCCCAAGTCAGAAAGCACTCAGCCACTTACTGGGGAAGAGCTAAGAATAGGTACAAATAATGTGGTTCCTAATGCAAAACAAACAAACAAAAAACCCCAAAACAAAAAACAACCTGGATTAAATCCAGTTGCTAATATGCACACATGAAAAAGGAAAGTATGAAGCTGCACAACACACCAAAAAATGGTCACACACCAAAACAAGATGTGACTGGACTATGAAAGTTGGAAGTAAAGTGGAACCAAACATAATTTGAAAATTTGGCACACGTATGAAGCACGAGAGTGGCTGATCAAATTTTGTGACACCTACATATTTTATTATTAAAAATGCTTGATGTAAGCTAATAAATGATTGTACATATGGACATCATTGAATGGCCAATATCAAAATGAAGCACAGTAGGACCCTAGCTTGCAGCAGTTCATTTTACAACATATTCCAGTCAATTGGATTATCAATTGAGTTAGGACATCTGCTAATGTACAAGTGTCTTCTAAAAGTGAAAGCACTTGATTTGGTTGGTGTTTTTTTCCATGAACATTTCTTCACCAGTGTGCTAGTTCATTATCAGGGAGGGAGGCTATGTGAGGGAAGGTACAGGAAAGACAGCTTGTTGTAAAGGCAAAAAGAATGTCAGCAACTGAATTTGAGAAATCAGTAATAAAAATCAGATAGCTGTGTGAATAAAGAAAAATCCTTCTGTTGGTCTTTGTGAGTCTTCTGTGAAAAAAGGAAGTAATTGGATGTTGCCAAGCCAGTTGGGTAATCTTTGAAAGAGAACAGTCATGGAAGGAAGAAGGAAAAGAAGTAGATTATTTTGAGATGAATGAAGATGCTCTGTGTTTCTACTGGAGATGCTGCCAATAGGGTGTGTGTATGTGTGAGAGAGAAAGAAACACATACTTGAGGAAAGAGTAAAGTAAAAAGAGAAGAAAGCAGAAAAGATGGAAAATGAGAAAATAACAATAGAGGCTGAAAAATAATTAAAAGGGGTGATTTTCAGAAACTGAAATCCATTAACCTCCCCCTACATATGAAAGCCATTTAATGTTAGTGTTGTTGTTAATCAGTTAGTTAATAAGATAGAAAAAAAGAGAAGTTTTCCAAGGGTGCTGAGAATGAGATTTTAAAAAATTCATATAGATATTTCCTTCTCCTTAAAAACAAGGGCAAACTGGAGAGGGAGAGTAGAATCAAAGGTGATTTTTCCCCACCTTCGTTCTGTACTGTAAGGTTTTTAGTATAGTAATATAAATGTAATCAGCAGGTAAATATTAATATAAACATTAAAAATCCTGCTTTCAAATAGATTTTAAAGCTTATTATCAATTAGTTTAACATGTGACAGTTTTTCATTAATTTGTCAGTCTCTGAATTCACAATGGCTTGTTTTATGACCATTGATGAGGAATCAATTAAGCCAATTAAATTATAATCTGCTGGGAAATACTTTGGTGGAGAATCTGCAGTTTTAGAAAGTAAAGTGAAATCTGCTCTTGGAAGTAATAAATCACCACAGTAGATGGGTTGAGAGCTGTTACAAGATACAGATAGAGTATCCTAATAAGAATATGGCAACAAATATGTAAAATAAAATGTTGGTCCACAGTCTGGAAATATTCAATGTACATTCCAACACTCAAGAAAAGAAATGCCAAAGTCTGCAGTAACTATAGGATTATCAGTTGTGCTCAGGAGTTTACAACAAGGGCTGAAATTATATGGCTTACACCAAAAGTTGGTGTAAGCCATATAATGTCATCATCTGGCAGTGGAAATCTTTAATTAATTTTTTTAAAAAATATCATCTCCCTCTTCAGGTTTCAAGGCTCTCTAGAGATCTTTTTTGCCCAGGAAAGCCTTTGGGATCCTCAGGAAAGGGGAAGCCTTTAATATTGCAAAAATGCCAGTAGATCACTGGTAACATTCCTGGTCTGGCATTGAGATTACCTGTGATTATTTTCTGATATTAAAGGCTTCCCCCTCTGTCCTGAGGCTCCTGAAGGCATTCTAAGGGCAAAAGAGATCCCTTTTGTGAATTGGAGGCATATGGTATTTTCATTTAATTGAATTATTTATTTATTTAAAATATTTTTACCCTACCTTCCTCCTACAAAGGATCCAAGGTGGCTAAATTAAAGATTTATGAGGGAGAAATTAAAGATTTATGTCACTGGAAGATGATGTCATCCTGTTTACACATGAGAATAGGATGTCAACTAAAGACTTTTACCATAGATGGAGCAAACATTTCCAGATATTCATGTTGCATTCTGAAAAGAAAGAAGCACATGAGATCATATTGGAACTACACATTACCTACTTGACCTTACTGAAAAAAATCAGAAGAAAATAGGTTTGTGCTTTACAGATTACCAAAGCCTTTGCCCCCCTACCCTGGAATAAAGATGCGAGACAAGTAGTATAGATTAAAACATGGGCCACACTTTATTGATTGTAATTCAAAATTTGCCAATCATTTGGCAAAGAGGGGCCTGCGGTAGTGCAGAAACGGGTAAATCAATCAACATATGGGCGAGTCCCCGGCCCCAGGTTCTCGCAGTCTTAAAGACAGCAGGAACCCGGCTGGCCACTAATAAACACCCCCAGACCTCAAACCATCTTTACTTGATGACTGTTGGTCCGGAAGTGGCCCAGCGCATCTTTCCCCCCCAAGCGCTGTAATTGCACGATCCGCAGCCCTGGGAGGTCCGATGCGCTGTTAGGTTACCTGATCTTACAGTGGAACTCACTGGAAAATACCTGTTTTTTTCCGCACTACCCACCAGTGCGACCAAATTTCCACCCAAAATTGCCAACGACCCGTACTAGTGTGGGATAGGCAAAAAATCCCCCCATCCAACAGCCAATCAGGATGAGGGTCAAAAATTCTTATCCGGCCCCCAAAGGCGACCAGAAGAACTCATACTAGAATAGGGCAGGTGGGTGGGTGCCAGAAAAAGAAGAGGATGATTAGAGGGGGGGAACGTCCCTTATATAGCCTGCCGTTCCCCCTCTCTTCAAACAACTCCATCCGTGGGGGCGCGCAAAGAGACGTTCCCCCCTCTAATCATCCTCTTCTTTTTCTGGCACCCACCCACACGCCCTATTATTTAACTTATATGCCGTCCAGAGACCTTTGGGTAGAGTGGGCGGCATATAAGTTAAATAAATAAAATAAATAAATAAATAAAGAGTGAGTTGCACTGTCCGAAGCTGCAGCTTGGCAGCGACTCCGACATTGGCAGTATGGATCATGAAAAATTGGATCATTCTAAAAAGAAATGTGTGTGCCATGACATTTGATTGCCCTGATGAGTAGTAACCTAGATGCTACAATTAGGACAGAATATGGAAGGGAAACAGTGGTTTCCAATTGTAACGGTATTAAACAAGTGTACAATTTATACACCATTGTACTAGTGTACGATCTGTACACCAGGACATCATACTGAAAGTGTCAGGAAATTACAAGGATTGTAATAGAAGAAATTGACATCTTAGTCTGAATGTATAAAATTTTTTGTTAGTCATATTGTACAGCTGTGCATAAAGCTGAGTCATGCTGATGAGGCAGAAGGCTGATGTAATTCTTATGAGATCACCTAAGATGAAGTAATGTTACTTGATTGGTCATATGTACTATATATTGTACATAGGTACACACATGTGGTGTGGAGAGTTTGGAGATTTGCTAGAGGACATGCTGATGGAATATTTTGTGAAGATTGTACATATGTAATATAAGCTTTCAGGAAGAAGCTGTTGTCTCGTGTTTTTCTTCTCTGCGAAGACCTTGGAGGCTGGTAACTCTGCTTTGCTCAGCGCACCCCAAAATAATACTTGACAGAAAGCTGTATCAGGTTCAGATGAAATAGGAATAAATATTGGTGAAGAAACATAAATAATTTAAGATATGCAGAACTATTACGATAGTAGCAGGAAAAAATAATGATTTAAAATGACTAATTATGGTGAAAGAAAGTGTAAAAGCAGAGTCACAATTGAATATTAAGAAAACAAAAACCATGACTACAAAAGAATTTCATAACTTTAAAGAAGACAATGAAAACTCTGGAATTGTTAAAGATTTTCTATACTTTGGTTCCATCACTGCAAATGGAGACTGTAGCCAAAATCAGAAGACAGAGATTCAAAAAGAAAAGTTTCTTTAAATGTAAGGATGTGACACATATCCAAACATTTTTAAAGATCCTTTAAATGTAAGGATGTGATCAAGGTCCATATCACCCCTACTATGGTATTCCAAATTACTATATATATGACTTTCACATGTCTGAAAGTCAGACATTGAAGAAAGTCAATAAAGGAGGGAAAAAAAGAATGAGATGTTGTGGAGGAGAGCTTTATGATTCAATTCTTCAAAAATCTCTGGTTTATGATTGTGGGATATTGTTCTTCTGTATCCATGATTCAAAATGCCAGGAAATGACTGCATATTGCTATGCAATAGTGTGTCTGTGTTGCCAGCAGGAAAAAATACGCCACGTTTTACACATCAAAGGGTAGCCTGAATGTTGACAGTACCAAGAACAGCAGTCACGATGGTATACAGGATCTTCTCTTGTACTCATTTTTATTCACCAAGAGACACCAAGCAAGAGGAAATCCCAGAAACTGACACCTTTTTTCATCACTTCTCACCCAAACACAAATCAACATTGACAAATTTTGTCTTTTGACTCTGATTCCGTGACCTTTAATTACCTTAAGGTCTCCAAACATCTCCATTTTCTGCTCTCAAAAGTGCAACAGTAAATACTATTTCAGCCTCTCAGTCTTGATTCTTTCCAAATTAAAAAAAACAACAACCCACATGTGGAGCCAACCATTCTCTTTCAAGATAAGCAAGACTCGTCTTTTCAATTTATATGAGCTATTTTAAATCTGTTTAGAGTCACCTATTTCTGAACAGGGGTAAAAACAGTTTTACTTTAAAAAAAAAATCATAATTCAAAAACTCTTTGCCTGAGTTTTTCCAGATCAGGCACAGAGCAAGAGCAGACTGTCTGTTCCACATGTGTCGAATCTGGTGTTGATCTGAAGTTTAAAAGTTATTAATTTTTGTTTGGGCTTCTCCTATTTTTAGAATTGCCTTATAGAACATTGATTTGCTGTGCCAGCACATATCATTGCTGTACTCTTATGCGGCAATAACACAAGTAGGTAGTCAGAAAGACAAACAAATGGGTTTTAGGTCAAATAAGCCTGAATTCTCACTAGAAGTTAAAATGACTTAAGCTATCATTCCTTTGGGTGCATCATAAAAAGGTAAGATTCTCTAGAAAAACCAATAATGCTGGGAGAAATTAAAGGCAGTAGGAAAAGCAGAAGACGTAGAATGAGATGAATTGTCTCAATAAAGGAATGAACAACCTTTAGTTTGTGAGACTGGAGCAGGGCTGTAACTATCGGCTTTTTTTTTTTTTTTTTTGAAATTATTAACTCATCTGGTCACCAAAAGTCATAAAAGACTTGATAGCATATAACAGTCACAAATCAGAGCCTAGAAAGTTATATTGAAAAAGTAATTTGTTACTGTTATGGAATTGTTATTGTTATTGTTTAAATAATCCCTTCAAGTAGCTAACACAAACCGTCAGGCTTGTGTTGTCTAAATTGGCTCTTTATGCACATCAGGGAACACATACGGCACACTACATTTTTGGTATATTTTTCAACATATAAAAAGCAATCCAGTTAACACAAATGGGATACAGTTTAGTATCACTGAGTGGTTTCCAATCATTTTAGTGAGAAGTCCCACAATTCAAGTGGAAGTGTTTCTTGCTCTGGGACTGACACGTCAATTTCAATTTCTGACCCAGAACTGAAGCCCTGTTAGGAGTTGGCTCCCCCCACCCACCTTTCTTTTTCTGCATTTGGCTGCATTTCCCCAAGCTGTCACTGCTGGCAGCCTAAGGACACATAAAGAATAAAGATTCTTATTGCTGGTTGGTTAGTTCTGACTAATCCATCTCTGTTTGCAATCACTCTTGCCCCACTGAACTAATCAAACACAGGCTTAGGTGCAGCCAATATACACAAAATACTGGGGCAGAAGTGATCTGACAAGAAATGGAGCCATGCTTTGCTTTGGAAAGATGTATTACTCTCTAAAGATACTTGGTTTTCATCTTAAGCATTATGAGGGAAGATAGTGATATGCCATGTTTTTTTAACAAATAATATTGTTCTTCTAAACTTAAGTCAGGGATTCCCGGTGTGGTGTAGTAGACAGAGTGATGGATTAGGACTCTGGAGAACACAGTTTGAATCTGCACTTGGCCATGGAAACTCCCTAGGAGTGTGGAACTGGTAAAACATTCAAGAGGCATTCAAGAGAAAATTAGACATCCATCTGTCAGATCTGCTTTGATCTGGATTCCTGCATTGAGCTGGGCATTGGACTTGATGGTTTTCTATGCGAGTCAGAATGCTGATTGTCCAGGGTCCTGAATTATGTGGAAGGCCTCAGTGCATATAGGATACTGTCCCTTTCAGATTCTCTCTCTCCAAGTAAAGAGAGTGACAATAGAGAGGGCAGGGTAAATTACCCCTGCTCCTCATTTTAGGCAACCATTTTGGAATATGTCTTGATATCATCAGATACATGTCTTCTCCTATTATTGTGCACTTCTTTTTATATTGGCTAACATGATATAAACATTATCCTCCAGCAGCTGTATTGGCTGTCTAAGAGGGTGTTTAAAAAAAATGGGGTGCTTTGTAATTTTCTTGCTTTTAAGTCTGTTTTACTCATGCTTTTGTCTAATCTTTTTAATACAATGTTTATTTAATTCTTTTTAATATTCAAATAACTTACTGTTTTTAGCTATCAGTTTTGTCTTTTTTTAAAATTATGTAAGCCACGTGTCCTTTTTTAGGAGAAAGGCAGGGTAAAAATATTTTAAATGAGTGAAATAAATTAAATATGCTGTTCTGCATTCTAGCAGCTGCTTTTTCTAACAGAGAGTCTGACAAAGTCTGACACATGCAGGAAAAACCCCTTACCATGGAGAACAACATAAAAATGAAGGAGTTACCCTAGACTGCTCTGTCAGAAACACCAGTACATCCAGCATGTTTAATATCACATGCTGATTGTGGTGTTAGGTAAGGATGTGCTCATCTCAGAGTCTGTGTCTGCAAAGTTACTCCCTTCCACATGTCTATCTCTGATCCATGCTCAATTTTATTGTATTTTTTTGGTTTCATTTTTAGAGAGCAAAATTTCATAGCACTTATAAGGGCAAATACCTATGAGAAGGCAGAATATGCCTGCAATTCACATTTTTGAGGTGGATTTTCCACTATACTTTGCCTTTCCTTACTCATTATCATGAAGCAGTTTTTAATATTTTGCATGTTTGACGTTCAAAATAACTACCTTTCCTCATGGATATGGCATGCCTGTTAATCTTTTAAGAGAGAAAATAGGTGTTCAGTTTAGCTGCTATACATGCCTATATTTTCTGCAATCTACTTCAGGAAAAAAAATGTATGACTGCAGCTGCTCCTTTGGAACATGATTAGTAGCTATTGTTCACAGGAAGTCATGTAGCTGAATAGCCCCAATGGGCTTTGATGTCAGCCACCTTAGTTGCTACTTTCTTCCTATTTCTCATGGAAGAGTTGCTAAGCTTTAAAAAGTGTGTGCGCCATTGTCTTGAGGTACCTAGGACAGAAACACGCCTAGGGTTTGTGTGGGGAATGGGTAGTGGTGAAGGTTTTGCAGTAATTAATTACCCATTTCTTTTTTTGTGTGCATAGTTACACTGCTGAGAATTGGGGATTATCCATCCTAGGTAAGTCTAGCAAAAGCCACTTTATGCAACACATATTTAGTACATATTCTGCTGACATCCTGGTCAAAAGATCTCAAAGACGCTTTAGCCTCAAAAGATAAGAAAAGTGGCAGATGCTCATAAGGTCCCAGCAATCAAAGGTACTGAGTATCTCATGGGGATGGCATCCGCTACGGTAACTACTGTCAAATGTCTGCCTCCTTGAAGCTTCTGTATTGCTCTCCGCTTTACATAAATAGAGGGCATGCTTCACGGTATCAGAGAAATCAGATCTGGAAAAAGCTCTGTTGGGTCAGCCTGTCCTTCTCCCTGCCAGCACGCCGACTTTTATCTTCAGTGTATCCTTGACTGCTTTATGAAATATCCTTGAAATGTTTCCAAGCACATGATAGGAACTATTTTCTAACGGTACAAATTCTATTGTTTCATTTTATTTTCATAGCTCTTTATATTGGATTTTTCTGCACATAGTGGAGATGTTTTATTTTGTTATAGTGATGAACTGGTGATTTTTAAAAAAAATGATTTTGATCATTAATGACTCCTTCCATGGTGTCACTCTTTTATCCACTGTATTATGCCAAATCACATTAACTGAAAGAAGATTTGATGAGTATAGGGATGGGTGCGAATTCCATTTAGTTTGTTTCTGATAAGCATCTACCAACACTGACAAATTTATTTACATTTGGGGTAAAAAGAACTTGAGGTTAGCCAGACTCCAATGTGGAAGATATGGAAACTGATCAAAACAAACATATTAATTCATTGATGCCAAGGGCTTTGCATACTTCCATCATAAAAGTGTGGGTTTCAACCACTGTGACATTAACCATGTTGCTGCTGAACTAGGGGTACCACCTCTTTTCTTCTAAGGGCCCCTCATCTTTAACATGCACCTGCCAAACAAGTACAACATGTTTTTGTCATTCTCGGATTAACAGTAACCATAAATTTGCACATAGCAAAGGAGAGAGAATTTAACAAAAAAGTTCATTTTTGCAAAATCAATATAAATTTGCAAACTGTTTGACATGGAAAAAAATCATGATTGAAAAATTCATATGTATTGAAAAGCAAAATATTTCAGTCCTCTCAGAACCATGAAAATCACTGAGTAACCTGGCACTAGTCATTCATTCTCATTCTTACATAGAACAAGTATGCTGTCCTGAACTCACTACAGGAAAGATGAGTTATAGATCTAACTGATACACAATATGTGAAAATCAGCATGTGCTTTAGTGATGAGGAGTACATCAAGAGGCTGTACATGTATTTACTTTAAGGTATGAAACACTAAGCCCCATTCAGTTGTTCTCTCTAAAGTAAAGTATACATGTGAAGAGAGGAATATGCTAACTAGGGTCATGCACCATGTTACCTAGTATGCTCTCAGCACACATGTATGAACTCCACATGTTCTGAGACACACTTGTAAGGGATCTTTGAATCATAGAAATAGCATGTCTCAACACAGATTGGACTGAGTATAAAATATTCATACAGAGTTATTCATCACGGACGTTTTATTAAACACAGAAGAATTAAAACATGCACAATGATTGTATTGGGAAATAGCAAACATTACAGTATAGCAGCATCAAATGGCAAACAAATTTGTTTCAGAAATGTTTTTGGTTAATACCAACTCAACAGAAGCAAAACACAGAGAGAGTTACTTCCTGTTGAAAGAAGGGAAAGAAAGAAAAAAAGAAGTCCAAAGGAGGGAGCACAATAATGATTGGTTGTTGTAGGTTTCTCGGGCTGTTTGGCTGTGTTCTGGAGGTTTTTCTTCCTAATGTTTCGCCAGTCTCTGTGGCCGGCATCTTCAGAGGACAGGAGTTAGAACTCTGTCTGTGTTCTGGTGTAGTGTGTGGGATAGTTGAGTATTTGTAGCTGTGGGATCAGCTTTTTGTCCTTTTCAGGAGATTGGGTGATTATGGTGGCCAGGGTATTTTTTTGTTATGGGTGTAGTGTTGTGGTGAGGGGGGAGATGATCTGTCCCTGTGATTGATGGGTTTCGTTAGCTAGTTTTTTGTGTGCAGTGGTCGCTGGTCCTTGTGGCTGTGAGGAGTTCATTGACCTTTGTGCAGGCTGTATTTTCAGTGCTAGGAGCCAGGCTTTGTTGAGTTTTAGACTTTCTTATTTTTTGTTGAAGCTGTGCTGATGTTTGTGGATTTCAGTGGCTTCCCTGTGCAGTCTAACATAATGATTGCTGGTGTTGTCCAGTACTTCTGTCTTTTGAAATAGAATTTCATGTCCAGCTTGTTTTAGGGCATGTTCAGCTACTGCTGCTTTTTCTGGTTGTTTTAGTTTGCAGTGTCTTTCATGTTCTTTGATTCTGGTGTGGATGCTGCGTTTTGTGGTCCCAATATATACCTGGCCACAACTGCAAGGTATCCGGTATACTCCTGCAGTGGTGAGGGGGTCCCTTTTGTCCTTTGCTCACCGTAACATTTGTTGTATTTTTGTGGTGGGCCTGAATACTATTTGTAGGTTGTGTTTTTTCAAGTTTCCCCATGTGGTCCATGACCCCTTTGATGTATGGCAGAAATACTTTATTTGTGGGTGGCTGTTTTTCTTCTTCAGTTCGGTGTTGTTTTCTCGGTTTGATGGCTCTTGTGATTTCATTCTTGGAATAGCCATTTGCCTGTAGGGCCCAATTCAGATGGTTGAGTTTGGTGCTGAGAAATTGAGCTTCACAGTTCCGATTTGCACAGTCTACCAGTGTTTTGATTATGTCTCTTTTTTTGCTGTGGGTGGTGGTTGGAGTTTTTGTGTAGGTACCAGTCTGTGTGGGTGGGTGGGTTTTCTGTAGACTGAAGAAGAAAAACAGCCACCCACAAATTCATAGAGAGGCTTCAAGGCAGCTTTAGAAGCAGATGGATGCAGCATGTAGGGCCACTCCAGAAAGAGTGAAGAAAATATGATCATCACATGGCCTTTTTATGGGATTATTGAGGTAATTTGTTAAAGTGACAGGGGGACTTTGTGAGTCATGTGCCCACCTCACTAAACTACTTCTGATCTGATTGGAAACTTACACATCTGGCTATTTTTTTCTGAAGGTGAAGGTCTCACTGAACCACAGAATTTGCTTCTAATTATTTTGGGCTGATTAAAGTGGGATGGATGTGATTTCTTAGTGGGATTTACTGCCACAACCAGTTCTTTTTATGGGAGGTACTTGTGTAGTATATAATTCTGGCAGACTCTATGGAATGCGATTATTCAAGGCTATACTTCTTGTGACTTTCCATGTCTTGGAAGCTTATTAGACAATCAAGTCCTTGTTTTTTT
This sequence comes from Intellagama lesueurii, assembly GCA_037013535.1. Classification (NCBI taxonomy): domain Eukaryota; kingdom Metazoa; phylum Chordata; class Lepidosauria; order Squamata; family Agamidae; genus Intellagama; species Intellagama lesueurii. Next base: position 51,177,297 of record JBAJHW010000003.1, on the reverse strand, counting down.
TTTCTATTTTTCTGTTTGAAACTTGTCTGGGACTGTGGCCTCCATAGCCTTCCTTGAAAATAAGTTCCCACTTTTCACCAGAACCTATGTGTATACACGTACACAGATGTGGGGGGAGGGATGGAGGGAGGAAAGGAGAGGCATTGACAGGACTTTGACAGTGTGCTGTTCAGACCTAGTTATCTGGTAACAACTTCAGGAAGAAATATTGAAACAAGGTGAAGAAGGGATAGTGGTATGTTACCACAGCAGGTACTGGGTGGCTCAAGAAGCTCACAGTCACCTTTGGGTCAGTTAGGACAACTCACTAAAGTTTGCTCCAGCAAACTGGAGAATTAAAAATGCTGCAATTTGAACAAAATACTTGGTGCCTGTTGCTGTAGTGTCAAAGCAGAAGATCAACAGCTGAAACTTCAATGAAAACCAAACCCTGTTCTGGAAATTCCAGTCATCGAGCCTGGGGGGCGGGGGCTCAGCTCAATCTTACCAGAATCTGTGTACCCCTCATCCAACCTGTGGAGCCCTTTCACATTGAGGCATGGCAAGGGGAAAGTGGTCCATCGTTTGTTTGACTGGTCATGTTCTAGAAGTTTCTTGCTTTTTGTATGCATGGTGCAATGAAGTTTACACAATTTTGAATCATGTTCCCTCTTCAGATGTATCACTTTTTAGATGAGCAAAGAAATCAAGTGGAACTAGACCACCCCTCCCCTTACATGTTTAATTCACCCAAAAGAGATGTATGTACAAGTTTATGTGTTTGAGAACTCTTCACATGACTAAGAACCCTAGAAAAGCAGGTGTCATATTCACACAGAAAGGCCTCACTTGTACATGTAGAGGGTCTCTTTAGTCTGGGAGTTGACAACATCTGATGACCAATTTTCCACTGTGGGACACACATATGGATGGCACCAGTTGTCCAAAGGAGCAAAAGGTATGTACAATCAAAAGTAAATGTTGCTGGAAGTCAACTTCCAATTTTATTTCTGTGGCCTGGGGGACCTGGAACCAATTTACTGCAAAACATTCTTTCAATGTTGAGACATCCACAAAAACCACCATGGGGGACAATTTCCTGTGGCTGTGGGCTGTACTTTGTCCATGCCTGCTTCGGTTTTTCTGAGGAACATGAGTTAGGCGAGAATAGAACCTGCAGCTGCTATCTTGATCCCCATTCCCCTGCATGTTCATTCTACTAGAAGTGAATGTTGAAAAAGCCTTAGAGGAATGATTTAAAATGTATGTTTTGGTAGATGCCTTTTATAATATGCCTACATGAAAAATTATTAATAAATACTGTACACATATTTAGCTATCACGTAGCACTTACGAAATATCTCACTCTTTATTTTGTGCTCTGTGGCTGCCATTTTATGCTAGCATTTAGATAAGAAAGCATGGAGAAACCTCTTGGGTACTAGATAGTTAGATCTTCTGAATTTCTTCCCAGGCTATTATTGGCAGTTACTGAAATCAGTTTTTCTTTGCTTAATGTTTGCATTCAGGGAAGCCTTTATAGAAAAAGACAAAAATCATACAGTGCTTCTCCTCTCCACAGGAAAGAAAACACCATTTATTTTGTACAGCAATGGAAAATGTGTGATTTTTATATTGTTACGTTTTGGTAAATACAAAGTGGGGAATGACAGAGCAGCACAGTAACCAGCATGCCCGTCAGTTAAATAGATAGATTGTAAACCTACTCAAACAGCTATAGGACACTCTGCTGTCAAAGCCGACAGTCAATCCCCGGTCACAAGCTTTGCTGTCTTTCAGAGGTGGATGCAAACTGTTTAGCTTTCTCAAGCCCACATTCTCCATCTGTCCACTGACCCGTGCAGCTGCCCTACCCTTTGCTTCACTGGAAGATTCGTGATTGCCTTGATGGAAGAAAGTAAAGTGCAGAAATGACAGCACCTTCAATGGGACTCAACAAAGAATGATAGGGTAGCCTGCAAGCCTTATAAGTATCTGGAGAGCTTAGAATTAGAAAAAGGAAGATTTGAGAAAATCTGGATGTAACACCTGCCAGCAGCTGAATATATTCGAAAGAAATAATTAATTTAAAAATATTATCAACTGTAAACAGCAACCAAGTCTGATTCAGAAAGGGTAAAATGGGCAGAGTATTTCTGACAAGGGTGAGCAAGCTGTTTGCCTTTGAAGGTTTGCTGGGTCATAGATCAGAGACTGCATACCCGAAGGTGTAACTGGAGCTGGCAGTGGGCAAATTCATGGCTAGCCTATTCATATGAAGGAGATTCTCACACATTTTCTCTCTCTCTCTCTCTCTCTCTCTCTCTCTCTCACACACACACACACACACAGAGACACACAGAGTTTGTGTCTCTCACACAGTTGTGCATCTACATGTGCATTAGTCTTTAACATGCCACTACTTTTTGATTGTTTTGTTTGTTTGCATTTATGTGCACACATGTACACACACACAGTGGCTAAAATCCTCTTGCTTAGCGTATTAAATTGCACTAGAGTACTATGAGGATTAGGTGAGTCACTTTCCTCATAAGTTCCATTAAAGAGGCCTACTCTATCTGTGGGTTACTTTAGCATAGTGAGTCACAGTTAGAGTCAGCCTATTTGAATCATGGAAATTATGGAGGAGTTGACTTACCAAATCCCTGTTGTTTCAATAGGCCTATTATAGTGTGATTTACTACATTAAGCAACAGAATTCTGGTCCAAGACACATAAAAATATATCCATTTGTAAGAGAAAATATATGTCTAGGAGATGATGGTCAACTCTCCTTGGGTGGTGTCTACTACACTCATAGTGTCATTTTCTCCAGCTTTCAATAGCTGTTAGGCAGCTAGTGGGAAGCCTTATATGAGGTGGGATGACAACATATATGGATAATCTCTTTACCAATGAATGGGGGTTTGGTTACAATGAAGGGAGTGACAGTTTGTTAGCTGTAATAAATATTTCTGAAGACCTCCATGGGCTAGAGGCTATCTATAAACCCTCTATCAAATTGCAACTCATTAAGTCTGGAAGCCCTTGATTTAAATTACATCCTAAAATGGATCCCTTTTGATGAGAAATCTTCATTAAGTACACCGGAATCAAGAGAACCATGCAAATTGAAGTGACTTTAACACAACTTAGTGAGTCCTTATCTATCATTCTTTCTCCACTTCTCTCTCTTTCTCTCTCTTTTTGTGGGTAGATGAGCGAGAGAGAGAGAGAGAGAGAGAGAGAGAGAGAGAGAGAGAGAGAGAGAGAGAAGGCTTTCCAGAGTGCTAAATCTTCTCTCCTATGGAAATTAGCAGTGTGTGCTCAGTATGGAAGAACTGTGCAAACTGAAAAGGCTGAGAGTGCAGCTCTCACGTCCTCTTGTATTTGTGTTTTTCTTTCACATGACTAATGCATGAGTAATACCTCAGTAACATTGGACAGAGCTAATGAGACTCCCACAGTTGCACAGACCAAAAGTTTGCATGAGGGACCTAGAACAATGTCTGGTCACCACACCCTCAAACAGCTCCCCCCCCCATCCTTGTTCTGACTTCTGGGATGTTTTATTCAACCAGAAAAGTCTGCCCTGTCTGTGGACAACACATGGGTCTGGAACACATGTTGTCAAAATTAAGTGGGGGAGGGTGGAGTGGGAAAAATGACAAAATTTCGCAGCACTTTGAAGACTAAAAGATTGGTCTTGATGTTTTCTTTTGTGTTTGGATTTGTCATCATTGCAATGGCAATGACAGAAAAAAATGTTTCGCCCCTTAAACCAAGATGTATGAGCCTTATGAACCTTGTTTACAACTGAAATTGGGATCTTCCCCTTTGAAACAAGGGACCTAAAGTCAAATACTTCTGTGGAAGCTGCCCAGAGGTGCAACTGGAATTTTAAACAAAGTGCTTACCTATTTTTAAAGGAGAAGCCCCAGTTTCAGTGGGAAACAAGGTATGGGGAGCACTCATTTTGACTGAGAGAGGAGAAGGATTGCCTCCTTCTGTTACCACCAGAATAGCTGTAAATATAGTTGCATCAGAGAGTGCAACACTGGTGAATGTAGGCATATCAATGCATCTCCTCAACTGCCTGAATTCAACCACCTATAACAATATAGGACTCTTTTATTTTCTGTATTTGAGATCCGTGTGACGTGGAAGTACTTCAGTCAAGCCTCTGTTCATGACCTGAATTCAGTCCCAACAGGTTCAGGTAGCTGGCTCAAGATTGACTCGGTCTTCCAATGAGTATCCAGCTTACTTACTGTTTCTTGTATAATTATGCTGTAAACCACCCAGAGAGTGCTCTAGCACTATGGGGCAGTATATAGGTCAAATCAGTAAGAACAAGAACAACAATCATCATCATCATCATCATCATCATCATAATGGAAGAACCATCTAAGTACACAACTGTTTATTCATCAGCCTTTCTCATTTATAATGAATGCATGGCTGGTGAAGGGACATGGTCAGTGGCCAAAGCAGCATTAGGAATGAGCCTAATGGATGAGGACCTTCCCCCTCACACATTCATCCTTAGGTGAAGGAGTTTCAGAGGCAATTTGAAACTCAGTAGAGAGTTGTAATCAGCTCTGTATCACTGGAAAGTCCCTTCAAAGTTGCAATCAGTTCTTACTACTTTAAGAAAGGTCTGAAGATACATCCTTTTAAACTGGTTCACAAAAGTGTTTGACTCCTTGTGATAACTTTAACTGTTTTTCAGTTAATCTGATTGTAATAGTCTTTATGATTGTATTCTTTTTTAATCTGTTGTTTTCATTCTGGTTTATGATGTGTGTAAGCTGTCTTGTACTACTACTCTGTAGTGGAATGGTAATGTAAAAATATAATATGTGAATAAAAATAAATTGAGCTGGGGGTGCAGGCTCTGGCCTTCAGAGAAAACACATTTAAAGTCTCTCTCAGGATTCCTAACCCTTTTCTACAACAATGAATAGAACCAGCAGTAAAGTTGTGGCTTTCTCTAACCTAGGATTGTGACCCCAGGGCTTCATGCCTGTGCCCAGACAGGAAACATGAGCCTTCAAGGTTTCTACAATACTAGCCAACACATATTCTATTAATTCCTGTGTAAAAATGTCAAATTCAATTATACTTTGGAAGTGTTGTATCTTACATCACTTATATTTAATTTTCTTTTGGAATGTAGGAGTTTCAAAAGCTGTGTATGAAACCTGTCATGGTTGAATTTGTTCAAAACTCAGTTTCTGTCTGAAGTTATGAAAAACTGTTCAGTTTTCGCAAATTGTTCAAAAGAAGACTTTCTAAAATGGCAATTTTCCACTCCTCTAATTAGGAAATTCAACAGCTTCAGCTATGCTTAGCATTGAAGCATGGTAGACAGACATGTGTCTGTCTACCATGCAGGCATTAAAATGAGTAGTCTTTCAGGGAAAAAAAAGTATTCTAATTCAGCATTAACATGGTGGAATACACAGGGATTCAAACCTTGACGTTTAAGCATCTCATAGTTAAAGCATTAAATCAAGTGCCAGTTTCACTTTCTTCACCATTTAGTTTGTTAAAGACTTCAGGTTACTGAATGTGAAGAAGTTTATGGATTTTGATTAAAAAAATTATTAAAACCGAACTGAAACAAATTTATTACTCATCCCTACTACAGACAGAAAATGTTCTGCTAATTTAGCACTGGAGATAATCTGAAGCACTTACTCTGGTTAAAATGTGCAGAACTCACAAAGCCTCCCATCAGATGAAAGGTGCTTCTTCAGCTTGGTTGTCTATTGTGTGAGAACGCTCGCCTCACTATATAATAGAATCGTTCTCCTCTGTGCCTCTGTTGGCAGCTTCAGTAATCTGTCACATATAACATTTTGGGAGGAAAGGCACCAGATTCCCTGCCTGAGACCAGAAAACACTGAGCACTTTATAGAAAGTAAATCAATTAAAAGAAAAAGGACTCTTCCCAACTTGGCAACATAAAAATTCCCATACTGTCAAAGGAGACAATTTGTCCCCACTCTTCCTGAATAGAGCTGGCACTATTCACTTCAGAGCTTCAGGCGATCTCATGGTACCTTACTGGGCTAAAGAGATCAAGGGCACCTCATTATTTTTTGTCAAGCTCAAAGTTTCAGGCGGCTGATTATTCTGCTCAATAACAGTAATCTTTTTAATCACAGCCTGCCCGGTAGTACAATATTTGCTGCTGATGTTTCGGAACAATTTGGATGTGGTGGCTTTTTGAAGGCAGTCATAATCGCAGGGAAATCTGAGCTGTCCCTCAATGGGCTTTTGTTGTGCGGCAATATATAATGCCACAGTTGTGGAACTAGGAGTAATAAAACAATAAGAGATATAAAAAAGTGTCTTCTATATGTGTTACTGGCAAAAAAACAAAACAAAAAAAAACCATCACCAACAAGCAGCAATTCACTGAAGAGTCCCTAGTGAGGGACAACTGACATTGGGCATTGTACGATATACAATTATCCTCCCTCCACCAGCCAAAAGAAGACACAAAACATAGGGGTAGATAGTTTCAAAAAAGGCACTACATCAGAAATGAAGCTTCTTTAAGAAATTAAATGTGTTCATCTAGCTTAGCACAGGGTCTCTGAGCTCTTTAAGCTACATACTGGTTTGCTTTTCTTTGGTGGTTGTCGTTGGGAGATAAGTGAGGCTTCCATTTGCAAGCAGATTCTACACAAGCATCATTTCTGGTGACTGCCTTCAGAGAGGAAAATATTTTATCATGTTCTGATGGTATAACTGCTCAGTTAGGTATCTGGCTACAGAGCCAGTGGTTGGAAGTTCAGTTCCCCACTGTGCATCCCAGAAAGCCAGCCTGTGGTGCCTTGGGCAAGCTGCACAGTCACAGAAGTGCCCCCAGAAGAAGGGAATGGTAAACCACTTTTGTGTACTCTGTCCCTAGAAAACCCTGAAAAGGGTCATCATCATAATTGATAGCATGCAGTTATTATTAAATGTCTGGATAGAGTTTCCTCTAGTTTGACCATAAAGTTTTCCTTTTGACTGTCTAGATCAGAGGTCTCCAAACTATGGCCTGTGGGCCACATCTGGCCCACCTTGCCTTTTTATCCGCCCCGGCGTGTGTGCGTTCATGTGTGCGTGCAGCAGGCGTGTGTGCGGGTGTGTGCATGCGTGCATGTCTTCCTTCGGCCCTCGAAAATGTGGAACATATATGATGTGGCCCTCACGCGGAAAAGTTTGGAGACCTCTGGTCTAGGTCTTCAGTACAGAATGATGAAACAGAAATAGAATGAATACACTGACCATCTTTTTATTCAGAAGAAGGAGAGGACAATGCTATGTCATGATGCAGCATGCTTCTTGTTGGCCTTCTTAAGGAAGACAGTGGGAAGCTTTTGCTAGTTTGGTTTTAAAATCACTAAAACTCATAGCTATTTTCTCTCTCTTTTTTGTAAGCTTGTGGCTTTAGTACTGCAGCCAAGACTCTGCTCACAACTCTGCTCCCAATGGGCTCAGGTAACTGGCTCAAGGTTGACTCAGCATACCATCCTGCCAAGTTTGGAAATTGAGTACCCTGCTCACGGGGGTGGGGAGCAATATGTTGCCTGCATAATTAAACTATAAACCACCCAGACAGTGCTTTAAGCTCTATAGTGAGGTATATAAGCAGAACACTTTGCTTTGCTTTAAGTTCATTCCCCTTTTGACAAACCTATGAACGGGTGAATGGTCCTGTGGTGAAGGAAAGGATATCAAAACTAGCCTTAACTTTAAAGCAGTGAGGTCTACATAAGATTGCAGCTTTCAAGCAAGGCTAGGGGAACCTGCCACCCTTTGGGGCTGTTGGAGTCCAGTTCCCATCATCCCAGCAAGCTTGGCCAGTAATAGGAGATTATGAAAGTAGAGGCACAGCAGCATCTGAAGGGCCACCACTTCTTCAGGACAAGTTGAAACCTGCTATCTTATCCAATATACCTGAAAACAAGTCCCACTGAACACAATAGATCTTTCTTTGATATATATTTGTATAAGATTACTCTATGAATGCCTGCAATCCTATACACACCTATTTGGGAGCAAGGCCTATTGAACTCAGTGGGACTAACTTCTGCATAAACATGTGTAGGACTGTACTGTTTTATCATTTTATACATAAATTATAAAAATAACTTTTTAAAATGGGAAAATAGATTGAAAGATACATTGTATGAAGCTCTTCCTCTGGAAGAATTAGGAAACAAAAATTAAATGGTCATAAAAATAATGAAACACTCCCAATACTACCTGTAAAATATTAAGCATGTGAAGCACAAGGACTGCATATATCTTACAGGCCCTTGAGGCTTTTGAATGGGCGTGCTGAGATTCTGCAAGACTAAGTTTTTTAATTAATTTGTCAGTTAGTTGTTTGGAACAACACAATTAATCAGCTCCAGAATCTTTAACCAGTTGACAGCTCTAATGACTTTACAGTTTAAACTCATTGATCTGAATTGTCAGTGGGGACATCAAAAAGTTTCAGATAATTGGACATGCAGATAAATGGGAGTTCCCATAGCACGGCGGAAGGAACAAGAGGAATCAGATTGGTGTATGATTCAGAAAAGCAAGGGGCAGCAAACAGATTTTGTTCTATAGGCTTTCAAATATCAGGGCATCCCTTTGAGAAAATATTGAGGTTACCATCAATTTACATTCTGCCATGAAATACCATGGTAAGCAGTGAAAAGACAACAGCAAATCTGCTGCTTGGAAATGCAGACTATAAACCTTTGTTCTGTACTTGTCACAGCATGTCCTATTTATCATTTACATAGCCCTTCTCATTCAGTGACCCCTCTATCTTTTTATTTTATTTAACAGAAGTGTAACACTTTCCTTTTAAAAAGTTTGAGTTTACAAAAAAATAGAAACATCCAAACCCTATCAGAATAAGGGTGCTTCTTTCCATTTGTGCAGCTATGCATGCAAGAGAGTTGCATAGAAGCTGCCAGAGAGCCCTGTTTCTGTGCCTCTTCCTTCCATACCAGATCTCGCCTGAGGTGTTGGCACACATTGGAACCCACTGGGAGGTACCTGCTTCTCATATTACATTCCTGGCCAGAGCTGTGCATAGAGGTTCATCTTCTTACATTCCTAGTAAGTAGAACGGAAGGTAAATCTACATATGAAAAACATGTCCGGATATCTCTCATAGAAGCCTAGACTTGCTGAGACGTGAAGGAAATAGCCGTATCTTGATACTCTCCTGAGTGTGCAGTTGTACACAAGAAATGGAGTGGGATAATGTTCCAATATGCTCTCCTGACAGCACAGCAGAGAAGGTGTGCAACTCAGTGTGCAACACCCTTCATTCAAATGGTTAGAGTGCTGGGTTAAGATGTGGGAGATCAAGTTCCTGTAGAATTATGAAATTCATTGGGTGACCTTGGGCAGTCACTCTTTCCATTTGACTTACTTCACAGAAGTGTGCAGGTACCACGGGCAAGGAGAGAGCCATGTACACCACCCTTCTCTCACTGGAGGCCAGCGAGGATAGACATTTAACAAACAAATGTTACACTAAATTGCAGTGGCAACCCTTTTTTGGATTTTTTCCAATACCTTCCCTCATATACTACTTTCCCCCTTTCTCCCTAGTCTGTGTTTTGTTTGTTTTGTGGGGGGAAAATAGTCTGAGCCAAAAACTCCTGTTCAGCTCTAATTGAATATATGTTGCCTAACACAGTCAGGTCCTAACTTGAGGTCCTGCCTCTAGGCACTACAACAATACAAATAATAACCTGGGGCCATTCAGGCTCCCTGTGAGCAATAAATGGGGCTTTTGTTTGCATTGTGCTTTGAAGAGGGGATAAATATTGGTGTCACAAGAGTGCACCTCTTTTTATAGCTCTTTGTCAGCATGAATGACATTTTACCTAACGAGCATCTGTAATTGCTAATAGAAATTACATGCATAAGTTCCTGCACATTTGCATGACATCTACCCTTTCAAATTATTTCAATGCTGCTTTTGGGGGGGGGGGGGGATCCTGTGTGTTGAAGGAAACTGGAGGACCAGTTTTGATTTTGCCAGGAACACTATAGTAAATTATTGATAAATGTCTGGAGAAAACATGCTTTAATGGACTATTAAGGCATTTATTTGAATTAAAAGATAAAACCAGTCACTCACTGAAATGATCTAACCCACACTTCACAGGCAATTGCACCAATTATTCAAAAGCATCTGCGACGCACACCCACTTTCCACTTCCAATATGACACATGGAGATAGAATCTGCCATTTCTAGGGCCATACCTCAATTACTGGAGAGGAAAAACAACTTTAACGTATGTATTCAATTAAACCCATTTTTTAATCAATCTCAACCTTGCCTGACCAAGACTGCTTTGATCCAAGTCAAGCTTGCTTGCAAAATAATTAAGGGATAGAAAAGCCCAAGACTGGAGTTGAATACCTTCTCAAAGTATGAGCTAGAAATTATTCCTCTAGGTCTGTCTTACATATACAGTATAGCTGGAGAAATGCTCCAGAACTTTTTAGGGAACACATACATTTCTAATTGTGGCAGCTTTGGTGGCTTTTGGTCCATATCCAGGCACAATTCAAAGTGCTGCTTATGACGCAGAAAACCTTCTGTGGCTTGGATCCAGCCTGTTTGAAGGATGACATAGTCTGATACGAGTCTGGCTGTATTTTCAGGTCTTCACTGAAGACTCTTCTCCCTTGAATAAGGAGTCCCGCGGAAAAGATGGGATAAATACATATGTAACATAACATAACATTGAAAAAAGCAAGAAGTTCTAAGACATAGAATTTTCAAGGCTGATTTCATTTAATAGTTATCATGTGCTGTCCAGTTGATTTTGATTTATGACAACCCTTGCCAGGGTGTCCTAGGTATAAAATTCTCGGACATATTTATCATTTCCTTTTTCTGGGTACTCCAGGGCCATGTAGCTAGAACAAGACTACACAGGCAGTAGGGAGTAAAGTTTCAGCCCCTGCCTCTAGTCAGGTACTCCTTCTCACTGACTGATATCCATTTCACATCAGGCAATTAGGATGACATCATCAGCCCATGACTGTAATTTTAATTTATTTTATTTTAATTTAATTCTTCATATCCCCCTGTGAGGTTCTGAGACTCCCTAGAGCTTCCTTTCCACTTGGGGAAGTCATTGGGATTGGTGTGGGAAGGAAGAGGCTCTAATAGCCAAAAATTGCTGCTGGGTTTCTGATGCCAATCCCACTCCTATCAGCAGTAATTTTGAGCTATTAGAGGATCTCTCCAGTCCCAAGGCTCCCAAAGCCTTCCCCAGGTTGAAAGGGAGCCCTAGAGAGAGCCATAGTTGCTCAGTAAATGTGTGAGGAAGGACAGCAAGTTAGCTCTGCTCCTTCCATCCCTGGTTTTGTCATGAAGAGCAACAAGTTGGAAGAGACTCATCAGTTTGTAAGGACTCTCCATGTCAGCCTTCACAGATTGGATAATCAAGGTTCTGCCTTACATGGACAGCCTTCTGTTCTGTGCAAAATAAATCTGTAGACATATTTCGGATTTTAGAAATTTTGAAATACGGCAAACTTGCTATATAAGTTCTTCAAAATTTCAAGACTCCATGATCAGATTTTTCTCCACCTGAGCCAACCAAGATGACCCTAGCATGTTTGATTTGTGCTAAATCTACAATCATCTATTCACATGTTTCTTCTGGTATAGAGTTCTGAACATCTTCTCTTCTTAGCCTTCATCTCTCAATAAATAAATTGAATTAAATAAATGCATTTATGCTGGTGCGTCTTTAGAAATGACTGGACCTGTATTTCAATAAGATGCTAGTTTTCTGTCTAATCTGATTCTTATACCACAATAGTAGTATAGGTGAACACAGATATCTTTTGTAAGTTTATTCTGTTTCACTGCTTATTAATTCTCACATTCCTGTCTCTTGCTGTTACTTTCTCATGGATTAATCCCAGGTACCATAAAGAGGTTACTTCATTAGATGATTTTTGGTCTTCACTCTACAGGGGCTGCAGAATGGAGCCCTGTATGCATCTTAGAGTGTAGACAGGATCACGGTAAAGGTAGGAAAATTACATCAAATTCAATTATTTCACTGGCATTGTCATGAGAGACTTAGGATCCTGGAAAGATTTAAAGAACACTAAATTGGAAAGAAACGTTAGAATTTAAATTCAAGTTTATAAAGTGTTTCAAGTCAAGTGGAAAGTATTTTGTTGAGCAGTCTACAGCATGGGACTGGGCAGAAAGCTCTAAAGGGGTTAAGTCAGTCGCAAGACCTGGGGACTGGTGCCAGTGATATTGTATCTGGACAGGTTTAAATTGAATTTTAGCCACCAAATGTACACGTTCGGATCTCTAGAGGAAGCTGTTTTTTCCATGTGGGTGAGGTAGACAGAGGCAGCTGTTAAAATTGAATCCACAGCATCAAACAACTTGTGAGCTGATTGAATTTAAAATTGGAATTTCTTATTCCTTGATTTTTGCCTCAAAATAGGGTGAGGAGGTGCAGGTGGCTGATAAACAAAACTATATCACTCAGCCATAAGGTTAAAAAAAGAACCCGAAGCAACAAGAATGTAATCTTTTGATGTGGGGGCAGGAGAGGAGGAATCAACAATGAATTATAAAACTGCTTTGTGAGCTGGTGAAAATCAGCACAGGTCTGTTGACCTTAAAAGTAGGAATACTGGTTTATACTGAATGTGGATAAAGGATTAACTGACTCTGCTGTTGGTTAAGCCAAACCTAAGCACAACATTAGAAGTAGTGATGTTGACTTCAGAAGTAATTACATTCTTACTCACAAGCAGCTAAACTACAAGCTAATAATTTTATGAACTATTCACATGTGCAATTGGCTCAAAATTTCCTCTCAAGGAGGTATAGGGGAGCTTCATGAGCCACCGCACCATATAGCTGGTGGTGGACAAATGTAGATAAGGCATGGGCAACCTGTAAGTTTGTAACCACCACACCTGTGCTTTTTGTGTGAGAGGGGTCTTGTCTGAACACCCCTGAGTTGTGTTTTATATCTTTCTTAATCTCTTTGAAACATCCATAATGGTAAAAGTGGGTTGCATATATGAACACATAATGCAATCCCCAGCATGGATGCCAACTTTTGCTCCAATGTCTCAGGCGACACCAATGATACCTGAATACATTAGTCTACCTCTCTATAGATGTGTGTCTAATCATTTACTGCAGATTCCTGATCCTGATTGGGGTCATGAACTTCAGTACCCTTAAAGATGCCACTTGCTACAGGTCCAAGTAGTTTTCCTTCTCTGTTAAATACCTGCTTTAGGTGAAATAGTTCCATTCAGAAAATGGTGCAAGAAAAGAGAGTGAGAACCTTCACCATGCCCACGGGCAGCTCTCTCTCCCTCCCTCCCTCCCTCCCTCTCTCTCTCTCTCTCTCTCACACACACACACACACACATCCCTATATTATCTAGATCTAGACATAGATATAGATTTCAAAGTTCTGGTTTTCAGTTCTAAAGCATCTCACCATTTAGAGACAGAACATTTGAAGGACAACCTCTCTCTGTAGCACCCTATATTTAAGATCTTAAGCAGAAAGTCATCAAGCAGTACCCCTGTCATTTGAGGTAAGGTAAGTAGCTATTGTTCTGATGTGTAACTTGTACTGTGGACACGAAGCTACTATTAGGCCAGAATATAGAGAAACAGAATGGTTTCCTACAGGCAAAGTTATCAGACAAAGGTGCATTTTATTCCCTTATCTGTTCAACCTGTACGCAGAACATATCATACAGAGAGCCAGACCAGATTCATGTGGAGGAGGAGTGAAAATTGGTGGAAGAAGCATCAATAATTTAAGATATGCAGATAACACCGACTTATTGGTAGGAAGCAGCAATTACTTGAAAAGACTTTTAGAGAAAGTGAAAGAAGAAAGTGCCATAGCAGAACTGCAACTGAACATTAAGAAGACAAAAATCATGAGTAAAGAAGAACTACTTTAATGTTGACAATGAAGAAAATGACTTTGTGAAATATTTTGTATACCTTGGTTCAATCATCAATCCAAATTGAGACTGCAGTCAAGAAATCAGAAGAAGTCTGAGAAGGGCAGCAATGAAGGAATTAGAAAAGCTCATCAAGTGTACGATTGTGTCACTATAGATCAAGACCAAAATCATCCACACTCTTGTGTTTCCAATTAGCATGTATGGGTGTAAAAGCTAGGGAGTAAAGAAAGGTGGCAGGGAAAAAATTGATTTGTTTGAAATATGGTGCTGAAGGAGAGCTGTATGGGATACCTTGAACTGCCAGAAAGAGAAACAAGTGGGTCTTAGATTTTTTAAAAAATCCCGAATTATCTCTGGAGACAAAAAATTATGAAACTGAGTCTGTCCAGCTTTGGGAACATCATGAGAAAGCTAGATTCTCTGGAAAAGACGATAAGGTTGGGAAAGGTTAAAGGCAGTAGGAAAATAGGATTAGCAAATATGAGATGGATTGACTCCCTGGCTTGAGTTTTCAAGAGCTGAGCAGGACTGTTAAGCACAGGATATTTTGGAGAGCTGTCATTCATAGGGTCACCATAAATTGGAGGTGACTTGACAGTATGTAAGAACAAGTTTTGACCCAACTCCGGGAGGCAGTGGAAGACAGGAGGGCCTGGCGTGCTCTGGTCCATGGGGTCACGAAGAGTCGGACACGACTAAACGACTAAACAACAACAACAAAGAACAAGTAGCTATTGGACAGGGATTTCTTAGATTGTGGCATGTTCTTCAAGAGATGTCAAGATAAGTTTCATTCAACCACTTGTGAGGACCTCTAATCTGACAGAGAGGGTCATCTGGTACTCATTTTTATTTGTTTCTATGCTAAAGATAGTTTTAGATTTTCACACCTTTTAGGCTTCAAGCTTTTGTCATCTTTTAGGCTGTAATCTCTATCTCAATGCAAGCACAACTGAATTCAATGAGTCTTATTCCTGAGTAAACAGAAATAAAGATTCCATTGTCAGTCTTTATGGGCTTTGTTACTTGTTTTATACAATTGTGTTTAACTGTCTAAGTTGTCAATTTACAATACTTTCCCACTAAATTGTAACTTTTAACTTTTTTTTAATTGTAAAGCTCCCTGAGAATGTTATTAGAGAAACAAATATCAATAAAAAGAACACTAGAAGGGGTGCAGGTTTTAATTATTTAATGAAATATCTAATGGTGCCCAGAATATGTGGCAGAAATTTCTTTCTCATATGTTAATTTTTCAGCTGGGGTTTTACATCACAGATTAAACACAAGCTTGCAGAATCTTGCATGAGGCATTCAGCAAGTAAATAAAGTGATCTGTTTGGAGGGCAATAGAATGAGCAGACCAAATCTCAGCATACTTAAAATGTTCTGACACACACTTCTTTTTAAATCTATGTTTCATTGTCTCTTCTTTCCTCCTACTCTTTCCCTCTTGCTTCCTGATGCATGTTCCCGATAAGGGGGAAAGGATGTGCTACTACAAACAGATAAAGCTTTTGCATAGTAATAACCCTGCAAACACACAGTTGCTTTTCCGTACCCTGAAACCATTGTTTTGAAAAGGGTAATGGTGGCTGGATGAAAGAATCTAGGCTGGTAATTTGAAAGCCAAACATTATCCCTCAGAGGTCTAATTTTCCTGAGGCCACCAATCTAAAACCTTCCAAATTAGGACACCTTGTCTTCTCCATAATTCTACACTTCTGAGGATTGTTTTTTATTTTTGTAACAAACAGAAACACGCGAATTGACCTCACTGGGAGTACAGTACTGATTTTCATCTTGGTTTCAGGCATCTCAGAGTAGGTTTTGTGGCACTACCTAATCCCTCTTAAAGCGTTATTTCTGTATTGTTGTTATGTGCCATCAAGACGGAACCAACTTATAGTGACCCTAATAGGGGTTTCAAGGAAAATGGGATATTTAAGGAGTAGTTTTATCAGTTCTACACCCCCCAATGAGTTTCCCTGGCTGAGCAGGGATTTGAACTCCCTCCTCCACACCACACTGGGTATCTTTTTGTATATTCGTGCCTATTTCTCCATTTCTTTTGTGAAACTGCTCTACCACACTGTACTCAGCCTTCTCCTTGTAAGGCTGATATCAGCAGAATTAAATCTGTTTTGTCTCTGGGTCTTTTTCACGTCCATTTCTTCTTTATTAGCAGGCATTAGTATGTCAGTAGCTCATATAAATCTTACCAGAACCAAAGGCATTGTTTGCTTTGTGCTGCTCTCTCAGGTGAGAGACAGACCATGCCTCAAAGAGCTTACACAGTGTGTTGACAAGACAGACAAGCAAACAAAAGTAGACAGACAGTTGCTCAGAGTTTCATTAGCAATAGCTTACACAAAATCAGGACATCAGGAGGGGACAAAGAGGGAAAAACAATAAAGAAAGAAAGATCTTCTATTTGAACTGCTTTTGCCTCCATTCCCATTTCACAGTGTTTGGACTGGTGCTCAGATTGGCAGTTCATTCATGGGCTGACAGAAATTAGAACTTCTGCTACCAGTCAAAGTTACTGAAAGGTTTTTTAAAAATAAAAATAAATAATGTGTTAAATAGGAAGAAAACACACACAGAGAGAGCCTTCTACCCTCAGGGAAGGAAATAAAGATGAGGCGAGCTTCCTTACTCATCCTATTCTGGCGATGCTGTTATTTTAGATTGTTTGGATTTACACTAACAAAGGTTAAAGAAAGACAAAGAAAAGGAATGTGAAGAAAGTATTTTGTTTAAATTATGGTAGTTGCTGTCAGACCCCAAACTAACCATTTCAGAAAACAAATGTAGTAATAAAGAAGATGGGGAAAAAAACACACAGAGAATGTTACTTCCAGGACCTCTCTCTCTCTCTCTCTCTCTCTCAATCTCTTCAGTGTTTGCCTGGAGATGGTATTTTATGAGACAGCATTCATAAAGAAATGAAATGCCCCCACACTGTGCACTTCTTCAGTGTCTACTAACTATCATTGTGACAGCATGGTGTCATTTTTATTTTGATATTCCCATTGTAGCTTCCCCATCCTGACCACCAAGGTTGGAGCAGCTCCTATCACTCCTGTCTGGTTTTCCCCAGAGATTGTTGTTGTTTAGTCGTTAAGTTGTGTCCGACTCTTTGTGACCCCTTGGACCAGAGTACGCCAGGCCCTCCTGTCTTCCACTGCCTCCCGGAGTTGGGTCAAATTCATGTTGGTAGCTTCGATGACACCATCCAACCATCTCATCCTCTGTCGTCCTCTTCTCCTCTTGCCTTCACACTTTCCCAACATCAGGGTCTTTTCCAGGGAGTCTTCTCTTCTCATGAGATGGCCAAAGTATTGGAGCCTCAGCTTCAGGATCTGTCCTTCCAGTGAGCACTCAGGGTTGATTTCCTTCAGAATGGATAGGTTTGTTCTCTTTGCAGTCCAGGGGACTCTCAAGAGTCTCCTCCAGCACCACAATTCAAAAGCATCAATTCTTCGGCGGTCAGCCTTCTTTATGGTCCAGCTCTCACTTCCATACATCACTACTGGAAAAACCATAGCTTTGACTATGCGGACTTTTGTTGGCAAGGGGATGTCTCTGCTTTTTAAGCTGCTGTCTAGGTTTGTCATCGCTTTCCTCCCAAGAAGCAGGCGTCTTTTAATTTTGTGGCTGCTGTCACCATCTACAGTGATCATGGAGCCCAAGAAAGTTAAATCAAATATTTTTATGCTATTTGGGGTAGATTTGTTGAATTTGTATTAGTGAAAGGAAAGGGGAAAGCCTCTAAACATCAATCTATACAATTTTGGAAAGGAAGTTTGTAATAAAAATATTGTTCAATGGGGTCCCGTGGGTATGGGGTGCACGGTAGAATTTAGTGTATAGTAAGCACTGTTATTTGTATTTTTGTGTTTGTTTTTGTTCTAAAAATAATAAAAACCATATATATATAAATATATATTAAGAAAGTAAAATCTGTCACTGCCTCCATATCTTCCCCTTCTATTTGCTAGGAGGTGATGGGACCAGTGGCCATGATCTTAGTTTTTTTAGTTTTATCCCCAGAGATAGTGTACTTTAAACCAGAGGTGAGGGAAACTTTGATTATCTAGGTGTATTAACCTAAACTTCTATTAGTTCTGTTTGACAGGACTCCTGCTAAGCAACCCCTGGAAATGTAGTCACAAACATCTGCAAAGCCAGAGGTTCTGTATCCCTATTAGGTTGTATCCCACTCTATCAGAACTTGATGGAGACTCTTGAGATGGTAGTAGGCATTGTTTCTTAATTTTAAAATATGATGAGTTGACGCTGCTGTGGCTGCAGGAGCCTGAGGCGCCTGAGGGGGGACATGACTGAGACGTATAGAATTATGCAGGGGATAGATAAAGTGGATAGAGGGAAGCTCTTTTCCCTCTCACGCAATACCAGAACCAGGGGACATCCACTCAAATGCAGTGTTGGGAGAGTGAGAACAGACAGAAGAAAATATTTCTTTATCCAGTGTGCTGTTAGTCTGTGGAACGCCTTGCCACAGGATGTGGTGATGGCATCTGGCCTAGATGCCTTTAAAAGGGGATTGGACAGATTCCTGGAGGAAATGTCCATCGCAGGTTACAAGCCATGATGGGGATGTATAATCTCCAGGCTTAAAAGGAATATACCTAAAAATGCCAGATGCAGATGAGGGGTATCAGGAGACAGGTATCTAGTTGTCTCATGTGCTCCCAGAGGCATCTGGTGGGGCCACTGTGAGATACAGGAAGCTGGACTAGATGGGCTCTTGGCCTGATCCAGCAGAGCTCTTCTTATGTTCTTATGTACCTACTGTTTGATTGAGTGGGCCCTGGGTTTCTTCCCAAGTCTTCATGCTTGAAGTAAATCTACAGAATATTCCCACTAGCTTCATCACATCCAATGTGTTGAGGAATGAGTCAAAGTTCATCCAAATTGCCTTTCTCCTACTGAGCCCCAATTCCTGGGCATGAGCTGCTTTCTCCTTATCCTCCCAACTCCCTTCACAAAGTGACACCAAGCAAAGGAAAATCCCAGAAGCTGATTCCTTTTTTTCATCAGTTAACCACTTCTCACCCAAACACAATGCAATTGTCAGAGCTGTTTTTCAGCACATGTGAATGGTGGTGATTGATGAGCAGAAGAGGGTATTCTGTAGACCATCTTGACTGCTGCCATTTATGTCGTCAACTTTATTTTATTTTATTTCTATACTGTTCCATCTAGTGACCTTATCACTAATCTGGACAGTTTCCAACAGTGAAATAAACATCAGGAACATAGCCACATCCCATCCAACCCACAGATATAAAAATATAAAATATAAGAAGAATTATACTTGTTAGTAATTTTAGTCTCTGGAACTCCTTGCCACAGGATGTGGTGATGGCATCTGGCCTAGATGCCTTTAAAAGGGGATTGGACAGATATCTGAAGGAAAAGTCCATCACATGTTACAAGCCATGATGGGGATGTATAATCTCCAGGCTTAAAAGGAAGGTACCTAAAAATGTCAGATGCAGGGGAGGGGTATCAGGAGACAGATATCTAGTTGTCTCATGTGCTCCCAGAGGCATCTGGTGGGGCCACTGTGAGATACAGGAAGCTGGACCAGATGGGCCCTTGGCCTGATCCAGCGGGGCTCTTATGTTCTTACACTTCAAAAATTCTGCAAAGACCTGGATCCTCTGATGAGAACTGAGAGTTATTCCTTCTCTGGAATTCATCCTACAATCCTAGCATCAAAAGGGCTTCTCTCCAGTGTGGATTCTTTGATGGAAACGAAGCTCTTTCTACATTCCACCCATATAAATGGTTTCTCCCTGGTGTGAATTCTCATGTGATAAGCAAGGTTTGTGCTTCAGCTGAAGCTCTTTCCATACTCCAGGCATTGAAAAGGTCTATCTCTTGTGTGGATTCTTTGATGGGCAGACTGCTTCTATAAAGTCAGTACTTTCCACATTCTAAGCATATAAATGGCTTCTTCCCCAAGTGCAGCCTCAGATGGCAATCAAAGTTTGCTTTTTTAGTGAAATCCTTTCCACATTCGAACATTTATGAAGTTTCTGCCTGGTCTGGGCTGTTCTATGGGAGTCAAGAGATGCTTAGTGAATGAAATTCTGTCCATGCTCTGCATACTTAAAGGGCTTCTCCCCAGTGTGGATGGTCTTATGGGAGGAAAGATGAGTCCCTCGACTGAAGCTCTTTCTACATTTGAAACATCTGAGTAGTTTCTTCTCTTCATGCATTCTCACGTGGTGAGCAAGGCTTGAGTTGTGAATGAAGCTCTTTCTGCATTCCAAAAATTTAAACTCTTTCCACCCTGTGTGGATTCTCATATGGGAAGCAAGTTTTCTGCCTTCACTGAAAGTCTTTCCACATTTGGAACACTGTTTTCTATTCCACATTCATAAACAAGAGGTTTTTTAAAGAAATGAATTTTCTGGCTTTTTAAAATGGACGTTTAAGTATATATAAACTACACAAAAATTTCAACATCAACTTCCCTTATTTAGAATTACCCAGTGCTAGAGGATCATAGAAGATGATCACATGATGTACTATGGTTGTTGGGGAAGGGCAGAGCAAGAATGTGGCTATAGTCTCTCTGTGCCAAAATATTTTGAAGGGCTGTTTTGGACTTAATGAAATAGTGAAGCAAAAATGTGAGTGCAACACATATAACATAGAACCATACACATCCTTCAACCTCTCTGGTAAATCAATGTCGCCATGACTGCTCCACAGAATGCAGACTAGAAAGCTATCTTCCAATTTCCAAAACCTTTTCTTAGGCAACCTGAAGAAGAAAAACTACATCAGATGAAAAGCTCTACAAACATGTTATGTGCATGTTTTTCCAAAAGATGGTTCCTTGCTTTTGAAATAATAATAAAAAGAGAGAGCTGGGAGTTTGCAAAGAATGTCACTGGAAACCAAGGTCAAAGCCATCCATACTATATGAAAGAAAGAGAAGAAAATCAGGGGTAAATCAACTCATTTGAAATGTAGCATTGGAGCCTTACAGACAATCAGAAAGGCAGAAAAGTAGGTGCTCAATCAAGTCAAGTCTTAACTCTCTTTGGAACAAAAATGAGTAAATTGAGGCTATACTACCTTGAACATATACAGAACTGATTCAAAAAGACAATATTGCTAGGAAAAATGGTGTGGAGGCAGTAAGAAAAGAAGAAGACTTAACATGAGATGGGTTGACTCAACAAAGGGATACACAGCTGTTAGCCTGAGCAGAAATTACTGAGGAAGACAATACTACTAGAAATGGGGGGGGGGCAGTAGGAAGGGAGAACATCCTAACATGAGAAGTTCTTGGTTTGCAAGATCTGAGAAGAACTGTTAATGATAGGACATTTGGGAGGTAATCAACTTATATAGTCATCACACATCAGAAGTGACTTGATGATACAGTATATAACATCTTTTGAATTTTTTTCTAAATTACCAAGGAATTGTGTAGTGACAAGGTGGAATAGTATAAATAAATAAATAAATAAATAAATAAATAAATAAACAAACAAACAAACAAACAAATAAACAAACAAATAAATAGAGATGGGAGCTTAATGCTTCATAGAAAGCACAAAGCACCGCACCACAGGTGGTGCTGAGTTCCATCTTTTCCCCCCAGGCTGCCTGGTTCATTTACCGGGCTCTGCATGCTGCTGGGGTCCTTCTTTGGCAGCAGTGTTCCAATTGAGGCTGGAGCCAAGCCAGCCTTTCCCCATCTCCCCAGGCAGCCAACCACTCATCGCCTGTGCAGGAAGACTCCCCATCCCACCTCCTCGCCAGAGTGGTTTGCTGCCTGAGGAGGTGGGGAAATTTTTTCCAAATAAAACAAGTGGCTGAACCAACCATTCTTTTTCAAGATATGCAAAATTAGTCTTTTCCATTTATATGATATATGTTTTAAATCTAAGGATGTTTTATGGTTGCTTGTTTCTGCGTGGGAGCAAAAACTATTTTACTTTTTAAAAATCATAACGCAAAAGCCCTTTGCACAAAATCCACCAAATTTGGCACAGAACAAGAACAGACTGTCTCCTACATCTGTGCCAAATTTGGTGCTGATACAACGTCCAGTTTCGAAGTGATAATTTTTTTTGGGTTGCCTCCATTTTGAGAATTGCCTTGCATAATCTTGATTTGCTGTGCCAGCACAAGATCATTGCTGCATTCTCCTGCAGTAATAATATCAGAGGCACAATTCTTCTGCATCTCTAATGCAATGTGTTTCAATATTTTTCTCAGAAACGGTCAGGGTCTGGGGACTGCACATGCCTCTCTGTTCCCAAAAGGCCTCTTGCCCGTCCAGCCTGGAATAATGAGTCGAGACACAATAAAGTGGGTTAAACTAGGGCCGCAACTTTATTAAATTATTAACGCTTTTAATTCCTAATTCTTTAAGGGGGGCTGCCATAGTGCAAAACAGGTCTGAGACCATTGTCAATCTTACTTGACTGGTCCAGATCTTTTCCCAGCGGAATCCTAAGCCGAAAGGGAGGGTGCTGTTCTCCATCCCAGCACCCTCTTGGCCATACGCACCGAACGCCAGCCTAAAGCCTAGCCTCGGGACCCCAATAGACCCACGTCCCCTGGAGTCCCCTGTTTCCCCCTCCCCTCAGCAGAACCTCACTTACTAAAATTCTGAGGGGAGGGGTGTCAAACCCCCACTGGGTGTATCCCCTGTAAATCCCCTGCTCCTGTCCTGCTTTGCACTACCTGCCACGGAATGGGGCTACATGGTACGCCCTGAGCCCCCTACCAGGCAGAAAATTTCGGCCCTAAGGCCCCCTTGTAAGTCACGAAGAAACAAATCCAGCCCTAGATCAGATAGGTGCACCCTGTCTTCCCTATATAATTCTAGGCAACTGACCCTAATATCAGGATGCCCAATAACTGAACCCCCCAGAGCCCTAATGGCCCTACTGACTTCCCTATTAACTCCCTTCCAGGCCATGTCAATGCACCTAGGGTCACATCTGGCCCTCCATACCATCCTTGGTATGATCGCCGGCCACACTACGCATGTTCCAGGAAAGCACAACACCAATGCATGCAGGTCCTCAATGACCTGTAATATCAGTGCCTTGCCCCCACGCTGGGGTAAATAGTTGCCACTGAGGTGTATTAGCATGATGCCAGGGGGCATCTTTGGAGTACCCTGGGACACTGATTCTACTAACTCATCCCAGAGCATGCCTCTCCGGCCTCTCCACTCAAATGTGGCCCATGTGCCAAGGCCCAGATTGCGACCCCAACTGGATCATTCCACATACTTCGCTGCCCATAACACATAACTGTGGCCGCATAAACGCACTCGAACTCGGGTCAATAAGTTCCTTGAACATGAAACAAGAAGAACACAACAACCAAATGCCAGCACCTACAATTGTGGCAACGGTCGAACGTAACCCCTGTATCTGCTGGATAACTATTGCCCCACCTTCTTGACATTCTCAATGCAGTATCCCATAGCAGCTGCTGTAGATGCTGCACCTATATGAAATGAATGGGTGCCAAATCGCCAACCTAGAGTCCCGGCCTTTCATAAGGCCTGAGACGTGACTTTCCAAAATTGATATTTTCTAAGTGGGGACGAGTCCTTATGCCTCAAAAAACCTCCTTCCTCGTCACCTCTTAACTCTACATATTCTAACACCGCCTTAACAGGGCAGATTGCCTCTATAGAACATTGCCCCAACACAGTCATTTGGCCCTTACCCATCTGATCAGTCTTGGATCTCCTAAGAGTGATCACTACTTGCCTATCTGAAATTACCACATCCTTCCTCTGCAAAGAGGATAAAGATGTATCGCTCTTACCTGCAGCCACCAGCTCACTTATCCTCAGAGCCCCAAAAAAGGCAATAAGTGTTGCTGACTTAAAAAGACTTACCTCAAATTGATCAGAGCACACCTCCTCCCAAACGGTACCCAGCCGAGCTAAAATTTCTGGTGAAATAGGCTTGCGCCTGTCCCTGATACCTGCTCTTTCTCAGCTCCAACCTTCCAGCATTTTTCTAATGCGAAATGTTCTGGTGGTGTCCTGGTAACCTTGAGCTTTGGCATAGAAAGCTAATGCAAACATACGCCTTTGTATTGATCTGGGAGCCAAACCTCTCCTGTGCAAATGCACACAAAATTGCACCAAATGATCAACCTGGGTGGGCCAAACTTGCCCCAGCTCTGCAGCCTGATGGAAAGAAAAGAATTCCTTGCAAGCCGCCTCATAATGATGCCGAGTGCCAGGAGCCACCACCAAGCTCATAGCTCTATTCGCTTCTACCCTCCAAGACTTCATACCTCGTCTGGTAGGACCTCTGGGTATGGTCGTGCCCCTGGAGCCAGCGCCCTGAACCGGTAGATCTGTTGATGGGACAGGGCATCAGCCAGAGTGTTGTCAACCCCTGGGACATGTTTGGTGTGAAAAACTATATTGAATTGTAAGCAGCATAATGTGAGTGCTCTGACAAGTGCCATTACCCTCTGTGCCCTAGATGTGAGAGAATTAACTATGTGCACTACTGCTTGGTTGTCACACCAGAAAGTCACCACCAAGTTGGACCAATACTCAGCCCACAACCATACCGCACCCACTATTGGGAAAAGCTCTAAGAATGTAAGGTCTTTTGTGATTCCTGCTGCTTGCCAACTCAACGGCCAACTCCCTGCACACCACTGACCGTGGAAAAATAAGCTAACCCCAGGGATCCTGATTCATCAGTTTGTACCTGAAAGTTGGCTCCCAATCTCATCTCCATTCTTCAAAAGGAGACACTGTTGAACCCCTCTAAAAACCTCAACCAAACTACTAAATCCTGCCTCATGCCAGCCAAAATCTGGCATCTATGATGAGGTTTATTGAGGCCTTTCATAGCATCACAAAGCCGTTGTAAAAAGGCTCTGCCCAGAGCCACAACTTTATATGTGAAGTTCAAGTGTCCAACCAACACCTGTAGCTCCCTCAAAGTAACCTTGTGTTGAGCTAGCATGGCCTGAAGGTGCTGAGTCAAATCTGTTATCTTGTTCTCAGGCAGTCAACTGGACTGACTAACAGTATCTAACTCTATCCCCCCAAAAGTCAGGACTGGACATGGTTCCTCTGTCTTTTCTTCCGCCAATGGAACACTGAGCTCCTGAGTGAGCTCCCGAAAGGCATCCATAAGGAGCCCGCACTGGGAGGTACCCTATCTCCCACAAAATAAATAATCATCCAAATAATGGGCTACCTGCGCTAACCCCGCCCTCTTCTTGAGGGCCCACTCAAAAAATGAGCTAAACGTCTCAAATGCTGAACACGATACAGAGCATCCCATGGGGAGCACCCTATCCATATAAAACTGCCCTTCAAAAGCAAAACCCAATAACAGAAAGTCTTCTGGATGAACAGGTAAAAGCCTAAATGCTGATTTGATGTCAGATTTTCCTAAATCTGCCCCCACCCCACAGGCACGTACCATGCAAACTGCCGCGTCAAATGATGTATAACAGATGCTGCATAGCTCCTGAGGGATCCTATCATTAACTGAATCCCCTGCCGGGAAGGACAGGTGGTGGATCACCCTAAATTCACCTGGAGCCTTCTTTGGCACTACCCCAAGTGGGGATACCTTCAGATGTGGCACCGGTGGGATAGGAAATGGACCCAAAACTCTGCCTTCCGCCACTTCTTTATTGATTTTTTCCCTAACTATAGGTTCCTGACCCACTACTGATCTCAAGTTTTTGGTTAATGTGGCCACTCTTTCCCCCATGGCTGGGATCCTGAATCCCCACTTAAACCCTTCCAGCAAATACTTGGCTGCTGCCCTGTCTGGGTAACCTTGTAGCCACCTTTGCAAAACTTGAACCTTAATTGGGCTGAGGCCCTTTTGGAGGATTACCGGAACCTGGAGGCAGCTTCCTGGTGCCTCCGCTCTCCCTTGCCCCTGCTCCCCCTGCTCTACTTTTGAAACACGTGGTTGCCGTGTGGGGTCCCCCGCATGTGCTACATTGGTGATGAAACTTACAGGACTGTCTGTTACAAAACCCATGGGAGTTGAATTCCCAGCATACCAAGCAGAGTTGAACCACCTGCCCTGCCCAAGGGCGGAAAGAGCTGGGCTGAGTCCCTTTCTGCACCAAGTGTCCACCATCAAACCTTTCACCAAGGATTGGTCATGCAGGGGTCATGTATCTATGCCAAATCCCATCGTGTGGCATGTCCCAGCGCATGTTAGGGCACAGCGCTGCCCTCATATGGAATCATTCATCATAAGAAAGCCACACATGCCCTGGGAAATCCATATATGCCCTATATATCAGGTCTACGTACTGGATTAGGGAGAAGGCCCTTTCTGGTTGGGCTCTAACTATGGTTCCCTCATATATAAAAAAATTCCAAATTTTTTCAATAGTGGTGGGAAGGAGATGGACACCAAGCGGCAACAATTGATCACCCTCAGGGAGTGCCTCCCTAGGAACCGAATTGTAACCGGTGTTGGGAATCTGTCTGTTGGCTAACCCCTCTGAGCCTAGACTCGTGCTTGCCTGAGGGGCCACCCCTGGCAATGTTGTCATTCCTAAACTTCCCACCAGTGGGGTCCCTGCACCTAGTGGACTCAAAGGCACTTGTAGGGAGAGTGGGATAGCCTGACCCCAGACGCCCCATGGCCAATAGCCTTTGTGTGATGTGCCCGGTATGACGGGTAACTCACCTGGCACCACCCTTTCAGCTTGTGGTGCGACTGGAACTACCCCACCTGGCATACTGCCGCCTTCTTGACGCACTTGCCCGCTTGCTGCCTCAGCCGGTGCCTCCTCAGGTCGCTGCGCTGATGCTGTTAATTCCCTTAGTTGTCTCACCGGTGTATCCCCAGCAGCAACTGCAGTCGAAGGTCCGGGGCGTTGGGCTTCTAAAACAGCAATGTGAAAGAGCATAATGTTCCCCATTCTCTTGAGCTCAGCCAATTTTTGAGCCTTGGTCTCTCTGCGTGACCTACGCTGCTCAGTTGGACCCATGGCTGCCCCAGCCTGTGCCGTTTTCCTCTCCAATGTGCTCAATTTCTCCCATATGGCAGTGTAATTCGGCCACTCCTCATCATCTGATGAGGAAATTGCAGGCGGAGGTTGAGCCGGCGCCTTGCGTTTCACAGGCTGCTTGCCCTTACTGCCCCCCGACCTTTCTTGGGCGCCATAATATCTGTATATATATATGTGTGTGTGTGTGTGTGTGAAGGTGTGAAGCTAGGCCAGGTGCTCCTGGACCTTTTCTCCCACCTCAGCAATCCTAATAATAATAAAGGTGGGGGAGGTTGGGGGGTTTGGCTCTTTTCACCCCCAAAGCACCCTAGAAAAATAGCATTGGGGTGAGGATGGGGCGTGGGCCCTAAGCTCCCTCCCCCCTAACAAGCACCCTTATCCCCCAACCCCAATTCGTATCAAATGCCTATTAATTAATTATTATTATTATTATTTTATTTTTATTTTTTTAATTTAAATTTAATAACAATTAAATAACATCCTGGCAAGAGTGCCAAGGCTCCTCCTGATTGTGTCCAAAAACCTTGAGGCTGTGCTGATGCACAGCCCAAGTCAAACGAAGCTCCTTCCAAAATAAACGCTGGTCGGGTCAAACGGCAAAAGCGAAACCGCTTGACTCCGACGCAGTGAACCTCCACAAAGCAACCAAAGGCAGGGAAAGAGGGCTGCGCAGGCACGGGCAGCCTTCTTAAAGGCTTGCCCCTAGCCCTGCCTGCAGCCTCCAAGGATTCCCTGCGACGACTCTCCGGACGGGCGGGCAAAGAAACCCCTTCACGGAGGCTGCACACTGTTCGGAGGTACCATTCCTTCAAGAGAATGGGACCACCTGTCAAATAATTTTAAACTGTGATTTAAACTAAGAGATAACAAAAAGCAGATTGCTCGATTCCTCTGTG
Organism: Intellagama lesueurii; assembly: GCA_037013535.1. Classification (NCBI taxonomy): domain Eukaryota; kingdom Metazoa; phylum Chordata; class Lepidosauria; order Squamata; family Agamidae; genus Intellagama; species Intellagama lesueurii. The sequence goes on along the minus strand of JBAJHW010000003.1, from coordinate 51,149,361 downwards.
TAGCTGACAACTGTGTGTCTGGACCAAGAGCTACACCACATTGTTCACCTCTTTCCATTGAACTGTCTTTTGATGTGGATGGAGAGGTATGGCTACTTCTAACATCTCCCTTGATTGTTGCATGCATGTAGTTTTACACAACTACAGCAGAATCAGGTCCCATATATTTGTATATATGAGATAAAATTAATCGGTATGGGGTGGATTTCAGGACTGCTGAAACAGATATTAACCTAATAAAAAGTATGGCTTTTGTGCCATGCTTTAGCAGTAATGTGTAACACCCATCCGTTGTGTTCAGTATAACTGACACACACCAATAAAGCTTATGAAATACTAGCTGACCTTGTCTAAGTGTTTGACTTCTAGTAAAAATCAAAATAGTTTCATAAATCAGCTTCTGTGTATGTGTGAGTGTGAGAATGTCTAAAGCTTTTTTTAACTTGAGTTGAATTGTGATGCACTGTTCTCTAAAGAATAATAATAAAAAAATAAGAAATACACATCATGGCTGACTTAACAGTGAATTTGACTTTGAATTTATTTCTGATGTTAGGAAAACTTCAGAAATTTCCCACAAAGACTAGAATGTTTTGGACTATTTTTAAAGTACAAAAAAAAAAATTCTCCCTACTCATACTTTATCTAGAGGCAAAAGAGCTCTCTGTGACAGCTGAATAAAATCCTCTTTGAGATGGCAAAATGGAACTCCCCCAGTACAGCTCTTCCTAGGCATAATATCACTGAACTGCTACAACCCCTTTGTTCTTTCTAAGCCTACTTTGTTTAAAAAAAAACACAGGGAGGAAACAAGAGGATGTGCATATGATATAATGAGGTTTGGGCTGGTTTTCCCCCGGCTGATTTATGAGAGCACAGGAAAGTTTGTCTTAGAAGGAAACTCTGATTCCCTTCTATTATCATCTATCCATTCTTTTGAGGTGGCAGATGTGCCCTGAAATCCTTCCCTCCCCTCCAGATGCCTTTCAAATAGTTTCCCTCAAGTACTATATCTATAAATGTCTTTGCGGTAGCTTAAGAGTTTCTCTCTAGGAACACGTACAGGCCTAAGTATCCAAAGCGGAAGGTGACCCAATCTACAGTGAAAAAGAGGAATTGATAGCATATATGAATGTGTCTTTCAAGGACCCTTGAGGCGAAGGATCCTCCCCAATTTAGCCATACACATGTGTATGTACACACACACACAGAGAGACTTGCTTCTCTCCATCAAGAGTTTCCCAGATGCCAAATCTGTTGTGATCCAGAATGTTGTCAAAGTGTTCTGTATACCAAAATGTTGCTATCCAGTACTTTAGATTGTCTGCCCAAGATATTTTGCTACCTGAGGTGAAGAACAGAATGGCACCTTTTGCATTTTATATAGGTAGGTGGGTAGGTACTTTATTGAAGAAGTCTTCAGACCATTTCAAATTCAAATACAATGAACACTAACTAATAACAAAATCTTTTATTTAATATATTAGTAATGTTAAGGGGATGGCATTGTCCACCACCTAAAAAGGCAGAAGTTTAGAGTCTGTACAGTATGGCTGTTTTGGGTGTGGGTCGATCTGGATACAAAGGGTCTGTTGAGGTAGGGGTGAGCAATGATGAAGCCGCTGCAGAGCCACACTTCAGCAGCGCGATTTGCCTTTGCCGTCTTTCCTGGATGAGGCGAGACCTCATAGTCTCGCGTGAGCAGCTTGAGGGAAAGGGGGGAACGATAAGTTATTTAAGGACCGTTTCCCCCTCTCCTCTTCCTCTTCCTCGGCTGGCACCCACCCGCCCACCCTAGATTCTAGTGTGAGTTTATTTGGTCGCCCTAGGGGGCCGGATAGGAATTTTTGACCCGTCTCCTGATTGGCCTTTGGAGGCGGGGATTTTTCACCTATCCCACACTGGAAAAGGTGCGTTGGCATATTTCGAGGTGGAATTTTCGGTCACACAGGCGGGTAGTGCAGATTAAACAGGTCTTTTGGTGAGTCCCATAGCAATATCAGGTAATGATAGCTCATCTGAACTCCCAGCGCTGTGGATCGTGCAATTACAGTACTTGGGGGGGAAAGATGCACTGGGGCCACACCCGGAACAACAGTCAACAAGGATAGGGGGGCTTGAGGTCCGGGGTTGGTCCCATTTTGATTGGCTGGGTTTCTCGCTGTCTTCATGGCTGTGAAAACGTGGGCCACATCTGTTTGTTAAAGGGTCCGTTCAGACCCATGTGTTTAAACCTGAGTCCGCACTATGGCAGGATCCCCCTTTGCCAAAGGATTGGCAACATAGGTTATTTCAATAAAGTGTGGCCCGTGTTTAATCCATAATTTCTGATCTTGTGTCATTATTCCAGGGTAAGGGGGCAATGTGCCTTTTCACATGATTTTCACATCCCAACAACAAACGACCCCAGGCCTCACAGCAGACTGCTCTCTCCTCTACAGAGTTGCTGTTTCTTCCAAGCACTTGCTACCTCAGACATCGCCTAATGGTTGGGCCATTACTTATACTTAGTGCTTACCCCTGAATAGAGAAGTAATATTGTGAAAGTATTTATCACTGTTGGTGGATGTAGCACCCCTTTTGTTTCTTATCACAAGAGAAACTCTATATTTTTCAGCTGCCAAGTAACTTTCCAATTTCCTAATTTGGGGAAAGAATTTTACCTGCAGAATGTGCAGCTGCTTAGTGCTGTCCTTGTAACTACTAAGAGAAGAATAACGAGTCTGAAGACAGTAAGGGGGGGGAAAGGAAGCATAATTGCTTATAATTGTAGGAAATGAATTTTTGTACAATGCAGGGGGATAATGAACTTTAAAGATGGTTACAGAAGCTCCTAGTGTTGGCTCCTATGCACACAGATCTACTGGAAGCCATTATTAGATGAAGAAGCAATAAGCATCAAGAAGAGAAGAGAACCAGTAGAAATCTACATACAGATCTACAATTACCTTATCTAAAGGTAGGACAGGAAGACACCTTGGTTATCAACATGATTATTTTCTTCCCCTGGTTCAGATTACTTGCTAGCTACATATGATGGTGCTCTGTTTCAATAGGGAGTACTACATGGGTGTGTGCACTTCTCCCCGCTTCCTTTAACTACTCAAACTTAACTTCTCTGATCAGAACTAACTATAGTTTGATTACGGGTATTCGGATACTAATGTTATCTCAAATAAGAGTCTCCAAATCCCATCCTAATTATAACTGCAAACTGTGGCTTGTAGCTCATCACAGTTAGCATTAACTGTGAAACATACAACTAATCAAGGTTAACTAAAAAAAAAGGAGCAGGGAAGATTTTGCATGCAAATGAAGAGTAAGAAGGGGATGTGGTGAGCAACTGAGAACCTATTGGACACTCCCAATTGCTAATAGTAGTTAGGTGAGTGAATAGCAATAGCGTTGTCTGCACCAACCCACTATATCCTCTGGCCACTTAATACATAATTTTCACACTATCAAACATTGCACAAGTTTAATTTAGGGCTTTGAACAGTTTTCAATCTTATCATTTGTTACGAGGAAATGGAGAGAAGAACCCGTGTATGTCCTACGGCTATTACATAACAATTCTCACACTATCAGATACAATATATATTTAATTTGAGTCTCAGACCAGTTTGCAGTCTTATCATTTATTACAAGAAAACAGACATTTAATTAACAGATCTATAAAGGAGGCTCATACTGCTCTGAGAACAAAGTTTAATTAAAGAATTGGACTATACAAGTTGATGGTGATCTACTGATTGTGCTTCTGGAGGCAAGAGGAACTGGAGAAGGAAGGAGAAGAAAAGGCAGTATATCTTTGATGGAATAAAGAAGGCCACATCCTTATTGGTTACAGCTACAGGGTTTGGCACAGCAGAAGGCAACAGATCCAGCCACTGAGTAGCCCACTTGCCAATCAGTGTAACTACTTCTGGTCTCATGCTGAAGAACTACTGCAGTGGCTGAGTGTGGGAGCCATATATGTGTCAGTTACTTTGTGGGTCCTTTCCACCACCTTGAGGTAAGGCAGACATGACAGCCCCGAACCTGGTCATATACCTGAAAGCCACACTCCAAGATCTCTGTTATTGAAGAGTGGACATGAGATCCTTGCTTAGTCTCAAAATGTATCTGGACCAATGCTCTCAACATCTTTCATGGACACTGTAATAGAAAAATAAAAGCATAGCATAAAACCACATGAATCACTATGAGAGTGGTAAATATCACATGGGCTGGGCCAATTAGCCCACTGATAAAAGTCTTCCCTGTTCCCATCAAGCAGCAACAGAATGAAATCCACAGAAATGCAGAATGTAAAAGGTAGAAATGATGAGTTCAGAAAGTCTGCCCCACCTAACAATATCAAGTTAAAAAAATTAGCTGACTGATGAGAAAAACTTCCCTCCAAAATCTGTCATAAAATCTCCTTCCCCCAGCATAGCCAGACAGTGCTGAATGGCTCGAGTGGCTGCAATATTCTTGGCAGCTGGTGTGGTTGCATTTGTGGCTATATTTGCTCAAGGTGGCCTCTTCTCTGTTTTTCCCACATGCCATAGAGGCATGAAAAGGGGCCTCCAGTAAATCAAGGACTCTAGGCTCTTCCTAGACAGATTAAACAGGATGTTCCTTTGTTAAACATATGTACTCTGTTGGGACGTGGTGGCGCTGCGGGTTAAACCACAGAAGCCTCTGTGCTGCAAGGTCAGAAGACCAGCAGTCGTAAGATCAAATCCATGTGATGGAGTGAGCTCCCGTCACTTGTCCCAGCTCCTGCCAACCTAGCAGTTTGAAAGCATGTAAAAATGTGATTAGATAAATAGGTACCACCTCGGTGGGAAGGTAACGGCGTTCCGTGTCTAGTCGCGCTGGCCACGTGACTACGGAAACTGTCTTCGGATAAACGCTGGCTCTATGGCTTGGAAACGGGGATGAGCACTGCGCCCTAGAGTCGGACAGGACTGGACTAAACGTCAAGGGGAACCTTTACCTTTACCTTTACCTTACTCTGTTGCTGAACTTTCAAGGCATTTCCATAATCCTGTTGCACTAGTTTAGTATTGTTTTACATTTGTGAGGGCAATTTCATGAATCATTATGTCAATGTACTTAATTTTATGTAGCTCATAAAAAAACAGCCACTGGAACTTTTTAATTAGATAATACTGTAATAGTTAAACTCAGGGCACACAATATATATTTCCAAAATAAAAGAGCAAAATTGGCTTTTTCCAATGCAAAGTGCTGCTGAATAATTGTGAATGAACTTCCAATAAAAAGATGTTTAGGTGTTTTTATTAGGAACATTAATGAAAGAGAATTACCTCACATGGGAAATCTAGCCCGCTTTTTCAAAACTCTTAACTTTGGGTCACTCAGTCAAGCTCAAAGGAACATTGCTGCTGCATTTTAAAGTACAAATAATATGCATGCTTGGACAGTGCAGCTTGGAAAAAGTAATTCAATTAATTTGCAGCAGATCTGAAACAATTTGTGTGCCAGGTGCTAATGGGATGTTTACATTTCTAAGAATCAAACACAGTGAATTATAATTAATAAGTCACACTACAGTACATCTCCTACCTACATATTTCAGCATGTTTTACAAGTATTATTTAAGTCTGACAATATCCATGCTGTCTATGAGTAAGAACAGGAAAACTGTGCTTATATGCATGTGTGAGAAAATGGAGACAGTGATGGACTGATGAACAAAAGAGAAGCCTAAAGCCTTGCCCTCATTCTTCTCTCATATGATGAGAGTCATGGAATTGGTGTTTTTGTGTGTGTGTGTGCATGTAAAGTGTACAAACAGGTTACTCTCCCTGCTTTCCTGACACACTGTCTATCTTTTTCTGTTATTGAATGAGGCAACTATTCCATAAATTCCATTGATCCAGTAGGCCTAGTCTGATTATGACTTACTGTCTGGATTTCAGTCACTTATCACTTGGTTTAATAGTATTGGTGCAACTCATGAGTATGTGCCATGGCTTGAAAAGTGATAAAATTGAAGCTTTTATGCATCTACTGCTACTGTCTCTGTAAGCATAACACAGTTCAGTTACATTATGTTATGTTCATAAACCACAATAAGCATTATCCTTATTGAAACTGAAGACAGCTACAAAAACATCAAAAATATTAATTCTATGATATAAAATTAACATAGGCCATCAGCTGTGATTCAGTTGACCATAAAGGTGCCACAACTTTTACTCATTCATTGGTTTATTGCCATTTAAATTTTATTAATTTATCACACTCAATCAGAGTTCTGTGTGTGTGCCAAAAATTAAAAACGTAAAATACAAGCAAGGAAACAGTGCTTCAAACAAAATACTCTGCACACTGTAAATTCACAAAAACTAGGATAAAAGTGTTAAAAAGGTAAAAACAAAACTCCAGTACTCCAAATCCAAGTATAAGCAGCAACTAAATAATCAAGTACGAGGATAAACAAGAACTATTTGAGAACTGCAAACAGTTTTTAAAATGCCTGGCAGCATAAGATGTCTTTACTTAGCACTACATTATATATGTCATTTGAACCTCTCTGGGGAGGGTACTTTATCCATGAGGTGCCACCACTAAAAAGGCAATCTTTCTTGTAAGCCTCATGCTTTTCCTCATTACTGGCAGGCAATCTGGACAAGAAATTCATGCTCCATAGCAGTGCTCTTAAACAGATTAAGAAAGTATATGACTCCACAGAAATATGTATTTTAAAAACTGATAAAGACATGATTTGCAATAGATGGAACACTTCCATGTCATATGTTAGTTGCATGACAGTGCATCACACTATGAGCTCCAGAGTTTGAACCTTTACTTTTTAAAAGGAATTTGTTGTGTTACTCATTACATTTTGACAGCCAGATTGCCACTATGGTTATTATTGCTTCAGTCATAGAAGCAATTTGTTTCATTGAACATTATTACCTTGTGCAGCAATAGATATTGTATTCTATAAGGCAACTCAAAAACTAGGAGTGCCCCAAACAAAAAAAATTATGACTTTGAAACTGAACCATGGATCAGCACCAAATTTGGCACAGATGTAGCAGACCGTCTCCTCTTGCTCTGTACCAAATTTGGGGACATTTGGGCAAATAGGTTTCTTTGAGTTACGATTTTTTAAATGTAGAACTGTTCACTTTGTGCAGACACCAGCGACCTCTTCTGTTTGCAGATTTACAACAGATCAAATATATTGAAAAGACCAAACTTGCTTACCTTGAAAAAGATTGGCTAGTCCCAGACCTCTTTTTTATTTGGAAGGATTACAGGCTGATGCGGGGTGTGTGTAATACTGATACCCTCTTCTGCTCACTACCATTCACACTTGTTAAAAAACAGCCCTGACAATTGCTTTGTTTTTTGGCGAGTAGTGGATAACTGATGAAAAGAAGAGGCAGCTTTTGGGATTTTCCCATGCTTGGTGTCCCTTTGTGAATGGTAGTAAGCATATGAAGGTATCTTGTAGACCATCTTGACTGCTGCCATTGGTGTTGTCAACAGTCAGGCTGCCCTTTGCTATGTAAAGCTTGGCATCCTTTTTCTTGCTGGCAATGCGGGCATGATATTGTGCAGTAATATTGGGCCATTTTCCTGACATTTTGAATCGTGGGTACAGAAGCACAATATCCCACATTCGTAAACCAGAGGGTTTTTTTGACGAATTGAATTAACACATTGTTTCAGACACTTTTCTTGGCATATCAGAATAGGAATTTGCCCTTGCTGTATCATAAACTGAAAAATGACTTCTTGCATTTCCTGAGTGCCAGCCATGGCATGCTTTATTGCACAGTGGGCTGCTGTCTCAGAAACAAATGTCCACAGGCTGTTGGTGGAGGGTATGCAAGTGATACCAGCTAGTGATATGATTTCCTGGATTTTAGCCAGTGTTTTCCAGCAGAAATGGGAAGAAAAACATTTGCTTCTTTTTATCCATACGAAAACATAATTTTCAGAAGATTGATGCCAGAGCCTTTATGGAAAAGGGCTTTCTTTAATACATATGCATTTCCATATGGCAATTTATTAAGAACAGATTGTAATTTTCCAGTTTTACCTTTATAGCAATTGACATTTGATGGAACTGTCTCACTCAGCTATAAATTCTTGGTTCTTGAGTTTTAAAAAAGGAAAAAAAGAAAAGAAAAAGAAAATAGCCTGTATTGGTACAAGGTTTGTTTACTTATTTATTTAAATGGGAATAGAAATCTCTTGCAACATAAGCAAGACAGTCCTCCTACTGCAGCAACACACTTTACAAGACAAACAGATCAAAGCTGTGCCCTTTTTTCTTCTATATCACTCCATGTCCTAGGAAATTTCCTCCTTTTGATCACAAAGTGGGCATCTTTTACCCACAGATTAATCAAATAACCAGTAAAATAACTGCATGAGGTAGATATTACTCTCCATGAGAACAGCTTTGGTACAAGAGCTTTGATAATTAGGCCTGCTTCATCACAAAAAGCAGGGCAACCTGAAAATTCTGAAGGAGATTCAAAACTGTTTTAGTGAAAATATTGGTGGTTACACTCAGAGGTGCAAAAAGTGGACTCTCATGCCCAGAATCCCACACACTGCATTGTCACTAATGTAACATTTCCCATCTACAGTGGTGCCTCGACTTACGAACGTCCCGACATACGACCATTTCGAGTTACGACCAGCTCCGGCCGCAAAATTTTGCTTCGACTTGCGACTGGAGCTTCGAGTTACAACCAAAAAAAGGCAGGGAAAAAAGGTGGGGAATTCAAATTGCTAACTGTTGGTGGTGAAGAGGCTGCTTCTTTTTAGCTCTTTCACCCCAGTGGTTAGAGAGTGTGCGTTCGGAGGAGGCTTCGGACTGCCTGGTAAGGTAAGGTGCTGCTTTCTACTTTTAAAAAACTGTTCTGGTGGGTTTTGCAGCGTGGTTTTGGGCTGGGTGGTGGGATTATGTTTCTATGCTGTGATGGGTCTTGCAGGGTTTTTTTTTTTTTTTTTTGGGTTCCCCCTCCCCATTTCTGATGGGTCTTGCGGGGTTTGTTTGCTTTTGGGGTTTTTTTCCCCCATTTCTGATGGGTCTTGCGAGGTTTGTTTGGTTTTCGGGGTTTTTTTCCCCATTTCCGATGGGTCTTGCATGGTTTGTTTGCTTTTCTTTTTCCCCCCTTTGGCCGGAATGGATTAATTGCATTTCCGATGGGTCTTGCAGTGTTTTTTGTGGGGTTTTTTGGTGATTTTTTTTCTTCGGCCGGAACGGATTAAATGCATTTCAATGCATTCCTATGGGAAATGGTGCTTCGACTTACAACCATTTCGAGTTACGACCGGAGTTCCGGAACCAATTAAGTTAGTAAGTCGAGGCACCACTGTATAGCTATGCTACCTGTAGACTCCTTCTATCTTTGTAGGCATCCTTCAGTCTCGAGAGACTATGGTAACGTGCTCTGAATAGAGGTCTTGGAACAGCGTCTACTGTGGCTGAGAAGGCCAATTCGAGAGTGACAATCCCTTCCACACTGAAGACAAATACAATCTGTCCCCTGTCCAGCTCCCTGTTTTTGCTGCTTTCGGGACCGCCTCTTTGCCTCGGCCTGCTGGACAAGTGTCTCTTCAAATTGGGAGAGGTCATGCTGCACTGCCTGCCTCCAGGCTGAATGCTCAGATGTCAAAGTTTCCCATCTGTTGAGGTCCTTTCCTAAGGCCTTCAGATCACGCTTGCAGATATCCTTGTATCGCAGCTGTGGTCTCCCTCTGGGGCGATTTCCCTCCACTAATTCTCCATACAGGAGATCTTTTGGAATCCGATCGTCAGCCATTCTCACGACATGCCCGCCAACGTAGACATCACTGTTTCAGTAATGTACACATGCTAAAACTTCCAGCTCATTCTAGGACTACTCTATTTGGAACTTTGTCCTGCCAGGTGATACCAAAAATGCGTCCAAGACAATGCATATGGAACATGCTCAACTTCCTCTCCTGCCATGCACAAAGGGTCCAGGACTCACTGCAGTACAGGAGTGTACTCAGGACACAGGATCTATAGATCTGGATCTTGGTATATGCCGTCAGCTTTTTATTAAGCCATACTCTCTTTGTGAGTCTAGAGAACATGGTAGCTGCTTTGCCAATGCGTTTATCCAGCTCGACATCTAGGGAGAGAGTGTCAGAGATCGTTGAGCCAAGGTACACGAAATCATGACTAACCTCCAATTCTTGTGTAGAGATGGTAAAAGAGGGAGGTGAGTCCACACCCTGGCTCATGACTTGTGTTTTCTTCAGGTTGATTGTTAGTCCAAAATCTTGGCAGGCCTTACTAAAATGATTCATAAGTTGTTGGAGCTCTTCAGCAGAATGGGCAACAACAGCTGCATCATCGGCGAAGAGGAAGTCCCGAATGCATTTCAGCTGGACTTGGGTCTTCGCTCTCAATCTAGATTGTTTAAGGAGCTTTCCACCTGGTCTAGTCCGGAGACAGACACCTCCTGTTGCAGTTCCAAAGGCGTGCCTTTGACATGACAGCAAAAAAGATCCCAAACAGAGTCGGCACGAGGACACAGCCCTGTTTCACTCCACTTCGGATGTCAAAGAGATCTGATATTGAGCCATCAAAATCTCCAGTGCCCTTCATTTCCTCATGAAAGGACCTGATGATGTTAAGGAGTCGAGGTGGACATCCAATCTTGGAAAGTATTTTAAAAAGGCTGTCCCTGCTAACCAAATCAAAGGCCTTTGTAAGATCTATGAAGGCCACAAAGAGTGGCTGTCATTGTTCCCTACATTTCTCCTGCAACTGTCTGAGGGAAAATACCATGTCAATGGTGGATCTATTAGCTCGAAATCCACACTGTGATTCTGGATAGACTCTGTCTGCAAGCACCTGGAGCCTCTTCAGCACAACATGGGCAAGCAGCTTCCCTACAACGCTGAGAAGAGAGATGCCACGGTAGTTATTGCAGTCGCCCCTGTCGCCTTTGTTCTTATACAATGTGACTATGTTTGCATCCTTCATGTCCTGTGGTACTCCACCTTCCCTCCAGCAAAGACAGAAGATTTCATACAGCTCAGTGGTGATGATCTCTTTACAGCACTTCAGCACTTCAACAGGGATGTTATCCTTCCCAGGTGCCTTGCTGGAGTTGAGGGAATCCAAGGCCACTTTTATTTCTGCTAAAGTTGGTTCGCTGTCCAACTCTTCCAAGACAGGCAGGCACTCAATGTTATTTAATGCCTCTTCGGTTACTACATTCTCTCTAGAATATAGCTCAGAGTAGTGCTGCACCCAGCGTTCCATCTGCTGTGCTTGGTCCTGGATGATCATGCCTGTAGCAGTCTTCAAAGGAGCAGATTTCTTCTGTATTGGACCTAAAGCCTGCATGATACCATCATACATTCCCTTGATGTTACCTGTGTCCGCTGCTATCTGTATCTGAGAGCAGAGCTGAAGCCAATAATCATTAGAACATCTCCTGTCAGTCTGTTGGACTTTGCTATGAGCAACTCGAAGAACCTGCAAGTTGTACTCACTAGGACAGGCTTTGTATGCTGCTAGAGCTCTCCTCTTTTCCTCGATGTCTGGCATCAACTCTGAATGGGCTTCAAACCAGTCTGCCGTCTTTTTGGTCTTCTTGCCAAATGTGGACAAGGCGGAGTTATAAACAGCATTCTTGAAATGTTCCCGTCATTCAGGTGCATTTGCATCAGCCGGGCCTGGAAGAGTTTCCTCAAGGGCCTGGGCAAATTCCTCCACTTTTCTCTGATCTCGAGTCTTGCTGATGTCAATATGTGGTCTTCCTTCCTTTTTCGTGTGATACAATCTCTTTATTCGCAGTTTTACTATGCTACACACCAGGGAGTGATCAGTATTGCAATCAGCACCCTGATAACTGCATGTGATCGTAATACTAGGAAGGCTAGAGCATCTAGTGAGGATCAAATCGAGCTGATGCCAATGCTTCGATCTTGGATGTCTCCAAGAGACTCTGTGTCAAAGCTTCATATTAAAGAAGGTGTTGCTGACACAAAGACCATAATAACAGCAAAACTCCAGCAAGCATTGGCCATTTTCATTCATCTTCCCAATGCCAAACCAGCCTAGATAAGTGGGCCAAGAATTGTGATCAGCACCAACTCTAGCGTTAAAGTCTCCGAGAATAAACAGCGGCTCTCTCTCCAGGATTTTTTTGATAGTAGCTGCCAGATCGTCATAGAATTTGTCTTTGACTTCTGCTGTAGATGACAGTGTTGGTGCATATGCACTAATAAGGGTGACCAGTCCTGCTGATGAATGGAGCTGCGGAGACAGGATTCTTTCACTCCCCGCAGTAGGTGGAACAATGGATCTCAGCAGAGTGTTTCTAACTGCAAAGCCAACACCATGTTCCCTGGTCTCATTCAATGGTTTTCCCTGCCAGAAGAATGAGAATTTTTTTTCTTTGACAGAGCCCGAGTCTGGCAATCTCGTCTCTTGCAGGGCAACAATGTCTATCTGCAGCCTACTCAGTTCCATGTCAATGACAGCTGTCTTGCGCACGTTGTCTATTTCCTGCAGGTCATCAGAAAAGCCAGGGATCATTGTTATAAGACAGTGTTATAAACAGCATTCTTGAAATGTTCCCATCGTTCAGGTGCATTTGCACCAGCCAGGCCTAGAAGAGTTTCCTCAAGCACTTGAGCAAATTCCTCCACTTTTCTCTGATCCTGAGTCTTGCTGATGTCAATGTTCTATCTTTACACTCACAAGAAAATATTGAAGGAAAAATATGCTAATATCAACTGGCTTCTTCTGAAGTCCTCAAATCCAGTGGCAGCCAAAATGATAACAAAGCAAATTAAGTAAGACACACATTTGAATTTTCTGCAAGCAAATTCTAGCTGGACAAACTGTGCCATTGTACAACTGCAAATTGGAATGGCAGCTGTAGGCTATCAAGAGCAAATACTTGTCTAGATCATATCCTTGAAGTGTTATTGAAGGATTACTTGAAACTGCCAAAAGGAAAGATTCGTAGCCACCCTAAATAGCTTGCTACTTTGAAGAGCTGTTCTTCCACTTACAACTATTTCTCCCACCAAATGTGTAACCTAAATCTACCATTGGGCTATTGGAGACCATTGCTTTGTGGCTTGAGGCAATATTCATGGATATTAGTCAACAACTGCTCTCCTTCATCTCTCTGACAGACTGTTAAATATTTGAAGACTATTGATATGGTATGCGTGCTCTGGGAAGTTATACTGCTGATTATAGAACATGCTTCATAAAACAAAGCAGATTGTACTCTGGACTTCAACTGGCAAATTGTGCCATTTATACCAACTAGCATCTTCACTATCATTCAAGGCGACATCAAGAAATTAGTTTTAATGGGTGATTTAAATGTTAATTGACTAGCTTTATAACAGTTGCAAATGGAAAAAAGAATAACTCTTTTGAAACAACAACAAAAATTAATGAGCCTGTGCAAACCATATTTAACAGGTAATCATTTTTCCGATTGACCTGCTACTGGTATTTTAGGAAACACAGAGTAATATATCCCTAAGGGAACAAGGGTTCATATGGTGCAAAGTGAAAAAGGTATAGCAAATAGGGCTCTGCGTGGAACTGGTACTAAAAGCATAGGGAGGCTACAGCTATGTGTTTGGCACATGGTCCTAATGAAAGCTTCTTGAGGTGAGTAATTGACTATCAGGGGATGGGATCAATAGTCACATAACCCTTTGACTGGTCTTGCAGTTCCAGGGATCTGTCAAACCACAGTAAGAAGGTAGAGTGTTTAGCACTGGAGTTTAAAGACAGCTTAGGAACACCTTGTTATTACTTCAGACAACTGAACAACAAAGAAGTGAGGGAGCTGCTATAGGAACCTACAAACTTTGTGCCATATTTGCTTCCTTTCTTGAGCATCCCTCCTGGAAGGCGGAAGAGTTTCAGAAGCATCTATAAAGTTTATTAGGGAAGATGAAAATGTTTCTGGACTGGTCCTATAGATCCTCACTTGCTCCATTCTCATGCAAGAGGACAAGGAACTGCACACAAAGACACCCATGTACATATCTGATCACTAGCAACAAGTAAAGATATTTTTCATCAGCCTTGATTAGAATTTTAGCATTTGCTAAAATGATTTTTGTAGAAATATTGTGAATAATGCAAAACTATGGTATCTATTGCTTTGTTTCATGGACACAAGAAATATCAGTTGCTGTGTCTTTTTGATCAATCAGTTAACCCTTCCATACTTGCTGTGTTCATGTACTTTGCTTCACTGAGGGGGAACACTAGTTTTTTCCAGAGACATTTTGCTCAAGTTGCAGAAAACTAGAGAGAGAAAAAATAATATTTTTTGCCAACTTTCATTGTACACCCTGACCTTACTGCTTCTTCTTGTCCATTAATGTATCTTGCCACCCCTCTCTCCCCTTCCATGGCATCCAACATCTCCATGCCAAAGCAGACGTTTTGAGAAGTACATAAGAAAAAACTTGAAACCTTAATCCAGGTTGAAGGATTTTTGTAAGGAAGAGGTTTGGCCTGGGAATAGCTTGGCTGCTTTACAGGGTCTGTTTGTGGCTGCTTTCCCGTGCAGGTACATCTACCAGGCACCCTGCCATAGGCCGTGCCTCTGCACACAACTTGTCATCACTCAAAGTGCAGTAAGGGTGCACTTAGCTTCATGAGTTACATGAAGAGATAATGTTGAAGAAGGCCAACATTCAGTGGAACATCCTACTTCTATCAGAATGCTGTTCCACCACAGGCCCAGGGAATGTGAAAAGTACTGCTTCCATGTCCTGATTTTTAGACTGTTACACTGTTCATTAACAGCATAACACAGGCTGTAGGGATTCATTTTTTGGTTTTTCTGGTGAACCCCAACTGAGCATGACCTTACTCAATTATTATGCAAGCCTGTACATCTAGCAGTTACTGCTGCTTGCTTGTTTCTGCTCATATAAAAAACTGCTATAATTTAGAGTGGCTGTTTGCTGGGAGGAACATGTGCCCCTAAGAAGAAGGGTATTAAGCAGGAAGGGGGGCAGCAGCTATGGAACAATGTGAGAAGAGAGGAAACAGTGTGTTGGTCAGCTGAACTCCAGTTCAAATAGTCTAGATAACTTTGGCATCAGTCCTCCTGGACTGAAGACAATGCAGGTATGCCAAGTCAATCAATGAAAAAACAAGGGCCATCCAGGACTTGGTGCTGGATGAACATGCTGACCTAGTTTCTATTACAGAGACATGGCAGGTGACAACTGAATGGTTTAATCTTTTTCAATGTTGTCCACCAGTGTTCTCTGTGCAGTTGTAGGGCAGGGTGGTGGAGCTGCAATAATTCATTTATCTTCTCCGTCCCGTTTCATCCCTCTCCTTTAGGTGCTTTTCCATAGTCTGTTGAGCCTAAGTGTATACACCTGAAGATGGGTGCCAAGGACAGAATTAATATTCTATTGATGTAATACCCATACTACAACTCAACAATCTTCCTTCTTGAGCTAGCTGAACTGATCTCAGTGGTGGCACTGGAGTCTGCTCAGCTTGCACTTCTGGGGGCCATCAATACCCATGCTAAGGGAACCTTGTCAGGAATGGATCGTGGCTTCATGTCCTCTATCACAACCATAAGTCTGTCCCATGTGATACCTGGCCCCACTCATGCTACATACTGTAAACTTGGTTTTCTATATTGTGCAGGATGATGACAACCTGAGTGTGAAGAAGCACTCTGTAGATGGTATGTACAGATCATTACAGGTGGGGTTTACACTTCTTGGAATTGACAGCCTTTGTTGAGGTAGGGAGTCGATCAAAATGGTCCATCCAGAAGGCTGGTATTTCTGAATAGTTTCTTTTTTTTTTTTATTAACAACTTGGGATAAGGTAAGGGGTACAGAAGGTAAAGGGGGATATGAGGGGAGAAAAAAAGGATGGGGAGGAGAACACAAAATGTACTGACATCCAATCTATTCATGTTGTAATATCAACTCGACTTTCCACTTTTCTACTATTTGATTGCCCTCCAGGTCTGAATAGTTTTTTGATGGCTCTTGGAGAATGTCCTATTGCCATGTCAGGTGACCACATTGAAACCCTGGTTAACCTTTGGAATGGGGAAATAGCCAGGGCAGTGGATATAATTGCTCCTAAGTGTCCTCTCCTTCATGGGGGCGAGGGAGATTAATCTCCTGGTTTATCACAGGTGATGAAATGAGTGGCAGCAGTGGTGTAAAATAAGAGTAGGTCCAACTGAACATTTATTTTTATTTGTTTATTTATAACATGTATAGCTTACCTTTCTTTAAAAAAATCATGCTCAGTATGGCTTTAACACTTTTTTAAAACATAAAAATATATAAAACGTGGGCTAGCACTTGCTGGAAGGCCTTCTACATGGCAGTGACAAAGAAATTGTTCTTCTCCACTACCACTGTGTCTGTACAGAGTCATCCAGTGGAGCTGTATTAGTAGTCAAGGGCCAACTACAGCCTGGCCTACAGGAAGAGAATGAATACTACTAATCAGCCCACTATGAAGAATTTATATAACAAATTGCAGATACAATCAATTGGTTCCATTCTGATTTGGATGTGATCTATAACAAAGGTCTTGTGGATAAAACTTTGGCCCCTGATTGCCCTGTGGTTATGGATAATGTCCAGTTTCTGTAGCCTGAGGATTACCAGATCCTTGTAGTAGGAAAAGATACCACATATGTATTGGACCTCTGCCCTCCCTGGCTTATAAATACATTTGGAGAGGAAGGATGAGCCAAATGGTTAAGGGGAAAAGCAAACACTTCCTTGTAGCAAAACAGGGTTCTGGCATGGCTAAGGGAGGCAATAGACTGGTGTTGAAAAAGCCTTCCTGAATCCCACTGTATTGTATGACTACCAAAGAGTTTCCAGTATTCAGTTTTTGGGCAAGATATTGAAGCATGTGGTGAGCTTTCTCAGGTCCAAGGCCTCCTAGATGTGACAGATTATGTAGATCCATTTCAATTTGGCTTTGGGATTGGTTATAGGACAGAGACTGCTTGGTTGTCTTGGTGGATGACTTACTCTGGAACTGGACTTTGAGAGTGTGTTCTGGTTGGTTCTGCTGGACCTAATGGCTTCCAATACTATCAATCATGCCATTCTTCTGATATATTTCTCTGGAATTGGTCTTGTATCTGGTCCTTCCTGGAGCAGTGAGCTCAGAAAATAGTGCTGGAGAATTCCTTTCAATGCTCTAGCTGTTGGCCTGTGGTTCCCCCTAGTTACTCTTCTGTCCCTAAGCTATTTTATGCATGAAGCTGCTAGGAAAGGTCATCTAGAGTTTGGGGGTTTGGTGTCACCAGTATGCAGACTGCACTGAAATCTATGTCTTCCCAGTGCATGGAAGCTATTTCTGTTTTAGACTAGGGTCTGGTTTCAGTAATGGACAGCATGAAGGTGAACAATTTGAAACTTAATCCAGACAAGATAGAGGTGTTTCTGATCAGTTGAAAGACATATCGGGGAACAAGGATTCAACCTGTGTTGTGTGAGGGTCACACTTCCTCTGAAAACTCAGGATCATAGCTTGTAAATATTTATTTATTTTTCTAAATATCCAATTCTACAATCATTCATTTCTCATCCTAGATGCTCCAGTCTTGGTACAAGAGTACATTTGCACAGTTAAAATTAGTTTGTCAGTTGCACACCTGCTGACTGGAGAACTGGTATTCCTTCTTACAATCCAGTCCATTTCAAGGTCCCATTCAAAGAGAAGGTTATGGCCTATGAAGTCTTAAGAGAGTCCAGGCTGTTTCAAGGACTGTGCCTCCCTTTGTGAGTCTTCTGGGTTTTAAGATCTTCTGGGGCTGCCTCTATCTTGATCCCACAACCCTCAAGAGAGAGTCTACTTGGTGGCTGCTCCCATGCTGATTCCCACTCAAAGCCCACTGACTCTCCTTCTGCTGCCAGTCAAAGACTTTTTGTTTTGTTTGGGGAAGCTTTTGGCAAGTAATCTGGTTCCAAGGAAGTGATTTAATGGAGAGATATTGAATTTGTATTTTTAATAAGTTTTTTATTTAATTTTAAAGATGCTGTAGTTCATGCAGGTTCTATGGATCTGACTCTGGCTCCTGCTTGTCCCATTATGTAGCTGGTTGGATAGCTCACTGAATTAGTGTCTGTCTGAGCAGTTCAGTTCCCCACTGTGCATCCCAGAAGAGCCGACTTGTGTGGTCTTGGGCAAGCTGCACAGTTCCAGGATGCATTCATCAACATTCTTTTACATGCTATATAAAGTTTAGCATCCATTACAATGGTGACACTAATGCGGAGGTATACAAATAAAATAAAATAAAATAAAATAAAATAAAACTGGAGATTTTTTTTAAACAACTGAATCCCTTCCTGGATGTGCAAACTCATAAGGAGGTGCTGGGGAACATTGACATTAATGATTTGATGTTTGGCTTATGGTGTTCCTCTGGGTTCTGTTTTGTCCCCATTCTATTTTAATATTTGCATGAAACTGCTGGTAAAGGTTTCCAGAGTTTGTTGCCACCAGAACCCTGATGAGGCTCCTCTGTCTCTTTTTTCCTTCTAACTCCAGGGATGTCCAGGCTTCAGCCAATAAACTAGTGTGCCAGCTACACATATTTCTTAAGACGTCTGATTTGGCTAGAGTGACACATGTCTTACTTTCATTCCGTTTGGCTTACTGTAACACAATCTATGTTGGATTGTTTTAGAAGACTGCTTGGAAGCTTCAGCTGGTATAGAATGTTGCAGACAGACTGCTGATCAGGACTGGTTACTGGGAGCACTTAACCCTTTGTTATAGCAGCTTCACTGGCTGACAGTCTGTTTCTGAGCCCAGTTTAAACTATTGGTTGTGAATGTGATCTATAAAGCTCTATATGGCCTGGGTCCAGACTATCTGATGAATTGTATATATCCCACCTTGGGACTTAAGATCTTCCAAGGAGGCCCCGATCTCAGTCCCATGATCCTTACAAGTACATTTAATAGGGACCCAGGAGAGGTGACTGCTCCCAGGTTAAGGAATGCTCTGCCTCATGAGGAGAGGCTGGCCCCCTCTCTCCTGTTCTTTTGGTGACAAAGTCAGACAGGTTTTTAATATCTAATTTTGGATGCCCCATGATTGCAGCTTTTATACCCTTTTAAATATTTTTGTAATGTTTGTTAGGTTTTAAAGAATTGCCTTTGAATGATTTAATTATTTTGTTTTACATTCTTGTTTGTTTGAACTATGTATGAGCTGCCTTGAGTTCCTCCTCCAGGAGAAAGGCGGCATAAAAAGGCAATAAATAAATAAAAGATGGAAACAAATAAAACAAGCAAAGAAAAAGAAAAAGAAAACCAGAAGTATTTCATGACTTTTAGCCTTTTGTGCCCTGCATCTTTATTGAGCAACTGTACCAAAATAAGATTTACAGCTTTTGTTCTAAGAGAGCAAAGCTGCAGTCACAAAAGACATGACTTATGAGAGAATTCCATAACTTGAAAACTGGTGGAGAATTCAAAACAAAGAGCTGATCAAACTTATATTGTATTCTACATGCGCTTGCTGTGTTTTGCAGCACAACATTAATCATCCACCAAATAGATGAAAATGAAGTCCTGATCAACACTTGTAGTCAAGGTTCATGACTACAGACACATTTTGGCCTAAATTTAAGAGTTAGAGATAGTAAATTATTCCACTACATACAGAGCCACTGTCTTTGCTTCTGAATGAAGAAATTGGAGCACAAACTATCTTTTTAGGTATGACTGTAAAGGCTAAAGAGGCGGGATATACCACATTCCTTAAGGAACCATGGGACTAAGCCAGAGGTTGGAGAAGTTACTTCTTTTCACTTACAACTCCCAGTTAACTCCAAGTGAACTGTCAGCCACCACAGATACTGGCTGCAGGAGTGTTGGAGTTGCAATCCATAAAACCATTTTTCTAGGCTGTAGAGTTGGTATTGGGAGCAGATTATTTTTGTCTTTCAACAAATAAATACACTAGCTCCAAGTTCATTTCCAGATCTCATCCAAACTTTAAAACTCATCATGGTTTAGGATACCTGAAAGACTGCTTCTCTCAGGATGAAGCTGAGCTATTGTACCTTATAAGCTATTATACCTTATTCCTAGATAGAAATCATGGACATTAGGGAATATGTGCAGCGAAATCACACTGAGTGCAAACTCACAGCTACCCATAACTATCTGTCTATCTTGATCCCACCTTCCCCACCTTGTGTGAAGATGTAAGGAGATAATTTGTAATAGTTCCCAAGTACTGTTATGTAGCTGATCTATGTATATTTTACCACACCACCTCTTCAATATGGCTATATATATTTGAGCACCCAATTACTCGTGATGAATCACTATCAATTTCTGTGTGAAACATAACCATGTGGAGGCTGATCTATGCAATCAGTTGAAAGAGCTGTTTGTTTAGTTCTTCTAGTTGCCAAAACTCCCCAAATCCTTCTGCACTTATTGTTGTAGTAAAAATGGATGGAAGTCTATCATCAAATACTTCTCTCTCTCTCTCTCTCTCTCTCAATCTCTCTCTCTCACACACACACACACACACCATCCAACTGGGCATATTTTAAACAACAATTGCACACCTGTTTGCATTTCTGAATGATGCCAGAGAACAAAACTAGTTTTCAGTTGCCATTTCAACATGAATCTTGTTCTTCCAAACAACATTACAATGGTTGCTGTTATCTGCCATCAAGTCACCTCTGACTTACTGTTTGGTGACCCTATCAATGAGAGATCTCCAAAAAGTCCTGTTCTCAACTGTTCTGCTCTTGTAAACTCAAAACACTGGAAACCTGTGGTTCCTTTAGGGAGCTGATCCATCTTATATTTAATTTCCTCTTTTCCTGCTGTGTTCAACCTTTCCCAGTGTTACTGCCTTTTCCAAAGATTCCGGCCTTCTCATGGTGTGCTCAAAGTAGGACAGCCTCAGTTTCAACATTTTCCCCTTCAGAGATAATTCAGACTTGATTTGCTCTAGAGCTCATCTGTTTGTCTTTCTGGCAGTCCAAGGTCTCTACAAAGCCCTCCTGTGGCACTATATTTCAAATGAACCAATTTTTCCTATCAGCTTTCACACCTGTGCATGGTAATCAAGAATATAGGAGTGTAGATGATCTTAGTCTTTGTCTCCAGTGACACTTGATGATCTGTTGTAATTCCTTCATTTGAACCGAAGGATACAAAAACTTTCATTGTTTCAATTTCTTCATTGTCAACATTAAAGTTTTGCAGTCATAATTTTGGTTTTAATGTTCAACGGCAGTTCCGCTTTGGCACTTAACATCTTTCACTTTTACTCAAAGTTGTTTCAAGTCATTGCTGGTGTCATCTGTGTAACTTAAATTACTGATACTTTTCCCACCAATTCTCACTTCTCCTTCTTCTGAATCTAGTCTGGCTTTCCGTATGATATGTTCTGCATACAGATTGTATAGGTACAGGGATAAAATGCACCCTTGTCTGACACCTTTACCTATAGGTAGCCATTCTTATGGGGTTTCAGTGTGACATCAATGTTGTTACAAGTATAGATTCCTAATAGAGTCACCCACATTGAAATTATCAAAGTTGAGGCAGAAGACATTGCAGAAAATGATTACAATGGTGATGGAACAGAGAAATTCCTGAAGGGCAATTATTGGACAGCAGCAATAGTGGAAGGAGACAGAGACATGATGATCTTTTGTGGAGAACAGAAGTGACACTGAAGCTAACTCTTATTAGTATTGCACAGAAGGAGGCAATTGGAAACCATTTTTGAATTCAAAAGGAATCCAAAAGGATGTTCAGTTGTGGATGAAAGAAGAAAGAAAAACCCAAAGCTGCATGTGGTGTGGTATTGGGATCCTGAAAACTCTTTTCCTTCAGATTTTTACTATGTTCAAGCTGGATTCAGAAAAAGAAGAGACACTAACGATGGGATTGCTAATATACAATGACAAATTTAAGTATTTCAGGAGAAAACCAGTTAGTGTGTTAGGGATTAGAACCTTTGATAGTGTGGATCATAAAAACCTATTTACCATTCTAAAACAAATGCATGTACCACAACATTTGATGCATAAGCTATTCTGGACAAAAGGCTACAGATAGGACAGAATATGGAAAAAGAAATATGGAGGTGGGAAAAGGTGAACCTCCCAGGACTTCATAGATGTGCCTTTTTTCTTTTAAAACACTATTTGCCCCAAGCCTTGGGATGAAAGGGAATACGTGCAGAATAAAGAGATAATCCTACATAAGACACACATATTTGGGAAGAAATGGGAGGAAAGAGTCTTGTGGCATTTAAAAGATGAGTAGATTTATGTTGCCATTTGCTCAGATACAAAGAGTATGCCCGAAAGTGGTTGTGTTATCCACAAAAGCTTCTCCTAAAATAACTCTTATCAGTCTCAAAAATGGCACAAACATTTTTTTTCATTATGCTGAGGCAGACTAATATGGTTGCCTCTTCAGATATTTAGACAACAGGGGTTCCTCTTTAGCTCTTTAATGAACTTTGAGAATAATATGTGTTGTTTTGGAAATGAAATGACTAAAACATCATAATGAAAGGCATAATATTAACATTTCTGTGCTACATTGGTGGTCACTTCCAGCTTATTTTTTTTCAACGTAACAGCTGAGTTTTGGGCCATCTTCTAATGAGGGCTAATGGAGTAGGTGGTCTGTTTGAGGGATTGGCAGAATCTATGATGTTTTGTTCAGATCAGACCAGATGTCTGCTGTTTTGTTTGAAATTAACTCTGTAATTGCTTTAAAAAATATTCAGCTGATGAGAGCCACACATGTGGCACAGAAGGATAACAGTATTGCTGTAAGTGTTTTGTAATCAATGACTGGAATGCAGAAGATATTTTCTATAGCACAGTAAATGCACATGCTTAAAAAGAGACATCATTGCTAAAGCATCAGGGCTCTCAATGAAAACTTACCCAGATAGTATTCTCTAGCAGAAGTCATGGACTTACCATTTTTATTGGTACCATAAACTGATTTACTTTTAACTGATGACACAGCAACTCATAAAACAAAGGCAAATTAATGTCAGACAGAGGTTGCTAATTTGGAACTGTTATGTAAAAGCAGATTTTTAGGGTAAGTAAAATTGGCAAGAATACAAAACCTTCAGACAGATGGGAGCAGAGCTTTTTTGGAGGTGGGGTGGGACTTCAACTCACAGAGTTCTCAGGGCTATAGTCAAAAGAGTCACATTTCCAAGCTCTGGGTTGGAGAACAATAGAAATTCCCCAAATGTGGAGATGCCTACTGTAATGACAAAATAAGCTGAACTGGGAATCACACAGGAAGAAGGAAAAGCAGAATGTATTACTTGCCTTTCTCTCTTTTTGTCCTGTTGCTGGAAGGAAGGAAGGAAGGAAGGAAGGAAGGAAGGAAGGAAGGAAGGAAGGAAGGAAGGAAGGAAGGAAGATGAAAATGAAGTCCTGGGACTGCACAATGAAAGAGTCCATACTTACAATCTAATAGAATCTTGAAGTATGGGGGGGGGGTGCGTGGGGGGAAGGGATCTTCTCTATGCTAATGTTTACCCTTTAATAGCTTGAAGAATACGGTACCTAGCTTTGTCCCACCTTGCTTGTGTCATAACTTGCAGCACAGGAGATTCTGCAGTATTTATTCCACACCTGCTGTACCAACTAGCTAAACAGAAAAAAACAAGCTATTTCTAGGCAACCTGGTAAAAGTCACTTGTTTAGACTATAACTCCCAGAATCCTTTACCACTCTGGCCATTGTCTATGATGGCAAAGGAATTTTGGGGCTGTGATTCAAAAATGAAAGTAAATTCTCCAAGCTCTGTTGCTGTGGAAGACATAAGGCTGAAGTTGGAGATGATTTTCCTCTTTGTATTGCTTCCTTATCTCTAGCTTGAAGGCTAAACTGTACAATATAGTTTGCACATCATTATACAATATATTATAGCACATCATGAGAAACAGATATTGTTTAAGTGCTAGAATACATCCTAACATGAGCTTTCCTAGGCCCCAGTCTTGCGAATTAGGTTGCTTTGTTTTGTGATTGGCCATCAGGAGGCAAACACAAGCTTTATTTGCAAATATAACCTTTTTATTATTATTATTTTTTTTGGAGTTCTGTGGGAAGACTGTTAGCTGCTACTGATATTCTTTCTTTGTCCCCGATTTGATCCAGTTGGAGGACTTGGGTTTTCTGTATCACCCCAACACCCAAGCCATTTAAATGCTTCACACTGATACATGCTTGATGAAGTGGATGATCCTGAACCACAAAAGCTCACATATTGTATGATGATTCTTTAGTGGTCTCTAAAGGTATCACCTGCTCTTGAATTTGTATTTTGTAATGACCACACAACTCCCTTTTATTTCAATTATTTGATCCTAGCACTCTGACATCACTTTCTCTACACACCTCTTCCACTCTACCCCACACATCCCTCTCTCTGGGTGTAGCCATGGCTAGGAAATTCCATCTGTCTATCTTCCAAATATGTAGCTCACAAAACGTCCTCTTCGTTTAAAATTATTTTTTGTTGATAAGTATAAACATCGACTTTCATGTAAGCTAAAAGAAGTGCTTAGATGAAGGGGGTCACATAAATAAACAAGATGACAACTCTGTGTTCACTGTTGTAGTATTGCAGTCAACAAAAAAATAAAGGAAAAGAAAAACAAAACAAAACAGCAAGCGGTTAAGGGTCTTTAAAGCTTTGAAAGTAGTACAGATTCTCTGGCAAATAATTACAGGTATAAACTCATTGCAAAAAGGAAGTATCATCACCTGGCTTTAAAGTATATATATTTTAAAAACGTACTTTTCTTGTGGAACTGTAATTTCAAGTTTTGGTTTTTGAGTTTCATTTGTTCTAGATGAAACTAAGCAAAGTACTGCAGTAGCAGTACCAAAGATTATTAAATGATATAAACACCATGAATACTATTACGAATAGCCTGGCAACACTGCAAAATTGGTGCATTTCCGCATATGAGTGCTGCTGTTCCTATGTAGGGTTGGAACAGTGGGGTGACCCTCCTCAGTCAGGACTAACATACCCCTGAAGCTGCTAGAATGGGGTTTTATTAGCATAGCAGAGTGGGGTACAAGGAAAGGTTGGGTGTCCTCTTTCTGTTAGGTTGCTGAGGAGCCTGAGTTGACTTTACTAGCCCCCTGTCACCACCAAGACCAATCTTTGCCCAAACTGAATTCCAGTCACTGGGTTCTGGCTGTCCACAGTCCATGAGTGGTGTTGTATCTTCAGTGCAGCCCTGACCCACCCAACTCCTTTCAGGGAGGGTTTGTACAGTCAGCTGCTCACTAGCATCTGGGTCTCCAAAATCCCTCCTTTGACAGCCTCAGGCATTTTTTCCTGGCATTTCTGCCTCCAGCACCTCCATTGGGTTGGGGTTGGGGCTGGGTGCCCTGCTGGTTGTCATGGCTTCCATAGGGCCAGAGAGGAAACCAGAGTCAATGACAGGCTAAAGATAAATGTGTCCCCCACTATATCCTTATCACTTCATTACTTGCACTTGGACCCTGATGCTTGTCCAAGGGTTCTGGACTGTTACCATATCTTCCTCCCAAGGTGCAGAATATAGACTCCAGTTCCTCTTCCACACCTCTCCTTTGGAACTTACCAAGGGGGGAGACGGCCTCCCCTCCTTCCTCCCTTATACCTGACTCCCATCAGCTGAGGCCAGCCCCTGACTCCTCACCCAGGTGTTGCTCACCTTCCCTCAGCTTCTTTTCCCCATCTGAGGCCTCCACCTCCCTCTCTGCACCCACCTGGTGTCCAGCAGCTAGAGTTTCCATTGGGCCCACTAGGAGTTGCAGGATGAGGGCAGACAGCCCTCACAATGTACAAGCCATATTTTTTTCCTAAGTTAGCCCTCACCTTTACTATGTAGAAACAGAACCAGGTTCTTGTTTCCCCTCACAAAACATAGGCCTTCTCCCATGGTGGCAACTTCACTACAATGCAGATTGGATTCCGTTCAATTGCAATACCAAACTGAAAATTTCAGTCTACAATTCCTTGCCCACAGCAGCTTAGTGGTTGTTGTGGGAGGGTGGATGGAGGATACAGTATATGTCTGCTCATAACACAGAGCCATAACTAGCTATTTTAGCACCTGGGACAAGTGGTATCACATCCTACCCACCCTTGCCCTGAGGCATTGACACAAGGGGTATAAAAAGGAGAAGAAAAGAAGGAAGAGAGAGCTTGGACTTAAAACAAAGAGAGAAAGTGAATTGCGCCAGGAGGGGGTTACCATGTTTTTTTCTAACAGTCACCTGTAGATTCATCTTTATATTTCAGTGCTGCCCTAAATTTCGGTGCCTCGTGCAAAACTCCAATTACTCCACCTTACCTATAGCTCTGTCACTGCATTTGTCAAGATTGAAGTTTAAAGTAACTCTAGTGGCACACTGGAAGAAATATATTGAGAGAGAGAGAGAGAGAGAGAGAGAGAGTTCTGGGAGAACAACTTCTGAATGTGGGGCTCAAGACGGAGATACAGAGAAAGAGTGATCAGGAATAGTTGTGTATAACCTCCTAAACTGGAGTTACACAGATTGTAGAAGAAATGTAAAAAGCAAAGCAACCCTGGTCTAATCTTATTATAACACCATTAAAATTGTTCTTTTTGGCAAGTCAGTGCTCCCTAGTCTACAGCAAATTATTCATTGGTAGTCAGAGCTTTCATATAACTAATGGTTCATTCTGAATTTATACAGCATGTCTATCCCAATGCTGTATTTATTATGATACAATTAGGTGTATATTTGACATTTTTATTGCTAAACTAATCTTGAAATATGGAAGCCAGGAATTAAATGGAATAACACATGCATTATGGTTCTGCTCAGAACACTTCTGTGTGCACTCAGCTGCCTTGATATATGGAAGCTGAAAAATCATCAGGGAACCTCGCCTTTTTCACTAGTTTGATACTGTAAAGGCTGAAATAATACATTTCACAGGAAAACGACAAGTTAGAAAGCTCTGCTTCAGACCATATCACAGAAAGATCTATACAGCACACTGTTCCTTGTTCTGATATACAATGCCTGTCACCTACCAGAGGTTTAGGCAGGGACTTTTTTCCTTAGAACTGGCTAGCTTTCACTACTCCGCTCACAGGTGGTGAAATGGTGTATATTTAGTAAAATGAAAGATTGCAAAATATGGTGCAATGTAATGTTTGGGACTTAATATTAGGAACAACAGAAATGCAAATGTTACTGTTTTGGATTAAAATTCTGGGATTTATTGTCCAAAATGTAATTTATTCAAGTTCCAAGGGAAATAGTCAGAATATTTCTGCTGTGGAATCAAGACTATGAGATCTCATATCATTGTTCCAAGGGGCATGCTAGAAAATAAAAATCACCTTCTGGATATGAAGAAATTTGGAAAACTTAAGAAATTGCTTCAGAATTTTGAATTTGGACTAAAAAAACTCGAGCTGTGCTGCAGAAGTACAGGGACTTACAGAGTAGAATTATCTTAAGTCTCCCCAGAGCAGACTACTCTTTCTTGTTTCATCAACTGGCACTTCCAGTCTCAATAATACACTCTGACATGTTGGTAAGAGAATGAATAAAAAGTTCTATTTACTCACAGTTGAAGAGATAAAACAACATACTGTACAAAAAAAGTACTGCTTTAAGTAGCAGGCAAGAGACTCACAGCCTGCTTCCAGCAGACTCCTGCAGACTACATTCTCGGACTGCACTCCAACACAACTACTAACTTACTACATACTAACTGCCAGCAGCCTAAAAGGAAAGGGCAAAGATTCATAAGCAGAGAGGTGTAGCTCTCTTCAAAATCAGACAGTGAAGGAACAATTGGTTACTGCTGGATTGATTGATAGTCACCCCAGTCTAGAAAAGTCCCTCTCAGCACCTACTAGAGGCAGCATACAAGATTGAAAATAACTCCTACAATTTCATACAAAACATGAAGGTAAATTTTGTTCTGTCTTCTGTTTTGAATCAATTTGTTCTGTCTGCTGTTTTGAATTTTATCAGTCATCAATGAAGACTGATAAAATCCAGGGAAGGTTTGCCACTGTCTTCAGCAGCATATGGCTTTCAAGTAATACAAAGGGACAACATTGTCTGATGATCAAGCATTGAGGGTTGGGGATGGAGTGTAATTAGCAAGGGCAAAAAGACATAGAAAGAATATCTGAAAATAGCTATGAAAAGGAAATGTTTGCAAATACATGTAATATCTGGCTTAACAGTGATGGCTGGAGGCCGTCATGATTAGATCTGGGCTGTTAAATGCCTGCTACAGTGGACCCTCGACTTACGGAATTAATCCGTATTGGAACGGTGGCTGCAGGTCGAAAAGTCTGTAGGTCGAGGCTCCATTGACCTACAATGCATTGAAAACCGATTAATCTGTAACTGGCCGTTTTTGGTCCATTTTGTTTGATTTTCCGGTCTGTAGGTCGATTCTCCGGCAGCAACTCGAACCTAAATTTTGCGGCCAGAGAAGTCTGTAACTCGAAAAGTCTGCAGGTCGAGCCGTCTGTAAGTCGGGGGTCCACTGTACATTTCTTCTGAAGGCCAGGAACTGTTTTATCATTGTACAAAGCAAATCATTCCAAACAGAGGGGGATGTAGAAGTGCTTTGATTTGTGTTTCCTGGTATTGTGGATAATGTACAGAGAAATACTACATTTCCATGAATATTAAATTTCAGAAACATATACAGTAAATAAGGTTGTTAAATACCAAGAAAAATATGTACATGCAATCTCTCTCTCTCTCATTCTCTCTCTCACATACACACACATACACACACACCTATTATTATTTGATCTCTGGAGTAAAGATGGATAAATCAGTGTCAGGTTTACGTGTATTCAATCATGCGTGTGCTCCATCCAATTTTCAGATTAGTCTGTAATTTTTTTTAAAGTAAGATTTCACATTCATTTTCATAGACAATTTCTCCTAATATTTTTGT
The DNA here is from genome assembly GCA_037013535.1 of Intellagama lesueurii. Lineage (NCBI taxonomy): Eukaryota > Metazoa > Chordata > Lepidosauria > Squamata > Agamidae > Intellagama > Intellagama lesueurii. The sequence continues at coordinate 51,120,327 of JBAJHW010000003.1, read as the reverse complement.
ACACATCATTCTTTAATGTATACTCTCTTTTTTGCCATCAGTGAACTGAGAACTGTTACAAAATTCAGTAAGGTATATAATCTAAAGAATAATTTTTCTTGACCTACCAACTAAATTCAATAATGTTAATATATTTATGGAGCATTCGTAATAGTCTGATCCTGTAGATGTGACACAATATCATCTAAAACCTGTAATATTGAGCCATTGTTAGTGTTGCAGTAATTAAACTGAAGTAGCAGTCAAGCCTCTGCTCACAAACTGAGTTTGGTCCTGATGGGTTCAGGTAGCCAGCTCATGGTTGACTCAGCCTTCCATCCTTCCAAGGTCAGTAATTTGAGTATCCAGCTCATTGGGGGGCAAAGTGTTCTTTATATAAGTATGTTGTAAACTGCCTGGAGTGTCCTCCAAGTACTATGGGTAGGTATATACGTCTAAACAATTAAAAAAATACAATTTGCTCTAGAATTTATTTGGGGTAATTGGATGAACGTCCAGGATGTCTTCTCAAAATACAAAAGTTTATCTGGGCTCTGAATAGATCCCAACCTGATTCAAAAGTATTGATATGCAGTCATTAGAAGTTCTAGACCTGTCAGTTCCTATCCCTGTCATCCATCTACTTCCTGGTTTGCATTACAAGATCTCCATGCACAGAATTCCCTCCACAGAATAGAGTTATTGTATCTCTCTGTCTTCGATGCTCTCCCACTCCCACCCCAACCCCCAAGAGGAGTCATAGCAGGAAAAATATGCACTGGCTTGTGGAATATAATCTTTGGATGAAATGCTAAATGTGTGCCATTGAGAGGGAGGAAATCAATGTGCTTTCTCTGTCTGCTGACTATCCCCACTAGACATAGTGGAGGGAAACACCATGCTGTGAGCATTGCTGTGCTAAAAATTCAGTGGGTCCATGTAGAGTGCATTTGGAGGTGAATGGATCATATGCTTTTTAATATCTATTACTTTCCTCCCTTAGTACGAGCTCACATCCCCGTATATGCCATGGAAGTGTTTGGCACGTAATAACAATATAAATCACTGAGCCTTGTTACTCTCTGCTTCCTTGATACAGATTTTACAGAGGATGAACCTGAAAATCTCACTGGGGAGAGGCTGCTTCTATGTTTCTGAATAGTAAAATATGCTGAAGCAAGGAGCTGCATGAGAAGCAGAAAAGAAGCCGCTTCTGCAGGCCTCTCTTGTCTGTGTTACCATACGAAATCCGGTGTGTATAACCTACAGAATTAGAATGATGAATGTTTGCTTATTAAGAAAGCAATGGAATTTTATTAGTACAGCCGTGTAGCCAGCCCATTGTTGGCAGGTGTGTGACTATCAGGGTGACTTCTTTAAAATCTGTTACTTTTTTCTCATCTCCCATTCCTCCCACCACCAATTTACCACAAATGATAAATACAAAAACAAAATGGTTGCAAATATAAAGGTGCTCTTCTCAGGAAACAAAAAAATGGGTATTTTCTGCCTATCATGGAGAGAGTTAGGTTTTCTGATAGACTGATTGGGGGGGTGTACTATAGGATGGTTAATGATGGGTCAGCATAACAGGCACACTTTGCATTGATCTTTATTTCATGCATGATTATACAGTCAAAATAAGGTTGTGTTCATGCTAGATTTGAAATCTAGGTGTGCTACCGATTTCTTAATCACCTCTTGGTAGACCAGCTGCATGCTGGAATGGGGAGAAGACCAAACTGCGAAAGAAAAACCCATGCAACTTTTATCTGCAATGACTGAAAATGTAGCTGTAATGATTAGAATAAATACTAAACTGTCCAATAAAAACAAATTGGAAGGATTTACTGATGTTTGGGGAGCTGTAATATGGTCGCACAAAAGCTGGTATGCTGGTCAGTGATCATATCAGCCCTGCAGCAGCGGGGTGAGAGTAATATGTGAAAGCATTTTTAAAATATACAATCGACTATGAAGTGCAGAAATCAGACATTCATCTTTATGTGTTCCTGCAGCTTGCTGACCAAAAATCTCTGTTTTATTCTGAAGTGAAAGTGCTTTCAAAATATAGAATGACTCAATTGGTAATATTATTTTCTCTCAGTGATCTTTAGCATAGGCATATGTGTGTGTGTGTGTGCGTGCGTGTGTGCACGCACATTGCCCTGTTATCAAGTTGATTTTTACTTATGGAGACCATTTCCAGGGGTTTCAAGGCACAGAATATTCAGAAATGGTTCACTGATCCCTTCTTCTGGTAGTGTTCTGGCACCATGCAGCTCACCCAAAGGCTAAATATGCTGGTTCATCTACTTGAAGGCATGAGCTATCTAACCTGAGTACATACAAGAAATGGATTCTTACTCTATTTATACTATATATTTTTTCTATTGGCCTAGTTTTTGGTAAAAGAAACTGCTTCCATAGTTCCAGGTGCAATCATTTTATTAATTTCTTTGTTACATTTTATGTAACACATGGTCCTCTTCCTCCTTATTTTTGTGCTGATAACAACCCTATGATATAGTTTAGACTAAGAGATGGCACCCAGCCCAAACTTACCCAGGAACCAATAAAGTTCACTGCCAAAGTGGAAACTTGAACCTGAGTCTTCTGCCCTAGTCTAACACCAGTCTCTCAAACCAGGACATGGAGATGGATTGCACATCTTAGGTGGAAGAACATGTCTGATACATAGGAGTGTGTTCTTCAATTGCCCCCACTCACAATAACAGCTATAATATTCTTCCTACTAGTCAGTAGATAGAGGTTTAGGATATGGCAACATCGTACTACCTGGTTCCCAGCTATGGCAAAGCACTTTTTAATTTATTGTATTCATAATCCATTTAAGAATCACCTGCCATTGTAACACTTCTGCAAATATAGTTTGCAAAGAAGAACATATATATTTTCTTGTATTTCACCTTCATGATCCAAATGATTCAGTGATGACATTCTTGCAGGGAAAAAAGTATGTCGGTTTCTCTTTCTCCTATATTCAAATTTTATAAACCATCAGTTCTTTGGATCCCAGATGTATGGTTTTGACAACTGTGATAACTTCTTCAAAAATGAAATGGAATGAAATTTTCACCCATTTGAATTGGCCAAATTCAATGTGTACGTTTACTTCCAGCATGGAGAGCAGCACTCACATACTTAGGGATTCAAACCCAGCCCTTTAAGAATTATGCATTGGATGTCTTGGGGCTTGATGGGTAAATCTTTCAGTCTTGTTTTCTCTCACAGTAGGATGTTTTCAGTCTGAAGTTCTTTCCACTCTGAATATAAAGCCATCTGTGAATTTATCAAAATTCATATTAAAACTGAATTCTACATCCTCTCCATACTCTTATATCAACAGTACATCGCTTTACATTTTAAAATACAGAGATTTTCCTAACAGTTGTAATTTACCTTACACTCCTCTTGTTCCATTTCATTGCTTTATGAAATAGGATCAGTCCAAGATATTTTACTCCCTGTGATAAAGAATGTGATGAGGCCCCTCTCCATTTCACGTACAGAAGACAACTGAACAAGATGTTGACTTTTACTTGACTGGGTAACACTCTCCACTGCACCCACTTCAGCTGGTTAATTTAAGGGCCTTGGGGTACACACAGCTCTGTCATCTACTAAGGGGGAATAACCAGTGGCTCAGGGAGAGCAGTCATGGCTTTGCCTGAGCATCAGTTGCCTAAGGTAATTGCCTCACTCACTATATAGTTATAGAACCAGTTCTGAAATGAAGTGACTAACCATGGTTCAGTGGTGGACTACCTGCATTGCCACATAGAAGGTCCCAGTTCAAACATTAATGCCTCCAAGCAGGGTTGGAGAAGAATCTTTCCAGAAGCCTAGACAGCTGCTCCTAGTTAGCTACTGACCACAATACTGGGCTAGATGGAGCAAAGATGGCCTAATTCATTGTAAGGCAGCTTCATATATTCCTATATTTAACCTTTTTGCAAGTCATGTACATTCATGTATGAACTAGCACTAAATGCTTTCTCATGCATCTTGAAATGATGAAAATAGAAGACTACTTGCCACTGCCCAACTGATATATTTTGTCTGTTCACTTCCCCTTTTTCAGCACTGCCTGCCGACTACAAAGAAGGGAGCCATCCCTTCAGCCTTGGCCATATAAAACATGTGTCAGACATATTCATCACCATAGACAGATACCCTATTTATCAAATGGCCAGGCCTGAATATGAGACAGAATAATGTCCTCAGATTTTCTGAAGCACTCAGCGGGTTCCACTGAAGAGACTCACACTGAGGAGTCTGTGATGTGAAATACTCTTTTAAGAACAGGGTACTTTGGCTAGATGAGTGCATGACAGCTTCTGAAATTGTGATTTTTTAAAAAGAGAGAGATAAAGACAGAAATTTCAAGAAGAACACAGCAGGATCTCACCCTGCCCTTCCCAAACCAAGAGCATCTCAACTACAAATGTTGAAATTACTTATTAAAATAACTGAATCCCTGTAAAAAAAAATCAAAAAAATCAAATCAAATCCTTCAAGGAGTCAAGGGCAGACTGACAGTAATACCATGAATTTAAAAACTATTATTATTACCATCATAATCATTGTTGTTGTTATTAACACTGAGTGTTGTAGATTACTAATTTTATTGACTGTCAAACTTTTGGACCTAGCCATTATTTTGTGGCTTTCTAGTACAGGTTATGGAGACCTTCTCCTTGACCAAGCAACAGATAGCAGAAAAAACAGAGGTCCATTTATACTACGGATGTGCCTTATTGACTCCCTCCCAACTCTGGTTGCTCCATGCTCTAATAGAGGCACATATATCAATGCTCAGCTTTCCTCCTGAAGACACTCTGACCCAAACCTTGCTCCAGTCTGTGCTGATATTTGTGTATTTCTGGTTGTTTGTGTGTGGGGGGGACATTCCTGTCAACAAGGAAATACAAATGGCAGGTCAAGGTTATATAATGAATGGTACAGTCAGGACAGAAGGGCTTTTGGCCAGGCGGCAACTGTCTGCAGTTGAGCATGTTGTTTTATTTTTATTTTTTCCTCCAACTGTCAATTGGTTTTCTATGATACCCAGCAAGAAGGGACTGAATGAAGGACTTTAAAAGTGTAGTGGACATCCTCCTTCTATCCCTTCTTAAAAGGGAAATGCTGAGAGCTCTTTTCTTCAGGCTTTCTCTTCCTTGTATCTGAAATTAGTCTTCCCACTCAGCTGCTGAGTAGTTGGCTGAGGGGAGAGGTGGGGAAGCGCCAGTGGAACTATGTCCAAATTGGTGCAATGTCACTGCCACTGGGCACGTGCATGCCAAGGAGCTCAGTAAGTGGACTGGGCTGATTCTGGGGGGTGGGGAAGGACAGCTGGGACACCTATACTGGCAGGCTTCATTAGTCTCCCCCTGGAGAGAAATACAAAGCTCCCACATTTAGTCATGTTGTAGCCACAGTACAGGCAGTGATGATTTAAACAATGACTTTCAAACAGGAAGGTTTATTTCTCAGTTAAGCACAAACTCTATTTTTTCTTTGCTACCAACTCAGCATCTTCCTGAGGGTTTCTTTTTCTTTTTCCTTTCCCCATTTCTAATTGCATAAATAATTGAATGCAAGATGTAACATATGCCATTCTGCCCTGTTAAAGTCTCTAGGGTCTTTTCTTTGTCCTGCTATTTCCTCTGAAACATTAGGTTCCTTTTCACACATTTGTCAGAAGAAAATGCACATCCTACATTTGTAGTAAAAAGATAAACTATCAAGAGTGTGTAAAGCTTTACAAAGATCCACCAGTTCCACTATGCATGGTTAGGCATGATTCATGTTTCAATGAATGTGCTTTTTGTACTGCAATCCTGAGAATTCATCAGTTTGGCCATGAAGAAGAAGGATACTACTGAGCAATACAAAACTACAGGGGAGTCATAAGGGGTTATGGGACTGGTAATCTTTCTGCCAATTAGTCTCTCAAGAAACTACCAGTCCCATAATCCCTTGCAACTCCCTTTGCCCAGCCAGCCCAGAATAACAAGGCTAGATACAGGAAGTGTGTTGAAATAGGGCCATACTTTATTAAACCACCAAACACAATATCCCCTTTCATAAGGGGACCTACAGTAGTGCAGAATCATGATCTGAATCTGGGGCTGGCCCTGCCCCAGACCCAGACCTTCTCTGGGTGAGTTCTGATGAGGTTGGGGCACACTCCCAAGGCATAGACCACCCATCACCTGCCTTGGAAATATAACCCATATCCTAGAGATCCCACAGCATCAGTATGCATCTGAAACTCCACCCCTAAACACAATTAGCCCTCCAGAAGGAGACACTCTTGAAACTCTCTAAAGATTGTAGCCACACCCGCAGATCGTTCTTCATCCCTGTAGAGATCCGCCTCCAATGGTGCAGTTTAGAGAGGGCCTACATGGACTCACAAAGTCGCCAGAGGAAGGCCCTCCCTTGTGCCACCACCTTAGACACAAAGTTAAGATGGCCCACCACTTCCTGCAGCTCCCTCGGTGTTACCTTTTCCCTAGATCAGGGGTCATCAACTCCCGGTCCGCAGCCCGGTGCCGGTCTGTGGGCTTGCCGGAACTGGGCCGCAGATACGGATCTCCGCCCTCCCACACACACGCACAATTGCAGAGCTGTTCAGTTCCCCTCAAAGAGGCACCTCTCCTCGAATACTGATGCTCTAATTGGGCTGGGCCCTTTTGAAAGACTTGCAGGACTCGAGGATAGCTTTTTTCCACTACTGGGCTTCTTTTCACCCCGTGATCCTGCTGCCTCATGGAAACACACCACTGATGTGTGGGACCACAGCAGTCAGCACACTGGTGATGGAATTTGCATGGCCTTTGGTTGCAGGACCCACATGCATTCAATTCCCAGTATATGAGGCAGGGTTGAACCATCTTACGCTTCACAGGCTGCTTCCCCTTTCACCCTCTTCATGGGACCCATAATGTCCCCACTAACACTGCTTATAAACTGATTATTATTTTATTTTATTTTTATTTTATTTGCTCTTAATGCAGACACACCAAGGAATCGCTTTCCTCTTTATGTATATTTATTAGGATGACTATTATGATAACCCTGGAATTGCAGAGCTGTTCAGTTCCCCTCAAAGAGGCACCATGGGGACCACACATCCAACCTCTGGCTCCACAACCAGAGACCTAAGCCACTCAGTTATCCTCTGCTCCCCTTAATTTTTTTTATTATGTCTAATATTTTCTTTTCTTTTCTTTTCTTTTCTTTTCTTTTCTTTCTTTCTTTCTTTCTTTCTTTCTTTCTTTCTTTCTTTCTTTCTTTCTTTCTTTGTTTCTTTCTTTCTTTCTTTCTTTCTTTCTCAACCTGAGCATGCCAGCTGCTTTAAGCCAGGCCCTAGCTACCATCCCTGGCCCCAACAGACCCACTCCAAGACTCTCCAACCATGCCAGGGAAAACAGGGACCATGGAGCTGGGCAAACAATCCAAAGACCAACAGTGTGCCTTGCCCTACTTCTGCCTTCTCTCTTTTTGCTTTTTTTTTTTTAAATACATCATGGGTAGAGCTTAACTCTCAACCCCTCAACCAATCTTTCTCCAAACCATGGGGTGGCACCATTACACCCCCCCTCCTGAGGCCTCTCTGCAGACCCCAACACCAGGAGGTGAAATCAAAACCTCCTCATGTTCTGGATTGCACCTCTTTGCCACCAATTCAATGAAGAAGAGGCCAACGCAGGGGTGAGCAGCCTCTTAAGGTAAGCCTATCAAGCCACCAGTGTCCTCCCCATGTGCGCCTTGTCCAGGTGGGTGGGCAAAGAGTTCCTGCCCCCACAGCATGCAGCCACAGAAGGAGCCTAAAGCTTAGCCACTATCAGCCTCTTCCTTCTTCACAGATAAAATGGAAATTGCTGAGGAAGCTTTTTGAAGTCTGCATCTATCTGTAACTGAAAACACCTCTAGAGGATTTTGATTTCTGGCTTTTAAGTCCTAGAATTCTAGCTGGGTGAATTCCTGATGAATTCTGGGAGTTGCAGTGCAAAAATATGTATAATATAATAAAATAAAAAATAATTGAAAATTCCATACCCATATGCCATTGCATAAACTTATGTTTATATTGGAGTCCTGTAAAACTGGATTATATGTACATAGCACTGAAGTACTAAATAATTTTTCTTCTCAAAGATCATTGTTAATAGCTCCACTTATTTACCACTTTGTTGACAAGAGTTCTTTCTCCACATCTTTGTGGTATATGGATATATGGATTCAAGCAGATATACCACAGTATATATGTAAGTAATTTCTTCCAGTTAATAACTAATCTTGAGTACATCAGAACTAGAGATACAGTACATTAGGCTTCTAATTATAGACATAATTTTCTTAATAGACTGAAGAACAGTCATGCTACATTATTTACTAGAGTAAACCTGATGAACATTTGGAGTGCTGAGTTGCATAAAGTTGAGCACATTCTATCTTCTTACACTATTCTTAAGATGGGTATCAAACAGCAGCTGGGCAAGGCCTCAGAGATACCAGGCAGTACCTCAAATCATCTGTCTGCATGGCAACAGCTAGAGGTCACTGACCACAGTTAGAAGTCAGCTACACAGGAGTTTATCACACTCTTTAGCCCCCTGATGAAACAGTTGCCATCAGTCTAAAAACATTGACTACATAGCATTTTTGTTGAGTGTTCCAACCTGTCCCTAATGCGTACCAATCCATCCCAGATTGGTCTAGGGTTGGAGACTACTGTTTATTTGGAACAATTAGGATCACCCCAAATGAACATGGTTTTCTTGATGTGTGGGAAAAAAATATTTTTCACTTCCCCTGCCCTCTGCTGAGCCAGGACATGATTAATTTGCCACTATCTGGAAGTGGCCCACTTATTAAACCAGTTCACAATACTGGCTTTGGAATGGTCAGGCTTGATTGAAACAATCTAATCAAGCCTGATCATTCCAAACCAGTCCACACAAGCTCACTCCCTGTAGTGAGTGTAGTTGTACTCTTAGTCTGATTGGAAGAATATGAGAAGTGACAAAGGTTAGAAGGAGAGAGGCACTGTGGTCTGGTATGACAGCAGCATAGATGCTACTCTGGAAGATTTGGGCCCCAGCTATACTTTATAGACAGCCCGTTACTAGAGCAGTATCCTTAATTGCTGAAAGTGTGTGATTGTCACAAGAGGAGCTTGCCTCATCTCCCAAAACTTGCAAATTAGCTTGCTTTGTTTTGTAATTGGTGTTCTGAACACAGTTCTAATGGCAGGTTATCTGTAATGTGTATTTTAGTTCCAGGTTGCTAATGAGCCCTCATACATGTTCAGACCCGACCATGAGCAGAAGTCTGTGCAGTATAATTAATTCAGGCAAGAATTAAAGAACCATGAATAGTTCTAAGTGACCAATTAGCAGGAGATTTTTCGAAGATGCTTTTGGAACCAGAACCTGAACCAGCCTTATCAATAAACACTCTTCATATGAATTACTATTTCACTGAAAGGAGATCTTTCACTTATAGGAGATCCTGTTATCTTCCTTCCAATTGCAAAGCTCTAAGAATTTCCAGAGAGAGAAAAGGATCCATTTTATTGAAAGACATTTATTTAAAAGATTCATTTCAACAGAAATGATAAAGTGCTATACGAATTAAAGGTTCAACTTTCACATTAAAAAAAAAAAGATAGAACACTTTGAAAGTGAAGTAAATGAGTGGTCATTAGTCCTGAGAAATGACCCAAAGTTAAAGAAAACTTTCTGGAACTTTGAGCTCACTGCTGATATGAGAAACCTCACAGAAAACATCCCATGGGTACTGTTGATGACATTTTTTTCTACCTTGTTTCAAATAAGTATGTGTGTGGGGGGAGAATTTAAGTGGCTAATTTGGACATACTGCACATTCAGGGGCTCACCATGTGGTGACAGCTGTTGCAATCCTCTGTATAGAGGCATGAAGAATACTTGTTAAATTCTTCTTTCTCCTCAGTTTAGGATGCCTTGATTTAACAAGATACCTTGATAAGGGATTTTCAGACCCCATGAGAATCTTCACTTCCAGGCAAGATGGAGACAAGACATGCTATTTTTTTTTCTCATCAATGACTGTAATTTATCCAAACTGTCTCTCTGCAGAAGTAGTATCCTTTCCCTTTGAGAAACAAAACATGTGTGCAGCCACACATGCACCCACACAGAGGCCAGCATCCTGTTCATAGGGTAAGCCAAATAATAAATTTCTGTCCCCTCCTCCCTGGTAAGTTCCCCTGCTGCTGCAACTCTTCGGGGTGTGCACAGATCAAGCCAGCATGCACACATACACACAACCTAAGAATTGCAGCTGGGATGGTTTTTTTCAGCAGGGAAGAACGGTTGCAAAGTCATGATTTAACTTATGCTTTGAACAGGATTTTAGCCACTGAATGAGTGAATGTTTAGAAAGAAGCAGACAATCCCAGCAGTGCTTCTAATGCTTAAAACTTCATGCAAAAATGTAGTAATCACCAATATTCTGTGCATTATTACCAAAACTTGAAAAAAGAAAAATGTCTGGGGGCCACTATTTACCAACATTTTCTCTTAGGCAGCATTTTTTATTTTTATTTCCCCCCCAACATAACACTATATACCTCATATGTTCTTGCTGCCTGGTCCATCAAAATGTTTATTTTTTGCTTACTGTATTTGCATATGACCAACTCTTCCACTGCCTTTGATAAAACTTTTATAGGCAATAAATTATGAACAATGTTTATGTATAATTTATCCTTTTAAATACATATTCTATGTTGCAGCTTTTTTCGAACTGAAGGGCTTACTTTAGCTTTGTAATTTTTTTAAAGGATTGAAACACTTTAAGGGATTCATGAATAACATATGCTTCAAGGTGCATTTGCATTTTTATAGTGTTGGTTGTGTAACAGTACAGATTTTGCTTTTGCAGTGTTCAGTTTCAAGTCAGCATGATTTTTTTCAGAATTAACTTCAAAATAGATATGGGCCTTGAAATACTCTTTTTATTGCCTCCGTACAAACTGCATTTCTGCATCAGTCAGGTCATGAACAATATCTTCCATATAAGAAAATCTGTGTTTTGCACTCCTATATACAAACCTAGATGAATATATTTCATTCCTGTAATGTGTAGATTGGTAATTGAAGTATTCAAATCTTCTCTATCAAAAGTCCCAAGAAGCAATGAATTCAGTTTCAGTGCAGGATAGACCAGGGGATAGATGAGAATCTCAGAGACTACCAATTTACAAAATCCATATCTAACCACAATGAAAATCTCCCATTGTCAGTTTGACCATTGCAACTCAGCAGTTTCCAGGTTTCCTATGTGACTGATACTTTGGACTAGTTCATACAATCAGTTGGGAAAAAATTTGAAAATATTTATTTATTTATTTATTTATTAGTGCAAGCACTGCTTTGAGTTGTTTAAAGGTTAAAACATAAAACTTCAGAAGACCCTACATAACAAAATACATTCAACAATATGGCGATTCACAAGTAGAGGTCTAAAATGTATACAAAAAGAGGAAAGAAAGAAGAAGTAAAGGGGGAAAAACCCACTGAAATCAACAGCACTGAGAGAATCAATCATTGAAGGCAGCTTTGAATAATTCTGTTTTCACCAGTTTCCTGAACATAAGGAGAGAAGCAGCCAGCAGTTGGTAACTTATTTCAGAGACTGGAAGCCACCACCGAAAAGGCTCAATTCCTTGTCACCATCATTTTAGCCTCCCTTGGTGTGGCCGCTTTTAGCAACATGAATTGAGAGGAGCTGGTGGAAAGGGTAGCTAATGTCTGGAAGAGACATTCCAACAAGTATTGAGGTCCTAAACCATTTAGGGCTTTATAGGTCATAACCAGCACGTTGAATTGAGCATGGAAACTGTCAGGGAGCCAGTCAAGCCACTCTAAGATCAGGGATATATGATTGAATTTACAAGTCCCACATTTTAGATCTGTTGTGGTTTCCATTCTGTTTTCAAGGGCAGTCCCATGTACAGTAGCCTATTTTTAATATTACCAATGTGTGAAGCACTGTTACTAGGCATTTCTTATCTATCTGGGCTATCAACCAGATTTGATAAAAGGCACTATTGGCCATGGCCAAAATTAGAGCCTCCATAGAGAGTGCCAAGTCAAGGAGTACCCCCAAACTGCAGACCTGATCCTTCAAGGAAGTGTAACCCCATCAAGGCCAGGTAAATTTCCCTCTAACAAGTCTTTTTTTTCATCTGTGCTAAGGAGACATACCAAGGTTTCTTTCCTGAATCTTCTAAACTGTGCTTTGTACTGGGATGTAAACATCTCCTCACCTCAATTATGTTGCAATTCTCTAAATCCCGTCTCAATTTTCTTCTTGTCCTTAGTTGCATCAGCCTATGAGAAAGTGGGTTTTTCTGCAAATGAAAATGTTTATACGTTTTGCACAAAATTTGCTTGCTTTTCCAAATATAAGCTTTTTGAAAGACATTTTCTCAGTGTCCCTATGTATGCAAATTCAGTTTATTGCATAGCACACAGGATTTTACGGAATATACAATATAGAATCAACACACTACAATGCAATATAAAAGAAATTAAATTAAACTTCTAATCAAACTTACAAGTTCTAAAATTTAAGGTACATGTACATATCTAAGAATGAACATTAATTCAATTTGGAGATGTAACTATAAGACAATGAATCATTAATAATAGCAGAAATAATAATAAAGGACCGTGAGTGGCAATAATCTAACTGTCAGTTTATGAGTAGTTGAGGGTATGGACTTTGTTTTTATAAGAATGGAAATGAACCTTGCCATTTGAAATGTAATAAACTTATCCTTATCTGAGAGTAATACCCTAAATTTGTCTTGTCTTCCTGGATAGTGTTCTAAAATAGACCTCAAGAGTCTTGCATGCTCTGGTAGAAACGGGACTGTGAAGTGTGATGTGCCAAATTCTAACTGATTTAGCTCACAGCAACAAACTCTTTCATCATGTGAGATTCCTTTTAATTAGCCTTCTTGGACAGCAAGTGGTGGCATATCTAGATGAGCTTTAGAGAAGACTTTTCTGTAATCAATGCTCGTAAGATCAACAAAACAAGGGTCAAAGGAAGAAGGGGGATCACTTTGTAGAAGAGTGCAATTTTTGAGGTGCCCAGTGAAAATACATTTGTTTGGGCACAGCAGTCTAATATTCTCTGTTTTAATGAGAATTTTGTTGCAGAGAGACCAAGATGCCACACATACTCTTCTGTCCAATGTATGCATTATCCAGATTGATTGAAGTGTGCTTGTATGCATTTTTCAAAGATACATATTTTGAGTTGTGTACATTTATTCACATATAACTCAAAATGGGAAGGGGAGAATCTGCCACTTGTAGTTTCTTCCAAAAGATAAGAAATCAAAAGTTCTGTGCACATGTTAATCATCTAGCAGGGAAAATAAACTTACGTTTATTATAAATTGGACAAATTCATAACAAATAATTGGTTAATGCAAATTTCTTTTCCAGTCCTGAATCTTCTGAGCTGCCCCAGGAATATCTTGTGCTTCGGCCAGGGTTATCAGGCAAGCCAAGAAAAATATGGATAACTTTTGTCAACAAAATTATCCATCTTTTCCCTAAGTATGCTGGCTAGATAGCTCAGTGGTTTAGGTTGGGAGTTCAATTCCTCATGTTGTCTCCTGGGAGAAAGGCTAGTCTTGTAGTCATGGGCAAGCTGCACAGTCCCAGGGTTCCTGCACAAGAAGGGAACAGTAAACCACTTCTGTTACATTCCTTCCTAGAAAACCCTGGAAAGAGGCACCATAAGTTACAATCAATTTAACACCATGCAAATATTATTATTATTTCCTAAGTTTGCCTATCTCCTCCAGTTTCTTGTTTGAACTTGCAGAAAGGAAAAAGCTGCAAAAGGCAGATTTCTTTCTTCTTTGCCCTTCTTAATTTATACACAAATAAATGTGTATCTTTGAAAAATGCAGACAAACAGTCTTTGGTCAATGACTATAAAATGCTTACATTGAGTGAAGTGTGTACGTTAGGATATGCATATATCAACATAACCACATATTTCCATGCTAAGGGAAAAAATCTCGCAATGTGATGCAAAACCAGGACAGGAGAAAATGCAGGCTAAAATGGAGAACTTCCTATTTCTACAGTAGTAGATAATGCTGTAAGTGCTGCAAGCAGTGCTGAGTTGTTCCTTTCTGCCACTCTAATTTCTCACAAGACTCCGAAGTAAGACTAGTCTGGGGACTCTGTAAGAAAGAGTGTCTAACTCCAGCCTCTTGCCACTTTTCAGCCTGCCAGTTCAGGAAACCAAAAATAAATGAATTCAGGGAGGTCCAGGAAGGCTAAGTTTCACCAGTGGGACCTGCCAGTGCCCTGGGGCCTTGGCATCTGCCCAAAGTTGGCAGGTGCTGACACCAGCCTTGCTTGGAATATTCCTGAAAGCTTCCACTCCCTAAAGGCTGTTTCGCCCGAGCACAGGCTGCAGTTTTAGCACAGAGCCATTAGGGAAGCTGTGGAGAGGCTTCTTTTTCAAACGTGTCACCTGGAAGAGAAAATGACTCCTTTTATTTTACAGAACAGACAGGAGGCAAACAGGACATGCCATTGCTGACTGAACTGCAAAATAAAAATTGACAAATCCAGGAGGAGGGAGCTGCTATTATAAAGCCAAGCACGCCTGCAAAGTCTGCCTTGACATCCTCAGCTTTTACCTGCTGCTGTTGTGGCGCCTGCCACCGCCGTGCAATAGCCCCCAAGGTTCTTGTGACATTACTCTGGATTTTCAGACAAGCCACAAAAGAGATGGATAATTTTGTCATCGAGAGTTTTGGGGGAGCGGAGCCTCAGGGAGGAAAGAAGCTGACGTGGAAAACAGCTACTGCTGCAAGCTAGAAAAGGCAAAGGAAAGATGGAGAAAGGATGGTGTTCAGACCCAGTGCGGTGCTGAGAGCAGCAACATTGTCATTTCTCAGTGTGCCTTGATTTAAGAAGAAGATGCAAGCGTATACAGAGCAGAACACCAGATCTTGGGAGGAATAATGAGAAACTGGTAATATCAGTGGCTATGCTTTCCTCTGGCGTAAACAACCCTACAACTCATGGAAATAAACACACACAGAAAGACAAGGTTCTTGATTGTATTATTAACCTATCACTAGTGAGGTTTAAATCTGGGAGGTGCGCTGGTTAAAGCACAAGGAGCAGGAAACAGGAGATGATTGCTTTTTTGATTTGGATTTTACAAATGAAGTAGAAGGCAATATAGTTAGCCTGTTTCTAGGGAGGAAGAATACTAATGGCTCTAGAAATCATAGCAGTATTTTTAGGAAGAATCCAGAAGACCCCTTACATCCTCTATGAAATAGGAATGGGCCGTCCTGTGCATCAAATTGTGATGTATCAGTTATTGCTATCCAGCAAATAGTGCCATAAAGCAGAAAGCTCGGGTTTGTTGCAGAAAGATCTGTACAGATGAAGGTGATGTCTCTCTGGGATTTCCTTGCACTCCAACCTTTGGCCTTTTGATGATGTCACATGAAGATGTTTCTCTCAAGTGACAATAACGTCACCTGATAATGCAAGACTGAAAGAATAAACCTCTACCAAACACCTCAGTATGCATGTATACTGCTGATACTACAAAGCAGTGGCATCTACCTTTGGCATGTCACATGTTTGGACCAATTCCCAAAGTCCTTTATCCCTAGCAATACAGGATAGAGATTCTGGGAATTGTAGTCCAAAAATTTTGAATGCCAAAGTTTTGCCACCCAATAACCCCCTCCCTCTGACAGAATGACTTTCATCAGCACAGCGGGGAAAGAGGTGATCCCTCTACTCTTTTACTATTTCTCCCGAAACTGCTTCAGTGGGTCTTCCATGGAGCATATTTTTGGGGGAACTTGTATGCTGTAGGAGGAAAGAGAAGAAGAGCACAATATCCAGATGAAGTCCATTTATATGATGTTGGATTGTACCCATTGTCTTTTTTTTAAAAAAAGTGTCACAACAAAATTCTCTGGCATGTGGACATGGTTTGAAAATCTAAATTCATGCTTAACGTCTCTATGATTTGTGTGCCTGGCTTCTGTAAAAGCCAGGGAGTAGAGCCATAAAGAAGGCTTGCAACCCTTACCTTGATTAATATCTCTGATCCAATTTAAATATGACAGTGCCATATGGAAAGCATTTAGCTTTGTAAGTATTTGACACAGCTGCCATCTTATATGAAAGACAAATACCAGCTGCACTGTCCATTTGCATATTGTGTTGGCTTGCCAATGATCTGTGACCAAAGAGGACACCAATTCCATGTGAATAATATACACAAGAGAAGGGAATTACAAGTATACAATCCTAATGCTTCCCATAGAGGTTTCCCACCTGAACATTAGAGAAGCTTCTGCACTTCTCCCCAGCCAGTGATCAGAGACTGGGAACAGCAGGCAATTTAAAAACTAGGAAGGTTTTGCATTGAATTGTGTTCTGGTTTGTAGCTCTGGAAAGCTTTGCATAGAACAGGAGCTCTGGTTTGCAGACTGGGAAGATTCTGCACAGAAAAAACAGTTAGTCATCCATCCCTCATTCACATACCCTCAGTCCTAAGTGTAATGAAGATTCAGTGTAGCTAGCTGAAAGAAAAAGCAAGAAAATTCTAGAATGCACTCTAAAAAGAGGCTGTGTCACCTCTTTTTATCTCTGGAAACAAAGTAGCTGCTTGGTTGGGTGGATGAGGAATAAATACATTCCGGTGAGGTTGAGTTTCCAGGAAAGGTTTTTGCTTTCATTGGGGCTTTATCTGTTAATCTCATTCCACTTTGACACTCTTTCTTTTGCTAGAGAAACAGGCACAACATATTTTTGTTCAAATTTCAGCATTTTAAACTGATGCATGGGACACTGACTCACTTCCAAATCTTGAGGTGACCACCCTTGTCAGCCCACAAAATGTCTATATGAAGTTCTGAGCTCTAACAAAATCCTTTCCAAAGCTCTGTAACAGTTGTTTTCCAAATCTACTACACACTCTTGCTAATGATCTCTCTGACCAGTCAAGACGTTTTTCTCCACTTGACTTCCTAGACCACTGCCCCTTTCCCTGTTGAAATGCATGCATTAGGATATTTAATTTGGGTGGTTGCAAACAACCACATAAGCCTCCATTAGTATCTTCTGTAATGATATGATCAAAATCTTCGGGAAGGACTTGTAGCTGGTGTAGTTTGCAGTCCTGGTTTCCCACCAGTCCTCTCTTAAATCAGTTCCTAAATTGCTCCAAGATAACCTGAGAAGTAGGCCTGAGCAGATTTCACTCATTCTGTTCTTTTATCACTGCATGGTTTTGCTGCTTATGCTCTAAATTCTGCTTTCAAATTCCAGCTGTAGCTTTCACTTTCTTTTGTTTATTTCCACCTCTGCTCCCCCCTACCCCTAGTACATGACTGTATATGCAGACCTTGGAAATGCTAATGTTTTGGATTAGAAATAGGCACAAACCACAAAAGTGGAAGTTTGTGGTGGTTCGTGGTTTGTGATTTGTGGCTATCCACGAACCACAAACTTTCAGAATTTTTTTAAAAGCAAACAGTGAACCAGTTAGCATTTTTTTAAAGTTCATGCCTGAGAGAAGGGAAACTAAACCACCACTCCCATAGCCTGCCCCCCTTCCCACTGCCCCTGTCATTTCCCTACCTTGTGCTGCCACCTCCTCCACTTCCTCCTCTGTCACCACCATCTTCAGACAGCAACTGGCTTCCCTTCCAGGACCCGGGACTGTTGTCTCTGAAGATGGTGGCAGTGGAGGAAGAGGAAGAGGAGGTGGTGGCAGCACAAAGTAGGGAGGCAACAGGGGCAGTGGGAAGGAGGTGGGGGCAGACTGTGGGGGTGGGGGGAAATGAGCCAGGAAGTTCATTAACTTGCTTTAAAAGTTCATTGGTTTAGTTCGTTTTGGTTTGACAGTTTTTACAAACCTGAACCAACCTGACCCAATGAACCAGCAATTTTTGATGAACTCCCTTGGTTCATTGTTGGGTTCATGCCCATCTCTGTTTTGGATTGTGGTTCCCAGAATTCACCTGTGCTGACAAAGCACAGCACAGCAAAGCAAAAAACAAAGCACAGAGTTTGTAAACTAAAGTTTTATTTAAAAAAAATAGATAAAAAGATTATTTTAACCGGCAAAAATAAAGTGTAAGAGCAGTGTTCAAGATATCAGGTTCTTTATCATACATACATAAGCTTTTACTTTATTTGTTTATATAGTTTTAAACACTTCCAGTTATTTCTCTTTGAACCTGTGAACATGGGCATTTGCCCTGCTGTTTGGTGTGCCGATGGGTCACATTGATCCACTCTTTTTTTCTGACATCCACATGTGGACATTGTTGGAGCAGACCAATTTACCCCAACCCACACCCTTTTGAACGTCTGTCAGGAGTTCTACTATTTTGGTGTGGGTTGGAGGGTTCCAGTTAATCCATTCTCAGTAAGTGTGGTCACTTAGAATGGACTAAAGTAGAACCTTGCAGCTCCTTCTGGTCTTGGTTTCTTGTATTCATTTCTCAAATGCGATGAGTCGCTTTGATTAAATTAAATATATATTTTTTTCTTTGCCTGTCTGTGTATTGGCAATCAAAACCACAACGGTGGGCAGATTCTCATTTGGCTATACACAGACAGGCAAATAATTTTTTAAAAAAATATAATCAAAGTGATTTGTCACATCAGTGATATTCTATTAGACATTTTTTAAAAATCACTTCCCTTGACCTCTGCAGATGATCAGGGGAAGCATTTAATTGATAGCAGAATGAGCTGAAGGTCAATATTCCATTTAGACAGAAGGAGTGCACCAAATGTTACATTGCTCCTCCCCTGACCTCAACCGATCTTTTGTAGTCTGATCTAACCTGCATCAAAACAGCCAGTCTGGAAAGGCTCATTCTCTCTCCACCCCCACCCCCCACCCCGGTATGGACACTTGTATTTACACAGCTTCTTCACAAAACATACTTCACTTATTTTTAACACCATGAACCCTAACACACAGGTCTCGCTGCATGCATCTGAAAACTCTGTCCAACCCTCTCTCACACAAACCCCCTTTATATACTAAATAGTATCTCTCTACCCCAGAAAGAGTTTTCTTAATGAATATTCTTCCACATGTCTCAACTGTTTCAAATGTCACTCCTGACAGACTTCCAGCCTACAACTGTGAAACAACCCCAGTTTCTTACCCTGCATGCAGATACAAATGTCTACACCAAGTATATTTACAGTATAAAATCACCATAGTAGATATCGTGAGGTCCCCCTCCCCTGCTTTGGGGCAAACATTTTATTGCAGCCATTATTCAGTGATGTTGCAATTCTGTCTCTAGTTCTGTTGCTCTCTGAAAGCTTGAGGCCTTTACCTGCACTGTTGTAACCCAAATGAAAAAATATACAGTGGCAACTAAGAAGTTTAACTTTTTTAAAGTTGTGATTCAAAATGTTAACATGGACTTTGAGAAATCACTTTTTATAATGATATTTAATCTCAGTTCATGGCATGGAATATATACTTTAATCCAGGCTATTAAAAATAATTTTGATATCCATTGTGGTGTAGTGAACAGAGTGACTCCCTAGGACTCAAGAGATGTGAGTTTGAATCCCCACTCAACCATGGAAAGTCACAGGTGTGTGTGTGTGTTTGGCACTGGTTTAACATCCCTCTAAAGCAGCCACTGCTTTAACATCCCACTTTCCTTGAAAACTCTTCTAAGGTCACTGTAAGTCAAATGCCACTTGACAACTCATAGCACACACTATTAAAAAAAAGAGTCAAAAGCATTTGAACTATAGATTTGTCACAGGACACTAAGAAGTTCTTCAATTGAAACAGTTACCAGTGAAGAAGTCCTAAGGAAAATTAATAAAGACAAATATATCATAAAACACATAGGCCAGTATCTATTGCTAAAACTAGATATGCAATCTGTAAGGGCAATCATGTTAGCATCTCACACACGCGCCTTCACACACTGACTCAGAGATCAGTTGTGCAACTGGTTGCCCAGTAAGAAGCTCATAGGAATAGAGAGATGCTTACATGATTGGTCATCCACTTCAAGTTCAGGCAATAAGAAACTGGCCATATAATGCAGGAAAGTAGAATATTTCCACCATGTAGCGAAAAATGAAGAATACATTTTGTTGTAACTGATTTTTGAAGGTAAAATCAATGGAAAAAGAAATCCTGGATGGAAAGCATTTTTTTCTGAATAATCTTAAACACTGGTTTGGATGAAGCACAATATCGTTGTTTAAATCTGTTGCATCCAAAGTTGTAATGGCCATGATTACATCCAGTATCTATTAGGAGAGGAACAAGATGAAGAATTAACTCTCCTTTGGTAAACTTAACTTTCACTTTAACATATTTAATCCTGGATTATGTTTTCCATGAGAACATTAGCTAACACAGCACTAGTATGCAGGGCCTGTCTCTTTAAGAGAAAGGCTTAAATAGCTGAAGTTTTTGAAGAAGTAGTCTGTGCAAGCCTACCAGACAGAAAAACAAATAAAAAACAAAATAGAACAGAACAGACCAAAAGGTTTAAATAGGCTTAATAGGCTTAAATAGCAACTTTCTCTCCTTTGTGAGCTGGTTGGTGTTCTTCCAGAAAGAACTGGCTTGAACAAGTTGATCTGCTTTCTACAGCAACTCTAAGGTTTAAAGCTGATGTTTACTGTTTGCTTTTTGGCTTATCTTTGAAAGATTTTTCTCTTCCCCTATGTTGTTCAGTGAAGACAGATTTCCTTTTCCTGATACTGAAGTCAATGGGTTTTTACATTTCAAAAACCAAAGAAATTTCCCAAAATGGGAGGAAGCCTTCTGTTTAAAAAAGTTGTGGTTTGTGTGTGGAGGAGAAGTGAACAAATGCTGCATACAATTTAAAACACGTGCAGAAATATATTGGGGGGGGGGGAAATAAGCAAAGAAAAAGATTTCCCAGCACTATTCTGGGAAATTTAAACAAATTTAAACATGTATGTATGTATGTATGTATGCATGTATGTATGTATGTATGTATGTATGTATGTATGTATGTATGTATGTATGTATGTATGTATATAAAAGAACAATAAACTGTAAAATTAAAACACATAACATCATAAAAACCAATGGCAGCATAAATGATTTCTCAGTAATAGCAAGACAGGAGAATTTCACTCCATAAAGAGCAGCAACAACAAAGTAACAATGCATGGACTCTATATGCAGGAGAGGAAGGAAGTATGTATAGAGATGTGCACATCCTTATCTGAAGCAGGTATTTGTCATCAGTCTGGCATTTGGGCTTTCTTTGAAACAAACTATACCCCTAATGATTAGCAAGGTTCTTTCCATTGAATTAGAACTTGGGCTTCCTGTGTGTAACTTCCAAGCATTTTTTGATGTGTCCAATGGAGCTGGCAATGTTAGGTTTGTGTAAATTGGTCAGATTTTTGTTCTATATATATATACACACACATGAACTTGACAGATTTTACCTATTAAGACTCTCTGAAAAAGCTATGCTTTGTGGGAACCGGCACAAGGCCTGACTGTTGCACCCGCCCATTATTCCAGACATTGTGAGCTGCACCTATTCCTTTTGCAGTAGAGGAGCAAAGAACTGTGACTTTGGATGAACAATTCTCTATTTTTGGCAGATTACTCCCCCCCCCACACCCCTAGGGATGAGGGGCTTAAGGGCCACACAGAAGCATCCTCCTTCAGCTGCTGGCCCAATTCTCAGCCCTACTGTATTGGACCCTCACAATACTACTATTAGTGATGCACAGAAGGAAGGGTGATTCCTCTGCCATACTTTTAAAATATAAAGAAAATGTAAATGTCTTCTGTTTGTGGACATTTATGATTTTGCCTCATATGTTTGGTAACATCTGCTTTGGCTTGATTTACAAAGATTGTTTGATGTTTCAGAGCAAGTTTTTTTTTTAATATTCTCAATATCGTTGGCCTGCTCCTTAGAAGAACTGGCACTGAGTTTTCTTGTCAAATAATATTGCTCACAAAATACTTTCTAACTCATTTTGCTTATTGCATTTCAATATAAATGGGGAAAAATCATTTTCTGTTTTTCCTCTTGTTATTTACATAAGCAATTCTCATATCTTTTTTATTTTATTTTAGTTCCTGCAAATATCTATATAAAGAGGAAGGCTCTTGGTAATTATAATCAAACCAATTTAATTTCACATAGAATTCCCCTTGAGCTCTTTTGATGACCAGTATTACAGTTTTTCATTTTAATTTACCGTGCATCCCATACTTTTCTTTGAGGTAATGGTTGCTTTGCAGTAGGAAAAATTTATTGCTTAAATATGTTTAAAGGAAAACTAATAGAGAACAATAACATTGGTCTTTTTAAAACCCGAAACAGCAAAATTGTTATTATGCTACAGTGGCAAATAAACTCTTCCGGGCAGCTTTATTGCACATGGACATATTCTCAACTTCCACGAGAACAATATGATTCAGAATATCAGGCTAAAAAAAAAGAGAAGATGGCAAAAGCATTGTGGTACCTTGTGAATATCTTCATGGGAAAGGGGCTATTGAGGGGACCCATGGGTCCTGACATAAGGGTAAAAGTTGAAGTTTATTTTGTAACTCAATTTTAGTTAACAAGTTAATGAAATAACTCCAAACTTTTTAAACTTTTAAAATCCTCCTTTAGTCTGTCCCAGTCAGTCTTATTCTGGGCAGCACATAAGTCCAAAGATTGTAAGTCTCCCTTTTCACCCTCCCCATACAAGACCTGGCAGCTTAAAACTGTCATTGTCTGTGTTAAAAGTGGAAGATATAATAGGTTGGATGGCACCTTGGTTTCCAGATAAGTGTTCCCCCCCCCCCCCGCATCAAGGTTCTCTTCATGCACCTAAACTTGCAAATTAGAACCTGCATGATTCATTCCCCTTTAGTGTACATTCTTTCCTCCATATGGATTTCAGCTTCTTAACTCCCCATAGGAAGCTATGAGGAAAGCTGTCGGCTCATATCAGAGGTGGCTCAAGATATTTTGCTGTAAGTGGTGAAGAAAAAAATGATGGCCCCATACCATAGATAGAAGACTCTCATTTCACTATTAACAGCAGAGAGCATGCTCCATTGAAATTAAAGACAGAAGGAGAGCTAAGAGGATGACATAAACAGCTTGGCATGAAAAACTCTGTTCTCAAATAATTTGCTGTCCCTCCTCATGCCATTCTCCAGCAGGTGCTTGCCTAACATAGTTGCCTTACTTTGTCTAATGTTAGGGCTAGCAATAACTCATGCAGACTGAGGGGTGATGGAGGCAGGGAAAGGAATCCAAAAGTAGGTATGGGAATGCAGAGTCATGTTGTCTATGTCCATGCCCAGACCTTCTAAGAAGCCAGATGTGACAGAGCAGGGCAGATGGTTCAAGAAAGAAGAAACTATAAAGCCATTGTGATTTTTTTCTGGGGCCTCCTTTTCCTTGTTCATATTCTTTGATGATTTTTTTGGAGGGCACATTTTTGCACTCAAAGTATACCCTTTGAAATACAATGGCTCTACATGGTTGTCCAGGTCACTAGAAACAGCCACACCATCTGATGGCCCTCTTGCATGTATTTGACCACGCCATGTCTGCCACCTTTTCTGCTTCAGGCACAGCAAATCAGCAGAGACAGACCAAAGGTGTCACCACCTCCAGCCCTGTACTTTAATTCTATATTGGAAATCAATGCACATTAATGACACTATACCACTATAGTGTGAGAAGAAAAACAAGTGAGGAAAATATGACCTTCTGGTGATTATCAAATGCATGACTTTTAAAAGAGATAAAAGAAATAGAACCAACTACAGAAAGAAAGCCAGTCCCCTAATGCACATGGCGTGTTGGAGGACATCACTATGTTTCTCCCAGCTTGTAGTACAAGAATGCTTCAGCAGCAATAAAGCTTCTATGTGGATGGACTCTGACAAGTAGAGTGAAAAATAAAATAGTAGCTAGATTCATCAGCTAAGGGAAGTGAAGCTTCACAGATACAGCTGAGGTGTAGATCCTTCTCCTCTGCATAGCCTATGACTCTGTGCACAGGATGGTTGATCAATAGCTTGGAGTATTTCCTCCATTTGAAGGTCAAGATTTTAGCTCATGTAACAGTTTAAAAATGGGAGAAGGGATTGAAAAGTGATGAAGAATTTTTTAAAAAATAATTTAAAAGTATGCCTGGAAGTCAGCCTATCAGCTGGTGCCTGCAATAAATGTGTGACTAAACAATGTGGAGGACTTTCTACAAAACAAATTATGTTTCCTGCAGAGATTAAATCAATTCCATGCATAATTTATTAAGGGCTGTCACGGGTGGCCTGGTTTAAGATAAAACCCAGACAAATTGAGTCATTTCTCTTCAGAGGGACCAAATATGTTTATCTCTAGCTGAAGCAAATAGTATTTTGTCCAAGGATGCCTCACAGAGCCAGATCACACAATTGGCTGGTCAAAGCCCAGTTTGACATGGAGGAGTTGCAGAAATGGATGCCTAGGGTGTTCCATATGGAGTCCTGCACACCTGTGGGCTTGATAGATTCATGCAGTTCTTCTGTCTCAGCAAAATGGAAGAAAGGATTGTGCAAGTAAGGCTAAACAATACATCAGAGCTAGACGTATAGTTATGATGTGTGGAGTGTTACACTTGCCACATCTCATGCTATATATGCAGGGGTGGAGACACAACCTGTTCATTCAGTCCTCCTGGTGCTGAAATTTAGGAAGGGTCAGAGGACAGATGCCAGTTTAAGAAGTATAAAGAGAGTTTGCATTATTCAGCTAAACTAAAAAGATTTGGGTGGATTCCATGAAATATTTTGTTGTTTCTGTGAAGATTGTCAGTCATTCAGGTGAGGTTATCTGGAAGTTGAGTCATGGCAACTGGACTTCTTTCTTGTTAGGTTGAAACGTTTCACTATTCATACACGATTCAGACCAGAGCAAAGTGAAACCAATATGGTGGATGTATCAGGGGTCTCCTACCAACTCTCCTCAGATTGAAGAAGCTATTTGGATGATTAGCAAAATGTTTCAACCTAATAAGAAAAAAGTCCAGTTGTCATGACTCAACTTCCAGATTTTGTAATTTTCTTCTTCAAAATTTGAGATCAGGCTATTCCACCACACAGGGAAGATACCTTCAGACACATGTATGAACCCGCTCTTAATTAGGGATCCTCTAAATGCTAGAGAGGGTTAGCATAATCTCAGTAGGAGGAGAGATCAAAAGCTTTGCTCTCCCAGCCCAGAAATAAAGAGGCAAGACACAGGTTGTTGAGTTTAAACTTGGGCCACAACTTTATTAACTATTTAAACTAAATTCCCCCAACTACAAGGGGGCCTAACGTAGTGCGATCTTCTTCCAAATCCGGAGCAGCATATGGCCTCCGGACTATCATAGAGCAGGGTGAGTTTCTATTTCTGAATCGTGCTGTCCACTGTACAACACGCCTTCAGGTGCTCAATAATGAGGTTACCCCCCACCGTCTCAGCCCACCGAGCCTCATGCCCTAAGTGAACTGTTGGCCGGGGGCAACACTATGAACAAACCCACCTCTCCTCAGATGCCCTCTTGGGTCCACCTGACTGAGAGATGGAATAATTCTGGACCATGTGTCCTCCCTGAGCTAACTACGACTCATTCTCTTCACACCACCCACCATGGCTTGGGGCTATTTATATGCCCCAAACCCACCACCAGAGCCGAAAATTTCAGTTCGAAGGCCCCCTTGTAGATCCCTCAGAAAAAGGCCCATACCCAAGTCAGACAAGTGAACATAGTCACCTTTATACAGTTCTTGCCAATGACCCCGTATGTCAGGATGTCTTATCACTGGCCCAAGGCCGGCCCTCATAGCTCGGCTGACTTCTCGATTGACACGACACCTTGCACGATCGATGCACCTGGGATCACAGTTAACTTTCCACATGAACCTTGGTATAATGTTGGACCAAATCAGTTTAATCGTTGGGAACTTAGCCTTCAAAATCTGCAAGTCCTGAATCACTTGCAATATCAATGACTTGTCCGTACGTCTGGTCAAGTAATTACCTCCCAAGTGGACCAGAAATACATCCGGGGCCGCATCTGTAATATTCAGGAAGGCTTGCTCAAGGGGTTCGGCCCAAAGCATACCCCTCTTTCCCTTCCACTCAAGTGTAGGCTGAGCTCCCAGCCTAAACTATGGCCCCAACCGTTCCGCAAAGCATGTTTTACCACCCAATGAATATAACTGTGGCCATACACCACAACTCATACCCGGGTGGCAGCCGCCCCGAATCCTGAAAGAGAAAACAAAAAGCCATCTAATGCGGGAGAGAATGTACATAAGTTTTGAACCTGTGAGAGGACCACCTTCCTACTTTCTTTATTTGCTCCTCCTCATAACATAAAGCAGCTGTTGTAGATGTCGTGCCTATCCTAAAGAAACGGGTACCAAATTTCCAGCCTACAATACCTGCCTCTTGCATCCCCTGGGATGTAACCGTCCAAAACTGGTATTTTGTGAGGGGCGATCCATCCTTGTGATGAAACAAATCTCCACTGGGGTTCCCTCTTACTTGAACAAATTCTGAAATGGCCTTAACTGGGCAAAGCTCC
This sequence comes from Intellagama lesueurii, assembly GCA_037013535.1. Taxonomy (NCBI): domain Eukaryota; kingdom Metazoa; phylum Chordata; class Lepidosauria; order Squamata; family Agamidae; genus Intellagama; species Intellagama lesueurii. Next base: position 51,093,625 of record JBAJHW010000003.1, on the reverse strand, counting down.
TTTGCTGAGCAAAGTCCCAAGCTTATGACCTGGCCCTGCTGCTTTGAAAAGTTTGACCTCATCTTGGTCAGTGCAAACTCTGTTCCAAATCTGACCCAGCTGAAAAAGAATTTTAGGGGACATAAGGGTACACTTGTCTTCAAGCCTACCTCTTTCTTTACCCCAGCCCACAATCATTTTTCTAACCCTGAAATCACTAGCCGAATCAGGGTAGCCCTGCGCCTTAACATAGAAGGCCAGAGCAGACATCCTTCCTTGAATGGTATGGGGAGCCAAACCTTTACGATGGAGGTAAACTCCGTACTGCTGTAGATGATCAACCGTTATAGGCCATGGTCTACCCATGCCTTCTCCACTGCAAAAGGCAAAAAATTCTTCACAAGCAGCTGCATAGCTGTGCCTGGTACTGGGAGCAATCGCTAAACTGATCTCTCTGTTGGCTTCAATTCTCCAATGCTTCATACCTCTTGTGGCAATATCTCTGGATGACCCTAAGCTTCCAGGACCAACACCCTGAACTGGTCGATCTGTTGACGGAACAGGGCATCAGCCAGCTCATTCTTTATGCCAGGCACATGACAAGCCTGGAACACAATATTGTATCTCACACAACGCAGTGTAAATGCTCTCACCAGTCTCATAACCCTCTGAGACTTAGATGTAAGGGTATTCACCACGTGTACCACTGCCATATTGTCACACCAAAAGGTGACTGCAGAATTGGTCCAGATCTCTGCCCATAGCCATAGGGCTCCCAGAATTGGGAAGAATTCAAAAAAATGTGAGGTCACGGGTGACTTCGGAGTCACTCCATTCCTTTGGTGACAGGCCGGCACACCATCGGCCTCTAAAATAAATGCCATATCCCACTCACCCAACAGCATCCGAGTGCACTTGGAATTCTGCCCCCAAGCACACCTCATCTCTCCAGAATGAAAATCTATTAAATCCCTCAAGGAACTGCAACCAGGTCTGCAATCATGCCTGCTGAAATTTTTCATCTATGATGTGGTTTTGTTAGACCCCTCATGGCCTCACACAATCATCTTAAGAAAACCCTACCTGCTGCAATAACTTTACATGCAAAATTAAGGTGATCCACTACCTCTTGCAGCTCCCTCAGCGTAATTCTGGAACATTGCAACAAGTTCCGGATTCGAATCCTAAGGTCAGTCAACTTACTATCTGGCAGCCTACTGGATTCCTGAATAGTGTCCAATTAAATCCCCAAAAAGGTGATCAAAGTAGATGGGCCTTCCGTTTTTTCCTCTGCCAAGGGTACGCCCAGTTCTTTTGTGACTGTCTGAAAAGTCCTCATGAGGAACTCACATTGGCCCATACCAGGCTTCCCACAGAATAAAAAATCATCCAAATACAGTGGTGCCTTGATTTACGACCACAATCCGTTCCAGAAGATGGGCGTAACTCGAAATGGTCTTAAGTCGAAGCACCATTTCTCATAGGAATAAATTGAAACCCCATTAATCCGTTCCGGCCAGAAAAAATATATCAAAAAACCAAAAAACAAAAAAAAAACAAAACAAAAAAACACCACACAGCAAGCCCCATCGGAATGTGATGGGGCTGAAAAAAAAAAACAACAACCAACAACACCACACAGGAAGCCCCATCGGAATGTGATTTTTTTTAAAATTTGGCCCCATCGTGTTCAGATTTGGTACCGGCGGCTCACTGAAAGGTTCTGATACCCTGCCCACAGCAACTTCTTTCTCAGTCTTTTTACTAACCACATCTTCCATGCCTCTTATGGGTTTAAGGTTTTTTGCCAAAGTGGCAAACCTAGCACCCTGCACAGGGATTCAAAAGCCAAACTTAAAGCCATCCATCAGGTATCTAGCCACCTCCCTATCCAGGTAGGATAGCAACCAGTCAGCCAAAACTGATATTTTAATTGGACTGGGGCCCTTTTGCAGTGGTGGAAGAGCCCGCTGACTGCTTCTTGGGCCCACCTCCATCCTTGTTTCCACCCGAGCCGGGCAGCCTCTGAAACATGGCACTGAACCATGTGGGTTCCTGTAGATAGAACATTGGTGTCGAAATCTACAAGGTTTTTTGTTACAAAACCCTTTTGCATTGAATTCCCAGCAAACTAAGGGGTTGAACCAACTGGCCCACCAGAGAGCGGGGGGCATTAAGATTGTTGGCTCTCTGCATAAGATTCCCACTATCAAAACGACCACCCAAAACGGGGTCATCATCTGCAACCAGAGACTGTGATGATGCACGTCCCAGCGCATTTGGGGGGTTTATTGCCGCCCTCATACGGAACCCTTCATCATAGAGCAGCCATACATGCCACGGGAAATCTACATACGCCCTATATATAAGGTCTAAGAACTGTATGAGCGCAAAAGCCTTGGCTGGGTAAGCCTTCAGTATGGTACCAGCCTAGATCAAAAATCCTGGGAGCCAGTTCACCCAATATCTATCAGGCTTCTTTTTCCCAAAACCTCTCCTTCTCCCTATCTTCCTCCTTGGTGCCTTTTTTCTCCTCAGTTTCTCTATTCAGAAGTTCGAACACATCAACATATTTACCTCTCTAAATCTTCTCTATTGTGGTTGGTAGAAGGTGATCGCCTAGAGGTAAGGATTGATCGCCATATGGGAGAGCAGTCCAGGGAACAGAATTATACTGCGTATTCGGAATTGTAGGATAATTTGTCAAGGTTAATTTCCACACTGAGGCAGAACAAGGCCTATGATAATCAGCAGCCATACTTGACAGGTGTGCAAAATGCTGAATCATGCAGTCTGGGATGATGCAATGTCCACACTGATTGGCTGTATGTAAATGTGCATGTGTATAACTGTGTGGACCTCTGGAGAAGATGTATGGATCTCTTCTAATGAATGTCATGCTGTCATGCTGCCGGTTTGTACTGCTAAACTTCTGTATATACTGTAAATACACTTGGTGTTGGAAGAAGCTGTCTTTCTCTGTGTCATTCAACTGGACTACCTGGAATGAAACAAAAACTCTGCTAACTTACACCAACAAGGGGTTATGGGCCCAGAGACATCTGCCTTGCGCCAGAGAAGCCGGTGAGTGCCAGAGGGTACCACAGAGGCCAGAGGAACCAGTCCAGAAGTGGAGAAAGTCCAGTAAGGTGAGCGTCTTGCCATTCAGAGTCCAGGAGGGGTAAAGGATGGAGGACGGAGATAAAAAGGCAGCAAAATGCAGTCAGTTGGGGCAGCAGGAATGGGAGGATTCCCTCTCACAAAGCTAAATGAATGGAACTATCTGACTTGGTCAGTTAAAGCTGAAATGCTGCCGAGAAGGGAGGATTTGTGGAAGATTGTTTCCAATTCCCCCACTGTCCTGAATGAGGAACAGACAAAGCAAAATGAGAAGGCTTTAACAACAATAGTTCTGTGCTTAGAGGACAGCCAATTAATACACGTGCATGGACTGACCCTCAGCTAGGCAGTGCTGGCAAGCTCTGCACCGTGTCTATGTTCGGGACTCTGCTGGCAGCAAGGTTGCTCTGATGCGTAAATTATACAGAGCAAGGCTTGACCATGATGGAAGCATGTCAGAACACTTACAGCAGATGAGAAATCTGTTTGTGGAGCTTGAGCAGAGGGGCATGCAGTTCACAGAGAATCACAAAGTGTATGTGATCCTGAGCAGTCTTCCAGAAGACTACGATGTGCTAGTAACAAGCCTTGAATCCATGCCAGAGAGGGACTTAACCCTGGAGTATCTGACAGGCAGATTGTTGGAGGAAGAGGAAAAAAGGAATGAGAGGTCCCAAGTCAGAATGAGAGATGACATCCCACAGCAGAGGAGAGCTGCTTCCAGGAGCGACGGAGAACAGACGGGAAAGGCTCTTGCTGTAAGACACTGTTTCAAGTGCAGATCGGAAAAGCATTTGCAAAGGTTAAACAACCTGCTGTAATCCTTCCATAAAGCCAGGTGTTTGACCAGGAGACCACTGAGGGTACGGCACCGTCCAAGGCTTCAAAGCCGGTACGGGCCCCACTGGTGTGGGAGAGCTGATGCCACTGTAGCCAGGCAGTCAACTAAAGCTGGGTTGAGGAAATACTGGTGGGTTGACTTCTCCCCAAGGCCAAATCCCCTCAATGTGCTGTGTAGGTAGTGTGGGTGCCAACTCACCTGAAACCGACACAGCTGGCATTGCCACATTTGCTGGGGGCAATTCAGCCACCAGTTGGCTGGTAATAGGAACAGACCCATCAAATCCAACCTGCCTGCCTGCTGATACACTCAAACCTGGGAACGTTGGTTCGCCTTCAATGCGTTCCCCCGCCGGCTCCTTGGGCTCTGTTTGACTGTCAGGTGAAACCTCTTCTGCTTCTGTAGGCCTGGACAAGGAACCTCCACCAACTGCTTCCGTTGAAAATGCCCCCAAAACTGCACATTCTTTTTCCAAGAGAGCAATTCGGGACAACATTACATCACCTAATTGCCTAAGCTCAGCCATCCTACGTGTTTTAGATTACCTATGCAATCTCCTCGGAGTAGCAACACTAGCAGCCTCCCTAGCCATGGCCCTCTTTCTTTCCAGCTCACTTAATTTTGCCAGGATGGCACTGTAATTGGGCCATTCTTCATTGTCAGATGAAGATAAAGCAGGCGGAACCCTAACTGGAGCCTTGTGCTTATCAGGCTGCTTGCCCTTCTTGGAACCTTGCCCTTTCTTTGGCCCCATGCTGATAGTAGGCTTTTTAAAAAAATAAAATTTGACCTTCACTTTTTTTTTAGTAATTATGAATTAATATACCTAAATAATTTATTTTAATTATGTATTAATCTATTTACTTATTTAATTTATTTCTCCTTTTTTGTCAGCACCAGCAGGGGGTGCAGTGACCGTCTCCCACCTCACCAAGTTATACCTGTATGTGTGTGGGGTTTTTTATTTTATTTTTTATTTAAAAGCTAAACTAAACCAGCAGGGGGCACAGCACTAATTAAAATGTGCCCCTTCTTCTCCTTCCCTCTATTATTATTATTATTTTGAACAAATTGGGAGTGGAGTGATTAGCCAGGCTCCCCAATTAATACCAACCCTGCGCTAACAGGTTTTGTTTTTTAAAAAACTTCTATCCATTGTTTAACAGTCAGCTCTTTGTGTTTTATTTTTATTGTTGTTGTTGTTAATTTTACCCCAAGAAAAACAACACTTGCCTGGAAACAAATTGCAAATTAGTAAATATCCCCCACCCTTGCCAGCCCTTCCGAACTTAAAAGGTGGAGAAGGGGAGGGGTGGGGTGGGGTGGGGTTGGAGGGTCATGCTACTCCCCTTATCCTCCCTACAACAAACAAAACTTAATTAACAGTAGGAGAAAAAGGATGAAAAGACTGAAGGATGCAGATAATGAAATTATAAAACCAAAGGGTCATGCCACTGCATGACCCGGTACCTGCTTCAGCTCCAAGCCTTGTGCTGTGAAAACAAAACTGCTTCTCACAGCCAAAGCCTCCAATGCCCGATCGCAAGCTCAGCGAATGAAGGAAGAGGCTGAGCAGGAGGAACCCTGCCTTGTTAAAGACTCTGTCCCTCCACCCCTTAGGAGGCAGCATCAATCAACTGTGACACCACTTTTCTGGGACGGGAGGGCAAAGTGTCCCCGCCATTGTGGAGCGCCATGGCGGAGCGGACATTAAGATGGAATCCAGACACATACTACAGATGGGTCTAGCAGCCGAAATGTTATTAGAATAGATTTCACAACCCTTGATGTCTTTGAATCCCTGATGCCAAAGCCATGGTGTAAATGTCTTAGAAATTTCCCTAAAAATGCAAGTAAATTAGCAGTAGATGGGAGGAATCTCTTCAAGATACAAAAGCCAAAGAACTGCAGAGTATATACTGCACACCACACCATTCCTTGTTCGGTCCCCTTAAGAGGACATTTACTTCATAGAATCCTAGAACAGGAAAGGATCTCAAAGGTCATTAAGTCCAAAACCCTGCGGAAGCAGGAATTTCATGGCTAAAGCCTCCCTCACAATTTGAGATCTAATCTCTGTTTTAAAATGTCCACTGAAAGGGAATTCACCAACTTCTGAAGGCATTCATTCACTGTCAAACATCTCTTATTGTCATTCTTCCTAATGAAATCTTGCACTTTGAAGCCATTACTTCAGGTCCTACCCAATGGAGGAAAAAAATAATGCTTGCTTTATCTTCCATGTGACAGTTCTTCAAATATTTGAAGACAGCTATCATCTTTCTCATTGTCTCCAAAATCAGATACACCTGAAAAAATGGTCAGAAGACTTCCCAATTATATCCATTTTATGTCCAATTTTTGAGCCAAGAACTGCACTGCAAAGTTTGAGAAGTGTGTAAACAGAATGATACTATGCTTTGTTCTTCACAATAATCCAACAAATATGGATTAGATTGATACACTTGAAAGTGAAGACAAGACAAAATTCTCCTGATCACTCATCCCTTCTCATGAGATGCCTTGTTATTCTAGTTCATGGATCTTTGTGTTCCCTTTGATTATACTTGCTGCAAATCAAGTTGGTCAGTAGCTGTATGTAGGAGCAAACCTTTGTCCCTTACTTTGAGGACCATAGTCTGTTGTTCTTGTTGTTTAGTCATTAAGTCGTGTCCGACTCTTCGTGACCCCATGGACCAGAGCACGCCAGGCCCTCCTGTCTTCCACTGCCTCCCGGAGTTTGGTCAAATTCATGTTGGTAGCTTCAATGACACTGTCCAACCATCTCATCCTCTGTCGTCCCCTTCTCCTCTTGCCCTCACACTTTCCCAACATCAGGGTCTTTTCCAGGGAGTCTTCTCTTCTCATGAGATGGCCAAAGTATTGGAGCCTCAGCTTCAGGATCTGTCCTTCCAGTGAGCACTCAGGGTTGATTTCCTTCAAAATGGATAGGTTTGTTCTCTTTGCAGTCCAGGGGACTCTCAAAAGTCTCCTCCAGCACCACAGTTCAAAAGCATCAATTCTTTGGCGGTCAGCCTTCTTTATAGTCCAGCTCTCACTTCCACACATCGCTACTGGAAAAACCATAGCTTTGACTATGCGGACCTTTGTAGGCAAGGTGATGTCTGCTTTCTAAGATGCTGTCTAGGTTTGTCATCGCTTTCCTCCCAAGAAGCAGGCGTCTTTTAATTTCGTGGCTGCTGTCACCATCTGCAGTGATCATGGAGCCCAAGAAAGTAAAATCTGTCACTGCCTCCATATCTTCCCCTTCTATTTGCCAGGAGGTGATGGGACCAGTGGCCATGATCTTAGTTTTTTTGATGTTGAGCTTCAGACCATTCTTTGCGCTCTCCTCTTTCACCCTCATTAAGAGGTTCTTTAATTTCTCCTCACTTTCTGCCATCAGAGGGGTATCTCAACATCATCTGCATATATCAGGTTGTTGATATTTCTTCCAGCAATCTTAATTCCGTTTTGGGATTCATCCAGTCCTGCCTTTCGCATGATGTATTCTGCATATAAGTTAAATAAGCAGGGAGACAATATACAGCCTTGTTGTACTCCTTTCCCAATTCTGAACCAATCAGTTGTTCCATATCCAGTTCTAACTGTTGCTTCCTGTCCCACATAGAGATTTCTCAGGAGATAGATAAGGTGGTCAGGCACTCCCATTTCTTTAAGAACTTGCCATAGTTTGTTGAGGACCATAGTCTAAGAACAACCAAAACATTTTGTAAGAGTTTCCTGGTTTCACTGTTATAGTAGTATATAATGTGGTAGTGGGAGAGAAGGGAAGACAATAATATATATGTTGACTTTGTGCTCCATGCCTAGAAATACATTCTTCTTGTTTTATTTCTCTTTTCTTTGCTTGTAGCTTTGCATATGGTTGTGCTGAAGAATTTGCAGATCTGAATCAAATTCATCTGACAAATTTGTTATCAATCAAGTTTCCCAACTGCTCATTTTCTACATATAACAGCATTTAGACAGAAGACAAATGCAAACAATCCCACAGTTCTACATCTAGCAGGTGGACTGTAGGATGGTTTCTGCTTTTCCACTGTATTTTTGAATGTTTCTCAAAAACACTTACTACCCCACCATCTGATGGTCCCTCTCCCATGTGCTCCTGGGAAGGCAACATCTGCTACTCAGCATTTCTCATATTAGACTCATGAGAAATTAACCATGGTTGTACAGTGGTGATTATAGCATCATCTGCAAACTTTTCAAAATGCAGAATGTACAAATTGCAACCCAACAGTTCTGGCTTTAACAATCACATTCTAATGCAGATATTTTAAACGTTAGGGCTGGGATCCAAAAATATAATATGTGCTTGCTGGACAAACCCATGTGAAAATCTGGTATTTCATCTGTTATTTTTGCCGGAGCAGTTGAATTGAATCATTCCTTCAAATAAATGTTCCATTATTTCTTTGGAGCTGAGCCACTAGTTGAGGATGTAAATACTTTTACTGCAATCCAGTGAAGGAAATGTGTGCAACTCAGTGCACATTGTTTACTGGGTTGGCAACTTTGGTATAAATGATACACACATCCAAAAAATTCTTGGAATGTGCACACATGCATGGATGCTGTCTCTCCACATGACGGTGCTTTTTATGGGATATGTATTTGCATATAGGAATGTACATTCTCTTCCAAATTGTCTGCAGATAATATGTGCAACTGAAGTAAATGACTTCAGTAGGATAAGATTTGATTATGGTCAGTAGGTTATGGCCAGTGGGTTATAGACTAAAGAAATTTTACTTGGTTCTCAACTGAATTAACAGGAAACAAATCATGAGCACTTTGTCATATTTATTTCAATAAGATCTAAGCTCAACTATTCTAGTTGAAGTCCAAATAATTCTTCAGTTTTTTTCCCTTCAACTCACGTAACATGTTGTTCTATTCTATTTGTTGTGATTAAGAGACATCTAATCTTCTTTGTTTTTTACTACCTAGGATGAGCGTAATACAGAATTTGATGGCCAAAATCCTGTTGCCCAGTGTTAAGTCAAAGCTGTAATTTTTGTTCCATCTTACCCTGTAAACAAATCATCCCTGTCACAATTATGGGGAACCCACCAACTCAGGCTGGCCTCCTTGCATGTGGGTGCCCTGCCCCAGACACCTCAACATTGCTCATGTGCAGCTCACTTATTGATTGGGGTGGAGGAGACTCAGCTTTGTGCAGTACCTGGGGTAGCTTGGACGTGGCAATGGCTGAGAAAGGGAATAAAGATGGCTCAGCATGTAAGTTTGAGGAAGTTTGGGCAGATGTGGTCGACTGGTCCACATACCGGGCAGAGGAGGTGGTGCCAGACTGAACTCCTTCAAAGGAAGGGTGGGAGACAATGTGGAGGAGGGACCTTTGGACCAGTGACTGGGTCAACTTGCTGGTCCCCCCCAGAGGAGGCTGCCTGGATTTTGTGAGACAAGGCCCAGCATAGGAGGTGCAACAACTGGAGAATCAGAGGCATGCTTGCTGTCAACAATGCCAAGACCCAGTTCAGGAGCAACCCAACTCAACAACCTGTGGACCCAAAGGGCACACCACCAACCAACTACATGGCCTGGCTCACCCACCATCACCACAATGCCCAGCCCTGGGAAGAATCAGGTTGACCTGCTCTTTGATGCAGAGGAAGCTGCTGCCTTCCAGGCATTTGAGATGGGAGACTGTCAGTAAGCTTTGGCTAAGGCTGCAGCCCAGACCTCTCACCTACAGGGGCAAGTCCGTGTCTCCATACAGTACCCATGGTGCAGCACTCCCTGCTGGCACACTTGAGGGGGTGCTTGGCATGGCTGAGGAGGAGGGATACTTGGTTAAAGCTTACTGAGACTAAGCACCTGTCCTTTAAAGGGAAGACGTTGGATCTTGGGGACAAGCAACTGCCACCCACACCTTCCCCCTTCTTCAGTTTGTAGTAATAAAAGGTTTTACCATTCTTTCAAAGCACATTTTGTGTCTTTGTCACTGAGGGGGAATCTGGGGCTGCTCACAAACTAAGCAACAGAATTTTGGCTATTGTGTCATTTTATTAAACACGACGAACCCTGAAATTCCACAAAAATATGAATTAGGCTTTTCAAGCCAATGAGAGGACATTATATTGTATGACTCTGATCTAGAAATCTTTATGCACAATAGTATGATGTATACAAACATTATTGCTGGGCTTGATGACATGTATGGCACTGACATTTGGAGTAAAACAATACAATTGGAGATTGATTTATTTGATGATCAGAATGTGATAACTGAATCATGTAGTCCAATCTATTTTTCTTAAATTTGTTGTTCCTTAGTGTTGGATCTTTCAGTTTTGAATGCTGTGAAGAATGCTGACGACACATTTTATGATACTGTGACTTAATTTAAATATACCATATTTTTCCGTGTATAAAACGACACTTTTTCCTAAAATAATTAAAGGGAAAAATTGAGGGTCGTTTTTATACACGGAAGTAAGGAGGGGGGAGGGATCAAAATGTGGAGGGGGAAAGCTGCTTTTTGCAACTAAAGTGTAAGGGGAAAGCAGGAATTGCTTTCCCCCTCCACTTTCTTACAAAGAAAGAAATTTTAGGTTAGAAAAGTGGGGGGCATCTTATACACAGAAAAATACGGTATATCTTTTAAAACTTGCTTGAAATAACTGTAAGGTTTGAGGGTATAGATATTGGAAATAATAGGTGTGGTAATTTTTCTTCTTTGTCCTGCCTCTTTCCTCAACTGATACAAGAATTCTGAACCCAAGACTAGAATGTTGAGGCTTTGAGATTAAAGTTTTCCTCTATAAGACTGCTTAGGGGTTAAGATCGTCAGGAGAGGCCTTTCTCTCAGTCCTACCACCTTCACAGGTATGTTTGATGGGGACATGGGAGAGGGCCTTCTCTGTTGCTCCTCCCAGACTTTGGAATTCCCTCCCATAGGACGCCAGGCTGGGCTGATCTTTGCTATCCTTCTGCAAGCAAGCGAAAACCTCTCTCTTCAGGCAAGCTTCCCATTAATGACCAGGTGCCTGAGTGGGGGTTTTTAACGGATGCATGTGGTTTACTGCTTTGAATGTATTTTTCTGTTGCTTTTGTTTACTATCTTTCAGTGTGGTATTTGTTTGAGCCTTTTTACTATTTGTATACTTACTATATTTAGTTTTTAATATTGTAAGCCACCTTGGGTCGTTTTTAAGGAGAAAGGTGGTGTAAAAATATTTTAAACAAAAAAATAAACAAATAAATAAAGCTTTCCATCCTTTCAATACAGTTCTCAGCAATGCCTTATATGGATATAAATGGATCTGTGTCCTGCACAGTACATTTCAGAAATGTGAATTTAATGCCTCACCCTTTCCATTTTGTGTATATATACAGCTTCTTGTCTCTAGTCCAAAAGATTTGTTAATAACTATGCCCATTCTAGCCAACAGGGAAAAAAGGATTAAAAATGAGGAGAACTCTTTAAAAAAAGTAATTTTTTGAAAAAGTCAATAGGCTGTCAAGGGAAATGTGTTTTTTTCAACATGATGTTATCTTAGTGCCAAATACACAAAGTAATATATCAAGGAATAATTATTTTATAGTATTAGACACTTACATGTTTAAACATCTACTGAAGTTCTTCATGCTTGGATAACTCTTCATATCTAAACACACCTATGTTGGATTAGAAGTAGAAGCAATTATTCCATTGTATAGAAGGTAAGAGAATAGTTAAAATAAGCATGCCTTTAAGACACTGCAACTTTGTGTCCCTGCGGATGTTTACTGTAAGGATAAATAATCAATTTTCTCTCTTAGACAAATGAGTAGGAATTACCCGCCATCCCCTGCTTCATTTCCCTTGCAGCCCCATCCATGTCAGAAGTAATGTTGGCTTCAGAACTTTTCGCCAAGCTGCAAAACTTGCTTCTTTTTGCTTCTACAAAAAGTCTGTGTTGAAAACAAGTCTCTGAAAACAAGCTACTTAAGCAGATTTCTTTCTGCTTACAAGCACAAGCTCTTAAACAGACCATAGAGCTATATTTCATCATAATTAGAGGTGGGGAAATCTACCTGGCAAACAAACTTGTGGACTGATAGTCCATCTTGCACTGCACTGCACTAGCTGACGTGAATGTAAAGGAAACAGTAAAGAAAAAAAATTAGACCAGCATGGAATATGAGAATGGAGCCCTCTGTTACTAAAGACAAAGTGGAACTGTATTTTCTAATGAGCAATAGACCAACAATTCATCTTAGTAGTTCCTAAGGGGGTAGCTGTTAGGGATGTGCATGATGAAAACTTTTATTTTAGTTTTGTTTCAGGTTCTGTCGGGGGTTGTCTCTTTCATTTTGGGGACTTTTGTGCACTGGTCCATTCATTAAATCCAAAAGAGATCTTCCATGCTCTCTCTCTCTCTCTCTCTCTCGACTTTTTTCTTCCATTTCATTTTGTTTCCTCCCACCCTGGAGAAGTGGGGAAGGAAAGGGCAGATGAAAGAGGGAAACACAAAAGGATCTGAAGCTTTTTTCTCCCCCTCTTTCATTAAAATGAAGCATTTGGGTTTAATAGGCTTTCTATCCGGAATCAATGAAAGAACACAAAAATAGAAGAGCTTCTTTCATGTGTTTCTGCATTTATGTCAATCTGAATGTCCCACCTCTAGTAGCTATATTAGTCTATTGCAGGAAAAAGAGAGAGCTTATGTCGCGTTAAAGACTACGACAGTTTATTTGGCATGGACACCTATGGAATCTCCACAAAAGATTATGCCAGTAAAATGGATTGTCTTTAAAACTCTTTCCTGCACCATCTTACCATGTGGAGTTGGGTATCCAGGATATCGGTCTGGCCTCTAATTGTGAACCACCAGTTCATGCCCACTGTATGAAGTGGAGGCTCAGAAATTGACATCCTCAAGTCTGTTGCCTATGTTAGCTGGCAGGCCTGAGAGCTGTAGTTCAGTTCCTGGACCAATAAACTTCTCCTCTATCTGAAATTCATTCGTTACATCATCATCAACATCTGAACTCATGGTAAGTAATCACTGGGAAAATATCTACCTTTTCCAGCTTCACTAACTTCCATCTTTCCATCAGTCTGACCTTGGACCAGTCCACACAAGTACACTTTCTGGATAGTACAGAGCAGCTGCACGAGGAACATAAAAGCACAACATTGGGAACCCACTGAGTGGTACACATATTTACATGCCTTCAGCTTCCACCTAGAACATATCACCAAGTGTACTGCCTACAGCCAAACTCTCCAAAATACACTTGATTTCTTCAGACCTGCCGAACAGAGATTCAAAACTCATGGATTTAGGGCAGGAATTTCTTAAACTATCGTATACACTCAACATGGTGAAAAAACAGATTGACAGAGCTAGACAGATAACCAGGAACAGCCTACTACAAGGCAGAACCAATAGAGAGAATGACAGAACAAACACTAAGAGTGTTCCTTTCCATTCGGCATTGGACAAATGAGAAAAGTTCTTCACAAAAAAATGAATGGAGAAAAATCTGACATCAGGAATGGCAACACAAAGAAACCAGTTTCAGAACCCTTCAGCCTCCCAGAATATTCTATTATGAATCTCAATTGTAGAAAAAATGAATTTCCAAAGGAGACAGGGAAGGGAGACAGGGAAGTAGACTCTGTAAATGAATGTCAGTGTATCTCTAAAACAGTTGTTCCCAAGTTCTCTAGGAACAGGCACAGCTGGTGTGCTAATTCTAATTATGTAAGTGCACTCCTGGCCACCATCTAAATCTGGGCATCTAGGCTCAGAGATGAATCCAGGAGTATCCTGAAGCTGCGTATCTGTGTTTTCAGGGGTTTCTCTGCATACCTATTGTGGAGTCCACCCCGGTCATGAATATTAATGTGCTATCTGCATGGACCAATGAGAGTGCTGGAGAGGCGGAGTCACGAGATATAAGAGTCTCTGCAGGGGGTGGAAACAGTTAGATTGGAGATTAGAGGATTGGTGTTTTGGAGATTGGAGGATTGGATGAATTGGGAGTTTGGAGTAGAGAGAAAGAGGGTTGGCGGTTGAGAGTGTATGAAGAAGGATGTTTTGTTAGGAGTTAATGACATTGATTATACCTTCATCACCAGTAATAATAAACAATTTCTATTTGGTTCTTTTTAAAATGACACATTGCCTGGACCTCTGTGATTAATAATAAACAATGTTGATGTAATCAACTGGTGGCAGCGGCACGACACGTAGCTTGTGCCCTTTGATTGGTGAAACAACCAAGGGACAGGCGGGAACATGACACCTATGTTTTCACACCTAATGTATGAGGATGTCATGTCAACCCTGGATGTTCCTCTACATTTAATGTACAGTCCTGTTTGTCTCTGCTTGTTGATTAGTCTCATCTACAGGTCCAAGATTCATTATAATATCTTTAACATATGAACACAATCACTCCGAAGAATGATGTTTGGGTAACAGTGTCAGCTCTTACAGAAGTACCACCTTGGAAACGAGATACATTATGTGTGTCATCTTATTGGTTGCTAACATACTTTCTTAGTGTACTTTATATGGTGGAAAAGAAACTTAAATAATAAATGTAGAAATACCTGGCAGCAGCTGCAGTCAAAGCAACTCACATTTTTCTTTCTGTTAAAGAAAACCTCAAGCACCAAGGCATCCGCACCTACTGATTTGTCTTGGGGCCATTTATGCAGGCTGGCATCATGCAAGAAAGATGACATAGCTAAACCCTTGACTTTGGCTGCTTTGTTCTGTTTTGTTTCTTTGAGTTGTCAAAGAACTGAATTTCTTTTTGAGTTGAGCTACATGTTACATTGTGATGTTCTCCATGTGCTTTTTTTTCTATTAAAAAAAGAGATAAGATTTAAAAAAAGCAGGTCTGGGTAATCCATAGGGTCCCTTCCATTGCTGCTATTCTTAGATGATGACGATGATTTTCTTCTTCTTTTTTGGTTTTGTCAAGGTTTCCCATCTGTTGAGGTCCATTCCTAAGGCCTTCAGATCCCGCTTGCAGATATCCTTGTATCGCAGCTGTGGTCTCCCTCTGGGGCGATTTCCCTGCACTAATTCTCCATACAGGAGATCTTTTGGAATCCAACCATCAGCCATCCTGTTGTTATAGTAAGATCAATATAACTGTAAAGAACATATTAGATTTAAAATTCTAATCTATTGAGATAAAACTTTGAGGCAACTGAACAAAAAAAATTGATGTATTCTCGAAGGCTTTCACGGCCGGGATCTGATGGTTGTTGTAGGTTTTTCAGGTTGTTTGGCCATGTTCTTAAGGTTTTTCTTCCTAACGCCAGAGACTGGCAAAATGTTAGGAAGAAAAACCTTAAGAACACGGCCAAACAGCCCGAAAAACCTACAAAAACCAAAAAAATTTGAAGTTTAAAAAAATCCTGCATATGTATTATCTGGGGAAAGGGTTTTTTTTGTAGTTATTCATAAAGTCTGCAAAAAGGTTATTCTGTTCACTACCATTCATATCAGCTTCCTGTCTTATTCTGTATCAACAGTTCCTGAGCATACCAATAAAATTCAGCTTTTTTGCTAACCACATTAAGAATCTTTTGAGGAAAAGGGGTAGTCATTCACCTTATAGCAGGAGGAACACCAACCTTTTGTGGGATAAGTGAGTGCACTGGAAGTTAGATTCCTTTTTGTGGCTACTTGCTGATAGACAGAATGCCTAGATCCGATAAATAAATAAAATCTACTGTCCATTTATCGTGGAAAACATGTCACTCATTCTTTATTCCAGGGGTGGACAAGGTGTGGCCTGTGGTCCTCCACAAGCAAGTTTGCATCTCTAAAAGCTCCCCGTTTAAAAAAAATCAGAAGAAGTAGGAACAAACTATGGAAAAGGTGTTATTTTCTGCTCCCAGGATGCCTCTAGGAGCAGTAGCTTCCATTTCTTGGCCCTAAAGACCCTCTACCTCACTTTTTTTAAAAAAAGAAAGTCTTCATCCATTTACTGCCTGATTACTTTCTAAAATTGGTGAAACCATAAATGTGGAGACTCTGCATGGCCAGTTAAGACATTTGGTATCACAAATGTGGCCCCTGTGACCCAGAGCTTGTCCACCTCACTCTGCTCTTTCTGGGAGTCTTTGTGGCAAAAACATCAGCCAATACAAATTAACTGAATTTAACTACTTATTTTAGTTTTCCTTTTGTACAGCCCAGGCCTGATTTTGAGGCACAGGAAAGCATTGTTCTTTATTTTCCCCTCTTCTGCTAAACATTATGAAGAACATCTTATCAGCCACACAGTGACTCACAGTCTCCTTTTCTTCATTTTCATGTTTTTGTCATTTCTTGTTTGCTTTAATTTTTCTTTTACTTTTCAGATACCTTCTTCAGTTACCATCTCACTGTGACAGGCTTTTTACCTTCTTAAGCACTTCTGTTCATATCAACCTTCCATCTTATTATACCTCAGCTGTTACCAATTCTTTGGTCTCTATCACTGTCTCCTCATATAAGACTACTCTAGAAGTACCCATGGCCAGCCTATCTCTTTGTTTTGTTACTCCTAGAGGCACTTTCAGTTAGGGCATGGGAGAAGGTCTCCTGGGTGGCTGGTCCCAGGTTTTCGAGCTCCCTTCCAGTGCTATCTAGGCTGCCCACATCTTTCCTGTGTTTCCACCTGCAGGCAAAACTGTTTTTATTTAGACATCTTTCCTTCCACCTCTAATTGGCTGTTGAGGAAGCCTTTTCTTAAAAAGGGTGTTGTATTTTGTGCCTTGTCATGCTTTTACATGATTTTAAAAATGATTTTTATTCAGTGCCTGTGTTTAATTAGTAACTTATTTAATTGCATTTTAATATTATCACTTATTGCCTTTTTGTCTATTCTAATTTGTGTTGTGAGACACCTTAGCTGCTGCACTACAACAAGGGCAGGATATACATGAAGAAAAGAAAAAAATCAAGCAACAGAAGCTTTCAATGATACTTTGAGAGCAGATGCTGGAACATTTGGTAGAAAATGTTTTGGTTGTCCTTCTCAGAGAGCAGGAGGTCTCTGAATGACTGCTGGGATATCCATATTCAGATAGAAGACAATGGCAGCAGCTGCAGCCTTGATGAAACTGGGTTGGAGCAGCTGCTTGTGTTGGTTGAGGAGAGGAATTGTGACAGAGGCCCTGGCAATCACAACAACAATGGAAGTGCTAGCAGCAGCAACCATAACTTAGGTGGGAAATTGGCACTGTGTGACGAAGGTGGAACAGTGTGTGTTTGTCAAGGATATTCATGGAACCATAGTTGGACACAGAGAAGGCAATGGGTGGATGAATGCCACCTGTGGGCTGCAGGTTTCCTATCATTGCTCTATAATATATCTCACCTCAATGAGCATTGTAATAATAACTCAGTGCAAAGAAATCTGTATTCCAAACATATATACTAAGTGTGCCACTTCATGAATGTTTGGGATATCAATGCTATGGAATCAGATCACTTTATGATAACTCCACCATGTTGAAAATGTATTTATTATTGATAGACTGGTTTTAAAAACTGAAAATAAAATGAATAGGAGGTGGGCTCTTAGAGTAAATACAGCTCAAAGTTCAGTGACATGTTCTGTGAATTCTGTTCTCGAAGCAAGATTTCTGAATTCCAACTTTCAAGTGCAATCCATATTCATTATCCAATATGCAACTTTCAATACTTCAGAAAAATGTTATTATTGGCAATCTAGTACCAGCATAGAGGAACATCTTTAATTCCCTCATTTGTACAACAGAAGGACTAATAACTTTAGGAGTTAAAATTGAGTAGCAAGTTCCCAAACATGCACACCACCATGGGTTTAACCAGCTTAATTAATTACTCAGACACTGCTTTTTAAGATAAAAATAGCTCTTTACTCACTGGTGCTGCAAGTTGTAGACTTGAATTTGGTTACAGAAGGATTCAATAAAGTAGAAAGGCTTCAGAGAGATTAGTAGAAGAAATGAAGAAAAACTTAAAATATTAAAAACAAAATTTAGATGCTCTCAGGCTACATGGCTGAGAGAAGATGGCTGACATAAGGACAGGAGAAACTCAAGGAACATCCTTCCTCTCTGGTGTCCCAAAACGTTTTTTCTGAACATAGGCAGTAAAACAATAGGAGATAAGGGAGGGGTCATCTGTCCACCAAAAGTTTATAGGCCAAGAGAGGGAGGAGGGGGTGATGAAAGCTAACCAGCATGTTGGCCTTACAAGCACTTCTGTCCTCTCAGGTGATAATGCATTCATTTGCATGTTTAATAGCCCATAATTCCAAAAATTTTAACTTAGAAGGCCATTCAGGAAGGAAAAACTCAACATGGCAAAAATATTGAAGAAATATATGAACCACAATCATTATAATTCCAAAATTTTATTGGGTGGTGGTAGGACAATGTATGTTTAACATATTGGCTAGCTAAGCTTCTATTTAGACCTCTGTTAGGTTTTCTCTATAAATGCTAAGTTAAAATAAGGCATATAGAGGTTTTTAAAATGCCAAATAATGTCCATAGGTCATATTAGAAGTCAATGTAAGAAAGCATAAACCACAATTCTCAGTAGAAGGGTTAGTGAATTAGAGCCAGAGGAAATTCTGCAGTGTTTTTTGAGGTGAGGCAAACTTGCCACTTAATTAATTGTATCCATTTTGCATGCACATTTTCTTCTGAATTTTCTCTAGGGCTAGGGACTCTATTACAACAAAGTCACTTTGTACAAAGAGGAAGCATGTTCTTGTGTGCTAAAATTGAACTTTGGAGACTCAAGATCAATGTTACCACAAATGTCCTCTATGACCTTGGGCAAATAACACCGCCTCAATTACACAGGAGTATAATGTAGTCTGGTAATAGCACTAATTTCACAAGTGCATTGTGAGGGCAAATTTACTGAAGGCAGGAAGGTGGCTTGATTAAATGATAATAGACACCATATGTGCTTGACACAATATTGTGAGGGTTGTATCCACACTGAAGTCATGAAGCAACAGGAGGAAAATGCATGATTACCTCTGAGGTTTCCAGTCTTTTGCAATCTCAAGAGTTTTTGAAAATTAGGCTAACGGCAAGTGTGCTTTTAAGACTGTGAAGTGAATGGTAGAGAACATGACGTTTCAGAAATGGTTATTTCTTTTTTATTTTGCTTGAGGTAATTCACTGGGTTTTGTTTGTTTTATTAGTTTTGCAGTTTTGATAGTACAGGAATATCAGCAAAATATACACAAACAATTATAAGATGTAACTGCTCTTTCAATATATCAAGCATTATTAAATTAGCCCTATGAAATCCAGCAAATAGCAACCAACTGACCTTTATGCTGTCACATTTTTGTGTTTGCCTTGTCATATGTATGGGTGGGCAACTGTGGTGTGAAACTACAGTCAACTTAAAGTTTTGGGGGAAAAATGGTATTTATGAGTATTAAATGCTGCAGGGGATCCTTGTGACCTGTTTAAAAGGTAAATTGCTGTCCCTCAAGCTTTCCTAGAGCTTATTTTTCACTACCAAAAGAGGGACCAGGAGAAGGCTGTCAAGCCTCAGAAACAGCCTGGCTAGGGGTGGGGGTGGGGCTGACATTACCCATTCTTATTGTATGTGATGTGAGTTTTAGTTGAGATTATTTTTTGTCTAGCCCTGTTAGCCTGTATATGTAATGGCATGCAGGTTGTGAGCATCAGTGTTCAAAGACTTCTACAGCCCAATAAATATCCAATAAATATTTACTCATCATTAAAAACCCCTGAATTCAGTGATGTTTATTTCAAAGGAGTATGCATTGGATTACACTCTAATCTTTTACTTACAATCCTGCTGTCCCAAGAAAAGGATATAAGTGTTCCACACATAAACAATACATCCATACAGCAGGATAAATAAGAGAAGACTACAACAGAATCAACAATGTAAACTCATAAAAGAAGTGAGCAAACGGGACAAAATAATGCAACCACATTCATGGTATAAACCAGGGCTGTGGAATCTTGATCTTGTGAAGAGCCATTGAGTAATGGGAAAAGTCAGTCAGGTGCTGCACCAATGGTGAGCAGAGTCAGAGGCTATTGTAGGTCATTATGGGCAGAGCCTGAGCCCAAAGTGTGTGGAGTCTAGAGTAGAGATGGGCACAAACTGCCAAAATGGTGGTTCATCTTGGTTCGTGGTTTGTGGAAGATCACGAACCATGGATTTATGGATTTTTCCTGAATGAACCATGAACTGGGTCATTGGTTAATTTGGGATTTTTTTTTTTTTTGCTTCCCCAACCCTACAGCCTGCCCCCACCCCCTTCCCACTGCCCTCATTGCCTCCCTACCTTTTCCTGCTGCTACCTCCTCTTCCTTTGCTGACACCGCCATCTTGAGAGCCCCACCACAGGCCAGTGACATTTATGCATGTCCCTGCCTCTCAGCTGAGAGGCGGGAACATGCACAGAACATGCTGGCTAACTAAGAAAAAATTAATTATTATTTTGTTAAAGTTTGTTAGTCAGCCTGTCAGCAGATCAGGGGCCATTTGTGCATGTCCCTGCCTACCAGCTGAGAGGCAGGGATGTGTGCTGCAGTGGGTCTCTCAAGGTGGCAGCAGAGAAAGAAGAGGCAATGGCAGGAAAAGGTAGGGAGACAACGGGGCAGTCGGAAGGGGGCATGGGCAGGTTGTAGGTGGGCAACAAACCAGGAGGTTCATAAATCACCAAAAATTTCCTGGTTTGTGAAAGTTCAGGTTCTTCAGTTTGGACAAACCTGAACTGATCTGAATCAACGAATTAGTGATTTTTTGATGAATTCCCTGTTGTTGTTTTTTTAAAAGTTTTATACCCATCTCTAGTCTGTAGTGTTGCAGTATTGCATTGCTCTCTCTTTTCCAATCCATCTATGATTCTCTCTGTGTGTATTGTTCCATTTTTCTTTCTCTACCAACGGTCTCTGATAATTTGTATCACTCTATCTGTCTACCTACCCACCTTCCTACCTTCCTATCTATTTTACAATTTCCTCTTGACCACTAGGGTATTAGAGATGAATGGTCCTCTAAACATGCTGTCTTGGGCTGCAATCCTGTGCCAATTTGCTAGGGAGTAACTCCCACGAAATGGGACATGGTGGCGCTGCGGGTTAAACCGCAGAAGCCTCTGTGCTGTAAGATCTATAGATCTGCAGCTGTAAGATCGAATCCACGCGATGGAGTGAGCACCCGTCGCTTGTCCCAGCTCCCGCCAACCTAGCGGTTCGAAAGCATGCAAATGCAAGTAGATAAATAGGGACCACCTCGGTGGGAAGGTAACAGCGTTCCGTGTCTAAGTCGCACTGGCCATGTGACCACGGAAGATTGTCTTTGGACAAACGCTGGCTCTATGGCTTGGAAACGGGGATGAGCACCACCCCCTAGAGTCGAACACAACTGGACAAATTGTCAAGGGGAACCTTTACCTTTACCTTTACCTAACTCCCACGAAAATGAATGATAAGGATTCTAATTAAGCCATTTTTTTTCCTAAACCTGGCAGGGAACTTTGAAAAGGGAGTCTGGCCTAAGGTCATCATTAAAATGGCAGAGAGAGAGAGAGAGAGAGAGAGAGAGAGAGAGAGAGAGAGAGAGAGAGAGAGAACAAGATAATATTTCAGTTTGCTTCCACAAGGCCATGCACAATTCTGAAAAGAGAATTTTATTTATTAATTAATGACTTTCTGGAACTTCTGAGGGTAATATGCTGTATTATCTTACTGTTAAGTCCTTCTTGTAACTCTGGACTGGAGAGTGCTGAGGATGAATTTGAAATTTGAAGACACCAAGGATTTGAAATTCCTCCTAATTGGTGTGTGTGTGGGGGAAGCCCTCACATCAAGAAAAACCAAATTCAGGGATTCCTCATACCTGTGTGCCCCACAACATCCAGGAAGCTCTTTTCCTGTCTTACCATTCCTTTCTTCATCTTCACACATAACTTTATGACAACAAAAATATATTGGTGGTGTAGCAGCAGCAACCAAAGCCTTATGTAGGCATTACAAAAAGAGTGATATTGGAAGGGTGAGCAGAGAAAGAATTCTGCCCCATGCCAGTCACTTTCTCCATTTGTAGAAGGACAGTATGAAGAAGAATGTTTCTGCTATGTTTGGAGCCTTTCTGCTTAATTGAGGTCTGATGAAAAATCAAGTTTCCCCAATCCTGTCTCCTGTTCAAACCAGCCTTCCTCACATGAAGACAGTGGCAGGCAGGAAGAAAGACTAGAATTCTCTCCATGCTCATCTTTCTTCACCTATTTTATTTCTGTTATAATTTTGTGCTTCATTTGGAATAGAATAGAATAGAAGTTGATTTACATGCACAGAGTTGTAGAGCTAACATGAAATAAGTTCAGAATATGAGGCAACCATAACGTTTAGGATGTTCACTATAGGCCATTATAATTAACAACAGTTTGTTGTTGTTGTTTAGTCATTAAGTTGTGTCCGACTCTTCGTGACCCCATGGACCAGAGCACACCAGGCCCTCCTGTCTTCCACTGCCTCCCGGAGTTTGGTCAAATCCATGTTGGTAGTTTCGATGACATAACAACAATAGGACCCCCTTATTTGCAGGATCAATATCCACTGATTCACTTGTTCATGGTCTGAAAATATAAAAAAATATTAAAAATAAAAATCCTAGAAATATATACTTCTAAAGATGATGTTACCAGACCTGGCCACTAGAGGGAACCAGAGACCATGTACAGTATTTGCTATTAAAATAGCATTCACTATACAGTGGTGCCTTGACTTACGAACTTAATCCATCCCAGAAGATGTCCGTAAGTCAAAACGTTCGTAAGTCAAATCAGCATTTCCCATAGGAATGCATTGAAAACCAATTAATCCGTTCCGGCTGTTTTTTGTTCTTATGTCGAGGCACCGTTTGTAAGTCAAAGCATTAGTTCCCATAGGAACTAATGCAAAACCGGTTAATCCGTCCTCTACCACTAGGGGGAGAAATATTTTTTTTAGCCTAAGATGACTTAGGTTAAAAAAAAAGGGCAGGAAAGGAGGGAGGGAGGGAACGAACACCTTTTAAACAGAACACCTTTAAAACCAAGCAGCTTTAAACCAAACCAAGCACCTTTTAAACCAATTTTTACATTTTAAAATTACAGTACCAGGCAGTACCAGGCAGTCCAAAGTCCATTTCCCGCTTTCCCCATGTTTTTTTTGTTCGTAAGTCAAAGCTCAGTTCGCAAGTCAAAGCAAAATTTTGCGAACAGAGCTGTTCGTAAGTCAAAATGTTCGTACGTCAGGGCGTTCGTAAGTCAAGGCACCACTGTAATCTGCATTTTTCAGCATCTGCGGGGAGGGGGCTTGGAAACGATCCCTTGTGGATATGGGTATCCTGCTGTACAACATGCCTGTTTCATTTCTTGTTTTTTTTTAAAAAAAACAACAACTGTATAATAGCGATACCACATTTTTGACAAATGTCCACTTCAGATTGGACAATTTTTAATGGAACTGGTTGAAAAGTGGTCTGAAATGGCTGCAATCAGACTAGCCTTTCCTTTACATTAATTCATGAATAAAAATAAATGATTCTCCCTTTATACTATGAAGTACTTTTTATAAGTTTTTGCAGCAGCTCAAGATTAGAGATGGGATATTTGTATACAAATACGGATATCCCGTACCCAGGTGGTCATGATCCTGCTTGTCACACCAGTCTGGGACAAAGCCAGGCTGGCATTTCTCCACCTTCCTGCTCTTCTGACTACTCAGCAGCTGAGTGGGGAGATTCGCCATCCTTTCCCCTAGGTGGAGTGGTCAGAAGACCAGGAAGGTGGAGAAGTGCCAGCCAGGCTTAGTCCAAGATTGGTGTGCCAGCTGCATGCACTATACGGTGACCTGTAAGTAGATGGGTCGGTTCAGGGAGGTGGGACTAGGGATCCTGGCCACCTGGGTCTGGGATATTCATCTACCCAGGATGCTTAAAGCAAGCAATCCTATAGCCATTTACTTGGGAATAAGCTCCACTCGATGCAGTGGTGCTTACTTCTGTATAGATATGCATTGTGAACCATCAATAATGAATATTATTTTCTTCTGAGCAGACATGTGTAGGATTGCACCATTGATCTTGTCAGCAGTAATGAATACTGTTAGACAACAAGTCCTTGTGGCAGGTTGCTTGACCTGGATACATGCACTTGGATGTCTACCTGTGGGAACTTTTGATTCCAAATGGGAGAGTCATTTGACTTTAAAATTCCTTGAGGGATCCTTTGTTGCATTGAGCTCCGAACATTACATAGTTTTCTTCTGTCATTTCATGTAACATTTCCTTTTTGCCTTGTAGTTTTCAATAGTTAACAATGTTCTCACATTTCTTTGTCTCTTGAGAGATTCCCTTTTATCAACCACAGAAATCAGTTTAACTTCATATTTTGTTTCCATTTTGTACCATGTGTACGTATGACTTCCTTGCATCTAATCCACATGAAATGATAAGTTGTATCACCATGATTAGTTCTACATCTACAAATACAAGTACATTTTTTTAAAAAAAAGTAGTTTTATGCAAACTTTCTGAGTTCTCCGCTTGATTTGGGTTTCATTTCCCTCCCCAGATGTCACAAGGCACCACCACTCAAGTCAAATCAATGTCAGATAAAGGTAAGGTAAAGGTAAAGGTTCCCCTTGACATTTAGTCCAGTCGTGTCCGACTCTAGGGGGCGGTGCTCATCCCCGTTTCCAAGCATAGAGCCAGCGTTTGTCCAAAGACAGTTTCCGTGGTCACATGGCCAGCGCGACTAGACACGGAACGCCGTTACCTTCCCACCGAGGTGGTACCTATTTATCTACTTGCATTTGCATGCTTTCGAACTGCTAGGTTGGCAGGAGCTGGGACAAGCGACGGGAGCTCACTCCATAGCGTGGATTCGATCTTACGACTGCTGGTCTTCTGACCCTGCAGGACAGAGGCTTCTGTGGTTTAACCCGCAGCGCCACCACGTCCCCTTGTCAGATAAAGAGCTTGCAGCAAAACCAACCAAAACTCTTGTAGCACATTTAGACCAATTCATTCTATTTGGTATAACTTTTCATTGACTATTTTCCACTTCTTCATATACATCAGGGGTCAGGGAACTTTTTTACCTTTTACCCCCCCAAAAATTTATATACGCCGACGTTACCCCCTTGATTTGAAAGGAAGGAAATCATACACGCATCTGGGTGTGTTGCTGCTTGCAAGCCCACCATGGGAGCCCGCTCTCATGTACAGGTTGTATCACAAAATGTAGAGAACTTAGGCAAAGGATTATCATCATCTTAGATTCTAATTTACATTTATATGTTCTTGTGTGTGTCTATTTACAATTTACACTACAATTGACAGTATATATATATCCCCCCCCCCCAGCTCTGGCCACTCAACGCCACCATCCCTCCCAGTTCATCCTTCTTCCCTATTTATGCTCAAGGTACAGAAAAGGGTCTCACCTATTCATTTTCAAGAAAATAAAAAGGAGGGGAGAAAAATATAATGGCAGAATACATGTTTAAAATGTCAAATGTGCAGTCGTGTTTTTTTTCCAAAACATCCGATCAATAGGGGAGGGAGCAGATTGGGACATGCATGGTCTGATGCCCTGGATGCATGTCCTTAAAAAATGTATTAATGAGGTGGGGAGGGCTATTCCTAATTTTCAGTATGGGTTCCCCCCCCCCCATACATTTATGGAAGTAAAAAGAAAAGAAAAGAAAGGGGAGGGGAGGGGAGGGGAAGAAAAAATTAAAGTGGTTATTCTGACCTCCAGTATAAAGAAAAAGTGGAAAATCAGTTTTTTAGAAATCAAAATAAAGGGACTGACCCCTGTTTAAAAAAAAAAGGGGGGGGGAAAGAGCCCAGCCTTCAGAGAACAGGGATGTGTTCCGATCTGCTCTGTGATGGACAGAGACCGGTTTAATATCTTCAAAATGGGAGGGAGGGTTGATTCTCTTGCTCTCTGATTGTTTTTAAATCTGATTTAAGTCTTAAAAAAAACATAAAGAGATATTTGAAACGTTCAATGGATCTCCTGCCCAAGGGGGGGGGGAGGAGGTGATGCTCGAGAAGACCCTGGTAGGGAGAAACGAGCCG
This sequence comes from Intellagama lesueurii, assembly GCA_037013535.1. NCBI lineage: Eukaryota > Metazoa > Chordata > Lepidosauria > Squamata > Agamidae > Intellagama > Intellagama lesueurii. The sequence continues at coordinate 51,067,564 of JBAJHW010000003.1, read as the reverse complement.
GAAAAGTAGGAGGGGAGGGAGGATTGTAGCTTTTCAAGCCAAAAATGTGTAGGTGTGTGTGACCTACACACATCCTGAGCGGCGGGGAGGGCGTGGGCATGTGTCCTTCAAGGACCAGGGGTGGCTTCCGATTGAACCAGGCCTGGCGCTTATTTGAATGAAAGGAGGGCGGGGTCAGAGGAAGAGGAGGAGGCGGGGAAAGGGTTACATAAAATGAAGACAGGCAAAGCCGCCCAGAGGAAGCGAGAAACGTTCCTTTTTTCAGCCCACAGATGTGGGAAAGTAACTTTTCCGGACCACAGCGGCCAGCATCCCGGCACAGGGAGGGTTGTGAATACATGCCTCTCTCTCTGCATCGTCGGAAATAAAATGCCTGGGGGTAATGAGGACGGTTGCGCTGCCGCGACCGTCCTCAATACACCCAGGATTTTCATTTTTATCCCATTTGGGGTAAATTACCCCTGTTCCCCGACCACTGATATACATGAACAAGCAGGCTATTATAAAAATAAAACTTAGTCTGTTAATCTGTGAGATGCCAGTTTAGCCTCAATATGCAGACAAACAAGGGGAGGAAAGAAATGTGAAGTATAATGGAAATGCAAAAGCTCCTGTCTGGAGATCGTCTTATTAAAGTTTGTTATCAGTCCTTGCCATGGGTGGGAGTGGGATGATAGGAACAGATCTTAATGGTGATCTTTAAGAAACAAAGGTAATTGGTGAATGACAAGTGTAGATGAGCAGATTAATATCCACAAGATGGAGAAGAGTCTTTGTCTAAAACCAGCAGAAGGGAAAAGTAGGTTTAACTCTATGGAAGCAAAATTGGCTAAACTGAGACTGGCATACTTTGGGCACAACATGAGAAGGCAAGACCTATTGGAAAAGACAAAAAAATGCTAGGAAAAGTTGGAAGCAAGAGAAAAAGAGGAAGATCATATAAGAGATGGACTGGCTCAATAAAGGAAGCCATAGCCTTGCAGTATTTGTAAGAGTTGAGCAAGGTTGTTGTTGATAGGACCTTTTGAAGGTCACTAATTCATCTTACATCACGTCATGTCATATCCTGTTATGTGCCATCAAAGTGAAATCTACCTATAAGGACCCTAATATGGCTTTCAAGATAAGTGAGATATTTAAGGAGTCATTTTACCAGTACCACTTCTCAGTGAGTTTCCATGTGGATGAGTCCTTGTCCATCACTCTATTCACCACACCAAATTTGGCCAATTCATTAGGTTACTATAAGCTGGAAGTGACATGACAGCAGGAGGACAGGGGAGGAAGCAAAAGGAATGCAAATGTTAAAAGCAATGTCCAAACAGTTGCCATAAATCACACAACTATGTAGCAATAATCCTGCATAGATCAGCTGATTAACATATCTGAAAATCCTTTGTTCCTGTTCAAGCCAAGGGAGCCAGTGAGTTTGAAAAAGCTACTTTTCAGACCATGACTCCCAATCAGCATAACCAGCAAAATAAAATGTTGGTTAATATGAATTTGTTTTGCATTCCCACAACTGACTTGGGAACTCTTTAAGGCATAGGAGTTCTTAAAACATCAATAATGTTGTAGAAACCTTAGAAGCAATTATAATGTGCCATACCAATTTACAGGAGCAATGCTGTGATGCAATAACTGTAGGTTGATTTGCAAGATGGATGTATGGTGAACCAAATTACTCTGCACAGACAGATTTACTTAACTGGTGTTTTCAACACAGCAATTTGATAATGTGAATTGGTTCTCAGAGATGTAATGAACATGGGAGTTGACATAAACTTCCTTTTAAATCATTATTTCTCTCATTAAGATTATCTCAAAGAAAAAATAACACACGTTTTTCCCTTGCCCTTTTGGTGATCTGTCTGATTTTTGCAGTGAAATAATTTATATCTGCTTCTTTGAAAAATAGGATTCACAAGTCACTGAATGTTAAAATGCATCCTCCATTTCAGATTTAGCTACTGACAAAGAACAGTTTTAGGCTGCAAGGGAAATGGAGAGAGACTTAGCATCCATTCTTAGGGAGCAAGTACTTTTAGAGGTCCATGAAGAAAGCAAGTGATGTGCCTGAGTAACAAATTACTGAACTAAGGGTCAGATGTCAGTTGAATATACACAGTTGACACATAGTCATTCACTGGCATGGTTGACTGCAACATGCCATCTTCTAACCATCTGAAGGAGAGGAGCACTAAAGAATGTAGGACAATAGCAATTTCTTCTGCCAAACAGCCACGGGGAGTAAGTAGCTTCACTGGGTGCCAGAGTCAATATTTCAAGATATCTGCAGTCTCAAGATGGGATAGAAACATACAGGAGTGCAACTGTGATTCTAATCTGTTGTTTTAGCTGTTGGGACTATTTATTGAAATTATGTAATTAGGTAATTTTCAGAAATGTTCTTGAACAAATCACTAGTCTAGGCTTTTCCAACCTGTTGCCCTTCAGATGTCTCACACTGAAACGCCTATCATTCTTGATTGTTGGTCATGTTGATGACATTGATGGGTGGTGAAAGCCAAGAGATCTAGACAGCAATAAGTTGGAGAAGGCTGAATTAGTCCTAAAGTCAACTAGAAGTATTTTGAAGGTATCTAGTTGTGTCATTTACACATATTTTTTTCCTGTTCACCACTGCTACTCTCTCTGTTACTCCTGGTCTGTTCCTCACATGCAGGAAACAGGCAGGCAACAGTAGAGAACCACCTTCACTAATCCTGCATAGATGATTTACCAAATTTTCTATGCTCTCCAGTTACCAAACGTAGGGTTTACACTCTGTAAAATATGAATATCTAAGAAATGTGCATTGCAATCCAATATGTGTCTACTGTGTGGTAAGGCAAACTGAATTCTATGAGACTTTTTCCAGATTAGAACTGAAGTCATAATGTATGGCATGGCTTTGTTTACCAAAATGCATCCCAAAAGTGCATAACAGGAGATATAGATATTGTATAAAGAAAAGCACATCACAAAGCCAGATGGGAGAGAAGAGGCATGAATAAGATTGCACTGTTGATCCTGTCACCAATAATAAATATGGCTGTAAAATGAATCCTTGTAACATATTGTTAGATCCATACACATGCATGTGTATGTTTACCTATGGGAACATTTCAGACAAGTAAAAATTACAGTTCTACTGTATTTTTAATGTTTCACATTCTGCTTTACCTTCTGTTGCTGTGTATGGATAAGGGGGGGGGGAGATTGCTCACTACAGTTTTTTGTTTTCTTCCATTTAAGTACTAAATTTTAGGTGAAGATTAATGAAGAACATCTTCCTCACCTCCAGGTGAGAGCCACAAAAGAACCGTTGTTTTTCTTGTCAAGATTTTTGCAATTTGTGTGCAACACTAGTGTCTTTTCTCTTTAGGAAGCAAACTGTAAACACACACACCAAGCACAAAAGTATTGGCTGATTGTTTTAAAAGACACAAACACCCCTTATCATGCTATAATTCTTAAAAGTCTATGCAGCAAAGTAGCAGCCATCTTCATTTTGTTCCATTTGTATTGATTGTACAGTTTTGCTTAATTGTAGCACTGGTTATTTCTGTTCCTGTTCTCTTTTGTTGAGAGCACCACAGGAATATCTTTCAATCTTATCGGTGAGAAAAACAATTGTACCATTCTAAGGAGAAGACTAGCAACTATTTTTATCTGTACTAAGATGTACAAATGGGCATTTATACTGTAGATAGTATGTATCCTCTTAATTGACTCATTGAAGTATACTAAGTATGGAAATGTGACTCAGTATGGTGGCCTGGATCCAATGAACTGTGTCTGCAATTCAGTGTGTTCAAGGACAATTCTGAGTTCTGTTCTTGTCATGTTGCACAACAGAACATTTGAAAACTGGCATTAATTTCATAAGTAGTTTGTGAATATATGACTTATTTCATGGATTTTCATAGCAAAGAGTCCAACATTCTGCTGAGCGTACTGAAAGCCAAAGACTCAAGCATAGAAGCTCTGTAGATTCCAATCATTAAGCCACACAGTGCTGAATTAGCATGCTGTGAAGGTAATAGTGGTAGTAGTAGCAGCTGCAGGCCTAGTAGTAGAGGGTGCTTCTTTTGTAGCAGTGAACTTGGAGGCTGACCACGCAGGCTGTTTAGGCTGCTGTGGAGCACTGCAGAGATGGCCCGGTGTGCACTTAAAGATGACATCTTTGCCAGAGCCCACCAGCCTGCCTCCAGAATGTTCCTACCTGCAACTTTCTGGACCCTGTCAAAGGGCTTTTACTTTTTGGGTGTGGATAGGATAACTTTGGTTTGGATTGGTTCCAGTATGTGTGATTGCCAGAACCAATTCACATCAAACCCAACTCTTTTAATTTTCCAGTACCTTGAAGTGGCTTAATAAGCAAGCCACTCCATTGGCACTTCTGCTGCTCAGGGGAACTGAAATAAATTTTTGACTGTTTGTAGACTATTGTTAATGTGGTATGTCAGTTATTAAAAAAATAAAAACCTTGCTAAATCATTAATTGGTTACGAGCATAGTGGACAGGTAAGCAATGTTTTAATTTTATTTTGAAAGCACACTACAATCTTATGTTAAAGTTGTCCCAGTATCTTATACATTACTAACTTTGTGTATCATAGATCTGCTAAAATCTCTCAGAGTTAAATTGACTGAAGAATACATACCTTTAAAAAAAAGTCAGCTAGATCATGTAACATAAGAACTGCCAAGTGAACAGAAATAATCTAAAGTGACACCAGTCACTTCTGGGTAGCCTCTCAGCATGAGCAAAACTTATCCACAAAATCAGAAAATGTCAGTGTGAATAGTCAAAATCTTGCAGCATTGTAGAAATGGCTGGGGTTACAACATTACAACCTGTGTTCAGTAACAGGACTGTACGGAGAAAAGAGGGAGGTTTTGCCATAACTGGCCAGTATTTATAATCTTCACCTTTTAAGGTAACTTCCATTAACTAATCCTTTTTTGCTTATCATCTTTGCTACATTGGTAATCAAAGCCAGGATATGTATATTAAAGAAATCTTGTTGTTGTCTATGGGATTCTCTGTCATCAGTTTACTAGTTCTGTAAATAATATACAGTATATATATGTATAATACAAAATCCACAATGATGTGACACAGCCATTATTCTCAAAAGCCTCCTTTGTGGATGTTGATGTTAACTCAGAAGTCGCCCTGCACTAATACACTCCAAATATTAAATGACTATATTTGTACTCATGGACACTAGAGGCAGTGTTGATTAGAGATGGGGGCTTGTATACAAATATTAAGCTTCCTAGTACAGGTAGCTGGTCTGATTACCTCCCAGCCCAAGACCCCACCAGACCACTTATCATGTGGTGTGCAGTGCGCGTGGCTGGCATAATCTCCTTTGCCTCAATCATGGCAGCAGCTCGGCTGCTGCAGCCCCACCTCCCTGCTCTCCCAGCCACTCCATCAAGGGGGTGGGAGGACAAGTTTCCCTGCTTGTATTTGTGTACAAATAGGAATCCTCCATCTCTAGTGTTGATAGTTGATATTCAGTGACTGTAGCAATTGCTGATCACCAATATTATTTATTCCCCCACCACCAACTTTCTACCTTCAGGGATGGTTGGCAAAGGACCTTGAAATGTTTGCCACAGAAGATATGCAGTGGTGCAGATGACTCTGGGCTATGTTTTAAAAACAGTAGTGCTTACACAGGATAGCGATGCAGCCTCTTAAATGTAAAGCATGTGCACTTTTAAGAGTTGTAGCCCTGTCACAAAGAACAGCATGGTTGAATCAGGTTACAGGTCCATCTAGTGTCCTCTTTCCTGCAGTGACTAACCAGATGCCTCTGGGAGGCTCACATACATGACAGGAAGAGAGGGAATGATGGTGAAAGACATTTCTCTGAGACCCTACAGAGCTGCTACCAGCCAGACTGCATCCTAAACAATACCGGGCTAGGTGAACACTTCAGGCCTCTTCAAGCATTGTGGTGATAATAATGGTGGTGGAGAAGATGTGAGGACACATCTAAGCCTCATCCTCAGACACAAACATTTATCTCCATCTGCACCTCAGTCAGAGCTTTGTGTATTCAGTTTGAACATTTGATGTGGACCCTGTAAGTGAATTTGGCTGATTGTGATAAGGACCCTGGTCAGGAACCCTGATAAGGCAATTCAAAATATTCACCAAATACATTTCTAAGTTCTACTTCATATTTTCAGGCTAAGTACACAAATGTCTGATTGACATTTGGAGGTGGACCCCATGTCTTCTCTGTGGTTAGAGCTCTTTCAGGGTACAACCCATAAATAGGGCTTTAATCTGAACTAGTATACTAAGTACTGTATAAAAAAGCAAGAATATCCCTATACTGACTGTATTAAAAATGCTTCTTGATTTCTCAGGCCATGGTTTGAACCTTTTATTGTTCACTGTTATCTGTGTTTGCAGGGAACAAAAGCAAGCAAATGCTTTGTTTGATTCCACATTTGTGCATGTGTATTTGATACGGCTCCAGAATCACTATATATTGCTGAGATGCTAAGGTAGAAAGGATATTAATCCATCAGGCAATGAGCATTTCTCTGTTGTTTGAATCAATGAATTTCTATGGAGTCAAAACAGAACCTGAACCTGCAATAAATAACATTTGAGAGTTGCAAAATGACTATATATTATATGAAGGACAGGTTCGTATGACATTGATACATGTGCAAAGTCAAATTTCCATTCTTCATTTTAAGGGACATTATATTTATTTAGCAATCTTTAAAAAATAAAATAGAATAAAATAAAGTTGTGTTCCTCTTTCTCTTGCTTCCAACAACTTTGAATAAGGGCCAAGAGTATAAGGAGAAAGAGATTTCTATTGAGAATTGTTACAGTTTCTTGTAAAGATCATAATACTGCAATATAGGAACAGGATGAACAATGGAACCCAATAAATGGCCTTCAGAGATTGCTATCTCAGTAATTTGGGCTCTAGTGCAATGTTAGAAAGCAAAGACCAGAGACCGCTGAAGCAGAACTGGTGTCTGTTGAAAGCTTGGAAGAGCAAAAAGCAAGGAGCTACTCAGTAAGCTGCCAGTCTAGATGTGAATTTGAACATTCAAGGAGATAGGTGAAAAAAGAGTATAAGGTCATTGCTACATGATTGCTGTAAACTACAAAAGGCTGAATACCAGTGATGCAAGACAAAAAGGTTAGAAACAGCTGGCCCAAGACTAAAAATGAAAAACTAATAGCTCAAAGGCTAACCTGGTGTGGGACAGAAGGTTGCTACTGTAAATCAAAGGAAGGTCTGCTAAGACAGAAAAGTGTAGCATTTAATGAATAAAATATGCAGCTTAGACCATAGTATTGACCTTAAATTCACAAAGACATATTTTGATTGTCTCTTGTTGATGTATGTTGTTGTACAATTCCATTGATTCTACAGGACCGACTGCTGTTTTGACTAACGCTATCCGACTAATGGCCATTGGGAACAAAGACATTCAAACTCAAAAGACCTAAGCAGCCAAGACCCTGTAGCTGGATGGATACATCTGATGGCTTCCCTTTCTTTGACTGTCCAGTTTAAAGCAAAGCAAATCACTTGGTTCCTTTCTGTAGATAATATCCTCTTTATGAAGAAATTTGCAGAGTTCTCATGTGGCCACATAGCTAGGATAAAACACATTGAAACACAATTCCTAGATTACAACCACAAATATGTCTAGTTGCCTTGTTGCCTGGGATATCCCACTGAATGGAAGGACTCAGAACAGGAATCCTTCCATTCAGTGGGATACCCCTTGTGTCATAGATTTGATTAAAACAGACATGAAAACTTGATAGGGCAGAAATGACTCTAGGATGAGAATTGCTCACTGAAGGGAAAGGTGGGATAAAAGGCACACTTGAATATTTATGTAGAACATTGCAAAATTTTGTGATGCAAACCGTATACGGTCTTTACTAAAAAACACACACACACACTAATGAGTATGAGACAAGCTAGCAAGTTCACTCATCTGTTCATCCTGGTGTGCTAAGCCTTCTTATCTGAACTTAGTCCCCATGAAAATATATTATAGCTCAGGCTGGGGTGGCCAGGAAGTCTTTGTGTGAGGAAAGGCTGCAGCTCAGGGGGCAAACGTATTTTGCGCACAGAAGATGTCAGTCTCATTCCCTGCAGTCTCCAGGTACAAGTGGAAATGTCCACTACCTTGAAAACTGGACTGCCAGTCAATATCGATCAGGTCTGGGCAAATTTTAGGACTCCAGGGACCACTTTTCTGCAGCAGCCCTTGAATTACAATAATTACTGGGGGAAGAGAATGAAACTAGAAGTCCACTTCTGGTTTGGCTTGGGGAGTTGAGAGAATATTGCAAAACCAGCCTTCCCAGAGGATTCTAGGACCAGAAATTGAGCTGTTCTATGCCCATTTATTTATTTATTTTGGCAAGGGCAAGGGCCACAAATATAAGAGCTTCTTACAACCTATGAACCATATTTGGCCTGCCCTGAGATAGACAGACTCAACGGACTAGTATGCTGACTCAGTATGAGTAAGATAACTTCTTTGTTGCCCAGGTTTCCTGAAATCTTGGGTTAGATTGTTCATCTCAGCAGGAGAGTAGATGTATTGAATGAATTGTTGAATGGTAAGTCAACACCTATGTAAATTCCATTAAGTCAATGAATCTATTTTTGTTGGGTCTAGTGATCGTATGTTAACCATGATCATTAAGGATTGTTCTGGTATTGTCCAAAGTTTGAAATTTTGTATAAAGAAGTGTTAAAATGATTAAGGTGGGATATAAGAATTGCAACCCTGGAAATGTGAGAAGTGATCATAAAATGGAGGTTTGAACAGCAATGCACTGCTTGTTGGAGGTTACTTTAGGGCAAATAGCTAATTTAACTACATTAGCAAAATACACATGGAAGGCTATTGGGTTATCTAGATTAGCAAGACACATTGTAATTCAATAAGGTTTGCAAGTTTACCAGATCCCATAAAGAATTAATATAGTTTCACTACTACATTGTGCCCTATAGAAAAATGCTGTAACTTCACTTCAATAGCAGAATCAGATTTCATGTTTTCAAAACAGCCTTATCAACATTTTCTGCACAGTAAGAGAGCTCCATTGAAATTTCCATTTTATCCAGAAGAGTAACTGTCTGTTGAATGAGCAGATATCTATTTGTTTACCTAAGTAAGTCAAAACATTCAGATTGTATAAAGTACACTTGTGACACGGCACTAAGCCAAGAAGAATGAAGCAGGCAGGAGACACAGCAGAAGCCAACGACACAGACAGACAAGGAAATCAAAGATTTTTCTCCATAGATGCAAACTGGCAAATGACAATGGCTTAGGTGAGAAAACCTACTATTTTTCATCTCCATGCAAACTTTTAAAGGCTGTAATCAATTGCTGAAAGCTATACTGTTTAAAGCTAAACTTTTGGAAATGCAGTCTTTATCTTAGAGATGCAGTTTCTGCTTTTTCAACTCTCTGATTATACCTTTTAAAGCTATCAATTTTGTTTATATTTTACTTCATAAAATTAAATAAAAAGAAATATTTATTTAAATTTAATAAATTTAATACAATTAAATATACATTTTATTTATATTTTATTTATGCATATTTAGAATGTAACTTTTTTGCATTTTTTATTTTACCTTGTATGTGTCTGCATTTTTGGACTGAAATCTGACTTAAGCATTTGCCTGCATTTTTAAACATTTGTACCCACACAGTTATATTTTCTTATAGCTATAAGAATCTTCTCAGTAGTTTTTGAATTGTTCAGCTTTGGATTTCGATGCATAGAAGTTGCTTGAATAAGTTTTGCACTTGGGAGAAAGATGTGGATGCCTAGAGAAGACTTGCCTCACCATGAGTGAAACAATTCTTTATTCTTATCCTCTGAGGAGTGATGAAATCTTTAAAGAACAAGACAACTTATACCTTGATGCTGTTGAAGTTATTTTCAATCTCATATGCTGCCTCATTAGGTTTAGCTGAGAGGGACCATTCTGAGCTGTGGTGACTGTCAATTCAGCAGTAACCAAGTGTTCCTTCCCTACCTCTGATTTTGAAGAAAGCCACACCTCTCTGCTTAAGTACCTTTTCCCTTCCTTTTTTCAGTCACTCATTAGTCTGTTGAGTCTACTGTTAGAATGTAGGCTGCAGGAGCCTACTGGAAGCAGGCTATGAGTCTGCCAAGGCATGCTACTGCAAAGAAGTCATTTTTTTTACAGTATGTTGTTTTCTGATCTGTTCAACTATGAGTAAATGAAAACTTTTATTCTTTCCCTTACTAATGTCTCAAAGTGAGTTATTGAAACTGTAAGTGCCAGTTGCTGAGACAATAAGAGGTGGTCTACTCTGGGGAACCCTAAAGCTAATTCTGCTCTGTAAGTCCCTGCACTTCTGCTGCATGGCTAGAGGTCTTTTTAACCAAAGTTCAAACTCTGCCAAGAGATACCCAGATGAACTTTGATATGATTGAAGAGGGTTATCTGGTCTCACTCTGGACTTAAAACCATATAAAGGATAAATATCAACTCTAATGGAATACCACAGACTCAAAATACCAAGGATTGTTATAAATCTTATAGTGCTCTGCAGACTTTGAGTATCATACTTTTGACCTTGACAGTGATACATTGATCTAGTTGGAATCTAGCTGATATCTGCTGATATTTTTCCAGTTATGAAACATGGACCATTTGATTATTTCCAGGAGAGAGAGCTGTTACAAAGAGTGTGAAGAGGAAGACTATGCTATGCTCAGGGAGGTCTTGCAGGATTCCCTGATTTCACACAAGATGGTCTGCTGAAGAGGTTGGCCATCTGCCCACCAGCCAATTTCCAGTGTTTACAGAAGTGGAACCAAGAAGGGAATAATATCTCCTTTAGTCCCACCATGCATCTCTCAGAGGTGCTCTGGAGGACTAAGGAACTTTCAGCAGCAAGTTTTCCAGTGACAAGTAGGTCTGTGGAAAAAAGATAGGAAATGAAACTTCCATTGTACTAGGAGACATGTCATTGCTTGCAAACCCATCTAAATGTTTGAGCAGTTCTCATCAAATATATTCATGACTGGTGAGTTTTCCATGTGGTGTTACCAGAATACCATGGCAGCAACATCCAGTAGATCAGATTGCACAATGATGATGGAGTAATGTAACCAAACACTTGTAAACCCAGCTCAGATGAACAGTTAAATGGGGTTGATAATAGCTCAGCAGCAACAAAGCAAGAGAAGAGAAATGGAATCCAATACTTCTATGGATTACTGTTGATTTATTCCAAGCATATGTGGATAAGATAGTAGCTATACACAATGCTTGCTGTAAAGAGCACACTTGATATTCTGCACATAGATATCATTAGGCAACATAACATCTGAACAGGGTAGAATAATACTCAGTGAAAGTGGTTCTTCATGCAGAGAGATAAGCTGAGTGCTTGCTTTTTTCCACTCTCCCCTAATTTAAAACCATTTCCTCATAGAATAAGTCATATTTTTCCCTTGAACGTTTTCTCTCTCCCATTTGTAGAAGGACCAGATGGGTCTCCCAGGTCATTTGCAGTTATGAAAGATATAACAAAGTCCCTTTCAGAAGTGAGATATCCTTTATTCTTTACTGGAAAACAAATTATTTGCTTGGATGGAAACCTTTTGTATTTTGGTGTAATTGCTGATATCTGTGGGGTGTCCTGGAAAATGAGATGCTCTGTCTCAAGGAGCTATAACTTATCTTTGTGCATAAAATCTGAATAAATAAATTGGAACAGACCTCAAGGTATCATGCAGAGAAAGCATACAAGGAATACAGCTGAGAAATCAGGAAGAGGCCTCAAGTGATAACAAGTGGACAAGATAAAATTATTTTCACAGCAGGATTCCACTGATCCGTTTTTTGTAAGAACATCATTTTATTGGGATTGTTTTTAAAGATTATTTTTCCCTCCAGAATAATGAATATTATATTTTGAAATCTTTCTTTAGTTGCATAAAACTCAGCTGTTAGGAATGGTGATCAAAAAGACTAGTATTTTCAGTTTTAATGATGCAGTTTCTTGTTTCATGATATATTTCATAGGCTAAATATTTATTATTTCAGTCCAGAAAAAAAAATCATTCCTAGAGACAGAACCAGGAAAACCAGTTCTTATGACTATGGCACTTCACTGAATGAAACCCTCTAATGAACTTACTTCAGAGCTGGGAAGTAACTAGCTACAAGTTAACATAGTTATCTGTAACCAGGGTTGCTTTTTTTTTAATAACAAGGATACAACTAAGTTACACTTGAAAAATGCAGAAGCACAAGGCACTTTCTTGGTGCAATGAGTACACTTTCTAATTTTTGGCATGAATTTTGAAGATTTTATTCCATTTTCATATCAATCCTATCTGGCAAGGAAAGTGTTTAATCTCATCTTCTATATTTTCAGGGTGCAATGTCAAAATTCAACACTAGACAGTATTTCCCTTTATTTTTCTGGCTTCTACTAATTACATTGCAACATTGGAATTACTTTGGTGGCTGGAGTAATTATATCTATCTACCTCAGAGTACAACATGATCCTGTAAAAAAAATAATATTCCAAGCTCTCCTTTATTTAAAGTAGCCTCATTGACTTTAATGAAATCAGTCTACAATTTTTTGCTTGAAAACCATAGTGACTAAACCCATATTACATCATCAGAACTGTCCTAAAGACTTTGGTCATTTGTTCTTATACCTTTATTTATTTATTTATTTATTTATTATATTTCTATCCCGCCCATCTAGTCATTTTGACTACTCTGGGCGGCGTACATCATATATAACAAAACAATTAAAATAATATCAACATCCCAAAATAAAAATAAAAATTTATATAAAGGTTTGGACTCAATTAAGTTATTATTCAAGTTAATGTAGAATGTGTTTTTGTCCTCATATCATCAATAAGCTGATGACACTCAGCTCTAGTTCTCCTTATCACCAGGGTCAGCTGAGGTTATGCAAGTGCTGGGCCAGTGTTTGGAAGCTGTAATGGACTGGATGAGGGCCAATAAACTGAAGCTGACTCCAGATGAAACAGAGGCTCTGTGATTTGTTGGTGCCCAGATCCAGAGGCTGAGAAGGACACCTATTCTAAATGAAGTCACAGTCCTTCTCAAGGAGCAGGTGCATAATCTGGGGGTACTCCTCAATTCATCTTTGTCGTTGGAGACACATGTGAGCTTAGTAGCTCACAGTACCTGGGGACAGCTTTGACTGGTCCACCAGTTATGAATGTTTCTGGATAAAGATAACCTGGCCATAGTAGTCCATGCCCTGATATTCTCCTGGTTAGAGAACTGCAATGCATTCTGTGTGGGACTATCCTTGAAGATGACATGGATTCTGCAGCAAGTACAGTACACAGCAGCTAGAATGATAACATGGGCATCCTTCAGAACTTACATTACACAGATTCTGAAGGATTTGCACTGGCTACCAATACACTCCTGGTTTGAATTCAAGGTGTTGACAATGACTTACAAAGCCCCAAACAGCTTGGGACCCTGTGGATTTATCACTCAGTTTTTAGTTTATCTCAAATTCAGGTATGTTTCCTTATGTTGGTTTTACAAATTTAAAATTCTTTGTATTCTAATTATGAAAGCATGTACACATTTTGGAAAATTCTTCTAAAAAGGAACTGAAACTAAATTTACCCCAGAATGGTAGAAAGAAGGCACAATGATTATTTCAAGCTGCTTCATGATGAGTCAGACCATTGGTTCACCCACACTTCAATGACTATTCAGAAGGCCAGTTCTCCAAGGATTGAAACAAGGCTTTTTCAGACCACTTAATTAAAAGCATGTGCAATGGAGATGTGAAGAAAGGAACCTGGGACCTTCTACATGCCAAACATTGCTTGAAGACTGCCTTTCTGTCTTCTGCCCTTCTTGTGCACACATACTTGTTTTTTGGTCTTCACCGCTTTTAGAAGAGAGGATTAGAGAGTGAGAATTGTAGCAGCCAGGTCCTTTCTGTGCCAGATTACCTTGTTCTCTTTTTATTTAGAATGTGTAAAGTGCTGCAGCAGCAAAATCCAGTCCCTATGATTAGATCCTTAGTGGATTCCAGTGGAACAATTCCTTAATGATAGAACACCATTAGTTACAAGCGTACACAGCACTGCAAGCTAAGATGAGCATCAGTCCAGGTACTCTGGGTTAACTGCTTTGTGAGCCAGGCTGTGAGCATTTGATCTGGTCTTCACGGTTCGAGGGGTTGCTTCAGAATTAGGAAGCCTGTGAGCTGAGCACTGAAGAGGCTAACTTTGTGCGAAGTGTGCATTTGAGAAGGTTAGATGGTAATTTAGGGACACTTAATCCTCATTTGTTCTGATGTAATTTCCTCACTTCCCACAGTTTGAAAATGTCATTGCTTTATTATGCGATAGACTTTGGCTGTTCTGATAAATGGAAAATGCACATCGCTGTATAACTTTTGAGTTATGTTTAGAGGTTAAGAATCATTACAATGAAATTAGCATTTTGTGGAAGTAATACGGGACACATTGAGGGTCCACTTCTATATCTGCAGAAAGAAGAGAACAGTACAGTACTTAAAAAGAGTGACTACAAACATGTTACTTTTTGTTACACAGATGGAAGGTAAAGGGGTAGTGCTTCTAACCAGCAATTAATGAGTTGCTGCTGTGATTCTCAGGGGGTTCACACACTCTCACTGACTTGGTGCACTCTTAAGAATCCCAGTGGGGGCTTGAATGCTGGCCAGAAGCAAGGGAATGTTACACCATTTACCTCCTACCTCATAACAAAGCAAAAGGATTTTAGCTGTGTACTAGGGCTGTGACTGGATCCCCAGAACTAATACATGTCTAAATAAGGTCACATACAAACAGGAGCTAATTCATTCCATGCCCTTCTGGAGATACTGTGATCTGATCTGTGTCTGTATCTGTGCGTCAGAATATCCAGAAAATACATTATTCCTATGAACAGGGAAACAGAAATGGCTAAAACGCTGGGGTGAGTGTTACATAGTATCATCCAAAATATTTCTGGAAAAATTATTTTCCAACTCTGCCTCCCAAAAAAATCAAGAAAAAGAGCAGGAAACAGCAATCATGAAATCCAGCAGTGTTATAGTGTTAAGAAAAACCAAAGGGGGAGGGGGAGAAACACAGACCCTAATGTCCTGGAGAGAAGTTCTGATCTAACCACTAAAAACCCATACAATAAATCCAGGCATTCACTTCCATACATGAACACATTCATGCTGTTTAGTGTAATGCAAGTCTTTTTTAAGATGGCAACAAAATTTGATGAATTAGTGAAGGCTTAGGGCACTGTACTAATACTAATAGAAGATGCTGCCATTTTTTTGCTCGGCACTGCAGCTGAGCCTAATGGTGCAGAAAGCCATTTCAAGTGAATATACAGTCCACTGACCTAATTCAGAGTGTCTTCCCACTGCTGTAGTGATGGTAAGGTGCAGGAGAGGTCTTTGGACTCCATGGAGCACAGTGAAGCTGCCATTCTTCTTTGTTGTCATTGTCTTATACCATCTAGCATTTTTCAATCTTTCTCTACATTTCCATTTCCCTGAAAATCCTAGACTTAACCAGAGCAATCCATGAGAATGTCACTCTGCATCATGACTTGCCCTGGAAATGTTGGACTAATTCATGGCCAGGACAGACCCACACAAATAGATCTAATTAGTCTTTGGTATTTGGATGAATCTGCATAGCCCTATGTGTTCTCTACTGACACTCAGAAAGCTAGAACTTTACTGAAATTTATTGTATTTACGTTGGAGAAAATGGGATTCTGGAGAAATTATGAAGGTTTTTCATAGCTAGTTTGGTTCTCTTTTCCATTTCCGTTGTACTCTATAGCTGTTATTACCCATATATGCTGAATCTCTGTAGGGATATCATGAATTATTTAAGTTATTCAGTCTCAGAATCTATATAAGAATGTGCAACAAGGCAGGTCTTCAATAAGGATCTTTTAAAGTTTTCTCAAATATAGAATCAAAGAAGACAACAAGCCTAAATGGAATCCCAGGGCAAATCTTCGTTTTGCAGTAGATTGGCAAGTAAATAGTTAGTGTAGCTCATTTTTTGTTGGGGAGGGTTGCTCTTCTCCAATATTGCACTTCTGTAAGGATCAAAACCAAAATAATTCAGAGAAATAATGTGTCTTATTTCAATATGTTTGCTAGACACACCTGTGAAACACACAGAAAAAGTTATGATATAAGACAGTGGATCAAGATATTGCATTATTTATATTAGCAAACAATATAATTGTCAAAATTGGGAAGCACATGCATTAGCATAATATCACTTTATAAGTCCACATTAGCTACTGTAATATAAGTATAGTTATGACAGCAGCAAGAAAGTGATTGTTGCTAGTTTCCAGAATAGATGGTGTGTGGAACGTGATAACAGATGGTGTGTAGTAAGTGTGACTTCTACCATTGCACTTGAGCATCATAGCATATTTTAGGTTACTCATGTGCACATAGGATGTTTACATAACTACTCTATGTGATTAGATTCATTTTGTAGTCTGTGTGCTTTGCATTACAGTAATTGCAGTAAGTATGAGAAGAACTCCCCCCCACACACACTTACTACAAATTGTCTCCCATCTTCAAAAATGGGGAGAAAAGATAGAATTAGGTCAACTATCAGCCATTCAGTATTACATCAATACCAAGAAAGATTCTGGAACATATCATTAAATAGTTGGTCTGTGGGAAAAGAATGCAATTATTACTAAGGGCCTGGATGGATTTATTAAAAAAGCATCATGCCAGACTACTATTACCTCTTTCTCTTTTCTATAGAGTTACAGTTTGGTTAATCAGGGGATGTTATGGATAAAATGTATCTTGATTTCATCAGGGCTTTCAACAAGCCCCCTAAAATATTCTTGTGGCCAAGCTGATGAAATGTGAGTTAGACAATGCTACTTACTGTTAGGTGGATTTGTAGATAGTTGATGAGCTAGATGCAAAGAATGTCGATGGATTTTTCATTGTTATCTTGGAGATGTACGTAGTACCTTGTTGTTCTGAGCCAGTTCTAAACTGGGGCTATTGGATGTTTGTGTCACAGCCATCACCTATACTTCAAATAAGATGAAATACAGTACTTCATCATCACTTTACAGGCTAGCAAGTTAATTTAAACTTTTGTTGAGGGAACAATTTACTCCAGTGATTAATGAATGAAATGCTAATTTTATAATAGCATTTGTTATTAATCTACAGAACACAATTTTTTTCAGCTGAATCGTATTTTCTAAATATGACTGATTATTAATTTACTAGAGTTAAAGCATGGAAACATTTAGTGACTCACACAAAACCACAGAATTAACCATAGCGCACGCACACACACGCGCGCGCGCGCGCGCACACACACACACACACAATTACTTGGACCTTATTAACTCACTTTAAAAATTGTTAGCTATGTAAGATTTCTCAAATTTAGCACACATAGTCTGAAAAACCTAGATAATGAGACCTTCTGAAATTTATGTACCAAAACAGGAAACTAAAAATGTAATAAAAATGGTTGACATGTTTCTAGGCCACCAAAAAACTTAAATTTGACAGATAGCCCAAGAAATGAGAATACTACAAAAATAGAAAACACACACAATGACAAATCATAGCTTCAAAAGGGGAAGTTTATTGTTACACAGAACGTTTAGGGAGGCACGTGGGAGAATTTTGCTAGGTCTAAATTGTTGTATTAATATTTCAAATGTGGACTTGAGGAACTAATAAGTGAAACTAAAGAGACCTCTTTTATTCAAATTCCTATTGGTTGTAGGATTCTATGAGTTCTAGTGAAAAAAAGCAACATTTCTAAGCTGTGGTCAGGAAGATGTGCCGATCATTTCAGAAAGCAAGTTGCTTTTCTATGAAATACCAGTTATTGCCAATATTTGGCTACACCTTTGTATTCAATGACTTGTAGCGCAAAGAAATAAAAATATGTGTTTGGCAGGGAGGACACATTTTCATGACTTTACTGAGAAGCCTTTTGAACCGAACATCTCTCAACTTTTGAATATGTACCTCTTGCCAAGGGGTGAAGTCACCAGAAAAGCAAGATAGTAGCATATCAGATACACCTGCTGCTAAAGGCCTTTCAGTAGGATTTCAATAGAATTTGCTTTCACGTTCACCTTCAGTAGGATTTACTTTCCCAGCAGGCACTGGCTTGAAAGGGCAAAATGGGCATGTTTCACCACAGGTTGCTGCCATTCAAATAGTTCTTTAGATGGCAACCATCATGAAAACTCAATATCCCTGCAAAAGTCATTAGTTCCACTGTGACTAGCACCACCAAGCTAATACAATAGATCTCTCCTATTCCTATGACACAACCTTGTCCACCACATTCCACATATAGCTGTTGCACTTCATTATCAGTGGATTTACCACCATCTTCTTTCTTTATACACTTATTTAAATGCACTCCATAGGTTCAGATAACCAACAATTCATTGTGGGCTAGGAGCTGCCTAGGTTAGACTAAAATGTTGCAAAGCATGCTAAAAATTACTGAGGATGGACTACAGGGATAACTGGTAAATATGGGATTTCTGGATTTTCTGAACTACAAATACTGTAATTCTCCATTCTGGAAATTCTGCCTATTTTGCAGGCACCTTACAAATACCTCAGTGTGGTGCACCTGGGGAAAATGCCTGAATTAGGAGGCTCTGAGGCTTATAGCTAAACTTAGCTCTGCCCAAAGTTCCTACTCAGAAAGAAAGCTCTCAGGGAGCACTGGGGCAGGGACAGAAAACTTGGGTGAAGGCTAGACTTAGTTTATTGGAAAAAGTGAATTCTGTGCTAGCCAGTCTTTTGTGCCTGAGCAATCAGAAGTCCAGACAAAGTCCATGTTTGCCTCCTGATGGCTGATCCCAAAATTAAGCAAGCCAGTTTGCAAGATGTGCAGATATGAAAAATGTAGGCTGGTGTTTAGTAGACCTTTCATTTTTTAGTTTGATGGAAAAACCTTGGGTTTTGTGAACTTTCTTTTGGATGTTTGCAAAAGCCCTCAGAAAGAACACTTCCAGAAACCTTTTTTTTTTTTTTTTTTTGGGTGGAGGGGAGATGAACAAGAATGTTCACCCACCTCTTGAATGAAAACACCACAGCAAGGTGGCAATTATAATATAAATAGGAACTGATATCCATATGAGTGTTGAAATAACTGCCTTCCACAGAGGCCAACAAACCTCTACAACTGAGCTATGTCAGCTACATGACAAGCTACCTGATGAGGTTGCATCTTGGTTGTGCAATTGAGCATCTCACGAGTACCCTGGCATCTTGTCAATAAGCTGCAATTAGCTGCACATTTCACAAACTGTTATTCAAGCCCCAGTAAGACTCTAGCCAATGGTAGGATTATATTTCTAGTGGATGACGACAACATATATTTATTTTTAAGGTTTTTTAAAAATTATTATTATTGTCATTATATGCCATTCTCTGAAGACACCCAGAACAGCATACATCACAATTCAAACAACCATTAGCATTTACTTGTTCATCATAAAAGTAACCTGCCAAGCCCTGAGAAACTCCTGTTGCCTGTGAAACCTTGAGCTGTTGATTTATGAATAGCGCTGGTTTTATAAAATGGTGAGTATTCATTTCCCAAGCGGTTACTGTTCTAGGGAACCATTTAAAAGGGGGGAAAAAAGTCTACATTAGCTGAGACATATTTAAGGAGGAAAAGATGTGTTTGAAGAAATGGGGGATTGTTGAAGCAGTGCTTAAGCACTTCTGCTTGCATCCCGAGAGAATGTGTCTTACTTTCTCATTGTCTTGCATGCAAAGGGGCTGTCTTCAAAACAAGACTCTCTTTGATGGACCTTGTTCAAGATCATAGTGACGAATGGAAGGGAAAGAAAGGACCAAACAGAAGTGGGGGTGTAAAGTTTTATGTCCTACATAAAATGTAAGTGATGTTTTTGATAGCATTGGTTTTACAGAAAACTCTTTGAAAGTCTGTGTCCTCAGGAGACAGCATCTTGAAAAATGAAACAAGGAACTTCTTAAGCTGTGTCATCTACTAAACACATGCTCTCTAAAATTCTTAGGGGAATACCTGGTATGAGGAGGCAATTACTTGCTTCTGTACTTTCAGGCTATTCTTTAGCAATTGTTCTTACAAATATTTATGAGTGTTACAGGGATATGAACTAGATGGGTTTAACCTGCATTTTGCCTACTTTTAAAAAAGGAGTACAGCATGAGTGGCCTAAGTATGTGGACTTACAGTGGTAATATTAGGGAGGAAGGGGAAAAGGTGGGTTTGAGCCTTACTGAGAGCCTTGTCCAGAAGCTCGCTCATTGTTTGATATGTCACTGTTGTTTGGCAAAACAACAGATGGCAGCCAGCGGCAAAGAGTTTCCAATAGCAATGTATGAACTGGTAGCACCCAGTGTGCTTAAAGGATGTACAGGTGTGTATACACACACACACAAAGAGAGAGAGAGAGAGAGAGAGAGAGAGAGAGAGAGAGAGAGAGAGAGAGATTATGTGTACTTAAAGTTATGATCTTTTTAATACCAGTTCTAACTAAATTAACAAATGGAATTAAAGGGAGCCATCCTTGTGTGAGTATGAAAAGCATGGGAACCCAGGATCTATGCAGATACTTTCACCATTTTAGCTAGTCAATAACTAGATTTGGTCAGTCTAAAAACCTTGTGAGAAATATCCTCTCAGCCTGAAGTATTCTCAGTTCCAGATAGTGTTAACATTGTTGTTATGCACCTTGAAGTTGGAGCAACATATAACAACCCAAATAGAGTTTTCATGGTAAGTGAGATATTTAAGGAGTAGTTTTATCAGTTCAACTTCCCCAGTGAGTGGGGATTTGAAGACCAAGCCTCCTAATTCCTAGTCCATTACTCTATCCACTATACTATACTGGGTATATCAGTGTTGACATACTGTATGAAGAAGCTATTTCTTCTCTCCTTTTTTCTGGGAACCACTTCCTTTTATTCACTGGAGACATGTCTTTTATGATGCCTAATTGATCAGCCTCAAACTCAATCATGGTATTAAAAGTGGGTGAGTCAGGAACTACCTAGGTGAATGTTGTGTTTAACTCTAGTCTGAGTATGCCTAAAGTTGCTATCTTTTTTGTGGTCCTTACTAGAGATGGGGACGAATATAAAAACGGATCAGTTTTTCTGACGAATATAGCCGATTCATCATATATTCGTCGATCTATATTTGTAAAATTTAAAATCAGGACGAATATGGTTTGACGAATATTTCCTCGGTTTTATTCATCGATCCATTCATATTTGTCTATATTCGTTACCCCTTTTGGGGGCCTCTCTGAGCTTGCTGGAGCCAATTTGAAGCTCTGGCCAATCAGGACAGAGATCCTGGATTGGCATGTCCGGCAGCCAATAGCGCTGCTGAAAGGTGTATCTACTTTTACAGATGCTTCATATAAGCTTTTCCCATCTGGCCGTTCCCCACTTCTGTTCGTGCTCTCTGGAGTGAGAACAGTTGCTGCTCGCTGGCTTGCTGGTGCTCTTGTGGTTTCGCTTTTGCGGCAGCAAAGCAAAGACTTATATTTTTCTTTTTCATCATCATTCATCAATCATCATCAACTTTACTGGGAATTTGGGGAGGGATTTCAGGTAGCTTATGCTACTTCTTCGGAAGGGCTTAATTTTATTTCAAATTCAAATCAATCAAACTTTTTTTCCTGGAGGCTTGTGTGTGTGTGTGTGTGTATCATCCGGTGGGGGGGGGGACTGTCGTTGTGTGACTGTGGAAGCTCTTTTCCTTTTTTTTAATTCAGTTTTCAAAAGTTCATTTTAGAGAGGCTTGTGTCTCTCAGGGAATTTGGTGGGTGGCTGGATCCATCATTCCTTTTTCTTCCAAAACTTATTTGGGGGGGGGGGTGTCTAGGTGGGAGGATTATTCAGTTTTCAAAAGTTCATTTTAGGGAGGCTTGTGTCTCTCAGGGAATTTGGTGGGTGGCTGGATCCATCATTCCTTTTTCTTCCAAAACATATTTGGGTGTGTGTGTGTGTGTCTCTGACTTAGACTTAGCTGGCAGGGCTTTTCTTTTTGGACTTTTTTGGCTTCTCCACCATAGTGGAGGGGGGGGGAAATTTTCCTAATTATATTATACTGAGGGGAGGCTTTGTTTAGGCAGGCAGGTCACATTTTAGTAAAAGAATTACACCACCATCATTCTAAAAATAAAATTTATACACACTCTCTGACCCTCTATTAGTTTCCTTCCTCAATCTCCATTGCTTTATTTGTTTAGTTGGTTTGTTAGGCAGGCAGTAGAAAATGAAGAGATTTCTTCAGGGGCAATCCAAGGGGAAGAAGGCTGTGAAACTACGCAGGCTAGGTAGCAGCACCGTCATCATGACCACCACGTGCACAACCACGTCTACGATAACCAGTGCCACTGTTCCTTCTCCAATGGCCTTGCAGGCAGGCATGGACCCAAAGCTTACAGAGGTGCCAAAAGAACTCCCGCTCCTCTTCCTAGAGGAATCTGAGGAGTTACTGGTTTCCGAAGATCCCCAGTCTGATTTGGAACCAGTAACGGCAGGGCAGGCTTCACAGCCCCCCTCTGTCCCCAGAATAATCTGTTCCCTCCTCCCAGACCAGCAGCACCCCTGGGACACAGAGTTCTTCCCAGGCCAGCAGTCAGGGGCAGGTGGTGGGTCCTTGTTTGGGCAAACATGACAGAGGGGCCATGTGGGATCATTTCACGGCGCTCAGCAATGACCCATGGCTGGCATGCTGCAATACCTGTCTTGGGATGGTCCGGAGGGGGTCAGACCCCAGGCATCTGTCCTCCACCGCCCTCCGCCAACATCTGGAGAGGCACCACCCAAGGCTCCTGTCCAGGGAAGGCACTTCGTCTGCGCCATCTGGGAGAGGGAAAAGAGCAGCTCCAGGGGAGGCAGAAGGGAGGCAGGAGGAGGCGCCTCCTTTCAAAAGGGCAGCCACAGGGGTTTCTGGGGCCAGGAGCATGAGGCAGGCCACGCTTCACGAAGTGGCACCCGTTGGGTCCGCCATGACCCTCAGCCAGTGATCGAAGGGCAAGGCCCAGCAGGCGGCCACTTGTCTTGTCGCCGAGATGATCGCCCTGCTCGGACTTCCACTGTCCATCGTGGAATCCCAAGCCTTCTGCCGGTTGCTGTATTTTTTTGCCCCCTGGTACGACCTCCCCTCACGGAGAACTCTCAGTTCTAGAGTGCTGCCCTTGTTCTATGATTCTGTGAGGGAGGTGGTCCGTGACCATTTTTCACGGCTACAGGGGCGCAAGATGCACTTCACAGCGGACCTGTGGAGTGGAGGTCAGCACGGCTACCTCTCGCTCATAGCCCACTGGTGGCAGCCAGAGGACTTGAGTAGTGGCAGGGCGTCAGCGACAGGGCTGCAGGGGGAGGCCCTTGCCCTGCCCCCAGGCTACAGGTCCGTTCTGCTGCAGGCGCGGCACATGGAAGCTCAGGTGACGGGGAGGAACATCACCGATGAGTTCCTGTCTGCACTGCAGGAGTGGGCACCAGAGGGGGAGGTGACCCTTGGCCACATGGTCACAAATGCTGGGCTGAACACGTTGGCGGCATTGAACACGGCGGGCTTTGAGGGCATCGTATGCATGGCGCACAAATTACACCTTGTGCTGTGCGATACCCTCGGCCTGGGCAGCCACATCAAGCCTGAGTGGGATGCAGGCACCCAGGAGATGCGGGCACTCCTGGAGCAATGCCGCCAACTGGTGGGCCACTTCTCCCGCAGCCTGAAAGCTGCCCACTGGCTGCGTGACAGGCAGGAGGAGTTGGGTCAGGAGAACCAACGTTCTCCTAACAGACCTGCCCACCAGGTGGAACTCCACCTACTCCATGGTGTCCTGCCTGGTGGAGAAGGCCGTTTTGGAGGACATCATGTCCTCCAAGCCCATTCTGCCCGGGGGGAGAGAGGTGGGCATCAGTGCCACAGATTGGCTGGCCCTCTCCCAGATGGTGGAGGTGCTCAAACCCTTCCTGGAAACTACGGACATCTTGTGTGATTGTACGGCAAGCCTGGGGCAGGTCATCCCCCTGATTCATGCCCTCAATTGGTCCCTGGAGACTGCTGTGGCACCAGGATCCTCCCTCCTTCCACGGACCAGGGCTTTGGTGAAGAGGTTGCAGGCAGGCATGCAGTAGCGACTCCATCCTGTCTACAGTGACAGAGCTTACCGCATGGCCTGCCTGTGTGATCCTCGAATCAAGGGGGGCTTGGAAGCATGCACCTCAGACCTCAAGGAGTGGAGAACAGAGCTCTCCCTAAGGTCCGCAGGGCGTTGGGGACACAACGCTTGCGTGGGACAACAGGAACGTCAGGCCACAAGGGGCAGGCTGGTTTGCCCGAACCACAGGGAAGGACTTCACCTGGTGAAGGCTCCATTCACCACCAACATTACTGGAGCTCTGTGGTGACCTTGGCACTTGCCTCAGAGGAAAGACAGCTGGCTCAGGAGGATTCGGCAGAGATAATGGTGCGGGAATATCTGGCTGAGCCCCCTCAGCCCCACCAGTCAGATCCCCTCCATTACTGGGCTAGGAAACTAGTCATATGGCCAGAGTTGTCCAATGTGGCCATGGACCTCCTTTCCATCCCCCCCCAGCGTCCAGAGCGAGCGCGTGTTTTCCCATCTCAGAGACATACTCCGACCACGCCGCTCGCGTTTGGATCCCGTTACTGTGGAGAGACTGTCATTCATCAAAGTGAACCTTCCCTTGTTGGGCTTCCCCTCACTGAACCCAAAGAGGTAGGGTTCCAATGACAGTCTCTCCCTTAACACACTGCCTGCCTGCGCCCGCCCGCCTGCCCACCCTCCAGTCCTCCTGAAAAAAAAAAGACCAGTCAGAACTCCAGCTGCCGATTCAAGTCGCCTCCTCAGGCCAAGTTCCAAACAAGTCGTACCTGCCTGCCTGCCTGCTGGATCAAGTCAGACCAGCAGGCCAAGAAGTGTTGAACTCCTGCCTGCCTGCCTGCTGGATCAAGTCAGACCAGCAGGCCAAGAAGTGTTGAACTCCTGCCTGCCTGCCTGCTGGATCAAGTCAGACCAGCAGGCCAAGAAGTGTTGAACTCCTGCCTGCCTGCTGGATCAAGTCAGACCAGCAGGCCAAGAAGTGTTGAACTCCTGCCTGCCTGCCTGCTGGATCAAGTCAGACCAGCAGGCCAAGAAGTGTTGAACTCCTGCCTGCCTGCGTGCCTGCTGGATCAAGTCAGACCAGCAGGCCAAGAAGTGTTGAACTCCTGCCTGCCTGCCTGCCTGCTGGATCAAGTCAGACCAGCAGGCCAAGAAGTGTTGAACTCCTGCCTGCCTGCTGGATCAAGTCAGACCAGCAGGCCAAGAAGTGTTGAACTCCTGCCTGCCTGCTGGGTTACATAGTCCCAGTGGGCTGTTTGTTCCACCTTCTGCCTGCCTCCCTGCCTGCTGGGTTACGTAGTCCCGGCAGGCTGATTGATCAACCTTCTGCCTCCCTGCCTGCCTGCTGGGTTACGTAGTCCTGGCAGGCTGTTTGTTCCACCTTCTGCCTCCCTGACAGGGAGGAGAGAACTCCTGCCTGGCACGGTTTAAACCACATCAGCTCTGCAATCTGAAGCCAGGCGATATGGTGATGGGGTGACGCGCAGACAGCCTTTGGTTGGGCAGACCCAGGCCAGCCCTCTTGGCATCCAAGCCTAAACCCTCTCTTGGCACACCCAGAGCCTGTCCCGGCACCCCGAGATGTGACTAGAGTGCCAGCCAACCCTCTCTTGGCACACACAAAGCCTGTCCCCATCCCCAAATGTGGCAAGAGGGCCAGCCAGGCCTCTTGGCAGTTGGCACACCCAAAGCCGGTCCTGGCATCCAGAATGTGCCAAGAGGGCCAGTCTGTCTCAGCCTCCCCAAAACCTCCGAGGGCTATCTTTATCATATCCGGGCAGTCTCAGGAGCCAAGTTGCAATCCCCCCCAGCTTTCTAGTTCTAAACGAGCATCTTTGTTTGTTTGAAGGTTGTCAGCAAGTCTAGTTAGACATTGGTGGTGAGTGACAGGTGAGTTTCCTAGGCCTGTCTCAGACCCACCCAAAGCCTCTCCGGGCGTCACCCCATTGCCCATCGCACGGCTTCAGATTGCAGAGCATCTGTTTCCAACAGCCCCGCGGCCCCGCGGATTAACCACCATTAGTAGCAGCAGGCTTGGACCCTTTTCTCCTGTTGGTGCTACTGATTCCCCGAGAGCCGGGCTCTGCCCCCCAAGCCTGTCCAGGCATCCCCCATACCAAGATGGACAACAACAGCAACAACAACAGCAGCACCTATAACAAGCCCAGTGGCTCAGCAGCACTGCAGTTTAACCCGCAGCACCACTGTCTACCTTGCTGCCAACTTCCTCAGTGCCCGATGGGTCCAAAAGTCTACGTTGCTGGCTACATGACAACTTTCCGAGTCCTGAAGCTCCTTCCACTTCCAAAAGGCCTGCGTGCTCATTCCAACTTCCTCAGGCTTGATTCTCAAATGCTGCTTGCTGACTTCAGCGTCCTACCCTCCTCGGGCATCCCTGTGCCAAGAGGGCCAGGTTCAGCCCCACCCAAACCTGACCAATGTGCTCCCTTCTCCTGAGATGTGCTGTGTGTGACATGTCCCTCCCTATCTCCAGGATCAGTATCCGCTGATTCATTTATTCTGAAAAATCTTGGATATGCATATTTATACATATTTCATTATTCCAGCTTCCTTGGGCTTCATTCCAATTATTCATGCCTGTTCATTCCGGCCTCTTAGCCTTCTCTACTGCCCCAGAAGGCTAGCAGAAGCTGGGTGAAAAGCAACGGGACATAGCTCACCCCGTTGCACGGATTCAAACTGCAGTGCTGATCTTCTGATTGACAAGCCCAGTGGCTCAGTGGTTTAACCCGCAGTGCCACAGTCTATGTTGCTGCTATGTGCAACCTGTGCGGGCATACCCCCCACACCTCACTAGGCATCAATTCCAGCCTCCTTGGGCCATGTTGGCCCCAAATCCTGCATCCGTCTCCAGCTGCCTTGGGCTTGCCTGCTGCTGATTCTGTGCCAAGAATTGGGCCAAGGGCCTTAGAAATCTTGACTGCTGGGTTGGGTGAACCACCCTATTCATCTGTTGTTGCTGTTGTTGTGCAACCTCAGTTGCCTCCTGGGGGCAAACTTAACTATACAGGCAAATGTGATGTTCCGAAAGAAGGCAAGAGTCTGCTTTCAAGCCTGTCTGGGCATCAAAGCGCCAACCAGGCCTGTCTCAAGCCCCCCCCAAGCATGTTTGCACCCTGTGCAAAAGAGGGCCTGTCTCAGCCCCACTCAAAACTGGCAGACTGTTCATTCCAGCTTCCTAGCTATTCTACAGCCTCAGTAGGTAGGGAGAACTTGGAACAAACTATGGGAGCTCAGCTCACCAGCGGCCCCGTGGATTAACTGCCATTACGTTAGTAGCACCTTGGACCCTATTCATCTGCTGTTGTTGCTGCAGTTGTGCAACCTCAGTTGCCTCCTGGGGGCAAACTGAACTACCTTTGCACTGAAGAAGACAAGAGTCTTCTTTCCTTTTGCTTCTTTCCTTTTGCCTCTGCCTCTTCCTTTTCCTCTGCCCCCCCCAAGCCTATCCGGGCATCCCCGTGCCAAGAGGGCCGGGCTCTGCCCCACCCAATGCCTGTCTGGCTGTCCCATGCCAACACGGTGCTCCAAAGTCCACTTGGGCTACTGCCTGAGTAGGTTGGCAGACCTTCTGATCAACAAGCCTAGTGGCTCAGCAGCAGTTTAACTCAGTAGGTAGGCAGAAGCAGGAACAAGGGACAATAGCTCAGGTCACCCCATTGCATGGATTCGAACTGCTGATCTTCTGCTCAAGAAGCCCAGCGGCCACCCTGATTAACCGCCATTAGTAGCACCTTGCAGTCGGACCCTATTCTCCTGCTGTTGCTGCTGCTTTGACAACCTCAGTTGCCTCCTGGGGACAAACTTAAGTAACTTTGCAGGCAAATATGATGTTGCAGAAGAAGAAGACCAGAGTCTCCTGCAGCTGCCTTTTGCCTCAGTGCCCCAATGGGGCCAAAAAGCCTGCTTTCCGGCTGTGAACTTCCTCAGTGCCTGATGGGGCAAAAAGTCAATGACGTTGCTGGCCATTTGAACCATTTCCTAATCCTGCAGCTCCTTCCACTTGGGCTACATTCCAAATGGTCTGTCTGCTCTGCCCCACCCAAGGCCTGTCCAGGCGTGACCCCATCACCCCATCGCCCGGCTTCAGACTGCACAGCTCGTCTGGTTTTCAACCCGTGCCAAGGGGGCCGGCCTGTCTAAGCCCCCCCAAACCTCCGAGGGCTATCTTTATCATATCCGGGCGGTCTCAGCAGCCAAGTTGCAAGCAATCCCCAGCTTTCTAGTTCTAAACGAGCATCTTTGTCGCCCCATCGCCCCATTGCCCGGCTTCAGATTGCAGAGCTGATCTGTTTCCGACAGCCCCGCACCCCCGTGGATTAACTGCTGTTAGTAGCACCGACCCTGTTCATCTGATGGTGCTGCTGGCACTGTTGGAAGTTGCAAGCAACCTTAGTTACCTCCTGGGGGCAAAAACCTTTCCTTTGCAGTCAAATCTGATGTTGCTGAAGAAGACCAGAGTCTGCTCTGCTGCCTTTTGCCTCAGTGCCCCAATGGGGCAAGACACGGTACTTTGCTGCTGCCAACAACCTTAGTGCCTGATGTGGCCAAAAATGCCTGCTTTCCTGCTGCCTTTTCCCTCAGTGCCCGATGGGGCCAAAAGAGCCTGTTTTCCTGCTGCCAACTTCCTCAGTGCCTAACGGAGGAAGCCTGCTGTGCTGCCAAATACCTCCTTGCCTCCAGTCCTCCTGAGGGCAAACTCTACTTCACTGGCAAATGTAATGTTGTGCTGAGCTGAAGACAAACTCGATGCCTCATGCATGCCTCTGCCAAAGGGACCTCTCATTCTGCTGGGGCTAAATATAACTCCCTCAATGCTATGGGCTTCTGTGCCGTGTGGTAAACTCTCCTGGGGGGGCAATTTGTGGGTGAATAACTCGGAGTTCCGATATCCAATCTTCACCAAAGTTGGCAGGCGTGTTGGGAAAAGACATAGAAAGCTCCGTTGTGATTCTGGAGTCTCTAAGTACCTGGGGGGAGCTTTCCTAGGGGGTTTCTCTTTGTGACTATATAACTCAGGGGTCCATGTTCCAGTGTTCACCAAACTTTCAGGAGTTGTAGAAAAGTGTCTGAGGACATTTCGCTGCAAATTTGGTATCTCTAGGTCATCGAGGGCAAGTGTTATAGGTATTTAAAATGCAGACAAATTGACAGATCGATTCATCAAAGAATATTCGTATATTCGTATTCCTTGATTCATTAACCTTGACGAATAACGGATCAAAATTAATCACCATTTTTTTTATTTGTCCCCATCTCTAGTCCTTACCTGTACCATATAATTGCAGTAGAGTTTAAGGGAATGACTACATTGACAAACAATGTGGGAAATGCTCCAGGATTGCATTATTTTCCATTGAATACACTATGCAAACATGGATGCAAAATGGCCTGAAGTTCCCTCCCCCCTGTGTGGTTTTTTTCTTCCACTGCTGGGGTGTCTACCTTTTTCAAATTGAATGCATTTGCATCAGTTCGGGTGGTATGATTGCTTGAGCCAATGTTCCATTTGAAGCCATTCCAGCCGGCTACAGCAGTGAGAAAACTGCCTGCCATTTGAATCCTTTGCTTCCCATACCTGGTGCCTGGGCCTGATTTCATCTTACCTTCCCATTCTGTTTCTTTTTACTTTATTTTTAAAGGCTTGCTAATTGAGTGCTAGGGCAGCTAGGTGACCAAAAGAGTGGGTACTCAGCAAGGAGAGGAGAGGATATTTTAAGATAGCCCTTCTCTCACTATGCCTCTTGCAAATCTAGATAACCGGATTTGCAGAATAACCTTAACAAGCTGGAAACAAGGCTGACTGAACATTTCCTTCTGCCTCTCTACTAATTCCTCATTTCCCCCCTCTCTCTATGGTCACCTAGATGTCCTAGTATTAGGACAGCAAGACTTTAAAAGGAAAAAAGAAAGAGAATGGAGTGGAAAGGGATGTGGAAAACAAACAGACCCCAAACACCAGGAGTTGGGAGGAAAGGGTTCAAACAGTTAAAAAGCTGTAAACAATGCAGATTTCCTCCTCTCTCTCTACTGACTTCTGTGTAGTTGGCTGAAGCAAATTAACCCAGGAAAAACCCAAATTCTTGGGTGCAACTTCACAGCAGATCCATTCACATTTTTTCTTGTTGGCCAATTGCACCCTAAATCTCTGTTATTGATCACAAGACATCTGTTGCATGAATCTGCACATCTCATTTGGCACACAATTAATACCTTGTGATCTCCACCAAGAACTATCTCTCCTTCTGGGAAGCTGAGTCCCTTCTTGTAGGTCGAGAGCTTTGTAGTTATATTACTTACTGCCTCATTATTCTAGATTCATTTTTGTTCCCAATGAAACACTTGTTGCTGAATTTAGGCAAGGTCCATTTTAGTGGTGCTGCTCAACAATAATGGCTGCTTATCCACCAGCATGAGAAATTCACTGGCCCTCTGCAGTGTGCAACTAACTGCAATATTCTGCTTAGGAGTTTTTGCATGTTACCTGGAGATCCATGCCTCACTCTGGGAGTAAGTGATATCTTTTCTTTATTTTTTGGCTTTAAATTTAGAGATTCATATTCTTGTGGCCAAGCTAAGAAGTGAGAGATATTAAAAAGCTTTAGTGGAAGGCTGAATAGTGTATGTTTATCACTTGTCTCAGAATGATCAGCAATTGAAGCCACTGAGTTCAGATAGCTTAGTCTTTCTCATTTAATTCTGATACCCCTCTGAATCTATTTTTTCTGCTCTTCCTATGGCAAAATATATGCCACCAAAACCTAATTTTTCCTCCTTGCACCTAGGCCTAGTGCCTTCCCATTACTTTCCTGGCAAACCAAAATTCCTCTATCATTGCTATCAGGAGTTGGAAGAGACTATCCTGCCTATCTACCAGTAAGCATAGTACCATCATTCTCTTTCTTTCCTGTAAACTGCTGTTGCAAAACAAAGCCTTCCACACTTCATTCTCATTGATATAGGCTCTCAATGTGATGATATACTTTGACAAGGATTTCCCAAGCCACTTAAGAATCCTTGGTAAAGGTAAAGGTTCCCCTTGACATTTAGTCCAGTCGTGTCCGACTCTAGGGCGCGGTGCTCATCCCCGTCTCCAAGCCGTAGAGCCAGCGTTTGTCCATAGACAGTTTCCATGGTCACGTGGCCAGCACGACTAGACACAGAACGCCATTAGAATCCTAGCCTCCCAGCAAGTAAGAAGGGAACCATATTTTCTTCTCATGGAAGTCTCCAAAATTGTGCAAAATGTCTCTATGAAAACTAGAATGCTTTCCCTTTGAGAAGCAAAGCACACACACACAAAGCAAGTATGAAATGACTGCCTGGTTGTTTAAAAAGCCTCAAACAATCCCTCCAGTGCATCTTATCCTTAAATGTCCATGCAACAAAGCATCAGCCATTGTTGTTCTGAAAGTTGTGTTGTTTGCACAAGTTTGCTTTTTTCACAAATTATCATTCCCATTTTGATTTTTTCTTGTTGCCCAGAATATCTTGCCCTCTCATCATATAAAGAGTATAATTGCTCAGTTCCCTGTAAAGATTTATATTCCCAGACATACACCGTGCCTGTGCCCAAAATCCTGGCTTTGTATCCACTTAGTACATATGTATACACTGTTTACACACACAAGTAAATATCGAGACTGAATTAATTGGATTTATGTTTAAGTGCAATCTATGAGAGAAGTAATATATGACCAAAGTTTGTTCCCATTAAAATCAATTGGACAGAAATTCAACTAGCTTAAGGAGGCTCAAACTCATATATTTTAATTTTAACCTTTCCAAAAATTTCATTAAAAGCTTAATAAGTTTTTGACTAGAGTGATTTTAATTCCCATAAACATGGCAGAACCAAAATATAATTACATAGATTTTCCCTACTACACACACACACACACACAAAAATAAAAACGCTAGTAACTAAAAAAACAAATACTGCCTGTCTTTCCCAGTTCAAGCAGAAATGTTTTCTACTTTTAGATATTCTAACTTTGCTATAACCAATAGCACAAAATAGTTAGCATGCATTCATCATAGGATGGTGATGCAAGACATCAGTCAGAGAAAAAGACCACAAAGTCTCTGATTTTCTTCAGGTCTAGCTCAAATATGTCTCTCTTAACAGATCAAAATCACATAGCGTTGGATTAAA
The DNA here is from genome assembly GCA_037013535.1 of Intellagama lesueurii. Taxonomy (NCBI): domain Eukaryota; kingdom Metazoa; phylum Chordata; class Lepidosauria; order Squamata; family Agamidae; genus Intellagama; species Intellagama lesueurii. The sequence continues at coordinate 51,035,122 of JBAJHW010000003.1, read as the reverse complement.
TGGTTTAACATCTCCTCTTCAACTCTGCCTTTGATCTGCATGATATAAGGTCCTGTTTACAGGAATGCAACTCTTTGTGCTAGATTCTTTGCATCAGCAGGTGGTCCCAATTTAAGTTTCCCCCCCCCTTCCCTCCACATCTCTTCTCTAGCTTAATGTTTCAGAAGAAAAAACAGGAAAGATGAAGCAAAATGTAGGTGTATTAGAATTATTCTTCTTACATTTTTTCTTTTCGAATTGAAGAAAGAGGGAGAAACAGAGACCCATGACCTAGCTAGCTTTCAGAGAGATAACCATGTTAGTTTGTTTCACAAGAAACAGAAACACACACACACAAATATTGTAGTATATTTAAAGTGAACAAACATATTTTAGCATGAGCTGCCATGGATTACAATTCAGTTCTTCTGCAAACCTCCAGTTTATGAATGCAGGATATTGTACTTCTGTATCCATGATTCAAATAATCCAAAAATGGACTGCTATTGCTGCACAATATCATGCTCATGTTGCCAGTGGGAAAATGGATTTACATAGTAAAAGGGCAACCTGAATGTTGAAAAAACCAATGGCAGCAGTCAAGAAGGTCTACAGGATACCTTTGTGCCATTCACAAAGTGACACCATGCAAAGGAAAACCTGAGAAGCTGACTTCATTTTTTTAAATCACTTAACCACTTCTTTTCCAAACACAAAGAAATTGTCATGGCCCCAAAGAGGACCCTGTAGACTATCTTGACTGTGTCAATGGGTGTTGTTAATATTCAGGTTGCCCTTTGATATGTCAAGTATTTCTTGCTGGCAATATGGGCATGGTAATATGCAGCAATATCCCACATTCATAAACCTGCTGAACAATATCATGCCTGTGTTGCCAGCAGGAAAAAGGATACCAATCTTCACATAGTAAAGGACAACCTGAAAAAATGTTGACAACACCAATGACAGCAGTCAAGATGGTCTACAGAACACCCTCTTGTGCTCACTACTATTCGCAAAGTGACACGACACAAAGGAATATCCCAGAAGCTGACTCCTTTTTTCATCAGTTAACCACTTCTCAGCCCAACACAAAGCAATTGTCCTGGCTGTTTTTCAACAAGTGTGAATGCTTTTTTTCCTGCTGGAAATGTAGGCAAAATATTGTGCAGAAATATCAGGCCATTTTCTGGCATTTTGAATAGTCCACAATAAACCAGAGATTTTTTTAAAGAATTGCATTTCCTGGCTTTTTAAAATGGAAGTCTATATATACATACACAACATACAAATTCCAACAGAAATTTCTCTCAGGTAAAATTAACCAGTAATAGAGGATCCCAGAAGAAGAGCACATGATCTATATTATGGTTGCTGGGAGAGGTTACACAAAAGCAGATTGAAATACATTTGAGTATTTTCAGTGATCAAGCCAATATTTTAAAGTAAACTCAGCATGGTATAAAAAGGAAATACTTGTGGTAATATCTGTTGTAAATGCTCTGAAGTCAGAATACAATTACATCAAACAAACAAACAAACAATTCGTTTTCCTACTATGGTACCAAGGATATTGGATAAGGCTTGGAGGCAGAAATGGAGGGCCCTATTCAAAAGAATGGAACAAAAGGACCCAAGATGTAGTAAAGCTGACTTATCTCATGAGATATGTCAAGTAATATGTATAACTGTCTAGAGGAATCAGTATAAGAGAATTAAATCCAGAGTCTAAATCATCTACTAATACAACTTGAGAAACATGTAATTGTCTGTTATTTTATATGTGTGTGTGTGTGTGTGTGTGTCTGTTTTATCTATATATATGTTTTCTGTATAATTGTATATGATGCAATACTTCAAAACAACAGAAATAATTATTGGGGGAAGCAACAATGGTAGAATCTTTTGCAGCAGATGCCAATATTGTCAAAGTACAATAAATTTAAGGCACAATGTAATATGACCAGGGAGAAGGCAGAGGACAGTGATATACCTATATGAAAATTGCCTGTAGGAAGGAAATAAATTGCATTGGCTACAGAAGCAAGGTTATAATTTATACTGTAGAGCAATCAAACTATTTCAGCTGCTGTAGTATCTGTGGGACCCAAGAAGCACTCATTTTCAATCATTAGATTCCCTTCCCTTCCCTTTCTTTTTCTTTCTTTTCCTTTCCTTTCCTTCTTTGAAAACAAGTTTTACAGAAATTCAGTCAATTTTGCTTGTTCCACATCAGACTCATATCTCTTAGTCTTTTGCATATAGTAGCAAATCACTATTTTCGCAGCCTCTTTATACAGGTAGCTGCACTATATATTTTATATTCTACAGGTTGACCACAGTTACCAGGACCAATATTTTTGATCCTGACATGATTTTTTTGCTGTTAGAAGATCTAGTTTGAGATATGTATGTATGTTACTATGAGTTTGTGCAGAGAATGCAGTCCCCTTCACTTTAAATGAATCTGTAGGCACCATCAGGATGTGTGTATAAAAAAATCAGGATACAGAAATTCAGAAACCAGAAATTATTTATATATTTTTTCACATCCAGTGATGGACCTTTGAGCAACTGAATGAATGAGGTCAAGCGGTTAGAAGATATAGGTTTAAATGCTTGCTCATCCAGTGAGGTCTGCTATTTGCCTTGGACAGAGTGTCTTCTGGATTAATAAGTCTCATAAGGATTGGCACAGGGATAAATTGAAGTACTGTTGGAATCTGCCTTCAGATTCTGAAAAAGAGATGCAAATAAATAGTATCCCAATAGCATTTTCTCATTCCATTGCTTTAACATCCTAGTTCATGACTGTGGCGTTTACCCCGTGGCCCCTGTTTGTTTCACCAAACACAGAGCTCACGAAGGTATCTCAACATGCCCTTTAACACGCTGCCACCAGTAGATCTCTTTATCAACTTATATTTCCTATGAAAGACTAAGGTCCATTCAGTACTGAACTTTTAAACAGAAACAGGTTTATTTATTACAAGTTGTTTCAGGAATAATTCTTAAGCACATTTTTAAAGTTACACAAAGCTTCTGTATTTTACTTTAACCTCCTCTATCGTAATTAATACAGGTCACACTCTGACTAATCACTACTTAAACATTCTCTCTGCCTCAAACTCCAAACTCTCTCTCTTCTCAGTCTTGGACTGAACTGACTAGACTCAGACTCACCCCTCCCTTCTAGTTTCTCTGGCTCCGCCTCCCAACAGCTCCCATTGGTGCAGGCCAATACCATTATATATATAGGAAGACAGGGTGTTCGCTACAATGACGTCAGACATCATGACAGAGAAGCTATTTAAAAGGAGTGAGTGAGAAGAAAGGATATTCCAGTAAGAGGAATGACTTCAAGTTGATGGCTCAAACTGGAACCAGAAGAAAAGACATAAGACACAATAGTCAGAAGGGTTTTATTTCCTTTCTCTTTCCAATCTCATCTCAGTGAAGGACAAAGCTGAGTGAGAAACATGTCTGGAAATCCCACCTTTAAAAGCTCATTTTTCCTAGATAAAAAGAAGCACAAGACTTGGCCAATAAAATGTGCCTTTAAAGAATAGACTTTGTGTCACTTATTGAAACTGAAAAATATGAATATGAACAAAATTATTCAATCCATGAATCTCTGATATACTGTGTATCTGGCGAACACTAGCAAGATTTTGAAAATTTTGTGCCTTTTCAAAGGGCCTAAGAAAGGTATGACCACAACATGATGGTGTTTATCCAAAGGCCAATATGGTTTCCCTGCATTTATAGCACTATATTCTTATGTATAGGTTTCCCTTGAGCATCTACTATATTTGGCACACTGTCAGCCTGAATAAGCACATCTTCTGTGCTTTATCTCTGAATAGAAGTCCTGCTCTCTCTCTCTGTGTTTTCTTTTCTTCTGAAATGGCCTTTGTCGTTCCAATAGCCAACTTTGTTGAGATGCAAGTTTAAGAAATTAGGATCACCATACCCCTGGACCTAAGAGACCTCACCCACTCTAGCACCCTCTCCCCTAAAATATTTTCATATACAGTCTGTCTGTCTGTCTGTCTGTCTGTCTCTCTCCAGACACAGGCACACACAAATTTACTGACAATACCCTAGACAACATTAGACAGCCACAGAGAACAATTTCACCATATTTTCTTTTCTTTTCTCTTGGGTGCTCTTATACTGACTTATTATTCCAGCTTTCTAAAAAGCTCAAAGGCTTAAATATCTAAGGAAGAACATTGTGAAATTGCTCCACCTCCCCATTTCTTGAATGAAAACACTATTTTTCTAAAATTTGTGATTAGGAGGGTGCTGTTCGGTGGACAGATGTGCTGGATGATGCAGTGGGCTGCACATGGCTCATTGGTCACACTTTGTCCACCTCAATTTAATTGGAGGATGAGATGTTCTCTGTCCATCCACTCTCCAATGAACCCTGCCAGTATGGTATAGTGGACAGAGTGATGGATTAGGACTGAGGAGACCTGGGTTCAAATCCCCACTCATCCATGGAAACTCACTGAAGAATGATAATTGGTAAAACCACTTCTGAAATATCTCACATACCTTGAACATTGTGTTAGGCCACTAAAAGTCAGAGGAAACTTGATGGCACAGGTAACAGATATACCTTTGAACCAAAGACTGTGATCACATCATTAGCATCCAACCAGCTAAGTTAGGTTTATTTTACTGATTTCATTTAGAATTCTTTTTCACACACACACACACACACACACACACACACACACACACACACACACACACACACACACGTGTATGTGTGCTGTGTATGTGTGTGTGAGAGAGAGAGAGGGGGGAGAGAGGGAGAGAGAGAGAGGGAGAGAGAGAGAGAGAGTTGCTCCCCTTTTTTTACTCCTTCCTACAATACACCTTCTGTTACAACATGTAGCTCCACTGTTTAGAAGGTAAATTTTTTCCATAAATTCTTTTCTACATGCAGGTGTGCAGATTTGCAACACTACTGTCTGTGCTCTCAGGACTTCCACAAAGCCTTTTTAAAATTCTGTACTTTGAGCAAGAACCAAAGTATCTTTCTTTTTTATAATTGTTTTAAGAACCAAAGTGTCTTCTTCTTCTTGTTGTTGTTTTAAGCTGTGCTGAGGGAGGGGTCTTTAGTAGTAGGTCTCAGAACCCTCTCCAAGTTGATAAACAGGTTAGACAGTTTCAGAGAGGTCCTATTGGAGAAGGGAGCCATCAGTAGAGAAAATATACCCCCCATAAGATGTCCTAAAATAAATTCCTACATTGGGATGGCAGAGATATGAACATTTAAAATAAACATCAGAAACTTAATCAGACTGGCTCAGGGCATGGAGAGGGGAGAGTTCATCCTAAAAGGAAACCAAATATCTTTCTGTGGCTCCATGAAGCAAGTGAAGCATACTTAGATGCAACAAAGCAAAAACTTTTATAGTATTGTTGGAGAACACGTTCCCTCCTGGTGTTGTTGGACAGCAATTCTCATGAGCCCTAGCAAATAGTATGATAATGGAAGCAGTAATACACCAATATCTGTCCATCATCATGGATATAAAGATACTCAATGCTCCTGCGGTCTCCTAAAACTACTGATACTGGACACTGGTGTCTTGTCTTATTTTGGTGTCCATACAGAAGAAGGCTAGGACATATCAAATGTAAGGCTAGAAAGATACAAGGTATTTGCAAAAAAAAATTGCCATTTTAAACAGGAATATTAAAGATCCCTCCCCTTCAACACACACACAGTGAAACATGTTGCACTGGGTAACAAATGGTACAACAGTCTAAAATACCAGAGATTTATCATGGGAAATAACAGAGATGTAATTTATTTAATAAAATTGCCATGATGTTAGCCCGTAACATTGCAACAGAAAAGCTGCTCTTTTGACTAATTAAAAGGAAAGCTTTGGAGACCCAACATTCCCCTTGTCTCTTATGTGCCTTCAAATAGTGAAAAGGAGACATGCAGTGGGGGACGGGAAAAGATTGTTTGTTAAAGGTGTAATTTGATAGCATTTGGAGCTCTACTAATGAGCTTATGTAGCCTGCATATTAAACAATAATGGAGAAACTTCTGAGAGTTGTCAGTTCAGCCTCATTCAGCAGATGACCTTAAGAAGTGAGAATTCTTATAACTATCACTATAGAAGTTCTTCAATAAGAACTTCTAACTTATGTCCACTGGATACAGAACTGATTTATAATCAAGAAAGGGTGCAATTTTTGCCTATCCTGCATTGATTGTCCACAGGACAGATGTGGGCTGACCAGGGGTGTTGTTGTTACTAAATAGGTCACACTGGTGGGTTAGTGTGGATGGGAAACTGAGTAGCAGTGCGTTCTCCAGGGTCACATGGGGGGTGTTACTACGATCAACATCTTGGCACTGGATCCCAAGATACAATTGCTGAGGTGAGGAGGTGCACAGTTGGCCATCCCATGATTGGTGGCTGCCTAAGGCCATAAAACTTGGGAGGCAGGTGGTGTCATGATGATGGGATATGTAATCAGAGAAATGTAAAATGGAGTGAGACAGGTTCTGTGTGAAGATGATTTGAGCGACATTGGAATGTGTTTTTCTAAGTGCCATGAGAGTGTTTTTCTGAAGACCGTTACAGCCTGGTTCAAGATAGCCCACTATAGCCCACCTTAGCCAGCTTATTAGTGTTTATTATTTTAATGGGAAATAGTTATTTTATTTAACTGCAATGATCTTTGAATATGTTCTTGATGCTAATGCTTATGCAATATAAACTGATTCTAATGAAACTCTATTTTTCTAATAAAAATTAATTATAAAAATTCTACAAAAGGACTGGTCTCTTGAACAGCAGGGTCTGGCTAAATCCAGGAGGTGGAGAGGGCCACAAACTAGCTATCTTTTAAGAGTCCTACCTAACTGAGCTTTGGTGAGTTCTAAGGAATCACAAAGCCCAAGTGTCTGTACTTGCAAAGTACTGGTTAAGTGTAAAGTGTTCTTTTAAGGTCAGACTTGTTCAAAGGGCTTATGCTACGCACTGCTGAGGTCCTGGGATTTGCCCCAGCGCAAAGGTGGTAGGTAAGCGGCCTGTCGGACTCTCTGACCGAGTGCAACTTGCCCCTTAGGGGGATCTAGTGCACCACAGGTGGCAAGGAGGGTTATTTGAGCATTAGCCAGCCAGGAACAGGCTGTCGACATGACAGCACAAACATGGGGCTGGGGACTTACCTAATGGGGATCAGAGCAGGGGTAAACAAGTACCTCTGGCACCTGCCCCAAGGATCTGCACAACAGTAGACAGATCTACAGGATGTGGAATTGTAACAGTTAATGAGTTAATAAAGTTGTGGCCCTAGTTAAACCCATCACCTGTGTCTTGTCTCTTTATTGCCAGGATGGGTAGACAGAGGAGGCCACAACCTGGAGTTCACAAGAACTGAGCAGAGTGGTTAACAGGGCCTTTTGGAGGTCACTAATTCATAGTGTCATCATAAGTTGGAGCCAACGTGACAGCATGTAACAACATGTTACAGTAAATATTCAGCTAAGAAGTGACAGAGTTCAGTCATTTCTGAACTGAAGGTGAAAGAAACAACCTTATTAGATGATGGGAAGATAACATGAGAGGAGAGATTTTCTTCTAAACAATGCATAGACCTTAGCAGTGCAATTCTCTGAAACAAGTATCTATAAAAGCTGTTGAAAGAAGAAATTTCCACAGTCCCCTGGGACCCTGCCTTACAGTTTTTCATTGTATCACAATGCTGCATTATTACAGCAGTTTGGATAGGTCATTTTTTTTGGACAGGTTAATCATAAAACCCATGCAATTTGCCAATAGCAGTTAAAGCAAACAACAAGCAATATACCAAATGAAAAACCAATTAGAAAAAAATGGGGCAGGGGAAGCTTCCTTCATAAGTTTTTGAAATCTTCTATTTGGAATTGGTTTCCAGAAATTACAGGCAATGACCTTTTCATTGCAGAGAGTAAGTATGACTTTCTTTCCTCCTTTTTTTTTGAAAACTATTTTTAAGGAAAGTGTAGCTTTGATAATGAAAACACAAAGGAAAAAATGAATTCTTCATGTGGAAAGTGTACTTTCAAGTTGGAATATGTGTTTTATGTAGCTGTGCTTTAAGTTTCTCTGACCCTTTCTGATTTGCTGGTTTTCTTTACCATTGGCTGTCACATCAGCTAAACTGTCAGGCATTTTTCATGAGAGATGGACTGGAATGTTGGCAATAATGCATCTCTAGTTGCATAGGAAGTGGATATAATTCTTGACTTCTAAAAAAAGCAAAAGCTAATTCTCTAGTAAGCCAGCAGAATTTGCTAAATATGGTCTAGAGGTTTAAATCTTTGATGTGAGCATGGTTAGATAATTAGGAGATTTGGGAACTCGAACCTCTTCAAGATTTTATGTAGTGCAATTTATACCAAAAATTCTAATGCAATTCACAATATTCTTATGCAGTGTGGGGTATTCAAAGAATGTTAGCAGAGGGGAAAAGTTTGCTATATCCCATTTGCAAGAGTAAGTTGAACTATATTGAAGGGCAATAGTAGCTACTAGAGATTTACTGATATCCTTTAAAAAAATACAAAAGTAAAAAAGGGTACAAGTGCAGTGGCCATGAAATGGCCACAACACCCAGCAACCGGACTCCTTTGCAAAGGAAATAAATTGACAGCAACATTCACACAGGCTGAAGTAGTAAGGAATGAAGCGATTCATCATCTGTACAAAATAAAACAATCCTCCGAGCAAGGGGGAAATAAACTGATAGCCAGGGCAAATGAATCAAGGTTGGTTGTGTGTCATGTGACCAGAAAATTATGAAATAATTTTTAAAAATGGCCAGATTGGTATAACTGGGGTTCTTTTGGCGGGTGTGATCAAGCCCTATATTGGTGGTATTTCCTGCTATTTTGGGATTAGTTTGTTTGGTGGTGGTTGGTTGCACTTTTGCCTACCAAACTTCATATAACTGAAACACATGACTTGGGATTTACTGAGGTTTGTTGCTAATTTGATTATAGGTATGTGTTAGGCCTCAAAGTAAGGAATTAAATAAAAGAACTGTTAACATATATTTAAGGAGGGAAATCTTTTCTTATAAAAGCTGAGGCATACAGCTGCACATTTACAATCTGTCTGTCTGTCTGTCTGTCTAAGATACTGGCAATGATCCAGCAGGATATATTATTGGATCGAATTTGTTTCATTCACAAACTCAAAAGAAAAATCTGCTCCAGAGGGGTGTCACCAGGCTTTGCTCTACTGATGCTGTAATGCCAGCACAATGTTGGAGTTTGGTTGATAATAAACCATTTTATTGAATATTTATGGCATATCAGTAGTAGGAATGTGAAGAATTCTCACATTATTTTCATTTTGTGCTGTTTCTGCAAACATTGAATTCTCACAAACATAATAACTTTAATCAAGACAGAAAATACCTTACTCTTTCTCAGGTGAGAAGTTTTTTTTAATACTTTCTTGTTTTCACCAACAAGAATGGGATGTTTGATAATTTATATCCCTAAAGATCACAAACCTAAGACCTGCAATGAAACTTCTACAGCCATTATTATTTTATTGCAGTATGACTGCCGTATCTACAGGATTAGTACACACAGTTTCAGTTATCTGCTGCCTGACAATATTAACTGGGTCAATGTGTGCTCGGGTCAAGAAAGAGAGACCGGGTTTCTTGACATTCTAAATGACTGTGCCTTGGAGCAACTTGTCATGGAGCTCACCAAAGGACAGGTGACTCTGGATTTCATATTGTGTGGTATTCAGGACCTGGTTAGGGATGTGCATGTCACTGAGCCACTAGGGAATAATGACCATGCCACATTCTCTTTTGCCATGCATGTTGGGGGGAGAGTGTCAAGCAAATTTGACACAAAACCCCTTGATTTCCAAAGGGTGGACTTCCCTCAGATGAGGAAACTATTTAGAAAAAAGTTGAAAGGGAAGGTAAAAAGAATCCAATCTCTCCAGAGTGCATGGAGCCTGTTTAAAACAACAGTAGTAGAGGCCCAGCGGAAGTGTATACAGTACTGCAAAGAAAGAAGGGCTCAACTAAGTCCAAGAGGGTGCCGGCATGGTTAATGAGCGGACTTAGAAAGGCTTTAAAGGGCAAGTAGGGGTCCTTCCATAAATAGAAATCCTTCCAAAATGAGGAAAATAAAAAGAAACGCAAACTCTGGGAAAAGAAACGTAAGAAGATGATACGGAAGGCAAAGAAAGACTTTGAGGAACATATGGCCAGCAATATAAAGGGGGATAATAAAAACTTCTTTAAATACGTTAGAAGCACGATACCTGCCAGAAAAGCAGCTGGTCCTCTGGATGGTGAGAGAGGGAGAGGGGAGGTAAAGGGGGACTTGGAGGTTGCCGAGAAATTAAATGAGTTCTTCGCATCTGTCTTCACGACAGAAGACCTTGGGCAGATTCCACTGCCCGAACAGGCCCTCCTGACTAATGAATTAAATCAGATACAGGTTAAAAGAGAGGAGGTTTTAGACCTAATTGATAAATTGAAGATCAATAAGTCATGGGGCCCAGATGGCATCCACCCAAGGGTTATTAAGGAACTGAGAAATGAAGTTGCTGATCTGTTAACTAAAATATACAACTTGTCCCTTAAAATGGCCACAGTGCCAGAGGACTGGAGGATAGCACATGTCATGCCAATCTTTAAAAAGGGAAGGAGGAGGGACCTGGGAAACTACAGGCTGGTTAGCCCAACATCTGTTCCAGAGAAGACAGTCTTGTGTGCTTTTAGTGGCATCTGGTGGGGCCACTGTGAGATACAGGAAGCTGGACTAGATGGGCCCTTGGCCTGATCCAGCAGGGCTCTTCTTATGTTCTTATTAAATAGAAAATCAAGAAATATACATTTCCAATGTGTATTACTGTAACTGCCCACTAGTGAGAACCAGAAACTATGCTATATTTAGGGTTTGCATATCTGCAGTTTTTGGCATCTGTGATGGTAGGGGCTCGGAATGTGCGAATACTGTGGCCCTGCTATATTGTGCTGTTGTTACAAAATATAATAATGAACAAAATCCTGTTGCTTAGCAAAGTAACTTGAACTAGAGTAGGCTGATTGGATCAATGGAAAATACAGAGGAGTTGACTCCTAAATCTCCATTGATTCAATGGGCCTACTCTAGTGCGATTTATTACATTAAGCAACAGGGTTTGGTCAATACATAATAATATAAACTATAATAACATCAGCTGTACTATCAAGAGTTTGTCCACATTGTTTGAGCCAGAGATGGCTCCCAGTGATTGCAGTAGGGCTTAAGGTTGTCCAAGGACATATTGGATAACTCCCTGCATGAGTTTTGAAAAAGCTCTACTGAGTGTGCAACAGAGCATTGGTCATGCTAACAGGGCAAGAGGATTCTGCCCTACCTATTTAAAGGTCAGATCCTCTGTCACCTTCTAGAAGTCCATTTTAGTATATTTCATCAATCAAACATTATGTCTGTACATTATGTAATGGATGACAGCCCTCTACCCTTGGCCTAATTTTGAAAGGACTCTCGAAGAAATCAGTTCAACACACTGTTCCTTCCTGACAGAAAAGAGAGAGATGAGGAAAGTGGCAGAGACAGAAAAAGAGAAAGAGATTTATAGATTCTTATATAGACAGTGCAAGCCTTATATGCAGGAGTCCTACATTCTCATATGTGGTTAAAGGTGTTATGTATCTGATTTTTCTACCAACCTCCTGCTGCAGTTTAAGGGGGGAAATGGTATAGTGAAATATTGCTAAATTCAAATTTATTTACAAATTTGACTGCATGTGTTTGATTTTGAATAAAGATTGTAGCTGATTTTCACTACCAAAAAAACACAAAGCAAAAAAAACCCCAGCTCCCATTTGGTCCTCTGCTGCATTCATGCCTAGGATTTATCTTTGTTATTCCATAAATTGTATAGGTTGTATTCATATTTAACTTTCTGCTTTTGAGGATACTGATTTTTGGTTTGCATTCCATAGTGTACTATTTTTGGTCCTACCTGCCACTAATGTGTACACAGAAAAGCAAATGCAATCAGCACTTTATCAGATATCTTCTGGAAGAGACAAAATGTGCTTTGACCTACATATGCTCATGCCATAATAAACCAATTAATCCTTGTGTTGGCGCATCAGTTTCTATCATTTGTTGTTATAGGCTAATGTTGTTTTCCAGAGTCTTCTGGAATCTTCCAAAATCAGTATTTTGTGTATTCCTTAGCTGGAAGCAGCTGGAGTCAATGAAGAAATGCCAATAGTAAACCAGCTGAGGATATGGGCCAATACCTATATCTGCTAATCACAGAAAACAGAATAAAATCCTTTGAGACTTTGTTAAAATCTAGGCAGGAAATGCTTCATTGCATGAAGTAAGGCAGTGGCGGCAGCACAAGCAGCACCTAACAAGCTTGCTATTCATGCTCATTACTGCTAATTTCACGGTTGTTTCTCATAATACGAATGACCCAGTGTGCAAAGACACACTGGATAATTTATGTATTATATTCATTTCTCTACTACTTTTGATCTGGTACATTAGAAGGAAGGAAGTACTTAAAATGACATTAGACAAGAGCTGCCATTGCTGATAGCTGAAGGAAAAAGAAAATCAAAAGGTCTTTGTTCAAGAGTAGGCATGTGCTTCTTTAGGGGCTGTTCAACATTTCAGGTGCTTCTGAAGTGTTTGGCCAGGAAAGCCAGATAAAGCTCTAAGTGCTACATACAAGTGGGACTCTTATTTTATAAAAGTGGACACCTACATAGAATGAGTGGGAACAGCATGATCTGACTGGCTTGGCTGTTCTAGTAATGAACACCTGGGTTCTGCTAATTTAGGCTTACAGGCATTTTAAGTGTGCTTTATCTCTGCATGTATGCATATTATGTGTGTAACCTCGGTAATATGGATAGACAGACAAGAAAACCATCCAAAAAATGTGGGACAGGAGCACCAAGGACACTGGAATCCAATATCTGTGGGGACTGCAGCCTCAAAATGATGACTGAAGAAGAGAACAGAAAGACAATGACCCCAACACATTCCAGCATTTTGCCTTCCATCAGTGTGTAGTGGATGGTGGATGTTTAGCCTTCCAGGCTTGGAGTAGAAGTCCCTTACACACAGAGGTGGGCATGAACCACCAGTTTGGCAGTTCATGCTGGTTCTTTTACCAGCCAAACAGGTGTTTGGCACTTCCCACCCCTGCCTTCTCCAGCAGGGACCCACTCAGAGGCAGCACCCTGGCTTCCCTGCTCCACCTCCATCAGGTGCTGCCTTGGAGTGTCCGGCACTCCCCAGAGCAGGCGGGGCTGAGGAGTATTGAACACCTGTTCAGCTGGTAAAGGAACTGGCACAAACCACCAAACTGGTGGTTCATGCTCATCTCTACTTACACACCACAAGAGCTCATAAAGTCTAATTTCATTGTCCCTTTGTTAAGACCCATAGAGCAGGAGTATAATTAAAAAACAACAACAGGAATATTCAGAAATATCAAGGACTCCCCCAATACCACCAGATTGCAACTTAACTTTCTCTCTCACACACCCCCTCCTTGTGAATCAGCTAGATTCTCTGACCAGCCAGTCAGCATTCAGTTCCATATATACACATTCTGCCCCCCCAGCTGTTTTAACAGAATCTTCTGGCACACATCCCACTTATCACTGCCAGTCAAAACTCAGTGACTCAGTGCCTACCAATCCATACCTGTATACAAGATATGTACAATTTAGAATCACCACGTTATTATTCAGCACTCTTGTTTCATTTTGTACTGTCTCATCATTTGGTTTTCAAGGTTTGAAATACTCAGAAGCGTTTAGTCATTGCCACCTTCTGCACACTACTAACAAAAGTTAGCTCGAGTGTCACTGCCATTGTCTGTGAAAGATCCACTGCCAGTGTCACCTTCCACTAGCACTGCTGCCCAGTTTCTGCCCTTCAGCAGTTTGTTCACCTCCATCACCAAGTGACATTTTTCAGGGGTGGGTGGGAGTGGGTGGGGGTTACATTCATATTAATGGTAGAAATATACATTAATTGCCTGTTTTTCCATGATACTTTTTCCTAAGCCATTGATTTCATCTTGCAAAACAATTACAGTAGCTTGATTCAGGCTCAGTCATAGACCCAGGTGATGGAGGGCTGAAGACAAAGGTATGAGACAGAAAGAGACAGAAGCTGTTTTCATCGCAGCTGATTGTCCATTCAAATGCATGCCTACTTCCTCCACCTCTTCTTCCATAAATTTAAATGAGGGTCCCTGGCCACCTTCCATCATCGCCTCCATATTGAAAGAATACAGAAGAGGGCTACTGTGCTATTTGGGCTAGTTCCACTTCTCAGCTGAAGCTGTGTGGCCATGCCTCCACCACCACCTACTATGGAAACACTTCATTTTTGTTCATGTGTCAAACTGGAAGGAGAAGATGTCAGGACTGCATATATAGTGTTGTACATAATAGTACTTGTGTTGGGAAAACTGGACTGGGACAACTTCAGCTTCACACGAAAGAGTTCTATATGCCTAAACATGAAGACCCTTTTTACATTGTGGCTGAACAGTGGGGAAGTGTTTCATGGTTGCCAGGGGTTGGTGAAGCCTCCAGAAATTCCTATGCATCTACAGGTCTCCAAGTGAAGAGAGAAATATCAAGGTGAAACCATGTGCAGGATGCAGAGAGGGCAACAAATACTACTTCTTCTGGGTACATTTTGCCACTGGCTGAACCTCTGAAAAATTGCTTGCCTTTTCAGCAGTGGTAGCCATATTATCTGGTTAGCTGTTTTTTCACCCTGATTCTGGGCCCATTTACCCATACTCCCCTGCTGGTTCAGCCTTTCTCACAAGCTTTGCCTGCTCTTGTAACATTCCAAAGACCAGCCTCCTCAACTCCTCCCTTGTAATCTCATGGAGTTAGCAGGATAGTTCAGTGAATTGGGTACCTGGCTGCAGAACTCAGTTCTACAATGCCTGAAATCCAGTAGTAAATTGCAACTGGAGTTGGCCCATTGAATCAATGGAACTTCAATAGGTATTGATTTATCAAACCCCCACTGATTCAATGGGGCTACTCTAGTTCTGACTTATAGGACTATGCAAAAGCTGGAAAAGAGCAGGCTGGAATGGTGACTACTTAATAAAAATTGTTGCCAAAAATAGTGGGATGCAATGGTAAACATGAGAACAACATTTTGGACCTCAACCCTAGAAACTATTACTATTTTCTTAACCTGTATTGCTCTCAAATCATCTGGAACAGTGGCCTAGAACAGCAACTTCCAAATAGGGTAAACAAACCAAATTCATGACATGTGACTAGATAAGACAGATGCAGCAAGCCACAAATCATCCTCAGGAACAACATGACGGTACCCATTTGGTGCAGAAAAATGCCCCAAAATGGAGATTTCTGAGTAGGACAGCCCAACAAAATTCACTTGTTCCATTAAACTAGAGAGGAGTGTTGGAACCAGGTAAAAAATGTCCCTGGATGCTGGGCTGGAGCGATTTCCCACCAGACAAGGCTGTTTGTAGCTTTTTGCATTGCTCCCTTCTAGTCAAATGGGATGGGTGAATATCATTCTGCTACCCTGCTCGGAAGCCACCATTCTGGGCTGTTTTTTGCAATATTGATTTTCTGCCCAGAATGGGTACTGCAGCATATTTCAAAAATAGTAATAGTTTGCAAATGCATAGTTTTATATATTTGAATGATATCGAATCCATTTGTCATATACCGAAATATGCAATTTAATTGGAGTGCCCTGTACTTGGCAAATGTTAATCAAGGGCCATTTTATATACCTAACTGTCTGAATAAGCAAATGAGGGCTATGGAGTTACATCTCCTTCTGACAGACGTGTTTGAAACATCCTCATTTTAAGGAATAAGTTCATCCATTCTGCTTTGACCCTCAAAAGGTTTCACATTATGCCAACATTTCACTTAATATTTTCCATTTAGTTTGTTACTTTATTCAATCGTGCAGCAACAGAAGAGAAATGTGACCTCTAGCACTGGCGTCTCAAGAGAAAGATTAAGTCACAGTGGTGAGGTAGTGGTAGATATTTCAGAACAGCAGCCAAGGTTGTATACGCGCCTAGGAAAAAAGAGAGAGAGAGGAATTCGTGGCTTGGAGCCCAGTATATTCACCAGTGTGATAAAGATAAGATTTATCATTCATTCAACCTTCTCTTTCTAATTCCTCAGTGACATTCCCCTCTTCTTTATATAAAAAGCAACATTAAAAAGACCAGGATAATGTTCAGTGCACTCAGCTCTGTGCTACTTTCTCTGAAACATCTGCACAGTTCCCACTGTTACCAAAGAAGGAAAAATGAGGGAGGAGAGTAAGGCAGAAAGAGCAAAATTTCACTGATCACTCTTTGTTCTGTGATCTTGACTTGTAGGAGATGGGAACCATGGTCTTATGTATAAACGTTTCTTAATTCTACACTTGCATCCCAGTCTTCTTGCAAGGAGCAAAAGGTGCATCAAGTCTACAAACTGGATGCTCAGCCAACAACTAGTGAGTGAATATCATGGCCAAGCAGATCGTGTTAATTTTTCATAAGGAACCCAAAAGGAATCCAGGAAACTATTGACTCATTAGTTGAATATCTTCCCAAGTAAACTGGTGGACGATGTTATAAAAAAAACCCTGCAAATATATAGCAGAAGAAAAAGAATCAACCTGGCTTTTTCAAAAGTAAATCCTGTTCTGCTTTTTTCAATTGACAGTGTCAATACATTTTTGGGTTATCCATGTATTTTTAAATTTTCTTTTTAAAATAGCAGTTCAAACAGAGGAAGACTGCATTTGTAACTTAATCTGGAATTAGTGAGATGGCCAAGTTTGTTGATAACAGCAAATTCCTCAAGATGGAAACAAGTCAAAAAGTAGAGGGCAGAGCTCTAGAAAGATCTCTCCAAACTAAGAGAATAGGCACTGAAATGATATATATGGTTCTATGAAAATAATTGTACAGTGATGCACACTGATATTTTTAATGGGTAATGGCTGACCAAGCAAAGAACTCTTAGCTTGTAAGATGAAAACAAATGATGAGACATTCAGACCACACCAATAGAAGTATATATATAAGAGTAGGGTTCTTATGTTTTCAATTGAATCATCAGATCTCTCTGATCTAAATTCGACACATGTTCTATTCAGGTATTTTGTTGTAGAGAATAATGAACATGCTAAAGGAATAATGAACATACATGAGCGACTTTTTGCTTTCCAAAGCAATCATATTTGTGGCTATTATCTGTAAGGAAATTAATATGGAGGAAGGAATTACCATGATTTATTAGCTCTCTCTCTCTTCTTTCCACAAATGAGGTCAGCCATTATGAGTCACACACTGCATTGGTCTTCCAGCCTCTAGATCTGCCTTGAAAGCCACACTCACCTGTCTGCTTTATATACAGAGGTCCAATACACTAGGAGACTGGCTTTCTCGATGTGTAGTTTCTGCCATTTACCAGAGGAAAAAGCAATACATTGTAATTTGTATTGCATCCAGCAGAAATGACAATATCTGTTTTTCAGAGATGGGAGGAAGAAAATATTCTATATATGATTTTAGAATCAACATCCCAAGGACATGTTGGTGTGGGTAAACATTCATTTGTCATTATTACTGCTACAAAACACAACTTTTGATGGCAGCATTGCCTAAGTACAGGAGTCAGAAAACTCATGACAGGATGTTCATAGAAATAGGATTAAAATGAGAGTTCTGCCTGAAATCTGATATCATTCTCCCAGTGAGGGTCCTCTTCATGCTGAGCAGGATGTAGAATGGGCTGCCTCGGTCAGTTCTTACCATGCTTTTAATCTTTGTATGGGACTTAGATACTACAGTGATAAGTAGCATATAAATGTCATGCAGAGCAATGATTGATGGATGCCAGATTCTGAGTGAAAGGATACATATTGGATAAAAGATTTTTTTTTCTTTTCTGATGTCTCTCCTGCAAATGTATCATTAGAGATTGTTACTACCTGTCACCAGTGGTTTAAGAAAACAACAGGAAGAGTATGGTACTTATTCTCTGATTTACCTCTGTGAAAGGATGGAAGATATTTTTCATTTGTGTCCTTCCTGCCAAATGGTGAAGAGTCTCAAAAGATTTAGCATAAGGCAGTTTAATATAATCACTGGTAGTTCTTACAGCATTTATTTATTTATTTATTTATTTATTACATTTATAGCCCGCCCATCTAGTCATATAGACTACTCTGGGCGGGTAACAACATATGATGTAACAATTTAACAATTTAAAATCATAACAATATATTACTAAATAAACAATGATCCAAGACGGGAGAAAACACAAAATAACAAAAATTCAGACGGTGGCTGGAGGGAAGGCTTGCTTAAACAGCCAGGTTTTCAGTTGGCATTTAAAGATGCCCAGCGACGGGGCCATGCGAATCTCAGGAGGGAGGCTGTTCCAAAGACGAGGAGCCACTGCCGAGAAGGCCCGGTTTCTTGTTTTTTCCTTCTGGGCCTCCCTCGGCGTTAGGCTCCTCAGCCTCACCTCCTGGCTAGATCGGGTGATACGGGTAGATCTAGGTGGGAGAAGGCGTTCCGTCAGGTAGCGAGGCCCTAAATCGTTTAGGGCTTTATACGTAAGCATTAAAACTTTGAAATCTACGCGGAACCGAACGGGCAGCCAATGCAAGGCGGCCAGAGTGGGAGTAATATGTTGATGTTTCCTTACCCCACTGAGAAGTCTGGCTGCCACATTCTGCACCATCTGGAGTTTCCGCATAGATCTCAAAGGCAGCCCCACGTAGAGAGCATTACAATAGTCTAATCTCGAGATTACGAGCGCATGGACCAAAGTGGTGAGCGACCCAACATCTAGATAGGGACGCAGCTGGGCTATCCGCCAGAGATGGAAATAAGCGGTGCGGACCACTGACGCTACCTGGGATTCCATGGCAAGCGCCTGGTCCAGATAGACCCCCAAGCTGCGCACCTCACTCTTCGCGGTGAGAGTCACCCCCCCAAAAGAGAGGAAGTTTCCCAAACCACTGATGGTAGGCCCCCCGACCCTCAGGACCTCCGTCTTGTCCGGGTTCAGCCTCAGCCCATTTTCCTGCATCCATTGCAATACAGACCCCAGGCAGCGCTGCAGGGACAGAACGGCATCCACTGTAGTTGGCAAAAAGGAGATGTAGAGCTGCGTGTCATCGGCATATTGATGGCACGATGCTCCACACCCCCTGATAACCTCGCCCAGCGGCCTCATATAGATGTTAAACAGCATTGGAGAGATGGTCGAACCCTGCGGAACCCCACAATTGAGACTCCACAGGGCCGACTCATGCTCCCCAAGCTGAACTCTCTGAGGATGGTCCCCCAGAAAGGACCGGAGCCAGGCCAATGCCTGACCACCAATTCCCAACTCGGAGTCCCTCCTCAGGAGGATACCGTGGTCGACGGTATCAAAGGCGGCTGAGATATCGAGGAGGACCAATAGAGAAGTTTTTCCCCTGTCGGCCTCCCTCAAGAGGTCATCTAACAGGGCGACCAATGCCGTTTCTGTACCATGGCGCGGCCTGAAGCCCGACTGGAACGGATCCAGGGCATTTGTTTCATCCAAGTGCGCCTGAAGCTGATCGGCCACCACCCTCTCGACCACTTTACTCATGAAAGAAACATTGGCGACGGGCCTATAATTGCCAATATCATCCGTCGCCAAATTAAGTTTCTTTCGAATGGGCCTAATGAGTGTCTCCTTGAGGGCAGGGGGAAACCTGCCCTCCTGGAGAGACCCATTAATTATCGCTATAGCCCATTCGGTTGTTATAGGCCTGGCTGCTTTGATTAGCCAGGCCGGGCAAGGGTCAAGGGAGGAGGTGGTGGCCCGACAGTGATCAAGCGCTTTGACCACAATGTTAGGTGTCACAGGTTGAAAGTGGTCAAAACTCACCGGGCAAGGCGGAGCGCTGGACATCTCTGCTCGATCCACTGTAACCATTTAGTAATAGTTGCTCTGAGAATAAGATGAAGTATGCTATTTCTACTTCTACTACTACTATTACTACTACTACTGCAACCACCACCAGCACCAACACCAAACCAGAGTAAGGCTGAGCTATTTGGAGGAGATCTATGCATGGTGGATAGTGGAACAGCCTACAGTGATAGCATTCTTGAACTGCCTGAACCACAGCGGCAGTGCTAGCAGGTTATGGGAGTGTAGTCACTATCAGAATTGTGCTGATTAAAATCTGAATATGCCAAGTGACAGCATTTTGACATGGTGAGGAAGTTCTTCTATCAACTTGAGTGTCGTCTTTCCTGCCTTGCAAGAAGGGATAGGGTCACCTAAGGGAAAACTAGGGGATGGAAAATCCTGACAGAAAGCTACTAGCAGTGTCTGACCCAAAGTCAGAAGTTACCAATGGGGTCTGTTCCCAGGCTAGGGACAATCAGGCCACAGGTAATAAACGTATAAACAACATTGCTTATGTCGTGTATCCAAGTATGTGTGTCAAGTCTCACAGTAGTTTTTATACCAGTTCAACTGTTGCCTGGGTCTGTGTCCATGGTTTAGGACCTGGATCATTGATGAAAAGTCAGCTACATTTTCCCTGAAAAACACCTGTTGTCATTGAACACAGTCATATTGTTGATGGAAAAGGGATAAGTACACACAAAATGGTCTTCAACAAAGTACTATTTATGAAGGCCAGTACCATCAGGCAAGCTCAGATGTGAGCAACCTCTTCCCCAGGACAGCAGGCAAGATGGCACAGGATACCCTCTTGTGCTCAGTACCATTCACAAAGCAACACCAAGCAAGGGAAAATACCAGAAGCGGACTCCTTTTTCATCAGTTAACCACTTCTCACCCAAACACAAAGCAATTGTCAGGGCTATTTTTCAATGAGCATGAATGGTAGTGAGCACAAGAGGGTATCCTGTAGACCACCTTGACTGCTGCCATTGATGTTGCCAACATTCAGGCTGCCCTTTACTGTGTCAAGCCTGACATCCTTTCTCCTGATGGCAATGCCATTGTGCAGCAATATCAGGCCATTTCCTGGCATTTCAAATAATGAATACAAAAGCATAATATCCTTCATAAACTGGAGGGGATTTTTTTTTATTTTTTTGAAGAATTGAATTAAACTGTTTTCAGTGTGAAACTGAAGGATTCATATGCACAATCCAAGATCAAATAATATGCACCAAATACTATTAGAAAATAGCTAGGAGGCAAAGTGTAAGTGATACATGTAGAGCCTGTCACAAATCTAAAGAAGTAATTCAAATGCTCTAAGCTAGCATCAATAGATTATATGTGCAGGCATAAACAATTTCAAAGTTATTTTTTCAGCAGTTAGCTACATCTTATGGATTACTCACATTTCCCCCCTTCATATTATACATTCCAGGTTTCTCCAGTATTAGAAAATTTATTTGTTTATCTATTTCATTTTCATACCCCCCCCCCCAAAAAAATCTGGCCGAAAGCCAATCTGGGTGGTTTACAACATATACAAACAATATAATTAAAATATCATTTGACAAAACAGAAAATAAAAATAATAAAATACAAATGAACAGTGCAGTCATAACATAAAAATACATTTGCAAAAAACATTTACAACATTTAAAAAACAAGACCACAGTACTATACTAGAACAAGCAAGTTATCAGGGATAAAACAGTTGACTTTAATAAACTGGGTATTATACTTCTGGATGAACAAAAAAGAAAAAAAAACATGTTGGAGTTCAATCAACAAGCAGACGCAAAAATACAAACTAGAAAGTACCAAACAATAAGGCAAGAAATTAAAAGATGATGGAAAGAAGATCAGGTCATCTTTCTCCACATACTCATTTCAACAACTGGAGTCATTCCAGAATCCTAAATATTGTTTTGTCATTTCAGAATAGACAATAGCTGCTAATCACTTCCTAAGATGAAAAATGTTGTGGTTTTGCAAACATGTCATCTCACCCACATATGTTTAGGACTTGACATTTAATGTTTAGGCATGACGATTTGGTCTGCTACAAAGCACCAGCAATGCAGAGAGAAAAAGAGTATAATATCATCATCAACATCATCATCATCAGGCTAGACATAGTTAATGTGTAAGCAGAACAGCAGTTGTTTTCCATGAAGCAGCAGCTCTATAAAGCTCCCAGGATTTCCTCTAATTTCTGTAGGGATGTCTATTAAAAGTTTTCATAACAAGTAGTAAAACATGGAATAAAGACTCCCACATGTATAGCTGGGAAGAGATATGTGAGATAAAAAGATTCACCATTGTGGGAGGTAAGGCTCTGGGAAAGGATAAGAGGCACTCCTGCTTGCCATTAAATAAAAGGCATTTTCCCCTCAGGAAAACATGACAAAGTTTGCATTTTCCTGCCATGAAAATGAATTGTATAAATAGTAAAGAGGACCATCTGGGTTTTTACCCATTATTTCCCATGCTTTATTCTTGAACCAGTGATAGTTGTTCTTTTTTTTACTGATAATGCCAAAATTTATAAATAAAACATTTTGTGTTAAAAAGAACATCTTTTCACACCTTATTTATATTCAAAATGTTTTTCAACTGTCCTTTTTAAGTATACATGAAAACTTTAAGCATATTGTTTATACTCCGTGAAATTTGTGGTCATTATTTGTAGGGAGGAATGGATTGCCATGTTCTTAATCAGATGATATCAATAACCAAAGGTGGCAAGTTTGTGGATTTTGCAATAACATCTGTACCATGGCATATCGATCTGTAATGTGCCAACTGTCTGCTGTTTTGCTCTTTGTGATTTATGGCGAGTGTTGGGAGGGGTGAGGGTAGAGGCATACAGGTTGTCATAAGGGAAGTTTTAAAGCTCCAGATACGTTTTACACAACACAAAGATTCTGAACATTGCACAACTAATAAAAGTTGACTGAAAGAGAAAAGCAGAGTTACTCTGTGCAGATGTTACTATATTGACTTCCCTTCAGTATGATGTAGGGGTGTCATTTTCTATCATTGATTATCAGGTTATAGTTTTATAAATTCTGTTGGCCTGATGAATAACGTTGTTTATATGTTTGTAACATAAAAGGCAAGATGGTCTGGGAATCAAGAGTACGATGCAGGAAAATCCAGGATATGGGGCAAATGCTTTGAACTATTAAGGTAAAGTTTTTCTTGCTCTTTTCAACTGTAACTAAACAAAAGCAACCTGAGTAAACATAGATTTGGGGATACACACCTTCGCCACCTTTAAAATTAGCATAGGATAACCCATTATGAGGATTGTGATGGTGGTGATTCATTCTTCATTGCCCCATTTCCTGTACTGGAGCAACTATAAATTATATGGAAGGAACCTTGCTGAAGAATGTGAGGACTCAGGGCATTTGGGCATCCCATGGTCAACTCCAGCACCCTGTTGGCTGACCCTTTCATGCTGGAAGTACCATTGGATTGCTTCCTGGGCGGGGGAATAATAATAATAATAATAATAATAATAATAATAATAATAATAATAATAATGTTCAGTCCGCTGGCGAGCCCTGCTTCATCAGCGCGGGCCACCATTGCCTCCTTCCCAGGATATCGCGTTGGAAGTCTCGCAAGAGCTACCTGGGAAGGGAGGGGGGAATGAGTAGTTATTTAAGAGATGTTCCCCCCTCCCTTCGGGATGCCTCTTCCTTGCATCAGTAGGAGGACGGAGCTCCACTATCTGGTTATCTATTTCAGCTGCGTAGCTCCGGTTGGCTGGGCGATTTGCGGATTGGAGAGGGGGGTTGCATTGGCACCCCGCCACACACACGGTTTGCTCCTGAGTTCAGCTCCAGGATTTTGGAGCTGCTTATCAAAGGACTTGAAGATTAATTTTAAATTGATTTTAATTTAATTATATTTAACCTGGAGTTCGCATTTGAAGCGGGAACCGGGAGCGGGAAGATGCTCTGGGGCCGCACCCGGACCAACAGTCAACAAGAGTGGTCAACTGACCAGATGGGTGGGGTATAAATACAATAAGTAATAATAAATAATAATAATAATAACAAGGAGAAGGTGGATCGAGGTCCAGGGGTGGTCAAATTTGGGCTGGCTGGGTTCTCGCTGTCTTCACGACTGCTAGAACTTGGGGCTAGAGACTCTCCGATTTGTTTCGTAAGGGGTCCGTTGAGACCTCTATGCAAAACCTGATTCCGCACTACGGCAGGACCCCCCTTTTATGGTGTGCAATAATGAGTATTCATTAAAATGTGGCTCATGTTTATTCCATAATACTTGTCTCGCATCATTATTCCGGGGTAAGGGGGCAATCTTCGGTCCACTGGCGAGCCCTGCTTCATCAGCGTGGGCTGCCATTGCCTCCTTACCGGGATATCACGAGACGTTGGAAGTCTCGCGAGAGCAACCCGGAAAGGGAGGGGGGAAGGAGTAGTTATTTAAGAGATGTTCCCCCCTCCAGCCTCTTCCTTGCTGGCAACCCACCTGCCCACCGTATGTACTAGTGTGAGTTTCTCTGGTCGCCTTTTGAGGCCGGATAGGAATTTTTGACCCGCATCATGATTGGCCTGTGGATGCAGGGATTTTTCACCTATCCCATACTAGTCAAGGTGCGAGGGCATTTTGAGAAGTGGAGATATCCGGTCACAGAGGCGGGTAGTGCAGATAAAACAGGTTTCGGTGAGTCCCATCCCAATCACAGGTAATGTATAGCTCATCTGACATCCCAGTGCTGCGGATCGTGCGATTACAGTGCTTAGGGGGGGGGGAAGATGCGCTGGGGATGCACCCTGACCAACAGTCAACAAGGAGAAGGTGGCTCAAGATCTGGGGGTGGTCCAATTTGGGCTGGCCGTGTTTTCGCTCTCTTCACGACTGCGAGAACTTGGGGCTAGGGACTCGCCCATTTGTTTTGTAAGGGGTCCGTTGAGACCTCTGTGCTTAAAACCTGAATTCCACACTACGGTAGGACCCCCCTTTTATGGTGGGCAATAGTGATTATTCAATAAAGTGTGGCCCATGTTTATTCCATAATACTTCTCTCTCATCATTATTCCGGGGTAACGGGGCAATGGGGCTTATTTGTGTGTAAACATGTTCCAGACTTCTTTTTCAGGGTGGAGTCACATATTTTGGTGAACACTGAAACATTTATTATAGCTATAGTAACATTATTAACATGGTGAGTCAATAGTTATACTTACACTTCAGGGTGAATATGGTAGAGATTTACTTGAGTACTGTGGAAGGAAGACAGAAGTTTTCAGAGAAAGAGCAGGACATAAAAGTGATACATAATAAGAGAGAAAGAATAATGTAAATATTTTGTAAGGGCAGGTGATAACTTTATTAGACCACTAAAAACAACAACAGACAAATAGCTCACTTCTAACATTAATCTGTCTTCCTCAGGCTGTGCACCAAGAAAATATATATATGAAGGCTGAGACTCACCTTAAGAGGCACACCTGGCATAACCATCTGCTATGAATTTTTGGAACTCCAAAAATATATAGATCTGAAATCTATTAATGCAATTGATCAGTCGTTGTCTAAGAATGGGCTTTCCTCAGAGACATGTGCTTCAGCAATCAGATTCACAAACCAAGTCCATTTAATTTCGCTGGTCACAAAACAAAGCATGTTAAATGCAAGATATGTGGTTGAGGAAAATCATTCTCTATGAGAAACAGATATCTTTCACCACTTGAGGGATCACCTATTCTAAAAATATGCAAAGTGTATTGCCTAGTTTGACTCCTTGCTTGATGCAGACAGTTGCAGACATCACTGCAATTATGAGAATAGTAACTTGAATTAAATTCCTAAGGCAAACAACCAATTATAAGAATATTCCAGTAGTAAAATAGGGGCCATGCTGAAGATAGGTGGTGGTGTTAACTTAAATGCAGTATATATTTGATAGCTCTTGAGCAGAACAATATTGGCTTAGCTGTTGGCCATAATATAATTGCACTTGAGAAGACAAGAGCAAAAAATGCATGGCAGTTGTTAGAATTCACAACATGAGGCCTGTAAAGAACACAACAGTGGCGCATCTCAAGTAGTAACATTCATTAACACAAATTACCGCCTGATATGTCACAGGTCCCTGTAGCAGCATGCCATACGATAATTGTATAGAATGTATTGCTAGATATTCTACAGTCACCCCATGGTGCTCTTCCAGCTGCACAGTGGGAAATCCACAGTTTTTATGTGACAGCAATTTAGCATGGCCTATTAGCAGACACGAATCTTTAGAACACCTTAAAGAGTTGCTATATGGGGTATAACAATATTCTTTGTTAGTCACTACACGGAGTCAGTTTCCTTCTATGCTTCATAACATTCAAGCTATTTACACATAACAATTCCATGCACACATATTCAAACACACACACACACACACACACACACACACACACTATGGAAAACTAGTCTTCCCCAGGAACTCATGCATTACCACAGCACAGGAAATCTGGGGCCCATGGACCACACGTGGTTCCAAGAGTACTTTTTGCATCCATCCCAAGAAAATAAAATATTTAAAATACTGCTGGAAACCAGGAGCATGTTCCACTGCTGAATATCAGCAATGGGTGTTCCTGTAAGAAATTCAGCAGCAGAAGTCTAACTTTTTACATGGCAGACTTCTTATCTCTTTGGATTAATTGCTTCCTCTGTGCTTGATCAGAAATGATTTGTTAAATTGGCTGTGGTGCTTTTTGTTGACTTCCAGTCTAGCTTCCCTCCATGTCATTGTGCTTCTTTTTGTACTTACTTTTGCTCATGTTTTCTCCATGTTTCTATCACTCATGAAATTATCAGGACTTCACAGTCTTACATTTACAGTCTGTTGTAGCCTAAAAAACCTTGATGCTTCTTCTATCTTCCAGTGATTAAGAAACTCTGGTACCCTAGTAAGTTAATTTAAGAGTAACTGATGAGATCAAATTTATGATCAAATGAAATTATATTCTATAGATTTGTAAACAAATATATTTAACAGATTTTAAATAAGCAACTAATTTATTATAATAGGAACACATTCACTTTTCATTTCCACTTACACATTGACCATCCTTTGTGATTGTGATGTCCAAGCAGTCAGTGAATCTGAATAATGCTGACCCCCTGAAGCTACTCACTCTTGAATTACCAAAATGGTTCAGCATTTTGAAGATATTAAGAATTTGCTAAATCCAGTTTTGTCAAAACACGATGGAGAAGTCTGAAGATGAAAACAGAAAAGTGGGATTCTTGTGGAGTTTATACACAAGCAGGAATCTCTCTTCTTCAGAGTTGTCCCTGCTTACCTGGAGAAAGCAATGGGGCTGCTGGACAAGTAAGGAGCCTCTCTGAAGAATGTGGGGATTGCAAACAAATTTTGACATCTCCTGGGCAACAACAGTGCCCCGTCAGATGATCCTTCCACTCTGGAAGCAGTCATTGGATTGCTTCTGACATGATAGAAGAAAGGGGTTCACACCTGGTGGCCTCATTACTGCTTTTTGTTTATCTCTGGGAGGAGCTGCAAACTGTATAAATGTCAACTTTGTCTGAAATTGTGGAACCACCCCATCACATTATTCAACAGTCCACAGTCACATGAATAGGGCTTAGGCACACCACTTGCCTCTCCAATGTTGGATCTGCTGTTGAGTTTACCTTCAGCAGCACGGGTCCCCTTTGCTTCCTTCCCAGAATAACGTGAGACACTTGGAGTCTCGCAAGGGCCTCCCTGGAGGGGAGGGCGGAATGAGTGAGCTACTTAATTGGTGTTCCTCCCTCACTCCGTCCTCTTCATTGCTGGCAACCCACCCGCCTGCCCTATTTTCTAGTGTGAGTTTACCTGGTCGCCTTCAGGGGCCGGATAGGAATTTTTGACCCATATCCTGATTGGCTTTTGGATGCGGAGATTTTTCACCTATCCCACACTGGAGCAGGTGCAATGGCATTTTGAGAGGTGGAAATATTTGGTCGCACAGGCAGGTAGTGCGGATAGAACAGGTTTTGGTGAGTCCCATCGCAATCACAGGTAATGTATAGCTCATCTCACCTCCCAGCGCTGTGGATCGTGTGATTACAGTGCTTGGGGGGAAAGATGTGCTGGGGCCACACCCGGACCAACAGTCAACAAGCAGAAGGTGGCTTGAGGTCCGGGGGTGGTCAAATTTGGGCCGGCCGGGTTCTCGCTGTCTTCACGACTGCGAGAACTTGGGGCTAGGGACTCACCCATTTGTTTTGTAAGGGGTCCGTTGAGACCTCTGTGCTTAAACCTGAATTCCGCACTACGGCAGGACCCCACTTTTACAGAGGGCAAGAATGATTATTTAATAAAGTGTGGCCCATGTTTATCCCATAATACTTGTCTCACGTCATTATTTCGGGGTAAGGGGGCAAAGCCCTAGCTCCACCCACACATCCTGTCCTTGCCCCAGTATTAGCTGGGAACTTTCTTTCTGAGCAGGAAGTTTTGGCAGACAGAATTTGGAAGTTTTTGAAGAGAATTTTGGAAAATAGTGGTCATTTTCCCAACAGAGAAGGGGAAAGACAACTAATTCTACAGTATATTGCCTGAGGTGATACATGATACCTCAACCTGATGCAGCAGGTTTGGAATGTCCATCTTGGGACATTACTGTGACACAGAAACTGACAATACAACACAGGACAGAGGGATTTTTTGACTTTTCTTTTTCCTTTCCTCTGTCCCTTAACATCACCCTGAGGAAGGTTCCTGCTGGACTCAAAAGCTCACCTTTAGTGGCTCAATTAAAGTATTCTGTAGTAAACTAAAATACACAAGAGAATTACTTTAGTAAGTCATGTCAGTCATCTCCAAAAGCAGTCTTGCACATGCATACCGCAACATTCACTCTTGTTCTGTATTTTGTACACCTCTGTAGAACCAGCCCTGATCTCCCTAGTGAGTAGAGAGCAGGCTTTCCACCTCCCTGAAAGTCAGAGTGAGATTCCCAACCATCAATTTACCTGTGTACCAGGGCGTTGGTGACACAGATATAGATGACAACTTGGAGGCTGCACATGTAGCCAGTGAGGTCTGGGGATTTAAGGAGGAGAGCAGAGAGGCTGAGGTGGACTGCTAGGCAAACATTTTTGACTATGAGGTGTTCAAGGCCCAAGAGGCATTGGCATTACCAGATCACATCAAGGCTCACTGGGAGACCATCCGGTGCTGGGATCCAGGTATGGCGTGTTGGAAAGAATTCTTCATGCTGCCAGAGGAAGCTGCCCAGCTCTGCCGAGACAAGATGAGATGACGCAAGATGAGAAGGCTGGAAAACCAGCAATGGGCACACCACTGCCAAAGGAAGCAGCACAGGGCAAGTGGTCCCACCTCAAGGACCTTCTGGTTAGCACAGCTGACCCCAGTCAACCTCCTCTCCTATTTCTCCTCACTCCACTCCTCATTACTCTGGTGAGCAACAGCCATGTGTATATAGACTTTGGCCATGCCTCCAATGAAGAGTACCGTACATATAGGGTAGCTGCCACTAGTGAGGGCCACCAAGGTGTAGACAAAGAAAGTACTCAAGCTATGCTACTGTGATGGAACCCTCACATATTCTACCTAGCAACAACAGGAAGAAAGAGATTGGCAGAAAGGAGAGCCGATCAAGAGGCGCCAGGGGGGTATAAGAAGGAGGAAGGAAGATGAGGGAGAAGGAATTAGATTGTATTTAAGAACAAGAGTTTGGGTTTTCCAGGGAGCTGTGTAATATAATCACTTTGTATCAGAAAGAGCTAATTTTGGCATGGGAAAGTTGATTCTTACAACACAAGTAACTTCAAGCTTAAGAGTGTGCCTTGTAACTTGTACGCTTTTAAAATAAAGACCTTAATGTTATGTTTCAATGTAAAAACCTCTTGGCTCTTATGATTTGGGCTTAAGGCAAGCCCAGGGAAAGGAAATGGCAGTTTAAAGGTGATGTTAGGCTGGTCACAGCTACTCCAGGGACAGCGGAGTGCCTGCATCCAGCATCCCTGTTGTGGCAATCCATGCCTTGCCCACCTGCGAAGGGTTTTGGAACTGGCAAATGAATGATGCGGACTAGTTCTGTTTGTTTGGACTGTTTGGGAATACAGTCAACTTCCTGGTGCCCTAAAAGTTCTTAGGCTTTATTGTTTGGCTCGTTCTGAGTTGTGTTGCTCTACTAAAAAACTTGTTTCTGCAAACACTTGCTGCACCATGATGGAGGGGTGGTGTGAGGGCCACTCACAGCATCACAACAATTTTTTTCTTTTTCTTTTGCAATTGTAACTGTCAGAGTCTTCCAGCTGTTAAGGCCTGTAGCCATGCTGGCTGGGGGATTAAGAGAGTTGTAATTTAAAAATCTGTGTGTGTGTGGTTTTTTTTCCAAGCCATGAGAGAAGGAGGAAACAAACCCTCCTTCTATTATTATACTTCTCAGATTTAGGACTGGATGAACAGTTTCCTTTTTAGCTAAATTTCCAGTCATAACAGGGTAATTATGCTAAAACTAAGTGAGTATGAAACTATTTATCCAGCCTTAGAGTTCTGTGGTTTTATGCTATGCTGCCACAGGAGAATACCCCAGCTGTTTATTTCCTTTCTCACCACACATCCCACCATTCCTTCTGGGCTCCATGGCACAACCACACATAAAGCCTAGTAAAGAAATTTAGACATAGAATTCTCTCAAGCACTTTATTTTATTACTGGATGTTTTTAGGGTGCACAGAAGCAAATCCAAGACAATTTAGAGGTCGAGATCACTGACTGGAAGAATTAACAAAATTAACACAATTTTGTTATTTGCTAACCTCCCCTGCAAACATACCCACCCAAGAACATGCTACAGATTACCAATGCTGCAGAAAATTAATTCAAGCTGCACCATTGTAACAGTATGTCTACCTGCAAAAGCATTTGTGCTACCCTGTGTAAATTTTTGCCAGAGTTTCCCAAAATTATTTCAAGATAGAAAACCAAAGAGAGAGAGAGAGAGAAATGATCAGTTTTGCAAAAGCCATTCAATATTCTCACATGCCTGCATGCCCCACTAATTCTCAAAAAGAGAAGTAAAAAGAAAACCCACCCTTTTATTTTAAGATGGAGATCTATACACAGCAAACTTGTATACTCAGAAGAAATCCATATTGATTAGAATGCCAGTAAAAGAAATTATGTGAATATGAGGCATAGGAGTGGAGGTATCCCTCAGAGGCATATTTCAGCAAAGAAAAAAACAAGCAGGAAATAACATGTGATAAACATTTATTTCCCAAGGTTAGGATTTGATCCTCGGCTCAGGTAAAGACCATGGTTTCACCTATAGTATGAAGCAAAGGATCAGGTCTTCACTGCCTAGTGTTGTTAAATGGAATCATTTTAATGAAAAAGTTATTTAGATACAATCCAAAAGCCTTTCCTAAGCTGTTTCTTGCGCCTTAATCCTTTGTTAATGCAAGGTTCCTGCAATAAGTAGGAGAAAATACTTTGGAATTTAAATTTCAGTCTGCACTAGGGTTGATGAGTTAGTGCTGAAACTGAAACCAAGAAGCAAGCCTTTGTGGTGTTACAGAGGGCAGGCTTCTGCATAACAACTGCCAAATAATATATATGATGGTGTCACGTATCAATGTGGATTTCCTTCACTACTTCCGAACAAATACAACACATAGGAACAGCTTCATGCTAATCCAGTGAGCCCCAGTGCCACATGGGAATGGAGAGGAGATGGACCCAGGAATTAAAGCCACTACATAGAATAAAGCCTCTATACACAATAGATGATAAAGCCACTACACACAATACAATCCCCCCCCCTTTAGCATGACTTCTTCTGACATTAGTGTCCTTTCTTGGACATCCCGGGAAACCTAGCAATTCCCTGAGACTTCAGCTGGAGTCCTAAGACATAGCAATTGTCCTCTACACTGCCTTGAACTTCTTCTTTCTCCTCCTCCCCCACTTTCCTTTTTGTCCCCCCCCCCCCATTGTAGAAGGCAAAGGAACACGTGGACTCCTAAATTAAGATAATTTAAGTGGAAAGTTAATTTTAGCTGCATTACAATGAACAGTGTTATCTCAAAAGTGAAATAGGAGGGGGAAAACTGAAGAAGATTTAGCTGTCTTATCTAAGCTTTAAGTGAGGATCCAAACTGATATTCAGACAAATGTGTATTTCCTGCTTTTACAATATTTTGCTCCAGAGATACCACCTCCTTTGCTATTTGTTGTTTATATCTAAACTGGCAGGCTGCAAAAGAAGCCAGTGTTAACAGTTCATATCATATGTCTTTAAGCTGTTTTTGCAATCAGATTTTTTTGCCACTTGAGGGAGCACTGTCTCTAGATACAGGATCTGCATTGTGTCTAGTTTTCCTCTGGGATTTTCAGGGTTGCAGCCAATTTCCCCAGATGCTCAATTCAAGTAGTGGTGGTGAATACAGTTTGCATACATAGGAGAATAGTGATTCATAATAAATTGTAACTCAGCCACTATCTCTTTATCTTTAAATCTGCTGCTGAATTAGAAATCAAGGTGTTGGTGAATCCTGCACCTATTTTTTTTTCTGCCTGGTTTTTTCTGCCACAACTAGCTCTGTGGTACAGCTGGTATCTTGGTTAATATGAATGGTAGTGGAGACAGGTTGACAATTGGATGGGGATTTCGGTAGAGCATCACGTTAGCAGAAAAAAGGGGGTCTTGATTGGCAGCTTGATGATGAAGCAGACTGCATGTTGCAGATCATTATGAGCCATCAGATCAATTCTGACTAATGGTGATCTTTGGCAGGGTTTTCTAGGTATAAAGTACTCAGAAGTGGCACTTCAGGACTGTGCAGCTTGCCTAGGGATACACATATTGGCTGTTCTCCAGGGAGGCCCAAAAGGGAACTGAACTCCTAACCCCTGACTCCACAGGATCTCACTGAACCAGCCAGGTAGTCTTTCACAGATTACGGCAAACTATATTGAAAGAACAGGTTCCACTGCATTAGTCAGACTGCGTTACATGACTAAAACTTAACAAGGTTTGAAATTAGGTCAGCAAAGTACCATCATCAATAGGTGATGTAAGGCTGAAGTCTGAAGCGTCCCCCATTTAGCCAGATGGTTAATGTCTTAAAAGCAGAAAATTCAGAAGTAATATCAACTGATAAATAAATGTTTATTTTGTCTGTGACTAACCCTAAAATATTTGGAAAGCTTTAAATGTGATGTTTTCCACAATGATTTAAAGAAGAAGAAAAACAAAACCAAGCTTAAACCGAATTTCTAATTTGCTTTCATTTGCTTCTTAGCTCATTGAAAACCAATTCTACTTGTACAGCCACGTCTTCCAGCACCAAATTGATGTGAAAACAATGCCACTCGAAAGGGAAACTATAAAGGCAAGAAGGAGGATTTCTCCCAGCATTTGAACTAATGAATAGCTCAAATAGTAAGCTCCAAGAACACTGCAGTACCTCTTGTGTGTTTCATAGTTTTTCTTTTCTTTATTATTCTGTGTAATGCTGGGGATCTCATACTGATAATAAAAAAAGAGAGGAGGAAAGGAAAAGAAAAGAAAAGAAAGAATACATTCCCCAGCAGCTTCACTTGACATTAATGCTGAGGGAAATTTGTGGAAATAAAGTCTACTCAAAGCCTTTTGTGCGTAGGAGTGCTGATTAGCTGATTGAGGGCAAGACAAATCAGTTTTTTCCCCCTGTTTCCCATAGGATACTCCCCCAAAGCACTACAGTTAATACAAATGCAACAAAGGAAGACGTTAACTAGAACAGTCGGAGTTACCGAACAGTGAGATAACAGTAATCATAACAAAAGGGTGTTTGAAAAAATGAGGGAAGAAATGGGAAATGCAATTTTCCTTTCTTAAAAAATAGTGATAGGCTTCAAGTGCTTGTGAAGGAAATAATTTTTCACACACTGCCTGGATTAGCGTGGCAACAAAAATCCCTTTTGAAGTTTCACACCTATATACATGAAGAGAAGGAAATCAATCTGATGACAGCAATAACCCAGTTTCCTTCCATCCTCCACATGAGCTGAGTTTTGTACTGAGAACAAGGTGGATGGATCTAACAGCCAACTAAGTTCCACAACTATTGTTGACTATATTTATCACAGCACAATGCTGCCATTCTACATTGCTCAATTAAATAATAAATTGCAGTCGACTTTGTGACCTGTCACAAATATCATCTTCCTTTCTTGGGATTCTAATTTGCTCACTATTGTTTTGTGCATACACATGTTTACAATGCTGCTCGAAACTGTAGTAGAAGTGGATGCCATGCCTTACCAATTGTGTTGTTGAGAGAAAAAAGAAGTACCAAACAAAACCTTTTCAAGGTAGGATAATTGCTTATCTTAGCATCTATTGCAACATAGACGAAGGTCAGCTCATGGCACAGCAGCAACAGGAAAGATTACAGCAGCGACCAGCTGCATCTCTACCAGCAGTCAGAGAACTAGTCTCCCTGGATAAGCTGGAGTGCCTGACCAAGTCCTTGGAAGAATCTCTAGTAAATTTAAGAGGGTTCCCAGCTGTGCATAGCTCAACAATAATGCCAGCTGGCGGGATGATACAAAAACTTCAAATTGAGTCTACTCTAGAGCTCTTCAAGGTCCAGGGGAAGACTTCCAACTTGGGCCACAACTGGGGCAGCGTTGAAAAGCAGGTAAACAGTATTACTCAGATGGTAACCGGGCAGGACAAAACTGAATCACCATCCAAGGACTTACTGATGCAACTGGATATTGATGGAGATGAACTTGTGGAAGAAGCCACAACCGCTTTTAAAGATTTACCTAGGGAAGAACAAATGAAGATTATCACTAGCCTGGAGAAAGTGAGGACCGACTTAATTAACACCCAATGTCCAAATGTTATTTATTTATTTATTGAATTTGTACCCCGCACCATCTGGCAACCAGGCCACTCTGGGCAGCTAACAACAGTATAAACAACAATATTAAAACGCGATACAAATAAATTAATTAATACAAGTCAAATAGGGTAAATTAAAACAGACGGCAATAAAGGTGGTAAAAAGGGTGATGGAGAGGATAACTGTGGCATTTGACCTTGTGGCCCCTGTTTATTTGGCCCTCACCAAGGCTCACACCCTTTTCTCTTCTAGCTGCCACCAGGTATTATCCTCCTAATACCGATTATGTGTGTTATACACGTGTGCTGCCAACTCTAAGGATTATTGAATTTAGGAATCAGAGGTTTAATCAACAAATATTCTTTTATTGTCAAGTAAATCACAAAGGTAAATCATGTATGAACTGTATCAGGTATTAACAAGGATTTGATTATGTATTGGGCTGCAAGTACTTTTGTTCCGAACTACTATATACTTTTAATCAATATCTATCTTATAGTACGTATAATTTCATTCCTGCTTGTTCAATATAGATTAACCTTCTCAATTCAATCTCCTAACTCTCTCAGATCAATTCCCTAACCCTCTTCTTCTCTCTACTAAACCCTAACTATCCTCTTCCTTCTCTCTCTAACTCTTAACTGCCATTCCACATCTC
The DNA here is from genome assembly GCA_037013535.1 of Intellagama lesueurii. NCBI lineage: Eukaryota > Metazoa > Chordata > Lepidosauria > Squamata > Agamidae > Intellagama > Intellagama lesueurii. Next base: position 50,999,541 of record JBAJHW010000003.1, on the reverse strand, counting down.
CCACTGTCTCCCTGACTCCGCCCCTCCTGCCCTATCCTTGGCTCCTCCCTTTTGAGCTTCTGTGATGGACAGGCAGGAATGACGTCACCTGTTGGCGTTTCGCCACAATGACAAAAAGGATTTTTGTCCAATTTGTCCCATAATAGTTGTCTATCTATTGAATCAAAAGCTGGTAAACCTGCTGCCTACCTTTCCTTGCTCAAATGCCCCCCAAAACATAGGGTCTTTTCTTTGGCCAGATTCAATGTCATGCCTACTGCTATATTATATGGCAGATTTAATGCAGTTTCCCATTCTGAAAGGCACTGCCTATGTGAACAGGGGGTGGTGGAATCCCTTGTTCATATGTTTTTGCACTGCCCGCTTCACTCGATCGGCCGATCAAGGTTGATAGCCCCAATTTTATTAAAGCTGGAAGGGAGGTCAGATCTGGATAAAGTTCGCTATATGCTGACGGCCAAGATGACTGATATTGTAGAAAGAGTCGCAGACTTCCTTGATACTATTGTTAGGAGACAAACTGTTGTCCTTTTAAGGATGTCTAACACTTTTCTGCCCTCTTGATGCCTATATATGTAGTTACCTAACAAACCACCGTGACTATGTCCAATTTTTACTTATGCCAATAAAAGGTTTTATCTATTTATTTTATTTATTTATTTAATTTATATCCCACCCATCTAGACCGAAGTCTAGGCTAACAACACAAAAGAATAATAAAATACAATAACACAACAACATTAATACAATTGAAGATAGCAAATAAATTAGGTGTTGACAGGAAGGAAGACCTAAAGAGCCAGGTCTTGAGTTGGCTCTTAAAAACACCCAGCGAGGGAGCCAGACAAATTTCTGGGGGGAGATTGTTCCAGAGGCAAAGGGCCACTGCCAAGAAGGCCCGCTTTCTTGTTCTTTCTCTTCGGTCTCCCTCAGCGTTAGGCCCCTCAGCTGCCCATCTTGACTAAAGTGAGTGATTCGGGTAGATCTAGGTGGGAGGAGGCATTCCGCCAGATATTGAGGTCCTAAACCATTTAGGGCTTTATATGTCGTCATTAGAACTTTGAAATCAATGTGGAAACAAATGGGCAGCCAATGCAGGGCAGTCAGAGTAGGGGAGATATGTTGATGTTTTCTCACCCCAGTAAGAAGTCTGGCCGCCACGTTCTGCACCATTTGAAGCTTCCGCATCAATCTCAAAGGTAGCCCCATGTAGAGCACATTACAGTAGTCTAATCTCGAGACTATAAGTGCATGGACAAGAGTGGTGAGGGCCCCCACATCAAGATAGGAATGCAGCTGGACAATCCGGCGAAAATGGAAATAGGCGGTACAGACCACTGACACTACCTGGGTCTCCATGGTAAGCACCGGGTCAAGATGGACCCACAGACTGAGAACCAAATTCTTTGTGGTGAGAGTCACCCCCCAAAAAAGAGAGGGAGTTCCCTAAACCACTGACATCAGGGCCACCCACCCTCAGGACCTCCGTCTTGTCCAGGTTCAGCCTCAGACCATTCACCTGCATCCATTTCAATACGGCCTCCAGACAGCGCTGAAGGGACGAAACGGCATCCACTGTTGTTGGAGAAAAGGAGATGTAGAGCTGGGTGTCATCAGCGTACTGATGACACAAAGCCCCACACCCCCTGATGACCTGACCCAGTGGCCTCATGTAGATATTAAACAGCATTGGGGAGATAATCGAGCCCTGCGGAACCCCACAATTAAGATTCCATGGAGCCAATTAATTTATTTATTTATTTATTTATTTATTTATTTATTTATTTATTTATTTATTTGCTTTTTATCCCGCCCTTTTAGACAAAGTCTACTCAGGGTGGGTTCCATAAAACATTAAATATAAAACACTTGAACAATTAAAATTAAAATAAAACAATTCAAAACAATAATATTAATATTAATAATACTCAAGATGGAGAAAAAACAGAAATTATAATAAAATAAAATCAAATATTGACAGGAGGAAGGCCTGCATGAAGAGCCAAGTTTTTAATTGGCTCTTAAAAACACCCAGCGAGGGAGCCAGGCGGATCTCTGATGGAAGGTTATTCCAAAACCGAGGGGCCACTGCCGAGAAGGCCCGGTTTCTTGTTCTTTCTTTCCAGGCCTCTCTCGGCGTTAGGCCCCTCAGCCGTCCCTCCTGGCTATGACGGGTGATTCGGGTAGATCTAGGTGGGAGAAGGCGATCTGCCAGGTATCGAGGTCCTAAACCGTTTAGGGCTTTATACGTCATCATCAACACTTTGAAATCAATGCGGAAGCGAATGGGCAGCCAATGCAAGGCAGCCAGAGTGGGAGAGATATGTTGGTATTTTCTCACCCCACTAAGGAGTCTGGCCGCCGCATTCTGCACCATTTGAAGCTTCTGCAACAATCTCAAAGGTAGCCCCACGTAGAGCGCATTAGAGTGATCTAATCTCGAGATTACAAGCGCATGGACAAGAGTGGTGAGGGCCCCACCATCAAGATAGGGTCGCAGCTGGGCAATCCGCCATAGGTGGAAATAGGCGGAGCGGGCCACGGACGCCACCAGGGTTTCCATGGTAAGCGCCGGGTCCAGATGTATCCCCAAGCTGCGCACCTCACTCTTTGCGGTGAGAGTCACCCCCCCAAAAGAGAGGGAGTTTCCCAAACTGCCAACGGAGGGGCCACCCACCCTCAAGACCTCCATCTTGTCCGGGTTCAACCTCAACCCATTCAGCTGCATCCATTGCAGCACGGCCTCCAGACAGCGCTCAAGGGACGAAACGGCATCCACTGAGGTAGGTGAAAAGGAGATGTAGAGCTGGGTGTCATCAGCATACTGATGGCACGAAGCCCCACACCCCCTGATGACCCCTCCCAGCGGCCTCATATAGATGTTAAACAGCATTGGGGAGAGGACCCTGCGGAACCCCACAATTGAGACTCCACAGGGCCGAAACACTCTCCCCAAGCTGTACTCTCTGGGGACGGTCCTCCAAGAAGGATCGGAGCCAGGCAAGCGACAGGCCACCGATTCCCAACTCGGAGAGCCTCCCCAGGAGGATTCTTTGGTCGACGGTATCAATGGCGGCTGAGATATCGAGGAGGACCAACAAGGACATTTTGCCCCGGTCAGCCTCCCTCAACAGGTCATCCAACAGTGCGACCAGTGCTGTTTCTGTGCCATGACGCGGCCTGAAGCCCGACTGGAATGGATCCAGGGCATTGGTTTCATCCAGAAGAGCCTGAAGCTGATCAGCCACCACCCTCTCCACCACTTTGCTAAGGAAAGAAACATTGGCGACGGGCCTATAATTGCCAATATCGTCCGCCGCCAAATTTGGTTTCTTCCTAATGGGCCTAATGAGTGTCTCCTTGAGAGCAAGGGGAACCTTGCCCTCCTGGAGAGACCCATTAATTATTTCTGTGGCCCATTCCGTTGTTATAGGCCTGGCTGCTTTGATTAGCCAGGCCGGGCAAGGGTCAAGGGAGGAGGTGGTGGCCCGACAGCGATCGAGCACTTTGTCCACCATGTCTGGGGTCACAGGCTGAAAGCATTCAAATCTCACCGGGCAGGACGGAGCGCTGGACATCTCTGCTCGATCCACTGTATTTAAAAAAGGAGAAAGATCCCGGTGGATGGTCTCCACTTTAGATTTAAAAAATGCTGCAAATTGGTCAGGTGAGATATTAGTAGGAGGCCTATCACCTGGACCAATTCCGGATAGATCGCGAACTATACGGAAAAGTTCCGCCTGCTGATTTGAAGCTTCGCTTATCTGGTTAGCGATGTGTGATTGTCTAGCAGCCCGCACCTTAGCAAGGTAGCGGTTAGTCGCGATCCTGACAGCTTCCTTATTATAATCCGTCGGTTTCTTTCTCCATTTGCTCTCTAGCCATCTCCTATATCGCTTCATAGCTCGCAGATCCTGATTAAACCAGGGCCCTGGCCGAGCTCTGCTCCGGAGAGGGCGTTTAGGAGCGATCGTGTCTACAGCCCTAGTGGCGGCAGCAAGCCAACCGTCAACCAGAACCTCGACAGGAGCGCCAGACAGATCAGCTGGAATCCCTCTCATGGCATCCTGGAATTGTAATGGATCCAGTAGCCTTCGAGGGCGGACCATTAAAATAGGACCCTGCTCCCTGCGGGGAGGGAGAGCCACTGCGAGGTTACATTTTATTAGGTGGTGATCTGACCATGACAAGGGAACTGAAACAAGATCAGCCACCATCAGACCACGCTCGCTCTGCTCTGTGGAGAACACCAGGTCTAGCATATGACCACCCACGTGGGTGGGGCCGTTAACATGTTGGGACATGTCCAAGGAAGCCATGGTTTCCAAGAACTCAAGAGCTGGACCGGAAATCTCTGCCTCCGCATGGATATTGAAGTCGCCCAGGACCAGAAGCCGCGGGGACTCCAACAGTGCCACGGAGACAAAGTCCGCCAGCTCCGGTAGGGAGGTGGCTGGGTCGCGGGGAGCGCGGTAACCCAGCAAGATCCCAATACCATCCCTGGCCCCGATCGACACATGGATGGCCTCCAGACCCGGGTTTACCACCGCTGAGCACCTAATAACCTCCAAGGTATTTCTATAAACAATGGCTACTCCCCCCCCCCCCCGCCCCTCCAGTCTACCCTGGTGCTGGACTGCATAACCAGTCGGACAGGCAAGGGTCAGAGGAACACCCCCTTCCCCGCCCATCCAGGTCTCAGTTATGCACGCCAGGTCTGCATCCTCCTCCAGAATAAGGTCTTGTATAAGCTGGGATTTATTGGACACAGACCTGGCGTTCAACAGCACCAGTTTTAGAGTGGAGGGCCAGCTGATCTGGCTACCTCGAGGCTGGCAGTTGGTCAGAGTGCCAGAACAGTGAACAGCCTTCAGACATCTGTTCACTGTTCTTCTAAAATGAGTAGGCACTGTGCCAGTGCCATATCTCCCTCTACCCGTAATCACTCGGATGTTAGAACTCCCGCTGAGGGGGCAAGCCTTCCACTCCATGTCAAAAAGAAGAAAAAGAAGAAAAAACAAGATCCACTAAATTAATACAATAAACAATATTTAGATTATCAGAATAGATTCAACATTAAACAATAATATAAACTCAAATGATTATATAAACTCAAATAATTATCAATTATCTAATTAATCAAATTATTAAATTAAACAATTTATCAAATTAGCAATTTACATAAAATTCAATTAAACAATTCAAATTAAACAATTTAATTAAAATTTAAATTAAGCAATTTAAATAAAATTTAAATAAAATATGCATTTGTTTCAAAATAAAAATAGAAACAGGATGAAAACAGCATATACACTGTCCCCAAGCTGTACTCTCTGGGGATGATCCTCCAAGAAGGATTGGAGCCAGGCTAGCGCCAGACCACTGATTCCCAGCTTGGAGAGCCTCCCCAGGAGGATACTGTGGTTGACGGTATCGAAGGTGACTGAGATATCGAGAAGTACCAAGAGAGACATTTTGCCCCTGTCGGCCTCCCTCAGCAGGTCATCAAACAGGGTGACCAATGTCATTTCCATGCCGTGGCGCGGCCTGAAGCCAGACTGAAATGGATCCAGGGCATTGGTTTCATCCAAAAGGGCCTGGAGCTGGTCAGCCACCACCCTCTCTACCACTTTGCTGAGGAAAGAAACTTTGGTGACGGGCCTATAATTGCCAATGTTGTCCTCTGCCAAACTTGGTTTCTTCCTAATGGGTCTAATGAGTCTCTCCTTGAGGGCAAGGAGAACCTTGCCCTCCTGGGTGGACCCATTAATTATTGCAGTGGCCCATTTGGTTGTTATAGGCCTGGCTGCTTTGATTAGCCAGGCTGGGCAAGGGTCAAGGGAGGAGGTGGTGGCATGACAGCGGTCAAGCGCTTTGTCCACCATATCTGGCATCACAGGCTGAAAGAGATTGAGTCTCATCGGGCAAGGCGGAGCGCTGAACGTCTCTGCTCGATCTACTGTGTTCAAAAAAGGAGAGAGCTCCCGGCGAGTGGCCTCCACTTTAGATTTTAAAAATGCTGCAAATTGGTCAGGTGAAATACTAGTAGGAGGCCTATCACTTAGACCAATTCTGGATAGATCGCGGTTTATATGGAAAAGTTCCGCCTGCTGATTTGAAGCTTCGCTTATCCGGACAGTGAAGTAAGTTTAACTGGCAGCCCTCACCCTGGTAAGGTAAAGGTTAGTCGCGATCCTGACAGCTTTTCAATTATAATCTGTTGGATTTCATCTCCACTTGCACTCTAGCCTTCTCCTACTTTGCTTCATAGCTCGCAGCTGCTGGTTAAACCAGGGTGCTGAACGAGCTCTGCAATGGAGAGGGCATTTAGGAGTGTTCATGACAACAGCCCTGGTAGCAGCGGCAAGCCAGCCATCAACCAGAGCCTCGACAGGAGCGCCAGTCAGATCAGCCAGAATCCCTCTCATGGAGTCCTGGAATCCTATAGGATCCAGTAACCTTCGAGGGCAGACCATTAAAATAGGTCCTTGCTCCCTGCAGGAAGGGAGAGCCACTGAGAGGTTGCATTTAATTAGGCGGTGATCCAACCATGATAAGGGGACCGACACAAGGTCAGTCACCATCAGACCACACTCACTTCGCTTGGGGGAAAACACCAGGTCTAACGTGTGACCGCCCACAAAGTCCGCTAGCTCTGGTAAGGAAATGGCTGGGTCGCGGGGAGCTCGCTAACCCAGCAAGATCCCAATACCATCCCTGGCCCCAATCGACACGTGTAGGGCCTCAAGACCTGGTGTCACCACCACGGAGTGTCTAACAACCTCTAGGGTGTTTTTATAGACAATGACTACTCCCCCCCCGCCCCTCCAGTCTACCCTGCTGTTGGACTGCATAACCTGGAGGGCAGGCAAGGGTAAAGGGAACACCCCCTTCCCCACCCATCCAAGTCTCAGTTATACATGCTAGGTCTGCATCCTCCTCCAGGATAAGGTCTTGGATAATCTGGGATTTGTTGGATACAGACCTGGCGTTCAGCAACACCAGATTTAGAGTGGAGGGATGACTGGTCTGACTACCTCGAGTCTGACGGTTGGTCACAGTGCCAGAACAGTGAACAGCCTTCAAACATCTGTTCACCGCTCTTCTGCAATGAGTAGGAACTGTGCCAATGCCATATCTCCCTCTACCCATAATCACTCTGATGTTCAGAGGACCCCCGCTGCGGGGGCAGGCCCTCCACTCCATGTCAACCAAAAAGAAGGGAAAAAAGGAAAAACCAGAAATATTACAAATTAATAAAACAAAAATACAATAATAATCAAATTAACAAAATTAATTAAACTATAACATAAAAATAGACATGTAATTTAAAATTAAACAATAACTAATTTAAACAATTAAAAAAATTAAAATATAGAAGAAAAAATAAAAATAGAATAAAAGACATTCCACACCCATTCCACATCTATCTATCTATTGCAGGGGTGAGCGACTACAGAAAATCTGAGGGATGCTCCCCCATTTCTAGGCCTCCTGAGGGGTACGCCCACCCCTTATCCAAAAAGGAGTGGGTAAGTGTCAAAATAGCATGGCCTCCAGGTTTCACAATCCCCACATCTATATATGAGCATCAAAATGGTTCAGAAAAATGTTTTAGTTACTATCTAAAAGGGAGTCCTGTTCAAGGTGATTACAGATTCAGGGGATAAAACACAGACTGACAGGTCATGTCCCGTAGCTCCAGATCCTTTATGAGCTGTGATGGAATAGAGATCAGAGTGAGTCCAAGCAGAGATTAGACCACTGCTATTTTGGCAGTCAACAAGCTCTCTTCTCAGAGCCTTACTAAGCTGGCCACAAACTTTCATAGTGGTTGCTAGCGTGGCTTCCTTCGGCTGTATAACTGGATGGCTCCCTTCCTTAGGAAAACCCTGTTCTGTGATCAGCTGGCCAATTCCTTAGCCCTGCTAGTAAGATAGGAATCATCTTTTTACCACAGCAGTGGGCAGAAGAACAGGACATGTGGAAAATAGAACATTCCTTAGCTAAGTACCCAGCACTCTATTTTGTTCTGAGTACAAGATGTCAGGAAGATCCAATCAACGGCAGGAATCATAATTCTTCCCATCCCACTTCGTTTGGCCTGGGCTGTAGGAGGATCAACATGAATTATCCCCAGTGCTAATGGAGATGAAATAATGTAATGTGCTAAGCAGAGATACAGAGTATATCTATACTATAGAAACATATATTTATAGCAGTTTAATACCACTTTAACTGTTGTGGCTCTAATCATTTTGAATCCTTGGATATATGGTTTGGTGAAGTATCTAGAATTCTGTGTTGTAGTTTAGGGAATTTCACTAGAGCTTTCTAAGTGATAATTTTAAGCACTTTTCTATACCAAACTACAAATCCCAGAAATGTCCATAGAATGGAGCCACAGCAATTAAAGCTGTATTTGACTGGTATTACTGTGTAGTGTCAGCACATTCATATATGACCCATGACTGAGTGAAACCACATGGGACTCAAGAGATTAGGATGAACACTTAAACATTTGCCATGGTCAAGAGTTATTTTGCCTGAGACAGTACATGACTACCCTGCATTCATTTCCCAACTGGCTATTTCTGCTTTTGGAAAAATTGTCCCATTTATACAACACAAACACATGCCATGCCAATGGGGAATAAGCAACTTCTCAAGGATTCCTCATGAAGAGAAGGAACAAGGCTATTTCCCCCTAATTACATGTGAGATGCTTTACCTGATGAAACCAAGCTACACAGTAATGTAAGTAGGAAATCATCAAGAGATGTCTCATAAAGAATTCTGAGCAGGTTGTGAGAATTCAGAGTGGAGGTGCTTGTCTCATAATAAAACAAGTACTGCAGGCACGTAGAGCTCCCATTATTTGCAATCCTTGCTGACACTCCTAATTAACTACAGATTGTCCAACAGTGACAAAACACTATTCTAGTTAGCAACTGATATTTTATTGTGGCCATATTTTACACTGAGCAAAGAGTGAAGGACAAGCAAAACACTTGCCTCCATACACAGTAGCATAGTTCTCTGTTATATTGGCTCAGTCATAATCAAGTGACTTTTTAATTCTTTTCCCAGTGACTACTTTACACTCCCTTACTATGTCCCTCATACTTTTGTTTTGTTTTAATACACATTTGGATATTAAATGAAGATCTCACAATTTTCACAAGCAGTTCTTTTTCCTACTTCTCCTATCAGAATCTGTGTGGGCATCTATACATTCATTCATTCATTTATTGCATTTACACCCAACTTTCCATGAAAAAATAACGCTCAAGGTGGCTTACAACCATTTCTGCTGAAGTGATTGAACTATTTGGTGACGTGTCTGTGTGACAGACTTACCAGAGTTCAGAGATACCCTCCCTAGCCACTCAGCCACATTACTCCATTTACTGTATGACTGGGTGAGCCCAAGAGAGTCAAATGTGGTGATGACTAGGGATCCTGCCTCACCCAGTACCACCTAACACTCCAGACCTGGCAGTGCTTCCAAGGACTTCAACATTCCACAATGTTGGAGAGAGAAGTTAAAGATGTGGGAATGGTTGAATAAATTGGATTTTATTAATAGACACTAAATGGGCTAAATATCTTCAGCTGTAGCTCACTGTTTTTAGTTAAAAGCATCAGTCCATTCAAATCAATGAACACTACTGTATTAACACATAAGTACACTTAAGTCAAGCCTCTCAGTAGTGTTGCAACTACGAAGAATAGTATAAAACTATCAGTTGAAATAGAAAGAAAGAGGTATTTTTGAGGACTGAGGACCTCACTCTTCTTGACTTTTATCAATATGCTGTGCACGTTCATTCACCCGTTAGACATTCTGAAGAAACAAGTATCTGTTTCCACACATTAATAACTTGTTTGTGTTCATGTATTTTTATTTGTTTTTGTTTCTTTGTTTCAGTGTAGCAATACTTTTTCTTTCCTTTTCTTCTCTCTCACTGTTCTTTTTTTAAATAGGGATAGTTAACAATTTATGTATTTATGTATTTATTTAAAACACGTATAGGCCGCCTTTCTCCTAAAAGGATGCAAGGGCAGCTTCCACTATTATATATATACGGCTCTAAGTTGATAGTTAAAGGATCATGGAACACATTAAATGACCCTCATCAATAAAATAAAATATTCTGTCTTTAGCTGCTATAATATTGAACACAGCAAGATGCTAAAAAGGTGTGAGGAATATTTATTCATAAATAAATGCTTTCAAAGCTGAAAAAGGATGGGGTTTTTTTTGTTTTGTTTTTGCATGTTACTGACACAATTTAATACTAGGTGCCTTCCTTGTAACTACTTTTCTCCTCTCTTTTTTTCCCATTTGAAACCTAGAACCCAACAATGGAGACTGTGTCTGCTTTTCATTTCCAGGACTTCAGGGGAAAGGTGTTTTTTTGTGGGGGGGGGGAGGTAGTTTGCTCTATTCTATTCCTGTGCTATCACTCTGCCTTCTTTTCATAGACTGCTGCTAATCCTTGCTGTCTATTTATCTACTGGCTTCTTCTGACAGATCTAATGAATGTCATATCCTGTAGTCTGGTGGTGGGATAAAATATTTTAAAAACAAGAGCAAGATTGACTGGGGTCAGTGAAAATAAATAGCTTATCTGAACCCGGCATCTCCTTTTACCTCACACGTTCGCCTTGTCAAAGATATCAGTAATGTTCCATTTTCTCAGTCACCATTTAAAATGGCTAAGGATTTAAATGTCATACTTCATTACTATTTGATGTGATAAGGGTTCACAGCAAAGACCATCTTAATCATGATAACTGTTTATGCAATTCTTTCCTAGAAATGTATTAATTTTGTTTGCTAAAACCCTTCTCTATCTTAAGGTCTTTTCTTCTCAGCAATATACATCTTACCTGCATTAAAGTTCATCTAAAATAGATTTTTGTTTTGTCCTTTTGACTGTATGTTTCACACTTCAATCTATTTAAATCCCTACAGGCTCAGCCATTTTCCCCTTAAAGGGATGGGAATTAGAAGATGTACAGCTTGATACTATGAGCGACAACACTAGCAAAATATTATGGAGAAAGAGTGATGGGAATCTTTCAGTCTCTCATTCTCAGAGAGAAACTGAGGGGGGTGGAATTTTAAAAAATAAACTCTTTCACCTTTGTAGCAAGATGCCTCTGAACAACTTTTTTTTTTTAAAAAAAGAGAAATCTTGTAAAGTTTCTGAGTTTGCCTTGATTCTTCTGGAAGAAACAATGAGCTAACATAAATTGTTACAATATTTGAGAAATTTTGAGAGATGGGCACAAACCACTGGTTCACAAACCCCTGGTTCAGGGGTTTGGCATGGTTTGTTTCCCGGCCCAACAGTTGATCTGTGGTTCGGTACCCTACCCCCTCCTGTGGGAGCCCATTCAGCAGCAATGCTCCATGCCACCTCCTCCAAGCTGTGCTGCTGAATGGGCGCCCTCTGGAGAGGGTGGGGCATCAAACCACGGAACAGGGAAATGAACTGTTCTGACCCGCCGAACCAGCAGTTCATGCCCATCTCTAGTGAGTACTCATTGCATTCCTATTGAGATGCAACAACCACTATTAATGGCCAGTGGAGACTGCAATAGTTTCAGGGGCCATTAGGAAGCTATTCCAAAGGAGTGCCATTGCTGTGCTGGCAAAGCTTACCAAGATAAAGAATAAATCATATATTTGATTGGAATGGACTTGAGGCTCAGTTTGCCTGAGGTAGACTGAGTAATAGAAATGCAACAGGCATTCCCACAAAAGGTCTTATAGCACCATAAAGACTAATACATTTATTATAACTTTCTGTTTCACTTCAGTCCACTTAATCCGTGAAAGCTCATGGCATAATAAATCTCTTAGTCTTTTAGACGTCACAAAAAGGTTTATTGCTTTTGTTGCAAGAGACTACTCCTCTAGAAACAGACATTTGAGAGATTATTGAACTGATAACGTTGGCCACTTTGGCACAGTATACTAATAAAAAGACATGTGCTGGCACCATATGCAAATTGCACCTCATTTATGAATACATTAAGCAAAACTACTATAAACCACCCATGTCCATCATGGGTATAGTGTTGTTGACTTCCTTTATAGTTTTTTTTATAGTGGACATTGAAAAATATCTTGACTCATTAGAAGAAGAGTGGAAAATGTTAATGAGTCTAGGGGCCATTTTATGTGCTTCTTGGACCTGCTGTAGGCCACACTAGTCCCTCTCACCAAAACAAAATTATAACCAAAGAACACATTGAGAAAAATGGTAATTTTCACTGAAAACAAGGACTGTACAAACAGTATGGCTTGTTCTAATGAAGAATCCTGCTTCCTGGTGGTTTCCAAAGGCATTATTACCTATTTCTCCCAAACAACCATTGGCCAAAATCCAACTAAAGAAATACACTGTGGCATACAAACATCTTTAACCATGTAAGCTTCTTTATTCTCAGCATTAAAGTTGTGCAATTCTTCTGTAGTCATTATTTTTGTCTTCTTTAAGTTCAACTGCAGTCCTCCTTTTGCACTCTCTTCTTTCATTTTCACCAATAGTTGTTTCAAGTCATTGCTGCTTTATGCCAGAAAGATGGTGTCATCTGCATATCTTAAATTATTGATGTTTCTTTGAACAATTTTCACTTCTTTATCTGAGTTTAGTCCAACTTTCCATAGGGTACATTATGTGTATGGACTGAGCAGACAGAGGGATAAAATATACACTTGTCTGACAATTGTGTCTATAGGAAACCATTCTGTCTCTCTATATTCTGTCCTAACAGTAGATTCTAGTCCACAATATAGCTTACACTTCAGAACAGTCAAGTGCTGAGGCACACCAATTTCTTTCAGAACAATCCAAAGCTGCTCAGGATCCACACAGTCAAAGGTTTTGCTGTAGTCTATAAAACATAGACTGGTCTCCTCCTGAAATTTCCTTCTGAAATTCTTTGGTGCGCTCCAGTAGTCAGTGGATATTTGCAATATGATCTCGAGTCCTTCTTCCTCAGAATCCAGTTTGAATAGCAGGCATTTCAAGCTCCATATAATCCATAGGCCTTTGTGGAAAAACCTTGAGCATCACTTTTCTTGCATGAGAAATGAGTGCAAAGGCCATGTAGTCATTGCACTCCTTGGCATTTCCTTTCCTGGGGACTGGAATGCATATTGAATGTTTCTAGTCTCTTGGCTATTGTTTTGTCTTCCATATTTGTTGGCATATTCTTGTTAATATTTTGGCAGGCTTAATGCAGCAACAGGATTTGGGCCTATGGATAACATTTGGTACTATTGGGGCTGCTACACCTATCCAATTAATTCATTAGAAATATAATTTAACTTTTGACTAAGGTGGTACCTCAATTTAAGCAGTCACAATTTAAAAAAATAAGGTAAACATTTACTACACATAAAATGCTAACAGCAAGCAGTCTCATGGAAGTGATAAGGGTAAAGCAGTAATTTCTTTTCTAATATGATACCTGTTGCAACACACTTCCATCATCTAGAAGAAAAGTTTGATTTTAGCCTGGAACCTATCAAACGTCGTTGAACTCTTGCTCCCATCAGCCCAAGCACTCAAGGTCAGGGAATGGATCCATGCAGTCCCTATCTTTGAACTAGGAAAAAGTGTATATGTAACCCAGCAAAATTTATGTAATTGATTTAAGTGGGAACTTTAAATACACATACTGAAGCTTGCAAGCAATGACTCTTTAAATTACATTGCTTTGGCATCAATCATAAATTCTTATGGTTGACTCTAATATTGTCCATAGGGCAATACAGAAGGATGATTAAGAAATCTAACCTTAATGCATACTCAGACCTGAGCTACACGTGTGGCTTAAATTTCTCTGCCTAAATTTGCATTTTTAAAGTTATATATCGACTCCTTTGTCAAACAGATATGTAAATATAACCTAAACTAGGTTGGAGTCTTACATTCATGATTACAGCCAACACAGCACTCTCATTTAACCTTTGTGGAAATGCTGTAATTTGCTACCTTATCACTGACTGCCTTTCATTATCTATTCTGCTAATTTTTTAAAAAAATTCATTAATGTATAAAGACATTTTGCGTTAAAGTAAATTCTAGTTCATCTTAAACTGCCCATCCTATTAAGCCCCTTTTGTAGATAGGAGATTATAGATAGCCAGTCTCCTACAGAGGCCCTTGCCAACATTCCCAGCTTTGTTTTTGATGGTTTATCAGCAGCATTATTAGCCTTATGCAATTGCCCCATTTCTACACTTTCAATTTCTATTAAATTTTCATAATTAGGTGAGTGTAATTAAGTTTTTCATTATGTTCTATTAATTCCCCCAGTCCCCATAAAAATGATAGACAAATGCCTGGAGACTTCTTAATGCCTTAATTGTTTCCCTAGAGTTAGATTACAGTTAAGGCCAGATCTAGAGGAATGCAGTATACAGTATTTTCCTAGTATTGTTTATATATATATATAAATATAGAAAACTTTATTGAGGAATTTCAATCTTCTGAGGAAAATACTAGTACCCACTGATGGGTACTGAACCTTTGAAGTAAGTTTGTGTTGGTTTCTTTTTCCTGTACAGTGGAACCTCTACTTAAGAACGTCCCTACTTAAGAACGATCCAACTTAAGAACAGCTCCGTTCACTAAATTTTGCTTCTACTTGAGAACGGAGCTCCAAGATAAGAATGGAAAAAAAAACACTTTCCTGCCCTTTTTTTAACCTTAGGTGATCTTAGGTTAAAAAAAAAATTCTCTCCCTAGTGGTAGAGTACGGATTAACTGGCTTTGCATTAGTTCCTATGGGAACTAATGCTTCAACGTACGAACGCGCCTCTACGTAAGAACAAAAAACAGCCGGAACGGATTAATCGGTTTTCAATGCATTCCTATGGGAAATTTTGCTTCAACTTAAGAACGTTTCAGCTTAAGAACACAATTCCAATACGGATTAAGTTCGTAAGTAGAGGTTCCACTGTAGTTACAAGCATTTTTGTAATGTTAATCTCTCTTCATAAAGAAGTTAAGTTTCTGATATTCTGTGCAGTGCGTAGAATCCTGGACTATGACTTAATTGACCTGGGCTCAAATTCCCATTTGACTATGAAGCTCTCTGCGTACCCTTGAGTTAGTCACACCATCTCAGCCTGATCTACTTGTCGGGGAAGTGATGAAAACTAACCTATACATGCAAAACAAAGCAAAGCAAAGACAAAAACAAAACAAAAACCACAAATAAACAAACAACATAGCACCAAGTGGGACCAAGAAACAAAATCCTGAGTAATGATTAAAGAGATGAGAAAAGACACTTCAAAGACAAAAATGTTTCTCTTCTCTTCTGAGATTCTCAAACAGACCTTAACTTGAGTATGGAAGAGAAGATGGATAATGTGTTTCTCACAATTACGCAAATGAGCAGAAGTTGCAGAACAGTGAACAACCCAAGGTAGGGGTAGACAGTGATGAGAAGAGCCTGCAACTACTGCTCATGAGGCAGAGATTGGTGGTAGAAGCAAGAATAAGGGGCAAGCACAACGGGGAAGTTGTAAGTTTCCTGTAGTTTTTCCCATTCCTCAACAATTGAATTTCAAGGCTTTTTTTTAAAAAAAAATAACCCCCCATGAATCGACAAATATATTAGTTATTTGTCGCTTCATGGGGGCAACTTCGTGCTTCGTGAGTTGTCAACTTTTGACGACTCATTAAGTCGGACGACTCGCCAAAATGGTGAGTCATCCCCATCTCTAGTAATAATTTTAGGGAAAAGTAGTGTCTTATACACGGAGAAATACAGTAAATCTTTTTTTAAATTTAAATTGTCAAAAGAAATCCTATTTTTAAAATGTAAGTCATGATCTAAATGATGATTTAAATCAATTTGATTTAAATTAAATCCACCCTGTTCTGAATTGCTTCATGGTATCACCATAAAGTCAAACATACTTGGCTACATAACATCTTCCTGGAGACAATCCAGAGAGGGGAAAAATCATTCTCTCATTCTCATAAAAGCATGGCAAACTAACTGTTGGGAATCACATTGCTAGTCATTTAGGGAAGAATCTAGATTTTTTTTTAAAGTGCTATCACTTTAAAGTGCTGTCACTTTAACTAATGAGAAGGGTACAAAGTTCTCCCCACCCCCAGGAAATATTCAGACCTTCCATGCGAAACGTGACCACCACAACCCAAATCAAAGAATATAAAAAACCACCACCCAACAACATGGGAACTAAAACCTGTAACATCCCATTTTCACGGTTTGTAGAATAGCCCCAGAAAGACAGTGTTACACTTCTAACCCAAATGTTTAGTTGGCTTTGGATAGTCATGCTTACTTTTTCTTTTAGGATGGCAGATCTAGCAGAATACAACCCACTTACCTCTTTCGTACATCAATAAATTAAATCTGTGTTTGCTACTCCTGATCTAGCATATTAATACAATAAGGGCAATCTTTTCCACACCAAAATGCAGAGCATCAGAAGAAAATATGTCTGGGAAACACCTTCAGTCTCCCTGACACATCAGTTTTGCTTTCTGCCCTGGGGCTCCACAAGTGCTTTAATGGCACTTTTCTGAGTGCTTTCTTCTCAATCCTTGTGTTATAATAAATGTTATTGTCTTAAGAAACTGACCTTGTTGGGGACAGAATTGTTGTCTTTATTCTTCTCATCTCAAAGGCCTTTCTTTCTTTTTTGGGATATGCTTTTTCCCAGTTTGGGCAAACTGAAAGAGGCTAAAGGAGAAATAATTTCCTCTCATGTCTCTGTCCTGCACGGTTCTTGTTCCCAGTCTCTTTTTATGTGTGGTTTGTGGGAAACCAGAACTTTTGTTCTAGTCTTCTTGCATGTCTGTGTGTGTTTTTCAATTTTGTCTCTTGTGGGTTTCTGTATTTCCTCTGTCAGTATTTCTTCCCATAAAATGTATTTCTTTTCCCTTTAAGAACTAAGGCTAGAAATATGTTTCTTTGGGATTAATTATGAGAATATATATTTAGGGCTGGGATTCTTTCTAGCAAGTAGACTTCAGAAAAAGCAACAACAACATATTTTCTTTAAAAAATAATTATATATTTAAAGATAGTTACTGCTATTCTTTTATATTTCTTTATTTCTCAATTCATATGAAGTAACTGGGAATAGAAAGGGCCATAATTTTCAGTTGAACTTTATTATATCTCTCAATTCCCTGTTTTCATTATAACTGACATCTTCTGAATTCTTCCTGAAGCACTGTGAAATTCTGATTGGTTTAATTTATAGCTGGGAGAAATGACATGCTGGAGTTGAACCATGGAAACAAAATCCTAAATTTAACATGTTAATGTTAAATTCATTACTCTTTTTTTTTTTTGGTCAGACAGGACAAACTGCCACCGGTAAATAACACACTTATAGTAGCATTAATGATTACCTTTATACTGTACTTATTAAACACCATTATTTGTCACTATGCCCTTCCCTGAAGAGGGAGCACCCCATACTTTCCATGAAGATAGGCTGTATAAGCACTGACTTCCCTATTTCAACTCCATGTGTTTTTAGACTACAATTACCAGAAGCCTTAGCCAGGACAGGCAATGGCCAGGTCTTCTTGGAGGTAAAAGACAAAAACATCAGGGACCTCAAGCTTGGGAACCATTGATTAATTAAGAGCCACCAAACTGATTTTGAATTATGACAGATCATATTTTTCTATGTGAGCATACTCAATAAGTCTTCTCTTTAGCTGACACTCTGGACAAATTGCCCAAGGCTACACAGGTGTCATGAAACTAAACTCTATCGGTCACACATCATCCATGTGGTCTCAGCTGGTTCCTGTCCTTTCCCAGAAGGTACAATGTGAATTTGAACATCTAGCCACTGGTTCCACAGCCAGGCATTCTACCTCTCTGAGCTATACTAGTCCTCTGTTAACTGTAAACAGACAATAATTGACAGCTTTTATCTTGTCTTCTTTGGCATAATGCTACAGAACCTGTTGAAGAAAATGAACAAGCAATTAGAAAAACCCTAGCTTTCTTTCCTGCTCAGGCATTTAAGGTTATAGCAGTTATAACCAAACCCAGCACCTCAAAGGGACAGTCATACAAAAAAGACTCCTGGCTTCAAGTCTCCCGTGTGTGTGTGAAATGAAATTTGGATTCGAAACAAACTCAGCATCTTGATTATTGTTTGCAATTTTTTTTAAAGGCATCTAAAGAATGTTTGGTCTATTTAAACCCTTCTGAAATTAAAAGACATCAGTTTGTTTGCAATACATGAAATACACACAAAAACAATACTGGATAGATGTGAAGTGCTGGCATTCACATTTATGTACCACAAAAACTTGGTATTCAGACACCTGCCCTCACACGCCATGGGAAAACATATTTGCCTCTGTTTCTGTTGCAGAATTTTGAATTTCTGCTTGCAATTCTCCTTTTTTGATACACAGCAGAAGTACAGAGACTCAGAGAGGAGAAGAGCTTCAAGTTCCCAAGTTAGTCTACCCCTTTTTCATTAACCGAGTCAGTCTCAGTAACTCAGTCTTAGACATTAGAAGGAGATTCTCACCCATTGGTAGAAAGAAAGAAAAAGTTTCATCACTTACTGTTGGGAACAGATAACAGCAAACTAACAACCAATCAACCAACCAGCCAAGAACTACATAAGAACGTAAGAACCTAAGAAGAGCCTGGCTGGATCAGGCCAAGGGTCCATCTAGTCCAGCTTCCTGTATCTCACAGTGGCCCCAACAGATGCCTCTGGGAGCACACGAGACAACTATATAGCTGTCTCCTGATACCCCTCCCCTGCAACTAACAGGCAACAGAGAGTGAATAAGAACTCTCAGCAGACAGATGAGGTTTCTGAGGCAAGGAGGGGCGATTGGTTAGTGTTGGATAGATTGACAGTCACTCCAGTCGAGAACGGCCCTCTCAGTGAAACAAACTATAGCGAGTGTGCAAGGGTCTAAAAACTCCAGCAGTTTGTAGCCTACATAAGTGCCCGAAAATGGTACACATTTTGTGGTTGTGAAAGATTTCATAAGCAGTGATGCATCATGACGGTTCTGCTTTAAACTGCATAGAGAAGAAAGCAAATGTTAAGTGGTACATTGGTTCATAGCAAATGAAATAGAAATAAACCTGAAGGAAGCAATACAACTGATGAAGGAAAAGCTTTTGGCAATTTTCCTTGAAACTGGTACAGTATATGTGACCAGAATAAATGGACTAAAATTATCTGAAAATCAGAGAACTATTCACTTGCAATTCACAGAGCAGAGTGATGGATAGTGGCTACAAATGAAAGGTAATGGCCTTATGATCTGACATCAGTTTGGCCAGTGAGTAGGCAGGTAGATCATGTATTTGTAAACACGAGAGCTATACAAGGAGTTGTAGGTTTAAGCTTCACCAGTTCAACAGTTTTAAGGGTTGCCCGAACAACGAAAGAGAGCTTAACATTTGTTGAACAGAAAGGCTTAAGACTAAACAAAAGGACATGTTTAAAAACTATCAAGACTTAGAGAATTATATATGGGATACACAAATAGAAGAACGTGCACCCATGGATACTGACTGAAGAGAGGCAGATTGTATTCTAATTTTGTGATGGAACTAACAGAATCTGGGTAACTACTAACCAAATACAAAATTAGAAAGTTGAGGCCTGGAATGGTACACAATAGGCCAACTGTACTGTCATATATTTACTTATATTGGCACTGGCATGTTAAAAGTGGTACATCAAGTGGTACATCAATAAGGCAACAACAAAAAAGAGAGGCGGTTACCACCTTGGGATAATCAATCAACCAATTAAACAACCAGTCATCAAATAAACAAGCAAAGCTTGGACATCATTTTGAAGGCTGCATATAGTTGCAGTCCCTGAAGTAGGCTACTTTTGATAAAACTGTCACAGCATGGAAAGTTATAACTGCTTTAGACATACTGTACAACAAAACAAAAATAAGGAGGTTTACTAATTAAGGCATACTTACGGTAGAAGCCCACATTTGGCATGTAAAATAATATAAAGGCTTTGTGGAGAAATTGTGGCCAAAAATATGCTTCCTTTGAAATGGTGATTGATACCTAGACATCTTTCCTGCTTTCCTCTCAAAAAATGTGCACTCATTTATTGCACCTATTCCAGTTCATTCTTCCCAGACTGCTGAGAGAAGGGAGGTTGTTTACTATGACTCAACATGGAAGAGAAATCTTTCAGCCTGATGCCTCAGCTTCTGGCCAAGAACAGACTCGGCATGAGAATGTTCCTCATGGCAAGCAAAGTAAGAAACAGGCAGAAGGCGCTGCTGCTCTTGCACTTCATGATCACCCAAAAGGAGAGCTCAGTTGGTACTGCTTTCCAAAGGACTCTTGCATGGCTAGAGGAGTCTGTGGAGACGGCAGTCCTTGTGGAGATCCTTGCGGATGTGCGTACAGTTTTGATTCCTTCTGCCATGTGAGCTTTCAGACTGCATGGAAGTCTGAAAGAAGCAGACAGGGATGCATACTAGAAGCTTGTAATATTTAATCTCTGCTTTTAAAGAATTCTATTTGGTGTTTTCCTCCATGTCATCCAGTCTGAACTGAAGGGAAGGGTTGGGCAGGGCAAGGGGTGTTTAATGCCACATTAATCTCTGCCCCAGTTGCCTGCAAGGGAAGCAGAGGCCTACTGTCTTCAGTTCTAAAATCTGTCTTCTAATTTTCTCTTAAATTCCCCTTATGACAAGGTTCCCAGCTGTCCCTTTTCTCAGCAGCACTTTGTAAACTTTGTAAACCAATGCAGTGGCTTGTGAAATTAGTAATTGTGGACACACTTGTCCAAACTATTC
Source organism: Intellagama lesueurii (assembly GCA_037013535.1). Classification (NCBI taxonomy): domain Eukaryota; kingdom Metazoa; phylum Chordata; class Lepidosauria; order Squamata; family Agamidae; genus Intellagama; species Intellagama lesueurii. The sequence continues at coordinate 50,978,692 of JBAJHW010000003.1, read as the reverse complement.
AGTTATATGTTTTCTTGTTCACTCCTGGGAAGATCGCACTTCTGCTCTGTTCTTTATGAAGTCTGACGTTTTTCTAATGTGAAGGAACAACAAGAAAAGTAGGCAACAGTTTTAATTGCATAATAACAGCCCCACTAAAAGAAAGCAATTAAAAGTATACAGCCCATACTAAACGCTGGAGGCACTTCAGACACAAGTATTTTCCTAACCGTTTTGTGTGTTTGTGGTTTGTTCTCAATGTTGTTTTCCAGAAATGTTTTGTCACATACAAGTGTGTGTCCTGAAAGTAAACATTCTTTCTTATCACATAGACTCTTTATTAGTAAATACTGTATACAGACATGCACTTACACACAGTTTTATAAATTTGAGTGAAGATCATTCTTCCTCCCACACATTTTTCTGCCCTATTACAACTGTTAAAAACGGAAAGTAAAATAATTCCCGGGCAACAACCCAACATCCTCAAGTATCTGTAACTGTGATGAGAGCAGCACCATTGAAATCTTTGACAATAATTAGCCCCTTTCTTAAAATCTGGCAATTATCTCCTTCCTTTAACCTTATGAGTAAGAACTCACTTTTTATTGCACACATGATAGCTGTTCGAAATACTTCAAAATGGTCATCTAGCTAATTTGTGTGAGAGCATTTCATTCTCACTTGTGCTTCAAACTATGGTGTTATTTTCCAATTTGTGTGGCATTCCTTCTCATTATCTTCAAGGAACAGCTTAACGGTTTTCAGAAGAGGGTGACAGTACAAAGCTTCATGAATGCGTACAGGATCCTTTCAGAAGCTTCACAGGTACATGTGTCTGCGGTAGTCTGTAATAGAGCAGTGTCTGACTATGATAATTCATCTTCAGACTCCTCAGCTGCTGTACTTAGTATTGAATTGGCCAAAGACCTATGGTTATCATAGAACAAGAACCAAGCAATTGACAACTGTGAAGAAGGTATTTAGACTGAAATAAGGATACAAATCTCACAACCTCTCACATTCAAAGAGAAGCTAACTTGGTGGGGTGTCACTCTTTTGTCCTGACAGTGAGATTTCTCTGTGCAATATTTTCATTTGTTATTTTTTTTTTCTTGAGAAACCTCACAGGCACTCTCATGGGACTTCTTAGAGGTGTTGTTATTTATTTATTTTTTACCTACAGGATAATCCCTTTCCTCTCCAGGATTCCCCAGAAGAGGCATAAGTGTCACAGAATTTGGCAGTTTCCAGTACATAACAGTGACCATAGGTGGGGTGGGGAGGAAAACAAAATTCGGGGTTTAGCTCCATGGCTCATTTGGAGCCAAGGCCCATTTGAATGGCATGTGGTGTGATCCTTACATCCACATGGCATATGCATCTCAAGCAACCCTATTTGGTTTGCCTCCTTTAAGTAAAGCAAAGGGGGAAAAAACTCCCTCCTCACCCCCTCCTGTCTCCTCCTGCTTCAGGAGTTCACCTTTTCTTGGCATGCACAATTTTCTTTTCTTTTAAAGTGCTACCCTTTAAACCCCCTTTTTGAATCAGCAGGGAGGATTTCCATAAGGAGGTGGAATGACTCTTCAAGTGGGCAGAGGACACATAAGCTTCTGGGAGGAAACTTTCAATTTTAAAAAATCCTCTAAAAGGTACAGTGCATTAGCACTGCCCTCATTTGCCTTTAAAAAAAAACACCTTTGCTTCCTTCCTCTTTTTCACAGAGGAGCAGAGAAAGGAAGTTTTTAATTTCCCAGTTTCTCAATATCGTTAAGTGGTTAAGCTAACTGTTTAAGTCACTAATGATATGAGAAAATTGATACCAGCTGGGCAATAAAAGCAGGAAGCTCCACTTTGGTTGAATCTCAGCAATGAAATAAACCATAACAGATCAATCTTACCCACACCTGAAAGGAACAACCCCTAACAAGGACCCAGAAAGGTATGGGCAGGAATGATCTGAGGGTGGGCTGGTTCGATCTAGCAATTATGTTGTCTGATCACTGACAAAAGGAACAAGCCAGTCTATCCCCACAGTGGACCAAACAGCAGGCTAAATGCCAATGTAGACACCCTCTAGGGTTACGTTTTCATAGGAAACCAGGAAATCATGGTGATGCAAAGGGAAGTCTCTACAGGGATAAACTCAGAAACACAGAGAAAACAATAAATTTAGTGAATTATCACCACATTCCTAGACTGAGGACATGGGAAGTATTTAAGCCTGCCCAAACACTGCAGACCAGATGGAGTTCTTAGCCCACTATGTTGATAAGAATATTTTAAAATGATTCCCCCTGGGTCTTGCAGAGGCCTTATTCTAACTATTCTGGCCCTAGATCTTCACATACGTATGATGCAGAAACCCATCTCACCATCAGGAAAGCTATAGAAAGCATCATAGTTGTTCATGAATGAGATCTGGTCTCACTGATGTGCTTATTGTCACATAAAGCATTATAGGTCCAAAGCGTGGAAAAGTTGAAAGTTAAAATTCCCAGAATTAATTAATTAATTAAGTTTCTACCATGCCCATCTAATGGCAAGCCACTACTCTGGGTAGCTTATATCAAAAGAATAAGCAAAATGAACCATCAAAGAAAAAGAAACATCTCACCCCTATAATCCCTTGAATCACAAACGTATACAGTAGTACCTCGGTTTACAAATGCCTTGGTTAACGTAATTTTCGGTTTAAGAACGGAAATCCATTGAAAATCATGCCTCAGTTTACATTTTTTGGTGGTTTTTTTCGGTTTACGAAAAAAAGTTTCCCCAGGATGCATTGTGCCTGGAGGTTTATAGCGCCGCCCCCGTTCCTATGGCAATCCACGTTTCGGTTTACATTTTTTCGCTTTACGTAACGTCTTGTAGAACGCATTAATTTCTTAAACCAAGGTACTACTGTAAGCCCAAATCTCAAAATGATGAGGAATACAAATCAATTTAACAAAAATCAACTATAAAATAATAAATTAATTAAATACCAAGCAGGTTGCCAAAGGCCTGGCTAAAAAGCCATGTTTTAATTTATCTTTTGAATGGCAGGGGGCGGGGGGCGAACACACCTCCACTGGTAGTGAATTCCATAATGAGACGGCCACCACTGAGAAGGCCCAGTTCCTAGTTGAAGACTTCCAGACCTTCCTTCAGGTGACCACCTGCAATATTAAGGACCGGGAGGTGTGAGGAGGAAGGGTGGCAGATGTGAGGGAGGGGCGCTTTGCCAGAGTAGCACTGCCAGGTAGCAAGTTCCCAAACCATTCAGGGCTTTGTATGTTAGCATTAGCACCTTGAGCTTGCCCCAGGAATATATTGGCAGCCAATGCAAAGAGGCTAGGGCAGAGGAAATATGATTGGACTTAGATGTCTTTGATATAAGCCTGCTCACTGCATTTTGCACCACCTTCAAGGGTTGTCCCATGTAAAGAGCGTTACAATGATAAATTTTTGAGACTACCACACAGCAGTAGTTCTTCCAGATAACAGTAGCTGCTAGCTATGCTAGCTGAGGAATTCTGGGAATTCCAGTGGAAAGATTATTCTTACTAGAGATGGGCATGAATTGGCACAATGGCGGTTTGTGATAGTTTATGATTCATTGGTGTCCATGAACCATGTCAAAAAAATTTAAAAGTGAACCAGTTTATGGTTCACTTGATTTGGGGGGCCCTTCGTGAGTTTCCTATCCCACACACCCCTTCATGGGCCCCAGCACCTACCTTACTAGTTTTGGAGGGTTCACTGTGTATATACCCAATGGGCAGCAAAACTACACTTCCCACAATACCCTAAGCCTCACAGGAAGCACTGGGGCAAGAAGTAAACCCCAGACAGCCTACTATCCTACTCAGCTGGGCAGCAGCAGGAGTGGTGGACGGGAGGAGGAGGAGTCCCAGAGTAACTAAGGTAGGTGCTGGGACCCATGAAGGGGGACTTTCTTGATAACTAATTGCTTTTTTAAAACCTCTTTGGCAGAACACTCAGTGCAAATGGGAAAATCACCAATAGTGTAGGGTAAGAGATTGTGTCACAAAGATAAGGTTGAAAACAATTAGTGATGGCATTGAGTTGAGTAACTATGAGACAACAAGTTGAGAAATATATTCTGCATTTCTGGCAGAAGGAAATACCTCTTTATGAGCCAACTAATGTCTGCCCCCAGATTTCTGGAATCGTGGTACCAGAATTCCCTTCCCTCAAAAGTATTCTTGCAAGAAATTGAGATCAAGGCTTGATACAAACTATTCCTGAAAGAAATGGATGGAATCACTAGAAAGTGATTATGTCATGCTGTACAGCCCTACCTTACTCTCTGGTGCTCATTGGGCAACCAGGTGATGAGTTCTCCATGTGTATGTATGCTCTTAATGGTACCTTTCTCTTTTCCCAATGCATGCCAATTAGGCCATGGTCAAGAGGGGCATTAGCAATTAGCACGGGACTAGCCCATCCAACTCCACCATCCTCTCACATGATGCTTAGGAAACCTGGCATTATTAGAAGCTTGAGAACTGTAGGTGTTTTTCTTCCCGGTCAATGGATTCAGCATGGTTGGAATCATACCATATCTTGAGTCCACTCTATATTTCAGCTGTGCAGTTGTCCTGAACTCAAGCCCCCAAAGATGGCTGCACAACATGTCTCAGGTCCTGAACCTGATCAATCAGTATGTTAAAGCCCAGCTTGGTACTCTTACAAGCCTTGGGCTGCGGGCCAGTGGTCACATACAGACGGACTCCCCAATCTCAAACAGCTGCTCCCCAACAACTACACAACCTGGATGTAAGTACAGGGACAAAACTCAGACACAAATTCAGATGCCTCCTCTATCCCATTATCTACTCCCTCACCACCATAACAGGAAATAACACAACATTAGCATTCATTCACTTGTGATATATGTGATATATAGCTCTCTTTATGCACCCTTAATGCAGTGTCTCTTTCCATTACACTCACCCACCCACCCACACACCCACACACCCACACACACACACCCCATTGTTCAAACACTTTAGTCTCCTAGGGTACTCTGTTGCTGATCTCAAAGTAGCTGTTGTGGAACAAAGGGATTTCTAGAGAAGATTCAGCAGGAGACAGCTGAACTGGGATTCATGCACACATTTTAGTCTATCACCCAAGGCTTAAAATGACATAGTGATTTCTTAACACTTCATGTATTAATAGGCTGGTTTTCATGCCAGTTTTATGTACATGAAAAAGAAGTAAATGTATAAGATCAGCAGGATACCTGGTTTCATCGCAACAGGACAAAGCAAAGTTTCTTGATTGCTTAACTACTTCAGAAGTAATAATACATTTTGCATCTATTGCTAACTTAAGATAGTTTCCCAGCTGGTTACTCCACTAGCCTGGTTTCTCCACTAGCTGTCATAGCACCTAATGGCAGAACTATGATGCTACCAAAGTTTTCTCAACTGTCACTGAACTGGGCTTTCCAGAGTCCTATTTGATTACAGTGGGTTACAATAGCGCCTGCTTAGAAGTTATAGGATGCCCAGTCATTGCTGATGTCTAGGAACAAGAGGAACTGGTACATACAACAAATCAGATTATGAAGGAGAATCTGTGAATTAATCAAAATAGCCCTGAGTAACAGCTGTGTAAGATAACATCCAAAAATTGCAGAGCATTCTCCTACTAGTCATAGCTAATCTACAGATTGGAGTTGTGTACAGACCAAATAAAGGAAAAATATCTAATATAGACTAAAAATCCACAGTATGTATAAAACAGAATGGCTACATTTGTCAATTAAATGTAATAATAGACTGGATGATTATTCTCACTGTGAACAATACATAAAGTTTTAGATGGTTTCGCCCAAGTCAATGCTTAGACCAATATGCTTCCCATTTCCTCCCCATTTGATCCATGCTTTGGATTTTACAGGGAACTCTGATTAGTGTTCAAATGGAAGTGGAAGCTTCTTAGCACTTCTTGTGCCCACCCCAGAGGAAAAGAAGAGCATGAGCCATAGTTCAAGCAAGTTAATTTACCATTATTTTCTGAAAGATCCTTAGAGTCCTTTTTTCTTGTTCAAATACCAATTACCACACTGAACATTCACACTGATAGCACTGTGGCAAGTACACCTTATCCACAGCTTTTTAATACATTCATTTGAGCCTACAGAAAAGAGAGAGGAGCTTGACTGGTGATACTGAAGAGATGTCTTGTTTTATTATAACTGATGCACATTTGTTGCTTAAAGTGGGATCAAACAGCCCTTTGACACTGTTATAAAAATTAATTATACAAAGGCAACCAGAGTATGAGATGGGTACATTTTTTATGTTTTAGAGATCTAAATAAAGAGCTACCAGCCACTTCCTGTCACACTAGATAATTAAGTTTTACACAAGTTATCTGACATGAATGCCTTAGTAAAATAAGATCCCAGTGTTTTACTTCCAAAGTGTTTTCTCAACAGAACTCTAAGGCCTAAATCCAATTACTAGTTTCAGTTAGTGTTCTGAAACAGTGAGATTTCCTCAAGTATTGATTTACCATTTACCAGTTGGGTTCAACGGGTCTATTCTAGTTGAGATTAGCAACTGGATGAAATTCCAGATAAGGACCATATCATGGTGAATTGAACGTTTAGTGGTCATTAGACTCTATCCATATACCACATAAGTCATAATTTATGTTTCTTGCTGTAGTCATCATTATCATCATCATTGTGTATAGGGATGCACAGAGAACTATGAAGTGAAAGAAGCTGAACAAAACAGCCCCAATGAAAAAGGTGATATGGTCAGAGCAGGAAGTAATTCTGGGAAGTAATGGGGTATAAATACAAAGGAATTACCCCAGAAATGTAGCGACCAATTGATTAACTGATAGAACAGGTATTTATAGTAAAATAATGTATTTATGTCATTATTTATTAATTTATTTATATTCTTTATATGCCACCTTTCTCCCCTTAAGGGCCCCAAGGAAACTTGCAACAAATGATACTATAAAACAAACACAGTTTTAAAATACCAAATAAATATCACATTTAAAAACTTAAACCTACGTTAAGGTTAAAAACCAAGATTAACAACAATTTTAAAACATTTAAAAATCTGTAAATTGAAAACCAGCATTTCTGAGACAACCTACTGCCTAAAAGTCTGCCCGAAGAGGAAAATCTTTGCCTGACAATGGAAGGACAAGAGGGAGGGGGGCAACTTGGTCTCCTGGGGCAGTGCATTACAAAGTCTGAGCAGCCACCAAGAAAGCCCTCTTCCATGTCTTCACCAAACGAGCCTGGGAAGGTGGTGGAACCGAGAACTTAAAAGGGCCTCCCCACAAGATCTTAAAAGCCAAGAAGGCTCATATGGGATGATTTTTGTTGTTTAGTCATTAAGTCGTGTCCGACTCTTCATGACCCCATGGACCAGAGCACGCCAGGCCCTCCTGTCTTCCACTGCCTCCTGGAGTTTGGTCAAATTCATATTGGTAGCTTCGATGACACTGTCCAACCATCTCGTCCTCTGTCGTCCCCTTCTCCTCTTGCCCTCACACTTTCCCAACATCAGGGTCTTTTCCAGGGAGTCTTCTCATGAGATGGCCAAAGTATTGGAGCCTCAGCTTCAGGATCTGTCCTTCCAGATGATACAATCCTTCAAATAGCCTTATAGGGCTTTATAGGTAATAACCAGCACTTTGAATCGGGCCCAGAAACAGACTGGCAGCCTAAGAAGCTGTTGTAATAAGGGAGTTTAATGCTTCCTAATTTAAAAAAAAAAAAAGTATTTTCAGGTGGAAAGAGCAGAGAGCTCCGAGGGTGTGTTCTCACTGTTCCAGGATAACACTCTCCACTGAAGTGTCAGCTTCAACACAACCCCAGGACACAATGCTGCCATTCAACATGGATACAAATGATCACACACACCCAAACTGATTTGAATTTGTTTTTGTTTTTAAGTAGAAGCCCCTATGTTGGAGCAAAAAAACCTAGGAATTAGCAGTGAAGGGGGATTGGCCAGGCTGATTCATATTTAGCTGTACATCATGTAGTCAATAGAACATACTGCGAATTTGACTGTACAAATTATGTAGCAATTTCTGTAGTCTTTGCCAGTGTAGTCAACCCCTTAGAGAGATGGGTTATAAATTTGAAACCACTGGCTGTAGAGGGGAATGAAACCACACCTTTCCCTCACAAGCGTCTTGCAGACTGCAGACTACATCTATCTCCATCTAGAAAGCTACACCTGGCCCTCAACAGTGGCCATGAACTGTTTTAATATAAACATATAATTTTGGAGCAACCCACATATAAAATTTTGGAGCTACCCACAAGAACCTGGTGCACAGCCTGAGGAAGATGAATTATCATTGAAAGTTCACTTTATTTTTTGTTTTTTGTTTTATTTTCTTAATAGTCTAAGATCTCATCTGTTCCTGTGTTTGTATTGTTTTTCAGTCCATGCGGCCTTGTCCTGATTTTCTCTGTCCTTAGTTAGACTTTGTGATCTGAAGCTCACCAAGCTGAACATATTGCAGAGTTTGCTCTTGCTGTTCTGTAGCACTTCTTCTGTTCTGTGTGGGAAGTGAATCGTGTTGCTGGGAAACATTCTTTTATGAGACAACAATTGGTAAAACAGTAGTGCTGTGCAATAATGGTCTCCATGAATGAGTGCAAAAACCTTAAGGGTCCAGAGAATGTAGCACCAGTAATGTCTGTGCCTCTTAAGCTGCGCTGAGATGCCTGTGGAACCAAGAAAGTAGGATGAATAAGTGTTCATAGTGAGGGAAGCTTTCAGATATAATGTGTATAAGCATCATAAGGCAACTGCAATGGTCTACTTTAGTTTTGGGACATTAATCAGAGGCCAAGAAAAAATAGCCAAGCATTTTATAGATACATATGATGGTGATGACTGGACCAAAAGAGATAATGGAGGAATTCATTTTATTATTGGCACTCTAATGCACATATGTCATTGCTAATAGTTAACATTTGATGACAACTATTAATAGGGCTCCGGTGGAAGTTAGTAAATTGTTATATTTATAGAAGATGGTGTTATCAGAAATAACAGATGGTGCTATTATCTTCACATTTCACTAATGCAGGCAATTTTTGGAAAAGAGTCTTATTTATGTGATCTGTCTCCAGAGGTACCTGTCACAACCCCTGAATGAATGCTAAATTCATTTTACAGGATTTTCATGAATGTTCTCATAAACTTTGAGTCCTGCTGTAAGCTCCAGCTGTAGCATTGTTTGTTACTGTACAGCCTGCAGTATTGTTATAATGATGGTTTACAAAATAAGAGACAAAATGAGAACCAGAGTTTGGAAGTTACATATGAAGGGCATCAATTAGTTCCATCACATACCTCTCCAGTCCAACCAAATGATGAGTGCAGTGGCATTGAATCTCAAGTGCCCTCCCCAGTTGCTGGATGCTGCATAATGGCTGGCCCAATAGATTATGCCATGCCCAACTGTCCAGACCTCTGATTAGTGATGTGCTGAGAAAACTGAGAGAGACATACCAACAGGGCTGTACCGTACTCCCATGAACATGGTACTTGTAAGCTTCTGATCTCCATCTGCCTATGTCCCTAATGCATTCTGGGGACAGGTCTAAACAAGCAGCCTCAGTGGCAGCACCAGTCCTGAATGAAATGTAAAGTCCCCTTGTGGGTAACCAGCCAGGGCCAGCATGGCACACAGGACCCTGGCAAAGTGGTAATGGGTTAGTAGTGTTCCATTGGCATGTATGAGAAGTCATCACCCTCATTGGGTGATGCTGTAAGAAGACCTGAATTGTCCAAACAGGGCATGGGGTGCCTCCCTGCCAGTGGCTGAGCCAAATGCAAGACCCCTGGCCCCACTGATTGGTCTTTGAGGATCGTAGCCATAAGATTAAGTCACATTCCTTGAAGGAAACATCCCATGTACATATTGCTCTTCCCACAGTATCCTGGAAGGGGCAACTGAGTTATATACACCGTTGGCAATTTTTGTTTCCAAGTCTCTACAACTCTTCTGGGAATGGATCTGGGGTGCTACTTGCTTCTGGTACCAGCATGTGAAACCTATTCTCCTAACAATGAGACAGGGCATTAGTGATACTGTTACTCTGGAGCAAATTTAGCTGAAAAGGTTGTGTTGTCAGATAAACAGATAAGGACTCTCTCTGACTTAGAAGACTTCATATTAACTATCCTAAGTACTGCCTAGTTGTTACACCAGAACTTAAACCATTTGTTCTGGAACAAATTGTGCTATAGTGTAACTGCCACTACCCTGTTCCCCTGAAAATAAGACCTAACCTGAAAATAAGCCCTAGTATGATTTTTCAGGATGCTCGTAATATAAGCCCTACCCCAAAAATAAGCCCTAGTTAAGTGAAAGCCCGCCCTCCACCACTTACAGCAACCAGAAGATGACATGACTGTATTTGAATAAACATAGATCATTGTACATGAAAAAAAATAAAACATCCCCTGAAAATAAGCCCCACTGCTTTTTTTGGAGCAAAAATTAATATAAGACCCTGTCTTATTTTCGGGGAAACATGATATTATGGGAAATAATTCCAAGAAAATGAAACCTGGTAAGATGTCCAGCCCAATCCATGCCTAAGGCCACCTCTGGGCACATCATTCCCCATCAAAGCAGACCTCAAACCCTATACTCTCATGTCCCGACCCTCCTGATAAAAGGAATTCATTTAGGTAGTGTATTACCACCATGGATCTCACTTGGGATTTGTCTGCCCACTCCAGAAAGGTGCTAAACGAGAGGTGAAAGGCCCTGCCAACTGCCCTGCCATGATTCCCTTTTAATCTTGATAGTCACCAGCTGTGGCAGCTCTCATGCTGACTTCAAATTCCCTGCATCTACACCACTCTAGGCACAACATCGGTCGGAAGGAATCCACAGCTGAAACGCTCCCAAAGATAAACAGATGCTTTCCAATTGTGGTAGGTGAGGAGCAGCGGGCACAACAATGACAACCTGATTGGGGTATATGCCAAGGTGCATAGCTGCTGCTATGGTACACAGGCTGCCACTCACTAAGGCATGGAGTGGTGGCTTGAAGTGGCCCCACCATTTTACCCTCCCTCCCTTTGAGCTGGACCTTTGGAGGGGGCTTGGACTCAATGAAAGGGGAGCTGCACTATCCAGTTATGATGGTAGGATACCTTGGCATGAGGGCCAAAATAGTTCACAGTGATGTTCAAATATGCGCCACTGCCTCTGGCACTTTCCCATATTATATTCCCAACAAACATGTATGGGAACATCTTTCTTCATCCCCCATACTCCTGCCTTTATACCACCCCACATGTCCTCAACATGGGGACCCACAATGACCAGGCAAAGCTTGCCATTGATCAAATCACACTATTGGCACTCTGAGAAGCTCTCTTCCTAAAAACCTCATCATAGTCTATATAGCAGGGCCATTGGCCACCAAAGTCCTATATCACAATATATTGTTGAGATGGTTACTGAGGTGCCACCCCTCTTCTGGGTATGCAGCTTGAACTATCCCCATAAATACTGGATAACCAGCAAGCCGATTGTTAAAAGTCCTATCTGCCTCTTCCTTTTTGGCTTTCTTCTGTTTCCTTTCTTGGCCACACACTGTCCTCCCTTCGTCTCCCTCAATTTTCTGAAGAGAGAATATGTTGACCTAGCTACCATCTAATATCCTCTTCTTGACCAACTATGGGGTCACAGGTGGGTTTGGGTTCCCTCATTTCTTCTATTTAATGATGCATGGATCTCAAATATTTTATGGAAAACCAATGTAGATCATTATGAAGGCCATTTTCACACTGTAATAGCCCATGGGTCAGAAGTACTTAGACCTCAAAACCCCTAATTAGGATTGCCATAAGTCAGATGGTATGTTAGATGTTCAACAAATGGTTTACGTTTTGCCACCCCTCAATGAGCTTCCATGATCAAACAGTAAAGCAAAGTCCCCAAGGCCCTAGTCCAACACTCTGTCCACAACACCACACTGGCTCTCTTTATTTTTCTACTCAGTATAAACCCTTCTATTTTTTTCGGTCCTTTTCAATTTGCCTGTGTTACTGTGGAAGAAAAGATTCAAATGGGCAATGCTTTCCCTGCCCACAGCCTTCCCTGAGATCTCAACACATTGGTTCACTAACACTGTTTATGAAAGATCTGCAGCAAAGCTGGAAAATGTCTGTATAATCATTTTAACACCCTAGAGTAGGGATGTGAAGAATAAGCAAAATATTTCTCATTCTTGAGGACTTTCTGAGTCTCACCATGCCAATTCTTCTTTCCAAGACTTCCTTTTGCACCAGTGAGGCTTCTCATCTTTCCACTAAAAGGAGATTCAGGTCTTGTTTTTCTTTTTCTTTTTCCATTTCTTTCTTTCTTTGTTTGGTTTTTGCTTGTTCTTTAGTGTAGGAAACTGCCAAATTCTGCATAGCCTCATGCCTTTTCCAGAATCTTGTGAAGGAATGATACCATTTTGCAGAGGAATTGTTATAATTCTGTACAGATTTGTACAGGAAGAAAAAAGAGACCACACAACATCTAAGAAATCCCACAAGATTCCTCAGGGGAAAAAAGAGAGTCTCACATAGAGAAATGTCACTGTTAAAAGAAAAGATGTGTTTTTTGTTTGTTTGTTTTTTTAAGTTCCTTACCAGGCATGAGAGGCTATGAGATCCACCCTGGCCACTGAAGCACTTCTGAAGTAAGAACTGATTATCAATATATCCAGGGAAAATGCTTTACTATATCCCTCCCCTCCAATACTTCAGGATTTCCTGTTGGAAAGTTTTCAACAGCTGAGGTTCCAGTCTTCTTTTTTTCCCCAAACATGAAGGCAGTCCAGTTTGTTGGTTAGATTGTCAATATAAATTGCCTGGACTGAGCAGAGTACACTGACATCTCATGACCTGCATTGTGCCAGAGGAAAAAAAAACCTGTCACCAGCTTTACTCTCAGTGTAAATACAATAATGCTCAGTAAACCAACTGGGCTCTCAAAATAGGTCCACTAGGCAGCCTCTTATAAAGGAAATGTTTTGAAGCTTTACGCTGCAGAAGAGAAAGAAGGAAGGAAAAAGTCTCTGCATGTACACTTGGAAATTAATTTTATACATTAGAATGACCATATCCCTTATGAACAGTGTGTAAATAAACAAATTAGATTGCATTGTTTCATTTGGCAGTATTTGCTCCTTCTCTAAGAGTTTCCTTGGACATGTGCCACCTCAGCTTTCATCTGTTTAATTATTTGAAGATTTTGCCTCTTTTTCTGAAAAGTCAGTGCTGTATTTATTCATATAACATGACATGTCACAATATTATAATGATTATCCTGTTGCTTTATCCATGGTCCATAATACCATCTGGTGCAAAGCTAGCCTTCTCATTGCATGTGCACCATCTGGAACACCATCCATCTACATTCTAATTATTGTACAGATGAGATTTTTGTTTCTACAGAAACACCATATTGGCTGTATCCTTCACTGATTGCTTAATTTGGAAAAAAAATACAATGCAAATAGTGTACAACAAAAAACAGAATCTTGGCACCTATAATTATTTTTAGCTCCTACATTTTCATTGCCCTTTCTTCCAAAACCTACTGCATGCAAGATGTGCAGTATTAACAAAGGAGAGAGAGAGAAAAGAAAAGAAACCCTGCAAAGAGATACTTACAGGCATTTCCATTGTGTATTGTCCGTCGTACTATTGTGGAACAAAAGCTAGCTTCATTCACATACTAGATCTACTGGGAAAACCTTTAATGGGGAGAACAATGTTATATTTAATCACAAAATAAAATAAAATACAATGTTTCATGTATATTCTTTATAATGGAGAAAGGGGGCATATTTGGGTAGTTTAGAAATCTTTATATTTTCAGAAGTGCTTGGCTATACAGCAAGGATGGGTCATCTTTGGCCTTCCAGATATTTTGGATTTCATTTCTTTGAAACCGCAGCCAGCATGGCCAGCATGACCAATGGTGTGGGATGTGGGGTAGCCATTGGCGTTCTAGATGTTTTATACTTCATATTTATCAGTTACTATAGGTATCTACTCATTCATGAGAGTCATAGGATGGTCAAGCTGGCTTGGTCATGCCCACTTTTTAACATTAGCCAGAGGCCAGACTGTTTTAGCATTGCTACCACCATCCAGCAACTACTATTCCCACCACTCCTGTCTTTCTCCCTTCCCTCTTCCCCTTTTTCAGAAAATATCAGAGAGCACAATGGGCCATTTAAATGCTATTTCATCTTCCAGGCCTGTTTTAGGCTTAATATAACAGTTGTTTTTTTTTAAGAGAAAGTGACCTGTTTCTTCTGCCTTTGAAAGAAAGGGTGGATGGAAATGAGGTGGTGAAAATGAGGTGGCTATGGCCCTTGATGGTTGCTCACCCTCAGTCTGGGGGAACAAAGGTTTCTCACTCCTATGATTACATAATCCTTAGCCATGTAATGGAAAAGTGTGATTCATGGGCCTTGTGAATCCCCTTACGGATTCCAACCCTCAAATAGAGAGGGGCATGAATCCAGATTGTTGGATCGTGCTGGATCATCATACTGGCACCAGAGGTGCCACACAGCTCTGTCCACCACCACCCTGCTGGATTCCCAGCTGGTGCGCTCCTCCTCCTCTTTGGTCATTTCACCAGTCACAGCAGGAGCACGGACTTCTCTTCTCCCCCCTTCCAGGAACTGCCCACGCAAAGGCAGCACTGCAGCAATGCCTGCCCTACCTTCTTTGTCTGAGTGGGCAGCAGCTGGAGGAGGCAGAGAAGGGAAGTCCACACTCCTCCCATGACTGATGAATTGACCAAAGAGGAGGAAGAACAGAGCACATGCCAGCTGTTGAGTGGGGGAATCTGGCTGGAGGTGGGGGATGGGGGGATGGGACTGTATGGCACCTGTGGTGCCAGTGCAATGTTCCAGAATAAGTCAACCATCCAAATTTGTACCCATCTCTAGCCTCAAGTTTAAAATAATAAATAAAAATGGCTTATTTTCAGAGGTGGGTGGGAAGTCCTAGGAGCAATGATTTTCTGTCCTTTGGGTTTGCCCGCCCCTGCAGATTCCTGCACACTCCCAAACCCACAGGAAACAAACCAAACATGTCCCTCCAGATCTTTCTTTGATTACTTTTTTTTTTGGTTCAAAATGGTAATTTCCAATTATTTCTAGGCCTTGATGTAGCCAGCTGATACGGATGGTGGTGTGAAATTAATTAAGCCGCCCAGAGTAGTCGATTGACTAGATGGGCGGGGTATAAATGTAATAAATAAATAAATAAATAAATAAATAAATAATTCAAATTATTTTTACACCATCCTTCACCTTAAGAAGGACTCAAGGTGGCTTCTATCATTAAAACACAATATTGCAAGCTAAAAACAGTAAGCATATGAATACTATCAAACAGATACCACACTAAAAGACAGTAAACAAAAGCAACACCAAAACCCTATTCAAAACAGTAAGGCACAATTGTTCATTTAAAAGCTCCACTCAGGCAGCCAGTCATTAAGGGAAAGGTCTTTGTCTCTTTAGAGAAGGACAACAAAGATGGGGCCAGCCTAGCCTCCAATGGGACGGAGTTCCAAAGTCTTGGAGCAGCAACAGAGAAAGCCCTCTCCTGAGTCCCTAAGCCTTCTGACTTTGCCAGCCATCTCTTTAAGTGCTAGAACAGAAAGTTCCTCTTTGAACTACAGGTAGTGGAGCCTGCTTAACACTATTTCGACTAAAAGTTCTCTTAAAGTTGAAAAACAAAACTCAGCACACGGGAGAGGAGACAAGACTGGAGTTTTAGCTGTGGTGTTTTTAATGTGCAGAAATTCCTTTCATCTATGGTGGATTCAGAAATGCCATACCCTTGTCTACATGGCCTTTTAACATATTTCTAAGGTTTTTGATTTAGTATTTTCAGACAGTGGATAAATGAATCCGTGGATAATAGTCCCATGGACAGAGGGGCCCAACTGTACTGAGAGGCCTAGGGTAGAATGGTCATTACATGTTTCTCATAGCACTCCATGCCATTTTATGCAGGCTTCTTCATGTGTGAGCTTCTCCCAGGCAAAGTCTCGGGGCAATTGTGTGCTGTGCCCCACCCCAAAATGCTCTGCATCTTAGATTCTGAAATGATTTGTTCTACTCTAGAACCTCTATATTCTACCACCTAAATTTTTTTCTCATTAAAGCAGGATGTTTATTGCCACAAAACTTATATCATGCCATTGTCACTGCGATGGGAAAACTATCTAAAACTTGTATTTCAATAGAACATGTATAATTATTTATCACAAAGGTCAATACTCCAGTCTACACATACAATTTTGAACAGAAATTACTTTTCTTTCTTATTAATTCTAATAATTACATCCCAAATCTAGTGTCACAGGCATTCTTTTTGAAAAGTGATTGAAGATCTGAAGAAAATAGGTTTTCTAGGGTCTTTAAATTAGCAAGAGATATAATGATTAATTAGGCATGCTGTTCCATTTGTGTTTTTCTAGTAATCTAAAATTCAGGTAGAATAAGTGCTTGGATGAAAGGTTAATAAATAAAACATTATTAAAAGTTTATAAAACTCTTTTAAAATCAGAAGCTTCAGCAAGCTGTAACTATTCTTAGTGAAATGCAGCTTTTTTTTTGTAAATTGCTCCCCTTTGGCAAAAAATCAATAAAATACAAAATTCTCTAATTAGCTGGAAACTCAGACTAAGTGCCCTTTCTTTTCAAATTTCAAATCATTATAAAGGTGGGGAAAAGCCTGGAGAAATTAACTTAGCAGAAAAAGCAATATGTAGATCACAAGATTTTTTAAATAAAAAAGCTATTAATTAATTGGCTGCCTCTTGGCATCAGGAAAATCTTCTCCAGCACAGAGACAGTTCATCAAAGCAGTCTGCCATGGTCAGCCTCCATGAGAAAGATTTCTCTGAGGATTGGGTTGCCAGTTTGCTTCTCAGGGTGTTTGCAACATATGCTTCTTTTGCTGACATCCACATTACTCTACCTTAGTGAGAGATGTTGATCTGCAACCCATAACTAAAATACTTAGCAATATTTGGAGGTAAAAAGATTGCCAGTCTGTTGCTGCATAACATTTTGGTGCTAGCTGGAGCAAATGAAAAAGGCAGGGTCCTTTCAGTACCTGAAGAAATACATCTGGCTATCCATCCATTTAGATATAAACAAGTCTACTGACTGGGAAGATCATCCCTAGTTTGCACTAGGTAATTCAAGAAACTAGGTATTTTAATATCTATAAATATTGCTAAAAGTACAGTCAGAAGCTTCTTTGACGAAGGGAAGGGAAGCTGTCCACATAGGCAGCCACTTAATTCATGGAAGCTTATTCCATAATGAATATGCTAGCCTTTAATGTGTCCCAAGTTTTTTTTTGGAGGGTTTGTGCGTTTTGTTTCGATGCCATAGGGTATCATATCTGTTGCAGAGTTTTGAATTGTTGTTTAAATTTATCTAGTTGTTCAGTAAAAGTGCAGGGATTCATAGAGCAAAATAGCTTCAGATTCTCTACAGTAGGCCACCCCACTTTTCACTAGCTGGCACTTACAGTCTTAATAACTGAGATGTTAGTAGGAGAAAGAATAAAAGGTTTCAGTACTCACAATTGAACAGATCAAACAGAAAACTGACAAACAGAACTGCTTTTAGCAACAACTCAACAAACTTCAGAGAGGGAAAAAAGCACTGAGCAGAGAGGAGGGTCTCTCTTTGAATTCAGAGGCAGGAAGGAACCATTGGTTAGTGCTGGATAGATTGACAGTCATCCCAGCCGAGAAAGGTCCCTCCCAGCCACACCTATTCCAGGCAGCATGCCAGGTTATAAAAGACTCCAACAATATCTACCATTTGTAACTAATGCATGAGACAGTCTGTCCGTATTAACTGTACATTTATATAGATATAAATGATATGTCTCTTTTCATTAAAACTGAAGGAGGGGGGGGAAAGGAGGGAAGGCACCAGCAGAACAAAATGAAAATGAACTTAGCAGATAGCAGACAGAATTGCTTCAGCTGTCTTGAAGTAAGCGGTTCACTTGCCTGTGAAAAAACATCAGACAATTCAAAAGACATTGGGACTTCATGAATTTTTTAAATTTATCTTTTCTCCTTTCTTTCCATTAGAAGATCATCTCACAGATGCTTTTGAGTCCAGACTGGAAACCACAGGGCTTCTCTATGGTTTAGGAAATTCTAGAGTTCTCTAAGGCTTCCATGGGGACAACCTTCTGTCAGGCTCACTGCAAGCTTTGACAGGTCTGGTATTCCCCTCCAGTTTAGCTCAGGGGTAGCCATGCTTGAATCTGCACAGCTTGGAAACAGATTTGCTAGTTGAAGGAAGGAGTGTTTGATGTTGCTGTGTACAGTGCTGCCAGAGACTGAGGTGTTCAACCCTGGCCAATGGCGTATGGTAACTATTCTCAGGTTCAGAATTTGTCATGACCCCAAAGTGTTACTCTTCTGATTTTATAGGTAGTATTGTTATAATTGGAATGGTCTGAGAGGTGCTCTTGCTGAAAACCCAATCAAGCCTATGGACTTGAGGACTCTGAAATGGTTTGAATGCATCTGGGTTCAGTGTGAGCAAAAAAGGACCCATCACCACATCCTAAAAGATGTGTCATATGCTAATAGATTTTCTTAAAGTCCTGAGGAACTCTAAGTCAGTCTTCTTCAACTTGGTTGCTTCTAGACAAACTGGATGACAGCTCCAGTAGAAACTGCAATCAATACACCTCAAGGCATTCAATTTGACAAAGGCTGATTATTCATTCATTCATTTATATTCTGCCTTTTACTGCCTACAGAGGAGGAAAAACTGTAATATTAAAATTTATTTATTTACATGCTGTCTTTCTCCCCATAGGGGACAAAGGCAGCTCACATTAATTAAAACTGTGCAATAATAAGTTGAAAATACTATACAAAGCTATAGTTAAAAACAATTAAATATTAATTTAAATTTTAAAAATATTTAAATACTTTTAAAAATTTCTAAATTTGATAAAGAGAGCAGTCCCTTGTGTCAATAAACTGGAAAATAAGGGGATGGTGGTTTCTGTCACCTTTGAAACTCAGGCCTGTTAGCTTGTGCTGGAATGGGAAGGCCAGAAGAGAATGGGAGTAATTGCCTGCTAATTGGAAGGGTTTGCCAGCAATGTCTTATTAGCATGAGAAGGATTTTTTCAAGGCCGTCACTCACTCACTCCTGGTACCAGCTAATTAAGAGTAACTGGTTTCAGCTGAAAGGAAGGAGGGGGAAGGGAGTTAAGTTATGTTGGAAAAAGTTACTTCTTTCTGGGAGATTCAGGGTGACTCGAAGCCTGATTGGTAGAATTCCCTCGAAAGGTCTGGAAAGGTGGATGATGGGTATAAAAATGATATGGGGAATTTGCTTAGTTTATCCTAGTTTAGCAGAGGAGAATGCTCTGCTCATCTGCTGTCTTTCTATTTGTTTTATACTCTGGAAATATGCTGAAATTCTGCTTGAATGTAAGTAGTCTAGGATAATTAGCTTCCTTATCTTCTGTTAAATCTATTCTGGAATTGTCCTTGTCTTAAACCCTTTGAATGTGTATTTAATTCACAACTTTTTGACTGCTTTTGAACTTTTTGGAACTAATTTTTAGAAACTGCTTGTGACTTTATTTCTTTTTTTACTTTTTTGCAACATCTTTATTAAAATAATAAAATGTTTACAGCTGTTTGGTTAATTTGGATTAATAGAGGATTAATTGGTACTAAAGAAAAGCCTTACCTCATGCCCTTACTGAATCTTTTCTATTTTGTGCATATTTTGTTTGAAGAGGATTTTGTTGAAAGTTCTTGATCTCAGACAAACTTGTATGGGAGAACAGAGTCTCTCAAATGGGCTGTTCCCAAATAATAGGCAGCTCCATGAATTTACATGCTTTGATGTTATAAAAGAAATGACACATTGTAAAAGAAATGAGTTCTAGGACAGAATAAATACTTATAGTAGTGAAAAACAAAACAAAAATCCCTAGACCATTAAATAACAACTTTTCTGGAAATCCAGAGTTTCACAAACAGATGATAAAACTCATAGGAGTTGATGAAATGCTGTCATGTAACATTGTGGAGGATCTATATTTTAACAATTTTTTTAAAAGTATCTTTCAATGGTTGTTGTCAGCTAATGCATGTTTTGCATCTTACTATAGGGCTTTGGCACACCTGGAGTAAACAGAAGCCAATATCCAGTGGCCACAGCAGTCTTTGTTCATTTGTAACCAGTTTAGCTCATGATGCCTTAAAATTAGCCAGTTGTCCTGATTTTACTTCTCAAATTTCATTTTGAAATCATGAGTTTATGTACATTTTCTCCATTTTCCCCCACTAACATAGCAAGATCTTCATACACCATTTATTTATTTACTTTATTTTAAATATCCTCCCCTTTCTCCTAAAAAAGGACTGAAGGTGGCTTACATAGTTAAAAACACAATATTAAAAGCTAAAAACGGTAAGTTGTTCAAATACTAAAACAGGATTAATAACATTATATTAAAAATGCTAAGTATAAGTGTTACAAAAAAACATATTTAGAAGCAACAAAGTATGAACCATCCTGCTTATTGTCTCCTAGACAGTCAGTCACTAGAGAAAAGCCTGCCTGAAGAGGAAAGATATTTGTCTGCTTGCAGAAGAACAGCAAAGATGGGAGCAGCCTGGACTTCTGTGGGAGGGAGTTCCAGAGTCTGAGAGCAGTGACATGCAGAGATACGGTATGGGCAAACACTGATACAAATACTGAAGAAAAATGCTCCTTTGAAATGGGAACATGCCACACTAGGTCCCAAAGGCATAACATCAGTCAGGGTCAGCATAAGCAAGCAGTGTAGAAATAATTGCCACAGACTTTGTTGACCAGCTTCTTTCTTCTCAAGAGTTCAGTCTTATACTCATCTGCACTTTTAATACTGAAACATCATTACATTGTCGTTTAAAATTTGAAAACAAAACAAATACACCCACCAGTGACAGCAAATCACTGTGTTTGATAGGAGAAAGCAGAGAACATGTTAATTTTCTAGGATGTTAGGTCTGTGAGTTTGTGCAGAAAAACAACAGAGTCTGGTGGCAGCTAAAGGATTTTATTGGATTACAGCCTGCTTCTTTTGATGCAATGGGCTGCTGTCCAAAATAGCTTATGTTAAATTAAATTTCTTACTCTTCAAGGTGCCATGAGACTCCTTGCTGTTTTCCCCCCCTGGCTTTGTGTTAAATTATAGGTCTGCTGAGCCAAACTTTTTGGGTAATAGTTTGAGACCTTTACACTCTGCAATGGTATGGTTATGGAAGGAGTACCAGTTGCCAGAGGAGAAAGGTACTCCTGTACTTTTTGTTACACCTCAGTGGTTGGCATTACAGATGGAGAGGTGCTATAGTAACTACCACAAAAAATATGTAAAAGGTTAGAAAGGGTTTCACCCCACCTTATAAAGCTTAAAAAAACCTTTAGTTTGTTTATTGGTCTAAATAAGTATTGGTGTCTGCATGATTTATTCAGTGGATGGAGTTCAGTCTTTGGCTTGACCATCTAGGCTTTGGTGCGATCCAACCTGAGCATTTACTCAGCTAATAGTTGATGACTAATTCCATCCACAGAACTGGTAAAGCAGACCTTGGAGGCTTACTTTTAAGAACAAATACAATGACATGATGAAGCTACTTTGGGACCCAGAGCATTATCCTATTGGTCAGTTATGGAGTGGCTTCATCATGTCATTGTATTTATTCTTCTTAATAGTAACCTTCCAAGGACTGCTATAAACCCCTGGTCTAAGAGCCTCCTGACCTATTTGAACAACTGAGAGCCATGGACTGAGTTTTGGGAGACCAACTTGTCACTCAATTTATGAAACTCACTGGCTGAGCTTGATCCATTCCCTTTCTGTCAGACTAAAATACCCCGTAGAGCCATTCTGAGAAAAACCAAGCTGGGAGAGAGAGAACTTTGTTTTTGTGCTGGCCACACCTCACTGGAAGAAGAGAGGGATATTAAACTCACAAACTAATGAAAATAAAAGCAAAAGGAAGAAAGTAGCTTGAGTGAAGACATTGCCCAACTAAAAAGGGTAGTTCTGGAATCTGAGCTTCATCTCATTCCAACTATGCACTACCACTTTTCTAGCACTCCTAAGCACTGTAAGCTATGCATCTGCTCTTTACTCAAATGGACAGGGACCCAATTTCTCCCCTAGTCTTGGAATCCATCCATCCATCTTTTTCTAAGCCTAATATAAGGTTGTTGATGAAACATGCCAGAGCAGTTTTCACAGTGTGGGAGGTGGGTGCAGACTGTAGGTTGGGTGACCACTTACGTCCTATTGAAACCTTGCTTTTTACCTCATATAGGATTCATAGTTCAGTGAAGGACCAATGCCCTAGCAATGTAGCAAGTCTACAACAACTACCTATACTGAATGAGATAACTGTTGTGATCAACTATTCTGCCACACCTAGCACTGAAACATCAAAATATACCCCTGTCTCTTCATACTGTGATCTATGGTTGGTGGAGCTAAAAATGTATTTTAAAACACATCCCCATTAAAATTATTACATATGGCACATGATGGTCCTCACAACATCATTCAAACTCAATGCATTTGCCATTATTTTTAAGTATTATCTTTTTTCCTTTTCACATGCAGTATAGATTGTTATTGTCCATACAATACAGATTTGAAAAGTTTTTTAAAAAATACATTGCAGTTTAATGGAAGGAACAAATAGGGCAGCTGGCAAGCAGCACACATCATGTGTGCCGCAATTCTCAATGAGATGATAGATATTCACCACCAGCTGTTTGGAGTGCAGCAATGACTGTGGACCAATTGACCAGGGATTATTACTTCCTCCCTACTTAAGGTGAAGTGTTTTCATATTCTATCACTACCACTGATGAAGGACCATGTGGGGAACAGTGGCAAGTGTTGCATAATAAAATAGTCTCCCAACCAACGGTACCTTTTTAATTGACCTATATATTGTGCCAGTTTAAAACTGGTCAGAAAAATGACTGCGGCTGTTCTAACAGTCATGCTCTCATAAAGCATAATGACCTTTTCAATTAACATGACATGGAGCAATAGAATGCCTTTTTTACCTGGGTTGGCAGAAGATGGTACAAAGGTTGAAGGGGTGAAAATACAAGATGTGGAGTCTTCCATCGTACGTGCTACATGTAGAAGGGCAGACTGCTGATGAGCTCTCTCTATCTCTTCACTATCCAGGCAAACTTCTAAGCAGTTTATAACAGTGTGGGCTTATTTATAAAGCCGATGATCTGGATTTACGCAGCATTCATCATACTGATTTCAACAGGATGTAATGATTTTAAATCCTCAGTTTCTGCTTAATACAGTCCTAAAACATCTATCAATCAGCATGCACCATCTGCATTGATTTATATATCTCCAGTGCCAATCTGAAAGTGTGGGACAGAATCCAATGATGTGCTGCTGTAATCACCAGAATTGGCCCAGCTTTGCTTCAAAAACTCCAATTTAATGGGCTGGTAATTTGGGACAGCACAAACATATAGAGACGCTGGGTCCTGTGGAGGACAGGGCTTGTTGGCAAGGAACAGGATAGGCGAGACAAGGGAGAAGGGTTAGCAGCTGGGGTTAGGAGGCTACAAACAAAGCAAAATGTTAAGAGGCTCAAGAGAGTAAATGCATTGCGGGAGGCACACATCTCTGCCAAAGTCATAAAGTTGTGCCTGGATCTTGGTATCTCTCCTTTCCAGTTTGAGAGCTTGAGTGATAACAGTTGCCCAGGCAGCCAAAGCATTATATTACTAAGGCAGCTGAAGCAGGTGTGTCTGCTTGTCGTTTCCCATTTTATTTCAATCTGATGCTCACAGTACTCCTCACTGGTCCCACCTGTACTTAGAACCATGCTCAGCTTTGCCTACAAAGCAAATCTGTAGTAGAAACATGGCACTAGGCAGATTGCACAAGTGAAATTTATACTACAGATGACTGGATGCTTGTTTCTTGGAAAGAATAGCTGAAAATACTCATGGAATTGTTTTCTAGGTGGGTGCCAGATTTTTGATGGTGCCCCCCCCCCCAAGCCAACACCACCTGTGCACACTAGGAAATACATAGTATCATTTTCAGACAATATGAAAGGTACAGGTGTGGGTCCCCGGACCCCCCTTTGCTAGATTGCAACCACAGCTTTTTGCTGGAATGGGCCTCTGTTTTTCAGGTCTTTTCTTTACTCATGAGTACTAAATGAAACATGCATGAAATGAAACTTGGGAGTGGCAGCTTTCTGTAGCCTGCGGTCCATTGCAAATATGCACAAAGAGGAACTCTTACATAGAGCCCTAGATGCAGACTTCTGAGTATCACCAAATTAATTTTGTTTTCAAAATGCATTTTCTTCCACACTTCAGAATTAATTTAAGCAATCCAGCATATGAAGCCAACACTTCTACCAAAAGTAGAGCTTCTGACAATACAAATTCTTACAGATGCTTGTGAGTCATCCCATTATTTTTGTGACTCCTGTGGTAAATCTCCAGCCAAGAAACCAATATTATTGCAATTGCCTTGGATCTTATACTCTGCAGTCATTTTCACCAAAATGGTTTCCTCATGCACAATAAGAGAAGCAGAGCAAGAAAAATAGCAGCATATCAATCTATCAGCAGGAAAAATTACAGAGCAATAATAGCAAAAAGACATTCCAAAAATGAATTCATACCAATAAAGCTTCATCCCAACTGTATTAAATGCAAAAAAGAAAATCTGATTAGACTAGTATTAAAGTAGCAGTTAAGAGTCACTACACATCAGGAAATGAGCAAGTTGAATTTCCACTTGCCATGCTAACTCATATATATTAAATATCCTTTATAGTTTGGTGTGCATTTTGTAATAACAATAATTTATTCAATGCACATTTCACTTTAAAAATGAGTTTCACATAAAATTTGTCCATGTTATCAGTGTTTCTATATTTTTTTTTCCAACAAGTCTCCACGTCCTTGAGTATTACACAAGCAAAATGGTGGACAGGGCAAAGATTCATACACTGAACTAATGAATATATCCTGCTTTCCTCCCTGGATGGAAACCTATTAGTGCAGTCTCCTCTCACTTTCTTGTGAAATTCAGCCCTGAAAACTGGTTAGTTGCATGCTTGGCCTTCTCACCCCAAAAGTCAGGATTTACAGGGCCTAGTAGGCCCTTCCCAAGATAAAATTTCCAGCACCTCTAGATTGTCCTCACTACAAGACTCCTCTGGCTGGAGCATGGCATTGTTGCCCTGAAGACATTAATTCTAGCATTCGTCAGCACTAGTTATGCTGGCTAGATCTGATGGGAACTGCGGTACAAAAACTGCCCAATACATGAAAAAAGAAACTAGGGAGCCTGTTATACTCCAGAAGTTAAGTCTTTCATTGAGAGCAGCTGAGATACTGGAAAGATTAGGATGACAGCTGAGTCACTGCTTCTTGAACTAAAGGTGAATGGAGGACAGTTGGAGAGAGGGCATCAGCCAGCTCAAATCCTTAACAGCCTATAGCAAATATTCTAAAGGGCACACAACGTTGGAGCTGGATTGTGGTGGGTATATGTTGTGAGGCCTGAACAGTAGCAGATATCTTACAGTGTAGAGATGGACTGCACACTTTGTTACAAGTTGCATTTCTTTCTTCTTTTTTCTCATGGCATGTAAGCAATAAGAAGGTACTTCACTAGAAGAATTCCTGCCATTTAAATGCAGCATTTCCCCCAGTGATATAAGTTCTGCTGTTTGTTGCAACTACTAAGTTGGTGTCAATAAAAAGTACTTATCCACTGATTTGCATGGCACAATTGGGAGTTAACATTTCTGCATCTAAAATAAAGTGTACATGTTAAGGTCAACTGAGATTCTCAAATGCAGGGTTGTTGTAAAGAAGGCACACAAATGCAGTATTGCAAAATCACTGAATCTTAACAACTATTGATCAAGCTCAAATCCCAACTGAACCGCAAAGCTTGGTGGGAGATTAAAGGAAGGTAACTACTCTCTACCACCTATACTGTCTTCTGGTGATGCTGTATGGAATTTAAAAATGCAAAGAAAATTATGTACAATGCTTAATACAAATTTATTAAATGGGTATATAGCCATAGGCATTGCCTTGAGAATACTGAATGAAAAACAAATTATTAAAACTGGCAAAGTAGTTTCTATGTAATAAGATAGACATTATTTACTGTAGTAATTAAGCAGTCAACAAGAAACACAGAGAAAAACAATGCTTACGAAAATGTATACAGAGGAAAATTCACCCATTCTGAATTAAAACAGTTAAAGAGTTTTTATATAATAAATATACACTAATAGTAGACCCAAAGCATTCTTGAGCTCTAGCCTTGAAGAAAACATGTGATGGCCAATTGTTTAACTAGTATATAGAGATGTTTCTTTGCACTCCACTTTGCATGGGGATGGAGTGAGACTCACCGTTGTTATATTGTGTTCGAACTCTGAGACAGACCAAAGGATAAGACAGATACCACTACTGTATATTTTGCGCAACCACAATCCTCAGGGGGTGGAAAGGGAAGTCCCAGAGCCAGGTACTTGTAATTATCTCCAAGAGACTGGATAAATAATTCAGGCCCTCCGTGCTTCTCTCCCCTTTCTAACTGGGGCAACTTTGGTTTGCATGCAGAACACATAAAGTCATCAGCGCTGGTTAGATATGATTTAAGGAAGGGCTAAGCTGTATTTCATATTTAAAAGGAGGGGACACAACTCATTCTTTAAAAAAAGTCACACAAAGGCAGAGCAAAAGGCTGCTTCCTGGGCATAGCTTAAGTAGAGAAAAAGCATATTTTGAGTACCTAACAGAGTAAAAAGTAATAAAAATGAAATTCACTACTGTGTCTATCTTAAGATTATCCTAAAATTATTCATAGCTGTGAGGCTGTCTTGGTTCTTTGGGATCTGCCACTATGGTTCCAGTAAGGACCTGGGTGTCTACACTACAGGTTCACACACTCTACAGCTAGTTAAAGAGCAAGACTGATAGTGTAAAGGTACCTGAATGAGTCTTGTTGGCTAATCTGTGAGTCATCATCAGCAACGGCATTCACATTATTTATCATCATAATCATTATTGATAACACAGGCTAGTTATGATAATCATAACCATTATTGATATAACAGGTGAGTTATCTCATGATGTTAACCCTTTCTCGGCATTGTGTTTGTTAATATGAAGGGCAAGTAAGTTGCAGTTTGTGATACCACCTAATGGCATGGCTGAATTTGCTGATTCTCCATAATTATATAGTGACTTAGTGATATCTAACCATATTTTATCTTCTGATGCCTGACGGTATTCTGAGCCACTTTTTATATCCAGCTGCCAAGCCTGTTGTTTAAAACCACCAATATTTGCTGTATTAATCATTTTTGTTCTCAGGAAACAAAGGGATAATCAATTGTCACACATACCCCAATGCCTTTTTCATGGTATCAAAAATCACGGAATGCAGAAATCAATAGGTCAAAGCAGGTAACAGGGCCAAAAATCATACCTAACCAAATATGGCAAACATTTGTGTTTTTTTAACGACAACTCCCATGTCTTTACTTCAAAAAATCCAAACATTTCCAGTCTCTACAGACAACTGTGAGGATGCCCCTCTTGTAAGGATGCCCCCATCTGAGAATGCACAAAAAGATTTTTTTCCCCTGAATGCTGTCCTCTAGCTCCCCAAAAAGTACAGTTTCTATCGTTTGGAAACAAGAGACAAAAATAAAGAGCTCTCTTAACCCAGCAGATGGTGATTAATCAGGAAAGGACTTTCCCATGTCATTGGCAGCAGTGGGATTGTACCGAGTAGGGAAGAACAGAGAAAATCAAGATCTTAAAAATGATGGCTTACTCAGTGCTGTGTAGCTTCACTTGTTGGTGTTGTCTTTCCCCACCTCCAGTTGTCTGGCATCTTCTCACAGAGTTCCTATACCACTGCTCTTGACTTCCCCATTTTACATCCCTCTAAGTCTCTTATCCTCTCCAAGGGAGAAAGTAGGCAGGACCTTGGAGGCAATGCCTGAGGCTGCTGCTGTGCTGATTTTTTTTCCTCAGCTCTTTTTGCCAGTTACCTGAGAAGGAGATGCAGGAGAGCTATTTTCTGCTGATCTACCAACACCCACACAGTCTATCAAATAAGATGTTTGTAAACCTGGTCACATTTTTGCAAGATTTGAAAACAACTTGCAGTAGGATAGATGGTACAACCTGTCGACATAAGATGTAATTCCACCCAGTGAGGAAAGTTGAGCTGTGGAAGGCCACAAGAACAAATAAGATCAACATATCAGAGCTAGATTTATTCAGTCATGTGGTCCACTCCCTTCGTGTTGATGGCTTATTACAACAGGAGGATAAGCGGAAGGACTGGCACTAAGCCCCCCTGCATGATGAAGATGGTGATAATAGTTCTCAGCCACCTCCTGTGCATTTAGATTGTTCAATTAAACAAAGAGTGTGTGTTATTGGCAGAGATGATGCACACATTACATAGAATCTGCTGGAATAATAACAACCTTTCATGTGATTAACACTGGGTAGGAGGGAGCTTTCACAAGCTAAGGTGACTGCCTCTTTTTGCCACTAATCAATTAGCAGAGTTTGTTTTTTCCACCTCTGGCATTTGAGGCAAGCACCGAAGCTTCTGCTCTTCTTCTTCCTGTTTATCCTGCTTGCCTTTGTTTTTTGTCTCTGCTCCAGATCCTTTTTGACCATGGGGGCAGTTTTTCCCATGGGTGGAGACTACAATCTTCCTTTTATTCTGTCCAGTCCGCTGATGAGGCTCTTCAGCAGCGCGGGCCGCCATTATCCCCTTCCTGGGATAGCGCGAGACATTGCGGTCTTGCAAGAACGACCTAAGAGGGGAGGGGGAAGGAGTAGTATATTTAAAGAAGCTTTCCACCTACCTTGGGTCTCTTCCTTTCGGACAACCCGCCCGCCCTCCCTGAATACTAGTGTGAGTTTTTCTGGTCGCCTTTTGGGGCCGGATAGGAATTTTTGACCCACATCCTGATTGGCCTTGGAGGTGGGGATTTTTTGCCTATCTCACACTGGTCAAGGTGCGTTGGCATATTGAGAGGTGATCAGATTTGGTCACACAGGTGGGTAGTGTGGATAAAACAGTTTTCTGTGAGTCCCCCCCCCCACAACCACAGGTAATGTATAGCTCATCTGATCTCCCAGTGCTGCGGATCGTGCGATTACAGTGCTTGGGGGAGAAGATCCGCTGGGGCCGCTCCTGGACCAACAGTCAACAAGAAGGAGGGGGCTTGAGGTCCAGGGGTGGTCAAATTTGGGCCAGCCGGGTTCTCGCTGTCTTCACGACTGCGAGAGCTTGGGGCTTGGGACTCGCCCATAATTTGGTAGGGGTCTGTTGAGACCCCTCTGCAGAACCTGATTCCGCACTATGGCAGGACCCCCCCTTTTTTTTTCATTGAGGATAATTAATAAAGTGCGGTCCATGTTTATTCCATAACAGTTGTCTCGCGTCTTTATTCCGGGGTAAGGGGATAATTCTGTTTGTAATGACTGATCACAACTGTAGGTAAAGACTTTTTTTTTCAACTTAATTTTTTTCCAGAGTAATCATTAACATACAAAGTGCCAGTTACTGTGAAGGGGGAAAACTCTAAGACTTGAACTACTCCCTTACACTATCTCTGTGCAGTTGTTGTTTGTACCTGACATTCCACTAACCAAAAGAAATTACCAATTATCCACAACAAATCTAAGCACAGAGATATTCACTTGGTGTGTCCTTTTTGCAAAAGGAAATGCTATGTGATAGGACGTCATGTCCATCTTGATGGCTACTGCCACTAAAAGAGATGTACCTTGACTTCCCAACCCCCTCCATGCATCAATAAAGACCTCATAGAGGAGGTCCAACCCACGCTCTGCCTTTTTGTAGATCCTCCAATCTGATCCTTGTCCAGATCCATGGTGGTATTTGTGTATTTCTCTCTCTGTGTGTGTTCTGTGCCATCAAATTGGAACTGACTTATAGTAACCCTAATAGGGCTTTCAAGGTAAGTGACATTTGAACCCTGTCTCCAGAGTCCTAGTCCATTACTCTGTCCACTATACCACACTCTAGTTCTCCATATGTGCCTCACTGCATTCTAGCAGATGATCATTTAAATCATTAGCACAACTGTTTGTGAATCTAAGTATCTTTTCCCCTTCTACCTGAGGGAAATAAATGGGTGGAATCGCTGAATGAATTGTGAATCTATTTTTTTTAAAAAAAAATCATATGTCATGCCAGTTGCATCCACATTGTATGACAGAATATTTCCACAGGGAGCATGCCTCAAGATTTATGTTTTTAGGTGAAGGAGGAAGAAAGAAATGAGAGAAACAAAGATATGCTTCCAGTAAAAAATGGGACAGTGTTGATTCTCTCCTTTTAATTTTCAAGAGACGGGCCATATTTGTTGAATGGTCATAAGTAAAGCTCAGAGTGAAATCGATGTTATACATGACAATAAAAAAAAGATTGGATGTTATACTTCATTCAACATGCTGTTGACTGTTCCTAAAACAGCAAAAGTGCATGTAATGACCCCCACCCATTTCTGTCACATCTGGGAGAATCTTTCCTAAGACTTGTTGTCAAGGCACTCTGTTTCCCTGCCTCTAAGAGCAGCACCCAAGGATATAAGGAAGGGAATATCCTTCAGTTCCAATTTTGTCCCATTTCATTGTATCCTTATTTTGTATTGGGTTGCAAGACTTCCTTTTTCATTCCTGCATCAGAATTTGTTTGCACTGTTATTTACCTAATGTGTGCATTTCCTAGTGTGTGTGTTTTCCTCCACTGACTAAAGTGTGCCTGTGCATATTTTCACCCAGTTGTATCCATTATTAGCACTGAAAGATACTTCAAAATAAGGAAGAGGGAGGAGAAATAAGCCTGCTTATTAATGTTTGCGGTATATTTTGTGAATTGCAGTCCATTTCCTGAGATACTATACATTTGCGGGGAAAAAGGTTGCACTGTTTGCAGTGCACTTCATTTCTATAATACAACCTTGCAAATTGTGGATTTTCTCACAGTGATTTTCTCAACTCTTGGAAGGTGTGTAAAGGCTACTTTTGTCAAATCTAGTGAAACACTTTTCTATCTCTACAGGGATATAGAGCAGAACTAGAAAAATGCAGAAAGCTATGATAGTGGGACAGAGGAGAAGATTTAACACACAGTCGCTATTTTGGGTGGCAGCCATCAAGCTATTAATGTAATGTGCAGCTGTGGCTCATGGTTCAGCATTGTTACTGAAAATGGCTGTATTATAGCCTTGCATGGATCTAACAGGAAGCTGTATGAAAAATGAAGATGACAATGACCTACTACAATTACTGTTACTATCCTGTAACATTTAGTTCAGTTCTATCCTGCTGTAGCAGGCAACATAGAGGGCTTAGATGTTCCACAATCTAGTTCTCAGGGTATATAAGTTGTAGCCAGAAAAAAAATGGAGGGAGGTGATGTGGAGAAATGACAATAATGCATGGTAATAGTCTTCTTATTATTCATTTGTGTTAGGAACAGTCCAGTGGTGCTTCTAAAATGGAAGGATCAGCCAACAGGGTGCCTTCATTTCCCAGGGGGACACCTGAATGTGCTCACCATTTGCTGGTCTGGAGCATTCAGGTGTGTGTTAACACAGTGCCAAGGAAGAAGCACATTGGCAGTGATTGTAGAGAAGCAATTGTTGCTGCCCATTAATCTGGGGAGAGTTATAAAGCCATTTCCAAACAATTTAAAAATCTATCAGGAAGATTATTCATAAGTGGAAAACATTCAAGGAAGTTGCCAATATTTCCAGGAGTGGAGGTCCAAGCAAATTCATATCAAGGTCAGACCATGCAATGCTCAGAGAAATTGCCCAAAACCCAAGAGTTGCATCTCAGACATTACAGGCATCAGCATGTTAAATGTTAAAGTTCATGATAGTACAATTAGAAAAAGACTGAACAAATCTGGTTTGTTTGGAAGGGTTGCCAGGAGATAGCCTTGTTACCCACGGGATTCATGTTCTTTATATCCTGGGGTGAGGGACCAGGAGAGGAGAGAGACCCTAGCCAGACTACTGACAAGAAGATCATACACCAAATTTTTAGGTTAAACACTATTCATGTAACATTTATTGCTTCCATTCATTTAAAACATAAGACAAAGTTATCAAGAGGCCTTTTCCACACTTCATATGCACACATACTTAAACACACCAAACTCTTCCCTAATGGTTGATCAGTCCTTCAGTAAGAGTGATGGGAGCAACATTGCAGTGCTGTTTGAAGCCCACAGTCTCTTTCTGGGTGATCCTTGTAAGCATCTTCCTTGTGGACCGTGCCTATGGGCTGACCCTGGGTGGGCATAAGCAAGCAGGGGGTGGACCCTGATTTCCTGGGCAGGTACAGTCTGTTGTTGCCATGCAGGAATGCTTCTTGCACGTTTACAACTTGCTTCCTTTACCTCAGTCCCTGTTCCATCCAGTCTGCTACCCCTTTCTTGTCTGGAAAACTGCTTCCAGCCAGCCTTCTTCCCTTTTCTTATCATCCCATCTTCCCTTGCAAGTCTCCATCTTCTTTTTAGGCCTGGAGTACTGGTCTTTCTGGAACCCACACACGCTGTCACTCATAACAGACTTTCTGGAACCCACACACTCTGTCACTCATAACAGCCTCTTCTTTCTAAAAAGAACATGGCAGCATGGCTTACTGTAGGTTTGCAAAGTTGCATCTGGACAAACCACAAGACTTCTGGAACAATGTCCTTTGGACAGACAAAACCAAAGTGGAGATGTTTGGCCATAATGGGACAATGCCATGTTTGGCAAAAACCAAACATAGCATATCAGCACAAACACTTCATATTAACTGTCAAGCACGGTGGTAGAAGGGTGATGATTTGGGTTTGTTTTGCAGCCCCAGGAGCTGGGCACCTTGCAGTCATGAACTCCTCTGTATACTACCGTATTCTAGAGTCAAATGTGAGGCCATCTGTTGAACAGCTAAAGATTGGCTGAAATTGGATCATGCAACAGGACAATGAACCCAAGCAAACCAGCAAATCTACAACAGAATGGCTGAAAAAGAAAAGAATTAAGGTGTTGCAATGGCCCAGTCAAAGTCCAGACCTCAACCTGATTGAAATGCTGTGGCAGGACCTTACAAGAGTTGTGCATAAACAAATGCCCACAAACCTCAATGAACTGAAGCAACGTTGTAAAGAAGATTGGGCCAGAATTCCTCCACAACGATGTGAGAGACTGATAAAGTCATACAGAAAACAATTACTTCAAGTTATTGCTGCTAAAGGTGGTTCTACAAGCTATTGAATCATAAGGTGTATTTAGTTTTTCACACATTTCTCCATTTTGGCTTTATTTTTGTTAAATAAGTCATGGCACGGTGTAATATGCCATGTGCCATTGTTCATCTGAGGTTGTATTGACCTAATTTTCAGACCTGCTAAGGACCAGATGACTTTTATTATATCCTAATACATAAAACCATATAATTCAAAGACGGTGTACTTTCTTTTTCACTTGACTATAGAATCATTTGCTGTCTCTTTCTCTACAAATAGTTATTCAGTGAACTGTTTTCTTTACTCAAAGCACATGGTTCCTGCACTTGGTTGTACTGTGCTAGTTAGTAATAATAATTAGTCTTGGTAAAAGAAATAATAATTGATCTTGTTAGTAGTAAAAGCATTTACAAGATTTCTTCTCAATCATGTTTTGTAGACTTGAACATTGGAATAATGTCTGGCAGACTGTAATATGAACAAATTGCCTGCATATTAATGTATCAGAATTATGAAAGTTTGCTAAAATTCAGTCAGTGGAAATACAGTGGAAGTCATGTACTTTTGCTACACCAGATTAACTCTCTCAGGCTAGTTTTTACTGACAGGTGAGGTTGTGACTGGGCTGCATCACTTTGGATAACTAATACTGTCAGATCTCAGAAGTAACATGTTGCCTGCAGCTCATTATTTCTCAGTATGCACATCTCAGTACACATGCACACACATTTTAGTACATTCCTATCATCCAGCAATCTCCCATAAGATCCATGATTAATGTTCACCACTAGCAGTAGGTAATGATCTCAGAAATCAGGATCAGTGTGTGGATGGCTGGTGAATCAGGATGGTGGTGGGGAGCCTCACCCCCAAATAGCTGCTCTGGAACAGTGATTGTGCCCTTTGAGGATGAAGAAGGAGTAGCCAAGAGTTGTGTGTGGCCCTAAGGGCTGCAAGCTGTGCACCTTTGAGGAAGATACAGTCATTTGTGGCAAGCATACAATAGAGCTACTATTTTCATAAATTGTTAAGTTGTTCTGAGTAAGACACTTCCAAACTCTTAACAATGGTGGCATAACCAAATTTTTGAAACCAGACTATTGGCGCTGTGGGTTAAACCGCAGAAGCCCTCTGTGCTGCAAGGTTGGAAGACCAGCAGTTGTAAGATCGAATCCACGCGATGGAGTGAGCTCCCGTCACTTGTCCCAGCTCCTGCCAACCTAGCAGTTCAACAGCATGTAAAAATGCAAGTAGATAAATAGGTACCGCCACGGTGGGAAGGTAACGGTGTTCCGTGTCTAGTTGCGCTGGCCACATGACCACGGAAACTGTCTACGGACAAACGCTGGCTCTATGGCTTGGAAACGGAGATGAGCACCGCCCCCTAGAGTCGGACACAACTGGACTAAATGTCAAGGGGAACCTTTACCTTTTACCTTACTACTACTAAAAACAAAACAAAACAAAAAACACACAATACTACCGAGACTGGTATAATTATAATGCTTACAGAAAATCATTACCCTTTTTTTGGCTTATATTTGTGAAATTCTGTTGTTGTTAGTTGGTTTGTTAACATAACCAGGTACATAATCTAAATCTAATACATATTCACACATAAAAGAAGAGCAGGATATTTGATACATTAGAGACGTATGGGGGGAAAAAACCCACCATATTACAAAGCAGTAAGTGGGATGTTGTAAACAGTGCATTACAGCTCTTTTGTTGATATTTTGAAAATAATTATGATTGTGAACAGTCAGAATGATTCAGTACAACAATTATGGTCATCACCAGCTGACAGGCCACCTAGGAAGACCCTTTTCAAGCACTGAGCTTTCTGTGACAGTAATGAGCTATTAAAGGGGGAAAATAGAGCTCTTACAAGTCAGAAGCTCAGCATCAAAGCTGAACATTGTTCTACAGAGTAAATCTGTACATAGATGCCTGATAACAGTTTCACAAATGCAGGCCCAGAGTCTTGCCCCACCTCTTCAACCTCATCAATAATATTTAAGAGCATCCTTTGCATCCAAGCCCCCATGGTGGAAAGAGTTGACAACAATGTCAGCTAAAACCTGAGCAACAAGACACTTTTTAATTCACCACAGAACAGAATGCAACCTCACAGATCTGCAATTGCTCGTAATTGCTGTCTACTAACTCCCACCACCACCCTGCTGCCCAGCAGTGCAGGTGCCTATTAATCTAAGGCATTAGAGCATTTTCCTTCTGCCTCAGGCCATAAGCAGACATTAATGATAGGCTGCAATTAGAGCTGAAAGTGGTTCAGTGTTGCAAAGAGGAAACTGAGGCAGTCTCTCCGTGTTTGTGAAATCAGAAGAATCCAGTGCTTTAGTGCAAAAGATGAACATTAAACAAAGCTAGTTGATTTGCATAATTCCAGAGGTGAGAGAAGGGAAATGTGTGACAGTCACATTTTGTTAAAAATGTCCTTCTTCCAGGCACAGGTTATTTTTAATGTTTGTTTCAGTTCTCAGTTTCTTTGACTTTGAGCCTTGGTGCACCTGTTTCCCTAGCCAGGGCCAGCTGTATCATTAGGAAGAGTGATGTGGTTTCATCAAGTAGCAGAGTTTACATATCACAACAGTGCAGAAATTGATAATTATTTATTCCCCCCCCCCCCCACAAGAAACCTCCAGGATTAGGGTGAGGTACCTACTGGATTTTCTGTCTCAGTTGCCAAAATTACATGGCTGGATTTGGCACTCTGGGTGGGCAGAGTCACTTTCTATTCTGGTCAGGGACTCAAATGTCTTAGACCAGCTTGGGCCCTATTCTTGGCCTTTGGTTAAATCAGCACTTAAGTATTCTGAAGGATTTCTGCCTACCTTACACCCTCCATTAGACCTTGTGTCTTTGAGTGGGAAAGATGAACAGTTTTCAGAGCTGAGTCCACACTCTTCAGCCTTGGGACCTTGTTGAATATGTCTAAGGCTGCTCTTTAACTGTGCTCACCAATTTATTCTGTTTCTTTCTTCTCTAAATAACACCGTTATTAATTTTAAAAAATTTGGAGGCCACCTTATAGCACTGTGTTTTTTCAATGTGGCTCACAAACATAATGCATCACACCACAAAGACCAATAAGATGATACAATTAAAACACAAGACAGCAATAATGTGTAACAAGATATTGGGAAAACAGCAACGTGTCTTAAAAAAAAACAGTCACTTTTTTCCCCAGTTCTCTCCATATCCCTAATCAGAATATATAACTTTTACTAAAGTCCTTACTCTCTTAGAGAGTCCTAGGTAGGATGGGCACTGCTCCATTGCCAAAAAGGAGGGTATGGAGGACAAGAAACACTAAACATTAGAAAGGAAAACATTTTCACAAAGAAGGTAGACATTTTTGAATTAAATTTGCATATGCTAATTCAAGTTAATATACTGTATTTAAATCTGACCATTAGATATTATTACTATAATTCAAGTGGAAATACATCACTGCTCATCCTATAGTACAAGACTGTGACTAGATAACCACTTTGGGACACAGCAAAGATGGGATAAGTACATAAAGCATTTGTGTTTAATAACTCTCTAAAATGCCCTGTGCCTTGTATTTTCCATCGTTTACTGAGAAGGAATATATACATACAAAGAAAATAAACAGAGGGCACTGCAGCCTTAGTGGAATACTTAACTAGACAACAACCAGTGATTTCGAAGCAGTGGTCTGAACAGTGCTTTCAAAATGTCCACTCCCAAGACTGACATCACATCTGAAGGTTATACACCATGACATATCCTTCCTGCCATTCAACAGTAGTGATATCAGTGCATGTGATTTCATCTTTTCCTATAAAATGACCCCCTAACTACTTTACTTAAAAAAAATGAGGGGGCTGCTTAGATCCATTTCCAACCTCTACTTTCCTTGTTCAGCCAGGGAAATTCTTGAGCATGAGGATTGTGGCTGCTTACACATCACTGACAAGAAGGATATGCATCACTAGATAAGAAGGCAACTCTTCAAAGGGAGAGCTGTCCTCCCTAAAAGAGGACGTGTGGCCATCCTAGTCCCCGGTGCAGTTGTACTGTGTCAAAACAAAACAAAATGAACAAAACAAAACAAAAGCTAACATATATTTCAATAATTTTGCTCAGCTGCATCAATTATGAGACCCCACAAAACCAACACTAGATTGCAATATTTCGACTCTGCATGACAGCATGGTCCAATATCTAGACACCAAAATGCAGGTCGATGTCCTCACTAATTGTGTATGATTTTTGGCATGATTATAACATTCTAAGTCTATACTCACAGAGAACGAGGAAGGGCCGGGAGACAAAAGGAAATGAATCTGTCAGTATTAAGGATTTGTACAATGCAGCCACAATTTAGTCAGACTCTGGGTTTCATAGCAAAACAGGTGCTTGGGGGCTATCCTGTACATTGACACATGAGAGCTCTCCTGACAATTTGGGAAACATCACCAGGAAGTTCTTTTCTGTGTTTCTTGCTCATGGAAAGATTCTTTTTCAACGCTTGTGCTTACTATGAGAGAGTGCCACAATCTTTTGTCGTACTGTGAGCTGCAATGTAGCCATTTGTCAGAATGTCACACGCACTGCAGGATCTCATTGAGGTGTCATGCCCTCAAACCCATTCCTCCTGCCAACAGAGAGGCACAATAAAACATGGCTAAGCACTGTGAAGAAAATAAATCGCTTTGTTTGTCAGGATCATTGGGAGATGTAGCTTCACTCCAAGCAGCACACCACCATGTTATCTAAACATAGTTCATCACATGCACAGATAGTGAATGTGGAACATAGGTTGCTATATCATTATTTACAGAGCCTCCAGAACAATTTTAGTGCCGATATTAGAAAACCTAGATGGGCATTTCCCCCTTGTTTTATTCAGTAAAAACAAATAGGAAGTTTCACTTTCTGTGAGAAAAGAGTTTTCCCCCTTCATGGAATTTTCATATCATTGAATTTATTCTGAAATCAAGTCAAATATACTGTTACAGGGAACAACAAGAAAAAGAGCATACAGCTTGGTATTTGTCACTTTTTGAAAGACTGGACCCTGCCATATTCCAGATCAGGCTATGTTTTCCATTGGCCCAGTGTTACTCTGGCCCAGGAGCAGACCAAGACATTCTGTAGCCAGAGGTTGAGCAGCCAATGGTATGGTCCTGTGACTCAAGTCAAGGTAGAGCATATCCAAGTTATTTTGGCACATGTGGTAGAAAATCTCTTCCTCTCCATAATAATACAACAAGACGAAAGCAGATGAATAACTGTTAGCTGCCCTTTCATGATATGCAAAATCTGCTTCCTGCAGTGGTTCCCTGGCATCATTCTGCCTAATGCCTGGTTTGGTCAGGGTGGCAACTGCAGGCAGAAGAAACCATCCAGCCAAGCTTATTTGCTTCTGTGGAAACTGTTATCCTTTTTAAAGGTGGTTGCATATTTTATAGTATGTATAATTCTCTACCATATAGCGTATTTTCTCTTTAATAATAGTACTGCACCAATTGATCCAAATTATTTATCTTATAAAGCAGAACCAATTTTCTTTGAGCCAATTTGTAGCCTGTCTGATTCAATTTGTATCAGGATATTTTAAAGTATTTGGACATATTTGTAATTGTCCGAATTTGGAGGGGGGGGCCCCCATGGAGAAATAAAGGGCTCTGACTTGGAATATGTGTGTGTGTGTGGGGGGGTTAAACTCAGTAACATCAGTTACTGCTGTGCCTTTAGTATGCAGGGAAGGTGGACACCTTTTTCTTTCTTTATTCCCACACTCCTAAGGCTGTGCAATCCAGGTAATTTAGGTCCTTTTTTTAATGCTTCTGTGACCTGCCCTGCTCAGATTCCACACAATGGAACAATTTTCACACACAAAAAGCACAGAATAAATCAAACTGAGAATGGCAGCTGCTTAAAAGCAAAGAGTAAAAAAAACCATGGATATCCATCCTATGTTTTAAATATATATATAGTAATGCAAATGCCAATCTCGCTCTCTACAGTCCAACTTCCTTCTTTCACAAAATGGCCACTGATACAGGGATAGGAGAGTTCCCTCCTCATTCTCTATGACTGTGATTTCCAGGACAGCATGGTTCCTTCACTGGTGATTGTCGTCCTCCTGTGCTCTCCACCACTCACATAATTTTTAAATTAGCAGCAGGTGAGAGGTGGAATTGAGAGATCAGAATTTCCAAGCTTCTATACATGTGTTGGATCTATACTTATTTATACATACAGTAGATCAACTAAAGTTGATAGGACTTATACTGTTATCTTAATTTGCAAGATGGTTGAAGACCAGCTGACCTGACAGTAGGCCAATTTGTAGCTCTGCTGAATCCAACAGTTCTCATTTTCAAGATGCTGGGAATTTACTTAAAACTGCTCACAATTTAGTTTAATTTTATGATGGAGTGGCAGCACTGTCCCTGGGCTGGAGGAAGTCTGGAACCAAATTCTGTCAGCTTCTCCCTCCCACATATCCCTTCTACACTATTTTTGAGAGCTTTTGCTGGCAGATCTAAGATGGCAGAGCACTTCTGTCAGCCAATCCTTCTACCAGCAGTTCTAAGATCAGCTGGCCCAAGAAGGTTTCATTGGCACAAAACAGTTTCGTCAATCCAAGAGGTGTGTGCCTGTTCCTGATTGCACTAAAATGTGCTGTTGATTTAACAGATATTCAGTTCTTTTAAAAAGAAAACCCTCTGGTTTATGAATGTGAGATATTGTGCCAGGAAATGGCCCAATACTGCTGTACAATATTGTGCCCGCGTTGCTGGTAGGAAAATGGGTGCCAAGCTTTACATAGCAAAGGGCAGCCTGAATGTTGACAACACCAATAGCAGCAGTTAAGATAGTCTATTCCCTTGTGCTCTCTACTATTCATAAACTGACATCAAGCAAGGGAAAATCCCAGAAGCGGTCTCTTTTTTCATAAGTTATTGTATCTACTTCTCATCCAAACACAAAGCAATTGTCAGGGTTCCTTTTTTGACAAGTGTGAATGGTAGTGAGAACAAAAGGGCATCCTGTAGACCATCTTGACATTGGTGTTGTCAACATTCAGGCTACCCATTGCTGTGTATAGCTTGGTATCCTTTATCCTGCTAGCAATGCGAGCATGATATTGTAGAGCGATATCGGGCCATTTCTTGGTGTTTTGAATTGTGGACAGTTCTAGGTTAGGACAAACACAACTGCCCTATTCTTTTCTAATGCAGAAATACTTTGAATATGCCTTACAAACTTGTATGCTAATTCTCTGAAGATACATGGCAAAATGTTCCTTTTTGGAGGACTATTACTGCACTACATTCTTTAAAGCAAGCCTGTGTGTTTTGGGGAGAGGGTGTTTTATTTTGCTCTTTAAAGAAAACCTGCTTTTCATCTCTATTTCTGTGACCTTTCATTGGCCCCCAAACATCTCCCTTCCTGACCCATTAAGCTGCAACTGTATGTCTACCTTGCATTGTTTTTGTTGGTAAGCCTGTTCTAGACATGGTCAGGAAAGGCCTTTGTTATAAAGGCCTTTCCCGAGGATTAATATTTCGGATCTTGTGGCCTGGATTCTTTCCAAATTAAAAAAAAAAAAGTAGGTGGGGACAATCATTATCTTTCAAGGTGAACAATATGGTATTTTCAATTTATATGAGCTATTTTAAATCTGGGGATGCTTAGGGCTGTCCATTTTTGCATGGAGGGGTTTAAAATAGTTTAGCATTTTAAATAATCACGACTTGAAACTCCTTTGCCAGACTTCCCTAAATTTGGCACGAAGCAGGAGCAGACTGTCTGCTACACCTGTGCCAAATTTAATAATGATCTAAACTCCAGATTAAAAGTTATATATATATATTGAGCTGCCACCTTTTTTTTAAAAAAAAAGAATTGCCTTGTAGAATATTGATTTGCTCTGTGGCACAATAAGTATGGGTAAGTATTGCAGATGAGATGCATGTGTTCAGTTTATTATGCAGTGCAAGGATTCTGAATCTAATTTCTGACGAAGGCCTTTACAATCGAATAGTAACCTTTATTTGTCGAAAGTGTCCTGATTGCAGAGGTGGGGGTTAGAGGAAATGATTGAAAAGGAGCTATAGTTAAAAGGCCTTTAGGGTGCCTGTTGAGAGCCTGAAGCACAATAGCTTAGTAAGAGGACTTGAGACTTCCCATTTAGGCCTCTTGTGGCAAATCTTTCTGCTCTGGAAAGATTGAGGTTCGATTTGCAGCATTTGTCAGAGATCAGTAACACCAGCCACAAGAGTAGCAAATTTCTAATTCTAAATATCTAGAAGGAAAGAGGGATGGTGTGCCCATCCTTTGACTATTTTCTCCCTCAACCAAAGGGGGGAAAAGGGAGTGC
This sequence comes from Intellagama lesueurii, assembly GCA_037013535.1. NCBI lineage: Eukaryota > Metazoa > Chordata > Lepidosauria > Squamata > Agamidae > Intellagama > Intellagama lesueurii. Next base: position 50,936,872 of record JBAJHW010000003.1, on the reverse strand, counting down.
CATCTTAAAGGGAGGAAAAAAGAAAACAACAGAAGCTGTGTACAACATTGAAATGCAGTGCACACTGCTAAATCAATGAACTGAAATGGCCAGAATCTTTTATGTGGAAGTCTGCTTGGTACTTGCTACTACAAGTTATTGTTGTGGCAGGATTAGGGTATTTGTTTGTTTATTTCTTTCATCGGCAAAATCCTCAATGTTTTAAAAGCGGCAGTGCTAAAATAGCTGCACAGGTGCAACATGTAACCAAGGAAGAGTGTAATCAATGAAGTATCATAGCAACCGTATAGAAGAAGTATCAAGGAAACCAATAAATATCACTAATTAAACCACATTTAGAACACACACACACACATACCTGGTTGAAGTCAATTTTTATTGCTAATCTTATTCTGATTGCTGGACTTGTGTCAAGTGATTCTAGACATACATGGTAGCAATTTCCTCCCACATTGCTCAGTACCTGCCCAGAAGGCCACTGAGGTGTGTGAATACTCATGGAACAATGTTTGTTTTCTGCAAGTAAAGGTGGTTCTGCGTATCCATAAGTTGTTTCTCATTTGTCCATCTGCATGAGGATCATCTTGAAAATGTGATCAGAGCATGATAATTTCTTATCACATTGAAGAAAAAGGGCCTCTTCTAAATCAGAACATTTCTCTTTGGAACTTCAGCATTATGAAAGCAAATGAAATGTGCCTGCTAAGGGCAGGATAGCTCCACTCTCATACTACAGAGACAAAGAACAGTAGCAATGAAAAAGAAAAGTATATTAGTAGTAATCAATTGGATATTTATAGATTAAAGTCCAATATAGACTTTAGTCATAATGCATACCCTGGGGGGGAAATCTGTTTTGCACATTAGAAAAGAAACATGTAGAACATACAAAACAGTGGTTTGATTTTGTGGATCTAGACTAGTGAGATCTCTTTCTTTATGTGAATTATCATTACAGCATCACAGCAGTGAGTGCATAGAACTGATGTTATTAATTGTAGGGACAGATTTTTTAAAAAGATGATTGATTGATTGATTGATTGATTGTCTTTATATACTACTGACTTAGTGCGAAGCACTACTGTAAGCGGTTTACAACATACTGTAATAGTAGCCCAACCACCCAACCATGCAACATTAAATATCTCATGTGGGTGATCATGGAACAAAGGGAAAGCAATTAGCCTTCCCTTTGTGAAGAAGTCGACAAGCAGATGTCCGAGCCAGCGGAGCCTGAGGCAACTTCTTGAGAACTCTTTTTATTAACTTAGCACGATTACATAGAATGTTGTGAGAATTCAGATAGGATACTAGTTACCTAATCGCCACTAGGATTAGCTGGAGAAACCCTTTGATCTAATGCTCTAACTTTAAGCAAAAGAGCAGAATGAGGAATCACTCTGCCTGCTCCGCTCTCTGCCAGGAGTGTTTGCACGTCACTGAAACAGAATGCAGCTAACAACCTTGGGCAGAGTTCCCACATTCCCCCTTTTTCTTTTTTTTCCAAGCAGAGGCATATATTCTTTCATATATTTATGAACTACATATAAATCTTTTCGGCGAAGGCCAGAAGGTGAAGCTTTGAAACAGGTAGTTATTATGGAAAAGAAGGTTGGTATACATTGAAGGCGGGCGGTAGCTACCTAGTGAGGTGCAATGACCTAGTGAGGTGCAATAACAATCAGCCTGAAGAAAACACAAGTCATGGGCCAGGGCGTGGACTCACCTCCCTCTATTACCATCTCCACGCAAGAATTGGAGGTTGTTCATGACTTTGTGTACATTGGCTCAACGATCTCTGACACTCTCTCCCTAGATGTCGAGCTGGATAAACGCATTGGCAAAGCAGCTACCATGTTCTCTAGACTCACAAAGAGAGTATGGTTCAATAAGAAGCTGACGACATATACCAAGATTCAGGTCTATAGAGCCTGTGTCCTGAGCACACTCCTGTACTGCAGTGAATCCTGGACCCTTTGTGCACGGCAGGAGAGGAAGCTGAACACGTTCCATATGCGCTGTCTCCGACGCATTTTTGGTATCACCTGGCAGGACAAAGTTCCAAATAGAGTAGTCCTAGAACAAGCTGGAATTTTTAGCATGTATACATTACTGAAACAGCGACGTCTACGTTGGCTTGGGCATGTCGTGAGAATAGCTGATGGTCAGATTCCAAAAGATCTCCTGTATGGAGAATTAGTGCAGGGAAATCGCCCCAGAGGGAGACCACAGCTGCGATACAAGGATATCTGCAAGCGGGATCTGAAGGCCTTAGGAATGGACCTTAACAGATGGGAAGCCTTGACCTCTGAGCATTCAGCCTGGAGGCAGGCAGTGCATCACGGCCTCTCCCAATTTGAAGAGACCCTTGTCCAGCAGGCCGAGGCAAAGAGGCAGTCCCGAAACCAGCCAAATCAGGGAGCTGGACAGGGGACAGATTGTATTTGTCTTCAGTGTGGAAGGGATTGTCACTCTTGAATTGGCCTTCTCAGCCACACTAGACGCTGTTCCAAGTCCTCCATACAGAGCACGTTACCATAGTCTCTCGAGACTGAAGGATGCCTAACTAACTAATACATTGAATAAAACAACAGCAAATTATAAGGAGTATGAGGAGCATAATTGCATAAATGAGAACACAACACAACAGCGTCACAGAGTTGGCATTCAGCTGCGAGATAATGGCTTCTAGAAAAGTTTCAGGAGTCTCTGGGATCTGCTGCTGACTTAGAGTTCTTTTTGCATCAGCACTCAGTGTCTTTAACATCCCCCAGGTAACTTTGGGCTGAGTGCCTTCAGGTCTGGTTGGGCACTTCCGATGATGCGAAGTCATCTGGTCCTACTCCAGAGCCATCGCTGGATTGAATTCTGGAGTTGGGTCCTGCAGGTTGTGATGCCAACTCATTCTTTCCACGATATGGCCTCACACACCGAGCCGGGATCCACAAAGGACCTGTGGGAGTAAGCACAGCAGCATAGCCGCGACCCCATGTTAGTAAAGGGGCTGGACCCTCCCACTGAGGGTCAGGAGGTTGCTTATAAGTCACCAGCGGCCGTTCCATAGGGATTTCTTTATGAAACTGTTTCTCTACTGGCGACAACTTGTGCTGATCTGCAGATACAGTTAAATGATTTAAAGTGAGCAATGCTATTGATACTACATCTGGAATATCTTGGGGCTTGATTTCTCTGTTTTTTGTTTGTTTTGCAAGGAGAAATTTAAAAGAGCGATGTGCTCTTTCTACAATAGTCTGTCCTGTGCAGTTATAAGGAATACCATGGGAAAGTCGAACGTCCCATTCATTACAAAAGGTGGTAAAGGTGTGAGAAGTATAGGTAGGGGCACTGTCTGTTTTTAAGGCTTGAGGCCGGCCCATAACTGCAAATGTACGTAAACAATGTTGTATGACATGGCGAGAGGTCTTGCCACGAAGAGGGGTAGCCCAGATGTATCCTGAATAAGTGTCAATAGTTAGATGAACATAAGAAATAGGAGCAAGGGTAGGAACGTGAGTGACATCCATTTGCCAAAGCTGATTGGCATCTGTTCCTCATGGGTTAACAGCATCAAAAGGAAAGGAAATGGGAGACATGAACAGGAAGAGCAGGAGGAGACGATGTCTCGAGCTTGAGAAAGCGGAATAGAAAATTGCTTATGGAGTTGTTTAGCACTCTGGTGAAAAAAGGAATGGCTATCAATAGGATTGGAAAAAAGGGGACACAAGGAACGAAGAGCAGAGTCTGCACAATGATTTCCCTCTGAGATAGCATCTTGAAATCCAGTATGAGATCGGATATGAGCTGCAAAAAAAAGGTTGTGATCTGGCAGCAAGAAGTTTTTTTAAAGTCAGAAACAGGGAAAGTAAGGAAAAGTCAAGAGCAGGAGAAAGATAGGCATGTGACAGATGAGTGAGAAGGTTAAATACATATTGAGTGTCTACAATGAGATTTAAAGGTTGATCTTGAAACACTTGAAAGGTAAGAACGACAGCTGCCAACTGCATGTTGACTGGAGATTTGAGTACAAGTGAAGAAGGTTGTCCAGGTTCTGGGAGGTTGCTGAAAGGTAACCATGCCTCTGGTAGGCGCACCATTGGTAAAAACAGTTAGAGCATCAGGGAGAGGAGTAGCAGAGAAAAGAGAGGAAAAGTGAAAGGGTACTTGCTGAATGAATGTTAAGCGAGGGTCTTTAGGAGAATTAAAACGTATGTCACCAACATAGTCTGAAAAAGCAATCTGATACGTTAATAACGTAGACATTAAATGGTCATGGTCAGCTTTGGAAATAGGTAAGTAACAACACAGAAGATCCCAACCTTGTTTGGCGCGATGGCGTCCTTTGATTACAAGGTCTGTAATCGCATTTAGAGTAGAGTAAACATTTTGGGGGGGAGTGTTAGATAAATAAAGCCATTCTGCTACAGCAATGGCCTTCTCAGATTTCGGGCTACACAACAACCCAGTAGGCAATTGGGGAGTGTTTAAGATGACCAGCTGCAAGGGACCAAAAGAAGGAATGCGGTCGACCATGGTACATCGCAAGGCTGCATTAATTTGATGTATGGCATGTTTCATAGCCTTGGTGATGAGTATGGAGTCAGCAGGAGACTGATGTCCCCGGAGTGCGTTAAACAAAGGCTGTAATTCATGAGTAGGGAGGCACAAAAATGGACGAGCCCAATTTAAGTGCCCGAGGAACTGTTGCAACTGCACAAATGTAAATTGAGATGGAGCTTTAGTTCTGGTAAGAACGGGGAAGATGTAGCTTGCAGCAGTTTGTGTCCTAGATAAGAAAATGGAGGTGTGGTTTGTATCTTTTCTGGAGCTATGTGAAGTCCTTTTTTCTCTAAGCAGTTAGCTAGAGAATCATAGACAGTAGTGGGGAGGGATTGCCCAGCCACCAAAATGTCATCCATGTAATGATATACAAGCAATTCAGGGTGTTCTAAACGAAATTGCTGTAGGGCTAGATCCACAAAATGTTGACACAAAGTCAGGGAATTCAACATTCCCTGAGGCAAGATTTTGCACTGATATCTTTGAGTAGGATGGGAATTGTTGTACACAGGGACTGTAAAGGCAAACGTTTCCCTGTCTTGTGGTGCTAAAGGAATGGTGAAGAAACAGTCCTTGAGATCCACTATCATTAACTCATAGTGTTGGGGTATCAAATTTGGATTAGATAAGCCGCATTGCAAAGGGCCCATAGGTTGAATGTGCTTGTTAACTTCCCGAAGGTTGTGTAGCAAACTCCATTTCCCAGATTTCTTTTTGATGGTGAAAATGGGGGTATTCCACGGACTGGTAGAATACTCTATATGTCCTTGATCTAATTGCTCCTTAACTAAGGCCTCCACTGCATGGAGCTTTTCTTCAGACAATGGCCATTGATCAACCTAGACAGGTGGTTCAGGGAGCCACGTTAATGGCAAAGCTGTGTCAGATTGCGTAGAGGCCTGTATTATAAATTTGTCTGCAATTTTGTATCAATCTTTTTCAAGAGATCCCTACCTCATATGGAAAAGGGAATAGGCAGAATGTAAGGAGTGATTGTGATTTGTTTAGGAGAGTCACCTAGGCTTTCCAGAACAATGGGCTGAAGGCTTTTCTGGGCTTGCTCATAGCCTCCAACTCCCCAAATGTTGTGTACTGGCTGGGTGGGATAGCTTTCTGGCCAGTCTTTCTTTGCAATAACGCTAACGTCAGCTCCCGTATCAATCAGTCCATTAACCAGCGATCCCATTTTAAGAGAGATTCGGGGCTGTGAGTGCTCGATGGTAGTTAAGGCAGCAACTCGAGTAGAACCAAAACCTCCAGTACGAGGGTTGGTAGAAGGACCCATCTGTGTTAATGGAAGCAACAACAATTGAGCAATAGATTCACCTGCAGGAAGGACCAGTGGTATATTAGACCAGGTTTGAATAATTAAAGGTCCTTCAAAATCCCCATCAAGGACGCCTGGTACAACAAATAAACCCCGTGCAGAGATGCTACAGCGGGGGAGAATGAGACCCACAGTGTCTTTGGGTATTGGTCCATGATGTGCTGTTTTGACTTTGTAGACAGCAAGAGGGAATTGATAGTCAACCTCTTCAGCTGTGATCAAATCATGACTAACACTTTTAACAGTAGCAGGTCGGATTTCTTGAACTGGGGTAGTATTCACTGAGTTCCCCTCACTTGAATTTTCATGAACACGGTGTCCCTGATTGTTACAAACCACAGGACAAACAGTCATAAGGGGGAGGGCATCAGCAAGATCCTCTGAATTGCCTTTGGCCATAACATCAGATAACATTTGCTGCACTGCTGAGCAAGGAGGGGGAGGAGGGGGGGAGAAGGAACTGTAGCAACAACGGCAGAAGCTGCATAGGAGGGGAGATCATTTCTATTTTCATGGAGATCAGGTGGCCTGGAGGGTGGGAAAATCTGAGGGGCTTTTGGAAGATTAGCCAATGATTAACAAAGGATTTGAGATCTTTGAAATCGCATCCCGGCAAAGATGCCATGTGTGGAGAATTTTTACTGAAGCCACAGGGTCCTTGTGAAGTTTATTTCCAATTTTATCCCAATCTGAAAGCTTAAAGCTTCCCTCCTCCTGATACCATGGACAAAAAGTACTTATTTCCCTCAATAAATCCTCTACTGGATCAGAAACGTCATGATGACCCTCTCTGAGAAGCAGATAAATCAAATCCTTTTAATGTCTTTTTTGAAGTGGTGAAAGGGAGTTTCCCATGTCTCTTTTTTAACTGAATACTCACCGGGATCCTGAAAAAGGATGTAAAGACGCGTCGGTAACCTGTGCTGGGCCAGGTGAGCTGTTTTCCCTCAGGAGATGTCTGTTTGAAGCCTCTGTCTGATGGGTCCCTGTTCGGGCGCCAGATGTGGGTGATCATGGAACAAAGGGAAGGCAATTAGCCTTCAGAGAATGTGCGAAGAAGTCGACAAGCAGATGTCTGAGCCAGCGGAGCCTGAGGCAACGCCTTGAGAACTCTTTTTATTAACTTAGCACGATTACATAGAATGTTGTGAGAATTCAGATAGGATACTAGTTACCTAATCACCACTAGGATTGGCCAGAGAAACCCTTTGATCTAATGCTCTAACTAAGCAAAACGGCAGAATGAGGAGTCACCCCACCCGCTGGGAGCCGCCGCTCTCTGCCAGGAGTGTTTGCACGTCAATGAAACAGAATGCAGCTAACAACCTTGGGCAGAGTTTTCCCACAATCTCAACAACAACAAAAACCAACAATAGATAGAACCCAAAATGATGGCTACACAGGGAACACATACAGAATAGCTTAAGAAAGGATGCTTTTGAATGCCTCTTGAAACAGGACAGTCTTTAGGGTCCTCTTAAAAGGTGGGTGGGAGGGGACCTGACATACTTCTACCATGAACCAATTCCATGAGGAAATGAGAGGCATGATTTCTGGTAACAGTCTTCTTTGCCTCTCTTGTCTTGGCAACACAGAGAAGTAAGGCCTGAGAAGAATTGGTGGTACAGTATGATGTTCTGAGGGAGAGATGTTTCCACATATGACAGGGCTCTGAACCATTAATGGCTTTGTATATTAAAACTAGAATCTTGAACCTGGACCAGAAAACAACAGGAAGACAATGCAAGTGAACCAGAACTGGCGAGATGTGATCAAATTTATTCACACCTGACATCAGTCTGGCTGCCGCTTTCTACATCTGCTGCAATCTTCGGGCCAGTCTCAAGAGTAGCCTCACGTACAGAATGTTACAGTAATCAGTTTTAGAGATTGATTATATACTTTAAACCTTCCTGTGCTGAATTCATAGAATTAATCTAAAAGGAATTCCAACTTTAAAGAACATCTCTTTTCCCATAATAAGAAAAAAATGAAGTCTAGGCTTTTCTTTCTTGGTATCTACATGTTATCTACTTCTGGATGCAGAAATACATTTTATGTCATAGTTTTGTTATTATTATCAAGAGGATATATCTATACACTTGCATAAACTCTAATAAGATAAATTAGACAAAAATAGATAAATAGGTGGATGGACACTCTGTTCCATAACTTCTAGATAGCATCAGGATATACAGGTTGCTTCTCATAAGGATCAGTTGTTCTCAATTAGATTATCGATATTGCCAACAGAAGGAAAAGTTGGCATATATACCTTCTGGAGATTCAAGCAGGAGCAACAGCTGATATGGTAGACTTATATTCTTGCCTGAAACCAGGTGCATGCATTTGAACCAAACCTAGAAGTTCTTTGCTCTTGAGGAGACCTCTACTCTTGAGATCCCCTTCAGTACCAAGTAGCTCCTTGGTTCCAAAGAAGCATGATATTTAGGTTCTCTTCCTCTCCCTCTCCCTCTCACAACCCCCAACCCAATTTTAGGAAATTAAAGAGTTCTGCTTGCCCCTTGTTTATTGGAGTGGAGTATATGATGCAGTATATGACAAGTGCATCAATGTATCCATGGTTTGAGGGAACAGAGAATTTTACTTAAAACACAGATTTCTTTATTTTTGGAGGGTCCATTTTGAACCATTGTTTTTTGTTCTAGACCAATCTTTTTTTTTTTTCTCTTCCACGAATATTGATTTACATAGTATAGAGGAGAATTAAGTAATTCTTCCTTTGCAGTTAAAAAAAGTTCAGCCCAGAAAAAGTCAACTGTTGCTCATGTCCTTTTAAAAATGATTATGATTATTAGCACCTGGTATATAAGTACATCTATATCTATATGTATATGTATATCCATATGATAGAAATGCTAACATTTTTGTAAATTACATTATTTATATGAAAATTGGTTCTTCATATTCCAGTAGGAGTAAGGGCTCCCCAGCCATCAGTACTGTCCAAGAGCAGTCACTTATAATATGATTTCCGGTGTGTACAATGTTGACAGCATGCCACAATTTAATATTGGAAAGTAGCTTACACATCTAAAAGCTTCTTTCACTTCATATTCTTCTGGAGAGATCACTTCCCACTATCATTCTATTTTCCAGTATAACATGAAACGAAAAAGATAAGATGTCTCTCAGACTTGCACCCTGAATGGTTCAGTTTGCCTAATTATTGACAAGAACGTATATATGAGTAGGGGAGGAACGAGGCATTCCTGCATCTTATGTGTGAGGTAATATATAAGGCAGTCAATATGCACAAACAAGTCAGCCTTTTCAGTGCCAGTGATTCAATTAATAATCTTTACTGCTTTCAGTTCTGAGGCAGATGCTCACAAGAAGTGAGTCTTCTTTACTTCTAATACTATTGAAATGATGAGAAGTAAAGGCACTGGGATAGGACATGTAACATTTCCACATAGTCCATTACATCTTGTAGGAAAATGCTCTCACACTATCATCATCATCATCTGTGGGAAACTTCTGCTTAAAGGTTGTAGCTGCATTCTGTTCCAATGACGTGCATACACTCCTGGCAGGAAGCGGCAGCTGCCAGCAGGCGGGGTAACCCCTTATTCTGCCCTTTCACTTAGAGGTAGAGCATAAGATCAAAGGGTTATTTTAGCCAATCCTAGTTACGATTAGGTAACTAGTATCCTATCTGTTTCTCTCATAACATACTATGTAATCATGCTAAGTAAATAAAAGAGCTCTCAGGGCATTGCCAGCAGGCTCCGCTGGCTCGGACATCCGCTGTCGACTCCTTTGTTCTTTCTCTAAGGCAATTAGCCTTCCTTTGTTCCATGATCACCCACAGTCATCATTGCTAGTGCTGTCATCACAAACAATCAGTCTCTGTCTCTCTCCCTCTGTATGTAGACCCTTATCTTCCCTTAGGAGAGATTACTCTCCTCAGCCCACTGATAAAAGCCAAATTCCTGTAACAAAGCACAGTTTCTAAAATGTCAAATGTAATGGAAAGGGAGGTGAGTGCAGGGGTAGGAAGGGAGAGAATACCATACTGTTCTCCACATGAGTTATGCACACATCTCTGACTCTTTGGCTCATTGACCCAAGCTAGGTGACCACCACAGCATTTGTCTTCCCTCTAGTGTTTTCTTCCACCCTGACAATGTGTCAAGGATTACATAGTATCAGTGCTGGCTGCCAGCCCAAGAAATATGCCCGGAATGCTGACTTGCTTTCAAGGCTACTGAGGAAACAGAGAGGCAATGCTAAAAAGCGACCACATGGTACACAAATGGAACAAAGAAATGTTCATTTATGGCCCTTGAAAATCTTTTGTTTGGGATAAACCCATTATGTGCACAACAAGCAGAAAGAGCACAAGCAGCTAAGCCATAGTCTAAACTGACCCCAGAAGAATTTTCCTTGTCACTGACAGGAATGGCTCTAAATGGCCTGAAGTTAAAATTATGTGTGTGGTGCCAAAGACAGCAGTCAAGCAAGGATAAGCCTGTAAATTAAATGAATGCCCATTTATACCATCTGCCACTGAAGTGTCTATTAAAAAAGAAATACAACAGTGGCACAGCTGAAATATCATGAATAGAAGGGCTGTGTCAGAAATCAGGATCTGTCAGATTGCAAAATAGATTATGAATATTCAGTAGCACTGATGTGGAAGAACCCAGAGTTGATTGATTCCCATGCACACAAACATCAGTGTCTGTCAGAATGAGAAAGTAGCCATATTGTTGTGAAATCCAACTAGATGTGTAGCATCTATTCACCCAAACCAGGGTTCAAGTCAGTGTTAGGATCAAAGATCCAAAAGATGAACAAATGCCAAGTGGGCAGTAAAGCTCATAAGCAATATATAGCCAAACATTCCCTTCAGATGAGACTCTCAAGGGAGGGACAGAAAACATGCATCAGTGTCTACTATGGCATCTTCATTTGGCAATTTTTGATGGCTCCCAGAATCCCAGATGAGCCCACTGAAATGAATGTCTCCCCTACATCTTCTATGATGACTGAAGGCATCTCCAACCTGCCATTTTCAATCTTGGACAGTTTCCTGAACCTAGTGACATCACTGTGGCTCCACTCTTGCTTAGCCTTGACTTTAGCCCAACTTGCTGCTGGCATACAATTTCAAGGAAGAGTTCATTAGGAGGGGATAACACCTTCAAAGTGAGAAAGGTTTGGTAATCTTGAGATATGATGTTTTGAGTTTTCATTAATTTATTTTTGCTTACTAGAAATAAAGAGAAGATTTTGATTACATATATAGGGAAATAAAACTGTCTGGTCATATCCAAACATGCTCTTCAGCTGTCTCCTAATGTGCAGTAGAATATAAGGACCCAGACATTTTGCATGTACAGGCATAGCAATATTTGGCAGGATCCTAGAATAATATCATTACCTATTTCCATCATGTCCAAATATTCCCATTTGCAAGTCTGCCAAGAGTATTGAGTTCGATCCAGTTTTCTCTTGCCAGTCAGAATACTGATGATAGGATAAGTAAGAAATGGAAAAACATAAATGTATTTTTGACTTAAATATAGATGAAAGAATAAATAAACAACTGAGCTTTGAAACTATTAAACTACTATCAGGGGGAAGTTTTAGGCTCTAGATGCAAAGCTCTAGATGTATGGATATATTAAACATCTCCCAATAAAATACAAATTTCCACCCTCAGTGCTTAGGAATGGCGATGAGGTGGAAGTCAGCTTTTATTCAAACAAAACCATATATCTGAAGAAAGCTCTTTTTATCCAAAGGTGTGCTCTAATGAAGCAGTAGATATCTTCTTTTGGTATAAATCAAGCTTGGACAACATCCAGACCAAGGATCCCTTGGCCTACTTTCATCATCATCTTAGAACTGCAGAGGTGGAAGGGACCCTATGTATCATTGAGTCCAGGTCCTGTCAAGGAGGCACAGGGGGGAATTGAACTCCCAACCTCTGGCTCTGCAGTCAGATTCCTAAACCACTGAGCTACCCAGCAGTTCATCATGGCAGCCTCAGTGGATAGTCAAGAACCCTCTGCAAGCAGGAAGTTGAGAAGTTTGGCCAGAGTAATTTGTCCCTCCCACTATGTAAGGAAGAAGAGGTGGAAAGAGCAGAGAATAAGCATCAAACTTAAAAGTACAAAGCGCACATCATCAAATAGTGGCAGTCCATTAGTGTTGCAGCACTGCAATTTCCTCTGAAGACTATGCCTGAGTAATCATAATAATGCTAATCATGCCCTGTCAAGTCAATTCTGATTTATGGCAATCCTTTCCAGAGTTTGTAGATATGGAGTTCTTTGAAGTGATTTACCATTTCCTTCTTCTGCGAGCATACCCAAAGCTATGAAACTAGCTCTTTCCCCCACCCCCAGACAATGAGGAATGGAACACCCAGCCTTTCTGAGCTATCCAGACAGTCCATGATACTTACAAACAAAATCAATTTACTTTTCAATGGCCAAGCACAAAACAGAGTGAACCAAGGGCAACTCCGCACTGGCAGGATAGCTCGCTATTCGGATTGCGTTTGGTGCTGTTTGGTTTATGGGGTCTACAATATGGAGACAAACTGACAAAATTGTGGTTTGTCTTGGTTTGTGGGTCATCAACCTTGACGACCCATGACCCACGAATTTTCTGCCTGGGTGAACTGATGAACCACGAATCAATTTGGCAGTTCATTGTTTGTTTGTTTTTTAAGAGAGTCTGTGGGGCTTCCCCTGTCTGGATGTAGCCTAATTTGCAAACTATGGAAGATGAAAAATAGGAGTGTGCCATTCATGTTTGTTAGACTCAAACTCCCAAAATTCCCTAAGATTTCCCCAGGTAGAATTCTGGGAGTTACAGTCCACAGAATCACACAGACACCTATATTTCATTAATCTGGACCTGGGCTTATCTCCAAAGCTGCATAACTGTCCGGGGCCTTGCATCTTGTTGTTAATGTACAAAAAATGAAACTGCTGCAGTGCTTTCTGGGATTCTTGGTCATATGGCCCTTTGCAGAGTTTACAGGGCATCTCCTGAAAAACTCTGACTCCCTGGAAGCAGTGTAGCGGCTTCCTTTTTTCTACACTAAAAACAGATAGCAATGCCTGAGACAGCCATGCAACCATCGTAACCTTGAATGATGAAAGACCAAGCAGTAACTCTAACATACATCCAGAGGCATTTATTTATTTATTTATTTATTTCATTTATAGGTTATGTGCCTGAAGGGATGCTCGAAAATCATTGGTTAGTGGAACTATATTACAGGTTCCACCTCTGGTGCCTCCTAAACATCCATTCATTGGCATTGAGGCCAGTAGGAAGAATATCTACAGGACAGTCATGCATAGGCTTCCATGTGATTTGGATTGCCTCAGCTGGAGAACTAATGTGAAATATGCGAGATCTATAAAACCAATCTGGGAGAAGATGGGAAAGAAAAACTTAAAACCAGTTGTGAAAGAGTTGAGCTGAAACTATACAACAATCATCAGAAGGGAAGGAGATGAAAACATTGAAAACATGTTTACTATGGTGGCTTACACCTACAAGTGTAGCACATATGTCTTCAGTTCATAGTAAATTACAGATTAATTCCTGCTTCACTCCATTTGGTTAATGCAGACAGAAAGAGGTTTAACATGATTAGTCAATCCCCTCAGTAGAGGTGTGTATAAATAGCTTTCTAAGAGGGCAAATTTTTCTTGAGCAAAACCACATGATCTTGATCTCTGTAGGAAAAAAGTGGAAGTCTGAAAGCACATTGCAAAAAAGTGTTTCATTTCAGATGAATGTGCTCCTCTTTCAATGTAAAAAAAGGAGGCTTTTAGAATATTTCTTCATTATTCTTCATTAATTAGTTATGTCCACATACAAAAAGCTGCTATTTCAATAACATCTGCACAATATTTTATTTATTTATTTATTTATTTATTTATTTATTTATTTATTTATTTATTTATTTATTTATTTAACTTATATGCCGCCCACTCTACCCAAAGGTCTCTGGGCGGCTTACAACAATTAAAATACAATAAAAAAGATAGAACAATTAAAATACAATTAAAATATATACTCTAGAAATTGCCATCAAGACCCACAGTTGATATTATTTCAATTAAAAGCCTTCTGGAACAGGAAGGTTTTGACCTGGCACCGAAATGTCATCAGCGTCGGCCCCAGACGAATCTCCCTCGGGAGGGCGTTCCCTAGTTTCAGGGCAGCTGCCGAAAAGGCCCTTTGTCTACAAGCCATCCCTCTTACCTCCTTGAGGGACGGCTCTTTCAAAAGGGCCCCCTGGCTAGATCTTAACTGCCGGGTAGGTTCATATGGAAGGAGGCGATCCTTCAGGTATCCAGGGGCCAAGCCGTTTAGGGCTTTATATGTCAAAACAAGCACTTTGAATTGGGCCTGGGCAGCAACCGGTAGCCAATGTAATTTAAACAGAATCGGCTTGATGTGTCCCCTAGCGGCCCCACCACTCACCAGCTGCGCAGCTTGATTCTGGACCAGTTGCAGTCGCCGGACCATCTTCAAAGGCAGCCCCACGTAGAGCGCATTGCAGTAATCTATGCGAGATGTTAACAGTGCATGTGTAACTGTCATGAGACTCCGCTCGTCCAGGTAGGGCCGTAGCTGGTATAATTTCCACAGCTGAAGGAAGGTGCCCCTGGCCACCGAGTCCACCTGGGCTTCCAGAGTTAGACTGGGGTCCAGGAGCACTTAGGGGGAGTGTAACCCCATTCTGGGTAGGGAAATGGCCCTCCAGCCTATCCGGCGAAGCACCCACTAACAGCACTTCCATCTTGTCTGTATTGAGTTTCAATTTATTAACCCTCATCCAGTCCATTATCAGGTCCAGACACGAGTTCAGCACAGAAACCACCTCACCTGGATTGGTGGAAAACGAGAGGTAGAGCTGAGTGTCGTCAGCATATTGCTGACTCCTCAGCCCAAACCTCCTGATGACCTCTCCCAGCAGTTTCATGTAGATGTTAAACAGCATGGGGGACAGTATCGAGCCCTGAGGAACTCCATGACATAAACGCCATGGGACAGAGCAACTGTCCCCCAGCACCACCCTCTGGACACGGTCAGCTAGGAAGGAGCAGAACCACCGTAAAGCGGTGCCCCCAACTCCCAACCCAGCCAGCCTATCCAAAAGGACACCATGGTCGATGGTGTCGAAAGCCTCTGAGAGGTCCAGGAGTATCAACAGGGTCACACTCCCCCTGTCTCTCCTGGCAAAGGTCATCGTACAGGGCGACCAAGGCAGTCTCCATACCAAAACCCAGTCTGAAACCCGATTGAAATGGATCCAGAAATTCCGTTGTAATATCTCATGTAAGAATTTATATAGTGCTGTAATGATTAGGTTCTGTAAATATTTTCACATTTCTACTACTATAAAGACATAATCTAGCCAGTGCTTAAATTATGGGTGAAAATGTATGCATAGTCTTAATGAAATCCACACGGCTCCAATTTTAGTGAAACTATGTTTCCCCCATAGTGGTTATAGGAGGACTAGAGAGCTTACGTAACCACATGGAAAGTAAGACAGGGCTCTTCTACCTTTAATAGTTGTATGGAAGATAGTATTTCAGTAGGTGTGGCTTGGCATGAGAAGCTACAGCAACTAAAAGTCCCTCTTTCACGCAACTAGGAAATAGTGCAGATACTCTGACTTTCTTTTTGGGTAGTCACCCAACTTAGAAGTCATCCCAGTTAGGAAGCTAGGCAAGAACTTAATTGTCTCTTCTGAAGAAGAACACATTCTCAATAATGAACATTTGTAGGAAAGCCCTGACTCCTGCTGCAGAAAACTCATTTGAGTGACACCAGACTACTAATCCAGACCATGACCCGGTTGTCCTCTGGAAACAGTCAAGATGGAAGTCTTCAATAAAATTATTCAGATGAACTCTGAAGCGCTAAATCCAGCTCCTTGCCACTTCCTCGACAACATATTGATAATAGTTCTTTTATGCTTTCTTTTGGCATATGTTAAGACTGCTTGGAGACACTTTGTAGTTACTTCCCCACCCCGCCCCATCCTGCCCCCTGTTGAAAACCAGTGCTTTCTTAAAATAGGATTTTGTAGAGGAATTATTATCTTTAAACATTCCACATATAGATGGGATATAGTGACTAAAACTGGGACTGTGTCCTATTCCTGAAATAATGTTGCCTTTTTTCTGCCCAGGATTCCAGTCAGAGGCAATTCAGAAAACAGATTGCTTGGCAGTAACTGGCAGTATAAAAAGAACTAGAGAACCATAATAATAGCCATATTTGCTGCACTAGAACCTGTACCAGTCATAGCATAAACAGTGCATCTGTGCCTATTGTGAGTGCACAACAAACATATGAGCCCAATAAACATTTTGTCATCATATCAAAGCAGACTCCCCAGAAACAGTTGCACACAACACTGAGAGAAACAGAGTCTGAAAAATGTCACTTCCATTATAATGTTTGTTAGTACATGTATTCCTCCTGTGCTGTTTCTATGAGAAAGATATTATGGGAGAACGCTAGCTTTGCAGAAGTACCAAAAACAAAACAAAATCCAAACCTTAAAAGGAGACTTCCAAAACAAGCCAATCAATGCTGGAGATGCTCAGCAGGCAAGGGTGATAGAAAACTGCAGGAAGGACAACACGACCATGAAACCCAAAATTGGGGGACTCCACACTGCAAAACTATATGGCAGGCCTTGCTTATCTGTGGCATAATATTTCTTGTACTGATGAATTTTGTGCTAAATGGATTCATTTCTCAGTTGTTTTTTAAAAGTCTGAAATCCTGTTGCTTAGCATAGTTGCAATAGAGTAAACCCATAGAATCAGTGGGGATTTGCTGAGTCATCTACTCCACAAGTTCCATTGATTGAAAATGGGCCTATTCTAGTTGTGATTTAATTTGGCCTAGTAAATCACAACTAGAGTAGGTTCATTCGAATCAATGAACTTACAGAGGAGTTGATTTACCAAATCACCACTGATTCAATGGGCCTATTCTATTGCAACTTGTTTCACTAAGCAACAGGATTTCTGCCATTATTCTCACAGCTTTTATTTGCATGGTCATGCAAGCTCCCTTTGATGCCAACACACCCTTCCCTCCTGATGCAAATGGCCATTTTTAAGGGGGTGTTGAGTTTCGTCAGGACTGTGGCAGGGAGGGAAATATTTACCTCTCACCACCAAAATGTCCTAGTCTTGAAGCAGAAATTTTGCTATTTGCATTTCTAAAGGATTGACAGAAGGACAAGTGACAGGTTTAATAGCACATGTAGTTTGGCTCAGGGATTTTTGTTTAACATGTGTATTGCAGTGAGAGCATTTTCTTTGCCAGACCCACCATCGCACTCCAATTCCGTGAAAGAATCACATGGATCAGATTAATTACATGGAAAGCAATTATGTCAGTGCTGCTGGTTCCAAAAGAGGGACAAAACAATTATGATTATTTTCCCCTGCTAATTCCATTTCTTTCTTTCCCCAAAACGTTATGGGATTTGGATCAGGTTGTGTCACGAGGAACTATGCAACCGTGATAAAGATTGGATTTAGCTAAAGGCGAAGACACTGTGGTGAATAACTTTCTCTTAAGAACTCTCAACAGCATATATTTGAGGTCTCCACCCATTTCATTGTGCAGATTTCATTGGTAGCTACTGGAGTACCATCAGGTCTTTTATTTAAATGACTGCTTACATTCACCTATGAATTACCTCTGCCAAGTAAAATTTTTATTACAGATACCATTGTGGTATGTAGCTAAATGAGCACCACCAAAAATAGTACAATAATGCAAGTCATTAAATTATTACTTCCAGTCTCATGATGATTATGGTTAATAGGGCAATCAAATCCTGCTGTATTGTTCTTTAACTACATGGCTGTTTAGTGGGAGGCATACATTTTCATTAAATAACGACTTATGGTAAGAAGAAGAATGTAATCAACATTAATGACCTAGAGTCTAATTGAAAATGCTGTGTTAGTCACCATCCCACCCAGCTATTAAAAAGGACAATCATTTCCTTAAAAAATCTCAGATGTTTGTAGACTTATCATTTACATTTCTCCTACATAGTTACCTGTTCAATTCTGATTAAATTAATTCAAATTTCAAAGTATAAAATCTGTTGTGCTAAAAAGAAAAAGAACTTTGGTACTGAATTTCCTTGGAGTGGTTCACATCTGCTTGTGTATTAATTATATGTTTTTGTCATTTAAAGATAGGCAATTGAATGGCTAAACTGACTCCATGGCAGCCAGGGTAAATGTAAAGATCTATATGACATGTGATGTTATATTGGCTTATTTGCACATGCAAGTATTGAAATGCAGGCACTGTACAATGAATACAACTTGGTGAATCCATCACCAAGAGTTCCATGACTGACTGAACTATGTTTGATGGAAATGCAGAGGAAATATCTTTCTAACAATGTCCAGCATGTGAAATCATTTCCCAAGACATTTTTTTCTCTTTTTTGATGGGTTCAATTATGCAACACAGAATGTACTGTGTATATGTATATGAATGTTTAAATGTGTTTGCTAGAACCAGAATGTAGTATTTGCATGGCATATGATTCTAACCCATCAGAATGAGTGTCTAGTTAGCCAGGCTGCTATATAAGTTAGGTGTCGGTCAGAAGTCTGTCATACAGGGCTAAACCTGTAATTAAGATAGGGACTGATAGGGACTCAGCAAATATGAGAGTATGATAGGGCTGATAGGGTCCAATAAGGGACAGAAACAAATATGTAATAGATAGGGTCTTATCCGACAATACTGTATGTACCTCAGCCAGGAACAAAGATGTAACTGACTAAAATATGTAACAGGGCCAAAAAGGGCTTACGTATATAACAGTGTTATGATAAGAGAATTAGTTAATTAACAGTGAAAATATGTCTGTCATACCAAATGTCTAAGCACTATAGGTTATGTTATGTTTTATAGATGCTTGCAATAGTAAAAGTTATTTCATGTTTTATAGATGTTTGTAATAGTAAAAGTTATTTCATGTTTTAAACCAAGTGATTATTTAATATCATAATTGCTGGCACACACAAACACACATATAGGAGAACACCAAATTACTCTTTATAATACTGAGGTTTTTTATCTAAACGTTTCCAGCTGATATATGCACATTCCGCTAAGTTATAAGTTATAATTTATTATAACCAAAAACCAACATTCTGAATGATATGATCTTTTTTGTGAACTTCTTGTAAAAGCACTGCAAAAATCATAAAGGGACATATAAAGATGATTTATTGCAGATACATGAGAACAACACATTTACACACTTTTGGCCATCAGGACCTCCACCCAGACTGTTGCTCAAGATTTCTGTATGTACATACAGTCCATGTCCACAGTAGCACAAAACATAGGTCCAGCTTTTTCTTGGCATCATTCCACTCCTCATCCTCAGAGCCCATCAAATCATTTGTGTAGAAGCCACCATCTTCTTTCTCCTTCTCTCTTTTATCCCTGACTCCACTTCCAGTGACTTGGCCCCTGCCTCCTTGCCAAGGTGGACCTCATCATCTCCCTCCTCCTCTTCTCCATCTTATAGCTGTCCTCCTGTGTCTGCACCTTCTTGGGGTCCAGGATACACAGTTTCCTCTGGGACCTCTAGGGAGCACCAGACAAGGGTGGATGTCCCAGCAGAAGGGACCCCCTCATGTGATGTCAAACAAAACATGTAGCATAACTTGTTAATAACGGCCTTCTGTGAAATGTGAGTTGAGAGAAAAACTGATTATGTCAGTGATTCTGTGCCTTTCTACACTATTCTAGTTGTTCTTTTAATCAGGATGGTACTATCCTTGTCCTGTTTTTCTGCTATGTAGTGCAGGCACCATTGAACCAATGAATGTTAAACCATAGCACATATTAAAGAAATACCTAGCATGTACATTCATTTTAATCTCTAAAGCAAGTAAAAGAGCACAGATTCTAGGCCAGATCAGGACCTCTGTATGGTTCCACACTGCAATGCTCATTTGAATCACTGCCTCTATACCTACAGTTCTGACTGCAAAACAGAAATTCGTGTTGTAGAACAATATTTTTATATACATTATTAGGCACTGGTGAAGGAAAGGTTTCAGAGCAATACTGCAATATGGGGAGGAGTTAAAGCCCTCGGCTCCATGGCATGTTCCTAATCCATTTTGTGACCCTGTGCTTACTCTAGAGTAAGGGAAATAAAGAAAAGAGATATATTTGCAGGTTACATTTGAAACTAATGCATGTTTTAACCCTCACTTCAAGAAAATGTGCATAGAATTTTGCTTAGTCTCTGGGGCTTACAATCTAGCACATCAAACAATCATAATAAATGACCTTTAATTGATTAAGAAACTTTTTTTGTATTGTTATGTTGTACTTCCGGAGGAATCCAAAATCAGTGATCCCAAATAAGCTGCTGTCATGACCTGCTATGCTGAAGAACGGTCAAGCACATATATACACACGTGCGCACACACACACACAATCAATAGCACACACTGAAAGAGATCAACTTCCTTTTTGGGGTTCTCAAACTGGGTATTGATTTTTTGCTTCACCAGATGTCAATTTCACAGAGTTTGCAACCACAATCAAATATTTCATAACTGATATTTCTATATTGTCCATCTACATGTATGCACACACAGAGAGAAGTATGTGAAAAAGGCGAGTAAAGAAATAACAAGTAAAAAAGATCATTCTGTCTGACAAACATCTCCAAATACAGTTCACTTATCTCTTTATTTTTGTTCTGCTTGAAGGATTCCAAACACCTGAAGACATTTTTAACAACATTGTTTTAATAAATATATTTTCTTTCTTTTTAGTAGTTGCAAATACAGAATTCTGTGCAGCGTTCAATATAGTACTAAATACTTCTTTAGCCATGGCATCACCCATAGGTTATGCTCCATTGATTTTAGAGGTTTTGCCAATAGACCCTGGGAAAAGATGTGATGTGAGATTAGATTTTTTTTAGCTAAATGTAGTTTTATCTGTTTTTATTCTTTTATTTGTAAGTCACATCGAGCACTATCTCTTAGTGGAAAGGTGGGATATAAATGTAATAAATAATTAATAAATAATACTATGTTTGTTGACTATGGGGCTGGAGTACATTTGCCCGCCCAAGCCCGGAATGAAGACGCGAGGCAACAATATTGGTATAAAAATACGGGCCACACTTTATTTTCAAGATTTCAAATTAATCATCAATTGTCTCAAGGAAAGGGGCCTGCAGTAGTGCGGAAATGGTAACAGGTAGGGGTAACCAATACCCCTTGCTTGTCAATTGGGCGAGTCCCTGGCCCCGGATTCCCGCTGTCTTCACAGACAGCAGGAACCCGGCCTGCCACTAATAAACACCCCCAGACCCCAAGCCATCTTTATTTGATGACTGGTGGTCCGGAAGTGGCCCAGCGCATCCTTCCCGAACCGGCCCTGTAATCGCACGATCCGCAGAGCCGGGAGGTCGGATGCGCTGTTGGCTTACCTGAATTACACATGGGACACACCGAAACACCTGTTTTTCCGCACTACCCGCCACAGCATCAGGACTAGCATAGCTAAGTCCCATGCCCGCCACAGAGCCTCTGAAGCTCGGCAAGCAGGCCCCTTCTAAGATCATCCAAAAAGATGACCAAGCCAGCATCGGACAAATGAACGCCATCGGCGTGAAAAAGAGCAGGATTGCTCAGCAGAATCCTGTGGTGGCCCACCACAGAGCCAAAACCAGTGCGGCAGACATATCTACAAACTTCGCGATTAACACGGCGCCGAGCCATGTTAACATCACGTACGTGTCGTGCGCCACGCCATTCCAGTCGCGGAATGATCGTGGACCACACAATCCGCATAGCTGGATACCTGTCATGTAGCCGTCCGAGATCCCGCAAAATGTCTAAGATCAAGGCTTTGCCGGGAACCAAAGGTAAATCGTTGCCGCCCAAGTGAAGAAGAAGAATGTCCGGCGGGGACTGATGAAAAGCTGTCAGCCGTCCCAGCTGGACCCAAAGCAAGCCGCGCTTACCGCGCCAAGAAACAAGAGCATGGGCACCAAGCCCCAAGTCAGTCCCCAAGCAGGACTTGGCAGCGCAACGTTCTGCCCAATATGCAAAGCTATGGCCGATGATCATCACATGCCTTCGACCGTCATTCCCCGCTGAACCTGAAACGACAAAAACCACTACCTACACATTAGGGAACGTCCTGATATATCTCTTGTAGCTAGAAGAGGACCATCGACCCAATTGCTTAATTTGTTCAGTTGTATATCCTAGAGCGGCTGCAGTTGACGCTGCACCTATTCTGAAGGAATGAGTGCCAAATCTAAGGCCAGAAACGCCTACCCTGTGCAAGGCTATGTCTGTAAGTTTCCAAAATTGGAACCTAGTCAGTGGCGACCCACCCGCATGCTGCAAAAAATATCCTGGTTCTTGGCCTCTACATGCCAGGTAGGTCTGTGTAGCTTCGACGGGACAGATTGTCTTAAGACTGCACTGGCCTAAGACCAGTAACTTCCCCTTGCCTTTCTGATCCGCTTTTGATCTTCTGATTACAAGCTTCAATGTGTTATCCTGAATAAAAACATCGCTCATCTGTAATGCGTATCGCGAGGCGTCTGCCTTTCCTTTTGCTACTAGCTCGCTGACCCGAAGGGCCCCAAAAAATGCTATCAACGCAGCTGACTTAAATAAGGCCACCTCGTAGCGGTCAGTGCACAACGTATCCCATAGTACGCAAATCTGCTCAAGAAGGCAAGGAGAAATAGGCGTCCTTGAATCAGGCACCCTTCCCCGTTCCTTAGACCATCCTTCCACCATTTTCTTTATCCTATAGTCGGTCGTAAAGTCTCTATGGCCATTAAGTCTAGCATGAAAGGCTAAAGCTGACAATTTGCCCTGAATAGTACCCGGTGCCAACCCCTTTCTGTATAAGAAGACCATGAATTGTTGTAAGTGTTCAACCGGAACCGGCCACAATTGTTCCAGGGCTGAGGAAGCCCTGAACTCCCTGAACTCGCTAATTATGTTCATGTAACCCTTTCTGGTTCGAGGAGCCAAAGCCATACCTATAGCTCGTGATGCTTCCTCACGCCAATCTGCCAGACCTCGGATGGAAGAACTTCTGGCAGCTCGTTGGCCTCTGGAGCTAGCTCCCTGAACCGTTTGATCTGTTGGCGTGAAAGAGCATCAGCTATCGTATTGTCAGCTCCCGGGACGTGATGGGCATGCACCAAAACATTAAATCGTAATGCCCGTAGGACAAAGGCCCTAACTAAAGCCATAACCCTGTCAGAATGAGAAGATAGCTCGTTTATGATGCAAACCACAGCCTGGTTGTCGCACCAAAAGCGAACCACTGAATTAGCCCATTCCTTGGCCCAAAGCCAAAGAGCGCCAACAATTGGGAAAAACTCTAGGAAGGTTAAATCCCTCGTAATCCCTAGCGTATGCCATTCCTCGGGCCAGGTGTCAGCACACCATCTACCTCTGAAGTAGATTCCAAAACCTAAGGACCCAGCAGCGTCAGTATGTACCTGAAATCCGGATTTTAAGAACATCTCGGCTCTCCAAAAGGAAACCCCATTAAATTCATCCAGGAATCGCTGCCACACGCGCAGGTCTTCCCTCATACCCTTAGTGACCCTGGTCCTATGCCTAGGGAACTTCAATCCCTTCATTGCAGAGCACAGGCGCCGAACAAAAGCCCGGCCCGGAGCAACTACTCTGCACGCAAAATTCAGGTGTCCTACCAACTCCTGCAGTTCATGAAGAGTCACTTTTTTCTTACCTAAGAAATCCCTAACTCTAGTTTTGAGGTCATCCAGTTTCCTCTGAGGTAGCCTAGACGTTTGCTGAAGTGTATCTAACTCGATGCCTAGGAAAGTTAAAGTCGTAGCCGGGCCTTCTGTCTTTTCTTCAGCCAACGGCAAACCAAGTTCGCTTGCCAAAGACTGAAATTCTCTTAACATCCATGCACATTTCCCCGAATTATGCGCTCCACATATCAAAAAATCATCCAAATAATGGGCCGTTGCCTTGGAACGAACCCTTTGTCTGAATTTCCACTCAATGAACGTGCTAAATTTCTCAAATGCCGCACAGGAAATAGAACATCCCATGGGCAAGGCCCTATCAATATAAAACAATCCCTGGAATTGAAAACCTAAAAGATTGAAGTCGAGTGGGTGCACAGGCAAAATACGAAATGCTGATTTCACATCACATTTCGCCAGTTCTGCCCCCACTCCGCAGTTCCTAACCATGCTCACGGCCTGATCAAAGGATGTATATCTGACTGTGCACAATTCAGAAGGTATGGCATCGTTAACCGATGCTCCTTCCGGAAAAGACAGATGATGGATGAGTCGAAACTCACCCTGAGCCTTTTTGGGCACTATACCCAACGGGGAAACTCGCAAGTTCTCCACAGGCGGACAAGGGAAGGGACCAAGAACCCTACCTGCCTTAACCTCCTTATTGATTTTATCCAAAACGATGTCTTCCATATTCCTGACCGACTTCAGGTTCTGCGCGATAAAAGCGGTCCGTTCACCTAAGGCAGGGATACGAAAACCATCGCGGAAACCCTGAAGTAAATATTGTGCCTCGTCCAACCTGTGATAATCCTGCAGCCAAGCTTGTAAGACTTCGATTTTAATTGGTGTGGGTCCCCTTACCAGCTGTATTGCTGCCACCTCCTGGCTTCTTTCCGGGTCCATTGCCTTTGTTTTGGCGTTGGTTCCCCCCTTTAAAACAGGTAGCCTTGGGGTGCTTTCCCCCGCAGTTAAGGCATTCGTGGCTAAACTTACATGGGTTCCTGGAACAAGAACCCTTGAAGTTGAAGTCAAAGCAAGGCAGACGGGGTTGAACCGCCTGCCCCGCTCCAGGGCGGGGATTAGCCGTCGCCGCCAGCTTCCTGTTCAAATGGCCACTATCAAATCTGTCCCCCGTGTTGGGCCTAGCCGGGGTCATGTGCTGTAGCCATAAACCCGGGTGAGGTTCATCCCAACGCAGGTTGGGCTGAATAGCGCTCCGCATCCTAAAGGCCTGATCATACAAAAGCCACGCCTGCCCTGAAAAATCTGTATACGCTCGGCATATGATGTCAAAGTACTGTAACAGTGAGTGTACCCGCCAGGGCTGGGTCTTTGCCAGTACCCCAGCATAGATGACAAAACCAGGGACCCAATTGGCCCAAGTCCGATCAGGTTTTTTGCGTCTACGTTTTTCTTTTTCTTTTTCATCGTCCTTGTCGATGTCCTTGATATCTATGTCCCGGTTCAAGAGGTCGAAAAAATCTAAATATTCTCCTCTCCAGATCTTCTCTTTAGTAGCGGAGGTCAGATGATCCCCCAGCGGAGTAGAATAATCCGCGTACGGCATAGCTGCGTAAGGCACCGTGTTGTACCCGGTATTAGGCACCGACGGATGTTGAGAAGCTCCTACACTAGTACCTACACTAGGTGCCCCGGTTGTGGGCATAGCCGGATATGGCCCACCCCAGCCCAAAGGCGAGGCATTGGCAGGATACCAAGGAAGGCCAAAGCCCCCTGCAGGAATAGCAGGGTATGGTGTGCCTGCTATGTATTGTACGGGAGGCCCACCGGCCCAAGGCCAAGATGTAGTGGGAGGGTGTGATGTGTGCAACAAAGAAGACTCACCAAAAGACCCGATAGAAGACTGAGAAACATTGCTACCACCGACTGAGCTTGGCCCAGCTTCTTCTGAAATTTCACGTTCATCCCGAACTGCCGCCGCAGCCTCAATCGTTTCCGCGTTATCCGGACGAGTGTTCTCCTGTTGGACCGGAACTGTGCTGGACGCAGCTAATGCCTCTGCATTGGGTTGTTCCACGCGAGCCACAACCTGGGTAGACTCCAAAGTATTAAAACGGGTCAGTAGATCCTGTGCCAGAGCCCTAAGTTTTGTCTTTTTATGACCCCTAGTCTCCCTACTGGAACGGCGCAAAGACACATCCTCTTGCTGAGGTACCTGAGAAGCAGCTCTTTGCGCCTCAAAAGCACACATCTTTTCCTGTAGTTCTTGCCATATTGGCCACGATTCCTCATCAGAGGAAGAATTTTCTGGAGAAAGTTGTGGCACTGGCCTCCGCTTCGCTGGGGCCTTGCCCTTGGTATTTCCACGTCCTTTACGGGAGGCCATTCTTAACCTGTACTAGAATGAAACTCTAAAGAAAGCTTAGCACTCCCAGAAATTTATTTATTTATGTATATATTTTATTTTTATTTTATTTTTTATTTTTTATTTATTTATTTATTTATTTTATTTATTTTTATTTATTTTATTTTGTATAAAGCAAACAACTTCCTAAAATGAACAGCAGGTGGTGCTCTAGACAGGCAACTGTGGCATTAAAACGTAAACTGCCTTACAAATGCTTTATTCCAATCAGTCCTTATCAGTGGAGTCAAAAGAAGCAGGAAGCTCAGCTGCAGTACCAAAAGGAACCACCCAGTGAATGCCCAGTACATGAACTGGAAAAGCTTTATCGCTATACAAGAAAGTAGTACTGTAAAATAGCTGATTTATACCCTATATTAATTGCAACGCTATATATTATTATTATTATTTTTATTTATTTATTTATTTATTTATTTATTTATTTATAGAGGAAACCCAAATATGAACAGTGTGATCCTTCAAGTAACAATGAATAAACTATCTTAAATAACAATTAGAATGTGAAAATGAACTGATGAGTGTGATTAGCAAAATTATTCTTAAAGTCTTATAAACTGTTGAAATCCAAAACAATACCCCAAACCCCCTTAACAACAATGGCTATCTAATGAACTGAGCCCCAACTAGAGAAACCCCAAATGAGAAAAAGGGGGTAATCCCACCCGCAATAATAAATCGCTTGTAAATCTAACAGAAACCTTAGAACAATAATACACCAAATTGGAAATCAAAGAAAGGCACCAGGCAATAGCTGAAAATAAAAGAGGGAAAGGAGTACTGCTGAAACAGTGCCTAAACAAGCAAAAGGCGGATAGAGAAAAAACGGAGGACGAAATGCAAGGAGACAAAATGGCGGATATAATTAAGACCCACGTAAGAGGTAAATGAATATAAAGAACTATAAAGGAATTCAAGCGCCAAAACAGACAAGAAAAAGGAGGATAAAGACAAACAACACCAGGTAATTTATGTACAACACTACCTAGCTCCCAAAAAACGCCCCTCCTAACTCTATTTTACCCCTGAAACCCGACAAAGTATAGAGAGCTGCAACGTAATTAAAGGACAAGCAAGCACTTGAGCCCCAGAAGCGCCCCGCGCCCCGGCAGGGCGGGAAGCGCCCGCCCGAACCCTGCAGTCCCCTTGCCCAATATGTAAGTAAACCCAAAAGAAAAACGTCAATGCAAAACAGAAAAGCAATGGAATTTTAAAGAAACAGACCCAGGGAAGGGGCAGAGCCACCTTCCCAGCAGCAAACAATTCACGAAGCAGCCAGCCACCGCTCAAGAATTGTACTCGCAGAGCTTCCAGTCAGCGGAGCTTCCCTAATCAGTGCCCGAAAAGGAAAGCGGGCGAACTGCGGGGAAGTGCTTTCTTAAATACCTGCACTTCCCCGCCCCTTCAACTGAAAAAACTTTTAAACGCCCGCCTCGCGCCATCCAGTCTGGCGGGCAAAAGTCAGTGCGCCAATTCCAGGCCGTTTTAACGGCCGTCAGGCGGCTGGAACCTTGGGCTCAATTGGGGTTTAAGTCATGCCATAGGACTGAGACCATTTTGGTTACCCTGCTTGATGACCTGTTGAGGGAGGCTGACCAGAGGAGTGTAACCTTGTTGGTTTTCCTGGATCTCTCAGAGGTCTTTGATACCATCGACCATGGTATCCTTCAGGACCAGCTCACGGGGTTGGGGATTGGGGAGGCTAGTGTTATGCTGATTCTGGTCCTTTCTGGAAGGCCACCCCTAGATGGTAAAGCTTGGGTATGCTGTTTGACCCCATGGGTCCTTCAGTGTGGCGTGCCATGGGGATATATCATTCCCCCAATGATGTTTAACATCTATATGAGGCCACTGGGGAAAGTTATCTGGAGATTTGGAGTACATTGTCATCACTATACAGCTCTATCTCTCCTTTTCTTCTTCAGCAAGAGAAGCTGTGCAGACCCTAGAATGCTGCCTGGCCTTGGTTATGGAGCGGACAAGGGCAAACAGGCCAAGGTTGAATCCTGACAAGACAGAGATTTTGTTGTAGGTGAAGACTCTGATCATTTGGGGAGTCTCCGGTCTGCTGTAGATGGGGTTACACTCCCCCTGAAAGAGCAGATTTGTAATCTGGGTGTGCTTCTGGACACCTAGCCCTCTTGATGGAGAAACAGATCTTGGCTGTGGCCAGGTCTGCAATTTTCTATCTTAGGCAGATTGCACACCTGAGACCCTACCTAAACAGGAAGTCCCTGATAACACTAGTTCACTCATTGATAGTCTCAATAATATATTGCAGTGCCCTCTATGTGGGCCTGCCTTTGAAGGCAGTACAAAATCTGCAGCAGGTACAAAATGTGGTGGCCAGGCTAATTTTGGGAACTTCAAAACACAATCATATTTTCCCTGCCCTGCATTGGCTGCCAGTTTTCCTCCATGCCAAATTCATCATACTAATACTGATCTAAAAGTAAAGGTAAAGGTTCCCCTTGACATTTAGTCCAGTCGTGTCTGACTCTAGGGGGCGGTGCTCATCCCTGTTTCCAAGCCGTAGAGCCAGCGTTTGTCCATAGACAGTTTCCATGGTCACGTGGACAGTGCGACTAGACACAGAACACTGTTACCATCCCACCGTGGTGGTATCTATTTATCTACTTGCATTTGCATGCTTTCGAACTGCTAGGTTGGCAGGAGCTGGGACAAGCGATGGGAACTCACTCCGTCGCGTGGATTCAATCTTACGATTGCTGGTCTTCCAACCTTGCAGCACAGAGGCTTCTGCGGTTTAACCCACAGCGCCACCACCACCCTCTCAATACTGATCTATAAAGCGCTTAAAGGTTTGAGACCTTGCTGCTTATCGAAGCATCTCTCCTTAAGGTCTACTTCCCATGCCACTCCCACCTCCAAGGCATTGATACTGTGGGTGGCCACCCTGAGGGAGGCCAGGAAGTCTATGACCACATGTCAGGCCTTCTCTGTGGTAGCCACCTCTTTATGGAATGCTTTACCTATGGACGTGTGCCAGCCCCCTTCCTTCCTAATATTCAGGAAGCACATCAAAAGTTTGCTTTTCTGGGAAGCATTTCAGGATATCCTCCTCTTATAATTGTTGGTCATTTAGTCTTATTTTGATGATTATACCCTGTCAACTTTATCTTGTTTGTTGCCACCATCTTGATTTTTAGAGCTGTTGTGCACACACGCACGCACGCACGCACACACACAAATTTTTATATTTTTTGTTTGGGTGAGATTTTGCTGTTATTTGTTTGTTTATTTTACTGCTGGAAACCGTCCAGAGAAGAGGCAAAGCCACTAGATGGTGTAGTATGTATGTATGTATGTATGTATGTATGTATGTATGTATGTATGTATGTATGTATGTATGTATGTATGTATGTATGTAAGTAAATAAATAAATAAATAAATAAGGCAGGATAAGATAGGGTACACATTTTGCCAGATCCAAAAGTCTCCCAGCCCAGGGCTACAGCCATTACGACAGCAGAAAAGTAGGCCAAGGTACTGAGCATCCTAAGAGCATTTTAGAATCTCTTGCCTGTCTGGAATTTGGATTTAGCTGGCTTAGTGTCAGTTCTGCTGGCGGTCATCAGTCATCTTGCCCAGTCAGAGATGTACCCTGTATGAGCTCAAAGATCATCTGCTTCTAGTCTTCCATGCAATGTAAAGCTGGGCATTGTTTTATTTATACTCCATTTAAATGATAGCAATTTCCCTTAAATTTTCATCCTATTTTTCATCCTAGAAACACAGTGCTTTGGGGGGACTCATGGTCACCTTGGGGAACATTTAAAAGTTATCTATTTCCTTCTATCTTTCCTCTCCATGAAGCTGAATTATTTTATTCATAAAGTTAAAGATCATGCAAGAGAGGTTTTACCATTACTAACCTATTAAGTGTTGATTAAACAGGAAAAATGTGCACAAAAATAATTAAACATGATTCTCTTATGCTTTAGATACCTAACATCAGGTGCTTAGCTTCAATTCCCACCTGGACATCTTAAGAGTTGGCTCTTTCAGTGAGGACAACACATTTGGCATGGGAAACCCATTATGCAATCTCTAGACTCCAAGAGGGAAGTTCCAAGACAAATTATAAACTATCCATAATTTATAGGTTCATGACATATGTGTTCTTTGGTATCACCTACCCAGCTCATCTCATTATTTCTCTTTTTAATTGCTTAAATTTTGTTAATTTGAGAAGCCAGAAGGTGCCACTGGAACTACGAAAATGGGGACTGGTAGAAAAAAGGATCAAATTTCTCATTTCTTTGGGAGGTGTAAATGTAATAGGATGAAAAAAAAGGGGGATCAGTGACAGGAAGACAACTTTTATTGCAGTTAAAACAGTTCAGGTTCTAAATACAAGATGCATTGTATTGTTTATACAGCTGTTCCAACAGATTGTCTTTGTGAGCCAACTAAAGGGGGCAGGGGAAGGTATGGACACTTATTAATTGAAATACTAGTTTAATGATTAATTAATTAAGGGAATGTTGTTCCATTAAACCAAATTGCATTCAGATAAAATAGCATGGACTGGCTGAAGAGATCAAAACCAAGCTTTGGGAAGTACTTAAAGCACATAGGAAAGACAGAAGATAAGTGATATCAAGTGGAAAAACCATCATTTGGTTTAATGGCACTTGGACACTAATTGTAAATGACTGGTCATCCATCAGGAAGCTGCATACTTTCCTTGAGACTGCAAGCATGTTACTTTTTATTTTGTACATGAATTAGCAATATGAAGATTACACCATAAAAGAGGATGGGTGTGCATGGGAATGAAAGCAGAATAAGAAGAAACAAAACTTTCATGTGAAAACTCACAGTGCAAAAGACAGTCTGGGGACCTAAATCCAGCTGCTAGTTCTAATTTGAGTAGACCCACTGAATCAATTGTTAAATGGCAAGCCAACACTTGAGTAAATCCCATTGATCCAGTGGGATTACATTAGTTGGTCCTAACAACTGGAGTATAATACCAAGAATGTTTGGTGGATAAAATAATATAACTACTTGTGACACAGTATTCAACAGAAAAATGGATGAAGCTAAATAAATCAAATGTGGGTAGTTCAGTGTGTTTGAGCACCAGGGGTCAAAAGTTTGATTCCTCACTTTGTTCCCAGGAGAAGAGCCAGACTGTATGGCCTTGGGCACAAGCTATACAGTCCCAAAGTCCCCCTAAGAGAACAGTCTGGTAAATCACTTCTTTTTTCTATCTTGAAAAACCCAAGAAGGATAATCATAAGTCAGAATGGACTTGGTGACACACACAAAAAAATGGTAGGAAAGTTCCGGTGGTCCAGAAGCCTTTTTTTTTCTGTTACAAGACTCACCATAGGCCATACAACTTTCAAAATGAAAGTGGCTGAAATTCCATTTCTGGAGTCTTCAAATCCCTTTTCATGGTCCAAACCATATTCCTAGAGGGACTGTACCATGTGGTAAAAGAGACTCACACTTTCTGGATACTGGAAATTTTTTGCTGGAAGGGGAGCTTTGGGGAGCTACAAATTCTGGTAGGAATGGACGTAGGGTCCATGGGTGATATGCTGCTCACTACCTGGGACTAAAAAAAATCCAAGGATGGTTTTAACATTCAAAAAGCAAACAGAGGAATCAGTCATCACATTCATACACAATAGTCCAAATGTGGGCATTAGAAAACCATGATCACCGCAGACCCTGTAAAAACCATTACACAGAGAACATCATATAACACAAGAATACTGCATGTGATACAACTTTTCAGGTTAATAATAGAAGTACTAAAGAAGTCTAAATATGCCCTTTTCAGATTGTGCAGAACTGAGGAAATACTGCAGCAAATTATAGCCAACATGTGTTTACGTCTGTACAAGAGAGAGCAATTGAAGGATGGGTGGTAATATAATCATATTGTAGAATGTGTTGATAAAATAACATGGGATTTCCTTGAAACAAATTCAGAATGAGGACACCAACTTAAGATGCTATTTACAAAGCTGATAATCATTCCACATCTGCACATATTGACAAGTGATAAACCAATAAACCTATCTTAGAATGCATCACAAAAAGGATGTTGATGAGATTTTTCTATTAGAGATTTCAATATCAAGGCAAACAGTCAAATCTGAAAGGCATATACAAGGTAATAGGAATCATTAGGCTGCTTGAATTTTCCAGGGTTCAAGGCTTATTTCAAAAGCCAGTAGGATCACAACTTTCAATTATTGTATAGACTAGCTTGATGAAAATGTGGAGCCCTCACTTCAGGAAAGCCATGTAATGTAGGGTTAATCTACCTCCCTACTTATCTAAGAGATGAGTAAGCTTTCCTGATGTTTTTCATCCTCTATACATGTAGAATTTCCATTACAAACATCCATGACTAATGTGCAAATATTTGGTTGGAGCCAGTGATGGAACTTTCAGGTGATGTTAGAGGTATAGCCCCTACAGTCCAAACCTACATGTGATTCTCCTTCCTGATGCACTGAGGAAAAAACTTTCAGCTCCAGCAAACGTTACTGGAATTGAAAGTTTCCTTCTTGAGTTCATTAGGAAATACATTTACATAAATATCCTCAAGTATGAACTACAATTCAGCCTGTTCCCGCCTTTCATCATTGTAATGTACAATGTATTCACACATATGTAATGGAATAGCAGCCTTTCAAAGAATCACAGAACCTTACCTTTGCAGAGCATATTGCAAGTCATTTTCTCTAACCCCGCTCAATGTACAAAATCCAGAGCTGGAGTATACTCAGAAGATGGTTGTTCAACAACTGCTTAAAGACCTACAGTACAGGACCTACCGGGCTTTTACCTGAGCTCTTGAATGGGTTGTAGTTCTGATAAGATTTTGTTTAGACAGAAATGTTGTCAAGATAAACATTAACATTTTTTTAAAATGCATCTTAATAAAAAAAAAATACTCTATCTGTGTTGTTGTGCATTTTTGTGTTTCAGAGCTTATATCCGAGTAAAAGCTATGTAGCAGAGACATAAAGGTGAAACTCCAAGGCCGTTAGATTCATGGAATGTGGCTAAGGGTTATTTGGGTGGAATAGAATTGTAATGGATGTAAATGCAGACAGAGCAGTGTGAAAAATCAACTTGTGGCTTCATAGAAAAAAAATTTTTAGTGACTGGAACTTCCAGATTAATTTTTGTTGTTTAGTCGTTAAGTCGTGTCCGACTCTTCGTGACCCCATGGACCAGAGCACGCCAGGCCCTCCTGTCTTCCACTGCCTCCCGGAGTTGGGTCAAATTCGTGTTGGTAGCTTCGATGACACTGTCCAACCATCTCGTCCTCTGTCGTCCCCTTCTCCTCTTGCCTTCACATTTTCCCAACATCAGGATCTTTTCCAGGGAGTCTTCTCTTCTCATGAGATGGCTAAAGTATTGGAGCCTCAGCTTCAGGATCTGTCCTTCCAGTGAGCACTCAGGGTTGATTTCTTTCAAAATGGATAGGTTTGTTCTCTTTGCAGTCCAGGGGACTCTCAAGAGTCTCCTCCAGCACCACAATTCAAAAGCATCAATTCTTTGGCGGTCAGCCTTCTTTATGGTCCAGCTCTCACTTCCATACATCGCTACTGGAAAAAACATAGCTTTGACTATGCGGACCTTTGTCGGCAAGGTGATGTCTCTGCTTTTTAAGATGCTGTCTAGGTTTGTCATCGCTTTCCTCCCAAGAAGCAGGCGTCTTTTAATTTCGTGGCTGCTGTCACCATCTGCAGTGATCATGGAGCCCAGGAAAGTAAAATCTGTCACTGCCTCCATATCTTCCCCTTCTATTTGCCAGGAGGTGATGGGACCAGTGGCCATGATCTTAGTTTTTTTGATGTTGAGCTTCAGACCATTTTTTGCGCTCTCCTCTTTCACCCTCATTAAGAGGTTCTTTAATTCTTCCTCACTTTTGCCATCAGATCCACATTAATTTACAGACACTAATTAATGTTTTGTGTCCAAGAGGATGAATTATGCACACAAGATCTGTTAGAAACAACATCCTACAGCTAGAGCTTTAGAGTATAGTCTTAACTGGCCAAGACAGCAAAGATCTAGCCAAGCCAACTTGAGGTCAACTGAAAGGCCCAGTTGAAGCCATGCTAAATCCAAACCTCTCCTAGTCAAGGGACTAGCTTCATCTTGGCATGAATATGTGCCAACATTGTTGGCATGTCCCTGGGCTGGAGGAAACATGGGTCTGGCCTTGCTAAACAAGACACCTTGGGCCCCATCCTACCCATTATCTAGTCCTTCCCTGTCCCCCCACTCTTTTGCTATCAGATTTTACTGAGCAGAGCAGTTCTGCCAGAATGAGGTCAACTGGCAGAAACAGGGTTCTCCCAGCAGAGGGGCTTTTCTGCTGGCTGAAGAGAATTTTTGCTGGGAGAAGAGGACTGTGTGTGAGCCTAATCTCTCCCCCCATACACACAATGACTGACACATCTTTGAGTTAGGAATGCACTATAAATGGGAAGTCTAACATAAGCATATGCAAATGTTTTGATGGGAAGTTGAGATGGGTACTTGAGAAAGCAACCAATTTTGCCACTACGATTTCACAATTCATTTAAGTGTATTTTATTGGAATTGGAAATAAGGAGGTTCAGTAAAGGAATTAACACACATTTTTTTGTAAAAAAAGTTACAGAATAGCAGTTCTGTACAGTTCTGTCGCAAAGCTTAAGTGGAGAACAGGAGAGATGATCCCCAGTGTTCTGAAGGGTCAGTTCAAACCTTCATTCTAAATACACTGTTCCTTGCAATATACTGCTACATGCACTTGTATTCTACTCACAGCTCAGAGGGGAAAGAAAAGAAAGCCGTTCTTGTTTGTTACAGTCAGGGCTCTCTCTCGCCTCCCTGCTTTATTCCCTTGCTTTCAAAAGTGAATTGTAACTGTTAAGTGTGTTTTTGACAGATTATTTTAAAACTGTCATGCCTGGTAGGAATCCAAATGACCTGTTTTCTCAATATACACAGAGGTTTCCCTCGAAGAATATAAAGAGGCTGAGGGCACCATTTTGTATAGAAGCTTTAATAAAAGCAAAGGAATGCAGACGGGGATCAAACTCCCTCTCCCATGTGTGCGCACACACGCGCACACACAGTATGGTAGAATATTGGGAGAAATTTTAAAAAACAGGCAAAGAAAATCTTGGGCTGCAACTACAGTTGAAATAACCATGATAATTATTATCAGTGGTTGACGACTCACCTACCTGACAATTGTGATCACTCAACTGGGAAATCAGAATCACATACAGTACGGTGCCATTTCTTCCCCAGCTTTCCTCTCAAATAATACGATACTTTCTTTACAATAAACATGTCTAGACTACTAAAACCTCCATCTCCTTGTTAGCCCTTCATGTAGAGGGCTGATATATGGAGAGGAGCCATACCTTCTAGTCATTCTTCCAGTTCCATGTGCTTTTTTAATCCTCTCTTGTCTGCACACTTAGGCTGTGGTAACATAAGCAAAATGTCCCTTATTTTCATGTGTCTTTACTCCCTGAGCAGTTGTGCATTGTGGTCACATGACATATATCCCAGGGTGTGCATTTTGACGTGCTTTTGAATTACTACAACATTTCGCTAAATTTGATATGATATGACCGCTACACTTTGATACTGGAATATTTCCCTCTGGGTTGTTTATGTCTCTGGGGGCCCTCCCCCCCACTTTTTTTAAAAAATAAAACTTTGTTACATTGATCAGAAAATACTGTATGGTATGTATATTGTATGTGTTGAACGTAGCTTCCATTTTCTGAAAGAGTTTATATCCAAATGTCAAGTACTGGGGTGAGGGTGGGGGGAATGCAGCTATAGAAAGGCTGCCACCTTCTTACCATGCTTGGGAAGTTGGAGAAGAATCTGGGTAACCACTGATGGAAGGAGAATACTGCACCTTTGCCCAGTCTGTTGTTGTTGTTTAGTCGTTAAGTCGTGTCCGACTCTTCGTGACCCCATGGACCAGAGCACACCAGGCCCTCCTGTCTTCCACTGCCTCCCGGAGTTTGGTCAAATTGCCCAGTCTAGCAAGAAGACCATTATTGAATTATTTATTTTGTCCATATCATTTGTTTAAAGCTTAGTGGCTGAAACATCTCTGAACTCCAGCAGTAAGTGTATAAGTAGAAAAATGTTCCATTACATCACCTCAGTAGTCAATCCTTCTAGCACCCCGATCCCCATCCCCACCCTGATGGCAGCATCACAGCATATATAGAGAGGCATATGATAAGAAACGATGATAAGTCTTTGTTTTGAAATTTTCAGAGTACAGCAGTTCCATATTTCTGGCTGAATTTTACCTGCCCTGTTTTCTTTGAGAGACACAATTTCACCCGTCCTTGGTACCTTTAAAGAAATGAAATGCCTTTTTTGTATATAGTTGCTGATGTTTGAACTGCAAAGACAGATGATTTTAATGGTGTTTGTCCTTTGTTTTCATGGCTGTTATGGTTGATGGTTTTCTGTCTTAAGGCTAACTACTAATATAATAAAATTGAATTATATTGAAATGAAGGTTATGGTAAGATATTTTGGCTGGCATCCTAAGTGACAGCGGTTACATTTCATGAGTTTCATGAGATAGTATATAGCTAGGAAAAAACCACTGTCTCTCCCTCTTTTTTCTTTTTTCTTTTTTTCTTGAGTTATGCTAGCAATGGAGAAAATGGT
Organism: Intellagama lesueurii; assembly: GCA_037013535.1. Lineage (NCBI taxonomy): Eukaryota > Metazoa > Chordata > Lepidosauria > Squamata > Agamidae > Intellagama > Intellagama lesueurii. Next base: position 50,900,032 of record JBAJHW010000003.1, on the reverse strand, counting down.
TCATTTCTTTAAAATGTCTGGGATTTGTACACAGTTTAATGTCGGATGCTCCTTGAATATATCAGAGTCCAGGTACAGTAGTTTTTTCCTTTTTAAAAACATGGGAATTGCAGTGCTCCTTACAACCCCAACATAGCCATACTGTTAAGGTATGGATGGGACAGAGTAGTGCCAAGATTCAAGACAGAACTACAACTTCTGCTGTTATGGAAGCATTTCCTCACTGGTCTGTGGACTTGCTGGATGGCAGCAAGTTTTGTAGTCATTCCAGAAATGCATCAGGGGAAGGTGTGTCTCAGGACTGTACTATGCCCAGGACATATAACTGGAATGTTGACTCTTCCTCAGTGTATCCCAGGCATTGGAGAACATAAGAAGAGCCCTGCTGGATCAGGCCAAGGGCCCATCTAGTCCAGCTTCCTGTATCTCACAGTGGCCCCACCAGATGCCTCTGGGAGCACATGAGACAACTAGATACCTGTCTCCTGATCCCACTCTCCTGCATCTGGCATTTTTTAATATATATTATTTATTTCTATAACACACAAATACATACGAAACAAACAAAAACATATAAAACACTCAAGAACATATAAAACAAACAAAACATATAGGCGGGGAGGTATTTCACATTCAAACTTGTCCATTATATGATTCTGACTACAACAGATCTTATATCCTACTTTCATACTAAACATCCCATTATATATCAGATTATCATGCTTTACAATCTTCACAATCAACATTTCCAAAAAACAAAAGGATATATATGTCTAACCTTATCTGCATACTCCTGTTATAATTCTCAATATGTTTAATATCTCTATATAGGTACCTCAGAATCAATTTCCTCTAAATATTATATTCATCATAGACATTTCTGATTTCATAGTACAGTATCTTTATCTACCAATAAGATCTCAACATGGTCAATACAATCCTCAGAAATCATCATTTCTAATGACAAGAAGATATTATATGTCTAATCTTATCTGCATAGTCAATATTATAATTCACATATGTTTAATATCTCTATATGTGTGCCTTAGAAACAAATAGCATCTAATATTGTATTCCTCATAAACATTTCTAAGTCCATAATTAAATGTGCTTATCTACCATTAAAATCCAAACATGGCCAGAGTTGCTTATAAATATATTAACCATATTGATTTATACTGCATCTGGCATTTTGAAGTACTTTCCTTTTAAGCCTGGAGATTATACATCCCCATCATGGCTTGTAACTTGCGATAGACTTTTCCTCCAGAAATCTGTCCAATCCCCTTTTAAATGCATCTAGGCCAGATGCCATCACCACATCCTGTGGCAAATAGTTCCACAGACTAACAACACGCTGGGTAAAGAAATATTTTCTTTTGTCTGTTCTCACTCTCCCAACACTCAATTGTCCGGTCCGCTGACGAGGCTCTTCGGCAGCGCAGGCCGCCATTATCCCCTTCCTGGGATAGCGCGAGACATGGCAGTCTCGCAAGAGTGACCTGAGAAGGAAGGGGGAAGGAGTAGTATATTTAAAGAAGCTTCCCGCCTACCTTGGGCCTCTTCCTTTTGGACACCGAGGGAAGATGGAGCGCTGCAGCCAGGATTGAATTTCTTGCTGCGTCAATCCTATCTGCGGCTTTGCTTCATTGGATGGGGGGTTTGTATCGGTGCCTCCCCCACGGTTTGCTAGTCTGCTTTGGCCCGTGTATTACGGGACAAGTGCACGAGGATAATTTAAAGGGGGAAAAGCTTTAATTCTTTAAAAAGAAAGGGGGAAAGGAAGCTTTTGTAAGAACCCGCTGGTACTGAAATCAATTTAAACGAGGTGAGCAGCGGGCGCGCGGGTGTGACGATTCCCCTCCCCCACCACCACCACCCACCACTACCCCTTTTCCATTGAATTGGCCACAGCAACTGGGATTAGTTAATTACTTATAATTCAAGTTTACAGTCATTCTGCTGATCTTTTGGGATTGATATCTTACACTGGGTGTTAAGATAACAGAGCAGTAAGCAATTGGGGTGGGGGTGTGAAGTGCAGGTTGCATTGGCAAGCAAAGGCTTTTGAGTTATTAAGTTATACAGTATTTAATACACTGATTGTAGTGATATAGTTGTTATAATCATGCAGTATTTAATACATTGCGAGTAGGGATAGATAGCTAATTAGTAATAATAAAATTTTAATTAATTTCATTAATAATAGGGACTTAATTCATTATCAAGGGACTAGTTTATTAAAGACTACCCAATAATAATATTGAAATTGGAATAATTATAGAGTTGTGGAATAGATACGTGGGGCTCCATAAATTGGCCCTGCCCGGGGTAAATTCATACAGGTTTAGACATATAAATCACAGCCTAGATAGCTCAGTGGTTTAGGTATCTGGCTTTGGAGCCAGAGTTCAGGGGTTTGATTCCCCACTATGCCTCCTGTGAGTAGAGACAGCCTGTGTATTATTTCATAATTATAATAGCAAGATGTCATGGGAAGAAGGGAATATGAACTAGGGGGCAGCGATAGGGCTGTAGTGTCTAGTGGTTAGAGACCTATTGGAAGCTTGGTTAGGAGGTGCTGGTATGGTCTCAAGGACAGGATAAGGTACTAAGGGCAAACAGCCGGTGAAGACGCGTGTGGCTCCCCAAGTTTCTCCCCTTCAATCCTCTTCGGAGGAGGAGGCATGGCCTATATGGCAACAGAGCCAAGAAAAAATCGCAGCTTTGAAAGCTGAGAGAGCAGCTTGCATTGCCACACCGAGCTGGGAGCCACAACCTCGCCATTTGGCCAGGGAAGCCAAGGGCCATAGGAAGGTTAAAACTTAAGGCCATCGCAGATTTACTGTCTCGTTTTTCAACCTTAGAGAAAGAGCAGGCAACCTAGCAACCATCCAGGAAGGGGTCAGATGCAGCGACAGCTATGCCTCAGTACCAAAGCGAGGAGGAGGAGCGAGGATTACACCACGGCCATCCCGTAAGGGGACTGATGCTTCAACAGTTACGCCTCAGTGCTGGAGCGAGGAGGAGGAGCAAGGTTGCGGTCCATCCGAAAGCGGACGGTCAGTGCTCGGAGGCAGAGCCAACAGGATGATGGGGAGGAAGCCATTTGCGGCAGAGAACTTGAACTGACCATATCAGATGTAACATGTGAGTTTGAGGCTGCACCTAACACGTTCACAACATTCCCGGCTTGACCTTGGCCAGGCAGTGGTCAGTTTGGATGCCAGTACACACACCGCCGGGTGTACCAGGTTCTGGGGATTACAGGTACACAGTGGCCAAGTCCAAGTACACTGTTAGGAAATTGGGCTTCTCTGTATGCACAGGCTTCCTTCCCAGCAGTTTTCAGTCCAACAGCAGGATTAGGTTTATGGCCATAGCCGTCAGTCCCGGACATGGGCTATAACGCCGTTCTCCTGAAGGCTTTGCCTTTTGGGGCCACACCATGTCATTAGGTGATCATCTTAATTTATTTATTTATTTATTTATTAGACTTATATGCCGCCTATCTAGATGTGGTCTACTCTGGGCGGCTCACAACAATCAAAGTAAAAACAATTGACATATAAAACAATTTTATCACAATTTACAACAATTAATAATCATTCAAGATGGAGAATCAGAAGAAATTAACCCAGCGACAAAAGAAAAAATCCAAAAAGGATACTGTGTGGACCTAATTGAGCTCCTCAATAGAGAAGTTGATAAGAAGGGCATTGATAAGGAGGATGAGCGGGAGAAAGAAAGACGTTGGAGGCGCAGGCCAGACAGGACCTGGGCTAATTAATTAAAAGGCTTTTAATTGAAATAATATCAACTGTGGGTCCTGATGGCAATTTTTAGAGTATATATTTTAATTGCATTTTAATTGTTTTATCTTTCTTTGTATTTTAACTGTTGTAAGCCGCCCAGAGACCTTTGGGTAGTGTGGGCGGCATATAAGTTAAATAAATAAATAAATAATAAATAAATAAATAATTGGTTGCCAGGTTACTTGAGCTACGCTGGGGTAATTGCGAGAGCCCAGCCTTGGTGGGCCCAGACCTGTTCCAATATTTGATTTAATCTACAGGGCTTTTGTGACTTTGCGGGGCAGGCTTGGTTGCTCTAAGTTGAATCATTCCATATGCGGAGTGTGATTCCTATAAATTTGAGGTGGGACGAGCCGCTGCCAGGCCTTGGTTGCATTTATGATGCCGGCCAGGCCAAACCTAGGCGATAGGTTCGACAGTGGTCATCTTATCTGCAAACCCGGTCTGAATTTGAGCTCCTGTGCTGGCACGGGGCAGGTGGTTCATCCCGCCTGCTCTGTTGGGTTTACAACGCCAGGGGCACGCGCTGGCATAAGGCTTGTCGTTTCCAGCATGGGTGCTCGGTCTGTGGGGGCCAGCACCCCAGCACCCATATTTTAGAGCCAGGGCACAAAGAGATATCAACAAGGACCCAGGAGGTAGCGAGAAGGAGAATAGAGGAGGGGGTTCTTTTAACATAGGGCCCCAGTCCAATTCAGGTCTAAATATTGGAGAATTGGTTGCTGGATTCACAGCGTGCAGACGCACAGTATTTGTTGAAAAGTTTTCGGTTTGGTTCTAGAATTCCAGCTTTAGGTGAGCGCAAGGCATTTTTGCCAAAATTTAAAGTCAGTGAATGGCATGGGAAATATAGTTCAGGACAAAATTGGAAAATAAGTGTTAGGAGGTAGGGTTTTGGGACCTTATAAGTATTACCCATTGGAGAGCCTTCGGGTATCGCCCTTGGGTGTGGTACCCAAGATGAGTAAGGGAGAATATAGGCTCACTCAGTCTTACCCAGAAAGGGAGTCAGTGCATGATGCCATTTCGCAGGAGCTTTGCAACGTGCGCTACACCTCCTTTGATGAGGCAGCGCATATGGTCCGTAGATGTGGAATTGGGGCGGAGCTTGCGAAATGTGACAATGGTCAGCATTTTGTATTCCTCCAGTCCATCCATTAGACTTTGACCTTTTGGGCTTTTATTTTCAAAGCTCTTATTATATTGATCGGGCCTTGCCAATGGGCTGTTCCGTTTCCTGCACTGCATTTGAGCAGTTCACTTCATTTGGAATGGAAGCTCAGGAACAGGATAGGTTATCAACACTGCCCATTGTTTGGATGACTATCCCTTTTGTGGTTGAAGAAACACTGGTCGCTGCTGATTTATATTGGAAACCTTCCAAACAATGGCACAGTAGTTGGGGTTGCCATTAGCTGAGGAGAAAACGGAAGGGCCAGCCGCAGCACTTACTTTCATGGGAATAGAATTCGTCACTAGGCAACAAGCCTCCAAATTGCCAGAGGACACACTGGAGACCCTTAGGTCTCGGATTTGTTTACTCAGGGAAAGCAGGAAAGTATCTCTGAAAGAACTGCACAAGATTGTAGGTCACTTAAAATTCTGCATGTAGGGTAATTGCTCCAGGCCAGGCAATTCTGTGTAGATTAGGCAATGCAATGAGGGGTCTGCGTCACCCCCTTTTCATCGAACCCAGGTTACACAGGGCATGCATCAAGAATTACAAGTTTGGAGTCAGTTCCTTGCAGATATCAGCTTAGCTGGTGCACTGTCATGCCAACAGATCAATAGGGTTAGGGAGTTAGATGCAGGAGCCCAGGAATTCCCAGAGGCTCTTCCCACAGAGGTTTGGCGATCTGCGTGTTGATGCAGACAGCGTGTTTGGTTTATGCCCTGAACCGAGTATGCTAAACAGGTATTCGTCAGCAAATATACGATTTCAGGAGTTTAGAAACCTAATGGGTTGGGAGCTGATTTGGCTGCTTCGGTGAAGCACTTGCAACAGTTTATAGTTTATTCACATAGGAAAGAACTGTTGATGGGATCCATAAGAGGCACGTTGTCAACAATGGCTTTTCAGGCCCTGATTTGGGGATGTCAGGATCATACCTCTGACTTGGGCATTAGGAAGCCGTTTGCAGGCTGGAGTAAAGAAAGGAGTCGGGTCTAGGATACAAGGGTACCCATATCCCTAGCATTGTAAAATTGACTGTCGATGGCTTGCCATCTGGAGGGATGGGTACGAGGCAGCGTTATTTAGGGCGGCATCACTGTTAACATAAGTTGATGTATTAAGGCTTCGTGAACTGGTAGCTACAGGAAAGAGTGACCTGACCAAGGTAGCACTACAATGGCAACATGCTAGGCGAGAGGATACTATGGTCAGGTTGCACATTCACCGATCCAAGGTGACCGGCAAGGTGGAGGTGGCGATCTTACTCCAGCACCATGTTCTATAGTAGAGCTATGCCCGGTAAGAGTGGAAGGTGCACAGTTGGAAGTCAAGGGGCATCGACAGGATTACTTCCTTGTGCACTAAGACATTCTTCTTTAGCAGACTATCAGTCATGGAAGATCGTAGACACGGCATTGCATTAGGTGGGAATTTCAGGGTTGAAGGTTTGGTGCACGTTCTGCTAGAATGGGTGCTTTTTCAACTGCAGCCACCCTAGTCTACCATCCTGAAGATATTCAAAGGCTTGGAAGGTGGTCATTCAATAGCTTATAACACTCCCTCATGTCTGGGCAGGCGCCTGGTCTTTTTGTCGTTGCAGGTCCGGTAGCGAAGGCGAAGCGGCTACATGTTATGGTGATTAGCAGCATGGCTTGCAACTCCCAATTGTGTTGTTCATACACTTGGGAGGTGACAATCGGGCCTGTACATGGAACGGCCTTGATCTTGATGTACTACGTGACCTCAGACTGCTGAGGGCAAACGACCCTGTTATGGGCATTATATGGTCCACAACCTTCCTGAGGCTTGCGTGGAGAACAGAATGCCGAGTTCAGCGAGTTAACACTGCGGGAGGAGTGTTAACAGAAAAGTACGCAGAGCTGGATGTAATGGCCATGAATCAGTGATTGGTCACCAAGAGATCTGCGTGGTTTGGCCGAGCTCTTTCGGAATGCCCAGCGCGTTAACACTGCATGGATGTGTTGACAGTGAAGTATATCGGGCAGTGCTCAATGGCCTTAGATTGGTGAATGGTCACCAGAATCCGCATGGAGAGGCCTGAGCTGTGCTGGCATGGCCAGTGGGTTAACACTGAGTGGAGGAGTGTTAACAGCGAAGTGCATCGGGCACTGTACAATCGTCTTGGATCGGTGAATCGTCACCAGGAAATGAGCATGGCTCGACCGGAGTTATATATTAAGGACATCCAGGGGGGCCTGCCTATGGAGCCTCGGAGGCTGGTTGGCGGGCATGGGACTTAGCGTTGCTAGTCCCTATGCTGTGGCGGGTAGTGTAGATAAAACAGGTTTCGGTGAGTCCCCCTCACAACCACAGGTTATGTATAGCTCATCTGATCTTCCAGCGCTGCGGATCGTGCAATTACAGTGCTTGGGGGAGAAGATCCGCTGGGACCGCTCCTGGACCAACAGTCAACAAGAAGGAGGGGGCTTAAGGTCCGGGGGTGGTCAAATTTGGGCCGGCCGGGTTCTCACTGTCTTCACGACTGCGAGAGCTTGGGGCTTGGGACTCGCCCATAATTTGGTAGGGGTCCATTGAGACCCCTCTGCAGAACCTGATTCCGCACTACGGCAGGACCCCCCTTTTTCATAGAGGATAATTATGAATATTCAATAAAGTGTGGTCCATGTTTATTCCATAACAGTTGTCTCGCGTCTTTATTCCGGGGTAGGGGGATAATGGAGTGGATGTCCCCTGGTTCTAGTATTGCGTGAGAGGGAAAAGAGCTTCCCTCTATCCACTTTATCCATCCCCTGCATAATTTTATACATCTCAATCATGTCCCTTCTCAGGTACCTTTTCTCTAGACTAAAGAGCCCCAAACACTGTAGCCTTTCCTCATAAGTGAGGTGCCCCGCCCAGTCATCATTTTAGTCACTCTCCTCTGCACCTTTTCCAGTTCCACTATGCCTTTTTTGAGGTGCGGCGACCAGAACTGTATGCAGTACTCCACGTGCAGCCTTACCAGCGTTTTGTACAATTGCATTATAATGTTGGCTGGAGCATGGGGAAGATTGATTTTGCTACAGAGATTTCTTCCCTCTGCCTCACCTTAGATTATGTAGTACCCTTCTATGGGAGAAGGGTGCTGCATAACACAGTACACACATCCAGTGTCTGTAGGCCTTTAGTCTCAGTGGTACTAGTTAGGGTTGCCAGGTCTCAGGAAATCAACTAACGTCTCAAGGAATTACTATGCTGGTTTGGGTCTCAGGCCATGAGACAAATCTCAGGACAGGTGGCACAGGTGGTGAAGAAAGTTTGATTTTGTTCTGTGTGAAAGAGCTTTAAAGCTTGAATACCCATTTCCTCTCCACTCCAACTGGTGCCAGGTTCCCCAGCTCACAGCAGCAGTGTTCTACATGTGATGCATACATAATTTTCCTTTAGGAAAAGCTGCAGAATATTGTCATTCTCCCTCTCTCTCTGCCTCCCCCATGGATTATTTTGGTATTGTTGCCCAGTGGTCCCCATGACACCACAATGCCCCCATCCCCTGTGGTTTCACAAATGTACGGCGCCTGCTGTTGGATTTTGGCCCGAAAATTTCCGGCAATGGAAACTACTTACCTAGCAGTCCTCATGCAAGTAATGTTATGCCACATGTTGAAGCTGCTGAATGGAAGGTTCATGCATCTTGGGGGAAAATTCAAGGCTGTCCTGTGTGGTTTTATGTCTGTTGCAAAGTCTCTCACATATGCCAGTGGTGATAGCATTGTGTTGCACAGTTTTGAATTTTTCATTACATTCCTCTAGCTGTGCAGCAGAAGTGCAAAGCTTCACAGACCAGAATAGCTTCAAGTTCCCCAGATTAGTCTACCTCTGTTTCTTATCAACTGACACTTGTAGTCTCAGTAACTCACTCTGAGACATTAGTAGCAGAAAGAATAAAATATGCTTCTATATTTATCGTTGAACAGATCTACAGCAAAAGTAACAAACATATCTGCTCTTGGCAACAGGTCTCAACAGACTAACTGCTTCCAACAGACAATGGAGAGAGGAAAAATTCAAAAGGAGAGAGGCAGAGCTCTCTTTGAATTCAGATGCAGAGAAGGAACCGTTCAGTACTGGACAAACTGACAGTCACCCCAACCCAGAAAGGTCCCTCCCAGCCACACATACTAGAGGCAGCATGTGAGGTTGCAAAAGCTCCAACACATTGGAATGCCAGAATAAACATACACAGTATTTTGCCACTTCGGTTAATGCTGTGAGCTGCCTTGGATCCCTTGTTGGGAGAAATGTGGCATACAAATAAAACTACTACTACTACTACTAATAAAAATATTTTGTGCACAAACCTCCAGTGGATACTATAGCACAATTCTGCTCATGCAGAATGCCTTGGTTTCAGCCTTTGCAAAAAGTTTTAAGATTAGTTCCATTCTGCCATTTTCCTGTGCCTCTGCTTTTCCCCTGAACATGTGCAGCAAAAGAACATCAGGCCAGTATTTGGGATCAATGTGAAAGAGGAATGATGATAGCACCCTGGAATGGTATTCTCAGAATCCTCATTGCAGCCCAAATAGCCCAACACTAATGGATCTCTGTGTCTATAAATCATGAGTAAAATATATTACCTTTTTCTGCTATGCTGGTCAGTCATGGGCGAAAAACAGTGAATCATCAATTACCTGGCTGGGGAGGCCCATACACACATTTGTAGATTTAGTTGGCCTGAACTCCCCTGAATCATCCCTTTAAATCATTAAGGATTTAAACCAATTATGCAAGATGAGAGAGAAAAGGCAGATGGTGCCATCATGGTTAGGATAGCTCTTTAGTTGAATTGGTGCAAATAAAAACTCCTATTTCTACGATTCATTATATTTTATGTTCTGGACAATTTGGTCTTTTATTTATGGACACAAAAATATCATGAATGCGCAGAGAGCTGTTAGATTCTATTAGGTTAGAAAGTATACTTTTGCTAAGGCCAGCACTGTAACTTTAGATTCTCGTACTTATTATTTGCAGTCTACAGTATCATTAGTTATGCAATTTGGCATGTCTCCACTTATTATTTCTGCAGATTTAGCACCTGCTTGCAGAGAATTTTTTTTAAAGAACAGCATTGATAAGTGACAGGAAAATAAGCTATACAAGAACAGCAATAGATTAAAATAGGTTCTAGAAAGACAGATCATTACAATATATATCTGGACAGTTACTAGAATATTTGCACCACAATAATCTTAAATACTGTGTTAAGAAAGAGTTTGGGAGAGAAGAAAAGTGAGTGGTCAAAAGAATTTTAGCTACACGTTTCATTTGTTTGGATTCTTGCCAAGTTTCTACCACACTTCAAGCTATGAAGCTTGGATAAAAACTTGGTTTTCCATCTCAGAATTGAATCTAATTGGTAAACCAAAAGGTTAACTTAAAATAAAAATTCATGGAATAATCAAAATCAACGAATCCAACAGTTTGTGGACAATATATAGCTCACACAACAGATCTTTTCCTCTCCTCCACCTGCAGACTTCTTACCCCTCAGAAACCCTCTTCAGAGATTTTGGCATGTAGTATTCCTGTGTGCTCCTTGCTCATCCAATACTGTGATTTCACACCTCCCTGTTTTTTGTGATTCTTGCACCATAGAGAACAGATTAGCAATTGCTTTGTTGACCAGATAACAAACTGGACCTACCTGGAGGAATGAGCGCTGCGTTAGCCAGTCTGGCTGCAGATAACTCATCTGCAAGCTGGCTGGTAGCAGGGCTAGCAGCCTCCACTCCACTCAGCCCACCAAGGTGGCCGCTTAATCCTGCATCGAGGACCTCCTCAGCTGGCTGCTCTCTAGACTGCTCCATGGCCTCTGTCACCGCCTCCTGATTGCTTTCCTCTTCACTAACCGTGGGTGCAGACGCTGGGTCACCTTGCGTTGAAGAAGTCGCCCTGACTCCCGAAGCTGCAGAACATTCACTTTCCAAAAGAGCAATATGTGACATCATTACATCACCCAATTGTCTCAGCTCAGCCATTCTGCACGCTTTTGACTCCCTGCTCAACCTTCTGGGTGAAGCAGCGCTAGCTGCCTCCCTAGCTAACGCCCTCTTCCTTTCCAGCTCACTCAACTTAGCTAGGATAGCGCTATAATCAGGCCAATCTTCTTCGTCAGATGAAGAAAGCGCAGGAGTCACTCTGGCAGGAGTCCTACGCTTCGCTGGCTGTTTTCCTTTTTTACCACCCTGTCCCTTTTTTGATGCCATGTCAGCTAATTATCAGAATGTATCAGTAACTGCTGTCAACAGCAGGCCAAATGAATTTATCTATCAACTTACTTTAAAATATTCGTATTCTTTTTAACTTGTTTCTAAATCCTAATCTTGGTAAACCAAGGGGAATCTTATTTATTTTATTTTATTTTATTTATTTAATAATATTTTGTTTGTTTGTTTGTTTGTTTTTCTTTTTAATTCTCTCCCTGGATATAATTAAGTAACTTGCAGTTGCCTTGCAACCCAGCAGGGGGTGCTGCAAGAGGCAACTGGACTGCTGCTTGTCTTTTTAAAAAAAATATATAGGTATAATCCAACAAACCAGCCAGCAGGTGGCGCTGCCCACCGATCAGGAACTGGCTCCCTGTCAATTAATATAAGCCTTTTCTATCTTTCCCTCCTTTTTAAAAAATATATAATAATGAGCCCCCCAAAAACCAAGGAACAAAAGGAGGAGGGAGGGTGGCAGGGCAAGGAGGGAGGGTAGGGAGGGAGGTGAAACAACAATGGTATTTTAACGTTTTACACTAATTAAATTCCCCTTGATAAATTATCTAATTAACTAAAGAGTGCAAATAATTAAATCCCAAAACTCAAAATATAGTCTAAAGCACCCTCTCCCCTACACCCCACGAACTACTGAATATAAGGTAACAATAAGCCTCAAAACAGAATAACTCAAAGCCAAGAAGTAAGGAGGTGAGGGGGGCATCGACAAGGGGGAAAAAAAAACCCCTCCCACTCCCCAAACAACAACACCACCCAGCAAACAATCGGATAAAAGGAAACTTAATATATAGAAATAAAAATTTAAACTTTGGAATCAGCTGTGAAGTGCTGCCCATCAGCTGCAGAAGATGAAAGCCACGTAGACGAAAGCGAAACTGCTTGCGGTCTCCGATAGCACCCGGACTCCTTGCTGAAAAGGCAGTAAAAGAGGCTGCCTTAAAAAGCGTGCCTATTTGAAGGCTCTGTCCCTCCTCCCATTGAAGACTTTGTCACACCGTGCACGCTTCTATCTGCGCGGGCGGGCAAAGCCTCCCCGAAATGCAACCAGCGCCATTTCAGAGAGGTCAATATCCACTTTCTCCAGTGTGGGACTTCCTCAGCTACCTATAGTTTCTCCAATAACCATTTCTTGCAATAGGTTTTACATTCTGGAAAGGGGATTGGATCTGTTCTGTGTTACTGTTGAAGGGATTCTTTCACAGCCTGTTTATATCCAGCCTCTTCCCCTTCTGCCAGTGGAGGACCAGTTGATCCATAACTGCTGTACTGCCTTTTCTGGAATATTGGACCTCATGTACAGCTCATGGCTGCCACCTGGGACTTGTGGCATGAGACCAGTCCACCCCCCTCCCCCGGGCTTTCAAGGTAGACAGTATTCAGAAGTGGTTTACTATTCCTTTCTTCTGGAGGTGTCCTGGTGCTGTGCAGCTTGCCCAAGGCTTACACAGACTGCCTAAACTTCTGGAGGCACAGTAGGGATTCTAACTCCCAACCTCTAGCTCTGCAGCCAGATACCTAACTCACTGAGCTATCAAGCCAGCTATATTATTTATAAGCAGGAGCATGACAGTTTATGCAAGTAGCTCTGCTTGCCGATTGGCTTATAGATAACCTAGTCTGGAGTAGATTGACAGAATAGCCCAGCCAGTTCTGGACTCCAGCATAAGCTCACTTGAAAAGGATATATGATCGCAGGCTATTTCTGTGGATATGCGCTGTGATGAAAAAGTCATCTAGATCTTGAATATAACAGATGACATATATCTAGATCTGAAAAAGTAAAACTACAGTGTACATAAAAGATCATCAACAATTAAGGAGTGTGAATGCCCACAGAACGAAGTGGCTATGTAGTTGTGTCCTTCAGTTATACATTATCTGTACATAGAGAAAAGCAGGCATTTTTTTTGTTAAACTTGAACTTATGCTAAACTTGCACTGGACCATCATCACCATTATTATTGTCATTATTGATGATTATTGAGAACAAGAGCGTGTGATAATTCTTTGTTTGGTTTACCGTGGGCAAGTGTTTCCCATGCACATCATAAACTGCTGCAGCCATGAAAACAGAGTTTATGATTCAAAAACGATCCTTGGAAAGAAACGTTTTCAGTTTAAATCCTGTATTTGACTTCTGCTTAACACAGTGAAACACACTATTGATTAAGAACAGGGATTAAAAAAAGAAACATCATCATCATCATCATCATGTTGATGCACACCTCAGTGTTCAAGCATTTCTTATTTGTTGTTTTAAGAGACAATTCTTCCTATCATTTGTATAGTGCCACTGTTTATGAAAGTATGTAAGAAGTTACATTAAAAACAATGTTACAGTTGCTTCTTTTATACACCCCATGCTTAAAAGCTGAAATTGATTTAGGGTGCTGAACACTTTCATGCTGTGTTCAAATGCAAGAGTCTAGCAGCAGAATTTTTGCCCTAGTGGGAAACTGTCAATAGGGGGTAAAGAAAATGAAATAGAAAAAGTTTTAAGTTATCTAGAACTATTTTTAAAATATTCTGTTTTTACTCAACATTTCAATAAATGTTAATGTTTGGGGACTTCTCATTCCAATCCTTTAGCTTCTGCTTAAAAATGATTAAAAAGTATAGTCCCCATTACAGATGGCAGAGTCTTAAAAATGACCTCCATTTGTACTTGGTAGGATGTGCCTTTTGTCTCTTAATACCAGATCTGCTAAAACTAAAAAAACGGATGTACTGGAAGTATTAATGTGGTAACTTTGTAATGAAAACAATATAATGGAAAAATGAACTTGCTAAATTAATGCTTGATTACGGCACTGCTTAGAGAGTGATTGGAAGGTATTGCAATTTTAATTTTACCAAACTACAGATGAACGTTAATAATATATCTGTGTAATTAGACATGTTTCCTTAATCAGAGGTAGCAGAATGGATTGCTCAGTAAAGTCAGTTTCTCCTGAGATCTCAGAGAACTGGAAACAATGAGATGTCAGGAGAGCTAACTTTATGCAGCATATTAGCCTTATTCAGCTAGTGTCCTCCAGTGTCTGAAATTCTTAGCATCTCTCCATTCTCCAGCATGAAGATGGGTCACCAACAATAGATGCAACTAAAAAACCCAAAGTTCATGAAGGTAAATCTAATGTACTATTTCCACATGAAGTCAAATCTAATATATCAGTCTACAAAATAAGTGGTCATCTAGATCATCCATTTTCAAGGGGGGGGGCTCTGGGGGAGCTGACACATTTGAAGGGGGGCACAGACTGGAAAAAATGTTCTACTTTTCTGTTCATCTGTTCAGGTTGTATCCTTGCTTGACAGGGGACCTTGGAACATGAGAAGAGCTCCTAAAAGGGGCATGGCAAAAAAAAAAAAAGTTGATCTAGATGAATTGGAGCTCCCTTTACACTAGATGTAGGCCATATTCCAGACAGTGTGGGTGCAGTCATCTGATATCCTGGGGGAATGGGAAGGCACAGCACTAGGCATTTTCCCATCTTGTTTCAAACCTAGCATAGCCAACAGTGAGGCATGATAGGAGCTGGAGGCCAACAACTTCTGAAGGGCCCTAAGATGGCCACCTCTGCCTTATGCCTTGAGTTGCTAAAAGCATTTCTTCCAGTATTGTGAGTCAGCCTCTGTGTGCAACAAGCAGTTAGATGGGGATGCTACATATCTAGGGTTTCCATCCAAATGCTCTGTTTTCTGGTGTAACCTGAAGAAAATCATAAGTGACATCCACTTGGCTTGCCTTGGGTCCAAAGGCATTGTGTGGAGAATGAAAAAGCACAACCAGGGATGTGATCTGGCAGGTGTGTCTTCACAACCTTTACAATTCTCAGAATGCTGGAATGGCTCTTAAATGCCATTTGGGAGTAAATGAAGGCTGGAGCATTCCATGAACCCTGGACTGCTGCAATACAAATGTAGCTGAAGTGGCATCCTGCCAACTCCCTGCTCGGTGGTGCTGCATCAAATACAGCTCATCAGGATCTGATAACCTGAGCCAATGTTTTCAGAAGGCAATTACAAGCAGAATTAACATATTAGGAGCAATGTATCCTGAATCGTATTTAGGTGATTACTGGAATTTTGCAGGTTTTTCTAGAAAAGCTACCCATAAGGACCTTCTAAGTGCTGATTTTGACAGTTCACAGGATTTGCTAGTTTGAACGTTTATCTGAATATCTAGCCTATTCTATCTATTGTGAGGACCAGGGTCCTTAAAGCCATAAACTCTGTCAAAGACTGTGATAGTGAAATGTAAATATGCTATAGTTACAATGATATACAGACTCACCAGGGTTGGGAAATGTGGGGCTTTCCTTGATATTGCTGGACTACAACTTTCATTATTCACTGACTTTGCTCAGTCAGTAAAGTGCCCTGGAGCACTGAGGGAGTAGCAAGATTCCCTGAGTGCAGCAGTGTGCTTTACTGACCAACTGAAGAAGAACATGGCGTGGGAACAGAATGGAGGTAGAGAGGGCTGCTGTACCTCCCTTTCGTTTGGGGGCTTTCATTCCCAAAATTTGGCCTGGGGGATTCGGCTGAATTATGGGGGTGGGAGTCATTTAATTCTGAAAGTCCTACCCCTAGAAATACATCAGATTCTTTCAGAGGCAATGAAAAGCATCCCTGTGTATCCCTGTATATGTGTATGCTCTCTCTCTCTTTCCCTCTCCCTCTCTCTCCATGTGTGTGTATGTGTAGAAAGAGATGGAAGTGGGTCCATCACATTATCCTCTGAAATTTGGTTGGTGCATCATAAAAAAGTGGGACATCAGGCAAATTTCCAAAATACCATGCCCAAAATACTAATATAGACTGACTGTCATGTAAAGTCTATGGTCTAAATTAAATGGGGACATCAGCTGAAAGAACATCTGTCAGCAGGAGAGAAAAAGGTCTTTCCCCCAGGTACCCCAACAACCCACTCCAGAGCACTGAAAATTTTCCACAGCTGGATTTTGGATAATACTAAAAGCTGCAGGGCAGAGTGGAGGGGATTATGCCATTAAATCATTGGACTTAGGTCTATAAAATGAAATGAATTGAACAAAATAAAACTGAGACTGTCATACTTTGGACACATCATGAGAAGACAAGATTTGTTGGAAAATACAATCATGCTGGGAAAGGTTGAAGGCAGCAAGAAAACAGGAAGACCCAAGATGAGATGGATTGACTCCCTGAAGGAACTACAAGAGTTTACAAGAGCTAAGCAGGGCTGTTGAGGACAGGACATTTTAGAGATTGTTCTTTCATAAGGTCACCATAAGTTGCAGGTGACTTGACAGCATGCAACAACAACAAGTCTATAAAGACTTGACTTCTTCTTGTAGTGCTTCACTGTACATAATATTTCATGTGACTTTAATCTTAAATGGTTCATCCTAAATGGCAAGTTATTAAAATACAAGCAGTTAGGGCCTTATTTATTTTTGTAACTTGTTTTGCACAGCAATTGGGAACATGATGGATGGTCATCAAGAGTTGCATAAGGGGATAAAGGTGAGAGTTGTGTGAAGGGATACAGGTGAGAGAATTTCAGCAGCCAGCACTCTATTTTCCTAATAGTTTTCTGTGAAGCAGCTGCCTAATTGTTTTAGGGGCTAAATTTTAAAGTGTAGGTGCTCCCCCACCACACACAAATATATTTTATGCAAGGGGCTATTTTCCCTATTATAGGGGACTGGAATGCTAAAGTAGGGAGTCTATTGTTCTCTTGACAAAACTCTATTAGCCTTTGCCCTGCTTCGTTTTGAACTCCAAGGCCAAACGTACCTGTTGTTCCTTTTATCTCTTGACTCCCTGCTTTAGCATTCCAGTCCCCTATAATGAGAAGAACATCTTTCTTTGGTGTCAGTTCTAGAAGGTGTTGTAAATCTTCATAGAATTGGTCAATTTCAGCCTCTTCAGCATCGGTGGTTGGTGCATAAACTTGGATTACTGTGATGTTGAAAGGTCTGCCTTGGATTCGTATTGAAATCATTCTATCATTTTTGAGATTGTATCCCAGTACAGCTTTTCCCACTCTTTTGCTGACTATGAGGGCTACTCCATTTCTTCTACGGGATTCTTGCCCACTATAGTAGATATGACAATCGTCTGAATTGAATTCGCCCATTCCCATCCATTTTAGTTCACTGACGCCCACGATGTCACTTTATTCTTACCATCTCCTGTTTGACCACATCCAGCTTACCAAGATTCATAGATCTTACATTCCAGGTTCCTATGCAGTATTTTCCTTTGCAGCATCGGACTTTCCTTTCACTTCCAGGCGCGTCCGCAGCTGAGCGTCCTTTCGGCTTTGGCCCAACCACTTCATTAGCTCTGGAGCTACTTGTCCTTGTCCTCCGCTCTCCCTCAGTAGCATGTTGGAGGCCTTCCGACCCGAGGGGCTCATCTTCCAGCATCATATCTTTTAGCCTTTTGTTTCTATTCATGGAGTTTTCTTGGCAAAGATACTGGAGTGGCTTGCCAGTTCCTGCTCCAGGTGGATCGCGTTTAGTCAGAACTCTCCACTATGACCTGTCCGTCTTGGGTGTCCCTGCATGGCATAGCTCATAGCTTCTCTGAATTACTCAAGCCCCTTCACCACGACAAGGCAGCAATCCGTGAAGGAGTGTCTGATATTAAGCAAGTAAATAATATGATAAAGTTTTCCAATATAAATGTGTGCAATCCAGTGTTCCTACTCATAAAAGATCAAAGTCTAAGGTCTGGAAGTGTTGAGTAAAAAGTCCATTCAAATGTGGTCAAAGTCTTGGATCCTTATCATAATATTTACTTGCTTAGTATCAGACAGAACATCGTTAACATATATTGTTTGACGGTCTGATATAAGTTGTTGATACACTTTTTTGATATTTTTGCATATTATACACTAATGTTCTAAGTTTTGTTTAGCTGCAATATGCAATTTCCTGTGTTTGTTTATCTTCTATTCCATACTCCGTAGATTTGGATAAGATCATTTAGTAGGGCTGGATACAGTATGGTTAGTTTCATTGCTGTATAATGAATGTAACGTTTGAGGGATGATATAATAAACGTTCGATATCTAGCGGAATGCCTCATCCCACCTAGATCTACCCGAATCACTCGTTCTAGCCAGGAAGGGCAGCTGAGGGGCCTAATGCCGAGGGAGGCCCAGAGAGAAAGAACAAGAAACCGGGCCTTCTTGGCAGTGGCCCCTCACCTTTGGAACAGTCTACCCTCAGAGATCTGTCTGGCTCCCTCGCTGGGTGTTTTTAAGAGCCAACTTAAGACCTGGCTCTTTAGGCAGGCTTTCCCTCCTGTCATCACTTGATTATTTTAATTTTTTTCCCATCTTGAACCATATTACTATTGTTGCTCTTTATTTTATTATACTGTTTTTATTCTATTTTTACTGTTAGCCGCCCAGAGTAGACTTGTGTCTAGATGGGCGGGGTATAAATTTAATAAATAAATAAATAAATTCTGTCCTATCCAAATGTTCCCTTCCTCCTGCAGAAAAAAAAGTCCCTTTGATGGAGGATGCCTTCCTCTGGTCCTTCTTTGATGGTAATATGTTTTCTCAACAGAAGAGCATAAGTAACTCCAACCCACAAGCGCTAGCTTTTCTTGATTCGCACCTGGTTTGGAAAATAATTACGAGTAGTTTTATAAGGAATGTTTCCCTATTAGAAATGTTATATTAATACTTTACTTTGTAGGATAATGAGGGCATAGGGATGTTCCTTTTGCAAATATCATAATGACGGGTCATGCAAAGCAGGGAAAAAACCTCAGTGACATTTGAAGCCTTTAGTAAAACTCTTACAGTCTGTGTTCTTCTTCCAGCTTGTTCACTTACAAGCACTCGCTGACTCAGGCTCTCTGCGCCTTTTCTAGCAGAATCCTCCAGCACTCAATCTGCTTGATCAACGTAAAATTGCTCACATAATACAAACCACCAATAGATCGATCGATAGATAGACAGACAGACAGACAGACAGACAGACAGATAGATAGTACGAGAGAAAACACAACAACAACAGGACCACTGAGGGCTGGACAAAAGCTGCTCGCACAAAAATATTAGATCTACACAATGTTAAGAGTAATCTTACCTGGTTGTCACAGGGAATATCAAACTGATCAGTGAGTAATATGGGATGAGCCACAGGACAAATGTGTGTCTGATTACACCCTTTGCTGAACTTTCCTGAGGCTGAGAAAGAAAGTCAAGGAACTCGGGTTAGGAGTATTGGGATTGCTGCTATGATCCTTATTGTGTTTTTCCCCCTTTTTTTCTGGATTGCAAATAAACTTTTTCCTGCCTAGACTAATGTGCAAAAAAGGCCAGTCCCTTGGTGGTGTGATCAGCTACTAGCTCCTCCAACATTGGCCACCTTCTCTTATCCAACCACTACCGCCCCTACACCTCATAAAAATCCCAACTATTTCTATGCTCTGTGGTGTTTGCTTGCTCCTTGTATACTGCAAGAAGAAAATGTGCCTGCTCAGTAGTGGCAAAGGTGCTGATCTGGGTGCCAAGGACAAAATGATTGTCTTTAAAGATGAAAACAAGGAGGAGAAGGAAAAACAGAGCAACATCTGTTTGTACGCTCAGCTTCCTTCAGCCAGGAGTCACTTGTACAAGGTAGACAGAAAGGACCCAGTGCATGTGTGTGCAAAAGATATAAGTGCTCAGTCAACAGGCAGTTATTCAAGTGTTGCACTATATTAGGATCCCAGCTGCAGTTTTTCAAGAAAACAAATCCTTCTCTATATAGCTCATTTTCAGATTTTTCACAACAGCTATATGGAAAAAAATCCTTAGGAATGGAAAGTAAAAACAGTATTTTCAATTTTAATGTTGCATTTACATTTCACCTTTTCCCATTAAAATGTACTTAGCTTAAAGACATTAGGTTCTGTGCGCCAGCGAGAATACGGTACCGACTTGCAGTCACTACATTTAGAATACATTTCAATAGTGAAATGCTTTTCCTTTAATGTGAATTCCTAATTGATTTGTTTAGTGGCTTTCTAAAGATACCTGGAAAACTAAACAATTATCTATTATGTTTGGAAATTAACTGAAGATCACCATTTCTAAGAAAGGAGGGTAATTAAAGGTTGTTGTATACCAGGATCTCTCTGATGTATTGTTATTGAATCTGAATGCTGCAGAACTTTTTATCACAGGAAGTGTTGATGTGAGCATCAGCTTGTCACTTTTGTAACCAAGGATAGCACCATTCTTTTTCAGGCTGTTATGAATACATCACTGGTGCCTTTTTGATTTGTTATGAATATATCACTCTGAATCTTTTCAGTACTCATTGTACAATATCTAAATCCACATTTTGAATTTTAAGGAAATAAGCTTCTAAAAGCCTCTACCTTCTCCTATGATTGTGCCACTGTCAGATAAACACCTTCATCAGCTTGTTCTCTTCTGCTCCAGAGGGTAGATCCTAAGCAATAGCTTTAAAGTATAGGAATGTTTATTCCAACTAAATGTTAGAGGAACTTCTTGATGGTAATTTCCAAAGAAGCATCTGTGTTAGTCTGTCTCCTCATGGGAGTGGAGAGAGAGAGTACAATGGATTTATTTCATTGGCTAAAATCCAGTAGTAACTCACAATTAGAGTAGAGCTATTGATTCAGCGGGGATTTAGTGAGTCAGCTTCTCCCTAAGTCCCACTGATTCAGTGGGCCTATTCTAGTTGCAACTTACTACTGGATTTTAGCCATTGTGAGCTTTTTGCAGATCAATATCCTAAGAGCTGTTTGACAGTAGAATATATTATGAAAGAACGTAGTGGATTCTCCTTTATTGGAAGTTATAAAACAGAAGTTGTATGGCTTTCTGTCAAAGGTGATTTAGATGTGCATTCTTGGATTGATAGCAGTTGGACTAGATAACTGCCAGGATCCCTTGCAGTTCTTCAATTCTGTTATTCTAGGATCACAGAATGTAAAAATTTCAAGAGGACATGAGTATCACCAATATAGTTGCCCCATACTGTGCTAGTACTGTGTCAAATGCTGTGAGCTAATACCAGCCACAACACAGGTAGTACACGCAGCTTTGATGCACACCTAGACATTAAAAATGCTAGCTTTACATGAAATGCAATCCCTGTTTTAATCTCCTTTTTTATTCAAAAATTGACATCCTCTTTCAATACAACTTTTCATCACTATTATGTCCCATCACATCACAACTTATGGTGATCGAATAGGATTTTTATGGTATGTAAGGTGTTCAAAGTGTGTTTTACCACCGTCACCCCAGTTAATTTCCATGGCTGTTTGGGGATTTTAACTCAGGTCTCTGGAGCCCTAGTTTGACACTCTGTCTGCTACATCACACCAAATACAACTATGAAAAGTTCTTGTGCACTAGGCCTTCCCTCACCTGATGCCTTCCATTCATTCAGACTATGCCATCAAAGAATATTGGCCACATTAGTTGGCGTTAATATGCTTGTAGGCCACAAGGTATAGAAGGCACCTGAATGCAGCAAGCAGCAATGCATCATTTCCAAGTGGCATATTTTTGGCACTGCAGAGAGAGTATTCTGTGGAAAGTCAAATTATATTTCATGTAAATATATATCCTGTGGAAGAAGCAGAACTACCAAAGAACAAAGCCATCATGTGTTTAAAATCCCTAATTACATGCTGTATCCTCTGAGCTAGGGTGTTTTTCTCAGCATGGAATTCAGTGTGGTGACTAACACCTTAGAACTATATGAGATTCTTTTCTTTTCCCCCATATATTACCACCATGAGATTGGAAAGCATCTTATATAGATAGGGTCCTGACCAATTTTTCAAGGTAGCAAACTTAATTTAAGCTTCATGTTGCTCATGCCTTTTGAAACCTTATTTAGTCTGTATCTCCTGTTTCAGACTGGTGCAAGCAGAGCATATTGTCTTTAATCTGCAGGTTCAACAGCACATGAGTGGCTAGATGGTTAGAATCTGAACAGTTACAGTGACCTCAGATGTTTGCACAAAGGTCTTCATTTCACTCTCCGGAAAATCTGGACCAGAAAAACAGTGAGGGGTAGTAGAATAATAAGAGGAGAAATGCATGAATAATGCATTAAAAATGACAGAAGAAAATATCTTGAATAATTTATTTGCTGAATAATGTTTGACCACCTACAGATCTAGTCAAATAAGAAGGAAAATTAATGCACAAATTATTTATTTCACAACTTACTGGAAAAGGCTCATTAGATGGCTTACTATGCATCTACATAAATGCTGTACATCTCTCTCCAGATGGTGCTCTCATAGACTCTGGATGCCTGAAGAGGTATCTTGTACAAAAATCCATTTAGATGATTTTCTATTCCTTTCAAGATCCTGGTATGATATCATAGTGTTTTGTCCAACAATTGAATATTAGATACAGGTGTCTGAATTTAATTATTTCACTATTTAGAATTGAGTTCCTCCTGCCAATGTCTTTTATCCTATCCAAAAGAACATTTTAATGTCTGAAAATATAAAAAGAGGTTAAAAATAAAATGAATACCTTTTAAATTGAAAAGATGGGATACATAGCTATCTATCTGTCTGTCTGCCTATCCATCTGTCTATCATTTACAGCTTTATGTCCAAATAATTGCAAAAGTCTCACTATGATACTGTTTGCTTTCAGTATGCACTGCTACTCCCTTAGGATTTCAGTAATAATGTACAGCAGAGAGAAACATGGATGACTGGCTTTATGACCAAAAAAAAAAAAAAGGGGGGGGGAAGCTTCTCTGTAGAGCTTCTCCCCATTCCTTGAAATATCTTGCTGGGGGACCAATATGGCTAGGAAAGCTTTCTCCCAGAAGGCAATTTGTTTTGCAGTAAAATTCTAATCCTGGGCATATTTAATTGGAAACATATTCCACTGGAATCATTGCATCTTACTGGCTTTCAAATAGATATCCTGAAGAGTCTGCTTATGAAATAGATATCTATAAAACAATATATAACTGTACATGTCCTCATGTCCCCAATGGGGAGGGGGCACCAAAGTGGTCCACTGATCTAGACATAAAGGTCAGAATCACAGCTTCTTTTGGGACTCAACTTTCATGAACAATCCAACTATATTAACTATACACCCCTGCCAGTGCACTCTTCAGTAGTCCTTAAGTCCAAAGATGGACAGAATTTACTTTATTCTCTCTGTGTGTATCTCTGGAGGCTTAAAATTGTTCCCACTTCTGCCCTTTGCCCCCTTACCCCGAAATAATGACGCGAGACAAGTATTATGGGATAAGCATGGGCCACACTTTATTAAATAATCATTCTTGCCCTCTGTGAAAGGGGGGTCCTGCTGTAGTGCGGAATTCAGGTTTAAGCACAGAGGTCTCAACGGACCCCTTACAAAACGGGCCCTACCAAATTATGGGCGAGTCCCTAGCCCCAAGTTCTCGCGGTCGTGAAGACAGCGAGAACCCGGCCGGCCCAAATTTGACCACCCACGGACCTCAAGTCACCTTCTGCTTGTTGACTGTTGGTCCGGGTGTGGCCCCAGCACATCTTTCCCCCCAAGTACTGTAATCGCACGATCCACAGCGCTGGGAGGTCAGATGAGCTATACATTACCTGTGATTGCGATGGGACTCACCGAAACCTGTTCTATCCGCACTACCTGCCTGTGTGACCAAATATTTCCACCTCTCAAAATGCCATCGCACCTGCTCCAGTGTGGGATAGGTGAAAAATCCCCGCATCCAAAAGCCAATCAGGATACAGGTAAAAAATTCCTATCCGGCGCCCGAAGGCGACCAGGTAAACTCACACTAGAGAATAGGGCAGGCGGGTGGGTTGCCAGCAAGGAAGAGGATGGAGTGAGGGAGGAACACCAATTAAGTAGCTCACTCATTCCCCCTCCCCTCCAGGGAGGCTCTTGCGAGACTCCAAGTGTCTCGCATTATTCTGGGAAGGAGGCAAAGGGGACCCACGCTGCTGAAGGTAAGCTCAACAGCGGATCCAACAGTGTCACAGGTGGAGAAGGTCATGCTTTGGATAGTCCTTACCTCAGCTTCCAACTGCCTGAGGTGGTTGAATTGACTGTGACTTCTCCAACATCATACATGGGTAGGGATGGGAGTTTGGGGGCAGAGTCTGTAGGTGGCTGTTCATGACTTCTCTGACTGATAGCAGCCTGTGCTATCAAAGCTTGCAGCACTTCCTTGGGCAGCTCAGGTTAGGCCATTCTGGCACTTCCACTTGTTGAAAAACAGCCCTGACAATTGCTTTGTGTTTGGGTGAGAAACAGTTAGCTGATGAAAAAAAGATTCAGCTTCTGGGTTTTCCATTGCATGGTGTCTCTTTGTGAATGGTAATAAGTACAAGAGGGTATACTGTAGACTATCTTCACTGCTGCCATTGGTGTTGTCAACATTCAGGCTGCACTTTGCTATGCAAAGCTTAGCATCCTTTTTCCTGCTGGCAATGCAGGCACGATATTATGCAGCAATACTGGGCCATTTCTTGGCATTTTGAATCTTAGATACAGAAGTACAATATCCCATACTCATAAACCAGAATTTTCTTGAAAAATTGAATCAATCTGTCAGGCAATAATACATCTGCTGTTCCAATTTTTGGCTATATGTTCACCTATTACTGTACACTAGATAAGTATTCTTAATATAAGTATTATACACCCTTTACTCAATGGGACTTACCAAGTGGTCACTAAAGAAAATCCCACTGGTTCACCAGATCTACTCTAGAAGGGATTATCGGTTGGATTTCGGTCTCAGTGGTCATTCTATTTGATCTTTCTAAGATGCATAGATGTTTGTGAATTCATAGGTCTTCGTGTAACCTTCAGTTTAGGTTGACACTTTAAAAAATAAGAGTTCAAGCCACACTAATTTACAGTCATTATTTTCAGATGGACACCAATGAGGGCAGTACAGCAGCCCCTCTAACCAAATAATGTGACCCAGTGCCAGAAGGTGGGTTAATAAGAATTTAATGAAGAAGGATGTTTTACTTGTTTGTTGAGGTGCTGGTAAATTGTGACATCAGCTGATTGGCTATTCCAACTCACAGCACCAGTATCCAGGCCTCAAAAGGTCAGAAGTCTTGGCACTTGTTAAAGCTCCCATTCACTGCTGGTGACCTTATTTGTGTTTACTTGACCTGAGATATCAGGAAGAATGTAATTCTTGTAGAAGAAAATAAGAAAAGGTGACATTGCTTTCTTGATTAAATGCTGCAGCCTTTTCAAAATAGATGCAAATGAAGCAACAGCTCCAGCTGACAAAGCAATCTGCTTAAGTGGCCTGAACATGCTTTTGAAATGATGTACTTGGAGTGGGGGAATAAATTCAGGAGTATAATGTTTATGAAGGTGGCCACTAGATCCATAGTTGTTGTTACTGGACAGTTGCCAGATGGTCACTGTATCCTCTCTATGAACTTTAAAGTGGCTCCTTTTAAAGAACTCCCATTGTCCAATTCCAAACCATTTTCTCAGGCACCATAACAAAAGTAGTCTCACCACTGTGTCTGGTAAAATTTGCTTTCTATAGCCACTATCCCTGTTTCTTTCTATGCTGTCCATTGCTTGCAGTAATTACCTTGATAAAGTGCAAATAATTGCCTAGAGTAATTGTGTATTTGAAGATTTTGTTGAAGTGCAGTGGAGGTATATGTTAGATGACATCTGGCCATTTATAGTTCTAAAATCGTACAGTTTCAGAATATTTCCACTTGGGTACATTTTGGATTTATGTCCCACAGAGTGGTCTGTATAAATATTTCCTCATATGAGTGGAATTCAGCTTATGTAATGGAACTTTCTCTTTTTGTACTTAGAAATCTTCCCAAAATGGAGTCCTCCAACTTGCATTGGAGATTTTTAGAGTGCTTGGAACAGGAATGGCTGTGGAGAAGTATCTTTGAAATCTATTACCATTAACACATTCATAGAATAACCATCTGAGATATGGCACATTAAGATGCACCAAGAATGGAAAAGAATCAGCTGACACTGTAGTATCATAATAGTTATTAGTCATAACAGCTTCAGTATAATATATGTTGAATGTGTCCATGTTGATCATTGGATTCATGTTCCATAGATACAATTAAAATCCTGTTGCTTGGCATAATAAATCTCACTGGAGCAGGCTTATTGAATCAATGGTGGTTTGGTGAGTCAACTCCTCTCTAAGCTGTATTGATTCAAATGGGCCTGCTCTAACTATGACTTGCTATGCAACTAGAATAAGCACATTTGAATGAATTGAATTTACAGATGAGTTAACTCACCAAATCCCCATTGACTCACTGGGCCTACTTTAGTGCAATTTGCTATGCTAAGCAACAGGATCTTGGTCAAAACAATAAAGCAACAGATAACTCAAGCTATATTACTACATATAATGAATTTATTTTAATTGCTACATAATGGCTGGTATCCTGTTGCGTAACTCCATCACATACGTAGCAGGAATTACTTCACTGGCAGTGGCAGATAAGTTTTAAAAACTTTTTAAAAATTGCCACTGTTTTGATTTTTATTTATATACAATTTGCCTAAACATGGTGAAGTCATATGGAACCCAAAATTGAAGCAGTAACTCTTTAATTAGCAAATATTTGCCATTTTAGGTCATGAGTTTCCTGTTGCACCTGAAGAGTTGGGGAACAGGATTTTGCCCATTGTAATATAGTCTGAAGCCTTGATTGTTTTATTCTATCGTTGCTACTTTTACAAAGCCTTTAACTGGGTTTTGTATCTTCAGATTCATACTTCTGCTATGACCACCTAAAATAATTCCCTGAGAACGTTTATATTATGATTCTTATTTCAGTATGAATCTCTAGGCTCTGCTGTAATGGCTAACCTAAATTTAAAAATTAATTTTTATTTTGGATAATTGGCTTATGTAAGGCTTAAATTATTTCAGGTAGAGTGCATCCATTCACAGGGGACACAAGAAGTTAAAAGGTTGGCTATGAATTTAAATTCTTATGTTCTCATTCATCAATTTTAAAAAAACTGACAAAAGTTGATTTCAAATTGCTTTTCTGCCTCTCACACACATGTAAAAAAAGGGAACTCAAAATTCAATTGGATAAAATGGCATTTCTTCAGGTTTAAGAAGCCTGAGACTTTCCAATGTAAGGTGAATAATACAACAGCCACCCTGTGCTGATGTTCTCAGTTTTATGAAGCACAGAGGGGAAATAGAGAAGCAAGGCTGGTGTTTCAAGAGAAAAAGTGACAGAAATAATGAATTCTGAAGCTGAAGAGAAAAGAAATTCAAAATGTGTTTTTGTGACATGGCCTAATTATGGCTGACTTGTTATGGCCCATGGATAAAGATTTGGTGGAGTTCCCTCCTAGAAATATTTATTCAAGTCAGCTGAATGACACAGAAACTGTGCTACTTTTTTTGTAACCAAAAATAGTTTTTCTGGATTCCATTGCGGAAATCATAGGCAGCACATGACTGGAGTAGTGTCCCACACTTGAAATGTTGGGGCGAGTCACTCACCCCACATCTTAGTCCCTAAGCTGCCCCTGGTACAGATATGTGTACAGTACCACTTTCTTGCCTGGAACTCATCCTGAGAGCTTTAGATATGGGACAGAAATGAATATCATAACAATCTATACAAACAGGATTCAGTTTTGATTACTCATTGAGTCCCTGATGTTACTCTTGTAATGTTTTCTGTTTGGACAATAGAATATCCTAACAGTTGGTAAGCTCCATCATGAACAGCACATCTATAGCACGTAGTGAAACTGGTTTGTGAGACAGATACAAACATCAAACATACATAATATTTATTTCTGTAGATTTCAATTCAGTGTTGCCATCATTATGAAGCAGGGAAGGGAAAGATGTCACTCCCCAGGGGTTGCTGGATTGAAGTCCCATTATTCTTGACCATTAATTATGCCAAGTAGGGTTGATGGGCACTGCAGTTCAACAGCACATTTCTCACCTCTGTTATAATGAGAGGTCTTGGGGCAAATGAGATTTCAAATTCAAGCTTCAGTTTATCTCAGGCTTGCTGATCTACTAGTTAAAAACAACAGCTGTGATTTGAAAAGTGGTTTGCTTTGTCACACAATTGTGTGGGTTTTTAAAAGCTATTTAGCAGCAAAATTATAAAAAAGTTTGCTTTTCTTGTATTTTTTCCCCAAAGGAAACAATTTTGTCTCTCTTTTAAGAGTGAGTGAAATAGGCAGTTATTATTAAGGTCAGAAATATAAAGCCTTGAAAATGTTTATCAGGAGAAAGAGCAAAAAAGGATGAATCATGGGATAAGCAAGCTGCATCAACATTTGAAATGTCTCCACCGGAAAGAATGCATAAGCATGGCAGATCATCTAATCGCAGAAATGTCATTTTTCCAACTATTTTATTATTGCTGAGAAAGATTCAGATTTTTTAAAATATATTTCTTTCTTTCATTCATTCTTTTGCAAATCCTTTCAGTGCAAGGTGTCTAACAGCTGTTTTGCCAAGTGGAAGGTACAGTATCTTCCAGAAGCAAAGAAAGACCTGTTGATGATTCACATATGCGCATGCACACACCTATACACCCTTGCCCATATATGCATGCACTGTATGGCTAAGAAAAACAGACAGTATTTTTCTGCATCATTCTATGAGCAGTCTAGATTTTCTTTTTCTGGTGTTTTTGAGCTCTGGGAGGAGTTACCTCTTGACATCTTCCCAAAGTTTTCATTTTAGTCTAGAAAGTTGGGGAGGCAGCAGACAGCTGAAACAATAATTGTACAGTGAAAAACAAAAAAGATACACAGGTTCCCTGGCCACCTTGTAACAGGGTAAGTAAGTATATAACAATCCCACCCCCAAACACACATTTTCTTTGAAACCTTCCATTAATTTCAAAAATTATGCAAAGATATATCTTTTCTATTACAATGAATAGTAACAGCAACACAGAAACTTTTTTTAAAAAAGTGCAACACTTTTGTGGAGAGCACAGTGATCCAAAGGAGAGAACTAATGTTAAAGCATAAAGCGATGTGGTTTACCACTTGAAAAAGTAACATCAGATATTTGTGAAATGTGACTATTCGCCAATGTGAATCCCAGGATATTCACCTCTTCTGGAGATTGTCCATAGGAATATACAGCAGCTTCCCAACCTCTTCAGTGTCCAAATAAGAGCCCACAGATATGTGCCTGGCTCACCCTGTGCTCTTTTGATGATGTTCTGACCACGGTATTTGTACACTTCCAGGTCTATGTGGACAATCCAATTCCTGTGAATGAAGAAAATGCAAACAGCTATGGCCTGAAGTGTAAGGTCCACATAACCATCAATTTTGAGATGCAGTGTGGTAGACAAGAGCATTTGACTTCTGCACCATGAGTTCTCTTCTAAAAATGGTGCAAAGACCAGCTGGCAATGGGATCTGCACCACTGCAAAGAAGAAGAAAAAGCAGAGGTGGAGGGGAAGACAGACTCTAGTACACTGATTCTAACCTAGCCAATCAAAGCTTACACAAGAGGAATGCAGGCATTCATCCACAGTCACTCACACATCCAATCCTAGTAGTAACCTATTGATGGAACTAAGCTAGATAAGGAAGAAAAAAGAAAATTATAGAATGTTAATCCTAGCTAGCAACAATAAGGCAAATGGTTTATTTTGTTCTACACTTAATATGAAATGGCTGACAGACTAGCTGCAAGGGGGTAAGCAGTGCATAGTGATGCCAGTCTAAGCTCACCTTAGTGTCTCCGTGATTGGAATTTCAAGGGAAGATGTTGGGCTTTATTGGGGGGTTTGGCTGTTGCTCACCTCCTCTCTTTTGAATTTCCATTTCTTCAGTTCAAAATATTGGGCTTCTTTGGTTTAGCACCATAAATGTCAAACAGAACATGAAGGATCCATGCGGAATTTGCTGAGATCAATAGTAACCCATAGATTTTTTTTTGCTTTGACCTAGATTCACCCCATAAACACACAAATACCCTTGATTTAATCCATTTTGCATATTTATCTAAAAAGAGTGGACATCTGTAATAGTAATCTTTTTGCCAACTGATTCACATCCAATTTTGTCATAACTTGATCTGAAACACAGCATGCAACTGTCCCTGAGAAGACAATTGCATTAGAACATTAAAAGAATTCACAGAGATAATTTCACAGTTCATGAAAGTGTGGTGCTTCCCCTCCTGTAACAGTAGACACCACTCCCCCCCCCCTTCCTGCATCCTTCTAACGTATCTGAAAGGTCACTCTGGCAACAGCTGCCAGATGTTGTTTGGATGAAGATGACAGAAAGCGTTATAATGCTAGATGAATCTGGCATATGTGCATCAAAAATAATAAATGTCTACCTGCACAAACAATGTTAACTTATGCAAAATGACAAGCCTGTGTCTGATATGCAGGCGAAAAGGTTAGGCCCAGTATCACACTGAACTATTTAAAAGTATTTGGATAAAGCAAACATTTTCAAACCTAGAACAGGAATGTTTTTGGGGGGCTGTTGCTGTAAAATGTCTTCTAAAACCTCAAGTAGATTAAAATCTTTACAGCTTCCAGGTATAGACAACAGCTAACACATTAAAGGTGAAATCTAAGACTATCTAGGGAGTGCACTCTTGGTACATTGCCACACACCTTCTGTTCATCGATCTAGCTTTCTTTCACATCACTCCTTAGTGGCAAAGTGCAAAACTAAGCCAATAATATTGTGCTCCATTTTCTTATGGAAAAAATACACTGCCTGCTAATTTTTGACATCTATTATTTCAGCCAGAAGATTGCTCTGCTGAAAAAGTAATGTAAATACAAAGGAAACACAACTTCTAGTTAAACACAAATTAGAGGGGATAGAAAAATATTTCATTGCCCTTGTAACCATTTCTGTTTTTTAATACAGAGCTAAGAAATAAAGGGAAAAAACATAACACTTTCAACCATTTCTGGATAAGGACCCAGATTTGTATTCAATGTATGTGAGGATTTATGACTCAGGAACTGCCTTGCTAATGAAACTGTTTTGCTGTGATAGGGACTGGGCTTTGTTTTTTAGTAGAGATGTAAATCCTCACTTGTTGTCTTGCCCTTCTGGGCAAGGATAGCACCAGATTAACCATTAAACAAAATCAGCAAGTGCTTAGGGCATCAACAAGGGAAGGGGGGCACCACATAGGTTTTTTCAGTGCTGGATTTACGATGGTCCAAGTGGGGCACCTTCCTTAACAAATCACATCCATCCATTGAAATTCCTTGGCTCTCTTCCTCCCTCCGTCAAGATTCCCAAGAAAGTCACTTCCCTACCTAAAGCAATTGAGTATGAACCAGTAAGAACTAAAAAGTATAGAGACTCACCTAGTGAGAAAACTCATGTTTTGAACGAAATGATCAATCATAGTCATTATTGCTTGGTGTTTTGTTTTGGTTGTTGTTGTTTTTTGATTTACTTCTGTATTTTGGGAGGTTGGGTGGGAAAAGGATAAAAATAGCTGCTGGTCTTTTAGACCTATGGCAAGCCAAAGAAATAGCAGATATTGCTAGAAATGCCCCCAAAGGGTTTTAAGCTCATGTTTTCAGTTTACAGATTCTTACAAAACCTGTCTACATGAATCAAAGTGTGAAAGTGCAAGGTTTGGCTGGAAGCCAGTAATTTGATTTTATGTATGATTTTGCATACAATACATGGTTCTTTTTTTTTAACCACATGCTATACAATTAAATCATTGTATTTCCATGTATATAATGTGCAAATGATTTCAAAAAAATATTTCAAGCTGTAGGACTTGCCCCATGTTATATTTATAGGGGGCACTATAATCTTTTCAGTGCTTAGGGCCTCTAAAGGTCTTAATAAGGCTCTGGGCAAGGATGAGGAATTGAAATGTTCATCTTCCTAGTGGAAGATGCTAAGGAATTTCTGGGACTTTCAGCAGACTTCTCAAATCTGTGCAATTGATGTTTTACACAAAATTGCATATTTTTGCACATTGTCTGGTGTGCTTTTTGTTTGTGAAGAATTGTCCAGTTTTGTGTATAATTTCCAATCATACAAAATGTTCAAATTTCCCCAAATAAGAGAACTGTGGCTTTGCTGAAGAATCTGAAAGATTAGACACATAGTGAGCAATCTTCCACTCTTTCTAGGCTTCCTGTGTACATGTGCATGCATGCATACTTTATTTTGTTTCTGAAAGGAAAGGACACTAGAAATATTTCACACAAATTATAGACAGCTTGAAAACAAAAAAGAAATAAAAAAGAAAGAAAAGGTTTACAGGTAACAAACAGCTATATGTAAATAATTACTTTGGGATAATGAGTTATATAAGTAGTTATTACCAAAAATAAATAAATCAGGTGAGACATTAGTAATGGCCAATACAATGAATTACTTTTGTGGGCAACAAAGCAATAATAATGATATTGGTAATCTGGCTTCTGAGAAGTAATAAATAACAAAATGAGTTCCTTTCAAAATGTAGTATTTTTAGCTCTGATTTACCCAGCATTGCACATCAGCAAAAAATTATTCCCTATGCTGTCTCTTTTGATCCCAAGCCCAAATCCAAAGGGACACCAAAAGCTTTCTATATGATTCGGCTTCCGAAGGCATAACTTCAAACCTAATTTTCTGTTTCTCTCATATATTGGTTTAAACTATTGGTTTTGCCTTATAAAATCCTAAATAGCCAATTAGTCATGAAATTACCTTTTTTACCTTGCAACATTACCCCAGATAAAAACACGGTAGCCATAAGATGTTATTAAAGGGAAAAACAGTGCATCCTTAATACTTTTATTAATCAAGTCTACTTACCCAACCAACAGCTTTTATGTAGTTTCTTGATAAAGCATTTTTACTCTAGGGGAAAAAAAAAGCTCTATAGCTTGGTTGTAGATCATCTGCCTAAGAAACCCTCCCCCGCCAATATCCCTGTCATTTCCACTTCAATGATCCCATAGTGCTGAAGGAGATTCTTTGCTGCTGAGCTGGTGCAAAAACAATACTGGGATAGCTTGACCAACCATCTGAGGCAGCTCCTTATGTAATATGTTGCAACTTTTCGACGTTTGATAACATGGTCATTTTGTTGTGTCAGGAGATAACATTGTTTTGACAAATATACAAAAGCATCATGTCTCTCCTTCTAAAGAGAAAAATACACATTTTGATTACACTGCTGAAACATATCCAGCACTCCACCACAATTTTACTATGTTCTGAGATCCCATAAAATTTCTTTTAAAATTCTTACAGGAAAACACAAGAAAAACTTGCTGGAGGTTTTCAAGAAAAGATTGGACAGCCATCTGTCTGGGATGGTATGAGGTCCGGGATGGTATGAAGTCTCCTGCCTTGGGCAGGGGTTGGACTAGAAGACCTCCAAGGTCCCTTCCAACCCTACAATGATTCTATGACAATTCTATGATTCTATGAAGTTTTCACAAAATTATTCATTCTTAGAGGAGGAGAGTGGCCCTTGTGAGATTTCTCACTTCCAGTGTGAAAACAAGATGAGAAGTGACTTTATTGCATTTATTTATTTATTTATTAGATTTCTATCCCGCCCATCTAGACCAAAGGTCTACTCTGGGTGGTTTACAAATTTAAAAACAATAAAACCAACAAGCATATATTATAAATCCAAGATGGCAAAAGTGTAAGAAATTAAGATACGGCAGGAGGGAAAGCCTGCCCAAATAGCCAGGTCTTAAGTTTGTTCCGGAAAACACCCAGAGAGGGAGCCAGGCAGATCTCCACTGGCAAGTTGTTCCAAAGGCGAGGGGCCACTGCTGAGAAGGCCCGGTTCCTCGTTCTTTCCTTCCGGACCTCCCTCAGCATTAGGCCCCTCAGCCACCCGGCCTGGCTGGAAGGAGTGACTCTGGAAGAACTGGGTGGGAGAAGGCACTCTGCCAGATATCGAGGTCCTAAACCGTTAAGGGCTTTATATGTAATCGTAAGAACTTTGAAATCAACACGGAAACGAATGGACAGCCAATGCAAGGTGGACAGAGTGGGGGAAATATGGTGGTACCTTTTCACCCCAGTAAGAAGTCTGGCCGCTGCATTCTGCACCATATGAAATTTCCGCGTCCGTCTCAAAGGCACCCCACATAGAGTGCATTACAGTAGTCTAATCTCGAGACTACGAGGGCATGGACCAAAGTGGTGAGTGCCCCCACATCAAGATATGGATGCAGCTGGGCAATCCACCAACGGTGGAAATGTGCGGAACGGACCACTGACGACACCTGGGTCTCCATTGTGAGCGCCGGGTCCAGATGTACACCCAAACTGTGAACCTCACTCTTGGTGGTAAGAGTCACCCCCTCAAAAGAGGGGGAGTTTCCCAAACCACTGATGTCTGGTATACCCACCCAAAGGACCTCCGTCTTGCCTGGATTCAGCCTCAGTCCATTCTCCTGCATCCATTGCTGAACAGCCCCCAGGCAGCGCTCAAGGGACAAAACAGCATCCACTGTTGTTGGAAAAAAGTAGATGTAGAGCTGAGTATCATCAGTGTACTGATGACATGAAGCCCCACATCCCCTGATGACCCCTCCCAGCGGCCTCATATAGATGTTAAATAGCATTGGAGAAATAATCGAGCCCTGTGGAACCCCACAATTTTGGCTCCACGGGGCCAAGAAACTCTCTCCAATCTGCACTCTCTGGGGATGGTCCTCCAAGAAGGAACGGAGCCAGGAAAAAGCCAGGCCACCAATTCCCAACTCAGAGAGCCTCCCCAGGAGGATACCGTGGTTGACGGTATCAACGGTGGCTGAGATATCGAGGAGGACTAGCAGAGACATTTTGCCCCTGTCGGCCTCCCTCAATAGGTCATCAAACAGGGCGACCAATGCCATTTCCATGCCATGGCGCAGCCAGAGGCCCGACTAGAACAGGTCCAGGGCATTGGTTTCATCCAGAAGACCCTGCAACTGATCGGCCACCACCCTCTCAACTACCTTGCTAAGGAAAGAAACATTGGCGACGGGCCTATAATTACCAATATTGTCTGCCGCCAAGCTCAGTTTCTTCCTAATGGGCCTAATGAGTGTCTCCTGGAGAGACCCATTAATTATTGCCATAGCCCATTCAGATGTTATAGGCCTGGCTGCTTTGATTAGCCAGGCCGGGCAAGGGTCAAGAGAGGAGGTGGTGGCACGACAGCGGTCAAGCACTCTGTCCACCATATCTGATGTCACAGGCTGAAAGTAGTTACCGTATTTTTCCGTTTATAAGACGACCCAAAGTATAAGACGCCCCCCTTTTTCTAACCCCAAATTAGAAAAAGAAGGGATCAAAGGGCTCCCTTTTTGCTAAGCTCTGTGACTTGTCAAAGTGACTGCCGCTTTTCCTTGCCTTTTGAGAAGGCACAGAGCTTAGCAAAAAGGAAGGGAGCAATGCCTCCCCTTCCTTTTTGCTAAGCCCAGCGTGCCCCTTGCCTTTTGAGAAGGCACGGAGCTTAGCAAAAAGGAAGGGAGCAACGCCTCCCCTTCTTTTTTGCTAAGCCCAGCGCGCCCCTTGCCTTTTGAGAAGGCACGGAACTTAGCAAAAAGGAAGGGAGCAATGCTTCCCCTTCCTTTTTGCTAAGCCCAGCGTGCCCCTTGCCTTATAAAATGACCCTCAATTTTTTCTCAAATTATTTAAGGAAAAAGTGTCGTTTTATACACGGAAAAATACGGTAAGTCTCATCAAGCACGGAGCTTGGCAAAAAGGAAGGGAGCAATGCCTCCCCTTCCTTTTTGCTAAGCCCAGCGCGCCCCTTGCCTTTTGAGAAGGCACAGAGCTTGGCAAAAATGAAGGGAGCAACACCTCCCCTTCCTTTTTGCTAAGCCCCGTGCCTTTGCAAAAGGCAGTGGTAAAAAGCTGCCTTCCGTGTATAAAACGACCCTCAATTTTTTCTCAAATTATTTAAGGAAAAAGTGTCATTTTATACACGGAAAAATATGGTAAGTCTCATCAGGCAAGATGGAGCGCGAGACGTCTCTGCTCGATCCACTGTTTTCAAATAGGGGGTAAGATCCCGGTGGATGGTCTCCACTTTTGATTTTTAAAAAGGTGCAAATTGGTCAGGTGAGATGCTAGTGGGAGGCCAGTCACTATGACCAACTCCGGATAGATTGCGGACTATATGGAAAAGTTCCACCAGCTGGTTGGAGGCTTCGCTTATCCGTACAGCGAAGTAAGATCGACTAGCAGCCTTCACCTTAGATTGGTAAAGGTTAGTCACGATCCTGACAGCTATTTGATTATTTTCCATTGGGTTCCGCCTCCATATGCACTCTAGCCTTCTCCTATTTCACTTCATTGACCACAGCTCCAGGTTAAACCAGGGCGAAGTGCAATCTCTGTGCCGGACAGGGCGTTTAGGTGCGATCGTGTCAACAGCCCTGGTGGCGGGGGCAAGCCAGCTATCAACCAGAGCCTCGACAGGAGCACCACTCAAATTGGCCGGAATCCCTCTCATGGTATCCTGGAATCCTATAGGATCCAATAACCTTCGAGGGGGAACCATTAAAACAGGTCCTTGCTCCCCATGGGGAGGGAGAGCCACTGTAAGGTTGCATTTAATCAGGCGGTGATCCGACCATGACAAGGGGACAGACACTAGGTCAGTCACCATCGGAGCACACTCACTCTGCTTGGTGGAGAACACCAGGTCCAGTGTGTGGCCACCCATGTGGGTGGGGCCGTTGACATGTTGGGACATGTCCAAGGAGGCCATGGTCTCCAAGAACTCAAAACCGGACTAGAAACCTCTGCCTCCACATGTATGTTGAAGTCACTCAAGACCAGAAGGCTCGGGGACCCCAACAGTGCTGCGGAGATGAAGTTCACCAGCTCTGGTAAGGAAATGGCTGGGTTGCAGGGAGCGCGGTAACCCAGCAAGATCCCTATACCATCCCTGGCCCCAATCAACATGTGGAGGACCTCTAGACCCGGCGTCACTCCCCCCCCGCCCCTCCAGTCTACCCTGATGTTGGACTGCATAACCGGGAGGGCAGGCAAGAGTCAGGGGAACGCCCCCTTCCCTGCCCATCCATGTTTCGGTTATGCATGCCAGATCTGCATCCTCCTCCAGAATCAGATCTTGTATAATCTGGGACTTATTTGATACATATCTGGCATTCAACAACACCAGGTTTAGAGTGGAGGGCCGGCTGAGTTGACTATCTCGAGTCTGGCAGGAGGTCGCAGTACCAGAACAGTGAACAGATTTCAAGCATCTGTTCACCATTCTTCTGGAGTGAATGGCAACTGCACCTACACCATATCTCCCTCTGTCAGAAATCACTCTGATGTTAAAAAGACCCCCTCGGGGGGGGGGGGGAAGCCTTCCACTCCATGCCAACCAGGAAAGAAAAAAGAAACCAAAAGATTTAACAACTAAAGAATAACCGATAATTAGTAACAGGATTAACAATCAAATCAAATAAATGATCAAACAAAACAAACCGTAACATAATAAACGCAATAAAATCCAGATTAATCAGACATCAATAACAATATACATAAACAAATTAAACAATTAACACTATAACTCATATAGAATTGTGCAAAAAGAAAGCAATTTAAAGAAAGTTAAACAAAATAAAAATAATAAAAGAGCATAGACAAAGAGTCCCCCCATCACCCCTCCCTCCCCATTGCACTTAGATAATAGGGACTTTGGCTCCTCCAGCCAGCCAAGACAAAGAATTACTGACTTTAATGTCTCTCCTCCTCTCGATGTTGTTGATGGACGGCAGAGATGGAGTGGCCTGCCCTCTCCAAGGGCCCGACCGCCGTTGTTGGAACCACAGCACCACAACTGTCCAAAAGGCAACGGACCAGATTTGTTTGGATATCGGCCAGAAGAGCCAGGGAACAGAAGCAGAAGTAACAGCAGCTGAAACCAGGGTCATCTGTGAGAGAACGCCAACAATCGCACCCCCAGGGGATGACGGTTGCAAGAGGAAAAAAGCCACCAGGGGCAAGCACAATACCCTCAAAATGGGGCCAGCCACCAGCAGCATTGTCTTGGCGTCCTTAGCAACCACAGCTTCCCTCAGTTCCAATGCATTACCAGGAACTTCCACGATGGTCAGTGTTCGAATCACCACCGGAGTCACCACAATCCCAAGTTGCAATCCAAACTTGCATTGAAGTTTATAAACTTGCATTGAAGTTTATTCAACATACAAAACGTATCTCATACAAAATGCTTGTATGAACACAGCACACAGACATGGACTTGCACGTCCATGCAACAAGCACCAGCTGTCACAATTTTGTGCAAATAAAACTTTTCTTGAATTTGGGATAAAGATTTTGGTACAAATTTTGCACTGGAGAAAATTTGCCATGGTCTTACAGGTGACATTTTTAAAAGGGTGGCTTCTATTTCCTAAAGCACAAGAATGAAAAAGGGGAGAATTTACATCTTTTTCTGTTAAAAAAAAACGTAGCAGCATCTTCAGAGCTGCATGACTGCATTACAGCTCCATTGTGTATATTCAATAGTGGACATTCATTGGGAATTATGGCGCTGATGGGGAAGCATGAGTGGATTAGGGTTATAGCTGTCACCTAGCAGCAGCAGAAGGTGATGTAAGGCTCTCAGGTTTGTAGTAGGGGCAGGGTTCACTGAGCTAACCTGGACTATGTTTCTCCAGAGCCACATGCAGGAAGAGAAAAAAATGGACAAATGCAGTGTCAGCCCTTGCGACTGGCAGGAGAGAGACAGCAAACATTTTTTTTCATGCCTTAGGTTTAGCAAAAACAATCTATGGATTTTGATCAGGGCAGATGCGTAATGTGTCTCTTCTAAGTTTCCATCTCCCTTCTGTATCTCCCTTTCTGGAAATGGAAAATTTCTGGTGGAGCACATGCCTTACAAGAAGGCTCAGGGTCTAGTTGTTGGTATCTCCTGCTTTCTTTTGTGTTTCAAAGGAATTGGGTAGCTGAGATCCTGAAAAAGTTATGAGTAGGCCATTTTATAGAGATATACAACTCTAATCTAAATAAGTATGTTCTCCTTTGCTCACTATAAGGCAGTATCTTACGTCGAAGGACATGGCATCATTTGCTTCACTGTCACATCCTTTTTCCAAACTGATGCGTGAAAATCTGCCTAGCAGAATTGGTAGGGGGTGCTGTGAGACACCCTTAGTGAGAAATGAGTTTTGCAGCACGTCTGACTGACTTCTGTAAATCCTCCAGCTGATTGGCATCTTCCCCAAACTGGAACTGTCATGTGCTTCTTGTGGTTCTGCTGCATGAAGCAAAAGGCAGCTGCTTTTTATCCCATCCATTGTTAGCTGCTTTGAATCTGTGACTCTTGGTATTCATTCTCCACTGATGTTGAAATAATATCTTACAAGATCTTTAGAGAGGAGACATAATGCCTTTGTATATTTATCAAAACAATGTTATCTGCTGACACAATAAAATAGCCATGTTATTAAACTCCGAAAAGCTGCAACATATCTATTTTTCATAACCATTTTAATACACAAAACATTATTTTCTGCATCTCATATACCTAATATCCACAGCAATGTTCAGCGGAGCATTGTGTCCTGAATCTTATTGAAAGAGATTCTTCAATACAGCATCAGTGATGTATTTAAAGAAGAAAGAAAGAAAGAAAGAAAGAAAGAAAGAAAGAAAGAAAGAAAGAAAGAAAAGAAAGAAAGAAAGAAAGAAAGAAAGAAAGAAAGGGGGAAAATAATCTTAATATTTGGGCAAATATTCAGCAACCAAGATATCCCAGATATTGTCTCAGTGCTTCTCAATTGTTCCTTCTCAAACTGAAAGGAGTTTGCAAGTGGGGTACCACAAGGTTCAGTCCTGAGTCAGTGCCTTTCAACATTTTTTATTAATTACTTGGATGAGAGGTGCATGGAATGCTTATCAAATTTGTGGATGACACAAAACTGGGTGGGATAGCTAATACTCTGGAAGACAGAAACAAAATTCATAAAGATTTTGATAGGTTGAAGCACTGGGCATAGAGCAGGGATAAGTGCAAAGTTCTACACCTAGGAAAAAGAAACCAAGTACACAGTTA
This sequence comes from Intellagama lesueurii, assembly GCA_037013535.1. Taxonomy (NCBI): domain Eukaryota; kingdom Metazoa; phylum Chordata; class Lepidosauria; order Squamata; family Agamidae; genus Intellagama; species Intellagama lesueurii. Next base: position 50,859,731 of record JBAJHW010000003.1, on the reverse strand, counting down.
CAGGTTGGGAGATGCTTGGCTTAGTAATACTACATGTGAGAAGGATGTTGGAATTGTTATAGATCAAAAGCTGAACATGGGTCAACAGTGTGTTGTGGCTGCAAAACAGGTTAATGTTATTTCAGGCTGCATTAACAGAAGTATAGTCTCCAAATCCCATGAAGTACTAGTTCCTCTCTATTCTTCACTGGTTAGGTCTCATCTTGAATACTGTGTCCAGTTCTGGACACCACACTTTAAAAAGGATGCAGGTAATCTGGAACAAGTTCAGAGGAGGGCAACAAGAGAGACTGGAAACCACACCCTCTGAGAAAAGAGTGAAAGGCTTGTTTAGCCTTAAGAAAAGAATAATGAGGAGAGATATGATAGCACACTGCAAATACTTGAAAGGCTATTATGCAGAAGAGGGGTAGAATCTGTTCTCAGTTGTTTCAAAGTGCAGGACTCATAATAACCAGTTCAAGTTACAGGAAGCCAGATTTCTGCTGAAAACTTCATATCTTTTAGAACAGTACGACAATGGAACCAATTACCTTGGGAAGTGGTGAGCACTCCAATGCTGGAGGCATTCAAGAGAAAATTGGACAACCATTTGTTATATCTACTTTGATTTGGATTATTGCACTGAGCAGGGGGGTGGACTCAATGACCTTATAAGCACCTTTCAATCCAAATATTCTATTATTTGGTTCTCCTTTGTTCCCACTTTTGTGTTCCAGTCACCTAGGCTTATAAGTATGTCTCATTCTGGTATGTGCTGAGGTTCCTCCTGGATGCTTCCATAAAAACTTTCAGTTTCATCTTCTTCAGCATTAGTAGTTGGAGCATAGACTTGAATGATGCTTATGTTGATAGGTTTTCCATGGAGTCTGATGAATTTCATACATTCAAACCTTGTATTATAGCCACTAACTGCCTATGCTACATCTTGCCTCAGTATTAGATCCATTCCATCAATTTCTTTTGGATTTGTCATTTCCAGAGTAGAACACTTTGTAGTTGTCTGATTAAAAAAACCCAATTCCAGTCCACTTTAGTTCATTGACACCAAGAACTGCAAAGTGTATACATTCCATTTCTTGCTTTACAGTTTCCAGTTTATCTTGATTTCTACTTCTCACATTTCATGTTCCAATTGTATGTGTTGTTCAGCATCAGGCTTTCTTTTAAGTTCTGTGCTTGTCAGCCACTAGACATCCTTTCAGCTTTAACCTAGTTGCATCATTAATGACAGAGCTATTTGTAGTTGTCCTTTGCTCTTCCCCCAGTAGCTCATTGAGTGCTTTCTGATCTGGGAGTCTAATCTTCCAGCAGTATCTCTTATTTCATTTTCTGTTGTTTCATCATAGGGTTTTCATGGTAAGGAAAGTCCAGCAGGGGGTTGTCACCTTCTGCACAGTACTAACAAAAAATTAGCTTGAGTGTCACCATCATTGCTTCCTCTGCCAGTGTCACCTTCAGCTACTGCTGTTGCCCAGTAGCTACCTCAAAGAGAGTGGATGCATCTCAGTTGGGTGTCTCAGCTGTGACAATTCCACCTTGGGCAGAGTCCAGGCTCATAATGGAGTCTGGTCTCCTGACAGCCTTGCTCTCAGCTTCACTGACACACTCAAACCCCTTCACCATGTAAGGTGCATATCCAAGAAGGAGAGTGAGGCCATGGTCCTCTAAAATTAACTATATGTTATTGTTATACTGAATATGAAGTTATTTCTTCTTAACCATTTTAATGTAATATAGTTATATCTTCTTCAGTAGAAGGAGAAATTAACTTCAAACAGAACTTAAGAGAAGTTATTTTTTGCCCTATACCTCCTAGAATCTGCCAGCCTGTATTTCCAGCACTGATTTAATGGTGGCTAATGAAGATGAAGAGGGCCACTTAAATACATGCTTTAGGTGCATTTGAATTAAATAAGACTGCAAGAAAGGCAATAGGAACATGCCAAACCTCTACAGTTATATTAAAGTGATGACAGCTGATAGATTGACTTGCATTTTAGTGAAAGATGAACATCACACGTGTGACTGACAAGTGCCTGCAGCAATTAATATGATAGGGTAAGTGTAATAGATATGTGACAAGCCAAAGAGTGTGGTACAGCTTGTTTCATCTGATTACCTCACCTGTGGTCACAATACACAGAAGGTCAACAACTGTTTCAGTTTCAAAAAGCATTGCTTGCTACCTGGTAATCTGATGTGCAATGCAGCAGTCACAAGGTTGCAGACAGAAAAGAAAGAGGAGTCACTTTTCTTTCCCCTCCTTCCTTCCTTCCTTCCTTCCTTCCTTCCTTCCTTCCTTCCTTCCTTCCTTCCTTCCTTCCTTCCTTCCTTTTGCCCTCTTATCTAGAACTCAGCTACGCCAGCCGACCAGTTTAGGATTAAAATAATAACTCGAAACACCTTGAGAACATTTCTTAATATGAGTATATCGAAAGGGTGTCTGTCTGTTCACATACCTTTTGCATTTATGATTACCCTAAAGAAATCATTTTAAAAAGAAAATTAATCTAATGATCTTGATACTTTGTTGACATAATATGATAGCTTTTTTAAAAAATAAAAAATCAAGCCCTGCTCGATTTGGAAATGAGAACTAGAAAGTGCATGTTGCTGCCCAACTGCTGTGCCCAAATATGAAACAGGTAAGTACTGTGGTTTGTCACTGAAAAATTCATAGTGAAGCCATCTATGATCTCTGCAAAGACAGTGTCTCTAGCATTCAGTGTAAACCCACATGCTTTGCTATATTATTAATCATCTATAAAATGATTAGGCCACACTCATTTGAAAGGGTGTGCTCTTCCAGAACATCCTCACAAGACAGTGCATTCACTTGGTAGGTCTGCCTAACTCATAGAAACCAGTTTGGAACATGTATGATTGCATTAATAAAATATGGAACAATTCTGAGCTTGAAGATAGCAATTACAGGAACATAGGATCATAGAAATCATAGAAAAGTGAAGTTGGAAAGGGCCTACAAGGCCATCAAGTCCAACCCCCTGCTCAATGCAGGAATACAATCAAAACATATCTGTCAGGTGATTATCTAAGTTTTTCTTGAATGCCTCCGGTGTTGGAGCACTCACCAACTCCCGAGGTAACTGGTTCCACTGTTGTACTGCTTTAACAGTTCGGAGGTTTTTCCTGATATTCAACTGAAATCTGGCTTCCTGTAACTTGAGCCCATTGTTGTGTGTCCTGCACTCTGGGATGATCGAGAACAGATCTTGCCCCTCCTCTGTATGACAGCCTTTCAAATATTTGAAACTATACTTCTATTAATGCAGCTTAAAATAGCATTTACCTTTTTTGTAGCCACATCACACTGTTGACTTATATTTAGCTTGTGATCTACGACAATTCCAAGTCCCTTCTCACTCCTAGTTTTGCTCAGCCAGGTATCCCCCATCTTGTAACTATGCAATTGGTTTCTTTTTCCGAGGTGCAGTACTTTGCACTTATTCCTGTTGAATTTCATTCTGTTGCTTTCAGCCCAGTGCTCCATCCTATCAAGGTCATTTTGAATTTTGTTTCTGTCTTCTAGGGTATTAGCTATTCCACCCAAATTTGTGTCATCTTCAAATTTGACAAGCATTCCTGCACTCCCTCATCCAAGTCATTAATAAAAATATTGAAGAGCACCGGGCCCAGGACTGAGCCTCGGGGTACCCCACTTATTACCTCCTTCCAGTTAGAGAAGGACCCATTGCTCATCATGCTCTGAGTACGATTCTGTAGCCAATTGTGTATCCACCTGACACTTGATCTATCCAGCCCACACCTAGTTAGCTTGCTAATCAGGATATCATGGGGCACTTTGTCAAAAGCTTTGCTGAAGTCAAGATATACTACATCTACAGCATTCCCTCTGTCTATCAGGGAGGTGACCTGATCAAAAAACAAGATCAAATTAGTTTGGAAGGATTTGTTCTTGACAAATCCGTGTTGGCTTCTAGTTATTACTGCATTGTTTTCTAGGTGCTTGCACAATGACCACTTTACGATCTGTTCCAGAATTTTGCCTGGGATTGATGTCAGGCTGACTGGCCTGTAGTTCCCAGGTTCCTCTTTTTTGCCCTTTTTGAAGATAGGGACAACATTAGCCCACCTCCAATCCTCTGGCACCTCCCCCGTTTCCCATGATTTCAAGAAAATAATGGATAGCGGTTCTGAGAGTTCCTCAGCCAGTTCCTTCAGTACTCTCGGATGCAGTTCATCCGGCCCTGGAGATTTGAACTTGTTCGAGGTGGTAAGGTATTCCTTGACTATTTGTTTATCAATCTCCAGCTGCAATCCTGTCCCCCCCCCCCCACTTGCACTTCCAATTTGTTTGGAAGTTCATAGTCTGTCTTATGGGAAAAGACGGAACTAAAATAGGAATTTAGCACCTCTGTCTTTTCTGTTATCATTTTTCCACCTCCACTGCGGAGCTGTGCCACTATGTCTTTTCTTTGTCTTTTGCTACTCACATACCTGAAGAATGCTTTTTATTATTAATTTAGTGTCTCTAGCTAACCTCAGCTCATTCTCTGCTTTTGCCCTCCTAATGCATTTCCTTGCTACTTGTTTGTACTCATCCTTGGTGGCCTGGCCTTCTTTCCACTTCCTGTACATGACTTTTTTAGTTTTTAGGTCCTCCCTGATCTTTTTGTGAAGTCACACTGGCCTTTTTTGCCATCTCCCCCTTTTTATTCTTCTTGGAATTGTTTGTAGTTGTGCCTTTAGAATTTCTTTTTTTTAGAAGCTCCCACCCTTCTTGGACTCCTTTTCTTGTTAGGATCACCTGCCATGGGACTTTACTTATCCTTGTTCTGAGATTATTAAAATTGGATTTTTAAAAATCCAGCAGAAGTATATGACTACACTCTGCTTTCGTTTCCTTTGAAATCAAGAATTCTAGAAGGACATGGTCACTCTTGCCTAGAAGTTCCCCTTACTGCTACATCCCCCACCAAGTCATCTCTGTTGGTCAGAATCAACAGAGAATCAACAGAATCTCCCATCACTACTACATTGTGTCTCTGAAACCCCTGCAATTTGTTTTTCAAAAGTTTTGTCTGCTTCCTCTCTTTGATTGGGTGGTCGGTAGTAGACTCCAACTACCAAGTTCCTTTTGTTTTTTGCCCCAACTAGATTGATCCAGATGCTCTCAATGGGACAGCCAATCTCCTCCTCCTGTATTTCTGTGCAGGAATGCATATTTTTGACATATACTGCAACTCCACCTCCCTTTTTATTCTCTTTGTTCTTTTTAATCAGTTTATATGCCCCAATTGCATTATTCCAGTCATGGGAGTCATCCCACCAAGTTTCAGTTATTCCTATCAAGTCATACTTACTGTCCTGAATTAAAAATTCCAGTTCTTCTTGTTTGTTTCCCATACTCCTGGCATTCGTATACAGACACCGGAAGCTGTGTGATTTGTGGCCAGTTTGTCTTTGTACAATTTTATGAATATTATTATTATTATTATTATTATTATTATTATTATTATTATTATTATTATTATTATTATTATTATTATTATTATTATTATTATTATTATTATTATTATTATTATTATTATTATTATTATTATTATTATTATTAATGGGTCTCTCCAAGAGGGCAAGGTTCCTCTTGCCCTCAAGGAGACACTCATTAGGCCCATAAGGAAGAAACCAAATTTGGCGGCGGATGATATTGGCAATTATAGGCCTGTCGCCAATGTTTCTTTCCTTAGCAAAGTGGTGGAGAGGGTGGTGGCAGACCAGCTTCAGACACTTTTGGATGAAACCAATGCCCTGGACCCATTTCAGTTGGGCTTCAGGCCGCGTTATGGCACAGAAACGGCACTGGTGGCACTGTTGGATGACCTGTTGAGGGAGGCCGACAGGGGCAATATGTCCTTGTTGGTCCTCCTCGATATCTCTGCCGCCTTTGATACCGTCGACCACGGTATCCTCCTGGGGAGGCTCTCTGAGTTGGGAATCAGTGGCCTGGCGCTTGCCTGGCTCCGATCCTTCTTGGAGAGCCGTCCCCAGAGAGTACAGCTTGGGGAGAATGTTTCGGCCCCATGGAGTCTCAGTTGTGGGGTCCCGCAGGGGTCGATCATCTCCCCAATGCTGTTTAATATCTATATGAGGCCGCTGGGCGGGGTCATCAGGGGGTGCGGGGCTTCGTGCCATCAGTACGCTGATGACACGCAGCTCTACATCTCCTTTTCATCTACTTCAGTGGATGCCGTTCTGTCTCTTCAGCGCTGCCTGGAGACTGTACTGCAATGGATGCAGTTGAATGGGTTGAGGCTGAACCCGGACAAGACGGAGGTCTTGAGGGTGGGAGGTCCCTCCATCGGCGGTTTGGGTGACTCCCTTTCTTTTGGGGGGACGACCCTTACCGCAAAGAGTGAGGTTCGCAGCTTGGGGATACAGCTGGACCCGGCGCTTACCATGGAAACCCAGGTGGCGTCCGTGGTCCGCTCCGCATATTTCCATCTATGGCGGATTGCCCAGCTGCGACCATATCTTGATGGGGAGGCCCTCACTACTCTTGTCCATGCGCTCGTAATCTCGAGATTAGACCATTGTAATGCGCTCTACGTGGGGCTGCCTTTGAGATTGATGCGGAAACTTCAAATGGTGCAGAATGCGGCAGCCAGGCTTCTTAGTGGGGTGAGGAAATTTCAGCATATCTCTCCCACTCTGGCTGCCTTGCATTGGCTGCCCATTCGTTTCCGCATTGACTTCAAAGTGTTAATGATAACGTATAAAGCCCTAAACGGTTTGGGACCTCGATACTTGGCAGATCGTCTTCTCCCACCTAGATCTACCCGAATCACCCGGAATAGCCAGCAGGGACGGCTGAGGGGCCTAACGCCGAGAGAGGCCCGGAAAGAAAGAACAAGAAACCGGGCCTTCTCGGCAGTGGCCCCTCGGCTATGGAACAACCTCCCAACTGAAATTCGCCTGGCACCCTCGCTGGGTGTTTTTAAAACCCAATTGAAAACTTGGTTTTTCAGACAGGCCTTCCCTCCAGTCAACAACTGATCTTTACTCTGTCATCTTGGTTATTGATTTAATTTAATTATAAGTGTTAAAATTATGATATTTTTAAATTTTTATGTATAATGATGTTTTTATCATGTGTGTAAGCCGCCCCGAGTAGACTTTGTCTAGGGGGGCGGGGTAAAAATCTAATAAAGATAAAGATAAAGATAAAGATAAAGATAAAGATAATTATTATTATTATTATTATTATTATTATTATTATTATTATTATTATTATTATTATTATTATTATTATTATTATTATTGTTATGTTTATTGTTATGTTTATTATTGTGATTATTACTGTTAATATTATTGTTTCACTTTTGATCAGTTTGGTCCATTCCTCTTATTGTGTGTAAGGCTTCATCTACCCTTAACTCTGTGCTTGCGTCTCCCTCCCCCTTCCAATTCAGTTTAAAGCCCTCCTGATGAAGTTCTTCATGCTGTGGCCAAACACATTCTTCCCAGTCATTGTTAGATGCAAGCCATCTCTTGCTAGCAGTCCTTCTTCCAGGAAGCTTAGCCCGTGGTCTCAAAAACCAAACCTCTCTCATTGACACCACCTTCATAGCCAGTCATTCACCCAGAGGATCTTCCTTTCTCTTTCGATTCCTCTTCCGAGCACCGGTAGGATGGATGAAAAAACTATCTGGGCCCCAAAGTCCTTGAGTTTCCTTCCCAGAGTTTCAAAGTTAGACGTGATTTCTCGGTAGCTCCTATTGGCTGTGTCGTTTGTTCCCACATGGACAAGAAGAACGGCCTCTCTGCGAGGCACGCAGCTCCTGACGCGGGGCTGTTTTGCCCACCCGACCGGAGGAGAGGAGACATTGCGAGGCTTCTGAGGAGGACAAGAACAGAAGCCTTAAAAAGACTTCCCAGCCCTGCGTAGTCCTCTTCATCATTTTGCCAGTTGGAGAGGACGGCGGGCAGCGCAGTGCGGACCATGGCGGTTTCGGTTTTGACCACGTGGCCGCGTGAAGAGAAGCGGCGGAGAGTTGGTGGCTGGGCATTGGCTCAGCCCCGGTGGGGGTTTGTTTGTTTGTTTTACTGAGAGAGAGCCTTTGCAGGCTTCTCTCGGTCAGTTTAGAAGAAGAAGAAGAAGAAGAAGAAGCAGAGCGAAGGCTTTGCCAGTGCAAAGCTTAGGTTTATAAAAAGACAGGAAGAAAGAAAGAACGGGGAGAGAAGGGGAAGCATAGATAGTTTATATTTGACTTATTAGGGGTTGTGTAGGGCTTGAGGAGGTTCAGGAGTTAATGTGGCTGTTGCCCTACCCCCTGATGAGAGATCAGAGATAGGAAAGAGAATGATTAGAGATATAGATTGATGGACTAGAAATAAGAGCTGAGCGTTGAGATAGAGCTGTTGAAGGGGAGATTTGGAAATAGATTGAATTAATAGAAGGAATTAAATAAACCCAAGTTAATATAAGTGAGTTACTTCCTGTGATTGACTCTGTTATTTCCAACCAATCATTAACCCCACCCTGATCAATAAACTGAATGCGTTTGATAACTTGTGTGTCCCGGAATTGATTGATGTTTAATCAAAAACATCTGGTGGCAGCGTGAGGAGGAAGAAGCAGCTTGGGTCTTTGTGAGGGCCTAGAATAAAATTAAAGCCTCAAAGACGGAGCCGCAACAACTTTTTGACTTGCAACTCCCAAGATCTCATGATCTCTCACTATGGGCTATGTTGGCTAAGACTAATGGAACATCTGAAAGACTAAAACTGCCCAGCTCTGATTTAGGATTTCAATGCATTATTCAAAACCTTGTCTCTGAGATCTGTCCAATATTACTTATTTACCTCTATGTTAATAAGAAAACTCATTTACCTCTCAGTCACCCAACACTGAACCTGTGAGAGGGAGCATTGCCAATATTGCTCCAAGGTCTTACATCCTGCAGGGCATTTCTATGCCTCTTGTTTTCAAGCATCAAAATTGTAACAAGTGGAATGCATTATATTCAATCAGTTCATAAATGGTACAAAACCACTGTGAAGTTTATATTTAGATATGGCAGGATCCCAACTGGCATTCACATAAAGTTTTCATAACTTGCTACAGCTAATTGTGGCTAATTTATTAGATGCTGTGGCACAACGCTCAGAGACCACTGGTAATGGGACGGCTAAAAAATCTTGTAAATAAATAAATAAATCTTGTAAATAAATATGGTTGTACAATCAAGCATGTGCCAGATACATGATCAAGACGCTCCTCAACACCTCATCAATTAGCAGGTATTAGCTGTGAACCTTTCATGAACACCCCTAGCATTTTGGCCTATATATTCTAATGTATATTCACTAGTTAATAATTGCTAATATGTTTAATATGCTTTTTAACATAATGGTAAAACAAAGCAACTTTATTTCTTTGTCAGTCATGCCAATCTTCTTTTTTTAAAGTGCTTATATATTAGTGGTGTTTTTCACTTAGGTTTCCTTGGCAACAAGATTATTCCCTTATGGGTCCTATTTTATTTTCACCAAAAGTTGCAGCAATAACAGTAGCAATCTACTGGTATTGCTGTGTTTTTTCAGAAACTGAAGTGAATTTGGCCTCCAGTTACATATTTTCAGATTATATCATTAATGGAAACCTTAGAACTGAAAATGCTAGTAATTTATGTCACAGTTCTTTTCCTGATAAATACATGAGAAATTCCCAGAGAGGAAGCCTTGTTAATCTCTACTTTCTTGCAGAAAAATGAACAAAGCATCATGTGCAGTCCACAAAAATTTACACCAGATACTATCTGCTCATTTCATCTCTTTGACAATAATCACTAAACCAAAAAGAGCACACCTGAGTGGGTATGTGTTTTCCTTTTATCAGATCTAATATTAATCTAATACTAATGCAGACAACATGACACAGGAAAACCTCCCCAAATATGCAAAGAGGAGTCTTTTTAAAAACAAAAATAATCAAATCCAATTTGGAATTATATTATCTTTCACGCTCATGGGTGTTAGTCTATGGATTCCTTTCACATTCCCTCAGCCTAATGGTTTCTTTGTAAGAAATGTTTCCAAATGACAAAGAATATTGTCAGCAGAGTTGAAATGTTAAAAACTTTCTCACATATGCCACATTCTTTAGAATAAATGTTGTTTGTTTAAGATATATATGCACCACCTTTCATTTAATAATACTGCAGTGGTTTACAAAATATAGCAAATTAAATTTTATTAAAATTTTAATAAATTATACCCTCCCCATCAGTACATAAAATAGTAGCTATACTATACAGCTTCATAAACCAATTTAAAATGTCCAGGCAAACAGATTGGTGTTTACCTTATTCCAGTGACACTTGATATTTAAGTTTTAGCTCTGCATATGGAGGCCTCAGTATTTAAGGGAAAGAGGGGTCCATATACATTCAAAATGAGCTGTAGCAAATAGTGTTGTGGTTTCAGCCTTCAGGTAGAATACAAACAAGAAAGATAAAGTTTTGACCCCCATTTTTTTAAAAAAGATATTACTTAGAACACTGGGATTTTTTAGTTTGTTGGTGAAAAGCAAGTAAGTCTGCAAACTAATTTATTTTTATTGAGGAGTAAAGCTCATAGAGCTCAAGAACCAGTATCCCGTGGAATTTAATATTGAGGAATAGCAGAATGTATTGCAGTGTAAGGGGAGGGAGACATAATATTTTGTAGACAATCATGCATAGCATGGAGGAAACAGAGAAAGAAATATCTCTCCCCCATCTTGAAATACCAGAACTAAGGAGAAAATAGGGTTGCCAGGTAAACAGTATCCTATTCCTTGAGATTTTAGGCCCAAAGCCAGAAACTAAGCAATCATTGCTACATGGTGCATATGAGAGAGAAACTAACAATGAAACTGTGATTAAATGGAAGACTACCATGACATCTCTAGAGCTTGTAAGATAATGAAACAGAGAAGAGTGTTTCTGAGCACAGCAGAATGGGATGTCTTGAATCCAAGGGAATGAACACACAAATCTAAGGTTGTTCTATTGGCAGTACACATCCCCTCAGATTATAGATCCGGAGCCTGAAGCCCAAAGACCCCAAAAACCAAAGTTTCAGGAGGAAATCCTAAGACCTGGCAACTCTAGTAAGCAGTTTGAGAATCAGTACAAAGGGAATACTTATTTACAAAGTGCATGGTTAAACCATGGGCAACTTGCCCATGACTACACAGGTTGGCTCTCAAACTTTCATCTTCTTGCTCTGCAGCCAGATACCTAAACTGCTGAGCTATCCAGCCAGCTAATTAATTATTAGCCTATTTAATTAACAGTATGTTTTAAAACAAGCTAGTGCTAATACTAGGATAACTTGAGGCTTTATACTTCAAAAAAGCAAGCAAAATAAGATTCAGGTGTATTTAATATAAACATCCTACGTAAAGCAATTGTGGGGACTGTAAATCGCCTCTATTTTATTCATATTACTACACTATTGCTTATGATTTAGCAATTTCTGTTGTCTTTGATCATCAGAGGAGACAGATTTATCTATCACAGAGGCTAATTACTTTTATCATCTACCCTACTCAGTGGTCTCCATAGGCCTGGCTTGTACTTTTTGATAGAAACAAAAGGGCAGTCTTTGATTATTTTAGACCTGTCTCATCAATGCATCATTGGGCAGCATCCTTCCTATATTCACTTCTGGTGAACACTAGAATTTTCTTCTTTCTGGAGGGCAGAAGGGTAGAAATGGCATTGAGATTTTGTTTTTCTTATTTCACTTCTCATGTACACCTTCCCCCACAGTTGGTATATACCTGTACTACTACTACTACCATCATGATGATGATGATTATGATGGTGGTGGTGATCATAATCATCATCATCATCATCATCATCATCTATAGACACCAAGTGCAAGTATGGAAATTTGCATTTCTTATTGTCATTATAATGCTCCACTACTACAAACTAGAGGAGGTTTACTGCATACCTAGTGTGACAAACTCCAAGTCCAAATAAGCTGAGAAGAGCGCACTGATGATTTAAAACACCCTGTGGCCAGCATCAGATACAACACCACACTGTAGTTGAAACCACTCACTCTGTAGTTTAAATTAATGGCAGCTTATTATATTCAGTCAGAATGTAGTATTAGGTTAAACAATGGTTTAGTGGAACAAGCTAGGATTGAAAACAGTATGATCTTGGTCTGTTTCAGGAAACCACAGTTCAAACCAGAGCAGCAGGCGATAGAGTATTGTTTCCATGCAGCCCACAAGACTCCTCCAGTGCTCTGAAACCTCAACGCCATGAAAAGCAAATTATCCCACAGAGTCCTTTAGGAGTTCTAATGTGTCATTAAACATAATTCCCTTCCCTTGCATTGTTTTATCCCTTAAAAGGTGTCGTTTTCACAAATACTGCTCACTTCTTGATTCTAAAAATAAGAATCTGAAAGCATGAAACATGTTGTGAGGGGGTAAAATGGTCTTTGCAAGGTAAGTCACATCCTCTAGAAGCCTTGGGAAGAGCAATTTGCATTTGGAGAGCCAACATTTTAAGCTGGCAGTTGGGTTGGAGAGAATGTGTGGACTTCTTACATTCAGGGTGGGTGAAAGTGGCCTCAAAGAGTAGGAAATATGTGTATCCTTGATTGAGACTATTCACAGTAAAACAAGAAGCAATTCATTTTCAACTGGCAAATGCCAGAGGAGGAGAGAAAGTGAAGTGGAGAAGGGAATCTTTAATCCTGATGCTCAATAAGGCTTGGTTGCAGAGTGCTGGATAGTGAGGTTAGCACAAACACCCGCAAATGGCCCTTCCAGATGTTTTGTAACAATCCCATCAGCCCCAGTTATCATGACCAAAGACCATAAATAGTGGGAGATGAAGGCCTAAGCATAGGAGATACTGTGAGACCAGGGGTGAGAGAGAGGAGTCTCTAGCTGGAGTGCCGTCCCTTCTACAAAGAGCAGAAAGGGAGGTACAAACCTCACCCACTCCTGAGCCTAGAAGAACAGAACAACGGGGTACTGACACCCGGGACCTGGAAAGGGAATTGCACGGGTTAACGGTGGCCGTTCAAACCCCGGACGATTTGGCGGGAACAAGAAGGAAAAAGAGGGTGGAGATTGAGGCGGGGATGGCAGAGATAAAAGGGAGAGAAGCCCTGTTACCACCAAGTTGGGAATGGGTTTGGTTGCAGGACCCATGGACTGGAGAGTGGGAATGCCTCAGGGTGCCTAAAGAGGAGGCGGATTACCGTCGCCAGAGAGAGATCCCTCCAAGACCCTCCTATTGGGGTGAGGCAGAAGCCCGAGGGTGGCGGAGGCGGTTGAGAGAGGAGAAGGAAAAGGTGGAAAGAGAGAAAAGAGAGAGATTGGCATGGAGGGTCGAAGAGATGAGGATGAGGGGCCACCAGAGGGACCCTGGTCGACCTTCCCACCCACTAGAGAGACCAGATGGACCAAACTCGCCGACAACAAGACCGTTCCCTTATTGGAAGGACAGACTGGAGAGGTTCTAAGCAAGGATGCAGCGACAGGCTGGCCAGGTCCCTGGAACAACAATGAGACTAACCCCTTCCTCAATGACGCTTGGGTGCCCCTGTCAAATCTGTTGGTGACAGGAGAAAAGTTGTGGAACGACTTTATTGACACTGATCTTTTATTGAATGTTCCATTAAACCTTTCACCTGTTTCAAAGTTTAAAAAGACTTCTGATTTTTTTGTGGAGTCTAAAGGCTCGAAGCCTGAACCCTCACAGATAGCAGGTATATGGGAGGCTTGCTTAGCATGAGATCCAAAATGGGGTTGCATGTGAGTTTCAGTGCAATAAAGAAGTGCTGATGTCTCAGAAGGTTCGTTTAAGTTTTAAAGGCAGCTGTGATGACTTTAAGCATTTTTCCACATAGTGAAAGCTGAGAGTGTGAAGAGCTACTTCCGCCTGAGGGCCAAGCAAAGGGGTTGAGGTGAGCAGATAGAAGCTCATACTCTAAGGAATATATTGAACTATAGTATAGATCATGCTTGAGGATGTTAATGCCAACTTTTTCCTGTATCATGATGCACACTTGATCTCAACAATATTCAATGGACTGCATGCCTTCAGACCCTCTATAAATGGTACCTGACAATATAATCTCAGGAAGGAAAGTTGGAAAGACAGTGTCATGTATTCAATTTCAAGGTATCTGTATGGGTTGGGATGTTCTTGTAGCGTTCTCCTTTAAATGTGGTCATGGCTCAGGTTTAGTTAGAGTGAGTCATGCATATTTATGTTGCTGAGAGGCGGAGCCAAGAGGCAGAGTATAAGAGGCAGAGCCTGGGGGGGAGAAGGGAGATCAGAGTTTTGGAAGGAGTTTGATTAGCAGAGTTCAGAGATTTATGTGATTGTGATTAGACTGATGAAAATATAGTAGGAGATCTGAGAAGTGATTGACCAGTGACTGGAAGGGAGAAGGAATAGAACTGAATATTAAAATACTGAAACAAATAAGCAAATAAACTAAAGATCTTTCTATTTCATTAAAGAGTGGACCTGATTCTTTCTAAAGGAGTTATGGGGATCTAGGGATCTCCTGGTGGCAGCAGTGGAAGAAAGGAAAGAGTTTAGTGTTGCCCTGGTGTGCTCTGAGGTCTGAGTCTAGGTGGACAGACCAAGGCACGAGTGGGTCCAACGCCACATAGGTTCCTGAGGTGTGGGATCCAAAAAGGGTCAAATGCGACATTGGTGTCCAGCGGCGGGAAACGAAGTAATCCAGTGAAGCCTATTGAAATAATCCAGTGAAGCCTATTGAAATAATCCAGTGAAGCCTTTATAAAAGAGTTTATTGAGTCAAGGGTACCTTTTAGACAGGATCTGTGGCAATGAGGTTTGGTTCCTGCTAGAGCTTTTGGGAAAAGCTTAGTAGTGGGGCCTCAGAACCCAGATCAGGGGGGTCTAAGATAGGGAACGACTCTGAAAGGAAATTGCTGAGTTTACCTCAGGATCTGAGGATCAGAGGGCTTGCTGTGAAATCCCAGGCTCTGAGATAGGAGAGCGCTGTGGATAAGGCAGAAGCCAGGTCATAGCAGATCTGAGGGAGAGAACCTAAGGAAAAGGCTTGAATTCTCTGAGAGGGAATTTCTGAGTTTACCTCAGGATCTGAGGATCAGAGGGCTTACTGTAAAATCCCAGGCTCTGAGATAGGAGAGCGCTGTGGATAAGGCAGAAGCCAGGTCATAGCAGATCTGAGGGAAAGTACTAAAAGAAAAGGCTTGAAAAATTTATATCAGTAACTGGAAGTAAAATAAGAAAAACAGGTCCTTTTAAAAAAAATTAGTGAACGCTGCTCTAATCACCCCAGAAAGAAAAGATGCCTCACAAACGCGCCACAAGGGGGAGTCCTGAGTCTGAAGAGTTACCTCAGGAATTGGAGGGAAATAAGGAATTAAGCCCTCAAGAATTTGAGAGATGGAAACTGGAAAGGGAATTTAAACTTAAGGAAAGGGAACTGGAAATCAAAGAAAGAGCTGAGAAGGAAGCTAGACAAATGGCATTTGAGCAGGAGGCCAGACAGGCTGAGCAGGAGGAGAGAAGAAGGGAACTGGAAATCAAGGCTGAGTCAGAAGCTAAACAACTAGAATTAAGAGAAAAGGAAATGAATTTTCAACTACAGATGAGACAATTAGAGATTTCTGCTCTAAACAATAACCTTAATAATAACAACAGTGGGGGAGGTGGAATCCTGTCAAAGATAGATTTGAAGAAGTTTCCCCAGTACAAAAGAGGGGACTGTCCTGAATCCTTCCTCATTGCTTTTGAACGCACCTGCAATGACTTTGAAATCAGAAATGAAGATAGAATGATGGTTTTAAGAGCGCAGGTTAGTGGAGATCTGGCAGAAATATATGCCCAGATGAATCCCGAGAAGGCAAGAGATTTTGAGGCATATAAAAAGATGGTTTATTCAAGATTTTGTCTGAACTCTGAACACCTGAGGCGAAAATTTCGCTCTCTCTCTAAAAAGCAGGATGAATCGTACTCTCAGTTGGGAGCTAGATTGGCGCAGACTCTGGAAAAGTGGATTGAAAGAGAGGAGATCACTTCTTTAGAACAGTTGAAGGATTTAATTGGGCTAGAACAGTTTTACTCCCTATTACCTGGAGAACTACGTTATTTAGTAAGGGACAAGAATCCTAAAAATTTATGGGAAGCGGGAGAACAAACTGATTTGATTAATGCTTACAGGAACCCTAGATTTTCAGAGCTGAGAGTAAATAAACCAAACTGGGACAATAACTATAAAAAGCCTTTTAATAAAAATTACCTCAGCAGGAATCCTGAGAGAGAAGGTCAGGGCGGGACTTCCCTGAAGTTGCCAAGGGCTAGCCCGCCAAAAACATCAAACCCTGAGGCACGGTTCGCCAAAGTACCTCAGAATGACAAAAGGAATTTTAAATGTTTTAACTGTGGGCAACCAGGCCACTCACAATTCCAGTGTAGGCAACCATACCCCAACTTGCAGAGAAATGATTCTCTAACCAAAAAGGTGTATTGTGTCAAGCAAGTGGAATCAGGGGAGGAAAATAGTAGACAGAGACCTGATCCCATAACCACCACCACTTCTACTGACCATGAGGAGGAAGATATTCCTATAGCCCAAGTAGTCCATTGTTTCTATATCAGCAATGACCAGACCCTTCTCAGAAACGCAGGTGAAGAGATAGTTGTGAAAGGAAAGAAGTACATTGCAATAAGAGATACAGGATCTCAAATCTCCATTGTCCATTCCGATTTAGTAGCCCAGGATGACATTATTCCAGGCAAGGAAATGTCTTTAAAGGGAATTGGGAAGGAAACCGTGGTTTTAAAAGTGGCTGAGATACCAGTAGAATACCAGAATTGGTCTGGAAAGTGGCAAGTAGCTGTGTCAGATGAAATACCAGCAGCTTTTCTCCTTGGTTGGGATTTAATAGAGCATGTCAAGAGTGCGTTAGTGCTTACCCGCTCAAAGGGGGGTCAAAACTCACCCTCTGCAGCCCAAACCGATACTGTAGCAGAGAGAGGCCTAGGTGGAGCGGTTACCGTGGCAACCCAGCTTGATGATAGGGCTGAGGCAGAACTCATGCTACTACAGAATCCCAAAACAAATAACAATTTTGCCCAGGAGCAGAAGGAGGACATTAGCTTGGGAGTTTGCTTTGAAGCTGCCAGGACTCCCACTGTACTGTCTCCTGAGTGCCCTGAGAGCTTTAGCTTAACCAAAGACCTTCTGTACAGGGAAACGTTAGCTACTCCATACCGAGGAAAAGGGGAACCCCGAAAGCAATTAGTGGTCCCTAGTAAATACAGGGAGAAAATCATTAATCAAGCTCACAGCAGTTTATTTGGAGCTCACATGGGGATCACCAGAACCAAAAGACGGGTTGGCCAGAACTTCTTTTGGCCAGGTATGGGCAAACAGATTACTAGTTTCTGTAAAACGTGTGATGTCTGTCAGAGACGAGGGACTGGGCAGGACAGGACCAAAGCCAAATTATGTCCTCTGCCAGTCATCTCTACACCGTTCCAAAGGCTGGGAATTGATCTAGTGGGTCCTTTACCTAATGCCACCCATAGGGGAAATAAATACATCTTGACCATAATGGATTTTGCCACTAGATATCCCGAGGCAATTCCTTTGCGCAACATGGAAACTGACACCGTGGCAGATGCCCTAATTAATTACATGAGCCGATTGGGATTTGCCAGCGAGATAGTCAGCGATTTGGGAATGAGTTTCACATCCAAACTGATCAAAAGGTTATGAAAGGCTTGTGGAATTACCCAAATCAACTCGACTCCATATCATCCAGAGACCAACGGGCTAGTTGAGAAATTCAATGGCACTTTAGTGCGCATGATTAAGGTGTATGTAGCAGAGAACCCAAATGATTGGGACTGCAAAATACAACCCTTACTATATGCTTATAGGAGCATCCCTCAAGAGAGCACGGGATTTAGTCCTTTTGAGTTACTGCTAGGACGAGAGGCACGCGGACCCTTAGATTTGCTCCGCATGAACTGGGAAAACCATAGAGAAAGTGACCCAGAGTCAGTGGTAGAATATATGCACAGGTTGCAAAACACCCTGCAAAGGTCTCTAGAGATAGCCGGAAAGAACTTAAGGGCTGCCCAGACTAAGCAGAAGACCTGGTATGACAAGAAAGCCCGTGAAAGAACTTTTGGGCCTGAAGATGAAGTTCTTTTGCTTAGGCCAGTCAGAGGACACAAGCTACAATTAGCTTGGGAGGATCCCTATAAAGTAGTGACAAAATTGAACAATGTCAATTATGTGATACAGAAGGAGGAAGGCCCTGATGCCTTAAAGAAGGATGCATCTAAAGATGTTCGGGAGGAGAAGAGGGAACTGCCTACCCTTTCCCTAGCTGAGCAAGTGAAGCCCCGAGCCAGACTTAAAGATGACGTCACTATAAAACGACCAGCAGATGACATCCTGTGGACAACCGAGTGGCCGATGACCGCCAGTCGACGGAAAAGGGTGCGGAGGAAGGAGCCAGTGGTCAACAGAGGGACTCCTGAGTGCCAGCCGAGGTGTGTCCAGCTGAAGGAGATGACCACAACCGGACCAGTCCATGGTGCGCCAGACTACGATGGAAAAGTGAGAGACTTGGACTTTGCAAATTTTGCCTTTGCAACAGAGACTCAGTTCGTGCCTCGAAAGTCCACAACGTTGTCGCACATGTGCTTTCCAGGAGGCTAGATGAATGATACCAGGACTTTTATTATAAACTGAAATGGACTATAATTCACAGTTAATTATTTATGTAAAAGTTCATGATCGTGATTTCTGTATGGTTGTAAATTCTGTAAAATGATAAGGTAATGTATATTATTGATTAGTAGATGATAAGGTAAAGTATTGTATTGATTATTAAATGATAAGGTAAGGTATTTGGTTGAAATATAGTAAAAATGTGAAAGGTAAAATGTTATGAGAAAAAAAAAAGTTTAAGCAATTGCACCTGTTTGTTCAGGAGGAAAAATGTGTTTCCCCTCCCAAACAAACCTAAGTAAGGGGGGAGGTCTGTAGCGTTCTCCTTTAAATGTGGTCATGGCTCAGGTTTAGTTAGAGTGAGTCATGCATATTTATGTTGCTGAGAGGCGGAGCCAAGAGGCAGAGTATAAGAGGCAGAGCCTGAGGGGGAGAAGGGAGATCAGAATTTTGGAAGGAGTTTGATTAGCAGAGTTCAGAGATTTATGTGATTGTGATTAGACTGATGAAAATATAGTAGGAGATCTGAGAAGTGATTGACCAGTGACTGGAAGGGAGAAGGAATAGAACTGAATATTAAAATACTGAAACAAATAAGCAAATAAACTAAAGATCTTTCTATTTCATTAAAGAGTGGACCTGATTCTTTCTAAAGGAGTTATGGGGATCTAGGGATCTCCTGGTGGCAGCAGTGGAAGAAAGGAAAGAGTTTAGTGTTGCCCTGGTGTGCTCTGAGGTCTGAGTCTAGGTGGACAGACCAAGGCACGAGTGGGTCCAACGCCACATAGGTTCCAGAGGTGTGGGATCCAAAAAGGGTCAAACGCGACAGTTCTCACGTTTAGAAATTACACAGTAAACCCTGTTGTATTGCCAATTAGCTTAGGCTATATGTGTAGTTTTTTGTCAATATTGTTGTTGTTATGTGCCGGCCCTAAACAATTTAGAATAGGTTATCTCTGAGACTGCCTTCTATAGACCAGTTTGGTCTTTCTTTCTTTTGGACAGGGTGCTTATTGTAGCACTTTCTTGTACTAACCATCACCATAGTTAAACTCGACTGTCTCATCAATAGTTCTGCCCTCCTACCTGACCACTTCTGTGACATCACAAGGATTGATCTCTGTAAAATCACAAATGCCCATGATATCACAAGGGCTTAGGTTTTATCCCTGAATCTCAGGGGGCAGTTGTTATAGCAATCCTACAATGCACTTCCAAGAGCTACTTATTGAATCAGATGTTTTCTTGATCACTAACCTAGTCAACTATGACTAGTGAATTTAATAAAATATTTTATCATTTCATTGCTTTATATCTGTTTTATTGTTTTATCACATGATTTTTATTGCTTTTTAGGGTTCAGGGTACAATAGTCCAGTACTCTAAGGAGCTCCAAGATTTTTTTTGAATGAAAAATGCCATAGAAATGGCTCAATAAATAAATTATTGATTTGATTCAAAGTGTTGCAGAAGAAAGAAATTAGTGAAGCAATCAGAAATGTAGTTTTTTTAAATCTAAATGATTTAGAATTCTTAAAGAAATTAAGCAACTCATTTCTTTTCACTTGAATTATTTAATTGTCTGACAAATTTTTTTAAAAAGCTGAGGGCCAGCGAAAGCATGAATTTCCATCTCACTGTGAGATGTTTAATTTAACTATGCAATGCTATAAGCTATATGCTTTGTGTGACTTTCTCTGTAAGCTCTAAATGAGAATGTGCTAATTAAATTGTGGGCACATATAAAAAATGCAATACTCCATTGCAATTGTGCCTGTTTGAGGGCTACATTGTTTCTGAAGAGTAGGCTGGTGCTATAATTATCTCCCCATTTAAAAAGTAATTCACCTTAGTAATTTTTGAATATGTCAAGAGCTTGGTCACAAATCACCTAATCACTTATAAGGCACTCACTGCATTGCAATTCACTGTGTATGAGAAAAGTGGTTGGTGTACCAGTCTCATATAATTTGCTCCAGATCCACCAACCCTCACAGCATAGTAACCAATACAACTTAATTTCAGCTCCATTTCCCTGAGCAGCAAATCATGAGAGATGTTGAGCTGTCAACATCTCTAGCTGTAGGTAAGCTATGTGCACTCATGAAAGACCTAATATAAAATTTCCCAGAATGCCAGTGGGTAAAATAATACCAACACCCTCGACAGCTTTTCCAAAGTTTATGCTGCTTATACTGCTTTTCCTCCCTCTCCCTGACGATAATATTTGCTTTCCTCCAGGAGAAAATTGCAGAAATTCTAGGACGTCTACTGGGCAGACACTACTGATTATTCTAAATTATATGGTGCTTTTGTGATATGTTCATTTCTGTGTCCTGTGGATAATAGACCAAAAACCATCAGACTCATGCTACTTATGACCTAGTTCAGACTAAACCCTTATTATTTTATATCGGATGGTATGGCATTATGGAAATTGATCAATTAACCCTTTTACATCAGGCCATATAACACAGAAGAAATTCCTATATATATATAAATGTTCTAAGTAGGCTTGTGTTCTCAAATTCCTGTGTTTGATGGAAAACATTAAGGAGAATCACATTAATGGAGTATTATTTACAATGCTTTTGCAACCATATTGTTTGCAAGTTGACAGGAGCCGGGTGTTATGGGATCCTAGGGTGAGAAGGATTACCAAGCCTCGTCTAGTTTAACTCTGTCTTATCAACACAGACAGAGGAATATATATATGGATTCTTGGAGAAGTGAATGCCACCACATGTGTGCTGGACTCTTGCCCTTCCTGGCTCATAAAAGCAGCCAGAGGAGGAATGGCCGATTGGGTACGGGAAGTGGTAAATGCCTCCTTGCAGCAGGGTAGGATCCCTGCTTGCTTAAAGGAGGCAGTAATAAGACCGCTACTGAAGAAGCCCTCCCTGGATCCCAGTGTACTGGATAACTACCGGCCAGTCTCAAACATCCCATTCCTGGGCAAGGTACTGGAATGTGTGGTGGATTCTCAGCTCCAGGGATTCCTGGAGGAAGCAGATTATCTAGACCCATTTCAATCTGGTTTCAGGCCTGGCTATGGGACAGAGACAGCTTTGGTCACCTTGGTGGATGACCTACACCGGGAACTGGACAGGGGGAGTGTGTCCCTGTTGGTTCTGCTGGACCTCTCAGCAGCTTTTGATACCATCGACCATGGTATCCTTCTGGGCCATCTCTCTGGGATGGGACTCAGAGGCACTGTTTTACAGTGGCTCCAGTCCTTCCTGGAGAGGAGAACTCAGAAGGTGGTGCTGGGTGACTCCTGCTCAACGCCCTGGCCATTGGCCTGTGGCATTCCTCAGGGTTCTGCTTTGTCACCCATGCTTTTTAACATCTACATGAAACCACTGGGAGAGGTTGTCCGGAGTTTTGGGGTTCGGTGTCACCAGTATGCGGATGACATCCAACTCTACCTCTCCTTTCCACCTAATTCCAGGGAAACTGTCTTGACTCTAAACCAGTGCTTGGCATCAGCAATGGGCTGGATGAGGGCAAACAAACTGAAACTAAATCCAGACAAGACAGAGGTGCTCCTCTGTCCAAAGGCAGATGAGGGAATAGGGATACTACCTGCGTTGGACGGGGTTACACTCCCCCTGAAAACTCAGGTCCGCAGCTTGGGTGTATTCCTGGATTCATCCCTAAGCTTGTATGCCCAGGTCTTGGCGGTGGCCAGGAGTGCATTTGCACAGCTAAAGCTGGTGCGCCAGCTGTGCCTGTTCCTTGAGATGTCAGATCTGGCTACAGTGACACATGCCTTAGTTATATCCCATTTGGATTACTGTAACACACCTTTGAAGATGGTTCGGAAACTTCAGCTGGTGCAAAACTCTGCAGCCAGACTACTGACTGGGGCCAGCTACAGGGAGCATATAACGCACCTGTTACAAGAACTGCACTGGCTACCAGTCCATTTCCGGGCCCAATTCAAAGTGCTGGTCATTACCCATAAAGCCCTATACAGGACCGTATCTCCCTATCTGCGCCTTCTTGGCGATTAAGATCAGTAGAGGAGACCCTCCTCTTGGTCTTATTGCCAGCACAAGCACAGCTGATGGGGACATGGGAGAGGGCCTTCTCTGTGGCAGCTCCCAGGCTATGGAATGCTTTCCCTCAGGAGATCAGGATGGCCCCTTCCCTTTTATGATTTCGAAGAAAGCTAAAGACCCATCTCTTCAGGCAGGCTTTTAACAATTATAACTGAACCCCATTTTAGCAGATAATTTTAATCTTTTTTATGTTGTCATGTTTTAATCTTTTAATTATATTTTAAATTATATATTGTTTAATTTATCTTTTAATATTTAACTTATTTTGTTTTTAAATTGTGTGAATTTTAATGTTGTGAGCCGCTTTGGGTCCCTTGTTGGGAGAAATGTGGCATATAAATAAAACTAGTAATAATAATAATAATAATAATAATAATAATAATAATAATAATAATAATAATAATAATAATAATAATAATAATAATAATAATAATAATAATAAATATAGACCAGGATGATACAAAGACTGGTCCAGTATTCAATACTTGGTAACTATAATTAAGGGGGAGTAGGGAAAACATGTAAGCCAGTTGCAAAATTTAATAGTAGCCAATGACTTCTAAATGTGCCAATGTGTGAATAGCTGAGTTACAGTGTGTGCTCTATTATCATTTTTACTACACTTCTCTATTCAATATAGGCGGCAGCAGCCCCTCCCAGTGGACACACAAGTGACTTCAAGTTTTCCCCCCAGATTGGGGAGGGGGGTCATGTCCTTTTTTATTTTTTTAACCCCCCACCCCCGAAAAAAACCCTCCAAGGTCTGCTGGGGAATGCATCTTGTTTTGGAAGAAAATCATACATGGAGCTTCAGGAAGCAAAGTTTTCCCTTTTGGGTAGGTCATGAAAAAATAAAAAATAAAACACCAAACAGCAGCAGCATAAGATTTGCCAGGCTTGGGGGTGCCCTTTGTGACCATGAGGTCACAAAAAGTTATGAGGGCCCCTTGCAACCTTGAAAATATGTAAGCTTGAAATCTGATCAGTTGATCATGTCTCAACTTCTGATTGAGCAACATATATAGTTATGTGTTTTCAAGTTGCATCTGATTTATAAAAAAATCCCAATAGGATTTTCATAGTACAGTATGTGAGATACTTGAGGAGTGGTTTTAACAGTGCCAGCTCCCTTTTGCATTTTCACAGCCAGGTGGAGATTTGAACTGAAGTCTCCTGAGTCCTGTTCTGATAATCAACCCAGTACACAACACTGGCTCCCTTTTCTCCCTCAAGACTGTCATATATAATTTCTCCCAATCCAGGCAGCCATGTATGCTTACTATGTAAAGGATTTATTTAATGTGCAAATCATGTCGTGATTCATAGAAAGACAGAACTGTATCTATACATACACAAACACACCATACTAATTCCAACTCAGAAGTACTGTTCCCAAAGTTGCTTTATAGATGTGTAACAGAAGGTTGAGTTTTCTTAGATTTTTTTTGCATGTAAATCAGGGAGGCACAACATGGAGCCTGAGATGTTTCACACACTGCCTCATTACAGCAGGCCAACATGATTGTTCCCATTTCACTGACAGGGTGTGGCCATGAGGTGGAGTATATGTGCAGTAATCTTTCTTTAGCCCTGCTCCTCTTCACAAAGCTCTTGTGCTTTTGAAAGCTGTAGCAAATGCAGATATTCTTCCCATAGGAAAAATCCCTACATGAGCAAAACACCATGGTTCTTGCTTGCAGAGACAGCCTACACTGGAGAGAAACCTCTTCTCCGCAGGCCTGTTGTTTGTATGCCGAGAAATCAGCAACAGAGGGGGAGGGGAAGGTGCTCATTTGCTCACAATTTTGGCAGAACCAGTTAAGAAATGCTGAATAGTGCCATAATAATAGCAACGAGAAAGAATTGGCATTTGTTTCAGGACATGACTATGTTAGGAAAATTGTGTTTGACTTATTCAGAGAAAAGAATTGGCCCCGTAAAAGCGGGCCCAACCCCTCCCTTTCTTTTTGCTTTTTCTCTTGACTCAAGGACTAATGTTTCCTGAAAACAAGAAGGTCCGTTCACTGAAAAACAACATGCTTGTAGTAGATAAGAATGGAATGCAGGGGCCCCAGGGAGAGAAGAAGGTCCGTTTGCGCATGTTTGAAAGGTGTTTTTACTAATCCAATGAATTTTCGCCAACTAACTTTCTGACCCTTTTAAGGAGATTGTGCGCCCACCCCAAATCGCCCGGAAGGGACAGGCTATAAGAGATTGTACCACTCCTTTTGTTCTTTGGAGAAAGCCTTTGCCCTGCGTGGTAAATTGTTTTTCTCCCCGCTTTCTGCAGCAGGCGTTTTCCTTTGCAATAAAATAACCTCACAAGAAGCCTTCGTGTCTCAGTCTCTCAGTTTGGGAGCTTTCCTTTTTGAAATGAACCGGATAACAGTTTTGGGGGCTCGTCCGGGATCTCCTAACAGCCCCGGTTGGGGCTGGGCCACAGCCCAGTTGAGGCCGAGCAGAACGAAGGCGGCGGTGAAGCGAACCGGAGGGTACCCCTGTCTCCTTTTAGGCAGCCGCTTCCTTCCCGACGCTTCGGCTGCTCGGCATCAAGAACTCGGAAAGAGGAACGAACGCAAGAGGCCCTCCAAGCCGGCCGGCCAACGGACATTGGTAAGTTAAGGTGGGGAAACTCCGAACGGGTTGGTTGTTGTTGAATGAGTGAAGGATTGAGTGGACCTGCAGTTCCCTACGGTAGCCGTTGTGTGATCCGGTACCCTGGGTCAGGTCGAGAGAGTGGTTGTTGCAATCCTATTGTGTCTGCGTTCAAGAGACCCCTTACTCTTGTCGCAAAACCCCTTTCCCTTTTGTATTTGTCTCCCGCGGGATGGGAAACCAGATGTCTAGAAAGGAAAAGAGGTCCAGCGGGGACCAAAAGAAAAGGAGGAATTTCGAGGGGGATGCCCCGGCACCAACTCCGAGAGGCGGAGATGAGCTAGGAATTCCTAGCAATAGCCCGTTGGGGAAGCTGTTGCTACATTGGGAATCGGTGAAAGTACAGGAGTTTCAGTCAGAGCAGGAAATGGTCCGTATGTGCACAGAGGTCTGGACCAATTTTGAAATCAGTCCAAGATGGCCAAAACTCGGATCCGATAATTTCGATGATATTAAAGGGGTGGACAACTTCTATGTTGCTCATCCGCCCCGTACTGCCTATGTCGACTCCTGGATGTGGTACATTATAAAATTTGGGCCAGGAGTTAAATTGGCAGTAAGCAGAACCCTATTAGATACCAAGCTGAAGGGTGAGGAAATGTCTAAATTTGACCCCTTAGAGTTTGTTAACTATCAGCAGCCCATAGCACCGCCAACAGCACCACCTGAGGCTGCTGAGCAATTAGCAGCGCCTCCTTCTTACGAAGAGGCAGGGCGGGAGGGTAGCAATTCAGGCCCAACCCAGGCCAGTCCCTTAAGCGCTGCCTCCACCATAGAGTATTCCCCTTCTTTAGACCCAATCAGAAAACAAGCTGACAGACTGAAGACGGTCATAGAACAGATGGAGCAGACCCCATCTCGACCAAACACCAGGTCCAGGACACGGGCAACAGAGGCAGCTGAAGTAACAGATGAATGCCCCGGCGCATCAGCCCAGTACCCATTAAGGGAAGTCCCAATGGGAACTAGGGTTGGATATGTAGAAGTCCCTCTAACTAATTCCGATATTCGGGTAATAAAACAACAACTGCCTAATTTTCCAGAAGACCCCATTGGGTTCGTGACAGGACTCAGGGACGCTCTAGGGACTATGGTTTATAAGCCCACTGAATTGTTACATATTTGCAAACAATTAGCAGGAGTAACGTATACCAACCAAGTGTTGGGTCATGCTAGAAGGCTTTGGCAGGCGCAGGATGGCGCCCGAACAGAACAGATGGCCAGGGAGAGATTCCCTGAGATAACCCCGGGGAACTGGGACTTTCAGGCTGATAATATTAGGGAGCAGTGTGGGGAAATGAAAGATTTCTTATTAAAGGGACTAGAAGCAACAGTCCCTAAAACCGTTAGCATGAAATTAGCCTTTGGACAGCCCCAAGGAAAAGATGAGAGTCCAGTCGAGTATTTAGAAAGGCTAAAACGAAATATGCGACGGTATACCGGATTAGACCCAGAGGATCAAGCAAACGCAAATATTCTGAGGCTGGAGTTTGTGTCGGGGTGTTACCCGGACATAAAATTCAAACTACAGAAAATTGATGACTTGACAACTAAACCTATAGGAGATTTGTTAACGGAAGCTCAGAAGGTAGTGGTAAGGAGGGAAGAGGAGAAGGAAAAGAGAAAGTTGAAATTGATGGCACAGATGGTGGAAAAAGTTGTAGATAAAAGGATCCCCGGAAATAACCTTCCATGGGTCGGGACTCGTGGACGGGGCCGTGAGAGAGGAGTGTATAGTAACCAGGGAGGTAGAGGAAAGCTTGTGGAAGGTAGAAAGAATGAAGAGGGACAAGGGCAGGTGAGGGGCTGCCTGGTAAAAAGTCCTGCCTGCGCAGAGCCCTTGTTAACTTTGCAGGTGGGCAAAGAGGGAAAGGAAATCGAATTTTTGGTAGACTCAGGAGCCACGAGATCTAGCCTGAGCCAACCTACCTGGGAAGGACAACTTCCTCTTTCTGGGGGACATTGTAACATAGTAGGAATAGAAAACCTAACGCAACGGGTTCCTGTTCTAAAACCCCTAGAGGTGCTAAAACCTGGGTCACATGAAAAGCTGTGGCATGATTTCGTGTGGACCCCAAATTCAGGAGTGAACCTACTAGGTCGAGATTTAATGGCCAAATTAGGAATCCTTATATGCTATAAGGACCAAGCCGCATAGCACTACAGGACTCTCGCCCTTTGAGAGTCTATATGGAATGGGAATTTGGGATGTTAGCACACAGAGAATTAGCCCCAACCTAGATGCCTTTATAAGAAAATATCTGCTGGCCCTGTTCTCTATTCTCTCCGATAATGGGGAGCGAGGCATCGCGGTGCAGCGAACGCCATTGGAGGTAGCAGTGCATTCCTTCCACCCCGGGGATTGGGCTTACATCAAGGCATGGAAGAGTGAACCGCTCGCCCCAAGGTGGCTTGGCCCGTTCCAGATCTTGTTGACAACAGAAACTGCCGTCAGGACCAAAGAACTAGGCTGGACTCACCACACTCGCGCCAAACACGCAACTAATCCTGAAGGACGGTGGGAAGCCGTGCATGTGTCTGAGGACGGACTAAAGACTATTTTTAGGCGACAAAAGTAATGTCCAGCAGGCAATTGGCGCATAAGTGTTGCCCCTTCTTTAGTGTGTTCCTGGAAGCAAGGAAGGTCAATAATCTGGTTCAAACTTGGAAGGTATCCTTAAAAATTAGCAGGAGTCGGTGGGGGTTCTATTTCTTTAAAGGGTATTCAATTGGAGATCAAGTAGTATTGGAAGACGAGGAGACAATCGATAGGGAGGAGGAAAGAAGAATTTTTAACGGGTTTTTTTTTTTTACAGAATTGTGGGATTCTCAGTGGTGGCACAATCAGTACTGTAAGGTCTGCCCTATTACGAAGAATCAAGAACTGTGCGAAATTACCGATACTGAGAGTAGTTCTGAAGAAGAGTTAGATGAGGATTGTCGAATTTCATTGTTTGGACGGATATTGTAGAGTAATGTCCATAGTTCCCCATATAACAGGTAGTGTTTGCCCCTGGTTTTCCTGTTCAATCAGTCGAACACCAAAGGGAGAGGTAGAGGCGTGGATAGTGCGAATACAAACTACTTCCTATTGGGACACTGAATACGAGGGGTTGGCCTGGGGCAATCAGTTGATGGTATACAAAAGAGTAAAAGGCAAGGGCCGTGGGACCTTGTATACTAGTACTAAGCTGGCCTCAAGCTTAGAGTTCTGGCATAATCGAGACTGCAAGCGGTGCCCCCTTATCAAAATTAGGGATAGCAACATCGACTCTGGATCAGAGTCAGACTCCGATTAGGTCGTTCCCGGAAGGGAGTGACCTTTCCGCTCTCACACTTTCACCTCCCGGCAGCTTGTTCGGAACACCAGGCGATATCCGGAACTTAAAAGATCCCTTGCTAGGGATAGATTCCTTTGAGCCCCATTGTCTACTATATTGCCACTTTTGCCCTCACCATTGGTGTGCCAGAATAACCAAATTTGACGAAAGCCCGACATTGAGGTGGTATGTGCTGAAGGTGGGATATTCCGAGAGGTTGTGGGCCGAAAGTCTGTGGGCTGTGGAAACACCAGTTGCAAGCTATCAGTGGAAGGTTCGACCCGATAGCTCGACGCAGGCAAAAGCCATTCCTAAGGGATGGCTCCGCTACGCATCTTCGGTACACCACGAGACGTGTTGGAAGTGCAGGAGCGAAAGCCCTTGGTCCGTGCCCAGCCCAGACTTAGAGGACGAGGATTGGAACTCCCACTACCAGTGGCGGTAAAGCCTACCCCTCTGATGTCTTGGAAGAATATCAGGCAGATGTTTATTGGTAGACCAAGGGTAGATGGCAAAGTGATTACAGTATTAGGGATCTTTCTGAGCTTTATTCTGCAAGCGACAGGGTCTACTTGTCCTTGTGTGATAACTACCAGGAAAGGGAATCAGGAACATCAAACATTGCTCTACAAGTCCGTCTATAAATGTATGGGCAATACCTCTGTATGTCGATTTAACAATATAGAATATACTGTCTGCAGGAAAGGGAGTCAAGAGCCAGTTTGTTTCGATCCTAAGGAAGATCCTGAAAGGATCTGGGTGGAGATCTACACCATGGCATCCTTTCATCAGACATTAATAACTAGAGCTGAGCGGAAAGAGAATCATCCTATATCCCTCATCTTTGATGCATGCGTTGCAATTAGTCATGGAGCCTTTCAGTTCACTAAGTGTGGGGGGATGGAATGGGTAAAATACTATAAGGCACAGCACAAATAACAGAACACGCAAATTAGGAATGCTATATATCAGAATAGATTAGCTCTAGATTACTTATTAGCTTCGGAAGGAGGTGTGTGTGGAAAGTTTAATTTGACAAATTGTTGCCTTGAGATTGGAGATACACAGGACGCAATTGCAGAAATTACCGGTCAAATGCGGAAATTGGCTCATGTCCCTATTCAAAAATGGGCTGGAATTATGAATGACACTGGGTGGTTAGGAGGGATTTTCAACAACTGGAAACAAGCACTATTCTTCCTAGGTATGATTATGTTCGGGCTAATGCTGTTAAGTTACAAAATTATCCCAGCCCAGGATGAAACTTATAATTGTGAATAAGTCAAAGTGTGTAGAAAAAGAAAAGGGGGGATTTGTTAGGAAAATTGTGTTTGACTTATTCAGAGAAAAGAATTGGCCCCGTAAAAGCGGGCCCAACCCCTCCCTTTCTTTTTGCTTTTTCTCTTGACTCAAGGACTAATGTTTCCTGAAAACAAGAAGGTCCGTTCACTGAAAAACAACATGCTTGTAGTAGATAAGAATGGAATGCAGGGGCCCCAGGGAGAGAAGAAGGTCCGTTTGCGCATGTTTGAAAGGTGTTTTTACTAATCCAATGAATTTTCGCCAACTAACTTTCTGACCCTTTTAAGGAGATTGTGCGCCCACCCCAAATCGCCCGGAAGGGACAGGCTATAAGAGATTGTACCACTCCTTTTGTTCTTTGGAGAAAGCCTTTGCCCTGCGTGGTAAATTGTTTTTCTCCCCGCTTTCTGCAGCAGGCGTTTTCCTTTGCAATAAAATAACCTCACAAGAAGCCTTCGTGTCTCAGTCTCTCAGTTTGGGAGCTTTCCTTTTTGAAATGAACCGGATAACAACTACCAGTTGTGTCTAAACATGTGAAGGCTTTGTACCTTTGATGTAAACTTCTTCTTTTTTTAAAAAAATCTGTTAATAGTACAATCCCATATAGGCCTATCCTGAAGCAAGTATCATTTGTGTTTACTTGGGTTTACTTCTGGGTAAGGGGGTAAATGATGGGTTGAAGCTTGAAATACAAAATCACTGTGAAAGGGGCCCTTTTCCTCCTGCCCAACCCCTTTCCCTGTTACTTCCTCTCTTCTCCTGTCCCTCTCATAGAATCATTTAAACCTCTCCTTAACTGCTACTGCTGCAGATAACATATTACAATCTATCTCCTATCTTTTCACAAAACATTATTGTGCAGTTCTAGATATACCGTATTTTTCCATGTATACAACCCCCCAATGTATAAAACGACCCCCTAA
Source organism: Intellagama lesueurii (assembly GCA_037013535.1). NCBI lineage: Eukaryota > Metazoa > Chordata > Lepidosauria > Squamata > Agamidae > Intellagama > Intellagama lesueurii. The sequence continues at coordinate 50,828,711 of JBAJHW010000003.1, read as the reverse complement.
TTTTGACCCTTGATGGAGGTGGAGGAGCAGTTAATGGGCAACTGCTCCTCCACCTCCGTCTCCTGCTGCTGCTGCCTCCAGCTCGCGTCGCCGGCTTGTCCCCTGCCCTAAGGAGACAATCGCTGGAGGAGGTGATCCGGAGGCGGTGGCAGCAGGAATGCCACTTTAAAGGTCATGGCCCCATCCCAAGGAATCCTGGGATGTACAGTGTGAATAAACTGAAAAATTGGGAAACATGGATTGGGGACCTTTCTGAAAATTCAGGCTTTTCTCAGTGTCTGGGAATGGCTGGCTGGGAATGGGATGCGAGCAGCTTTGCCTGTGAAGGAGTTGGAGTACCACTTGTGGTTTATTTTGGGGTGGGGACTTCAAGGCCAAGTTGGATTGTTCTCTAATACTGCCCTTACTATCAGGAAATCAGGGGCAGACAAGAAACAGTCTGTGAGCTGCAAGTGACAGACCCCCTTCCCCGTTGATGTCAAAATACAGCCCACAGCACCCCTTGGATCTGCAACTCCCAAGGGAGAAACGGGCTCAGAAAGCCCTCATGTCCTCTAGGATGTATGGGGAGAAATTTTGCCATGTTTTGAGGACCATCAATTTCCCCTGGGGCCCTATATCCTCAAATTTGAAAATGTGTATTTTTGATCCACTGGATGGTCCAAGGAGCTTATTCACTTTTTTAAAAAAAAAATAAAGTAAGAACATTTTGAGAAAACCCTTCCAATCTCCAGGGACACATATGGTCCCTGGAGATTGCCCACCCCTGAGTTAGAGTGATGCAAACAGTTCTGGCAGCAGTTTTTGCTATCCTGAAAGGGCTGCAATTTTGTTAGCCACTGACTTTGTTATTAGTGAGTGATCTGTTGTGTCAGTGTTGGGCAGAGGCACCTGTGAGTTCTTCTTTCTTGTATGACAAAATACCTTAGCTGGTATTGGGTGCCATCCCACTTTTTTATAGTTGTGGTGAGGGCACTTGTTGCTCTACCTCAATATCTTGTGCTATCCATGGGGTGGGGGTGTCCCTACCTATAGTTCTAAAGGCACTCATCCATCTGGAACAATGCCCACTAAACAATAGAGTACCAAACAATGCTAACAGTAGAACAGTTTCCATATGTTTGTGACAAGAGTCAGAATGAACACATACAGTATGAGAACTGCTTTGTGAGCACTTAAGAAAAGAAATAAGCAGCTGGGTTAGTCATTTTGGCTCATCCCTTGTTTGGATACAAGAAGACCTGTCTCAAAGCAGGGCAGTTGGATTGGATAAACCTTCAAGTCTCTTTTCTGCCTATGATTGTAAATGCTTCTGTCAGACTGATGAAGACTATGAAGTTGTGTCTATTTTTCTACTGAGACATTTTCTCAGGTGTCAAGCAGCTGAGATGATGTCAATAGCTCTGTGTCATAATTAAAGCTCCAATGTCAATAGATGCAGAGCATCTTTTAAGTTTGGCATTCACCAGTGAAGAGTACCTGCCAATACTTTGCCTGTAGCTGACAGTTAAGAGATATTTCTATAATCACTCCAGTCACTTTGAGCCATTTTGCTTGAAATAATGACACTGTAGAAATTCTTGGTGCTGCTTCACCTCGCGTCCATGCACTGCAAAGAAATCAGGTTCTTCTTTTCATCATTATTTCAAATACAAGAAACTGAACTGCAAATTTATCTCTCAGATCTACTATTCTGAATCCTGTAGGATCTGAATTTAACTCTGGCCTTCATGTAGGAAATACATTTCTCTGAGCTGTTCCTTTATAGTTAAGGTGTCATTTCAATTATCAGTAATAAAATATTAGATCCTATACTACTAGGGTGTTGTTGGAAGACTTCCAGGGCTGTAACTAGAATAGGACAATGATGCTTTGCCTACAATGCTAAATTTAGAGGGTATACCCTTCTCCAGCCACCTGTGGTGAAAGCATCCCTAACTAGACTTCAGACAGGGCCATCTTTTCTATTTTCTATTTTCTACTAAGATGCAGTAGATGAGTCATCTAGGGCAGACCTGATTTTCAGCAGGCTGCAGGAAGGGCTGAGGAAAGAGGGTAATTATTTCAGGCTTCACTGAAGTTATGGAGTTAAGATCTAGCTGGGGCTCAGTAGACCAGGCCTTGCCCATCAGAGCAGGAAGCATTGCTGTTACTGTTGTCCAGAGAGGAAGGTGGTATATGTAGATTGTGACTAGACCAGGCCTCTCCTGTTGGAAGGCAAAGTTGGTAGGCCATGACTCTGGCATGGACATGGCAAAGCAGGAAGCAGTTAAAGGAGTGGCCAGGCTACCTGGATCACACACACGAAACTGTGGGCAGATCTACCTGAGGCCTGGTAGACCAGGCTTCTGGCCTAGATGATGGAGAAGGAAATAGCATCCAGACAGAGAGATTTTCTACCTCAATCATGGGAAGACCAGACTTTACATCTCAGACAGCAGGTCTACCAATGGCTTGGTAGATAAATTATGTATTACTCGTATATTATATTAAAATTGCTAATTATTGCTCTAAAGGATTCTATAATGTCTATCTTAAAGCCTTTATAAATATAGGGCACAGTAACCTGCTAAAGAGAGTCAGTCTGTTGTAGTGGATAGAGTGTTCAGTTAGGACGGGAGAGCTAGGACTTCAAATTTTTGCACAGCTTATTAAGTCATTGGGCAATGGCAATGGTAAAACTACTGCTTAAACATCTTATTAGGGTAGCTCACACACCTTATTTGGGTTGCCATAAATCATATGTGACTTGAGAGCACATAACAATCTGGTAAAAATTATAGTACATGATGGTCATGGCAGAGGTTCTGAGATTTCCCCCTTTCCTCCAACAACGCACATTCCCAGCTGGTGTTCTACTATTGCTGGTGGCAACTGAGGAAATGGAGGTAAAGGATGTGTCTTCATCTTCTAAGCTTGTACTGTCAGGCCCTGGGAAATGTAATTTCCAGAAAATTTTTTAACATAATCTAGTATATTCCCATAGACTGCTTGCAGTTTCACATCCTGTGAACATTGTGGCCTGATAGGATATATAGGCTTCCCATTCTGTGCTACTGGATTGATGTCACAGCTAAATCTGGTTTACTGCTCTCTTGGGATGGGAGGCATTGTTGCACACCAGGGGAAGAGAGGGACTAGGGTTTCATTTTTACATTGGGCTTGGGAATAACTGAAGCTGTGTGACACAGGGAGTGCAGTATCTTGACATTCTGTACCAATTAATAGAACGCTGGAACAAGATTGCCTAACACTCATGCCCCTTACTGTGCCACAAATTCTTCTTATTTTAAATTGATTTTTTCCCCAGCCAGGTTTAGTCTAGTTGGAGGGAAATTAGCCTGGGGAACATTTGCAAAGGAGGCTAAACCTTTCCACCTACAAATCCCTGCCTATTCACATAATCTCAGGAGCAGTAGAATTTTAAGTACACATTCACTCCTCAAAATAATAATTTCACCACCCTGACTCATATGTTTGGAAGGCAGCAGGTTGTGATGCTACCAGCTATCCCTCTGGACACCATTTCCTGCTCGGCCATGTCCAGTTTTTCCCTAACTAAAATCTACTGTTTGTTCCACTCAACTATATACACAAATCTCTACGGTATTTGTTTCATTGGTCCTGCATAGCATTGCCTTTTAACTGAAATGTTACATCATATTAAAGCTGCTCTACAGGGTATGTAATCTTACATGACAATTCATTCTCTTACCTGATAGAGCTGGTATTCAGAACAACAAAATGTCTGTCCTTATCACCAGTATGCACTTTCTTAGAAGTAGTTTAGTGACTTCTGGGTATAATTGTCATTTTCTTTGTTAGAAAAAGACATTTCTGGGAGGTTTACAAGTACTTTCTGTTTCTGATTGATGGAAGTTTTCTAATTCCATTCTGAATATCTCATCTAAAATCAGATTTCATGCTATATTTCTGTTAAAATTATTTGCACTATAATTTTTTGTGCTGCAATTTTTCAACTGAAGCTAGTTTGTAAGCTTTCTTTTTTTGCTTATCCAGTTGGTTGACCTTAGTGTGTGCCTACTCTTAGCAATAATTTTATATAATTCAGCTGCATTTTTTTCTTGGTCTTTCCTCAACTGGTATTGATGGAATGGTAGAAAGTACTCATAAATGTTCATTAACATTATGTTTACTCAACATTCGTTAATATTTCTGATCACCAGCAGATTGTTCAGTGTTTTCTATATTTAATATTTCTGGCTTTTCTGCATGCAGATAGCTATATTTCATATCTAAATGTTCTTGTATTTTATTACTACAAATGAAGTACTGCTTCATTCTGGTGTATTCTGTATATATATATATATATATATATATAAGACCCTGTCTTATTTTCGGGGAAACATGGTATTTTCGGGGAAAGTTTCCATGAAAATAAGACAGGGTCTTATATTAATTTTTGCTCCAAAAAATGCATTAAGGCTTATTTTCAGGGGATGTTTAATTTTTTTCATGTGCAGTGGTGCCTCGACTTACGAACTTAATCTGTATTGGAATGATGTTCTTAAGTCGAAACGTTCGAAAGTCGAATCAGCATTTCCCATAGGAATGCACTGAAAATTGATTAATCCGTTCCGGCTGTTTTTTGTTCTTATGTCGAGGCACGGTTTGTAAGTCGAAGCATTCGTTCCCATAGGAACGAATGCAAAAGCATTTAATCCGTCCTCTACCACTAGGGGGAGAATTTTTTTTAACCTAAGATGACCTAAGGTTAAAAAAAGGGCAGGAAAGGAGGGAGGGAGGGAACGAACAGCTTTTAAACAAAACACCTTTAAAACCAAGCAGCTTTAAACCAAACCAAGCACCTTTTAAACCAATTTTTGCATTTTAAAATTACAGTACCAGGCAGTACCAGGCAGTCCAAAGTGCATTTCCCGCTTTTTTTTGTTCGTAAGTCAAAGCTCCGTTTGCAAGTCGAAGCAAAATTATGTGAACGGAGCTGTTCGTAAGTCGAATTGTTGATATGTAGGGACGTTCGTAAGTCGAGGCACCACTGTACAACAAACTACATTTATTTAAATATAGTCATGTCATCTTCTTAGAGTTGCTGCACAATGCTGCACAATGGAGGGTGGAGGGTGGGGTTTCACTTAACTGGGGCTTGTTTTGGGGGTAGGGCTTATATTACGAGCATCCTGAAAAATCATATTAGGGCTTATTTTCAGGTTAGGTCTTATTTTGGGGGAAACAGGGTATATATATATTCACTGATATTAAACAGGTCAGTACTCCAGAAAATTAAAATGTCTTTCAAGCTACATTATAGTGCTGCAGCTTTTTATTTAGAAAGCTATAGTCATAATTAGAGATGGGGCCCAAATTAATTCAGATCCCTTCATCTGAATATCTCTGCATGGCCTCACAGCTGCTGTGCAGAAACTCATTCCAGCCCCCTGGCCAGCTAGTCCACTCACGGTTCTTCATGCATCACCAGGTCCTTTTACTCCAATGGTGTGACAATGCGGACAGGAGCCCAAGTTGCCTGTTCCCTCCTCCCCTGGCAGCTGACCACTCTGACAAGGAGGCAGGACAGGGATTCTTCCTGCACAGCTGATGAGTGGTCAACTGCCAGGGAAGGTGGGGATAGGTATCCTGGACTCCTGCTTGGATTGGCGCACCACCGGAATAAAAAGACCTGGTGACACAAAAAGAACCATGAGTAGACTAGCCAGTCAGGGGGGTGGGATGAGTTTCCACATGACAGCTATGGGGCTATGTGGAGATATTTGAATGAAGAGATCCAAATTAATTCAGGTCTCATCTCTAGTCATAATTACATCTCCCTCCCTTGCCAAGATTTGCAGTCTATAGTGTGATATGACACTGTAAACTTCTCTATCTCTGTGAGAATTATTAGTAGCTTGGCATGTTGGATGTAATTGCATAAGTCCATACAGTGCATCATGAATCCTCTGAAACAAAACTTTTAAAAAATTACCTTCCAGCTCCATATTTTAGCAATTGCATATGAATCCTAACATGATTCCTGCTTCCCCAGGACAGCAAAAAAACAGGTCTGTGAAACAGTCAAGATATGGGAGAAATAAGAGAAATTTCAGGAGAGAGATGCAAGTTTGAAAGTGGGTTGTGGATGCAAAAGAAATAAACAGAGTCAGCAAAAAATAATAATAATAACTAATTGTCTCAATTACTGTTGTGTCTTTTGAAATTTCCCATTTATGTCAGAAACTCATGTAGTGTCATCAAGTAAACTCCTTGCTTATACTCTGGTAGTATTTTTCTCTTTCTATTATCCTTGCCTACATGAAACTTGTTGAGCTACTTCAGTTCACTTGGGCCTTCAATGGTACCTCAGATGGGTCCCCACATCTGTCTACTCTAGGGAAATGGAGAAGCCATTGGTTCAGCTTTCTGAGAATAGTGGGCAACCTTTGGTTAAGATAAAGAATGCCAGCATATTTTTATGCCAAAGGACTTCAAGCAGCAGATCAGTGCAGATCAGCTTTGGGTCTGCTTTTTTCACATATAAGCACTATTTGATTCCTCTGTGCTTGCATAGCATACCTTCATTGATAGGCTTCTGAATGAACAAGCCAAATACATTGTAAAACACTTCATTTGAAGTCATACAAGACAATACACCTGTTTTTTTCTTCTGTCACTCCTCCACACTTGCAAATCAGATATTGCAGTTATCAAGCAATGGAGGAACATGGATAAACCAGTCTTGAGCTAGAAATCAGTGGTGAAAAATGACATCTCACTAGCTACTTGAAAGTCAGGTTGTGATTAATTGGACTAGGGATGGGTGAGAAGTTTGCTTGATCTTCTTTTAAATCTCCATTTACCAAGTTATGCAAATTTCTTCTTCTTTGGGATGGAAAGACATTGAAACTAGGAAGAAATCAATTGTGGTTAAAAGTGACATATTAGGGAGATGAGTCTGCTTTTCCACCTCCCAAGTAGAGTTTTCTCACCTCCCAAGACTTGTGAGAATAAACACACTCTGCCCCAAATTCAAGCATTGTGAGGCTTGCAAGGCATTTTGGAAAAATAAGGTGTGCAAAATGCAGTTTCTTAAATGCTAACAAGTGCATAATTGAAAAAAACAGATGCATAAAACTACAAGCATTGTTTAGTCAATGGGGGAAAATTGCACAAGTTAGTAAAAGGAACACATCACTGCACACGGGAAAATGTGGAAAATATGCAAATCTGTGCACAAATTTGAGTGTGGGGGAAAATAAGGTTTTTAAGGTTTTTAAGGAAAAATAAGGGGGTGGGAGGAATTTTTTTCCTCCCACCCCCGGAATAAAGAGGCGAGACACAATTCTTGGGTTAACTAGGGCCACACTTTATTGAACAGGTATTTGAACTCTTGATGTTCCCAATCAAGGGGCCTGCGGTAGTGTGGAATCGGGTTTGAGGACAAAGGTCTCACCAGACCCTCTCCCCAACCACATTCAGGCGAGTCCCATGCCCTGTTGTCGCGCAGTCCCTTGGACAGCACAATGCTGCCAGCGCCTGCAGCGACCACCCCCAGGCCCGCAAGCCACCTCTCGTTGGCGGCCCTCGGCCTGGGGAAGGCCCCAGCTCATCCTCCCCCCGCAGTACTGTAACCTCACGATCCACAGCACCGTGAGGTCAGACGGGCTATAATTCCCTTTGAACTTGCAGGGCACTCACCAATCCTTGTTCTTACCGCACTACCTGCCAGTGTGACCAATAGGGATCTTCAACCCATAAGAGAGGGAGGGAAAACACAGTTTTAAGCTGCATTCCTTGGTCCCTTCCCCCACAATGGGATGTGAGATTCTAGTCTCGCCTGATCCCATTGGGGGGAGGCAAAGAAGCCCCACTCTGGAGACGGAGCTCCAGTGGAGCCACCAATACAAAAGTACAAAGGGAAGAAAAAGGAGGTGCTGTTTGAAGAAATGTAATGCAAATGAAACAAAGAGATTTCCATAGCCCTAATGTTGAATCAGATCTTCTTCTTCTTCTTCTTCTTCTTCTTCTTCAGAAACAAAGGCAGGAACAATATGATCTTCTCCATGCTAGAAATATCTATTTATTATGTGCTCCCAGGGCAAGCAGGAGATCATATTGTTTCAGAGACTTTGGGGAAATTTTTATCAAAATCTCTACATTTCTTCAGCCAGAATTCTGCTGGGGAAAACCACATGCATAGTTAATATGCAATCTGTTTCTTATGTAGGTAAGCAGTTCTTCACATGACACAACTTTGATGCCACTGATTATGAGAGAGGGGAGACCACATGGGCAATTATTGGTGCACACACAGATTTTCCAGCAGAATTCTGGCCCTCATGTTCAGGATGGCATGATCTTGGTTTTTTTTGTTTTGTTTTTTGTTTTGTTAATCAAATGTAGAAGAGAAAATCACACATTTTCCCGCCTTTCATTTCCACCCTGAAGTTAATTTATAAAAATTAAGTAGACACTGTATTTTAAAAAAATCATCATATGTTGTCAGCTGTACCATGACATTAACCTGAGTACTACATGGTAATGAACAACATTTAAATTTTCCAGAATAAAGAAATTGCAGCCCAAAGGCCAAAACCAATAGAATTGTGAGGAGAAAGTACCTAAAGAGTGGGATAAGGTATTTATAGCTACAGTGATTCACCTTCACAGAACAGGTGGGTTTTTCAGTAATTATGATAATGCTAATAGCTAATGGGAAAGAATAATTGGCACAGGGAAGGCAATTGGGGTTGAGATGCTGCAAACAGGCAGGCATACACCAAGAGATAAAAGTCCATTCTAAGTTAATTGAAAATAATTGTGAAGCAGCAGGGAAATGTATGCACTAGTATAGCTTAAACCGGCAATGTTCAGTAGGCAAAGTGATTTATACCGGCTTAATCAGGCTGGGATTGAAATTATCTATTGAAGAATTTAAGTGATGTTTTTGTGTGCATCATCCATGAGTGTTTTGTGTCGGACACCTGCAGAATTTATGTAGGGTGAAAAGAATTAATTTGGGGCAAATAAGTAGTCAACGGAATCATCCTTAATAGTTTAGCTTCAAATTAATGCAGCCACAGTCATGGATCGAAGAGTTGGATGAGAATGGATTTCAGAACAAATTAATGGGAAAAGAGAGAGAGAGAGAGAGAGAGGAGGTTGGAGGGAGAGAAGGACACAAATTAATGCTATAAAAATATCAGATAGATGAGATTGTCTGAAAATATGCTTGTCAGAGAGAATTAAATAAAACTGCATTGAATTTGATATGGCAGGACATTTAGTCCATTTGTGAGCCAGTTTAAGAATAAAAGCAGATGGGGTGAAATTGAAAGAGCCATGAGACCAGTTCTTTATGCCTAAAATAAAGCCTCAAGCTTATGGTTGTTGGAAGAGCGTGTTTTGTTTTTGTTTTTTGATTATTATTATTTTTCCTTCCTGGTGCTCCAGCTACTCTGGAAACCTGTCTGTGATAGCACACATGATGTCTGGATTTACACAAATTCCTGCTGTACAAAGCTGCTGTTTAGTTCTTGCTAAGTTAGTCTAGCCCAAGAACTTTGGCATGGCTAAAGTAGTCCTTTAAAATATTTTTAGAAAAAAACTTGCCACCGCCCCCATGATATTAGTATAAGAAAACAATGGAACATATTGGTGAGCTTGCAGGGGTCATGGGACAGGGCCTTCTCTGTTGCTGGCCCCCGACTCTGGAACTCCCTCCCACAGGAGGCCGGGCTGGCCCCATCTTTGCTGTCCGTCCACAAGCAGACTAAGACCTTTATCTTCATGCTTGCTTTCCCTTAGTGACTGATGGCCTGAGACGATTTTCTGTTTTACTGGATTGTTGTTCTCTGTTGGTTTAAATGTTTTTTTTTAGTATTGATTTTATTTACCGTTTTTAATATAATACTTGTTTAATTCTTTTTAAATATTTGTATACTTAATGTTTTTAGTTTGTAAATATTGTCTTTTTCATGATGTAAGCCGCCTTGGGTCCTATTTAAGGAGAAATGTGAGATAAAAATAAATAAACATATAAATTAATGCTGCCTAGACAATGGAGGGTCACATGCTGATTGGTTTAAGATATCTGTGAAAATTTATTATAAGCTCTGATAACACTACCATACACCTAGAAAGTGCAGAGAAATAGCTGAGGTAAACATCTCAACCTATTATACTTCTTGTTTTCCAGTCATTTTTCCATATTCAGTTCATTACTTAAAATGCCAAGTTAAGCTGTTCAAGTGTAGCAACTGAACAAATTTCAGATAGTGTCTTCTGGAAGCTTTAATGTGTGTTAGTTGAGAGGAAACTTGCTGCCACATTAATACCCTGTGGCATTAAAAAATGGCAGCCTGCAGATGTGTTTCTCTTCAGACTGCTGTCTAATGTGTGTTATTATTCTGTTGTGGATTTTCCATGTCAATCTTTGGAAAACTGTTGACGTTGATCCTAATTAGTCTCCATCAAATGTCACATGCCTTACATGAGAAAAGAGTAAGTTATATACACTGACAATCATCAGCATCCAAAATGTTGAGGAAAACCCTGACTTGGATATAAAAATGAAGGGAAATACATAAGAAGAAAGGGAGGTGGAACAGATAGAAGGTTATATATTATGCTGAAAATACTGAACTACTAGCAAGAGAAACAAGACTGGGCTCAGCCAAATATTGAATGACATTTTATTCAAAAATTTAGCTTTGGGGGAGCGTAACAAAATTAAGGGATGGTCTTCCATGGTGAAAACAACTTTCCTGCTCTAGCTAAATAGTGCAGGTGATTTTATTTTGATAACAATGGAATTAAGAAATAAGAGAGGATAAAGCATTAAAGATGTTCTGACAAAACACTGAATTCCACTGACAGATGCATCCCCCTCAGATCTTTGAATTATAGCTTTTGTTCACCATCTCCTGCTATAATGTTGCATTTTGCAGTTCCGATGTCACTCCTAGGATAAAATCAAGCTTTGTTACAAACATATCCTGTGTGTATGAGAAAAATAATCATACATCTGTTGACAAACCACTGTAGCACTCTGAGTAGAGCAACCTTAGGGGACAATTCTGCTGCAGATTTTCCCCCATCTCACCCCCCTTATGTCAGTGAAGAGCCAAATATAGTATCAGCTGGCTGTACAAATATGTACAGTCAGCTCTATCATTATGCAGAATGAGACACCTGCCTCAGACAGTTGATTTGGGATGTCACAAAAGGAAGAAACGGGTAAATTATTTAATTTGTTAGTATTATTTTATTTTTGCATTTCTGCCTTTTTCTGTCTCAAAAGTCTAAACTGATTGGCTTTGATAGATGAGCTTTAATCCAGCAAAATGGCTTATCCTAGTCCTGTATGCCCCTTCACGGATTGCTGCCTTGTCATGGCGAAGGGGCTTGAGTAATTCAGAGAAGCTATGGGCTATGCCGTGCAGAGACACCCAAGACGGACAGGTCATAGCGGAGAGTTCTGACTAAACGCGATCCACCTGGAGCAGGAACTGGCAAGCCACTCCAGTATCTTTGCCAAGAAAACCCCATGAACAGAAACAAAAGGCTAAAAGATATGACGCTGGAAGATGAGCCCCTCAGGTCGGAAGGCGTCCAATATGCTACTGAGGAAGAGCGGAGGACAAGTACAAGTAGCTCCAGAGCTAATGAAGTGGTTGGGCCATAGCCAAAAGGACGCTCAGCTGTGGACGTGCCTGGAAGTGAAAGGAAAGTCCGATGCTGCAAAGAAAAATACTGCATAGGAACCTGGAATGTAAGATCTATGAACCTTGGTAAGCTGGATGTGGTCAAACAGGAGATGGTAAGAATCAACATTGACATCCTGGGCGTCAGTGAACTAAAATGGACGGGAATGGGCGAATTCAATTCAGAAGATTATCAGATCTACTATTGTGGGCAACAATCCCGTAGAAGAAACGGAGTAGCCCTCATAGTCAACAAAAGAGTGGGAAAAGCTGTACTGGGATACAATCTCAAAAATGATAGAATGATTTCAATACGAATCCAAGGCAGACCTTTCAACATCACAGTAATCCAAGTTTATGCACCAACCACCGATGCTGAAGAGGCTGTAATTGACCAATTCTATGAAGACTTACAACACCTTCTAGAACTGACACCAAAGAAAGATGTTCTTGTCATTCTAGGGGACTGGAATGCTAAAGTAGGGAGTCAAGAGATAAAAGGAACAACAGGTAAGTTTGGCCTTGGAGTTCAAAATGAAGCAGGGCAAAGGCTAATAGAGTTTTGTCAAGAGAACAAGCTGGTCATCACAAACACTCTTTTCCAACAACACAAGAGGCGACTCTACACATGGACATCACCAGATGGGCAATACCGAAATAAGATTGATTATGTTCTCTGCAGCCAAAGATGGAGAAGCTCTATACAGTCAGCAAAAACAAGACCTGGAGCTGATTGTGGCTCTGATCATCAGCTTCTTATAGCAAAATTCAAGCTTAAACTGAAGAAAGTAGGAAAAACCACTGGGCTAGTCAGGTATAATCGAAACCAAATCCCTTATGAATACACAGTGGAAGTGAAGAACAGATTTAAGGAACTCGATTTGGTGGACAGAGTGCCTGAAGAACTATGAATGGAGGCTCGTAACATTGTACAGGAGGCAGCAACAAAAACCATCCCAAAGAAAAAGAAATGCAAGAAATCAAAGTGGCTGTCCAACGAGGCCTTACAAATAGCAGAGAAGAGAAGGGAAACAAAATGCAAGGGAAAAAGGGAAAGCTACAGAAAATTGAATGCAGATTTCCAAAGAATAGCAAGGAGAGACAAGAGGGCCTTCTTAAATGAACAGTGCAAAGATATAGAGGAAAATAATAGAAAGGGAAAAACCAGAGATCTGTTCAAGAAAATTGAAGATGTTAAAGGAACATTTTGTGCAAAGATGGACATAATAAAGGACAAAAATGGTAGGGACCTAATAGAAGCAGAAGACATCAAGAAGAGGTGGCAAGAATACACAGAGGAATTATACCAGAAAGATCTGGGTGTCCCGGACAACCCAGATAGTGTGGTTGCTGACCTTGAGCCAGACATCCTAGAGAGTGAAGTCAAGTGGGCCTTAGAAAGCATGGCTAACAACAAGGCCAGTGGAGGTGATGACATTCCAGTGGAACTATTTAAAATCTTAAAATATGACGCTGTTAAGGTGCTACACTCAATATGCCAGCAAGTTTGGAAAACTCAGCAGTGGCCAGAGGATTGGAAAAGATCAGTCTACATCCCAATCCCAAAGAAGGGCAGTGCCAAAGAATGCTCCAACTACCATACATTTGCACTCATTTCACATGCTAGCAAGGTTATGCTCAAAATCCTACAAGGTAGGCTTCAGCAGTATGTGGACCGAGAGCTCCCAGAAGTACAAGCTGGATTTCGAAGGGGCAGAGGAACTAGAGAGCAAATTGCTAACATGCGCTGGATTATGGAGAAAGCCAGAGAGTTCCAGAAAAACATCTACTTCTGCTTCATTGACTACGCAAAAGCCTTTGACTGTGTGGACCACAACAAACTATGGCAAGTTCTTAAAGAAACAGGAGTGCCTGACCACCTTATCTATCTCCTGAGAAATCTATATGTGGGACAGGAAGCAACAGTTAGAACTGGATATGGAACAACTGATTGGTTCAAAATTGGGAAAGGAGTACGACAAGGCTGTATATTGTCTCCCTGCTTATTTAACTTATATGCAGAATACATCATGCGAAAGGCTGGACTGGATGAATCCCAAGCCGGAATTAAGATTGCCGGAAGAAATATCAACAACCTCAGATATGCAGATGATACAACTCTGATGGCAGAAAGTGAGGAGGAATTAAGGAACCTCTTAATGAAGGTGAAAGAGGAGAGCGCAAAAAATGGTCTGAAGATCAACATAAAAAAAAACTAAGATCATGGCCACTGGTCCCATCACCTCCTGGCAAATAGAAGGGGAAGATATGGAGGCAGTGACAGATTTTACTTTCTTGGGCTCCATGATCACTGCAGATGGTGACAGCAGCCACAAAATTAAAAGACGCCTGCTTCTTGGGAGGAAAGCAATGAGAAATCTAGACAGCATCTTAAAAAGCAGAGACATCACCTTGCCTACAAAGGTCCGCATAGTCAAAGCTATGGTTTTTCCAGTAGCGATGTATGGAAGTGAGAGCTTGACCATAAAGAAGGCTGACCGCTGAAGAATTAATGCTTTTGAATTGTGGTGCTGGAGGAGACTCTTGAGAGTCCCCTGGACTGCAAGGAAAACAAATCTATCCATTTTGAAGGAAATCAACCCTGAGTGCTCACTGGAAGGACAGATCCTGAAGCTGAGGCTCCAATACTTTGGCCATCTCATGAGAAGAGAAGACTTCCTGAAAAGACCCTGATGTTGGGAAAGTGTGAAGGCAAGAGGAGAAGGGGACGACAGAGGACGAGATGGTTGGACAGTGTCATCGAAGCTACCAGCATGAATTTGACCAAGCTCCGGGAGGCAGTGGAAGCCAGGAGGGCCTGGCGTGCTCTGGTCCATGGTGTCATGAAGAGTTGGACACAACTTAACGACTAAACAACAAAAAGTCCTGTATGTACAGCCCTTTGATTAGCCAAGATTTTAAAATGTACCAGGTTTGGTTCTTATATTTCTGGATAAGTATGCCATCATGACCATCCAGTAACTACTGATATACCATTATAGCTATTTTAAAATAATAAACTTAAATGTTATAAACTTATACTAATCAGAGGTCTTCTATAAGAAAGAAAGACGGAGAGTGGAAGAGAGAGAGAAAGAACCCAAGCAGACCTTATATGTGATGTTGCTCCTCCATCATATATCAAAGTTACCCATCAATCATATAAGACCTATTCAGTTATTACTCACCGAGTTCAGACAACACACAATAAGAGGAGCACACTATCTCTGCACACATACCCTTTTTTCACATGGTCTGTGACAAGCCAGAAAAGAGTTACAGTTCCTGTATGCATGGGGGTTATTCATATGAGCAAGAGCCTTGAAAAACCACAGATCGTGCTCATATGGAAAGCCTTCTCAGACCATTCACTTTCTGCATCAGAAAAGTGGCAACGAATGGGTGAGGCCAGGGCACTCCTTGTCTAAGGATTTTCACAGTGAATATTGTCATATTTCTTTAGTTTGGGGGCTGCTTCCTCCACTTTGGTATTTTTAAAAATCAGAAAAAATCAAAACAGGGAAGCACTTCCCCAACACAAAGGGGGGAGGGAATAACAAAATAAAATATACACACATAGCCTACTCTCCCCAAAACCAAGAAAAACACACAAAAAATAAAGGCAAAAAATACAATCAAAGCTCCCAATCTAAACTACTATAATATATAGAGATTTCTGTCCTACTACCACATGATGTCTTCTCTTCCTGATTCCAACAGGCAGAATCAGGAAGGCCATGCACAGACAGTAAAATTAACCCAAGAAAGGAAAGGGCAAAAAAACCCAACAACCACCCCGAAACCCATAGGCAGGGGAAATACTTAATTAAATCTGGTGGAAAAATAAAAATTAAAAAATCTCAAGGAGACAAGCTGACACAGGCAAGCTGACTGGCAGCAGCAGCACAAATATTCTGAATAAACATGGGGAGAATCCCACAAATCAAGAAAAAATAACTCATCACCAGGTCTCCACCAATCCATTTTACAAATTCAAAATTCCTGCACCACTCCAGATATTCTGTTCAGCTCCTCACTACTGCCCTTGCCAATCTATTTAATTTCTGGTCAATGTGATCGTTAAAGGTTAAAATAAGGATTACATAAAAGAGAGATTGTTTTTAAAAAACATGAAAATTGTGTATCTGTTTTTGTTAAGTTGAATCATTTGTGTTTTAGAGTTTCTCTTCTGGCAATCAATGAAAGAAAATGAAAATGGGGAAAAGCCTTTTTCATGTTTTGGGTATTTTGTTAAAACAGAAAAGTTCCATCCTTACATCCTGTCATCAAGTGTTTGAGTACTGCATTAATAGGGTTGCATTTAAACCTGATGATGTAGAAAGGAAACTGTGGCGTTCACCCTAAGTTATGCAATATAAGTTATGCATTATTCATGTTACATGTTAATGTGGTTAAGAGGCGGGGCCAAAAGAGATGTTAAAAAGGCGGAGCCTGAGAGGGGAGAGTTAGAGAGTCAGTCAGAGTCTGAAATCAGAGAGGAAAAGATAGTTTGGGGGCCTGAGGAGTGATTAGTTATAGTGTAACTTGTGATAATTAATAGAGAAAGTTAATATTGATGATTGATGAATCTTGAAGAATGTGCTTATGAATTATTCCAGAAGCCACCTGTAATTAATAAACCTGTTTTGTTGAAAAGTCAGTACTGGATGGACCTTCGTCTTTGCTAAGTAAAATAAGTTGATAAAGAGATCAACTGGTGGCAGTGTATCAGAGGGCGTGCTGAAGTACCTTGTGAGCTCTGTGTTTGGGGTAAACAAGCAGGGGCCGCAAGGGCGAACTTCACAGAAACCATCTTGGAAGAGGAAAAATAGTAAAGTGATATGTAAGCAATAAAAGACAAAATTAGGCATCACAACTGACATATTCTGGTTTCTTTATGTTTCCAACCATCAACTCGCTACATACATACATCATACATACATACCTGTGAGTATTTTGTGCATGTGCATTACTTCAAGACACTTCTTCTCTTTAGAGTTACCAATAAGAATCCCTTGATTATTTGTTTAGCAATCTCAAGCTGCAACCTGTCCCCTCCATTTCTACTACACATTTGCCAGGAGAGTCATAAACTGTCTTTTGGGAAAAGACTGAGCTAAAGTAGGAATTGAGGATTTTTGCCTTTTCTTTGTTGTCTCCTATCATTTTTTTCATTTCCATTGAGTAGTTAAGCCACTGTTTCTTTTCTCTGACCTTTGCTATCCACATACCTCAAGAATGTTTTTTTGTTGCTTTTAGTGTCTCTTGCTAACCGCAGCTCATTCTCATTCTTAATGCCATCCCTATAATTCTTTGCTACTTGTCTGTAAAATTCCTTTGTAGCCTGGCCTTCCTTCCACTTCCTATATGTGTCCTTTTTTGTATTTTCAGGTGCTCTCTGGGCTTTTTGTGAAGCCACATGGGTCTTCTTTTACTGTCTCCCACTTTTTTTTTCTTGTTGGAATTGTTTGTAGTTTTAGCTTTAGAATTATATTTTAAAGAAAGTCCCACCCTTCTTGGACAACTTTTCCTGTTAAGATCTCCTGCCATGGGGCCTTACTTATCATTGTTCTGAGTTTATTAAAATTGCTTTCCTAAAATCCAGCATACACATATGGCTATATTCTGTTTTTGTGTCCTTTGAAATCAAGAACTCAAGCAGAACATCATCACTTCCCCCTGAGTTCCCCTTACTGCCAATTCTTCCACTAAGTCATCTCTATTGCTTAGAATCAAGTCAAGGATAGGTGATCCTCTAGTTTCTTCCTCCACTTCTATAGGAGGAAATTGTCAGCCACACAAACCAGGAATTTCTTGGAAGGGCCATATTTGGCAGAATTTGCGTCTCACCAGATATCAGGATAATTGAAATCTCCCATTACTACTACATCATGTCTCTTTGAAGTTCTTGCAGTTTGTTTTTCAAATGTTTCATCTGCATCTTCTTGATTGGGTGGTTGGTAGTAGATTCCAACTGTCATGCTCCTTTTACTTTTCATTTTATTAATCCAGATGCTCTCAATGGGACAATGAAGCTCATCCTCCTGTATTTCTGTGCAGGAATATGCATTTTTGTGTTACATTGTTATGCAGTATTACATTGCAGAAGACTTGTAAAAGTGAAGTATTGTTCTGATGTGCCCCAGTTTTCCTCTATGCTCAAACATATTTGCATTTATAGGTTTATATGCATAGGTGTCCATCTTTGTGTGGGCCTTTGTGGGTTTTGCTTAGCATGAGCAGAAGCTGACTCTCTGATTCACAGTGCTGTTTTGCAATTTCCTTTTCCTTTTCTTTCCCTGATCTGACAAATACATGTCTGGGGTGAATATGCATGCTTACCAATTAAATGTCTGAGAAGACAGAGGTTTTCATGAAGTAATGTGGTTATAATAAGGAAAAGGAATTAACTTATAAAGCTGTGCTGGTCAGCTAATTGTTTCTAGACACCTGTATCTGGGAACTCAATGTGTTATCAATTTACTCATAAACTAAATTATTTGAAGACACAAGTGATATCAATTTGCTAATCAGTGAAGATTCTCCTTATCAGTGCACCAATTAAAGAACTACTCATCAAACATTTTGACAATTAAGAAAAAAATGTGTTGTGATTTTTGTCAAGGGACAGGTGCTAGCTCCCTAAAATCTACATAAGGGCCAGGATTTAGGGGCATTGTTGTAATTTTTGGTGTAGGCTATAGCTAGTTGGTGCTGCATAGTGGATGTGACTGTGAACCCCCAAAGGGCTCAAGCAGATGGAACGGGCTTGCCCCTGTATGGGGAGTTTCCATTGACAGAATAGGTCTTCAGGTTATATCTTTGCTTTCATCTATCCTTGCTATATTGGATTGAATAGTTTTCTTTCTGTTATTAGTATGCACTAATTTTATTGTAGATTTCCCCCTTATTCTTTTGTTGAATAAAATTATGTAACCTTGATGTGCTCATTATCTCCCAAATCCAAAAGATGTTCTTACCCTTGCCAAGACAGTGCAAAAGGAGGATTATAGTTAAACGTTAAGCCAAAACTCCTGAGTACTGAAGAATTGCATGACTTTAACACTGACAATGAAAAAACCAAAAATATGAAAGATTTTCTATACTTTGATGCAATCATCAATTGAATTTGAAACGGCAACCAAGAAATTATAAAAATAGTGAGACTCACAAATGCAGCTATGAAAGAACTAGAATAGATCCATCAATGTAAATATATGTCATTGAAGACCAAAGCCAAGAGAATCCATACTATTTTATTTCCATGTACTATTTGCAGGTGTTAAAGCTGGACAGGAAAATGTATTTTCGTTCAACATCTGTTGTTAAAGAGCTTTACAGATACCTCAGATCACCAGAAAGCATATGGTAGATCAAATCAAGCTTGACTTCTTTCTCTAGAAGGAACAAATTATTACATTGAGGCTGTTGTACTTTCAGAACATCATGAGAAGACCAGTCTCACTGGAAAAGGTCATGATCCTGGGCAAAAGTGAAGGCAGCAGAAAATGAAGAAAACAATACAAGCTACACTGACTTAATAAAGGAAGCCACAACCTTGAGTTTATAGGACCTGAGCACACCTGTTAATGATAGGACCTCTTAGCAGTCATTAATTCAGAGTCATCATAAGTCAGAAGTGACTTGATGGCATGTAACAATACCACAATTTTTTTTAATGATCCCTACACCCAAGAATATATACACAGGAGAACTTTCACTAAAAAAAAAAATATGAAAATAGTGTGCCAAGGAAATCTGGTTTTTATGAAACAAAAATCCTGAATTCTTTGACTAAAACAAAAGCATTTTGAATGGTTTCTTTTCTCTTGAGGAAGTTATCAGCTAATGTTTAGAATTTAGAATGTTTACACTACTCAGGGGACCAAGAGCTATAAAGAGTACTGGAGACGATCTGTCTGTCCACTGAAATTTTGTTCACATGTTCCTTTGGGTTTTGAAACTTTATTAAGCATTTCTATCCCACAATCAAATCTTCACAACCATGAGGGATAGAAACTTGTTCTACATAAAGATAAAAAGGCAGCTCTTATTCATAGGAAACTGGTTTGTGCTATCAGTAGTAAGAGACCCTATAACAGTTCTGTATACCTTACAATAGCATATGTAGAGCAATCACTGAACAGTAATATTTGTTGCAATTGGTATTATATTTGTCAGAATTCCAGTTGTTAAAACTGCAATTATCACATTTTTTTCCTGCCTTAAATATGCCTGCTGTGAATGGTAAGTGCCATAATTTGCAATGCTGCACATTGTGCATGAAATCTAAGGGAATTTTCATTAAATACATTCAATGTAGCATTTATTTCAATCTTAGATCTTACATTCAGGCAAATTGAATGCAGTTTATTTGAAAGTGCAATGGTGCAGACATAGAAATAAACACATACACACATTTAAATAAATACATTTCTTTTCTCATATTGAATCCTAAGCTTTTTTTAATTTGACTTTGTGGCGATTCAAATGGGATTTTGTTTTTTTTTAAAGCATTTCTGTTGTTTTCTTGAAACAACCTGTAGCAATGTTATACAAAATCATTTTAATGTAACATAATGGATGAGAATTTGCACAGCTACCATTACATAATGCAAAAGCATTCCACACCCTTCATATTTCAGCCACCTTGTAATAGTACAGCAGCATAAATCAGAATGACTACTGTAGCAGAAGAATACCATTGTATATTACTGGTAGATTTGGATCTCGTTCATCCTCATTGCCAGTGGCCTTGGAGCCAAGAGATCTAGAATGCAACATTTCATTGGCTGTGGTAGGGAACATATTTGTCTGGGAGAAAAGCAAAACCAAACATTGCTCCTTTTTCTGGCAGATCTAGAAAGCCTTAAGTAACTGGAGCTTCAAGGTGGTTTTTTTTTCTTCTTACATTGAAGAGTGCCAGGAGAATTAAAACATGTGCTTGACTATCCCTGAGGAAAACAGCAGTCTGTGCTTTTACTCTGACTTGCTCAAAGAGAGGCTGTCCATATCTGCCAGGCCATCAGCAGTAAAGATTCTGGAAACAAAAGCCCAACATCATGGCCAGGTGAGTCTACTGAATGTGAGCATCTCTAGAGCACCAGGAACATTCCCAGAGGGGCTTCTGAATCAAAACTCAGGAGTCCATAGCCTTGAAACCATTCCTTCAGGGGAACCAATTCCACCTATGCTGGGAACTAATCTCCCCATATTGATTCATGAGTAGTGAGAACATACTGAGACAAAATAGTCGGGGGGGGGGGGAGAGAGAGATGAGTACTAGGTTCCAAAATAGAATACTGACTTCTTTTATAATTGCTTTCTTTTCTCCTGGAAACAAGCAGAGCCAGAAAGAGATAGTTCTTCTCATTAAAAACCATCCTCAGACTTTATCGGAATAAGTTATTTACCCAGAGCCTTCCTTAGTGCTATTTTGCCATGTCGTGCCCTATGTTAAGTTCAAGACAGTAATTCCTCTACACTGTCTGGTATGAAAGAAAATATTGACTTGCTGACACAGCTGTCACTCTTTCTGAAGGCTTGGTCTCACTGTAGAATGCTTTATGGAACAGGCTGTTGCCACTATTCCTCCCAAGTGTCATCTATCACAATGTGCAGCCTGATTATTCCCTTACTAGAGAGTTAAGGCTAATGAAAGAGTCTGGCAGATGAGCAGGATTCAACAAGTGAATAGGGCAAAATGCAATTAAGTGCTTCTTAGCAAGCTTACTTACATCTTTGCTGTGCACATTGCATCCTTACTGGTAACCCAGCAGATATTTTCCATAGAGGAAGATACAGCTTGACATTGTTATTAATCCCAGATACATGCATCAACATATTTCTGAGATACTTGGATGAAGTTGTCCATACCAAATTGGATCTTAATGCAATAGCTGAAGCAGTTCCTATGGAGACATCCAGAGCACCATCTAGTCTAGTTTTGGGTTGAATTTCAATTTAGATAAGCTGAGAATACCAGCAATATAAATGGAGAGGGTTGGTGGACTACATGTGTGCATCCAACCCATGCCCATCACCTTTATATTAATCTTGATAGATGAGATTTTCTGGGTGATTGCCAGAGGTGATTAATGCCTCCATGTGAGAAGGAATGGTTCCAGGCATCTTGAAGAAGAAGGGTTGTGCAGCCTCCATTTAATGAACTCTCCCTAGATCCTTAAGAAGATAACAAAAGTTGTCTATTCACAAATATCACCCATTAGGCAAGTTATCTGAGCAAGGACTTGGCAATTACATTCCAGGCATCTTTCTGTGAAAGACATTACATAGACTCATTTCAATCCTGTTTCAGACATGCTTTTAGAATCAAGGAATAATAAATCAACTGATAAATGAATAGGTGTAATATAATCAAAATTAGACCAGATACATTTATTGTTATGTGCCATCAACTCACAGAGGCTTTGACACAGTAATACAAGGTGAATTTAAGGAGAAAATGTGGGAAGGACTTGACTAGTAAATCTGCAGGAGATAATATATCTTCGATGCATTACTTCTCTTTCTTCTGCAACCCAGAATATATTGGGTTTCTTTCCATCTTGCTTAGGATTTAGAAATGACAGCTTGTGCCAGAAACTGACTAGCTAGTTACATAAAATGTGCAGCTTTGGGCAAATTTTGTTCAACATGGTTGAATTGTCCAAGGGAAATGTGAAGTTGAGGGTTCTGGCCAATATGATGAAAAAGTCTTCTGAGGCATTTTCATCAACTGGCAATGCTGTTACATTACAAAAACCTGCTCACAGTTTTTCTCAGTGAAAAAACCAGAGTGTCTTCAAACAGCACAAGTTCTTTTGAAACTCAAAATTATTTAAAAGTGTGTTGTCATAAAATGAAAAATATATGGTGTTTATTGATATGCCTGGTGTTTTTAGGGCAAATCTAGCATATGTACCCATCACACCTGTAGAAGTGTTCTGGCTTATGAAAAAGTGATAACAGCTACACAGAATGCACAAAGCAGTGATTATCACTGCCTCTGGACAGTTCTAAGAACAGCTTACGAGGCATGTGAAATATATTCATAATTAGGTTTTTAAATAGACATTCCTTTCTTTGGGCAAAGCATGCATCTTTTTAACAAAATCAAATACACCATACCATAATCAAAACACATTTCTACTCTTTTAACTGTTATGTTACATTACATTGCCTAAAGTGAAAGCAAAATAATAATCTAATGGGCTTTGGTGTAGTTTAAAAAAAAACTACTGGTTACAGAATTTAATAAGACCATTCTGATGTTATTATGAGGTTTCAGAATGCTGGGCACCTTCAAATCTAATTTAAGAAGGTACTAGGATCTGGTGTGGTGCAACTCAGGAGACCTCGGTTCTAATCCCTGCTTGGCTGTGGGAATGCACTGTGGGTGGCAATGGTAAACCACTTCTTGAGCATCTTATATACAGTGGTGCCTCGCTAGACGATTGCCTCGCAGGACGAGGAAATCGCTAGACGATGGCTTTTTGCGATCGCTAATGCAATCGCAAAACGATGGTCTCCTATGGGCGATTTTCGCTAGACGACGAGGTTTCCCCATTGGAATGCATTGACTAGTGGTCAATAGCTGTCAGTGCATTCCAACGGGGACCCGCGCTCGCTAGACGAGGTTTCCCTATGGACGATCTTCGCAAGACGACGACTTTTCCCTTGGAACGCATTGAAGAGATTTCAATGCATTCCAATGGGGAAACGT
Source organism: Intellagama lesueurii (assembly GCA_037013535.1). Lineage (NCBI taxonomy): Eukaryota > Metazoa > Chordata > Lepidosauria > Squamata > Agamidae > Intellagama > Intellagama lesueurii. The sequence goes on along the minus strand of JBAJHW010000003.1, from coordinate 50,805,308 downwards.
GCTTCGTTAGACGATGTTTTCGCAAGACAGCGATCTTCGCGGAATGGATTAACATCGTCTAGCGAGGCACCACTGTACTTTGAAACCCCTATTAGGATTGAATATGCATGAAAAATACATATTCATACAACATGGTATCAACTAAAAACAAAGATTTGCAATCCAATAAAAAACCAAGAATGGGAAGAAAATGCAAGTGGTACAAGAAAACTGGGAGAGGTACAAGAACACTGAGACTGTGAACTTTCCCCATCTCTGCAATTAGCTTCTGTTCTGGCATCAGAATATGATTAATATTCCCCATGAAGGAGCATCAGGTTGTACACATGCTCCCTTTGATCAGAACTTCCCATCATTTCTGAAACACAGTTATTTGGAAACCTATGTTTGAAAAGGCATGCAGATGTCTGAATTGGTGAAGCTGTTCACATGCACTGTACGTACCTCAGTCCAAATGTCCATCGTGAGTATTCCACCAGCAGTACAACCCTGCACTGTGGAAGTAACAAGTTACTCCCTTCATCCAATTCACACATGAAGATGGCTATTGTGAGAAACTATTCTGTCCTCATGAGCCACAAGGAACGCAGAATATGTAATGATTCAAAGGTTACCCATCTAACAGAATTGCTAGATCAAAAGATTGTCCTCTAAAGAGGTCAGTACACAGGATATAGGGTAAGGTGCTGTTTTATTTCATACATCTGTAACTCTGTCTGCCTTTCTGTAAATAGATATAGTTTATTTCATTTGGAAGATCTGAGTCTTTGTTAGAAAACACCGTTCAAGAAATGCAAACAGAAATAATACTCAACTTCTGTTCCCCATCTCTTTTATGTTGGATGCTGTAATTTTTCACTTTTATGTTTTTATGATGGTTTTCAAATTGTCTTAAAGTATTCTAACACAGAAGGTGCATAATGTGATAATACATTTAATAGTGTTTCAATATTATTATTTACTATGCTGCTATTTATACCTGTTTTTTAACCATCATGTTGGGTGTTGGGACAAAATATCTATTTTGGAAGCAGACTTGGACTTCCGTGTTGGGAGAGAGATGGAATATCAAGCAAACAAACTCTTTTCCCCAAAAGGGGGAAAATATTGTTCAAGTGAAGATGGGTACAGATAGCAGTGAAGCAGGCCAAGAGAGTCCTACATAAATTCTATTTAGTAGCAAATAAGATTCAGAGTATCTTTTCTTAGCAAGGCATTAAGTTATTTCCTCTTAACCATACTTAAGGTTTAAGGTTTAAATCGGTGCCCGAAGACCATGGCTGCATCTTGTATGGGCCCAGATACAGGAGCTGAAATCCTATTCCACTTGGTATAGGATGAAGTTACTTCTAGGATAGTTCATGGGAAATTAAGTCCAGGCAGTCTATATGTCTGGTTGCACAACTAGTTCCACAACTAGTTGCACAGCTGTTGGCACAACTAGTTGTGCAACTGCACCCACAGAATTGCTTCCTGGATATGACTTCTGCCTTGGTGCAAATTTCTCAATGACTTACACAATTTCAAGTTAAGGAGGCATTACTGTGCAACAGAATTTTGGCCAGGATCTTTGGTACAGCTGTGTATAACAATGTAGGCACAGAGCACAGTAATAGTTAGATAAAGTACAGGCATAAGCATCCACACTGCAGTATGCATGGAAGTTTATTGCCTTCTCTATACCTTGTTGAACACATGGGCAATGAATTCCATGTCTTGCATCTGAATTGCATTAATGTGATTGTGATGCAGCATGGGCTATGTTGCCTGGGTAGCAAGGAAATCTGTCAAAAGTCAATGCCATGCATGAGTTTCCTTTCTTAAATGAGAGCAATAATGACCTGACTGCATCTGTCCATCATTGAACAAAACACCATGACATCTTGAAGTGAAAAACAAAATTGTTGTTTAAAAAGAAAATGTATAAATAACACCTTAGATCCATTCATGTACAAATTGGGAGTTTGGCTTGGTGCTACAGATCGTACGAGGAAAACAATTGCCACTCTTTTCTTCCCTATTATATGAGAAAGCCTTTTTAAAACCCCTTTAATGATTATGTTATGAACAGTTATCACATATTATTCCTTTCAGCTGCATCAGATGTACGTTTTATGCTGTATATATATAAAAAATCTAAATAAGATGTAAAAATCAGCATTTCAACTTGACAAGTGTCAGTTTTGCTCCTGATTTTCTTACTGCTTATCCCATTTTCAATACATCTGCACAAATATAAGCAAATCCTGTATTGCTTTCTCAACACATGACAGATTATATTTCCATTGCAATTTGTTGGTATTATCCAAACTCTTTAAACTTTTGTAATACAATCCGAAATACTCAGTTTTTGAAAAGTGTTTGGTAATCTATCCTGGATGTGAATGTCAGTAATAATTAAGTTTGACTGGTTTTATTACAAAAGATTTTAGCTGAATTGTTACAGAACAAGCATAGTTGTTTGTATCAAATACCTAAAAAAAGTTGTGAAGCTACACGTGGTATATATTTTCATCTCTGAGGAGATTGATATTGTGATCTCATTAAGAATTTGAAATAAAAGACCATATTTACATTATGGAAATTACCACTGATTTCTCTGAAGTTTCCTTCCAAGTAATGTTCTTTAAGGTTGTAACCAAACAGGCTGATTTTAGAGAGTGGCTTCAGAACCTTGGGTTTTGGCCAAGGGGTGCAAAGGATGTAATAAAGGATACTTCCATAGGAGGCATTTATTAGACTGCTTCAGAGTGAAGAATTATGAAGGAGGAATCTCTTCCATTTGTATCCCTTCTGTGTTTTTCTACTGCTTCTTCCATTTAAAAAAAAATCAGAAAAAGCTGTTTGAATTAGGGAAAAAAAATTAAAATGGACCAGGTGCACAATGCATTTTCCTTGATAGGGCAGCCACCCTTTATCTGGAAGCATTCAACCAAGGCATGTAATAATGTCCTGCTTTATTTTAGGGATGAGTGAATATGTTTGCTTTGCTTTCTGTAGCATTTTTTTCAATTCTTGATCATTCCATCTGTTTCTGCATCAGTTCTCAATTTTGTTCCTCAGTGAAAGTGTTCATTTGCATTTCCATGCTCACAAACATTGAAACACTTATTTGCATGCAACTTTCCTATCTGCATAGATCTATAGATAGATTAGTAGATATCCTATATGTAGATAGATATATACACATCTCTCTGTGTGTGTGCGCACACACACACACACAAGCATGTCTGTCTGTCTGTATGCACGAGTGTGCATGTTTACATTTTTTGGCAAGGGATTTTCCTGAATATATGCCTTGTTACATATTATTTTATCATGCATTCATGATTGCTTTGCTATGCCTGCAGAAAGCAATTACCAAGTTCCTGCTTGGATTTTGGATGCACACCAGTATGGTGGATTGTCATGTACCTGAAAAAGCCAAATGGGGACTTGGTAATTGCCAGTGAGAAGCCACTGTCTTGATCCCTTTTTACAGTAGATCGAGCTGAGATGCCCAGTGAGGTTAACTTGCTTTCAACCTGTGACGTCCAATGAGGTGGACAGGGTGCTTGCATGCTATCGTGCCACCACCTCCTCTTTAGACCCTTGTCCGGGTTGGCTCATCAAAGCAGCCAAGCCAGTAACAACAGAATAGGCCACTGCAATAATTAATGGGTCTCTCCAGGAGGGCATGGTTCCCCCTGCCCTCAAGGAGACACTCATTAGGCCCATTCAAAAGAAACTTAATTTGGCAACGGATGAAATTGGGAATTATAGGCCTGTCGCCAATGTTTCTTTCTTGAGTAAAGTGGTCGCCCTCCTGGAGGAAACTGATGCCCTTGATCCATACCAGTTGTGCTTCAGGCCGCGGCATGGTACAGAAACAGCATTGGTTGCCCTGCAGGATGACCTCCTGAGGGAGGCTGACAGGGGCAATATGTCCTTGTTGGTCCTCCTCGATATCTCAGTGGCCTTTGACACCGTCAACCACGGTGTCCTCTTGGGGCGGCTCTCCAAGTTGGGGATTGGTGGCCTCGCTTTGGTGTGGCTCCGTTCCTTCTTGGAGGACCATCCGCAGAGAGTGCAGCTTGGCGAGATGACTTCCACCCTGTGGATCCTCAATTGTGGGGTTCTGCAGGGGTCGATCATCTCACCAATGCTGTTTAATATCTATATGAGGTCGCTGGGTGAGGTCATCCAGAGTTGTGGGGCCTGGTGCCATCAGTATGCTGATGACACCCAGCTCTACCTCTCCTTTTTTCCAACTGCAGTGGATGCTATTCCGACCCTTGAACACTGCTTGGGGACCGTCCTGGGGTGGATGAGGGCAAATGGACTGAGGTTGAATCTGGACAAGATGGAAATCTTGCGCGTAGGTGGCCCTGGCGTCAGTCGGTTGGGAAACTCCCTCTCCTACAGGGGAGTGACTCTTCCCACGAAGAATGAGGTTTGCAGCTTGGGCATCTGCCTGGACCCGGATCTCACCATGGAAACCCAGATGACATCTGTGGTCCGGGCAACCCATTTCCATCTTTGGAGGATTGCCCAGCTGCATCCCTATCTAGACCTGGGGGCACTCACGACGCTGATTCATGCACTTGTAATCTCAAGAATAGACTACTGCAGTGCTCTCTACGTGGGGCTACCCTTGAGGTTGATGCAGAGACTTCAACTGGTCCAAAATCCAACAGCCAGATTAATAACTGGGGTGAAGAAATTCCAGCACATATCCCCCACTCTGGCCGCCCTTCATTGGCTACCGATATGTTTCTGCATCGACTTCAAGGTTATGATGATAACATTCAAAGCCCTAAATGGTTTAGGACCTCGGTACCTATCAGAACGCCTGCTCCCAGCCAGATCTGTCCATAATACCCGTTCTTCACAGACAGGGCGGTTGAGGGCCTTGACCCCGAAGAAGACTCAGAGGTAAAGAACAAAAAAACAGGCCTTCTTGGCAGTCGCCCCTCCGCCTGTGGAACAACCTGCCCACTGAGATCCGCCTTGCACCCTCGCTGGATGGGTTCAAACGAACATTGAAGACTTGGCTCTTCTGCCAGGCTTTCGCTGAGTATTAGGTTTTTGAGATTTCGGCCTCCCTTTTACCATCCTTTTTGCCATCCTTTTCATCATCCTTTTTACCAACTTCATTGTCATCTGTTTTAATTTATCCTGCTGGTTATTATATTTAGATCTACTAGATCTACTCGAATCACTCGTTACAGCCAGGAAAGACGGTTGAGGGGCCTAACGCCGAGGGAGGCCCAGAAAGAAAGAACAAGAAACCGGGCCTTCTCGGCAGTGGCCCCTCGACTCTGGAACAGTCTCCCGACAGAGATCTGTCTGGCTCCCTCGCTGGGTGTTTTTAAGAGCCAACTTAAGATCTGGCTCCTTAGGCAGGCCTTCCCTCCTGTCACTACTTGATTTTTATTTTCATTTTATTCTTCGTTTTACCTTTTCACTTTATCTTTATCTTCCCATCTTGAATTATACCATTATTGTTGTTTTAAATTGCTGTTTTAATTGTTTTATGTTAATTCTATTGTAAGCCGCCCAGAGTAGACGTTGTCTAATTCGGCGGGATATAAATTTAATAAATAAATAAATAAATAAATATTTGTTGAATGTATGTATTATTTTATTTTTTATCCTATTTTGATATTGTACTGTTTATCTTGTTGTTAGCCACCCAGAGTGGCCTGGTTGTCAGATGGTGCGGGGTATAAATCCAATAAATAATAAATATTATGCTATTTCCCTTCAGGGTTTTGGTGATTTTTCTCCTATTTATCTGGATTTTTTTCCTGCATTTTTAAATAGGAGTACTGTTTAGCAAAATTCTAACATTTACAAAGTTAAAAGGCTCTGTGGCCCATACATTAATTTTAGAAATCCAATGTTGTGATCTGCTTTTTCCTAACTGTTTCGGAAATGTTTTGCAATCTATAAAGACATTTAGGTGGTGTGACCTGCAGATTATGATAAAAATAGGACTACCCAGTCATTGCTTAAATCAAAGCAAAGCAAAACCAAAGTGTGCTGCTTATATACCGCCCCATAGCACTCTCTGGGGGAGTTTACAGTTTAATAATACAGACTACATATTGACCCTCCCTATGAGCTGGGTACTCAATTTACTGGCCTCAGAAGAATGAAAAGCTGAGTCAACCTTAAACCAGCAGCCTGAATTTATTGGGAATGAACGCAGGTTCATGATCAGTTTTTGATTGCAGTTTAACCACTGTGCCACGAGGCTTTTCAGGTGCATACTAATTTGCTTAGGGCTGGTGACCTGGACATGCTACTTCAGAAGTAAACCTGTTGAATTTAATAGCTGAAATCCAGTAGTAAGTCACAGTCCATTGAACCATTGGAACCTACATAGGAATGAATTCATCAAACCTCCACTGATCCATTTGTCCTACACTAGTTGTGAATTACTACTGGATTTCAAACAATAGGATTTAATTCTGAGTAGACATGCATAGGATTACCTTGTAACTGTGCTTCATCAACTCAAACCTCATTGATTTCATTTCATTTTATGAGTACCTGGAGCATGGAGAGCTTGAGCTCCCATAATCACCCAAAAGAGTTGATCCTTCTGGTACCGGCATTCACATAAAGTCAAAGAATGCCAATTCAGTAAGAATCCTCTAATTATAACCTTCTTCTGTCTGGATGTTAATGATATTTTCACTGCTATGTAAACAAATATATCTTAATTACCTAATACATCAGGTGCATTTCACCTCTCACAGCTAAGGTGAATGTATTTCCTAAGGGGGAAGCAAACTGACCATTTTTCATTTGTAAAATGTAATTGTATGCAATTCTCGAAGTGCCTTACTGCTTGGCATTGAGGTTCAGTTAAAAATAATGGATGGCAAACAAATCCCCTGCTAAATCTGCCTAAAATCCCAGACCAGATGTCAGATTAAAAATTGCAGCTTTATGATCAAAGCTCCAATGTGCAAAGATTTCTACTATACTATTGTGTCTGGGTGAGAAGATAAATGGTAAAGCATCCTATTCCATTGTATACCAAGAAGATTTACAAACTCATTTTATCTTATCATTTTATCTTATCGTATGTTAACACCAGTTTAGCATTCTCATTTTGGGGCATTATTCAGCCCTGGTTAAAATTCTCAGTTCCTGTTGATTTCCAGGTGACAGATTTAGTACTGCAACATGCTTAATTTGAGTTGGATCAAACTTTTTGCGTATTGTACTTAGGTAGGGATACTGGATACAAAATCATGTCATGAATTATATCCTTTTAAATTTCTCTGAAATGGTGATTGAATACTGAAAATGGTAGCTCTTTCAGACCTGACAAATCATATGTGCATTATATTCTAAGAATGTGAAGAAATTTCACTCATGTTTCTTTTCCGGTTGAAACAGGCTCTCTTGATAAGGCAAAATAGTCTTTCTAGGATTCTCAAGCCCATGTAAGAGACATTGCCTTCAGCACAAGGATTAGTCCCTCCTCTTTTTTTACTGTGTTTGTGCAAGAAGTGGCAAGCGTCTTTTCCTTTTGATAAGCTAGGTGCGTGCATGCAGACACACAGAGAGCAAGCACAATAGGGCAAACCAAATGGTCACACAGAAGCCAGCCACAGATCTAGTGTTTCTACTTTTTAACAGGACATGCAACAAAGGAAAACATTATTATAATATTAAACTTTGCACATTTATTATAAAGTGCAAAAACTAGTCTTGCAAATTATGGTTGTTGTAGGTTTTTCGGGCTGTTTGGCCGTGTTCTTGAGGTTGTTCTTCCTAACATTTCGCCAGTCTCTGTGGCCAGCATCTTCAGAGGACAGGAGTCAGAACTCTGTCTGTGCTCTGGTGCAGTTTGTGGGATAGTTGAGTATTTATAGCTGTGGGATCAGCTTTTTGTCCTTTTCAAGAGATTAGGTGATTATGGTGATCAGCGTGTTTTTTGTTCTGGGTGTATTGTTGTGATAAGGGGGAGATATGATCTGTCACTGTGATAGATGGGTATCGTTAGCTGGTATTTTGTGTGCAGTGATCAGTGGTCCTTGTGGCTGGGTAGAGTTCGTTGACCTTTTGCAGGCTGTGTTTTTCAGTGCTGGGAGCCAGACTTTATTGAGTTTTAGACTTTCTTCTTTTTTGTTGAAGCTGTGCTGGTGTTTGTGGATTTCAATGGCTTCCCTGTGCAGTCTAACATAATGATTGCTGGTGTTGTCCAGTACTTCTGTGTTTTGAAATAGAATTTCATGTCCAGCTTGTTTCAGGGCATGTTCAGCTACTGTCGATTTTTCCGGTTGTTTTAGTCTGCAGTGTCTCTCATGTTCTTTGATTCGGGTGTGGATGCTGCGTTTTCTGGTTCCAATATATACCTGACCACAAATTATCTTTGAAACCAAACCACCACTGCATTACACCACGTTAACACAGACTGACAGATAGAACACACTTGCCGTTTCACAGTGAGGAGATGTTAATGATTAACCTCCAGTTTTCAGTATTGCTGGTGCCGGCGGTAGACCAAAGGGTCAAGCCAAAAAATTAGGAGTTAAGTGCTAAAAATGTGTAGATGAGATGATATGTTTGCACAATCTGAGATTTTTTTAAAAAAAATTATAGGAAGCAAATTAGCAGCTATTGGCAACCGTTTTAAATTGGTAACCAAAGATTTAGGAATCCCTCTAGTTGCAAAAATAGTATGAAGAGCAGGATGAACTGCTCTTCATTCCATTTTTTTAATTTCTTGCCTTAATGTTTAGTACTTCACAATTTTTGTACTTCCTGTACTTTTCAGATTGCTTGTTGATAGAACTCCAACTTCTATGATATATGTTTTTAATTTGTTGCTTACCCAGAAGTAAAATACCTAGTTTATTAAAATAATCTGTTTTATCCATGATAACCTGCTTGTCCCAGTACAGTATTGTCAGTGGCAGACCTATATTTTTTGAGCCCTGAAGCTTGAGCTGTTATGGGGGGCCCTTCGCAACCAGCAACAAGTTGTTATCTTCTTCAAAGGGTTGTTCCACAACAAATTGCCACATTTTAAAAAAAAAATGTGGAGTGAAGTTGCTTCTGGGACCTCTCTAGGATTAGGGATCTTGTAGTTTAAGCTTCCCCTTCACGGATTGCTGCCTTGTCATGGCGAAGGGGCTTGAGTAATTCAGAGAAGCTATGGGCTATGCCGTGCAGGGACACCCAAGATGGACAGGTCATAGTGGAGAGTTCTGACTAAACGTGATCCACCTGGAGCAGGAACTGGCAATCCCAAAGAAGGACAGTGCCAAAGAATGCTCCAACTACCGTACAATTGCACTCATTTCACACACTAGCAAGGTTATGCTCAAAATCCTACATGGTAGGCTTCAGCAGTACGTGGACCGAGAACTCCCAGAAGTACAAGCTGGATTTCGAAGGGGCAGAGGAACTAGAGAGCAAATTGCTAACATGCGCTGGATTATGGAGAAAGCCAGAGAGTTCCAAAAAAATTGGTTCAAAATTGGGAAAGGAGTACGACAAGGCTGTATATTGTCCCCCTGCTTATTTAACTTATATGCAGAATACATCATGCGAAAGGCTGGACTGGATGAATCCCAAGCCGGAATTAAGATTGCCGGAAGAAATATCAACAACCTCAGATATGCAGATGATACCACTCTGATGGCAGAAAGTGAGGAGGAATTAAAGAACCTCTTAATGAAGGTGAAAGAGGAGAGTGCAAAAAATGGTCTGAAGCTCAACATCAAAAAAACTAAGATCATGACCACTGGTCCCATCACCTCCTGGCAAATAGAAGGGGAAGATATGGAGGCAGTGACAGATTTGACTTTCTTGGGCTCCATGATCACTGCAGATGGTGACAGCAGCCACGAAATTAAAAGACGCCTGCTTCTTGGGAGGAAAGCAATGAGAAATCTAGACAGCATCTTAAAAAGCAGAGACATCACCTTGCCGACAAAGGTCCGCATAGTCAAAGCTATGGTTTTTCCCCACCCCTTCCTCCTCCTACCTAAGCCCCCACCCCACCCCCACCAACACCCCGTTACCTTAATCGCTGCTGCCAACGGCTCCATCTGGTCTCCCAGCCACGGCATGTAAAAAGGGAGACTGGCTGCCCTTTGCAAAGATGGCGACTGTGGCTTCATTTAGGGTAGGGAAGCTGCAGCTGCCATCTTTGCAAAGGGCAGCCTGGATTCCCTTAAGGCAGGCTAATTATGATTACGGTAAGGGGGTGTCAGCAGGGGTGGGGGGCTAAGGTAGGGAGAGGAAAGGGTGGGGTAGGCTGTTGGGGTGGTTGGCTGTGGGGGTGGCTGACTGCCTATCAGCTGATTGGCAGCCGGTAGGCAGAATGGTTTTGTTTTGTTTTATAGGAAGGGGGTATCGGCAGGGTTGGGGGGGTGGAGGGGTCGGTGGGGCGGCGGCGGGGCAGTTGGGGGCAGTGGGGGTGGCAGTGTTATTTGTCGCTTCATGGGGGCAACTTCGTGCTTCACGAAGTTGGACAACTCGCCAAAATGGTGAGTCATCCCCATCTCTACTTGTGACTTGTGGTGACCCTTGGCAGGGTTTCCTGGGTAGAAAAGTGGTCTACCACTTCTTTTTTCTGGTGTCACTCTAGGACTGTGCAGCTTGCTTAAGTATACTCTGACTGGCTATTCTCCATAGGGAATCAGACTACTGAGCCCTGGGTCTGCAACTAGGTGCTCCATTTCACTACACTGTCCATACTTTAAACTGGATATAGGACAACAGGGGCATGGCCTTGCCTCTGATCTCAAGTGCGCAGCTGTGTTCCCTAATAATCACTATTATGGGACATAGCTGAGGTGGATGGGACTTGGAGTCCCAACATATCTGTAGGACTGCCAGTTCACCACTTTAGAATGAGAGCAACTGGGGAGAAAAACAATAAAACATAGAAGGAAGTGAAACTCACTAGTAATGAAACCAAGAAAGAACAATATGTGGTACTCTACGGCTAATCAAATCCAAAATGACATATTAAATAGAACTGAACAGAAACATTTAAAGCTCTTTCTAAATGGCATTGAAAGTAATGTAGTTGATGTATGGTTTAGGGAAAACAAATTTAAGAAATATAAACTATGCCTTTAGGGAGGAAACATGTGTTAGTACAAGAAAAAGCATTCAGTCATGTGAATTCTCAAACAATATATCCTTACCAGAGGGGCAACAAGTCTTTTCCAATAAAATGTCACCATACAGTGTAACAAAATTAATGATTTAACGACAAGGACATAAATACATTATTCCACTGGCCGCTTGTGAAAATGTATGCTAAAATATATAAAAACAGAGTTAATCAATGTAACTTTATGTTAATATAACATACAGAACTGTGGATCTGTGAATTCAGGTGTGCTATTGCCCTCTTTAACTTGATTACAACTTTCAGGATAAGATTAATTATTGATGTGTGGTTAAAAGATTTAGCTCTTATTTCTTTTGCATCTGTTGCTGTAAACACTTAAATAAAATGTAAATCAAGCAAATGCATTGCCATATGTTTTCAAAGGTTATTTTACTTCCTTTCTTGTATATACATTTTCTGTATCTAAGAAATAGCATTAAGGTTGGCCTTTAGTTGGAAAAGTACGAACACTCCCTTTGTAACAAAAGAATTTATGTTTTGTGTTAAAAGAGTGCCGTGATCCTGCATGTCATGTCTGCTCAGCAGATTGAGAAATAGAAACATGTTGTCTGGATTCAGCCAAGAGTTTCACGGCTGAACAAGTATCTGAACATGGGAATTTATGACTTAATCCTACATTCTAAAAATTGCATTCCAAAGGGAACATACTTACTATTTAACACACATTCTACCTTGTGATTAACAATGTTTGCTTAAGGGTAGCTTGGTGTCCATTACATGGCCCACTAACCTAGGGGAAAATAAGTAAGACTGAACAAGAGAGTGAAATCTGATTGACCCTATTCCTAGGCCACCATTCTTCTTTCCACTCTCAAATATAAATAAATAAAAAATAAATAAAAATAATTCAGTGTCTCATGGGATTGTAGCTCAGAACAGACAGACACATGAGCACACTCTCTTTTCATCCAATGAATTTTATTTATTTATTTATTTATTTATTTATTGCACTTATACCCCGCCTATCTAGTCGAACGACCACTCTAGGCGGCTTACAACATACATAACATATAAAATACAACAAAATTTTTAAACATCAATAGATAAATTATCCAAGATGGAAAAAGAGAAGGGAAAAAATTTTAAGAAGAAAAAGAAGAGAAAAAAAATCAGGTATTAACTGGAGGGAAGGCCTGCGTGAACATCCAAGTTTTCAATTGGTTTTAAAAGATACCCAGTGAAGGGGCCGCGTGAATCTCCGGAGGAAGGTTATTCCAGAGGCGAGGAATTCATTTATTTGGTTAGTTTATATGTTACACTTCAGCATAAGGTTTCCAAGTTCAGTCACCCAGGCATTATTACAACAAATGAATGTTAACCAACAGGAACATGGAAAATACAAATAGGTCTAAAACTGTAGAAATTAGTGTTTGTCTGCACTTATACATCTTGGTTCAGTTCATGGCAACATACACTGAACCAAGTTACACTTACAGGAAATTTAAGAACAACACAAACTTCCCAGTCATATTAGACTGAGGTCCATGTAATCAAGATTTGTATTTGTTCAAATGTCTCAGAGCTGTTATCTGCATAGGTCATAGATGTGGTGCACAGAGTTTGTAGAAACCCTGGTGACACCAGGCCTTATTGTTCCTACCATGAGGTGTTCAAAAGTATGGTGCCTTTGACTATGAAACATTTAGATGCTCGTAGATCTGTCCCTGTGAATTTATTTAGTTCTGCTATCCAAATGTCGTGTCACAAATAGTTTGTACAAGCATGAAGCATGAAGTGAGTTATGCATTGTGTGAAGAAATGCAGGTGTTTAGTTGCACAATTTGTAGCTGACTTTAGGACCAATTATTTGTCATCATGAATCATTACTGTCCCTGGACAGTAATGAACCTGAACCATGCAGGAGTGGAAGACAGCTACTGTCTATTCCTGATATTGGCACAAGTGGACGAGCTGGACACCAGTGGACTTAGGGGAATTTACTTCCATGCAGCATCAGGCATGATAATGGCACAAAAATGCAAGAACAGTTTGAACGGAAGTTGTGCTGTTGTTTTTAATGGACACAAACTTGCAGAAGTAGTCAAATCAAAATGAACCATTTGCTAGTAAATTTATGTCAATTCTGAAATGCTGACAAAACTGCTGGAATTGTTCTCACTCTTTGGTTATATATGAGAAGGCAGAATAGTGAAGGCATAGTGCTTTTTGTGATGTAGTGAAATAAAATTAGTAGAAGACAGTGACCAATATTCTCTATTGCCAAGTGTGGTTGGGCTGCACACAGCAATCTTTTGTACTCCAATAGCCTTCTTCTAAATTGCTACCCTTTAACAATAAGTGGCGTGGCTGTCACAACAATGGAATAGGAAAACATAAAAAACAATTGCAGACTGCCTTATACCATGGCTTTAAACTCAAGGAACAGACCAAGGACAGCATCTTTTGTCTCAACAATGTACAGGGCTACATTGTTTCCCTAAGTGTTTTGTAAACAAGGGTTTCAATCTTGGACAAAGCTTTTATACAATGTATAGCAACTGGCTTCAGTTGGACTCGAAGGGTCAAGGACCAATTCTTGCCATAACTATTTAGTAAAAGCCATTACAAAGCAAGCCTTTTCTAAGAATATAGGAATCTCTCTTGTATAATGAAGGACTCTATGTACAGCTAATTTTTTTATACTTTTGTTTTGGGTTCTTCTGGAGGTGTGGCTTTCTTATATTCATATTTTTTTACCAGTTCTTTTGTTTCACACAACAGTGAACATCTATTTCAGATTTCCTATTCATGTTTCCCTATTTATGTTTTCTGGGACTTCAAAAGCACTAAAGAATCCTTTAAAATAACTCCAAAAATGCAGAAGAAAGGCAACAGAGAATCAATCTGCTCTAGAGTAGGCAAAGTGAAATTAAAATCGTCCAGGCTTTACACTACAGGAATCCAAGTTCAGATGCTAGTTTATATTATCAATCAAACAAGGAAAGCAACCCTGAAACAATACACAAGAAAAAATAGCAAAATAGAACATAGAGATCCTTCTCTGAAAGATCAAGAAAAGCAAGCAAGCAAGCAAATGAAGGTAAAAAACTATATATAGGAAGGTAATATATATGGGGCACTTTAAACGTGTTGTTTGTTTTTTAGCTTCATTTGCTTGCTTGCTTGCTTTTCTTGATCTTTCAGAGAAGGATCTCTATGTTCTAAAAACAGTATCAGTTGAAACAGGAAAGCACACAGAGAGAGAGAGAGGGGGGAGGGAAATAGCAAATTACTGTTAGCCTTGATTTTTGAGTTTTTAGAAAATTTAAGCTAATCTCTGGCAGAGGATCGGACACAGATGAGCCAGATGTGATACAACACAATTTTATTGAGGAAATAAAGTATGCCAAAACAGACAGCTGGGGCTCCTCTCATTAAGAGTGAAAAGGCCCCGAAAATACATAGGTTAGGTACATATATACTGTTTACAAATGGAGAGTCATAGACCCCAAAACTGTGATTGGGCCTGATCTGTAACAAGTTTTGGATCCTTGCCCTAATTGGTGTTTGGGCTATGATCCGGTGACCTATTGGTTCTTGAAAGGCATGGGGAATGATGTAGGCCTCCCTCTCATTGTCCTTCCTTATGTGTATTCCTTATCTACATGTTGATGTTGCCCTTCCTGAAGACTGGGGATCTGCTATGTTGTAAATGAGCCTCTTCACACACCCGTTGTAACATCTTGTAACATTCTAATGTGTTTGGAGGTCACGTAGGCCTTATCATGTTTCTAGGAGTCGAGGTCAGCTAAAGTTCGCTACATTTGGCGTGAGGAGTCTATTTCTATATGTATGCTACGTTACTATATGTTGCTATACGTTGCATTTATTTCACTACTTTTGTGATACAATATCTACTTGCTGTCATTACAACACAAATACAACCTCCTCTTCCCACTAAGAAAAGTAGGCAAACAAGTACAGGTAAAAATTACAATCAAATCCTCCCTAACTAAATTACTAGAACATGGGGAGATTCCTCTCCGTACACTACTTGATGACTTATTTTATCCAGTTTGAGCACAGCAGGCAGCAGCAGGTAGGCCAGGCAGCAGTAAAAATAACCCAAGAAAGGAGAGGGGAAAAAAAAGAACATAGGATGGAAAAATCCTGAAAGAAATTAGGAGAGGGCTAAAAAATTAATCTCAAGGAGACACAGGAAGGTTGCCTGGCAGCAGCAGAAATAAACCAAAGAAAAGTGGATCCCCCCACACAAACAATTGAGGGGGGGGGAGACAAAAAAAGAGGAAAGGGTCCAAGATGGAAGCACAGTAGGCAAGTGGACAGACAGGTAGGCAGCAATCCAGGATAAATGATGTCAGGAGCTCAGTACACCATAATTCCACAAGGAATGACTGAAGCTAAGAGGACTCGTCACTGGGTTCCACGCCCTTTCACAAGTTCCAAATTCGAACTCCCCCTCCTCCACAGACATGCTGATTGGCTGCTGAGCTGACAGCCTTCACAATGTTATTGGATGAAATATTTATCATGTCGTTTGACTGACAAAGGGTGAAGGGGCATTGAAACACTACACAAAAGAGAGAGCACAGAAGAAAATCAAGTTCTTGTGTATCACTTTTTCCTAAACACAAATCATATGTGTTTAAGGGATTCTTTTCAGCTATCATTGAAAGAACATGAATTACATGAAAGAAAGACTCTTTCATGCTTTTGGTATTTTTGTTTTAACATCAAAGGCTTATTTGTAATATCCAGCCCTGTACTGTCAACATTCACTGACAGCACTTCTCTGAATCTCAGGTCTTTCACATTATCTGCTAATATTTTTGTTTGTTTGTTTAAACTGGAACAACTAATGATTGGTCATGTACTTTTGCCTACAGTATATGGATTCTACAAGAACAGAAGACTGCCCCACACATTAGAGATTTTAGGTGAGCACCTATTTATTTATTTATTTATTTATTTATTTATTTATTTATTTATTTATTTATTTATTTATTTATTTATTTATTTATTTATTTATTTATTTATTTATTGCACTTATATGCCGCCCATCTAGACATTGTCTATGCTGGGCGGCTCACAACAGACAAAATAAAAACAATTAATATATAATAACAATTTATATTATAAAACTTAATAAAACTTATTAAGTTTTAAGGTACACATTAAAATGCACAAACTAAGTATTATAATTAGATAGGCCTGTGTGTGGGTCCCCAAGTGTTCCATGTAGGCTAATTCACCTAAGAATTAATTAACCTATATGAGATTCATCCAATGAACTTTTCATAAACAACTTCTCCTTTTTTCAACAGCAAAACCGAAGAAATTAGCTTATAAAATTTGAAATAAATGTCACTCTTTCTTGGCAGTTGAGAGGAGAAGGTGCTTTTATATTTTTGCACTTAGGATAAATTTCAGTAATAGGCTTCTCCAAACTGCAATGTTTTTATAAGCCAATAAAAGAATGTTGCAGTCTCCTCTCAAATTGCTTCTCACTTAAACATTAGTAAAGTTGTTTAGTAGCAAACACATTTATGCAGCCAGACTACAGGTTCTTAATTCAATAGCAGAGTGAGAGTCTGTTACCTTAATATGTTAAAGAACACATCACATTTTTAAGAATTATCTCCAAAGGTGATATTAAAGACAATCAGTGGTCAGCAGCCAAGGAATGTTAACCTTGTTTGATAGTTGCAAATGCCACACTAAAGCATTCAGTTAGATCAAAATTATGTTATATATCTCTAAATTTGGCCAATGGCTACACCCTTTTATTCCTTGAAGAACTTCTCATATGCTATGGAATAGCTCAGTAAGATGGGCACCTGGCTGCAGAGTGAGAGGTTGGGAGTTCAGTATCCCACAATGCATTTGAAAAGAGCCAGCCCATGTGGCCTTGAGTGAGCTGCACCATCCCAGGATGCCCCCCAAAGAAGAGAATGGTAGAAAAACTTCTGAGTACTCTCTACCTAGAAAACCCTGAAAAGGGTCACCATAAATAAGAATTGACTTGATTACACACAATTATTGTTAATAATAATGGCAATATTTTCAGTGTTGAAGTCAATTTTTTCACTGGTCATTTAACTATTTCCTGAGGGCAGTTCACAAGGCTAAAGTAATGAAGAAATGGAAATGTGAGGGCTAGTGCTACCTGGAGCAAATGCTGGATCCGCTGATGATCTTACCTTTGGCAGCGCGGGCCACCTTTGCCTCCTTCTCGGGATAACGCGAGACACTTAGAGTCTCGCGAGAGCATCCCTGGAAGGGAGGGGGGAACAAGTGAGCTATTTAAATGGTGTTGCTCCCTCCTTCCGTCCTCTTCCTTGCTGGCAACACAAGGAGGACAGAGCTCTGCTGTTCGGGAGAATTTCGAGCTGCGTAGCTCCTGTTTCTGCTGCCGGGACGGTTTTGCTAGTCGGAAGGGGGGGTTCAATCGGCACACACACACCACACAGTTTGCCTGCAGTTTATCCAGTTTTACAGTTGGGAAGCTGTTGTTGACGGACGAATGTACTCATATTCTTTATTTAAATTTTTTTTTTAGTTGCGGCTGTAAGAAGAGTGGTGTTTGGCGAAGGAGGTGCGGCTGCTACGGCCTGGCCAGGCTGGGGCCTGGCTGCTCTCTAGCCTATTCGGCACTAAGGGTTGTTAATTAATCCGGCCAGTATTCAAGCTTATAGATGGCTGAGCTTTACAGCTAAATTGATTGGAAGTTAATTCATTAATAGACTTATTATTAAAAAAAATAAAAAGAGAGAGAGAATCATCATCATCATCATCATCATCATCATAAATAAGCATAAGCCACGGGCTTGGCTGCAGCGGGTTGGGCGTGTTGGTGCTCAGCCCTCCTGGTCAGTAGAATTTGTTGGGTCAGTGCTGCACCTTGGGCTAAATTATTGTTAACCATTATCACTTAAATCATTAATTGATACCACTAAATTAATTAATTAGTACTATAATTTTAATTTTTTTTAAAAAAGCCCTGCATGCAATAGATTACTCGGCATCAGGAGTGGGAGTCAATTATGTTGGCTTCATCTGTGGGTTGAGGCATTTTTTAGCCTGGAGCAGATAAAATTTATAGATTAAATTAAGGATTGGAAATCAATTATTAATAAACGAGCTAATTTAATAATAAATACAGATATAAATTTAAAAATATATATGGGTATTTAGAATAAGATAAATATATAATTGATAAATAATACATAAATATATAATAAATATACAAATAAATCAATAAGTAAATAAATTATATATATATATATATATATAATCTCCTTCATGGATTGCTGCCTTGTCGTGGCGAAGGGGATTGAGTAATTCAGAGAAGCTATGGGCTATGCCGTGCAGGGACACCCAAGACAGACAGGTCATAGTGGAGAGTTCTGACTAAACGCGATCCACCTGGAGCAGGAACTGGAAAGCCACTCCAGTATATTTGCCAAGGAAATCCCATGAACAGAAACAAAAGGCTAAAAGATATGACGCTGGAAGATGAGCCCCTCAGGTTGGAAGGCATCCAACATGCTACTGAGGAAGAGCGGAGGACAAGTACAAGTAGCTCTAGTGCTAATGAAGTGGTTGGGCCAAAGCCGAAAGCACGCTCAGTTGTGGACGCGCCTGGAAGTGAAAGAAAAGTCTGATGCTGCAAAGAAAAATACTGCATAGGAACCTGGAATGTAAGATCTATGAACCTTGGTAAGTTGGATGTGGTCAAACAGGAGATGGCAAGAATTTGACCCAACTCCGGGAGGCAGTGGAAGACAAGAGGGCCTGGCGTGCTGTGGTCCATGGGGTCACAAAGAGTCGGACACGACTTAATGACTAAACAACAACAAAAATATATATAATAATTGAATAAATAGGTAGATAAATAATTAACTAAATAATTAGATACTTCGATTGGGGACATCCATCCAGCTTACTGCCCTTCACTAATTGGCTAGTGTTCTTTATTCTTGAGGAGTTGCTGGGGACTTGGTTACACCTGTTTGTGGAGATGGTGCGAATAGAAGTTTGAGTTAGGCTTTAACAATGGCTTCCCGAAAAAGCCAGGGTAATAAGAAAAGCAAACAGTCTGCTAAGAAGCGGGCAGTTCCTCAAGTTTCACCACCTCAGTCATCCTCTGATGAGGAGTCTTGGCCTATTTGGCAACAACTGCAGGAGAAAATTTCAGCTCTAGAAGCTGAGAGAGCAGCACAGAAGGCTCAGCAGCTTAGCAAAGCACAACCACGCCATTCTGCTAGGGATGCCAAAAGTCATAGAAGGGCTAAGATCAAGGCCATGGCAGATAATCTTATATCTCGATTTGTTGCTTTAGAGGCAGACCGGCAGGACACTGGGCCATCCAGGAGGTAATCAGAGGTGTCGGTGGTAACACCACAGCATGTGAGTGAGGATGAGGAGAGAGGGGTCCAGACTCCGGAGGTGGTTGGTTCTTTAGCTGCGGCTAGGTCCCAGTGGGAAGCGGTCAAAGAGGCAACAGTAGACTATCAGCGTGGCAGGGAGGAGCATGATGCGACGCCGCCCTTGTCATCAGGTGAGCTTGCGGTTGCACCGGACACTCTCCCAACATTACCTGCATGGCCATGGCCTGTCTATGGTCCAGGTGGCTCACCATTCAACACAGCATACGATATGCAGGGATTTAGGTCCCCAAACACTCATTGGCCTAGTACAAGTACACAACTGGGAAGCTGGGCAGCGTCTTATCTGCAAGTTTCATTCACGGCTCCGATGAGCTTGACTGCCAGTGTGGGGGTGTGGCCATATCCATCAGTACCTGACACTGGTTACAACTCCGTCCCTTTAAAGGTGTTGCCATTCGGCGATCACACTATGCCCTTAGGTGATCACCTCACCCCAGCAACCAAGGAAAAAATATGAAAAGGAGAATATGTTGATTTGTTTGAGCTGCTGAACAGAAATGTAGAGAAGAAGGATCTGGACAAAAAGGATGATAGAGATAAGGAGAAGTGTAGAAGGTGCAGGCCAGATCGGACATGGGCAAATTGGCTTCCTGGCTTCCTAATCTATGCAGAAGTAGTAGTGAAGGCTCAGCCTTGGAGAGCTCAGTCCTTGTTCCAGTACCTCGATCTGATATATAGGGTGTACGTAGACTTTGCGGGGCACGGGCAGGTGGTTCAACCCCACCTGCTCTGTTGGGATTATAATGCGAGAGGTGCATGCTCTAGAAAAGCATGCCGTTTCAGACACGAATGCTCAGTTTATGGTGGTCAGCACACCAGCTCAGCATGTTTTAGGGCCAGATCTCAAAGAAACAACAAAGACCCTGGAGGTAGAAAAAAAATCAAATGGTGGAGGGGTCACCCCTGGTAAAGGGTCCCAGTCCAATTAAGGTCTTCATTTTAGAGTCATGGCTGTGAGAGTACCCTAGGAGGGAATATACTGGTTACCTCTTAGAGGGTTTCAAGTATGGTTTCAGGATACCAGTGGTTGGGGAGCGTAAGCCGTTCTTCGCCCGAAACCTGAAGTCTGTGGTGGGAATGGAAAGTGTAGTTCAGGAAAAAATTGCCAAGGAGGTGAGTGAAGGTAGAGTGTTAGAACCTTTTCCAAACACTCCGTTGAAAAACCTAAGGGTTTCACCACTGGGAGTGGTACCCAAAAAGAGCCAGGGAGAGTTTAGACTAATACATCATTTGTCTTATCCAGAGGGTGAATCGGTTAACAATGCCATCTGTCAGGAGCTCTGCATGGTGCGATACACCTCATTTAATGAGGTGGTCCGTATGGTCCGTAAGTGTGGCATAGGGGCGGAGCTTGCAAAATGTGACATCAAATCAGCCTTTTGTATTCTTCCAGTTCACCCACATGATTTTGACCTGTTGGCTTTTCATTTTCAAGGCTCTTTCTACATTGATAGGGCCTTGCCTATGGGCTGTTCCGTTTCATGTGCAGCTTTTGAAAGTTTCAGCTCGTTCTTGGAATGGAAGCTTAGATGTAGAGTAGGTTGCAAGAACACTGCTCATCATTTAGATGACTACCTTTTTTGAGGGGAAAGGAACACTGGGAGGTGTAAATTCATCCTTGAAGCCCTTCAATCAATGGTGCATGAGCTGGGTCTGCCTTTAGCTGAAGAAAAGACGAAGTATGTAGAGCTGTTTGTGGTGGCCTTGGATCGGTGATCGGTCACCAAGAGATCCACGTGGATAGGCCTGAGCTCTTTCAGCATGATGGAATACACCTCTCTAATATGTGTTTGGATGTCTTTCTTAAAGACATTCAGGGGGGTCTGCTTCAGGAGCTTGAGAAGCTGGATGGCGGACATGGGATTTAGCGTTGCTAGTCACTATGCTGTGGCGGGTAGTATGGATAGAACGGGTTTTGGTGAGTCCCCTCGCAATCACAGGTAATGTATAGCTCCTCTGACCTCCCAGCGGTGTGGATCGTGAGATTACAGTGCTTAGGGGGAAAGATGTGCTGGGGCCACACCTGGACCAACAGTCAACAAGGAGAATGTGGCTTGAGGTCCGGGGGCAGTCAAATTGGAGCCAGACGGGTTCTCGCTGTCTTCATGACCACGAGAACTTGGGGCTAGGGACTTGCCCATTTGTTTTGTAAGGGGTCTGTTGAGACCCTTGTGCTTAAACCTGATTCCGCACTACGGCAGGACCCCCCTTTTACAGTGGGCAAGAATGATTATTCAATAAAGTGTGGCCCATGTTTATCCCATGATACTTGTCTCGCATCATTATTCCGGGGTAAGGGGGCAATGGTATTTATATGTTTTCCAGGCTGCAACCTGACTTAAAAGCTGTGCATGTATGTCCTAGAGCTGTGCTGCTGTGTATGTTTGCTGTCATTTATGCTTGTCCTAAGAGGTTCATTCGAAGCATATGAATTAACTCTTAGATTTTTAATCTATGGATTCTTAAAAGTTTGTGTGTGGACTACAGAAAGTTTAAAAGAATAATAAGCAGCAGCCAATATAATTGAATACTTATCCAAGTCCATATGCCATTCAGATGGGGGGATGCAGACACACTTGTGTGCAAAATGAGGTATCATCACTTTCCATTTATTTATTTATTTCTGAAATTGGTCATAAGTGACATGTTTGCTTAAATTCATGACCTTGCACCAAAGGAATTCAAATTCAGAAAGAAAACAGGGAAAAATAATGTTATTTTACACAGGTTGGAAAAAAATGATACATTGCACAAGAACTATTTTTGTTCAGCATACCTAGGTAGATAGGCAGGCGGGCGGGTGGGCAAGCAGGCCGGAACCTGAGACCTACAGACAAGACAGCCTGACATCAATCCCAAGGAAAATTCTGGAGCAGATTACAAAGCAATCACTCTGCAACTACCTTGAAAACAATGCAGTAATAAACCAGCATAGATTTGTCAATAACAAATCCTGCCAGACTAATCTTATCTAATGTTTTGATCAGGTACCCTCCATGGTAAACGGTGGGAATACTGTAAACATAATATATCTGGACTCCAGCAACAGCTTTGACAAAGTGCCTCATGATATTCTGATCAGCAAGCTAACTAGGTATGGACTGGATAGAACAACTGTCATGTGGATACACAGTTGGTTACAGAATCGTATTCAGAGAGTACTTATCAATGTCTCCTTTTCAAACTGAGAGGAGGTTACAAGTGAGGTATCACAATTCTACACCTGGGGGGGAACAAAGGCACAGTTACAAGATGGGGATTACTTGGCTCAGTAATACTATGAGTGAAAAGGATCTTGAAACTGTTGTAGATCAAAAGCTGAATATGAGCCAAAAATGTGGTGTGGCTGCAAAAAAAGGTCAATGTTATTTTAGGCTGCATTAACAGAAGTATTGTCTCCAAATCCCATGAAGTACTAATCCCTTTTTATTTGGCACTGGTTAGGCCTCATCTTGAGTACTGTGTCCACTTCTGGACACCACATTTTAAAAAGGATGGCAATACACTGGAGCAAGTTCAGAGGAGAGCAACAAGGATGATCAGAGGACTGGAAACCAAGCTATATGAGGAAAGACTGAAAGAACTGGGCATGTTCAGCCTCAAAAAAGACTGAGGGGAGATATGAAGGCACTTCTCAAACACTTGAAAGGTAGTCTTATAGAGGAGGAGCAGGATCTGTTCTCATTCATCCCAGAGTGCAGGACACACAATAATGGGCACAAGTTACAGGGAGCCAGATTTTAGCTGAATATCAGGAAAAACTTCCTGTTAGAGCAGTATGACAGTGGAACCAATTACCTTGGGAGGTGGTGAGTGCTCCAACACTGGAGGCATTCAAGAAAAGTTTAGACAACCAGCTGGCAGATATCCTTTGATTTGGATTTCTGTACTGAGCAGGGCCCCTTCACGGATTGATGCCTTGTCGTGGCGAAGGGGCTTGAGTAATTCAGAGAAGCTATGGGCTATGCCATGCAGGGACACCCAAGACGGACAGGTCATAGTGGAGAGTTCTGACTAAACGCGATCCACCTGGAGCAGGAACTGGCAAGCCACTCCAGTATCTTTGCCAAGAAAACTCCATGGACAGATACAAAAGGCTAAAAGATATGAAGCTGGAAGATGAGCCTCTCTGGTCGGAAGGCGTCCAACATGCTACTGAGGAAGAGCGGAGGACAAGGACAAGTAGCTCCAGAGCTAATGAAGTGGTTGGGCCAAAGCTGAAAGGACGCTCAGCTGCGGACATGGCTGAAAGTGAAAGGAAAGTCTGATGCTGCAAAGAAAAATACTGCATAGGAACCTGGAATGTAAGATCTATGAACCTTGGTAAGCTGGATGTGGTCAAACAGGAGATGGCAAGAATCAACATTGACATCCTGGGCGTCAGTGAACTAAGATGGATGGGAATGGGCGAATTCAATTCAGACGATTATCATATCTACTATTGTGGGCAAGAATCCCGTAGAAGAAATGGAGTAGCCCTCATAGTCAACAAAAGAGTGGGAAAAGCTGTACTGGGATACAATATCAAAAATGATAGAATGATTTCAATACGAATCCAAGGCAGACCTTTCAACATCACAGTCATCCAAGTTTATGCACCAACCACCGATGCTGAAGAGACTGAAATTAACCAATTCTATGAAGACTTACAACACCTTCTAGAACTGACACCAAAGAAAGATGTTCTTGTCATTCTAGGGGACTGGAATGCTAAAGTAGGGAGTCAAGAGATAAAAGGAACAACAGGTAAGTTTGGCCTTGGAGTTCAAAATGAAGCAGGGCAAAGGCTAATAGAGTTTTGTCAAGAGAACAAGCTGGTCATCACAAACACTCTTTTCCAACAACACAAGAGGCGACTCTACACATGGACATCACCAGATGGCTAATACCGAAATCAGATTGATTATATTCTCTGCAGCCAAAGATGGAGAAGCTCTATACAGTCAGCAAAAACAAGACCTGGAGCTGATTGTGGCTCTGATCATCAGCTTCTTATAGCAAAATTCAAGCTTAAACTGAAGAAAGTAGGAAAAACCACTGGGCTAGTCAGGTAGAATCTAAACCAAATCCCTTATGAGTACACAGTGGAAGTGAAGAACAGATTTAAGGAACTAGATTTGGTGGACAGAGTGCCTGAAGAACTATGGATGGAGGCTCGTAACATTGTACAGGAGTCAGCAACAAAAACCATCCCAAAGAAAAGGAAATGCAAGAGAGCAAAGTGGCTGTCTGTAGCGGAACCCCACATCACGCCTGTCCATCATGGGAAGCTCAAAGGCAGGAGCCTATGAGAGGACAGGAGGGGTGGAACCAAAAGGACAGTTGAAGAGTTAGTTAGAGGGTTAGGGGGACAGTTATGGAGAAAGTTGGAGAAAAGAGGTTGCAGATAGGGAATTGAGGAGAGAGTTAGTTGATGGTATTGAGAAAGTTAAGAGAGAATGCTAGAGAGAATAGGAAAGAGTTTAATTGTATAGTGAATATATAGATAGTCAAAGAATATTATAACAGTGAATAAAAACAAACAAACACAACGTGAAAGCAAATGATATTTAATGAATAATCCTTAACATCTGTGATTTACTCCTGTGATTTACATGACATCTATAAAATAAATAAATCTGTTGAATTGGCAGCAAGTGTCTAAGATCTATTTGGTATTAAGGGTATAATACCTGGTGGCAGCGTGAAGTGAGGACACACATCCAGAGGGTGGCCTTGTGTTTAAGGCAAAATAAACAAAGGACACGGGGTGTACGTCACAAAGTGGTGGCAGCGAGAAGAGAAAGCGACGTGAGCCTTTGTGAGGGCATATTAAACAGGGGCCACAAGGGCGAACGCCACACTGTCCAACGAGGCCTTACAAATAGCAGAGAAGGGAAGGGAAACAAAATGCAAGGGAGATAGGGAAAGTTACAGAAAATTGAATGCAGACTTCCAAAGAATAGCAAGGAGAGACAAGAGGGCTTTCTTAAATGAAGAGTGCAAAGAAATAGAGGAAAAGAATAGAAAGGTAAAAACCAGAGATCTGTTCAAGAAAATTGGAGCCATTAAAGGAACATTTTGTGCAAAGATGGACATGATAAAGGACAAAAATGGGAGGGACCTAACAGAAGCAGAAGACATCAAGAAGAGGTGGCAAGAATACACAGAGGAATTATACCAGAAAGATATGGATGTCCTGGACAACCAAGATACTGTGGTTGGTAACCTTGAGCCAGACATCCTGGAGAGTGAAGTCAAGTGGGCCTTAGAAAGCATGGCTAACAACAAGGCCAGTGGAGGTGATGGCATTCCAGTGGAACTATTTAAAATCTTAAAATATGACGCTGTTAAGGTGCTACACTCAATATGCCAGCAAGTTTGGAAAACTCAGCAGTGGCCAAAGGATTGGAAAAGATCAGTCTACATCCCAATCCCAAAGAAGGGCAGTGCCAAAGAATGCTCCAACTACCGTACAATTGCACTCATTACACACGCTAGCAAGGTTATGCTCAAAATCCTCCAAGGCAGGCTTCAGCAGCATGTGGACCGAGAACTCCCAGAAGTACAAGCTGGATTTCGAAGGGGCAGAAGAACTAGAGAGCAAATTGCTAACATGCGCTGGATTATGGAGAAAGCCAGAGAGTTCCAGAAAAACATCTACTTCTGCTTCATTGACTACGCAAAAGCCTTTGACTGTGTGGACCACAGCAAACTATGGCAAGTCCTTAAAGAAATGGGAGTGCCTGACCACCTTATCCATCTCCTGAGAAATCTATATGTGGGACAGGAAGCAACAGTTAGAACTGGATATGGAACAACTGATTGGTTCAAAATTGGGAAAGGAGTACGACAAGGCTGTATATTGGGAAAGGAGTATGACAAGGCTGTATATTGTCTCCCTGCTTATTTAACTTATATGCAGAATACATCATGCAAAAGGCTGGACTGGATGAATCCCAAGCCGGAATTAAGATTGCCGGAAGAAATATCAATAACCTCAGATATGTAGACGATACCACTCTGATGGCAGAAAGTGAGGAGGAATTAAAGAACCTCTTAATGAGGGTGAAAGAGGAGAGCACAAAAAATGGTCTGAAGCTCAACATCAAAAAAACTAAGATCATGGCCACTGGTCCCATCACCTCCTGGCAAATAGAAGGGGAAGATATGGAGGCAGTGACAGATTTTACTTTCTTGGGCTCCATGATCACTGCAGATGGTGACAGCAGCCACGAAATTAAAAGACGCCTGCTTCTTGGGAGGAAAGTGATGACAAACCTAGACAGCATCTTAAAAAGCAGAGAAATCACCTTGCTGACAAAGGTCCGCATAGTCAAAGCTATGGTTTTTCCAGTAGCGATGTATGGAAGTGAGAGCTGGACCATAAAGAAGGCTGACCACCGTAGAGTTGATGCTTTTGAATTGTGGTGCTGGAGGAGACTCTTGAGAGTCCCCTGGACTGCAAGGAGAACAAACCTATCCGTTCTGAAGGAAATCAACCCTGAGTGCTCACTGGAATGACAGATCCTGAAGTTGAGGCTCCAATACTTTGGCCATCTCATGAGAAGAGAAGACTCCCTGAAAAGACCCTGATGTTGGGAAAATGTGAAGGCAAGAGGAGAAGGGGACGACAGAGGACGAGATGGTTGGACAGTGTCATCGAAGCTACCAACATGAATTTGACCAAACTCCGGGAGGCAGTGGAAGACAGGAGGGTCTGGCGTGCTCTGGTCCATGGGGTCACGAATAGTCAGACATGACTTAACGACTAAACAACTACAACTGAGCAGGGGGTTGGACGTGATGGCCTTATAAACCCCTTCCAACTCAATTTCTCTATGACTCTATGAGTCTATATAAATGTTTAGTAAGAAATTCCAGTGACTATTATCCTCTTGCACCATTACACTGCCCTAATACTAGCAGTATAATCTTTGGAGGTGGAATACCTCAAGTTAAGAAATCATCGCTAACATCATCTGTAGTGTAATAAATGACATAACTCAGCATCAGATACTATCTGCAGTAATTTCTTAACTTAAAGCAATTCACCTCCATGATTTATCTCGCTAGCATTAGACCATCATAACTATGCAAGAGGATTATGGCTACTGGAACATCTCACTGAATGGTAATATATTTGCATTGTTAATGAATCTCTCCCCCCCCCCCCCCATCTATGCTGTTGTAAGTTATTCTGTCAACATTATGCCAGTGCAGCTATGCAAGAAGTATTTGGCCACTGAATTTAATTGAGCCTACTCATCACTGTAGTCTTTCTTTATTATTGTCTCCACCTAAGTAGAATGGAATAAATGCTTCCCAAAAGAATGTGGCAGATGGAATTCAACATGTATTATGATGTGCCAATCTGCATACACAGAGATCAGCTTTGACAATATACCTGAAAAGGATTGTGGGGTTTTTTTTGTGTGCGTGTTTTTGTTTGTTTGTTTTTTACTTATTAAGCACCTGTGCCAAATGTCTGAAAATCTTTATCCATATGGACAAATTATGTTATCAGTCAGCACTACTGCTGAGAGTCATTTCCTGATATTCTTGCGCCTGACAGGAAGAAAGGCACATCATTAAAAAGCACAAAAGTATCCAATGTGTAGCATAATTTCCATCATTTGGCACAAGCATATAACTGACAAAGTACTTTGATTTCATTGGGAGTCATACAGTGTTTCTTATTTTTGAACACAAAATAAAATATAATATTTGGACCTCTTCTCCAAAGATTCCACACTGGGACTTCTTGACCTTTAAACTTACATTGTTCAAATATATTATAAAATGTTCTGAATATTGATGTTCAGAGATATGCAGTTAGGTAAGCTTACAGCCGACAGACAATACTGAACCGTGTTGCTTTTGGAAGGAAGGAATTTCTCAAAGGAGAGATGTTCTGTAATTCAAACATACTTGAAAATGCACTTGAAGGGGGGGCAGAGACAGAATTAGGTGGGTTGCTTCCTGAGTCACATGTGGTCTGAACAGAAGGTAACTTTGCCCCAAACAATCAGTGTGAGACGTCTCCCCCTGCCCCCAGATCAAGTAATGTGTTATCTGTACTGGTTATGGTTACTAAATGATGAAGAAAAGGTATTACTCTCATACTGAGTATACTAATTATTCCTCCTTGAGGATGGATGCTACTGTGGTCTTCCTATAGGTCTCTGAC
This sequence comes from Intellagama lesueurii, assembly GCA_037013535.1. NCBI lineage: Eukaryota > Metazoa > Chordata > Lepidosauria > Squamata > Agamidae > Intellagama > Intellagama lesueurii. Next base: position 50,776,573 of record JBAJHW010000003.1, on the reverse strand, counting down.
TAGTTACTATAGGAACAAAATGCTGGTTTAGTCTATTCTACCATGGGTCTTCTCATGTTTTTATCTTATTGTGCTCTTGAAGTTTAGCCCTAAAACCGGATTTCTCCAGCTACAAATAATATCATAACTAAAAGTTCAAGAGAAGCAAAAGTTCCCATGGACTAAATAAGAGACACATACAAATTAGGTAAGGATTGCAGAGGGCAACAAAAGCCAGCCAAACTAATGAAACACCTGTCATCCAAAGTCCACTGAATGCAGTGCAGTTTTCCCCCCAGTTCCAATGATTTGAATCTAATGTTTATGTGTGGTTTTTTTTTCTTAACAAGCACATGGAAAATGAAAATACTAATCCAGCATACTTTAATATATGACTACTCAAGTAGTCTGATAAGATAGAAACTCTAATTGCAGACTTGGTGAGATAAAAGAAAATGATCATTGCTGCAATTAATTAAATTAAGTATCTCTGCCAACAATCTTAAATCTTGCATAAGTACAAGATCTAATATACTTTTGTACAAATAATGGGAATGAGTGTAAGGGCCACAAACCACATATGGAGGAGGCAATAACAATGTTAAACTCAGCCAGTTGGGGAAGAACAGGTGGGTCCTGGGGGGGGGGGAGTAGTGAGTTATTCAACATTTACAATATTCAGTGCTTCTTTCAGATCTTGGAAGAAGAAGTGAGCTGAATGTTGATGAACATACGACAAAAGGTATAAATCAGTGCATGTTGTAACTGAAAGAGTGTGGTGAGCACTCTTGAAGTCTAAGAATACAAAGACTAAGAAACTGCTTACTTAAAGGGGTTTAAAATTTGATGAGTGTCCTACAGCAATTTGAGTCATGCTGCCATCTCACCCTCCCCTTACCCCCACAGACATTGCTTTCTCCACAGATTTAGTTATGTTGACCAGTTTCTTTCTTATATAATGTCTTTTAAGAAATAATTTACAGCATTACGAGTCTCAGCTGTTGTGTTCTATTACAACTGTAAGGTATTTGTAATTTGTGTTAAGGGATGTCACAAGCTCTGTTCTGCACATGGTTAGTTCCTGTGGTACATTTGGTGACTCTTAAGTGGGAATAGTCAGGATGGCCTCCCTAAAAGTGGGTATAACTGTTTACAAAGGAAGTGTGATAGAATATAGAGGAGGAATAATAAATTATCTACTTTGAAGGGAAAAAAAAATCAGAAGAAAGCTGATGCTCCCTCACTGAAAGGAAAATGCCTTGAAAAATTAAGAAATGTTACATTTGACTCATTATAGCTATAATTATTTGTTTTATTGGTCTCCATATTATTTCTTCATCCTAAATAGTTGGATTCTGTTACATGTAACACATGGACATACACACACAATTCCTATTCTTGAGAAAGCTGAGACATGCAAAGTTATCAAATCTAATTGACTAAAAACCTTTCAGTTTAACATTTCAATTTCATCTACCAAGATTTTTTTTAATATAATTTGAATTGAGTAAGATCTAGGGTATTATCTGATTTCATGAGAATTCTAGTGTAAAATTCCAGTGTCTGCATCCACAACTCCATGTGGCTGAACTGCAGAAGTTATGCAGGTGACAATGCCACAAAACAACTTTCTTGTAATTCGAATTCTGTACAGATTCTGACACAAAATATTACTTCAGGGGACTAAAATGTCTCATCCTGTTGCGTAAAGGCCAAATTCTTTCCGTCCTCACTCAAGGTTTAAAATACAAGGAAAAGTCTTTCATATGGGATTTTCCATTAGTAGGCATATTACTAGGGGAAAAATATATATCCATATGTATGTATGGTATCCTCTGCTTTTGTCTTCATTCCAACATAGGTATCATGTGGATGGCTGCCCGTAGTAGAGTGCTGAATTAAAAGTCAGATTTTTCTGCTCACAGGACTAGACACCTGGAGTCTATGTAGCTGTTATAAACTTAAGCTTCCATTCCACATTAAAATAACTCAGCTGGCAACTAACACCACCCACATAAAATGACAGCAGTGGAAGGACCTTGAAGTTTATACAATCCATTACTTTGTTCCATGCCAGATAGCCATAGATCCTTATAGATCTCCTACACCGAGTTTAATTATTTATAAGCCTGAAACAAAAATCCTGGGTATATGATTTATATTTCCTCAGTCCACAGATAAGCAGAAAAGATGAAAGGGAGAAGAAAGGAGTGTTGCAAGCATCAGTTTATCTGGTGAGATTAGATAAATATTTATTAAACATTGTCATAAATTTGCAGTGCCAAGCTAAATGGCCTTTCAAGGACTTCCCCCACAGACTTTGTTAAGTCTGTAGTTGTGAAAGGACTTAACGTCCTCAGCTGAATGTCCTGCTAGGCTAAGGATTGGCAAAGTGCATGTTGCTGGGTTGTATTCCCCAGTACTCCTCACCATTGACTATGCTGGATAGGGCTGGTGGGAGTTGCAGTTAAATAATTGGTCACCCCTAGAGTAGGCCAAAGAGAGGAATCTACACTAGTTAGTTCTTTCAAGGAATTATCAGTAGTTTGTAACACTTAGGAAGGATACAGATGATTCCTTTTGTTCCCGGCGTGATGTGTTATGACATTACTGGTTCCTCTAGAAATCTGTGGGGAACAGGAATCTATTGGGAGTGGCAACACTATGAAACTCCACTTTATGCATAGCAGTCTATATAGAACTATGAATAATCTTTCCATCACAAAACACTGTAAGTTAAAGAAACCTGGCTAAAATATTTGCACTACTCATCACTTTGAAGGTTGGAGGGCAATGTTTGTAACAATATTTGCAATATCCAGCTCCTGCATTTCACAGGTGATTTGATCACTTTTTCTGTGCTGATGTCATAGATTTGACTCAGTTGCTTTTCCCTACAGTTTTACCATCAGCATTAACCTTTACAGATATTAAAGCACAAATCTTGTCTTGCAGATGATTTGTATTTTTAATAATTCAAGTATTGATAGGGAACTCCACCAAGAATTAAAGACATTTGAACTCTTCTTATGAAGCTTTCTGGAGAGAAGACAGAATCAGCTGATAATTTAAAAAATGTATACTATCAAGTATTCCAGATCTAATAATTCACCTAAGCTTCACTTTGAAAGGTTAGGCCCCTGTGTTTTTAGGGTGGGGGTGGGATGAATTGATTTTGAAGGTTGTTTAAAATGCAGAAATAATCACTCCACATTTATTTCTGGTTGCATAACAGATGACTGAAAGCAAATGTAAGATATGAGATATATTTAAAGCAAAGAAAATTGTGCTGCTTATATACAATGCTTAAAACACTCTCTGGGCAGTTTACACTTTCATTATGCAGGCTACACTTGCCTCCCCCCCCCCCCCAAAAAAAATATCCTGGGTACTCAGTTTACCAACCTCAGGAAAATGGAAGCGAACTTCAAGCTAGCTATCTGAGCCTGTCAGGCTGAAACTCAGATAGTGAACAGAGTCTTGACTGCAGTACTGCAGTTTAACCACTGTGTCATGAGGCTCTTTAAGGAGTGGTTTTACCAATTCCACACTATCCCCCCCCCCCCCCAGTGATTTTCCATGGCCAAGCAGAGATTCAGGCTCAGGTCTTCTGAGTGCTAGTTGATCACTCTATTCATTATACCACACTGGCTCTCATTTAAATAAATAAAATCCATATACCAATACAATATATATTTCTAAGGTTTCTATATTCACTTTGGGTCACAGATGTCTGTCAGATATGTCAGTCTATATCACACAATTGCCGGTTATCAGTTCCACCATTTACAGATTTGCATATTGTGATATTCATCATCTAAAAAGAGAGAGAGAGAGAGAGAGGTAGATTATGCAGAAATATTAAATAATCCAGGATAGATTATGAGAGAAGTGGCCATCCTGTACACTGGAGGTATTCTCCTCTTTTTGGAAAACACAGATTAAAAAAAGGGGGGGGAGGAATGCAGAATCAAGTTTCCAAGAACCTCAATATAGCCTTGGAACCAAAGATGGACTGCATTCTTCCTAACTTCCACCCTGTTATAGAACAGTCCTTTTAACAGTGAGTGTAAGAGCAATAATTTTGTACAGAAATATGGTAGTTTTAATCTAAGATTTGCTTGCATTCCTTTGGGAACTCATTTAGCTCCATTCCTATTCGTTCCCAAATAAATGTTGAGAAAGGACCATTTGCTGATTCTTTTGGTGAGTCTCTGAGGGACCTAGAGTACTGAGTAATTGTTTGGGAAATGCTGTGCATTGAAGTCCTTCAACATCTGCCACCATGAGTTCCATGCCTGCTATATTATTAAAATAAAATATTGGCTTCTCATTTATGACATACACATACAGTACTTAATATTGAAAACTTTAAAGAAATGTGTAGCACTACTTATAACCGTAGAGTAAGAACAAGACACTTTCCCCAAAGGACATGTATAGCTTTTGTAGTTTTTTTGGGCTGTTTGGCTGTGTTCCGAAGGTTTTTCTTCCTAACGTTTCACCAGTCTCTGTGGCTGGCATCTTCAGAGGACAGGAGTTAGAACTCTGTCTGTGTTCTGATGTAGTGTGTGGAACACGGCCAAACAGTCCGAAAAACCTACAACAACCATGGATCCTGGCCGTGAAAGCCTTCGAGAATACATTGACATTTATAGCACTCTCCCCTATGACATAAATGCAAGTATCACTCCAGATCTCTAGCTGTGTGCACACAATCCCTGCTTGAGAACTATATGAGTAGTGTTGGACACTTCTTTCATATTTCCTTAGATCATCTAACTATCTTTGTTCAGTTTTTGTTATGTGCTGTCAAATTGCTTCCAACTTATGGTGTGCCATCAGGCTTTTTAAGGTATGTGAGATACTCAAGGAATGGTTTAGCATTGTTACTATGCCCCTATGAGTTTCCATGGCCAAAGGAAGATTTGAACTCAAATCTCCTGAGTCGCAGCCTATCACTCTATCTAAGAATCAATAATATCCTTGGATAGAGTGCCTTGTATTTATCACAGAGTATAACAAAAAAGTGTCATCTGGGAGGGCCCTATATAGCTGGTAGAAAATTACTAGAGTTTTGCAATCTGTGGTTTCAGGAGGTGGAATGTGGTCTCTTCTCCTTATGGAAAATATCATGGAAGGTTGACCTCATTATCTTAGGGAAGCCTAGAACAGCATACCTATGTCTTGCTGTGAATTTTGTTTGAGCTCCATGAGTGGACATTTATTTTCAAACTACCTTTTCTGCTGACATTCTTGAGAACAGGATTTGTAGCACTGCAAGGAATAAAAGGAGATATGTAATATAAAATACAGAGTGAAGACCGTCTAGCTGAAAGTCTAGAGCATGACAATATACAGGCTAAGAATGTCCTTGTTATCTTACTTTTCTGTGTTTTTTAAAATGGATTTAAGAGCAAACAAAAGATCATTAATCTGTGGTCTTAAAAAATCTCCCCAAAACTGCCAAGAAAGCCCTAAATTAAATATCTTAGAATTTGTTTCAGTAAAAAATAAAATAAGATAAACCTATTATATATTTCCATTCAACACACATTTGTATGTGTGCACTAGGGAAAGTCTAAAAGGGAAGTACCATAAACTACTGATTTTGAAGTGCTGGGAAATGTCTAGGAGAATCTTGAAGAGATTCATTTTATGTAACATCTTTATTAATAATCTGTGAGTGGGAGTGAAAAGCATGTTAATGAAATTTGCAGATGATAAATTAGAAGGCAAGGAGAACTCTGAAGACGGTGAAGAAATGGTATAAATGGGACCAAGTGAAATTGGAATAGTAGGCAGGAAATACCAAATTGTGATTCATCTTGGAGAAATGCAAATAAAAATATATGAGGAAAGTCATCTTAAATAGACAATCAATCAGCCTAAGGTACAGTGCAGTAACAATTAAATATATCTATGGAACAAAATAGTTGTTGATAAATCATATGTCTACAACACATTAAGAATGAAATGTTCTCAATCTTGTTCCATTCAGATCTTGCAGAGTACAAGCTATGTGGATCGAATATGGATCAGTGCGTAGTTGCCCTGAGGGGAAAGGCATGGGTGGAATTGCACCTTACTTTTACATCCTTCTTTCATCTGAAATAAATTACAATTACTGATTAATGTTTAATTGGTTAACTGAATTTATTTGACCAATTCACATGAATGCAATACATAAAGACTAATGTTGGACTACCTGTCTCCATATCAGTAAAGGGGGAGTAAGGCAGAACAAATGTGTGGGGGTAGGTAAGGTAGGAAAGCATTTAGGGAAAAAGACCTCTTACATGCATGCTTTGTCTCCTGTTTAGAAAAAATGAACCTTATCCAACATAAATTACCAAATCTAGACCTTGCACAAACCCCATTATCTTTAAGAATACTTCTGTGTGCTTCTTCATGTCACACAGTTCTGGAAAATCATAACGGGTGGGATTTTTCTTTCACCAAATCAAGTTATAAAAGCTTTCTGACTTAAAATCAAACTTTCATTTTTCTGCTTCAGATAGCTTAGTGGTTGAGTGGAGCCAGAGGTTGGGAGTTTGATTCCCCGCTATGTCTTCTAGGAGTAGAAGCAGCCTGTGTGGCCTTGGGCAATCTGCACTGTCCCAAGGTGCCCCCAGAAGGAGGGAATGGTCAAACACGTCTGAGTATTCTCTGTTTATAAAACCCTGAAAAGGGTTACCCTAAGTAAGAATTGACTTGCTGGCACATGATTATCATTATTTATTGCTAGTCATGAAGACGCAAAGGGACATATATATTGGTAGCTTTGCCTTAGTGGAATACTATTCCCCTTACACAAATTAAGGTGCTGGGATTTTGCCCTTCTTTCTTCATATTGATGTCTCCTATTCTGCCTAACCTCCAAAGCTGCTTCTAGCAGCTACAAGACCCACTGGAACATAAAGCTGAACAACATTATTGGATTCAACCCAAAATCTACATTATAGGTGAATTTTGCCAGAGAATATAGACTACGTTCTACCTTAATGCCATAATGAGCATCATCTTTGAACTTGCTCTTCCTCACAAAAATTAATAATGGTGCTGCTAACCAGATCCAGACATTTTCCTCAGGTGCCCTCATTAGCCCTTGTTAAAGCCCTTCAGTGCTTTGAGATTGTTCTCACTGAGATTATTAAATGAATCTTTCACTTAGCTTCTGGTTATTCTTCAATTTGTTTGAAAATGGGTGCAATTAAACCTATTTCTTGTAAGTTGGATCTATGAGGAACACTTTGAAGCTCAGAGTACAGTGTTCACTTTTAGTGATATTGTGACTTGTTTTCTGCATGGATGGAAATAGTAATGGAATGAAACTACTAATTTTTCCATGCTTTCAATGTGATGACTTCTTTTTTTGCACATTTCTCTGGTAATATATAACATTTTGTGTAATATAGAAAATATGTAGAATGAATGAATGAATGAATGAATGAATGAATAACTCTGAAATATATTTAAAAAGTTATGTGCTTGTCAGTAACTCCAAAAAGAAGGAAAACAAGGAGAAAGCCTCACTGAAAACAAAAAAAGCAAATGAGTCTGGAGTCCCAACAAACCAGTAGGGATTGAGAAGTCATTTTCTGGGTTCAGATTTTAATGCAATTGTCCCATTTCTCATCTCTTGGAACCAAACATGGACCAAACACAGTCTGTGGTCAGCAATCCATACATTAAAAATGACATATATTTGGCAAGGAAGAAGAAGGAAAGAGAAAAAAAGTACCAGCATAAAAAATGGGCACAAAAAAAGTGTCTGTTTTGAGAAACACTCACAGAAATAGGCACAATTTTTCTTGTGGAAACAGAGGGCTTGTAGTATGTGGTACACCCAAGCTGGATATTCCTGGCAAGGGAAAAACAGGGATTTTGCCAAAATAAAATTTTCCAGATATTCACATTCCTAAAAACCAGGCTGGTTTTAAGACAGAATATTTAAGAATGCTTTCTTTTATTGCAAATAGATGTAATGACTGAATGGGGTTCATAATTTTTCTTAAATATAAAATGAATGTCACGAGTACAGATTTTTTTTTTAAAAAAGGCTGTTCATAGCTGTTGATTTCTTATTTTGTTGTGGGATTTCCCCTGTCTTTTGCAGTGGTCACTCAAATAGCTTGGACATTATACTATTTCTGCACATCCTGAGAAATAAATGGTAGCCACCAGTGAAGGTGACTTTCTCTCTCTCTCTCTCTCTCTCTCTGTGCATGTGTGTGTGTGAGCCACCTTTCCCCCCTAATGTTCCTGAATAAAGCAACATCCCTTGCTTTCTTTCTTTTTTTTTAATTTTTATTAAATTACAGAACATAAACCTACTACCACAAAAAAAAAACCCACAATAAAATACAATTACATATCACATTAGTGCCACCATCCCCTTCAGGGCTAGCATTAAACTTCATTCAATCCATTTTCTCTCCAAAAATTCATTGTTTATTCCCTCAGTGTATACCCCTTCCCTCTCCGAAATACATATTCCAAGAATACACTCCATATTTTCTTAAAATCATTATTTTTTGATTGGCCTCTTCTTATTTTCATATCACATGTCAGTTTATCATTAATTGCCATATCCCATAGTTCTCTGTACCATTCCTCTAAACTGAATTGATTATCGTTTCTCCAGTTTCTTGCAAAAATTAATCTTGCTGCCGTAATAATTATTACTAGTAATAGTAGTAATAACATCCCTTGCTTTCTGAGTAGTGTTTTGCACTTGCTTCAGCCAAGCTGCAACTTCTGCAATGAATCAGCCTGATATGCAAAGATCTATGTGAGCTCCAGATCAAAGAAGAATGGCTGGGTTTGGTTCCAAAGTGTCCAAAGCTCTTCCAAGTGGCTTTTCTAAAAAGTTCTTATATTCCTTTTTAAAGAAGCACTATGTGAGACATTGTTTCCAAAATGTAAATAACTTTACAGGGAATGGTATTACTTATATTGTGTTACTTCCAAGTTTTGCTTTGTCAAACATCTTCAGCAAACAGCAGCTAAATGCCATCTAAGCCCAAATGACTAGACAGTCATTTATTAAATCTGAAACTATTTTTTTTAATGGCAGTAGCTTTGACTGCTTGTTGTTGGTGCCTCTCAGCCTTTCAAATCTACAAAAGCTGGAAAAAAGTATATATTCCTTGATATCTCAGCATTGCTCTATAATGTAGTTTTTACAAAAGAGAATGCAGCCTTTGCAAGACTCAAAATAGAACCTATTTTTATGAGTGTCATGGATACATAAATGCATGCACAAAAAATAGTACTTCTGAATGAAATTTCTTAGGACATGATCTTTTGAGTTCTCTATTTGTACTGTTCTTACAAAAAAAAGTTCTATGGAAAATCATAATGGTTTCTTCAGTTATTATTCAAATGATAAGTTTTAGCTTCCTTTGCAAAATGTATCAATTATTGGAATAAGCAATGTGTTTGTGTGCTTCTCTGATGGTAATTTTTGATGTCTTCTTCCTTCTGACAAAATATTATTTCCTACTATATGTGTTCAAAACATGAGACCTTCAGGAGAAACATTCAAATAGCCAATTGTTTTCCTCCTGCATTCACGGACTGCAACAAATGGTACTCAAAATGGAATCAAATTGTTTGTTCCACTTGTGGAACTCCATAGCCATGTCTTTTACAAGGTGGGGTGGGTGGGAGAGGGTAGATGAAACTCGTTTCAAGTTATGGTGGCTGTGGAGTCCACAGTCCATTGGTCTCTTCCTTGTTTCTGTTCTGGCAGTCTATGCAGCATAAGGTGTCTGGTTCTAACTACCTTTTCAATTTCTCATCATACCCATCATGAGAAACTGAAGAAGTATGTTGTGAAAAATGTGAATGTCAGTCCTCAGTCTCCTGGTATTTTTAGTAATTCTGTCATGCGCTTCATGGAACGTGTCCAGAGGAGGGCAACCAAAATGGTCAAAGGTCTGGAAGCCATGTCCTATGAGGAACGGCTTAGGGAGCTGGGAATGTTTAGCCTTACAAAAAGAAGGTTAAGAGGGGACATGATAGCCATGTTTAAATATTTGAAGGGATGTCATGTCGAGGAAGGGACAGGTTTGTTTTCCATGGTTCCAAACACTAGGACAAGGAGCAATGGATTCAAACTACAGGAAAAGAGATTCCACCTGAATCTCAGGAAGAACATCCTGACAGTCAGAGCTGGTCGGCAGTGGAATATGCTGCCTGGGAGTGTGGCGGAGTCTCCTTCTTTGGAGGTTTTTAAGCAGAGGCTGGATGGCCATCTGTCGGGAGTGCTTTGATGGAGTTCCTGCATGGCAGGGGGTTGGACTCGATGGCCCCTGTGGTCTCTTCCAGCTCTGTGATTCTATGATTCTATGGCAAAAACACTGGAAGTGGCCCACTAGATGGCAGGTTAACTGGGGGTGCAAGGGGTCCAACCTGGCACTTGCATTTGCCTCTATGTTTTTTTTAATAACAGCTTGTAATCATACATCTATTCACTTGAATACAGAAATACAGTACTTCCAGTGAATAGGTGTTGAAACCACTGGATGGGTTGGTTTGGCAAATATTAATGCCTGTAGCATATTCCATGAAATTCAATCTACAATACACTAGAAACAATGCAAAGAAAACCTGTGCCTTAACATCCACAATAGACAACCTCTGTCTATCCTTCTACTACAAAAGTAGCAGGATTCTTTTGTTGCTGTTGAAATTTCATAATGTGTGTGTTTGTGCGAAAGCAGTGAACTGATTCTCTGGTATTATGACTCTTCATGTTCTTCTTGCCAGTCATCCTATATGGCCAGCTGGGGGACCCTGGCACATTTGAAGAGTTCTGCAGACTGGAAACAATTCTTCACACACTACCTTATAAAGATTGTTATGTGACTTATACAATCCTGGTTTGGCCTATATTTCTCTCATATTGTGTTTATAGCCATGGCCAAAAAAAGGTAGAGAATGGCTGCTCCTTGCCATCTCTCACTGCAGAATAAACAAACATTCACAAAACCTCCACAGGCTTTTTGGTGTAAAAAAGAAAAGAAAACTCATTTGGGCACCTGCTAAAAACTAAAGCCTTTCCCCCCCTCAATTTCTCAAAAGAAAAAAAATCTATATTTTGAGGTGTGACTGGGTATTTAATTCTAAGTGGTAAGCAAAAGATGCACTACAAGCTTCCTCTTAGTGCAATTTAGATCAAATTGTAATTACACTAAAGGTTACTGGTTATGTAATATTGTTTTCTTTTATTGGAACATATGAAATGTGCATATTATGAGAAACAATGTAGTTTTCAAAAAATCTGTATATAAAATTATACAGCTACAGTGAGTTAATATGAGAACCGTTAAAGTTCTACAGAGTTGAAAGCCTCTGGGGGGGGCAGGATCAGGCTGATTCAAGTGTTCAGTTTATTTTGGGAACAAGCATCCAGCTCATTAGGCATCACCATATACAGCTGGCTGCAGTGGTGTTGTGGTAAGATTTTGAAGCACAGCTTCTCATCTTGATAGTTGTCACAACCACATCATGTGGAAAGTCCAAAAAATGTAGGCAACTGTGTTTATATTAACAAGCCAGTTCTAAAAGCTTTAATTTCCACCAGGAGCAGGTCTTTTGTGAAATTAGTGGGTCTTCGTCACCCATTCAGGACTAAGCCATCCAGAAGTTCTTTGCATAGCAACAAGGGATAACTCAAAACATTGTACTGTTCTCCAGCTATTGTGACATATATATCTGCGGCATAAAATCAGTATGTGTCTTTTGTCATTTCAAAAATAGTCCCTAGTCCGGGTAGCAGGCTCAGAAGGCTAGGGATTATGGGGCAATTAAGGCTGTCAGCAGCTTCTCATTCCTTGAAATTTTAGCGCCGAAGTCTTTAAAACAAAACAAAACAGGGTTCTTATGTGATGTCTAATGGGAGGTATCTTGTGATGTCATAGGAGGTGGACTGTTGTGTAACAATTGAAAAGCTTTGTGTGTGTGTGTATGGGCATGTTCCACTTAAAGAGCAGGAGAAACAGACCAATATACTGATAACAGTTGGCTCCCTAAGAGCTGGCAACCCTATCTGGAAGCTGAGGAAGGTCTGTGGGTGAGTGGGAGGTGTTGGATATATTGCAACTTTCATATGATGTCTTTTAAGATGTTTTGGCTGAGAAGGATTTTTCTGGACTGGGATGAATATCAGTTAACTCAGTAACACTCAGTTGTTCCTCTCTACTTCAGATTCTTTTTGCCAACTTTTTCCAGTTAGAATTCTGTCAGAATTAGCACTGTAACCAGTTAGTAATAAAGCTAGTTAACGAGTTAAACTCAGTGAGATAACAAGTTAATATTATGTATACAATATGATGCTTGTTGTTATAAAATAATAGTTGTGAGTAAACTAAAACATTTTTATCCTTTCTCATTACCAGAGTCTTTGAGTTAATGTATTGAGACATTAAGTGCCAGTTGAGGTAAACCAAGAAATATGGGGTGGTCTGCTGAAGGAGACGTGTAGCTACATCTGCTCTGTAAGTTCCTGCCTGAACCATTTTTTATTTGCTGTGTAATTAGATAAAAATTATTTTATTTTAATTAAGCCACACTCAATTTCTCATACATTATGTCCCAAGAGGATGAGCTGCTGAAGAGGCATTCTAGCAGATAGGTTGGTTGAAGAGGCTTGGTTCTTGTGCTCATGTAGATAACAGATAAACCATGTGTTTCTTTCCAGAACTAGATTTCTGTCTTCTGAGGAGACACATGCAAGCTTGGAGAGAAGAGGGAAACCTGAGGGTGTGGTAGGTAATGTTACCTCTATTAATTAGGAAGCCCTGGCAATTTCCTTGTAAGAAATGGCACCACTGTGCTATTGGCTTTCTGTCATAATAAGATGTTCAGATATAGTGATTTTTCCAGTTTTCATTGTGTAATTTTTATGACAAATTTTAGCATATAAAAAGGCATAATCCAGCTTTCCATTTTTTCTTTCCCAGGAGTTTGGAGTTTAAACTGTTATTTTTTTTAATTAGTATTGCATCCAATTGTACTTGACTGTCATCTCTATGGTAACCCATTTCTTATTCTTCAATTCATAAATTATAGATATTGTTTAAAATCCTCTTTGGAAAATCAAGATTCTCTAAACGTGTCTTCATTTGTATTCTTGTTCATGTGCCAATAGCCTTTTTGATTGCTTAACTTGTCTCATGAAAAAGTATCTTGTTATCAAAACATTTAGGCTCTTTTTGTTACTAATCACTTTAAGAAAGAGCAATAACTACTAATACATAAAGGGAATGTGATAGGATAGAGACAAAAATATTTTGGAAGGTATTGGGCATGCATTATTAAATGAATGGGAAATGATGACTTACCACCAGAGGTGACTATGGAGGGAGGCATATTTTACTTGCAAATTGGACACAGTTGGCAAGTTAACCTGAGAAAGCTTCATTGCAACTGAAGTGCCATGTTAGCTCAATGTGCATGTAGAAAATTTGAATGCATGGACTAGGATGTGAAATGAATGAGGTGATTGTATGGGTGCAGGCAATGTCAAGTGCTTTTTCCAGTTCCTTTCCTATGGAGTGCATTAACCCAATGAATTATATCTCCTTAGTGGAAATATGTAAAAGGGTCACAAACACCTACCAACTGCTCCTTTTAGGGACATGAAATCTGTCTACAATCATGAAGTCTGGCAGAGAAAATTAAACAATGCCTCTTCCATGTGTTTTTTATTATTATTCTGCTTTACTATAGTGCAGGGGTCTCAAACATGCGGCCCGGGGGCCATTTGCGGCCCGCCGGATGATAGTTTGTGGCCCCCGCCTTGCCTGCCCCCCCCGAAGCGCCCACGCGTCCTCTGCTGTCAAGAGTAAAAAAAAGCCTCGCCTCGCTCGCCGGCTCTCTCCCAAGACAGCGCCTCTTGCACCCTCCATCTGGAACTGCAGCCTGCCAGCCAGCCCGCCTGTCTGCCGGCTGGCAGGCTGCAGTTCCGGATGGAGGGTGCAAGAGGCGCTGTCTTGGGGGAGAGCCGGCGAGCGAGGCGCGCTGCTGGCCCTTTTCCCCAAGCGCCCGAGCCGCCGCCAAGCGATGCCTGAGAGCGGAGCTCACTCCTGGCCCGTCCTGCTGCTGAGTGCGCCTTTTTTTGAGGGGGGCCCTCAGAGGAAGGTTGCTGGACCTCCGTGTGTGTGTGTGTGTGTGTGTGTGCGTGTGCACGTACCTGTGGGGGCCCCACCCCATTCTATTTAATTTCGCGGGTACCAATGGGGGCTTTTCTCCTTTGGCAAGGCGATTCTGTGAGGGTTTTTTTTTAAATTTTATGTCGTGCCCTCCTCCCCCCCGCTAGGCGGTCGCCGGCGCTTCCTCCCTTCTTCGCTTCTTCGTCCTGCTGGTGGTGGTGGTGGTGGAAGTGAAGAAGGAGCCAGAGGGGGTCGTGGCCAGTGACAAGGGCTCGTGCGCCCCTCCTCCTCCTCGGAGCCCCAGCCGGGCTAAGGAAAATCCTGGGCGGCTTCCTCGGGCTCTTGCTCCGCTTGGCGGAAAATCTGATGCGGCCCAGCCTCACCCAGACTCTGCCTCCAGCGGCCCCCAGGTAAATTGAGTTTGAGACCCCTGCTATAGTGTCTGCCCTAAAGGGCTCAGGAACCCTGTGGCATTGGCAAGTTTTTTTCCTGGGAATGTTCTGGATCATTCTGGCATTTCTTCTTGCACATTGGAATAGATCATCTCAATATTAATGGGGAGGGTTTTGTTTTTGTTTGGTTTTGCAGCTTTTTTGTTTATTTTTCCTGGAATCACTGGGATGCACTGGGTCCTCCTGGTACCCAACACCCACCCACCCACACCTCTGGAATTGCTACCTGAGCTCTCAATTCCAACACAGTTTGCCCTTCTTTTTTGCCTCCCTTCTTTGCCTTCTTCCTGCCTACTTCAAACATTCTCCCCTTCTCTCTTTGTTTTACCTGCACGCCATTCTTACCACAATGTGTCTATTATTATTTTTTTAAAAAAAACTGTTCGTTCTTGTTCTATATATTTTTTGAAACAGCTGGACTCAGGAACAGCTGAGACATTCACTGCCCTTCCCACTCCTACTCCACTATTTCCTTCTTTCCCTGTTCCCAAACTTTCAGGTTTTTGCCCCACTGTTCTATTATTTCCATTTTAATGCTTTAGTTTTCATTTTTGTGCTATTGTGCAGAAGTGATAACTTTAAGAAACAAAATAAAAAAGCAGAATGCAGGAATAGCTGATATGCATTCTGTTATGCATTCTTTTTTCCTTTTATTATTTTAGTTGTTGTATGCTTTTCCTAATTATGTATACAGCACCAAGTAGTGTTCTCACTAATTTGGATGGTCAATCAATCAATCAATCAATCAATCAATCAATCAATGATATCCTTAGAAAATTAGAGTTGAGTGGCAGTAGGTCATGGAGGGGTGGGGACTAACCAACAATAAAATGCCCATGATTAAACATTACCAAATGACACATACACACAAAGTGCATGGATCAGCATATATCACTTTGGTACTGAGGTCCACATGAGCAGATAAAATATGACTCAGAAAGCAGGTATTTTTGTTTTGTTTTGTTTTTGGTCCTTTTTCTCTCTGTTGACATAAGTTTCAACTCTGCGTCATATGACCATCAGGATGCAGTACTGGTTTCATGACTGCAAATGTTCAGACTGGACAGACCCAAGCTTGTGTCAGGTATGGAACATAACTGAGTTTACTACTCATCCAAATGTTTGAGACTCCTCCTGCCCCGAAATTTCATTGTTCCTGAATTTCAGGTTAATGAACCATGTCATCTTAAACCCCTTCCTGTCTCTTGAATTCATTTGTACATATCTCTAAAATGCAGAACTTCATTATATTGTTTTAATAATCTCCCTGCATTACAGCATTTGTATAATTGTAAAGAACTATGACTATTGAAAATAAAAGAACTTTGATTCACTCAATGCATGTTGTCTTCTATATTTCTTTCGGCATTATTATTGACACGTTTTGCATTTTTTGAGTTTTTAGTCCACTGCATTAAGCAAAACCTATATATTATTTCTCGAGAGTCCCCTGGACTGCAAAGAGAACAAACCTATCCATTTTGAAGGAAATCAACCCTGAGTGCTCACTGGAAGGACAGATCCTGAAGCTGAGGCTCCAATACAGTGGTGCCTTGACTTACGAATGCCCCGACGTACGAACATTTTGACTTACGAACAGCTCCGTTCGCACAATTTTGCTTTGACTTGCGAACGGAGCTTTGACTTACGAACGAAAAAAGGCAGGACAAAAGGGCGGGAAATTTAAATGTACTAACCGCTGGTGGCGAAGATGCTGCTTCTTTGTAGCTCTTTCGCCCCAACGGTTCAGGAAAGGGATGCGGCGGAGGCGGCGGGGGTGGCCCAGCGGCGGGAGGCTTGAGCCTGGCCGGGGTGCTTCAGCTGCTCGCCTCCCGGCTCACCTCCCGCTCGCTCCTCACCGCCCTCCGTGGACCGATGCTGCCACTGGTGCCCGATGCCGGCTCCAGCTCCGGAACCGGCACCAGCGGCTGCTCGTCGGGGCAGCCGTGTCAGTCCTCGGCGCTCCTCGCTGCCCTCCACGGGCCGATGGTGGGAAATTCAAATGGCCTCCCGGCCGGGCTCTGACTCCTGGTGCTGGGTCAGTCTCCGCTGCTCGCTTCCCGGCCGGGCTCCCCGGGAGGCCATTTGAATTTCCCGGGCTCCTGCCTCCCGGCGCTGGGTCTGTCCGTGCTGCTCGCTTCCCGGCTGGGAAGCGAGCAGTGGGGACAGATGCAGTGTTGGGAGTTAGAGCCCGGCCGGGAGGCCATTTGAATTTCCCTGGCTCCTGCCTCCCAGTGCTGGGTCCATCCGCGCTGCTCGCTTCCCGGCCGGGCTCTGCCTCCTGGGCTTCTGCCTCCCGGTGCTGGGTCCATCCGTGCTGCTGGCTTCCCGGCCGGGCTCCAGGTCAAATTCTTACAAAAACACAAAATAAATGTTGAATGAGAGATAAAGTTTTTTAAAAGAATTATTAAAAGACTGTTGTTTGCAAACACCCAAATGTCTCTAAATTTAAATCTATAGCAACATGGTCTCTATTTTTTTAAAAACCTGATTGCCCTCCTCTGGACACATTACAGTTTCTTGATATAGTGGGTAAAGTGTAGTGCCCCATACTTGACACAGCTTTGCTCAGACTTTACTGAGACAACTACATCTGATTTTTCTTGCTCAAGTGCAGCATTTTACATTTGAAATTCAGGGTGCGATCAGATGGCTGCAAAGGCATGAGGCTGATTGGACTGGGAAAGGTTGCTTTAATAGGAGTAATCTATCTTAAAGCAACCCATCTGTCTGCTGGGGATTTGCTCCAGCTTGGACCTCAAAAGGAGAAGCCCTACAGCTGGACCAAAAAGGCCCAGCTTGGGCATGGATTGGGATTGGGCTGAAGCACATTTCCCTGTGCTTCATGTGGTTGCTGGAAAATTGATCACACCAGCCCTCTCCACAAGTGGCCCACATTGCAATATATTTCCCCATTGATCACACCTTGATTTTGTTTGTACTGGCCTAGTTTTCAAATATAGTATGATCATTTTGAATCCTTTTTATCTGCAGATTTAATGGACATCCCCTACATGCCCTTGTCCAAGTAATTTATAAAATACTGAATTATCTTGGGCCTAGGACAGGACTCTGTGGCATCCCACATGTCAGTCCAATCGAGGATATGATGAGTCATTGGTGAGTACTCTTTGAGTGTGGCCTGGCAACCAGCTAAAAATCCACCTAACAGTAGCATCATCTAGCCTACTATTTTCAGCCTTTTTTTTGTCCAGAGCCATAAATACAATATGAAAGAAATATAAGCTGAATTAGGATGGTATAAATTGCATAACAAACCTTACAAAGTGGTGTGTGAAGAACTGTTTTCACTCTGTGACCCCCTTCAAATGTGCTAGGGCCCTCCAGGGGGGTCATATGGCCCCTGTCGAAAATGGCTGATCAAGCCAATATATTACCAGCTTGATTATAAGAATATCCTGAGGGACTCTGTCAACAGTCTTGCTGAAATCATATTGTACCTACAACATTCTCCTTATTTACCAAGCTTGTCAGAAGAAGAGATAAGATTATTTTGCAATTACCTGTTTTTGAGAAACCCATGCTGGGTCCTAAAAATCACTGTGTTCTCTTCTAAGTGCTCTCACACTGACTGATTCATGATTTCTTCTAGGACCCTCTCTGGTGGTGTTGTCAAGAAGACCAGTAGGTAGTTGTCCATATCTTCTGTTTTTGCTCCTTTTTGAAAAGGGTGTGTGTGGGGGGGGTGACATTTGCACTCCTTCAGTCTTCAAGACCTCACCTGTTCTCCAAGAATTCTCAAAGAATAAAGACAGAGGCTCTGAGATTATATCTACAAGCTCCTTTAGAACTCTTGGATGGAGTTAATTTGGCCCTGGAAACTTAAATTTAAACTGCACAGTTCTAGGATGCCCCCAGAAGAAGGGAATGGTAAACTACGTCTGAGTACTCTCTACCTGGAAAACCCTGAAAAGAGTCACCATAAGTCAGACTTGACTTGACAGCACATTATTTTTTAAAGGACGGGTTCTGCATGCTACAAGGTATTAGTCATAAATCTGCTTACCCCATGAGTAGTAAGTGTTTTGTTCATAGTTTCCCCCCAGGAAACATACTGCAAGGTCTGACATATCCTGTCCAAAGGGGAAGGTGATAGAAATCCAGATTATTATTATTTTTACCTCATAGTTGCCAATGTACTTTGTTTGCTTGGGTAAAAAGCAGAGGTAGAGATTTCGGAAAGTGGCAGGATTAAGAGACTGGACAACAGCAGTAATGAAAAGGTTTCCAGAAAGGGGTGGGGAGCAGATTCTCAATTAATCTCTCTGTGGGAGATAACTTGGAGACCTCCATCGTACAATCCTATGCCAAATAGATAGTAAGCTTAGGTGTTTTTTTTTAAAAAGCTATCTCCAAATTAAGTTTGTCTTTTACTACATGCCATGTTTATTATATGGAACAAGGGTGCTTGCTTCTTATCCAGAGACAGAAAGACACAGAAAGAAAAGGGAAAGATATAATAGGAGAGGCAGATTCTATAGCACTATTTCCAGAACACTGGGGTGGGGGGGGTGGGGGTAAAAATAGACAGATGATACACTTTTAGCATGATCTTTTGTAAACAGTGACAAATCCAACGCAATGGGGCCTAGAAGATTATGGCAACAATGCTTTATGTCTCAGAACAGTGACAAGCTGCAATGCACTCTTGGGTCAAAGCCCACATCAATGGCAGCATGATGAAGTTTCAGAAAGAACAGCAGGCACCTTAGATTGCATTAAAAAAACTATAGAGCAAAAATATCCAAAGACTAGCGTTTATTTCTTTTCTGGCCTTTAGGCATTGGGACTAACTCCTGAGTCTTTTGTGAACATTGTCCCTGGGGTTATGTGCTAGCATGAAAGAACGAAGTGTCAAAGGTAGTTTTAAAAAAACAAAAAGAATCTGAATCAACAAACCTGAGCTGCTTTCCCTGGGTTTCACATTAGCCAATGATTCCTTCCTGGCTATAATCAGTGAGTTTATGGGTTGAATTTCCAAATCCTCTTCCTCTCCTTCTTCTTCAACAGCAGCAGCAACAGCAGCAAAGGAGAAGAACATACAGGACAGATTAGCTGCAGTAAATTTGTTCACATATAGATCCTTGTTTCAGCTTTGGTTAGCAATAACTGAAGGTGGATTTCCAGACAGATAGACAAATGTGCAGGAGGACTCCAACCTACTTTGATTTGTGTTGGAAATACTTGGTGTAAAAGACGTTGAAAGGGCTGGCGATACTAAAGAATGGCATTGAATAAGAATCCCAAGAAACATCTACTTCAGGGCTCCTCTGGAAACAAAAATGATTTGTTAGTAAAGACAGGTGCTGTGCCAAGTACCTTTTTGACTAATAGTTTTATCCTCATCTATGGTATCTGGATGCAGAGTTAGAGGCTGGGAGTTCAGTTCCCCACTGCGCAATCCAGAAAAGCTGCCAGCCTGTGTGGCCTTGAGCAAACTGCACCATCTCAGAATGCCCCAAGAAGAAGGAAATGGTAATAGACTTCTGAGTACCTTCTACCTAGAAAACTCTGGAAAGGGTTACCATAAGTCAGAATTGACTTGACAACATACTATTGTTTGTTTGTTTTTTTGTTTTACCTCCACTATTTTTGCAGCATGCTGTTGTTGTTTTAAACCCATGCAACTGATAGCCAATTTTGATCATTCAGTCTAGTGATTCATCTCCTGAGAGCTGGCTCATACAATGGATACATCTGTTGGGGAGCTGCCAGTGTAGCAGAAGCATGATCTGAAAGGGTCAAATATCTCCTCCAGACAGGTGGTTGCTGATTAGGCTGTCTCCAAGGTATCAACAAAATGCTTTCATTTCCAAAAGAAAGCACTAATTTTAGCATCTGGATAATCTTAAAGTTCTACCCTATATTCTCTTGGGTGTCAACTCAGTTTAACAACTTAATATCTTGGCTGTTCAGTGTAATATAGTATTGCCCTGGTTTGTGTCAATCACATCTCCATATTGGCAACCTCATATCTGCGGATGCTTTAAATTTTGCTCTAGTCATAGGGTGCCCATTCTGTCTGTTCTTGCCCAAATGATGAAGTTGTTTAAACATTACTCCATCCTTTGTGAAACCTTCAGTAGAAAGTGGCTCCTGTGCAACCAGAGTAACAAGAACCCACTAGATAATGTCACTAGATAATGTGTAATGTGCTATGTTTTCATGTTATGGATGCTATGTTTTTGTGTTTTATTACTATGTGTACTGGAGATGGCATTTAATTTCATTTGATGGAAGTACAATGACAATAAATTCTATTCAATTCAACTCAATTCATTGCTGTCCGATGCTTTCCTTTGATAGAGAGACATGGAGAGAGACAGAAGTGGCTCTGAGATCTACCTTGGATGAAATGGGCGACAACAAGACACCAATATGGTAGGAGTGGGGCATGCTTGGATTTATAGTCCAGAAGAATAACTTTTTCAAAGGTTTGGCCTTCACCATCTTCTTCAACAAGCCTATCCCTGTTTATTGGTGCATGACAATTCTTCCGTGCACAGCAACTTTTGATGTTTGATCAGGGGGAAGCCTGAGCAAGAAGACAATTGATTCATGGCCCTGAAATGGGAGGAAGTCAATCAGGAGTAGCACTGGTGTAGAAATAAAAGGGCTCCTCCATCTCTACCTATGGGAGTATCCATTTTAGAGAAGGGAAGTGGTTAAATATAATCATAGATTTATGCAAGGCACTTAATCTACCTCCTTTGGTCAGTACAAGGGATCCTCCTGAGCTACAGCATCTTCATCAGATAGCTGCCCAGCCTCTACTTGAAGACCTCCAGAGAGGGAGAGTCTACCTATCCAAGTAATGTATTGTGTTGCCATACTGCTGTTCTCATCAGGAAGTTTTTCCAACTGTTTTGCTCTTGGTTTTTTTCCTTCTTCTTGTAACTTTATACCACTAGATCTAGTTCTTCTGAAGCAGCAGGAGAGGGTTAGGGTTAGGGTTAGGGTTTGCCTTTGCCCTCTTCTATATGGGAGTCCTATAGATATTATAATCCCTCAAGTTGTAGATCTCTTCAGAAATAATACTTAAGGAAACTGGGACACTTTGCAGAAACAAACGTTTGGTATCTTTAACCTGTGGTTTTGTAGGACTTTTTTCAGGCTATCGGTGACCACATAGCATCTATCATAGTGTAGTTGCAATTTCTTGGTGTGCATTTTATTTCCTTCAGTTAATGTCAATGAACCTTCCCAATGTGGTGCCCTGCAGATGTTTTGAACTGCAAGTCCCATTAGGACCAGCTGACATGACCCATTGTGAAGAATGATGGGAACTGAAGTGCAAAACATATGGAGTATGGGAGAAGCTGATGTAGAGAAGATGCATCATTTAACAACAGTGAGATAAGTACTTACAATTCTTAGTATATGTAGTTCTGACATTTTACTTTATTGGCTCTTGCAATATAAGCAATGACAACTAGAATACCTGGGGATTAAGGCTGTCTTTTCATGACTCTGCTATCTTTTCTGCATTACCATGAGAAATCTGGAGAATAAAAGGCATGAGTAACATGTTTCCGATGTAGCAAATTGCTCTTTATTTAAAGATGCTTTCCCCCCCCAAAAAAGTGAACACCATTTAAAAACCTGTCAAAGACAGCATGGAAAGATAAAAATAAAAGTGTCAAGACAAAAACAAAAAAACAGCCAAACCCTGTTCTATTTCTCCTTTCTCCTCCTCTGAATTAATTTGCACATCAGTCAAAAATCTGTCAGTGCATATGCAATGTAAGTGACATGACTTAAGCTACTAAAAGCAGAGGAAAATAACAAATAGAACTAAATGCTGAAAAAAATGACAGCTATTATATGTGTTCAACTATAACAATACACTCCAAAGCTGATGAAGAAATGGTGACAGAACTGCCAATTATAATTGAGTGAAGTGTAAACAGAGATACAAAGTCTGCCAAGCAGAACGGCAACCAGGTGGCAATGCTCTTCTTGTGACACACCCATCCAGTAGGTGTCAGAACCTTCATAAAGCTGATCAATTTCTGATGCTTGACAGTAGTAACTGAGGCTCATTAGCACCAAAGATGGTGGAAAGGCTGAGAGGTTGACTGCATGGGAGTTTATTACACTCTGTAGCCCCCTGCTGGAATAGTTGGGATCGCTCTAAAAATATCAACTACATGATGTTTTTGTTAGAGCTTCCCGACCTGTCCCTAATGCAGACCGATTCATCCCAAATTAGTCTACGGTTAGAGGGTACTGCTTTTCCAGAGTGATTAGGATGGGTCCAAATGAACATGTTTTTTCTGGACATGTGATTGCCTAGATTGCTCCACTGTCCATTTGCCAATATCATGAAGTGGCTCACAAGTGAACCACTTCTGGATATTTGCAAATTAATCACTTCCCCTCCTTGGCACAGGGCACAAGAAGTGAGACACACTCTTTTTCTGTTTAAAACTATCACTGATGACATGTGTCAGATATTTTAAAAATTAAAAATATTTTCTCTGCCTTACTGGTTGAGAAACCTGGCAAGTTAAAGAAAAGATTTCTAAACATATTTTTCCATCTAACATAGTGCATCAGCAATAGCCTTAAGCAGGGAAAAAAAACCACTTTCCCTTCCTCTGCCCTCTGCTGAGTAGGGGAAGTGATGAATTTGCCAATATCCAGAAGTGGCTTGCTTATGAGTCACTTCATGATATTGGCTTTGGAGCAGTTGGGCTTGATTAGAATGATCTAGTGAAGTCTGACAGTTCCAAAGTGGCCCATATTAGCTCACTGCCTGAAGCTAGTGTAGCCATAGCCTGGCTTTCATGGGACAAAGACTAGGGCAAATGGCTTGGAGGAACTGCAAAGTTCTCAGAAGCACAATTTAAAATAACATCAGAAACCCTAACTGAAGTGAGCAGGGAAAACCCAAACTTGCACATTTGTACTCTTAGCTGATATTCCAGTTCGGAGCAGTGAAGTGTTCTTTCCCATAGACATGAACAGAGTAACACCGTAAATCTTATACCCACTTAATTTTGAGTAAATCCCACCTGAGTAGATGCACATAGATAGAGTCTATTTGAGACTGCAGTTTCTGCTATTATTCTGCTATCTTTTTGGCACAGGAAGTTTGAAAGCAATGTTAATGACTGAGTAATCAAACTCATTTTACTTAACCTATTCAAGGACATTTAGTTAATTGCCTTCTTTTTCTTCCCCCAGAACTATAGAGACTTCTTTAATGTTGATGGGGGTACCCCCCCACATGTGTTTTCAGTTAACCTACTGACATCTGGAAGGATGCTTCATCTCCTTCCCTACATCTTTTGGCTACAAAGCTGAAAATATTTGTTGACCTGCAACAGAAGTGCTTACAAGCTACATGAACGCTCATGACTGCTTTTTTGGGTCTCAAGGCAAGAGATGCTGAAAGTGGAAAACGTTTGATTTTATTGAGCATGGTGACTTTAATACCTGATTGCCTATCTCTTCTCAGTCCCCAAGGGTGCCATCATTCTCTGACTGACTGTGAAGATATTCATGTATCTTGCACACATTTGTTTTACTGTTGTTACACAGAGCAGGGCTTCTCCTGTGCCATTAAAAGTTCCCCCATGACATAACAAGGGTCCTGTCCCCCAGTCTCCTTTATTAAAAGCTGGAATGGGAAGCTGTTGAGCTGCAGCCCTAGATGCAATTCACCTTTTATTTTGAAGAGAAGTTTATTTCTATTTGAAAAGGTACTGTGACAAATAGTATTGTGGGCCTAAAGCAGAGCAGCCCTGGGTTGCCTAAACCAGCCATTACAATGAACACCATGTGCAAGTCTTTCAGAAGGAAAAAAGGACACGTGTTTATTGGTTACAGCAGCAGTATTAGGCTTAGCGTTGGGAATGGATTCAGTGCAAGGCGAGATCCAACTGCTCCCCAATGTCCACTACTAACATTTCCAGCATCAGCTGGAGATTCCACCTGGAGTGGCAGTCCCTTGGAGACCACACAGGTGTATGCCATGCTGTGGCTTCCTACCCTTGCAGTCCACCTGCCTGCAGTCCTAAATTCAAATCCCTGCCAGCCAGCAGGAAGGAACGACTTGGCAGCTGCCTTCCAGTGAATCCAGGCACTAGCTGCGACCATTTTGGAGCAGCCAGCTGCAAGCCCTCCAAGTGGCTTGTTGCAGGGCCAGGACAGTTCTCTAGCCACAACCAGGGGTCCCCATATATATATGAGTCCCTGTTATTTAGCAGATTTGATCAGATGTTCAAAATTATGTTTGTGTTAGAGATGAGAATGTCCTAACCTCACTCTTGTATTCCCCAGAACCCTTATGATTTGTCTCTGGCTAATGCAAGCTAGACAAAGGATCAAATAGAGAATCATTAGTATGCTGTGTGATTTTACCATGGTGAAATCAACCATAGTGAAATCATGCCGAGAAAGGCTTTAGAGGGCAAAGGGATTCTCTTTGGAAGACTGCTGCTTTTGGATGTACACTTGTATCTTCAGGTGCTTTGGAGAGAGAAGGACGACTTAGCATAATTACAAGAAAAAGTTTCTGAGTTTCAAAAATCAGCCTTCATCATTTTTGCATCAGAGAACTTATTTGTATTTCTCTTATTTCTACAGTAGGCTTATAACTAGAGATGGGGACGAATATAAAAATGGATCACCTTTTCCACAAAAATAGCCAATTCGTTAAATATTCATCCCTTCATATTCGTGGGTTCCAGAGACCCCCACGAATACGAAGGGACAAAGATTTACCCATTTTTTTTTCATCCTTTGTATTACCAAAAGAAACCCACCAAAAAACCCACCATTCTGCCTACCGGCTGCCGATCAGCTGATCGGCGGCAGATAGGCAGTCACCCCCACAGCCACACAACCCCACAGTCTACCCCAACCCCTTCCTCTCCCTACCTTAGCCCCCCCACCCCCACCGACACCCCCTTCCTATTAAAAAAACCCCACCATTATGCCTACTGGTTGCCGATCAGCTGATCGGTGGCCGATAGGCAGCCAACCCCCCCACACAGTCAGCCACCCCAATAGCCTACCCCACCCCCTTCCTCTCCCTACCTTAGCCCTACCCCCACCAACACCCCCTTACCTTAATGGCTGCTGCCGAGGTCTCCTTCTGGCCTCCCAGCCATGGCATGTAAAAAGGAGACTGTCTGCCCTTTGCAAAGATGGTGGCTGCAGCTTCATTTAGGGTAGGGAAGCCACAGCTGCCATCTTTGCAATGGGCAGCCTGGATTCCCTTAGCCTGCCTTAAGGGAATCCAGGCTGCCCTTTGCAAAGATGGCAGCTGCAGCTTCCCTACCCTAAATGAAGCCACAGCCGCCATCATTGCAAAGGGCAGCCAGTCTCCCTTTTTATATGCCATGGCTGGGAGGCCAGATGAAGACCTTGGCAGCGGCGATTCAGGTAAGGGGGTGTCAGTGGGGCTAAGGTAGGGAGAGGAAGGGGGTGGGGTAGGCTGTCGGGGTGGCTGGCTGTGGGGAGATGGCTGCCTACCTGCCATTGATCAGCTGATTGGCGGCCGGTAGGCAGAATGGTTTTTTTTTTTCCGTAATAGGAAGGGGGGCGTTATTTGTCACTTCATGGTGACAACTTCGTGTTTCATGAGTCGTCAACTTTTGATGACTCACGAAGCGGGACGACTTGCCAAAATGGTGAGTCGTCCCCATCTCTACTTATAACCTACCTTTCTTGCACTCTTTTGATTTTGCACATATATTTGTATCTTCAGATGTTTGGAAAAGTGGCCACTCAGCATGACGATAGGATAAATTCTTCTAAATTGTAAAAGCTGCCTTCATTACTTTTAGGAGATATAATTTATTTATAATTTATTTATTTGTTTAGTACTATATTCCACCTTTCTCCCAAAGAATGACACTCAAAGCTACTTAAATACTCACCTTCACTGTCTTCAATCATTTCATTCCCCCCCCCCTTCCATTCTGAAGTTAAAAGAATATAACAATGGAAGATGAGCAAATGTTGGCCTGAATCTGTTTGGTACAGCTAGGGTCACATCCATCCCTCTTGGTTAAATCTTGTTTCGTAGACCGAGTTAAGTCACATATTGTGTCATCACATGGATTGTCTAACCCTGGTGTTTGAATTTCATTTACTGCCAATGCCAGCTTTATTTAATATTTCCTTACTGGCTAGCATTTTTCATCTTGTCTGCCTTGTACTTCCTCCTGAGGGTAGAAGACAGCGAGGGGAAAAAAATATCACAATTGTGTTACAGACTCTTTCAAGCATGTGGAAACATTCCTCTTGACCTGTGGTTGGGATAATAAGCTTAACAACTGCTCTGTCAGATTAAAGGAGGGGGCAGTGGATTGTCACATTTGAAGAGTTCTAGTGGTGAAAGAGAGCAAATCAGTTCAGTATCCTCTGGGTATACATACTTCTCATGTGGCTTCATGACATGTAGTAGTATATTCATGTCTATGTTGTGAAAAGAGCTTGGGATTTATTTATTTTTATTTATTTATTTATTTATTTATTACTCCAGCTCCCAGAATGTACCTGCCAACATGACATGTGGCAGGAAGATTCTGGAAACTGTATTTTTTTATTTTTTTTGTTTTTGTTTTTAAATATCCTTTCTAAAGTCTAGTTGCATGTTTGGTACATTTAAAAATGTAAAAGTACTAGAAATTATGTATATAAAATGTAGCTTTACCTATTCTTCCCACACACACACAAACACAATTTCTAATGGTCCACAATGCATGATCTTCAGGGGATGCCCCTTACTTTCAGACAAATGTTTGAACAGGGACTATTAAACCAAGGAGATATATATATACTATTTGCACTGCCCTGTGGTTACCCACAAAATAATATATATATTATTCTCAATTGGCATCAAAAGAGGAAGAGAGTATGCTTTTTACTGTAGAAACTAAACAAAGCTTCCTTGACTTTCTGCTGCAAAGTAGCTGATCAAATCATTAATGTCTTCTGGTTGCAGAACCACAAAGGTTTAGTTCTAGGAGAGAAGAAGGTTGGAGACAGGGAAGGAAAGTGATAGAAGCAGGGTAAAGAAAAGCTGCTGTTGTTCTTTAGTTGTTAAGTCGTGTCCGACTCTTTGTGACCCCATGGACCAGAGCACGCCAGGCCCTCCTGTCTTCCACTGCCTCCCGGAGTTAGGTCAAATTCATGTTGGTAGCTTTGATGACACTGTCCAACCATCTCGTCCTCTGTCATCCCCTTCTCCTCTTGTCTTCACATTTTCCCAACATCAGGGTCTTTTCCAGGGAGTCTTCTCTTCTCATGAGATGGCCAAAGTATTGGAGCCTCAGCTTCAGGATCTGTCCTTCCAGTGAGCACTCAGGGTTGATTTCCTTCAGAACGGATAGGTTTGTTCTCCTTGCAGTCCAGGGGACTCTCAAGAGTCTCCTCCATCACCACAATTCAAAAGCATCAATTCTTCGGCGGTCAGCCTTCTTTATGGTCCAGCTCTCACTTCCATACATCGCTACTGGAAAAACCATAGCTTTGACTATGCGGACCTTTGTCGGCAAGGTGATGTCTCTGCTTTTTAAGATGCTGTCTAGGTTTGTCATTGCTTTCCTCTTGAGAAGCAGGTGTCTTTTAATTTCGTGGCTGCTGTCACCATCTGCAGTGATCATGGAGCCCAAGAAAGTAAAATCTGTCACTGCCTCCATATCTTCCCCTTCTATTTGCCAGGAGGTGATGGGACCAGTGGCCATGATCTTAGTTTTTTTTTGATGTTGAGCTTCAGACCATTTTTTGCGCTCTCCTCTTTCACCCTCAAAGAGGTTCTTTAATTCCTCCTCAATTTCTGCCATCAGAGTGGTATCATCTGCATATCTGAGGTTGTTGATATTTCTTCTGGCAATCTTAATTCCAGCTTGGGATTCATCCAGTCCAGCCTTTCGCATGATGTATTCTGCATATAAGTTAAATAAGCAGGGAGAAAGAAAAGCTAGCTCCCTTCATTGCCATTTGAACAAGTAATCAAAAAGGACCATGGCCAGTGCCCTTTTAAAGTCCCTCCCTCCCTTCTTTGTGGCTTAGCACTGGGACTTTCTCCTGGGGGCTGAAGAAAAGGAGAGGAACATTATAAATACAGTAGTAAGTCCAGGTCTTCAGAGCATACCATTCAGTCTGTGACCTGGCCTTGCTTTGTGTGTTTTCCCAGTCACTGGATTTTTCCCCCCAGAGCAAACTGGAAATGCATAAATACCACCATAGATCAGGACAAGGATTTTGACAGATTGTCACCAAAAGGGCACAGGGCAGGGCAGGGATCAATCTGTGCACGGGCATGGATCGGTGGGCCTATGCACACCACTAGTCTGCAGCAAAGCACCTTACCTTGAATAACTGCTGGAGGAAAGAACTGGCAACTAGTAGATGTGTATGTAATATGATGATATATGATCATTTTCTTTTACATTTCCCAAGAAACATACTGCAGGAAAGTTATGCTAATAGGCATCATCACCATAATTGGGAATTTAAATGCACAAAAGTCACAAAATGAGAATGAATGATTCCCAGAGCTATAGTGATTCCACAACTAATAAATGTGTATCTGTCTGTTCTTGAAAAGAATGAATAGTACAGTCATTTCCCCATTAATATCCCCACATATTTTTTTTGGTAGAAAAACGTGTTTCTGTTTGTTTCTAAGGCAGGAGGGGAGAAATCAGTGACAGTACAATATTGTGTTCCACACCTTTTACCCCTAACCACTCCGACTTTCTCAGTAGCATTTCAACAGGAAGGTTGATCTATAATCTGGCAGATCCGTGCTGCATTTTTAAGCACAAAAGAATCATTGAGTGAAATCAGCATAATATTGAAGATCTCTCTTGTAATTTGCTGTTTTAGAGACTTTTCACAGTCTAAAAGTTACAGAACTGATGGTCAAGTTTCAATTGGTGGATCAGCTTGTCACATTAATTTCTGGACCCTCACATAAATACTAGAATGTAGTTAGGATAGTAAATATTTATCATTGAATGTAGTCATGTGTGAAAGATTTGAAAAACAGAAGGAGCAATGGAAATGTCTTAAAACTATTGATACTGAGTTTTTACAAGATAACAGATGCTGAGATAATGTTTGGGTGACAACTTAAACTTGTAGAAGCCCATCATATTTACTGATGGCCTGGAATTCGACCTCTTAAAGCAGACTTCATTCAATGAAAGCTTCTGTCAGGTAAAATCTGTTAAGCTTTAGGGTTCTACAACACTCCTTTGTTGTTTTTTTGTTGGTTTTCCAGCAACAGAATAGCATAACTATTTTGCCTCTCCCCCAGAAATCTGAATGGAACTGAATTGCATCTTGAACATTGGGAAACTCTTAAGAATCTGCCTCACCATCTACCTTGTCAAATCTCCCAAATATGGTACTTTGTTGAGAGAAAGTAGCCAAAAACTCTGATTAATAGTTCAGACATGGTCACATACACATGAGTGATAAGTGGCACAGCACCCATTTATACTTTGTCTACTCGGGGAGAGGAGATATGGTAGTATTTTTTAGTGTGATCATTCAGTGTTCACCACAGGTCTACTTCTGGTGATTGGTATTCCAATATGGCTATTTCCCACTTGAAGGCTAAGCTGGACATGTATGGATCACAGCACTCAGTGTGTCTCACACCGCTCAGATGTTTCTGGTGACAAGTTCACACTGTTGCACTATCATAAGCCTTCAAAAATGTCTGCAAACAGATGTTAATTGGTCCAAAGTGATTGATATTTTGTATTTTTAAATTGGGAACAGTCTTCTGGGGTGCTGTGTGTGTGTGTTTGTATGTGGTATGGAAATTTTGTTTACAAAAGTTGTTTTCCTTCCGCTAACATTTCTGGATGAGGAATTAATATCTATATATTCTCATACATATGTATGTATGTGTATATGTATGTGTGTGAGAGAGTGAGCGAGAAAGAGAGAGAGAGAAATTCTTCAGATATATTATTGCTGGCAAATGATTCACTCAGCAAAAATGTTCACATTAATAAATTATAGAATATTCATGAGGATACTGCTCCGCTGGGAACAAGAATGTTAAATGATATCAATTCTACTTGCAGAAATGTGTGTGCTCTTATGCATGTCAATTTTCCAAATGTATTGCTTTAATGTATATTTTTTGCATACAGTCAGAACTTATATGGACCTACAATAAATATGGAAGAAACGTGTTATAAATATATATATTGAATTAATTTGCAGATTTGTCTTATTATATGGAAGGCAATGAACATGATGGGGTAAATCTGAGTTGGAAATGTTATAAACATTCGTTTCCTTGAAAATGACAGATGTCTACTGAATGTGGAATCATTGTAGAGTGATAAATCTGGGATAATAACAACTTTAAATTACTTACCTGAGCAACTATCTGTTGCCAACTATAAAATATTAATTCTTAATAAGTTAGGAAACTAAAATGAAACTCTCAGATATTATTTGTTCCTCTATTTTTTGATAGAGGAATTGTAGTAGTAGTTTTTCAAGTGCTCTCTCAATACAACAGTCATAGTCACAGCCCAAGCAGAAAGCAAAAATGCAAGTTGTGGTATTGATCCATTTCAACAAATCAGTTCTAGCAGTTTTGAGGAACAGGGTTTTTGTAAAGCTTAGGGAACTTAACTGTCTTTTCATGGCCAAGCCTTCCTCCCAGTAATTCCTATTAGAATGGGAACTCACAATATATTACTCCAGGGACCATACATTTTCTCTCCACAGGCAATTGTGAAGATTGCAGTCAGGCTCAGAGGGGACAGCCCCCCCAGGAGGGAAGGTAGAGAATGACATTATTGTTCCTGCTAATCAAAAAGGGCTGTCTTTTGACGCTGTAAGCCCTGGTTTCATAACCACACTTTATATGAATTTATTGTTCTCCAGATTCAACACGTAAGTGGCAAAAGAGGATGTGTCCAATGGAATTGGATCAGATGTGAAAGAAATATTGTGTTGATGATGATGATGATGATATCTTAGAACTGCAGAATTGGAAGGGAGCCCATGGATCATCACGTCCAGCTCCTGTCAAGGAGGCACAGTGGGGAAGCAGAATTCCAAGCTCTAAACCACTGAGCTATCCAACAGTTTGCTTTATCTCACACTACCATTCCGCTTATATTCAGGTACCAGCATCCTGAAGATTGCCAGGTCTGTGGCACTTATTGAATGCATTCAGTAGGTCTGTAGTATGAGGATGGAATGGCATGAAGACTGGAGAAGGCACAAAGGAGATCTCCATGGATTCGTGAAAATACTTCCCATGGTGATATATGCAACAATGCAGATTCTCCTTCCCCCAAAAAAATTCTAAATGGTTACCATGTAAGGTGTTATACATCTTTGAATGTGATCACTGAATTTTTTTCTCTCCTGTATTTTATGTAGAATTTTGTGCCATTTGATTGCCTTGAGACACCCTGATCCACATTGCAGAATTTGTGGGACATGTTCTGCTTCTGTTACAGTTCTTAAAGCAAACTTATTGCAAACAGCTCATAAAATAATGTTTTCAAAGCGCTACTGCCTTCTAACTGATTTCAGATTTTGCTCACAGCTGTAATTTATTTGAAATGCATCATATCATTTACAAGGCAAGGCATTTGTGAAATGGCCAACCATTTCCCCACTGCCATCCAATTTAGCATGTTGTTGACAAAAATATATTTCATTCTCAACCTAAAGACAATGAAATCAATAAAGGATAGTTTCCAAATCAGAATGTGTATTAACAATTCTTCTTAGGGATTTTAGTTAAGTGGGCAAATAATCTGTTTTTCAGCATTCTAGCAGACTGTATTGATTTGAGAGTCGTTAATATGAAGCAAATCATGTGTGGTGTCCATCAAACTTTATTTGTGCGAGGTCTCCAAAAGTTTGTAAAAGTGAATTTATTGCAGTTTTTAGTAAGAATGAAGAAGCTGTCTTAGTCTATTTCAGCATGTTTAACAAATACGATGGTGTGTGTGTGGGGGGGAGGCTTTTAGTACCTTTAAGATTTACAGAGTTGTGTTTTTTTTTAAAATCAGTGTGAGCTGTTATGGATTACAATCCATTCCCACCCACCCTGGTCAAATGGACTGGATGTCTACTCATTGCACCCACGGGCATGACACCAGCAGCATAACTTTCAGCAGCAAATTGCTGCAAGTTGAGATGTCACATTGGAATCTCCTATTGGATACCAATCGTGTGACTCGGAGGGCCATCAGAAATGCCTACTCTGATTTCTTAAACTAAAGCAGTTTGGTGCTAAAAAAATTTCTGATGGTGTTAATCCTGGTGGAAATTGACCATAGGATCAAAGCATGAATTATAATATGCATTATTAACAGTTTTGTTGTAGCTATGGATATATGTGTTACCTTGTAATTCCTTTGGTTTCCATGCTTAGCCTTAGCATAGATCTCACAAAGTGGAAAATATGATTTTGATTCTTTCTTGCAGAGAACTCCAGCCAGCACTGGAAAGAACTCACTATTCTTCTCTTTTAGAAGTACAGTGGTGCCTCGACTTACGACCATAATCCGTTCCAGAAGATGGGCATAAGTCAAAATGGTCGTAAGTCGAAGCACCATTTCCCATAGGAATGCATTGAAACCCCATTAATCCATTCCGGCCAAAGAAAAAAATCACAAAAAAAAAAATCACTGCAAGACTCATTGGAAACACGATTAATCCCTTCCGGCCGAAGGGAGGGGAAAAAAGAAAAGCAATCAAGCGTGCAAGACCCATTTCAAATGCACAGAAAACAAACGGAGCAGATTGGAAATGCACATGGAACAGGTTGGAAATGCAAAGAAAACAAAGGAAAAAGCAAGGGAAGCATGCAGGACCCATCAGAAATGGGAAAAAAAAACCCCAAAAGCAACCAAACCCCCAAGACCCATCGGAAATGGGGGGACCCAAAAAAACAAACAACCCCCCCAAGACCCATCACAGCACAGAAACATAACCTCCCAAGCCTAAATCCACGCTGCAAAAACACCCAGAACAGTTTTTTAAAAGCAGAAAACAGCACCTTACCTTACCTAATAGGCAGTCCCAAGCCTCACGCTCACTGAGAAGCAGAAGCCAGGCAGTCCCTCCTTGATCGCACTCACTCTAACCATCGGGGTGAAAGAGCTACAAAGAAGCAGCCTCTTTCACCACCTACAGTTAGCAATTTGAATTTCCTGCCTTTTTTCCCTGCCTTTTTCTGTTCGTAAGTCAAATTGGTCGTAAGTAGGGACGGTCGTAAGTCGAGGCACCACTGTAACTTACACAAAAGTTGGGAAATGCTGATAACACTGAAACTAGTATAAATTATTTCTGGGCATAATGGCCAATATGATTAATTTATTTCCGGCTCCTAAATTAGGAGTCAGTGAGATCAACAGAGCAGGGAGGCACAACTTGTGGTTTTCCTGGTCTGCTGCTCCCAGTGTGCTCTGGTAGGGTTGTTCATTCCAACAATATAAGCAAAGTTTCCCATCCTTGGTCTATGAAAGCATAAGGTTCAGAAGCCTCTTGTTCCCTGAGATCTCAGAGTCAAACTGCCCTGTGATGTCACAGTGCATAAATTGCAAAATGTATGTGTGAAAGAGAGACAGTGTAGAAGCTCTGTGATTAATTTGAAGACCAAGGGTGCGGCCTTCAACAACAACAGCTGCAGTTGATGAAAAACTGAATGGTGCTTCTGAGTAAGGATGAATATCTGAACAAGTTCTCCTTCTTAGCAACTTTCCATGCCAAGGCTTCTCACTGAGACTTCCCTCCACATCACTGGGATTTCTGTTTCCCATGCAAATAAGACCACACTCTCTCTATCTATCTCTTTCTTTTGCAGAAGAAACAGCCATATTCTGCACAGCCTAATGCTCTTTCCTGGGCATCTTGTGCTGTTTTGAGCAGGAATTGTAACAATTCTACACAGACTGATTTTTTTTTTTTTTTGCAGAAAAATAATGATCACCAAGTAACCACCAAGAAACCCTTGTCAATTTCTCAAAAAAGCGCCCCCAAACAATATTGTATAGAGAAATCTCACAGTGAGAAACAAGGTGGGATTTTGTTCTCCTTGTTTCTCACAAAGAGCAAGATATTGCAAGATTCATGTCCCTACTTCTGAACCTGATTGAATGACATGTTATGGAGCCTAAATTCCAGGGTTGCCAGGGTGAAAAAATACCAATTCTTTGTGATTTCAAGTCCAAAGCCAGAGACCCAGAAAATGAGCCCTAAAAGCTGAGCCTCAGGGAAGGCCTAGAGTATCCAAAGTGTGTTTCTGTCTTTCTGTGGGCATGGGAGGTGATGCAGTAGACAATTTGAGCAATGCTGAATATTTCATGGTTTTGAGGAGAGGAATGAACCCAGAGTGCAGTGCTCTGCTGGGCTCAATCTAGAATGGCATTTGCTATGGAAACCAGAGCACCAGTAGCAGATGTACATCCTATCTTACCTTAGACAACGTCTTGAGTATTTGATCTCAACACTGCAATTTATAGTGATCATAAATGTGTATGAGAGAGCGCTATCGTAGTGTAGTGTATAGGGTGTCAGACTAGGTCTGAGGAGTCTAGGTTTAAATCCCTGCTTGGTCAAAGAAACAGAGAGGATGTGTGCACTGATAAAACTATCTCTTAAATAGCTCACATACCTCAGAAACCCTACTGAGGTTACCAAAAGTCACAACTGACTTGACAACACATCACACTCACACATTTCCTCTGTTTTTTCTTTCCCAGCTGTCCCATCTCAAAACATTAGTTCTTCTTACATTGCTATTGCCAGCCTAGTGTCTCAGCCTATATTTTCCGTAATTCATAGCAGCCATACGGCACACTTCTCCTTATCTACTTAAAAGCAGACTCTTGGGCCTAATTAAGAGGAATATGCAGCCAAATGTTTATGATACTGCTAATGACGCTGGTGTGCCTCACTCGCCATGCTACTCACTTATGCTGCAAAGTGTAACAATGTTTCATCTGAAGTCAACATCTTGACATTACTGCTAAACTTTAGATAGAGGGGCACTTTAGTCTGACCTCTATTGTTTATGACAATCCATCAAAAACAACAGGAAACTTGACCAGAATATCAACTATCTCATTCTTTAGTATAATCTAGTTTTCAGAATGAACTACGTTTGCTTTATTCTAAAGAGCTAAGGTGACTATATTTCTCTTCCTTCCTTGTTTGTTTTTCAGCACCATCTTACTTTCTTTCATACCACAGAATAAATGTTTATAATTTCAATAATTGGTTAGTGAGAATTTCATGAAATCCAACTATGATAACATGACAGAAATAGGTTCTTTGTAAAGATTAACACTAGTTGTATCTTTGGACAAATTAACCCTTGACAATGTGCCTTGTTTCATTCTTTTGCATTTACATTTTACATTCTGTTATCACCCACCAGAATATTTGTATAATATATAAATATTATATGATTATATAATGTGTGTGTGTAAATACCTTTCAGTCTGATGATGCTTATGGTGAGAGCTGTGGCCGGAAGTGTTGCATTAAAATCAAAACCAGAAGAAATTAATAGATTTGGTGAAAAACTGAACTCACTAAAGCTGAAGATAAATATGAGAGGCCTTCATTTGGGAACAGAACAGGCTAAGAGGTCTTCAGCACACCCCACTTTTAGCCTTACAAAGAGTGTATAGTAGCGGATTTGTACCAGAAACTCACACTCACCAGTTCTATTATTTAGAGGGAATGTTACATAACTATAAATAGTAGAAAAGGGTCCACAGTTTAGGTAACTGTTAGAAAGCCTCAAAACCTAATTCAGTGATGTTTATGATGTAGGGGACAAATTTTTTAAAATTAAATTGGTGTTCAATTAACATTTAGGTTTGGTGACTATAATAGAGCTAACCGGGGGGGGGGGGGGAGGAGACAAATTGCATCGATTATTTTATTCTTTCTCATGGCCTCTGACATTCCTGGTAAAGCTTTAGGAGAAAGAAACAGCTATATGGATTTTTGAAAATCCTATTTCCCACCCAACTTTAAAAACATCAGCTATGCCCTGATCAGGACTCATCTGGCACATGCAAGAATAGCTTGCGTCAGATGGTACAGTAACTCTGCTTAAATTAAAAAAAATCATTTCCAATGTTATCTCTGTGTATATTAATTATCAAATCCATATTTATGTATGGGGTCTTTTTTGTGTGATGCATGTCATCTTTTTGCTGTTAAGTTAGGTAACCATGCTAATGAGACAGAGGTGCTCCTGGTCATTCAAAAGGCAGATCAAGGAATAAGGATGCTGCCATGCTGCCTGTGCTGGATGGGGTTGCACACCCGCTAAAAACACACGTGCACAGCATGGGGTTTTTTCTGGATTCATCTCTGAGACTGGATGACCAGTTTCAATGATGGCCAGGAGTGCCTTTTTTTAAGTGCTTTTGCACAATTAAAACTAATGAGCTGCATCCGTTTCTGGAAAGGTCTGATCTGGCCACGGTGACACATGCCCTAGTCCCATCCTGGCTGGATTACTGTAACACATTCTGTGTGGGGCTTCCTCTGGAATGTGTTCAGAAACGTCAATGAATCCAAACAGCAGCAGCCAGATTGCTAACAGGGGCTGGTCACAGAGATCACATAACTTTCCCTGTTATGACAACTCCACTGGCTGCCAATCTATTTCTGGGCAAAATTCAAAGTGCTGGTTCTAACCTATAAAGCCCTAAACGGCTTCAGTCCAACCTATCTCCTGGGCATTAAGATTATCAGGAGAGGCCTTTCTCTCAGTCCCACCATCTTCACATGTGCATTTGGTGGGGACATGGGAGAGGACCTTCTGTGTTGATGCTCCCACAGGAGGCCAGACTGTCCCCATCTTTCCTGTCCTTCTGCTAGCAGGCAAAGGTCTTTCTCTTCAGGCAAGCTTTCCCTTTCTGACTGGCTGCATAAATGGTTTTTTTTATTTTTATGGATTGTTGTGCCTTACTGCTTTGAATATGTTTTTTCTGTTGTTGCTGTTTACCATCTTTTAGTGTGGTATTTGTTTGATATTTTTAAAGTATTTGTATACTTATTGTTTTTCACTTTAAATATTGTCTTTTAATGATGTAATCCATCTTGGGTCCTTCTTAAGGAGAAAGGTGGGGTAAAATATTTAAATAAATAAGATAAATTATGATTTTGTGAAGGAAATGTTTCCTGCCTTTGCTGTTCATCCATCAGGGCAGGGGCTGGGGAGGGGGAAGAAACTGTATTTACTTATCTCCTAATTTCAGTTTTTAATCTCAAGGATTTTTTCCATCTTGGATATGAAGAAACTACAAATTTTTCATATTGCAATTGTGGACTGAAATATATTTGTTAATCTTCTCTTCAGGAATATGAATAGTTAAACTTAAAAACCTTACTGAATGCTTTGTGAACATTTACTCCGCTTTGAACCACTCTCCCATTTAATTTTGTTAGATCAGCAGCATCCCATTCCAAGAATTTTTGGGACTAAAACCTGAGACTAGGGGGCACATACTTGTGATCTGGCATGGATGTGGCAGTGAGCCTTGGTGTCAACTGTAAATAAGTGGAAGTGGGTGCCTAGGGTTTGAAGTGACCTCACACACATTGTCTTGACTTTCTCTCAAAAATCAAAAGCATCTCAGTTGCTTGTCCTGAGATTTCTCCCCCTATGTAGAGACCCAGGAAAGCATGACAATTCAACACAAATTTATTCAGCATCCTAATATTTGCAAACTCTAATCCGTTTTTCCTTTTAAGGCAAACTTTTAGGCAAGTTAAAATGCCTCTTGCCTCATTTGATTTGTTTTTGTTTTGGTTTTTTTGGATTAAATCTAACACAAAGCCAGTATACTTTCCCGCTTGTCTGAAAATTAAGGTTTGTTTTTACAAGCTTTTGGAGCATATGTCTTGAAACAGTGTGACCTTTTCTACATGGGCCTGCAAAACATTGTCTCTAACATTCTACTCTATTCAGCTTTAATAAAAAAATATTTGTGGCATGCTCTGGACTACCATTATCTCAGAGACTGAGGCAGCTCTGGCACTGTCCTTTCATAGGTAGGGGATTTATGCGATGTCACTGTTTGGTCACAATAATTTGAGTTCACTTTTTCATCAAGGTAAAATGAACAGCAGAGTTGGCAGGTGTATTAAGAAAAGAGGGCTGGTGTCAGGACACGTTTGCTCTAAAAATGCAATGTCTGTCTCTTGGGATTTTCTTTCTCCTTCTCCGACTGACTTCATCTTGTGTGTGGGGAGAGCCAAAGCCCGTTACTTTCCACAGAAAGTACATTTAGAACTAATGCATTTTAGACTGACCCAAAAGGCAATGCACATGTAACATGTTCACTTTATCTCCATTTTGCTTTCTGCACAGCTTGTGAAAGAGCCAGAAGAGAGCATGGACTGCTGCCTACATGCCTCTGGAGATGAAGATGCTTTGTTCCTCAGTGACTCCCTCACAGCTGGTAAATTGCACAGATAGCCATATTTAATAGTATGTGCATACTTTGTACCCACATTTACTACCACAAAACTGCTTTGAAATGACTTGGAATCCTTTCATAATTAATCACAAATGGATTATATGTTTCCATTCATCCACCGTTTACAAATGTGTCACAAAATTGCTATAAGAAGGGAACAACAAAAAAGCTTTTTTGGTACTCTCCCTGGGAAGGATTTTACAGCTAAAATGATAAAATTATGTTACATTGGAAAGCATCCTATAAACTCCACTATCCCTCCTCTGCTCATTCCAGTTCCGTCACCTGCTATGCTTATTTGAGACCTATTTCAAGAAGCATAGGGTGAATGTAGGTGGCTTCTAGGCAACCAACTCTATGCTGTATATTTCTTTTATTATGGTAAAGTATTACACATGGGGGCTGTTTCACTGTGACTATAAAAATGTGTGCACAATCAAGCTCTTCTCAGCTCCACTGATTTCATTGAAATATAGCGGATGCTTAACTTTGGCTGAATAAAGCTAAATAGGAATAGGTGACAATTTTGTTTCAAAAATAACCAGGAGTCTTGTGGCTCCTTAGAGAGAGTACTGAGTTTTACATGGCATCAGCTTTAGTGGACCATAGCCCACATCTTCATTGTCATCATTGTCATCATCTTAGAACTGCATCTTAGAAATCACTGAGATGCATGGAGCAGTAGGCTATAGTTCTGCACCGAGTTAAAATTCACAAGAGTTTGGCCTATCTGTAGAAATTGAATTGTCTGCACTGAAATCTTCAATTATTTATCTGCTCCTGAATAAGAAGTAATAAATCCACTGTTCATGAGGAGTTTTCTGAATTGAGTTTCCTAGGAGGATGAAGCTTCAGAACCTGTATTATTTTAAGTCAGATGAGTGGTCCTTCTAATTTGATGTTGTCTATGCTGGCTGGCACAGGCTCTCCAGGGTCTCAGGCAAAAATTATTTTCCTGGTGATGTCTGGAAATGCTACAAATTGACCTTGGGACTTCATGAGTGCTAAGCATGCACTCAGAGCATAACGTCTGTTTCCATGTTCTGTTCCAATATAGTTGGACCAAAATGTCTCAGAAGACTTCCCCCTGTGAAACATCTATTTTCCCCCTCTTTTTCTCAACCCTCTCCTTTTTAGCCTGTTCTAAAGAACCTTCTCCATCTCATTCTCTGTGGTTGCCAATACCTACCCACCAAAGTGCTCTAGAATGTTGGTTAGCGCAGGGTATTGTGAAGGAGACAAAATGATGCTAATTCTCCGTCTGCCCTCTGAAAAAACCTGAGGGGAAAGAAAACATTAAGAAGCTGTGCTACTGATCCCCTTGCTATAACTGGTTAAAACAATAAAAACCAAATCAAACAACTGTATTGCTGGATTTCTTCTCCCACTGGAGAGTTTTGCTGAAATGATTGCTACTTCAGTTTTCTGACAAACAATTTCAGGAAGTCATTTGCACACAACTGCCAGTTGCTGGAACTGGAAAGCAGGACAAAAATCACATCCTGGCTTTTGCCACCAACTAGAGGACAAAAAGCTTTGAAATTGTGTGGACATTTACTGGTGTAACGGAAGACAGCTTGTAGAGAGGTGCTTCACTCAAAGCTTTTTGGTGGGAGCTGCTGACGGGACACTTCACCCGAAAAATTTTTGGAGTGGCCCTTCCCAGCTCTGTACATGGGTTCTGTTACAACATTTCATAAGCTACCACAAAACTTTTCAAAATCATTTTAAATTAAGTGCTCTTTAAATTAAGGTATTCTAACTTTAAATGCAGGATAAGAATCATCTCAATAAATAAATAAAATCCATTTTCCACTGAAGGAAGTTCTTAGAATTCAGGCTTCTTAGAATTCCATATAATACCTTTCCAAAAGAGAATCCAAAAAAGCCATTTTCTAAGTGACTTTATTCTATATGGTGTCATTGTATTTCCAGCTCCCCTACACACATGCCCACATAATTGTCTATGTAGGAAAACTTGTAAAAGTAGCACAAAGGGCTGCAGTTTATATCATCCAAGCATCCTTTCTTCCAGCACACCTTTTTATACTATTCTTGGCTCGCTTTTCACAACTGCTATTGAACCCTCTTTGTTACTGCATTTGGCTTTGCTTTCACTGTGGAGCAGGTGTGGGTTTGATTTCAACTGTAAGGTTCATGATGAATACCCATCTCTTGCACTCTGGTACTGAAACAGCTGACACAAATATTAGACACAATTTACGGGTCTGTTGCCTTCTTCCTTATCTTTGGATGCCATCATCTAGTTTCAGATGTTTTTAAAATAAATAAATTAGGAGTGTTGCAACATGTGAGCAGAGGAATGATATCATAGTCCGAAAATTGTTCTGGAGCGAAGAACATTCAAGGAATGGCAGATGTCTGGTGGCCAGAGCTTGTCTTTTTACAGTTACTAACAGATGAATCCAGACTTGGGGAGTTTTTAAGAATTGGACTGAGCCCTCAAACACCAAGCCAACGTAGATTTCAGGGTTTTTGTAGTCTGCAAAAATGAATTTTTCCAAGCTCTGTTGAACCCCCTTTACTCTTAACATACTAAATTACAAGTTATATAACCAGTGAATGCTTATTTAAACACTTGTCTTTTTTTCTAGGAATGTGACAGTCTGTCTTGAAATTGCAAGACAGCCTGTAGAGAATTCTCAAGCCTCCACAGGAGGTGTTTCCCCCAGGATTAGTAGCAAGACCCCAAACACGCTGGAGTCATGTTTCGTGCAGTTTGCATATTATTACAGATTATTTTCCTTTTGTGAAGCTA
Organism: Intellagama lesueurii; assembly: GCA_037013535.1. Taxonomy (NCBI): domain Eukaryota; kingdom Metazoa; phylum Chordata; class Lepidosauria; order Squamata; family Agamidae; genus Intellagama; species Intellagama lesueurii. The sequence continues at coordinate 50,734,713 of JBAJHW010000003.1, read as the reverse complement.
AGCATGCATATACATGCACACAAGTACATAGTAAACTCAAAAGGACACTGTAACTGCTCAGAAAGGGGGGGGGGGTACCATTTAGTGCTTCTACTTTTTAATGGTCCATACAAGGAAGCAATTATTGTTCTAGTTTTAAATTGTACTTATTTACAGAAATGCACAACAAATTGGTCTCACAGGTGTAAATTCTCTTCAAGACGGAGAGAAACAATTTCACTGTCTTGCAGGCTTGGAGAATTTGTGTGTGTCTGCTTTACTGTTTAGCAGTTTGAGTTGCTAGGCCCCATGGCTAATCCACACAACAATTTGTAATAAGCTTAACTCCAAGAGAGCCACCAGTATGTTCTCTCAATTTTAATATTCTAAATCAGTTCTGTAAATATTTCAAAGCACATGACCTACCATCTTCTGGTTCACTTCATGTTTCTAAAACGTTGTCAGTTCCATCATAGTAAAGATGCAGATCAGAGCTCACTCAATATACACAGACTATCTGAGAAGTCTATTCATGTTGGTTTGCAAACACTTTTTACAAACAAAATGAAAAGAAAGTGTTCTTAATCACATTTGTAAGCATGTTGATTATTTGTTTCAACTCTTGTAATAGGATTTGAATATTTGTTTGTTTAGCACCGATCTATAGGGTGAGAAAACTGGGAGAACAGGAGGGTTCTATGGAAGTTATATAGGTATTTTAGACTTTCTTCTTTGCTGTGGCCCTAATTCAGATAGGGAAACCCCACCCCAACTTAATTGGGAGTATAAGGCAGCCTAAATCTATCTAACTGGGTAATGCTGTACACATGCTTTTCTAACTCTAAACTTCTGTGAATAACATCACAAGTACGCAGTTAATGTTGGATACTGCACTATGGAATGAGCTGTTTACAAATAGTCCAGAAGTAAAAGACATTTCTAGGACTAAATTGCCTCTTTAGGAGTACCATATCCTGCAAGTTAGAGTCACCATATTCCAAGGCCATTCTCTTATTTTAGTATTTAGGAGCTGCCTAAGAGCATACGCTAGTTTATGTTGAGTACATACAGTTGTTTGGACACAATGGTGCCCATGCGGATTCTCTGCTGTGTAAAGAGCTAAGTACATAACAAGTGTGGAGTGCCACTGAGTCAGAGAAGACGAATCCTCACCTTGGGGAGCTGTAGTGATGCAAATGAACACAAAGGGACTGTTTCCATGAGAATGTTCTCTCATGCCCAAGTGTTACCATCCACAGTATATCTCCTGAGATTAATCCCATGAGCCAGAACGATAACACAGAATGTCTCACTATTGCTGCTCTTCACACATTGTTCACAAACAAACTGGAATGTTTTCCAGTGGATTTTATCATCTGGAATGTGCCAAAAGCATTCAACACTATCTTAAGGAGATAAAATGTAAGCTTTCTGTGGCACAGTATCAAAAACAGTAGCAGTAACATATCTCTCCAGCAAAAGTAATCTATCTGAATAGGGGAAATTGGTTTGATATATTTCCTGGAGTTTCTAAATATTGTAGCTTTGTTTTAGGAAGAGTAGCAACTAACAATCTATTAATTAAAACCTCTACATTGTTTTATTTGGTAAACACAAAAATATAACATTGAAAACATTACTCACAATTTTAACCAAAGATCTTGAAAAAGATCTTTTTTTGAATTATGACACTAAGAATCTCCCAGGAAACAGGGAGGGATTCTCAGAATTTAGGTCCAAAAATTAACTTTTCCATATTCTGACTTTAACATATTATGACTTGACTCTCTGGATCTATAATAGGGTTGTCACATAAATATGCTTCCTCCATGTTTTATCCCTCTCTGTTTCCTCACACATAATCTATGCATTGCTTTGAATTCTGGGTTGGATATTATTTCTTTTGAGGATAAGAATTATACTCCCTCTAACTTATATAAATAGTTTATACTGTCTGTTTATGCTGTACTGTTCTCATTCTTTTTCTCTTTTCTCTTTAGGCACCTACCTACCACTCATAGAGTTTTGCAATTTAAAGCAGTAAACTTATTAGGCATGTTCTATTCTTTTTCCCTTTTTCTTTTTGGATTCCAAATAGCACAATTTTTCATTCTGGGAGTCCAATCTGTCAGACTCACACCTAAATTGCCCTCACCTGAAGAAAGGCTGGGCTGGAAGGCTACATAGTCTAGGATATTTAATTTATTTAAAATATTTTTATCTTACCTTTCTTCTTAAAAAGTACCCAAGGATAGGCCAAACTCCAGTCTAAATGTTTGTTGGATAAGGAAGTAGCTCTAGTGCTTTCTTGGAGTTCTAATCATGTGATCCTGTTATGAACCCACAACAGGATCACAGGAGTAGGGGTCACAGTTGAATAACACCAGCATTTATTCTTATGAAAAACAGTCAAAAACTTTCCCAAACAGCCAAGCCTAGATCAACTGCTTCTAACGAGGCCTGGTGGATCTGTCCAAGGTCAGCACTGGAGAAAACTGGTGCTGCTCTTAAAAAGATACTGGTTCTAATGGATATATGCCAGTTCTTCGTACAGTAACAGCTGAAACAATACTTCAAATGTTGACATTAGAACATGCAAAGGAACACACAGAAGAAGGATATTCTAGATAGCTACATATTGTGCTAATGTTATTTTGCAAAACATCTGAACAGAAAGGCTAAATGTTTCACTATGTAGGAAATGCTAAATTTCACCACTTCAGAATCCATCATAAAGGATGATAAAATCTACCCAATGTATGGACTGTTTTCTCTCATTTCTGGGCCTTCAAAAGATATTGAGCAACTAACTGCAGAAACTGCTCCACTTCAGAACCCAAAGGCACTTCCAGCAAATACACTGTATTAATAAACAACCTTTCAACTTGAGAATGCAGTCATTCTACTGGAAAGCTCATTGGGAATGGATACCGACAGCACTCTCTGTAGTAAAGATGGATAAATCTGCCAACTCCATGTTCTTCAACACTCACAACATTTAAGTCTCAAGGTCTTGCCATCCCATTTAGGAAGAGAAGTGTGAATTTTAGCAATTCCTCATCTAAAGCATACATAATGAAATCCACAATCATCTATACTGGCCGAATTAAAAAAGTACAGTTTTGCAGAAACTCATGATATGACAGCCTGAGATTAATTGTTTTGAGGAGCCTGTCAGGAAAACAAACAAACAAACAGGTGGCAGCCATTATTGATTATTATAAGCATGGCTGAATACATAGGGATTGAAACCAAGACTTTTTGGAACTAAATATACAAACACCTCTGCCTGGAAGTGGAAATCTATCCGTTTTTTAAAAAATTCTCCCATATCTCTTTTACTAAAATCCATGTTACTTATGCTTATGAAGGCATGTCTGATTTTTGTAAAGCCCCTATTTAAAAATAGAAAATCAGCCAAGTGAAATTCTTATCAGCTCTAATTGGTAGTTGCCAGAAGTAGAGTTTTTAGTACAGGACACAGAGTTATTAGTTATGAATCCACTGCAGAAAACACAATGGAAGGTTGATTTGTGACTTACTTATGACAGCAATTTCATGATCCAATTGATTTAAGACAATCTCATCATATGCACTTTTTAAAAAACAGTCATTTCCCGCAAATGTCAATATATGTGGAGATCCAGTGTGGAGCTCCAAACATCACCTTCATCTGTAGCTTCATGATGGAAGTGAGACTTCAGAATGACTATGTGCTCGTGATGTGTACTTTTAAAAGCATTGAGTGTCTTTAGTAAGAATGATAAAGATTATACCAGCTGGAAAAGGTATTACCTGAAGCTAAGATTTCTGGATACAAAGCAACCCTCTTTCCATTAGTCCTGTACTTTATTAATTGTTTTTTAATTGTTTAGCAGCTAAACTTTAGAATGAAGCCATTTATCTCAATGTTAAACTTCAAATGGATTTTCATGACCATAGCAGTCTAACTTGTGAATATAAAGGGAACAGATGAGAAATGGATGGCAACAGGTGATACATCCATCTGTTTCATCCGCCTTTGTCTTTTATCTTCTATTATCAACACTGCCCTTCTTTCTTTCTTTCTTTCTTTCTTTCTTTCTTTCTTTCTTTCTTTCTTTCTTTCTTTCTTTCTTTCTTTCTTTCCCTCTTTCTACACCTGCTTTTTTTTGCCCATCTTGTATAGGTTTTTTTCTCCCCTCTGAATGAGATTTTAAACATTTCTTTGTGAGCCTCACTGCAGGTTAAGGAATTACTGGTCTATATCTCTAGCTTTCCATCCAGTGAGTTGAATGGACTCAAGAAACTTAGAGGAGAGAGAAAAACAATCATTTATTTTAAATTATTAGAAATTCTACAACATCCCTTAGTATTTCAAAATAAACATTTTGTAAGTATAGCATAAAATTTTATTGACATTTCTAGAAAACAGTCCAAAATATTCCCCACTGATCTGCAATGTTGGTTTTCTGTTGGTCATTCATGCCTTAGTAATAAATTTGCTTGACTGCTCCAGTGCATATGGGCTGTCCTTGAAGACGTCTTAAAAGGGCCACATGTCTTACTGATTTTGATGGTGTTAAATTTGATTTTATATAGAAAATATTAATGAATTAAATTCATATTACAAAAGGAAGAAAGTAAGGAACAGCAGTTTCAGACAAGGAACAGTCCCAGCACAAGCACTATAACTCTTCCATGCCAATGTGCCATCTTTGTGAACAACTTCCATTCCAAATCACATTGATAGTTTCTTTTCCAGTTGCAGCCTTTACGAGTAATATGTTTTGAACACTGCCGGCATCTTTTCCAGTGGAATGCTGACGAGCAAAGCAAAACATGGCATTTTCCATTTCATGATATTCCATCCAAGAGTAAAGTTTGTATCATACTGGGTTAAAACGTCACATTGATTTGGTATGTTTTGTTGATGAGAAACTTTTTAGCACTGGTTGCATCAGACTTTCTTCTTTTGTCCATGCAATGTCAATGGACCAGGTAATTTGTTTATACCTGTAGGCCAGATTTCATTTCATAAACCAGCATCTGGCAACACTGAAATATTTCCCTCTCTGGAATCATCAACTTCACAAAGACTAGATTCATTACTGCTGGATGATTCCTCATTACCATTTATTCTGATTCATTTACTCTTTCTGAAGAACTCTGTATTTGTGCAACATCAATCTTTTTAAAAACAAATTAAATTGCAAAGTTTGTGAAGGAGTAGCTCCTATGGGTGAATTTGGAAGTGGCAGCTTGAGCTTATCCACTCTCTGGAGGAGAAATACTACTTCCTACACTGCCCCACTGCAACAACCGCCACCATCACTGCTGCTGTACAACCCTCTGCCCCCTCTTAAGACCAAGACAGAGCATGTATGAGCTTTGTAAACAGGAGTGCCAGCTGTGGGCAGGGAGTCTTAAGAGATTACCTGTACCCACTCTGACACAGACATTTCCCTTGGACATACTGCCTAAAACAATTTGTTCTGAGAATGCCTCAGAGCCCGGCATTTGGCATCTAGCCACCTCTAGAGAGCTAGACACCAGCCATTTCTTCCAGCAAGGCTCTGTGACATGGAAAGAGCCCTCTTGGAGGTGGAGCTTTTACTCTACCTTATGTCATGCTCTGTCATCTGAGGCAGCCCCCTCACTCTGCCGAAGAACCAGTTCTGGAAGCCTGGCTTTTTTTTTTGCTTTTTTTTTGCTTATAATACTTTGTGTTACGTCTTGTCAGGTCACTCTCCACTTATAGCAACCCTTATAGGATTTTCAAGACTTTCAAGATAAATGAGAATTTAAGGAGTAGTTTTGCCAGTGGCACCTCCCCCTACTTCCTGTCAGTTTCCATTGCTGAGCATGGATTTTGAAGACAGGTCTTTTGAGTCCTTGTCTGTCCCTCTGTCCAGTACACCACACTGTGCACCCAGAGGGCTTAGGTGAAAAAGGCCACTAAGAAAGAGTCCATGAACAGGAACATCAAGTCAATACTTTGCAAGAAGAGGATGTGAGATTCCATTGTATAGTGGGAAATGAGAAATCAATCTGGTTTGGATGAATACTTCAAGGTTCAACACTAGTATTTTCATACTTACCAGCTGTGTTTAAAAATCATGTAAATGAATCATTGCTTAATGATTAATTGCAGAATTGGTTTTTTCCTCTCAATATTAGGACAAAAATCTCTAACCTTGCTCCTGATATTTATTTTCTATTGTATGCCTTCCAAATCTATTATTTTCTGCCATGTTATTGCCTTGTACAATAGGTTAAATAAATCCCTTACCACTTTGACATTTTTTTTCAGCCACTACAGATCTTCTCATGGTCTATCAGAGCTGAGGGCACGAAAAGGCATATCTGTATTCTGTTCTAAAGGGGCATAATGTACACAGGTAACTGGAAACAATCAGCAAGCAATATTAATTACCTGAAGCAGGAATATAGCAGAGGAAAAACCCAATCCTCACCAAGGACTAAAGGCCCCAGAATTTGCAAACACAAGCATCAGCATTTCTTTATATACTTAGAGTATGTGTGTGTGTGTGTGTGTGTGTGTGTGTGCGTGCGCACGCACGCGCACACACACACACACACACGTGAGCTGAATCCATGGTAGTGTGTATTATGATAGAGAACTGCTCTGAGACTTAAGATCTCAGCAAAGAGAAGAGAGACAGAACACGGCCAAACAGCCCGAAAAACCTACAACAACCATCGGATCCCGGCCGTGAAAGCCTTCGAGAATACACAGAAGAGAGACACCTTAATTCACTATTATTACAATTTGTTCTTGATGTTGTTGTTATTAATGTTATTATTATTAAGCAAATGTCCTTCTGAGTCTTTTTTTATGCCTTCTCCAGCAGTCCTCTTGCCCAATGAAAACAGTTCCAGCACTGGTGCCACTGCAGTGCCCAAATCCCCTTCACAGTCAGGCCAGCAGGCCAGAACCTAGGGAGAAAGATGTGCTTGCCTCAACAAGGAGTAGTTGTCACTGTTGTATCTGAATTGCTTAAATCTCACTGCAAATTCTGGAGATGGTATAACACCTCCCATTATGTTCAGGGATCATGTTTGTGATTTGGAAGGATCCAAAGTCTCAATTAATCTGCATGTGTTCCTGATCCATTTCACCCCTATTTCCCTTCTGTAAGAGTTCTCTCTCCACTGTTAGAGGGGAAGATCTGATGTATCTTATGGTTCAGTGATTCCTTCCCAAGGTCAATAGGATTGTACCACCAGTTTCCTTGTGGTTTCAATAGCAGTAATGTGCTTTGTAGGAACTTCCTTTTTTGAGTGCTATAAATTTTGTAGGAGACAATTAGAAGTTTGCACATCTTTGAGTTAAAAGTTCTCTCCATTTGTGGGTTTTAAGAGACACATTTTTGCCCCCATGACTAGATTTAAACTTTTTCTCTACTGTCTTGTAGCAATTCTTCAGGGATTTTGGAAAAGTTTTAACTGAAGATCCATTTGTCAGAGGTAGAAGCTATATGACTAGCGGGAAGCAAGGAAGACATTTAATCACTATCTTAAGAGTTATGAGTGATTCAACATAAGCCGAAGAGAGCAGTTCTGCTACTCATTATAATGGATCCTGTATTGATGAAAACTCTGAGCCATATATGACCACACTAAGACTTTTCATTGTATTCTTATTGTGTTGTCAAACATTCTATACCTGTGCTATAATTCAATACTATTGTAAAATAAAACCCTCAGAGTTTTTCAGTGTGGAAAGAATGAAAACCAAATACCTGAGGAAATATTCATTTAGAACCTTCTGGGATCCCATCTTGCCTCAGACATCTGCATGTACCCAAGTCTTGTAATACATTTTGCAGGAGCCAGAGTATATAAAACCATACATGCATTTGAAAATGTGGGTAGCCACTCCAAAAGAGGCCCAGAAGGCATCAACCAGGACCCAGGCCTTTTCAGTAGTGGCCACTCTGCTCTGGAATTCTCTTCCTGTGGAGGTGCGACGTTTTACATGGTTTTAATATTTTTAGCTGTATGTTTTATAATATTTTGTAAGCCACCCAGAGTAGTGGCATGCTCACTAAATGGCAGGGTATAAATAAATAAATAAATAAAATTCACATGATTAAAACACAGAAATAGTAAAAATATTGTAGAAAACTGGCTGTTTTCTATTCCATTTTATTTCCTTATTACCATTCTCTTATGAAGTCCATTTTTATTATTTTATTACTGTTTAAGTGATTTCCAGACTTCGTGTTTCTACTACCATTTTATATTATTATGGTATTATGTACAAATGATCTATATGTTTAACATTTCTTATTGTTGTAAGTTATCTTGAATTATTCTATTTTATATAAAAAAAAACCTGACAGGATATACATTTTTATTAGGGTTGGGACTTTTGGATTTTTAGGACAATTCCAGAATTCACCTGGAATGCCCCAGGGCAGAATTCTGATAGTGGGAGAGTAAAACCAGAAGGTAGAAGAGAGGTATCCCTATAGTCATCTCTGCTGCATTCCATGTGGTTCTGCTGAGTAGAGGAAGAACACAGCCCAAGTGTTCATTGAAAATCCCAATGCTTCCTGGGAGACACTGCAGTGCTCTATGGGAAGGGTAGTCTCACTTAACATTAGGTTCTATACAGGGAGCTTCTCACAGAACTGCATTACCTATGGAAGCATTCAGACTCCCAGTGAGCACTGGAAGCACCTCCTTCCTCTTCAGAGCAGAAACACATAGAACACAATATACAGTATATGACAGTAATGACATATCTCTTTTGCCCTCTGGGTTTGCTGTCTTGCTCCCAGAATTCTCCTGTAAGATTCAAGATAAATTCTGGGGACAGGAGACCTAGAAATCTGAAAGTCCCACTCCTATGTGTTAAAAATTAGTAGGAAATAAAAGATTTTTGATTGAAGCTTTTAATGAAAAATAAAAAGGAAGTTCTCCATTCCAGAGGCATTTAATCTTATAGTCCACTATCAGATACTTCAGCATTTGGATATTTTGCTACCTAATAACTGCTCATTCCACAGGTCAAAGTGCATAGAACACAAGGCTAGTCCATTTTTTTTTAAAAAAATCTGAAACATAGTATCCCACAAGTTCTATTCCCCATCCTTGGTAGTTAAAATACAGCGATCATATATTGATAGTGTATGATTCCTCAGAAATTCCACTGATCCACTGAGTTTCATAGTAAGTAGATATGGGATTGCAACCTTGTTAAATTACTCCTTATTGTGATATCTAAAATAGGTTGTCTGAGATTTATACAGCCACCTCATGCTGCCTAATGGTTAGACTGACAGTGTAATAATCATGCTATGCACTCTGCAGTCTTATAATTTGTTTTACGCAAAAATAGCATAGTATAGGTTGAACCATAGTAATAGAGGATAGAAGTAGACCAGACACTTCTCAAAGAACCAGCCAAGTTAGAACGAATATCATATAACTGTCAAACTAGTAGAGATTTGGGTCTAGTTCAAAGGTATCTGGGTAGCTTCATGACTGGCTGCAACCACTCAGTGCCCATAAACCTGTTGTGCAGTTATACAACCTATAAAAGATAATTGCTGTAAGATCATCGTTTTGGTTGATTTAGACTGTCTTACTTTGAGGAAGCACTCTGATATGAAATTTTCAAGACCTGTTAGATTCCTTGCCTCAAGGTGAGAGTGAGACAAAGAGTGCTAGGTTTTTTCTTGTAAAGGAGTCCATAACATACTAAAAACTCTCTGTACAAAAAGTAGTGTACTTTCTCGTTCAGAAGCAAAGCACAAATTCATATCAAACACGCAACAATGGTTCATTATTCAAAGAGACACAAACACACCCTATGATAATTCAGTCCTTCAGAGTCCAACCATCATCATTTCGTGCAGGTTGCTAGTTATTCTAAAAGTGATAGCTGAATTAAAACATTTTTTGCACAATTTTGTTCACTTTTCCCAAAAAAGTTCTTCAGCAAGATATCCTCTTTTGTCAAGAGTGCTACAAAATACCTCATAGTGAAGAGAATAATTCTGTGGTTTCTCAGCCTCTGTGAAGATGAGACAAAGAACAGTTTACATCCCTAGAATAGATTCACTGAATGATTGAAGCATGGTGAGACTTAGGTAAATCCCATTCATTCCATGTGGAGCCAGCAATTAGATATAGCCTTTGTCAGTTTTTGTAAGCTGTATTTTTTTCTGGTGATCATGGTAGGCTTTGAAATGCCCATCCACCTTAAACTGTCTTCTGTCATTATCCATTGTCCCCCCAGCCCAGAATAAAGAGACAGACACAGGTTGTTGGGTTAAAACTTGGGCCACAACTTTATTAACTATTTAAACTAAAAAACCCAATCTACAAGGGGGCCTACCGTAGTGCGATATTATCTCCAAATCCGGTGTAGCCTTTACATCCGGATCATTCAAGAGCAAGGTGAGTTCCTATTTCTGAATCGTGCTGTCATCTGTACAGCACGTATTCAGGTGCCTGGTGATAGGGTTACCCCCCAACGCTCCAGCCCACCGAGCCTCATGACCCTAGGTGAACTGCTGCCCAGGAGGTCCCCCCATGGAGAAACCACCTCTCGTCAGCAGCCCTATTGGCACCACCTGACAGGGAGATGGAATATTTTTGCACCTTGTGACTTCCATGAACTTATTCCGACTCTTCCCCTCACACTACCCGCCACGGCATGGGGCTATTTATATGCCCCAAGCCCACCAACACAGCCAAAAATCTCAGCCCAAAGGCCCTCTTGTAGGTCCCTCATAAAAAAAGGCCCAAAACTGTATCAGACAAGCCAACCCCATCATTTCTGTAAAATTCTGGCTGGCGAACTCTTATGTCCAGATCATAATCAATGACCAATCCAGCCTTTAATGCCCAGCTATTTCGCAATTCACACCACGCATTGCACAGTCAATGCACTGAAGATCGCAATCAATCTTCCAAAACCATATCTTGAGGTATGCTTGACCATATCAGACTATGGGATGGAAATTTGTCCTGTATGGCCTGCAAGACCTCAATCGCCTGTAATATTGATGACATGCCTGTTCTGTGCCAAGTCATTTCATCCCCGGTGAACAAACAATAAAATTCAGGGGGAGCCTCGCTCATACTCTGGGGTACCAGGTTCTTCAGCTGGTCCCCAAGCATGCCTCCTTTCCCCTACCATTCCGCATGCGGCCCAAGCACCAAGGCCTAAATTGCGGCCCCAACTGATACGCAAAGGGTACTTCACCACCGAATGTATATACTATGGCCACAAAAAGTGACTCACACCAGGTAGCAACTGCCTGGAGTCCTGAAAGAGAACACAAGCACTAGCGTCTATTGATGAAGAGAAATATAAAATTTTAACCTGAATGAAGACACTTGCCTACTTCCTAACTGGTCTTCCTCATATCCACAGTAAGAGCTGCTGCTGTGGATGTTGCAACCATTCCAAAATGAGTGGGTGCCAAATTTCAATCCCACAATGCCTGCCGTGCAGGGACAGGCGAAACTGGGACCTTGTGAGGTGAGAGCCATCCTTATGGCAAAATAGATTCCTTGCCGAGGTCACCTGAACTCAGCATAGGCAGATAAGGCCCTAACTGGGCAAGGTTCCTCAAATGAAAAATGTCTAAGGCTTACCACCTGACCTCTCATAATTGATCCGACTTAGATTGATGGAGATGAAACAAAACTCTGTCTACGGAGACCAATAAGTCGTCCATCTATCGCTGATTTTTGAATTATCAACAATTGATGCGCTTATCAGCTTGCTAATTCTAAATGTCCCAAAATTGCACAATGCGTCTCTGCTTTAAAAAATTTGACCTATTGTCCCATGCAAATCTCCTCTCAAACCTAACCTTACTGAACACGTTTTGGGGGACATAGGGGTGGTGTTATAGGCCATGGTCTACCCAAGCCTTTGTAACAGCAAATGCAAAATATTCCGCACATGCAGTTTCATAGCTGCACTGGGAACTAGGAATGACTGCTAAACTGCTTGCCCTGTTGGCTTCACCCTTCCAACGCCCCATGTCTCTTATCGCAATATCTCAGGTTGAGCCTGAGCTTCCTGAGCCAACACCCTGAAACGGTAGAGCTGTTGTTGGGACAGGGCGTCACACAGCTCCCCATTTATGCCAAGCATATGGCAAGCCACTCCAGGTTACCCTACAAACGGCGCAACAGGAAGGCTCACCAATTGCGTAATCCTCTGATATTTTGTGCGGGTGTTTTTTCAGATGGACCACAGCTGTGAAGTCACATCAATTATGATGGCAGAATTGACTGAATGTCAGCACCAAGCCATAAGGCACCCAAATTGGAACAATCTCCGCTAAAATAAAATTACTGGTGACTTCAAAGTCACTCCACTCCATCAGCCTTAGGGCCAGCCTCCATCCTTTGATGGTGGTCCTTCCACACCACTGTGTGATCACCAAATATGACACCAGTACTGGCCCAATGTTGGCTCGTAGCCACAAGGGTCCCGATATCAGGACAATCTCTATAATGAAAGATGGCCATAGGGGTCCTGACATTGGGAAATCTCTTACAATGAAAGATCACGGGTGACTTCGGAGTCACTTCACTCTTTCAGCCTTAGGGCTGACCTCCATCACTTAATGGTGATGCCTCCACACTGCTGTGTGAACATGAAAAATTATGCCAATACTGGCCCAATGTCAGCTTGTAGCCATGGGGGTCCCGATATTGGGACAATCTCTTATAATGTAAGATCACGGGTGACTTCGGAGTCACTCCGCTCCTTCGGCCTTAGGGCCGGCTTCCATCACTTGATGGTGATGCCTCCACATCGCCATGTGAATGCCAGATATGACACCAGTACTGGCCCAATATCAACTTGTAGCCATAGGGGTCCCAAATGGAACAACCTCTAATAATGTGAGATCACGGGTGACTTCGGAGTCACTCCGCTCTTTCAGCCAAAGGGCTGGCCTCCATCGCTTGATGGTGATGCCTCCACACTGCTGTGTGAACACCAAATAGGATGCCAGTATCGGCCCAATGTCATCCCGTAGCCCATAGGGCTCCCAATAATGGTAAAAATTCCAAGAAGGGAATCCACGGTAACTTCAAGTCACGCCATTCCATCGGCCAAGCCAGCATTCTGTGACTTGAAATAAGGGTATTTACATCGTGGCCATTTCCCTGTTGTCGTGCCAAAGCCGGATGGCCAAAATTGGCCTGTATGACAGCTAAAAGCCACAGGGCTCCCAATACTGGAAAGAAAATTCCATGAATGTAAGGACCCAGGCGACTTCAGAGTCACTCGGCTCCAACAGCCATGGGCCCGGCCTTCATAACTTGACGTGTGATGCTTCCACACCGCTGTGTGAGCACCAGATATGATGGCAGTATTGGTCTAATGTCAGCTGGTAGCCGTAGGGCTCCAATATTAGACAAAAATCCAAGAATAGAGATTGCAGGGGACTTAGAAGTCATGCAACTCCATCGGCCCTAAGCCGGCACTCCATCGGCCCTAAAATTCAATATCCCATTGGCCCAGCGGAATCAGATTATAAAAAAAACCTCTACACCTAAGCGCCCTCATCACTCTAGAACCAAAATCAATTAAGACTAACTAATAACTGCAACCAAATGCACAGGTCCTATTTATTTCCACAGAAAGTAGCCATCTGTGGTGCTGGTTTGTTAACCTTTCCTGGTTTTGCACAACCTACCACGAAAAAACCCTGCCTGGAGCAATCACTTTGCACAAAAAAGATGCGGTGACCTACTACGTCTTACCGCTCCCTCAACAGCAGCTAAAGGAACCCTAAGGTCCCTATAGTATAGGCCTTTGAACTGAAAACCTAACACTCAAAATCTGCTGGGAGAACGGGCAATAATCAAAATACTGACCAAAGCTGGATTTCACTAAGCCTGTCCTGTTACCACAGGATCTACGTAATCATCCAATTGGCACTTCAGGTGACGTGTAACGGACTGTGCATAGCTCCTGGGGAATCCTGCCGTTGACGGATTCCCCATCTAGAAAAATAACTGATGAATAAGCCAAAAAACCCACTGAGGACTTTATCAAGGATCAACCCCAATGGGGAGAACCACAATTGTGTACAGTTGGCCCGGTGAAAGGTACAGCTATCCGCCCTTCAGCAACTCTTACTTCCAGGGATCGTGCAGCCTGCCCAATGCCACATATGTGGCTTTACATGCATTATGCACGGCGAGGTATGTACCTACAGTCATTCGAGGCTAATTTCCCACCCAGGCCACATTCTTTCTAATGTGTGTGTGAATGTGGTTGCTGCCTTACTTGCAACTGGCAGCACTGGTATTAGCATTGTTGGAAGGTACCTCTTATTCATGTCTGCCAAAACCTGCTGTGGCACAGCCAAAATCTGGCTGCCGTGTTATCAGGCCTGATGCCCCTTTCAGTGAAGATATTCACAGTCTGATGATCATCGCCTGCGGATTCCACCAAAGACATTCTTGCTGATGCAGAACCCTCCTTTCCTGTTGTATACAGCTTTTCTAAAAGAGCAATTTATGACAACATTACATCAAAGAATTGAAAGGTGATGTCTCAACCGTCAAACTTTAGGCTCTGCAAGAATCAATGCATGCCCTCAGTGCATATGCAACCCATGGCAACCTTTCCCAGGGTTTTCCCGGTATAAGAGTACTCAGAAGTGACTTCCCACTCCGGTCTTCTGGGGGCTGCCATGGGACAATTATGCAGTGTGCCCAAGGCCAAAACAGACTGGCTCAACCCACAGGAGGTCCCATGGGGAATGAAACTCCCAACCTCTGGCTCCCAGCCAAACACTCAAGCCACTGAGCTAGCCAGCCAGCTGGCCATGGACTTTCCTTGTTGTTGTTGTTGTTGTTGTTGTTGTTGTTGTTGTTGTTGTTGTTGTTGTTGTTGTTAAAATTGAAAAGTAGAGCCCTGCAGGGGGTGTGACAACCGACCCAATTCTTACAATTAATCTTCCCCTCTCTCTCTCTTCTATTTATTTATTTATTTATTTATTTGTTTGTTTGTTTATTTATTTATTTATTTATTTATTTAAATAATATATTTTTAATTGAATATCAATAAAACCCAGGTGGAGCCCAGCCAGGTCCTTAGAATTAATAATGTCTCAGTCCTACCAATCATCTTCTCTCTCTCTCTCTTTTAAAATATAATATCCCCATCTCTATTGAAAAGAAATGCAATCCACAATCATAATGAATGGCTTCCCTTCTGGCTTCCTTTCCGGATGTAACTAATTATTAAATATTTCCTCCTCTTTTTTTTTCTTTTTTCTTTTTAAATACACAATTAGCTAGAGGGCAACTCCCTGAAGACACTTCAAACAATTAATAAAATTAAATGGGGGAACAACCAGGGGCCGCGCCAATGTGCGACCCAAAAGTCTGAGGCTTCTCGCAAAGCCGCATGCGGGGAAAGCAAAACCGCTTCCTCCGGAGCAGCGCAGCTTCCCTCTTGCTTGGCCGATGCAAAAGAGGCCGGGCAAAGAGGGACTCCTATTTTTAAAAGTTCAGTCCCTCTGCCCTCTTTGAGGGCGTCAACATCCACCCTGATCCGTTCTCCGGACGGGAGGACAAAGCGCTCCTGCCACAGCAGCTTCGCACCTGGCGAAGCGACCATTACATGGCAGAAAATCAAAAGTCTTTGAGTGTTTACATTTTTAAAAAAGCTGCTCTTTATTAAGGATCATGGAACATTTTCACTCAGTTTGGTTTGCACCAGATGTTTCACAAGCAAGTGGGGCATGGTCCTTATGCTAGATAAAAGTTTTTAGCCATTATATTGCCACAAGTCTTGATTTTGTTTTTGCTGCAAATGATCACCATGGCCAGCCCCTGGCTTGAATTTTCTAAAGCTGGTAATACTCTTTTTAAAGAGTTGCACAGAAATTCAAATGGATTTCTGTAAATATGGGTCATAATATAAATATTCTCGTATATACACCTTCCCAATCTATATATATATTTGTATACACTTTTCTCTAATAAGTGGTTTTTTTTTACAAGTTGTTTCCTCAATGTAGTGTTTTTGATTTTTTTTCCAGTAAAGCAAGTTGTGTAATCACTGTTGTCTAATGCAGGGGTCCCCAACCCCCGGTCCGTGACCTGGCAGTGGTCCATGGCCTAGGCAAGACTGGGCCGCAGACACAGATCTCCTGGCCCCCCGCGAGTGCCCCCCCTGAGCGCCCATGCCCAAGCATGCTCTGTCCCCTGTGAGTACGCTGCACACATGCACGTGAGCGGGAGCCCCGCGAGCACTGCTGCATGCATAAGCACAAGTGTGCTCTGCCCCTGCGAGCGTGCCACGCGCATGCACGCAAGTGCCCCCACGAGCATCACCGTGTGCATGAGTGCACGTGTGCTCTGCCCCTGTGCGGGCACACCACACCCCCACGAGCATGCCACGCCCCCTGCACGAGCGTGCCATGCCCAGTCCACGGTTGGGAAAAGGTTGGGGACCACTGGTCTAATGCATATATTTTTATATGCATTCACTATTACGTTGTTTGGACAACTATGTTGCAAAATCATGAGAAGTGCAAATAACAGAGCACAATGATGTTCCATTTTTCATATTTAGGAAGCATAAATTTGGCCTTACTCATTTGCCAGTGAAATTGAATGGACTTCTTCCTGATCAGGAAGCTGCTAGAAAGGGACTGGTTGAGTGGGTAGGAGGACTGGTGAATGCCTTCTTGCAACAGGGTCCCAGCATGCTTAAAGGAGGTGATAGTAAGAACACTGCTGAAAAAAGTCCACCTTTGATCCCAAAGTACTGGATAATTACCAGCCAGTCTCTAATATCATTATGTCTCAACTCCAGGGTTTCCTGGATGAGACAGATTATCTAGATCCATTTCAATCTGGCTTCAGGCCTGATTATGAGGTGGAGACTGCTTTTGTCACCTTGGTGGCACAGCTTGGGGATGCTCCTATATTCATCTCTGAGTCTGGATGTCCAGGTTTCTATGGTGGCCAGGATTGCATTTGCACAATTAAAACTAGTGTGCTAGCTGCATCCATTCCTAGAGAGGTTTGATCTGGCCATGGTGACACCTGCCTTAGTCACATTCCAGCTGGATTACTGTAACACCCTATATGTGGGGCTGCCTCTGGAGTGTCCAGAAACTTCAGCAGGTCGAAAAAGCGGCAGCCAAATTGGAGACTGAGGCTGGTTACAGGGATCACAGAACCCAACTATTACAGCCGCTCCACTGGCTGCCAATCTATTTCCAGGTACAAAAACAGCACAATTCAAAGTGCTGTTTTTAACCTATGAGTTAAAGCTCTAAATGGGCTGGGTCCATGCTATCTCCAGGACCATTTCTCCCATTATGAGTCTGCTC
The DNA here is from genome assembly GCA_037013535.1 of Intellagama lesueurii. Taxonomy (NCBI): domain Eukaryota; kingdom Metazoa; phylum Chordata; class Lepidosauria; order Squamata; family Agamidae; genus Intellagama; species Intellagama lesueurii. Next base: position 50,717,386 of record JBAJHW010000003.1, on the reverse strand, counting down.
TGGTGTTAAGTCCATCAGGAGAGGCCTTAACCCTCCACCTTCACAGATGCATCTGATGGGGACACAGGAGAGCACCTTCTTTGTTGCTGCTCCCAGACTTTGGAACCCCATCTCACAGGAGGCTAGACTGGCCCTGTTTTACTGTCCTTCCACAAGCAGGTGAAGACCTTTCTCTTCAGACAAGCTTTTCCTCAGTGGCTGACTGCCTGAGTAGGGTTTTTTAATGGATGGTTTTACCTTTCTGCCTTGAATGTCTTTTGTTTACCATATTTAGTGTGGCATTTGTTTGATACTTTTTAGTATTTGTTTACTAAATATTATACAAATATTGCCTTTTAATGATGTAAACAACCCTGAGTCCTTTGAGGAGAAAGGTGAGGTAAAAATATTTTAAATAAATTAAATAAACAAAACAAATCACCAAGAAAGACACCAGAAAAAATTATTTGGAGGTGGAAAACTATTGTCCTCTAAAGTGGATCTGTGAGCAAAAAAAATGATGCTGACATCTAGATGGAGATGGGAAACACATGTTTTTGGGTTGTTGTTGTTGTTTTCTTGGACTACAGATCCCAGAATCCCATATCCAGGCATGGCCATTCATTTTGTTGTCTGTGGGATTCTGGAAGATTTAGCAACATTTCTCATTCCTGTCATGAGAGAAACAAAATATATTAACAACTGGCATAAATATGTCAGTGTTGACTCTTCGTTTGAATAAATATTAGTTCCTTTTCAAATTATAGGAAAAAAGAGAGGAACAAAATTAATTTTCAAGGAATCTTGCAGGGCTTTATTTGGTATCAGGGCAGCAGGGAGAGAATCAAAACCAGCTCTGAATTAATCAGGCAGTGCATTAATGGCATGATAGATTTTGGAGGCCTGAAAATAGTTGCTAAATTGTTAGGATATTTTGAGTCACCACTCTGAAGTACACCTATGTATAAAATTGTCAGCTTGAGCCAAATGAACTGTGCTGTCATTTCTCCTCCTCTTGAGTGAGCCACTCATGGAAATTCCTGCAATTACATTTTATTGAATTTATATCCATGTCTTTTTGTAACATTTTAAAAACATTCAGTTGATGACAAAATTGGATTGGGTGGCCAGGGAGAGGCATATCATCTCAAACAACCTCATGATGAGCCAATCAATGAACAATCTAATCTTCCACTTTTCATGGCACTACAGGAGTTAAAGTAAAATACTTGTGCTGCACTTTCTGCTGAATGAAGTCTGACTGCCGCACTCCAGTACTTTATATCATCACAGTATTTGCACAACACATCATCAGCCTGACAGCTTTAAGAATAATACACTTTCATGATATATAATGGTGCCTTTACTCTGATGATGTAGTGCTCTTCACCAGTAAAGCCTCATACGCTACACGGTTTTTGCAAAATCCTTTCTCGGTTTCTGTTGGGAGATACGGTTATATACACATAGATGTAAACTTTTAGAAACTTCAGCTGAAACTAAATATGAAGAAAAATTTGCATTACTAGAATTAGCTGCTTTTCCTCTCCTGACACGATTTCCACTGAGCCACAAGCCTAGGCAATCAGACTTCCATATGAAACCCATGTTTACTTTCCAATGACCAATCACAAAACAAAGCACATGGAAATGGAAGAACTGGAGGTGAGAAGAAGTATGTCTATGGCAAATAGACATTTTCCACCATATATTTAGATACAATTATTCCAAATATGAGCTAAGTGTGTTACTTAGTCTCAGCCTTAACTAAACACTGATCTGCAAACTGAGCTCAAAAACTTGTAACACAGGGAATAAGTATCATCTGCTAAAGAAGTGCAGAATGCTGCTCAGTTTCTTTTCCAGAATTGACAATATGAAGGCACCAACTGAATACTGAAATGGTAGATCATGGCCTTGTACCCTTACTTTTGAAGGAAAATCTTTGTGTCTTCTACATACATGGCAGGTATGGAAACATATTTTCATCTGCTGCATTACAATTATATGCTGGGCTAGATGCAAATTTTGATGTATTAGAAAACATCAAGCAGTGGAGCCTGTCAAAGTGCAGAAAATAGTTGTCAAATGTCTAGTTCTGGCCTGCTAGGAAATGCTTTCATTTCTCCGATAACTATTTTAAAAATAGCAAATATAGTTGGTGTCAAAAACTGATGCTGAATATCAGATATTGGTTATTTGATAAGCAATCTTTCAGCCCTTACATAAAGAGTACAGGTGCTAGCATGAATGAGACCATTCACGAACGCTAGCATGAATGACAACATGATTTAGATCCAGAATTGTGCAAAGCAGAGCTCTGTAAACTGAAAAATCCCATGGAAGGTAGTGGGAAGGATGTTTTTTTACTGATTCACATTCCCCATATCCCTTGAAAATATACACTGTAGCATTTTGATGGGGCGCACCAACTGTGTTAGGAAGTGGGAGTGGGAGGCTTCAGGTGTCTGGGAAAATGTGCAAATACATCATCTCAGCCCTTTACCTTTTCATGTGAAGAGGCTCTTCTGGGTACCAGTTCATCCCCACACAGAGATATGTGGACTTAGCCTTAATTAGAGTGTAAATATCATCGCAGTGGAAGCTGCCATCTCCCAGTCCAGGTTCTTTCATGTAATGTAAAACCTAAGGGAAGATGGCGTGAAAGACAACTAATTCAAAAGTGTTTTGTAGAACTGGAAATGAGGGCAGCAAGGAAAGCTGCAGGATGATTTAGAGGAGTATAATAGAAAGAAAAAGAAGAACGGAAGGGAAGGGAAGGAAAAAGGACAAAGGAAAAGGAAAAAGAAAAAGGAATAGAAAAAGAAAAGGAAAAGGAAAAGGCAGGGAGGCCAATGTAGTACCTGTAGTTTACTCACCTTGAAAATGTTACCTTGGGAAGGAACTGCATTATAAGCACCTGCATTATGGCTGGGAGTCTCTTCAGCACTGGCAGTGTGGACAGTTCCACTGGTATTATATCACAGCCTCCCCCTGCTTACCATTCTGCAAGATTTAAATATATGGGGCATGCAAGAGGAATTGCTGGATGCCTTATCGGATGAGTAAGAAAAAAGTCAAACTGCTCATTCCAAGGTCTGTTGTGTGAGCAAAATGACTGTAGAAACTGAGCTAAAATGTATCTATAGTTAGCCCTCAAAAAAAGAGAAAAGAAAAAAAGGGGGGGAAGAGGCAGAGGGAGAGAGAAAATAACATTTGGAAGGCCAAATAATAGCATGCGCTGAAGCAAAATTTATCAGAAGACATTTTTCTGAGAAGAATTCTAAAGTTGTTCTTTTCATTGCTCCCAAAGAAGTCAATGACCACTTAATAGAGTTATTTTCACATTTCTTCACCTTAATTTTTTGCTGGCAACCTTGCCACCACCATGGCCACCATCCTCTCTGGGGTGCCCTTAGATGGAAACACACTGTGGGAGATTTAAAATGGCAGCCAGGAAGCAGAAGAGATGAATGAACCAAAGAATCCTTTTGGCAGAAAGGAACAAAACTGTTCTGTAGTCAGTACCAGGAGTAATTTCCACTTCTGAGAAATTGTTGAAGGATCTCCTACTTCCTGAAAAAAAGAGATGAAGTGATCCCCCCTCACCACGCTTTTGATTCTGGTCACATACATGGTAAATAACTTCATAAAGCCTATATGCCTGTGTTATTTGGCATAAGATTTAATGGACTGCATCCCACTTTATCAGATGCATGATGATAAAGTAGGCAGCAGTTCACAGAAGCTTATACTATACAAAACTCACTAGTCTTCAAGATGCCACAATATCTTTGTTGTTTTTGCTAAAACAGGCTACCATGGTTACTCTCTCCATTAAAAAAATGTATAGCTCTGAAAATAATGCACCTCTGCTTTCCATATTGCACAAGTGACTGCTTTGTGAGTCCCAAAATGTGTCACAATATCAGCCTTGTGATTCACCAGCCATCAATGGTGCTAACTTTTGTTCGTAATAATAAATACATAATACGAAAAAATAAACCTGGTTCCTTGTGTCAATCTTGCAACAGCTGTTACAGACTCAGTGACAAACTCCAAATCCCTACATAATATGAGATTTTTATCTAACAGGTCATTTCCCAGACCCAAAGACAGTTGAAGGTTATGAGAAACCAAAGTTGTATCTGACAGGAATGGATCATTTTTACATTGGATCATGACAGGGTGATATTAAGCACAAATCTATACACTGAATCAGATAAAATACAAAATGCCACACAGGATAGATTAAGCCCAAGCCGTCCTACAAAATGTTACTCAATGATGAGCTTTCCAGAGCTTTGTGGTAGCTCTAATATTTAGTCATTTAGAATATTTTAGACAACAGTCAACACACTGGTTTCCATTAAATTACTGTGTTCCTTGTTTAACTAAGAATGGAACTTAAGTACTTTGATTTGTTCCTAACAATAAGTGGGGTTTCCTTTTTCTCTTGCAGCACCATTATGGCCACTATCCTTTGTACATTTAGTGAGAAGCAAGCCTCACCACAGTGAGTAGATATATGTAGGATTGTTCAAAAAGTAGTTGAGCAAGTTGAAGCAAAGTGTGTTGCTTATATACCACCCCACAGCACTTACAGCACTCTCTGGGCAATTTAATTATGTAGGCTACACATTGCCCATCCCCCCAACCAGCTGAGTACTCAATTTACTGACCTCAGAAGGACAGAAGGCTGAGTCAGCCTCGAGCCCATCAGTATTGAACTGAGGTTGTGAGCAAAGCCTTAACTGAAGTTTAACTACTGTGCCATGAGGCTTCTGTTTCTGGTACTAAGAACACCAGTGTAGCCAGTCTCTGACACCAAATTAACACCTTGTGTAATAACTCCTGACATATACTGTACATTTATATTTTATTGGTATTTTATAGAGCCTATGCAGTTATTTAATTACATGTGCAATCTAGTAGAATCCTAGGCATTCATTAATAAGCCCACTGAGTTCAGCGGGTCTTATACCCTATGTAAGTTAGTATATAACATGAGATACCTTAAAAATTAGTTTTAATTCCAAGACCTGAAGAAGCAGTTAATTACCATTGTTTTTTACAATTTGAAAACCAACTTTTTACTTTCCAGTTACTTAAAAGTAGCTACTTTAGTTACTTTTAAAAACTTAAGATAGCAGCGTAAGATATTATATGAGCCAGCTCTTGATTCATGTACTATTATTCCTCAACCATTTAGTAAGGGCCAATTCGGTAAGTATAAAAATAACAAAAGCATTATAGCTTCACTATCATTGATAAATGGTTTAGCATTGGGATCCCTGTGAACCTGCAGTATACCATGATCAAGCGGCAACACCCTTCCAGCTGTGCTTCACTTCCGAGACTGCTGCTGGTAAAAGCATGTTTCCCCCAATGTCTTCCCTACAATGAAAGATGCTCCTTTGAGAACCTTGAGACCATGGGGGGAGATTTTAAAAATGTTTTATTTCTGAAAAATCAGCACGGCTGATGATGTCATCAGCCTTATGTGGCATAACTGCATGAACAGGCTTTCAGCAAATATGCTAACTTAGTTATAACCTCATTATTGATTACAAGTACAGTGGTGCCTCGCAAGACGATGTTAATCCGTTCCAGACAAATCGCTGTCATGCGAAAACATCGTCTTGCGAAACCAAATTTCCCATAGGAATGCATTGGAATTTAATTAATGCGTTCCGATGGGAAAGAAAAGCACAGAAACTTAAAAAAAATTAAAAGAAAGTCACTTACCAGGTACTGTAGACTGAGCCCGGCTTCTCATAGTGCCTGGTAGCAGAGGAACATCCAGAAAAGAGCACCAAACAGCTAAAAGCCGGCAGGCAGCAGGCAGCCGGCAGCCATTTTGTGCTCTTCTCCGCTCCTTCCCCCTCCCCTCTCCCGACCAACAGCTGATAGGAGCAGGGTTTCTGAGGCTTCTCCGGGCTTTCCCAGCAGGGAAACAGGCAGTGGAAAAGCACCCCAGAGGCTTCTGAAAGCGGCGCTTTGCCAAGGGGTGAGTGGGTGGGTGTGGGTGAGTGTGGGCAGGCCCGCCACCCCCCCACGCCACCCCCACTGCAAAGCGCTGCTTTCAGAGGCTTGCCGGGTGCATTTCCACTGCATGTTTACCTGCTGAAGAAGCCCCGGCAGCCATTTTGTCCTCTTCTCCGCTCCTTCCCCCTCCCCTCTCCCGACGAACAGCTGATGGGCGGGCTAAAAAGAGGCTTTCTCTGCCCTGAAAATTCAGGGGGGAAAGCTGGAAATAAAAAAATTCCGCTTTTCCCCTGCGCCCCGGGAGGCTTCTGAAAGGGGTGGGGGGGTCACGGGAGAGGCCCCCAAACATCGTCCAGCGAAAAGCGCCCATAGGAATCATCGTTTTGCGAAGCGCAACAGCGATTGCAAAACCTCATCGTCTAGCGGATTCGTCGTTTAACGAGGCACCACTGTAACTCACTATTTGTCATGAGTTACTCCAAAACTGTGTGCAGAACTGCAGCTTAAAGCACAGCACAGCTGCCAGTTTACTTGTTAGCTCTTCATATATTCAAAATGTTTTTTCAAGCATGACTGCACTCAGTTCCCATCATTAAAGATGTTATCTAAATTTCAATTTTTCCCCATCACTGCAATTATTTAGCCATTTTCCACCACCTCATTTGAGGCACAGGGCATCCCTGCAGTCCAAATGGAATTTTAATGACTATTTGAGCCTATGCTTCAACTTGGCAGGAGTGGACCCAACACATTTCTGTGCCATGCCAAAAAGCAACAGTGAGATGTGAATGTAAGAAAAAAAGTATGCCGGTGTCACTTTTAAGGAAAAGAAATGGAACCTGGCATATGTTTTCTTCACAGCTTTTTGACCTTCTACTAGAGGCCATGCATACTCTTTCTGTTTCCTTCCTGTACTACTGACATATTCTCTCCATTTCTTTCCTATGCCTAAAATCAGTAAAATGCTTCATATTAAACCAAGCTCAAGTTAGAAATGCTGTCTTCGTTTTAGCAAGCCCAAATGACATATTCTAAAAAGGCTTTTTTATCAGGGAGGTATACATGATCTCCTGTACGTCTTGAATTACTACAGGGAGGGGATTGCAGGGTTATATGAAATAGTAAAAAACAAACAAACAAACAAAAAAACCTGGCATCACTGAGCACCACCACTGCACTTCCCTAATGAATTTCCATGTGAAATCCATCAGGAGTTTTCTACACATACAGATATACAGACATACAACTCTTTTCATATCATATTTCACTGGGAGGCTGGTGATGGGGTTGTGGTGGTCAACAGCATTGCCCTCTTGTATGCCTTCTGTGCATTAATTTAATTCATGGATGTGATTGTGTGTACCTCTATGGAATTCTCTATATTTATGCAGTAGTGCATAAGTACCCCTACAAGTAGAAGTGGCACGAGCATTGGCAGTAGCAATAGAAAGAAACACCACTGAGAGGCTGTGATCCTTGAGCAGAATGCTCAGTGCCATGTTCTAGGAAAGAAATCTCAAGAACACTTTCCTTTGGAAACTGAGTCATGGCAACTGGACTTCTTTCTTGTTAGGTTGAAACATTGTACTCCTCCTCCAAGTAGCTTCTTCAGTCTGAGGACAGTTGGTAGGAGATCCCTGATATATCCTCCACATTAATTTCACTTCCCCCTGGTCTGAATAGGCTCGTTAGAAGGACAAAAGGCGGGTGATGGATAATCCCACTTTTGCAGTCCTTCTCCACCCATTGTCATAGGTCATTAACAGTCATTAACAGTGGTCTTTCTAGTGTGTGTGGTCCTAATCCTTCTGGGGATGGATGAAAGGGCAGCATGATAAATAGGAGACAGATTGCATCTAAAACCTCCACCCCATTGAGTGAGGGATTTTCTATATGCACATACTGTATATGGCCTCCCTGAACCCTCTCTCAGACCACCAATCTTCTCTGTCAAAAATGAGTACATTTTGGTCATCAAATGAGTGTCCTTTTTCCTTCAAATGAAGGAACACTGCTGATTGTGGTCCTGAGCCATTGCCACTCCTGAGCTGGGCCATTCTCCTGTTTAGTGGCTGTTTGGTTACTCCAATGTAGAGCTCCGAACACTCCTCTTTGCATTGGGCCGCATATAGTATGTTGCTCCTGTTGTGTTTTGGTGTCCCATCCTTTGGGTGGACGAGTCTCTGCCTTAGTGTGTTTCTGGGTTTGAAGTGCACGAGTATGTGGTGCTTACCAAAAACCCTTTTGAGTTTTTCAGACACACCTGCCATGTAAGGAATGACCTGGTTTTTCCGTCGGCTCTGGGTCTCAGACTGTTCCATTGTCCTCCTGGGTTGGGACATTGCCTTGTTAAAGGCCCATTTTTGGATATCCACAGGCCTTAAGGGTTGTCCTCAGATATCCATCTTCCTTCTTCTTGGCTTCTGTGGAGGTGGGGATGTTTCTTGCTCTGTCGTTTAGCATCCTGATGACCCCTAGTTTGTGTTGCAATGGGTGATAAGAGTCAAATCACAGGTATTGATCAGTGTGTGTGGGTTCTCTGTAGATTTCTATTCCTAAGCTGCTGTTGGATCCTATGATGACTGTGCAGTCCAGGAAAGCCAGCCGGTTGTCTTTGGTGTCTTCCATGGTGAACTTAATATTTGGGCAACTGTGTTTATGTGGTCTGTGAAGGCCTGTACTTCCTGAATCTTGATCTTCACCCAAGTGTTGTCTGCATACCTGAACCAATGGGTTGGAGTCGTCCCCTGGAAGGTGTTTAGTGCCTTCTTTTCCACTTCTTCCATGTATAAGTTGGCAACAATGGGTGACACCGGGTAACCCATGGCACAATCATGTTTCTCTCTGTAAAAGTCACCTCTGTAGGTGAAATAAGTGGTGCTCAGACAAAGGTCCAGGAGCATGCATATCTGATCCGGGTTGAGGCTGCTTCTGGTATAGATGGTGTTGTCTTCTTATAGTCTCCTTTTTACAGTTGTTAGGGCATCAGGATGGGAATGCTGGTAAAGAGGGATGTGACATCAAAGGAGGATATGAGGATACATGGAGGGATCTCCTACCAACTCTCCTCAGACTGAAGAAACTACTTGGAGGAGTAGCAAAACATTTCAACCTAACAAGAAAGAAGTCCAATTGCCATGACTCAACTTGCAGATAACAATAACTGGATGACTGAGAATCTTCACAGATATAACACTTTCCTTTGTGTTTTCTTCAGATTGGATGGTGTTACTGTAGTTCTCTATGTTAAATCATCCTTCCCTGCCTTATTTCAGATATTTAATGAGAGCTAGGCTGGGGCACAAACTATAAGGTATAACAACTCCCTGTTACTGAAGGGGAAAACCTGACTTGGAATGTGTGATTTTTCAGAGTCATCATCCCCTCCTTTCTTTTATATATTTAACTTGAATCGGGCTCTCACCTTGTGATTCTTAACCTCACTAGACTGGGCAGTTCTAAAGGCATATTTTGTTGATGAACCCCAGCAGCTTATGGCATGGGATGATGCTACAGAACAGTAACCTGTGGAGAACTCTCACCTATGGTAAGTCATAGACACTAGACAGCAAAACCAAGAGAAAGACCAGCTGTTAGGGGGGTGGCTTATACTCAGGGCTGCCGCTGTTTAAAGACATAATGGTAATTCACAGGAGAGAAGCAGTCAGGTGAATTGAATAAAACAATTCTGGCCAATGTTTCCTACTGTATCCCACTTACCTGAATTTGTTATGTTTATCATATTTGTTTGTTACGTTAGAAATGGCTAAGATGGGAAATATATTATCTGGCTTCTAGGAGACTCCCCCACTGAGCTCAAATGTATGTTTGTATGAGAGGAGGCATGCTGCTATTTCACAATGGGTAGAGCGAGTTACAGTGGTAGAAGTAGAACAGGGCAATGTAAAAGAAAGAGGAGAAGATGTATTGTGGTTTCTCCTTCTGGTTTGCCATCCAGTTAACAATTTACTGTTTGCTCTAATAGAACCTCATCAATCTTAAACACAGATCAGTGACTGGGAAGAAATGTATTAACTAAGATTTAATCCTGGATGGAAAAGTTGCCTTAGCATGTGAGAGTGAAACCTGGCTGGGTGAAGAGCTGATGTTAACTTGGTCCAGCAGTGCGCACCACATTTCCAGGAGTAGCAACAATTAAGATATGATGGTGGAGAGATCAAGTTGCAGTAATTTATTGTGAGTCCATCCCCCTATTAAAGCACCCTTTCTAGCAGTCCTGGAGATCTGAGTATATACTTGGTGATAGAGCAGTTTTGACATAAGATCTTGCAGTGTGTGGTGGCAGCATAAATTCTGGCTTTTTTGCATGAAGTTGATTATTCGAGCCATTCCAATATGGATTTAGGCTTACTTTGGAGATAGAAGCAGCCTTGACACATATGCTGGGACTGAAAAAGTAGCAATGCATCCCTGTCAGATCTGTCCAGACCTCCTGGTGACATTTGATACCATCAACCATGGTATCCTTCTGGGCCGTTTGGCTAATATTGTTCCAGTCCAACTTGTTCAAAGGTTTTGCTGAGGTAATGCCATCTGGCATTCCATCCATCAGTTTATGGATCCCTTGAGGTTCAGTATTGTCCCCAATGCTTTTAACATTCACATGAAACTGAATGGGAAGACATCTATAATTTTGGCACTGGGCTTCACTACTGTGTTAATGAAACTCTGCTCTGTCTCTCACTACTGATGCCAAAAAGGTGATAAAAATTCTCACTCTCTGGATGCAGGAAAGGATTAGATGTAGATGAAAAAACTGAGGCTCAATCAGATAAGATGGAAGTTCTACTGACAAACAAAAAGTCAAGTCTGGAACTTAGATTGCAGCCTGTTCTGGTTGTATTCCGCCCGAAGGACTACCTTGGAGATGCTCTTAGGCCAAAAATTGCTGCTAGAAAGCTAGGTGGCTTATGTGGCTAAGAAGTGTTTTGGCCCAACTTCAGTACCTTTCAGTACTGAAAGGCACTTTAGACCAGAATGAGTCGTGGCTTAATTACTTCCTGATTAGGTGACTGTAGAACAGTGAATTCTCCTTGACAAGCTGAAGGTAGTGCAGTATTGGTGATCATACTGTCGTCTGGCAAGAAGGTGAAAGATTATATAATACTTTTCTTGAACCAACTGCATTGTCTTCCATTTTCCTATCGAGCTCAGTTCAAAGTTCTGGTTTGATCTACAAAACTATAAACTGCTTGAGGCAAGGATATCTGAAAGATTGCTTCCTCTACTCTGTCCCACCGACCTGAGAGATTACAAGGAGACAAGGCTTCCTGTATAGTAGCACCCCAACTCTCTCCCAAGACCACTTCCATCTCTGTTGAGCTTCCAGCAGGCAACTACAGTAAATGTTTTTTTTCCAAAACACCTTTGCTTTCTAGGAGTGTGCATATGAGCTCGCTCAATATGAGCACTCCTAGAGCAAGGCAGAACTTCAACGCTACCACCGCACTGCCATACCCTGATCCCAAGTTCCACATTTTCACCTCCATAGACTTCCATGCCTTCATCTAGTAGGCCAATTTCTTGGAAATATTCTCTATCCACTATGAAACATCCAATCAGTGCAGGGCTCCTTATAGGAGCCGTAGTGTTTTCCAGGTCCCACCATGATTTGGTTGGATTTAAATATCAGCACCATAATTACCAGTCAAATCCTTGTGCTGACAGGGCATACTCTTCAATTTCAAAAGTGTCATATTTGATGTTATCAAACGATGCAGAAATCACCCTTTTCCTGTTTTCCTTGATTCTGGTAAGCACTAGTTCAGCCCATCCCACGTTGAATTCTACATGTGCATCAAAGAGTGCAACTACTGGAGCTGTGGCTGCCCTCCAACCACTAATGCGAGACCGAATCAGGCCCTCTTGCTTGCTGTGTCGAAACACCTTGATGAACCTAGGCTTCCGTGTGTTCACCTCATCAACATATTCTGTTAGCTTCTCTTTGAGTTCTTCATTACTACATATGTGTATATGTTTTTGTGGGCTTTTAGAGAATTTTTGGATCTGCTTTTTAAAAATATTTTTAATTTGTTTCTTAAATAATGTTTTAAATTTATTTTTTAATAATTTTAATCTGATCTAAACTGCTTTGGGAGCCCTGCTGGGCACATTGATAAACAAATGTTATGAATTAATAATAAACAATATAAGTATATTTCACATATTCTGGTAAAGTTGTGTTAATTCCCTCATAATGGAAAGGGCATCCATGCACTATCACCACTACAAAATCATTGCCATCACCACCACCTATTAGAATTTTCCACTCATCAAGGATAGAGTTTGTTTAAGTAACCTGATACAACTCTGAACTTGTTTTTGATTTGATTGACAAAACAAACTGAAGTGGTGTCGGAAATTATAGGAACGATAAGAAATCTTGGAAATTATAAGAAGGTTGAAGTGATAGATGGTATCTTAGGCTCTGGAGAGAATTCAATTGGTTCACTTAATTCAATATTTGTTCATTTTCTAAATTGAGTTAGTGAGTCAGCTTTCTTAAGTAATCTTTCATTAGTGTTCTTTAAAGATAAATAAATCCTGGATTAAATTTTGTGGGTTATTTTTTGGGGAAGATGCACATGGAGGAGAAGTTGATAAATCTGAGCCCTCATGCATATATAGAAATCGTTTCTCCAGGTGTGAGAGGATATTCTGATCTAAACCTGTGTGCTTTGTATTCTTGTATAAGAGGATAAAGAAAATTCATATATATTAAATTTGCCATGCTAATGCCAGAGAAGGGATTTCTGAACAAACTCTGACTCCACTATAACCTGAGAATGATTTCAGGATATTTTTATTTTCTTATGCTCTACCTTTCTTCCATTGCTCCTGATGATTTCTTTCCAAAGAAGCAATACAAGCAGTACAAGCAATAGCTTTCACTGTGTTAGCTTCCCTTATTTTAAATGCTAATCTGTGCCCCATAGAACCAAAGGCTAAGCGACTGAAAGGTCAGGGTGTTTCTCTCTAAACAATAGTAATAATTGTTATATTTGACTTCACCAAGAAGTTTCCCCAAATTAATTTGATCCTTCATAAAACCCCAAAATGGAAGCATACATACAGTTCCTAGTGCTGCAACTGTCAAAATCCTATAATGTAAGTAAGAACCATGTTACCGGATTTCAGGAGAGAACAGAAGCATTTCCAATTACTGAGAAACATTTTGAGGAACTGAAAACAAGAGAGTTCCAAATGGTTGCGTTTACAGCTGTATGTCAGTGCCAGTCCCAGGTGGTTCTAGCATCAGGGTCTTCCCATTGAAGAAATCTGTATCTCTATATGACTACTTATGTAACTACTAGAGCATGTCCTTGCATGAGTTACCTTGGGTTTGATTCATACTCCCATTGAATATTAATTAAATAATATTAAATGACTAAATATATACATTAATAAAAAATTATTTACAAAAATTATTTAATCTTCCTGGAAAAACAAAACTTAGATGCACTCCCATCTAGTGTCTGCTTATTGCCCTTGAAAATTTTCAGATCTCCAGTTTCACATTTCTCTGTTTCTCAAAATACCTGAAACAGTAGGTCAGTGTGTTCCATCATCATCATTATCATAATCTTAAAATTGCAGAGCTGGAAGGGACCCTACAGATCATCATGTCCAGCCCTAACAAGGAGGCACAGTGGAGAATTGAACTCTTAACCTCTGTGTCCACAGTCAGATACCTAAACCACTGAGCTGTCAAACAATAGAGATAAGGGGCAGAAAAGGCCATGGAATGAATGACTGTTCATCTTACCCATTAAGTAATTACTACTTAACTTATTCACCAGTTACATTCTTTTTAATTCCAATGCTGAAGCATTTAATAGAAGATTCATTTTTTAAAAAACCAATAAAACTACAAAGTAATTGTGGGAAACTTCTGCTTAAAGGCTGTAGCTGCATTCTGTTCCAGTGACGTGCATACATTCCTGGCAGGAAGCGACAGCTGCCAGCAGGCGGGGTAACCCCTTATTCTGCCCTTTCGCTTAGAGGTAGAGCATAAGACCAAAGGGTTATTTTAGACAATCCTAGTTACGATTAGGTAACTAGTATCCTATCTGAATTCTAACAACATACTATGTAAATCATGCTAAGTAAATAAAAGAGCTCTCAGGGCATAGGCTCCGCTGGCTTGGACATCCGCTGTCGACTCCTTTGTTCTCTCTCTAAGGCAATTAGCCTTCCTTTGTTCCATGATCACCCACATTTTGCGCCCGAACAGGGACATCGCCTGAGGCAATCAAAGCAGCTCACCTCACCCGGCAAGGGCTCCAGACGTGTCCTCACATCCTCTTTGGATCCCGGTGAGTATTTAGTTCAAGATGGGAAACACTCTTACAGTGCTTCAAATTCAACATAAAAAGGACTTGATTTTATTTATTTATTTATTTATTTATTTATTGGATTTTTACCCCACCCCCCTAGACAAAGTCTACTCGGGGGGTTTATTTATTTGCTCCATAAAGAAGGTCACCGTGATGTATCTGCTTCAGTAGAGGATTTAATGAAAGAAATAGGTACTTATTGTCCCTGGTATCTGGAAGGGGGCAGCTTTAAGCTTTCAGATTGGGATAAAATTGGGAATAAACTGCACAAAGACCCTGTTGCTCCAGTTAAAGTCCTACATACATGGCATCTTTGCCGGGACGCGATTTCAAAGATCGCAAACCCTTTCTTAGCCCAGTCTTTAGCTAACTTTCCAACAGCCCCTCAGATTTTGCCACCCTCTAAGCCACCAGATCTCCATGAAAATAGAAACAATCCTCCTTCCTACGCAGCTCCTGCCACTCTTCCAACGGCCCCTTCTCCTCTTTCTCCTCCCCCTTCTCCCCCTCCTCGTTCAGCAATGCAGCAGATGTTATCTGATGTTATGGCCCAAGGAAGCCCGGAGGATGTTGCTGCCGCCCTCCCCCTTATGTCTGTTTGTCCTGTGGTTCATAACAATCAGGGACACCGTGTTCATGAAAGTCTTCCCCTTGCCATGTTTAACGAGTTGAAAAAAAGTGTAGTTGAAAATGGTCTCCATAGCAGTTTTACTCTTGGACTGGTTGATGGCTTACGAGGAAATGGAAATCTTATTCCAGCTGACAGGAAAGTCTTGGTTAAAGAAATGCTCACTCCTGCGCAATACGTATTATTTATACAGGAATGGAGAGACGCCGCTGCCATTCTGGCCATGGATAATTTACAAAACAATATTGCTGTGTCTGCAGATATGCTAAATGGAGATGGACTCTTTGTCACCATGCCACAGCAGATTACCATTCCTAATAGGGGATTGGCACAATTGGGTGACATTGTTAGAGCAGCCTGGTTAAAAATCCCAGACAAAGGTACCCCTTTAGGGTCTTTTGCCAATTTGTGTCAGGGTCCTACAGAGGACTATATGTTTTTCATTAACAAATTGCAAAGAGCGATTGAATGGCAGGTGGAGAATACTGAGGCTGCTGATATTTTGATGAAACAGCTGACGTTTGAAAATGCTGACATGGATTGTAAAATGGCCCTTCAGGCTATTTACAATAAACCAGAGACTGACATTGCTGCCGTGCTAAAATTATGTCAGAATATTGGGACAGAAACTCACAAGACACAGCTTTTGGCCACAGCCATGGCTACCTCCTTGAACCCTGCCTGAGAGCGTAAATGTTTTTCCTGTGGCAAGGAAGGGCACTTCAGATGGGAATGTAGATCAACCCCCCAAAATAATAAACGCCCTTCTAAAAAATTCCCCTGGTGTCAGAAAGGTTATCACTAGGCCAATCAATGCCAGTCTGTTCCATCACCAGGAAACTCCAAGTCGGATGGACCTCCAGCCCCTGGTCAAGTGGGGGGAACTCAGTGAATACTACCCCAGTTCAAGAAATCCAACCTGCTACTGTTAAAAGTACCGGTCATGATCTGATCACAGCTGAAGAGGTCGACTATCAATTCCCTCTAGCTGTCTACAAAGTCAAAACAGCACATCATGGACCAATACCGAAAGACACTGTGGGACTCATTCTCCCCTGCTCTAGCATCTCTGCACGGGGTTTATTTGTTGTACCAGGTGTCATTGATGGGGATTATGAAGGACCTCTAATTATTCAAACCTGGTCTAATATACCGCAAGTCCTTCCTGCGGGTGAATCTATTGCTCAATTGTTGTTGTTTCCATTAACACAGATGGGTCCTTCTACCAACCCTCACAGTGGGGGTTTTGGTTCTACTCGAGTTGCTGCCTTAACTACCACTCGCAGCCCCGACTCCATCTTAAAATGGGATCACTTGTCCTTAATGGCCCGATTGATACGGGAGCTGACGTTACCGTTTTTGCAAAGAAAGACTGGCCGGAAAGCTATCCCACCCAGCCAGTACACGACATTTGGGGAGTTGGAAGCTATGAGCAAGCCCAGAAAAGCCTTCAGCCCATTGTTCTGGAAAGTCTATAGGTGACTCTCCTAGACAAATCACAATCACTCCTTACATTCTGCCTATTCCCTTTTCCATCTGGGGTCGGGATCTCTTGAAAAAGGTCGATGCAAAATTGCAGACAAATTTATAATACAAGCCTCTACGCAATCTGACACAGCCTTGCCATTAACGTGGCTCCCTGGACCACCTGTCTGGGTTGATCAATGGCCATTGTCTAAAGAAAAGCTCCACGCAGTGGAGGCCTTAGTTAAGGAGCAATTAGATCAAGGACATATAGAGTATTCCACCAGTCCGTGGAATACCCCCATTTTCACCATCAAAAAGAAATCTGGGAAGTGGCATTTGCTACACGACCTTCGGGAAGTTAACAAGCGCATTCAACCTATGGGCCCTTTACAATGCGGTTTACCTAATCCAAATTTGATACCCCAACACTATGAGTTAATGATAGTAGATCTCAAGGACTGTTTCTTCACTATTCCTTTAGCATCACAAGACAGGGAAAAATTTGCCTTTACAGTCCCTGTGTACATCAAAGGATGCCATCGTGCCAAACAACTCACAGGTTGGGATCTTCTGTGTTGTTACTTACCTATTTCCAAAGCTTACCATGATCATTTAATGTCTATATCACTAACTTGTCAAATTGCTTTTGCAGACTATATTGGTGACATACGTTTTAATCCACCTAAAGACCCTCGCTTACCATTCATTCAGCAAGTACCCCTTCGCTTTTCCTCTCCTTTCTCTGCTACTCCTCTCCCTGATGCACTAACTGTTTTTACTGATGGTGCACCTACCAGAGGCATGATTACCTTTCAGCAACCTCCCGGAACCTGGAAAACCCTGATTTACTTCTATTCAGAGCTCTGCTCAGCGTGCAGAACTGGCTGCTGTCGTCCTTGCCTTTCAAATGTTTCAAGATCAACCTTTAAATCTCATTGTAGACAGTCAATATGTATTTAACCTTCTCACTCATCTGTCACATGCCTATCTTTCTCCTGCTCTTGGCTTTTCCTTACTTTCCCTGTTTTTGACTGTAAAAAACCTCCTTGCTACCAGATCATAACCTTTTTTTGCAGCTCACATCCGATCTCATACTGGATTTCAAGATGCTATCTCGGAGGGAAATCATTGTACAGACTGCTCTTCGTTCCTTGTGTCCCCTCTTTTCCAATCCTATTGACAGCCATTCCTTTTTTCATCAGAGTGCTAAACAACTCCATAAACAATTTTCTATTCCGCTTTCTCAAGCTCGAGACATCGTCTCCTCCTGCTCTTCCTGTTCCACGTCTCCCATTTCATTTCCTTTTGATGCTGTTAACCCACAAGGAACAGATGCCAATCAGCTTTGGCAGATGGATGTCACTCATGTTCCTACCCTTGCGCCTCTTTCTTATGTTCATCTAACTATTGATACTTATTCAGGATACATCTGGGCTACCCCTCTTCGTGGCAAGACCTCTTGCCATGTCATACAACATTGTTTACGTACGTTTGCAATTATGGGCTGGCCTCAAGCTTTAAAAACAGACAATGGCCCTGCCTATACCTCTCACATCTTTACCACTTTCTGCAATGAATGGGACATTCGACTTTCCCATGGTATTCCTTATAACTGCACAGGACAGGCTATTGTAGAACGAACACACCGCTCTTTTAAATTTCTCCTTTCAAAACAAACAAAAAACAAAGGGATTAAGCCCCAAGATGTTCCAGATGTAGTATCAATAGCATTATTCACATTAAATCATTTAACTGTATCTGCAGGTCAGCATAAGTTGTCGCCAGTAGAGAAACACTTAGGTAAAGAAATCCCCATGGAACGGCCGCTGGTGTCTTATAAGCAACCTCCTGACCCTCAGTGGGAGGGTCCAGCCCCTTTACTAACATGGGGTCGTGGCTATGCTGCTGTGCTTACTCCCACAGGTCCTTTGTGGATCCCGGCTCGGTGTGTGAGGCCATATCGTGGGAAGAATGAGTTGGCATCATAACCTGCAGAACCCGATTCTGGAATTCAACCCAGTGATGGCTCTGGAGCGGGACCAGATGACTGTGCATTGCCGGAAGCGCCCAGCCTGACCTGAAGGCACTCAGCCCAAAGTTACTTGGGGGATGATAAAGATGCTGATTGCTGATGCAAAAAGAACTCTAAATCAGCAACAGATCCTGGAAACTCCTGAAACTTTTCTAGCAGCCATTATCTCGCATCTGAATGCCAACTCCGTGACGCTGTTGTGTTGTGTTCTCATTCTTGGAACAGTTCCAATAGGTGTTGCAGAGGATCAAGAGGATTTGCATGCCCGTCTGCTATTTAACTTATGGGAAAGGTTGGCGGAAATTGTGAACGTCTCTCACTTCTGTCTGCAGGAGGCATATGCTATGCATGGATTACTAGGAACTTGCTTAATTCCTGTCTGTAAAGAACCTTGCGACATTACTAATGACACTTGGTTAGGACAATGGTTCAATGCCACTGTCATTAAGTACACTAATTCTCCTGACTGGGGGCGAACAACAAAAATTCTACCCATTGATGCCTTTTCCCTCTACACCCCTTTTGTAGCATCTAATGAGAACACTTCATGTGCCAGAGTAGTCAACTGTTCCTCTGACACGTGCATTTCTACAACCAAAGCCACATGGAATTGTACACATGCTGTCAACATTTCTTATAATTTCACACATATCATCCTACCTACAGGGTGGTTTTTTACATGCGGTCAACATACTTTTAGGTACATTCCAGCCAATCTGTCAGAAACACAATGCTGTTTTAGTAGATTAGTAATCAACTTAATGCAACCTTTTGCTTTGCAGAACTCCTTGACTCGGCTGAGACGAGAACACTTGTCCCTTGATAGTGCTTGTGATGGTAATGTTACTTTGTTCTCCAAAGCAGAATATGTTTCGCTGGCTGTGTCGCTTGTTGGCGTTCCTGGCCTTGCTGTTCGTAATTCTCACACTCTTGCCAACATTGCGTGCTCCTTAGCTAGAGCCATTAACCGCACTTCCACTGCTATTGCCCTGCTGAATCAGGAATGACAACTACGTGACGCTATTTTAGACAACCGCGCAGCATTGGATTATCTCATGTTGCGTAATCACATCAGTTGTGAGTCTTTTGCCAATCTCTGTTGCTTTAACTTATCTGATAATAGTCATGCAGTAAATAATCAGCTTGCTCAGCTTAGACAGCTTGCCAATAACATAAGACAGGACATACTTCCTTACTGGTGAGACAGTTTGTGGTCATGGCTGCCCCACTTTGGATGGCTTCGCACTGTGTTAATGTATGGAATTATGCTCCTCATACTCCTTATAAGTTGCTGTTGCTTTATTCAATGTATACCAACCTTCATTTCCATGATAACTACCTGTCTCAAAGCTTCGCCCTCAGGCCTTCGCTGAAAAGATTTATATGTAGTTCACAAATATATGAAAGAATATGTGCCTTTGCTTAACAAACAAACAAAAAAGGGGAAATGTGGGAAACTTCTGCTTAAAGGCTGTAGCTGCATTCTGTTTCAGTGACATGCATACACTCCTGGCAGGAAGCGGCAGCTGCCAGCAGGCGGGGTATCCCCTTATTCTGCCCTTTCGCTTAGAGGTAGAGCATAAGACCAAAGGGTTATTTTAGCCAATCCTAGTTACGATTAGGTAACTAGTATCCTATCTGAATTCTAACAACATACTATGTAAATCATGCTAAGTAAATAAAAGAGCTCTCAGGGCGTTGCCTGTGGGCTCCGCTGGCTCGGACATCTGCTGTCAACTCCTTTGTTCTCTAAGGCAATTAGCCTTCCTTTGTTCAGTGATCACCTACAAGTAATGCTAAACATTGCAGAGTAATACAAGCATTATCAAGCCTCAGTGATAATGCAAACAAATAATAAAAAAGTAATGAGTTTAAGAAACATGGAACATTCTTAGGAATCTCTGTTTATTGTTTCGAGTGTGAGATAAAAAGAAACAAAACTTTTCACAAGTCCTGCAAAGATATATTAAATTTAGGGCTGGAGTTAGGACACTATGTCAAGACTGGGTTGGATGAATAGCATTCCACTGAGTTAACCAAACAAACAAACAAAATTGGCAGTAGTTTCTCTGGACTATATGGATTTTTGAATCTGACAGAGAAAGAGGGGCAGATTTTAGGATGGACCATGCTGACAGCACACAATTATTATTATTATGCTGACAGGTAGAAAGGCTAATAAATGGTTTATGTATAGTTCAACATTTGATGTGTGGCCTCAAGCAAGTACTGTGTGTTTCTTTTCTCACAGAGTTTTTAGGGGTTAGATTTGGTGGTGATTTTTTTCTCCCAGTTGCAAAACATCTTTCAGGAAGGAATTTGTTATTTTTCAGTCACAAGAAAGATGGTCTAGTATG
Source organism: Intellagama lesueurii (assembly GCA_037013535.1). NCBI lineage: Eukaryota > Metazoa > Chordata > Lepidosauria > Squamata > Agamidae > Intellagama > Intellagama lesueurii. Next base: position 50,696,578 of record JBAJHW010000003.1, on the reverse strand, counting down.
TACTATACCCTAGAAGTAGCACAATATGTTTGGCAGGGTTTTTAAAAAAAAGCATTATCTCGGCCTATGTTATCATTTAGGCTTATGTCTACCATGTTGCCTGTCTAGTGAAGACTGTGCAGGAGTGGCCAGGAGAAGAGATGGTTAGAATAGGGATTAGTGAGGGTGGTTATAGGAGGATATAACAGGCAGGAGAACCCACTCATTTTCTGAGACAACAGATTGGGAGTGCAGAATCAAAATCTGCCTTGCTCCTCACAAAGGGGAAATGTTTTGACAGGGAGGTCAAATACTGTATTTAAATGCTGCTGTTGTTCATACTGGCTTGTCTACAAATTTGATATTTACCCCTAAATTTTGATCCAATCATTACTAAAATAAACATGATTTCTATTCACCAGGAACATTCAAGATTATACTAGTTTTCCATAGAACTGGTGGTACTGCAGTGCTGTAAAGTACTGTTATAATACCTCCAAGGTCAATGTCCATGCATTATGTAAGGTTAATCTGCTACAAGTTAATTACTGTGGGAAAGAATATAGCAGTCTCCAGATACCTATAGAGCATTATATCAGTGATTGCCAGCTAATGATGCTAAATTCACCCTCAATTTGTCCTTTATTTTGCAGTTGTCTCCACTTTTCACTACTATTTTGTGATATATAGTGTCAGTCATTTTCAACTTCCTCAAAAGGGTCCTGAAATTAGAATGTTTGAGAACCTTTGGTTTAGAAAATGGGGCTTGTAATGCAAAGGTCATGGATTCAATTTTGGTTACTTTTGTTTTTCTCTTCCTTCCTCCCTCATTTATCTACTCCTCTAACAACAAGGCCAGTGGAGGTGATGGCATTCCAGTCGAACTATTTAATATCTTAAAAGACGACGCTGTTAAGGTGCTACACTCAATATGCCAGCAAGTTTGGAAAACTAAGCAGTGGCCAGAGGATTGGAAAAGATCAGTCTACATCCCAATCCCAAAGAAGGGCAGTGCCAAAGAATGCTCCAAGTACCGTACAATCGCACACATTTCACATGCTAGCAAGGTTATGCTCAAAATCCTACAAGGTAGGCTTCAGCAGTATGTGGACCGAGAACTCCCAGAAGTACAAGCTGGATTTCAAAGGGGCAGAGGAACTAGGGACCAAATTGCTAACATGCGCTGGATTATGGAGAAAGCCAGAGAGTTCCAGAAAAACATCTACTTCTGCTTCATGGACTACGCAAAAGCCTTTGACTGTGTGGACCACAACAAACTATGGCAAGTTCTTAAAGAAATGGGAGTGCCTGATCACCTTATCCATCTCCTGAGAAATCTATATGTGGGACAGGAAGCAACAGTTAGAATTGGATATGTAACAACTGATTGGTTCAAACTTGGGAAAGGAGTCCGACAAGGCTGTATATTGTCTCCCTGCTTATTTAACTTATATGCAGAATACATCATGCGAAAGGCTGGACTGGAGGAATCCCAAGCCGGATTTAAGATTGCCGGAAGAAATATCAACAACCTCAGATATGCAGATGATACCACTCTGATGGCAGAAAGTGAGGAGGAATTAAAGAACTTCTTAATGAGGGTGAAAGAGGAGAGCGCAAAAAATGGTCTGAAGCTCAACATCAAAAAAACTAAGATCATGGCCACTGATCCCATCACCTCCTGGCAAATAGAAGGGGAAGATATGGAGGTAGTGACAGATTTTACTTTCTTGGGCTCCATGATCAGTGCAGATGGTGACAGCAGCCACGAAATTAAAAGACACCTGCTTCTTGGGAGGAAAGCGATGACAAACCTAGACAGCATCTTAAAAAGCAGACATCACCTTGCCGACAAAGGTCCGCATAGTCAAAGCTATGTTTTTTCCAGTAGCGATGTATGGAAGTGAGACCTGGACCATAAAGAAGACTGACCGCCGAAGAATTGATGCTTTTGAATTGTGGTGCTGGAGGAGACTCTTGAGAGTCCCCTGGACTGCAAAGAGAACAAACCTATCCATTTTGAAGGAAATCAACCCTGAGTGCTCCCTGGAAGGACAGATCCTGAAGCTGAGGCTCTAATACTTTGGCCATCTCATGAGAAGAGAAGAGTCCCTGGAAAAGACCCTGATGTTGGGAAAGTGTGAAGGCAAGAGGAGAAGGGGACGACAGAGGACGAGATGGTTGGACAGTGTCACCGAAGCTACCAACATGAATTTCACCCAACTCCAGGAGGCCGTGGAAGACAGGAGGGCCTGGCGTGCTCTGGTCCATGGGGTCACGAAGAGTCGGACACAACTTAACGACTAAACAACAACTACATTGTAATCTATGCTCCCTCTCTCCCCTTTTCATGTGTGTAGCAGTCCTTTTCATTGAAAATTGCCTGAACAGGATAGTGTTCATAACTGGGAGCAGATATGCTGTTCCAGTACACAAAGTCTAAGAATTTTTTCAGACTCAGCATCCCTTAATTACATCTGATTCTTGGCATTCACTTCAGTTAAATAAAGACTTTTTTTTTAAAAAAAGGGGGGGAATAGAAAAAGCTTCCTGTTTCATTTGTGTGAAAAACTCCACAGCTTTCTTTCATCTCTACAGTGTTTCAAAATGCTGGGATCATTTAGCCATTCAGCCATATGGATATGATACAGTTCTCCATCCTATGAAAAATTCTAGAACCACCAGTCTCTTGCTGCTGAATGGCTATCAGTGCCAGAGTGGTGGACCTCAGTTCCAGTTTTGTCTGTTCACTGAAACAGGTGCATAGAGCTAGTGCAGCTGAAGTTAGAATTTCACATTTGGTAATGAATACTGGTCACATGCAATGATTCTCTGCTATGAATAAATATTAACCTAGCCAAAAGGTAGAATCTTTTGAGATGCCATTGAGAATACAACAGAAGAGGAGGCAGGGTTTCATCGCAGTGAGAACTGGTCGGGTTTCAAGCAAGCTCCTGAAATTGACCAAGTCCCCTTGGTTCCATTCCCCCCAAACTGGGGGGGGGGGAGGATGCCACTAGGAGAAGTGGTGTCTAAAGCAACAGAGATGTCAAAAGGGGGGAATGGAATCAGTGATGGCTGGTTCCCTCTCTGAAGTTGCATCTGAGTGCATGGACTGAGGAGGAAGCCATCTTGGGAAAGAGCTGGGAACGCCCCAAGCAGAGAGTGAGAGAGCACAAAAGGATGATAGAAATATCTCAACCAGAGACTCTGAGTAAGTTAAAACATTTGTTCATGTAGGGAAAATCCCCATGGACCCAAATAACTACAGAGAAAAGAGATAGATATAAAGAGTCAGCAAAATGGACTTTACCTTTTAAAAATTCTTACTATCATGGTAGAAGAGAGCCCCCCCCCCCAGCTTGGATCTGGAGAAGAGGAGAGAGGAGAAAAAGGGAGAAGGGGGAGAAAACTACCTTGTCATGAAAGTAGATCAATTTACGTCTCACTCCTGTGGCTATTTGAAATATTGATATCAAATCTTATTTACTTTAAAGCATTGTGGGTCCTTTAAATTGTTATTGTTGTGACTTGGTGACTATGAGAACTTTCAACCCCGAGGGAAGCTCCACCCCCTCTTGGATCGGATATGTAAATAAGACTGAGAAAGAAAAGTAAGGTTACAGTGACATCTGCTGACAGAAGACTTAAACAGCATCCCTTATTTACTTAATTTAGGAAGAAGGAAAAAAATCAATATGGCAACAGAAGGTGGAAAAGAGAGAACTCAAAGAGGCTCACTGGCATAAGAACAGAATCTCAGTGGGTTATTGGGGCAAGAATCATTTAAGGACTGGCAACAGAGTATTCAAGAGATGATATCTACAGGGCTTCAGCAATTACAAGGAGGGATGATTCAGCTATGTGTACAAATGAAAGACTTAGGGATGCAAATAACTGATATTAAAAATTAAATTAGAGAAAATGAAAAAGAAATAGCGAGAATAGCTGGGACATCAAAAAGAACAGAAGAAAGACTGGAGATGAATACAGAGATGGAAGAACTAAAATGGGAAAGCAAGCAAGATGAAATTACTCTGTTGAATCTACAAATGGAAAGAGCCAATTCCATACTTAGATTCCAGAATCTACCAGAACAAAAAGAAGAAGGTACAGCGCAAGTGATTACTACTTATCTAGCATCCCTCATGGAGATGCGACCAGAGGATGTTCAACAAAATATAGACACAGCATGAAGAATTAATATAGCATATACTAGTAATAAAAATCTCCCTAGAGAAATTCATGTTAAATTTACAAGAAAGAACTTTTGAGATAAAGTTTTAAGAAATATACAAGGCAAAGAACCTAACAGAAAAGATAAAGAAATTAAGATTTTGAAACATATTCCATGGCAAATAAGACAGAAAAGGAGACAATATGCAGAGTTGACATCCCTCTTGAGAACAAACTCAATTATGTATAAGTGGTTGGTGCCTGAAGGTGTCCTCTTTGAATTCCAGGAGCAGAGTTATTATATTAACTCAAAAATGAAGGCAGAAGGTTTTATGAAAACAAAGGGGAAGTGGCTGGGCAGAAGAGAAAAAAGCAGATGAAAAACAAGAAGAGGAGAAATCAAGTGGATCATCAGGATCAGAGGCAGAAAGAAGCTCGACTAGAGCAGAAGAGCAAGTGAGAAGTTCTAAAGGAAAGCGCACTATAGAAACAAGAGGATCTAGGAGGAGGAAGGAAAACCTCAACTAGAAAGATGGACTAAATTAATAAAACATGAAAGTGAAAGATGAAGTGGTTAAAGGCTGTAGGATAAAATGGGTATAAAATGGTAGAAGAATATTAATGTTCAAAAATCAGTAACTATTAAAGAAAATGTAGATGTTTTATAGATGATATATGATTTACTGATGGTACACAATGCCAACACTGTTTTTTAAAAGTTACAAAAAGGTTTTTAAATAATGTGGGAAACGTAAAACACAGGAGGACACTTATGTTTGGTGGATATATAGGGAATTACTATAGGTGTATGAAAGTTTGAAAAATATTCTATTCCACATGACAACATTTAAACTGCATTTGTTCTTTTTATTGAATATAAGATCCGAGATGTTAGAGAAATGAAATATTTGATAATGCATGTAATTTCTACAGTTAAGTTATTAGACACAAAACATTAGAAGAAAACAGATATCTCAGATTTAGAAGAGCTGACAGAAAAGACATGGGAAGTTGTGGAGTTGGAGGAAACAGAATAAACAAAGATTACCTTAGAAAGGACTCAAAAATAGGGAATAATTTCATAATTAGACTCAAAAGATAGTTTGGAAAGCATAGATTAAAGAAGCATGTGAAGATCCAATTAGGGAATAGATAGATTAGTAACTGTAGAAATACTCAGAAAATCTGCTGCATTTCTTTTTATCTCTCTTTGTAGTATAATTGTATAAATTCATGTAAATGTATTATCTCACTCTCTGGAATTTTTCCCTTTTTCTATCCATACCTACCCCGCAAACCCTAAATTCCCTTCCCCATCATCCTGCCCTCATTGAAAATAATAAAAAATTAAACTTGAGAATGCAGCAGAATAATACTGGGTATACCTAGTGTCGAGGTTTTGATATTGTCATACAGATAGAATTTATTAATACAAATAGATGTGATGTAAAGGTCTGATGTAATGTCATTTGTCATTGTCTGTAATGAGTATCAGTTTGGATGAATGCATGTACAATTTGGTTCAGTTTGAGAGCCTATGCTATCCTGAACTCAACTGCTCTGAGAGCTAATTTTACTCAGATGCAGGAATACTGCCAGTTTGTCTATTTGTACATGTGTATATTTGTAAATAGACTTTAGTGATGGGAACTATGTTGTCTGAGTCTTTGTTCCACTAGAACTGGAGAACTTGGGGAGCTGGAGATACAGATTCTGCAACTATCCTTGATACCTAGTGGAATAAATATTCTGTTTACAATTACAATAATCCTCATTAATCACCACTGGGTTACTTATGAGTAGACCCATGCTTAGGGTTACAGTGTAAGATGTTAAACTTTTATTGTTAAGGTATATGTGGTCATGCACAAAAACACCCCCTTCAAGTACACTCTGAACACACACCAAGACTGAAGATGAAGACAGTAGTATATAAAATCTCACCTTTGCAGAGTGGAGCCTCTTTGCCTCCCTTCCCCAGGATACTGCGAGACAAGCCTGCTTGTAACATGACCCAGGAAAGGAGGGGGAAGGAGTGCACATTTAAAGTGTGCTCCTCCGTCCAATTGGCCTCTTTTGAGGCTTGCAACCCACCCACCCGCCCTCTATGCTAGTGTTATACTGGTCTCCTTCAGGGGCCAGATAGGAATTTTTGACCCACTGCCTGATTGTCTGGTGGGAGCAGGGTTTTTTTTTTTTTTTTTGCCTATCCCACGCTGGCTGAAGTGTGCGGGCTGTTAAGAGTGTATAGTGGGATGGTCACACTGGCGGGGAGTGCGGAATGAAGTTTGATTGGTGAGTCCCCTAGTGAGCACATGGAAGGTTATAGCTCATCTGACCTCCCAGCGCTAAAGATCATGAGATTACAGCGTGGAGGGGGAGAGGATGTGCTGGGGCCACATGTGGGCCAATGGCCACCAATAGAAAGGGGGTTAGAGGGGGTGGTCAGATCAGGGCCAGCCAGAGTTGCCCAGTCGGTACTACTGAGCAATCTCGGGGCATGGGACTCACCCATTTTCGTGAGAAAGGGGTCTGGTGAAACCCAGTTACAAAACTGATTCCGCACTACAGCAGGCCCCTCTCGTTTGGATTATGATGTTGCAATAAATTGTGGCCCTGGTTCTACCCCATCAAAAGATTGTCTCACCTCATTATTCTGGGGTTGGGGGGAGGGCAAAAGCTGCAGGATGGTACAGTGAGAATCCCAGATAGTTGTTGAAAGGGGAAAACGAAGGTTGGAACCTTTTGCTGACTAAATCTACCAATCCAGGTGAGGCAGTTTCTGTGCTGAACTCGTGTCTGGACCTGATAATGGACTGGATGAGGGTTAATAAATTGAAACTCAATCCAGACAAGACGGAAGTGCTGTTAGTGGGTGCTTCACCAGACAGGCTGGAGGGCCATTTCCCTGCCCTGAATGGGGTTACACTCCCCCTAAGGGACAGGGTCCGCAGCCTGGGGGTGCTCCTGGACCCCAGTCTAACTCTGGAAGCCCAGGTGGACTCGGTGGCCAGGGGCGCCTTCCTTCAGCTGCGGAAATTATACCAGCTACGGCCCTACCTGGACGAGCAGTCTCATGACAGTTACACACGCACTGGTAACATCTCGTATAGATTACTGCAATGCGCTCTATGTGGGGCTGCCTTTGAAGATGGTTCGGTGACTGCAACTGGTCCAGAATCGAGCTGCGTGGCTGGTGAGTGGTGGGGCCGCTAGGGGACATATCAAGCTGATTCTGTTTAAATTACATTGGCTACCAGTTGCTGCCCGGGCCCAATTCAAAGTGCTTGTTTTGATATATAAAGCCCTAAACGGCTTGGGCCCTAGATACCTGAAGGACTGCCTCCTTCCATATGAACATACCCGGCAGTTAAGATCTAGCCAGGGGGCCCTTTTGAAAGAGCCGTCCCTCAAGGAGATAAGAGGGATGGCTTGTAGACAAAGGGCCTTTTCGGCAGCTGCCCCCAGACTATGGAACGCCATCCCAATTGAGATTCATCTGGCGCCAACGCTGATGACATTTCGGCGCCAGGTCAAAACCTTCCTGTTCCAGAAGGCTTTTAATTGAAATAATATCAACTGTGGGTCCTGATGGCAATTTTTAGAGTATATATTTTAATTGCTTTATCTTTTTTATTGTATTTTAATTGTTGTAAGCCGCCCAGAGACCTTTGGGTAGAGTGGGCGGCATATAAGTTAAATAAAAATAAATAAATAAATAAATAAATAAAATAAGAGCCCCTTGAACAGCATTTGAAACACAATCTTTATGCATATCTATTCAGAAGGAAACTCCACTAAGCTCAATGAGGTTTTTATCCCAGAAATGTGTATAAGAATATGATTGCCACTTTAAGTATTTTAGGTATCTTGCCCTTTCCAAACTATCAGACAGTTTTAATTAATAGAATGCAGTCCAATTAGACTTAGACTGAAACAATAGTATATCATATGAATGTGTAACGGCCGAATCACACACTTGCTTTTTTTAAAACTATAAAAAATAATTAAAACCATTAAAAAAAAACATTATAAAGCATGATTAGTCGCATCAACTTTTTAGAGGTATTGTTCTAGAAATGCTGCCTTTTGAAATGCAGCATATCAAATATACTCTCACTGGGCTTTTATTCCTCCTTCTCAAGGAATAAAGATTCAGATTCTATTACTAATTGCTTCCTTGTAATCATGGAACCAGCAGCTAGGGAGTTTACAATCCTCCAACCGCTTTAAATGGAAAGATGGCTGGAATGCACTGTACTGAAAGAGTAAGAGAACATAAACTAATGTACACTTCAGGCTCAAGGGGAAATGAAATTATGTGGCACTGTCAGATCTTTCCCACACAGTCATGTTATTACCATATAACATCTGAATTAAATCCTAACATTTGGCTATGGCAGAAGCTCTCCAAGCTAATCATACAAGGCCTGACAGGTGGGTTATTAACCTGAAACCAAAGAAACAACAAACACGTTTAACTAATTCAGCAACTCATTTCAAAGGCCCAGATCCAATTGCCAGTCTTAGCTAGAGAAGGTTCATTGCATCAGTTGCTGAATGATAAATCAACATACAAACAAATCCAATCCATACAGCAAATTTCCTCTCACTTAGACTAGCAATTGGACTTAGGCCAAAGTAAGTAAAAAGCACTTCATAACAAATTGTGTTTTTAGGAGCATCCAACCTCTTATTGTCTACACTGGCTCATGGAGACTCTTCAGAAATCTTTCTAATAATGTGCTACTGGATCCTTTTAATTGCAGGAGATAGTGGTAAAGCCTAGGACCATCAGTTTGCACACTACGCAGATTTCCAGAGTCCAGAAAACTTTCCTTCCTTCCTTCCTTCCTTCCTTTTCTGGTATCTTTCAGCCATTACGGGGAGGGCTCTGTACTCAACAGAGCTTTTCCAAGCATTTTTTTTTTTTTGGCATTTTAAAAAAAAGTGTGGCACATAAAACTCTCTTGCTCATCCAGGTTTTATTTAGTTGTGAATGGGCTGCCCTTAGAAGCACTCTTGAGACAGAGTTTGTGCTGCTCCTCACCACTGCAAACACTAAGGTAAACAAGGCGGGTTTCTGTGAGTACATTTTAGATTCTTCCAGAAAAATGCAGGAGACATATTCCTATATTATATTTATATCTGCTTTCCTACTGAAAACCATTCACCCCAAGGGCCCTTCTATTGTACCTCTTATTATGATTAATAATGGCCATTTTACTCATCTTCAAGAAATGTGTATTAAGTCAATACAGCCATACTACTTGTATTAGGCTCTCATCCTGTATTACCATGATCTGACGATGAGCCGATTACACAACAGTGCACATTAATTTGGGAGCACTCCAGCTAACTATTCTTGGTTTTAAATAACATGCATAGCATGACTTCTATCTTTTAAGGATTAATTTAATTAGTGATTACATTAGTGCTGGCAAATTTTGTTTGAGACAGAAATTGAATATTTTTGCTATATAATGGTTGTTTGGGTAATGAGGGAAAAGTATTTCAAATCTAATATATTCCTGAAAAATAAGATGAATGGGTTTGTGGGGGGAGCAATAAAGAGAATTAAAATCTGGGCATCAGACATTTATCATTATATTCTATTATCATCCTATCTTTATTTACTAACCATTCTGCTTTTAGGGGTACTGAATGATATTCTTGTTTTGGAACATAAAAATGGCCTCTTTGTAGAATATGAATATCAGATCAAATGGATGGGTGGGTTTGTCAATACTCTAAACCATCTTACTGAGATTACTGTAACTCTTGTTCTGATGGATTTAGAAGAAAATACTTATTTTAAACACTAGCATTAGCACCAATCATCATCATCTTGGAACTGCAGGGCTGGAAGGGACCCTATGGATCATCAAGTCCAGACCCTGTCAGGGAGGCATAGTGGGGAATCAAACTCTTAACCTCTACCTAACCACTGAGCTATCCAGCACTTCAGTCACCCCAGGTTGTGGCCAAAGCCCAAGCACTTGGGCAGCTTGAACCACTGATGGCTGACCCAGGCCTCCCCTACTCCCAATGTCTTAAAGCTGGCCTTAAAATTTCCAACAGTGTCCATAACATAGCCTGATTCCAGGTAAATTAAAGGTGAAGCTGCATACTTTTGCAAGGGAAGCCCAGTAATCTAAATTTGCTCTGGATCAGCCACATCTGGAATTGTGAGCCTGGCAAGCTTGCACACAATTAGGCTGCTTTAATCTGATTTGCATCAGTGGGATTTAAGAAGCCTAACACTGTTCAGTATTAAAAGATTATCAACCTGATCTTACATGTGTGCCTATTTAGAAATAAATCCCATTGGTAGAACTTGAACATAATGCCAGTGAAGTGAAAATCCCTGTTAAAGCAGTTGTTCTGAACTATACAGCTATGTGAGCAGTTGCACGAGAAGTGATATAAACAGCTGGGCATTTGGTTGTGCATCCAGTGGTGCAATCACTTTCATGACCACATATGCATGTGTACTGGAACACATTAGGTTTGAAAATGTGCAATCACTAGTAAAACTGATCTTGTGCTAGACAAAGACATAATCAGATAGAGGTGATTAGGTTCAGTAAAATATTCCCGGATGAGTCTACATAGGATTAGAGCCAATTTGTTTCTGTGAAGGGCATCTAAAGATTACATTCCTAACTCTGCTATCGATAACGAGATTTACAAACTTAAAAACAAAAACACTCTGTGAGTTCTGATTAGTCTCGCCCATCTCTGTTTCTGTCCCCCTCTCTCTTTCATATGCGCACTCTAACACAGAAATGTTTTTGAGGAAATAGGCAACCTTTCAAAACATCTTTTTTCAGCCTTTATATGAAATAGATATCTTCTTATCAGCAAATCGTGGGGTGCTGATGCTCCTGAATTAAAACACAGCAGTGGGAGATTCTACAGGTACTACAATTACCATGAAGGAAAACAAGTACATGAACTGTTGGTGGATACAATGTCATAGCCTTGCATGCACATGAATGGCTGTATTCTTGCTTTTAGCATGATTAAATAGAAATCACCTAGTAGAGTTATAAATAGCTACCACCTGTGGTGAACTTTTCACCTCACTGTGCACAGGTTAGAGATAAAGCATTTCCCACTCTTTGTGCTGGGAAGATAGTTGGGTGTCTCCTCCCCAGTTTCATTCTGAGGGATCTGAGGCAGAAGAAGGTGGTAGCATTACTACCCTTGATCTGAACAATATGATTCTCCTGATCTAGGCAACTATCTATCACATTCACTTATTTTGCTACCATATGATAATGGAGCCTCATGCTTAATTTTCTTATAGTCTATTGCCATGCCAACTATCAGCTATCTTATATTTAGGCACTGGATTTCCTGATTTAATGTAGAACTTTAGATTTTTCTATGTTGAAACTTTTCTGTTTTGTCTTGTTTTATCTCAGTTCTCCTATCCATTTAGATTAAACTGAATCCTGAATCTGTTTTCTGAAGTATTATAATTCCCCCCACCCAATTTGGTGTCATCTGCAGATTTGACAAGTGTCCCTTCCATAACCTCAACCAAGTCATTTATAAAAATGTTGAACAACACTGACCCCAAGGCAGAAACCTGTGACACCTCCTTGTTGCTTCTCTCCAGGAGGATAAGGAGCAATCTATGAGCATGCTTTGGCTACAGCCCATTAACCAGCTACAAACCTACCTAACAGGTGGTCAAGATACCTAACTAGCTTGGCCACATAAAATCCTAGCTAAAATCAAGGCATTCTATATCCACAGCATTCTCCTAATCAACTGGTTTGTAATACATTTTTGGAAAAATATTTATCTTATGTTGGCAAGCCTTTTTTTTTTTTTTTTTTTAGTAATTAGCTCATTGTATTCTCGAAGGCTTTCACGGCTGGGATCCGATGGTTGTTGTAGGTTTTTCGGGCTGTCTGGCCGTGTTCTTGAGGTTTTTCTTCCTAACGTTTTGCCAGTCTCTGTGGCCGGCATCTTCAGAGGACAGGAGTCAGAACTCTGTCTGTGCTCTGTTGCAGTTTGTGGGATAGTTTAGTATTTATAGCTGTGGGATCAACTTTTTGTCCTTTTCAGGAGATTGAGTGATTATGGTGATCAGCGTGTTTTTTGTTGTGGGTGTATTGTTGTGATAAGGGGGAGAGATGATATGTCACTGTGATTGATGGGTGTCGTTAGCTGGTCTTTTGTGTGCAGTGATCACCAGTCCTTGTGGCTGGGTAGAGTTCATTGACCTTTTGCAGGCTGTGTTTTTCAGTGCTGGGAGCCAGGCTTTGTTGAGTTTTAGACTTTCTTCTTTTTTGTTGAAGCTGTGCTGGTGTTTGTGGATTTGAATGGCTTCCCTATGCAGTCTAACATAATGATTGCTGGTGTTGTCCAGTACTTCTGTATTTTGAAATAGAATTTCATGTCCAGCTTGTTTCAGGGCATGTTCAGCTACTGTCGATTTTTCCGGTTGTTTTAGTCTGCAGTGTTAAAAAGAATTACTTCATTCTTTTTTAAGTACTCAAATTGCTGAAAGATTGACTCCTTCAGATCTGTTTTACAGTCTTTCTTGGTACCAATGTCACTAGTTGCCGAGATCCACTCTTTCCCCCTTTTGGAAAATGGGGGTGACATTTGTTAGCCTCCAGTGTATCAGGACCTCATCAGTTCTTCAAATTCTCTATGATTATGGAAAGAGGCTCTGAAATTACAATTGCAAGTTCCTTTAGTACCCTTTGATACAGCTCATCTGATCCTGAAGACTTGAACTCATTTAAAGTGGATATGGTTTCCCCTACTATCTCTGTAGCAATCTTTGTCAGCAGACCACTCACTGCTACTTTTATTCCACCTGTTAATTGAGCACCAAGTTTCTCTTGAGAGAAGAGAGAGACAAAGTAGATATTGAGCAGTTCCACTTTCTCTTCATCATCCATTAGCATTTGTTCCTCTCTAGTGGATCTGCCACTTCCTTGTTCTTCCACAGGCTTTGCACAAATAACCATTTGTGCTATTTTTAACCTGCCTTGCAAGTCTGAGTTCATTTTGAGCTATAATTCTTCTTCCCTTAAATGCTGATACATTCCTTAATATACACCTTAGCATATTCATTTGTGTGTGTTTGGTGGCTGCTATCATAATGCCAGGCTAGGAGATTCAGCTGTACCAATCACAGAATTAGAGTTACTTCTCTTTCACAATACAAACTAGTAAAGAATAATGGAAGGGTTAATATCAGAGAAGGATATACTGATGATGATTGTGATTATGATGATAATTATAATGATGACTCTCAACATTTTTGTCAATCAGATTTATTCCGGGATCTTTAACTTAGCAGCTCAGGATAAATTCTTCTGTCCTTTGTTCTGGCTGTGGAAACAAGTGGACCTGTGGACAACTGGTTCCCCACTAGAGCCATAACAGCAGACCACAAGGAATCAGGAGAAGATTCATAGTTGTAACTTAGGAACTCTCTAAGAAAGATTTGATAGAGAATAATGTATTTTTTGCAATTGTTGTGTTGGGCATTTAGATGACGCTTACACCTGTGTACATTCTTCTTCTTCTTCTTCTTCTTCTTCTTCTTCTTCTTCTTCTTCTTCAAGTATTCCTTTTTTGACGCATTAAAACTTAACTCCTTAGATAATATCTAGAGAGCTCCAGTGACTCTGCACATAAACCAGAGCTTTCCCAATTAGGAAAGAAGCTTTGAGAGCTTGAAATGTTTATCTAGTCTCCTGCATACAGGGAAAGTTTTACAGGTACCCAGCAGTGGGAATTCCTTTTCCACTCAATGAGGATTAGGTTGGCATTTGGAATCTATCATAAGTGACAAAACACATTTCCTCCAGTATGCTGAAAGCTTGGTGACTTTAAAAGGGGGCTCTCCTTAACTTTCTTTTGTATATGATTTCTATTCCCTAGTCCACCCCTAAGGCTAATATTTCCTATTCTATATAACTCCCAGTTCAAATGGAATGGGAAACTCCAGCTATTGAATCAGTGAGACACAGAAAGATAAACAATGGTAGACTAGACATTTCTTTGATAGAAATGAAATATTACTTGCTGCTCTTGCATGGCTGAGAAATATCTTGCATGAATCAGGGAAGAAAGACCCAGGCTCATAGACAGGGTACACCATATGTTTTGCCTGATGAGGATCCCAAATTTAAACTTCAATTAACTCAAGTTAAAAATAATCAGATAGTGCCTGATGAGGAAGTTCCATTCGGAAGTCATTGAGGCTCAGTGCCAGTTAGAGCATTCAATACTGGGTTAAATAAAGAAATAGCCTTGTTTTGTATAAAGCAACTTTCTATGTTCCTATAGGTGCAAATAGGATGATTAAGGTCGCAGATATTTTCCTAGCCTCCAGCAGAGACAACTGCATTCAGCTGCCTTCACACACATTTTATCCCGATGTCAAAGAGCCTGATTATGGGACCTTTAATTTAGTGAACATTTACAGGTCCTGTTATCCAAAACCACTCTTTCTATTTGTAAGTGCTCAGCAATGTGAGTTAAGTGCTGTTAGAATCTGACACACAGCGATCTGAGAAGATACACAGAAGCAGTCAGTGAAGTTCCATTTTCAAGGTTAATCAGCCCACAATCATTTCTGTCTCCTTTATCTTCCAGCAGTAACACAACTTTAAAGTTGTGATAGAAAAACTAGCTGATGTGATCTTACCAAATTACCCGAGGAGGAGAAGAGAGAAAAATGATTATGGGAGGTCCAGGAGGCAAACCTTTTCCTGTAAACAAATAGCTGCATGAATCCTACTAGTGATGTTTGACCTATAACCACCAAGGCCAGTAGCTTGTCCAGTATTTACATGTGTGTGGGAGCTCCAGCTGTGGAAGCCACCATGGTAATCACATGAAGTGCCAGTCTGCCAGTCATAAGTGACTAGGCAACAGCAATATCCACAGTTGGAGTTCTGTGTGTGTGAAAATTAAACAGGATATTGGCCAGGGTGTTGTAGAAACCTTGGCTCTTGTTTCACATAAGATATGGAATTGCTGTCTTCACAGTGCCAACATATTTCTGCAGGAAACGGTAAGTACAACAGGAAAATCAAAATGTACGAAAAGTTTTGTTCATGCTAACTAGACTTGACATTTTCTACTTCTTATTCCTCTCCCAAAATCCATTGGATATCCTCTTGGTTATGTCAACTTTCAATGTAAGCTTTTCAGCCATTATGTTCTTATGTTTCATATACTTTTTTCCCATTTATTTTTAACATGAATGATCAGCGGTATGAATTTCTACTTTTCATTTCCAATTAATGGCCAAAATATTCTAGCTTTCTCTGCTTTAGAATTCCTTGGTCTCCATTCATTTAATTTTCATACTTCTTCACTGCGCACCTTATTGATCCAACAACTTCTTTATATCCTCTGATAAATCCACATTTGAAATCCTTCTATATTTTTATAGTTGTCTGCGTTCATTGTCTGTGACAATTCCATGCCACACAATAGAACTGTAGATTACAATGATCAATGCAATGCACTTCTTTAAACCCAATTCTAAGTTTTTACATTTTTCCAATTCTCTCCTTTGATCCCTCCTTCCATTACTTGTGTTTGCATGCACAGTAGCTCAGTGACTTTTCTTCATGAGAAATAATTGAGCAATTAGTGTTACAGTAGTGACTAATATATGGGATATTTTGTCACATGATAAAAAAGTTGAAACTGTTGAAATCTTCCACTTTATATTTGTCTGTATTAGTCTTAATAATGTGAAATGGAAGAAGACAAATGCTTGAAAACTGGAAGTAGAGTAGAGATGGACTTTCAGGTTAACAGGAATACCCCATATATTAGTCACTATTGTAACCTTAATTGTTCTACTATTCTTTGTGAAGAAAAATAGTTTAGCTACTGTGCATGAAAACATACACATGAGGAAGAGAGGGAGGGTTCAAAGTGGAGAATTATATTTATCTGTGGCCTGGTCATAATTATTATTAATATTTATTATCATTACTTATTTATTTCATGTATATGCCACCTTTCTCCCCATAGGGGACCAAAGGCAGCTCACAACAATTAAAATCAGACCATAATAACAAGTTGAAAATACCATAATAAAAATAATTGTGTGCCGTAAAGTTTTCCAAGGTTTTCCATTCCCTCCTTCTGGATGCATCCTGAAACTGTACAACTCGCCATGGCTGCACAGGCTGGCTCTTCTCTCAGAGGGCATAGTGGGGAATTGAACTCCCAACATCTGGCTCCATAACCAGATACCTAAACCACTGAGCTATCCAGCCAGCTTAGCATAGCAATACAGAAAAGAGCAGGCCCATTGAATCAGTGGGGATTTGATGAGCTAACATGCTCCCTGTAACCAGTCCATGAGCATTCTTGCTGCAGCATTTGAATTAGTTGAAGTTTCCAGATACTCTTTAAAGGCAGCCCCATATAGAGTCTGTTGTAATAATCCAGTCAAGATGTAACTAAGGCATGTGTCACCATGGGCAGATCACATATCTCCAGGAATGGGCAGCTTTAACTGTGCAAAGGCATTCCTGGCCATCAATCACACTTTTGCATCCAAGCTCAAGGTTGAGTCCAGGAGGACACTCAAGCTATGAACTTGACTATGTAACCCCATACAGTACAGGCTGGATCTCAATCCCCTGATTTGCCTCGTGATTGACCTGGAGCGCCTCTGTCTTATCTAGATTAAGTTTCAGTTTGTTAGCCCTCATCCAGTCCATTACTGACAACAGGCACTGGTCTAGGCACAGAACAGATTCGTTGAAAGCAGATGGCAAGGGGAGATAGAGTTGGGTGTCATCAGCATATTGATGGCACCAAATCTCAAAACTCTCAACAACTTCTCCCAGCAGTTTCATGTAGAATAACATGGGGGGGGGGGGAGAAACAGAACTGTACCCTCGGGGAATACCACAGGCAAATGTCCAGGGGTTCTAATAGGATTTCCCAACACCACCTTCTGAGTTTGGCCATCCAGGAAGATTGGAACCACTGTAAGATGATACCTCCAAGACCATCCCAAAAAAGCACCCCAGACTGAAATGGATAATAGATAATCCACATCATCCAAGAACTGCTGGAGCTGGGATAGCACAATATGCTCCAAAATCTTGCCTAAAATGGAATATTGAAGACTGGTGATGGAGAGCAGCCATACAGCTCCCAACAATTCCTCTTGCAGGAACTCTGTGAGCCAAAAAAAGAGCACCCGTTGTCTTAATTGGCTGAAAAAGAGTCTGTTTAGGGGTCAGGCCAAGGTGGCAGTGAGACTGCTGTCTTGCCCATCAACTAGAATGTCCTGTGAGAAAGTGTTTTCTCAGAGAGAGGCCATTATCAGTCACACCTGGAACCTGGATCTGTAGAAAAACATATTTTTCTTAAGGTCAACCTTCCACTGCTGGGCTTCCCTGAAGTAGGAGAGAAAGGAACACTTCGCACACAGCACTTCAGTCTGCTGCCCCCTCCTCCTGCCTCTTTCATTCTTCCAGCTGCTATTCCAAGAGTGGATTCACTCACTCAACTGTGCTTTGCCCATGTTGTTGGCACAGTTCCCATTCACTACAGGCTAGGCTATCTGCTGTTTCAATCTGCCTACCAGTGCTGCCCAGGGCATTTGCCCACTCCTCACCATTACCTGTCCTCTTTTTCCCCAGTGTTGCTGGCATTCCCTGCTGTTATTCCCACTGTTCAGAGTTCAGTCAGTATGCCCATTACAGTCATTTCCTCATACCCAAGCATTGCTGCCTGTTGGTGTGCACTCTTTTTGTTTGACACAATCACTGGGAAGGTGTCAGAAGACACAGGGAAATCCTTTAAAAACATTTTGCCTGTTTGTGCATTTTTAAAGGGGAAAATAATGACTATACGGTAATCAGATTGACTATAACAGAGTTCCAGATATCCAGACATTCAAGTTTTTAAAAATTCTGAATTCCAAATCTGAAAGGCCGTAATTTTGGAATTCCAAATCCAAATTCCGAATCCAAATGTTGGTGCCACTGCGCATCCCTCATTCAGAACACCTCATTATCATTCATTTGTCAAGGATTCTTTTAGGACTTTAGCAAAAGTAAAAGATTAAAACCAAATGAAATTAAATGATCAGAAACAGGGGGGCCTTTCATGTCAAATAAAAGGCACCAATGTACAAGTATGACAATATTGATAAGAGCACCTTCAAAGAAAATGAAAGAAAAATGCAATGAATGTTTTTGCCATGCAGACACTCAATTGAGATTTTTTTGTCACTTTTTCCAGTAACATTTTGCTTCCCCCCCCCCCCCCCATCCTGATTCTTGTTCTAAACAAGACTTCCTACTGGCTGTTTTCAGTTTCTATTACATCCAATACAACAAATATTCAGCTCCAACTTAGATGAAGATGATAATGACTATGTTTAGGACATTAAAAAAAACAACAACCCTGCAGTTATTTGCATACCAAGTGAGCCACCTTAATTGATTAAGTAGTTGAGAGTGATTTTGCACAATTAACTACAATGTGTGATGACAGCTCTGTCATTCATAGCTAGGAGGGTTTTGCTATAAATCTGGAATTTGGCACCAATAATTTGGACATCTTGCAGAAAGATGGTCCTTTGATCATCTGTCTTGTCAATTGGCTGGAGACTAGAGATGGGCACGAACACCGGTTCAGTGGTTTGTGCTGGTTTGGCCAACAGCTGCACAGCTGTTCTGCAGTTTGTTGCCCCACCCTCTCCAGTGGGCACCCACTTAGATGCAGCACTCCAACTTCCTTGCCTCACCTCCTTCAGGTGCTGCCCCTGAGTGGGTGCCCACCATATAGTTGTATCTCCGCTGGTGTCTTTGTCTTGGTCTCCTGCCAGAGAAAAACCGAGATTCTGCATTTGAGTAACACAGCTGTGTGGCTGTCAGCCAAACCAGCATGAATCACCAAATTGGTGGTTCATGCCCATGTCTACTGGAGACATATTACACACATTGCAGTACTACATTCTCAGATGCATACACTGCAGGATATTTTTTTTCCTCTGAGATATTTTTCATTTTACAAGCTATCATTACTTACCTTAGTATCAGATTACCATAAAAATAATGTTTTGAAGATTTTGAATTTTAACAGATGATTGATTTAACAAACAAAATAATTCTGTTTCTCATGTCAGTAGTGTATCTAAAGCAGAAGGTTTTGGCCCTCAAACTGGCTAATTAGGTGGATTCTGATTCAGCTACAGCTACTGCAACACTCCTTTCCTGTACTACTAAAATAGATCTGAGCTAACACCTTTGTTGCCAACCATTTTCTTGACCAATTAGCAATTTGCATGTATCATCTATTTAGTCTTAAAAAATAATGCTTAATTGTAACTATTACAAAAACAGATTTTAAAAGGAATGGTGATTACGCACCATCTGGAAATGTACTCAAGCTGTCAAAAAATCTGTGGATGATTCCTAGATACAGTATTCAAATGTCTGCAAGAAGCAGCATTTGGTCAAGGGGGAAGATTCATTCACTCTCATGCCTGTAAAAAAAGCTTGGAATATCAAGCAAAGTTCAAAGTAACTGTTAGAGTTTTACTTTGAAGAATTTTAATAGGGTGCATGTTAATTGAATTTGCTGCATAAATTAATGCAGGACAATAGGAAGGAGAGAATCCATTCTAAACATGATCAACAGAGCAGCATAAATGTTTCATGTGACTGAAAGAAAAAAAGGCATTTGTGCATCGATGGGAATTGATAAACAGATGATGGCTGACTTCTCTGAGCAATTAAAGATCTGGAGAGTTCTACTGAATGTTACTATACCCTGTTAGTGCCTGTTGAGGTACCTTTGGCTCTGTGTTTCCTGGCAACCAAGTCTTTAGAGACCCCAGTTGGGGACAAAACTGGTATTAAGCAGTCTTCCATGTCTAACAACCTGGCACAATTTCTCATAGCTCCGATAAAAACACAATTAAGCAAATTTGCTTGCCCACTAATGCACTCTGAGGAAAGGGGATGGGGGATGTGATGCGTTCCTTATTGTTTTTTTTTTTTTTTTGGTATAGCCATGCTATAAATAATATGAGTAATTGAAAAAAAAAGAAAAGAATATTCTCCCCCCCTCAAAAAAAATGGAGTGCATAATGAGCACATTGTGTACAAAACTGCTTTTGTTAACAAAGTGATGGAACTCAAATAGACATGCAAGTGATTATTTAGTGGATATGGGTAACCAGGACATCAGACTCCAGCCAGTTGCATCAAAGAAGAACTGCCAAGAACGAGGCTAAGACTGAAGCTTTTCCTCTCGCAAAATTAGGGTGAAATGACCAGTGCCATTTGACTGTTACCCTATAGTCTTTAGTATTACAATTGCTCTTGATGTTTTTTTTATGCCAGATATATACATCTGAATGAGATAAACCACAGCATGCTTCTAGAAAAAAGTGTTGGGCACCATTATTTTTGGATTTAGGATCATGAGTTGAATTGCCCTGTGAATCACTGGCCTTGATCTTTCAGTTCAAAGAAGGTTTTTTTCCCCTACTCCTGGAAGTTGAAGAAGTGAAGTCTGTTTAATCAAACACACACATCCCTCACTCCAAACCACATTCCTTGTTATGTTTTTCTAATTAAGGCCTTCCCTTAGTAACTGGCTGGCTGAGAGGGTTTTTTTTAATGGATTGTTGTAGCTTGTTGCTTTGTATGTGATTTTGCTGTTGATTTTGTTTACCATTTGCCATTTTAATGTGGTATATTTTTAATTCTTCCGTAACATTTATATATTTCTTGTTTTTACCTTTCAAACATTGTCTTTTTCCAATGTAAGGTGCCTTGGGTCCTTTTTAAGAAGAAAAATACTTTGTTTTAAATAAATAAAATAAAGTAATTGAAGTTATGCTACATCTTTTGCTAGTGTGGTTCCTGGTCCTATCAAGTCTAATACCCAGGTGGTCAAGTTAGATGAAAAAATGCATTTCTCAAACAGCAGATCTTCCACCCTTTGGTCATCTTGCCTAGTGCCTTAAGACAATGATAATTTTTTAAAAAATATTAAGAGGGGGAAAAGAGAAAGGAAAAAGGAAAACAGGGAGAAATAATTATATGCATTCCAAAATATTCTGCCAAGAAGGAACTCATAGCTGCCATCTATTTATAAAATAGAGCTAATATATCCAAGCATGCTCTTTAAATTTGTACTCTTTCTATTTCAATATTTAGAGATTTTTTAAAAAATGTACCGTCCCTGCCGAACGCTAATAACTCAGTCTCAGAACTTTATGTCCCAGCAAAATCTGTGTTAACGTGCATTATGCCTGTGGCTGCACTAGAACAAAGACATGGCATGTAGATGTTGCAACCAGATGCCAGGATGTTGGATGGGCTAGCACCCACCCAGGTGCCCTTTTAGAATTCACCACTAATCACCTCCCATTCCACACTTTCCACCAGTGTGATTTATTTAAACATGGCCTACCCCTGATTTGCACTTGTGTGTCCCATGAGCAACCAGTGTGGGATAGGAAAAAAAATCCTGCCCCCCTTTTATTCAACATGCCAGATGAGATGCACCAAAAATTTCTATTTGGCCCTGAAGTGGCCAGCTAGTCATGCACTGAACCCATGAGTGGGTGGGTGGGTTGATTCATCTTCCCAAGAAGGTGAGGGCAGGGAAGCCTTATATAGACTGTTCACCCCACTCTCAGCCAGCAGTTATGGAGAAACAAAACAGATGGACTCTTCTGGAATGCACAATCAGGACTTAAACTACCAACCTCTGGCTTCACAGCCAGATACCTAACTCATAGAACTATTCAGCCACTGACTCTGTATCAACACTTTGATAAATCCAGCTTCACAGGAATTCACAAAACTAAACTAACTAGATTTGAAGTTGGTTGTTCTTATTGATGATGATTTAAAATATTTTACTCCACTCTTTCCTTAAAAGGACCCAAGGCAGATTACATCATGAATGACAATATTTAAAAGCTAAAAACAGTAAGTACATAAATATTTTTTAAAACTTCAGCAAGTATATAATTAAAAACAGTAAATAAAATCAATACTAAAAACACATTTAAAAGCAACAAAGCACAACGGACTTTGAGAACTGGTGGGCATGGAAGTGAATGTAGTTCACAAAAAATACTGAATATTTCCTTCAAACCCCTGCCAACAAATATATTCGGATTCATTCATTCATTCATTCATTCATCCATTCAAGTGTCTGTGAATAGTCATTCCAAAGGTAGAGCTAGGAGAGAATCCTCCCTGAAATCCTGGAGACCCAATGATCTGACAAAGATAAGGCAGCTTCATATATTTCTAAACAGTAAAGCAGAATGCATTTTAAAAAATAGCAAAAGAGAGGAAAACATTTAGGGCAACATCAGGCAGTGCAATCTCATTTTAAAATTAATTAAAATAAGAAAAAATACAAAGGTTTTCACTGCAGGACTAACATTAAACAATGATGGAACCAATCGGGCTTCTAATTGTCTCATGTTCCCACTAACCCAACAGGTGGTGGGACTGCTAATTGGGCTCGTAAGGCAAACCTTAAACTATAGGCAAGTTCTTATAGGAGGATGCTAAAGGTGTGTGAATACTAGCCACTTAGATTCAGTCTGAAATATTTGTCTTACAAATAGCAGTCAATCTGCTTCAAGCCAATTTGTAGTCCATCCACTTCGTTTTCTATCCAAATATTTGATAGAATTTGTAGACAATTATATAGAACTCAACAGTGAAAAAACATTGAAATGGGGGAAATAATAAACTATGACCTCAGAAGGGGTGAAACTCAGAGTCATCAACGACTGTTTGGCTTCAAGAATACAGGCATATCTCCTTCCTTCTTTTGAACCTTGTAATTTATTCAAATTTACTAAAGAAAAAGCATTTGTTGAAGGGGGAAAATAAAATGAGTAAGTACCTTGGTTGCCGCCAAACCTGGGCAAAGAAACCCTCAGGACTTCCAGGAATAATGCTGGGTTTAGAAATACCTATAAAAGCATTAAGTGACAAATGCTACCTCCAATATTGATGTTTTGTGCAACATATTTTCATCTACTCTCCTTTTCAGGTCTAAGTGTTTCAGTAACATGTGGTTACTATTCCTCTGCGCTTATCTTGTGGGGTCAAGAGAAAGGTTAGGTTTCTAAATCATTAAGCTGGAAGAGAGCAAGATGGCAATAGTCCAATTCATATATTAATCCTATACCTAGGGCTCCATGGATGTTGGGGAATTGGGGGTGCTTACATGCCCCACACCCTATATTGCCCCATCATCCAGAAGTCTTTCAGCCTCAAAAATCTGCAGCGGAGGCTATAATATTATAATTACTCATGTGGTAATGAGCTCCAGTAATTGATTCAAATACCTTTACAGTATCCACTGCAAACTATTATATTAAACACATGAAGGTTTGAGAAGGTATCCTGGGGTGGACACATAATAGATGGGCCTGGTGTGTGTGCCAACACCACCCCCTGCCCCAAACCCTACACAGATTAAAGATTAACACCTGAATAAAGCTACTGTCATGCACTTCAGATCTCAATGTCCTATTTTTCAAAGCTGTTTCTTTAAATTGATTAATATGTTGGTATCACATGTGTTCAGTCTCATGTGTTTTCATATTAAAGAATAATACTATTGCTCAGTAGTCAATGTAACTTTAAAAAAAGCAGTGAGAGTTACTATAAAATCATAGCTTTTCATTCAGCAAATGACCTTTAAGTGTTTTCACCACAAGAGAGTAATTTAAGCCAGCTTAACTGTGTGGTGAATAAAAATCCTTAATAGCTGCATTTTCCTTTCTGTTGTATGGAAATATTATTTTCTATAAACACAGTTCAGCAATCATTTTGCTATTTATGTTTCAATCAGCTAGTGCTGAGAAAAGTTCATACAAAAGGAACTAGGGAAGCCAAAGAATGACTACAGATATAAGATGGATTCTAATATTAATACATGATTTAAATTTTTGATAGACTACCTGACAGATCCCCTTCACGGATTGCTAACTTGTCGTGGTGAAGGGGCTTGAGTAATTCAGAGAAGCTATGGGTTATGCCGTGCAGGGACACCCAAGACGGACAGGTCATAGTGGAGAGTTCTGACTAAACGCGATCCACCTGGAGCAGGAACTGGCAAGCCACTCCAGTATCTTTGCCAAGAAAACTCCATGGACAGAAACAAAAGGCTAAAAGATATGATGCTGGAAGATGAGTCCCTCAGGTCGAAAGGCGTCCAACATGCTACTGAGGAAGAGCGGAGGACAAGGACAAGTAGCTCCAGAGCTACTGAAGTGGTTGGGCCAAAGCCGAAAGGACGCTCAGCTGTGGACGCGCCTGGAAGTGAAAGGAAAGTCCGATGCTGCAAAGAAAAATACTGCATAGGAACCTGGAATGTAAGATCTATGAACCTTGGTAAGCTGGATGTGGTCAAACAGGAGATGGCAAGAATCAACATTGACATCCTGGGCGCCAGTGAACTAAAATGGACGGGAATGGGCAAATTCAATTCAGACGATTATCATATCTACTATTGTGGGCAAGAATCCCGTAGAAGAAATGGAGTAGCCCTCATAGTCAACAAAAGAGTGGGAAAAGCTGTACTGGGATACAATCTCAAAAATGATAGAATGATTTCAATACGAATCCAAGGCAGACCTTTCAACATCACAGTCATCCAAGTTTATGCACCAACCACAAATGCTGAAGAGGCTGAAATTGACCAATTCTATGAAGACTTACAACACCTTCTAGAACAGACACCAAAGAAAGATGTTCTTCTCATTATAGGGGATTGGAATGCTAAAGTAGGGAGTCAAGAGATAAAAGGAATAACAGGTAAGTTTGGCCTTGGAGTTCAAAACAAAGCAGGGCAAAGGCTAATAGAGTTTTGTCAAGAGAACAAGCTGGTCATCACAAACACTCTTTTCCAACAACACAAGAGGCGACTCTACACATGGACATCACCAGATGGGCAATACCGAAATCAGATTGATTATATTCTCTGCAGCCAAAGATGGAGAAGCTCTATACAGTCAGCAAAAACAAGACCTGGAGCTGATGGTGGCTCTGATCATCAGCTTCTTATAGCAAAATTCAAGCTTAAACTGAAGAAAGTAGGAAAAACCACTGGGCTACTCAGGTATAATCTAAACCAAATCCCTAATGAATACACAGTGGAAATGAAGAACAGATTTAAGGAATTAGATTTGGTGGACAGAGTGCCTAAAGAACTATGGATGGAGGCTCATAACATTGTACAGGAGGCAGCAACAAAAACCATCCCAAAGAAAAGGAAATGCAAGAAAGCAAAGTGTCTGTCCAACGAGGCCTTACAAATAGCAGAGAAGGGAAGGGAAACAAAATGCAGGGGAGATAGGGAAAGTTACAGAAAATTGTATACTGACTTCCAAAGAATAGCAAGGAGAGACAAGAGGGCCTTCTTAAATGAACATTGCAAAGAAATAGAGGAAAATAATAGAAAGGGAAAAACCAGAGATCTGTTCAAGAAAATTGGAGATGTTAAAGGAACATTTTGTGCAAAGATGGACATGATAAAGGACAAAAATGGTAGGGACCTTACAGAAGCAGAAGACATGAAGAAGAGGTGGCAAGAATACACAGAGGAATTATACCAGAAAGATTTGGATATCCCGGACAACCCAGATAGTGTGGTTGCTGACCTTGAGCCAGACATCCTGGAGAGTGAAGTCAAGTGGGCCTGAGAAAGCATGGCTAACAACAAGGCCAGTGGAGGTGATGGCATTCCAGTTTAACTATTTAAAATCTTAAAAGAAGACGCTGTTAAGGTGCTACACTCAATATGCCAGCAAGTTTGGAAAACTCAGCAGTGGCCAGAGGATTGGAAAAGGTCGGTCTACATCCCAATCCCAAAGAAGGGCAATGCCAAAGAATGCTCCAACTACCGTACAATTGCACTCATTTCACAAGCTAGCAAGGTTATGCTCAAAATCCTCCAAGGTAGGCTTCAGCAGTATGTGGACCGAGAACTCTCAGAAGTACAAGCTGGATTTCGAAGGGGCAGAGGAACTAGAGACCAAATTGCTAACATGTGCTGGATTATGGAGAAAGCCAGAGAGTTCCAGGAAAACATCTACTTCTGCTTCATTGACTATGCAAAAGCCTTTGACTGTGTGGACCACAGCAAACTATGGCAAGTTCTTAAAGAAATAGGAGTGCCTGACCACCTTATCTATCTCCTGAGAAATCTATATGTGGGACAGGAAGCATCAGTTAGAACTGGATATGGAGCAACTGATTGGTTCAAAATTGGGAAAGGAGTACTACAAGGCTGTATATTGTCCCCCTGCTTATTTAACTTATATGCAGAATACATCATGCGAAAGGCAGGACTGGAGGAATCCGAAGCCGGAATTAAGATTGCTGGAAGAAATATCAACAACCTCCGATATACAGATGTTACCACTCGGATGGCAGAAAGTGAGGAGTAATTAAAGGACCTCTTAATGAGGGCAAAAGAGGAGAGCGCAAAAAATGGTCTGAAGCTCAACATCAAAAAAACTAAGATCATGACCACTGGTCCCATCACCTCCTGGCAAATAGAAGGGGAAGATATGGAGGCAGGGACAGATTTTACTTTCTTGGGCTCCATGATCACTGCAGATGGTGACAGCAGCCACGAAATTAAAAGTCGCCTGCTTCTGGGGAGAAAAGCAATGACAAACCTAGACAGCATCTTAAAAAGCAGAGACATCACCTTGCCGACAAAGGTCCGCATAGTCAAAGCTATGGTTTTTCCAGTAGCGATGTATGGAAGTGAGAGCTGGACCATAAAGAAGGCTGACCACCGAAGAATTGATGCTTTTGAATTGTGGTGCTGGAGGAGACTCTTAAGAGTCACCTGGACTGCAAGGAGAACAAATTTATCCATTCTAAAGGAAATCAACCCTGAGTGCTCACTGGAAGGACAGATCCTAAAGCTGAGGCTCTAATACTTTGGCCATCTCATGAGAAGAGAAGACTCCCTGGAAAAGACCCTGCTGTTGGGAAAGTGTGAAGGCAAGAGGAGAAGGGGACGACAGAGGACGAGATGGCTGGATAGTATCATCGAAGCTACGAACATGAATTTGACCAAACTCTGGGAGACAGTGGAAGACAGGAGGGCCTGGCATGCTCTGGTCCATGGGGTCACGAAGAGTTGGACACGACTTAACGACTAAACAACAACAACAACAACCTGACAGATGAAGTATTTTTCTTCTTCTTCCAGGATTCCTTCTTTTTCAGCAAAAGGTTGGACTGAACTACATATATCCTAAACCTAAAGCCAAAGTGAAATGGAGGTTTAAGCAAAATCTCTGAGGTATTTGAGAGGAAATGGAATACTTTTAATAATATTTGAAAAATTCTTCAGAAACTGACTGCAGGTCAAGTTATCTATTTTCAAGTTGTCACTGAACAGAAAGTAGAATCGTAGAATCACAAAATTGTAGAGTGGATGAGATCCTGAAAATTATCTAGTCCAATCCTTTGCTGGCACAAGAGGTGCCTCCAACCACTGTTTAAAATCCCCCAACAAAGGACAACCCACCCACTCCCAATTGGTTCATTTCACTGTAAAACATCAGGACATTCTTCCTAATGTTCAGTCAGAATTTTCTTATAATTTAAATCCAGTGGTTCAAATCCTCTTACCCTCTGAAGCATCGGAAAACAAGCTTCCTTCATCTTCCATAGGACTACTCTTTAGATATTTGAAAGTGCCTATGCTATCAGCTTTCACTCTTTTTTTCTCTAAGCTAAACATATCAGGATGAAAATTGTTGTTTTATATTGAAAAGACTTGTTAAATATAGATGTAAGATCATAAAAACCTCACAGAAGTAGTTTACTTGGATAAAATTAGCATATTTTTTCCTCCGGCTTAGGTTTAATTTCATTCCGTAAAAGATTCTACTTTCCCCCATTAACCAACCCCCAACATCTCCTCTCCCATCTCAGCTTTCCAGGTATACTTGGAAACAATTTAAAGGGAAATTCATTGCAAAGACAGCAGAAGCCTAGAACACATCAGGTAACTGACAAATTCAGCTTTTCTGTGACACTGGGTGCAAATGGCAAACACAGAAATTGCATGAGAACTCAAGAATGTTTGTGGATTTTTTCACATTTGTATTCCCTGCCAGTTGGTATTCACAGCACTTCTGTCCACAAAGATTAGAGTCAGACCTTGGAAATAATTCATTAAAATGGATTTTGTACCTTAATTCATTATTTTTTTGCAACAACAGATTTGAAATCTATTAATTCAATCTTGAAAGAATGAAATTATATTGTATCAAAATTTCAAGATATTTTAATGGTAATAGTAATTTTTAGACATTTTAAATAATAATTAGAATATTCCCGCCCCCTAATAGTTTAAGAGCAGTGGCCAGAATCTTATTTGAGTTTATTTAAGGTTTGTGTAACTTGCTGCTACAGTTAACAGTGGCTAATTGACAAAGTGGTGGAATATGTCTTAATTGTGTGGCTGTTTGCATTGGCCACAATTATTGTTGTAAGATATATATTATGTTACCTTAAAGATTTAACATTTAATTCCAATCTTTAATTGCATGTTGTGTGAAGATATAATTATTTTGTCTTGTTCTAAATCTCCCACTATTCAGCTAGATGACACCAGGGTCATTCAGCTGTCTAATTTTTCCATGTCATACATAAATTTGTGCACATCTTTCATGTTCTCCTTCACTCAGTGTTTTTTTTTAAAGATAATAAATGTTACAATTCCTCCTAGCTGAATAGTTGTTCTAGCTAGAGGTGGGGAAATCTGTCTTTTGTGCTTTCCCTCAATTTTTTTAAACATCAAATTATTTCCATCCTAAATATGAAAAAAGTGGTATAGAATAAATTCTTTAAAAACCAAACTTAAATTAACCCCCTTCTTGTCTGTCCACCTACATTTAATAACTAGAACTATTCCCAGCATTAAGTGGATAGTCTTGCACCTGCTTAGACAAAACTTTTAGGGGAGAGGAAGGGAGCTATTAGGGGGGAAAATGACAGTCCTAATTCAGAATCACAACATGTACAGGGATTCAAACATAAGACTTTTATGGATTAAAAACTGAAAGACTTGGGCCTGCCTGGATGTCCATTTGGTTTCTCTCATTTCCAATATTCAAAATGTAAAGGTTTGTGTGTGTTTTTAATATTCTGAATCTGATAAAATTAGTGTATTTTGCTTAAAACAAACCTAAACCATGTTCTCACCCACCCTTACCCCCAACTGCTCAATCATCTTCTTTACACCTTTCCAGGTCTACAATTCCCTTGGAATGACCAGGAACAATATTCTAAGCATGATTATATCGCAGATTTCTACAAAATATACAACACTAACATTTTTATGCTTTTAAAAATTTTTCCAGATGACTTCTAACAGGCTGAGAACTGAAGCATTGCAGTATTCTTTGCTGTACACTCTGTTGTCAGTAGTGAGAAGTATAGAAATATTCAGCAGATAATTGATAGAAAAAATGCTTAAGGGCTCTTGAGTCAGACCAAGGACTTCTTTTTGAAGCAAAGATGGAGCTGTTCTGCCCACTCCTGATAGAAGACTGTTGCCTCCCTATCAGGAGCATTAACTCAGTTTCTCCTGTTAGTGTAAAACATGAGAGGAATTTTGAGAGAACCATAAAGACTTTCCACAAGACAACCATTTAAGAAGGGTTCGCCCATTTTTATCTTATTGCAGCCATTTCTCTTTGGAAAGATCCTGAAGTAAAGTCTACTAGAATGTTCCATCTTCCATTCATATGCTTTGTCAACTGTTTGGCTTCCAATTTAGATGATGCATAACATGCTTTTGAAAAGTTTCATCTCAACAAAAAAGTGAAGAATGTTTCTGTTTCATAGGATGTAAAAGTACATCTGCTAAAAGTCAGCAAAAAGTCAGGGCTGCTGCAGTCCTCCACATAATTAAGCTGTTAGCGATCAGAAAATGAAGAGACCTAACTATGTACAGAATTGCAACCAAATATCCTAACTGTACCATATTTTGATTGTATTGTCAGCTTTTCAGGATTATTAAAGTACTAAATAGCCATCACGTAACGTATCTATTTTTTTTCAAGGCAAATCAAAATATTTCATATTTTGCTATGGTTTTTCTCCTAATGTTTTGATGCACAACCTTTACTTATGTTCAGAAATGAAAATATTTCAGTGCAGTCTTTACATCAAAGCAAAACTATAAAATTATATTGATCTTTAAACAAGGTAATGGGATTATATTATATTACGGACAACTGAAGTAGGCAGTATAGAAATTCTGTAACACATAGTTTTCTAATTTGTTTTGTTCTTTTCTTTCCAGGATCCTTACCTTTGAGGCAGTGTAATTCCTAGAATGTACAGTACAGCAAGGATTTTTTTTAAAAAAAGATATGCCTTCTCATTAAGCACAGAAGGAAGAAAACAAAATTGATTCTATCACATTGGACAGATGGTTTCCTAAAATATAGGGCTGTTCCTTTGGAAGAAATTAGGGTTCTAAACTAAGCAACAGAAATTTATTCACACATCAGGTACTTTTACACTTTTATTCAAAGTCATAAAAGACAAGCTAAACTGAAAATTGTTTGCACAACTTCACTTCTGTGTTTAACAATTTGTGTGTGTGTGTGTGTGTGCACGTGCATGCGCATGTGCACAAGTGTGCACGTGCAAATGTACAAAAGGTTTCATGAATGCATTCCCACTAGACATGGGGGCGAATAAAAAAACAAATCGCAATATTAGTAAAAAAATCGCTGATTCATTAAATATTTGTCCCTTTGTATTTGATTAAATGTATCACCTGTTCCTGCATTTGTATCATAACAAAGCTGTGAACCTGAGCTTTCATGAAGAGTGTAGCCCCACCCAGCATAGGCTGAATTCCTATTCCTGCACATGTATTTTGGCTATCTTTTCTGTGTTCTGATTCAGTAATCAACCTTCATCTAGTCAATTACTATCATCCCTGTTTGCCTTCATTCAGTCTGTTCCTTTCATGAGGTTTAGAATGAAAACAGTTTCCTTGGATTCAGATGGGAAGGAGAAACAAGAACTGAGTGCCATCAGCTGCTGATACCAAATGCCCAGAATCCTAATGGTTTCATATATATGCTAAATAGTAAATAGTAGAGGGACAAGACAGAGCTCTGATATACCTCTGTAGGCCAACAGCCATTGAATCAGAATGGAATTGTTGAACATCATCTTCTGATCACCCCCATGAAGGTCTGGAACTACAGTCAACCCTCGACTTACGAACGGCCCTAGTTGCGAACTTTTCGACTTACGAACCGCTCTGATAGAAAAATATAGCCTCGACTTGCGAACTTTATTTCGAGTTACGAACCGAAAAAAACCCTTTTTTTTAACCTAAGTCATCTTAGGTTAAAAGGAAAAAAAAGAAAAAAAATTCTGCCCCTAGTGGTAGGAACGGATTAACCGGCTTTGCATTAGTTCCTATGGGAACTAATGGTTCGACTTACAAACCGCCCCTCGACCTAAGAACCAAAAACAGCCAGAACGGATTAATTGGTTTTCAATGCATTCCTATGGGAAATGCTGATTCGACTTACGAACTTTTCGACTTAAGAACGTCCTTCCAGAACGGATTAAGTTCGTAAGTCGAGGGTTGACTGTACTGCATAAACACTTCCTCCAGAGAGGGAACCAGAAGAATATTAGAAGAATGTTGCTCATAAACATTTTTCTTCCCTTTCCATTTTCTGGTGCAGATTGAACACAAAGATGATGGAAGTCATGTTCTTCCTGTAACCAGGTCCAAAACCAGATTGAAATAGATCTAAATAATCCATCTCATCCACGGATCCCTAGAGCTGAGAGGCTGCTACACACATTGCTCAAGAATAGAGATGGGGGCGAACTGCCAAAATGACGGTTTGTCCAGGTTCATGGTTCATCAAGGTTGACGAACCATGAACCATTAATTTTCTCCCCATGAACTGACAAACCATGAATCGGTTCGTGGTGGTGCTGGTGGTGGGGTTTGACAGCCTGAATCTATCTAAAAAAAAAAAAAAGCTGACCCCCTGCCCTGCCCCCACAGCCTGCCCCCCTGCCCTCTTCCCACAACCACTGTCACCTCCGTACCTTGGCTGCCATCATCTGTGCCCACAGTCCACACAGCCACCACCACTGCTATCCAAGGCGGCAAGCGTTGTGGCAGCCTCCACTGCCACCATCAACTGCCTCTCACTGCAGTGGCTTCTGCCGCCATGGCCTACCTTAAGGGAATCCGGGCTGCCCTTTGTAAAGATGGCAGCTGTGGCTTCCCTGCCCTAACAGAAGCCACAGTCACCATCTTTGCAAAGGGCAGCCAGTGTCCCTTACAGCAGGCCTTGGCTGTGGAGGCTACCACAGCAGGCGGTGATGGATGGTGACAGCAGCAGATGGCGATGAATGGAGGCTGCGCCAGCAGCAGCAGATGGTGGCAGCAGCTAAGGTAGGGAGAGGCAAGGGACAAGCTGTGGGGGTGGGTGGCTGTGGAGCTGGCTGGCTGCCTATGGGCCTGTCAATCAGCTGTTTGGTGGGCCCACAGGAAGAGTGGGAAGGCCATAGGCAGAGAGTGAAGGCTAGCCTTGCCTCTCTTCCTATAAGGGATGAATAAAAATGGACAAATATTCATCTCTTTGTATTCGCTGCGGTCTCTGGAATTGATGAATATGAAGGGATAAATATTTAATGAATCAGCGATTTTTTACAAATATCACGATTCGTTTTTTAATTCGTCCCCATGTCTGCTCAAGAATAAACTACATCAATTTGGCATTTGGCAGTAATTATATAGTCTGGTGCAGTTCAGGGACAGATTTTCCAGCAAAGGCCTTACTACTAGGTATATTGGAATTCAATCTTGCTGTAGAGAAGTGTCCATTTAAAAAACCCTGCTTGGCAGCCATTCATTCAAGGAAAGCTTGCCTGAAGAGAAAGGTCATCAGCTGCTTGCAGAAGGACAGCAAAGATGGGGCCAATTGAGACTCCTATGTGAGAGAGTTCCAGAATCTGGGAACAGCAACAGAAGAGGCTCTCTCCTGTGTCCTCACCAAATGCTGTACATTTGAAGATAAGAAGATAATAGGACAGTCTTTTTCCGATTATCCTGAGCAGCCTCATAAAGGGAGGTGTGGTCCTTGAGGCAGCTTAGGCCCAAGCCATTTAGGACTTTATGGGTTTATAGAGTATGACTAAACGCTCTGTTTCAGTTCACTCCTAATGCAACAATATTTCCCCCTTGCAAATAATCTAAAATGATATGTATCTGCAGCATTAAATCACTGATGGTAAATAACTAGACAACAATCATTTCTATCCCTTAAAGCAGAAGATGTTGTACCAGTTGTTAACTTTGCTTCTATCTAATAGAAGAAAAATATTGGAAACTAAAAAAGTTGCTTTGCCTTATTATATACTTTTTCACAATAGCAGAAAATGTTGTTTGTTTGTTTATGTCTTTCCCTTAAATGTGAATGATTTTCCATAACCTGATGCAGAAAGGATGCTGAGTCAGCCAGGGAAAGACTGGCCACACAGATACTTCTAAGATATCTGTCTTCCTCTGGAACCAAGCTGGATGTGAACCTTCGAAATTTATACTACATTGTAGGAAGCTGGAGGAAGTACCATAATCTGCCATTCCTTAATTATACATGTAGCAAAAATTTGAACTAGAAACTGTGACCAAACCTTAAACTGCACCTGATTTTACTGCATGCCATCATGTAGCCCATACACTTCTATGGTGCTTTAACACTGATGTATTAATTTGGTTCAGAATATTTTGTACAGCTTCTGGTTTTAAAAATTCCAACTTGATTTACAAGAAAAATGGAATACAAGAAAACAATTTGATAAAAACAATGGAACTGTGTTAAAACAATAAAAATTATAAAATGATTATTTTTAAATGCTTCATTCAAAATCAGGAGTAACAACGATGTTAATGGTTAAAAATTATCAAGAGTATGCTTAAAAAGAAACAAATCTTTAACTGATGGTACAATAACCCCACAGTGGGACACTGTGTTATATAACAGCTATGATTAGAAAAAAGGTACTTATTGTGCAACTGGGTCTTTTGAATGACTGACTGATTTGCTTTCTCCTGTTCCTATTTTTGTCAGCTTGTCTTTATCTCCTTTTCTAAAATTCTCTCTGCCTACCCAGTTCCAACAACAAATCCTTTTCTTACAAAATGGCATCCTGTGAAAATGGTCTCCACCATACCATGATGTTAGGAAGCTTATTGTGACCAGTAGGGATGAACTTTTCATGTTTTAATGAAAGACTCTAAAGACAAAAGAGGTTCTTTTTGGAATTTTGGGTTCTTTGCTGAAAAAGAGCCTCTGAAATAGAAATTATTCATGCTCATGAAAGACGAGTACAGAAAAGTTTCATTTCTCTCTGTGTATATTCCCTCTTTGGTGTTAACTTTCAGTTCCTATTATATGTCAAATTTCCTGAGAAAAAATTCATCCAATAGTGATTCAAGTCCGCTGACTAGAGTGTCTAAGAGAAGGGATGAGTGGAAATTTTGAATGTGTAAAAGGGGTTTGACAATAGTGAGGGGTGCTCCTTGGTTAATTGTTCCTTGTGGAATTACCATGTTGAACTCCTTATACCATCTTCCATTTTCGGTTATGGCCTGCCTACCACTGACCTGCTCTTCATCCATCTTCCATACTTCCCTTTTTCTGTAATTTTCTCTTGGGTGGGGAGATGGTGAGCCAGTCCTTGTGTGTGTGTTCTGTGCTGTCAAGTCAGAACTGACTTATAGTGACCCTAATAGAGCTTTCAAGGTAAGTGAGATATTCAAGGAGTGGCTTTACCCATTTAATTCCCCCCCCCCCCAGTGAGTTTCCATATTCAAGTGAGGATTCAAAACCTGTTCTGCAGCGTCCTATTCTGTCACTCTATCCACTACTCCACATTGGCCAGTACTTACCCTGGCCTTACTGGAGGGACAGTAAGATATAAATGTAAATAATAATAACATTTTTCCCATACCCCATTCAGGTGAGTCAGTGTTTAAAGTTCCATTTTAATTCTGATTTTCAATTTTATATTTCTGAAATGACACAGTGTCCTAAACAATGGCATTACTACCATGGCCCATGGTATCACCTTCTTCCAGAAAAATATCTCTTTTTCTTCTTCTTGATGTATCCAGCTGTAAATGTTTTATGAGCCTGATTCAGATGGTCAAATGCCCAAGGCATTTGACCATCTGAGGAAAATTACCCCTCGCAACAACTTTTTCTACCACCTTATATCTCTGCTGCTTCCTCCCTGCCCCAGACCCAAGGTGCTGCTATGCCACCAGCTCTCAAACCTTGACTCTGAAGAAGTGCACCAGATTGCCTCTCTATGGCTTTCCAGATGTTGTTGGGCTACAACTCCCATCATAACTCACAATTTCCTATGCTGATTAAGATTAGCAAGAGTTGCAGTCTAGGAGCATTTGGAAGAATCATGCATTCTTCAGCTTTGATTCAGGATTCTGTCTCCCTTCCACTAGTGCTATTCTTATACACTGATTTTTATTTTATTTTATTGCTCCATTCCTGGACTGCAAATACAAAGGCAGTCACTTATGAATGCTAAATAACTCCAACCCAACAGTGATCCTTAGTGAACCCCCTCAATTATTTTCGCTCATTGTGAAAACTGCCCAAGTTTTACTACCCTCTGCTTCCTATTCTTTAACAAATTGCTGACCTAGAAAAGAATCTATCCTCTTCTCACTTGATTGCTAAATTTATTCAGATTTCCAGAAAGCAACTTGTCAAATTTGCCATGATTCACATGTACTCAATAAACGTTTCCTTTTGAAAGACGTTTGTGGGACTATGACTTACTGGGACCAATCTGCCAAGTTGCAATTACACTTTTTATGCAGGGGCAGTGCATGTTGACCTGGCATCTTCCAAACATAATCTCTTTGCACCTATCCAGCCCAAAGAACCAGAATGGGGATTTGCAAGTAGGTACCAGGGAGGCCGGTCTATCCTCTTTGACTCTCTGACCTCTACCTCCTCCTGCTCCTCTTGTTAGACTGACCATAAGGCCTATCAGCCTCACCTTTTTTCTTGTCCTGTTTCTGTAAGGGGCAGAGATGCTTTTGCTCTTCTTCGTGTGCCCTCTAGGCAACATGTCCAACTAATTAGGCTTTAGGCTTTTCTACCTGGAATGTAATTTTCTTAAGAAAGGGGTGTTTGTTTTTTTTACTGCTTCTCCTGCTTTATTGTGAGTCTGTTATGCAGCTGACTACCCATACTTCTACACTTCACCTCTTCTGCTTGTGAACAATCACAGGATAAATTGTCTAAGAACTGCTGCAGTTTACCCTGTTCTTACATGTACACTGTACATAATTAAGCCTTGTTCAGAGACTAAATACTAAAGTGAGGTAAACTTTGGAGATGTTGTCTTTTGGGGAATACGCTGACTTATCCCACAGATATTCAGTGTTGTTTTTCCTCTCCAAAATATTGCTTAAGCAGTTATTTTTGTCTAATAAGCTTCAAAATGGATACTACTGCAGATAGTTCATTTTGCTCTTGAGCAGTCTCCCTAATACTAATGCAAACCACTGAGTCTTCCGTCAAACAGCAAAATTGTACTTCACAGTATACAGACTGCAAGTGCATGGAAGTGAGCAATGAACTGAATTTTGTTCCAGTGGGCTGATTTTCCTTCCATCATGACGGTAGAAAGGACTCCAGATAGCACAGATGAGTTTAATAAGAACCTGAGTTTTTATGTCCCTTTTTAAAACATTTACAATTCTTAGAGATATTACTATTTTTGTCAAACATCAATATCCTTCTCTCTATAGCCAACATGCATGTTTGCTCCCCCTCCACCTTTTTCTTAAAAAGGTTCCAAGGTGGCTTATATCATTAACATGTCTTTCAGGCAATATTTAAAAGCTAAAAACAGGAAGTATAAAAATATTAAAAAAAAATTAAACAAATATTATATTAAAATGGTAGATAAAATCAATACCAAAAACATTTAAAAGCAACAAGACACAGCCATCCATTTAAAAACCACTCTCAGGCAGCCAGTCATTGAGACAAAGCCTGCCTAAAGAGCAAGGCCTTTGTCTCTATGCAACAGAGATGGGGCCAGCCTGGAAGGGAGTTCCAGAGACTGGGAGCAGCAACAGAGAAGGCCCTCTCCCGTGTCCTGTGAAAATGGTGAGACGAAGAGAATGTCGGCTCCACCAGCGCTTGTCGCCGAGCGGAGCTCCTTTGCCCTCCCCTCGGAGTAGAGCAAGATGCGCAATTCTCATATTTACCCGGGGGGAGGGGGAGCATCCTTAAAAGGACGCTCCCCCACATGCTCAGCCTCTTTCAAGGCTTGCGTCCCACCCGCCCACCCAATATCCAGTGTGAGTCTGGTCGTCCTATTGGGGGCCGGATAGGAATTTTTGACCGGCTACTTAATTGGCTGAAGTAGTCGCGGGGATTTTTCGTCTATCCCACACTGGCATGTGGTTAATATAGTTCCATTGCTATTTAATTGCTTTAACGTTTGGTCACACAGCAAGTAGTGCAGAAGGAAACTGAATCTGTGAGTGCCCATGGAGTTTAAGAAGTGCATAGCGGGTCTGAACTTTTGGTGCTGCAGATCGTGAAGTTACAGTGCTGGGAGGAAAGACCTGCTGGGGCCCTCCCCGGGCTGAGGGCCGCCAAAGGCTGGGGGCTTGCATGCCTGGGGGGGCTTGATATTTCGCCGGCCAGGGTCATGCTGTCTTAGGGACAGTATGACAACGGGGCGTGGGACTCGCCCATATAGGTTGGTGAGGGGGTCCTGTGAGACCTTCAGCACCAAACCTGATACTGCACTACCGCAGGCCCCTGGTTTCTAAGCCATAAGTTATGGCATGTTGATTGTAAAACAATTTAATAAAGTGTGGCCCTATTTATACCCATCACCTGCGTCTCGCCTCATTATTCCAGAGTGGGAGGGCAAAGGCCTCTGATGATGATTTTAACACTCAGACGGGCTCATAAGGGAGACACAGTCCTTGAGGTAGTTTTGACCCAAGTCTATACTTGTACATGTGCTTATGTGATCCAGTTTAAAGAGGGTGGCAAACCTGTAGCATAGGCATGACTCTTAATGAAAATGTTCCGTTGTTTTGAAATTTTAAAATATCTACACAGATTAGGAAAAATGACATAGAACTGAATTAAAAATAATGCACACATCTTTCACATAGCCACCGCTGACAGGGCTATGAAGAAAAAAGTAGATCATATTGAATGTATAACCATCACATTCATATGTCCCCTCTTTTCTTTATTTCTCTACGTCTCAGTGCCTTCCGTGACTCATACTGAGTTCTGACTTTTTCCTTTCCCACTTTGTTCAGATTGTGGGGTTTCCTTGCCCCTCCCCCAGGTTTGCTCATCAGCAGAACATTTTATACAATCTGATTACACAGAGCTAACAAAGCATTTATGCGAACTGCTACTATAATTGTTGTAACGTGTCTTTCAGCTGTTATTGCTGTGCAGATAAGAAGTAAAAAGAGACCAAGTGTGTGCTAGACATCAATTATTTGTTAAAAGAAATTTTAAGATCTCAGTGTCTACATTTTCTCTGAGCGAACAGGCTCCGTTTTAAAACTATCTCTGTTGGTAATGATATTCAATGGACAAGAGAATAGCTTGTGCCTTTTAAACAAAACAAAACCCGGTAGGCAAGGCAGGTATGTTACCAATTACTTATCTGCTTGTCCATCTGCCTTTTGTTGCATGAATATTTTTCACAGTATGAACATCTTAAGACCCACATAGGTATTTGCTACAGTGGATCACCAAATACCTGTTACTTAAAGAAGAAAAAGAATGGTAACAGTTGATAATGGGGCCATTTCTATCTTAATTACTCTGTAGGAATCACCCTGCACAAAAGTAAAGAGGCTGATACCTACAGCAATTATTTCAGTTTTGCCAGTAATAAAGTGTGGGGACACTGGGTCAGTATATTCACTTGCAAATTTGTTTTAACTATGTCCATTTGCAAACTGAGCCACAGTGATGGCCCCATGTCATAAGGGAAATGAAAGCTGTTTATTAAGACACATAGAGGGAAAAATCCTGCCATTCTTTCTTTGGAATCCTGATGTCTTTTGTTAACACAAGGCATTTTTAAAATCTCATCTGCAGTCACATCCTTCTTTTCCATCAGCTTTAATGCTTTTAAAGAAGAGCTCTCCCAAGTGAAGAACCAGCTAAGTGGATATGTTGCACTTTGCAATTCCAGCTGTCCAGCTTCTTTGAAATGTGTAAGTGGGCCTTTGCTCATGCTTAATCAACCCTTTTGATAAATGCATCTACTGCTTAAGCAGCCTAATTGGCAAGCTCTGTCCTTTATGTCCTGATCTGTGTGACATCAGTTTTCTATCTGTTGCTATTCAAAGCCTTCTCCAGATGGCTTTCAGTTATGGCTGGCCCTTGCTGCTTCCTTGAAATATGATGGGTGTTCTCTACAGGTGTGCTTCAGAAAGGCCTCAGAAAGCAGAGGTGCTTTTAGCATGAATTAACATTCTATCATAGGATCTGGTTAGAATGACCAGAAGCTAATCATATTGTGATGTGGCAGCATGAAAAACCTAATGCGGTTCCAGACAGTATAAGCTAATATCAATCAATTTTAGAGCCCAAATCAAGGAAACAAATAGTGCCACTCTGTTTTGCTTTGTTCAGACTCTGCATGTCTCTGTTTCTGGGCACCACAGCTTCAGAAGAATATCAATAAGCTGCAGTGTGCCACAAGGAGGCATACCAAGGTGGGAGGTTCTAATAAGTAAGTCTTATGATAAAACTGAGAGGTGATATGAGAGCCATCTTCAGATATCTGAAGAACTTTCACAGAGTTGTGTGAGAGTAGAATATACTGCACTGGTGGAACTTCTGAGAAAAAGTTGTTTTTTCTAAATTTCATACGTTCTTAGCATAGACAGTGTAAGTCCAAAATATCTGTTGTCTGCTGACATACAATATAGAGGATAGGATTTGAGGTTCTAACACTTCATACCTCTTCGCCTGATCCTCTCCACTCTACTATTTGTGGATTAAACTTGAGGCAGAAGTATGAAGACAGGAACTACATGTTTCAGTTTTTTACTATTAGTTATCTGAAATAGGTGCAAACCCACCTGATTTACACATGCTGCTTTAATGGGATTCCTCACATTAAAACAAGATGTGGAGCAGCTGCTGGCTGGCCAATGCTAGGAGGCTTCCTATGACCACTGACAGTGCCAGGGTGGGGACAGCAGTTCACATGCTCAACATGCAGCAAAAATGGAGCTGCTGAAGCTGCCCCCCACAGCAAAAACAATGTTGCCAGAGGGCCAGTGCCAAGGTGGCTGGGAAACCTCCCAGTACTGTCTGGGCAGCATCACTGTTCTAGCCTGAGGGCCAGCTCTGTTTTTGCCAGATGTCAAGCCCCAACCCTGGTGCTGCCAGAAGCTGGGAAGCTTCCCGGCATTGGCTGGCCAGTGATAGAAGACATGGAGCAGTTTTTTAAAAGCGTGCATTAGCCCCATTTTTAATCTGTACTAGGGTGTCGTGTGCAGTGACCAAAATTGCTGCAAATTTACCTAGCAATATCCAGTTTGTGGAGTTACAGCCAGTAACTCATCTGACACAGTTACATGGTGAATTTGCTTTCATTTAACATTTTTAAAGAGAACTTGGATGTCTACCTGTCAGGGATGTTATACTAGATGATTCTTGAAGTCACCTCCAACTTTATGATTTTATGAATCTATTATATGAATGACCTCCTGTCTTTCTTTCAGCCCATTTCTACCTTACATTTAATCGTTGTTGGCTTCTTTATGTTCATCTCTTATGTAATTATACGCAACCCAACAACATTTTTGTTTGCTTTTTGCTTGATTATAAAGCTGGATTTTCTCCCCTGTTGCTGACTGCCACGGGCATATTGGAGCCAAGGTTCATAGTATCAGAGTTCTGAGTCTTTTTCAATTAACAGAGACAAGGACTTCATCTGCCACCCACACCCTCAGGCTTCCCTGTTCCTTTACTGCCTACCTATAATTCTCACAATTCCTGGGGGCAACTGTGGGGAATGTTTGCTTTTTGCTCCCAACAACATGTTGCATGCTATACCTGTTATGATGAAAAGTGATTGATCTTGAATAGAAAAATGAAACACATGGGAAGGATTTGACTGGGTCCACCCACTGATGGAAGAAGCCCATCAAAAGTCTTGCATGTAGTGCATCTTTTCACCTCATGTATTCCAGTATACCCTCAATATCTGTTCTAGAAGACTAGGTAACCCTCCAGAGCAATGTTTCAGTTATGGAAAAAAAGAACTAAAGAGGGAAGGAGAGAAGAAAGCGATCCAGCTTTAGAAGTTCAAGACCTGAGAGGACTCAGTAGCATCCTGATTATTAGAATTACAAAATCAATGACTTCTATTTGAGATGAGAGTCATAAGCTTGACCCAGGTGGCTTCATTTTTAGATTCTGCCTGAGCACTTGGCTATGGGACTGTTGTGATAAGTGCCTGTACTTCAAAATTGACCATGTACCCCCAATGATTTGCTGATATGTTGTTTTGTGTTTCCTCCTTTTTCTGGCAATGTTTTGCTCATTCTCTCTCTTTTTGCTTTTAAAAATCATTGTTAGAGGTCACAGGGGTTTCAATGAATCCCTTTTGTTTAACTTCCCTGTTGTTTATTATTTCAGACCTTGGGTCTGGGTTCAGTGAATGTGGGACCAGAATGGAGGAGAGAGGGAAAGAGATAAATTGATGTTAAGCTTCACTGCATTTTTATACTTGAACAGTCTGATTTAATCAGATCTGAAAGCCATAAGGGAGCAAGAGCAGGTGGGTCATCCTTCCTTATGGACAAAAATGAAGGCATTTTTGTCCATAAGGAAGTCTGACTCACAATAGCATTTCTTACTTGCTTTCAAGTTTAATTACTTCAGATTCACAAAGGTAGGAAGAGAGAGCAACCTAACACATGATGTTGTTGGTTTTCAAGATCTAAGCTGAGCTGTTAATGATAGGACATTTGGGAGGCCATTAATTCATTTAGTCATATAATACTATTTACTTCTGTAGTGACAGGACAGGTGGAATGGTTGAAACTATGACAGGATATAGGCACCAAAGCTCTGCTGACATCAAGTAGGACCATCCCATCCACAAAGCTAAATAAATTAATAAATCAATAAATCAATAAATCTGCAAGCTTCTGAATATTTGTTCTCTATTCTTTTTAAAATAGATTTTTAAATATTTTTTACAGCCAGACACTGTACGTATCTCTTTGCAAGCATGAATCTTTTTTTAGCCTGGAAGGAGTTAAAAATTCACTTAGGTCCTGATTGACAATTTCAAAAGTACAGATTGCCCCAGTCCTGGAGCTGATTTCACCTTTCAAAACTTGTGTCAGTAGCCTCGTCTCAAAAATTCTAAGAGAATGTTTATTGAAACTACTCAGGGCTGGGACAAACACAATTGCTTTG
This sequence comes from Intellagama lesueurii, assembly GCA_037013535.1. Classification (NCBI taxonomy): domain Eukaryota; kingdom Metazoa; phylum Chordata; class Lepidosauria; order Squamata; family Agamidae; genus Intellagama; species Intellagama lesueurii. Next base: position 50,653,833 of record JBAJHW010000003.1, on the reverse strand, counting down.
TGCTTTTGTAATGCAGAAATATTTTGAATATGCCATATAAAAATATATGCTACTTCCCTGAAGATACATGGCAATATGTCCCCCTTTCTGAAAGATTGTGACTCCATTACTTTCTTGAAAGCAAGCCTGGTGTTTTTGACTCTTCAAGAAAACATGTCTTTTGACCTTGTTTCTGTGACCTTTAATAATTGCTCTAAACTATCCAAATATTTCCCTTCCTCGCTCACAAATCTGTAGCAATATATCTACTTTGCAAAGTCCTTGATGGTAAGCCTGTAGCATGCATGCTCAGTGTGTTAGGAAATCATGGTTTATCCCATTTGAAAGGACTTTTTGAGGACCAATTTTTCATCCTGTACAGCCTATACAGCCTGGATTATTTCCAAATAAAAAAAGTGAGTGCGATCAACCATTCTCTTTCAAGGTAAGCAAGATTGTTGTTTTCAGTTTGTATGATCTATTTTAAATCTGGGGACATTTAGATTTATCTGTTTCTGAATGGGAAACACAATTTTACTTTGAAAAATTATAACTTGAAAACACTTTGCCCAAACTATCTCAAATTTGGACAGAGCAAGAGCAAACTGTCTGCTCCAAGTGTATCAAACTTGATGCTAATCTGAAGCCCTGTTTAAAAGTCATAATTTGGGCTGCCCCCACTTTTAGAATTGCCTTAAGGAATGTTGATTATCTCTGCAGCAATACTTTTGTTGATGACTGGCTTTTGTGTAGTGTTAATTGTTGGATAACAGGACATAAACTTTCCCACAGATGGGTTCCCTGCTAAAGGTCGCAATCTATTTATTTTACAAAAATTAACCAAAAATGGAGAAGCCATGTGTGAAAAACTAAGTACACCTTATGATTCCATAGCTTGTAGAACTACCTTTAGCAGCAATAACCTGACTTAATTGTTTCCTGTATAACTTTATCAGTCACTCACATCATTGTGGAGGAATTTTGCCCCACTCTTTACAATGTTGCTTCAGTTCATTGAGGTTTGTGGGCATTTGTTTATGATCAAGTCTCTGAAGGTCCCACTACAGCATTTCAATTGGGTTGAGGTCTGGACTTTGACTGGGCTATTGCAACAGCTATTTGCTTCTTTTCTTTTTCAGCCATTCTGTTGGATATTTGCTTGTGTGTTTAAGATTATTGTCCTGTTGCATGACCCAATTCTGGCCATGCTTTAGCTGTCAGACAGATGGCCTCACATTTGACTTTAGAATACTTTGGAATATGGAGGAGTTCATAGTTGACTCAATGAGTGCAAGGTGCCTAGGTCCTGTGGCTTCAAAACAAGCCTAAATCATCACTCCTCCATCACTGTGCTTGACGGTTGGTATGAGGTGTTTGTGCTGATATGCTGTGTTTGGTTTTCACCAAATGTGGTGCTGTGCATTATGGTCAAACATCTCCAGTTTGGTCTCATCTGTCCAAAGGACATTGTTCCAGAATTCTTCTGGTTTGAGATGCAACTCTGAAACCTAAGCCATGCTGTCATGCTCTTTTTAAAGAGAAGAGGCTTTCTCCTGGCAACCCTTCCAAACAAACCATACTTGTTCAGTCTTTTTATAATTTTACTGTCCTGAACTATAAATTTAACATGCTACCTGAAGCCTGTAGAGTCTGAGAGGTAACTCAGTTGTTGTTGTGTTTTTTTTGCAATTTCTCTGAGTGTTACACAGCCTGACCTCAGGGTGAATTTGCTTGGATTTCTACTTCTGTGAAAATTGGCAACTGTGTTGAATCTTTTCCACTTATGAATTATCTTCCTCACTGTAGTATGATGAATTTTAAATTGTTTGAAAATGGCTTTATAACCCTTCTCAGATTGATGGGCAGCAACAATTGCTTCTCTTCAATCATTGCTGATGTGTTTCCTCCCTGGCATTGTGTTAACACACACCTGTATGCTCCAGACCAGCAAACTGCTAAAACTTTGGCTTTTATAGAGGTAATCACACTTGTTGATGATTTGTTTGGGTATTTGGTTAGCAGGGTATTTGGTTAGCAGCACATGACTGCTACTTTGCCTCTATTGTACTTAGCTTCTTAATTCCTATGGAAGCAGGGTTCACTTAGTTTTTCACACATGGCTTCTCCATTTTGGCTTTATTTTTGTGAAATAAATAATGACACAGTGTAATATGTCATGTCTTGTTGTTCATCTGAAGTTGTATTAATCTAATTTTCAGACCTGCTAAAGACCAGATGATTTTTATTATGTCCTGATACGTAAAACCATAGAATTCAAAGAGGGTGAACTTTCTTTTTCAAATTACTGTAACTGAAACTCATCCAGCACATACCTGTCAATCAACCTCTTGTGCAACCAACAAACATACCTATATATATAACTGTACACAAACTAAAGCCAACAAAAAGGGTCTCAATTTGTCATATCTTGCTGAAGAATATTCAGGCTTCACAGAATCTCTCACCTATAAGGCAAGGCAAAGCTTTTTTTTTTTCTTATCAGGGTATCCATAATATATGTAACATATCTTTATACCACACTAATATCCTTTTCCTTTGAGATGCAAATCATATACACACAACAAATATAGAGTAACTGATTGATTGTTTTAAGTGCAGGTTTTGGAATTTATCACCTTGAGAAGTTAGGTTGCCACCCTCCTCCTTGCTCTTCCATCATCAGGCAAAGACCTTCCTTTTCAGGCAGGTTTTTAAACAGTAAATGGGGGTTCTCAAGATGCTGCATCTTTTAAATGATGGTTTTAATATTGTTATGTTTAATTGTTTTTAGTGTTTGTTTTGATGCTATCTTTAATGGTGATTATTGTGTAGTTCTGTTTAACTGTGAACCACTTTCAGTCCAATAAATAAATAAATAAAGTTATATTAATACAATATAATTGCACTTTCATACTTGTCCAAAATAACAATGCATACTATTTGCATTCAAATTTTGTTTGCCCACCCAATCCTGGAATGAAGATGCAAGACAACAGTATTGGTTCAAATACGGGCCACACTTTATTAATTAATCATCAAATTGTATTTGCCCTCCTTGGCCAAAGAAAGGGGGGCCTGCTGTAGTGCAAAAACAGGTGAAAAGGTAGGGGTCTCAAAATACCCCTTGCTTGATCAATGGGCGAGTCCCCGACCTCAGGTTCCAGTGGTCTAACAGACTGCAGAAACCCAGCAGGCCGCTATTAAACACCCCCAGACCTCAAGCCATCTTTATTTGATGACTGTTGGTCCGGAAGTGGCCCAGCGCATCTTTCCCGCACCGGCCCTGTAATCACACGATTCCCAAAGCTGGGAGGTCGGATGCGCTGTTGGCTTACCTGATATTACAATTGGGACACACCAAAAATACCTGTTTTCCACACTACCCGCCTGTGTGACCAAAAATTACCACCACAATATCAACAGCCCTGCTCCAGTGTGGGATAGGCGAAAATTCCCCCCATCCAAATGCCAATCAGGATGAAGGTGAAAAATTCCTATCCGGCCCCAAAATGGCGACCATAAAATCACACTAGTATTAGGGAGGGCGGGTGGGTGCTCAAAAGGAAAAAAGGAGGGCGAACAAACGGAGAGCGCTCCTTTAAATACTCGCGCTCTCCCGCCCACGCCATTAGTTTACCCAGCCTATGTTGCGTCCTCCAGGCTGGTGGGCAAACGCCAGCGGCGTTGTTCCAGGTCGGTAAACCGACCGTCCAATGGCTGGGATCTTGCCCACCCAATCCTGGAATGAAGACGCAAGACAACAGTATTGGTTCAAATACGGGCCACACTTTATTAATTAATCATCAAATTGTATTTGCCCTCCTTGGCCAAAGAAAGGGGGGCCTGCTGTAGTGTGAAAACAGGTGAAAAGGTAGGGGTCTCAAAATACCCCTTGCTTGATCAATGGGCGAGTCCCCGACCTCAGGTTCCAGCGGTCTAACAGACCGCAGAAACCCGGCAGGCCGCTATTAAACATCCCCAGACCTCAAGCCATCTTTATTTGATGACTGTTGGTCCGGAAGTGGCCCAGCGCATCTTTCCCGCACTGGCCCTGTAATCGCACGATTCCCAAAGCCGGGAGGTCGGATGCACTGTTGGCTTACCTGATATTACAATTGGGACACACCAAAAATACCTGTTTTCCACACTACCCGCCACTGCATAGGGACTAGCCTGGCTATGTCCCATGCCCACCACAGAGCCCACCTAGCTCGGCTAGCAGGCCCCCTTTGATATCCTTCAAAAAGATATCCAAGCCCGCATCAGACAGGTGGACACCATCGTGTCGAAACAAATCAGCATTGCTCAATTGGATCCTGGGGTGACAAATCACCAATCCGAGTCCGCCAACGGCTGGGATCTTGCATTATTTCTAAAGGTTTCCTTAGTTTGAAGAAATAATAATCCTCATTCTCACTCTCTTCTTTGGTCTAGAGTGCCACCATATATCAAACCCCCTTGCAGTGTGAGAACAATAATTCTATAGTTCCTGATCCTCATGTTCTATCTATCTATCCATCTATCCATCAATCCATCTATCTATCTATCTATCTATCTATCTATCTATCTATCTATCTATCTATCTATCTATCTATCTATCTATCTATCTATCTATCTATCTATCTATCTATCTATCTATCTATCTATCTATCTATCTATCTATCTATCTATCTGCCTGCCTGCCTGCCTGCCTGCCTGCCTGAAATATTTTCACCCAGCCTTTCTTCTTAAAAAGGACCCAAAGCAATTTACATCATTAAAAGACAATATTTAAAGGTAAAAACAGTAAATATACAAATACAAAAGCACAAGTAAACAAAAACAAAAACAAAAACCTCAAACAAATACCACACTAAAAATATAAGGAACACTGAAACACTCAGGCAGGCAGTCACTCATGGAAAGCTTGCCTGAAGAGAAAGATCTTTGCCTGCTTGTGGAAAGACAGTAAAAATAGGACTAGCCTACCTTCCTGTAGGAGCGAGTTCCAAAATCTTGGAGCAGCAACAGAGAAGGCTGTCTCCTGTGTACCGATCAAACATATACATGTGAAGGTGGTAGGACTGAGAGAAAGGCCTCTCCTGATTAACACTCGAGCAGGCTTATACAGGGAGATGCAGTCAAGACAAATGAGGATGTATATCCTTATCACTGAATAATTCTATTGCAGATTATAAAAACTGCTAGGAGCTGAGCTGAGAGGGATGATTCCAGCCTGGCATCCATTCTAGTACTCAATGAATTTCAATGGGATGCAGTTCAGAGTCACTGATATTGTGGAAAACGTTATAGCCCCAAGCAGTTACACTGACTCCTTGCATTTCTGATCTGTAAAATTGCTTAATCAAGCAGATCTGCTGACTCTGATAATCGAAATGAGGTGGATAGTGTACCATGGTCAACCACAGAATTGCTTATTTTGGAAGAAATGCCTGTCCAACCTCCTGAACCTAGTGCCCTCTGGAGATGTTGGTCTGCAAATCCTACAGACCCAGTCAGCTTTGCCATAGTGAGCACCAGTGAGAGACATCATACTAAAATATATCAGAAGACCACCAGTTATTGGGTGAGTGGAATACAGAAACAGAAATAAAGAGTTTGTTGATAATATGAGGAATTATAACAAGCTTCCCCTGTGCAGTTTCTTAACATGACCCATGTTTCCTGTATTTTATTGGCATTGGCCACAGTCTATTGCAGATTTAAGCATGCTCAAGTCTATTGAAATCAATGGGCTTAAATACATTTTGTTCCATTTATTTATTTATTTATTAAATTTATACCCCGCCCATCTAGTCAACTGACTACTCTGGGTGGCTATTCCATATTATAGTGTAGCACCTTGAGGTTGTTGCTGCTGCTGCTGTTCAAACATTATCTGAAGAAAGAGTCCCAAAAAGTAAAATGTGAGAGTTTATAATGCTTTAAAGGAAAAAAAAATAAACAAATAACACAGGCCAATTTATTGCAAGTTAGCACAAACACAGCACTGCACACAGTGATGCTGAAATGCTCTTTTGAGCAAATAAACACTCAGATTAATCTACAGGTCCTGTAATGTATGATTTGATCAGAACCCTCCTGAAGCAATTTAGCAGAAATTTATTTTCTTGCTTGTTCTTGTACATAGAAGAATGCCCCTGAGAACTGTCTAATCTCACTTTATGTAGTGAACTAAAAATTATCTCTCTAAACTTTCTGCAGAAGTAAACAAAAAAATAATAATTATATGACCTCAGTGGGGGGGGGGGGGAGAATACTTTTTCTTCAGTTGGCTACAAAGAGATTGGGATTGTAGGGTAAATAGAATATATGCACAGAGATTGGGACACCAGCATGGTGGAAGGCGCCATCAATGACCTGGGTATGATTTGGCAGAATACGACTAGAAAGTATCTGTAGAGAGCTGTTTACATATACAGTAAGTGAACTTGCTTAAGGAAATGTAAGCAGGGAAGGAAAAAGGGTCCACATTATCAAGCATGGTCAAAAAATTTAGGGTTGCCTGTTCTAGGCAGCAACCATATGAGGATAAATTGAGGATTATTTGTAGCTATTGGTCCTTATTTGTGGAAACATCTTCCCTGATGCATAGATTCTTTAATAATTCAGACTGAACATCTAGGGAAAATAAAGGTTCCCTTCTGAAATGAAAAATCAGTCAGTTTTCACTTGGCCATGTAGAGAGAATAGTTCATATTTTTTAACAAAACAATTGGGTCCAGTGGTAAGATGCAAACCCCAACTTGTCCAGGTCTTTGAAATCTCTTTAAAGAAACTCAGATGTGGCTTTTCTCTCACTTCTACCACTTCTCAATCTTCACTGCTAAAACCACAAACAAACAAACCAGTACATCACCTTGAGGAAAAATTAGGGAGTACGAGAAGTCAGAGAAGGCTTGCTACCACCCGGAAGCAATCTCTTCAGGACCCACTCCTTAACACAAAGTAATGTTCTGAGTATCACTGCCTTCCAGTGCATGGGTCTTGTGGGGAGGCATAATTCCCTCAATTTTTAAAACACTGTTGCTGGACATTTGAAAATTCAAAGAGGTATTTGAGTGTTCTACAAAAAGGAGTACCTCTTATTACTGTTGCATTGGGTTAGTGTACCTGGCTGGCAAATTTAAGGCAAATGCATCTTCAGCTGGTCCTTTGGCAATATTACAAAAGATCAGTATGGTGCGTACTATCTGATACATCAGGAAAATAAGTTGCTTTTAAAAGTTGTGAATACTAGAACTGTTGTACATTTGGATATATTGTATCTCTGTCTGCCTGATGATGAATGAGTGCTTGTGCTCCAAAACTGTGACATTCTATTTGTTGTTTAGTCGTTAAGTCGTGTTGGACTCTTCGTGACCCCATGGACCAGAGCATGTCAGGCCCTCCTGTCTTCCACTGCCTCCCAGAGTTTGGTCAAATTCATGTTGGTAGCTTCAATGACACTCTCCAACCATCTCATCCTCTGTTGTCCCCTTCTCCTCTTGCCTTCACACTTTCCCAACATCAGGGTCTTTTCCAGGGAGTCCAGTCCAGCCTTTCGCATGATGTATTCTGCATATAAGTTAAATAAGCAGGGGGACAATATACAGCCTTGTCGTACTCCCAATTTTGAACCAATCAGTTGTTCCATATCCAGTTCTAACTGTTGCTTCCTGTCCCACATATAGATTTCTCAGGAGATAGATAAGGTGGTCAGGCACTCCCATTTCATTAAGAACTTGCCATAGTTTGATAGGTCTTTAAGGAAAGAAATGTAATTAACAATTGGTTAGTGCAGGTGGAGTTATTTAGTCACTGCCTACATGACAAGAAGGACACAGCTGTGTGGAATTAACTACCATGAAGTGAACCACTAATTTGATTGGTTGGAGGTAGTATAAATTAAGAGGCTGGTTAGTGTGCCCTTCACAGTTCTATTTTGACTGTCATGCTTATGTTTGTCTGCTGAATGCTTATGTTTATGTTCCTGTGAGCACTATGTAAATATGTACAGTAATTAAATATTCTCTGCACTCATTCCTGGTGTCTTCCTGTGTGCCTTACTACGCTGGAATCTCTGGTCCAACATCTTAAGCTGTTATTTTAAACTGCTAACACAGTTTGCTGTGGTCCACACAGTCAAAGGCTTTTGCGTAGTCAATGAAGCAGAAGTAGATGTTTTTCTGGAACTCTCTGGCTTTCTCCATAATCCAGTGCATGTTAGCAATTTGGTCTCTAGTTCCTCTGCTCCTTTGAAATCTAGCTTGTACTTCTGGGAGTTATTGGTCCACATACTGCTGAAGCCTACCTTGTAGGATTTTGAGCATAACCTTGCTAGCATGTGAAATGAGTTCAATTGTACGGTAGTTGGAATATTCTTTGGCACTGCCCTTCTTTTGGATTGGGATGTAGACTGATCTTTTCCAATCCTCTGGCCACTGCTGAGTTTTCCAAACTTGCTGGCATATTGAGTGTAGCACCTTAACAGCGTCATCTTTTAAGATGTTAAATACTTCAGCTGGAATGCCATCACCTCCACTGGCCTTGTTGTTAGCCATGCTTTCTCAGGCCCACTTGACTTCACTCTCCAGGATGTCTGGCTCCAGGTCAGCAACCACACTATCTGGGTTGACCGGGACATCCAGATCTTTCTGGTATAATTCTTTTTTTTTTTAAAAAAAATATTTTTATTGTATTTTTTCTATTTTTCTATCCATTGCAGCCAGAGTGATTTATTACAATATGTTCCATTCATTTAATCTTATCTTATACTCTCTAACATAGTATTAATCTAATCTATTCTACTTAAGTTGATGTAGATTTCATCCAGGTATAAAGAGGTTCCCATTTATTATTATCCAGTCTGTCATTTAGTGTATCTTTCTGGTATAATTCTTCTGTGTATTCTTGCCACCTCTTCTTGATGTCTTCTGCTTCTGTTAGGTCCCTACCATTTTTGTCCTTTATCATGTCCATCTTTGCACAAAATATTCCTTTAATATCTCCAATTTTCTTGAACAGATCTCTGGTTTTTCTCTTTCTATTATTTTCCTCTATTTCTTTGCACTGTTCATTTAAGAAGGTCCTCTTGTCTCTCCTTCCTATTCTTTGGAAGTCTATATTCAATTTTCTGTAACTTTCCCTATCTCCCTTGCATTTGGTTTCCCTTCTCTTCTCTGCTATTTGTAAGGCCTCGTTGGACAGCCACTTTGCTTTCTTGCATTTCCTTTTCTTTGCAATGGTTTTTGTTGCTGCCTCCTGTACAATGTTACGAGCCTCCATCCATAGTTCTTCAGGCACTCTGTCCACCAAATCTAGTTCCTTAAATCTGTTCTTCACTTCCACTGTGTGTTCGTTAGGGATTTGGTTTAGATTATACCTGAGTAGCCCAGTGGTTTTTCCTACTTTCTTCAGTTTAAGCTTGAGTTTTGCTATAAGAAGCTGATGATCAGAGCCACCATCAGCTCCAGGTCTTGTTTTTGCTGACTGTATAGAGCTTCTCCATCTTTGGCTGCAGAGAATATAATCAATCTGATTTCGGTATTGCCCATTTGGTGATGTCCATGTGTAGAGTCGCCTCTTATGTTGTTGGGAAAGTGTGTTTGTGATGACCAGCTTGTTCTCTTGACAAAACTCTATTAGCCTTTGCCCTGCTTTGTTTTGAACTCCAAGGCCAAAGTTACCTGTTGTTCCTTTTATCTCTTGACTCCCTACTTTAGCATTCCAATCCACTATAATGAGAAGAACATCTTTCTTTGGTGTCAGTTGTAGAAGGTGCTATAAGTCTTCATAGAATTGGTCAATTTCAGCCTCTTCAGTATCGGTGGTTGGTGCATAAACTTGGATGACTGTGATGTTGAAACGTCTGCTTTGGATTCGTATTGAAATCATTCTATCATTTTTGAGATTGTATCCCAGTACAGATTTTCCCACTCTTTCGTTGACTATCAGGGCTACTCCATTTCTTCTATGTGATTCTTGCCCACAATAGTAGATATGATAATCGTTTGAATTAAATTATCCCATTCCCGTCCATTTGAGTTCACTGATGCCCAGGATGTCAATGTTTATTCTTGCCATCTCCTGTTTGACCACATCCAGCTTACCAAGGTTCATAGATCTTACAATCCAGGTTCCTATGCAGTATTTTTCTTTGCAGCATCGGACTTTCCTTTCACTTCTATAGAGAGCATCAAATTCATTCCAAACTTTTGCTAGTCTGTAACATGAGTGTTATTAATAGCAAAACATGCAAAGCCAGAAGACTACTAAAATTGGCCCTCCATCAGCTATTACTCTCAAACTTTCAGAATCTTCTTAATTTGTCTTTGGGAGCATATTTTTATCAGTTGGTCATTTGTTTTGTTTTTTTCTTTTCTGAGTTAAGCATTTTTTTCAATGAAAAAAAGTAATCTTCCAGTTGACTGGTTAGATTGGAGCCTATGATAATGGGTGGAATGTAAATGAGGAAACTACCACCGATAATCATGTTCTCCAGTAGGAACATCACTGTAGCTCTTCTGGCAGATTAACTGCAAATGCTTTGTAGCTCAAAGTTATACCTACCAATGTTCCCTCTAAGTTTTTGTCCTGCTGCATGGAAGCCTTGCTCTGTGTGGGTGGGGCTTCACTCAAAACAGGAAGTAAACAAACTGGCTGCCAGCTGCCCATGCACAACCCCAATGGAACTCTGGAGGAGAGCACATATATGCAGTTTTGAGGGAACCTTGATACCTACTAATGTTCAGAAGTTTAAGGAAAAAATGTTTACTCAATATTTTGAATAGGAGACACCAATTCTTGTAGGAATGAATATGTTAGGGTGCTTCACATTTTCTTTATTTCACATGTTTTCCCAATGTGAATTTATTTAGTGGTATTCAAATTACTAAATAGAAACAACTCTAATTGCTTGCTTATTATTGAAAGCAATGTTGCAACTAATTCATTAGTCTAAGTGTACCATGCATTTTTTTTGCTTTTACATTATTGTTTTAACTACTTAGTAAATTCCTTTAAAATAATTAAAAACCCAATTTTCTCTTTGGAAGTGAACCAGACCAGAAATAAATAGATGGGTTTTATTCCTGACACAGAAGATAATTATATGAAGGTTGCATTATCAACTAATTACCCTTGGTAGATTTTTATTTTTCATTTCTGCCAATCAAATAGCCCTTTTAATTTTTATTCATATGCATAATTTCTCTTGATGCAAGCCTTTCCCAGGAGAGTAAATAGTACATATGTCAAGGCAGTTTGATGACAATATAAGGATCATCAACTTTTTACATTGTCCCCCCAGCCCGGAATAAAGAGACAGACACAGGTTGTTGGGTTAAAACTTGGGCCACAACTTTATTAACTATTTAAACTAAAAAACCCAATCTACAAGGGGGCCTACCGTAGTGCGATATTATCTCCAAATCCGGTGTAGCCTTTACATCCGGATCATTCAAGAGCAAGGCGAGTTCCTATTTCTGAATCGTGCTGTCATCTGTACAGCACGTATTCGGGTGCCTGGTGATAGGGTTACCCCCCAACGCTCCAGCCCACCGAGCCTCATGACCCTAGGTGAACTGCTGCCCGGGAGGTCCCCCATGGAGAAACCACCTCTCGTCAGCAGCCCTATTGGCACCACCTGACAGGGAGATGGAATATTTTTGCACCTTGTGACTTCCATGAACTCACCCCGACTCTTCACCTCGTACTACCTGCCGTTGTGACCAGGAATGTGTCTTTAACTGTCCATTATGAATTTAATTAATTTTTAAATAACCACACCCCAGCAATAAGAATGGGATGGGCGAAAACACACCTGCATCCCTACAAGCCAATCTAGAATGCAGGCCAAAAATTCCCATCCGGCTCCATAGGCAACCAGCTAAACTCATTCTTATCTTTAGGGTGGGTAGGAGGGTTGCTCGGCCGGTGCAAAGGAGGCCAGGCAAAGAGGGACTCTGCTTTTTAAAAATTCCATCCCTCCACCCTCCTTGAGAGTGGCATCATCCACCCATGATGCTGTTTTCCAGGTGGGAGGAGAAAGCACTCCCGCTACGGCAGCTTCGCGCCTGGCGGAGCAATCATATTCAGTGAGAATTTAGGAATTAAGAAAAACTTGCCTGTTTTATTATTTTTATTCCATTGTCACCTGCTGTTTTTAATTTGATATTCATCAGTGTATTCCTGTTTCTTCCCCCCCCTAGTAATTTTCTGTTTGCAAACAAGTGTCAGAAATTGTTCCTTTTTAAAAGTGTGATGAACAACATCTGTACATTAATTGCAAATCCATTTTCCCCCCCACCATGATCCATATAATGCTAGTATGCAAAGTGGTCTTTTTTCTTCCCCTGGTTCTTATGGTTGATAGAGGTTTGGACAGAGCCAATGAAGGATGAACAACCCAAACAGCTGTTTCCCCAGACATACAAATAACTAGGGGTAAAATGTTTCACACACACACACAAAAATCTCAAACATTCAGCAATTATTTCCCAGTTGTTGATTCTTTATTACGCCAGGGTGCTTAGAAAATACTCCTCTGACAAATGTCTCATAGCATTTGAGGATTCTTTATGATCACCAAACCAAATAATTGTCAAGCTGTAAGGGACCTCAGGGGCCATCTAGTCCTACTCCTTGAGAAGACAGGAAATTGATGTTATTTTTGAAGGCTGTTAGGCCAAATAAAACTTGCTAGATTTTAAAGTGCCACAAAATTCTTCTCTGTTTTTTTTCAGATGATGCAAATAATAATGATGAGTTTCAATGTTTGAAAATATTAGCATACGTCTTTAAAAGAATTTTAAAATTTAAATTAAACAGAATTCTGTGCACAGTACTGCTGATCATCTCTTCAAAAGCTTGAATGACTCAAGAGAGTCATTCCTGAAGGTTCTGGGATGGAGTGCAATCGTCTGTAGCCAGAAAGGGAACTCAACAACTTCTGACTCCCCCTTGCCTGATTGGCAGTGCTTCCCAATAGAAAAGCCAATAACTTGTTTACTTGTATTTCTGCAATTAATATGGGTTATAACCTTTCTATTTTTAAAAAAATAGAATAGACTAGGTTATACAGTGATTCTCTTCACTGCACACAGATTCTTTATTACTCTGCAGCAGCACATCTTGTGTCAATCAACAACATAAGCAGAAATGCAGCAAAGAGATCTATTTCTTCAAGTGGAGATTAAAAGTTTGCCTCAGAGACATTTTGTGAGTATCTTACAGTGCATGAAAGAAATGGGATGCATCTCTGGGTGAGGAAGATTTCAGCACAGATGCCTTGAAAAATCATCGGGTGAGCTTGCAGCTCTCTCACGATCTCCCTCTTCATTATTGATGAGAAAGAAAAGTGCTTCTATCTGAGGGTTCAGAGAGGACAATGGGCACACCTCCAGCATCAAACACAAAAGAAGAGTCAATGGATGATGTAAAGCAGAAAAGGAGAGAGGGAGAAAGAAAGAAAGAAGCAAATCAGCAATTAACATGGCAGCAACCAAAAAGAAAAAGTGGAGCAAAAAGGAACATAATGATGCGAACCATGGGGACTAAATTCTGAAACTGTGTTTGGATAAAAGCGATATTGTACAGGGACAGGTCCTCTAATTTGAACGAGAGTAAAAATAAATCAAAGTTTTAACCTTTGGGTGCTAAGCAGCTTGTTAAATATCCTAAATGGTCACATGCATTAGCAGCAGGTTTAGGACAAGTGGAAAAGTGTGTTACTATATTCTGCTTCTAGGAAATCAGTGTCTCTCTTTGATTCCCTCAGAAACCCTGTGTCACCTCCATAGCTCAAAATATCCTGTCTTAATCATTATGTAGTCCAGCTCAGTATGGTGGCTTACTTCAAAAAAAAAAAATTATAGTCCCCCTCCCTGCCTTCTTGTCAAGCTAAGTCTTTTCCTCTGTTCCATGCTGATCACTTGGCTTTTACTTAAATTGTTCAAATTTGATCTCTTTGATCTTTTATTATCATTCATCTTGGGCTTTATTGCCCTATCTTCCTCTCTCTTCAAATGGGTTCCTTTTTATTGCTTTACTCTTTAACTTCTCCCTCCTGCCAATAAATTTCTGTTTGATTTCATACTGGACTTTTCTTTCTTTCTTTCTTTCTTTCTTTCTTTCTTTCTTTCTTTCTTTCTTTCTTTCTTTCTTTCTTCCTTCCTTCCTTCCTTCCTTCCTTCCTTCCTTCCTTCCTTGATCATGTTGTCACCTCCTTTTTTTCTTCATAACTTAAAGTTTAGGAGCAACAAAATTTCAAAAGATGAAAAGAAGGTTGGGAAAAATATAATAGATTCAAAGTAAAATTAGGAAGGAAGACAATAATGTTCCATTTTGATACAAGGAAAAGTTAGTTTAAAAGTCTAGGATGAAGAACACAACAGCAAAGTATGCAAAGGCATACTAGAATCCAGTAACGCATAAGCTTTAGGGTGGTAAAAATATATATCTCACTTTATTATAGAACCCATCTAGCTCATGTCTGCTCTCCCCCCCCATACACTGTCATATTCTATCATTTCTACAGAGTAATTGGGGAAACTTAAGACTAATTCAGTTCAAAGCAGGATCTTACAACTGATTTATGCATGACAAAAGCAACTCTAGAGAGAAAGGTGACAAATGTCAGTCTGTCAAGTTCAACTCCAATAAATCAGAAACAGCGAATTCACTTTGGCCTTGAAGAGGATAGACTCAACTCCATTTGGCAATACAGATGATTTTATTCACTCAGCCCCAAGTGAAAAGTAGCGTAGGGTCAGAAAAGATGAAAATGCACAGAACGTCTCTTCTTGCTGTGATCTGAGTATAAACAAAACTGCAAGCTTTACTGCTCTGCTTCTTGCATGGACTGTAACAAAGCAAAAGAAAGGGCTGAGTGAAATTTAAACATCACACCCAAGCAAACATTCTCCTCCTGGTCACATTTTTCCATCAATATCCTATCTGCCTAGTAAAAGAAAGGCATGACTGCTCTCTTCTTTAAGGTGACAGCATTCACACAGAATTCAAGCATGTAGGAGCAATGACTGTGGTAGAATTTATTATGTTAACTTGCCTGTGTGTGTAATGTACAAGTAGGTAAAGCAACAAGGTGGCTCCTACAATGTCTAGTGATGTATTGCATTTCAAAACTGTTCTACTCATTGCAGCTTTAAAAGGATGCAGAAATGGGATATAAAAATATTACATTACACAATCTTGCATAGATTGTTTGACTCCCTCCATGCAAACTAGAAAGCCCATGATACAGTGAATAGGCTGTTCAGCTGAGACTTGGGAGATATGGATTCAAATCCTGCTTGGTCATGGTAACTCAATGGAGGGTGATCAGTCACTCTGAAGAGCTCATATACCTTGGACACGCTATTGGGTGAAATCACCGATAGAAAAATACGAAATGATATGCTTTTTTGAGAAAGAAAGCAGGACAGTATACATGAATAAAACAACTTGTCTTAAGGATGATAGAAAATCATAAAATCAGATGACTCTTTTATGCGTTGTCAATTTTTTAAAAATTTGCAATATAAGTAAGCTCCACTTATAACAGTTCTGCACATTGTATCACACCTTGATCTAGAAAGAGTACAAAGTGGTGTCTTAGCCATTTGCTGTTGTATATTCACTATATGACAAATGTAAAGAGCACAATCCAGCCAACTTTTGATATGTTTAAATCCAGTTACTTAAATGCAGCTGAAATCACTGACTTGGAGCATGGTGAACTTTTGGAGATTTGTATCTTTTTAGAAACTTATAAAAGCCTGTTTGTGTCCGTCCGTCCGTGTGTGTGTCCACATACATGTGTGTGTATGTGTGCCTGGGAAGAGATGGAAAAATTACGGTTAAGAGCAAAATAAGAACAGGTTGGGGAAAATCTGAAGCCCTGGATCTAAGACTTGTAGAGTCTCAAGCCATGAGGAAATAAGCTTGGACATTTCTAAAAAGGTGGTTTCCAAAGGCTTTTCTTTCATGATGATACAGTTCAATATATTATGCAAATTCCAATTGGCCAGATTGCCAAAGTGGTTGATTGTTGGGGTTTCTTGCTACTAGGGGAGCAACAAACCCTAACAAAGTGGTTGTTGCTACCAGGGGAGGGTAGCAATTTTGTCCATCTGAGCTAGTTACATAATGACAAGTTTCCCCCTAAATGTCCACATTCTTTAATGGTTGTGTTGCAAAATTAACAGTTCGAACACCTTGGTAGGTCAATTTCCAATCATCTACAATGTGGGATAAAAGAGAACACCCACTACAAAAAGACTTTTTAATTATTTATTCTGCAAAATAAAGGAGCATGCATGGGTTAATACCCAGACAATGTGTCTCGAAGTTTACAGATGTGCACTGGCATTTATATATCCTACTGCTCACATATCACTGACCTTGTCTGCATTCCTCATCTGGGTAGTACAGCTGACTTTTGATATAGTTGACATCTGCCCTCTTTGCAATATGTTTAGGCTTCTCTGTTTGCTGTCTCATCTATAACCTCTCCTGTGTCAACTCACCTATTCTTCTTTTCCTTAATTCTTGTAACAACACATTCAACACAGTCCTTATGTGAATAAAGGTCAGGGCCTTGATACTTACAAGTTTCCTAATCTTAATATATGACATGGCAAGCTAACACAAAATGGTGCTAGTTATACCAGGCATAAGCATGACTGAAAATAAATTTCTTAACAATTGTATTGTCAGTCTTTTCTTGAACAAACTTCATATCTGACTAATTTTGTGAGCATTGGCTTGTTGCAGCTGTCTGGATATGATTATATTTTATCAATGATGTTACCTTTTAAAATTTCATTCAGAACTTGAGACTCATGGAACTTCACATTTGTGGATGTGTAAAGTTTTAAATGTTTTCTATTCTGCCCTTTTTTTAAAGCATTGAAGATACCCTTACATATACCAAGCTGCACTAAAATACTGATTGACAGAAGTGAAATAGTGCCTGAAAATCACTTTTCCTATTGAGATTCGGTTAGTTGCAGAGCTACAAGTATATCATATGCAGACAGTAATTTATAGCTTTTTTCTAGATCCCCATCAAATTGGTATCATAAGTGTCCCTCTACCAGTACCTCATTAGTAGCAACATAAATCTCCATGAATACTATTCATATCTTATCTCTCTGACCCTGGATGCTAGACTCAGGGCTGATTCATCTACCCATGTACATCACTCAGTATTTCATCGCTTGAAAATTCATGGCTGAAATGTAAAAACTGCTTCCATTGGAAAGTTATGCGCCTGGAATTGTGGTAACGATCCACATACACAAGTAATTGCAATGTGTGATTCAATCCCCAACTTCCTTGTATAATTAAATAACAGTGAAAATTATCTCTAAAGGAACCAGTGTGGCATGTGTACTGGGCCAGATTCTTGCATTTAGAACAGGACATTACAAGATCAATTTTACAGTTATCTTTTTCAGTACAGCAGTCAACTGAAGACATGTTGCTAAAATCCCATTGCTTAGCATAATAATCCACACCACAGTAAGTCAATTGAATTAGAGGGAATTTGGTGAGTCAATTCTTTAATAAGTTCCATTGATTCAAATGGTCCTGCTCTAGTTTTGTCTTAGTTGCAGTTGAGTAGGCCCACTTGAATCAATGGAACTTACAGAGGATTTGACTCTCCAAATTCCCATAGGGTCTAATCTAGTGCAATGGGTCTAATCTAGTGCAATTTACAATGCTAAGCAACAGGATTTCAGCCAGCGCTTCAGTCTGATGGTGTGCCATCGAGAAATTCTATGTTTTTAATCATTCAGTTTAATTCAATTTGATAGAAAAGAAATTGCTTTTCCAAAAAAAAAAAAAAAAAGTGGGGGGGAGGTCAAATAAGGGGAAAATGACAAATTGTCATTGGTGCAGTTAAAAGTGTAGTGTTTGTGTGTGCTTATTTTACTTAGGAAGTACTTGAATTTCTTATCTTTCAATACAGAATAATACCTTCAGCAGTCCCTCTGCTTCCCTCGCCCCCTCTGGCTTCGTGCCTGTCAGCTAAAACCCTAAGGAAAAGCATCAGGAGATAACACAGGGTTTCAGGCCTGGCCTTCTCTCATGGGGCTTTTCCAGATCAGGAAGGTTTCTCAGATCCAGAAGTGTACAGCCAAGGAGGCTGAATAGTAATGGTGAAAATGAGCCTTTTGGGAAGCTGGAAGATATCTATTTCAACAGCACTAGTTTTGCCTCTGCCCCAGAGATGGACAGTATGCTGCCCTCCCTGACTCACTATAGGCCTTGCAGGGAATTGCTGAATCACTAACATCTGCATTAGACATAAGACATGGCCATGATCACCCCAAAGTATTTCACATTTTGGACAGCTAGAAAAAGTACTGAAACCTGAAGAATGGCAGCTACAGCGGACCCAACAATTCTCACAATTTTTATTTGTTGCACCTTTTTGTACCGCTATAGAAATACAAGTCCACTTTGCAAATCCCCCCCACAAAGAAAAAAAAATCTTATCCATTTTCATAGTGGCACACTGTCAGCATGGAAGTCTGTGCACATAGACCTCTACATAACCTAGAAGCCTAATTCCACAGCATTCTGGTTCACTTAGAATCCTATGCCCTTGAACATCTATTAGCACAGGCACCTCTCCTTCATACATTCTTCCTCAGTCCATTGATCCAAAGGAGTGTGATCAGGCTGCTGTATGACACTGGGAGTACAGCTGTAGGGGGGCCTCACTCTTCAACATGTGGAACCCTTTTCATTCATGTAACATAGAACTGAGTGCATGTAACACAGAACTTTCAAAAGGACTGTGTAAAGCTATGATGGCTTTTTCCTCCAAAGACAAAAGGTTATTTACTCTCATTACAGACATTTAAAAATGTGAATATTCAGGATGAATATTGTACATGTTGTGATATTTTAAATACATGTTGCATATCATCTGTGAAAATAGAAACCAGCCTGAGCTCATTAGAAAATTCTACCCCCTATGTTCTGGTGGCATTAAATCATACATTGGACACTAGAAGTCTGAACCCTAATTTTACAGCTTGCTGGCAAAATGTACACCATCAGGATCAAAATGTTATCTGTTAATGTAACTTCCTAAATCTATGGTACTCTACACTTTATATATCTATATCTCCAGCCTTTCCACTAGAATAAATAGAAATAGAAGAAATAGAAACAAAACCCACAGTGTGATTTTTCATGAATCTTGTTTCTTTTCTAGAATGATTGATTTATTGCAAAAAATAAATTGCAGTTTTTACATAGTTCCAAATGAAATATTTATAAATAGCCATAAACTGCTTTTCTCTTGGTTCCCCCCCCCTTCATAATATTGTCTCACTATTCATATCTATCTCTTTTCAACTTCTTGGGCTAATTTTATTTACCTCATTTTTTTACCTTAATGGTTTATCTACCATTGAGCATCTATGGCTATGTATTTTCTTAATGAGGACAGGTACTTCTGCACGTTTGCAGAGAATGGTTCTACAAATGTGCACTAAAGCATTTTCACTTTCCATATTACCAATTTTCCAACACAAGTCTTTTTTATTTCTAGTGAAAGCATTCATTATTTTCACACTTTCATATCATATGTTATTATCAAGCAAACATGACTCTTCAGGGTTATCACTCATAAGACAATTCACAGTTCTAAATCACTGTATGTGTTAGTTTGTTCACCACATCTTGATTCATAATTTGTCATTGGGCTAATACAAAGTAGAAATATTAATTGAACACACTAGTGTAACTAATAAAATAACTGTACAAGTCTATATGTGTATGAATATGCATGCATGTGTGCCATGGGGTACTGAGAAGTAAGGAAAGAAACTCAACTTGAAGGCAGTTCTGTACAACAAGACCTTGTCAACATTTGAAATTGTCAACATATGAAATTTTGTGTTCATAAGGTGTAAAATAATGATTAAAGGGGTGCAGAAAAAAATGCCCTGAACATGAAAGTACATTTAAGAGTGCAGCTTGAAACAATAGTTCACTTTTCATTTCTAAACAATCAGCTGCTTCTCAAAACAGCCTGAGAACAAGGTCATTATATGATAACACTGCTTTAAAGAATTTCATTCATATCTGCCAGTTTAGCATAGAAGTAAACTAATCTTGAATTATGTAATGAGTAGAATGGTTTTGATGAAAATATGAAAATGGTATTTGTCAGTCTAAAAGTTTGTTAGTCACCATACTAGTGATCAGAGTGGTATAATCTAGCAATGGTCTAGAATTCAGACTCGATTCAATAAATCCTTGTTGACTGAAGGGCATATAATTACAAATTATAAGATCTCTAGAACCTCAAGAATCAAACAAGTTAAAATCGATAGTCAAAACAATGATGTAAATATAAATAATGTCAATTAGGCAAATATGAAATTACAGACTTCTAGAAAGACAAAAGAGTGTGGGGAAAATAGAATTTTGTATCGAGAAAATTTTGATGGACCCTAGAGCCCACAGATAAGATTTGTTTACTGATGGGGGGAGCGAAATTGAGTTATAAATATGGAGCAATAGAACACATAATAAGATGAGGCATTCAACTCATCATAACAAAACAGCTCCATACTGTGCTACACATGCTGGATATCAACAACAACCATGTAGCAGAACAGCTAGACACAGAGGCAACTAAATATAAACATGGATTTTCCTCCATAGACTTTAACTGGCTTAGCTTGGTGAGCACTTAGAGCAATTTTTCCACGTGTATTATAGGCTTAGAGGCTAAGGGATGCCTTTTATTTTTATATGTTTTCCTTTTAAAATTTTGCTATTTTACCATGCTTTTTAAGTAAGGTGAAAGATTACTTAAAATCATGCTTTTTACTTAGAGATGTATTCTTTGTCTTTGGTTTTAAATGTGCCTTCTTAGGCCAAAAGATCTTGCAGTTTTAGAAAGTAACTTAAAATATTATTTTTGATATTTTCTTGTACTTCTGTTTTTGTATTTTGGATTCAAACATGATTAAATTCTATCTATAACTTACGTTTTAACACCTGCATCTTTTTCCAAGTTGCAAGGAAGGATATTTTTAAGCATTTGTGCCTACATTTTTCTTCACAACTATAAGACTTTTGTATTGTACAACTTTGAAGTATTTTGTGCATGTGGAACATAGAAGCAGTGTAGATAAGGCTTGAAGAATTAGACAAGTTGATGTTGCCTTGGAATTATTGTAACAATGAAAATACTTATACCTTGATACTCAGATGAAGTTTAGTATGGTTGTTGATGATTGGCTTCATTCTGGAATTAACTCTTTGTTGGAATAAACACAAGCTGTGCCTAACACAGGCTTCTGATTTTTTCCTGGCAGGTCTATAAAGTTCTGCTAGGATTCCTACGAAGGGTCACACATCAGTTTTCAGATCTGACAACCTCCCAGAAGTCAAGTCAATGCAGCTGTGCTTGGGGATGTATAAGTCAAATCTATCTAGCAGAGGGTATGGTTGTAAAAGGAAAGAGTAATACTTTATGAATTTAATATGAAGACGACTAACAACATCTTGAAGAATATGGAAGCCCTTCTGACATTATGAAATATTTTTCTAGATATGGACGTATTGAATTGCTTGAGGAACAGTAAATCCAAATAATCCTGTATTTGTATGCTTGTAGAGGATTGTGTAAATTTATCAATTTCACACACAACGAAAATCAAAATTTCAACAAGCCATGAACCTATGGGTTGGAATATTGATGACAGATCCATGGACATCCTAAAATCAGTGTGGAATAGCTCATGTTACCTCTGTGTTTGCCCACTGTAGAAAAAAGTTTGATTTCTACAATAAGGAAGAAATAAAAGAATGTAATTCTGGTTTTATTTTATTAACATTTAACCAATTGACTAACTCTACCACCTAAAGCCAAAGTGGTATTTAGTGAAGCAAAAGCAGTCCATAATATATTTCATTTCTAAAATATTAAGTCCAGTTCTCAATATGATATTTTAATACTGATCAAAGATGAAAAAAATGACTACACTTTACAAATGTACTATTGTTCTTTTCGGAAATATCCAGCAAGTGAAAACCATCTTAATCTTAGTATTCCCTCCCCATCCAACTCAATACTGAAAAAAGAATCAACATGTCTTCTATGAAGGAAAATGCTGTCCCACTATCTTTTTAGGGTCCATAATAAAGATGGGCATGAAATGAACCACAAAACAAAAACCCCATGAATTGGGCTGTTTTGTGGTTCGTTTCGGGGCACTTCAAGGAAATGCACCTTTGCAAAGTGAAACAAAATGCCAAACTATTATCACATTCTCCCTGTACAGACAGCCTGGTGCCACTCAATCAATTCCCTAGACAATGTGGGGGTGGACCTAGAGAAAACCTTGTGTAGGGCAGGCAGCCAACCATGGTGTTCCAAGTCTGCTCTCTGGGAGTAGCTGGTTATGGGAACCATACTCTGAGCAGATCAAATGGTAGTTTCAGTTTTGCAGCAGCTGGAGTGAGAAGAACATGTTTAGCTACCTGTTCATCATGCCCCTTTTCTGTTCTCTCCCCAGTTCAGTTCATGATGAGCAACACCCTGTCTCAAGTTCCCACACATGAACCACTTATTTAATTTTCTCCAAGCCACCTGCTAAAGAGCACTTTCCTGGAGGGACCTGCTTTGGGGAGCTATAACTCATTCATCCTAAATTAATTTTTGCTAAACTTGTAGGGAGTAGGGAGGAGAGTCAGCTGAAGACTGCAAGTTTGGTGGCTCTAACTCATGTGAGAGGCATTCTACCACTCCTGGCATTCCCAAATCACACAAACCACAAAATGGTATATTTTATTGGAAAGTTTGTGGTTTGTGAATAGCAACAAACCATGAGCCATCACAAACTGCTGTTAGTTCATGCCCATCTCTAGTCCACAAGTGTGCCAACAAACAGTTATAAAGGAGTAAGCTAATAGACATTGACTGAAATCCTCTTGCTTGGTGTAATAAGTCACAGTAAAGTGGGTCCAATGAATCAGTGGGGATTTGTTGAGTTATCTCCTCTGTAAGTTCCAATGATTCAAATGAGCCTATTCTAGTTGCAACTTACTACACTAAGCAACAGTATTTCAGTCATTAGTAATTTGATTTCCCCAGAAACCTTTGATGATGTTCCTTGCCAAGTATTCCTGAGCAAACATGCCAGGAAGAGGATAGGAAGAGGGGTTCACTAATCCTTCTTAAAGATCAGAAAGGATGTGGTTAAAGAACAGAAAGTCGAGAGTAAGTTCACAGTGGGGTCCCCCAAGGACTGGTGAGTGCTTCTAGACAGAGATCTCCTGTTGTTCACAATTAAAAGGCATTGTGTAGCCATTCCATCTTTTTTTCCTTAATGGATTCTCTCTGGTAAAAAAAAAGATGGAAGAAACAATAGGAAAACATGGGAGGGCTGCAAATTGAAGATAGCAAGGTCTGTACCTCCTGTAAGCTTCAATGAATGAGGCAGTGTGATTGCACAGTAAAAGCCTCATATGGAAGACCCTGTATCAGGACTATTGCTTTTTAAACTTTTTCATAAATTAGCTGAACTTAGAAAGGAACTAAGGCTGCCAGTTTTACTTAAATCATTTAGTTTGGTTAAAGCAACAGCAAAAGCAAAATGTGTAAGCAAGATTCACAGAGGGGCAAAACATTTCAACTTCACATATGCCAATGGACTCTGAGCTAGTAATAAGTGACCAAGAGAGGACATGATGAAAATGCTGACTGTGTGAAGGTGCTCAGAAAGGGGCAAGTTTTGTTTTAAACATAAAAAGAAAAACAATCAACAATAAAATTGTTATTATTGCATCCTCCTTACATAAATCTGTGGCACAAACACGCAAGGACTGCTTTATTTTGTTCAAGCCAATGCTCCTCAAAAAAGGGATCTGGAAAAGATGCAGAGAAAAGCAACTAGAAGTATCAAGTATATTATAAAGTCTTACTATATTGGTAGGGTTTTTGTTTTAGTTAAGAAAGGAGTAAATTATTATTATTATTATTATTATTATTATTATTATTATTATTATTATTATTATTATTATTATTATTATTATTATTATTATTATTATTATTAATTTCATTTATACCCCGCCTATCTGGTCTTGCGACCACTCTAGGCGGCTTCCAAACAACATAAAACAACAGATAAAATCACAAAATTATTACAAAAACAATTTCCATAACAATTATAAAACAAAAAATAAAGATAAATAGAAAAGATAAAAAGATCAGGTATTGACTGGAGGGAAGGCCTGTATAAACATCCATGTTTTTAATTGATTTTTAAAGATACCCAGTGTAGGGGCGGCACGAATCTCCGGAGGAAGATTATTCCAGAGGCGAGGAGCCACCGCCGAGAAGGCCCGATTTCTTGTTCTTTCCCTACGGGCCTCCCTCGGCATCAAGCTCCTCAGCCTCACCTCCTGCCTCGCATGGGTGATCCGGGTAGACCTTGGTGGGAGTAGGCGTTCCACCAAATATCGAGGTCCTAAACCATTTAGGGCCTTATAAGTAAGCATTAAAACTTTGAAGTCAATGCGGAACCGAATGGGCAGCCAATGCAATGCGGCCAGAATAGGAGAGATATGCTGGTATTTTCTCACTCCACTAAGGAGTCTGGCCGCCGCATTCTGCACCACCTGAAGTTTCCGCATCAACCTCAAAGGCAGCCCCACGTAGAGCGCGTTACAGTGGTCTAATCTTGAGATTACGAGCGCATGCACCAAGGTAGTGAGCACCCCCATATCAAGGTAGGGCCGCAGCCGGGCAATCCGCCAAAGATGGAAAAAGGCGGAGCGGACTACCGACGCCACCTGCGTTTCCATGGTGAGCGCCGGGTCCAGATGGATCCCCAAGCTGCGAACCCCACTCTTAGCGGCCAAGGCCACCCCCCCAAACGAGAGAGAGTCATCCAAGCCACCAACCACAGGGGCACCCACCCTCAGAACCTCCGTCTTGTCCGGGTTCAGCCTCAGCCCATTTTCCTGCATCCATTGCAATACAGTCCCCAGGCAGCGCTGAAGGGACAGGACGGCATCACCTGCAGTTGGTAAAAAGGAGATGTAGAGCTGGGTGTCATCAGCATATTGATGACACGATGCTCCACACCCCCTGATGACCCGACCCAGCGGCCTCATATAGATATTAAACAGCATTGGGGAGATAATCTACCCCTGTGGAACCCCACAATTGAGACTCCACGGGGCCGAGACACTCTCCCCAAGCTGTACTCTCTGGGGACGGTTCTCCAAGAAGGAACGGAGCCAGGCAAACGCCAAGCCACCAATTCCCAACTCAGAGAGCCTCCACAGGAGGATACCGTGGTCGACGGTATCAAAGGCCGCCGAGATGTCGAGGAGGACCAACAGAGATGTTTTACCCCTGTCAGCCTCCCTCAACAGGTCATCATACAGGGCGACCAATGCCGTCTCTGTACCGTGGCGCGGCCTGAAGCCCGACTGAAATGGATCCAGGGCATCTGTTTCATCCAAAAGAGCCTGAAGCTGGTCAGCCACCACCCTCTCGACCACTTTGCTAATGAAAGAAACATTGGCGACGGGCCTATAATTGCCAATTTCGTCCGCCGCCATATTAGGTTTCTTTCTTATGGGCCTAATGAGTGTCTCCTTGAGGGCAGGTGGGAACTCATAAATAAGCATGATAGATAGGGATGTTTGGTTTTTTGAAAGTTTTTTTGACTGTATATCCCATAATTCTCCATTCTGGGAGGTCTGCCTGGCAGACAGACACCTAAATGTGGCCCACCTGAGAGAATGGCCTCAGCTGGAAGGCTCTGAGGCTGACGTAGGCCTAGCTTTGGCCAAGCTTCCTGTTCCTCCTCCAGTGCTAGTTGGGTGCTTTCTTTCTGAGCAAGTAGAACTCTGTTAGGTAGAACTCCCAAAATGGAGAATGATGGGATTTGTTTTATTATTATTATTATTATTATTATTATTATTATTATTATTATTATTATTATTATTATTATTATTATTATTATTATTATTATTATTATTATTAAAAGTGCAAAATACTTTCTATACAATCTAAACTACCGTGCACCCCATACCCACGGGACCCCTTAGAACAATACTTTTAATACGAACTTCCTTTCCAAAATTGTATTGATTGTTGTTTAGAGCTTTCCCCTTTCCTTTCACTAATACAAATTCAACAAATCTACCCCAAATAGCATAAAAAATATTTGAGCTTATTTCCCCTCTTTTCATCTTGAGTTCAGTAGTTAATTTATCATTTAATACAATGTCCCATACTTCATTATACCAATCTTCTAATTTAATGTCATTTTTTGTCTTTCCAAAATCTAGCTATTAATATTCTAGCACTTGTCATAAAATTGGAAATAAATTCCTTTGAACAGTAATCAAGTTCTGTCTTATCAAAAATTGACAACAAAGCAATTTTAGAGTTGAATTCAATATCTTTTCCAAATATATCACATATTTCCGAAATTTCTGAATCCATTTACACTCCCACCACATATGATAATATGTGCCAATTTCTTCATCACATTTCCAACAAGCTTTAGAATAATCTGAATTTATTATATTCAATTTCACCGGAGTCATATACCACCTTAAACTGATTTTAATTTTTTTCCCTTTATTCTTGTCAACATTAACCTTAAACTCTCATTCTCCAAATTTTTATCCAATCCTCTATTTTAATTTGTCTTTAAACCATTTTCCCAAATTGATTTCAAACCTTCTGTTTCTGTCTCTTTTTCTTCTTGTTCCAAAATTAAGTTATATATTCTACTTACTACGCCCTTCATCAAAGCATCTTTCTGCATATCTTCATGTGATGATAGAAATTGTTCATACTTAGTGCATTCTCTACATTTGCCATTAATTTTCAGCCATTCATTTGTCCAACTATCTAATTGGATATAATTATACCATGATAATCTATTAGTTTGAAGTTTACCTATAATCGGATCCTTCGATCTCATTTTAATCATCCAATCCTTCAATCTAGCAACTTTTTTGTCCTTAAACAAATCAACTAAACCCTTCAAGTTTGCTGGGAATTTTTCTATTTCAGTCACCAATTTTAATGGTGAAGTAAAGGGACATAACTTCTTTTTATATCTATTCCATACCTTTAACATATTTCTTAAAAAAGGGTTGTTCAGCTAATTTATTGTATTTCTTTTTACTACATTAAATAAATATTTTTCAACGTTCCCATTTATTTCTGAGGATTCCGTATCCCACCAAATTAAATTTCCTTTGTTATATATAATATCTCCAATAAATCTTAACTGATTCACTATATAATAATTTTTTATATTAGGAATACCTAAACCTCCATTTTTTTGAGCCTTATACCAATATTTTTTATTTATTCTAGATTTTTTACCTTGATTACAAAATCCATTAATTAATCCCTGCCAGTACTTAAAATCTTCTTCTTCTAATTGTATTGGGAACATCCTGAATAAAAAGGTAATTTTTGGTAATTTTTTCATTTTGATCATGGCGATTCTCCCAAACAATGATAGTTTCAATTTAGAATACTCCTGCAATTTATCTTTAATATCACTTTTTAATTTATTAAAATTTTGCTCTTTTAGTTTTTGAGTCACTTTAACTATATTTATACCTAAATATTTAATATAATTACACATTTTAAAACTATATTTATTTACAAACATTTCTTGTTCATGTTTATTATGATTAAACATCATTATTTGTGTTTTTTTTGCCAGTTAATAGTTAATCCTGTTATTTCCCCAAATGATGGGATTTGTAATCTTAAAAAAATATGAAAAATCCCATCCCTAATGATAAAAGTGTATAAAAAATATCAATGGTGTGCAGAAAATGAACAGGGAGATTTCTTTCTTTCTTTCATAATTTTGTTGTTGTTGTTGTTTAGTCGTTTAGTCGTGTCCGACTCTTCGTGACCCCATGGGCCAGAGCACGCCAGGCCCTCCTGTCTTCCACTGCCTCCTGAAGTTGGGTCAAATTCATGTTGGTAGCTTCGATGACACTGTCCAACCATCTCATCCTCTGTCGTCCCCTTCTCCTCTTGCCTTCACACTTTCCCAACATCAGGGTCTTTTCCAGGGAGTCTTCTCTTCTCATGAGATGGCCAAAGTATTGGAGCCTCAGCTTCAGGATCTGTCCTTCCAGTGAACACTCGGGGTTGATTTCCTTCAAAATGGATAGGTTTCTTCTCCTTGCAGTCCAGGGGACTCTCAAGAGTCTCCTCCAGCACCACAATTCAAAAGCATCAATTCTTCGGCGGTCAGCCTTCTTTATGGTCCAGCTCTCACTTCCATACATCACTACTGGAAAAACCATCGCTTTGACTATGCGGACCTTTGTTGGCAAGGTGATGTCTCTGCTTTTTAAGATGCTGTCTAGGTTTCTCATCGCTTTCCGCCCAAGAAGCAGGAGTCTTTTAATTTCATGGCTGCTGTCACCATCTGCAGTGATCGTGGAGCCCAGGAAGGTAAACTCTGTCACTGCCTCCATATCTTCCCCTTCTATTTGCCAGGAGGTGATGGGGCCAGTGGCCATGATCTTAGTTTTTTTGATGTTGAGCTTCAGACCATTTTTTGCGATCTCCTCTTTCACCCTCATTAAGAGGTTCTTTAATTCCTCCTCACTTTCTGCCATCAGAGTGGTATCATCTGCATATCTGAGGTTGTTGATATTTCTTCCGGCAATCTTAATTCCGGCTTGGGATTCCTCCAGTCCAGCCTTTCGCATGATGTATTCTGCATATAAGTTAAATAAGCAGGGGGACAATATATATCCTTGTCGTACTCCTTTCCCAATTTTGAACCAATCAGTTGTTTCATATCCAGTTCTAACTGTTGCTTCCTGTCCCACATATAGATTTCTCAGGAGATGGATAAGGTGGTCAGGCACTCCCATTTCTTTAAGAACTTGCCATAGTTTGCTGTGGTCCACACAGTCAAAGGCTTTTGCGTAGTCAATGAAGCAGAAGTAGATGTTTTTCTGGAACTCTCTGGCTTTCTCCATAATCCAGCGCATGTTAGCAATTTGGTCTCTAGTTCCTCTGCCCCTTCGAAATCCAGCTTGTACTTCTGGGAGTTCTCGGTCCACATACTGCTGAAGCCTGCCTTGGAGGATTTTGAGCATAACCTTGCTAGCGTGTGAAATGAGTGCAATTGTACAGTAGTTGGAGCATTCTTTGGTACGTCCCTTCTTTGGGATTGGGATGTAGACTGATCTTTTCCAATCCTCTGGCCACTGCTGAGTTTTCCAAACTCGCTGGCATATTGAGTGTAGCACCTTAACAGCGTCATCTTTTAAGATTTAAAATAGTTCAACTGGAATGCCATCACCTCCACTGGCCTTGTTGTTAGCCATGCTTTCTAAGGCCCACTTGACTTCACTCTCCAGGATGTCTGGCTCCAGGTCAGCAACCACACTATCTGGGTTGTCCGGGACATCCAGATTTTTCTGGTATAATTCCTCTGTGTATTCTTGCCACCTCTTCTTGATGTCTTCTGCTTCTGTAAGGTCCCTACCATTTTTGTCCTTTATCATGTCCATCTTTGCACAAAATGTTCCTTTAACATCTCCAATTTTCTTGAACAGATCTCTGGTTTTTCCCTTTCTATTGTTTTCCTCTATATCTTTGCATTGTTCGTTTAAGAAGGCCCTCTTGTCTCTCCTTGCTATTCTTTGGAAGTCCGCATTCAATTTTCTGTAACTTTCCCTATCTCCCTTGCATTTTGTTTCCCTTCTCTTATCTGCTATTTGTAAGGCCTCGTTGGACAGCCACTTTGCTTTCTTGCATTTCCTTTTCTTTGGGATGGTTTTTGTTGCTGCCTCCTCTACAATGTTATGAGCCTCCATCCATAGTTCTTCAGGCACTCTGTCCACCAAATCTAGTTCCTTAAATCTGTTCTTCACTTCCACTGTGTACTCATAAGGGATTTGGTTTAGATTATACCTGGCTAGCCCAGTGGTTTTTCCTACTTTCTTCAGTTTAAGCTTGAGTTTTGCTATAAGAAGCTGATGGTCAGAGCCACAATCAGCTCCAGGTCTTGTTTTTGCTAACTGTATAGAGCTTCTCCATCTTTGCCTGCAGAGAATATAATCAATCTGATTTCGGTATTGCCCATTTGGTGATGTCCATGTGTAGAGTCACCTCTTGTGTTGTTGGAAAAGAGTGTTTGTGATGACCAGCTTGTTCTCTTGACAAAACTCTATTAGCCTTTGCCTTGCTTCGTTCTGAACTCCAAGGCCAAACTTACCTGTTGTTCCTTTTATCTCTTGACTACCTACTTTAGCATTCCAGTCCCCTATAATGAGAAGAACATCTTTCTTTGGAGTCAGTTGTAGAAGGTGTTGTAAGTCTTCATAGAATTGGTCAATTTCAGTCTCTTCAGCATCGGTGGTTGGTGCATAAACTTGGATGACTGTGATGTTGAAAGGTCTGCCTTGGATTCGTATTAAAATCATTCTATCATTTTTGAGATTGTATCCCAGTACAGCTTTCCCCACTCTTTTGTTGACTATGAGGGCTACTCCATTTCTTCTACGGGATTTTTGCCCACAATAGTAGATATGGTAATCGTCTGAATTGAATTCGCCCGTTCCCGTCCATTTTAGTTCACTGACGCCCAGGATGTCAATGTTGATTCTTGCCATCTCCTGTTTGACCACATCCAACTTATCAAGGTTCATAGATCTTACATTCCGGGTTCCTATGCAGTATTCTTCTTTGCAGCATCGGACTTTCCTTTCACTTCCAGGCACGTCCACAGCTGAGCGTCCTTTCGGCTTTGGCCCAACCACTTCATTAGCTCTGGAGCTACTTGTCCTTGTCCTCCGCTCTTCCTCACTAGCATGATGGACGCCTTCCGACCTGAGGGGCCCATCTTCCAGCGTCATATCTTTTAGCCTTTTGTTTCTGTTCATGGGGTTTTCTTGGCAAAGATACTGGAGTGGCTTGCCAGTTCCTGCTCGAGGTGGATTGCGTTTAGTCAGAACTCTCCACTATGACCTGTCCGTCTTGGGTGTCCCTGCACGGCATAGCCCATAGCTTCTCTGAATTACTCAAGCCCCTTTGCCACGACAAGGCAGCAATCTGTGAAGGGGTCTTTCATAATACATTACTCCACAGTTATCCACTGGACTTGAATTCAGGACACAAAAAGGAAGTATTTTCTGACATAGCATGTAGTTAAACTATGGAATTCACTGTTAGGTTTGGCATTTTTTTCCCTCACAACTACCACAATAAATCAGGAATTCCCTCAGCCAGAACTTTGGCACCTGTAGTCAAAATATCCAAATCCTCTTAAGAGTTTCAGTACACTTGTAGCCAAAAATATCCAAATCCTCAGGGAAGTTTTAGTACATACAGCTTAGGCCCAGCATGTTCTTCTCTGCAAAGGGAGAGAGTGGCTGGGACTTGCAAACCTCTATGGGACTATAAGGATTTGCGGGACTGGTAGTTTTTGGTTTTTTCCCCAAAGCCACCACGAACAAGCCTAATGAGCAGAGAGACTACCAATCCATCAACCTCTTGCAGTTCCCACAGTGGTAAGCAATTCCCATCCATTCTCTACCTTTACAATGAGAAGAACATGCTGGGCCTTAGCTGTGTGTACTGAAACTCCTCTGAGGACTTGGATTTTTTGGCTATAAATGCCATAATTCTGGTTGGGGAGAATTCCTGGTGAATTATAATAATTGTTGTGGGGTAAAAAAATCTTATGCTTATTTGCTATTGTGGGATATCCCAATGGCCATCAATTTGAATTGATGTTCAATTCAAGGTAAATAAAGGAAACAGACATGTTCTTGGAGATTAAGTGTGTTTTTCCAGTTGGAGGATATTGTTTCAGTTCACTGCATCACCATCTGAGAAACTGTTTCGTACAGCAAATGCAATTGCCTCTAGCACACAGATGACCATCAGAGTTGAACAAAGCATACAGAATTTAAGATAGTTTGCTGCTTAGGGCATTAATGGGCATTGTGTGTAAGTAATTTTTTTTTACTGCACATAATTTTCTTTTTTTCCTTTTAGATGTTATATGTGAGAACCTCAGTTATATAATATATGGGCTTTCAAGCAATTTTGATTCTGTCTTTCAGAGACTTATTTACACCTTCTTTTCTGATGAATTTAGAACAAATTAACATCCTGTCAAGTGTTACTCTCTAATCGACTTTTGGGAAAAGCGGTAAAGTTAGAATTTTACTTTTGATTGCATTCATTCATGACTCATTTTTAAAGTGAGTGAAACACAGCCTTTAATTATAGATGCAATATGTTCCTAAGTGAATATTACATCCTGCCTAAGTACCACATGATGTTCTTCTAACACTTATTACCATTCCCTTGGATTCTGTTGTAAATTAGTCTCAAATCTTCTTTAAAAAGTTTTTAGGTTGTGTAGAATGTGAGTATTGGCTGGTGAGCTCTCTTACTCAGGTTCAGAATTATCTTGGTATTAATAAGCAATCTTTGTAATCTTCTCACTAAACAAGCTTACTTGTTTCTCACAAAGTTCTTGCAGCTCATCATGTACTAGTTGGTACATGTGGGCACATGTTGTACTGTTTGTCTTTCAGCTTTACCTGGGATCACATTACTAAACTAGCATCTGTGTTATGAGTTGAATGCAGACTTGATTATCCTTCAAGAAAGCCCATTGAAAGCAAAGGGACTTAAGTAAATCATGATTAATTTAAGACCCATTCATTTCAGTAGGTGTACCGGAATTATGACTAAGTGTGGATCCTGCCCTGTGTGTTTATCACAGGTAGTAAACTTAAGATGATTATATTTATTTCTGTATTAAGACTGAAATTCCATAGGAAATTCTGCTGACTCAGCCCTGCACTGTGGTCAGATTTAGCCAACTCATTAAATTAGCAGAGCTGCTTATTTCCACCTTCCCTATTTGGTCAGTAACTTGGAGGCTGCCCAGCTGAGTCACAGGGGTAACTAAGCTGATCACCTGTTATGGGGATCATATTGTAGACAGACAGAAACACAGACAGATAAAGAAGGAACTGCTCAACAGGTTGAAATTAGCGTTGTGACTCGAGCTTTCCTTTAAATCTGTGACGTGTGGACAGAGACTTGTGTAAAGGATGGACTACATAAATTGATTATAGTTCAGCTGGTTCAGTCTGGATTGATAGGAAAGAGGTAAAAGGCACTTTAAAGCAAGAAGTGTGTACTTCAGATTTCAAGGCCAATAGACTAGAGAATAGACCACAATTTTAGGTCAGCTTTGCCCACTTCAAACCATGAAGCCTGAATAGGAGAGGGATGATGTGGGCAGGTTTTTCCCAGTACATCAAAATGAAGGCCATGAAATGCCCTGGCCAGAAGACCAGTTACAGACCCTAAGCAAGTGCAGCCCACCCAGAAAAGCTGAGGAGGAATAACAAGAGTTTTATGCAGTTTTTATTCTTGTTGTTGTTATTATAAGACAGATATTGCTCTTGTTTTGTGCCAGAAACAAAAGGACTTTCAACTTCAAATTGTGACTATATATTGTCTGGGAGGTGAGGATCACGTAAAACTATAACTTGAAGAAGCAAATCTCTCATTGCATCCCTACTTGTGATTTTTTAAAAAAATATATTGATACTTTACAAATTGCAGCAAAAAAATATTTTGTGTGTGGATGTGGTGTTGGTGACTTATATAAATTGTCATGATGGTGTCATCAACAGCACCACCAAGCATTCTGCAGAAATTTACTGTAGACTATCTGTCTGAATACTAGGAAGCCTATTGGCTTTTTGTCCCATAATAATACCTCATCCAGCACATTGCTTCTGGAAAGGGGTATGCTATTTGCAATTCTTCTATTTGAATAGAACCAGTTAGGTAATCAACAAGATGCTGGTAGAATGATAAGTGCTTGGCACACTAATGACCTGAAAGTGAATTTAATTCAGTTCAATACTGTGATGCGTGTGCAGTTGTCTTTTTAGACAGTTGACCCATCTGAATTAAGTGTTACCTTTGAAATCCATTGACAATTAAAATGTCAACATCATTAATTATTTCAGTACTGGTGAAAGGACACATGAAAGCAAAAGGATGGTGAAGTTTACTGAAGAGGGGGGTAAGTGATAATTTAATCATAAATATTTATGCAGTGATGTTAGTAGCTGTTCACTATATAATCTCAAGTCAGGCATGGTATACCAGTTTGGAGTAGGTGACACTCATTTTTCCTATTTGGTAAGCTTCAATGAATCAGAATATTCTCTCCTTGTATCCTATTTGCTTCCAGTGTTTCAAACCTGTCTCAGGAATAAGTTAGTCAAGAATGCGGAACCTCTCAGCACTACTGCCCATATTTGAACTCTCATCCCTTCACTGCATGATTACAAGAGCCACTCCATTACTGAAGTATCTTCGATGGTTTTATGCTTGAAGTGCTCAGTTAAAAAGAGAAAGGGGGAAAATCTGTGGAAAGGAAATGCTGTTGCCAGCTCTTCTAGGCAATAAATCTTTCCTCTGGAAGGACACGGTTCTTCTTTCCTTTGCAGTTTTAGGAAAGATGTATCCAGACAATTTTTTCCCAAAGTGAACATAATGAGAAATTCCTACATCCCATGTAGTAATTCTATGCTCCCTTTAATCGTATACTTTGTGTGCCCATTAGAATTGCATTGGATAAGCAGCCTCCAAAGTTTCAGATGTAATATATATTATTATATATATAAAATTTGATAAATTGATGGAAGAAGAAATTGGATCTAAAGAACTACATACTTGTATCTCTAGTAACCCTCTCTCTCTCCTGTTTGCCTGCCTATCTTCTGATAAAACACACATACACACCCCTGATGGTTTTTGACAGGAGTTAAAGCTATCTCATGTTGGTTACTTTTCAGCAAAGAAAGCAGCCTGGAAGCTAATTCTAGTGTGTTAAAAGATATGCCACTTAATCAGGAATGCTGTACAATACCCAGCATGTGCTTGCTTATAACGGCCTTTCCATGGACCCATATTTTCCCTGGCCTTTCAAACCAAAATCTAAAGGGAAAGGATGAAGTGCTTGAAACCAGTTATGATACTCCAGTTATGATACCCTGCCCCTACAATCCTGGAATCATAGAGAGATAGAGTTGCAAGGCATCCCACAAGTCATCTGTTCCAAACCCCTGTCAAGGCAGCAGTTCCCAGCTGGAGCATGCCTGATAGATGGCCATCCAACTTCCAATGAAAGAGAGTCCATCATATTCCAGTTTAGTCTTTTGCATTGTTGAACAGCACATACTCTCAGGAAATTCCTCCTAATATTTAGTCAAAATCTTCTTTCTGGTGATTTGGATCATTGGTTGTGTACTGAATCCCTTGGTCCTGGATTCATTGGTCTGTATTGAATCCATTGGTTTTGTTTCTGCACTACTTTATGAAGCATCTAAGACTTATTGTACTGCTAGAGGAATTCTCCTGTGAACTGACCAATGCCTTTTTGTTGCTATTGGTTGTTGGTGGGATGGTTTCAACAAGGGGACAGACACTTTTTTTCAAAGGTGTCCATATTATTAAGTTGCTTTTCATAAGGTGTGTTGCATGGGAGTTCAAGTTTCTTACTCAGGATTTGGAAATGCAACATGGTAAATGACAGAAGAATATTGATGTACTCCTACATTTCCACCAACAGGGAAATCATTGATTTACTACCACATTTCCACCAAAGCAACCTTGCTTTGGAACCTGAGATGGGTTGGATAGAGTGTTTTGGAGTTCTGAGACAAAATTATTGATCTACTGCCACACTGCAATTTCTGCTAGCAAACATCTTGAAAGACCTATCTATAGCTGAGTTGGACATTTTGTTTAAAAGGTGATGTGGCTGCTCCTTAACATGCCATAGATCAAAGAAGAGTGGAGCTGGATCCAAACACACTTATTTTTAAATGACCCTCTAACTAGCCTGGTTCACTTCAAGAAAATATAATTGAGAACCAGTCTGAAAATTCTTGGATCTTTTTTTAAAGATAGGGAAGTAATTTAAACAATCAAACAACTCTCAAAAATGAGACTTCTTTGTTTAAATTCCTTGCCTATTTCAACAAATTAAAAATGTTTTGAATGATTTATGCATGTGTGCGCACATATAAATTTTGCACAATTTTTATTTGGTTGTTTGTTTATTATGGATCTATTTATTCTTCATGGTTACATTTCTGTCCCATCTTTTCTTCAATGAATTCAAGAAAGGTGTCTGGTTCTTCTCTTCTTCACTATTGTATGAGTTCAGGTTGAGGAGTCCCTACTCTAAGGTCAATCAGTGTGTTTTATTATACCATGGGGACTAGAACCTAGATCTTTCTACAGCACCGTATCACTCAAACCATATGCCGTAAGTGGAAGAGCTTCACCAACTCTCACATCCTTTTTAATTGTAAAAAAAAAATACCAGATTCCACATCTGCCATAACTTTTTTCTTGAGTTTTGCCATGCTGTGACTTTATTTACTATTAACAGTTCCTCCATCTCCATTCACTGCTGCTCGATGCTTGGATGCCATTTTTCATTTTTTGTTCTACTTAGGGTTCTTATTATATACAGTTTGCTTCCTACTTATCACATACCTCAGTGTTGCTTCTGTTGAATCAGCACAGTGGGATTCAATTTAAAACAGAGCTGAGTTATAGTGCTAACTTCTAATGTTTATCAAGGGAGTCTTTCAGTGCAGCTGTACCCAAAGTTAAGAAGAAGAAAACAACACAATCACTTAATTTAAATAAAGCTGCAATTCATCCATTTAAAACACACAATGGCTGAAATCTTGTTGGCATAAATTTACTCCACTTAAGCCAGATGATATCATTATCCAGCAACAGAAAGATTAATTAAATTAAATTAAACATTTCCTATCTCCTCCCTTAGGTTCCAAGGATCCCTAAAGACTCATTTTGACCTTCAGAAGCCTTTGGGAGCCTTTGGACTGAGTGGGGAGGAATCTTTCATATCAGAAAATCTCTACCAGATCAGATTAAGTCTCTCTGTATCTCTTTTTCTTCATGGAAATTAGTACATATTCCTGTGCACACTTTTAAGTATGGATTTTTTTCATTTTTCCCCTAGTGCAGTTTTTCACATTGCCTAAGACATGCCTCTGTGCATTTCTTGAGTGTACATATTTTTAAGCTGTTTATATTTCAAATGTATGCATGGTTTAGGCACACACTTTTTCTTTCTTTTTCCTCCTTCTGTCTCATTAAGCTAAGATACCCTTTCCCTCTCACATTTTATAAGCCATATTAACAGTGGAAGTCATGGCTGCTTTGTGTATTAACTATATACACATACTGTTACCGGCTGACAGTGTCTCTCTGTAATCCAAGCAAAGTCATAAGTCCATCACCAGCACAGTATATGCTGAGGCACAGAAGCAAGACTGCCCAAAGACGTATAGTTAATTCAGATAACAAGATGTTGTGGATAATTCAAGCTCACATAATCATGTAGAACTATTGTATAATTAAATATGAGAAGTAGGGAGCCTGGAATTTAGGTCTTGTTGCTATCATGTCTATTGGCAGACAGAAATGTATATATAATTCTCTTGATGTTCTTGCAGTGACTTTGTATTTGGGCTTATTCATTAAAGACCCTGCCTACAGTGGTCATAACTCACCAAAGAAATTATGCATTTGATTATAATTTAAGGATCTGAGCTATGACTTCAAAGGGAGCAGTTATATATTAACTACTCTTCTGAATATGAGTTAGACAGATCAGAATGTTACAAGATTGGCCTCAGAAAGTATATGACTAAGAGAAGTAAAGTGATTTTCAAAAATACTGTTTTTCTATGATAATTTGGTCCCTTCATCACAACTACTTCCGGCATGCCTCCCTTTGTCAGAGAAATCAAACTAGTGCATCAATGAAATGGCTTACTTGGATGTATTTTTCACATTATTTTTAAAAATCCAGGTACAAATCCAAAGGTGACCTTACTTGTGGCCAAATAATGTCTTGGGTATGGTTAGCAGGATTGTTTTGAAAAGACAGTTCAGCATTTTTAAAAAACCCTCTTCAGTGATCCCCAAACTGAATTGATCAGAAAGGGCACACTGCAGGTACCTACTACTTTTAGCCTTCTTGAGTGTGCAGATACCGGTGTGTGTCTTGGCAACAGCCACCCTCTAAAGCATTGGAATACATATTTTGGCTCTAGGGACATGTATATACTCACATATGCACGTGCATTCATGTACATATGCCAAATTAATTTGAATGACATCTAGTTTAATTTATTAAATTTATTAAAATTGCTTTAAACACTGGCCAAAATCTATGTGAGTATGCTAAACTCAGTTGGGCCAATCTGTATCAATCGAACTTACGAAGGTGTTGGCTCATTAAATCTCCATTGATTCAGGGGGCTTACTCTAGTGCAATTTACTATGCTGAGCAATGGGACTCAGCATATCACTAGCAGCATGAGCGATCCTGCTTGCTATAGATGACACAATTACAAAATAAGTTTGGTATTGGTTCCATGGCTGGCTATACATCATTTTGTGCAACAACTTGTGAAACCTTTAATTTGATATAACTCTTGTGCAATAGTTGAAAATTTGGAACTTTTTTCTTGCACTGGAGTAATGGATCTTGTGGTAGCCCAAGGACAACACTGGCTTCCATCTTAACTGTATTTAAATTACTTTCTCATTTGATTTAAATTCAATCATGTTATGCAAATTAAATTCCATTAAAATTGCTCTTTTAATCTTTGCATATATTTCTTACAATATATTAGGCAGCTTACAGTAAGTATCTATGTATGTATCTATGCATGTATCTATGTATGTATCTATCTATGTATGTATGCATTTTAGCATTGCTAGTGCTTGGGGATGGGCTAAATAATAAAGGCTAAAAAATTAAAAATCAAGCCCTAAAATATGTGGGTGGAATGACAGGTTTAGCCAACTACTGAAAAATAATCTTTGCAACAGTTGGCTAAATCTTAAGGACTACTCGTATTTTTTTTCCATATGAGGCATATGATGGTAGTGGTGGTGATGGTGATTTCTCTTCCCCAGTGTCATCCACACAGTTTTCACCTCATCCTTTTATTGCACTCCTGTCACACACACATACACTTCATTAAGAGAACCAGCAGTGCAAACAGGAGTACACAAGGGGCCCATGTGGCCCTCACATCATGACTGCCAAAGCATCTCCTTCTTCAGACACACAGTAGTCAGGAGATCGGTCCTTCAACACCAGAAGCTGAAGTGTCCTCACTTCATACTGAAGCAAAATTGGAGGACAGGGGTGCTGTGGGAAAAGGTGCTATCAGTAGTTTAGGGGATACCTTTCTTAGCCCAAATGTATTGGTAGTAAAGGAGTCAACACAGGAAGCATTTGACACCTGATTTTTCGGTGTTAGTTGCAATGACAGCCAGTTTGGGCAGGGGTGGCTCAAAGGCTGTGTGTTGTGTGTTATCCTTACTGTAGAAGTTATTGCAAAGTGTTAATAAAATATTTCCAAAGGTTTTCTCTGTGGGACAGTTAAGCTATTTCCAAGATTTTACAGCAGTAAAGAAGTGGAAAAGGTTATGACAGCAACCTTTTTCAGAGAACAAATAACTTTCTAGCTATTTGTATATTTGAGCATTCTGTATAAATATATACTTGGATGACTCCAGATGTGAGACTGCCTTGTGTTAGATCTGTTGCTAAAATAAAGGGCCAAAACTAAAGGAGTTCAGATAAGACGCCAGCATATATTGTCAAAAAAATATATGAAATATCTCTAGAAGAGATTCTTAAAGCTGTCAGGAAATGCAGATCCTTCTAAGTTTACCATGATGGCCTGCCCATCTGAGATTAGACTTCTGAATGTACAAGCTCCTCTCAATTTGAAGAGAAGGGATTTGTTATGGCAATCAAAACTGGTTGTCTTGATTTGTGCACTCCTTGCTTCCTTTTATATTTTGTGTCATATGCTTGTGTTCAAGTGTAATTTATGCAAAGAAGTCGCTTTCTATAGTGAATTTGAATATAAACCATTTTTATAGAGGACAAAAGTGCAGGGGGAAAAAGAAACAAGGGGGAAAGGCGGAAAGACAAAAAATGTACACCAAAATGATGCAGCAGCAGGATTTCAGAAGGGAAATTGCAGCACTTAAATCTCTCCATTCTAGCAAATTTGACGGAATTGCAGAAAACACACAGATGTTATCAAGTGATGATTGTGCTATTAAACAAAGGACAGAAAATATTGAAAATGAGTCACAGAGGGGGAGAGAAGAGGCAGAGAGAAGGAAAGAGAGGGAGGGAGGGAGGGAGGGAGGGAAAAAGAGAAAATTGAGATAAGAGACTAGAACTTAAAAGCAAGACCAGAAGAGAAATAAAGCAGAAAATTGGATAACCATGACTAATAATTGTCCAACACTAATAACAGTTGTATTTGTATTGAAATGAATATATAGCACCAAACTGGAAGTAACCAAATAGCAAATAATCTACAAATTATATTTGGCCCAAAAGAATAGCTGAGGATTTGAATACTTGCATTTATCTTCTGTTCCTCTTACAACTATGGGACTTTCTACAAAATTAGAACAGACTTACGATGCATTGATAGTGTAACACTTGGCTGCATCTTGTACTATGGAATCAAAGTACCACATTATATCAGTGTCCTAGATCTTTACCTTATCAAATCAGAATGGCTCCCCTGAGCCAACCACGCTATTCTGATTTATTATATTGCCTGACGTGTTTGACCTTTCTTGCTTTCCAAGAGTCTAAGGATGCAATCTACTTAATGTTTTTCCTGTGCAATTGAAACAAATGGAATTGTGCAAGGAGAACACGTAGTGACTTGTACCCTTAGTTAGCTTAAAAGTCTGGTAGAGGAGTTTAATGTGAAAGATTCATCAGCCACTAGAAAAGGATCTCCACTAGAGAAATTATATTAAAATGAACTGATGTATTTCAGGCAATGTGAATGCCAAGAAGCAAAGTGAACATCCACTTTTAGTATGATATGTAGGTTAAGGGAATGAGTAGGTGTAGGTGTTATCTCTCTTTGCTAGCCATTTTTTAAGATGGGTTATATGTTAGCATAGTACTAGATGCAATTAGATCTAATCTTGCTTATTTTTATTTAGTTAAGATTTGGTAGCCCAATTAACATTATGTGTAGATACTTTGGATATAAGGTCAGTTATCTGGAGGCAAATTTGATTGTCCTTTAAATACTGACTTTCTGCTCAAGTTTTTTCAAACTCTGCAATCATGTACTTTATTAAAATGGCTAAACCCCAAGGTTCCAAGATGTTAATGATCTCATGTGGAGCATAAAGCACGTTTTCAGCTTTTATCTATTTTTATCAGGAACAGTAAGTTACTATCAAGCACTGGCCAACAATAATCAGAATCCATCTGGAGATGAAAGCTGTCTCTGCAGGCAAGGGGAATTATAGGTTAAGCAACATGTATGGTGAAGATACCATCATACTAATTAAAGATATGGCGACGATGGCTCAGTATTTCTAGACTATACCAAAAAAAGAATCATTGGTATAACTTTCCTCATAGTTGGATGGACTTGAACCAAAATTGATAGTGTTAGCTTTCTGAGTAGCATTGTTTTTGCTGTTTTCTATTTTACTCAATGGTCAAAATCCTCTTGTATAAATTATGCCCATGTAAGAGAAATGATATTACTTGCAGTAGCTTGTTGCTTTTAATTTAATGAGTCTCTGCTTCAATTCCTCGTTGTTTAAACATATCTCATTGTGTACAAGTCAGGTGGCTTCAAGTGTAACCCAGAACTGAAGAAGAGACTTTTTAATCAGCAGCAATCTAATTAATGCAAGCATCCAAAAGGGGAGGTTGTGTGAATTAGAGTATCAATTAAAGAGTCTCCACTTCGATTTCAGGTCATACTCAAAACTGCTCAAGGTACATGCCATGCAATTACTTTTAAACAATGAAGAATCAAAGCAGGGACTCTTTAATTAGTGCCAGTCTGCAATTATTTCCCCCTACATCAGTGTAATTTGTTTAAGATTATTTTGGCCCCTGTATTTTAATGTATATATTTCCAAGTAGCCTCTCAATATTGTACATTTCCAAATCAATTTACGTACACTAGACCTGCGCACTGGCCCTCCAAGTCTGTGCACAGATAAGGGCATACAGATTGCCTCTCATGACCTTTTCGAGATGCTCTAACTCAATTCTTTTCTATATTTTTGTGCCATTATTTGTTTATTTCCAGACTTCCATTTTAAAAAAACAACATCCCCACAAATGGGAACATGCAAATGGTTAGGACTAGAGATGGGAACAATTCAAAAAACGAATTGCAATATTCATCAGAAATAGTTGATTTGTCGCAAATTTGTCACTTCATATTCATTAAATGTAAGGGACGTGGTGGCGCTGTGGGTTAAACCGCAGAAGCCTCTGTGCTGCAAGGTCAGAAGACCAAGCAGTCGTAAGATAGAATCCACGAGACGGAGTGAGCTCCCATCGCCTGTCCCAGCTCCTGCCAACCTAGCAGTTCGAAAGCATGTAAATGCGAATAGATAAATAGGTACCACCACGGTGGGAAGGTAACGGCGTTCCGTGTCTAGTAGCGCTGGCCACGTGACCACGGAAACTGTCTATGGACAAACGCTGGCTCTATGGCTTGGAAACGGGGATGAGCACCGCCCCCTAGAGTTGGACACGACTGGACTAAATGTCAAGG
The DNA here is from genome assembly GCA_037013535.1 of Intellagama lesueurii. Classification (NCBI taxonomy): domain Eukaryota; kingdom Metazoa; phylum Chordata; class Lepidosauria; order Squamata; family Agamidae; genus Intellagama; species Intellagama lesueurii. Next base: position 50,611,128 of record JBAJHW010000003.1, on the reverse strand, counting down.
GGAACCTTTACCTTTACCTTTATTCATTGAATACAGCGAGCCCAACAAATACAAAGCAATGGATTTTTACTCATTTTTTATTCATCAACCCCTTTTGGGGGGCCCTGTGCCATCTTCAGCCTACTGCTGCCAATCAGAAGCTCTAGGCAACCCTGGGAGGGACCTAGAGACTCCTGGATTGGCAGGGCAGCCAGCCAAATGTGCTGCTGAAAGGATTGTGGGGGAGTTCCTTTTTCAGAGGATTTATACGTATTTTTCCTGCAGCCATTTCCCATTTCTGCTCTAAGTCTTGGCTCAGGCAGTTGGTGCTGCTGTGCTGTCTGTGTGCCTAGACAGCCAGCAGTTTTTTGGGTTGTTTTAATAGTGCCATCAAAGTATTTCTTAATTATTACATTTATATTTCTTTCATAATTATTTGAAATACTGGGAATTTGAGGACTTTCTTTAGCTGGATACATTTTAGTTCAGTAGAGGCTAGTTATTTTTTTAAATTTAGGTTTAGGGTAGGGTGGGTGATTTGTGTATTTGTGTGTGTGTTTGTGTATTTTACCCTTTTCCCCAGTCAATTCCAAAGTGTCTGGGGAGGTGGTACTGGCTGGTCGCTTGCTTGCTTGCTGGTGACTGTGTGCTCCAGCCAGTACTACTGTGTTCTCAAAAAGCACATATTCAATTCAAAATTCTTATTTCTTTATTATTATCATTAATGGGACACTGAGGATAGCATTTTTAGGTGCATTTTAGTTGAAGAATTAGTTATTTTTTGAAGTGTGCATTCGGGCAGGATTGGTGATCTTTGGGGGGGTGCATTTTGCCCTGTCACCCCTTTAATTCCAGAGTGTTTGTGTGTGCGTGTGGTGGGGACTGGCTTTCTATTAGTTATTTAGGGACATTTAGTTTTCCTGCTCCTTCCCCTCCTAAATGAATGAATGAATGAATAAATGAATCAATCAATCAATCAATCAATCAATCAATCAATCCTCCCTCACCATCCTGTTTCTCCTGTTAAAAATAAAATTAATTATTATATCCTCTCCTATATTACCCCACTTACTTTTCCTTCCCTTCCCATTTATTTGTAAAATGTGGTTTGGCAGTAAGTGTAATAGAGAGAGCAGGTGAAAATGAAGGGTAGTGGCCATGGAGTCTCTAAGGGGAAAAAGCCTCTGACTAGACCAGGCACCACCACTGTTCCTCCTCCAGTGTCCTTGCAGGTGGGCATGGAAGCAGAGCTTCCTCTGGTGTCCAAAGAACTGCCACACCTTTTCCTGGAGGAATCTGAGGAGTTATTGGTTCCAGATGATCAGAAGCCTCCCAGGAGGAGTTCTTCCTCCTGTCCCAATCATTATCTGTTCTGTAACCCTGCATGTCTGAAGGCAACAGCCTTCTTTTCCATCAAGCTTCTAAACTAGAAGAGAGCTTCCACAGACAAAACATTTAGATATTTATAGAACGTTATGAGAGTATAAAATTCCTTATTATTCTAATCTTTGCATTCTCGCTTAAAACATCTTTTCAGTTACTAGAAGGGAACAGTTGAGTAAAACACCAACTGATAGAACAGAGATTGATTTTGACCTCCATTTTTTCATTAGCTTATTATCTTTTATGCAAACATAGTACACATCCAATGCCCTTGTAGGATATCTTTCTAGCCAGTTTCTTGACTCTGTTCATGAAAGAAAAGCATGGCCATCTGGCCAAGCTGTTGTTCTCAAACTCACAGGTACACAGACGGACATACAGATTGAGAGAATGATGCAAAATGTTAACAAAACTCTTTGGCTGTAACTGAGTGCTCACATCCTGTCATTGCTACCCACCCACATTGCCAGCATCTGTGTCAGCTGGCTTTCCCAGCTTTCAGACTTCATGTGGCTGTACGTTCATGCTAGAAAAAACACACATAGCTGTTGCATGAAAATTTCACATACAAACATCCCAACATATGGAAGGGAATGTAGTTTACTATAGGGCAGTTATGTGGGTAGTATAGTAAGTGTACCTATCTCAGAATGTTTTATCTTCATCTCCTCAGGGAGAAATCCTGATGCCAACAGCTTATTTATATAGAAGACTGGGTGATATGGGTTGGAATTTTCCACACATTTACTGATTCAAATTATAGGTCAATTCCCAGATAATAAAATTAGGAATTTCTGCAGAGATCTTTTATAATCCATGGATTTTAATTTCTGCAAATATGAATTATTGTGAGCTAACTTTAGGATGCAAGTACAATGTAATTTCCCACACAGTTTGTGCCAGAGTCAGCATAGTTAAAGTTGATGTGACTACACAATGTACTGCTAATTGTAAGTAAACTCTGTCCTTTCCTATAACCATGTGTTGCTTTTCGTTCAGCCAGCAGAGCCTAATGTTGTTGTGGGTTTTTTTGTATCAACTCTGTTTGCATTGTCCTCCCCTTCCCGTACCCAGTTTTTGACATGTTTGATTGACCATACCGGTCCAAAGAGGCAATGGTGGGTGAGTTAAACGGTGATATTAACAGCATTCCATTTTTAAAAATAATTATTTTGGCAAGTGAAACAGCACTGAATTGATATAGCAACTTGTGAGACTGATACTCATCTGACATAGTGCTATACTGGAAAAGTATAAAATATGAGGTAGAAACAAGAAGCACTCACTTGTAGGCAATGCCACCACTGAACCTGGCATATACTGTACTTCAACAGGGTATGGCTTCTTGGTACCCGCAAAAATGTCTTCCTCAAGTGAGCATTTCTTGTCACTTCCTCCTAAGATTTTTTTTAAAATTATGTTTTTGTAGTATAGTGCTATGTCAGGTAAGCACTGCAATTTTACAAGTTGTTATATCAATTTAGAGCAAGGTCATTTGCCATTTTTTAAGAGGCAGGGAAAAGAGCAGTGTTAATGTCAGAGGAGGATTGGTGACCTGTGATGCTGGTGGGAATTTTAGTTATTTGAGATGCAGTGTGGACTCTTGCCTGAAAATTGCTGGAGATAGTTAAAAATTCTGTGTGAATGATTATCCTGATTTAATGGTCCTGGAAACTTTGAATCAAACTGAATCAACCTGAAATAGCATCCCTAGTATGTGTGGTTCCCCATGTGATTTTTTTTATAAAAAAAAACCTTTTCTCTAAAGAAGAAATTCCTTTTCATGGGTAAACAGGTGACTGAAATTCATAACTGATGTTGGTAACGTTTATAATTACCTGGGTCAACATGCATTTTTTTCCGTGTTTGTAATGCTTGATTGTATTATTGATTAATGCCTTCTTCCTCCCCCTGAAATCCCTTGTTCATCTTTGGAATTAAAAAAAAAAAGAGTTTGTGAAATTCCACATGTGCAGAATCAGCACTTGCAGGCTGTTTCTTACACACATATGCATGTTCAATAGGTTAGAGACAGAGTTGAGCTGTTCCAAATGGAAGAACCTCTTTCTTCAGCAGAAAGAACTGAGGTCCATTGGAGAGTTCCTCCTGGAGAAAAATGATAAGGCAGCAATAGTCTCCAATTCCTCCTTCCTGCTTCGTTCTCCAGTGCTACCTCTCACACTGCTCTGGACCCCCCCCCCCTCCCCAACTATTAAGAGCAGATGGGGACATATGAGGCTGCAAAGCGAGAAAAATAAATGAAAATCATATCTTCCTTTCTATTAATCCAGTCTTCTGTCTCCATTTTATGGAGCTCTGGATCCAGATGAATTTATTCACTGCCCTATACTCATAAGATATTCTGACAATTGCTTTGTTTTTTGGTGTGAAGTGGTTAACTGATGAAAAAAGGAGTCAGCTTCTGGGATTTTCCTCTGTGTGGTGTCACTTTGTAAGTGGCAATGAGCACAAGAGAGTATCCTGTACACCATCTTGATGGCTGCCATTGGTGTTGTCAACATTTAGGCTGCCTTTTGCTATGTAAATCTTGGTATCCTTTTTCCTGCTGGCAATGCAGGCACAATATAGTGCAGCAATTTTGGACTATTTCTTGGCTTTTTGAATCGTGAATACAGAAGCACAATATCCCCTATTCATAAGCCAGAGGGTTTTTCAAGGGTTGAATATGTTCTTTTAAGGGCGATCCATGTTCCCTCAAGCCACCAGGTGTTGAAGTAACACACCATTAATAGATGTAACAAAAAATAAATAAATTTATGGCACTTAGAAGACCAACAATTTTTCTTTGGCACAAGCTTTTGTGGACAATAGATGACTTCTTTGAATGCAACTTTACAGATAAGTTATGTAAGCAATGTGGATAGAGTATGATATCCTATGCTGCCAATGGGTCCAATTTCAACACCACTGCTTTGGAGCTGGATAGCTGTCAGTGTCCCCAGACTCCAGATTTGTCTGTGCTCAGAAGTAGACATATAGAGACCATGCAGTAAACTGTCATTCTTCAAGGACTCCTTCCGTCTCTATGTGGATGGCATTGGTTGATACTCAGGCACTTGTAAAAGGAAATGATAGCTTCAGTAGCTGTGTTTTTCCTCCTTCAACTCCTTTTTGTTCTGTTGCTAGATATCCCTGACTGCAGAGAAACTGTGGGTAATATGTGGGTAGCCCATTAGGAAATGTAGTCACTATAGAGAGTAAAAAGGATAGTATCGATGTGGAAATTGATCTCAATTACTTTTTTAAGAAATCTAGTCTGGAAGAAAATTTCTCTCAAAAGGAGATGCATGGTACCATCTATTCCCTGTAAGAAGATGTGTTTGGGCCAATTTCCTTTCCCATTTGAGAACAACTGTGAGGAGACTAGCTAGTGCTTAATGTACTGTTTTACCCTCTAGAATAGGAGAGAATATTGGAAGAGCACTAATAGTCCTAAAAAGGCTGGATTTGCTTCCACTATACTTGGGAAACCTTGGCTCATATTGATCCACATTCTCTGCAGACTCTGAATGATTTCCTAAATTGTATTGGATGATATAGGAATGGTGTGACAGTTTTTCTTATATCTTAGCACTGATTGTTATGCAATGGAGAACAAAGAGGTAGCATTCTCTTTTCTTTCCGAGGATCGCAAGCATTTGGGAAGTGGTCCTTCTAAGGTTTTCTTAGGTGCAGCACAAGGATCATGATGCTTTCCAGCATATGTTTCTTTTTTCTTTTTATGCAGGATGTCAGTTAATACGTATGTTGGAGTAAGGGAGAGACTACAATAAAACCAAAGGAAATTTTTGATACTGGCATTCAATAGGAACAGATTTCTCTTGTTCTTCAGTTGAAAATTTAGTTACGCTTATAGCTGAACAGTAGTGTCCTTCAAACATTGCTCACTTCTGCTGCTTTACTTCTTGTATGAAGACTTGAAGGCATTACCCCCTTACCCCGGAATAAATACGCGAGAAAATTGTTATGAAATAAACATGGGCCACACTTTATTGAATATTCATTATTGCCCTTATTTAAAAAAAGAGGGGGGTCCTGCTGTAGTGAGGAATCAGGTTCTGCAGAGGGGTCTCAATGGACCCCTTACCAAACATGGGCGAATCCCAAGCCCCAAGTTCTCACGGTCGTGAAGACAGCGAGAACCCGGCCGGCCCAAATTTGACCACCCCCGGACCTCAAGCCCCCTCCTCATTGTTGACTGTTGGTCCAGGAGCGGCCCCAGTGGATCTTCCCCCCCCCCAAGCACTGTAATCGCATGATCCACAGCGCTGGGAGATCAGATGAGCTATATATTACCTGTGGTTGTGAGGGGACTCACCGAAACCTGTTCTATCTGCACTACCCACTACAGCATAGGGACTAGCTACGCTAAGTTCCATGCCCGCCATCCAGCCTCTCAAGCTTCAAAAGCAGGGCCCCCCTGATGTCTGCCAGAAATATCTCCAATCCTCTGTCAGAGAGGTGCACTCCATCTGGCCGAAAAAGCTCAGGCCTTTCAGGACAGATCTCCCGGTGACCAATCACCGATCCAAGGCCATTACATACCGCTCTGCACACGTCCCTGTTAACACTCCTCCGTGCAGTGTTAACTCGCTGCACCTGGCGTTCATCCCGCCAAACAAGCCGAGGGATGACCGTAGACCAAATAATGCTCACAGCGGGATACATCGCCCTCAGCCATCTGAGGTCACAAATGACATCCAATATCAAGGCCTTGCCACCATGCCTGGCCAGATTGTTATCGCCCAAATGTATGAGCAACACATCTGGGGGTTGCACACCAGAAGCAGCCACTCTGCAAAATTGGCTCCACAGCATTCCACAGATCCCTTTCCAAATGATTTGGGCTCTAGCTCCGAGTCCCAAATTGCTTCCCTACTCAGACTTAGCCACATATTTTGCTGCCCAGAAAACATAGCTGTGGCCAAGTATCACGACCTGCTGCCGTCTCTCCATCAATACTGGACCTGCAAAAAACACAAAGACCAGGCACCTGCCTAGACGTGAGGGAGTGCTCTTACATATCTGCGATAAGTTGTAGATGACCAACGCCCTAAACATTTAATGTCAGCAGGATGATAACCAAGAGCGGCTGCAGTTGAAGCGGCCCCAATTCTAAAAGAATGAGTGCCAAACTTCAGTCCTTGAATCCCCACCTTGCGTAACGCCAAATCTGTCATTTTCCAAAACTGATATTTTGTTAAAGGGGACCCATCTTTGTGTATGAAAAAATACTCCTGCCCCTGCCCCCCAAGTCCTAGATATGCACTTATCACCTTCACCAGACAGAGCTCCACTATAGAGCAAGTGACCAAACTAAGATCAGCTCCTCTACTATGCTGATCTGCCTTGGATCGGTGAATATGAATCTGTACCATGTCATCTTCCAACCTCACATCGTGCCATTGCAAGGCCACTTTTGTCACATCACCTTTGCCTGAAGCTACCACCTCGCTGATCTTCAAGGTGCCAAAAAATGTCAGTAACGACGCAGCCCTTAAAAACACAGCCTCATATTTGTCCCTACAAATCATAAGCCATTGCTGGCCAATTTTTTCCTTTTTTATTTTTTATTTTTATTTTCCAACAAAGGATTTAAAAACATAGGTATATAACACAATGTGCATTTAAACAGTAAGCATAAAGTGTAAGAATCTCTAACCGTCGAACAATAAACAAAGATAATCTAAATGCAAAAAAAAAAAAGTCTAAGGCTCAACATAAAAGCAATCTTGTATATTGGAATAATTCTTCTGATGAGATCCTATCCATATCTCACTTTTTATTCATTTTCTGTTCCTTTACTGCGGGACTTTTACTTTCCACCAATTATAAACTAAATTCCAGCTTAAATAAAAAGATGATTCTTCTTGTCCCTTTAGCCTCTTGGTTAATCTATCCATTTCTGCACTTTCTAATATTTTTTTAATGATCATATCATCATTTGGTGGATTTTCATCTTTCCAGACCTGTGCCCATATTAACCTAGCTGCTGTCAAAACATGTAGTATTAAATAATAGCTTTGTATATCTACAGTATTTGGTAGTAGTCCTAACAAAAATATTTCTGGTTTAAATTCTATTTCCTGTTTTGACATTTGCTTAATCCACATGTGGATTTTAGCCCAATAATTTTTTGCTCTATCACAAGTCCACCATACATGATAATAACTTCCTTCATGATTTTTACAGTTCCAACACTTGTTTGACATCTTTGGGAACATTTTTGCAAGTCTAGCTGGTAACAAATGCCATCTATAAAACATTTTATATAAATTTTCTTTGTAGGAAGCTGCTAATGTTAACTTATAATTTTTTGTCCAAAGTTGTTGCCATTTTTCTCGTAATTCCATATTATAGCCAAAGTTTTTAGACCATTTTAATATTGTATCTTTAACTTCTTCATCTTGTGTATCTCATTGCAGTAAAAATTTATACAATTTTTGAATTTGTTTTTCTTCTATAGTAAGTAATATTTTGTCAAATGTTGTATATTCTTTATAAAAACCTTGTGCCTTCTTATCTTGATTATAAATTGATTGCATTTGCATTTGAGGACACCATGAAAAGATTAGTCCTTGGTTCTCTAATTGAATTTTTGTCTTCAAAAGTCCCTCAGAATTCAAAAGCTCATTATAAGTACGAGTTATTTTTTTGAAGTTTAGCAAATTTGTGTATGTGAACGCTTCCATTGGTGAGACCCATCTAGGTATTTACACATATATTTTAGATTTAACTTTTTCCCAAATCCTTAAAAGAGAATTTCTTATTATATTTCTTTCAAAATATTTATGAGTTTTAGTCCTTCCGTACCATAAAAACACATGCCATCCTACTTGCAGATCGTGTCCCTATAAGTATAGTACTCTCTTATTTTTTAGCTTTATCCATTCCCTAATCCATGTTAATGCGCTTGCCTGATAATATAAGTTCCAATTTGGCAAGCCAAATTCTCCCCTTTCTTTAGCATCTTGTAGTAATTTGTGTTTAATTCTCGGTTTCTTCTTCTGCCATATGAACTTTGAAACTAGACTGTTTAATTCTTCAAAAAAACTTTTGCTCTAGCTTAATTGGTAAATTCTGGAAGAGAAAGAGTAATTTTGGGAGGATATTCATTTTAACCGTTGCGATTTTTCCTAGAAAAGAGAGTAGTAGCTTCTCCCACCTTTCCAAATCTTGCTTAATCTGCGAAAGCAATTTCACATAGTTATCTTCTTTCAATGAAGAACATCTAGCTGTCAAGCAAATTCCCAAATACTTTACTTTCTTTGCTGTTTCAATGTTTTTATTTAAGATGAGCTGGCTTTTTTGTTTTTGGGTTAAATTTTTAGTTAAGAATTTTGTCTTCTCTCTATTGATTATCAATCCAGCTACCTCGCCAAATTATTCAATTTGCTGAAGTAAAATTGGGGCTTTTAATGGGTCTTCTAAAATAAAAACCAGGTCATCTGCGAAAGCTTGAAGTTTATAAACTTCGTCTTTAATCCTTGTTCCTTGTATTCCTTGATTCTGTCTAATTTCTCTCTTTTTAATATTTCCAATGAAAAGATGAACAGCAACGGGGAAAGTGGACATCCTTGCCTTGGTCCTTTAGCAATCTCAATATTTCCTGCTACTTCTCCATTAATGATTATTCTTGCTGATTGATTTGTATAAATTGCCCCTATCATATTCAAGAAGTTTTCTCCAAAATCTATCATCTCAAGTTGTTTCTTCATATATTCCCAATTTAAGTTATCAAAAGCTTTTTGCGCGTCCAAAAATAGGAGAGCCATTTGTTTTTCCGGGTGTGTTTCATAATATTCTAAAATGTCTACTATAGTTCTTATATTATTCTTCAGTTGCCTTTTTTGGGAGAAAGCCATTTTGGTCTACATGTATAAATTGCGTAAGATATTTTTCAAGTCTTTCCGCCATAATGGACACAAATATTTTATAATCCACATTAAGAAGAGAAATCGGCCTATAGTTCCCTATTTGAGACAAATCAGCTTCTTCCTTAGGTACTAGTGTAATTTTTTCCAACAACGCTGAGGATGTTGGTGCCCTAGAATCCTTAACCTGACCCCTTTCCTTACTCCAGCCTTCGATTATCTTCCTGATATGATAGTCGGAGGTATAATCCTGATACCCTTGAATCCTAGCATGAAAAGCTAAAGCTGACATCCTACTCTGGATGGAACCTGACATTACTCCTTTCCTATGCAAATACACTATGAATTGCTGTAGGTGTTTGACCAGATTGGGCCAAATCAGCTCCAAACCCACTAGTTTTCTGAACTCCTGGAATTCTGTACTCACTGCTGAGTACCCTCTCTGCATCCTTGGGGCCAGGGCCAAAGCCGGGTCTGGAGGCCCTCCATGTGTCTGTTGGGACCAGGGACGGTATTGGGATCTTGCTGGGATACCGCGCTCCCCGCGACTCAGCCACTTCCCTACCGGAGCTGGTGGACTTTGTCTCCGCAGCACTGTTGGAGTCCCCAAGGCTTTTAGTCCTGGGTGACTTCAATATCCATGCGGAGGCAGAGGCTTCCGGACCAGCTCTTGAGTTCTTGGAAACCATGGCTTCCTTGGACATGTCCCAATATGTTAACGGTCCCACACACGTGGGCGGTCATATGCTAGACCTGGTATTTTCCACTGAGCGGAGCGAGCGTGGTCTGATGGTGACTGACCTTGTGTCAGTTCCCTTGTCGTGGTCAGATCACCACCTAATAAAATGTAACCTCTCAGTGGCACTCCCTCCCCGCAGGGAGCATGGACCAATTTCAATGGTCCGCCCTCGAAGGTTACTGGATCCATCACGATTCCAGGATACCATGAGAGGGATTCCAGCTGATCTGTCTGGCGCCCCTGTCAAAGCTCTGGTTGACGGTTGGATTGCCGCCGCCACTAGGGCTGTAGACACGATCGCTCCTAAACGCCCTCTCCGGTGCAGAGCTCGGCCAGGGGCCTGGTATAATCAGGAACTACGAGCTATGAAGCAAAATAGGAGACGGCTAGAGTGCACTTGGAGAGATAAACCGACGGTTTATAATAAGATAGCTGTCAGGATCGCGACTAACCATTACCTGGCTAAGGTGAAGGCTGCCAGACGATCACACTTCGCTGACCGGATAAGCGAAGCTTCAAATCAGCAGGCGGAACTTTTCCGTATAGTTCGCGATCTATCCGGAATTGGTCTGGGTGATGGGCTTCCTACGCCTCCCACTAATATCTCACCTGACCAATTTGCAGCATTTTTAAAATCAAAAGTGGAGGCCATCCACCGGGATCTCTCTCCTTTTTTGAATACAGTGGATCGAGCAGAGATGTCCAGCGCTCCGCCTTGCCCGGTGATGCTTGAAGTCTTTCAGCCTGTGATGCCAGACATGGTGGACAAAGCGCTTAATCGCTGTCGGGCCACCACTTCCTCTCTTGACCCTTGTCCGGCCTGGCTAATCAAAGCAGCCAGGCCTATAACAACTGAATGGGCCACAGTAATAATTAATGGGTCTCTCCAGGAGGGCAAGGTCCCTCTTGCCCTCAAGGAGACACTCATTAGGCCCATTAGGAAGAAACCAAATTTGGCGGCGGACGATATTGGCAATTATAGGCCCGTTGCCAATGTTTCTTTCCTCAGTAAAGTGGTGGAGAGGGTGGTGGCTGATCAGCTTCAGGCTCTTTTGGATGAAACCAATGCTCTGGATCCGTTCCAGTCGGGCTTCAGGCCGTGCCAAGGCACAGAAACGGCACTGGTCGCACTGTTGGATGACCTATTGAGGGAGGCTGACAGGGGCAAAATGTCCTTGTTGGTCCTCCTCGATATCTCAGCTGCCTTCGATACCGTCGACCACGGTATCCTCCTGGGGAGGCTCTCCGAGCTGGGAATCGGTGGCCTGGCACTTTCCTGGCTCTGATCCTTCTTGGAGGACCGTCCTCAGAGAGTACAGCTTGGGGAGAGTGTTTCAGCCCCGTGGAGTCTCAATTGTGGGGTTCCTCAGGAGTCAATCATCTCCCCAATGCTGTTTAACATCTATATGAGGCCGCTGGGTGGGGTCATCACAGGGTGTGGGGCCTCATGCCATCAGTATGCTGATGACACACAGCTCTACATCTCCTTTTCACCTACTTCAGTGCATGCCGTTCTGTCCCTTCGGCGCTGTCTGGAGGCTGTACTGCAATGGATGCAGGAGAATGGACTTAGGCTGAACCCGGACAAGACGGAGGTCCTGAGGGTGGGCGGCCCCTCTATTGGTGGTTTGGGAAGCTCCCTCTCTTTTTGGGGGATGACTCTCACCGTGAAGAGTGAGGTTCGCAGCTTGGGAGTACACCTGGATCCGGCGCTTACCATGGCAACCCAGGTGGCATCAGTGGTCCGCTCCGCCTATTACCATCTATGGTGGATTGCCCAGTTGCGTCCCTATCTTGATGGCGGGGCCCTCACCACTCTGGTTCATGCGCTTGTAATCTCGAGATTAGACCACTGTAATGCGCTCTACGTGGGGCTACCTTTGAGATTGATGTGGAAGCTTCAAATGGTGCAGAATGCGGCAGCCAGAAGGGACGAGAAAACACCAGCATATCTCTCCCACTCTGGCTGCCTTGCATTGGCTGCCCATTCGTTTCCGCATTGATTTCAAAGTGTTAATGATGACATATAAAGCCCTAAATGGTTTAGGACCTCGATACCTAGCAGAACGCCTTCTCCCACCTAGATCTACTCGAGTCACTCGCTATAGCCAGGAAAGACAGCTGAGGGGCCTAACGCCGAGAGAGGCCCGGAAAGAAAGAACAAGAAACCGGGCCTTCTCAGCAGTGGCCCCTCGACTTTGGAACAGCCTGCCATCAGAGATCTGCCTGGCACCCTCGCTGGGTGTTTTTAAGAGCCAATTAAAGACTTGGCTCTTTAGGCAGGCCTTCCCTCCTGTCAATACTTGACTTTTATTTTTTACTTAGTCTTTTGTTTATATTTTCCCATCTTGATTAATACTATTATTGTTGATTTAATTGTTGTTTTAACTGTTTTATGAATAATTTTATTGTAAGCCGCTCTGAGTAGACATTGTCTAGAAGGGCGGGATAAAAATCTAATAAATAAATAAATAAATCAAGAAACCTGGCAACCAGTTTGCCCATGTCCTTTCTGGCCTCCTACACCTTTCTTTTTCCCGCTCATCCTCCTTATCAATGTCCTTCTTATCTACATTTCTATTAAGGAGCTCAAAGAGGTCAACATAATTTCCGCTCTAGATTTTTTCCTTCATAGCTGGGGTAAGAAGATCACCTAATGCCAGGGTGTGGTCCCCAAATGGCAAAGCCTTCAAGGGAACAGTGTTGTAGTCTGTGTCCAGAACTGATGGATAGGGCCAGACCCCCACACCTGCTGTTGAACTCAAGGCTGCTGGTAAGGTAGCCTGCGGATACGGGGTAACCCAATTCCCAACTGGCGTGCTCGTACTTGGCCAAGGGGTAGCTATAGCCCCATATCCCTGTATGTCAGGTGATGTGTGTAATGGCAGACTAAACTGTCCACTGCCTGCCCATGGCCAGGCAGGAAACGTGAAAGTATTGGGTGCAGTCTCTAACTCACGTGCTACTGGAGGTGTAGTTTATTTATTTATTTATTTATTTAACTTATATGCCGCCTACATTACCCAAAGGTCTCTGGGCGGCTTACAACAATTAAAATACAATAAAAAAGATAAAACAATTAAAATACAATTAAAATATATACTCTAAAAATTTCCATCAGGACCCACAGTTGATATTATTTCAATTAAAAGCCTTCTGGAACAGGAGGGTTTTGACCTGGCGCCAAAATGTCATCAGCGTCAGCGCCAGATGAATCTCAATTGGGATGGTGTTCCATAGTCTGGGGGCAGCTGCCGAAAAGGCCCTTTGTCTACAAGCCATCCCTCTTACCTCCTTGAGGGACGGCTCTTTCAAAAGGGCCCCCTGGCTAGATCTTAACTGCCGGGTAGGTTCATATGGAAGGAGGCGGTCCTTCAGGTATCCAGGGCCCAAGCCGTTTAGGGCTTTATATGTCAAAACAAGCACTTTGAATTGGGCCCGGGCAGCAACTGGTAGCCAATGTAATTTAAGCAGAATCGGCTTGATGTGTTCCCTAGCGGCCCCACCACTCACCAGCCGCGCAGCTCAATTCTGGACCAGTTGCAGTCGCCGGACCGTCTTCAAAGGCAGCCCCACGTAGAGCGCATTGCAGTAATCTATGCGAGATATTACCAGTGCGTGTGTAACTGTCATGAGACTCCGCTCATCCAGGTAGGGCCGTAGCTGGTATAATTTCCGCAGCTGAAGGAAGGTGCCTCTGGCCACCGAGTCCACCTGGGCTTTCAGAGTTAGACCGGGGTCCAGGAGCACCCCCAGGCTGCAGACTCTGTCCCTTAGGGGGAGTGCAACCCCATTCAGGGCAGGGAAATGGCCCTCTAGCCTGTCCAGTGAAGCACCCACTAACAGCACTTCTATCTTGTCTGGATTGAGTTTCAATTTATTAACCCTCATCCAGTCCATTATCAGGTCCAGACACGAGTTCAGCACAGAAACCGCCTCACCTGGATTGGTGGAAAACGAGAGGTAGAGCTGAGTATCGTCAGCATATTGCTGACCCCTCAGCCCAAACCTCCTGATGACCTCTCCCAGCGGTTTCATGTAGATGTTGAACAGCATGGGGGACAGTATCGAGCCCTGAGGAACTCCATGGCATAAACGCCATGGGACAGAGCAACTGTCCCCCAGCACAACCCTCTGGACATGGTCAGCTAGGAAGGAGTGGAACCACCGTAAAGCAGTGCCCCCAACTCCCAACCCAGCCAGCCTATCCAAAAGGACACCATGGTCGATGGTGTCGAAAGCCGCTGAGAGGTCCAGGAGTATCAACAGGGTCACACTCCCCCTGTCTCTCTCCCGGCAAAGGTCATCGTACAGGGCGACCAAGGCAGTCTCCGTACCAAAACCTGGCCTGAAACCCGATTGAAATGGATCCAGAAAATCCGTTTCATCCAGCAGTGCCTGGAGTTGCCCGGCCACAACCCGCTCCAACACTTTGCCCAAATAAGTGAGGTTCACCACTGGTCAGTAGTTAACCACCAGCCTTGGGGCCAGGTTAGGCTTTTTTAGGAGTGGCCGAATTACCACTCTGGGCTCTGCGTGCAGAGTTGGGTCCTGTTCCTCCCTGTCGCACCGGTCACCGCATACGGCCTCCTTCCCTTCGTTCTGCCGAGTTCGCCTCCTAGCAGCGGACCGATCAACGTCCGGTGTTTGCAACCCCCGCTCCTCCTCTTCACTCTGGTGCTGAGGCGTTGCTGTCAAGGTGTCTGGCCCCCTTCTGGACGACCCTGAGGCCGCTTGATCGTCATCTAAAGCTGTAAAATGAGACATTAGATCTTCTGCCATGGCATTAAGTTTAGCCCTCCTATGACTCTTAGCTTCCATGGCCGAACAGCATGGTTGTGGCTAACTATGCAGTGCAACCCTTTGCACTGCTCTTTCAGCCTCCAAGGCCCAATTTTTTTTCCTGGAGTTGTTGCCATATAGGCCATGCCTCCTCATCCAAAGATGATTGAGGATGCAAAACTTGGAGAGCTACACACTTCTTAGCAGATTGTTTACCCTTCTTATTACCTTGTCTCTTCCTGGAAGCCATCCTAGCAACCTCTATTCAAGCTTTAAGTAGATCTATTCCCCAATAAGCCACTGCAGTCCTGTAGCTCACCACTATTTTTATGTTTTTTATTTTTATTTCTCTTTTAATTTTTTTAATTTACGTATTTATTTATTTATTTGTATATTTATGAATTTGTCCGCATACAGAACCTAGTGCACGTTAAATGCTAGCTGAGTAATATAAATTAATATATAACCTTCTAAAGCCACTCTACTGCACTCCCCTGGTTGAAGCCAGCTCAGTGGAGTCCAGAAATATCCACTCAACAATCCTTTATGTATTTATTTTAATTATCACTATTATTATTAATTATGATTCATTTATTCTTATAGTTAGATTAATTAAAATGTATTTATTATTATTAATTATATATAACTATCTATCTATATACTTTTAAATTTAATTAGATATTATAGGATTCCTTAGAATTTTCCAAACCTCTTCCAATTGAGATTATAAAAATTCACTACACCTCCCCACCCCAGTATGTAAATGAACTATATTAAAACCCCGCTCAACCACACCTTCCAATTAATCAATTTAAATTTATATACTATGTTATTATTATTCCAAATTAATAAAAAAAACTTAATGAAATACTCTATGCCCCTGCCGGGGGGGAGATGTTGCATACCCGCCCATGCTACCCCTTCATCCGCCTTAGCCCGTGTCCCCCCACTAAAGTATTAAGTGGGTCCCTCAATGTTAGCTCTTTTCTTTTCTTTTTTTAAACATTAATATTAAGCAAAACAAAATCAGCCAACTCAATCAATTGATCCTAAAAGATAAAATGCCTAGCTGATTATGAGCCTAGCGGGCGTGCCATCCCGGCCCTAATGGCTGAGCCACTCCCTTAAATAAAACAAATAAATAAAGTTTCTTTGTGGTATCGGTCCCGCAATTCCTGGGCCAAAGCACAATAAACAAACCGGGGGGGGGGCGCCGATGCAAACCCCCTGTCCAAGAAGCAAAACCGGCAAGAGGGGAGTGACACAGCTAGAAATTCAATCCGAGCTGCGGAGCTCCGACTTCCTTCATTGTCCGAAAGGAAGCGGGGAGAACCCTCCTTAAATATCGTCCTCCTTCCCCCCTCCCTTCCCAGGTCGCTCCCGCAAGACCGCAGCATCTCGCGATATCCCAGGAAGGAGATAATGGTGGCCCGCGCTGCCGAAGAAGCTCTCCAGCGGACCGGACATTAGGGAAACATGGAGTCAGCTATACAGAAAGATTTGTGATTGGAGACCTCCATAATTCCACCCACCTCCCTTTCCCCACTTTTATTTAGTCTGCTGAGGTCAGGGGTCAGAATGCTAAGTAAGGTAGGAAGACAGGTCTTTGAGTACAAGGCAATAAAGTGGCATTTCTCCTTGCTTTCATGAAGCTCTTTCATGAAAATGTTGTGGAAGCAGACTAGTTCTGTGTTTAAACAGAACTGTTCCAAGCACATTGAGTGAAGTCTGATGTTAATAGCCAAAGTGGTATGCAGGTGAGGAATAGGGCTTCACTTACCATTAGGGAGAGTGAGGCAGCTGCTCCAGACAATTGATCAGGGTGTCATAAATGTGATTATTCACCTTTTTATGTTTACTGTCAGGAATGGGAGAACTTCCTGTAAGATGTCTTCCTCAGACACCTAAATAACTAATCTGGCCTTGGGTACTATGCACAGTCACTTCAATGATTAGATGGCACACTTTGCTGTTTAGACAGCAAGAAGTTTGGATCATGCCTTGTGGGGAGTCCACAGTCTTCTTCTTTTACCCTCAACTCACACCCCGACATGTGTTTCTCAAACACTTTTCCAATATTAGAAGAAAGCTTAGTAGTTATTTGGGGTTGGGGAGAGAGATAAGGAACAAGAAAGGTTCTGTGGAGAAGAAGGGCACAATGGGCACAATGGAGTCCTGCACCCCTTCCCCCACCCAGATTCTTTTTGCTGTTGCACTGCATCTCACCTCATTGTTTCTAGTTTCTACATGAGTGGATGGAAATTAGCAGCAGCAAAGCAACATATGAATGGTTTGTGGGTCTGATCACATGAGCCAAATGTAGCTCTGTTATACCCCAGTTAGATTGTTGCATAAATTTCTGGCCATAAAACACACGGCCATGATCAAATTATTTTCCAGGCCAATGGTGTATCTGTGATTTATTTCCCCCTCACTGGGAGGGTTGTTTTATTTTGTATCGATAACATATTGAAACATTCCTTACTAGTACTGCATGTGTGAATGTTGCTATTGATTCTTTTCCTATGACAAGTCTCCTGGGAATGCAGCCACCATTATTGCCATGTGGCTGCCTTCCATTGTGTGCAATGCATTTCTTCAAGATCCACTGGTGCTACAGGTAAAATGTTCCTGAACGGGAACCCCCTTCCAACATTTTGATGTATTGGTTTTTGTTTTTAATGGTAAGGGACTGCACTGAACCAGGAATCAAGAGAGAAAATAAATTGGTTCCACAGTGTAGCCATCCATAAAATTTCAAATAGGAAAAAAATGAATTGTTAATGTTAAAACACATGGGAACATTCACCCCGGTATATATACCACATACCACGATTCAGTAAAACAGAGGTATGGAAAGAATCGTTAGAACTTGGGTACATTTGGCTGGCATGATCAGGCCCTGTGTTTGTTATGTCCTGGCTTGTTCTGGGTGTGAAAGGATTGTGTTCTTGCTTTGAGAGCCTAGTAACAGCTATCCCTTCAGGTTAGCATCTATTCAGTAACTCATTTTTGTGATAATGAGGGTTATGCGTCTTTGTGCTTGAGCGCACAATTAATAAATATAGTGAATACTTCTCACCCACTGGCTTAAATCCAGTAAGTCACAGCTACAGGAGGCCCACTGGATCAATGGAACTTACAGAAGAGTTGATTTCTATAACAGACTGCTTAGCAGCACAAGAGGCTCTCCTTTATACACAATACATGATTGCTCTCAAGCATATTACTTTCATAGAAAGTGGATGCCAGAATGGTTAAGTTTTTGCTCTTTTTTAACTGCATATTTCATGATTTCTATATCTAGTTAACTATGTCCTTTATTTACAAGAGTTGTTGGAGTGAACTTTACAAGTTGAGGTACTTTTACATTTAGCAGATCAGCATATCTCTGTTTCACTTGCTTTCATGCATCTTTATTACATTCATTGCATTGAAAGTAGCATATTGTATGAACTGTAATCAAACACTCAAGTAGCCCCAGCAGTATTGGCCATCTGTGACAGTTCACCATTTCTACAACACATTTCAGTTGAAATGTTCAAGCTCTATTAGTAAAATTTTAGAAATGCACAAGTATCAAATCATCCTGAATTTCCAACAATATAGCCTTTAGCCTGTTCATTGCCTAGAATATTTTAAATATTTCAATCATAATGATATGATCCTTGTCTAAGAGACAGATAGCTTTATTTTATAAGTTACTTGTGTGGGCTGGTTGCAGTTGAAAACGTCTTTCCTGTGGTTTCACTCCATGTCAGATAGCTTACATACCCATGTACCAGTTATGTGTGTTGCCTGTATAGCAGAGTTGCTTCACCTTCTTTCACAAGGATGCTTGCACTAGCCTGGAAAATAATAACACAATAGCAATTGAAGAGAACTGCATAAACATCTGTTGCACTGAGAAGCTCTGACAGTGACAGTATATGAGTCAGGGATCCAGATGGGGTCCAACCTGAGTTGGGTAAGTCTGAATTGCATCCTGATTGGTTCAACGCAAGTCAACAATCCATTGAATTTCTTGTTTTCTGGTACTCTGAAAGTACCAAAGAACCCTTAAAAGCCCTTGAAAATTATCCCAAAAAGCAGAGAGGAAAGGCAACAGAGAATCAATCTACTCTAAAAGCACACATCAGTAGAGAAGAAAGAAAAATAACCAAATAACTCACCTGATATACTACATTAAAAAAATTAATGCACCGTAAATTAAATAACAAATTTTAAAAATCAATCAAACAGAAAAAGCACTCCTGACCCCAGGGAAAAATAACAAAATAAAAAACATACAACTCCCTCCCCCCAAAGCCAATAAAAGCAAGCAAGAAAATACAAGCAAATAATATAACCAAAGCTCACTCTGATCAAAGTAGGGAGATTTTCCTAACTGTTCCCACCGGATGCCTTCTTTTGTCTTTTCCTTGTATCCAATATACAAGCCAAGCTAGCAGCAAAAATAATTTTTTGAAAAATATTTTTTTTCCTAAGAGGGGAAAAATCTATATTGTCTGCTGGTCTGTTCTATATAAATATAAAATCTTACATGTCCTAAGCACATCCCCTTCTTCCTCTTCCTCTATCATTCCTTTGTCTTATTCCTGTTATCATATTTTCTCTTTCTTTCCCATCTTCCCTCTGTCGTGCTGCCTACCTCCTTATCCTGACCTTCCACCTCAGTAGCAAGAATCTAAGAATCATGATGACTGCCTCAGAAGGTGACAATAGGGGCTTGTCTGAAGTGCTCAAAATGAATTGACTTCCTATGAAAAGCAGGCTCAGAAGTGTCTCCTCTTTTTTTCCCTATCCTTTGCATACCCCTACTTAGTACTCAAGCAGTTTCAGCCAGGTGACTATCAAGTTGGATAACATCAATAGGCAGAAGAAAAACAAATCATAAAGATGGTAAAGAACCCCTGTTCAGATCTTTTTGACTGGCTCCATTTATACAATATATTCTCAGATTATTCTTGGGAAGTAACATGCACAACATCTCTGTGTATTTTACTTAGAACCTTAGAACTGCAGAGCTGGAGCTAATAATTTATAAAGCAAATGATGTGGCTGATTAGTTAGAGTTTAATATCTCAAGAATGGCAGAAAGGCCTTTTCACATTTTAATTATGTGGACATGTGGTAGACAATGAGATAGTTAGTGCCCACTGACCCCACCCCAAAGCCCACATGCAATAGTATGTACCTGTATGCATACAACATATCTATTCTCAACATTTACAAAACTATTGAATGAAGTTGTATTGCCATAATAACACAATTTGACATGGGGACGAATATAAAAACAAATCAGGATATTCATTAAATATCCCTGATTCATCAGATATTCGTTGCTTCATATTCTTGAGGTCCAGAGACCCCAACAAATATGAAGCAACAAATATAACCCTTTTATATTCATCCCTTCATTCCCTATCTGCCTATGCCCCCGCGGATCAGCTGTTCCTCGGGGGCATAAACACAGAGGGGTTTTCCTTTCGGGCGGCTTGCTAAAGCCTGCCCGAAGGGAATCCCACCCCCAGGACTGGTGGATGGCTTGGCTCCCCTTTACTCCTCTTCCTATGCCCACATGGCATAAGAAGAGTAGGGAAGGGATCAAAGAGGGATCAAAGGGATTCCCCAGGTGCTGCAGGATCGCTTTGAGGGGGAAAGGGATCAAAGCAATCTCACAGCCACAGCTGCGTAATCACTTTGATCTCTGCTTTCCCTCTTCTTGCTAGGCCCCACGGCATAAGAAGAGTAGGGAAGGGATCAAAGAGGGATCAAAGGGATCCCCCAGCTGCTGCAGGATCGCTTTGAGGGGAAAAGGGATGAAAACCCATCCTGCAGCCCCGGCTGCATGATCGCTTTGATCCCTGTTTTCCCTCCTCTTGCTGTGCCCCACGGGGCTTAGCAAGGGGAGGGGAAAAGGGATCAAAGCGCTGTGGGATCGCTTTTATCCCTGCTTTCCCTCTGCAAGAAGAGGTAACATAGCAAGAGGAGGGAACAGAAAAAAAAATTAACCAATGAATGACAAATTGATTTATTGTTTGTCGGGTCACTGGGGGGGGCAATTCATGATTCGTGGGTCGTCAAGTTTGATGACTCACGAACCAAGACAAAGTGCCATTTTGGAGCTTCGTTCCCATCTCTAAACACAATACATAGAATGGATTGATGGATGGTCGACATCTTTATTAATCTGCATGTCTTATTTGTAATATTGATGGTATGTTTTGTTACTTTCAATATCCTTCTGTTCAGTGCAAGTATGCTTACTACTACCGGCAACTGCTCATTTTAGAAGGATATCAGGCAGTAGACAAGTAATTTCACTGACCTTTGGTCTTTGAAACCAACACACAGAAAATATATGCAAAGCAAGTCTTATAAGAGTGAGCAGCACCTAAACTGGTAAACCTCCATGCCCATGGGATTATCAGTAAATCCTTGAGAAAACAAATGGGCAAGCCTATTTGTTTCCTTTGCTGTTCAGTTTCACACTTTTCTGACATTTAGTTTGATTACTCATCAAGGTACCTTTTCCAAAGAAATAGTCTTGTTTGTCTGTCTCAGGATGTTGCCAAAACTAAAAGGGAAAAGTGGTTGGAGCAGGAGAGAACACAAAATATTATGGCACTTCAACAAATTCAACTGAGTATGAGCTTTTGTGGATTAAAACCATTCTTTGGGCAATTTTTGTCTTTGTGAAGTAGATTTGATCCACAAAAGCTCACACTGAAATAAATCTGTCAGTCTTTAAAGTGCCACAATATTTTCTCTCTCTTTCCCTTTTTCCCCCTCCTTTAATTTTGACATCTGTGTGCATACTTGATTTTTTAAAAGGCTGCACAAAAAGGGCTCTCTTTTTTGCATATTTGTTCCATAAAGATGTTACTGTTGTTTTGTGCTCCCAGAATAAAAGTCATTTTAATGTTGATGTTGAGCATTTATAAGTGCTGGTTTATTCTAAGCATAAAAGTAATTTGTTGTGTCTGTTTTATCAATGATACAAGTTTCCATACTGTTGTAAGGTTGTGTTTGCTTTGCGAATCCATCCAGTGTGTCATCCAGCATGACAACATTTTCAAGTTATAAAGTGATATTACCTGATGTTCTAAGATATTTAACTGAAATATTTAAACACTGTTCATCAAGTGAAGGAAAATACGATGCTGGAAAAAGAACAGAACAGAGTACATTATGATATTGCTATGATTTTTGTTTGAATTCTTAGGTCCTTGATTTCTTTTCCTCCTAGCTTTTCAGATTGAAAGTGTGCAGCCTTGTACTGTTTCATTTCAGGCCAATAGAGGCAGCCTCCTAATGGAGACTTACAATAATATTTTCATAGGGCAAACAAGTATACCACACTGAGTTTTATGTCTACTACAAACCTACATTTCAGTTGCTTGTATATACTCGCCTATTCCTATTTTTATGTACCACTGGTACATAAAATCATATGGCATGCATATGATTTTGCATAACAGCTCTACTTTGGCCTAAGAGGACAGATTTCACTGTACAACTGAGATGAGATGGTACAAGGGATGTAGGTCATAGAATCATAGAATAATTGAGTTAGAAGGGGCCTATAAGGCCATGAAACCCAACCCCCTGTAGAAGCCAGGAATCCAGATCAAAGCAGATCTGACAGGTGGTTGTCCAATTTCTCTTGAATTCGTCCAGTGTTGGAGGGCTCATCGCCTTTCTAAATAATTGGTTCCATTGTTGTACTGTTCTAACAGTTAAGAAGTTCTTCCTGATTAAAAAAATCTGGCTTCCTGTAGCTTGAGCCCATTATTATATGTCCTGCAGTCTGGGATGATCGAGAACAGATTCTGCCCCTCCTCTGTATGGCTACCTTTCAAGTATTTGAAAAGTGCTATCGTATCTCTCCACAGCCTTCTTTTCTCAAGGCTAAACATGCCCCGTTATTTCAGTCTTTCCTCATAGGGATTGGTTTCAAGTCCCTCTTGTGTTTTACTCTAATCCCAAACCAGTGAGACTGGGAACTGTGCAGGTTGCAGACATATATATTCTGAAAATAAAGGCTTCTGTCCTGGGAAGGGGGTTGAAACTCAGTGCTATCAATTACTGCTTGACTTTCAGTGTGCAGACAAACCTCCCACCAGTTTCCTTCCTTTTTTTACTGTATTCCCCATGGGTAATTTCCATAGCTAGGTTGTATTCCTCATGTTACTGTGACCTACCACACACAAATTCTGCTATTGTGACCTACCACACACAAAAAAAGGCTCTCAGATAGTTGGATGGAGATTTGCAGCTGTGTAAGGAAAAGAAGAACAAAATAGTCGATGGGTGCCCACACTACCTCCTCAAGATTAAAGCAATGTGGTAGCAACCTGTAGCTTTCTAATACATTTCTCTCACAAAATGGCTGCTAATAATAGGGATGAAGAATTCCCTCTCAGTATTCAGAATTAGTACTTTAAACAGAGTCTAATTCTTTACATTTGAAGCCATTCAGTAAATGTTAGTGAGATAAGTATGTGCTTTTAGCTGAAAATAACATTTACCATATTCTAATTTTCCCACAGCAGTATTTATTTCTCTGTGTTCTTGAAAAGTTCAGAAATGCAGTGTGTTGCCCTTGCCAAGCTTCATCCAGTTAATGTTAGTAGTTGTCAGGGATGGGGACTCACAACGCACTGTCGAGTCTGACTTAAGTGGCACTGGCAACTTGACTTGGACACAACTTGGTTTTGTTTTGTTTTTTTAAATTGACTTGAGCTCAGCTCGTGACTTGGACCCATTTTTCTGACTCACACTTTCAAGTCTAAGGTTCTTTCCCCTCCTGCCTCCCTCCAGGTCCCAAGAAGAACTCTCCACCTTTGCCCCCAAAGACACAACAGGCTTCCCCTGTAGCGAGTGGCAGCCTTTGGAGGAATCAAAGCCCCACTTCCATCCAGAAGAATAAAAAGGAGGGATAGGAAGATTTTTTTTTTGTTGTTTTTGAGGGAAAGTTGCTAAGGAAGTCCCGCCCCCATCCTCTGATTCCCTTCCCCTCTAGGAATTGCAGTTTGGTTACTTTAACCCTTAATTACCAGAAGTTTTCCTTTGAGTTCCCGAAGGAAGCATTGCTTTGCACCAGCTTGAGTTCTGGCTTCTCAAGTGCTGGGATCACCCCGCTCCCTCTGGGCTTTGAGGGAAGGGCTCTGGGGCTTCTCAGCCTCAAAATCCCTTTATAATAGGGACTTGAGACTCAGACTCAAGGCTCAGTACTTGGAACGTGGACCCAAAGACTTGCCAACATCCCTGGTAGTTGTGACACTGGGAGATGCTATCACAGGGAAGACTTTCTCTCTTTAGTTGACAGTTCTGAAACAAACATCCCCACCAACATTGTTCACTGAGGTTTTCCTCCTATCTTTTTGCCTCATGTAGGGAATCTGAATGTCAGAGGGATAAGCTAGCAGCCAAAATGCCTGAATTGGCACACATTCCTTTGTAGAAAGGACAAATAATTTATAGCTACAATATCATTTAAAGAATATTAATAATATAAATATGCTACCACTTTTAGTCAAACAGAAAATAACTTTACTTAAAAAGTATTCCCATGAGCATTTTTATTTTATTTATTTATTTATTTATTTATTACATTTTTAGCCCGCCCATCTAGTCATATAGACTACTCTGGGCGGGTAACAACATAACATATAACAAAATTACAATTTAAAATGACAATATGTTACTAAAAAAAAAAAAGGAAACACAATGATCCAAGATGGAAAGAACACAAGAAACCAAAATTCAAACAGTGGATGGAGGGAAGGCTTGCTTAAACAACCAGGTTTTCAATTGGCATTTGAAGATGCCCAGGGAAGGGGCCATGCGAATCTCAGGAGGGAGATTGTTCCAGAGACGAGGAGCCACTGCCGAGAAGGCATAACATTATAAAAGAGATATCTGTAAGTAATTTGGCTGTACTCCATTTTGAAATAAAATAAATTGAGATCAATAGCATTTTGTTTTTCAGTCTTAATTACACTATAGGTTGCTGCTTCCTCTGCTCCTGTAGCCAATGCAAGAATCACCCTCAGATGATCACTGGGTGAGGGCAAACAGATTCAGATTTTAATCCAGACAAGATAGAGGCACTCCTGTTTGACTGAAAGTAGATGAGTCTGCTCTTGATAGGGTATCACTCCCCTGAAAACTTTGGCTTGCAGCTTGGGTGTACTCCTGGACTCAACCCTGAGCTGGAATGTTTGTGTGTAGGGAAAGGGGCAGGAATGCATTTGCACAATTAAAGCTGGCGTGTCAGCTGCACCTGTTCCTTCAGATATCTGATTTGCATATCGTGGTGCATGCCTTAGTTATATCTGGCTTGGATTCCTGTTACATACTCTACGTGAGGCTACCTTTGAAGAAAGTCAGAAACTTCAGATGGCTCAAAATACTGCAGCCAGGCTGCTGACCAGGAATAGATAGATAGATTTCATTTAGATGCTGCCTTCCTGCTAGTGATGGGACCTGAGACAGCCAGAATGATGAGAACAATTTTGACTAAAAGCATAATAATTTGCAAAGTTGAAAAAAACAAAACACCTTAACATTAAAATTGTTATCTAAACACTTTAAAGCTTTAGAAACAAACTCAAAAGAAGATACTGAGTCTTGCCCAATTTAGCTATTAAAAAACGTACATAAAAAGGTAGGTCTAAACTGTTACAACAGCTCCACAGGCTGCTGGTCCATTTCCAGATTCAATTCAAAGTGTTGATTATGACCTATAAAGTCCTATACAGTTTGGGTCCAGGCTATCTGAACCACTATGTATCCCCAAATAAGCCTTTCTGGCCCCCGAAGATCTCTTCAGGAGAGGCCCTTTTCATTCTCAGTGCTCTCACAGGCAAGTTTTTTGGGAATGCTCCCAGATTGTGGAATACATCGTCTCAGAAAGCTAGGTTGACTCCATACTACCTCTCTCTCTCTGGCAACAGGTAAAGACATTTGTTTTTAAACAGGCTTTTAACAACTCCTTTAGGTATTAAAGCTAAACTCTTCCTAAGATCTTGATATTGTATTTTAAAGTGTATGGGGGTGCTTTCAGTTTTTCTAATATATGTTTAATTGTTTTTTAAATTGAATACTTTATTGTGTTTTTAATCTTACTTGCATTTTTATTATTGTGAGCCACCTTGATTCTGTTTATGGGAGGAAGGAGGCATACAAATGATATTAATAAAAAAATTATCTAAAACAAATAAGTAAATAAAATTGAAGTAAATCAACATGTTATTGGCATACAAATGACATTAGAACACAACCAACAACTTTAGTAAAAAAAATTGATAGTGCAGGACATTTTATTTTTATTCTGTCTCCTCAGATCATTTTTAGATAGGGATAGTAAATTAGAACATCAGATATTTGAATGCCACTGTACACTGTAGTCCATGTCTTCCACATGTACATGAACTGGGGGTGGAGAGGGCTTGTGACCAGGTGGGGGATGCCTCCCCCTGAAATTCTGGGGCAAGGAATGCACCTGTTGGCATTCACAAGTCACTGCTTACATCAATTTGATTTGAAATTATTCTGACATTGAACCTAAATGGTCAAACAATTCTGGAACGGCTGGTGCCATATTTGCTGGTACATTTGTTGTCTGAAATTAACAGAGCACAATGCAGAAGGGTCAAAAGATCTTCTTGCCTGATCCAGCAATGTATTTTATAATATACACATACAGATCATATTTGGCAGCTGCTGCAACTGTGAACTTGCATACATTAAATACTTGGTTAAATACTCTAAAATAAGTGGAGCATATGTTGCTTTCCATATGGTGCTGGATGACGACTTCCAGAATCCCAAAATCCCAAATCACTGATTTTGCTGGCTAGAACATGTGGAAAATGCAGTCCAACAGCATCTGGAGGGTCACAAGTTCCCCAGCCCTGGTTCAAGTGTTCCTTATTGTGGCTGGTTTGTGGAAATGTTGTAGTGACTAGAACTGTGAAAGGAATTAGGAAATGTATGTCTTCTCAGCAGTATTAAATGTAGGGGAGAGGTTTTACAATATATGTTAGAAACAGCAAATTGTGACACTCACTTCAAATAATGATGTGAAAGAAATATGTAAATACAGTATGTACCTGTGGATCCATATGGCGGGCTAGATCCAGATGAAGTCATCTTTACTTCCAGTGAAATAATATTCAGCTTAGAACTGCAGAGCTGGAAAGGACCCTATGGATATCGAGGTCAGACCCTGTCAAGTAGGCACAGTGGGGAATCCCAGCCTCTGGTTCCACAGCCTGATGCCTAAATCACTGAGCTGTCCTGCAGTTATGTGTTTCAGTGGGATTAAGGGGAAGTAACTTGATGCTCTCATCCTGGAGAGGTGTCCTTCATCTCTTTCCCACCCTGACTGTGGTCATCAGATTAATTTAAATAGAGCACTGCAGAGGCAATGATGCTGCTTGAACTAGACCTTGGAGAGAAAGGCCTGGTCACCAAAAATGAAGAACTAGAGAGTGGCAAGTGATGGGGCCCAGTGTTAAGCATTTAGACATGCTGGGGCCCAGTGTGGCTGAAAAGTGTTGTTATACTTCCATAATTGCTTTCCATACTGGTTTTCCCCAATAAAAGTCATTTGAGGATGAGAGCAAAGGAACCTGGAAGTGAAGAACCAAAGGGGGACCCTTCCCATCACTGTCTTTCCCTCCCATAGACACTTTGCTGCTGTGGGGGTTTGAACATGTATTTAACCCTATCTCTTTTGTTTCCAAACTGAAGGCTATCAGCTGTAGCACTCTTGTAGGAAAGATAATCTATCCAGTTTTTCATACATGAAAACATTTGTGGTCCATTCTGAAGCATTTGGGGAACATACAGCATGTTTAGCACTCTAGTGTTTTTGGATTTCCTTCAAAACTCCTTTGTACATTAAAAATGCATAAACATGTAGCATATGTTATCTTATTTTCACAAAGAGTCCCCCCCCCCCAGGAAGTAGGTAACAGAAGTAGTCTTCTGAGAATTCATACCTGTCTGAGAGTCTGTATCATTCCTACCACTACTATTTTTCCCCACTGGCAGAAGATTTCAGTAAAGAAGAAAAAGGCTGAAGATGCCCCATCAGGTTTCTCAATACCTCAGATCATCTCTTTCTCTCTCATGTGTTTATATGCATGTGTCCATATTTATTTAGCTTTTAATCACCATTACTTCTTTTATAGCATTTGCAGTGTCACTGTACAACAAGGTATTTGCTCTTTCCCTGGGAAATTTGAACCTCTACAATACACAGATTTATGAATGAGATTTACATGTCTCTGGTGGTATATATTATATACCAGCTTTTTAACTGCTATTCAGTGTAATGACAAACAGATTCCTAAACTTTTTCTGAGATTTGTGCCTTCTCAGGGAGTAACACTGAATTTTCTACAGACAAGAAAAGTCCAAAAATCCTTGTTAGAGGCACCAAATACCTAAAAATTTCAAGCAGAATAGTTTTACATTTCTGACTTCTTGAAGAAGACATTGTCACATATCTTTCTTTGAGATGTGTCTTTAACTTTTTTTGTTACACTGTGTGTGTGTTTAAAATCTGTCTCTGTTCTAGCCCACCTCAACCTCTACTGCCCTATTCTCTTTCTCTCTTGTCGTCTGTTGCTGTACATCTTTCAGAAGGTTTTTCCCCCTCCAAGCCTGAAATAAATATTAACTTTAAAATGCCATAATAAAATGCAGAGGACAAAGTCCAGATGACATTTGTTTTCAGAACCACCACTTAATTTTGTCCTGAAATAGATTTCCTCTGAACAAACCCGAAGATGATTCCAAACCAAACAAGTGGACAATAATGACAATAATTTACAAAATACATTCATGTGAGTAAACTGGGAAAATATTGTTCCTATTATAATGGCACTGAGGAGTCACTTTGTGTTTATTTTGAAATGAGCACAGACATCGTCATGGCTGACACATTCCTAGGATATCTTTAGTGGAGTCCAGACACTTCACTGATACACTGGGGCACCTATGCCTTATTCTACAGACCCCAGAAACAAAGATTCTTTGTAAAGCATTTGCTATTATGCATGGGAAGTGAAAGGAAAAGTTTGACTTACTGCGTTTTGTTGATTTTTCAATCTGACAAACAGGATAAAAAAGCAAAAAAGAAAAAGAAAAGGGGGGCATATCTTCTGGTTGTACAATTGTTCTGATACAAGCAGTCTTCTGAAGTAAGATTCTGGCCTCCCAGTGTAAACATTGTCATTCAGGGACTTATTCATGGATAGGTACGTTTAGGAGCAAGGATTGTATCTTTAACAGCAATTTCCCGTTGGCCCTTCTCTGGTTCTTCCTGAGCAAACAGCATTTGTGGGTTGTTGTTTTCCTTCTTTTTGCAACTTTCTTTTGAGAAAGAGACATATTGGGGACATGAGAAATAGAACAGCTCTTCATCATTAGTTTCAAAATCAGAGGAAAAGGGAAGTCCAAGATACAGGGCTATATTTATGAAGGTGTCATCATAGTCAGTAGCTGTCCTCCATTACTAGAAATATAGTTTCAAATGAGTCTTTGAAATGTTGCTCAGAAAATGCTTCCTGCACATTCTTCTGTCAAAGAGCGGTTTCATTAGTTTATGGATCTCCTTAAATGTTGTGATGTTTGCAATCTCAATGACAACAGTGCATCCTTTGTTCCAAATTTACTTTAGTTTCAATAATTTCTCTAGCCAGTCAATACAAATAACTTCCTTGACAGAGCTTATAGACTTTTCATAATCACTGCATTCTCAAGCGTTATCTGTTTGCCTTTCATAAGATTACTTAGGTTAGCATATTTGCTTGAGAAAAATAAACTGAAGGAGTCACTATAAAAAAAGAGAGAGAGCTCATGAAAAGCAGGAGATAATGTAAAAGAAAATGTGTCTGCCTGTCTGTCAAGTTCAAACCTCTGTGTATATATATGTAGGAGGATTAATGTTTGTGGTTTAGGAAAATAGATATTTTATTTATTTATTTATTTATTTTGAAAGAAGGAGAAAATAATGGAAGTAAAGGACAGAAAAAGAGTCATGGTTTAAAAATATCAGTGACAGGAATTGCAAAAGGTCTAAAGCACATTTCAATACTTTGGTAGGTTTATTATGGAAAGACTTTGTCTGGAAAAAATGAATACTCAAACATTTTCTTCCCCTCCACAAAAAAGTGTGTTTGGACACATTGAGACACCTTGTCAAAAAGACTGTCAGCCACTGTGAGACTTTCTGTTTCTGTATGAGAGTGGGAAAAAGAGCACCTTTCTGTTAGTAGCAACATTAGTGAAAAAACAGTGGGGATTTGTGCAAAACACATGTAGTTCGTGTAGAAACAGTTTGATAAAAAGCATAAAAATTCTTACAGTCATGTATAATCATCATCATCATCATCATCAATGTATAGCAGTGCAATTTAACCACTTACTTCAAAATTCTACAACTGAAGACTGGATGACAACAGGCCGCACATTAATGATAATAAAAGATAATCAAAAGGGCAATGAACCCAGTAATTATCAACCAATTACATTCCTTCCAGCCATGTTCAAGCTCCTCACAGGAGTACTTGCAAGATCAATATATAAATACTTAACTGAAAGCCCCCTATACCAGTGGTCCCCAACCTTGGGCCTCCAGATGTTCTTGGACTTCAACTCCCTGAAATCCTGGCCAGCAGAGGTGGTGGTGAAGGCTTCTGGGAGTTGTAGTCTAAGAACATCTGGAGGCCCAAGGTTGGGGACCACTGCCCTATACCCAGCTGAACAGAAAGGGAACTTTAAAAAGTCAAGAGGCACAAAAGACCAGCTGCTTCTTGATAAAATGATCCTGAAGAATGCAAAAAGATGAAAAACATACCTTAACATGGCCTGGATAGACTATAAAAAGGCATTTGACTCATTGCCACACAGCTGGATTAACACTGCCTAAAAGTGTTTGGGATTAGTAAAAACATTCAAAAGTTCCTCAAGAAGAACATGGAAAAATGGAAAACTGTCTTAATGGCCCATGGTGAAGAAATTGGGGGAGTTAATATCAAAAGAGGAATATTTCAGGCGGATTCTTTGTCACCACTGATGTTTAACATCTCACTAATCCCCATGTCAATAATTTTAAATAAAACTGGATTGGGCTACCATATTTCACCATAACCTGGAAAAATCAATCATCTCTTATACATAGATGACCTAAAACTATGTGCAAAAAGTTCCACAGAGATAGAATCACTGCTAAACACAGTGCAAATATTTAGTGAAGATATCCAAATGAAATTTAGAATTGACAAACGTGCATCTCTGTCTATACACCGTGGCAAGATCCAAAAACTAGATGGATAGAGTTGTAAAATGGCAATATTATAAAATCACTCTCAATTCATGAAAATTATAAATATCTTGGAATACTAGAAGCAGACAACATTGTGCATACAAAAGTTAAAGAACTGACAAAAAGAATATATCAAAAGACTGCAGAAAATCTTAAAAATAAAAATTAAATGGGGGAATTACAATCAAAGCCATAAACATATGGGCCATTCCAGTGATTAGATACCCATCAGGAATAATAGATTGGACTTAAAACAAATTAGAAGAATTGGATTGAAAAACACAGAAACTAATGAACATGCATCACATATGACATACAAAAAGCGATGTGGACAGATTATATTTACCACGAAAAATCAGAGGCCATGGATTACTGCAAATACAGCAGGTAGTAGAGGAAGAAAAAAGAACCCTAAATGATTATATCAGTACAAGCAGAGAAAAATTACTAAAGCAGTGAAAATGGAGAATAATTTGAAAACAACAGAAATAAAGGCTCAATATAAGAAACCACCATTTGTAAATAAAGAGCTGGAAAAATAAACCACTACATGGACAACACCTGAGAAATATTGGTGGAAAGCATGATCATAATTCAACATGGGCACGGCTAAACCTGGGGACCCTTAAGAAAGAAACCGAAGGCTTGAGTTTTGCTGCACAAGAACAAGTACTCCAAACCAACGTGATGAAAGCTAAGATCCAAGGAATTAGTGCTAACAGCAAATGTTGACTCTGCCAAGAAAAATATGAAACTGTGTCACAGCACATCTGTGAATATCCAAAGATTGCACAAACAGATTGCAAAGTTAGACATGATAGAGTGGCAAAATTAGTGCACTGGTCATTATGCAAAAAATAGAACTTGCCGGCCTCCAAAAACCCGTGGGAACATCAGCTAGAGAAGGTGTCAGAAAATTAGGAAGTCAAGATCTTGTGGGATTTCCAGATCCAAACAGACAGACACCTTGAACATAACACACCAGACATACAGCGGTGCCTTGACTTACAAACGTAATCCGTATTGGAACGGTGGCCGTAAGTCAAAACGTTCGTAAGTCAAAGCACCATTTCCCATAGGAATGCATTGAAAACCGATTAATCCGTTCCGTCCGAAGAAAAAAATACCAAAAAAATAAAATAAAAATAAAAAATAAAACACTGCAAGTCCCACGCTGGGACTGCAAAAAAAACAAAAAACAAACAAATCCAAAAATAAACATTGGAGCAAGTCCCACGCTGGGACTGCAAAAAAAAAAAAAAAAAACCCACCAAAAAACAAAACAACACAGAAATGTAACCCCCCCCCAGCCCAAACTTACCCTCCAAAACCCACCCAGAACAACTTTTTTAAAAGGAAAAAGCACCTTACCAGTCTGAAGCCTCTGCGGAGGCTTCTCGGGTTTCCAAAGCACCGGCACCCGGCCGCTTCTCCTTCCTCCTTCTGCGCCGCTGCCGCATGCCCCGTCCACTGAGCCCCTTCGACCCACGCGGCCCGCCCAGGGCCTTCGGCGGTGCTTACTCATGAGTAGACCCGCGCCTCCGGCGGCGCTTACTCATGAGTAGACTCGCGCCAGGGATGGGCAGGGAGCGCACCAGCTTCCCGCGCCCAGCGGCGATCCGGAGCCTCTCCTTCCTCCTCCTGCGCCCCAGGAGTAAAAAAGTTCCCTAACCCCCTGCTCTAACCATTGGGGCGAAAGAGCTACAAAGAAGCAGCCTCTTTGCCACCAATGGTTTGAATTTCCCGCCTTTTTCCACTGCCTTTTTCTGTTCGTAAGTCAAAGCTTCGGCCGCAAGTCAAAGCAAAATTTTGCAGCCGGAGCTGTTCGTAAGTCAAATTGTTCGTAGGTCAGGGCGTTCGTAAGTCAAGGCACCACTGTAGTAGTAACAGAACAAAGAAATGTCCGGATCATTGACATTGCAATTCCACAGGATGCCAGAGTTGAAAATAAAGAACTGGAAAAACTAACAAAGTACAGAGACCAGGCAATCAAAACATCTCGCCTCTGGAAGAAACAGACTTCAGTGGTCCCGGTAGTCATTGGGGCGTTGGGAACAATATCAAGAAATTTCACACAGTACAATAAGCAGTTGCAGATCTTAGAAATCACACCATTAGAGCTACAAAAACCGGCAGCATTAAGAACAGCATACATACTGCGCCGATATTTAACAGATACTTAGGTTTTTTGTTAAAACATGTCTGTTATATAATACCAGTCAATGTTTTTATAATTTTGACTGTGCCTGGAGTTTTTTAATAATAATAATAATAATAATAATAATAATAATAATAATAATAATAATAATAATAATAAATCATAGAACTGCAGAACAGGACATGACCCTATGGATCATTGAGTCCAGCCACTGTCAAGGAGACACAGTGGGAAATCAAACTTCCAACCCTCTGGCTCCGCTGCCAGATACCTAAACCACTGATCTATCCATGAAATGTTTTATTCTCACCTGTGTATATGGTAAGAACAAAATAAGCAAAGATTTGCATCCCTGGATGACATACCCTGTCCCAAGTAATTTACTACCACTACCATGCAACTTAAAAACAAACAAACAAACATACCCTGGCCTAATATGTTCCAGTTGTGTGAATCCAGTAAATAAATGCACATCTTTTAAACAAACTGCAGTTTCTGAACCACCACTCCAAACAGAGTGCAATACAGGAATACATAGATACCAAATTCTAGTATCTCCTCTATTCAAATACATACCAAATGACCAGGCTGCTCATGTGTAAAGTTAAAATCTGATGTCTGAATCAGCTTTGAAGCATGCTTTGTTCATTCAGAGCTCCTTCAGTAATGTAGGAAGGAACTCCTAGCTTTTTAGACTGCTAATATGCAGAAGGTCGTAACATTTGATCATAATGGTCTCTCTTGGCTATAAAACCTAGGGAGCTCCAGACGGTACTTCTCTTTTACAGTCTCCAACACCTCTTATATTGTGGTTAGGGTTAACTCAAAGCTCCTGCCACAGTGACCCAGGAGCAATTATCTTGCCTTCTTGTGCGGGATTGGAGCACCTGACATGAAGATGACCTTACTAAAGAGGCAGTAGCCTCAATCTGCCACTCAGACCTACTTGAATCTCCCTCCTCCCAACCACCACCACCACAGTCCCCTGGAAACAGCTAGTGAATATGATCAAGTTTCCCATTAGAGTCTAATCTTTAGGATAGCTCAGGTAAATGTCAGAATGTTATTCTTATGCTTATGAATTATTCAAAAATATTTTAAATTAACACTGTTATAGGCATCATAGTGACCTGAAAGGAGTTTAGTACTTGTAGTATGGCAGCTGAATTTGCTCGTGTATGGAAAGGGGAAAACATTTTAGAATTTTTTAAAGAAAACACCTTTTCTTTAAAATGGCGTTTTAAAGAAACAGCAATGCTGTGAACTTATTCCACACTACTGACCACCAAATGAAGCAAGTGTGAAGCTTAACTCCTTGTTCCCCATAGGGCATGCAATATGGTTCTAAAAGCTGGATCCAGATA
Source organism: Intellagama lesueurii (assembly GCA_037013535.1). Lineage (NCBI taxonomy): Eukaryota > Metazoa > Chordata > Lepidosauria > Squamata > Agamidae > Intellagama > Intellagama lesueurii. The sequence continues at coordinate 50,576,480 of JBAJHW010000003.1, read as the reverse complement.
TTTGGATAGGGCAAAAACAATCCTAGTCCCTAGTGTTGTTTCCAACTCTCTGTTAACTTTATATCTAGCTCTGTCGATGCAGCTCAGATCTGTCCTCACTATATACTGTATAGTAGGACAGAAAGATTGATGGTATGATCCTTAGCCATGGGCTGTCATTGCCTATAGGATAATAACATTACCTTTCATTGATTGGATGCATCAAGACCACATGAACGCAGGAGTCCAGGTGCTCCTCCAAGTAGGACTAGAAGCAATCCTTCCCATCTCCTGCCCTGGGATCCCTCCATTCTAGTGTACCAACCTGTTAAGTTCCAGCTGTGACCTGAAAAATGCTCTCCGAAAAGGGAAGACTCATGTTGGTACTTCCACGGGCACCTATTACAGAATCACTCATAGCCAAACTCATAACAAAGTATACATTAAAACTGAGCTACTCAGTATGTGCATTGCCTGTTCAGGCCTGGCAGGTGTAATAATCTGGAGTCACATATGACACTGCTGCTCACGATACTCTAACTGCCCAAGCATAAAGGGGTCAGGTAGGAGCTACAAAATCAATGTGTGCACAAGAAATAGCAGGATAACGGAGAAAGGAGGATATGCACTGTATGCATAGCACACATAGTAAGATGTATGCGTAGGTTAAGAGCCCTGGTAGGCAATTGTCCCATTTGCATTGAATTTTACATTTGTCTCAGGCATTTCCTTTTTCATTCTCCTTTATCTCCTTTTCCAGATCCCCAAGTAAGAAGCTAAATACATCTATGAACATGACCTTTGCAAAAAAAAAAAAAAAAAAAAAGGATTTGGTAATGGGGAGATGACAGCTTCCTCATGGCACAGTGGTTAAACAGCAGTATTGCAGCCAAAACTCTGCTCATGACCCGGGTACAATCCCAGGTAGCTGGCTTCCATCCTTCCTAGGTTGGTAAATTGAATGCCCAGCTTGCTGGGGGGCAATGTGTAGCCTGCATAATTAAATTTTAAACCACCCAGAGAGAGTGCTTTAAGTAGCACACTTTGCTTGATTTAATTGCATCAAGAGTTGTATTATTTTATAGCTTATCCCTATCTCCTCCTCTGCCTCGTGTGTGGGCAGCATCATCTGGTTACACACTGAAATCTGAGGGGGTTGTATATCTTGAAATCTGAGGGGGTTGTATACCAGCCTGCTACTATCCTATCTTGGTTGTGTGACCTCTGCCCCTCCCAGGCTGCTGGAGAGGCAGAGAAACAGGACATGATTTTATCTTCATTTTAAGCATTTCAGCCTTGTGTATTTTTCTAGTGGTCCACTTTACTTCTGGGAGTGGAAATGCCAACCCTTTGTTCTCAGATAAAGTTGTCAATAACAAGGTGGGGCCCTCAGTAGTAGTCTTCTTTGCCTTTGGATCTGCCTTGGCCTTTCTCTGGCTGCATCTTTCCCGCTACCCTCTCAAGCCCTCAAACAATGAGCCAAATGATATCCACCCTTGGCTAACAAATGCTTCCTGTCCACAGGGTGTGTGTGTGTGTTTAAATAGCTTCAGTGGATCACGTTTGTATGGTGATAAAGAGCTCCTATTATGATCATACAATGAGGCATAAAGAAAGATTGAGGCAGATAATGTGATAGAAATAACAAAGATAGAGAGGTCAGAGGTAAAGAAGTGAGCTGCCTGTATACTGTCCATTCACTCTGTCAAACACAGCTCTTGGCAGCAATGGTGGGTTGGAAGCACCAGCGCTTAAGGTGAAGCTGCTGGCATTGTACTTATGACTGCTTCCTCCTCCAGAGTAACTCTCTGCAACCTCAGATCTTTAGCTACTGGAGTGTAGGGTCCCTTCAAAATGGCACTCTACAAGAAAGAAAAATGATCCTTCTGTGACTGTGAAACAAAAATGATTGCAATTATTGAAGTAAATTTCCCCCTCTATCCCATGTTTTATGGAGACATAATGGATCATTTCACTGAGATTTCTATACCAATTTGCCATCTCTAGAATGTTCCTTTTGTAACCTACATCCAGATCTCGAAGCTCACCTCGCAAAAGTTATTATTTATTGGCTGACTTCCAGCAGATGCCATAAATTACCCTAGGTTCACAAGTGTCAGTGAACCTTTCCATGAACTTGGCTGTACAGGTTTTTACCTTTGATACTGCTAAAGCTTAAAGCTTTATTTTCACCCCACATAAGAAAGAAAAGTATGAAAGCAGCCTGAAGAACAGCAATAACAATTTTCACAAGGTCGGCTCTTTGGGCCCTAAAGGAGTTCAGAGAAGGAAAAATAGTTTTCCACCCATTGATCTTATTACAGGAAAGGAAAGGAAATAGAATAGGATGGATTTGTGCTACACCTAAAGTGTATAAAGGTAGCCAAAATTAGAAATGATGTTTCTTCTATGGGGGACAATAGCGACGATTTTTCTCAAATCCAGTCACAAATGTCTCCGAAATTGAATTTTAAACCTAAAAAGTGAAACCCCGCTTTTCTATCTTTTTGTAAATATCAGTGGATATAACAGCCGACTTATCACAGGTCAAAACTAAGACACCTTTGTTCATAACAGCACCGTGTCTGTCTCACCATGGACTTATTTAAGTGGAAAATTAAGTAAACCCCATCTCAATTCAGTACATTACTACAAGCCTGACACCAGTAATGTGTGATATTTGTATTTCCCAACTTCAGGTTCCGCCCAAACGCAGAGTCAGATATATGCACTGTCTTAGGACAAATGTGCAAAAATGGACTGAATGATTCTACTCAGTCCAATGATATTTGTATGATTCCAGGACTACAATGGAGTGGAGTCACTGCTCACCCTAGGGCTGCGCGGCAATGGCTTGGTGGTAAGTAAGCAAGGCTTGAATCTTTGAAAGGTTTTCCCTAAGAGGTCTGTGTACAGTAAATATTGTAGCTGTCATTTTTCTTCTCTAGATTAAAAAAAAAAGGCCTGTTCCGTACCATACTTTCAACGGATTTGCAACTGTTTTTCTTTAAACAAAAGGTCAACTGGGAGATACTTCTATTTTTTTTTCTTTTTTAAAAAATTTTTTTTATTTTAAACATAAACAAACATACAAAACAAACACAAACATATATACAGGGAGATAATTTCATGTATCCATCTAGCATATAAATCTGACTACATAAACCATCTTGCCCTACCAAACATATTTAGGCCATATCCATCTAATATATAATTCTGACTACATAAACCATATTACCCTACTAAGCATATTTAAGCCATTGTTAAGCTCATAGAGTAACTTCCTAGCTTTATAATAATTAACATACGTATATTGTCTAATGTACAAACTTAAATCTATATTGATCTTATATTCAAGCCACTCTTAATTGCGTATTCCAAACTATAATTCATATATTACTTAGTGTCTTCATGTTTCTGACTTATCATCAATACCTTCTAAACAATTATACTCAGAATATATAATCTAATTTAAGCATTATCTATACTTATCAACCATTTAAAACATTCAGCAAGTAACTTTCCAATTTTTGTTGTATTTCTTAGCTCCATGTATAGACCAGGGATTTCTGATTACTTATAGCCTTGTGAATCTAGGAATTCATTTCCTACATTCTTTTTACTAGCTTTTAAGATGCCATCTATAAGGTCTCTATAGGATCTTTCACCTGCATACCCCTCTATCCAATACTCATCATAAGCAATTCTAATTTCATCATTAAGGTAACTTATCCACACACACACACACACACACAAAAGCTCTAGGCCAGGTCAATACATTTCTCAAAAATCCCCACTTTTGCAGGTAAAAAGACAATATATACCTAATCTTGTCTATATAATCAATATAGTAATTCACTCATATTTAATCTCTATATATGTACCATAGAAACAAAAGCTTCTAATACTATTATTCTTCATTAACCTTTCTAAAATTCATAATTACATATGCTTATCTACCATTTAGATTCTCACCTAGCCAAAATTGTTCATAGTGTAATTATTCATATTGCTTTATGTGTAACTATATATCTCTCAAAACCAAGAAATTTTAAGCATTTAATCCGCAGGTTACTTTTCCCCTTTTCATTTTTGCTTCTCAGCTCCAGTATCATACTTCCGGGCTTGCTCCCCTTTTGCCAGTTTTAAAATGCCATCTATGAAATCTCTTTAAGGCATTTTCTATTCGATTTACTAATTTCCTCCCAATATAATCAATATCTTGATTTTGGAGCACCACAGAGCTATCCGATCTCTGATCACAAATTTCTGCCTTTAAATTCACCCATGCTTTCCCTTTTACATTATTTTCCATCAAGGTAATCTCAATATGCTTCCCCACCTTGTCCCCACCCCTCCTTTCCTCATTTTTAAATATTTCATTCTGCTTTTTTTTAAAAAAAGTTTTTCTCTCCCTCTCCGGAGGTAGACATTTGATGAATTCAAAGCAGTCAGTCATTTGGTCTCCGGTCTCCTTCTGCTCAGGAACAGTAGATTCTTCCTCTCTCTCCGACGATGGTAGTTGTTCAGAAAATTCAGTAAATACAGTCTGTTTATATCCTGTCTCTATCTTAGTGTCCAAGCCAAGAAGTATTGTTTTGATATCTGTCTCCAGTTCTGAAACTTGAGCCTTGATATGATTTATAAGACTGAATTGAAATTCCTGAAGACAGCATACAAGAAAAGTCTCCATTTTAAAGTCCCAATAATGAGTCTCACCCTCAATTTCCCCTCCCTGCTCCTTGGCCAGAACAAATTCCGAATCTTGCGGAGAGCACTCTGGTCATAAAAGTGACTATTTGATTTATAATCCCCCTTTATGGCTCAAAGTAAAGTTCCATAGATTAAGTTGTTCATAGTCATTCAGAATTCTCAGGCTTCTAATTTATAAAAAGCCAAATCTTAGGAAGGGAGGGTTAAGGTGGAAAAGACAATTAGTTTCGCTTTCTCAGTTCTATCAGTTATGGCGCAGTAAAAAAAAAAACTCCAACATTGCCAAAGATTCTCTGCCGCTTAAAGAGATCTATCTCCACATTCGGCTTCCAGGAAAAACCCAAAACATCTGGTCTGTTACTTGCCGTAAAAATAGCCGTTCAACTTCTGTTCATGCAGTCAGATCATAAATCTTCATTTCTCCCCCTCTCTGGGCAGCTACACACCAATTTATCATGGCGACTTGACGAGTCAGTTGCAATTAAGGAAAGGAAACTCCCGAAAAAAGCAGATTGCAAGTCTGAATTCTCCGGCGTCTCCAGCTTCCCTGCTGCAAGCCCACTTCTCCTGTGGAAAACTTGCCCTCCCTTTCTCGGGGGGTCCGCTGACTCGGAATAAAACCCAGGGGTTCTCAGAGCCCTGAGAATTCCCCTGTTCTCGCTGCCCGTTGCTCCGCCCTTCTCCCGCAACTGGGAGATACTTCTAACTTATTCAGCTCTTTCAAATTATTTACAAAAGTAATTCATTACTTCCTTTATAAGGAGATATAAAGAATATTTTCCTTTCTTTCTTGATTGTTACTTTTCTTTCTTTTTATGATTATTCCCCTGTTGTGCATTTTTGTGCAACTATGAAATGTATTTTTTTACTACAGAAGAATGTGTATAATGATATAAAACATATTTCAATGTATTTAGCCTTTTCTAGCATATAGTCCAATAATGGTGTTTAAAATATCCCCTTGTTGATATCATCCCTTCACCAAACTTTCACTTTATTATAATTTGTTTCTTTACTTATTTTAAAGGTACTTTACTTATTTTAAAGTAGCAATCCATATAATAGTCATTATTGTTTATTGATCTGTGAGGTGCAAGATTATTTTTAAGCGACAACAACTTTGATGTTTAGGTACTCACACCAGATAAGTTTTCCTCTCTTAAGAGAAAGCTTGTACAGTGGTGCCTTGACTTACAAACTTAATCCATTCCGGAATGGTATTCGTAAGTCAAAACGTTCGTAAGTCAAATCAGCATTTCCCATTGAAATGCATGGGAACGGGATTAATCCGTTCCAGCATTTCAAAAATCCGGCAGGCAGAGCCCGGCTGGGAAGCGAGCAGCGGGGATGAACCCAGCGCCGGGAGGCAGGAGCCTGGGAAATTCAAATGGCCTCCCGGCTGGGCTCTGTCTCCCGGCGCGGGCTCCCAGCGTTAGCAAGTCAAAGCAAAATTTTGCAAACGGAGCTGTTCGTAAGTCAAAATGTTTGTAGGTCAAGGCGTTCGTAAGTCAAGGCACCACTGTATTTTTAAAATAGCAACATAGAACCAAATACATTCTGCAAACTGCTTTCCTTCTTAATCAGAAGAACCTTTGGAAAAACAGAAGCAGTTTCTCTTATCATCTACTTATCAGTCATGGTTGCTGCTAATATTTCTCTTAGTATCTTAGTATCTCTACATTCATAGTCAAGCCAGCATTTTCTTGTCATAAATCAATGTTTGTTTAAGGTAGGGGACAATTTGATGTTATAGTTTTAAGACAAGTTTATAATTAATAAAAATGTTTAATTTTATACTTGTAAAGTAATTATGTTAGTGGCTAATACTTACTGGCAGAGGACCTTAGATCATTGACCTCAAGTGCATGACCTATAGAGGGATGTAAATGTACACCAAAACTGGCTTTTTTCTATTTGAATGCCTTAAGTTGGTGGGGGAGGAGAAGAGTTGGGAAAAATCTGGATAGTTCAGCGGTTTAGGCATCTGGCTATGGAACCAGAAGATGGGAGTTCAATTCCCCACTGTGCCGCTTTATCGAGGGCTGGACTTGATGATTCATGGGGTTCCTTCCAGCTCTGCAGTTCTAAGATTATGATTATTATAAATACATTTTAACTACGCTAGCAGATAATGATTGCTTTCACATCTGGAACCAACTTCCAATGGATATGAAGTAAAAGGGAAGGTGTAATCAATAGAATCAGCACTATGGATTGTTTAAATATACATAAGCTCTCATACGTTTAACATACTTCATTCCACTGAGATAATACACCTGAGACAAAACTAATATTTCTAAAAGTAATTTAAAAAAATAAAAAAAATCAAACTGGGCAATTTATTATTTTATGTAATTGCACATATCAAGTTTACACAATAGATTTGTTTTGTTTTTAATTCTTCTCTGACCTGAGTAAGCTGGTTCCCATTCTTTCATTCAAATTTCCTTATATAATAGTACTGAGGTTTAGGCAATCAAATTCCACTACTCATCATTGTAATGTAAGGGATCAGCTTATTGGGAGAATATATATATATTAATGCAAAAAAAAAAATGTCGTTTTTGTTTGCTTGAGGTCAAAAGTATCTGAACAAATTCATGGGAAACACTACAGAGAGACTGAATTACTGGAATTATAAGTAAATCACCAATGTTTACCACCTTCAAATGACCTTGAATTACAGGACAATATCCTTGAAAGAATGAAGATTCTGGAATATAATTTCTCATAATTACAGAGCAGCAGACTTTTTCAGAAAAGCTAAAAATTCTTCATTGTGTATTTTGCTTCCCCAGCACACAATGTCCCAGTAGAGAGCTCACAATTGTTGGTTCTGGCTTGCGGTCTGTTCACATTCCCATATGCACACCCATTCTTTGGAAAGCGAAACTGGTTGGGATTCATAGTACTATAGAAAATTTCGAGATGCCCATTGCATTTGAAGCACAAAATTATAAGATGGCTAATTAAAGGTATGTTCTTCATATGGCAGGTTTCTGATTGGACTAGATTTTCTTCCATGGGATTCCAATTGACTACTGCTGCTTCCAGACTGAAGCTCAAAGTATCTAAAATTAGGTCAGGATCTGGGTTTGGTGCATCAGTTAGATATCCAGGTTTCATATGGACAGTATTGAATACAGTTAAACAGAGGTGGTTTCTAGGTCAATTACTTTTCAACATCTGTCATGATTCTGAGGTTATCTGGCTAACATTTTTTCACAACCTCAGTTGTTTCTCAAAAGCCTGTGATTTTATCCTACTATCTTGTACTAAAAAGAGGTAAAGAAGTGCTATGCACACACAACAAACATGGTAAAGTAGGGAAAATGGCAATGAAATATTTAAAACAAAACAAAACAAAAATTGGTTGTTGTGGGTTTTTCGGGCTGTTTGGCCATGTTCTGGAGGTTTTTCTTTCTAACGTTTCACCAGTCTCTGTGGCCGGCATCTTCAGAGGACAGGAGCTAGAACTCTGTCTGTGTTCTGGTGTAGTGTGTGGGATTGTTGAGTATTTGTAGCTGTGGGATCAGGGTTTTGTTCTTTTCAGGAGATTGGGTGTTTCCTGTGATCAGGGTGTTTTTTTTAATGGGTATTTTGGGAAAAATCCACAACAACCATTGGATCCCGGCCATGAAAGCCTTCAAGAACACATTAAAACCAAAAATTCTTAGTAAAAAGGTAGCATCTTGTTGGTCAATTGGTCATTATCAAATTGATTGACTGGCAATAATGCAAGGTATATTTAATAGTATATAGGGATATTCCAATGTGATGCTTCCTTTGGAAGAAATCTATTCCACAAGCACTAGTGAGGTATTCTGGGAATCATTGTATCAAGCTGTTTCATCTTTTCAGCTGAGAATGGCAAGAGTCTGGTATTTTGCCATCCATCAGTGAAACAACTTTAGTTTGATATTGTTCTGTCAGTGACATTTTGTTAAAAGAAAAACAAATGGAGTGTGTAAATATTTATTTCACTAATATAAAGTGCTATGTGCTACATAGTTATATACATGGACTATATTAAGTTGCCTGAATGCTACTAAAACTAAGGGAAACTAATAATAGTTTTAGTGTTCTTCACCTGGTTATAGCAGAAGGATAAAGGGCTTCTCTAGAGGAAAATGGAAGGTTTTCTCTTTTCTAAGTATCTAATTTTGTTGGTTGTTACAGGACTCAAGGGGTTAATGTGCCCACAAATCAGTTCCCACATGTGCAATGCACAATCTTAATGATTCTTCTGCTTTTCCTTACCTGTGGCAGGAGACGTTTTACAAAACTTATTGGGACAGTGAAGGAGAATGAATATATTCACTTAGTCCTCAAGACAGTACTGCTCAATGTCTTTAAAAGGTACCTTAGAGCTTAATCGAGGATGGAAGCTGTGACATCAGATGACTAATGCTGGAATCTTCATTGACTTCAAGGAAGTGAGCTGTAGAAACCTTGAGCACTTTAAAACATTGTGTAGGTTAGCTAACAAAGGACCAGCTGATAAGGTTGCTTAAGCCAGAACCTGGGAATATATATATATATAATTAAAATGCCCAGAGTACCCCAGCTTGGGATGCTGCAGGCTGTAGTCAAAAGATGTAACCTTTTAGTTCTAGATCAGACACAAATGAATTAGAAGAAAAACAACAACAAGAAGAGGCATGAAAAAATAAGTTGCAGTACCGATTTCCTGCAATTTAAGTGAAGAATAAAATCACATGAGATACCAAAAGAAATATGATCAGCCTTAGCTTTTTTAATTTCCTTTGTCAGAAAGCAAATCCTGAAATTCACATCAGGTGTATCTGTGTGGTGTCTGCAAATCTTATTATAGTGGTTAGGAGGAGGAGGATAATGCTTAATCCGTTTCCCTTGGAGATTTTTCTACTCAAGATCTCAGATTAGGCATCCTTCAGTCTCGAGAGACTATGGTAACGTGCTCTGAATAGAGGTCTTGGAACAGCGTCTAGTGTGGCTGAGAAGGCCAATTCGAGAGTGACAATCCCTTCCACACTGAAGACAAATACAATTTGTCCCCTGTCCAGCTCCCTGATTTTGCTGGGTTCGGGACTGCCTCTTTGCCTCGGCCTGCTGGACAAGTGTCTCTTCAAAATGGGAGAGGCCGTGATACACCACCTGCCTCCAGGCTGAACGCTCAGATGTCAAGGTTCCCCATCTGTTGAGGTCCATTCCTAAGGCCTTCAGATCCCACTTGCAGATATCCTTGTATCGCAGGTGTGGTCTCCCTCTGGGGCGCTTTCCCTGCACTAATTCTCCATACAGGAGATCTTTTGGAATCTGACCATCAGCCATTCTCATGACATGCCCAAGCCAACGTAGACGTTGCTGTTTCAGTAATGTATACATGCTAAAAATTCCAGCTCGTTCTAGGACTACACTATTTGGAACTTTGTCCTGCCAGGTGATACCAAAAATGCGTCGGAGACAACGCATATGGAACGTGTTCAGCTTCCTTTCCTGCCGTGAAGGTCCAGGACTCACTGCAGTACAGGAGTGTGCTCAGGACACAGGCTCTATAGACCTGGATCTTGGTATATGCTGTCAGCTTCTTGTTAAGCCATACCCTCTTTGTGAGTCTAGAGAATATGGTAGCTGCTTTGCCAGTGCGTTTATCCAGCTCGACATCTAGGGAGAGAGTGTCAGAGATTGTTGAGCCAAGGTACACAAAGTCATGAACAACCTCCAATGCTTGTGTGGAGATGGTAATAGAGGGAGGTGAGTCCACGCCCTGGCCCATGACTTGTGTTTTCTACAGGCTGATTGTTAATCCAAAGTCTTGGCAGGCCTTGCTAAAATGATTCATGAGTTGTTGGAGGTCTTCAGCAGAGTGGGCAAAAACAGCTGCATCATCGGTGATGAGGAAGTCCCGCATGCATTTCAGCTGGACTTTGGTCTTCGCTCTCAATCTAGAGAGATTAAAGAGCTTTCCATCTGATCTCGTCCGCAGATAGACACCTTCTGTTGCAGTTCCAAAGGCGTGCTTCAGCATGACAGCAAAAAAGATCCCAAACAGGGTCGGTGCGAGGACACAGCCCTGTTTCACTCTGCTTCGGATGTCAAAGGGATCTGATGTTGAGCCATCAAAAACTACAGTGCCCTTCATTTCCTCATGAAAGGACCTGATGATGTTAAGGAGTCGAGGTGGACATTCAATCTTGGGAAGTATTTTAAAAAGGCTGTCCCTGCTAACCAAATCAAAGGCCTTTATGAGATCTATGAAGGCCACAAAGAGTGGCTGTTGTTGTTCCCTACATTTCTCCTGAACTGTTGGAGGGAGAATACCATGTCAATGGTGGATCTATTAGCTCGAAATCCACACTGTGATTCTGGATAGACTCTGTCTGCAAGCACCTGGAGTCTCTTCAGCAAAACACGGGCAAGCAGCTTCCCTACAATGCTGAGAAGAGAGATGGCACGGTAGTTATTGCAGTCGCCCCGTCTCCTTTGTTCTTATACAATGTGACGATGTTTGCATCCTTCATGTCCTGTGGTACTCCACCTTCCCTCCAGCAAAGACAAAAGATTTCATACAGCTCGGTGGTGATGATCTCTTTACAGCACTTCAGCACTTCAGCAGGGATGTTATCCATCCCAGGTGCCTTGCCGGAGGCAAGGGAATCCAAGGCCACTTTTATTTCTGCTAAAGTTGGTTCGCTGTCCAACTCTTCCAAGACAGGCAGGCACTCCATGTTATTTAGTGCCTCTTCGGTTACTACATTCTCTCTGGAATATAGCTCAGAGTAGTGCTGCACCCAGCGTTCCATCTGCTGTGTTCGGTCCTGGATGATCACGCCTGTCTAGATCACTCAAGATCTAGATACTCAAGAATATGCTAAATTGACATTAAATGTGGTAGTACATTCAATGGGCCTATTAAAAATGTAAATAGTTGACAAAAGGGCTCAACAAGAGGACTGGAATCCATAACACATTGGAAGAGGGAATCTGATCCTCCCCTCTAGCCGTAATCCCTCATAGTACCAACCTTACCATAAAACAAAGTGAAGCAGCTGCCACAGGTAGCAGAATTATGTGTGTATGTGATCTAAAAGGCAGCAAGTTGTTTTTAATTCAAATTATTACTGATTTCTCCCCATCTTTTTATCAGCACATTTTCTGTTTCTCAGATAATAAAACTGATTAGTCAGATGTATGGCCTGTGTACCATGACTTTGTGAGGAAGGGGTACCATTTGGAGCTCTTCCTCAGGAACAGAAATATCTGGGGCCAGTCCTCCTCCTCCTCCTCCTCCTCCTGCTATATATGTTAGAGGAAAACTCCCACTGGAGTGAATATACATCTGGTGATTTTAAAGTTCCCTTTTTTTCCCAGATCACTCACAACAATAGCAAGAGGAGAAGGGAGAACTATTTCCTCTTCTATTCTATTGCTGATAAAAGTTGCACTCTGAAATGTTATGTTCCAGTGGGAAATTTGTATATGCAAATATTGCTTCACCCTATAGTGGGAAATAGCAGAGGAAGAGGTTTCACCAGGAAAGAGGTAAAGAGCTCAGTTTTCCTTTCCATCTCTAATTTGATCCCAGTCTGGATCAAGTTCTTTGGTGGCTGTCAGCTAAACAAGATTGGAATGAAAAGAGGTGCATTTCTTCTGAGTCTTTTACGAGTGATTTCTTTTATTATCTTTACAGTTTTTAAAAAAGTGTTCACTATGACTTAGAAATAGTTGTGTTTTTCTTAAAGAGCAAATAATTTGTGATTCTCACAAATTTGTAGTTTTGCAGACTACAGCTTTATGAAACCACAAAAGCATACATCTAATGAGAATCGGCTATTGCTCACTGAGTGAACTGTACACCAAGAACACAGCATACGCATAAACATTAAAGGAAAAGCAAAAACAAAACAAGATATCACACATTGCAATAATATCCATAAAATATAATTAATTTATTGGGAGGATAGCAGTATTCATCTGCTAGAGCTAAAAAAGCAAAAAGCCTTGTGGTACCATCAAGACTAACAAATTGTATGGTATAAATTTTGATGGACTGCAGCGGTACAAAAAAGCTTATGCCATGGTAAAAATCTGTTAGTCTTTAAGGTGTCACAAGGCCCTTTGCATCTCTTACAACATAATTAATGTACGTGACCTCAGTGGATATCTTTCTCATCTACTGTGCCTAAAATGGCAGGCTGATATTTAGACAGTTTTGGAGCCTACTGATATGGCAGTATTTGCTGCTCAGATTATTACTCGAGACAACTTAATCCTTGTGCACTTGACCACCTGTTGAGAATATTGAAATGTCGTGTGAAATGTTCATTAATGTCTTTACCATGAATCACCCACAAGGACTGTGAGAATTGCCATAAGATTACAGTGATGACGCATAATGCCAGATAAATATTCCTTGAAGAAGGGGAACAGGGAGGTGGACTTCTGCAATCCATTGGGCACTCAACAAATGTACTTTACGCAGTCAAAGCAGACTGAATATGTAGCCTAAGGACATGCTGAGATACCGAGTCTTATATGAGACAATGACAATTGCTAGGGTGTGCTCACCTTTTATTTTTGTTCCGCAATTGATTATCTAGATGAACAGTTTTCATGTTTCTTCACATTTTATTCTTAATTCTCATGCACCAGGATGGCACATTTTAATTCCCCAGAGCTACATTTTAATGCAGAATCAACAAAGAACTAAATGTACTATGTAGACATTGTAGAACATTAGCCCTATCAAGGCATTAATAAAGTGTGTGTACTCCAAGAGTGGAGCCTGCTTCCCCCACTCCACCCTGGTTTGCACTTCCTCAGATGGAAAAAGTGTGCCTGGAAAGAAGAACCTGTTCTGTCCATAAAGGTTCCCCATGTGAGTTCACATGCAGAAAAATGGATTGTGGCTCTTACAGAAGATCCATGGACAAAATAATTGTGCTCTTCAGACATGTGGCTTTCAAATGAGGAAAGTAGCAATGGCAGAGAAGGGGAGGGAGGCAAGTTTCACTGATAACTGGATAAGACTTTTATCACCTAAAGAGTTGTAAACAACGTCCCCAGGTTTTGTCCACTTGCTATGCACAGTCTTTTTGTTTTAAAGACAAAGAAACAACAGGACAAACATTATTATCTAGCTTTTCCGGAACATTTTGTATTGGTCAATGTAATTTTTGGGACAAAAAAGAAAATATCCCAAGCTATTTTTATTGTCAACCAAGATGCTGAGAAGCAGAACTGACATACTCTTTTTATTAACACAGTTTTTAGGGTACAAAACAGGAACAGAGATTTGAAATGTGGGCGAAAGACAACTTTATCCTGAAAAAAGCTTGCAATTATTTTCTTACAAAAACACACAGATGTTTTGTAAATACCCACCAAGTGACTAGAGCCAGTTCTTAAATTAGGAGTTTAAATAAACAGTAGGGAATGGGCAATATGAGGTCTATAATTTCAGTCAGTAAGTTGGTGTCATTTGGGGAGGGGGGCACTGGAATTCCCTGTGAATTGAAGAAATACAAGGTATGCATATTAAAACTTATCCCTAAATACAACCCTTTACCTATCCCTAATCCTCAACACATTGGAATTCTTATGGGGTCAGAAAATGTACTACAACTCACTCACCATGAAATTTTTTTAAAACATCTATTTATATCCCAGTGAATGAGAAGGCAGGAGGCAATATCCTTAGGAGGCTAGACTCAGTTATGAGCCTGGACCCATAGCAGGATCATCCAAAGTAGAATAGTCACAGCTGAAACACCAAACTATTGTGCATCTGCCCTCTCCAGAAATTAATAATCACATCAGCAGAAGAGAATTAATCATTCCTGTGGTGATGGAGGCAGAGAAATTCTTAAAGAGTAGATCATGTGCAGCAGCAATAGTAGAATATGACACTGGTGAAAAATATTTCACAGACAATGGCAACAACTCTCAGGCTGACCTTTGCTCGCTATGGTGAACCACTTGTGAATATTTTATACCTTGAAACCTCTGTGTCCAAATAAGCCAGAAAGAAACAAGTGATAGCACCAGAGCAATGGTTCCCAACCTTGGGTTCCCAGGTGTTCTTGGACTAAAACTTTCAGAATCCTTCACCACTAGCTGTACTGGACAGGATTTCTGGATGTAGTGGTTCAAGAACATCTGGGAACCCAAGGTTGGGAAGCATTGTGATGGAGGATGAGATTCCCAGGCCAGAAGGTATTCAGTCAACTGGGAAAAGCAAAGAATAAGTACATATACTGCTGTTGCTAATGAAACAACTGGACTAAAGCCAAAAGTTGCTGAAGTACAAAGGCACAAAATGAAGGTCTGATGCTGCACAATACAAATAATTAGAACACTGAATGTGAGAAGTATGAATCAAGTTAAGCTCAAATGTGAAAACAAGAAGCTGAATGTTTAAACATTGTAATACTTAGGGTGAGCATGAATAGAATGTTTTCAATCACACAGTATGAAGTGCTTTACTCTGGAAATGACAAACTCAGAAGAAGAAGCATTGTGGCTTTAATAATAAGGTATGTTGTAGAAGCAGACAGGAGCTGCAATATACTCACTGATTTTCAGAGTTCATGGAAAGCCTATTGACAACCATAATTTAAGTTTGTCTTGAAGAAGAAGAAATTGAAAACTTTTATATAAAGGTCCAGGAGAAAATTGATTTGCTGATAATCGTGTATCACTGGACTACATTATTTTAGGAAATAAAGCTGAACCAAACACTGATGAGGAATGTGACCTAGGGGTCAGAAATGAAGCAAGAAAGTGACTCATAGAATTCTGTGAAGTCAACGATTTGTTTATTGCAAATACATGCAACAGAAAGGAATATTTTTAAAAAACAGGACAAAGAAAATCTTCCCCACATGCTCCAAGATCAGGAAATCAGAGGAAAATTAAACTTAGATTAGAGAGGCTGAAATATCAAATAAAGAGTATATTATTTGACTGGGATAAAATAAAGAGAATGTTGAAGCAATATGCTATAAAACCATACAGTAAAAATGCAACGATGACAGTCATTCAGAGAAGGCTGCTTTTGGTGGAAGATTTTAGTTTCCCTGCAATTTTGTTGCTGATGTGAATGTTGCTGTCAAAGTCATTAGAAGCAATAAATCACAAGGAATAGAAGAGACACCAATAGAACTATTTCAAACTACAAAACTGAATCTATCAAACTACTAACAAGAATATGCATACAAAATATGGAAGATGCAACAATGGCCAACAGACTGTAAACATTTAATATATGTTTCAATCCCAAAGAAAGGAGACACCAAGGAGTGCACT
Organism: Intellagama lesueurii; assembly: GCA_037013535.1. NCBI lineage: Eukaryota > Metazoa > Chordata > Lepidosauria > Squamata > Agamidae > Intellagama > Intellagama lesueurii. Next base: position 50,560,499 of record JBAJHW010000003.1, on the reverse strand, counting down.
AACTAAACATCCTTTACATTAAAACCCCATGTAAGAATACAATTGCTCAAGATGTTACAACAAAGACGTTTACCCTATATAGACCAAGAAATGTCAGTGCTCAAGACAGGTGCAGAAGAAAGAAGAACCACAAAAGATAATGAAAAGCTATGGATTGTTCTAGAAGAAAGGGATGGGCTGCAACATTTGATTGCCTAGCTTGTACCTATATTCTGGAGAAGAAAATGCAATATGGAAAAGCATAATGAGTTCCAACCAGCAAATATGTCTACCATTTCCGTATCTATTCAGTCTATATGCAGAACATATCATAAAGAAAGCTGGATAAAATTCAAATGAAAGAGGGGTGAAATTGGTTAAAAACATCAATAATTTAAGAAATACAGATGACATCATATTACCAGCAGAAAATAGCAATGATTTGAAAGGACTAGTGGTGAAAGTGAAAGAAGAAAGTGCAAAAGTAGTCAAGAAAAGAAAGCAAGTCAAAACTAAACTGACAAAAATGACTACAAAAGAATTACATAACTTTAGTGCTGACATACAACAAATTAAAATTGAAGATTTTCTGTACCTCAGTTCAATCAAGAATCCAAATGGAGAAGAAATTAGAAAAACAATGAGGATGGAACCAGAAAAGACCCTTAAAACTTAGACTAACGCCAAAATGATACTACCTAGTGGTTGCAGACCTGTTCTGCTGATGTTGAAAGTCCACATGTCTTCTTATTGGTACATGGGGGGGGGGGCAACCTCCCTGGGTACCAACAAGAATACACATGAACTCTCAACATCAGTTAGACAGTATCGCTGGACACCATAGTATCATTCATACTAAGGTATTTTGAATTACTTTGTATGGGTACGAAACCTAGAGCTTGAGTACACTGCTCATATACCTTATAATATGCCATGGTGCTAACTAAATCTCTTTATAGTCACATGGTATTCATATAGTTTTTGAATCACTGTTTATATTATGTTGTGGTAAATTTTAATATGCTCCTTTTAAAGTTATGTTGCTGATGTTATGAGAATACACGTTATAATCAAGAAATAACCATGAGTCCTGAGCAAACAAATCCATGCTTCCTTGTATATTGTGTAGTCACCTTATTTTAAATTGATTTTAATTATGCGGAACCGTATTCAACAGCAGTTATTAGTGCCAGTGTAATCGCACCCTTTGACAACGCAGAAAGCTATCAGGGGAAAAACGAGCTGAAATCCACTAGTAAGGCACAAGTAGAGGAGGCCCATTGAATTAGTGGGGATTTGGGGAATAAACTCTTCTGTAAGTTCTGTTGATTTAATGGGCCTCCTCTACTTGTGACTTACTGGATTCAGCCATTGATTCATTTGAAATGTGGCATTGTATGAATATTTCTGGATACCATAGAGTGCCAGAAAGACAAATAAATCAGTAATAGAGCAAATCAAACCTGAACTCCCACTAGAAGCAAATGGCTAAACTGAAGCTAACATAATTTGGATGTATCATGGGAAAACAATATTCACCGGAAAAGACAATAATGCTGGGAAAAGTAGGAAGCAGTAGGAGAACAGGAAGACCTAATATGAATGGGGTTGACTCAGTCAAGGAGTCAAGACCTGATCTGGATTGTTAATGATATGCCAATTTGGAGATCATTAATTCATAACATAATCATAAATCAGAAGCTAGTTGATGGCACATAACAACACATCAATAAGATTTAGAGATAGAAAGCATACCATGTGCTACTCAAGATGTAGAGGTAAGGACATACCAGGGAAAATGGCCTGTGAAGAAGAACCTGTGAAGAATACCTCCAAAATCTATTAAAGATTAAGAAGTGGAAAAGACTAGTCCTCACCATATTATTTTGTACCCACCTTAGGTCTTTCTGCTGTTAATAGGAATGTGAAAGCATAAGGAATGATCACAATTCAGATAAAGCTAAATACGAATACATTTCATAGAACTGAATGGGAGAGTGTTAAGGGTGTTTATTAAAGTTAGTGAAAATTAGTTTGTTGAAGCACATCCTTAACACTGTGTATGGATTGTACTCTTTCTTTGTAAATACATTGTTCATATTAAAGAAAGAAAAACTGAGATTAAACACAAAAGTATCTGCAAGTCCTAACTGAGAAAATGTCATCCTAATTAATGTGAGGAAAATATTTCAAATACGACATTTCGGTAGCACATAGTGGAAAACTGCAGTGTCAAAAGTTCTAATCTGCAAATTAGGCAGTATGATTAAATAAATACCTAATCCAGAAATCAATTTTTAGCAGCAAAAGGAATACAGAAAAACTACACCTGGCCTCTTCACAAGAGAGTGCTTGGGAGAAAAGATGTATGTTTTCAAAGTAGAAAGGGAGCTTCCCTCAAGGAAGTGGGTGAGTGGCTGAAACAAATATGGAATGCATAAAGAAATAAATGAACCACAACAATAAAGGGTACAGGAAGACATCTGAACAAGAACTTCCCATAGGTTTTTTGTTCCTGAATACAGGGATACTGGACTTAAAGTGAGACATACGTCTCCTCTCCTTTTGAGTGGAAAGCACTGAAACTAACCTGAGAAGCTGAGAAGCTGAGAAAAGGGGGTGGTTCCCCCCCCCAAGCAGTCCTCTTCACCTTGCCTCTCACTGCTGTCACTCCAGACCTCCCTGAGTTTGCCTTCTGTGTGTTTGGAATGCAGCGGGAGGGGGAGGCATGAACATACCAGTGTGTGTACATATAATTCTTCCATGTAAGAAGGGACCGTATGCAATTTCATTGGTACCTGAGTAAAGCCTTTCCTGATGCCTTTCAGACAGGCAGGGCACAGAAATTAGAATTGTCAGGGGTGGAGGAATGGGGCTACCCATAGGACTCTGTAACATACCTCACAGGTTCTCTCAGTGAAGAAAAGAACATGGCAGAAATATCAAGAAGCAGAGTCTGTGTGGTAAGGCCAGGTGAGCTTGCATGACCTCACCTTCCTCCTTATGTATTCCTAGGTCAGAGGCAAAACACATATTTTGCTTTCAAAAAGTCCTTTACATCAGTGGTCCCCAACCTTGGGCCTCCAGAAATTCTTGGACTTCAACTCCCAGAAATCCTGGCCAGCAGAGGTAGTGGTGAAGGCTTCTGGGAGCTGTAGTCCAAGAACATCTGGAGGCCAAAAGGTTGGGGACCACTGCTTTACAGGATCTCTGGCAGATCCAATTAGGGCTGAGAAAAAACCCAAGTGGCAAAGATCCATTGCCAGTTTGTAGATAATACTGAGCTAGAAGGACCGATGGTGTAAGGCAGCTTTTTGTGTGTGTGTGTGTGTGTGTGTGTGTGTGTGTGTTGTCTCTCTGCAGAGAGGAGTGAGGAGGACAACATGAGAATGGGAAGGAAGGAAAGGGATAGAACAGTCCAGGTTGTTTCTCTGATTCTCCTCTCTGCCATCATGCCACAAGTAGGGTGGATATGCTCTACTTTATTTGTTTTTATGTTTGTGAATGGCATTTCTGTGCTGCTTCATAATCCAAGTTCCTCGAGTAATGGATATGGAAATGATTAACATATAATACAAATCATAAATATAAAATTGCAACACAAAACTCATATATTAAGCAGCACAACTAAACACAAGCCTTGAAACTTTTACATTTAAAACCTCAAAACCCTGCAACTCCACCACTCCTGCCACCCCTCCCAATGCTGGGAGGAAAAAGAACCGTTTGGAAGAAAATGGAATACACACCAGTTTGAGCCTTTCTGGAAAAGGCAGTCCACGATTGTCATGATGTCAGAGAGGAGGCATATTTTTCTTCCATCATGATTTAGCTAGGAATTGGTAGGAAGGGTCTGCTGGTTGGGAGACTAGGCCAAGGTAGAGATTAAGAAGGAAGTCATTGCCCACCATACTGCCAGGTCCATCCTCTTTAAAATCCACTTCCCCTTCTCTTTGCTTGGCTTTGTTTCCTGTGGAGAGAACGTAATGTTAACATAAATCAGAGAAGAATTTTGAAGTAACTTGCAAAGCTTTCTATTTTTTGGAAAATATTTCAAGAAACTCTGAGAAATTATTTACCTGAACCTACCCAAAATATTTCCATTCTGAAGGAAATCAACCCTGTGTGCTCACTGGAAGGACAGATCCTGAAGCTGAGGCTCCAATACTTTGGCCATCTCATGAGCAGAGAAGACTCCCTGGAAAAGACCCTGATGTTGGGAAAGTGTGAAGGCAAGAGGAGAAGGGGAAGACAGAGATGAGATGGTTGGACAGTGTCATTGAAGCTACCAACATGAATCTGACCAAACTCCAGGAGGCAGTGGAAGACAGGAGGGCCTGGTGTGCTCTGGTCCATGGGGTCACGAAGAGTCGGACATGACTTAACGACTAAACAACAACAAAACCCAAAATATTACAAATATCACCTTACTGATCAAAGATTGCCTCTTTGTAATATGGAAATAATATCAGAGGATTATTATTATTATTTTCTTATTTCTAAGAATTACTGGTGCTTGTGGGCAGACCAAAAGGTCAAACCTAAAAATTAGGAGTGAAACCCTATTTGTGGGTGAGAAGACAAGTTTGTAAAATCACTGATTTTTTAATTTCAGGAAGCAAATTAGTAGCTATTGGCAATTGCTTGAAATTGGTAATGAAAGATTTTGGAATGACTCCAAATCAATATGAAATCAGTATGGGGAAAAAGATGACCAGAGCTTGCTTCCAAGTTCTTTTCATTTATTCCTTTAATGTTTGTCATTTTGCAGTTTTGGTGCTTTACTTTTGAGGTTGCTTGCTGATGGATCTCCAAGTTCTATAAGGTATATTTTTCTTTGTTGATTATCCAGAAGTATAATATCCAGCTTATTAAAATCAACTCTTTTATCTATGATAGCAAGCTTGTCCTAGTACAGTATTGTGGTTTCATTTTCTAAAATTAGAGATGGCTGAAATTAATAATATGGAGGAAGAGATGTGAGTGATCCATACAATTAAGCCAATTGCTGAGGAAAGTGATCTATACAACTTGATTCTTATTAACTTAGTTAATCTTATTGGTTAATAATAACTTGGTTATCATTATCATCATCACCACCACCATCATTATTATCACCATCACCTGCCTCCAAAAATATTCTGCATAATATTTCTGGGAACAGAAGAGAAATTGCTCTTTGGAAATGCCTGAAGGTGCTCTGCCATTTATGCAAAAATATAAAATGCAGCAATTAAATTAAGCATATGGACATCAAAGAGGGAAAGAACTGATCACATGCCAGTATCCAAACACTCCCCACATTGCTGTTAAGAGTCTTTTCTACCTTCATAGCTTCGTCTTGATTTTGATATGAATTTAATATGCAAATCTGAGGTCACCTGCTTCTCCCTAAATGTTAATAAACTGGCAGTCTGTAATCCTGCCTCTCTGAAAGCCAATGATAAAATAAAGGAAATGTCACTCTAACATTACAGTTGTATTTTTTTAAGTGAGATCAAAAGCTTATTCAGTTTGGTTTGATGACCTCCCTAATACAGCAAGAGCTTCCAAATGATTGCCTTCTAGACAATTCTTATAGAGAACTGCTGACACATTGTCCTCATGGAGAAGAAACCTGCAGTTGGTCCTTGTAGCTAACAAAACCTTTTAAGCTCCTACCAGCAATTCAATGCAGAAGAAATGATTAAGGAAATGCCACCTCCAGGCATGGAAAAAAAAACGTTGCACAATAAACCAGATGGGATAAAATTAGACTGTTATCAAGTCTGAAAAGCTAAACGTTAATGCTGTAATTGCAGCCTAGAAGACTGCTATATGGAGTGCAGATAAAGTTGCCTTGAATTAGAGATGGTTATGGATTAAAATACAAATTGCTATCCTGCATGTGAAAGTATAAAATGTTAGCAGTCCTTTTTCTTTAGCAAGTACAGTTTTGCTACATTTTGACTGGTGAAAGCTCCTTTAACATAGCTGGACAAAATGCTAAAATAACAGCTAACATGATTTTACGATGTCTGCTATGTTTTTCCACACTAGCTTAAAATGGAATTGTTGGACAGACATCCAAGAGGATGTTATAGGATTGGAGAGAAGATTGTGGTTGGGGGGAAAGAGAAAAAGATTTAGAAATTATTGTCAGCATAAAGGGTGGTGCTCATAAGACAGCAGATTCACATTGTGATGTGAGAATGTGTTCACCAACATTAACGCTTAGGTGAATTTTTCCTACCCAACCTAGTGGGGGAAAGAAAAGAGAATGGACTTATCAGTGGCATCCAAGTGATGCTTGTTGTGCCCATGTGGAAGGCAGATTGCTGGCATTTTATGGTAACCATGTATTGCCAATGTCCTTTTTCCTTTAGCTCAGCAACCCTTCTTCCTACCTTATCTTCATTCAGCTTTGGGGGTAATCTTTGTCATAATATGACAGGTAGTCAGATCTTTAGCCAAGGACCTGAATTCATGTACCTTGTTTGTCATTCTGACCTCAGGTACCTGAGGCTGAAGGGTGTTTTGACCAGCCTACCAGCTAGCGAGTTTAAGCAAACATGTGATGCCTGGACCCTGAAAGCTTTGTCACAATGAATACTGGTCTGCAGACAAGGAGTGTCAATGTCCTGTCATGCCTCCAGGGACCTTTGCCATGTCTACATGGTGGACATGTAAGAAATGGATCTGATAGACACCAGGTGTACTAGCTATATTCAGGGAGGAATAGCTTTCTTTAAGACTTCCTAAGGAAATAGGTGCATGCTGGACAGACCTGAGGAATATGTACAGAGGTCCTCCTTGACATTGATTTAGGCTGATTTAACCCCATGAAAAGCTGTAATGATGAATCCTAAAGATGTTCAAGATGCATTGTCTCCTTCAAAATAAAAGGGTTTTTGTTTCGCATAAGGCCCCAGTGTTTTGCAGAGTCCTTTTCCCTTGGAAAGGGTAGCATCGACACCCAGCAATCATAGCTGATAGGCAGATTCTAAGAAGGATGGAAGCAACCCAATTCAAAGCTTTCAGCTATCCTCCAAACTGAGGAGTAGTGCACCCAGATTTGCACAATTAAATTGTGCAAATTTTTCTTTTTGCATAAAACATCATCTTCACAATTTGCAAGGGCAATTTGACAGCACCAAGAAATCTTGGTAGAACTCTTCTGATGAAAAAAGAATATAGCAATTCCTCTTCCTTGCTTATAAGATAACCAAGGACATATTCTGTAGCCTACACATAGTCCTAATTATTCTTGTAGCTTTTATTAATAAAGTTATGATCCTTCAGCTCAGACATTCAGTCTTGTGTCCTCTTTCTGGAACTGGGGTGGAAAAGAGCAGGACTGGTGCAAGATGTTTATTGAGGGTAATAATAAACATTCTAAACAAAAAGCTTTTCCTGCTTTTCCAGTGTTTTCATAGCAGCTGTCTGATGTCTTTTATGATGCAAAACTCAGCAATGAAATCTACAAAGAAAGTCAGTGTTTATATCCCAATGAACAGTCATGCATCTCTGTAATGGATGACAATAGTGTGCTTTTACAAGCATACATATTCACCACTTGAGGGAGCACTGCTTCTAGATACGAGATCACTGTGTTGTCAAGTTCTTCCCTCAAGATAGTGGAGATGAAGTGGGGAGAGTTATTATGAAAACAGATAAGAATGTGGGCAAAAGAAGAAAAGGTGTTACAGAATTCTAGAAAGTGACAGAAGAATAACCAGTCTGCTAGTCTGAAAAGGTGCAGCAAGTAAAAACACTCTTTACAAATTGTAAATAAAAATAGGTGAACATCAAAATGGAGGCAATAAAGAGAGGACTACAAATGAAACAGGCAGGCATATATCATATACAGAAAAAAGTAAGATATGGATGATATTGAAAAATGAAGCCTAGGAATGTGTGTGATGTTTACAAAATGAAATAAGTATGAGCATGGTGGAAAATAAAAGAAGAGAAATCATACAGCAGAAACAAATAAAAAAGAGACTGACAACAGTAATAATTTCCAGCATGTAGTACATTTCAAGAGTCATTCCTCTAACCCCATTTTTCCTGTCAGCAGGGATTATTCTCTTGTTATTCCAATTAAACCATGTGATATGGATTCAGTAAATATGAAGACTCTACCATCTCATTTGTAAGAAGAGAACTCTGATTTCAATAATTTTTCATTTCTGTTCCTAACCTAATTTATATTCATTGGAATGTCTGGGGGCATGGGGATCTCTTATCCCAACACCATCTATAGCGCACATTGGCATATGAATCACATCACAAGGACCAAAACAACATGGGTGCCTTAAAATGGAAAAATGTATTGTGGACAAATGATTTAATACAACCTTGTTATACATACTGTGGGACTGCACTGAATGTTTAAAAGCAAACATTTTTAGTGTGTGGGAAAGTAGAGATTCCGTGTAATATTTTAAGAAATATTTTGCCCAAATTTCTGAAAATGTCACCATTCATGCTTTTCCTGTTCTATATGATGATGCTGGAAATATTTTCCTCTGAAATATTATACTCATCTCACTGGTAACAGAATGCTGTCTAATCATGGCTCATGTAACTATTGTAATTATAAGCCCTACTCGGTCATGATCTAAAGTTTCTGAACCTTCCACTCTGAAGGAAGAGCATTAGGCCTCCACCCCATGACTCGTTAATCATAGGAACATGGCTGCTTGAAGTGGGGGAAGGAGCTATACCTGGTCAGTCACTCCACCTGACCAAGAATCCTGATTGAGAGGGGATCATATAGAGAGGCTATGTAAATAGAAGAGTCAGTCTTAAGACATTCACATTTCCATGATTAAATTGTGAAAATGACAAGAGCTGGAGGACTCCTCACCCTCTTTAAAGCATGACTCAGAAGGGCTAGAGCCAACCAGATGGCCCTGCAAATAATATAACAAATCCATCTCAGAGTGAGAGTAATCATGGGCAAGTAGAGTCGATACTGTGGATCATTCCCACTCCCAAGATGAAAACTCACCTGTTACATCAGGGGTGCTTTTCTGAAGTAGATAATAATAAGAGAAAATATCAGCCTCATTGGATCTAAGTAGGCAGTCCAGCAGCTGAGCAGCAATGCCTCTTTGCTTTTTAAAGAAGGATATGCTCATTTTGCCACCATTCAATTAAGTTCATACAGTGTTAACTGAACTAGCAGCTGGGAGTAAAATTAGATCTTAAGAGGAATGGATACCCTATGTGATGAACCAGTGTTCGCTCATGCAAACTACTTTGAAAAATGCATGCTTCAGCATTTTGACTGGCAAATCAAACCTCTGTTTACCTTCCAAGGGCCAATCATAAAGCAGTATACTAAATAAGAAATGTAGGTGAAGAAAATCCCATGCTTTGACAAACAGATGTCTTTCAAGAGGGATCAGCTCTATAAAAATGTGCTATATAATTCAGCTACTGCTTTGGTTAGTTAAACATGTGCCATTAAGTTAGAAACTATTGACAGTAACCCTAATCAGACTCTCAGGATAGGTGGTGTCTTCAAGCAGTAGTTTTGCCAGTTGCACTCCTCCAGTGATTTTCTATGACAAGGTGAGGATTTGAACTCTCGTCTCCAGAGTTATCACTCAATTCACTGCACCCTCACTAGTTTGTTGTTGTTGTTGTTTAGTCGTTAAGTCATGTCCAACTCTTTATGACCCCATGGACCAGAGCAAGCCAGGCCCTCCTGTCTTCCACTGCCTCCTGGAGTTTGGTCAAATTCATGTTGGCAGCTTCAATGACACTGTCCAACCATCTCATCCTCTGTCTTCCCCTTCTCCTCTTGCCTTCACATTTTCCCAACATCAGGGTCTTTCCCAGGAAGTCTTCTCTTCTCATGAGATGGCCAAAGTATTGGAGCCTCAGCTTCAGGATCTGTCCTTCCAGTGAGCACTCAGGGTTGATTTCCTTCAAAATGGATAGGTTTGATCTCCTTGCAGTCCAGGGGACTCTCAAGAGTCTCCTCCAGCACCACAGTTCAAAAACATCAATTCTTTGGCGGTCAGTCTTCTTTATGGTCCAGCTCTCACTTCCATACATCGCTACTGGAAAACCATAGCTTTGACTATGCAGACCTTTGTCGGCAAGGTGATGTCTCTGCTTTTTAAGATGCTGTCTAGGTTTGTCATCGCTTTCCTCCCAAGAAGCAGGTGTCTTTAAATTTCGTGGCTGCTGTCCCCATCTGCAGTGATCATGGAGCCCAAGAAAGTAAAATCTGTCACTGCCTCCATATCCTCCCCTTCTATTTACCAGGAGGTGATGGGACCAGTGGCCATGATCTTAGTTTTTTTGATGTCGAGCTTCAGACCATTTTTGGTGCTCTTCTCTTTCACCCTCATTAAGAGGTTCTTTAATTCCTCCTCACTTTCTGCCATCAGAGTGGTATCATCTGCATATCTGAGGCTGTTGATATTTCTTCCGGCAATCTTAATTCTGTCTTGGGATTCATCCAGTCCTGCCTTTCACATGATGTATTCTGCATATAAGTTAAATAAGCAGGGAGACAATATACAGCCTTGTCGTACTCCTTTCCCAATTTTGAACCAATCAGTTGTTCCATATCCAGTTCTAACTGTTGCTTCCTGTCCCACATATAGATTTCTCAGGAGATAGATAAGGTGGTCAGGCACCTCCATTTAAGAACTTGCCATAGTTTGTTGTGGTCCACACAGTCAAAGGCTTTTGCATAGTCAATGAAGCAGAAGTAGATGTTTTTCTGGAACGCTCTGGCTTTCTCCATAATCCAGCATATATTAGCAATTTGGTTTCTAGTTCCTCTGCCCCTTCGAAATCCAGCTTGTACTTCTGGGAGTTCTCGGTCCACATACTGCTGAAGCCTACCTTGTAGGATTTTGAGCATAACCTTGCTAGCATGTGAAATGAGTGCAATTGTAGGGTAGTTAGAGCATTCTTTGGCACTGCCCTTCTTTGGGATTGGGATGTAGACTGATCTTTTCCAATCCTCCGGCCACTGCTGAGTTTTCCAAACTTGCTGGCATATTGAGTGTAGCACCTTAACAGCGTCATCTTTTAAGATTTTAAATAGTTCAACTGGAATGCCATCACCTCCACTGGCCTTGTTGTTAGCCATGCTTTCTCAGGCCCACTTGACTTCGCTCTCTAGGATGACTGGCTCAAGGTCAGCAACCACACTATCTGGGTTGTCCGGGACATCCAGATCTTTCTGGTATAATTCCTCTGTGTATTCTTGCCACCTCTTCTTGATGTCTTCTGCTTCTGTTAGGTCCCTCCCATTTTTGTCCTTTATCATGTCCATCTTTGCACAAAATGTTCCTTTAATATCTCCAATTTTCTTGAACAGATCTCTAGTTTTTCCCTTTCTATTCTTTTCCTTTATTTCTTTGCACTGTTCATTTAAGAAGGCCCTCTTGTCTCTCCTCGTATTCTTTGGAAGTCAGCATTCAATTTTCTGTAACTTTCCCTATCTCCCTTGCATTTTGTTTCCCTTCTTTTCTCTGCTATTTGTAAGGCCTCGTGGGACAGCCACTTTGCTTTCTTGCATTTCCTTTTCTTTGGGATGGTTTTTGCCTCCTGTACAATGTTACGAGCCTCCATCCATAGTTCTTCAGGCACTCTGTCCACCAAATCTAGTTCCTTAAATCTGTTCTTCACTTCCACTGTGTACTCATAAGGGATTTGGTTTAGATTATACCTGATTAGCCCAGTGGTTTTTCCTACTTTCTTCAGTTTAAGCTTGAGTTTTGCTATAAGAAGCTGATGATCAGAGCCACAATCAGCTCCAGGTCTTGTTTTTGCTGACTGTATAGAGCTTCTCCATCTTTGGCTGCAGAGAATATAATCAATTTGATTTCGGTACTGCCCATCTGGTGATGTCCATGTGTAGAGTCGCCTCTTGTGTTGTTGGAAAAGAGTGTTTGTGATGACCAGCTTGTTCTTTTGACAAAACTCTATTAGCCTTTGCCCTGCTTCGTTTTGAACTCCAAGGCCAAACTTACCTGTTGTTCCTTTTATCTCTTGACTCCCTACTTTAGCATTCCAGTCCCCTATAATGAGAAGAACATCTTTCTGTGGTGTCAGTTCTAGAAGGTGTTGTAAGTCTTCACAGAATTGGTTAATTTCAGCCTCTTCAGCATCGGTGGTTGGTGCATAAACTTGGATTTCTGTGATGTTGAAAGGTCTGCCTTGGATTCGTATTGAAATCATTCTATCATTTTTGAGATTGTATCCCAGTACAGCTTTTCCCACTCTTGTGTTGACTATGAGGGCTACTCCATTTCTTCTACGGGATTCTTGCCCACAATAGCAAATATGATAATCGTCTGAATTGAATTCGCCCATTCCCGTCCATTTTAGTTCACTGACACCCAGGATGTCAATGTTTCTTCTTGCCATCTCCTGTTTGACCACATCCAGCTTACCAAGGTCCATAGATCTTACTCACTAGTTTAGTGGCACTAAACATCTAGTATTTGCTAAACTGGCATTTTCAGAAGCACTGAACCTTTTTGGCATTTGCAATTATTATGGAGGATAGAAGGAACATGCAAGTTTCTGATCTGAACTTGGAATTGAATTTTTATTTCACTGAATATTTTACAGCATGTCTATTGGCTTTCTAAAGCTGAGAAGACATAGAGGAACTATTAGAATGAATGGCAGCATTTTTAAAATCCTAGGTATAGGGAAAAATCTACTTAATCAAGGAAAGCAAATTAACAGTATGTTAAATAAGGCGAGCTTTTGTGTTTTCAAGTCTGTGGTTACTGACAAGTCACCAGACGCTGAAGATCAATAGCTGTTTTGCATATTTTAATTATTCTTCTGGGTTTAGATCTTAATTACTCTTATGAACTTCAGGTAGTTTTGGCAGACAGAGTTTACCTTGAAGCTGTGAGCTTCACTGTTGTTTCATCAATTAACACAAGATGCCAACATACTGCTGTTGTATTTGTCACTGCCTTTCTTTCTGACAACTCCACCTGCATAATAAAATTTAAAATAGTCAAATTTTGCAGGGTGTCTTCCAGGCTATAGAGCTGTATACATTTAATATATAGTGATATTGAAAGACCAGAACTGATATTAGTTGTCCTAATGTATTCCTAGGAAGGCAGCTAAAGCTATAGAGCACAGTGACAGATCACATTTTGCACGCAGTTGTGCTACCTAGGAGAGGGGCATCTCAGGCCCTAATCTCAAACTGAAGTCCTTTTGTGGGCTGAAGCTGGCCATGCCCCTTCTCTAAGATACTCTTCTGAAACTCTGGGCAAAATCCTGTCAATTAGCAGAGTAAAGCACACTAGAGTAGGTCCATTTAATCAATGGAGATTCTGTAAGTCAACTCCACCAGAAGTTTCACAGCATGAAGTGGGCCTACTCTAACTGTGACTTACTTTAGCATAGTAAGTTGCAGCTGGAGTAGAGCCATTTAAATCAATGGAAATGATGAAGGAGCTGATTTACCAAATCCCCATTGATTCAATTGGCCTACTCTAGTGCAATTTACTACGTGACAGGATTTTGGCCACTAAAACATTCTTCCTGAGGCATAGTGCCTGAGAGTAACAGCTTTTAGTTAAAATGCGGTTGTATTTCCCATCTCTTCCTTTTGCTGCCAGCCCATCCACAAATGGAATGAAGCTTTTACAAACATCTGTGAAACTGGATTTGTCTTAGACTGAAAAGAAGTTCAAGTATTAGACGGTGTGATATCACTCTAGAAAGCCCTGTCACTCAATAGTCTGATCAAGTGATATAATACAGCTTTCTATGTTTCTGTAACAATAGAATATAGATCTACAATAGATTCCCACAGGACTTGGAGAGTTTGCTGTGGCCTGGCAGAAGGATGACACCGTGATTGGGCCTCACATTTTCATGAAGCCTTTTGTAAAGTACAGAAGATGGGTGTTGGGTTGCTGTTAGCAATTTGAAACAAATTGCATTGGCTGCCAATATCCTTCTGGATGATGATTCTGAAAGCCCCAAATAGTGTAGTAGCTTAATACCTGTCGGAGCATGTTTCCTACCAGTTTGTGTCCCACCATCAGAAAGGCCTCTCCACGAGGCGCGAAGCTGCCGGGGTGGGGCTCCTTAGCCCACCCGGATGGATGAGATGGATGCAGCCAAAGTGGCTGTGTCACATCGGGTGAGGGGCTGGGAGTCAGCAAAGCCTTCAGAAAGGCTGCCCAGCATTGCCTCGCACTTTCTTTTCTATAGCTGGAGAAGAGCGGTTGCGGCACTCCAGCGGTCCCAGAGGTTCCACTTTTTACTGTGTGGATCTGTGGCGACCTGGAGGATTGATCCCCTGTTTGGATCAAGGATATTGGGGATATTTTAGGAGCTTTTGGGGCTCCATTTCACTGTGGTTTTTTTAAAAAAAAGGAGTGGGGGGGGTAGCGAAATCGCAGTTTAGCCTTTGTAATCTTAATCAGCTGAGGGGTGTAGAAGTAGGGTTGCCAGATACATGGGTACCAAAAGGAGGACATAGAAAGAAAAAAAAGAGGACAGAGGAGGACGTATTGAATGTTTCATTTGAATCATTCCTGATTAAACCTGCAATCAATACAATTTTATTACAATAGCTGCCAATAAATGTCTCTTAGTGAACCGACCAAGAAACAGTCATGTTAAAAAATAAAAATAAATTCAATGGAGGCTTTTTTTCAAAATACCAAAAAACATTATTTAAACAGCCAATTGTCCCCGAACCCACCCTGGCCCGGCTACGAGATCCCCCGGCCGCTCGCACTCTGCACAGGCTGAGAGGCAACCTTGCTAATCTGGACACCCAAACAAGGCTCGGGCGCAGGCAGGGGGAAAGTGGCACCAGGGAAAACCGAACGAGGCAGCTTCCCCTCCCCCGAGGGTCATAAGTTCAAGGCTGGGGAGTGTGGGAGTTGGAGTCCCCAAAAGGGACTTTGAACACACACAGTCCGGGCGCTCGCCTTCCCATCGATGCGCTCGGGCACTGCTTGCTCCTGCCTGGTTCAGCGGGCGGCGCTCTGCTCGCGCTGCCTTTCTGGGCTCCACATGGGCTGGACGGGCATGGCGAATCGCCGAGCAGCCGCAGCGGCGGCGGGAGGGGGCGAGGGCTGCGCTCCACCACCGGCGGCAGGTAACGGAGGGCAGGCAGGCGGATGGGGGTGGGGAAAGACAGGGGGAGGGGGGTCCTTCCACCTCTCCCCCTCCCATCCAAAATTATAAAATGTACAAAAGCCTGACATTTTAAAGGTTTTTATCTTTGCCTGCCTGACGGAGGACATTAGGCTCAAAAGGAGGACATGTCCTCCTTTTGCCTGATGTCTGGCAACCATATGTAGAAGGGGAATAGAGGTTGTAGGTAGTGTTTTTTGGGGGGCTGGGGCCCAGCAGTGACCCCAGCCCTATGTATATATCGTTTAAATATCTACATATATAGAGAGATATATATTCAGATATATATAGCTGCTTTCTATTACCCCCACACCCACACCCACCCATTGTTGGTGCATTACACTGTTTATGAATAAATAAATAAATAAATAATTTTGTTGTTGTTTAGTCATTAAGTCGTGTCCGACTCTTCGTGACCCCATGGACCAGAGCAAGCCAGGCCCTCCTGTCTTCCACTGCCTCCCAGAGTTGGGTCAAATTAATGTTGGCAGCTTCGATGACACTGTCCAACCATCTCGTCCTCTGTCTTCCCCTTCTCCTCTTGCCCTCACATTTTCCCAACATCAGGGTGTTTCCCAGGGAGTCTTCTCTAAACTAAATAATAAATAGTTAAATAAATATTATAGAAATAGTTAGTTGTGCTGTTTGGTGGGTGGTTAGTGGTTATAAGTGGTTTATGTTTGTACTAGAATATACATTGAAAATAATAATAACAAGAAATAAGTTTTCTTGAAGAAATTATATATATATATATATATATATATATATATATATATATATATATATATATATATATATATATATATATATATATATATAAGAATAATATATATATATATAACTAATTAATAATACACAATAGCATTGGTTTTAGAACAATATAAGTTTTGAACACAGGATGTGAGAGCCACAGATTTGGTTAACATTAGTGGGGAAAGCACAGTTAGGTTTGGAATATGGCTAAGTCGCCAGGCCTGCCTAATATTGTACTATGGCTTCCAAAAAAGGGCATGGGGGCAAAAAGGTAAGCAGCCTGCAAAACGTAAAGCTCCCTCCTCTTCCCCGCCAGCAATTTCCTCATCAGAAGAGGAGGACTGGCCGGACTATAGGTCCTTGTGGGAAAAACTTAGTGTTCTTGAGAGTGTTCTTGAGAGGGAAAGGGCTCAAGTTCGAGGCGCTGATGGATCTTCTGCAGTTAGGAGGTCATGTAGGGAGTCTATGGCTCAAAAACTGGTGGAACTTAAGAGGATGGGAGACATTATGTTGTCTCGAATTGCTGTTTTAGAAGGAGAGCAGTCCAGCCTGGCTGGGGCCTAGTCAACAACAATCACCTCAGCTAGGTCAAGAAGTGGAAGCCTGACTGCAATGCAACAGCGAGGGTGGCCACGGATGGCGTCGGCTTGCACGCAGACCCTTGAGGATGGTGCCGAGGGAGGAAGCAGTGTATGCCAACTGGCTCAGAGGGCAGAAGGTTCAGCCAGAGAGTCATCATTGGCATCTGCAGGAACGCAAGCAGATGAGAGCATCGTTGCACCGGGCATGACACAAACAGTGAGCACTTGGCCGTGGGGTACTGGGAGCCAGACGGTGCTGGTCCTTTCGGCCTCGCCTTCACAAGCACCACTGCTAGGGATGCTAGCAGCGACTGAGAATAGTGCAAATTTTACAACTGGTGCAAGTGTAGCTATGCAGGCTAGGGCAGTGGGGGCAGCTGGACCAGTAGTTCCGGTAGCTGTTCCTGATACAGGATACAACTCTGTGGCATGGCGTGTGTTGCCAGAAGGTGATCAATCCCTGCTGCTTGGCAATCACCTTTTGCCTGCTACAGTCGAAAAAATTTGGAGAGGGAAATATGTAGACATTTTCAAGCTTTTGAAAAGGAAGATAGAGGATTTTAAAAAGGATAAAGATGAAGAGAGAGAGAAAAAAGTTGAAACGGTGTAAGCCAGACCGTTGTTGGGCGAACTGATTGCCTGGCTTCTTTATATATGCAGGAACAATAGTACGTGCCCAGCATTGATCCAATGCATGGACATTATTTACAGGGTATACGTAGACTTCCCAGGGCATGCATGGTTGCTCTATAATGAGGGGTTCCATATCCGTGCGGTGCTGCACCCCAGCATGCACTGGGACATCCCCCATGATGCATTATGGCTGCGGACCATGACATCCGCACGCCTGATATTAGGGGACAGATTTGACAGTGGACATTTGGTTCAACGGGCACAGACATATGCATCCCACTCAGTAGAGGGCCAGGTGGTTCAACCCTGCTTGGTTTCCTGGGATTACAACTTCCGGGGGTCCTGCAGCCAAAAACAGTGTAGATTTAAGCATTACTGTTCCAGTTGTAATGGACCCCATCCATCTGCAACCTGTTTTAAGGGGAAGCAAGGGGGAGCTGGGGGACGGGAGCCTGGAAGCGGGCGCAAGCCTCCCCCTGGCCCATCAAACACTCAAAAAAGGGCCCCAGTCCAATTAAAATAATGGTTTTGGATCAGTGGCTACAAGATTACCCTAATAGAACAGCAGCTAAATTTTTGAGTGTGGGATTTAGGAATGGTTTTTGCATTCCAGCTGTGGGTGACCGGGTAGCCACATGGTAAGAAAATCTGAGGTCTGTTAGAGGCCAAGAGGACATAGTGAGGGCAAAAATTTCTAAGGAGGTTGCAGAGGGACGAATATTAGGTCCTTTCAAGGTGTCCCCTCTAGGGGTTGTTCCCAAGAAGGCAGCAGGTAAATTTAGGTTGATTCACAATTTGTCTTATCCAGCTGGGGAATCAGTAAATGACAGGATCCCCCAGGACCTGTGCACTGTCCATTACACATTGTTTGATGCAGAGGTGCGCATGGTTCAGAAGGAAGTGATTGGGGCAGAGTTGTGGAAATCTGATATAAAATCGGCTTTTCGGCTCCTCCCAGTGCACCCTGATGACTTTGACCTTTTGGGTTTTGCTCTTGAAGGGAATTATTATATAGATAGGTTGGGATGCTCAATATCTTGTTCAGCTTTTAAGCAATTTAGCACATTTTTGGAATGGATGCTCAGGCGGCAGATCAGCAGAGCAAGAGTTGTCCGTTATTTGGATGATTTTTTATTCTGTGGGAGGCGTGGCACATCCCGATGTGTGCGCCTTATGGTGGCATTTCAGAAATTGGCACAAGAACTAGGTGTACCGTTGGCCAAAGAGAAGACTGAGGGTCCTGCCAGATTCTAAACTTTTTGAGCATTGAGTTAGATACGGTCTCACAAGCTAGTAGGCTTCCAAGGGAGAAATTGGATGATTTGAAAGGGCAGTTGCACAGTATGCTATCCCAGAAGAAAGTCACACTGCGACAATTGCAGGAAGTGGCAGGCCATCTTAAGTTTGCTTGCAAAGTAGTGGAAACAGGTAAACCTTTCTTGCATAGATTATGTGATGCTACGAAGGGTCTCACAAGACCCCATCACAGGTGGAGATTGTCGTTTGGAATGAAGGAGGATTTGCAGGTTTGGGTACAGTTTTTGGAGAAGTTCAATGGAACCTCCTTCTGGAGGGAAAAACTTCGCTTAGAGTCTGATCTACAGGTTCAGACTGATGCGGCAGGGTCACAGGGCTATGGTATATTCTTCAAGGGAAAGTGGTGTGCTGGGACTTGGCATTCAGAGTGGCACGGAGCAGGCATCACCAAGGACCTTACTTTTTTGGAGCTGTTTTCAATAGTAGAAGTGACCACAGAATTGGCAGCTCTGGCCTTTTATGCTAGGGCCCAAGGCTGTAAAGGATTCTTAATTGACTTCCGTATTCAGAAGATGATTGAGGGGTGGAGTAGAGAGCGAGTTGCGCCTAGTGATAATCGTACACCAATATCACCTGCTATTCTTGCTAAGTTAGGGAAAACGTGGGAATTGGTGTGCAAGGACTGATTTGAGGCTTGCCTCTTTAGAGCTGTGACTCTTATAGCTTTATTCGGAGCTTTAAGAATAAGTGAGCTGGTGGCAGCATCCAGACATGACACGTCTCTATCCTCTTTGCTGAGGAAGGATGTAGTATTGTCAGAGCACCAGGTTGCTATACACTTGAGAAGATCAAAAACAGACCAAGTAGGAAAAGGTGAAGTGTTGCTGTTAGGGCGATGTTCGGATTTTGAAATTTGTCCTGTAAGGGCTACACATGAGTATGTAGGGGTGAGAAAGCAGGATCTTTTTTGATACACGAGGATGCGTCACCGTTAACAAAATACCAGTTTTGGAAAGTTACATCCCAAGCCTTATGCAAGGCTGGGATACAGGGCTGGTGTTTTGGGATGCATTCTTTTCGAATTGGTGCTGCATCCACGGCAGCAGCTCTTGGGTATACAGTAGAGGACATCAAGAAAGTTGGCAGATGGTCATCGCACAAATATCGGGCTTATGTTCACCCAGTACCACAGTGTTAGGTCCTGCTGCGTTGTTTTGTTCTTTTTGTCATTGCAGATCCGGAGAAGCCCTTGGCCCGAGTTCGAGTTCTATTGTGTGGGCACAGTTACGTTTTTTGAGCAGCCAGATATGCCAGTCAGACCAGTTGGGGGTCACAATCTGGGCCTTGGCAAGGTGGCCGCTTTGGAATGGAAGAGACGTAGAGGCATGCTCTGAGACGGGTTCATGGATGTGCCCCCTGACCTTCTGGTGGTTCATTTGGGAGCTGTCAAGCAAGGAGAGACTATGGTCCCAGGATGTAAAATGGGTATCAATACTTTATTCAAAGATAAGCCTTCAAAGGGCTTATCTTTGAATAAAGTATCGATACCCATTTTACATCCCGGGACCATCGTCTCTCCTAGCTTGACACCTTCAGTGGATGTACCAGTCCTTTTTGTTCTTGGTTCATTTGGGAGGCAATGACTTGGCCCAAAGGTTAGGCAAGTTGCTGGTCCTCCAGGTCATAGCAGACCTCAGAGCATTTGTGACACGGTGCCCCAAGGTGCATGTGATATGGTCAGCGATTATTCCACGTTTGGTGTGGAGGGCTGCCCATGACCCCAGGCAGATTGATTGAGCCTGAAAGGGTGTAAATAGAGAAGTTGGCAGGGCTATATGTCAAGGCCTGGGGTCAGTCATCACGCATCCTTGAATTAAAGTTTCCCGGCCAGAGTTATATAGAGAGGATGGTGTGCTCTTGTCTGACTGGGGCCTGGACATTTTTCTGGAAGATTTACAAGGGGGTATTAGGAACTATGGCAAGTTCTTAAAGAAATGGGAGTGCCTGACCACCTTATCTATCTCCTGAGAAATCTATATGTGGGACAGGAAGCAACAGTTAGAACTGGATATGGAACAACTGATTGGTTCAAAATTGGGAAAGGAGTATGACAAGGCTATATATTGTGTCCCTGCTTATTTAACTTATATGCAGAGTACATCATGCGAAAGGCTGGACTGGATGAAGCCCAAGTCGGAATTAAGATTGCCGGAAGAAATATCAACAGCCTCAGATATGCAGATGATACCACTCTGATGGCAGAAAGTGAGGAGGAATTAAAGAACCTCTTAATGAGGGTGAAAGAGAAGAGCGCCAAAAATGGTCTGAAGCTCGACATCAAAAAAACTAAGATCATGGCCACTGGTCCCATCACCTCCTGGTAAATAGAAGGGGAGGATATGGAGGCAGTGACAGATTTTACTTTCTTGGGCTCCATGATCACTGCAGATGGGGACAGCAGCCACGAAATTTAAAGACACCTGCTTCTTGGGAGGAAAGCGATGACAAACCTAGACAGCATCTTAAAAAGCAGAGACATCACCTTGCCGACAAAGGTCTGCATAGTCAAAGCTATGGTTTTCCAGTAGCGATGTATGGAAGTGAGAGCTGGACCATAAAGAAGACTGACCGCCAAAGAATTGATGTTTTTGAACTGTGGTGCTGGAGGAGACTCTTGAGAGTCCCCTGGACTGCAAGGAGATCAAACCTATCCATTTTGAAGGAAATCAACCCTGAGTGCTCACTGGAAGGACAGATCCTGAAGCTGAGGCTCCAATACTTTGGCCATCTCATGAGAAGAGAAGACTCCCTGGAAAAGACCCTGATGTTGGGAAAGTGTGAAGGCAAGAGGAGAGGGGGACGACAGAGGACGAGATGGTTGGACAGTGTCATCGAAGCAACCAACATGAATTTGACCCAACTCCTGGAGGGAGTGGAAGAGAGGAGGGCCTGGCGTGCTCTGGTCCATGGGGTCACGAAGAGTCGGACATGACTTAATGACTAAACAACAACAATTAGGGCTGCATTGTTTCAGCTTGGTGGGGGCATGGGACATACTAAGTAGTCCCTATGCTGTGGCGGGTAGTGCCAAAGGATAAGGGTAGATCATCTCCTAGGAAGGCACCTAGAGGGTGCTAAGCACCCCTCCTTTCAGAAGGGCAACAGCAGAGGTTTAGTTGAGAGGAGGGGAAGCTGGGGACCCCAAGGGATGCGGAGCAGCTAGGGTTTGGTCACCCGGATGGGGCAAACACGGGGTACCGCAGCTATGGGATACAGGAAGTGTGCTGTACAGTAAGACAGCGCACTTTCGTATAGGAACTTGATTGGTGGTCTGGGCTGGAAGGTCTAGGCTGACTCCGGTTACAGACCAGTCTCAGGCACTACGGTAGGCCCCCTTGTAAAAGGGGAAGTTTGGGTGATAAATAAGTTAATAAAGTTGTGGCCCTAGTTATCCCATATACCTCTGTCTGTCTCATTATTTCAGACTGGGTGGGCAGAAGAACACTGTGTAGGTATGCTGGAAAGGGTACTCTTGGTTGAGGATTGTCCTCTTCTTGGGTACTAGACTGTCACCTAAAGACAAAATCTGGCTGTTTAACTACGGATTGGAGGCACAGTGATCATGACTTACATTTTAGTTCTTGTCTCTATTTTGTCAAAGAACAGCTGCTTAAGAGCAAGATGAAATTCAGCTTTGGGAAGACATTGTAACTTCCCTTTCCCTTCAACAACTGGGAGTGATTCTCCACCTCAGGCACTTCAATGTATATTTTGGGTTCAAAATGTCGGCTATGGAAGTAGATATTTGATTGTTCCCATGCTGTTGTCATACATATATCAGCTTAAAAGTTACTTATTTTACTTGGATTCCAGAATTTAAGTGTTTCATTTCTTTCATTGTCAGTGTTTTGGTTCTGTTATCTCTTATTAGAGATTTGTGGTTTTAGCAATGGGATCTGAAATGTTTATTGATGGTTTACCTACTTTTATAGAGGTTGTTAGCTGCCCTGGGCTTCTGTGAGAAAGGGTGGTCTCTAAATCAAATAAATTAATGGTTCTCTTTATTCTGAACAGTCCCTGTTAATACTGATGTTAAATTGTCTGTGGTTTAATAGTTGTTAAGTGACCCTGTCCCTGAGCCATAGTTCTGATTGGTACTAAGTCATATTGCTACTGAGTAGAGTTTGTTTTTAAACAAAAAAATATATATACTCTATTGGTATCTATGTGAGTAATCAAGATCGAAACAACTGGTGTGATTTTCTTTGCCAGTAATATTTATATGTATCAAGTCTAGAAAGAGGCAGTAACTCTAAATCTGGTTAAAGCTCCTGTCTTTTTCAATCAATCAGAAAGATTCACAGAACAGGACATATAACAGATAGCAATTTAGGAAGCTGGTAGTCTGTCACTATGTTGAGGAACAGATCACTGGAGAACAAATAATATTTGCACAGAGACATTGGGGTAGAAAAATCTAGACTTCTAATGCACCTACTCAGAATTTTTTCTTCTAGTTTCCTAGAAACATGATCCAGACTAGAAATGTGGGGTTAGCATTAAATTAATTTGCTACTGAATGTTCTTTAGGATCCAGTTCTAACTGCTGTAATTAGATTTGTAAGTACACAGTTAAGGGCCAATTCCTGGATCTTTTTTTCTCTCCATTACCTTGTTCCCTTCAAAAGAAATCATATTTTAGTTGTTATACGTGGGATCACAGTGCTATCTTCTGATTATGTTTCGTATTCCCACAAGTGTGATAAAATAGCAATTGGCTGAATAAACACTCTGTGGGCTTAATTACACTTGTATTCTGTGTCTACATACAAGGCAGTATTCCCTGAGCTTAACATGGGTACACATATTATATAAACTATTTTTTAAAGTTTTGACTTACGAGTGTTTAATTTCATCTCAGTGTTCTGCTGACTACATATCTAACCTGGCACATTCTTTGCAGATTTATACTATCTCTGGAGCCAGAAGGCAGAAGAATTATAGCCCAATAATTTTCAGACAGCAGCTTACTCTATTTAAACTCCACAGGTTTCTTTAAATTAATAGCAATTAGCTCACTCATATTTGTGGCGGACACATGGCACCAGCTTATAATTACCTAGTACCTTTCTAATATTTGTAGATGCTGAGCAGTATACAGAAAGAGTTGCAAGTGGTAAATTATGCATAATTAGCATTCTTTAAGTTTCTATTATCTAAAGAGAATCTTTTTACTCATTCATATTATGTCCTTCATCTTCTGATCTTAGTATGGCCTGGTACTTCAGAGAAGAAATTAAGGAGAGGGGGCTGGAATTAGCAATGCATCAGGAAATATGAAAGTAGACCCTTATTTCATCAGCAACAACAGAATCTCCATAAAGCAGCATGGTTAGTCTACATGAGATGTGCTCCCTTTGGGCCTAAAATGCTCTTCTCATTGCGTAATGCAAATAAATTGGTGGAATTCAGTATTTACGAGGGAGGTAATATACCACAGTACATAAATCAGAAGGAAGCTGGATGGGAGGGGAAGGGAGTGGTGAATGGATTGAATCACAGGCACACAAACCAGGCTTCAAAATGCATTTTACAGTAGTCTGCAATATCTATGCACCACTCGGAATACATCCTCATCAGTGATTGATGGGGATGGACATTCTCTCAAGATGCGAATGCTGCAAATGTGTAATCAATCAATCAATCTAGTCTCTGAACAGACATCTCAGGTCTGCTATCTGCATATCAGGCTTCTGTTGTTCTCCTTTGCTGCTCTGGAAATTTGCCTGGTTCTTGTTGTTGTTGCTGTTTTAAATGCGGGGGTGGGGTGGCAGCATTCAGAATGGTCGTGTTTCTCCATGATTGTTTGATGGAGAAATTGGCTTGGTTCTAGTCTGAACAGCTGTTCAGAGCATGGCAGCATATATATAGCCTTTTGAAATTTGTCGCTCTATCTCTGGGCAGGAGATCTGGGGACACAATTTCATCAAATTTCTTCAGGTGTAGAAGAACCTCTCCAACAATTTCTCAGAGGTGGGACTAACCATTAGCAACAGCTTTGCTTTTTTCTCCCTAGGAATGTCTGTCTCTTGCACTACCACCACAAGCAGCGGCACCACCACAGAGTTCACAACCTGGCCACCATTTTTCTGCCTTCACAATTCCTTCTACATGGAATGTAGTGTACGCGGTGGGGTATCAGCCAGCCTGCCCAAAATAACAATAGAGGGCTTTTGAAAATAATTATTCAGAGTAATTCTTCTGTTCTAGAGGAACAAAAAAAAAAAATCTAAGAAAAAATGTATCCTGAGAGATTCTGGCTCAGCAGTTCTTCAGCATTCAGTACCTTCCCTAGACTTCCCAAATGTCACATTTGGAGGAAGCATTGTGCATACATAATTTGTTCTACATTATTCAGCACCTGCCCTGTAACCCCCATAGTAGGCTTACACCTTTGATGTCATCCGTCCCCATTGGGCTCCCACAGCTGGTGCCTTAGCCAGGGCAGCTTCACTTCTCCGTTGCCTTTCCCCTGCAGAAAAGATAGGGAGAAGCAAAGCAGACTCACTTGGCACTTCAAGAAACTAATTGACTTCCAAACTTCTATTGAAGCAACAAAGACCAGACAGGAGGACTGTCAGGCCAAATCTGGCCCAGAGGCTGGATTTTCCCTATCACTACTTTAAACAGATGGTGCACTTCTTATATCATTATCACATGACTGTTTTTTGTTTTGTTGTTCATTTCTTATCTAAGATATCTTTGATTAATCAGATTAATCACATATTAATTGCAGATGCCTCAGATTAACCAAATTCTTCCATGGAATTCTAGGTTTCTGTGCTTATTATTTTATTTATTTATTTATTTATTTGTTAGTAACTGCCATAGAGGTTTTTATGGTAGAAGGTAGATGTAATTTTTAATAATAAATGCATACATAACTGTACTGTTTTCTCTTAATCAAAAACATTGAAAAATAAATTTGAATTATAAATTGAACTATAATTAAATTCAGACAGAAACCTCACTGGCCTAGTCATCTATATCTTAAGAATGAACAATAAGTTTCTGTATTTGATATTCCTCTTTTTCCACATTTCCTTTAGCAGGCAATACCTTGTTTAACTTTATTTCATTATCTAATATACATAACCACATATATATATATAATATATAACCTGTATAACCAGAACATGAAATCATGAAGAAGCCCATCTGTGTTTCCTTTCCACCTGCTTGTCTTCTCAAGTAATAAATCTAATATTAATGACTGTGTCTTGAAATTCACTAAATTTACTTGGAGATATCTCTCAGTAGGGCAAAAAAAGAGTCTGCCTTCCAAGTTAAATTATGATTTGATTTTGCTGATGATAATGGAAATACTCCAAGAGTTATTCTTGCTTTCCTCTCATGGCACAGTTTGATATAGAATAGTCTTCTATCCAAGAAGACCATCTCAGGTGTGGAATTGCTCCTAATGAAATATGAACCAATTTTTGCTCTAATTTATTCCACATTTAAGACTTATCCTGAGATAGCTACTGTCCTAACCAATATATTCAAGCAGCTTCATAACACCACAGAAGATTAGGTAAAGGTAAAGGTTCCCCTTGACATTTAGTCCAGTCGTGTCCGACTCTAGGGCGTGGTGCTCATCCCCGTTTCCAAGCCATAGAGCCAGCGTTTGTCCAAAGACAGTTTCCATGGTCACGTGGCCAGCGCGACTACACACGGAACGCTGTTACCTTCCCACCAAGGTGGTACCTATTTATCTACTCGCATTTTTACATGCTTTCGAACTGCTAGGTTGGCAGGAGCTGGGACAAGCGACGGGAGCTCACTCCATCGCGTGGATTCGATCTTACGACTGCTGGTCTTCTGACCTTGCAGCACAGAGGCTTCTGCGGTTTAAGCCGCAGCGCCACCATGTCCATCACAGAAGATTAGGACCCTGCTAATCCTTCCTTTTCAGTTGGCTTCCACATACTTGGCAGAAAATGTTAGATAATGTGGGCAGGTAGCCTGAGGACCAAGATGTCAGCTATGCAGAATTCAACCAAGAAGGGAAGATTAACAGTTCCTCATCTTCTCTGGTATTATGAAGCTGCTCATCTGAAATGTGTGGTTAGTACAGTGGCTGGATGCTGTAAGTATAAGTCTGGTTTGGAGAAAACATAATTGATACATGAGTATTAATGGCAAATACTACTTTTCCAAGTATGCTTAAGTAAAAGTATTTTGAACCCTGGAAAAAAGGTGGTATATCTACAAGAGGAAGTGTAGGCTGTTGTGCATAGATTCAAATGTTACCTTTGACTTTGGCAGTCCAGATGTTTTGGACTACAACTGCCACAGTATTTTTTCATTGGAAATACAAATGGAGGATTCTGGGTATTGTAGTCCAAAACAACTGGAGTGCGGAAGGTTTACCACTCTGGCCCAGCCCCTACCCTTTCCTTCATAATTTTCTATACACAGAGAGCAAGTGTCTAAAGTGAAGAAAATTCTGCTGTTGTATAGTCTCTACATGTGAGCATGAACTCCAAGTTTCCAGGTTTCTTGCTTAAATGGAAAGGGTGGAGCGGAACTGGTAAAACCACTTCTTAAATATCTTACTTACCTTGAAAGTCCTTGACAGCACAGAACACACACATGCATACACATAGGAAAACAGGAATATCTCTGCTAAAAATGCAGCACTTTCTATGTGTGGAAAATAGAAGAGAGAGGCTGGGCAGCTTCCTTCAAGCATGAAGACTTTATTCACAAAGATAGAACCTCAGCACTTCTTAAGTATCCTCTATTATCCAATGTTTCCTTTTTAAACAATTCTAAGTTTTCTAGGAATTATATTCATTGTATATTTATTGTGCTGGCTAGATAGCTCAGTGAGTTAGGCTTTTGACTGTAGAGCCATAGGCTGGGAGTTTTGTTTCCCCACTCTGCATCCCAGGAGAAGAGTCAATCTGAGTAGCCTTTCACAAACTGCACAGTCCCAGTGCAAATTCAAAAGAAAACAATGATAAACCACTTCTGAGTACTGTATATCTTGAAAACCCTGGAAAAGATTGCTGTAAGTAAAAACTGATGTGATGGTGCGCAATTATTATTATATTTGTTGTAGAATTATGAATTCTAGAATCTAGTTGGAAACACAAGTGTTCCCTAGAAGCTAGACTTACCCAAGGGAACAAGTACCATGTTTCAGTTGTGAAAATTGTCTGTTTGCCTTTTCTACATTCCCACAGACTGTTTGTACAGGAGTCATCCAATGAGACTGGTTTGTCTTATGGGACTGGTTTTGAACCAGGAGAAGATGATCTCTCTAAAGTCCCCTGTGCACTTCCAAAAATGTCTTTGAATGGGGTTTTTTTGGGGGGGGGCACAGCTGGTTTTCAAGCAGCATGAAGGGTTGGCATGGAGAATATTCAGCTGGCCTAGTACAACATAGAAGGTAGTCATAAAGCTTGGTTGACAATAAATAGTCAAAATATTTTCAAGTATTAGAAATTGATCTATAACCCTGCTGCTTTAAAGCAGCCATCTTTTATTGGGCTCATGATATAGTACAGTGGTTTCTTCCCTTTTCTTTCTGGCTGGATGTATTTCTGTACTGTTTTGGTATTGTTCTTTGTTGATGTAGCTTATTTGGCTCAAATGAATCTTGTGCCCCATCTAGTCTTATAGTCTCAGAAGATGCCCTCCTCTAATTTTCTCCTTCCTCAAACTGTAACAAACCCACCACCTAGGAAGTAGGCCTTTTTTTAGTTTCCATCACTCCCATATCACTAAGTGCTTTAGTTGTTCCCACAGGACACCAAAAATACTGTAAACACCCCCTCCCATCAAAGGGGAGATTGTGAACAGAATGCTATGCAATGACATTTGAGTATGAATTTGCTAACCAATCTCTCTCTCTCTCTCTCTCTCTCTCTTTCTCTCTCTCTCTCTCACACACACACAGAAAGGGAGAGAGACAAAGACTGGAAATTGCTAACATTCACTTTCACTTTGTTACCACACCAAATATTACTGTGTGATTAACCAATCCATATACGTCCTGCAGTCAGGTTACAGGGAGAAAAGCCCTTTAAAAATATTAGATAACTGAAAACACCCCTCTTTAACTCAGCTGACTCATAATTCTTTCCATTGAGGCTCAGCCCCTATGAAGACTTGGTCTCACTTGTGAGCCTCCTACACCTTTTGACAAAGCACAAAGTCTCAAGCTGTCTTAAAAGACCTCCTCGTTAAAAATAAAACAAAGGGCCTTTCTTTAGTCCCCTCAGATGTAAGACCAAAGGATAGATGTTCTTAAATTTACAATATTCATTCTTATTCTCAGCTTAGAAGCAGGCAGGTGGAAGGAAAATGGAAAGGACACAATTTTATGGAACAGGAGGACAAAGTATGTTTTAAGTTGACAATGGAAAAGGCTTAGGAAAAGAGGTGACAGTCCCACTGATCTCTACTAACTGGCAATCAACACAAGACACTCTGATTTCAATCCCAATCAAGAGATATTTTTGGAGGCACGCCTCACATTTTGAGAACCACCTCTTCAGAAAATTTCTGCTTCCAACTGCATCATTATGACCTCTACAATCAACTTGCAGCATCCATACGATCCATGCACCACATTTGAATGGCAAAAAAAACATTTTAGTTGCTTGCTAAGATTCTCTCCCATGGTTTGCTTAAGAATCCAACCATCATCTTGAAGCACTGTAAGACCTTTTGGTGGTGTCTTGGCTAGCAATGAGTGGGTGGAAAGAGATGAATTTTGGTTTACTGCATTATTGTATTGTCATGTGTATTTTTCAGGATGGTGAACAGTGTCAATTCAAAGGTGCCTTCTGAAATCATTGTTAGAATGACTATCAGAGGATTTTTACATATTTCTTAGTATTGTACAAGTTCTTAATGTGCTCTTTCATCTAACATAAACTATGCATCTTATTTTTACACATTCGTTCCAGAAGAATGGTGAACAGATGCTTGAAACTGGCACTGCGACCTCCTGCCAGACTCGAGGTAGTCAACTCAGCCGGCCCTCCACTCTAAACCTGGTGTTGTTGAATGTCAGATCTGTATCAAATAAATCCCAGATTATGCAAGATCTGATTCTGGAGGAGGATGCAGATCTGGCATGCATAACCGAAACATGGATGGGCAGGGAAGGGGGCGTTCCCCTGACTCTTGCCTGCCCTCCCGGTTATGAAGTCCAACACCAGGGTACACTGGAGGGGCGGGGGAGTAGCCATTGTTTACAAAAACACCCTTCAGGTTTCTAGGCGCTCTGCTCTGGTGACACCGAGTCTAGAGGCCCTCCACGTGACAATTTGGGCCAGGGATGGTTATAGGGATCTTGCTGGGTTACCACGCTCCCCGCGACCCAGCCATTTCCTTACCGGAGCTGGTGGACTTCGTCTACGCAGCACTGTTGGGGTCCCCAAGGCTTTTGGTCTTGGGTGACTTCAACGTGCATGCAGAGGTGGAGGTTTCCGGTCCAGCTCTTGACTTCTTGGAGACCATGGCCTCCTTGGACATGCCCCAACATGTCAACAGCCCTACCCACGTGGGTGGCCACACACAGGACCTGGTGTTCTCCACTGAGCAGAGTGAGTGTGCTCCGATGGTGACTGACCTAGTGTCTGTCCCCTTGTCATGGTCGGATCATCGCCTAATTAAATGCAATCTCACAGTGGCTCTCCCTCCCCGCAGGGAGCAAGGACCTGTTTTAATGGTCCGCCCTCGAAGGTTATTGGATCCTATAGGATTCCAGGATACCATGAGAGGGATTCCGGCCAATTTGACTGGCGCTCCTGTTGAGGCTCTGGTTGATAGCTGGCTGGCCACCGCCAGCAGGACTGCTGACACGATCGCACCTAAACGCCTTCTCTGGCACAGAGATTGCCCTTCACCCTGGTTTAATCAAGAGCTGCGATCAATGAAGCGAAATAGGAGAAGGCTAGAGCACATATGGAGGCAGAACACAACAAAAAATAATCAAATAGTTGTCAGGATCGCGACTAACCTCTACCAATCTAAGGTGAAGGCTGCTAGTCGATCTTACTTCGCTGTCCAGATAAGCGAAGCCTCCAACCAGCAGGCGGAACTTTTCCGTATAGTTCGTGATCTATCCGGAGTTGGTCATAGTGACTGGCCTCCCATTAGCATCTCACCTGACCAATTTGCAACCTTTTTAAAATCAAAAGTGGAGACCATCCGCCGGGATCTTACCCCCTATTTGAAAACAGTGGATCAAGCAGAGACATCCAGTGCTTGGTCTTGCCCGATGAGACTTAACCACTTTCAGCCTGTGACGTCAGACATGGTGGACAGAGTGCTTGACCGCTGTCGCGCCACTACCTCCTCCCTTGACCCTTGCCCAGCCTGGCTAATCAAAGCAGCCAGGCCTATAACATCTGAATGGGCTATGGCAATAATTAATGGGTCTCTCCAGGATGGCAAGGTTCTCCTTGCCCTCAAGGAGACACTCATTAGGCCCATTAGGAAGAAACTGAGCTTGGCGGCAGACAATATTGGTAATTATAGGCCCGTCACCAATGTTTCTTTCCTCAGCAAGGTAGTTGAGAGGGTGGTGGCCGATCAGCTGCAGGCTCTTTTGGATGAAACCAATGCTCTGGATACACTCCAGTCGGGCTTCAGGCCGTGCCACAGCACGGATGCTGTGCATTCCCCTCTCCCACCTCCTCTACACATTCATCCATTCCCTCAGCAAAACATGCTTCTCTCCCTGCCTCCTCAGTGTGACTGCCAACTCATTAATTGGAACATGCACTTCCCTTATCTGCATCCTCTGACATCTGTCCACTCAGACGAAGTGGCAGGGCAGGGAAGGCTGTAGCGCTGCCTTTGAGTGGGTGGCCATTGGAAGAGGTGGAGGAGGGAACCACATGTTGCGATTGGTGAGTGGGCAGATGTGCTGAGGAGGTTGGAAGGAAAGCGTGCTTTGCCCAAGGAATGGGTGAGAGCACAGAATAGGTGGGTGAAGGTGCCTGGTGCCTAGGGAAAACCTGTCTGGGTGCTGCACCAAACTGGGCCAAACCACCAAACTGCGGTTCAGGCCCATCTTTAGACAGAGATAGTAGTACAACAAAAACTGACATATCATCTCTTCTTGGTGCATTATCTTGCTGCTTTTTTTGGAAGAGCTGAAATGTCATATATATGCTTGTGTGTGGCTGGCACTCTTCTGTTTCTTATACCTCATTCTATAACTTTAATAAAGTCAAGTTCAAGCAGCTTTGGGAGTTTGGAATTTATGGAAACTAAGATGAAGGGAGGGGCTCCCTGCCTTTCCCACCCTGGATGGGCATGGCTGTGTTCACATGTGCATATTTTATCTAATTTCTTATATTGACTAAATATTTTTTCAACTACACACTTTTTGGAAAGTGTTTCTTTTTTACAATAGGCTTGTTGTTTTGTCTGTATTTTATTCTTCATATCAAAACCCACAAAAATTATTTTCCATTCCTAATTTCAAACAATGTCTACAGATGATTATTTCAAAGGCATCATCCATGCAGTGAATATTTCCCACACCAAATAAACACACTGCACTGATACACAGCTGAGGTATTTTTCCCCAGCACTTGCCTCAGCAGAAAGAAAAGTTACTTCTAGATTGAACAAGAAAGAAACAAAGAAAAATCTCACTTGAAACTGAGAAAAGTAATACAGCTGTAGATCTATAAAACATTTATATACAGGTGGGAAGGTTTGTATTGTTAAAGGACTTTGAATGCCTGGACAGCTGCACTGATGATGAATCCAGCCTATTTTTGGAGGCAAGTGGAAATCCAGTGGAACACTGACCTTTACAGATGCATGACCTGCAGGAGGGTAGAAACATGAAAGACTGTGTGACCATTTTATTTTGCTGTAACATCGCTGTGGCAAGCAAGCCAAGACAAAAGCAAGAGTGATTAGATAGACAGCAACCCTCAGCTGCTTTTGTAGCACAGGAAATTGCCAAAGGAGTACAAAAGCCAACCTAATGCTTGGATGAATTTCCTGCAGTTTCCCAGCTGCCTCTGAAACAGGAACACGGAACTCGTGTGTGTGTGTGTGTGTGTGTGTGTGTGTGTGTGTGTGTGTGTGTGTGTGTGTGTGTGTAGAAAAAAAATACTGCCCCCACCTCCTTTGTCTATTGCAAAAATGTTATTGTTAGTGGTGCAGGTTACAATTTTCTTCAAATTCATTATTCTGTCAACAAATAACTGAGTATTCCCACCAGAGGTTGAATTAGGAATTAGAGATGGGCACTAACTACCAAACCAGTTCATGCCAGTTTGTTCTTTAGCAGGTGTTTGGTGCTTCCAAGCCTCACCTCCTTCAGGAGGTGCCCATTCAGAGGCAATGCCTCCTCCAGGCGTTGCCTCTTAGTGGGCGCCCACCAGAGGAGGCAAGGCTCGAAAGTGATGAACACTTGTTCAGCTGAAGGACGAATTGGTATGAAGCACTGGTTTGATGGTTTGTGCCCATCTCTACTAGAAATGCTAAAAAGAACCTAACATATATTTCAGCATGTTAAGATTGCTATTCATGACTCATAGTTTCTTGAATGACACAATTACAAAACACACACACACACAGAGAGAGACTCCTCCTCCTCTTTGTGCCATCTTGTGTGCCAGTTCTTCTGAATTTGAGTTTGAACAGAAGATTAACTAAAAATAAATCAGGAAATCGAAGAACACACAGTATGCAAAAGCTTCCGGCTCCTTCAGTATAATCTCAAACCTGCCCTCCAGTTTATGTCACCAATGTGTACATGTGCAGTGATAATACATTGCAAAAAGCAATCTTGATATGAAACCCAGAGGTGTGTACATGCCTTCTTGAACTTTTCAAGCATATTTGTAAGAAGGGAAATAGGACAAGGATACTTTTGCAAATTTCTTCAAAAGGGTGGAGAAATTCTCACTAATTATGGTAAGATGTAAATGTTATTCTTGCTGCTGCTTCTGTGTTGCAGATGGTCGTTTGTTTTGGTAGCACAAGGGTTAGCCATAACACAGGGGTTGGTCTCATGGTTTTAGGCTTCATCTGGTCTCAGGCCCACCCAAGACCACCCCATATTCCCCCCAAGTTTTAGAAAAGTTTGAAAACAGCAATTTCAGGTCCCTCTGCAACCTATGATGGGGGCTAGGATCAAAAATTGGGCCCTCAAGCTCCCTAAGATTGTCCACCCCTGCAGTAGCAACAGCCCCTGTGTTGGTAGCCTTGCCACCATTCTGCAATCTCTGTAGCACTTCAGGCCTAAACAGCTTGCGACCTCAGTACCTGGCAGAATGCTTATTCCCAGTTGGGACTACCCACCCTACTCGCTGCTTTCAGGCAGGATGGCTGAGGATGTTGACCCCGAGAGAGGCCCGCAAAGAAAATAAACAAACAGAATCAGAGGACCCTTGCACAGATCTTTCTCTTTTTATATATAAAAATGGAACAATTAGGAAATACTTCTGGCACTAAATCCAGTTGCTACTCCCAACTAGAGAAGACCCATTGAATGCATGGGACTTGAACAGTTAGGTAAATCCTCAGTCTGGACTGACAGTTGGGGTTTTCCATTGTTTCTTCAGTCTAATTAATAGCAGCTCATCACAAAGTTTCATCATAAGCAATTCGAATCACCCTAATTCATCTGTTTCCTCTTTTATACTGCCAAACAAAGCAACTTCATCAGTCTATGACATTAAACTGAAATGACGTACCCACACTCCTGCTTAGCATTAGAAAACGGATAATAGGCATCTGCCAGATCTTCCATACTTTGAAATATTTTTCTGTAGTGCAACAAGTCAGGTAAGACTGACCTTGAGATCAGTCGTGCACATAGTGTGAAAATGCAGGCCCTCTAAGGCTTTCTGCAAATCACTTTCCTTTTCTATCCCAGGCAGCACCTGCCACTCGTTCATCATTTCTGTGACACGCTAAAAGCCAAGTGCCAATGCATTTTGCCTCCAGACCTGCAATGGCATTTCCAGAGAAAAGGTGTAATTTGTGACACGGGAGACAGAATGGAACTGCAGAACTTCACCCCAGGATCTCTGTCCATGCTTTATAAGGCCCTGAAAGGATTAGAGAAATCTACCCAACGTGGCAGAGCATTTGTAGTTTTACCATCATTTTCAAAGAAAACTGATGTTTTCTCAAGGAACTTCATTTCTCTGTTACTTCAGTTTGTATTTATCAAGTATTAAATCAAACTCTTATTCCGAAAGTATTTCTGTCTATCAAACAAACATATACTAAGGATTCCCATGCCCTCCATGGGAAAGGAGATGTCACAGGGCCTTGTGGGCTTGGTCATCATCACATGAAAAAGAAAGAAATAAGTCCTGAACTTATTTGACCAGATGGTAACAATTCTGGGAACAAATTTAAACTATGAACTTGCCACCTTATTGATGTTTAATTCCTATACTAATGACATGGAAGTAACTTTTTAAGCTCTCTAAGAGCAAGAGGAACACATATAAACACCTTAACCTGTGAGAAGGGAGTGCTATTGTTTAATAAAAAGATGAAGAAAGTTCAAGGAGAAGAACTTCTCATACAGAAAAAGATGCAACAATGTCTAAAAGGATTCTTTTATATTTCTTTTTGGTGGTACAGCATAAGTTCATAGTCACAGAACTTTATTGCGACAAACTGCAGAACAGTATATATGTGGACATACATCAAGAAGTCACTTCAATTCATATTCAGCATACTGGCTTTCCTTCAAACAAAGTAAGTAAATTAATAAATAAAATATTGTGCTTACCAATGTAGAGCTGTGTCAGATCAGTGATGCAACACTGAGACTGTCTTGCAAGCTCTTTAGTTTGTTTCTTTTACCCCACTGGGCATTTTGTTTTATTTCTCAGTGTAATCATGAAATGCCCCCAGTGCCAGACGATCTTAACAACTTTAGTCTGATTGCTAATACACCATTCCTGGGCAAGGTGATTGAGAAGGTGGTGGAAAATCAGCTCCAGACATACCTGGAGGAGCAAAATTGCCTTGACCCATTGCAGTCTGGATTTAGGCTGTGATGGAGTACTGAGACAACACTGGTTGTGCTGCAGGATGATATTTTAAGGGAGGCTGACAGGGGCAGATGTACGCTGTTGGTTCTCCAGGATCTCAGTGGATTTTAATACCATTGACCACGGTATCTTCCTGGACAATTTCTCTGAGGTTAGGGCTGGGGGCTTAGCATTGAGCTGGAACCAATCCTTCCTCAAGGACTGTGTCCAGAGAGTTCAGCTAGTGGAGCAGGTGTTGGCCCCTTGGACCCTAAGGTACGGGGTTCCCCAGGGGTCGGCATCCCTGATGTTGTTTAACATCTACATTTAACGTCTACAGGGGAGTTCATTAGGAGTTTTGGAGTAAGTGTTATCAGTACACTGATGACACACAACTCTATCTGTCCATTACCACCTCTATAGTGGATGCCATCCAGATGGTCAAGGGCTGCCAGGCTTCAGTACTGGAATGGACCAGGGTTAACAGGCTCAAACTAAAACAGCTTCAGGAGTAGATTTGCCTGGCCCCCTCCCTGTGAATAATTTGGAGGTGATTGAAGACATGGATCTTCAGAGAGGTTTTCCACACCTACCCTAGTTGACCACCCAATTTTCATCCACTTTGTTCTGTGTATTTTGGTTGGCACCATCTGTTTTTATAGTTATTTTTATAGTTATTCACTCATTTATTTTTACTGTCTTTAATGTGTCATGTGTCATTTTTATTTCTGTCTGATGTTGTATCTATTGTACACCACACAGAGTAGTGCCTCGTGCACTAATGGAAGTGGTATACAATCTAAATAAATAAATAAATCACTGTGCCTGCTCTTCCTAAGGGCTAAAAGCGTATTGCTACAGCAACTTACAGGAGAAGGAGGGGATTGGGATGGAGTGAGAAAGGGAAAAAGGAGGGGAGGAGAGTGGTATGTATAGTGTCAGGCTGATCCTGGAGGAAACTGAACCAATGGGGAAGTGCAATGTGGAGTCTTGCAACAGGTTAACTTCTATTCTTGATGTGCATGACTGAAGAGATTTGGACTGCAGAAGTCACTAGGGTCCTGGTTTGAAACAGTGCAAAGTAAGCCAATTAAATCCAGTGTTCCTCCCCTGTGTAGCCACACCCCAACAACCCTTTTTAAAAATGCTTTTCACAATTAGTATCCAATTGCTTATTTAGTCCTTCATATAGCAACCAATTAAGGATGATGAAAAAAATGAGGCAGAAAGTGAACAAATAAAAAGAATAATGTTTTGAAATGGTTGGTATTGTTCTTATTGAAATGAACAGCAGTTTCTCTGAAGATGATGAAATAATCACTGCAGCGGCATCTGTTGATGACCTGAATTTTGAGCAAGTAAATCCACTTAGCTCCTTAGGAATTGGAGGGCAAACCAGACAGAACAAGGATTTTCTGTTGCCAAAAATTTCTTAGAAAACAGAACAACCTAAATGTATTTCAAGAAATTTACCTCCGAGGTCTGGTAATTACAGACACATAACAACTTGGTGCTGCTACAAAGATTTTTGTCTGTAGCACAGTCATCTGCAATAAAAAATAGTTTAGATTTTTTAGCAAATTATTTTCACTTGCATTTGAAAAAAGAAATGATAGCTCACGTTGAGTCCGATGGATTTGTATTTTGCTTTATCTTTCGAAAAAAACAAAAGCTGCAAGTAAGTTTTTAGGTATTGTGCTTTTTTTGTAGTGTGAACCTACTATTAAGGAAGCTTTGTTGTGTGTTTGTCAAGGTTTCTGATCAATTTACAAAACAAAGTCTATTATGCTCTAACTCTATCACAAAGTGAAGGACTCAATTTCATGGACTTCAGCAAGAAAGTTCCTCATATTGCTCTCAGCATGGTTCTCCCTAAATGCTTGACCACGATTAACCTGTAATGCATTCTTACTTTTTTTTTAAACCTGTGCTTTTATATTGGTGTTATCGTGATGTAAGATTAAAATGGAACGTTAAAGAAAACGAGCTCCACACTGTTTTTTAACTTCCTAGTAATAGCAAACAAACAAAACAACACGTTGTTTGCTCTCATCTGTTATTTCCTTGTTCACTTTGTCCTTGACATCTTTTCTTATGAAATAAAAAATATGCCAATGTGGGAAACTTCTGCTTAAATGTTGTAGCTGCATTCTGTTCCAGTGACGTGCATACACTCCTGGCAGGAAGCGGCAGCTGCCAGCAAGCAGGGTAACCCCTTATTATGCCCTTTCGTTAGAGGTAGAGCATAAGATCAAAGGGTTATTTCAGCCAATCCTAGTTACGATTAGGTAACTAGTATCCTATCTGAATTCTAACAACATACTATGTAACTCATGCTAAGTCAATAAAAAGAGTTCTCAGGGCCTTGCCTGTAGGCTCCGCTGGCTCAGACATCCGCTGTCGACTCTTTTGTTCTTTCTCTAAGGTAATTAGCCTTCCTTTGTTCCGTGATCACCTACATGCCAAGTCATTTAATTCCTGCTATTCAGCCTGCCTTTTCTTTCACATTCACCCTTACATAGCTAAGTTAACACATTCTTTTCATTGTGAAAGAGTGAGTGGCAAAATCACTGTAGTTACCTCCCCCTGACCTGGCCCTGGAATCATCTCCACTAGTGAGTGAATGGCTATGGGATGACATGGCATGCCTTTCCCCCTGAAACACCAAACTTGGAAATATGACTACCCTATTTAACAAGGACAGTTGTTAAAAAGGTACCCTCATACCATATCCCATAAGATTTTCCTCCAGCCTATGGGAGCAGCTTTTTAAGGATCATGAATACTGCCGTAGATTGGGTATACTGGCAAGGACTGGTGCCTTGCCTTATGCCTTTTGCTAGGGATGCCAAAAAGCTTCCAAATTGGTGTTCATGTTTTCCTTGGGAAATGTAGGGATAGTATTAGTTTCCAGGAGATAAGACCAGTTTTCTGATGATTTAAGAAACCTCATTTTCCACACTAAACAGGCTGAAGGCACCATTTGATTTTTGGACATACTTAGATGCCAAAACCTCCCCATTTCAGCAGAACATTCAGGGAAATCCATCAATTCTCACTTTAACATTTTACCCTATTATGCAAACATATGCAAATTAACACACTACTTACTTATCTAGACTTGCATATGCAGTGTTTCATGCATTGTCCTATCTGTGGAACAGAATACAGAAACAGCCAAAACATATCCCTCTCTTCTCAACCAATTGCTTACATCACATAAGCCCAATTATTTTCTTTTTCTTATTGTGGGCTACTGTAGCAGCTTGTTTCTGAAAAGGGAACTCAGTAAAATCATATGAATACAAACTATATTTGGAATAGGAGGAATTCTGGAATGGATTCTAAATAATATGTGCTATGCTAGGATTTGTTGGCATCTTATTTTTGCAGTATGACTAAAACATCTGGACTTTAGAATCTCTGTTTTGCTCTGGAAAGCTATGTGAGGCATGGGACTCAAGGAGGAAGTCTTTAATTACCAAAAATCCCCACCTGCTGGTATAATCAGAGATTCCTTCTGCAGCCCCTGAGCTTCCATGGGATGAAAGGGATTACATGGGCTTTTGGAAAGCCATGGGCCAGAAATAGGAAGTTGTTAATTACCAAAAATCACTTTCTGCTGCTGAAATCTTCACTTTTTTGCAGGTGTAAATCTCACAACAGGATTTCAGCATTTCTTTCTTCTTTAATTTCCAACCGCTTTTGGTCAAATCGTAGTTCTGCCTATCAGGCACAATTGCATTAATACAAATGTTTACTTTTCCCATTCTCACATATGAGGATATGAGGGTGTACATTTTTTCTCCATGTCCTACAAGAGTCTGTGATATTTCCTGGCATTCTTAATGATTTTTTTTTTCATTGATGGGAATGATTGTTGCATGAATTGTACAATTGTACTAGTGGCACTGAGTTCTTGCATGAACTTTTGGGTATTAGAAACATTGAATAGACTTTTTAAAAGCAATTAAGTCTTATTCTGTGTTTGATGTGTGTATGTGATTGACTTCTCAAAGGAAAGGACACTAGTTCTACCACATAGACATTGGTAGCACAGATACACCTCCATAATTTTTGTGACACAAATGATAGCTGTAGGAATGGCCATGGTGGAAGTACTATCCATGAAGCACTTCTGTGGGTACTTGTGTAACAGTCAAGCTGGAGCCATACATTTTGCAGTTCCCTTTTTCTCAATGTAATGCCCAGAAAACAGGTGTGATGCAAACTTATACAGGTGTGATGCAAACTTAAGCCTGCACAAACAGGATTTGAGCCAAGCTGCACAATATTGAGATCTTCACAGGGGGAAGAGCACTTTTATCTCACTTTCATTATGAAGATGCAGTACCTTTGAAGGCTTGAATATTCCTCATCAAGAGGTCTCACAGTGTCAAAATGGCCTTAATCAATGAGAAAATGAATATACTGAGCTCTCTTCAGACCCCTGTGTCACCTACAGTCTAAATTTGTCCTGTTGTATGTAGTCCTCCAGCATCACCTCTGAAATTTCTGACAGGGTCTGTTGCACATGGAACAATCTTTGGCTTGTCCAAGTGGAAACTGCAAATTCTACCCATGTTTACTCAACTTCCTCACCTACTCCAATCATAACTGTATTATCTAACTAGCTTCTCTATTTTGTATTAAAGACCCACATGCTGAGTACTCTTGCCTGTACTCTGGATTATAGCAAACATTATTTGGTCAAAACCTTGAACCATATTTGGTTAGAAATGTCTGGGACTGAGCCCCAGCCTTGGCCAAAGCCTGAATTACTCACTGGGCTTGATTTGGACCTATTTTTCCAAGATCTAGATTGAAGCAAAATGGCAAAGTAAGGGGAATTTACAAATCAATTTAGTTTCAACACACAAATCAGATCCATCAGATGGGACACAAATCACTTCAGCTTACCCAAAATGTAAAGGTGCTTAATATGCCAACTTCTGAAGCTAGCTGTTTGAAATTTGGCAAGCTTATTCTTCTTTTTAGAACACATCTACTATTCATATTTCATATATCTTATTGCAAAAACAAAACAGTTATAGGCATTTGGTTTTTTTAATAGAAGGCAATTGACGTCTTTTCAAACTAATTCAGATCTGGGCCATAAATCAAATTGGAAGGTTACAAAAATCACTCCAGACCAAATTACAATCCATTATAGAGCCTTGAATTGGCATCTGAAGTGAACTGGAGGAATTATGTACAGCTTTAGTAATAGCCCCTTCGTATAAACATAAAGCAGCACATCCCTATAGTGCCTAAAAAAAATAAGGACACTACATGTGTTAGCAGGTTGTACAAATACACAATATTGCATATTGTCATGGACGTTTGAATGATGTGGACATGTAATAATGGACATTTTGTGTGTGCTACCTGATTTTTTTTCTTCTTTGTTGAAGATTGCATTTGTAGAATAAGGGCAAAAAAGGTTCCCACCTCACCCCATGTTTTGTATATCGTTAAACTAATATATTATGGTTTACTGACCATTTGCTTTGTTGTTTGTCTTCCCTCTAAATGTTCGCATGAAAGAAGGTATATGAATACTTTGTTCACGTAATTATCTTTCATTGGCTGAAATCCTGTTGGGGAGTTTCTGCCTGAACAATGAGAATGATGCCATGATCAGCAGCAGATTGCTATTGATTAAAGATTTCCTTTTCCACTCTTGGGGTGTGTACAATTTTGTCACATTGCATGTCGACCATGCACACTCCAGAATGGGAAAAGGAAGCCTTTAAACAGTGCCAGTGACAGACTGACAGTGTCATCTCTCCTATTGTTCAGGTAGAGCTGTGCAATAGGATTTTGGTCATTAAATGCTATTCTCACCAAGCTGTTTACTGAACACTGCTGACAAGATTGTCAGGTTGACAGCATCCCATTATGAGATTTCAAAACCAAAATCTGAGACTAAGGACACATTCTGATGCCACAGACTCTGGACAGCTAGAATTCTGAGAAAGAAAGAAAAACTGCATCTGGGTCTGAAGACTGTGGAAATAAACACAAGAGGAATCCTGTTAAATTGGGCAGAGTCTTAATAAAACCCAGCTCACCAGGTAATATAGCAACCCAGAACCAGGGGGGGGGGAATCATTTTTTTGGCAGCTGGCTATGTAGCAAAATGTGCCAAACAGCTGTAGTGATTTGTACAAGTTCTTGTAAGAAGTCCCATGAGTTGCAATGCTCATGCTCCACTCGCTACCTTTCTTCAAATGGCACAATGATATTTATGTCCCCTTTGGCCCTCTCCCCTGTCTCCTTTGCTCCTGCCTTTTGTGTGTGACAATGTCACACAAGCACAACACACTTAAAATGAGCTCTGGCATCAACTGCATATGGGCGAAGATGAGTGTCCAGGTTTTATCAATGGCTCTTACACAGAAGTCAGACCTTTTTATTCTGCAATGAGATTTGCCTTATAATTTGTCCCCCTGCCTAGAAACCAGAGAAACATTTATATTCCCTGAGATTCCAGCTGGTGCCTTAGACCTGGCAACCATACCTGCTGACCTATGCTAAATAGTTTCAGGTTGTCAATCTCTCAGGAATTAGAAGTTAACTGTAAGAAAGTAATTTGTGGACGAGTGATTCTTGTTAATTTACACCTTACCTGCCATCACTCTGCCTGCTCAATTACCTCTTTGTTTCATTCTAATCAACTCTTCCAGCTTGCAAGCAGCCACTGAGACCCTTGCCTTGCCTTGCCTTGCCTTGCCCTGTCCTCCTCTGCCCAGCTGTGCCCTGCCCTGCCCTGCCTTGCTTTGAAGAAAAGGAGGCAACATGGTTTTGTTACTGCTTCATGCTTTTGATTTTTTTGGACTTGGAATGTGTTTTGATAGTGGTTGCTATAATAGGATCAAAATTACTCAAAACATGTGTACATTTAAAATGTTCATCAATGGCTGGCTTCAGTGATTATTCAGCCAAAACAAAATATGCATGTAGTATACATAAACATTTTGATTCTTTTCCAGAGAAAGTGAATTGGTCAATTAAAGTGGAGTTAATTAAGAATGAATGCTTAATTAAATTCAAGTGGCCATACAAGGGATGCAGTAATCTCTGGACTGCTGTTTTGGATGCTGTTGTTTGGGTGTTTTTTTCAGAGCACAAACTACACAAAAATAATGGAGGGAATTTTAGTTAATAATATGTAGGATACAAAAGAAGAAATAACTTATGTAAATACAGCTGAAAGTTGTCATTCCATCTTCTCTACATTCCCATCTCTATTTCTCTCTCTCTCTCTCTCTCTCTCTCTCCCTCCAGATGTGGAACACATGTTTCTGAACTTTATAATGTCATTTGTTTCCTAGACCTAAAAATAAGGCCAAGACTTAAGTTTGAGGTTCCATTGCAGCCACCATGAATAGATTTAGGGCATACACTCCTCATTTGTTGGTAACATAAGCCATACAGCATATTTCCTTAAGAAGCTACAGAGTTGGCGCAACCTTTGTATATAAAAAGAGAATAAATATTGAACATTTTGCTTCTCCTAGTAGCCAGCCAGATGCGTCTGAAATCTCATAAACAAAGTATGACAGTGGGAGCCATGCCTATTGGTTGTTGCCCATGTCAGCTGATTGTCAATATACTGTATCTGATTATGGAGGTTCTAATCATGTATACTTACTCATTTGCGTAATTCTTTCCTAATCCATTAAATAACAATGAAAGCTACAAGTTAATTTAAATTAGTTTTTTATAGACTAATTTAAATAGCACAGTGGTTCCCAATCTTGGGTCCCCAGATATTCATGGACAACAACTCCCAGAAATCCCGGCCAGCACAACTAGTGGCCAAGGCTTCTGGGAGCCTATGGGGACTCAAGGTTGGAAAATGAGATGGCACAATAGAAAATACAAGACAAAATGGCTAGAACCCTTAAAATATTTTCATTTTCCTCTTCCATCTCCTCTTTAGATCTACTGGATTCTATCATGACTTTTTAGCAAAGGTCATGGAAAAATTGGAGAAGCACTAGTTTCTCATA
The DNA here is from genome assembly GCA_037013535.1 of Intellagama lesueurii. Taxonomy (NCBI): domain Eukaryota; kingdom Metazoa; phylum Chordata; class Lepidosauria; order Squamata; family Agamidae; genus Intellagama; species Intellagama lesueurii. Next base: position 50,517,083 of record JBAJHW010000003.1, on the reverse strand, counting down.
GAGCCATTGTTTTGTAACAGGTAGTTTGCACAAGCAAATTAATGTTCATATATTCAAAGGTGAATACAATTATGACCTATATCTCCTCATAAATCTTTGTTCTATACCTGATGAAGTGAAGGCTTTTGTAAATATAATGCTAATCATAAGGAAGATGCAGAAAAGAGAGTATATATACTACAGTTATAGCTATAGCTGTTTGATACTATTGTACCTATTATAACTCCACCCTACAGAATCTTGCAATTTGTAGTATAGCAAGCTCCTTAGAGCACGCTAAATGAACAGTGCAAAGAAATTGAGGAAAATAATAGAAAGGGAAAAACCAGAGATCTGTTCAAGAAAATTGGAGATATTAAAGGAACATTTTGTGCAAAGATGGACATAATAAAGGACAAAAATGGTAGGGACCTCACAGAAGCAGAAGACATCAAGAAGAGGTGACAAGAATACACAGAGGAATTATACCAGAAAGATCTGGATATAAAGATCTGGACAACCCAGATAGTGTGGTTGCTGACCTGGAGCCAGACATCCTGGAGAGTGAAGTCAAGTGGGCCTTAGAAAGCATGGCTAACAACAAGGCCAGTGGAGGTGATGGCATTCCAGTTGAACTATTTAAAATCTTAAAAGATGACGCTGTTAAGGTGCTACACTCAATATGCCAGCAAGTTTGGAAAACTCAGCAGTGGCCAGAGGATTGGAAAAGATCAGTCTACATCCCAATCCCAAAGAAGGACAGTGCCAAAGAATGCTCCAAATACTGTACAATTGCACTCATTTCACACGCTAGCAAAGTTATGCTCAAAATCCTACAAGGTAGGCTTCAGCAGTATGTGGACCGAGAACTCCCAGAAGTACAAGCTGGATTTCAAAGGGGCAGAGGAACTAGAGACCAAATTGCTAGCATGCACTGGATTATAGAGAAAGCCAGAGCGTTCCAGAAAAACATCTACTTCTGCTTCATTGACTATGCAAAAGCCTTTGACTGTGTGGACCACAGCAAACTATGGCAAGTCCTTAAAGAAATGGGAGTGCCTGACCACCTTATCTATCTCCTGAGAAATCTATATGTGGGACAGGAAGCAACAGTTAGAACTGGATATGGAACAACTGATTGGTTCAGAATTGGGAAAGGAGTACAACAAGGCTGTATATTGTCTCCCTGCTTATTTAACTTATATGCATAATACATCATGCGAAAGGCAGGACTGGATGAATCCCAAGCCGGAATTAAGATTGCCGGAAGAAATATCAACAACCTCAGATATGCAGATGATACCACTCTGATGGCAGAAAGTGAGGAGGAATTAAAGAACCTCTTAATAAGGGTGAAAGAGAAGAGTGCAAAAAATGGTCTGAAGCTCAACATCAAAAAAACTAAGATCATGGCCACTGGTCCCATCACCTCCTGGCAAATAGAAGGGGAAGATATGGAGGCAGTGACAGATTTTACTTTCTTGGGCTCCATGATCACTGCAGGTGGGGACAGCAGCCATGAAATTAAAAGACGCCTGCTTCTTGGGAGGAAAGCGATGACAAACCTAGACAGCATCTTAAAAAGCAGAGACATCACCTTGCCGACAAAAGTTCGCATAGTCAAAGCTATGGTTTTTCCAGTAGCGATGTATGGAAGTGAGAGCTGGACCATAAAGTAGGCTGACCACCGAAGAATTGATGCTTTTCAATTGTGGTGCTGGTGGAGACTCTTGAGAGTCCCCTGGACTGCAAAGAGAACAAACCTATCCATTTTGAAGGAAATCGACCCTGAGTACTCACGGGAAGGACAGATCCTGAAACTGAGGCTCCAATACTTTGGCCATCTCATGAGAAGAGAAGACTCCCTGGAAAAGACCCTGATGCTGGGAAAGTGTGAAGGCAAGAGGAAAAGGGGATGACAGGGGACGAGATGGTTGGACAGTGTCATCGAGACTACCAACATGAATTTGACCCAACTCCGGGAGGCAGTGGAAGACAGGAGGGCCTGGCGTGCTCTGGTCCATGGGGTCATGAAGAGTCGGACACGACTTAACGACTAAACAACAACAACATGCTCCTTAGAATTATCTTTAAATCTGCTTTGAGAATACACATTGTGTTACACATTCTCAGTTCCACTATATGGCCTAGAATTGAGGATTTTGACACAAATGGTCATTAAAAAGATAGAAGCATTTGAAATGTGGATTTATTGCAGCATGCTTCAGATTTCTTGGACTAAGAGGATGATCAATGAAGAATTATAAAAAGGCTTTTGAAGACTAAGGAATTATTGAACACATGAAATAAAATACAAAAAGGTGGAATGCTTCAGTCACATAATGAGAAATGAGAGAAAATGACAGGCAGTTTTTTAGTGCTGATCATTGAAGGCAAAATAAACAGAAAAAGAAGAAAGGTAGGAGAATAACTTATTGGCCAAAATCCTGTTGCTTAGTGATGTCTAATAAAGTGGTTTAGTGTGTACCCTGAAAATCCAGCCAAGGACTCATTAATTACCAGTGAAAAGCCACTGAAAGTTACACCATTTGGCTTCTATGGGCATAACTTCCACACACCACCATTTTTCACTCCCTCTGCAGGCATAACTACAGGATTTTGATCATTGGCTGAAGAAACATGGGTACTGGTTTAGACACAACATAACATTGCTGTTTAGGACTGCTGCCTCCAGAGTCAGAAAAGCCATAACAACATCCACCTGCTGGTGAGAACACAACAAGACTAAGAGAACTATAACACTATCCTCTGAATTAGAGCAGAGAACTATCTCACCAAATAACAAATCCGAGGATTCCCTAAGATGCAGCCATATCAGTTAAAGTTCTACCAACTATATAACTTTATAACTATGCTCTCTGTGTGCATGTATACCATATGCCATCCAGTCACTTCCACTTTATGGTGACCTTATGACTTAAGAAGTTCATTAACAGTCCTGCTTAGGTCTTACAAACTAAAGACTGTGCCTTATTTTCTTGAGTTTCATTTTTTTCTAAAATATTTGTCTTTTCCAATGGGTTTTGTCTTCACTTAACATGGCTGAAGTATAGTAGTCTTTCTTTAGACTTTTAAACTTCTAGTGAGAGTTCAAGGCTTGATTTGATCTAGAGCCCACCTATTTGTGTTTTTTTTTCCTTTGGTTGTTGTGACAATCGCCCCATGTCACTCATGCCACTCCAAGTCATGATCTAATTTGCATGAGCCTATGAGAGGATTGGAGGGACGGAGTCAGCGGATATATGAAGCTTTGGCGGGAGAAGGAGGAGTCAGATAGAAAGAGAGAGAGAGAGAGAGAAATAGAGATAGAAAGAGAGAGAGAGTTAGGGCTGGTTAGTCAGAGAGAGAAGGAACAGATACTGAGAGAGATAAAGGTAGTTAAGAAAATAGGTAGAGAAGGTGGTAATTATATGGCAAGAGAAAAGTATGTAATGAGAGACCTGTTAATGATTTGCTTGTGTACAAGGTTCATCTGAAGAACTTCTGTGATTATTAAATTTGCTTCACTTCAATAAATACATTCTGTTTGTGTTCACAAAACAAGTGTCCTGACAAACGTCATTTATATTGTGGATTGAGGTAATCCACTGGTGGCAGTGAGAGGAAAATGCGACGGGAGCCTTTGTGAGGGCACAACACGTAGGTGCCACAAGGGTGAACGCCACAGTTGTTTTTTGGCAGCCTATTATATTACGACATTTGGAGCAAGTAAATATACTTCTTGTCAGTTTTTCATTTCTTAGCAGTTTCCATTTTGGTTAGTTACGGAATGTAGTATAGACAAAGATGAAATTCTCTCTCTCTTTATTTCTCAATCCTCCCTCTCAAAGTGAAAGAGAAGCAGCATAATTTTCTGCATAGCCACAAACACTTCTGGGTTCTGTCAAAGTGTTTTGTTGATGTTGGGTTTTTTTGCTGGTCTCCTCAGCAGTAAGAATTCCAGCAAAATAATTCACTCACACAGCTATCAGGAACTATCCACAGACCTGCTAGAGTAAACCTTTTCCAAATCTTTAGCATCTTTTCTTTAAAAAAAAAAAGATCACTCATAAAATGTGACAAGAGAATGGGCATTTTCTCTCCCCCCTACCCAACATGCTGGAGTCCATTATCTGTCTTGGCCTTTTAACAGATTTACAGCTCCTGGGGAGAAGTGAACAAACAGAAGGAATCCAAACAGGTGCAGTCGTCTGAAGTAATCTAACAACGTGATGAAATGAGCATGCAACACATAGCAGCACGGCAGTTGGCAGTTTCCAACCTGTTGCCCTAGTGATTTAAGAATCACATGCTCTGTCTTGGAGTCCTAAACTGTTTGGAAAAGCTGTTCTTTGGTTGATGCATGCAATGATCAAGAGTTTTACCACACATTAGCACAACTTAGTTTCAGGTCACAGGCAAGCTTTAAAGGTTGTTTCAAATGAAGCATCTAAGGTTTGTCTCAAATGATTCCTACTTTTCTTATTAACTAATGTTTTTCCCCAAGCAAAATGAGCCTTTTTAAAGCCAAAAGGGTTAATATTCCAGTTACGTTGCATATGATTATACGGATACTGAAAAGAAAAAATTCTACTGTTGTCTTCTCATATAACTCCTAAAATAGAAAAGTGTGCTCTTGAGGAAGGATAACACCTGGGAAGGATAACATCCCTGTTGAAGTGCTGAAGTGCTGTAAAGAGATCATCACCACCAAGCTGTATGAAATCTTTTGTCTTTGCTGGAGAGAAGGTGGGGTACTACAGGACATGAAGGATGCAAACATCGTCACGTTGTATAAGAACAAAGGAGACAGGGGCGACTGCGATAACTACCGTGGCATCTCTCTTCTCAGCGTTGTAGGGAAGCTGCTTGCCCGTGTTGTGCTGAAGAGACTCCAGGTGCTTGTAGACAGAGTCTATCCAGAATCACAGTGTGGATTTCGAGCTAATAGATCCACCACTGACATGGTATTCTCCCTCAGGGAGTTGCAGGAGAAATGTAGGGAACAATGACAGCCACTCTTTGTGGCCTTTTGTGATCTTAAAAAGGCCTTTGATTTGGTCAGCATGGACGGCCTTTTTAAAATACTTCCCAAGATTGGACGTCCACCTTGACTCCTTAACATCATCAGGTCCTTTCATGAGGAAATGAAGGGCACTGTAGTTTTTGATGGCTCAACATCAGATCCGTTTGACATCCAAAGCGGAGTGAAACAGGGCTGTGTCCTCATGCCGACCCTGTTTGGGATCTTTTTTTCTGTCATGTTGAAGCACGCCTTTGGAACTGCAACAGAAGGTGTCTATCTCTGGACTAGATCAGATGGAAAGCTCTTTAATCTCTCTAGATTGAGAGCGAAGACCAAAGTCCACCTGAAATGCATGCGGGACTTCCTCTTCGCCGATGATGCAGCTGTTGTTGCCCATTCTGCTGAAGACCTCCAACAACTTACGAATCGTTTTAATAAGGCCTGCCAAGACTTTGGATTAACAATCAGCCTGAAGAAAACACAAGTCATGGGCCAGGGCCTGGACTCACCTCCCTCTATTACCATCTCCACACAAGAATTGGAGGTTGTTCATTACTTTGTGTACCTTGGCTCAACGATCTCCAACACTTTCTCCTTAGATGTCAAGCTGGACAAATGCATTGGCAAAGCAGCTACCATGTTATCTAGACTCACAAAGAGAGTATGGCTTAATAAGAAGCTGACGGCATATACTAAGATCCAGGTCTATAGAGCCTATGTCCTGAGTACACTCCTGTACTGCAGTAAGTCCTGGACCCTTTGTGCATGGCAGGAGAGGAAGCTGAACACTTTCCATATGCGTTGTCTCCGACGCATTTTTGGTATCACCTGGCAAGACAAAGTTCCAAATAGAGTAGTCCTAGAATGAGCTGGAATTTTTAGCATGTATACATTACTGAAACAGCGACGTCTACGTTGGCTTGGGCATGTTGTGAAAATGGCTGACGGTCAGATTCCAAAAGATCTCCTGTATGGAGAATTAGTGCAGGGAAATCGCCCCAGAGGGAGACCACAGCTGCGATACAAGGATATCTGCAAGCGGGATCTGATGACCTTAGGAATGGACCTCAACAGATGGGAAACCTTGACATCTGAGCGTTCAGCCTGGAGTCAGGCAGTGCAGCATGGCCTCTCCCAATTTGAAGAGACACTTGTTCAGCAGGCCAAGGCAAAGAGGCAGTCCTGAAACCAGCAAAATCAGGGAGCTGGACAGGGGACAGATTGTATTTGTCTTCATATGTGGAAGGGATGTGTCACTCTCGAATTGGCCTTCTCACCCACACTAGATGCTGTTCCAAGACCTCTATTCAGAGCACGTCACCATAGTCTCTCAAGACTGAAGGATGCCTACTTGCTGTTGAGAAGGAAGCTATGATGCCTATATATGGATACAAATTAACATCTGTGAAGATCTGTGAGCTAGTAGAGACCAAATGGTTTAACTTAAGTAGGTGGATCTTTAAAAAATAAATAAGAAAAGAGGGGGCTTTCATATATGAATACCAAAGTCTATGCCATTTTAGAAGTAACTATTTCTGAATCTACCCCCCATCATCAATTTACTAAGAAAAATTAATGTACAACCACCTTGAACTCTCGTCTCTACTTAAGAAGATGCTTATAATGCAAATATTTCCCAGTAAATCTAGTTCCATTATGTGGGATGGCAATGTTGTGTCTAGCTCCAGAAAAAAAGGGGGAGACAAAATTATGCATAATTTGTCCTCCACTTTTCCAGAAGTTTCTCTATGAAAAAGGCTTCTGGTTTTCTGTTTCATTCTCAGCACTCTTTGGGTATCATATTGCTTTTTGAGCTTATTATAACATTACAAGATGGTCAAGGGTTCTGCATTTGTTTTGTTTTGTTTTTCCCACTATGCACTTCTAAATTTTCTTCTTTACCAGCTACCTATATTCCTTATCTGAGAGCCTGTCTATACTGATATATAACTTGATATATGGATCACTGTTGGCATGGTTTGGATCAAGCCAAATGACAATGTCCACGTGTGCTTCCCTTTAGATCAATCTATCCTTTCCCTTTATGAGCTGCCCTGCACCTTTCTTAACCTCTATCAGGGTGTTCTACGATCATGGTGTTGGTTGGAAGGATAAAATAAAGTCAACTTCCAGCAAGTGTGGTCACTTGGAACAAACCTTGCAGCTCCTTCCGGCATCATTTCTTGCTCATGAGAATTTATTGGCAAGATTCTTCTCTTTGAAATACTTTCCAAATAACATTTCTTCCCTATCAAATCAAATGAGAATGACCAGAATTCTGCTGGGAGAAATGTTGGGCAAAACACAAATTTGTGTTGCCAAGAATAAGGAGATAAGCATTCAGGATTTTCTATTGCTGCTCCAAATCAGATTGAGCCAGATTTCTTGGGTGTGCTTTGTATATCATTGGGTCCAACTAACTCTGTAAATTCAGCTGTGATAGGCAAAAATTCTCCAAATTTTGTTTGGTTTGGTCTTGTGACCAGGGATATTTTTAGCCGGAGATCCAGAGGACATTTGTCATGCATTGGATATGCTCTGCTCCTAAGCTACCATCCTCAAGCAAAGCAAATACTGTACCATGAAGGCTTAGGTTTCAGTGACGCTTGGTCATCCAGTGTTACTGAGGGCAGAAGGAGGCAACATAGATTGCCTGTAAGCAGAACAGAAAATGTATTACTTGCTGAGGAATGAGGCAGTGTTTTCAATTTTCAAAATCAGACTTCAAAGGAAACTCATGCTTAGGTCCTGAAGACAAATCACAAAACAAATTTGCATGCTCCCAGAGGTGAGAGAACATGCTGGAGGGGGGTGCTTTTACTAGTTATGCTTTTTCCTCTTTTAATCACAGGGTTCTATAACATCTGTTTCTGCCCTGTGGAAAAGTTTTGTCTTAATGCAACCAGATCTTCAAATGCAGCACTTTACTTTTCTTCAGAGGAAGGGATGACAACCATGAAACCATTGAACAAAACAATTGCTCTAGAGAGCAAAAAATGGAAACAGGGCAGAATTTAGGGATGCACATGGACTGTTTTATATAAGAGACAAATAAGACTTGATGTTAATCATGTCAATAGGAATTGCTACCATATTGGTGTTTGGTTTTTTTTTAATACAAGGCATAAGTCAGAGGAGTCTTTAATTTGTGGAACCTGCAGTAGATGGTGACAGGAAGTTTTAAGTTATGTCCCAGCAAAAATGCCCCCTATGCCTACTCTAATCTTAAGTAAGTGGGTAAATAGGTAAATAAATAAGTTCATCTATTACTTACTGCAGTATTGCAGTGTACCTACTGCCTCATAAGGAGCCTCATGGTGCAGTGGTTAAACTGCAGTATTGCAGCCAAAACTCTGCTCATGACCCAGGGTCAATTCCAGGTATCCAGCTCGAGGTTCACTCAGTTTTCCATCCTTCTGAGGTCAATAAACTCAGTACCCAGCTTGTGGGGGGGCGGCAATGTGTAGCCTGCATTATTAAATTGTAAAGTTCCCAGAGATTGCTTTCAGCACTATGGGGCGGTATATAAGCAACATGCTTTGATGATGATGATGATAATGATTCCCAAAGGTGAACTTAGTGTTGTAATACTAAGGACATAGAAGACTGTTCTCAAACTCTTTTACTCTTGTGAAATTTTTGGTGTAAACAAAATTACACAGAATGAAAGCTAGAGGAGTGGACGAGTGCTGTGCAAGTGGCCTATCTGAGTGCTTCACTGTGCTGAACTGGTGATGGAGAATGATTCTGAGAATAAATCCATCCTTTGTCTCCTTCCAAAATGACTTAATAGAGTGCAAGAATCCTCCACCCCTTCCTCTTCCCAGGAATATTGTAAGCTGTTAAGGATGAGAGCAGGACAATTTTTTAACCTCTGTTTTCTGTTTCTCATCGATTGACACCGTCAGCATTCCATATAGGCTGGGAACTCACAAATCTGTATATCAGGCCTTTCTCCAGGTAGTTATACCCTCCTCCTTTTTTTTTTTTTGGTGGTTCTAAATAAGCTTTTCCTGACATGATTCTTTCCATATGGCTTGTTCTGCAGCTCTTATCATCCCTGAACCTTGGTTCATGACATTTGAACTGACAGGAATTGTATGCAAAAATTGTATGCAAAAAGAGGACACTTCTGGGAGAAGGCTTAAGATACCACTCAAGTATGTAGGATTGCCACCCAATTTTTGGTAACCCAGTTTGGATTCTAGACTTAGGTCATAGTCATACTGGCCATAAGAACCAAAGTTATATCGATGCTAGTGTTATTTAAATCAATTTATACATTCCCACACACATGATGCAAGGGGGGAAATTGATTTAGTTGAGCTGCAAAGCCAGTTTTTTTTCCCCAACTGGCCAGTGAGGCTTTCCAAAATAACTCACTTCTAGAATTGATTCAAGCAGTTTTGTGGATGTGAACGCTATCATCGTTTTAATTTGTGCCTATGTGGATTTGGGGGCACAAGCAAGGCAGGGAAAGTGAGTAAGAGGCTGCTGAGGCACAAGAAGGTGAACCAACATTCGAGAATTACCAGACTGTCCTCCATGTCCTGGTGTGCTCACTCTGTGAGCACAGAGTGGGTGTAGACCATCCGCCGTGTCCTGGCACACCCGTTCTGTGTATGCACCAAGATATAGAGGGCAGTCTGTGCTTGTACTGCACTCACAGATTGAGCACTCCAGGACCCGGAGGAGAGTCTGCACCCACTCAGCGCACACAGAGTGAGCACTCCAGGATGTGGAGGATGGTTGGCATGCTAGGAGCATTGCTAGGAGGCACTTGATTTAGTGATGTATCAAAAACCAAAAGTATGCTCCGCAAACAGAACGGACATGAGTTAAAGCAATTTACATCAATGTGTACATGCCTACAGAGTCATATGACACGTGACTTTACAGAGATTTAAGAAACATTGGGACTGGTACTGATGTAAATCGACCATGTGACCAAGCCCTTATAAAAATAGAAAGGATGATTTCTGGTAGGGTGGGGGTGCGGGGTAGCGAAAGAGAGCAAGAAAAAACAAAACAGTAGAGCACTTTACAGTATACAATTGTGGAATAATGGGGCTATATTCAAAAGATTACACTCACTATATTCAAGTACAGGGGCTGACATGCAGTCAAGTTTAGAAGGTAGACAGACCATTTCATATTTCATAGTCAATCCATGTTGTTTTCCAGATTTGAAGCTTGTGCTCTGAAACAGTTTATTCAGACCAGCTGAGATTTTTTTTTATCATGAGCTTTTTATAGAAGATTTCATTGCACCAAGACAGGGTGCATTTGTCGCTTTGGGGCTCAATGAAATCCTTCGGATTTTTCAGTCAGCTTTACATGGAGCCCTAGGGCTGTCATGAAATCTGTGGTGCCATGTTTATGAGCTAATCAGCATCCCTTACCTCATGTTTAGATGGTTTTTTTTTTTTCTCTCTCTCTCTCCCATTTATATACAAAAATGCACAGCCTCACTGGAAAATTAAGCATGTCAACTGTGCACTAGTTTATGAAGTAAAAAATTAGAACCGGAAATGAGTTTCAGATATTTATCTAAAATTCTATACAGCAACATGTTTAAAAGTACAGGTTACCTAGCGGTTGCTTAGTAACCCTACTGAGATAGAAGCTGGAAACTATTATTGCATCACCCTATGTGGTTATATTGTTTTTTATGCCTTAATAAGGCAGGCTAACATGCAGACTCCAAATGCTATCACATTCTGTCATTGCAATGAGTTCTTTTAGAAATATTTCTATCATATTTTTCTTGCAATCCGTGTAATTGATTTGCGCTGACCATGTCTTTTCAATAAGCTGACTGCATCCTTCAGGAAATTAATCCTTTAATATTTCCCAACTTCAGGAAACACTTGTGACTTATGCCTTCCAACAGTAGTTGCTATGTTTCGTTTCCTATACAATTTTAGAAGGCGGTAAAAATGGAAAATAGCCAGTAGCCACAGGGTTAAAATTGAAAAGTGAAGGTGAAACAGGGCAGAGGGAAATTCACATCTACTGTGAAATTGCAGTTAAATTTGTCTTTTATGAGGTTCTCTGGTATATTAAATGGAGTTATTTTGCATCTGACTTTTACACCAGTTTTGTCAAAAGTATAAAGGAATAGCTGTTGGTGAGATGTAGTAAGCTGCCTTGAATATGATGGGGAAATTAACTTTCTCCTAAATCTATACACACACACATACACACACACACACAAGTGTTTTAAAAAATAAAAATGAAATTGATGCATTTCTTTTTCTGGACCTGGATGCAAGGGAAACGCAAGATATCAACACAATACTCTATGATACACTCCTTATAAATCTACTTGCTTTCAGATTGTGCACAACCCAGAAGTTAGAAAACACTTGCCATGCTTTAAGCACATCTGAAGCCACTCCAGTTTTCAGCATTAAGCTCCTTTTTGCATTCATCTGTCAGGGCTTTCTCTTTTTAAAAAAGAAGTATGTACAAAAATTGGCACACAATTTATATAAAATGCCCATTTCATAAATGTGCTAGTATATGTTGAACTCTACATTACAAAGTTTAAACAAGTGTGGAATCTGAACAATAGCAATGACCTGACCTGCACGTTAGCATAAGAGATGTGAATCGGATTGATTCACTTCCAAATGCAGACCACATTAAATCCAATTCTAAAGAACTATTCAGTTCAGTGTTAGATGGATTAAAATTAGCAACTGTTTCTATGTCAAAAAGCAACTGGTAACTATCAGTGGAACATGGAAGGAAGAAGCAACAGGGAAACCTGGTGCGGGTGCCAGGGTCAAGTTCATTATGAGCCAAGCCAGAATCTCTGTGGATTACGATCAATTTATATATAGTCCAGAAGTTTTTTCAAATGGGGTATTTTGCACTCCAGGCACTACAGTTCTGAACTTTCTTGGCATTATTCATATTTACTACAGAAAAGGAGATAGTTCAGAGACATTGAAGCAAACTTCTTGGACTTCCTTTGTTACTCATATATCCCATGAAATTTATTCAACCTACTAATCAATATTGTGATGTGATGCTGATTACAGGAAGGAAGGAAGGAAGCTTGAGTTAAAAGCCAACATCATTTTTCTTTTTCATGAATAAAAAAATCCAATAAATTTAGCACTTTAGATTAGGAAAGGATTAGCAAATTAAGAGTTGTGAAGCTGCCTGAACACACACAACATACAATAACCTAGAATGTGGAATTTGATCATGACAACATCAGCTGAGGTTTAAAAATGTGCCAGTGGCCTACAGATTGTCTAGTCTTTGCTGTCTAGCAAAGGAGGTATATTGCAATGCTGGTGACATATTTTATATAGAGATGGGATTTCTGGAATTTAAGGACTCCTCATTACATAATCAGTGGGAAACCCCCAGAATGAACGATGGAACCATCAAATTGGCAGGAGATAGAGAAGCCCCCACACCACCATGCCATTCCTGCACTGCTTTGAATCATTAGAAATGTGCTCCACCATACCATGGATTCCCTGTGACTCATAAAAGTGCATGGGGGAACTAGTTCTAGCAGAGCTTGCCTCCATATAGAGTATAACAAAACTCCTCTAGCACTAAGAAGGTGGATTGCAAGGTCACCATATGCCAGTTGGAGTCTCAGAGAATTGTTATACTTCTCCAGGTCTCACCTGTCCTGTCCTATCACTCTTTGCTTTTTGGTGTGATGATCTTGGGGCCATCATACTATATGAACTAAGGGAGAAAGTAGAGCGCTATCAGTGCAGTTCATGACTCTTCTTGTTGAGCAAACTCGGGCAACGACAGCCTTGGGCCTGGGGAAAACGTCCCATGGGCTGGTGGTAAGCTTTTCTAAAGCCCCAGCAGCCCCATAACCTTGGGAAATACACTCAATGTCATGTGTAGTATAGGTAAAAAATGCAAGATGCAAATCCTACCTGAAATAAACACAATTATTGCCACTCGTGAATGCATTTCCCATCAGGTGTGTTGCTGAAACCTGGCCTGTGTTGTTGTTTTCTGGCTCTAAGTTGTCATTTTGCCTGAGATGTGTGTGTATGTGTGTTTTCCTGGATTTTGGCCCATTTACTGAAAATCCATTTCCACAATCAGTCAGCCCAGAAGCATTTCTTCATCCATCTCAATCTATGCATGTTCAATTTCTGCAACTTTACAAGGGCCCTCCATTCTCAGATTGTGCCTCTAAAATCTCAGTGAATGATATGCTCCTGATCTGGCAACCCTATGGAAAACTGGAGCAAGAATTTGCAACATTCTTTTTGGCACTAAAACTTCCAGAAATCATGTGCTAGCATCAACCTTACCTATGCTAGTGGGGGGTTCCTTACCTCACTTTCCTTTTCCATCCCCCTGCTTTGTTACAACTCACCAAAGAGGACTGTGAATGAAAAACAGCTATCCTATGCCAGGATTCACTGTCTATGTTCTTAAGAGTTATCATTATACAACTGTCCATTCTATTAAGCCTGCCCTTAAATATTTCAGAGCGAAAATGTTCTTGACTGGCAGGATAGTAATTAATACATCTACTAAAATATTTCATTAGGTTATGCAGATAAAATATTGGGATTAATTATATGTTTGCTGTCTTTCAAGTCAGAAGCAAGGGCATTATTCAGCTTACAAGCATTGATAAATGCTTGATGATTAACAGAGAATAAACATCTATGATTTTCTTCTCTTTATATATTCACATTGGTTTAATGGTTTAATCAATAGTATATTCAATCTGATAATGATAGTAATGCATTATATGTAAGGTTGGGTGGGAGGGGGGAGTCTTGAAACTCCAGGTAGACCAGGCAAGGTGACTAAATTGTTAACGAGGACTGGATAGTGCAATCACATTAGGTTATTTTCCACTCAGTTTCTGAGCCCACTTAGAAGGAATTGTTGTAAACCAAAATCATCTGTTTAACTTTCTCTTTCTATATTTACCTGCCTAGACCATGAGGTCATTATTCAAATCCCTTCAGGTGTTCCCACCAAATAAGGTTTGATGAGTAGCTCTTAGACAGAGGTCTTTTTCAGTGCTCATAATCCAGTCAATCTGGGGCTGGATAGCTCAGTGGGATAGGCATCTGGATGCGGAGCCAGAGGTTGGAAGTTTGATTCCCCACTGTGACTCCTGGGAGAAGAGCCAGTCTATGTAGTTATAGGAAGCTGCACAGCCCCAGGATACCCATAGAAGGGAATGTTAAACCACTTCTCAGTATTCTTTACCTAGAAAATCATGGAAAGAACTGCCATGAGTCAGAATTGATTTGATGGTGCACACACACACGCATGCGCGCACACGCACGCACACACACACACACACACACACACACCCCAATCTGTTAGATACCCTCCTTAGAGAGACTCCTCAGGCATTTATCTTATAGTCTTTTTGGCATCAGATAAAATATCTTTTTATTTTCCCAGGAATTTACATAGTGCTTTAGAGCTTTCAGATCTTTTTATTGTTCCATTCAGGTTCCTGGTTTTACTTTTTGTTTTCTTATAAGCTTCATTGTTTCACTCCTGCTGCCAGTTTTGTCATGTGCTGTTCTATTGCCATTGTTCCCCCCAAATGACAAAATAGTCCTATAGATCAAAAACATTCCTAAAAGAAGTAATAATTATGTCACTCCAAGAAATTTTTTTGGGAGTGTATGTAATAAAAACATACTTCTAAGCAGACACATATAGGATTGTATAGGATTCTACACAAACATATATAGAAAATTTGGGCAGTATGATCTGTCATTTCTATATATAGTTCTCTTGCTCCGTCTCAGTCTGTTTTAGTGCAGAAAAGGCCATTTGTCAAAACAGGCAGTAACTGACTGAAAAAGAAAGGACAAATAAAATTGTGGACTCTTGTGAATGTGAGAGGTTTGGGAAGCAAAGAAACTGCATTGGTAATTCTGAGTGGTCTTTGTAGCCCATGGGCCACACTTTGCTGATTATTGATTGATTTTTTTTAACTTTATCTGCACACTGTCTGATTTAGTGTTCTTATAATAATAATTGTGTTCTGTCAAGT
Organism: Intellagama lesueurii; assembly: GCA_037013535.1. Classification (NCBI taxonomy): domain Eukaryota; kingdom Metazoa; phylum Chordata; class Lepidosauria; order Squamata; family Agamidae; genus Intellagama; species Intellagama lesueurii. The sequence continues at coordinate 50,502,045 of JBAJHW010000003.1, read as the reverse complement.
CAATTCTGACTTTTGGTGATACTTCCATGGTTTTCTAGGTAAAGAATACACACAAGTGGTTTACCATTCCCTTCTCTGGGGGCAACTGTGGGGAATCTGCAGTTGTGGACTGTCGTACAAAAAAGTCTCATATGTTCTTGTTATATATATTTCACCAGAATAATTATGAGAGCACTCAGGTCACATTGGTTAACCTCTTGGTAGCTGTTTCAAAGCAGGTCATGTTTCCTGTCTAATAATTTTACCAACACACACTACCATTTTGCCATGGACAGATGTTGGGCAGAAAGTGGTATCGCTTTCATAATTCTTTGAGAATCCATTTTATATTAAAATGGTGGTACATTGGCCAATTTCCAGCCTTTTGGTGAACACTATATTTAAGTAGAGTGTTTGTTTGTTTGTTTGTTTTGCTGCCACTGCCACTGTTGTTCTGCTGCTCTTTTGCAGTTTCACATTTGAATTCTTTAGGAACTCCCAGTTTAATGCCATCTGGTGACTTGTTACTACTTATTTCATCAATTAGTTTCAAAATCTCGTCCTTGTCACCTCTATTTCACACAATTCTTCTACTAGATTACCTCCAGCTGAAAGCATCAATCTGGCCTTTATGTGTAGACAGATGCTAAGAATTAATTTACTTCCTTCACAATTCCTTGTTTGTTACAATGAGTTTTTGAGACTGCACAATTAGTTTTTGTGTGACAGACAGCATGAATACCACCTTTCTTGTAGCTCAGCCTATAACAACCTATGAAACGTTGTAAAGGGGTGGATGTCAAGTAAGGGAGAGGCACTTAGAGAGTCAGTTTCTGAGGGTTAAAAAAGTGTTGTGTGGTATAATGTACAGAGAACATGATAATAAAGAGGAGCCTCATGGTACACTAGTTGAACTGCAGTACTGCAGTCAAAATTCTGCTCACAATCTAGGTTCAATCCCAGATAGTCAGCTCAAGGTACTCCACTTGCTTGGTGGGGAGATCATGTGTAGTCTGCATTATTGAACTGTGAACCACCCAGAGAGTGTTTTAAGTGCTATAGGGTGGTATATAAGCATTGCCTTTGTCTTCCTATCCATTACTATTTTCTTGTACTTTCAAGTAACATATGCAGGGCTTGCCTCATCACTGTTCACATATAGTTTTAGACTACTGGCATGATAAACTGTGGCCAGGAGATAACATAATTCCACATGCATTACTTGAAAGTAAGGGAAAAGATGGGATGGGAAGGGGAAGATGGTGATGCCTGGTACAGAATGAATAATTCTGAAGTGTGAATTATGATGTAGTTTGCAAAATAACTGTTCAAATTTTTGATGTTCTGTACTCGTAGACTATTAAGTACCTTTCCATGTTATTTTTCTATAGAAAAGTTTTTGAGAAATGTAGTAATCAACATTCCCTCTAATTTTCAGCTCCACTGGGTGGTTCTGTGCCTCTTGCACATGCAACTCTGCTCCCCCATGAGCTTCTGTCATGACCAGAACCAAAGGGGCTGAAAACGATCACTGTGGGTGCACAGAGGAGGAGGAGCTCTGCGTGGAGGGGGGCTTAGAGGGAACCTTGGTAGTAATATAAATCTTTAAATGAGAAAGTGGTTTCATAGCAAACCATTGATCAGTAAAGGTGGTTCCAGAGGAAGAAAAGATCAGCAGATATGGGACCAGAGGAAGGAAAGAAAGAAGGGGAACTGTGGACTAGAATGAGAAATTAAATCCACTATGTCTGTGAAATCCAGAATCAATCTATAGACTCTGTGTGAACAGTGATTGTGATTTCAAATGTAATTCAGGCTGTGAATCAAATTCTAGTGTAGTTGCACCCTTACTTGGACCACATTGGAACATATTCTTTAAGAAATGCACATAGGTCTAAAGAAGCATGGCACCTCTATACATAACTTTGGCATATGGTTTACCGGAACACTTAGATCTAAAATCATATTCGTAGAAAGCTATTGCTCCAAAATGTGTATTTAATTGAATTGGAATGATCAGTGTTCACTTAGAGCTTCATTTTCTGTTCTCATAGCTTATACAGAATAAATGTAGTACGTTTTGTTCTACACAGAGCATGGAACATTATTTTAAAAGTAAAAGAGGTAATGTCACTTTTTTTAAAAGGAACTTGTTACTTGCAATTTTACATATTATGCATTATTACATACTATTAATACATTCCTTTTAAAATATTATTTTATCATACAACCATTAATATATTACCTCCAAATTCAGGTTCTGTTCCAAATGTGTATTGTGTTATTTGTTATATAGTCCCCTTTTTTGGGGAAATCTTTTCTTTTTATAGATCTGTTAGTGATCAATCCAGCCAAGCTGTCTGTTACCATGCAGTGATTAGTTGTTGCTGAGAATAATTTGTACTCTTTCTTGTTCTGTTTTGAATTTGCTAGGAAGCTAACCTCACCCTGGCCAGATTCTTTGCAGCAGTTCATCCTGAGTTACAATCTAAAAGACTTGGTGTTGTATTGTGTTTTCACCTCATCCATATTTTCTTCACAATGCTATGCTTTGACTTTCTATCCACTCTTCTTGTCCAGTTATGTATTTGCTTTCTGAAGTTTAGTAGTTGCTCTTCATTTTCTTTTCTGACTGTAGCTGAACATTTGATTTACATGAATTAACTGAATGGTAAGTTGTACAACAAAAGTGTGCAGACAGACAGGTCACTATCTAGATAGACATATTGCCCTATGTATGTTGAGACCAGAGCTGGATGAACCACACAATGCCATGGGCTTACTAAGTGCCCTTGGACTTCAGTGTGCTGTATGAAAATAAGAGTATATAGACAAGGGAGGTAAATCTTCACTTAGTTTGTCCTTCACTGGTAAGAATAAAATATTGGGGGGGGGGGGAACCTTTTCTTTCCACTGGACAAGATTACAAGAGTTTGTCTTTTCTTGGGGGTGGAGTGGGGAAATATGAAAAGCTTTTTAAAAATGTAAAACAAAATCTAAAAACTTTGTATTGTGTGGAATATGCAAGCTATTTAGTAAAACAAAACAAAACAAAAAAAAACCACCCCATAAACGCACAACTTCATGTGCTAGTTTGCTGCTGATTATGGAGGAAAAGAGAAAGAAAGCTTGCTTTTTTTTACCCTTGTGCAGGACTGAAAAGTACTCCAGAGGTTAATTTTTTGGTGGGGTATCTTTATATCTCAAGGCAGACTCTTTAATCAGCAGTGAGAACAATTGTAAGCATTATTTCATCCTTAGCATTGATATACCTTTTAGGATTATCTTAAAGATTAAAACAATATGATGTATTCAAGAATGTTTGAAGGCTGTAACATTTTAAGTAAATTCTAATTATTTTTGTTCCTTCTGCTTTTGCAGAATTTCTGTAAAGATCAACTTATTTGATGATACTGAACTTTTCTGAGTAAAACTAGCAATAAAAATACAAGCATCTAATTGTCCTAAGCACTTTTCATGGGCTCATTTAATTTTATTTTACTTTCTTTTGTCACTAACCCTCCTGATGTCAAACATTTCCCATTAGATTAACCTACATCAGTATCAATATATTAGCCATAGTATCACAAGTACAATGTATATTCTCAATGTATAATTTGCACATTATGCTCATTAAAACAATTTATTTTCCTGGATTGGAATTTGGTTGTCAGGAAGGTCATTATATTAACCAATCATCAGTAATCATTGCAAAGTATTGAGGTCATGCTTTTCAAACTTGCTGGTCTGAAGATAATCACCTAAATTTGTAGATTATTATTCAGAAGAGCTAGTAAGTCACATTTTTCAGAAGTGCATACATATAGTGCTCAGGGATTCAAGTACTAAATTCTTTAAAGAACAAAGACGCCCAGAATCAAGTATTTTCATTGTGTTTCATGGAATTCAAAGGGAGTTCCCGACCACTTCATTTCTTTCAGTCACACCTCGATTGCACTAAAAGAGCATTCTAAAAATAGCCAATTCAAAAGCAGTTTGATCCTGCTCTAAGAATATCCAAGAAACTTTAATTCCTGCATAGGTTGGAGTGCTTCAAGGCTAGAGACAACACTCAGCATTGTTTCTGCACAGTAGATATTTGTGTTTTGTTTAGAATTATTCATTTAAAGTATCACATAATAATTTTAAAAAGTATTGAATCTCAAGCATTTTAGTGATTGGAATATGCAGAAGAGGTCCTTGGCTTTCTTGGAGGATTGACAGCTTCATCTCCTTCTCCACTGGTGCCAGCTTAGCATCTTCTTTATAAGGTATTGATAGTTGTGATTTCCTTTTTTTCCTGGTTTTAATCACATTAGGTCTTTTTTTAAAAAAAAAAATTTAGTTTTAACATTTTAACCGCAGGAAACACCATATTTCAGAATTTCAGATGAATAATATGCCTTTCCATCCCATGAAGACCCTTGGGGTTTTTCATCCACCTTGTGGTCTTGATGGAGATTTACAAATAGTCTTGAATGGGTTAGTATTTCAGCTTTCGTCTGAATGGGAGGCACAGCCCTGATATTTACATATTAGATTCTTCCCTCCAGGGCTCCCAGAGTGATGTACAATAAAAAAAAAAGTGGCACTGTTAATTTTATTTGTTACTATATATTACTATGGAACACTTCATGAATTTGTGTGTCATCCTTGCACAGGGACCATGCTAATTTTTTCTATATTGTTCCAGTGTTAGTATATGTGCTGCCAAAGTGAGCTATAGATTAAGTTCAATTCCTTGTATTGAGCTCATTTGTGAACTGACAGCTTGCACAGATCCTTTATTGTTGGAATGATGTCAATTCAGTGTTGCTGGTTGGCACCCAGCAGCCAAATTCCTGTTTATCGGTTACACAAAAGCCATTGCCCTCCCACCCTGGAATAAAAAGGCGAGACACAAGTGATGGGGCAAACTAGGGCCACACTTTATTTAAAGTATCTTATATAACTTTTGCCCCCATAAAATCAGGGGTCTGCGGTTGTGCGGGAACAGGTCTGGAGCCAGAGGTCTCACAGAACCCCCTCCCCAACCCTATATGGGTGAGTCCCACACCCCGTTGTCGTGTGGTCCTAAATCCTGCATGACCTCGGCCGGCAAAATATCAAGCCCCCACCGGGCCTGTAAGCCCTGCTCTTTGGCAGCCCTCAGCCCAGTGGGGACGGCAGCCTGTCCTTCCTTCTGGCACTGTAACCTCATGATCCGCAGCGCCTTGAGGTCGGACGTGCTATGACTTCGATTGTATTCCCTGCGGACTCACTGATCCTAGTTCTTTCCGCACTACCCGCCACGGAATGGGCTAGCCTAGCTATTCCCCATTCCCCCCCACTAAGCCGAAAACCTCGGCGCGCAGGCCCCTATACAAATCGCTCAAGAAAATTTCTAGGCCCGCTTTTGATAAATGGACCCCATCACTTCTATATAACTCCACCCGATACAATCGAATTTCAGGATGTCCGACCGCTCCTAAACCATGAACAACTGCCCTACATATTTCCTTATCGGCCTTACAACGTGCCCTATTTAAACAACTCGGCTCGTACTCTGCTCTCCAAACATGCATGTGGAATCATCGTGGACCAAATCACTCTTGATCCTGGGTAATTGTCCTTCCAGCTCTGAAGGCCCTTCAATATATCCAGCACTAATGATTTGCCACTGCTATTGGCCAAGTCGTTTCCACCCAAGTGGATCAATAGTATGTCAGGGGGCACACCGAAACCTGAAGCAACAGCTCCATTGAAGTCCTTCCAACGCATGCCTCGCTGCCCTTTCCATTACAGTTGGGCAGAGACTCCAAGCCCCAAATCACAGCCCCAAGCCGACCTGGCAGCATGTAAACCTGCGCAGTAAATATAGCTGTGGCCCACAAGCCAGATTCGCAGTCATTGTTTGGGCTGGTCAACTCCTGAAACAGAACAAAACACAAAGAGCCAGGCGCCAACCTACAACTGCGGCATATCACGAACATGTTGGATGACCATCTCCCAACCTTCTTAATCTGCTCTGGGCTATAACCTAACGAAGCTGCGGTAGATGCGGCCCCAATGCGGAATGAATGGGTACCAAAACACCATCCTTCCAAGCCAACTAGTCCCAAAGCTGTCCTTGTGACCTTCCACAATTGGAATTTTGTTAGTGGGGTACTATCCCTGTGGCAGAACAAGTAACCCTGTGCATCACCTCAACGTGTTAAGTAAAGTTCCAATGCACTAACCAGGCATATTTCTCTAATGGAACATTAGCCTAATGTAATGTTTGTCCCTCTCCCAGACTGGTCTGTCTTAGATCTACGTATATTCACCTGTATTTTGCCTGCTACTATGGCCACATCCGCTAGCTGTAATGCCATGCGTGATGTGTCATTCCTGCCTGCTGCAACTACTTCGCTAACCCACAACACTCCATAGAACGTAAGCAATGTGACTGCCTGAAAAAGGGATGCTTCGTATGCCTCAGTACATATAGTCCTCCAGGACTGACTAAATCTGATTAGGATGGCAGGGGTAAAAGAGGACCTATCATCTTTCATCTTACCCTTTTCTTTACTCCAACCCTCAATCATTTTACGGATTCTAAAATCACCAGCTGAATCAGCAACCCCCATAGCTTTGGCCTGGAACGCTAACGCTGACATTTTTCCTTGAATAGAACTATGTGCTAAACCTTTCTTGAATAAACAAGTGCAGAACTGTTGTAAGTGCTCAATAGGTATTGGCCATATCAGGTTGAGGCCCTCGTTTATTCTGAATTCCTTAAATTCCTCACAGGCTGCAGCATAACCCTGACGAGTACTCGGAGCAAGTGCTAAACCCATTGCTCTCAGGGCTTCCCTCTTCCAATCTGCCATACCTCTTGAGGAAGGACTTCAGGCCACCTGCAGGCTCCTGGAGCCAATGCCCTGAACCGCTTGATCTGTTGACAGGACAGGGCATCAGTTATACTGTTGTCAACACCAGGAATATGCCAAGCATGTACAATGCTTGTTAAATTGTAAGGTGCGCAACACAAATGCTCGAACTAGCCTCATCACCCTCTCACATTTTGATGACAGGGTGTTGATGACATGAACCACAGCCAAATTATCACACCAAAATTGAACAACCGAGTTATTCCACTCATCTGCCCACAGCCATAGGGCTCCCAGGATGGGAAAAAACTCTAGAAATGTAAGATCCCTCATTAAACCTGAGGTCTGCCATTCCTCCGGCCATCTTCTTGCACACCAGCGACCCCTAAAATATATGCCAAATCCTAATGACCCAGCAGCATCTGTCAGAACCTGTAGATCCACTCGCAGCTGAGTCTCAGATCTCCAAAAGGAGATCCCATAAAAACTTTCTAGGAATTGCTGCCATACCTCCAAGTCCTGTCTCATGCCCTTCGTAACCCTGGTTCTATGAAAAGGTCTGCGCAGACCCTTCATAGCCCCCACACAGCCAGTGTAGAAATGCCCTACCTGGAGCTACTATCTTACAAGCAAAATTAAGGTGACCAACAACCTCCTGCAATTCCCACAGTGTAACCTTTTTCAGGCCTGCAGTGTACCTCAATCTTGCACGCAAGTCAACCAACTTGTTAGCTGGAAGCTGGCAAAATTGATGCTGGGTATCTATTTCTATCCCTAGGAATGTCAGAGTTCAGGCCGGCCCTTCATTTTTTTCTTCCGCCAATGGGAGCCCATGTTCCCGTGCAGGGCCCTGAAAAGTCTCCAATAAAATTCTACAATGCCCAGTGCCTTTTTCTCCACAAAAAATAAAGTCATCCAAATAATGGGCCGTGCTATTTAACCCTGACCTGTGTCGCAGTTCCCACTCCAGGAAGGAGCTGAAATGTTCAAAGGCTGCACAGGACACTGAACATCCCATGGGCAAGGCTCTATCCAAGTTAAAAAACTCCCTCAAATGAAAAACCCAATAATTCAAAATCTTCTGGGTGTACAGGGAGGAGATGGAAAGCTGATTTCACATCACATTTCACCAACTCTGCCCCTATGCCACATGATTGAATGATGTACACTGCTTCGTCCAAAGATGTATAATGCACCGAGCAGAGTTCCTGAGGAATGCCATCATTAACTGAATTGCCCTCTGGATACGAAAGGTGATGAATAAGTCTAAACTCCCCAGGTGCCTTCTTGGGAACTAAACCTAAAGGTGACACCCTGAGATGAGGTACTGGTGGCCTAGAGAAGGGGCCTATTACTCTCCCTTCTGCCACCTCTTTAGCTATTTTTGCCCTAACCATGCCTTCCATCCCCTGTATTGACTTCAAATTCTTTGCGAAGGCAGCCTTGTGCTCTTCCTGAACTAGGATGTGAAAACCTAACTGAAAACCAGCTAACAAATATTCAGCATCCCTTCTCCTCAGGTATCTATCCAGCAACCTTGCCAACACTTCAAGCCTAATTGGGCTGGGGCCCTTTTCCAGCAGCTGCCGACCCATCTGGCTTCTTGTTGTTGCTTTGGTCCTTACTGCCTCCTTTAGAGGGACATCCCTTGAAGCATCGGGAACTAGTATGGTATGCCCCACAGATAGAACACTCATGTTTATATCGGCATGCCTTTCTAGAGCAAGCCCCACGTAAGTTGAACTCCCAACAAAGCAAGCGGGGCTGAACCACCTGCCCCGCCACAACATGGAAGTTGTTAGTTTGCCCTACCTTTCTAATCAGGTGACCACTATCAAATCTGTCACCCTGAGCTGGCCGGGCCGGTGTCATAGTTTGAAGCCACAGCCCCGGGTGTGGTTTGTCCCATCTCATGTTGGCATGTATCGAGGCTCTCATATGAAAATTCTGATCATATAGGAGCCACGTATGCCCCGGAAAGTCTGTGTATGCTCTATAAATAAGGTCCAAGTATTGGATCAGAGACTGGGCCCTCCACGGTTGCGCCTTGATTATGACTACGCTATAGATAAGGAAGCCGGGCAGCAAGTTGGCCCATGAATGATATCGGGTGGCATAATCAATGATTGTTAGTATGAACCTGTTTCCCCTCCTGGTGACTTTGGGTAAAGGTCCCACTAAGTCCAAGCCTATGCGTTGGAAAGGGGTGGAGATGATGGGTAAAGGGCACAATTTAGCTTTTGTTTTATCATTACTGCTCCCTTGTCTCTGGCATATGTCACAGCTCTGACAAAAGGCTTTTATTTGCTTCCCCATTTCTGGCCAATAGAAATTCTGGGAGATTCTTTGCTTGGTTCTTGTGATGCCTAAATGCGCTGACAAGGTGTCTGTGTGTCCCTTTTCTAATATTTTCCCTCTATATTTAGACGGGATTATTAGTTGTCTATGCAGGCTCTCACCTCCTCTTTTGGGATTTGTCAATGTTTCCCTGTACAAGTCTTTTTCTATCATGTACCTCTCAGGGTTCTCAGGGCTTACTGGCCTCTCGCTGACCATTTTAAAGCATAACTCCAGGGTAGGATCTGCTTTTTGTTCCCTTTTAAAGGTACTCTCTTGTGGGTTTCTCATGACTATTAATTCAGCTACCTTATCTGTTCCATTCTCATTGGTGTTAGTGAGGAGCTCCCCTTTTTCCTCAGAGGTTAAGGTTGTTTCTTTGATTTCTTTTTGGGACCGGGTATTTATTAAAACCCTCTTAACGTGTTCAGTTAAGTCTAGCCCAATTAAGCAAGGCGTAGGAAGTTGATTTGAAATTCCTACCCTCCACCAGCCTGTCCACTCTTGATACTTCACTGGTATCCTTGCCACTGGTAGTGAAATTGTTTCTTCTCCTATCCCTTTAACCTTCAGATTTTCACCTGGTATTATATACTCTTGTGGGATTATTTCTGGGTGGCATACTGTCACCTGTGAGCATGAGTCCTTTAGCGCCAAATATTTAATTTTATTTATAAAGATATTATCGCCAGAACATCTAACAAGCTGTTCCTGGTCATTTTCCACCAAATAACACTGGAGAATTTTAGCCACTGGGAGTTGTGATTCTTGCTGCTCTGGGCCCTCTGCTCTAGCAGTAACTGGTGTTGCTATGGAGCCCTCCCCAACAGCTGTCCCTGTGGGTGCCTCATTTTGTTGTATGCAGTATACTTTCTTAGGCAAATTCCCCTTTTGTTGCTCACTATTTCTGATTTTAGCGCATTGTGCTATAAAGTGGTCTCTTCCTCCACATCCATAACAGGTTCTAGGGGTTTTTGATTCCAAACTTGGGAATTTATCTCCCTTTCCTTCCCAATTCCTGTATTTCTGCTGGTTCTGCTCTGAGGTTTTGCCCTTAAAATGGCTTCCAACTGCCTGTTGGTTCCTGAGGTACTCTCGGGGTTCCTTTTTTCTATCCTCCCAGGTTTTTCCTCCAACTTTTACCTCAGAATATTTTGGATTTCTTATATTTGTTATATGGTCCGCCATTTCACTGGCTTCCTTAATATTTCTCGGCTTTTTATCTGTCACCAGATACCTCAGTTCCCCAGGTAGAACTGAGAAGAATTGTTCAAGCCCTATTATATTTTTCATTTCCTCTAGGGTCTTAACTTCTGCCTGCTCCAGCCATTTATCAAGATATCTATTCATATTTGCTCCCAGTTGGGAGTAGGATTCATCCGGCTTTTTGATCAATGCCCTAAATTTTCGTCTTAGATTTTCTGCATTGATTCCAAAGCGTAGGAAGACCATCTTTTTGTATTCTTGGTAGTCCCTAGCTACCTCTACTGGCATCTGGGCATAGATTTCGGCCATTTCGCCGCTAATCTGAGACCTCATCACTACCATGCGTTCTGGCCCCTCCACGCCGAAGTCCCAGCACGCGCGTTCGAACAGGATCATGAAGGACTCTGGGTTATCGCCCTTCCTATACATAGGGAACCTCTTAAGGTCTGCTTTTGATAAACGTTCCCCCTCAGAATTTATGTTGGTGTTATTATTATTATTAGCTTGGGCTTCTGCTAGCGCCATTCGCCTCATTTCCAACTGAAAATTTATATTTATTTCTTTTTCCCTCAGGGCCATCTCTTGGGCCCTAGCTTTTTCTGCCTCAGCCCTTAAGGCAGTCTCTCTTTCTCTTTCCCTTTCTTGGGCTGTAGCTTTTTCTTTATCCGCCTCCCTTTTAAATTCTAGCTCTTTTAATTTAAATGCTTGCTCCTTTTCAAATTTCCATTTTTGATACTCTAGTGAGGTAGATTCTCCCCTTGAGACAACTACTTCTTCCCTTGAGACGGTTTCCTCCCCTGAGGCAACCTTGCCCCTTGAGGCAGTTTCCTCCCTTGAGGTATTACCCTCCTGAATTACAATTCCATCATCCTCCTGCTCTAAGATTCCCTCCCCCCGAGGTAAATCTTGTGGATTTGATGATGCTTCTTTTGCCACCTTTCCTTTCTTGGTAGGCATTTTTATTAGTGATTTGTTTGGATCACTAAGCTTATTCTAGTAATCCCTAAAGACAAGCCCCAATTCAAACGGCTTTTTTCCTTTCTTGAGTTAGAGAGAGTGATACTGTTTCTATTAGCCTTCCGCTGGCAGCTACGGAGTTTTTGGTTACACTGTTTTCTCCTCTGGCCCTCAGCCAGTCCCTTGGCCTGATACAAAGTCTCTTTTTGCTCTTGGCCACAGAGAATAAACAGAAATATACGCCTTTAGAAATGGTCTCAGCCTTTACTGTTCAATCACCTCAGTTCTCTGTCCCCTCGGCCTCCACTTGTCCCTTCAGTGCTCACTTAGAGCTTGGGTCCCAAGCTAGCCTGGACTTCACTTCACACGTGAGGTAATTTGAAACCCCCTTGAATTTTCCCTCAGAGCTTTGCTTTACTATTTCAGTCTTTTCGACGTTGTGTGACCTGGAGTCCCTAAGTTATTCCCTAAACAGAGAGTTTACTACTCCTTCACACATGTCTCTGACTGATTAATAGTTCTCCTTAGCTCTGAAAATTCAATGGCTTTTCTTGCTGGACTATGATTTCTTTTGGCTCACTGGATTTCTACTTGAATCCCTTCACTTGTGGAATTCACTCCGAATCCCACCTCTTGTGGGGATTCACTTCGTATCCCACCGCTGATGCCACCACTTGTGGAGATCGCCCTTGTGGCTCTGTTTGTTGTGGCCCTCACAAAGGTTCTCTCCCTCTTGATTTCTCTCGCTGCCACCAGGTATTATTTACTTAATACCACCTATGTGTGTTAGACACATGTGCTGCCATATGCAAGGCTTATTGAACTTCAGAATCAGTTGGTTGGAATAACAGATAATCTTTTATTATTCATCAAATCACAAAGTAAATCACATAATCACTGTATCAGGGGTTTGATTAGGTTTGGAAAGGATGGGACATATATTCAGGCTTATTATATAATTTCAATCACTCAATATCTATCTTATTCTAGGTGTTCTCATTCCTGCTTGTTCAATCTAATAACCTTGCTCTTAATTCACTTTCCTAACTCTCCATTCAGATTACTCTAACTCTTCTCCTCACTAAGCTCCAACCCTCCAACTGTCTAACTGTCCCCTTGGTTCCGCCCCTCCTGCTCTATCCTTGGCTTCTCCCTCTAGAGCTCCTGTGACTGACAGGCAGGAATGACGTCACCTTTAGGCATTTCGTCACAGTGGCCAAATTGTATTGATATCAAGCCAAAAAGTCTCCCATCTGGATTTCGAAATATTATCTAAGGGGCTCCAAGGGCTCTTAGCCATTAAGGTACTGGATGTTAAATTGTGAACTTTACAATGCTGTTAAGTTCAATTTAATTTTAAAATAAGAATTTGGTATAGTCAGTACCCAAACTTCATACTTGCCCCAGTTTCCTTGAAGTACAATAAGTTCTTTTTCCACATAGCTTCCAACATCTACACCTAACACCAATGAGTGCTTCGAAAGAATAATAGGTGTAACTGCAATTTTTAAAATATCTCAAATTTGATGATATAACCATCGTGTTCTTTGATTGGATAAAACATATCTTATCATATGAGTATGTCTGAAACTCAGGAAGGGCAGCATTATAATTTATAAGTATCTTCCTCTGATTTGTTGGAAATGGAGTTTCACATGGTATGAGAAATACATCAGTCAGTGCTCTTTTTATGTCCTAGACATGTACAGAATGTGATCAACATTCATAACAGTATCAAGGCCATTGAGTGAGAGTGTCAGAAAGTGGAGGACTCTTGTTGTGAAAGTTATGAGAAAGGCATTCTTTTGTGCTGTGTGTCCTTATATTTTCCCTGAAATTCAGATAAGCATATTTCCAAAAAGAGCATACATTCTCCTCCACTTGGATATCAATGTGAACATCTGCTATTTCTCATCTGAGGGAATTCTGGGGTCAGAATAAGATCCCGTTGCCAGGAAAAAGCACACACTATTTGGAGCAAAACATTTTTTTTTAAAGTTAAGTCAGTTTTTTTATGAGAATGAACTTCTCAGTGTGATTTTTTTGTAGCTGTCCCAGAATGAGAGATTCGTACATATGTAATCTGAAAACCATGCTCACTCTCTCAGTGTTGCAAAATATTTTCTACATCTTGAAGATGGACATTAATTAATTAATTAATTAATTAATTAATTAATTAATTTAATGAGATACATTACAGCATGCATACATTAGGCTGCACTCCTTAACCTTACTTACATCTAAGTATCCCTGTATAGAATTGCCCTGCTAGTGTTCCCTGTTGAATTCAATTCGAAATATCCTGGCTACAAAAGTGCTTAATTTTTATAAGATTGTACTCATTTGTGGATATATGTTAGATAATTCTAGAACAGAATGGGCAAATGGCCTTCCAAGTGCTACTGGATCACAGTTCTCATCAGCCAGCATAGGTATTCCTTATCAGAATGGTAAGGAATATAGGGGGTTGTAGCTGAATATCTAAAGGGCCACACATTGTTCATATCTGTTCTAAAGTTTTACTTTACCCGCCCAGCCCGGAATAAAGAGACGAGACACAGGTGTTGGATAAAACTAGGGCCACAACTTTATTAAACTATTTAAACTTTTAATTCCCCTTTCACAAGGGGGCCTACCGTAGCGCGAAATTATAATCTGACTGCAGTGTATCATTTACAACTGGAGTAGGCCACCAAGAGCGAGTTCCAATTGCTGAAGCATGCTGCCTCTGACTAGCATGTCTTCAGCCGCCCATCTGCAGGAATCCTCCCACTGCTTCAGTCACTGAGCCTCGAGACCCTAGGTGCGCTGCTGCCTGGGAAATTCCCTTAACTCCATTCCCCTTCATATACTCCTTGTTCTACCAATCAGGGAAATGGGCTGATTGACACCCTCCTCAGGTATCCTAAAGGAACTCACCAAATCTCTTACCTTTCGCACTAGCCGCCATGGCACAGGGGCTATTCATATGCCCCATGCCCGCCACCACTGCCAAAATTTTTGGCCCAAAGCCTCCTTGTAAATCCCGGAGAAACATGTCCAATCCCAACTCTGCCAGGTGTACGTGGTATAGGATAATTAAAACAAAGACAAATAGGTTGAAAAACAGTTTCTATCCCAGAGCTGCAGCTATATTGAATTCCACTGTATAGTGCAATATTAATGTGTTGTGCGATGGGAAATTTAATGCGAAGGATGTGGATGAGAATGAGAGGGATATGTTTCATGTGTAATGTGCTATGTTTTCATGTTATGGATGCTATGTTTTTGTGTGTTTTATTATTATGTGTTTTATTATTATTATTATGGATATGGAACAACTGATTGGTTCAAAATTGGGAAAGGAGTACGACAAGGCTGTATATTGTCCCCCTGCTTATTTAACTTATATGCAGAATACATCATGCGAAAGGCTGGACTGGATGAATCCCAAACCGGAATTAAGATTGCCGGAAGAAATATCAAGAACCTCAGATATGCAGATGATACCACTCTGATGGCAGAAAGTGAGGAGGAATTAAAGAACCTCTTAATGAGAGTGAAAGAGGAGAGCGCAAAAAATGGTCTGAAGCTCAACATCAAAAAAACTAAGATCATGGCCACGGGCCCCATCACCTCCTGGCAAATAGAAGGGGAAGTTATGGAGGCAGTGACAGAGTTTACCTTCCTGGGCTCCACGATCACTGCAGAGGGTGACAGCAGCCACGAAATTAAAAGACGCCTGCTTCTGGGGAGGAAAGCGATGAGAAACCTAGACAGCATCTTAAAAAGCAGAGACATCACCTTGCCGACAAAGGTCCGCATAGTCAAAGCTATGGTTTTTCCAGTAGTGATGTATGGAAGTGAGAGCGGGACCATAAAGAAGGCTGACCGCTGAAGAATTGATGCTTTTGAATTGTGGTGCTGGAGGAGACTCTTGAGAGTCCCCTGGACTGCAAGGAGAACAAACCTATCCATTTTGAAGGAAATCAACCCTGAGTACTCACTGGAAGGACAGATCCTGAAGCTGAGGCTCCAATACTTTGGCCATCTCATGAGAAGAGAAGACTCCCTGGAAAAGACCCTGATGTTGGGAAAGTGTGAAGGCAAGAGGAGAAGGGGACGACAGAGGACGAGATGGTTGGACAGTGTCATCGAAGCTACCAACATGAATTTGACCCAACTCCGGGAGGCAGTGGAAGACAGGAGGGCCTGGCATGCTCTGGTCCATGGGGTCACGAAGAGTCGGACACGACTAAACAACTAAACAACAACAAATTATTATGTGTACTGGAAATGGCATTTAATTTTGTTGTACTGAAGTACAATGACAATAAAGTAAATTCAATTCAATTCAATTCAAAACCATCATCTCTGTACAATTCAGGCCGCTGCACCCGTATATCTGGGTGTGCCACTACAGACCCCAGGCAAGCCTTTACAGCTCTACCAACCTCTCGGTTAACTCCCCGTCTGGCATGGTCAATACATCTGGGGTCACAATCTGCCCGCCATATAATTCTTGGTACTACATTTGACCATATTAGCTTTACTCCAGGGACTTTGGACTTAATGGCCCGAAAATCCTCAGTCACCTGTATAATCAACAACTTCCCCGTGTGTTTAGCCAAGTTGTTGCCTCCCAGGTGAACTAATAATATATCAGGGGGCACCTTTGCATTATCCCGGGACACCACTTCCAAGAACCTGTCCCAAAGCATGCCTCTCTGCCCCATCCTGTATTCCTGCATAGCATGGACAGTGCACACCTTTTCCACTGAACACTGGCCTAAGGAGACAATTTTTTTTCCACATTTGGTCAGTCTTAGTTCTCCTCAGATGGATAATGACTCGATCTTCGAAGATCACCGCATCATCCATCAGCAAGGCCGAATGGGAATGGTCCTTCTTAGAAACTTGAACCAAGTCACTAATCCTAAAAGCTCCAAAAAAATAAAAATAAAAATTGCTAAAAGTGTTGCTGATTTAACAGGGTTACCTCATAACTGTCTTTTCAAACTGTGTCCCATGTCTCTGCCAATTTGAGTAAAACCTTCAGGGAAAATGGAATCCTCTTATCTTCAATTCTACCCCTCTCTTTGCTCCATCCCTCTATCATTTCTCGAATGCGGAAATAATTTGTAGGGTCCTGACATCTCCACACCTTGGCATAAAATGCTGACATCTTGCTCTGAATAGATTGAGGGGCTAAACCATTTTGATGTAAGTGCACCCCATACTGCTGTAGATGGTCAACTGTAATGGGCCATGGTTGACCTAAACCTTCCTGTCTGCAGAATGTAAAGAACTCATTACAGGCAGCTGCATACTTGTGCCTAGTGCTGGGTGCCACCACTAAACTTATGACCCTATTGGCCTTAGCCCTCAAAGACTTCATACCTCCTCTGGCAAGACATCTGGCTGAGCCTGTGCCCCTAGAGCCAATGCCCTGAACCGGTCGATCTGTTAACGGGACAGGGCATCAGCCACAACATCGTCTATGCCTGGTACATGCTACGCCTGAAAATCTATATTATAATGTAAACCACACAACATGAAGGCATGGACTAAATGCATGACCCTCCCTGATTTTGAGGAAAAAGAATTCACTATGTGGACCACTGCCATTTTGTCACACCAAAAGGTTACAACAGAATTGGTCCACATGTCTGCCCAGAGCCATAGCACCCCCAGAATTGGAAAGAATTCTAAAAAAGTGAGATATTGAGTAATTCCTAAATCACGCCACTCCCTGGGCCATAACCCAGTACACCACCTACCCCTGAAGTTAATTCCATAGCCAAAGGCACCTGCTGCATCGGAATGCACTTGCAATTCTGCTCCAAGGTGAACCTCGTCTCTCCAAAATGATACCCCATTAAAGCTTTCCAGGAACCTCAACCATACTGCTAAATCTTCCATCAGCCCAGCAGAAAGGCGCCTCCTATGATGCGGTTTTGAAAGGCCTTCCATGGCCTTGCAAAGCCGTCTAATATAGGCCATGCCTGGTGCTACTACTTTGCATGTGAATTGAGATGGCCAATCACTACCTGAAGTTCCCTTAACATCACTTTGCAACTAGCTACTATGTTCTTCAACTGTAACTTTAGGTTAGCTAATTTGTCCTCAGGTAGTTTACTGGATTGCTGGACTGAATCCAACTAAATTCCCAGAAAAGTGAGGACTATGGATGGTCCCTCTGTTTTTTCTGCAGCAAGGGGCACGCCAAGCTCCCTGGCCAGCTGTTGAAACATACCCATGATGTGTTTGCAATGGGAGGTCCCCTTCTTTCCACAAAAAAAGATAATCATCCAAATAATGCACAACATGAGGGAGCCCCACTCTACATTTAAGAACCCCCTCTAAAATGAGCTAAAGCACTCAAATGCTGTGCAAGATATGGAGCACCCCACTGGCAAGGCCCTGTCCATATAATAATAACCCTCAAAACCAAAACCAAGTAAATCAAAATCCCCAGGATGCACTGGCAGCAAACAGAATGCTGACTGAATGTCACATTTGGCCAACTCTGCTCCAGGACCACATGCTCGTACCATGCGTATGGCTGCATCAAATGAAGTGTACCAAACGGAACACAATTCCTGAGGGATCATATCATTTACTGAGTCCCCAGCTGGGTATGACAAATGGTGAATAAGCCTGTATTCACCAAGTGTATTTTTGGGTACCACTCCCAATGGGGAGACCCTCAGATTTTGAACCAGTGGCTCCTTAAATGAGCCTAACACCCTCCCTTCTGCCACTTCCTTATTAATCTTTTTCCTTACTACCTCCTCCATTCCTCTAACTGATTTCAATTTTTTTTGGACATGATGGCTACCCGTTTACCTTGGAAAGGGATTCTAAATCCACAACTGAATCCCTATCTCAAATATCTGGCAGCTTTCCTATGGTATGGCTCCAGCCACTCCTCTAACACAGAAATCTTAATTGGGCTGGGGCCCTTTTCCAGTATTACCCGGTCTAGGAGGCTGCCTCTTTGTACTACCTTACTCCCTGTTTGCCCCAAACACAGGGTGTCCCCTTAAGCAAGCAAATGATCCATGCGGAGCACCACAGATGGAGCACTGGTGCCTAATCTGCATGGCTTGTGACCACATGACCCTTTGGCATTAAACTCCCAACAGACCAGGTGAGCTTGAACCACCTGGCCCACCAATGTGCGGGGAATGTTAGTTGCTGCTGCTTTTGAATCAACTGACTACTATCCAAGCAGTCACTCAGATTAGGACAGGAAGGTGTCATCAACTGCAACCACAGCCCATGATGCATGCTCAGGGAAATCTACGCAAGCCCTGTATATCAAGAGCATATACTGAATCAGTGAAAAGGCGCGCGATGGCTGCGCCTTCACAATGATTCCAGCAAAAATGAAAAAACCTGGAAGCCAATTAGCCCAGCACCTCTCAGGCTTCTTTTTCCTAAATTTCTCTCCCTCTGTGTCCTCTTCTTTATCCCCTTTTTTCTCTTCCAACTGTCTGTTTAGTAAGTCAAAAATGTCAACATATTCTTTCTTTCTTTTTTTTTAAAACTGTGACTGGCAGGAGATGATCCCCCAGAGTCAGGGACTGATCCCCATAAGGGAGATCCCTGCAGGAAACAGAATTATATCCTGTATCTGGGATGGGAGGAAGTGCCTGTTGTCTAAACCCTTCACTGATTCCCAGGGATGGGATGGGCATGGACCACTGAGGGTAGGGTGCCGTCAAAGGCTTTGAAGCAGTCCAGGCAAAACCAACAGTGGTGTCCCCCTTGTGTTATCCAAAGGAACTTGAAAACTGGGTGTTTGAATAAACCCAGGTGGACTCACTACACCCCACAGTCAAATCCCTTCACCCTGTGCAACTGTGTGTGTTTGAGGTGACACACCTGATGTTGCACTCATAGCCCTCTCAGAACCACTACTAGTTTTACCACCCTTGGTGGGCTGCAAACCACCACTTCAGCAGTCACTTCTCTCAGTCTTCCATCTCCTACTGCCGATGCAGCACCTGCCGACTCCTGGTTTGCCTCTTCTGGCAAATCCCCATATCCTGTGTGTTGAAGCTGCTCGGTCAGTGATGTAGCATCTGGCAATATGGCTTTCTGTAGGCCTGGCGATGTTCCCTTCTTCTTGGGGCCCTCTGGAACTGTGCAGCTTGCCCCAGACTACACAGGCTGGCTATTCTCCCAGGTAGCACCATGAGGAATCAAATTCCTGACCTCTGACTCTGCAGCTAGGTGCTCCGATTCAATGAACTATCCAGCCAGCTGCAAATCAGCACATTTGGGGAGATCATCAGAATGGGAGGAGGGAGAAGAATACCTTGTAACCAATTAGGGAAGGCCAGTGTCTAATTGTTGGCAGGCATTTTCTTTACATGGAGTATTTCCATGGACACATTTGAATGGAATGTAGGCATTAGGTAGCTGCGGCAATAATGAAAGACGGTCTTTGGGCTTAATTCTACTGACAATAAAACCCACTGTTGAACTAGGTTATGCTAAAAAAAAAAAGTGCACCATGGAGTACAGTGACAGGGGAAACAAGCTTTTCTGTTCCTCTGCCAGAGGTCCATTTATTTTAGGGTGGATATAGAATCAATTCATTGGAATCAGTTCTGCATATGTGAACACCCCATCCTCTTTTTTTTAAAAAATCCTGCTATCTGATACAGCACTATACCATATAGCAGGATTTTTTTTAAGCACCATGCTTGTCAATAAAATGAGCACCAGACCAGTCGCCCTCCTTGCTTGCTCGCCTGCCTGTCTGATTCCTCTTCCATCCACCTGATCATTTGTCCCCCCTGCCTAATCACCTGCCTGATCACCCCCTCATTTACTTGCCCACTTGCCCAATTGCTTTTCAATCCCAATTGCTCTTCCCCGCCTGCCCAATTGTCTACCCTCACTCTCTCACCTGTGTGCCCAATCACTCACTTGCTCCCTCTCCTCCCACTCCCTCACTCACCTGATCACTTGCTCACCCATCTATCCCTCAGTCACCTATCCCCACACCCTCTCACCCTCACCCCTTGCCCCTTATTTTCCTCTGCACAAGGGGTTACTTAACTGCTCAAGAAATCACACAACAATCCTGTGTATGTCTACTTAAAGTACATCTCATTCAGTTACTGTCTGATGAGTGTTTGCAGCCTCAGTAACTTACTGCAATATTGGGCACTCCACATTGTTACTAGTGATGTGCACAGAGGAAACTTTCGTATCGCTTTTTTTTCTGGGTTCTTTTAGGTACTGGACCTTTTGGTAAACTCAAAAGGGTCCAAATCTTCCAGGTTCTTCTGTTTAGGTTTTCCTGTTAGTATTTCTGGTGATAGAACAAATTAATCCCTGTAGAACCCTCAAAACAAACCTTGAAAAAAGCAGGAAAAGGAAACAGCCAATCATCTACTCAAAAAGTGGGCAACAACAACAATACACAAGAAAGACAAATCAATCATCCACAGACTTATGCAGGCACTAGTGGTACTTTAAATTTCACATTTATCATCACATCTCTATTGTCAGTTCATCAACAGGAAACAGTACAGATGAGAAGGAGAAATCATTATTGTGATCATTGTCCAAATAAAAAGCATGCACATTCACTAGGGGCAATATAATCAATCCTCACAAACTAAAAACTCATGATAGAATATAAGAGATTAAGGAGATAGCTCTCCACTGTGACACTTTCATGGCTTCAGTCCAGCAGCATAAGCTGTAGTCCACCAGGTGAAGGTCAGGCAGGCAGGCACTCCAGCAACGAAAAAGCAAATGGGGGGAATCCATCAAAATAATCAATAAAATAAAAAAGACCAAAAAAGTGGAGTTTCCAAGTAATCTGGAAAGTAATTGATCAGTAGAGAAACTGCAGCAAGATAATTTTAAAAATCTAATTTGAAATGGAGGAACAGCTGTAGTAGTAGCAGACCAGCAAGGAATAAATCTAATCCAAAATGGAGGTCAGAGGACTGTCTGGGTAGTAACAGGGAACAAGTCACCAAGTAGCTAAAGAGCCACTGCTCCAGTTTTCCAGTATGGCCTGCAAGACAGACCCAGAAGACAAAATGACAGAGCACTTCTAGTTGTCACTTAGTCCACAACTGATACCAGTCACACACATCTTAAAGCAATCTTCAACCTATCTTTCTTTCCCCTCTTGAGGTTTAACTACATCTTCACACACCCACACCCACACACAGACCCTACTGTCTCTTCTCTCCCTCCCTCCCCACCCCCAACTCTGCTGGACCTGGTGTCTATTTTCTGTCTTCTTGAGGATTTTTTACAACAGGACCCTAAAACAAACATAGGCCTATTTACTGCATGTAACCAATGGACATTTAGAATGTGAAACTGATATTTCATCTATATTCCATTCCATTCCATTTCTTTATGTCTGATGAAGTGGGCGTGTCCATGAAAACATACATTCAAATATAATGATTAGTCTTGAAGTTCCCACATGTTTTTCTCTCTTTTTTTGTTTAGTTTAGTTTTGTTTTGTTTCTTTGGATTTTACCTGGTATGCTTGCACAGACTAACATGGCTACCTCTTCTAAAACTGTGATCAACTTGTTAGCAATTCTGATTTGATAAACTCATACAGCACTAAAGCACTGAAAAACAGGCTATTCCTTCCATAACCCATAGTCTCTCTTCACACTAAATTGTATCTGAGATAGAAAATAATGTCTTGTTCATCTTCCACCTCTGAATGAACCTATGCATTTCCAGTCCATGTCACTTTCATGGGTGGTGCTGATTCATACATCATTTCCATTCCATTTCTGCATTTAACTGTGATATTCTAATTAAGCTGTGATTTTTAAAACTGCATGCAATAAGTAGTAAATAAATAAATAATCCCCTTTCTCTAAATGAAATCAATGCAATCTCTTGCTTTTCTCTCAGAGAGAGAGAGAGGCAACAGACTTCATTAATTTAAAGTGGGGGAATATTTATTCATTATTTATTAGATTTATATACCTTTCTCTCCCCATAATGGGATTTAAGGCAGTTAATGATAAAAAGAATAAGACAGGTACAATTTGGAATCATTAACGGATTAATTAAAATCAACACATTTAAGGTAAACATGAAAAATAAATCAATTTGTTTAAAAAAGCAGCACTTGCCTGAATTAAAAGCTTATTTTACAGCGACAGGGTTGGCTGGATAGCTTAGGGAGTTAGGTACCTGGCTCCAGAGTGAGAGTTTTGGAGTTTGGTTCCACACTGTACCTCCCAGGAGAAAAGCCAGCCTGTGTAGGCTTTGGCAAGTTAGACTGCCACGAGAAGGAGGGAATGGTAAGCCACTTCTGAATATCCTATACCTAGAAAACTCTGCAAAGGGTTGTCATATGTTGGAATCAAAATGAATAATAATAATAATAATAATAATAATAATAATAATAATAATAATAATAATAATAATAATAATAATAATAATAATAATTATTATTATTATTATTATTATTATTAGTATTAGTATTAGTATTAGTATTAGTATTAGTATTAGTATTATTACAAAACATCAGGCACAATCAATCCAAATTATAAAAACTTTGACTGGTATTATATAACACAGCGATCCCCAACCCCCGGTCCCTGGCCTGGGCCAGACCGGGCCGGCGAGAGAGACCTCCCCACGTGCACTCACCCCCGCGCCGCCCATTTGCGTCTGCGTGCGTGCTCCGGCATGCCTGCACGAGCGCCGCGCCGCCATTTGCGCATGCGCACAGGCCCGCACAAGTGCACGCTGCCATTTGCGCATGCGCATGAGCGGTCATGCACCTGCGCAAAATGGCAGCGCAAGCTTGTTCGCGCATGCGCGCGAGCACGGGGGGGTGCCCCGCCTTCCCCAGCCGGTCCACGGACCGGAAAGGGTTGGGGAACACTGATATAACAGATACAAGTTTTAGCCAAAAACCTAATTATATGTTAAATATTGGCACAGTATGAATGCTATTCCTAATATTGCTGTTTTTTGTAGCTCTGATTCTGTTATTTCTGAGATATGCAACTGCTTATAGTACTGTGTGAATTATTATTATTATTATTATTATTATTATTATTATTATTATTATTATTATTATTATTATTATTATTATTATTATTATTATTATTACCGTGTTTCCCCGAAAATAAGACAGGGTCTTATATTAATTTTTGCTCCAAAAAACGCATTAGGGCTTATTTTCAGGGGATGTTTTATTTTACAGTCATGTCATCTTCTGGTTGCTGCACAGTGGTGGAGGGCGGGGTTTCACTTAACTAGGGTTTATTTTTGGGGTAGGGCTTATATTACGAGCATCCTGAAAAATCATACTAGGGCTTATTTTCAGGTTAGGTCTTATTTTTGGGGAAACAGGGTAATTATTATTATTATTATTATTATTATTATTATTATTATTATTATTATTATTATTATTATTATTATTATTATTATTATTATTATTATTATTATTATTCACATCAAACAAGATTAATTGCTAAAGGCCTACCAATAGGACAACAGAGAAGTGCCTGCGTAGTTTCCCTTTGTAGGGAGTTCTCTAGTCTGAGCCACTGAGGAATCCACTGAGAAATGCATCTGACAGTAAAACAGGAGACTAGTTTTCATTTGTCCCTATCGGGCATTCCTAACCCCACCCATTGTTGGACAGTGGTGACATGAGGAAGGGAGAGCTTTTCCTTCTACTTTCCTCTCTCTTTTCCCCCGAGTGGTCAAAGCAACACTACAGCAACCACCATTGTCCATTATTCAGACAGAGCTTGAAATGGCTACTTTATCGAGGACTATTACTACTATTCTCAGAGTCCCCAGTGGACATGCTAATTAGAAGATTCCAGAAGGTGCAATTGCCCAGATCCCCCAGAAGTACTTTTCAAAGAGTTAGGGCACGTACTTTTATGGGATACAAATTGACCCCAGGAAAATGTAGTCTCCCAGGTTGATCCTGATGGGCTCAGACGGCCAGCTCAGAGTTGACTCAGCCTTCCATCCTTCTGAGGTTAGTAAAATGAGGAGGAAATGTGTAGCCTGCATAATTAAATTGTAAACCACCCAGAGAGTGCTTTAAGTGTTTGGGGAAAGTATATAAGCAGCACACTTTGTTTTGCTTTGTTTTAACCTTTTTATTTTCAAGGAAAAGAGCTCAGCTTGCCAAGTCAGATTCCAAATAAACATTTTTATATGGATGTTGGTCCTGGGTATGGCTCTCCCATCAATGAGTGCTTATTCCATTTATCTTCTTCATCTACTGCTACAGCATGTCTCCCATTGGTTTCCTTTCCCCTTTTGGTTCCTGGTTAGTGGCCACTTCCTCTCCCACCTCTCACTTCCCAGGCCTCCATTTCATCAATTGATAAGAACTCCAAAACTTTCAAAGTGATGAAAGTCCATTTACATCTCTGTGTACAACAGAGAATTGCAGCTGTTATAACTCTACAAGATATACCATAATTAGCTGCTATATAGAAGACAACTTAGAAAATGACACAGATTCTGTCTCTCTAGGAAGCCAAGCTATTTAGCAGAAAGTCTGACCTACACAAAAATCCAATGACCTAGTTTAAAATGAGCAGTGCTGTTTGGGGAAGATAGAAAGCCAGGTGGGATGTGGAGAGCTATTTCTCCACATGGCAAACTATTTCTATCTAACAGCGTACAGTAACCAAATCATGTCAAAATAAGGTCCAGTTTTCTAAATGGAAACTGCCTACTTATATGAGTGACAATTATAATTATTAAAATGTATTTATTTATTATATTAATTGCATTTTTATCCCACCCATCTAGTGACAAAGCACTACTCCGAGTGGCCAATATCAATAAAAAATAATGACCCATCCTCCAAACACAAACACCCAATTAATAAATGGAAAAAGCTCCAGAGGCAATGGCAGAAAAAATTCAAATTAAGAACACTTGGGTCCACAGAAATATCAAAGGGAGAGGATATTACCACTTTGAAAAGCTCAGCTTTCAGCTGTTTCCTGAAGAGAGGGAGCCTGGTGAACATGAACAGACAATGTGTTCCATAGCATTGTGGCTACCACTGAGAAAGCCCAGTTCCTGGTGATAGTCTTCTGGGCATCTCTTGGCGTGACCACCCACAACCGTGAAGCCTGGATGGACTGGGTTGTCCAGGTAGATGATCTTAAGAAGAGACGATCTGACAGGTAATTGATTTTGCATTGTTAGTATCAAATAGCTGAACATTTGCATTTCTTTCTTTTTTTTTAATACATGCATTTTCAATTCCAGAAAAGAACATCATCACATAAGTGGAAACTTGGGGATATAGTAGTTCAAAGGCTCATGCAATTTAGTAGTTCAAAAGTTCATATACTATTTGAATAGGCTGGAAAGAAGCCTCTCAGGAGAAAAAACAATGAAGATCCTTTCTTTTGTCTTCTATTTGGACCTCTTGCTTGGCCTTGTTATTTCCAGCTTTTGGTGGTGAGCAGAAGGTTGCTTCTATTTCTACAGTTCACTTGAGGGAACTGAACGTGGTATCAGAACTAGGGATGTAAAGAATACTTGTACATTTTCTTGACCTTGAGGGGAAAATGTCTTTTTTTCCCCTTTCAGCTGGCACAGATTGTTCACTTCCATATGAAAGAGAAAGACTGGTGCTTTTTTCCTTAGCAGCAACTAGTAAAAAAAATTACATATTTTATTTGAAACACAGCTTTTTCACAAAATATAATGGTCAGCATCCTACTGTTATGCAGGCAGCTGTGCTATTTGTCAAGGTGTTAGTTGCATGGATGCTGCAGCTAACATCTTGACACCTCACCTGCTCTCACAGTGTTAGGCGCATTATGGGAATCCCCAACAGGATAGTGACCAATGCTTTCTACACAAAATATAAGGGTTGGAGGGGGGCTTAAAAGGTTTTTGCAGAAAAAAAAATCTGAAGTGGGAAAAAAAAATCATAGAAAGTCTTACAATTTCACCCAGCAGGTAGTGGTCCCCACCCCACCCCAATTTTGTTTTTCATTTTTACCTGTGAATATGATACAAGCAAAGATTTATATCCCTAACCAGAACATACATCTTTAAATTTCTGTGTTAAAGGCTAGAGAATAGAGATTAGATTATCTGAGGAGGTTGAAAAAACAAGCAAACTGGGCCTGGTGAGTGACTATTTGAGGCAGAGGAGGCAGGCAGGGGAGCAGCAGCACCTGTCTTGCTGCCTTTACGAACTGGGACAAACTGGTTTGTGCCCATCTCTACTAGAGAACATATTTTGGAGCAGCATCACATTATATTTGGGGATTAAATATGGTGTAAAAAAAATCTGAGTGGACTGAAAATGTGCTTTCCGTCTCTTTCAGCATTCTTCAAATTTTGGAGAAAAAACTACAAAAGAGGAAGGAAATGATGCCAATCTCTGCTAAAGTTATTGCCTCTTGCAAAAGTTGGCCCATTACCCCTAGTTGTGCTCAGTTTAGAAAATTACTACCCTCTGCTTGCCCTGGATTTGATAGGGTCCAGAATATACTGAGGGGCAAAATGTCTGTCCATAGAGTCACACAACCATATAAGACACTCTCTCTGTCTTTTTTTTCTTTAATAAATGTGCAGCAACTTTTTTCTGCTGTATTTTCTTCTCCATACTCTCTTCCACAGTTGGGGTTTTCTTGTTTCTGTTCTTTCTACATTAGTTTTAGTATCATGTTGGATTTTATTATGTGCCATCAAGTCAGACCCAACTTACAGTGACCCTCATAAGGCTTTCAAAATAAGTGATATATTTAAGGAGTGGTTTTACCATTTCTATACCCCTTGTGAATTTTCATGGCTGAGGAGGAACTCAAGCCCAGGGCTCCTTAGTCCAAGTCTGTCCCTCCCTCCCCGTGTTTCCCTTTTTCAAGTCACGCCTCCTTTTATAAGGTCACCTGTGACCCCCTGTCACATTTGCATACATAGGACCCTACCAGGCAGCTCCTCCCCTCACAGGTAATGGGGTAGAGCTCAGTTTCTGTCACACCCGATGAGCTGTAGAAAAGTCCTGTCTTGTCGCCTTTTGCAAGGCTTTGCCCAGCAGTTGTCACCCACTTCTTCTCTGGCTGGCAGCAGCATCCTCTTTTTTTGCTAGATGCTTTGCTGCTGCTGCTGGTCCGATGGAGGAGAGAACCAGCCCTGAGAGAGAGCCTTTGTTGCTGCCTCTGGCTGCTCCCTGCTGTGACTGCAGTCCAAAATAACCACAGAGACCCCTCCAAAAACACTTTGTGACCCCCTTGGGGGTCCCGACCCCCAAGATGGGAACTGCTGCTCTCTATCCACTACACCACACTGGTTATCACACATCATGTTGGATATTATTTACTTATTTTTTTACTTGCTAGATTTCCATCCTTTCTTTGTTTCTGCATAGATGGTACTCAGAGTGGTTAGTGGTGTTTTTACACAGATAATCTGCACTTTTTAAAAAACTGTATGATTGCAATCATAACAACAGACCCAAATGATAGTTTCAACTAGAGAGAATCAATGGGATTTACACTGGTTTATCAAAGAGTCTTTTAAATAATTTTTTATTATTTACTATTTTCTGTTGGAGATGATGAATTATATTCAATAACAACCATCAACATAATAAGAACCACAACCTATTGGGCCAATACACAACTATGAGGCATATTCCTTACGACTTCTATATAACTGTCTGTATTTTAGAGAATGAAAAATAGCCACTATAATTCTTTGATATACTCACAGATGCCACCACCATGCCTCTGGAGGACTAGGAAAAAGAATTTACTTGCAATCAGGGCAGCACACAAAACCAGTTGCAAGCCAGAGTGAATACAGGTAGGTGCCTAGTGCTGGAAACAATCACAGGCAGCTTAATGAAGAAGGGTGGGATTAAAAGGGTGAACACAGATAAGAACAGTTTTATCTAGCAGGAAAAATAGAAGGTGTTAAGAAGCTTGACCAGGAAGACAGGACAATGGAACTCACCAAGAGACGAGAAGCTTCATTAGCCTATTGCCTGGGGTTCCCTAGTCGGGGCACCTGGCAATCAGCTTTGCCACTTTGTTTGCCACTTTGTCCTGTGTTAACATCTGCCACAGGAGAAATGGGATGGCGTAAGTTTGATATGTAGACTTTTCTGGCTGTGTTTTCTTTGTACTCAGAAGTTAGAACTTCAAGTTAGCAGCCCTCAGTGCTGCAACTAGAGGGATCTTTTAAGCAGTATTTTTCCTTGGTTCCGTTCACCTAACAGTTAAGCCATAGAGGAAATGAATAAGAAAATACCAATTTGTCTGCCATTGCCCACTTACAATAAGGATAGGATCTGGTGGGACTGAAACACTTCTACCTTGATAACAACAGCACACAATTATTGGACTCAATCTCTAGTTATGAATAGTTTAAGCATTCAGCTTCAACTCTATGCTTTCCCTATGCATACCAGTCTTGTGTTTCTCCCTGTGCATACCAGCCACAGTATGGGGTAGAAGAAAGAAAATGAACAGTTCATGATAAGAAACCCAATTAGCATGGCTTCACATAGTAGAGTGAAGACTAAGAAGCATTATCTTTAAAAGCTAATGTCAAAATATGTTATTTCCCCCATCTGAATCTCCAGACCGATAGCATTTGCTGTGATGCAAAAGAGAAAGCCAACAGCACTGCATGAGAGGCTTATCCAACCTGGCTTTGCAACAGTACTTACTTCTGAATGGACCATTTTGTTTGGGGCGCCAACAGTACTACACAGACTATGCAGAGTTTATCTCCCCCCGCCCCTTTGCTAAGAGGCATATTATGAAAATAGCCCACAAACGTAACAGCATCTCAGAATATTCAGTACAAGGGATTTGTAACCATCCCAAGGAAATAATATTGGTTACTACTCTTGCCTATTATTCTCATGTGTCATATTTGACAAACTGTTCTTCCACATTCTTTAAAAGGTCTGTCATAATATTACAAATAGTACAATATCCGCCAGTACACTCTCTTTTATCTTCCTTTACCTCCACTTTCTTAAATTCATTTTCTGAGAAAGGAATACCCAGAGCTAATATCACTTTCAAGCATGATGCTTAAAGTGGCAGACCTCTACACACTTACTAGGTGGTAAGTCTAATTAAAGTTAACACAGCTTAACTTCTGAGTAGACCATGTACAGGATTTTGAGCATGAAGTTGTAGTCTCTGGGACCTGTGTCTTTGACCTTCTAGTCTTTAAAAATGTAAAGATTATCCCATTTCCAATATTCTCTTCTGGTTCCTCCACCTACCACACATGAGAGTACAGAAGACAAAGGGAACACTACCATATATCCCACCCTTTTCCTGATCTTGTTATCCCAAAATAGGCCTCATTATTCTTCATAGGACTTCCTGCCTCTTTGAATTGCTTACCAGATAGGACCTGCTTCATCAGGTCCAGAATCCCCTAGTTTGTCTGGCATCCTTAGCCCATGGTTCAAATTGTATTTCCTCTGCCCATTTATAGCCTAGAAATACTGCCTGGTATTAAAACTGCCGGGTAGGTGGGGCTCATCAGCTTTGGAAGGCAGCCCATCTAGGAGAAGGAAAACTCCGATTTCAAACCTCCACTGCCTTGTGGCTATATCCACTGATGGAAAAGGCTTCAGGACTTAACCTTGGGGCAAAATCTGGAGCCAGACTCCCAGAGGCAGTTCATGTCGTTCTGGCAACTCCTGCGACGTCGCTGGAACCAGTTGTATTGGCTCTTCCCTTTCCATTGGACTATTTCAGCGACGTGAAGAGGGGGGATTTGCTGCTTGGGTAACAGCCTATCCTCCATATTATTTTACCCAGGCTTCGAGCTCTGGAAAGGACACTCCAGCTTCGCATACAGCGTCAAAATAACACGGGAAGTAGCAGTTACCGGTTATAAGTCTTTGCTCGATTGGCGTAGAGCATGACGCCAGGGGCTACTTCCGACGGTGGGAGAGGTCATTGCACCTCATTAGGTAGCTACCGCCCACCTTAAGCTGGGCAGTCCCCAGCCAGTAAGGTGCTACCTCGCCACGGTCTGTTAACCTCACGGGGTGCGTGGGGTTTAGGGTGAAAGCCGACAAGCAGATTGATAACCCTGCACCATGCAACAATCATAAGAAAACTTCTCCCCTAAAGTTGGGCACCTGGAAAGTTCGGACAATGACCCCTGCCTTTTCTGATGACCTGCAGGAAATAGACAACGTGTGCAAGACAGCTGTCATCGACATGGAACTGAGTAGACTGTAGATGGACATTGTTGCCCTGCAAGAGACGAGATTCCCAGACATGGGATCTGTCAAAGAAAAAAACTTCTCATTCTTCTGGCAGGGAAAACCATTGAATGAGACCAGGGAACATGGTTTTGGCATTGCAGTCAGAAATACTCTGCTGAGATCCATTGTTCCACCTACTGTGGGGAGTGAAAGAATCCTGTCTCTGCAGCTCCACTCATCAGCGGGACCGGTCACCCTCATCAGTGCATATGCACCAACACTGTCATCCACAACAGAAGTCAAAGACAAATTCTATGACGATCTGGCAGCTACTATCAAAAAAATCCCCGAGAGAGAGCATCATTCTCGGAGACTTTAACGCTAGAGTTGGTGCTGATCACAATTCTTGGCCCACTTGTCTAGGCCGTTTTGGCATTGGGAAGATGAATGAAAATGGCCAACGCTTGCTGGAGTTTTGCTGTTATTATGCTCTTTGTGTCAGCAATACGTTCTTTAATATGAAGCTTCAACACAGAGTTTCCTGGAGACATCCAAGATCGAAGCATTGGAATCAGCTTGATTTGATCCTCACTAGACGTTCTAGCCTTCCTAGTATTACAATCACACACAGTTATCAGAGTGCTGATTGTGATACTGATCACTCCCTGGTGTGTAGTAGAGTAAAACTGTGAACAAAGAGATTGTATCACATGAAAAAGGAAGAAAGACCACATATTGACATCAGCAAGACTCACGATCAAAGAAAAGTGGAGGAATTTGCCCAAGCGCTTGAGGAAATCCTTCCAGGCCCAGCTGATGCAAAGGCACCTGAATGATGGGAACATTTCAAGAATGCTGTTTATAACACCGCCTTGTCCAAATTTGGCAAGAAGACCAAAAAGACAGCAGACTGGTTCGAAGCCCATTCGGAGGAGTTGATGCCAGCCATCGAGGATAAGAGGAGAGCTCTAGCAGCATACAAAGCCTGTCCTAGTGAGTACAACTTGCAGGCTCTTCGACTTGCTTGTAGCAAAGTCCAACAGACTGACAGGAGATGTTCCAACGATTAGTGGCTTCAGCTCTGCTCTCAAATACAGATAGCAGCGGACACAGGTAACATCAAGGGAATGTATGACGGTATCAAGCAGGCTTTAGGTCCAACACAGAAGAAATCTGCTCCCTTGAAGTCTGCTACAGGCGTGATCATCCAGGACCGAACACAGCAGATGGAACGCTGGGTGCAGCACTACTCTGAGCTATATTCCAGAGAGAATGTAGTAACCGAAGAGGCACTAAATAACATCGAGTGCCTGCCTGTCTTGGAAGAGTTGGACAGCAAACTAACTTTAGCAGAAATAAAAGTGGCCTTGGATTCCCTCGCCTCCGGCAAGGCACCTGGGAAGGATAACATCCCTGTTGAAGTGCTGAAGTGCTGTAAAGAGATCATCACCACCGAGCTGTATGAAATCTTTTGTCTTTGCTGGAGGGAAGGTGGAGTACCATAGGACATGAAGGATGCAAACATCGTCACATTGTATAAGAACAAAGGAGACAGGGGCAACTGCAATAACTACCATGGCATCTCTCTTCTCAGCGTTGTAGGGAAGCTGCTTGCCCGTGTTGTGCTGAAGAGACTCCAGGTGCTTGCAGACAGAGTCTATCCAGAATCACAGTGTGTCACGTTCCTAGGGGTTCCAGAAGGCAAATGTCCAACAAGCCAGTCCAATATCAGAAGTCCAGAAGATAAAAGAGGATGCCAAATTGCCAAAGCCAAAAACACAAACCGTAGTCAGAAGCCAGAGTCCAAAGCCAAGGGTCAAGAAAACAAGGTCCAAGATAAGCAGGAGTGTGGATGCAAGCCAGAGTACTGACTTGTTGCTTCCAGAAGCTTCCAAGCCTTCTGGGTGCAGATTATATAGCAGGAGCAGTCATCAAACTCCTAGAAGCCTTTCATCCTGTTAAAACTCAGGACTGGTTGACCTGATGTTCCTGTGGGAAGCATTCATGCGAGCCTCAGACCTTCGTGTCATGAGTCCTTGCCGAAGCTTATCCCTCACTCTGGCTACTGGGGGAGGAGAATCTGGTGGTAATTCAGCTGCCTGCGATTCTGATTGCCCAGCATTTTCCTCAGCTGTAATTAACCCCTCAGATTCCAGATCTTCTTTGGCTGAACTCATGACACAGTGTGGATTTCGAGCCAATAGATCCACCACTGACATGGTATTCTCCCTCAGACAGTTGCAGGAGAAATGTAGGGAACAACAACAGCCACTCTTTGTGGCCTTCATAGATCTCACAAAGGCCTTTGATTTGGTTAGCAGGGACGGCATTTTTAAAATCCTTCCCAAGATTAGATGTCCACCTCGACTCCTTAACATCATCAGGTCCTTTCATGAGGAAATGAAGGGCACTGTAGTTTTTGATGGCTCAACATCAGATCCCTTTGACATCCGAAGCGGAGTGAAACAGGGCTGTGTCCTCATGCTGACCCTGTTTGGGATCTTTTTTGCTGTCATGCTGAAGCACGCCTTTGGAACTGCAACAGAAGGTGTCTATCTCTGGACTAGATCAGATGGAAAGCTCTTTAATCTCTCTAGATTGAGAGCGAAGACAAAGTCCAGCTAAAATGCATGCGGGACTTCCTCTTCGCCAATGATGCAGCTGTTGTTGCCCACTCTGCAGAAGACCTCAAACAACTCATGAATTGTTTTAGTAAGGCCTGCGAAGACTTTGGATTAACAATCAGCCTGAAGGAAACACAAGTCATGGGCCAGGGCGTGGACTCACCTCCCTCTATTACCATCTCTACACAAGAATTGGAGGTTGTTCATGACTTTGTGTACCTTGGCTCAACGATCTCTGACACTCTCTCCCTAGATGTCGAGCTGGATAAACGCATAGGCAAAGCAGCTACCATGTTCTCTAGACTCACAAAGAGAGTATGGCTTAACAAGAAGCTGACGCCATATACCAAGATCCAGGTCTATAGAGCCTGTGTCCTGAGTACACTCCTGTACTGCAGTGAGTCCTGGACCCTTTGTGCACGGCAGGAGAGGAAGCTGAAAACGTTCCATATGCGTTGTCTCCGATGCATTTTTGGTATCACCTGGCAGGACAAAGTTCCAAATAGAGTAGTCCTAGAACGAGCTGGAATTTTTAGCATGTATACATTACTGAAACAGCGACATCTACATTGGCTTGGGCATGTTGTGAGAATGGCTGATGGTCAGATTCCAAAAGATCTCCTGTATGGAGAATTAGTGCAGGGAAATCGCCCCAGAGGGAGACCACAGCTGCGATACAAGGATATCTGCAAGCGGGATCTGAAGGCCTTAGGATTGGACCTCAACAGATGGGAAACCTTGACATCTGAGTGTTCAGCCTGGAGGCAGTCGGTGCATCATGACCTCTCCCATTTTGAAGAGACACTTGTCCAGCAGGCCGAGGCAAAGAGGCAGTCCCGAAACCAGAAAAATCAAGGAGTTGGACAGGGGACAGATTGTATTTATCTTCAGAGTGGAAGGGATTGTCACTCTCGAATTGGCCTTCTCAGCCACACTAGACGCTGTTCCAAGTCCTCCATACAGAGCACGTTACCATAGTCTCTCGAGACTGAAGGATGCCTAATCTAATTAAAACTGCCTAATGTTGTTATTGAAATATCATCAGCATGAACTTCAATTGAGTAGTTTGCATTAGTTACTCAGAATCATAGCCATCTTCTGTTCAATATAGTAATAAGGTCTGTTGTTTTTTTCAGAAAGAACATTGGGGTATGATACTTATATGGTTATGTTACCTATGTGTGAAGGAGTCTTACTGCAGCCCTGTTCTCTTCTGCTATTGCCTGTTGATATAGGAAAACACTAGAGATGGGGACGACTCACTATTTTGGCGAGTCATCCTGCTTCATGAGTCGTCAAAAGTTGATGACTCACAAATCACGAAGCTGCCCCCATGAACCGACGAAGCACAAATTTATTCATCGATTTGTGGGGGGGTTACTTAAAAAAAAAAAAGAACCCCCTGCGCCCCTGCCGTGCTGCTGCCCCCGTGCCCCCCACACCACCAATGCCCCCTGCCACCCCCACCGTCACCCCCCCATTGTAATCGCCACCTCTGCCGCCATTGCTGCCATCACC
This sequence comes from Intellagama lesueurii, assembly GCA_037013535.1. Lineage (NCBI taxonomy): Eukaryota > Metazoa > Chordata > Lepidosauria > Squamata > Agamidae > Intellagama > Intellagama lesueurii. The sequence continues at coordinate 50,467,381 of JBAJHW010000003.1, read as the reverse complement.
ACCGTCTCCAGCAGGCCTCTGCAGCCATGGCCTATAGAAAGGGACACTGGCTGCCCTTTACAAAGATGGTGGCTGTGGCTTCATGTAGGGTAGGGAAGCTGCAGCTGCCATCTTTGCAAAGGGCAGCCTGGACTCCCTTAAGGCAGGTGGGATGCGGCGGCTAAGGTAGGGAGAGGCTGGGGGTGGGGATAGGCTGTGGGGTGGGTGACTGCCTATCGGCCTGCCGATCAGCTGATCAGTGGGCCGATAGGCAGAATGGGAAAGACATAGGAAGAGAGGGAAGGCTAGCCTTCCCTCTCTTCGTATGGGGGGTGAATAAAAATGGGGCAATATTCGTCCCTTCGTGTTTGTCGGGGTCTCTGGAACCCATGAATAGGAAGGGACAAATATTTAACGAATCAGCGATTTCTGACAAATATCGCAATCCATTTTTTATTCGTCCCCATGTCTAGAAAACACACATGTATGTGGGCAGCATGCCAGAAAGACCTTTGCTTATTACCTCTACCTTTGTTCTCAAAGAGAGGAAAGTATGGACAGGGCATAAGAGACTACTTTCTTGGAACTTCACACACAGTAATTGTGAATACACTACCAAGGGAGAGGAAAGTGGAAATAAGCTTTTAAAAGCATGTCTTATGGAGCTCCTTCTATCTTCAGCTGCTGACTTGTGAGGGAGAAGAATACCCACAAAGAATATTTCTGAGATATATTTAACTAAATTATGTCATCTGTAATTCAAACACGAAATGAAATACAGTATCTTTGGCAGTGGTGTATACCTTAACATCTTGTGTGGTGGGCTGGTTTGGTATTACAATATATATTTAGATATTTTTTTTATGGAGAGATTCCAACAAATTGGAATATTCATCATATAAATATATATTCATATTTAAATTATTTTCAGTAGATTAATATGCATTATATCAATCTTTGGCTTGATGCATGCTTTGTAGATGTATATATGCATTTGCCTTGTATTAGACCAAAATTGTAAATATTTGTTAGACTGTCAGCTTGATGGTTAGTTACATGAGGACTTCAGAAAGAACAAAGTTCCTTTGTCAAGATCCCAAAACTCAGCTTACAATTAACATGACAATATTCGCAACTCTGTGATTACAGAAGACGTCATCAAGATACTTATGCAAATATTTTGAATACATGTAATTAAGGAGAAAGGAAGAAATGCCATTCAGGATAACAGGTGCCACTTCCTGGGGTGCTTTTTCTATGAGCAGCAGCAAGCTGCTCTGATTCTATCAAGTGATGAGGATCAAAATAAATTTTAATAAGCTAGAGAGTGGCATTCAGCCAATAGAACCAAATCTTCTTTAACTTAGGATCTGTACTGTGCAGGCATCAACTTTTTGAAGACTGTATATTCACATGCAAAACTGTGAGACCCATTGCTATTATTTATCCCTTGATTTCAATGTTGGCCAATGAGGCAGTTTGCTTGGCAAAACTATCATTCACTGCAGAATAGCAATAGAAAAGGGAAGGAAAATCTTATGCTTCTTGGCACTGAGAAGCAGATGTAGCAGTGGGAGGTGCATAGCTCTCTTTGCACTGTCTCCAGGAAAGTTCATGTTTGTTGGTTGTTTCCTTTGGTGATATCAACATCCACCCAGCAAATTGCAAAGTGCTGACTGTAGAACATTCCAGTTCAGATGTTGTCTTCCAGGCCAAAAAGGGGTGGGATGGGAGGACAAGAAATACGTGTGTCTGCCTTTAGGCTGAATAATTTCCAATGAAAAAAATTCTACCATGGAGTAGACAGTTACTTCCACTGTTCTTCCAGAAAGCCAAGCATAATGTGAAAGCTTCATGTTTCCTTAACAAATAAAATGTTGTGGGGGCTGTACATTAGAAGAAGTCTTGTCATAGAGAAAAATGGCCAGAATCTAACTGAATAATTATACTGAAGTAAGTCCATTGCAGGGCTAGTTAAGAAGCTGGTACTTGCATTTCTCATCACACACCAAATCATGCAACAGGTGTGCAATAGCACTTCCCTTATTTGGAATCAGAGGTTGTGTGTTATTTTGTTTTATTTTTGCCCTCAGTAGCTTTTGCTAACCAATATGGTATAGTGGATAGAGTGATGGGCCAGGACTCTGGAGACCTAGGTTCAAATCCCCACTCACCTATGGAAACTCACTGGAGGGTAGAAATGGTAAAACTATTCCTTAAATAGTTCACTTATCTTGAAAGTCGTATTAAGGTCACTATAAATCAGTTCTGACTTGATGGCACATAGCACATAACACAGCTTTTGCCAGATCTAATGGGCTACATAAGAATGCTACATTTCAAAGGAGGAAGAGTGATTTGAATAAGGAATGGTACCTAAGTGACAGTTGCTTAGGACTATGAACAGACATACACTAAATTTTCATTATTATGGCAATTCTTCACATGACTGATGCATAACAGGAAATACAACCACTGACTTCTTAGCCAGTGGCAATTTGCTGATGAGGTCTACATCAATGGACTTACACCAGTGGACAAACTTAATAGGAATCCAGCTCATAGCCATAATCTTCTTGTTTATTTATGCCAGCATAACAGTAATGGCATATTGTTTGGCGGCAAATTGCCTCATGGAGTCAGCTGATTTTGTAACTTAACTCCAAAGGTTATGACCTGCTGACATAACTACACAAGATGATTTTGGTGAATATACTTGATTTGTGGGTTCTTTCAAATAATTAGCACTACAATGTAATGAAATTTCATACTAACTTCCTTCTGTGTTCTGCTATCCCACACATCTAAAATAATTCTATTGAAATTACTTCAATTATTTTTACCTCCAAAATCCCAGAAAACTGAAAAGGAAGATAAATTAAACTTCATAATATCATAATGTGAGATATGAGACATTTCAAGTACAAAACGAGTAGGTAATTGGTCTAAAGAAAGGCAAGAAGTTGATTAGAACTTACATCTAGTGTCCTAACCTTTTAGGAGATGTAATATCTTTATTTCTAATTTCACAGTGTCTAAAGGGAGAAGACAAATAAGCAAACTAGAAAATAATGTACTAAGGACAAATACAACCCTGTCTGGTTGTTAGTGGAGAAATTGGTAGTTTAATGGATGAATTCACCTCATTTCTTCCCTACAGATAAATTACTGGGTAGCCTTTCTATCACACAAACTCATAAAAGCTATTCACAAAAGATCAAAAAATCAATTTCAAGTCCCTCTGGTGAACTATCACCATATTATGTCTAGAGAGCAGCAATTTCACCCTTAATTGTAAAATTCTTGGCTTTTCAAGATCTGTTGAGATTGTTCTTAGATTGCATCCTGGAAAGGGGGGGGAAATGGGGTTAGCTAAGCCTTTTCTTCTGAACCCTCTGCCTTATTTTTAGTCACCCTGAATCCCCTCTTACAAGTATGAGAGCAATTAACCTTGATCCAGATTGTCATCCCAGTCCAATTAGACAAGAGGAGAGTAGGAAACAATTGTTTAACAAAATATGCATAATTTCAAGAAATTAAACAGGTCAAATATCAACAGTAAAGAATTTGCACAGAAAACTAAGCATACTATTCCTGTATTTAAAGCGATAATACTGATACAAAGAATGATTTAAACATGGATTATCTGAAGCCAACATCAGTTGCTCTTTTGTATGTGCTGTGCTGAGTCTGGTTATTTCATTTCATTTCATTTTCACATGCCCCATCATTTTTCTCCATTCCTACATTGATCCGGTGAGGTTAAGCTTCAGAAATCCTTGACGGATTATACATTTAAATACACTTTTGCTCTAAATTTGTCTCTCTCAATGGGTTAAACCTAGTAAGAACTGCATGACATTTGACTCCTGTTCAGGCATTAGTTAGTGAGTTCTTTCCAGCACACAAGAGGGAAGTGTCTGGCCTCTCTCACTCTGCCATTGCCGGTTCCATTTATGGAGAATGACATAGATGCACAGCAGACGGTCCTGCTCATGAATAGGCCCTGCACACAAGCAAAAGTCCTGGAAAATTGTAGGTCTTCCTTGGCAGCAGGAGCTTGTTTCTGCAGACAAATTGCTCAGCATGTGGAGAAAGCAATGTCCAAGAGAGGAAGTGTGGCACCTCTCTTCAAACATGTTGGAGAGAACTGAGTAAGTAATGCCTGAAAAGGGCTTTGTTGAAATTAGAGATGGGCATGAATTAAAAAATGAATCACCAAAATCATTCAAAAATCACCAATTCATCGATTTGTTTGAATCAATGCCCCCGATGAATATGAATCAATGAATTTTTAGCAATTTTTGATTTGTCAATTTGTTTGGCTATAAAACATCCCCCAGGCACCTAGAGACACCAAAATTGCAGGGAAGCTTCTTCTGACTCTCCTCTACAATCCTGCCATGTTTGGTGAAGATTGGGTTTCCCCAAGCCACCTGCTAAAGGGCACGTTCCTGGGGCAGGACCCACTTTGTGGGTGTATAACCTGAATGTCTGAAACCCAATCTTCACCAATCATGCAGGACTTGTAGAGGAGAGTCAACGGAAGCTTCCCTGCAAATTTTGTGTCTCTAGGTACTAGGGGTGTATTTTATAGGGTTTTAAAGTCAAAAACAAATTTATGAATTGATTTGATTTATCAGAGAAAAATCGTAAATTTGTAATTCATGATTAATTGACCTTGATGAATCGCAAATCAAAACAAATCACAATTTTTCTGATTTGTACCCATCTCTAGTTGAAAAGTGAACCAAGTATATAGATAGGAACCTGAAAAGCCTAAATTCCTTGAGCATCTCTAATTGTGTTTTCTTATGTTATGGAAAAGCAAAGGGTGCTGCTTAAATACCACCCCATAGCACTTAACACTCTCTCTGGGTGGTTTACCAATTTAATTATGCAGGCTATACATTTCCCTGCCCAACAAGCTGGGTACTCAGTTTACTGATCTCGGAAAAAAGGAAGGCTGAGTCAACCTCAAGCCGACTACCTGAGCCTGTTGGGATTGAATTTAGGTCGTGATCAGAGTCTTTGACTGCGCTACTGCAGCTTAACCACTGCACTATGATTTAGGTAGGAGACTATAAAATAAATTACCTATATGACTATTACAACTTGGATGTAATGAATCACAGCACTGCCCTTCTTCTGAATCAGAGTTTTTTGCTCTTACCTGATCTGATGGCCTACAACAGTGGTTCCCAAAGGTGGGTTATTTATTTATTTATTCATTCATTTATTTTTTTTCATTTATTTGTTTGTTTGTTTATTTATTTATTTATTTATTTAATTAATTAATTAATTTCTATACCACCCATCTGGCAACGCAGACCACTCTGGGTGGTTTACATAATACCATAAAACAAAGTATAGAGACAAATAATACAAAAGTGGACAATAAAATAAAATAACCAATACAATATTGACACATGAAAACAATATCAATGTTCTTGGACTGCAACTCTCAGAAATCCCAGCCAGCATAGCTAGTGGTGAAGGCTTCTGGGAACTGCAGTCGAAAAACAGCTGGGTTACCCTTGGTTGAGAACCATTGTCCTACATGATGAATATAAGGAAGACTGATTCGAATTTAAAAAATGGTACCAACATAAAAACTCTTTAAGATTGTGAAAAGGCATACACTGGAGTGTAATTGTTATGGCACACCATCATGGTCAGGTATCAAGGAGGAGAGCACCACCTGATTCTTTCTTTACTGGAGACCCATGAATATGGCCCTCCGCCATACAGTAGATAGTTACAGCCTTTCACTGTTTGATCTACACCTCCCAGGTTCCTCATTCTCAATCTCTTTTGCTTTTATCTGCAAACTTCCTTCAATCACTTTGCCTCTGGACCTGCCATTTCCCTAGTTTGCCTGCCTCCTGGGCTCTCCCTCCAATCTTCAGCCTTCCATGCAGAACTAGTCATGTTCCTAGGGCCTGTGTAAAGTTTCAGATTCAGCCAAGCTGAACCTTCGCTTTTCTCTTTTCTCTTCCACAAACATTCTGACAGCGCCGTTCCCTTAACAGCTGAAACATTCTGGTTTTTTCCCCCTCACATAAAGAGAGCCAGTCAATGTCAGACCTCACTGCTAAAAGTATTACACAATGTATATATACTACTAGTAAAGAGAAGAAGGATAATATCTAACACAAGGGGGAAGAAAGAACTAGGTTAGAAAGATATGAATACTTCAAGATGCACCCAAGCTTAAGTCTGTAATACAAACTCTGATGGTGTCAACAGATGAATGCTCACCCTTATCAGACATCCAATATATGTTTCAATAGAAAAAGCAGGGATGTAGAAACTAACCATATGTCCTCCATGCCAATGCATGCACTGGCCATACCACCTAGTGAAACACTTTTAGTATGACTGTAAGAGGCTTGTATGCATGCATCTGTATGGATGTTGGCATCTTTCTTATTGATGCTGAACATAAAGCATCCTAGCTGCATGGAAAATCTTTGGCTAACCTATGGAGTCTACGTACATGTAGACATCTGTGTACATCTATAAAACACCCCAGTGAAATTAAATAGTAGGAATGTGAAGAACAGTTGAGAAATTATTGTTCATAGTTAATTGCCATGCTGAGACTTCTCACAGAGACTTTCCCCCAACCAGTGAGATTTCTCTGTTTCCTATGAACATCTTGTTTCTCCTATTTTTGTTTGTTTTTGTTTCTTACCTGTTCTTTTGTGCAAGAAACTCCCAAATTCTGTGCACCTCAATACACTTTCTGGAGAATCTTGCAAAAGATGCCATTTGGGTAAGCATTGTAATGATTCTGCACAGATTGGTGTTGATTCTGGCCAGAAATGACCAGTAAACATCTACAAAATCCTACAAATTTATAGACATACATACATAGAGGCAGACAGACCCTCTTATTCACCATTTCCCATAATTTCACAAAATTATGATCATACAATTTGTTTGGCAACAGAATTTTCTCATACCTAATACATGTTGTTACGTGCTGTCAAGTCAGAACTGACTTACAGTGACCCTAACAGAGCCTTCAAAGTAAGCGAGATATTTAAGGAGTGGTTCCACTCCCCCAGTCAGTTTCCATGGCTGAGTTGGGATTGGAACCCTGTTCTCCAGAGTCCTAGTCCATCACTCTATCCACTACACCACACTGAGAAACCCAATAATACTTAGTTGGGACAATTGTAGAGATACTTCCATAATTGCTTGAAAGCAATATGTATATGCATAGGAACCTGGAATGTAAGATCTATGAACCTTGGTAAGCTGGATGTGGTCAAACAGGAGATGGCAAGAAGAAACATTTACATCCTGGGTGTCAGTGAACTAAAATGGACGGGAATGGGCAAATTCAATTCAGACGATTATCATATCTACTATTGTGGGCAAGAATCCCGTAGAAGAAATGGAGTAGCCCTCATAGTCAACAAAAGAGTGGGAAAAGTTGTACTGGGATACAATCTCAAAAATGATAGAATGATTTTAATACGAATCCAAGGCAGACCTTTCAACATCACAGTAATCCAAGTTTATGCACCAACCACCAATGCTGAAGAGGCTGAAATTGACCAATTCTATGAAGACTTACAACACCTTCTAGAACTGACACCAAAGAAATATGTTCTTGTCATTATAGGGGACTGGAATGCTAAAGTAGGGAGTCAAGAGATAAAAGGAACAGGTAAGTTTGGCCTTGGAGTTCAAAACGAAGCAGGGCAAAGGCTAATACAGTTTTGTCAAGAGAACAAGCTGGTCATCACAAACACTCTTTTCCAACAACACAAGAGGTGACTCTACACATGGACATCATCAGATGGCCAATACCTAAATTAGATTGATTATGTTCTCTGCAGCCAAAGATGGAGAAGCTCTATACAGTCAGCAAAAACAAGACCTGGAGCTGATTGTGGCTCTGATCATCAGCTTCTTATGGCAAAATTCAAGCTTAAACTGAAGAACGTAGGAAAAAACACTGGGTAAGTCAGGTATAATCTAAACTAAATCCCTTATGAATACACAGTGGAAGTGAAGAACAGATTTAAGGAACTAGATTTGGTGGACAGAGTGGCTGAAGAACTATGGATGGAGGCTCGTAACATTGTACAGGAGGCAAAAACCATCCCAAAGAAAAGGAAATGCAAGAAAGCAAAGTGGCTGTCCAACAAGGCCTTACAAATAGCAGAGAAGAGAAGGGAAACAAAATACAAGGGAGATAGGGAAAGTTACAGAAAATTGAATGCTGACTTCCAAAGAATAGCAAGGAGAGACAAGAGGGCCTTCTTAAATAAACAGTGCAAAGATATAGAGGAAAATAATAGAAAGGGGAAAACCAGAAATCTCTTCAAGAAAATTGGAGATATTAAAGGAACATTTTGTGCAAAGATGGACATGATAAAGGACAAAAATGATAGGGACCTCACAGAAGCAGAAGACATCAAGAAGAGGTGGCAAGAATACACAGAGGAATTATACCAGAAAGATCTGGATGTCCCGGACAACCCAGATAGTGTGGTTGCTAACCTTGAGCCAGACATCCTGGAGAGCGAAATCAAGTGGGCCTTAGAAAGCATGGCTAACAACAAGGCCAGTGGAGGTGATGGCATTCCAGTTGAACTATTTAAAATCTTAAAAGATGATGCTGTTAAGGTGCTACACTCAATATGCCATCAAGTTTGGAAAACTCAGCAGTGGCCAGAGGATTGGAAAAGATCAGTCTACATCCCAATCCCAAAGAAGGGCAGTGCCAAAGAATGCTCCAACAATTGCACTCATTTCACACGCTAGCAAGGTTATGCTCAAAATCCTACAAGGTAGGCTTCATCAGTATGTGGACCGAGAACTCCCAGAAGTACAAGCTGGATTTCGAAGGGGCAGAGGAACTAGAGACCAAATTGCTAACATGCGCTGGATTATGGAGAAAGCCAGAGAGTTCCAGAAAAACATCTACTTCTGCTTCATTGACTACACAAAAGCCTTTGACTGTGTCGACCACAACAAACTATGGCAAGTTCTTAAAGAAATGGGAGTGCCTGACCACCTTATCTACCTCCTGAGAAATCTATATGTGGGACAGGAAGCAACAGTTAGAACTGGATATGGAAGAACTGATTGGTTCAAAATTGGGAAAGGAGTATGACAAGGCTGTATATTGTCTCCCTGCTTATTTAACTTATATGCAGAATACATCATGCGAAAGGCAGGACTGGATGAATCCCAAGCCGGAATTAAGATTGCCGGAATAAATATCAACAACCTCAGATATGCAGATGATACCACTCTGATGGCAGAAAGTGAGGAGGAATTAAAGAACCTCTTAATGAAGGTGAAAGAGGAGAGCACCAAAAATGGTCTGAAGCTCAACATCAAAAAAACTAAGATCATGGCCACTGGCCCCATCACCTCCTGGCAAATAGAAGGGGAAGATACGGAGGCAGTGACAGATTTTATTTTCTTGGGCTCCATGATCACTACAGATGGTGAGAGCAGCCACGAAATTAAAAGACGCCTGTTTCTTGGGAAGAAAGCGATGACAAACCTAGACAGCATCTTAAAAAGCAGAGACATCTCCTTGCCGACAAAGGTCCGCATAGTCAAAGCTATGGTTTTTTCAGTAGCAATGTATGGAAGTGAGAGCTGGACCATAAAGAAGGCTGACTGCCGAAGAATTGATGCTTTTGAATTGTGGTGCTGGAGGACACTCTTGAGAGTCCCCTGGACTGCAAGGAGAACAAGCCTATCAATTCTGAAGGAAATCAACCCTGAGTGCTCACTGAAAGGACAGATCCTGAAGCTGAGGCTCCAATACTTTGGGCATCTCATGAGAAGAGAAGACTCCCTGGAAAAGACCCTGATGTTGGGAAAATGTGAAGGGAAGAGGAGAAGGGGACGACAGAGGACGAGATGGTTGGACAGTGTCATCGAAGCTACCAACATGAATTTGACCAAACTCTGGGAGGCAGTGGAAGACAGGAGGGCCTGGCGTGCTCTGGTCCATGGGGTCACGAAGAGTCAGACACGACTTACCGACTAAACAACAACAACAATATCTATTAGAAAATACAATGTTAATACTAACCTTCAAAATAGATTTATCTGCATGAAGGTGAAATCTTCTCTTCCATAGCAGGGGAAAGAGAAAAACCTCCATAGAGAGACAGTCTCATACTCCATATATTGAAGAACATGTAATTTTAGTTACTTGATCGCTCCGCCAGGCGCGAAGCTGCCATGGCGGGAGCGCTTTGTCATCCCACCCGGAAAACGGCGTCATGGGTGGATGACGCTGCTTTCAAGGAGGGCGGAGGGATTGAGTTTTTAAAAAGCAGAGTCCCTCTTTGCCTGGCCTCTTTTGCATCGGCCGAGCAAGAGGGAAGCTGCGCTGCTCCGGAGGGAGCGGTTTCGCTTTCCCTGCATGAGGCTGAATGAGAAGCCTTGGATTTTCGGGTCGTGTGGCCCCTGGTTGCCCCTTTTACTTTTCTTAACTATTTGTAATTCATTGTGTATTTAGTGTTTGCCCTCTGGCGATTTTGTATTTTAAAAAAGAAAAGAAAAGAAAAAGAAAGTAAAGGAAATATTTACTAATTAGTTAAATCCGGAAGGGAAGCCAGAGGAGACGTAAAGGAATTTATTCAATATACTTGTGGATTGCACTTCTTTGCAGTTGGGGATAATTAACCAAAAAAAAAAAAAAAAAAAAAAAAAAGAAGAAGGATAAGGAAAAAAGATTGGAAGGAGGGAGGCCATTAGATTAATTGATAAATAATTGGTATCATTAATTCACAAATAAAAATAAAAGGGAAAGAATAGTTTCCATTATTGAGATTTCTAATGACCCTGCTGAGTTCCGCCTGGGAGTTATTGCCATTCAAAAAGAGAGAGAGAGAGAGAGAGAAGAAAAGAAAAGAAATTATAATAGTAGGAATTGGATCGGTTGCCATGCCCCCGGCTGGGCTCTACTTCACGTGTTTTCATTTTAAAACAACAACAACAACAACAACAACAACAACAACAACAACAACAACAACAACAACAATAACAATAATAATAATAATAATAATAATAATAATAATAATAATAATAATAATAATAATAATAATAATAATAATAATAATAATAATAATAAAAGGGAAAAACCTGTAGCCAGCTGTATGGCTAGCTCAGTGGCTTAGGGTTTCGCTGGGAGCCAGAGGTTGGGAGTTTGGTTCCCCGTGCAGCCTCTTGGGGGTGGAGCCGGCCTGTTTGGCCTTGCACAGTGGTCCTATGGCAACCCCCAGGGGAGGGGAGTGGAAAACCACTTCTGAGTACTTGTACCTTGAAAGCCCTGGAAAGGTTGCCATAAGTTGCAATGCAATTGAGGGCATGCGTTGATTCTTAGCAGAGCCTAAAGTTGACAGTTGAAGCATCATGTTTTAATTCTTTGATGTAATGTCATCACAAATTGCTTTTTTGAAAAGGAGTGTTCAGCTGGAAAGGAGGGTTCTGCACCAGCAAGAAGGTCATCTGCGGAATCAGCAGGCGACGGTCATCAGACTGTGAATATCGACACTGAAAGGGGCATCAGGCCTGATACCATGGCAACCAGAAGTTGGCTGTGCCACGGTGGGCTTTGGCCGACAGGAGTCAGAGGTACCTTCCACCAATGCTAGTACCAGCACTGCCAGTTGCAAGTGCGGCAGCAACCACATTCACACACACATTAGAAGGGATGTGGCATTGGGGGGAATTTAGCCTCGAATGACTGATGGTTACATACCCTGGTGTGCATGCTGCATGTAAAGCCACCATGTGGCATTGGGCAAGCTGCACGGTCCCTGAAGTAGGTGCTTTGGGTCTTTTGCCTGGCTCTGACGGGCTGGTTGGTTCAACCTGCCTGTTGCAGGAATTGGGGCTAGGGGGTCCTGCAGCCGAAGCCGTGCAGGTTCCGTCACCAATGCTAGATATTTGGAGCGCCTCACGTTCCAGCCATATGTCTTAGGGATTGCCTTGGACCAAGTGGCCACAGCGACGGCGGCGGTCCCAAGCGGTAGCCATCCAGCCCGGCTGCTGCTTCACAAGGGCCCCAGTCCAATTAACCTGCCAACACTAGTAAATGGTTGCTTTTATATCCAGATAGAGAAACCACCAGATATTCTACAGGATGGAGTTAATGTTGGTTTTAGGATCACTGCAGGTAAACGTTGTTAGGGATAAAATTGACAAAAGTTGCTGAAGGGAGGATGGCTGTACCTTTCACCGGGCCAGCTGTATACATTTGCGGTTCTCCCCATTGGGGGTGATCTCTAACATAGTCCTGGGTAGGTTTTTTTTTTACCTCATTCATCATTTATTTCATCTAGCTGGGGAATCAGTCAATGACAGGACTCCCCAGGAGCAATGCAGAATCCGTTATACTTCACCTGAAGCGCCAATTGAATGGTTACGTAGATCCTGTGGTAATGGGGCAGAATTAGCAAAATCCATCATTAGATCAGTATTTCGATTATTGCCCACTCGCCCAGCAGATTTTGAGCATTAGGTTTTCAATTCAAAAGGCTATGCTATATGATTGGGCAAGGACAATAGTGTGCTCCATCTCTAGTGAGGTGTTTGTGCTTCTCAGCTCATTGTTGGAATGGATGCCGAAGTGCAGGGCAGAGCGTTCACAGGGACTTCTCAAGTAGTGCCAAGGGACCTTCGGGTTCCTTTAGCAAACAACAAAACAAAAACAAAAACAGAAGGTCCCCCTATTGTATTTACTGTCTGGGGAATTGTCTTAAGACATCATCCAGCAACCAAGCAGATTGAAAAAAATATATATAGGGGTTTTCAGAATTCAAAATCGGGACCTTTTACAACGAACTGGAGTTCCGTTGAGGGAGCTGCAGGACGTAGTAGGTCACCTCACCTTTTCTGGTGCAAAGTGATTGCTCCAGGAGGGTTTTTTTCGTGGAAAGCTGTGCATAACCAGGAGTGGGTTATCAAACCCGCACTGCAGATGGTGACTTTCTGTGGGAACAAAGAGGACCTGGCATTTGGATTACAGTTCTTGCATAGTTTTAATTGAATTTCATATTAGAGAGACGAGGGCACTTAGGTGCAGAGTTTTTTCTGATCCTATTCTGCTTTGTGATATTGAATTTTAGGGCTGATAGAGTGCCAGCTTATGGACGATGGAGTGGCGTGGCTTCGTAGTCACCTGTGATCTCCATTCTTGGAGTTTTGTCCATTATTGGAGCCCTACGGCTACCAGCTGACATTGGGCCAATACTGCCATTATATTTGGTGCTGGCATGGTGGTGTGGAGGCATCACACATCAAGTGATGGAGGCTGGCCCATGGCTGTTGAAGCGGAGTGACTCCGAAGTCACCTGGGCCCTTACATTCATCTAGTTTTCTTTCCAATATTGTGAGCCCTATAGCTTTGAGCGGATATACGGGCCAATTTGGCCGTCATGTTTTGGCGTGATAACATAGGAGACGGCCTCAAGATAAATACCCTATTTCAAGTCACGGAATGCCGGCTTGGCCGATGGAATGGCGTGACTTGAAGTCTCCTGTGATTCCCTTCTCAGGATTTTGTCCATTATTGGGAGCCCTATGTGCTACGAGATGACATTGGGCCAATACTGGCGTCCTATTTGGTGTTCACACAGCGGTGTGGAGGCATCACCATCAAATGATGGAAGCCAGCCCTAAGGCCAAGGGAGCAGAGTGACTCCGAAGTCACCCGTGATCTTACATTATTAGAGGTTGTTCCAATATTGGGACCCCTATGGCTACAAGCTGACATTGGGCCAATACTGGCGTCATATTTGGCATTCACACGGTGGTGTGGCGGCATCACCATTAAGTGATGGAGGCCGGCCTTCAGGCCGAAGGAGCAGAGTGACTCCGAAGTCACCCGTGATCTTACATTATTAGAGGTTGTCCCAATATCGGGACCCCTATGGCTACGAGCTGACATTGGGCCAGTACTGGTGTCATATTTGGTGTTCACATGGCGGTGTGGAGGCATCACCATCAAGTGATGGAGGCCGGCCCTAAAGCCAATGACGTGGAGTGACTCCGAAGTCACCCGTAATTTTACACTCTTAGAAATTGTTCCAGCTTGGGGCCGACATTCGGCCAATTATGCCGTCATAATTGATGTTGCTTCATGGCCGTGGTCCATCTGGAAAACGCCCTCACAAAATCTCAGAGGGTTACGCAATTGGTGAGCCTTCCCTTTGTGCTGTTTGAGGGTAACCTGGAGTGGCTTGCCATATGCTTGGCATAAATGGTGAGCTGTGTGACGCCCTGTCCCAACAACAGCTCTACCGTTTCAGGGCGTTGGCTCAGGAAGCTCAGGCTCAACCAGATATATTGCAGTAAGAGGCATGGAGTGTTGGAGGAGTGAAGCCAACAGAGCAAGCAGATTAGCAGTCACTCTTAGTACCCGGCGCAGCTATGAAGCTGCCTGCGAAGAATAGTTGCATTTTGCTGTTAAAAAGGATTGGTTAGACCATGGCCTATAACACCACCCTATGTTCCCAAAGAACTTGTTTAGTTAGGTCAGATTTCGGAGCAGATTTGCATGGGACAATATGAGTCAAATTGTTTAAAGCAGCGACGCACTGTACAAATTCTGGCACATTTAGAATTAGCGAGCTGTCAAGGGCATCAAAAGTTGCTAATTCAAAATCGGCATTACAGATGGACGACTTGTTGGTCTCCGAAGACAGAGTCTTGTTTCATCTTTGCCTATCTAAGGCGGATCAATTAAGAAAGGTCTGACGGTTTGCCTAAGGCATTTTACATTTAAGGAACCTTGCCTGGTTAGGGCCTTGTCTACCTATGTTGAATTCAGGTGACCTCAGTAAGGGATCTATTTCACCATAAGGATAGCTCTCACCTCACAAGGTCCCAGTTTCGGCTGTCACTTCCCGGGGTGCTGTGCAAGGCAGGCATTGTGGGATTGTAATTTCGCACCCACTCATTTGGAATGGTTGCAGCATCCACAGCAGCAGCTCTTACTGTAGATACGGGGAAGACCAGATGGAAAGTAGGAAGGTGGTCTTCACGCAGGTTCAAAACTTATATATGTTCTCTCCCTTAATAGATGCTAGTGTTTGTTTTCTCTTTCAGGACTCCAGGCGGTTGCCACCCGGTGTATGTTGCTTTTTGTGGCCACCATTATATACATTGGGCGGCAAAGTACTCTTTGCACATCGGTTGTGGCCGCAATTTAGACCTTGGTGCTTGGGCCACATGCGGAATGGAAAGGGAGAGGAGGCATGCTCTGGGACCAACTGAAGGACCTGGTATCCCGTAGTATGAACGAGGCTCCCCCTGAATTTTATGGGTTGTTCACCTGGGAAGACATGATTTAGCACAGAACAGGCAAGTCATTAATATGACAGGTGACTGAGGTCTTGCAGGCCATACAGGACAAATTTCCAGCACAAGGCTGATACGGTAAAACATAATTCTGAGATATGGTTTGGAAGGATGATTGTGATCCTAGATGCATTGACTGTGCAAGGAGTAGTGTGAATTGCGAAGTAACTGGAGCTATGACGGCTCGATTGGTCATTGATTAAGATCCGGATGTAAGAGTTCACCAGCCAGAATTTTACAGAGATGATGGGGTTAGCTTATCTGATACAGGTTTGGGCCTTTTTTCTGAGGGACCTACAAAGGGGCCTTTGGGCTGAGATTTTTGGCTGTGATGGCGGGCTTGGCGCATATAAATAGCCCCATGCTGTGGCGGGTAGTGCGAGGGGAAGAGTCGGGGTGAGTTCATGGAAGTCACAAGGTGCAAAAATATTCCATCTCCCTGTCAGGTGGTGCCAATAGGGCTGCTGACGAGAGGTGGGTTCTCCATGGGGGGACCTCCCGGGCAGCAGTTCACCTAGGGTCATGAGGCTCGGTGGGCTGGAGCGTTGGGGGGTAACCCTATCACCAGGCACCTGAATACGTGCTGTACAGATGACAGCACGATTCAGAAATAGGAACTCGCCTTGCTCTTGAATGATCCGGATGTAAAGGCTACACCGGATTTGGAGAAAATATTGCACTACGGTAGGCCCCCTTGTAGATTGGGTTTTTTAGTTTAAATAGTTAATAAAGTTGTGGCCCAAGTTTTAACCCAACAACCTGTGTCTGCCTCTTTATTCCGGGCTGGGGGGACAAAGCTACTTGATGAAACCTGCTACTTTAGTCTCTGTGGCAAGGGATACAGCCTCCCATTTTAATTGTTTTCCTTCCCCCGTTCTACAAAATTAATTATGCCTTTTCTTTTCTGCTAATTAATATCAGCTCTTGACATACTTGCTTATTTGCATTTTAGCAGAATGCGCTGAAGATTAGACTAGGAGGTCAAATGTTGTGGAAACAGTGTGAGTCATGTCTCCTCAGGGTTTTCAACCTTTTATCTATTTTCTTGGTGATATCATGCATAACGTGAGTCATTTTGCAGGGGGAGCTTATCAGAGAAGGTTTACAGAACCCAGGAACCATGCCCTTTGTCTCTTCACACAATAGACTATCATCTAATGTGGCCCTTAGAGTTCAAAGAACCAAAGAGGCAATTTAGAGTTCACTTTCAAGCAGGAACTCTCCAACCTCCATTTATAATCCTACCAATCCAAACCTCTGTTTATTACATTCATCCTTGGATTAACATAAAAAAAGTGGGCAGGCTCCACATAACTGCATATCTTCATTACAATGTCAGTGGAAATCGTCACTTCCAGCACTGAATATCCATATGAGTATCTTCTGTACATGGTCAGTAATTCCACAAACACAGTGCTTTCCATGAGGGCCCAGCACATGCCACTGGACATGAAGTAGGCTTTCTACAAACATTCTGCCACTCACACCTCCCTGTACGTTCATTATCTCTGGATAGCAATCACCCAGAAAAGGCTCCAAGATTTCAAGACTCTGAAAGCCATTTTTCACTTCCGCTGCTGAAGAGTGCCTTCTCCTTCTTTTGCTCATAACTGGGACTCTTTCCCTCCACTTTGTTTGTTTTCTCCTCAGAATTCTCCTCCTCTGCTTTGTCTCGTTATTTTACCTCTTTTGCCCCCATTGACTGCTGCTTCTTCAGAGTTGTGTCTATGTGCTCTTCATATTCTCTTATAGCCTTAAGTGTGGCCACTCACAGTTCCTTCACTTCTTCTTCCAACAGTGCTAGCAGCTTGCACTTGCTGCATGTGTATGCCATGCTGTTTTTGGGCACAAGACAAACATTATGCACACTTTGCAGGTTATCAGCACTAAAGTGTCTCTTCCTTCCATAATTCCTGTTACCTTTTTACTTTCTTCTATTTGTCTGCGAGTGTCCTTTCCTTTGCCTTGCCTATCTGGAAGGATGCTGGGAAAGTCCAAATATATATAATTATATATAGAATGTACAAGGGTAGTCCAACTCCAACATAGTTCTTTTTGGACAACATGCAGGCGAAAGCATTATTAAAAGTTACCTACAAATTCTATTTGGTTTGTAATTGGAAAGCCATTTATTCTCAGTTTCTTTCTGCAAACAAAAACGTACCTGGAATGCCAAAAGTCAAAAGAAATATAATGTTTTTCTCAATGGCAATGATTTTTTATCCCTCGCAACATGATGGAGGATTTTGCTTTTTAAAAAAAGTTCCATGGGATAGTTTGTACCCAAAATGCACTGAAATTTGGCTTGCGGTAATAATCTATCACAGAATCTGTTTGTAGCAGGCATTATATTATGATTTTTTTAAAAGCCTGCTTCTGAATTGCATAGATATGGTCTCTGTTGGCATAACCAATGTAAGTTCAAAAAAAATTGAAAACATTAATCAACAAATGATTTGTTACTGTGTTTCATCAATTTTTTACTATAGCATTTTAGCTTCTATAGCTAAACTCAGAAATAATCTGTTTTGTTTTTACACATTTTATTACATAATTTAATTGAAGGAGTTGTGATAGAAACAGAAGTTACCCTTGTTATCTCCCAAGTTCCTCCTCAAAACCTCCTTGCAACAGTTTCTTATATTTCCAATGTAACAAGATATATTATGAAAACTATTCAGCATCTTTTGTTCTCGCATTTGTTCAATTCAAATATCACTGTTGGTATACTTCCATTTTATTCTTGCAGGTACATAATACTGTTGAAAGAAGAGCTTAATAAATGCATTGTAGTATTCCATAGAGCAGGGGTCAGGGAACTTTTTTACCTTTTACCCCCCAAAAAATTTATATACGCCGACATTACCCCCTTGATTTGAAAGGAAGGAAATCATACATTATTTGAATTCAAAATATTATTGAACCTACACAGGCTGTGTACTGAACTAGCAGGATATATAATCAGTATTAATGGCTGCCAGGCTATGTACCAAACTTGCAGGATGCACCAAATTTAATAAAGATGTGCACTATTTTTGCTGGAACACATTGCACTCCAGCCATGGGGTGGTATAGGGAGTAGTAAGGTGTCCAACGTGCCTAGCAAGTTGCATTAAATTTTTGCTAGCTCACAGAGGATTTAATCATCATCAATGGCTGCCAGAGTGGTGCTAGCAATGACATGCTTGCTGGAGACAGCCAACACAGAGTTGGGGGGGGGGCTTTTCCTACCACTTTAATCATTCTGTGTGTGGTGTGCAAAAAGGAACAAACCAGGCTAAAGGTCATGTCACCCACCCTGGTGCCACAGCCCAATATCAAAGGACCAGTGCGCTATTTTTTTTATCATCATCAATGGAAAACTCAGCATTGGCCAGAGGATTGGAAAAGATCAGTCTACATCCCAATCCAAAGAAGGGAAGTGCCAAAGAATGCTCCAAGTACTTACAATTGCACTCATTTCACACGCTAGCAAGGTTATGCTCAAAATCCTACAAGATAGGCTTCAGCAGTATGTGGACCGAGAACTCCCAGAAGTACAAGCTGGATTTCGAAGGGGCAGAGGAACTAGAGACCAAATTGCTAACATGCGCTGGATTATGGAGAAAGCCAGAGAGTTCCACAAAAACATCTACTTCTGCTTCATGGACTACGCAAAAGCCTTTGACTGTGTGGACCACAGCAAACTATGGCAAGTCCTTAAAGAAATGGGAGTGCCTGACCACCTTATCTACCTCCTGAGAAATCTATATGTGGGACAGGAAGCAACAGTTAGAACTGGATATGGAACAACTGATTGGTTCAAAATTGGGAAAGGAGTACGACAAGGCTGTATATTGTCTCCCTGCTTATTTAACTTATATGCAGAATACATCATGCAAAAGGCTGGACTGGAGGAATCCCAAGTTGGAATTAAGATTGCTGGAAGAAATATCAATAACGTCAGATATGCAGACGATACCACTCTGATGGCAGAAAGTGAGGAGGAATTAAAGAACCTCTTAATGAAGGTGAAAGAGGAGAGCGCCAAAAATGGTCTGAAGCTCAACATCAAAAAAACTAAGATCATGGCCACTGGCCCCATCACCTCCTGGCAAATAGAAGGGGAAGATATGGAGGCAGTGACAGATTTTACTTTCTTGGGCTCCATGATCACTGCAGATGGTGACAGCAGCCACAAAATTAAAAGACACCTGCTTCTTGGGAGGAAAGCGATTACAAACCTATTATGACTTGTCAGAAAGATAAGTAAAGAAAAAAAAGTGTATACTTTCACTACAAGCTAAAATAACCAAACAAAGGGTACTGTACTATAGTGGCATCATAAGAAGACAAGCTCACTGGAAAAGGCAGCAATGCAGGAAAAAGTGCAATGCAGTAGGAAAAGAGGAAGACTGCACATGAGATGGATTGACTCAATAAAGAAACCCACAGTCTTTTGTTTGGTGCTGCAGTCAAAGTAGGACCAGGAGCAGAAAGACTGGGATTCAGATTTTGGGAATAAACTATGATACTCTTGTCTGCTTTGGGGCTGAGAAATAGAGAAACGTGATTGCTACACACTTCAGACTTCTGCTGTTCTCAGCAGAAACTGCAGAGCTAAATGCAGTGGAGATTAAATTTTAGAAGGTTCCTTTTTTCATGGTTTTATGAAAGAGTCAAGTCTCTCTGTCTCTCTGTCTCTCTCTCTCTCTCACACACACACACACACACACAAACCCTTCCTCCCTCAATTTTCAACAATTAGTTGCTTCAGTTCAGTATGTCCATTTCCTCTCATTACATTTAAACAAGCTTGATGAAGCCACTCTTTCCCCCCCTTAATTCAAGCCTTCCGTCCTGTTTGCCTGTTCCTTTTTTCATAGTTTTGAGTCAGTCTCTCTCTCTCTCATACACACATACACCCACCCACCGACCCACCCTCCCTCCCTCCATTTTCTACATACATTTAAACAAGCTGATGAAGCCACCCGTTGCTCTCTCGCACCTTCCTTCCCTCCTTAATTGCAGCTTTCCCTCGTTGTGCTTGCAGTCACCTCCGGCGGAAGCAGTCATTCACAAGTCGGATTGACTGCCTGGGGCTGTTCTACAGCTGTAACCAATCAAGCAGCCTTATCTCCGATCTCTGAAAGATTTACAAGTGCCGCAACCAAAGAAGGTAGCAGGGAGAGGTGGCTTCCAGTTTGAGGTTCAGCTGCAGGGGGTGGGAGTGGGGGGTGGGGGGGGTAGCGCTCTGCTCATTATCCCCATGATTTTCATTTTTACCCCATTTGGGGTAATTATCCCTGTTTCCCGACCACTGCCATAGAGTGTTCAAAAATAATTTAAAAATCCTAGAGAGTCATAACATTTTTAGAAAGCATATTACTGTATTTAGCTTCTTTATATCCACCTTATGTTTCATACTAACATCATAAGAGATGGAGATGCATATTAACAGTCTAGTCTTAGGCATATCAGCTTGGAGCAATGCCCTTTTGACCTCAGTGAGGCTTCTTTGCACATAAACATGCATAGGATTGCACATTCATTTACTCAAAAAACAATTCCTACTAATTTCAAGATGTCTCAGGGTGGAACTACACTTGGCTACAGTTTGATTTGCAGCCTGTATTATTTTTGAAATCATAATCAGTGCTCACACAGGGACTGCAGATTAATTTGGGAGTTCACCCTTCATACTGGATGTGATAAGATTCACATTCCAGCCCACAGCCCCCACTTCTTTCCTTTCTTTTTCTGGTCCCACCTCTGCCATTTCATCCTTCCTCTGATTCAACCACTGCTGATCCTTTTGTGGCTTGTTGTGAAGCTGATTTCTCATCAAATGTTTCAGTGTTCTACATTTCTTAAAAACTGTTCTATAGAAAAATAATGTAGAAAGGTACTCAATTGTCTAGCGTACAGAACATCAAAAGTTTGAACAGTAATTTTGCAAAATACATCATAATTCACAGAATGGTTCCATGGATCACCATCTACCTCTTCCCATCTGTTATTTCTTTCTCTTACTTTCAAGTAACACATTCAGGAATTACCTCATCTTTGGTCACACATAGTTTTAATCTAGTCCACTCTCAGAGTTGTGAATTAAGTAATTGACAGCACTAAACTTTTGCTTCACAACAAAATGGCCTTCCTACACGATCTGAAGCTTACAGTGTTTACAGGGTTCAGGACTAGAACTTGATTCCCCACTTTAAAATCATGGTGTTTTGCTTTTGCAGGTCCCCTGGGCTAGAGCAATACACCCCGACTGCTAACATCATTGAAACACCACCTACAGACAGGCCCCCTCATCTTTACAAAAACACATCACAACTAACAACACAGAAAAAAGCCCATTCAGATTCTTCTGGCCTGGAAAGGTTGAAGCCCCCCAGTGGTAGAGGAAAAAAGATGCTTTGAGAGCAAAAAACGGTTGGACAAATTTGAACCAGCCTTTGCATCATGTAGTCAGTACTTCAAATTTACTTATGCCATAAGCAGAGCAAATTCTGTAGTATTGGACCATGTAGTTGCCCTCTCACTCACTGTACTAAACCACAGTGAAGCAAGCATGTCATTTAACATTCTTTCTACACAATCTTCTCAAATGTATAAACTGGCTTAAACTCTTTGAAGTTAGGAGATCTGAAGTGACATCCACCCACTGAGTATGTGGGAATAAGAGTCATAGTAAAAAGGGCTTTGACTCATCCTGGGGGTAAGAATGTGGATGTGGCCTTAATTGAGATGTTTCGTAAGCAACAAATTGCTGCTTTACTGTGAGCTCCTCTAAAGCCTGCTCTTGGTTTGCAAGTTCTTGGAAATAATTAGTGTTGATACAACATCTGCTCTTTGAAATACAGCAGTTGTTATTTGGATTTTTTTAAAAAGGCATTTGACTTGCCCCTAGGCTCTTAGACAAATCCTGCATGCAAACAAAGTCTAGCTAAAATTAATCTTTAGAAACAAACACGGGTGCCCTGAGCTTCTACTTGACATTACCACATACAACATTAGAATCCTCCTGCCCCTCCTCTCCTCTCCTCTCCAATTAATAGAGCTGGGCTGAAACTTTCTGCAACAGCCTTTCCTTTTGAAGACGGCTGGAGGGAAGAGGGAGAGATGAGACTTTAAAAATGATCAGGCGGTATTTGTTTTCCTGTTTTCTTTTTTAAAAAACTGGAACCCTCTGTTCTCAGAAGCCAGCCTCAACATCCAAGCAGGCTGTCATGCTTTCCCACAATGCCTTTGCCGACATGCAATTCCCATCCCATTTCAACTCAGGTGGCAGTGGCTGCACTTTCCCACGGCAGGTGCACTGCCAGAGAAACTTGTTTTAAAAGGATTTTTAAAATATAAATTCAATTCAAACGTAATTTAATTACAGGTAAAATTTAATTTTAAATTTATATCCAAATTTAAGTAACATTCAATTTAAAAATCAGTAGTCAAGCCTTTGGCCACCTTATAAACTTGCTGTAAGCACCTGCATTAAAAAAACCAAAATCAAAAACTTGTTGTGCCCCAAGGGGTTTAAAGGGAGGGACCATTATATACGCTGCCTCAGACTAGATGAAATAAATTTAATTTCAGTCATATATGAAATCAGCCTGATTGAATGAGCCTAAATTATCCATCTTTGAATTCTGGACACATGCTTACAGTTGTTTAAATTTTCAGGATCTAGGTTAAGCTTCTTTAAGGATTGTGAAATGATGATTTCACAACTTTGAAGAACTAGACACTGCTTCTTCTCTTAAATATTCTTTTGGACTGTCTCTTCAACACTTTTCTCATAAGTTTGGTGAGCCGCAAATTGTAAGTTTGGGCATCAAAGTAGTTAGTGAAATTCATTCAAGTATATCCATCCATGTCTCCATCCTCAGGCTCTAGTATCTGAAGTTTTTTTTCAAGAAAACTAACCTAAATAATACTCTGGATACCTCCACTGATAATATTGCATATTCATGGAGTTTATGTTATGGTAGATGTGAGCTGTTTTATCTTGGAAACATCTTGGAAATATTTTCCAGCAAGACACAAATAATTCCATAAGATCATTCCAAAGGCCAGCTTGCAAAAGTCCTTGAACTACTCAGATCTTGGAGAAACCAGAATAATTCCACAAAACCAGCTAAACAGAGAAAACAGAGAGAGTAAGGCAAAGTTGAGTATGTTGCCCTCTGTTGGACTGGCTCTCCAAGGAGGACTTCAGGAGGAAGAAGCTGATAGCACTTAGGCCTGGCCAGGACAGCATCAGTTCCTCCCTTGCCTGGATAGAGAAAGCTTTAGGGGGCACCCAGAGGCTCCACTAAATGTATCCAGAGCATTTGGAGTTTACAGGCAGGAAGTTTGCATATGCCTCTTCAGAGGTATCTGCAAACTCAAACAGGACAGTTAAGCTGCTATAGTGAGCAGTGACAGGACTGGAAGCCAACTTACCTGTAGCTAGGGTCTGAGCCTGGACTGACTTACTAACCCACAGGGCTCAATCCACCAGGCATACACCAAGTGAAGTCTTGATCCTGCTGTGTGGTCATTTTGTGTTAGGCTTCCTGAGTAGAAATAAACAATCACAAGATAGTGCTCCAGGTGGCCTTGTTTTATCCGAAGGGCATGGAGACCTCAGGGTTTAATGCTCTGCTCTCCATGAAGGGGACAGAAAGCCTGAAAGTAGCAATCCTTGTAACTTATAATTGATCCCATAAGGATTGTACTATTGCAAGGCTTGAATACTTATTTGTTTGTCCATTTAAAACATTTTTATACAATCATTCGGTTATTATTTTTTCTCAGAGTGGTTTACTCTGTTTATTCATAAAACCAAATAAAATGATATTCTATAAGAACAACAATTAGAAACAATCGCATCCAAACTATAACTACATCAGTGACCGAAAGCCTGGGGAATAATAAGGGTTAGGTATCAATGGAATATTTCCAAGGGTGGGGCAGGAAAGCTCTCTCTCTGGTTGCCATCTGCCTTATCTTTGCTAGTGTGGCCATCTGGAGGATCTTCCAAAGAGGATCTTACTGTTTAGATAGGGTGGTATGGGATAAAACTTGCCCATGGGGACTTGGGTCACAAGCTATATAGTTAAAGTAGCTTGTATTTACAAGCTTAATGAATGATAGTTCCTTCATCATCTAGTAACTGTGCCCCATCTATTCTATCCTTATTACTGCCACCCCACTTTAGTCATGTAAATTGAATCTAATTGTTTATTAGGAATGGACCATAAAAATAACATGAGGCTACACGTAAAAATTCAGGCTATGTTCCCAAGGGCTGTGACTGGATTGCAGTTTGTATGTAAAAAACAGTCTTTAGCTGAGTTTTTGCTGATCAATTCTGCTCTATGATTTTATTCCAGTTTGTGTATTATTTATTTTATATACTGCTTTTCTGACCACCAAGGCTCCCAATGTGATGTAAAATAAAACACATTTCCAAAAAAATCAAAGAATTTTAAAAATAATATTTTTATTAGTTTGTATCAGCTTTGCTTTGAATTATTGCATTTTATTATTTTCATGGTTATATTATTATTGGTTTCAAGCACTTATTGTGTGTTGTGGTGATTCAGAAGTAACCTACTGAAGTAATATAGGCAGCAGAAGTTTTAAACTTAGTATTTTATAACAAGAACCCTCCACAATTATTTTTGACTTAGTGTTCTACCATGAAGGTCTGGGAGAAACTGAGAAATATGAAATGAAGAAACCATCAGTCCACCCAGAGAGCAATTTAAATGCAGTGTTTAAAGAGATTAGGGAATAGTTAGGATGTCTGATTTTAAGGCATGCAAACTGCTGGAAGGCACCGGCCTGCAACTGAATCAAGAGTGGTATCAAAACACACAATCAAATCAGGATGCAGGAAGAAGGATGAGTGCCATATGGCTCTGCCAGAGACCAGCTTGCTTTGGGGGCTTGCTTTGGGCCATTTTGTATCGATAATTCAAAGAGCACATTATTCTCAGGAACACCTGTTAAAAGTGTGTTGAAATACTCTGTAACTCTGAACCCACATAGGCAGTGGAAATTGCCTCAAGGTGAATTTTCTCACCCAAGGGTATCTTGATAATTTCGATCATCATGTTAAAGTAGCAAGAAAGACTGTACCAACATGATAAATTGTGTCTTTAATACTAACTAAATTTAAGCTGTACTGAGCACTGTTGAATTTGTTTTTGAATAAACATGCCTAAGACTTGGACTATCTATGATAAAATGGTTGTTCTGGATTCATTTGTGTGCCTTGATCTAGGGTAACATCTGGAATTAAGAGCATCTTCATAATTAACTGAATTGCAACATACCCCTTCATACTGTGAACAGTGGACTGTTTTTTTGTTGTTGTTTAGTCGTTAAGTCGTGTCCGACTCTTCGTGACCCCATGGACCAGAGAACACCAGGCCCTCCTGTCTTCCACTGCCTCCCGGAGTTTGGTCAAATTCATGTTGGTAGCTTCAGTGACACTGTCCAACCATCTCGTTCTCTGTCGTCCCCTTCTCCTCATGCCTTCACACTTTCCCAACATCAGGGTCTTTTCCAGGGAGTCTTCTCTTCTCATGAGATGGCCAAAGTATTGAAGCCTCAGCTTCAGGATCTGTCCTTCCAGCTTCAGGACCTGTCCTTCCAACTCAGGGTTGATCTCCTTCAGAATGGAGAGGTTTGTTCTCCTTGCAGTCCAGGGGACTCTCAAGAGTCTCCTCCAGCACCACAATTCAAAAGTATCAATTCTTCGGCGGTCAGCCTTCTTTATGGTCCAGCTCTCACTTCCATACATTGCTACTGGAAAAACCATAGCTTTGACTATGCGGACCTTTGTCGGCAAGGAGATGTCTCTGCTTTTTAAGATGCTGTCTAGGTTTGTCATCGCTTTCCTCCCAAGAAACAGGCGTCTTTTAATTTCGTGGCTGCTGTCACCATCTGTAGTGATCATGGAGCCCAAGAAAATAAAATCTGTCACTGCCTCCGTATCTTCCCCTTCTATTTGCCAGGAGGTGATGGGACCAGTGGCCATGATCTTAGTTTTTTTGATGTTGAGCTTCAGACCATTTTTTGCACTCTCCTCTTTCACCCTCATTAAGAGGTTCTTTAATTCCTCCTCACTTTCTGCCATCAGAGTGGTATCATCTGCATAGCTGAGGTTGTTGATATTTCTTCCAGCAATCTTAATTCTGGTTTGGGATTCATCCAGTCCTGCCTTTTGCATGATGTATTCTGCATATAAGTTAAATAAGCAGGGAGACAATATACAGCCTGTGGACTGTTAGGATTGCCAAAACTCAGGGTGAAGCCTGAACTTTCAGAGATTTGCTATCATTTCCCAGGACTCCAAATGGAGAAGCAAATCTTGTGGCAAGCTGTACCGGAGTGTGAGAAATTTTATTCAGGTGTAGACATTCACCTCTACCACTTCCCAGCTGGCAGTAAGGGCTCATTTCAAGGCTTGCTTATTTATTAATTAATTAATAAATTAATTTATTATGAATTAATTAATTATGAACCCATCCTAGGCACTATTTTGGGCAGTTAAAATATAATGTAATCAAAAAACAGCTGAGACATAAGGAACAACCACATCACTAGCGGTGCAGCATTTATATAGTAATACATAATAAGATAGCAGGCATACAGCAAGAAAAAAAAATCCATCAGAAGTTCCTACCAAAGGCATCAATGAAGACCCGGGTCTTCAGCAGCCTTTTAAAAGTGGGCAGGGAAAGGGCCAGGTGTAGCTCGACTGGGATCTGGTTCTAGAAGTTTGGGGCCACAACCGAGAAGACCTGGCTTCTAGTAGATGTTTTCCTGGCCTCCTTCAGCATGGCCACCCAGACAACCATTCCCGGGGAATATCTGGTGGTGCTTTTATTTGTGTTGTACTTGCATTGTGTTGCCACACCAAAGAGCCAGAATCAAAGAGGACTGAAAATAAAGTTGATTATATTTATTTAAAACATTTACAGGACACCCTATATCACAGGATATCAGGGTGGGTTGCAGAGCTTTATAAAATAATTTAAAAACATAAACAATTCAAAACAATTTAAAATTAAACTTTTTAAAACACATAAAACATGAAAAAATTAAAATTGTTGTATTAAAACCTATGCAGGCTAAGATCCTCAGTGCCCAAAGGTTCCAAATGTGTTTTGACTTGGTTCCAGAATGATGTCATGGTTGCTGCCCGTTGATCCTCTTTGGGGAGGGTTTTCCACAATTGGGCTGCTACAGCTTAGAAAGTGCTCCCTCATGTTTCTGCAGAATGAACAGTTCTCAGAAGGGCCTCTCCAGCAGATCTTAGTAATTGGACAGGTGTATATAGTGGGTGCATATACTTGGCCCTTTCTGTTATTTGGAGCAAGGCAAGAAGGAGAATCCAACATGTGAGCCCTTTTCTCGCGTAATCCAGGGTAGCAGCAGCAGCACAGGAATTGTTGGGGACCATTCCCATGGTCTTATAGTGAGCTTCTCACAAACCCTGGCAAGACCATAGAGCCTAGAAAAGATCCATATCATGTATGCTCTACGAAGGTCCCTGTGGGACATAAACCCTAGTAGGATTGCAGTGTTGGGATCTCTTACATATTTCCCTTTCAGTTTAGGCAAACAATACTATCCTATGATATCACAGTTTCATTATCTTTCCCCTTTCTTTCTTTAAAATTCATATGAAACAAAATATAAGCTTTGAACCTTGGTGTACCATATACATTATGAAGGAGTCCGACAAATCTCATTCAGAAGAGCTGATAATTCCCTGATGTGTTTTGGCAAGAATTCATTTTCTAACGGAAGTGCTAAAGGAAGAGATCATTCTGATAGTGAGATGCAGCAAAAGCAGTGAGATTTCTATTTGTTAAGACCTTCTTCCAACATTAAAAAATGTGTGCATGAGTATATGTGTGTATGAGAATTGCATGAGTTCTGTTTTGCTGTCGGGAGACACAGAGCTGTGGAAGGGTGCCACATGTCATTCTGAATAAGTTGTCTTTTGCACTGGTTCCTACTTGAATACTGCCATAGCACATCTCTTTCCAGCTTCATACAAATACTTCAGTTCAGACGAAAAATGCATGCAAAATTATGTGACAGATATGTGTCCTTTTGCTTCCACCATTCTATTCACTCTTCAATTCCCTTGTCTCTAAAATGCTACAAAATGCAGGCATCCTAGTGAGCCAACTTGTCTTTGGCGCAGAACATAATTACTTCTTTTCCACACTGATGTGCTATGCTTTAGCCATCAGGGACAAGTGAGAAGGGAATTAAAGTTGAATGTGGAGTCACTATGCTATCATTCAACTGAGATCTAGATATACTTTCTGCCACATTAAAAAGCTGAGGTAGATAAGCAGATGAAACAAATGAATAAAGTAATATGGGATATACTGTGTCCACACAGAGATATACATGTACATAAGTACATGGGCACACACACACATACACACTTATGATTTATCTTTATTGCACAGTTTTAATACATTATTATGTTGTAGCATATTTGACATTTTTGCCTCTTGGGTTCTGCAGATATCCTAAGATAAAAGTGAGTTAAAATTAGTTTTAGCAGATAAATACATATCAAATAATCCCATGCTTTTTGATCATTGTGGTGTCAACACATGTCAACAAACCCATTAAGACATTTCAACTCTATCCCATACCTCTATTAGAAGTGACAGCAATCTCTCCAACCAGTAGGGCCCCACAAGGCCCTACACACAGCACTAACAGTTACAGAAATTGAATAATATATCAAGATAAAAATAAAATTAATACCCAAAGAGAATATATATATATTGTGCATTGTTTATTTCTTTGAGAGCCTGTCGGCGGTGCAATAGAAAGCAATATACTTTTCCAGTAGAGCTTGTCATAAGCCATTTAACCTATATCTAATGACTATTTAAAGCAATCATATAGTTAAGAGAGCAAAGAATATTCACAATGCTTTCTAACGCGACTAGTATTCACTGCCCTGTTTTCCTTTGATTCCATGTATTTTAAAAAATACTCCCTTTTGAATATTTAGAACAAAATCATTATGCAGTTTAATTTAGAAACTTATCGATAGTCATGCCTGCACTTGCAAAACAGAGTTCATTTGATATGCATTTGAGAAGATACCTTTAATATACTTTTGAATCAAAGTATTTATCTGCATGCAAATAATATATTTTAAATTAGAACTTAAATTAAATCTAAACCAAGAGGTTGAAAGTTTGATGCAGTTGGTTAAAATGAAATGTTATGCAATCTATCTATTCTTTTGCCACATAATTAAAGCAGTCATTGGAGCTGAAACCCTACATACAATCAAATCAGCAACTAAACATAGATTGCCTTTAGGAGAAACAAACAAATGAACAATGTTTTTGAAGAAGCCCTGGACTCACGTTAGTTTAAGGTAGTGAAATCACCACAACATGTTCTCATCCTATCAGATTCATACAATGAAGGGGCAATTGCTCCCCATTTGGCTCAGGATTGGGTAGGTATTTAGAAGAATTCTGGTAAATTTTGAAGAGTTCTATTTTGCAGCGTTGGTTCAAACATTTTATTGCATGATGAACAACTTACCATTAGAGATCCAGCTGGCCCCATCGCTGAGGGCCTTCAAGAGCAAACTAAAGACCTGGCTCTACAGGCAAGCCTTCCCAACAGCCATCATTTAGTTTTTATTTTATTTATTTTTTTGACTCTTGTAGTAAAATTGGGCCCCATCTTTTAATGTATTTATGTTTTCATTTACTATATCTGTATTTTTTGGGGTTTTTTTTGTATAAACTGCCCAGAGTAGACATGTTCTAGATGGGCGGTATATAAGTCTTATAAATAAATAAATAAACAAACAATAAATGAACAAGTGCCTTATCATGTTGTTTATGGCTATAAATCCTTCTTGCATGAGGATCTCTCTTTTCCCCCTTGCCTGCAGTAAGCTGAGATGTGTCCTGTTTATACTGAGGAGAGGTCTTGTATAACAGAAATAGTTTTGCATAAATTATGCTGGTTATGCATATTATGCCAGAACTGTTATAGTTCCTGCCTTTTTGTGTGGACTTTTTTTTTTAATTGATTCTTCTGGTGATTTGTTTACATTTTTGGTTCAAACAGTCCTACATGTATATGCTACTATTTTACAAAGGAAAAGGACACCAGTTTTGCACAAAGCTATTTTGTGCAAATTTCAGGAATCTCAAATTTAAAAAGCTGTTTTTGTCTCATTCTTGTGCTGGAGGCAAGGAATCTCATGTCAATCAGCATCTTGTTGACGGGCTGCCTTAACCTGAGGAAATAATCTTGTGAGAGTTCTGCAAATTTTGAGTATTGCCCTTCCACTAGTACTAGTCAACTCCTATCACAATTTTAAAATTAGAACAAGAGCATCTGACCTGAATAGATTTTCTCATCTTGTAGCTTCACAGTAATCAATGAGAGTTTCATTAAATGATATAGTGTTAGAAATCTTTTCTGCAAGTGCCTACAAAGTAGCCTGGTCAGCCTTACTGTTGACCTTGCATGTGTGGAAATAATGCTTTATTTCCATTACATCAATATCTTATGATATCGCCGCAGCTCAAAAAAGACATAGTGGAACTGCAAAAGGTGCAGAAGAGAGCGACTACCATGTTTCTCCGAAAATAAGACAGGGTCTTAATTTTTGCTCCAAAAAACGCATTAGGGCTTATTTTCAGGGGATGTTTTTTGTTTTTTTTCATGTACAACAATCTACATTTATTCAAATACAGTCATGTCATCTTCTTCTGGTTGCTGCAAGATGGTGGAGGGCGGGATTTCACTTAACTAGGGCTTATTTTGGGGGTAGGGCTTATATTACGAGCATCCTGAAAAATCATACTAGGGCTTATTTTCAGGTTAGGTCTTATTTTTGGGGAAACAGGGTAAAATGATTAAGCTCTTTTCCCTCTCACACAATACCAGAACTAGGGGACATCCACTCAAATTGAGTGTTGGGAGAGTGAGAACAGACAAAAGAAAATATTTCTTTACCACAGGATGTGGTGATGGTCTGGCCTAGATGCCTTTAAAAGGGGATTGGGCAGATTTCTGGAGGAAAAGTCCAGCACAGGTTACAAACCATGATGGGGATATATAATCTCCAGGCTTAAAATGTCAGATGCAGGGGAGTTGTATCAGGAGACAGGTATCTAGTTGTCTCGTGTGCTCCCAGAGGCATCTGGTGGGGCCACTGTGAGACACAGGAAGCAAGACAAGATGGGCCCTGTGACGTTCGCCCTCGTGGCCCCTGTTTGTCTCACTAAACACAGAGCTCACAAAGGCTAACCAAACACTTCTTGACACGCTGCCACCAGTTGATCTCCTTATCAACTTACTTTACTCAGAAAAGATGAAGGTCCATTCAGTACTGACTTTTAATAGAACAGGTTTATTGATTACAGATGGTTTCTAGAATAATTCATAAGCATATTCCTTCAGTTTCACCAAGCATCAATATTAATCTTCTATATTAAACATCACAGGTTACTAATCACTCCTGACTAATCACTCCTCAGATCCCCCATCCTATCTCTCTCTCTCTCTGATTCCTAACACACTCCCCAGACTGCCCCTTCTTCTCTCAGGCTCCGCCTTTTTAACACCTCTTTCGGCTCAGCCTCTCAACCACATTAGCATATACCATGAATAATTCATAACTTACAATGCATAACTTAGGGTGTTCGCCACAGGCCCTTTGCCTGATCCAGCAGGACTATTCTTATGTTCTTATGAGAATATCAATTTCAGTTATCATTTCTCTCTCTCCTTCTGTGAGCACAGTTGTGGTTGTACTTATTTTCTGATCTTAGAACACTGGCCTTGCTCAGAGTGGACTGGACGCCATGTGTGACATAAAACCCAGGAAGTGTATTTGAGGTCTCATACTTACTTGTAGTGCTTCATGATCTGGAAACTGACATTGGGACCAGATTACCTAATTCAGGAAGTAATGCTTCACGTAAATCACTTCAACTGCAATCCTCTTGTGCAACTAGGATGACATCATCAGTCCATAACAGTGAGATTTAATGTAATTTAAATTAACTGAAAGCTTCCTATTCCCTTACTTCAGTTTCTAAGGCTCCCTAGGCTTCTTTTCAACCTGAGAAGCCTTTGGGAGCTTCCAGGTGTTTGGCTTGAGCATTTAATATCCAAAAATCACCACCTGATCGCCTTTAGTCTCCATTCGAGCTGTGTCGATCCAGTGGTGATTTTTGTATATTAAAGGTCCCCTCCCATCTCTAGGTTCCCAAAGGCTTTCCCAGGTCAAAAATGAGCCCTAGGGCACATTGAAAACTGAAGACAGGTATAGGAAGCTTTCAACTGAATTAAATCAAATGTTACCATCTTAGGCTGAGGACACCATCCTAGTTACATGGGATAAAGTCATGCAACAAATTTTTGTCCTTTGTCCTAGCAAGGCCATTAATTGTTTGTAGTATAATGGTTCAGCTCTGTAGAGAGGTAGAGCAGAAGATCATTCATGATGGGTCACAATGGAGAATAATAGATTTCTATTCTTTTTACATGGGGAACCCTCTTTATGCTATGTTAATGGATGCAATTGGGATCCATCAACAAGCCCAACAACAATGGCAATCTTCATTTCCAGAAAGATGACGGTTCAAAAACAGAGGGCCATAGCTTGATGTGATCTGGGACTAAATTTTAAAGTGACTATATCTCCCAAAAGTGAGTGGAAAACTTTGTTTGAGGTAGGGTAAGAATTATGATCATATAGATAAGAAATATGATTATAAAGTTATAATCCTTATTCTTATAATGATTGTTAGGATAAGAATTACAATCTGATGTTGGAGGGAAGTTGAGAGTGATCTAACAGAACTAAGTGTTCAATGACAAATCTTCAATCAGCCTGCTTTGTCTGCACAGATGTCCAATATATACATGGGTTTCTGTAGCAAGTTTCCACAAAATCATTGTTGTAGGTAAAAGATTTAGGTCAGAGGGAGTGAAAAGATTAACTCCACTTTCATCTTCTTCTTAAGGTACTTCATCTGGTTGCATCTGGTTTGGTGAGCAGATAGATTCCTTATCTTGGACTTCCCCAGAACTCACAACTAAATAAACAACACTCTGATACAATAGTGCCCAATAATATAACATCTATCATACTGCCATGCTCCATGTTTTTATATTTTTCTATGCTTTTAATTGTATTATTTGTATTATAATTTTATCCTCACTCCACTTTATGACTTTTAATTTGCGCCCCAATGTATTGATATTGTTATTTGTTATTTTGCTACTTTGTTATTTTGTGTTACTTGTTGTAAACCACCCAGAGTGGCCTTTGCTGCCAGATGGGCGGTATATAAATCAAATAAATAAATAAATAAATGAATAAACATGGGACAAAGAAATGCAAGCTGTGTCCAGAGTTTTCATGAGAATATATTAATATGAAATTATATTATCTGCCCAAGGTTCACTAGCCAAGGTTATGAGACAGATATCAAATAGTGATCTTTCTGAACCTACAAATCATGAGGAGCAATTAATATATGAAGTGGAGAGCAATTAATTGAAAATCACTCAGTCCTAACAATCTACATTTTCTCTGTACAATCTCTTATGTGCAAATAGTAAATAGCTTTCCATTTAATTGTTTATGTAATCACTTTCTAACTTGGGAGACTGCAGGTGACCAGCTTTGAAATGAACATGCAGTGAGAGGTTTCTTAATTGTTTTTGTATCCTATCTAATGGACACATTATTTCAGAATCCTGTAGTTTAAATTTTTGTCCTAAGAGCCCCCTGAAAAATGTTGCTGAACATTCCAGAATAAAGATAGAGATAGGGTAGTCCAATTTAGAAACCAGCATTTGAACCAGAGGCCATCTAAACTCATATCCTGCATAATCTCCTTTAAAGTGCAACATAGTCACATTGAAATTAGTACTTTGATGTCGGTCAATGTGCAGTAGATGATTCACACTGATGAAGTGGTAAGTGATTTTAGATTATTAGCAGTTGTGGATGGTCCATTAGGGCAAACCAGGCATTGCCCCACTTCACGGTCAGTCTACAGCCAGCCAGCCTACTCCTGCCTACCATTTTCTCATAGCCAGATAGATAGTGCCCTGCCTGTGATCTCCTCCTGATCAAGTCCCAGTCATATTCTGTGTGTGTGTGGAGAAGCTGGAGAGAACAGCACACTGCCATCCCTGGATCCACTCAACATTGACTGCTGTGCCTTCCACCCTATAAAACACAATGGACACCAGCTGCTACTGACTAATAGTTTTTGATTGGACTGTGCACAATATAGGAAGTCTGAATATGTAGAACTTCTTGATTATATCCACAATTCCATACAACATCTGAGCTTGGAAATAACTAGTTTCCAATAGAAATTTATTTATAATTAGTTCCTTTTTGCAATCACTAAATTATGTGCTTATTGTAATGTAATGAGGGATAACTTCATACGTTCTGTGGCGCAGCTGAAATATTCTAGCTGTGTTTACAGTTACACAGGGTATTTGGCCTCACTTGTCATATACATTTTATTTTGTATACCATTTAATTTTTTAAAAAAATAATTATTCTAGTTATTTTTCAAAATAATGAGCTAGTCATGCTACAGTTTAAAATAAGGATGAGAAAAAAGCTTCCCAAGGCCTCCTTTCTCAACCAAAACATGGTGTCTTAACAGTAAGGCAGCCTGTCAATGACTCTCCAGCCCTTGTAAGCATTCAGTCCATGTCTCCAGAGCCCTAGTAAAATGCCAAGCACTATTTTTTTCTGTTGTGCTTTGCAAAATTTCTCTAGTGTCTTCGTGGAGCTAAGCACACACCAACACAAGCTGGTTAAAAAAAGAGAAAAAAACAGGCTCATTGCACTCAAAGATGGAAATGGCCTACCAAATACTTCTATTATTTTTAATAGTCCATGTACAGGGACTGCAGTTAAATATTGCACGTTTACAGAAATGTGCAAAAAAAAAAAAAGTCACAGAAATGCACAGATTATCTCTAATTGAGAAAAGTTTCCACAGTCTCACAGGCAAGAAACAAAATCAGTGAAGACCTACAAATATAATTATGATGATAAAGAATACAGGTGTGTGTGTGTGTGGGAAGAGGGATAGAACTCTAATTTTAACTAGTTGCTTTTAAAAAGTAACTTTCTAAGTTCTTCTGTTCTCAAGGAAATGGCTTGATCCATTCCAGCAAAAAACAATGAAAGGTGACACGCGTAGATAAAAGAAGCAATTCACAAGAGTCAGTGGCACAGAAATCACTAGGGGTCTCTATCTCTCTTTAGCAATAGTTATGTCTCACAGAATCCAGATGTGGTACTTGTTCATGTAGGGTGTTTTTTCCCCCTTTATGGACAGCTCTGATTGTGGATCAATGAAAGCAAAACACTTCAGATAGTTGTGGTGACTGCCATTTCATTAAATCCTATTAATCTTTAAAATGATTTGAATTTGGGGAAAACAGGGATGATTGATTGATTGACTAATTTTGTTTGATTGACTGATTGATTCACCTTGGACTGAACTTGTATGGCTCAGCTGAAATGATGGATAAGCAGGAGATAACTGGACCCTGGTACAGTAATAAAGAAATGCTGACATAGTAATTTAAAGTACTTTCGCCACCACCACCCAGAAGTCTGGGTGCCTCCTTGCTCAAGTAGTGAAAAAGGGATGCCACATGCACTGCAATCATTGTGTGAGTGCTCTGACTCTATGGTATCCAGTTTTGATATGAAGAGGGTATTTGTCTCTCACAACAAAAACTTTCAGGCTTTGCTTTTACTCCTTTGTAGGATAAAACACTGCTGAAGACAAACAAGAAAGAATTTTGTGTAAAGAGACTATATCACTTTCTCTGATGTAAGTCTCTTTCCATGTTATCTACATGTTATTCTGGAGTTATTTAAAGATCTCTCTGTGTGTGTGTGTGTGTGTGTGTGTGTGTGTGTGTGTCTGTGAAGACAGCAGTATTGTGTGAAATAATTTGGAAGCCATTATACTTTTACAGCTTTCTTCTTAGCTTACTCTTCTTGTCTGCTGTACAATATACTTTCACAACATTTGGGTTGATTTGAACTCTGACACTCTAGAAGGTTGTAATAAAAATCATAATAATTTCTCAGCGAGGATATGACAAACTGTGGCAGCTTTACTGAGCAATTTTTGAAGCATAGTTGATAAAACAGTCTGCTTGTTGTTATGTAGCTGAGCCACCACTTCATCAAGCATTCTGCTTATTTCCCCTCATTATTGGAACCATGCCTTTCAGCTACTGAGATTTTTTTTAAAAATTAATATACAATTTAGACAACAAGAATATTAAAAATGTGTGGGTGTGAAATACTGAAAAGGATAAAAGCGGGAAATGTGAGATTAGCCTTTTAACTTTGCATGGGACTGTCAAGCAGCTCTTTTGCAGCACTGTTTTTTGAGGGGAGGTACATTCTCAAAGTAAGGAATTAAGCATCAACTCCTCATTAGTATTAATAGTGTTTTCACACCTAATTCTCCATGCTTTCAGTTGAAATTTTAATCATTAGCATATTAGGCATTTGAGCGCCACTAGGCATAATATTTATGGCCAGAGGACAAAATGTACTTCGTACTCAGAAATGCACAAAAGAGGGTGGCATCAGCTCTTCTGCCTTCTTGGTCAGAGCTGTGTACAAATGGTCTCTTGAGGTTCTGCACCACATTAATGGGTGGGAAAACTGAAGGGGGCATATTTCACTGAGAAGAAATTTTTCCAGAGTTCATCAGGGCTGGAGCTCACCATTAACAGTGACAGGAGAAGAAGGGTAAATCCTCACTTGTCTTGTCCTTACGTGCCACAACAAAGAAATGATTTTTCATCCTTCTTGTTCCATGAAACTGCAAGGAATTTTATGGCACTTTTGATAAGAGAAGGGGATGAGAATGAGAATAGTTCTTTAGTGCAAATTAAGCAAAACTGTGGCAATAAGGAGGGCAATGTTTTAGTGCAAAATGCACTAAATGATTATGGTGGCTGCTTTCTCACATAGATGTTTAAGATTTAGAATGCATCAGAGGAGTTACCAGCACCTTTTCAAACAACCAGACAGTTGTTCTATGCTTGCTGTGTCCATGTGCTTTGCTTCCCAAAGTTCTGCTCAGTATGAACTCTCTCCCTCTTTGCAAATTAAGGCTTTCCAAATACTGAACAACTGACTAACACTACAATCATGAAGCAATTCACCCACCCATCTTTCTACACCTATATAGTTTTAGGCACACCAGACTTTGCTAGGCAGCTCTGTTGCAATGCTGTCTAACCACGGCAGACTTTCTATCATGGCAACCATTTCGATTTTTCTGAAGTGCATTGCAGGCCTTAACTTAAATTATTTCCACTGACTGACAAGACAAGAAAGAACATCCAAAGAAAAAGAAACATCAAGGTTGAAAAAATCATTTACTTATATCATCATTATTCTTACCTTTCTGTCAACTGAATACCTTAATAAACCTTTCCTTCCTGCATTTCCCCCCATCTCTCTGTAGTCTTGATAAATAGCTAGCAGCACTACCAATATACCTTTTCCTGCTTGCAGTAGAAGTCAGAATTCCATAAGATGAAAGGGATCTCATAATCACATTTAAAAAACCTCTACAAGCATATCATACTGCTACAAGCACACTGTGTGTACTTAATTGTTCCTGCTGACCTGAAACAAGAAACCATTTCCCAAAAGACAGTGTACAAAGGGATAAATTAGTGAGTAAAATTTAACTCTGAAAAAATCTCTGCCCCAAAAAAATACCTGTCAAACTGCACATCAAAACTTTAATTCCTAAGACTAAATCATGCTTTGCCCTTTAACATCACAAATGTTATTGATTTGGCTCAAACTGACACTTCAACATTATCAGACTTCAGACTGACGTGTTGTACCTTTTTTCTCTTCCAGGTAAGTAGTAACCCATAGCATCAGTCCCTCTTACTCACAATTTCTGGTTGAATGGTCATCCAGCCCAGGTTTAAAATCAGGCCACTCCTGGGACCATATAATAAACTAAGAGATAAAAGAAAAGAGAGGTTTGTGTGTATGTTTATATTTCACTTAGTCATTTCAGGGGAAAAGTATATAGTTTAATTTTATATTCCTTTTTGTTTCTTTTTTCCTGAAAGCATCAGAAACAAGATTTAATATCAGAGAGACACAGCTACCACTGTAATGTCAATGTGCTGTGATTTCTCTTTATGATTGTAATATTTGTTTGCTTAAACATTCACCTATGCTTGTCGCATTGATATTGCATGTATTACTGTAAAACATATGCAAATTGAGACTTCTATTGAGGTATATTGGCAGAGGCATACAAACCTAGGCTTCCCAGAAAAACATTGGGAATGAAGAATAGCAGCCCAAAGGAAGGTTAAAGCAGAATGGAAGCATCATTGTGGCTGATTTAGCAGAAGTCCTAAGTGAAAGGTTTAGGGTTGTGAGGATCGTGATGCTTAAGCAACTATGGAGCAATAGCCTAGAGGATTCATTTATAGTTCCTTCTTTAAAATTGTGGTTATCAAGACTGAAATAAGTTGAGGTAAAGGTAAAGGTTCCCCTTGACATTTAGTCCAGTCGTGTCCGACTCTAGGGGGCGGTGCTCATCCCCTTTTCCAAGCCATAGAGCCAGCGTTTGTCCGAAGACAGTTTCCGTGGTCACGTGGCCAGCATGACTAGACACGGAATGCCGTTACCTTCCCACCGAGGTGGTACCTATTTATCTACTTGCATTTGCATGCTTTCGAACTGCTAGGTTGGCAGGAGCTGGGACAAGCGACGGGAGCTCACTCCGTCGCGTGGATTCGATCTTACGACTGCTGGTCTTCTGACCCTGCAGCACAGAGGCTTCTGCGGTTTAACCCACAGTGCCACCACGTCCCTACTTTGAAATGAGTTAACTGAAGGTAAGGTTACACGTTGAAATACTCCTGGCTTTGCATTGGGTTTGGCATGCTGAAACTGATTTTAAAATATCTGATTACATGATGTACAGTGAAGCACACTCTTTTTTTTGGTGAAAAAATGAGGTATTTTAAACAGCCATGAGAGGGGTGTTTATTTTAACTCAATTGTGAACATGATTTATTTTGAATCATTTTGGCTTCTGTTGGAGTAAATTGTGTCTGTGGGGTTTGTTAAGTATTGGATGCCAGGATCATGTGGCAGTCTGAACTCTTACCTTTTTTTCCTATCTGTTTCTATTTTATCACTGTATCACTTAAGCGCTGGAAAGTGCTACCAGCTGCCTCACTGGTAGTTTATCTTCTTTTACCTTGCTGATCTATTACTATGCCACTTTGGAATACATTCAAAGAATTGTGTCAAGGCAGCTGCTTCCTCTTCCAGCAGATGAAGGGTGGAGAAAGAGGCAGACAAGCAAGTGAGCAGGCCAGCCAGGGCTATGACATCAGGAAACTTTTCCTCAGCAGCTAGAGGGTGAAGCCAAGGCAGCTGTTATTGTGAGCAGTGCTTCCCTCTCATGAGGCATATATGTATCTTTCACAAACTATGAGCCACAGAGCTGGCTCAAGGCTGCGGCGGCTGCTCCTTCCCCCACTCCCTGGGAAGGTAATCCTGCAACTTGTCCAGGTATTTTTTGGGGAAGGGGAAGATGGCTTTTTCTTGAAGGTTTTGTAACATTATTTCGCTCACTCTCTTTGTTCCTCCAGTCCTCCATCCCAATCCTACTCTCCTTTGTTTCTGCTGAGGGAGCCAAGTACCTGCATAGTAAATGCAACACTTTGAAATCCCATGTATTCCCCTCTACTGATATACCACACAGTTTATAACTGGAAGAAAAGTTGGTCCAGGAGGATGCACACAATGACCTCCAAACCACATGACTTTAAACCAAGTTCGAATACCACAACCCAACTCTTGATTCATTTTGACAGTATAACCACACCCTCAATCTCTTTGAATTTTATATTCCAATACTAGACATTGAGTAAGAGCTGATAATGACAGGGATTAGAGACCTGGCATTTCTGCTTGTGCCTTGAAGCCATAGAAGTGATACTGAGAACCAAGTCTTTCCTGGAATACATTGTCAATATTCTTCATTTTCCAGTACTCCTTTTTTTTTTCATTGTGCTTTACCATGATTGAAGCTATACTGATTTCTTTAGAATCGACATTATTTTGAGTACCAAATCAAATATGCCATAAAATATGCATCCTGAGAAGAGGACAATATGTGAAAGATTGGGATGTTACTTTCCCCCCATATGGAACTGGAAATTGGTTTGTTAGAGAGAAATTTGCATTGTCTAGCAAAATCTTAAATTATCAGGCTGGAAAATAGTGTAGTAGCATCAAAAGCATCAGGGATCAATGCAATAAATATAACTGATAATATGTTAATGACATAATAATGATTCATTATTTGGACAGAAGAGAAATATATCAAGACATTTACGAAGTCAGAGATATTTACAAATCAATAAAGGATAAAAATCTTTATTTCAGTTTAGCAGCTTTTTATTTTGTACAGTTTATTCTAAATAATGTAGCTTACCATATGATTCAGGAATTATAGAATGAACTTTGGGTGCAAATGGTGGCCCATTGTTGCAAAGAGCTGAAAGAACTGCCTGAACGTCAGATTCAATCTGACTTTCAAGAGTGTGTCATTCCTCTATCCTATTGCGAAAATTTAATTTGTTTTTGAGCTGAGTCTCAGATTCTGTTTTCAATATTTGGTCATCAGAACGAAGACTTGTTTGATCACAGCAAAGGTCCATGTTTCCCACTCTGGCCAGCCTCTAGCTCAGCTTCTACCAACTTCTAGCTCAGCACTCTGGCCACAGAGCCAGGGGTTGCAAGTTCAATTCCCCACTGTGCCTCCTTGAGAGGGGCTGGACTCAATGATCCGTAGGGTCCCTTCCAGCTCTGCAATTCAAAGGTTATTATTATATAAGAAGGCAGCAATCCTTCCTTCTAATAATTGTTTCTCAGTGACATTCTTTTTAACAATAGTGAACAGAGATGAACACGAACTGCTGGCTCGGTGGTTTGTGCTGGTGTGCTTGTCAGCCAAACAGGTGTTCCATATTTCGGCACCCCCCCCCCCGGTGGGTGCCCACTCAGAGGCAATGCCTGGAGGAGGCAGGGCAGGGAAGCCGGGGCATTGCTTCTAAGTGTGTGCCTGCTGGAGGAGCCAGGGCGTCCTGTTTGTGCCTGCTGGGACACCTGTTTGGCCATCAGCTGAACAAGCACAAGCCACAGAACCAGTACTTCATGCCCATCTCCAATAGTTTCCAATAATATCTACTAGAAACCCATATCAAGCACAAATGAAGATTTACAACAAAATGAAACCGCGAGTCACCTATACATATTGCATGCTAAAAGCATATGTTTCTAATGCAGCCTAGGAGCTTTTCTCTACATCAAAGCCTTTTAGTTCTGCTAAGTCGTTGTTTTTCTGTGATTAATTGGAAATGGAGTTCAAATAGAAACCCCATATAGTATTTAATGGGATCCCGTTGGACCTGGTCTGCACTTCAATATATGCATACAGACTGATATCTTGATATCCCTGTTCTCTTTTTCTGAACTCTGACCCAATGCTTGTCTGGATCTCAGAGGGTATTCAAGTGTTTTTGGTTCTCTGTAGAAAAAACTCTATTCCTCTGAAAAACTCTATTCCTGACAATGGTTAAATGCATAGAGCAAGGCAATACATAGATTGAACAGTGCAGGCAGGACAGACAACACTAGTCTGCAGAGCTTGCCACGCTACTTATTTTTATTTTTATTTCCCCTCTTCTTTTTTCCAGCCACCAGGAGAAATCTCTAGTCTCACCAATGATTAGAGTAGATTTCTAAGGTAGTCTCAGGGAGAGAGAGAGTCACAAACTTTAAAAGGTCAGTGGAAATAGTTCTCATTGATTCATTCTTAAAAGTGCAATCCAAGATGCCTACTCTTTTCAATACTGTTCCTGTCCTTTCTCTCTCCCTCTCTGCCCTTCCTTTTCTCTGGATCTGCAATTAGTGGTGCTGCAGCGACAAGACTTTAATCTTAGAATTTTAGAACTCTAGAGCTGGAAGGGACCCTATGGATCATCGAGTCCAGCCACAGTGGGGAATTGAACTCCAAACCTCTGGCTCTGCAACCAAATGCTTAAACCACAGACCTTTAATGATGCAGTCAATGGCTTTGCAGCAAGAAAAGCTTAGGGATTTTATTTCTATGGTAAACAGCATACTCTCCTTCTCTGTTGCTGCCAGTTGAACATCTTCCTCTCTCTTCCCCCCTTTCCCTCACTTGTAATTGCAATGTGTGTCTGGTGGATTAAACACAAGTCAATGGTGGAGGTGCTGCTCCAGCCTTTTAATACCCCATGGTTGCCCCAGAAATGCAGAAATACCCTTGAATCATTTCATGTTTGAACATTTGTCTGATGATAGGGCAGATCCCTAGTATTTTACATAGTGCTATACATTCACAAGTAATGTATTTTCCCATGTCCAAAATTCTTTTATAACATCTAA
The DNA here is from genome assembly GCA_037013535.1 of Intellagama lesueurii. Classification (NCBI taxonomy): domain Eukaryota; kingdom Metazoa; phylum Chordata; class Lepidosauria; order Squamata; family Agamidae; genus Intellagama; species Intellagama lesueurii. Next base: position 50,424,495 of record JBAJHW010000003.1, on the reverse strand, counting down.
GCACAAATTAGTTCCATGCAGCGAAGGTTGCTGGTAGTTGTAAATAAAAGTGTACTGCTTGCAGGTTCAGCTTGTTTTATTTGCTTTTCCTATTGATCTCAGGTGAAGATTAGAAATGAATCACTTCCTCTGGAACAGAATCTCTCTTCCAGAGCCACAATCCAATTCTATGTATGCTTACTTGTAAGTAGTTCCTCTGAAATTCTGTGAGCCTCACCATACAATCTTGAGTGGTCAAGCAGCCATTCTCAACAGGAGTCCCTATTCCCCCCTGGCACATTTGGGGGGCCTGGAACATTTGAAGGATGCCGCAGACTGGAAACAATTCTTCACACACCATTTTATAAGGTTAATTATGTCACTTACACAATCCTGATTTGGCCTATATTTCTTTCATATTGTGTTTATATCTATGGCCAAAAAAAGTTTGAGAACGGCTGGTCAAAGGAACAAGGCCAGCTAAGCCAGCACTAGGCCAGCTAAAGCTGTACTGTACTCACACTCCTTCCAGGCTAGGGCTGTTGGAAATTAGTTAGGACTACTCTTAGCTCTAGTTTGTTGCTAAGAGTTCCAGAGCTGAAGGAGGTTCAGTCTGACATAATTCATCTGATCACTCACTGACCCATCTTCTATGTCTCTCCTTCCCACTTTTGCTGTTCTCCCAGCAGAATTTAGCAGAGAAATTGCTGCCTGTGTATCTTTGAGATCAACCAGCAGAAAACAATTATATTGGTAGGAGATAAGATTGCAAGAAATACTTGCAAATGTCCTCATCCTTGTTATAAGAGCATGTCTCAATACACCTTGTCGAAAACTGTTTGTTGCCGCTCCTACACAAGAGCAAATGACTAGCATGCTTTTCATTAGAAACAGCATAGAAAGGAAGGAAGGAAGGGATTTTCACACATGAACATACACACAAACACCCTTACATTAGAAACCTTACACTTTATGCAAAATGAAAGGCTCTCTGTGCAAAATACGGAGGTGGTGATGGAAAGGGGTTCATGCAAAAAACATGTTTTGCGAATGTTTACAAGAAAGAGCTGAAATGTGAAAAATCCAGGGGGGAAATGTCATAATCATGCCCAACAGGAAGAACCTCTTTTTGAAAATGATTGTTCTTTACTCCAAGAATGAAATAAGCAAAGATTTCAATTTATAGCAGAATTTCTCTGGCAGAAGGGAAATTCTGCAGGTAAATCAGCTGTGTGCTTAATCCCACTGCCCTACAGCAACCACATTTTAAAAATATTATTTCGGATTATCATTAAACAACAATATTAAAGCTAAAAACGGAGTATACAAATCCAGCCTGCTCCTTGCCTCCATTTTGGACCCTTTCCTTTCCCATCTTTTTTTTTCTTAATTTTTTTTGGAAGATTTCTCCTCCATTTCTTTGTATTATTTCTGCTGTGCCTTCTGGTTGTATTTTTTGGATTATTATCAGCCTGATTTTTCAGGGGGGGAGAATCCCCCCAAATTAATTTCCCTGCTGCTTCACCTGCTGGACTCAAAGAAGAAAAGAGAAAGGATCAACTGGGGGGGGGGGAGAGAGAGAGAGACAAATCTCCCCATACTGTAGTTTTGGTTATGGGGGGATTGCATTTTTTTTGCTTTATTTGCTGTTTGCTTTCCTTGTTTTTTGAGAGAGGGAGTGTGCATGTTTTTCCTGTTGGTATCTCTCCTGCCCCAGTGTGTGCTTTAGGGCTTGTTTTCCCATTGTTGTTTTTTTTTTTAATGGTACTGTGCTGTATGTTAAAGGAGTATATTTTGGGAGGTTTTTGTTTGCTTTTGTGTGGATGTGTGGACTGGGAGGATGGACTTTGTGACAGTGTGTATGTGCAACTGAACTGCCACTGGTTTGCCTGGGTGCCTGTATAGGTTTAATTTGGATTTTTCTTTCTCAAGTACTGTTCTCTGCTTTTGAATTAGATTGATTCTCTGTGTCTTTGCCTCTGCTTTTTTTGGTATAGTTTTGAAAGGTTCGTGAAGGATTTGGGAGTTCTAGAAAACGTGAATTGGAAAACGCAGAAAAGTCTTTCCCTTTCATGTGAAACAAAAGACGCAGTAATTGAAAAATACAAAAATAGAAAGAGGCAATCTTGAAAGAACCTGAAATGAAAGAAGTATGAACAATTTCACCATGTACATTCCCGGTCACAAATCAAGACTAGAAAAAAAAAGTGAAGTGTGAAAACAGGTTTATCAGAAGTAAACAGTTTCACAATAATGCTTTCTAGGTGCTCTGCAAGAAGAATTGTAGCTCCAGGGGAGTAGGTTAGTGTAGAAATGACCTTCACCAATCTCTAAACTAAACTATTTCTACAATGTTTTCAAAAAGGTACATGAGATACTAATTCCAAGCCATTCTGCTCACATATCAACAACTGGAACTAAGGAAAAATAGTATGTTTCCAGTAGAAAGCTTGGACTGTGATGTAGATGTCATGCACATGCATACATCATTCCAATAATTTGTAGAGTACTCTCCTTCCCCTGTTTTTTTTATGATTCAGCAAATTAAATTCACTCTCCTAGTATCTGTATGACACATCATTCTAAGCGATAGCACAGCCCTTTCAATTTTGTTTTGCACACTCTGTCAACACACTGGTATAGTGTAGATACTGAACCGGCTGCTCTGGTAATTGGTTGTTTGCCACAGTGAAGGCCCACAGGCTTTCATGTACACCAAACAATAAGCATTTATGATTTAATTGCTTTTTTGCACATTGCCAAACATGTTTGTAAATCATTTTCAACTGTTAAATCATGTTAAAAGGGAGGAATGATAAATAATGTGTCTTATGTTGTCTTTGATTCCAAAATAACCCATATCACAATAGTAAACCTCATTTATTTCTCTCTCATCCATTCCTCTGCAAGTGTACTAATGTAATGACAGAATCATGGAGAAATGATTTGTAATTAAATTAAATGCCACAACAAAAAAGTGTGTAAAATGCATTTCGTCCCAAACAATAAACAAGTACATGATTAATTGCTTCAGTGTTCCTTGCTTTGATGTGTGAAAATAAAAACGATGCAGCAGCTGAGAGCCTTTGAGTCAGTGCAACATCCACCTGCTATACAGCTTTTTTTTCCTCTCTCTTTCTCTACAGATTTTGCTGCAATGTTCATATCCAGTTTACAGGGAAACATTTCAAATACCTCTGGCAGAAATTAATTACCATAAGCCAAGCCTACACAACCTGTTAAATAGACAATGAAAGAATATCCCTGCATGTACACATCTGAATATGCACACATAACAAAGTAACATGTGTCAGGGAAGCTTTGGTTGCATCACAGAACACCTTGTCTAAAGTGACCAACTGCAGAGTTAACCAGAAATAACACAACAAGGCAAGGCTGGCTAAATGTATTTTCTACCTGAAATAAAGATCATATGCACACACACCAGCAGATTAACACAGAAATCTGCACGCCATTCCATGTGTAGAAGTGAATCAGACTAGCTTCCAAATTTTACTTCAGCACTGACTGTAGGCAGCCAATGGTAATGATCTGAAAAAGATCTGAGGAAAAATTGTACATAAAGCTTTTGTCCTTCTACCTATCTTGCCTCCCTGCCCAATGAAACCTACTTCCCCTGTCTGCCTAATAGTAAGGCGGGTATTGAGACCAGATGGAATCATACAATATACAATGCAAGTTCATAATTTAACTGTTGGCTGTACAATAACACAATGCATATGTTTTAAAAAGAATGCATGCATTGTGTTATTGTACAGCCATTAGTTCAACAGCATCAACTGCACAATGTCTGAAACTGTGGGGAGAGGGAGAAGAGGAGGGAAAGAGAAAGAGTAAGAGAGAATGGAGATGCCAACAGGAGCATAGCAAATCCTGAAGTCCTCTTCATTACCACAAATTCTATTCTTTGAATTCCCCTGAATTTGAAAAGTTAAAGAACGGTAGAAGAACTAAAGCCCAAGACTCCAGTGGTGTCACAAACAGAATAGGACCACTGAATCAGTGGCATGTTCACACCTCTATATGTTCCAATGATTCAGTGGGCTTACGCTAATTGTGACTTAGTCTAGGGTTAGTCTAGCTCCTGCCAACCTAGCAGTTTGAAAGCATGTAAAAATGCAAGTAGATAAATAGGTACCACCTTGGTGGGAAGGAAACGGTGTTCCGTATCTAGTCGCGCTGGCCACGTGACCACGGAAACGGTCTACGGACAAATGCTGGCTCTACGGCTTGGAGACGGGGATGAGTACCGCGCCCTAGAGTCGGACACAACTAGACTAAATGTCAAGGGGAACCTTTACCTTTACCTAGGGTTTGAGCCACTGCATCATATACTCCTGAGCCTCTATGCAAGAGGAGTGGAGGCTAATAGAATCTAATAGAAAAGGTAGTATGAATACTCTTTGTTGCTACTTGATAGGTTTTATGGGGGGGAAGGAGTTGGAGGGCTCGTAGTCAGTGATGGCATGACACTTGAAGTCAGAAGAAGAAAAGAAAAGAAAAAATGGCTTGAGCAAAGTGAGTAATTTAGAGTCATTTCACTCTGGATGCAAATACTGGAACCCTCCATACTTGATTTCTAATGGGCTCAGCAATTGGTGAAATGCAGTCCTCCATTTGTCATTGAACTGCAATTCCCATCAGCTACAGATAGCACAATCAGTGTTTAGGAACAATAGGAGAAGGCCAACAGAACGTAAAAACCATGGGCATATTACCTAACTGTCAGTTCATGAAATGAACAGCAGTACCTCTCCCCTAAGAAAATGTTGCCTCCACTACTTTGTGTTTGCTATGTGACTTGTCTTTTAGAAAGGACAGGCAACTAGCAATCATTAATCTTGAGCTATTTTGGTGGCATGATAAAGTAAAAGATGATAAAGTACTATTAGCTGTCCATTCAGGTAGTCTACTGAAGATGCTCAATAAAGGCAGTGAAGTAGGTAATGTACATAGTTTAAACATGAATGCTTCTTTTTAAAGCCAAGTTCATAGTGATCAGTAAAAAGCAACATGGCAATAAATGCAGTTAAATATTCAAAATGAATATGTGGAACTGGTTGTCAAATATAAATACCTTAAAATTCGGTTAAATGGACAGTAGAATCATAGCCACATAATTGAAGCAGTATAGAGACATGGGCCTCTCCGCGAGGTGCTTTGCTGCTGGGGCGGGGCTCCTTTGCCCACCCGGACAGAGGAGGCAGACACAGGCGTTCCTGCGTCAGATCAGGAGAGGGAGATGGGTGAGAGCAAAGCCTTGAAGAAGGCTTCCCAGCCTCACCTCGCCCTTCCTTCGTCTTCGGCGCTGGAGCCAGCACCGTTGCAGCGGGTCCCTAGCAGTTCCGCTTTCAACTGCGTGGGCCGCTCAGTGTGTCGGTGGCAAGTGGAGCTAGGGCTGTGCATCAGCGGGGGTGGTCAGAGCCTTTGCAGGCTCCACCAGGGTTGCTGTTTTAAAAAAAAGAAAAAGAAAGAAAAAGAAAGGAGAGTCATCCAAAGGAGGGGGGGAATAAGCAAGGAAGTAAGGTGGTTAGGGTAGAAAGGCTGGGGCCCAGCTGGTTTGGACTTGACCCCCACCCCCTTTTTGTTAAGTCCTGGGGCAGGCGTTGATAAAAGAAAAGAAAAAGAAAAAAAGTAGAAGTCTATTTAAGTAATATTTAAATTGGTATAGGAAACCACATGAGAATATTTGGGCGGTCTGGTGAGTGAAAAGTCAGATCTGAGAACGTGAGCTGATCGTGTGGCAGAAGGTGGTCACCATGAGGAAGTGGGGAAAAAAAGGAAGTGGGGTGCCATGCTCTTGGGTTTTTTGGGGGAACCACTCACATCTGAGCCACGGTTTTTGTGTGCATCATGAACAAAGTTGATCTAGCTGCAGGCCGAGGGAGGACTGAATCCCCATGGAGAGATGGGATGTGAGCGAGACCAGGCTGTCGTGGGGAGAAGGGAACCTAGTGTGGGGAAGAGCCACTCAGGCCTAGATGGGCCCCAAGGCCACTTGGCTCACTAGGTCACAAACGGGACCCATGGGGGGATCATCATGAGGGTGAGAGAGACAGGGGGTAGCTGTTGTTGCCCATTATGCTGAAGAGCTCCAACAACTTATGAATAATTTTAGTAAGGCCTGCCAAGATTTTGGACTAACAATCAGCCTGAAGAAAACACAAGTCATGGGCCAGGGCATGGACTCACCTCCCTCTATTACCATCTCTACACAAGAATTGGAGGTTGGTCATGATTTCGTGTACCTTGGCTCAATGACCTCTGACACCCTCTCACTAGATGTCGAGCTGGATAAACACATTGGCAAAGCAGCTACCATGTTATCTAGACTCACAAAGAGAGTATGGCTTAATAACAAGCTGATGCTATATACCAAGATCCAGGTCTATAGAGCCTGTGTCTTGAGTACACTCCTGTACTGGAGTGAGTCCTGGACCCTTTGTGCATGGCACAAAAGTTGAACACGTTCCATATGCGTTGTCTCCGATGCATTTTTGGTATCACCTGGCAGGACAAAGTTCCAAATAGAGTAGTCCTAGAACGAGCTGGAATTTTTAGCATGTATACATTACTGAAACAGCGATGTCTACGTTGGCTTGGGCATGTCGTGAGAATGGCTGACAGTCGGATTCCAAAAGATCTCCTGTATGGAGAATTAGTGCAGGGAAAGCGCCCCAGAGGGAGACCACACCTGCGATACAAGGATATCTGCAAGTGGGATCTGAAGGCCTTAGGAATCAGATGGGAAACCTTGACATCTGAGCATTCAGCCTGGAGGCAGGCGGTGCAGCATGGCCTCTCCCAATTTAAAGAGACACTTGTCCAGCAGGCCGAGGCAAAGAGGCAGTCCCGAAACCAGCAAAAACAGGGAGCTGGACAAGGGATAGATTGTATTTGTCTTCAGTGTGGAAGGGATTGCCACTCTCGAATTGGCCTTCCCAGCCACACTAGACGTTGTTCCAAGACCTCTATTCAGAGCAGGTTACCATAGTCTCTCGAGACTGAAGGATGCCTACAGGATAGGAAATTGATATATACATTTTTAAAATAGAATAAAAGAAGGGGGGAATCAATCCCCTGGGGTGGGATTGATTGGCCTTATAGGTACATATATAGGTTTATCTATGTACATGTATGTGTATAAATAAATAAATAAATTTTAATTTTTTTTTAAAAGGATGGGAAAAGTGACTGTAAGGAACATTTGGAATTATAGTGCAGCCAACGTTGGCTACTTTAAAAACTAGTATTTGGGTTTCCTGGCAATTAAGGTTAGTAAGGTTTATACAGCTAGCCAAAATGGCTCCTTAAAAAGGGCAGGGCGGGGGGAGAAAAGCAGCCTGCTAAATGTAAGCCCCCCCTCATGTTCCCCACCAGTAATTTCTTCATCTGATGAGGACTGGCTATGTGGGAGAAGCTTAACATACTGTAAAGGGAAAGGGCACAGGCCAGAGAGGCCAGGGACTCATCTGCAGTTCGGAGATCACATAGAAAATCCAAGGCTCATAAATTAGCAGAACTTAAGATGATGGGGGACATTATGTTATCTCGCATTGGCATTCTAGAAGGAGAATGGTCCAGACCTTCAGGGGCCTCATCAGCAGCAATCACTCCAGAAAGGCGACAAAGTATATCCCCGGCAGCAACCCAGAGTCAAGGCTGACTTCAGATGACATCAATGTGTACACAGACCCAGGAGGATGAGGCTGATGGAAGCAATAGCGCCAGCCAGACTGTGCAGAGGGAGAAAGGTTCTGCCAGCGTACCAGCGGTGTCATCTGTGGGGACTGAGTCAGGTGAGAGTATTGCTGCATCTGACATTACACAGCCTGCGAGCACTTGGCCGTGGGGCACCGGGAGCCATACAGTGCCGGTCCTTTTGGCCTCGCCTTTGCCGGCAACATGATCAGGGGCTCAGACAGTGTCACAGAGCTTTGGGAGTGCAACCCTGCAATCAGTGGCAGTTACACAGACTGTGACAGATGTACCAAGCGGACCAGCTGCTCAAACAGCTGTTCCTGATACTGGGTTTAACTCATTTACATGGGGTGCATTGCCAGAAGGTAATCAGTCTCTACCATTGGGAGATCACCTTCTGCCTGCCACAGCGGAAAAAATTTTGAGAGGTAAATACGTGGATGTGTTCGAGCTCCTGAATAGAGAAATTGAAGACAAGAAGAAGGATAAGGAGGAGGAGAGAGATAAGGAAAAGGTTAGTCATCGTAAGCCCAACCGTTGTTGGGCAAACTGGTTGCCCGGGTTTTTAAAATATATGCAGGGATTGTGGTTTGTGCCCACCCAGAAAGAGTCCTTTCATTGATCCAATACATGGATATAATTTATAGGGTGTATGTGGATTTCCCAGGGCATGTGTGGTTGCTCTATGACGAGGGGTTCTGTATGCACGTGGCGCTGCACCCCAGCATGCACTGGGATGTGCCCCACAACGCATTATTTCTGTGACTCATGATGCACGCTTGTCCAATTCTAGGAGACAGGTTTGACAGTGGGCATTTAGTCTAAAGGGCACAGATAAACACGTCCCACTTGGTAGTGGGCCAGGTGGTTCAACCCTGCTTAGTCTGTTGGGATTTCAATTCCCGGGGGTCTTGCAGTTGAAAGTAATGCAGATTTAGACACCAGTGTTCCAATTGTGGGGGGCCCCATATATCAGCAACGTGTTTCAAAGGGAAGTGGGGGGGGGATCAGGAGGCAGGGAGCCAGGAGGTGGGCGCAAGCCTCCTCCTGGCACCTCCAATATTCAAAAGGGGCCCCAGTCCAATTAAGGTGGCTGTTTTGGTCCAGTGGCTGACTGCCCTAACAGGGTGGCTGCAAAATTGTTAAGTGAAGGTGTTCAAGATGGTTTCTGTATTCCAGCAGTGGGAGATAGGGTAGCTGCCTGGTCTGATAATTTGAAGTCGGTAAAAGGGCAGGAAGACATAGGTAAAGGTAAAGGTTCCCCTTGACAATTGTCCAGTCATGTCCGTCTCTAGGGGGTGGTGCTCATCCCCGTTTCCAAGCCATAGAGCCAGCGTTTGTCCGAAGACAGTTTCCGTGGTCATGTGGCCAGTGTGACTAGACACGGAACACCGTTACCTTCCCACCATAGTGGTACCTATTTATCTATTCGCATTTTTACATGCTTTTGAGCTGCTAGGTTGGCAGGAGCTGGAGCAAGCGACGGGAGCTCACTCCGTCACATGGATTCGAACTGCTGATCTTTCAACCTTGCAGCCCAGAGGCTTTTGCGGTTTAACCTGCAGGCTAAAATCCATAAAGAAGTTGCAGAACGAAGGGTGTTGGGCCCTTTTCAGGCTCCGCCTGTTGCGCACCTTCGGGTGTCCCCTCTTGGGGTGGTGCCAAAAAAGGCACCTGGTGGATTTTGGTTGACTCACCATTTGTCTTTCCCAGAGGGAGAATTGGTGAACAACAGGGTTCCCCAAGACCTGTGCACTGTACGTTATACATCATTTGATGCTGCAGTGCACATGGTACGGAAGTGCGGGATAGGTGCAGAGCTTGGGAAGTGTGACATTAAATCAGCTTTCTGGCTCCTCCCAGTGCATCCCAAAGATTTTGACCTCCTGGGCTTCACTTTCAAAGGTAATTACTATATGGACAGGGATGCTCAACATCTTGTTTTGTTTTTGAACAATTTAGCACTTTTCTGGAGTGGATGCTCAGAAGGTGGGTCAGCCCAGCTGGGATGGTCCATTATTTAGATGATTTTTTATTTTGTAGGACACGCAGCACATCACAATGTGCACGCCTTATGACCTCTTTCCAGGAAATGACAAGGGAACTAGGAGTCCCATTGGCTGAAGAAAAAACAGAGGGACCTTGTCAAGTGTTAACCTTTTTAGGTATCGAATTGGATACTATCTGCCAGTCCAGTAGGCTCCCTGAAGCAAAATTGTTAGAACTAAAAGTTAGGCTGTGGAGTTTGCTGACACAGAAAAAGGGCACATTGCTGCAGCTGCAGGAAATAGTAGGCCACCTTAACTTTGCGTGCAAAGTGGTGGCCCCGGGTAGACCCTTCTTGCGAAGGTTATGTGATGCCATGAAGGGCCTTACAAGGCTTCATCACAGGAGGAGACTATCAATGGGAATGAAGGAAGATTTGCATGTTTGGTTAAGGTTTTTGGAGGAATTCAATGTAATCTCCTTCTGGAGGGAGGAGTTACGTTTGGGGTCTGACCTACAGGTGCAGACTGACGCGGCAGGGTCAAGCGGTTATGATATCTTTTTCAAAGGTAAGTGGTGCGCAGGGACGTGGCCATCAGAGTGGCACAGTCGGGGAGTCACCAAGGATCTCACTTTTTTGGAACTCTTTCTGATAGTGGGAGCTTTGTGGTTGTGGGCTCATGAGTGGGCTAACTCTGTGGTCACTTTCTGGTGCTACAACCAGGCGGTGGTGCACATTGTTAACTCTTTGTCATCTAGATCTCAGAGGGTAGTGGTGCTAGTCAGGGTCCTCACATTGAGGTGCTTACATTTCAATATAGTTCTCCAGGCTCACCATGACCCCAGGCTCGATAATTCTGTTGCTGATGCCCTGTCCCATCAACAGATGGACCGGTTCAGGGTGTTAGCACCGGGGGCACAGGCTCGGCCAGATGTCCTACCAGACGAGGTATGGAATCTTGGAGGGCTGAGGCTAAGTAGTCCCTATGCCATGGCGGGTAGTGCAAAAGGATAAGGATTAGATGAGTTCCAAAGAAGGCACCCAGGGGGTACAGAGCACCCCTTTTCTCAGTAGGACAGCAGCAGAGGTTTAGCTGAGGGGAGGGGAAGCTGGGGACCCCAGGGGACGCTGAGCAATTAGGGTTAGAAGGCCCGGATGGGGCGGACTTGGGGTACCACAGCTAGTGGAGACATGGAAGCATGCTGTATGGTGGGACAGCACACTTCCAGTATAGGAGCTTGATTTCCAGTATGGACCGGAAGGTCAAGGTTGACTCCAGTTACAGACCAGTTTGGTGCACTATGGGAGGCCTCCTTGTAATAAAGGAATTTTAGGTTATTATAAATAAGTTAATAAAGTTGTGGCCCTAGTTAACCCATATATCTGTGTCTGTCTCTTTATTCTGGACTGGGCAGGCAAGCAACATTGCATCATATCTGGGAATGGTATAGCCACAAGACATCCAACCTCAGTAGGAAATGAATAAGAAAAAGAAGATGGGCAAAAACTATGCTGGCAGTAAGACTATGGTAGCATTTTAAATCATTTTAACAATTCATTGCACAATAACAGACTGTGTCTTTTTTCCCCCTTTATACTTGGCACAAACAGAAAGCGATTTTGAAAAGCTGTTTGTTAAAATTAAACCATCCAAAGTGGACACAAAATGATTCATTTCCCTCCATCATGATTGACAAAAGGGCCACTCTGTTATTGTATGGAACATCAAAATCTCAGTCAAATGTAGGTAAAAATCATTATCTGAGCCCAGAAACTGAAGATTCCCTTATCTCCTTGGTTCTGAAGAGAATTCTGCTACTTGAACCTCATTTTTTACATCCAATTTTAACGCAATGAGTGTTCCGTGCAAATACTTGTTGTCACTGTTTTAAATGTTCTGCACTCAGGAAGTAAAATTTTCCCCTCAGTTTAAGCGTCTCCAATATGCCTGTGGAGATTTAAAAACAGAGAAAAAATGCCTAAAACAGACTACAGAAGGATTTCAGGAGGGTATTGTGATTAAGAATATGCAACTCTTTGATCCTTTATTACAGAAATGGACTGTTGTGAGAGGTTTGGATACCTTCTCAGGTCTGATGTCCAATCTTTGTGGTCAAATCCATGGGTGCAGAGCAAATATAATAGAAATGGAGGTATTTGTAACCACCTCTGTGCCTTACAGGGTCACACAGCTATCCTGAAACTCCAAGGAAGCTGAGTTTTCTTGACTTGGTTCATCCTGCTTGCTAAACAAGAAAGCACCACTTTCCTCCCCTCCTCATTGCAAAACAGAGATATACAGATACATTCATGTGTATCTATATATGTATACTGTAGATATAGATATATACGTACATATATATATATACATTTCTGTAAATGTCTACAATTAAAAATTTCAACAAATTGTTGTCTTGTTTCATGGGCTACAAAGCATTGGATGAGTTACTTGCATCTTTCTGAGCTGATAGTATGCCTTCTTGTGCTAGGGCTGTTTGTTTGCTGCGCTTTACAGATGGAAAAGATACTAGAGAAATCTTGTGCAAATCATGATGAGGGAAAAGAGTTTGTTGTCCCTCTTACACAGAATGTGAATGCTCTCATGGGGGCCTGTCAAGGTAAACTATTTCAATATAGTGACACAGCCTGACACATAGTCAAAATAGGCTAGTGCAATTAGTTATACAGCCTGCCTTCACTATAAAAGAAATACTGGGGAAACTTCTTATACTTCTCCAGGAATAAACACCTAGACCACTTTAACTGGAGAGGATTCATTCATCAGAGGCATTACTCACTATACAAATAGCTTTCCAGCTCCCTTTAAATTTGGTTGCTGCTGAAATCTGATGTCGTGAGAGCACCACCTGGGACAGAACAAGGTGCCATTTTGGCTTCACACTTAAATGGGTATCCAAATCTAACAGAAATATCCAATTTCATCTCCAACAAAAGTTTCAGCAAAAATAACCACTTATGTGCATTACTTTTTTCACTCTCACTACAGATTATGTGGTTGTGTAATTTAAATACATATTCCTGTTACTGTGATAGACAAGTATACTGTGTCCTTTAACAGATGCTGCTGTATGACAGTCCATGAGTCTAAAGTTACCAAGCAAGGTCTGTTAATTAGGAATCAGCCCCAGCTATAGCTCAGTTGGGAAACTTGTATTTACTCAAGAATTCTGGAAGGTTTGGGCCTCCAAGGTCTACGATTGGTTGACGTGTTCCAAATGCATTGCCATGTGTCTTCATTATAAAAGTGGGGACAGTCATGGCTTTACCATGGTTCTTTTCCTCATTTATCTCCTGTACTTTGTTAGGTCTTAACTGTAAGGTTCATGGTGTCATAAATATAGTTTAGAAAATTAACCTTCTTGTTTTGTCCTATTGCATATTTTCCAAAGTAAGATTATTTGAGTTATAATTCTGTAACTCCTTTGATGTATGTGTTGCTTTCTCTTTTTATTTTTTTTTCTTTAAATAAAAAAAAAGTATTACCATAAATTGTGTGTGTAAGTATGGAACTCCCAGCAAGCACCAAGACAACTTTCTTTTCTAACAGAAGCTAGGCTGGAGTTCAGCCTATCCTAGGTAATGGAGCCTTCCAGTCCAGTCTTTCTCCAGATTAGCACAATTTAGGTGTGGGTCTAGCAGGTGGAACTTCCAAAATGAAGAATTCTGTGATTTAGAATTTTTTTAAAAAAAGGGTTCACACCTATAAGACAGCTCCAAATTGACATCTCATCACACACACACACAGAAACACACCAGTTACTCGGATGTGTGAGGGTTTTACTGTATTCACATCCTTCTTGTGGGTTTCTCACAGCCATCTGATTTGCCACTATTAACATGATGTTACTTAAGATAGGCTTGCCATTTGCCTTGCACACCTCTTTTTATGGTTTTACTGTATATATCAGAGGACAAAAACTGTTTAAAAGGAAATGGGGTAAGTTGCTTTTAGGGAGGGCAATTTAGAGTAGAAAAGCAATGTGTTTATAGTAGAAGGTACAGGATGTCCTAACACTTTAACAATCTATTTATTCATAATACGTTACCTACCTCTGGGTACTTTCTCCCTTCAAAACGTATGTTTTCTCCTCCAGTCTGCAGAACCTTACAATGGATAAATGGCTGGAGGGAAAGACTTTTTGGTTTTAAATTCATTTCACCTCAAGTTTCTTTTTGTTTAAAGACACACAGACTGACAATAGGCCTATACCACATGCCTTTGCACATAATGTCTACTTAGCACCAGAAGTGCAACATTCTTCAAACTTCTCATTTATGTTGGTGAGACTGCAACAGTAGAAAATGCTGGGATGTAAGAAATGCTGTGCAATAAGAACGCACCCAGGAGAGCCAAAAGAGCTGAGCAGCTTCCTGCCAGGCCGAAAATAGTCCCCTCTCGCTAGTGGGAAGTCTCCTTCACAAGAATCAAAATTGCCACACTAAAACAAGGTTATCACATTGGCAACTGAATACACAATCCTGTCCCCACAGGGGTCAGTAGGTTATTTTTGAAGCTTTTTAATGGAATCAGGCTTGAGCCACTAGATTAATAGCTGCTGGCAAGGCGGGAGGTACTCTTATGAAATATGTGACAGATTGTTTGCTGCTTCAGCAGGCCAGGCAGATTGGTACAGTGTTGGTAAATGGGCAAAATCTGCCTCCTTTGCTCAGGTCTCCAATTCTTCAGCAGTTCATTTCTTCATGGGATACTCTGCAGGGAAATCTAGTTTGTCAACAGGATATCTCACACGGTATGTCTCAAGAAAGATCTCATAAGCATCTGGGCAGGATTCTGGTAATCTCTTTCTACCAGAAGAACATTTCACTTTCCCCCAAAAACACCCAAACACAAGATAAGTTGTTGTGTAGAAATATTTTATTTTATTTTTGTATCTCCTCTCTCCAAAACTGGGACCCAAAGTGATTCACAACATGATTAATAATAATTCACAATATTTAAATAGAGTCAAATGGATGAACAACCAACTAATTAAAAACTATTGAAAAACATACCAGGCAAACAGAAAAGTCACGTCTTCACCAGTCAGTGTCCAAAGGCTTGCTTGGATAAAAAGCTGGTTGTGTACCGGTGGACAGACAATAAAGAAGCCAGCCTGATCCCTGCCAGCCTTCCCTTGGAAGCAGACTTTTCACAACCTAGGAGAACTGGTCTGCATGGAAAGCAAGAAGTTGCGGGCTCTGATGAGATGGAGGCTAGAGAAGTAAAAAGGAAAACAAAAGTCTACCAGCATCACAAGGCCTCAGAGGTCTTGCAAGCTATCTTCAGCTTCTTTTACTGATTCACCTGCACTTTTTGCCACAGGAGAGCAGCTGTCAGAGTATCAGTCTGGAAATATTTTCTGTTCAGAGGCCCATGTAAACTGGCGGGTTCAACACATACGTGAAACTCTGAACAGTAAAAAGCAATTTGCCTGTTAAAAGAAGTTGTGACTCTCAGTTGCTCACTGAGAGCTAATTACCTCCATAACCTATTTAGCAGTAAGTGTGCATAACACCTGGAAAGAAACAGTACTCCAGCGGATAATAGAAATTCTATTCAGTTTAACTCTTTAAACTGGCTTTCTCCTCTTTCACTATACTCTTTGCAGTCACTCACTTCACTTTCAGTTGGTGAATGGTGACAGAACTACAGCCAAATCAGGGAAAGAAAGAAAGAAAGAAAGACAAAGGAAGGAATATATTTGTTTTACTACCTATTATTATTATTTTACTACCTAAGAAACCTATTATTGTGATGGAGCTTGATAATATTGGATTTCCAATAAAAATTTGCTTAAACTGCAATATGAGAAAAGTGTTTGGAGGGCTTTAAAGCAGCCATTCTCAACAGGGGGCATATGAGGCACATTTGAAGGGGACCACAGACTTAAAGCAATTCTTCACACACCACCTTATAATTTTCAATATGTGACTTATACAATCCTGATTCAGCCTATATTTCTTTCATATTGTATTTATGACTGTGGCTAAAAAAGGGATGAGAATGGCAGCACTCTGAACTGGGTTTAGAAATGAATATGATCTGGTCAGGTTGTTGTTACTTGTCATGTGCCTTGTAAGGCTTGTTTTCCTGTTACTACTACATTTTGTGTTGGCACTGAAGGAACTGAAAGGCACAGAAAGAAATGTATTAGTCTCAAAGTGGGGGTGGGGAGGCTTCTGGTAAGCAGCAGTACCAAAGGATTTTTAGAGAGGAAAACCTAAAAACCTTCTTCCTCTCATGATTGCTGACCATGTCCAGAGATCACAAAACAATGGGGTTTTTTTTGTGGGGAGGGCAAAGGAGAAATCAGAGATAAGAGAACAGAATGGATGGAACTGAATGGAATGGAACATTCTAGCCTAGCAAAAAACCATAAACTGAGGCTATCATTCGGTAGGTACATCATGAGAAGACTTCTCACTTGTAAAGTCAATAATGCTGGGAACAGTGGTAAGGTAAAGGTAAAGGTTCCCCTTGACATTTAGTCCAGTCGTGTCCGACTCTAGGGCGTGGTGCTCATCCCCATTTCCAAGCCATAGAGCCAGCGTTTGTCCGAAGACAGTTTCCGTGGTCACGTGGCCAGCGCAACTAGACACGGAACACCGTTAACTTCCCACCGAGGTGGTACCTATTTATCTATTCGCATTTTTACATGCTTTTGAACTGCTAGGTTGGCGGGAGCTGGGACTAGCGATGGAAGCTCACTCCGCCGCGTGGATTCAATCTTACGACTGCTGGTCTTCTGACCTTGAGGCACAGAGGCTTCTGTGGTTTAACCCGCAGCACCACCACATCCCTTATGGGGAACAGTGGAGGGCAGCAGAAAAAGAGGAAGCCCACATAAATGATTTGCTGATTCCATAAAGGAAGCCATTGCTTTGAGTCTGCAAGAGCTGAGCAGGAATGTTGATAACAGGAATAGTACGACAAGGCTGTATATTGTCTCCCTGCTTATTTAACTTATATGCAGAATACAACATGCGAAAGGCTGGACTGGAGGAATCCCAAGCCAGAATTAAGATTGTCGGAAGAAATATCCACAACCTCAGATATGCAGATGATACCACTCTGATGGCAGAAAGTGAGGAGGAATTAAAGAACCTCTTAATGAGGGTGAAAGAGGAGAGTGCAAAAAAATGGTCTGAAGCTCAACATCAAAAAAACTAAGATCATGGCCACTGGTCCCATCACCTCCTGGCAAATAGAAGGGGAAGATATGAAGTGTGAAGGCAAGAGGAGAAGGGGATGACAGAGGATGAGATGGTTGGACAGTGTCATCGAAGCGACCAACATGAATTTGACCAAACTCCGGGAGGCAGTGGAAGACAGGAGGGCCTGGCGTGCTTTGGTCCATGGGGTCACGAAGAGTCAGACACGACTTAATGACTAAACAACAAAAATAGATTGGAAGCAATTTGGTGGTACATACCAAAAATAAATATGTCTGGACAGGAACCATAAACAAAAGCTCTTTGTGCAGCTACATGTTTTCAGGGACAATAAGCAGTAACAAGTGTGCAAGATTACTACCACTCCACCCCATTTTTTAAAATCTATTTCATGTTTAGGAGATTAAGACAAGGTCTACTAACCTGTTTGGATCACCGTGCACAGAACGGCTGTTTGGAGAAGTCCTTGTTGTGTGTCTGGTTCTGTCCTTTGCAATCCCATCCAGAAACTGAGTGGGATCAATTTCAGTTTTCTTAGCAAAACAAGAGAAAGAATATATTTGTTTTCAACAAAGAGAACAATGATTGTAGTGAAGCTTGATAACATCTGACTTCCAAATTTACTTGATAATTTACTTTAACTGCAATATGAGAAAGTGTCCTGAATGCTTTAAAGGTTAACAGCAGCACTCTCAACTGAGCATAGGAAATAAAATACAAATCTGGTCCAAGTGATGATAACATTACATGGCTCCTAAGACCAGGTTTCCTGTTACTACCACATTCTGCATTGTTACTAAAGGCACAGAAAGGTGCAGGAAGGAAACTGTTAGTCTCAAAAGAGTGCAATGTTCTTCTTCTTCTTCTAAGATAACAGGATTATCTGACTAAATGTCAGGTTTTAGTGACAAATAAAGTGCTTTCAGCTAGGTTTGGTCTCAGGAAGGATTTACTCCTTCAGTG
Source organism: Intellagama lesueurii (assembly GCA_037013535.1). NCBI lineage: Eukaryota > Metazoa > Chordata > Lepidosauria > Squamata > Agamidae > Intellagama > Intellagama lesueurii. Next base: position 50,406,650 of record JBAJHW010000003.1, on the reverse strand, counting down.
AATTCAGCCCAAAATTAAGAATTCAGGATGGCAGTGATTCATCCATGCCTTAGGAGGCGGAGGCAAGAACCCGGACGCTTCAGGCAGAGATGAAGACAGCAAGCAGGCTGAGAATGGAAAAATTGGGGTCCTATCCTGACTCTTTTCAGAAGACTTTTTTTGTGTGTGTGAGGGGGAGGGATCAAGATCTTCTTGATCTGCTCAAGTTGGATTCACCATTTCCTCACTATCCTCTGACCTGCTCATGGATTTACAGACATCATTATTGATGGCCCTTCTTTGCCAAAAGTAAAGATGCTCACAAAATGCACTACAAACCAACAAACCCAATGAACCGGACCGGGCTGGTTTAGGGATCCTGTTCTGCCAAAGCAAAATGAAATGACAAACTTTTTTCCCTAAGGGGATGCCTGCCCACCCCCTTCCCATTGCCCTCATTGCCTCTGCTTACCTGCTGTTGCCTCCACCTCCGCTGCGGGTGCCATCTTCAGGGCAGCGGGCTCAGCTGCCTTTCCAGGAGCTGGCTGCTGGTTCTGAGCATGTGCCTAGCTATTGGCTGGGTGGCAGGTGCATGCTCAAAGAGAGTGGCAGGCTCCTGGCAGGGAAGCTAGGCCCACTGCCTCTGAGCATGCACCTGCCTATCAGCTAGGTGGTGGGTGCATGCTCAGAGGCCAAATCCCAAATAACCCCTCCATGAATACTAGCATGTACCTTCCTTCTGTGTTCATTCTGCCCAGTTCCATAACATATCAGTAGTCTTCCATAGATTCTGTGGGTTTGAGCCATAATATATCCTCTATATCATTTTGGACCCTTTGTAGATATTCTAAATGTCTGAATTCAGATGGATATTTGAAATTATGCTGCTTGCTCATTACTTCAAATATACAGAGAAAGGGGGAGAGATGAGGGAATCTTCCTGCCTCCTGAGAACCACTGTGAGTAGAACTTAGTCCCTGAATTTGGCTATATGGTTATGGATATGTCAAGGTCTCCTGGGGAACTTGTTACCTCCCTGTATCCCTATGCATTGGGGAAACATGCAACAGAGGACAGAGATAGTAGGAATGACAGATTTCCCACAGTTCCTATTCTCTCTCAGGGCTACCAAGAACATATCACAGTGTCCAGGGGTTCAGGTTTGGTCACAGCAGTTCCCAGAAATTCTCCATCTCAGTAAATGGCAGCAGGTAGCAAGGGTGGGAAAGGCTTTTTGGAATTGCTCCCAGTTCATTCTGGACCAAACTTAAAATTTGCATTGATTTACTTTTTAGCACCCAATAAAACCAGCCTAATCCTCTGAATTTGTTGCAGAGCAGACTGATGTGAATCCCTGACTCTCAGCTGGAATGCTGTCACTCCCTTTCAAACAGGAGGATCTCCAGCATATTCTTCTTCAGTTGACTGGACACTGGAGATAAACATCCTTTGCTTCTGACTTCATGTATTGTCTTTTGATCAATACTTTTCTAGAAAGAGGAAACAGTGCCAGTAGAATGAGTTGGCGAAAAGTGAAAGTTAGCCATCTGTTTGGAATATCTGACAGGCACTAGATAAGTAATGAACTCAATATTCACATTCAAGAAAAAAGGATAAACAAATCACTGTTTGAAAGCATACTGTTTTTAAGTGGAGTGCTGCGGTTCTACAGTGTATTTTCAAAGATAAAACACTGTACTTGAGAGCTAGGTTCTTACAGAAGCGAAAGGGGATTAGCTCCCAAATTTACACCATCAGAGATTGTTTTCTTATTTCTCTGGGGAAGAGGAGGTCTCCCATTAATCTCTATAGTGCTGCACTCAACTTCTCCACTGCTCATTGGAGTATATGGAAAGTGTTAAGGGACTCAATTTCCTTCCAAGTAGAATCACCTTCAGCAACCGGCATATTTCAAAAACATCTGGATATGAACTAGAAGCCCAAGGTGCTGAAAGTAAGCAAATGTTATTAGAGAGAAAGAACATTTTTCTCCTATTTTCCATCTCCAAGCAAAGTTAAATTGGTCTTGGCTTTATTTATAGGTAGATATAAAATTCTGTGCTGGTATGTGTTTGAGCTCAGTGAGGCACTGTTTCCCAACACAAGGAAAATATCCAGGATTCAAATCAAACATGAATTATTATTTTATCTTTTAAATTTATATCCACTTATCTGTCTTGTTGCTGTTAGTTCTACTTCCTATATACCCTAATCTGATTAAGTTAACTCTTTATAGGCCTATGGATTTATCATCTGTTTGATCGGGCATTTGCAGGACACATATCTCTGAATCAATTCTTCCTGCCTGAACCATTTGGGTATGTCCCACCTTTTCAGTCCTGTGACCTATATTCTTCCCACTCAGTTTCTGCCACTTCCTTACCGGAACCATCCAGTCTTCCTACATGACCTCTTTTCCCTTCTGGAAGATAGCTTGGCTTTGAGTGAACTACCTCATACCCTGTTTCCCCAAAAATAAGACCTAACCCAAAAATAAGCCCTAGTATGATTTTTCAGGATGCTCGTAATATAAGCCCTACCCCCAAAATAAGCCCTAGTTAAGTGAAACCCCGCCCTCCACCATTGTGCAGCAACCAGAAGATGACATGACTGTATTGGAATAAATGTAGATTGTTGTACATGAAAGAAATAAAACATCCCCTGAAAATAAGCCCTAATGCGTTTTTGGAGCAAAAATTAATATAAGACCATGTCTTATTTTCGGGGAAACACGGTAGATAGAGTGGTAGCCCTAGTAACGTCTATGTTAGACTACTGTACAACATTATACAAGGGACTACCTTTGACCTTGGTTTAGCTACTACTATTCATTTAGAGCCTCAGTTATATTGCTCATGGAGACAGGGAATTAGCATATTATATTGATGCTGCAGCAATTGAACTGATTCCCAGACCATTTCTAGGTCAAATTCGATATGCTTGTTTGATCTATGCTCAAATTCTTCATGTCTTAGGACTCAAGCATTTCAAGGACCAATTTTTTCTGTTATTGTCTCTCTTATCTGAAGATATATACTGGGGGAGGGGCTTCAGCCAGTTAGGAAGGGGACCTTTTCTGTCACACTACCCCACCTACAGAGTTCTCTCACAGCAGTGGATTACCTGGTTGCTAGTTTTTTGTCCTTTTGGTGCCAGTCAAAGTTCTTTTAGACACAATTATACTGTGATTATTTACATCAGTCAATCAATCAATCAATCTGGATATTACCATCAAGCTTTTCTTTTGAGTAAAACCACCCCTGGAATCTTTGTAGCATAGTGTGAAAATATTATGATACGTTCCTTTTCACCTCCTTCCCCCCCTCTTTTTTTCCTTTCTGTCACCTCCTTCTTTTCCAAACTAATCCATTTGCAAAATTAAGAGAGAAAAAGCATTGTAAGGAAGAAAAATGTTTCCATTCTTAGACAATGGGGATAGCAATGATATTGTGACCTAGTTGAAGCTTTGTATAACCTTTTCCTTGAAAAGCGAACAGCAAACTTCAAACTTAAGTTACTCCACTACTGCAGCCTTCTTAAAATAAAGTAGATTAATAACAGATCACTGTAGGTGGTGAATTATGTAATGCTCTTATGACCTGAGGGTGAAAGAAACTGCTAAATCTTGAAGGCTTGAGAGATTGTGCCATTTTAATCTACCAGGTCTCTGTTTCTCACTCTAGTGGCATATTACATGTATTCTTGCTAGAAGTCAGCTGATGCTTCATTCTGAATTCTCTAAATGTTAGAAAATAATTTAATCTGAACCTTTCCACTGAGCATTGGCCAATTAGGGGACCACAGGGTGACCATCTGTACCTTCATTAAGCTTCTTTGACATCTATAGGAAGAGATGTAAATCCTAACTTGATTTGACCTCCCTCAGTAAAAAAAAGACAACACATTTAAACATCTCTTTGTCATATGTGATATGTGGTCTCTGAGAGATTCTGTGCATTTCTGAAACTGGGCCTTGCGCATTTCTGTAAGAAGTGTAAAATGGAAAAATATGATAATTGTTGCTTCATTGCATTGATTAGTGAAAGTTGAGGCACTAGATGTGTCTTTGTGATCAGTCAGGACATCTTGTTGTGCTTGTTCTGTGTGTGCATAGCTGTGTAAAAGGGGAAAATGTATCTATGCAGAAACAGAAGTTGGGTGTGAAATATATATTGTAACAATTGCAGAACTTGTGTTTGAGAAAAAAAATCCTACATTCAGGCTCTTGGTTTCATGCTGCAAGCAGGATCTTCTAAGGAAGTTGATGAATCTTCAAGACACTATTTTGCTATGCCTAGTCTCTTAGAACCTTTCCAGTGGTGAAATGTATTCACATATCTGTCTACTGGTCAGAACGATGACATAGTAACCCAGATCTGTATGAAATTATAGTTGAAATTATAGTCTTTGGTCTGGGTAGCAAGAAGGTTTACCTGTGCCTCTGTCCTTGACAAGCCTGGAGACACTTACCTTCTTTAGCTCACTGTGGCACTCTGTTACCCTCCCCAGGTATTCTCAGCCTCATTTTTGACTATCACTCTCTAGGAGGCAGAAGCCTAAAATCTGTTTCTTTGCTGGACTGGGGCAGAACAGGAGCCAGAAATGTAAGCTATCTCAATTTTAGCTTGGAGGAGATACCAGATAGAGAACTTGCTGTTTTTCCTGTTGCAACTGAGCCTGGTTCTATGACCTTGAGATCCTGTAGCAGGGCTTATCTGCTCTCCCAGAAGCGCTTGAAAAACAGAAATGTGATTATCCCTTAGTTTTGCAGATGCTGTTGTTCTGTCAATTGTCACTGGGCTATCACCTAGCAAAAGCATACTGGAGTGTCGGTGCTGTCTGCAAACCTCAGAACAAACATCAGTCATTCTAATTAAACAGCACCCAGGGATTATTTCTCCTTCTTTGTACCCTGCCATCACAAAATACACTCAAAAAAAGACCAAAACCTGCTGTTTAGATAACACATGTTAAAAAGACCTTACTGCTGTTACACATGGAGCTCCCAACTGTTATGCCGCCAGTTTTAGTCTTATTCCAGTCAACTGTTAACTCAAAGGGGCCCATCAAAGACTGAGAGATTGCAGGATAATGAAAAAGCAAGATGCAAACTGCACATGAGGGTCTGAGAGTAGAGGTGCTTGAACAACCTAGATTTAGCTTACAATCCACGCCTCTTTACTCTTTAGTTTTGCCTTATATAAGCTGAAACCTTCAGCCATGTGCAACTTTGCCTTTTTATTCAAATTGAATTAAAATGAAAATGTGAGGAAAAGCCAATTTCATATGTAGCCACCACAAGTCAAGGAACAACTGGTAAAATCTATGGGAAATTGGGAATTTGGTGGTCCAATATAGGGGCATATTTCTGTGTTTCTTAAAATGTCTCCCTTGGTATGTTCCTATGCCTGAATGTACTGAAGTGGGAGTAAAAGGAGACATTCAGAATGGCTGTAGTCTTGTCCTGATGATTGACATGATTTATGATTGTAAAAAAACTGTTCAGCACAAATTAAATGTAATTTAATGGCATATAATTTTGGTTTTGGATTGGATTGATTGGATCAGTTTTAAAATGCTACATGCAAAAAGGGTGGAAACCCGTGTTTTTGCAATATTCATCAACAAATAGCCTCAGTTGAAATTGGAATAGAAACTAATATCGTAGAGCATGAAATTACTGCCTTGAGCTACTGAAGAGGTTTATAAGAATTACATTGTTTTATTTATTAGGTCTGTCAGTTGTCAATACATATTTGAGAATTACTATTCTATCCACACAGATGTGAGCAAATGTGTTCATCTGTGAGGTGTTGTTTCATATAAATCTGAAGAAGCTATTTTGGTTCTAGATCAGTGTTTGGTGTCAATAGTGGACTGGATGAGGGTGAATAAAGTGAAACTTAATCCAGGCAAGACAGAGGTGCTCCTGGTCAGCCGAAAGGCAGATCAGGGGATAAGGATTCAGCCTTTGCTGGATGGGGTTGCACTCCTTCTGAATACACTGTTGCACAGCTTGCTGGGTGTCCTGGATTCATCTCTGAACCTGAATGTCCAAGTGTTGGCAGTGGCCAGGAGCGCCTTTGCACAGTCAAAACTAGTAAGCCAGCTGCACCCTTTTCTGGAGAAGTCAGACCTGGTCATGGTGACACATCCCAGCTGGGTTAGTGTAATGCGTTCTAATTGGGGCTGCCTTTGGAAAGTGCTTGGACACTTCAGCGGGTCCAAAATGTGGCAGCTAGACTGTTAATTGAGGCCGGCTTCAGGGATCACATAACCACCTTGTTACAGCAACTCCACTGGCTGCTGATCCATTTCCAAGTTCAATTCAGTGTGCTAGTTTTAACCTATAAAGTCCTAAATGGCTTGGGTCCAAGTTATCTCAAAGACCAGATATTCCTCTATGAGCCTGCCCAAGTGTTAAGATTATAAGGGGAGGCCTTTCTGCCAGTCCTACCACTCTCACAGGTGCGCTTGGTGGAGACATGGGAGAGGGCCTTCCCTGTTGCTGCTCTCAGACTTTGGAACTCGCTCCCACAGGAGGTCAGACTGACTCCATTTTTGCTGTCATTCTGCAAGGAGAAGAAGTCCTTCTTCAGGCAGGCTTTCCCATAGTGACTGGCTGTCTGAGAGAGATAGCGAGTCACTAAGAGCAGGGTTTTAAATGGATTGTTGTGTCTTGTTGCTTTTAAATGTGTCTTTAGTATTGAATTTATTTACCATTTTTAATATATATGTTTAATTCTTGTAAAATATTTGTATACTTATTGGTTTTGCTTTTAAAGAATGTCTTTATAATGATTTAAGCCACCTTGGGTCCTTTTTGAAGCAGGGTAAAAATGTTTTAAATAAATAAATAAATCTTAGAAAAGAAGGCAAAAGTAACTTTGTATCACTTGATTAGCAGTCTTTCCTCAAACTAGTACATATGTGACACCAATGTTTACACTTTTGTAAAAACACTGAACATTACCATGTTTTAAGAAGACCTGGCAGAAAAAAAAATGTCTTGTATTCATTGTTGCAAATCTGCCCAGGCAGGCATGTCCACAAACCCTTTTCACTGGTCACAGTGGACCTTCTGAGAAGTATTCCAAGTCAAACTGTGTCCATTTTCTGGACAACTGTTAACCTAAATATGTTACTGAGATCCTGTTCCACCCACAGTCCTAACCAACCTTCTTACTATTTAGTTTATTATTACAGTAAATGACTCCCTTTTGCATCTAGCATAGCTGGTACCATGGACTGTATTCTTGGTTCCCATCCTATTCCTCTTTTAAAAATCTTGTGAATGGATGTGCAACTCAAGGAGCTGATAAAAAAAGTCCAGTCCTTTTCACATGAACTGTGCTAACCTATGCACTGTCTCCCCAGTGAGGCTTTCCTGTCATTGGAATCTTATGTATGTAAACATGTACCTGTACTCAGTATTCACAATGTGCACGTCACTAGTATTCACAGAGAACTGATTATGCTAATGCTAATAAAAGATTACATGACAGGTAATGAAAATAAAGTTGTTTGGTATCATGGCTGGAGAGTCATGGGAAACTAATGTTCTAATCCAACAGTGGGAAACTTCTGCCAGTTTGCGGGGAGCATTTCCATCCCTACAGGACTCACTACCAGCTGTACCATTCCCTCTTGGCAAAGCTCAAAGGGGGCAGAAGCCCTCTTTTTAGATGGGACAACGTATACAGGACAGCATATTTTTCCCCCTGCAAGTAAAGCATTCTTCCTGGAACTTTCAAGAGCATGGCTCTTCATTAGTGTGACCTTTTTAAAAAGCATTTTTGTGGTGTTGAGAGTTCCAGAGGCACTCACAATCACACCAACACCCTTGCCAAAAAAAGCCAATTTTAAGAGTGATGTTCTTAAACAGCATGATGCTGTGTAACGGCGCTGAAGAAAGCCAGCTGGCAGATTTGTTATTGTTGCTGTTGTTCCTTATATTATTGTAGGAAATGCATGCTTAGTCATTTCTGCCATCTGCTGCACCAGCATTATTTAATAGAAGCACAGTGACTACCTGGCTGGCTTTGTCGGTATTAAATTCATAGGAAGGGAGGGGCTGACACGATGGAATAAAAATGGAGTGCCTGAGAATGAAGCAACACATGACAGAACTGGAGTAAGAAGGAAGCAAAGAAAGCCAGAATACAGGTTTTTGACTATTTGAATGATGCTTTTTTAGCTGTTAATGAAGAAATATTGCTGCTGCTACACATATAGAAAATCAAAATCAAGACTAAACAGGTAGAATTGCTCTCTGACTCTAAAATCAGTGGGACATATGAAAGGGATAATTATGTGCTGGCAACTTTACTTGACTCACTGATTCAAGGATGATTTCCTAAAAATTGCTGGCAGTTGTCATCTAGTTCTTCGTAGCTACATTTTCTTCCCTGATAGGGTAAGAAGATTACACAAGAGAAGATGGCTTTTAAACTTTCAGGGGCAAATAGCACTAGCTTTTTCAAAATACAAGCAAGTAGACTCCTGTCATGAGGCTTGCCACCAAATGACAACATGAACCGCTTCCATATACCCATGATAATTGCTGTAATTAGCAGAGAAAATGATGAGAAAGAGGTGGATGAATGTAAAATGGATAGATTTAGGCAGAAATCCTTGATCTAGAAACTGAATGGATGTTTGTCGCTAGTGGTGATATTAGACCTTTTCTACTCAATATTGCTCAGACTGTACTACGTGAATCTAGGTGTGTCCAAGTTGGTCTTTCTCCAGCTGTGTAAACAAAGCTGGCCATGCTGGCTGGGAGATTTAGAACAAACCAATAACTTGTGTCCATATCACTTTTACACATGTTCATCACTATATTAGACTGTGATTTTTTAAAAATGTACCAAAACTCAGATTTGCATAGTTGTTCTATTCATTTTCTTCTATTTCTGCCTCTCTTTTTTAATAATCTGGATAACTCTTTAATTTTTTTTCTTTTGTCTGTTTGTGTATGTTAGGGTATTTTTGTTTGTTTGTTTGCTTGCTTGCTTGCTTTGCTTGTTATATAGTACTTAAACCCATTTACATAGTACTAGGATTGGGATGACCCCTGTTGCAACTCCACCGATGATCATCCCTGCCCTGCTGTTAGTCTTAGGAGGATGTCTTGAATTGACACCACTGGGAACTTCCCTCACAATGCAAAGAACAGCATGGGGAGGGGAACACTGGTACAAGTTATTAGATACTATGCTTCAGGACAGGCTTCCCTAACCTGCGGCTTGAATATTGGATTACTGTTTCCATCATCCCCGGCAAGTAATCAGATTGTTCTGTTTGCACGCATCTGCTAAGCGACAGGTTGAAGAGAGCAACTTAAACACCTCTTTTATAGGTGACAGGAATGGAATGGAACACTTGTAAGCATTGTTAACCAGGCCCTACTTTTATGTAAAAGGCCTGTGGACATGTGGATTGTACTGGCCATGGACTGAATTACTTACCTGTGGGATGGTCTGCCTAATAAACAGCATCAAGGAAATCTTTGGTTTGTTTAATAAACAGCATGGCTGATGATTTTCTATTAGCTAAAGGAGCAAAGAATGTCTCTCAGCCTAGACTTTTGCACAATGGAATGAGGAAAAAAAGACTGATGCATGATTGCTGTGGCAACAAGGCCTGGGCTGAACTGGAAGACAATGGAACAGTATGGTCAGGCTACAAAGTTGGATACTTTCAATGCCTCCATGTCCAGAGTGCACTGTGATTAGAACATGTCATGTGCCACACGGAAAAGCATGATTTAATTTCTGGGAATAAGGAAATGTGGTACAATGTACTTTTTCTCCCAACTTGCCACCTACCAATACCGAACTGAATTTTAGGGTTGAAGGTAAAGAAACCAACTGGAATGCAGGAAGATTAGAAGCATTGGTGGAATAAAAAACAGTTGCTGCTTGGGTGGAGGAGACTGATATTTTAACTAGAGGGCTGGTAGAGGATTAGGGACAGTGTTTTATAAATGGCTAACTGAGGCTAATATTGCATACAGTATGTATAATTTTATCTGATACTTGAATCCAAATTGTTCTGCATTACTGTACTCTTTTTATTTCACCATTGCATTGCATTGTGTTTGAAATTCATTGATTTTCCTCTGATTTCTTTTATACTGCACCTTTATTTCATAGATCTTATTACCTGTTTATCTGCCATGATTAAAATAAATCTTCAACTTATTTGCACTTGTGAATAGCCTGAGGTCATCTCTAGTTACACTTTTTGTCCACTGGGGCAAATAAAGAACCCCATTTTTGAGCATCACTGTCAACCAAAGTATTAAATACCATTTTGTTTGTCACTCCAGTGGTTTCTGATATAAACCTTAAGGCTAATGATTCATATAATGGCAACCTAACATTTTGAAATTTTCCCTGCCCAGTATTAATGTAAATAGATTAAAGTTCTGAGTTCATGAACAGTTAACAAAATATATCAAGACTACCAATATTCTAATCTCTGAACCAGAGCAGCAAAATCAGATATTCTCAGTGCCTCCTTGCTACCTCACCCTCTGTTGCATGTTGGGTTAAAAGGAAATCCTGCACCATGTTATCCAGTTATCTCTACCCAGTAAAGCACTGGGAGGGCTAATAAATACCTGCTTTACTTTCTAACTCTTTTGATTTATCCAGATTTTATGAGTGCTCCTTTTCAGTCCCTTTTATATGTTTTCAGAGTATTCTTAAATAGGAAAGCATGAAAATTAGAAATGTGCACAAGACCCATGAATTAGTATGGGATCTGATTTAGAACCTTGGATTGGCTGATTCAGTGCAGAGCAATATGGATTCCATCTGATTCTCTCTGGCACTACAGGTATAGATTAATTCAGAAACTCGGATAACTAGCCCTCCCACTAACTTGCACTGGAAAAGCAAAACTGCTGTAACAGTTTCTTTTTATTTTTCTCTTTTTCCCTTCCTTTTTTTATTTTTTGGTTGATGCATGTGAAATCTGGAGATATCAGAATATAAATGGAGAAGTAAACCTGCTTCATAAATTTCACACATCTACCTTCAGAGACTTGCATACTGTGCACATTTAGATATTTTTTTAAAAAACAAGAAAATTATAATTCTTCAAAGCTTGCAGGATGCTCTTTGTTTTGGCCACACAGTATTGGCAGCATCTTTGAATACTTATAAAATTCCCACATTTACATTTTTGATTGGAGATTCTTTGCTTAAAGAGATGGGACATAAATTCCCAAAATGCTGCTTGGGACAGAATTCTCAAACCACCACCACCACCCCACAAGCCGTTTGCAGACTGCCTCTCAACTCAACACAAGAAACTTGCCTGGCATGAACAATAACCATGCCAAGAAACTTTGGGACTCTAATATATAATTTTTATGAATCATAAGATCTTGGTGCACAGACTGAAAAAGATGAATTATCGCCAAAAGCTAGCTGTCTACTTGTTTTTTTTAAGTGGTCCAACAAAAGAAATTATTGGAATACTTCACTAAAAGGCAGCTTGGTGGTCTCTGAATAGACACAAAGCAGTCAGCAGTGGTTGGCAGAGGCAGGCAGGCGAAGAGCTGGAGCACTGTCAACAAGCAGACAGTTAAATAAGTTTAACTGAAACACCCTTCTAGAGTGGGAGAACTCCTTTCTCAGTTCTGGAACTACCATCATGAAGCTAACATAATCCTCAAAGTTGACAATTGAAATACTGAATAAAGAGCACGATGTAGACCACGGAGTCATCCAACATCACCATCTCACCAAGACATTTGGTGATCTGGGCTGGTACTGGAACCTTCTATATAATGGTCCCCTACTTCGCTCACCTCATATCCCACCATTGTCTACCTAAGCCTTCTGCAAAGGCAAATTGAGAGCTTCTGGGAGAAGCTTCAACACTCTTCATTTCCACCTAAAGGTCTGATGGGATTGTTCTGTCTCTACCTTGAGTGAGACTTTTTGGTGATGGCTCTTAAGGTGCTCAATGAGGCTGCTGGTGCTGTAGTGTGCCCACAATTTGCCCCAGCTCATTTGATCTCCTCAGGGAAGACAAATAGCAATCCTGGGACATTCTTCCACCTCAAAGTGGCCTGCCACAATCCTCCGCCTTTTCTTTGGTGTCTTCTGTCTTAATGAGCAGATATAATGGATGTATAATAGGGCTGAACTGAAACTGTAATGCTACAAATAATTGTAGCAATGAGAAAATATGATGGATCAGAAATTTCTAAAAATTGGAAATTTTTCACAACAAAAATGAATAAAGCAGGCAAACCCCCCCCCAGAAAAAAAAAATTGTGCTTGTTGTTATTCATACTCACAATAAGAATTAAACCTGCTAATATATCTCATAATATAGGGAGGTGGATTAATAAAATAAATGAAACAAATATGTTTCCTGGAATATACATTTCCAGCCATGCAGCATATACAAACACACCCCACAAACACAAGCAATAAAGTGCGGAGGAGAGAGTGTGTGAATAAAATGAATCATTGAGAGAAAGCAAATAAGACAGCGAACAACAACTAAGGCCACTGGTGCAGGTGTGTGTATGGGGGGGGGGGAGGGGAAATAGAACATGTTTCACTGTCTAAAACACACAGATTCAACCAAAACAAACAGGTTTTACCATTCAAGTGAACAAACCAGAAAGGGAAAGGGAGAATTAGTCAAAAAGCATTAGAGTCACAGTAACAAGACAAAAATTATTTATTTATTTATGCATTTATTTATGTATTTATTTATGTATTTATTTAAAATCTCTGGTGCTATCACAAAAAAATTGCAAGGATATTGTACTATCTAAATTAAGTTAAGCTCAGACTACGAACAACACAACCATGTACACAGGGGCCTCTTGCTTTGGCTGCTGCTAACACTGTTAAACAGGACGGAAAAATGACAAAGAGCTACAGTATGTGTGATAATTTAATCAAGGACTTTCGTGATCTCACACAATCTGTCACCACAGTCACTGTGTCTGGAGAAGAGTGCTGAAATTCTTATTTCTGATTGCATGATAGAGCTGTAAATGAGCAAAGCCTTGTGATCACTATTGGTGACATACTGTTTGGCTTTTTTGAAATGGTAGGCATGTTAGTCTGTATCAACAAGAAACACAAAACAAAACAAAATCAATAATGATGGTGGTGGTGATGATGAAGACACGTGGCACCTTATGTCTGAAGAACTGGATTTGTTCCACAAAAGCTCACATTAAAATATAGCAATTTTTGTTTTGTTTTGTGTTTCTTGTTGATGTTTGGCTTTTTCCGGCTCATTCTAGATGCCCATATCTTTGAAATGGTCTGAAGTATTCCAGAGTCTTTTGACTTATCCCAGAATTGAATCAAATAATAATTCTTGTTTAACTCAAACATTATGCAGACTGATTCTGCTAAGAATTCGGGATTTGGCCAAAGTCAAAGGATAGCCCTACTAAAAATGCACATCATCTCTATTTTTCCTCACTCTTTTGTCAGTTTCACAGCTTCCAGTACTCCTTCCTCTTCTTTTCCATTGAATGCTAAAGCACCATCTCACAGTGTCCTTTGAACTGCTGCAATCACACTTTTTTGCTTCTTACCACCCTTCTTCTCTGGTACCATCACCAATATTTAATCTATAAACTGATTTTATTTTCATTTCTTGAAAATTTCTGGTCTTATCATAATTTCTTTTCAAGGATATTCTGCTATCTAAATGGAAGCATCTAACGTTCTTCTTACTATATTTGTATTTTTGCTGGATTCTGAGCCAGCTCTTCCGGAACAGCAATGGCCTGTCATCTGGAAATATAAAGTACCTAGCCCAGCATTAGAGCTAAATTCATTCAGATGTTGTATTGTTTCTCTAAAATATAGACAAATAAGCTAATATATGTATAGAGATACCAAGATTATCCAAAATAATCATTGTAACATACCACTAGAATCAAGACTTGGAACATTACTATTTTAAAAAGGAAATGTACCATACTCTGCTCACAGAGTGGATCTTTCCTGTTTTCAGCTCTACAAGTGCAGAGCAGGAATGGACAATATGCAGTATGTGGCTGGGATGCAGTGTCCAGAGGCCAAAATAAGACTCACCAGTCCCCACCCTACCCCAAACTCCCATTTTTAATATTTTTCTAGAAAACACGGTAGAAGAACAGCAAGCTAACAAAAGCACACAAGACTAATAACCCACATCCTGAGCTCTGAAGTTTTTAAAGATCAGGAACATAAGCCTAAGAAATTAAAATAATAGTCAAACGGCTTAAGATATATTAGCTGTACTAAGTTCCAGTCAAGTGTAACTGGATAGGTGAAATGAAAATCTCTCTGTATTATGAAGCAACTTCATGAGGGCCTAATATTTAGAAAGCATTAATGTGATCAACTAGAGTAAAACGAAGATTAAAACATGTCTAACTGCCTACTGGAAAGAATGAAATATTTCTCAGCTTCATAGCCTCTACCTTTATCAGAATCTTAAAGACCTGCTCACAGTAGAAAGTGGTAATTCTCCTTCTTCTAATATCCTTAATATGCATCAGAAACAGTACAGCAAGGTTAAGAGAGTCTGACAAGTATTAAGTGAGATTATCTTCTACATACAAAACAGTGGATGCCAACTGTTGCATCTCAAAATGTGACTGAAACTTGAAATAGAAACTGTCAGAACCTTCTCTAAAACAGATAGAGCTGAGTTTCATTCATTCTTATTAATAATAGTCATATGGGGATTTTGCTGCTCAGGACAAAAAAGGGCAAAGGATATATGCTTTGTTTTGATTTTTGTAAAGGAAAAAAAGGTTGCTAGAGAGAATGTAGGACAGGTAATGATGTATAAGAGTAATGGGATTTCATATAATGAGCTGGGTTTGTAGAGAATGGGAACCCACTTGGGAATTTTGGTGCATGGAAAGAGCATCTCAAGGAAAGACATTTCAGCTACAGAGCAAGCAGATGACCTGTCTCGACACCCTCATCATCATATCTTTGATTTACATGCCTAATGGCCTTCTGTATCCAGCCTCAACTTTGAATGAATGTGGTGCACTTTCCGTTAATTAGTCAGAAATATGAACAAGGGTCAACCTTTTCAAAAGAATTCCCTTTGAAAGTTATATTTTTGGTTTCCAGGGGACTGACCAAGACATCCTTATTCTATTTTTCTGCCACGAAGGAATCTTCACTAAATTTTATACTTGCGTAAGATTTTGATCTGAAATACATTAAACCAGTGGCTAATGGAACACTCGGTAGAATATAAACCAGTAATATACTGAATTAAAATGTCAAAACCAACTAATAACCTGCTGCATGCAAAGGGAAGTTATGTTATTAGCTGGTCATGGATATTTTTTTAAAAATTAGAACTTTATTCTTTATTGAATTTTGTGAAAATTCATTGCTTCCTTCTGAAAGCCAATTGCTTTCTTACATAGAACGCTATAGAATAAATCACCAATTGACCAAAGTATAATCCAATCAGATTTCTTTCTTGTGGCCCATAATTTGTCTTGAGCTTCCCCCCACCCAGCTCACACAGTTATTCTTTTGACTTTCAGCATCCCCAGATCTTTACAACATGCAGTTTATTTCTAATTGGTGCCATTCCACATTTTCTCCGTTTCCTATTTCTTGGTCTGACCTTTTTCAATAACAGCTACCAGAAAAAAATAGGTATACCAAAAGATGCTAAATTGCAGCGAGAATTTCCTATTAATGAATTATTACAGTATTGCTTCCTAAAGCACTGGACGCTCTGGACTGACAGCATGTCCTTCAGATTAGGTCATCTCTAGTGATGTGCAAAACCTACATTTCCAGAGCCCATTTGGAAGTCAGTTAAGTTCAGTTTTACACTATCATGCCTTCAAATATAATATGTTTCTCACTTCAGTTAAAAATTTGGGCACATGGTTCTTCGTATAAATATGTATACCTGGTTCTCCTCTTCATTCTTATTCTATGAAAAGCCCTGTGAGAAGGGCTGGATTAGAAGATACTAACCATGGTTGTCTGATCAGTTTTATGGCTAAGTAGCTACCTCTCCACCTTAATCTCTTCAATCCTGGTATAACATTGCAAGCCATGGAACCAGCAGTTCACAATTTTCAGCTGTCCTTCAAAGCCTGATTGATTTACAAGCACCATCAAGTCAACTCTGACCTAGGGTGACCCTATGAATGATCTCCAAAATGTCCTGTCTTCTACAGTTCTGCTCAGCTCTTGCAAATTCAAGCCTGTGGCTTCCTTTAGGTAATCAATTCATCCTGTATTTAATTTTCCTATTTCCCAGCTTTATTGTCTTCTCCGGGGAATCTTTTCTTGTCACGAGGTGCCCAAACTAGGACAGGCTCAGTTTCATCATTCTTCTCCAGCAGCACATTTCAAACAAATCAATTCTTTTCCTCTCAGCTTTCTTTCCTATCCAGCTTCACACCCATACATGGAGATCAGAAATACAGGAGTCTGAATGATCTTGGTCTTGGACTCCAGTGACACATCCTTACATTTGATTATATTTTTGAATTCCTTCATTGATGCCCTTCCTGATCTCAGTCATCCTCTGATTTCTTGGCTGCTGTCTCCATTTGAGTTGCTGATTGAACCAAGGTATACAAAATCTCTCATTATTTCAATTTCTTCATTGTCAACATTAAGTTGTGTAGCTCTTCTGTAGTCATGATTTTTGTCTTCTTAATGTTCAACTGCAATCTTGCATTGGCAATTTCTCCTTTCATTTTGAATAAAAGTTTTTTCAAGTCATTGCTGTTTTCTGCCAGGAAAATTGTGTCATATACAGATCTTAAATTATAAATCTTTCTTCCACCAATTTTCACTCCTCCATCTGAATCTAGTCTGGCTTTCCATATAATATATTTTGCATACAGATTGAACAGATAGGGAGATAAAATGCACCCTTGTCTGACACCTTTGTCTATAAAAAACCATTTCATCTCTCCATATTCTGTCCTAGCAATAGCTTCTTGTCCACAATATGTTACTCAGGGCAATCAAATACTGAGGCACACCCATTTATTTCAGAGCAACCTATAGTTTTTCGTGATCCACACAGTCAAAGTCTTTGCTATAGTCTATAAAACATAGACAGATCTTCTGAAATTCTTTGGTGTACTCAAGTAGGCAGCAGATATTTGCAAGATGATCTTGAGTGCCGTTCCTTTTCAGAGGTTTCTTTATGTGTGAAGCTATATTGAGTTTCAGGAGCACCTCCAAATTACTTGAGGTCAGGGATGGTCCTCCATCCACTATCTCAGATAAATCACAGATTGAGATAAGTGATTCATTATGCTTGCCAGAGTCACATAGGAAGTCACATTGCTCACAAAATAAAGTACAAAAATCACATAGGGTAACATTCATTTTTGGTCTTCAAAAACAAAAACAAAAAAACCTTCAGGTAAACTGGTGGAATCTGTGTGTGTGTGTTAGTAAGAAGGAATCAGTTCAAAGGGGTAGCTAAAACAATAAAGAAACAGAAAGTTCTTATGTTCCCTTCATGTCTTCAGTTGTGCTAAATGGGAATAAATAGGAGATATTCAAATATGGCTTTATGAAGTGATGCACTTGTTTTAGGCTTCAGCCTGAGTGGTCACTGTGCTCATTAAGTGTAGACAGACAAGGAAAACTTGGTCCTCTAGTTTTATTACAAAAAACTCAATCTGTAAACTAAGCATTTTCTGCATCTTCTTTGAAATACCACAGCCTTCTTAGTCAGTGGAAAGCAGAGAGTAAGTACGCAGTTCAAGATATTGTAAGGAAATATACCTTGTAAGAGCAAATTTGGGGGATTTGCAAGGAGAGATTTGGGGTCTTTCCTCTTTCAGTATCTCATCACTCCCTCCTGCCTTTTGCAAAATCTTGCATAATGAAGACCTATAGAAGTCTTGAAGACTTGCACACAATCTTGGTTAGTTTTGTTTGTTTATTTCGTTTGTTCTTTCTTTTCTTCTTTTTTGTTGACCTAATAGATGTATTTCTCTAGTATCAGAGGAGGACAATGTTGATATTTCTGGGCACCATTTTCTTCTTTCTCCAGACCTTGGTGAGTTGCCCCACTAATTCTGATCCCTGACATTCTTCTGTTTGCACTGATTACATTTCTCTACAACTTCAAGGGAAAGTGATTGACTGTTCAAATGCTATTTCCTCTTTCCTGGGCCTCCTCCAGACCAAAATAGTCTTAGAAAAAAACAGATGTGTCCTGAAGGAGAGTTCATCTGGATATTATGTAGCAGGTGTTGGACAATCAGGCTGACAAGATCAAAGGTAGGACACTCTAATTCCTGAGAGCACTATAAGATTTATAATATTCTTTAGTAGTTTGAGTCTGTGGGAGTTTGTCACAGCTGACATTTTCCCCTGATAGGATAATTTCAGTGTGAGATCAGATAATCATCCCAATCATATCAATTTTCACCTGAGCACCAAGATATAAGTTGTTTCATTGTTTAAATGCTCCATTTCTCTTCAGAGTCTGAGAATAAGTCATGGCTTCACTCATGCTGAAGTAAGTCTTCCTCTAGACATCTGCATCTTATCCATTGTACTTTTTGCTAAGTGTACCCTCTTTAATTAATTTAGCACTTTGTTTATGCAAAATATCTAATTATGACAAGAGGGTCACACTGGAGTCCCTGGAAGGCTTCATGTGCCTGGAGACTTCACTTTGCCCATTCCTACTGTATTTTGCATCTTGCCAGAGGAAAAAAGATAGTCTACATGATGAAAATTGTGCCATAAATAAGCAGTGATGCCCCAGTGCTCAAGGACTAACTGATTAAACCACGTCATTTGAAGAGCAGGATGTAATTCTATGCACACTGATTTAGCAGAACATTCCATTCGCTTCAGTTGGATCTATTTCTGGGTAGACATGCATAGGCTTGCACTGTAAGTTACCATATAGTCACACAGAAGAAAGGTGTCACATGCCATGTGCAGAATATATTGAAGCAACTTAGACATGTTTCAAGAAATGCTGATGGCAGGTTGTAATGACATTGCTTCCCACTCTGGACATTTGACAACATGTGCCAGTAAGAAAAGCTGCAGGTCACTTGA
The DNA here is from genome assembly GCA_037013535.1 of Intellagama lesueurii. Classification (NCBI taxonomy): domain Eukaryota; kingdom Metazoa; phylum Chordata; class Lepidosauria; order Squamata; family Agamidae; genus Intellagama; species Intellagama lesueurii. The sequence continues at coordinate 50,387,589 of JBAJHW010000003.1, read as the reverse complement.
AAGCTATGTGAGAATTGTTTAAAATTAAAAGAACATCTGTCAGGCTCCTTATGCTCGTAATTATCATGGTAGGCATCAATTTCCTAAAACAAACCTCCAAATTTCAGCAAAATGGTTCCATTTCTGCCCACTTTTCAGAGACAATTTCTTTTTAACCTTTTGCTCACAAATGACCAGAACTGTGCCAAAATTAATATAACACTTCTATTGTAAATAAAGGTCCACATATAGGTTGCAATCTAAACCTAAATCACCTCAGCGCCCAAACCAGAGCAAGAACAGGTTGAAATGGATGCACTAATTTTATGCTAATGCACCTGGCATCGTGTCACTATCTTTTACAAAAATGATATATTGGGAAACAGACAACCAGTCCCTATTGCATTGTGTTAGACCTTCTCCTCTCTAGTTCTCAAACCTAGTGAGGACAAAATCTATAATTGCATAATCTCAAAGGGACGTGGTGGTGCTGCAGGTTAAACCGCAAAGCCTCTGGGCTGCAAGGTTGAAAGACCAGCAGTTCGAATCCACACAACGGAGTGAGCTCCTGTAGCTTGTCCCAGCTCCTGCCAACATAGTAGTTTGAAAACATGTAAATGCGAGTAGATAAATAGGTACCACCTCGGTGGGAAGGTAATGGCGTTCTGTGTCTAGTCGCACTGGCCACGTGACCACAGAAACTGTCTATGGACAAACGCTGGCTCTATGGCTTGGAAACAGGGATGAGCACCGCCCCCTAGAGTCGGACACGACTGGACTAAATGTCAAGGGGAACCTTTACCTTTACCTTTTTACCTAAAATTTCAGAAAGCTCCAAATGACCAATGTGGTATCAAGGGATGAAGTGTGGCCTTTTTCATTTACAATTAATTTATTCCTTCCACATAACTCCCCAGTTTGACTGCTGACTAGCATATAACAGTACGTCTCATCTCCTTCTTCCTCTCCAGCCATGTTGCTGATGCATGCGGTGTGCTGAGGCACACCCAAACTTAGGGCTGTTTGGAATGTTTGGGATGAAGAGAGGCAGGCAAGTTTTGAAGAATGGTGGAGTCTCAGAGCTTACTGTTCCAGTTCAGGAGGATCCCCAAGTCTGACAGAGATCTAGAAGACCCCAAAGAACTCAGGCGTGATTCTGGAACCTGGGCTTGTATTCAGTATCTCTGCCTGTGGTGGTTTTGTCTGATCTACCTGCCTTCTCCTTATCAAAATCCAAATTGAACTCTCTCTTTCTCTCTGTCCCAGCACCTCTGCCAGCCCCAACTGACCCAGCTGGCACCTACAGCAACCCAAAATGACTGTCTAAATATGTCTAATGCACTTTACCATAATTCCTGACAGCCTCTGTGAAAGTGTTGAGCAAGTCTCCACTGGTGCTGATTTCTTGCTGTCATTCTGATCAGTTGATCATCTCATGAGTTTATGCATGGCTCTTCCAGTTCATCTGGTTTACTGATTGAGATACACAATATGCCTTTATGTCAACCACCCAAATCATAGACATAAAAAAAAGTCAGCTGCAGGTGGGGATATGGAATTATATGTGTTTTGTTCTTGCTTTAACTAAAAGCCATTTAAAACACATCAGTTAAGTGTAACGTGAAAAATAACCGTAAAACACCAATTAATTTCTTAAAAGCTTGCTGGAATAAAATAGTCTTTGATTATATCTGAAGGGCAACAGGGAAGGGCCACTCTAGCCTCCCTTCAAAATTCTAAATGATGGCAGCAGCCACTATGAAGGCCCTGCCTCACATCTCCTGTAGACATGTGCAGGGAACTGTGGGAAGGGCTGAGCACAAAGATTTCTGAATATGGTCCTTCAGATAGCTTGGATTCACGTCATGCATAACTTTTATAAGTCATAACCAGCAATTTGAACAGTGCTTGGGAAAACAATCATAGCCTGTGGGGCTGTTTTAAGAAGAGAGTTGTACACTTTCTCTAACTAAACCCAGTTAGCAATATGGCCACTGCTCTTTAGTCCAGCTGAATCTTCTCAACAAGCTCATTATCATACCTAGTGGGATTGAAAAACAGCATGTGTATGGTTTTATTGCTTTACACATTTTTAATTGACTAAATTAGGTTTATTTGCATTTTTCTAATGTACACATCATACAACTACACATATTCTTCTTCCTGACATATATCACAAGCCTTGCATATGTATGCATTTGCAAAATGAGAGAAGTCCCAACTGGTAATCTTGGAAGGCTATGAAACTGACATTTGTGTATGGAAACACAGATCCAGCTACTTTATTTTCCACCTGTAGCTATAAAGAGAAGAGCAGTCACAGCCAATTTACACTTGTGTATTTTATTTCTTTAAACCAAAACATTGTAGTATTTAAGTGCATACTTTTTCATTCTCTCACTTCCATAATTTTCTCTAGATTACTTTAGAATGGTGAAATATGGTGACATTATAGGGGACAAAATAACAGAGGAACACAAATATTTTGATGAGAAAATGTTTTATGTTTTGATTTTTTCCCCTGTTCTGATAATTGATTACGGTAAAAATTAAAATCTCCAAGTATCATGATCATGCTGCTGTCTCTAGGAAACATAGCACACAAAACATGGTCAACCTTTTGATGCCTACCACAATTTACAAGACAGGATTCAAAAGTATTCGTCTTTCAATATTTAGGGCTATTCATACAGGTTGGGAAATTTGGTCATAAGTCAAAATCCCTGTGATCAGCTTTAGGAATTCGGACTTCAAAGCAGAAAATAGGTGGGTTTTTTGTTCGTTTGTTTGTTTTGTTTGTTTGTTTCCATTATACACTCTTTAAATATTATGGTTTCGAAAAGAGTAATAAAATTCATCTTAGGTTTCTCAGTGCATTACAATCCAGTCACAACTGTTTGGACAGTTGTATAATATACAAGAAATCATAATTTCTTTTTAATTAAATAAATCATCTGAATATCATTGAAAGTTACTTGGATAGCACAAGGCTTCCTTTGGTTATATAGTGCGAGGGATTCCTTTGGGAAAGTGGCCTGTCTAGTATCTATGCTTTACAAAATCATGGCTTTGTAAGCCTTTCTGCATTAGCAATGGGAGTTCTGAAAGCTCTTGATCTTCAGATTGTTCCCTTGTAATCAAAAGACAAATACAATGAAATTAAAAACGAATGGGTGTTGTTTCTGTATGACAGCAAGTGAGGGAAAAATTGTTTTGTTTTGATTTGAACATTAACTAGTATGGAAAAGTACAAATGCAAATTAAGCAGATGCCTTCAATACTTCTTTTTCAGATTTTGTGTGTTCTGCCTTTTTTGAACAACCGTTTTTAGCATCATGCCAGGGAAACAGAAACAACCACCACAACAAAAATGGCATCCATGGCAGAGAACCACAAAGAATTTTTTTAAAAAATCACAAGAAAACAAAAATGGAATAGTCTGAACATAAGCTGAACATTTTGGTATCTTAATTTACAATATTTATATTTATATTTATTATAAACTCTTTTTTTATTTTTGGAAAATGTAGTATGATGACACTAAGGCATTCCGCCATCACTTTGAGAGTGATTTCTGCTTTGTATGACACTCTTAAAATGGAATTTTCCAATATTCCACATTAATTTCAAGAGATGTAATGTGTATTTTATTTAAAACAATATCTTAGTGACTGTGGACATTTCATTCCTTCCAGGACCCCCACGGATGCCAAGAGATTTCCCAGAACAGCAGTGGAGAGAAGTGCTGGGCACTCCCCTCCTCCCAACTTTGATATCCTGAAGGAGTTTGAGTTTGAGAGTCCTGCATTGGTTTATTATCCTCTGCAGGATTTGTGTATGTATGTTTTTATTTTTAATGCTCTTCTTGACCATCTAAAGCTCTGATACTGGTCAGTTTCAAATGGCAGTGTCAGTCAATGTAGGAGCCTGAAGTTGACAAGAGGTGTTGGTAAAGGAACTGTGAGGTGAATTACATCAATTTCTTTCTGGTATCTAAGAATTATTCACAGAATTTCATAGGAAGAAAATGAGAACATTTTGCTGGCTAGGAAATTTTGCGGGAAGTGAGGGGGGGGGAAAGCACAAAATCCCATAGAAAGCTGTGGGACTGAGAAGTATCTAGATTAACAACCCTATTAATGTCATCTTACTGTCACACAGAGGTTTCGTGCATTTTGCCATCCAATCCTCTCAAGAGCTGCCCTGATAAAAGCTATAAACCACAATGTGCTGTCCCACATGGCATCTGCTGCAAGAATTCACATAACTGAATTTCTTCACTTCTAGAAGTGAGACATTTAGGTCAGTTTAACATTATTTTCTTGAGTTTGGGGAAGATGTATTGGATACTGCTTTATATATTTTTTCTTTTTCTAATGTTATATAAACACAGTAGCTGAGATTAAATAGGCTCCTGCAGCAAGCACCCCAAGTAGCGATCCTGCAAGAGTCCTAGAAAGAAACTGTTATCCCCAATAATATGACCTTTTTTTAAAAAAAAAGTCAAAGTCCAGCTATTTATTTATTTAAAATATTTATATACCACTTTCCTCCAAAAAAGGACCCAAGGTGGCTTACAGTATTAAAAAAAGAAACAATATTAAAATCTAAAAGCAGCAATTTATTACAATATGTAAAAAAAATACATTATTAAAACTAATAGATAAAAACAGTCCTAAAAACACATTAAAAGCAACAAAAGCAGAAACATTCCCTTTTTTTTTTAAAGCCTCCTTGGACAGCCAGCCATTAAGGGAAAGCCTGCCTGAAAAAAAATGGTCTTTGCCTACTTGCAGGATGACAGCAAAGATGGGGCCAGCCTGGCCTTCTGTGAGAAGGATTTCCAGAGTCTGGCAGCAGTGCAGAGAAGGTGCTCCCTTGTGTCCCTGCCAAATGCAATTAAAAATGAACTCTGCTTTTTGTGTCTATCGGACCTAGTTCAATGTGCAGAAAAGTCTGTTTACACATCTCCTTCTATCAATATGTCACCTTCCAGAAGCAGGAGAGACACATTTCCAGCCAATGCAGCTTTTCAGTGGCTAGTTATTTAATTTGCTATACAATTGTTAGGGGAGAGTGTAAGGGATGTGTCAAGCTGAAAAATGACCCAGAAGGTCACACAATGACATAAAATATTGACTGACTGGTATGTGTACGAAACATATTGTTGAGAGTAATGGGATGGAGAACTTCGAGGAAGTAAGAGAAATGTGCATCTAAAAATATACAAATATCACCTCATTATTTAGCTAGGGCAATTCCTGATCCACACTGAGAAGCTATTTAAAGTGTCCCCTGGGATGGCAGAGAGATGCTATGAGAGATTAGAAAATATCTACCTTTCCAGATGTTTCCCCTACCAAAAAATAGCATAGAGAACAACAGTGGAAAGAAAATCCCATAGATGTCACAGTGAAAAATGAGCATATTCAGTGGGAGCAGAATTCTGACTCTTAGGGAAGAGGGGAAAACTGAGGAAGTCCACAGAAGAGGAATGGAATGAAGTGGCTGGAGACAGAAAAGAGGCTCAATGCTAAGAAGAATTGTGGAGAACCCATGTCACTACCTGCACTGTCTCCTTTACCCGCTTCTGTCATTTTTATCAGATGTCTTCTGTGTTGTGTGGAGAGGACAATTGATCCAATTGGTCTGCTTCTTTGGTTCTGTAATGTTAGCTCATTCAGTTGCAGCTTTGGTTTGAACAAACCAGACTAAAAGAGATGTGCATTGGATTTGGCCAACTCCCAGATGCTTAAATATTCCACAGAGACATTTGACTCTGTACACTGAAATGAGATACCCTCTAAGACAACCGGAATCAAATCTGACCTTTTCTGAAGTTCCATGGGTGAGTTCAGTCTTTTGAGACCTTCAGAAAGGAAAATTCTATCTCTGCAAAATCCCAAAATAAGGGTGAATAATATCATTATTGGGTCATTAGAATTTGAAACAGAGGTTAGCCTTCACATCCTGCAACAAACTTCATCAGGCTAAGCATTGCAGAGCTTGGAACAGTGATGAGGGAAGGAAAAAAGTATGTGATCACTGCCAACCCTGCCCAGGGTGGGTGGTGGGTGGGATTGGCATCTTTGGATATTAGCTCCACAAAGTCAAAACTTTTGTTAGTTCTGGAACTTGACTTTATTAAGGTGGAGGAACTGGATATAATTGTCTACTGTTTTTTGGATTGTGTATGATGCCTTATTTATATTTATGTTGTTTTTATTATTATAATATGTCTATTCTATTTTGTTTTGTTAGCCGCCCAGAGAAGTGGCTCTGCCACTAGTTGGGTGGGATAAAAAAAACCCTCCAGTTTATGAATGTGGGATATTGTGGTTTGTACCTGTGATTCAAAATGGCAGGAAATGGCCCAAGACTGCTGCACAATCTTAGGCCCACGTTGCCAACAGGAAATGGGATGCCAAATCACAAAGTGACACCAGGTAAGAGAAAGTCTCAAAAGCTGAGTCCTTTTCCCATCAGTTAGCCAGCCACTTCTTACCCAAACACAAAGCAGTTGTCAGAGGTGTTTTTCAACAAGTGTGAATGGTAGTAAGCACAAAAGTGTATCCTGTAGACCATCTTGATTGCTGCCATTGGTGTTGTCAACATTCAGGCTCCCATTTGCTATGCAAAGTGTGGCATCCTTTTTCCTTCTGACAATGTGGGTATGAAATTGTGCAGCAATATCAGGTCATTTCCTGCTGTTTTGAATCAGGGACACAAAAACACGGTATTCCACATTCATAAACTGGAGGTTTCCAGGCTTTTTAAAAGAGAAGTTCAAGAATACATATACTACAAATTCCAACAGAAATTTTCATCATTTAGAATTATCCAGTGCTAGAAAATTCTGAAGATGAGCACATGATCTGTACTATGGTTGATGGGAGAGGAGAGAAGCAAGAACAGCTTAGATATGGCTGTAGCCCCTCTGTGCCAATATATTTTGAAGGGTTGATTTTGAACTTAATGAAATGATGAAGCCAAAGTGTTAGTAAGTGCAACATATACAATGGAAATGCATACATACCCTTTAAACTCTCAGGTATACTAATATTGCCATGCCCACTCCACAGAATGCAGACTAGAAAGCTATGTTCCTATTTCCAAACCCTTTCCTTGGAGTAGGCAAGCAGAGGGGAAAAAACTATATCAGACCACAAGCTCTATGAACATGTATGCATGTTTTCCAAAAGATGTCCCCTCACCTTTATTCTTATTCTTTATTTATTTATTTATTTAAAGGAGGGCTTGGGGATAGCAAAGATTGTCACTGGAAATGAAGGTCAAAATCACTCATACTATGTGAAAGAAGACAGTGAAGAAAGACATTTCCCTTGAAATGTGGTGTTGGAGGAGAGCCTTACTGATACCATAGACAGTGAGAAGGGCAGAAAAGTGGGTGCCCAATAAAATAAAGCCTGAACTCTCTCAATAACAAAAATGAGGCTATCCTATCATGTATGTATAATAAACATACCCAACTCACCAAAGAAACACTATTGCTGGGAAAAGTGGGGACAGCCAGTGTGAAGAGAGGAAAACTTAACATGAGACAAATAGTCTCAATAAAGGAAGCCACAGTGGTGAGCTTGCAAGACCTGAATAGAACTTATTGGAAAAGACAATATTGCTAGGAAGGGAGGGGAAGTAAGAAGATGCTGAGCTACTGCTGTTTTGCAAGATATGAGCAGAGTTGTTAGTGGTATAACATTGCGGAGGGCATTAACTCGTATAGTCACCACACACCAGAAGTGACTTGATGGGAGATAGCATATCTGGAGTTTTTTTCTTACTTACCAAACAACTGTATAGTGACAAGTCAGGTGGAGTGGTTGATACTATGGATGACACTATGACAGGATAAAGACATCAAAACTCTGCTGACATCACATTTGATAGTGCCAATGCCTATTTGGTCAGGAAGGAGTTAAAAAGTTCTTTTCCTGAGAGTCAGCTAATTGGGACCTGACTGGCAAGGTTAAAATTTCAGATTGCCCCAGTATTGGAGCTGATTTCCCCTTTAAAAACTTGTGGCAGGAGCCTGGTCTCAGAACTCCTGTTTACTGAAAGCACTAGCATCTGGGACAAACACAACTACTCTGTGCTTTTGTAATGTACAATTACTTTGAACATGCCTTACAAAATGATATGCTAATTCCCTGGAGATACATGGTAAAATGTTCCCCTTTCTGTAGGATTGTCACTCCATTACTTTTTTTAAAGCAAACCTGTTTCGGTGACTTTTCATTGCCCTCCAAACATCTCCCTTCTGAGCCCACAAAGCTGTAACAATGTATCTACTTTGGAACACTCTTGCTGGTAAGGCTATTTCATGCATGCTCAGTCTTATAACAAAGTAGTTGTTTTTCCCTTTTGAAAAGCCTTTTTTTGAGGACCAATATTTCAGCCCCTGCAGCCTGGATTCTTTCCAAATGAAAGAAAGTGGTTTAGACCTACCATTCTCTTTCAAGATCAAGATCTTCTAAATTGTATGAGCTATTTTAAAGCTGGAGACATTTAGGATCACTTGTTTCTGCATGGGGACAGGGCAGTTTTTTTTTTTTTAAATCATAACTCAAAAATCCTTTGTCCAAACTCCCCCAAATTTCACACAAAGCACAAGCGGACCATGTAAAATTTGCTGCTGATGCATAACCCAGTTTGAAAGTTATAATTTGTGAGGGGTCTGTCTATATTTTTAGAATTGCCTTGTAGAATGTTGATTTGCTGTACTCCACAACAACATAGCTATACTACCATGTAGCTATAGTCCTAACTTGGGTGCAGGAGGCAAAAGAGAAAGCAACAAGTAGTATCTACTCTAGACAGTGTGTAAAATCTGTTGCTTAGCATAGTAAGTCACTCTAGATCAGGCTTACTGAATCAGTGGAAAACCAGTGAGTCAATTGCTTTGTAAGCTTTGATTCAAATGGGCCTACTCTAACTAAGGCTTACTATGCTAAAGTAACTTGCAGCTAGAGTAGGCCTGTTTGAATCACTGATTCAATATGCCTGGTCTACTGTGGAGCAAATAGAGAACTTGACTCACCAAATCCTCTCTGAGTCTATTGGCCTACTCTAATGCAACTTACTATGCTAAGCAACAGGATTTCAACTAATACTACACTGTCGTCTTTGAGTTCTACTACCCCAATTATATAATAATGAGAAATTCATGACAGCCTTCAACTGAAGATAAAACTTCAAACATGTCTGCTTTCACCGTTACACTGATTAAATAACTAGTTCCTCTGAGAACAAAAGTCAACAAATTCTCCTCCATCTCCAATTCCAATTTTTCTAGTTTTATTTGGGAAAAATTATTTGGAAATGGAAATCAATTGTTGGACAACACAAATACTTCATTGGTGTGAAAAAAGAACAAAAGGGGGGGGGGCTTCCAGCATGGTATGCCAGTCCCCAACAGTAGATTTATGGGGGGAAATGGACCAAATTGCACAAGTTAAGACTGAATGAGACAGCTGTTGATGTTGTTGTGTCTCATCAAGTAAGAACTGACTTATAGCGACCCTAACAGGGCTTTCAAGGTAAGTGAGAAATTTAAGGAGTGGTTTTACCAGTTTTACTCCTACAGAGAGTTTCCACTCTTGCCCTCCACCCGAGAATCCTAAACTTCTTGTTTCTTTACATGTACACAGATAATAACTACAGTCAGGTCAACAATGCATAGGTATCATTAATAAACTCTGCCTTCTCTCCATTATTGCTGTAGATGCCCTTGCAGCTAAAAAACAAAACAAAACAGAAAGTAGCAGCCCAATTGCCTTGACATCTGTGATGCAGTCTCTCTTTTCCCAATTATTTAAATGAAGACTCTTACTTTATTACCTCTTATTCATCATCAGTGTTGTGGGGACACCATGCAGATATCATGATGACATTCACTGTGTGATCTATGAATGGCTGGGGATGGATATTGTAGTGAAGAAGGGGTACTGATGAAATGGGGAAATGCTATAATTCTGTAACAGGACCCCCTCACTCCAAATTAAGACTGATTTTTTTTACGAGAACATTTAACTCTTTGCACTTAAACATACAGACACACAAAACTGCTCAGACAAAACAAAAACAGTCCCAGACAGCAATATTTGGTGGTAATGTCATTGGCTAAAGAAAAGCTTCTAATCACACCAAGCTGCAAAGTTCCACCATGAAATTTATATGTAATTTTGTGTCAATAGACACTTTTTTCCTACTGTAAGCATTGTTATGTTTGCAACATCAATAGGAAGCAAGATATTTTTATTCAAATATTGGTTCAGTTCTTATTTGAATAGGAAAGGGAGAATCTGTGCAACTATGATGAAGGCTTTACTGCTTACTGGCAATAGATTAACTACTACTATATTGTTGAATGCATGCTCTATATATTTTAAAAGTACAATTGAGGTATTATTGTTGCAAAAAAGGAATGTATTTCTATGAATCTTCTTAGATACTTTATTATCATCAATGAGATGTGAAAGTGCATTTTAATATGCTAGTGTATTATTTATTGCAACTGAATTTTCTTACAGCTGAACTGTTTCCTAAGATTAGTAATATCTTATACAATAATACTTTCAAAGGAATTAAAGTAGAATCTGTCACATAAGTCAAGTGATTTTTAATCTTTTTTTAAAAAAAAAACCACACACAGTACACAGCTGGGAAATTCAAAGTAAGAATTCAACTTCCTGATGCAGTTCAGATGATAGTCAAGGCTTAATAAACCCAGAGATAGCTTTGGCTCATGGAACTATCCTTTTTGAAACTTCCCTGAGTCATTTCCCAAGCAGATCTTCTACTTTTTGGAAGATGATTTGCACATGAAAGGATGGTGGCGGCACAATAATAATAATAATAATAATAATAATAATAATAATAATAATAATAATAATAATAATAATAATAATAACAACAACAACAACAACTAATTCAAGGAATTAGTGCTAACAGCAAATGTTCACTCTACCAAGAAAAAGATGAAACTGCATCACACCTCATCTGTGAATGCCTGAGGAATTCATAGATTACAAAATTAGACATGATAGAGTGCCAAAATTAGTGCACTTGTCATTATGCAAAAAATAGAACTTGCCAGCCTACAAAGACCCATGGATTACCAAAGCCAATAATGGGGTATTTTTATCATCTGGTCAGTGCTTTATTCTGTTTTGGCAAATACCTTTCCCCATAGCTTTTTAACCACTGGGCAGTCCCACCAACTTTGTAGATATGTTTCTAACCCACCAGATTTTCCCCAGCAATTCACTGTCAAATTTCTTTCTATATAGCTGGATTTAACAGGTTTCATATACCATATGATTATGAGTTCGATTTTGATGTTTTATCCTCAATTTTCATGACACTGTCTTTGTCAAATCAGGACTTGAGGGTCCCAAATACCAACCACCCCCCTCCAAAACTTTTCTTGGTGTAAATGCAAACTCAGAGTCCATTCCTGAAAGGTAGAAAAGTGACACCACTCACACTTTCCAAATTGGTCTCAGATCTGTATCTTCAAAGACTTTACAGGATCCTCCAAAAATGTAAGAAGGTAAATACCAAACCAACCACCTTATTTCCAGCCCGTCAAGGTGCTAGAATGAGGCCCAGAAATATTATAGAGAAATGCACAGATACGCTAAATCTATGTGTAGATTTATTGAAAAGGAAGAAAGGTAACAAAAATAAGACACAAAGAAACACTTTGGAAAATATCTTCAATAGGAAAAAAAGGCTAATTAGCCTGAACTGCATCTATTTAGAGTGGCATCTAACCTCGAAATCCGAAAGAAGTACAAGAACAAAAGCATACCCACACAAACATAAACAGATTGCTAGGCAAGTGGCATCATGGAACATTGAATTTCATGAGAAAATGTCAAAGACCTAAGCTTACTTTTTTGTAGCACACTCCCTAACCGTCCAGTTGGTTTCACTTAGTCAACCATAGGTCAGAATATTCTAGCATTTGACTTGAACACAGGTTGTCACTAGAGCCAGCTGAAGATGGTTCACTAACAAGCAGGCTCATTAACTGTGAGGTGATTACAAAAATCTAACAGTACATTTAGTTGGCTAGAACACTAAATATTGAGAACCCTGGCAGATTAGAAAACAATGAAGCAAAATGGATCCCATGACAAAACAAACATGGAGTTTGTCACACAGTCTTCCCAGTCTTCTGCAGGACATTTGATCCCATAGCTTCATTGCACTTCACTAATTTTTTGTCCCATCTATTTTCCTCCATACCTTTCTTGTGTCTACAGTGCCACAAACTTACTATCTGTTAGAAATTCATAAATTTTGGTAACCATTTCCCCTGAAAATCCATGACTTGAATGATTTAAGTCTCAAAACGTGTCAGCTGTTGAACCATTTGGCTCTGTATTTGTGGTACACTGAAAACATGGATAAGGAAACTTGAGTTCTGGGCTTGTATGGAGTACAATTCAGATTGCTGGAGGACAGGGAAGAGGAGGAGGAGATCTGTTATCTCACTGTGATTTATATATTGGGGAGAAGTGGGGTATAATAACCTTTTGATGGACAAAGAGGCTTAGAGGCGTTTTCAAGGAATGGTGATGGGGCATTTGCCTGCTGAAGGGATCCAGTTCAACCAATTTGCAAGAACTTTTTTCTTCCTTTAATTTTTATCCCCAAGAGCTAATATAATGAATGAATGAATGAATGAATGAATGAATGAATGAATGAATGAATGAATGAGCTTTATTATGGTCACTGACCAGCAGATATATCCAGATGTGACTATAACACAAAAATACAATGAAAAGTAGCATAAGGTAGCAATATAATATCACATGTACACAGAATAGCTTCAGTTTGTGTTTAATCTAGTTGTAAGAATTCTTTATCTTGAAGACTGTTTTGTTCTGTTTTGTTTTGTTTTGTTTGAGCATTCCTGGTATTGTCATATTCTGATGAAAGAATCTGAAAGTTTGCCTGGATGCTGCAAGTTCGTTTTATCACAGAAAAGTTTGAGGGCCACTATAGTAATCACATATCTGGGAATTTCAAGTACTGATTGTGACAGCTCTTCAGGATAACTTTTGAAAAAAAGTATGGGGAGGAAAGACTAAGCAGAGACTCATCCTTCTCCCACAGTAGATTTGAATGGGAATTCTGTGAAGAGGTGGAGGGTGATTGATGATTCCCAAGGCATGTATCTGAGGGCTCTAGGACCAAGGAACAGTATAGGGAACACCTCTGGGGTCTACATTTATCCAGAGTTACGTGGTACTCAGATGAGGCAATTTGGAGACGGTCCCTACTTGTACCAACTATGGTGACAACCACTGAGCAGTGATGCTCAACCTGGCCATGGAAGACTTGCCCATGAGATTTTATGCAGCTTGGAGTATATGTTAGCTTCCTGCATATTTCCCTTTTGAGGTTCTGTTTAAATAAACGTGATCCTGGTTAAATCCATTTCTTGCCACAGTCAACATGGGGAATTACCAGGAATGGTAAGAAATGTAGTACAAAATATTTAGGGGAACAATAGGTTGGGGGAAGCCAGTTTAAGAGACATAAACATTGTCCAACAACAACTTGCAGCTGCTAAAATACTGGACAATTTTTTCACTGTCCACCCAGTTCTAATAATAAGGCAGTAAAAGTGAATCACCTGGCATAACTATGATATATATTAACACTACAAAACAATCTAACAAACTGATATTTTTAAAAGTTCTGCTTGTGTATGTAAAGGCTGAATAATTTATTGAAGATGTTTTGTCCCTCAGTTCTCAGAAGATATGACAACACAGCCATTTAATTTTTGATGGGTCTAATCAGTCTGCTAAGGCTTAAGGCATGGTCCCAGTGGTGGGCTACATGTCTGTCACACAACAACCAGTTTAGCTAAATGTGCAGATGTACATCTCCAGAAGACTGGCCAGCAGGTAAGTTGGTCATTAGCATTTACTTGTGGAATAATTGATATTTGCATCAATTGAGGGACTAGCTATTATGATTAAAAAATCATAAATCTTCAATGCATTCAAGGTGAATGAATAATTGTCTCTAAAAGACCATTTGAAAAATGCAGTGGATTGAATGCAAGTAATGAAGTATGGTTTTGAAACTTCATTCCATTAATAGGGAAGAATATCCATTTTGTTCTATGTAGACATGTGCAGATACATTCCACTTCTGTAGCTGAAACATAGCTTTTTTTAAAAAAACAATTACAACGGTCAAATAAAGGCCAAGAAATCCCATCTGTCACCAATAATACCAGTCATACGGTACTCACTTGCATTATAATATTAATGAATGTGCCTGTGCTGCTGCTGCTGTTATCTGAGAGACTGGAACATAGATGAAAGTTGGTGCTTTTAATTTCAAAAAGTTGCAATCAAAAGAAATAATATACCAAGCAAAATGACAAATCAAATGACTTGGTAAGGAGTTTAGTATATCAAGAGGCCAGTCAAACAAAGTCACACCTTTGAGGTAAAATTGCAATACCTGAATTTGTCTGAAAATGTTCCTGTTATTTCTTGTCCTATTTTTCAACAGAAATAAGAAATATTTTTCTGATTTGTGCCATCTCTAATCAAGTGTAATGAAGTGTCATTGGAGACCAGAGCCACCATCTATTGTATCTATAATTATCTGCTTAAATACCTTTTTTTAAAAAAATCAGTTTTATGAGCACTGAACTCTGTGTTTCTTAGAAACACCAGGAGGACTTGGGCAGATAATGTAGATTAGAATTAAAATCTTATATCTATTTATTTGTGAGTAAACCCTTCTTGGATGCACATATTCTTCCAAGCACTACAGCTTATTTCTTCTCTCAAATCACATTCCCATAACATTTTAAGTAAATCCTCATGTTCTGCTTCCAATAATAAATTACAAATTGTCCTCACTATACCTTTACCTACCTTCTTATCTCCTGCACTTCCCTTTTGTAGTATAATTCCTCCATATTTTGTAATATGGAGGAATTATACCATATTTACCATTTCTTTTTATCCAATTCTTTGTCCACTGTTCTAGTGGAATGACATTATATCAATATGTTTCATATTTGCCTAATACTTTTATTTGTTCACCATTTTAGCCAGTCTTTTAACATAATGACTTGTCTCTTCATCAAAAGATTTTCAATAGATTCTTAGCACAATAATACATCTAAACAAAGCCAAGAAATCAGAAGGAGAAGTCTGAGACTCAGAAGGGGAACAATAAAGGAATTAGAAAAGATCATCAATAGACATGGGCATGAATTAAAAAATGAATCACCAAATTTGTTCAAAAAAATCACAAATTAATGAATTTGTATTTGTGCAAATAAATGCCCCTGATGAATATGAATCAACAAATTTTTAGTGATTTATGATTTGTCAATTCATTTGTCTATATAACAGCCCCCCCCCCCCCAGGCACATAGACACCAAGACTGCATGGAGGCTTCCTCTGGCTCACCTCTACAATCCCTCCAAGTTTGGTGAAGATTGGCTTTCAGACTTCCAAGTTATACACCTTCATAGTGCCCCCCCTAGGAAAGTGCCATTTAGCAGCTGGCTTGGGGAAATCCAATCTTCACCAAACTTGGAGGGATTACAGAGGAGCATCAGAGAAAGCTTCCTTGCCATTTTGGTGTTTCTAGGTGTTTGAGGGAGGTGTTTTATGGGGTTTAAAAGTCAATAAAAATTAACAAATCGATTCATCAATTCAACAGAAAAAAATCATAAATTTGTAATTCATGATTTGTTGACCTTGATGAATCAAAACGAATCACCATTTTTCTGATTTGTGCCATCTCTAATCAAGTGTAAAGAAGTGTCATTGGAGACCAGAGCCACCATCATCCACACTCTTGTGTTCCTGATCATCATATACGGGTGTGAAAGCTGGACAGTGAAGAAAGCTGAGAGGAAAAGAATTTATTTGCTTCTAATGTGATGCTGGAAGAGAGCTTTGAAGATACCCTGAACTGCCAGAAAGCTGAACAAGAGGGTCCTAGAGGAAATCAAGCCTGAAGTATTTCTGGAGGCAAAAATAATGACACTGAGGCTCTCCTACTTTGGGCACCTCATGAGAGGGCACGATTCTCGGAAAAACAGTAATATTAAGGAAGGGTGGAGGCAGCAAGAAGAGAGGAAGGCCAAATACGAGATGGATTGACTCCCTAAAGGAAGCTACAGGTTTGGGTTTACACAAGCCAAGCAGGGCTGTTCAGGGCAGGACATGTTCAAGATATCTCATTCACAGGTTTATCATAAGTCAGAGGTGACTTGACAGCATATAAGAGCAACAACCCCTAGTAGCTATGTCTTGGGTTGTACTACACTTCCACCTTTGATAACTCAAGTTGCTCTTATAAATGTCTCCTTATTATGCATAGTTCTTTTAAAGTACTCAGCAGCAAGTTATCTGACAATAAAGAAAAACTCAGTACACACAATGCTAATTGTAGAGGCTTCCTAACTCCAATTTACAGTTAATTTTGATCTCTTCTACAGGCTCTTTAAATCTCTAGCATCTTTCTAGTAGTAAGCTCTGCACTCCCACTGATTAAACATGTCCATGTAAATAATTCAATTCTTCTATGTTCAAAATAACAAATGTTTTCATTGGCTCAGAGAGAGAGTTATAATGCAGACATTTCATTTCTAACATACCTTCAGTAATTATCTAAGTTCCACCGGTAGTTATTTATTGTTTAATTAAAATGTATACTAGGGATATAAAGGCCATTAGGATAAAACATCATGTCAAATCCAAGAAGTTGCAATAAAATTTGAATACAGCACTCCCTACAATTGGATCCTGTGTATTTATTGCCAATGTCTTCTAAAAAGTCTGAAGGTGGTAGTTGTTATACGTTTGGTTCAGAAGAAATCTCCTGCAAAAATAAAGGCTGAACAGTCAGGAGTGTTTAAATTATGAAGTCAAATGTTGTTGTTGTTGTTTAGTTGTTAAGTCGTGTCCAACTCTTCATGACCCCATGGACCAGAGCACGCCAGGCCCTCCTGTCTTCCACTACCTCCCTGAGTTGGGTCAAATTCATGTTGGTAGCTTCGATGACACTGTCCAACCATCTCGTCCTCTGACGTCCCCTTCTCCTCTTGCCTTCACACTTTCCCAACATCAGGGGCTTTTCCAGGGAGTCTTCTCTTCTCATGAGATGGCCAAAGTATTGGAGCCTCAGCTTCAGGATCTGACCTTCCAGTGAGCACTCAGGGTTGGTTTCCTTCAAAATGGATAGGTTTGTTCTCTTTGCAGTCCAGGGGACTCTCAAGAGTCTCCTCCAGCACCACAATTCAAAAGCATCAATGAAGTCAAATACTCTCACCAAAATAATGGATATTAATTGGCATACATTATGACCAAAGTGTTCTCTTGAAATAACAGTTCCATCCACATATGATGATGGTGGAAGAATAAATATTTATTTGAAAAATTCAGAAATTGTCTTAAAGGACAAGTAGACATTTAGCACATACATCATTCAGACACCTGTCTTATCAATTAGCTGGGACAGATCTTTGTGTAAGCACTTGTAGGTGTGTTTTATTCAAACAACCAGCTTTTAAGTCTGAAGATGCTTACGCTTCATTAAGTGTATTTTCTACCCTTGCTTAATGTGATTATTGACACTTTGAAGATGTTACATATCAGCTCAAGATGATAATCTGTTCTCATTTATGGATGCATTTTCATTGACACAATTAACGCAAGTAGATGCACATATTTATGTGTACTGTAGTAAACTGGCTTCTATTGCTGTAAAATGGTGGCTTTAGTGACAAAAATAGTTTGCTAGTTGCCTTTGTCTTATCATATCCTTCATATGGGTGGCAATTTTCTCCCCAGAATTACTTCCATACCATGAACATGTCTATAGTCTCAGCTGTTTTCAAATGTTGACTTCATTTCCTTTAAGTTTGAAATTCTCTGTTATTTTGCTCATAGATATTGGAGTTGCAATCCTATATCCCACAAATAGGTAGCATATCTTTACAACACAAATGGGGAAATTTCATGCAGCCTTTAAGGGGCCCATTTATGGCCCCTACACCTTAAAGGCAAATCCATACCCCATCCTCTACTTTATTTTTTTTTTAAAGAAAAAGATTTGGTTTTAAAAAGAAACACCCTCACCCTTGGCTCACACGGTCCCCAAAACTAGCAGAATTGTCTCTCACCCATGAGCATGGTTTGAGATCCCATGAGTCTAGAGCATTTTGTTTGCTTGTTTTGTTTTGTTTTCCTTTTCCAACGTGATTTCTGCTCACCAGTATGGGTGTATGTGAGAGACTCTTCTGAACCCAAAGCAGCTCAAAATGACAGAGAAAAAACATAAAACTTCAAAGAAACCAATTGGGGCATGGGTCTGCCCTGCATTTCCAAAAGCTACCCACAGAAACAGATTGCGCATATGTTAGTGCTTTTTTTTTTTCCTGAATGGATGCTACTTTTTGTCAGCAAGTTTGTGCAGCTCTGGGAAGTCATCAGAAGCCCTGGACTGTGGACCCATGAAAACTGCCAGACCCCACAATATACACTTCCCTGAGAGTAAATATTTCTGAAATCATATTTCTGTCTTTGCAGGATTGCGGTAGGGAGAAAAGTTCAATAAAATAACCTTATAGGAAAGGGGCAGAAGTGTTGACATGATCAGGATGGGAATCTGGAAGAAGCAAGTAGAACACAAAACATGTACAAATCTTTATAAGCAGCAATAACTGTGTTCAGAAATTTATTTATTTATTTATTTATTTATTTATTTATTATTTGAATTTATATCCCGCACCATCTGGCAACCAGGCCACTCTGGGCGGCTAACAACAATATAAGGAGAAAAAACTTTAAAACATGGTAAAAATAAGTTAATACATAGCAAATCAGAAATTAAAACAGATGGCAGTAAGGTGGTGGAAAGGGTGATGGAGAGGATAGCAAAAAGAATGGTAAAAATGGAGGGCAAGATCCTAGTGCTCCGGGAAAGCCTGGCGGAAGAGCCAGGTCTTCAATGCTCTTTTGAATCCGTCCAGCGAGGGTGCCAGGCGAATCTCAGTCGGCAGGTTGTTCCATAGGCGGGGGGCAACCACCGAGAAGGCCCGGTTTCTATTTCTTTCCCTCCAGGCCTCCTTTGGGGTCAAGGCCCTCAACAGCCCTGCCTGTGAGGAACGGGTATTACGGACAGATCTGGCTGGGAACAGGCATTCTGATAGGTACCTAGGTCCTAAACTGTTTAGGGCTTTAAATGTTATCATCATAACCTTGAAGTTGATGCGGAAACGAACCGGTAGCCAATGAAGGGCAGCCAGAGTGGGGGAGATGTGCTGAAATTTCTTCACCCCAGTTATTAATGTGGCTGCTGAATTCTGGACCAGTTGAAGTCTCCGCATTCAGAAAGGTGCACCAGCTTGTGTACATTGACCACAAAATTTAGTCTGAACCCCACATTCATAAAATGGACTTGGCTTCTTCACTGCAATGTAGGAACTGCTTGGTTCAATGTAGAGCTGAATGTGAAGAGAGACTGGGACATAGTCTTCAAGTTCCCTTCTGGAGTAAGGAGATGTATCTGTGCCCCTCCAGATATTTGGGGCCAGTAACTCTCATTATGCCTCATCTATGACCGGTATAATCTGATGGAAATTGTAGCCCATATACTTCTGGACGACCTCATTTGCCCACTTCTGTTCTGTAGGAAAGATCATGGATATGAATTACTATATAGGAAAGGAAAACAAACATTTTTAGGGAAAGGGCAGAAGAGTTGGAATGATTATGATGGAATCTGGAAGGAGCAAATAGAACACAAAAACAGCCTTTTCATCCTGTGTTTGGCCTCTTTCCCAAACAACAAAACAGACAATTAGCATACACAAGATTCAATATTCCTTCTCAAAAGCACTATACGTCATGATAAACCACTCCTCTCCATCCCCTGCCTCCTCACTCCAATGCTTTATATATGAAAAAACAGAAGTTACATATTTTTCTGTCTATATGATGCCCCCGTGTATAAGATGCCCCCCTTCTAACCCCAAATTAAGAAAACTTAGCTTTGAGTAATCAGCCTCTGAGCTCAGAATGCTGTTGAATCTGAGCACAGCTTTCAGGCTCCACCTCCAACCAGGTGTGTTCCAATTGGTTGGAATTGACCAACTGCTTCACCGTGAATACAGAACATGGTACTTCAGCCATGTTTAAAATAAGCCCTAATGCCCCACTCAATGCAAAGTGCCCTTGGGAAGAAGGCAACTGTCCTATTCAGCCATTAGTTACTTTGTTAGTGGCAACATGTCAAGAGATAAGGGAGGAGTGGTGTGGCTGCATAGGAAAGTTTTCTGTCTGTGTGTGTGTGTGGGGGGGGGGGAATCCATGGAAGCAAGAACCCAATTTTCCAGCAATTTTGCTCATGTGGAATGCTTGTACATTAACAGGAACGTCTCCCTCTGCAGATATGTCATTCTCCATGTGAACAAGTGCGAATGTAGAGGGGAACACCTAAGTGTTCCTCATTAGGAGTACTGCTGAGAACAGGATAAGAAAAGACTGAATAGGGCTAATCTGTAAAAGGGGACAGACAGGAGGAAGGGATATGAGTGAGTGGTTAGCTCCTCAAATTTCCTTCAGGACTTTTTCAAAGTAGTTCCACTACTCTGCTAGACCTCTGTTTATATTTAGCCTTTGTCTGAAATCCTGCTGTGCTAAAGAAGATGCAGTAGTTTAAAGAGAAAATGGGCTGGCATAGTAGGCTGTCCATTCTTTCCCAAGGCACTGGAAGGGCTTTGTAAATGCAGCTGCAGCTTAATGCATACATTTGTCCTTGTATCTCCAAAAAGCTGTCTGAAGAGAGATTAACAAATAGAACCCACTATTCAGTTTTCCTCCCATTGATAGCATACAGTAAGGTTCTGACTGCAGTTTGTCCATTTGGCATATTTGTGAGTTGTTCTTTCCCCTTTCCATTTAAAACAGGCTCAGAACATTTGGCTTCATTAACAAGCATATAATTTTAAAGCCACACAATAGACAAGCAATCATCACTGACAGGAACGAGATAGAGGACAAGCGCTTCAGTCATTCAGCGCTGGAGAAATCGAACATACACACACACAATAGTTCCAGACTGATTGTTGTTGGCATAATAAATCCTACTGTAAGTTCAGTGAAGCACTGGGGGAAAAAATCCATTCAGAGTGGGACAAAGATGTTGAACAGCTACTCATTCTGCTTAAAAAGAAGGAGGTACTATTACTCTGACAAAGAAAAAAATATGTTCAATAAATTTACTGTAACCCCTATGAACTATCTGGTTTAAGCCAGTGGTGGAAAAATATTTAAGAAACGGATGTGTTTGTTAAGTTTTGGTGTAAACAGAAAGAGAACTGGAGAGGATGGTAGCTTCTATTCACCTGGAAGCAGGAGTTAGACCCTTTTCATGCGGATTTAAGCTATCAAACATCAATACATGTGCCTAGCAGGGATGATGGAAGAGCAAATCCTTTGTGATTTTGTCTGTTCATACTTATATTTGTATCATATTTTAGGGCTTTGAGATATGCAAGCTTTGGAACTACTTGTCTTTGTGCCTTGGATCAGTTTTCAGGGATGCCCTGAGATTTAGTCCCTGACTTTTTGGGATTAAGAACTTTGTAGGATTTTTCTGCTAATAATCTTGTTGGTGCAAGTAATTCATGGAGTATATCTTTAAGTAGTATTAGGTTTGGGCCAGTTTGTGTTATTGTTGTTGATGATGTCCGTTATCTAATTTAAAAAATAATTGCAAAATTAGTTGGTTTTGCAATACTTATTTTACAAAGATAGTTCCACAGAACTAAGAAAATGTTTCATTAGCACTTTGTAAGTCACACTGAGATCAATGGTTTTGAAGTCCTTCCACATGTCAATCTGAACCAAAGCAGCTTATTTTCTAATGTATTGAATCATGTGGTTGGTGCACATCCTTAGAACTTTTCACTAATTTGATACATGCATTTGATTTCTGGTGCCTTCAAGTCGACATCTAGACATCACATCTTGAATATATATACTGTACACTGCTATGAAGAATATATTTTTGAAAAGTCAATTCTGTTATATTCTACTGAGACAAGCTACTTCCAAATAGAAAATTAAAAATAATAGAATATTGACTGTCATATTACTATTATTAATATGCCATGAGTTAAAAATGTATCACATTTTTATCCATAAAACCTCTTAATAGGCAGAATTTTCGTAAAGACCGCATGAATTAAACACAGCATTTCCCCATACAGAATCTTAACCTGCTATTAACAGTTTGCTATTTAAAGTTGTTGACTGTTGTATTTACATGATCTTCATTGTCTGAAATCCAGCAGTAACTAAAGTAGGTCCATTGAATCATGGGGGATTTGGTGAGTCAATTCCACTAAATCAATGGGCCTACTCTAGTTGTGACCTACTACTGGATTTCAGCAAATAGCAAATAATGTTAGCAAATAATGTCCTTCACTAATATTTTGCTAGGGTTTCCAAGAAATGTAACATTTAAATAATATATTGTTAGGAGTGGGAAGGTAAGCTTTCATTGCCTGGCAGCTCAATAATTAAGGAGAAATCCCCACTTCTATCAATGTAAAAACAAATACGTACACAAATCATAATTGATGAGAGATTTTGTTAATGAAACGAACATTATAAGCAAAATGAAGTTCATAAGCTTATCTGTAGGACTTCCAGATACAAAAGTTTACTTTATCAAAAGACAGGCCTCTTTCCATGTGGTGATATATACATCCACCTTGTAATGGCTAGAATCTTATTGTTTAGTATAATAAATCACACCAGAGTAGGTCTATTGAATCAATGGAGATTGTGTCAACTCTTCCATAAATTCCATTTATTCAACTTGCCCTACTGTAACTCTGGTTTACTATGCTAAAGTAAGTTGTAGTTAGAGTAGACCCATTTGAATCAATTGAATTTATGGAGGAAATGACTCACTAATCATCACTGATCCAGTGAGTTTACTTTAGTGGAATTTACTATGTTAAGCAATGGGATTTTAGCCAATGTCCTAAATAATTTGGAAACAACTCAAATCATTTGATCCTCTGAACCCTAGCCCATACACTCAAATACTCCTTGGTTTTAATCATACTTTTCTGGTTAATCAGATATTCCTATCTTAATTTCCAAAAACTGCAAACTCTTTATATGATTTGTTGAAGGTGTATCTACCATGGCTTAGAGTCTTTGCCCACGATGCTTCATGTCTTTGGGAGGATAATGTAACATTTTTCTTTGGTTTGGCATTGAATTTTCATTCTTATCTTAACATTTGTTTATCTCACCTTTACATTCAACAAGTGGCACATAAATACATAATGGATGCGCAAAATCAGTGACTACATCCCCAAAACAGAGTCAAGTAAACAGAAACAAAAAAAAAAGTGGGGGGGGGGAATAAAATCACTATATAAAGTCACTGGAATCCACCTTTGTGTTTCTGTTGAAATCTTTGTTCAGTTATGTTGCTTATTTGCTTTCAGTTATGCTGCTGAGCAGAACATAGATTTGTTAGGTTATTATGGACCATTATCCAACCAGCGGCCCATAAACATATAGATGGTGTGCCTAAAATCAATATATACTAATCCCATCATAATAGCAAAGATATATTTGCTATCATTCAGAGATTAAAGGTTTGTGGGCAGGCTTATGCAGATAAATCGATCTTTTCCTGGCAGGAAAGAAAAGGAAAGGCACAGCTGAAAAGATCTAAGTCATTATCATTGAGACAGATATCAACGAATATAATCAAAACTATTCTAATGATTGAAAAGGAAATGAAAACTTTGATTTCTGTTCTTCCAACTGCCCAAACTAGGGATATTTAGGTTGCATTCCAGGACTATTTTGTTTCAAAACACAGAGACAGTGACTTGGCAGCTAGACAATAGTCACGTCTGCTCTGGTTTGTATGGAGCAATCGTTACTCACATGTGCTCATGGTTGAAGTGTCATCTTGGCATGGGCTGAGAGAACACATGGGATATGAAATCAAAACTGGACCATCTCCCTTTGAGGCCCAGCCATGACTGAGTTTGGCTTTATGCAAACTAAAAAAAAAAAAAAAGTAGGATGTATCATACATTTTGAAAGACACAGTGACCAGCTGTTCCTATAGTTAAATTATAGTATATGAAGCAGAGCTATAGGCTAGCTACTAGTTGGGGGATATAAATGTAAATCAATCAATCAATATCCCACTACAGATAGATAGATAGATAGATAGATAGATAGATAGATAGATAGATAGATAGATAGATAGATAGATAGATAGATAGATAGATAGATAGATAGATAGATAGATATGCCACTGCACTACCATTCGTAGGGTATTTAGGACAGGGGTGACTTCTGCTTCACTGCATTCCACACAGGACCTTCTAATTTCAGTGCCACAGCTCTAGCTCTTGCATCATAACTGCATGGATTCCATATGTTAATTTCTCCTTACTTCTACCCATGTTTTTAGTTCAGGAAAAGCCAGTCTTCATATGTACCTATTAAAATCTTAGAATCTGTAGTAGGTGGCTTTCTGTAGGTATCCTTTGTTGCAGAGTTTTGAATTTCTGATAAAATTCTCTTTTTGCTACACAGTGGAAGTGCAAAGATCCATAGAAGAGAATAGCTACAAGTTCCTCAGAGTCCACACCTTTCTTATTACCTGTCACTTAAAGTCTCAATAACTGACTTAGAAACATTTATAGGAGAAAGAACTAAAACATTTTGTTAATTACAGTTACTTGAAATTACAGACTTGTGTATGCTGCTTTCTTTATTGCACACACACTAGCAACCAACTGAACAGATCAACAGCAAGAAACAACTATCACCACACAAAGAAAGAGAGGGATAGAACACTCCACACAGAGCTCTCAGCTATTTGAATTCAAAAACTGGAATGAATGGTTGCTTACTGCTGGATAGATAGTCACCCAGCCTAGAAAAGCCCCTCCCAGTGAAATAAACTACAGGCAGCATTTACAGGCTGTAAATAATACTCCAACATCTTTTTCATCCTGAAGTGAGGAGAGGGGCTTTCTGAAAAGAGAAATTGGCAATACATGCCAATACTTTCCCCAGTGGAGCCCACCCAGAGTCTATGCTTTGCATTTTTAGCACAAAGGGAGGATTTTGTATGTGTTTCCAAACCTGTGCTGCTTTACCACCTGCTGCCTTACCAGGTTTATTTGGGTATTATTATTTTAACTCCATGTATATACCATACTGGAACCACTTTCCTGAAAGGGAGTGATTCAGTAAGCACATTTAAATGAAGGCCAAAACATTCTCAAAATAAATAATAAATTTGGAGGAAATATTCACTGATTAATTTCAAAGATCCATGTCATCTTACCAAAGTGGGCTGCTACCTATGCCCTTGCATATCATCACTTGGGACTCTAATTTGAGTGGCTAATGAATGGAGCTGAATGAAGAACTCATAATATCACAGCACTGGTTGTAGATATGGCTGCTGTACAATGTCACCATCGCCAACTCATGACCTAAAGGAATGAGCAGGAGCATCATCCCCCCTGCTCACCCCCAAAATAAGAGCCCTATACTGATTTTCTATTGGAAGTACTACACAATTATAAATTATCGGGTCCAGCCTTCTCATATTTCAAGACACTGCTGGCTGCTACATCAAACAGACAAACAAAAGTGATTGTTCTTCTAACTTTGTGCAGGTATTTACAGGACAAAGTATAATTGACAACTTATGTTTGATCACAGCCTTTTTAATTAGGAGCATATTGCATCTGCTTAACATTGCTAGTGTTTGGGTGCAAAAGATTTTCAGTGTCAATTAATCTCATAATATCCCTAAGCAAGCTGGAATTGTTGAAGAAGATGGAAATTGGCTGATGAATGTATTGGTCACTTCAGAGGCATGTTCAAATCTATCTTCTTGCTGTCCTAATGAATATGGAAACCTGCCCAGTGTGTGATTGGATTTTAATGACTACAAGGTCAGGGACTTTGCAAGGTGTGAATCTGCTTGCAAGGTCGTAAGTGGCGAGCAGCGCATGGATCTGAAAATAAACAAGGAGCTGTCAGGGATATTAGCTTTTTTGTAGAAAAACCCATGGGATGAAAAGGTTAACAGGTGATTGCATTGTAACTTGTTTTGAAACTCAAAATGAGCTCTAAAGGTACATGCATTATCCTTCATTATACTTTGCATGAGAAATTGTGGTAATTTAAAATGCAAGCAATGTTTGATTATAATAGCACCCTAGCTTATCACAAGACTGCATTTATCACTAGGCTAACCAGTCCATTGACAGCACGGTCTTTTAGAAGCCTACTCAAAAGTAGGAGAAATGGCATTCAGTGGGGCTTACTTGCCGATAAATCAGTTTAGGATTGCACAGTGAGTCAATGTATGCACAAACAGGGTCACCTCTGGACTAACAGGTAAAAATTATTTGGCCCAAACTGCCTGTGGGTGGGAAGAAAAATATCTGCTTCCAACAGATAGTCCAGGCAAGAAATTACTCACAAAAATTCAGGTCATGTGCATTGTTACCCTAAATTAATTTGATTTTCAATGAGGAATAATTCAAGTTGTTGGAAAAGAATACTAGGAAATGAGTTTAGAAATATTAAGAAAAAAATATTAATAGCTTGTCAGAAGGAGTATGAATTATTGTGGAACAATGCACAGATTGCTTGTAGAGGAGAAAAACAGCAAACAAAAGTGCAAATGAGGGAAGATGTAGAAACTAACCCCCTCACCCCACCAAGAACTTATTTTGAGCAAATCAAAATGAAAACTGGGTTCCAAAAACTTGGAATTCCAAAAGAGGCTGGAAAGGTTCTTTCTTTGGGCTAGAACTCAATCTCCCAGCCACCATGGGCAGTACACAAGAACCTTGTGGGTACATACATGTGTACTTTACCTAATATTTTGTATGTGCACACATGCTTTGAAGTCTTTCCCACTGAATTCAGGAAGATGAGCAAATCTATAAGTTGGCAGGTTAGATTGGTATGGAAACATACCTTCATTTGAAAAGGGTACCCTCAGGAGGGGGTACATGTCCATTTCTATAATGCATCTGGAACACTCTGGACTGGTGGTAGGTATTCTTAGCAGAGGATGGAAAAAGAGTTTTCCAGGGCAGAGGCAGAATTGTACCAGATCTAAGCACCTCTTTTTCCGTTGAGAATGTCCAAGACAAGGTGCCATGGCTGTGAGGGCAATTTCTTCCTATTGGTTTTAATGAGGTAGAAGATTAAAAACAACAATTGCATCTACTCAAGAAGGGCAAAAGAGAAATTAAATCTATCTCCCAGCTTTTGTCAGCCTGAGCTAGCAGTATTTTGTAAATGGTGACTAATCAGCAAATTCTTTCCCTGCTGCTTAGGGACACCACCTCCTTCCTGTTCCTCCCAATTCAGGTCTGCCTTTGCCCCCTTACCCCGGAATAACCACGCAAGACCAAGTGTATGGGTTAAACACGGGCCACACTTTGTTAAACTCTATTCAGTTCTCATGAATATTGCCAATCCTTTGGCAAAAGGGGGGGTCCTGCTGTAGTGCGGATTCAGGTTTCCATCTTGGGTTCTAGAGTGACCATCGAACAGCCAATAGGCTGAACCCAGGCCTCAGTTATCCCCTTCTTAACTACCGTGTGATAACTACCGGCCCCCATTTTGCCCCGGACCCCCTGCCCTTCTCTCTGTGCCGACCGTGGGTCCGGGTGTG
Source organism: Intellagama lesueurii (assembly GCA_037013535.1). NCBI lineage: Eukaryota > Metazoa > Chordata > Lepidosauria > Squamata > Agamidae > Intellagama > Intellagama lesueurii. The sequence goes on along the minus strand of JBAJHW010000003.1, from coordinate 50,359,820 downwards.
TCCCCAGCGCATCTTTTCCTCCAAGCACTGGAATCGCCTGATCCTCAGTGCTGGGAGCTCAGATGAACTACAATTTCCTGCCATTACCATCAAAATCCCGGTTCCAATACCTGTCCAATCCGCACTACCCGCCAGTGTGACCGATGATCTACTCCACCCTTACAAAGGCCAACGCTCCTAATCCAGTGTGGGATAGGCAAAAAATCCCCGCCTCCACTGGCCAGTCAGGAGACAGGTCAAAAATTCCTATCCGGCCCCAAGGGCGACCAGCTAATCTCACACTAGAATATAGGGCGGGCGGGTGGGATGCCAAACAAACAAGGAGGAAGTCATGAGGGGTGCATGTCCTTAAATGCCCTCCTGTTTCCACACACCCCGGCTGTTCTCGCAAACAGCCTCATGATATCATGTGTCATCCGGGGAAGCAGACAAAGGCATGCCTCGCTGTGGGAGTCCTCGCCCCCCCCCCAGCAGCGTCATCATTGCCCCCTTACCCCGGAATAACCACGCAAGACCAAGTGTATGGGTTAAACACAAGGAGGAAGTCACGAGGGGTGCATGTCCTTAAATGCCCTCCTGTTTCCACACACCCCGGCTGTTCTCGCAAACAGCTTCATGATATCGCGTGTCATCTGGGGAAGCAGGCAAAGGCACGCCTCGCTGTGGGAGTCCTCGCCCCCCCCCCCAGCGGTGTCATCATTCTCTTTCCAACATGTAATCATGCATAGGAACAAACTACTAATTTTTTATGGCATGATGTTTTAAACATCAGACCAGTGACAGATAGTGCCCATTGTGATTGAGGGAGAAGTCGCAGAAGCCAGTGATGGATGGAGCTTGGAGAGCCAGGCAGAGCCAGAGGCACAAGTAAGTATTCACAGACACAGGCAGGCAGGCCAGCAAGAGTGCACTCACACATACACATGCAGAAGGAGGGAGACATCCAATCGACATACTGCTGTACCCCATCCCATTTATTCACTCCACCATTTAACTAAGAAATGGAAACACACCCTTTGTTGAAATGATTCTACCTGTATTTTCTTATCTTTCAATCTTCACACACAAAGCGTGTGGGTCTGGAAGTTCAGAAGGAGGAGAAAGCCAGGTGGAGCCCTGACTCTCTACCTCTGGTAAAAAGGGAAGGCAGCAATGGAATGGATGGAAGTATTTAGAGCTTTTTGTGTCACAATGTAGACTAGCCTCCATTGTGTCAGATGAGCTGAATGGTGGACTGAGTCTTTTCATACAAAACATTTGTTTGATAAATATGTTTGTATAGCAGATGTTTTCAACAAGAGTAAGATTTGTCCAAGTCGCTTAACCACTGACCAGGACTGTCTTTCAATGTTGGACGCAAGCCAGCGTACATTTAGGTTTGTCTGAGAACTTTATCTCTCCCTCTAACATCTAACTCAGGAGACAAGTCTCAATGAGCATGGAGCCAAAATGAGGCTGTGGAGAAACAAGAGAAAAATATCATTCTGTTTCGGAATTTGAAGAAATACAAAATGTTAAACATGAAGAAAAACAAAGGGGTGGCATGCCAAAAATTAAACAAAACCAAACAAAAAGAGCACAGTGAAGAGTGAGAATGCTAAGAGCCCTGAAGGAGCCATGGAGTATTGAGTGTTGGGTATTGAATGGTGAAGGACAGTATGAACAAGAAGATATAAGAAAAAAAAAAGTGAATTATCCTTCTTGAGCTGCTAAGGGGATGAGTGAACCTCTAGCCCAGGTGTGGACAACTGTGGCCTTCAAGCTGTTTCTGAACTATACCTCCTATAATCCTTCACTATTCACTATAGTAGTTAGGGCTGATGAGAGTTATAGGAGTTACATATAGGAGTAACAACTACCCACCCCTGCTGTACCCCAGGACCAGCAGGAATCTAGCCTGCAAAGAATGTGGGTGATGTGTCTCCTCTCTAAAAGCCCAGGCCCTGGAATGGAGGAGTCTTCACTTCTGCATTTCTAAATACCTCATGACTAGGGATACCCAGCATATAACTCAGGAGGCCTGGGTCCGAATCCTCAGCCATGGAAGCTAACTGGGGATGTGAAACTGGTAAAACCATTCCTTCAATATCTCAGTTATCTTGGAAGTCCTGTATGGGTCATTAGAAGTCAGTTCCAACTTGAAGGCACATTAACAACAACCTGACCTCTTATAGCTGTTCTTGTTAGCTTAATGAAAAATGTGCAGCATAACATTATAGCATTTTAAATTCATTCATTCATTTCTGTTTTATTCTGTAAACCTCTCAAAGTAGTTGGTTTTCACTAAATGGGATATATAAAACCAATAAATAAATAAATAAATAAATAAATAAATAAATAAATAAATAAATAAATAAATAAATAAATAAATAAATAAATAAATAAATAAATAAATAAATAAATAAAATGTTTGCCCGTCCATCCATCCATTGGTTCGTTCATTCATTGCAGCATAGGTTGGGTAACTAAAATACAACATAATTTGATATAGTTTTAGTTATTAAAATGCATAACCAACAGTCAAACATTATGGGAAAATACAAGGCTGACTTTCATTCCTATATTTCTCCCACACACCCTTACTTCAGGGCCTACCACCTGCAGAACATGGCTGGCAGATCTGTGCCCATGGAGGCTTCTCAGGATGTAACTGAGGTTTCTGGGGCACAAGTGTCTAATCTCCTCTAATCCCACCACTGAAGAAGAGGTATTTCTGCTCCTGTCCTAAACTCCTCCAGCCAGAAGATCTGAGAGTTAGGAATAAGATTGCTCTCTGAGTTGCATTCAAACAATGAAAAAAGTTGTGTGAAGTAGGCCATAGGTAGATAAAGCACTAGAGCCCAACTTGCCTTGATTTATTGAAAGAGAATGCAGTTGCAAGCTTTCTTTGAGACACTGTGGCGTTCTCGTTCTTGTGCTGCCTTTTACATTTAAAATGTGCTGTCACTGTGTTATACGCAACACTTTCATGTTCTCATTGTTTCATACGTGAATATGCAAAATGCAACATCTGTAGAACAAAGTTCAGTGTTTGATTTCTAGAGGAAAGTCTTTGCAAACCTTATGTGCTTAACCCTCAGAAAGATCCAGTCTCTTATACCCTCAGGATGTGCCCTTTGTATCTTGAAACAATATTTTCTCAGCAATAAGATATTCATGTTATATTAATGTGGTAGGGAGAGCACAACGATACATTTTATTCATATTTTTATTTATGCTCAAAGAAAAGGTTTTTTTCCCCTCATGAGATCTTGCTGTTTCTGTGGGCAGGAGGGCTGTCTGTGCTTTAATGGGTGATACTCTAACAAGGCAATCCTGCAGAGCATTACTCCAAAATAAACCCCAATGCATTCAGTAGGGCTAACACTGGACTCACAAGAGTGCTTTAAGGTTAATTATCTACATATTTTTGGTTTTGCTCAGTGCTCTCCTGGATAGATATGTTCACAGAAGCAGCTTATAAAGGAACAAGAAAGTTGTTAGGGCCAGTTCATGCATACAGTTTTGACACTCAGTGACCAGAGTGTCAAGGGATACATCATGTGTGACAATGAGGTGTCACAAACTCATCATCATAGCCTTTCATATCATCCGATGCTAATTGAAAAGACATATTTTGCAGTAGAGAAAGCTCACACAGAATGCTTTTTATGGGCTGAATCGTCAAGCCACAGATGAATAAAGGATACGTACTTCTTATTGAGCTAGGTTTTTTCACATATTTATATCCCACCTTTTCATTTATTTTCAACATTCACAAGGTGATATATATGCATGTGGAAGTAACAGAACCAGTTGGTCAGCCTGCCAGCAGATTCTTGCTCATTTCTTAAAGCTACAGCCCAATTCTGTTTTACCAGGGAGTGAGTCCCATTGAATCCAACGGGATTTAATTCTGGGCTTAGTTCCATAGAACACATGGGGCTTTCTTCTGAATAAACATAAATGTGATGATATAAATATAAGGCATCTGGGAAATTCTAATCAAATAAGCCAGCATGCTGTTGATTTTAATTATAAGCCACCTCAGCCTAGGTGCAACAGGTAGGACTGGGCAGTAAACTAGGATTTTAACAGATAAATTAATATTTTTAATATGATTATTAACATTTATTTGCCACCTTTCTCCTGACAGAGGACCGAGAAAAGCCTTATTTTTCCTTGACAAAATTTCCAGAGACATTTCTTTGTCCTTTTACACCATTTAATTTCTCAGAAATACACTCTGCCAAGGAAGAAAGCTTTACACCCTGAAACAAATTACTATCATTACAGACACTATCCAGCAAACTTACTTCCTAGCACATGGCTTATAGTTTAATTTGCCAAATGCGATTCTTGTTTTAGCTTTCTAAACATCTGCAGATTCAAACCTAATGAAATGATACATCCATCTAGGGTGCCAGAGAAACGAAGGCAACACCATTTATTGCAGTATGAATGCAACTTCGCAAGGAAGTTGGTGGAAGTCACGGTTCTTCATATTAATATAAATCTTCAAAAATTACAGTTCATTTGTTAAATTCAAAGTAGCTTATTATGAACTAAAAAAAAAAAAGACTTATCATGCCAGATTTCCCCCCCAGGAACAGAAATAAGTGCAGATACCGTGTGACCTATATTCATGCTCATTAAGAAAGAGCCACATTAGGGAGACCAATGTAGTTTTTATGAGGTGGGAGGGGTTTTCATTTTTGTTTAAACTTCTTTACAAGCCAGGCTTTGTAAAATCCTACTTTCTACACAATTTGGCTCAGATTGAACAAACCCTTTGAGGGGGCTGTAGGAACGAACACTAATGCTTACAAAAACCTACACAATAGGTTATGTGCCACTATGTTGCATCTGACTTATACTAATTCTAATAGGATTTTCAAGGTTGGTAACATATTTCAAGAATGTTTTTATCAATCACACACACACACCAACCAACATCCCTGATTGAGTGGAGATTAGAACTCAGATCTCCTAAATCCTAATCCATCACTCTCTCCTCTATTCACTACACCAAGTCACCACAATGGGTATGCAAACAGTAATGTACCATATATTTCCATGTATAAGACACTACTTTTTCCTAAAATCATTACACTAAAAATTGAGGGGCATCTTATACACAGAAGTAAGCTCAGGAGAGTACAAAACGGCCTGTACCTTGCTTCTGTAAACAGGCTTCCTTCAATCACGAGGCTTAGCTTCCTATAGTCAGGAAACTTAGCTTCCTCCAATCATGAGCCTTATGGAACTGACATCAGCTGATGCCGAACAAACCAATCGGAACACACCGCATTGCAGGTGGAGCCTGTAGGCTCACATGCAACAGGGACTCATGATGTCTGAGTGTTCTGAGCCCAGAGGCTGAATACTCAAAGCTAAATTTTCTTAATTTTTGTGTTAGAAAAGTGGGGGGGGGATCTTATAAACTGAAAAATATGGTAGTTCATTAACTTTGCTCCTGAAGTCATGTCACTCATTTCACCCTATCATCAACATTATTGTGTTCTTCATACCCACCCAATCTCCATGTGATTTATCATTATGCACAAGCAATTTAAATCACCTAAATAGTTTCCACAAGTACAGGCTTCCTGCTGTGGACATAACTCTGATCATCATGACAGCAGTGGCAGGGGATTGAAGCAGTCCTGTTGCTTCTTTCCCCACAGATATCCTTTCCACAGAATGATACCCAAATGTGAAGTAGTGGATAGAGTGGTGGACTAGGACTCTGGAGAACAGGGTTCAAATCCTCACTTGGCCATGGAAAATCACTGGGGGGAGTGGAACTGGGAAAACCACTCCTTAAATATCTCACTTACCTTGAAATCCCTGTTAGGTTTGCTATAAATCAGTTCTGACTTGAAAGCACAGAACACATAATTTTTTTAAAAAAATAACAACAGTAGCAATGTGAAGAGAGAATGATTTTGCCAGCCTCAGTTGCCCTTTGGGGACCTGTGGGTCCCAACATTTATCTTACCATTTGAGGTGCTGAAGCTCAATGGATAGGTATTCTGATAATGATAGTGGAAATGTACACACAAGAATAGTAAACACACAAGGAGATGTATTTGAAAGTGGTGTGTGTGTGCACATGTGTGTGCTTGCATACTTTCATTGTGTGTGACTCTGTGCACATGCACACATTGATGAAAACTACATTGAAAATGATAATGAAAAAGTGTGTGCTTTGGCTTTTATTTCCTCCACATTCCTCCAGTATAAACTCTCCTGTTAGCCCTCTGTTGTGACCTCCATATCTGAAGGAAGAACAGTTCATTAAAAGAAACCCCCTCCCCATTTATACTCTGGAGATGTGGTGAGGACAATCCACAAAACTGTGTCCACTGAAAATGGCATTTTATAAGTGTTCTTGTGCAGTAATTGGAGCCTCTGCAGAGCTAGGTATTGTATTGCCACAATGTAATTGCCATTGTAAGCCAATTAAAGAGCCACTTCGTTCCCTCTTAATGGTCAAAAAGTCTTTTAAAGACATTAGGCCTGGCTTGTTTTCCTATCTTACTTCAACCAGAAAATACTAATGTAGCTGTCAAAATAAGACTCATAAAGGCAAGCAGCAATGCCAAAATCTGTGAAGGCCAAGAGGAACAGCACAAACCACTTGGGCTTTCGATTTGTGTAGGTTTTAAAGCAATTTTGCTGTTTCACTACTAGCACAGATTATTAACAGGTACACAAGTGTTAAAGAAAACAAGTGATTATATCTCAGTGCAGTCCATTGAGAATTATCCCATTAGGGCCAAGCTCTTGCTCCTGTAGAATTAAATGAAAATCTTATACCCACAAATTCAATTGCCTGGATAGGAAAACCAAAGCAATCAATTTCATTTCATATTTTACACAGACAAAAGGAGAAGAGGGCAGGACCTCTGAGCTTTTACTTCTGACACAGAAGAAGCAATTTGTGTTGTTTACTGCAGACATTTCTAGAGCACCTTTCAACCAAAAAATCTTAGGGTGCCCCATAAAATATATCTGTAAAATCCATGAAAAGCAACATCAAGGAAAGGCAAAATCAAGAGACTAGAAGTACTAAGCTACAAGGAATGCAGGTAGATTCAGTTTCTTTTCATTCTTCCATCATAAGCCCTAGAGAAAAGTTAGTGGGGTGTATATATTTTTAATACATATATCTCAACTCACCACATGTGTTGACCCCTGCCCATCATGTCTTATTTAAGCTACCTGAGGAGGTTTCACTGAATTCAGGAAATGGGATGTGCACCATCAAGTGAGACTGCGGCCTCTGCTGCCCTTAGGAAGACAATGGAGTGGCCACCGCTGGGGAGAAAAAAAACCTATACCTGGAACCATAGTTTTTAAATGATTACCAATCTACTAGGACGAGCTCTGTTCATATCGATCCCATTGCCTACAAATCCATTTGACAGTGACATGGACGTGGGTCACAGAAGATGTCAATCCTGCATCAGTGCTAGTGTATTTTTGATTATTACTGAATTCATCTTTTTCTACCTTTGATTTCTCTCAGCTATGAGTGATTTGGAACTTTCCCATGTGTCATATTATGAGTTTTTTAATAGATTGTTTTATTAGTCTTAGTAATTGAGGAATTGGTCTATTTCTGATCCACGCCTCTTTTGCACGTGTTTATCTGTATGTTTGTTCAGTCTTGTTTTATGTTTTTTTAAAGGTCTCATGAAACCCTACATATAGTACTTAGCCACACATTTCAAATGTATTTTCCTCTCAAAGTTGGCATTTGCAAATATTCTGGTGATACATATTTTTTGAGCTAAGTACTGTGTTCAGATACCCAGGAATTGCAAAACTTGACTGATACCCAGTCTTTGATCTGCACATTTGTCCAGGAGGAATGGATCAAGTAAGTTTGTTCAAAAATCCCCAAAGATCAAATTCCTCAAACATCCCTAGAATGTGTCACATTATTCTCAAATCAGACAAGTAGAATAGCTTGAATTGTAAGAGAACCAGAAAAAAAAATCAAGAGCTTGAAATCTAAGGAGGAATATTAATACAGCCTTCCATAATCCAACTTCAATGCACTGTTGACTACACTCTCTCACACACACACACACACAAGCATTTACAGGTGTATGTCTGCTACAGAGGAGTTATTCACAGAAAAAAGTCTCAAAGTGGCTTGGATAAATTGAAAAAGGCTTACTGTTTTGCTGTAATTAATATGAAGTAACAGATACTAGTTTGGAGGCTTTCATAGGCCATTTTTTGGGGGGGAATCAAAGTGTGTTGCTTATATACTGCCCCATAGTACTTAGAGCACTCTCTGGGCAGTTTACAAGTTAATTATGCAGGCTACACATTGCCCCTCCCCCCTCTGTGAGCTGGGTACTCAATTTACTGACCTTGGAAGAGTGGAAGGCTGAGTGAACCTTGAGTCAGCTACCTGGGATTGAACCCTGGGCCATGAGCACAGTTTTGACTCCAGTACAGCAGTTTAACCACTGTACCACAAGGAAAGCCTTCATATGCTCTGGACTTCCAGTTAGATAAATTTGGGACAGCTTTCATAATGCTGGATGAGAAAGGCAGTTTACCCTCCTTACATAAACTACAGTGTATAAATGAAAATAATTATACACCATCAAGTCGATTCTGATTTATGTTGACTCTTTCCAGGGTTTTCTAGTTATATGGAGTACTCAGAAGTGGTTTGCAATTCCTTTCTTCTTTGTGGGGGAGGGACTAGCCTTTGGGACTATCCAGGCTGCCCAAGGCTATACAGTCTGGTTCTTCCATTACAATCGATGCTGGGGAATTTAATCCCAACCTCTGACTCTGCAGCAACTCACAGACTGCTCTATATTTTCCTCCAGTCTTGAGCACAGTGGGTGAGCAGAAAAGATTAACTTTTTTCCCATCTCCTTTACATTTCTTTAACCAAGAAAGGCTTCCAGAGCACTTTAGCTGTGTTCATATACCAGTCTCCATACCAAACAATTCTGTCTTATGTTAAGATGTAACAAACACTTGCATTTTTTTCATCCTCAATTAAAAAGGTTGCCTTGACACATTGAAATATCTGATGGGGGGGGCAAAAACCACTGTGACATGCCCCTCATGTGTCCCCAGGTTGTTTCATTAGCCTGAGGCCCACAACACATTCTCTCCTTTCTGTTGCCACCAGTTGACCTCTGTCAACACCCTTTAATTAAAAAGATTGAGGTCCAAGCTGAGTATAAAGTTGAACAACACAGGTTTATTGATTACAGTTCGCTTAAACAGGTTCTTCACAGACTTTAATGTATTCATTAGATTAGTAATAACTTGTTTCACACTCTTAACTCCTAACTCTGCCACACTCTCTAACTACCATAGACTAACTTCTACTTCAGACTCTCCTCTCTGACTCTAACAGACTGAACTCCCCAGACTCTGACTCACCCCTCCCTTCTAGTTACTCTGGCTCCACCTCCCAACAGCTCCCATTGGTGTATGCAAACAACCTCCTACATGAGCCAAAGCAGGGTGATCGCGACAGTCCTCCCCCCTTAATAAGTTTGTTTTATGAGGGGAAACCCACCAGTTTACCCTCATAAACAAACAGCTAAGTACATGAAAAATAACAATATCTTACCAATACTTATACATACCTTATAACACAATTTTCTCTCTATTACTATGCTTACCAAATCAAACTTACCACTTTAAACATTTAAAACAATCAATACAATTATAAACATTTGCATTTAACATTACATTTTCCTGATCATTAGGTCTCCAGGATAAAGCATCTGCAACCACATTCAGGGACTCTTTGACACTCCTGATTTTGAAATCAAAGTCCTGTAGGATTAGGGTCAGTTTACTGCTGTTTGATTGCATAGTTCTGATTCATTTCAAAGGTGAATGATCGGTGCAGAGAATGAACCTCCTATCCCATATGTAGGGCTTTAGTTTCTGCAATGTTCAGACAATGGCTAAGCATTCTCTCTTGATGGTCGATAAATGTCTTTCGCTGGGTAGGAGCTTTTTGCTCACATACGTTACCGGATGTAATGTACCGCTGTCATCTGACTGGCACAGAACGGCTCCAAGTCCAATGTTGGATGCATCGGTGTAGATGTTAAATTCCTTGTCGAAGTTCAGTGCAATCAGAACAGGTCTCAAGGTCAGCACAGTCTTAAGTTGATTGAAGGCCTCCTGACACTCCGGAGTCCACGAGATGCTCTCTGCTTGCTTCTTTTTGATCAGGTCTGATAAAGGTGCCGCTATTTCACTGAAGTTGGGTACAAAACACCTATAATATCTGGCTAGTCCTAGGAAAGCTCTGATTTTCTTTTTGATATTTGGGATGGGTCATGTATCAAAAGCCTCTATTTTTCCATCTAGGGGCTTGATCGTCCCTCCCCCGACTAAATGTCCTAGGTACTTTATTTCAGAGTTACCAATTTGACATTTGGCTGCTTTTATTGTCAAACCGGCACTCAGTATTCTTTGCAACACTAATTCTAGATAAGACTTATGTTCTTCCAAGGTCCAGCTAAAGATACCTATGTCGTCAATATAGGCCATGGTGAAATCTCTCAGGCCATATAGGGTTTTATCCACCAGCCGTTGAAATGTGGCTGGGGCATTCTTGAGGTCGAAACTCATGATGCAGAATTCATAGTCGTAAGGGACTGCAGAAAACTGTTTTCTCCTGATCCCTAGGATTCATGGGTACTTGCCAGAACCCTTTCGTTAGATCTAAGCTGAAAATAAAAGGGCATCGACCTATTGTTTCAATTAGATCATCTAAGCGAGGCATAGGATAAGCATCAGCCTTTGTAACATGATTTAATTTTCTATAGTCTACACAGAACCTGACACTCCCATTGGGCTTATCTACAAGGACTATAGGTGCAGCCCAAGGACTCATAGATGGAGTGATTATGTTGGCCCTTAGCATCTCATTTAGTTCTGTGTGGATTTTATCTACATAGGGACCAGTGATTTGATAAGGGGTAACAGCTATAGGCTGTGCATCCCCAGTATCTATCTTGTGCGTGACCCCTTGTGCTACTCCTGGTTTGTTTGAAAACACTGCTTTATATTTTTGCAGAAGAGAGGTCATCTCTTCTTTTTGTTCTTGGGACAGAGGAGGGCTAAGGACCACGTCCTCAAGGTTATTTTTAGACTCTCCCCTGCCTTCCCAACATATTAACTTTTGGTTTTCCTCTGGGTTTTCCTTTACAGTAAACAAAACCAGGTTTTCTTTCCTGTAATATGGTTTGATCATATTGATATGAACTACCTTGCAGTTTTCATCTCCCCTCTCGAGAATGTATTTGACCTCACTCACTTTGGAGGACACGGTGTACGGTCCTTCCCAAGCTAATTGAAGCTTATTCCCTTTTACAGATCTTAGCATTAGTACTTCATCTCCAGGATTAAATGTTCTTTCTCTGGCTTTTGGTCATACGAGGTTTTCTGTAGTTTGGGCACCCTTTAAATTTCCCCCTACTATTTCTAGAGACCTCTGTAAGGTAGACATCGAATGGTCTAAGTATTCTACCACAGAAACTGGGTCCATTTCTTTGTAATCCTCCGAGTTCTGATGTAACAGGTCTAGCAGCCCACATACCTTTCTACCAAACAAAAGTTCAAATGGGCTGAACCCGGTGCTTTCTTGTATGCATAGAGTAGGGATTGTAATTTATTGTCCCAATCATTAGGATTTTCGGCCACATATGCCTTTATCATCCTCATTAAAGTCCCATTGAACTTTTCTATTAGCCCATTCATTTGTGGGTGGTAAGGGGACTATGTTATATGAGAAACTATGTTATATGAGAAATGCCGTAAACTTGCCACAGCCTCTTCATTAACTTAGATGTAAAGGAGGTTCCTAGATAAGTAACTATTGTGGATGCAAAACCCATTCAACACATGTAAGTGATTAAAGCATTCACCACTGTCTCAGTCTCGATGTTACATAAAGGTACTGCTTCGGGGTATCTAGTGGCAAATCCATAATAGAAAGAATGTACTTGTTTTCCCTTCTGGTGGCTCTAGGTAAGGGTCCTACTATATCTAAACCTAGGCATTGGAATGGGGTTGAAATGACAGGTAATGGGCACAGCTTAGCCTTTGTTTTGTCATTTCTGGTGCCTCTCCTTTGTCAGGTATCACGCTTCTGGCAGAATTGCCTAATTTGCTGACCCATTCCCGGCCAATAAAAAATTTGTACAACCCTTTGTTTCGTGCGGGAGACCTCCATGTGTGTCCCAAACACATCTTTATGAGCTTTGTCTAAGATCTTCTCCTGATATTCCATAGGGACAATTAGCTGTTTGTTGGGTCCTCCCCCTCCATGAGGTGCCTTTAAAACCTCTCTGTATAATAAACCCTTTTCCACACAATACCTCTCTGGGTATTCAGGGGTCAGTGGAATGGGATTCTGAATAGCTTTTCTAAAACAATCATTTAAAGTAATATCTTCATTCTGCTCCTTAATAAAGGAGGAACTATTAGGATTTTTCATTAGCATCATCTCAGCTGTCTCTCTTATTTCAAGATGCGCATCTAAAGTGGGTCTAAACCGATTAAACAAGGAGCAGGGATTTGGTCTGACACTGCTACCTTCCATATACCAGAGCATCCCTGGTATCTCACTGCTACTTTGGCCATTGACATCACCACCATGTCTGAGCTAATGCCTTTGAGGTTGATGTTTTGTTCCAACATATTCTCTTCAGGAATGACGTCTGAGTGACAAATAGTAACTTGGTGTGGCAAACGCCCTAAGTTATGCATTATAAGTTATGAATTATTCATGGTATATGTTAATGTGGTTAAGAGGCGGGGGCCGAGAGAGATGTTAAAAGGCGGAGCCTAAGAGTTAAGAGGCAGTCAGTCAGAGTCAGTCAGAGTCTGTGTCAGGAATCAGAGAGAGAAGGATAGTTTGGGGTCTGAGGAGTGATTAGTTTGAGTGGAAACTGTGATAATTAATATAGAAGATTAAAATTGATGCTAGATGAAACTTAAGGAATGTGCTTATGAATTGTTCCAGAAACCAACAGTAATCAATAAACCTGTTCTATTAAAAAGTAAGTACTGAATGGACCTTCATCTTTTCTGAGTAAAGTGCGTTGATAAGGAGATCAACTGGTGGCAGCGTGTCAAGAGGTGTTTTGGTTTGCCTTTGTGAGCTCTGTGTTTGAGAGACAAGCAGGGGCCACAAGGGTGAACGTCACACTTGGGAACAAGTATCTTTTATACCCAGATACTGTACGTTGTCAATGAATAGCTCACCAGAATTATTCAATAAATCCTGATTGTACTGGATTAGGAAACATTGTATCACTCTCGCTTCAGGAATGTCTGGGCTCTCTGCCAAGTCTGTTTCCTTAGCAACTGTGCTGTGGTGGGAAGAAGCCTCAACTTCAACTGCTGATTGCGGTGCCTTATTATGCTGCACACAAAATACCTTTTTGGGCTGACTGGAATTTCCACCTTTATGCTGGTTAAAATCCCTATTCTTTTGAGTTTCACACTGCACCCAAAAATGACCTTTCTCACCACAAGCATAACACTGTTTACTGGTTTTAGGTTCAGTATAAAGGCCCTTGTTAACCTTTCCCTCAGAACTATTAGGTTTCAGGGGTCTGTGCTCTGGAAATGAGGGTTTTTCTCTAAAATGGCTTATTTATTTATTTATTTATTTATTTATTTATTTATTTATTTATTTATTTATTTATTTATTTATTTATGTATTTATTTATTACATTTATAGCCCGCCCATCTAGTCATATAGACTACTCTGGGCGGGTAACAACATATGATGTAACAATTTAACAATTTAAAATCATAAAAATATATTACTAAATAAACAATGATCCAAGATGGAAGAAAACACAAAATAACTAAATTCAGACGGTGGGTGGAGGGAAGGCTTGCTTAAACAGCCAGGTTTTCAGTTGGCATTTAAAGATGCCCAGCGACGGGGCCATGCGAATCTCAGGAGGGAGGCTGTTCCAAAGATGAGGAGCCACTGCCGAGAAGGCCCAGTTTCTTGTTTTTTCCTTCCGGGCCTCCCTCGGCGTTAGGCTCCTCAGCCTCACCTCCTGGCTAGATAGGGTGATACGGGTAGATCTAGGTGGGAGAAGGCGTTCCGTCAGGTAGCGAGGACCTAAACTGTTTAGGGCTTTATACGTAAGCATTAAAACTTTGAAATCTACGCGGAACCGAACGGGCAGCCAATGCAAGGCGGCCAGAGTGGGAGTAATATGTTGATGTTTCCTTACCCCACTGAGAAATCTGGCTGCCGCATTCTGCACCATCTGGAGTTTCCGCATAGATCTCAAAGGCAGCCCCACGTAGAGAGCATTACAGTAGTCTAATCTCGAGATTACAAGCGCATGGACCAAAGTGGTGAGCGACCCAACATCTAGATAGGGACGCAGCTGGGCTATCCACCAGAGATGAAAATAAGCGGTGCGGACCACTGATGCTACCTGGGATTCCATGGTAAGCGCCTGGTCCAGGTAGACCCCCAAGCTGCGCACCTCACTCTTTGCAGTGAGAGTCAGCCCCCCAAAAGAGAGGGAGTTTCCCAAACCGCTGATGGTACGCCCCCCCGACCCTCAGGACCTCCGTCTTGTCCAGGTTCAGCCTCAGCCCATTTTCCTGCATCCATTGTAATACAGACCCCAGGCAGCGTTGCAGGGACAGAACGGCATCCACTGTAGTTGGCAAAAAGGAGATGTAGAGCTGCATGTCATCGGTATATTGATGGCACGATGCTCCACACCCCCTTATAACCTCGCCCAGCGGCCTCATATAGATGTTAAACAGCATTGGAGAGATGGTCGAACCCTGCGGAACCCCACAATTGAGGCTCCACGGGGCCGACTCATACTCCCCAAGCTGAACTCTCTGAGGACGGTCCCCCAGGAAGGACCGGAGCCAGGCCAACGCCTGACCACCGATTCCCAACTCGGAGACCCTCCTCAGGAGGATACCGTGGTCGACGGTATCAAAGGCGGCTGAGATATCGAGGAGGACCAACAGAGAAGTTTTTCCCCTGTCGGCCTCCCTCAAGAGGTCATCTAACAGGGCGACCAATGCTGTTTCTGTACCATGGCACGGCCTGAAGCCCGACTGGAACGGATCCAGGGCATTTGTTTCATTCAAGTGCGCCTGAAGCTGATCGGCCACCACCCTCTCGACCACTTTACTCAGGAAAGAAACATTGGCGACGGGCCTATAATTGCCAATATCGTCCGTCGCCACATTAAGTTTCTTTTGAATGGGCCTAATGAGTGTCTCCTTGAGGGCAGGGGGAAACCTGCCCTCCTGGAGAGACCCATTAATTATCGCTGTAGCCCATTCAGTTGTTATAGGCCTGGCTGCTTTGATTAGCCAGGCCGGGCAAGGGTCAAGGGAGGAGCTGGTGGCCCGACAGCGAACTAGCGCCTTGTCCACAATGTCAGGCGTCACAGGTTGAAAGTGGTCAAAACTCACCGGGCAAGGTGGAGCGCTGGACATCTCTGCTCGATCTACTGTAACCAAAAAAGGAGAAAGCTCCCGGCGGATGGCCTCCACTTTAGTTTTAAAAAATGCTGCAAATTGGTCAAGTGAGATGCTAGGGGGAGGCCCTTCACCCCGACCAATTCCGGATAGGTCTCGAACTATACGGAAAATTTCCACCTGCTGATTTGAAGCCTCGCTTATCCGGTTAGCGAGGTGAGCTCGACTAGCAGCCCTTATCTTAGCCAGATAAAGGTTAGTCGCAGCCCTAACAGCTTCTTTATTATACTCCGTCGGTTTCCTTCTCCATTTGCTCTCTAGCCTTCTCCTAGTTTGCTTCATTGCTCGTAGCTCCTGGTTATACCAGGGCGCTGGACGAGCTCTGCATTGGAGAGGGCGTTTAGGAGCGATCGTGTCTACAGCCCTAGTGGTGGCCGTAGCCCAACCATCCACCAGAGCCTCGACAGGAGCGCCAACCAGATCTGCCGGTATCCCTCTCATGGTATCCTGGAATCCTATAGGATCCAGTAACCTTCGAGGGCGGACCATTAAAATAGGTCCTTGCTCCCTGTGGGGTGGGAAGGCCATTAAGAGGTTACATTTTATTAGGTGGTGATCCGACCATGACAAGGGAATCGACACAAGGTCGGTCACCATCAGATCACGCTCGCTCCAGTTGGTGGAAAAGACCAGGTCTAGCATATGGCCACCCACGTGGGTGGGGCTGTTTACATGTTGGGACATGTTCAAGGAAGCCATGGTTTCCAGGAACTCAAGAGCTGGACCAGATACCTCAGCCTCCACATGGATGTTGAAATCCCCCAAGACTAAAAGCCTCGGGGATTCCAACAGAGCCGCGGAGACGAAGCTCACCAGCTCTGGTAGGGAGATGGCTGGGTCGCGGGGAGCACGGTAACCCAGCAGAATCCCAATACCATCCCTAGCCCCTATCGATACGTGGAGGGCCTCTAAACCCGGCTTCACCACCTTGGAGCGCCTAGTAACCTCTAGGGTGTTTTTATATATAATGGCAACTCCCCCCCGTCCCTCCAGTCTACCCCGGTGCTGGATCGCATAGCCAGGAGGACAGGCGAGGGCAAGAGGTGGACCCCCCTCCCCGCCAATTCAGGTTTCGGTTATGCATGCCAGGTCTGCATCCTCTTCCAGAATAAGATCGTAAATAATCTGGAATTTATTGGATACAGACCTGGCATTCAACAGCACCAGTTTTAGAGTGGAGGGTCGGCTAATCTGGTTACCTCGGTCCTGACAGTTGGTCAGGGTCCCAGAACAGTGAACAGCTTTCAAGCATCTGCTCACCGTTCTTCTGACATGAGTAGGGGCCCTGCCAACGCAATATCTCCCTCTACCTGTAAACACCCGGATGTTCAGTGGCCCCTCACTGGGAGGGCAAGTCTTCCACTCCATAGAGTTAACCAAAGTAACTTAAAGTGCAGATAGTTCAAATAAAAAACATAAAACAATTACTAATCAAGGAACCTAAAAGAACAGAAAGCAAATTCAGCAAATAGATTGACCTACAGTGAAATAAAAATAAATATAAAAAACATTAAATAGGCCTTAATAATATAAACAATAATATAATCAATAAACTAAATAGTGTTTAAAAGTATTTACAATGAAAAATATCCCCAAGCTCCCCCTCACATACGATAAGCTAACTAAAGAATAAATAAAATAATATAAATAAAGAAAAAGAAGAATTTAAACTCCCCCCCCCCCCACTGTCCTGTTCCTTCGAGTTGGAATGCTTGTGGGGCTGATTTTATAGCTGTAAAATGCTTCTGTGGTCGAGATTGAGAGCAGCGCAGACAGCAGTAGCAAAAGCTGGAAGGGATAATAGAAGCAGCACAGGCAACAGTAGCAAAGAAAGCTGGAAAGGAAAATGGCGCTACTGTTGCCGTTTTCCAGTCCCGGCATGTAGTTCCCAAGACCTCGCTGGTCCCCGTAGATAGCAAAACAGGGGTGGTGGCTCCAGATAGAGTTTTCAGCATGGCAATACACAAGGGAGCAGCTGGCAGGAACCCACAACATGCGGGACCCCTCCATCCAACTCCGTGCTCCACACACCCTGCAGCAAATATTCGGCACCTCCAGATCTCCCAGCGGCTTGTCGAGCCCTCCGCGTTGGGTCCCGTCGACATCACCGGAGCCCCATCCATGTCCCCCCGGATTCACCTCCAGGCGGAACCTTTTGAGACTCCAGACTCTCGACCCCCCAGATGCTTCTCCTCCTGGCTCAGCCAATCTGCCGCAACAGCTCCCACAGCTCCCGCAGCTCAATCTCCGGTGCCAGTTCCCAGCGCTCGCTGCCTCGTCTCTCCACGCCTCGCCTCTCTCCCTCCGCTACTCCCTTCCAGTAGCTTGGGTACTTCTGAGGTAATCTCTACTGGGTGGGGGCCCTCTCCTCCTGTCGTCCCACACTTTTCTACCAATTTTTACCTCAGAGAATCGAGGATCTCTGATCTCACTAATGGAATCAGCATATTCAGACGCCTGTAATACATTTTTAAGATTTTTGTCCTTGACCAGATAACACAATTCCCCTGGCAAAATGGAATAAAATTGTTCTAATCCAATCATATTTTTCATTTGTTCTAAGGTAGAGACATATTCCTGTTCCAACCATTTATTAAGAAGCTGCGTCAAACATGCTCCAAGTTGGGTAAAAGACTCCTCAGGTTTCTTTGAAATTGATCTAAATTTCTTTCTGAGGTGCTCTGAATTAATTCCAAATCTGGAATACACCATTTTTCTATATGCCTCAAAATCTCTAGCCTGCTCCAGAGGCATCTGAGAATAAAGCTCAGCTAACACCCCACTTTTTTGTGATCTCAAAATTATCATCCTCTCATCATCTTTTACATCAAAGTCCCAACAAACTCTCTCAAATGAAATTAGGAAAGATTCAGGACAATCCCCCTTCCTATATTGAGAAATTTTATTTAGGTCGATTTTTGAGAGATTTACCTCACTAGAATTATTATTATTATTATTATTTTGAGCCGCTAATTCCAGTTTCTTCAGCTCTATTTGAAATTACATTTCTCTTTCTCTTAGCTTAAATTCCCTTTGCTTTTCAAGTTCTCTGATTTTTTTCTTTCTTTCCAATTCTAGCTCCCTTTCTTTTAATTCCATTTGTCTGGCCTCAGCTCTCGCTCTCTCCTTAATCTCTAATTCCTTGAGCTCTAGTTCCTTAGCTTTCTCTTCAGACCTGGCTTTCTCAGCTCTAATTTCTAGTTCCCTTTCTGTTTCTCTTTCTTTAATTTCTAGTTCCCTGAGTTTGTATTCTTGTTCCAACTTCAATTTTTCAAAATCTTGGGAGCTTTGAATATTTTCTCCCTCTGAGGCAATCACTCCAGGTCCCTCAGTTGCTTCATCCCTTTGAATTTGAGGGCTTTCATTCCCCTCAGCCTCCTGAGGTTCAACTCCCTCCATAGTTTCTTTGTTCTTTTGGGTGGCATGTTAGAGTTAAAGTGTACTTTATGATACTATTTTTAAAAGGACCTCTCTTTCAGCTGTTTTTCTCCCAGTAATTCTGTTGCGCTTTACCCAGCAGCTCTCTCTGGCTGCTCTCCAGCTCACAACTTTAGTTATTAAATCTTTCTGTCTGAGCAATTCCTGTCTCCAGACACCAGAATAATTTTCTTTTTAGCTTTTTATTTTCCTATCACCTCAGATCTGTTCTGACTCTGGCTTATACTCTTATCCACCACTTCTCCCTTTCTCTCAGAGTCTTGGATTTCGAGCTAGCCCACTGGGTCTGTCAACTCCTGAGGTAAAAAGGTTTTCTTTAGAGTCGGTTCCCTATCTTAAGTTCCCCCAGATCTGGGTTCAGAAGCCCCGCTACTAAGCTTTTCCACAAAAGCTCTAGCAGGTTACCCACTTCTTCACCACAGATCCCTAACTAAAAAAGTACCCACGACTCCAGAAAATTCACTTTTAAACTTTGGCTTCACTGGATTATTTTGGATCCCGCCGCTGCCACCAATTGTGACGCACCCCTCATGTGTCCCCAGGTTGTTTCACTAGCCTGAGGCCCACAACACATTCTCTCATTTCTGCTGCTACCAGTTGACATCTGTCAACACCTTTTAATTAGAAAGATTGAGGTCCAAACTGAGTATAAAGTTGAACAACACAGGTTTATTGATTACAGTTCACTTAAACAGATTCTTCACAGACTTTAATGTATTCATTAGATTAGTAATAACTTGTTTCACTCTTAACTCTCTATAAGTTCCACACTCTTAACTCCTAACTCTGCCACACTTTCTAACTACCACAGACTAACTTCTACTTCAGACTCTCCTCTCTGACTCTAACAGACTGAACTCCCCAGACTCTGACTCACCCCTCCCTTCTAGTTTCTCTGGCTCTGCCTCCCAACAGCTCCCATTGTTGTAGGAGGTTGCAAACAACCTCCTACATGAGCCAAAGCAGGGTGATCGCCACACACGCATTCAGCCAGGGATAGATTTTTGTTTGCTCCTGCATGATAGTGAAAAAAACCACCATTTTTAAAATGATATCATGAGCAGGCACTTGTAAGGTCACAGGTCCTCATGCAACAGCTGTGAAATAATATGTGTGCATTTGTGTGCGAGAGAGAGGGCCAGACAATGTGAGTTTCTTACTAAGCAAGTATGTTTGAAGCATTTTTATGAAAACATTTATACTAAGCCAGTGAGTCCTGGCATGAAATAGATGTGAGAAGGAGATGGACTCACAGATGTTAAACTAACACACACAATAAAATCAAACTCTCCACAGACAGTGCCAAGGGACCCTACCTGTGGCAGCTGTCTATTAATTGGCTCAGAAAAGAGGGCCCTAATTTTGTTTGCTAGTCAGAAGTTTTACCGACCCCTAGAAGGAAGATGCTTTATAGATGCAAAACTGAGGAAAACTGCAGAGTCTCCTCTGGCCAGAAGCCATGGAAGCTGCTTTCCTTCTGGATAGTAATTAAGATTTTTAATCATGCATTTGGAAACAGTGCAATAATTACAAACCAAGTGAGAACATTCTTTGATGAGAAGACAGTCTTAAGCAGTAAGGAAGTTGCTAGCAATTCCAAAGTGCATTTAATAGGGTTTGCTCACTACAGTACATACCAGTAACTAATGAGTGAGCAATGTTTCTGTGGAACAGCAGGGTGCTTTCTATGCAGTTAGATAAAAACATGTAAGTGCTGCCTCAGTGCAGGGAAGACACATTCATAAGAGAGAGTGAGAGAAACAACAGAAAATCCAAATCTTTTAACTTTTAATGCTTTTGTCCTCTGATATAAAAACCCAGTGTTGCTTAACAGAGACAGGTAAGAAATAAAATGTCTTACTATACTTCATGGAAGAGTACCATAGATTTCCCCTACTCATGAGGGGAAGAAAAGAGAATGTTTCTTAATGGAGACCAAAGGTAGGCTACACCACTATGAATTGATACAAACAGCCTGCACTGTTTGTTCTGCCTCCTCATGAAGAACAGTGTCCATGACAATACAGCAGCTACATTTGAATGTAACAAGAAGCATTGGTATGGGGAACTTTGGACCTTAGGGTCACATTTGGCCCACTCTACCCTCTAGAGTCAGGTTGTCATGATGTGAAATTTTGAATATGTGGAGTGTTAAAAAAATTAAGGAGAGTGTAGGAAAAGCAGCCCTGGAAAAGTGCACTGCATTTTAAAAATGAAGTTTGAACAGCAACTTACTAAAGTCATTGAAAAACAATTAGCCAGCTCTCCAGCTGAGTTTGGAAGCAAGGTTGCTCTGTACTTATACACTGCCTAACAAAAGAATTTCATTTATGGCTGACAGTTCAGCAAGGCTAGTATAAACAAAGGAGAAAACTGAAAATGTATTGAAATAATTGTTTGGTAATATGTAAAACATTAACATGGCAGATATATGGCATTTGCAGATCTTGTGATTTTACCAGATCCAGTGACTTGCTATACCTTGATATAGTAATCCCAGCACTTTGTTCATTCTCTGAGTTACTATCCTTAGACAGTGCAAATTGCTGTTAGACGAAACAATAATGCTTATTGCCATACTGGCAGCTTGCCAGATTCTGAGTTACGGGAGTCATATATTACAGGAATTGTAAATGCAATAGGAAATTTCTATTTTACAGACAAGGATAACATGGATTTTCCTCCATCGATTTAAATTGGCTTGGCTAGGTGAGCACTTAGAATAATTTTCTGTGTCAATTATAATATGCTTAAAGGCTAAGACATGCTTTTTTCTTTATATATTCATACTTTTAAGAACTTTGGTAATTTAGAGACATGTTCTTTGTCTTATAATGTGCCTTTTTAGGCTATAAGCTTTTGCATTTTCAGAATGTAAACTACTGTAGTTTTGAAACATAATTATAACATGATTTAAATTTTGCCTATAACTTAAGTTTTGTTTTTGAATGTACTTTAATTTGAAACTTCTTATAGCTGTAAGAATTTTGGATGGCAATCACACATGCAGCTTTTCACAGTTTGTAAGGATGGATATCTGTTTAAGCATTTATGCCTACCATTTTCCCGTAGCTGTGGGACTTCTGAATTTTCAATACATTTTGACTTGTTGTGTTTTGAAGTATGTTTGTGCTTATGGAACATAGAAAGGGGGGCAGTAGGTAGATGCTGAGATGCTGTTGGTTTGCATTTGAGGAGAGCTGTAAATGATATGACATTTTGAAGGTCTTTAACTCGTTTAGTCACCACACATCAGAAATGACTTGATGGCAAAGAACATATTTAGAGTTTTTTTTTTAAATGGTCAAACATCTGGTGTAGTGACAAGATGGGTTGAGTGGCTGAGACTATAACAAGATATAGGCACCAAAGCTGTGCTAACACTGAGTAAGACCATCCCAAACCATAGAGCAAAAAAAAAAAAAAATGTTTCCTGCATACTCAGTGTGATTAGAAATCATTATCTGGAAGTTGATTCATGGCAACTAAACTTGTTTCTTGTTAGGTTGAAACATTTTGCTACTCATCCAAGAAGCTCCTTCAGTCTGAGGAGAGTTGGTAGGAGATCCCTGATATATCCTCCACATTGGTTTCACTTCCCCCTGCTCTGAATAGGCTCATTAGAAGGACAAAGGACTGGGGAAAACCAAAGTAGAGGATATATTAGGGATCTTCTACCAACTCTCCTTAGACTGAAGAAGTTACTTGGATGAGTAGCGAAATGTTTCAACATAACAAGAAACAAGTCTGGTTGCCATGACTCAACTTCCAGATAGCCTCACCTGGATGACTGAGAATCTTCACAGATATATTAGAAATCATTGTTTATCCCTTTTTTTGAGGATCAGTATTTCAGCTTTGCAGCCTAGATTCCTTCCAAATAATAATAATAATAAAAGCAAGTTGGGTCAACCATTCTCTTTTAAGTTTGATATTGGTATTTCCAATTAATATGAGCTACTTTAAATCTGAGGTAGTTTATGGTCATCTATTTCTGAATGGGGGGTTAAAACTGTTTTACTTTTAAAAACTGATAACTTGAAATCCCTTTGTCCAAACCTCCCCAAATTTTGCACAGAGCAGAAGCAGGCTGTTCTCTACTACTGTTCCAAATTTAGTGCTAATCCAAAGCCCAGTTTAAAAGGTTTTTTGTTTTGTTTGGGCTTCTCCATTTTTACAATTGCATTGTAAAATATTGATTTCCACAGCCACATGTAGTGTTACATCCAAACAAGACCATGACAAATTAAACACTCCCCCTCCTCTTGTCAGTAATTGACTGTGATGGAAGGCAACTGTAGGCTGAAATCTGGCACCATAGTTATGCACATGCAACTTTATATTATGCCCACCGTATCTAGAACAGTACTGTCCACAAAGCACTTCTGCTAGCATGCTGCACAATGGTCGAACATGTCCAGTTGTGCAATTGAATTGCTTGATTCCCTGTTGCCTCAGCATAACACACAGCAAATTTACATGGGCATAACTTTACATTATGTTTCCACAAAGAATATTTTGGCCATGGAATACTCTAGTGGGATTTCTAAAATTCAGCACTAATGAAGTTGCTACCTAACATAGAATTAGGAGCCTTTTAGCCAGGTTTCTTTTCTCCCCCCCCCCCTTATTTTAAGTGTGGCTTTTAAATACAGGTGTGTTCAAACAGGCTCTCAAAATTTGCCAAACAAATTGTGGATCCATGTCTTAAAACTTTTCCAATAGGAAGAGAAGTTCCCCAACAATTTCTCAAGGGCAGGGCTCATTCTCATCTGGGACTGTAGCATAACTTTTTATTTCACTCCCTAAAAGGCTTTGATGTTTGCACTGGCAGACTGGCTGCATAGAGGCACATCTCACCTGCAAATAATGGAGACATTATGAAGAAAATTATAAAAAGTGGCCTTCTGCTTGTAGGGCATGGGGTGAGGAAAGTATAGAATGTTTCTCATGAAAAGGAACTTCTGGTTTTGCACTAGTTCTCATTTTTCCAGGAAACCCCAGAGTCTCTCAACTGTGCTTTTTGTAGGAGTAATTTTAGATAAGTTCAGGTTCTACTGAACGTTCATATGATACAGCTCTATCTCTATATGCATCATTAGTGAGGTCAGCACTAGGATCTTGAACCTCACCCATGATAAGTTTTCTGAAATTTCTAATCCTCTTTTTAAAAAAATAAATAAATTCTGTCATATTGAATGAGAAGTGAATTCCTAAATAATGAGGAATTGTGGCAGAGCAGTAATTTCTATTAACCATTTAAGCAATTTTAATTATTAATTTTGCTTTTTGGGTAAACCATCTTGGTGGTCTTTGAACTTGCCTTTAAGAACATCGTTATACAAAATAAAGAGAAATGCTACAAAAGCACTGGGTTTCCTTGTAATCACAGAAATTTGGTGGAAGAGGAATCCATGTACTCATTTATTAAGTTCTGCTATCAGGTGATCCAACAAACCAAGCCACACTGTGCACTTTCTTTCCTTCAAATTTTACATTTTTCTCCCAGGTCTTCTCTCCCCACCCCTACCCCCAGACATCCATCTTGTGCTTTCAGAAAAGTTTCTACACTTGCTGATAGACTTTTTAATGTTAGCTTCTTTATATATTCTGCACCATTTCTAATGATTTGCTAGCAACAATGGAGTGTAATTTACTCACATTATGCTGCTTTTACTTAATCTGTGCCATTATTAAGTATAATGCTTTCTATGTGTGTTAAAGCTGCTGAAAATCGTTTTAAGTTATACAGAAAATCTCCTCTCAATTGGAATCTTTGAGGAAGTGCTTAGTCATCAAATCCCATCTTTGTTACCACTTTCACAGCCCCTGCATGTGTTAATGCAATACAAATTAGGACTGCATAATACCACTGAAAATGTTCAGCTTTGTTGTGACTTTACTGCACCAAATGTAACAAATAATAACATCACCTTTTCAACTTTCACTAAGATGCTCTCCTATCTTTTAAGTCTCTCCCTTCTGCTCTTTTCTGAACAGAAAGATAAGCAGTGAAAATAAATTCACTATAGAAATATATCTTTAAAATACAACAGTGATGTCCTTACAGTGTTTCCAGTTGATGCTGAATTCTGACAGCCCCAATGTTGTTCATGAATGGTTGTCTGCAGCCCAAATGATACAAAATCATGCTTTGAAATGTTACTTTTTTTAGACTACAACTTCCAGGCTGAGATTACAACTTCCAGCAAAGTTGGTTGGGTGGTACAATAAAAATAAAAATAATGATGCCAAGCATGGATCATCTTTTATGTTGTTTTCTTAAATAATTCAGTATAGAAAGCCATATATACTTTTTTATCATTTTGAGAATGAAAGCTGGATTTTTGATCCTGGAGTTCAGAGTTTTCCTATGTGGTAATTGTTAAATGTGAGAATAAATGTGCCGTGTTTGAAATAAATGTGTGCCTCAAAATCTCATCATTGTATATTCAATAATAAAGTGTCAGTATAATATTCAGACTTTAAGGTGTAGTCCTATGGTTCTTGGCATGGATTTCCTCTTTGGAGACACCCATCCTCAGTGGAGGAGATCTGAATACAGATCTTTCTCTGAGCCCTGCAAAAAGCTTGGCATTAACTATCTCTCTGCTGTCGGGAGGTTTAGAGAGGTAAAAAAAAGGGGGCAGGGGCAAGGGCAGAGCAAGCTACACCAGCCCAAATAGCTGATGCAGTAGTTTCCCTCCCATTGCTTGTAAAGAGGTGAAAGGAAAGTTCAAAAGAGAAAAGAAACAGAAGATAATTGAAAAAAATTAAACCCAAAGGCACCTGTTCCTTACCTCCACACAATTTCCTTGCCAGCATGAGCCCAGAATCTTGGAGACTTAAATATAAAAGCACTCAAGGTCAAGGTCACAATAATCTTGCCTGTTTCAGTGTTTGACAGTTGGCAGCTAATAGATTATACCTGGCAAGATCTGCCATATAGGTACTTCTGAACACTTTCATAGATGAACACCATCAGTATTTCATATTCTGTCTCATTTAAAAAAAAAATTCATACCAAGTTCAATGCAGATTTAGTTAGGGCTCACTTGCACTGCACTTTATCCCACTGTTTGATCTGCAATTGTCACTCAATTTTGAGTTCTCTTCTGTTGATTACAAGATGTACAGCTTACTGGAAGTATTTCTGGTCCTTTCATGTGATCATTTGTTACACTTCGTTGAGCCAGAAGGGGCTGCTACTCTTTCTTTTGGCAGTGATTCCCCATGCATTGTTTTGTTTTAGTTTCTGGCACGTGTGATGAGATCCCCTATACTGATTCAAAGGGGAATGGTGAGTATGTCCTATGTGACACTACAGCAGGAATATCTCCATCCAGCAACCACCTCTTGAATTTCCTCTAAACAACTTTTCCTATTATTTTAAATGGTTCTGCCAAATGCAGCACTACATCATATAAGCACTATTTTCATAATTGCCTTGATAAAGGTAGCTGCTACTGCCTTTTAAGTCAGTGCAGGGAGACTTCCAATTTGCTGGAATGGAGAGACCAATACAGTGGCCCTCTTTGATCTCTATCCTGTTGGGTCTTTGTATAATAATAACAACAGCAGCAGCAACAGCAACAGCAACAACAACAACTGTGTCACACCTCATCTGCGAATGTCCAAAGATTGCACAAACAGATTACAAAATTAGGCACGATAGAGTGGCAAAATTAGTGCACTGGCCATTATGCAAAAAATATAACTTGCCAGATTCCAAAAATCTGTGGGAACATCAAGTAGAGAAGGTGTCAGAAAATGAGAAAGTCAAGATCTTGTGGAATTTTTGGATCCAAACTGATAGATACATTGAATATAACACACCAGACATAGTAGTAATAGGACAAAGAAATGTCTGGATCATTGACCTTGCAATTCCAGGAGATGCTAGAATTGAAGCTAAAGAATTGGAAAAATTAACAAAATACAGAGATCTAGCAATCAAAACATCTCATTTGTGAAAGAAACATACCTTAGTGGTCCCCGTAGTCATTGGGCCTTTGGGAACAATATCAAGAAATTCCACATAGTATTATAAACAATTTCAGATTTCAGAAATAACATCATCAGAGCTACAAAAACTGGTAATATTAAGAACAACATATATACCATTTTGATATTTAACAGATACTTAGGTTTTTGGTTAAAACTTGTATCTGTTATAAAACCAGTCTTTTTTTTTTAAATTGACTGTGCCTCGTATTTTTGAATAATAATTTAAAAGAGATAATATTTGGAAGAGGAGAAACCAGCAAGGATGCACAACTGTTTTCATGTCTTTGATAAGTGACATGTGAAACCTCCTGACATGCACACTACATTCTTCTCCTTTTAATTAACTTGACCACATCAAATCCAAGATCCTTTTCACACCTACATGTCTCTTTTTACATGTGGGCATAATTTGTAAATCAAAGTATTTCCTTCTTCTTCAGATTCCCCCACCCACCCAGAAACACACATCACCATAAACCGTCCTATCCAATCAGGCACACTAGTGTTCTTGTTCATTGAGATGGAGGACAGATAAAAGGGAAGAAGGAAGGGTGGGGTGGGGAAGACGACTGTGTTAATATGGTGGAAGGCTGTGATCCAAGTGAAAAATGTAGCTTTTGGAGAGTGCAGTGTAGACTCTTGCAACTGGATAATTAAATATTTCCATGTGAAAAACAACAACCTTTTCAGCAGTGGAAACTGTCAGGAGAATAATATAAAAAACTTTGAATTGATCTAAATAAACCTAGGACAACTTTCTTGTCCAGTCAACTCTAAGTAAGTATTTTGTCCTATTGAAATTAAAATGACATGCTTGGTATGACTAGTTTAAGTCCCATTGATTGAATTAGGATGATAGTGTGGCTAAATAAGTCTGGATTTATCATCTTTGCTACAAGACAAGTCATAACACATCTTCCAAATCACAACACCATGTTGTTTGAAAATAAAAGCAAAAACAAGACATCAATTTCTATTGGAGCAAAATGGCACCAAGCTATACAGAAATCAGTAAGAACAATAGAAACAAGGCTCACTGCTCACATTTCTACAAAGCAAAGCAAAGTGTGCTGCTTATATACCGCCCCATAGTGCTTAAAGCACTCTCTGGGAGGTTTACAAGTTAATTATGCAGGCTACACATTCCCCCCCCCCCCCTGTGAGATGGGTACTCATTTTACTGACCTTGGGAGGATGGAAGGCTGAGTCAACCTTGAGCCAGCTACCTGGGACTGAACCCCGGGTCATGATGGAAATCACAGTTTTGGCTGCAGTACAGCAGTTTAACCACTGCGCCATAAGGCTCAAAGGCCAACATCATGGGGATAATTAAAGCTCCATTTTTTAAATTTTTTTTTTTGAAAAATGAACACATTGCAAACTACTGCAGTGTAGAATCCCCTGGGCAGATCTCTGGGGTTGTGGGTTAGGATAACGTGAGGACGTCTCTGTGTCAACAGAAATGTTTTGCTGACAAGGAGGGCATAGCCACCTTGAAGCTCAACAAAATCTATAGACGTAGATCTGCCACCGGTAGTTGTAGACTTTGGATAGTCTACTGGATCCAAATTCATGGAATCCAAAGCCTACCAATCTTGCAAGAGGCCTCTGAACTGTACCAACCTGGAGGTGGGTCAGCTCATCTCTCCCAACCCCATTTCAATGGCGATGTCCTTAATAAAGAAGAATCTGAAGCTTCCGTCCCTGCCAGCAAAGCCAGTAATCTGCTATTTTATTTCCTGTAGCCACCCTGGTCACCCATTTTGACTCTTATGCTCATTTTGAACTGGCTTTGGAAGCCACATACAACTGGAAGAGAATTTTTGTATGGCTCTAAGATCTTCCGTTTTGTCTGTGTGTATGTCAGGGGAATAAAATATGTTATACATCACCTAGAAGTTTTCTTGTGACATTTTTTCCCTTTGTTCTCTAATATTATGGACTAGAAATGCCACTAATGCCACAAATCTCTTTTTCAGTTAGACCCAAGAGTTGAAGCTAAGCCATGCACTCTGACTTTAGGGGTTAGGGGCATTACTCACTAAGACCACCAAACCCCTGATATCTGTACTTTTAAGGCTAGGTACTTCTTTTTTTGACAGAAAACACTCATGAAAAATTATGCAATATTCCTGTGAGGGTGAAAAGAACAGGAAAGAAAGGCTTTAAACTGTATATAACTGTATATATACTGCTTCAGGGAGAGAGAGAAAATGACCTTCACAATGACACAGAAGTTTGGGAAAAAATTGTAAAAGATTCAGTGCTGTGGAAGAATGAGAGAGGCCAGATCAGTAACTCAGAAAAAGTGACTGACTGCAAAATCCAGATAGGATATATATTAGCCTGATTCAATAGGCAGGTGATGGGATAGGTAAACAGTGTTAAGTGGAAGGGAACGATTTCATATATGCTATTGGATTCTTTCCCAGGTGATTGGAACACCCAGAGGGGGAGTAGCCTGGAGTTTGGAATTGAACGGGCAGGGTTAAAAAGTACCATTTGTCCTCTAAACATATTCAATTCTGACTGCCCACTCTTATTAACCAGCTTGTCGGCACATAACTATTCTCATTAAATTGTCCAGGTATTCAATTAAACTGTTTGTCTATTACTGTTGGGGTGGGGGACAATAGCTGGAGAGGGCAAACAGGCAGTAGCTTGCATTTCCTCAGTAACAACCTTTTAATGAAGACATCTAGAAGAAATACAGTTGTTTTTCACATTTTACCTTTGCATAAGCAATAGGATAAATTATTTACTGCCACATACTTCTGTGTTCCAAAAGTCTGAAATTTTTCAACCAAGGAAAGCAAACATTTGTTTCCTGTTAAAATACACAAGGAATACAGTTGCCAGTCATTTGGGGTTGGACTCTTGGGACTGTAACATGGCTAGTATTTAGAATTTTTTTTCAGGTGGTTCTGAACTATAGGATCAAAAGTACAAGTAAAGGTTAAAGGTTCAGCCTGGTCATCTTAGCATTTAAGAGGGAAAAAGTGACTGGGAGAGTTAAAAGTGTAGCTCAAGAAACTATCATATAGGAGAGGAAATGAGTTAGCAGAAGGCCAAAACTTCAGCCTAAAAGTTAAGTAAGATAATGAGCTAACAGGAAGGGTCATGGGTTCAAGATTGGAACTTGACAGCTAAGGATTAAAAGAATTTACCCAGGCTCTAGTCTCCAGCTAACATCTGGGGAGGCAGGGGAACTTGAGAGAAAAGTTGAAAAACTATTTTGGTAAATGGGATGGGGAGAAGAGAAAATAAGAAAAAACGCTTTGAAAAAGAAAGGACAGAATATTGTGGCACTTTAAAGACAAACAAATTTGTTTCAATTTGGAGCTTTCATGGATCAAATATGCTTTTTCAGACATATTGAATACTTGTACTCTGTCCTTTGTATTTATACATGTCCCGAAAAGGGGTCATGACCAAGTGAAAGAACAGACAACAAAGTCACAATGCATCATTGATACAGAAATGGGACTATCAAGAGGTTAATTACTTAAAACTGCAGGCAATAAACAGAGTGATAAGCTATGTGCCAGCTAGATTTGGGTGCAATAGAAATGCTAAATGTTTCAGGTCAGAGTATGACAGGGGAGACCACTATTTTATACCAATAAGATTTAAAAGAAAATTAGGTTGTGAAGATATGAAGGATGCTAAGAAGCCCCTTGATTTATATTTATTTATTTATTTATTTATTTATTTTATTTATTTAACTTATATGCCTCCCACTCTACCCAAAGGTCTCTGGGCAGCTTACAACAATTAAAATACAATAAAAAGATAAAACAATTAACATACAATTAAAATATATACTCTAAAAATTGCCATCAGCACCCACAGTTGATATTATTTCAATTAAAAGCCTTCTGGAACAGGAAGGTTTTGACCTGGCGCCGAAATGTCATCAGCGTCGGTGCCAGACGAATCTCAATTGGGAGGGCGTTCCATAGTCTGGGGGCAGCTGCCGAAAAGGCCCTTTGTCTACAAGCCATCCCTCTTACCTCCTTGAGGGACGGCTCTTTCAAAAGGGCCCCCTGGCTAGATCTTAACTGCCGGGTAGGTTCATATGGAACCTTAGAAATGCACTGGAATTTGTTTATGTAGTTCATTTATATTGTATCCCTCTCCTGTCCCCCTTTGTAATGACAGGAAATCAGTTTTTACCATTAATAATATTATGTTATTTTACTATTGTTAATCAATGGCAGAGGTTCTGACATTCTTTACAATATAAGCTTCTACTAAGACCTGCATATAAAAGACACCATCATCACAATGTTCAACAACCACTGATTTTCTCACCAACCAACCACAACCTTGATGCTATGTATAAATATTTGCCATGTTATATCGCCTTCTGTTGTGTCTGATGAAGTGGACTTGTCCACAAAAGCTCACATTAAAAAATATAAAAGTTAGTCTTTAAGGTGCCACCACTTTTTTTTTACTTTTAATTTTTACTTTGTTTTCACCTACAGATCTGTTTTAGCTCCCAGAAGTGTACAATTAATCATTTAAAACATACTGTACATGTAATAGAGTGGCTAATAAAATGGGAAATAATGCATTACAACAGGATCTTTCAGCTTCCACCTTCTTCAGTTGTTCACACACTCACACACACACATATGGATTGCTATATTCCATATACTCCAAAACCAATCAGCCTGTACTTCATATTATATTGCATAATATAAATATTACAAATAAATATATAAAATTTTATATATAATAGTCTATAATTTATACATGTAATTATTAATATAATAGAACAGAACCATATATTTAGTAATTATACATTATAAGCATTGTGCTAATTTGCATAATTTACACATGTAATTTGAATATTATTATGCAAATTAATCATAATATTTATTGCATGTTTTGCTACTGCTGTATTTCAGTATTGGCACCATTTATATACTAAAAATTTATCTGAGAGAGCCAGTAAACTATAATTATTACAGTGATACATTTGAAACAGGTAGACCCAAATTCAAATCCATTGCAAGGATTACTTGGTGAACTTGGGACAGTCACTATTTCTCTGCCAAACCAACCTCACTTCTCAGGACTAAGGGCAGCCAGTTGTGGGATGAGGTTCCACTATTTCCATTAAATGGTTAAGAATAAATCTTTCCAGGACTTTATAAAGATGACAAAGTTGTGAGATCGGTCTGAAGCTTTATTGGATCCATGGGTTCTATACCAGGTTTCTAAATAGCAACCACTTGTGACTTTTCTTTCAGTCTGACAGCTTTCAGATAGTAGAACATCTTCTAAAAGATGCATTAAAAGAATGTGACAATGCTA
The DNA here is from genome assembly GCA_037013535.1 of Intellagama lesueurii. NCBI lineage: Eukaryota > Metazoa > Chordata > Lepidosauria > Squamata > Agamidae > Intellagama > Intellagama lesueurii. The sequence continues at coordinate 50,327,513 of JBAJHW010000003.1, read as the reverse complement.
TAAAATAAATCAACTGAAACCCATCCTACTAAGACTCAAATATGTGCCTTGCATCTAATAAGCAAGCAAGCATCTCAAAAACATCAGGTTACTTGGAAGGACATCCAACTAGAACAGTGGTTCCTAACATTGGGTAACTCAGGTGTTCTTGGACTGCAATTCCCAGAAGCCTTTACCACCAGTTGCATTGGTGGGGGTTTCTGGGAATTGCAGTCTAAGGATACTTGGGTTACTCAAGGTTGGGAACCAATTAACTAGACCATTGTTTTGCCAACAAATATTTAGCCATTACTTTGGATTATGAACTGACCTAAAAGCAACCTTGCCTAAATACAAAGCAAAAGTTTTCTGCAAAGAACAATATCCTTTGAAAGCTATCAAGAACCATTTAGAGCACACGACAACAAACAAAAAAGAACTACATCCTTGGCCCTATGCTACTCTCCGGGTGAATATGGCATATTCATTGAGTGCTGCAATGATAGATTCTGCAGCACTCAATGAAAGCTGCAGAATCATTACAAGATCCCTGAAGCCAACTCCTATTGATAAAATCAATTACCTAGCAAGCATTGCATCCAGTGACATAAGGAGAAAGGTATCAGCTAAGAGTGAAAACTTCAAAGCATCTACATCAAAAGCATATTCACTCTTAGCTACCACCCCATCCCTCCCAGATCAAAATCAAGGAGAAGTTTTTTCTGTGAATCTTGAAGAAACAGCAGATAATGTCAGGGTTATAATAATAATAATAATAATAATAACAACAACAACAACAACAACAACAACAACAACAACAACAACAACAATAATAATAATAATAATAATAATAATAATAATAATAATAATAATAATAATAATAATAATAATAATAATAATTTAATAATAAATTCAATAAGTTTCTCCTTTTTGACTTGTTCTCTCCCAGCTCCTGTTTACTACAGAGTAGCAGCCATTTAAGCTCCCAGAAACCAATGGAAGCTGACATGGAACTTTATTTTCTTCCCCATAAGCACACTATGAAGGATGATTTCAGAGTTTGGAAAAATTACTCCTTTGAACTATAACTCATGCAATCTTAGATACAAGCATTTTATCACAGTACTAAGCAGCTTTGCAGTGTTTTGCCTAGGTTTTCTGAGATGTTGCCCCTTTCCTTGTCCCTGTCTATGGCTCTATCACTTTTTATGCACTGTTTGCAGGCCACCCTATCAAACAGATTACTGTTGTTGGCGGAGAGACCAGAACTGCAACATTCACTCCCAAACTAAGAACGAACAAACCACTCTCATTTCTAAATTTATATTTACATGACATCTTTGATTGAAGATATCAGTCAAATTGCTGATGACTACACTTACTGCTTAAATCAGGCTGTAGCAGGCTTATCTGTAACTTACTGAATGTTTTGACCTGTATCTCTGCTTCTTGACGTGCTAGTGATTTATGTTTAAAATAAAGAAAAGAAAGGAATCCAGGCCAGGTAGTACTCTAAATGACACTGGGTAGTTTGCCTAGAATCTGGATGAATCCTTGCCTACTGGTCAATATGGCATCCCTCGATACAATCACTCAGTTTATCCATGTACATTCACATGGATATACAATATCATATAAAAGAATTGTTTCTATGGCTGAAAAAAAATCTGCATTGCAACCATGTTAATAATTATAATCATGCTAATGACAGCAATTATAATCAATGTCAATTTCTTAATTTCCTGGGTTGTATTCTGACGTTTGTGTGGAAAAAAAACCTGCATAACTTTGGGACTGATTGGAGACAGTCAGGTCTTATATTGTAAAAGGGTATCAGGCCTTAAATTGTTGGTGAACTATACTCTTTTCTCAGGCATCAAAGACTTAATGCTATCTCTACAGATACAGAATGAGTCCACATGGAATGCATGTTACACACTGTTCATAGTTACAAAACTGTATTAAGTATTGCTCGGTTATAGGACTGCGCTGCTGTGCTGTGAAAAGGCTTCTACAGGGCTCCTTTAAGCCTATAAACACTCAATTACAAGCAATAAGTTTTTTTTTAAAAAAAGCTGAAAATGTGCAACAGTAGGAAAAAGACAAAGAGGAAGAATAAGCAGAAAAGGAGGTAATGAAACAGAACATCACCTATGCTGTTAAGAAACATGCAACTGCAAGAATCTAACAAGTGATGAGGTCTGTTTTCAGTAGGCCGCCAGACCTATGGTGATCAAAGGGAAATCGCTGTACATACTCTCTGCAATCACAGTTGTACACAGAAATGTTACAAAGAAGGAACATATGTCTAGTCAAGGCAAGTAGAAAAACATAACAGGAGAAGAAATGAAAACAGAGACGCTAGAAGGAATTGTTGTATCAAGATGTTGCTGCTGCCCAGGACAATATTGAAAAATTTACCAGAGGGAAGTGGGAGGGATGCAAAGTGTCTTTTGTTGTTTGTGCCATCTAGCAGAAACAATTTCGCTTTCAGGTTAAGGTTTGAAGTGATATGGGTGATATGGGGTACCAGAGGGACACACAATGCAGACTGAAGTAAATAACAAGGAAGAAGGAGTTCTAGGAGCAACAAGAGAGAGATAACTGGGATGTACTCTTGGCTTTGGATTGGAATCCTGGGCTGCTGGAAATCTATATCAAAGTCTCTCTTAAGTGACAATAAAACATTTATGATAGATATTCAATTCTTCCAACCCACCCACCAAAAAAAACCCCACCACTACAAACCCTCTGGTTTATGAATGTTGGAGATTGTGTTTCTGTATCCATGATTCGAAACACCAGAAATGACCCAACATTACTGCACAAAATAATGCCCACATTTCCAGCAGGAAAAGGATGCCAAACTTTACATAGCAAAGGACAGCCTGAATATTGAGGAGACACGTGTCAGAAGTCAAGATGGTCTATAGCAGTCATTCTCAACTTTTTTTGGCCATGGCCATAAACACAATATGAAAGAAATATAGACCAAATGAGGATTGTATAAGTTGCATAACAAACCTTATAAGGTGGTGTGTGGAGAATTGTTTCCTGCTATGGTCCCCTTTAAATGTGCCAGGTGAGTCATAGTTAACCACCTCCATAGTTAACACAAATAAATTATCAGGATTGTTTCTCATCAAATGTAAATGGTAGTATTGATGCAGTTCAGGCAATTTCAATTGGTGATGTATATTATTATATTTAAATGGAAAATTATTTCTTAGCACTTCTTCTCTACAGTTATCTGAATGCTAGCCACTACAGTCACAGAAGGCAGGGGGAGATATGGAGTTGGGAGACATCAGCAACATCTTTGGAGGATGGCAAAAAATAGATTCCTGGTTGCCCTCCTCCCAATCTCTCTACCAGCTCAAATAGCCTGGATAGCCTTGATGGCAAACCCCTGGGATGAAGGTCTGTTGCTAAATGCCATGTCATTAAAAGGTAAGACAGCTAACATCCAGTATTTGATCATGGATGAACACATTGATCTGGCTTTCATTACACAGAATGGTTGGATGAAATGGGAGAGCTAGTCTTTCTCAGCTTTGTCCACTTGGAAACTCCAGAGAGCTGCAGCTGCAATAGTCTACCAAGATTCAATCATCCATACCAGATGCTGTGTCCCACTGACTGCCGGGTTTGAGTCCATGTACCTGAGGGTGGCTGCTCAGGACAGAACATGGATTCTACTGGTTCACTGCCCACCCTGCTGCACAGCAGCCTGCCTGTCTGAGCTGGCTGAGCTGGTGATCTCAGGTGTAGACATGGAATATTTGTATGAATATGAATATCAGCACCACAGGTGCTTGGGAAAACTGGACCCTCCCCCTGAACTGGCAGGTCCACTAACCCCCCCCCACACACACATGGCACATCAGCTGGCATCAGCCAGTTTCATTTTCATCACATCAATCCAGGAAGCAGCCCAGCTGGCACTTCCCCGCCTCCCTGCACAGCCGACCGCTCAACAGCTCTTCATCCTGCCTCCATGCCCGAGTGGTCAGCTGTGCTGTGCTACTTTCCAGATTGCTGCAACAAGAACTATGCCAGCCCCATGTGCCATGGTAAGTGGACCTGCCGGTTCCAGGGTGTTCCTTTTTCTGAGGCATCTGTGGTGCCAATATTCATATTCATATCCCCAGGGATACAAATACAAATATCCCATGTCTGCTCAGCGGCAGTGCTGCAGTTGCCTCAGCTTGTTGTGCTAGGGGACTTCAACATCCATGTGGAGACCAGTTTATCAGGAGCAGCTCAGGACTTCCAAGACAACCATCAGACTGTCTCAACTCATTTTTGGCCCCACTCATGTTTCAGGGCACACTTTTGACCTGGTTTTCTGTACTGGGCAGGATGGTGGTGATCTGAGTGTGGAGAAACTGTCGGTAGTTCCATTGCCATAGACAGATCACTACCTGGTATGCTTTAGGCTTATTGGAACTCTAAGCCTCTGCAGAGGTGGGAACCAATTAAAATGGTCCACCCTAGGAAATTGATGGATCCAGATGGTTTCCTGATGGTTCTTAAGGAGTTTCCGGACATCTTGGCAGATGCTCCTGTCGAGGCCTTCATGAATTTCTGGAATGCAGAGGTGATCAGGGCTACTGACATAATCACTCTTAAGTGTCCCCTCCCTTGAAGTGCAGCCAAACTAACTCCTTGGTTTCCTAAGGAGCTGGGGATGTTGAAATGGGTGGGATGGAGACTAGAGTGATGATAGTGCAAAACCTGGAGCAGATCCAAGGCTACAGCCCTTGGAAAGCCTACTCCATGGCAATGGCAGCAGCGGAGATTTTTGTCTGCCACCACTGCATATGTACAAAGCCATCCAACAAAGCTCTTTTGGGTGGTCAAGGGCCTGTTACATAAAAGACCACAAGAGAAGGATGCTGACCATTCAATTGCCCACTGTGAAGTTTTGGCACAGTATTTTGCAGAGAAAGTCACTCAGATCCACTCTGACTTACTGTAGGTGCTGTAGTTGCTGCAGGCCCTGTTGACATAACTTTGGCCTCTGCTTGTCCCATTATAATGGATATGTTCCAGCTGGTGCAGCCTGGTGATGAGGATAGGATCTTTGGAGAGGTGAAGGCCACCACATAGGTGCTGGACCCTTGCCCTTCCTGGCTTATAAAAGCAGCCGGGCGAGGGTGACTGGCAGAGTGGGTTAGAGGAATGGTGCCTCCTTTCAACAGGGTAAGATACGAGAATGTCTCTTAAGGGGACAGTAGTAAGACCTGTGTTTTTTTTTTTTAAAAAAATTCCTTGAATATCCTTGTATTGGATAATTATTGTCCAGTCTCCAATATTAAATTTTTGGGCAAGGTCTTGGAGCATGTTCTAGCATCTAAGCTCCAGAGGTTCCTAGATGAAGCAGATTATCCAGATCTATTTTAGTCTGGCTCCAGGCCTGGTTACGAGAACAGAAACAACTTTCGTCACCTTGATGGATGACCCTAGATTGTTTTAAACTTGATTTTTAAAAAAATCTTAATATATGTTTCATTGTTTTTTAAATATGATATTTATATAGTTATTTTTTAAAAAAACTGTTGCTTTATCTGTTATGAGCTGCCTTGGATCCCCTATGGGGAGAAATGCTACAAACAAACAAACAAACAAACAAACAAACAAACAAACAAACAAACAAACAAACAAACATTATTGTCACTGTTGTTTATGACTTTCTTTCTGTTAGCTGCCCAGAGTAGCAGCTTGTCTACTAGTTGGGCAGGATATAAATGTAAATAAATAAATAACAGCAAATTTGTTCTGAGGTGCATTCTTCATATCTACTCATGCATGAAACCAACTGGCTTTCATGCTACTTATGGCCCAGTACCATGTATAGGATTACAGCCTCAACATTTGAATGTATGTGGGCACATTTTTGTGACCTTGGTTGGGGGGGAGTAATTTTTTAAAAAAGTTATGATCACATAGAGCAAGCATAAGGATGAAAATAATCTGTTTAAACATAATCAGAGTTAGCAACACATACATTTATAATAATGGGATAAGATTGCCAGCCAATCTACTCTGTTATTTACTCCACTTCGAAGCATTTCCAGTCCCTCTGAGAATTATCCATGCTTCACTCCCTTTTGACTTATACCCATTTAGTATACATCGTTAAGTCACACAAGTGAATACATGATATTCTATGTCTCCAGCTTTGTATTTGGTGTGCCCAACCTTGGATCCATCTAAATGAAAATGTTTTCTTTCTTCAGAAACTTTACCTTTAAAAAAAGTTAATATCTACTATTAACGTTTCTTTTGGGATATTATTAAGAACCTTGAAAATATGACACCATTAATCCCTTGCACTTTTATGAAACCACCAGCAGGGAAGGAAATCATCTTTTACATTCTAATGCAGTGGTGGTATCTGCACCCACCTTTGTTTGACGATGACACCAATCTTCCATCATGATCATCATGGCTGCTAACTTATCTGCTCCTCTATCCATAAGCCATGCAGTCTCTGGCTGATAGGATTCTCACTCCAAAACATCTCTAAAGCACCATGATGGGAAAGAGTGAGCTAAAAGAAAGGTACCTTCAGAAAAGGGAGAGGGGGAGAAAGAGCAAAACGTATTTTAGATTCCATTTAAGTATAAATGTTCAGAGTGGTGCAGAGCAGGAAGAGAAGAACTGACTGATTGACAGGTCTGCCCTGTAGTCTTATAACATGTTTCACCAGTTGCTCTCTTATTATTATGCAGAGTAAAAAATGATTTTATGTTTCTTCCTTTTATTGGCTAGAGACATGCTAGAAAGGTATCGAAACCAGCCAAGTAGGGAAATGTGTTAATTCTTCATGCTAGAAATTCCAGGAATTGCCTTGGCTCTGTCTATGCAAAGGCTGGGTGACAATTTGTTTTGCTTTGTTTGATAAGAATAAATGATAATAATCATGTGCCCTCTGATTTATGGAGACCCCTTTTCAGGTTTTCTAGGTAGAGAGTACTCAGACGTCATTTACCATTCTCTTCTTTTGGGGGCATCCTGGGGCTGTGCACCTTGCCCAAAGCCACACATGCTGGCTGCACTCCCAGGAGACACAGTGGGGAATCAAACTCTCAGCCTCTGGTTATGAAGCCAAATACCTAAACCACTGAACTATCTAGCCAGCTTCATTGATAAGAACTTTCCAAAATTTGTAAATCTCTTTAGTTGTTATTGTTGAAAATGGGGAAGAAACAAAACTAATATATTTATCCCCCCCCCACCCCCAGGCACAAGACTGTGAATGCTTAGTATTTAAAAGTCTGTTTTGAGTCATGCTCAACCATATTGAGCATGAAGAAAGAAAAGTCAAGACCTGGCTATTTGGGCAGGCTTTCCCTCCTGCCGTATCTTAAATTCACATTTTGCCATCTTGGATTTATAGTATATATTTATTGGTTTTTTACTTTTTTTAAAATTTGTAATGCCGCCCAGAGTAGACCTTTGGTCTAGATGGGCGGGGTAGAAGTCCAATAAAATAAATAAAATATTGAAGGTGCTGAATGAGGTTTATCACCTTTTTTTTTGGACAAGCTCCTCAGCTTCGACAGCTACATGCGGACAGGTACAACATGTTTTTCTCCATACTGGAAATGGCTACACCTACTGAATTTTGTCAGGGCAGATGGTTGAGAATCTTGTTTGGTGTGTCTTTGATAACAAATTATAAAGACTTACAAATCACTTCATAAACATGATGGATGAAACTTTTTTTTTTAAAAAAAAAATCTAATTTAGCAACAGGCTTATCTGACAGCTTCATCCATCTGAGAGTTTCATCTAAAAACTTCAGATAAGCGGTTCCACAATGTTTAAAGGTATTGAATTGTTTTAGTTTTTTTAAATTATGCTTTTATTAATTATAGCCTGTTATAAGATCATCTTCATCATCTTAGAACTGCAGAGCTGGAAGGGACACTATGGATCATTGAGTCCAGCCCCTGTCAAGAAGGCACAGTGGGGAATAGAACTCCCAATGCCCACAACTAGATATCTAAACTAGAGATGGGGACGAATATAAAAACGGATCAGCTTTTTCGATGAAAATAGCCGATTCATTAAATATTTGTCGATCCGTATTCATCAAATTTTAAGTCTCGATGAATATGGATCGATGAATATTTTCCCATTTTTATTCATCCTTCGTAAAAAAATTTAAAAAATTATGTCTACTGGCTGCTGTTCAACTGATCGGCAGGCCGATAGGCAGCCGCCACCCCACAGCCTACCCCTCCACCCCCTTCAACCTCTTTACCTTAGCCCCCCCAACACCCCCTTACCGTAACCGCCGCCGAAGTCTCCATCTGGCCTCTGCAGCCACAGCATGTAAAAAGGGAGACTGGCTGCCCTTTGCAAAGATGGCATCTGTGGCTTCATTTAGGTTAGGGAAGCTGCAGCTGCCATCTTTGCAAAGGGCAGCCTGGATTCCCCCCACCCCACCGCGGTGCGGCAGTGGGGGGGTGGCAGCGGTGGGTGGCAGCGGGGCGGTGGGTGTTTTTTATTTTAATAAACCCCACACAAATTGATGAATAACTTTGTTATTTGTCGCTTCATGGGGGCAACTTCATGCTTCGTGAGTTGTCAACTTTTGACGACTCACGAAGCGGGACGACTCGCCAAAATGGTGAGTTGTCCCCATCTCTAATCTAAAGGACTGAGCTATTCAGAAGTGTGTTGATACAGAGAACATTAGAAACACTTTAATAGATTAAAAAGAAAACCAGATATTAATGTGACACTCTCCAGGGTCTGAGATTAGGTACAAGCAGAAGAAAATTTCCAAGTGCACAAAAAACAGGAGGAACAGTTATAATTTTTTAGAAGATGAGGCACGTCAGACAAAGGAAATCCTGCACTCTAGTTGTGTATGTTTTAGTACTAACTGGAAAGTCACATTTTTGAGGACCTACAGTGAAGGTCTCCAAATATTCTTCAGCAAAATATGCTCTTCTTGGTTTAACAACAATACAAAAACCTTTCATCTCTTTCAACAAGAAATGTGAACATCCCAGAAGAAAATCTATGTAGTGTGTATATTTGAATGTGTAAGCATCTATGAAGGAGATTGGGAGTCAGTCATTTTCCAAATACTTTTGGCAAATTCTACTAAACCCTAATGTGCATTTGCCTGATTTGATCTGTTTGTCCATCTGTTGGATAGATGAAGTACTGTAGGAATGTCCCATTGTCTCTTTGTTTTAAAAGATTATCAGTTTTTTTCTTTCTATAAATCTTCCATTGTCCTTTATCTTTAAGGGAGAAAAGTACACACAAAACAGTGATAATCCAAGTCATTCATGTCAGACATTGAAGTAACTGTGGTTTTTAGATTTGTCACCAGTGGAAAGGTAACTATAAATAATTTCTGCTACAGTTAACTGTTTCATCTGAACTCTTTTCCTGTAGAGAGGATGTTTAATTCCACAGCCAGCATATGAAATATGCCAGCAGTACAACAAGTAATATTAGAGCCAATAAATCTCTCTCTTTCTTTTTCAGCTGATGAGATTCCTTCTTAAGCAGAAAATGTATAAAATCTCTTTCATTTGAAATCCAGTCACAAGAATGCTTGCTATATTTACTTCTTAGTAGCAATATCTTTCTTAAATCCTTTCACAGTAGCTCCTTTGAACATAGTAGCAGGTCTGAAATGTCCTGTGATTTAAATCCAAGTACTATACAAAGAAATCTTCAAAAACTGAATTCCATTTAACTGAGCATTAGAAACATTTCTACCACCCTAAACATCTGAACTGGAAAGAGAAATCTGCAAGCATTTGTAATATCTCAATTCTGTACCTGTGCTGACTGTTAATCTCTGATCTGCTTTGCCCAACTTTTCTTTTTGAAAACTTGTATGCTCATTCTAGCTCTTGCTCATGTAAATTTTAAATACAATAAAGATTACAGGTGCATTAGTTTAACCGTCAGAGTCTACGTGGGGTGTTGGCCTATTTCTCTTCTACCTATCGCTTAAACTAAATACTGGTAAACCACAATATGAAGACAAGGAGATAATAGTATTCTATGCACATCAGAGAGGCTTCTTCCCTCATTACATTATGGTTACCTTGGAGTCATGCATGCACCACTGTCATGGGTACCATCTCAGAAACAATGTAGATCCCCTTCTGTCTCCCCTAGCATATTTCATATGTACTATAATGCACTGTACTGAAGAGGAGAACATGTAGCACATCTGTCACAACTGTAGATAAACTACTGCACTTAGTCTGTAAACTATTGCACTCAATCAAAATGACTATTGCTAGCACTTGCCTGGTCATTTGCAAAACAGCAATAATGAGCTAACTCATTTCCTTAACACTCTTTTGGATCCATCTCAGAGATATTTTGACCACTCAATGTCTTCAGCAGCCAATGGACATTGGACTCCTGGGAACATTCTCCAGTATCACTTGTAGTTGACAGGGGTGTTGTGAAATCCCCTGTTTATGCTATTAGTTTGTGCCCATTCTCCTTAGTTTCACACAATATATGCAACCATCAGTATTATTCCGTTTTAGTACAGTGCCTCACAAAACGTCCATAGTTTATCACGGTTTGGTGGTAAACTGATTAAACAAGCAAGTAACAAGCACTTTTTACTTTTACTTCCCAAGCCTAGATACGGGTAACAATCACATTAGACATGCCTTAGAAGAATGATGAGAATTTCAGTTGGCAGTGGAAATATTCATTGCCATCACGAGATGTGCAGAAAAAAATTATTCTTATCTGGAGGATGTTCTTCCAATGGGCTGGTCTATCAGAAAGAGGAGGAGAACATGGTCAACAATTAGTTACAACATCAAATTACACCTTCTGCCTGTGCAAACTTGTCTTTGTAAACACAAGGACAAAAATCTAAACTTTGTAACTAGTAGAACCTTTATTAGGCCAAGTTGCCTAGATAGCTCACTGAGTTAGATGTGGATTGAGAGTTCAAGTCCCCACTATGCATCCCATAAAAGTCAGCCAATGTGGCCTTGGGCAAGCTGCACAGTCCTAGGATGCCCCCAAAAGAAGGGAATGGTAGACCACTTCTCATACTCTCTACCTGGACAACCCTGGGAAGGGTCATTATAACTCAGAAGTGGCTTAACGGCACACAATTATTATTATTATTAGGTTCACCAGCCACCCAAAAAAGCAAAAAAAAAAAAAAAAAAAAAGGATGCAGGATTTAAGAATGACCAGATTCCTTCCTCATGAAGGTGTTGCCAAAGGCAGCAGGGAAAGCTGGGGAAAGGTGGGAGACAAAAAGCAAAATCAGATCTGATCTGTGTCATGTTGTCCCCATTCTGTCCCAGTTATAATGGCAGAGAAAAATCAGGATATTTTTACATGTGGTTCTGTCAGCTCATGAAGAGATCTTAGGTTACAACCAGAAGGAATAACTATATTTTCTAAAAACATACAACTAAGGGAAATTTTGACTCTCCGTTATTGCAAGTATAAAATCCAAGACTTATGTATCCATAAATATGTGAACTCAAGTCTCGGATTATGTCTAAGTTTAAGACTGTGAAATTCACAAATTATATCCTATGACCATAGCTAGAGAACCAGCAGCCTCTAAAGTGGAACATTTGGAAATAATTTAAAATGTTGCTTTAGGTTCAAATCAGTACATGCCTAACAAGTGAGTTTTGCTCTTAATGGATCATGCAGGATTATTAGAGGCTGCCTGAAACCTACCCACATTGGAAAAGTCTGTTATTTGGCTGGCACTGCTCCTCCAGAAGTATGTCAAGAAGTGTTAGCAAATAATGAATCAAACAAGGCAATATATCACCAAACCCATCCACTTTATGGAAACCAACACCCTACAAGGCTAAAATTGAGAAAAGGTTTTCTGCACACATCTCAAGCTCTAAATATTAAACCAGAAGAGGCTAAGCTAAACCTATGGAGAACAAAAAAAACAAAACAAAACAAAACAAACCAAAAAAACAAAAACAAGCAAGCAACAACAACAACAAAAACCCACCTTGCTGAATGGATGAATGCTGAAAAGTATCTCCTACCAGGACAAGATTCTAGTTGGAACATCTGGAAGTCACTTAATGAACTGTGAAGTGAAGGAGGAAGACCAAAGAATAATAATTTAAAATGGGGCTGGATGGATGCAGGACAAATTTTCTGTGATGGTGGAGAAATTATAGTCTATTTATCTTAACATTTTAATTTGTTTTAATTTTACCTATACATCATATAAGTCCATAATTTTTAATTGTGTAGTGTTCTGATACAAAGAAAGAAAGAAAAGCTGTAAAAGACAGTAAAGGCCAGATTGGGTAGTTTAAAGTCTTAGCACCCAGCACAAGCTTCTTTAACCTGTACTTTGCATCCATACAGAATGCAAGGAAGCCATGTTGACCACAAAACAAAGTCCAGCATTGGAAGGAAGTATGCCTCTCTTGTACTTCCTCTCTTTGCCAGATACTTAGAATTCCAAACTACTTGTGTCATACCACTGCAGATAAAAACACTTCCTAAATATTTGCTTGCAGTATGTTTCAGTGACATTGTGACTTCTGGGAAGCCTCAAGAAAATGAGATGTATGTCTCACAAGGTTATTTCCAGGGGGAAAATGTTAAATAAAATCAATAAATGATGTGACCCGGAGGCAAAACAAACTCTTCATTTCGCCCGTGAGCTTGCATGAACAGTTTATAAACTTTCAGTCACTCGTCTAGCAAGTTTCAGCACAAATATGAATAATTCAGCTGGACACAGTATGACAAGTGAGCCTAAAGAAAACATTACATTTGTACCTGTGATATGTCAGGACTCATAAAGTCCCAAGTGCAAGGCAGCCAAAATGAAAGTAACATCTAGGGACTGGATGCAACACCTTTACATGTGTCATTTCAGAAAACAACAGGAAACATTTCACTTCTTTTTGAACTTCACTTTCATAAATTGTTTTTATTTGGATCAAAGCTTTCCATTTATTAAAAGTGAATTTGCCTGCCCAGTGTTATAAATTCATCCACATATTTCTTTTCTTTAAGAAAATGGAGCTCTAGGCCATTGACTGTTATTTGTTTAACCTCCTTCCCCTCTTTCTCACTTCCCTTTATTTTTTTGTAATTTTTTGTATCTTTGTATCCTAATTGTGAGGGGGAGGACCCCAGTGTGACAAACTAGGGATGCACAAAGATACCATTGCTTTCACTCTGCCCTTCAGAGAGAGAGAGAGCATTCTGAGCACCTTGTTCAAATGTTTGTGAAGGACTGGGAAGCATTCATAATGCCCAACTCCAGTGCCTTTGGCTTCTATCTCAAACACTGACCTTGAGGAGCAGGCTCAGTTGGTGATGGGCACTCTGGCAGACCCTCACAGTGTTTATATGTTTAGAAAAGATAGGAATGGGATGACCAGTCCAGTAATTAGCTGGAGAACCTCCACCTTGTGTTACTCCTCTTGGTGTATAGTGCTGCAATTAGAGATGGGGGTATTCGTATACAAATACGAATATCCCTGCACAGGCGGCGATAATGAGGGTCCAGCCCCATGGGGCTGGACGGTGCACTCACTGATCCACCACTGCCGCAGATGCCGTGATTCTTCCAATGGCTTCGCAGATCACGATCGGCTAGCCACTCCTGGCAGGAAGTGGGAGAACAAGACTTGCTGCAAGGTTGAAGAGTGGCTCACAGATCGCGATCTGCAGAGTCATTGGAAGAATCGCCGCATCTGCAGCAGCGGCAGATCAGTGAGTGGACTGTCCGGCCCCATGGGACTGGACCCTCGTTATTGCCACCTGTGCGGGGATATTCGTATTCGTATATGAATACCCCCATCTCTAGCTGCAGTGTTCAGTCCTCTGTACTGTATAAGCATACTTCATTCTCCCCTAAAACCTCTAAGGAAGACTACCTTGGAGTTTGTAGAAATATCTATCACAGTAGCCTCCTTGGCAGCAAAAACAAAGAGTTTTCTGGTACCTTAACAACCAGCAAGTTTTATCTGGCATAGAGCTGTGGGTTTCATTAAATGGAAATTATGACAGGAGAACTGAGCTGCAGTTGACAAAATCTTATGCCTGATACTTGACGTTTGGTATCACCAAGGTGCTGATGTTACTTAGTTCTGTCTCGTTTACTTATAATTCCAGGGAGACCATAGACATTGTACTGATTTTTTAATTAAGTTTTGCTTCTGCAAGCAAACTTGGATATTTTACAGAAGGCAGAGAATTTTTTAAATAAAAAAATGTATGTTCTAAACGACTGGATAAGGGATCTTTTTTTTAAAAAAACTAGATCTTAATCCAAGCAAGACAGAAGTGCTTACAGGAGCAATAAGGTTAATTAAGGAATAGAACTCCATGCTCTTTTGGTTGGGCCTGGGCCCTCTTCAAAGCATCATATGTGAAGATTTGGGTATGCTTCTCGAGCTGACTTTGCAACTACAGTAGGTGATCAGGTGGCAGTTACGTTATGGAACTATTTTATCTACCCTTGAGTCATATGCAGTTGTCTTTCTCTTCACAGCAAGACTTTTCACCATGAATTCTGCCTTCCCCCAAGAAATCAGGATTTATTGGAAGTTTTATTATAGTATAGGGCAGAAATTCTAAGCTGTGCAGTATTATTAAAGTTTCTGCTCAGATTGCATGTTTTCTGCACAGAATTCACCTAGAAATGCTGAAGGAACACCAAGCTGCACAGTATTGTTCCAATTCCTGTGCAGAATGTTATCTTTCCATTTACGTTTTACATAATTTGACAAAAAGGAAGGAAGGAAGGAAGGAAGGAAGGAAGGAAGGAAGGAAGGAAGGAAGGAAGGAAGGTAGGTTGGTTAATAATGGGAGAGAGGAAATGAAAAAGGTAGGAAACCTTAATGATATGGGAAAGTCTTGGTGGGAGGTCTGCATGGCAGGGCTCAGAAAATCACATAGAACAAGAAATTTTGTGAGTACTTGTCACACCACTCTCTGGATACTACTGCATGCCCCTTGTCTTATATTTATTTATTACATTACTGTATTCACATTTTGCTCAGTATTTAGACTAAGGGTGGCAAAATTCAGCCCTGGTGGTGGATGCTGTCCTCCCCTCAAATTGTTGTGTGTGACCCCCCCTCCCATCTTCACCAGTCTCCCCCATCAAAAAATGTTTTCACTTCTAGAAGCCTTCAAGAACAGCAATTTAACCTTTAAGTATGCTTCAGGGACTCCCTGCTATGTTTATTTACTTATTTTGCAAAACTTGAGGTGGACTCCTGGCCACCTTTTTTAAAAAAAATGTTTTGGCATTTTTAGCAATCCACACAACTCCTTACAGGAACTTTTAAGTAGAAAGCTAGTTCCCAAACCTCTGAAATTGGGAGTGGGCCATGGGGGTTCCAAATACCTTATACTCTATTTTTTACATCATAATTTGGAAAAGAAGTTTCATTCCAGTTTGGGCAATGCACAAGAGGAAACCATTTTCTTACTGTCGTTAAATTGATATTATTTGATTGTTTTTATTCCATTTTATTGTGAGCCGCCCAGAGTAGACGCTGTCTAAATGGGCAGGATACAAATTTAATAAATAAATAAATAAATAATTTTTTGCTGTCTTAGAAATGAAGCTCCTCAAAACAGAACTGTGCACCTGCCACAAAGGTCTATACCTCTCTAAGAATGCCCTGTAGTTTTTCAGACTTAACCTCTGGACGTCTTCACCCTTCTGAGACATTGCTAGCAAAATTGTAATTGTTTCAGACAACAGTTGAAAGAGTGGCAGATATATGCTTTCAGAAACCTTTTAATTGATGCTTTCCTGCTTAAGCCAGGAGGAAGAAGGACATCAGTTTTTTTCCCATGTTTTAAGCATTTAACAGCTGAGTTTGATTTCTGATAGGATTTTTTCTCTATTGTTTGAGTTGTATCGATTTAAATGGGTTTGTGGCATAGAAGCAGTATCACGTCATCCCAGTAAGTAGGACACCTTTGACTGAAAGAAGCCTTCTATTGTCACCCAGGTGAGATATTGTGGAATTCACTCCTTCTCCTCATTTTCTTTTTCTCTTGCTGAAAAGGCACCCCATTGCCTCTACCTTCATCACACTCAAAGCTATGCAGAAAGAGGACAAAACCCCCACTGCTTATTAATCTCTCACAGGGAAGCCCGTCAGCGCACCCAGCCAGATCCTTTTCTCCCTTCGTTTCAACTATTTTATTTTCCTCAGAAGTCCAGGCCATTTCCCCCCAATCCTCCTTCTGTCTTTTACCAAGTGGTTGTGTGGCTCTAGGAAAATAAGCAGCCTGATGTCTGCCATTCTTTGCTCAGAAGGCCAGTTTAGTTCTTTCTTCCTCAGCTGACACTTTCTGGTATGACCCATTCCACCTGCTGTCTTTCTTTCTCTCTTTATTCATATCAGAGTGTTTCACAATCTAAATTTATGGTCATATACAAAATATGGATAAAATTAAAAACAGATTAAAATGTTAATTAGACTACTTTGAACCAGAAGCTAGCTACTTCAATAGCATTATCTTGGCCATTTGCTAGATCTTCTTTTGTATACATGGTGGGGCATAAATTGCATGCACATATGTGGTGCATTGATTGAATTTCTCCACCATCACTGAAAATTTGTCCTGTATCCAAGGAGCCCCATTTTACTTGATTATTCATTGATCTTCCTACTTTGCTTTGAAGTCTGTGGTCTTCCCTGGTGGGAGACACTCTTCAGCATTCATCCATTAGGGAAAGTGTGTTGTTTCTGCTTTCCATAGGTTTAGCCTAACCTCTTCTGGTTTAATATTTAGAACTTGATATGTGTGCAGAAAACCTTTCCCTGATTTTAGCCATTATCTAGTGGGCTGGTGTCCGTGAAGTGGATGGGCTTCGTGTAATCCTCATTATCCATACTGGAGATGAGAAGAATAGTTGAAAAAATCCTACTTCTTTTTGCTTTTTGCTATCCCAACTCCACAGGTTCCTAAGCAAAAGCACAAGGAAATTCTGGCTGGTCCTTGCAAGTGAAAAGAAAAATATTGGGCAATATTGAAAGCACCTGAAAATTCCTTACCATCCTTGTTGGTGAAGGGAGGAACATTGGACTTCGTCATTTTCGCCCGTGAATACAAACAAGCCAAGCTTTACATCCTTACGTTGCACAGACAGATCTACAGTATGTCAGTGAAACCAGGAGAGGATGATATTCAGTCCCTGGGTTTACCTCTTCTCTATCAGAGGGCCAGGAAACCATTTCAAACTATTTCTTGGGCATTGCAGAAGCAAGGGGAAGTAGGGAAATAACCCAATATTTCGTAGACAGTTGTGTGCTAGTGCAGCATTATCTTGAGCTGTACATTGTTACATTTGCAATCCTTGAATAAAACCAACTGCCTTGATAGGTCAGGTGTTAGAAGCATCTGGTGTTGAATGTTCACAATATTTCTTGAAAGCTCAGGATCAGGGATGTGTACATAATCAGAATAGTAGCACAGCTATGATACTTTCCACCAAAGCACAAAAGTTGTAGACACTGAATCTTGGCAAGTTGCTAGATAAAAGAACCTGTCCAAATTGTGTGAAACAAAAAATAAATAAAAAGGGCATCTCAGGGAAGAGGTTTTTAGCCTGGATCCATTTATGTCCTTGTGCTAGTACCAGAACCTGTTGTGCACTTTCAGAGTTAACACATGGGTGGTATTCAATATGGTGCAAACAGTTGCACAAGAGAGTGTGCAAGAGATTCTGCAATCATCTGCATTGCTGCTTGCACATTCTCTTGTTCAACTCTTAGAGCAGTGGTTCCCAACCTTGGGTAAACTAGCTGTTCCTGTACTGCAACTCTCAGAATCCATGGCAAGCACAACCCCTGGTGAAGGCTTCTGGGAGTTGCAGTTCAAGAACACCTGGGTTACCCAAAGTTGGGAATCACTGTCCTAGACAATCACATTCACAATAGGGTCATACAGAGCAAGAAGAGCTAGCATTCTGCATTTATGCTTTTTCTTTCTTTCTTTAAATCAGATACCTTCTTAACAAAACTGATGTTTCCACTGGAGCACAATGTTATTCATTGTTTGCACCTGAACTATTTAACTGAGCACTGTTGACACATGGGTATCAAACTGCCTATATTAAAATACATTATGTATTTGGCAGTCTGAAAGAGCTCTTGCTTTTAATTTTAATATTGCTGTTTTAAATGTAAAGCCACATTGTGTGATTCAGCCACAATCCCAATTATAAACTCTATCATACAACATTTGTTCTATATTTTTTCTTATTTCTGCTTGCAGTGCACATTATACATCCTTTTCACTATTTATCCAGATTTTTTTAATTAACCTGCTTGCTCTTGCAGTCTATCTGTTAATTTGTGTAAATGTGCATGCTAGGATTTTTTTCCTCTTCCCTTTTGGTATTTCTCTCTATATAAATGTGTACCTCTGTCTGTCTATTCTTCTACCCATCTGTCTCTATATCTATTTATATCTATCTATATCTCTTTGTAGAATATAAGAAAAGCCCAGTAAGATGAGATCTGTGAGCCATCACAGCTGGGGCATTCTGGGAATTATAGTAGTTCAAAGAAATGACTTCTCCAAGCTCTGGATCAGACTCATACACCCGCTAGTCCTACATCCTATACCTCACATTGCTTGGCTGATCCAATGCCTGTTTGAAGCTCTGCAGAAGGACTTGAGGACATTTGCATTCTCCTGTCCTCAAAGCAACAGCCTACTGTCTTTCAACCCACATACGTACATTCACTTTTTTAAAAACACAGGACACATCCTAAAATTTAGAAAACACTGTCATACTTTTAGTACTTATTTGTCATCATCAGCAGCAGCAAATGTATTGTCACCTGCAGGGTTCCCCCCTTCATGGACCCGCATGGCTGTCTTTGGCTTTTTAAAAACAAAACAAAACCACTGTCCCCATTAACCCCTGTCAACATCTCTATAAGTCATTTTGCCCCATCACATCTCTTTGAACATTTCATGATAATGTCCTCAAATATCAGCTTGTGTTAGAAGAGGGGTGGAGAATGTGTGACCTTCCAAACGTTGCTTCACTGCAACTCTCCTCAGTCCTACTCAGTACAGACAATTGTGAGAGGTGATGGAAACAACAGTTTAACAACCTCTCAAATGCTACACATTCCTAAGACCTAACGGAGAACCACAGAGGTATATAAGTGGTAATGTTGAGTACCCTGCTCACTGGGGCAAGTTGTTGTTTGCATAATTATGTTGTAAACCACCCAGAGAGTGCTGTAGCATTATGAGGTGGTATATAAGTCAACAACAACAATGTTTCCTTCACTTCTGTCATAACCTCTATCTTGCCATTCTTCCCGTGTGGTTGTGGTGCCAAGAAAATATGCTTCTTCAAAGTTTCTTTACCTGTCATGTTTCTAGGCACAGGTTTTATTTATAAAGATCAGTGTGCTTTAATGATAGCCATTCAGTCTGCTGTGATGATGAAACGATTGCATACTCCTGATGTATTTGTCCTCCCTGAAGTTTCTTGGTTAATACATATTTAATATTTATCATAAACACATGTGCGGCCCATGTTAAGTTTGCATAAGTCTTCAGCAGTTTCTAAATAACAAGAAGTTTACATTGTTTGTTCTACCAATGAACACCGAGGAATCTAACTCATGAAGTCAGTAGTTGGATTAGATAGAAGAACAATGAGCAAAAGAAGGGTGGAGATACAGAAGCATTCTGGTATCTGTCGTTGTGACACAGATCTCTTAGGACATTCCTCTGCGTAGCTCCAGACTGGTACTGTTGGTTGCTACCTATTTTCTAGAGAATCATTACTGCCTGAACCCCATACTGTAAATTCATGCAATCAGTGCCAAGGGCAGGAGAAGAACTTGTTCTGCTCTGCTAGAGTATTTGTCACTTCCAGTGCTTATCCCCAGCCAGAATAATTTTATGTAGACCATATTTATCAAGGCCCGCAGCATTTCAGGCTTATTTTTAAACAATTATCTCCTTCGTGAAACTCTGGGGAAACAGTGTCACTTTCACAGCTCAAGAACACCAGAAATATAGATTTTAAATGGCATGCATTATATTAGGTTGCAGCTTTAGCACTTTTATTTTTAATACTACTGGATTTTTAAAAATGTGGGAAGAAATTATTTTCCATATTTTTTCAGAGGGAAAACATTATTTTCGTTGTTATTGTAATGGAGGCAATCATTCTAGTGCAGATATTATTTATTAGCATTATCAAAAGTACTGTAGACTGTTCACAGCAAGAGAGCAGAACTATCGAAGGATACCATCTGTCAGTGGTAGCAATAATGGGATTTGGTTAAAGGTGTTATGGTGTGTTTAAGGGTGTTCCCCTTTTAAGCTCCATGAAGTTGTACCCAAAGTATAAGAAAGCTAGCACCTACTCTATTTCTGTGTCCCATGATGGGCACAGGCATCACTGACTGAGAACCACTGCATAATGGAAAACTGATGCTAGCCTTGATCAGATCCCATAACCACAGTAGGATCACTAAAATTGCTTCTTTTAGAAAACCAAGGTGTATGCAATGAAGTGGTGGAGAACCTGTGAATGGAAGAATTGTGTTTTTGATTACAACTTCCAGAATCCTGTGGCCAATATGATCAGAGGGATTCAGGGAATCCAAGAAGCTAAACTTTCAAACCTCTGCGACGGATCCTGCCCAGAATACATCTCTGATTCTATCTGTTTTACTTCAAAGTCCTGCCTTTTTTGCAAAGTCTTTTGCTCAATGTCCGATTCTTGTGTCCCACTGTAACAAAAGCCTGCATTGTGCACCTTCTGGAACCATGCCTAAACCCATATAATTGAAACAATTGCATTATTCTCCTGTGTATAGTCTTTATTTATTTATTTATTTATTTATTTATTTATTTATTTATTTATTTATTGCATTTATACCCCACCTATCTAGTTGAACGACCACTCTAGGCGGCTTCCAACATATATAACAACATATAAAATATAGCAAAAAAATTTAAACATCAATAGACAAATTATTCAAGATGAAAAAAGGAAAAAAGAGAGAAAAAAATATAAGAAAAAAGGAAATCAAGTATCAACTGGAGGGAAGGCCTGCGTAAACATCCAAGTTTTCAGTTGGTTTTTAAAAATGCCCAGCGAAGGGGCCGCACGAATCTCCGGAGGAAGGTTATTCCAGAGGCGAGGAGCTACCGTCGAGAAGGCCTGGTTTCTTGTTTTTTCCTTCCGGGCCTCCCTCGGCGTCAAGCTCCTCAGCCTCACCTCCTGGCTCGATCGGGTGATACGGGTAGATTTTGGTGGGAGTAGGCGTTCCGCCAGGTATCGAGGCCCTAAACCGTTTAGGGCTTTATACGTAAGCATTAAAACTTTGAAGTCAATGCGGAACCGAATGGCAGCCAATGCAAAGTGGCCAGAGTGGGAGAGATATGCTGATATTTTCTCACTCCACTAAGGAGTCTGGCCGCCGCGTTCTGCACCACTTGGAGTTTCCGCATCAACCTCAAAGGTGAGGTTGTCTCCCCTTCTTTTGTTTTTCTTGTGTCAGATTTTAGACTTTAAGTTCCTTGTATATGGAACTGTACTTCTATATTTTCCAAAGTGATATGCACAGTGATGGTGCTGAATAAATAAATATTACAGCATTTGGATAGCACTGAATGGGGCAAAAACAGTGTACATGTACTCCATGGGAGACTTAAATCTCCAAATCCACCTGGATTTTGTCTTTTTTTGTTTCCCCTCTTTACAGTATTATGAGAGTGAAATAAAACATCTTTGCAATAAACCATTTACAAACATACAGGTATACAGGCACTGCTGGTCTCCTGGGATTAACTTTATGAGCCTGATAAGAATTCATAATTCCTTATCTAGTATAGTTATCAGGACTGCAATTTCTCCTTCTTTTTTTCAGCTAACCATATTTTGTGATGGTATGTCCAAACAGGGAAGTGTAATTAGTTTATGTAAACAAACCATGGTTATAAATCATGGTTTGAAGTTTGTTCAAAAAATTTGTGAAAATTAATCAATTTATCTGATATAGAAAAGAATGCTTCTGAGTTTGCACACACACATGCAAATCACACACAGAGACGCATATACAGAAGGTATGAGGGAACACACAAGCTCAAGGCTCATTCACATCTACACATAATATTATATATCTCTTCCATTGTCTCTATATTATATCATATCTTACGCTTTTTCTGCCGCTTCTCCATTCTTTATTTGCAACTTTTCTTCCCCATATTGTGTTTCTTTGTTTTATGTTTTCTGTACTGCCTTGTCCATCAAATTTCTATTTTCTATTCTGAGTCTTCATTTATGCTTGTATTCTCTCTCCCTCTTTCTCTTTCTCTCTTACACACACATTTTTCTGTATTTTCTTCCCTTCCACTGTGAGCTCTGCCGGTCCTCCTTCTCTACAGTAAGCTTTTGTGCCCCTTTCCTGAAGTTTGCACTGTCAAGATTATAGAGTGAATTACAGTATTTGTTTTTGCTGAACTGGGAACTTACAGCTCAGCTGGGGTGATGGTACAGCATGAACAATGGAAGCATCTGGCATAGCCTGGGGGATCCAAGCATCCTGGAGACACCCATCTTGCCTGCATTTAATGTTCATGTCTTTTAATGATGCTGTATAAAACTGCAATGTCAACACACCAGCCAATGTTTATCTTTTTTTAAATCAAGTAGGAGGGAGTCAAGTGTATACTGAACTCTCCTTTAAAAGAGAGAGAGAGAGAGAGGGAGAGATAGATGGTTTTTACGCTGGAGTTTGCTTCTGTAACCTGTGATCCAAAGTTCTCCTCTGTTCCCATGCTCAACAATAGCACTACATTAAGTAGAGCTTTCTCTAGAATCATCAGTGTTAGAAAATATTTCATGTCCATCTCTCAGTGCTGTACATGAAAGCATCTTCCAAAACAAAGGAGAATACCATAAAAGTTAAGAATAATAGCTCAACTAGTGCAGCATTCTTTTCCCATAGTGGCCAAATAGATGTCTTTAGGAAGCCAGCAGCCAGGACATGTGCAAAATAGTGCCATAGATGGACTATGGGGAGGGGAGTACAGCTAACTCAAAAATGGGGAGGGGGGATAAGGCAACCCACAATGTTATATAAACTTAATTATATATGTGTCTGTATATACTAATGTACTGTGTGGTCAGTAGTATCATGCGTATGTACGGATGACAGATGTGGAATGGTGTCAAAACCTCTGCATTCCATACACTGAGATCACAACTTGATAGGACTCTTGGAAGTGACATGTGAAGGGAGTAGATAAGAACTGTGAGATGAGAAAAAGAGGGATTACATATATATGACAGAAAGTGTATTTATGTGGTGAGAACTTATATCTCTTATATAATACTGTTGATAAAAGGTAACTGTAACTGCATGTTACTGCAATGAAGATTAACAAGAAGTAGAATGTTATTGGTGTCAGAGTTCTCTAACAAATGGAATAATTAGTCATGGAATATTCTTATTCGTATCCCTGGGGATATGAATACAAATATCAGCACCACAGGTGCCTGGGAAGTCCAGTTCCCCCCCCCCTCCCAAACCAGCAAGTGCAATTAGTGGTCACCGTGTGGTGTGCGGCGCTGGCATTATTCTCATTGCACCAATTGTGGATGTAGCCCAGCTGGCATTTTCCCACCTCCCTGCTCAGCCAGCTGCTTAACAGCTGAGGGAGGAGACTTGTCATCCTGCCTTCTTGCCAGAGTGGTCAGCTGTGCGGGGAGGCAGAGAAACTCCGGCTGGGCTATTTCCGTGATTGGTGCAATGAGAACGATGCCAACTGCGTGCGCTGTGCAGCAACAGGTAATTGGACCTGCTGGTTTGAGGAGGGGGACTGGACTTCCCAGGCACCTGTGGTGCTGATATTCATATTTGTATCCCTATGGATACAAACACAAATATTCCATGTCTAGAAATAACCTTATTGTTTATAAGAATCCCTGATATTTGGTCAATACTAACAAAGATGCAGTTGAGTAGAGCTTAATGCTTAAAGATCTCAAACACCAGTAAAAGTGAAAGTTGGATTTAGTATAAATCTAGGTCATAGTACTACCTGGAAAAGGGTGTGTGAAGGCATTTGTAGTTGTCACTGTTTGGAACAAAGAATGTCTGAGGTGGTGGGATTGCCACATGTCCATGCCACTTGGACTATGAAAGCTACTATATATACCACCCCATTAGTGCACACAGTACTCTGGGCAGTTTACAAGTTAAAATTTACCAATCCCACATGGCAGACTTCTGAAGAGTAGACTTCTGTCATGTGGGATTGCACATAGCAATGCCCCTGAACAGAAAACCTTGTTCAGACATGGGGAGGCAGTTATAGGCATCAAAACTGCATTCTTACAGGTAAAGGTGGAGTCTTTCCCTCCAACGTTCCACAACATAGCCTCTGTAAGTAGTAGAAACATACAGAGCAGTAGTTCCCAAAATTGGGTAACCCAGGTGTTCATGGATTGCAGTTCCCAGTTCTTGGACTTCACTATCAGCTGTGCTGGCTGGGGTTTCTGGCAGTTGTAGTCCAAGAACACTTGAGTTACCCAAGGTTGGGAACCACTGATGTAGAAGAAGCAATATCAGGAAGCCTGATGAGTCAGCCTCTGAATTCTATTTGCTTGCAAAAGAACAATTCTTCATATTTTACTCTTTCATATGAGTTAAGATTAAACAATCACACACCAAAGTACCAGCAGTCATCCCCATCAGGTTGTTTGGTCAGTTATTGTTAAGATTCTGATAAGCACTGATTCACTAATTTTATGTTAATTTTTAAATGCACTAGCCATTTTCAAACTTGTCTCTGCTTGGTTCTTAAATATATACTCAAATGGAAACAGGAGTTTATATAATCCACTGGCCTGATTTGGAGGTTGCTTTTATCCTTGACAAGGAAGCTAAGGGATGAAACTTAGTTGAAGAAATGAGATGGTGGAGGTGCTATTTGGAATGACATGACATAGATGAGGATGAGATAGTCAGGATGGGCTTAAAGCTATTCTAAGGAATGTCTGAAAAGTCCAGTCTTTATACAGGAAGTGTAAATGGTCATGCAGTGTATTAGCCTGTATATTCATATTTATAGTTTAAGAGTTATTGCAAATTTCAGTACACCTTAGGTATACACACAAATGGTGTCTGGCAGCTTGTCCTAGCTCATGATGTTTTGATTAGAGATGGGGACGACTCACCATTTTGGTGACGACTCATGAAACACAAAGTTGCCCCCATGAAGTTGCCCCCATGAAGCGATGAATAACGAAAAACATTTTAAAAAACACCCCCTGCCCCAACACTGCCACCCCCCCCCGCTGCCACCCCACCACCACTGCACCGCTGCCACCCCACTCCACCCCCTCACCTCCCCACCCCCTCTGACACTTACGGTAAGGGGGGTGTCAGCGAGGGTGGGGGCTAAGGTAGGGAGAGGAAGGGAGTGGGGGGTAAACTGTGAGGGTGGGTGGCTGCCTATCAGCCCACCGATCAGATGATCGGCAGCCGGTAGGCAGAATGTTTTTTTTTAATTTACGAAGGATGAATAAAAACGGGAAAATATTCATTGATCCGCATTCGTCGGGACTTAAAATGTGATGAATACGAATCGACGAATATTTAACGAATTGGCTATTTTCGTCAAAAAAGCCGATCTGTTTTTATATTCATCCCCATCTCTAGTTTTGATGTGAAAATGTATTCGTCACAAATTTACTTACTTACGTACTTACTTACGTACTTACCTTACTTACTTAAAAGTATTCATGCCTATCTTTCTCCTCAAGAGGACCCAAGGAGGCTTTCAATATGAAAACAAACAAAATTAAAAGCTAAACAAAATTATTACAACATTTGAAATGAATTAAATAGATATCAAAATTTAAAAATGGTGGATAAAGTTTAAAACCATTTTAAAAATGCATTAAACGCAAATACACACACATAGAGCAGTATCCTTTTTAAAACACTTGCTTAGGCAGCAGTTACTGAGAAGAAGCCTCTTGAAAAGAAAAGTCTCTCCCTACTTGCAGAAGGACAGCAAAGATAGGGCCAGTCTGGCCTTTCATGGAATGATGTTCTACAGCTTGGGAGCAGTGACAGAGAAGGCCCTATCTGATGTACTCAGCAAACATACCTGTGAGGGCGATGGAACCAATGGAAGGACAATGGACGTTTTCACAGTGTCAACATTTTTATTGCCTGCTTACTACAGCTCTTTCCATTATAGATACCACTAGCTCATATCCCACCAGCATATGATCAAAATTACAGGGTTTTGTCTGACAGCTACCACTTTTCCCATGTGTTGTTTTAGCATCCATTCACCCATTTTGGAGAGAACCTTTTGAACTTTTTGACCCTAAGTACATTGGGATCATCAGCAAACCCTCCAAGAACTATGTGATATAATGGCAGGCACATGGACATCCAGAGAGCATTTGGTTTGCAGGAATCTGAAACCAAGCCCAGTATTTACAGGGTCATTTATGACAATATCTACCATAATTGCTATTGTAAAATATCATTACAACCCAGATTCAGAGAACTGTATTGCCTTGTGCAAAAGGCTTGTGCTAGCTCAGTGAACTTTTTCTTTGAACACCCGGTCTCAATGCTGTATCACAAATAGCTTTTGAAAAAGCCCTGAGTGTTAAAAGCATTGTCCCATGTGGTATGGGGAACTGCTGTTTAAGAAAGACATGTTCAAGGTCCCTTGATTTCACACATCTATTTCCATGGTTCTTTGGACCTTGGTCATTACCATCCTATGCATGTTTTGCTTCCCTACCCCCACCTCAATTTCAATACCTGTTGGCAAGTCACTGAAGCAAAGTTTGTCATTCAGTAGGCACAGAATAAAAGGAGGGAAATGCATGTTGTACTTGCTTTTGATGAGAACTTGTGCTTGCTTCTTTTTGTAACCAAGCAGCCATTGTGAGTTACTCTATTCATCAACTAAATTTAAATCAGAGCTGTCTTTGTCTTGGAAAAAAAAACAACTTCGGGATTTAATTTATACTTTAATTGTTGCCACCTGCCAGTTGCTATTGGAATGGGCTTTGATTTGACCTTATTGCAAACCTTTAAAATAACTTATTATGCTATGGAACATGCTATTTATAAAACATCTGTCCCACTTTTGATTGAAAGAACCCGCAAATTACTTGAAGTTTTACTCATTCAAAACTAATCTTCCACCTCAAAGCCTGTCAGTACAGCACATCCCTTGATAGTTATGTTTGTATCCTATTTGGCAAAATGAGAATAATACATTTTGACTCCCAACAAAAGAAACATTTTCAATACCATGTTTTGAAGTGTCTGGAAAAACAAAGCCAGCCCCCCTCCTCTTTATTTTAGTCTCAGTAGGATATTACAAAATATTAATCTCTTTTATAGCTAAATGCCATCTGTGTAAAGCTGGACATTTTTGATGACTTGGAATCAATCAAGAGAACTAATTTTTTTTATTTGTATCTTCATGACAGGATATTTCATTTAGTGTTTTTGTTATTGTTTCAAAACATTCACCCCTTACTCATCTCATTTCTTTTTTATCATTGGTTCATTTAGTGGACTTCATTCTTTAAATATGCAGGCATATACAAACAGCAGATTTTGTTCTCTTATATAGTCGGTGTCCAGATCAGCAGCATCTGATTCGCTTAGATTTACCTGAGACTGGAGGTAGTTTCTTGTGCTGTCATAGAACACTTTTGTGAAGCCACAGAGATGGCCAAGTAATTCCTGTGAGGAAAGCAAACATAACGCGAATACCTGGTGACAGCCCAGTATGGGCTGAGATAGGTACCCAGGATTTCAAAACCTCAGAAAAATCAAAATATCTCCTCTTTCAGTGTTACTCACCATGAAATTTGTTTTTCACCTGGAGACTTGGAGAATCATAGCAATTCCCTTAAACACCACCAATGTTGTGAAATCTAGCAACCTTACTAGAATTATATGGCTATAGTGGAGAAAAAAGTAGGGATGTGGAAAAATCTCCCTAATTATTATTTTCTTTTTGAGACAGTCTGTTGTGAATTTTCCAGCCTTCATAAACATTCTCTTCTCCAGAGGGACAAGGAGAAAGCTAGTGCATTTTTGTTGTGCTTCCCACATTTTTGCACAGAATACAGCAGCAGAAAACTAGTGTGTTTTCCTAAACACACACACACATACACAGAGAATGGGGGGGTGGAATTGAGAGAGAGAGAGAGAGAGATTGAGAGAGAGCAAATTCAGAAAGAACAAGTAGATGGATCAAGAAAAAAATCAACCCATGTAATTCTATGTCTGCTACTCATGCAGGAAGACAGCACTCATCATGTTTTCCAATAATACACATTTTTCAGAAATATACACAAGTGAGTCTTATAAATACACAAAATCTTTAAATAAGAGACCCCTAAACAAACAAACAAACAAACAAACAAACAAACAAACAAATAAATAAATAAAATCTCACAATCATGTAATAAGGAGAACGTTACATTTTCTCACCAGCCATACAATGGCAAAAATAAAAAAAATAAAATTGCATCAAACTTTTTTCTGTGAGTGAATGTTACCACCACGGAATCTCAGAGGACATACCAACCCAGAAGCTAGAGAGCAATCTCCATTCTCTATCTCAGCTAGAAATTCCTAACAAGATGCCTCCTAGTGACTAAAGTGTGTAATGACATTATCCACACATCTCCCTTTTGTTTAGAGGAACAACAATTCACACAGGACTGATGAAACTTTAGATAGTTCATCTTGCAATCTAACAGACTGCTTAGAATAATGTCACTTCAGCATATGATGACCTCAGTGAAAGCATCACTGAAAGTCTTAAAAAATTATGGTTTATGCAGAGTTTCAGATGAACTACAGTTTCCACATACAAATTAAACATTTGGCAATTATACTTTCCTTGAATTGGAAGATGTCCTCAGTTTCCTTTAACTATTCTATATTCAGTCTCAACTGACTATTACTGGGTGTTCCATTTTGTACTGTACTTGTAGTCTTCCATGTCTTTCTTTGATATATTTGTTATAAACTCACTCTTGAAGCTCCAAGTATAGTAGTTTTCACAGTTTGTGTGGGTATGGAATGCTCACACCTTCCCTTAACTTGGTAAGGTGACATTTTTCCTAGGTCAGTCAACTTTGTAATTAAGATTCTTCTTGAGGAATGAAAGAGTGTTCTGACTTTAACTCCTATTAACAATTTGTCTGGATTACATTCAGTAACTGCTATCAGTCGTGTTGATCTGTAGTTTTTAAAAGCAATTTCCAAATCAAGTTTCTTTTCTTTTCTTTCTTTAAAAGTACCTTGACTGCTTTCTGCACATCCCTGGATGTTTCAGGATAGGGAGGGCTTGTTTTTCTGTGGTAACTAGTCCAAATAATATAATTCTAGCAGCATGTTATGGGATTGTGACTGGTCAGCACTAGCCATTATGGGCTCATTAGGATCACAAAATGTAATGACCCTGTCCACTAACTTTATAGAGCAGTGTCCTAATCAGAATATAGCAAAATTTAGGACTAGGTTTAGTAACTACAGCTTTATGGAGGCATCTTGCAAATAGTGACCTATATGGGGATGGGAGGAAGAGAGATTTATCTCTGGCTGGTTTGCAGTAGATTATGAAGGTTTCTGTCTCCAATTTTTTTAACAACAATGCACACAATTGCTAGCAATGTTTTTAAAAAGTTTCTTCTATGGCTGGTCATCCACTCTCTGCATGTCTCTCCACGTCAGTGATCATTGCTATTAAAAATGAGTATTAACTGGTCAGCTCTTCCTGGAACTTGGGTATAAATTTGTATTTTATATACTAGTTGATCCCAACTATGGCTTGCAAGGTAAAAGAAATAATAGGTTCATGCTCGTCTTTATCAAGCAAACAAATAAACAAACACAGTAGTTTACCTGCCTTATTCCATCAAATCATCTGTTCTTTAGCCTAAGGTGATGCTTTCAGTTTTCTGATGACATTTCCCTTCTTTCGTCCTGATTTTCTAACAAAAATCATGTTTCACCTGCATGGTCCCAGAGCATCACTAGGAATTGAATTTATGGCGCATAATGAATAGGGTCTCCATAATTTGGAAGTGACTTAATGGCGTATAATACACAGGCACTAGAGAGGACTTGTTCTTTGGTTGATTCTTCTCTGTGGCACATCTTGTCCCTAAATAATTATGTGTCATCAATTCCACCTTACATTGACGCTTGCCAGAGATTCTAGGTATAAAGTAATGAGAAATTGTTTATCAGTCCCTCCTTCTCATGATGCTGTGGGACCATACAGCTGGTCCAAAGTCTGGTTCTTCTCCTGTGAGGTACAGTAGCAAATCAAACTCCCAACCCATGGTTCCATAGCTGGGAGCTCAACCCACTGAGCTATCTAGCCAGCTCCCTATTAGAGACCAAAACAAACATTAGCCATAGAAATATAACATGCTTTCCAGATTGATTTGATTATTCATAGATATCACTGAAACAAACAAACAAACCCAGCTGTACTGAACATATTTGTGGTCTGGCCAAGAGGTGAACCAGTGATTTGAATCTATCAATAATAATGGAAGTGACAGTTTAAAAGAAAACACCCTGCTGGTGTATCCTTCCTTGTTAGGTAATGGGTGCTTTTGCCTGGTTACTATAGAGACAAAATATGATTGTAAAAGCAGCTGCTTAGCAGCTGTGGCCAGTTAAGAAAGCAGGTGGTTGGCAGTGAGGAATTTGCCAAAGGGAAGACTTAATTCCAGAAGATAGGAACAGTTTTAAAAATCCTGAGAAGTTAAGCAAATGAATGGGGCAGGAGAGTAAAAAGGACATTTAAATGTGGGAGGAAAAAAACTAACCAAGGACAACAAAGTTATGAAAAGCAGCAGTGCCAAGAAAGGTAAATAAACAATGCTATTATTCAGAATACAAATGCATTTTCCCAAGAGACATGTTCAAACAGAGGAGTTTGAACCTCCACATATGGCAATATCTTTACCATGCTATCCTCTCTGAACAGAGATTATTCTTCAGGGAGAAAGAAAATCACAAAGGTGAAGCATGCAAAAAACACCAAGCCCTATAATGAGACTAATGTGGATGTTACTTGAGATAAAAGGGAGGAGATCCAAGGGGTGTGCACAGATGTGTGTTGTGGAAATTCCTTTTTCAAATAGTAGGTCAGGGAAGAACCAGCCTATGAGGCCTTGGGCAAGTTGCACAGCCCCATGGAACCCCTAGAAGAAGGGGATGATACATACTTCTGAGCATGCCATACTTAAAAAACTCAGAGAGGGATTGCCATAAGTTGACTTGATGACATGCAATTATTATTAATGTTATTAGGTCATGACTGTGACAGATTACATTAATGCTCAATATATACTTTTCATAGATTTGTTACATGCCATCAAGTCAATTCCAGTGGGGGCAAAGTGGGTCATGCCAAGCAAATATCTTGAAAGATGTTTTTCTTCTACAGACACTCCTCACTTAATGATCTACTTGTTTAACGACCACTCAGACTTACGACCCGTATGCCCCTTGTAAATGCATGCTTGTGTCTTCACCTTGCCCCTTCTTGACTGCACATTAATTATTACTCCAATATTGCTCCTTGCTTATTGACGAATTTGCTTAACAACCTAGTTGTAGGAACGGAACTCAGTTGTTACGTGAGGAGTGCCTGTTTAAAAATGAATTCCCCCAAACACGCATCTATGCAGACATCAACTTCCATCAGCCCTAGACAGGACAGCCAATAGCAAGGGACATTGAGAGTTGTCAGAGTGTGAAAGTTGCCCAACTCTGCTGTGGTGGTTATGACCTCTCCCCCCCCCCCCGAAACTAAGCTTAAATTACTCACCTAAGTAGCCTGGAACCACCTGTTGTTGTTTAGTCGTTAAGTCGTGTTCGACTCTTCGTGACCCCATGGACCAGAGCATGCCAGGCCCTCCTGTCTTCCATTGCCTCCCGGAGTTTGGTCAAATTCATGTTGGAATCACCTACCAATACATTTAATCACGTCACTCTTCATTTGCTGTGATTTTTAACCTCTGCTTTGGCTGTACCCTTATGTTTATTTATGGCTATTAAGTCCCAATGGTCACAACAGCCTTTTTTCTTATCAGGATAAAGCATCAATTCTATCTTTCCAAGCAGTGTCTAAAATTCATGTTTGTGACCTGGGATATGATTGATATATTAAGGAAGGAAAGAAGGAAGGAAGGAAGGAAGGAAGGAAGGAAGGAAGGAAGGAAGGAAGGAAGGAAGGAAGGAAGGAAGGAAGGAAGGAAGGAAGGAAGGAAGGAACCTACTCCAGGTGGTTTCTCAGCTTTGCAGAAAGTTTTCAGGGTATACAGGGGGCTGCAGAAATGAGAGTGGATTTTGAATTCTGGTGGAAAGAGTGGGATCCAGCAGACCTCCACCACTGAATTCTTGCCTCAGCTACTGCCTAGGGCACTTGCCTGGAGAAACATAGCAGATGTGGCCATTGGCTCAAGTTTCAAATGATAATAAGCACCAACTCCATCATTTTTGAAAGCTAGTGTGGGGCAGTGGGTATAGTACCAGACTATGACTCAGGAGACCTGGGTTCAAATCTCTGTTAAATCATGGAAGTTAACTTGGGGGTGGGAATGGTATAACTGCTCCTTAAATATCTCACATACCTTGAAAACCTTATCAGGGTCTCCATAAATCAGAAGACACATAATACATACTATCATGCTCATACTCACACTTTTCATTCCACTGTTATTTCAAGGTGCTCAGGGAAGTTGAGATCCATTATCACTATTGAGCTCAGAAAAAAAAAAGCATTCATCCCATGGCCTCTTTGGAATTATAATATTAGGTTCCAAAATGGCACTTGGCAGGTGAAAGTTGATAAATATTAGAGCTGGGAACAGGCAGCACTTCTTTCTCCTGTGGCTATAAAATTTACTCTGTAGCTTTATATAATAAAGCACGAACAAGATAACTAAGTAAACCATGGGAAATGTGATTATGTACCAGAGGCAGGCAAAAATGCAGAACTAGGTTTCCAGTGAGTTAGTTTTAAATTGGACAATTGCGTCTTCCATCTTTTTCTTGTTTATTTGGTGTTGTGTTTTTATTTAGAACTGCTCGGTGAAAAGGACATTAAGGTTAATAAATAAGTCAGTCAGAAAAGGTCTCCAAGAAGGTGGTGAAGTGCTGGATCTTGGTGGCTTCATTGCCAAATTCTCTCTTATCATTGTTCACCATGGAGAAAGGTATAATGAGCAAATATGTGAAAAATGCAGCATTGGCTATTGTCGGAGTACATCCTCTCTGAACATGTGCTGTATCAGGTTCTCCCAACAGCTGTGCCTGTGTATCTCCATCCAAGAATGTTAGCTGAATCCCAGACCTTTACTCTGCGGGTTGCCAACAGCAGAACATTGTTCCAAATTACACTGACAATATAAACAAGCATGCATTTGTGATTATATTGAGACTACTAAAGTTTGTACAGGGGTTTTTTGACCTAAGGTCAGATTAAAACCTGGAGGTTCAGCATGTATTGACCAAAAGGACCATCCAGTTGCCTTCAGAGCTATAATCCTATTAAGGCACAATGCTGAGAGATTCAGCATGGTTTAATTTGAGTCACATAATTCCTCTGAGCATGTTTTTTTTTTCTTTTTTCTTTTTGGACAAATCAGAAAATGTCACTATATTTCACTTACCAAAGTTAATTCAATACCATTAATTTGCCTCACGTTTCATGCAAGGAGGTACATCATAGAACATGATTTTGACAAATCCACTAAATAAATTCCCTTAAGCTATAGCCAAAAAGTCAATAAAATCGAGAGCTAGATTTGTATTAATTGTGGATTTTCTGGCGGAACAGCTTACCTTAGATGTATAAATGAGAAAGGCTTAATCTTTTATTCTTACCACTGAGTGGCCTTTAAACTTTAGGTTTCTACTTAAGAGCACCTACCAAGTGACAACTGTATTGACATTTGTCATGAAAAGTGCTTTAACTGCCACCTGCTTTCAGCACCTAAAGGGGGGAAAATTTCCCAGGCACACTTAAAAGGAAGAGCTTCAAAAGACCTGAAAGCCAATTCAGTTAACCAACCAAAGAAGGAAAGGGAAAATTACAACATTAGCATGAAAATATTATAACTGTAAGCCATACAATTATGATAATTTACAGAATAAAAAAAAATGAGGATACTCCTGAGAATATGACATAAGAGACAAATTCTTCATAGACATTAGAGCCCTCTATGACATAAGCAGCAACTATTGGGGGTAGCACCTCTTTTGATGAATTGCTGCTGATTAAAGGCAAAAAAGGCAGAATATTATGAATAGCTAGATCTTATACATTCCTGGCTCTGTTGATTTTACTAGAAGCTCAACCGCTGACTAGAAAAGAGCCTAAACAACAGGTAATGAAAGAAAGAGGTACAGGAGAGGAAAGGCAGCAGACAGAGGCCTGTGGAGGAATTAAAGATGCAGGACAAATGACTACATGAGGAGGGAGCATTCTCCCCCTGTCCTATTTATGTCATTGGGATCATGCAATTACCAAGAAGTCTGGGAAAATATGTTTTTGCTCATGTGGAAGCGCTCCAAGCCACCAAGACTGCTGGAAAATCCATGTTCTCCTTCATTTGAAGTGTATCCACATGAACAAAAATACATCCCCTTCAGACATGTTGGTAATCGTGTGATCTAAGCAACAATGCCAAGGTGGACAGGATAAGAGCAGTCCCTCCATATGCATTCAGTTGTTTTGCATTGGTAATGCCTGATTTAAGGTTCTCATAATAGATTTTGTGAAAGAGATTGACCTTTCAGAAAAAGGTCATGGCACTTTACCATGTTGAAAGCAGCACAGTTCTGTGCACAGCTACTGATCAATAAATCCTACAGAGCCCATTGACACCAATTTCCATATAAGAATCATAGAATAATAGAGTTCGAAGGGACCTATAAGGTAATCAAGGACAACCCTCTGCTCAATGTAGGAATCCAAATCAAAGCACATCTGACAGGTGCTTGTCCAATTTTCCCTTGAATGCCTCCAGCATCAGAGTGTTCACTGCCTCCCAAAGTGATTGGTTTCATTGCCAAACTGCTCTCAACAGTTAGTAAGCTTTTCCTGATATTCAATTAAAATCTGGCTTCCTGTAACTTGAGTCCATTATTGTTGCACAGTTTGGAATTTATGGTAAAATTTATTTATTTATTTTCCCGGCTTTTACCCCGCCCATCTAGATTCAATGAATCTACTCTGGGCGGCTTACATTCCGAATATAAAACAAAATTTAAAATACACAATACCAAACAACATAGAGATAAGCAAAGTCCAAGATGATAAGACATAGGGAATTAAGAAATGGAAGGGGGGAAGGCCTGCCTGAAGAACCAAGTCTTCAGCTTGTTCTTAAAAACTACCAGTGAGGGTGCCAGGCGAATCTCAGGGGGCAAGATGTTCCAGAGGCGAGGGGCCACCACCGAGAAGGCCTGGTTTCTAGTTCTCTCCTTCTGGGCCTCTCTCAGGGTCAAGCCCCTCAGCCGCCCAGCCTGGCTAGATTGAGTGATACGAGTAGAGCTAGGTGGGAGCAGGCGCTCTGTCAGGTATCAAGGTCCTAAACTGTTTAGTGCTTTATATGTAAGCATTAACACCTTGAAGTCAATGCGGAAACGAATGGGCAAACAGTGTAAGGCCGCCAGAGTGGGGGAAATGTGATGGTATTTTTTCACCCCAGTTAATAATCTGGCGGCTGTGTTCTGGACCATTTATAGTTTCCACATCAATCTCAAGGGCATCTCCACGTAGAGCGCATTACAGTAGTCTAATCTCAAGATTACAAGCACATGGACCAGAGTGGTGAGTGCCCCAACATCACGATAGGAGCGCAGCTGGGCAATCCACTGAAGATGTAGATGGCCGGTGCGGACCACAGACGCTACCTGGGACTCCATGGTAAGCGCTGGGTCAAGATGGACCCCCAAGCTGTGGACCACACTCTTTGTGGTGAGAGTTGCCCTCCCAAAAGAGAGGGGGCTTCCCAAACCACTGATAGGAGGGGCGCCCACCCTCAAGACCTCCATCTTGTCCGGGTTCAGCCTCAGTCCATTCTCCTGCATCCACTGCAGTACAGCTCCCAGGCAGCACTCAAGGGATGCAACGGCATCCACTGCTGTTGGAAGAAAGGAGATGTAGAGCTGCGTGTTATCAGCGTACTGATTACACGAAGCCCCACACCCCTGGATGACCCCTCCCAGAGGTCTCATATAGATATTAAACAGCATTGGAGAGATGATCGAGCCCTGCAGCACCTCGCAATTGAGGAGCCACGAGGCTGATACACTCTCTCCAAGCTGAACTCTCTGGGAACGGTCCTCCAAGAAGGACCAGAACCAGGCAAGAGCCAGGCCACCGATCCCCAACTCGGAAAGCTGTCCCAGGAGGATACCGTGGTTGACGATATCAAAGGTGGCTGAGATATCAAGGAGAGCCAACAAGACATTTTGCCCCTATCGGCTTCCCTCAATAGGTCACCAAGCAGGGCGACCAATGCCGTTTCCGTACCGTGACATGGCCTGAAGGAATGGATCCAGGGCATTGGTTTCATCCAAGAGAGCCTGAAGCTGATCAGCCACCACCCTCTCTACAACCTTGCTAAGGAAGGAAACATTGGAGACGGGCCTATAATTGCCAATATTGTCCACCGCCAAGCTCGGTTTCTTCCTAAAAGTTCTTTGCTGCACAGTCAACGTACAGACACTCATAGAAGAGAATAGTTACATGGACTCACTCTGATACATTAGCAGTAGAAAGAATTAAAAACATTTCACTACTTCCAGTTGGGAACAAATACAGTGGTGCCTTGACTTACGAACGCCTTGACCTACGAACATTTTGAGTTATGAACAGCTCCGTTCGCAAAATTTTGCTTTGACTTGCGAACGGAGCTTTGACTTATGAACGAAAAAAAGGCAGGGGAAAAGGGCGGGAAATTCAAACCGTTGGTGGCAAAGAGGCTGCTTCTTTGTCGCTCTTTCAGCCCAACGGTTAGGGAAAGAGATGCGGCGGCGGCGGCAGTGCTGTCCGAGCGCCGGGAGGCTGAGCCTGGCCAGGAGGCCATTTGAATTTCCTCCCGGCGCTGGGTCCGTCCGCGCTGGTCGCTTCCCGGCCAGGC
Source organism: Intellagama lesueurii (assembly GCA_037013535.1). Lineage (NCBI taxonomy): Eukaryota > Metazoa > Chordata > Lepidosauria > Squamata > Agamidae > Intellagama > Intellagama lesueurii. Next base: position 50,290,303 of record JBAJHW010000003.1, on the reverse strand, counting down.
TCCGGGAGGCAGAGGCCGGGCAGCGGCGGCGGGAGCCCGGGCACAGCAGTGGCGGCGGGAGCCCGGGCCGGGCAGCGGCGGAGGTCGCTGCAGCGGTGGAAGCCCGGGAGGCTGAGGAGGCTTCAGACTGGTAAGGTGCTGCTTTTTCCTTTTTAAAAAACTGTTCTGGGTGGGTTTTGGAGGGTGGGTTTGGACTGGGGGGTTATGTTTCTGTGCTGTGTTGTTTTGTTTTTGGATTTGTGTTTGTTTGTTTGTTTGCAGTCCCAGCGTGGGACTTGCTCTGTTTATTTTTATTTTTATTTTGGTATTTTTTTGAAATGCTGGAACGGATTAATCCCATTCCCATGCATTTCAATGGGAAATGGTGCTTTGACTTACGAACGTTTTGATTTATGAACATCTTCTGGGATGGATTAAGTTCGTAAGTCAAGGCACCACTGTAACAGCACAAGCTAAACAACTACCTTTCAACAGATGAAAGAGAGGGAAAGAGAGCACTCAATAGAGAGGTAGACCCCACTTTGAATTCTGAGGCAGGAGGGAAAGATTGGTTAGTGCTGGATAGATTGACAGTCATCCCAGCCAAGAAAGGTCCCTCTCAGTCAAGGTATCTACCGGCAGCATACCTGTAAAGCTCCACCAATTATTGTGTGTCCTATATTCTGAGATGATTGAGAACAGATCCTGTCCCTCCTCTGTATGTCAATCTTTCAGGTATTTGAGGAATGGCATCATATCTTTCCTTAGTCTTCTTTTCTCAAGGCTAAACATGCCCAGTTCTTTCAGTCTTTCCTTATAGGGATTGGTTTCCAGTCCCCTGATCCTCCTTGTTGTTCTCTTCAGAACTTGTTCCAAGTTTGTCTATATCATTCTTAAAGTGTTGTGCTCAGAACTGGAGACAGTACTGAAGATGAGGCCTAACCAGTGCCAAATAGAGGGGGATGAGTACTTCACAAGATTTGGACACTGTACTGTCAATGCAGCCTAAAATAGCATTGGATGTTTTTGCAGCCATATTCCACTCTTGGCTCACATTCAGCTTTTCTTCCTTATTAGGTTGAAACATTTTACTACTCATCCAAGTAGCTTCTTCAGTCTGAGAAGAGTTGGTAGGAGATCCCTGATATATCCTCCACATTGGTTTCACTTCCCCCTGGTCTGAATAGGCTCCTTAGATGGACAAAGTACTGGGGGTGAGTGAAAATCCCACTTCTGCAGTCCTTCTCCACCCATTGTCATGGGTTAACAGTGGTCTTTCTGGTGGGTGTGGTCCTGATCTTTCTGGGGATGGATGAAAGGGCAGCATGATAAGTAGGAAACAGATTGTATCTAAGGCCTCCACCACTGTTCAGTGAGGGATTTTCTATATGCACATGCATGGCCTCCCTGACCCCCCTCTCAAACTACCTATCTTCTCGGTCCAAAATGAGCACATCTTGGTCATCAGATGAGTGTTCCTTGTCCTTCTAATGAAGGAGCACTGCTGATTGTAGTCCTGAGCCATTGCCCCTCCTGTGCTGGGTCATTCTCCTATTTAGTGGCTGTTTGGTTTATCCAGTGTAGAGCTCTGAATACTCCTCTTTGCATTGGACTGCATATACTATATTGCTCCTGTTGTGTTTTGGTGTCTGGTCTTTTGGGTGGATGAGTCTCTGCCTTAGTGTGTTTGTGAGTTTGAAGTGCATGGGTATGTGGTGTTTATCAAAAATCCTTTTGAGCTTTTCAGACACACCCGCCATGTAAGGAATGACCAGGTTCTTCCGTCGGCTCTGGGTCTCAGACCCATTGTCCTGCTGGGTTGGGACATTGCCTTGTTAAAGGCTCATTTTTAAAGGCCCAACAGTGAGTATACAAATACTAAAGAGGCTCAAACAAATATCATACTAAAAAACATAAGCAACACTAAAACATATTCAAAGTCATAAAATTGCAACAATCCATTAAAAAAAAAACAGTCAGGCAGCTCGTCACTCAGGGAAAATTTGCTTGAAGATAAAGGTTTTCACCTGCTTGTGGAAGGACAATAAAGATGGGGCTAGCCCAGATTAGATTAGCCTGGCAGGATTTGTTGTTGAAAAATCCATGTTGGCTTCTGGTTATTATTGCATTGTTTTCATGGCGCTTGCAGTATTCATTTTAAATACAAAAATTAAAAATAAGCAACTTATTACAATAATAGAAAGCAACTGCAATCTATTGTTTTCAACTGCATTCTGTACATTCTATGAGAAAAAAAAGGTACGATGAACGTGCCAACATGAAACTTTTAATGAAAGGCACAGAAATCTCGACAAACTTTATTATAACTTTGCAAACAACTTAGTGCTGCAACTACATCTTTAAATTTCTGTTTTGGCAGTTTTTAAAGTCACCATCAATCAGGTTTAAAATCACAAAGACCATGGGAAATACTACAATGCAGTGATTTGTTAACAGTGTCTCCTGGGCTGTCTGTAAAAAGTGAAAGGACCAAGGGTGGCAACTCCAGAGACTATTGAACCTACAAGCTTCTCACTGTGTGAACTGCAAGGAGACTGAAAGGCATGTGTGCTTTTGCCACAAACACCATCACAAGAATAGAGACGGCACACAGCATAAAAAGGAAGTGTCAGATTGGAGCACGTGAAAAAAGCAAATTGTGAGACTAAGGTGCAACACTGACTTTCTTAGCATATGAGACCATCATAAGAGGGGAACAGCACCAGAAGATAAAATAGTGGTAGAAGCCTTAGGACATTATCTAAACAAAATGTTAGAAATGTGAATTACTAGAACTCTGATTATCTTGTATGTTGACTAGAATGGAACATTTGCCTGCGAATGACCCCAAGGGAGCAAGTAGTATTCTCTAATGGAAAATGAGAACAAAAATATATCAGCATCAAAAGTTTTCCTCAGTTGGGAGCTGACAGCAGAATCAGGGAGGTACTGTATCCCTTTGTACTGAGGGAACATGTACAAACAAATTAAATATTAACTAAGGAGAAAATCTAACAGACCAAATGCCAATTGTGTGTATTGAAATAACCGAGACAAATTGAGACAACCTGAAAACCTAGTTGATGTCAACTGTAGTTTGCAAAATGTTCCAGATTTAGGTGGCTCTGAGGCAAGGAATTCTACTGAGATACTACTTGAATGTGAAACATTAATTTCAGTTTTGAAAGAATCAGAAAGATAGGATGATTCTAGTCGATGAAATATTAGATTCCAGAGCCACAGACAAGCCTTAACAGACAAAAGAGGTAAATTAATTTCACTTCTTTGATGTGTGAAATGAGAATAGGTGCAGAAAGCCACAGTTAACAAAAACAAAAATGTGCACCATTCTGTGTAACCAGGTATCAGCTCTACTGTGTACCTTATGTTTAAAGGATATTAGAGGAATAGAGATTTTCCATTCACAAAGAAAGATAACCTGTTATGGCTCTTGCTGAGCAGGCTTGTTTGAGGAAACTAAATAGAAACAAAAGAGCTTATTTAGTTACCCACAATACTAGGCAACCAAAAGCGTGCAGAGGAAGTCATAAAAACACATTGTAAACCCTTATTTATCCTACAAAGGCAACATAGGAAAGTATTTTAAATCATACACTACTACATTTGTCAACCTTGGACTCCTCTGGAGAGAGGAATAAGCTTCACTCCTTGCAAGACAGAAATCCATAATGGACATGTTATGACCCTGGCAAGGACAGACAAATAGTTGTGCTTCTTGAGAGCAAGAAGGAATATGGATAACAAGGTGAGGTCAATGTATGAAAAATAGGCAAGAGACTGGCAAATGGAGATGGTGGACGACAGCAAGTATCTAGGCCAAGGAAACAAACGATTTGAAGCTCAGCTGAGGAATTCTACACAGGAGCGCATAATCCCTCTGTCAATAACCTGGTCTTCACTACATTTAAGCAGGTAATAGGAGCTTGGAGTCAAACACTGGGCATTTCATGCTAGAAATAGACATTAGACTAGAAGAGGGAAATTCTGAACTAATGGGAGCATGTGAGTGTCACAGCAAGAGCTTCCCTTACCTTTGGGAATGTGCAGACCGGCTTGCTTTGTTTGGTGTTTGTACTTTGGTCTGGAGGATTCAAGCAAGAGATTTCAAGTCTGATTTCATAAACATGGAAAGATTGGCTCAGTTACCTCTCTGCAACATTAGCATGCTTTCAGCTGTAATTATGGGCTACCTCTGACATCTGTTTCTGGCTGACATTTTAAGGTAGGGCAGTGCTGAGAAGCATTTGTTAGCAGGGTCCAAGAACAGGACCTGAGTTGTCTGGAAGGGTCCTTTCTGGCCTTAATTGTTATAGTTGCAAGAAGGAGGAGTGGGAGTATTTGTCTGTAGGTATACAATGGTGCCTCGACTTACGAACATGCCGACTTACGACCATTTCGAGTTACGACCAGCTCCGGCCGCAAAATTTTGCTTCGACTTGCGGCCGGAGCTTCCAGTTACGAACAGAAAAAGGCAGGGAAAAAAGGCGGGAAATTTAAATTGCTAACCGTTGGTAGACGAAGAGGCTGCTTCTTTGTAGCTCTTTCGCCCCAACGGTTAGAGTGAGTGCAATCGGAGGAGGCTTCGGACTGCCTGGTAGTGGGTTTTGCAGCGTGGTTTTGGGCTGGGGGGTTATGTTTCTGTGCTGTGATGGGTCTTGGGGGGGTTGTTTGTTTGTTTGGGTTTTTTTCCCATTTCCGATGGGTCTTGGAGGGGTTGTTTGCTTTTTGGGTTTTTTCCCCCCATTTCTGATGGGTCTTGGGGGGTTTCCTTTTTGGTTTCCCCTCCCCCATTTTCCCATTTCCGATGGGTCTTGGGGGGTTTGCTTGCTTTTTGGGGTTTTCCCCCCATTTCTGATGGGTTTGCTTGCTTTTTGCTTTGCTTTTTTTTGCATTTCCGATGGGTCTTGCACTCTTCGCTTGCTTTCTGCTTTGCTTTTTTTGCATTTCTGATGGGTCTTGCACGCTTCACTTGCTTTCTGCTTTGCTTTTTTTGCATTTCCGATGGGTCTTGCACATTTCGCTTGCTTTTTGCTTTGCTTTTTTTGCATTTCCGATGGGTCTTGCACGCTTCGCTTGCTTTCTGCTTATATTGGGTAACATTAAAAGGAAGAAATTAGCCTCAAGTGGGATGGCTATGTAAAGAAGGCTTGTTTCTTTAAGCCACCCCCAAATGATTGGTAGAACATTCTTTTCTTTGGCATCGAAGGAATGAATTATAGTTCCACTTGTGGTAATACTGAAGAGATTGCAAAGGGTGCCAATTCCAGAGCTCAGAAGTAACAATTAAGAAACAAATAAACGAATTAACAAGAATCTTCTTTTTGTTCCCATTGGCTGTTGGATGCCACCATGGCTCTTTTGATTTTGCCTATGGCAGCTTCAAACAGTAATGCTGAGCTGCATTCAGTCGATTATCTGAGGTCTTTTACCAGGAGACTTCTTTGCTTTCTGATCATAAATTCTAATTTATTTTACCTTGAATAATTGATTTATTAATTAATTAAAATTATTTTTACCCCACCTTTCTCCTTAAAAAGGACTCAATATGGCTTATATCATTAAAAGACAGTATTTAAAAGCTAAAAACAGTACATATACAAATAGTAAAAAAGAAGCAAACGCCACACTAAAAATGGTAAACAAAATTAACACCAAAAGCACATTCGAAATATCCATTTTAAAACCACCCTTGGATAGCTAATCACTAAGGGAAAACCTGTCTGAAGAGAAAGGTCTTTGTCTGCTTGGAGAAGGACAGCACTCCTGCTACAGTCCTCTTTTATCTCTGTGTCCTCTCTTCATGGCCAATCCCCACCATTAGACTGGGTGAGGCAATTACTTCATGCAGCAGCATTCTGGGGATGGAAAATACAGGACTCCTGTATCCATGGAGGATCAGTTCCAAACCCCACCATAGATACTGAAAACTGTGAATAGTGAGTCCTTTATATAACAGTCTGTTGGACCAAGAGTTCTCCCTGTACCTGTAATTTTTATCTTGATGGAGCCTTTCTGAGATACAATAACAATAACTGAGGGTGGCTAGCAATGATGATACTCTGGAAGGTAGTGGGGGTCACCTCAACCTGGCGGGAGACTAGGCGAAATGGCAGTGAGTTACCTATATAGCATAGTCTCTAGTTCCCTCTAGTGGCCAGTTCTGGCAACTACACCTTGGAAATGCATATTTCTGGGTGTTGTTTTTTTAAAATATATTTTTAATATTTTCAGTCTGTAGATAAGTGAAACCACAGATATTGATCCCATGGATACTATATAACACTTTTCCCATTGCCCCTGCCATCCTTGAGAGTCTTGTGCAGGCAATTTATTATAAGGGAGCAGTGCTATCTCCTCCCACCCAATTTTAAGACTCTCCCTCAGTCTGTGACAATGAAAAAGGAAAATGGAAGACAGCTTCTTTGGCAGAGTGAGGGGAAGGAAAGAAAAGATTAACATGCAAGGGGTGGTGACAAGTGATGGCAGGGTATCCCCCACTCCTGCCTTATAAAAAATAAGTGGAAATAAAGCAACTTACTTTGAAAATGAGAGCGGAGTGCATTGCCCCTGCTTGCCACTGGAGGAGAAGCAAGCAACCATATGCCTCCCATTGGCTATTTTTTCAGACAAGCAGTTTTCCAGGCCATCCCCTACCCTAGTGCCTTGGCTCGAAGGAGGGCCTCCTGGAGTCCTGCACTGAAGAGATGTCCGGGGACAGGAATAGGATTGTCTCCTTCTCCTGTAGTGGTGGGAATGGGCAGTGTGCTCCTCTCTGGTGATCTTGTCCATTGGTTGCCATTGGTCATGATTACTGCAGCCACTGATGCACGTCTTTTTTTCCTTTTTTTTTCTTTTCCTTTTCTCCCCTCCCCAAAAAGTAAGGTGCTCTTAATACCTAGATCAGAGGAGTGACATCCTGTAAGTTCACCACCACTGTTCTCATGTTCTTTTTTTTTCAAAGTAAGCTGTCTTTTGCTCCCCTTCTTTGTCTATGCCTGGGAGTTGGGACAACAGTGCTTCTTCTTTCTATCCTTCCACATGCTGCATGATGATGGGGTTTGCTGATTTTCTGCTGCTGCCTCCACTCCTGTGGCAGGGGAAAGGAAAATACTTCCTTCTCCTTTGGGGGCATGTGGCTGCTTGCAGGAGACAGAACAGATCTTCCCTCCTCAAGCAACAGGAGAATTTGTACTATGCCACCTCTGTCATCTTATCATTAACTTTAAGCCTTTGTTGCCAGCATAGGTTGCTAATTATACAAATAATGATTCAGTATTTACTCTTCTGGAGAAAGACTAAGCTGGAAGGCTTTGTGGTCTAGGACAGGCCAAGCTGTGGTCTGACTTCCTGTTAGGAGCCTTGTGGTGCAGTGGTTAAAATGGAGTACTGCAGTGAAGACTCTGCTCACAACCAGAGTTCACTCCCGATAGATTCAGGTATCCAGCTCAAGGTTGACTCAGCCTTCCATTCTTCCATGGTTGGTAAAATGAGTATCCATCTCACTGGGGAGGGGGGCAATGTGTAGCTTGCATAGTTAAATTGTAAATGACCCAGATAATATTTTAAACACTACGGGGCAGTATATATGCACCATAATTTGCTTGCTAGAAAAGGAAATTTCCTGGTGCTTGCTGGGAGTTCCGAGCACAATTTAGGTATCTGTAGGTGTGGGTTGGGGAAATGGAATTTCCAGAGTGGAGAATTCTGGAATTTGGAGTCTAAAACAAAATAACAACTAATGGCACATATCTAAAGCAACTCCATCCTCTTGGGCAGCTGAATTTTTCAGAAGCTTTCTCATAGTCAGTAGTGGAATCAGTGAAATCCACATGTCATGTCATGGCCTCTCTCCCTTAGGCAAAATAGTGCTTCCCTGGTTCCAGATCTTCCTTTGAATCCAAGCTACCCCTTCTGACTGGCCAACTGGTGACTTGCCACAGGATTTTGAGTACTTATCTTATTGACTTAGGCTCTCAGCACAAAGGAAAAGTGATAAGGCATCTACCTACAAGGTTATGAAAGGAAATAGATAGCTTCAAAGTGATTATTTCTGTCTTCTCCCTCTTGAGAGAACTTCTGCCAGTGGTTAGGATGGAACATTTCATTTCCACATTTTAAAAAAAGAGAAACATGATCAATTAATAGCCGGAGGCTATGGGTAAAAAAATCTTATGAAACCTGAGGCTTAAAAGTAGTGGAAGAATTGTGCAACCATGTCAATATATCTGGATTCTGTTGACATTGTGAAGCACTCACTGTTTTCTCATTTTTAAAACTACATATCTATTGTAATAATGTAAACATGTACAAAACTAGTTTTAGGAAATATATAGACTTTGTCAGACGTGTATCCTTGGTTCTGTTAAATAGTCTTCTTGGCAATCACACTGTATTTTGCAAAGTGCACCGTAGTTTAACATATGCATGCCAAACTGTGGCTCGTAACACATACACCTGAAAGAATGAGAAGGATCATATGGCATTTTAAATCGACCTGTTCTAGGAGCAGCAGATTCTATTTTTGCCCTTGAATACCTGGCTTTTAGGAAACGATCCAACAGAGTGTTTTGCTCAGAAGTGATTATGCCACAACACAACAGGGAACTTGTATTTGGTGTCTGTTGTGATCCAAGAATTTATTTTGATTTTTTAAAAAATTGAGGAAAAACAAACAGATGTTTTCCGTCTAAGACTTGAACAGCGTGTACTCATTGCAAAACATAAAAAGCTTACAGTTCCACAATAAGCTAAGGAAATGCCTGGAAGGGAAATGTCCTCTTCTCCAACAGGCAGCCTGTGTGCACCAACCCATGGAATCCAGTGGTGCAGACCCTTCTGAACAAATTTGCAGGCGGGGAGAGGGGGATGCAGAGAGTAGGGAACTTTTTTTTTCCTGTCAGTGTCACTCGAACCAAAGTGAAAAGAAGCAAATCCTCTTTTTTTGGAAATACCAAACTAGTTTCAATTACTTGTAGGCCTGTTACTGACAGCTCACAATATAGAAGTGAACCACATCAAGCCAAGTGGGGCCTCCAAATTGAGTGCCTACACCCAATTTATGAAGCAGGCTTAGTTAATTAACTCCTTATCTCCAGCTGTTGTTCCATCCCGATTCCCTCCCACTTGTCCAAGACTTATACTGCTAAGCACAGGCCTTGTATAGACACAGCACAGTACAGTTCCCACACTCATTGGTTGGCAGAAAGACCGATGCAAGAATGGTAGTGTGCAAAAGTGAACCATACAGCCTTCTGTCAGCTGCTGATCAACAGCAGAGGTATTAACTAGAGATTCCCTTGGAAGCGACAACAGATACATTAACAAAATGTCTGGTGCCCTTTGTATGAACAGTCACATACGAGTAAGACCAGAAAGAAATAACTTTGCCCTCCTCTTTCTGTGGTCTCTTCCAAAGCTTTTCTTTGCCTCCACCACACCAGTCCCCAAAACCTCTGGATCGTTTCTACTTCAGATTCTGTGAGGATGGCTAGTAGATATAAGTTGGGTTCAAAAAAGAGAAAGATTTTGAATGTTTAGTGAAAAAATGTGAATGGCAGAAAGCTTTTTTTGAATCTGAATGGACAGGCATCCACATTAGCAAAAGGAAACAAAACAACCAGGGACAAACACATCCATCTAACCTAGCTAGACTGTGCTCTTATTTTATGCAGGCCCCTTAATCTTCAAATCTCCAGTTCTCTTGGTTGGTTATCCAGTTTCAGCAGCTTTAACTTTTTCTTTGTTAAAGAAAGAAAGGTATCTCCCCCACCTCTCCATTTCTCTTACCACTGCCAATCTCTCTCTCTCTCTCTTTCTCATTTTTACTTTCTTTGCCCCGGCTGTATAATATTTTCTCTCTAAAGCTGCAACCAACCAAGTGAGTCGTTCCTTCTTTCCTTCTGCCAACAGACTGTTTCATCAGATAAAAGTTTCACCTCTGAACTATTAAGACTTTTACTGAAACTGTTGAGCACCAGGAAAATTTTTTGCAAATTTGTAAAATGGAACTAAAGGCCCAAAGGGAAGATAGTGCTGCTCCTTTAAAAAGGGCAAATTAGCTTCAGAGATGGAAAAGAGTTTAGAGCAGATGTGATGTGATGGAAAGTGATGCTCTACCCATCTCTGACCACTGTATTTCCCTGTCTAAATTTCTTTTCCTACTCTTAGCTACTCCTTTCCCTAAAGGCATATGGTTAGAAGTTCAGGGAGTAGTGGGGAAATCACTGAGGCAATTTTGGGGATTAAAATAGCTCAAAAAGAAATAGTTAAACATTCTTCACCGCACCCCATCTCCACCTACTTCTCTACTCAGAAGCTCTGTTCAGGCATCAATAAAACCAATGGTATGAAAACATTTAGAATGGAATGCCTAGTCCTGCAGGACTCCTGCACCATGCTGTTCTTCACCTGTTCAGCTCCCATTCTTTTGAGAAGAGTTTCCTGTCACATCCACCCAGTGTCCCTTGTTTGTCCTCCCCAAACAAAGGTCCACCCTCTGGATGCGTTTCCTCTTTTACCCCTGCCACCAGTGGATCTATCATCCACACTGTATCAAATATGTATCTCAGACACGTGCTGCCAAATATAATTGGTTTATTTATCTTTCAGGTTTGTAAATCACATAAGCAAATCACAGATGTTCTTTTATTGCTGTTTAGGATCAATCATTAAACTTGGATTGGATTATACGTTTGCTTGCATGTATTTATTCACAATAACCACTTCAACAATATTCTTTGGCTATTTCTTATTACTTTTACTCTTTCCTATTCTCTCTAACAATCCAACTGTCCAATCTCTCTTTTAACTCATCAAATTCTCCTCTCTAACTGTCTCTAACTGTCTAACTGTCCTCCTGATCCCGCCCCTCCTGTCCTATCATAGGCTCCTGCACTTGAACTCCATATGATGGACAGGAGTGACGTGGGCATTCCGCCACAGTTCCTTTTTGGGTATAGACTCTGTGCATGAAGAAAAGCTCAACGAAATCTGGGTTCCTATTTAGGTGTACATCTTACATATTAGCAATAAGCTCTGCTCTTTAGATCAAGTGCTGAAAGCATGAAGAATATGATGATAGAGGGTATGGGTTAGGCACTTCACTCTAAGCTTGTTCATAATGCCAAGTTTGTTGATACCTAAGTTGGGCTAAAATCTCAGTCTCCCAATTCCAAATGAGTTTGCCCTTTAATATGGTCCTAGGTCAGCAATGTCTTCCAATGAACTGACACACCATTTGCACAAACAGATATTCACCACCACATGTCCACATCACAAGAGTGTGCTTCCAGGGATCCAGCACAGCACAACACATCTTTGATACCTTCTCCTGAGCTCTTCTGGAATTTATTCCAGTGACAGCAAACATCTAAGAAACCTGGGAATGGATAAACAAAAACTTGTCCAAATCATTTCTTCCCACCTAACATGAAATTTACACTGGCTTACAGCCCAGAACATGCATATTTACCCCTGCACCTGTGACAAGTTTGACTGAAATCTTGTGGACTTTAAATTGGAACTTCAGATCATTAAAAAGAAGGTATTTACAGAGAGGTTTCAAACAGGAAAGACTGAGAGAAGAGTGCTTTTGCAATGTAATGGTTGTTGATATACAGACATTCCTAGTCATAATTGCTTCCGTTTTTAAATAAATATTACAACAAAAAACTGAGTGCCATTACCCTGTGTTTGCCCCTCTCTGGCCAGAGTCCTGCCAGGATTGTTCAGTGTGAACCAGAAATTACACAAACAAATGTGCTCAATTGTGCTGGCTATCCATTGTATTTCCTGACATTCCTGGGTTGTGCAATTGATTGCATGCTTGTTTGTGTGCCAGACATGTGACAGATATCTGGCAAAATGTGAAAAATGCTTACACAATTACCCTTATGCATATGGCATTTCACAACAGTATTTTCTCCTCCTTGTCTTGGTAACGTGCAATATAATACAATAAAAGGTATAATAGCATTATTGTGGCATGCTCTTCCTCACATTTACTGCCTATTCTAGTTACGTGGTATAGTGGGGAAAAACCCAATATCTAATGTCCCACATTGAAGAATGTAACTAAGCAGCTTTTCCAAGTGGGCAAAGGCAGTATAAACTTACTAAAAGGATCTCTTTTCAATCATAATCCATGATCCCACCCTATACGTACCATCTCATGAGTAATTACTAGAGATGGCAATTTGTGCTGGTTCATTTATTGGCTGAACAGGTTTTGGTGCTTCAAAGCCCCACCCCCTCTGACAGGAGCTCACTTGGAGGCAGTGCCCTGCCTCTTGAGGGCACTGCCTCTGAGTGGGTGCCTACCAGAGAAGGTGGGGCTTTGAAGTGCCAAACATTTGTTTGGCCAATAAACGAACGAGCATGAACCGACGAACCAGTGGTTCATGCCCATCTCTAGTAATGAGTTATATTTATCTTCTCACATTGCTCCAACTATCACTGGGATCAAATATGGTGTTTTCTCCTGGCAACCAGCTATTCCTCCTTTTAGCCCAAGAGCAAGAAGGTCTGTGATTGGGAATTTTTGAGAGAATGCATGACAAAGGGAATCAAAAGTCTTTTTGCCTCTGAAACAATAATTCTTAGTGTAACCACATGTTTCCAGTTCAGGAAAAGAGCCTGAAGCAGCAGGTCACTATGCAGAATGTGACTTAAGCTATATTTAGTCATTCTCTTCCTGTGTAAAGCTTAGACCTGAGGAAAGGGAGCACACCAGCTCCGCACTCTCTTTGCCATTCTCCTCGGCCTGTATAAGTGGAAAGCATTGTTTGCAGTGGAATCTGTTGTATCCACGGAGGATCTTCCTGATATATTGTGTAGAAAAGTGCTTACAAAATTTAATTCAGTGTTTTGCACGCATGGATCAGATCTGTACAATCTGAGACACAAAGTAACCAGCCTTTCAGCCAAATATTACAGCTTGAAAAGTACTTTAAAGTATCTCAGGGTCAAACAATATAATACTGTACTTTAAAGACACAGACTTCTTTTCATACTCTAGGGCAAGGTTGGGCAACACCCTGCCCTGTGTTGTGAAGTCCCCAGAACCACCCAGCTGGAGGAAAACAAAATGTTTCAGAAAGGAGAATTTCTGTCCCCTGAAGCCTATAGAAGCAACAGTTCTTTAAAGCAAGTGATGGAGCGCCTTTTTTGTTTTTGCTTTTTTCCAGACCTGGAAATGAACTTCTGTCTACTTGTAATTTGGAAAAAAAAAAGCCAACTGTCATGGAAGAATTTCATCCCCAGACCTGCCAGAGATGCCCTATTCTATTCTAGAGCAAGTACAGATGATCCAGTATAGGTCAGGGCATTGAAGGATGGGTCTTTTAAGCCCTGTTCTCCCTCCCTCTCTCCCTCCCTCCCTCTCTCCCTATCTCTCCCCCCTCCCTCTCTCCCCCCCTCCTTTTCTCTCTCTCTCTCTCTCTCTCTCTCTCTCTCACACACACACACTTTTTTTGGCAAGAAATCTTTGTTTTAAACAAAGAAATCATTTTGTTGATAGCAACGGCATACTGGGACCACATCAAAGAGTGAAGGTTAAAAGTGGTCTTTAAAAAGCACCCTCTCACAGGTTTTAGATTCGTATTGATTAAGTTGTGTTTGATGTAGATTAATAAAGGGGGGGAAAGCCACAACAGCTACCTACCTCTCCAAGGTATCATCTAGTTTGATCTTCTCCTTCTCCTTCTTCTCCTTCTTGTACTTTCAGGCAACAGAAACAGCAGGTGTTCTGCTTTTTGTTTTGTTTTTCAAATAGCTGATAGGTTCCAATGCACAGATGGCGAACTGTGTCTGATTCTGTGGGCCACGGTGAATAGGCCTGAACTAAATGTATCCATCCTGTTGCTGTCAGGTTTTTGTGTTGGGTTTTATGTGATTAAAACAACAACAACTTGATTCTAGATTTCAAGCATGTGCATGTTGTATGAACATTTCACCCTCTCCATAAAATTAGTCCAAGCATTCTTTTGCATTCAGTGACATTTTTTGAAATGCTGCAAAGATCTAGTTAAGGAAAGAGAATAAAATGCTTACTCTTTCCCAAAAGAGGATCTGAGTTCCAGTAAGAATTATAGCCACTGGCTATATTGCCTGTGTGTGAGTAGAAGACAAATGTTGTCATAAGAGTTCAAGACACAACTCATTCCTGGAAGACGATGTTTGAAGACTTGGGACACTTGCATGAAATTTAGAGACAGGAGGGAGAGGCTGTCTGATTACATCATCTCAATCTACAATGCAAATTTATGTTCCATGGGACCTAGTGCAAGCCCTGAATATAATCACACAGCTAGATATTGTATACTCTGAGCTGAAACTGGGGAACCAGATTCATCCTCCTTTATGTGCTTATGGCTACTACAACTATTGGTTTAAACCTGCTGACACCAGAGGACCCAAACAAAGAGCCTCTTGAGACACTTTGTGAAGAGAGGTCCCCTACTGTAGGCACCATGTATACAGACTGTATCCCTATTCAGTCATTCTGTATCTAGCTGGACTAACCATGCAAAGGGGCACAGTAGTCTAACTCCATTGTTTTTTGCCCCTGCAAGGTGACTAATTTGAAGAGGAGGCACGTCAATGCACGGAGGATCTTCTCAAGAGCCATAACCTTGATTTTCCTGTGATGTTGCTGTGAGCATAGCAACAACAGAGAGAGCTGGGCTAGATTGCTCTTCTCTTTTGTGTGTTTAGCCCATCCAGATACTAAATGACTGAACTGGGAATATGAATAAATGTTGTGAAAGTGTGGGAACCATCTGGGTATTTTTCTATGTGTTGTTGTTGTTTAGTCGTTAAATCGTGTCCGACTCTTCGTGACCCCATGGACCAGAGCACGCCAGGCCCTCCTGTCTTCCACTGCCTCCCGGAGTTGGGTCAAATTCATGTTGGTCACTTCGATGACACTGTCCAACCATCTTGTCTGCTGTCGTCCCCTTCTCCTCTTGCCTTCACACTTTCCCAACATCAGGGTCTTTTCCAGGGAGTCTTCTCTTCTCATGAGATGGCCAAAGTATTGGAGCCTCAGCTTCAGGATCTGTCCTTCCAGTGAGCACTCAGGGTTGATTTCCTTCAAAATGGATAGGTTTGATCTCCTTGCAGTCCAGGGGACTCTCAAGAGTCTCCTCCAGCACCACAATTCAAAAGCATCAATTCTTCAGCGGTCAGCCTTCTTTATGGTCCAGCTCTGTGCTGGCAAGTCAGAACCGACTTCCATACATCACTACTGGAAAAACCATAGCTTTGACTATGCGGACCTTTGTCGGCAAGGTGATGTCTCTGCTTTTTATGATGCTGTCTAGGTTTGTCATCGCTTTTCTCCCAAGAAGCAGGAGTCTTTTAATTTCATGGCTGCTGTCCCCATCTGCAGTGATCATGGAGCCCAAGAAAGTAAAATCTGTCACTGCCTCCATATCTTCCCCTTCTATTTGCCAGGAGGTGATGGGACCAGTGGCCATGATCTTAGTTTTTTTGATGTTCAGCTTCAGACCATTTTTTGTGCTCTCCTCTTTCACCCTCATTACGAGGTTCTTTAAGTCCTTCTCACTTTCTGCCATCAGAGTGGTATCATCTGCATATCTGAGGTTGTTGATATTTCTTCCAGCAATCTTAATTCCGGCTTGGGATTCCTCCAGTCCTGCCTTTCGCATGATGTATTCTGCATATAAGTTAAATAAGCAGGGAGACAATATACAGCCTTGTCGTACTCCTTTCCCAATTTTGAACCAATCAGTTGTTCCATATCCAGTTCTAACTGTTGCTTCCTGTCCAACATATAGATTTCTCAGGAGATAGATAAGGTGGTCAGGCACTCCCATTTCTTTAAGAACTTGCCATAGTTTGTTGTGGTCGACACAGTCAAAGGCTTTTGCGTAGTCAATGAAGCAGAAGTAGATGTTTTTCTGGAACTCTCTGGCTTTCTCCATAATCCAGCGCATGTTAGCAATTTGGTCTCTAGTTCTTCTGCCCCTTCGAAATGTGTAGAATATTCTAATGTGTAGAATATTCCTAATGATATTTGGTGTAGGGACTTATCAGCCATCGTGCAGGAACAGTTTTGTATTCCTCACCTTTATTTTTCAAACTATTTTTAAAATTACATTTGCAAGCAATTATGACAACCCTATCTGTGCATTATGTCTAGCTAATGCTCCTGGAACAGTGGTTTTAGCTGTGCATTATCGTGACGGTGGGGATGGGAGTGGAGTGGAGAGCCGGTCAAGAATGTTCCTGTTGCTTGCAAATGGAAAAAATAAAAAGGGAACACCAGTAGCAACCCCAATAAACCCTACCCCTCTAAAGTCACTTAAAATTCACCATCCTAAAACATTACAGAAGAGTTTTTCTCTCCTCATCCTGCCCTCATCTTTTACCAAACATTCACTGATGAATTCCTCCAAAACAAATTCTTCAACTGGCAGCAAAAACACATCACACTCATACCTGTGGGAGAACAGTATTCCACAGTTGGACTACATATTTTTAAAGCCTTATCATGTGATGTTCTGACTAATCTGTAGAGACAGATAAGAAGAGAAAATTCTGCACTTCATGAAAACTTCTGAGAAGGAACTTAGTAAACAGACAGACTCAGGTGGGAAGAAGGAGTTCTCAAGGCTTCCAAAGCTAGCTCAGAAGTTTAAGACCAGCATTTTGATTTGATTTCAGAAACAAAGTAGGATTCCACACACTTGTTTCAACTCAGTCAAATTATGTTCTGTCTGCCAAGTTCTAGTAATTAATCTAGCCACCATGTTCTGCCCTAATAAAAAACCATGTTCAAGGGTGGCCTCATGTTCATTCCAATGCAGGAATTTAAATGGGGGAAAGACAAACAATTGTGGCCAAACCTGACCAGAAGACGCCATGATTGGTACACTTGCTCCAGACTAAGCAGGTCATTTTCGAATCCAAGGACAAGGCTGGCTTCGTTAACGTCAACAAACATCATGTCTAATCCTCTAGGGGGAGCGTTATCCTGTTCAAAACAGGTCCAGCCACCAAGAGCGGAGGCTGGTGGCTCCCATGTAACTAAGTGGTGAAAACACTCCAAATTTTAGTCTTCACGTTACATGAACTATCCAAAGTTGTGAACCATATCCTCAAAAAAAAAGGGAATCCAATTTGAAAGGAACAAATTTAACTATGCAGTCTGAAAAATGCTCCTTAAACTATGTGCCCAGACTTTTTTCGGCATTAAAATGGCAGAGATGTCTGAAGATATTTGTCTCTGTGTAAACTTTGAGGTGAAGATAAGTTCTCACATTTCTCAGAGAACATTTTTCATGATAGATACAGAATATCAGTGGACTACCTTTTATGGGGGGGGGGAAGTTTTGCAAAAGATAACTGTGCAATATGAGTATGTGTGTATTCCATCTTATGTCTGAATATTTTTAGCCTGGAGTACAATCAGAAAATGAACTTTAAAGCAATGTAAAACAGTTCAATAAAATCAGACTTGAAGCTGCAGTCCAATAGACCAAAAGCCAAGTCACAATCTCCAAATGCCTAGCCTCATATGAATGAACAGCCTGCCTTTAACCTGGTGCCAAAACAGAGCAGTAGCACTCATTGATTCACTAAGGAAAGTCCATTCTATAGCCTAAGCATGTCACTGCTTGTGTTTTAAGTAGGATCAGAGTTGCAATAAGCAGCAGCAGCCTGATGCAATGAGAAAGCTATTGCCTTATGACCGTACCTTTCACAAGGGAAGGGGTGAGGAGGGGCAGGGAAGAGAAAGAAAAAGTGCAACAGGATTATTACTTCCCCAGCCCCCCCCCCCCTCAACTATTTTGTTTTGCTTTGTATCCAAGAATTCCTGGGAATAACACTGTGTGAGAACATAGCTTTGTTCTCATTGAAATATGTTCAGTCATAAAACCATTGGTCTACTTCTCCTTTTACTTTTGTTACTATATTGGCTATGAGGTTCTGGGCATTTTAAAACTCCCCCATAATGTTTAGAAGCTACAGAACATCTGTACATACTTATACGTCAATAACACAGGGAAGGGGTGAGGTCTCAAATGAAAAGAACATTTTTAAAAATGCTGCATTTTCTTTCCATTGCATTGATGTTATACACTCTCCAAGCTGAACAGTGCATTAAACAGCAGTGACATGCAGGATACTGAGAACCAAATAATAACAGAGAACCAGAGAAACATAAGAGAGGAAAGATAAACTGGTGGCCTTCCATACATTTTTGACTGCTATCTCCAGTTCCCATGATGCTTCACTATTGGATATGGTGATCTGATTTGCAGTCCAACAATATCTGGGGTGCATACATTCTCTCATCCTGGAATGAAGAAATGTACAATAGAAAAATGTACACTCCCAATTTCTGTGGATTCCCAGTGTGATGTAGTGGAATGATGGACTAGGATTCTGGAGAACAGGGTTTGAATACCCATTCAGCCATGGAAACACACTGGGGGAGTTTCACTGGGTAAAGCCACTCCTTAAACATCCCACATACCTTGAAAGTCACTATAAGTCGGTTCTGACTTGCCAGCACAGAACACAGACACCAATTTCTGCAAAATCTCTTTCAACGTCTGTTATGTTTTGAGGATTGTGTTAAGAATAAATAGTGTACAAGTAACCAAAAGAGAGAAAGAGAGGGAGGGAGATTTCAAATTTTGAATAATGCTTTTGAGAACAACCAGTTGCTTTATTTGATCTGATATCTGTGTATTTGACAAAAGCTATGCATTACTTGAAAGATCATTGTTATATAACCTCCTATCACCAAAATAGCAGAATTGCTTTCTGCATTTTAAAAAAAGGAAATAAAAGGGAAAATACAAAAACATCATTGAAATGCAAATAGAACATTCCAGGAACGCCATGTGTTTGGTACATGAGTTATAACAAGAAGAATTGAAACTATAACAAGGATACTGCCCAAATTACCATAATCTTACTTAGAAAGAATTTCAGTACCATATTTACTAAACATTTAACAAGGAATGTTTTGTTGTAGACACTTATTTTCAAGGACTCCCACAGTGACTCCAATTATGATCACTCCGAGACTATTAAGAAGTCTTTTATACTGCATAAGCAAACAGCTCTTTAGGGAGTACCTTTATGTAAAACACAATAATAAATCGACTTTGGGCATAATTAATGTTGATGTATGAAAATGTCTTCTTTTAGAACATGTACAGTGCCAAAATTGTAATATGGGTGAACAGGAAAATAAATGTTAGTTACAAAATACTCCTTTCCCCTCAACAATCACACACTTTGAGTAAAAGTGTTCCTTACTGTTTTCTTGAAAATATATACACAGAAATATATTAAATGGCTAAGTGAGCTAAAGTCTTTGCTTTAATAGATCTGTTTGGCACTCCATCTGTAAATTTGTTTGGAATTGCTGTATGTTTCTGGAATGCATTGATGACTTAACTTTGACATATAGATCAATGAGCTGAGGATCTTGAAGAAGAAAAGGTATAAATAAATCAATGCATCCAGTGGTATTCCATCTGCCTTCTGTTCTATGGCATTTCCTTCCACTCTTCTGCTGTATTTCTTCTGACTGTATCCTTGTGTTGTCTCATTTCTCTTCCACGGTCTAGCTCTTGTTCTTTATAAAGAGATAAGTTTTCATTTTTCATTGTCATCATTTTATGGATTTCCTCATTTAAGAACAAGTCAAAAGTTGAGCACCTCATCATTATTCTGATGAAATATATTGTCTTCACCTGCCACATGATCAAATATAGAACATATTCATACCTCATCTATGAATTCCAGATCACAGCTAGCCATGCCATGGGCAGAAGCTTACCCATGAGAGTTCACAAAGGCATCTTTGATAAGTATGGAGATTTTTCAAGAAAGGATATACATGATGATGTGGATACAAAGTGAGCAAGCCTTCTTCCATTCCTATCCAGGAGTTTCAAGAGCTGGTGGCAACTACCAAAAACTGCAGCTCAATTTGTTGTGTGTGCTTGGTTAACAGATGAGTGACACAGCACCCAGTATAGATGGAGAATGATCGCAACAGTAGACAAATAAGTACAGAAATGGTTGAGGGCTTATTGTAAGCTGTGCTAAGTCACTTAAGGAAAAGTAAATGGGAATGCACAAAAACTGATAATCTGATAATATTTTGTCAGTGCTGAAACCAACCCATTTCTGCAAAACGTTTTTATTTGTAAGTGCATATTCTATATATGTACAAAATCACAAATGTTTATCATTGCTACAGGTTTTATAAGAAAATACATTGGCTGAAATCCTGATACACAGCTCTGCCTGAGCAATGCAGGGGATGTCAACCTCATGGCTAATCACAACTGATTAAAGGCAATTTTGCAGTGTATGTGACTCATAGAAAATGGGACAAAGTTGCCTGCACCCCAAAATCACCAGAGGAAGTATTTAATCATGGTTTAAAATCATGCAACAGGATTTCAGGCAATGTACATTTAGAACTAAATGAAAACTGCTAGTCCTAACTAGAGTGTATCCATTGAAATAATGGGATTTGTTTATTCAACAGTTATACAAGTCCCATTGACTGAATGGGTATATGCTTGTTGGGCCTGACAATAGGATTTAGCTTTTCACCTGCACTCATAAATTACCTGACAGTAAGTTCCCCTAAATGCAGTGAGGCTTGCTTCTGATCAGACATGTATTGGACTATTATTAATTTGTTTTTCAGATTTTTTTTATACCCAGCTCCTGCTACAACCAATGAAGGAATTATGTTTATTAGATATTTTAATTTCATTAGTAATCCAGTACATTTTTCTCATATTTTATTGCCAGGTGTTTCATGAATGGTTTCCTCATAGAATATGATCCTATTGTTTTCCTTATTCTGTGTAGATGATTAGGAAAACATTGACTATGATGGTGCATAGAATTATAGAGCTGGAAGGGATCCCAAGGGTCATCATGTTCAACCTCCTGCTGAAACATGGAGAAAAAAGCTAAAGTATCCGTGACACCTTACCGTCTAACCTCTGTTTAAAAACTTCCTACAAGAAAGAGTCCACTGCCCTCTGAGGCAGTCTATTCTACTGTTGAACAGTTCTTACTGTCAATATATTCTTCCTGATATTTAGGTGAAATCTCCTTTTATATAACTTGAATCATTTACTTCAGGTGCTACCTTTTAGAACTACAGAAAACAAGCTTGCTTCACCATCCTTGTAGCAACCCTTCAAATAATTGAAAACAATTGTCATATCATCTCTCAATCACCTCTTCTCCAGGGCAAACATGCCCAGTTTCCTCAACCATCCTCAGAGAGCTTTGTTTCCAAACCTTTTATTGTCCTCCTGCTCATCCCTCTGGTCACCTTCCAGATTGTCAAGTGCTTGCAGATTGAGAAAATCTTTGTTTTCAGCTTCTATTGCTGCCACAGATGGGGAGAAGGAATTGCCAGAATTCTTCTACTCTTTCTCTTCCTGAGGCATTTTTATACTTCTCCTTCCATCAATATTCATAGCTTTGTTCAATACTGTCCATACATAGACAATTCAAGCATGGTCATTTGTCTTCCATGACTTCCACTTTTCCTTTTCCCTCTTTCAACCAAATGTCCTTGTAATGAGACTTGGGTGCAGTCCACAACATATTGAAGATGATAATGAAAACTAGTATTGGATATATTTTTGAACAGCCATTACTCAGGGAGAACAAACCAACAGGAGCACAAATTTGCCTAAACTTTATTTGCAGCCTTATGAGCTTGGGATGGGTTCTTTGCATCTTTTTCAAATGTTCTGGCAGTCATTTTATGCTTGTTTTTTGTGTGTTTGCATTGCTTCTCAAGGTCAAAGGACACTAGTTTCCTGCAAATTATCTAAAATATAAGAAGAAAAAAATAGCACTTGTTAACTCACTTTTACCCAGAAGGGAGGAATCTTGAAAATTCCTTATTGATGTCATTTGAGCTTACACTGATGTGATTGAAGAGTTTAGCAAGCATTCTTTGCACCCATTATGGATGGACACTGATTTAGAACAGGAACAGCTACCTTAGAGATAAGCAAAAGGAAAGAGGAAGTGGCTTTCAGATCACTAATTGAGCCACCTTGGGTCCTTTTAAGGAGAAGGCTGGGGTGAAAATATTTTAAATAAATAAATACCGTATTTTTCCATGTATAAAATGACACTTTTTCCTAAAATAATTACAGGAAAAATTGAAGGTCGTTTTATACACGGAAGTAAGGAGGGGGGAGGGATCAAAGCACTTTGATCCGTGCTTTCCCCCTCCACGTTTTACAAAGAAAGTGTAGGGGAAA
Organism: Intellagama lesueurii; assembly: GCA_037013535.1. Taxonomy (NCBI): domain Eukaryota; kingdom Metazoa; phylum Chordata; class Lepidosauria; order Squamata; family Agamidae; genus Intellagama; species Intellagama lesueurii. The sequence goes on along the minus strand of JBAJHW010000003.1, from coordinate 50,268,005 downwards.
AGCAATTCCTGCTTTGCCCCTTCACTTTCTTTGCAAAAAGCTGCTTTCCCCCTACACATTTTGTAACAAAAGTGTAGGGGAAAAGTGATTCCTGCTTTGCCCCTAAACTTTTGTTGCAAAAAGCTGCTTTCCCCCTACACATTTTGCAACAAAAGTGTAGGGGGAAAGCAGGAATCGCTTTCCCCCCTACACTTTCATTGCAAGAAGTGAGGGGGGAAAGCGATTCCTGCTTTGCCCCTACACTTTCATTGCAAAAACCTGCTTTCCCCCCTACACTTTTTGCAATGAAAGTGTAGGGGCAAAGCAGGAATCGCTTCCCCCCTACACTTTCATTGCAAGAAGTGTAGGGGGAAAGCGATTCCTGCTTTGCCCCTACACTTTCATTGCAAAAAGCTGCTTTCCCCCTACACTTTTTTCAATGAAAGTGTAGGGGCAAAGCAGGAATCGATTTCCCCCTACACTTTCATTGCAAGAAGTGTAGGGGAAAAGCAATTCCTGCTTTGCCCCTAAACTTTTGTTGCAAAAAGCTGCTTTCCCCCTACACTTTTTGCAATGAAAGTGTAGGGGCAAAGCAGGAATCACTTTCCCCCTCCACTTTCATTGCAAAAAGTGTAGAGGGAAAGCAGCTTTTTGCAAAGAAAATGGAGGGGGAAAGCACTTTCCTCACAAGAAAGTGGAGGGGGAAAGCAGGAATCAAAGTGCTTTGATCCTTGCCTTCCCCCTCCACTTTCTTGCAAGGAAAGAAAGTTTGGGTTAGAAAAGTGGGAGGTGTCTTATACATGAGGGCGTCTTATACATAGAAAAATATGGTAGTTCTATTTCCCTTTTAAAAAAATCTAATAGAATGATTGAAATAAGGTCAATATAATATTTACAGAGTGATTCTCCAAATTTATTTATTATCAGGTAAAACAATCTGTCTCATACTTAATACCCAATCCAGGACAATATTCAGTAGGCATGTCTGCAGTGTGTCCAAAGGTAGTCTCTACAATGCAATTAGAATTCTAATCATGGTCCCTGGATATGTCTTTGCCATTCGCTGGATAGCAGCCAGCTACTCCTGAATGATTTAACTGCTATTTACTTACCTGAGCACAATGCTAAACAGTCCATCACTGCTAGTATTACAGGTCTAGCTTTATCCATTAGTTTGAAACATACCCGCTTGCACTAATCACCTTTAAAGTAATGTAAGAGCAATGCCTTGCTCATTATTTCTCAAACCATTTGGGTCCCTGTGCTTAATATTCCAAAAGGCTTTTTCGATGCAAGGTCATCTTGAGCTAATTTTGTATATATATAACTTTGTGAAGCAATTTGGGAGGGGGAAAAACTATGTACATTCAGAAGCTATTCTGGTTACTTGCAAATGACAGGAGTGTGTTAGGTCATTAACTTGCACCTTCATATAGTTTTTATTAATTACTGGGGAAAGGTGCTTAATTATGGAAGATGGAGTATTCTCAACATAGGGCTTGGGAATGTTCTTGGGAGAAGCACTGAGTCTCTCTATGTGAACATACAAATGGTCTTTGTGCCCCCTCTTGCAGAATCTCCTTAGGAATGACTGTGTGCATATTATGTGCTGCCAAGTTGGAACTGACATAGCAATTTAATAGGAATTTGACGGTAAGTGAGGTATTTAAGGAGTGGTTTTTCTGGTTCAACTTCCCAACCCTCCAGTTAGTTTCCACAGTTGAACAAGGATTCAAACCAGCAGTCTTGAGTTCTTGTCTATCACTTTATCCACTGAACTACTGAGTAGAAAGGGCTAGACTACCAGTACTGGAGTGAATGTTTTCCTTTCATTGCAATGATGCCACCAAATACAGTAATTTACTTTTCCCCAAATCACAATGACTTATTTTTGTGATAATTTTCTAGAAGCCTAAAAAATCTGAATTTGTCCTTGTGTGTAGAGCCCACACACAGCCAGGATCCCACTCTCTGTCACTGAAACAGTGAAGATCATGACAATGAGCAGAGGTGGGGCATGAAAGCTGCTCCCTTCCAAGCCTGTTTATTGCATTGGCATTTATAATGCCTGAAAAGGCAAAGTGTAAGGGAATCATCAGGAGTGGAGTTAGTGTCTAACACTGGCAGAGATTCATCAAGAAGAGAAATTAGCAAATATATTAATTTTTAAAACTTGCAGGTTGGGGGCTAATAGTATCTAAAGACTTGAATAGACTCAACATCATGAACGGAAATGTGGGACCCAAAGTGAGTCTCATTGCGATACACCTGAAAGGCAAGTAGAGGGTTGTGTCAAAGAGAGGCAACAATGAGTGCAATAAGTTCAAATAATAGGGTTAAGCTATGAGGTTAGTTTTTTGTGAGACATAGCAACTCGAATAAGTTTACAACTGGGAACATTGTCTGCTGCCTTCCACGTGTATCTATTGGTTTAATCTCGTAGAATTGCTATTCTGACCCATTCAGGCATTCACAGGGGAATTAAACTGAACAAGTTAGGATTTGTCTTTCTTCTAGATCACGTGGAGAGCCATCATATGTAGCAGAAATTCCCCTCTTCAGACTGCCAGTCTCCCCATGCAGAGAATGACAAGAGAGGAGGAGAGGCTAACATACTTTCCCTACTCCTCATGTGTTCAATTTAAGCTTATTTTGAATGCTTAAGCAAGTCTCTTGTGAACAGGAGTAGGAATATAAATCGTCACTTGTCTCATCTTTGGATGAGGATGAGGATGATGAACTACAAAATTATTCTCCTCACCATGCGATAGAACAAAGTATTATGCAGCCCTGTCAACAAGAGAATGAGGATGATTTTTGTTCAAATTGAGCAATACTGTGAGAAGAACACTTCCATACCTACAGCTAATGTTGCAAATATTGTCTCCATCTTCAAAAAGAAAAAGAAAAAAAAGAGAACCAAGCAACTGCCGAACAGCCAGCCTGACATTTGGGCTCTCAATTTGGAATGGGATTGGAGGCAATATTGTATGGTGTGGCGATCACCCTGCTTTGGCTCAGGTAGAAGATTATTGGCATGTACCAATGAGAGCTGTTGGGAGGCGGAGCCAGAGAAACTAGAAGGGAGGGGTGAGTCAGAGTCTAGTTAGTTCAGTCAGAAGAAAGAGTTTGGAGTTTGAGGCAGAGAGAGTGTTTAAGGAGTGATTAGTCGGAGTGTGACCTGTATTAATTAAGATAGAAGAGGTTAAAGTAAAATACTGAAGCTTTGTGTAACTTTAAGAATGTCCTTAAGAATTAGTCCTAAAACAACTTGTAATCAATAAACCTGTTTCTGTTTAAAAGTTCAGTACTGAATGGACCTCAGTCTTTCATAGGAGATATAGGTTGATAAAGAGATCAACTGGTGGCAGCGTGTTAAAGGGCGTGTTGGGATACTCGTGTGAGCCCTGTGTTTGGTGAAACAAGCAGGGGCCACGGGGTAAACGTCACATATGGTTACTCCAGTCCTTCCTGGAGGGGTGATCTCAGAAGGTGTTGCTAGAGAACTCCTGTTTGACAACTTGGCTTTTAGCTTGTGGTGTCCCTCGGGGTTCTGTTGTGTCCCCCATGCTCTTTAACATATACATGAAGCCACTGAGAGAGGTTTTCAGAGCTTTGGAGTCCAGTTTCAGCAGAATTTTGATGACACCTAACTTTATCTCTCCTTTCTGCCTAACTCCAAGGTAGCTCTTCCTGTTCTAAACCATTGATAATGGACTGGATGAGGGCAAACAGATTGACAATCCAGACAAGACAGAGGTGCTCTTGATAAGTTAAAAGAAAAATAATGCAATATGGAGTCAACCTGTGCTAGATAAGGTTACATTCCCCTTGACCACTCAGGTTTGCAGTGTGTGTGTACTCCTGAACCTGAATGCTCAGGTCTTGGCAGTGGTAAGGAGTGCATTTGCACAGTTAAACCTGGTGCACCAGCTACACTCATTCCTGGAAATCTCTGACTTGACTACAGTGACACATGCCTCTCTTACATCCCTCTTGGATTACTGTAACACACTCTAGATGAGGGTGCCTTTGAAAATGATTCAGAAACTTGAGCTGGATCAAAATGTTGCAGCCAGGCTGCTAATTGCAGCCAGCTACAGGGAGCATATAATTTCCCTGTTACAACAGCTTCACTATCTGTTGGTCTGTCTCCTGGCCCAGTTGAATGTGCTTGTTATGATCTATAAAGCTCCATACAGCTTAGATCTAGGCTAGCTGAAGGACTGTATCTGACCATACAAACCTTCCCATCTCCTAACATCTTCAGAGGAGGCTCTTCTCTCAGTCCCACTGCCTTCACAGGGACATCTGGTGGCAACTCCAAGGCTATGGAATGCCCTCCCTAGGAAGGTTAGTTTGCTTTGTACATTTCTACATTTCTTACATTTGTATTCTGAAATATACATTTTGTACACATTTTAGTTCACTTTTAAAGTCGAGAATTATACCCCCAAATTCAGAGAAATTCAAACATGTTTTCAAGAGTAGGAGTAAAAGAGATCAAGATGAGGCCAGTCCATTCTAAAGTATGGAAAGGACAAAACTCCTGAGCATTCCTTTGTTCCATGGATCCCAATGTAAATGACTTCAAAAATAAGTGCACTTGAGCTGAGACTGCTACTTTGCTTGTAAATTAAAACCAACTTTTTGATGAAAATGAGGCATATTCATTATCTGCCTGTAAGCCAACTGCTGGGTAGCTCAGTGGTTTAGGTCTCTGGTTGTGGAGCCAGAAGTTGGGAGTTTGATTCCCCATTGTGCCTCCTTGACAAAGGCTGGATTTGATGATCCATAGGGTCCCTTCCAGCTCTGCAGTTCTAGGATTATTATTACGAAGTCTTTCCATATAATATCTGTGTTGTTGTTAAATCACATCAGAAACAACATATCCAGACTGTTCCAGGCAATTCATGATTTACCCATATATGGATGTTTCTATATCTGTCTGGAAGCCACCAGTAGGTTCTGTTGATAAAGACCAACCCATTCTTTCTTCTTGTCTCAGAACATCACAATAACCATAATGTCATAAATAACATGTTACACGTGTCTTATGAAATACCTGCATTAACTATCATCATCAATTCTCATTTCTAATTGCTAGGATTAGCAGAAAAATAATATTAATATTTTGAGCCTACCAGTCTATCAGGTATATCATGCATGTTTATGAAATGTTAGGCACAATTATGTATGATTTATTGAGAAATAGACATTCCCTTTTAGGCCACTGTGGTGTAGTTAGTCTCCGAATTGCTTTGAATATTTCATGTCTTCCAGGTATCATTTGACTTTAACTGCACAATGTCACTTTACTTTTCTAAAACCTAAAGATGTAATGATGCATCATTTGTAGTCTGTTGCCAATTATTATTTGTGCAGAAGCTACCTGAACATGTGGTATCGGCAGAAATTAATGGGAATGTCCAACTGTTTCCCATTCCACACAGATTTCGATCTGGTTTCCAAACCAGAATACTCTTGGCCTGAATTGCTAATAAATTGCTTATTAAGGCTGCAACATTACACTCTTGCTGCTTCTTGACATTCTATAGGCCTTAGATGCTGTCAGCCATGACATTTTATTAGAATTTTTGCTTTCCGTTTTAGGATGCAGTTTTACATTTTCACTGATACCTTTCTAATTGGTCTCAGCTACTTAAATATGATTGGCTTCACATCCTCCCCATCTGCTGTTCCTGTTTGCACTCCTTCATGTTTATTTCTTAACTTTTTAATCTTCTAATTAAAATTATTCCTATTTGAAAATAGCTATACCGTTATTAGTGACAGGATTCAATTTCATCAGGTTGTAATAATTTATGCAATTATAATCTTTGTGAATAAGCACTTCAATCTCATTCCTGTTGCATGTATTGATTTGTGCTGCAGAGTATGTTCCCTTCGGATATTGCAAAATACCCATCATCCCCAGCCAGCAGAGACAACAGTGAAGGCTGATAGGAGTTGTTGTCTAGCAATATCTGAAGGGTCACGTGTTCCCCAGCTTTGATACAGGTAATTTCCCCCTGCCAAAGAAGCCCAGTTAATCAAACACATTTACAATTCATGACATATTACACTGTTGTTCCAAACCTGTGTTTCCATCAATGTACATTATATTCAATTTTAAAATAAATGTTTGGGAAATTGAAATGGGGGGAGCATTAAAGTAAAATGTCTACAAGGAAATTTCTTTAAGCTTTTCTTTAGCTCACAGGATCATACTGTACAACTACTGAAACGTCAATTCCAGTAAGTTCAATTAAGGGCGCAATTACCCAGCAAAGGAAGGTGCATTCACTCGCTATGAAGTCGCACCAGGGACTTCAGATCCGTTTGATTTAAGTGGCCACACTTAAACCAAACTGTTTACAGTTTTATTTTTCAGCCCTGCTGGTGACACTATTCGAAGAACTACACCAATAGGCAATGAGCCTTTTCTTGTCTTTACTGTTAGATTCTGAAATGGGGCTTGGCCTTGTTAAATGGTTAAAAATAAAATAAAATAACAAGAGGTTGCTCAGGAGGAGAAGCTTTAAAAAAATAGCGTTGGGAGAGAGGCTTTGCTGGCGGAGTATGTATTGGTGCTGGTCTGTGTGTGTGATTGTACCTTCATCCTCCCTTTCTGCATTAATCCAAGGGATCACATGTTTAAAACTATTAGAAAGGATTCAAAATTTTAAAACGTAGAAGGTCCCGTGTTGGACAGAAAAAGCTACAGATTGGGGAGGAGGGACTCTGGACTGATTCTAATTTCCTGTTGCATTGTTGGATCAATGGGAAAAACTACAAATCAACCTTTCCCAAACCCATAGTATTTTCTGTAGCTTTTGGTAATGTGGTTGCCTCCTAACTTTTGAATGACTGAATATAGGAATTCAACCTACAAGTTGTCTGTTTTAAGTTTTCTATTGCTTTCGTTGCTCACTTTTCCTATAAAGCATTGCAAATATCTGGTGTGCAGTTATTAAATGTATTTGAATATAAAGCACTGCCAAGATGATACAGTAAATTCCATGTGAATTTATGTCCAAACATTGACGCTTAAGACTGCAGCCTAGCAATTCAACCCTATGCACATTGTCTTGAAGTAGGTCTCATTTAATTAAAAGAGAGTTTTACTCTCCTATTTCCTCCATCAGGATTCCAGTTCTTCAAATGGAAAGCTGGCTGGACAGCTCAGTGGTTTAAGTATCAGACTCCAGAGCCGGAGGTTGGGAGTTTGATTCCTCACTGTGGCTCCTGTGAGTAGAGTTAGCCTGTGTGGCCTTGGGCAAGCTACCCAGTCCCAGGATGCCCCCAGAAGAAGGATATGATAAACCCCTTCTGAGTACCGTCTACTTAAAAGGGTCACCATAAGTTAGAATTGACTTGGCCAGCACACAATTATTATTTTATATTCCTCTATTTCTTCCCCCAGGATTCCAGCTCTAAATTTCTATCCTTTAACCTTCACAAATGGAGAGCTGGAGTACAGGAATGCTCAGAGCAATTTTCTAAAACAAACAGTTGAATGCAATGCAGTAGTAGCTTTTGCAAACCATCTTGGATTTGAATATATTTCTATATCACTAATTTCATCTGACCTTTCTACTATTAACTTCAAATGTTTAAACAGTTCCAACCTTGAGCTTTGAAATAATGGGCCACTGAAACTGTTAATAAGAATGGATTTAATAATACTCGATATATACTGCGACAGTGTTGGCAACTGTTTCTGCTGCTATTATTAAATTTTGATAAACAGAAATGCCAAAAGAAAGTTAGTGTCCCTTGTTCTATAAGATGTAGCTATTGTTAAGAAAATTTATGCATAGCTTTATTACCTGCTTGTAAGCTTTCCAGTATGCCATAAAATGTACCATTTAATCAATTTTAATGGGGTATTTATTAAACTGATGTTTTTAATGGAATAGGAAGGAGAACTATTTTCTCCATAGAAGGAAACCTGGTCATCCACTAAACAAAGATTTTGGGCAGAGTTGAACTGGCATGTCATGATGGTTCAACAAAGCAATGAGACAAGTATATCATTCTCAGTGAGAGGAATGTTCCACAAGAACTTTCTAATAGAAAGGGAAGTAGGATAAGCCTCTAGCTTTTTTATTTTTCCCTGTATTTTCCCACTGAGGAGAACTGGAGCACTGGAAGAAGGAATACAATGTGGCTTTCTATATGAGGCTGGTTTACCAAGAGATCAGTGGGTGCTTACCATAGTCACAGCACAAGCACAGCATCCATTTCCCTCTAACGCATAACCTTGCATGCAAATAGTATTTGATCACCATAATAGAAGAGGTGGCTGAAATGTTCTAGGTCTCCCTCAACTCCCAAAGCAGTTGTAGTTTCATCTGCATTTGTGCTTAAGCACAACAATGCTTGTTCAACAGCTTTTCTATTCATACTGCAGAACAGAAGAGTCAGAAGTTAAACAAAATCAGGTGTTCTATGTAGCATAATCCTCTTATTTATATATTAATTCCTTTTCTAAAAAACTATTTTGCTTAATGCGAAGAATTATGGTGGAAACTATGGTTGTGCACCCACTTCTGCATAACCCAATTCTGAACCAAAATGAGGCTACTGGAATAGTGTCCTGGATTAAAACAGAGAGACCCAATTTAATTCCAGAGTAGATCCGGGCAGCCCAAAGCACTCCAAAAGGATTTGAGGGCTAGATTTAAATTTTTAAAAAAGAAAACCACCCTGCATCCCCCTACAGCAAGGAAAGGAGCTTCCCAGCAGTCTCCAAGCACTATGAGTGTGAGGAGGATCCTTGCATGAAGTCAGCAGCAAATACACTGTTTTGCAAGTTCATTCATCCCCATTTGGTTAGCTGGTAAATTAGAATATCTTGTTTAGACATAGATTTACTCCATAATCCCCTTAGTTTTTGAGACTGTGTGTGAAAGAGAGACAGAGCAGCAGAGACCATGATGGATTGCACTTGTGTATGGGCTTTGAATGAGCTGAGCTATAGGCACTTTTACTACAGTAAGGTCTCTCTTTCAGTAACTTTGCTTTCTTCCTCCACACCCTACATTTTTCTTTTCCTCTTTCTATATCAGCTTTGCTTGGATTTTATTTTTATTTTTTATTTTTATTTTTTTGCATTTCCTTTGCTGAATGAGGTGAGGGAGGGAACTATTGTGCAGCTTTTGCTACTGGTTACTGGACTCATAACCAGTCTAGCTTGTCATGTGGAATGGTCTCTCCGCCAGGCGCGAAGCTGCCGTGGCAGGAGCGCTTTGTCCTCCCATCCGGAGAACGGATCGGGGTGGATGTTGCTGCCCTCAAAGAGGGCGGAGGTACTAAACCTTTAAAAATAGGAGTCCCTCTTTGCCCGGCCTCTTTTGCATCGGCTGAGCAAAGAAGGAAGCTGCGCTGCCCCGAAGAAGCGGTTTCGCTTTCTCCGCATGCGGCAAAGCGGGAAGCCTCCGATTTTCAGGGTCGCACATTGGCGCAGCCCCTGGTTGTCCCCCTTTTTAATTTTATAAACTGTTATAGTTTTGGATTTTCTGTTTCCTCTCTGGCAATTTGTTTAAAAAAAAAGAAGAAGAAAAGAAAAGAAAAAAGACAAGAGAGAGAGGAAGTATTTAATGATTAGTCACTTCCGGTAGGAAGCCTGAGGGGATGACCTGTAAATTGTTGTTATAATTGTTGACTGTATTTATTTTTGGTAGAGTGGCGGATATATATTTTATATGAAAAAGAGAGAGAGTGAAAAAATGATTGGTTGGAAGGAGACCATTAGATTTATTTGTTAAATAACTGGTTTTTATATATATATAAATATATATAAATAAATATATATTTAAATATATATTTTAAAAAAGAAAGAAAGAAAGAAAGAAAGAAAGAAAGAAAGAAAGAAAGAAAGAAAGTCGGCTGCTTTGCCCCCTGTTGGGTTTTACCTTGTTTAAAAAAAGGGGGGAGGAGAGAAGAAATTATAATAGTAAGAATTGGGTTGGTTGCCACGTCCCCTCCTGGGCTCTACTTACTTGTTTTCAACGATAAAATTTTTATAGTAATATCAATATTAATATTAATAATAAGGATAATAAAAAGGAAACCTATAGCCAGCCGGATGGCTAGCTCAGTGGCTTAAGGTTTGGCTGGAGCCGGAGGTTGGGAGTTCGATTTCCCACGGGGCCTCCTGAGAGTGGAGCCGGCCTGTTTGGCCTTGGGCAGGCTGCACAACAGTCCTATGGCAACCCCCAAGGGATGGGAGAGGGAAGCCACTTCTGAGTACTTGTACCTGGAAAACCCTGGAAAGGTTGCCATAAGTTGCAATCCACTTGAGGGCATACTTTGATTCTTAGCAGAGCCTAAGTTGACAGTTGAAACATCATGTTTTTAGTTCTTTGATGTAATGTTGTCACAAATTGCTTTTTTGAAAAGGTGTGTGCAACAAGGAAGGAGTGTTCTGCATCAGCAAGAATGTCTTTGGTGGAATCAGCAGGCAACGGTCATTAGACTGTGAATATCGACACTGAAAGGGGCATCAGGCCTGATACCACAGCAACCAGACTTTGGCTGTGCCACGGCAGGCTTTGGCAGACAGGAGTAAGAGGTACCTTCCAACAATGCTAGTACCAGCGCTGCCAGTTGCAAGTGAGGTGGCAACCACATTCACACACGCATTCAAAGGGATGTGGCCTTGGGGGGAATTTAGCCTCGAATGACTGTCGGTTACATACCCTGCTGTGCATAATGCATGTAAAGCCACTTATGTGGCATTGGGCAGGCTGCACGATCCCTGGAAGTAGGATGCTGGATATGTGGAGCACCTCATGGTCCAGCCACATGTCTTAGGGATTGCCCTGGACCAGGTGGCCACAGCGATGGCGGCGGTCCCAAGCGGTAGCCATCCAGCTTGGCTGCTGCTTCACAAGGGCCCCAGTCCAATAAACCTGTCAACACTAGTAACTGGTTGCTAATATATCCAGATAGAGAGTCATCCTGATATTCTACAGGATGGATTTACATTTGGTTTTAGGATCACGTGCAGGTAGTCAGGGTGGCTAATACGGCAATAATTGAAAATCAGTGATGGGTACAGTAGACGTTGTTTGGGATAAAAATTGTCAGAAGTTGATGAAGGGCAGATGGCTGTACCTTTCTCCGGGCCAGCCGTACAAAATTGCGGTTCTCCTCATTGGGGGTGATCTTTGAAAAAGTCCTGGATGGGTTTTTATCTCATTCATCATTTAATTTTCTAGCTGGGGAATCCGTCAATGGCAGGATTGCTCATTGTTCTCAGCTCATTGTTGGAATGGATGCCGAAGCGCAGGGCAGAGTGTTCACATGGACTTTTCAAGTAGTGCCAAGGGACCTTAGGGTTCCTTTAGCTTCCATTGAGGGAGCAGCAAGACGTAGTAGGTCACTGCATCTTTTTTGTGCAAAGTGATTGCTCCAGGCAGGGTTTCTTCATGGAAGGCTGTGCAAAACCAGGAAGGGTTAACGAACCCGCACCACAGATGGCTACTTTCTGTGGAAACAAAGCGGACCTGCGCATTTGGTTACAGTTATTAGTTAGTTTTAATTTATTTTTGTTCTAGAGAGACTAGGGCGCTTAGGTTTAGAGTTTTTTCTAATCTGATTCTGCTGGGTCAACGGGATACCGAATTTTAGGGCTGATGGAGTGCCGGCTTATGGCCGATGGTGTGGCGTGACTTATAAGTCACCTGTGATCTCCATTCTTGGATTTTTGTCCAATATTGGAGCCCTACGGCTACCAGCTGACATTAGGCCAATACTGCCGTCATATCTGGTGCTCACACAGCCGTGTGGAGGCATCACACTTCAAGTGATGGAGGTTGGCCCATAGCTTTTGGAGTGGAGTGACTCTGAAGTCGCCTGGGTCCTTACATTCATGGAATTTTATTTACAGTATTGGGAGCCCTATGGCTTTGAGCTGTCATATGGGCTAATTTTGGCCGTCATGCTTTGGCGTGACAACAAGGAAATGGCCATGATTTAAATACCCTTATTTCAAGTCACAGAGTGCTGGCTTGGCCGATGGAAAGGCGTGACTTGAAGTCATCTGTGATTCCCTTCTCGGGATTTTACCATTACTGGAAGCCCTATGGGCTACGAGATGACATTGGGCCAATACTGGCATCCTATTTGGTTTTCACACAGCGGTGTGGAGGCATCACCATCAAGTGATGGAGGCCAGCACTTAGGCCGAAGGAGTGGAGTGACTCCGAAGTCACCCGTGGTCTTACATTATTAGAGGTTGTTCCAATTTTGAGACCCCTATGGCTACGAGTTGATATTGGGCCAGTACTGGTGTCATATTTGGTGATCACATGGCGGTGTGGAAACATCACCATCAAGTGATGCAGGCCGGACCTAAGGCCGAAAGAATGGAGTGACTCCAGTTACCCGTGATCTTTCATTATAGAGATTGTCCTGATATCGGGACCCTTAGGGCTACGAGCCGACATTGGGCCAGTACTGGTGTCATATTTGGTGATTACACGGTGGTGTGGAAGGACCACCATTGAAGGATGGAGGCCGGCCCTAAGGCTGATGGAGTGGAGTGACTTTGAAGTCACCAGTAATTTTACTTTAGTGGAGATTGTTCCAATTTGGGTGCCTTATGGCTTGGTGCTGACATTCGGCCAATTCTGCCATCATAATTGATGTGACTTCAAAGCTGTGGTCCATCTAAAAAACACCCACACATATATCAGAGGATTACGCAATTGGTGAGCCTTCCCGTTGTGCTGTTTGTAGGGTAACCTGGAGTGGCTTGCCATACGCTTGGCATAAATGGGGAGCTGTGTGACACCCTGTCCCGACAACAGCTCTACCGTTTCAGGGCGTTGGCTCAGGAAGCTCAGGCTCAACCTGAAATATTGCGATAGGAGACATGGAGCATTGGAAGGGTGAAGCCAACAGGGCAAGCAGTTTAGCAGCCACTCCTAGTTCCCAGTGCAGCTATGAAACTGCATGTGCGGAATATTTTGCATTTGCTGTTACAAAGGCTTGGGTAGACCATGGCCTATAACACCACCCCTATGTCCCCCAAAACTTGTTCAGTAAGGTTAGGTTTGAGAGGAGATTTGCACGGGACAACATGGGGTCAAATTTTTTAAAGCAGAGACGCATTGTGCAATTTTGGGACGTTTAGAATTAGCAAGCTGATAAGGGCATCAATTGTTGATAATTCAAAAATCAGCAATAGATGGACGACTTATTGGTCTCCGTAGACAGAGTCTTGTTTCATCTCCATCAATCTAAGTTGGATCAATTATGGTGGTAAGCCTTAGACATTTTTCATTTGAGGAACCTTGCCCAGTTAGGGCCTTATCTGCCTATGTTGAGTTTGGGTGACCACGGCAAGGAATCTATTTCGCCATAAGGATGGCTCTCACCTCACAAGGTCCCAGTTTCGCCTGTCCCTTCCTGGGGGCTGCTCACGGCAGGCATTGTGGGATTGTAATTTGGCACCCACTCATTTTGGAATGGTTGCAACATCTGCAGCAGCAGCTCTTACTGTGGATGTGAGGAAGACCAGTTAGGAAGTAGGCAAGTGTCTTCATGCAAGTTAAAAATTTACATTTCTCTTCATCAATAGACTCCAGGCAGTTGCCACCTGGTGTGAGTCACTTTTTGTGGCCATAGTATATACATTCGGTGGTGAAGTACCCTTTGCGTATCAGTTGGGGCCGCAATTTAGGCCTTGGTGCTTGGGCCGCATGCGGAATGGTAGGGGAAAGGAGGCATGCTTGGGGACCAGCTGAAGAACCTGGTACCCCAGAGTATGAGCGAGGCTCCCCCTGAATTTTATTGTTTGTTCACCAGGGATGAATTGACTTGGCACAGAACAGGCAGGTCATTAATATTACAGGCAATTGAGGTCTTGCAGGCCATACAGGACAAATTTCCAGCCCATAGTCTGATATGATTAAGTATACCTCAAGATATGGTTTTGGAAGATTGATTGCGATCTTCAGTGCATTGACTGTGCAATGCATGGTGTGAATTGTGAAATAGCTGGGCATTAAAGGCTGGATTGGTCATTGATTATGACCTGTACATAAGAGTTCGCCAGCCAGAATTTTACAGAAATGACGGGGTTGGCTTGTCTGATACAGTTTTGGGCCTTTTTATGAGAGACCTACAAGGGGGCCTTTGGGCTGAAATTTTCGGCTGTGTTGGTGGGCTTGGGGCATATAAATAGCCCCATGCCTTGGCGGGGAGTGCGAGGGGAAGAGTCGGGGTGAGTTCATGGAAGTCACAAGGTGAATATTCCATCTCCTTGTCAGGTGGTGCCAATAGGGCTGCTGACGAGAGGTGGGTTCTCCATGGGGGGACCTCCCGGGCAGCAGTTCACCTAGGGTCATGAGGCTCGGTGGGCTGGAGCGTTGGGGGGTAACCCTATCACCAGGCACCTGAATACGTGCTGTACAGATGACAGCACGATTCAGAAATAGGAACTCGCCTTGCTCTTGAATGATCCGGATGTAAAGGCTACACCGGATTTGGAGATAATATCGCACTACGGTAGGCCCCCTTGTAGATTGGGATTTTTAGTTTAAATAGTTAATAAAGTTGTGGCCCAAGTTTTAACCCAACAACCTGTGTCTGTCTCTTTATTCCGGGCTAGGGGGACAAAATTACATTTTGAAATTTTTAGGCTTTTGCCAAAGACATTCCTGTGAATTTGCTCTCTTGTGCTTTTTTGCTCATACATTTTCTTGGGAATAGATTGGATTGTCAAATTTGGAGTCAGTAAAAAATAAATAAAAATTCAACCCTGCCAATTTATTCTCTGAGAGACTGTCCTTCCAAAATGTCTTAGTGGCTACTAGATTCCTACAGTTTATACATCATATGGCCTCTGTCATTTGGATTGCTACATTTTGCTTTAGAGAAACAAAACTCATTTCTGCTCAAGAAAAATGAAAAGAAAGATGATGGCATGCCTTTCTATCTGTCTGCCCATCCAACCACCCAGTCTTCTTTGCCTCTTTCCCCTGCTTTTGCTGCTGGTCGTCCCCTATCTTCCATTACAATACTGTAATTCTATGCCTGCAAGCCTGGGGAAAAAAAGTTTTCTATTCTGTCCTGGATGCCTATTTTTCCCTTTGTCTAACCCACCTGTCTTCCAATAGGGTGATGGTCATGGTGCTGCCTCTGCTGCCACCATATAAAAGATAAGTATTGTATTTATAAAAATCATCATCATTATCTTAGAACTGCAGAGCTGGAAGGGACCCTATGGATTATTGAGCTGAGCCCCTGTCAAAGAGCACAATGCGGTATTGAACATCCAACCTTTGGCTCTGCAGCCAGATAACAAAATCACTCAGCTATCCAGCAGTTCATTTTTTAATGTTATAAGTAGAGATGGGGGTATTTGTATATGAATACGAATATCCCCGCACAGCTGGACTTAATGAGGGTCTGGCTCCTGGGGCCAGACTGTCCATTCATCTGTCTGGCGATGGTGTCTCCCTACACGGCTGCTGAGTGGTCAGCCGAGCAGAAAGAGAGCAGCACTCCAGGAGAGATTGGAAGGTTGAGCAGGGCTGCCACCAGATGCATGAGTGGACAGTTGAGTCCCAGGGGCCAGACCCTCGTTAAGTCCAGCTGCGCGGGGATATTCATATTTGTATACGAACATGAATACCCCCATCGCTAGTTATAAGTACTCTTTCCAACTGAGGTTGTTATCAGTCCACTCTTCTAGAATCTCAGATCCCATTGGAGACCAGAATTCGTGAGATGGAGATATTCTGGGTGGGTTGGTGCTAAGTCTTTCAAGAAATAATGCAGAACCTTTTACTTCTGCCATGCATGGGAAAAATGATGCAAGACTGTGGGCAGAATTAGGAGAAAAAAATGCTGGTGTTTATCAGACAAATACATTGTGATAAGAAAGGTAACAGAAATCCTAGTTGTAGCTAGATGCAGGGAGCCATGACATCTCAAGAAATAAAACGAGTTCTCCCCTTCATCTTCTTCCAGAAAGAGTCAAGAAAGAACTGTGAAAAAGAACGAAGTGGTATCAGCAACACTAAGAATGTCTGGCTAGAAAGAAGGTTGAAAGAAGGTTGACATAGAACAGAGCAGATAAAAGAAGTCCAGGAAATCTGAGGAGGTCCTTCTCTTGCTGTTTACTGCTACCCATGCAAAGACATGCATTTTCTTGCACCCAGTCATCTCTGACATTCTCCATCTCCTCCATGAGATTGTCCATTCCAAGGCCAAGTTGGACAGTTCCCAAACACACATGACTCTCCCTATGTCTATATGAAAATGAAAGGAACCTGAGTAGTGGAAGAAACTGCATTGCTAGTGGCAGAATGTCTGCCCTCTTTCTTCAGCATTAGCCAATTCCATGTTGCCAATACAAGCTGGTTAGTGAAAACACAAATATTCCTCCCCCATATTATGTAGGGCAGAAGGAAAATCCTTCTCAGGTGGTAAAAGAATTTAACTCCTGGGTGGCACAAGTGCTGCCTTTCTTCTCATCTGGAGTCAGTTTATTGCAGCACATGCCGTGTTGGCCAGTGCACACATTCTACTATAATTACTGCTTTGTGATCACTTCTGAAGAATGATTTTAACTGGAGAAGCACACTGCCTTTATAATGACAATTCCTGGATACTACATGGCATAGGTCAATCTGTCCCACACATTGGCTTTTGTTGCGTTGCTCAAAGTTTTCTCCAGGGAAACACATCAGAATCAGTTGTGTCCCACCAATAGTATTCTTCCAAATCTCTTTTCTAAATTAGTAGAAAATGAATCATTTCTACCTTATGCAATGAGAAGTAGGATAGAAAACCACAATTGTCAGCCCATAATTGGCACCATACATTGTCCTCTTGAGCAAAAGGCACAAGTAGAGTCCTTAAGCTTTCAGAAGGTGGCAGGATTAAGAAGTGGAATCCCAGCGTCATACCTGTCATAAAAATAATACCTATAATAATACCTGAAAGATATGTCACACTTTCCCTTTCAAGAGATCTGTCAGACAGAAGCTTCATTTAGAAAGAGCAAGGAGCAGTACCCTTTCTTCCTTCCCTCCCATCATGTTTCAGGCCACATATCATGATAAAACTAATGCACTTAACTGTGGTAGATATGTATGCTAAGGGCATAAATATTTCTTTAATAATAAGAGGGGAGGAGGGATATAGGTCTGAATGCAGACCCATATTCCTAAAGCCCAGGACCTATATCTCCGAAGCCAGATTGTTGCCAGATATGGTCTGTATCCAATTAAGTCAACTGCTTGTACAGTCATGTAATCCAGCACAACTGCCTTAGTCAGGACTTTCACATTTTTCTAAGGTTATGTTGGATTTATCATTGCACAATTCCACATTAAGCCTTTCCACATGTTATGATAGGGCCAAAGCTAGTCCAACACCAAAAGACTTGCCTGTCTCACAGAATTTGTATGAATACAGGAGCTGCTTCATATGAAAACAGTATACATTTCTTTGCCACTACACACATACAGACGCTTCCAATTCTCCATCACAGAATGACCACTTGTAAAAGGGAAAACAAAGAACCCATTTGGGCTTCATAGCTGCATGACTAGGCATAATCTATGGATGTTTTTATATGTAATTCATTACATGTGACAATAATAAATTCCACCATGTGTTTCTCACTTTCCTCTTTTTATATTATACTTTTTTTAAAAAAATCTGTGTGCTTGGGTTCTCATTTTTGTAAAATTCGACTTCTATAATTGTTGAAGCTCTGGCATTTCAGCAAAGGAACACCACGGTTTCTGTTGCATATTTAATACATCACTACTTTCCAGGTTTTGTAAATGATCCAGTTATCATCTCCCTCCCACTGAGAAATACATTAACCAAATGATAATGACAACAACAAAAACAAACAACAAATTCCTGTATCACTTTACAGTCTACCTATAAATGAATGACTTAAAAAGCTGGCGTAGCTACATATTTCATTATTAGGGAATACCTTTAATAATGTTAAGGAGAACATGATTCAAAGGATGGATATAAGCAGGAAAAAGCCAAGGCAGCCCCACAGCTGCATGGCCCTAAAAACAACTCCAGATGCATCTCTGCTGCCAGCCAGAAGAGGAAGTAGTCAAGGAGCCAACTGAGATGACACTGAAGAGTTAGCAACAGACCCAGATGCTACTGCTGGAAAACACATTTCAGACTTCGGCATCTGGCTCCTACTTTTGCCAAATATGCCCTGTTTGTTTCCACAGCTGTTAAATGTGTTTTCTGCAAAAGGACAGAGCTTGAGGATAGAAAGGTCAGCAACTGATGTTTCAGTGACTGTGAGAGGCAGTAGGAACCCAACACATCACTTAACAACATTAACGATTTGGCTTATAAAAGTATCTCTGCTTATTTAGAAGAAAGATGAGGTGTGCTTGGATGAATCACATACATGCATTTAAATGGAAGTGTTCTTTTTTTTTACTTCAAAGCACTGTAGACAATTATAGAGGGGTTAATGAATGCATTCCTTGCGTGTAAACTTAATTTTCTGCTCCTCTTCCTCCTCCTCTCTCTGTATATCAATATATTAAATTACCTGGCGATAATGAACTCCACCCAGCAGAGAAGATTATTTTAGGTGAAAATGAAATCTACATTGTGGTTTATTTGCCTGCTGGTAGGCAGGTATGATAATTCATCATCAAAATTCACTTAAGTACTTGTATAGATCAAACACATTAGACGGAGGTGTTTTTTTTTCAGATTAAAAATACTGCAGAAAGTTTAACAAACCTGTCAACAATGAAGGTGAACAGAACAAAAAAAGCACACAGATTTTAAAAGGCATTTTTAAAAAGGTGTTATATATTTAGTTCATCTTTTGGAAAATTGCTTTCCTATTAGATAGACAGACAGACAGATATTCATATTGTATAACATCATTCTTCACCAGAAGCTGGGTCACCAGATGACAAATTGGTTAGAACAGCTGTGATTGCAATTCAAGTATGAGATAGCTGCGATCTGTGTCAGTGAAATCATGAGTCATGAACACCAGGTACATATGGTAGGTTTGAGCTTGGGCACACTAAGCCTTAACTCGTCGTATAAGTTCAATGTCATAGCATACTAATGAAAAAGAAATCCTGCACCAGACCAAGTCAACCACGGAAACAGGAGTTTTCCAGCAGCAACTTTGAGTCAGTCAGATCCGCTTACTGGTTCCTCCCAAAGAGAGATTTCCACCTTTAATCTTTAACAACTTTAATAGTTGTTTGCTAAATTCCAAGGACGTACCACTGCTATCAGATTCCAAGGAGCAGATGTACAGTAGATAGTAGGCAGCAGTGAGGCAGTATCTAGACAGTGAAATCTGCTGCTTTCTTGAGAACTGAAGAACCTTATGCTCCATAGTAGGAGGGTAGCTAGCTGTGATACTAAATTTAAACCAAGACCTTTCTTGTGGTACCTGCTGTACTCTCCAGGGTGCTGAACCAACTCTGTTATAGATCTCCATCTATGAACTACATTTCCTTGAGTTTTCTTGCTTAAGACTTTGCTGGAATGATGGAATACCTGAAGAGCGAGGACTTTCAGATATTTAAGCATATCAGATATATATGTTCATATCTGCCAGTCTTGTTAAGTTTGTCAGCTTCCCACTGACAGTATTGCTCTGTTCTGTTTCTGTATTGGACTGTGATTCTTTTCCACCAAATGAAAATTTGTGCACATTTGCTTGTGGGTACTTCTTCAAAATGTATGCACTTCTTTAATGTATGTAATTTAAGTGCATTTTCCACTGATTAATGTGTGTCTGTTTCCATTTTAAAAATTGTATGCATTTCCCCTCTCTGAAATGTATTGGAAGCTTTTTGCAAGGCCATGTAGCTAGCACAAATAGACGAACACACTCTTTCCCTACCAGAAGCTTTGCAGATGTATCAGTTTCTGAGACAAGATGTATTCAGTTCTACTGGCAGTGTTGGGAGATGGGAGTTGTGAATTTCCATATAGAAATATGAAACCAGTGAATTTGGTTCCTACCCTTATATTAAGAAATGTGTTTTTTATAATATCAAGTTTATACCTACCAACTAACATAAGATGCAGTCAATGTAAACTTGAAATACATCACATTATAATACCACTGAAAGCCAATACAGGAAACTTTTGCTCATTAAGCCGTGGTGGGAAACCAGCAGTATAGATCTGCATTTATTTTAAACATACATTAAACATGAATTCTCATTGTTTATTAATTTTAAAAGTAAAATAATGAAGGAGGATATGCACAAACAAAAACAAAACTGAAGTACATTCGTTCCTAATTTTATTGGCTTTTAACAGGTTTTAATTAGTGGCATTGTTTTGTACGGAATAAGTATTTCACAGAAAAATCATAAAGAGAAGGAAAGATGGAAGTGAGATTGACACAGAAAAAAATCTATTTCGAATGATCTCTGCAAGCCAGAAGAGGTTTCTGGTAGAAAAGAGACAATGGTGATCACTGAATCTATTTTGAAAGCTCTTTTTAATTTAATGACAAGGTGGGTTTGTGGGTATTTTAATCAATTACAAAATAGAGAGCCTTTTTACAGTATATTAAATGGACAGATCTGATGCACTACACACATAGCAGAATATCTGTGTGCTTCACACCATTTTGATGGAAAAGTTTAGAAGCTGAAGTGGCTAGATTTTCTACCAAAACTATTGGGGTGAAGGAATTTGAATGAATGCACTGATTTAATTCAGATGGGGTGGGGACACAAAAACCTTTGAAATGAGAACCAATGATAAAATAAAACTTTTTCCTTGCAAACAAACAGAAAGAACAGTTAGGCCCCACCAATCTCTGGTCAACAATGGCCAGATATTACTGAGCTGGGTTAATGCAAAGCACCAGAACAATATGATCGGTCAGGACAATGCACTGGCTTAATAACTGTGACTTGACTATATCATTTGTTTTACCAGTTCAGCAGTTCAGAAGATCAGCCTTCTAGTATCTTTTGAATTAGTAACCATGTCACCATAAGGAATGCAATGTAGCATCTCAGGCAAGAAGCTGGATTTGTGTAGCTCATCCTTCAAGCAACTTTACTGCTCTTTGCCAGCTGAAAAGGTCAAGAAATCTATAAACAACTTTGCGTCTTTCAATTACATGCAATGTTAAAATCATAGCTAATCTGGATATCCCCTGGCCTTGTTTAGTTTGAAGTTCCATTCCCCATTACATTATGGTTCCTTCCACTCCTCTCTAGGGTGTGGTAAGCAGATACTGTCTAGGTACACACTATGCTTTCACTACAGAAGAAATCCCATTATTTGACTAAGAATTTATTTAATTGCTGACCTAGCTCTTGTATTTTGAATATTCTACTAAGTTCAAACTAGCCACATCAAGATTCCTTTCACTCTGCAATTTAATCAATGTGGTTATAAACTGAAGCATGCTAGTAACGGTAAGAAATACACTCACAGATGTGACAGAAATTAGTATTAGTTCCTTCATATTCAATGGGAGGGCATCATTTCTCCAACTTAAACTGGAAAGGCCAATTCGCCCAAATAACCCCACAGAACAGTCAGTGGAATGGAATGGCTGAAGCCCATTCATTACTAGTTATACGAAGGTTCAAGGGGAAAAATGGATGCACCAGTCATTCATGAATTTGCTTTCTGTTTGATTAATCAACCACACTTGGTTAGAATTCTGAAAAGAACCATAAAAATAATACATAGATCTGCAGTCTTTGGGGTGTTTCGTTCATTTCCTTTTCCTTTTCAGTTACTTTTTTCATATATGTATACAGAGATAAGCAGTGTATTCTCCTGCCAAGATTGTGAAGAATGATAATAGCGGGGGACAAAAGACTTCCTTTCTTGTGATCAAAATTTTAAGTAAGTAGAACACCTGTAGAAACTCACAAAAATATGCCTTGGAAACTTTTCTCAGCTGCTCCCATGTCCCAAGCTACTGTCCCTGACTTTCATGCTTATTTCAAATGTGACAAGAATCTCTTTCTTCCATTTTCCCTTTTTGATGTTTTTATTTTAAAGATAGGGAAGTACATCATGTGGAGAGAAAGTTTTGTAGCAGTCAGGAGGAAAGGGAAGCCAATTGTCTGCAGTTTCAGCAATTTGTAAGGATGCACCATAGCCAAAGGCAGCACAGCCCTAGGCGCACATGTACAGCCGCAGTGGTACAGAGCACCCGTACCAAAGTGGGCAGCATGAAACCATGACACTCTGCTCCTACATCTGTGTCAGACATTGCAAGGTCAAGTGATGTCACTAAGAAACACTTTAGTGAGTGGGAGGAAAAGAAATTGGTGATGAGGGGAACTGGCAATAGGGTTAAAAATGCTGCAGCCTGAGAAACCTGTACCCTGATTTTCACTTTCCAGCCATAGAGAATTTCTCTCTGTGAGAAGCATTCTCTCATATAAGCCAATATTTTTGCCGAAAAAATTTAGAAGAAAAATAGCTGCCTCTGCCCCCCTCCCCCATCCTGTTGTCTTTCCACCAGCAGGCAAAGACCTTTCTCTTCAGGCAGGACCTTGGCAACTGAGAGCTCATTCAGATGGACATTTGTCTTTCTGTTTAGTGCAATGCAGGTCAGTTTGGCTGATTCTTTTTTCTGGCGACCACACAATGAGTGGATCAATTTATCCCTAGGGCATCCCAACCTACACCTTTTTGAAAAGCTTCTACTTTTTTGGAGAACGCTGATGTGCTCTAGTTTAGTCTGTTCCCAGTATGTATGATTGCTAGGAACAGAATAAAATCAAGCCTTGAAGCTCTCAAATCTGCCAAGGCTCCTTCTGGTCTGGATTTCTGGAATCCAGAAGTGACTTAATAAACGGGTCACTTCAGGATATTGGCAAATTGAACACTTCCTCTGTTCCTTTGCTAAGGGGCAGGGGATATATTTTTTTTGCATTTGCTAGATTGTTGCTGTTGCACCAAATTACTTAGACTAAATTATTATTATTTTCTTTGCTGTTGTGTGAAATGCCATTTGAAATTATGGCTATGGGCAGTTTTTCACTTGACACTACCGACAAGGCAAATGCAGGATAGTAAACTTCCCAAAGATGGCAAGACCACAGGGAAAATACAGGCAGGAAAGTTTTAATCTACTGTGCGAATGGTAATGAGGATATTCTCATCCTGGCAGGTAGGCCAGGGCACCTCTCAGCCTGTAGAAAGGACTTTCCTATGGCCAATTCCCCTGTAAATGTAGGAGGGGCTAGTTCCAAGTCAGAAGGAGAGGAAGGGAGTCATGGGAAGAAGATAGAGAATGTTACCAAACAGGAGGAGTGACCTCTACAGGAGAGGGAGAAGGGGAAGATAAAAGGTGGAGGAAGTCAGGTAGCAGGAGGAGGTGGACAGGTGGAAAGACATGAAGGAGAAGGCAGACTGGGAGGCCTGTAAAGCAGAAGTGGGAGAAGCTGTGATGGAGACCAGCAACAAGGTTTTCTAGGTAATAAAATGGTAGAGATGGTAGAGATGGTAGAGAGAGAGAGAGGACCTATGGATACAACTATGGGTGCCACCTGAGCAGGCGAGAGATGTAGACATGCTAAGCCCCCTTCAAAGCCCTCTTTCTGGGGAGAGTGTGTGAGAACTGAGAGATGCAGAAAGGCACAAGAGAGGGAAGTAAAAAAGAGCAGGTGTCCCTGTTCAGTTTCCAAATCTGAGCCAGATTGAAGTGGATCCTATACCATCCCACTCAGGGAAAAGGCAGATGGTGAAGGTGAAATCACCCTCAAAGATTGCATGACTCTTGCCATCAAACTCCCTTCTTGGCATACCCCCATGACATCTTCTGCATCCTGGATGAGCAAAATGACAGCCCACAGACATTCCCAAGAGTGAAAGGAACTCTGGGTTGTGTGTGACTGTTGTTGATTTCAATATTTATTGGCTGCCCCCCCCCTTGTTCCAGTTCAATAAGCCCTGTTACTAGCATTTGGTCTCTGAGCATGGAACCTATAAAAGAAGATGGCACGATGGGACACGTTGGTAGAGTTGGGGGCATTCACATCTACCCATAAATCTTGCTGTCCAAATAAGGTAAAGGTAAAGACATTTAGTCCAGTCGTGTCCGACTCTAGGGGGCAGTGCTCATCCCCGTTTCCAAGCCGTAGAGCCAGCGTTTGTCCGAAGACAGTTTCCGTGGTCACATGGCCAGCATGCAAATGCGAGTAGATAAATAGGTACCACCTCAGTGGGAAGGTAACGGCGTTCCGTGTCTAGTCGCAGACACGGAACGCTGTTACCTTCCCACCAAGGTGGTACCTATTTATCTACTTGCATTTGCATGCTTTCGAACTGCTAGGTGGGCAGGAGCAGGGACAAGCGACGGGAGCTCACTCCGTTGCGTGGATTCGATCTTACGACTGCTGGTCTTCCGACCCTGCAGCACAGAGGCTTCTGCGGTTTAACCCGCAGCGCCACCACGTCCCATGTCTGTCCAAATAGATCCCTTCAATTGTTCTTCCTTACAGGAAGGTTAACAGCTCAAGGAGGGTGAGGATTTTGAGTTGTGGGATATCTTTTTGAGATCTCTAAAATGTTACAAACCAGGCATGTTTTTGAATTTAATGGACTCTTCTTTGGTTGTAGATGTTACAAACTTGAGGGAATAAGGATGGTATTGTTCTTTTTAATCTTGTTTTGCTGTATTGCTATAAACTGAAAATAGGATGCTGATGAGCTTACACCTGTCTACACAGAGAACCAAAAATAGTCATTTGGCAATGACCATCACAGGAGGTTCTGTGATATGAAATCCAATTGTGACCACTGTGACTGTTTGACATGCAGTCCTGGCTCTCGCCATTGTAAATCTGAGCATCTCATTTTAAAGACAGGGTCGAACTGCCATATGTAAAGCATATAAAGTCTTAACTGCCATAGATAATGCCAACTCAAATTATTATTTCCTTCCCAACATAGATTATAGGAGAAGAGAACATAAATGGGAATTATTAGGGGGAAAAATTCAGCACATATATCAGAAAGCACCTTTTCATGCAGAGAATACTAAACGCTCAGAATGGCCTGCAGGCAAAGTTGTTGAGGCAAAAAGTATCAGTGTCATTCAAGAAACAATTAATTATCATCCTTGGGGAAATAAACTACTAAAAAGGATCTGTCTTAATGGACCAAATGACCTTTATTCATTCTCCAAAATATCTCTCATGTTCTTATAATTCTATTGAAGGCTATTTCAGCATTTTGGCCTCAAGCAATGTCAGCTTTTACTTGAATTATTCTGCTCCCCAGTTCACTGCTGAGGCTACTCCTTTGCTATCCTCTGGCAAATAATGCAAACCATGGCAAGACTTTGCTCCTAACACTGCAGCACCTTGACTGTTTATTCAAAACACATACTGAGCTGTGCCATTGTGTTACATCCATCCTGATGACAAACAGCTTTGCATATTTGCTTGGCGGTACGTCCACCTGCCAACCGAGCAGTTCGAAAGCATGTAAATGTGAGTAGATAAATAGGTACCACCACGGTGGGAAGGTAACGGCATTCCGTGTCTAGTCGCGCTGGCCACGTGACCACGGAAACTGTCTATGGACAAACGCTGGCTCTACGGCTTGGAGACGGGGATGAGCACCGTGCCCTAGAGTCGGACACGACTGGACTAAATGTCAAGGGGAACCTTTACCTTTACCTTTATGTCCACCTAGGTCTGATAAGATGCAGAAGTTCTGAAATCAGGATCTCCTCTCCAAAGCCAAAGAACAAAACAAAACACATGGGTGGCTTTAAAAGAGGATACCAGGATAGGATTGGTAGTGACTGTTAGCTGCAATAAGAACAAATTACTTTTAATATCAGAACTGTATCTCTCTGATTATCACTTCCTGGAGAACACAGGCAGGAAGCTGCTATTGCATTCAAGTTCTGCTGATGGCCTTGCTATAGGGAAATAAACTACTATGTGAACAGAATGCCGGAGAAATGGAACTCTGGTCTGACCGAGCGTGGCTGTGCTTAGGAAGTGGCTTGGACTGGTTCAAGAGTCTGTGAGGCAGTACTGACTCTCTAGGAATTCAGATGGAAGCACTTCCCAACTCTGCTGGGGATTGAACCTGGTACCTTTTGCATATTACTGAGCTAATATTGCTCTGGTAATTGTTTATTAATGAAAATGCTGCAGGGTATGTTTTGTGGCAATGAAACTCAGAAAAAGGGTTCCCACCATTCAACCCTGTCCTCTTTTGCTGTTTTCCCAACCTAAGTACTGCTACTACCTGCGCCAGGACAGGTAAGGATCTCCAATATCCTACATTCCACACCAAGCTCTTGCGCTTTGCCTTTGTAGTATTGTTCTTAGTTCTTTTAAATAAAATTTTAAGTCCCTCATTTAAAAACATTCATCTGGTTAAATATGGCATATTTTTCAGGGCAGTGAATTGTTGAACATGAAGGCTGCTGATGCACTCCATTTTGAGTCTGCATCCATACAACCTTGGTGAAGGTTTTTATGGATTTTATTAATATGAAAAGCTGACTGGACAGCTCACTGAGTGAGGTATCTGGCTATGGAGCCAGAGGTTGGGAGTTCGGTTTCCCACTATGCCTCCTGGGAGAAAAGCCAGCCTGTGTGGCTTTGGACAAGCTGCACAGCCCGAGGATGCCCCAAGAGGACAAAAATGGTAAACTATTTCTGAATACTGTCTACCTAGAAAACCTTGAAAGGTGTTGCCATAAGTCAGAACTGACTTGATGACACATTATTATTTTTCAAAAATACCAGCCACAGTCAATCAAAATTATAAAATCATTGACTGGTATTATATAATAGATTGTTGTTGTTGTTGTTGTTGTTGTTGTTGTTGTTGTTGTTGTTGTTGTTGTGATGATGATGATGATGAAGAAGAAGAAGAAGAAGACAGTTAAGTGACTGAATTATATAGGTTCCCATTATTAATAATAATTAATATAGGAAACAAGAGAGTGAGCTAATTATATTGTGGTAGAATCAGTGATATAACAGGCTCACAAGCTTGAAGTAGTGTGATTTTCTATTATCTGGTTTGCCAGCCCCCTTAGGTCTCCCTGTTCCCTCTGAGCTTAGGTAAAGGTTCCCCTTGACATTTAGTCCAGTTGTGTCCGACTCTAGGGCGCGGTGCTCATCCCCGTCTCCAAGCCGTAGAGCCAGCATTTGTCCGTAGACAGTTTCTGTGGTCACGTGGCCAGCGCAACTAGACACGGAATGCCGTTACCTTCCCACCGTGGTGGTACCTATTTATCTACTCACATTTGCATGCTTTCAAACTGCTAGGTTGGCAGGAGCTGGGACAAGCGACGGGAGCTCACTCCGTCGCGTGGATTCGATCTTACGATCTTACGACTGCTGGTCTTCTGACCTTGCAGCACAGAGGCTTTTGCGGTTTAACCTGCAGCGCCACCACATCCCTCTGAGCTTAGGTACTATAATTACAGCGGTTGGAACAGATGGGGCTTTTCCACCCAGGATTAGTATATGGCTCCAAGCTACCCATACCATAATACTAAGTTTTTGAGGGTGGTTTTTCTTGGAAGAAGCAATTAAGAGTCATTAGCTTTACAAAATGCCTTTGCCTCATTTGTTGATGGGGACTGTCCGCTCTTCTTTTTGGACTCTTCTGAATGGAACTGACAACAAAACCTACACTTTCAAATTTACCATTACATCACTGGGTGCTACAAGAAAAGGACCAGGACAAGTTGCATCAGCTAAAAAGGAAATTAAGTAGGGACTCTTCCAGAAAAACTTGAAGATGATGAGCCATAGGCCAAATACATTATTTAAAAGCCTAAACATGAAAACCCAACCCTGATGTTTGCAAAAGTTATCTATGCAGAAAGACTAGGAATGGGCTTCAATCCTGCCTGAATCTAGGACTGTGCTACACCTTCAAGATCTGCACTAGTTACATGCATAGTGTTCATACAGAAAACTAGGAAGGGAATAATCTGCTTCACAACTTCTTCTTAGTCTGATAGAGATGCTACTTTTTCTTAGGAAGTCTCCTGTGTCTGTGTGGGAGACTGTAAATCAGGAGGGTATGCTTTCTACCAGAGGTATTTGCAAGTGCCTCGATCCAACTCACGTGCTGGTTCAGCACTTTAGATCCTGGATGAAAGCAAAACTAAACAAGCCAATGCAGCACCTATCCAAACCTTGTAGTGCCTGTGACAATTAAAGAGAAATGTTGCATGAAAAATCATATAAAGAACAAATTATCACACTCAGAGACCCTCCTCCCACCACTCTCACCAAATGGAGAGTGATGAATAGATTCTTTGTCTTCATGGGGTGGGAAGTCAAAATTATAAGTATTTGGAGCCCAGGTCCTTCCTCTCTTTTTTTGTCATCACACCCTACCTCCACCCAGTATCTTCCTGATATTGTATGACTAACTTGCTCACATATTTTTATTCTTTTTTAATGCTCTGAATGCTGAATTTTCCCACTGCAATCCAGAATGGCCCAACTCTGCACCAGAACTGAGCCAAGGCTCTTCACTTTGATCCAGGCTACATCCAAGTCAACATGGATAACCCCAATTCAACCCAGAATTTGATATTTAGCCAACAGCAGAGCACAATTCTGCTTTTTACATGCCATGGCAGCATCACACCATTCCATGAAATTTCAGGACCAGACACTGAGAATACGGAGTCCTTGTGTTATTGTAGGGGTGGAGAGGACAGTCCCTGTGTGTCATAAGGGTGGGTCCTTGAGAGAAGGGACAGGCAAGAATCAGAGAGAAGCCAGCACAACTATAGATAACTTCATGTTCTGCCAATGGCCTGTAGAACCATCTGGATACGGGTGCCCAGTCTTTAGAGCAACCTGACATACAGAGATTATACTTTCTCTTCCCCAAGTGCTATTTGTGTAATGCCAATGCCATTAGATGTGTAGGATAAAAGTATCATACAGACAGACAGACAGACAGACATATTTGCCCTGAGATTTGTCTCTCCACTTGAATACTTAGGAAAGCCTGGCAATTTCCTGAGACTTCAGTTGATGCCTAGAGATATGGTGGCCCTATTTTCACCTATGCTGGGAAAAGCTTTCTCAGTTGAATTTCTCATGGCATGCAGTTACTACAAGCATAGGAGTCTGCCAAAAGGGAAAAGAAGAAGATCTGAAACATCCTATTTCCACAACATTAACAATATGAACTGTAATAATATGTACAAAGTACATTAAAAAGACAACATTCTGCATATGCTATTAGATTTCTCTTTGTTCATAGTTCTGCCATTCTTTCATGAAGATATTCAATGGCATTTCATCTATAGAGAACTTGATGTAATGTCTTTTGCTGTTGCCATTATCTCAGCTTTGTCTCTTGTAACTTCTGTGTCCTGCTTCTTTTCCATTAATCTTTGTTAGTGTTTTAATCATCTGCCATTTGTTTTGTTCTTGTTTCTGGAACAAGACTGTGAACCCTTGAAATGGTTTGGTATTGTGGGCAACCCTGTATTTTTGTAAGTTGTCCGTTCTGTTGTTGGCAGGATAACTCAAACTGTGACCATGAGTATCAGACGACATAGTCTTCTTCCCTCAAATCCCTCTTGTAATTAACTTCCTGCTGCTTCTCTTCAATAACCGAAGGACCAAAAACACTTTGAGTTTCACTCAAGTATAAATCATGTGTATGTAGGATTGCTCCCTATGGGGTTGAGCCCTGTTTATTTCATACTAAGGACTTCAGTAAATTTGCTCTATTACTTCATGATTTTTCCTTTGATCCAGCGGGGGGGGGGGGGGGGAGACAAACAACAGAAAACTACACTCAATTAGTTAGTGAGACTGTGCAAGTTTCACACAATAGATTAGATCAGGTTCTTTCTACTCTAATTCATGTATAGGAAGGAAGGAAGGAAGGAAGGAAGGAAGGAAGGAAGGAAGGAAGGAAGGAAGGAAGGAAGGAAGGAAGGAAGGAAGGAAGGAAGGAAGGAAGGAAGGAAGGAAGGAAGGAAGGAAGGAAGGAAGGAAGGATCTGCTAATTTTATCTAAACTCATATTAAATAATTCTTGAATTATATTGGTATTATGCCATTTTATTCTTTTCATTTTTATTTATTATTTGCAGCTAATATAATTTTCCTTATTTATGTAGGAAGTTAAAATCTTTAGCAAAGTCTTGGCTGTCTGTTTTGTCATATCCATGTTTTGTCATTGTGAGTTTATTTACAGAAAAACAGTAAGCACGATAAAACAAACTTGACCTGAAAGTTTTTGTAGAAGAATGAAGCCTTGTCATATGATTCTTGCAGATCTAGGTGTACTTGATAGAGAGGGTCTTCCCCACCATTAGAAGAGTGCACCTCTCAAAGAGAGCTGCAGCCCAAAAAGCTTAACCCAATAAGAAGTATTAGTCTACCAGTGCCAGTATTGGTTGTTGTTGAAAACATGTAGATGCAATTGTACAAAACTGACATAAAATTGCTATAATTTTTGCTTGTTTGTCATCAGCCTTATATGGTGTAAATTATGGAGCATGATGTTAGTCAATGTGCTGATAATCATATTCATTTATTATCCTTCTAGATCTTTCTTTTGAGAGTGACAAACTGTGATATTCACCTCCTTTTGTTGCTGTCTGCCTGCCACAGTTCTCTGTTTCCTTGGGTTGAGGAAACAGTTATGTGCCCACTTGGTCATGTGACAGACAGCAAACAAAGATGAGGGGGCACTGCACAACTTGCCCTTACATGTCTGATGGAACCAGTTACCTCGGGAGTTGGTGAGTGCTCCAACACTGGAGGCATTCAAGAAAAACTTAGATAATCACCTGGCAGATATGCTTTGATTGTATTCCTGCATTGAACTTGATAGCCTTGTAGGCCCCTTCCAACTTCACTTTTCTATGATTTCTCTAGATAGAAAAAAAAGCCTCTATAAGTAAGAAAGGTTGTATACACAAAGATCCTGAAGTCAGACCAATAAAGGGAAGCAGCCTCAAAATGCAAGGCACCTCCCCCTAACAATTTCATCCTCAGATGAGGAGAACTACATGGCCATATGGGAAAAGCTTGGCGCCTTAGAGAGGAAAAGGGTGCAAAGTGAGGGCAGCTGTAGGTTCATCCAAGTTGCGTGGGTCATGTGGGGAGTCCAAAGCACACAGGCTGGCAGAACTTAAGAGATGTCACATTGCTGTTTTAGAAGCTGAGTGTCCAGGTCCTTCTGACACATCCTCTGCAATGGACACACCTGTGAGGCAACAAATGGAACTCCCAGCTCCAGTGCAGCATGTTGAGGGGTTTCAGGCGGCTGCAACAAGCATGCACATGCAGCAGGAGGGAGGCAGTGTTTCAAGAGGCAGAGATACAGTCCCAGCACAGGTGGATGTGGCAGTTCCAGGTGAGATAACTGCTACACCGGGCACAACACAAGTAGGCATTTGGCCTTGGGGTACCTGGAGCCGGGCAATGCCGATCCCCGCACAAGTGCCCGTAGGCCAGATGGCACAAGCATACTAGCCGGGGGAAGCTTGAGCATGATACCCATGCCTGGGAGTGCTCAGCAGCCCGGTGCAAGGTTAGGATTGGATGGAGTGGTCAATAGATTTATTCCAGATATAGGCTACAATGTTGTGCCTCACCATGCGCTTCCTGAGGGCGATCAGGCCTTGCCATTAGGTGATCAGCTCCTTCTGGCCACAATTGATAAAATCTGAAAGGGAGAGTACGTAGATGTTTTGAATTATTGTATAGGGAGCTGGAAGAGAAGAAGAATGACAAAGAGGAGGAAAGGGAAAAGGAAAAATTGTGTAAGCACAAGCTGGACCGGTGCTGGGCCAACTGGTTGCCGAGCTTTTTTATATAAGCAGGGACTATTGTTAGGGCCCAGCCTGAAAGGACTTTCTCCCTAATTCAGTACACAGACCTAATGTACAGGGCGTATGTTGATTTCCCAGGGCATCTGTGACTTTCCTAGGTGAAGGCTTTCATATGCGAACAGCACTACGCTGGGATGTGCCGCACGACGTTCTAGGGCTTCGTTATATGACCCCTTCCCGCCCAATTTTGGGGAGATTTTCGACAGTGTCCACTTGGTGCAAAATGTTCCCAGTCCAGCTTTTACTGCACTTGGTGGGACAGGCGGTTTGTCCCTGCTTAGTATGCTGGGAATTTAACACCCGGGGATCTTGTAACCGACGCCCCTGTAAGTTTTGCCACCAATGTGCCATATGTGGAGGATCTCATGCATCAGCCACATGTCCTAGGGAAAGACCAGGGGGAGCTGGAGGATGGGATAGTGGAGGCAACCAGAAACTGCCTCCAGGGTCCGCCAACCCTCCAGAAGGGCCCCAGTCCAATTAAGGTGCAGGTTTTAAAAAGTGGCTTCAAAGTTATCCAGACTGAGTAGTAACCAATTATTTGCTTAAAGGGTTTAAATTTGGAGTGACATCCCTGCCACAGGGGTTAGGGCGGCCACCTTACCAGAAATTTGATGTCAGTCAAGGGGCAGGAAGCCATTGTCTCGGCTAAAATTAGTAAGGAACAGGCAGAAGGTAGAGTGCTGGGCCCGTTTTTGGCCCCACCAGTTCCACATTTAAGGGTATCTCCAGTATGGGTAGTACCAAAGAAGGTGCCTGGTGGACTCAGGCTGATTCACCACCTGTCCTTCCTGGCTGGGGACTCAGTTAATGACAGGATCCCTCAGGAGCTGTGTAGCATTCGCTATACCTCATTTGACGCTGCAATGTGCATGATACATGCTTGTAGAATAGGGGTGGAGTTAGCTAAGTTGACATCAAATCGGCTTTCAAACTACTGCCAGTACACCCTACAGATTTCGAGTTGTTGGGTTTACATTTGAAGGATAGTTTTATATGGATAGGGCGCTACCAATGTGGTGCTCAGTATCAGGTCCGTTTGTTTTAAAAAAAGTTCCTTTTTGGAATGGGCACTCGAGCACAGAGTAGGGTGGTGCAGGTGGTTCATTATTGGATGATTTTTTTTTAAAAAAAAAGTTTGTGGAAACAGGGCACTACACATTGCCAGCAACTCATGGGGGCTCTTCAGGAACTTACTTATGAGCTCAGTGTGCCTTTAGCAGAGGAAAAAGGTCCATCCCGAGTTTAGCATTTCTGGAGATTGAGCTGGACACCATTAAGCAGTCCAGCCGGCTGCCTGAAGCTAAGATTGTGGACTGATTTAACACCTTTGGGTGAATGTTGGCACAGTCCAAAGTTATGTGAAGGAAATTCAAGCATTGGTGGGGCATCTGAATGTTGCCTGCAGGGTGGTAGCCCCTGGCATAACTTTCCTGTGAAGGCTTTGTGATGCCATGAAGGGCCTTAATAAGCCACATCACAGACGGCTCTCAGCTGGCATGAGGCAGGATTTAGTAGTATGGTTGAGGTTTTTTAGTAGGTTACAATGGGATCACCTTTTGGAAAACCGAGCTGAGGTTAGGGGCAGATTTCCAGGTGATGCTGCAGGATCCCTGGGGTGTGACATATATTTCAGAGGACATTGGTGTGCGGGAAGGTGGCTGGCAAGTTGGCAGATATCAGGCATCACAAGGGACCTCACCTTCTTGGAATTTTTCCAATAGTAGGTGCTGTCTGGTTATGGGCCAAAACATGGGCCAACTTGGTGATGACCTTCTGGTGCGACAAGCAAGCGGTTGTACGCATAGTGAATTCACTCACATCCAGATTCCAGAGGGTAATGGGCCTGGTTAGGGCCCTTATATTGCACTGCCTGCAATTCAGCATAGTCTTCCATGCCAGGCATGTCCCGGGGGTTGACAACACATTGGCTGATGCCCTGTCCAGTCAGCAGATCGACCGGTTCAGGGTGTTGGCGCCAGGGGCACAGGCTCACCTGGAAGTCCTCCCAGACGAGGTATGGAATCTTGGAGGGTAGAGGCCAACAGAGCCATGAGTCTGCAAGTGGGCTCCAGTGCTTGTTGTAGTTTTGCTGCAGCATGCACAATTTTTTTTCTCATTTCGGCAGGAGGAAGGGCTGCCCCAGTGGATCATTTGGTGCAATTCTGTGTCCAACTGCACCAGAAGTGAAAGGCACCCAGGTCAATACAAGGAAAAAATGACAGCATTGGCATTTTTATGCTAAAGCCCAGGGACACCAGGACACCACTGGGGCTTTCCACATTAGAAAGATGCTAGAAGGATTGAACAGGGAGCGGACTGGGGCCAAGGACACACGCACACCCATTTCACCAGATATATTAGTCAGACGTGGTGAGGTATGGTGAACTGTGTGCTCTGATCATTTTGAGGCATGCTTTTTACAGTGGTGACACTGATTGCCTTTTTGGGGGCTCTCAAAATAAGTGAGCTGGTTGCAGCAAGCAAAAACAATACATCTCTATCCTCTTTGCAGAGGAAGGATGTGTGGGTTGCTGAGGAGCAAATAGTGATTAACCTACAGAGATCCAAGACTGACCAGATGGGGAAAGGTCAAGTCACAGTGTTGGGAAAATGTTCTATTGCTGAGATTTGCCCTGTTAGGGCGGCAATAGTATACACGAGGTTCATAGGTGATGAGGATGGGGGGTTCCTGAGGCATAAGGATTCATCTCTGGTTACTAAATATCAATCCTGGAAAGTTACTTCTCAGGCCTTATGAAAGGCCGGGATCCAGAGTTTGTGTTTTGGCACCCATTCATTTTGCATAGGTGCCGCTTCTACAGTGGCTCCTTGGGTACAGTGTTGAGGATGTTAAAAAGGTGGGACAGTGGGCTTCCCACAGGTATCGGAGTTACCTATGACCTTTACCACAGTTGCAGGTGCTGGCATTGCGGTTTTGTGTTTTTATCGTTTCAGGTTCAGGGATGCGACCATCCCAAGTTCGAGTGCATTTATGTGGCCACAGCTATGTGTTCTGGGCAGCCAAGTATGTAGAACGGACCAGTTGGGGTCAAAGCACGGGCCTTGGTGCAAGGGCCATGTTGGAGTGGAGGGGACGGAGAGACATGCCCTGGGACAGGTTCTTGGAATTGGCATCCCAGCGTACTCCGGATGTGCCCCCTGACATTGCATTGATCCACCTCGGTGGTAATCACTCATTGGCAATCAGGTGCATCGATAAAGCCCGGAAAGGAGTTACTTGTGAAGTTTGCATGGCTATTAGGACCATAGTGATTTTGCATCCTGACATTTGAGTTAGTTGCCCCAAATTATACAGGGAGGATTGGGTGTATTTATCAGAGTCAGGGCTAGATTGGTTCCTCCAGGATTTACAAGGGGGCTTTAGGGCTGAAATTTTCAGCTTGGTGGGGGGCTTGGGGCATACGGTGTAGCCCCTAGGCTGTGGCGGGTAGTGCAAAGCAGAATAGGATCATGGGAATATCAGGCGAGATACCCAGCGGGTGCTAGAAACCCCTTCTCTCAGAATTGCAGTAAAGAGGTTTAGCTGAGGGGAGGGAAAAACAGGGGACCCCAGGGGATGCTGTGCACTAGGGGTCCCGAGGCTCGCCTTGAGGGCGGCCTCCGGTGTGGAGGACTGAGAGGATGCTGTGCTGGAAGACCGCGTAGGAACTTTTGGTGCAGGAACTCTCTGGGAACAGGTCTGGACCGGTCAGGTAGGATTGACGCTGGTTCCATGCCTGTTTTGCACTACGGCAGGCCTCCTTGTAATAGGGGAAGTTAAAGCATTAATAAATTAATGAAGTTGTGGCCCTAGTTTAACCCATACATATTGCGACTCGTCTCATTATTCTGGGCTGGGAGGGCAAATGGACTCTGCATGACAGAAAATACTGGTTATGTACAGAATCCACTTTGCATTCTCACCATATGTTTACACTCACTTAGAGTGAGCAACAAAACATGTTTTCACTTTATGCTTGTATTTTAATTGTTGATAGTTAAGCAGACTTTACCATTTTGATTGTTAGGATAACTTAGAACTTGAGAAAGTGTAACTTCTAGGATGTTTTATTTCATTTAAAACATGTTTCAAAAAATGCATATGTGCAATTAAACAATATCAATATAAATCAGCACAGAAGACCAAGCTTCACATTTAGAAATAAGGATTTCCCAGGAGAAATTCAGATAACAATCCAATTAAGCTGTTTCTATATGCAAATAAGCTCTCACACTCCAAACTTTCCTATAACAGAAGGCATTGAAAAAGCTAAATAACACATTTCTTCTTATATTTTGAACAAGGCAAGTGATAAGTTGTCAAAGTGTAAGGAAGTTTCAGGTGAGTAGGACAGAAGGGAATTAGTTTTTGAAATATATTTAATGATGGTTGATTTCTGAGAACCAGGGGGAAAAAATCATATCATTGCTTGCCAATTAAAAATTCATTAGGACTTGCAAGGCCTGGATAACATTTGGTAAATAGAAGCAGCATGTGAAAAATTTGAATGAGAGTAAGGGCTTAATAGAATAATCAGGGCTTGAACTGGTGCACCGCAAAACAACAATACATAAATATGTATGCACACAAGGCTAAATCCAGCTCGTCCTACTTTCGTAGCTCTCATTGCCTTTAATTTTATTGGTATCAGTTGGTCTGTAACAAAGGAAGCAAGGCTTGCTCTAGTAACTTTGAAGCTAATTAATCCACTCCTACACAGACCAATATTTTATTGCAGCTTAAAGCAGGTCCAATGATCATGCAGGAATATGTTCATGAAACATGCACACTCACAAAGAGCAATTGACAACTCTGTCATTGGCTTATTCTGTGTCAATGGGCCAGGATCAAGCCATGCTACACTCTATAATGCTATACATTATAAGCAGTAACAGATCTCAGAAATAACACCACGAGAGCTACAAAAATGTAGGAACAGCAAAAATATATATATGAGGAACAGCATACATATTGTGCCAATATTTAACAGATATTTAGGTTTGGGGTTAAAACTTGTATATGTTATATAATATCAGTCAATATTTTTATAATTTGGATTGACTGTGTCTGGTATTTTTTAGTAATAATAATAATAATAATATTTTTCCTGATAAAGGCTGCCCCAGCTTTATTAAGCTCCTTGAGCTGTGTTCTGTTTCTTGAGGGAACAGTTGTTTGTATGTATCCATGCAGACTGCTGTGAAGTCTGGTTGCTGGAGGTTACCACCAGCCCACTTCTTCCTTACCTCTTAAACTATGTGCTCCTCTCAGTGCCAGGTAAGTAAGCTACAATGCACAGCCACAGATTATATGGGACTCGAAGGAAAAGAAAAAAAAACAATACTTTTTTTAAAAAAGGGAATAATACAAATCTTTCTACTAATACAAGACTCCTAAAACAGAGGGTTGCAACATGTCTTCAGTCCCGATTACCCGAGCCCTGAGGCCTGTCTGTCTGTCTCTTTAATAGAATCCAGAGTTTGAAAGTACAGAATTGCAGCCACTCAGATGTTGTTCAGCAGCCATAACCTTCTTAGATGCCTCAATATCTGGCAGAGCGCCTTCTCCCACCCAGTTCTGCCAGAGACACTTGTCCTAGCCAGGCTGGGTGATTGAGGGGCCTAACGCCGAGGGAGGCCCGGAAGGAAAGAACGAGGAACCGGGTCTTCTCGGCAGTGGCCCCTCGCCTTTGGAACAATTTGCCCGTAGAGATCAAGAGAGGCTCCCTCTCTGGGTGTCTTTAGAAGTAAACTTAAGACATGGCTATTTAGGCAGGCTTTCCCTCCTGATGTATTTTAATATTTACATTTTTACATCTTGGATTTTTACATGTTCATTGGTTTTATTGTTTTTAAATTTTGTAATGCCGCCCAGAGTAGACTATTTGTCTAGATGGGCGGGGTATAAATCTAACAAAATAAAAATAAATAAAAATAAATAGATGCAGAGAGTATGATTGCCTGCTGCATGGGCTAGCATTTCAAGATCTCCAAGTGCCAGCTGAAGTCTTAGGCAATTGCAGTGTTCCTCAGGTCTACAGGCACGGAGACAACTCTCAGAAGGAGAAGTACTGGAGAAAAGATGTTTTAATTTGGCTGTGATGTGACTTGAAAGCCTGCATGTCAGTTTCCACCCATTTGTAGGTGGCACCAGCATGATGTTTGTATGAATGTCACACTTGTACAAATGTCAATGCACCCAAAAGCCAAGGGTGAAGGCAGGTAATTGGGAAGAGAACTGATAGGTAAATCTATTTATAACCTGTGAGCTTGTGCATAAGTCTTTGCAAGAGTTGTGCAGAACCTGGGGGGTTTGGAAATGGGCAACTCACAAGCTCCAGGATCAATGTAGGACCTATAAAACCTCTACCTATGTCATGAGTGTTATAAAGTCATGTGAAATGTGAATACTAGTGGAAATTGTGGTGGTGGTGACAATAGCAGTGGCAGCTGCCAGGCACATTTGGTCACCTGGCCAGTTGCCGAAAAACACTTTCGTGCTTTCAATGACATCACAGTAATAAGCCCCCTAAGTCTCAGATTTTGGACCTGACATCTCAGGAAATGAGATGTCGATGTCCTGGCATGCCTAGTGGACACTGGTTGAGCAGTTATACTCTGGGTTTTGTAGATGCAGCTAACACTTCTTTCTCCCTTGGCCCTGCACAGAAAATATTTGGAAAGTATCTGAACTTGTGAGTTTCTGGAATATGGATCAGCTTTGGGGAGCTGCTGCTGATAGTTCCTTCCCACTCCCACAGTGTACACTCAAGGTTTCTGTGTCCTACACTTATCATCACAGGATCATTCTTAAATTTCTTTCCAACTTCTTACAACATGCCAAAAGTCCATTAAGAAATCACCTTAAAAGGTACATTTCTTTCTTGGCTATGGAAACATATCTCAAATTTGTATGCAGTTCAAACAAGTGAGTCTCTTTCTACATGACCGTCTCATTTAAATTATGCAAATTTCCCATTCAGTTCTGAACTTGCCTGTCAAAGTTATAAAAATAACTCCAAAGAGGAATGAAAGATACCTTGGTGGAAGAAGCTATTCTTATCTTGTAATAATATGGTATGCAGCTGCATTACTATGTTTTTCGACATAATCACTATTGTTTGCAGTGGAGTTACTGTTTCATTACATGAAGTTATTGAGGAAGAACATGCTGTATCTCACAGTGGAAAAGGGCTGCATAACTATGGATGCTGAGAACATACATGTAGAGCTACTCAAGACTAACACGCTCTGTAGATGACAGAATGTTCCCATGGGTTCCCTAAGATTTTAGGTTTTTTTTTTCATCCCAAGAAAACACAAGAACCATCTTGATTTTTAATGAAAAGAGCTCAACAATGTTGATATTTTTAATTTAAAAAATGACGACTGTAGATTTCCACATATATGCTATTTTAGCCCTCCAATTTCAGTCTGCCCTATCTCTCTTACTGGTCCAGTAATGTCTTCATTGAATTCATTCTGTATAGCAACCAATCATGACTCAATTCAGTGGATCTGCTAGACATCTAGGAAGGACATGGAACTGTTCAGTGTCTGAAATGCTCAGCAGATATGGTTGCCTTACAAACAGCAGAGTTGTGGAAGCAGGTTTTCTGCAAGTATCTCTTAATAGAGAGGGATCCTAATTCAGAAGCACATGTTTTACCCAAAGAAGGAACTAAGACCAGCCATGGCACACACATTTCTTAAATGCAGCAAGTCCCAAGTTCATGTTGCAGGGAATACAAAGACCTGTGCCTGAAACCTTCATAGTTATAAGTTACACACTACTAAAAAAGGCATGCAGGACAAAAAATGTGGACAAAAGAGGAAATTGGTTTGCATAAAATTGGATATATCAATTTATATCTACAGAAACAAAATCAGAATTTTTAAAAATATAATAAACAAAAGAACAATACATCTCATCTCTTCTGAGTAGCGTAGTCTGTGACCCAGTGATCTGTTTTGTTGCTAAGTCTGGTGTCCAAGTACATCTAAAGATTAGCATCTTTAATGTCCTCCACTGAAAATAGGATAGGGCCATGCAACTCAGAGCAGACAGTACTGGACTACATAATGGACAGTGTGGCCTTGAACACCAGCTTCCTATACTCAGTTAAGGGTTACTCAATAATACAAGAGTAAGGAACCCAAATGGAATAGTATTACCTGTATCTCAGAGCTTGGAAAAGGAACTTTTTTTGGACTATAACCCCCACCCCCACCTCCAGCTTTATGAAATACTGGGCATTCCAGTCTAATTAAAACAACCTTTCAAGGCTCTGCTTTGTATTTTGAATGGTCTTGCTATAAATCAGACACAATCCATTTTTGCCCTTTTTTGGCTCTCCATACAAGACTGGCAGATGTAATACTGCTGTTGATTTCTGAAGTTATTTGGAAGAAAACATGGCGCCCGCAAGATGCTGGGTTCTGTCTTGTTTTGTTTTGCTTTAAAAAAAAAACATTGTAGGAACTTGTTACCAGTGTTTTGTTTTGTTTTTTAAAAAAGACACATCTAATTCCAAGAGGATAACTAGTGATTGCATTCTTACCCACAAAGGATAAAAGTTTCCCTTTAGGATCAACCAACATTTTATAATGGAGTTCTATAAATGCATCTCTGTGTTTTGAAGGATTTATCAACAGCAGTCAGGGAATGGCAGAAATGACTGTAGCACAAGCAGGGTGATGTAGTCTCCCCCCTCCTTACCATTTTCCACATTAAAAAATTGCCTCCACACAAAGCAGCTTTTTTTGGTCTCATGAGTGAACTTGTAGCAGAAACACAGTAGCAGCTATTGATGCCCAAAATCTTATGTTGACCCAGGCTAGAAGGAGAGCTCTCTAACAGTGGCCTTCTGCTGTAAGGAAATTTCAGTTGGTTGAAAAATAGGGCAGATAGATTGCTCGAAAGAACTAATCGATACGGTCATATTATGCTGCTATTTTGCCATCTGCACCAGTAAGTAGCCCACTACCAGGCCATATTCAAAGTGCTGATTTTAAACTCTACAATCCTAAACAGCTAGGGGCTAGATTAGCTGAAGGACTGCCTCTTCCCATATTTACCTCTCCATACCCTTAGGCCATCCCCATCCAAAAGCCCCTTCCAGGTGTCCTGTTGACATGAGGTGGGGCAGGTGGCTACAAGAGAAGAGCTTTTCCATGGCAGCGCTCTGCTTGAGAAATGCCTGCCTTAGAGATGCTTGTCTGGGCTTTGCAAAAGACATTTTATCTTTTCAGCATGAGGTAAAGATCTTTGTATTCTGTTAGGCATTTTAAGAAGTGCTTTTAGTGCTTTGAATTCCCAGCACTCTGATCCTACAACTGTTTCTATTTTGGTTCCACAAGCTGTGGTGATTTTTATTACTTACTGCTGATTTTATGTTGTTTTTACCCCATGTTGTCTTCTATCATTCTTTTATTTTATGTATTTTAACCTCTCAAAGTATCATACTTTGGCTATTGGGTGATCTAAAATGCAATAAATGAGTAAAATATATCATTCATTTGTTTATTTCCCCCTCTTATATTTTTCTACAGTGAGGTAAAAACATTTTTTTTCTGCTGTGTTTTTAGGAAATTAGCTCATCTGTGTGTTTGTCTGCTGCTCACAGTTTTATTTGACTTCTGACTTCTGACGGTTTTATAGCTGCTTTTGGAGGCTCTGGTGTTGATAGTTCAATTATTTAGATACAGCTTTGGAAACCTGAGCTGAATCTTGTACATATTTTTTGAAAGCTGGTAAATAAATAAGATACTAGAGTGCCTTCAGATACAACCACAGGTCACAGGTCAGAAAAAAAGTGGCCAGAATCTTATTGATGTTTGCATGAGGTTTGTATAACTTGCCATGGTTAATTGATGAGGTGCTGAGTTGCATCTCAGTTGTGCAATCAGCACGGATGGGGCATAAAAATGAGATATGCCCTTGTACCTTGGCAATCAGCCATAAATCACCATGGCAAGTTATATAAACCTTACACTAGGAGGATTCTGGACATTGTCTCTTGGATTCTCAACAGCACACACTAACCTTGTAAACCCCAATACCTAGTTTCACCTTTTCACCATTTCAGTCACTTGCTCTTACTTAGTGAATATGTAATGGACACTGAAAGTCAGTGTGGTATAGTGGAGAGAAAGTTAGATAATGATTCAGGAGACAGGCTCAAATCCTTGTTTGGTCATGCCTGAGAGTGGGATGTTGGCAATGGTAAACCACTTCTTGCAAAATCTCCCATACCTTGAAAAACCTATGACGGTCAGCATAAATGGAAAGGGGGTTGACAGCATGTGACAACAACAATTAATGCTGTAATCATACTAGGGTACACACACATGTATTAGAGTCCTACCAAAATCATTGGGATTCCACCCAAAAAATTACTGACATTTCAGTCTTGTCCCAATATTGTTTTCAAAATAATTTCAACAGAGACAGTCTCTCTAGAGCTCTAACTAGTGTCTCAATCCTTATCAAGCAACTTTTTAGATTTACTTTTGGCATTTTGGTATCCCAAACAGGTGAAGATGACCAAAGTGCAGTTGGACATAAGCCAGCTAAGTAAAGGTAAAGGTTCCCCTTGACATTTAGTCCATTCGTGTCCGACTCTAGGGCGCGGTGCTCATCCCCGTCTCCAAGCCGTAGAGCCAGCGTTTGTCCGTAGACAGTTTCCGTGGTCACGTGGCCAGCGCGACTAGACACGGAACGCCGTTACCTTCCCACCATGGTGGTACCTATTTATCTACTTGCATTTGCATGCTTTCGAACTGCTAGGTTGGCAAGAGCTGGGACAAGCGACGGGAGCTCACTCCGTCGCGTGGATTCGATCTTACGACTGCTGGTCTTCTGACCTTGCAGCACAGAGGCTTCTGAGGTTTAACCCACAGCGCCACTACGTCCCTTCTAAAGCCAGCTAAAGCCATGTCCAATCCATGCCACTTCCAGCCTACACATGCTGGAAATTACTCAGGGGTGTTCCTGCCCTAGTCTGCCTTAATAAAAGCACTAGAAGGGGTTAAGATTCAGAGCAATTTGTCTATTCCCTCACTGCATCTCTTCTTCATTCCTTTTAACTCTCTGCTGATAGATCACTGTGCCTGCAAATTTCTAAGAACAACCAGGAGAAGAGAGTTGTGCTGGGGAAAATGGATTTGAGTTGCCAGAAGGGCATTTTTGCTAGAAGAATCTTGTGTCTAGCCTAAGGCTAAGCTCCTGCAGCTGACAAATCTTTGGGTTAAGATTGCATTGCTAGTCCT
The DNA here is from genome assembly GCA_037013535.1 of Intellagama lesueurii. Taxonomy (NCBI): domain Eukaryota; kingdom Metazoa; phylum Chordata; class Lepidosauria; order Squamata; family Agamidae; genus Intellagama; species Intellagama lesueurii. The sequence goes on along the minus strand of JBAJHW010000003.1, from coordinate 50,224,901 downwards.
ACATGCGCTTAAACAGTAGTCAACTTCACTGAATTAAACTGTATTGCAGCACAAACCTATACATATTAATGCAGAAATACCCCATTGAATTTAGTTTCCAATGTAGGTGTGGATAAGGTATATGTGCATATATGTCTGAGTTGACATAAGGAGGATTGTATTATATATATGTCATTAACTGACTGCTCCCTGTTCAGAAGAGGCATCTTTAATATATCATGTCTCTTTTTTGACTTATTTTTTTTCAGACGTCTTCACGGCAGCTGGAATATTATTATTTCTTTAAAAGTGTACGCTTGATTTATACTTGTTTTTTCAAGGTATGTTCTAGAGTATATACTGCATTCCAGAACTATTTGTATTTAAAATAGTCTAAAATGAGGAGAGAGAGAAATTGAGATCCATAATGAAAGAGAATTACATCATTTGACACTGAAAAAAAATCCTTTGTGTGGATAGTGTGGGATATTCTCATCTTAAAAGTGGGGACATATAGTAAACATTTCTCTTATTAAAAGTTTCTTTAAAACTTGTGGCAACTCCTACATTCAGAAAATGACTGAATTATATCACCTTGGTTTTAATTCAAGTTTCCTATTTGCATTTCTGAAGCAAAAGGTGCATTCCTATTAGCTCTTATACAGGACAAGACAGTCTAGCATTATGTATTAACGGATTTTTCTCTCTCTCTCTATTTTATCCCTGCACCCTGCATGCAGGTGTTAACTTGCTATTTTGTCCCTGCCCTTAATAATAAATCTATAAGAACAAAAAATTATTGATGGTCAGGGATGCAGTTTTTAACCAATTATAGTTGTTTGTTTGGGTTTCATTTCATTTACAGTGTACTCTACTTTATTTGTTTAAGCCTTGATCCTCTTCAGCTTCTAGATCATGGTCCTGCTAAAGGTAAGCACATTTATGTCTAATTTCCATGAATGCAATTTAAGCTTTTGAAAGCAATAGGGCTTTGCCCTTTGGCTGTTCCATGTCCTTAAAGTATGATATGGTTTGGTATTTGCACCATTGTGACTACCTGTGGCACAAATTGAATATATTTCAACAGTAGGAATATAAGAATGGGCCTATAAAAGGGTGACAAATTTGTTAGAACAGACATACAAATATTTAAAATACAGCAAATATTATATATGACAAATAAAACCAAAAATTGGCTTCAATAGGAGCACCAATGAAGATAACAGAAGAGCAACATTGGCTGTATCAGAGTTCAAGCACTCAGTGCTTTCCATAACAGATAATTTCTTAAAAACATATACTCAACATCCAGATACATTTTGACCAAAAAGTCTTATCTTGTGCTTTCAGGTTGATAAAACAAACTAATTCAGTACTGTATGTTCCTTCATCTGAAGTTTGCATCAAATTCATCATCTGACAATTCCATCAGATTCATCATTCAATGAACTTAATGAGAACATGGATTAGATGGTAGTTACATGAAATTCTAATAGTAAACACAGATTTGAATAGGTGTGTTTCTTTGTATATACTGCTGTACATTTTAGTTTTCATGGAATGTCATGAATATATGTTCCCAAAATACCTGTGCATATATAAAAAATGACAGATGAAATCTTGGCCCCTGAAAATTCAACATTTGAATGAGAACTGAGAAACATTCCTGAAAAATATTTTGATGCTCCTAAGTTATACTATTATATCCCCAACACAGTCACTGAAGAAGACTTCTGGGTTGAAATGTTTCTGACATTTTTATCTTTGGGGAGGTGTCTATATATTTTTAAGAAGCAACCTTTTATGGAAAGTATTAAGGGTTTGATCTTTAAAATAGCCACTGTTACTATTGTATAATTTCCACTTGGATTCAAGTCTATTCATGATTTCTATTTGTCATATATTTACTGTGTTCTACATATGTGTATCTTTGTTCTAATAAATTTGTCATCCTTTTGTATGTCAATTATTTTATCTTATTTTTTGAAAAGCATTTTGTTGGGTCAGAATGTACTTTCCCCCTGTTATACAGTATATCTGACTAATGTAATAGTGCCACTGATGTATTCACACTATATTTTGGGATGTTGCACTGGAGGTATGCTCTTTCTAATATTTAAACAATGGTTCAACAAGTATTAAGATTAAATTGCCAAAAGAGAACCAAAAACGGTTATAACATTTCAAAAACAGGATAGTTTAGTTTCTCTGGGGGAAAAAAAGAATCAGAATGTTACAAAGCAGATCAGCTTGTTACTTTCAGAATAGGTAGCCTATGGCAACAATTCTAAATGAACAAATCAATATAATTTACTTTCTTGTAATGATCCAGTACTATGTGCATCTGGCAGACTACATGCTCATTGAGATTCAATGATCCATGCAAAATTTCCGGGCACTGTAAAAAGTAGTTTGATGGTTGACGAACAGCCAAACCACTTTTTACTATTCTCCAAGTTTTTTTTTAATGCTTTGCAGAATGACGAAGGTGATAAAAGGAAAAAGAAAAAAAGGCTGATAAAACCAGTTTGAATATGTGCTCCTCCTCGTCCCTGTGCAAATGGGGTCATCTTCTACAGTACACAAATAATTAAACCATGTGTTCGAATCTAAATAGTTATTCAACTATGCATAATAAGCTTCATGTGTACTAATATGTGAAGACAGAAATGATTGTTTCATTGAAACTTTAAAGCGTGTTGATGACATTTTCAGACATTTGAGTTACAAAATGCGGCTATTTTGAAAAGTGTAGGGGTGCTTACTTAAAATGTAATGGCCTGCCAAACCCCCACAGAGTATCACCTGTGCCCTGATTGCCAGAAGATTTGAGTCTGGATACATGAAGTTCAGCTGTTTCATAAATCTGTCTCTGATTCTAATTGCTAGAGTTCTCTTTCAAAACCCAGTTCTGTGAGTGAAAAGAGGCACAGAATATATGCTACGCCAGCTGGATTTGAAAAGAATAAAAGACTGCACTGCCGCTCAACTTCTCTTTCCTTAGGTGCTAACATTTCTTAAAAATACAACTATTTAGAATTTCAAATGATGTTAAAGTTCAATATTATCACTCCTAATAATGATTTAATCATTTCTTTTCGGTAACTAACCAAGCGTAATTGTTGACAACTGGCACTTTGGCTGCGCTTCATTTTCAGCAGATGTCCTGAGGCAAGTTTGAAATGAAGAACCTTCCTCTCCAGGTGGCCCAGCACCTGCAGTTTGTGGTGTTTGGTTGGTTTTGAGTCCATTCACTGGCACCAAGTGAAGAGGCTGATTGTTCCCAGTAAACCCCTTTCCACATCTCTTTCTTATCAGCAGCTTATGATCTGGGAGCCGATGTATTCTTTTTCTTCACAATAAGCCAGGCTTTTGATCTCTTTTCTCTGTTGCGTTTGATATGAACTCTGTTGCCAGGTGACAGATCGTATGAGGCTTTGACTGAGTAATGTCTCCTGTAAAAGGGTTCATAAACTATCTGTGCCTTTTTAATCACACTTCACTACTTCTCTAAAGCCTGGCAGCTCTTGGGGTTCAATCCTTCCCCAAGCTGGAACAATAGTTCTCAATGACTACCTTTCCAAGATTTGGGCTGGACTACACCCAGGTAATATTAAAAATGCTCAGATCTGAACAGCAGAGTACCAAAACTTGGAATAAATCTTCTTACTTCAAAATGCTTGACACTACTTACTCAGTGTTTTAGGGGATGGGGAAATGAAGCTTTTGGTAACTTGCTAAACAGTCATTACAAAGAACCATTGTACCAGCTGAATAAATCTAATCTTATCCAATTTTGCATGCTGGGTTAGTTTTAGTTGGGAGACAATCAGGTAAACCCAGTTCCTCAGAGTTATGAACATGATTCTTTTCTATACCTTTCCAGAGATTTCTAGAAATGTCTAGGAAGCAGTTCCTCTCCAAAACCCCGAGGAACTGCTTCCAGCCTGAGTTGACAGGATTGGACTAGATGAAACCATCTGATTCAGCATAAGGTTGCTTCCCTTGATAGCATAGAGTTTAGTGGTACAAAGCAGAGAAGGTATCATATTTGGTCTTCAAATTGGAGGAGGAAATACTCTTTCTGAATTCTGAGAGAGCTAGATGAATCAGTTTGTGAACTAATGGACTTGGAAAGTGGAGCCTCTTATTTAAAAAAAACAGTGGTGGCAGCAACAATAACATACCTTTCATTAGAGTTATTTTCTTTCACTTCCATATAATCACATTATTGTTGAGTCCTTGGTCCCAACATTAAAATACTTCCTTGTAATTATGACATGGTTTGTTGTCACTCTGTAGGCTCTCAAACCAGAATTCATTCTGCTAATAATTTCAATAATTCCAAAAGTCATGAGGACATTCCTTGAAGAAATATCCATGGCAGATGATTAATAATTAACAATAACAAAAACGAATTATGTTCAGAAGCAGGCTTTCCTACATTTATATTTGTTAAGATGCTTTAAGAAAAGCATTGATAATAACAATGGTTGTAATTAACTACCTTGTGCCTTCTTTGGCCCTCTTGCCCAAACTACCCTAAAGCTGCAATTGTGATCAATTGCTTGGGAAATAAGTTCAGTTGAAATCAATAGGACATACTGCAAAGCAAATAAGTTCAGCAGCAGATGCTAAATCTTGTCTAATCCCTCCATGAATTTAAAGTTTTTAAGACCTACTGAATATGCTACAGTTCCTTAAGGCAGCCTTTTTCATCTTTTCCAGATCAGCATGTTTGAGACAGATCTCAATGCTCTGCAGAGTATATGTTTGTGGCAGTGACTGATTAAGAACCCTGTTGAACCTCACCATCCTCCTCCTTTGAACAAAAACTGTGTCCTAAACGTACACCACAACCTTTATAGACAGGAGCAATTTAGCACTGATGGACTAGCTTAGAGTGTGGTTACATTTTGGGGGGAAAATACTATTTGAATTGGGTTTAGCATGTTTTAAATCAATTGTTTAAAAGGTGACTACATGATGCACATGGAAGCACAAATCCCCCCCCCCCGGTAAGAAGTGTGTTTTTTTAGTTGGAAAGTGAGTTTTTTTACTAGGCGGCTAGACCGTTGTTCATTTTATCTCACTTCTGAAATCAATTCAGTCTGAATCATTTTGGCATATATAAATGCCTCTGTTGGTGTAAATAAAGATTGCTATTGCTGCCTTCCCCACCAGCACCCTTCCTTTCAAACCTTTTCTCGAGCCTTTCTTTTTTTTTTTTTTTTTTTTGTGGGTTTTTATTACTATTATTATTTCTTGCATCTGGAAAAGAACAGTATCTAGATAGAAAAAAAATTAAAACAAAGTTTTCTTGCAGCCCTAATGGAGAGTGAAGGTGCAGCCCTGACCTCCCCCTCCTTCTCCTGTCTCCAGTTTCAAAGAAGGTGGGGTGGGCATCTAAAAACAAAATTATCCAGCCCAAACTGGGGTGGGGGCTGAAACTGACAAGGCTTGTGGTGTGGGGGAAAGCACACACAGAGAGATACACTGAGTGGAGAAGGAGCTGCTGGAGTGGGGGCAGCAGTCTGTCTCTCTGTTACTGTGTCAGGCTGCAAGAAAACCTCAGCTTATTTTCTTTTCTATGTGACATTCTGTTCTGTCATTATACCAGATGCAAGAAATGTTAAAAAAAAACAGAGAAGCTTAAGAGAAGGATAGGAAGCAAAAGTGCTGGTGGTAAAAATAATACAATAGCAGCTGCAGCAGCTAGCGGCTGTGAGAGGCAGCCAACAAGAGGGCAGGAGGGTGCAGGACAAAGCCACAAATACATCAATTTAAAAAACCCATATAGCCACCTCAACCAATATACAACAAAGCTTCAAAATGGATTAAAAGTTCTCACAAGAGGATGCACATACTGACATAAAACCATGTGACTACCACATGACTTTAAACCAAATTCAAAACCCTTGATCCAGGACTTGATTCATTTCACTAATGTACTCTGGCTCTTAGTTGGGCAAGGAATCATAGATTCAGAGAAAACAGAGTTAAAAATGGTTCCATGAAATGATGTTTCTAATTATCTTTTTTTTTTTCATAGAAAAGAAAAGGAAAAAAAAAAAACCCAACATATACATTTCTCCATAATTTCCTACTTTTCCAGTTATTTTTTCCTTCAGATGTAATGCAGATAATATCCTCCAGAAAACAGGGCAGGGGATATTATACTTTATATTCCTGGTGGCATACACTGATATGGCATTGAAATGCTCTACTTTCCTGCAATGGCAGGAAGAGGAATCCTATGCTTACACTGCACAAGAAACACAAGGAGGCTTATACTGTGCCAGTAGGATATGCATTGTTCAAGTTCCATGAGCATTTCTGAAATTTGTTTTCTTTTGGGAGGAGAGACGTAATGCATTTTCATAATTTTTGCTTTAATTTGAAATGTACAAGTAGAGCATACTTAAGGCACGGCATTCTCAGAAGATGGTAGATTAACTTATTATGTGCCATCAAGTCACATCCATCTTAAAGTGACCCTAATAGGGTTTTCAAGGTATGTGACATAGTTGTTTCACAATTGCTGTCCCCAGTGAGTTTCCATGGCCAAACATGAACCCTGATCTCCTGAGTCCTGGTTTGGCACTGTGTCAGATACAGCACACTGGCTCTCTGCAGAGTAACTAATCCACCTCAACTAAAGGATGGGAAATAAATTTATTGGATTTTTAATTCAATAGGAAATGCACATTTTGCACTTCTCTGGATTGTCAGTAGAATGGAATGTGTCTGATTTTGGAAACCTATACATTTGCAAAGTTTGAAATATGTTTTGGAGAAGGAAATTTTGCACAAAATCCTTTGTACATTGAGAAATACATATGGCAAAAAAAAAGCATGCATTCATCAAATGTGCATTATCTTCTTTAAGAAATGTAAAATCTATATAAAATGTGTGCATGAAAATGCAGACAGTTTTGAATGAAACATCCAAAAATATTCATGAATGTCTTCATATGGGAGGAAAATTTCTTGAAATCTGAAACAGAAATTGATGTTATAAGAATTGCACTGGAAAACTGGAAAACGTAACATGAATAAGAATGACATATTTTCTTTTCCCAGCATGACACGGAGACAGATCCAGCACCACAAGATTATTTCAGTCTTCTGTACTCAGCTTTTCCTTTCTTCCACTCTTTCTCTCTCACCCTAAGCTGCAAAACAAGTCTCTCTCTCTCTGTTCTCGTTAGCTAAGAACTAATTACTGAATTTCCTACTGAATTGAAATTTTCAGATGGCTTTTTGTTAGTTCTCCAGGTTTTTGAAAGTTCTCCAGGTATCATTATCCCCCCATCAGTCAACCTTTCTTGGTTATTAAGAAGCAATATAGCAAAAGAAAGGCAGCATCCTTATGGTAATGCTGAGAGCCACCCTTCAACACTGCTTTCTACATATGTGTAGGGTGCTGCAGAATAAAGATTTAAGATGGACATCTCTGGTCCTGTTTCACTTTCTGTAATGTTTACAATATGGCTACTACTTTTGGGGGCATGGGGTAGAGATTCCTCGACAGATGTAAGGATTGCTTTCAGGGAGATCATTCCCAGCAAAACAACCCTTTCCAGTGTGATCAGATGCACAGCTTTCTCATAATTTCATATCACACCTAAGTCATAAGTTTCCTGGGAAGTAAAAATCTTTTTAGTCTCAGAGACACTTTTGACTAGTGATTAGAAGCTAGGCAGTAATGGGGGGAGGGCTTATTTAATGACAGGTGTTGTACTTTTTTTCCTGTTCTGTTTTTGAATAACATTAAATTGATACAATTTATTACTTGTCTTTAATGAGATTTCCTTTCTAGCTGTGTTTTATAATTGCAACATTTTGTTTTTAAACACATCTCTTTTAGTTCCAATTATGAGCTGCTTGGGTCCCGCACTGGGAGAAAGGGTAGCTTTTTAAAAAATAAATAGATAAGTACTCGGATGTGTGGCATAGGATCAATCAAAGCCTACCTTTGTGTAGACAGTGTTGAATCCAGATTTAATCATGCAGAGAGTTAAATGAGAAACAATGTAGTCATCACCAACTTAAATCCCATTGATTTCAATTATTGTACTCTAAGCATGATGGAGAACGCAATTCTAACATCTGAGATGGTCAAGGGTCAGTTGAATCAAAGCTGAATCCAATTCCTTTCTAGGCTGGGGATTCTGAGAATTATTTAAGTCTGTGCTTGCTTTGTCCTAAATCTTTGGTAGCTCTGCGGCAGTTTCCCTGGGCTGGACAACTTTTGTATTTGTCATAAATTGGCTCCTCCCTTGACTCACCTCCTCCTTGAACCTTTTTGGGCTCTTTTGCTGGCAGATACTGTCCACGGGCTGTCTAAAAAAAAAAAAAAAAAAAGACCCGACGAACCAACAAATTGATTCATGGTTTGTCGGGCCACTGGAGGGCAATTCGTGGTTCGTGGGTTGTCAAGGCTGATAACCCACAAACCAAGATGAAGCGCCATTTTGGTGCTTCATCCCCCTCTCTAATTGGGAGTTTAATTCCCCACCGTGCCTCATGTAAGTAGAGCCAACCTGTCTGGCAAGCTGCAGTCCCAGGGTACCCCCAGAAGAAGGGAATGGTAAACCATTTCTGAGTATTCTTCATCTGGAAAACCCTGAGAAGGGTGACCATAAGTCAGAATTGACATGACGACACATGATGATGATTTATCCTTTAGGTGGAAAAACTTTTCTATAATGCGTTTCTTAGCATTCAGATTGAAAACAGTCTGCTTTGTGATGATTACTCTCATATTTCTGTAGTTATCCAAAAGTCTTATTTCAGATTCTCCAAAGGTAAAACTCATACCAAGCAGATATATATATTTGCCTAGGAAAGGATACTTTGCCTAAACCTTAGAAAGAACCTCTTGACACTAAGAGCTGTTTGACAGTGGAATGGACTGTCACCCCAGGGGACTCCAGCAGCTTTTCTCAGAACAGATACAGGCATGTTGTCCATTAAAGCCAGGGCAACTCTAGCTATATTCTCCTACTATAAGAGGGTGATGGATATGTCCAATCACCGTCTACCTAAACGCTGTATGGAGAGGAAGGGAAGAGTGGCAGCTGGGCAACTTCAGTTCAAACCCTACTAAAATCTAAATCCCTCTCCACAGACATTTTTGTTTTTTCTGTGGTTAAGAGAATGTTGAGGGACTGGATCTACAAATTGGATAATGACCAAGACCTAGCCTTAATAGACTCTTCAGATTTCTCTCACTTGTACCATCTGCTGAAAACAAACCACTCAAGGGCGCAATACTTACATACACTTACTTTTGCCTCCCTGAGAACCGCATTCACAGAACTCCATTTTCAAACCATGCCAACCGCTGTCTTAGATGGCAGGTACATGAATGTCCCTAAGCATCTAAGGCTATGTATTTGCGGAGCAGGTGAGATAGAGGATGTTGTCCACTATTTACTCAACTGTCAGCTCTATCAAAACCCTAGAGAAAAGTTCCTGGGTAACATTTTGGCTGCCCTACAGGAGGAAAGCCCTCAGATAAAGGTGGTCAGGTTACTTTTGGACTGTGACCCATATGTTACATACAGAACAGCGCTGTTTGCAAAAGCGGCCAGAAACATCCGCACTAATTTCCTGAGAGCCATCGCAATCAATTGTGTGGGGGACTCCCAGATATGAAGTGTCTCTTTTTATTTTATATGTCTGTGATTTTATCATGATTTTATTTGATCATATTTGTATTTTAAACAATTGTGATGGCTTTTAGCCAATACAATAAACTTGAACTTGGAACTTGGAATGGACTGTCTCAGATGCAGAGATGCATCTTTATTCAAACAGATATACTCATACAAACACATTCTGAACAGCACTTGCTGAAGTCTTTGAGTAAAAGTCACAGTGCACTATATGAGGGATTAAGACATGCAGGTTAGGAATGGCATAAATACACAATGAGCCAGAGCTGCATAGTAAGCCCCATAGACAAGCCTGAACCTTAAAAGTAACCTTGATTGCTTCCAAAGCAGTAAACCACAGACTATGTGTTTCCTTAGAATGCACACCAGCCTTGTAAAGTAGGACAGTAGGACCTCTATTTACAGTAGCCACTATTAACCTTCTTTCATCCACACTGGATTTAGTTATAGTCCTGCTGTATCAAGAGAATAGTCCTCTGTTGGAGTTCTATATTTGTTTTATTAAGAAAATAAGGTAGATTCATTAGATTACCGTTGTAACTTTAAACCTTAAGCATTAGGCATTTTCAGACAGTTGTTGTTGTTGTTTAGTCGTTAAGTCGTGTCCGACTCTTCGTGACCCCATGGACCAGAGCACGCCAGGCCCTCCTGTCTTCCACTGCCTCCCGGAGTTTGGTCAAATTCATGTTGGTCGCTTCGATGTCACTGTCCAACCATCTCATCCTCTGTCGTCCCCTTCTCCTCTTGCCCTCACACTTTCCCAACATCAGGGTCTTTTCCAGGGAGTCTTCTCTTCTCATGAGATGGCCAAAGTATTGGAGCCTCAGCTTCCGGATCTGTCCTTCCAGTGAGCACTCAGGGTTGATTTCCTTCAAAATGGATAGGTTTGTTCTCCTTGCAGTCCAGGGGACTCTCAAGACAGTTACAATGGTTAAATAAACTTACCATTTTTAATTAAAATAAAAACAACTAAGTCTAGGTAATCATCTTGGCTAGAGGCTGGGCTATTTCCCCGTCCTTCTTCTTGAAAAGAAAAACAAACCTCTGTGTCTCACATTCCACAGCATTCACAGACCAACCTTTCACATACACAAACCCTCTCATTTTACATCTCTTTAGGACCACCTTCTTCATTATACTTTCAAGCTGTCAACCAATTAAGTCCAAGTAGGTGTAATTCAGAACACTGCGATCACCGCCCACAGTTCTCATGAGAAGATCCAGGCCCCAGGTGGCTTATCCAATTTAGCAGTCTGTTGTTTTGTCTCCTTCTGGGCCTCTTCTGGACTGTCCAACCTTGATTCCTTATCTGTGTGCCTGGCAAACAACTGCACACAACAACATTTTGAGAACATATCTTTTAAATTCATCTTACACAGAACCTAACAGCCTCCATTTTTTAATGACTACAATTCCCAGTTTCCTTCCATTTCTCATTTTTCAAGTATCACCATTGTAAGACTCTGCACCAAGAATTTCTCCTGGATCAGTGATATTTCTCTGCCTTTTTTCTTTTCTTCTTCTTCTTCTTCTTTTTGTCAGTGTGTGTGTGTGTTTGCTGTTGTTCTGTGCAAGAAACTGCCAAATTCTGTGCAATTTTACATTTTTTCTGGTGAATCCTGCACAAGAAAGACGCCATCCTGTGCAGAAGTTGCAACAACTTCCATAGGTTGATGATGTTTGTAATCTTTCAAGGAACCATTCTGTGTGGGAATTGTAATAAACCTGTACAGGAGGCTATTTCTTCCTGAAAAATGAACAAAAACCTCCATGACATGCCATGAAATTCACTGCAATATTTTTTTAAGGAGCCCAAAAACAACAGCACCTTGCTTTGAGTCTGGTCTTTCTCCTTCAGAGTCTGAAGCAGAAAATGCAACATATCTTTTAAAAATGCAATTTAATCACAGGCAACAGTATTGACATGTGACCAGTAAAAAATTGAGGAAAATATCTTTCAAATTCCATCAGGCAACAGCTAAACTCAGGCATACAAGTGGAAGGTCAGCGTGCAAGCAAGGAGGTAAGCAACCATGAAAGTTGGTAAGAACTGTTGATAACAGCTTTAACCTGTTAACCTGTATAACCTGTATCATGCATAAGAGAAATAATGAGGTTGAAAGTTGCTAGTGATGCGATTAGCTTCAAATTTTGATGACACAGTCTTTATTACAGAAACACTTGCACAGAAAGCAAAATACAACATACATGTTGTATCACATTTATTTCATATTTGATTACCAATTGGAGGGCCAAATAATGAGCTGGACCTAAAGCAAATTAACATTGATTGCAAGCTGAATTAATTGAATAGATTTGGAAGGTCCTGATTTATTGAGGCAGGAAACTGCTCCCAAAACCATTAGCACATGATTTAATTAAAGTGTCATGGTTTTTAGCACCTAGTGCAGACAGAGGTAGCAGTCATAACAAGCACCAGTCTGTTATTTTTCGATAACAAAAGTCAATGGGCAAATTACAGCTAGCAGCAATCTTAGATTACATGACTGGACACTAATAAGAGAATGTGATAGCAAACAGCAAACATGAGAAGTGCTGTTAAAGATACCTTAGCCTCATATGCACCTTCTAAAAATTGTACTTGTTGAAAAGCTGAATTTTCTACCCTGTTTGTGTGGGATGAAGTTGTGAGGACAATTTCACAGAATTTTTCAAGGGGAAGGAGAAATTCTCCCAAACAGTGGCACAGAGGTACAGTTTATTATCAACAGTGGTTAAAGCACCAAAGTAATTTTCCCTGTAAAGCCTGTGCTGAGGGTATGGGGGAAGAAAGTATTGTGCCCAGCTTCACAAAATAAAGGTGAAATTCATGCTATACTGTAGTTTGCCCTCCATCTTCTCCACAGCTTTCCACCTCATTCTCAGGGCTCTTTAAAACTTCTTTGATTTTGTTTTTGAGCTTATCATAAGATTGTAAGGTAGCCTACAATCTGTTTTGTCTGCTTGTCTGCTTCCTTTTCTATTGCCCATATTTCCTGATCTGAAAGCCCTCAGTGAGAGCAGTTCACTTTATAATATTTTCCCCAGGATTGTGTGTGAAGTTGTGGAGGGAAGATTGACATTTTCCAGAGATGACTGTGCAATGAAAGATGTTCATGCACAATTGTCATTAAGAACAAGAACCCTGAACTTCATGAGTTGTTGTTTAGTCGTTTAGTCGTGGAATGTCTTCTAAATATCTCCTTTGCTGAAATTCTTTTTGAAGGAAATTTCTTTTCCAGCCAATTAACTAGGAATAGTAAAAGATTCTCATGAAAGTACTTTTTGGTAGCCCACTAAGAAAAATCATGAGTTCTTCTTTTTCTTTTTTTAAAAATCCAGGACTGAACTATCTCTCCCAGAAAGAAGATGATGCCTTCATAATCTTATGAAGATGTGGATCAGAAATACCTAGGACCTTCAAAAATACTACTCCACGTTATAATCTTCCTTCAAATGTCTTATAATTTCATAGTATAATTCCAGGTGATAAATTGTTGCTAATATTCTTTCAGTATGAATTACTTCAAACTGAATTGAAGCTGAAGCAATTCCCAGTGTGAGAATTTCTATAAATAGATGGATACATGAGAGTTTCAGAATAGCTTGAGGACTATTTTTTCTTTCTTTCACTCTTACACATAATCTGATCCAGATTAATATTCTCAGCAAGTACCAGGACAGAACAGAAGCATGGCAGATAGTTTTGGCTTTATCTTCTGGCTGAAGTACTGATTTGAAGACACTTGCTCGTGTCTGAGTTCACCATCTGCCCAAATGGAAACAATACATGAAAGCAGTGATGTGACATTAAGATAATGAACGGTTGGGAAGAGATCCTTGTGTGCTACAATGCTCTTTGAGATCTGAAGGTGCAAAGGACGGAAAATGTATTATTCTCCTCTGCAAAAGACAACTTACCTTTTTACACTATATATTCCCATTAAATGTCTAGCACCACCTTCACAATCCCTTTGGGAACAAAAATGTGTTTGCTATCCTCTCTTTTAAGTTATTTTTATGCATTTAACTCATTGTTATTTTATGGCCTTCATATTGTTATAATTATTTATTTGCCAAAATCCTGTTACGTAGTGTAGTAAATCACACTAGAGTAGGCCCATTGAATCAATGGAGATTTGGTGAATCAACCCTGCCATAGGTTTCTTTGATTCAAATGAGTCTATTCTAACTGTGACGTACATCAGCACTTAAGAGTAAACTCATTTAAATCAATGGAACATGAGGAGGATTTGACACCCCGAAATCCAAAAAGATAAATGGCACTCTGAGTTAAGCATATTGCATGGGTTGGATTCAGATTTATTACTGTGCAACTGGGGTGGAAGAACTGGGCTTCCCCAACTATTCTCTGCACTAGAATCATATAATAATGGAATTCGAAGGGACATATAAAGTCATTGAGGCCAACTCTCCGCTCCACACAGGAATCCAAATCAATCAAAGTACATCTGACAGATGGTTATCTAATTTTATCTTTAATGCCTCCAGCGTTGGAATACTCACCACCTCCCAAGGTAATTAATTCCATTGTCATACTGCTGTAGCAGTTAGGAAGTTTTTCCTGATATTCAGCGAAAATCTGGCTTCCTGTAACTTGAGCCTATTATTATGTGTTTTGCACTCTGGGAGGATTGAGAACAGATCCTGCCCCTCCTCTGTATTATAATCTTTCAAATATTTGAAAAGGGCTATCATATCTTCCTCCAGTCTTCTTTACTCTAGGTTAAACAAGCCTGGTTCTTTCTGTCTTTCATCACAGGAATTGGTTTCATCCTTGTTGTCTTTCTCTAAACTTGCTCCAGTTTGTTGGCACCCTTTTTAAAGTATGGTGTCCAGAAATTGACACAGTATTCAAGATAAGGCTTAACCAGTGCTGAATACAGGGGAACTAGTACTTCACGAGATTTGGAGACTATGCTTTGCCCTCCCAACCCCGGAATAAAGACGCAAGACAGATAATATGGGTTAAAACACGGGCCACACTTCATTGATTGAAAATTCAAATTTGCCATCCTTTGGCAAAGGGGGGCCTGCTGTAGTGCGGAAACAGGTAAATCTCAGAGGTATCCAAATACCCCTTAATCAACAGATGGGCGAGTCCCTGGCCCCAGGTTCTCGTGGTCTTAAAGACAGCAAGAACCCGGCCGGCCGCTAATAAACAACCCCCAGACCTCAAGCCATCTTTAGTTGATGACTGTTGGTCCGGAAGTGGCCCAGTGCATCTTTCCCCCCAATCACTGTAATCGCATGATCCGCAGTGCTGGGAGGTCCAATGCGCTGTTAGCTTACCTGATCTTACAGTGGGACTCACCGGAAAATACCTATTTTTTCCGCACAGCATAGGGACTAGCATAGCTAAGTCCCATGCCCACCATCGAGTCGCTCGAGCTCAACAAGCAGGCACCCTTTGATGTCTTCCAGGAAGACATCCAAACCCGAATCGGAAAGATGTACTCCATCTCTCCGAAAAAATTCAGGCCTATTCAATCGGATCCTCTGGTGACCAATCACCGATTCAAGGCCACTGCAGACCGCTCTGCAGACCTCTCAGTTAACACCCCTGCGGGCCGTGTTAACATCGAGAAAAAACCTGGCGCCTCTCCATGCCAACCGAGGAATGATCGTGGACCACACGATCTGCATAGCAGGATACCTGGCATTCAACCATTTCAGGTCACGTATAATGTCCAGGATCAATGCCTTACTGGTATGCCTGGGCAAATCATTGCCGCCAAGATGTACCACCAACACATCCGGTGGGGACTGGCCAAAGGCCGCCAACCTGCATAGCTGACTCCACTGCATGCCGCGCAGCCCTTTCCACGTGATGTGCGCTCAGGCTCCGAGACCCAGATCGCTCCCCCATGGGGATGCAGCAGTGTAACGCTCTGCCCAGTGTACATAACTGTGGCCGACAATCACAATATGTCTTCATCTCACTGACGCTAAAGGACCTGTAAGGACACAACAAGACCAGGCCCCTGCCTATAAGTTAGGTAGCGCTCTTATATATCATATATATATAATTGGAGGACGACCACCGGCCTAGACGCTTGATCTCCTCTAAGCTATAACCCAGAGCTGCTGCAGTGGAGGCTGCACCGATTCTAAACAAATGGGTGCCAAAACTGGTACCAAAAACACCTACTCTGTCTAATGCTAGGTCAGTTAATTTCCAAAACTGATATTTCGTCATAGGCGACTTATCAGCATGTTGAAAGAAATATCCTGGTTCCTGTCCTCTAATTTTTAAATATGCCTGTGTGGCTTTAATGGGGCAGATGCTGCTTATGCTACACTGCCCTAGGGTGATTTAGGTACCCTTGCCTATTTGATTGGCCTTGGATCGCAGAATAAGAATTTGCACCTTCCCTTCTTTAACCTTAACGTCCTGCCATTGCAAGGCTAGCCTAGACTTATCATTCCCCCCCCCCCGCAACCAATTCACTAATTCTAAGGGCACCGAAAAAAGCCATTAATGACGCTGCTTCAAATAGGACGTTTTCAAATTCATCCCTACATAGGAGCGCCCATTGCTTACAAACACGCTCTAATAATGGAGGTGATATAGGGGCTCTAGTGTCTAGAACTCTACCCCTCTCCTTGGACTATCCTTCTATAATTTTCCTTATGCGGTAATCTCTTGAGAAGTCGCTATAGCCGTTAATTTTTGTGTAAAAGGCCAGTGCAGACAGCCTTCCTTGAATAGTGCCTGGCGCCAGTCCTTTTCTATTTAGATGTACGATAAATTGCTGCAAATGTTCGACCAGTGCTGGCCACACTGGCTCCAGGCTGACCATTTTCCTAAATTCCTGGAATTCTATACTCATGGCTGAGTAACCCTTCCTCGCCCTCGGTGCCAGGGCCAAACCTATCACTCTTGATGCATCTTCACGCCAATTTGCCAGACCTCCGGGGGAAGAACTTCTGGGAACTCCCTGGCTCCGGGGTCTAGCTCCCTGAACAGCTCGATCTGTTGGCGCGACAATGCATCAGCTATCCTATTGTCTACGCCTGGTACATGCCGGGCATGCACTAATATGTTAAATTGCAGTGCCCTTAATGTAAAAGCCCTGACCAATGTCATGACCCATTCTGAGTGTGACATAAGGTTGTTTATGATACAAACAACCGCTTGATTGTCGCACCAAAATCGGACTACTGAATTTGACCACTCCTCGGCCCAAAGCCATAGTGCGCCCACTACTGGAAAAAATTCTAGAAAAGTCAAATCTCTGGTAATGCCATTGCGATGCCACTCATCAGGCTAGGCGCCAGCACACCACCTTCCTCTGAAATAAATTCAGAATCCTAAAGATCCGGAGGCATCTGAGTGCACTTGGAAATCTGCTTTTAGACCAATTTCACCTCTCCAAAAGGAGAGCCCATTAAATTTTGCTAAGAACTGACTCCATACTAGTAGGTCTTCCTTCATACCTTGTGTGACCCTGGTTCTGTGCATCGGACAATGT
The DNA here is from genome assembly GCA_037013535.1 of Intellagama lesueurii. Lineage (NCBI taxonomy): Eukaryota > Metazoa > Chordata > Lepidosauria > Squamata > Agamidae > Intellagama > Intellagama lesueurii. The sequence goes on along the minus strand of JBAJHW010000003.1, from coordinate 50,207,743 downwards.
AGACCCTTCATAGCGTTGCACAGACGCCGCAGAAATGCGCGCCCAGGTGCCACCACTCTACAGGCGAAGTTCAGGTGCCCTACTATTTCCTGTAGTTCCTTCAGTGACACCTTTTTCCTCTGTAATAGTGTCGCTATCCTAGACCTAAGATCCACTAATTTATTATAAGGCAGCCGCAATGTTTGCTGTGCCGTGTCTAGCTCTATCCCTAAAAAGGTGAGGGATGTGGCTGGTCCCTCAGTCTTTTCTTCGGCAAGGGGTAGCCCCATCTTTTTTGATAATGCCTGAAAGTTATTCAAGATGAATCTGCACTTCCCTGAGTTCCTTTCCCCACAGAAAAGGAAGTCATCAAGATAATGGGCCCTAGATTTACAGCCCACCTTGCACCTAATCTTCCATTCAATAAATGAGCTAAATCTTTCGAACGCAGCACATGACACTGAGCAGCCCATAGGTAAAGCCCTATCTATGTAGAATGATCCCTGGAATTGGAATCCTAACAAGTCAAAGTCGAGGGGTTGAACTTGTAAAATTCGAAACGCTGATTTTATATCGCATTTCACCAGTTCAGCCCCTACTCCGCACCTTCTAACCATACGCACTGCCTCGTCAAAGGAAGTGTATCTCACAGTACATAATTCCTGGGGAATGGCGTCATTGACTGACGTTCCCTCCGGAAAGGACAAGTGGTGGATTAACCGAAACTCGCTCTGGGCCTTTTTAGGCACAATGCCTAATGGAGAAACCCTCAGGTTCTCGAGAGGTGGCTTTGGGAAGGGGCCGAGAACCCTACCCTCCTTCACTTCCTTGTCTATCTTACTCTGGACAATATTTTCCATCCCGTGTACTGATCAAAGGTTCTGCGCAAAAAATGCTTTGCGCTCTCCTTCTGCCGGGATCCTAAAACCATATTTAAAACCATCTAACAAGTAAATGGCATCCTCCCTACGGGGGTACGAGCTTAACCAAGCTTCCAAAACCTCAACTTTAATTGGGCTGGGTCCCTTTTACAGGGGTACCCCCACCACTGTTGGGCTTTTTACCCCCACCTGGGCCCTTGTTCTGGTGTTGGGTGCCGGCTTTAAAACATGACGACTTCGGGTGCTCACCTCCACAGGTGGTGCACTCATGCCTAAATCGACACGGCCTCTTTGTGCAAATGCCCTTGGAGTTGTACTCCCAACAGAGCGGGCGGGGTTGAACTGCCTTCCCCACTCCAGGGCGGGGATTCTGCTTAAGGGCAACTTTCCTGTTTAAGTGACCACTATCAAATCTATCGCCAATATTTGGCCTAGATGGGGTCATGTGCTGAAGCCACAAACCCAGCTGAGGCTCGTCCCAATGCATATTTGGGTGAATCACGCTCCGCATACGGAACGATTGTCATAATGAAGCCACGCTGCCCCTCGAAGTCAACGTAAGCCCTGTAGATTATGTCTAAATATTGGAAGAGGGATTGCGCCCTCCATGGCTGTGCCTTGACTATCACCCCCATGTAGATAAAAAATCCAGGAAGCCAATTGGCCCATGTTCTATCAGGTTTCTTCCTTCTATGCCGTTCCTTCTCCTTGTCATCTTCTTTGTCCAATTCCTTCTTTTCTACATCTCTGTTTAATAATTCGAATACATTTACGTATTCGCCTAACCAAATCTTTTCTTGTGTTGCCGGGGTGAGGTGGTCACCCAAAGGCATGGAGTAGTCCCTGTGGTGAAACGCCAACAGGTGACGTCATTCCTGCCTGTCCATCACAGAAGCTCAAAAGGGAGGAGCCAAGGATAGGGCAGGAGGGGCGGAGTCAGGGAGACAGTGGGAGATGTAAAATGGCAGTTAGGGTTGAGGAGAGAGAAGAAGAGGGTTAATGAATTGAACTGAGGGAGTTAGGAGAGTGATTTGAGAAGGTGAATATAGATTGAACAAGCAGGAATGAAATTATAAGTACTATAAGATAGATAGTGATTAAAAGTATATAGTAGTCCGGAACAAAAGTACTTGCAACCCAATACATAATCAAATCCTTGTTAATACCTGATACAGTTCATACGTGATTTACCTTTGTGATTTACTTGACAATAAAAGAATATTTGTTAATTAAACCTCTGATTCCTAAGTTCAATAACCCTTAGAGTTGGCAGCACACGTGTATAACACACATAATCGGTATTAGGAAGATAATACCTGGTGGCAGCTAGAAGAGAAAAGGGCGTGCGCCTTGGTGAGGGCCAAATAAACAGGGGCAACAAGGTCGAACGCCACAGTCCCCATACGGCAAGGCGCATAATGGGACGGTATTGTAACCCGTGTCTGATACGGACGGGTAGGGCCAAACCCCTGCATTAGTCATATTATTAGGTTGGGCTGGCAAGGTGAAAGAAGCATAAGGCATGCCCCAGCCACTAAATTGTGGACTGGAGCATGGCCATGCGGTATTGGGTAGCCCTGCACTCTGTGGGTTGTAAGGTGTGTACAATGTGTGGTTGTATTGACCTCCGCTGACCCACGGCCATGCGGGGACCAGTGTGTAGGTGCCCAATGCAGCGGCCAACTCACCTGATGAGGTCGTGGCTGTACTTGGTTCATCCCCAGAGTAAGGCTTGTCAGAGCAGACTTCCTCTATTTCGTCCTGAACTTCCTGGCATGCAGTCACTGCTTTGGTCGTTACCAGAGTTGATAACCTTCTGCCCTTTTCTGTGCGCCGTGACCTCGGTGTTGATGAGGCCCCATTTGCTTCATGCCTGGTAGTTGCCTCAGGGAGCTGCTCAGACTCAAGAACAGCAAACCTAGCCATTAGATCCTGTGCCATTGCCTTAAGCTTAGCCCTACGGTGGCTCTTGGCATCCCTGGCTGATCTATGTGGCTGAGTTTCGCTTGGCTGGAGAGCCTGTCTTGCCAGCTGCTCAGCCTCTAATGCTGAGATTTTTTCCTGAAGTTCTTGCCATACAGGCCAAGATTCCTCATCCGAAGAGGATTGGGGAAGAGACACCTGAGGAGCTGGCCTTTTCTTGGCTGGCTGTTTCCCCTTCTTGTTCCCCTGCCCCTTCCTCGATGCCATTATGAACTGAGGTTTCCTATTGATTAAGTGTGAACAATTGCCCCAGCGGAACCATTACTAGTCCTATCGAAATATTTGTCAGTACAAGTTGATAACCCGGGCTCAAAATGTAACGCAGCCTGGATGCATAACTACTACTATTTTTTCACAATGGTCCCACACTATGACCTGGGTTCTTTAATTAGTAGCTTCTAGACAGCCCAACAAGCCGCTTGTACCGAAATAATAAGGGTCCTGTTTGTTAACCGATTGTGATGCCTTGTTTGTTCACCTTGTTAATCAATTGCTCTCCAATCACCTGATTATACTATTGACTTGCTGTCTTGTACCAAAATTAATTATTTAGATTAATAGAATCAAACCGCTTATTTATAATTTATTCAATGAGTTAATTACTTAAATCACTGTCTTCGCTACTAATTAGTTAATACTAAATTAATTTATTATGATCGTTGAATAAAAAAATTAATTAACTTATTCAATATGAAAGGTATATATTAGGTTCCCTCACCTTGTATTCTTCCTTATTTATTTATTTATTTATTTATTTATTTATTTATTTATTTATTTATTTATTTATTTATTTATTTATTTATTTATTATGGTTTATTCCAACCTTAATACTGTCCTTAATTTATTTAATTTCCTTTTCATTTCCTCTCTTTCCCCCCCTTTTTAAAAAATATATTAATCCTTGTGCGATGTGGCCTAGTCGGCCCTTCGGTCCGCTAGCTTCTTGTGACGCTGATACAACTAAAAGAATGAGAGTGGGGGGGGGGACAAGCGGTTAAACTGTAAAAAAGAAAAGGAGGCTTGGGAATCGGGTAACTATTCCCGCTCAAAATTAATTCAAAACGATGGGGGGCGTATTAATAACGCCACCAAAGACTAACACTGGGACCGCGAACCTGCAACTTAAATCGAATTTCTTTTTAATTATTAATTAAACCGATTATCACGTCTATTATTTATTTCTTCTACTGCCTTTTCTTTCCTCTTCTTATTAATTTTTTTTTTAAAAAAAACAAAAACTCTTTCCGTGTCTGGGCGTGGCCAGTGTGAGCTGCGCCGCCGCTGTCCCCCCTTCACGTCTACTTACTCCACAAACACTATAAAATAAACACAACTTATTGCATGCAATAAGTTAAAACAGTAACAGAACCCTGGGAGGGAGCCGATGCTACTCTCCCCTCCTTCAGGAACGCTTGAAACTCCAATGACGCAGTTCAGATCACAGCCAAGCAAAGCGCTCTCCCTCCCTCTCTCTCAGTGCCCGAAAAAGAAGAGGGTGGCTCGAGGGGGAAACGCCCCTTAAATAACCTGGAATTCCCCCCTCTCTCTTTAGAGCTCTCGAGAGACCTTCAAGGTCTCGCGTTATCCGATGGTGGGAGGCAAAGAGCCAGCTGCGCTGCCCGAAGCCTTGACTCGTCAGCGGCTGCAGCATTTGTTAATACAGCCTAAAATAGTATTGGCCTTTTTTGCAGCAACATTCTAGGGTGTCACAGGTTGCCTTACATGTTTTGTAACCCTTGTTAAATAATTTCTTCCTTGACCTTTTGGAGTGGGATATTAGCCTGTATGTGTATGTATGAGAAACAGACCCTTTGTGGGCAGAAAGAAGCCTCGACTTTCTGAGATGTGAAGGCTTTGCCCTATTAAAAAATGCAAACATGGGAGGAGGGTCACGGGTTACTTGATATTATAAAAAGGAGGCTTTAAAAAGGTTGGGAACCAGTGCCCTAGATAATTTCCAATATTCTTAGATTGAGCAGGATTCAAATTCAACCTAGGTTCAGCTAGTCTCATGTTAGATTAGCTGGCCATCAGTCTTTTTACCTAGTTAGTATTGTGCTCTATTGTGTTCTTCCAGTCTCCTGAAAATGGTACCATTTGGGAGATCTGCTGAATGGAATTAGCTGTGGTTGGAGGAATTTCCCCAAACCGGGAAGGACAACTTTTGTGAGATGGGCTTTTCTGTCCCCAGAAGTATACAGAAGGATAGATAAATGTCTGGGCAGGTAGACAGAGGTAGAGGCAGATTTATCAGGTCATTGTTAATGGTGCCATGCTTGTACCACCATAGCAGCACTCTGCATATAAAAAGATACAAGCATTACTATGTGTGCATTCACAGACCCATGGACTTCATGCCTGTATCTCTCTTTTAATTTTTGGCAGTTTTAGTTTCCTTTTATGTTAAACTTTTTTTAAAACTATTTGGACTGAACAGTTATTTAGCTTCATAGTATATAAAGATGAACATGATGCAAAAAAGTGCAGAGAAAGAATTGGTCCATGTTCATAGGTGTACTTTGATGGATGATATTTCATTAGATGGGAATTTCTGGCTTTCTCTAGATTTGAGAACATTTCACAGAGTTTTAGTTTGCAGCCTTGCATGCTATCTGCCGTTTGTGTAACTGGGAGATACTTTTATGAGCTAAAGTAATTGTATATTTATCCAGCACTAACTAATCATTCCTTCCAGGCTTTGAATTTAAAGACAACCTTGCCACTTTGCTGAGTGTCTCTTTCCATCTCTTTCCCCTGTTGGAGGCAGTTGTTTGTTTGCTGTTGATCGGTATGTGTGCAGTAAAGAAAGCAATATATACGAGTTTGTAATTTCAAGCAACTGTAAGTAATTTGTTTTTCATTCTCCTACAAATGACTCAGAATGAGTTACTGAGATTGAAAGTGTCAGTTAATGAGAAAGGGATATACTCTGGCAAATTAGCAGGTCTTCTTCTCTTTGGATCTCTCTACTTATACTGCATAGCAAAAAGGAATTTTACTAGAAGTTCAAAACTCTGCAATAATGTTTGCTCTTTAAATATTAGCCTGCCAAATAATGGTTAGTCCTGCTACTCCTTCAATTCCTTCCATTAATATGCTTGGTATATCTGTTTACATGCAGAAAATGGTGTACTATGAAGACACATATAAATTGTAGACTGATCATTCATTATATATGCTTGCTCACCACAAATGCCTGAACACAGACCAAATATCCATTTCTGCACTGGTAAGTAACATTCAATATAGGATCCTCTAATACCTATTTGGATTCTTTCAATTTTATTACCGTTTTAACAGACTGTAAAAGGGACATGATTAGAAATGCCCTAAGCACTATATTGCTTCTACAGACATCTATTTATCTCCACCTGACTGTCTTGGACTCAGTATTTACACGCATTTTCATCTTCAAGGTGATCTTCTCCTGTTATTTTCATATGATGAACATTTCTGCCCAAAGGGAAAATCAGAGAAAGCACCCTGAAAAATTATTGAGTTAGTGTCTGCAGGTGTACTAGACCTGTGATGGGACTATGTAAGGATGCATTCAGGAGGAATGTGAATCACTCACAGTAACACGAGAAGAGCAGAATCATAAAGATGGAGAAGAGCTTAGATGGCCACCTAGTAACCCTTACTGCAGGAAATCCAGAGCTAGAGCGCTCTCAACTGATGACTATCCATCATTTGCCTAAAGAAGCTGGATATTCATCACCACTTTTGGTAATTGGAGCCACTGTAATGTTACTGTCACCATTAAGATGTTGGTCCTCAATTTTGTCCAAAATCTAGCCTCCTGTATCATAAGGCCATTAAATGTAATCCTCTTTGGGGCAGCACAGTGGAAGTTTTACTATCTTTATATCACAGCTGTTTGAGCATTTGGAAAGTGATATCATGGCCCTACCCCATCTTCTCTTCACGGATAAGCCTACCTAGTTCCTCCATTTCTTCACAGGACTTTTCAAAGTTATACACAAGCAAGAGATAACACAAAAGATAAAATCCAGGATCCATATTAACCTGTTAGGTCAAGTCAGAGGTCACAAGTATTTCTGATCATGCAGCCATCATACTTCAGTGTCACATCGGCACCCTCTGCCAGCTCTGCAAACTGATATTTATAACATTATTTCCTGAGGAACAGAACTGGAGATGTCAAAAGCTTGCCCATATCGGTGAATTAGCCTAATAAAGATGTTGCACTAATAGGAATTTTGAAATTTCTCGAAGTATTGGTATTCCTTTCCAGAACACTGTAAGAAAAATATATCATTAATTGTATTATCAGGCATATGCCATAAATGAGGAAAAAAGTCAGAAACTAAAACCATATATTATGCGACTAAAGTGTGTGTGGTTTTGCAAATCTGGTTATCTGTCAAGATATAATAATCAAGCAGCAAAAAATCTGTAAGGTACCCTGTAACACTTCACAGATCAAAACAAGGATTGTTGTTGTTGTTTAGTCATTAAGTCATGTCCGACTCTTCGTGACCCCATGGACCAGAGTACGCCAGGCCCTCCTGTCTTCCACTGCCTCTGGGGAAGAATATTTGAAACAATATCTTCTTCCAAAACAAGGATACTTTTGTATAATTATATAACATTCCTGTTTTCATTTTCTACCTTGTCTTTCAGTATTAAGATCTACTAGAAGACTACAGTTTGTACTGTTTACCTCTTCCTTTTGACAAAGTGGAGCATTTTACTAGGTTTGCTTCATAACAGTAATAAATGCTCTGTACTACTTCCCTCAAAGGCACATGTCTATAAAACAGCAGTGAATGTAAAAGGCATCTCCAACATTTCCAACACATTCTGAGGGAGGGTGTGGATAGGGCTGTGATTTACTAGAATAGGCATCCATAAACATGTTGCAAGCAAATGTGAATTACTCATTCTTGAACCCTTTCATTACTATGAAGTGGTTTTAAAAATAAAATTTCACATAGTGGTGGGTTGTAGCTGTAAATAACTGAAGAGTCTACAAATTTTAATTGTAATATGCAAGACTTGTCTCTTTAAGAGACAAAATTGAATTGTGGCAGAAACTTCCTTTCTTTTGTGTCTGTGGTATTACCTTAGAGATATAGCTAGAAATCATTGTGGGAAGTTAGTCTGCTTTGTGCAGGTAGTTCAAACTACTATGCCTCCACTCAGCGTTTGCTCTGTTGTAGATCAAATTAGATCTATTGGCAGTCCTCTTGACTCCATTTTAATGTCTGGACAACAACAAGCATTTAGAGTATTGTCCCAGATACTATATGATATTGAGAGATAAGAGCTGTTTTCTCTACCAAACAAAACCTGTTCCCCTATTGCAAAGGGTGTGTTGCCAACATATAGGTCATCTGCAGCTTATTTAACAACTCATAAAACACCCCAGACTCGCAAAGCATTTATGCTTGCTAGATTTAATGTTCTACCTTTAGCATTGCTCAATGGTAGATTTTTTTTGGAATTCCCCATCAAGAGAGATTTTGTCCGTGCATGGCTGGGGCTCCTGAATTTTTGTCTCACGACTTTCTGTAATTTCTGTGAACAAACAAAGAATGATTTAATTTGTCCCCTCTTGCAAAAATGTCAAGACTATCCTGGTAAGTGGTTGATTATGTATTGTTTGTCAGACCGGAATCCTTATGTTATGGCTCAAGTTGCTAACTGTTTCCTTGTTGTAATATGAAAAAGGGTCTAATTATTGGAAGATGCTTGATAACTTTTCATTGCTTTTTAAAACTTTCTGTATTGTTTATATTGTATGTAAATGTGTTGACATATATCTGAATAGGTCATATCATTGTAATAAACTTATTGACTGATGTACATAGATGAAAGAAGATTCAGTCCAGTATTCTACTGCCTAAATGTGGAACAATATCTATGTGCTGCCATTCCCTCTTCTAGCTGGCTACTCAACAGATGCCTGTTCAAAGATTTGTTACACAACTTGGCATACAAACTGAAGTGTGGCAGAGCAGGGGAGGGAATGCTTATCCAAGTGTCCTTCCATTCTATGTTTAGGTAATACAATACTGCCCTGTAGGCACTGTGTTTAATGCCTCTGGTCTCAGGGCTGATACAAAGCTTCTCACGGTGAATATCTTCTTCCATACACAAAGAAGGAGGAAAGCTAACACTACAATAATACTCTGGATTTCTTGTTATGTGCCATCAAGTCACCTCCAACCTATGGCAACACTATGAATGAGTGATCTCCAAAATGTCCTGTCATCAACAGCCCTCTGGGTTTAGTACCCATAGATTGTTTCCCCTCTTGCTTAGAAAAAACACTCCCAGAATAATGGATACAGCAGAACCTCTTATACAGAGTATTATAAAGGACTATTGAAACAGATCCAAATAATGGAATTGCTGCAGGCTAATGTCCCTTTTGACCCAACTCCGGGAGGCAGTGGAAGACAGGAGGGCCTGGCGTGCTCTGGTCCATGGGGTCACGAAGAGTCGGACACGACTAAACGACTAAACAACAAAACAACAACAATGTCCCTTTCATGAATTGAACAAGGAATATTGTCCATGTCTTCTTCTCTCTTCTGCTCTTGAGAGTTTGACACCCTAAGGAATGGTGTAAGTAGAGAATTTATACAGAAATCACACACACACACACCTTGCACAGACTCAAGAGCAACTTATGAGCCAAGGCAATCTCATGGGTTTTTTATTCTGCTCCTCGTCTTTCTGGGCAAATATGGTAGAGTCTACAGAATAGATTCTGATCAAAATGACCAGAATGGAATTAGATAATGTGACTGTCCCTCTCTTTCCAGGTTTCAATTTGAGGCCCACTTTCTTGGTATATTTTCTGTTGAAAGTCGGGCTTAATTCTAAGTAAACATGCATAGGCAGTGCAGGAGTTTCCAATTAAGTCCAATTTTTGAACATAAACTGTGGAAGGGGATTTAAGGAAGACTTCACAAAGAAGGTGGCTGGCAGTTTCAAAAATTCTGACCTCTCTTTTATGATTTGTTAGCACAGGCCCATGTTTTCAAATGTGCTCAGTTCAGATACAGCTGTACTACTGGATCAGTTACTGCCGGATTAGCACTTAAATCTCCCAACAAAAACTGGATTATCCAAGGAAAGACACATTAAAGCTAACATTCTCAGCAAACAAGTAACTATAATTTTTACAGCCTTGTAGATTTCTCATTCCTTATTTCCCTCTTTTCTTTCAAAACAAGATTTGGGGAAAATGGGTTCTAAATTTGTCCTTTTTGAGATTTTAGAATTCATATCTGAGAGATACATGGGTTCCAGTTTCATTTGCTTTCTTTATATGTTCAGGAATGCAAGACTTGTAGGGTTATATGGGCTGGTGTCTGTCATTTTTACTAGCCTTAGAAACAAATGCAGAATGTATTTACTGTTTTTAAAAAAACCCTTTAAAAACATTAAATCAGAGTATCATTTTCCTATTTGAAATGTAATTTAAGACACATAATGATACAAAGTTGGGGTGTACACTCTATTTGGATATTTGTGCATTTCTGTAATGACCACAGGGTAAAGCAAAGAGCTACTGGTCACCTATTTATTTATTTATTTAAAATATTTATATGTCACCTTTCTCCTAAAGCAGTGGTCCCCAACCTTTTTAACCCCGCGGACCGGTTGGGGAAGGCGGGGCACCCCCCTGCGCTTGTGCGCATGCGTGAAGGAGCGCACACTCGCTCGCTCGGGCGTACGCTCGCTCGTGCGCATGCGTGAAGGAGCGGGAGGGTGCTCGTGCGGCGCGCACACTCGTGCGCATGTGCAGGCGGTGCAGCGCTCGTGTGGGTGCACGTGCACTCGTGTGCATGTGCGAAGGGTGGTGCGGTGCTCGGGGGCACTTGTGCGCATGCGCAAAGGGGTGGGGGAGTGCTCACTTGGGCGGAGGCGTGGGCAGGCGCAAAGGGGCTATGCGGGGGGAGTGTGTGCAGGGGTGGGGGGGAGGTCTGTCTCCGTGGCCCGGTCCGGCTCAGGGTTGTGGATCGGGGGTTGGGGACCTCTGTACTAAAGTATCCAACATGGTGGAGCAACAGCCCGCAAAATTCTTTATTTTAAATCTGCCAATCAAGCATTGCAATTAAAACTGGTAATGAGAAAGAAGATGAATAGTATGTTCTTTACATTAGAAATCAACTGCCCTTGCCTTTTCCCCTGTAAAATTGTTGATTAAGTCATCATAGCCAAATGGCTAGAGATGTACAAATTTTAGCTGCAGGGGACAGGAAGGCCAGAGGAAGAGAAAAACGACAGAAGTGTAGTACAGCAGGCTCCCTGAATTGCCCTTTTCACAAGGAATCAAAGACAACAGCACCTGTTGCCTTTTTTAAAGTCACCAAGTAGTCCCCTTCAACATAGGCCTAAATGAATAAATAAATAGGCCTAGATAAGGACTGGGTTGGATGATCTCCAAAAGTCACCGGACAGGTTGGCCCCGGTCTGCATCTCCTTTCTTGGGGGGCAGGACAGATCAGAGGGCCACTGCACATCCCTAATACAAATCTTGCCAGCCACCAGAAGCAAAAAGGTGGAATAGTGTCCTGAATTTTTTCAGCTGCGGGCTATCAGTGGGTTATACCACTTATCATATTGCAAAATCTGATCCAGAAAGTAATATATTTCTGTGTGACTTTACAGAAGTAACAGAGTAGATGGAGTAACTGGAAGCTTTAATAAGAAGCCTGTCTGAAATTGTAATTTTCAGATGAGATCTGGTCAGCTTTTTTTCTGTTGAAATCTACTTTTCTTCTGGAAGAATCTGAAATCACTAAGGCAGTGTACAGCGCTGGAGATGGACGGACTAGAGCCAAATTTGAACGAGCCCACTTCTCTCTGTCTGCCTCTTTGCCCACACCTTCTTCTTTCTTTCTCTCTGTTCTTTTTGCCAAAATCTGGAACTGATAGCGTGTAGGGCAGCCCAACCCTTCTTTAAAAAGTGCTGAATCCAGGCTGGGGAAGTTGGCCAAATTGATTTGAGTTGCCCTCTCTCCCTAGGGGCACTGGCATCCCTCTTTTCCCCATACCCCTGTTCACTTGCCTCTGACCCTAACATTGCAATAGCTTGGCACTTGCAGCATGATGACACAACAGGGCACACTCAACATAATTTTAAAAGCTTTCAGTTCAGGTTTCTGCATAAATAACCCATTGCTTTCCCAGCAACCCACAAAATGGCGAGAACAAGTAGAGATCTAAAGAGGGAGAAGAAGAAGAGAATGGCATTAGAGAAAAGAGAGTGACGGAAGAAAGAAGGAAGCTGGGCTTGTTTCTTTGAGGATCTTGTCCCAACTGGTGCTATCTTCTGCTCCAACTACTACCAAAATCTGTCCCATGGCTATTTATTTATTTATTTATTTATTTATTTATTTATTTATTTATTTGTTTGTTTGTTTGTTTATTTATTTATTTTACCACTCCATTAGTGCAAGAGCACTATTTCGGGCCATTTAACAACAAATTAAAACATACATATATGAAACAAACAATAAACAGTAAGATTAAAAAACATAGCCACATAAAACACATAAAAACCAATGGCACCATAAACAATTTTCCAGTGATAGCAGGACAGGAGGTAAGCAATCCATCAACCAAGGTCAGTAGGAGAGGCCTCCCTGAAAATACATGTTTTGAGTTACCTCCTAAATGACAACAGGGAAGGAGCCAGGTGTAGCTGCTCCAGGAGCTGGTTTGATACGGTTGGGGCCACCACAGAGAAGGCCCTGCCCCCTGTAAAAGTCTTCTGGGCCTCCCTCGGAGTGGCTACATGTGGAGAAGCCTAGCCTGGGAAGATCTTGTGGGTGGAGCAGATGGCATAGGGGAGAGATGCTCCGGCAAATTACCTCCAAGCTGTTAACAGGAAAAGTTTGCTCACCCATGCTCTGAAACGCTCTATACCTTAATTCCCTGGGAAAGATACGGCACAATGAGATTCCTGCGCCTGCCATTGTTTCCTTGTTTGGAAGGAAAACAGGAAGCAAATTGAATGAAGGAGGAGGGAGGCCAGCAAGTGGTTGTTTGGGCCCCTACTGCACCATGGGCTTTTGGTGACTGAGGAAGTTGACCTTTGACACCAGACTAACCTCGGGGAAGGGGAAGACCTTTACAATAATAAAAAGATCTGGCCCAAAGGTAGCAAAATAAACAAAAAGCCTTCCCGTTGCCTTATGAAGTCTGCTACAGCATTTAGTCCTACAGTTTGGCAGTGTTATAACATCCATGTTTAATCTCTTTATTGTTGCTAATAAGATGCTTGACTGCTGTTGAATACACTTTAAAAATGTTAATTTAAAAATAATGTACAGCTAATAATTTACTATTTTTCAGTTTTATTCTTCTGCAATCTGTAGTGCAGAAATAGGTAACAAAAAAAAAACATTGGGAAGATAAGAAATAAGTATTTTTTAAAAAAAACATTATAACCATGCAGAAAACTATAATAGATTCAAAGAAAATTCTTCCTCATCTCCCCCTTTTTTGGCATGCTGACCTTATATAGGTGTAGATATTTGTGCAATGATTTGAATCTGTATATAAACTGGAGATGTTTCTTCAGTGGAACAGTATGTAGAAAATGGAACAAATTGCCAAAAATACTTGTACCGTTTCTTCTTGATAGGTTCAGAGTTAAACAACCCATCAGAAATTGCCAGTTCATACTGCCAAATTATTCTGTCTGATTGCCCACAGTTACACAACCAGCTGGGGAAAAAAAAGCTCTTATGAGCCAGGCTGTACACACTGAGACTCAGCCATCTTTGTAGTCTTGTGTTCTGGAAGCAGTAAAGCTTCACTCACTGAAATGGCTGCTGGCTGTTACAGTTCCTTGCATGTGCCGTATATGCTGTTGTACAAAACTGTGTAGAGGGATCTGGCATTGTGACTTAGCTCTTCGTTATTCCTGACATTTTTAAGGGTTGATGCCCTTTTGAACAACTTGATTCTATTTATACTCTGTATAAGAGCTTTCAAATTTATTTTGTGAGTGTGTGCATATGTGTGTGTGTTATAAAAGAAACTATCCTGTAATTTCCTGTCTCAATAAATAAATACATAAAAGGAAACATCATTCATAGAACAGCATGCCTTACCACTGGGCCTACTCTATTTTGGTTACGTGAGTATATCTATATTTGCAATACAAATTGACAAGAAACCAGTTGATGCTACTGTGGATGAAATAATTGCATTTTTCCTTAAAAAAATAGCTTGTATGGATAAATATAAAGAAAAAAGTAGGGCTCGTAGAAGTGGCCAATGCAGAAAACACAAAGTGTGTTTATGTGCTGGATAGCCCAGTGGTTTGGTTGGGAGTTTGATTCTCCACTGTGCCTTTTTGACATGGGCTGGGCTCAGTGATTCATAGGGTCCCTTCCAGCTCTGCAGTTCTAAGATTATCTTAGTTTCTTTATGTTCTGCAAGACTGCAGACACATAATGAAACAATGACATAAATTAAGCCTCAAGAATGGGGAAGTGCTTTTTATTGTCTTTCCCACCTGATCTCTGTAAGAGTCAAGTATAGTTGAGGGCAGGTATACCCATAGATGAAACATTGGACAGGCCTACTTTAATCATATTGCACTTGGAATGCTGTGCAGAATTCTGGACAACTCAGTTTGCGAAGGATGACAAACAGAAACAAGTCCAGAGGACAGTAATCAGGATGGCAATAGGTTTGGACCAGCTCCTATGAGGAGCAGTTGGAGAAGTTGGGTAAGTTGAGCATGGACAAGTGAAGATATGATAGCCATCTCCAAATATCTGAAGGGCTGTCACATAGAAGAAAGAGCGAGGGTGTTTTCTGTAGCTCCAAATGGTAGGGCCTGAAGTAATGGATTCAAGTTACACAAAAGGAGATTTCACCTAAACATTAGAAAGAACCTCTTGAAGGTAATTGCTATTTGACAGTGGAATTGACTTCCATAGACAGGGGTGGACTCTCTTTCATTAGATGTTTATAAACAGGAATTAGTGGACCCAGAGATGCTTCATCTGTGGATTTCCTTATTTAGCAGGGGCTTGGACTATATGATCCTGGCAATCCCCTCCAGCTCTACAGTTATCTGATTCTGTCGTTTATCTACATAAATGATTTAACAGCATTGTTTCCTTTTTAACATGGTGCTCTTACAGTTTTGATAAAAGAAAAGGGGGAAAATCTTTATTGCATGTATAGTTCTCTAAGCCATAATGCAATGTTGTCTTGCAATAAAAATAATGGACATTAAAACAGAGTGAATATACACTGCATAGATACACCAGTGTGATGCCACTTTACCTGCCATGGCCGCATCCTATGGAATCTTGGCACACACAGAAAATATGTTAGAAAATGACATGTGACTTTTTTTGGTCTTGGTGCATTAGTGGCTAGGAAACAGGAGTAAGAAAAAAAACATAATATCTGTTGGCTTTATACATGCGTCTGTGTGTGTATGGTCTTGACCATTTTTCATCTGGTGGAAAAGACTACATAGCAAGTGGCTAAAACTTGGATATTGTTTGTGCTACAAAGTTATAACAGTTTGGTTCTATTTTAATAGTTAAAGTATCCTCCTATAGAATACTGGGAATTAGATTTTGGTGAGTTGCTTAGTTCTACTCTACTGTAGTTCATAGGAGTGCCCTTAAACTCCTTTGCAGAGTGTTGTAAGTGTTAACCAAACTACAAATACCAGCACTCCTTATTATGCAGCCATGGCAATAAAAGTGGAATCAAGCTGGTATATTCGTGTGGTGTAAACACACACAGAGTAACAAATAATGCCAGCCTAGTAGGTCTAGTTCTCTATGAATTCTGTAACAACATGGGACTAAAATGGACTCTTCTGTGCATAAGAGTTAAAATCAGATGGAAGTTCATTCTTTTTTTAAAAAATGACTGTATATGTCAAGAATTGTCTATTTCTCATGCCACCCACCCTCGTTTTTATAAATTTGTTTAAAAAGAAAGTGCCAAACAGAACAGCAGCCTTAAAGCTATTAAGCAGTAAGACACATAAAACATGACAATTGTCTTGGTTCATTAAATTAATTAGCTGCTTCTTTTTTGTCTCATGCCCACATTAGACCTGCAGCTTTGTAGATAGATTCCATTTTTCAAATGATAGCTGCTTTCCATTCTGTCAACAAAATGTTGAGAACTTCAATGCTTAATAGTCAATATTTCATTTTCAGGAGTTAATATAGCTTTTTTCCAGAAGCAGTTCAGCAACTATATGATTAGAAAACCTTTGTTAACTTCAGCCCACTCATCTTTCTTTAATGGCTATGCAGTTTGCTAATAATTCTAGCCTTTCTTGCAATTAATCCAGGGGCACTAACATTTAATTTTAGAGTTGTAGCATTTTATTTTTATGCATACTGATCCTTTCTTGGTACTTTATTATCTCTCTCAAGAGGCCTTCTCCCAAACAACAAAAACAACAAGTGCAATCAGCATATGGAAAAAAAATATATGTACATTCATCCATTAGCCAGCTGTAGGTTTTTCTGATATCACTGAATGATTTATTGTCCAAAATCTTGTTGCATACTTACACATGCAGAAAGGACATGGTGTAAATTCAAGTGACAGATTCCTGCTAATTAATGACTCCCACCCTGGATTCCTGGTTGCATGCCAAGCCCTAGCTTGTATGCACCATAGGGAATCCAAGTGAGACTTGTTAATTAGTGACAATTTGCCGCTGTGAGCCATGCCATTTCTCTTCTACTGGCATCACTACACAATAAGGTTTTGTCCACTAACTTTAAAGTAAAGTAAGGAAAATTTCTCAACATCTTTATCTAAACAAAATAAGAAGAATTTATGCCACAGACTACAAACCATTCTTAGAAGAGGGAAGTAGTCACATCAAGTCATAGGTACTGGTGATCAGTGATACAGTCCTCCCAGCTCTTCCACCTTGATTCCATAGCTGTTCCCTTCTGCTACACAAGTTTGATTTCGTGCCTCCACTACAGTGCATGACTTTCCCATTGGCTTTGCTCAACTAAAACTCAACTGGCAGTGTGGCTGGTTTCTGAACATAGAATAGGAAAGGAATGCCATATTCTGTTTCAGACAACAAAACGTCTTAAGCCTCCTGTACTGGAGAACAAAACAGAAAGCTACACAGACCTATATGCCTGTCTGTAAGGAAGAAAACTAAACCAAACTTCATCTGTCTAAAAGCAAACAGTATTTTGTGGTTTATTGCAAGTTTGGGCAACATGTTCTCCATTTGTTACTGGACTGAAACACCCATCAACTCTAACCAACTGTACTATTATTGATGGGTTATGGGTATACATACCAGAAATATTTTGAGAACCATTGTTGCCCAAACTGACTTGCAGAAATAATATGACAGTGGTAACTGGTACATTCCTGAACATATTTTAAAAAGGAACTCTGTGTAGATTTTATTTTGTTGTTGTTTAGTCGTTAAGTCATGTCCGACTCTTCGTGACCCCATGGACCAGAGCACGCCAGGCCCTCCTCTCTTCCACTGCCTCCCGGAGTTGGGTCAAATTCATGTTGGTAGCTTCAATGACACTGTCCAACCATCTCGTCCTCTGTCCTCCCCTTCTCCTCTTGCCTTCACATTTTCCCAACATCAGGGTCTTTTCCAGGGAGTCTTCTCTTCTCATGAGATGGCCAAAGTATTGGAGCCTCAGCTTCAGGATCTGTCCTTCCAGTGAGCACTCAGGGTTGATTTCTTTCAAAATGGATAGGTTTGTTCTCCTTGCAGTCCAGGGGACTCTCAAGAGTCTCCCCCCAGCACCACAATTCAAAAGCATCAATTCTTCGGTGGTCAGCCTTCTTTATGGTCCATCTCTCACTTCCATACATCGCTACTGGAAAAACCATAGCTTTGACTATGCGGACCTTTGTCGGCAAGGTGATATCTCTGCTTTTTAAGATGCTGTCTAGGTTTGTCATCGCTGATTTTATAGTTGATAGTTTGTCATCGTTGATTTTATAGTTACTGTTAATATAGATAAGAATAATTGCTGTTATACCCAATGCAGCTGAGAATAAATGCAAATACTGAGAACAGATGCAAAAGCAGTCAGATAAGCTATTGCAGAAAATCCATTTGTTCGTGCCCAATTGGAATAGATCACTGAATCAATGGGGCTTTGGTAAATCAACACTTCTGTAAGTGCATTGGTTCAGTGAGCCTGATCTAGATGACACTAATAACTGGACTTAGGCTGCTTACTTGGATTTTAGGTAACATGCATTGGACAAAAACTTATTGTGTAGGTAAGTAAATGGCATAACTTTGGGAGGCCAAATGTCCCAAGTTAAGAAATCATGAGAGACATTATTAGTTGCATGCAGAGTCACACAACTCATTATGTAACATATAATATCTGCGGTGATTAAGGCAATTTGCCTCCAAACATTATGCTGCTGGTGTTATGCCAGGGTAACTAGGCAAGTGAATTTGAATCACAGTATTTTGTTCCTGAAATACTCTTGGATTGCCTTTTAATGCTCTAGTCCCTCCTTCTCCTGAAAAAGCATTTTAAAGGATAAAGAACTCTCATACGTAAAGGGATAAGTGAGCTGCAACAAAAAAGCAGGATTGGATAAAATCATTGCCTGATTGAAATAACAACTGAGAACACAGAAACACCTCTGGATGCAAACAACTGTTTGCAGTTAAAAAAAAACCCAATAGACATAAGTCTAAAAACAACAGTATATCACCTGGAATAACACAAGGACTTCTAATATACTATATACTTGGTGAGAGGAATACTCTATTTTGTTAACCCCATTGAAATGGAAGTGTCCTTCACTGAAAGCAAAAAATAATGCACATCGCAGAGGCGATGAGAAGGTACAGAGCAACCTTTGTTAATTTTCTTTGTTTCACTGTTTTTAATTAGTTG
Source organism: Intellagama lesueurii (assembly GCA_037013535.1). NCBI lineage: Eukaryota > Metazoa > Chordata > Lepidosauria > Squamata > Agamidae > Intellagama > Intellagama lesueurii. Next base: position 50,188,998 of record JBAJHW010000003.1, on the reverse strand, counting down.
GTTTATTGTTATGTTTGTTATTTATTCAGGAGTGTTTAACTCTGGAAATACTAGAGACCTATAAGGGGAAGACTATCACTGTAAAGTTTATTCAACCACAGTTTAACAGCAGTGATCTAAGCAGAAATGCTGCCTTCACAGCACTGAAAAGATACAAGGGCAGCTTTATTATTTAGTTTGCTTTTATTTATCTTTCCTTTTAACAAAATGCATCAACATCAGTGATGAACTCTTTGTTGAAACACATTTGGTTGTATTGCACTTACATCTTTATTGTATCTTTATAAGATTACACTATGGTATATTTTTGTATTAAGATATATGTTTTAATGCATTTTGGATCCCAGTTCTCTGTGACAGCGGTAAGAGTCAAGTACAGATCACTTAAATGAAACAATCTTTGGCTTTCTTTGTCTTGCCAGGCAGGGGCATTGGCATAATATTGAGAGGAGGGGGGTAACTAATGGTACAATCAGATGGTGAAAAAGGATTGCATCTGATCACACTGGAAAGTGTCACTTTGCTAGGAATGATCTCCCTTAGAGTGAAAATTCCATCCATTGCAAAATTGCTCCAGTCCAACCCCCCCAAAAAGTGTAGCCTTGCCACTGGGCAGGAAGCTCCAGCTTGGGCATGGACCAGGGTTGCTCCAGAGTGCTATTGCCCCTTTCTCATGTGATCAAAAGGAAATAGCTTGTGCCAGACTTTGCCCTCGCAACCCCGGAATAAAGACGCGAGACAAGAATTATGGATTAAAATACGGGCTACACTTTATTAATCAAAATTAATGTTGCCATCCTTTGGCAAAGGGGGGCCTGCTGTAGTGGGGAATCAGGTTAAAGCATAGAAGTCTCAAAGGACACCTTTAAGCAACAAATGGGCGAGTCCCTGGCCCCAAGTTCTCGTGGTCTTAAAGACAGCGAAAACCTGGCCGGCCGCAATTGGACCACCCCCGGACCTCAAGCCAGCTTCTCCTTGTTGACTGTTGGTCTGGTTGTGGTCCCAGCGCATCTTTCCCCCCAAGCACTGTAATCGCACGATCCGCAGTGCTGGGAGGTCAGATGGGCTATAACTTACCTGAGTTTGCAGTGGGACTCACCAGAAAACCTGTTATATCTGCACTACCCGCCACAGCATAGGGACTAGCCATGCTATGTCCCATGCCCGCCATTGAGCCGATCAAGCTCAACAAGCAGGCCCCCCTTGATGTCTTCAAGAAAGACATCCAAACCCAAATTGGACAGATACACCATCGTTCCAAAAAAAAACTCAGGCCTATCCAAATGGATCCTCTGGTGACCAATCACCAATTCAAGGCCACCGCAGACCACTCTGCAGACCTCCTGGCTAACACTCCTGTGTGCTGTGTTAACAGAGAGAAAAATCCTGGCATCTCTCCATGCCAACCGAGGGACGATCGTCGACCACACAACATGCATGGCCGGATACGTAGCCTTTAACTATTTCAGGTCGCGTAGAACATCCAGGACCAATGCCTTTCCACTATACCTGGCCAAATAATTGCCAACCAGATGTATTACCAATAAACCTGGTGGAAACTGGCTGAAGGCCACCGCCCTGCATAGCTGACTCCACAGCATTCCACACAGCCCTCTCCATACAATGTGGGCTCTGGCTCCAAGGCCCAGGTTGCTCCCCTATGGGGATGCTGCCGCATATCGCGCTGCCCAAAAATATATAGCTATGGCCCAAAATTAGAATGTGCCTCCACCTTGCTGTAGCCACGGGACCTGCAGAGACATAAAACCAGGCCCCTGCCTAGACATTAGGGAGTGGTCTGATATACCTACGATAGTTGGATGAAGACCACCAACCTAAAAGCTTAATTTCATCTGTGATATATCCCAAGGCTGCAGCAGTGGATGCTGCCCCAATTCTAAAGGAATGTGTGCCAAATCTCATCTCTTGCATGCCAACCTTGTCCAATGCTACGCCTGTCAGTTTCCAGAACTGGTATTTAGTTAGTGGAGAATTATCTTCATGTTTGAAGAAATAACCCTGCTCTTGTCCCCTAACCTCCAAGTATGCGATCGTGGCTTTCACGGGGCAAATGCTTTCCATATGGCACCACGCTAGAGTAAGTTGGGCACCCCTACCTAATTGATCGGCCTTGGATCGCCGAATGTGAATTTGAACCTTCCCGTCAATAACCCTAACATCCTGCCATTGCAGAGCTACCCTAGTATTGTTGTCCTTTCCGGTCGCAACCACCTCACTAATCCTCAGGGCCCCAAAAAAGTCAACAATGCTGTTGCTTTAAATAAACTAACTTCATAACCATCCCTGCACAGGCGCACCCACTGTGCACAGATGCGTTCTAACAACAAAGGTGAAATAGGAGCCCTGGTGTCCTGAACTCTGCCCCGTTCCTTGGACCACCCCTCGATCATTTTCCTAATGTGGTAATCCGATGAATAATCCTGGTGGCCATTAATCCTAGCGTAGAAAGCCAGCACTGACAACCTACCCTGTATGGTTCCATGCGCCAATCCCTTTCTATTCAGATACACAACGAATTGCTGCAGGTGATCTACTGGCGCCGGCCAAACCAGCTCCAGGTTGACCAGTTTCCTAAATTCCTGGAACTCTATACTCACGGCCAGGTACCCTTTTTGTGTGCTCGGTGCCAGGGCCAAGCCTATTGCTCTTTTCGTGTCTTCGCGCCAATTTGCCAAACCTCTGGGGGCAGAGTCTCTGGGAACTTGTTGGCTCCGGGGTCTAGCTCCCTGAACCACTCAATCTGTTGGCAGGCCAATGCATCAGCTAGTCTATTGTCTATGCCTGGTACATGCTGGGCCTGCACTAATATGTTAAACTTCAAGGCCCGTAACGTGAATGCTCTAACTAATGTCATGACTCATTCAGACTGCGACGTAAGGTTGTTTATGATATAAACAACCACCTGATTGTCACACCAAAATTGCACCACAGAGTTTGACCACTCCTCTGCCCATAGCCATAGCGCACCAACTATTGGGAAAAATTCTAGAAATGTCAAATCCCTGGTAGCGCGAGACCTATGCCACTCTTCTGGCCATGTGCCGGCACACCATTTACCTCTAAAATAGATTCCAAACCCCAAAGATCCAGCCGCTTCTGATTGTACCTGAAAGCCCGCCTTCAGCCCTATGTCACCTCTCCAAAATGATATCCCATTGAACTCTGATAGAAACTGACTCCAAACTCGGAGATCCTCCTTCATACCACGTGTAACCCTAGTCCTATGTAAAGGGCATTGCAGATCCTTCATTGCGTTGCAAAGCCGGCGCAAAAATGCACGCTCGGGCACCACAACTCTGCAAGCGAAATTTAAGTGGCCCACAATCTCCTGGAGCTCTCACAGATACACCTTTTTCCTTTGCAACAGTGCAATTATCCTAATCTTAAGGTCAGCTAATTTGTTATCAGGCAGCCTTGATGTCTGCTGAACAGTATCTAGTTTAATACCTAGAAAAGTAAGGGACATGGCTGGTCCCTCTGTTTTTTCCTCTGCCAGGGGTAAGCATAGCTCCTGTGCTATTGATTGAAAAGTGTTTAAAATGAATCTACATTTTCCTGTATTCCTTTCTCCATAAAAAAGGTAATCATCCAAATAATGGGCCGTAGACATACAGCCCGCCCTGCTCCTAAGTTTCCACTCAATAAACGAGCTGAACTACTCAAACGCAGCGCATGAAACCGAGCAGCCCATAGGTAAAGCTCTGTCAATGTAAAAGAATCCCTGAAAATGAATTCCTAACAGATCAAAATCCTGCGGGTGAACTGGCAAAATCCGGAAAGCTGATTTTATATCACATTTCGCCAGCTCTGCCCCTACACCGCACTTTCATACCATGTGAACCGCCTCATCAAAGGAGGTGTAGCGCACGGTACAAAGCTCCTGAGGGATGACGTCATTAACCGACGCTCCCTCTGGGTAGGACAAGTGGTGTATTAGCTTAAACTCGCCTTGGGCCTTTTTTGGCACTATTCCCAATGGCGAAACCCTCAATGGCAAAACCCTCAGTCTCCAAGGGAGCTGTTTCAAAGGGTCCCAGCATTCTCCCTTCTTTAACTTCCTTCTCAATCTTTGCCTGGATGACCTCTTCCATTCCGTACACCGATTTGAGGTTTTGCGCAAAAAACACCTTGCACTCGCCAATTGCCGGAATCCTAAAGCCATGTTTGAAGCCCTCCAACAGGTAACTAGCATCCTCTCTGTGGGGATACTCCCTCAGCCATTCTTTCAGAACTGTAACCTTAATTGGGCTGGGTCCCTTTTCCAGGGGTACCCCCACCACTACTGAGCTTTTTTATCACCTCCTGGGCCCTTATTCTGACGCTGGGACCCTGCTTTAAAACATGAGGTGCTGGGGTGTTGACCCCCACATGCTGAACACTCATGCCTGAAGGCATGGTTTTCTAGTGCAAGTGCCCTTGGCATTGTATTCACAACAAAGCAGGCGGGGTTGAACCACCTGCCCCGCTCCTACGTGTGGATTCTGATTCAGGGTGACCTTTCTGTTCAGATGCCCACTATCAAACCTATCCCCCAAATTGGGTCTGGCTGGTGTCATGTGCTGCAGCCAGAGACCCGGCAGGGGCTCGTCCCAATGAAGATTTGGGTGAATCACACTCCGCATACGGAACAATTTGTCATAATGAAGCCAGGCTTGCCCTGCAAAATCTACATACGCCCGGTATATCAAATCGAAATATTGGAAGAGGGATTGTGCTCACCACAGTTGAGCCTTAACAACCACCCCAGTGTAAATTAAGAACCCTGGTAGCCAGTTGGACCATGTCCTATCCGGCTTCTTCCTATGCCTCTCCTTGTCCTTATCATCCTCCTTGTCCACATCCTTCTTTTCCACATCTCTATTAGCAACTCAAATAAATCCACATATTCGCCCTTTCATATTTTTCCTTGAGTCGCTGGGGTGAGGTGATCACCCAGTGGCATTGAGTAATCACCATATGGTAGAGCTCATAGAGGCATGGTATAACCCATGTCAGGGACAGACGGGTATGGCCACACACCCACACCAGCCGTGGTGTTAAACTGGGCTGGTAACGCAACCTGGGGGTACAGCGTACCCCATCCTCCAAACTGCGTGTTTGAACATGGCCACGGCGTGTTAGGAGCCCTAAAATTCTCTGTGTGGCATATGGCGCATAGACTGTGGGAGAAAATTGTCCACTGCCAGCCCAAGGCCAAACTCGGATGGGTGGAAGAGTGCCCGATGCAACGGCCGACTCACCTGACAAAGTCCTCACTAGGCTTGATTCGTCCCTGTCATAAAGCCATTCAGGGCTTGCCGCTTGCCCTTCGTCCTGACCATATGGGGCTGTAAATGCTGACTCCGATGTTGGAGATGCAGACGATCTTTTCCCCTCTCAGTACGCCACGGCCACAGTGTCCCAGTTGCCCCGGCAGCATCACCTCTGGGCATCACATCGGGCTGCTGCTCCGCCTCAAGAACAGCAAATCTAGCCATTAGATCATCAGCTTAAGTTTAAGTTTAGCCCTACGATGGCCCTTGCTGATCTGTGTGGCTGAACCTCGCAGGACTGTGGAGCCTGTCTCGCCAGCCTCTCGGCCTCCAGTGCAGAAATTTTTTCCTGCAATTGCTGCCAAACGGGCCAGGATTCCTCGTCAGATGAAGACTGAGGTGGAGACACCTGGGGAACTGGCCTTTTCTTGGCCGGCTGCTTTCCTTTTTTTATTGCCCTGACCCTTACACGAGGCCATTATGTATCTAGCTATAAGACCAGTCGAGGGACCCTGTGTGTTCCAGCAGCTCCAATCCCAATTCAACTGATAATCGCTCACTACTTGGCTAGAATTAGGTTATCACCCTATAAATCCCAGATGCGACCCGTAGGGAAGCAAAAGCACTCCTGTCCCGGTATTAATAAGCCTTTTTTAAAAAATCAATTCAAGTATTATTCACTGCAGTAATTAAATAATAATTCTTTGATCAATTAAACAGTATTACAAAGAACTTCAGTCCTCAATTAACTTCCTATAATCAACTTATCAAGCTGAATTAATGTTATTAAATGTATAAATTCCTTAATGAATTCTTAATGCAACACTTCTTACTTCAACTATCAAATTATGCTCTTATGTAATTTATTACAAGCTAACAATCTACAAATAGCCATTGACTTCCTTACCTAAATTGATAATGAACTCAAACTTATGCAATTAATTGATAATTGCCTTATTCTTGTATGTATCTCTTCCAAGGTAACTGAGACTCAACTTGCTTCTTTTTTATTATTTATTTATTTATTATTATTTTTGTACCTTTGACAGTAGTGAGGCTAATCTGTCTTCCGTGCCTCACTAAACAACTAATGTATTGTCTATTATTTTATTTATTTAATTAATTTTATATTTATTATTATTATTATTATTATTATTATTATTATTATTATTATTATTGTTGTTGTTGTTGTTGTTGTTGTTGTTGTTGTTGTTGTTGTTATTATTATTCTATATGTCAACCAGCAGGTGGTGCTATGTGAATAAAACGCCGCTAATCTCTTGCCAGCGCCGACCGTTGGGGAAGGGGAGAGAAGGGGGGAGAGAATGAAGCCCAGGCGGCCGGGGCGCAAATGTTCCCACCTTGCTCAGCAACTGCTGGACCTGAAAAGGCCACACTGCACCCTAGCCGACCCGAGTCCCGCTGGACCACGCCAACCGTAAGTCCACGGACCAGCCCCAAAGCTGCCTCGGATCTCCGGTTCCCTCTGTTACGGATAGCTCCGTTCCCTACTAATGTTGCCTCTTTATTATTATTATTATTATTATTATTATTATTATTATTATTATTATTATTATTATTATTATTATTATTATTATTATTATTATTATTATTATCCGTAATTTATTTTATTTTATTTTTATGTTTTATTTATTTATTTTATCTCCGAGGCTCCGCTCTCAGCTCCCTAGACTCCACCCGTGCCGCAGCGTAAATAATTCTATGTAATTACCGGATCCCAATACAATAAGTAATTCAAAATTAATGAAATCAATCCGTAAGATTTAACTCAAATTAATTAAATAAATTCCCAAACAATCACAAAAAATTGATAATCAAACCATGGGGGGGGGGAGCCGATGCTACCCCCCAGCCTCCTGAGTGCTGTTGCATTTAGTCCTTGCCACTGATGCAGCAAAAAACCGTTCGAAGCAATGGAGCTCTATCCTTGCTGATGCCAGAAAAGGAAGAGGGCATGGAGAGGGGGGAACGTCCCTTAAATAACCTAACGTTCCCCCCTCTCGCCCAACTGTTCTTGTGAGACCAGGTGTCTCGTGTTATCCAGGGAGGGAGGCAAAGGCGAGCCGCACTGCTGAAGTTTTAACTCAGCAGCGGCCCGAGCAATGGTGGTCCAAAATGTGACTTACTTCCCCATCTGATTGTACCCTATGTCTGTGCTTGTTTTGTTATTACTTTAGGATTCTTCTTGCATTTCATACACAACAATAATGTGGAATATTTCTGTCATTAAATGTGGAACTACCCACAACTCACTGCAGTTGTCCTTGTACTATAAATTATATATAATATGCAATTTCATGCATAGAAACAGCAGTCTCTAATGCCTTGAAGACTTGTAAGTTTTATTTCATGTAATTTTTTGTAGACAGTCTCCTCATCAAATGAATTTTTCTATGTTAATGTTCTGCCTGTTCTTATTCATTCATTCATTCCAAATGTGGATGCCTTTAGACAGCTTCTTATGCCCTCTTATTTGTGCTTACTGTACTATTTTGAGCACTTCCAAATTCTAACAGCTTTCAAAACTCCTGCAGAATCCTGCTAAATCACAGGAGGAACATTTAGTTCTTCCTCAAATTTTCAAATTTCCATGATCACTTTCAAATAATTATATGTGTTAATTTTAAATAATTTGCATGTATACATATTAATATGTATTCATGTTATTGGTACATAATATAATATACTGATTAGAAGTCTTTGCCCAGAAAGGCAGTATAAATATCAGACCTTAATTTCATTAGCTTAGAGATTTGATTTTGAATCTGTCGCAACATACTTCAAAGCCTCTGTGAAGATTGACTGTGGTTTCTTTCTGAGTTTACACTCAGTAAGAAATTCTCATCTAATGTGGGAAAGTGATCGCCCTGGTGAATTCTCTACAATAGCATTTCCAGCAGCCAAATGGAAGGGAGTGTAAGACACCATCTATAAAAGTCTGCAGTTCTGCCAAGAACAAATCATCCTTTCATGTTCTTTCCTTTACCACTCTCTCATATCTTTTGTTTGAGTTTATAAGCAGCTCATATGAGCAATAACTGTATCTCAACAAGATAAGCACCACTATCAGGGTCAAATATCAAGCACCATTTGATCAGACTGCCTATAGAAGTAGTCTAGAAGTAATGAAGAACTGGACATATTCCCCCTGTAGTGTCTTCCCTCATAACGATTTTCCCCAAGATAACTGATAATGGTCCCAGGTGATGCAGCTCCCTGGGAGTTGTCTTTCCATCCACAGGCAAAGATCTTGTGATTCAAGCTAGCCTTTGGCAGTTAGGTTAGGTTGCTGTGAAAGGGCTTTTTGTCCAGGCAACTGCTTTCATTCTCTTCTATTTAGTTGAAATTGGTTTTTTCTCCTAAACTTCCAAACCTGCTTGTTTTAATTCTACATTCTATAAAACAATATATTTAACATACATTGTTTTATTCAGGTTGTTGTTAGCTGCCTTGCATCTGATTTTTCAGATAAGAGTGGTCGTTGTTGTTGTTATGTCATCAAGCAGCCTCCAACAACCCCATGAATGAGCCATCTCCAAAACGTCTGGTCTTCAACAGTCCTGCTCAGCACCTGCAAACTCAAGTGTGGGACCTCCCTTTGGGAGGCAGTCCATCATGTATTTGGCCTTCCTGTTTTTCTGCTGCCTTTCACTTTTCTTAATATTATTGTCTTTTCCAGAAAGTCTTGCAGAGTTTGAAGTTGAAAGTTCGATTTCCCACTGTCCATCCTTGACAGGCTGGACTCAGTGATCCATAGGGTCCCCTTCCAGCTTTGCAGTTCTAAGATTGATTAGAATCAATCTTAGAACAGAGTAGTCAAAACGACTAGATGGGCGGGATAAAAATGTAAGAAATAAATAAATAAATAAATAAATAAATAAATAAATAAATAAATAAATTATTTATTTATTTATTTATTTATTTATTTATTTATTTATTTATTTATTTAAAAGTGGTAAGATGCACTCTTTTCTGACATCTTTGCATATGGGAAACCATGCTGTTCCCCCCCATATTTGGTTGCAACAGTAGCTTCTTGTCTACAATACAGGTTATGCATCAAGACAAGTGCTGAGGCACACCCATTTCTTGCACAACAACCCATAGTTTCTCATGATAGTGGAAGGCTGTAAAGCATAGACTGATCTTCTGAAATGCTTTATTTATTTATTTATTAGATTTTGAATTGGTCCAGTAGCCAGCAGATATTTGCAATATGCCTTGTTCTTTTCGAAATCCAGCTTGAACATCAGGCATTTCTCACTCCATATAGGGTAAAAGTCTTTGTTGCAACACTTTGAGCATCATTTTGATTGCATAGGTAATTAAAGCAATGGTCTTACAAGTTACTGCATTTCTTGGCACCTCCTTTCTTGGGGATTGGTATGTATATTGAACATTTCCAGTCTGTGGGCCATTTTTTTTTTTTTTTTGGTCTTTCCATATTTGTTGGGATATTTTTATTAGATTTGGACAAATTCGGTCTCTGTGGCTTGAAACAATTATATCAGTATCCCTTTTATCTAGTGATTTATTTATTCCCAGTGCTTTCAGAGCAGGTTTCACTTTGCTTTCTAGAAATGCAGGTTTCTGCATCATAGCAGTCCTCTTCAATGGAATCTGTCATCCTTTTATCCCTTCTGAATAGACCTTGAGTATACTTTTTTCACCTTGTCTTTATTTTCTCCTGGTCAGATAGTGTGCTTCCCTGTTGGTCATTCAACATTCCTAATCTAGGCTTGTATTTCCCTTTGATTTCTAGGGACTTCTGGAAGAGATCTCTTGTTTTCTCATTTTGTTGTTCTTCTCTCTCTCTCTCTCTCTCTCTCTTTTGCACTGGTTATTGTAATATTCTCCTTGTCTCTACATGACAGCTGCTGAAAAGCTGCACTCAGGGTTCTAACCCTATTTCTATCAACTTTTACTTTTGCTTCTCACCTGTCTTTAGCAATTTTAAGTGTTTCTTCCATTTTCCATCTAGGTTTTTTTTTGTTCTTTTTACTACAGGAAGGGTACAAAACTAATGAAATGAAGAGTCATGTAATGCACTGGTAACATGCTTTTTAGGGAATTATATTGCATAATACCTGAGGGCATACTTTAGATATGGCTCAGAAACTGTAGCTGGTTCAAGACAACCACAAGGTTGCTAATTAGGCAGTTTGACTGTTGGGGATGGGAGGCCATTCAGCCCAGCTCCTATATCCTGGCCGGTTGTCACAAAATAAATACAGAGTGAATCTCAGTAATAAAACAATAAAACTTTATTGCGTTCAAAAGTGGAGAGTCATCAGTGCATAGAATGTGTAGAAAAGTAGGTCTCTTAGAACAACAACACAGATACTCTTTTATACTTCTTGGTGGAATTTTCGAAAGTAAACAACTGAGCATGCACAGGAATGTATAAAATAACTCCTGAAAAGACAATACTGCTAAAGAAACAATGCATATCTTTCTGGTAGGCTGATTAGACTGTGTGATAAGGACATGCTTTATGTATTAGAACACCTCTACTTGACCTGACCCAGTAAATATAAACATCCATATCCACTCTCATGCCCAGTTATGGGCACTTGCTTGTAATTTACAGATTGCCTCTCTTCCTCTTCATCCCACCCTTTTTTTTTCCCTCAGAGCATTTTAAATTCTTTCTTCATTGGATTACTCTTATTACTCACAAAATCTTCCCAGTTCTGGGGATGATATAGGGGTTTACTCTTAATAATTCCAGGTACTCTGTATTCTAGTTACAGGTACCAATAATATTTAAGGAAAGGGTCTTATATGGTATATTACCACAAATAAAATATAATCAAAGTTTTCTTAAAGAAGGTAACCAATAGTGTAAAACTCCACCCCATTGATGGGACAGGATACATTGATAAAACAATTTTTCCATTGAATCCAATCAGAGAAGTTAGTAGCAAACTTATCACCATCTACTATCGCATCATTCTTTCATTTAAACCAAATTCTTCATAATATGAGCATTGCTATGAAAGATGGAGTGCACTTAAAATAGAATTTTGAATAATGTACTCATATCTGTTGCACAAGACAGATCTCTCATATTGAGATATAAATGTATCTCCATTAGCGTTGTACTTTAAACCAACATTCCCTAGGAACATCTAATGAGTCCAAAAGTTTATGTTTACACCATTGCATTTGTGTACCCCTCTAGTAAAACCACAAATGTAGAGCGATAGAGTGCCAATATGACCACATTAAAGCCATGCTTTGTGATTTGCATTGGCTCCAAGTCTGTTTCCAGGTCCACTTAAAAGTGCTGGTTTTAATTTAAGCAGATCTAAATAGTTCTGAGAATCACATCTTCCCATACGTACACTTCTCTTCAGAGACACTACTCTGACTGCTTATGAGAAAGCAAGATTGGCCAGGTATCCACTAGAGAGGTGATATTTTCAGTAATGGCACCCCTGTTGTTTAAAGCCCTTCTCAGAGAATCCCACAGGTGCCATATGTGACTAAACATTGCTGAAGATGGGAGATTGCTAATGTCCCAGAGCTTGGGGAGGGGACAAAAAAAACTTTATAGCTTAATTTCGTGTTGTCTTAAAAGGACCATTGTGGCCCAGTTACCTAAAGTGAATCAATGAGGGAAAAGATTCTGCAATGATAAAATCTCACCAAGGATGCTTATCTTTCTTTCACCAAGAGAAAGGTCTCCTCCAAAGATCTTACAACTCAAGGAGACCCATATGTGGATATGCAGCCCTTCAGACAGCCTGGATTCAAGTCATTTAAAGCTTCATAGGTCAAAATCAGCCCTTGAACTGTGCTTGGAAATGTATGTTGAAGCTATTGTAACAAATGCTCGAGCCGCTGCTGAGCCGAACTTCAGCAGCGTGGCTCGCCTTTGCCTCCCTCCCCAGATAGTGCGAGACTTCTGGTATCATGAGATTAGCATAGGAGGAGAGGGGGGAGCGTTAGGTTATTTAAGAGCCATTCCCCCCTCTCCTCTTCCTCTTCCTTTGCTAGCAACCGTCAAGGAGGGAGTCCGGCTGCTTGGTTGTTTTTCCAACTGTGTAGTTGGTTGATAGGCCCGCACAGCTCAGCGTTCCAGATCGGGGGGGGGGGGGAGCATCGGCTCCCTCCCTTGGTTTGACTGGTATTTATATCTTGCTTATTTTGCAATTTGCGCTGCGGATCGTGCGATTACAGTGCTTGGGGGGAAAGATGCACTGGGGCCACACCCGGAGCAACAGTCAACAAGGAGAAGCTGGTTGAGGCCCAGGGGTGATCAAATTGGGGCCGGCCGGGTTCTCGCAGTCTTTAAGACCATGAGAACTTGGGGCTAGGGACTTGCCCATTTGTTGCTTAAGGGGTCCTTTGAGACCTCTGTGCTTAAACCTGAATTCGGCACTACGGCAGGACCCCCCTTTGCCAAAGGATGGCAACATTGATTATGTTTAATAAAGTGTGACCCGTGATTAACCCATAATTCTTGTCTCATGTCTTCATTCCGGGGTTGGGAGGGCAATACTTTTGGTTTTCTGTAACTAGCTCCAATCAATAGTCTAGCTGATGTTTCAGAACTTTCCAAAGGCACACAGTGCATTACAGTAAGCTAAGTGGGACATAACTAAGGCATGTGTCATTGTGTCTAGGTCAGATATGTCCAGGAACAGACACAGCTGGCACACTAGTTTTAACTGAACAAATGAAGTCCTAGCCATTCCTGAGATCTGTCTATCTAGGGTCACAGATAAATCCTGAAGCACCCGACAGCTCTCCTTGTATTTCCAAGATGTGTTATCCTCATCCAACACAGATCAAAATCCCTATTCCTTCATTTGCCTTGTGACTGTCCAGGAGCACCTCTGTCTTGTCTTGCTTAATTTTCAGTTTGTTGACTCTCATTTAGTTTATTATAAACTTGAAACACTGGCTTAAAATAGGAACTGCTTCTGCAAAATTGTTTGGAAAGGGGAACTAGAGTTGTGTATTACCTCACCTCATCCTTCTAGGAGGACTGGAGTCACTGCAGAACAGTATTCCCATACCCTATCCCAAAAAGATGGCTCCAGAGGATACCATGGTGTTGATGGTATAAAAACTGAGCTGACAACTTAAAACTTAGTTTCCAATATCTACTTCATGAGGTCTATAATTGTGACATTTTCCATGTGGACTCCAAGAGCAATAAGCAGGCTTGTGTTAACTTACAGGAGGAATCTTTTAGAAAAATAGACATAAGTCACAACAGAACCAAGATAATATTTGGCATCTTTGCTGATCCCAGGCTCTCCATTCTCCTCATCTGGATTTAGGTTTGAATGGCTAAAGAAGAGGATGAATACATGGATGGAAGGTTGTAAGCAGAACAATTTGTGACTTTGACTAAAATCCTGTTTACAGTGTACATCTGCAAAGATACCAGTCTTAGGTTTCAGTTTTCTGGCCTGATAGAACCTAAGCCAACATAAGATTCCCCCAGATATGGTATTAACATGGTGGGATTTTCTAATGTATCTATCTTTATACAGATAAATAAATGAATAGATAAATAATAACTATATAGCACTGTGAGGGTTCGCATAGAGCCTCTTTCTCTTTATCAAATAAAGCAGGAGTCCTTTTTAAAGTTAAATCAAAACTCGGGTTTATTGATTCATTTATCCGTAACGCATCGTTTAACTGTTCCTCATGTAACTTCTCTCTTGTCGCCAACGGGCGATGCAAGGGCAACCAAACATCTGGATCAAAAGGGTTAAATGATCTATGTTCCCACGGCCCAGGTAAGAAGGGGTCACTTGTATCATCAGGGAGCTCCCTTTCTTCTGTCCCTAATAATGGTAGGGTCTCCTCATCTCTGGCCTCTCTCCATAGGGACTCTCCTTCTCTCTCAAAGGGTGTCCATGGTCCCGGAGGTACTCCCTCCTCCGGGCTTCCTCCACACGCCATGCCCGACGCTCCTCCGTGTCTCTCGCTACTGCCTCCTTCTCCTCTTTCAGACGTCGCCTCCACTCGCGGGTCTCAGACTCACCCCAGTACGATGGTCTTTGGGGCATGTCAGAATATAGAAAATTTTGTAGGCCTGAACCTGAATAAATGTGTTATTAACGAACTGCCATTGTGCACAGATGTGAGTATGCTGAGTCACTCTGAAGATGATGCAATGTCTGGAAATAAGAAGACACCAGGTGCAGAATATGAAGTCAAGTGTCTTCTGATTGGACTAGAGATGTCATGTATATGTACATAAATGAACAGTGTCTGTGTATCATTCTCTTCTTTCTTCACCACTTGCTGCTATCCACTATGTCTGTTTGTGTAAAGAGTTCCTGCCATGCTGATGTGATGCCTGCCTGTAATATCTGTAAATACTGTAAATATAACTGTCTTGCAAAAGAAGAAGAACTTTGTAAGTGTCTTCAATAACTCTGCGTTTTTCCTGTCGCCAAATCCATGACAGGGCAGCCCTCTCTTCCGGCGATAGTCTGCCTCCTCCCAGGGCACCTTCACCTTTTCCCATCTGCCCGTCCAAGGATCTTGTACCCAGATAAGCTCCCAACCCCCTGGGATTGGATCTCTCTCCCCTTTTATTTCCCCCAATCCCGCCTCTACCACGGACCTCCCCTTTTCTTCCTTTCCCGCCAATTCCTGGTCCGTTTGTATAGCGACCGTTATTCTTAAGAATCTCTCCTCCAGTTTTCGGGTGTCAATTCCCTGATGGACAGTCTCTCTGGGTGGTAGAAGCGGAATAGTTTGAACTTCCTGAGAAACCCTAAGAGTGGACGGCACTCCAACGAGAGCCTCTACGCTCTCGTCTTGCTTCTCACAAGCACATCATACATTTCACTACACAGTCCAGGGAAAATAGGAGAAACTCAACACATTGTTGGAATTTTTGGTAGCAACAGCCAGAACTAGGTCCACTGCAGCTAGTTCTGCTTTAAGGTTGAAAAGACACAGCAGATTCTGAAACAAGCTGAAGGAGGTACGATTAAGTTGTCCTTTCCCGTGGTGCACTTTGTACTGTTGTTGTCACTGCTTTTTGACACTATGAAAACCTGCAAAAGATGCATCACCCAAGTCAATTGTAGAGCAGACAAAGTGGTTCTACCATGCTGCTTTCAACTTTGAAAAAAAAATCTGTTATCTGACTTCCCATTCTATACGTTTGGTACTTTGAGTTAATCTGGCTGTGTGAGAAACTGTCTCCTAGGATTGTCTGCAACATTTTCTTGGCTTATTTAGAAAACTGAAGTTTTTGTAGTGTTTCAGCTTTGAGAGCCCCCAAGGTGTCTGGTGATATTGATGTATAGATGTATATATAATAAAATGAACACACACAATAAAAACATATGCAATAAAGTAAGGATATGCAGTAAAATCAAAATTATATTATTATAAAGTACAAAATAAATGACTGTTGACGAAGCAGCAATAAACGAATTCTAGCAGCAAACCTAAAATGACCCGAAAGTAAATAAAATAAAACAAAATAAAATTAGAATGGTTACAATTTTCCTAAAGGCTAAAAGCAAGAGAGCCAGTCAGGTGACACTGTTTTGGTGTCACTTCTGAAAAGATCCTACTTTGTATGTATGAGAAGGAAGATGGGAAGAAGAGGGTTCCTGTCTGCATGCTGCCCTCTCAAAACCCAGAGGAAATGAAATCGCCTAGCCCCAAACCCCAGGGCCACGTGATTATAGATGTGGGGGGGAGCCAAGGGGAAAGAAGAGGAAAATGAGCACCAACAGAAAAATGTGGTAAACGAACAACAGAAAGAGGAGGCAGGACAGGTGAAAGACAAAGAGATAAAAGGTGAGAAAGCTCATTACTCTATCCACTACACCAAACCGGGTCTCCCCCTTTTTTATTTTTACTCAGAAAGTGCATTCACCAGATGTTGCTCACAGTGAGCTGTTTAGGGCTGAGTTACTTCCCCCTTTATTTGCATTTTCTTTTAACTTATTCTACATGAGTAGTAGGTATGGTAAGAATGTCATTTCAGTTCATTTTAAAATCAGAATTTACCGAAACTCACAAGATAAGAATATGGAAGAAGAAAAACATGATACATAGCCCGCAGCTTACTTTTGTGTGTTTCCGAAGTAAAGAACAGGGATCTTTAATCTGATACAGTGGAACAATAATGCTGTGTGTGGCATATTTAAAGAAATGGATTCACTTCATTAGTACTTGGCTGTATTGCTATGGACAGAGTGTTTAAGATGCAACCAGAATCTTTTGCATGTTCATTGAAAAAAGGAATGTAACTGGGGGAAAAATGCTTCTGTTTTTTTCCTCCTCCTCATGTGCCATCAAGTCAGTTTTGTTTTATGGCAATACTTTCCAGGGTTTTTTAGACAGAAATGGTTCACCAGTCCCTCCTTCTGGTGGCGCTTTGGGATCATGCAGCTTGCTCAAGGCTGCACAAGCTGTTTTTTCTCCCAGGGGACACAGTAGGGAATTGAACTCCCAACCTCTGGGGCTGCAGCCGGGAGCTCCAGTCTCCATACCTGTTAGGAAACAAGATTGTGATTCAACAGGGAGAATAGGGAACAAGCAGTATAGGTATAGATGCTATGAGACAAAAAAAGCCAATAAAATTCAGGTAGGTAAAGATCCCACATACACCGTTATCATTTCTCTCGCAGTGAGATTAACTGCAGTCCATAGGACTTGGGAATGTGATGTTCTGGCTGAATGTGAAAAACTCTAATTTGGGTCTCTGCAGGTCATTATAAGTCTAGTCTGGTCTCGTGTAAGATAATGAAGCTGCTGCCCTTGTTTGTATGGGTCAGTAAGCATCTAGTCATGGTCTGGCCACATTAGAAGTAGATTTGATTCTTTACTGAGTAGAACTGTGCCAGGGTGCCACTGTTTACAACTATGAACAGTTTGTGGGTAGTCATATTTTAATTGCTTTTCTCAAAACAGTTCCCCTGCCAGTCGAAATAAATTGCCTGCTGAATGGCTACTGTTGAGAGATACTAGAGAATATTTACCACACTAGGTTGCTTTATAAAACGTAAAGTCTAGTTGACGAAGGCCCGGTGCTCCATATGGACAATGGAAATGAACATCTGTCCTTACATTACTGGATACCAAAGGAAGGTACAAAAAATGGAAGAACTGTGCACATTTAAAATACAGTAGGCTAAAGAACACAAAATCCTAAGTCCAATGCAACATTCTGAAAGTCATAATAGGACAATGCATTTTTACAGAAGAGTGAGAAATTCATTTCTCTAATATTTGCAAATATCCTTATATTTAGAACTGGCGGGACCTGGATTCTTTTAAAGAAAATTGGATATGGGAGCCACTAGAACTGACAGCTACATCTATCCTCACCTAAGACTTAGAGTGTCTTAAAATTTTGTCTTGAGATTTATATATATTCAGCTATGTGGGTGATAAATTAGGCCTGCCATTTCTCTTTCTTTTTAGGGGTTCCTAATCCTTAAAACCTGGCAGGGAAGCTTTTTTTTTTTTTTTTCATATGGGGAACAAATGTGTTTAACAAATATGGCCAGTGCAAATGTGGACTGATATCATTTCAGGGTTTTAAGTATACACACATGCCAAAATCTGAATTTTTTTTCATGTTCTGAAAGTAAGATTTTAAAAGTTTAAATGTAGGAGAAAACAAAATGACAAGCAACCATCCAAGATCTGCAGAAACTGTAATTCTGTGTTGTAATGCTGTGCATGCCAACTTTGAAATAAGCCACACTGAACATAGTGAAATTTACTTCTGAGTAAGTGTGTATAAGATTAAACAGTTTATCTAGTTAATTGGGTTAGACCATCCTGGAACTGTAAACGGCAACGGGAAAAAAAGTTGTCTCCATTTTTGAGATCGGTCCAGAATCAGTAAAACACGCAGATTCTTTATGAGGTAGTGACCAGAAGTCAAAAGGAAAGATGATGGTTTTCAAATTCACAGAGATTAATTTCAAGTGGAGTACTAGGTGAAAAATCAACAGAGGCCTAGTTGGATAGCATGACCTCCTATTTGGATGACAAAGTGAGGTAAGAAAGGAACTACACTGCATTTTACCCCGCAGTACATTTTGGAGCGGGCACAGTTGAAATTGAAGTATTTACCAATGAACTTAAGCTAAGCACAGTCTTTTTCTGTGGAAATTTGTTTCTTCCTGTTCAACCAGCAGCCAGTGGCTTCCTTTGTAGAGATTCAGCTAGCATCTCCATTTTCTGGCATATGTGATTGCCTCTCTCATGCTAAAGGGGCAGTCACAGATGCCAGTAATGTCTTCAGGGGGTATGGTGTTACAGCAGGGTAGTTCCCTTTCTTGTCTTTCCTCCTCCAAACAATTTTTCTTTTGTCCAATACAGTGTTGTATCTGAAAAGCACTGTATCACTTCAGGGGTGGGGAGAAGGCAAAGGGAAGGCGTGGGGAAGAGGGTGGTATTAATAGGGTGGGGTGTGTTCCTAGAGGAAATTGAGCCTGATTGTGAAGTCTGGTGTGGACTCTTGCAGCAGGATAATTGATTGTATTGGTGTGTATGCCTATGGCAATTCCCCCAGCAGAAACCTGAAATGAAAAACTTTGAGGCAAACTGAGTGTTTTTCCCTGTGTAGTTGCTTTGAATATTGGGAATTAGCCTACATTTGCTTCTCTGTCCCAAGAGACCTAGCTGTAACAGAAAATTAACATCATTCCCTGTGAAGTCCTATGCCTGATGGTATGGATCTGACGATATGGATGTATAACTGAAAGAAAAGAGTTATGGCACCTTAGAGAGTAACATGTTTATTTTAGTGTGAGCTTACAATTCACTTCTTCAGACACAGGGACCCCTGACAGGGTAGGAAATGGAAACTATGTGACAATTACATTGGTCAGGGGCTTTCAAATTGAGAATGACATTGTTAACACAGAACTGTAATGATCATCAGTCTAAGTGCTGATTACATAAATATCCTGTTATCAGTAATCATGCTTTTAAGGAAACGTGCCAAGACTAGGACTATGTCAAGGAAAATAACTTGTTGGTTATAGCTCCACCAAGACTGTGGATGAATCCAGACTATTAATGTATATAGTGTGCTAAGAATCTTTGATCCTTATTTAATCCTTTTAATGTACAGAGTTGATCTGAGGTCAAAGTTGGCATCTGGGTTTGAGCAGAATCTTGTTCCTCTCTTTGTACCTGTCTTATACATCTATTGTGTGTCAGTAGTTGTTTAAGACTCGGAGGTTTTCTGTAAACAAGTGTGGGCTGCTCACCCAAAGTCTGAGATAAGAAGTGTCTAGCCTTGTGGATTTTTTGACTTCATGGAAACACTGTCAAATCTGGGTAGATTGGACTGGTAGGAGGCACCGGTGCCAGTAAGGTTCCAAGAACTGACTCTCATGGGCTCCCCCTCCCTGGGACAAAGAGAGTAGTGTGGCTGAGTAGCCAGAGAGACCCTGAACCTGGTAACCATCACATTATGTTTCAACAGCAAGCTAACCTCCCTCCCCACAACTCATCTGCTTAACACCTAGCCTGATCAAAAGTTACGGACAAGCATAAAAGCTATAATCAGATATTGAGAAGAATGCAGTGGATTATACTATGAATATGTATGTGTGTGTGAGAGATTTAAAAGGGGGGTTCTGAAGTGCCTATGAGAAAACATCAGGGGAAAAATCTTTCTGTGGTATTGTACCTTCATTTTTCTTGCGGAATGCTTTGTATTCCCTTAACATTGAAGATATTTCTATTTCTTAGAATATGAAGAGATAGCAGACAGATTTTATTACTTGCAAAGAGCAGTCTAATACCTATTTAGGGAATGGGCAAAAGATTTTCCATCAAGTCACATTGAGTCATTCTCACACAATGCTATTTTTAAAAAATTAAAAGATTTTTTTCTCTTGCTTTAGTTTGTTTTGTTTGTGTGTTTTGTTATGTTTTGAAAAATCACATGGAACTTGGCTTATTCACCTGAGACATCTGTAGTATCAGATACACCTTGATGCTCCATTTTCTGCCACAATAATTGGGATTATATAGGTTCATTGAGGAGAGAAAGTTTGTGTATGGAGGATCCTGCTTTGGGAAGATTCTAACCAGAGAATGAAAACCTTTATTTGCACTTGATTCATGGGTGTCAAGAAGGTGTTCTTCACTGGAGGTAAAGGGCAGCTCTGCAGATGGGATAAATTATTTTCTTACAGCAGTTTAAAAAGCCAATAAAAGGATTATAGCAAAATTTTGATAATACTCCCTAGAGACATGATTAAGGCCAGAGATAAATATGAGCAATTTATAGTGGATACAGTGGGAGTCCTAAGCTCAGACCTGAGATAAGAATGATAAGAAATACTATTAAGTTTCAATCTATGAAGTCAGACATCTTGTTTTAGGCTGATGTGGTGGCCAAATAAACGTTGACACTACTTTTTCACATTGGATATTTGTATTGCTTTTCCATTCTCAAGGAAAACAAACTAATTCCACTCGTTTGCTGTGGATCAATATCATAAAATGTTTCCAAGGTGCTCAATTGGTACACACTATCAGAAATAGCACTCATTGACCCTAAGGAGTTTTATAATTGATGGCAAACGTGCACAACTAAGATAAAAAAATGCAACAGTTTAGAAGAGGACTGTGGGGTGCATCAACCAATTTAATTCTGCATGCCCTTAATATTTCATTCTATAGCTTAATTTTCATTAAAGATTACACAGAATCAAGCATTTATTTTTCTGGATCTCGTTATTTCATGCCCTTTCAAATAGGGATGACCAAATGATGTAGAATTGTTATTGAATGGGATCTAGTGAATATTCTGCTTGGTTTCTGTTGTTGTTTTGCAAAAAGTGTGCATGCTAGGGACAGTGCTTTCAAAGAGGTACATACTTTTTGGTGAATTTTACTGGTTGTTGTTGTTTTTGTCTAACAACACACATACACACACATGTGATGCAAAAAAGTCCAAGATCCAAGCATTGGCATCAGCTCGATTTGATCCTCACTAGACGTTCTAGCCTTCCTAGTATTACGATCACACGCAGCTACCAGAGTGCTGATTGCGATACTGATCACTCCCTGGTGTGTAGTAGAGTAAAACTGCGAACAAAGAGATTATATCACACGAAAAAGGAAGGAAGACCACGTATTGACATCAGGAAGACTTGCGATCAAAGAAAAGTGGAGGAATTTGCCCAAGCGCTTGAGGAAACCCTTCCAGGCCCGGCTGATGCAAATGCACCTGAACGATGGGAACATTTTAAGAACGCTGTGTATAACACCGCCTTGTCCACATTTGGCAAGAAGACCAAAAAGACGGCCGACTGGTTCGAAGCCCATTCGGAGGAGTTGATGCCAGCCATCGAGGATAAGAGGAGAGCTCTAGCAGCATACAAAGCCTGTCCTAGCGAGTACAACTTGCAAGCTCTTCGAGCTGCTCGTAGCCAAGTCCAACAGGCTGCCAGGAGATGCTCCAACGATTATTGGCTTCAGCTCTGCTCTCAGATACAGATAGCAGCGGACACAGGTAACATCAAAGGAATGTATGACGGTATCAGGCAGGCTTTAGGTCCAATACAGAAGAAATCTGCTCCCTTGAAGTCTGCTACAGGCGTGATCATCCAGGACCGAGCACAGCAGATGGACCGCTGGGTGCAACACTACTCTGAGCTGTATTCCAGAGAGAATGTAGTAACCGAAGAAGCATTAAATAACATTGAGTGCCTGCCTGTCTTGGAAGAGTTGGACAGCGAACCAACCTTAGCAGAAATAAAAGCGGCCTTGGATTCCCTCGCCTCTGGCAAGGCACCTGGAAAGGATAACATCCCTGTTGAAGTGCTGAAGTGCTGTAAAGAGACCATCACTACCGAGCTGTATGAAATCTTTTGTCTTTGCTGGAGGGAAGGTGGAGTACCACAGGACATGAAGGATGCAAACATCGTCACATTGTACAAGAACAAAGGAGACAGGGGCGACTGCAATAACTACCGTGGCATCTCTCTTCTCAGCGTTGTAGGGAAGCTGCTTGCCCGTGTTGTGCTGAAGAGGCTCCAGGTGCTCGCAGACAGAGTCTATCCAGAATCACAGTGTGGATTTCGAGCTAATAGATCCACCACTGACATGGTATTCTCCCTCAGACAGTTGCAGGAGAAATGCAGGGAACAACAACAGCCACTCTTTGTCGCCTTCATAGATCTCACAAAGGCCTTTGATTTGGTTAGCAGGGATGGCCTTTTTAAAATCCTTCCCAAGATTGGATGTCCACCTCGACTCCTTAAAATCATCAGGTCCTTCCATGAGGGAATGAAAGGCACTGTAGTTTTTGATGGTTCAACATCAGATCCCTTTGACATCCGAAGCGGAGTGAAACAGGGCTGTGTCCTCGCACCAACCCTTTTTGGGATCTTTTTTGCTGTCATGCTGAAGCACGCCTTTGGAACTGCAACAGAAGGTGTCTATCTCCGGACTAGATCAGACGGAAAGCTCTTTAATCTCTCTAGATTGAGAGCGAAGACCAAAGTCCAGCTGAAATGCATGCGGGATTTCCTCTTCGCCGATGATGCAGCCATTGTTGCCCACTCTGCTCAAGACCTCCAACAACTCATGAATTGTTTTAGCAAGGCCTGCCAAGACTTTGGACTAACAATCAGCCTGAAGAAAACACAAGTCATGGGCCAGGGCGTGGACTCACCTCCCTCTATTACCATCTCCACACAAGAATTGGAGGTTGTTCATGACTTTGTGTACCTTGGCTCAACGATCTCTGACACTCTCTCTCTAGATGTCGAGCTGGATAAACGCATTGGCAAAGCAGCTACCATGTTCTCTAGACTCACGAAGAGAGTATGGCTCAATAAGAAGCTGACGACATATACCAAGATCCAGGTATATAGAGCCTGCGTCCTGAGCACACTCCTGTACTGCAGTGAGTCCTGGACCCTTTGTGCACGGCAGGAGAGGAAGCTGAACACCTTCCATATGCGTTGCCTCTGACGCATTTTTGGTATCACCTGGCAGGACAAAGTTCCAAATAGAGTAGTCCTAGAACGAGCTGGAATCTTTAGCATGTATACATTACTGAAACAGCGACGTCTACGTTGGCTTGGGCATGTCGTGAGAATGGCTGATGGTCGGATTCCAAAAGATCTCCTGTATGGAGAATTAGTGGAGGGAAATCGCCCCAGAGGGAGACCACAGCTGCGATACAAGGACATCTGCAAGCGGGATCTGAAGGCCTTAGGAATGGACCTCAACAGATGGGAAACCCTGACATCTGAGCGTTCAGCCTGGAGGCAGGCGTTGCATCATGGCCTCTCCCATTTTTAAGAGACCCTTGTCCAGCAGACCGAGGCAAAGAGGCAGTCACGGAAGCAGCAAAATCAGGGAGCTGGACAGGGGACAGATTGTATTTGTCTTCAGTGTGGAAGGGATTGTCACTCTCGAATTGGCCTTCTCAGCCACACTAGACGCTGTTCCAAGTCCTCCATACAGAGCACGTTACCATAGTCTTTCGAGACTGAAGGATGCCTAATACGATGCAAAAAGAGGACAAAATGGACATGTAGTTGAGAAAGTAAGAAGCTGACTGAAAACAAAATTGGCAAATTTACTCTACCCTCATGCACTTTGAGAAACAGACTTGCGACATGTGAATTGTGGGTATTTTCTTACCAAACGCAAGAATTCCAAAGTACTGCGCTGGGTGAACATAAAGAAAAGTAAAATGAAATAAAATGTACACATATTGTACTGTGGGGTATTTCCTGATCCCAGTAAAGTCTAGAGTTCCCCTCTCTTGGGAAAAAAATGGATTTCCTCTGAAGATAGTCAACTGATTTACAATCCAAACATGCCCCATCTCCTTCATGGTATTGTAATCTTCCAAAACATCATGGAGCATTTAATTCTCCTAATACATTATACTAGCTGGGGCAAAAAAGTACCCCAACTGCAAAAATCAACAGATTTGATTGGATATCTCTATTTTAAAAATCTCCAGCAAAGGTTTGAGTAGTTATTCTCCTTGGAGTTCATGCTGCATCTTCTGCCAGGGGGAGATTAAAGGATTTTTAATTCCTGATCCATGTACCATTTTTTACTTTGAATTTTTTTCAAGCTGTTGCCAACCAGTTACATATGGAAAGCTACAAGCAGGAGTGCAATAACACCCTTGTGCTCCTCAGTAACTGACACACAGAGGCATGCTCTGTCCTGCCCTGGAGGGAATATTGCAGAAAGAGCAACCATCTTCTCCCATATGACTCTCCTGGGAACAGTAGTCTCTCATGAGATAGCCTTATTGCCACTGGAACATTCTTTTTGAAATAAAAAGATTGCTATTGGACAATCCTCAACATCTCTGCCACCATTTAAAGAAGACCCAAACCTCTCTCTTTTTTTCAGTAAAGAGAAAAAAGGTGAAGAAGAAACTGCTAAATAAGTAGGTTGATGGCTATAGCCACAGGTCATAACAAGTTAAAACTTAGATGAAAAAAATACTGGACATGGAATACAGATAAAAATGTGGAATGATGCAATGCAAAATACCTGATAATAGTTAGAACTCTAATCAAAATATTCAAATACGAAAGCTAAGCCTGCTGCTACAGTTTAGTCAAATGTCCAGAAGATGTAGCAGCAATAATACTTCCAATTTTAAAATAAGGCAAAGTGAAAATAGCACTGAGTGTTGGCTTCCATGTCAGCTTAAAAAGCAGAAAATTTTAAAAAGCCATATGGAGCCAGTGAGTCTCACAAAATGAAAGTAATACTTAGCAGAACCAGGAAGCCCAAAACAAAAAGAGATTAATAGCTCAAGCACCAAGGAAAACCTCAAGCCCTTCAGGAAACCCAGGATCTGGAAAGTCTCAGATCAACCAGATAAATTATCTTGTCCCATGATCAGCTGCCATGACACATTTTGGTAAGGCAAGGAAGGGCGTTAGTATGTTAGAGATTGCTATTTGCACTGCTTTCATTTTCAATGGAGTGGGTGTGCAAGGGGGAAAAATCATCTCTTTTAGGCAACAGAGAATGCCATTTTGCATTGCTCTTTAGAATCCAATCAGTTGAATTTCCCTGTGTATAAATTTGCCCAGATGTTGTGAGTGTTTGGCATGGGATTTGAGTGGAGTAGGTGACATTAACATTAAGAATAGGACCTACACCATCCCTTCCCCATTTTGTACTTTATCTTTTTTATGCCTACTGCTGGTGTTTGCTTTTGCAGCTCTTTGCCCGCACAGCCCGGAATAAAGAGACGAGACACAGGTGTTGGATAAAACTAGGGCCACAACTTTATTAAACTATTTAAACTTTTAATTCCCCTTTCACAAGGGGGCCTACCATAGTGCGAAATTATCATCTGACTCCAGCGTACCATTTACAACTAGAGCAGGCCACTGAGTTCCAATTGCTGAAGCGTGCTGCCTCTGACTAGCACGTCTTCAGCCACCCATCTGCAGGAATCCTCCCACTGCTTCAGTCACTGAGCCTCGAGACCCTAGGTGCATTGCTGTCCGGGAGATTCCCTTAACTCCATTCCCCTTCATATACTCCTTGATCTACCAATCGGGGAAATGGGCTGATTGACACCCTCCTCAGGTGTCCCAAAGGAACTCACCAAATCTCTTACCTTTCGCACTACCCATCACGGCAAAGGGGCTATTCATATGCCCCATGCCCACCACCACTGTCAAAAATTTCAGCCCAAAGGCCCCCTTGTAAATTCTGGAGAAATAGGTCCAATCCCAACTCCGCCAGGTGTACACCATCGCTTCTGTACAATTCAGGCTGCTGCACCTGTATATCCGGATGTGCCACTACAGACCCCAGGCCAGCCTTTACAGCTCTATTAACCTCTCGGTTGACTCCCTGTCTGGTACGATCAATACATATGGGGTCACAATCTGCCTGCCATATAATTCTTGGTACTATATTTGACCATATCAGCTTTACTCCTTAATGGCTCAGAAATCATCAATCACCTGTATAATAAGTGACTTGCTTGTGCATTGAGCCAAGTCATTGCCTCCCAGGTGAACCATAATATATCAGGGGGCATATGCAAAGCATCCTGTGATGCCACTTCCAAGAACCTATCCCACAGCATGCCTCTCTGCCCTTTCCACTCAAGCATGGCCCATGCTTCCAGGCCCAGATTCAAATCCCAACTGGTCTGGGAAGCATGCTTGGCTGCCCAGAATATAAAACTATGGTCATATAACAGAACTCACAACCTCCTCCTTGGAAACTCAAAACCTGCAAGAAAAAAGAGAAACGACGACAGTACCTACTGAGGTAAAGAACGAACGTGAAGTCTAAACCTTTGGGAAAACCAGCTCCCCAAATTCTTTACTTGCTCCTCTCTGTAACCCAACACCACTGCTGTAGATGCGGTACCAATGCGAAAGGAATGGGTCCCAAATTTCCAACCTACAATGCCTGCCCTCAGCAAAGCCCGTGAAGTAACTGTCCAAAATGGATATTTTGACAGCGGAGACATACAGTATATCACAGAAGTGAGTACACCCCCTCACATTTCATAAATATTTTAGTATATCTTTTCATGTGACAATACTGAAGAAATGACACTTGGCTACAATGTAAAGCAGTGAGTATACAGCTTGTATAACAGTGTAAATGTGCTGTCCCCTCAAAATAACGCAACACACAGCCATTAATGTCTAAACCGCTGGCAACAAAAGTGAGTACACCTCTAAGTGACAATGTCCAAATTGGGCCCAAGTAGCCGTTTTCCCACCCTGGTGTCATGAGACCCGTTAGTGTCACAAGTCTCAGATGTGAAGGGGGAGCAGGTGTTCTCGCTCTCACTCTCTCAGACTGGTCACTGGAAGTTCCTCATGGCACCTCATGGTAATGAACTATCTGAGGATCTGAAAAAATGAATTGTTGCTCTACATAAAGATGGCCTCATCATGGAGGAATGGAAGGGGACTCCAGTGGCAACCTGTGAAGCTCTGGTGAACTCTATGCCCAAGAGGGTTAAGGCAGTGCTGGAAAATAATGGTGGCAACACAAAATATTGACACTTTGTGCCCAATTTGGACATTGTCACTTAGGGGTGTACTCACTTTTGTTGCCAGCAGTTTAGACATTAATGGCTGTGTGTTGCGTTATTTTGAGGGAACAACACATTTACACTGTTATACAAGCTGTATGCTCACTGCTTTACATTGTAGCCAAGTGTCATTTCTTCAGTGTTGTCACATGAAAAGTTACACTAAAATATTTATGAAATGTGAGGGGGTGTACTTACTTAGTGAGACTCCTACGCCCCACACCCAAAGCCGTCCAAAACACCGTGGGATGCGCTGATGCACTGATCACAGGCCTGCACCCCAACACCGGCTCCATGCGGCATGATCAAACTGCCAGAGACACTTCTCCAGCGGCGTCCATCCTCCGCGAAGTCAGCAACCGAACAGAGGCCAATCTTGGGGGAGGTAGGCAAGATGAAGGGTCCTCCAAGCCCCCCCCCCGACTTGACGTCACTTGCCTGCGCTCGTCTCCTCCGAGCAGGCAGGCAAAGTGCAACCACGGCAGCAGCTTCATGCCGCATGGAGCGCTCCTTGGCTTTGTTTTCCTGTGTTCCAGATGAAGTGGGTGGCAAACATCATACATCAGGTACTCTTCCCACTGGGGCAGCAGAGCTACTAATCGGAGGCATTCCTTACTCCTTCAACTAAATTTTTTGTTGAAAAAATTTGAGTCAACTGCATGGGTCCTGACTGAAGGAGGGTGAAGAGGAAGGAAGGAAACAGGTGAGAGCTTTGCCTGCACACTGGAGATCAAGCAGTAATTGATAGCACTGAGTTTCACCTGCAACACAGGTCAGCAACTTTTATCTTCACCATTTTCATGGTTGTGCCCCCCCCATACAAATGTGAACAAATGCTTTCAAGTATATTAGAACAAACTGAACGGAACAGGCTGTAAATTTGCTCAAAATGGATCAGTTGCTATTTGTAAGAGAAATGATTTGGACAAAATCAAAGTGAATAATATTTGCATAGTCCTAGTGAGAACTACTTGTGCAATCATTTGCCTACATAGACTGGCAAAATATATAGAAGCATCCAAAAAAGTTTTGAGCCAAAGATCCTGTGTTTTTCAAAAGTACAATTTTTAAAGGAAACTGAGCAAGAATTGATGGCAGTGGGTTAAATCAATCCCAACTCCCCAACTAAAGTAGAGCCTGAAATCAATGCGACTTATATAATTATTAAGGTACCAACTAATTCAAGGGTCTACTTTAGTCGGGACTAACAATAGCATCTCATCTACTGTGCCTGAATAACTTGCATCAAATTCTCTCTCTCTCTCTCTCTCTCTCTTTTTTTTAAAATACATTTAAGATGTGGTAAATTTGTCTTGTAAATTTGTATGGCAGATATAGTCTTTTAGGTATTATGAAAAAAAATATTAATTTTTGAAATAGTTTGATTTCTAGACTATTGTTTTGAGTCTGCCCGAATGATAAACTATTTTTGTCCACCTGCTGTAAACCCTTTCTTGGCCAGTATAACAACGGCTAATCAGATGAAAAATATGAAGGTTGGTATATGGTAAAGAAATAAGCAATTATCCCATAATATGGAATGCCTTTTCGAGCAGGAGAGAGTATTTGAGAGAAATGTGCTTATAATCATCTCAGCAAGTTTTACTTGTAAGTAGCAACATGACATGAACCACATTTATCTTCTCCTTTTATCAGCTTTTCTCTTTCTTTCAGCTTCTTCCTCATCTGTTTTCCGTACATCATGCCTGCTGTTTTCTGCTTTCCATCTTCCCTTCTATGTAATATAAATATCATTCAAGTTTTGTGCATGTTTTCTTTCCACCAGATCTTAGAATCTATATTTTATTTCAAGATTGAACATTGTCTCTTTTTTGACAGAACATTTCTAAGTTAATTAATTTTTGCTTTCCTCTTGATGATCAGTTTTTGCACTTTCTAGGTTTTGTTAGCTGAATCTTACATCTTGACATCCTGTATTTTTCCTCCTGTGTTATACAGTTAAAGAATAATACAACTCATGCTAACCTACAGAAATAAGATTGTGCTGAACATTTACAATTACAACCCCCCCCCTCTCTTGGTGGAAAAAAAAGTTATAAATACTGAAACAGGGATTTTGTTTTCAAGAAAGCCTATTCAATTTATTATTTTTCTCTTTTGTTGATGAAGAATTATGGGCATATGGTTGCACAGCATTTGAGGACCTTATTTTTAAAAAAATGTTGACCCTTTTCTGATCTGTTTGACTTAAACTCAAGTTGTGAAGTAGGAGGAGAAGACATCACCACCCCATTTTACAGTGACTACTTTCTTCTGCCTATGAATGATTTGACTCATCATTTGAGGAAGATGATAGGTACATTGTGAAATTTCAAAAGGAACCACAGATCTCCATGGACTGCATTGCATGGACATGCAATTTTAAGTCAGCCAACCATTTTACAATATGAGGGAAATTGTCCGTAGACGTTATGGATGTGATCATTCAGGGAAATAGCTTTCATTTTGTATGGCGTATAGCACAGTCTGGTATGAGCTATTTTTCGGCAATCACATGATTTTCCCAGCACAGATTCATGCCCAAGCTGGACATTTTTGGTCCAGCAGCAGTGCTACTTTGTTTTGGGGGCAGGGGGCAGACTGGAGTGATTCATCCACAGATGGAAGGGTTGCTATAAGGGAGAAAGCTACAAGGATGATCGTGTGATAAGGCATGATACTTTCTCATAGTCTGATCACATCCTAAGAGGAAATGTGCCCCACAACATCTTACAAGAGGTGGTTGCAGGAAGCATTGGGAGAGGGACCTCTATTTGAGCTGGGATCTTGCATGGTCTGCCTCTGAGATCACATACCAGAGGAGCCTTTTATGAGGCTTGCCCAACTCACATGAGTTTTGTCCTTGGCAAGCCTTTTAAATCCTCCTGGCATCTTTCCATTGTTTTTGTTTCAAGATGTCAGGCATCATGATCCTCCTACTCTTCAGGGTTTTTTGTTGTTGTTTTTTTGGTGTCTCAGGCATTCTTTTGTTATGCATCAGAGGCTGGGATGGATGTTTACACTGCCAATTGGATTGCTGCATAGATGCTGTTTTAGCCCTACAGTTTTTTTAAGGATCCAATGGACTCTGCTATTTGGATGTCATGGTTCTTCCTGGTCAGTTAATATTATTGCCTATGCTGCTGTTGTACAGTTTTGCAACAGTAGCACAGGGAATAATATTAACTGACTAGTGTTGTTGTTTTGCTTCTTAATTGTTTTTATTTTTCTTGCTCCATGGCCTGAAGTGGGGCAACCTGGTTTTCATTGCCCTGATGCTGCCATATTGATTTGGGTGGAATAGGGGAGAAGGGGAAGGAGGGCAGTACAAATTATTTGGGTCACATCCCTTGTTTAGACTCAGGTCAGTAAGGGGCACTACTGCCAGATATTATTTCTGGCTTGGCAGGTGATGATTCTTTGCCATAGGCTGATAGTGCAGGATTGTGGCTGTGGGCCATATCCTGATTCTGCCTCCATCAGATGCTATCCATGGGCTTCAGATACCAGTTATACTAAACTGATCCTGGAGCACCTACTATTCTCTCTTTCCTCATACATTGCACATCACTGTATACCTGAATATTTCATTATTTCTCTAGCATGTATCTGCTCTCCCTCCATCTCCTCCAGATGCAGTCTCCATGAACAGATGTTTGGTTGGCCAAATGACTGGATTTATGTGTGTGGGTGAGTGAGTGAGAGAGAGAAAGAGGGAGGGAGATTGCTAAGAACACCATATTCAACTTATTAATTTCCTTTGCACTAATTCCCTCTGACATTAATTAATTGCTTGCTGTATGTTTCTTTAGTTCCAACAGCTGACCTGAAAACCATTTACACACAGTTTGAGGCTTGTTGGTAACCAGTGTGACCAGTACAATGGTGAATGAAGGGTAGAGGGATTGAGGAGAATTTGTATTTTAATGCATCTCTACTAGCACTCTCAAAACTCTATAAAGCAAAGGATGAATATGTGCAGAAAACCATCCAGCTTCACTTTTGAGACACATCAGATATCAGTGGATAGATTTTGACATCTGCCCATGTTTAATGAGACATTCACATGTTGGAGCTCAGATGTATAAAGTAATGGAAGGTATTCATTAGAAAGAATACCTAAAATGCAGGATGGGAAGATCCTGTTTCCTGGCTGTGTGCAGAATACTTAGTCAGCCTAAAATATCCTGCTGGCTTGGGATGCATGTGGCATTGCAAATAGAAATTCTTCCTATCGCTTTCTTTCTTGCACTATATCTTCTGAGTATGTATTTCATGCTTTACTGTAGCATTGTGACAAAAAAATAAATAAAATTTCAGATGGAAGAGGAGAGGAAAAAAAAGAAGAGGGGAGCTTATGTGTTTTGGCTTCTAAAAAATGCTTTCCATATACATTTTGCCAACACATCAGTAACTATTTTGAAGAGTTAGCTTCAGTTGCATGCATGATCCTGTGTCTTACCAGTCCTACATCACAACAACCTTTCAGCTGAACTTCTACCCCACTTCAACCAAGTTTAAATCACTCTGTGTATGTGTGTGTGTGTGAGAGAGAAGGGGTGAAGGAAGGAAAGATCTCACTAAAAATAGCACAGGTTCAGTGGAGGCTATTTCTCTTTAAGAAGTGAGTCTTGTGTCAAAACTTTCCAACTGCTTCTAAACTCATGGGAGTTACAAGGGAATAAAGGGAATTGGACTACCTATGAAGATCATTTCTAAATCTATTTTAAGATCCAGGTGACATAAAGGAAGAAAACTTTAATTAAATTTCCCCTATGCTTGTGGACTATATGCATGTGTATTTACCTTTCTAATACTTAGAACACTTTGTTGAACACCCTGAAGAGCCATATATTATGTGCAAAGTGGTATAAAGAGGTGTCAGATTATTCTAATGACACCATCAATTTATACTGTGACACATCTTATACTGTGGATAGGCAAAAGATGTTCTAGCAGTCACCTGAGAGACCCATGAGCTCAGCATATATACACTGGTGTCAATAAATACTCAAAATGTCCATCACAATCCTGTATTGCACCAAACACCTTCAAATGCCCCATGTTCTGCCTCATTTTGCATATGGATTCCTACTGTCAAGTCAGAAGTGTGTTGTACATTAAGTACTCTAGTCACATGCAATACCAATGCTATCATCACAAACATTACTGCATTTTGAATATTGGACCAAGGTGATTTGAAGTAGCACAAATGAATGTAATAATAACATTCCATTTACTGGCAGGAGAGACTAAATATTCCACAAACAAAATGCCCATTTTTCATTTCAGGCCTTGGAAATAAATCCTCCCCTCCTCCATTTTCTGTTGTTCTTCCCAATCTTCACCATTCAATTGTCTATCTTGAAAAACCTTTTCCAGATAGACAATACTCAGGAGTGGTTTACCATTACTTTCTTCTGGGGATGCCCTGGGACTGTGCAGCTTATCCAAGGCCACACAGGCTGGCTCTGCTCACAGGAGGCACAGTGGAAAATCCAACTCCCAACTTCCAGATACCTAAACCATTGAGCTAGTTAGCTAGCTAGCTACACTGTTCAGTTAAGCACTACGAAATATAGGTTCTCCAGCAGATGAAAGTACATGCTTGAAATCAATAGGATTTTAAAACTCTGAATAAAGAGGATGTCATTCTTCACACAATACATTTCCCTTCTTTCATGTTTTTTTTCTGCACAGAGGTGTATGCTCTCCTTATAGATTTTCTCCTCCAATATGCTTTTTTTTTAATGCATTTGGAAACATCTATGAAGGCTTAGCACCAGTGTCCTGTTGGATTTGACTAAATATGTAAGGACAACCATAAAAACACTTCCCACTCTTTGCAGGCTGTCTGACACATGACTGTTGGGTATGACTGAGTGTGTGGCAGACAATCCACAAACTGGTGCACATTGCTTGCTCTATTGCCTTTCCCCATAGCACATGTTCAATAGCATTCTGCCCAGCATGTTTAGATCTATTATGTTTCACAGGGGGATTCTTCATTCTTTCAACTCCATCACTACCACTACCTGCAGTTGTAAATGGTACAATCCTGGAACAGTTTTACCATGTCATCTTTATATCTAAGCCAAACGACCCTCTGTCTTCCCAATGAGAAGCTCCTACAGAATTCCTGTGTTTCTGCAATGCTTCTGTTTTAACTTGACAAACTACCTCTTTCGGCTTTCCGAACTGTTTTTATTTGTTTCCTGATGTTATGGTTTGACATGTAGTATCAAACTGACCATGAATCTTATGCCATTGCTATGTGGTATATTTTCCCATTTCAAAAAAATCTCCTTTTAAAGGGTCACCAGTGACAAAAGTATTCTGTTAAGGTTATTTTCTAAGGCAGGCAAGTCCTAGAACAAAGTGTTTCTATTTCCATTCCACTGAAGTCTTAGAAAGATTCTTCCCCACACATACACAGTATGCTGTTTGAGGTGTAAAAATTATTCAGAAACACGTGCAGGAAGAGGACACCAAAAAGCTTATCAAAGGGCTCTGTGAGATATCAAATAGAAAAGAGTTTTTGTTTTTATTTCCTCTTTATACAACCCATATAAAGTGACAGGCATATGGCCTAACAAAGTGCTGTATGAGGTTTAAAGCAGCACAATCATTTCTTTTATTTACAAAAGAGCTATTCATGTTAACTTTAAAAAAATATAAATGAACAATTCTGAATAGGAGCAAATGACCAAACTACAAAAAGACCTGAGAGAAAGTGTGCTCCTCTGTGTAGTCTCTCTCCTCCCACCATGTCCTACCTACAATCTGACATATTTTTATTAGTGTCCCCTCAGAAATTATGTTAAACCTTTGATCTCACATTCCTCAAACACGAACAATATCAGTTAAAGTCAGCAACTTTGAGTGAATATCTACAATGAACATCCAGTATTTCATAAAGGTTGTGAAGGCCAAAGTTTGGTTACATGGACAGATTTCCCTTACTATAATATAAATTATTGTGTCTACAATGTAGCTGGAAGCACTGGGTCTAAATTCTCAAATCTGTATGTTAGAGAATTAATTATACTCTCCATGAATAGTTGTTAAAGTGCCCAAACTGCCTTGCATAATTATCCCAGGAATATACTAATCTGAGCTCCAGAAGATAGACACAAGCCAAGCCAACATTTGTGAATGTCAGTTTTCATACATTATCAGTGAGAGAATTCTTCGTCAAATTTGTTCATAAGGTACATGAAACAATGTAGGGATCTAAAGAGTGCAATTTCTTTTCAGGGTCAGGGTCATAAGGGTGATATACTATATCAGAATAAGACCTTCACAGCAAGAAAACTGAATAGTAAATTTATATATATGGACAAAGTCATACGATTATTTTCATGACACAGAAGGTCTATACACATAATGTGTTCATGACAAGAAAGACTGGAAACAAAATACAAAATTGGATGAGTATTTCATCCAGTTTGCTACCTTTTAATTTTTTTATATACAATTTAACAGATTTTTCAGAATGGAAAGGTTAGTGGTGTTTTTTTTAAATCAAATATCAGCAAAAGCAAAAGCTATTTGTTCATTCCTACTTTCTGTGCTACTTGGTCTCAAATTAGATGAGAAGCTCAACTTGTGTTTAGAAGACTCAAGTGGCAAAGGATGTCTGATTTTCACAGTGCATGCTTTCCCTCACCTCCATATTTTGTATTCCTTCCAGCTTTTGCTCCCAGATAGGTCAATAGAATATAACACACCCTAATTCCCAAGCGTCATATTTCAAGACTGAGAGGAAAAATACAGACTTCTTCCTAGAAAGACACCTTTTCTTTCATATCTAATCTGAACTTTATTCATGCCACTTGAAAGCTAATTCAGAGTCTTGTGTCAGTGAATGAAAAAGCCACTGCATGTATTGTAGGTTTTTTTTTCCTTTTTGAATTATTTTATCATGGGATTTTCAAGGTACAAAATATTCAGAAATGGTTTACCGTTACCTTCTTCTGCACAGTAGTGACAAAAGTTAGCTTGAATGTCATAGGCCACATTTGAATGTCACAGGCCAAACTACATATTTGGGAAAAAGCTAATGGAATCTGTAGCAACTATTCTTGCTGCACACAATGTAAACCATAATGCAGTTTAAAAATGGCACTAATACAACCTTTTAAAACCTGTATTAAGGCTTTTGTTGTGGCTGGCCAATGCTAGGAGGTTTCCTGGCTACTGACAGTGCTGGAGTCTGGGCATAAAGCAAAAATGGAACAAGCAAGAACAGTATCTCCACCCAGTCATGGCTGAGAAGCTTCCTGGCTACCTCAGCACTGGCAAGTGACATTGTTCTTGCCTGGGTGCAGCAGCTTGAGTGGCTCTATTTTTCCCACATGTCAAGTGGGTGAGGACTCTCAGCTACTGCCTGACCATGTCCCTATTGGTAGCTAGGAAGCCCCCCAGTACTGTACATGCAAGGGTTACAAGCATATTGCTGCCCTTTTTGCAGATAATATCATCATCATCATGTGTTGTCAGGTCAATCCTCACTTATAGCAACCCTTTTTGGAGTTTCCTAGGTAGAAAGTACACAGATGTAGTTTACTATTTCCTTCTTCTGGAGGCACCTTGAGACTGTGGAGCTTTGCCCAATGCCACACAGGCTGACGTTTCTGGGATGCACAGAGGGGAATTGAACTTCCAACCTCTGGCTCTATAGCTAGATACTTAACTCACTGCTGAGGATCATCTGCAACTTTACTGCAGGTTATCTCCTTCCATGAACATTGTCTATGAAAGATCTTTTCTCAGTGCCACCTCCCATGGCACTGCTGGCTATTAGCCATCCTCCAGTAGTTTCTCCACTCCAGCCCCACTGGAACTCTCAGTTGTCTTTTGCTGATGTGCTTGTTAATTCCGAAGAGGGTGAATGCATTTTAGTCTGCTGTCTGAGCTTTAACAGTTCTGCTTTGAGTGACCCTGCTAGAAGACCAGACTCATAACAGAGCCTAGCCTCCTGAATGACATTGTTTATAGCTTCTCTAACACACTCAAACCTCTTTACCTTGTTAAGGTGTGCTAAGAAGTTGCTAGGTAAAGCTGAAGGCTGCTCGTAAAGAGGAAAACAAAATATCAGATGGATTGGCTCAATAAAGGAAGTCACAGCTTTGAGTTTGCAAGACCTGAACAGGGCTGTTAATGATAGGACTTTTTATAGGTCACTAGTTAATTCGGTTGTCATAAGTCAGAAGCAAGTTGAAGGTACATAACAAGAAGAATTTGTTGCATATTAAGCAAAGCGTGCTGCTTATATACTGCCCCATAGTGCTTCAAGCACTCTCTGGGCGGTTTACAAGTTAATTATGCAGGCTACACATTCCCCCCCCCCCCAGCAAACTGGGTACTCATTTTACTGACCTCGGAAGGATAGAAGGCTGAGTGAACCTTCAGCCAGCTACCTGGGATTGAACCCCGGGTCATGAGCACAGTTTTGGCTGCAGTACAGCAGTTTAACCACTGCACCATTAAGGCCCTCTTTGTCTCTCTGTGTGTGGTGGAGAGAGTGGATCACACTGTCAAAATCTCATCTGGAAAAAGTGCTTTCTAAAGCTTCTTTTACAACTTAATGCTTGTTGTTTCTGATCTGGTTAACAAACTGTGCACTTGTTTACTTGTTCTCTGTTTCTACTTTGTTATGTCCTCATTACCATATTCAATTAATTAGTATATAAAAGGTAACTTGCCAGTATGCACACCTTATGAATAGGCCTTATTGACTTCAGCTAAATAGGGCAGGGTTGTTGTTACAAAAGCATTGCAGAAAGCAAGCTCAGATTTTTAAAATATGGGCATAAAATATGATGAAATGCACTCTTCTGCTAAAGGTCACAAACAAATGAATTCTTTGGTTAAAGAAAACCACATGTAAGGTCTTTCTTCCCACATGTAAGAAACCTATATAAAACCTTATGGATGGCTTTGTTAGATTTAACCTTGACCTGATTATGTTTGTTAATAGCAAGCTGACCGTGACTTTCACATAGGCATATATTAAAAGCCAATCAATTTCATTGTCTCAGAACAGTCATCAATGTTATTTTCTGTACTTACTTTTTATATATATGGCTAGATTCACTGTTATATATTTGCAGCGCCACCAAAGTCATTTCAGTCAATCATGCTACCACTAAGAGGCAAAAATATTCATTCGTTCATTTTATTTATACACCAGTCTTCTCCCAGTAAAGGGACATGATTTATGAATGGCTAATGCCAATCTATTTAAATGAAGAGATGCTGAGGTATCACTTACAGAATGAATCTTACCAAAATATGTGAATGGTATTTGTTCATGCTCATTATTTCACTTACTATATTTACTGTTGGGGTGTATAACAAAGTTTACAAGATGCAGAATAATTAACCCTTTGTATGTGTATTCACAATATTTAGCAAAGTGTACTGAAAAGAGGGTGTGTGTTTTTTTCCTATTCTTTCAATATACACATATTTGAATGGAAAATTCTAGCACGCGTGCATACAGACACACATACAGGAGAAATAAGAGAAAAAACAACAAGAAAGCTCTGCATATCCCATATGATATCTCATGCAGAAATCATCTTACATACCATAAATGGATTTGAAATATCGAACACTTAGATAAACAGTTTTTCTGTTTTGTTTCCTTTTCTTTTAAAAAAAAGTGCAAAACTTTCAATAAATATCTATGGCGGCTAAGTTTGTGTTTTCTGGCAGACTGCTGATAGAATACAGTTTTCTGAGGAAATTCTGAAGAAACTACAATCCATCAGCAGTCTGCCAGAAAACACTGGCTTAGCCGCCATAGATATTTATTGATTTATATTTTTTTTGGAAAAAACAAACATGCAGTTCTTGTTCCTGTTTCAAGGACTATCTACTAATGATATTTTATTCCCATTATTTCCCTCAGAAACAGGAATGTTAGTAGAGGAGGCTTGACAGTTTACTTAATCATTGTTGTTGTTATATGCTATCAAGTTGCTTCCAACTCATGGCGACCCTCTGAATGAGCAATCTCCTGTCCTCAGCCACCCTGTTCAGCTCTGGTAGACTCAAATCCATGGCTCTTCTAGGAAGTGAGACCATCTGATATTTGATCTTCCTCTTTTCCTGCTGCCTTCCACTTTTCCAAGCATTATTGTCTTTACCAGGGAATCCTGTCTTCTCATGATGTGCCCAAAGTAGGACAGTCTCAGTTTCAACATTTTTTGCTTCCAGATATAGTTCATAGTAATATATATTAATTGTTACTGAGCCAAAAATCTAACTGGCTGCCAGATCAGCAGCTGTGGACCCAATCTGAGCAGTGGCAGTTTTGTTTATGTTCCAACTTATTACAGACAATAAAGGCATAGTCTGAGTTGAACTGAGTTGGCTTCCAATTACCTAAAAAACAAACAAACAAAAACCCACAACCTAATTTAAGTGGCTAATGCAGTTTATTTCTAACTGTTACTGTTGATCACTGATCTTCATGTCCACAGAGCCGTGCATGTAAAAAACATTTTCCCTGAAACAATGTCCAATTTATGCAAAAAGATGGAAGGTTTTGCATGTAATTTAAGAGTGATGAGTAAATTTACCCTTAAATAAATTGACCCTAAAATAAGTGATCAAGTTTTCAACATTTGATTTCACCTGAATTTGATCCATGATTCTGAAGGAACAAATGAGCAGCACTTTGAATTGGGGGTTGGGACATAAGTGAAAGACACTTGCATTTATACAGTGCAATATCATTGCATCATTAGAAATCAGTGTTTCAACCTAAAAATATCAAAGGAAGAAGTTCATGCAGCAGATTCAACAAAATCCATTAGGAAAACAGACAGCTGCATTAAACTGAGTCACACAGTTAGTCCAATTTTGTTGATGTTAACTGCCTGCATTAGCAACAAAAATATTATCATTTTTTTCTCTTTTTGTTGTGGTATGACAGTCAACTGTTGAGAAAACATTTCTTGTAATTCTATTAAGGGAGATAATTAATCAGAGATTACAGTCAATCTGGAGCACGGGTTTTGCAACACTGACTCACGAGACATTTTTGGCCCAGAAGTCCATTTATCCCTGGACAATGTGAAAAGTAAAGACCCACTCCACTTTTATATCTGTGCTTCTTTAAATGCTTCAAAAATTGTAATTTTTATTTCTATTCTTCCTTTTTTATGTTTTGCTTATTTGCTGTTATACCCATCAGCAGAACTTCACTCTAGATTCCAATTTCCTTGTATACAAGTATGTGCACAGATGCTGAAATCCAGTCGTTGCAACTATAGTTGACCTATTGAATCAGCTGAGATTTGTTGAGTCAACTCCTTCATAAGTGATTTGTTGGGCCTACCCTAATTACAACTTACTACTGGATTTTAGCCACTGTATAACTATAAGTGTAATCTTCAGTGTAGTCTTTGAATTCTGTAAACTTACATGAGGGGCAAAATTCTGTTGGCACAGTTATGGGCACCAGAAGTGATTAATTAAAAGTTTTTCACCCCACCCCCTGTTTCAGGTTCTGAGGCTCCCTCAGGCTTCCATTTGCCCTGGGGAAACCTTTGGAAGCCTTAAGATAGGGGGAAGCCTTTAATAGTAAAAGGTCTGTGCCACTGGAATAGGTACCACCCAGTGATGACCCCCCCCATCCCAAGACTCCCAAATTAATCCAGCTCTGTGTGTGATTATGTGTTTTGCTTATTTTCAGAACCACTTGT
Organism: Intellagama lesueurii; assembly: GCA_037013535.1. Classification (NCBI taxonomy): domain Eukaryota; kingdom Metazoa; phylum Chordata; class Lepidosauria; order Squamata; family Agamidae; genus Intellagama; species Intellagama lesueurii. The sequence continues at coordinate 50,148,940 of JBAJHW010000003.1, read as the reverse complement.
ATGTGAGAATCTGCACTCTTCCGTATACCATGAAATAAGCTGCCTTCATAAAGGACAAGATTAACTTCATTAATTTTACTGCATGTCTGTTTATTTATATGTATATGCACACATCATTATGAAAAGCAGGGATGAGACCAGCCCATTTTGATGAGAGATACAGCAGGTAACAAATAGGTAGGAATATCTTAAGAATAACAGAAGATTTTTCCCCCTCTGTTTTTCAGCAAACCAGTCCTTGGCTGTCAATAATTATGATCTTGTTTTGAAGGTCTTATAGAGTAATACCAGATATCTCCTATAAATATATATGATGTATAGAAAATAATGGGATATCCAGTGTGGTGTAGAGGATAGAGTGATGGACTAGAACTCAGGAGGCCTGTGTTCAAATCCCTGCTCTGAAGGTCACTATAAATCAGTTCCAATTTGACAGAACATAAAAACAACGTAGAATATGATATATAATAATCATATAATACAGACATAATATCAAAATAAGACTGAATAATAAAGTAAATTAAAGAATAAATTCCAACAGATTAAGAATACCGAATTAATAGTGTGATTTGATGGTGCCAGGGATACTAAGATAAATCAAGGTGATAGACAGATCTCCAATTTCCAGTTTCCTTCCTCTGCCCCGGAAGGGTCTACACACCTGACCTCTCCAATATTTGTGATGGTGGTGCAGAGTTTGAGGAGAGCAGAGGAGATTCTGGACTTATAAGATCCAGACTTGACCAGGTCCCCTCATAAGGAAATACTTGTAGCAGCCCTGAAAATTGTTTTTAAAGTAACAGAAGATAGGCAACCATAGTTCTTTCCTTCCTTTCCACTCTGATAGAATTCAACCTAGCAGCATTTCAGAAATGTCAGTCTGCTTTGACCTCAGAACTCTCTAACACAGTGATGGGATCATAATGTCACCCCACAGTGTGTGAACAAATTTACAAGCCTCAAAAATGCACGGCCAATGAGACAAGTGAGTATATCAAATATCTGTCATAAGTGTGGATGGATAGATGATCAGTCTATTTCTGATCTGTGTCAGTTTCATATTCATTGAGTCATAAGTCAATTCTAATGCTTTTCTACACCAGTCTGAAATCTGTGAAAGAAAAAGCAATGGAATCCGTCTTTACTTTACTTGTGGGCAAAGCTTCCCCTTGCCTACAGTGGCTGAAATCCTGGTGCACTTGGAGTAGCATAAAGTTGCATCTGTTGATATTTGCAGGGAGAGATCCCCAAGCAGCCAGATTGCATGCCTGATTTTTCAATTGATTGTGCATCTGCAGAGTTGCTCCCTGGATATGACTTCTCCCTTGGCATGAATTTCAGCTTTAAGTTACACAGGATTCACTACGCTACAGGATTTCAGCTACTGTTTTACATTTTCCCTAATATATACAAGTTGTCTGTAAGGTTGTGATTTTTCTTTCTGACTCCAAATAAAATTTTTCATATCTTGGTATACATTTTTCCTGCTATACAGGTTTATAAGCATCTTTTTATATATGTCCTTTCCTACTGACTACTGCATCCCTGTATGCATTTTGTGTGCAGTTCTGCATATTTTAGTCATGCACATTTGCCTGTGTACAATACAAAAGAGAAATAAAATCTGACTTTCTCACCTGACCTTGAAAAGAAACTAAGAGACATGTGCACTTTCATCAATAGACTCTTAGACTATTAACAGAATAAATTCATTAACAATCTCAGTTAATGTAGAATGTATGCCAGATTCCTAGTTATGATTTGCTCACTCCATTCATAGTGTTATAGTGTTCTGTTGCACACATGCTGGTGAGTGCAAGTGCAGTACTGAGCACTGTACTCAATGCAGTTTTCTTTCTAAGAATGTCTCACATGAGGCAGTGGGAAGGACACTTGCTGAATCCCAGACATTGTATACTTTCTTTGTCATAGCGCAGAACAAGAGAAAATCAGACTGGTGCCCTTCGTACAAGAGCTTCCTGAGTCTTCCAAGTTATTGGACCAGTGTATAAATTACAGTCTATAAATCACCCTGTTATAAGGAGCTGTGGTAGAGGGAGTTTATCATTTTACAGAGTTCCCATGTCTGTAACCCAAAGATGGGTGGACACATAGGTACTTACCACTTCATTAATTTTTTTTTAGTTGTACATAGGGAGTTACACCTTTGTGTCAGTGAGAGTCAATGGGGCAATGGCACAATACTATGTGACTCATCAACTCCTCAAATACTTCATTTTCTTTTGGAAAAGTGAATATGGACATCACCAGAATTCTTTTCTATTAGGCTTTAATCTGCTGTATAACTCAGTGGTTTAGGTATCTGGATATGGAGCCAGAGGTTCAGAGTTCAATTCCCCACTGTGCCTCCTTAACAGGGGCTGCTCCTGATGATCCATAGAATCCCTTCCAGCTCTGCAGTTCTAACAAGATGATGATGATCTCTCAGTATTAGACCAAAGTCCTAACATTTGTCTTCCATTTTGAAAATATCTTCCCCTGTTCCGTTAGGCAGCTGGCTATGACACCTTTATGACCAGCTATTTCCCCACACACTACTTTCTTTCTTAAGCATGGAAGATTCACTGAAGCCCAGTTTCTCCTCTTTCTGCACACAGGTGCTTTGCCTTTTCTGAGAGATTGTCACAGCCATCCCTCCTAGCCTCTACCTCTGACTAGTTCTTACTTGGTTCCCTAGCAGGTTGATCAGGTTCTGTAGCAAGCAGGTCCCACCTCCTCAGGCTTCACACTTAATCGTATGCTGTTAAAGCCAGTGGATCTCAGAATCTTACATCATTAGCCTCAGATCATGTCTTCTCTGCAAAGAGAAAGGAAAATAAAATATCTCATAATGAAGTCTAGAATACTGTTGAAGGACCTCTCCCCACCATGGCATGTCCAGTTGGGCTTAGGTCCCCTATTCAAAGCACAAATAAATTTATCACAAATGGTAGCAGGATTCTCTGTTGCTAGGTATAAGTAGCCAGCTGTCTATTGCTGAGCCACAGCCAACCCCAGGCATACACACCTGACATTGCCAGCAGTGTACTATAAGGTTAGATATTTTGAAATATCACTTACAATCACTTTTGACCATGTTGAAGCACCTCTCCATAGTTGTTTTTGAGAGCGACTTAGAATGGAATATTTGAAATGGATAACATGTGCTGCACCCAAGAATGTGAGCAGCATTAGAAACAATACACTGCAATCATTTATCACCAACGAAAAAGGATGAAGTGAGTTACCATCCATGAAAATGTATGCCAGATAAAGATTGTGAGCCTTTAAGGTACTACTGAACTCTTTGGTGTTAACAGTTTTGGGTGAGCTCCAAATGAAACCTCTTTAGTTATTCAATCTCTGTCAGTTTCCCTTGAAAGTCAGGCCATTTTTAAAAATATCACAATCCACAACCAGAGTAACTTAATAGGAATTTTCCTCCCAGAATCATCTTAAAAACGATAGAAGATATGGTAATTCTGCAAAATACACCTTGAGCAAAAGGATCTGGGGTGGATACACATGAAAAGGTCATGTGGGTGAACTTTGCATCACTAGTATTCTGTGTATAAGTGGCTCATAAGCTGCTACTTAATTACATTCTAGAATGGTTACATTCTAATTGAAGCCATCAGGATTCTTTATAAATAATTCTTAAATGGGGCATCGCAATGGGCCGCTGAACTAATTAGCCCTCCCTTGACTACAGAGGAGAGTCTGCTGCTCCTTCTTTTCCTGCTTTACAGGGGATAGTAAATTGGCCACCCAAATGGCTGAGGAGATCTCCTCCTTTCATTCACGCTTAATTAGTGTTTGTTGTCAGTCAAGTCATGCAGAACTGCAAGGGAGCCTCTGAATAACTGGACAGCATGATCCATTTGTGTCTCCAATATTTACAGTATGTAATGTAGCAAAGAGGATGTGGTCACACCATCACAGATGCCCACTAATGGTAACTTCTGACAGATGTGAAACAAGTATCAGGGCCATCCTCTCCCCTGTCAAATAGGGTCTGGATTCATGTTGTGTGCCTGCTTTCATAATTCTATGTGTGTGACTTGCTTGTTGCTTTGGTATGTGTGACATTTAAAATAAGGTTGCATCCTGTAGAACTGGAGAGGTGTGTCCAGGGACAGTGATGTTATTACCCTCAGACGCTGTCTTGTGTCAAGAAATAATGATCATACACTTAGCAGCAGTTCAGCGTGTGCCACAGAATTTTGTTTGCTTACAGAATTTTGCTTTATATTATTTCCTCAGGGGAGTGTCATTCTAACCATATATCCTATCCCTGTAGATGGTTCCTTCATGAATTTCAGAACAGGAGGCTGATGTACACATTGATCACATCTTAGCATAAACTGCTATTCATATAATGCCAAATACCTTAGGGAAAGTTTTATGTTCGAGTTTCTTATTGCAGTTTGTGTTTCTCTAGGAAAACAATATTCTCCCTCACCCATTGCATGAATTAAGCAACATGAAGGTGAGAAGCTTGCAATCACCCACCAAAGCGGGCCCTGCAGCAGTCATTGCATGCCTCTTTCAGCCTCTTTAAGTGGATGGAAATAAATGGGACAGTGTGAATATGTTCATGTTGGGGGATCATTAAGCTGCATAAGACTTAGTGTTTTCTTCATCATGCACTGAACATATCTGAGGTTTCGTGAACCAGATTTTATCCACTTCCGCAAGACCTCTAGGGGCAAGATTACAATTGCCTCTGTGTGCAAGACCTTTCTACTCTACACTGCCCTTGCAGTAAATAACTACCCTTGCAGTATAACTTGAATGTCTGAGTGGGATACATGAGGTTGATTCTTTGTGCCTGAACTGAGTCCCAGGTCCAGAATGGGGAGCATACCTCTGTGAGGGTGCATGGTGTATGTGTGTGTGTGTGAGGAAGAGAGAATGCGGGAACAGGGAAGAACTGGCTTGAGAAAGGGAAAAGAGTTAATTTGCCTTGTTAAAGTACCAATCCACTACAGTCTCTGAAAAGAAAAACTTTATATACAAGGGCGGATTTACTCAGTTGTCATAGGCACATAATATGGTATATTTTGGATGGATCCGGGGATGTGTCTTGATGAATAGAAGGACCAGCTGGATGATTCGAGGTTTGAATCTCATACATCATTCCTCATGAGTGGTGACACTGGCTCACAGGGGCTTGGCGGTGTCAGCATACAGAGTACGCATAATTGCTACTGAGGTGTACAGAAACAGATAGAGGCTAAAATTCTCTTGTGTAGTTATGCTGGCATAACACAAATTGCGTAAGTTAAGAAATCACCACATACATTATCTATTGCATGCTGAATCATGTGACGTAGTATGGGAGAGATAATGTCTATAGTATTTTCTTAATTTGAAGCAATGGACCTCCAAAAGTTACACCTTTTGCATTGCACCAGTATAATTATGCAAGAGGGTTTTGACCATAGAAAGACAGATGAAAAGCTGGGCAACCTTTGTGACAGGTTGATTTTTCTTTTCATTTCTTTTTAAAATGTAAAGCTATAGCCTTATTGGTGTTCTGTTACATAAGGTGAGACTTCTAAGATACTTAAGACCTGGGACCAGGCGTTGTTCTGCTGAAAGAGACAAAAAAGACACAACCAACAGCCAGATATCCAAACCACTGAACTATCCAGCCACTCTAAATTTTGTTGGGGGTGGACTATCCTAAAAGGTGAACTAGCTGAATCTTTTTTGTTTGAATATATTGTCATGACATAGTGTTGTTTCCAAGGGCATTCCTGAGTGGAAGATCACTGCCCCCTTTGGCTAGACGAGTATATCTCCTCAATTCCATAAAATGTGAAGCTCCATTTAATCAGGTTGAGTAATCATCACTGAATGGCCTACCTTCCGTGAACCTGGACAAATCCCTCTTCACTCAAACCTTGTGGCCCTTTGAGGTTGGTCTGGTGAGTGGGAGCGTTACCGATGTTCTTAAGTGATGTTTCGGAGTACTTGCCAAAAGTGCTTTTCCCTTTACTGAGACTCAGACTTATTACGCCCTTTACCTCTTCCTGTCTGTTCTTTTGTTCAAAATATTTATACTCCCCTTGCAAGGAAAAAAAATCAAGTGGTTACCAGAGTGAGAGGTGTGGTGCAAATATGCTTTTAAAAAATTGTGCAGAGGCTTGTTTAGAATCTCAGCAGAGGTGAACTTTGGCACATTACTCTTCTTCCCTCAAAGGAACAGCCCCCCTCACCTTAAAACACATTCAATTCTTAAAACAAACAAACAAACAAAAACCCTTTCCAGTTTATGAATGTGGGATATTGTTCTTCCTGTATCCATGATTCAAAATGCCCTGAAAGAGCCCAATATTGCCAGCAGGAAAAAGCATACCAAGCTTTACATAGCAAAAGGGCAGCTTAAATGTTGACATGGCAGCAGTCAATATGGTCTACAATATGGTCTGTTGTGCCCACTACCATTCACAAAGTGACACCACACAAGGGGAAATCCCAGAAGCTGATTTATTGGTGATACACACACCCCATCCTGTCCCTTCTGTCATCTCATGCAACCTTGCAACAGCATCCTATGGCTGCATTCCATATCCATGAGCACAGCTGCTATCTACTCACTTGCAGGCACAAACTACAGACTTTAAACGTTTTCTTATAAGGAAGGTTCTTTGACAATTTCTGCTCATGAGCTTGCTCTCGGAAGCACCACTAACAGGATATTGCACCTGGCTGGGTTTTAGTTTCGGATGTTTATAGTGCTGGATTCCAATTAATTGGCATCAAGGGGGAAAGGGGACTGTCCTGAAGGTCATAAAACTGGAGTCTAAGCCCATACATGCCTCTCTTTTCTATTTTTAGAATAGCAAGGAGTGCTTGCATTTTGGAGAAGCCTCTTACTTATATTGTAGGCAGAGTCTTCTCCTGGTTATGTGAACTAGCTAAAAAAGAAAAATAATGGTGATACTTTTGGTGCTTTGAATTGTATTTTTAAACTTGGAATGAGGCTGGGGTTTTAATCTGTGATTCACCTATTTATGTTAATTTAGCTGGACATGTTATATCTATGCTTTTAATTCCATGATACATATTTCTAAAAAATATATATTAAAAAGCAATATTCTGAGTTAGACATAGAAAGAAAAGAAATACACACAATAGTAGATCATTATCTGTTGGGACGCAGATTTTGAATAATAAATGATGCAGTCAAACTGTGATGGGCTATACAAGAAAAACGAATTCTTTTCACATTCCAAGCTTACAGATTATAAAGTGAGGAAACCAGCTCCAAAGAGGAGAGGGAAATGGCATACTGTTTTGATCATCATAAAGCGATCCAATTAATGCATTCCGCAAAGAACTAGGAACACCAATATCAGACAAAGCTGAGCAACAATATCTTTCACTTGTCGGTTCGCAAGGTGAAATTGACATGAAGTTTAGTGGAAATGCATAGCACCAGCTGCTGCTGCTGCTGCTTGAATTTTGCAAAGATAATAGATTGTGTTGAGTTTTGCAAATATAATAGGTTGTGTTGGTAAAGGTGACACACATTTCAGACTGCCAGCTTCAGGAGAGTGGCACTAGGCGACATTGGCTTACAATGGTCCTTTCCTGTTGTTGTTGTTGTTGTTGCTGCTGCTGTTGCTGCTGTTGGAAAGACTTTCCATTTTAAAGAACTGCACTACTTAGGTTTTTGTCTTAGAAGTTGCATTAACATTCTAGGCACCAGAGTTAATTCACAAATGCCAGATCTCAAACTCTCCAGGCTTGAAGTGATACTTTGGGCTAAATTCTCTTCTCACATACCAAGAAGAGAATAATGGCCATTGTGTTAAAAGGCACAGAAATGTGTGTTGATAGTACAGCTTATGCTGCTCTCCTTTCAGCAGATTGATCCCCTGCCACAAGGGCACCATATACCAGAGGAGATGATTTGCATGAATTGTCTTATGATGAGAAAGTTGAGAGAACCATTATAACTCAATACTGGCAACTCTGGTTAACAGGCAGGACAGTCTCAGCCAAAAGTCTTTCAGCTTTCCTGCCGAACATAATTTAGCTAGAAATGACAAATAGTCTCCCGTTTGTTTGTTTCTGCGAAAGCCAAATACAAGGGGAGAATATAGGCAGAATAATCACTCAGACATCTGAATCTCTGTTATTAACATGTTATTAAAGTGTTGTCAAAAAAAGAAGTCCCTGATGTTGTCTTCTGTGTCATCAAGTTAGAACCAACATGCTGCAATTCTAATACTGCTTTCAAGGTACGTGATGTATATCTAAGGACCGGTTTTACAGTGCCACCCATTCCCTTATGAGTTTCAATGATCAAGCAAGAATTTGAATCCAGGTCTCCCTGTTCCTAGTCCTAGTAGCGAAGGTAATATCTCGTTATGTCCCAACTGAAGCCATGTATTTATTGGCTGAATGGTTACACTTAAGCTCTATGAGTCCTAAAAGCAGATCAGATTTCTAGTGAATTCTGCCCATATTTGTTTGCTTCTTTGGCTCAAACGTTTTATTATATCCTGTCATGCTTTAAAATATAGACATTGATTTGCCCCACAGTATTTAGCAAGGACTCTTGAGAGCTATCATGGCTGTCCCAGAACAACTTTACATATGGATAAGGAAGCTTCAAAAGTTTCATTCCATTAGCATTGTTTGTATATTTCGTTAAAAAGCAAAATGAAATTTTAAGCGCCTTGGAAGGTATTTACTTACTTACATTTTTAGTAACATGCTCCAGAACAAACAGGTTCTACTAGTTTTTAACATAAAAAAATAAACATTCGTAACAACCATCACTAGTTATGACATAATGGAGCATAAATTTGAGAAACAGACAGTGGTGAGAACCCTACTGGCACACAGCCTTAGACACAATGAGCTGTGTCAACAGGATTCTGGCCTTTGTTAAACTATTTTAAACCATTTATAAAATAAATGGTATAAACAGCTTGGGCCCAGGCTATTTGAAGGATCATATCACCCCCATTGGAGTCTTCTCAGATCTTCTTTTAAGATCTTCTGGGGAGGCCCATCTCTTAGTTCCATCACCTTCCCAAGCTCATGGTGAGGACACGAGAGAGGGCCTTCTCAGTAGCTGCTCCAAGGCATTTAAATACACTGCCCCAAGAAGCCAGGTTGGCCCCCAATCCCTTTTGTCCTTCCATCAGCAAGTAAGGACCTCCCTCTTGAGGTAGGCTTTTAAGCAGCAAATTATCTCAGGAATGCTAGGTTTTAATTTCCAGGTTTTTAAATGTTCTTGAATTGTTTTTAAACTTGATCTTTACAATTTTAATATATGCTTATTTGTTTTTTTAATATGATATTTATATAGTGTTTTTAAATCTGTTGTTTTATCTGTTGTAAGCTGCCTTGGACCCCTATTGGAAGGAAGGTGGCATAAAAATAATATAAACAAATAAATAATAAATACAGGAGGAACATAATAAGATAGGGAATCGTATATATTCTAAACTGCCTTACACATGTGTGAGGTGCATTTCTCAAGATTGCCACAGGCCATTTTAAAAGTAGAACCAGCTTATGCATGTTTATTCTGAAAATGCATCACCTGAATTCAGAGCAAGCAAGAGAGGGGTGCAGCATTAAATGCTGAGATCACTGACAGCAGTATTAACAATGTGTTTTTAAAAGCCAGTTCTCACATTCTTAGGTACAACATCTTATGTTAGTTTAATTCCATTTAACTCATTTCTATAGGGCATATCCTGTTTCCCATGAACATGGATATTTCACAGAAAATAGCAATTTTGACACCGGAAATTACAAAATACATAATATTTACTACAGATTCACTGCTAGTCATACTCAACATAGCTCATGAGAAAGCAAATGTGTTTTATGCAGTGTTGTCAGGAATGGTTAATCAATCCTGACTAAGTGGCCTGTCCACTATTCTATGTGCAATATGTCATGATTAACATGGTGCAGATGTTTGAGACATCTGGACAAAATGTCACCTGCCAAGGCAGAATGCAAGATTACCAGCCCAGCTTTTTAGAATTCCAGGAGTTACCTTTCAGGACTGCCATTATACAAAACACATCACCAGCATTCTTACCTTTTGCATTTGAGGTGATTCTCTTTCCTTTTGGATCATGTGCTTCCATGAAAGAACAATTTCCCTTTTTTAACATACTGCAATAAATAAATGTAATAGCAAAACTTGTCCTACTCCACATAGCTTTCCAATGTAAAATCAAAAACAAAAAGTTTCCAATTGCATTAATGTTCAATAATCTCTAGATCACAGTTCAAATTTACGTAGCTCATTGTATGTAAATATATTTTGAGGGAAATTTCCTTGACCATGAGAATAATATTCAGCTCACAATGTAAACTAGGATGGTGCAATATTATGTGTTCATTTTTCACTTCCACTTTCTGAACTAAGTGCTCAGAGGAGGAGCTATTGACCATAATCCTGTACTATGGTGGAAAGCAGACAGTCTAACTTGCTGTTGTGTCTTACTGCTAATCAAGGAAACCCTACTGGGATTTTTGGGTATGTATCAACACTTAATGAACTGGCATATGCCCAAAAATCCAAGAGAAATTTCCTTAATTAGCAGCAAGAGACCATTGTGAGTTATGTCATTTGCCCTCACCTGGTATAACTACGCAATAGGATATTAGCCATTGTGTTGGTGCCATATATTGCATATGATAAACTGTATTGTGAAATACACCCGAATTTTGAAAAGCAAACATGTAGATTAAAAAAAAGCAAAACTGTATACTTCACATATACCCCAAGGACGTATGTAAATGTGATCTTTACAAAAGCAAATAATGCATGCCTGATTATTGGAAAAATGAAAACCTTCAATCATTTTTTTGGGGGTGGGGAGGGATCTTTGCCTCAGGAATAACAAAATAAGACAACAAATTTTAAAAAAATCAACAAGTATGCTGATCAATGTGAATACTACTCAGAATTCAAGGTACCACCATGCATGTTGTACATACAATTGAAAGAAGTGTTGCATAGCTGTCTAAGAAATATGAATAGTTGACCATCACTAGTAAACAGCTGCCAATTACAAAGATGTGCTACATTTCAACAGTCACATGGGCAAGCTTTTCCCCACTGTGATATATGACAGAGAATGATGTGGTGATCTTCTCCAGGAAATTTGTAGAGAGTTCCTCTGTACATATATTCAACACTCCCTCTAATATTCTGCTAGTGCTGGGTGGGTGGGGTGCCCTGTGTGCACAGGGCTACAGCTGCAACTGGAAGCAAATGACTGGCTTAGCTGGATAGCATTGAGGCAGAACCATCCCTGCACAGCCATGTAGCTTAGAAGAAACATGCATATCCTATGTTAAGAGCAGTTATTCTATGTTAATTACAGAACAAGAGGAGAAAAATGGCAGCAATAACAGCCAAGAAAATAGGCTACAGTATGCACACATATGTCAAAGCTTCTGATGGCAGGTATACTATAGCCTATGTAGTTGTTGTGTTTTAGTCATTAGGTCGTGTCCAACTCTTCATGACCCCATGGACCAGAGCACGCCAGGCCCTCCTCTCTTCCACTGCCTCCCGGAGTTCGGTCAAATTCATGTTGATAGCTTCGATGACACTGACCTACCATCTCATCCTCTGTCGTCCCCGTCTCCTCTTGCCTTCACATTTTCCCAAAATCAGGGTCTTTTCCAGGGAGTCTTCTCTGCTCATGAGATGGCCAAAGTATTGGAGCCTCAGCTTCAGGATCTGTCCTTCCAGTGAGCACTCAGGGTTGATTTCCTTCAGAACGGATATGTTTGATCTCCTTGCAGTCCAGGGGACTCTCAAGAGTCTCCTCCAGCACCACAATTCAAAAGCATCAATTCTTTGGCGGTCAGCCTTCTTTATGGTCCAGCTCTCACTTCCATACATCGCTACTGGAAAAACCATAGCTTTGACTATGCGGACCTTTGTCGGCAAGGTGATGTCTCTGCTTTTTAAGATGCTGTCTAGGTTTGTCATCGCTTTCCTCCCAAGAAGCAGGTGTCTTTTAATTTCGTGGCTGCTGTCCCCATATGCAGTGATCATGGAGCCCAAGAAAGTAAAATCTGTCACTGCCTCCATATCTTCCCCTTCTATCTGCCAGGAGGTGATGGGACCAGTGGCCATGATCTTAGTTTTTTTGATGTTGAGCTTCAGACCATTTTTTGCGCTCTCCTCTTTCACCCTCATTACGAGGTTTTTTAAATTCCTCCTCACTTTCTGCCATCAGAGTGGTATCATCTGCATATCTGAGGTTGTTGATATTTCTTCCGGCAATCTTAATTCCGGGTTGGGATTCATCCAGTCCACCCTTTCGCATGATGTATTCTGCATATAAGTTAAATAAGCAGGGGGACAATATACAGCCTTGTCGTACTCCTTTCCCAATTTTGAACCAATCAGTTGTTCCATATCCAATTCTAATGGTTGCTTCCTGTCCCACATAGAGATTTCTCAGGAGATAGATAAGGTGGTCAGGCACTCCCATTTCTTTAAGAACTTGCCATAGTTTGCTGTGTTCCACACAGTCAAAGGCTTTTGCGTAATCAATGAAGCAGAAGTAGATGTTTTTCTGGAACTCTCTGGCTTTCTCCATAATCCAGTGCATGCTAGCAATTTGGTCTTGAGTTCCTCTGCCCCTTCGAAATCCAGCTTGTACTTCTGGCAGTTCTCGGTCCACATACTGCTGAAGCCTACCTTGGAGGATTTTGAGCATAACCTTGCTAGCATGTGAAATGAGTGTAGTTGGAGCATTCTTTGGCACTGCCCTTCTTTGGGATTGGGATGTAGACTGATCTTTTCCAATCCTCTGGCCACTGCTGAGTTTTCCAAACTCACTGGCATATTGAGTGTAGCACCTTAACAGCATCATCTTTTAAGATTTTAAATAGTTCCACTGGTATGCCATCACCTCCACTGGCCTTGTTGTTAGCCATGCTTTCTAAGGCCCACTGGACTTCGCTCTCCAGGATGTCTGGCTCAAGGTCAGCAACCACACTATCTGGGTTGTCCGGGACATCCAGATCTTTCTGGTATAATTCTTGCCACCTCTTCTTGATGTCTTCTGCTTATGTGAGGTCCCTACCATTTTTGTCATTTATCATGTCCATCTTTGCACAAAATGTTCCTTTAATATCTCCAGTTTTCTTGAACAGATCTCTGGTTGTTCCCTTTCTATTATTTTCCTCTATTTCTTTGCACTGTTCTTTTAAGAAGCCCCTCTTGTCTCTCCTTGCTATTCTTTGGAAGTCTGCATTCAATTTTCTGTAACTTTCCCTATCTCCCTTGCATTTTGTTTCCCTTCTCTTCTCTGCTATTTGTAAGGCCTCATTGGACAGCCACTTTGCTTTCTTGCATTTCCTTTTCTTTGGGATGGTTTTTGTTGCTGCCTCCTGTACAATGTTACGAGCCTCCATCCATAGTTCTTCAGGCACTCTGTCCACCAAATTTAGTTCCTTAAATCTGTTCTTCACTTCCACTGTGTACTCATAAGGGATTTGGTTTAGATTATACCTGACTAGCCCAGTGGTTTTTCCTACTGTCTTCAGTTTAATCTTGAGTTTTGCTATAAGAAGCTGATGATCAGAGCCACAATCAGCTCCAGGTCTTGTTTTTGCTGACTGTATAGAGCTTCTCCATCTTTGGCTGCAGAGAACATAATCAATCTGATTTCGGTATTGCCCATCTGGTGATGTCCATGTGTAGAGTCGCCTCTTGTGTTGTTGGAAAAGAGTGTTTGTGATGACCAGCTTGTTCTCTTGACAAAACTCTATTAGCCTTTGCCCTGCTTCCTTTTGAACTCCAAGACCAAACTTACCTGTTGTTCCTTTTATCTCTTGACCCCCTACTTTAGCATTCCAGTCCCCTATAATGAGAAGAACATCTTTCTTTGGTGTCAGTTCTAGAAGGTGTTGTAAGTCTTCATAGAATTGGTCAATTTCAGCCTCTTCGGCATCGGTGGTTGGTGCATAAACTTGGATTACTGTGATGTTGAGAGGTCTGCCTTGGATTCGTATTGAAATCATTCTATCATTTTTGAGATTGTATCCCAGTACAGCTTTCCCCACTCTTTTGTTGACTATGAGGGCTACTCCATTTCTTCTACAGGCTTCTTGCCCACAATAGTAGATATGGTAATCGTCTGAATTGAATTCGCCCATTCCCATCCATTTTAGTTCACTGACGCCCAGGATGTCCATGTTTATTCTTGCCATCTCCTGTTTGACCACATCCAGCTTACCAAGGTTCATAGATCTTACATTCCAGGTTCCTATGCAGTATTTTTCTTTGCAGCATCGGACTTTCCTTTCACTTCCAGGCACGTCCGCAGCTGAGCATCCTTTCGGCTTTGGCCCAACCACTTCATTAGCTCTGGAGCTACTTGTACTTGGCCTCCACTCTTCCTCAATAGCATGTTGGATGCCTTCCAACCTGAGGGGCTCATCTTCCAGCGTCATATCTTTTAGCCTTTTGTTCTGTCCATGGAGTTTTCTTGGCAAAGATACTGGAGTGGCTTGCCAGTTCCTGCTCCAGGTGGATCGCATTTAGTCAGAACTCTCCACTATGACCTGTCCGTCTTGGGTGTCCCTGCACAGCATAGCCCATAGCTTCTCTGAATTACTCAAGCCCCTTCACCACGACAAGGCAGCAATCCGTGAAGGGGATAGCCTATGTTAGGAACATAGTAAGTTGCCTTATATTGAGTCAGTTCTTCAGTTCATTTAGCCAATTATGGTTAACAGTAACTGGCAGGGATGTCCAAGGCTTTCTTCCTCAGCCCTAACAAAAAAACACTAGAAGTCGATCCTGAAACCTTCTCCATGCAAAACATGTTTTTACTGCTGACTTAAAGTTTGTCCCAAGTTTCATCAACATGTTCCTCTTAACATGTTAAGTACTTTTAGAAACTAACTACCTCAACAGGAATTATGTTGCTTCATTATTTCTGACAATACCAAGAAGTGTCAATACCAAGAATACATCTGCTGTGTATTCTTTTTAAAATTCTGTGTTATAGGAGATTTAATCTTTTGATCTGTTCTGCAGTCCTGGCTCAGATTTAGGCTTTTGGACCTGCTCTTTACATTGCTCGAAAGAGGAGTTATTGAAACAAAGGGATCCCTTTTCAGCACTGTTGGTTGCTGTGATGGGCAGTCAAAACATAGATTGTATTTCCAGGCACAGTGCAGGGTTTTGGTTTTGAACAATAAAGCCCCAAAGTGTCTGGATCTTATATATTTCATAAATCACTTCCTCTAATATGAGCCTATTTAACATTTAGGATGAGGACCAGTCAAAATGACTATGTAGTACTGGCCACTCTGAAGGAGGCCCAGAAGTTGTCAAGCAGAAACCAGGCCTTCTTGGTAATGGCTACTCTGCTTTTGAACTCCCTTCTGTGGGTGGACGTCACTTCCACTCGGGAGGGATGAGCAGCTCAGAACCTAACCTCCGCACCGCTTATATGGTAAACAACTTTTAAAATGCATTTGTTCCTTTTGAAAACTGCTTTTTTCTGCATAAACCTTCGAAGGGGAAGATAAGGAATGGCTACATCTAGTTAAATTCTGTAAAGACTGTGTTGATTTAAAGTTGAATACTACTTTCGTTTTTGGGTCTGATAAGCTGCTAAAGATTCTGTAGAGCCCTGCTTCTAATGAAAAGCTCGCAACAACTATATTCATTCCTAATTAGTCTTCTCTAAGTCAAAGAGGAAAGATAAGGCTGCTAAAACTCCTGTTTGGACAAGAGATAAAGCTTTAGCTAAAATCTCTGAAAAACCTTCGGATCACAGTCTGGAACGCTTGACGAGAGTAGCTTCACCACCCCAACCTGAAAATAAACAAGATAAACAGGAAGCAATGGATGAATTGATGCTGATGGTGAAGGACTTGTCCTGTAAAATAACTCAAGGTTTCGAACAAACAGAGAGACGAGCCAAGTCTATTGAAACGAGCATTAATAAGCTTCAAGATCAAGTTTCAGGAATGACACAGGAGCTGAAAAATGTTAAACAGAAAGTTAAAGAGCTCAGAGACAGGGCAGAAACAAATCAATTTGAGATAAGCAGCTTGGACGAGAGAATTAATGAAACAAACAAAAAGTTGATTTATTTGGAAGATAACTCCAGAAGGTCCAATATTAAAATAATGAACTTTCAACTGCAACATGGACAAGACCTCAAAAAAGAGATTATAACCTAGGTTAAGTACATAATGGGTACACAACACTTGGTTGAACAGGACATAGAAAGAGTTCATTTTGTTGGTAATCTGAAAAGCCCCAGAATAAGACCAGTGGTGGTAAAGTTTTTTTAATTATACAAAGAAAAAACAATTTATGAGAGAAATCAAACAAAAACAAGATCAGCTGGTCTATAGGGGCAACAAGCTACAGATTTTTCAAGATTTATGCAATGAATCTTTGAATTGGAGAAAATCCATGAAGCCTGTTACAGCAGTTTTGATCAAAAATAATCTCAAATATCAATGGGGTCATCCTGTTTTTCTGAAAATTTGGAAAGACCAGGTTCTGTTTAAAATCTACTCTTGCGATGAAGGTAAAGATCTGCTGAAGGCCTGGAAACTCTGGCAGGAAGAAGAGGAAGGTCAGGAGCTAACCCTGACTTCAAGCAAAGAAATAGAAGGTTGAAGCAGAAAAGACTAGATTTTTGAAGGACTAGAAGATGGACCAACGGTTGTTTTTCCCCCTCCCAAATCATATATTTTTCCTTATTGTTATTTTTCTCTCTTTTCCTCATTCATCTATATTGATTTTTTCTTTCTCCTTCTTTTTTTTTCTAGTTTGTAGTTATAATTATACTAATTATATTAATATTAGATAGTAACAGCAATAACAAAACTAAAATTATTAATAATTGGATCTTAATTGTTTTTTTTAACTTATAAATATAGGGGGAGAGGGGGGAGAAGGTGGCTTTAGTTTTATCAAATATTTAGAATAAATGCAAAAATTTAATAAAAAGAGCAGAGGCGGGGTTCTGGTTATAGTTCCGCCGGACAGTGGTGACGTCCCTCCCCACCTTGTGCCCTTGCTAGTAGTTATGGCGGGGGAATATGGTGGGGTGGGAAAAAAAGATATATGTTCACTGGATTGTTAGGGGTAAAGTATTGTATGTTGTTACGTTAATTTTAAGTTTTAGTCTATTTCTGTTAGTTTGGTGGGGGAGGGGTTGCACACAGGGCCTATTAGAAGGAGAACTCTTGAATTTAAATGGGCAAAAGAATAAGACTTGCTACTTTAAATGTGAAAGGCCTGGGATCAACAGTGAAAAGAAGAAGAATAGAAGCATTATTGAAGAAAAATAAGGTGGACATTGCCTTTCTGCGAGAGACTCATCAATCAGAAGATGGAGTTAATGAATTAAAGATGAATAATATAGACATTTATGAAAAAAATTTGGAACGTCTAAATCTAGAGGTGTGGCAATTATAATTTTTAAAAATTGTGAATTTATAGTGAAACAGGTAGTAAAAGATTGCAATGGTAGATTTATAATAATACAGGGTAAAATGGGTTTGGAAGAATATACTTTGGTCAATGTCTACGCACCTAATAATAAACAAGGAGATTTTTATGATATGGTTATTAAAGAAATGGAGAAGGTAAAGAAGGGCTATGTTATTATGGCAGGAGATTTCAATATGGTTATGGATAAGATAAAGGATAAAACTTTTTACGATCGGAATGATGTTCATCAAAGAAATACAATATTGAGCAAGAAGGTAAGAAATAACCAATTGAAAGATATTTGGAGGGAAATTAAAGGTGATGAAAGAAGATATACTTACTTTTCAGCAGTACATAATAGTTACTCTAGAATAGATTTTATATTCACATCTCAAGATTTAATTTCTAAGATAGTTAAAACTGAAATTAACTCCTTAAAAATAACAGATCATGCTTTGATGTCAATGGAGATTGAAATTAAAAAAGATTATAAAGACTCTAAAACAGTGGTCAGAGAACAGGGGTAAATTACCCCAAATGGGATAAAAATGAAAATCCTGGGGGTAATGAGCAGAGCGCTCACCCCCCCTCCCACCCCCTGCAGCTGAACCTCAAACTGGAAACTCCCTGCTACCTTCTTTGGTTGGGGCACTTGTAAATCCGTTCTTTCAGAGATCGGAGATAAGGCTGCTTGATTGGTTACAGCTGTAGAACAGCCCCAGGCAGTCAATCCGGCTTGTGAATGACTGCTTCCGCAGGAGGTGACTGCAAGCAGGAGGAGGGAAAGCTCCAATTAGGAGGGAAAGCTCCAATTAAGGCAGGAAGAAAGGTGCAAGAGAGAGACGGGTGGCTTCTTCAGCATGTTTAAATGTATGTAGAAAATGGATAGAGGGAGGGAGGGTGGGTGTATGAGAGATGTGGTGTGTATGAGAGAGAGAGAGAGAGAGAGAGAGAGAGAGAGAGAGAGAGAGAGAGAGAGAGAGAGACTCAAAACTATGAAAAAAGGAACAGGCAAACAGGACCGAAGGCTTGAATTAAGGGGGGGAAAGGGTGGCTTCATCAAGCTTGTTTAAATGTAATGAGAGGAAATGGACATACTGAACTGAAGCAACTAATTGTTGAAAATTGAGGGAGGAAGGATTTGTGTGTGTGCGTGTGTGTGTGTGTGTGTGTGTATGTGTGTGTGAGAGAGAGACAGACAGACAGACTTGACTCTTTCATAAAACCATGAAAAAAGGAACCTTCTAAAATTGAATCTCCACTGCATTTAGCTCTGCAGTTTCTGCTGAGAACAGCAGAAGTCTGAAGTGTGTAGCAATCATGTTTCTCTATTTCTCATCCCCAAAGCAGACAAGAGTATCATAGTTTATTCCCAAAATCTGAATCCCAGTCTTTCTGCTCCTTGTCCTACTTTGACTGCAGCACCAAACAAAAGACTGTGGGTTTCTTTATTGAGTCAATCCATCTCATGTGCAGTCTTCCTCTTTTCCAACTGCATTGCACTTTTTCCTGCATTGCTGCATTTTCCATTGAGCTTGTCTTCTTATGATGCCACTGTAGTACAGTACCCTTTGTTTGGTTATTTTAGCTTGTAGTGAAAGTCCACACTTAATTTGCTTTACTTATCTTTCTGACAATTCATAATAGGTTTGTCATCGATTTCCTTCCAAGAAGCAGGTGTCTTTTAATTTTGTGGCTGCTGTCACCATCTGCAGTGATCATGGAGCCCAAGAAAGTAAAATCTGTCACTGCCTCCATATCTTCCCCTTCTATCTGCCAGGAGGTGATGGGACCAGTGGCCATGATCTTAGTTTTTTTGATGTTGAGCTTCAGACCATTTTTGGTGCTCTCCTCTTTCACCCTCATTAAGAGGTTCTTTAATTCCGCCTCACTTTCTGCCATCAGAGTGGTATCGGAGGTTGTTGATATTTCTTCCGGAAATCTTAATTCTGGCTTGGGATTCATCCAGTCCAGCCTTTCGCATGATGTATTCTGCATATAAGTTAAATAAGCAGGGGGACAATGTACAGCCTTGTCGTACTCCTTTCCCAATTTTGAACCAATCAGTTGTTCCATATCCAGTTCTAACTGTTGCTTCCTGTCCCACATATAGATTTCTCAGGAGATAGATAAGGTGGTCAAGCACTCCCATTTCTTTAAGAACTTGCCATAGTTTGCTGTGGTCCACACAGTCAAAGGCTTTTGCGTAGTCAATGAAGCAGAAGTAGATGTTTTTCTGGAACTCTCTGGCTTTCTCCATAATCCAGCGCATGTTAGCAATTTGATCTCTAGTTCTTCTGCCCCTTTGAAATCCAGCTTGTACTTCTGGGAGTTCTCGGTCCACATACTGCTGAAGCCTGCCGTGGAGGATTTTGAGCATAACCTTGCTAGCGTGTGAAATGAATGCAATTGTACGGTAGTTGAAGCATTCTTTGGCACTGCCCTTCTTTGGGATTGGGATGTACACTGATCTTTTCAATCCTCTGGCCACTCTGCCGGTTTTCCATTGATGATGATAAAAAAAAAGCGCACTGGTCCTTTGATATTGGGCTGTGGCACCAGGGTGGGTGACATGACCTTTAGCCTGGTTTGTTCCTTTTTGCACACCACACACAGAATGATTAAAGTGGTAGGAAAAGCCCCCCCCCACTCTGCGTTGCCTGTCTATAGCAAGCATGTCATTGCTAGCACCACTCTGGCAGCCATTGATGATGATTAAATCCTCTGCGAGCTAGCAAAAATTTAATGCAACTTGCTAGGCACGTTGGACACCTTACTACTCCATATACTACCCCATGGCTGGAGTGCAATGTGTTCCAGCAAAAATAGTGCACATCTTTATTAAATTTGGTGCATCCTGCTAGTTCGGTACATAGCCTGGCAGCCATTGATACTGATGACATATCCTGCTAGTTCGGTACACAGCCTGTGTAGATTCAGTAATATTTTGAATTCAAATAATGTATGATTTCCTTCCTTTCAAATCAAGGGGGTAATGTCGGCATATATAAATTTTTTGGGGGGTAAAAGGTAAAAAAGTTCCCTGACCCCTGCTCTAAAAGGTGGAGAATGGATATTAATATTTTTCAGCACCCAGAGGTAATAGAAAAGATAAAGAAAGAATGGTTAGAATTATGGACAATAAATGAATCAGGAGGTACAAAATTAGGTCTGTTGTGGGACACAATGAAAGCAAGCTCCAGAGGAATAACAATAAGGGAATCCTGTAAATTGAAAAAAAATTAAGGCGAAAAATATGAAAAAATTGGAAGAAGACTTGAGAAATTTGGAAAGCAAGGTTTTTTTTAGAAAGAGATAGGTTATTAGTAGAAATTCAGGCTAAGAGAAAGGAACTAGAAAATAGAGAAAGTCCAGAGGGATTTGATGTATATAAAGAGGCATTTTTTTAAATTTAGCAAGAAAAATTCAAAATTATTAGCTAAAATGTGTAAAAATAGAAGATTAAAAAATACAGTTGGGGTAATTAAAGATAAAACAGGTAAGAGCTGTAATATAATGAAAGATAAATTGAAGATTTTTCAAGAATTTTATCAGAAATTATATAAAGGAAATAACGTACTGAAAGATAATATAGAAAATTATATAAATGAGAATTTAAAATTAAATTATTGGAATGTGATAAAAGAATATTAGAAGAAGAGATTAAAGAAAAAGAAATTGCTGAAGTTATTAATAAACTAAGAAATGGTAAAACACCAGGCCCTGATGGATTGGGTCCAGAATATTATAAACATTTTAGTTCCATTTTGATACCTAAGTGTGGCAAAATGCTAACACATGACGTCACTCCTGTCTGTCCATCATGAAAGCTCCAAAGGGAGGAGCCAATGATAGGGCAGGAGGGGCGGGGTCTAGAGGGAC
This sequence comes from Intellagama lesueurii, assembly GCA_037013535.1. Taxonomy (NCBI): domain Eukaryota; kingdom Metazoa; phylum Chordata; class Lepidosauria; order Squamata; family Agamidae; genus Intellagama; species Intellagama lesueurii. Next base: position 50,127,573 of record JBAJHW010000003.1, on the reverse strand, counting down.
AGTTGAGAAAAAAATGACAGTTAAGGAGTTAGAGAGAGAGGAGAAGATAGATATTGATTTGGAGAGGGAGAGTTAGGAGAGTGAATTGAGAAGGTTAATACATAGATTGAACAGTTGGAATGATAAAGAGAATAGAGAAAGAGTTATAAGTAATAGAGAATAGATAATTAGTAAAAGAAAGTATATTGTTGTTCTGAATAAAAGTACCATTAATCCAATGTATAAACAAATCCTATTTAATGAACAATACCGAGCATCTGTGATTTACCCATTGTGATTTACATGACAATAAAAGAACATCTGTAATATAAACCTCTGATTCTCAAAAACAAAAGTTCAATAAACCTGTTATTCTTGGCAGCACACGTGTCTGAAATACATAATTGGTATTAGGGGAATAATACCTGGTGGCAGCGTGTAAAGTGGAAGCGCATCCAGAGGGTGAACCTGTGTTTAAGGGAGATTAAACAGGGGCACTGGGTGGACGTGACAAAGGGTGGACGCGACAAAGTGGTGACCGCGAGAGGAGAAAACTATGCGAGCCTTTGTGAGGGCAAAAATAAACAGGGGCCACAAGGGCGAACGCCACACTAAGTTAAAAATGTTTTATAATAAAATATTGGTACGAGAGACAATGCCATCTTCTTGGAAACATTCATTAATGATTCTTATTCCAAAACCCAACAAGGATCTAACAGGTCCGGGATCTTATAGGCCTATATCTCTAATAAACCAAGATGCCAAGATTTTTACTGCTATACTAGCAAATAGATTAAACAGATTTATAGCAAATTATATTAAAGAGGATCAATGTGGTTTTCTAAAGGGAAGACAAATGGACAATCTAACTAGACGAGTTTTGAATATTATATATGAGATAGAAAAGGAAAAAACAAAGGCAACTGTTTTATCATTAGACATATTTAAGGCCTTTGATTGTGTCGAACGGCCAACATTAAAACTGCTCATAAAGGGTTGGGGATTTGGTAAAAGATTTATAGGGGTTATAGACCAGTTATATTCAGATAATACTTCAGAAGCAATAGTTAATTATGGTTTAACAGAGCGGATTTTTCTAGGCCGAGGTACAAGACAAGGCTGTCCACTCTCACCAATATTGTTTTGTATGGTTATAGAACTGCTAGTTAATGCAATAAGAAATGATGAATTAATTACAGGATTAGGAAAAAATGATACAATTAAGATTAATTTATTTGCTGATGACTCATTATTGACTATTAAAAACCCATTAGAAAGTATGGATAAGATTAAAAATCATTTAGAAAAATTTGGGGAAATAACAGGATTAACTATTAATTGACAAAAACACAAATAATGATGTTTAATCATAATAAACATGAACAAGAAATGTTTGTAAATAAATATAGTTTTAAAATGTGTAATTATATTAAATATTTAGGTATAAATATAGTTAAAGTGACTCAAAAACTAAAAGAGCAAAATTTTAATAAATTAAAAAGTGATATTAAAGATAAATTGCAGGAGTATTCTAAATTGAAACTATCGTGGTTTGGGAGAATCGCCATGATCAAAATGAAAATATTACCAAAAATTACTTTTTTATTCAGGATGTTCCCAATACAATTAGAAGAAGAAGATCTTAAGTATTGGCAGGGATTAATTAATGGATCTTGTAATCAAGGTAAAAAATCTAGAATAAATAAAAGATATTGGTATAAGGCTCAAAGAAATGGAGGTTTAGGTATTCCTAATATAAAAAATTACTATATAGCGAATCAGTTAAGATTTATTGGAGATATTATATATAGCAAAGGAAAGTTTATTTGGTGGGATACAGAATCCTCAGAAATAAATGGGAATGTTGAAAAATATTTATTTAATGTAGTAAAAAGAAATACAATAAATTAGCTGAACAACCCTTTTTTAAGAAATATGTTAAATGTATGGAATAGATATAAAAAGAAGTTATGTCCCTTTACTTCACCATTAAAATTAGTGACTGAAATAGAAAACTTCCCAACAAACATGAAGGGTTTAGTTGATTTGTTTAAGGACAAAAAAGTTGCTAGATTGAAGGATTGGATGACTAAAATGAGATCGAAGGATCAGATTATAGTTAAACTTCAAACTAATAGATTGTCATGGTATAACTATATCCAATTAGATAGTTGGACAAATGAATGGCTGAAAATTAATGGCAAATGTAGAGAATGCACTAAATACGAACAATTTCTATCATCACATGAAGATATGCAGAAAGATGCTTTGATGAAGGGAGTAGTAAGTAGAAAATATAACCTAATTTTGGAACAAGAGGAAAAAGAGACAGAAATAGAAGGTTTGAAATAAATATGGGAAAATGATTTAAAGACAGAAATTAAAATAGAGGCTTGGATAAAAATTTGGAGGATGAGAGTTTTAAGGTTAATGTCGGTAAGAATAAAGGAATTTTTTAAAAAAATCAGTTTAAGGTGGTATATGACTCCGGTGAAATTGAATATAATAAATTCAGATTATTCTAAAGCTTGTTGGAAATGTGATGAAGAAATTGGCACGTATTATCATATGTGGTGGGAGTGTAAATGAGAAGATTGGTATAATGAAGTATGGGACATTGCATTAAATGATAAATTAACTACTGAACTTAAGATGAAAAGAGGGGAAATAAGTTCAATTTTTTTTTATGCTATTTGGGGTAAATTTGTTGAATTTGTATTAGTGAAAGGAAAGGGGAAAGCCTCTAAAAACAATCAATACAATTTTGGAAAGGAAGATCGTATTAAAAGTATTGTTCTAAGGGGTCCTGTAGGTATGGGGTGCACGGTAGTTTAGATTGTGTAGTAAGTATTTTGCACTTTTGTATATGTTTTTGTTCTGAAAAATAAAAAATAATTTTTAAAAAATGAACTCCCTTCTGTGGAGGTGCGATCCCCCCCCCACACACACATTGAGCTTTAGGAAGCAAGTTAGGTTAAAGAGCAACCTGGCTCTTTACCCAGGACTTTGAAAATCTCACCCCTTTCTAATCTTGAAGCAACTTAGTGGCTGTCCTATGGTTCACCATCTTGAGTTTTGTAATGTTTGTTCAATTGGGAGGTTTTAGAATGGGTTTTTGCTTTTGTATGTTTATTATTTCAATTTTGCCTGTTTATTTATGTTATTTTCTTGGAAACTGCACAGAGTAGTCATTCCACTAGATGGGTGAGGCATAAGTTCAATAAATAAATACATACCTCTAGTATCAGGGCTCGGAGCTGTATTCTTCTGTATATCAGTTGCTGAAGAATATACGACAAGAACTGCAGTTCTGCTACCAGGCTCTAGACTAGTAACTGATTGGTCACTATGTAAATAGAACATTGGATGAGATGGAGCTTTGGTCTGATTCAGCATCACTTTTCTTATGTTCTTTGTTCTTACTAGCTGTTTGAGTTCATGCTCTAAACACTATTAGCATTGATAAGGAGCAGAGCCTTTCAGTTGAATTCAATATTAATCCTACCTAGAACAAATTCATTGAAATCAATGGCCCATTTGTTTCAGCAGAATGAATACAAGATAATGTTAATGTTAATTATATACTAGTCCTGAAGATCTTGGATGTCGTTCCATTTGGCTGTAGGTATATTTTGTTTCTACAGAATTTTGATTGCTTTTGTGTGCAAAGAAGAAAAAATCTTAAAATATAAAATAATACATATTTATTTACCATATACCTTAAGATTGGACTGTTTTTCAGCTTTCACTTAATAGCATTTGCCCCCTTCTTGATCAGTGGGAATCTGTCTATCATCTGTCTATACCAGTGGGAAGTTTGTAAGTAGAAAGTAAATATCTTTTATTAGAAATTTTTTTCAGAAGAAACTAAGTTTTTCACTTGGTTTTCTAGGTCTTTAAGGACTATTGAAATGTCTCGTTTTAAATCACATGGATATTATTCTGTTAGCTGATATGAATGCAAGTGGAAAATGTAATATTTTTTGGTGGCTGGTTTCATCATGTTCTGCTGTATAGAAACTGTGGGAGTGTGTCATTTCTAGACATGTTTACAGCATCTTTGAAACATGAAGATAATCTTAAAGAGAAGAAAGATATATTTGCAGAGTGCACTAGCCATATTTTAACTCCTCCATTTTAGAGGAAGAGAGATAATAGCAATAAAGGCCTTAAAGCATTAGTTCTCAAAATATGCACATATTTTCCACACCTGTATCCATATTTTACTGGGCCTAAAAAACAACAACAGCAACAACAAAAGGTTGCATTCTAAACTGCATGTGTGTTCTGAAGCACTGGAAAATCTCATGAATAACATACAGTGTTGCTGTTGGTTTTGGTCTGGATAATATGGGTCTCTTGGTGATTGACTCGCAGGAAGGAGTCTAGGAGTAGCCTGGCCTCAGTAGTATTCTGTACTACTTGTTCATTCAGAAAGATATACAAGAGGCTTGCAGAGATCAGGAGGAAGGAAACAAGATTCATGATAGTTCATTGCTATAGTAACACTTGGCAGTCCCTAAAGCCCTTTGTATTCATATTAGGGAGGAGGGAAGGAGAGGAAGGCAAGCCAAAAACACGGGCAAGGTCTGCCAGTCCACATTTTGCTGCTGCATCCACCCTAGAAACTGTTTTTGGCCATTCAGAGGGTGTTATGTTAAATCCAATGTGACTTATCTTTTAATCTCTATAATGTGTTTCTCACCCAATAATTATGGGGGGGGATGATAGGGATGTCCCCTCCCCCTCCTAATGAAGACACAAGGCAGTGCCAGCAATTAATAAGGGGTGACAATTTTATATAATACATAGGCATCTACAGTGAGCAAAAGGATATTGGCAATAGCCTGTACCAGCCAAACTCTATGGTTGTTTTGTTCAAGATGAGAGATCTCCCCCATGGGAAACTACTCCTTTAGAATGGCACCTTCACTGTAACTCGAAGCACTGGGTGAATCCATGAACTGATTTTCACAGCTTACCTTAAATGTGTACCAAGGATATTATCTATTTCATTTGGCAATTGATTGGGTGCTGAGGAAAGACCTTTTGGTGAGGGGTGCCGTACTTAAAAAAAAACTTTTTATGAGTTGCTGTAATGTCATAATACATGTAATTGCTGCTACATACAGTTTGTCATGCTTTCAACTGCATCTGTTTTCTAAGTATTTTGAAATTGCCTTCAATCCCATACTGCTAAATCAATTTGGTTAATTTACCCTGGATGGTTAATGACAGAACATTTTTGAGGTCATTCAATTCATGTTACGTTATTACATGTCATCAAATCAAAACTGACTTGCAGTGGCCCTAGTAGGACTTTCAAGATTAAGTAAGATATTTAGTCCTAGTCCATCATATTTAGTCCATTAGTCCATCCATTCACTTCATCAGACTGGGGTGGTTTAGCAGATAGGGTCACCATTATTTATTTATTTATTTATTATACTACCCCATTAGTGTGAAAACACTACTCTGGGCAGTTTACAATGAACTAAAACAATAAATATGAATAAAAACAACAAAATAATTTGGAGGCACTTTGATGGCACATGACAACTGTATGTCCTTTCCAAGTTCTCACTTCACCTAGATAAGATACAACAGTTAATTAATTAATTCAACATGGTAGATGGTTTCATCATGATCTGCTGTATAGAAACTGTGGGAGTTTTAAAGTGGTTTAGTTGCCTAGTTTTGGCACTGTGCAGGAATTTCTCCAGTGTCATGTTGTTGCACCCCATTTTCCCCCCTACTTCTTACTGCATATGGAGCTCAGGTGGTTTCTTATTAAATCTCAGTTGGCTTTCACCCCATTGCAATTCGACTAATTTGGGCATAATTCATTTTTGTTACACTTAATTTGGTTGATCGGTTTTTAATTCCAATTGATTTCTTTCAGTGTTCTGATTTGTCTCTTTCATATTAATTAACTTAATCTAATTAACTGGCTGTGTTTCTCAGCACCTCTGGTTGCATAGTGCAGGGGGGAGGCTTAAATGTTGGGGTTAGCAAGCACCTCAATGTTTTGTGCTTGCAGGATTCACTTAGCAGATCCACGGTAAGCTGCAGAGGAGCTGGGACATCACCTTTGACTTGACAGATTAAGAGGGTCAAAATGTTGGACACTCCTTTGCATTCAAGCTTTGCCTCAAACTGCCTTACAGTCAGGGTTATGCACCTTATGATGATCTGGACCCAGGATTTCCTGTTTCTTACTTCAAATGTAAATACTGCTTATGCTTAGCTTAGCCAAAATCCTCATTCCATGTGATTGAACCTAATAAAGTATTTCTGTTTCAAACCAATAACTGTCTTAAGCATCTTTCATCTTTATTGAAGGGCACTGATGGGTACATTTTCATAATGTTTTTATTTAGAGAACATCCACATATTTGGAAAGTACACACAAAGTGATTGTGGGACCTCAGCAAAAGGCCTCAGTGCTCAAATTTCTGATACGAACCTCATGAATCATGCATTTAATATTTTTAAGAAGAGGTTGAATGCATACAGAAGGCATCTATATAACACAGGGCCAGTTGGATATCAAATGCATGGTTCTATCCTATAGAATCCTGGGACTTGAAGTTTGGTGAGGCATTTAGACATTTCTGCTAGAGACTTCTAGTGTACCATAGCAGAGAATTCTAAGGATCTGACCAAATTGCAAAGCTGGTGTAACTCATTCGATAGGAGCACCTGGTTGTGGAGACAGCAGTGGGGTGTTTGCATCTCCACTGTAACTCCCAAGAGAGTAGACTGCCAAGATCACCAGAGTGCATGTTATGAGTCCTGCAACCTAACCTTGGCCAAATAGTGTGGTCCCAGAACCCTCACAGAAGGAGGGACTGACAAACCACTCCTGAGTAATTTATACCTTGAAAATTGTGAGAGGATCATAATGTATTGAAATCAACTTAACAGCATAGTGTTGTTATTGTTACTGTTGTGTTATACTGTTGTGTTAGCCAAATTACAAATCACAGAGCATTCCCCTGATCTACAGCACCAGAATTCCCCAGCAGAAGAGTCTAAGTGGTTCACCAAAATGCAAATCTTAGATTCTATAGGTTGAAGCCATGATAGTCAAAGTGATATCAAATGTCTAAAAAATGACTTCATATGCCAATTTCCCTTTTCATGGAGGAGCCCTAAATATATATGTTCATAATACACAGTAGGATGTGTTAATATGAAGAGGTATATCTCTCAGGTACAATTGCCTCCATACATAAGGGTTATCTATGGAATATCACCAGTACTCTTTGTGAATGTGTGTTCTTGCTGGGTGACCACAGTAAGCCCTAACAGATCTTTGGATAATGAATAGATATTTCCCAGGAATCTCTGCTGTAATGTGGAACTCTGGCAGATGTGCAGAAACACTTTGGCTGATCAGTCAGTGAAGAAATGTTTCCCTAGAGGTAGTCAGTTTGAGAGACCAATACTCTGTCATATGAATGTTCATGTTTTTTTAATGGCACAACCACACAATCACATCTTGAGATCTTCACCTTAATTAATTTGGAATATCTGGCTTAGTACTAATGATTACTAATGTTAATTAGTATTCAAACTTCATAATAAGGATTCACCAAAAGTGTTTAAAAAAACATTCCTTTAGCAGTTTCATACCAGGTGGCTGAAATACTTGAAATGCATCTATGCATTTGGGATATTTGATTACGACAGATTCCAAAATAAATTTGATAGACAAGTGTTCTGTTTTTCATCCAGTTTTCAGAATACAATTCACTATTGCTTTGCCTTTGGAATCCTTATATAATCATAAGGATAAAATACTGGCAGCATCATAATATACTTATTAACTAATCATAGAATCATAGAATTATCGTAGGGATGGAAGGGACCTTGGAGGTCTTCTAGTCCAAACCCCTACCCAAGGCAGGAGACTTCATACAATCCTGGACCTCATACCATCCCGGACAGATGGCTGTCCAATTTTTTCTTGAAAATCTGCAGCGATGGGGCCCCCACAACATCGGGAGGCAAGCTGTTCCACTGCTTATTGGTTCTCACCATCAGGAAATTCCTCCTTATTTCCAGGTTGGATCTCCCTCTGATGAGTTTCCACCCATTGGTTCTTGTCCTACCCTCAAGCGCAATGGAGAATGAATCGATGCCCTCTTCCCTGTGGCAAACCTTCAGATATTGAAGACTGCTATCATGTCTCCCCTCTGTCTTCTCTTTGTTAAGCTAAACATACCTAGTTCTTTTAGTCGTTCTTCATAGGAATTAGCCTCCAGTCCCCTTATCATCTTTGTTGCTCTTCTCTGCACCCTTTCCAGGGCCTCAGTGTCTTTTTTGTACTGTGGTGACCAGAACTGGACACAGCACTCCAGGTCTGGCCTCACCAGCGTGGTATAGAGTGATACTATCACTTCCCGTGATCTTGATGATATCCCTCTGTTGATGCAGCCTAGGAATGTGTTGGCTTTTTTGGCAGCTGCAGCACACTGCTGACTCATCCTTAGGCGATGGTCCACCAGGACACCTAAATCCCTCTCACAGGTACTACTGTCAAGCCAGGTACCACCTATCCTGTACCTGTGTATCTGGTTTCTGCTGCCTTACTTTTCCCACCACTGTACTGCATCTTATTGGATAGGCCCCAATGTTCAAGTCTGTCTAGATCCTTCTGAATGTTCAGTCTATCTTCCAAAGTATTAGCAATTCCCCCCAGCTTTGTGTCATCAGCAAATTTGATTAGTGCTCCCTCAATCCCATCATTCAGGTCATTTATGAAGATGTTGAAGAGCACTGGGCCCAAGACAGAACCTTGAGGGACCCCACTGCATACTTCCCTCCACATAGATGTGGTTCCATTGAGGACCACATGTTGAGTGTGGTTGGTCAGCCAGCTGCAAATCCATCTGGTAGTTGCACTGTCTATCCCACTTTGTTCTATCTTACGCAGAAGTAGGTTGTGGTCTACCTTATCAAATGCCTTACTGAAGTCTAAGTATACTATATCCACTACATTTCCTTGGTCCACTAATTTAGTCACTTTATCAAAGAAGGCAATAAGATTTGTTTGGCACGACCTGTTCTTAACAAACCCATGCTGGCTTCTAGTAATTACCTTGTTATTTTCTAGGTACTCACAAATCTGCTGCTTGATTAATTTTCCCAGGATTTTCCCAGGTATTGATGTCAAGCTGATTGGTCTGTAGTTTCCTGGATCCACTTTTTTCCCCTTTTTGAAGATTGGAAGCACATCAGCTCTTTTCCAGTCAAGTTCAGGCTAGATTTATTCTAGGAGTTACTTGTTTCTGTTTTGGGCAGTCCAGAGTATCTGCAAAGCTCTCCTCCAGCACCATATTTCAAACATATCGTTGGGTTTTTTTCCTGTCAGTTTTCTTAACTGTCCAGCCTTTAAACCTATACATGGTGATCAAATATACAAGAAGAAGAAGGTTTACGGAAGTACTGAAAATCTTAACGAGTGGAAAAAAATAGCTTGGAAATGTTGCTTTTTGCATTTATTTATTTATTTATTTATTTATTCATTCATTCATTCATTTATTTACAAATGAATAGAAACACAATTTAAAACAGTTAACATAAAGAGAACAAACTACAATAAACCCAACCAAAACCCCATAATAACTCCCAGAATATTTGGATGTCAAAGGTCATGCTGACTGGGGATTTTGGGAGCCATTGTCCAAAATTTTTAATTTTAATGTTTCCAAGCCTTGCTGGTGGAGTGGGAGGAGAGCTGTGACAGAACATGCTTCATAGTCCTAAGATGTTAAGTCCTAAGCAGCAAAAGAGAAATGAAATAGACATGCAGTGGGAATGAGTTCACTGGCAGGCAGGCTCTCCACAAGTCTTCTAAGTCAGATGAAGCAACCAGGAAAGCTTCAAGATGATGCTGATCAACAGTTGGGTAGCAGCAGAGGCAAGATGAGAGTGAAGACCAAGAATGGAGAGCAGATAATGTTCCTCGTTGAAGGCGGGGTGGCTAATTTTGTATTCAAAGCCCAGAGCACACCTAGACAAACCGGTCAGTTTCAGTTGTGATTTTCCCTACATTTGTTTTTAAAAACTTTTGAAAACAGCATAAAATTAATTTTGGAAACAATCCATAAAAATGAACTGAAACCAAATTATCCCCACCCAGACACCATGGTTGCTGCCCCTACTGTAGATGGGAGGTTATCCTGAAAGCAGCTTATGGCATATAACCTTGCTATCATTGCAGGTCATGGGCAGGTCATTCCAATACAAAAGTACCTCATACTTTTAAATTTGAATCTACCTAATTTGTCAGCTCAGGCTTTCGGCCACCAAACTGAGCATTTCTGTTGCATGCAGAAGCCTCAGGACTTGTCTGTAGATTGGCTGTGGTTTCAAGTAGTCAGATGATACCCTGTTTCCCCAAAAATAAGACCTAACCCAAAAATAAGCCCTAGTATGATTTTTCAGGATGCTCGTAATATAAGCCCTATCCCAAAAATAAGCCCTAGTTAAGTGAAACCCCGCCCTCCACCATTGTGCAGCAACCAGAAGATGACATGACTGTATTGGAATAAATGTAGATTGTTGTACATGAAAGAAATAAAACATCCCCTGAAAATAAGCTCTAATGCGTTTTTTGGAGCAAAAATTAATATAAGACCCTGTCTTATTTTCGGGGAAACACGGTAACAGAACAACTACACTGTACATGAAGTGAGATCCAACTTGAAACAGAGACTCCTGCTGTGCATGACAATTTTGGTTTCCTCACCCTCAGTGCCATAGGTTTAGGCAATGCATAGTCACCAGGGATAAATGCAACAATTTTATTGTGTCCCATTTGCCCTTATTTGTAATTCTTGTGCATGTTATGTACCATCAAATCAGAACCAACTTATAATAACCCTTACAGGGCTTCCAAGGTTAATGAGATATTTAAGGAGTGGTTTTACCATTGCCACCCACTCTTCTAGCAGTTTTCATGGCCAAGTGGGGATTGATACTAGGTTTCCTGAGTCCTAGTCCACCACTGTATCCACTAGACCACACTGGGCATCCTATCGGTAATCCTGTTAACAGGGAAATCCTGGGTGTATTTCTTCCGATGTGTTAGCCACACATTGGTCAAAGGAGTTGGCTCCTCAGTTTTGGACTGCATGCATTTTCCAGCTGCTAAATACATTATTATGAAATAATAAGATGTCATATAATTCATTTCACCGGCTGCCACCAGTGTGATAAAACTGAAACTGCAGCCCAACAGTTTGAATCATTATTTGTGCTGCATAACCCAGAAAATTGTTGCATTTTTGAAGTAATTTCAAATGAGTATTCTGACATTCCAAGTTCTCGGGCAAGCGAGACTTGCTAAGACTACTTAGTACTTATCACCATGGGGTATCTCTGTCATTATCGCTTAAATAACACTTAAGCTTATGAAAGAGGCATTTATATCCTTTCGACCTATTTAGCAAACGCCAGAAGTAATTGTTTGCCCACAGATTCCTTATGGTGCCCACTGTTGTACCACGGAGTGCATGAGGGCTGTGTGCCACTCAGTTAAATGCAAACTGAATTGCTGCCTCAAATCAAAATCCTCTGTTATTTTTTAACAGCATATTACACGGCCTGACATTTAGTGTTATTTCAGGTTTATGTGTTCAATAACAATGTTGTTGTGGTAGTACTGCTACACAAAACCAGAAAATAACCTTCCATTGACAGAGTATTGGGATGTAATTTGCTTGCTTTCAGTGTGGGACTGAGACCTCTTATTAACATTTATTTTTGTATTGAATAATGCGGACATCCCCAGGCAAAGCATTTCAATCTGAAATTCAGTTACACACACCATGAGGATAGGAATTAAATCTATGGAAGCTGAGAGAGTATTTTAGTTGAATCAAATGAATATGTATGCTATCGTGTGCATGGTTTCTTTGTTTATACTATTGAAGATTTGACAATTTACAACACATTCTTATGTTCCAGCTGCACCAGCAGGAGATTATGATTTACTCATAAGTAGGGGTATACCAACATCTCTATGTGTGCCACAAGACTGATCAAGGGTTTGCATCCATTTCATATCAATGGCTGTAAAATCATGGTATACCTCCTAAATCTCCCCATTTTTCTGCTGCCTCTACATCCCTGTTGCCCTGCTTCCAAGCATATATTAATTTATTTAAAATATTTTACTCCTCCTTTCTCTTAAAAAAAGACCCAAGACAGCGTACATCATTGAAAGCACAAGATTAAAAGCTAAAAACAGTGAATTATTCAAATATTTAAAAAATAACTACTAACGTTATATTAGAATGTCAGGTAAAAGCATTACTAAAACAGATTTTGAAGCAACAAAATATAACTCACCTATGCCCATTTTAAAACCTTTCCTAGACAGTCAGTCACTAAGGAAACGTCTGTCTGAAGAGTAAGGTTTTTGCCTGCTTGTGGAAGGACAGCAAAGACAAGGCCAGCCTGGCCTCCTGTGGGGAGGAATTCCAGAGTCTGGAAGCAGCAACAGAGAAGGCCCTCTCCCCTGTGCCCACCATGTGCACCTGTGAGGGTTGTTGGACCGAGAGAAAGGCCTCCCCTGATGATCTTAATACCCAACTATGCTCATAAAGGGAGATATGGTTTTTGAGATAGCTTGAACCTAAGCCACATAGGTCTACCACTGGGCAGGAAAGATCAATGTGGTTTTCTTGCCCCACGGTAGTGGCACTATTAGGGTGGATGTCCAAGGCCCCATTCAACAGAATACAGAAATCTTGGTGTGCCACATTTTGAAGAAAGAGAAGTGATGGTTGTACATATCCTAAAGGAGAGTTGTATAAAACCATTCAGGCAGCAATTGTATATACATCTGGGGATCTAGGATAAATCTTATTGAACTCAATGAGACTTCTTATATTTGATTGTACTGTAAACCCATTAAATCCAAAATTGCTAACTGTGCCACTAGTCCTAAGCATTCTTTTCCCACTGGGACAAGGTCTACCAATTCCCAAATAGCTGGAGGGAAACTGATTGTGTACTCATCTTTCTCTATGAAATGTCTACGAGGAAAGATGAATAACCACTATTGTGTTGCACTCCCAATCTGGATTAGGGTAACTAGTGCTTGCATTTCAACCTTTAGAAATCCAGTGGGAATCTAGTAATGGAAATGCAGCCCTTTTGATCAGTTTGGCCCTGTAGTATGTTTGTATACAAGGATTTTTTATTTTCATGGCTCTTCTGAGTTTCAAATATAGTTGATATGTATGTTACAGTGGTGATGGGCTCATGCTGAGAAGAAGCTGCATGTACTAATTCACTATGGTGAAAAGCTGTAACGGTCACTTTTTAAAGGTATACATGAATTAATTTGCATAAATAAGACTATTGAGCATTGTTTCCTATGCTATTTATGTATTTTATAGCTCTGCTTTTAACATCCTTCTAAACATTCTCAAAGCATTTAATAAAGTCCAATGAATAATAAATACACCCATTGCCAATAAAAAAATAGCACTTACTCCAGCAGAGCATTAATTCTATGTGATCTCTGGATTGTTTTATGCATGTGTAGATCACCCTCTTGGAATGAAAAGGGTTGATGCTTGTTCCAGGAAGTAATAGATACCTCCTTGTGCAAACTGGGGAAAAATGTAAACACTTGAACAACAGATTCATTCCTCAAATGATATCAAACAGGATTCTCGTCTTTGTTTCTCCAACATGTTGCTTCCTAAGACAGTGAAAATCTGGTTTGAGAAAAAGTGAGAGTGTTAACAGATCATTATAGTGTTGTATTAAGGCTGGGGATGCTCAAGTTCAAATTACCACTCAAACCTGAAGCCTGCAAGGTGACCTACTTCTCAACCCTAAGCCACTTTCCAGGTTATTGTGAGAGTATGGATGCTCTGTTCAGTATTCTGAAGCATAAGAGTAATGTGAAAGTATTAGATAGATAGATAGATAGATAGATAGATAGATAGATAGATAGATAGATAGATAGATAGATAGATAGATAGATAGATAGATAGATAGATAGATAGATAGATAGATAGATAGATACGTAAAATAATGGTCCCTCTGTGCTAGGATAATATTCTTCCCTGACTTGTAATGCTCCTTCAAAAATATAATTCATCGTGTCTAAAAAATATAGTCAAAAGTGACTGAAGATTACTTTACTTACCTCCTGTTCTTGCATATTACAGACTTAATGTAGGATGTCTACATTTTAATTGTTCCAAATTACCGAAATATTGATTAAATGCTTCCTCTTGAAAACAACAGAGAGTGAAGAGGGTGGTTAAATTCCACAAAAGCTTAAAAGCATGAGATAAAACATATTACCCATATTCCTCAAACCACTTATTCAGCAGTTGTCCCATTAATGGCCTTCTGCTGTTATAAGTGCACTCTGAGTAAAATACTAAAGCTATTCCATTAGACTATTTTTCAAATGCATCCTTACAAGCAATTTTCAGGGGCAAAAAACCATGTAAAAACACTTTATACTGTAGGAATTTTTAACTTTTAGAGGATTCGTATTTGTTAGAGTTGCTCCCAGAGAGTGAGTAACAACATGTAAAACAAAAATCTTTTAAGTATACTGTCCATGGTCTCTGAAAGCGGAGGCACACTTAACAACCATACCCAATAGCTGCATATATATGCTGTGGCCAAGATTGCTTTTTATCAACTTTGGTTGATTGCCCAGATGTCTGCTACCTGGATAAGAAATCCCTACATCATGTGTTGGTAATCTCTAAAATAGACTATTGTAATACTTTCTACATAGAGCTGCCCTTGAAGTCAGTACAGAAACTTCAGCAGATCCAAAAGGTGCTGGCCAGACTGATTACAGGTACCAGCAGAGACGAATACATACGCCCAGTCTTGGCACACCTTCATTGGCTCCCTGTTAGTTTCCATGCTCAATTTAAGGTACTGGTCATGACCTATAAAACCCTTAATGGCTTAGGACCTTATATTAGTTGGAACATCTCTCCCACAAAATAGCTACCCATCTCACACATTCCTTATAGCCCTTGATGTTAAGAATTGTAACGCCCAAGAAGGCCAAAAAAAGCTAACACTAGAAACCAAGCTTTCCCAGTCACAGCCCCTTCCCTCTGGAATAAGCCAGGCACCATTCCTCTCTGTTTTTAGAAAACCAGACAGAATTATACAAAGCTGCTGTGTACTATTGTGAATATTTTCCTGATATATTCATGTCTTAATTCCACTGAAAATTGCAACATCTCCCCTTGAATGGGGCCAGCCTACTGACAACCAGAATCAATAGCTTCTGTATTTTGAGTGAAAGAAAAGACAAAACAAAGCGAGTCTCAGTACATTATTTTATTTTATGTCTTAAAAAACAAAAGAAAGCTGGACTTGGTCTCAGGGTGAAACTCAGTGACACTGGTCATCACTCTTCAGTTGACAACATGAAAAAAATACCTTTAATTACCTGAATTTCAGACAAAAAGTGTCTCTGGGGAGGATAAAGGGTCCCACCCTGGTGGACATGGACTAAGGGGAAAAATCATTGTCAAAAATACACAAATTTACAATTTGTGGTCCTCATTTGAGAGCTTAGAAAATTCCCATTTTGGACTAAGGCTAAATCTCTCAATCTCTGTTCAGTGTGGTTTGTCTGAATGTCACCTGTATTTTCTTCCCATCCTTGTTTCATGTGAATTTGAAAGGTTATGTTACGTCTTTTTCTCTTTTTTTCACAGAAATGTGTCCAGAGGTTATTTATACATTTTATCCCAACCAGAATTTATTTATATATTTGTTCCTATTACACAGATTTATTTAGTATATTATACAAATAATGTATTTCCCCCACTAATTAAAGCATATTTGTGTGCATATTTTCAGTTGTATACATCTTTAGCCACTGCACATTGGTTTGTGCACTTTATTTTTCTGAAACTCTTACTGGTATTGGAAATGTGTGCATTTTGGAGGTGAAGTGCATCTCACCCCAAATGCCAAGTCACAAGCAATGCCATCTTCAACAAGTTGTAGCTTTAGAAGAGATTGCCATGTTAGTCTGTGCTAGCATATCAGGCCAAAAACAAAATAAAAATAAAAATAAAGAAGACAAAAATGTTGTGGCACCATAAAGACTAACTGATATATTTTAATGTGGTCTGAAGAAGTAGACTTGTCCATGGAAGCTCACATTGGGATATAGCAATCAGTCTTTAAGGGACCACAGTGTTTTTGTCTTTTTTATTATTATTTTGTTTTTGGCCTCATATAGCTTCGTCAACACAACAAAATACAGCAAATCCTTTTCAGTTCCTTAACCACTACACTCAAAATACCTCAGGCTAGTTATAGCCTCAATTTTTCCATCTCATCAATGCTTTGTTGTTGTTTAGTTGTTAAGTCGTGTCTGACTCTTCGTGACCCCATGGACCAGAGCACGCCAGGCCCTCCTGTCTTCCACTGCCTCCCGGAGTTTGGTCAAATTCATGTTGGTAGCTTCAGTGACACTGTCCAACCATCTTGTCCTCTGTCATCCCCTTCTCGTCTTGCCTTCACATTTTCCCAACATCAGGGTCTTTTCCAGGGAGTCTTCTCTTCTCATGAAATGGCCAAAGTATTGGAGCCTCAGCTTCAGGATCTGTCCTTCCAGTGAGCACTCAGGGTTGATTTCCTTCAAAATGGATAGGTTTGTTCTCTTTGCAGTCCAGAGGACTCTCAAGAGCCTCCTCCAGCACCACAGTTCAAAAGCATCAATTCTTCGGTGGTCAGCCTTCTTTATGGTCCAGCTCTCGCTTCCATACATCGCTACTGGAAAAACCATAGCTTTGACTATGCGGACCTTTGTCGGCAAGGTGATGTCTCTGCTTTTTAAGATGCTGTCTAGGTTTGTCATTGCTTTCCTCCCAAGAAGCAGACGTCTTTTAATTTCGTGGCTGCTGTCACCATCTGCAGTGATCATGGAGCCCAAGAAAGTAAAATCTGTCACTGCCTCCATATCTTCCCCTTCTATTTGCCAGGCGGTGATGGGACCAGTGGCCATGATCTTAGTTTTTTTGATGTTGAGCTTCAGACCATTTTTTGCGCTCTCCTCTTTCACCCTCATTAAGAGGTTCTTTAATTCCTCCTCACTTTCTGCTATCAGAGTGGTATCATCTGCATATCGGAGGTTGTTGATATTTCTTCGGGCAATCTTAATTCCGGCTTGGGATTCCTCCAGTCCTGCCTTTCGCATGATGTATTCTGCATATAAGTTAAATAAGCAGGGAGACAATATACAGCCTTGTTGTACTCCTTTCCCAATTTTGAACCAATCAGTTGTTCCATATCCAGTTCTAATGGTTGCTTCCTGTCCCACATATAGATTTCTCAGGAGATTGATAAGGTGGTCAGGCACTCCCATTTCTTTAAGAACTTGCCATAGTTTGCTGTGTTCCACACAGTCAAAGGCTTTTGCGTAGTCAATGAAGCAGAAGTAGATGTTTTTCTGGAACTCTCTGGCTTTCTCCATAATCCAGCGCATGTTAGCAATTTGGTCTCTAGTTCCTCGGCCCCTTCGAAATCCAGCTTGTACTTCTGGGAGTTCTTGGTCCACATACTGCTGAAGCCTACCTTGGAGGATTTTGAGCATAACCTTGCTAGCGTGTGAAATGAGTGCAATTGTACGGTAGTTGGAGCATTCTTTGGCATTGCCCTTCTTTGGGATTGGGATGTAGACCGACCTTTTCCAATCCTCTGGCCACTGCTGAGTTTTCCAAACTTGCTGGCATATTGAGTGTAGCACCTTAACAGCGTCATCTTTTAAGATTTTAAATAGTTCAACTGGAATGCCATCACCTCCACTGGCCTTGTTGTTAGCCATGCTTTCTCAGGCCCACTTGACTTCACTCTCCAGGATGTCTGGCTCAAGGTCATCAACCACACTATCTGGGTTGTCTGGGACATCCAAATCTTTCTGGTATAATTCCTCTGTGTATTCTTGCCACCTCTTCTTGATGTCTTCTGCTTCTGTGAGGTCCTTACCATTTTTGTCCTTTATCATGTCCGTCTTTGCACAAAATGTTCCTTTAATATCTCCAATTTTCTTGAACAGATCTCTGGTTTTTCCCTTTCTATTATTTTCCTCTATTTCTTTGCACTGTTCATTTAAGAAGGTGCTCATCAATGCTACTTGACTAATTTTGTAAAACTAAATTGGAGCAAACTAGTTTCTAGTGGAATTTTGTTAGAGAGTGAAAACTTTACTCACCTTTGACATATATTCTGTGCGAATTTTATCAAAGAAATACAATGTATTATATCTTTGCTATCACTGGAAACAGAATGAAATGCTCATTTGGTTACAAATGGTATATCTTTGGTTATCTAAGGAGCAGACTTTCAAATTTGACAAAGCTTGATTTATTTACATGAGTACTATGCAAAGATACTGATTTTTTTAAAAAACAGCTGAAAACATATAACCTCAACAATTATGGACGTTCTCTTCCTTTCATTGTACACTAACATTTAGCTTTGATAAACAGGAGTTGGGAGAGTGAGTAAGGTCTGGACTCTGAAGTTAAAATTAAATCTCAGACCCCATGTTCCTCCTCCCCAAGCTCTAAATCACTGAAGCCAATAGGCAATGTTTTGATGTATTGCATTTAAATTTCACCTTAATCAAGGAACTCTCAGTGGCTATAGAAGTACAGAAGCTGTGAAAAACTTTTAATTCTGTGTTTCATAGCATTTGGAGAAGCATAGGAAATAAAAGTGCCAACAACACAATTCCTTTATACAAATCTATTACGTGACCACACTTGGAATCTTATGTATGGTTCTATATGCAGCATCCCTCAGACATTGTATCTGGCAGAGGGATTTTCAGCATCAAAACCCAGGCATCCTGTGCAACCCTTAATTATTGACTCTTAATGTTGAAGAGTGTCTAATATTACTCTCTATTACTTAGAATGATGTGATACGAACAAAAAGTGTCATCTAAGCTAGGTGAGCCTCCTACCTTGTGCATTCTGTATGTATTGAAGTCCACACCAAGTCAGGGAATGTGATCTAGATGAGCTTCCCCCAGGTTCTTTGAGAAATTAGACCATAATGGTCCTCAAGAAAAGAGCCAAGCTAGACTCAAAAGGGATGCTGGTCACAATGCATTTAATTCAGCACATTCTAGAAGGGATAAATGGTAAAAATAAATTGTAGAGATGGGCACGGCAATTCATGCTGGTTTGTCCTTCAGATGAACAGGTGTTTGGTGGTTCCCAGCTCCACCTCCTCCACTGGGCACCCACTTAGAGGCAGTGCACAGAGAAGGTGGGTCAGGGAAGCCTGGGCACTGCCTCTGAGTGGGCACCCACCAAAAGAGGTAGGGCTGGGAGTCACCAAACTCCTGTCCATCTGAAGGAGGAACTGACACAAATCACTGAGCAAGTGGTTTGTGCCCATCTCTGTGAAGTGATTATGATAACTTTAGGTCCAATACTGTAGTTGTGGGAAATATTTTTGGACTTTGGTTTTCACCATGTTGTTGTTTATGTTTTTGTTGTTGTTGTTGTATTGCTCATTTTACCCTGTTTTAAAATGTGCATATTTATAACAAGGATGGTTCAGAAAATTGCAGTCTTCCATGACCTTAATACTGGGCATTAGTAGAAGGGGGCATCCTCTATTGTTTTTGCTACTTTACCACTAGTTTAAGTGATAGAGTGCTTTTCACTTCTGGCATTGGGACAACTCTTTCCTCCTGTTTGTTTGGTCCTTTGTTCAAATCTTCTACCCTTACCACATTTCAATAAGGAAGAATGGAACTTTTCTTCAAGCTAGAGAATTTTTTTTCTCCCAGATTATAACTACAGCTTATAACAGTGAGTAAACTTCATTCCTTTCTCCTTAAGATGCATCTAGAGTGATCATTTTCCCAGAAAGGGCTAGACTATGTGTGTCCCAGAGAGGATTAGTGAGACTAGACTAATCCCTCATGCGTTTCTCTTTTTGCCTTGAGCTCTGCTAACAAAAGGAATCCCAGTGGAGGAGGTGGGGCTGGGAACCAACAAAACTGGATTCCTAATATAAATTTTTTTTTTTACCAAAACACTATAGAGATTACTTGTTCTGTTGAAGAAAACCTATGTCTTTACAGCTTTAATTAGTAACTGCAGCACTGAGTTTTTATTCCAGATTTTATATCGCCTAGAAAAGCTAAACATATATCTTCCTCACTTTGATATAAACAATGAAAATGTGATTGATTATTGCTGCACAAGAGTGCACCAATGATCTTGTGCTGACAGAGCATATCAACAGTCTATAAGGCAATTCTAAAAATGGGGGTAACCAAAACAAAAATTACAAATTTTAAACTGAACTTCAGAACAGCACCAAATCTGGCATATTTGTAGCAGACAGTCTGCTTTTGCACTATGCCAGATTTGGAGAGGTTTGGACAATGGGTTATCAATATTTTAAAGTAAAATTCTTGTACACCATTCAGAAAGGAACAACCCAAAATGATTTAAACTCCAAATTTAAAACAGATCACATAAATTGGCGGGAAGAGTGAGACCTTGGCAGCGCCAGGATGCATGAGTGGATGGGCTGGTTCTGAGGGCTGGACCCTCATTAGGTCCACTTGGGAAGGGGATATTCATATTCTTTTACAAATATAAATATCCCCGTCTCTATTTATAATCCCTCATCTGAGCCTACATTGTTCACTTGTGTGTCTTCCCAAATTAAATATCTACCTGAATCATGTTCTACAGATTGATACTCCTCCTGGTGACTTTCTGCCCTTTGGCTTCTATTTTCAAAGCCACCATCTTGCTTTGCATCCCTTTTTGATCCTAACTCCATATGTTCCTAGTTATGCAGAGGCTTGAGTTCTTTCATGGATAGTGAAGCTTACATGAAAATTAATTTAGTCCAACCCACAGCGTAAGAAATGTCAAGGATCTTATACTTCCTACTCAGTCATTCATGGTCTACCTGCAAAACTCTGTGCAGAACATAGCTGTGCATCACAAGGTATAGGAGGGAGTGCTTCTGGACTATTCATTTGGTTATCTGCAAATTAACTTTCCCTTATTAATTCAAAACGATTAGCTTTCTCTTGCTGTGCCACTGAGAACTTTGTAGGACCAGCCTGCAAAGGCAGAGTTAGGTGGCACAGAACCACTAGATGGTTCTTTGTGTCATGAAAAGGTGGTATGTTGCTAGTTAAGGTGGATCTAATTTAAATCAACTAAATTAGGAAAAGTAACTTAAGTCCTTTGATTTAAAGTGAACCTAATCCAGGCAAGACTAAGCCTGCATGCAACTTTATTTAATTTATTTCAAATACTTTTATTTTTATTTTATTCAAATTTTATTATTTTATTCAAATTACTTTTATTTTATATATCAAATACTCAGGAGCCTTGTGGTGCAGTGGTCAAACTGCTCTACTGCAGCCAAAACTGTGCTCACGACTACGGTTCAATCCTAGGAAGCCAGCTCAAGGTTGACTCAGCCTTCCATTCTTCTGAGGTTGGTAAATTGAGATCACGGAGGGAGGCAATGTGTAGCCTGCATGATTAACTTGTAAACTGCCTAGAGAGTGCTTTAAGCACTATGGGGTGGTATATAAGCAGCACACTTTGCTTTTTTTTTTTAACATATATATTTGAAAGGGGATCCATTCGCAGTTTCACCTTAAGCAGCAAAATGTCTGGGCTAGAACATTCACAGTGTCACCTTCCACAGTGGATCATCAGATGTGAAGATCCCAGTGATACATTTGTCCTTGATATGCTCTTGTTTATCATTGTTAGGTTTGCAGTGCCCCACTAATTCAAAGCCCTGCTGTTTCCCCAGGCTTTTAGTTTCTGTGGGAGAGACGTGTTCTCATAAACTGTGTTCCATTTGAAGATAAAATATTCATCAAAATTCTCTATTACTATTTCATAATCATGCTGACTGGTAAAAATAAGGTTTTAAATATTTGCTCTCTTATTCCCAGAATGCAAAAAAGGAAACTTACTTGTACACTCCTGGCCTCCCCATTGAGCTTTACAGAAAATTCTGAAATGGGTCAATTACTGCTTCCAGGAAGGGCAGACTTCTGGATTGCTAACAATAAATTCTGCAAAAGATTATATATCAGCCTTCCTTTTAGTATTCTTCCTTACTTGTGCTCTTTCTTGCACATTTAATGAGGCAGAATTATGAAAAATAATATTAACTGAAATCAAATTTCTGTATAATATAGTACATACAATTTATCTTTATTTTATGGGCTGCAATGAGATATAACCAATGTTAAGTTCTTTTTAGACCCATCAAGTTCAATGGGAGATAATTTAGTATTTATCAGCTCCATTATAATCTAAGGAAACCCAAAATTTTATCTTTGCTAACATGAGTTAGTATAAACTATGGTGATTCAACCTATTACACACAGAGAGAGAGAGACAAATTGTCACCACCTTGATTCCCTCCACAGGGGGATAGGTAGGGTAGAAATTAAATAAGTAAATAAATACCCCCACAAATATATAAATAAATTTAGATAGATGAGAACCATGTGTTGTAGTGGATGATATGTTGGGCTAAGGTTCAAATCCTGTTCAACTATAGAAATGCATTGGGGAGTGGCAATGGTACGCCCTTCCTTAAAAAATGGCATATAACTCAAAACCCTACTAGAGACATCATATGTCAAAAGCAACTTAATGGCATGTAACAACAATATATATTTGCTGTAAGAGTTACAATATATTTATTTATATTATGATATAGTATAATGACTATATAACTAGTTAGAACTGTTCCCTAACTGTGGAATTATTTTATAACTAGTTAGAACTGTTCTCTAACTTTGGAACATAATCCAGAGACCTTGGACATACAGGCAGTTTTACATTTTTGGCAAAAAATATATTTGAGCATTAGGAGACAACTCTCTGTTTTGTTCTCCTGCACATATGCACAGTTGTAATCCTATACACTTTTATTTGAACACAAATGTAAGTAAATGTTCATAGGATAAGTGTCCAGACCTCTCTAAAGAAAGCCAGGTGGGTCATTAGAAATGCACAATGTCTACCAAAGCTGTTTTCCTCTTGTTTAGTAGAGCTTTATATACAACCATAATCTGAAATCTGAGACTCACAGGATGGCTTTGGTCAGTTGCTCTTTATCTCAGCCTGGTGCACTTCCACGGTTGTTATTGAGAGGATAAAATGCTGAGGAAGAGAGCCATATATACCGCCTTGAGGTAAGGTAGAATATAAATGCATCTAACAAAATGAATAAAATAAAGTATAATCCAAAGTTGTCTATTTATTTCTACAGTTGCCTGAACTGGTTTCTGCTTCCTTCCCTTACTGAGGGTGTCTGCCATGTGCTTCCCAGTCACTGGCTGAATATGTTTAACCCATCTGGCTTCACAGGTTCCATCCAAATATGCTTAAGGGGCAAAGCTCATTTAAACCATGCCTTAACAAATGCCCTTATATATACATTCATTGCCAAAATGAGATGCATATGTGTGCAAACCCATATATGTTCTATTCCCTTGTCTATACAATCTACATATGCCTCATTGTTAATGTGGTTGTTTCCACCTATTTAAGTTTGCATTTCCACAAAATCACGTAGCAGTTATTTAAAAAGGGAGCCTGTAATCAGTTTGGCCTCTAGTCTCTTTGGTGATGAATGGAGCTGGCAGTTTTATTCCACCATAGCTAAACAATGAAAGCAAGAGAGAAGGTAGTTTCCTAGCTTCGATTCCTTTCCTCTTCCCTTAAGTAAAGAAACTGGCATGTTTCCTTCTTGGCACATGGACACATAGAAGTCACATGCAAAGTATTTGTAGTTTTCAACAAGCCAGCTGTTGCCAGATCTATTGTGGATTCTCCTACAGTTGTTTTACAGAGATAGTGTTGTCCACATCCATTGACTCTAATTATAATAATAATCCTGCATAATAGGCTAAGAGCAAGAGCCAGAGCCTTCTTCCTCCAACTTGGATTTGGAATTTCTCAGTATCTGGTTAATTCAGATGTAGCTTGTTAGAGCTGTTCTAAGATAAGCACAAGTGGCATGTATCACCTGCTACATGTTCCTCCATTCTTTTTCTCGTCTCTCCAGTGGCCCTCTACTTCCTCTTGGCAGTAGAATGCAGAAAGAAAAGAAAGAGGTGACATATAAATGAAGTAGGCATACAAATGGGCTTACCAAGGGGGTTCAGGCAAGTTGGCAACCAACCATTTCTCGCAAAAGTCAATGTGCCGAGTTTAATTGATGCCCAAGTTTAATTATTGTAATATGGCTTACTGGTTTAACATTCTGTTAACATTAAAATCTCTTCTTCATTCTATTTATTTCTACATTTCACATCACTCTGTTTTGGAATACAGTAGTACCTTGGTTTACGAATTTAATGCGTTCTCCAGGACGTTACATAATACGAAAAATTCATAAACTGAAAAGCGGTTTGCCATAGGAACGGGGGCAGTGCTATAAACCTCCAGGCACAATGCATCCTGAGGAAACTTCCTTCGTACTGCGGAAAAAAATCGTAAACTGAGACATTATTATCAATGGATTTCCATTCCTAAACCGAAAATTATGTTAACTGAGGCATTCGTAAACCGAAGTACTATTGTACCATGAAATCAGGCCATCTGAGAACTTTTTTCATATGTTGTGTAAGGATGAGATAATGTCTCCCCCCCCCCCGATACTTCAAGCTCTTGTGGGACACTTTGTTTCAATTTCTGCTGTAGGCTGGATAACTGGATGAATTTCTACTTTTTCTTTCAGATCGGGAGTATCCAACTGATATATCTTTCAGCTTATATGCATCTCCCCCCCCCCATGTTACCCAGTTATCACTGGGTAAAGTAGGGAGCAAGCCTGTGATTGCATTATAATTGCATCAATATTTCTTAGTGCATAGTTTTACCATCTTACTGTTTTACTGTCTACTGAACATTGATTAAGAATACCTTATTCATTAACCTGAGTGGGTGAATTTTAGCCACAGAAAATGTCTGCATCCACATCTTAGCAGTCCTCTAAGGGTCCTTGCCAAGTATACATGGCAAGTGCAGGGTAGATCCCTCCTGCATGGTCCCTGACATATCATCTTCCATGGAATCAGAAAGCAAAGCAGACTGGGAGAGGTGGGAAAAAGAGAAAGGTAGGAAAGAGTGGTAGAATATACCAGATGGGTGGGATATAAATCAAATAAATAAAAAAATAAAATAAATAAAATAAAGTCCCACCAAGGATGATTCCTGCCTAAAAAAAGATGACTGGGGGCATTAGAGAAGGATACCCGAAGGTTTACAAATCCCAACTGATAATTAGATTGTCTGGACACTGAGTATGATGAAGACAACCTTGTTCATGTTTGGTGGAGAGAAAAACCAATAGGAGTCTTGGAAAGTGGAAAGTATTGTATAGATAATTCTAAATAAATATTCCATTGTTGAATTAATAGTTGCTTTTGAGTTGATAACAAAATAGTGGTTTTTGCAGATTTGTAGAAGTATCCTAGTATCCTCCTGGCATGCCTAAGCAGGATTCTCACCACTGTTTTAATTCAAGTTGTAAGCCACCTTGGGTTCTGCACTGGGAGAAAGGATATATAGATTGTTGTTGTTGTTTAGTCATTAAGTCGTGTCCGACTCTTCATGACCCCATGGACTAGAGCACGCCAGGCCCTCCTGTCTTCCACTGCCTCATAGATAGATAGATAGATAGATAGATAGATAGATAGATAGATAGATAGATAGATAGATAGATAGATAGATAGATAGATATGGAACTACATTTCTATCTAAAATAACAAATTAACAGGGACTGTGTAAAAGCCAGGACAGAATGGAATTTGAAACACTCTCAGTTGCCTCCTAAACTGAAAGATGCTTGTGAATAGTCTCAGAAACCACTAACTGGATAAACTAATAAAAAAATTTAGTAACTGCACATTTTTCCACCCCTAATCTTACACATCTTTACTTAGAAAAAGATCCCATGGTATTCAATGAGATTTATTTCCAGGGGAAAAAAGGTCTATTGTTGCAGCAAACATCTCTATTTGTTTAAAATTAATTTCATATTTTCAGTCATGTCAAAACAAACACTTTATATTACTTTGAAAGAAGTTTTTTTTAAAAGTGCTCACCTACATAGAGTGACAATAATACTTTTTGGATTCTGTTTTATTGGCTTTAGAGAAATCAACATGTAGTCAAGTTTGGTAGACTGTTAATCCCTGTTACCCAATCCACAACTCAAAACTAGCTGGGATTGTTAATGTAATTAATCCTAAAAAGAAAGAGAAGCATTTTACAAAGACAGAAAAAGCCATCAAAGCAGCAGTAGGTCAGAAACACAAGGTCTCAGATAGGATCAAAAAGAAAAGAAAACAATAGCAGCAGCGACAGGAACAACAACAGAGGTAACATTCTGATAAGAAGATCACCCTTGTCCAAAAGATCATCCTTGTCCTTTCCCTCATAAATGTGTTACTCTTGTTCCCAGAATTAAAACAGATGAATATTTGGTGCAGCCCTTGCCATCATACAAACCTAGTAAATCTGTTGCGGTAAGTTAGGCCACATCTGTATCATCATTTAAAATCTTCATCTGAATGAGCTGTCATGGTCCCTGTATTCACGTTTTGGAAAATGGATGAAGAAACCCAAAGAGCCGCAAGCAACGCTTTGGTTTATGCTCAGTTCTTTAGAATCTTGGTTCCCTTCTGGAATTCTGAAGGAAGAGATGCATACTTGTTAGCTTCATGGCAACACTTCACACACACCCAACAAATCTGGAAGTTCTGTCCCTGAGGTGCATCCATTACAGACTCAGAAAAAGGGAAATAATGGGGGGGGGGACTTTTATAGGGCACAACATAGAATTTTGTCTGAATCTGTGGGAATGAAAGGAGGACTAGAACAGAATGCCTGGAGGGTGAGGGAAAAGGCTCACAGATATGTCAAAAGAATAAAAAAGAACCACACCATCAACTGGGTGGGTTAATTCAGGTTTCCCACTGGAAGATATTTAAAAATATTTCCAAAGAATGTGTATCTTCAATGGGCATTAGTAGCAATCTGTGATCTGTGCAGGGTGCCACTAAATCTAGTAGTACAATATGCACTTCCCTGCCCCACCTCCTTGTCTAAGTGGGTGGCTGCCAGAGGAGGTGGAGGAGGGGAGTGTGCACTGCAAACAGTGAGAGTGCAGTCATGCTGAAGAAGTGAAGAGGGAAGTGTGCATCAACCAGGGAATGGACAAGTGCACAGAGGAGGTGGGAGAGGGGAGTATGTGGCTCCTGCAGAACACCTGTGCAAGAGCAGCACCAAACTGGACCAAACCACCGAATGCAGTTCATGCCCATCTCTACTTATGACCCTAAGCTATCTGGAAATGTTATTTATTCATTGCCAGTAGCGATGTATGGAAGTGAGAGCTGGACCATAAAGAAGGCTGACCGCCGAAGAATTGATGCTTTTGAATTGTGGTGCTGGAGGAGACTCTTGAGAGTCCCCTGGACTGCAAAGAGATCAAACCTATCCATTCTGAAGGAAATCAACCCTGAGTGCTCACTGGAAGGACAGATCCTGAAGCTGAGGCTCCAATACTTTGGCCATCACATGAGAAGAGAAGACTCCCTGGAAAAGACCCTGATGTTGGGAAACTGTGAAGGCAAGAGGAGAAGGGGACGACAGAGGACGAGATGGTTGGACAGTGTCACTGAAGCTACCAACATGAATTTGACCAAACTCCGGGAGGCAGTGGAAGACAGGAGGGCCTGGCGTGCTCTGGTCCATGGGGTCACGAAGAGTTGGACACGACTTAATGACTAAACAACAACAATTATGAAAGGACAAGAGCAAAGCATCACCCAACAGAATAAAAATGGGACACTTCTTGGGGAAAATTAACAGTGAAAAGTATACAGAAGATTATAAAGGAGAATCTTCATGTTATGTAACTGGTTCAGAAACATACATTTTCTTGTTGGTACCTATATAAGAATACAATGGAGGAACCTTACAAACAACAGAAGATGCATATCTCTACAATGAGCAGTTTTTCAAGGCCTCATATTTGCTTTTTGCTTCTCATTAGAAGATATACATTATATACATTATATATTCAACATCATAGTTACCTCCCACAAATTAAACTCATAGAAATCAACAAGATTTCTGAACAGCTGTGAATAGTTTCACAGCCTTTAAAGTTCATTGGTGTAACACTCCTTTCAATTTACTTCAGTTTGTGTCCTCGGAGGGAAAATGTCCTCCATATTCGGCACTTCCTTTTGTCAGGATGTTTGAAGATTTTTATCTTTTACGAGACAGACACATTATCCCCTTACCCCGGAATAAGACACGAGACAACTGTTATGGAATAAACATGGGCCACACTTTATTAAATATTCATATTTATCCTTAAAGGAAAAAAGGGGGGTCCTGCTGTAGTGCGGAATCAGGTTCTGCAGAGGGGTCTCAACGGACCCCTACCAAACTACGGGTGAGTCCTGAGCCCCAAGATCTCTCAGTTGTGAAGACAGCGAGAACCTGGCCAGCCCCAATTTGACCACCCTCGGACCTCAAGTCCCCTTCTTCTTGTTGACTGTTGGTCCGGGAGCGGCCCCAGCGGATCTTCTCCCCCATGCACTGTAATCGCACGATCCACAGCGCTGGGAGATCAGATGACCTATACCTTACCTGTGGTTGTGATGGGACTCACCGAAACCTGTTTTATCTGCACTACCCGCCATGGCATAGGGGCAACCTACGCTTAAGGCCCATGCCCACCATTGAGACTCTCGAGCTCCAAAAGCAGGGGCCCCCCGAGGTCAGCCAGAAATATGTCCAAACCTCTATCAGAGAGGTGTACTCCATCCAGTCAAAAGAGTTCGGGCCTGTTAGCGCGGATCTCCTGGTGACCAATCACCGATCCAAGGCCATCACAAACCGCTCTACACACTTCTCTGTTAACACTCCTCCTTGTGGTGTTAACATGCTGGACCTGGTGTTCCTCACGCCAAACAAGCCAAGGTATGATCGTGGACCAAATAATGCTCATCTTAGGGTAGGTCGCCCTCAGCCATCTGAGGTCTCGAAGGACATCCAAAACCAAGGACTTGCCACCATGCTTGGCCAGGTCGTTGCCTCCCAAGTGTATAACCAACACATCTGGGGGTTGCCTGCCAAATGCAGTCGCTCTGCATAATTGGCTCCATTGCAGTCCACAGATCCCTTTCCAAACAATTTGGGCTCTATCTCCAAGCCCCAAATCACTCCCCCACATTGACTAAGCAGCATACCTCGCTGCCCAGAAAACAAATCTGTGGCCAACTATCAAGACTTGCCACCGACTCTCCTGCAAGAGCGGACCTGCAAAGACAAAACCGGCACCTGCCTAGATGTGAGGGAGTGTGCTGACATATCTTCGATAGGCAGTTGATGACCAGCGCCCCAACCGCTTTATGTCATCAGGGTGATAACCTAGAGCGGCTGCAGTTGATGCCACCCCAATTCTAAATGAATGAGTTCCAAACCTCAATCCCTGAACACCTGCCTTGCCTAAAGCTAAATCAGTAATTTTCCAAAACTGATATTTTGTTAAAGGGGTCCCATCCCTATGGATGAAAAAATAATCTTGACTCTGTCCTCTAACCTTTAAGTAAGTACCTATTGCTTTCACCGGACAAAGGTTTCCTATCGAGCACGTACCTAAAGTAAGATCTGCTCCCTTACCTCGCTGATCCACCTTAGATCGGTGGATGTGGACCCGCACCGTATCCTCTATCAGTGTTACGTCGTGCCATTGTAATGCCAATTTCGACACGTCCCCTTTGCCTGAAGCTACTACCTCACTAATCCTTAATGCACCAAAAAATATCAGCAGAGCAGCTGCTTGAAACAGCGCAGCCTCATATGCATCCCTACAAATGACTGGCAATAGCTGGCAATTTTTTTCCAACAGGGCGGGGGATATTGGTGCTCTAGAATCTTTAACCCTGCCCCATTCCTTACTCCAACCTTCGATCATTTTCTTGATACGAAGGTCGGAGGTATAATCCTGGAACCCATGGATCCTAGCATGAAAGGCTAATGCTGACATCCTACCTTGGATGGATCCTGGTGCTAATCCCTTCCTATTTAAGAAAACTATAAATTGCTGCAGGTGTTCCACAGGAGCAGGCCAGGTCAGCTCCAAGTCCACTGATCTCCTAAACTCCTGGAACTCTGTACTCACTGCTAAGTACGCCTTCCGCGTCCTCGGTGCCAGGGCCAATCCTATAGCCCTTTCGGCGTCATCCCGCCAATTTGCCAGACCTCTGCTGGTAGTTTCTCTGGAAGTTCACTGGCTCCTGGGTCTAACTCCCTGAACTGAGTGATCTGTTGGCGTGATAGGGCATTGGCCAAGCTGTTATCCAAACCCGGGATGTGTTTTGCTTGGATCAGAACGTTAAATTTCAAGGCACGTAACGTGAATGCACGCACGAGTGCCATAACACGCTCTGAGTGTGATGTGAGGTTGCTCACAATGTGAACCACGGCCTGATTGTCACACCAGAAGTGCACTGAAGAATTTGCCCATTCATGCGCCCACAGCCAGAAGGCACCTATTGGGAAAAATTCTAAAAAGGTGAGATCCCTAGTGATGCCCTGCTGGTGCCACTCATCAGGCCATAGCCCAGCGCACCATCACCCCTTAAAGTAAATTCCGAAGCCTAGAGAGCCAGCCATGTCAGTCTGAACCTGAAATTCCGACTTAAGTTGCAGTTCAGACCTCCAAAATGACACCCCATTAAATTCAGCTAAAAACTGGCTCCACACTTGCAGGTCCTGCTTCATACCCCTAGTCACTCTAGTCCTATGGAAAGGGCGATGAAGTCCCTTCATAGCCCCGCACAAACGTCGCAAAAAGGTGCGACCTAGAACTATTACCCTACATGCAAAATTTAGATGGCCTACGACCTTCTGAAGTATATATTTTATTATATATTTTTATTATTATTATTATTATTATTATTATTATTATTATTATTATTATTATTATTATTATTATTATTATTATTATTATTATTATTGGCAATGCCTGACTCCCTCTTGCTTAACCGCCTAACAGGCATGCAAGCCCGGCCTAACGGCTGAGCCGCACCCCCTCCGCCGCTCCTTTCCTGCCTTTCCTCTTCTTCTCTGTATCTATTTATTTATATATCTGTACTTAAAGTAAAGACTAGATATTGTTAGGCTATCGGCCCATGAAGCCCGAGCTGAGGCCTGACAAGCCAACCGTGGGGGGGTGCCGATGCAACCCCCCGTCCAAAATGGCGGTCAATCGCAGGTGACACAGCTAAAATTGCTCCAGCCACAGCACTCCGTCCTTCTCTGACTGCCGAAAAGGAAGAGGCCAAAGGTAGGAGGAGTCCTGGCTTAAGTACTCTCCCCCCCATCTTCCCACTTCTCTCTGCGAGACCTTCATGTCTCGCGTTATCCCAGGAATGGGACAATGGTGGCCCGCGCTGCTGAAGAGCTCATCAGTGGACCGGGCAATGCAGCCATATATCAACCAATACATATATCTGTTCATGAGATGTTGTGCAAGTCTGGTTGCCCCAGTACGAGACTGCACAGCGATCATTCAACATCCCTTCCACCCTTACTCCAACAGATATTAATTCTGGAATGAGACGAGCCCCCCCACCTTTTTTAAAAAGAATTACATTTTTTGTAATTTAAACAAAATATAATTTTGTATAATTTGCTCATCCATGCACAGCAAGTACAATAAGAGAGGTTGATTGATCACAAAGACTTAACCCATCCAATGCTGCTGTTTTTGTGATTCATGCAAAAAGTTACCAGTTGTTACATTTTCTTATATTTCACATTTTACAGAAATAAACAAAAATGAGATCAAATATAGGATGTCTCTAACATGCACCAGCTCTATGATGTTGTCATGGAGGAGTGGAAGAGGACTCCAGTGGCAACCTGTGAAGCTCTGGTGAACTCTATGCCCAAGAGGGTTAAGGCAGTGCTGGAAAATAATGGTGGCCACACAAAATATTGACACTTTGTGCCCAATTTGGACATTGTCACTTAGAGGTGTACTCACTTTTGTTGCCAGCGGTTTAGACATTAATGGCTCTGTGTTGCGTTATTTTGAGGGGCAGCACACTGTATACTCACTACTTTACATTGTAGCCAAGTGTAATTTCTTCAGTGTTGTCACATGAAAAGATATACTAAAATATTTATGAAATGTGAGGGGGGTGTACTCACTTCTGTGATATACTGTATTTCAGTTACCATGCTGAAATTGTAGCTAAGAATTCCCCTTTCCAGCATATGCTAGGCTAATGGGAAAAAAGAAAGTTTGAAAATAAATGATGAAAACATTCATTGATCCATAAATACAAATACATTTGATTAAAAATTCTACAAGGTTCTGTTCTGAGACACAAATACACAACTGTATACATACAGAACACTCTCCATTTGCTTCAATACTAAATTTGCTACTTCTTGAAAATAAAGATTTGTTCTTTTAAAAGGCCAACTGAAAGATATTACAAAGTCAAAATTTTCAGTTGTTTTATTCTCCTAGGTAAGAAAACATGTTTAAGTTTAAGCAGGATACCAAGTTTAAGTAGGATACCAAGAAACTGCAGAGTGTCCAGAGAAGGGAAATCAGAATGGAAAGAGGTTTGGAAACCAAGTTTTATGAGGAAAGATAGAGAGAATTTGGCATATTTAGCCTGAAGAAGGTTGGGAACCACTGGAATAGTCTCAGAAAGTGGTGGACTGGAGATTTTTGAGCAGTAGTTGGATGGCTATCTGTCATCTGAGATGTGGATTTTTTGCATTGGTTGGGGGCTGGGCTCAATGATCCCTGGGGTTCCTTCCAGCTCTGCAATTCTATGATTGCTATTACAAAGTGCTGAAGAACAACGAGGTTCCATGCTAGGTTATGGTACCTTTCAGAAGTCAGTGAAAGAAGTATAAATTTGTCCAGGCATCAAGCCTTGCATCAATATACAGGCCTGGTAGAGGACAATTTGTGCAACATTAAGCTCTGTGCCTCAAATAATTGACATCACTTGAGAAGTGTCTGGAATTCCCAGAAACCATTGGTTTGAAAGCTCTCTGTCCCTTTGGATTGATCATATCCCCTTTGGATTGGGATATTTATGACCAATCTTACCTCTTTCAGTGTTATATGTTTGGGGCTTCTGACAAGGATAAAGCAAAACTCCTTTAATCCTCTCTTGAGTCCCTTCCCAAACTGAAATAGGACTCACACTGAGATGGCTTATCATCTCTTGTAGGTACATCCTATATTTGATCTCATATGGATTCTCTTCCTGGGGCAGGGGGCTTGGAAATCAGGCCAAATTGTGAGAACAGGATTTAAACCTATTTGGGTCTAGCTAAGGTGAAACAATGGGTTTGGTTCTATAAGGTTCCCTTCTGTTCCCTTTCCTGTGCTTTCTGTTGCGACTATAGAATTGAATATGTTGGGTATCTGCAGAATATGTTCAGGTTTTCAGCTTGTTCAGTTTGTTATTTAGGGGCTCACTGTACTTCAGCTTGACATTTTTGTTTGGTGCACTACTTGTCCTTTTTTTAACAAAGTAATCATTGCCTATATTATTATTATGTTCATTGTTTTTATTACTTTTGCTTATATTCTTATACTGATATTCATCATGTTGATTAGAATTTAAAAGTTTAATGACATGCACAGTCTGAATGTATTATTTAGTGTGTATCTGTATTGTGAAGTGCTTTGAGTGCAACTATATCTGGGAAAGCAACATCAAAATCAGAATATCATCTATAATCTAACATCTAAATGGTTCGTATCTAATTTAAATAAGAGCTGAGTTCAGTTGTGGCACTTATTTGAACAAATTGTCTGCCTTAAAGAAATTTTTGGTCATGCAAACTCTCTTGAAACTAGCTGCCTTGTGCTGTTATCTCTACAGGCTTTCAGCTACTGGTATCTATTAATACTATCTGTTTTTATTTATTTATTGCATGTATAGGTTATCTAATTATGATGGTTCACTGGTTAGTGTGTAACACATCAAAAATATGAAATACAAAAAAAAATCAATAGAGATCATATATAAAAACAACCAGCAAATAGTAAAAACACTGCAGCATTAAAACACACACAGAGATCAGAAGAAAAGTAGAAGTGTGTGTAGGAGTAAAACTACTGTAAACTATTGTTAAAATGCCTGAAGAATTTTTTTAAAAAGTACTTTGGCAGTGCAGAAACCATGACATAAGTTGGGGAAGCCATTCCACACATGAGGGGACACTACTGAAAAGCCCCTGTCTTATGTAGCTGCCCAGCTCCCTTATTTGGGTGTGTGTGTGTGTGTGCTGGAAATAGGCCTTGGATGCCTGGATCTTAGCTTCCATGCATGCAGATGCTGTCTGTCTGACTGTGTAGCTCCAGTCTGTTCCCTATAAAATCTGCTCTTTGACCATTGACCTCTAACAAGCAAAGCAAGATCCATAATTCTATGGTGATGAGAAATTAGAACAAAAATTGTAAATCATATAGACAGAAACTCTACTTCTTTATAACACCATGAGGAAGTGTCCTGCTTCGTCTGCCTGTTTAGATATCCTGCTGTGGACACTCAGTACTTTAACATAAACATGCTTCAACACTCAAGCCTAAACCCATTAGTTAGTTGGATGGGCATGTCATTGAACAGGTACAGTCCTTTAAATATTTGGGCATCCACTTTTGTGAGAAACTCTCTTGGAAACAACATCTAAATGTCACTATATTACTGAGCTCCAGATCAATAGGGCAACTAAAAATATTTTTTTTATTGTAGAGGCAGCCAACTGATAAATCCAGCACTCAAGGTGTTCGCTGTCAAAATCTTATCACAAATACTTTATGGGGCAGAATGATGGGGAGAAGCAGCTAAGCCAAAATTGGAAATTTTGCAGAATAAATTCATCAGGCTGATACTGGGGCTCTCCCGGGGAATTCCCTTGGCTCATCTCAGAGCTGAGTTAGGCCTTCCACCAATTGCTACTAAAGCTGACCTGGCCTATTTTAGATACTGGCACAGATTAAACAACCTAGAGGACCTCTCCTTGACAAAGTGCTGCTGGCTAGAGCAACTACAGTTTGGTGGATGGGCACAACAGTGCTACCAAAAACTAAATGCCTATAATCTCCCACTGGAAAAATTCCTCAGTCTAGACCCTTGGGACCTTAGAAACTGGATTCTCGATTTTGATGCCAGTCAGGATAGGGTTGTTATTGTCGGGTCCCGTTTTTCCACCTGGTACCCCCAACTTCAGTTGAATCATGCAAAACCAAGTCACTTTGAGTCACTGACTTTTCCTCAGATCCACAGAGCATTCACAGAATTTAGATTTGGGCAGATGACCACAGCATATCTTGAAGGGAGGTATAAAGAAATCCCAGCAGAGGAGCGGAAATGTG
The DNA here is from genome assembly GCA_037013535.1 of Intellagama lesueurii. NCBI lineage: Eukaryota > Metazoa > Chordata > Lepidosauria > Squamata > Agamidae > Intellagama > Intellagama lesueurii. The sequence continues at coordinate 50,092,095 of JBAJHW010000003.1, read as the reverse complement.
TCTATGGCTGCAATCAGATTGAGGACCTAACTCACTACTTATTACTCTGTCCTCTCTATGAAAATCCCAGAGAAAGATTTTTGTCTCCCATTATTCAACTGTATCCCAACTATACTTCAATGGAAATAATAGTAAGACTACTCGCTGATACACAGCTATATATTACGTACTCTGTTGCACAGTTTGCTCTGGCAGCTAAGAAGTTGAGGCTTCAATTTGTTAAGGGTCATAATATTACATAAATGTTGAATATAGTGACTTTGATATTATACACTATGCCACCATTCCCAGAACGGATTTATTGACCCCTGCGGCATCATTTTGTTTTAACCGTTTTTATGTAAGTCTGCCTTTGTAAAGGCCTATGGCCAGAAACAATAAAGGTACAAGTCTGTGACATGGAGTATTTTTGGATCCTGCAATACATTGGATTTCTCATTGAGGTCTGGTTGTACTCTGCATGGCATTATTGTTGTATAATATAACTGTTCCAGTCATCTTTAAGGAAATCTGTTGTTAGCAATTCCATCCACAAAAATTCCAACAGCACAGGAAGACATCCCCGTCAAATAAAACTGCAAATCAGAAGTGATTGCTCCTTTCGCCATAGATTTCTGGTAAGGATAGCACCTGGCCTTTTATTTTGTGCCAAGATAACTCCAAGACTCCAAGCAGATGAGGATAATGATGTCATTTTGAAGATATCTTGAACCCTGATCTATCTTTTTATATGGATGTTTCTTTTTAAATACCCATAAGTCCACTGATGAATCAAAGTCTTGGATTAATCCAGGAGCAAAGGGAAAAAAAAGAGAGAGAAAGATCTAGGTTTCCGTGAGCCCTGTGAAACCAATACTCTAAAATGATTATTCACTGCCTGGGCCAAATCTTATACATGCACTATGTTTAACAGTGCCGGCATGTCACTTCTGTAATGCATCTACATCAGTTGCTAAAGATGGAAAAAAGAATTTATCACAATAAAAGACAGCTATCAGGAACTTCTGACAGATTTCTTTTCTGGCTCAGCAAGCTTTCCTCAGTTGGATTCCGCACAGCTATCTTGTTTTCATAAACAGCTATATAATTCTTTCAGCTTGTGCATTAGTTTACTGTTAACTCTAGCCTCTCAGCTGGCTGTCATTTCCAACATGTTGCTATTGCAAATCGCTTGCAGTTTGAAGCTATTAACTTTTCCTTGCTGTCTTGTCCTCCTTACTAAAATATGATTGGACTTATCCTAGCAATTAGATTTTGGTCATTGCCTAAGCATCAAAAAGTTTACATGTGAGAATAAACCTTTAGGAATTTTCCATATGCTAGCAAAGTGGAACCTTACTTATTCCACATACCCTGTTTTCCTGAAAATAAGACCTAACCTGAAAATAAGCCCTAGTATGATTTTTCAGGATGCTCATAATATAAGCCCTACCCCCAAAATAAGCCCTAGTTAAGTGAAACCCGGCCTCCACCATTGTGCAGCATTGTGCAGCAACCAGAAGATGACATGACTATAAAATAAAACATCCCCTGAAAATAAGCCCTAATGCGTTTTTTGGAGCAAAAATTAATATAAGACCCTGTCTTATTTTCAGGGAAACATGGTACCTGTACATGTTAGTCCAATTCATCACTTCCTTATTGGGGGGGGGGGGGGGACAAAGCCAATGATGGCTGAAGATGCATATCTGTATTTTGTATTTCAATATGTGTACTTCAATATAAAATGAAGCATGGAAATTGTCATCTAAATAACATACACGGGAGGTGTTTGAACAGATAGGAGAGAGAAAAATTCTGGACTCACGAGCTGAAATCCAGTATTATGTTACATCTAGAGTAAGCCCATTGCATCAATGGAACTTACAGAGGAATAGAGTCACCAAATCCCCTCTGATTCAATGGGTATCCTTTAGTTGCGACTTAACTACTGAATTTTGGCCACTGATACCAAAGGGAACCTTTGATTAACCAGTATGTTTCTGAATACTGAGTTTGAATCACTGTGCAGCTGTGGAAGCTCACTGAAGATGTGGAACTGGTAAAACCACTCCTTATATATCTCACTTACCTTGAATGTCTTATTACAGTCACTGTGCGTTCGTTCAGACTTGATATCAGATAACTAACTTTAGGCAGGACAAGTGTAGTTATGAGTTGGAGGATAGGGCTAATAAAAGTATGCCTAGGAAAACTAACAAATATAACCAACTGAGATGTTGTAATCTAGGTTTAGGAATTCTGCCCTGTCTAGATCTATTTTAAACTGTTCATTATCTAAGTTGCTTATAAATGAATCTGGAATCTGCCCTTTCAAGACCTAACCAGGGCAGTGTTTTCATATGATAGAATATGGAGACCTCAGGATTGGAAAAAGCATTCATGTGAAGTCCAGCCCCAGCACTTTCATGTAAAAAGAGGGGCTTTTTTTGATTATGGTAAAAGTTGAATCAAAGATTGAAGCCTGTAAAAAAGTTCTGCATATATCTTTTTTTTAAAAAAACTGTGGGAAAAGCCTGTTTTGTGGCATGATCATCTAAGCACTGCTAAATGGAGATTACTTTTGTGGGGTTTTGACTAAATGCCAAGACTGGAATGATTTGTTTGAATGTACATTCCAAATAAGTAAGGCAGTGTAAACTGAATTTCCATAAAGAAATAAGTGTCTTTGAAGCTTCTGAAGTTACAGTGCTACAAACCAAGGTAACAGGCAAATTGCATCATAACAAACCTTTGTCATATTACCACAAGGCAAGACTCCAACCGTAAGATAATAAAAACAATACTGTTATTCTGGCTATTTCCACAAGCTATGCTTCTACTCACAGTGTAATCAGTTAGCCATCCCAAAGCTGCATTTGCAACTTGTGTCATCTGTATGTGATTAAATCATGTAGTAATTATTAGCCTTATGCTGATATTATACATTGGGAAAATGACTGGCTTGAAAAACTCAAACCAGAATCCTACTGATGTTTCCACACATGCAAATGAAATTGTATAAATTGTAGTAGCAAATTGCTGCTACTTAGTGAGGTATTGGCCATGTTATTGGCTGTGTGACCAGGAAATGAGTAGCACATTTATACTGGATAAATTGCAAATAGGATTCCAGCCACCACACAGTCATTTTTTGACAAGGTGGCCACACAGTGTTGCAGATAGACAACTCCATCTTTAATTTTCTAGAAAGTGGAAATAGCTACAGACAACAGTTCTGTCCTCCTGAAATTGCAGCTGATAATTTCACCAAGTTTATGAGTCAGGTTCCTAAAACAGCTCTACAAGCAGCACCAGAATATTTTTTTTAGCATAAATAAAATAAAAGTCTAGCAGCATGGCCCTGATCACACTTGTATGTGTGTTCTGTGCTGTTAAATCGGAACCAATTTATAGCAACTCTGATAGGGATCTCAAGGTAAATGAGACATTTAAGGAATGGCTTCACCAGTTTCACACACATCCAGTGGGTTTCCATGGCCAAGTGAGGATTAGAAACTCTGTTCTCCAGAGCCCTAGTCCATCACCCTATCCACTACACCACACTGGCAATCCAACTGCACTTACTTGCCAGTAAGCACTATTAAACATAGCATAGTAGTCACTTACTTCTAGATTGACACTGGGCTTTAAACAGGGGTGTTTGTTTATTTAAATATGCATATTTTATCTTGGGAATATTTATTAGAAAATAGTTGGTTAACAAGTTATGTTTTTAAATTATAAGGACAGGAACTCATCTGCTTTTATATGGAAAGTGAAAAACCTTAGGTGAAAGCAAGAATGATGACCATTCTTACTGGTCAGGTAAAGATGAGCTCCTGACTGAAGATGAGGGAACGTTTGTCAAACCAACCCTAGTAAAGCAGAAGTAAATACCCTGTAAATGCATCAGAAATCTGCAGAGACACAGAATTCTTATGAGGCATACTTTCAGACAAGATGGGAGTTTATATCTCCGGAGCAGCTAAATCAATAAATCAAAGTGGGAGGAATCTCTAGGGATATAGATGGAAGGAGAGTAGTGTATTTAACATGGCATTCCAAAATACTATTGCTATGTCTTTAAGACACAACCTGCTGCTTCTTGGACCTGAGGACCATGAACTCTGTCTGTGTTAGCAGCAGGAAGCAGCAGAGACTTTGTTGTGTTTTTGTGTAGGCATCCTTCAGTCTCGAGAGACTATGGTAACGTGCTCTGAATAGAGGTCTTGGAAGAGCGTCTAGTGTGGCTGAAAAGGCCAATTCGAGAGTGACAATCCCTTCCACATTGAAGACAAATACAATCTGTCCCCTGTCCAGCTCCCTGATTTTGCTGGTTTCGGGACTGCCTCTTTGCCTCGGCCTGCTGAACAAGTTTCTCTTCAAATTGGGAGAGAAACCACCTCTGCACCACCTGCCTCCAGGCTGAACGCTCAGATGTCAAGGTTTCCCATCTGTTGAGGTCCATTCCTAAGGCCTTCAGATCCCGCTTGCAGATATCTTTGTATTGCAGCTGTGGTCTCCCTCTGGGGCGTTTTCCCTGCACTAATTCTCCATACAGGAGATCTTTTGGAATCCGACCTTCAGCCATTCTCATGACATGTCCGAGCCAACGTAGACGTCGCTGTTTCAGTAATGTATACATGCCAAAAATTCCAGCTCGTTCTAGGACTGCTCTATTTGGAACGTTGTCCTGCCAGGTGATGCCAAAAATGCGTCGGAGACAATGCATATGGAATGTGTTCAACATCCTCTCCTGCCATGCACAAAGGGTCCAGGATTCACTGCAGTACAGGAGTGTGCTCAGGACACAGGTTCTAGAAACCTGGATCTTGGTATATGCCGTCAGCTTCTTATTAAGCCATACTCTCTTTGTGAGTCTAGAGAACATAGTAGCTGCTTTGCCAATGCGTTTATCCAGCTTGACATCTAGAGAAAAAGTGTCAGAGATCATTGAGCCAAGGTACACAAAATCATGAACAACCTCCAGTTCTTGTGTAGAGATGGTAATAGAGGAAGGTGAGCCCATGCCCTGGCCTATGACTTGTGTTTTCTTCAGGCTGATTTTTAATCCAAAATCTTGGCAGGCCTTACTAAAACGATTCATAAGTTGTTGGAGCTCTTCGGCAGAATGGGCAACAACAGCTGCATCATCAGCGAAGAGGAAGTCCTGCATGCATTTCAGCTGGACTTTGGTCTTCGCTCTCAATCTAGAGAGCTTTCCATCTGATCTAGTCTGGAGGTAGACACCTTCTGTTGCAGTTCCAAAAGCGTGCCTCAGCATGACAGCAAAAAAGATCCCAAACAGAGTCGGCACGAGGACACAGCCCTGTTTCACTCCGCTTCGGATGTCAAAGGGATCTGATGTTGAGCCATCAAAAACTACAGTGCCCTTCATTTCCTCATGAAAGGACCTGATTTTAAGGAGTCGAGGTGGACATCCAATCTTGGGAAGGATTTTAACCGCCCAGAGTAGACCTTTGGTCTAGATGGGCGGGATAGAAATCCAATAAATAAATAAAATAAATAAATAAAAAGGCTGTCCCTGTTAACCATATCAAAGGCCTTTGTAAGCTCTATGAAGGCCACAAAGAGTGGCTGTCGTTGTTCCCTACATTTCTCCTGCAACTGGCTGAGGGAAAATACCATGTCAATGGTGGATGTAATCGCTCGAAATCCACACTGTGCTTCTGGATAGACTCTGTCTGCAAGCACTTGGAGCCTCTTCAGCACAACACGGGCAAACAGCTTCCCTACAACACTGAGAAGAGAGATGCCACGGTAGTTGTTGCAGTCACCCCTGTCTCCTTTGTTCTTGTACAATGTGATAATGTTTGCATCCTTCATGTCCTGTGGTACTCCACCTTCCCTCCCACAAAGACAAAAGATTTCATACAGCTCGGTGGTGATTATCTCTTTACAGCACTTCAGCACTTCCGAGGTTCCTTGCTCTTTAGGCTTCAGATACAATTGATAGAGGCCTTGCATGTCTTTTGTGTAAAACTCTTACTTAGTATATCTATTATGATATCTGCCTCAGATAACATGGATAGCTGCTCCTCCACAAGAGACTTAGGGAGGCCTGGTGTTATAGTCAATCCTACCTACACCGTGGACTCGAACATTTTGAATTCAAGGCTAAAATTTCCCCCTGCTTAGATAGACCTAAGATTTAGGTCCATTATGACACTTGTGACTATTCTCCACCCAAAAGGCTAATATTACATTACTATCTCATATCTCACTGCTATCTCATAGCTCTATGGTTTAGGTATCTGAGATTGGGTGTTTGATTCCCCCCCACTCTGCTTCCTTGACAAGGGCTGGACTTGATGATCCATAGGGTCCCTTCCAGCTCTTCAGTTCTAAGTCAGTTTCAGTTTCGTGCTGACAGTGTATGCTTGCTTCTGTTTTGTGTTTTGTTTTATATTGTTTCTCTTTTTGTTTTTGTTTTGAGGGGAGAGTTAGCATTAATATTCTGACTAACTAATGTTAGACTGTTCAGTCAAATTCCAAATGGGTAAAATTAAGAATTCATTTTAATCCGCATGAAATATTGCAAATTCATGTGCCACTATATCTTTGCCATGCCATAATTTAAAAAAAATATCAGGCTTCACAACTAAAGGCAATTGCATGTGATCTTTTAAAAGTGCATTTGTTAATTTCTTCTTTGTATCAGTGCCTGCATGAAAGTGAAGCTGAAGATTGCTGCTGTTCTTGAATTAAAGTGGGAATAGATTGTTTAAACATCTGTTCCTCCCTGTCTATCACTTTTCCAGTGTGACACAATTCCTTTTTCTCAATGCTAAATATTAAAAAAAGTAAAAACTGGAATTATAGACTCAGCTAATTAAAAAACAAATACCTGTCCAGTTGATTAGTTCCCATGGTATCAGGATTCAACAGTTCTCTAAAGATGTTTGCAAATTATTGATTTTTGTGAAGTTAGTATCATGTCTGCACATGCCAGGAAAAAGCAGAGCCTTTAAAATATTATGAGATTAATTGTGGTAAACCTAACAAACTCGCAGATTCTGGTAGTTTCACCACTATAAGCAGCTGCTGAAGATCCACCAGCACTTCCTTTGACTTTTATGCTTGATCCAAATGTATGTATTAAATTTATATTCTGCTTTTTCACAGTTCAAGGATCCAAAGTGGTTTATAAAATGGTTTGGGTAACAAATAAGCACATTAAAATATGGATAATATGATATAGTATACTAAGTACCAACAGAAGATGGGTAGGAAGCTGCCATGTTGATGGCCCCTCAGTGTTCTGGAGGAATATTGGGGCAGTGTGTGGTGAGCATCTAAGACGTGCCAGCTGCAGATTCCAATGGTACTGCAGAAATACTGCCAGTCTGCTTGCTGGGTAGAAGATCCCCCACCATTGGGGTGATTTCTTTTGGACCACACTTTGCTGGAACCTTCTCACACCTGGACCATTCTCACAATCTGGTCTTAATCACTTCTTGAACAGTACACTGACACTGTCTCATTTCAACTGTCTAGAAACCTGCCAGAAAACTTGCAAACATCAACACACACACACACACACACACACACACACACACACACACACACACACACACACACACACACACAGACAGAGAGAGAGAGAGAGAGAGAGAGAGAGACATAATGTAATTTGGTTCAGTTGAAAAAATTAAACCAGCAAAATGTGCTTTTCAGGATACTACTCACATAGTCACAATATTTAGCTGAGGTAAACAGTATTGATTTCTAAATGATCTAGTATATTACTAGAAGATTTTTGTAGACAACTGAATCATCCCATATATGAAAAAGGAATCAAGCAAACAAGTCTCATATATTTATCCTGTTTCCCAAATAATTGTGCCCAAAGCAGCTCACATCATATCAAATGGCAATGCAATGCATTGTGCAATAATGCAAGAAAAAAAAGTAGAAAAAATTCAAATAGTCATTGCATTGATAGATTCTCAACATGGAGACGAATTAAAAAATGAATCACGATATTACTTAAAAATTGCTGATTTGTTAAATATTCATCCCTTCATATTCGTAAATTCCAGAGACCCCCAACAAACATGAAGGGATGAATATTTGTCCATTTTTACTCGTCCCCCTTGCCTTCCCTCTCTGTATATGGCTTTCCCACTCTGCCTATGGGCCTGCCCATCAGCGGATCACCAGGCCCATAGGCAGGCAGCCACCCCCATAGCCAGCCACCCCTAAAGTCTGTCCTCCGCCCCATTCCCCTCCCTACCTTAGCCACTGCTGCCATCCACCATTGCCCAGTGCCACTGCCATGGTGCAGGCCGCTGCAGATGGTGGTGGCGATGGTGGCACAGACTGCGAGCCCGGATGATGGCAAGGTAGGGAGCTTTTTTTAAAAAAAAGATAGCCTCTGGCTGTCTAAAAAAAAACCCCCAAACAAACCAATGAACCGATTAATGGTTTGTCGGTTCATGGGGAGGAAATTCATGGTTCATGGTTCGTCAACTTTGACGGACCATGAACCAGGACGAACCACCATTTTGGCAGTTGGTCCCTGTCTCTAATAGATACATTGAAAGATTACCTTATTATCTACTTTTTAATACTGCACCTTTCCCTCAAATTGGAAACCAAAGGAGCTTTTGGTGTAATTAAGAAACAGTACAATTAAAAGAGCAACACACTGTAGCAGCCTTCTTCCCAGCTCTGAACATGAGTTCAGAGCCATTGAGGTAAGATATATCACCTATACCATCCACAAATCCATAACCATTTCTATTATTCTTTTGTCTTTAGCTGCATCTGTGGCTCACTTGCCCATTCCACATTCCAAGTCTGGATTCCTTGCTAAACTTTTCAAAAGTCATGCTTATGTTGGCCTGAAAAGAATATTCTAAGAAAGAATATTTTACTGATGTCTTTTGTTTGTTCTTTTATTGTGTGCTGTGGGCATGTCGTGAGAATGGCTGATGGTCGGATTCCAAAAGATCTCCTGTATGGAGAATTAGTGCAGGGAAAGCGCCCCAGAGGGAGTCCACAGCTGCGATACAAGGATATCTGCAAGCGGGATCTGAAGGCCTTAGGAATGGACCTCAACAGATGGGAAACCTTGACATCTGAGCGTTCAGCCTGGAGGCAGGCGGTGCATCATGGCCTCTCCCAATTTGAAGAGACACTTGTTCAGCAGGCTGAGGCAAAGAGGCAGTCTCGAAACCTTGCCCGTGGAGATCTGCCTGGCTCCCTCTCTGGGTGTCTTCAGAAGTAAAGTCAAGACCTGACTATTTGGGCAGGCTTTCCCTCCTGCCGTATCCTAAATTCACATTTTGCCATCTTGGATTTATAGTATATGTTCATTGTTTTAACTGTTTTTAAATTTGTAATGCCGCCCAGAGTAGACCTTTGGTCTAGATGGGCGGGGTAGAATTCCAATAAAATAATTAAAAAGTAAAATCAAGGAGCTGGACAGGGGACAGATTGTATTTGTCTTCAATGTGGAAGGAATTGTCACTCTCGAATTGGCCTTCTCAGCCACACTAGACGCTCTTCCAAGACCTCTATTCAGAGCACGTTACCATAGTCTCTCGAGACTGAATGATGCCTACAGATTGTGTGCAGATGTACATAACCAATGTAGCAATAGTTAGAAAAGTCCTTTTTACCCAGTGCCCTCATCCATCTAAATTTTCCAACAGGTTACCACCTGAAACTATTTAAAAGTCAAGCCAAACCTAAACTCACATGATGAACTGTACCTACTAGAATGCTCATTCAGTATACAAGGGTAAATACAGTGTGGGAGCCACATTGGCAGGTTTGTCTCTGGGAATACTGTGACCATGGTGAACCACATGCTATGCTGCAGAGCACACGTGACCTCGAGCTCTCTAACCTAATGGCACCTGCAAACTGGGATATGTGAATGACTCAAATTCCTCTTTTTTATGCTTGCATAAAAATCCCAAAGAAGAGCAGTGCCAAAGAATGCTCCAACTACCGTACAATTGCACTCATTTCACACGCTAGCAAGGTTATGCTCAAAATCCTACAAGGTAGGCTTCAGCAGTATGTGGACCGAGAACTCCCAGAAGTACAAGCTGGATTTCGAAGGGGCAGAGGAACTAGAGACAAAATTGCTAACATGCGCTGGATTATGGAGAAAGCCAGAGAGTTCCAGAAAAACATCTACTTCTGCTTCATTGACTACGCAAAAGCCTTTGACTGTGTGGACCACAACAAACTATGGCAAGTCCTTGAAGAAATGGGAGTGCCTGACCACCTTATCTATCTCCTGAGAAATCTATATGTGGGACAGGAAGCAACAGTTAGAACTGGATATGGAACAACTGATTGGTTCAAAACTGAGAAAGGAGTACGACAAGGCTGTATATTGTCTCCCTGCTTATTTAACTTATATGCAGAATACATTATGTGAACAGCTGGCCTGGCATGCTCTGGTCCATGGGGTCACGACTTAACGACTAAACAACAACAAAAAGGTTTAATCTCTAAAGCTGCAGTCCACACAGCTAGAACTCACAGATCTCACTGTAGACTGGTATAGTGCCCACCATTTTTGATGTTCTGTAAAATGAATACAAAAGGCAATGTGTGCAACATGAATGCATCCTCTCTTGGTACTATGACATAACATGAACATCCATATTATATTTCATAAGACTTGGACAGCTGTAGGATAGCCAATATTTTAATACTTACTGCCAATTTATTTCAAGGAATTAACAGTATATTATATCAGATTACAAGAAATGTAATATGACAAGTGCAACTTTGATCATAAAACATTATAAATGACCAGGAAGAAAAGAAGAAAAAAGGTAAGATGCCAAACAAAAACTTTCCTAGGCAACCAGGTGATTGAGTATGTGACTATTTACTTTAAACCAATCATTGGAAATAGTTGACTGATATCCGTACACAATACTCCTCTTAGACTGTGTTGTGGCCAACATATGTGGCACATTAAATACAAGAATGGAGCATCTGTATCAGGTTATACAAGGGAAAGGTCTATATAAACTCTTCAATTGGCTAAGTTAGTAAATCAATTCTTAAGCGGGCTTGCCAAGTAGATTTAACACTGATTTATGCACCTTGGGGAGTACATAAAAGACTTGTCTCCTGGGATGATTCTTATATAAAAGAATTTACTAGGCTCATCAATCCATCTGCTATATTTCCTTATCTTGGACTATAGAATTGGATTTGTTGCAGGTTTTTGTTCTGTTTTGTTGCTAACGTATAATATAGAACATTGTTTTTTTAAAACACAGCAGGATTAATTTTGGGATAACAAATTTGTACATTGGGGATAAAAAGAGGACTGCAGGAATTCTTTGTGTTTATTTCAGGCTTTTCAGAACGTTCAGCATCTACCATTGAACTTTTATATATAACCATAATGGATTTTTTTTGGGGGGGGGGGGATAGTACCAGTACCAGGGACAGAAGGCTTAGTGGCTTTCCTCAACAGAATTCTGGTGAGGAAATATGGAGCATAATGCCCCAAGGACACAGTACCCATTTTGCTGTTGTATGGGCTAGCAATTACCATATTCAATACAATGGGGTGTCTGCCTCTTCGAGGATGGAGTGAATACCCACATGTGCAAACACTGGGGAAAGAACAACCGCATGCACAACAAGCTGTTACATGCACAGTAAAAATGAAATTATTTTATAGATGTATTTATTTGGCTTCTATACCACCCATCTGGATACCAGGCCACTCTGGGAGGTTTACATATACTGTTTAGTCATTAAGTCGTGTCCGACTCTTAGTGACCCCATGGACCAGAGCACGCCAGGCCCTCCTGTCTTTCACTGCCTCCCGGAGTTTGGTCAAATTCATGTTGGTAGCTTCAGTGACACTGTCCAACCATCTCGTCCTCTGTCGTCCCCTTCTCCTCTTGCCTTCACACTTTCCCAACATCAGGGTCTTTTCCAGGGAGTCTTCTCTTCTCATGAGATGGCCAAAGTATTGGAGCCTCAGCTTCAGGATCTGTCCTTCCAGTGAGCACTCAGGGTTGATTTCCTTCAAAATGGATAGGTTTGTTCTCTTTGCAGTCCAGGGGATTCTCAAGAGTCTCCTCCAGCACCACAATTCAAAAGCATCCATTCTTCGGTGGTCGGCCTTCTTTATAGTCCAGCTCTCACTTCCATACATCGCTACTGGAAAAACCATAGCTTTGACTATGCGGACCTTTGCGGCAAGGTGATGTCTCTGCTTTTTAAGATGCTGTCTAGGTTTGTCATCACTTTCCTCCCAAAAAGCAGGTGTCTTTTAATTTCGTGGCTGCTGTCACCATCTGCAGTGATCATGGAGCCCAAGAAAGTAAAATCTGTCACTACCTCCATATCTTCCCCTTCTATTTGCCAGGATGTGATGGGACCAGTGGCCATGATCTTAGTTTTTTTGATGTTGAGCTTCAGACCATTTTTTGCACTCTCCTCTTTCACCCTCATTAAGAGGTTCTTTAATTCCTCCTCACTTTCTGCCATCAGAGTGGTATCATCTGCATATCGGAGGTTGTTGATATTTCTTCTGGCAATCTTAATTCCGGCTTGGGATTCCTCCAGTCCTGCCTTTCGCATGATGTATTCTGCATATAAGTTAAATAAGCAGGGGGACAATATACAGCCTTGTCGTACTCCTTTCCCAATTTTGAACCAATCAGTTGTTCCATATCCAGTTCTAACGGTTTCTTCCTGTCCCACATATAGATTTCTCAGGAGATAGATAAGGTGGTCAGGCACTCCCATTTCTTTAAGGACTTGCCATAGTTTGCTGTGGTCCACACAGTCAAAGGCTTTTGCATAGTCAATGAAGCAGAAGTAGATGTTTTTCTGGAACTCTCTGGCTTTCTCCATAATCCAGCGCATGTTAGCAATTTGGTCTCTAGTTCCTCTGCCCCTTCGAAATCCAGCTTGTACTTCTGGGAGTTCTCGGTCCACATATTAAACATACAGAGTTCCAAACAATAAACATAATAGTACAAAATCAAAATAAATATAAAACAACCAACAATTTAAATAATAATAATAATAAAAATAATATAAAATAATATAGAGCAAGACAGCAGGAATGAACAGAATTACCTATCCGTCTGTTTGCCTGTTAAAAAATGTTTTCTAAAGCCATTATCCCAGTGCCTCTTTCTTTGTATGCCTTCCTCAGGGTTGGTTTTTGTTTTTGATTTTTGGAGGGGATGGGTTTTTTCCATTGCATATTCTGTCTGTGAAGCACTTTTGCCAGATAACTTTATTGATTTCTTTTTTGTTATTAGGATGACACTATTCTATTTACTAGGGCTTTTCATGGACTGCATTTATGGATTGTCTTCTGATTACTTCCTCCATAAACGTTTGCCTTTCTCTTCTGGTGAATTGATATTTTAATAGATTTGGTATGAAGTTGTAAGATTTCATGTAAGCCAACTCACACCGTTAGGGCATAAATTAATCATTGTCAATGCAACCATCTATAGCTATCTGCAGCAAACAGTTAGCAAATACCCCCAATAGCTCACTGGCACAGGTGTACCTGAGCATCATGTGAGATGTTCCTTGTGCAACTACTTATCAAGTTGCTCAGAAGTGTGTCTGCATGTTTTGTCTTTCCTTGTACAATCAACTCAAAGACAATTGGCATCCATTAGCCTCCCCATACTTAAACCAGAGAAAAAGGGACCATAAGGCAATTCCTTTCACAAGGCTATGTCAAATGAGGAAGTGTGAGCAGCTAGGAGCACAATGCTGCACTGTGGTTAAGATAATGTGTAAGAGAATTTATTTTTAAAAAAATGGGTAGGTGGGGCTCGTCAGCCTTGGAAGGCAGCCCATCTAGGAGAAGGAAAACTCCGATTTCAAACCTCCACTGCCTTGTGGCTATATCCACCAATGGAAAAGGCTTCAGGAGTTAACCTCGATGCAAAATCCAGAGCCGGAGTCCCGGAGGCAGTTCGTGTCGTTCTGGCAACTCCTGCGACATTGCTGGAACCAGTTGTATTGGCTCTTGCCTTTCCATTGGACTATTTCAGCGACGTGGAGGGGGAGATTTGCTGCTTGGGTAACAGCCTATCCTCCATATTATTTTACCCAGGCTTCGTGCCCTGGAGAGGACACTCCAGCTTCGCATAGAGTCAAAACAACACGGGAAGTAGCAGTTACTGGTTATAAGTCTTTGCTCGATTGGCGTAGAGCATGACGCCAGGAGCTACTTCCGACAGTGGGAGAGGTCATTGCACCTCATTAGGTAGCTACCGCCCACCTTAAGCTGGGCAGTCCCCAGCCAGTAAGGTGCTGCCTCACCATGGTTTGTTAACCTCATGGGGTGTGTGGGGTTTAGGGTGAAAGCTGACAAGTAGATCGATAACCCTGCACCATGCAACAATCATAAGAAAACTTCTGCCCTAAAGTTGGGCACCTGGAATGTTCGGACAATGACCCCTGGCTTTTCTGACGACTTGCAGGAAATAGACGACGTGCGCAAGACAGCTGTCATCGACATGGAACTGAGTAGACTGCAGATTGACACTGTTGCCCTGAAAGAGACTAGATTGCCAGACATGGGATCTGTCAAAGAAAAAAACTTCTCATTCTTCTGGCAGGGAAAACCATTGCATGAGACCAGGGAACATGGTATTGGCTTTGCGGTCAGAAATACTCTGCTGAGATCCATTGTTCCACCTACTGTGGGGAGTGAAAGAATCCTGTCTCTGCAGCTCCATTCATCAGCGGGACCGGTCACCCTCATCAGTGCATATGCACAAACACTGTCGTCCACAACAGAAGTGAAAGACAAATTCTATGACGATCTGGCAGCTTCTATCAAAAAAATCCCCGAGAGAGTGCCACTGTTCATTCTCGGAGACTTTAACGCTAGAGTTGGTGCTGATCACAATTCTTGGCCCACTTGTCTAGGCCGTTTTGGCATTGGGAAGATGAATGAAAATGGCCAACGCTTGCTGGAGTTTTGCTGTTATTATGGTATTTGTGTCAGCAACATGTTGTTTAATACGAAGCTTCAACACAGAGTTTCCCGGAGACATCCAAGATCCAAGCATTGGCATCAGCTAAATTTGATCCTCACTAGACATTCTAGCCTTCCTAGTATTACAATCACATGCAGTTACCAGAGTCCTGATTGCGATACTGATCACTCCCTGGTGTATAGTAGAGTAAACCTGACAACAAAGAGATTGTATCACACGAAAAAGGAAGGAAGACCACGTATTGACATCAGCAAGACTCGCGATCAAAGAAAAGTGGAGGAATTTGCCCAAGCACTTGAGGAAACCATTCCAGGCCCGGCTGATGCAAATGCACCTGAACGATGGGAACATTTCAAGAACGCTATTTATAACACCGCCTTGTCCAGATTTGGCAAGACGACCAAAAAGATGGCAGACTGGTTCAAAGCATATTCGGAGGAGTTGATGCCAGCCATTGAGGATAAGAGGAGAGCTCTAGCAGCACACAAAGCCTGTCCTAGTGAGTACAACTTGCAGGCTCTTTGAGTTGCTCATAGCAAAGTCCAACAGGCTGCCAGGAGATGTTCCAACGATTATTGGCTTCAGCTCTGCTCTCAGATACAGATAGCAGTGGTCACAGGTAACATCAAGGGAATGAATGACGGTATCAAGCAGACTTTAGGTCCAATACAGAAGAAATCTGCTCCCTTGAAGTCTGCTACAGGTGTGATCATCCAGGACCGAGCAGAGCAGATGGAACGCTGGGTGCAGCACTACTCTGAGCTATATTCCAGAGAGAATGTAGTAACCGAAGAGGTACTAAATAACATCGAGTGCCTGCCTGTCTTGGAAGAGTTGGACAGCGAACCAACTTTAGCAGAAATAAAAGCAGACTTGGATTCCCTTGCCTCCAGCAAGGCACCTGGGAAGGATAACATCACTGCTGAAGTGCTGTAAAGAGATCATCACCACCGAGCTGTATGAAATCTTTTGTCTTTGCTGGAGGGAAGGTGGAGTACCACAGGACATGAAGGATGTAAACATCGTCACATTGTATAAGAACAAAGGAGACAGGGGCGACTGCAATAACTACCGTGGCATCTCTCTTCTCAGCATTGTAGGGAAGCTGCTTGCCTGTGTTGTACTGAAGAGACTCCAGGTGCTTGCAGACAGAGTCTATCCAGAAGCACAGTGTGGATTTCGAGCTAATAGATCCACCACTGACATGGTATTCTCCCTCTGACAGTTGCAGGAGAAATGTAGGGAACAACAACAGCCACTCTTCATGGCTTTCATAGATCTCACAAAGGCCTTTGATTTGGTTAGCAGGGACAGCCTTTTTAAAATCCTTCCCAAGATTGGATGTCCACCTCGACTCCTTAACATCATCAAGTCCTTTCATGAGGAAATGAAGGGCACTGTAGTTTTTGATGGCTCAACATCAGATCCCTTTGACATCCGAAGCGGAGTGAAACAGGGCTGTGTCCTCGTGCCAACCCTGTTTGGGATCTTTTTTGCTGTCATGCTGAAGCATGCCTTTGGAACTGCAACAGAAGTTGTCTATCTCCGGACTAGATCAGATGGAAAGCTCTTTAATCTCTCTAGATTGAGAGCGAAGACCAAAGTCCAGCTGAAATGCATGCAGGACTTCCTCTTTGCTGATGATGCAGCTGTTGTTGCCCACTCTGCTGTAGACCTCCAACAACTCATGAATCATTTTAGCAAGACCTGCCAAGACTTTGGATTAACAATCATCCTGAAGAAAACACAAGTCATGGGCCAGGGCGTAGACTTACCTCCCACTATTACCATCTCCACACAAGAATTGGAGGTTGTTCATGACTTTGTGTACCTTGGCTCAATGATCTCTGACACACTCTCCCTAGATGTCGAGCTGGATAAACACATTGGCAAAGCAGCTACCATGTTCTCTAGACTCACAAAGAGAGTATGGCTTAATAAGAAGTTGACGGCATATACCAAGATCCAGGTCTATACAGCCTGTGTCCTGAGCACACTCCTGTACTGCAGTGAGTCCTGGACCCTTTGTGCACGGCAGGAGAGGAAGTTCAACACGTACCATATGCGTTGTCTCCGACACATTTTTGGTATCACCTGGCAGGACAAAGTTCCAAATAGAGTAGTCCTAGAATGAGCTGGAATTTTTAGCATGTATACATTACTGAAACAGCAACATCTACGTTGGCTTGGGTATGTTGTGAGAATGGCTGACGGTTGGATTCCAAAAGATCTCCTGTATGGAGAATTAGTGCAGGGAAATTGCCCCAGAGGGAGACCACAGCTGCAATACAAGGATATCTGCAAGCGGGATCTGAAGGCCTTAGGAATGGACCTCAACAGATGGGAAATCTTGACATCTGAGCATTCAACCTGGAGGCAGGCGGTGCACCATGGCCTCTCCCATTTTGAAGAGACACTTGTCCAGCAGGCCGAGGCAAAGAGGCAGTCCCGAAACCAGCAAAATCTGGGAGCTGGACAGGGGACAGCGTGGAAGGGATTGTCACTCTTGAATTGGCCTTCTCAGCCACACTAGACACTGTTCGAAGTCCTCCATACAGAGCACGTTACCATAGTCTCTCGAGACTGAAGGATGCCTAATCTGAAGAGTTTTTTTTTTTTAAAAGGTCCCCTTGCAACGTTAAGGAAAGCTGGAAAATGTTTACAAAAGAAATTCAAAAGGATCCTAAGAACATGGTGAAAAGAAAAAAAACCTGCAAAATTTTAATATAGGTTTTAAGGGAGTACCAAATGTTAGGATTCGTTAAAACAGCTGAAAACTGATAGGCCCAAGGTGGATAACTTCTTCTACCCATTGAGGCATTCCACAGGTACCAAGGTATGTGAAATTCAGGGTTCTGGCTCATAGAGAGAGAGCACCTGTAGCTAAAGGAGTCTTCTTGTCATTGCATGAGCAAAAAAAGTGCAAAAGGAGTACAGCTACAGCCTCCCTTCCTCTCATTACGTTTAAGAGGACCTAAATAGGCCTGTATTCTCATCTGGCAGAAGACTGTATTCTATCTCACCTTGCAGAAGGACAGATAGTTTAGGAGTAGGACCCTATGCTCATTTTAAATAAGAACTTTAACAACTGCTGTTGGGTAAATTTGATTGCATTTGATTGAACATAGTTAAAATTCTCTTCCACTAGCCAGCCTTTTCTCTTTCTTCATTCTTTGCTTTTCGGAGCAAATACTAATGTGCTTTTACAGCAGAACTACAAATGGAATTTATGTTTCTTCCCAAGGGCATACTTCAGAAAGTCTTCTCTATATGCAAAATGTTGCTTTGTAGGCCTTGGATTTGTTTACACTACCTATTGGATAAATATATGTATATGCATATTTAACAAATGATGAGGTCATTTTGAAGAAATATGGAATGAGCCTTAGAAAAATGCTCTGAACTTTCAGATGGTTTTAATGCAGCAAAACATCAACAACATGTCATTGAACTATTTAGTAAATATTTCAGTAAAAACTATGTTGAAGTCTGTTTTTTCTATGGTAATGTCTTCTGAGACATTTTCTTTGGATAAATATTCTGCAATTCTTTTCATTAAGGAAACAGAGATGCTTGAAATTTGCACAGATCTAGGTAAATTAAAAATGAACTCTGGTGAGCATATTTGGCAACATAGTGATTATTCACGTACAGGGCCAAATCCAGTTGTTAGCCCTGACTAGAATACACCCACAGAAGTGAATACAACTTGGTAAGCCAGCCTTCCCTGCTTTCATACTCTTTGTCCTCAAACATGCCACAGGTCTAAGACAGTTCAATTTGTCTTCTACATTAGTTCTCATGAGAACTCCTGCCTATAGAATTTCAGCCAACCTGACATATTTGATGTGTTGGACTGCAAATCTTACCACCACCATTTGGATTGTGGGGAGGTTAGCTCAAAGCATCTGGGACTGAAAGTGCTGGATTTTTTTTTTGCTCTTTTGTTGGACTATGGAAGATACTCTGAAAAGCTAACCAGGGCATTTGACATTGTCCAAGTGGGACTGACAACTGAGAACAAGATCTTCCTCCAACCACTATGTAATCTGGCTGCAATTTTATCCCAATTTTTCTGATGTAGAATTACTCCCTTCCTCAGGAGGTGTGGCTGGTCCCTTCTTTCTTTCTTCTCACAACTGAAAATCTGCCTCCTTTGAGAGGCTTTTTGGGGAGTCAGCAGAGAACTAAGATGGCAAGTATTTTAAAATCTGATTTGTAGTTTTAAAATTTTGTATATTATCATTTGAAACTTTGATCTTGAGTCTTGGAATATTTGCTAGACTGGAGGTTTGATGAGGGTTTTTTGTTTTTATATGTTTATTATCTTAATTTATGTTGTATATTTATGTTCTTTTCTTGGAAGACACCCAGAGTATTGGCTTGACTATTAGATGGGTGGGGTATAAGTTTAAATAAATAAAATAAATTGGTATTTTAAAAAATTATTTGTAGATTTAAAATATTTTTTTTATCCATGAGTCCCCACTTAGGCAGAAAGGTGGGATAATAAGAAAGTAGGTAAGTAAGTAAAACATAACAATGTAGGGAGAGACATTGCAAATCACACCACATCACTTGAGGCAGAATCTGAAACCCTCAGACTCCATTTTGAAACTTCCTTTTAACCAAGGGGCCTGACACACACATTTGGCCATGATTTCTGGAATTTTTATGTTCTTTTTGCCTCATCCACAGCTCTGTATTGCCCAGCCTGATGAAGACTTGTAAGGAATCACAAGCTAGGTAATTTTTTTAGTGGTCTACCAAAAGTCTCACCCACCCTTGCTTTCTGCTTGTATACAAGGATGACACAACTTTCTTTTCTTTTTTTTTTTCCTCTTCTTTTTTAAAGGTAAGTTTTGCCTTTTAATATTTTGTTTTGTTTTGTACCATACTTTGTGCAATAAACAAAATTGGCTTTTTCAGGGAGCTGGTGCACATGTTCATGGTTTTCCAATAAGACAGGGTAACATGTTAGGAATGAGGAATTGGAATAATGGGTCAGCTTTGTAAACAGGGTATTGGTGATTGTAATAACCTCTTGATGGCTCGAAATAGTGGGTAATGGAGGAAGTTATTTGGAGAAGTAACATTCTGAGCTCTAATCTATTTCTATTTTTTTGTTTGTATTGGAAATCAAATCATGTTCCCAGAAGTAGAAGAATGGCATATCCAGTCACAGAACTATGCAGGAAACAGATCATCATGCATTGTAAGAGCTAGTGAGCAAAGAGGTTCTCATATTAAACCCAAAGACTGGAATTTGAAGAATGGCTTCAGAACTGAAAAGCAGGAGTGCATTAAATAATTTTGGAATCACTAACATATTACAGTAATCAACAACCTGCTTCTCTTTATATAGCGGTGAATGTCTTGTTTAACTAAGAACACAACATAAATTGTTTCCACATAAATTGAAACTGAATGGGTTCTGTTGTATTTTCTGTTGGTTTGTTGTGAGGGATGCATGGCTAAACATACTTGGTAATAGTTTACCAGTGCAAGGAAGTATATAGGTGAGCATCAGCAGTCAAAGAAATTACAAGTACTGTTATATTTGGGTCTTGCTGTCCAATACATTTAGCCTTGTCATTAATCTGGTCCTACTAACCAAAGTTTATTTTGCTACAAGTTGCCCTCATGTTGGCTGAAAACAGATGACATAACTTTAGATTTAGCATGACCTAATAGTCATCTAATTGAGAACTAATTTTGGCCTTGTGAAAATCCAGGTGATGTTGCATAGATTCCTTTTCATTCTAAAGCATGAATGGGGCTTAAAATGGCAGTCAGTATTACTGTCGTAGAGCAAATCAAATCAATATGATTAAATACGATTGAAAGGTTTCATAAGCAATAACTTTTGCAACAACAACAGTGTAGTCTCCACTCTATTAAAATCAACACCACAGAATCCAATGCCAAATGGTCACATCATGTGTCAATGTGTGAAGTGGAATGTTAAAAGAGGAGTGGATAGTCCTGTGTTCATTGAAATACACTCTTGTTATGTTTTCCTTCTGAATATTCAAATTCAGAAGGAAAACATAACAAGAGTGTATTTCATGAATAAGAGGCACATGGCTTTACAACACATTCTTGAATTATATTATCTCACAACATGTACTGTCCAGTTTGTGCAACAGATGGAATAAATAGCGAAGGCTGGTTCCAAGTGGTTCACACATATTAAGATAATCTAGGCTGTCCAAGAATTCCCCACCCCCACCCCCCAAATACAGGTTTACTTCTATGACAGATTTTCCACTCCAATGAAAGAGTTAAAATGGAAAGAAAACTGAACCTCTGGAAATATTCATTATGTCATGCACTTCTTTCCCATAGATTTTGCTATTATTTTAAAACTAATTTACAAAGCTGTTTTCATATACTTATTTGGAAAGGTTTATGCTCAGAAATTCAGAGAGGTGAAGCATTGGTTAAAGTAATATATTATTGCAAAAGCTATTCCCTGCTCTTGGCCAGTTTATTTTCCTGCACCTGCTGTTTGGAAAAATGTCTATCTATTTTTGCAATAATAGGATTAGAGTGCCTAGCAAGCTTGCAAAAAAAAAAAAGTTTTTTCTTTTTTCTTTTTTTGGCCTGATGCTGATGACATTTTTGCCAGTGCAGCCTGAAGAAAAATAGTGAATTACAGATGTCGGATCTGATTCCCTCCTGCGAATTGTTCCTGGAGTTGCTGTTCATTTTAGTGAGGCTTGCTGATAGTGGATCACATCCCTCAACTGGAGGGAAAAAAACAGTTTTTAAAATATCCAAAGAGAAGGTGCTAACCCCTATTACAAAGCAAGACTAATCAACTTACTCTAGCTCTACAGTTTGTTAGTCTAGGGGAAAAAATTACTGCTACAAAATCTGGGGAATTGCTTCATAACTGAGACCTTAATTAACTTTAACAATGGGGCAAAAAATAGATTCTAAAATTTTCTAGTCACCTAGGAAGAAAGTTCGATATTTTTCCCAGAATAGCTTTTGTATTCTTCATTCTTTTGACATCCGGTGGCATAGTTATACATTTTGAAGTCCACGTGCTTATCATGACTCTGTTTCTCTCACACCATCCCTCTCTCTCTTTCAGTCTCTCTCACTCTGTATAAGTCTCTGTGTGTATCCACAAATACACATACTCAAAGCTGTTGTACATATTAGGTATGAACACTGGATTCTTACATACATGTAACAACAGATTAAATTAGGAATATTTGTGCAATTCAGGGGCAGCTACAGGACAGATCCAGAACTTCCCTCAAGTAGAGCTACCCAATGCAAGAGGATCCCAGAAGATGAGCACATTATGTGTACTATGGTTGCTGGAGAGGAAAGAAGGAAGAATAGCTGGGATGTCTCTGTAGTCCCTCTGTGCCAAAATATTTAGAAGGGCCGTTTTTGGACTTAATGAAAGGATGAAAGAAAGGTGTAAATGGGTACAACACATACAGTAGAGAAACATACACACCCTTCAACCTTTAGGTTAAGCTAATATTGCCACACCTACTCCACCAAATGCAGTCTAGAAAACTATACTCCAATTTCCAAACCCAACAGAAAAGAAAGACAGGGAAACAAATCAACTCATTTGAAATGTGGTGTTGCAGGATAGCCATACAGATATTACAGACAACGAGAAAGACAAAAAAGAGGTTGCTCAATCAAGTCAAGCCTGAACTCTCACAAAAATGATTAAACTGAGCCTATCCTACCACAAACGCAAATACAGAACTGACCAGAAAAGACAATATTGCTTGGAAAGGGGTAGGAGTGGCAGTAGGAAAAAAAAAAGAAGACTTCTCATGAGATGGGCTGACTCAATAAAGGAAGCCAGAGCTGTTAGTTTGTAAAATCTGAGCAGAACTTACTGGAAAAGATAATATTGCTAGGAAGAGGACAGTAAGAAGAGAGAACAACCTAATATGAGATGAATGGTTTGCAAGATCTGAGCAGAACTGTTAATGACAGAATATTTTGGAGGTCATTAACTCCTATAGTCAACATGCATCAGAAGTGACCAAAGCTCTAATAACATTAAGTAAAACCACCCCCAGCCACAAAGCAAAAAACAGTAATTTCACAGCTTCTGGATATTTGTTCTCTATACTTTTTAAAACATCTTTTAACATTATTTTTAAAACCAGAAACAGAACCCTTTTTAATGCCTGTTTGGCCAGGAGGGAGTTATAAAGTTCTCTTCCTGAAAGTCACTTAATTTGGTTCTGACTGACAGGGTCAAAAGTTCAGATCTTTCCTCGTCACAAGCTGTGACAATATTTCTAACTTTAGAAAATTTTGCACTGGTCAGCTTGTTACATGCAATTTATATAAAAGTCACTATTTTACCCTTTTGAAATACCTTTTCTGAGGATCAATATTTCACCTCCCGCATCCTGGATTCCTTCCCTTTTTTTTTTTTTTAAAGTGGCTGGGACCAACCATTCTCTTTCAAGATAAGGAAGGTTGGTCTTTTCAATTTATTTGATCTGTTTTAAATCTAGGGACGTTAAAGGTCAATTTATTCTGCATGGGTGGGTAAAACAGTTTACTTTTTAAAAATCGTAACTTGAAAACCCTTTATCCAAACATCCCCAACTTTGGCACAGAGCAAGAGTGCTGATCTGAAGCCCAGTTTCAAAATTCTAATGTTTTGTTTGGGCTTTTAAAAATTGATTTGCAGAATGTTGATTTGCTCTGCTGTACAAATTATAGCTACTGTGCAGCTATAATATTTTTAAACTTTCTTTGGCCACTGCAGGATCAAAGAAGGATTTTTCAGTAAAATCCTTCTTGGGTTTTTTGTGTGTGTGTTTTTTTTGTTTTGTTTTTTGAGGGGGAAAAGAACAAAAGGTGGACAGAGAAAGACTGGGGGCACTCCCTCAAGATCCAGGGAAGTCACTGGACCTATGAAGATTGCTTACCTTTGATTTTAGCAAATGGTTGCTAATGGTAGGAGAAAAACCAGAGAATTTTTTCTTTTTTCTTTTTTTTAATTAATTTTTTAATACAAAAAAAAAACAAAAAACATATACAACAACAAAAATACAAAAAAATACACATAATAGTGCTTATTATAAACTAAATTCTAACGTGCACCCCATACCCACGGGACTCCATTTAACAATATTTTAATTACGGACTACCTCTCCAAAATTGTTAGAGGCTTTCCCCCTTCCTTTCACTAACACAAATTCCACAAATTTACCCCAAATATCATAAAAATTGTTAGAATTTATTTCCCCTCTTTTTATTTTGAGTTCAATAGTCAATTTATCGTTTAATGCAATGTCCCATACTTCACTATACCAATCTTCTATTTTAATATCATTTTTGTCTTTCCAAAACCTAGCTATTAATATTCTAGCACTTGTCATAAAATTGGTGATTAATTCTTTCGAGTAATAATCCAAATCTGTGTTATCAAAAATTGACAATAGAGCAATTTTAGCATTAAAATCAATATCTTTACCAAATATATCACACATTTCCTTAAAAATCAATTCCCAAAATTTCTTAACCAGTTTGCATTCCCACCACATATGAAAATACGTACCAATTTCCTCATCACATTTCCAACATGCATTGGGGTATGCTGGATTTATTATATTTAGTTTTACAGGAGTCAAATACCATCTTAAACAGATTTTGAAAATTTTTTCCTTTATTCTTGTCGACATTAATCTTAAAACTCTCATCCTCCACATTTTTATCCAATCCTCTATTTTAATTTCTATTTTTAAATCATTTTCCCAAATTAATTTCAAACCTTCTGTTCCCCATTCTTTTTCCTCTTGTTCCAAAATTATATTATATATTTTACTTACTATTCCCTTCAAAATTGTATCTTGCATATCTTCATGTGATGACAGAAATTGTTCGTACTTGGCAAGTTCTCTACATTTGCCATTAGTTTTCAACCAATCCTTTGTCCAGGTGTCTAACTGAATAAGATTATACCATGATAGTTTATTAGTTTGAAGTTTGAATAAAATAAACTAAACTAAAAAATAAAATAAACTAACAAACAAATCAAACTTCAAACTTCAAAGAATTTTTTCTAATTAATTGATAATTTGAATTTTATGCCTAGAAAGCCTGAGAATGCCTCATGCTGAGCTAAACAGATTGAGGAAATCAGGGCTGTTAACTCATTTGCAATGAAACACTAAAAAAGAAGAAGAAGAGGCAAGACAATAGTCACTGTGAATTTGAATATACTAACTGCTTTAAAAGAGTAAAGGGTAGCTTAGAATAGTTTTTTTTCCAGAGCCCTTTGAGGTATTTCTTGATTTCACCCTTTAGCAATAAGCATCCAGTTCTATTGCACTTATCAGAATGACTGCAGAAAAAACACATTCTTTTCACCAGAGACAAACAAAAATATGTTTTTGTTTTTTGGGTTAGCAGAAAACATGACTGAAACTGAAAGGCAGTGCAAAAGAGATACAAGGGGCGGAGTCTAACCCTAACCTATCATGCAAAGTCAAGCCTTTAAATATTTAACAACCATGCTACAGACTGTTTTCCCCCCTAAACTAAGGATGATTATATATATATATGTATTTAAAAAGTCCACCATCTTCAGTGAACAGGATTTGGTACCTTCCCTGGGTGAACCTCCTGTTGTGCTCTCTTGCTGAATATTTAAGAAGGTTCTGTTCCTAAACTGCTTTTTTTCTTCTTCATACAAGCTGCTATTCTTTAAGTTAAGGATGGCATAGTGTGTCATGCAACAAATTTTAAAAAAAATCCTAAGGCGATGAAGCATAGCTCCCATTTGCTCAACCATGGCTACACAGGAGATTATTGTGGTGACAAAGTTGGAGACCTATACCTTTTTTAAAATGAATTCCTTGGAGAAAATGTGGATGAAATAAGAAACTTTATTTTTCCCCCAAAAAAATATGTATTTGCAAACTTTGGGGTGGAGAGGAGATCACCCCCTAAAGTCCAATATAAATTTCTTAGGATATTGAATTCTGCACATCATATCAAAACTCTGTGCTTGCATGGTGTTATTATGGGATTGCAGGGCAATACAGCTCTAGACATACTAGCTATGTTAATGTTGAATTAAATCCACCCATTTGCCTCCCCTACGTTTGCCAAAATCATATGATGCTCTTTTCTGCCCATTTTTCGTCTGAAATAATTTATAACTTTTTCAGGCAGGAAGTGCAAATCCAAGAGATCAAATATGACATCTTCAGGCAGAACTTTAGCCCTTAAGGTAGATCTTGCTCAAATCCTGTTCCGAGAAACTTGAAAGCAAATATATCATTCTGAGAAATATATTTGGGTTTGCCATTTCCCTTGTCTAGAGCACAGCATTATCTTACACCTTAGGGTAACAGTTGCAGATCAGAGTCAATCCTTTCCTTCCCTACCAATGCAAATTTCAAGCATGAACTTGGTGTGCTTGCACTAAATTAACAGTAGGTAAATGATGCAGGGGAGAAATCTCTACACTGTGAAAATCTAATATGAACCTGTCAGGAAAAATAATCCTATTACCGGACTCTGCGTATCCTGTTTAAATGGAACCCTTTGGAGTAAAGATATGATTGAGAATCCCAGAAAGAAGTGGAAATGGTAGACAAACATTGTGCTACATTTCTCACAAAAAGTATAATGAAAGTAAAGCATGTATACAGCCCTGTCCTTGTGAAAGTGGAGATATTTGGGGAAATGGTTACATATCTGATAAGCCATGCAATTCTACACATATATACTCACAATTAAGATGCACTTTCTTTAATGGGGCTTTCTCCCAAGTAAGTAGACTCTGTCATGGGAAGGTCATATACTTATTTAAATAGGTGTTTGTAATGTGGCAAGTTTTGGTAGCTTCCATTTCCCCTTCTTTAGCCAGCTGAAACAAAGCAAGAACAGCTGTGGTGGGTGGCCACCAGCCACCATCTCCTGCACCCAGAAAAGTATTCTAAATCAAAAGTGGGCCACTGTGACTCTTCAGATGCTTTTGGTCTGCATCTCCCATACTTCCTCACCATTGGCTATACTCTCTGGGGCCGATGGGAATTATAGACCAAAACATCTAGTGAGCCACAGTTGTCACCCCATTCTACAGAAGCAGTTCTCCTGGGAGTGGTGTGTAGGCACTGGCTAGTGTCTACCTGCTAGAGGAGTTTTTGTGCTGGCCAGCTGGCAAAGCTACACCATGCCTACCTCCCTAAAGGAAGCAGGAAATTTCTCTCTCCTTCAGCTGTTACCAAGCAGCAGCTATTCCAGCAGGCTGGAAATGATGGAGATGAAATGGAAAACAAGGTCATTCCATTAGCTCTCCGGAAATAACAGATTCACAGAGCATCTCCTCTACCTAAATAGTTTCCAGTCATTATAATAAGTAACATTTAAATATTATACAACAGGTTTCTGAGTTTGCTTTTAATCCTCTTCTGTCTACAACCTATATTCCTTTCATTTGCTATCTTTTAAATTATACAGCAGAGCTACAACAATATGAGTTTCAACAGGCCACTGTGTTCCCCATCATCATTCTTATAAAAGGACATAGCACTATGATAGACCATTAGCCCTATTTAGGCATTCTGCCAGAACAAAGGGGACCACAGGTAAAAGGCATGGGGCTACACACATTACAAATGACTCTTAACATCCTCCCACTTGCGGTCTTCTGTTCTGTGCACCACCAGAAAAATATTAAAAAGACCAAATCTGTCCAGAGGACAGTGACCAGGATGGTTTAGGGTCTGTAAACCACATCCTGTGAGAAACAGCTGAAAGATTTGGGTGTGTTTCTGTTCTGGAGAAGAGAAGGTGATATGAACAGACATTTTCAAATATTTGAAAGGGTGTCATGTGGAAGATGGAGCAAGCATGCTTTCTGCAGCTCCTATTAGACTGAAACTAATAGATTCAAATGACAGGAATGGAGATCTTGGCTAAACACCAAGAATAACTTCCTACCTATAAGAGCTGTTTCGCAATGGAGTGGACTACCTCAGAAGATGGTGGACTCTCCTTCATTGGAGGTATTAAGCAGAAGTCAGATGGCCATACATCATGGATTGTTTAGCTGTAAGTTTCCTGCATCTGCAAGCAGTAGGATTTGATGACAGTCTTTGCAGTTCTGTGTTCCTATGATTTGATGAAATATGAGTAGAATGACCGGAAACTAAAAAACCAAGAGTGTCTCAATGTGTTCAAAATCAAGTGAACACAAGTAGCAGCCTGAATCTCCTGCTCAATATACATAGGGAGATCATGCAGGTGTGGCTGGCCTCTAGGGCTCCCTCCCTCTCATGTGTGCTCGAGTTCCCTGTTTAGGTACAGTGCCTGAATAGTGCTATTGTCACAGAGCCATTTTGGGAGGGGGAAATAAACAGCATTATTTCCCAGGAGGTTTTGGTAGGAAACAAGGCCCCTCATGCTATACTATACCTCCATCACCAATTACAGCATGGGAGGAATTTATATGTAAGAAAAAAATGCCAGGAAGAAACAAGGGCTGCATACCAATCCTGGATATTTTTTCCTGATCCTGAAGATCCATTCCACTAACCTGCTATCCCTATCCCCTGGTTTTTATTTATTTGCACTGTTGGAAGAAAAGAATTTCAGAAACATTTTAAGTCGTGCTACAGGGGATTGTTCTAAACCACATGAACTAAATGCTTCCCACAATAGAGCTTTCATACCGTTAGGAAAATATCCTAGTAAGTAATAAATTATGATAAAGGTCTGGCAATTTAATGCAGAAAAAGAGGCAGGTCTCCTTCCAGTAAAACCTTGATCACCACATATATAGCTAGTTTCTTCAATTCCAATTTCATCTGGACCTCAGGCTGCTAAAAGATAGTTGGGGACAATGCAATGATTCTGGTTGGCAAAAGAAAGAGGTGGTATGGGAAGGTGCTGTATTATTATTATTATTATTATTATTATTATTATTATTATTATTATTATTATTATTATTATTATTATTATTATTATTATTTCTTAACGATGAGAAGTTAGGAGGTTGTATCAAAATATGTTCTGTATCACAGGTTGACTAGAATAAAACTTTCACTTTTCAAAAGTAAATATCAAGCTTTACTTAAGTAGCAATTTATATTTATGTAAGGAAGGTTCAATACACTGGAGCAAAGCTAGTGCTCCAGTGAACAGTATAGCCAGTAAAGTCAACTACAGTTAAAGAACAGCTTGCCTTAAAGAAGCTAATATATGGTTTACTATTATTCCTATGTAGAATGCTAACAAAAAGCTGTATCAAGAAATATCAGCTCTTAACTTGGGAGACACAGATCTCCTAATGGGTGCATTCTCAGAATATTCTTATCATTATTGGTTTAAAGAGCAGCCATTTCCAACCTGTTGGCCACCAGACATATTATATCACAACACACATCATCTCCAACCAGCACAGACATCTGGGTAGCACACAGGCAATTAGTAGTGCAATTCCAAAGGCACAAAATATTGTCATGTTGATAAGCAACATGGGAGTGAATGGCTAGACCACTTACATGATCAGAATTCCATATGGTCTTCCAAACTTGTTCAGAGAAGGGAACAGGAGAGATTTAAATGAAGAGCAAAGAAATACTGGGTCGAAAACACTGTTTACATTGAAGAGATAGTACAGATGAAGAACGATTATTATGTCAAGAGAAAAAAAAAACGAAGTCCTGAGATAAGCAATAGCTTAATTGGACCAGTAAAGTGTTACAAATAAGGCAAGCTTTCAAGTTTTATATAGTTCTTCATCAAGTAAAAATGGTACAAAACCCATCTCTTCTAGCTGCTATGGCTACCAATTTGTTTGTGACTAACCTTTTAGCCTAGTGCAATGCTATTTTCCTATTTTGCTGATGTGAAGACTGAAAAGAGCCCTGTACCTTTCTGCTCCCAGCTTATTACAGAGGTCTGGGTCCTTGGCCAAGGCAATTGGCAGATCTGCAGGAGGCCAAGCCAGCTCCTTATCTTCAATGAGATGGAGAGCCTTTTCAATTGATACATTTGTCACCCTTGTCTCATCTAGAATTTAAAACTCTGTTTTCCTCCCTGGCAGTCTGACTACATGAGCCATGGCTGTCACATCTGGCCCAATTTCAGAATTGTCTGCTTGAATCCCAACGTTTATAGTATCCTTGGCTCATGAAGAGTTCTGTAGAACTTGAAACTTCTTTCTTAAAACTTACTTAAGTTTCTTAGTGATCCAGTAAAGGCATTGCCTAATCCAACGTGCTTCTCTAAAAGGGGCACACAATTGTTTTTTCTGTAAGCCCAAAAAGAGGATACGTCTATTTACCAAAAAAAAAAGGAAAAACAATGACAAACAAAAAAGAACCGATATAGTTAGGAGGAGGAGGAGGAAGAAGAAGATTAGAGATATCTCCCTTTATGAGCCGGCCTGAGTATGAAGATTATCAGATCTTTCTCTGGTGTGTTTGGTGGGTACAAGGGAGAGGGCTGTTGCTGCTCCCAGACTCTGGAACCCCACCCCACAGGAAGCTAGGCTGGCCCCCTCTTGACTGTCCTTCCACAAGCAGGCAAAAACCTTTCTCTTTAGGCAAGCTTTCCCTTAATGACTTGCTTATTAGGGCTTTTAAATATATTGTTGTACCTTACTTCTTTGAATGTGTTTTGGTGTTGCTTATGTTTTTAGTAAAGTATTCATTTGATCATTTTTAGTACAGTATCCCCCCAATCTGGAGGATCAGTATACCCTGATTCTCTTATGCACTGCCTGAAAATACTAAATAAAAAAATAGAAATGTGTATTTAAATATATTTCAAGGTTGTAGTTACCAGAACTTGCCACTAGAGGGAGCCAGAGCCCATGCAATGTATAATGTTCGAATAAATAAATCATCAACACAAAGCAAAGCATTTAAAATTAGACACAAATGTGAATGAGAATAATATGATCAATAATAGTAACCATGTATTGTCAAGTCAATTCTAACTTACGGCAACCCTTTTCAGGGTTTTCCAGGTATATAATACTCAGAAGTGGTTTACCATTCCCTTCTTCTGGGATCACCCTGGGACTGTGTGGCTTGCCCATGACCACATAGGATGGCTCTACTTACAGGAGGTACAGTGCAGAATCGAACTCCAAACCTCTGGCTGTGTAGCCAGATACCTGAACCACTGAGCTGTCCAGCCAGCTAGTACTACAATCCACCAATATATAAATCAGATATATTTGCAATTAAGCATATGTAAAAATGACATACTGTACACTGAAATAGTGATGGGAAGGCAAGTAACAGCCAAGTTCTAAAAGGTTCAGTTAATTCATTGATTAGAAACTGTGCTACAAGAACACTCAGTTAACAGTTATATGTATAGTATTTTTTTATATGTATAGTATTTTTATTTCATTTTCTGCAATTTCTGTGTAAGAATTGTACTGATTTTCTGTACTGAGTAACAGTCTACTGTTCTGCAGCTTAGCTGGAATAAACAACAGAAGGTTTATTATCACCAGACACTTGTTCATAAGGAATACAAATGTAATCAACACCTGCAAATGCAAGGATGGCAGTAGTCCTACCTCTCTGAAGCAACACGGATGTTTTGTCTCCCGATTAAAAAAAATAGTATCTTACAGCATGCTAAAGCTAGAGCAATCACGGTTTAAGTTCTAGTGAAGTAAGCCAATGAATGTGCAAATTGGTCTTGGGATATTTGAGGAGCTTAGCCTGTATGAATTCCTGTAGAAAGTGATGTGACCCACACGTTTTGAACCAGGTGTGGATGAGAACATTGCTAATCCATCTACCAGATGTTGCACTCCTCTGACTGCTGGAACTCAGACCTTTGCATCTCATCTATCCAAATGCACATTTCTTTTCTCAGCAAACATGGGCCTTCAGATTCTGAGTGAAAATTACACATTCTTACACAGGCTTTGACAAATAAAAATGTAAACATGTACTTTGAGAGAACGTGCACATGAAAATCCACATTGAATTATGTACTTAAATATTTCCAGGAGAATAGCCATGTTAACGCATTGCAACAAACACGACCAGGCTTTGTGCAATATGTTTTATTTGATATAAGCTCTTGTGGGCTATAGCCTCCCGAACCATTTCTTCTTGTATCCATGCAGGCTTATACCAAATAAAACTGGTCCATTTTTATTTATTTTTTGGACTATAGGTAGTAACAACCATTTGTTAAGCATGCAAATTGTCTCACCTTAACTCTTTAGGGGACATGGGAAACATATGGAAAAATATATATGATAAATACTTGTAAATTTTCATGGCTAGCATTTTTAACCATTTCAGCTGAAAGTCACTGCTAGGAAGAAATATAGCAACTGGTATAACAAATGACACAGCTGTACTGAGAAACATGCCCTAGAACAACCCACTGCTGCTGTAGGAGACAGCTATCTATTTCATTGATCCAGTGAGTTGTTCAATATGTTGCCTGTTTACAGGCTTTTCCTCTGGCAAAAGTGTTCATAGCAAAGTAAAAAGCTGCCCTTGTAGTAACATTTAAGGGGCAAATAAATATTCAGACTAAATGCACAATTATGCTTCCAAAGTGAGAACCACCTGGTTTAGTTTGCATTTCTTAAAGCAAAAGTGGTGAGAACCTCTATGATAATCAGATCACCAAGTGACAAACAATACCTCACTCTTTTTCTTTCTTTTCTTTTCTTTTCTTTTCTCTCTCTCTTTTTTTTCTTGAATGGAAGGCAGTATCTGGAAGAGGTCATCTTGAAAATAAGACTTTATCTTTTACTCAGTGACTATTCCCACTCTAAATTGCATGCCCAAGTTGTTTTTACTCACAGTGTGATGATAAATATGTAGCTGGATCATGTCCAAAAACAAAGCAAAGCAAAGCAAAGCAAAACAAGAAATAACGGGAGGGGTTAAAGAATAAAAATGAGAAATCAGTAATTCTTCCCATTTCACTGCCTTCCATCTTACTTCATCTCTGCTCAAGACCAAGATCCAAGATCTCAAGGCTTTCTTCATTGGAAAATACCACTAATGAGACTTTATTATGCTCACTCATGCACAATGCGTGATCAGGTGACAGTTCACTTCACCCAGTTATGGCTGCTTGCATGAAGTCAAGGAAAGGTAAAGAGGGATGAAGGGTTTGAATTCCAATTATGATAGAAATTTACTAATAAATATCACCACAATATGGAAAGGCTTTGACTAGAGATAAGTCTGAAAATAGAACATAACAATTGTGTGCACCCAATCATAATGTTTTCTCGTGTACCAGATGTGATCCTAAACTTTTTCTTAACCAAAAAGTAGTTCTGTTCTTCATATATACAGGCAGTGATAAGATTACATCACAACAACAGTTACTCAGCTGTGCTTTATGATTTTTTTTAAAAACAACCCAGGCATGATTTTAAGTTCTGCTGAATGGCTAGCATCCAGGATAACACAGAGACTGCCTCCTCTCATACCACCCTCCCATTTACCTAAGATTAGATAAAGAGACCTTTCTTTGTGTCTCAGAGAGAAAAGGCTTTCTTGGTTCTTGCACCCAAACTGTGGAACTACTTGACTTATTAAATTTATTCCCTGTACCCTGTGGCCTTCTGTCAGTTGGCAAAAGTTTCCTTGTTCTGGAGAGCTTCTGACTTGCCAGGCTGATCAGATTTTGTAATTTAATCTGAATCCTATTCAAGACTCTCTCTCTTTCTCTTTTTAACCTGTTGAGCTTGTTTTTGTATTATTTGGTTTTATTTGTTGATAGCAGTATTTTTTATTGTTATGGTAATACATGAGAAGGCCAGTATCTATGTCTTTGAATACATAAATTACCCTAGACAAAACCCATTGAAGGACCTGCCATTTACATTGCACACAGCTGAAACTGCTCCAAGCCCCTTCCTCAAGCTTCCATAACTCATAAGCTTTCTTGGTGTCCACACTCACCACTTGTGAAGGCCATAGGAAAAGCTTAGAACAGCTTGGCTCTCTTCTTGCCTGTCCTCCTAAATACTGTAAGAAAATTTGTATGTCCCTAGTTCAGTGGTTCCCAACCTTGGATCTCCAGATATTCTTAGACTAAAAGGTCAGGAACCACTGCCTTAGTCAAATTACAGAAATGCACCTTCAGAACATATCTGACAGATGCATCCTACCTGAGTTATGTGAGGCTGGCCAATTACCATTCTTTCCTGCTTAAAAAAAATCTTTGCAAGTTTCTAATTAGCTTTCTTCCTAAATACTCCAGTTGTCTGTGTAGATTCTCTAACCAGGCTAACTGGTCCTAAAGAAATTGATCTCTTATGTGTCATTCCAACAGGCTGTGTTCTTTTCACAGTTGTACTGATCTGACTGTGCCCTAAGTGAGGGTCTTTAAATTTAATTATCTTGGTAAATGTTCAGTTCATATTTGGCTTGTTATCTTCTCCTGGTGAAAAGATCCAAAGATTCATGGAGGTGAATTAACGCTGTTTGTTTTTACATGCATATACCAGGCAAGAGTTCACAACAGCTGAAGCTATAGAAGAAAGAAAAATAGGTGTGAAATTTGGTAGACAATGAAATTAATCTTGATTCATTTCTTAAAGGTCTTCAAATAAATATTATCATAATGTAATTTTGAATGCCATACAGTATATTCATATGTATAGATGAAAAATCAATAGGGATTGAGACTAGAGATGGGCACGAATCAGAAAAATTGTGATTTGTTTTGATTTGTGATTCAGCAAGGTCAATGAATAACGAATTTATGATTTTTTCAATTAATTTTTGCTTTTAAAAATATTTGTCAGGGGTATTGATTTGTACAAGTATGAATTTTTGACTTAGCGATTTTTGGTGAATTTTGCAATTCATTTTTCAGTTCATGCCCATCTTTAATTGCGACTAAAGGGATCTTATGATAAACAAAGAATAGCCTTTAACCCTTATGTTATAGCAGAGATGTGCAACTGTGGTCTTCCAGATTATTACTACTGCTGCTGCTGCTACTACTACTATTACTGTTGTTGTTGTTCTTCTTCTACTACTACTTCTTCTTCTTGAGACTGCAGTTCTGACAATCCCTCATTATTAACTATGTTAGCTAGGGTGGCTACAATTTCATAGAATCATAGAATAATTGGGGATGTTAATCTTGCAAGCTTTTTTTTTGTTTTTGTTTTTGGTGAGAAATGGGGAAGGAGTCTCCGCACAGTGAGATTTCACCAAGAGCTTAAAGATCCTACACCATTTTGCTCCTGTTTCATATAGCTGGAAATTCTATTGGGTTTTTAAGAGGTTTCAGTAGTCTTTTTTTTTCCCCAGAAAAAAAGAAATCTCCGCAGAATTAGGACCAGGAAGGAAGAAGCTCCACAGAATTATTATAATTAGAATTGAATATCCTGGTCCAAGCTGCAACTAACATGGGTCTGGCCCCTGGAACTTGTCTGTCCACTTACGCACTGACAGCATCCCGCTCTTCCCACAAATCATGGAAGTAGCTCCTCCATCTTCCTGCGCAGCTGGCCACTCAGTAGCAATGTGGGGAGACTCGTCTTCCCATCCTCACCTGGAGTGGCCATCCGAACAGGGAGATGGAGGAGCTACTTCCATGGTTGGCAGGAAGAGCAGGACACTGCTGGTGCACTGATGCATGAGCGGACGGGCCCACATTATTTGCAGCTGGGACCGTGATATTCATAAATATGAATATGAATATCTCAATTTCTAATTATAATTATTACAATTTCTGTGCAGTATAGCCTCTTTCCGTGGCCCTATCAGTTGCCTCTGGGAGCACACGAGACAACTAGATACCTGTCTCATGATTTCACTCTCCTGCATCCAGCATTTTGAAGTACCTTCCTTTTAAGCCTGGAGAATATACATCCCCATCATGGCTTCTAACCTGCAATGGACCTTTTCCTCCAGGAATCTGTCCAATCCCCTTTTAAAGGCATCTAGGCCAGATACCATCACCACATCTTGTGGCAAGGAGTTCCACAGACTAACAACACACTGGGTAAAGAAATATTTTCTTTGGTTTGTTCTCACTCTCCCAACACTCAATTTGAGTGGACGTCCCCTGGTTCTGGTATTGTGTGAGAGGGAAAAGAGCTTCCCTCTATCCACTTTATCCATCCCCTGCATAATTTTACATATCTCAATCATGTGCCCCCTCAGGTGCTTTTTCTCTAGACTAAAGAGCCCCAAATGCTGTAGCATTTCCTCATAAGGGAGGTGCCAGATCATTTTAGTGGCTCTCTTCTGCACCTTTTCCAGTTCCACTATGTCTTTTTTGAGGTGCGGTGACCAGAACTATTCACAATACTCCAGGTGTGGCCTTACCAGCGTTTTGTCCAATGGCATTATAATGTTGGCTGTTTTATTTTCAATCCCCCTTTTAATGATACCTAGCATGGAATTGGCCTTCTTCACTGCTGCCGCACACTGGATTGAAACTTTCATCAAGCTATCCACTAGTGCACCAAGATCTCTTTCCTGATCCATCACGGACAGCTCAAAACCCATTAGCCGATAACTAAAGTTTTGATTTTTTGCCCCAATGTGCATTACTGTATATTTTCTGATATTGAAACACACTTGCCATTTTGCCGCCCATTCTCCCAGTTTGTAGATATCCTTCTGGAGCTCTTCACAATCCCTTCTGGTCTTCACCACCTGGAAAAGTTTCATGTCACCTGCAAACTTAGCCACCTCACTGCTTATCGCTGTCTCCAGGTCATTTATGAACAGGTGTAAACACCCCGGTCCCAGGAAAGATCCCTGGGGCGCACCACTTTTCACCTCTCTCCATTGTGAAAATTGCCAATTGACACCTACTCTCTGTTTCCTGGTTCTCAGCCAATTCTCAATCCATAAGAGCACCTGCTCTCTTATCCCCTGACTGTGGAGTTTTCTCAGCAGCCTTTGGTGAGGGACCGCGTCAAATGCCTTCTGAAAATCCAGATAGACAATATCCACTGGTTTGCACACATCCACATGACCTTTTCAAATAATTCTAAAAGATTTGTGAGGCAAGACTTACCCTGATTTTCCCTCAGCAAGGCTTGTTCTTCTATGTGTTTTAAGATTTTATCTTGGATGAGGCTTTCCACCATCTTCCCTGGAACAGACATTAGACTAACCAGCCTGTAGTTTCCCGGGTCCCCCCTCCTTCTCTTTTTAAAGATTGGCGGGACATAGGCTATCCTCCAGTCCTCTGGCACTATGGCCATTTTAAGGGACAAGTTGTATATTTTAGTTAAGAGATAAGCAACTTCTTTCCTCAGTTCCTTAATAACCCTTGGGTGGATGCCATCTGGGCCTGGTGACTTATTGATCTTCAATTTATCAATTAGGTCTAGAACATCCTCTCTTTTAACCTGCATCTGATTTAATTCATTAGTCAGGAGGGGCCCTTCAGGCAGCAGAATCTGCGCAAGGTCTTCTGTCGTGAAGACAGATGCAATGAATTCATTTAATTTCTCTGCAATCTCCAAGTCATCCTTTACCTCCTCTTTACCTCCCTCACCATCCGGAGGGCCAGCTGCTTCTCTGGCAGGTTTCCTGCTTCTAACATATTTAAAGAAGCTTTTATTATTCCCTTTTATTGCTGGCCATACATTCCTCAAATTCTTTCTTTGCCTTCCATATCATCTTCTTACATTTCTTTTGCCAGAGTTTGTGTTCCTTTTTATTTTCCTAGTTTGGGAAGGATTTCCATTTACGGAAAGACCCCTCCTTGCCCTTTAAAGCCTCTCTAACTCTGCTTGTTAACCATGCTGGCACCCTCTTGGACTTAGTTGAGCCCTTCTTTCTTTGCCGTATACATTTCCACTGGGCCTCTACTACCATTGTTTTAAACAGGCTCCATGCACTCTGGAGAGATAGAATTCTTTTTACCTTCCCTTTCTAACTAGTTTCTTCATCTGAGGGAAGTCAGCCCTTCAGAAATCTAGGGTTTTTGTGTCATATTTTCTTCACACTCTCCCCCCAACATTCATGGCAAAAGAGATCACAGCATGGTCACTATTCCCTAGAGGCTCAGTGACATTCATGTCCCTAACCAGGTCCTGAGTACCACACAACATTAAATTCAGAGTCACCTGTCCTCTGGTGGGCTCCATGACAAGTTGCTCCAAGGCACAGTCATTTAGCATGTCAAGAAACCCAGTCTCTCTTGTATAGGATTCCTCAGAATTTGGTAGTTCTTCTGCAGAATCCATTTTTCCTGCACAAATTTACATAGGATCATGTGTAGGTTTCCCTCACAATGGGACTGATCTGCATAGGATTTGACTGCTTCTGTGCAAAATAACTTTTTTTATCACAGGAAGCCAGGAAATCTCAGTGGCAGTGGGGAAGATTCAGTGGAGAGTCTTAACATGCAAAATTGACAAGAATGAGAATTTATTTCCCAGTACTAGTCCCATTCCTACTACAACATGATAGGAAATAGAGGTTAAAAACCTTTGGAAATTGACATGTTTCCTAGGTTGGGGATTTGGCAAAAAATTCACAGAAGTAATAGATCAGTTATATTTGGATAACACTTCTGCAATAATAGTTAATGATGGAATAACAGAACAGATATCCTTAGGTCGTGGTACAAGACAAGGTTGTCCCCTTTCTCCAGTTCTATTTAATTTGGTTATTGAAATGTTAGTGAATACAATTAGGAATGATAACTTAATTAAAGGTATAAAGGTAAAGGTTCCCCTTGACATTTAGTCCAGTCGTGTCCGACTCTAGGGCGCGGTGCTCATCCCCGTCTCCAAGCTGTAGAGCCAGCGTTTGTCCATAGACAGTTTCTGTGGTCACGTGGCCAGCGCGACTAGACACGGAACGCCGTTACCTTCCCACCGTGGTGGTACCTATTTATCTAATCGCATTTACATGCTTTCGAACTGCTAGGTTGGCAGGAGAATTAAAGGTATAAGTAGGAACAATAAAATAACGATTAATTTATTTGCAGACAATTCATTATTAATGATTAGTAACCCCTTAGGGAGTATGGATAGAATTAAAAAACATTTAGAAAAGTTTTGGGAAATAACTGGATTACAAATAAATTGGCAAAAATTGGAAAATATGTTTTTTAATCATAATAAATTAGAACAGGAATTGTTTGTTGGTAAATATGATTTTAAGATATGCAATTCAATTAAATATTTGGGTATAGATATTTTAAAGGATATTCAGAAAATAAAAAGAACACAATTATAATAAATTAAAAAGGGATATTAAAAATAAGTTACAATAATATTCTAATCTGAAACTTTCTTGGTTTGGAAGGATTGCTTTGATGAAAATGAAAATTTTACCAAAGATTAATTTTTTATTTATGATGTTACCAATACAACTATCAGAAGATGATTTCAAGTTCTGGCAAGGATTGATTAATAGATATTGTAATGAAGGTAAAAAAATCTAGAATAAATAAAAGTACTGGTACAAGATGCAAAAAAAAAGGAGGCATAGGGATACCCAATGTTAAAAATTATTACATAGCCAATCAATTAAGGTTTATTGAGGAAATCATATATAATCCAGAAAGGTTAATTTGGTGGGAAATTGAATCATTAGAGTTAGAAGACAATATTGAAAAATATTTACTTTGGAACTGTCAAAAAATCCAAATTAAGTACGATTAACAACCCCTATTTAAAGACCATGCTAAATATATGGTATAAATATAAAAAAAGGCTATGCCCCCCCCCCAATTCACCATTAAGGTTAGTAACTGAAATAGAAAATTTTCCTGCTAATCTGAAAGTTCTTGAAAGATTATTTAGGATGAAGCGGGTGTGTAGAATAAAAAACTGGATGGAAAAAATGAAATCGAAGAAACAAATGAAACAAATTCTTCAAAGTAAGGATCTAACTTGGTTAAACTATGAACAATTAGAGAAATGGACTAAAGAATGGATAAAGAATAATAATAAATGTAGAGAACATACGAAATATGAACAATTCCTTTTAACCAATGAAGATATACAAAAGGATAATTCAGTAAAAGGTGTAGTAAGTAAAACATATAAAATAATTCTGCAGTTAGAGGAAGATGAGACTGAGGGTGAAGGATTGAAACAAGTATGGGGGCAAGACTTTAAAAAAGAAATAAAACAAGAAGACTGGGAAATGATATGGAAAATGAGGATTTTACGATGTATGTCAGTGAGAATAAAAGAAAATTGCTATAAATAGTTCTAAGATGGTACGGAACACTGGTTAAATTGAGTAAAGTAAATACTAAATATTTGAATGTTTGTTGGAAATGTGGTAACGAAATTGGTACATATTTTGATTTGCGGTGGGAGTGTGAGAGGGTACAAAATTTTTGGAAACTAATTACTAAGGAATTAAGAGATATTTTTGATAGAGATACAAAGTTGAATCCAGAAATGGCCTTGTTAGCAATATTTGTTATTGAAGATTATGATTTTACAACTAGAGAATTGCTTACTAATTTATTGTTTGCTGTGAAATTAATTATAGCTAGGAATTGGAAATCTAAACTTGAATTTCAACTGGAAGAATGGTACAATGAAGTTTGGAATTTTGCTGTAAATGATAAATTGACTTGTATCCTAAAAGTTAAGAAAGGGGAGATAAAAAAAGACATTTTTAATGATATGGGGTTGATTGATTGAATCTGTGTTAATAAGAGGAAAAGGTAAAGTCCCAACACAAGGATCAATGCAGTTCTGGAAAAGAGGACAATGAGAAGAAGAGCTCTCCAGAAAGTCCTGATGGGGATGGGGAGCACAATTATTTTAGTTTGTATCTTGTATCTTGTGCTTTGTATTTTGTAAAAATAAATAAATAAATAAATAAATAAATAAATAAATAAATAAATAAATAAATAAATAAATAAATAAATAAATAAATAAAAAAGGAAAGTGACATGTTCCCATGACAGTACCACCAAGTTCAGGGAGTCCTGCTCTAACCACTAAGCCTCACTAACTTGATGATCCTGAAGTGTGGTGATAGCTAGGGAACCTGCCTGGTTCTGGTAACTCCCAACACTTTATTCTCTCCCAAGTAAACAATGCTTCCAGAGAGTCAAAAAGAATCCATAAGACTCTCACATCAGCCCTGCAAGGTAGAACTGCCACTACACCCACAAAATTTACCAATTCCTGGTAGGTGGTCAAGGTTTTAAGTACCACAAACCCTTTTAGCCAAAAATCCAGACAATTAAATGGATTATTACAAAAATATTTTGATAGTGAAAAAGGTAAAAAAGCAATAGTTTCAATAGGTTTCAAAAAGGCATCAAAGTATTTTGGAGGAAACAATCAATCAGAGGCTAAAGCAGAATCAATACAGAGCAAACTCACAAGAAAATAACAAAGCTAACTAAATTACATGTACTTACTTACACACTAGCATAGCACTAGCATAGCATCAGATCATGTAGAGAGTATATCCCTCCCAATCATTACAACAACCAAGGATAATGTCTCCTAAGAGATAGCTAAGCCAACTAAAGTAACTTCTGAACTTCTTTTTATACCTTATTCATCACCTTCTAGACCTTTTGAAATGATCTGCCAACAAGGCTTCAAGTTTCCTCAAATGTTCATAAAGACAAGAGCAGTTTCTGCCCACTCCCCTTCACACAGCTGAAGTCATTTCCTAATTAGCACAGTACCAAGGAAGAAGCTGGCTCAGCCTT
Source organism: Intellagama lesueurii (assembly GCA_037013535.1). Classification (NCBI taxonomy): domain Eukaryota; kingdom Metazoa; phylum Chordata; class Lepidosauria; order Squamata; family Agamidae; genus Intellagama; species Intellagama lesueurii. The sequence continues at coordinate 50,050,462 of JBAJHW010000003.1, read as the reverse complement.
TAAATCTTGCCCAAAGAAGAATCACAAGTGGCACTTCCATTCTTTGAGGGCAAAAGCTGCTACCTCTTTCTCAGCCAGCCATTCCCAGCCACTGAGCAAAGCCTGAATAGGAGCGTTATGCAGAATGGTTAAAATGCAGTACTTCAATGAAGACTCTGCTCACAATTTGAGTTCAATCCCAGGGTCAGATAGCTGGCTCAAGGTTGACTCAGTCTTCTGTCTTTCTGAGGTCATCAAACTAAATACCCAGCTGGCAATGAGGAAAGGGCAATGTGCAGCCTGCCAAATGAAATTGTAAACCTCCGAGAGAGTGCTTTAAGTCCTGTGGGGAAGTATAAGCAGCATTCTTTGATTTTTTGAATTTTCTTGAAAGATCCCCAATCCATGTTTTCCAAATTTCTGTTTCTTCACATTGCTCACCCTGTATTAGACCAAGGCAGGAAATAGAAAGCATCAGACCATCTGTGATCTGCTCTTGCTGCTTTTCTTTAGGCTTTCTTCCCCTTAATATTTTTTTTCCTTTCAGTGAAGCAGGGAGGGGAGGACCTACTTTAAAAATGTATTTTTCACTTGCTTGTGAACCCATTTGCAAAGCATTATGGCTATTATTTTCAGTTTTAACCACAAAATCCTATTCCATTTTTAATTCTGATATAAGCTCTCTTAGATAATTTTCATATTAATCCCAAATGACAAACATGATAATAAAAACTACTAAGAACATGACTTTTTATCTAGGTTAGTAGAAACATTAACACCAAGATCTCAAAAACGTGCATAAAACTTTTTCTTTACTATTGATTTTACTGAAGAGGTAAACCTAAATATAAGTAGTTCCATACCGGATAGATCACACTTGTAGTCCAGTCTGAAGGCCTAGTTCAGTATTTTGTTGTCACCACTGACTAAACAAATGGAAAGACCACATACACAGGAATCTAAGAGTAGTAGCTCTGTCCCACTGTTGATGCCAAATGACTGATGCTTGGGCACCAGTAATGCATAGTTACCATTTTGCCTTCTGTAACATGAATTTCTCCAATTGCCCTACATTTCAATCCTACTAGAGACTGAATGTCATCATGGCTAGGCTGAGTTTGGATGCGGCAGCTCTTAGAAATGAAGTATTGCATCATCCAATCCAGTCCTCCAGTCTTTGCCCAATATGTTCTTCTCCTTCCTGGTCTTATTTTCCTATTTAGTTTATCTTGGATGATCATCTGTATCCATCTGTACTTCTCACTTGTCCCCCTACCACTAGGAAATAAAGAGGCGAGATACAAGTGATGGAGTTTAGAGGTGTATTTACAACAAACAGATAAAGAGGGTGATTATGCTGGCATTTAGGTTTGCTGTTTGGTCCACTGTGGAGATGGACTGGTTCCCTCTCAAAGCCTGTGAGCAGACAACGTATTTGCCAGAGTGAACTGGCCTGTCTCCAGAGTGATCCTATCCACACCTTGCTGGCCCCTGTGAAGGGCTTCTACTTTTTTTGTGCAGGTAGGATCACTCTGTTTTGGTACATTTCCAGTGTGTGCAATCATAGGAATAAAACCAAACAAGCCTTCCTCTTTGAAATTGTCAGAAAATGAATTGGCTTAAGAAGAATGCCATGTTAGGATTTTGGCAAACTAGACACTTCCTCAGATCTATGGAGGGGCTGAGGAAGTGGTTTTTTAAAAATATGTATTAGAGCAGCACAGATTTGCTGCACCACTCAAAAAAAACCAACAACACACAAATGAAAAACTTCCTCCTGGAAGTGGGAGGAGACAAGAGGGGGCAAAGATGTGTAGTTTTATTTGTTCTTCTCTTAGAGGTCTGGTCAAGAATTTGCCTGCAGCCAAATAAGGCAGGTTCTCAATCAGCTTTCCACAGAGACAAGGAAGTGTTTAATTTGCCAATAGCCTGAAGTGACTCTCTTCTTAATCCACTTCACAATACTGGAAAATTGACAGTGGGCTGGTGTGGACCAAATAGGGTTATGTGTGGTCTGTATGTGATCCCTAGCATTATGTCTCTGCAACTGCACTGTGACTGTGGAAAGGCCTAAGTGAGTTTTTGTCATCTTCCTTTCCTCAAAGATGTCTAAAAATGATGTGAGGGTAGGTAACTAGTAATGGTTGGCAGCTAGTCAGTAGCACCTCTGGAGTAGCATTTTATGGGAGCCACAATATAAACAAGACTTACAGAAGGGATTTGAAAGCATATAAAATTATATGTGTATGATTCCCTGTATGCTTACCTGCACTCTAGCAATATTATTACTATACTTCAGCTTTTTAGTATTTTATTTGTTTTTCCTTCTGTGTTGCCATCTCAGTTATAGTTGTTCACAGTTTTATTTGTTCTGAGTGGTACTATTGCACCAGGCAGGAACAGTTTGCTTGTGAAATAAAGGCATAACTGTGTGTTGTTACAGGAAGCTCTTTGGTATGTTCAATCTAAATGGAGTACACCAACAGCACACAAAATACATTGAAAGCAGATTTTCAAAACAAGAATATTCCAACTTTAAGTAAAATACTTTGGTAATAATTTTTCTGCTATGTTATGTAGAAATATACACAATATAAAAAGAAAGAATACAAGCTGATTAAAATATCTGCAAGACTCACTCCCTAAACCTTGCCTCTCCCCATTTTACCAGACCAGGCTCCCAAAAGCAGTAAGTAAATAAAGAATTAAATACATCACCAGAAAGGGTCTAGGCACCTAGTGGCACTACTCTGACATCTCACATGAGTTAGGTAACACTGTGCAGGTTCTGAACTGGTGTCAAAAGTCAGTAATGGGCTTAATATGAGCCAATATACCGAATCTATATCCTGATAAGATTGCAACTCTGAAGACAGCTTGGCCTACCCATGTGCAGCCTGTCCTGTAGGGCAGTGGTCCCCAACATTTTCCAAACCGTGGACCGGTTTAGCGTGCGGGCGGGGGGCAGTGTCCATGTGTGGGTGGGCGGGGCACCCGTGTGTGCGTGGGTAGGCGAGGGGAACCAATCGGTGCCTGTGTGTGGGGGCCGTGCGTGCGTCTGTACATGCATGAGCAGGTTGTGTGTGCGTCCGTGCGTGTATGTGGTGGGGGCGTACATATGTGTGGGGGGGCGGGGGAAAATCTATCTCCGCGGCCCAGTCCTGCCAAGGCCACGGTCCCAGTTGGGGACCCCAGCTATATGGGGTTATGTTGTTGTTTAGTCGTTAAGTCATGTCCGACTCTTCGTGACCCCATAGACCAGAGCATGCCAGGCCCTCCTGTCTTCCACTGCCTCCCGGAGTTGGGTCAAATTCATGTTGGTAGCTTGCATCACACTGTCCTACCATCTCGTCCTCTGTCATCCCCTTCTCCTCTTGCCTTCACATTTTCCCAACATCAGGGTCTTTTCCAGGGAGTCTTCTCTTCTCATGAGATGGCCAAAGTATTGGAGCCTCAGCTTCAGGATCTGTCCTTCCAGTGAGCACTCAGGGTTGATTTCCTTCAAAACGGATAGGTTTGATCTCCTTGCAGTCCAGGGGACTCTCAAGAATCTCCTCCAGCACCACAATTCAAAAGCATCAATTCTTCGGCGGTCAGCCTTCTTTATGGTCCAGCTCTCACTTCCATACATCACTACTGGAAAAACCATAGCTTTGACTATGCGGACCTTTGTCGGCAAGGTGATGTCTCTGCTATTTAAGATGCTGTCTAGGTTTGTCATCGCTTTCCTCCCAAGAAGCAGGAGTCTTTTCATTTCATGGCTCCTGTCACCATCTGCAGTGATCATGGAGCCCAAGAAAGTAAAATCTGTCACTGCCTCCATATCCTCCCCTTCTATTTACCAGGAGGTGATGGGACCAGTGGCCATGATCTTAGTTTTTTTGATGTTGAGCTTCAGACCATTTTTTGCACTCTCCTCTTTCACCCTCATTAAGAGGTTCTTTAATTCCTCCTCACTTTCTGCCATCAGAGTGGTATCATCTGCATATCGGAGGTTGTTGATATTTCTTCTGGCAATCTTAATTCCGGCTTGGGATTCATCCAGTCCTGCCTTTCGCATGATGTATTCTGCATATAAGTTAAATTAGCAGGGAGACAATATACAACCTTGTCGTACTCCTTTCCCAATTTTGAACCAATCAGTTGTTCCATATCCAGTTCTAACTGTTGCTTCCTGTCCCACATATAGATTTCTCAGGAGATAGATAAGGTGGTCAGGCACTCCCATTTCTTTAAGGACTTGCCATAGTTTGTTGTGGTCCACACAGTCAAAGGCTTTTGCGTAGTCAATGAAGCAGAAGTAGATATTTTTCTGGAACTCTCTGGCTTTCTCCATAATCCAGCGCATGTTAGCAATTTGGTCTCTAGTTCCTCTGCCCCTTCGAAATCCAGCTTGTACTTCTGGGAGTTCTCGGTCCACATATTGCTGAAACCTACCTTGTAGGATTTTGAGCATAACCTTGCTAGCGTGTGAAATGAGTGCAATTGTACGGTAGTTGGAGCATTCTTTGGCACTGCCCTTCTTTGGGATTGGGATGTAGACTGATCTTTTCCAATCCTCTGGCCACTGCTGAGTTTTCCAAACTTGCTGGCATATTGAGTGTAGCACCTTAACAGCATCATCTTTTAAGATTTTAAATAGTTCAACTGGAATGCCATCACCTCCACTGGCCTTGTTGTTAGCCATGCTTTCTAAGGCCCACTTGACTTCACTCTCCAGGATGTCCGGCTCAAGGTCAGCAGCCACACTATCTGGGTTGTCCGGGACATCCAGATCTTTCTGGTATAATTCCTCTGTGTATTCTTGTCACCTCTTCTTGATATCTTCTGCTTCTGTGAGGTCCCTACCATTTTTGTCCTTTATCATGTCCATCTTTGCACAAAATGTTCCTTTAACATCTCCAATTTTCTTGAACAGATCTCTGGTTTTTCCCTTTCTATTCTTTTCCTCTATTTCTTTGCACTGTTCATTTAAGAAGGCCCTCTTGTATCTCCTTGCTATTCTTTGGAAGTCGGCATTCCATTTTCTGTAACTTTCCCTATCTCCCTTGCATTTTGTTTCCCTTCTCTTCTCTGCTATTTGTAAGGCCTCGTTGGACAGCCACTTTGCTTTCTTGCATTTCCTTTTCTTTGGGATGGTTTTTGTTGCTGCTTCCTGTACAATGTTACGAGCCTCCATCCATAGTTCGTCAGGCACTCTGTCCACCAAATCTAGTTCCTTAAATCTGTTCTTCACTTCCACTGTGTGTTCATGGAGTTTTCTTGGCAAAGATACTGGAGTGGCTTGCCAGTTCCTGCTCCAAGTGGATCGCGTTTAGTCAGAACTCACCACTATGACCTGTCCGTCTTGGGTGTCCCTGCACGGCATAGCCCATAGCTTCTCTGAATTACTCAAGCCCCTTTGCCATGACAAGGCAGCAATCCATGAAGGGGATATGGGGTTATACACTGCCTGAAAGAGGAAATGCATGCCTTGATCCAGTCTGGCTTGCCTTGGGAGGGTATTCTACAACCAGGGCATTCCGATTGATAAAGTCTTGACTTAGGTACCCATCAATCTAGTCTCTAAAGTTGGAGGAACATGTAACAAGATCTCTGTTGAACATCTCACACTCCACATGGGCACATATAAACTTTCAGCTGTTTAATCCTCAAACTGTATAGGGCTTTATCAATCAAAAACAGCAGTTTGAGTTGTGTTTGGAAGCCAAACAATTTGTTTAAAACCAGTTTTTGATCTCTAATTGGCTACAGAAGCTACCTGGCTTTGCAGAAGAAATCCTGAGTTCAAAACCACCCCAAGTTGTGAACCTGGTCCTTTGGAGGAAATTACACCTGATCACAAACAATCTGTAATCCCAATCCCAGATTGGTCTTTTTATTGATGAACATAACTTCTGTCTTTGTTGTACTGAGTCCCAATTTGTTTAGCCACAACTACTTCCTCACTGCATCCAGAGCCTGGTTTCAGACTTCCACCCTCTCCTTGGCATTCATACAGAAAGAAAGATAGTCATTACCAATGTGGGAGTCTGACAGGTATATAAAGTTCATTGATATCATCAGCATAGAGTTGAGACCCAAATTCCAAGCTCCAGATGACCTGTCCCAAAGGTTCCTGGAAATGGTTAAAAGCATAGGAGATAGGCCTGAACCCTGAGGGACCTCCTAAGATAATAGCCAGGGTGCCAAACAGGAGTCTGCCAGCAATACCTTCTGGGAACATTCAGCCAAATCAGACTGAAACTATTGCAAAAGAGTGTTCCAAGTCTCGTACCAGCCACACAGTCTACAAGGATACCATGGTCAATGGATACCCAACAAGGACACACACACACACACAGAGAGAGAGAGAGAGAGAGAGAGAGAGAGAGAGAGAGAGAGAGAGTTCCTGGCATAAATCAGCCAGTAACAGCGGGAGGTGACAACAGCTGTTTTAATCCCCAAAACAAATATAAACCCATACTGGAATGAATCCAACCAATAGTCAATAGGGTTTGTTGTTTGGGTTCTTTTTGTTTTAAAGTTGTACTTGGTTTGATTGTGTTTTAACATTATAAGTTTTACTCTTTTTTTAATCTGTACTTTTAAATTTGTTTTTATTGCTACATATTTTTAATCTTGTTGTGAGCTCTAGTAAGTTCTGTTCCTTGAAGCTGAAGGCTTCCTATTTGCTTCTGAGCACAATTCAAAATTCTGGAGTTGACCTGGAAGAAAAGCAAGATGCAAATCAAATAAAATAAATGCATCCCCTTTAAGCTACTGTTGTGTAGCCAGAAAACTGGAAACAGGCTTTTCCTACCTGCTGAAGACCCACATTGAGGATGGCTGGACTAATTGATCTTACAGTATATCATATCTGGCTTGTTTGTTGTAAGCAGTGTTAAACAGGAAGTTCTACTATGGCAAGATTGAAGTCAGAACAGGTGAAGGAATCAGAAGGGGAAAGGAAACTAAAAGTATTTTACTTGTTGCCACTGCAGCTTTTGTGTTGTGATTCCTGGTTGATACCATTTCCTTCCTCAGACATTTTCTGGAAATATTAGTATAATTATATTATACTATTTACAAATTTATGCAACATAAATTTGGGGGATAAATAAAAATAAACTTGCCTTTTGTTACTCCTGTCAGTATGACAGGATATTTAAAGAAGATGATGGAAGACGACCTAAGTTATTTGACTAAGAAAATAGGTAAAAGTTTCCAACTTAAAACAAATGATACTGAAACAGGACCATAATCAGTGCTTTCTTTTCTTTTCTTTTCTTGCTTGCTTTCTATTTCTCTAACTAGCAGCAGTTTCTGTTCAAATAGGGAAGGATTTAATTTGCCCAAATGTATTAATTTAATTTCTGTCTGGCATTTGTTCCCGACAGGTGGCTATATAGCTTAGTGAGTGCATAGCCAGGGATTAGGAATTTAATTCCCCACTGTGCTTCTTGGTAGAAAAGTCAGCCTGTGTAGCCTTGAGCAAGCTGCCCAGTCCTAGAGCACCATCAGAAAAAGGAGCAGTAAACCACTTCTGAGTACTTTATATCAAGGAAACTCTGGCAGGGGTTGCCATAAACCATAATCAACTTGATGGCATATTGTTGTTAATTTGTTTCCAACACACACTGATGAGATACCAAATAATTAGAAACTTATCAAAGTTATGTCATGATATTGTGGAGAACAGGACCAAAGTGCAGTTCAGGCCAATAGCTATCTCAGCAATAGGAGTGTTTAACCAGTTGTTGGCAAGTAGAGTTAACCTGTGCCATTTTACAGCGGGAAATGAAAGAGCAAACATCCGTCCAAGTCAAAATACATAGTTCTCAAAACCCAACCATGTTATTTTGGTACATGAAGCAGAAAATCCCACAAGGACCTCTCCCAATTCTTGGCAGCAATAATAACACATTTGCTGCCATATCACAAACACTAAAAGTTAGCTACTGGTCTACCTCTCTGTGTCTAATGGGATTGCTGGCCCTGGCAACATGGATCCTCCCTGGGGTGGCATCTCCCTGATTTGGTCACAAGCTATTGAGGGCATATATAAGGCATGTAACACAGGGCAGTGTGGCTTCGGTTAAGATCCCTAGCACGACATATAAGTTTCAATAGCACAAGGCACTGCTTCATATTAATTCAAAGGCCCTCGATGAAATCTAGTTAGTCCTGATTCAATGATCTATATATCTGAGTCTGTAAAATATTATTTTGTTGCTGGTCTCAATTCCTTAAATAAGAATGAAACGAAACAAAACAAACCCTCTTTTTCTTGCATGTTCTGGTGTTATATCAAAGTCAGTGAAGTTGTAATGATGTGACAGTAGCATCTAGCCTCTGCTTCCTACTGCTTTTAGTTATGTACCTTTCATGGACAGTAATATTTTGAAATAAAATACATCAAAAGTGTTACTGAAATGGAGCTTTCAGATGCAAATCCAGAGTCAAGTTGCAACCATTCCTTCCCTTTAAATGGGCAGTGTAATCTTCTTTCAAGGTTTGCCTTGAGAGGCATAACAGCTGGTGTTTGGGCCATTTATTTCTCTCAAAAGGTATGATTTATTCACTAACCTGTTACATAGTGTTTGCCACCATCATAGTAAAGGAGCTTGGTAGCCACAGGAACCAGGACAAAAAATCTGTACTATAAAGGCGATTTGAATAGCTAGCACGAAAGAATCATGTTATGTGCAAATACAAGCATACATATACACTCCCAATCTGTTATCTTTTTAAACTTCTTGCCATCAAGGCTCACTTTAATCTCCTCCTTTATCATCAATTTACAAGAAAATCTACCGGCCTGAGCTGCATCGTCATTTCTATTCATTAAGCTTCCCAAATGCACTTATTAGTATGCAAGGCTATGTTAGACTAACCTTCAGAGTCCACAGTCTAAAAGGTTTAAGTAACCAGATCAGCCTTCTTCAAGTACAACACACCTGACTGCTAAACTAACGGATGCTTCTTACATCTTGTGTGCAGTTACAGGCTTCCCATTATGCATTATGTAAAAAGAAGAGTCAGGTTCTGAAGATAAGACTAATGGCTAAACTCTTCAGTGTAGAAAGGAGAGGGGGGGGGAAGAGGAAATATTATGAAGGCATCTGAAGAAAAAGTAGTTGAGGGAAGAGATGAAATACATTTTCTCTTTCAATTTCTCATGGTGCCAGATCACACTTCTTCCCAACTGCACTACCATAACATCTGGTACAGTCCCCCATTCCTTTCCTTTCTGACACATCCAACGGACTTCACCTCACCAAATGTCTATGCAGAAGCAAAACTCATACAGTTTCTCAAGAAGGCAGTCTTCTTCACAGTTTTGACTCACTTGCATGTTTGATTAATCAGAGCTTTGTATCCTTTGGTTTCAGTGAATAAAGGAATTTCCACAACTGCCTTTTAGTTATTATTTTCTAACCACTATCTGCATCTCACACATTCACCCCCTAACATATGACTCATCTACTGATCCAAGGTAGAAAGCAGTTTTAAGGACTTCAAGAGTCCACACAAACCTAGAGAACCTTCTTCTTTATAACCATCTCACTTTGGGGGATGATAACTATTTCTATGTAAGACGTGGTGGGGCTTCGGGTTAAACCGCAGAAGCCTCTGTGCTGCAAGGTCAGAAGACCAGCCGTCGTAAGATCGAATCCATGCGACGGAGTGAGCTCCCGTCACTTGTCCCAGCTCCTGCCAACCTAGCAGTTTGAAAGCGTGCAAATGCAAGTAGATAAATAGGTACCACCACGGTGGGAAGGAAACGGCGTTCTGTGTCTAGTCGCGCTGGCCACGTGACCACATAAACTGTCTTTGGACAAAATGCTGGCTCTACGGCTTGGAAACGGGGATGAGCACTGTGCCCTAGAGTCGGACACGACTAGACTAAATGTCAAGGGGAACCTTTACCTTACTATGTAAGAGCTCCCCTGCAAAAAAAAAAAAAAAAAAAAAAAAGGAAAGGAAAGGAAAGAAACAGCATAAAACAAATAAGAGTCTGTCTATCTCAACAAGTTTTCCCAATAAGGATATCAGGTAGACATATTTCTCAACCTTGCAACTTGACTGGATTTTCTTAACTGGTGTATGTGCTACCAATGAGTAAGGATTTCCCTCTATAGGTATTATCTGACTTCTGGCATTTCAGAACAGAAAACAAGTGTTTTTTTTCTTCTACTAATTGAAACACGAGCTCATGGCAAAAGCCAAAAGACTGAACTATCCTTATAGATTCCCATAGATCCACTCCACCTATATCCAGCAAACCTGTCCAAATGCAAGTCTCTTTACCAGTTTTGTAAAATCCTCCTTCCTGCTGAAATGTGATGCATTTTTACTATGAACATGTAATGTCTAAACATGTAAACATGTAATGTTTATAGTAAGAGGGTTGTAGTCCAATTAATTACAGGTCTGGTCAGTAGCTAATATCCTGTCTTTAAAGTGAGATCTTGGAGTTAGTGGTGGCACCACAATTCCATGCTTTCTTGATGACACTGATTTCTTGGATCCATTCCATTCTATGTTGAGATTTTGGAACAGGCTTGGTCATTTACACCAGAGTAGTATGTCCTTGTTGGTTCCACAATACCTCTCAGGAACATTTGATACACTTTATAATCATGTCCTTCTGGGCCATGTGGCTAATATAGCACTTGGGATCTCTGTTTTGTAATGATTCTGGTACCTTTTTTGGCAAAATGCTCCCAGCAGATTGTACTGGGGGACTGTGGTTCAGTCTGCAGACTATTAGCTTAAAGACTAAGTATATAATTAATATGAGGGACTTACCATACCTGCCCAGTGAACCCCAGTTATACTGATATGGCTGTTTTTAGACTGTTTCATAAATTTCTGAGCACACAACGCAGGGCCCTGATCAACACATTTTCCCGGCCAGCGGTTTATTTCCAGTTTATCTCCCCTTTTGCTGGGAGGGCTGTTTTATTTTGTACTGGTGATGAATCACTTCATTCCTTATCATTTCAGCCACTTCATGGCCACTGCGCTTGTGCCCTTTTTTTAAATTTCTTTTGATTTTTCTTTTAAACATGTATCAACAAATTGGCTTGTAACAAGACAGGTGATCCCTTAGGTAGCCAAGTAGCAGCTGCTGCTGCTAACAAAAACAGCAGGAGACAGTCTTCCTCCTCCCTTTGAAAGAGGGCTTGAGGAGAATCACTTCATTTTTTTCTCTTCTCTCTTATTTTAACCCTTGCAAAGGAGTTGGGTAAAGTGAGTAAAGGAGGGAAGGGAAAAGGGGAAGAGAAAAGGCTTGAACTGCTCTTACTGCACTGTTGATGTATCACTTTTGTTATTTTTTTTTAAGTACAAGGGGGCCTGATTGGAAACAAGAAACAGTAGAGAAAAATGAATCGATAAAAAATTAAGAGGAGTGTAGCCTGCTACAATGGTTCAAACAGAAATAAATGAATACAGTTAAAAACAATGGGAACACTCCTGCCAGTATATATACCACTTGACCACAAAAATAAATGTATCGGTACAACAGAGGTATGGAAAGAATCAGTATAACTGAGGTTCTTTTGGCAAGTGTGATTAGGCCCTAAGATTGCAAGATGAAGTGTGCTGCTTATATACTGCCCCATAGCACCCTATAGCACACAGATGGAAGGGTGGTCATTTCCTAATAGATGGATGGTACAAATGAGTATGGGACTTAGTGCTGTCAGAGAAGTTGGCACAGGATGTTAGAAATGCAAGAAGCCATGCACACATAAGCAGGTTTGAAGTTGCATGATAATCATTTGTCTGTGCAGCTCTCTAAAGTGAGCACATTTGAAACCAAATATTAGCTTCTCAGGGGAATGCATGGAGACATTTGATAGACTGTACAGTACCAACAACTCTTCTCTATCCAGCTGCTCTGTATTTAACGTAGTCCACACTGATCTATAATAAATTCACCTTTGAGACTCTGTTTTTAGTTGGTTTATTATTGTTATATTACATAACATGCAACAACAAAACTTTGCTATGACAATGTAATATCCTTATGTTACACATTCCAGCAAAAAAATTTCCCCTCTAGTTTTTAAGATTTACACAAAACTGTTGGAGGAGGATCTACAGAGTTTTGGAGTTCAGTCTCATAATTATGCTAAAGATGCCTATCAGTATCTCATTTTCTCTGTTGATGCCAAGGTTGTGGTGGAAGTCTGACTCTTTACCCACATTTTTGACTCTTTACCGCCCTTATTGCACTGGGGACTGGATGTGGGTAAAGAGTCAAAAACTCAATCTAGATAAGGCAAAGGTTCTCTTGGTCAATAAAAAGGCCAGTCTGAGCTTGGGATTATAACCTGTTCTATATAGGACCAGCTTTACAGCTCAAGTGTGATCTTAGACCTAGTGTTGTTACTTGAAAGACAGGCAGCTGTTGTGTCCAGGAGATCCCTTGTACCACTTTCCTAGTATGCCAGCTGCACCTCTTCCTAGAGAATGCAGATTTGTCCATGTTGACCCATGTCCTGTTTATCTCCCTGATAACATGTTCTATGCGGGCTGGCTTTGAAACTACTGGGATGGCAACATAAAATGTGCTAGCCAGACTGTTGTCCACTATCCACTTTAGAGACCATAAACCCAGTCTAGAATCAACCGCACCATTTGCTTCTGAGCAAAATTCAAAATGCTGATTTTGAGCTACAAACCCCTACATGGTTCAGGGCCAGGATATCAAAAAATGCCATCACTTCCTGGTTGTGCTTGCCTGGGAGATGATATCCTCATTGGAAACCTTGTTGCATTTTCCACCACCCTAAGGATGGTGGATCATAAAACTATCCCCAGAGGACGTGGGGCATCTTCATCATCTTAAGCATCCAAGAAAGCAGTCAAAAAACTGTTGTGGCTCAGAAAGTCTTTTGTACCTAAGATTGGCTTCACATTTGGGTTTTGGAGAATGTTTTATAGCTGTTTTAAATAACTTTTTAAATTGTTTTTTAATCATTTTAACCAATTTATTGAAAATGATTTTGGGAGCCTTGATATGGAGACAAATAATGAATAGAGATAGATAGATAGATAGATAGATAGATGATAGATAGATAGATAGATAGATAGATAGATAGATAGATAGATAGATAGATAGATAGATAGACAGACAGACAGATAGATAGATAGATCCAGTTTTCAAGCAAAGCTAGATTTAAACACACTCACCACCAGTACATCCCTCCAAAATAAGCACATTTAAGGCAAAATACTAATTTCTCAATCACCTGTGCTTAAAAGTAAATATTAAATTCATGGGATTTCCTTCCAACTATTTGGTTTTATAATTGTTACATTAAATAGACTTTGCTCAGCTGGGCAAATGTAATATGTGGTCCAACTAACTGATAAGATCCAGTTTTAATTCAAAATCTAGCCTATATAGTGATTATGATTTTAGATCCTTGACTTCATAACCTTAGCACTTCTCTGTAAGATTTCAATCTGTAGCATTACATTTACTTTTAAAATGTGGTAAGTAAACTTTGGCCTAACTTATTCATCTGAGCAGTGCCCTGGATTGGAGTCCCTGAAAGCAGGGATGTGGGAGAACCTTTGAGAAGGAAAGGAAAGGGCAGTATAAAAGGGAAGAGACGGTAAGTGAAGAAGACAGTAAAATGGAGGCGGAGGAGAAAGAGGTATGGACTGATGCTCAGGAGTGGCTGGTGTAGGAGGAGGATCCCTGGCACTGGGATATCCTCTCTTATTTCTATCTGTCTGATTTATGTGTGTGAATTGGTAGGGAATGAGGCTGGAGGGAGTGGCTGCAGACATAACACAGCAAGCCAACATGTCTACTGTTTAGAAGTAGCCAGATCTGTGTAGTGTACTTGGATTAGTAATACATTCTTTTCAAACTTAAAAGCAAAGTTAGCCCTTTTGTTCATTATGCTCTGGCTTTTCAGAAAGCTCTGTATTCATGAAGACAGGTTGGCAGATATGAGTTTAGGAGGCTGTGGGATTTATTCAGGAAACAGACGTGGCATGGTCATGAGGGAACATTTCTTTTCTTATAAGTATTGAGCACACCTTCTCACATGGATTTGTGAGACATTTTATTTGCATAAACAGCTGTCTTCTTGCCTCATTTCAGCAGCAACAAATAGCACCATCGCAAAGAACTGCCATAATAGATCCTATTCTTGTGCTTCAAACCACTCTCCTTCTCCTCCCAGCAGCTGCTTTCTACAACATCCAAGAAACAACAACAACACAAAAGCTTGCAGACCACAGGGGTGGGTGCAGGGGAGACAGGGAGCAACACAAGGATTATATAGTATTATCGTCCCATTGTGAATGTTGCAATGATGAGAAAATTGTCAGGCTTTGGTAATCTAAAAATGGAAGTGGTATTAAGAGAATGTGGGAAATCTATATTTTTGTTATGTTGTAGTCATTTCAATAAAGTTCACCTTGATTTGTCAGGCATTGCCTTCTCACCTAGCCATCAGAGAGGTTGTTAAGAGGAAGATGAGTGAAAAACAGTCATCCAATTAAACTACAAAATTCTGAAAAGGTCAAAATAGTACATGCTACTAGTGTAGTTCACAGAACAAATGAAGCATAAATGCCAGTATTTCATACTAGTAACAAAAATCACTGGAGAATGAAACTTAGGTAATTCTGTGCTGGTAAAAAAAGAAGTGACAGTTGAAGATTTACTTACTGTGCCTCCCCACTTTTTTTCAATGTTCAGAAATATAATGCTTTATGGTTCTGATAGGAAAGTCTTGAGAAATAGAAGAGCAAAGGATCATACATGCAAATTTCCACATATATTGTTGAGCTGTTTCTGTGATTTACGCTGCAGTGTTCCTGTTGGTGGCACACTGAAGTCTCAGCTTACTTAACCTCCTTAACATCCTGCATCCACTTTTGACTTAAATTCAGTTGATAGTCTCAACCTGAGTAAACCCATTGAGTCAATTTCTGAATGATGAGTTCATGCTTACATAAAGCCCATTGATTTAATGGGTCTGCTTTAGTTGGGATTGTCAATTGTACTTGGATGTTGGCTTTTTTCTTCTCATTCAGCAGAGTCAGCTCAAGGTATTGCACTCCCTGAAATAAATATCAGGATGGCACCTTCCCCTCATTTCATGTGCGGAATCTAACTGGGTGTGAATTTTATATCAACATTCAAAATGGGATAATGTCCTCCACTACACCAAAGATGCCAGGCTTTATTTGTGGGGCCTAGCACAGATGGTGGGATGTAGGCATCTCTGTCATTCAAGAGAGGGAAATGGCCAGTATGTCCAAGAGGAACAGTCAAAATGCTGCTGCTGCGCTGCTTTCACAGCATCTACCATCTGAGGTGATTGCCTCACTCTTGTCATCATTGGCATGTGTAGCCTACTGTGTTTCCTCCTTGGTGAGCTAATCAATGAATAGGGTCACAGCCTGTACTGGATGAGGTTACACTCCCTCTGAAAACAGAGGTCCACAGCTTGGGGTTGCTCCTGGATTCATCCCTGAGCCTGGATGCCCAAATTTCAGCCGTGGCCAGGAGTGCCTTTGCACAGTTAAAGCTAGTGTGCTAGCTGTGTCTGTTTCTTGAGAGGTCTGACCTGGCCATGGTGACACATGTCCTAGTTACATCTTGGCTGAATTATTGTAATGTACTCTACATGAAGCTGCCTTTGGAAAGTGTTCAGAGACTTCAGCGGATCCAAAATGCCACAGCAAGATTGCTAACAGGGAACATATAACCCCTCTATGACAACAGCTCCACTGACTGCCAGTAATTTTCCGGGTACAATTCAAAGTGTTGGTTTTAACCTATAAAGTCATAGACGGCTTGGGTCTAAGCTATCTAAAAGACCACATTTCCCTCTATGAATCTGTCTGGGAATTAAGATAACCAGGGGAGGCCTTTCTCTTGTGTCCCCACTACCTTCACAGGCGCATTTGGTGGGGAAATGGTAGAGGGCTTTCTCTGTTGCTGCTCCTAGAGTTTGGAACTCCCTCCCATGGGGAGCTAGGCTGGCCCCATCTTTGCTATCTTTCCGCAAGTAGGCAAAGACTTTTCTCTTCAGGCAGATTTTTCCTTAGTGACTGGTAGCCTAAGAGGGTTTTCTTTTCGAATGGATTGTTGTGCTTTGTGGTTTTTAAATGTGTTTTTAGTATTTAGCTTTTAAATATCTTTTAATTGTAGTAAGCTGCCTTGGGTCCTTTTCAGGAGAAAGGCGGGGTAAAAATATTTTAAATAAATAAATAATTAATAAGTATGAATGATGTTGTATGCCACATTGTCTTCTTGGTACGTTGCCTTTCCAGAATGATTATAGTGTCTCATATAGCCTGGTGTTTCTATTGAATCAGAAACACCATGTGATCAAACATCATGTAAATAGCTGATTGGAAGATTTACCTACAGAAGAATTGACAGTGTAGACAGAGCAAAACAGATGTCTATGCATGTCTAAAAGAGAGAGAATGAAAGAGAGCAGTAGTTTTTACATTTATATACAGAAATGTTCTGTTATTCTGGAATTGAGAAGCTGACAAAATAAGACTTGCAGCCTGTGAGGAAATCAGATGGGTTATGTCATTCTTCTCCAGGCTGCTCCAGGTGGTGCTTATCTGCATGAGAAAGACTTGTTTTGCTCTGTTCCAGAATGCACCAAGGACATACCACACTGAGCCCTAGACATCACATTCAATTCCTAATTGCTTGTTAGCAGAGATTCTCCTGAGAACTAAAAGGAGGGGGCTGAAAAAAGTTATATTTTGAGGGTGAAGTTACTGGACAAAGGACTTGAACTTGATTGGATAACATCATGTTGGGGGAACATGGATTTAAGATATAGCAAGAGGATAGTTAGGAGCATTTTCAAACTAGCTATTCATCTGTCTGATGACGATGGATTAGATGCAATAGAGACACAGTAGAAGAAACTCAGTCATGATTACTTAGCTGGTAAATAGTTTCTAGGCAGAAGTAGTTAGCTTTCATTATTTTATGGGGAAAGCTTTCATGGAACTTATTTAACTATCTGAATATGCATTGCTTATTGCTTTTGCATTGCTTTGGAATTGTACAACTACCTTTTTGAACTCTATACTTTTTCATAATTTTAATAAACTTTTTTATATTTTTACCCAAGTGTGATCCTTGGGGGGAAAAGGGGTTTGAGTGTCTAAAGAAGGTGCCTTGGTCAAGAGGCTACATTTACTACTCTCATTATTTTGGGTGGTATATCTTGACTGGTTGGTGTGCTGAGTACAAAGTACACAATCAGGAAACAGTTCTGTCTTGGGTTACAAGACAGGTGAAAACTAGGTTAGAAGCTTGCTCTTAGTGCTAATTCACACATCCTCCGGGTCTCACCCAGCTTGGGGTTCATAGGGTGGTGAGTATAGTTCTACAGAAGCTCCTTTGTCTAGTGGAATGCACTTAGGGGGTTCCTTACACAGCCCAGTCTTACAGACATTTACCCAAAAATAAATCATGCAGACCAGAATACTATTAGATGATTTCTACTTATGCAGCTAACTGCAGCTAATTGACAAGATGCTGGTTGTGTCTTGGTAACATGACCAGACAAGCAACCAACATGCAACTGGCAGCTTGCCAGTTAGACACAACAACTTCCTCTTCTGCTAGTTGGATTTTGGCCACTGTGTTCAGAAATTCTTACTCTCATATGCATTGGATCACAGCCTTAACCTTCATTAATATTGCTATCATTGTAAAATGTTCCAGTAAAATATCCTTGGGGCATTTTTAGAAATGACAGCAAGAGCACATTTTATTCTCCAGTGAGTCATTTCTGAGTATTTTTAATGAGTGACAGAAAGTGAAGCATTGTCATTTCTAAATCAGTTGTGTGTGGTGGTCGATGTGGCTTTCCTTTGATTTACAAATGAAGAAAAACAAAATATAGCACTCTTTGTTTCATTCTGAAAAATGCCCTAACTTCTACAGTTGTGATTTTATATCCATGATAAATTCAGGAGCTGACAAACATAGTACCTGATAATTAAATCTTTATTCTGTCCATTTTATCAATTGGAGAGGTTTTTGCTGATAAGATTTGCCATGGGCGTTTTCAATTGTTGCATTTTTAAAATCATTTGATGTGATTTATAAGCCTCTTTGATTTTTTCTTCTTCTTTAAACTTTCATCCAGGCCATTAAAAGTTTGCACTCAGTGACTGCTGAGTTATTTTCTGATCCCCGTGAGACTTCCACTTCACTAAAAGCTAGGAAAAAGGTTAGGCTTCAGGGTAGCAGAAGGACTGGGATTAAGGTTAGCACTATCTTCAGACAAAAGTGTAAGAATGAACTGAGTCATAAGCCCACTATGGGGTGAAGCACAGAGCCCAAAGGCATTAACACAGAGAGCACATGGACAGATTCTTTGAGATAAATCCCGCATTCACATGTTCATGTTATGGTGGGCAAAGAGAAAGAAAAACATGGGAAGAACATGCTTTTTACCCTAGGAATGAACTTTCCTTGCCTTTCCTGCTGCGAAGTTATTGATTTAATTATCAGTCTTGTGCCTGCAGCACCTGAATTTCAGATCCAGGGAATGGAAAGGCCAAGGGCAAACAGAATGGGTGGAAAGTGTAGAAGAATCAGTTCCTTGCATTGCCCTTTTAAAAAGGAATTAAAGAGGGACATTCCCTTAGTTAATCCCTTTTCAGATGCTACCTTAGGAAGCTGCCTGGAAAAAAGAAAGGGAAAAATAAAACAGAACATCCAGTCTGCAAATACTGCTGCTCTTCTGTTCTGCTTGCACAATTCAATGTATTAGCTGGCCTTCGTTATGTACCATGAAGCCACTTCTGATTTATGATCCCATGAATTAGTGACCTCCAGAAAGTTCCATCACCAGCACCGGTGCTCAGCTATTAGAAACTGAAGGCCATGGCTTCCTGTATTGAGCCAATCCATCTTGGTTTTTCAGTTCTCCTATAGCCTTCAATCTTTCCCAGCATTATTTCTTTTCCAATGAGTCTTGTGTACCCATGATGTGCCTAAAGTATGACAGGCTTTATTTCATAATTTTTGCTTCTAAGGAGAGTTCTGGTTTGATTTGATCTAGAACCCACTTATTTGTCTGTCTGGCAGTCCATAGCTGACCCTACTATTTCCATTTTCCCACTTGCAGAATGTAGTCTTCAAGGAAAGCTGCATGTAAACAAATACTTTTATAGACCTGGACAAGGTCTGAAAAAGCAGAGGACCAATAGGCCGTAACCTGTGCACCTTTATTTGGGCACAGAATAGGGTGGCCACTCCTCCATTGCCAAAAAGGATGACAGACATCACCAGAAAGGAAGACATGAAGGATAAAGAGCATAAAAAAGGATATTTTTCACAAAAAAGAGGACATGTTTGCTCTAAATTTGCATGTGTTAATTTAAACTGATATATGCCAATATCATCACAATTAGACATTATTGGTATAATTTAAGTGGAAATACACAGATAAAGATGGGATATACATCAAATAAATAAAGAAGGCATGTTAGGTAAATAGACCTAACAAATTACATCTTATTTTTTGGCTCCAAATTAAATATATTCCAAAGGATCAAGGAATATCTGTGGATAAGTTCACTGCACCCATTCCTCTTCAAATGAAGAATTTTTAATTGTCTAGAATCGAGATAAGCTCATTTCCACCTCAAGAGAAGTCTTCTGAATATCTTTCATAAATGTTTCATAAATCCACACCTTTTCTGGAAAGAGAATAAATTGAATAACAGGCAAGCTGATGCTACTGTATATTTTCTTTTTTATTATTGACCAAGCTTATATGTTATGCACAGGATAAAAATCATTCCAAGAGTATAATTTTTAAAAAAAATTCCAAAGATAACCAAGAGTATTACAACTGCATTTATTACTTAGAACATATGTATTCCTTTTTAGCATAAACTTAGTTTATGATATAAAAAATCACATAAAAGTTTACAGAAATGCAACATACTATAGTATTGTTATAGTATAAAATATCTTTCTCTTATCAAATTATCAAATAGCCAGCCAGTGAGTGAAGCTGTACTTCTTATGATTGGTGTTGCTCATGACATCATTTCTTCTGTTTCTGAACCTCATCAGCATTTGCCTTATCTGCATTTCCCTGCATTTCCAATGCCTCATCTGCATTTTCCTCCAGTCATAAAAAAAACTGAACTTACCTCTTCTTCAACCAATGATATCTTGCCAATACTTGGATAAGGTTTTATCTACTTGCACCAAACAGTTTCAACAATACTTATGAGCTCTTTAGTACTCTCTATATGCAACAATTACCAATTAATTTTGAGTTACATTCTTCTCTAGTCTATCTTCCATTTACCTTAAAAAGTTCAAAGGATCTTATCTATTCTCCTTTACTAACTTTGAGTGTCCATCTATGTCCTTGCCAAGTCGATCTTAGCATTCATTGATAGGTGTGATAGTTGTTCTCATTTGTCAAATTTAATTAGCTTTTGACATTTATTTTTTCTGTTCCGAGCTTTTTGTCATCTCATTGATACAGGCAGAACCAGTTAATCTTTACTTTTTACCTTTGGTCTATAACTGTTTCCATTAGATATGTTTTGTAGTTCATACTCTGACAAAACTCAACATGGCCTCTTGATAAACTGATCACAAGTTCAAGTAGTCCTCTTCAAAGACTTCTGACAATTTATGGATTAGAATTCCTAGATAATGAAGCCAGGAACAATTTTTATCTCATTTTGCTTGGCTGCCAACTCTCTAAGAAACACATTTAACAAGCTTTTGCTAGTTTTGTACCATTGCCAAGAATTCTTGTACCATTGCCAAGAATTCTTTAATAGGTCACTCTGTAATGTTCGAAGTCATTGAGCTATTTTTTTCTCTTTAGCGAAAAACATTCCTTTTTTCCTTTTGCGAAGGCATTTATTCATGACAATTACAATCAGATTATTTTTCTGCAGTGGTATCTCAGATACTTTTGACTGACTATTTCCATTCCTTATTTGACAAACCTAGTTTTTAATAACTCTCTGAAATGCTCTGCTCTGTGCTTTGTATGTTCTGCAATTTACTAAAAGGAAAATATATGGGGAGGGGCAGAGATTAATGTAGTTTTGTCAAAATGCCTAGCTAGGCAATGATCAGGGTTTGTTTGTTTTTTTAAAGACAAATGGTTCAAATAGTACTTTCAGAATATCTCCTGCTGGATTGGACCTTACATCTGAAATTCATACAGAATTCACATGACATTCCATATCCTTCCTGCTATGCATCAGCAATTATATCAGTATGTGTGGTTTGCTTTTTTCTTACAAAATGAACCCCCACCCAACTGTTCTACTTAAAAGATAACAGAGGGCTGATTAGACATTTTTGCCAACAAAGCCTCTACTACACACAAATACAGCTTCAATGTCTGCCTTTTGATTACAAGAGTTAACAGGGCTGTGTGCTATTACTAGAATAGTCATCTGCATTCTCAGTTCTTTGTACAGTGAACATGACAGTCTGGAACCATAATCCTTCTGGTTTTGACTAAACATGAACAAAAACCACCATGTGTTGATAATAGGCTTCCCTGCTTCTGGATTAGTAGAGCATTCAAGAATTCAGACCCATATAGAAGTCAATGGCTGTAGCTGGTATGGGCAATGGATTATTTAGCGGCTAATATTCATGGTCCCACTTCATGACCCAAGAAGTCTGAATATACATGGAGCCAAACTTACGAACAGGGCTTGACTTTACTCAGAAGTAAGCAACATACGGAGATCTGGGACACATTTTTCTGTCTTAGGATGTTCTTCTGATCGTATGGATCCCTGCAAATGCAGCTCCTCACAAAAAAAAAAGAAGAGGAAGAAGAGGAAGAAGAAGCTGGACAAGTGCAGAAGTCCTCTCCCAGTTATGAAAAGGAAAGTGACATATGTCTTTTTTCCTCCAAGCTTCCAGGAACAGTAATTCACCTTTATTGTCAGGGGACAACATTGTTAGAATTTAACAACTTTTGTATGCCACCTTTAAGAGTTTTTGGCTGGAAGGGACCTTTCTGGATTGGAATGACTGTCAATCAAAGCATCAGCAACAAATTGCTTCCTCTCTGCCTCAGATTTTGAACAAACCATGCCTCTCTACTCAATAGTCCTCTTCACTCTTTTGTCAGTCAGGGATCAGTTAGAGTTAGCTATGTAGACAGTTAAATCTATTTAGTTCAATCAGTCGTGTTGTTAGTCAGGAATGTAGCTATAAATCACTTAAGCTCTGTTCATGTCATATTTTTCTGCAATATGCCATTTTTTATCTATTCAGAACTGTGAGTAAACTGAATCTTTTATTATTTCTCTTACCAAAGGTCTCTGAGTGAGTTACTGAGATAGTAAGTGTCAGTTGATGAGGAGAAAAATACAATAAGGGATGGTCTACTAAGGGTAGCCTTGAAGCTAATTCTTCTCTGTACTTATTCCTCTGTGTAATTAGATATTTTTTAAGGCACAAATTTCCACACTTTGCCAAGAGAAACGTGGGGTAAATTGGAGTTCAGAGGAATTACCAGAGTTTAGAGTCTGCATTTCGTCCATTTGTAACTTCTGAATATACAACTCTATACCACTTGAATATACGTGTAGAGTCTTAGAGCAAATAGATCAATGGAGGATGCTGTAGCTACAGTCGTTCATACTGCATTGTCACATGTGGAGCAGCAGGGGAACTATGTACGGCTGCTTTTTGTGGACTTTAGCTCGGCATTTAATACCATCCTCCCTCAGAGGCTGGTGGTTAAACTAAGGGACTTGGGACTTCCATATTCCACTTGTATGTGGATAGACAGTTTTTTGTCTGAACGCAGTCAGAGGGTTAGAGTAGGTCAATATACATCTATGGTTCTCAGCCTTAATATTGGTTCACCACAAGACTGTGTGCTGAGTCCCCTGCTCTATACCCTCTATACATATGATTGTATTTCTATTTATAACAGCAATACCATCGTTAAGTTCGCAGATGATACCACAGTAGTGGGGCTCATCTCAAAGGAGAATGAGTCTGCTTATAGGGACACGGTGGAACGATTGGTAAAATGGTGTAGTGAGAATAACTTGCTTCTAAATACTTCAAAAACTAAGAAGCTTGTAATAGATTATAGGAAGAAGGGGGTGGATATTCCACCATTATTCATCAGTGGAGACTGGGTAGAAAGGGTGAGGGTTTTTTGTTTTTTGGGTGTCCATATTGAGGAGAACATGACTTGGAACGTAAATACCTCAGAGGTATTGAAAAAGGCTCAACAGAGATTGTACTTTCTAAGGATGCTTAGGAAGAATAACATCACTCAGAGACTGTTGGTGTCCTTTTATCAATGCTCAATAGAAAGTGTATTGTCATGCTGCATGTGCACGTGGTACGCGGGTTGTACAGTGGCCCAGAGAAAATCGGTCCAGAGGGTAATTACTACAGCACAGAAGATTATTGGGTGTCCCCTCCCCCACCTTGGAGGAACTGTACAGGTCCCGCTGTCTTAAAAAAGCACAAAATATTATAAAGGACACCTCCCACCCTGGATACTTTTTGTTTGAACTACTGCCATCAGGAAGACGATATAGATCTATTAAAACAGGGACAAATAGATTTAAAAACAGTTTTCATCCAAGGGCGACGACTTTGCTAAATTCAGTTAAGATTTAATCTGACTTATTGTAGAATTGCATGTGAATGTATTTGTTACCATTGTATTATGTTGGAATTTTATAAGGAGTTTATATGGAGTTTTAACTGAATGAGTGATGCACTGTCTGGATAGCACTCTGGTGATTTCGTTGCACATGCAATGACAATAAAGTGTCATTCTATTCTATTCTGTTATTCTATTCTATGAAATAGCAGCTTCTTCCTCCCTCCCTTCATGTTCTTACTTAACTTTTACTGCTAAGAAGCACACTGTGCTTTTCCTATCTCTTTCATCCCTTTCTCTCCCTTTTGGTTCTCCTACGCCTTTTCCCTTCCTTGCCTAAGGTTCTCCTTGTGGTCTGAACTCTGAATGTCATGTTAGGAAGAACAGAAGAACAGGTGAGTGTGATGCCTAATCCACTACACCAGTATGAGTACTAAAGCACTGTGAAGTTTTGGTTCAATTAGCAATTTCCCCTCCATGGAATCCGTAAACTGAAATCAAAATAGTTGTTGATGATCAAAATAAGCATATAGTTTGAGAGTTTGTGTCAGATTATAGAGCACCTGTTTGTTGCATCTGGCTCCAAGAGGAGTGATTTAATCCCTTATTTTAATGAGTACTCCATAAAACTCTTTGTCTTTTTACAATGCATTTAGAAAATGTACCATATTATAAAATAAAGTAAACATCCCACAAAGGATACTCAATAACCAATAGACGGTAAAAGAATTGTTTTGACAAGTAAATAGAAATGAAAAGTGTATGTTGTCAAAAAATATGATTTCAAAAATACCCTTTCCCCCTAAAAACAAAGAACACTTAAAAACAGACTCAACTGTTCCTCATGTGAAGTAGTAAAATTCTGTCAAAAGCCTTGCATATACAATTGAGTATTATTACCACTACCTTCACATCAAACCTCCCAAAGTATAAATAACCTACTTTAAAATATTAATTTCTATTATGTAAGTAATGAGTTGAATACTAGGAGAGGAGAGAGAGAAAAGACCACAATTTCCCAAAACAACCCCACACGTTGGAGCTGGGGCAGGGAAAGATAGGCCCAAGGGTAAGAACCGGGACAAATGGGTTTCTCACCTTGGTAAGAGTCTGAATATTTGAAAATTTTGGTATTTGTGGTTGTATATTCGATGTCCTGAATAATCTCCAAAAGAGTAGGAGCTAGAAACATGACTTTTTTTAATAAAAAAATTGATACAGCTGAAGTCCCAAATTAAATAACTGGATGAACTGTATGTCAGTGGGACATGCTGCCCAGGAATCCTAGAGGATGCAGTCCTGTCACTGAAATGGTATTAAAGTACATCACAGTTTAATACAATAAAAATATAAAATATCACTAGGAAAACCATTGAGAAGCATTAAAACAGCAGAACTAAACATATCCTTGCATAACACAATGACTGAGCAAATAAGTTTATCTTAATTAGTTGTCTCTTCTGACAATTGGAAGACACAGGTTGGTACAGGGACTTACATTGGTAATGCTAAAAGTGACCCTCTATGAACTCCTTAAATGTGTTATGTTGTCAAATGTAATTATAACATAAGGTAGCATAGAACTCTTATGTACTGCTAGACAGAAGGTAACTGCCAGATCTATGTCAATATCACTTCAATTTAGATGTAACTACACAGTGCAATCCTACACGTTTCCTCAAATTTCAGTCCCACTGAATTCAGTGAAGCTTGCTCCACAGTAAGCTAGTAAAGCAAGGGTGGGCAAAGTGCAACCCTTTATGTATGGTTGTACTTCAGCTCCTAGCCTTCCTCACCATTGGTTATGCTGCAAAGGGCTACCCATGGGAATGTAGTTTGACAAAAAGCTGCATGGCCACACTTTGCTCACCTACAGAATATATTTACAGGCTTAACTATGTTATGATACCATTCTCCTCCTCATTGTTACAGCTAGAAGAGCACAGGAAAATTACCACACTCTCTTAAGATTTATTTTTTTTCATAGTTGACTGCGAGGATCAGGCTGAATCTTCATTGATTATACAAATCTGTTGGTGAACAGGGGCAGCTCACCGACAGGCCCTGTTTCATAAACATTAAAATGTAGCTGGCATGTTGATAGAAAAAGACACTAGCCTGTATCTTTTTCACTGTGTTCTCTTTCAAGAACCATTTTTATTGACTAGTAGCTAGCAATGCTTGTTGTTACTTCTTCCCTGGGATAACTTCCTGAAAATTTAACTTAGTTTGGTTCGGTATAATGTTCTAAAAGAGTAAAAAATGTTATTGGAAGAAACTACAGTGTGAAATAACTGAACAAAGAACAGAACTATGGGTTTAGCAAACCAATCAGATAGCAAAAGTATCCTGTGCTGAAACACAATCTTCTACTGTTGTTTGGACAATAAGAATTTCATCTGTCAGAGAGAAACCATTTGTACGGCAGAGATAGATTGTCTGGAAAGACAGAAAAGTAAGATCAGTAAGAGAGTCAATAAAATGATGGCCAGAGAATACCAGCTGGATTAGTATTATTGTGGTTTTTTGAACTGCAAGGTAGGAAAGGAGAAGAAAAATACAATATTTTACAATAGCAAAATAAATAAATAAATAAAAATTTAAAAAAAGCCTACACATATTAAAGACTAACAAAAATGAAAAATTCAGGAGCCAAAGAGAGATTACTAGCATCAGGCTGTATAATAACAGGCACGTAATAGCTGCCAAATTGAACTCACTTTTTCATGAGTACATTTATTACACTAGAGTTTTACTACTGTTATTTGTGGAAAAGCAAAGGTGTCATGACAAACCATACTTAAATGGGTTTACAAGATATGCTAGATCAGCTGACCAGAGTAGATGCAGAGGAAAGGCACTCATAAATGTACAGCATGAGCAAGAGAGAAGGAAAGGCCGTCACAGGCAACAGCAGCTATAGGAAAGGTAGAGAGCAAAGGACAGGTGGCAGATAAGAGTATTACATCTGTAACAGCTGCATGGTACTAGGGAGGTATAACATTATCATCTCCATTCTTGAAAAAGCTGTACTTGCTGGATTTTGTCTATGCAGATGGATGAGAATTTTGTATGGCTTACATATGACAAAAACGTACTAGCAGATTTCTTTACAAATTCAGTGTAAAGAACTTGAGAATTTATTTATTTATTAAAGTGGGAGAAATCAGTATTTCATGCCTAAAATAAGCAAAACTTATTCATTGTTTCAGTTTTGATTTTAAGATCTGCATGTTTCACAATATAAGAAACAGATAAGTAAATCATGTGAAAATCAAAAGTGCTTCTCTAATTTTGTCTGTTTCCTAGATGGTACTTTAATTCTTAAGGCAGAGACATTAAAGAGTCCCCTGAAATCTAATTTTAGAGTGAATTTCATCTGGGGCTAAAGTCAGAATGGACAACAGACTCAAATTCTTGCATATTACACAGATCCTTTGGATATCTGGAGGCTAATTTCTCATGCAGGCTACCATCATTTACTCAACTAACTGGAATCTTGTCACATCCTCAACAGTTCCACTTCAAAATAGGAGTCAGAGGTTGCTACTGCTCCAGTCAGCTTCAGGCATCAGTCCTTGCCACTATCTCATGACAATAGTGTTTAAACTCAGCAGCTTTTCACAGTGCATACTCACTCTCTTTCCATCCAAATATAGCTGCCCTCTTTTCCATCCTTGTGTCACCTTGAAATCCTTCTTTTGGTAGGAAGAATGACTAAGATGTATCAAGCTTCCTTGTCAATCTGGCATGGCTCATGGACCTGGACAGGGGAGACATCCCACCCTCAAAAGTAGGGAAGATGTACTCTCCTGCACCAGTCAGGAGCTACCTTCATTGCCAACATGCCTATAGCCATTTCCTGGCAATATTCTCAGAAGGGGGG
The DNA here is from genome assembly GCA_037013535.1 of Intellagama lesueurii. Taxonomy (NCBI): domain Eukaryota; kingdom Metazoa; phylum Chordata; class Lepidosauria; order Squamata; family Agamidae; genus Intellagama; species Intellagama lesueurii. The sequence continues at coordinate 50,022,946 of JBAJHW010000003.1, read as the reverse complement.
AAAAACAGTACTATGTTGCTATTATAAGTTGTTCCTTAGGACACTTTTGTTGGTCTTGTAATCTTGGACAGACTTCATATGGCTCCTTGTACTTCAGGAGAGTCATTGTTAGGGTCAAAGGTATGATACTTGAACAAAGCCTCAGATAACTATAAAATCTTGTAATACCCCTTGGTAGTTTGGGTTTGCGGTTGTCCATCACAGCTGGCATTTACCCTGAAAGGGTTAATTCCAGTGTAAACCAGATAATCATGATAATCATATCAAAGCTCATCTGGGTATCAGGGTATAATCTGCTTCATTGTTGGAATGATTCCAGGTAACATCAGCTCATCTGTTTCTACAGACTTTATTCATCTACATTGCTTCTGACAAAGTTGTTAAAAGATGTCACTTTTTGAGAAGTCACAGTCATGTTACAGTATCTTACAAATAGCTTACAGCTATGAGAAGACTGAGGCAGAAATGCTTAAAATTATTTGAAGACTGGACTTAAGTTGCAGGCAAATGCTTAAGTCAGAAAAATAGATTTCATTATAATAGTTTAGGTATAAATGTCACAGACAATAACGTATTTTTCAAAACAAAAATATAGGAGCTTATAGTCTGAAAAGGCGCATCTTGTAAAAAAGAACTATAAATATAGAAATAAATTTCTTAGCCTTTTAGCATATTCAGACACACAAGAAAAATACTGAACAATGTTCTCAACCAGTCATGCCATCTATGTGCCACTTTACATCTATGGAGGGAAAGCCATGATGTCTTTATCTGTGCGTGTTGCTGGCTTCTGGAAATGGAGCCTGCTGATGTGTCGTTGACTCCTGCTCTTTTATGTTTGGTGCCCAGTGCCTGGTATCTGGTATCTATGTTGTTGGTATCTGGTGTGTGTATGTGTGACTATGTCTTGCTTCCTCGTATTTATATTTCCCTTCAACTGTCAGCAATCACAGCATATGAAATACATCTTTTGAAATTCCTATGGGAATTTACATTGCATTTGCCAACCCAGTAAACCACTAGGAGCCTGGACTGTTTTCGGAGCAAACTGCCAAGAGCTCAAATTGCTGGTGAATAAATTTCGTGAGGTGCCAATTTGCTATACTTGCATTACAGTACTCTAAGAGTTTCATGGTCTAGGAATCATTGTTGTATTGTCTTATCATTTGTTTATATGTCCATGCTCAAGTGTTATCTTGCTAGGAGTGAGACAATGTTATTTTTCATTGACCTTGCTTTCTCTGTGATGGCTTAGGTGGAGAGTTAGCTGATGGGTTTGCAGTGACCTTTGGTATATTGCTGTTCATATCTCATTGCCCCCTTATCCCGGAATAATGACGCGAGACCAGAAATTATGGATTAAACACGGGCCACACTTTATTGAAATAATCAATCTTGCCAATCCTTTGGCAAAAGGGGGGTCCTGCCATAGTGTGGACTCAGGTTTAAACACATAGGTCTGAACGGACCCTTAAACAAATGGGCGAGTCCCTGGCCCAAGTTTTCGCAGCCGTGAAGACAGCGAGAAACCCAGCCAGCCAAAATTTGACCACCCCTGAACCTCAAGCCACCCTCTCCTTGTTGACTGTAGGTCCAGGTGTGGCCCCAGCGCATCTTTCCCCCCCCCCAAGCACTGTAATCGCATGATCTGCAGCGCTGGGAGTTCAGATGAGCTATACATTACCTGATATTGCTATGGGACTCACCAAAAGACCTGTTTAATCCACACTACCCACCACTGTATATGGACTAGCAATGCTAAGTCCCATGCCCGCCATCAAGCTCCCCAAGCTCCAACAGGAGGACCCCCTTGATGTCTTCAAGGAAGACATCCAAACCTTGTTTGGACAGATGTACACCATCTGACCGAAAAAAACTCAGGCCTATCGATGCGGATCCTCTGGTGACCAATCACCAATCCAAGGCCGCTGCAAACAGCTCTGCAGACTTCCCTGTTAACACTCCTTCGGGCAGTGTTTACGGGCAAAAAATTCATTGCATCCCTCCATACCAGCCGAGGGACAATAGTTGACCAAACAATATGTATAGACGGGTACGTGGCCCTCAACCAAGTGAGGTCACAAATCACTTCAATGATCAAGGCCTTTCCACAGTGCCTGGTCAGATCATTACCACCCAGGTATATTACCAACACCTCTGGGGGATGGTGACCGAAGGCACAGCAAAGCTGGCTCCACAGCATTCCCCGGCGCCCTCTCCATTTGATATGGGCCTGCGCTTCAAGGCCAAGACTGCTCCCCCAAGGGGACATGGCAGCGTACAGTGCTGCCCAAAAAACATAGCTGTGGCCCACGATCATGATGTGTCTTCTCCTTACCACCACCATGGTACCTGCAAAATACAAACAAACCAGGCCCCTGCCTAGACATTAGGAAGTGTCCTGATGTACCTACAATAAGAAGATGAAGCCCACCATCCTATCTGTTTGATATCCTCTGGACGGTAAGCTAGGGCTGCCGCCGTAGACACCACCCCAATTCTAAAGGAGTGCGTACCAAATCTCAATCCTTGGACTCCTACTTTATGTAGTGCCAAATCCGTCAACTTCCAGAACTGGTACTTTGTCAAAGGGGAACTGTATAAAGAAATATCCTGTGTCAGGTCCTCTAATTTTTAAGTATGCTTCCATAGCTTTCACTGGGCAAAGCGCTTTTGTGCAGCAACGAGTCAGAGTAATACATGCTCCTTTGTCCCACTGATCAGCCTTGGATCGACGAATGTGAATCTGAACTGTTGCATCGACTACCCTAACATCCTGCCATTGTAAAGCGACCCTACTTTTGTCCCCTTTCCAGAGGTGACTACTTCGCTAATCCTGAGGGCACCAAAGAATGCTAATAAAGACACTGCCCTGAATAAAACAACTTCATAATCGTCCCTACAGAGAACCTCCCACTGCTTACAAATGGCTTCTAACAGCTCAGGTGATATGGGAGCTCTTGTGTCCTTAACTCTGCCCCTTTCCTTAGACCAAACTTCAATCAATTTCCTAATGCGGTAGTCTGATGAATAGTCCTGATACCCATTAATTTTTGCACAGAAAGCCAGCGCCGATAACCTACCCTGTATAGTTCCTGGCACCAAACCTTTCTTATTTAAATACACTATAAACTGCTGAAGATGTTCAACTGGGGCAGGCCACGTTGGGTCCAAGCCCACTAGGTCTCTAAATTCCTGAAACTCTGTACTCACTGCAGAGTACCCTTTTTGTGTCCTTGGTGCCAGGGCCATGCCTATTGCCCTTTCCGCATCATCACGCCAATTTACCAGACCTCTGGGGGAAGAGTCTCCGGGAACTCGTTGGCTCCTGGATCTAACTCTCTGAACTGCTCGATCTGTTGGTGTGATAATGCATCCGCTAAGCTATTGTCTACGCCCGGGACATGCCTGGCCTGCACCAGAATATTAAATTTCAGGGCACGCAATGTGAATGCCCTGACCAGTATCATGACCCTTTCTGAATGTGATGTGAGATTATTAATTATATAGACCACCGCCTGATTGTCACACCAAAAACGGACTACCAAATTGGCCCATTCACTCGCCCACAGCCATAAGGCACTAACTATGGGAAAGAACTCCAAAAAAAGTCAGATCTCTGGTGATTCCAGCATGGTGCCATTCCTCTGGCCACTTGCCTGCACTCCATCGTCCTCTAAAATAGATTCCGAACCCTAATGAGCCTGCAGCATCTGACTGGACCTGAAACTCGGCCTTGAGCAGCCTGAGTCCTCTCCAAAAGGAAATGCCATTGAATTCAGCCAGAAACTGACTCCAAACTTTCAAATCCTCTCTCATACCATTGGTAACCCTAGTCCTATGGAACAGATGATGTAACCCTTTCATTGCAGTGCAAAGCCGCCTTAGAAAGGTGCGACCCGGCACCACGACTCTGCAGGCAAAATTTAAATGACCTACTATCTCCTGAAGGTCCTTCAGGGACACTTTTTTTCTTTTGTAGCATCGAGGCTACCCTGGCCTTAAGGTCAGCCAATTTAATGTCTGGTAACCTAGACGTTTGTTGTACCGTGTCCAATTCAATGCCTAAAAACGTCAGGGACATGGTCGGTCCCTCCATTTTTTCCTCGGCCAGAGGTAAACCTAGCTTATCTGCCATTGAACGAAAGGTATCTAGGATAAATTTACACCGTCCCGTGTTCCTTTCACCACAAAAAAGATAATCATCCAAATAATGGGCCGTATTTTTACATCCCACTCTACACCTGAGCTTCCACTCAAGAAAAGAACTGAAACTTTCAAATGCTGCACATGAAACAGAGCAGCCCATAGGTAATGCTCTATCTATATAGAAAAAACCTTGAAAGTAAAATCCTAACAGCTCAAAATCCAGCGGGTGGACTGGCAAAATCCAAAATGCTGATTTTATGTCACATTTCGCTAATTCTGCTCCTATACCACACCTACGGACCATGCTAACTGCCTCATCAAAAGAGGTATAGCGCACGGTACAAAGTTCCTGAGGGATGACATCGTTAACTGAGCCCCCCTCAGGGTAAGACAGATGATGGATCAATCTGAACTCACCTTGTGCCTTCTTTGGTACTATTCCTAAAGGCAAAACCCGCAAGGTCTCCAAAGGAGCTGTTGCAAACGGTCCCAGCACTCTCCCTTCCTGTACCTCCTTGGCTATCTTTTCTTGAACTACCGCCTCCATGCTGTACACCGAATTAAGGTTTCAGGCAAAGCATGCTGTGTGTTGCCCTACCGCTGGTATCCTAAAGCCTTCTTTAAAACCTTCTATTAAATAACTGGCTTCATCCTTCCTGGGATAATCGTACAACCATGTTTCCAAAACTATAACCTTAATTGGGCTGGGGCCCTTTTCCAGGGTTACCCCCACCCCCATTGGGTTTCTTCACACTTCCGGGGCCCTTATTCTATCTTGGGGCACCGGCCCGGAAACATGTGGTACTGACGTTCTGCCTCCCGCACACTGTACACTCGTGTCTGAACCTGCAAGGTTTCTTGGAGCACCCCGCAGAGTTGTACTCCCAGCAGAGCAGGGAGTACAACCAACAGGTGGTTGAACCACCTGCCCCGCGCTTACACGAGGAGTCCAATTCCGAGTAGTCTTCCTGATCAGGTGCCCACTATCGGTCCTGTCCCCTAGATTGGGTCTGGCAGGAGTCATAGACTGCAGCCAGAGTCCCGGCAGTGGCTTGTCCCAATGAAGATTTGGGTGAATTGCGTTTCTCATACGGAACACTTCATCATAGGCAAGCCATGCCTGCCCTGCAAAGTCCACATAAACCCTATAGATGAGGTCTAGGTATTGAAATAAGGATTGAGCCCTCCAAGGCTGGGCCTTCACCACCACCCTGGCATATATTAAGAATCCGGGTAGCCAATTTGACCAAGTCCTCTCCATTCTCTTCCGCCTACGTCTCTCTTTGTCCTTCTCATCTTCCTTATCAATATCTTTCTTTTCTACATCTCTATTCAGTAACTCGAATAAATCTACATATTTACCTTTCAAATCTTCTCTTTTGTCTCTGGGGTGAGGTGGCCGCCCAGGGGCATCACACGATCCCCGAATGGCAAAGCTTGTAATGACACGGTATTATAACCCATGTCCAGAACTGAGGGTTACGGCCACACACCAACACCAGCAGCCGGAGTTATCGGGGCTGGAAATGTAGGTTGCGTGCATGGCATGGCCCAGCTGCCAAATTGGGAGCTCGTACCAGGCCAGGAGGCACTAGGAGCTGCAAAATTCTGAATATGATATGGTTGATAATATGGCGAAGCAAATTGTCTGCTGCCTGGCCAAGGCCACGCAGGCAGTGACGATGAGGTGCCGTGCATAGTGGTGTTTCCACTGCTTGGCCAAGGCCAAGCCGGGAATGGTGTCCTGGTACCAGATGTAGTGGGTTGTCCACTGCCTGGCTCAGGCCAGGCAGGGAACTGCGTAGAGGTGTCGTGTAATAGGAGACTCACCAACCAGAGGCGTCACAACAGGCTCCTCCCTGCCATACACAGCTTCTGGGCCAGCTTCATTCAGTGTCTTCTGCCTGCCCAAGGCCGATGAACTGGATGCTGCAGTGATCGGGGTAGACCTCCCTTTGTCTGTGCCCTGTTGTGACGCCAGTACCGTCGCCCCATCTGCGACCTTTCTAGATGACCCCTCCGCCCATTGCTCAGCTTCTAAAACAGCAAACCTGGTCATTAGGTTGTTGGCCAGAGCTTTGAGCTTAGCCCTGCAATGACTTTTAGAGTCCCTAGCCGACCGGCGTGGCTGCACCTGGCTGAACTGAGGGGTTGTCTTGGCTGTTCTTTCAGCTTCTAGAGCTGCAAGTTTGTCCTGGAGTTGTTGCCATATGGGCCAAGACTCCTCGTCTGAGGATCGCTGGGATGGTGACACCTGAGGTACTGGCTGCCTTTTGTTTGGTTGTTTTCCCTTCCTTGTACCCTGATCCTTCCTTGAGGCCAATTTGCAGCCTAAAATGCGGTCTAAATATTATAAGAGAAGGGCACAGGAATAATTACAACGAAGTGTTTATGAAATACTTAATTAACCAACTTATATCACACTTGTGTAAATATTGGTATCAATTGAAGAGCTAATGTATTAAACCAGTTAGAATTGATTAATCAAGCACTTAAATACGTATATTAACTTAAGATCCTAAGTACCTTAATCTATTTACCTAAGTAATTACTTAACTTTGTATATATTCAAATAAAATCCCACTAGTCCAGGCAATTATTAGTAATTAAACAGTATTAAAACCGAATAAATTTAAATATTAATAAAATATAATGTATCCAAAACAAATCAATTTATTTGAGTGAGACCTGTAATTAGCTAAAATCCTCTTTTCTTTTCTTTTTTTTAAATGAGATTTTACTGCAACTTAAAAGTAGCTTGGGGAAAATAGGAACTAATTTTAAAAGACTCAATCAATTAGTAAAACAATCCTACTAAGTCACAATTAAGGTAATGAAAAAATGCAAGAGCCTATGCAACACTGGAGACTGGGATCAAAATGACGTCCCCTAGCAGCAGTGAGCTCGACCAATCAACAAGTGCCTGGGGATTCAAATCCAGGCAGCACTCAGAGTCTCCAGTCACCACTCAAAATCAAAGGGGGAGGGGAAAAAGGGGGGATGGCACGTTGAGCCCAGAAAGCGAACCGCACTACAGCTGAATCCACTGCAGGCGCCGCAGAATTTACAAGTAAACCTCCTCTTCTTATTGTCTAATTACTCTAATTATTTAACAAGCCGAACGCGGCCACTTACACAATATTTATGCTAATTCTTTACGTATATCGCCTATCTTATTTTCCTTCCTTTATTTCTCCTTGTCTCTTTTCTTTTCTTTCTTTCTTTTTTTTAAATCAGCCAAGGGTTGCTCGCGCTGCCGCGCGGCTTCCACAAGCTGCACTTTCACTCCCTCCCACTACCTTTGATAATGTAAGCAAATAAATTCAAGAGCAATAAAGAAACGACCAACAAACAGGATAATTAAAATCGATCTAAATCAGAAACAAATGTCAGCCAAACCGAGGGGGGTAGCCGATGCTACTCCCCCTGATCCCAATCGAAGAGTTGCACAGGCCTCGTTAACAACTACGCAGTTGTAAAGAGCAGAGCAGCCAGACTCCTCCTTCGACTGGGTGCCAGCAAAGGAAGAGGAAGAGGAGAGGGGGGAACGGTCTTTAAATAACCTATCGTTCCCCCCTCTCCCTCAAGCTGCTCACGCGAGACTATGAGATCTTGCATCCTCCGGGAAAGAAGACAAAGGCAAGCCGTGCTGCCGAAGTGTGGCTCTGCAGCAGCTTCATCATTGTGTTAAGCAAAATACACATTTTCATGGTTGCATTTTTACAGCCCCCCCTAAAGTATTTTAGTACTCTATAAATACACAATTTCAAACCTTGGCAGGCATGATGGCGGGTAACATGCGAAGGACACAGAGGGACAAAATCAATCATGCCTGAGTTTGGGAGCTACTCAGGGACAGATCTGCTAAGTTATTGGATAGCAGGTCAGTGGGAAATACCAGTGATCTCCAGACAGGACCAGAAAAGAATCCTGCCTGATTCCCTGGAGATCTGCTGCCTCTAAGAGTTGACAACACTAGATTAGATGTACCAATGGTCTGACAGTATAGTTCCCAGTCTTGGTGTATTCTGCACATTCACACATTCAGCAGGTATGGGTGAGAATCAGTACCATCTTCAGAGTTCTCTGGTTTGTTTGTTAATTATTTAATTTATATCCCATCTTTCAGTACATATTTTTTTTCTATTTTTCCACCATCATATCAGATTTTGGAAAGGGACAGATTTCAGGAAAAAATTGTTTTCCAGTCTGTCTTTAGGTTTAAGGAGGAGTGCATGTGATATGTCTGAAATGTGAACTGAACGGATTTTCACCCAAGCCTAGTAGCAACTCAGTGCTAATAGTGACAACAATATAAACAGCACATCACAGGGCTGTTACGAGGTCCATGAAGTTGGTATAGATAGTGGACAACTTTTTCTGTGTGAACTTTGTGTAAACCTAAGCTTAGTTCTGTTGGGGGCATACATATTATAAATAATTTATTTATTAATAAAATAATGATAATAATGATGTACCATTAAATCAATTCTAATTTTATGGCAAATCAATTCTAATTTATGGCAGCCTTTTCCAGGGTTTACAGTACTCAGAAGTGGTTGACTGTTCCCTTCTACAGAGAGTGTTTTGGGACTGAGCAACTTGCACAGGGGAGGCCTTCCTCAAGGTTCCACCACCCTCACAGGGGCATTTAGTAGGAACATGGGAGAGGGCCTTCTCTGCTGCCTCTCTAAGACTCTGGAACTCCCTCCCACAAGAGGCCAGGGTGGCCCCATCTTTGCTGTTGTTCTGCAAGCAGACAAAGACCTTTCTCTTCAGTGACTGGCTGAGATAGTTTTTTAAAATGGATTGTTGTGCCTTATTGCTTTTAAATTTCTTTTTAGTCTTAATATTATTTAATTTTATTTTATATTTGTTTAATTATTTTATACTATTTTTATACTTACTGTTTTTAGCTTTTAAATATTATCTTTTATTGATGTCAGCCATTTTGGGTCCTTTTTAAGAAGAAAGGTGCAGTAAAATATTTTAAATAAATAATAATCAATGCATGATGCTCTTCCTCCTCACTTTTGTGAAGCAGATCAGGCAGAGAGAGTGACCGTCCCAAGGCCTTTTCCTTGAGTTTCATGGCCTTAGCAGAACCTTAAATCTGAATATCCCAGGTCCCAGTCCAACAAGCTTCACAATTACACCACTCCACTGGTTGTCATGTTACAACAATATCAGAGCCAACTACTTTTTGTACTTTCTTCCAGCTAAATGAGATTTTATAGCATTAGGCTTTTTAGTCTGTACATCATTCTAGTGCACACAGAGAACAAATCTAGGGGAATAGCATTGCTTCTAAAATCAACTGGTTCAGCCATTCCCATGGCAAGCACAATAAAGATGTGTCTTTATGTTACTAAGAAGGTCAGTGTGAAGAGAATATTAAGTTAAAATTGTGTCTGTATGAAATCAAATGAAGAAGAAAAAAACTGCAGACATAATTATTTCCAAGGAAAATGGAAATACTTCTGCTCAGGAGTTAAATTGAAAGAAAGAAAAAAGGGGGAAACATTTATTTCTTCATTTCCTACCTATTTGAAGTACACTCAATTTAAGAGTCCTTTGTTCTGTCTGTCACAGATTTAATAATAACATCCATTACAGAACACATTTCATACTCAAGTATTCCAGAAGATAAAGACATACAAAAATCTTTTTCAAAACATACACACAGAAAACTATTTCAGCAAATGTGTTAAGGCCCTGATCCTGATAATTTTAAGAATGTGGAAAGTTCCTTAAAGTGAGAAAGAACAGATAATGAGTTTACACAACAAAAGTTGTACATGGTCAGATCTCTTTCCTGTGAAACATTAAATTGTACATTGAGTGAAAGAAGAATAATGGTCTGGATTTAGGATCTGCTTTTAATGAATAGAAGGGCCCTGCTTACAGAAGGTGTGTCTGTACAGGAGGAGTGTATCTTTTCCCTGCACTGTATTTGGCAAAGTTCTTCAGATGTCTGTATAGCATTTTCAGGAAGCTGGATGGGCTGCTGTGGGGAAAAGAGGTCAGGAAAGTCCACTTCAGTTAGCTCATTTACATTTCCCAAAATCTGGATCTAAACCAAGTTATTAAGTTTGAAGGAAAACAAAAGATGTGTTTTTAGCATTTGCCTTATTGAATTCACAATCACATCGAAAGGAAGATGTCACATTATTGTCAATGCTTTCACCATTGGATGGAAACATCTTGAGAAGAACAAGTTCTACATACAAGCAGCATGAACTTGTCTGAATCCCATCCAGTGTGTGGATGGAGGTGGAGCAAAGCTGATGGAGACACACCAGTGAAGGTAGGACCATCAGATGTGGATATACTTTCCACAAAAGGAACACCTGCACAAGGTGCACTTATATAGCAGAAAGTATACTTAGTCAACTTGGAGCTGAAAACTAGCAGTAATTTTCAAAAATTATGTATGGAGCATATCATTAAACAGACAGTTTGTTATTACTTAGAAAGCAATGCCGTCATTGCTAAAAGTCAACACAGGTTTCTCAAAAACAAGTCATGCCAGATTAATCTGATATCTTTTTTTGGTTGAGTTAAAGGCTTGATAGATGAAGGGAACGCTGTGGATGTAGCATATCTTGATCTCAGTAAGGCCTTTGACAAAGTTCCCCATGATATTTTTGCAAGGAAGCTAGTAAAATGTGGGCTAGACAATGCTACTGTATGGTGGATTTGTAATTGGTTGACTGACCGAACCCAAAGGGTGCTCACCAATGGCTTCTCTTCATCCTGGAGAGAAGTAACTAGTGGGGTGTCTCAGGGTTCTGTTCTGGGCCCTGTGCTGTTCAACATCTTTATCAATGACCTGGATGAAGGAATAGAGAGTATGCTGATTAAATTTGCAGATGATACCAAATTGGGAGGGGTTGCTAATTCCCCAGAGGACAGGATTAAAATTCAAAATGACCTTGACAGATTAGAGTCCTGGGCCAAAACTAACAAAATGAATTTCAACAGGGAGAAATGTAAGGTCCTACAGCTACGCAGAAAAAATGAACTGCACAGATATAGGATGGAAGACACCTGGCTAGACAACAGTACCTGTGAAAGGGATCTAGGAGTCTTGGTAGACCACAAACTGAACATGAGTCAGCAGTGTGATGCGGCTGCCAAGAAAGCCAATGTAATTCTTGGTTGCATCAATAGGAGTATAATGTCTAGATCAAGGGAAGTGATAGTACCACTCTATTCTGCTTTGGTCAGACCTCACCTGGAGTATTGTGTCCAGTTCTGGGCAACTCAATTCAAGTAGGATGTTGACAACCTGGAATGTGTCCAGAGGAGGGCGACCAAAATGGTCAAAGGTCTGGAAGCCATGTCCTATGAGGAGCGGCTTAGGGAGCTGGGAATGTTTAGCCTTACAAAAAGAAGGTTAAGAGGGGACATGATAGCTATGTTTAAATATTTGAAGGGATGTCATGTTGAGGAAGGGACAGGTTTGTTTTCCATGGCTCCAGACACTAGGACAAGGAGCAATGGGTTCAAATGACAGGAAAAGAGATTCCACTTGAATCTCAGGAAGAACTTCCTGACAATCAGAGCTGGTCGGCAGTGGAATATGCTGCCTCGGATTGTGGTGGAGTCTCCTTCTTTGGAGGTTTTTAAGCAGAGGCTGGATGGCCATCTGTCGGGAGTGCTTTGATGGAGTTCCTGCATGGCAGGGGGTTGGACTCAATGGCCCCTGTGGTCTCTTCCAACTCTGTGATTCTATGATTCTATGATCTCTCCCCTCCATCACATGCATTCATTATAAAAGGAGATAACGCTTTGTGCTTCGACATTGTACCAAACTTTGGTGATTTAAGAATGGATCATTTTTATTGAAACTATCGCATTCTTTTTGAGAACTTTGAGAAATCTGTTATCTACTACCTTACTTGTTTGTTTTCTTTTGTAGATAGACAATGAATTAATTTCTTTCAGTAAATAAGCATCACGTGGGTTTGTAATGGATTTTTCTCTATAAATGCAAGTAATTATATTGAAAGATTTTTCCATGGATTTTTACAATTTTGTGGCCATATTTCATCCAATAGGTGTGTAGGCATATTGGGGATCTAGTAGGACTTCCAAGATAAGTGAGATATTTAAGGAAGGTTTTTACCAGTGCCACTCCCCAGTGAGCTTCCATGGCTGAGTAGGGATTTGAATCAATGTCTCCTGAGACCTAATCTATCATTCTCTCCACTATACCACACTGGCTATACTAATGTGTTATAACTGCATTTTACATACAACTATATGTATTCTTATCATCATCATCATCATCATCACTGTGTGCTGCCCAGTCAATTCTGACTTGCAGCAACCCTTTTCAGGGTTTCTGAAGTGGCTTACCACACATTCTCATATTTTTCGTAATAAAACAGTTGTGATTTTCTAGTATTTTGGTTGTGTTTTTTTCTGCTTCTTTTTCTTCCTAGTCACTCGAATAGCCACCTTCTTCCCCCATGCAGAAGTGGCAGGCATTCCCCACCACTGATCAAACAGGAGAAAGTAGCAACAAAGGCAGCAGGCTCTGTGCCTGCTGGATGAAATAGAAGAGGAGAAGGCAGGCACTGCCACCTCCCCAAGACAGAGATTGGGGATGGGCGGGGGAGGAGGAGAAAGTGATGATCAGCCCCCTGGCCAGCAACTACAGTGGCAATAATAATGATGAACAAACCCTGGAGGGGGAGAGGAGGAAGATGAAAAGAGAAAGAGAGGTTCCTTCACAGCATATGCTTCCCAGCAGAACTGGCTATTTCTTAAATCAACACTTAGAAAATTGCCTGCCATAATGCTTTAATTCTGGGCTCCAGAGATTTATACCAGCCTCCTCCTCTTTCTCATCTCTTCTTTTCTTGGTGTTGGCCATCATGACTGCTATCATTGTGATACTGCTACAAGGACACTCATCATTGCCATATCCCACCTTTTTCTTAGGTCAGAAGAGAGATAGTGCTGGAGACGGTGCCGCCTCCAAAGTTGGAGGCAACAATTGGAGTCCAGGGCAGCGGCCATCATTCTAGGGCAGGTCATGAATGAGAGAAGAGGCAAATTTACTGTGCCCAGTGTTCCACCACCTAAGGTAACTGCCTCACTTAGTTTTATGACAGGGTCAGCTGTATGTAGCAATGGACTCCACAATTTTATCTGCATGCTGTTCAGCAAAGACTGGAGCAAAGAATTGCAGCCTTGGAAGTGTCAGGCAGCTGACTCCTTTCAGCCTGAGAGAGACTGAGGTGTGCATAAAAGTGCAGACTTTAATTCTTTCTTTCTTTCCTTATTAGTATCAGAGTTTTACACAATTTAAAATTTTAGACATATATGAAATGAAGGTAAAATTGCAACAAATTAAAACGTTGCTATAATTAGATATATATTTTTTACCAGAACAGAAGCAGGCTACTTCAATAGCATTATCTTGGCCCTTTGCTATATCTTCTTTTGTACACGTGGTGGAGCATAAATTGCATGCACTTAAGTGCTGCATTGATTGAATTTCTCCACAGTCACAGAAAATTTGTCCTGCATCCAAGTAGTCCAATTTTACTTGATTATTCTTCAATATTTCTACTTTGCTTTGAAATCTGTGGTGCAGCTAGAGTCCTGTCCTGGTGAGAGACACGGTTACAAATGTTCTCCTCGGAGGTTTTAATGAGCACTTGGGGACAGATTGCCTCCAGGCCATTGCCTCCTGCACATACTCAGTCACCACACATGTCTTGTCTCATCAGGGGTACAGATCAAGTTCTCCAGCTTGGTCTAATTCTTTGAAACCAGCTATCTGTTCTCCTTAGTACCCCCCCACACACACACACACTAATACCTTTCCATCTGCTAAACAACAATGAAAGCCTTCTGAAGTACGGGTGGGGGAATGTGTCAAGTGAAATGTTATCTCCTCCTTTGACAAGAGGTATTTATTGCTGCGTTATAGACAGAAATTGTAAAGAGGTATGTGCAGAAAGGGAGGAACCTGGTAATTGTAACTTGTCACAAATTACATCTGTTTGAATTCAAAAGAACTAACACTGCAGCAAAGAAAACGGCAGGCCAGGCTTCTCTTTTTCTCTCGTTCCACTTTTCTTTGATTGCAAAGCTTCAAAAATATAACATTACTTTGGACAGTTAAATGAAGCTCTTGATTACTTGTGGGGCTAAATTGAAGGGTGGGGTTCAGTTGTTGCCTGGAGTGCATTAAATAAACCTTAGTTTATTTCCTCTAAATGAACTTGATATATTATTAAAGTGACAATCACATTAGGCAGTGTGCATGCCCCCAAGTTCTTTGTGGGAAGAGGGTATCAAAAGGTTCCACTTGCCCAGACATAAAGGCAAAATCCAATGTTATGAACCAAGATAACTTTATTTAACAAACAAGCAACAAATCAGCATAACTCTGTCTTCTAATGGCTAGACTGTGGACCAAAAAAGTAGGAGCAGTTGCTTTATCTTCCCCTGGGTCTATAACGTTAGTCCAGACTCTCAGTTCTGTCCACGTTCTGCCTGCAGCCTGCAGCTAGATGTGCAAATCCCTTCATGGCTAAGACATCTGCCCTCAAACAGTGGAGACACTCAAACTTGCTGTGTTTTCTCCAATGGTGCAGCTGCATGGATGTTGGAGTTGTAGGAGCAGGATATGGGGAGGTTGTTGCACCTCCTATGGGCAATGGTGTCACAAGGCCAACTTGTATCCCAACTCAGACAGCCTGAACAGCCTTAGTGATAGTCCCCTGGGTTGCAGGTACTGTTGCTGAATCCCAAGTAAGTAAAAGGAATATCAACCATCCAAGACCTGATAATGCATGAATATGCTGACCCGGCTGGTATTACAGAGAACTGGCTGGATGAGGTTGGAGGAGTTGATCTTTCTCAGCTCTGCCCACCTGAGTATTCTGTGCAGTATCGAACAAGACCTGGAGGCAGGGAGGCAGGATTGCAGTGGTCTGCCATGATACCATCCCCCTCACCAGATGCCCTGTCCCACAGCCTTCTGGGTTTGTGTGTGCATACTTTAAAGTGAGTGCCCAGGAATTCTCTTGGTGTACTGTCTACCCTGGTGCTCAATAGTCTGCCTTTCCGAAGCAAGCTGTGCTGGTCTCAGAGGTGATGCTGGAGTACTCTAAACTCCTTCAACATCCATACCAAAGCCACCTTGTCAGGAGTGGCCCAGGAATTTATGTCCTCCATGATGACCATGTGTCTATTCTGAGTGTGGAGCAGCTTTCTATAGTTCTGATGTCATGGAGAGATCAGTACCTGGTAGGTAGAGTGTATGTATGTATGTATGTATGTATGTATGTATGTATGTATGTATGTATGTATGTATGTTTATTCATTTACTCTCTGCCTTTCTCCTTTAAAGGATCCAGACTCACCAGAACTCAAACCTTCCACAGGGGTTGGGGGCTGGTTCAGATGGAATGCTCCAGAAGCTGATGGATCCAAATGTTTTCCTGATGGCTCATGGGAAGTTTCCTGTCTCATTGGTAAGTGATGCTGTTGAAGCCCTGGTTGACCTCTGGAATGGGGAAATGGCAAGGGCCACAGACACAATTACTCCTAAGACTCCTCTCTCACTGAATGGAGCCAAACAAGCCCCCTGGTTTACTAGAGAGAAGGTGGTGATAAAACAGAGTAGAAGAATGTTATTGAAAATCTCAAAGTTAATCCAACCAAACACAAGCTAGAGCTCATTTAAAGGCCTACTCTGTGGCACTGGCTGCTACCATTGCGTCTCCACATAGGCTACCAGGTCACAGGGAGCATATAACTCTCCTGTTGTAGCCCCTTCACTGGCTGCTGTTCTGTTTCCAGGCCCAATTCAGGTGCTGGTTATGACCTGCAAAGCCCTATATGGTCTGGATCCAGGCTGAAAGACTGGATCTCCCTGTATGAGCCTTCTTGGTTCTTAAAATCTTCAGGAGAGCCCTTCTCTTGGTCCCACCACCTTCACAGACATCTCTGGTGGGAACACAAGAGAGGATTTTCTCTGTAGCTCCTCCCAGGTTGTGGAATGCTGTCCCTCAGGAGGCTAGGTCTCCTTCCTTTTCTCCTTCTTATAACAGGTGAAAACCATCTTGTTTAGACATGCTTTTAACTAACTGGGAAATTTTTGATCTTGTGTGCTGGACACTATTTTCATTGTATGTGTTTTTGAGGGGTTTTTAAGAATTTGGACAAATCATTTTAATACTGTTACATGTTTAATTGTTTTTAATGTTATAACTGATTATGGTTTTATTTGGTTTGTATTTTAATAACTTATGAGCCACCTTGGGCCCCTTAATAGGAGAAAGATGGTATACAAAAGAAAACCAATCAATCAATCAATCGGAAACAGGAGGCTTGTAGGGCTTCCTTGGATGGGTCTGGCTGAGGACACCCAAACAGTGCCCAAACATCACCCTGTTGGACATCTCCTACCTCCTGTTTCTCCACTCTCTACCACCTTAATCTCTGTCTCCTGTCAGACACCCATGCTGCCCCTACCCCCTCAAGTGCTCCTCTCCTTCTCTCTTTCTACCCTCATCAACTCCTCCTTTCTAAACTCTGCATGTTCCTATGCTTCTTCTGGTCCAGCCCCATCCTGACCCTCCCCTATCCATATGCTTCCTGATGGTTCTCTGGCTCAGGACTTCCAGGGGCAACATCTTCTTCTATTTTGTGGTTGTTGACCTCCCTTGGCAAGCCTAGAATCTGTGTCCCCACTGCTAGCAGTTCCAAAGGAATCTTCTATGGATAAGGATTAACCCTGAGATGCACTGGTATTGAAGGTACAGGGCTAGGCCCAACCCTAGGGCCCACTGGGACCCATTCTCAGGCAGTTGCCATTGTAACCCATGAGTTCTACGTTTTCTGCTACAACATGGAATTTTCATCCAGAGTTGTTCTATAGAGCAGCTAGCTTCATTAAGAAACGATGCCTCTTTTGAAGTCTAATGCAGCCTAATCACCTGTTTTGTCCAGAGATGGGAAACATTGGTAAAACTCCCAGGATCCTATAAACAACAATGTGAGTATCATGTTAGCTGGGGGATTCTAGGACTTGAACATTAACATCTCTGATCTTTAATTCTGCCATATCTTTGTAATCTGTAAAATTGTATTCTGATGTTTCATTTATAGTTCCATCCTACACACTTCCTGATACTACAAAACAGCTCAACATATTTCCTTAATGTACTATACCTTGAAGTTCACCCAAGACAAGAGAGACAATTACATGTTGGCTTGCTTGCTTGCTTTCAAAGCCACTTCACTGTACATTTCTGTTGACCGTGTCTGCTTTAGCTGACCTACAGCTAGTCCCTGGTGGCACACACTTTACATTCCAGGAGTTCTTAGTTCCATTTGAGTACTTAAGCCACCAATACAAGAGAGGGAGGTGAGCATACAAACTAAACAGTGCAGCATTATGTGAGTCTCCATGGATGCACATTACCTTCCATTCACATCAATATATTCTTAGGATTCTTAGGATGGCTTTATTCAATCTATTTACAAATGACCCTTCCTGCTATATGACCAAGAAAGAAGCACAGTTTGCTTTTAATGGAAGGCCTTCATCTGACTGAACTTTCCTTTCGTCAGGCAAGGATGCTTTTATAACTCAGGAAAAGGTCGGAGGTGTCCCTTTGAAAATTGATTGCATTTCCTCTTTAAGGGTCACTCCACAGCAATACTCTGTACATGCTACCTGAGCATTAGTTTACTTTAGCGATGATTTGGAAAAGTCATCATCATGATGAGCTACTCCTGATTTTTCTGAGGACAGGCTCTCTTAGTATTCACAGAGAACAAAAACACCATGCTCATAACATAGCAACCATTCCTCTGGTGGCCCCACAGACATAAATACAAGATTATTCAAATATAAACCTGCATGCTTGCCTTCAAGAAATAGACAGAGGCAAAAACAGATGGAGTTGCATCATATTGTGAGTCCCTACCTGCTGTGGATCAAAGCAGCAAAATCTTTTTAATTGTGGAAACTAAAATCAGTCATGTATTTACTACATACAGTAATTCTGATTTCAAGATGTTTTCTTGAGCTGCAGTCTCTCTGTGCCTAAGAGTTACTATCAACATTAATTCAGTCCTTTATATGCATTTCATTCCTGTTTCTTAGATTCATTAGGAATGCTCATTTATTGTTAACTTAATTACTTTTTATTAATCAAAGCAATAAATCAAAGCAGCCATTTATTTCACAGTTATTTTCATGTCTGATTAACATAAGAGTTTCTTTATGATCTCATCACCATTGCAGAGAATGGGAGAAATAGTAATTTCATTCCATATAATAATAGTCCCATTAAAGGGTATGTAAATAATCTGCTGATGTTCAGACTGTCAGGGCACAACAGCCAAGATGGAGCAAGGCCTGGAGAACAACAAATGCAAAATCTGCAGATACAGCTGTTTAACACCAATAATCACCACTTACCAAAACGATTATGTGAAAGCTATGCAAACCATTCATTGGGAAGCAAAATCTGCCAAGTGCTGCATCATTATAGTAAGCAAGCGAATCAAGTCCAAACCATACTCATGTTCACTACTTTATGTTAGTGAAGAGAATAATGATAATAGAACATTCTGACATCTGATATGACCATAGCTCTCTTGTGAGTACGACACACTTGACCGCTCAACCTTCCTGTCCTTCAGTCAAACCACCAGCCACCACTCTGTATGATGTCATGATTGTTGATCTCTCCTGGGGCACTCTCAGGTATAATCAACCACTCTGCTGTAGATTTCTTCTGGGACATGTTTTAGGTTTGATTTTAATATTATGGAAATTATTTCCCCATACACTCTTCCTTGTCTTATATAGTGCTTAAATTTGAAATTTTAGCTCCCAGGATTGATGCATTTCTGTATGTAGGCAAGGGATGTCTCTTCAATAGGTGAGGGTTTTACCAACTACCACATGGCTTCTTTTAGAGTTTGCATTGGTTTCTGTGGATTCCCAGTATGCCTCACACAAACAAAGCCTTGACTAAGGGTATGACTACACTGGAAATCTGATATACAGCCTGTATTACATTTTAAATTTCAACCAGTGCTCACACATGGGCTTTCCACCATTTCTTTCCTTCTTTCCTCTGGTCCCACCTCTGCTGATCCTTCTATGGTTTGCTGTGAAGCAGCTTTCTCATTTAAAGCTTCAGACTACTACATTTCTCAAAAACTTTTCTATAGAAAAATAACATGGAAAGGTACTTAACAGTCTAAGAATACAGAATATCAAATATTTGAACTGTAATTTGCAAAATGCATCATAATTCTCATGTCAGAATGATTCCATAACAGGGATCACCATCTTCCCCTTCTCAGCCATTACTCTTTTCTCTTCTCACAGTTTATCATGCCAATTGTTTAAAACCAGATGTGAACAGATGAGGTAATTATTGCATGTGTTATTTGAAAGTAAGGGAAAAGAGTAATGGGAGGGAAGGTGAAGGTGATTTTAATAACATTTTCAGATCTGTCAGTTAAGCAATTAACAGCACTAAGCTTTTGCTTCACAACAAAAGGGCCTTCCCACACGATCTGACAGGATTCAGGACTAGCACCCGCTTCCCCACATAAAAATCACAGTGCTTTGCTTTTGCATGTTCTCCCTCCCTGAGTCTAAATATCATGTCCCAACTGCCTACATCAATGAAACACCACCTACAGATATGCCTCCCACCTTTACAAGAACATATTGTAACTAACTGCATGAAAAGCCCATTCTCATGGTAGGGTGTGTGGGTGGATGTTGATGACTAAACCCACAGGACTTTGTACTAACTTTTCTTTGGGTAACATGTCACAGGGATAGACACCATATAACATCCCTCAGCTTTGAATGCAGGATGCAGGTTATCTGCAAGCTGTCCATGTTACATTTCTCTTTTGATTTATCTCTGTCATGTTGCCAAAAACACCATACACAATCATGTCCATAGTGGTTGGTAGTGGTCTAGCAAAATGTAATTCCATCCTCAGATTCCCTGTTATAATCAAGGAATAATGATCCACACATTCCGACTCTGGAGTCAGGTCAAATGCAAAAAGAGTGTAACCTCTTGTGTACTCCTCTCAGTTAATTAAAAGAGACATTCATATATTTCATATGTTTACCTTTTGTCTGTACCAAACTTATATATTCTCTCATACTGTTTCCCTCTTCAAAATTAATTTGAAATGACTTTCTAGGGTGCTGCTCTCCATCTAAGTAAAGTGCCCCAAAATTGATGCCATAATGCTTAAAGTTAAAGGGGCTTTTATTGGAAAGACAATTGAAGTCATTATTATCAACTAGGCCTATAACCATCTGTTTAAGCAGTTGTCCCCAAAACAGGTTCTCCTGATTGCTGACCTGGCTTTCTCTTGGGATACTAAACACTTTCATGCACATACAATCCACAGGGTACTTGATATTAGAAGTAAGCAGATCTTCATCATGTCCTAGTCATACTACAGAGGCCACTCTCACTTTTTTTACAAATGGGGAAGCTGATAAGATTCGCAATTTATAGTGTCTACCTGCATAGGGTAAAACTTTTTGTTAATTAAGCAGAAAGCATCCTAATTGCACATAACGTTTTAACCATTTAATAACAAGTTTTCTTGAAAAAACAGATCAGCATGGAGATTCCCATCAAGGCTACCTTGAAACTTTCAGATGTTAGGGTTGCTTTTTGAATAAAGCCTTGATTGTTCCTCTCCAGATCAGTTGATCAATGTTGTTCAGCTGTATCTTTATAGAACAGCCCTGCAGAGAATTGTGTTGACAGACTGTCTTCACTATAGTTCAGCACAGATTCTATGAAAGCTCCATAAGTAGTAATTATTTCTCTGGCTAACAAGTCTCCCAGAGTTGCATCTACGTAACTGAGTAAAAAGAGTAGCTATGGGGTAATTCACCAAACTCACTTCATCCGCTCATGTCTCACCTGCAGCTACAATCTTGAAGCACACATACAGCATCGTGTTATTTAAATCCATATAATCCTCACCATTTCCCATTATGAAAAGGTGCAGAGATGCAGAATCTGTCAGGGCTGTGAGGAGTAGCACCTTGATAAATAAGGTTCTCTCAATACTCATCTGTGTGAGGCCCATGTGGAACATGTCTAGTTCAGATTTAGTGCATTCTTCAGAGTGTGTCTGGACCTGCAAAGCCTTAATCTTGCCCACTCTCCTCAGTGCATGCCTGGGCATGTAAAAGGACCACCTATTTTCAAGATGAAGCCATAAAACCTCTTCCTATTGATCTACATAGCTGTGACCAGACCAATAACTCCAAGGGGCTAATCTGAGGGCTGTTGTGAGGCTACAGGATACCTAAAACCTCTGCCTATAGGTCCATGGTGACCTCACAAGCTCTTTGAACACAGCAATGCTCACCCTGCTCTGCAATTTTCACCTTGGGGGGGGGACTTGAGTCAATAAATCATCCTTGACAGGAGCTACATAACTTTACTATTCCCACAGTTTTTGAACATGTAGTCATACTCTTAGAAATAACAGTCTGACGATATGTCATGCTCCACTGTAAGTATTCCACATGATCTATTAATATTCTGATCACTTAACCAGATTCAGGATTTGCTGCTGCTGTTGTTTTCTTTCATTCTGGTATTTTTATTTTTCTACCCTCTTTCCCAAACCATATTCTGGCCTTACATAATTATGCCAGGCACATGCACTTACAGCATGCTTAATAATGAAAAAACCTTTACAGCAGTCGGTAATTGACTTGTGTTGTGTGCAATTGCTGTAAGGGTATCTAAAAGCTTCTTTAAATGGGATCCATATTCAATAGGTAAAGCAGCCCAGACTTCAGAATTATAATAGTCTGCACAGCATAGATCCAAATCAATACCAAGCTTGTCATTGAAGACAGGAAAGGGTAGCTATTCAAACAAACATTTTAGCTCACTTTCCTGTCTTTGAATTATCTGCAAAAGAGCTTTGATTGTTATTTTACAGATTCGTTCATCATTCATCATTTGACAGCTGGCTTCTAGAAACCATTTTGCCATATGCAATATTTACCTCTTGTGCAGAGGTCTGGAGTAGCACTTACCTTCCCTGCAACTCCCAGTCATGGCTTTTTTGGAACATAAGTGCTTTACACCCTTTGGGGACTTGTTGCTTCAACAATTTGCTCATAATGCTTTCATTATAGAGTTGAAGAAACACAGACAAGAATATTTGTACTTCAGTTATGGTCTTCATTTTCCCATGAAGAAGAAGTAGATTTGAAGAAGAAATAGATTTCTGCATAATGTGGTCTACTGTTGTTGGGTTTAGAGAGGGGAATATGGAGCTTTTGGGTCAAATGCTTCAGTGGATCTGCCTCCCTGCTGTTGCTGCCTCCAAACACTTACCCACATCTTCTAGATCAGTGGTTCCTAACCTTGTTTTCCCAAATGTTCTTGGATAAACTCCCAGAAGCCTTCACCATCAACTGTGATGGCCTGGCTTTCTGGGAGCTGTAGTACAAGACCATCTGGGGAACCAACGTTGGGAAGCACTGCTCTACATCAAGGTAGGTGGATCCAAGTTGTCTGCTGAGGCAGCAAGTGCACAGAGTTCGGAAAGCATGCCTTTTCAAACTCTCTCTCTCTCTTTATGTGAGTGTGTGTATGCGCGCGATGTGCTGTCAAGTTGGAAGTGACATAAAGCAACACTAATAGGGCTTTCAATGTAAGTGGAATTAAGGAGCAGTTTTACCAGTTCCATAGTCTAACAAGAACTGGACCCTAGTCTTTCAGAGTCCAAGTCAATCTACTTTATCACGCTGGGTATTCTGGAATACAACACTCCAGATCTCTCAACCAGCATGGCTACTAGTCAAGCAGCAGTTATGGCGAGGACAACACATTTCCCACTGCCATTTAGAAGAAGAAAGAAGAAACAACTAAATGGTAGATACTGTTAAGAATTCCAAAGGAACCCTGACATGACAACCTAGCCTTCATTTATGGCCCAAGGGTTATAAAAGATAAGCAGTGGGGATATTAAAGTGTCAGGAAGACACGGAAAATAGTTTAGGGAATGATAGCCACAGAAACAGATAGAGGAGCCATTGGGAAATCAGAGAAGTTAGAGATAAGGACTGGACATTTAGTGATGGGGTACCATTTCAAAGCATTGTTACACATTTGTCTGGTTATTCAGGGGAAAGAGAATACATTATTGACCCCATGTTTCCAGAAGATTCATTAAAATGTTTAAATTTGATTGGCCAAAAGAAATCAGCTATGACATTCTCTGCAGGTGTAAAGTTAGCTGTTCCAATAAAGAAAGTGTTATTTTATCTTTGTCTTAAGAGATTCTTGTTTGAGATGTTTGTTCTGTCCAGCTGTGGGTAAGATCTCTGCACATACTCAGAAACTTTACTAGATTACTTAGTGTTAGGATAGGATAAGATAGCATTCCTATTTTCTAGTTTGGGTGATCTTTGTACCAATTGTGCTTTACTTAAATTGGGAGTTTATAAATCAATTCATTTTCACTCTTTTCTAATCTGATTCACTCTTTCTTTTGTTTCTGTTCTTTTTGATAAAATATAAAATCTCCATTTGGTGTGTTTCTTGGTTAAGTGGTGAGGAGCTTGGTTCTCAATTCAGTAACCCTTAGATTGAGGAACTAGCTATACTAGCATTTCCAATCATTTTTGTTCTTTGCGTTGATCTACCTTGTATGATTGGCATTTATCTCATATGAACAAAGTTACTGGATTTGTAACCCCTGGAGTAAGGGACACAACTGCTAGTAATCTGCATGGCTTCTGAGTCTCAGTGGAATTGGGCTGGGAGCTCACAGGGCAAGTGAAGGGGCTCAAGAGAAGGGGGCTTTTGATGTGTCTTGGAGCTCCATTCTAGTGGCAGCACACCTGACTCCAGAAACTTGCAGAATTGGGGCTGACCATTGTCTTACTGCCCCATCCCCACTTGGGAAATTTATGAAAGATACTGCCCGATTTCTTCTCCATCTCAAGAATGGGAAAAGTTATGCTGTCTGAGGAAGTCTGGAATCTGTAGTCTGAAAGAGTCATTTCCAAAGTAGTAGCTGTGTTAATCTGTTTTTGCATGTTGGCAAAATTAAAGGGGGGAGAGAGAGAGAAAAAGAAAAAAAGGAACCAAAATATAGGGGAAATACCAAATATTATGGCAATTTAATGACTAACAGATTTATGCTGGTTGGGGCAAGTAGATATGATTACATCACCCCCAGTTCCAGCTTGCCTCCACTGATTACCCGTGGAGTCCCGGTTCCGATTCAAGGTTTTGACTCTCATATACAAAGCTATCCACAGTTTGGGCCGATGTTATTTGTCAGAGTGTTTTGCCCCAATCTTAACTGCCTGATCCACCAGGTCATCACATGAATTCTTTCTTGTGGATTAAGACCCACTTAAAGTTCTGAGATGTGGGAGTGAACAAACAGAACAACAAGAAGCAGCAGTAGCCACCTTTGGCTTCCACAGGGAAGGGAAACTCAGTCAATTTTAGCTGTGTTTTGTTTCTGTCCCCCCCCACACACACCTTAAGTGCATTTCGTCCCATTTCTGCATTTCCTTTTATGCTGAACAAATATGTTATTGTGCACCTTTCTCCTAAAGTATTGATTTTGGCAAGTGGTTTTCCCTAAGTAGTTTTTTAACATTAACTTCACTAAGTTTGTAATAAAAATATTGTTCAATGGGGTC
This sequence comes from Intellagama lesueurii, assembly GCA_037013535.1. Lineage (NCBI taxonomy): Eukaryota > Metazoa > Chordata > Lepidosauria > Squamata > Agamidae > Intellagama > Intellagama lesueurii. The sequence continues at coordinate 49,998,066 of JBAJHW010000003.1, read as the reverse complement.
CCGTGGGTATGGGGTGCACGGTAGAATTTAGTGTATAGTAAGCACTATTATTTGTATTTTTGTATTTTTGTGTTTGTTTTTGTTCTAAAAATAATAAAAACCATTTATAAAAAACACATTAACTTCACTAAAGTGTCCATATTTGTACGCATCGCTATCTTCAGATATGAATTTTTCTGCACATTTTTCAAATGGACACCTGCATCACAACATTTGGGAAGGTGTGGCTATGAAATGCAGTTGTGCTTCAGTACACATAATAGTTCAGGAAGTATAGATTTGGGAAGTTCACATTAAAAGGCAACCCAAATGCATTTCTCCATCACACATAGTGTGGGCTGAATCCTTCTATTGCCCAGAGTGAGAGAACAGGCAAGTGAGTAGCTAGTGCTGGTGCTGTTGTACCTCGTGTCTTCCAGCTTTTGGAAACACGTGGAGAGGGAAGGGAGAGAAGGAGCATGGGGAGTATGGAGGAGGCTGATCTCTGATATCCCCCACTAGATTTTTTTATTTTATTTTGTCCACCTACTAAAATTTAATCCACTTTTATTCCACATCTCCTCTTCCCCACTGCTGAAAAAGCCTGGCTCAAATTACTCCTCTAAGGATTAAAGGTTATAAACTGAGATTGACTTGGACAAGTCACATCTTCGTAACACTACACTCACTACATGGTTTCCCCTCCATGACTGAGGAAGCCCAGTGAGAGAGACACCCATCTTTATGGACATAGGAAGAGCCATTCTGGATCAGACCAAATGCCAATCTAGTCCAGTTTATACAATGGCGAACCAGATGTCACTGGTAAGTCTAAAGCAGGATACAAAGATACTCTCCCATACCTTGGCATCTAGTATATACAGCATACTGCTTCCTTGGTTGATAAGCACTTCAATGGAAGATGACATGACAGGCAGCTATAGAAACAATGATATGATAGTGAGCATGTGTTAACTCATAGATCAGGATTTTGTATTTAATTAAAAGAAAAACAGCCAGATTAAACTGGAAGGGAACACCACCTAAGAGAATGAGATATCCCCCAGGACAGGGAAGTTTCACCAATAATTTCCCCTAGAGATTATAAGGAGGAAACAAGGTTAGAAACATTAGTCTCTCTTTGCCTGCCTCATCCCACAGATGGCATTGCTGGGCAGATAACAGCTGCATGGGAAATGAACTTCTATAGGACAACAACAGAAGACATGGCAGATAGAAAATGTTTGGTAGTACAAAGAGGAGAATTTGGCACTGCACCAGAGTTAGTAAAAGGATCATTAATTTAATCACGGTTTCATGTTACTGACAGGGTTTGATGTTGCTTGTCAAATAGTAGTGGTTGGTTACTTTCTGATATTTTTTAATAGTTCAAAGATCCACATCTTTATTCTAGCTTCTGCCTTCTCCTTACCTGCTGCTATAACATCTGTAGCTCTGCACTGTGAGCCTAGAAAGCCGACAAGTGGCTCTTTTCCAGAACCTGCTGCCAAAATAAATAAATACATACCATAAGAGGCACATCTAATGATACAAGTGTTAAGTCCTGAGAGAAAATGAAGAAGCAAAGCAGAATCGTTCTGGCTCTCGTACAGCAAATAAGAAGATGTTCTAATATCACTAACCTTAATTAACTTTCAAATATTCTTCTACTTTTCCACTGACTAACTGTTGTCTGTGGGTCAGTCAGTAACAATGTTTACAGGTAAATTGTAAAAGAATTAACTAGAGCAACCTCCCATAACTATTTGATTAGTCAATGGAACTCATATTTAATGCAGTTTATATTAATCTATAATTAGTATAATTTAATATAAAAAATGCCAGCACAAGAGCTACATGATCACCGTTACTCCAGACATTCTCGACCCATGATTTGAAGTCAATTCATGCATTGTATTTTCATCAACACTTCCATCCTACTATTGAATCTTTCCATGGAAAAATTCAACCTAGATTAAGCTAATAAAAAGAAATACTAAATATGAATTACAAAATCTTTTCCCCCATTTCCATCTTTATGTTTAGTTTTGAAAAATAGGAACTGCAGGGGTCCTGGTTTGGGTAGACTGTGATGTTTATTGTGAGGAAATAGTGTGGTATGCACAAAGAGGGGCTCTTATCCTGCCTATTGAGACCTGAACACCAATGTTTATACTAAATATTATGAATGGGATTAAGAGCCAGAGTGTTAAACCTGTAGTGTGGAAGCCTCTATTATGTCAACAAGGTAAAAAGTAAAATGAGTTATGCAGGCACAAGCCAAATGTCTATTTGCTGAGCATTCTGTTTCCATTGTGGGACGCTAGCTGACTATGGGAAGCCCAAAAGGACACAGTTTCAAGAGAAGGCATACTGTATTTTTCCGTGTATAAAATGACACTTTTTCCTTAAATAATTTGAGAAAGATTTGAGGGTTGTTTTATACACGGAAGGCAGCTCTTTACCACTGCCTTTTGCGAAGCATGGGGCTTAGCAAAAAGGAAGGGGAGGGGTTTCTCCTTTCCTTTTTGCTAAGCTCCATGCCTTCTCAAAAGGCAAGGGCGCGTGGGGGGGGGGGCTTATCAAAAAGGAAGGGGAGGTGTTGCTCTCTTCCTTTTTGCTAAGCTCCGTGCCTTCTCAAAAGGCAAGGAAAAGTGGCAATCACTTTGACAGCAGCTTTCCTTGCCTTTTGCCAAGGCACGGGGCTTAGCAAAAAGGGAGCCCTTTGATCCCTGCTTTTTCTAATTTGGGGTTAGAAAAGGTGGAGGTCATCTTATACATTGGGTCATCTTGTAAAGGGAAAAGTATGGTACTTAGTGTTCAGTTGGACAGATTTCAGATGATAGAACATCTTCTAACAGATGCATCGGAAGAAATTGGCATATATTACAGTAGAAACCAACTCAAACCCCACTCTATTAAGGCTCAGATATGTGCCTTTCAGCTGAGAAACAAGAGGTATCTTAGAGACTTCAGGTTATCTGGAAGGACATCCAACTAGTTTACAGTCTTGCCCCCAAATATTTAGCTGATACTTTGGATTATACACTTAACATATTTAAAAAACCCTACCTAAATACAAAGATATCCATAAGGAACAATATCTTTCAAAAGCTATCTGGAACCATTTAAGATACACAACCACCCTATGCAAGTCCACAGGAGAATACGTCATCCCCGTGTGGTGTAGTTCAACCCATATAAAACAGGTAGACACGGCACCCAATGAAAGTTGCAGAATAATTACTGGATGTCTGAAGTCAACTTTTATTGACCAAATCAATTATCAAGCAGGCATTGCACCCAGTTACAAGACTATCAATGGCTGCTAGACACATTAATGTCAGAAACACCACAGTACAGTTCAAAAATATATGAGATAGTATTTGTCCAGTACCAGGCAACATCAAAAGCATTTGGAGCAACTAATTTCAAATCTTCCGTGGCATATGTTGAGGGGCAGAGTACACTGGCATAGGAAGGAACCAGCTAGTAGTGAAAGACTCAAAACATCTATATCAAACATTCATTTATTCACCTTTCAGCTACTATCTTACCCTTCTGGATTAAAATCAAGGAAAAATTATTTCATAAACGATGAATCCTGAAGAAACAGCAGAGACTCTCAGAAGTAGGATTATAATGTGGAAAGAAAGAACCAACCACCTCTTGAAATGGATGGAAGCCTTTAAAAGTCTAGCCTTCAATCGCAAGGTGAACCTAAGAAAATGGTTTGTTTTGTTTTTTTTGCCCTGGCACAGTCCTTTGTGAGTGTGAGAACAACCTATGCCAGTGTACTCTGCCCCTCAACATATGCCATGGAAGATTTGAAATTAGTTGCTCCAAATGCTTTTGATGTTGCCTGGTACTGGACAAATACTATCTCACATATTTTTGAAATGTACTGTAATGTTTCTGACATTAATGTGTCTAGCAGCCATTGATAGTCTTGTCCTCCATAAATCTATCTAATTCCCTTATGGAAAAAAATGATCATGTGGTTCAGACAATATTAGAAGGAATGTACATACTGCATATTCCACAAGTGAGATGGCATTAGATATACTCCTAAAACTCAGCAGCAGCACCTAACATTTCTAAAAACTTCTGAAATTAAGGAAGATTTTCTGTGCAAGTTCTTTGATTTATCAGGAGAAGGTAGTGGGGCATTTCAAATATTTGACTTCCTTCAGTTGCTTCTTCCCCTCTGTCTAGCCACCTAGTTCCACTCATAATTGGCTGTTCACTTTCCTGCTTTCCAGAAAGGGACAGCAAGACCCCAAACACAAGGAAAACCAGCTCCATGTCATGTGGAGACTAAGACCAGAAAAAAATATCAATATTAAGTTGTAGAGGGAGGTTGGTGCAGAAAAGCCCTTCCCTGTAATCATGTGGAAAATACCTACTGCTAATTGTTGAATGGAAAAGGGAAAGCACTCTGCATATGTTAAGATGTTTTTGTTTGTTTTATTATCTCTTATTTCCTATCAGGATTTTGGTTATTAAGCTCAGACATAATGCATATGCAGATCCTTGTCTGCATGTATTAACCTGTAAGAATGGCATGTTCCAGTTCTTGTCTTTAGGGGCCTCTGTAAACACTGGCCCTCAGCCCATAATTTAATCTTCAATATTGACATACACAGTCAAATTCAACTCCAAGTACATTGATTAAGCTCTCATGAACTGGACAGCTCTATGCCAAGGCGATGTTCCAAGTGCATGGGCATTAGGTGATGTGAAGGTTTGGGGCCAGGATCATAATCATCATTCACACACAAACATACAGAAAAATCATACAGGATATTCATATCTAGATAATGGTGTTCCAAAAAGATTGACAGCAGAATAGAAGATGAATTCAGGAATTAAGTCAAGTTTATGTACTTGTCCAGATTTCGGAAAGCTCCTATAGAGGGTATAGAATGCTTACTGAACAGTTTGTCTGAAACTTCCTTTAAGAGGTGAATATTTTAAAGTTTTTCATAATATTAGAAATTGAACAAGAGCCTAAACAGAGTAGAGCTGTTGTCCTTTACAGTGATTTGAGAGCTTCCCCTTGGATGTATTTCCAAAATAGACCCCCGATGAGTGTTTTCTAATTTATCATTCATCATACCCTAAGGGAGCATCTGTCAATGATGCCATCCATCTTGAATTCTATTCTATCCGTTACAATTCATTTGATCCAGCAGCATGTGTGATTAGATGTCGACCTGCGGTCATGTTTCCACAATATGATACAGTGTCCCAACTTTTGTCTTCTTCCTGAGCCTGATGGATTTATTGTTTCTGGGTGCTCATTTCAACTCATGTCTCATTATGATAAAGTATTGCTTACAGGCATGACCTGGTTTCTATAAGTGTTTGGGACATCCAACACATGGTTTGGGTGGATCTTAGACAGATGTGCATGGCTCATTTTCACTCTGTCATTATTTGAATGAGTTGTCGTCATCATCATCATCGTCATCATCATCATCTAGAAAAGAAACAAGTAGTGGGGACTGAAGGTACCTGATATGCATACATTTAAGTGAATTATATGTGTATTTTTAACAGATAGCCTATGGCTCCTCTGAAGACTTAATGGGCATGACACTTCCTCAACTTCTGGAAAGTGAGTTAGGGATATGTATAGTGCTTTGAAAGTGCCCGGTACTGGGTGGCTAGATCTGTCTACATCCAGTCTCTATCACACTTGCATGAGTTCCTTCGTAAGTCTGCCTTGTTTTCACCTTCCTGTGAAATTTTTCAAAAAGCAAACTGCAACAATTAATATTAAAATGCACATTTAAATGTGCAATTTGGGCAATATTTTCTCAAAAAATAGGCATTTTAAAATTATTTTCTTCTCTTAATACAACTTTAAAAAAAAAAGACCCACTTTTAAAAATAAGAATGACATTCTAAAATTTAGGGACGTTCAAGATCTGGAGGATAACTATGTTTGTCTCTACAAATTAGGCCTGGATTGGGTCAGCTTCCACTGCAGTTCATGAAGACTGCATTGCTACTTGACTTGCATTGCTTCTTGGGGGAAAGAAAAATCTTGTAGAGTTAGGGCTCATCTGTTCATCTGGCACTAACTTTTAGCAGAGAGTAATTTTGTGGGGATATTAGACTTAGTTGCAGCTGATGTTCAGATTCATTGTACCACTGCAAGCAGCTCTGGGTTGAGGATCATTATTAGTGGACGTTTCAAAGCTTCAACTCCAATTTGGTCTAATTTTGAAATTGCCACATTTCATACCTTCTTTGATTCCTTTTCCCCATTATAATTGCTGTTTATGTAGTGAGTGAATCATTGTCTGTCCGATTCTGGTGTGATAATCAGGCTCTTTTTCAAATAAACAATTCACAATCCACTAGCTCAGACATTTGTTTTGTGAAGGAGATGCTGAAGTTTCTATGGAGAATCACCTAACAATGCAGTTCTGGAGCACAGCCATACTTGCAGTACTTGGATTTAATATCCTTTTCAGTCCACTTGTTATCTGATTCATAGGCTTAATCCCAAACTAATGAGTCAATGAGCATTTTGTGATGGTGTTCAATAGGAAGCAGGATCTGTATGATCTCTGTGGAGTTGAGAAAAGAGCAGTGCATTCAAATAGCATTGATTACCACAGTGTATTTTTATATGCAGACGTCTTATATGGAGGAAAAATGAAGAAACTCAAATTTATTACTCTAAAACAGATAAGCTACAAAGCATGATTATACTGATCTTTGCAGTGAAAATATATTCCCCACATCCCCACCCTGGCTGCTGACACACAATTAATCTCCTGGTTGATTTGTTGGAAATATACTTAAAGTACCAAATAAACAAATGTCTTAAAATGCCAAACAAATAAATCGAGCATATAAGCTATTCAGCTATTCCCTTGTTGCCACCCCAAAACAAGCTCTACATTCAGGCACAACTAATGCATCAGGATATGTGGACTGTGGCCCACAAAAACTTACCTGAAATAAAACATATTAGTCATTTAGGTGCCTCAGTCAGGACACTTTTTTTCCCTGTAATGGACTTTGGTGGCCCCCTCCTTCCCTTTTGTCAGGGTGAGGACACCAAACTTTGTACAGCATTAACTGTAGACTCATTTTTACTTCACCTATGCTTGAAATATGTCTAGCCTTAAAATGTTATAATAGTCACTTTCATTGTCAAAATCAATTTTATGTTGTGTCTCTGGCACTATATTCTTTGTATATAACAGTGACTGTCACGGAAAAATATAATTTAAAAGTCAGCTTGAAGGTTCAATTCTACAGCCTGGAGAGAAGGAGAGGAATAGGTGCCTATATAGGATACAACACATTGATTTCAACACTTGGGTGCAAAAAGAAATTCAGGCTGTCTCCAGAGTTCTGATATAATATAATTACTCTGGGTATCCATGCTAAGTGGTAGGACTCTGCAGCCATTTATTTTTCAAGCTGATGTGTGCTGCATTACAATAAGGCCTCCAGAAACGACAGGCATGTGTACGTGCCCAAACCTGACAAAAGCTGTTTAGATGGGAAAACAACAGTGTCTTGTGGCACTTTGAGTAACTTAATGGCAAATTTTTCAGCCTTTAGAATGCCACAAGATTCTTAGGTAGTGGTGGTGGGATGTGTGTGCAAAAGATTGCAGGCTAAAACAACTACCCTGCTAAAATTGTCTTGAATGAGAAAGGTGGCATTATATTTCACCACTATCAGCATTGATTTATTAAACCCCTTTTCATGTTTGTTGATTTATTTGTCTAGTTTGTTTATATTCTCTTTTTACCTTCACAAAGACTCTGAATAAAGCAAACAAATAAATGACAAAAGAACCAACACCCATAGTAAAAGTAATTGGGCAGTGGTGGTGGGGAGACTAATAATGTAGCACAAGCAAATATTGGTTTAAAATGTCTGAGAAAAAACACAAAAGCAGTCTGTATCTAAACTTTTAGAGTGAAGTGCCAAGCTAGGCTTCCTTTGCACTGTTGTTTCCAGACTGTAGGAAATCCTTCTCTTGATTTTATGTCATGTGAGGAATCTGAAGCAGCAAGGCTCTTCACCAAATTGTGTGTGGGTTTGGTTTGCCTTGTAGCAGCAATGTTAAGGACTGCTAGAGACCACACAGCTCCCTCAGATCTAGAGCTTATGAGGGCAGGGAGTCCACAAAGCCTACAAAGTAGGGATGTGACATTTTGGAAAGGGGAACATGCCTTCTGCCACAGCCAGTATCTCCTCTGAGGAAGGGGAGGAATAAGAGAGAGCCACTGGGTGGCTGCCATCACCTAAATAATGAAAGTGCCTCCGAGCTAAACTTAGAGCTTATCCACCTTACAGATGGCTATTCGAAAGATGGACAATGTTTTGGCTTCTATTGGTAGCCCTCAGCTAATCGCGAATTGTGGATCCTGCTTTATTTCAGATATAGTAGTACCTAGCACTTTGAACTGGCTTCACGGCATGTGAAGCCAGTACATGTAAGTTAATATGCATTTAACTCATTTCATTTATGAAGCCAATTCCTGTTTGGCCAGTTTCTGGAATAACAACATTATTGTATTCTGGACAAGCTTGGAGCTTTTGCATCATTTTCAGGACATGGCTCATGGATAAAACCATATAAAGTGCAAAGTTCCATCAGCAAATCAAGAATTTTTTTAAAAAATCTACGGATCACTTGAAAAAAAAGATCTATATCTCCATGCCCTGTAGTGGCCACTGAAGGCATGAACTTCTAGAGTACTGGCAGAAATGGAATTACATTATATAGCACAAAAGTATGAAGTTTAGCTTGTTCATGAGTGGGAGGTCAAATGGAGAAGCTGACATTCAATCTGATACCATTTTCTTCTCATCTAAAATAACATGAGTATTCAACAGGATGAGAAGTATCAAAGAGGTAGCGCTGGCAGATAAATTGGCCATGGAATCAAAAAAGATCTAGAAAGAAATGATGCTTTCAAATTTATGTTGTTCCTATTCCTCTGACTTCGCTCTCTCTCTCTCTCTCTCTCTCTCTGTGTGTGTGTGTGTGTGTGTGTGTGTGTGTGTGTGAGAGAGAGAGAGAGAGAGAGAGAGAGAGAGAGAGGGAGAGAGGGAGAGAGGGAGGGGGAGTCACGAGAGACAGACTTCTAATAGATATCATGTAAAGATGGGTCAAATTTTGATTTGGTTCTTTTTTTAAAAAGAAAAAAAAGAAGTTACCAACATATATAAATTCTTCATAAGTGATCTGGAAAGAGTGTGAAGTTAAAAAGATTAGATGTGGATGAAAATTAAATTGACAGATTTGACTCTCGGCAGAGGGTTTTGACTATTTAGCTCATAAAATTCTGAGTTGGAATTCCTATGTGTTCATCTATGTTTGTGGTGTTGAATTTGTGTTGCAACCTCTTTCCTTGACACCTTCCCCCTTTTCAGTAGTCCCATGGCACACTTGTACAACTTGGTCCTAAAAACAACTGTGCCTATTAGATGTGGTGATTTTCTAAATAATATTTTACCACAATTCATAAATTTCTTCATAAATGGGAAGGAAAGAAGTCAGGAGTGTTTTTAAAAGCATATGGAAGTAAGAGAAATGGGGGGGGGGGAAATCCCACTGCTTCCTACCTTGTACTATTTTAATGTAAAGTTATTTAACATCTAGAAGTGTGAGGGAGAAACAGACAATGAATCAGCACAATCATTTTATTGCAACAGTAGATTTGGATTTATTTGGGAATATGCAGATATAATGCAAGGAAGAGATGTAGATAGATTTATAAGGAAAATATTAGAAATATTAGAAATATGAACTGATGGTTTAAAATTTAAAAGAGGGCTCAGATCTTATGAATGACTTTGATGGCACGGCCTTTATCCTTCAAATCCATTCTTGTCCCTGACCTGCATTACAGTCATGAAGATGTAATTTACACAAAGCTTTTCTAAAGCTCAATTCTATTCAATTGAGATATTCCAAATTTGGAAGATAATTAATCCATTTCAAATACTCACACCTCTCCCTAATCCAATTGAAATAATTTCCCATGAGGAATTAAATTAACCCTCATTATTATGAAGAATTTACTATCTGTAAATTAACCCTTCCATTTGCTAATTACATTCTGCTCATTTAGGAAATGGCTGCATAGGTTTTAGCAGTTGCAAAGAATAGCAAAGAGGTGTTTAAGAGTTTGTCTTGCTGGTGATTCTGTTGTTGCTGCTGCTGCAGTTGCTGTTGCTGTAATGTACCAAAAATCAATAAAAGAAATTAAAAGATTATTCGAGCATGATCAGGTGATACTCCTTCCCGTACATATTTCAGCAACCAGAGTCTTTCCTGAATCTTTGGTTACTAGTTTGGTTACTAGCTTGGGCATGTCGTGAGAATGGCTGATGGTACCATTAAAATTAGTGACGGAAATAGAAAAATTTCCTACAAACTTAAAGGTTGCAAGATTAAAGGATTGGATGAGTAAAATGAGATCGAAGGATCAGATTATGATTAAACTCCAAACTAATAAACTATCATGGCATAATTATATTCAATTAGACAGTTGGACAAATGAATGGTTGAAAACTAATGGTAAATGTAGAAAATGCACTAAGTACAAACAATTTCTATCATCACATGAAGATATGCAGAAAGATGTTTTGATGAAGGGAGTAGTAAGTAGAATATCTAACTTAATTTTGGAACAAGAGGAGAAAGTGATAGGAACAGAAGGTCTGAAATTAATTTGGGAAAATCATTTAAAGACAGAAATTAAAATAGAAGATTGGATAAAAATGTGGAAGATGAGAGTTTTAAGGCTAATGTCAGTAAGAATAAAAGAATTGTTTTTAAAAATATGTTTAAGGTGGTATATGACTCCTGTGAAATTGAATATAATAAATTCAGATTACTCTAAAGCTTGTTGGAAATGTGATGAAGAAATTGGTACATATTATCATATGTGGTGGGATTGTAAATTGATTCAGAAATTTTGGAAACTGATTTTTAAGGAAATATGTGATATGTTTGGAAAAGATATTGAATTTAACTCTAAAATTGCTTTGTTGTCAATTTTTGATAAGACAGATCTTGATTATTGTTCGAATGAATTGATTTCCGATTTTATGACAAGTGCTAGAATATTAATAGCTAGGTTTTGGAAAGATAAAAATGATATTAAATTAGAAGATTGGTATGTTGAAGTATGGGACATTGCATTAAATGATAAATTGACTACTGAACTCAAGATGAAAAGAGGGGAAATAAGTTCAAATATTTGTTATGCTATTTGGGGTAGATTTGTTGAATTTGTATTAGTGAAAGGGAAGGGGAAAGCCTCTAAACAACAATCTATACAATTCTGGAAAGGAAGTTTGTAATAAAAGTATTGTTCTAAGGGGTCCCGTAGGTATGGGGTGCACGGTAGAACTTAGTGTATAGTAAGCACTATTATTATTTGTATTTTGGTATTTTTGTATTTGTTTTTGTTCTAAAAATAAAATTAAAAAAAAGAAAGAGAGAATGGCTGATGGTCGGATTCCAAAAGTTCTCCTGTATGGAGAATTAGTGCAAGGAAAGAGCCCCAGAGGGAGACCACAACTGTGATACAAGGATATCTGCAAGCGGGATCTGAAGGCCTTAGGAATGGACCTCAACAGATGGGAAACCTTGACATCTGAGTGTTCAGCCTGGAGGCAGGCAGTGCAGCATGGCCTCTCCCATTTTGAAGAGACCCTTGTCCAGCAGGCCGAGGCAAAGAGGCAGTCCTGAAACCAGTAAAATCAGGGAGCTGGACAGGAGACAGATTGTATTTGTCTTCAGTGTGGAAGGGATTGTCACTCTCGAATTGGCCTTCTCAGCCACACTAGACGCTGTTGCAAGTCCTCCATACAGAGCACGTTACCATAGTCTCTCGAGACTGAAGGATGCCTAATCTGGTTACTAGTTTAAACCAAATGCCAATAGTTACTAATCTGCTTCCTGAATTCTGAAAAACTGTGATCTTGAAAACATGTCATCTCACCTGCAAATGTTTAGGACATGATTTTGAATGTTTAGGCTTGATCTTTTGGTCTGCCCCCAAGCACCAGCAATGCTGAAATACAGGAAGTATAATGATAATAAAGAGAAGTATTGAGAATTATTTCAGAAAGGATTTAAGTTTGGGCATTAATACAATGAATGAAGGAGCAATAGTAAAGGTAAAGGTTCCCCTTGACATTTAGTCCAGTCGTGTCCCACTCTAGGGCGCGGTGCTCATCCCCAATAAGGTAAACACAAAATTACTACCAAAGCATGACAGAGTTTTTTAAAAACTTAAACAAGTGCTAGTGGAATTCTTACCCAGTCCACATTAAAAGCTAGAAGGTGGATGGAATGGTTAAGGAAAATGTCTCGTTCAATAAACAGATTTCTATGCAAACATATAGACTGAGAAGAAAGACAAAAGGTATGTTAGGCTAGATTAGAAAATGAAAAGTATTGAAGTGAAAAATGATATAAACCCTATTCACCCATTAGCTAAACTTGTTGGAACACAATCTCCCATGTGTTGTCACTTTCAACATGTGAAAGCAACAGTCTGAAGAGGTGGAGGTTGCTCTCTTCAGGTACCCCAGGGACATAGACTCATCATGACTACCAGCAACCAAAACACTCATTGAAGGCTTTTCAGTGATCTGCTACTAACAACTAAAACAAACCAAAAGAACTAAGTCTTGCTTGAAAGAATAGAGTGTGTAAATTTGGTAACATAACACAGTCACTCCCTGAAAGCACTGTGATTAGGAAGTGCTGATAAGATTCTTGTCTGAGATTAAGCCAGAGGTATCAAAGAGTGAATTCAATCTCCCCACCCTTTTCCTCCCCATCATACTATCCTTTCTGTATATCGCTCCTTTTTGCAATATTTTAAGACACTCTTTATTAGTGATTGAATAGTTGAATCAGTCCAAAGTGATTTGGATCAATCTGGATCCAATTTAGATCCAACTGAAATCCAAGTCCAGTTTGCTTCAGACTTGATTCCTTTCAGACTAAATCAAGCAAATACAGTTCAGATTTGTTGAATTGGTTACACATCCCTATGTAGCATTAAAATTAAATGGCAAATAATAGCAAAATACCCCTTATTCCCTGTTCTAGGAAAAAGTAATTCTTGAAGTGCATAGGAGAAATATAATTTAAAGAGTGTAATCCTACTCAGAAGTAAATCTCAGTTCAATGGAATATACTCCCAGATTACTGTGCAGATGTCAACCTGAACTATGTTACCCATCACAGCCATATTATTAAAGATGTGAGTCCTGCCTCTCTACCTCTCTAGAAGCAAATTTTACTGAGGTTAGAGGTTCTAAGGCATTGTTAAATTCATTATTTGTCTCAAAATGGAAAGCTTTAATGTAAAAATTAATAGCTATCAATCCCGCAGAGATACTGCTCCTTTTAAAAGACCTGCCACATCAATTCAGGGAATAGTTAAATGTTCAAGCTTATAATTGAACATTTCAGAAACAGAACTTTGAAATGAATTACACTCTTTAAGTACTCCGAGGACATTTCAATAGTACTCGAAGGTACAAACAATATACTTATAGGTTGTTTAATACAGCTTAAGATCATGATGGAAGATTCACGTGGCTTCATTTGTAAAGGAGAACAAAGATGCTTTAATTTTTTTTAAAAAAGATAAATACAGTGTTCAGATTCCATCTGACGTGAGCTATGTGCAAGCAAAGTAAAAGTTACATTTGGAAAGATCTATTAAAATCCACACAGAGATATTTATTCTATAAAAATTTAAGCAGGTATAAAATACAAGCAGAAGAGTTTTCTTCTTACTCATTATTGCATTATTGGCTAGCCCATAACATGGGTCAAAAGAGCAAAGGTAGGTGCAGTGATTCCAGAAGCTTGCAAACCTAAATATTGAAAAGGAACAGGACATCTCACCTGAGCCCAAAACCCAAAGAGGTCCTAATCCTGGACAGAAGCAGGTAAGTCCAAATATGGAAGATAGTAGAAGTGGAAGATAAGATGTAAGTACTGTATACGTTATGCCTGAAGTTGTTTAATGAAAATCCATTAAGTTTTTTTTTATCCATATTGAGCAAAATCCTATTGTGTAACTTTACACCAGCGTTAACTGGATCAGGGCACTGGAAATTATTAATTTAAATCATCCTATCCCCATGTTTCACCTTCCTAGGCTTCCTAAGACTCTCTTTTGCTTTTGGGAGTCTTGGAATGGGGTGGGGGTGCTTTTAATATTTTAAAAAAATGCCACTGGATCACCACCAGCTGTCCTGATCCCCATGACTGTGATCTGGCAGTGATGTTCAAATATTAAAAGCTCCCCTCCCCAACATCACAAAGTTCCCAAAAGTTTCCCAAAGGCAAAAGGGAGTTTTAGGAAGCCTCAGAAGCAAAATGGGGGTGGGGTGGGGAGTGGAAATAGGAAGCTGTAAATTTATTTAATTATTTCCAGCACCTCAGTCTAGTTTATGCTGGCAGAATTGAGCCAACGGGCTTATACCCATGGGATCTTAGAAGAGAAAAGACATGCTTCCATAGAAAAGTATTGGACAACAATACATAACATGCTGAGATCCTGAAGAAAGACAGTACTGATTTCAAAACATACTGTGCACTGAGTTAAACATATGATCTCCAGAGGCCATGGGAAAAAATAAGACTAGATCCCAGGGATGTAGAACCGTGCCTATGTGGCGTTTGTCATTCTTTCAGGCTTACTATGCATATGCAGCACATATCAAGCAGCCAGAAACAAGAAACTCAAACAAAGGATCCTGCAGAAACTGAAGGGCACTAATTAATCCACCATTGTTTGAGTACAACAGGGTTGTATTCAGTAGGGGTAAAAGAATACAGAAAGGTTTGATCAGTATTGACTTATGGTTCTAATACAGTGGCTCTAGCCATCATAAATTTCAAGAGCAATTCCCATGTTTCCCCCCACAAAAATGAAATTGTAAGAACTGCACTATTTTCTTCTTTTTGCCACCACTTTCTTCTTTTTACTATGGTATATTATTGAGGCTGTAGTTCTGCCTCTCCATCCTGGCATGTTTTGACAGTCAGAAATGTGTTCTTATAACTTAATGTTCAAGTGTACAACAGTGTTGTGGCTTTCTAACCTTCACTTGTCTTGAGTAGGACTAGTTTTGGTGGAACCTGTCATCCTGGAATGCGTTTTCTGGAGGAAAACCTTAAGCAGAATATCAACTCCCTGTGGAAGGGTAAGTGTAATACCTTGCAATATGCAGGACCTGCCTCTTTAAGAGACAGACTTAAGTGGAAACTCTCCCCACTTTGTGAGTGATGGTGTGATCACATAGGCTGGACTGGAGTGATTCCCCGACAGACAGAAGGATCACTTTAAATGATATTGCTTCCTGACCATTTCTGGTGTGATCAGACCCACACCTTTCTCACTGTTTGACTGTATGTTGAGAATGGCTTCCTTAAAAAGCAAGCTAGAATTGGTAGGGAGAAGTTAGTCTGCTTTATACAGTGGACCTAAGGTGTTCTATTTCTATTGACTGCTTTCTTTGTTTATTTATATGAGTTTTTAATACCCTTTTGCTTATCTTTCCAGTAAAGTCAGAATCCCTTTTTCCAGCACCAATGCCTATACATTCCTTCATTTGAAACACCAGGGAATTTTCTGAAAGAAAAAAAAATAAACATATTTTCTGAAAGGAAAAAAAAAATTGTTTTAAAGCAAAACTTTTAATTAAAGATACAATCCCAAAGTTAGTAAACTCAAATTACAGGTCACCTTCCACCTTCCTTGCTTCTTTTGCCTTAACTTGCACTCTAAGTAAAGACCACAATATGTTCTGACTATTTTCCACCACTCCTTGTGAAGCGTATAACTAATGTTTTGGGAAAGCTGTGGGGGGAAAACAACATATAAACTACAGATATCCAGCACAGTCTTGTCCACAGTTACATAATCTTTGCTATTCCAATCCATTTTCTCTGTATTTGGGGAAAGGAAATGTCACTAATGGACTTAGTCCTAGCTAAAGGAATTAAAGAGTGCACTACTTGAGCTTTTTTTAAAAAAAATTGGGAATTGCTTTTCACAGACAGAGGAATAAATGAATGCAGAACTAGTGCTGACCTCATGACGGATGCCAAAGAATGAAGGAAGTACAAGCTTCTCAGCACTGTTGGAATAATCATCTAGTGTTCTCAGCCAGCTAGTCTATTAACTGAAATTCGTAGGGCAGTACATGTAGCAAGAGAAAGGTTGAAAAGAGAGGCAGGAAAGCAGAAAGTCTTCAGAGTGCATCATAAGAAGAAAGAAATGAACTGGATTAGATTATAGATTTCTCTAGTTCAGCATTCAGTTTTTTACCATAGACTCTGGATGTCCATGAACAGGACTGAAGGCAATAGCCTTTTCCTGCCATTGTTCCCTTGCAAATGGTATTCAGTGGCATGATTCATCTGGAAATGGAAGTTGTTTCCAGCATTGCTGGAAGGAAAGGTGGAAATCCAGAAACAGCTAGCAGCAGAGTAAGAGCTCTTTATCATGATGAGCCTTTGCAAATGGACTGGCTTTGCTCTAATGTAAATGAATGAGAGGGTTCAATTTATCTGGGTGTGTACCTCATTAAAGTGGCAGCCAAGCACTCAATGTCTTATTATACACAGAGATGCCCCTGCTATACAAAGGGGCTAATAGATGAAGGCAAAAACTAATGTCTGAATCCAGCAATGCTTTTTAAGAGCAGCATCTTTGAAAGTGTCAGAATATATTGGCCTTAATCCAGTTGGAAATTCCAAGCAGAGAAGACTTAGTGAATAAATTGTTGAATGGGGAGTTGGCAAATATACATGTATTGATTTAGCAGGTCTATTCCAGTTCCAGGCTGCTGTAAATAAACAATGCAATATTTATTTACAGGCAAGGGATGCCACTTGTCCTCTGCTTCAGAAAGCAAAATAAAAAAAGAAATGTCTACTTATTTGTAAAAATTGTATGGGAAAAATAGACAGTTCTATTTATCTCAAGAGAGGTGAAGATAATTATTGATAGGAAGAAGCTCTGCCATCTTTAATGAAAAACGAAGAAAGCCATGCACACCTGGATGTGATTAAGCTGACCATTCATTTCAATCCCAGTTAAGCATCACAGCTAGAAAGGGGTTACATATATTAACACTGAGGTTGGTTCTACTTGTTCTCTGCTGTCCTCTTCTAATGTTTCATCTAAAACTCATTTGATAGCAGTTGCAAGAGAAACATAGAACTGGAAGCTGCTTTATGGTCCTCCCCCCCGTTACTCCTTCTCCCACATATCACATGTACATTTTCTTCTGGTACCCCACTATTGCTGAATAATATCAATACCCTTCTAGTTTCTCATGGAACACTTCTGCCAGAAGCAGTTGTTATTCTCCCCAAGAAGCTGTTGCGAACCTGTTACAAAGAACTATCTCAATGCATAAATTTTCACACATAGCAATGATTATATTAAATTCTTCCAAAAAAAAAAAAAAAACAACCCTCCGGTTTATGAATGTGGGATATTGTGCTTTTGTATTCATGATTGAAAACACCAGGAAATGGCCAATATTTCTGCACAATTTTGTGCCCGTGTTGTCAGCAGAAATAAGGATGTCAGGCTTTACATAACAAAGGGCAGCCTAACTGTTGACAACATCAATAGCAGCAGTCAAGATGGTTTACAGGATATCCTCTTCTGCTCACTACCATTCACAATGTCCGCTCTGCTGCCGCGGCGGGGACACTTTGCCCTCTTGCTTGGAAAGTGGCGTTGCACAGGTGACGCTGTTTTCGTAGGGGAGGGAGGACAGAGCTTTCAAAAGGCTCCATTTCCCTGGCTCAGCCTCTTTTGCCGGTTGAGCCAGCAATGAGAGAGTTCTGCAGCCTTGCAAGATCGTGGTTTCACTTTCTCGCATGCGGCTGCGTTCCTTGGAGGAGCCCTCTTTTTGCTCATCGGATCAGATTGAGTCACATTTAACTTGTCTTTAGTTGTTGTTTTAAGTTGTTGTTTGTTCTTATATTTAGTTTTGATTCTTGTGTATTTTGTTATTTGTTGTTGCAAGTTTAAAAATTAAGTTTTATATATTTTATAAAGGGGTGACTTAAGCAAGGTGGTGGGTAATGTTTATTGTATTTAGCCTTTCGTAATAGTTGTTTCAAGGGCTGAGGTGCTTGTGTGGTAACTGCGCACACACGGCCCTCGCCTCCCAGCCCCTCTATTCTCCCCTAAAAATTTTAAATTGGGCTGGTGTTTTTGAATTTTATTGTTTCCTTCCCTTTTCATTGCCTCTGAGGGCCAGTAAATTTTAATTGTGTATCAGTGCCACCTGGTGGTCCTTTCAGGGGCATTACAATTTATTAAAAAAAAAAGAGAGGAGAGCTCAACAAAGGCAGAGGGTTGGTGCTGCGCCGCCTGTTGGTCCTTCCTTAGGTACTATAAAAAAAACACACAAGGGTGTTAGTAAGGCAGATAGGCTGGTGCTGCGCCTCCTGCTGGCCTGCAGTGTGGATGCACTTTTGATTATTTTACATTTTGGCATTAAATTAAAATAAACAAATAAATACATAACATAAGTTTAATAATAATAGAATAAATTAAAATAATAATAATAAATAAAATAAAATAAAATAAATAACACTGAAAATAATAATAATAATAAATAATAATAAATAAATAACAGCAAATCTAGCTACTATGGGACCCAAAAAAGGGCAAGGTGAAAAGAAGGGAAAACAGCCTGCTAGACACAAGGCTCCAGCCAGAGCGGCGCCTGCCATTTCTTCTTCGGATGATTATAGTGCTTTTTTGGCTAAGTTGAGTGAGTTGGAGAGAAAGAGGGCCCTGGCTAGGGAGGCTTCTAGAGCTGCCATGCCCAGGAGATAGAGAAGGGAGTCTAAAGCCCGTAAGATGGCTGAGCTCAAGCAATTGGGTGAGGTGATGATGTCTCGAATTGCTCTTTTGGAAAAGGAATGTTCTGCAGGTACAGGGCCGACTGAGGTGATTTCTGAAGAGGGTGGTTCTTCAAACGTGGCCACTGGAACAGAAGTGGAAGGCATGCAGGAAGGCAGGGTGATGGCACCGGATCAGTCCCAGGACCAACCGCCGAGTGGGGCTACTGACACAGGAGTGGGTGCTATGATCGACACGCAGCGGAGCACTGGTGATGTTGTTCCGGGTACCAGCCAGGAAGTGTTTGCGTTGCCTTCTGCCGCTTCGGCGGTTCAGGCAGCTGTAACTCAAGGTGAGTGCGCACCTACACAACATACACATCACATAGGAGGGGTTTGGCCTTGGGGTGAGGCCAATCCCCCGGGTTGTTTCCCAGTCAATCCTAGTGTGTTGCCTATTAGTCCAGGTCCTAGTCCTTCCACTTCAGGTGGCTCTCCTTCGGCTTCGAAGCCATGGACGGCGCCGTACCCACAGTGGTCTCCTATGTGTCAGATGCACAGTCTTGCAGAGAGCTGGCAGACAAGGGGTTACCCTGCAATTCCGAACACAGGTTACAATTCGGTTTCTAGCAGTGCACTACCATGGGGTGATCCATCGTTACCATTAGGGGATCACCTGCTGCCGTCCACAATAGAAAAAATTTGGTGAGGTAAATATGTGGACATTTTTGACCTGGTAAACAGAGAAATTGAGGAAAAGAAAGGCAGCAAGGAAGAAGAGAAGGAGAAGGATAAATTTCGGAAGAAGAAGGCCGAGAGGTGTTGGGCAAATTGGTTACCGTTTTTTTTTATTTATGCGGGTACAGTCTTAACTTGAATTTAGGCTTATTTAGGCTTGATTTAGGCTTATCCATCTAGGGCCCTAGCGTTATTGCAATGCATTGATCTCATTTATAGGGCCTATGTCGACTTTTCGGGCCCGTCGTGGTTACTTTATGACCAGGGGTTCCGTATGAGAGTAGCAATAAACCCCCAGATGCGATGGGATGTTCATCATCCCGGGTTGTGGCTGCAGCTCATGACCCCATCCTGCCCCATGTTAGGCAAGCGATTTGACAGCGGACATATAATGCAAAGGGCCACTCCAGTTAGTGTTTCCTGTGCTGTAGCGGGCCAGGGGGTTCAACCCTGCCTGGTTTGCTGGGAATTTAATGCAAAGGGTTTTTGCAACTGTAAGCCATGCAGATACCGGCACCAGTGTTCCATATGCGGGGGCAATCATAGTCCCACGTCATGCTTCAGAGGTCACCCAGGAGCTGGTGGCAGTAGGGACAGTGGTGGGCCAAAGAGACCTGCAGCAGGAGTGGCTAACCCCTCCAAAAGGCCCCCAGTCCAATTAATTTAGTGGTACTAGCAGAGTTTTTGCTGCAATACCCGGACAAAGAGGAGGCAGTCTATTTGTTGAATGGTTTCAAGGAGGGTTTTAGGATTCCATTTCAAGGTGTTAGGTGTGCCACTTCAGCATCCAATTTAAAATCTGTCAAGGGTATGGAAGAGGTAGTTAGGAGGAAGATTCAGAAGGAAGTAGCTGAAGGGAGAGTAGCCGGACCTTTTGCGGAACTTCCTGTGCCAACTTTGCACATTTCTCCTTTGGGTGTGGTCCCGAAAAAGTCACCAGGGGAATTTTGGCTTATACACCATCTATCTTACCCTGCTGGTGAATCTGTAAATGACATGATTCCTTAAGAGCTGTGTACAGTTAGGTACACTTCTTTTGATGCCGCAATCCGGATGGTAAGATCCTGAGGCACTGGGGCTGAGCTGGCGAAGGCTGACATTAAGTCAGCTTTCCATTTGCTGCCAGTTCACCCAGATGATTTTGAGCTCTTGGGTTTTCAATTTGAAGGCTGTTTCTATATGGACAAGGCGATGCCCATGGGGTGCTCGGTGTCCTGTGTGGCCTTTGAGTGCTTTAGTTCATTTTTGGAATGGGTACTAAAGCGCAGGGCGGAGCTTTCCCATGTTGTCCATTATTTGGATGATTTTTTATTTTGTGGGAAACCCAGATCTGGACAGTGTCAGTTCATCATTAGAGCATTCCAAACCCTCACGAGGGACCTAGGTGTTCCTTTGGTGGAGGAAAAATCGGAGGGCTCATCCACATCTCTCACTTTTCTGGGGATTGAACTGGATACCGTCCAGCAATCCAGTAGGTTGCCAGATAGCAAGCTCTCTGATCTGTGGATCTGAATCCAGAACCTGTTGCAGCGGCAACGCATTACATTGAGAGAGATTCAGGAGGTGGTGGGTCACCTCAATTTTGCATGTAAAGTCATTGCCCCAGGCAGGGCTTTTTTGGGAAGGCTTTGCGGAGCCATGAGTGGCTTAAAGAAGCCACATCATTGGAGAAAAATGTCAGCGAACATGAGAGATGATTTGCGTGCCTGGTTGCAATTCCTGGACAGATTCAATGGCATTTCATTTTGGAGAGACGAGCAGTGGCTCGGAGCTGAGTTCCAGGTGCACTCTGATGCAGCAGGGTCATCTGGATATGGTATTTACTTCAGAGGCTGATGGTGCGCTGGTCGATGGCTGGCAGCTTGGTGTGACTCCGAAGTCACCCAAGATCTTATGTTTTTGGATTTTTTTCTGATTCTTGGGGCATTATGGCTGTGGGCAGATATTTGGGCCAACTCAGCAGTCACCTTTTGGTGTGACAACATGGCTGTGGTCCACGTAGTGAATAACCTCACATCTAAATCTGTGCGGGTTATGAGACTCATAAGAGCCTTCAGACTACGCTGTTTGGAATACAATATTGTGTTCCAGGCTTGTCATATTCCTGATATTGAGAACGAGCTGGCTGATGCCCTGTCCCGTCAACAGATCGACAGGTTCAGGGAGTTGGTCCCCGAAGCTCGAGTTCATCCAGACATATTGCCTCAGGAGGTATGGAGCATTGGAGGATTGAAGCCAACAGAGCAATAAGTTTGGCAATTGCTCCTAGCACCAGGAACAACTACGCAGTGGCATGCAAAGAATTTTTTGCATTCTGCAAATGCAAAGGCATGGGTAGGCCATGGCCTATAACGGTGGACCATGTGCAGCAATTTGCAGTTCACCTTCATTTTAAAGGTTCGCCCCCCCCCCCCGCACCATTCAAGGTAGATTGTCGACATTGACATTCTACGCTAAGGCCCATGGGTGCCCAGATCTGGCCGGCGACTTCTGAGTCAAAAAGATGATAGAGGGGTGGAGCAAAAAAAGGGGTAAGCAATTAGATACACGTACCCCTGTATCCCCTAGGTTTCTAGCTCAGTTGAGTCAAGTTTGGGAAGCTGTCTGTATTGATCAATATGAGGTTAAGTTATTTAGGGCAGCTACACTATGTGCATTTTTCGGGGCTTTCCGTATTAGTGAACTGGTGAGAGCATCCAAAAGCGATGATTCTTGGACAGCGTTGCAGATGGATGACCTTTTTGTCTCTGAAGACAGGGTTTTGTTTCATCTCCGCAGTTCTAAAACGGATCAGTTTGAGAGGGGGCAGGTTATAAGCTTGGGGACTTGTTCTGTAAAAGAACTCTGCCCAGTAAAAGCCCTATCTGAGTTTGTGCAGTTGAGAGGGGATGTTGGAGGAGATTTATTTTGCCACAAGGACGGTTTACCCCTTACACAATACCAGTTTTGGACAGTAACATCTCGAGGGCTTAAGAAAGCAGGCATTGTAGGATGGAAATTCGGCACACATTCCTTTCATATAGGTGTAGCTTCCACAGCGGCGGCTTTGGGTTACGGTGAGGATCAAATAAAGAAATTGGGGAGGTGGTCATCTTATAGGTTTAAGACGTATGTTCGTTCCCTCCCTCAATAGAAGTGATGCTGTTGTTGTTGTTTTTCAGAACCCAGGGCTGCTTCTTCGTGGCTGAGAGTGGCTGTTTATGGGCACAGCTACATTCACTGGGCAGTGAAAACGCCGTGCAGTCTGGATGGGGGCGTAATTTAGGTTTGGGGGCTTCAGCTGCCCTTGAATGGCAGGGAAAAGGGGGTATGCTGTGGCACGAGCTCTTGGAGCTTGCAGTACCAACCTTCAAGGTCGCACCCCCAGATATTTTTGTTGTTCATTTGGTAGGTAACGATCTGATGAAATGAGCAGGCAAGTCTTTGATTTTATAGGTCATCCAGGACTTTCAGGTCTTGAAGGATACGTTTCCTTCAATGAAGCTGATCTGGTCCACTATGATCCCACGTAGGGCTTGGTGAGCTGACTGCAAGCCTGGTAAGATAGACAGGGCATGGTGTGGTGTGAATCGAGACGTTTGCCGTGCAATGAGAGCAGGGTTGGGGTCGGTGATCTCACATCCCGAGATTGTGAGTCGCCAGCCTGAACTGTATAGGAGCGACGGTGTTCACTTATCAGAGTTGGGCATGGGCCTCTTTCTTAAGGATCTACAAGGGGGCCTTAGAGCCGAAATTTTCGGCTTGAGTGGCGGGCTTGGGGCATATAAATAGCCCCTAGCCGTGGCGGGTAGTGTGATGGAAAAAGTAGGGGTGAGTTCATGTTGGCATGGGGTTGCCAAAAAATTAGGACATCTCGCTGGCAGGTCAAGCCTATTGACTAGCAGGTGAGAGATGTCTTATATGGAAGGACCTCCCTGCCAGCTGCCCATTTAGGGTCACGAGGCTTGATGGGAGGAGCTGGTTGGGTGGTACCATTTCATGGAGCAACTGAAGGCGTGCTGTTCAGCGGACAGCATGATTCAGTAATAGGAGCTCGCCCTGCTCTAGGAAGCGTCCGGAGATCTAGGATTATCCGGACATAAAATGAACTCGCACTATGGTAGGCCCCCTTGTATTTTGGGGGATACAATTTAAATAGTTAATAAAGTTGTGGCCCAGGTTTTAACCCAACAATCTGTGTCTCGCCTCATTATTTCAGGGCTGGGAGGGCAAAGTGACACCAAGCAAGAGAAAATCCAGAAGCTCACTCCTTTTTTTCATCAATTAACCAGTCCTTGCCCAGTCACCAAGCAGTTGTCAGTGTTGTTTTTCAACAAATGTGAATGGTAGTGAGCACAAGAGCAGATTGTCTGCTACATTTGTGCCAAATGTGGTGATGATCCAAAGTCCTGTTTCAAAGTTACACATTTTGTTTGGGCTGTCATCATTTTTAGAGTTGTGTTGTGGAATGATTTGCTCTGCTGCACAATAACATCACTGAACTTTTGTGCAGTGATAATATTGCATAGACCTATATATAGCAACTTGTGTCTTCCTTATGCCTAGAAGAAAGGAGAAGACTATACAAATAGAAGGGTAAATTCTACAGATTGTCTCTAACACATTCCAGTCTCAGTGAAGATGACAATAGTTTGAATAGGATATTGAAGAGGATAAAAAGGTGGTCACTCACTTCCTTGGCTTAGAACTACTGATAGTGTTACTGAGATCTTTTACCCATACATAATTGTGGAAAATGAAATAAATGTTTCATTCCCCCAGAAAGACCCTGGGAGAAGCTAAGACTTTATAGCCCATGTATTTAATAAGCATTCTTTGACAAAATCAAAATAAGACTTTGGAAAAATTAGTTCCAATCATTAGAAAACCAATGAGTACCAAATGATTTGAAATCTGTGGTCTAATGTTCTATTGCAGTATCTTTCTGAATCTTTTATTATGGGTCATGGTTCTTGAACCTCTGAGGGAATTCCCTCTGTATTTCCAAAAGCATATTTTTCATGTACTCACTCAGATTTCTGCCACCTGAGCAGGATTGAAACTGAGGATTTTCTGTTTAGTCTTCTGAAGACCTGTGAGTCTGAACCAGTTCAATAAGAGCTGGTGTACTGAAAGCTACCAGGGGAGCCTATTTAGTGCTAGCAAAGCAGAGCAGAACACAGCAGTTATATTTGTATGCAAGATTCAGTGCAAACTCTGCAAAATGTATAGCACAACCAGAAAAAGAAATACAAAGTACGTAGTAGTTCAGGGCTCACCATTTGTTCTATTGCAAGGTCATTTCTCCCCTTCTTACTTTTAAAACTTTTTTTATTGTTGTTTGAGCGGATGGTGAATTTTTCCTAACTCATAGCATTTGAGGTATGCAAGGCCAATCCTGTGGAACTGTAGTCTCTGCAGAGACAAAAGTGGGAGATCATAATCCTGTGGGTAAAATAAATTTGTGTCTCCAAAAGCAAAGAAAACAGACTTTGTAGATGGCTTGTAATTAGAGAAGAAAGCATGAGCATGTTTCATGGAGGTGATTAAGGGAGGCTTACCCTGTTTCTAACATCGAACTTCAGTGGTCCCATGCTTCACTCCTGAAGATCATTCACAAAGCAAGCTAATTTGCATAGTCCCAGAATTGGAAAAAAAAATCCTGTCATGAGATTCAAACTTGTTTGTCAATTTCTTCCTCTAGTCATTGGCTGCCTGTAATGCCTGTTTCTGGATTGTGCCACAAGCAGGCTGTTCCATCCTGGGCACAGAATGCAGCTGCTTCAAGGTCCTGCTGGCCTCCACAGTTTGTATCTAATGGGCAAAGGTAGGAATGGGCAAATGTATTCATTTTAGTTTCATCAATTTCTCATTTTCTCAACTGTAAGTTTATTTGGGCTAATATTCAGTTATGCCTATGGGTATATTCTAGTGTGATTTACTATGCTAAGCAACAAGATTTTGGCTACTGAACATATGCGTTCCATCTCTATTAATAGATGGGTACATTTTGGCCACTATTTATGTCACAATTCATTGAAAAACATTCATACCAGTTGATGATATTTACAGCTGCAAGGCTGATCTCGGCCCAAAAGTGGAAAAAACTGGAAAATCCGAAGAGGAGCTACTTAAAAATTATTAGATATTGCAGAAATGGACAGATTGTCAGAGACATTATGTGAAAACCCGAGAACATATGTTAAAGAAAGCTGGAAAATGTTTTATGACTGGACCCAGAAACAGATATGAGTAGAGAATATAATATAGGTTATGGATTTTAGTATTGTATCACAGCCATGGAGTCAAGAGTATATTAGATATTGTATGAATGCAAATACTTCCCTGTGTCTATGTTCTGTTTTGTTTTGTGTTACCCCCTTTTCCCTCCCTGTAGTTGTATCCTTTTGATAGTTGTTTGTTTGTGTGTTATAAAAAATAAGAATATTATATATAAAAAAACAATAACGCCAAAGCAAATGAAGAAAAATGAATAAAAAAATAAAAATAAAAAACTAATTATTATTTTTTAAAATACAGAGCTGCATCCACCATTCACATTTGTCAAACAACAACAACAACAAAACCCAGCTCTGATCATTGCTTTATGTTTGGGTGAGAAGTGTTTAATTGATGAAGCTTCTAGGATTTTCCATTGCTTCGTGTCACTTTGTGAATGGTAGTGAGCACAACAGGGTATCCTGTAGACCAGTGGTCCCTAACCTTGGGCCTCCAGATGTTCTTGGACTTCAACTCCCAGAAATCCTGGCCAGCAGAGGTGGTGGTGAAGGCTTCTGTGAGTTGTAGTCCAAGAACATCTGGAGGCCCAAGGTTGGGGACCACTGCTGTAGACTATTTTGACTGCTGCCATTGGTGTCGTCAACATTGGTGTTGTCAACATTGTCAGCAGGGAAAAGGATGTAAAGCGTGGCATCCTTTCCCTGCCATCAGTGTGAGCATGATATTGTGCAGCAATTGGGCCATTTCTGGATGTATTGAATCATGGATACAGAAGCACAATATTGCACATTTATTAATCAGAGATTTTTTGAAATATTGAATTTAATTAAATGGGGCAACCAGTCTACTGTTTTGATCAGAGGTGTTCAAACTTATAGAACAGAACAGTGTGCACTCACTACTTTAAATAGTAGCAAGCCCCTGCCCCCATCATTCCTTGTTTGGTCAACCGTTAACACTGAAATAATGAGGTAATCCATGCTATACTCCACAGAAGCTACAAGGAGACCATATTTGTTTTCTTTTTATGGGGAGATGAGCAATTTTCTTCATTAAGTTGACCAGCTGTGAACACCAGGGAGGATGACCTCCAGGATATTGCTAGATCTAACAATTCTTCTACAGAAATATATTCTGCTACTTTTCCTTGTGAAGCATTTGTACAGTCTACATATGTTTCCTTTGAGCAGATGCATCAGTTGGGAATGGAATTGTGAAGAAAATGATTTTAAAATGTACTCTGCCCATTTGATTATAATTAGCTGGGCACATGTAGAGAATGAAACACAATGCATATGGCTCAGCATCTCTACTCCCACGTGCAAGCCCATGATAGTAGTCAACCTCCACAGAATATTCATGTGATCAAGTAGAGCAGCTGTCAGATGTTCCATAATTTAGTTAACTGCAGTATCGTAAGATCAAGACGAGGAAGACAGGAATAGTGCAAAACCTCCTAATATTGCATGACTATTCCACTTGAATGCTGACATGCTAATTCTTTACTTGTTGCTGTTCTTTCAGTTGACAAAAACTTATGTCAAACTGTAAAGGAATGGCTTGAGTTAAAAAATAATGAGATGTTTGTTTTGGGTGTCTCACCACCACCATCATACTGCATTGCTGGGAGGACCCTATGGATTATTAAGTCCAGCCCCTGTCAGGGAAGCAGAGTGTGGAATCGAACTTGTACTATTGTATTTATAGTATACTATAATTTTGTGATGTTGATTTTAATTATGATTCGATGTGTTGTGAACCACACAATGAGTGTTCACACTAATGGAGAAATAAATAAATAAATAAATCCATAGGATTCACACATAAACACCAAAGTACACATTGCCATCCACATCAAATCCACATCCTAGTGAAAACCATCACTTCTTTGAAAATTTTCTGTTCAGTTTCTCAAGTTGGAACTATTGTCACTTGAGAAGCTGTCAGCTGGAAGTCCTCCAAATTAGTCATTATTATCACCAGTTTTAATGATCCTACTTACAATATTTTGATTTGAGCATTTGTCAATCAACTGTGATATTAGTGTTAAGTTTTCTTCAAATCTATTAGTAGAAAAAACATTGAAGCTGTGTAATATTAAGTGAAAATACTGTAAGATGTTTAAGTGAAATTTCCAATAGGTTGTTGAGGATTTGATAATAAATGGATAGATAGGTTTGAGGTTACCAGCCACTAAGACAGGCCAAACAAAGTATCTGATACAAAAGACGATATAGAGCTCTACAAGCCTATGTACTGGAGGGGGTACAGCCTCTGCTACTTTTCCCTTGGTCACATACATGAATAACTGTAATAGGACAGGAAAGACAACTTTGAAGATTCCATTGACATGGCAACCAAACCTGCCTAGTGCAGTTCACTCTGGAAAGCAAATAACATTTCACACTGTAGAACTTCTATATTTATGAACACATCAACCATGCTAATAAGGAAAAAAAATAAAGCACAAGATTAAAAGAAATCAAGAACTCTGAATAAATTTGAATTATGTTTAACAGTAGTGGGGAAATAGCTAATAGTCTATCAGTACAGGAAAAAACTAATAGTCAAATCTTTTGAATGTTAAAAATACATAATTCAGCAATAAAAATGGACTTTCGGCAGCTAAATAGCATTCCTTTGACAGGGATAAAAAAGTAAGCACACAATAAGGGATATATGTCTTTTATGGTTATTATGCATGTTTCTCCACATATCGTTGGTAGAGATATCACAGAATCTGAGTCAAATTAAGTAGAAGCTTAATGTTGGCCAGACACAGCCCTAAAACCAACTATAGAGGACCATGATACTGAATATTGCTTTTTCATTACGACTAAACTCTTGGTTAGTTTGATGTTCATACTGAGAAAAAATCCTGAGACCTCCTTTCTGGTTAGGTACAGCCAGTTCAGATGCCAGCTGTATAAGATATAATCTCCAGTCCTATAGGTGAGCAGTGATTACAATCTGTGTTTCATCCATTCAAGCTAAATATGCTAGCTGCTGCAGAGAGCGTCCTCTGATTCTTTTACTCCACCTTAGATAATGAGAAGGCCATAGTTCAGCTATTCTGGCTGGCTTAACTTTTTAAACAGTAACTTCAAGTGCTCAGCTAGCATGGATCATAGCTGTATAAACAATTTCAGCAAGGGCAAAACAATTTCAGCAAAGGGTATCAAAGGGCATATCTGTATGCTTGTGATCAGTTTTGAAACCCTGGACTCTGGGTAGTTTTTAGAAGGCTCACCCTGAAGTAAATAATTGGAAGAGAGCATTAATTTTAGAGGTGCCACTGGGCTTGTAGATTGGGATCATGGTCTTCAAAGAATAAATGGGCTAAGGATGATTGCCTTTAAGCAAATTATTCCCTGCTGCTTAAAATAGGGTCTATGAGTTTCCTTCTGAATTGGAGGAATTCTAAGTAAACTGCATAAATCACGCAACTTAACGGAAAAGAGAATCTCTTTCAGCAGAATTAATGCTTTGCTGTTTTCCTGCCCTGAGCACCGTCTTAGCTCTAAATCACGTTGCAGCTGCTTACTCTCCAAATAAATTATTTATCAAAAATTGTTAGGGAAAAGGTTTTGTCAAGTCTCTCAAATTAGCATTTTACTGAAGGTATAAATTTTATCTCAGAACATCTGGATGAAGTCCAACTGAAAGTAACATATAACGATGAACAGAAATTATTATTGTCTCACATGAATGGGTGAGTAGAAAAATGCAGGTTTCTGATTTTTTGGTTTAAAAAAACATCAGCTTAGTTTTGTTAGGAAAATAATGCACTTATGGTAGGGAGCTGTTGAAATTCCCAGCTGTGAGGGATATTGCCTTCTTTTCAAACAGTATTGTTTCTAAGCTGGAGACTTTCAGGCAATAGGGGGGAACTATGGATGATTATACAAAATGTTGTGGCATATTGAAGATACATAAGTTTTATTTTGCATCACCTTTTGTAGACTGTGTTCTTTTCCATTACATTTTGTAGACGGTGCAATGATGATGATGATGATAGTGAAGTCATAAAGCTGTGATAAGCCGCATCATTTCTGTAGCAATGCTCCATTGGCCATTGGTTGGACTGGTATTTGCAAACTGAAAATCTATTCTGATTTTTCAAAAACAGGTTGACAAACAGAAGTCATGAAGAAGCTAGGACAGAAAAAAATGGAAGTCTATAATTGAACTACACCACTTTAGCCTAAAAGTTCCAGTCTGCTTTTCTAGAAATTCTAACTTGTCTGGGTAGTGATTTTCTTGTAGAATAGATTAAATTTATGTCCACCATTTTATGTGCTCATAGGGCATTGAGGAACATGGTAAGCCTAGCTAAATATGAGCTGGGCAGAATGAGGTGGGACAGAGCTGGTCCTCCCATGTGTGCTGAGGAAAGTCATACCAAGGTTAGCCAGTGAGGGAAGAGAACAAGTTATTGGCACGCAGCATTGCTGCTCTGGATGCTAGGCCTCTTGCTGGGCCCCCAGAAGCTGTGGCTGCCTCTCTCATGTTCCTTGAGCTGTCAAATAAAGGCAAACCTGGAAAGCAGGGACCTGGAGATGATGCAGGATGGGTTAACTGTATATTCACAGATTTTTACGTCCTCTATTTGGTTTATATTTTTATGCATATGTACTTATGCTCTTGATCACAGCATCCATTATTAATTATGCACCAAATGATCTGACAATTCTGAAGTTATCCACTGCACAAATTGTTTTGCATAGTTCAAGTAGTGCACTTCCATCTCAGTAGAACTACTTAGAAAACAAATAAATGCCCAGGTATCAAACCAATGATGAAGTGCACCTCAGGATGAATGCATTATGCATTATTTCCCTGCCAAGTTAGCTAGCTGTAGTGAAGGAGACAACCATAAAGCAAGTGTTGTTTCTTTCTTCCCTCAGGTAAGTTTTTAAAGGTTTTCTCTAATGGTTTTTGGTTCGTATGCTCTTGTAAATATTTCATTAGTATATAGCATATGAAATCCATTTTTGCCATACACTTTAAAATATGATAATGACAAATGCATTGTGAAATTAGAATTGGGGTTTCATACATATCCATTTGTTTTATACAGTGTTTTTTTGTTTGTTTTGTTTTTTGTTTGTTTGTTTGTTTGTTTGGCCTTAGTCTTTGGGCTTTGTTTTCCAGAATGTAAATGATGTTCAAAATACTGCCCTTTTAAAAATCTGGCTGCTGCTGAAACTTTCTTGTTGAACAGGTACAGTAAATGAGGTGAATACCACTATATTGTGATGACCAATTTCCCCTAAAGTTTGCTGACTGCTCTCACAAAACAAGGTCATTTGAGAATTCCAGTGTATTCTAGATGCAAATATATCTGAAGCCATCCATCCTATAATATCAATGGTTTAGGCCAAAACTGCATAAATTGATTTTTTTTTTAGTTCTTGTATATTCACTTTGAGGAAGGATTTCTGAACTCTCTGGGTGGAGTGCTCCAAATGTCAAGGAGGAAACATATATCCATGCCCTCAAGTCATGTCTTAACACTGTTGGCATCTTTTAAATCGTAGTACCAGGTTTGTGAGCTAATCCAAAAGCCACTGTTTGCCTCTCTGACACCTAAATCTTGGTTGATACACATTCTGACAGCTGAAGATGGAATAAAGTGTCCACATAACCATGTCCCTTTATGCAGCCAGGCTGAATGAGGATTCACTCAGGTCGTAGGGTCAAAAATGCATATCTGCATTGCTCTTAGTGGAGTTTCATTTACCTCAAGGCCAGAAGTGCACATATGCATGGATTCAGACATATAAAAAGTGTAGAGTCAACTAGTACTCTGACAATCACGTTGCAGACTTTTTTCAGTTTCTGCTTTTACAGCAAATAATATCACATCAGCCATATGTGATTGGTTACAGTTGGTTTTCAGATATTGAACATCACATCTTTCTAATCATTTGAATTGACTGAATAAATCTGGTAAGAACTCTTCTATCCAGTCCAAGTCAACTTCAATCAAGAGAGTAATTATGTCAAGCCTTTTCTTCAAAATGTTAAAAAAAAAAAAGGTTGAAACACAGGATCCTATGTTAATGACTTCAGTTGGTCCACTCTAATCAAACTTACCTTGGATACACAAATACAGGTTCAGAGGAAGTGGTACACCATCTTCACTCATACAAGTGTGATAATTGATCCAACCAACTGAAGTTGCCATGATCCAAACAACTGAAGTCATAGAAGGAAATAAGAAAGGACATATTTAATTATTTTTACATTTTGAAACAAAATGTAAGGCCATGCAGAAGGGAAATTTACCCCTGACTTCTCCAGTAATTGTCTGGAAGGGGCGCCTGGTCTATAACCTGTGACAGTCAATTCTGGCACACTTCCTATTTACTAAAGAAATCATTTTTCTTGACATACCTCCAAAACAGGACATAAACATATAACACCTCTTCTATGCTACATATTTTGAGACACAGCTATGCCTATTCGTGTTGTTCAAACAGCAAACTATTCTTATCATGGTGGAACTCATTCCTGCCTTTGTTGTTGCTTTTCTTCTTTGTAAAGTCTGCAACTTGAAATGTCAGATTTTCTGTAACTCCTGAATAGGAGTAGATGGATGTTTATGCTGAAATCCAGTAGTAAGTTGCAACTAGAGTAGACCCACTAAATCAGTGGTAATTTGATGAGGCACCTGCCTGATTTCCATTGATTCAATAGGCCTACTCAAGTTGTGAATTTCAACCATAGACCCAGAAAGATGCTGTTTAATCTGCTTGCTTCTCCAGTGCTATATTTTCCCCTTCTTAGTCAGCTAGAGGCAACATTATGCCCAGCATCAGCAAAGTGGACAGAGAAAAGCATCTAGACCTACCTCATTCCTCTTCCATGCAACCAAAGATGAGTCTAAAAAGGAGACATTCCTGCTTGCATGTAAGCTCTACATGTGAGGAAAAATCCTGGAAACTCTGGTTCATAGTAGCATGTAAAGCCTATATATGAGCAAGAGCCTCTGATTAGACTTGCCTCTGATTGCATACAGAAAATAAAGAGATGGGGCTACCCATTTCTCTCTGTATTGATAACATTGGAACACACAAAGACTGAACAGGGCTATTATAATAAGCAGAGCTAGATGTACAAATATTACAAATATGAGCATACAAATATAAAAATTATTTTCTTGTTGTTTCAAGAAAATCTCCTCCCCTTATTTTCAGATGTCTGATAACTGCAGTTTTAAACTCACTGTGATGGTAAAGGCATTATTCTAGGAAACATCTGAAATGGATCTGCTGCGAATTGAACACAAGAGAAGCATTTGCAGAAATATAGGGGCAGGTACAGGAAATTCTGACTTCTTGGAAAAGAAACAGATCCAGCCCTGCTTGCAATTTTATTCATGAGACTTCTACAGGCCTTTCACTTGAGTAAAATTATAGTGGAGAAAGCCAGAAAATGTCCCTCTAAGCACCCAATAGTTCATAGAAGGGACGAGTTGATACTGAAGAGCTCATGCTTAAAAGTTTAAAAAAAAAGAGAGAGAAAGCCTACCTCAGAGTTCATTTTTGCAGAACACTGAATATAAATTTTCAGTCTAGGTTTACCCATGACACTGAGGTTACAATCCTGTCACTTGGGCAGAGCTGGAAATTGCCTTGTTATCTTGAATTACTACCCATGGCTACTTCAGTTCTTTAAGTGTGGATAATACAGACATGTTCCATACTTGAGCGATGACACTGTTTATCAAACAAAAGGCTGCATTTTATGAGAATCTCCGAACTGCCACACTTGTAAATATCCTTACAGATTGCCAGTTTAAAGCATACAGAATGCCATTTTCATTACTTTCACAGGATTGTGATGTCGTCCTAGGTGACTTTAGAAAAATATAAAATAGTTCAGATAACACAGGCAGATAATATAAGTAGTTAAAATAAAATCAGTGCTGTGGGCCTTTGAGGAGAAGTGAAATTGAAAGGGAATTTTAACTTGATAGGATCTGAAGTATTCAAGGCTTAAAATCCAGCAATTCAGGGAAAGTGTTCAGCGGTTTAAGGGACTTAGCACTCAGTGCAAAGCCCAAATTCATGTTTCTCAAGAACAAGCAAAGAATGGAGGTAGTAATATACCCAGTATGGAGCCTGACAAATACAGTTTCTGATCCCCTCTTATTAAGAACTATGGTACTATTTAACACACTAGGATTTAATTTAAAATAGAATCTGCAAAAAGGGATTACTGTCCCACTGTTCCTGCCACAGATTCTTAATGGTAGTTCCAGCTAGCCTTCCAATTTTAGTTCAGAAAAAAGGACCCAAAGAGCAACTTGATGAATATTACAGTCCATTCAGCTGCAGCCTCATGTTTTTCATTTCAAGCTATTTCAATATAAGAACAGATGAAACATTATAGATCACAATATTAATGCAGCTTTGAATGTATGCTTCCAAAATTGCCTTTTTGTTGGCAAGATATGTGAAAAGAATGCTATTACTTCATAGTATATATTTATACATATCCCAGTGGAGGAAATAAGTGGCAAATTTATGTAAAGCTGCCAGAGATATACAAATATCTCTGTTCTGAAAAAGTTAAACTCATAGTATAGTTGTATCATCCAATGAAGGTCACTGCCTATAAGATAATAATCAAATGGAAACAGCGGGAGCTTGATATGTCATTTTTCCATTGGCTACTTTTGCATATGTCAAGATGAAAACATCAAGATTTTTTATTATATTTCTTATTGAATGGAGAAATATAGTTCAGATACACAAGATACATAATGCATTGCATTTGACAGTATTCCTGATATGGCCCTGGTGCCTGCTAAAAAAGGGGCATTTTGTTAGATCTGTAGGCAGGTGTGGGATAGTTTGCAACCCTTTATAGGTACTGCCAAACCATGGCCAAAATCCTCTTGTGTGGCTATGCTATCACAACACTAAAAGTGCAAATTTTGGAGGTGAATTGACTCAGTGCACAACTGATCATGTTTGCAGCAATTTCTTAACTTGCAGCATTTCACCTCCCAAAGTGATGTTGTTATTGTTATGCCAGCCTAACTACACAAGAGTAGTTGTGTACTTGCAAGCAAATGTAAGAAGGCTATTTCTCAAGTGGCTGACAGCTATTGCAAAAGAGAAGGCAGGAGGCAGGGGCCAAGAAGGGGGGCACTTTGCAACTACATGGATTACAACTACAGGGGCTGCAGAAGTGATTTCCATGTGAATGGAAGGAGTGATCTAATCAAACCTCCCAGTTCCAACCCATTCCAAAGCAACCCGGATTAGATCATTCTGTGTCAATAATGTAGCCATACCCTTACTTTCTCTTGAATGCCTCCAGTGTTGGAGAGCTCACCACCTCCCATTTATCTGTTCTGCATGGGCTGAACTCTACCACACCGGGCTGGTGTATTCACATGCAGAACTGCATAGAGCCAAGGTAGTAGTTCTTACTACTGGTTCCTGACAGCTTCTAAAGAACATTGTTCCTTGTAGAAACCTTCCATTTTGTGTTTTGGAAGTGTTTTTTTTTAATAGTTAATCACACTTTTTGTTGACTGTAACAGTTATTGACATCACTTTTGGGGTATGAAGTAGGGATGTAAAAATGCTTCTGTTTAGAATTTATTGCCGCGTTTTTCTGTGTATAAGACGCTACTTTTTCCTAAAATCATTACACTAAAAATTGAGTGTGTTTTACATGGAAGTAAGCTGAGATAGCTGAGGAGATAACAAAACCGCATATACCTTGCCTCTGTAAACAGGTTTCCTTCAGTTACAAGGCTTAGCTTCCTACAGTCAGGAGACTTAGCTTCCTCCAATCATGAGCCTTATGGAATTGACATCAACTGATGCTGAACAAACCAACTGGAACACACCTCCTTGGAGGTGGAGCCTGTAGGCTCAGACTCGTAATGTCCGATGTTCTGAGCCCAGAGGCTGAATACTCAAAGCTAAGTTTTCTTAATTTTTGGGTTAGAAAAGTGTGTGGGGGTCTTATAAATGGGGATGTGTTATAAATAGAAAAATACAGTATATTTCTCCAAATTCCAAATACAACTTTTTCTTGTTATTTTGTTCTGGGTTACAAGAATTCAAGTTTTTCCCCCAGAATGCAAATTATTGTGTATCTACTGTATTTGCACATTGTATCTAACATGCAAATTTTATCTATTCAGTAAAGTGAGTTTGTGCATTGTTTGCATTATATGCATTTTACCAATTCACATTCTGTCAGCACTTTTATGCATACATTATTCCCTGAAAAACTGTATAAATTGCATAAATGTGGGAATTATTTGGGCAAATCATGTTTCTTCTCACAACAACCCTCAAGAGTTGTGAAAAGGCTTTGGAGACTGTTAATTCTAACATATCTGTGAAGATTCTCAGTCATCCAGGTGAAGTCATGGCAACTAGACGTCTTTCTTTCTTATTAGGTTGAAACATTTCACTACTCATCCAAGTAGATCCTTAAGTCTGAGGAGAGTTGGTAGGATACCCCTGATATATCCTCCACATTGGTTTGAGAGAGGGGTCAGGGAGGCCATACATGTGCATATAGAAAATCCCTCACTCAACAGGGGTGGAGGCCTTAGATACAATCTGTCTCCTACTTATCATGCTGCCCTTTCATCCATCCCCAGAAAGGTCAGGACCACACCCACCAGAAAGACCACTGTTAATGACTGTTAACGACCCATGACATTGGGTGGAGAAGGACTGAAGAAGTGGGATTTTCACTCACCCTCAATCCTTTGTCCATCTGCCTATTCAGACCAGGGGAAAGTGAAACCAATGTGGAGGATATATCAGGGTACTCCTACCAACTCTCCTCAGACTGAAGAAGCTACTTGGATGAGTAGATAAACGTTTCAACCTACTAAGAAAGAGATCCACTTGCCATGACTCAACTTCCAGTTAATTCTAACACATTTTTTGTATCTAGAATGCAGCTGGTCCATTAAAAGAAAAGACTTTTTTAAAAAAATCCCAATTTCTTTGCATAATTCTGAAAGGCTCATCTATGAAAATTGGATCATGGACATTAGTATTATTTTTTATTTTTCATTTTAAAGGTAGGCAAATTGCTACACTTTCAAAACATAATGTGGAGGACATTATTATTATTTTCTTTGAAAGGTTGGAAAGCATGAGAAGTGGCCTGTAAGGATAGGATATTTGGATTGTTTTTGACTACAAATACCATAATTCCCAATTTTGGGAGTTCTGCTTATGTTGATGGCACCTTACAAACACTTCAGTGTGATGTAGCTGGGAGAAAGGCCCAAATTGGAAAGCTTTAAGGCTCACCTAGGTCAAGCTCCATCCAAGCTTCCTGCTCAGAAACAAAGGCCCCAGATAGTGCTGAGGCAGGGACAGAAAGCTTAGGCAGAGCTTGGCCTAGCTAAGACTCAGAGCCTTACAGTTTGGGACTTTCTTCCAGATGCATCACATCCAGGGGTTTGTGAGGTATCTATAAGGTATGTAGAACTCCCAGAATGGATAATTAAGGTTTTTATAGTTCTGAAAATCCCATATTTAGTGGTATACTCCTGAACTGCCATTCTTGGGGAATTGTTAGAATCTTGGCTTATAGGATATGTCAATGGTTCCCAAACTGTGCACCATGGTGCTGCCAAACCCAGCAGGGGTGCTGTGGAATCTTTGCATCCTTCACTGCCAGTTCGCTCTCACTCTCCTTGGTTAGTGGTGCTCCCATGCCAGGATCATGCTTAACACCCTGCCTGTGAGCCACACCCCTGTCCCTGAACATTCATCTGCACAGAAGGAGAAGAGGCAGAGGCAGTGGCGGCGGCAGTGTCCTTTTTGTGCCAGGGAGGCTCTGGGACGTAGTCTAGAAAGTTGTGGCTCAAAAAAGTTTGGGAACCCGTGGGTTGGGTACACCTTTGGTCTTAACCAGGAATGCTGTTGATACTTTTGTATGCATCCTGCATGTTCAGTCAAAGACACAGGATAGGACCTGAAATGGAATTCATTTGGACATTACTGGGAAAAATATTAGGCTTCCCAGAGTACTCACTCACAGTGACCTTCAGATATATTTTTGCTATGTGCCTTCAAGTCGGAACTGACTTATAGGGCTTTCAAGGTATGTTTGATATTTAAGGAGTGGCTTTACCAGCTCCACAACCTCAGTGGGTTTCTATGGCTAACTGGGATTTAAATCAAGGCCTCCTGAGTCCTAGTCCATTACTCTATCCGCTACACCACACTGGGTCCTTCAGATGTGGGGCATCATAATTTTACACACACACAAAAGAATCTTATACATTGATCTGAATACTGCAAATGTCATATTTACATACTTATTCTGGAGGACAATGTTCCATGAAATACTATCATAGATATTCTTCATATCTCATAAAGTTTTTTTTTACTACAGCAACTTACCACTTCCTTTGTCCAATGAATGTTAGACATGGAAAATGAGCAAAGATTTCTTCTTATTTCGAGCAGAAATGATAGAAAGATGAAGAAATGTTTGGCTTCTTATAAGAGGAACATTTCCTACTTATTATCTAAAATAGCTTCCTTCTCATGGTACCCTGGATTTTATGCATTGTTGTGTCTGTTAATGCTCTATTCATATTTTTAAGATTAGCATGCAGGCCCGTATATGATGCAAAATTAAAAAACAAAAAACAAAAAACGGCATGATAGAAAATGTTAAATAAGGAGGATGGCTACGTAGTCTTTCCCAACAGAGTTAAGAATCTCTGGATGACATTTCTGTCATTTATCTTTCATGGTACATTAATATTTTGATCAAAACCTGCCATATCATGGAGATTTAGTGTTCATAATTCTGTAGGATAATAAAGTTAATGAAAGTGGGACCATCCAGATTGAAAGCTGAATAGATAGCAGAAATTTGACTTAATGATGGGATTAGATGTGACTTTTATTTAGGGATCAAGTTTCATTATAATTTCATGAACTGACTGATAAATATTTCTCACATGGATAAGGTCATAATCATTTTTCGCTTTTGTGTGTGCTCATCTTCAATTGTTCTCTCCTAAAGATACAGTTGAAATAAAACAGATGTATAGGAAAACAGGAAGCCATTGCTTTGTTTCCTTTCTTTTCCCTTCTGACATATCCTGAAGGTTTTTGTTGAAAAGGGAGAACTGTAAAGTAATTTTTAAAAATATAATAGTTATTATTTTAAGGTAATAATTTGACCATTTCTAAATCAGATAGGAAGAAAACTTTTATTCTCTGTGTGAAATGTGAACTATAATATCATAGTCAAAGTTAAAGAAGGGGTTTTGAATCAGAACGTACTTTTTTCGAAGTTCTTAGACACAATGAATCATAAAAGGCAGCAGGACAACATACAGTCAGAGGGTTATTAGAAGATCTAAAGAATCTTGCTGACTAAACTTCCATAGAACTATTAATATAGACATCTCTGTGGGTTAAATGTATGGAAGATTAAAAAAGATCAATAGAGAAAGGAAAATGTATTCTATTTCCAGATCCTGCAAAGTATATTGTACTAATGTTAACAGAACAACAGTGTTAAAGAATAATAGCTAATGATTTTAATGACAGAAAATGACCAGTTTGAGCTGGTTTGAGTTGAACAAACACAACTATTCCCAACCAAGGGTGCCCTGACCATAATAATACATGCTGTCATAAACTCAAGCCTGGAGACTAATAAACCCCTTTATATTGGTCTTCCCTTGAGATCAATTCAGAAACTGCAGACAATGGGCAATGATGGTAACTTTATGTCATGAATGTATGACACTCGAATTGAATGCTCTGTTCTTGATGCCCGTAAGCTACCAAGCAATGTCCAAGACCCATCGCTGCTCAAGATCACATCATCTAAGAAACTATTTTCTCTCATATGAATGGCCCAAATTTTTATGTTTGTAGGAGAAGCCTTGCTTTACTGTGCCAGCAACTATTGATTTTCATTTGGCTGGAATTTAGATGTTGGTTTTTTCCCCCCTTCAATTTGTTTGGCTTTGCCTAGTTTAGCCCTATTGTCTCATATACTGTTCAGATTAGGCAGAATCCTAGTGGGAAATTCAAGCTGACTGGTTAGCTCAGTGAGTTAGGTGTCTGGCTGCAGAACCAGAGGTTAGGAATTCAATTTCTCACTGTGCATCAGAGAGGAGCCAGCCGGTGTGGCCTTGGGCAAGGTGCACAGTCCCAGGATGCCCCCAGAAGAAGGGAATGGTAAACCACACGCACGCACGCACGTCTGTGTGTGTGTGTGTGTAGTGTATCTACTGTGTGTGTGTGTGTGTGTATATATATATATATATATATATAGAGAGAGAGAGAGAGAGAGAGAGAGAGAGAGAGAGAGAGAGATTTCATAAATTAATTAAATAATGTGGCTAATTACCACAGATTAATATGCTGGAGTAAGCACTTCCTATTGTACACAATAGAAAATGCCTCCTCAGACTTCTTAACTAATGACAATTTCCTGCTTACAGTTGCACAGCTGGTATTACTCCAGCAGAAATACACAACCAGATTCTAGCTGACATATATTAACTTTTTATTACATTTCTGTCTTCCCTATTTCCTCCATGGGGTGCTGAGTGACAAGGATGGTGCTTCTTCCCCCAGTTTTAGGCTCTCAAAAACCCAATAAACTATGCTAGACTGAGAGACAGCAGCTAACTGTAGATCATTTAATGATCTCAGTGACTCACTGATCGTGCAGTTGAAGCTAGATGTCTCTGTTCTAGTCCCATAACTACAGAATGTTTGTCTTCTTGTATACTTCAAGTTCAGACCTGCACAGTTTATTTACCATTGTGGGAGTATCAATAGCCATTGTCAAAAATGGTGACAGACTAGTTGTCTTCCCAGCACTGGTGTTGGAACAATGGGCAGAGCTCAGTGGTACAATTCATGATTTGTGTGCAGAAACTTTTACGTGCAATCTCCAGGTAAAGCTGGAGAGCCACTGTCAGTCCATACTAGCAGCTCTAAACTAAATAGGCCAATTGTCTAATTCAGTGTAAAGCAACTGATGAGCGATGGTCTACTACAATATAAACATTTTTTTCATTTATTTATTTAAAATATTTTTACCTCACCTTGCTCCTTGAAAAGATCCAAGGCGGCTGAGAAAGTGCTCATTTTGCCAATATCCTAAGGTGGCTTGCTTATTAAGCCACTTCAGGATATTGGAAATTCAAACTGGAAGAAGACACCAAATAGTGTCACTTTTGCTCTGATATGCCATTTGGAAGTGAGGATTGCACCATATTGCATATGACACCTCTAACCAACCCCACACAACCCTCTAACTGACCCCAAGCAGAAATGTTTGGAAACAGAAGGGCTCAACTGAGTAACTTATGAAGATGATGGAAGGAGGGCAATCTGCACCAGCCAGCTCCAAAAGGACCAGTGTACACAACCCATTATAAACCTTATCATAAATAGAGAAAAACAAAATTACTTTCAGTTACACAGGGTTATTATTTCTGTGGTGGCTTGGGCACCTTGATCACAAAGCAGCCAAAACAGAAGATAATGTCCTTCATTTCTTCCAGTGAAGAGTGGCTGGAAGCTCTTTGGCCTTCAAGGTCAAGGCACTCGTTACATCTCAGTTCATCTAGGTATAGCCAAAGATGCAATGACAAGCTCTCCATGAGAAGCTCACCATCACCAGTAGCTTATTCCATCACTTTTTCTGGCAGAGAAGACTGGTATGTGACTATTTCCATATCTCAGATGCCTTGAAGCTTTCACTGTATGCATTTTCTTACATGATAAACTACCTTGCATATTTAAAAAGCAAGTTATATTTTAATTAAACATTTTTTTATTTTTTCCTTAAATATATGTTGGGGAAGATTAAGAAAAAAGCAGAAAAGATATCAGAATGTGTGTGCCTGTCTTCCTCAAATAGGGTCTCAAAAAAGAGTAATAATCTGTATAGCCAAGAGATGAAGGAGAGTTTTAGACATAGAGATAGAGATAGAGATGATAGAGATAGAGATAAATACAGTAGATAGAGAGAGATGATT
This sequence comes from Intellagama lesueurii, assembly GCA_037013535.1. Lineage (NCBI taxonomy): Eukaryota > Metazoa > Chordata > Lepidosauria > Squamata > Agamidae > Intellagama > Intellagama lesueurii. The sequence continues at coordinate 49,956,193 of JBAJHW010000003.1, read as the reverse complement.
ATGGGGAAGAGCTCATACTGTATATATGAGACTTTGGGGGTTTTAGCCATTCACTGCTAACAAACTTCATCTGCTGAACTCATTCATATATGAAGCATCCATAATATTGGACATATGGACAATCATTAGAATTAGACATTCTGATTAGTTTTATAACTTTTTTCTTTTATTTATAATTAAATTGATTGACATGCCTTGCTAATTTACAGTTTCAATCAACATCTGATAAATCTTTAATTAGTGTTACTAATTTAAAGGGGTTAAATATTTTAAAAACATTTTTTTGGCTGAAAGTGGAAGAAACCACCAGTTTCTGGGAGATTGCCCTTCAAGATTTAGGCCTACACCTGAAGTTTCAGCAGACAGAGGAGCGAATGAGGGATGAGATAGGATGATGCCTTTTACTTTCATAGTTCTTTCTATGCCTGCTCCCCGGGATGTTCCAAGCATGTTCAAGAAACATAAATGACAGTAAGAGACAGATTGAGACAGAGAAGAAGGCAGTAGGTAAAACAGAAATTTGGTTCCTAATCCAACTACCGGTAACTCTGAAAAATCAAATGCCCATAAAGGTACAGCAATATATTTTAGCACAAATGTACAAAAGGGAATAAATAGTGGCATGCTGAAACTTGAGATCAACTGAAAATATATGCAGCTCAAATTCTGATAAGGGCTAATGCCCACTTTCAAACACGCGTGTGAACTGGAATCCAGTTGTCCTTCAATAGCATACTGTTCCAGACTTTTGTGATGCAGTTCCCCAAAAACGATCCTTGAGATTAGGGAAGGTGTGAATAAAAGATGTACAGACACAACACAGCATTGTAGAAAGAATAAATGGTTAGAAAATGAGAGAAAATGCAGAAACAATTGAAAGTTTTAGGTTAAAATGCAAAATGCATTTATTAGAAGAAATAAGCATGCAGATGAATAAAATTCCATGTGGATTTTTGTGTTAAAATAAAAAACTGATGTAGAAACAGGGTGGAATGAACTGAAGATGGAAGAAAACAGAAAACAGAAACAAAAATGGATAGATTTGTCCACCCCTAGCCAGAACTAGTTGATCTTAAAACTAATGTTCATTTCCAGTGTTTTCCTGCTTACAGACAAAACAAACAGAAAGGAAACTGTGATACACATTTCAAATGATAGAAGGAAAAGATTGTATGCTACCTTTGAAAAATTACTGTGGAAAAGAGGGGAGAAGAACATATAGACATAAAGATTTTGTAACTGCCACATTTTATGCATATTGTTAGACTTAATCTAAATGTGGAACAAAACCGGAGATAGCATTTTGTTTCCAATGCCTGCAACATCACAACGAAACAGTAGCTCAGTTCCCTTCAGCTGCTAAACAACAAACAGGGTTGGTATGATTCTTCTTGGCAAAACGTAAATTATGTCTCACTTGTCAGAAGAGACTTCTAATCCCCTCTTCGCTGGCTAACATGAAAATTTGCATTTTAATTCCCTCTCTCATTGGCTGCAAGTGTCCAAATAAGAATTTCCAATTTACATGCAATGTAGAATGAGGTGGAACTGCAACACAGGACTAACAACAGCAGAGACACCTTTCCAAAGTGTGATGCAAGGCAGTCATTGTTAAAACAATATGTATGATGCTTTGCGGAAGTGTTTGGAAACAGGGTGTATCCACTGACTTACTTATGGAGATGATGGAAGGAGGACAGTCCTCTTTCTTTTCACAGATAGAATAGCTCTACCTCAGCCCCGGGGCTGTTTCTTATTTTATATTTTGTGTCTGAGTGCTGTGTTTGGATCCTGGAATACAAAATGCATGCATATCTCATTAGCTGGGAATGGAGTGGATTTTGTTCATTCATGCGCACATGCTTGCACAGACATACACATAATTTTTTTATCTCCTGGCAAAATATATGAAAGCAATGGCTTGTTTCTCCACAAGTGAAGCTTTATTTAGTCCTCCCAACATGAAATTTATCTTCTGTTTTACCAATCTCAGTTGATAATAGTAAGCGTCCATATCTCAATGATCACATGCATGATAGGCGCACTAAGATTTAAGTCTAATGCCAATTGCTAGCCCCAGTAAGTAAAGACCACTGCATCAATGGGATTTACAAATGCTGATTTATTAAGTACTTGATTCAATGGGTCTGTTCTAAATGGCATTTAACCTTTTCATTTTCGCCATTTCCCTTGAAATGACTTCAAATATCTGGGTTAGGAATTACTGCCTATTTTGATCATGGAAAGCTGCTGCTCTTCAGGGTAGATGGAGTCAACAATATGAATCCTTTTACTCAGGGGTAGCTTGTAGACTGAGAGAGGGCATTCTTAGCTTTCATTTGAAATATACCTCTACCATCCACAAAATAAAGATATATATGTATTGCTTTTCTACCGGGAAAGGAGGGGTGTTGCCAAAAACCCACTTGCACATTGATTCCCTTCAGCAAATTTTGCTCCCTCCCCCAATGTCCCGGGGCAGCTAAAAAGCGATGGGAAAATCCTTCGACAATCTGCTAGGGGGTGTTTTGTTAGAGCATCTGATTAGTTCAAAAGGCAATATGTGATGTTTCTAGTTTTGAGAGAACTAGCTCTTCACTTTTGAGTCTATACAAGGCAAGTGGGAGGAAACACATACAAAGCTGACAGTGCAACAAAATAAGTTAATGCACAAGTGAGCCATGAAACCCTTTTGCATCGTTATTTTACTTGCAGACCCCAGTGATGAGAGTACTATAACTTGGGAAGGGGATTTTGGTGACAATATCCTGTTGGAAGTTTTGAACACTTGAGAAAGCAAGTTGGGGCAAAGTTGTGTTCTTGTTTAAGCAGAACTTAGAAGAGGCATTATTCTGCTTTTTGATGCTTTTTTGACTTTCATGTATTTTGGAAATATCACAATACTGCAAATCCATGGATAAAACTCTCAGCAGTGTGGCTTTAGTTAAACGAATCCTGCTGGGGAAATAGAATTGGGTGTTGAAGAGGAAAGTAGCAGAAATTGAATATGTCTTTGTTCTAGGAAGTGCCTGAGCTGTGCATTTTCCACCTCTTTTTTTCCAGTTAGAGGGAAGAAAGGCTACATTGTCTTAATCGGTCAGGGACCAATCTTCAGAGAGCTGCTTGGTCCCTGATTTGGGATTGGTTATAGATATTTTACATGCTTCTATGTGGGGGCTTCCTAGACTTTGCCTGGACAGTACCTAATGTGGCCTTGGTTGTTTAGGTTTTCTCTTCCTTCTCCTTCTTTTGCTGCATTGGATACAATTTCTTTGTTTCCCTGTTTCCCTGCCATCTTCGCACATCCCGCTTGTGACCTCCTTCCATGGATGTTTTAGCTCTGTTTCCATCCAGTGAAACCTTTCACTGGGACTACAGTGAATAATCATCTGAGTTTCTGGTACTCCTCAAGTTCCTTGGTAAAGCAGCTGCCTTCCCCAGTACCTTCTGTCAGTGTTTTGGTTCACATGAGAGGTGTGTGAATACCAGATGCTTTGATTTGGTCTGAATTATTTGTCTTGCAAATCACAACTGATCAGCTTCGTGCTGGTTTTTAGCCCGCTTGCTTTGTACTTGAATATTCTGAAGCATTTGTATGTACTTGCATATGTCTAGATAATGAAAAACAATGAAAATAGTGGAAATAAAGGGCTCTACCTTGGAAGGAAGTGAAATTTAGTGCCAAAAACAACTACTGGACCTTCAGTATGCAAGTAAAGCTCTCACAATCATCTTTCCTTCATCCCCTTCCACTGGAGACATGCAAATTACCTTAGATCCTATTCTCATTCTACTGTGACCTGCTCTGCTCAAATCCTGCACAATGGCACAATTGCATTTATAACTTGAAGATGCCAAAACAATATTTAGGGCTTCAGAGAACTCTGCTTTGCTTCAAGCGCTACTTCAGGTTCCTTTGGTTCACATCAGATCACTTTGGAAATGGACACATCCCTCTGACTTGGATCGGAATCCAAATAAATTATAAACCTGGAGCACATGTTTAATTGAAATTACTTTCCAAGAAAACCACTGTGAGTTCTTTCCTGATTCCGTTGGCTGAATATGCTCTCTGTGTATCAAACTACTTAGGACAGAGTGACATGTTGCAGTTTCACTGGGAAATACAAGAATTGCATTGGTGTGTTCAGCCTGAAACATACATAGTCTGAAAGTAATGCATCTATGTACAGATATGGTAAATCTGGCACAACAGGTTTCCTAGATTAATGTTCATAGGTGCTATCTGCATTCTTGAGAGATATTTATCTGCCAGCATTAATACTGATTTCCAACTGCTCTAGGTTAGGAAACAGAAATGCAAAATGGTGGAAAATAGTGCTCTGTTTCACCAGTGTTTGTGATGATATGCTGGCACAGCAGCTTTGCAACCAACCTATTATACTTACTGGCAGGAAAATGAGCTCAGAAGATCAGTTTCACATGGAGCTCTTTTATTTCAAACCCTCTTTTGTCCTATCAAAGGTTTCAGAAACTATTATCAACTGTAAATACAAAATTCATCTTTGCTGGCAAAATCAATCTTGCCATTAACTTTTGGACTTTAAGTTCTTTACACTGGTACACACCTGATGAAGCGGCCCTGATTCACAAAAGCTTGCATATTATGTGACTATTTTTTTCAGTGGTCTATAACGGTATTGCCTACTCTTGCATTTGTATTTTATACTGACCACACAGCTCCCTTTTATTTCAGTGGAATTATGAGGATATCAAGAAAGAACTGCCATCCTCTGTACCAACAAGAAGACTCTCAACAACAGCAGAATAAGACTGTAACCGCTAGGTAATATTATTTTGACTTTAATTTGACCCCAATTGGGCTAAACCTAGTGAGTTTACTAAGTTTTCACCCCAATTCCCAGGTGGAGGTCTTGGGTTTTCTGTGTCACCCCCACCCTTTCTAGCGACACAGAGCAGAGACATGCCTGTTTCAAAGAAAGGCCAAATGGGAATGGGTGTGTGTGCATGGCCTATGCTTCTTTATCTAAAGAACTGAGGTGTGACATCCAGTCCACAGCTGTCTCAGCTGTAACTTTAAAACAACATTTCTAATGCAGCCTGCATCTTTCCTGACTTACCTCTAAGAAATACTGGCCTGGCAAAATCCATCTTGCCATGAACTTTTGTACTTTAAGTTCTTCACACTGGTACACATCTGACGAAGTGGTCCTGATCCGCAAAATATTGTATGATGACTTTTTTTATCACCTACTCTTGCATTTGTATTTTGTATTGACCACACAGTTCCCCTTTTTAATGGTATATCAAATATATTTATTATCCAGTGTTTTCTTTGCTGGAAAAGACTTCAGTAATATCTCTCACACACGGTCCAACACTTATGTTGTCAAATATAAACTGTTGAGCATAAGCTTGCTCACTTGAGGTTAAGCAGGGCTCCCCTTCACCTTCTCACTCCCATGAATAAAATATGTTCATTCCCCCCATTGCAATGGTAAAAGAAAGATGATCAGATTTTTGTTTCCTGGGCACACTCCTGGAATGTTCATAACAATTTTGCAAAGCTGAACAATTCCATACAAACATCTAGCCTGACTATACAAATGCTTCCGAACATAAAACATATCAGCTTATCCCAGTGCTTTTAAGGCACAAATATTTTAATAAATTGTGAATGTAACAATGGTGGCATAGTCCCTCCTGGGTGTCTCTTGGCATGCTTTCTCTTGATAATATGGTAATAGCCACTGCTTTACCGTGAAATGCTGGGATCCTTCATTCCTTTGCTTTGAAGGTTTAACACTATAGTAGCATTGTTATGCTCACACAATGCTATCACCAGTGCTGCTATTAGCACTGGTGGAAATATTTTTTAAAATATTTCCACAGTAGTAATTACTGATGTACGTGATAGTTGGATTGATTAAAGCCCACACATGTATTAGTAGTATTCCTTTGCTGCCCTTTGGAATGTAATTATTAATATGGGGACTCAATGACAGGTTTATGTTTAAGTGTGTAACATAAACAAGATGTTTAGCATTCAGTCTTTTACATAATTACTTGGGAGTAAGTCCCATTTAATTTAGTGGCACTTATTTTTGAGCAGAATAAACATTGTATAGGATTACATGGTAAGTTAATCTTTCTTCTTTATTCATATCAGAGTATTTCACAATTTAAAATTATGGCCATATATGAAATATAGATAAAATTAAAAACAAAGATAAATATTAAGACTATTTTTTTACCAAAAGTGGACTACTTCAATAGCATTATCTTGACCATTTGCTAGATTTGCTAGTGTACACATGGTGGGGCATAAATTGCATGCACATAAGAGCTGCATTGATTGAATTTCTCCACAGTCACAGAAAAATTGTCCTGTATTCAAGTAGTCCCATTTTACTTGATTATTCTTTGATCTTCCTACTTCACTTTGGAGTCCATTAAGTGTTTTCCAAGTGGTTCAGCTAGAGTCTTAAACTTCTAGAAGTGTTGCACTATAAGTTAGTTAAAGATGGAGACTATGCTCTTCAAGAATAGATACCTATGGAATGGCAGTTAAGAGTAATTATTAGTTTGAAAATTTTATTTTGGGGGAGACTATAACTCCCATAACATCCTGGATCACATGGACATATGCCAGGCTTTCTGAGGGCTCTGTGACTTTTTTTTTTAATCAAAAGTAATATTCTCAAGTGACAAGACATTTAAAAAGACACCTTTAAAACATTTTCTTTGGATCCAGTGTCAATATTGTGCAACTGTATTGGCAAACAAAGTGGGAATTTGATTCCACTCATAAAAGGAAGACCTGGCATTTAGTCTCATTTCATACATTTATTTGCAATTGCCACCCAAATAATAGGGAGGAAGTTTACTATTAGCCCCTCCTCTAAGCAAATATCTAATGGGAGCTGGAGATTCAGTATGACTGGCAACAAACAATCATAGAACCATTCAGACTTTTAAAATGCAAACATTTTAAAAGTGCAACATGTTTGGTTTAAAAGTCCACTGATAAATATCACTGCTTAGCTGCCATTTTCAGGGTTTCTTCTTCATTATATTTCTTCAGCTGATCAACAATTCCATAAGTATATTGTATAAGTATACAGCAGGACAGCTACTCCAGATGTCCCTCTGCTTACCCCCCCCCCGGCTGATATCGCTAGATAATTCTTTCTCTGCCTTTGCATATATTTATATTTACTGACATTATGTTGACTGGACATAACATATATGCAGGTTTTATATCTCATCTATTTTTCATTTAATTATGTTGGCAAATGTCATTATACACCCAAACTCAAATTTTCTGTCTATGTTCCTGTGGCTTCCGCCCAGGTCATGAATATTCATATGATATCTTCATAGACCAATGGGAGTGTTGGAGGGGCGGAGTCACAAGATATAAGAGACTCAGCAGGAGGAGGGGGAGTTTAGATAGGGAGTTAGGGAGTTGAAGAGCTCAGTTGAGGAAGTTTAGGAGTTTGGTGTGGTTTTGGAATTTGGGCGGGAGAGTGGTGGTTGAGAGTGAATAAAGGATGATGTTTGTTTAAGAGTTAACAACATTGCTTGTCCTGTAAACATCTGTAACAATAAACAATTTCTATTTGCTTCTTTTAAAATGACATATGGCCTGGACAGCTATCATTAATAATAGATAATGTTGATGTAATCAACTGGTGACAGGTGAAAGACACGTAGCGTGAGCTCTTAGTTTGGTGAAACAAGCAGGGGCCACGTGGGGATCCTGACAGTTCCTATTGCCTTTATCCAGCATGGCTGTAAACTAGAAGGAGCTGGTCATTATTCACAGTTTAACTGAGTAGACACTGAAGTACAGAAAAACCAGAGGCTGCTTGCCTCAAGAACATATTCACTACATATATTTATCATGCTTTAGTAGATTTCTTTTGGTTCCAAGGTCTATTTAGGCATTATGAATCCATGGATATTTAGCAAGGATATTGGGGAAAGACTTTGTCCCTTGATTTTCAGTTCATTGTCTTTCTCCACATGGAGAGTGACAAGTCTCACAGGAATCCTCCACCATCTGTCTCCACAGAAGTCAGGACCCTGATTTCTCATATTCACACTCCTCACGCTCTATGTTTAGGAGGGTGATGTAGTCAGAAAGAACGAGGTACAGGGTTAAAGTATGTTCCTGATTTTTCCTCATTTATGAATATATACACCATGGTGAATGTTCATAAATTTGTAGTGTGTGAACAGACTTTGTGTACAAACCTATTCCTATAGTTGAGCAGCAAGTGTAATGTAGTGGATTGAATATTAAACCAGGACTCAGGAAATTTGGGATGAAATCCCTGCTTGGCCATGGATCTGGCACTGATAAAGCCATTCTTTAAACATCTCTCATAACTTGAAAACCCATAGAGTTGCCATAAGTTGGATGCAGCCTGAAGGCACATTAAGAAAACAAACATTCCTGTGGTTATACCTATGACAGAAAAAGATGTGAAGACATTGAACAAAACTTTATACTGTAAATTAAAGAAAATGGAAGACTATTATTGAATGTCTTTCCAAGTTGGTAGCATAACTTTAAATTAACTGATATACACTATACTTCTATTTTTCTCTTTGACGGATAATACAATGAATGTCATCCTTGTCAATGAATGGAAGAATGTAGCAACTCTTTAAGGTAAAATGACCCCTTTTTCTGGCAACTTAATTTAAGCATCCCAACTTGTTGAAGAAGATTCATTAGAAACAATGTACTAAACCAGCAAACACTGAACAATGTACTGAACAGGGAGGAAGGGGCTCAGGTGTAAATCTTCCATATTCATAGTTGATGCACATCTCTCTCCATGATATTCATCCATGCAGATCCTGCTGAAATGGCTGTGTGACTCATGTAATGCAAAGGTGGATGTTCAACCCTTTTCAGTGCCACCAGTAGTTATTTGTGACAGGTGTTCTGCATGGGAGTTGGACTGTAATGAAGTGTGTGGGGAAATCCAAATATTCTTTCTTAGAATACTGTACGTGCCAAAGCCGAACTCTGCCCCTTGTCTCCTGCCACTGTCGATTATAAATACTGAGCTACTGAAATATATCCGCATCTACAAAGCTAGCAGGAACTAGCTTGGAATTTTGTGTGGGGCGGGCCTTTACACTTATTAAAAATTATGCAAATGTGTCATATTTCATCTTTGTAGCATAACTAGGATTTAAGGCTATCATGATGTTAGTGAGAAACATTTGTTATATATTTACAGAACTTCCAGAGAGGATATAATTAGGCAGTTAAGCTGCTGGAGTCCTGAATCACCTGTGTCAGGTCATTATTTGTGCCATTTCAGTGGAGAAAGATTGGGGGGTGGGGAAGGAAGATGCTATTTAGAAAGTCTCAGTGGGGGTTGATTAAGAAAAAACAACAACATCCTATCCAATTTATAGAGGAGTGCTTGAAACTAAGGGTTTGCACTGTATTTTTGTGTCTGCGAAAGAAACAGGGTGGAGCAAAGAGCCCAGGGATGCTTATGGTGTAGAATGACACCACTCACAAAAATTTATGTGAAATCTGACAAGCATCAGGTTATGTTTTAAAAAATATAAAAAAAAGCAACGCAATTAGAAGCAGGGAAAAAATGGAAGTATTGGTACCTTATAGGGAAGACACGGAGGCAATGCCAAACAAGAAAGAGAGAGACAGCTTTACCCTCCAGCAAAACTCAAGACCTCTGTTGCATGCTTCAGTCACTGAGGCACTGTAGCTGGTCTGAGAGTGGGGTCACCAGGTGCAGCAGTTACTCTCTGCTTTAAAAAAAAAGTTGTCAGGCAAAGACAAAGACTTCTGTCAGTTTTGCATTTTGCCCAGGTTTTTCTCTCCCCCTCCCTTTTTAAAAACCTAGCACAACAAAGACTCTCTCTGTCCTATGCGCATGCTCATGCGTGTAGATAAATTGCTACATTCTTGTGGTTCAGTGAGAACTTCACTTTAACTGAAGAGACTTCAGTTAAACTTCTCTTTCCTCTTTGGTTTCTCTTTTCTAACTGATATGGTAACCAAAGGTCATAACGGTTGTCTCTTGTTCTTCATTTTCTTTTATTCTCTGGGCAGGACGTAATCGTCCATCGCTCCTTCATTCCTTGCCATAACTAGTTTGTATTTCCCCATTCTCTTGTAAGTTTTTTTCTGGATGTGTATAAATACTATAAATATTGTGTCAGAGACAAAGTCCAGAATTGAGTTGAGGATCTCCAAAAGGCTACAGAGTAAGTCAGACACACTTTTCTGTGTAGCCTTATTTGGGCAAAAACTGGTACATCCATATTTTAAAATAATATTTGTTGTATAATTGAATCAGGGCAATACTTTGCTCAACCAATCCCAGAAATTAGGAGACAAGACACAGGTGATGGGTTTAACTAGGGCCACAACTTTATTAACTCTTAACTTGTAACCTCCCACCTCTTGTAGTGTGGATACCTGGACCAGGAGCCAGGAGTACTTGCTAACACCAGCACCTGACCCTCAATGGTCAAGTCCCAAATCCTAGGTCCATGCTGTATTAGTAAACAATATCTCATTAACAAGTATCTTGTTACTCAGGCAAGCCCAGCCATGTTTGTATAGACTTTGGGCATGCCTCCAAAGAGGCAGTTATAAGATGATGATGATGATGATGATGATGATGATGATGATGATGATGAGGTGCGGCAGTTGCCAGCAGTGACTACAGGGGAGAAACTCCCTGGAGCCCACAGAAATACTTAAGTGTGTTGTTGGAGTCACATTTGCTCATTTACAATTGTGTTGCCCTAATAAAGGAGCCTGTTTCTGGAAACACTCTCCATGTCATAATGAAGGGCAGTGCTGGTGCCGTTCACAGACACCTTAAAGACTAACTGCTAGATGTCACAACATTTTTGTCTTTTTGTCTTTTATTTTTCTTTTGTTTTTGCCTGCTATGCTAGCACATACTAACATAGCTACCTCTTCTAAAACTACCACTAGTTTGGGATGACAGGTGGATGTGGAAATGGCCCTTCAAAGATACTCATGCAATTTTTCATAGACCCAGCCCACTACAGAGTGAAACCCATTTGTGCACACTTTGCATCAGCAAAAACAGGATAATGTTTACTGCCTGGTGCTAAACATACATGGTGTCATCCAGAAAACTACTTTGTTCTCAGAATAAGTATCAAGTATGCAGCCTCTTCTCTTTTAACAGAAGAACAGTATGGCACTGTATATAGCAGCAGAGTTTGCATTGCCATTACTAAAATGTGTCTCTATAAATGCTCTAACTTGTCAGAAGGAAAATTAATAGATGACTCCTAGTGGTCTTGTTTTAGATCTATTCAGATTCCCCTCAGGCCCAGCCAAAACAATTTGTTCATCTATTTCATGAACAAAGCCACTGTCACTACTGCAATTGTATATTTGTTCATTTATTTTCACTCTGGGTAGAGAAATGAATGTATTATGAACACACACAGAGACCACAGAATAAACAATAGATATTTACACAGAAGTTCTAAAAGAAGCTAAGTTTAGTGGTCCGGATTCAGACAGCAAAAAGAGAAATACTTCTCTAACTTTGTAAAGGGTGAAAATAATGTTGGGATAAGAGTATAAATGACAAAATAGTGGATAGTTTCATCTGTGATAAAAATAAGCATCTGTCTAAAATGGAGGGGGCAAGTGTATTAAGACAACACACAACGGTTTTGTAATAAATTGGACAGTTCCATAGAAACACAAAATGCAACATGATGCCAAAAATTAGTGGTGAACAGATTTATATGCACCATAATTCTATCAAAGTTGGGCACTTTTTAATTCTTTCAGCTTATAACATTCTTACCTTCATACATTCCAGAGTGCATACTGATAGAGCTCCCTGAACTCAGTAACTGTATTTTGTCATCACTCTCCATAGACTACAATTATTTATGCATCTATTATTCAAACATGCATTGTAACTTTTGGTCCATGATCGCCCAGATGGATAACAACAGTGAAATACAGTTGTATTTTATAAATATCATAAAATACAACTATGGCCAGAATCCTGTTACTTAGAGTAAACCAAGTTGTAACCTTCAGTCCATTCCTCTCCTGAAGGGAGAATGGAACCATGTGGCGCAGTGGTTAAACTGCTGTACTGCAGTGAAAACTCTAGTCACAGCCTGGTTCGATCCCAGCAGTTTCAGGTAGCCAGCTCAAGGTTGATTCAGCCTTCCATCCTTCCAAGGTCTGTAAAATGAGTACCCAGCTTGCTGGGGAGGCAATGTGTAGCCTGCATAATTAAATTGTAAACCTCCCAGAGAGTGCTTTAAGCACTATGGGGAGGTATATAAGCAGAAAACATTGCTTTGCTGAAAATAAAGTACCCCCACTGTAGTTCTCAGTCGTTAAGTCTAAACTGTAGTTTAGACTTAACGACTAAACAACAACAACAAAAAAGGGTACAATGGTGGTTGCTGCTGGAACGGCGGATAGTGTTTCTGCTGCTTCTTCTTGTTTAACCAGAGGTGCTTTTTAGGATAAAAAATGGCCTCGAGGAAGGGTCAAGGCAATAAAAAGGGGAAACAGCCAGCCAAAAAACGGCCAGCACCTCAGGTGTCACCACCTCAATCTTCATCAGACGAAGAATCTTGGCCCATATGGCAACAGCTCCAGGATAAGATTGCGGCTTTAGAAGCTGAAAGAGCAGCTAGAAAAGTCCCTCAGTCCAGTGGGACTCAACTGCGCCAATCAGCTAGGGAATCTAAGGGGCATCGCAGGGCTAAACTCAAGGCTCTGGCTGATAATCTCATGTCTCGGTTTGCTGCCCTTGAGGCAGAGCAGCAGGCGGAAATGACGTCCAGGAAGGATGCAGATGGGGTGGCAATAATGGCATTGCAGCAAGGAACCGATGAAGGGAGATCAACCCCGATTACGACAGGGATCAGAACTTCCGCGGTGAGCAGGCAGGATGCAATGGAGGAGGTTGGCCCGGACACTGCTGGTGTAGGCGTTTGGCCGTACCCTTCAGTTCCAGATACCGGATATAATACCGTGTCATTACAAGCATTGCCATTTGGAGATCGTGCAATGCCCCTGGGGGACCACCTAATCCCGGCTACGAAAGAAAAAATATGAAAAGGTGAATATATTGATTTATTTGAGTTAATGAACAGAGATGTAGAGAAGAAGGAGCTGGACAAGGAGGATGAGAAGGATAAAGAGAGGAGCAGAAGGTAGAGACCTGACAGGATTTGGGCTAATTGGCTGCCTGGATTTTTAATATACGCTGGGGTGGTCGTAAAGGCCCAACCTTGGTGGGCTCAATCATTTCAATACTTGTATCTCATTTATAGGGCATATGTGGACTTTGCAGGGCAGGCATGGCTTTCCTATGATGAATCATTCCGTATGAGGAGTGCGATTCACCCAAATTTATGCTGGGATGAGCCTCTGCCAGGTCTCTGGCTTCAGATTATGCCTCCAACCAGACCCAATCTAGGCGACAGGACTGATAATGGGCACCTTATTTGGAAGGCTGCCTCGAATTTGACTCCCCATGTCAGCACGGGGCAGGTGGTTCAACCCCGCCTGCTCTGTTGGGAGTACAATTCCAGGGGTATGTGCTCCAAGAAACCTTGTAGGTTTAGACACGAGTGTACAGTGTGCGGTGGGCAGCACCCCAGTACCACATGCTTCAGGGCTGGTGCCTCGAGACAGAGTAAGGGCCCCGGAATTGGGAAGAAGCCCAAAGGTGGCGGGGGTAACACTGGTAATGGGACACCACCCAATTAAGGTTCCAGTACTAGAAACATGGTTATGTGATTATCCCTGTAGGGAAGAAGCTGTTTATTTACTGGAAGGTTTCAAAGAAGGCTTTAGGATACCGGCGGTCGGAGAACGCACAGCGTTCTTTGCCAAAAACCTTAAATCGGTTTATGGAATGGAGGTTATAGTTCGGGAGAAAATTGCCAAGGAAGTACAGGAACGCAGAGTGTTGGGACCTTTTGCAACAGCTCCTTTGGAGACCTTGCAGGTTTCACCTTTGGGAATAGTACCAAAGAAGGCGCAAGGTGAGTTTAGGCTAATCCATCATCTGCCTTACCCTGAGGGGGCCTTGGTTAACGATGCCATCCCTCAGGAACTTTGTACCATGCGATGCACCTCCTTTGATGAGGCGGTTAACATGGTCCGTAGGTGCGGAGTAGGGGCAGAGTTGGCAAAATGTGACATAAAATCAGCATTCCGGATTTTGCCAGTTTACCCACAGGATTTTGACCTTTTAGGGTTTTACTTTCAAGGGTTTTTCTATATAGATAGGGCTCTGCCTATGGGCTGCTCTGTTTCATGCGCAGCATTCGAATGTTTTAGTTCATTTTTGGAGTGGAAGCTTAGGAGCAGAGTGGGTTGTAAAAATACGGCCCATTATTTAAATGATTATTTTTTTGTGGCGAAAGGAACACGGGAAGGTGTAAATTTATACTAGATACCTTTTGTTTAATGGCAGACAAACTAGGTTTACCTCTGGCTGCAGAAAAAACGGAGGGACCAACGACGTCCCTGACATTTTTAGGCATTGAATTGGACACCGTACGACAAACGTCCAGGCTGCCAGCCGTCAAATTAGCTGACCTTAAGGTCAGGGTAGCTTCAATGATACTAAAGAAAAAAGTGTCCCTGAGGGAGCTTCAGGAGATGGTAGGACATTTAAATTTCGCTTGCAGAGTTGTGGCACCTGGTCGCGCCTTTCTGCGTTGGTTTTGCACTGCAATGAAAGGGTTAAGTCGGCCTTTCCATAGGACTAGGGTTACCCAGGGTATGAGAGAGGATTTGAAAGTTTGGAGTCAGTTTTTAGATGATTTCAATGGTATTTCATTTTGGAGAGGAATTAGAATGCTTAAGGCAGAGTTTCAGGTTCAATCAAATGCTGCAGGCTCTTTAGGGTTCGGAATTTATTTCAGAGGTAGATGGTGTGCAGGCAAGTGGCCGGAGGATTGGCATCATGCCGGTATCACCAGAGATCTGACGTTCTTGGAATTTTTTTCAATAGTTGGAGCTCTATGGCTTTGGGCTGGTGAATGGGCCAACTCTGTGGTACATTTCTGGTGTGATAATCAGGCGGTGGTTTATATCATAAACAACCTCACATCACATTCAGAATGGGTCATGGCATTGGTTAGGGCGTTCACATTGCGTGCCCTAAAATTTTATATTTTGGTGCAGGCTAGGCACAGTCCAGGTATAGATAATAGCTTAGCCGATGCATTATCACGCCAAGAGATCGAGCGGTTCAGAGAGTTAGATCCAGGAGCCAACAAGCTCCTGGAGACTCTTCCCCCCAGAGGTCTGGCAAATTGGCGTGACAATGCGGAAAGGGCAATAGGCCTGGCCCTGGCACCGAGGACACGGAAAGGGTACTTGGCAGTGAGTATAGAGTTTCAGGAGTTTAGGAACTTGGAACCACAGTGGCCTGCCCCAGTGGAACATCTTCAGCAGTTTATAGTGTATTTAAATAGGAACGGTTTGGCACCAGGATCTATACAGGGTAGGTTATCGGCATTGGCTTTCTATGCAAGAATTAATGGGTATCAGGACTATTCATCAGATTATCGCATTAGGAAAATGATTGAAGTTTGGTCTAAAGAAAGGGGCAGAGTTAAAGACACAAGGGCACCCATTTCACCGGAGCTTTTAGAAAGCAATTGTAAACAATGGCAAGCTCTATGTAGGGATGATTATGAAGTAGTTTTGTTTAAAGCAAAACATTTTTTGCTTAACATTCTTTGGCGCCCTCAGGATTAGCAAAGTGGTCGCCTCTGGAAAAGGGGACAAGTCCAGGGTAGCTCTACAGTGGCAGGATGTTAAGGTAGTAGATGAGATGGTGCAGATTCACATTAGGCAATCCAAGGCCGATCAGTGGGGCAAAGGAGCATGTATTACTTTGACATGCTGTCACATAAAAGCGCTTTGCCCAGTAAAGGCCATAGAGACATATTTAAAATTTAGGGGACCTGGAAGAGAGTATTTCTTCATACACAGCGATAGTTCTCCTTTAACGAAGTACCAGTTTTGGAAGCTGACTGATTTAGCACTGCACAGGGTGGGAGTCCAAGGATTGAGATTCGGTACGCACTCCTTTAGAATTGGTGCGGCATCTACAGCGGCAGCTCTAGGCTACCGTCCAGAGGATATCAAACGGATAGGACAGTGGGCTTCTTCTGCCTATCGTAGGTACATCAGGACACTCCCTAATGTCTAGGAAGGGGCCTGGTTTGTTTTGTCTTGCAGGTGCTATGGTTATGGTGTGGAGAAGATACGTCATGATCGTGGGCCACAGCTATGTGTTTCGGGCAGTGAAGTACGCTGCCATGTCCCCATGGGGGAGTAATCTTGGACTTGACGCACGGGCCCAGATCGAATGGAGAGGGCGCCGTGGTATGCTGTGGAGCCAGCTTTGCCATGCGGCGGCCTTCGGTCACTATCCCCCAGATGTATTGGTAGTACACTTGGGCGGTAATGATCTGACCAGGCACTGCAGAAAGGCTTTGATCATCGATGTGATTCGTGACCTCACTTGGTTGAGAGCCACATACCCTACTATGCATGTTGTCTGGTCAACCATCGTCCCTCGGCTGGCATGGAGGGATGTGAGATTTTTTTTGCCTGTAAACACTGCCCGGAGGAGTGTTAACAGGGAGGTCTGCAGAGCTGTTTGCAGCGGCCTTGGATTGGTGATGGGTCACCAAAGGATCCGCATGGATAGGCCAGAGATTTTCCGGTCAGATGGCGTACATCTTTCCGAATGAGGTTTGGATGTCTTCCTTGACGACATCAAGAGGGGCCTGCTTTTGGAGCTTGGTAAGCTTGATGGCGGGCATGGGACTTAGCATGGTTAGTCCCTATGCTGTGGCAGGTAGTGCGGATCAAACAGGTTTTTGGTGAGTCCCATAGCTATCTCAGGTAAGGTATACCTCATCTAAACTTCCAGCGCTGCGGATCATGCGATTACAGTGCTGGGGGGGGGAAGATGAGTTGGGGCCACACCCGGACCAACAGTCAACAAGGAAAGGGTGGCTTGAGATCCGGGGGAATGGTCATATTTGGGCCGGACGGGTTTCTTGCGGTCTTCATTGCTGTAAAGACTTGGGCCAGGGACTCGCCCAGTTGTTTTTGTTAAAGGGTCCATTCAGACCTGTGTTTAAACCTGATTCCGCACTACGGCAGGACCCCCCTTTGCCAAAGGATTGGCAACATCTATTATTCAATAAAGTGTGGCCCGTGTTTAATCCATATTCTGGTCTCGTGTCATTATACCGGGGTAGGGGGGCAATGAATCATCTTTTGAATCCTCCAGAACTCTTTTTAGGATTTGTGGGTAAGGGAAGGAACAAAAGTTCCCAACATGTAAAAAAAAAAATCTGGCTAGATGTAAAAGCTGTTGTCTTGAAAGCAGACTGCTGGCAAAACAAAATGCAGACCGAGCACAAAGCAAGATATCAAGGTCATTCTTCTGCCCTAGACTTTCCCCCTTCCCATAGTCAAAAGCCCTTCTAAGCCTCCTGTGGATTTCTCCATTGCCTTGGCAACCCTTTTTGCCTTAGTGTTGAAGAAATGGGAGCAACAGAGTAGGTTTTATACCCACTAAGCAGAAGATTCTGTCTAATTTTCTGACTAGTTTAAAAAGTCAATTGGAAGGCAAACTGGCAGTCAGACCTAGTGAATGGCTAGACACCTATGCTGATGTGAAAAAGAGTATAACATAAGAAGAAATAATCTCATGTATTTATTAACTAAAATGTGTAATTCCATAAGAAATTATTTTAGATGAGAGTCTACTGTCTTCATAATTTAGGAATTGATTTTTGTGTTGTGTTCATGTCTCCTTGTATTAAAAGAAATACTGTCACTTCATAAGAGAGCTTTCTCAAAACCTTGTCTTGAAAGTTTATCCACATGCCACGGATTCACAAATTTGTTCACCGCAGTAAGCATCGTTCTCCCTCTTTGACAAACATTGCAAGCTCACCTCCTATCAACTTGGAGCTGGTAACAGAGAGAGCAAAGGACTGTCCTTTCAATTATACTGTCTTTGGAAGCATTCTGAACACCTCTGAATCACAGTGAAACAGAGATAAGGTCCTGCTCTACTGAACTTGGAAATGGCAAAATTTCACCCCTGATTTCTCAATGCATGTATGAAATATTTTCAACACCTCTTGGTCCCAACATAATGTAAGAGATAAGAAACAATCTTCCCATGAAGGGTGGGCTCAAGAAAGCTATAAATTTTGGCTGATCATGGGGACCTGTGAACCTCTAAGAAACTGTGGAGCTCTTTCATGAATTCTTTCAAATGTACAACTAAAATGGGGGAAGAAACCCAAAGTAAAAATTGTATAACTTATAGCCAGACTTAGAGGCTACATGGTAAAGAAACATATCCATAGATTAGTACTCAGGTTGTTATTTAATTAATTCTGCCCACATCATTTGATACTTTATGCTAGACTGCAAGCTTGACTCCACTATTCTGGAGCAAGCAGAATTTGGATCACAACAATCTGCAGGTTGATCTCTGGGCCATTAACAATAAATTACTAAGGGCTTCTGCTCCCCGAGCCATCTCTATTTTCCTTCATGATGGTTGGTGAACCTCAGGGTTCAAGTAAAAATCAAAATATACTCTGCAACCCCTAGCACCTTCCACCCTGATCCTTTTGGCACAGTGTGACTTTGATATCCATACTGCCTTTGACTTAAATAGTAATATAACATTTGGATGGCATTTGTAAAGCAGCCAGTGAAAACACAATAGGATCAGAATATACGATGTGGTGGGTGCTTGAAGGCCATTCCTTACTCATGACTTTCAGAGGGAATGGAAAATAAAGATAACCATGCTGTCCATAAGAGGGAATGAAATTGTTAAATATTTTTCAGGGAAACATATAAAAGAAAGGTGACAGCATAAACTCTTTCTTCCTCCTTAGGTAAACCACTCTCAACCTCTATTCACAATTTTTAACACAGAAGCAATACTAGCCTGCATAAATTCATTCATATGTAATGGAGATTGCCTTTGCATGTGACACTTCTGGTTTCAACAGCACTTCTCAATAACATGACTGTAAGATAAACCAATTCAAACTGTAAGATGACATCCATGTGGTAAGATGTGAGATGTACTACTTCTGGGGAATATTCATTGCCCTCTCACCAGAAGAGGAGAGACAAGATGGGGGTTATAAATAGAGACAAGACATGGTTATAAATAGACACAAATATCCTGAAGTTGCCCAACCTAGAGCAGGGAGCATTAGTATGGAACCTGTCAAGCAGCATGGGCAGCCTGTTCCTCAGCTCAGCCAAGGAATATGCTTTCAGGATTAACCTTTAAGAGGACCAACACACCCTGTTTAAAGGAAAAGTTAAAGCTTTTACTTCAACATGTATAATCACGTCTCAGAAAAGTCCACAAGGAGCCGTTCAGCAGTTAAGACCCATGAGTTGTTGATACATCAAAGACACCTTTGCTAATTGTCTCTGATGGTAGATGAGCACACCCTTCATTGATGTGGTGTCCCCATCAATGAACCCTAAAGTACTATTCCTCATGCCACTAGAAATGCCTATTGTGAAATACTTTAAGGGAAAAAAAATCTAAAATAACTCAGTCTTAAGTGTGATCCCCAACTGAGCGATAGATAAAAGAGAATATTTAGCAAATGCAGAATGCACCCCCAAATCCTACTCAGCTTCCCCCACACACACACACAAATGGCAAACAGATGTCTCTCCTCTGCCAAGGAAAAGCAGCTATCTCTTTGAAGGACTCAACTGTGCTACTAATCATGACAGCCAAGGAAAGCCTTGAAAGAGTGTGTGGCTGGCCCTGACTGGACAAGAGAAATTGCAAATTAACCTCCATCCTTTCCCAGATACAGAGAGAAGGCAAAAAACCTCCATGGCTAGCTGTGGCGCAGAAGTGAGGGGGATGAATGCCTTTCAAGATGTAGTAGGTATATTTCACATGAACAAACATTTAGAATGTTTGGAGCAGAAAGTCATGAAATGCTCCTGCATTGATTTGTAGTGCAGCATTGCTGCTAATCTAGAACAAGTGTGGACAGAGTACAGCCCTGGGGTTACCTTCCCCACCTTTTTTGTGTTCTGGTGAAAAAGAAAGCTGGTTCACCTTTGAAGTAGGTCACCATCCTCAAGCACAATTTAACACCTCCATTTTACTCATTTTGTAAAACTGGAAATAGATTCATAGCCACTTGAAGTTTCTCTTCCTCCTTATTTTTAAGTGTGTAGGCTCCCAGACTCACCAAAGTAGTGCTACACCTCTCACCGCTCACCTTTTGTCTCTAACTTGTCCATCTTTGAAACATCCTGTGCTGCCTCTCTTTACCTTGATGTTGTTGACAGCTATTCATGTTCATTGCCTGGAACCCCCAGACTGAAAATGAGTACTGCTGCAAGTGTGTTTCTTCTCTCTGTGTTTCCCCACCAATGATAATCCAACAGAGCTTCTTTTTAATAAGTGGCATTCATATCAAAACTGGATTAATTCCAGTCTTTTTTTTTTTTGGTCAGCAAAACGCAACATTCTCAGTCGTAAAGCCTTTTTCTGCATCTGGCATGCCAGCTTTATAGATTTCCCATGCAGGTGCCACAAGGACATTTTCAAAAGGTAAGAATTTTAAACCTGAAAACATAAAGCAGCTTGATGTGATTGTGAGTTAGAATCAGATGTAGATTGAATAACTATGTTGCCCTGTCTTCTGCAACAGGAAATGAAGAGAATATGAATGTATTGATTTAAGTGATTTTAGTCCACCTCTCAGTACTATGGCTGTTAAGGTGGCAAAGAATTTTCTGAGGCAGAGAAAGCTCATAAAGAATGAATGGGCACAAGGCAGAGTTGTCCCAAGACATCTTTTCTGTCTGAATCAGAGCAGTAAACGATGTCCTCCACCCTCATTCCACCAAGTCAACATGCACAATATCCCAAGCCAGACAAATTGTTTTGACACATGAGGCAACCTCCCCCCCCCAAAAAACAACAAAAGCAAGCACATCTCTGTAGCTTCATAATAAGAAATGCAACAACAAATTAAATAATTGAGAATATGATGCCACAATACCTACATGATGCCCCAAATCTACTGCTTGAGACCAAATTAGCTTGCTTGTAACAGACCAGCCCTAATCCAAGGTCATCCAGTGAGCATCTGTTGATAGGAGAACCCAGGTGTCCTCAACCTAATCTTGTATTTACCACTATATTGATCTGGTTCTTTATATAAAGTGAGGGCAGGGAAAGAGCTTCAGTATCACTGTAAACTAAAAGGTATAAAATTGAAATGGGTAACAGTTAATACAAATATCCCTATTTAAAACAAAACATTTACAGAATAGCTGATTATTCTTATTTTCACTTCAGCTGTACAAAAGAAAACCCATAACCCAGTAATCTGATACCTGGATACTTACCAGTGAATCATTCAGTGTGAAACTTACATCCTGGGACTGAGTTTAATTGCAGACCTTCTGGTAGGGATGCAAATCTTTACAATATTCTGCTTCAAGGATAGCAAAGAATTTTCTGAGTTCTCACTAGAGTTGTCTCTTTGATAAGAAAAAAATGTGTAGCAGAGAGGAACCACTTTTTGGCATCATTGTCTGGGTTTTGTGTAAAGTTGTGCAGTTTCTGCAATTTGAGCAGCTGTGTGAATTATGAAAAATGCCCAGAACCAGGCTGGCTGTTGATTCATTAAGACTTTAAAAAAATAAAAATAAAAAAAATTGAAAATAGCCATCTTTCAAATATACTTTGATTTGGATTATTCCATTGAGTAAGATGTTGGCCTCAATGGCCTTATAGGCCCCTTCCAACCCCATTGTTCTATGATTCTATGCAATGTATTTAGTTACAAAAAAAGAAGAAGTAGTGGCCATGTGCAGATTTGACATTTTTGTTTTGTTTTCATGGACTTATTTGGTTACTTTTGTTTCTATAATAGTCTTTGTGCTAGTAGAAGACTCTTTAACAAAGATGTTTTTCTTGTATCTGGATGGTGATAAACAGTCACATTCATTAACTCCATTTAAAGTCTGTGTAAAATCTGAGTTTTCTTTCAGGCTGTTGCCTGAGATCTGCATTATAAGGGCAATGAGCCAGCTACCATAGCCATGATTACAGGTGCCCATTTTAAAGCAGAATCCCCACAAAGTTTTCACTAACTTTCTCCACATAATTAAAACTTCTAAATACATGTCTCTGCAGATAAATATAGCAATTGTATAGTCTGAGACCAAGAGAGATACAACAGAGGAGAATGGGGCCTACAATTGTCATCACAACCACATATGATTGTCTGTGTTCTTTCCCTATTTCCTGCCAAATATGAAATGGCTGGAATGCTACAGTGGTGTAAAATACAGCAGTAAATTTCTCACACTTTATGGGGCACCACTTGTATTCCTTGTTGCATGCCAGATTTCCAGTAGGATTCAGGCCTGTTAATACCAATGTGGACAGCATGCTATTATTCTACCTTTACATATACTTACCACATATTCATATCTTTTTCATCATCATCAGACACCTAGTCACAGAGTGTTGTGTTCATTGCTCATGACTGGGGCAATGACAGTGCTCCTGAGTGGAGTTGATACCTAATTGTCTGCACTGGAGAGGGATGTATTGGACCTACATCCATTTTAATTCATTTGTATTCATTCTACTTGACATTCTTATTTCTTAGATTTCCTTTTCAACTTGTCTGTTATATGAGCCCCAAAGAGGACATATATTGTAACTAGAGATGGGGATGAATATAAAAACGGATCAGTTTTTCTGACGAATATAGCCAATTTGTCATATATTCGTCGATCCGTATTTGTAAAATTTTAAATCAGGACGAATATGGCTTGACGAATATTTCCTCGGTTTTATTCATCGATCCATTC
Source organism: Intellagama lesueurii (assembly GCA_037013535.1). Classification (NCBI taxonomy): domain Eukaryota; kingdom Metazoa; phylum Chordata; class Lepidosauria; order Squamata; family Agamidae; genus Intellagama; species Intellagama lesueurii. The sequence continues at coordinate 49,933,233 of JBAJHW010000003.1, read as the reverse complement.
ATATTCGTCTATATTTGTTACCCCTTTTGGGGGCCTCTCTGAGCTTGCTGGCACCAATTCGAGGCTCTGGCGAATCAGGACAGAGATCCTGGATTGGCATGTCCGGCAGCCAATAGCGCTGCTGAAGGGTGTATCTACTTTTACAGATGCTTCATATAAGCTTTTCCCATCCGGCTGTTCCCCACTTCTGTTCATGCTCTCCGGAGTGAGAACAGTTGCTGCTCGCTGGCTTGCTGGTGCTCTTGCGGTTTCGCTTTTGTGGCAGCAAAGCAAAGACTTATATTTTTCTTTTTCATCATCATTCATCAATCATCATCAACTGTACTGGGAATTTGGGGAGGGATTTCAGGTAGCTTAGGCTACGTCTTCAGAAGGGCTTAATTTTATTTCAAATTCAAATCAATCTAACCTTTTTTTTCCCTGGAGGCTTGTATGTGTGTGTGTGTATCATCCGGTGGGGGGGGGGGACTGTTGTCCTGTGACTGTGGAATCTCTTTTCCTTTATATTCAGTTTTCAAAAGTTCATTTTAGGGAGGCTTGTGTCTCTCAGGGAATTTGGTGGGTGGCTGAATCCATCATTCCTTTTTCTTCCAAAACTTATTTGGGGGTGTGGGTGTGGGTGGGTGTGTCTGTTTGACTAGATTTAGCTGGCAGGGCTTTTCTTTTTGGATTTCTTTGGCTTCTCTGCCACAGTGGGTCGGGGGGGACACATTTTCCTAATTACATTATACTGAGGGGGGGCTATGTTTAGGCACGCAGGTCACATTTTAGCAAAAGAATTACACCACCATCATTCTAAAAATAAAATTTATACACACTTTCTGACCGTCTATTAGTTTCCTTCCTCAATCTCCATTGCTTTATTTGTTTAGTTGGTTTGTTAGGCAGGCAGTAGAAAATGAAGGGATTTATTCAGGGGCAATCCAAGGGGAAGAAGGCTGTGAAGCTACGCAGGCTAGGTAGCAGCACTGTCATCACGACCACCACGTGCACAACCATGTCTATGATAAACAGTGCACCCCTGGGACACAGAGTTCTTCCCAGGGCAGCAGTCAGGGGCAGGCAGTGGGTCCTCGTTTGGGCAAACATGGCAGAGGGGCCATGTGGGATCATTTCACGGCGCTCAGTGATGACCCACGGCTGGCACGCTGCAATGCCTGCCTTGGGGTGGCCCGGAGGGGGTCAGACCCCAGGCATCTGTCCTCCACCGCCCTCTGCCAACATCTGGAGAGGCACCACCCAAGGCTCCTGTCCAGGGAAGGCACTTTGTCCACGCCATCTGGGAGAGGGAAAAGAGCAGCTCCAGGGGAGGCAGAAGGGAGGCAGGAGGAGGCGCCTCCTTTCAAAAGGGCAGCCACAGCGGTTTCTGGGGCCGGGAGCATAAGGCAGGCCACGCTCCACGAAGTGGCACCCATTGGGTCCGCCATGACCCTCAGCCGGCGGTCGAAGGGCAAGGCCCAGCAGGCAGCCACTTGTCTTGTCGCCGAGACAATCGCCCTGCTCGGACTTCCACTGTCCATCGTGGAATCCCAAGCCTTCCGCCGGTTGCTGCATTTTTTTGCCCCCTGGTACGACCTCCCCTCACGGAGAACTCTCAGTTCTAGAGTGCTGCCCTCACTCTATGACTCTGTGAGGGAGGTGGTCCGTGACCATTTTTCACAGCTACAGGGGCGCAAGGTGCACTTCATAGTGGACCTGTGGAGCGGAGGTCAGCACGGTTACCTCTCGCTCACAGCCCACTAGTGGCAGCCAGATGACTTGAGTAGTGGCAGGGCATCGGCAACAGGGCCGCAGGGGGAAGCCCTTGCCCTGCCCCCAGGCTACAGGTCCGTTCTGCTGCAGGCACAGCACATGGAAGCTCAGGCAACAGGGAGGAACATTGCCGATGAGTTCCTGTCCATGCTGCAGGAGTGGGCACCGGAGGAGGAGGTGACCCATGGCCACATGGTCACAGATGCTGGGCGGAACATGTTGGCGGCATTGAACGTGGCGGGCTTTGAGGGCATCGTATGCATGGTGCACAAATTACACCTTGTGGTGCGCAATGCCCTCGGCCTGGGCAGCCACGTCAAACCTGATTGGGATGCAGGCGCCCGGGAGACGTGGGCACTCCTGGAGCAATGGCGCCAACTGGTGGGCCACTTCTCCCACAGCCTGAAAGCCGCCCGCCGGCTGCGTGAGAGGCAGGAGAAGTTGGGTCAGGAGACCCACATTCTCCTGACAGACCTGCCCACCAGGTGGAACTCCACCTACACCATGGTGTCCCGCCTGATGGAGCAGAAGGCCGTTTTGAAGGACATCATGTCCTCCATGCCCATTCTGCCCGGGGGGAGAGAGGTGGGCATCAGTGCCACGGATTGGCTGGCCCTCTCCCAGATGGTGGAGGTGCTCAAGCCCTTCCTGGAAACCACGGACATCTTGTGTGATTATACGGCAAGCCTGGGGCAGGTCATCCCCCGATTCATGCCCTCGATCGGTTCCTGGAGACTGCTGTGGTGCCAGGATCCTCTCTCCTTCCACGGACCAGGGCTTTGGTGAAGAGGTTGCAGGCAGGTGTGCAGAAGCGACTCCATCCTGTCTACAGCGACAGAGCTTACCGCATGGCCTGCCTGTGTGATCCTCAAATCAAGGGGGGCTTGGCAGCACGCACCTCAGACCTTGAGGAGTGGAGAATGGAGCTCTCCGCTGAGGTCCGCAGGGCGTTGGGGGCACAACGCTTGCGTGTGGGGCTGGGAATGTCAGGACGTGAGAGGCAGGGTGGTTTGCCCGAACCACAGGGAAGGACTTCACCTGGTGAAGGCTCCATTCACCACCAACATTACTGGAGCTCTGTGGTGACCTTGGCACTTGCCTCAGAGGAAAGAGAGCCAGCTGAGGAGGATTCGACAGAGATAATGGTGCGGGAATATCTGGCTGAGCCCCCTCAGCCCCACCAGTCCGATCCCCTCCATTACTGGGCTAGGAAACTAGTCATATGGCCGGAGTTGTCCAATGTGACCATGGACCTCCTTTCCATCCCCCCCACCAGTGTCCAGAGTGAGCGCGTGTTTTCCCATCTCGGAGACATACTCCGACCATGCCGCTCGCGTTTGGATCCAGTTACTGTGGAAAGACTGTCGTTCATCAAGGTGAACCTTCCCTTGTTGGGCTTCCCCTCACTGAACCCAAAGAGGTAGGGTTCCAATGACAGTCTCTCCCTTAACACTTAACACAACTACACAGGTTGTAGAAAAGCGTCTGAGGAAGCTTCCCTGCAAATGTGGTGTCTCTAGGTCATCGGGGGCCAGTGTTATAGGCGTTTAAAGTGCAGACGAATCAACAGATTGATTCGTCAATTCGTCGAAGAATATTCGTATATTCGTATTTGTTGATTCATTAACCTTGACAAATAACGAATCAAAACAAATCGCCATTTTTTTTTATTCGTCCCCATCTCTAATTGTAGCCACAATATAATATAGCTGCATTGTGATCAACTACAAATCTGTGTTTCTATGGATAGGATTTTTTGCCAAGTAGATTTGGTTTTGGTACTGAAGTATTTTGATGGACTTCTTAATCTTTTTTATGATTTAATGGTACATATTTAATTAGAGACCTCAGTCTTTCATGACTAACACTTTGTGTAAACAAGTCACAGATTTCCAGTCATGTCAAATCATGTTTACTGTTAAAATAATTCGAGCTTTCAATGGCAATATTTTGTGCCATCTTCATCAGGGAAGGCAAGATATCAACTCAAGCAACTCAAGGTATCAACTTTGAATGTCCAGCCAGCTGGTTTTGATTGTATCTGGAGGTATTTAAAGTTAGCTTTGGATGCCCACTCAGAGGCAGCAGCCTGGCTTCTCTGCCCCACTTTCTCCCAGCACTGCCTCTGAGTGGGCGTCTGCCAGAGGAGGTGGGGCTTTGAAACACCAAATACCTGTTCAACCAATAAACGAACCGGCATGAAGGTTCATGTTCACCTCTATTAGCCACTTTGAATACTATTCTTAGAAGAAAAATTAAATGTAAGTCTAAAATATAGATAATTTTTTTAAAAAAATATTGTAGAATGCATAGCCTTGAAAGTGAGGGTTTTTTTTAAAAAAGTATGTCATTTCTGATTCTTCTTTCAAACGACAATACAGCTTTAAACATTTCACATTCTCTTTCTGCTATGAGACTTTTTTTTTACTGTTCTTTTCAGGGTCTAAGAATTATAGTTTTTTTTTCAAATTTAGTACAGATAAGGAAACTCAAGAATTCAGCCAAAGCCTCTCATAAGACTGATCTATCAATCTGAGCATCTTTCTGCTGTAACTATTTGCTCTGCCAATCAAGGATCATTTAGTTTACAATCTGATGATATATAGAAGCGACTGAATTTTTCATTTGAATTCATGTTTGCAATCTTTGTGATAGACAGTGAAAGCAATGGGAAACTTCTCTGCTGTACTCCAAAGGGTGAGTTGGCCTACAGGGCAAATTGTAAGTGCACTGTCACATATTGGTTCTAGATACAAATGTGTTCTTTAGGAATTACTTTGAATTTTACATGGCTGAAGTACAAGCTTACATAACTGGAATGAAAATTAAAATGATTCATGATTTCTCTCTCTCACACACACACACAATACATACAACTTATATCTCTACTTTCTGTTCTGAATGGAATGCTAAGGTTGGTTTATGATCTGTAGATAAAAGTAGTGCAACAATGAACAAAGACTACATTAAAATACATTGGAATCATAATACCTAAATTTGCAACTATGCACACATAGTTTTCATGAGTAAACCCCATTTACCTTAAGGGGATTTTTTTTCCCCTCTGTAGGTACTGTATGGTTAGGATTGTGCTGTAAGGTTGCTATCCTGTTCACACTTAGCACTGATGAAGTTGCATTCAAATATTGTAGGGCTTCTTTTTGAGTGAACATTGAGTATCCACAGACTAAAAGCAGTTAAAGAGTTTTGTTTTGAAATGGACAGTATAATTAGGATACAAAAATAATCAAACAACAGACAAACCAAATGTTTGTCTAAATACAGACATAATAATAACTTTGTAGCAGAACATTTAAAAAGATGGGATAAAGCCAATCTCATTGGGTAGAGAGTAGCTCAGATAAGTCATTCTCTTGTGTTCCTATGAAATGTTCTGGTGGCAAAAGAAGCAGAAGGCCAACTCCAGCTGTTTTCAGTGTCTCAGAGGTAGAAACCGTGCTGTAAACCAAAGACGTCTAGTTGGGGCATAGGTCAGGGTTGGGCTAGAGTGCATTTCCCCATACATTATGTGATCACTAGGAAATAGATTACACCATACTATTCTATAAGAAGGTGAAATTGCATTCTATTTCCTGTGTGATCACATCCTACTCCCAAGCACATATTCTTACACAAATTGCTTAACTTTTCTCTTGAATAAAAGTTTTCAGAGTGCCCTATTGATATCTAGTGGGCTCTGTATGTCTAAAACAATGGTCAGTTGGAATAGATAAGAGTTTTATTTCAGCATTTGTCAGAGTTTACCAAAATTTGCAAAGTGAGTGAAAGCAGAATCAACAGATCTCTCTGTTCCTTGTTGTAGGTGGATTGGCTTCTATAAAGATGGTGTAGGAAAAAAAAGAAGCTGGCTGGATAGCTGACTCAGTTGGAGGACCTGGCTATGAAACCAAGGACTGGGAGTTCCATTCCGCAATGTGTCTCTCATGTGAACAATCAGTCTGGGTGGCATTGGGCAAGATACAGGGCCCCAGTGTATCCCAAAAGAGGGGACTGATACACTACTTTTCAGTAGTTTATACCTAGGAATCCCTAAAAAGGATTTCCAGAAGTCAGAATTGCCCTGAAGGCATGCAGTTACTTATTAGAAGAAGAAAAAACCTGGGTGCAATTAAATCAGTGGAAAGTCATCTAGAAAACCCCATTGCCACATGTACGAAAGAGAGGACTGGCTAAAACTCTCAACTTCAGGCAGCTATGAATTTTAATTGAACATGATTCCTATATTTAGCTGTTTCCTAAATATAAACTTGACTTCATGAATATGTAAATATGTCATTTTGTATTTATTATATATCCCAGTTCAGTGGAGGCAGACTTCTTTGTCACCAGACTGCATAGCAGAGTTTATGGAATACTGGCTAAGCTAGGGAAAATAAGAAATCAGAGATAAAAGCATTAAGTCAGTTATGGACAGATGACAAGCAGTAGACCTGGAGGACAATTTTAAAAATAATTCCAGATAAAGAATCACAGTAAGAGGGAGTTCTACCACTAGTTTCTTTTATTTAAACTCTCTGGCTCATGAATTACCAAGGAGGGTTACAGCATTTGAAACAAAATTATATCGTTTGAAAAATAAAACATTTCATCTTAAAGAGAATGTACCACTGAAAGAGCTCCTCTATCTGACAATCAGTGGAATCCAGTTTATATAATGCAGCTTGTAGGAGAAAAATTAGTTCATTTTGGATAGCAAGCTACCTTGTACAGAGAAAGCTTTATAATATTCAGAAAGTGTGGAGCTATAGGAACTACATAAAAACCTCTAATAATATGCAGGTAATTATCTTGGTGTCTCTCATGGAAATCTTCCAAAAGATCTCATGAAATTTATTCACTAGAACAAGGCACATAGTGCTTTCTAGCTGGATCTTGTGCAGTGCATGAATTTACATCAAAGAGGCCAAGGTAAAGCATTAAGGATAAACATAAAGGCCAAACTATCTGACACATCAGCTTTACGATTAAAAGGTGATAAAATGTTATCTCTTCAAACACCCATTCCTTCAAAGCTGCCATGTCTACACAAACAACCTGCAAATTACAGTAATGATTACTAATTTGCAACTTGTGAACAAACAAAAACCTTGTGCTAGAATAAACAAGTGTCCTTTATCTCCTAAGGAAGCTCAACTTCTAATTATGAAGTTGGTGTGCTGCATGGTCTGACATGAAATTGTTGCTTTGAGGCATCCATTGTCTAAGGCCTGGGTTTCTAAGTGCTGGAATCTGTGAAAAATGTCATACCCATGGTGTAAGAGATGAATTTGACCCTAACCTAAACAGCAGTGGAGAAACAGTCAGAAAGTGGACAGTTAATTTTAAAGAAGTATTTAGTTCCAATTCTAAGATTCCAAAGACCAATTAGTTACCACTGTAGCATCATTTTTACAGTATCTCTTTTCTTATTATGCAGAAGCAAACTACATAGATTCTCATTTTTTCAGAAACAGATATTAGAATGCTACAGGCCATTGGTCTGTGGTACAAAATATACCTAAGCAGTGAGTCTACACACAGGTAACTCTTAAAGTAACAAAAATTAATTAGAGCTATATTGCAAAAGACATAAATTTACCCCATACTGGCTGAAATCAAGCAGCATAAGTTACACTGCCAAACGCTGATGATGTCATCAGATTTACGCAGTGATTATGGCTTTTTCTGAAAAGTTAAAAATGTCTGTTTTCCCTGCAAAGCTCCTGAAGCTCCTTTAGGGTCTTTTGGGAACCCTAAAGGGAATCTGTTGGGGCCTTCAAGAGGGAAGGATTCTTTAATTTCCAAAAATCGCTACCTCCAAGATGATTTTACTGGTAGTGGTGATTTTCTAAAATTAGAGATATAGCCCCTGTTCCACAGTTCCCAACAGCTTCCCCAAGAAGAAATAGATCCCAAGGAAGCCTCAGGACCTTTTTGAGGGTGAGGTTGACTGATGACATCATCAGCCTTACACAGGGTAATATATGCAGCTGGATTTCAGCCATCATGTTAGTATTGTAATGCAATTTAAACTATCCATTAGCAAACGTGCATGAGCAAGGCACACCCGGTAAGGGGGATGCCCCTCGGCTGTGTTCTGGATAATTGGAGAGAGCTCGTGGGCAGGCGATCTGGGCTTACGAAGAGGCGCATGATCAAATTATGCACTCAAATTTGGCCTACTGCAATTTCTTTGTTGCCTCCATGGCCCTCAGATGGGAGCTTTTCCCCTTGGTGAAATGGGCCGAGGAGGCGACAAAAAAGGGGGATGAGGATCACTTGAAGTACGTTGGATGTTTTGCTTCAGTAGCAGCCCAGCCAGAAAGATACGAGGGAGCTTTAAAATTAGTCCCTCTGAGAAGACCAAGAACCCATATGGTTCTATGGATTATGTAGCTCCCCCCACCGACACCGAACCTGCAAGAATATTAGAAAGTTTTAGTGGCAGCTCTTAACAAATATAAGGAAACAGAAAAAGACAAGGCAGGTGAGAAAGAAAGGGAAAACCTTGCCAGACTCAGCAACAGGAGAGGCATCAGGACTTCCCCTTCCTCCTCCCCCGCAGCAGCCTCGGAGGGGGGGGTGAGGATGAAGTCAGTTCCACACAAAAGCATAGAGGCCGGAGGGAGCCGAGTCCCTCGGCTTCCCCTCCAGTAACCAGGAGAAAACAGAAGCACAAGGAGGAGCGAAAAAGGAGAGACTTGAAAGGCACGTGAGTTCACATTCCGGGGGGGGGGGGCTTGAGGTGCTAGGAACAATTGTTGGCTATGGAATCCCACAGAAACATGCAGGGTCATGCAGGATGTAGATGACTTATTGTTAGCAGAGGAACAGAGTATGTGTTTGGAAGCCTCTATTGACCTCCTCAACTTTTTGGGATACGAAGGGTTCAGAGTTTCAAAGGACAAAGCACAGGTTACAAGGACAGAGGTGAGTTATTTGGGATTTTTTTATTTTGAAAGGACAGAGAAAGTTGACAATGGATAGAAACAACACTATTTGCCAAGTTCCCCTCCCAGACACTAAGCGGGGCTGGCGTACATTCCTAGGCATGGCGGGATTCTGCAAAAATCTGGATTTCAAATGTTTCTGTTTTGGCAAAAAAAAACCCTCTCTATGAGGCACTTAAAGGGCCAGAGGACAGAGTGGAAAATACTCCATGCATGAAAAAGGCTTTTACGCTCATAAAGCAGAAGCTGCTCTCTGTTCCAGCACTCAGGCTGCCTGACCCAGAATGGCCATTTGAATTGTTTGTTCATGAGTGAGACGGCATGGCACTTGGGGTCTTCACGCAAAGGATCGGCAGCTGGCGGAGGTCGGTGGCCTACCTTTCAAAGTTGTTGGACACAGTGACCAAGGGCTGGCCCTCACGTTTACAAGCCGTAGCAGCCGCTGTCCTTCTCACAAAGGAGGCGTGCTAATTTTCTTTGGGAGCGCTGGTAACAGTACATGTGCCCCACGCTGTAGCGATGGTGCTGGAGCAAAAGGGGAGGCTCTGGCTTTCAAATGCCCGCCTTAGCAAATACCAAGCATTGCTTCTGGATAGCCCGGAGCTACAACTCATTATGAGTACGTGTTTGAACTCTGCCACCCTTCTGTCCTCGCCTTAAGTAGACTCTGATACGGTTGAGGCACAAGCCCTGCCGCCACAGACTTCAACCCAGAACGCTGAACTGGTCACACTTACCCGTGCCCTAACATTGGCCCAAGGCCGGAAAGTAAATGTCTACACAGACTCCCATTATGCTTTTGGGGTGTTGCCTGCTTTTGGGGGACTTTGGAGAAATAGGGGATTCAGGACAGTAGAAGGAGAGGAGATAAAACATTTGAAGGAGGTCAAGGCTCTGTTGGAAGCTGTGCACTTGCCAGCTATGTGAAGGGAAATGGAAAGGAAGAAGACTTAAGGATGGGAGAAGGGAATAGATTAGTGGATGAGATAGCACACAGCACTGCTGAGAACACTCCACCTCCAGACACAGCCTTGGCTGTTGTTCTGGTTCCAGCCATCCCCCTCCTTGCTCCCCCAAGATGCAGAAAGTGGGAGAAATGTAAGATACTGGAAAAACAAGGGACCCATGGAGCAGGGGGGTTGGTTTCACACCAGGGATGGCCTGCTTGTGCTGCCAGGATCGTTAGCTAGGCACTTTCTGTGGGAACTCCATAGACGCGCACATGCGGAGGCTACTGCATTGCTTGATAGTTTGCGTCCTTGGGCATCTAGCCATGGACTCACCTCCTTGACTGAGGCTGTAGCATCTGCCTGTGAAATTTGTTGAAAATAAATAATTTGGTTACAGGGCTCCGGAAAGGACCCTTGGGGGATTGGCCCATCATCCCCACTCGTCAGGGCAGGTTGAAATTGAATCGGACAATGAAATGTTTACAAGAGACATGTTTCCTCAGGCCCTTTTAAGGATAAGGATTTTACAAAGGGGCAAATTGGCCATAAGCCCCTTTGAGTCCAATTACAGTGGCTCTTTTGTTGTAACCAGTTTCAAGACTGAGGAAGGAGGCCTTCCAAAGGGGGGAGGGGAAGACTTGCATAACTATTTGCTTGGAATTTCCCATCTCCTACAGGAAAAGAAGTAAAAGTTGAAGGGATTGCTGCCAGTTGCAGAGCTCCCCCGCCCAGTGCATGGAAAAGAAAAAGGATGGAGAAAACCACATGGGGTGTCACTGGACGGTGACTAGGCTGGAAGATCTTCGACTTCTCTTTAGACTACAGGACAAAGGGATTTAGTGAAATTAATAAAAATGATAGGGTTTCTTTTCCTTGCATATCTTGGACTCTGTGGAACACAGGCTTGCTCTTGACATGATACTGCTCCAACAAGGAGGATTGTATGCATAATCTTGATGGGGATTGTACTTTTGATTGTTTTAAGTTTCAGCGATAAGGCAAGGTGCTGATTTAAATTCAGCCATTTTATTGTTGTCAGAATTTAAAAAGGGGGGAGTGATACCGGAGCAGAATCAAACTAGATTTTAGTATAACCCTTAGCAGAGAAAACACAGGCCTCAGAGAAACTAGGCCCAGGAACATTCACACATAGCTCAGGCAAATAGAGGAACATTCACACATAGTATAGAATGTCATTGTAACACTTTCGTTTTGCCCATCCTCCTTTTGATCTGGCAGATGGCCTGGTCCTGGAATGCAGGCAGGAGGAAACCAGCCATGACAGGCCAAAACATTCACACCAGGGAGCCGGAGAGTGAAGGCCATATATCAGGGCCCAGGAAGCCTACAAATAAACATACCAAACGATAAGATTCTTTCCCCAGACATTCAGGCACATCTTGGGCATAGGCCAAGGACACATGGGCACACAATCTGCATATCTATAGGGAACCAATAGATCAGTGTAGTTGGCATCACTACCCAATGAGGGACTGGATCCAAACTTGGGGTACAAATGACCAATAGAATTGTAGCATTTTATGACTCTTTGTTTGTATCATTATGAAACATATGTACTCTGTATTCTCGGGGGTCTTCTCTGCTTTTAAGAGAAGTCCCAGCTGACCTTTTCTTTGCTGCTATTCAAATAAAATTGGGCCTTTGGTTCAGCTGTTGCGTCTATGCCTGATTCCTTGCCAGAGAATCTTAGAACCCAGGTTTGGCCGGTAACAGCTCTACTGCACTTAAGGCTACTTAGCAGTAGCCTTAAGTGCAGTGTTGTCACATTCCCTTTCTGCCACAAGTTGTTGGATGGAATAGGCTTATTTTAGACGGCCATGGCCAAATATTGTTTCTCATAATGTAGACAGCAAAGGGGAATCTTCTGCCTTTAGGTGCTGATGAACTTTCAATCTTTTCATGCCTCACCACTAGCTAACCAGGCCAGGACTGATGGGAACAAGAAATGAACTATATCAAGAAGGCCAGTTGCTCCTAAGCACTGTATATATCATGTAAGCTGAATATCAGTCCAAAGACATGAGACTTACGAATCAATTGGATAGTCCAAACCATACGCCTATCCTGATTGCAGTACTATTTATGTAGTGAGTTAGTAATAACAGATAAAAAAGAACCATCGTATTTTCCACTCTTATAAAGTCCAGACCTAAAGCATTTTGTGAGCATTTTTTGAGTTTATTTTAATGACCAACCTAGCCAGAAAAGGAAGTGTGTGGATTTTAAAAGTTTCAGTATGATTTTTGTGTATATGTTTTGTTTATAAAATGTTGAAACATTCTCCTGGTTCTCCCAAGTGAGCAGGGACACAAATTTAAGTAAATAAGTAGCTGTAGTGAGCATTCTGATTCATTTTTATGGAATTATTATTGGACATGTGGGTTTTGCTGCTGCAGAGAAAATAATATCCTAGTTCCTTAACAAGTGACACAGCACATGGAGTATTTGAGTACAAAAGGACAGGAAGTGCTGGTATAAGGTCTCTTTGAATGAATGATGCTCATGTGAGTATTGTAGTAGATGACTACATTTTGGTCTTGGAAGATTTGACTATATCCCTGGGCATTATATAACAGTACAGTTTCTGAAGGCTGAACATTTTGAGCCTAAATGTTGAATTTATAGAGAGATACATATTTTATAGGGTACAATGTTACCTCTTCATTTTCTTTCTGACTGCTTCTCAACAATACACTGGTTTTACCTCTCACAATACAATGCACTTGGGAAGCATTTATCTGTTTTATGGGTAGATGCAGAACTCCAACTTTATAATAAGTTGCATTAAGAGTTAGGGAGTGGCAGGAGAAAATGATAGGAAGACAGTCTTGCTAAACTTTAGTAGACTATTCTGAGTCATTGTAATATGGCAGAACTAATGGGTCTCAGCTTCTAGTAGCTGAACGTGCCTACTTCCTGATCGCCATTAATGTGTCTAGAGTTATAGCTGCTTCTTTGAGAAAACCATCTGTTAAGTATCACAGAAGCAAAACTGAGTGCCTTGGGGCATTTGTAGAAGCACATAGCAGGAACAAGAAGCAAGTGATAGTTTGGGAAGCAGATAGCATTTCAAAACAAATGAGCGGGACTGAGTGGATTGCCTTCTGTGCTTTCCTTATATTATAACTACATGGCTATTGTCCATCCTACCAACTTTTTGTAAAAGAAATGCCTTTATTAAACAGCAGTGGACTTGTCTGGAAACTTTACTCTCTCTTCAAAGGGTTTCCTTCCCTGCACAGGAAGTGAAAAATCACAAATCTGATACTGTCAAGTGACCTGCTCATTTCTGAGTTATGGGTCACTACAAATGAAACAAATCTGATTTATGAGGCATGCCAAAACATGATGGGCTGGGATCCAAATGTGTAGAGTAGTCTTTTCAGTTTACTCAGATCTTTGATTACTTTGATTACTCAGATCTTTGATTACTGTTGCAGACAAACTGCTTCTTGTTCTTTCATTGATGAGGATGGGCCACATAGGGAAATAGATCACCATCAAAATCTGCAGATGTTTATTTTAGGGTTTCTCAGCAAATCACCTGGTCATCAACCTTCTTTATTCACAAACAAGATATTTTTTCTTTGTGCTGGAGACAGAGTTACATAAAATCTTTCTTGCATGCCATAATATGGCAAATTCTATGGCCAGTTCATATGTGCAAACGTGTTTATTCTAGTTACAGGAAACCACAGAACTCATGTTAGCCTCTACAGGTCGGGCTAGAGATACAGTATGACTTAGGGACTCAGGAGGAGGAGGGACAAGCCTAGAACCACTTTTGATCAGCTGATTTTTATATGGTTTTTTCCCCCCTGAACAAAATTAAGAACAATTTATTAACTATTCATTTCTATTTGAGGGATAAAATTGGTGTCATTCAATGTTTTAATCACTCTTCTTTGGAATTAGATGCAATAAATCATCTGCCCTGCAGTGTTTAGTGTTATGCTAAATGTCTTTCACAAACATGGCAAACACACACATTTGATTTTAATGTGACAAAACCAGACATAGAACTTCATATAAGAAGTTCTCAGAAGGGAGATGTATTCTCAGCTCTGTTGTCTATGGTCATTTAAAAACAAGTACAAATCAGCTGAGAATTCTGTTACACTTAAATTAGTATTCCCATCATTACCCGCTAGTGGTCACAATGACTTTGCATATGTAAGCATCATCATTGTACCAAGTAAAGAACCCAATTCATTTTCACAGGAAAATGTTTCTTAGGGTCTCACACTTCCACTGAAATAGAAAAGAAAACTATATTCAGTGGTAGAGGGGTGTGTGTGTGAGAGAGAGAAAGAGAGAGAGAGAAAGAGAGAGAGAGAGAGAGAGAGAGAGTTCTAGATGGAGTCTTCAGGTTTAGTAACAGTATTTCTCAATACAAGTTATTCAGCAAAACAGAGTGAAAATGCATCATTCAAATACTATGTTTATGGGGGTTCTTATGATGATCTGGCCTGGGATGATCTGTATGGTGCCTATTGGAAACTGTGTGGGGTAGAATGGAAACAAGATGCTGGTCTGGTCTGATGTTCTTACGTTTCTGCACTGCCATGTGTTTTGTGGAATTAGGCAATTCAAAACTGGAAACAGCTTTATTTCCCTTGTGAAATCTAGGTGTTCAAGAGGAAGAATGAAAATGGCTATTGCAATATTAATACTGACTGCGTCCTTAAAATCACTAGAATATTAACAACACAATCACAATATGAACATGGTCCAAAAACATTTATCAATATTTTAATATGTTGATAATTGAATGTTGTTACGTTCTCTTCAAAAGGACTGAAGCAGTTTGGGGTCAAATTCATATCCAAAATATCTGCTTGTTTTGCATCTCTTTTAAGCTCATGTTTCCAAAGAACTCTATGCAGACTTTCCAGGATGTTAAAGCATGAACAGAGATGGAGAAAAGAGAGAACTATTCATCTGTCCTTATAAGCAGCTAATAAAATCTTTCTCTTTCTCACAGTGGCTCAGAGATCATTAATTTCTAAGTTCATTCCTTTAAAAAGCACCCTGCAATGACTTCAGTTCTCATTAGAACAATTTCCAGAGGGGCAACTATGTTAGTCTTTTGCAGCAAAACCAGAATCCTATGGCACCTAGTCGATGGAAGCTTAGACCATAAAATATGAGTTGATCAAGATCCCACAAGATTTTTTGTTGCTAGTTCTCATCGTGTTAGCTAAAACCTAGCCCTTGTTAACATTGAATTGCAGTATTTTTCAACTACCCTGCCTGAAGCAGTTGGTTATGTAGCCCAAGGCTGTTATGACACCATAATCTATAACATTATTAGAAGGGCCAATCATATATAAAAGATATGAGACTTGGGCAACTGAGGGCACAAAGAGGTGAGACAGAAGCTTCATGATTAGAAGTAGACTTGCCTTAATGTTTGCTTTTCCTACTCTTCCTTTTTCTGCATCTCCAGAAGGTACAGATTGCTTGCTTTTGTTTTCTGATTGGCCATCAGAAGAGAAGCACAGGATTTATTTGCAAGTTGACCGCGCAGGCATAAATGCTTTGAACAAATGTATGTTTCTAATGTTGGAGCTGTGGCCAGGCCATGCTTTAGCGGTGTGGCTCATCTTTGCCTCCGTTCCTGGAAATCGTGAGACCTCTCAAGTCTCGCAACAGCATTTCCTGGGAGAGGGGGGAACGGCAGGTTATTTAAGGGCCATTCCCCCTCTCCTCTTCCTCTTCCTTCACTGGCAATGGTGGGAGAAGGAGCACAGCTGTCAGTTCATCTCCGAACTACATCATTGGCTTGTGTCCAGTTGAGCGACATTGGATTGGGGGGGGGGTAGCATCAGCTCCCTCCCTGGGGTTTGCTGGGAATTTCCTTTTTTCATTGTTTTGTTCATTGTTTTTGTGATTGTTTATTTGGGTTGGGGAGACTTCTGATTTTGCTTGTGGTCTGCTTCTTACTGGGAAAGGGGTGAGTGTGAAAGCGTGGCTCGCAGCAGCTCATTGGGGCCCTACCTTTTAACATCTTGTTCTCCCTGGGGCGGATTAAGCATCCGCTGCCCAGACGCACTGGGAACCGATCTGATTGTTGCGCAGGTTTATTTAACTGATCCTTAATTGTTTGTTTTAGTATTGATTTATATATATAAAAGACATTTGCGGCTGGGCGCCTTACTGCTGGGGTTTGCGGTGGCTGCATAGGCCATTCGGTGGCTCAGCAGTTTGGCACTTGATGCCCACCCACCCACCCACCCCCACCACTCTCCCTTTTTTGCATTAGTTCAGTATATCTGTTGGAGTTTGGGCACTCGATTTTGAATTGGGACACATGCGTGGTAGTTGGGCCGAGCACGTTTTGTAGGTCAGCCATTTTCTTTCATCTAGGAGTCATAGGTATTCCCTAGGCTGACTCTAGTTATTGGGTGGCTCACAAGAAAATAAAATAAAATAAAATAATATAAAATAAAATAGAAATTAATTACTTAACTTAGTTCTGGTTTAATTAAATTAGTATTTGATTGCTTTGGAATTGTAGATCATTAATAATAAGTTAGTGTACTAATATTAAAATAATTATAATTAAATAAATTGGCTGGTTAAGTGATTGGATTATCGATTATTAATAAACTTTGATAGTACTTCAAATTTAATAGGCAGTAATTAAATCACATATCAGACAGGGCTAATTAATAGGATTTTATCATTAATAAATAAATTTGGGTAGTATAATCAGATGCAATAAATAATTTAGGATTCAATAAATAGGCATTCGCTACAAATTGATATTTAGGCATTCTAATTACATTGGATAAATAGATACCATAAATATTGATAGTGATTTAATAGGCATGTGCATACATATCGCTGCGTAGGTATTTGCTTACAGTAGCAATATACCAGGTTGCAGTACAGAAAGACGTAGCAATTTGCTGGACGACCATGGCACCAAGGCCTGTGTAGTTCTTATCTGGCACTGAGCTTTAAACGTGGCAATGGCTTCAAGGAAGAGGCAGGGTAACAGGAAGGGAAAGCAGCCAGCCAAAAAGCGGCCAGTCCCTCAGGTATCACCACCTCAATCTTCATCGGATGAGGAATCTTGGCCCATTTGGCAGCAATTATAGGAGAAAATATCTGCCTTTGAAGCCGAAAGAGCAGCGAGTCAGGCCCCACAGTCCAGCCAGGCACAGCCACATTGCTCGGCTAGGGAGGCTAAGAGTCATTGCTGGGCTAAGCTCAAAGCTATGGCAGACAATCTAATGTCTCAGTTTGCCATCTTAGAAGCTGAGCAGCAGTTGGCAGGGACATCCAAGCGAGACTCTGTTGGGTCAGTGGTTACACCAATACGCCAGCGGGCTGAGGAAGGCAAAGCGACACCGATTCCGGTGGCAGTGGGTTCAGCAGCGGTGGTGCATGGAGTTTCGGAAGTGCAAGACGGGTCCAGCCCGGAATGCCAGTACGGCAGGGAAGAACCAATGGGGATGCTTCCTCCGGCCGGTGAGTCAAACGTTGCACCGGACACTGCTTCACCTATACCTGTCTGGCCTTGGCCAGGCATGGGGCAATTTAGTTCCCCCTATTACAATCTATATGAAGGGCAGAATTTTTGGGCCTCTTCAGCAGCTGGGCTGCAGCCTACCCACAGGTTGCATTCCCATCCCCACTAAATTCAACAGGGGGCGCTGGAATTTGGCCATACCCAGCGGTTCCAGACACCGGGTTTAATATGGTGCCTTTGAAAGTTTTACCAGCAGGGGATTACTCAACACCTCTGGGTGACCACCTCACCCCGGCAACTAAGGAAAAAATTGATAGGGTAAATACATAGACTTCTTTGACCTACTAAATAGAGATGTAGAGAAGAAGGATTTGGATAAGGAGGATGAGAAAGATAAGGAGAGGCGTAGGAGGAAGAAGCCTGATAGGACATGGTCAAATTGGCTACCTGGTTTTATAATTTATGCCGGGGTTGTAGTAAAGGCTCAACCTTGGCGGGCTCAATCTCTCTTTAAATATCTAGATATAATCTATAGGGCTTATGTAGACTTCGCAGGTCAAGCATGGCTTGCCTATGATGAATCATTCTGTATGCGCAGTGCGATTCAACCTAACCTGCGCTGGGATGAGCCCCTTCCTGGGCTTTGGCTGCAATCTATGACGCCAGCCAGGCCCCATTTTGGAGATAGGTGCGATAGTGGGCATCTCATTAGGAAGACTGTTTTGAATCAAAATCCCTGTGCTGGAGCGGGGCAGGTGGTTCAACCCTGCCTGCTCTGCTGGGATTACAACTTCAAGGGTGCCTGTTCCAGGAAGCCATGCCATTTTAGACACGAGTGTTTGGTGTGCAGGGGACAGCATCCTAGTGCCTCCTGTTTCAGAGCTGGGGCTCAACGCCAGAGCAAGGGTCCAGGAGGAGGTAAAAAACCCAATAGCGGTGGGGGTAACCCTGGAAAAGGGCCCCAGCCCAATTAGAGTTACAGTTTTGGAAGTTTGGTTGTGTGATTATCCCATTAGAGATGATGCCAGTTATTTATTGGAAGGTTTTAGGTACGGTTTTAGGATACCGGCAGTTGGTGAGCGTAAAGCCTTCTTTGCGCAAAACCTGAAATCCGTCTGTGGCATGGAGGGTATTGTTCAGATGAAGATTGCTAAAGAAGTGAAGGAAGGGAGAGTATTAGGACCCTTTGCGATGCCCCCTTTGGAGACCTTGAGGGTTTCGCCTTTGGGAATAGTTCCAAAAAAGTCTCAAGGTGAGTTTCAATTAATTCACCACTTGTCCTACCCAGAGGGGGTGTCGGTTAACGATGCCATCCCTCAGGAGCTTTGTATCGTGTGCTACACCTCCTTTGATGAGGTGGTTTGCATGGTACGAAAGTGTGGTGTAGGGGCGCAGCTGGTGAAATGTGATATAAAATCGGCTTTCCAGATTTTGCCAGTTCATCCGCTGGATTTTGACCTGTTAGATTTTCATTTCCAGGGATCCTTTTACATAGATAGAGCACTGCCCATGGGCTTCTCTGTTTCATGCGCAGCATTTGAGCGTTTTAGCTTGTTCCTCGAGTGGAAGCTCAGGTGCCGGGTGGGCTGCAAGTCTACGGCCCATTATTTGGATTATTACCTTTTTTGTGGTGAGAAGAATTCAGGTAGGTGCAGTTTGATTCTGAACAATTTTCAATCAATGGCGAGTGAGCTCGGGCTACCTTTGGTGGAGGAAAAGACCGAGGGACCAGCCACGTCTCTGACGTTCCTAGGTATTGAGCTTGACACGGTGAAGCAGACATCTAGACTGCCTGAGAGTAAATTAGCCGATTTTAAGGGCAGGGTAGCAGGGATGTTGCAGAAGAAAAAGGTGTCCCTGAGGGAGCTTCAGGAGATTGTGGGCCATCTAAACTTTGCTTGCAGAGTGGTGGCGCCTGGTCATGCCTTTTTGCATAGGCTTTGCGTGGCAATGAAGGGCCTCAGTCATCCCTTGCATAGGACTAGAGTTATGCATGGCATGAGGGAAGATTTGCAAGTTTGGAGTCAGTTCCTATCTGAGTTTAATGGAGTATCCTTCTGGAGAGGGGACCTGGGGCTTAAGGCGGACTTTCAGGTCCAGTCTGACGCTGCTGGTTCATTAGGGTTTGGAATCTATTTTAGGGGCAGATGGTGTGCTGGTCGTTGGCCAAAAGAATGGCACCAGGCTGGGATTACCAGGGATTTGACATTCCTGGAATTTTTCCCAATAGTTGGGGCATTGTGACTCTGGGCGGAAGAATGGGCAAACTCTGTTGTTCAGTTTTGGTGCGACAATCAGGCAGTGGTTTACATCACAAACAACCTTACATTGCATTCAGAACAGGTTATGACTTTAGTTAGGGCATTTACACTGTGGGCTTTGAAATTTAATATTTGGGTTCAGGCCCGACACATGCCGGGAATAGATAACAGCTTAGCTGACGCATTATCATGCCAACAGATCGAGTGGTTCAGGGAGCTAGATCCAGGAGCCAACGAGTTCCCAGAAATTCTTCCCCCAGAGGTCTGGCAAATTGGCGAGAAGATGCTGAAAAGGCAATAGGCTTGGCCTTGGCACCGAGGACATGGAAAGGGTACCTGGCCGTGAGTATAGAATTTGAGGAGTTTAGAAAGCTAGTTGAATTGGAGCCAATGTGGCCAGCCCCAGTTGAGCATCTTCAGCAATTCATTGTGTTTTTGAACAGGAAGTGGTTGGCGCCGGGATCTATATAGGGCAGATTGTCGGCACTAGCCTTTTACGCTAGGGTCCATGGTTATCAGGATCATTCTTCAGACTACCGCATTAAAAAGATGATTGAAGGTTAGTCTAAGGAAAGAGGTAGGGTTAGAGATATGAGGGCACCTATATAGCCGGAGTTATTGGAAAATATTTGTAAGCAATGGGAGGTGCTTTGTAGGGATGATTATGAAACTGTCCTATTTAAGGCGGCGTCTTTGCTGACATTTTTTGGAGCTCTTAGGATCAGCGAGGTGGTGGCCACTGGGAAAGGAGACACATCCAAATTAGCGTTGAAGTGGCAGGATGTTCGTTTAGTTGCAGGGTCAATTCAGATTCATATCCGCCGATCCAAGGCGGATCAGCGTGGTAAGGGAGTTTACCTTACTTTAGGGCATTGCCATGTGGAAGATCTTTGCCCAGTGAAAGCCATAACATCATATTTGAGGATTAGGGGAGCCGGGCAGGAATATTTCTTTATTCATAAGGATAGTTCCCCATTGACGAAGTACCAGTTTTGGAGGCTGACAGACCTGGCACTCAATAAGGTAGGCGTGCAGGGATTGAAATTTGGCACACACTCTTTTAGAATCGGCACTGCATCTACTGCAGTGGCATTGGGATACCACACAGATGACATTAAGTGGATAGGTCGGTGGTCTTCTTCTAATTATTGTAGGTACATCAGGACATTCCCTAACATCTAGGTAGGGGCCTGGTCTTGTTTCTCTCATTGCAGGTCCCGTGGCGCTGGTGGAAAGAAGGCACATCATGTTTGTTGGCCATAGTTACGTTTTTTGGGTGGCACGCCACGCTGCTACAACCCCATGGGGGAGTAGTCTGGGCCTTGGAGCTAGAGCCCATATTGAATTGAAGGGCTTACGCAGAATGCTGTGGAGCCAGATGTGTCGAGTGGCTGCTTTCGGTCAACACCCCCCAGACGTGTTGGTCATACACCTGGGCAGTAATGATCTGGCTAGACATGGTGGAAAGGCCTTAATTCTTGATGTGCTACGAGATATCAAATGGTTGAGGGCCACATACCCTGCATTGAGCATCGTTTGGTCGACCATCATCCCTCGATTTATTTGGAGGGATGCACGGAATGTTTCGCCCATTAACACTGCGGAGGAGTGTTAATATATTGTTATGATTTTAAATTGTTAAATTGTTAGATGATATGTTGTTACCCGCCCAGAGTAGTCTATATGACTAGATGGGCGGGCTATAAATGTAATAAATGTAATAAATAAATAAATAAATAATAGGGAGATCTGCAGAGCAGCCTTGGATCGGTGATTGGTCACCGGAGGATCCACTTGGATAGGTCTGAATTTTTTTGGCCAGATGGAGTACATCTGTCCGATGCTGGTTTGGATGTCTTCCTTGAAGACATCAAGAGGGCCCTGCTTTTGGAGCTTGATAAGCTTGACGACGGGCATGGGACTTAGCATGGCTAGTCCCTATTCTGTGGCGGGTAGTGCGGATAAAACAGGTTTTTTGGTGAGTCCCATAGCTATCTCAGGTAAGGTATAACTCCCGGCATTACGGATAGTGCGATTACAGTGCTTGGGGGGAAAGATGTGCTGGGGCCACACCCGGACCAACAGTCAACAAGGACAGGGTTGCTTGAGGTCTGGGGGTGGTCAAATGTAGGCCGGCCGGGTTAGCGCTGTCTTTACGGCAGCGAGAACTTGGGGCCAGGGTCTCGCCCATTGGTTTGTTAGGGGGTCCGGGGGGACTTCCGTGCTTAAACCTGATTCCGCACTACAGCAGGACCCCCCTTTGCCAAAGGATTGGCAATATTGTTTATTCAATAAAGTGTGGCCCATGTTTAATCCATAATCTTGGTCTCGCATCTTTATTCCGGGGTAGGGGGGCAATGAAAATGTTGCACCACCTTCTGATTGTAAATCTACCATCTCCTCTATTTCAGCTTTGACTTAGTGTATGGATACATTAGTGGCAGGAAGCATTGTAGTCTGGGTCACTCTGGTTTGGAACAGTGTGGCTTGATTAGATTGCTCCTTTTGTTCACATGGAAATCACTCCTGCAACCCCTGTAGTTGCGATCTAGTCAACTACATATTAGTTTGCTCCTTTTTGGTTTATTTAGTTGCAATGTGCCCCTCCCCTTCTTGCTCCTGCCTCTTAGCTTCTCTTTTGCAATAGCTGTCAATCAGTTGGGAAATAGCCTGCTTCCATTTACTTGTGGGTGGGAATTAATGCAGGATTTTTATGCATACAAATAGAGGGTACAGAGTGCCGTGTTTCATCGCTAAAGAACTCTATCTGACCCTATGGCTTTCTTCATTTCCAGAATATCTTTCTGTCTTAAAAAAAAAAGGACAGATGTTGAGCAACATCAATTTTGCAAAACTGGCAGGCAATAAATGTGTTTTAAGGTGAAGCTACACAGCCAGGATATCATCTTCAACCCTGTATTTTATAGTGCTTAAGAGCTCATAATCATCATCTTAGAATTGCAGAGCTGGAAGGGAACCTAGAGATGATAAAGTCCTGTCAAGGAGACACAGTGGGGAATTGAACTCCCAACCTCTGACTCTGCAGCCAGATACCTAAATCACTGAGCTATCCAGCAGCTAGTGGAAAAGTATATTTAAAAATATATATCCCCCACTTCAAAAGGATGGTGGGTGCTATCTGCAGTCATGACCAGACCACACCCACCTCTGCATATCACCTCTGCATATCACCCATGTAGAAAGAACACACACACCAAACCCCGCACTGAAGCAAACTAGACAATCAGACAGCAAGAAAACTGTGTCTATTTAAACTGATCCTAATGATTCTAAATTAAAATGTTGGCTCCATCCCAGACCAATCTGGGACAGACTGGTTCTCATTAGGGAGGGGTTGGGACACTCCAAAAAAAAATTTGTTTTTTACAGTTATCACAACCATTCCAGCAGGGGGCTACAGAGCAGAATCAACTCCCCTGTAGTCAGCCTCTTACTTTTAATGAGTATGCAATAGCACAATCCTAAACCTAGGAAAGAATGGAGACATCCCTCTTCCACCAGAGAAAAGGTCTACCACTTGGTCCACCAATCTTTTCTGTCAGCCTCATTCCATGCCTTTCTCTTTCATGCATTTCCACCACACACCCTAGGATTTTCTGTGGTGTTGCACCAGTCTGTACTTCTAGTCCCCCCACAGCATAATATTTTCATATTCAAGCAAATTTTTGTTTCTTTTATAAGACTATCAAAGCAGGCTCACACATTGTTAAAATTCAAATATGTGCTTTGTTTCTCTTCTAATTTTGTAAAGCCATCACAACGCAATCAGGTGTGACTTCTAAGTTGGTGGGTTTTTTTGCTGCTTCTTTAAAAAATCTGGCTGCTTTAAAACAAAAAAGGAAGACTTTAATTATAACTGAGAATAAGTTAATAAAATGAAATAGGTGTTTGTAACAATGAACAAAATGAACATCTTTAGAGACTGGTGGAGAAACCCTTGTGACCTTTTCAATAGCTCATTGTCCTCTTCAGGAACCACCATCAATTAATCTATTTAAAAATAATTAAACATTAAATAACAGAATGAATTAGTAGTCACTGGTACTCATTCAATCACATATTAAATATAATCAGTTTATTCTACTCTCTAAAGAAATATTTGAGATTAATTAAAATATATGGTATTACATCATATCATGTAATTTTAGATGTAATCATCTATTTTAAAATTGTTTTTTGGTTCCCATTTTTTTCCTATTTGATAAAACAATGTCATTGTTACCATAATGATCTCCAAAAAATCTTGAATTGCCATCGGAATTATTTGACTTAAACCATTGTAACTGACTTTCCCGATTTAGATTTGACTGCTGGAAGACTGTGAGGCTCTTCACCCTTATACCCTTTTGACTGTGACCTCTGGCATCTCACCAGGTTTGGAGCAGCTGCCTTACCTTGGTGATCCTTAAAAGACTCACCAAGGTAAGCAAAATGCCTCAGAATATTGGATAAAAGTCCACTGTATTATCTTTCTTAAATGATGCCGTATATCTTATTTTATTTTTTGCTTCAGACTAACTGTGGCACAAAGAAGGGTTTTGATGTGTTGGATCATAAATTTGGGGCATTCTCATATTGTTAAATATGGGGGGGGGGGGGAAGGTGTTCCAACAGAATTCATCATGGATTCAGTGAAAAACTGTCTATGTTTTTCACTGAATCCATGAAAAACTGTCTATGTTTTTCACTGAATTTCACTGTCCTCACCAGGCTACTTGGAGAGGACATAGGGACCAAAGCTGCCTTAACACCTGTAAAAAAAAAAAAATGAAGTTGTGGAGAAGTAAGCATTAAATTAAAGCTCAACAGTTATTCTGCAATGACAATCAGCTTCATTTCTTACACCATGGTCAGGTCTGAATCACAGTCAAATAATTTTATTTCTTAGCAAGACAATGCAATGCATTGGCTCTGATCTTTTGGAAAAAATAATGCAAACCCAAATTCAATGCAAGCTGTTATATTTTATTGCTCAACAAGATCACATGGAGCTGACCTAAATGAGTCAAACCATTGGTCCTAACACCCTCACATTGTCTATTCTGGCAGCAGCAGCAGTTCTCCAGTGACTCAGGTACAGGTCTTTCAAAAGAGCTCCTACTTGACTCTTTTTTAAAAAGGGTGATCCCAGAGGTCAAACATATGATCTTCTACATGCAGAACATAAGCCTTGTTTTTGAACAAAGATCATTGACCTACAGCAGACCTGGGCAAAGTGTGGCCCGAGGGCCACATATGGCCCGCGAGCCGCTCCTGTCTGGCCCGCCGGACATCAAAACCATTTATAGCTTTTTGTCTAAAGTTGATCAGTTGCTTATCTTTAACATACCGCAAAAAACCTCTTTAGTATTTGTGAAGATTAACAAGTTTAAAATAAAAACAATCATAACATCACTGTTTCATTTTATTTTTAAGTAAAGTTGGTTCGGCCCCCGAACACAGTTCAGATTTTTCATGTGGCCCCCTATAGAAATTAATTGCCCACCCCTAACCTACAGGAAACATATAGAAAGCAGTCATGATACTAGGAAATCCCACCATGACTAGTGGCATTGCAGGTTCAACAGGAATAAATCAACTGGAGACTCTGCTGGGACGGCAAAGGTGCTGGCAGAAAAAGGAAGCAGCACAAAACTCAGACTTGGGAAGGGTGATAGTTCTTCTGTCCTACATTTCTACAGATTATAGAAATGTACTTTGCCAGTGAATGGGACAGGGTACAGTTTTGTATATTTTCATTGAAAATCCCAAAATCTTTATTTGAATACTTGAAAAGCACATGTAGCTATTTATTAAGAGTACACCCTAGGAGAAAAGGCAGATCAGAATGCAAAGGCTTAGCTATAAAACCCAATATAAGTGGATTAACCACCTCAGCAGTTTGGAGTAAATCCTTTTTATTTGAAAATATCTAAATCAAGAGTTCAAATACCACCTGATTTAGATTTACTCTCTTGAAAAAGAAGCTGTGGAAAAGCACTTATTAAGATAAAGCTGTGGCAAGTCAGCTTTGGGAGGAAGGTAGTAACACACAGTAGCACTCACTACAAATTCAGTGAATAGCTGCACTATAGCAACAAGTGAAAAGTTTGGCAAGAGTTTGTAGACTGTTACAGTCATGTGACTGTTATGTTTATTGTTTCCAGGAGAGATGTGTGTAGAATTAGTTCTTTACACGTTTCTGTGTGAAATACCATGAACAACACCTCTTAGACTGACATGTAGATTAGAACTTAGCTAATCAACAGATTGCACAGCTCCTAAAGTGCAGTTCCTGGCAAATAAAAATGATCAAAATATGGATTTAAATACCTTTTAAAGGTACAATACATGTTTAAATGTCTATTCTGAGGTGAAAGTCACAATGAAATCTTGATTTATACAAGCACTTTGCTCAAAACTGAATGGCTAGCCCCACCTAGAGTAGACCCATTAAATCTATGGCTGAATAATGAGTCCATACTTATCTGAATCCCTGTTACTCAGTGGTTCTACCCTAGCTGAGATAACCAACTGGATTCAGGTTATAAAAAGTTTTTGCAATGTGCAGATGAAGCTAAAAATAAATTGAAGTATTGATAAAATGTATTCATTATAGAAGAAAAATTAATAAGGGGACTAATAATTTGATCATGGATTCACAATGGAAAAGGAATCAGAAAAAAATTAATTCATTTCTCTCTAGATTTTGCTGAAGCCCTATTCTAAGAGGAACAGAATACACTAGCCCACAGAATACACTAGTCACCCTTTTTCTCATGTACAGTGTGATGAGTCATAAACAGGGAACTTCCTTTATGCTTAAAATCTATGAACATGTTTTTAAACCCTAACTTTCTAACATTCTTGCATACATGTATTTCATACATGTAAGAGTCATGTAGACAAGACACTCTACACTTTAGACTATGTGGCTGAAATGGTGTTGCAGAACTCCACAGGTGGAACTTGAAGTTATGCAAGCAGTAGAAAAAGTCACCCCAAAATGGAAATTATACTTATAAAAGACTTCCACAAATAATTCACAGTCATGCCATGAATTTTGTGATCAATTGTGCAATCAAACTGTGTGATGCAGAAAGCTGGAGCATAATGCCCTGTACAGTTCAATAGGAGTAACTTTATGTTACATCAAAGTCAACAGACTATCAGCTATTGTTTTTCATGTGAACAGAAAGCAATGGTGAAGCCAACACACTTTTCGTTAAATCTAAAGGATAATGTTCTGGGGTTCCAGACTTGAACATAAATAACAGGTCAGCGTATATAAGTTTTCCTTTACTATGTCAGAGTTCAGTGTTCATTTTATCTTGAGCCTATTGTCATCTTTAACTATTTTAAAGAAATAGCAGTTCATTAAAATGGGGGGGGGGGATACACAAATATTGACTTCTTCAGTCATAGCAGTGCTGTTGTTTTAAATAACTTTGTCTTCACAGTCATCTATGTGTAAAATATAGGTGGCACATGAGTGAGCAGAAGTTAAACTCCCCCAAATATGGGGATAAGGTATTTCCCAAATCATAACATAGGGCACACTGATGTCAGTCCTGTCTCCTGTAGAAGCTGCAGGGACAATGACTGTGGCATCCCCTTTCACCTCATTTTCCATTTTAAATCTACATTCATGTTTCCTTTGTCCTATTCAGCTACTTTTTCACTGTTCAGAGGAAAGGGTTCCTTGCAATTAGCGGTCAGTTAAGATTTTGTTTGTTTTGCTTCCCCCCCTCTCCCAATATGGCCAATTTGCAAATTTTGAAAGCTTCTTCATGAAAGTGATGGAAATAAAAATTGAGGAAATTTTGAAATGAAGCTGGGAGACAGTGAAACTGGCATTTCACTGGTCTCTCACCCAGCTTCTCAAACTGCAGCCTGGGATGTAAGTGGAAGGGAAACAATGTGACACCAGTGCATACGTACATATAAACACTGGGGATTGGCCTTTCATGTTTTAATGAAAGACCAAAAACATGAAAAAGGTTCTGTTCTTGTTGTGTCTTGAGATCAGCTCCACTGTTATCCTTTCCAGGGTTTAGTTGTAGCCAGGTGGTTGGGCTGGCTCTGAGGATAACAGCTGTAGAGGATAACTCTTCCTCCCCCAAATTAGTGAGACATAGGCAACTTAGCCAATAGTGTTGGGAGGGTGGGGGACCCTCCTAATGAGGAGTGGTGGGTTTTACATATATATGTGTGTGCGTGTGTGTTTTGCATTTTATGCAGTAAACTGAGTGAACTTACTACTGTGTGTGTCTCTTATTGCCGTCGGACACGAGATTTAACAGTTCTTTTTTGTGTCTTTTCACTGATGGCTAAGAGAGAACATCTAGGAATGGGAAATTGAATTTGTGAAAGTACCTGGTTTGGTTGGAACTCAGCGAGAAGTGCTCTTTCTGTGCTTCAATTATTCCTTGTGGGCGTGGGACCTTCTGGTGCCCCCAGAAGACTGCTGCCTGCCTGCCTCTGTGCTTCCATCATGGATCCTTTCTTGTCTTTTTTCTTCTTCATTTTTGGTGCCACCACCAGACACTGCCTGTACCAACATGCTTCCGTAGGATTATTTGTTGGATTTCCCAACCTGACATATTTCTTTGCATTTTTCCCCATTTCCTGTCTTGAATTATTTTTGTTGCCTGGGTCTGGCTTGGCTGCCACCACCAGTTACCTCAAACAAGATAAACAAAGACACAAAGTAGTAGGGGAGAGACAAATCTCCACATTTTATAATAATTTTGACTGGGAGGGTGCTTTGGTAGTATTTTTGGCCTTCATTTGCTTGTTTGCCTTCCTTGGTTTTTGGGAAAGAGGACTGTGTTGTTGTTGTTTTCTTTATGCTAAGGTTTCCCTCTGTGTGTTGCACAGGTTGCTTTCTCTAACACCCCTAACAGATTCCAGTCTAAGAACTACTGTATCTAATGAATTTTGTCAATGTAGATGATCAAGACTATTGTTCTGTTCATTTTTTATAGGAACTTACCATAATTTGCAAATTAGATGGAAAGAACTTGAGAATTTTTTTTAAAAAAAATGAATGCAAGCAAAAGCAAAAGCTATGGATCACTCCATCTATAACTGCAGCCACTTAATGTATGCAAAACTGGTTGGAGGAAGTTTCAAACTGGGGTGCACTCTGCGTTGACATGAGTCCCATCATTGTCATTTTATTTTTGTTTTTATTACATTTGCTTTCTGAGAGAAAATAATAAGAAATTAGATGAAAACCAAGCAGAGAATACTTTTACCTTCAAAAGTTATATAGAAGAAGGAATTTAAACATGTGAAGTTGTTTTCCCCCCTATATGACAAGCTCCACTTCCCAGATCAAAGCTACTGTTCTCAGTTGTAACCCAGCTGTTAAAGGTACACGACCCCATCAGTTTAGAGAGACAGAAAAGCTAGGCATATGCAGTGCTTAAAAACATGAATGGCACATGCTACATTTGGAGGTGAAAGGTAGGTCCCAGGTTTATTGAGACTGAAGAGTAAATACTGATATAAAAGAGTATATTATACACCATAATTTCCACCTAAATGTGGAATGTTTCAAAGAGATACAGATGTTCTTGAGGGAGCTGATACAGTGGCCAGAATCTGATTTGTGTTCACATAAGATTTGCATAACTTGCCATAACTAATTGCAGCTATTTGACTGGGTGCCATGGCACATCTCAGTGACATGTCTGGTCTTTCATCCAGTTGTGCAGTTGAGATACACTCCAGCACATGGTCAATTAGCTGCAATTAGTTGCAGAAAATGCATGAACCTTACACACAGAGAGAGATGATTCCAGCCAGTACATTCTTTAATAGTAGGTGATATCTTGCATATTCCTAAGATATTTTGCATCCCTCCAAAAGGCCCAGAGGATGCTTCAGCTAGATAAAAGAGATGAGATAGATCAAATATTTCAGAAACAAAAATTAGGTGCTGAATCTGGATGATAGCACAAGAGGAAATTCACATTGTTCTGTTTTAAGGTGCTAAGAGCTGAAACTCTGTAGAACTGAATATGGACTTGCTAGCTTTGCTTCAGTTGAGCACCTTCAGAATTCACTAATGCTTATTATAAATCACTGCTGAGAATTGTGTATGAAAATTTACATCATGTTTTTGTATATTTACAAAGTTTGCAAATATCTGTGTAAAACTTGTGAATCCTCAAACATGACAAAGTCCTTTCCATTATATAATAGCTAATAATCTGTAGTTCAAGGAGGAAGTAATTGAATGCACAATTTAATGCATGACTACTGCACATTCCTGTGCATATCTGTTCTACTCATGACAGCAAATACATGAGGAAGCAATTTAAAATGTGTAACTGTCAGCAATAATCAGAGAATTCCCTAACATGAACTTAACATGAGCAATTGCTCCAAATCCCACCCAAACAACCCTGTGACCACATGACTACATCATATGTTTAGAAGAAGCATCAGTTGAATTGCATCCTGGGTAAGTGTGTGAAGGTTTGCAACCTTCCACCATATGTTTCTTCATCAAATCTAGTTTTCAGGATTTTGGAGATCTCATGGGTCTATATGAAAGGGAAACACACACACACAGATTTTCCAGTGGTTTCATTTGCTAGTAAGGCCTACACATGAACAGGACCCTTTTCCTCTTCAAACATACTGTTCTCCATATGAAGTGATGAAGAAGAGGGCACAGCTAGCTACTTCAGTAAGTTGATAACAGCCAGGCAGGTCACAACTGAATGGGGCTTCAGTTAGCAGCTCTCCCTGAAGAACATCTTGGTAGTCTTTATCTTCTCTTTCACCTTTCTCAACTATGGCATCTTGAGATTTCAGTTTCAAGGCTGGTGTTCTGGATTGCTGCTGCTGCTGCTTTTTTGGGCTCTATCCTTTTTCTATCTTCTTCAAAAGTGATACCCAAACTCTTACCATTTGGCAAAACAGTCTTTTCTCCAGATTCTCACCCCTACTTACATTCACTCCTGCTGGGGATCCTTCAGCCAATATACTTCTTATATCGGACAAAAAGTATAAGTCTTATTGTCAAACATTGCACCTTTATGGTTGTTGTGCCTTTTTATGGCGAGTCACTAAACTGTTTTAAAATTAATAGACATTTTATTACTATTATATGTTAATTGCTTTTTAACCTTGTAACTTTGTACAATGTTAAAAAGCTTAATGTTTAAAATTATACATGTTTTTAAAAACCAGTTGTGAGCTACCCTGGGTCTCATCAGTGTGAGAAAGATGGCCCAGAATTGAAATGAATAAAAAAATTG
Source organism: Intellagama lesueurii (assembly GCA_037013535.1). Classification (NCBI taxonomy): domain Eukaryota; kingdom Metazoa; phylum Chordata; class Lepidosauria; order Squamata; family Agamidae; genus Intellagama; species Intellagama lesueurii. The sequence continues at coordinate 49,902,543 of JBAJHW010000003.1, read as the reverse complement.
ATAGCATTCTGTCACACCAACACATTTAAAATTCAGGGCCAATAAATCTCTGTGGACCATTTTGTTAATCACAAAACTTCACCAATATAGATTCCATATATAAAACTAGAATGTATCTACTCAAACCATTCTAGGGGTTGATAGTACTAGTTAACAGACAATTAACTCAGACATAAACAATGTATCATTACCCTTATCCAAATCTAGAATGAAATATACATTACCTTTGCTTGACCAAGCCCCTCAAACTAAAGTCCTTATCACCAAGAAATACATATAAGCATTTAAACCTCCCTTCAAAACTGTATAGTTTCTCCACATCATAGATAGTTTGCTGATTGACAGTCCAATCCTGTCTAATCCTACCTGTAATTTACCAGCAGTAAATCCCACTGATTTAAATGAGACTTCCAGGTAAGTGTATATATAGATGTAAGTATATACAGAAAATGATACCTCAGTCACATTGGATGGAAAAGTGCAGGGCCATATATGGAAGTAAATGGAAGGAAGTGTGATTAATAGAATTTATACAATCCTATGGGTAACCCAAGGAATGCAAATAAGCCATTAAACTAAACAACACATCCTTGAGATTCTCTGCTCAGTTTAATTTCCCCTTAAAATTGAGATAGTTTTCTGTATACTAATAAAATTGTCATGTCATGTGATTTTATTTTATTCTCATAATGAAAGCCCTTCACAATGCTATTATGTGCCAAAGAAGAAGCTCAGTAAAAATGTTCAGAATGAAGAATTCTTTATACTTTCTTTGTTTTTTTTTAAAGAACTAAAGACAATTTCCTTGAGGAATCTCACTATAATTACCATTATCATTGAATTTGCTATTTCTCATGAACTTTAGGCTATTCAACAAGAAGCAGAATTCATACAGGGGTTGTAGAGAATCCAGGCCATTGTTCAGTAGCAGTAGAAAAGTTTGTAATTAAAACCATGTTCTGAGATGAAAAATTCTAGTTTTTATCAGGAAAACAATAGGCTTTTGTTTAGGGTCACCTATGTCTGGTATGGGAAGGGCCATCCTTTGGATGAAAATCAAAAGATGTTTGCCCTGCCGTGTCTTCTGCAACATTTATTCCATGATGGGAAAGATATGGTTTCAGCACACACAGCATAGTCAGCTTAAGGGAGATCTTGTGTTTATTTCACCCTCAGTTTCAAGTAGTGGTCATGAGAGCAACTGGAAACATGGGAAGAATTTTTCAGATGCTCTTCAATGCAACAGTGAAGCAAATAATGCTGCCCCAATTATTTGACTCTTGTGGGAACCAAAGCAATAAGCCTTAGGGAAATTTATGTTCTTTTGTTTCTATTCTTTTGTAACAGAATTCATACTGATGACTCACTTGGGGAGGAATGAGTCTGACTTCCCATTGTATCTTGTAAAATGCTATGTAATTGCAATTTTTAAAAGTAAATAATCCATTAAGAATATGAGGAAAGTGTGAATCTATTTAATTTGCTTTTATTTCTTTATTCCAGCTATGATATCTCTGATGCTAGGTCAGTTGCAGAATTATTAGCAAGAAAATGTCAGAGCAATCAACAAACCCAGTGTCTTTTATATTTAATCAAATGCTTTCTAAAATAATTGCATATGAATGAAATTGTGATACATTTGTATTATTCAGTTTCATTTTCCTGACAGAGAAAAAACAAATATGGAGGAAAGGGAACATTGCTTTTGTGTGTCTGTCTGTTCAAAATTAATAATTGTTGTAGTGATGGTATAGTTTTAGTTGTTAACTAGTTTCCATTAGGGATTTACAGCAAAATGGACTGCAGTTTTGGGGTGACCATGGGTGAATCAAAAAAGGATGTGGTCACACCTGGGGTGGAATAAAACACCCATGGGTCCTTCATGTTCCATCCAGCATTGGTGGGATTAAAGGTTTTAAAATAGAGATGGGCATGAACCGCTGGTTTGGCAATTCAGCACAATTCATTTCCCAGCTGAAGAGCTGATCTGTGGTTTGGCGTCCCATCCCTCCAGCAGATGCCCACTCAGAGGCAGTACCAGGAGGAAGGGGATGGGGCACTGCTGGTGAGTTGCCACCCGCTGGAAGGTGGGTGTGGGTTGTCAAACTGCCGGTCAGCTGTTCAGCCAGGAAACAAACCCCGCCAAACCAGTAGTTTGTGCCCATCTCTATTTTTAAAGCAAAGACTTGAAGTGAGAAAAGGAGAAACAGTGAGCATTAAATGTGTCAATAGGCTAACTAGCTGGTGCCTAAGGAGCATGTGACAGCTGAATTCACCAATACATTCCCTTACTGGTCACTTTAACTATTGAGACACTATGAAGAGCTCATCATGTGTACCATATATTCCTTTGCTGACCTTGTTCCAGCCATTTTGCGTAGCTGCAGGGCAGAGGGCATAAGATGAATCACTGTCTAAATGAGACATTCTGGATTTTTAAAAAATATTTTTCCTCAGCTTGTTAAAACACATTTATTTATTTACTTATTTACTTACTAAACTTTACTAATTGATCTATGCTGTTAGGACTGAGTGTATTTTCTGTGGTTGTGTGAAGAGGATGGATGCCTTGTTCTTCTCTGAGCTTTCAGTGGAGTTGCTCTAGGTATCAACAACTTTTGAGACACAACTTTGGGAGAAACAATAAGTGCTTCAGGCCACAGGTGACTCGTGACCCAGGATGGAAATGTCCCAGAGTTCATTTGTTCCCTGTTCGAGTCAGTGAAAAACATCTACAGCAACTCACAGGAGTTCTGGGCATCTCACAACATCTACCCCAGTCTCAGTTTGGTTGTGTGGAAAAGTCTTTCTTGTCCCCACCCCCAACAACCTCTTCTGTAAGCACATCTTCTCCATTGTGGTCAACATAGTGACACCCCACCATGCTTGCTTGAATCCTACCATTGTGGAGCACTTGGCTTTCCTGGAATGCAACCTCTCTTTACTTGGATACCCCAAAATTAACATCACCACACACTGACCATGACTGATGCTTTGAGGAGAACCTGCTCAGTGACAGCTTGCTTTCTGTCTCCCAGCTTCAGTAATTTCCTGACATTTGACTGCTTGTGGCCCCTACAGCCTTGCCATTCAGTTAACTGGTAAACCCCTGCTGCTGCAGAGGTAGTTTATGCCTGACATGCCAAGCCAGTAGGAAACCAAAGGATGAGAACTGGAACAATGTCTACATGCCATCTTTTTGTGCTGGTGAGTCAGCCTGCCTGCCTGCTTGCTGGCCTCTTCACCAATGTACCTGCCTGCCCAACTGCTTGACAGCTTCTGCCTCCTCCTGCCTTGCTCCTTGTTTAACTGATGCATCCCTGCTGTCTCTGTGGTTGGTTAAGCTTGACATGCCAGGCCATTATGAAACTAAAGGACAAAAACTGGAACAATCTGCTTTATGAATCAGCCCACTTGCCAGCATCTTTGTCAACATGTCTGCTCACCTATCTACTTCTGCCTCTCTTTGGCGTTTGCCTTCTGGGCACTGTGCCTTTGTTGTCATAATAGTTGTCAAGGCCCTTTTTTGTGTGTGGTTAGGCACATACAGTTAACTCCAGAAAGTTTCTGAATAGGTTCATGTTGTACAAAGGAAACATAAGAAGAGAAGAGCCATTCTGAAAATCTACAGCACAACAAAAGCCATTCTAGTTCACCAGTCTGCTCCCGCAGCGGTAAGCCAGAAGGCCACAGTAAATCACAAAGCAGGACACAGTTGAAACAACATCCTGTTTCTGATGTTGCATAGCAAAAGGCATACCTGGATTTTCTTTACAATATCCTTCAATGTTGCACAGGCTAAGTCCCTGAAAAACCACTATGCCATAAGGTAGGTGTCACCCCAGTGACTATTGTGGATGAAGAGAGAGACACCCCAGTGACTCTTGCCCTTAGAAATATACTCAGAAATGTTGATCAGACAATCCCAGCTGGTAGTCTTCAGTATCTGCCTTCTGGGTGTTCAGCCATCAAGTTCTCTTACTCTCACCTGCTTGGATTTTGCATGGGCAAGAAACCCTTCTAGTTAAGGCAACCATAACTTTTCACAACTCATTGGCAGGAGAAGATCACACATACACCATAGTATCTGAAAAGCCATTGTATTCTGAAATGTTGATGGTCGTTCCCCTGCCAATGTTCCCCTAATGATTTCCTACCTGTACCTTGGGGATTATTTGCCAACTCAAAGTGGTCCCACACAATGCTCTGTCTTTTATATGGTAGTGACACAGAGAACCCTTTATATCTGAGGCTACATCAGTCTGGGTGCTGTGGCAGCCCCTGGCTTGCCATTCATGTCATGTATGCAACAACCTGTGCACGGGGGAGGTTGTGGTAGTATGTTCACCAAGTATTTTTATGTGCACATGCATCTGGACCCATGTTCAATCATAAAAAGGCGATCGTTTTTTCCCCCAGAAAGCCTCCATGGAATGGTCTCTGCATGTGTCTTTCCACCTTCTGGAAGGAAGGCCACTAAGAGCCTAGCTGGTTGGAAAAGCTGGAGAGGCCCATGCCCTCACAAGCTGGTCTAGATAAACTAGCTTCCTTCGTGTGCTCTTTCCTGTTTTTGGCTTCCTTAGTGTAGTCTTTCCATGTATCCCTATTCTCCCTGCATGGGAAGCTGCTTTGAGGCCTATGTGGGTCTGGGTTGGAGGAAGCTTTGGCAAGGAAGGAATATGACTGCCAAAGATGGAGATGATATGTCATCTGTAAATGTCTGACTCATGAACTGACATGCATACATAAGAAAAGTTTGTGGGGTATAACTGAAAGCCAATTGGATCTCTCCTTCTTATCATGTAACCCATGAGCCTGATTGGCTCCACACTTTGTTATATTCTGTGTAGGCCCCCTCCTTGTCTCTGGCACCTTGGTGATGCTTGCTACACAAGAGAACCTTTCTCATGCAGTTTTGTTGCTCTTCGCTTGTCTTTAACAAAGACTCATTAGAGCCATCTGGCAGCAGATAGCATTTTAAAAAAATTAAAAGGGGGTAAGGATATAATTACAAGCAGACAGAAGCCAAACGAGCTCAGCATGTTTCAGTTTTCAGATTTAAGAAGTCCATTGCTAGCAGTTCACTGAACCACAGCTGACTTCCTTCCTCAACCCAGCTGAAGTGACCATAACCACTTCTTCACAGCATAGCAGAAAAGAAGCCAAGTTGCTGTAACAGCATTAAACCCTTTGTATTTGTCTGGTCACATAGATAAGGCCACACTGTCCTTATCAAAGCAGGTGGATGTCTTCATCCCTCTTCTAGTATTACTCTCAATTTGAATGTCACTTTTTATTGTTTTTGCTTTTGTTTTATTCTCCTCTACATGCTGAAAATGGCCACTAGTGTGCCTGTTTACATCTTTCTAAACCAGCCTTGCCGGAACAGCAAATACCTGTAATCAAGTATGATACAGTGCTATCTAACCCTTCAATGAAACACAAAGAAAAGGTTTATCCATCAATTCTCTATGCCATATCTACCCAGGCATCCAAGCCAACAAAGGTGTAACGGGCTAGTATTGTTTAAACTCAGTACATGAGGGGATTGGCCCATTTAGTAATCTGATTTCTCAAAATTTCTTATGAAAAAGTTTTCACATTTATATTAACTTAATAGAAGGTATGTGTATAAAAATGTGCTACTCTTTGGCTCCGGATATGCATCTTTTTCATTTACTATTGTTATTTTCACATGTTAACAGATTGCACCGTTTTCCTTTTTTATTTCTCACAGAAATATTGTGCTTCAAACAGGTTAAACAGCCCTTATGGTGCAATCTACAAAAAAACTCAAATAGCTTTATGGAACTGTCAATGTTGGATACAGTGTTGATCTTCATTGCCCCCCTACCCCGGAATAAAGACGTGAGACCAGAATTATGGATTAAACACGGGCCACACTTTATTGAAAACAATCAATGTTGCCAGCGGCTTAATCATTTGGGATAGGAGAAGCCATGGAGTGTGGGGCCCACAAGCACATCTTCAGCCTTCTTTTGAGGTGTTCAAGTTTCAGCTGCTCCAAAGATTTCCACCATCAATAATGGTGTCAAAGTTGAATTGCCCCAAAGATGACACCCAAAGTTTCAATTGCGCTGAAATTAATGGGTGAAGAACTGCCTTCTTGTGAGGTGTGCTATGACGAAAAATGCTATAATGTTGTGTAGCTATATCTCTGGAGGTTCTTCTTACCATCTACTGTAACTTCATTGCAGGGAGTGCAGAAAACTGACATTGAGCCAAATATAATTAAGAGATGAGAAACATAATTCAAAACTGAATTGTAGGACAGTGAAAAGTTATCTTTCTCCCTCCAGAGGCATTTCCTGGACCCAGTCATTGCTCCCATGCTTGCTTCTGCTGTTTCATGATTCTGCTTTGGACTCACAACTGTAACTGGTGAAGCCTTTCCCACTCTGCTGACCTATGGCCTCAATTGCTCCTGCTGTACCCTTTGCTAGTCACTTTTTTGTAAGTTATATTCTTTTTGTAGAATCCCTTTACAATGGGAGCAATGGTTCTGAAGAATAATTACGTTGTGGCTAAGGAAGTCTGCCAACTAGTGACAGGACAGTAGTGTTGGCTACTGAGATATCTAAATTGATACATCCCCTGTCTATTGATTGAAGTGATATTGCAGGTTATGAAGAGTTTTATCTTGATTAAAATTAATTACTGCATTTAATTAATAATTGATTTTTAATTAAATGAATAGGGGGGATGTGTAATCCACCAGATTTTGTTAGACTACAATTCACATCATTCTTCACTATTAGCTAAGTTGACCAGGGCTAATGAGAGATAGAGTTATGCATCTCTGTAGGAAATGTAAGTACACATGACTTCAAGAAAATTGTACAGATGCAATATAGAATGAGAACGGCCTCTCCGCGAGGCACGCAGCTCCTGACGCGGGGCTGTTTTGCCCGCCTGACCGGAAGAGAGGAGACATCATGAGGCTGGCAAGGTAGGGTGAGAACAGAAACCTTAAGAAGGCTTCCCAGCCCGGCGCTGGCCTCTCTGTCGCTGGCGAATTTGAAGAGGACGGTCAGCAGCTTTGCACGGACCAGGCGGTTTTGTTTTTGACCGCGTGGCCACGCAAAGAGGAGCGACGGAGAGCGGTGGCTGGGCATCGGCTCAGCCCCAGTGGGGTTTGATTTATTCCTTTTACAAGGAGAGAGAGCCTTGGCAGGCTTCTCTCTGGAGTTAAAATAATAATAATAATAATAATAATAATAATAATAATAATAAGAAGAAGAAGAAGAAGAAGAAGAAGAAGAAGAAGAAGAAGAAGAAGAAGAAGAAGAAGAAGAAGAAGAAGAAGAAGAAGAAACGGAGCTGGGCTTCCAGCGTGGAGCTCCAGTCTATTATTGAAAGGGGAAGTGTTTTATTATAGGAGTTGCTCTTTTGGGGGGAGGGTTTTGAGAGGGAGTAGCAGGAAATATTTAGGGTCCCCTCCCCCCCCACACCCATCCCCCTTTTTTGGTGACACAATTGAGTTTGGTGGCACAGTGGGGGGTGAGATCAAGGGTTGCTGTTAAATAAATAAATAGATAGATAGATACATAAAATATAGGGAAATATAGTATTGTTAGACCGTTAACATAGGGACCTTCCATTCTAATTAGGTGGTTGATTGAGTCTCTAATCAATTGATTGGGGGCTACTTAGTATAAATTACATAAATAAATAAATAAATAGGGTGTATAAATAAATAAATACATACCACTTTATAGCTGTGTCTATATCTATATACATAAGTTTAGGGATAGATAGTCAATTAGGTAAGGGTGTGCTTAAATATTAATAGGATTAGGATTAATAAATAGGATCAGTGATAGGAGTCACGTTGTGGTTGTTTTTCATATTAGAAATTGTTAACGCTTGTGTAGGGGAAAAAACATTATCTCCACTATGGGGCCTAAGAAGAATCCATGTGGAAAGAAAGGGAAACAGCTGGCTAAGCGTAAAGCCCCCCACGTTCTCCTCCGGCCATCTCCTCTTCAGAAGATGAGGAATGGCCGGACTACAGGACAACATGGGAGAAACTAAGTATGTTAGAGCGGGAAAGAGTGCAAAGGCGTGAGGGTGCTGGTACGCCAGCCGTGCGCAGGTCCCGGAGGGAGTCTAAAGCGCAGAAAATGGCTGAGCTCAAAAGAATGGGTGATCTCATGTTATCCTGTATTGCTGTCTTGGAGGCAGAGCGTGGCAGCCCATCAGGTTTGTTTTCAGTGGTTGGGACGCCGGTGAATCAACAAAGAGGTCTGCAGGTGGCAGAGCAGCAGCGCGGCAGATCAAGTTTGGCATCATCCAGCACGCAAACACAAACAACTGACGAGGAGGTGCAGAGGGATGCATCCGCAGCATCTGGGGCAGTTTAACAAGGATCGGGTGAGGAATCCAGAGCCGGCGCCACACAGGGGCAGCCAGCAACTTCAAGTGCACTATCAGTGTTGACGGGAGCGGCACAACCAGGTGAGGGTACCGTTACACCGGGCACTACACAATACGCAGGTGTTTGGCCGTGGGGTAGCGGGAACCTTATGGTGCCAGTCCCTTTGGCCTTACCTCTGCAAACACCAGTTCTAGGTCATCACACTCTCCAGGGGTGCGCTGTGGGTGCAACCCCTAATCAACTTTATATGCAGCAGGCTGGTGGGCCAGCAGGTATTGGGGAAACAGCGCCCCCGGCAGTAGTTGATACAGGGTACAATTCAGTGGCTAGGAGTGCTCTCCCAGAGGGTGACCAGTCCCTGCCATTGGGAGATCACCATCTTCCAGCCACGGTAGAAAAAAATTGAAAAGGTAAGTATGTGGATGTCTTTGAACTACTAAACAGAGAAATTGAAGAGAAGAAGAAGGATAAGGAGGAAGATAGGGAGAAAGAGAAGCTGTGCAGGCATAAGCCAGATAGATGCTGGGCAAATTGGTTGCCTGGGTTTTTCATTTATGCAGGAACAGTGGTTCGTGCACATCCTGAAAGGGCCTTGGCATTAATACAGTATATGGACCTTATCTATAGAGCCTACGTGGACTTCCCTGGCCACGCGTGGCTTCTTTATGATAAAGGGTTCCATATGCGGGCGGCGCTGCACCCCAGCATGCGCTGGGATGTCCCACACGAAGCCCTGTGGCTGCTGTTGATGACCCCATCCCTCCTGGTACTGGGCGATAGATTTGATAGTGGGCATTTGGTGCAAAGGGCACAAGCCAGCAATTCCTGCACGGCAGCGGGTCAGGTGGTTTAACCCCGCCTGTTTTGTTGGGAATTCAATGCCTGAGGATCATACAATAGGAGACCGTGTAGGTTCAGGCACCAGTGCTCCATCTACAATGGTCCACATGCCTCGTCAGCTTGTCCAAGAGGCCAACCTGGGGGTAATGCAGGTAGGGACTCTGGAGGTAATCGCAAGCCGCCCACAGCCCCAGCCAATGTACAGAAAGGGTCCTAACCTGATTAGAGTACCAATTTTGGAGCGGTGGCTAAGACGTTACCCTGACAAAAGGGTAAGTAAGTTCTTGTTAGATGGTTTTAGGTTCGGTTTTCATATATTGGTCACGGGCACTAGAGCGGCTGCATGGTCTGATAATTTGAAATCTGTCAAGGGACAGGAGGAGATAGTTAGGAGGAAAATAGATAAGGAAGTTAAGGAGGGATGGGTGTTAGGTCCTTTCCCAGTTCCCCCAGTTGAGCATCTGTGAGTGTCCCCATTGGGAGTTGTGCCGAAAAAGGCACCTGGTGAGTTCAAGTTAATTCACCATTTGTCATTTCCTGAAGGGGATTCAGTTAACGACAAAATGCTGCAAGAGCTGTGCAGCGTGCGATACACATCCTTTGATGAAGCTGTGCGCATGGTGCGGAGTTGCGGGGTTGGTGCAGAATTGGGAAAATGTGATATTAAATTGGCATTTAGGCTCCTTCCAGTTCACCAGATGATTTTGATCTTCTGGGCTTTGCTTTTGAAGGAAGTTATTATATGGATAGGGCGGTGCCAATGGGTTGTTCAATATCTTGTTCAGTTTTCGAGCAATTTAGTTTCTTTTTGGAATGGGCTCTTACGCAAACAGTTAAGGGCGCTAGAGTTGTCCATTATTTAGATGACTTCTTGTTTTGTGGGATTTGGGATACATCACAGTGTCAGGAGCTAATGTCTGCATTTCAGGAGTTGGCTAGGGACCTAGGGGTTCCTCTGGTGGAGGAAAAAACAGAAGGTCCTAAACAGAAACCGATTTTCCTGGGAATTGAGCTAGTAGACTGCCTGAGGGGAAGCTGAACGACCTGCGGGTGTGGCTGCAGATCTTGTTAGAATGGCGCAAGGCCATCTTAAGAGAGTTGCAGCAAGTGGTAGGACATTTGAACTTTGCTTGCAAAGTGGTGGCTCCGGGCAGGGCTTTTCTCAGGCGACTATGTGAGGCGATGAAAGGCCTTAAACGGCCACATCACAAGAGGTGAATAACCCAGGGCATGAAAGAGGATTTGAAGGTGTGGCTACGATTCCTCCAGGGTTTTAATGGAACTTCCTTTTGGAGGGACGAAGTCAGGTTAGGTTCAGATTTTCAAGTACAAACAGACGCTGCAGGATCACTGGGTTATGGTATCTTTTCCAGAGGGCACTGGTGTGCTAGAACATGGCCTGAGGAGTGGTACACGCTGGGAATTACCAGAGATCTCACTTTCTTGGAACTGTTCCCAATTGTAGGGGCCTTGTGGCTATGGGGCGAGCGGTGGGCCAACTCGGTGGTCACCTTCTGCTGTGACAACCAGGCGGTGGTGCACATAGTTAATTCACTGACATCTAGGTCAGGAAGGGTAATGAAGCTGGTTAGGGCTATGGTGCTGCATTGTTGACAGTTCAATATAGTTTTTCAGCCCCTCATGTTCCAGGTATTGACAATGCCATAGCTGACGCCCTGTCCCATCAACAGATGGACTGGTTCAGGGCATTGGCACCAGGGGCACAGGGTCGACCAGACGTGCTGCTGATCGAGGTATGGAATCTTGGTGGGCTGAGGCACATAGATCAATGAGTCTAGCTGTAGCTCCTAGCACAAAGTGTAGTTATACAGCAGCTTGTGCCAAGTTCTTCTCTTTTAGAGAGAAAGAGGGACTTCAGCAGGACTGGCTGCCAATATGATACAATTTGCAGTGCACCTTCACCGCAAAGGGTTAGCACCTCGGTCAATCCAGGGGCGTCTGTCTGTTCTGGCATTTTACGCTAAAGTCCAGGGGTGCAGAGGCTACTCTGTGGATTTTCGCATAAAGAAAATGATAGAAGGTTGGGGTAGGGAGCGAGGGAGTGTGAAGGATGCTCATAAGCCATTTTCCCCAGCCATCTTAACAAGTTTGGCAAGCACCTGGCCTTTAGTTTGTAGGGATCACTTTGAGGCTGGCCTGTTCAAAACGGCAATGCTCATCACGTTCTTTGGAGCCCTTAGAGTAAGCGAGTTGGTTGCCTCCGCAAAAACTGACAAATCCCTATCCTCTTTGCAGAGGAAGGATGTGCTATTATCAGAAAGTCAGTGATTCATTTACGTAGATCAAAAACTGATCAACAGGGAAAGGGAAAATTCATTGTGCTTGGGCAGTGTTCAATAATGGAAATTTGCCCCGTAAATGCCACACGATTATTTGCAGCTTAGAGGGGACGATGATGGCGGATTTCTGCGGCACGAGGATAAGTCGCTCCTCACAAAGTACCAGTTTTGGAATGTCACCTCTCAGGCCTTATGCAAGGCTGGGATAAAAGGGTGGCACTTTGGGACGCATTCCTTTCGTATAGGGGCAGCATCTACAGCGGCAGCTTTGGGCTACAGACAGGAGGATATTAAGAAGGTGGGAAGGTGGGCTTCATGCAGGTATCATGATTATGTGCGCCCCTTGCCACAGTTCTAGGTGCTGCTGTGTTTTTTTTTCAGATTATTTCTCATTACAGGCCCTCAGAGACTTTTGACCTGTGTTCGTGTTCTGTTGGTTGGGCACAGTTACCTGTTTTGGGCAGTGAAGTACGCCAGTTGGACCAGTTGAGGTCGGAACCTGGGCCTTGGCGCTGTAACTGCATTGGACTGGAGGGGACAACGAGGCCTGCTATGGGACAGGTTCCTCGATGTAGTGCCCCTGGATACCCCACAGGTGGTCCCAGACATTTTGGTGATCCACCTTGGTGGCAACGACTTGGCTTGGAAGCCAGGCAAGTCTTTGATACTGCAGATTTTGGCAGACCTTAAGGTTCTTGCAGCCAGCTGTCTGGCGACCCGTATCGTTTGGTCAGCTATTATTCCTAGGTGCATGTGGCGAGTTAGTTGTGACCCCAAGCGTATAGATAAGGCAAGAAAAGGGGTGAACAGGGAAGTTGGTAGAGCCATTAAACAGGGGTTAGGGTCGGTTATAGACCACCAGTCTATTAGAGTCTCCAGGCCCGAGTTGTATCGGCCAGATGGAGTTCATTTGTCTGACATGGGGTTAGACATTTTCTTGAGGGATCTACAAGGGGGCCTTTAGGCTGAAATTTTTGGCATGGGGGGGCATGGGGCATACGTTGTAACCCCGTTGCCATGGCAGGTAGTGCATAAGGAATAGGTTCAAGTGAATTCTAAAGTAGGCAATCAGGCCAAGCACCCCTCCTCTCAGGTTGGAATTAACAGAAGTTAGCTGAGGGGAGGGGAAGCAGGGTATCCCGGTTATATTATGCCCGGGGGCGTGCTATAAGGTAGGACAGCATGCTTCTGGAATAGGAATTCACTTAAGCAAGGGTCTGGACTGGAACATCAAAAGTGACTCCGGCCACAGACCAGAACTGCACTACAGTAGGCCCCCTTGTGAAAGGGGAACTAAAGTTTAATAAAAATTAATAAAATTGTGGCCCAGTTACCCCATGTTATGTGTCTCGTCTCTTTATTCCGGGCTGGGCGGGCAAAGCAAAGTAACAAATTGTGGCTCTGTTTAAATAACTGGAAGGGTGTGACTCTACATTGCCTTGAAAAAAATGGTTCAGATTATCATTATTTCCTTGAAAATGTGCAAAATCTGAATATAAAATAGATCTGTAGACATAATGTGCCATAAATATGGACAGAATATAGCAGAATAATCATTGGCATGAGAAACACTAGATAAGTTTATTTGTAGTTTATCTATTTTATATAGAGGGAGAGTTTCAGTTGGGACATTTTGGTGTGCAACCAGATCATGGCTCAATCAATGTTATTTTTAAATTATTAAGTATTATATCTGATAAACTTGGTTTAGCTTCTGATATATTTTGCAGAAAATATATGTTCTTATCTCAGTTAGCCTTCTTGTTTAATGTTTCAACTAATTAATCTTACAAATGAAATAAAAACTTACAAATTAATGGATACTGCATAAAACTACCAGTTGACTTGTTACTAAATGTACTTTCCATCACAAGATCCTCAATATTTCAACAAATTATCACATTTTGTGTTAAAAGCCCTGTTATACACAGTTTTTAATTCATCTCTTTAAAACCATCTACATATTCTCTTTTTTCTATAGCAATATCATTCTGACAACAATATATACTTAGTATAAAAACTATTCGTCCAGGTTAAAGTGATCAATATATTTGTTCACATATAGCTGTTCAAGTGTTACCAATATTTCCAAGTTAGTCATCTTACGCTATCTGTCCATCTCTCTCTCTCTCTTTCTGTCTAGTGAATAGCTGAGACACAAATAAGCAGAAGGACATGCTATCCCCTAATGGCATGGTTTTAAAGAGGCTAGGCACAGCAGGAAGAAAAACTGATTCATTAAAAATATGGTGCTGGAGGGGAGCTTTGTGGATACCATGGACTACCCAAAAGTGGATCCTAGATCAAATCAAGTCTGAACTCTCTCTAGAAGCAAAAAAATGAGGAAACTAAGATTGTCATACTGCACGTCATGAGAAGCAAGACTCTCTGGAAAAAACAATAATGCTGGGAAAAGTTGAAAGCAGCTGGACAAACAGGAATGGATTGACTCTATAAAGGAGACCATGGCCTTGGGTTTGCAACAGCTGATCAAGGCTTTTATTATAGGATATTTTGGAGGTCACCATGGTTCAGAGATGACTTGACAGCAAATAACAACAAGTATATCAGAGAGAGAGAAAGGCAGACAGACTGGAATCTCCACCTCCTAAAGAAAACCATTCAATCCTATGAAGCTGTGGCTGCCTGAAGTTCCTGTGGTTGGGTTATGGCTATGTCAGGAACCAGAACATGAGACACCAAAGGCTGCCAATTTCTCTTCTTCACCCTGGTGCCATGGTGGGCTTAAATGTGGCTCCTAGTAAGTTGGAATGTTTTGCATTTGGAAATGTTAACATTCATCTTAGCCTTAGGTAAGTATTCTTGCCATTGATTGTCAGGTGCATGGGACTAAATTTCACATTGGAGAATAACAATGAGATACTTCACTATTTTTGAAAATATTGTTCAATTCCATAAACAACCATTTTTATCACTGACATTGAAAATATATTGTAACTGAAATGGCTGCATGAAGTCCCACAGGTGGTGAATTGTAAATGGCTGCTCTGGGATTTCCATAGTACAGACTCTGAAACTGTTCAGGAGGAAGAGAGGGGAATGTAGATTACTATTTTTCTTCTTCTGTACTTTATTCTTTTCCTTAAGAAATCTTTTTTAATTTTTAATTTTTTCCCAAAGGGCCAAAATGCTTCTTCAATAACGGCATCTGCTTGACATTTGTATTCTGCAAAATACTTTTTGATGATCCCTTCTGACTTTCCTCAATGATGGTGCCACTTCCCAGAATATTAGCATGATATACTATGTCAATAACTGATAAAATTGAATCACCAGAGTATGATGTGGTAGGCGTTGTGCTTCATTCTAACCATTCCATAATTTATGCAATGACACATTGGCCAAAATCCTGTTAGCTGTATTCACTGGCATAATGCCATTAATGGAAACCTTGGCACATATTACTGCAACTTGAGTTAGCATAGGCATTTAACTGTTTTGCACCAAGTTTCAGAACTCAGTGTGAAAGAGCAAATGCCTACACTAACTTCTTAACTTATGGCAATTTACCCCTGAGATTTATGACAACTGAGTTAATGCTATTGGGAATAACTAACAGGATTTCAACTGTTGAATCATGGTTTTGGGAGGCACTGGGTACATGAGCTTTTGCTCCTGCACAATAGACAAAAGAAACACTACTTTTGTGCTTACTATGAAAGTCTTAAATCATTCGTGCTGTGCAAGATCACTTCTCTCACTCTAAAAGGACTAAGCCCTGTTAATTAAAGATTACACAGAGGTGGGATCCTCTGGAGTATTCACTGTGTTCACTGGTGTCAGTGATGAGCCTGGATATTAGCATCAATCAAGTTCTGCAATTATATAATTAAAGCTACAACTTGTTCCTTATATTTCCATAGAAAATTACATCATATTTTTTTTGAAAAAATGAACCCAAGGGAATAGGTTATCTCTTTAGAATATTGAGTGTGCTGAAATTTTTTTCAAATACAAGAGAACTTAAGGTTAGTGCATACAATTCCAAGGTATTAATAGCAAGCTATAGTTTTTAGTACCGGATGCTTAATGAATATTAATAGAGAAAGGTGGTTGCTTGCTACCAGATGCCTCTGAGGTCCAGTTTGGTAAAACATCAAAAGGAGAAATGTTATTAAAATATATGCTGTAATGTTGAGTTTGCTTTCAAATTATTGTGCTCAAACTTGTTTTAATTGATTCTACCTTTCAGTACTGCCTGAAGTTTTGCACTAAAGCCTGGATGAAAAGAAAATTGTGGATTGAGAACCAGAGCTTCTTTGAAATATTGGACTTTTTTGTCTTAAAATACATAAAGCCCTAAGCATAGTAATAATGGGAAATATATTCTTATCATCACCAGCAGAATATTGAATTCAATAAATAAGAATGTTTAAATTGCACTTCCTTCAATAACAGAAGAGTCAGAGGAGGCTTCCTTTTGCTACCCATGCCAACCTTCACTAGGTAGGTGTTAAATAATATCCACAAAATACATTGGGACAGAACAGAAACCCCATTTTGCACTACAGATGGGGTGGGGTCTTTTGTGGGGTATCTCTTTCTCTCCTTGGAACTGTGGAACTCAATGAAAAAAACCCAAACCTAAAAGCTCCCCCTTTATTAACTAGGCAAGCCCTAGGTAACTGTAGCTCAGTTGGTTGGAGTGCCTTGTTGTGGAGCCAGGAGTTCAAATCCCCATTTTGCCTCCCAGAAAGGGGCCAACAGAGATCACCTGAAACATGTGTGACTGATGGGGCTATGTGTTCTGCCACCTGTGCAAGCTACATAGTCTTTTTCTACCTAAAAATACTGGCAGGGTAACCATAAGTCAGCACTGAGCTGATGGTACATTAGTACTATTATTAATTATTAAAAAACTTGGCAGCCCTGTCTCAGTGAAAGGCAGCAAGATGTTGCTAACCTAATAGTAATTGCATGCCATCAAGTCAATTCTGATTTACGGCAATCCTTTCCAGGGTTGCCTAGGTAGAGAGTACTCACAAGTGGTTTATCATTCCCTTCTTCTGGAACCGTGCAACTTGCCAATAACTACACAGGAGGCACAGTGGGGAACAGAACCTCCAACTCCTGGCTCCACAGCCAGATACTTAAACCACTACAAATTCTGTTCACTCTTGTTCCTTCTCCATTTTTCTCATACCATAGGCCGTATCTCCCCTAGGAGGAAAAGAGGTCTGCTTTTTATTCTCCTCCCCCCCATAAAAGCCACACAGAGAGAAAGAGAGATTGATCAGCACAGGCAAGATTCACTAGATAGTTGCATTACACATAAGTAGGACCTGTGTTGTTCCAACAATGAACTGTCCAGAAGTGAAGAGTTAAGTAGACTAGCCCGGAGCCCCAGCAGAAATCAACTACAAGGACTGGACTTAAATCTAAATGTTTCCTGTTGTAGTGCCCAAGCCTCCCTAAGGAGCTCTTAGCACTCGGTCAGAGAGTTCAACAGGCCACTTACCTACCACCTTTGCGCTGAGACAAGTCCCAAGACCTCAGCAGTGCATAGCGTAAGCCCCTTGAACAAGTCTGACCTTAAAAGAACACTTTACTTTTACTCAGTACTTTGCAAGTACTGACACATGGGCTTTGTGATTCCTTAGAACTCACAACAGCTCAGTTAGGTAGGACTCTTAAAGATAGCTAGTTTGTGGCCCTCTCCACTCCCTGGATTTAGCCAGACCCTGCTGTTCAAGAGACCAGTCCTTTAGTAAGAATTTTTATAATTAATTTTTATTTTTTAAAAATAGAGTTTCATAGAATCAGTTTATATTGTTCAAGCTTTAGCATAAAGAACATATTCAAAGATTATTACAGTTAAATAAAATAACTAATCCCCAATAAAATAATAAACACTACTAAGCTGTGATAGGGTGGGCTAGCCCCACCTCCTTCTTTCTCTCCACTTACATTCTTTCTCCTTCAAGCCACATACTCAAACCATCAAGTTCTTTTTCTCTCCCATCATCATGGAATAGAACTTCTGAACATCTTCCACATAACCCATCGTCCATTTTCTACATTCTCTAACTCCTCCCTTCTTCTTGACATTTCATGGCTGTTAACTAATTAGCCTCGAGGGGCTATAACATCTTCCTCCTCCCTCAATTCCCATGAAAATCCAGGTGTTTTATCTCTTCTCCAATTAGCTTGGAATGTTGAGTCTTTCACGGGCTCCTTGTCCGACCTTCAGCTTTATCTCGAACCACGCTGCACCGGTCTTCAGAAAAACACTCTCATAGCACTTAGAAAAACACATTCCAATGTCTCTCAAATCATCTTCACACAGAACCTGTCTGACTCCATCTTACATTTATCTGACTACATATCCCATACTGCTTCAACTCCATCACACCTGTTGTTGTGAAGACCCCCAATATTGAGGACACATCTCACATTTGAGGAGGCCTGTTAATTCTGAGGAGACTAGTGTGTGCCATCTAGTGATTCAAGGTGGTATTTCTGCATGCAGACACACTTGCACTGATAATAGTTAATTAATGTGTTCTTTTAATCCTTTTTTAAAAAAACAACTCTGAGAGGAACACTGGCATCAAATCCTTAGCATCCAGTAGGGGTGTGTCGAAGCCCTCCAACCTGATTTGTATACAAATAAAAGGTACGTAGATCAGGACTGACCCACTCTGCACCCTTTAAGAGATAGTCTGACCTACTGTCCCTCAGGTTCATGGTGTTATCTGTATGCTTACAGATCTCAGTTTTTTAAAAAATCTATGAGTGGGAGAGAAATGTAAATAGTTATGAGCTGGAGGAGACTAAGCATTGTCCTAACTGTATGATCTAGCAACTCAAAACAACATAGAGCAGTGGTTCCCAACTTTGGTTCCCCAGATGTTCTTGGACTAAAATTCCCAGAAACCTTCACATTAACTGTGCTGGCCAGGATTTCTGGGAGCTAAAGTCCAAGAATATCTGGGGTCTCAAGGTTCAGAACCAGTGCCATAGAGAAATCATCTTTCCACAATCACACACACACTCAATCCTAATATTGTAATAATATTTAAATAAAGTCTAGTAAACCAAGTGGTGTGTGAGAGAGAACAAGGAAAAAGAAGAATAACGCAGAATGCAAAAAGGCTATCTAAACAACAGTGCAAATCTTTCTCTTCACCCTGCAACTCTGTGAAATGGCTGGTCAAGTGGCTTTAAGAGGATGCATACAATGCACTGTGACCTTAGTCCAAGCACTCCCTAGTACCTTAGTACAAGGTCAAAGAGCTGGCCATCTTTATAACATTATGAATGCTCAACAGAGTACAAAACAGTTGATGTGCTGTTGCCCTGCCCAAAGTGTGACCAAGATGTGCTCACATTGCTCCATAGTCACCTAAAATTACACAAATACCCCTTATTTGGTCAGATTTTGCACATGTTAATGAGAACAAGGCATTTGCCTAACATCCATGATAGGCTTCTAGACTTGGCTGTTTCAGTGCTTTTGCATGGATAGGCCATAGATTGTACCTCTCTCACAAATATTTTTATTATGATAGAAGATGCACAATGGTTTCAGAAAAAAAATACAAGATTATAAGTGCCATGGTCAATGTAATAAACTGCTTATGAAATTCCTGAGGTAATAATTTAGTTTCATGTCTTTAATAATATATGCAGTTATGATGCTTGCTGTTATTTTGTAATACAAAAGTAGAAGAGGTGATAACTTTATTTAGACCAGTAAAAATCAAACATTCAATGCAAGGTTTTGTGAATAAAATTCACTTCAGCAGGCAAAGGTTAGAAAAAATTATGAATGAAATTTTATTTATGAAAGCCTGCATGGAATTTTTGATTTTGAACAATCTGAATAAAGGTATCACTTCTTCTACTTTTGGATTATGTAAAGGACCACACAGTCATCTCTGTTGTTCTTTTCTATGTTTCCTGCCCATCTTCTTTATATTTTATGCATGACAGCATTTTATAAAAGAGTTCGTGTCAGCCCATTCTACTTGTGGTCTCCAGGTGGCTTCTGTTGACTTCTATAATGAGGACTAGAGATGGGCATGAACCAGCAAAACAGTGGTGATTCATGGTTCATTAAAGTCTATGAACCATGAACCATGAACTTACTGACATTTTGGAAAAAATGAACCACACATCAATTTTTTTGGAGGTTCGGGAGCCCTGGAATGCCTCCCCGAGCCACCGAGAGACACTGAAGTCAAAGTGAAGTTTCCCCTGACTCTCCTCTACACCTCTTCCAAGTAGACTAGGAAGGGCAACACCCCTTCCCCAAACGCCATGGACAATGCCATGCTGGAGGTCTGAGATGAGGTACAGAGGTTGTTGTGTCATCAGCAGGGTGAGGGGAGAGGCTGCCTGGCAAGGGAAGCAATGTGCCACTGGAGAGCTGAGCTAACCTGGTTCCAAGGTAGAAGAGTTTCTCTGACTAACAGAAGTGGCTCTGAGGTCAAAAGGGCTTCTGTGAATCGGTCTTACAAATAAGAACAAGCAACTCCCCCAGAGCCCTTTGAACTGCATGTTTGGATGCCTGACCTGCCAATCTAGTAGTTTTTAGATCCCTCCCAGGGTTGCCTAGTGCTTCTGAGAAAATGAGCAAATGAACCAAATGAACCAAAAATTGCTAGGGAAAAAAAGGTTTTTTTAGTTTGGTTCATTTTGGTTCGTCACTTTTGATGAACATGAACCAACCCGTTCATTTATTAGGGTAAAAATCAAAGATTTCCAATGGGAAATAGATAAGATTTTTAGAGCAGACTCAGTAGTGGTGAAGAAAAAGAACCTACCAAGGGATATTGTAGTATATTTTACACGAGAGTACACTAAAAATAAAATCCTACAGGAAAATTATATTAGAAAACTAGAAATAGGAGGAAATGAAGTGAAAATATATAAGGATATTCCATCTCAAGTATTAAAAGCAAGGAGATTACTATTTTCTGACAAAAATATTACAAAAGAAAAAGATAAAATATAAATGGGAAGTGATTGAGGGACTTTCACTGCAGTTCAGAGGAAAATGGTTTAGAATTAATTCCACTCAAAAGGCAGAGGAATTTTTGAGGAAATATGGGACAGATTTGGATAAGACAGAAGAAGGGCAGGAAGGGGAAAATAGGGGAAAAGAAAAAAGAAAGTTTCTAGAGTCACAAGAGCTTAAAGAAGCAAGACCAGAAGTAGAAAAAAGAGATTTCACAAATTTAGAGGCAAGGGAACAAGAGGAAGAAGGGATAGACTCACAGAATCAGGAAAGGAAGAAGAGGAAGGAGAAAAAGAGATTTAAAAGCAAAGAAAGTAGAGGACTAAAATGGCAAATAAAATTTTGATTTGGAATGTCCAGGGACTGAACTCTGCAAAAAACCGAAAACAAGTGTTCCATTTCTTGGGAACCGAAAGAAACCAAATAATCTGCGTACAAGAAACCCATATTAGAAAATAGGATGTAAAATATATAAAGAATGGGAAAATAGGGAAATGCTATACTTCAGCCTTCTAAAAAAAAAAGAGAGGGGTAGCTATCTATGTGCCAGAACACTGTCTATCAAAAGAAATATTAAATGATGAGGAAGGAAGATATATAGGAGTAGAAATTCAAATACAAGGAAAAACAATAAATGTAATTTCAGTATATGCACCAATAGAAGGAAAAGCGAATTTCTTTCAAAAATTAACACCAAAATTACTAGAATTAGAAAGAGATGAATTGATTATAGCAGGGGATATCAATGGAGTAATAAATCCTAAAGCTGATCGAAAATCAGAAAATAAAATAAAAGAGAATCAGGGGAAACTACCAAAAAGTTTTTTTGACATGTTGGATGTTTTCACATTAGAGGATATTTGGAAAATAAAACATGGAGATACCAGAGAATACACTTTTTATTCAGGTAGACATAAATCATTATCAAGAATTGATCTGATTCTAACAAATAAAACATTCCTTAACTGGATCCAAGAAGTAAAAATCCTACCAAAAACATGTGCAGATCATAATCCTATAAGATTGGTCATGAAAAAGGAAAGAAAAGAGTACTCATGGAGATTGAATGAAAACTTACTAAAAGAGGAAGAAATTTTAGAGTGGTTGAGGATCGAATTGAAGGAATACTTTAAACAAAATATGAACAAGGAGACAAAAATAAAAATAGTTTGGGAGGCAGGAAAATCAGTCCTACGTGGATTAATAATGAAAAAAACTGGGAAATAATTAAAAAGATAAAACAAAGGCAAGAAAAACTTTTAGAAAAAATTAGGGAGAAAGAACTAGAGATTACCGAAAATTCCAGGAAAAAAGAAATTTTAAAAGAGATAAAAAACCTACAGAATCAGCTGTCGGAACTCATGCTAGGAGAGACAGAGAAAAAAAAAATAAACTTTACTAAACAAAAATTCTACGAACAAGGAAATAAACCAAGTAAATGGTTAGTATACCAAGTACGGAAAAAAAGAGAACAAAATATAATAAGAGAAATCAGAAAGGGAGAGGAAATATTTTCCGACCCAAAGATTATAAGGGATACATTTGAAAAATACTATGAGGAACTTTTTAAAGAAAAGAATTTAAGGAAAAAAGAAGATAAATATACTTAAAAAGTCAAGACCTACCTAAACTAAATGATGACCAGAGAATTAGATTAAATGCACCAATATCGACAATGGAAGTACAAGAAGCAATAAAAAAACTAAAACAGGGAACAACACCAGGCCCAGATGGCTTTTCCACACTATATTATAAAAAATTATGAGAGGAACTCATTCTTCCCTTAAAAGAAACAATAAATCAGATTTTACTGGAAGGATACTCAGAAACATGGAGAGAAGCTAACATCATAATTATCCCCAAAGAAAATAGAGATCCAAAGGATCCAAAAAATTATAGACCTATATCACTGTTAAATGTAGATTATAAAATATTTGCTCAAATATTAGCAGAGAGATTCAAGAGGGTATTAAAAGAATGGATTGGGGAAGATCAAAGAGGATTCTTACCACAAAGACATATGAGACAAAATGTAAGATTGGTAATAGATGTGTTGGAATTCTACGAACAACATCCGGAGAAGAAGTTAGGAATGTTTTTTCTAGATACGGAAAAAGCAATAATATTAATTGGGAATTTATGTTTGAAGTTTTAGACACAATAGAAGTAGGAGATAATTTTTTTAAATGGATAAAAAGCATACATAGCAAGAAAAATGCAAGAATAATAGTAAACGGAGAGAAAACTAATCAATGTCAGATTTCTAAAGGAACACGCCAAGGATGTCCACTCTCACCCCTGTTGTTCATAACAACATTGGAGGTACTACTAAGGAAAATAAGAAAAGAGGAACAAATTAAAGGTTTAAAAATTGAGAAGCAACACTTTAAAGTAAGAGCCTTTGCAGATGACATGGTAATCTTTCTGGAAGACCCATCATGTAGTATTACGAAACTTAAAAAAATAATCAGTGACTTTGGAGAATGAGCAGGTTTAATTATAAATGAAGGAAAAACTAATATACTGACAAAAAAATGACAGGAAAAGAAGAGAACGAATTAGAAATTAAGACAGGTTATAAAGTAGTGAATAAAGTAAGATACCTGGGTCTAACAATAACTAAAAAGACAAAGGACTTATTTGAACAAAATTATGAGAAGAAAGAGAAAGAAATTAAGAAAAATTTAGAGAGATGGAAACACTTAAAAATCTCATTGATGGGCAGAATAGCAATTATCAAAATGATGGTATTACCTATATTCATATTCCTATTTCAGAATATCCTGATAATAATAAATAACAAACTATTTCATTTGTGGAGAAAACAACTCTCAAATTTTATTTGGCAGGGGAGAAAACCAAGAATAAAATTGAAATTTTGCGAAAGAGATAATAGGAAGTTTTTTTGGTTATGTGCTAATATTGTGATAATTATTTACTTATTTTTATAATTTCTTTTTAAAATGCAATAAAGATTAAAAGTTAAAAAAAAGAAAAGAACATGAACCAACCCGAACCAACAGACCAGTGATTTTTGACAAACGTCCTGGTTCATTTTTTGGTTCATGCCCATCTCTAATGAGGTCTCAGCAGGGATAAATCTACAGGGAGATGGTCATATGATCACACTGCCATGGACTGTTAGTCATTTAACACCAAGCACTGTAACTAAGTGTTAGCATCTATATGGCACAACATAAATCCAGCTGACACCAGCCCATGATGGCATATGGGATCAGTGTAATGGATTAACTGGTGTTCAGTCTGGGGTGAGAGTAATAACTGAAAACTGCAGCTTCCATAAGCAGAACTGTCTGTGATAATTGATTGCATCAGTCCATTAGTCCCACAACAATGCTACAGGGAGTTCTTAGGTTGATGTTTTTAGCAGCCCATCCTGAACAATGTCACTTTCAACAAGTCTCCTTCTGAGATTGGAATCATCATTTACAAAGAGATCACAGTTAACTGGTTGAGCACAGTCATGGCATTTTCAGCTAACAATATGAGGTGTGGGTATTATGCAAGATTGAAGCCTGTGACTCTATAAATCTGCTGCCATAAGTGTAGACAACGCTGGGTTAAACAGACAAGAGGTCTAACCTGGTAACTGTTAACTTCCTATATATACTATTCAAAATAATATAGACTTCTCTCAGAGATGAACAGGTATATTCCTGTGTGATATTATGGCTTCAGTTATAGACTTTCCTTGATCTTTCTACTAGGACCAAAACAGAACTGGAGAAAGGAAATTTTGCACTGAGAAAATGACAGGGTGGCTCCTGGAATTCAACTGATTATATAGGAATTTTATATGGACACTGTATAATGTTGATACATAATATCACATCCTATGTTTACCTAACAAAAATTCACAAATTCAGAAAAAAAATCAGAAATGCTGTCTATAAACATACTGTGTTTCCCTGAAAATAAGACAAGGTCTTATATTAATTTTTGCTACAAAAACAACAACACAGTAGGGCTTAATTTCAGGGGATGTTTTATTTTTTTCATGTACAACAATCTACATTTATTCAAATACAGTCATGTCATCTTCTGGTTGCTGCACAATGGTGGAGGGCGGGGTTTCACTTAACTAGGGCTTATTTTGGGGGTAGGGCTTATATTACGAGCATCCTGAAAAATCATACTAGGGCTTATTTTCAGGTTAGGTCTTATTTTCGGGAAAACAGGGTACATCGTTCTTTCTGACTCATAAAACAATGCTTCTTATGTTTAAAAGATCTAGGATATGTAATTTAAGGTTTTGTAATAAAAAGAAATGAAATGATGGATAACTTTTTCAAAATCCTGATGTCTCTTGTTCAAACAAGCTTATCTAGTTATCATTGGAGCCACATAATAATATATTATATTGTAAAAGCTGATTTTTGTCTGTCCCTAAGGGTCTGCTAATCCCATAATGAATCCCTTTCCCAAATGATCACATTTCTCTAACAGCCAACAGAAATAACCAAATCGCTAACCCCTCTAATTAAAAGAGTTTGGAGAACAGTTGAGTAGTGTCCAACTCCATTGAAATCAAGGGGTGGTGTGTGTGTGTGTGTGTGTGTGTGTGTGTGTGTGTGTGTGTGTGTGTGTGAGAGAGAGAGAGAGAGAGAGAATGCACACACAAACACATATGAAGCTAAATTATTATATGCCAGAAAATGAGACCCTGTTTGTGAGCTGTATGGAATATGGGATTGTATTCAACTTTACAATTGCAGAAATATTGTTATTCTGCTGGCAGCTACACAGGTAGCAAAGTTAGTACAACTAACACAACTCATAAAGTTGTAATTAGTTGGTCAAGATCTTTGCAATAGCGTATAACATGTTGCAGAATTGCTTGTGAAACAGTCTGTGGGAGAGCTTGTCGAATGGTTTGGCATGCTGGATCTAAGAATTGGGTTCAACACTTCCATAAGGATGAAAAGTGGATGTCTGCAAGTAAAAGAAGTTTTCTACTAACATGATGAGAGAGACAACCCAAGGTGCAAGTTTTTTCCTGCTTCCTAAAATGATTCAAAGTACTAAAATGTACTAAATGTATTAAAACGAGGAGGAATTATGCTGGTTATGGACTGAAATAATGGTAGCTCATGTTACTTTGAAAGTCCAGCGTACTGATAAGAGTACTTCTAAGAATTTTGTGACATGCTTGCTTGATATTTTATATCAGTTCCTGAGAAAATACTAAAACGTACGTAACCTTCAACACTTTGCCCCATTTTTCAGTCTCTGATTTATAGGATACTGACAATTGTTCCTCGGGATGTAAGTTTGCAACCAAGTCATTTCAATCTTGTTATATTTTCTGTATTTGTATGTATACACTTCCCCTACATAAATGTTGGTGATCTGAGTCAATAATGTGTGAGCATGAGCTCTTTGTGAGTGATTGAAGATAGCAAAGCCTTAAGGTTATGATTTTGAGATAAGAGCAGCCAGAAGCCTCTTAACTGTTCAGTCTTTGCTTCAGTGGATCAGCTAAACTGCAGCTCAACATAAATGCCCCATTGAATCATATGCCTGTGTCGCTGTACCTCTATGCCACACAGTTCCTTTCTAACTTGTATCTCCAGATCCAGTACTAGCAAGGATACAGGACATGCCTGAAATTTTCAGTTTCTGAGAACAGCCTTCCTACTGACTTCTTGCCCTAGTAAGCTTAATTGGGTGTCCCTTCAATGGTCCTCTAAATTAATAACACCGTGGCATTTGCGCTCATCTTTTCTTCCTACAGTGCCTACAGTGGCATATTTGTATTCTTGAGCACAATGGGACTCAGTCTTAATTGGATTTTCTAGATGCTATTCTAATACATTCAGTAATAATAATAATACTCATAAATATTGCAGACTTCAGTAAATGTAGAACCGCTTGAAGATTTCTAAAGTTTGAGCAACAGGGTAATATCCTGGCCTAAATAAAACATACTCCAACTATTTGTTACAAGAATATGATAGAATTAGAAAACTGGGAAAATTTCAAAGGGTCACCTAATCTAAACTTCTGCCCAAAGAGAAAACTATGTACAATGTTTCACAGGTACATGCAGAAAGCATGTGTCCCACAGGTCTTGAGAGAAGAAGTAGTTCAAGGAACTCCGGTTAGGACACCCTATGCTACACATACGAGAACACACACACAAGAAGACACACAGGCCCTTAATGGTTGTGAAAACATTATTAATTTATAGCTGGAAAGGGGTATCATTATTTAAGGTGAGGTAGCAAAGGGTTTCTTAACTTTTTCCAGCTGCAGGCAATGGTAAAGCTGCAGTCAGAGTTCCCAAAATAGTATTCCCATTTGTCACACAACTGTGGAATATATATGATTTGCATCATGTCACAGGTGAAAAACAGGGACATTCTTGTGGGGGGTTGATATTAGTTGTCCATATTGGCTTTCTCCTCCCACCTTCAATGATATCTCAATAATAATGTTCCATCATGATTCAATTCTTGTTCCTATTGAACCATTTTGCAGAAAATGATACAACTTTAGTTGTATCAGAACCAGCTTTAGCTAAGTGAAGAGATCACCTCGGGCAGCTGATGTTGTAGAACCAGCAGTGGTAGTTTTTTGGCTCTTCCTCTAGACCAAAAGAGCTTTTATCTTCTGCCACACAGCTTATCCAGGGTATAAACTACCCTGATGATGCTTCAAGGAGTACTGTATTGGTGAATGCTGTCCCATCACTTGTGTTGAAAAAGGTGTTATCTGTAAAATAAGGCGGCTTTTGTATTTGGAGTGAATAGAGGGTGCCACCCTGTCCAACTAAAACTTTGTGCCTGCCCTGTTCTACTGCCATCTGAAGCAGCACCAAAGCTTTTATTCCCACTGAAGAAAGAAAATCTCTTGCTACATATTAAATAATGGTTGAGCTCCCCTCACAACAACAACAACAACAACAAAATTGTATTCACCCAATCCCACTGCAATTCTTTGAAAAAGTTAAAGCTTTCATGAAGAAATAGATGGCAAAAGTTAGGTGAGGTGCAAAGCATTTAGTCTCACACTAAAAATCATACTAGACTGTTCTGGATGAGAATTTTAACCTGGCAATCTTACTGTGCTTTAGAAACACTATTAATTTCTGCTGAATAACTCTACCCTGAAATAGGTGGGATTGAAACAAGTAGCCTATGAACAATTTACTCTCCTAGACAGACACAGTGTCTGGACTAGAAATATAATGATTGGGACAGGGATCAAGGGAAAGTGATGTTTTGCTTTCACCTATAAATCCTAATTTCACATTTTATAGTCATCATGACTCTTGTAGTCCTCATGTGATAAACAATAATTCTATAAGAAGGGCTTCCCCCCAATACCTGTCATTTATGAGTTATTCCAAAGGCTCAACTTGATCAGAGCAGAGAGAGAATTACATTAATTCGTGCTATTTCTCTGACACTCTAATTTTTGTTCATTTGTTTTTATTTCATAACATATTACCCACCTTTCTTTTTGTCCTGTCTGTTATGAGATATATGATGCGAACCGTTTCCAGACTCATTATTTTTCCTTTTGCCTTAGCCACTTCAATTTAAGTAGCAATGGTTATGGATTTCTCTAATGTCAGATCTGATTCAAGCAGTAGGCATTCTCTAATGTGAGGCGTAACTGTTTACAATGAGCTTATCTCAAACCATTTCATCTGCCATGTTTCCCGGCTCATATAACAGCCCATTCTCTTTAAAGTAACTATACTGTTGATTTTTCTGGTGAGATCTGTAGTGTCCATTTGCCATGTTTGGTTTTGGTTCAAAAATTGTTATTTAAAAAAAACAGTGAGAAAAATATATTTATCATCTCTGAGGAGGAAAACATATCATGCATTTAGTGCTTGCATTCGAGAGTGCTGCCCCCTCCACCTTTCAGGAAGCTTTGGGTAAATAAATAATGGCAAATAATAAAGCATATTTCTCAATCTCTATTTTTCAGACAAAGATGGCCAGTGTGATATGATAGCTGTAATGCTGTACTTGGATATAGGAATTTGATATTCAGATTCCTTCTCAGCTCTGATATTCACTGATTGGCCTTAAGCAAGACAAGTGCCTTTCTCAGTTTATGTTTGTCTCAAAGTGTTGCTGTAAGGCTAAACCATTTCTAAAGAAATGACAGATTTCAAATGTAATACGAAAGACCATAGTTCTATTCAACCTGTTAGCCATAATGGGAATACCTACTGGGAGTCAACCCATTAGGCACAAGGAAGCTTACATCTACAGAAGCATGCACAGGTGAGCACTACTGATTTCAAATGTTAAAAATAATTGGAGAACTGCATGTAGCATGAAGTTCAAGTGAAAAACTATTGTAATTAATAAACTTTGCTGACAAGTTTATCATTAGACAATAATAAAGATCCTTTAAAATTAAGCAAAGAGTAATTTACAGCACATCATAAGTATATTTAAAAACAGATACAGGATTGCAATTTAAATTTTCTCATGGATCGTAATTGCAGACTGTAGAGTGATGCATTTACTTCTTAAACAGATTGGACAGAGAAAGCCAAAGTGTGTCATTTGTTTGGACAAGGAGAGAGCCAGCTGATCCAAAACCAAGTTGAGAACAAGTTGTCATGCACTGTGGCTTCTGTCTCACTATAAAGGACCCTGCCCCCACGCCAGCCATTTTATTCTACAGTGGAGAAAGGGAGCATGCTGAAACCAGAAGACAGTTAAACCACGGAGCCCACTTTCAAAGATCACCATCTGGTTTGATCAATGATAAAGACCCAAAGAAGTCTGTAGGAGTTTGTAATTCAATAACATGTTTTCAAGATAGGCCAATTGATGTGATTAAGTTGACATCTGAGTGATTCAGAGACAGAGGACCATCTTGAAATAGGCATGGAATGACTCATCTTTTTCCAGCTCACGTCATCCCATATTCTTCCCTCCATTTCAAAATCTTAAATGTTAACTTGAAAAACAGGAAAGTTAATGTGCCTAAGAGATGTGGGCTGGTATGGGGAACAACTAGACAGGCATACACTATTCCCCTGCCATGTGCCAAACAGTGGACAAATCTATTCAATGAACATTATTGGCACATTAGTGTGGTCATTTGACTTGTACTTTAAGTGTCATTTTGTTATCTTTGAATGATGTTCATTAGGAGTTTCGGGGAAAATGCAACTACCAAGAACGCAAATTTGTGCTTTTTGTCCTTTTATGAACATTGAACATTCCTGTTAATGAACCCTTCTTAAAAGACGTCAAAATTGATATTAATTCCAATTAAGGGAATATTCTTGTGCTGAAGCACTCATTACCATAGTAACTGTAGCACCAATGCAAACTACTGTGGTAATGAAATCTCATGATCATTATGAGACCCTGGAAGATTTTGCTAGACAAATCCATCCTTGTCATCACTGTATTTCAACTAAACTTTCTATGCCAACATAGCATTTTAATTAATATTATGCTGGTTTCCCCTACATCCTTCTTAAAATGGAATCTAATTACACAAACAATAATAAATCACTTAAAATTAGCATCCTGAAGTCTAGAATTTTAAATTTAATAAAAACCACAGCTCTAATTGGAACAAGTGGATACTCTTGACTTCCTAATCATATCCCAAAATATAAATATTCAGATATCATATTATTTTATTAAATGTGCACTGAAGGACAAAAATGGTATATCCTAGTCAAATTTGTTTTTTCATTGTCCAGTATTATTAAGCTCTAAAACCAGCCATTTACAAAGTTTATAAAGTCTTGCATAATATTGTAACAAAAAGTATTCTTTTCTCAATTACTTTCTCTTCTCACTTTCCAGGAAGACGTGGTATAAATATTGCAGCATGATGGGGAAATGGCAGAGGAACAATCTGCTTAAACTATTCCTGTGCTCTCCCACGACAATGCTTTTTTTAACTAATGAAAATTAGACTAAAAATGAAAATGTGTACAAGTCTGTGAGAGGGAAAAATACATAGCTGGGCAGTATCTTTATTTGGAATGACCAAAATATCATAAAAATGTACAGGCTTTGAAACTCTTCAGAAATCTTCATCAATTTGGTACAAAAATGGAGAACAATAACAAAAATGGAAACATTTAGGCCACATAGAGATGGAATGAATTAGCCATTGATAGGTGTTGCAGGTCTTGGAATGTCCAGGTCAAATGTATGGCACTTGAATAAAATCCCCAGAGTGCTATAACCCCCCTTGGTGGTTTGAATTTGTGGTGATCCATCACAGTAGACATTTATCCCTGAAAGAGTTAATTCCAATGTGAAATTAGATAATCTTTTTAATCATATCAAAGTTCATCTACATATCAAGGTATAAATTGTTTCACTGGTGAAATCATCCCGCGCAACACTAGCTTGCCTATTTCTACAAGCTTTATTATAGCTGTACTGGTAATGCAGTGATGTTATTGTGCAGTGAAGCAAATCAACATTCCACAAGGTAATTCTGAAATGGGTGCAGCCCAGACAGAATATTTTGAAACTGGACTTTTGATCAGTACCAAATTTGGCACAAGTGCAGCAGACCGTATACAAAGGGTTTTAGAGGGTTGTTTTTTTAAGTTAAACTGTTTTAAACCCCATGCAGAAGCATGTGATCCTAAAAGGTCCACAGATTTAAAATAGATCCAATAAAACTTGGTATATCAAGCATACAGTAAGGCTGAAATGCTTTGTAAAAGAATTCAAGAACATGAGAAATTTTACTAGGCCCAGGAAGTCTTTCCTTTTTCTCTTGATTGGGCATAGAAAAAACCAAGGAAAAGTGTGAGTGCACAGAGAGCAAACTATAAGGAAGCCCAATTGAAGGCATTACACACGATCACTACTAATCACAGACACAACTGTTAAGGCAACAGCCTTAATTTCCATTTCATAGATATGTAAATCTTGAATCAACATCAGACAGCCTTCAGTCTTAAACCAAAAGAAATCATGTCTATGTGAAGGTCTAGGAGGAACAGACTGATAGGAAAAACGTTATAAATCTTAAAGCACATCACAATCTATCTAGCAGTAAGTGAGGACAAAATGGCAAAGTGCTAATTCAACTATGCAGACACATGTTAATCAGATGCTTGTACTTATTGCAAGTCACATTGTTATGCCTTGTTTTTACCACCTGTATTACAGTGACTAGTGGGAAAAGCAGTCATCTAGCCTTCCTCTTGTTAAAGAAATTAAGGAAGTTAATTGGATATGAGGAATCTTGTGGGGTATCAAAATGCTGCGGACCAGCTAAGTAAATTAATATAGTTTTGGCCTGTAGTTCAGCTCTCTTTCCAGGAACATGGAATAATATCACCAGATTTATTCTCCTCACATCACTGTGCTATGTTTATTTGGATGGCAAGAGCTGTTCTCATATTTTTTATAGTAACTGTTTATTTCTTCCACCAATACTGATGTGCACAATCCATAGAAAAATTCTGGTCAGAAACAGTCCTTTAGTTTGTTATTCTAATATACCACCAGTGTATACCAGAATAAGACATAATGACCGTAGAAATGCTTGTTCTGTCTATCTGGACATAATTTATGTCATCTATCCAGGCCTCCAAGGACCAAAGTATCTGAAATTTCATATGTTTAAAATGTTGTGCTTCAATGATGTTTCGTCGAGCTAACCAGTAAATTCTAGGGGAAAAAAACATTTGCAGGAACTATGTACAGAGAACCTATTAACAAATAAGATTTGTGCTCATGCTTCCTACACAGTTTTCAAAAAATTGATCCCTAAGGGGCTAATTAACTATTATGCACTTTTCTTTTCTTTTCTTTTTTTCCAAACAAAAAAGAACACAAAACAAAAATAAACTTTTGTGCTGAAAATAACTGAGAAACCAAAATCTTCCTAAAGTTGCTGTCTTTCTTGTTCTGACGCTCCCCAGAGAATTAAATTCTCCCAAGTGCTCTTTCCTAGATGCTTTTTTAAGAAGAGGAAAGAAATATGGATGAAGAAAGAAGCAATAGTAGATTTATTCTTAATAATAAATACAACAATGCAAAGATCCTGGATGCAACAATATGGTGGAGAGGCTTCAGTGATTCCCTCTGGTTAGTTGGTAGTGTCAGTATGTGTCAAAAGATCACACCATTATTTCACTGTTCCAAGAATGAATGAATGGTTTTCCTTCAGTCCATTCCTCCATTTTCTTCACCCCTATGTAGTCCTTCTTCATTTTAGTTTAAAAGGGACAATTCATAAAACTGGTTCAAAATTAAGAGCATGTGTGGCAATTCTACATTTTCTGGCTCCTTTGGTTCATCCCAGTGTTCTCATTCTCCCTTTCCAATATAAATGTCCTGATTAGGCATTCCAGAAAAAGAAACATGGATATGATGATTCAGCTCATTAGGAATTCAAAGAATGGTCACTACATTCTTCTTTCTGGTCAGTTTAGGTGGTCTTGAATTGACAAGACAGCTGGATGAGGAATTTTGATACCTCACAAGATTCCTCATATCCAGATGAAAGCAAGACAAGGAATGCTATTTTTTTCTAATTAATATTTCCAGAATTTGCAGAAATTGTCCCTGCAGAGCTAAACACCCTTCCCTCTCAAAAAGCAAAGTTCACAAAAACATATAACAAGCCCAGAACATCAGCTGATTCTTAAAAGAGATACAAACACACCATCCAATGCAAAATACCTCACCCTCTTTGAGAATAATTTTGTAATTTTTTGTTATCTCCCTGAAGATGAGACAAGAAAGGATTTATAACTACATGTGATTACCTCAAAATTTAATGTGATGTTTTCCTCATGTATGTATGTGTCAAGCAGGGGGTATACACACACTGTATGTCTCCCCATGACCTGGTCCATATAGGAATCACTTGAGCTTTTATATGTTTAGCAAGGCAGATAAAAGTAGGGTTCCTTAATAAGGTGAGATTTCTGATCATGGGAGCTCTGCAAGCACACCGGAGTCAACAACATGTTTGTCTTTCATGTGCCACTTAAAAGCATGTGACAAGTGGGGTGTGATAAGTTTCTGGCCTGGACCTGGTGCTGTTTGATATCTTTATAAATATCTGGATGATGGAGAAGAGGGGATGCTCATCAAAGTTGCAGGTGATACCAAACTGGTAGTGGTAGCTAATAAGTAAGAATCAAGATTCAAGATGACTTTAACAAATTAGAGGACTAAGCCAAAACAAAGTGAATTTCAGCTGGGATAAATGTAAAATTCTGTATATTGGCAGGAAAGGTCAGATACAGAACAATGATACCAGGCATGGTGGGATTGTGTGTGAAAAGAATGTAGACAAGCTAAACACTCATCAACAGTGTGATATGGCTGCAGTAAAAGCCAAAGCAATTCTAGTCTGCATCAAAAGAAGAGTAGTGTTCAGAAGGAAAATAAATACACTACCCTTTTCTGCACTGGAAAGAACTTATTTGGGGTACTGTGCCCATTTTTGGGCACCATAGTTTAAGAAGTCTGTTGAAAAACTGCTGTGTGTCAGAGAAGGGAAGCCAAGATGGTAAAGCACTGGGAAACTGTTCAAAATGACTGGGTGCAACTCAGTATACACATAGAAAAATGCATGTTTTTGCAAAGACAAGAGTAGAGAGAGGACATCCTTATGTTTCCTAGATTGTCCTTTACCCTCTTTGATTGTACTAACCTTCCTTTAATCTTAGATTGCTATTCTTAGTGTTGCACTCCTTTTCCACCCACACCATTCTCAGGTCACTCCAAAGAAGAGAAATCTTGCCTCTCCCCCCCCTCCCACACACACACTCGATATGAAAAGGGCAACCATGTCCCCTGACATCTTCAACTTAGTTAGCTAGAAGTGGGAGTTCTATCACCTGTCCTCTCACAAGGGCATTCTCTAACAAACATAAGGTTTCCAATTGTCTTAGAAAGAAGTGTGGCCCCGGCGGGCTGGAGGAGCGACGCCGAGAGAAACATTCACGTACAAAAAGTGAAGTGTGCTAAGGTAATGGAGTTGTACTAGGTAACCCTGGAGGTACTTGCCAACGCAACAGTTCTATAATTGTTGTAAGCCGCCCAGAGACCTTTGGGTAGTGTGGGCAGCATATAAGTTAAATAAATAAAATAAATAAGTTAAATAAATAAATGACTCTAGCTCTACATCTATCCATGAGGTCATATAGGTGGCAGGCGTAGTCGTGATAAAAATATTGAGATTGCAGCGCAGTTCCTGTTGATTTTCACTGATACTGCTGACCTGTCTACAACAAACACTGATGCCAGTCTCAGACATATTTGACATCCAAAGCTATAACCAAAGATTTTTGAAAGGTTAAAAGCAGATGTCAGCCATCTGTAGTTTCAGCATGAGCTGCCATAGGCTTATGCATATTTGCTCCCTGTTCTAACCCTCTCAGCAGTACTGCTGCTGCCATTTATACTCGGCTCAACAGTTCTTGGTTCCTGCAGGCATCAGCCAGAAAACAAGAAAGTCAGAAGAATGCCATTTTGAGGTTCCCTTCTTACCCTTTGCTACCCAAACAAGCCAGGAACTATTAAGGACAAGCATGGCAAATGACATGGCAGCTCTTCAGAGAAGATGGAATTGAACACTGAAAGGCTGCAGCAATTGATTGAACTGGTAGCTGTATCTGCTAGCAAAGGAGGTACCTCTATAGATACCTATAGTGTCCTGGGTTGTGCTATTGTGTATTCTTAGTTACTTATACATGCACACTTGTATTTGTATACCCATGTCTGGTGAATCCAGAACTTCAGTCCTTTACCAGAGATGTGAAATTGAAGTATTGGATCAGGCACTGTATTTCACCAAAATGGGGAGAACAATTCCTACAAATGCTAAAGGTTTGCTCAACAAAAATGAAGAATGGTTGCCCACTGAATGAGTTTGCTGCGAGTCTTACAGACAGCAACTCATAAGAACTGGCACTGTTTTATGCCAGCCTTATGTTACCATGGGGTAAAGTACTGTGCTCACAGTTTGTTGTGTGACTGTAGCCCTATTTAAACATTTTAACAGATAATTTTAATCTTTTTTATGTTTTCATGTTTTAATCTTTTAATAGTATTTTAAATCATATATTAATTTATCTTTTAGTATTTAACTTACTGTGTTTTTAAATTGTGTGAATTTTAATGTTGTGAGCTGCTTTGGGTCCCTTGTTGGGAGAAATGTGGCATATAAATAAAACTAATAATAAAACTAATAATAATAATAATTAGTGTACCCACTTTTGTCTATACACTTAGAGGGAAATGCTTAGCCCCTCCCTCTCTATCATAGCTTACTACACACAATGATTATGAAGCCTGAAGAGGGAGGGCCCCAACCACATACACATATTGCACTCTAACAAGAACCATGCTTTTCAAAGGTTTGTACAAAGTGATGATGGACGGGTCAGGACTAGGCACTTCCCTCTAAGCATGTAAACAGAAGTGGGTAAGTGACAGTTTGAGGAGGCCTTGTACTATGAATGGAAGGTGTCTAGAGACCCACAAGGGATGCTTCTCTAGGAAATGGACCTTTATTTGAGCATACCAGGCACCAGCCAGATCTGTGTGAACAAGACTACAAGGGGCCGATATTTATTAGACTGAGATGGTACCAAAGGAGAAAACGAGTGACAAGTGAGACTCTGTAGGCTCAGCCCTTGTGAATAGCACTTGGCTGCTACACAGAACACCTTTCCCATGCAACACAGAAATGAGAAAATTCACCTGTGGTTCTTGACTTGTCCTTAAATTCAGTGCATGCAATATTTCCAGAGTCAGATTTGTAAAGTCTATTTTTAGTAAGTTCATTGGATGACAGCAGATTTCCTTCCTCAGCCCTTTTTAGCTGAAATGACTATAACCTCTTTGTCAGAGCACAGCAGAAAAGAGTAGAGATGGGGGTGTTCGCATTTGTATACGAATACGAATATCCCTGCACAGGTGGTGTTAACAAGGGTCCAGCCCCATGTGGCCGGACGGTCCACTCACCGATCCACCGCGGACATGGACCGTGTAATTCTACCAATCGATCCGCAGCACATTATCTGCTCACCACTCTTCAACTTTGCAGCGAAGCTTGTCCTCCCGCCTCCTGCCAGGAGTGGCGAGCGGATAGCGCGCTGCGGATTGATTGGTAGAATCGCGCAGTCTGCGTCCGCGGCGGATCAGTGAGTAGACCATCCGGCCCCATGTGGCTGGACCCTTGTTAACGCCACCTGTGCGGGGATATTCATATTCATATACGAATACCCCCATCTCTAGAAAAGAGGCCTAGTTCCTGTAGTATCTCGGGCTATATCAGTTGTCTACTTCACTCCACAAAAGCAGATGGGTGCCCTCATCTCTTTCCTAGCATTGCTCTCTCTTGGACTTCAATTTTATCATTAATGTTTTTGTTTTTGCTGTTTTGATGTTGGTGCTGGTGGTGCTGCTGTTCTTTTCTCTTCCAGAAAGTTTTTGCTTTCTGAACCAGACTTTGCAGGGTAGCAAACACCTGATGAAACAAGTATGAGACTAATACTAATTTCTTAATGACTTGCAAATAAAAAGTTTACTCTTCTCCAGTTGCTCCACAGTGTACCCACCCAGAGAAACAAGTCATCCATGCCTGGTCGGCTAGCCACTCATCAGCCTTGCAGGGAGACTCGTCTTCCCTCCTTCTGCCTGCAGTGGCTAGCTGACCGGGCACTCCAGAGCAATTGGAAGGAAAAGCGGGGCTGGTGGCAGAGACGGACGTGTGAGTGGATGGCCCGGCCCAGGGGGCGAACCCTCATTCACTCCAGCTGTGCAGGGGTATTCGTATACAAATATGAATACCTCCATCTCTAGTTGCAGTCTTACTGGCACTGGTCCATGTTTTAGAAGGAGTCATGTAGTAATGAAAAGGCTAGCTGGGGATAAGGGGAATTGAATGGCTTACTTACAGTGGTTTTCAGAATCCAGGGAGATGTGGTATCAAGGCAGCATGGGAATGGCTCCCTGTAAGGGTAGAAAGTGAAGTAGCCTCACCAGCAGGAAGCAGCTATCTTTTCAAAGATTAGTTGGCAGTAGAAAGCCAGGCGAGGTTTGCCAGTCTCACAGGAGGAAACGTAAGCAGCTTTCCTTGCAGAGAATATTGTGACAGGTGTGAGCTGTTCATGAGGAGTGGGGAGGACAGGGGAAAGGCCTACTAGTAAGCCCTCCCAAGATCCATGTAAGGCTAGGGGCAAGAGAAATTGGTGGGCTGTAGAACTAGGAATAATTCTTATACAGTGTCCCAGAAGAGGTGGATAAGAGAGGGACATGGCATTTGTAGTCAGCAAGGGGGTGGAACTGACCTTAGAAACAGGATTCCTTGCAGAGGACTGAAGGATGGATGGCAGCCTGGCAGAGAGTGCCCAGTTCACAGGATGCTAACTGGGCAACAGTGTTCTGCTTCTAGGCATAAGGACAATGAGGGACTGCAAGTGCAGAACCTGTCTTTTCAGAGGATCCAGTGATGAGTGCCAGTGGGGCACACATAGGGGTAGATGATTCATTAAAGAGCAGGGACTGGGCAATAGTGGTTAGTCCCCAGCGGAGATGGAGTGGTATTCTCAGCACCTTTCCTTACAGAGGAAAGGCACAAATAACATCACAGACAATGATCAGATAGGGATGCCACCAAAAGAGCACAGGGGGCACAGGGCTTTTATATGGTTACAGCCTGAGTCAGAGGGCATGTGTGCATCCCATCTTCATTTGTCATGTCCTCACACACAAGGATCATTGGTGAATATGGTACAGAATTTCCTAGTTACCTTTAAAGAGTTTTTGCATTGTGCACAATTACCTGTTCTCTGTACAAAAGTGTAGTTTTGCACAAAATTACACAGTTTGAGCAAATACACCAAATTAGTTCCCCAAAACTTAGTGAGACAGCTGTTTTGTAAAAGAATTTGAAGCACTGGATGACTTTTATGCATGTTTGCATCTTTCTTTACAATCAGTCCTTGCTGTGGGTGTCTGCTTTGCTTTTCAAAGGGACATTTGACACTCAGGACATTTTGTGTAAATGAAAGATAACAGGAAAAGTGAAAAATGCCCCTTGTCTTGTTCCTGACTGAAAGTGAGGGAACCTGCATGGCTTAAAAGGTTCTTCTTGAAATGTCTTTGATGAGGCAGCTTAAACGTACAGTAACGAGGAATTTCGTGAGTGTTCTTCACATTCCAGTGGCAATATTCTTCTTATTAATTGTCATGTGGAGATGAGAGCTATTTTAGGAAGGAAATGATGGTGTATGGAAATATTCAACATCCTGTCATCATTCACAGTGGCCAGAACAGGAGCACTCCCACACCCATAATTGGAATAAAAGACATGTACAGAAGAGAGGCAGCTCCATTCTATGGAATTAATATAATGTATCGATTGACCCTTAGAATCTGAATTAACAAAACATGGTTCTCATTTATTTTCTTCTTTAGAGTCATGAGAAGGTATACACCTCTCAGACCTGGGCTCTACAAGAGGAAATGGAACATAAACTTATTTAATTACAGAGTCATAGCTGTATTTATGTCACTTAGTATCACTGAAAGGTTTTGCCTTTCTTCTGATTCACATAAAGTATAATGAGGACACCTAGCAATTATACTGTTTTCACACTGAAGACCACATGCAATGATAATGAGCGCATGTGTGCACGTGTCAGGTGAAACAGAAACGTTGCTAGGTAAATTTATGGAAATGCTCAAGTTTGGAGAAGCTCCATCCCACACCCTGTACAAGTAACTTATCCAGCATAAAATTAAATAATGGATGTGGGACTGAGATAGATCTTCCTCGTCTTTGCAAACAAAATAGGATGCTTTTCAGTGGACTCAGACATTGTTCAGACATTCAGCAGGGCATCATTAAATGTTGAGCCACTGATTGATGAGATCAAGTTACGTATATAGGCCTGTAAGCAGTTTTCATATATCTTTGGGGAATAGTTTGTGCTTGCTTTTTTTATGATACCATTCATTCAAAGTTCTTTAAGGGTTTTTTAGTCTTCTATATTAGTGCCAGAGGAATGGAAACTCTTAACAAGCTATGAGGACATATCTTGTCCTCTGGGAGGCCTACGTTACCTATCTAAGCCCTCTTCTGTTCGTCCTAGTTCCTTTTTTTTTTTTTTTAATTTTGCTGTTCAAAGAAAATAGGACTTTATGGCAGACTGAAAAGTCTGACTTGTCCCTTCTGAAAAATGGTGGTTCCTTTCAATGGATTGTTTCCTTGACACTGTTTGAGAGCCTCTCCCCTCCTATTTCTTTCTCTTTTCCCATTTCTTTGAGCCTTTTAAAGCTACAATTTCTGGATATCGCATGCTGGCCTACTAAAGCAACACTGCCCTGGGCGAAACAGATCATGGGTATGTCATGCTGCAACCTTGGAGAATGACTTGGTTTGTTAACTGCTTGCAATCATTTAAAAATCTGTGGTTATAACCTGGTACCAGAAAAATGTCTTTCAAAAGCATTGACTTAGAACTGTGAATACCCTCACCTTCCCTCCTATTAGCTGTGGCTGGGAAAACAATGGCTGCCTTCGCCCACTACCACAACCATTGCTTAGGGAGTCACAGTCTGGGAATGGAATCCCAGCTAGACAACCTGGAAGGACTGCCTTCCATAGCCTTGACAAGTCATGTGAGTAGGCCTCTTGTGTTTTCTTGGTCAAGGTAAGTCCATTCTGTGGCTTAAGTAGTGAATGTACTTTCAGTGAGACTTTTTTAAAAAAATATTAACTACTCATTAATTCCCCAACTTGGTCAGCAAAACCATGTGTAAATTGTATGCTACAAAGAAAAAGGAATGCCCAAGCAGGTAGGTTTAATAAACAATTTAGATCTATTGTTGGCAAGATTAAAAGGGAAAGAAGAGATGAGGGATAAAAAAATATTTTTAAATCCTTTGGTGAAAATCCCTGTACTATGGTGATATGTACAAATACAAATGACATTACAAACACTCCATGTGTCCCTAATATGGGGATGGGGGTATTTTAGTCTTTAAGTTACCATAATATTTTGGTTTTTTTTCTCCCCCCTCTCACTTCCCTTTAATTTTGCCAACAAACTGAAAACAGACAATCACAGATACCTCTGAGGTCTACATCCAAGTGTTAGTCCCAAATAGAGTAGATCCATGAAATCAATTGGATTTGCACAAGTTTTTACTCGCTATTCAGCATTTGTTTCTATACACCTAGAGACTAACAATTTGATTTAGGTCACAGTGTTTTGCTATCCAAATCCAAATCAAAAATTGGTCCATGCTGCACCTTGGCCTCTCCAGGCAGCACCTAGTGCAGCAGGTCAAGGCACATTGGCTTATGCCTCCCAAAGGAGTCCGGGCACTCTCTGAGGCCAGGCACACCTCAGGCACACATGATGTATGCTATCAAGTTGCTGACATGAGGGTGGAGAAAGGAAGGCATAGGGTATGTAGGAGTATCCATGGAGGAAATGGACACAGCCTGGGCTCCCCTAATGCATAGCACTAGCCAGGGCTAGGCTATAGCCTCCAATAAGACATAGGGACTTGACAGCTCACCTGGAAAGAAATAAGAGATATCTAAGGAGGAGCCTGCCTCTACCCCTAGTTTTTCAGTATGGAAGGCTCCACTGCAAGAGAGAGTGGTTGTGTTAAATGTTGAATAACGTGTGGCCCTAGTTCAACCCCATCAGTTGTGTCTGGCCTCTTCATTTTGGATGGGTGGGTAATAAGATTATATACAGTATTTGTAGACTTTCTACATAGGAATATAGACAGTTCTTCACATGCACACAGGGGTAAAAAAGAAAGTCTGTTAATGTCTTGACTGGAATATATATATATTTGTCTTTCACACAGATGTGATGCTAGTAGCACAGGGCAGGAAATGATTATACAGTTCTCACATTTCCTTCTTCCTGAGGCAAGGGAATGTGCTCCATTTTGCGTTTTTGTTTTGCTTCAAGGTTCTTACTGCATGACATCTGGCTTCCTGCCACCTCATTCACTTCAGAAGACTCGATAGGTTCTCAGGGCCAGGGGCATGTGTCAGTCTTTGGACACAGTCATGTACCCTGTGGAATTATGTGACACTTAACTTCAAAGCTAAGGAAGCCGTGAAGATGGGAAAGGTATATTGTTTATCACACTAGCTCAATAAATTAAATCCTGACAAGGTCAAAGCAACCAGAAAACATAGTACTTTTAGGTGTTGCAGAACCACCAAGTTGTGATATAGAAGGATGAACTGACCATTCTTAACTTTTCCCTCTCTTTTATTGTGTGCCACTTACCAAACCTGTTCTCTCTTCCTGATAGAGGCCAGCCATCTTGAAAGGTTCTGTGACTTTGGGTACTTCTAAATGGGGTGATTTATTTTATTCTGTTCTACCACTCTGCTTCTAGAAACTAGAACTGAAATAACATTCTGCATGCAGGTGGACAGTACCCTTTACCCTAGCAATTTTGGGGAGCCATGGTACAATTGTAAATGGTTTAAACAGAAGTAAACAAACCAGCTGTTTTGGACTGTAGACATAATCTCTGACCGTTGGCAACATTGGCTGAGACTAATGGAAGTTGTATTCCAAAATTCCTGGGTGTAACTCTCCTTTTCCCTATGTCACAGTCTTGAGCATTTTTATATCCTTATCTGTAACAGGAAAGCGGAGTGAAAAGAAGAAAGGCAATGCTCTTTGATAAAGGAAAAGTTGCAATGAACAGACCTGGCTCCTACAGAAGAGGAGCTGACCATAGAGAACAAAATGGGTACGGCATCCTATATATAATTCAATATTTTTTAAAATAACCTACAATTTATTTATTTATTTATTTATTTAACTTATATGCCCCCCACACTACCCAAAGGTCTCTGGTGGCTTACAACATTTAAAATACAATAAAAGGACAAAACAATTAAAATGCAATTAAAATATATACTCTAAAAATTGCCATCAGGACCCACAGCTGATATTATTTCAATTAAAAGCCTTCTGGAACAGGAAGGTTTTGACCTGGCGCCGAAATGTCATCAGCGTCGGCACCAGACGAATCTCAGTCGGGAGGGCATTCCATAGTCTGGGGGCAGCTGCCGAAAAGGCCCTTTGTCTACAAGCCATCCCTCTTACCTCCTTGAGGGACAGCTCTTTCAAAAGGGCCCCCTGGCTACATCTTAACTGCCGGGTAGGTTCATATGGAAGGAGGCGGTCCTTCAGGTATCCAGGGCCCAAGCCGTTTAGGGCTTTATATGTCAAAACAAACACTTTGAATTGGGCCCGGGCAGCAACTGGTAGCCAATGTAATTTAAACAGAATCGGCTTGATATGTTCCCTAGAGGCCCCACCACTCACCAGCCGCGCAGCTCGATTCTGGACCAGTTGCAGTCACCGGACCGTCTTCAAAGGCAGCCCCACGTAGAGCGCATTGCAGTAATCTATGCGAGATGTTACCAGTGCGTGTGTAACTGTCATGAGACTCACAATTTATGAGAGTGTGATATTGTGCTTTTGTACCCAAGACAATTCAAAAAGCTGGAAATGGCCCAATATTGCTGCACAATATTGTGTCCTCATTCCAAGCAGGAAAAAGGATGCCAAGCTTTACCTAGCAAAGGGCAGCCTGAATGTTGACAACACCAAGG
Source organism: Intellagama lesueurii (assembly GCA_037013535.1). NCBI lineage: Eukaryota > Metazoa > Chordata > Lepidosauria > Squamata > Agamidae > Intellagama > Intellagama lesueurii. The sequence continues at coordinate 49,859,402 of JBAJHW010000003.1, read as the reverse complement.
GCAGCAGTCAAGATGGTCTATAGAACATCCTCTTCTGTTCACTACCATTAACAAAGTGATACCACACAGGGGAAAATCCCAGAAGCTGACTCCTTTTTTCATCAGTTAACCATTTCTCATCCAAACTCAAAGCAATTGATAGGAACTGGTTGCAATACCCTGTGATACCTGAAAGTTCCATATGACCATAAGCACAAATTATTTGCCTTGTAAAACCTTGTTTGACCAGTATTCTATTGTGTAGGGCCAGGGTTTTTTTTTCACGATTCCTTATTATTTGAGTTATATGTTATGTTATATGTGGTCATGTGGGGTTTGAGTTTTAATTTGTAAACCATCCAGATTAGTGTCTGCACTAAAAGGGTGGTGTATAAATCAGATAAATAAATAGATAATTCAAAAACTATAATCTTCAATATTTCACAGTGTTAGGAATATACTCTGGAATAAACTTAATTGAAAAATGCTTTGTGGAACAAGTCATTACTATATTGTTTTCCTGGATACATGATAATAATTTTTGAAGATGTGCTATATTCAGTACTCTTTCATACAATTTCTTTTTTTCACTTTGGAAGATAGAAATAATGGCTATTTGTTGTATACCTGTTTCCACCTTTATATGATCAGTTCTGCCACATTGCCTTCAAACTACCTTAAATTATTTTTAGTTAATTTTATGTTGTTCTGTGTATGTGTTTAACTTTGATTTTTTATAGCTTTTTTGTTTACTGTTTTTAACTTTCTGTTCATTTTGTTATAATGTTGTAAACCACCCAGAGTGGCCTTGGCTGCCAGATGGGTAGTATGAAAGTGTAATAAATAAATAAAATAAATAAAATATACATAATCATAACCTTAGTAAAGCAATATATTCCATTCTATAGGGTGCTGTTGATATTCAAATATTTATACCTATTTTTAACCAGACAACTTAGTTACATAATAATAATCTGACCTATTTTTGTGAATTTCTGCTACCTTCTTTCACAACCACTAGGAAAACGGTCACATTAACATTTATAAGAATGCTTTGGTGTACTATGAGCAAATAACTGACCGATCTAAAATTAGATACATGAAATATACAATGATGATACAGAGAGAAACACTTCATCTGTACATAAAAATAAACTTATTCTAGATTAACAGTAACCATGCAGTGAAAGTGATACATTGCAACTCAGTAGTGAGTACCATTGACTTCAGTGTGGCTCATTACTGCCAGATTAGTGAGTATAGAATTGCAGCATAAATTAACTGATTTAAATTTAAACAGTTGGTCTAGCTATGCCAGTGTTGTCTACTGTGACAGGCAGAAGGTCACCAAGTTCTCAAGCTGTTCTTTCTAAGTATATGCATTTGATCTGTTACTGGAGACACCAAGAACAAACTTTGACTCTTATTCACAGAAACATGGATCTGGAATGGAACCAAATGTAGTCATAATTCAGAGTATGTTTAAACCAATCTCCATGCTTCAATAGAAAATCTTAAAAGATAAAAAAATATGGTGGCACCATACAACCTGATTACTTGCAGAATCAAATGTCACAGGTTAAACCCCATGCTGCATTTTTCTCTACTGTCCCAACAAATGCTGTTGATTTCTCATAGAATCAGACAGATATGGCTGCTAGCAGGTAATCACTGGCAATTTTAAATGCATACATATCTTAGCTTGAACTCAATCATGTCCTACAGAGGTTATGAGGGATTGACCAAATTTACTAACTGCCCCATGGATAGTGGAGAAAAATTGCAGATAAAAGTATGGAAATTAATGGTACATATCTGTGAGAGATTATGTAAGTTCTTTTGCGGCTACTGTCTTGAGCAGCTTTGTAGTCTGGTTGGAATTTTTACATCCCTGTTTTTGAGACCAAAAGGTTGTCAATTACTCTGTGATTGCTGCACACACCCACACATGATCTAGCCTGTTCTTAAAAAGCCCAGTCTTATGACAGATGATTTAAATAACTATTGTCTTGTCACTAATATGCTGTTTATGGGAAAACTGATCAAGAGGTTGGTAGCTGATCAGTTGCAGGCATTCTTGGGGGACACTGATACTCTGGATTCATTTCAATCAGGGTTCAGACCATGCCATGTGACTGAGACAGCTCTGGTTGAGCTGCTAGATGATCTTCTTCAGGAGGTTGACTAGGGAAAGTATGACGCTGTTGATCCTCCTGGATCTCTTAGTGGCCTTTGACACCATCAGCCATGTTAGCCTCCTGGATCAGTTGTTGGGGTTGGGGAGCAAAGGTACAGCTTTACACTGGATCCAGTCCTTCCTCAGTGACTGGTACCAGAGAGTTCAGCTTGAGGAGATTGTTTTGTTCCTCTGGGTACTGCACTGTGGTGTCCCATAAGAGTAGATCATATCCCCATTGCTGTTTAACATCTATATGAGGCTGCTGGAGATTTGGAGTTCACTGTCATCAATATTCTGATGACATGCAACTTTATCTCTCTCCTTTTCATCTTCAGTAGTGGAAGCTGTGCAAATCCTGGAACACTGTCTGGCCGCAGTTACAAACTGGATGAGGGCTAACAGGCTGAAATTGAATCCTGACAGGATGGAGATCTTGTTGTTAGGAGGGAACCCTGATTGACTAGGAGGCTGCCTACCTGGCTTAGATGGGGTCATACTCCCCCTGAAGGATTAGCTTCACAATTTGACTGTGCTCTTGAACCCAGCCCTCTCAATGAAGAATCAGATCTTGGTGGTGGCCAGGTCTGCTTTTTTCATCTGAGGCAGATTGCACATCTTTGCCCCTATCTGCTGCAAGTACAAAATGATGCAACCAGGCTGGTGCCAGGAATATCAAAATACAATCATACCTTGCCTGTCTAGTGCATTTGCATTGGTTGATGGTATGCTTCTGGGCCAAATTCAAGGTGTTTATGTTAATATTCAAAGCCCTAAACAGTTTAGGACCTTGGGAGGAAGAAAAGTATCTATGCTTTGTTTTCAGCGTTTTTGCTGTTATTTTTTATAGCACTTTCAGTATTTACTGATCTTGAGTACTAAGTTGTCTTCAACAAAATATTGAAATCTAGAGTGTTCATGATCAGGTTTCAGCCAACTAACCAGTCACCAACCATTTTTGTACTGTCTTTCATTCTTCTCTCCCACCCCAAATCAATGTTCCATGCCCAGTGAGAGACTGCTCAGTCCCTTTTTCATTTTCTAAAATAGCTTGCTTCTGTTTCTGCAAAGCTTAGGAATCCTCAGAGCTAGCTAATGTATCCCTTATGTGTGGATGAGCCATACTCATACCTCAGGGATTGAGGTATCTGTCTGTGGAACTGTTGGTTAGGAGCTCAATCCCCCACTGTGCCTCCTTGACAGGGGCTGGACTTGATGATCCATTGGCTCCATTCCAACTCTGCAGTTCTAATATGATGATTATACCCACTTCTGAATTTTGGAAATAAAAATGATATTTTTTTTAATCCCCAGAACTATAGATGCTAAATAACCTAATAGACCAAAGGAAAACTTCTTCAAAAATGAATGCATTCTAATATAAATGCCAGCTTCACAGCAGCAGGATCTCCATAAAATACAAAATTGCTGACAAAAGAGTTAAGCAACCCAAATTTATCAATGCTAACTCTTAGCATAATTGTTTAAATGTCACCTGAACCTTAGAGGACTACCTTTCTACATCTTAAAAGTGAATACGATTATTTTTTTAAAACCCTTAAATATCAATCCCTAACAGCAACAAAATGTTTTAAAATGTCTGTTTGGGAGATAATTAACTAAAGATCCATGTGAAAAAGGTTAGAAGACTCAAACAGTGCAGTCAACATTTTGAATTTTATTAGCTCCAATATGGTAAGTTATTTAAATGTTTTGTGCTCCTTTAAACATTTTCACTGATACTATTTGCAGCAGTAACACGAACACTTCAAACTCCATTTGACACAATGTAGTTTTCAGCAAAGATTTATTCCAGTAAACACATTTCCAGGGCACATCAGAGTGCATTGTTATTACCTGTACACATATGTTCTTTGAAAAGCTTCTTTGAAGCATCTATAGACTGTGGGCCAATGTAACACCTCAACTTTATTTTTCTGTTAGGTTTTTCAGATTGTCTGGATGGGATGCCTGGCGGGCAGGTGGGCACTGCACTGTCTGACTAAGTGGGTGGAGGCTGCTGGCCAGAGGACTGACTAAGCTAAGGTAGTTCCTGGAGTGGTGCTGCCAAGCCATGCTAGTAAGCAGATGGTGCGTGTATCAGTTAGTGAGGTGAGTGCAACTAACCAACACTTTAGACTGGATAGATCAGAGAGACTTAGAAAGAGATCTGACCATCATACCCACACATCCCAGGCAAGACGGTTGAGGATGCTAACCCCGAAAGAGGTCCCGAGGGAGAAAATAAGAAACTGGGCCTTTTCAGTGGTTGCTCCTTGGCTATGGCATGAATTACCACCTGCAATCCTCCTGGCCCCTTCACAGGCAATTTTTAAGAAATCACTAAAAACTCTGTTATTCAAGCAAGCTTTGCAAAAGAGCTTATCTTTGGAGACTGCTAAATCTACTAGCCTCTAATCTGCTCTAATTACTGCCTACTTTTTAATGTCCTTATGAATTTTAAAATGTACTGTCTATTTTGTGCTTATTTTGAACTTTTAATTATGCTGTGTTGCATTATGATTATTACTGTTATTTTTATGTTGTAAAGCATAACTCTGGAGTGGCCTTTGACCAGATGGTATAAAAATCAAAGCAAGCAAGCAATAGTTGTGTTGCACAAAATTAAGCATACACTTTAAAATTATAGATGCATACAATATGTACAACTGACAAACATGCACAAGCACACTTTAATAATGATGAAAAGGGTATACAAAATGTGTACCTTGATTAAAGTGTACCATGAAAAAAGTGTATAAGTAAATCCATACACTAAGTAAAATGTGTACAGAAAATGCAGACAAATTTTTGTCACACGTAGAAACAAACTCTTGTAACCTGCTATTACCAATGGATAGGACAGGAAAGTGGGGGGAGTTCACAGAAATATATTTGATTTGGAACCGGGGGCTTTTTGCATCTCTAATTGGAGTATGACTTCAGTCCCTCCCCCTTCCAATCGAGTAATGCCTGTGGATCATGCTAGCAATTCCAAAACTGAGAATTTGACATCTAAAAATGAAAACAAACATAGAGTAGATGTAAATGAAGAGTCACTTTGTACTCAATAATTTAAATCTTCAGATGGTATTTGCAAGCAAAATCCATTCTAAGAACATTTCCTTTAACTTCATATGAGCACTTTGCATAAAATTGTCCTGAAATATCACACTGCTGGAAACATTTTAGCCAGGAAAGAAAATGCATAGACAGTAAGAAATCCATCCGCAGGAAAATTAACTTTTTGGCTGCAGGGAACAGAAAACGATGGATTAAACAGTTCACATCTGCCAAGAAAAGTGACCAATTTGCTATGAAAACCCAAGGATCAATCCATGACTGAAGGAGGGGGGAAAAAACCTTAACTGAATTAAGACAAGATGTGAAATACATATTTTCGTCTCGAAGAATATCAAGGTAGATGTGTCAAGTCATCACCCAATTATGTTAACATTACTTCTGAGCAAGTGAAGCAAATTGCCTTGATCATCAAAAACTTGAAGGTGAAAAGAATAAAAATGACACTAAAAGAGAGACAGGCTGTATATTAAAGATTTTACTTGTGAACATCTGAAGTCTCTAAGGTCTTGCAATCAAAACTAAGATGTGGAGAAAGCACTTGCTGTTCATTTTATGTTTTATTTGCTGAAGATTGTAAATAACAGGTGAAACTGAACTTTTTTTCCTAGAAAAATTGAGTTCTGCCTAAGATGCAATGAAGGACTCATTCAGTGATTCATACTAAATATCTGCTAAGAAATTTGTGGATGAATCTCTTCATGGAGCTATTTGCAGTATAGACCATGAACGGTGTTAGAGATTTAACCATTGACTTGAAATGCGGAAAAATATATTTTCTTCACCAATATTTAAGATATGTGTACAATAATGAAGAGAACACAACAGATAGGTTGAGTTAATAGAACCTTTTCAGCCTGGTCCCATGCTTCTGGTGTTTGTTGTGTCACAGTTCAACCTGTTCTATGTTTGATTCAGTTGCCTTGCTGAGGGTGGAGGGCTGTTATCCATGGTGAATAAAGCTAGAACAACCATGTTTCACACTGATATGTGAAACAATGAAATGTGAGTTTCAATTCAACCCCATTAAATGCAACCCCAATTCAACCCTCTAAATTTAAATTTAGAGTTTAGCATTTCTGAATATAAGGAATGAGTGTTGCTTGCCTTCTAGCAACTGCCATGTATACAACTTACAATTTAAGCTCTGTGTTGGTATGCACATGCATACAGGTAGGACTAAAAAGTTGGTGGCTATGTAGGGCACATGTAAGGCCTGACCCCTTTTTGTTCCCATGCACACAGAAATGTACTAGATCTTAAATGCACTGAGAATACATAAATGTCTACATAAGAGTTTGTAATCACAACCACTGTTACAAAGCTCCTATATCTGGTCTTCACCCTACCAAATGGGGCATTTGGGAGTGGAGGTTATGAACCCATTCTTGTTCCCAGCACCCATGTTTGCAAGGGTTTCTTGATCCAGAACGTCTTACATCTGCTACTATAGCAAATCTTACTACATTCCCATTATTTAAATAGGGCACTGTGATTGGTAATTACCAAAACTGTTATTTGAAGGTAATATTCATTTAAACAAAAATAATATAATTTCCAACGCACTGATAGAAACATTAAGGAGCATTCTAACTGCTACAGCTACCTTGACATGGTAAACATAATGCAAGTTATACAGCCTTAGTATTTGTTTGTCTTTGAGAATTGGTGCTAACACCCAGGTCTTAATGAGAAAGTTGTCTTGTGTGAATTGGGCAATGAATGATCACTTCCCTTTCTAAAACAGTTGAAGGGACAATATACACCAGATGAATCACATGTATAATTATGCATGCGGTCATCTCTGGCACACAGAAGGTATCATTTTGTACTAGATATGCACACTCCACTCTTGGCTTGCATCATGCCATGGTTCTGCCGCAAAGTGTAAGTACAAGTGGAAAATCCTTGCCACATAATGATGTTTTATGGTGGTACAGCAGCCACCATAAATTATTCCAAAGCACTAATACAACCTTGCAATAACAACTATAATAGTAAAGTAAGAAAGCTGACTGACATTTGGCAGGAATTGGCAAGGAGACTGCATGCCCTTAAAGTGCATGGGAGCATCAGATTGCCTGTGGATTAAACCTCTGTAGATGCTTTCTTTTTCTCATATACATTTTAGGTCTCTGTTGTTTTTTAAATTGCCTTTTTAAATGGCCAAAACTCAGAGTCGCATGACTTATAAACACATGCACGGGAATTAAAAAGTGACTTCTGGATCTAACTGCACATTTTCCTTGATGCATAACAGATAGTTATGTCTCAGGGTCCCTCCCCCTAACAATAAACACACTGCACACACAACTGGAGGTAAAAAGGCCACAACTTTATTAATTACAGCCACAGTTCCCTGGCTCAGCACTGGGACTGGATACGGTTCCATTGGGAGACCTGAGTGCCACCCAATGTAGCCGTCAATTCCCAGGTCCCACGGGGCGATGATCCAGAATAGCAGATCCTATGAGACGACAAGGGTGTATGCAACTCTGTGCCTCCCTGCCACCAAAGGGCAAAGCCAGGGCCTTGGCCCCCCAAATTGGGGCAATCCCTGGCCCTTGCCCCCCCCAAGGGGGGGTTCCACACCAATAGAAACAAGCAGGTCCCCGCTCACTATAATCCACCAGATCCATCCCAAATACTCCAAAACTGCTGCCAGAGCAAAGCAAACTTCAGCCCCCAGGTACAACCAGCACCCATTTCATGAACTGCAGTTTGATGCCAAGACTTTCCCAATTTCCCTTATGTATGTATATAGACAATGTCCTGTGGGTGAAAGGCAGAAGAATCTAACAGAGGGATTCTACTGTTGTATTCTTAAAATTAGATCCTATTGAGTTGAATAATATTTGTTGTTGTTGTTTAATCATTAAGTCGTGTCCTACTCTTCGTGACCCCATGGACCAGACACGCCAGGCCCTCCTCTCTTCCGCTGCCTCCCGGAGTTTGGTCAAATCCATGTTGGTAGCTTCAATGACACTGTCCAACCATCTCGTCCTCTGTCATCCCCTTCTCCTCTTGCCTTCACATTTTCCCAACATCAGGGTCTTTTCCAGGGAGTCTTCTCTTCTCATGAGATGGCCAAAGTATTGGAGCCTCAGCTTCAGGATCTGTCCTTCCAGTGAGCACTCAGGGTTGATTTCCCTCAGAACGGATAGGTTTGATCTCCTTGCAGTCCAGGGGACTCTCAAGAGTCTCCTCCAGCACCACAATTCAAAAGCATCAATTCTTCGGCAGTCAGCCTTCTTTATGGTTCAGCTCTCACTTCCATACATCGCTACTGGAAAAACCATAGCTTTGACTATATGGACCTTTGTCGGCAAGGGGATGTCTCTGCTTTTTAAGATGTTGTCTAGGTTTGACATCGCTTTCCCCCCAAGAAGCAGGTGTCTTTTAATTTCGTGGCTGCTGTCACCATCTGCAGTGATCATGGAGCCCAGGAAAGTAAAATCTGTCACTACATCCATATCTTCCCCTTCTATTTGCCAGGAGGTGATGGGGCCAGTGGCCATGATCTTAGTTTTTTTGATGTTGAGCTTCAGACCATTTTTCTTGCACTCTCCTCTTTCACCCTCATTATGAGGTTCTTTAATTCCTCCTCACTTTCTGCCATCAGAGTGGTATCGTCTGCATATCTGAGGTTATTGATATTTCTTCCAGCAATCTTAATTCCGGCTTGGGATTCATCCAGTCCTGCCTTTCACATGATGTATTCTGCATATAAGTTAAATAAGCAGGGAGACAATATACAGCCTTGTCGTACTCCTTTCCCAATTTTGAACCAATCATATTTGTTGTTGTTTAGTCGTTAAGTCGTGTCCGACTCTTCGTGACCCCATGGACCAGAGCATGCCAGGCCCTCCTGTCTTCCATTGCCTCCAGGAGTTTGGTCAAATTCATGTTGGTAGCTTCGATGACACTGTCCAACCATCTCGTCTCGTAAATCATATTTACTCCTAGGTAAAAATGTATTCTTTCCTTCCTTCCTTCCTTGTGATTTTTCAAAGAGATACCAGGAGTGTGAGAGAGTGTATCCAAAATATTCTGCTGCTTTCCTTTATTTTCATTCAACATTTCAACGGGCCTTGTTAAAAAGTTTGTTCAAGTATGTTTTTTAAACGTGCCATGGGCCTGTTCCTGTCCATATTGAGCAATACTATCCTTGACTTAAGTTCACCGATATAATGTCTTCAATTTTACTGCTAGCATGCTATCAGCTTCCTCCAACATATCTGGCCATATGTAGCCTGCTGATAGTTCTTCACCAATTACAGCTCACAACTGCAGGTCTTCCCCAATATCATTTTCCAGATGCATGGCATTTTAGGTTCTATTTCCAGACAAGCCCCATATTGCTGGTGTAACAAACTAGTGAGCAAGTAACTAAGTGCCGTGTCATCCTGATTGTGCCTCGTGCTCAAACTTTTCCACCCATTTCCCAGCTGCTTATTTGATGCATTGAGAAAGCTGAAGAACATCCAAAGAACTATTCTGATTCAGTAGGGAATAATCCCAGAATGAACAACGAAGAACTAATATGGTGGAGTGCTTTACCAGTTATGCTGATGTCTGTTAATGATTACTACAATAGATTATTTTTATTCAGGCCTTCCCTCCATATGCAGACTGAAGGAAAACAGGCATTTCCCCCAATGCCCTCCCAAAATTCTCACATAACATTCTTTCTCTGTTGCTGCTGCCAGACCATATAATGTCCTTCTGAGGCAGCCGGCTAGGCTGGACCCTTTCCTGTTGCTCTTCTAATAGTAAGTCAAGATTTTTGTATTTAGGTGACCTCTTGGCAATTGATTTGTTTCTGAGAAAGGGACAGCTAGCAGGTGGGTATTGCACTGCCCCTATGTGCTTTTAACTGAGTTCCATTTTCATATTAGAAGTTATTCTAATGAGTATTAATATTATAATTGATGTGCTTTTTGTTTGTTTTTCTTGGCTAATGTGATGAACTGTCTTGAGTCTCAATTTTAGGACAAAGGTGGAATAAAAATCAAGTCAATAAAAGAAGTACAACATAAGATCTGGAGAGGGCTTTGAGATTTACACAGCTGTACATACACAGGAGATCCTTTCAGATATTTTGCCTGAATGCATGGAGACTGGAAGCAGGGCCAGCCGATGTGGTAGGCCAGGACGAAGGACAGACAGGCACAATCCTGTTCCTCTTTCCCATTCAGATCAGAACATAACTAGAGAGTGTTTAAGAAGTCAGACGATTCCCAGATTTTGACAGAGCACTAAGCAACACATTTTATGACTTTATGAAGCATTCCCTTCTCCATCCCATCTATCAGTGCCACTAGATTATGTCTATGAATGCTCCTTTTATAACACTGCCGACTACTAGATATAGTAGTACATATAAAGATGGAGCAGGTTTATTACAATGACAATGACAGCCCTTATCACCAAAATACATAGAGAACAATAAAACATCATTGCAGCCAACAAAGTTCCCATCAATTTGGCAACTCACATCAAGAAGCTTGGGATTTACCTGGGGACTCCCTTGGTTGGAGCAACTTAACTTGTTCTTTATGCCAGCTACATCATTGCTAACAAGACCCTAAAGAAGGATGGGGACATACATCTGTGTATCAACTCATTAGTAACATATTCTTAGTGTTCCTCCATTGCAACAGAGGCAATCTTCTTAGCCTGGTATATCCTTGTGTCATCACCTCTGCTGGTGTTTACAGGTCCCCTAAGCCACTGGAACACAAGTGGAGGGCTGTGGGAAATCCCTGAAAATTGCATCCTTCCACATTCTGGTGCAGAAATCTCCCTTGCTTTCCATTGACAGAAGGACATCAACTAGTTCCATCTTATCAACACACTATAATTTGTGTGCAGGACAGGAAGGCAAACCATGCCCGAAATTGCCAGCATTTGGCAAAATGTGTTGGTATTGTTGCAATAATTAGAAAGGCCTGTTTATTGAGGTAGGAATTTGTGTTTGTACTTCTTAATATTGAATGATTCTATATGGCAGAATTTGGAGAGATGTCCTCATGCACGGGACATTAAAAGATCAGATCACATTATAGGTTATCTTCTTTATATGTAGTCTGAAAACAAACCTATATATAGAAAATATTCTGTAGCTTCAAGATATCTTTTAAATAGTTTTTAGATAATCCAGAAGTTCTCCAGTGAAAAAGTTTGAAACCATTGTATGCTGCTGGCTTGCTTGTATGATTACTTGTTGACAGGTTTGCATATTTTATTCAGTCATTCATTGCTTTACTTATTTGATCCTGAGTGTTTCTGTTGCTGTTTTGATGCCTCCGGCCCCCAAAATAGCTTGCTACTGTCTTGTTGTTACCAACCATAACATTCTATTTCATTACGCTTCCAAAAATTAGACCTTCGCTGTACATGAAAGCAATAGATTGCTGTTTCAACAACAAGGTTGCTCTAGGATTAAAGAGTAATACAGTACAACATTGTTTGCCTAGAGGTTTTTTTCCCCCTCATTATAAATGATCACTGTTTAGATTGTGCTTTATGTCCTATCCTGTTCATCCTTATTCTTTGCAAGTTTTGTTCTTGAATTGTTATAATAACACTGTGCAAGGATCTAGAGCATAGGGGGGAAAGGGTAGGGATCCCAAAGACTTTCATGGGCTCCAGCTCCATGAAAGTTGAGTGCCAAAAGAGTAAAATGACAGATATATCTGGGGGTGCAGTTTGACCTCTAACTGTGATTTTGTCCTCCCTAGGTGGTTTAGTCAAAAAAGAAAAGAAAAGTGTATTTTAGACACAAGAATTGATAGACCCAGGAGGCGGAAGTCAAGAGGGAGAGGGGGATGGGGGAAAGCATTAGACTGCATTTTCCAGAAGCTAAAACTTCGGAATGACTTGTCAGCATTTTCTATTTGAACATGCTTGAAAGGTATGATGACAATGTGGCAGAATAGTAAAGATGTGAATCTCTTAGCCACTCATTTTCAGAGAGAAAGGGAGGGAATCTCTCTTTTCTCTTTTCAGTGGGATTTCTCTCTATGCCCCCCACCTGGAAATCAAGTGGGAAATCTTGTGGGACTTTTTGGATGTTTCATGATGTTCATCAAGTGCAAGGACATGTCACTTAAGACCGAGGCCATGATAATTAACACTATTATATTTCTAATAGTGTTAACTATCATGGCATTGTGAAAGCTGGACAGTGAAAGTTAAAAATGATTCATTCAAAATAGAGGAGAGTTTTGTGGATACTATGGATCATTAAAAAGACAAGCTAGTGGGCCCTAGATCATATCAAGCCCGAACTCTCTCTAGAAGCAACAGTAAGGAAACTGAGGCTGCTGTGCTTTGAATATATCATGAGAAAATAAGACCTCAATGCAAAAGACAATGATGCTAGGAAAATGTGAAGGCAAGAGGAAATAGGAAGATCAAATATGAAATGAATTCACTCCATAAAGGAACCACTGCCTTGCATTTGCGAAAGCTGAGAAGGACTGTTCATAACAGGACATTTTAGAGGTTGCTAATTCGTGGTGTCACCATCACTCATATACTTGACAGTATATAACAACAACAAAAGGCCTTCTTACATGTTCATTGCCTTATTCAGTCAATCTACCTGTATTTAAGATAAGAACCACAGTTCCTTGGAACCCAGTTATACACAATTCCTGTTACAATGATAAGGTCAGTTAGTTAAAGCCATATCACCATACCTAGTTCACAAGGATTTCAACAAATATGATATAGGAATTTTCTGTGAATTTAATCAATTGTATTCATTTTGTTTAGGCTGTACTTTTAAAATTCTTTTCTTATTAAGAACCAGACAGATCAAGTTTTAATTAAGAGCACTCTTAACTATTATAGACAAAGAAACAAAATCCAACATGAAATATTTGTGTGCATCTATAGTCCCTTTGGATAATATTCCTTTAAATACTACATCTCTGTGTTTTGGAATGCTTCCAATAATGCACTACATCACATTATTCCACTTGATCCTAGTTGTAAACAATAAGAAAGTTAATGATTTTAGTTTGCTGATTAGTGTGATTCTTTATAGTGTAACCAAGAATGTATCTATTCCGATGTAAATATCTCAGACTTTAATGCAATTATTCCTTGAGAAGCACTTAAGCACTTCAGCCACAACCCTGTGGAAATCACAATAAAATGAAAGGGCAGCCATATGAGTGGTGCACACTATTTTGCTGAATGTCTTTTGTGTGCTCAGTTGTTCTCTGTGCATTTGATCATGTAATCAGTTTCACTCCTGGTCATGCAGCAAAATATGCAAGACAAGAAAGCTACTTATGCTATTTCTCTTATGCAGGATCCAACAGCATTCTGGCCTCTACCATTAGGTACTTGAAAAAACTAGCTGTATGTTCTGGTGCTGCATTTTTCCAACATTGTGCCATTATCTCTGCAATTTTATATTTTATTTCTGGAAAGCAACCACAGTTTAATGATCTGTCAAAGCTCAAGTTCAGAGGTGGATAATTTACTGAGAACTATGTCTCTATTCAGCATAACCAAACAAGACTTTCTATTTTTAATGTGGTTGTTCTCCTTATTAACATGCCATGAACTAGATGAATCACAGCCCAATAATTAAGCTATTGAAAGAAAATATAAATGGATACATCAGAGATCCCTGAAAACTGTCAGTAACACAAATTATCTGTTAAGTAACTGTTGAAAAATTTGAAGATAACATAACAAGCACATCATGGGTCCATCCAAGTTGAATATCATGATCACATAAACTGCAAAAGATGCAAGTCACTTTAAAAAAGTAATATTTGCAGAGAATCACTCATAATCATAGCTAAAACCTATTATATTAAATTACCTTATCTTTAGTCTCACATCATAACAATTAAAACAAAATGTATTTGTCAGATGCTTTAGCTGATCAACATGTTATCCAAAGGCACCAAAATCAAATGAGAATACAATACTTTGGTCAAAGACCTGCAGCAAGACTGGAAAAAGGAGAAGAAAACTGTAAGACTTGGTATTGAGTTCTTCTCTTTATATGGGTTTTCTGATTCATTTTCTGTATTCTCTATTATTCCTTCCTATTCAATACCAAGCAGGCCTCATATAAAGGTATTACTCCTTTTTATTTTTCTCAAGGAAAGGCCTTGATCTTATGCTTTTGTCTAAAGTCTTTAGATACATGGATTTCTTCCACCCATTCAATTATATTCAATAAATCCATTCAGTATTTTAGCATTCTCTCTTGTGCCTTCCTTTTGGTTGATGTTATCCCACACCATAAGTACATTCAGTTGAATTCTTACTTCAGTAAGTTGAATTCTTTGGAATACAGCTTTAGTTACCAAAGAGTGCTCCAAAACATGTTTCCTCTAGAAAGAAAGAGAAAAGTAATATTTTAAATCATAATTAAATGCTATGTATATATAACTTTTTTTAAAAAAGAGGGGCAGCTGTGAAGATTTTCTATTGCCTTTAAAACCTTGGTCCATAAATCAAGTCAATATGAATGAAACCCATTTTTATTAGTGAAAAAATTCCATTTATTCTCATATAAGAATCCTCAAGTCACATGCCTCTGGAGTAAATTCACTAGTTTCTGTCAGGTCACCCTGGCACATGTGAAATATAATAGCTCATATTGTTTGCAAAGGCAGAACTTGATCTATGAAAAAAATGCTCTCTTATAAAATTGCACATCTGTTATAATGTTAAGAAAATATGTGACAACAGCACAGATTTATGGAAAACATTAAGATGAAATGTAAAATGATACTGCTTGCAAAACACAATAGGAGAATAGCAATTAAGTTTCAAAGCCACATACTTTAACATAAGAAAATGTCAATATTTATAGTTGGCATTACCAGCTCTATGTCCATTCAGTACTGCAGAAAACACAGCAAGTGATCTTGTAATTAATAACATCATCTATTGTGTGTGTTTGGTCCTTCCAGTTACTTGGAAACTGTTCTAACAGCAAGAAATTGTGTTCTGTATGGAGCTTATTATAAAGTGTGACATCTAGATAAGGCCATTTGCACTGGGAATATACAGTTTTCTTTTTTAAAAAACTTGGATCCATCTACCATTAAGAAGCATATTTTAGTTTTTTGAAGTAAGAAATCAAATTTTCAGACCACCGTATTCCATGGCCATACTCCTATTACCTGTTAAAGGTCTCTTGAGGCAGGTGAGTGGTTTATTCAGTAGCCTCTTTTCTGTTCATGATGTAAGCTATCTTTAGGTGTCACATGAATCACCATTTTCATAACACCTCAAACCTATATTTAGGTTACAAAGCAGCCACAGAGCATTTTTATGCCCCCCTTACATATAAACATATCATGCTGCTATATAATGTCCCAAATCCTATTGGATATGTTATCCCTGTATAAGAGTGGTGACATCACCAGCAGGGGGTTGGTTGGTTGGTTGGTTGGTTGGTTGGTTGGTTGGTTGGTTGGTTGGTTATTTATTTATTTATTTATTTATTTAATGGATTTTTATACCACTCCATTAGTGCAAGGCACTATTTTGAGCAGTTCACAAATAATAAAATCAGACAGAAATGACAGTAAATAAACAATGACAATAATAAAACAAAAATTGAATCATCACAGCCAAAACATCACTAAACCAGGACAACACAATCATTACCCATAATGAGAAGGTATGAAGACAAATTTATGTCACTTTGCTTTCAAAGGCATCTCTGAAGAGCAGTATCTTCAGCAGCCTCTTAATGATAGTCAGGGAGGCGTCCAGGGGCAGCTTAACCAGGAGCCAGTTCCAACGGGCTGGTGCCACAACCGAGAGGCCCGACTTCTATTGGATGTTTTCTTGGCATCCTTTGATGTGGCAACCCACAAAAACATGGCCTTATGTTCTTATGTAGTTCCTGCTTGTGTCCTGTGGATAGTCCAACTTGCATGTAATCAAGTTTCATAGCTTGTGAACTGTGGGAATCCTGGTGATATAGGGGAAAGACACTCTGACAAGAGTTAAAGAGCTGGTATCAGGAGACAGGTATCTGGTTGTCTCGTGTGCTCCCAGAGGCATCTTGTGGAGCCACTGTGAGATACAGGAAAATGGACTAGATGGGCCCTTGGCCTGATGTTCTTATGTAGGGCTCTTCTTATGTAGTTCCTACTTGTGTCCTGTGGGTACTCCAGCTTGCATGTAATCAAGTTTCATAGCTTGTGAACTGTGGGAATCCTGAAACAGGAAGAGGAGCTCATTAATTACAAAAAATCTCTCCTGCTTGAAGATGAGAGAGATTTTCAGTAATGAAAGTTCCTCCTTTCATCCCCGGGCTCTTGTGGCTTGCACACAAGAAAATTTATTACAAGCAAGTTGAACAAACTGCAAGGAACAAGTAGGAACTCTTTCATTGCTTAACATTTTCTCCTGCTGCTGATGCCATCACCCTTATGTAGGCATAATGTACATAACATGATTTTGTCCAATGGGCCAAAATATCGATAGATATCCATTTATCTAGTTAAGTATTGTCTATCCCAAATGTGGATGGGATCCAAAGTTTCTAGGAAAGGCTAGAAATGGGAACAATCTGTCAGATTCATTTGATTTGCATTCATTTTTTTTAAAAAAAATTAGTTCCTTTTATTCTACATACGTGATTTGCAAGTCCTGATCAATATTTCAGAAACAAATGGAAGGGAACCTCTCCTTTATTTCCACCAGGCAAATTAAATATGTCAAGCTATTTCCATCATGGGGAGCATATGAAAACTCTATCTCAAGAAACATACAATATAAATTACACAACAGCCACCAGGAGGAAAAAGGGGGAGTACTGATATAAGCCAAATGAACAGGTAATTATAACAGTACAATTCAAATGAAAAGAAGAAATACTACATATAATAAAGAACTATAGAGTCAAAAGTTTCATGAAAGATGTAAGAGTCTAAAACAGATTTAAACATAATGAGTGGGTGCTCAGTCTATACACAATCAGAAAGATAAAGACAAGCATATAGAGCAACAAAGGAAAAAGCATGCAGGAGCCTTAAAGTTTGGGGGATCCCCAGACAAGTACGTACAAAACTGGAGGAACAGAGGAAATAACAGATGGACATATAGCTGTAAACTAGGGATACAGAGCTGGTAGGTTATATATATTTGTGATCAAGTCACAACTGACATAGCAACTAGAGATGGGCACAAACCACCAGTTTGGTGGTTCGTGCTGGTTCATTTATTGGCTGAACTGGTGTTCAGTGCTTCAAAGCCCCACCTCCTCCAGTGGGTGCCCACTCAGAGGCAGTACCCAGAGGAGGTGGAGCAAGGAAGCCATGCTGCTGCCTCTGAGTGAGCACCCATTGGAGGAGGCAGAACTTTGAAGAGCCAAACACCTGTTTAATCCCTAATACGACTTTAAAGGTAAGTGAGATATTTAAGGAGTGGTTTTACCAGTCCTACCCGCCTAGTGAGTTTCCCTTGGCCATGTGAGGATTTGAACCCAGGTCTCCTGGTTCCTAGTCCATCACTCAATCTACTGATCCACACTGAGATTTAAAAATGGGAACAAGAAGTTTATGCTGAATCTTAGAATAGACAGGAAGCCAAGTAACATGACCTGAGTTTTGAATAGCAACAAAAGTGCTAATATGGGTTTGTGAAAAACCAGTCAAAAGTTGATTATAATAATCCAAGCCAGTACTGGCCAAAGCATGAACTGAATTCATAGCTGAAGAAATGGAAAGAAAGGAGTGATTTCAACTGTGAAGTTTTTAAAAAGCCAAACAAATAAAAAATAAAACTAAGACTATGTATGCAAGTGCTTTTCGGGGGGAGGGACAGTCCTAGAGGTGCGCTTTACAAAGCATAAATAGAAACAAAACTACCACACCCAGGAAGCATTGCAGCAGGAAATGAAGGTTTAGAAGGCCTTGAAGAAGGCTTCAGTCTCATCCAGGTGATTGAAATGAAGGTGCCTCTTGTACATGTTTGTGGAGTGGAACACCCAGAATTCTGCCTGCAGACTTCTTGGAGAATTCTGCAATTTGGAGTAATAAAGAGAGAGAGAGAGAGAGAGAGAGAGAGGCCCCTAATTAAAATATGAAGAAATGCACAACTTTTGGAAAACTTTTATGAAAAATAAACAAACTCTTGGCCATCCAGTGCTACCTACAATTATTTCAACTACATACTCTTGGGATTAAATCTGGAATATTCTGTATGCAATACAACCACTTCTGTCTAGCTTGACTTTTGTAAATTGGCACATTCATTCCATGATCTCTAGTAGGCATACTCACATGGAATTGTGACATCATATTTCTTTTTTAAAAGGGAGTGACGTATAAAAATGAAAATAATATGTTTGACTGTGGTAGCCTGGAGCAAAGGTGGACTGGGGTATCCTCCACAGACCTCATGGGCCCAATCCACAGGAGGAGATACTCAAGACTCCACCACTGCAGAACTGGTGGGACAGGCTCACTGGAACTGGACTCTACTCCTGTGTCGACCCTCCAAAGAAGACAGCATCAGTGCAAAAGGCTGTACCCAGGCAGAGGGAGGGTAGAGAAGTGGCTGCACTTGGTGTGGCTAGCACCTTAAAAGAACTGTGCAAAGAGTTCAACATGGAGGAGAGCAGAAAAGGTGAAAAATGCCTGGACATCTCAAAGCACACAGAAGACCTCGTGCCCTGGTCATGCCATCCTACTTTTGCTACCTACCTAGCTGCCTGGCCCTAGCTCTAGGATCCACTGCTTGAAAATACTGCCTTGGGTGGGTCAAAGGTTCCATATCTGCAGAGCCTCTCCACCCACGGACAGACCCCAAACCTTGAGAAGGCCTTGTTTCTTAACCCACAGTGACCCAACTCTGGTACAGGTGTGGCAGCATGAGCTTAAGAGATTTCACTGGCTGGAATGGGACCTGCAGTCACAGCAAGAGGCACAGTGAGGAGCTGGGGGCCAGGATACTGGACAAGACTGAGTGGGAAGCTACCCAAGTGTGAACTGTGAAGCAAAATCACCCAAGTGAAGCACTCAGGAACATGGGGAAAAATAAGAAATGAAGGGAAACCACCCTGCCAGGACAGAGTAGCCTGAGTATAATTAGTTTTCAATAAAGGACATATAGTTGCCACTTAAACCACTCTCCTGTGCCATGATGATAACTTTGATGGGGCTCACCTTGCCCATGGAGGGCCTAGGGGCATGCACAATGACCCAAAATTTTAGGGAGAACTACACTTTTCCTAATGTCTAGTGTCATGCTGTTTTCCCTGTTTAAAAGTTCTGTCCCAACTCCTAGGCCCAGCCTCTGAATTTTTTAGAGTATCACTGAACGCTTTAAATGTTTTTCTTCTTATCTGCAGTATTACTGTGGAGTTCTGATAATCCCACCTGAAAGAAACAAGACATGCACAGGATCATACATAAAGCCAACTGTGCTACTCCTGATTCGGCTAATGCTTTGATTGTCAGGAGATGGCACAAGGCAAGGAACCTTTAAAGTTCAAACTGATTTGACTATATTTTCCTTATGCCTAAGTCATGAAAAGATGATGGAGCACCTTTCATCTTCTTTAAATCACTAGAACTCCCTATCTTAAACTGCTACAGGGGAGCGTTGCACTGAAGGTGGGTACCTTCCATTCCTTGTTCAGCCAAGCAATGAAGAGTCAAGTCCTTCAGGAGCAGTAGATGAAATCCTATTACCTGGAAAGTAGGACCTATTTGGAAGTATGTTCCATTGAACTGCATAAGGCTTACTTAGAGCAGATATAACATAGAATTACACTGCAAGACACTTAGAGTCATTTCTAATAATTAACTAAACTGTTGCTTTTGTACACAAATAATTCTCATAGTCTGTGTTTTGGTTTGTTTTGTCTGGTTTTGTGTGTGTGCTTTTTAAATAATAAAACCTGTATGCGTACCAGCCCTAGGAAGTCTTTATTTCTCTAATTTCGGGACAATTTGCTCTGCAGGAATGGCTATTTGCACACCCCTGTTCTGCAGCAGCACCCATATGCCAAACAATACAGAGATTAAATGACACAATCTAAAATACAAAGGGCAACATGAAATGAGTGTAGCAAGCACTTTTCAGGACTGTCTGACTGGAAGGTCAATATGTCTCCAGCAATAAAAATAACATATTGCGGGGTATTATAGAAGGTGTGTTGTCATGTCATCCTCTTTTCATGCAGTTGAAGGGTCACTGATCCCACTATGGAAGGAGAGCTAAGTCATCACTGACAATTTTTATATAAGACTGACTGACAGGACACATGCTGCTGGGCATCCCCATCTGGTGTCAAAAGTCCACCAGAAATCCAAACCACTTTTCAACTATCATTTTACAGCTAGGTGGAAAAGCTAAAGCTGTAGGCAATTTTCATGAAAACTGACATCTAATACGCCATGAAAGATAGGGACGATAACAAAGATAAGAACATTCACTGCTAATAGCCCATCTCAGGTGATAGGTCTGAATCACTTCTGAGGTGCTGTTCTTAAGCATGTTTACACAAAGGAAAACTGCACCAAAATCATGAAATATACCTTAGCAAATATGCAAAGGATCAGTCCTTTGGGAGCTACTGGCCATCATTAACTCCTCGAACCAGCCTTGCTGGTTTTAAATGCTTGAATTGCTGATCCTCTTGGGGGAAAGAAAACTAAATAAAAAACAAACAAACAAACAAAAAACACAAAAAAACCTCAACATATGCACTTGAGGAGGTGTGGATTAGTAGTCCTGCAGTTTACAAGTTTATATTCTTCAGAGAAGTACATAAAGTCTTATACTTTTTTCAACAGGAGTTAATGTTTATCTTTCCACTAGTGCTGGGTTTTGCATTATATTTAAGTTGTATGTTTGCAAAACGCTGATTTTATTTTTAAAAAATGTCTCATGTTCTCAAGGCATTCATGAGTTGGGAGGGAAAAAGTTCCATCATGTTGGATTGTGCTGGAAAGGGTCACTTAAACTAGGTGTGATCTCCTTTAAAGAAGCCTTTGCATGCACAGGTGATCTGATCATCATCATTAAGCCCTATACAAAACAAACAAACAAATAAACAAACAAACAGTCTTGGCATTGGACCAAAAATGGTCTGGAATGGAAACAGAGCAGGGTTGAGCTTTTTCACAGTTTCTTGTAAATCGTTAGGTTGTCAGAACATAGTTGCATCCAAAATGTGCCAAAAGTGTTCCAAAGCATTGAGCTATATCACTGTCTTGATTGCATCTTAAAATGCAAATACTGAAGGCCTAAATCCAATTGATAATCCCAAACTAGAGTAGAACCATAAAATCAATTATAAAACAGCGAATCAACACTTAACATGAATATCAATGATTTAATGGATCTACCCAAGTTAGATTCCAGCTAACATGTGTACTGATGCCCATGGATTTGCCTGCTTGTCCTCATATATTTTATAAGTGATCTTTAGACTTCAGAGTCAACCATTACCCCTGCCACTTTACACTCTGTTCATTAAATAATGCTTCATTCTTTGGTGGTTCCAGTCCTTCCTTGAGGGCCAATCTCAGATGTTACAGCTTGGGGAGGTGATGTTCACCTATTGAGACCTCTGTCATCCTTCAAAGATCAGCCATTTAGCCAATACTTTTTTAGGTCTATATGAAGCTGCTGGGAGAGGTCCTATAGATATTTGGAGTTTGTTATCATCAATATGCAGATGACACACAGTTCTATCTCTCTTTTTCCTCATCTGCATGTGATAATGTACAGGTCCTTGAGTGCTGCCTAGCATTGATAATGGACTGAATGAGGACCAATAAACTCAAACTGAATCCAGATAAAATTGAGATCTTATTGTTGGGAGGAGCATTGGACCTCAACGAGGTTACATTCCCACTGAAGGATTGGGTACACAGCTTGGAGATACTCCTGGACCCATTTCTCTCTATGGAGGTGCAATTATCTGTTGCGGTCAAGAACTCTTTTCATCAACTTCAGCTAAAGTGGCCCCAATACACCCTTTTAAAAATCACACCATGACTTGTGTCATGTGAAATAATCAAAATTGCTGTGAAAAGACTACTGTCCTTTCTGTAGCTGTAGCCCTCTTCCTGTTTGCCCTTTCAAGCCATTATCTGACAGTAAGAACAATACAAGGGGGGGGGGGGGAGGAAATTTTTCTTTCATTCTTTTCACTTTTGAGTCTAAATTCCATCTTATTTAAAGGGACATGCAGTCATGGGGTGGAATGAGGATTGAGAAAAATGAGAAGGAAAGGCAGTAGCATAAACAGAAAAAGATGGTTCCATTTGATTAAATTCTAAGGTTTCATATGATATAATGTTCTTCTATGAAAAATAATTAGACTGCAAGTAAGGGTTCATACAGCTGGCTAGATAGTTTAGTGAGTTAGGTATCTGGCTGTGGAGCCATAGTTTGGGAGTTCAATTCCCCACTATGTAATCCAGAAGAGCCAGCCTTTGGTGCCTTCGGCAAGCTGCACAGTTCCAGGGCGCCCCCAGGAGAAGGGAATGGTAAACCACTTCTGAGTACTTAATACCTAGGAAACCCTGGAAAGGGTCACCATAAATTAGAATTGATTTGAAGGCAAGAGGGAATAAACAGTAACAAGTCTACAACAATTCAAATCAAAAGGCATCTGTTGAGATTGATGTGATGCAAGGAGGGCTACAGCAGAATACAGTCACAAATGATACTTTCAGTAGTCTGGGTTTGCTTGGTCTGATGGTGTTTTATTCACATTGTTCTGGGATCCCTCCATTCTTCAGTTGGCTCTGATTAGTTATTTAATGCAGGGACCTGACCTTGAAAACAATAGTGCTATCTTGATCATTTCCTTTTCAAAGATCAGGGCTCTATAGGGCTGGGAGGTTCTTCCTTCATCAACCTCTTTTCATCTCCCTTAGGAACTGATTCTGCTATGGCATAGCATGGGACTCCCTCAATCTTCTGTGTTTGTTGCCAGCTGAGACCTCAAGATCTTCCCTGGCCCTGCTCTCCACCTACTGAGCCAGATTGTCCTCCATTCTTTGAAGAGTACTCAGGTAGGAAATGAATTTCTCCACCTGTAACAGTCTTTGGCTATGGAAGCAGGATTTGAGGCAATTCCCAGGAAATGACAAACAAGCTTACTTACAGGGATACAGGTTTATTGGGTAGCTTGTAACACACAGGTGCACCCAATAGATTGGAACAGATGACAGCATGAGTCACAAGCCAACGCAAGAAGTTTGAGCACCATTGAGTAAAGCAAACCATCTTTATACAGTTTTGGCTGTTTACACAAATAAGTTGCTGTGGGGTAATACATCAGTACTGTGTTATGCTTTGAAGAGTGATACTGGCATATGAACTGCTTCTGTACCAGTATCCTGCTAAGATAAGGTCAGTTATGCACAGCAGAAGTAAATAAGCTTATTAGTGGCATTTGAAAAGTAACATCTGCCTCCATCTCCCTTCATGTTCCTAAAACATAATACAGCTTGGACATCCTTTGTCCATCTCTGAATCATGGGAATATTGGAGCAGCTTTAGCTATATAAAATTGAAGGCATCAAATCAAAATGGAAGACACACAGCTCCTCTAAATGCCAGACACAACATCACCTTAAATAGGGATTGAGATCTCAACCCAGCACAGACCATGTATAGAACAGATGGAGTTTCACCATCTTATCTACTGAATGTGAAGACTAAGTTTATTGCAGAGATGGTAAGAATTACATTTGCCACTTAATGCCACAAATGCCATTGTAACCTCTATATTCAGCACAGCACTGTGAGGGTTCGGCGTGTGTCGGGTGCAATCCTGGTTGAGACGCAAGAAATACAGAAGGTGCGGGTTGCTCGTGCAACAAGGGAACATTTATTGTATTGGTCACAAACAAACTGGTGTCTTTAACTAAATCTGTGTCTCTTTCTCCATCTGCCAACAGGGCAATCAGGGGCTCCAATCTTGAGTAACAAAAGGATTATTATAACTGGTATTCCGAGGTCCCAGTAGGTCTGTAAGGGGCCATTGTCTTAAGGTAGTGGTCGTCTGGTCCGGTATTGAGGGAATGGTCCCTCCTCATAGAACATCATCCCACTGGGGACTCCCCTGCCTATCCAATAGGCCTATCCAATACTGACCATCCCTTCTCTTCTCCTCTATCTTCGTCTCCAGAACTCTCCATGCGTTCCTCCTCCGTTTTTCTTCCTCTACTTTCTCCTTCTCCTCTCTTAGCTTTCTCCTCCACTCTTTAGCCTCTACTTCTCCCCAGTAGGAAGGACGAACGGGAATGGCAGATCTTCTTCAGTAATCGGCCTCTACCCTGGGAACCTTGATTCTCTCCCATCTATCGGTCCAAGCTTCCTTCGTCCAGATCCATTCCCATCCTGGGGGTAAGGGCTCGTCCCTCCTTATAATATCTCCTGGCCCTGCCTCTCTGATTCTCCCATCCTCCTTCCCTTTTCCCGCCTTTTCTTCATCTTTCTCCTTTATTCCCATCCCCCTCATACATGGCAGTAAAGGTTCTTGTTCTTTCTCTTCTGCCTGTATACCTTGCTCCCTCTTTTGGTCTATTTGGGAAGTGTCCCTTTCTTCTGTTCTATCTCTTGGGTCGGGGATGGACGGCGCTCCAGCGTGAGGGGCTCCTGCTTCGCCGCCTTTCTCACAAGCACAAAATCCTATGAACAAAATGAGCAGATAACAATAAGATATGGTTGTGGGACTTGGATAAAGATATATGCCTCTCTCTTTCTTTTCTTTCTCAGATTTCCTCTTGAAGAGGACATCAGATCTTCAACTGAACACATCAAGTGATACATAGGATTTTACAGAGTCAAAACTTTATTAAAAATAACTTACTTACAAGGGGAATGAATGTTCATTTTTGGGGAGATACCTTTCCTCACTTGTAACAGTCAGGCTCCCTAAATTCTATTACCAGCCCTGTTGTACATCCTCACTCTGGCTTCTAGACTGAGATCAACCAAGCTGTTATCACTGCCCTTCACAATGATTCTTTTCAAGGAGCCACCAGTAAATTCAACAACTTTCAAGACTCTGGGGACAATAACGCACAACTTGAGAAGTTGCTCTTAAGAAGTACAATTATATTGACATATTGAAGCCAGCTGTGTCCCAGGGCATCATCGCTCTACTGCTGTTATGGATGGCTTCAGCATATCATTAAATTCATTCTTCTTAGCAGAAATATTCTGAGTCTGTCTATCCCTTAGTGACATTTTCTTCTAAGATCCTTCAGACTGTCTACCTTTGAAGAATTGGAGCATTTTATTTTAGTTTATTTTTATACAGATTTATCAATTTTTAAAAATATATTCATATTCCAGATGAAAATAGTTTAGGACATGTTTTGTTCAATGGATGTGAAGAAACCAGAACAGAAGGATTTATCTATCCAGATTGAGGACCTTTTGAGTGCTTAATTTTTAAAAAAACATTTTTACTTCAGCCCAGTAAGTAAAGATGTTGCATGCTCAATAATTTTGGTTGTGAGAGACGGTGAGAAATTCTTAAACATGCCACCTATGCTGGCAACATGGTACTCAACAGGAATAGCTGAATTTATTGAGTCGAACCTGTGCAAATTGTTGAAATTGTAATTCAGAAAATATTCTGAAAATATAGCACAGCCCCCAAATTGCTGAGAAAGAACTTGAGGCTTGACAAATATGAATGTTAAGAGAAATTGGGACTGTTTTTCTCATCCCTTTAAAAAGATAAAAATGCTGCATCAAGGAAAGGCCTATCCAGAGAGTTGCCTATAGGGAACAGGAGGGTAACTACAGCCTGTCTCATGTTCTCCAGGAACAGATCTACAGTGGCCACAATTAGCACTTCCCAGCTAGCAATGAAGTCATGCAAACCCTGTTGTGGATCTTCCAGGAACAAATCCAAACATTCCCATCATAGGGAACCTCATCTCCCCTAAATAAGTGGAATGGATTTGTGGTAGTAGGGCTTGAATAAAGGTATGTACCTTCTTTGTTCTCCTCATCTTCTCTCCAGAGGGAAAATAATAATAATTAAAAAATCTCTGTGTGTCATACACATAAAACCCAAGTAACAACATAGATACATTGTTGTGTCATCATGGCACTCTGGGTGCTTAAGAAATATATTTCCACCCAGCTGTCTATGAAAACAAGAGCCAATATTTGCTTCCACACTGGTCTGACAATTTTGTTTGATAAAATATCTTGCAAATCTTCAAAATTAAAAGAACAATTATTTTTTCAAGGGTTAGAGTGAAAAGGTGCTACAAGGAATTCAAAAATCATAGAAGCATACACTTTATAGGGTTTGGAGAAGAGAAAGATAGATTTCATCTTAATCAATTGTTGATTACATTGACCCCTCTAGTCAGTTGTATTTGTATCTGCAAAGTGTATTCAGCAGATGCTCAAGGAGCTAGTTTGTTTTTGTAATGAATGAATTGTCATTGCAGTCTAGTCATGTACTAAGTGTCAGGTGGAGAGTAGAAAAGAATTACATTTATTCAAGAAATAAGAACATTAAAAAGCTTCTGTCATGTATGTCATGCTTTTCCTTTAAGGAAGGATTGATTGATTTTATCACACCTTATGTACTGAAAGTGATTCACCAAGTGTAATGAGCTTCATTTAAAATACATACAAACATACATTAATGCAACATTTAATCATAAATTGAAACACTGTTGAATTCGCTGTAGGCACATAGCCATTTTAAAAGCTCAGTAAGGTCATCTGAAAATTGAGCCTGCTCTAGCCCTGTGCAGGAAAATAGGAAGATCCCTGTACCAAGAGAAAATTGTATCAAAATCAATAGATAATACAACAGAAACTCAGAAATGTAACTCCTCAAATTACCAATTGGTTGAAAAGAAAAGTTTCATACACTTTAGATTAAATGTTGCTACCTGATGACCTTCTTCACTGAGCAAGTGAGTTAATGAAATAAATGGGATAGGGCTTGTTTAATCTAATCCTTTGAGAAAAGGAGGAAAGAAGCGGTACTGTACCATTCTGTGAGGTGGGACTGGTAGGGAATGTCATCCCCCAGATATCATTTTGTATTCCTCGCTTCCACTGCCTGCTGTCCCTCCTGGCTTGATTTACAGTGCAATACTATGCAGCGCTACTGGGTAAGCCCCACTGAGTTCATTGGGTCTTATTCCCAGGCTTGCAGCAAAACAAAAACAATTAATTGTCTTTGAGATAGGCCATGCCCTCCCTGCAAAATGAGAATACTCTTCATAGGTCAGTTTGTTGCTTTTTATATGGCAAAGAAAAATAACTTCCTTGGCTGTCAAAAGTTTAGAGTTCTCAACAATGCCTGGTTTTGGTATGTTGCATCTCTGCCCCCTCCCCATATAATTAGATATATGAAAGGTCAGTGACAATGAAAACATCTGCCATGCAGGATTTGATCCTAGATGAACATTCTGACCTGGCCTGTATTATGGAGACCTAGTTGGAGGAAGCTGGGGGATTTAAGCCTCTCCTAGCTCTACCATGTGGGTTCTCTGCAGTAGCAAACCAGATCAGGCAGTCAGGAAGGTGGAGTTTCTATAGTTTACAGTGATTCTATTCCCCTCACCAGGTGTCCTGTTCTACAGCTTGCTGTGTATACCTGAAAGTGGATACCTGGGACAGAACAGGGACTCTGTTGGTGTACCAACCACCCTGCTGCTCAAAAGTCTCCCTTCCTGAGCTGGTGGAGTTTGTCTCAGAGGTGATGCTGGAGTCCTCTAGACTTGTAGTACTGGGGGACTTTAACATGCAAGCTAAGGCCACTTTATTAGGAGTGGCTCAGGACTTCATGTCCTCCATGATGTCTATGGGTCTCTCCCAAGTAGTATTTGGTTCCACTCACATTGCAGGGATCTCTCTGGACCTAGTCTTCTGAGTTGTGCAGGATGATGGTGATCTGGGTATGGAGGAACTTTATGTAGATTCGTTGTCCTGAACAGATGACTACCTGGTGGAGTTTAGACTTACTGGAATTCATAACTTTTGCAGGGGTGGCAGACTGATAAGGATGGTCCACCCCAGGAGACAGACAGATCTGAATGGTTTCCTGATGGCTCTGGGGAGTTTTCTATCTTCCCAGTCCTGCCAAAGTCCTGGTTGACCTCTAGAATGGGGAAATGGCCAGGGATGTAGACAGAAATGCCCTAAGTGTTCTCTCCCACAGAGTAGAGCCAGACAAGCCCCCCCAGGGAGAGAAATGAATGGGATGGGGACTAGAGTGGCAACGGCAAAAAAACTCAAAGCTAATCCAATTGAACACAAACTAGAGCTCATCTGAAGGTCCATTCTGTAGCAGTGACTGTAGCAAAGAAAGGAGTTTTCTCTGCCACCATTGCATCTACACAGAGTTATCCAGGGGAGTTGTTTTGAGTGGTCAGGAGCCTCAAACATGTCCCACCAAAAGAACAAGATGCGGAGCAATTAGCAAGCCACTGTGAGGAATTTGTATGACACTTTGCAGGCAAAGTTGCTCAGATCCACTCTGATCTGGATGCTGTAGTTGATAGAGGTCTTGTAGATGTGATGTTGGCCTCTGCTTGTAATGGATATGTTACAATTGGTGTGGCCTGATAATGTGGACAGGATTCTTGGAGAGGTGAAAGCCACCATATGTATGCTAGACCCTTGCCCTTCCTGGCTTATAAAAACAGCCAGAGCAAGTGAGTAAGGGAGTGATGAGTGCCTCCTTGTAGTACGGTAGGATTCCAGCATGTCATAAGACCATTATTGAAAACCCTCTCCTTGAATCTCACTTTATCAAACAACAATCAGCCAGCCTCAAATATTAATTTTTTGGCTAAGTACTGGAGTACTAAAATAAGATTCCTGGATGAAGCGGGTTAGCTAGACCCATTGCAGTTTCATTTTTTTGAATTGTGGATACAGAAGCAAAATATCCCATATTCATAAACCAGAGGGTTTTCAAAGTGAATTATTGATCCTTTATAGGGGTGAATGTCTTCTATGCCCTTTATTTTACAGTGATGGCATACTTAATGGAAATCGATTAAAGAATGAGAACACATTCTGTTCTTCTTGCTGTTTATTTCAATTACTCTAAAAAATAAATACTTCACAATATGCCAGGCAATTAAAAAAATAACCACATAAGTATATTTTTTTCTCATGCTTCTGGAAGTAGAAGTATAGTATTGTTACCCTAATGCCACATCAAGTTTTAAACCTATTCTGTGGCACTTTTTTTTTAAAGTGACAATTCCAAAACTTTTTGAGACTGCACACATTGATTTCTATTAACTTAATACCTATCTTATATGTATCATTTAAATCTATTATAATTAAACCAATGCTAACTACACTGACTCATTCCAAGACTCATGATACAGAATTATCCAAATAACAAAACAACTGTAAATTATTCTTTACCTGTGAGAAAATAGACTCCTTTTTAGAATTTGTTACATTTTCCAAATTTTCTGTTTGTTATTTACCTTTTCTCATCTTCTGCAAAAATTACTTTGTGTAGTTGATAGTAGATTTTATCATAACAGATAACATGAGAATGCTGTTTTATTCTTATTTTTCCATGTTTTTTAGCTGCCAGGAGAAAGCCCCTACCAATTTTCTGAAGCAATCACAGAGGAAAGACTCAAAGAAGTACTTGTGTGTTCACTGCTTTACATATAAGTATGTGTAGGGTAAGGAAATAATGAATGCTCATAAATGTTCACATTGTTGTCATTCAGACTCCTAATCAAAAAGAAAAACTTGTTAGTGACATCAAGATTTTTTTTCTTGAGTGGTGTTTTTGTTTTTGTTTTGGTTTGGGTTGCTTGCTTTGTTTTGGTTTGGTTTGCTTGTTTGCTTGCTTGTTTATTTTTCGCATGCACACATGAAAACAGCATGTCCACAAACTTTCTGGAAAAAAGTCCAAAAATGTGAGAAATACAAAAAAAAAAAAAAAAAAAAAAAACCACACCCAGAAATCTTCTGCAGCAGAGTGAAAACATTTACAGTATTTTGATCTCACTTCCAGAAATGAAGTGAGTGAAGATCTACATTGCTAGTATAGGACACAACATGGCCTAAATCAAATGTGATGCTTGCATCTGGGTCAGGATTCTCTTCATGTCTTCTCCACCTTTTCCTGCGCCCTTCTGTGATGCTGTACAGACACTTGAAGGAGGGGTTTTTAAGAAGTGTCTTCAGGACACGTGGAGTTCTGGAAAAACTATAACAGATTGTCCCCCTGCAACTTGCATTCACAGAAGCTGCCTCAGCAGGACAGTGTTGAATTCCAATTCTCTTGTCATTTACTAACAGTGTTGAATTCAAAAGCCCTTGTTATTTACCAATTACTAGTTCTCTGTCTAGTTCATGAACTCAGAAACTAAAAATTGTGGATCAAATATTTTAGGCAATGGAATCAAAACATGGACTGCAGTTACTGTTGAAGTCCCACAACTTTATGTTATGATAAAGCTCTGGTCTGAAGAATATATCAAACTATTTTTGTCAAATATGTATGTTGACAGATTCAAGGACATATTTTTAATGAAGTCTCACATTTCTAAAATACGTATCATATTAAAGAAAAAACTATCTGCAATGTGTCTTTTACTCTCACCCTTACTTCACTGAAGCGAATGTCTTTTATTTAGATTGACTTCCCTGCACAACAGGAAAGGTTTAATATCTCCCTCCCAACTCCAGTTTCATAGATAATTTCCTTTCCTGCATCACTACAGATCTTAGGAAAGTTCCCATTGGTTTCTGCATTAAGTGAGGAAGATCACATAAAAAGCTGATTTCCCAACCACCACAGGTTTTGTCAGGGGGAAGAAAAATACAGAGACCTGCTAGGTGTGTCTTTAACATAATGTACAGTTTGGCTGTGAGTCATAAGATTAGCCTTTGTTCCTGCTGAGGAACTAAATCATAGGATTATCTAACTAATCCACAAGATCCCCATAGCTCTACTGAGCTATCATTTCTGCAACCCTGTGAGTGTCTCCTGGCTGAGAACTGTTGACATGTAGCATTTTGTAATAGATTACAGACACCTTGCACAGAACAGCTAAAAAAAGAAAAAACTAAAATAAAAAAAAAGTAACAGTGTGTCATTTGGTCAACAATGCAACAGATAAACTCATAGTTCCAAAATTTTGATTCAGATGTTCCATACATCAAAGTATAATGTAGTAATAATACCAAAAAATAATTAATGGCAAATTACTACAAAGATGTTTCACTGCTGAGTTAAAATCTGAGCCAATTTCCTGATCTATGTTCGTTCAGTCACACTTCAGCAAAAACCCTAGATTTAAGATGGATCCTCCTCAGGAGAAGTGTTTAAAATAGCATTTTGTCATTTATCAGTGTATGCAAATTCTTGAAATTCTTTCCTCAAAGTAGGGAAAATTTTCAAATGCTGTTACCTTATGAATTGCTGGATAGCTCAGTGGTTTAGCTATGTGACTGCAAAGTCAGAGGTTGGGAGTTCAATTCCCCACTGTGTCTCCTTGAGAGGGGCTGGACATGATGATCCATAGGATCCCTTCCAGCTCTACAGTTCTAAGATTATTATCATTTTATTATAATAATAAATATTACATTTACCTTCCATTCATTATACTTCCAGTTTGGTCTCAACTGTATTTCAATTCTACAGTTTCTCTCACGACAGTTAAATTACAACTACAGAGAACTTTTTAGTCCTTTTCAAGACAATGACCAAAAAACCCCATTATTAAAAATTTGCCAATAATTTATGATTAATAAAATAATATGGTGTATTAATGAAATATTGACAGCAAAAGGACTAAAGTGTGCAGCAAGAACTGCTGCAGGTTAGTGTGAAGGAGAATAGAACAATTACATTGTAAGCTATTCAAACGTTATTGAGGAATACCAGGTTCTTTAAATAACTTTAAAGACTTTAAATAATGCAAGACTTCACTAAGAAATTATTATACTGAATAGCCTTCATTTTTCATCCTTGCATATAAAAATATTAAGCAAGGTATAACAACTTTAATTTTTTTCTCTTAAAAAGGTTTCATAGTTTCTGTTGGAATGAAGGAATTAATGAATCAATGAATGAACACTTTCTCCAGATGGGATGCTTTTGGTACATCTTAGCAAAACTATGATAGGCACTGAAATGAAGAATGCACAAATTAGAGCTCTGTTTCTAATTCATGTTTGAACATTGGGTAAAATAAAAATTCTCCGAGGAAGCACAAGGTTCTTAATACTGCATCTGTTTAAACAATTTACCAACCAGTTTTTCCCTCCAAAGAAAAAAGAACAGTCACTCAGAGCAACTGACAAAATAAGAAATGAGAAAAAACAATAACCAATCATTAAAATACTTGTACAACAGGCCAAAAAAAAAAAGAGTCTGGAAATTTAACTGCTCCTTGCAGAAGTCCATGGGTCATATCAAAATCCAGTCTCTAGGAGCTGAGGCAGGGTAGATTTCTTAGCTCATTATTTGATCAGGGACTAATGGAAACATTTGACCGAAGTGTCAAATTCATTCTCTCTATGCATAGAGTTTAGAATGATGCATTTCCTCTGTGATACTTATATAGTGCTATGAATCATGACTTTCTTCATCTTCTAGTTGAGTTGCTGAAATATTATAATCCTTTTCCTCTTCCATCTCCTCACAATCATAATTATTTGATTAATCGCTGAAAGATTATGCGTCTTTATAAAATGTGCAGTAATGGGAAATACACTAGATAGCTGAACTGGTCACAACAGTAGCGTTGACTGCTTTTCATGTATGCTTTTTGTGAATTAGGCAGCCCTTTTCAAATTGCTGGGAATGTGTGCTTAGCTTCACAAAGGAAAAAAAGCAAATGTATTATGCAGATATTTTGCACAAATTACAGAAACTACGAAGTTTTTAAAAAAGAAAAGAATACTAGTTGGTGTCTCAGTCTCAAATTGGAGCAGGATCTATTGCAGGCTGCAACACTGTGGTAATGGATTCTACAGTATTTAAAGAAAGAGATTGCATCCTCCACTCATTAAAGGGTGAAATTAATGTGCATATTGGCATACAAAAATAAATCAGTCTCAACTGGAACACTAGAAACATATATTTGTAGATTTAACAATACATCTACATTTCCAGACTTACACACACAAGCGACTGTAATCACACATGGACTCAAACAAGCAGATTAAATTAAATCTGTAATCTTTCTTGTGGCAAGAGAATCAGGAAGGATTCCCAGCATGAACCTAGCCCTAGTGTGTCTCCATTGCCCCAAGAGCCCTTCTGAATATTAAACAATGTCCAAGGATCAAAGACTCTATTTACAACACCACCGCATGTCGAAGTTTCTAGTGGATTTGTTTCTGTGGCTTATATTTGCATGCATTATTAAGCAGCTGTGTATGTATAGTTCTGGAACAAGCATTGTACATGAACTAGTTAAGCCTAAAACATTAAATTTATATGATCCATAAAAACAAGCAGTACATAATCAGATTAAAATAATTCACCCAATAAACCAAACTGCATCTCCTTTGCCACTTATTCATGATATTTATAAGTGGAGCTCCTCATAAGTGGAATTTTAATTTGGTCATTATTTTCATACCATTTTACAATCCACATGCTTTCATTTCTTTCTTGTTTGATTGTAAAATATATTTCTGCCAAGCACATGAACTAAATCTGTTCATAAACATGTCGCCTTTTTAATGCTAGCAGGATAGAATCATACAAATTTTTGTTTACTTTTTACTTATATATAAAGTTGTGATGTCCTTCTATAATCCATCATAGATTGTATTGTACTAATAACCAAAATGTGTATTACCCCTTAATCTGAAACAGTATATACTTCTTAAAATAATTTGGCCCTTGTTTATTTTATATCATAAATTTTAATGTCACTCTTTACCTAAATGCCATCCTCAGGATGTATATAAAACATTACTGTTCTATGTAACAGCTGAAGCACAAACAGTTAGTCAACTGACAATTTTGTAGAGTCATACATATTTGCCAAGTAAATCACAGCTAAACAGCTAAATGTGCCCTCTTTCCATTTACTAACCAAAAGGCCCCCAATATGTACAGAATCATACAAAAAGCCAAAAGGGTGCAGAGTCATAGAAAAAGCACTGGGGGGCATTTTCCCTTCATCAGGTGACATATTAAAAGTAAATAGTAGGGAAGGAACTGGATCATGGGGGAAGCTAATCTTAAATCCTTGTAGTCAGCATGTTGTTCCAGGATGTAGTGGAGTAGGGATGTGGCAGACAACGGAGTGGGTCTCATCAAGAAATGCAGTGGTGTTCACTTTCAGCTAGTTACTACTACAGATTTTTCTGCCTTGCTGCTTAGTCCATAAAGACATTACTTCCATATGGAGATCAGAACTGATTTTTCACAATCATGGCTATGACTGCTTTTCTTTTCCTGTATTGTTTTAGACAAAAAATGTTAATTGAAAAAGTAATTTAACTTGACCAAAGCTATACCCATTTTAAATGTTAAAAAATTATTGCAACATTGTTTTAATATTACAAGGTGAAATGAACAGCTGTACAACAGTACCTATACTCCTCAAGTAGCCCTTTTTCCAGCTAGGAAGAGAGAGAGAAAGAGAGAGAAGGAGGGGGTCAGGGAAGATGAGGAATGACAAAAAAAATTATCCAGACACACCATGGCTGAATGGTGAATCACAACTTATATAGGTCTATTGAATGGTTCTTCTCTAGTTGCAACTTGCTATTGAATTTCAACCCATGTTAGGGCATCAAAGACAGTGTCAAACTGTCCCTCCCTCAAAAGTGGTAGAGTACTGTTGATGGGGCAGATCACAACTGGGGAAAGAATTATGATTAGGGTTAGGTGAAATGCTTTAATTAGGTTTTTGCAGTTTCACTAATTCTGTCTAATGTAGGGCATAGTGCCATATGGTATGGTATTTTTATATCACCCATCAATTATATTCCTATAGAGTACAACAATACAAATAAATTCAGAATAATAATCAGTTTAAAACCATACAATCATAAATAGCATTGCCAGCTTCTGGTGGTAAAAAGAAAAAGGAATTAAAAGAAAATGAAATCATTTCTATTGTGAAGGGAAGAGTAATCAAAATAATCTCACACATGAAATACTATAATCTATTTACATCTATAGCCAAGATATTTCTATGCACAGATCTACTACTGTATGATATTTTAGAAATCATCTTACTTTCCACACTGAACTTTTAACATATCTACAAAATTTTGTCTACTCCTATCTCCCTAGATTCTTCTCTCCACTCCAGACTTTTCAGGTTTGGAGAAGGCTGTTACAGTAAGCCAATCTTGGCTGTCAATGCAAAACTAAATCAGGTAGACTTGGTGATGTGTTAGCACAAAGTATTTCCTTTTTCTGTCTGTTGGTCTCTCTGTCTATTTACCTGCCAAAGTTATGTGGCACCTATAAGTCCAACAATTTTGTTTTCATAAGCTTTCTGAAGAAATGTGCTTAGACACATAAAAACCTATGACAAATAAAAACTAGTTAGTCTTATAAGTACTATGTAACTATTTGCACTAGTGGAATGGCATGCATAACACAACTCCTTAAATATCTCACTTATCTTGAAAACCCTATTCAGTTCACCATGTGTCACATATGACTTCACAGCACCAAACACATACGGAGCTAGATTGGCTTATCTGAGCTCCACTAACTTCCAAACATATGGAGGATGGCGCTCAGTTTGGAATGTGCCCATAGCTGCATGTGGACGAAGCAGAGAACTGCCTTGTCCCAAAAACTTCAGGGGAAGTGTCTGTGTTGGTTGGCCCACAAGCCACTTGTGGTATTACCCAGTATTTCTTTCTTTTCAGTATCCTAGCAGGATGGCAGAGGAGGAGGCCAAGGTAGAAGGGTGAAATGGACAATCTCCTGCACATTGTTGTTGTTGTTTAGTCGTTTAGTCGTGTCCGACTCTTCGTGACCCCATGGACCAGAGCACGCCAGGCCCTCCTGTCTTCCACTGCCTCCCGGAGTTGGGTCAAATTCATGTTGGTAGCTTCGATGACACTGTCCAACCATCTCATCCTCTGTCGCCCCCTTCTCTTTACTGCACATAACCATGAGTAAATCATTCAACTTTCTAGGTTTGTCCAGAAACTGTTAAAGGAAGGAAAGTATTCTAGAATTACTGAGATGGATCTACACTCAGTCATGTTTGAGTCTCAATGAAATGAATTGGTCAAGCTAGTTATTATTTAAACTTCACTGGAGTATGAGAAAATTAATTTGGGTCTAAGTGTTCATATACCAGATCAACCCACACTTGCACATTTAATCTAATAGTGGGAATTCTGTTTTACAGCTAGTCCCACATCCATAGTGGCCATTTTTGAAGTGAAAAGGATTGGTCCTCTTTTCCCATTCTTTTTCATTACAATTCAACCAATTTGTGGGATTCCAGAGCATATTTCATTAGGGCCCCAACACCTTTGTTTCATGTGTGAGCCTCTGATGGTCACGTTGCCCAGCTAAGTATGTTTCTTTTGGGGGTTTGGTATAGTCATTATGTCCAGTGATTTTTAAAGTGTAGTCTGCTGTTTTATTGTGTTGTGAACTGCCCAGAGTGGCCTTGGTAGCCAGATGGGCAGTAGAGAAGTTGAATGAATGAATGAATGAATGAATGAATGAATGAATGAATGAATGAATGAATGAATGAATGAATAGACTGCCTCCTATAAGTATGCTGGCAGCTTACCTTGCTGCAAGGAGGCATTTGTCACTTTTTACCCACTTGGTCAGTCACCCTTTGGCTGCTTTTATAAGCTGGGAAGGGCAAGTACCCACTACCTTTCATCTCTCCAAGGATTCTGTTCACATCCTGAGGTTGCATAGATTGAAACATACCTATTGTTCTAGTCTATATCCCACTTGTTTCATCACTGATAGCTCCCTAGAAATCCAAGGGGCTATTTGGCTCTATTCCACGGGAGGGGACTTAGGAGCAATTATGTCCATAGCACTGACCATTTCCTTATTCCAAAGATCAGCCAGGGCTGTAGCAGGAAACTGTCAGGAAACCATCTTGAGAATGTATTGGCTGAATAAAGTTGGAGATTGTTTCAGGAGCAACACAACATCATTATTCATAGATGCCATATTCAAAATCAGAATGAGCATGATGATGTTTCTACTGGGTTTAAGGATTATTCCAAATATTCCAAACATCTCAAGTAAATGTCAGAAGAATGTAATAAAGATGGCTGCATATAATGAATTGAGAGTTATGGGAAATGTAAATTTCAGATGTATTTTTAAACACTATTTTGTGTTGAACTACTATTTATTTCCATTGTTTAAAAAATATTGTTGGAAGGATTTGGAATTTGGTTCTTCCCTTCTTTTGTGCAAAGAAGAGGAGGAAGAGAGTCTCACCCTCTCCCATAGAAATGCAAAAATGTTCAGGCTAGATGTTTCCTGGTTAAAGGAACCTCAAAGTTTTTACTTACAGTTCCAGGCTTTTTTCTTTTAGGTACATAGTGTGGAGGCACATTTCCTCATACTGCCTTTGAAGAGCAGAAAATGTGTGAAGTGAGGAAAGGCAGCTCATGAAGGAAGAGGCAGTCTCAAGGACTCTGAAGTGTGGGAAAAAACTAAGTTTAATAGCAGGTACAGAGCATACTCCCCACAGACACATTGTATTAAAAGAGAAGCATGCAAGGTTGTAATTTGACAATAAATATCATACATTACTTCTTTGTTTCTCAAAGGGCCATTTGATACTACAGCTAGTGAAAGCTACCCTAGGCATGAAAAGATCATGCTGTCACCCAAGTCACCCTATGTAGAAGCAAGTTTGGTGATTTTCTTAATTGAAATGACAAATACTTCAAAGAGGAAGAACTTTTAAAATACTAGTCACAAGATAACCTGTAAATATAAATACCAGAAAAAGGGACAGAGGAAAATGGAGCACTTCATGCTTCATTTCTTATGTGACACATTTATGCATGCTTGCCTCTGTAATGCCAGGAAAAAAACAAGAAGAATTTATTTGAATTCTTGTAAAATACAACATCTTTCTTGGCTTAAAATAAGCCTGAAATACAAAGCCAATTAAGCAAGCCAGTTTGAGTATGATGAAATGTATGATCTGTCTCCAAGCTCCATCTTTTCTTTAAATATATCCCAGTCCAGGATTGCCTGCCTTCTGTTATCTTGAACAGTCTAGTAAAACATGTATCTCTATCTCCATCCATGCACAACTTAAAATAATTATAATCCAACAATTCATACCACTATGTAATAAAACATGTAAGAAGTTTTTGCTCATATTGTTTCAAGGCAGATTGTTTTTCATATTTTTGTAGAATTAAGAATGGAAAGGGTCAAATATTGAACAAGACGCCTGCCACATATTTAGTACTAAGTAGATAGAACACCCTTTTCTCTACGTCCCTCACAGTAACATAACACAATATGAGACATTGTTGGTTTGAAACACCACAGTAATTCACATGTGCAACATCTTTTTGTGTACTTCAAATATCTGAGAAATATCTGAGAACCCACATGAACCTAGTGTTTCTAAGCCCTATTCAATCATTGTTTAAGTCCATGGAGCCCATATGTGCTGAGGGAGACAAACTACCACCCCTCCCATTGCTGATTTCAGCACATGAAACTGACAAAAATGAGATCTGTGAAGCAGACTGCCCCCCCCCCCCCGCCCCGCCTCCATCAGGATTCTGGCTCAAATGGAAGGCTATGAAGAAATTGCAATTTCCTTTTCGTAAGACCATCACTTTCACAAGTCAAAAGCTGTGATGGAGTGGGCTGGGTTAGAGCACTCCTCTCAGCACATGTGAGTTCCCCACACTTAGCGACTCAAGACCACTTTCTAGTACAAATTATACATCTAAACAATCAACTAAAACTGAGGAAAACTAGTTTCTTTTTTTTTAAAAAAAGAATGATCCTATGTCTTGATAAGTAGCCTCCAAGACCTCTACTATATCTCCTCTGTCACCCATGTTGCTCTCTCTGTTGCTCTCTATTACCCTTAATTTTAAAAAAAGTGAGGCATGTACCCGGGCCAGTTTTAATTCCACTCAATTTGGAAGCCATGCACCCTTTTCATGGGTATACATTGAGAAATAGCTTAACCTGGGACAGAACTTCAGAAGGCAATAATTTTATCAAATTCTGTTAGGGACATCGTAGACTACGAGAGTAAAATTCTTGTGATTTCATGGCTCTTAAAGGCTGGAAGAGAATTATAGCTTTAATTGAAATGCATTTCAAAGAAGCCTTATTTCAATATGCATGGTAATTGCAATTAATGTCAGGAGCGCTTCGGAAGCCCATTTGACTTTTTAAAGACAATGGTGCACTTTTACAGATTGATATACAACAACAAAAAGGTTATGGGAATTAGACTGTGTCCTCTCATGGGCATGCCCAGATTATAAGTATGTGTCCTCCTGCTAAATCTGCTTTGGACTCATGGCTTCTCTAGATTAATCTGTCCAAAGATAAAAATATATAAAATTATGTATGCTGTGGAGAAAGAGGATAGAGAGTATTTCTTTCCCCTGTCATAGTACTAGAACATCCACTGAAACTGAAGAAATACTTTTCCACATAGCGTATAGGTAAACCATGGAATTTGCTTCTGCAAGATGTGGTGATTGCTTCCTGATATCAGTTTAGAAGGGAATTGCACAGATTCATGGGGAATAATTACTACTAGCTGTAAAGATTATATATTACCTCAAAAAATCAAAGGGACCTTGCAGATGAAGGAGTCAATAAAAAAGCAAGGCACACACAAAGGATTTAAGTAGGGCCACATTTATTTTCTCTTCAGGCAGGCTTTTCCTTAGTGACTGGCTGTCTGAGAGGGGTTTTTAAGTGGACGGTTGTGTCTTGTTGCTTTGGATCTGTTTTTGGTTTTAATTTTGTGTACCATTTTAGTGTGGTGTTTCTCTGATTCTTTTTAAATATTTGTAAATGTACTGTTTCTAGCTTTTAAATGTTATATTTTAATGATGTAAGCTGCCTTTGGTCCATTTTAAGGAGAAAGGTGGGGTCAAAATAGTTTAAATAAAAATAAAATAAATGCAATAAAATGGGAAATGTGCAGGAAACCTACCCTCTAAGCTAGCCTACCAGCCTGCATAAAGCCTCACCAGTAACTCCTCCTCTCCTAGCTTGAGCGACATCCTTAAATCTTTGTACCCTTGGCTGTCACTAATGATGGTATGTAGGTATTTGCCCAAGTTATTCCCATTCAGGGCTCCATAACTCAAAGTTGGCCATTAAAATCTCAAATCCTTATCTTGCTTCCAGATCCCAGAGCTCTGAGCCATGGTTTCTCTGCCTATCTACTCAATGGTGGCAAAATGACTGATGTCCAGCTGAGCTCTGGAACCTATGGAAGCTTCCCTTGTAAACTTCCCTTAAACCTGTAACTGGGCCAACAGAAGAGGAACTTGACTTGTTCCCTTCCTTCCCAGTGAGAGGGAAACAAACAAATTAAAAAAAACACCAGTCATGATAATCAAATACAACATAACCCAGTCGCTTTAATGGGCTGCACATAGAGGCAAAGGTTTTGAAAACTGCAGCACCTAAAATATACAGACTGGTCTGAAAGCTAAGTGTCACTGTTGTACTGGCA
This sequence comes from Intellagama lesueurii, assembly GCA_037013535.1. NCBI lineage: Eukaryota > Metazoa > Chordata > Lepidosauria > Squamata > Agamidae > Intellagama > Intellagama lesueurii. The sequence goes on along the minus strand of JBAJHW010000003.1, from coordinate 49,818,500 downwards.
TCCCCAATGCAAAAGGGGTGGATGCCAACCCAACAGGCATCCAAGCCAAATACCTGCAGGGCCCTTGAATTGATGCATAGTAGGTAGAAGTCACATAACCCAATAAAAAAACCAGGTTAGGACCAAGAAGGAGGAATGACGTACAAAAGTTAATGGTACGCTATTCCACAGATTGTAGGTAGGAGCAAAGAAACAAAGAATCCCCTTTGCTTCTGATCTGTCTTGGAACTCTGAAGACACAGCCGGATACTATTCTCCTGAGCCTCCTTTGATGAGTCCATCTTTCAGGCAGCAAACAATTCAGAAATCCCAAAAGTCTCCAAAAATGCTGCTAAGGCAGCTTAATAGAACATTACAATGGGGCAACAGCACACACTTCATCCTTCTCACCTGATATCTTAGCTGCGCTCTGTAGAAGGCAGAAGCTCAACTGTCCATTCTTCTGAATACAAATCATCGGAGAACAACAATAGGACAGGGCTATCATCTTCAGATGATCGTCTATGGCTCTTCCCATGGAATCTAATCGCCCACTCTTGAAAACAGGATGCTGGACTAAATGTGGCAGAACTCTTCTTATGTTCTGATTTTGGTCAGAGATACCTCTAGCATAACACTCATTGAGCTTCTTGTCTCAGATCAGGTGACATAATTAAAAATAAAATGGACATGTTTCAGCCTCTGCCACCTCATTGAGCCTTTGCTGCTTCAACTAGTAATCATCTCCAAGACCAGGAAAACACATGGCCCCACTACAGGAGCCCTGAGCCCTGCTGCTAGTCTTGCACTCTGAGATCAGTCTAGCCACTTCTTCCATCACTGGAGATTTGCAAATGGCCAGGCATATTATGTGTAGAGCAGCCATGGAGAATGCTTCTGGTGAACCACCACTGAGTCACCTCCCTGCCATGTCACTGAGGTCCTGCTCTGGCCACTAAGTATCCGTTGACAGAAGGGCAACAAGGGGAAGGAGGAATGTTTGGGATTCTGCTCATCTCTGCTTGACTCCTCTATGAAACTCTATGCAATCTGACTCTTTTAGATAGCCACTTTAGAAACATGTCAAACAATGGGATTCAGGAGAGAAGACCTTACAACTGTAAAACAGAAGGAAAAATTACCCTAAGTTTGAAGTAGTCAGGGCTCAGAATAAGATCTATGACATGTTGGGAAACTTATAGTCGAAGACAGCAAATTAGTAACATATAGTATTGTTACTGACTGTAAGAAAGAGACGTGTGCACTGCCAGTTTTTTCCCCTCACAGGTAATGCAAGATTCTCCATACTCCCTGAGTGTATAAGGACTGAAGAACCCCTTGTGTAACAATTTCCTTTTCAAGATAAACTTCACAAAAGGTTTCATTAATTATTTGGGATTCTTACAGCCTTTTTCATGGAGAATCTGGAAAAGAGAAGCAGCCTCCAGTCTCTTATGAAAATTGTGTTGATCTACTGAGTACTATTGCTTTGCACTTCTGGAAAATTTGGAATGAATGAATAAAACATATGCTGGACATAAATATTTTAAGACTGGAGGTATTTTCTGCAAAGGTATGCTGAGAGAAAATGTCTTTCAAAATGTGTCATAGCAGAATGCAAAGGGAGGGAGGGAATATCCTTTCTCCTCTGTATGAGGTCAAGGTTGTAAGATATTATCTTAAGACACAGATGGCTGATAACAGCTCCTTTTGGTACAAGGAGCAACCAGGAAACAAGGCTAGTGTACAACAACACTACATTCAAAGATCAGCCAACTGCTAGAGGGGGCTAAATCAAGTGTTTCAAGCAGAAGCTTTATTTGCACCACTATGCAAATATGGGCTTTTTAAAAAAAATAAGATATCCCTTCTCCTTTCAAAACTGTCTTTCTTTGTTCTCCACTATTCATCTTCTCTAACCAGTCTTTTAATCTATGAATTCATTTCTTCTTTAATAAATTCTTCGAACATCTGCAGAGTGTTCTACTCTGGAAAATGACAAACTCAGAAGAAACTGAGTACCTCTAATACTGAGGCAAGATGTAGTACAGGCATTTAGGGGCTATAATGTGAAGCTTGATCAAATAATGTCAATCAGACGTCAAGGAAAACCTATCAACATAAACACCTTTCAAGTCTATGCTCCAACTATAGATGCTAAAGAAGATGAAATTAAAAGCTTTTATACAAGCATCCAAGTGGATATTGATCATACACCAAAACAAGATTTGCTTATAATCACAGAAAAGTAGGAAACAAAGCAAAACCAAATGTTCTTGGAAAGTTCTGCAGAGTCAACAATCTATTTATTACAAATTCATGTTTCAACAAATCGACAAAGGGCTGTACACATGGGCATCACCAGATGGCCAATACAGATATCAAATAGACTACCTAATTGGATGCAGGAGATGGAGAAGTTGTATTATCTCTGCCAAAATAAAACCAGAAGCAGAAAAAATAATTAAAAGAATCCTAGAGCCAACAAATAATTTAAACAATATTCCTAATGAATTTGAAATCCACAAAAGGAACATATTTGCATTAGTAAACTCAATTGACTGTGAAACAGAAAGATTATGAATTGAAATCAGATATATTATTAGGGAAGAATGTAAAAAGGATATTTCTGTAGTAAAATAAATCAAATCTAGATGGATGATGGAAGAAACATTTAAAATTGTAAAGGACAAGTATGAAGCAAAAAGTGACAGAAATAAGATGAGAATCCTGCATCCAGCTTTTCAGTGACTGTTGCACAGAGACAAAGTTAGGTATTATAATAACTAGAGATGGGCTCATTTTTTTAAAAAAATGAATCACCAAATTCATTCAAAAATCACTAATTCATCAATTTATATTCATACGAATCAATGCCCCTGATGAAGATGAATCAATTAATTTTTAGTGATTTTTTATTCATTAATTTGTTTGGCTATAAAATGGTCCCTCAGGCACCAAGAGATTGCACGGAAGCTTCCTCTGACTCTCCTCTACAATTGTTCCAAGTTTGGTGAAGATTGGATTTCATATGTCCAAGTCATGCACCCACAAAGATTAATTTTTGCACCCTCCAGGAAAGGGCCCCCAGAGAAACCAAAATCACAGAGATGCTTCTACTGACTCTCCTCAACAATTCCTCCAAATTTGGTGAAGATTGGGTTTCCCCAAGCCAGCTGCTAAAGGGCAATTTCCTGGGGGGACCCACTTCGTGGGTGTATACCTTGGATGCCTGAAACTTAGTCTTCACCAAACTTGGAGGAATTGTAAAGGAGAGTCAGTAGAAACTTCTCTGTGATTTTGGTTTCTCTAGGTTCCTTTCTTGGTGGGGGCTACTTGGGGGTATATAACTCAGACATTCAAAACCCAAACTTCACTAAACTTGCAGGGCTTATAGAGGAGTGTTAGAGGAAGCTTGCAAATTTGGTGTCTCTATGTGCCTTGGGGGCTGTTTTATAGGGATTTGAAGTAAAAAATGAATTGACAAATCGATTCATCAATTCATTAAAAAAATCATGAATTCATAATTCATGATTCAACCGTGGGAAATCATGAATCAAAACGAATCACAATTTTTCTGATCTGTGCCCATCTCTACTAATAACCACTGCAAAGGAATAGAAGAGAACATCAATGAGAAAAAACAAGAGATCTCTTCTGAAGATCCAAGAAATCAAAAGCCTAGATTAGGAATGCTGGATGACCAACAGGGAAGCACACTATTTGACAAAGAGAAAATAAAAAGAAGGTGGAAAGTGTATACTGAAGACCTGTACAGAGGAGATAAAAAGATGACTGACTCCACTGAAGAGGAATCCTATGATGAAGATCCTGCAATTCTAAAAAATGAAGTAAAAGCTGCTCTGAAAGCACTAAAGAGAAAGAAATCACCAGGGGTAGGTGGAATACTAATAGAACTATTTCAAGCCACAGAGACTGAATCTGTAAAAATTCTAACAAGAATATGCCATGGAAAACAAAACAATGGCCCACAGACAGTAAATATTCAATATACATTCCAATCTCTCAGAAAGGAGTTGCCAAGAAGTGCAGTACTATCAGACCATTGCTTTAATTTCCCATGCAAAGTGATGCTCAAGTATTGCAACAAAGACAAAATTTTACCTTATATGGAACAAGAACAGCCTGATGTTCACACTGGATTCCAAAAAGGAAGAGGTGCTCAAGAACATATTCCAAATATCTGCTGGCCACTGGAGCACACCAAAGTATTTCAGAAGAAGACTACAGCAAAGCCTTTGACTGTGTGAATCATAAGAAACTTTGGGTTGTTCTGTAAGAAATGGATGTGCCTCAGCACTTGATTGTCTTGATGCATAACCTGTCTTGTGGGTAAGAAGCTGCTGTTAGGACAGAGTATGGAGAGACAGAACTGTTTCTCATAAGCAAAGAGAGACATGGGTGCATTTTATCCCTTTACCTGTTCAAACTATATGCAGAACATATCATACAGAAAGCCAGACTACATTCAGATGAAGGAGAAATGGAAGTTTGTGGAAGAAGCATCAATAATTTAAGATATGCAGATGACACCATCTTACTGGCAGAAAGCAGCAATGACTTGAAATGACTTTTAGTGAAAGTGAAAGAAGAAAGTGCCAAAGCAAGACTGCAGCTGAAAATTTAAAAGACAAAAATTATGACTACAGAAGAACTACACAACCTACCCATTCTGAGTCTGTGGTGGTAATGTTATTGAATCTCTGGAAAAACCAGTTCCTGTGAGTGTAGAAGCATAAGTGGATATAACCTGAGGGGAAAGGGGCTAAACAGTGCTATCAGAATTATTTCTGGAAAAAATTATTTGCCCACCCCCAATTTAGAGAACACAAAAAAGGAGAAATAATAGAATGCTATTATGAGAGAACAGAAACACTGAGCAATTTTACTGGTTTTGTTTTTTTTCCTTTAAAGGCACCAGTATAAATAATACAAAAGAAAACATTCATTATATATTTAGCTTTTATTTCCGATAAACATTTCACATTTGTTTATTCAACTAAATGTGGCACATAAACTACCCAATTTTAATTTTATTTTGCATCAACAAAGATCCAGAAGTATGATAAGTACTGAAAAACAAGGAGTAATAAAATGCCAAGCAGCCTTTCCTCATTTTTAGGTAGTACTGACTGTGCTTTGAAGCAGCTCCTTTAGTTATCACTCACGAGTGCATAATTTTTAATCTTGTAAATTTTGTTTTTCAAGTGCTTAATGAATGTTGACCCCTGAGAAGGAGAACCATTGATAAAACAACACACCGATGACATGTATGCTGCAGGAAGCCAGAGTTATTAAAGATCAAGAAGGTCATTGCTCTTAACTCTTATTCCATAGGACTGCAGTGGCATTCTCGTCGTCTCGTAAAGAATGATGAAAGTTGAGTGATAGCAGCAGGTAAGAGAAGCTGCATGTTCCATCCTCTGCCGATAGCTAGCAAGAGAAAAGATTGCCATCTTTAAAACCTCTAATCTTGCCCACCAAGATAAATAAAATGGGGGCCAATGTGAAATAACATTTTCCAGGATACCCTTCATTCTCTACATGAACGGTGGTCAAATTGCCTGTTCAACAGATTATATTTGAACGACATCTAGACATTTTGATCCTTTAACAGTTTCTGAAAAGAGTGTGACAGAAGCCTGTAGTTGTTCTAAGCAAGGGAAATCAGAGTGAAACATTTTGCGCTTATTTGAATTTATCAGTTGACTTTTCGTTTTCTGTCAGTCAGGGCATAGTAACGTTACACTGAAAAACCCACTGACAAGCTGTGCATAGAAACCTGAGATAGAATGCAAAGATAAAGGCTAAAATCCTGCACACATTTGGGTGGAAAGAAGACTCACTGATCCCAACAAAGCCTAGATGCAGGATTTGCACTGAGCTGCAAAACATTTCAAAAATGATTATCTTGTCTGAGGAAATGGTATTTCAGAATACTCAAGGCTACTGATAATGAACAACTATCTCTACTGTGTGAATGAAAAGAACATTTAAAGAGATGCATTCATTAAGTTCTGTCAAATTACTTATTACTCAGCCACCTCCCTTTGCCTTTGAATTTCTTTCCCCAGTGAGGAGATCAATGTAGTGGGAAGGAAGTTTTAAATGCCTTTACAGCGCATGGAACAATCACATGCCAGAAATCACTGGCGTGTGTATGCTTCATGTGTTTAGATTATTATAATGAGAAATAAGTGTGTTGTGGTTTCTCCAGAAGAGGTGACTGGGAGGTGATGTAACTGATTTACTATAAAAAAGAGTAGATTACGTTACAACAACTAATACAATTGATCACGTCTACAGCACTTTATTCTTTGAACTTCTGATTCTATTTGCCTCATGGCACAACGGTTAAACTGCCATACTGCAGCCAAAACTCTGCTCACAACCCCGGTTCAATCCCAGGTAGCTGGCTTGAGGTTGACTCAGCCTTCAATCCTTCCAAGGTCAGTGAGTAACCAGCTTGCTGGGAGGGGGGGCAATTTGTAGCCTACATAATTAAATTGTAAATTGCTAAAGAGTGCTTTAAGCTCTGTGGGGCAGTATATAAGCAGCACACTTTTTTCTTTTATTACTGTAGAAAAGCAGGGATTCAGCATATATGAAAATCTGGATTCTGCTTATGTCAGTGCACATATTATTCCCAATGGTCTTTTTTCAAAAAAAAAAAAATGGGGCCATGGCTTTATATCTCATCATTTCTGCTTCGAACCTTACACTTTGTTTTAGAAGTCTTACTTAGCTAGGGATAGTTAATGTGGCTATTTTGTAAACATTTTACTATTATGCTCTTATGGAATGTGTTTAAAATTGATTTGGTTTTTTTAAAAGCTTTTTTTTAAGAGAATGGTTATTACTGTATTGTGAGTCATCTGGATTATTTTTAGGTAAGGTGGGGTGAAAATGAATAGATAAATATTTCATATTACATTCTAAGGGGATTGCATTCCCCTGTGACTACATTAAAATAACAATAAATGTGCCAGAGATCCAGTAACGAATTTTTCAATAAAAATGTAGTTTGATCCAAAGAAGAGGCTATGATATATCACAATATGTATGGGTAAAGAACTAAGAGAGACACAAGTTGATTTAGAATATAAAGTACATGCAGAATTCATGTTAACTGACAGAGACACTATTTGGGATAAAGACTTACTTTTTGATATATGTGACTACAGTGACGTTTTGTTCTGAGTTATGACACCTGTGTATAACCCTGCTGCTAAAGAGTATTGCTTGTATTTGCCATTGCCTCTGTTCTGTTCCACTCAGAATGTTCCAGCCAATGGGAGAGAGGAAGCAATCCTAGATGACTAACCCTTCTCCTTTAACACCACTGTCATCTCCCCCATTGTTTAGGAAGGTTATGCAACCCTCCAAAGAAGAGGAGTGGTGGAGACAGAGACAACTGGGGAATCAAAACCAGCAAATATTGGCTGCTTCTCTGTTCTGCATTTCTGTGAATAGAAACACTCTGCTGGATCAGAATTCTCCCATGGATGGAGGAAGATGGATCTTGGATTTAATACACAATAAAGCTCAGTGGCAGTTCAATGATCCATAGGGTCCCTTCCAGCTCTGCAGCTCTAAGATGATGATATATCTGCGTTTTTTTCTTCAGAGGAAGGTCCCAGATATACTCATTTTTAAATGAATACAGATACAATTAAATTCTGTCAGGAAATCATGAATCCTATAGATTCCAAAATACATTGTTGTTGAAAAAGAAATGTGATGTGCATGCACATTCACAAAAGGTGACAACAATTAAAGTACACAGAGTGGTTGTCCAATGCCAAGAAACCCAGGTTAATTCCATCTGCTGAGTAAAAATAAAAGAAAATCTGTATACCACCTGAAGAGTTTCATACAATACAGGCTTGAAAAGGGGAATAGTTTCTGTAAAAATCCAGATAAGACATCCATTCGTTTGGAATCATTTTGGGGTTTGTGCTTCATTTGGAATACCAGTAGCATGCAAACACACAGTATAAAGAATATGAGATGGAAGAAGAGGAGTTACAATTTTTACAGAAGATTTGGTTTCATAAGTGTGCTTTAAAGAAATGCAATGCTTTGTGCCATACATGATAATTAACATCCAAAGCTAAAACCCAGCACTCTGTATTTTCAGAGCAGATTCATTGCTAAAAAAAAAATTATCACTTACCAACATTATGCAGAAATATTTGTAGGCTGAAAGAGTAACCCCTACCCATTTTCTGGGTGCCTGTCAGGCTGCCACCAGATGACTTGTCCCATGAGAATGAGTCAGAGCCTCCTGAACCCAACATGGATGAAGGGTTGCCAGATCCAACAAATCCTCAACCCTCTGAAGTTTAGAAGATCCATTCTCCAGATGACAAAGGGCTATTGGTGAACCAGGAGCCTGAAGCCCCCAGATGAAGTCAGCAGTGGGTCAGAGATAGAGGGAGTTGTGCCCCTTCCAGACCAATCAAATTCTGCATAGCAAAAGCCTGTACAGATCCACAAGAAGAAGTGCTTGGCTGTAGGGAAACTCTCATTTGGGAAAGGGGTTTCCTCACGGTCTGGTGGTCACCTTGAGGGTAAGCTCTTCCTCATAGGGAAGACAGTAGACCAAATCCTGTGGCTGTGCTCTCCTACCAGCTGACCAAATGCCTGCAGCTGAGCTCAGGGAGGAGCTCAGGTATTCCAGCTAGATAGATAGATAGATAGATAGATAGATAGATAGATAGATAGATAGATAGATAGATAGATAGATAGATAGATAGATAGATGATAAGCAAGCAAGCAAGCAAGCAGCTAAGTGGTATGTATACATTTCTTGTCTTTCACTGTATAGTCTACTGTGCGGCTGCTGGCAGTCTATTCTCTCCCTCCCACCACCAACTCCCACAGGGGGAAATCTCATCAGGTTACTCCTTCTATAGTGTGTTTTCAGATCACAAAGCATGATCAGCCAGAAAAGCTGCAAAATGAGGAAGCGATAGGGAACAGAAAGAATCAAACAGAAGCCGCACCCTCAGCTGCCTTGGAATCTTACAGTAAGCTCAAAAACTATAACCAAAAGATATTCGAAATGGGTCAGAGAATGAGACAAAACCGTTGAAGCCCCTTTTGTGGAGAGATAAAAGCTTGGGGGAGTTCAGATGGTCAATTATGCCGCAACAGTAGCCTCAATTTTTTTCCTGGAGCTGTTGTAATATTGCCCTTCTTCCTATTTCCTGGATGTCTAATGCGAAAGGTACTTATAGAGACAATGTTTTTCAACCTAGACCTATCCAAATAGGGAAGGTCTGGGGAAATCCTGAGTTCTGAAGAATGACAAGGTTGAGCCAAAATTTCTTTTGCAACCCCCTAGAAGTAGAAGGCCACTTCAAATAATTTCTTCCAAAATTTATTGAACCCACTGTTTCCTGACTTTTTTGTGTGTGTCTGCCTCCCCACCCCCTGACACTGGTAAGCCCAAGAACAACAATGGCTTTGAGAATTTGTTGAGGAGTTTCTTCTTCCTCTAGGAAAAAAAATCCAGTGTAATTACCTCCCCAGTTTCTCTGCACACAAATAAGAGGAGAATTTTGAAATGCCATTTGTGCATAGGCTATAACAAATGGCCTCCAGTGGCAACAACTTAAAGATACAGCTGAAAGATAAGAAGTCTGCCACCACTGAAGTCCTGTAGAATGGTGGTCCCCAAGCTTGGGCCTCCAGATGTTCTTAGACTTCAACTCCCAGAAATCCTGGCCAGCAGAGGTGGTGGTGAAGGCTTCTGGGAGTTGTAGTCCAAGAACATCTGGAGGCCCAAGGTTGGGGACCACTGCTGTAGAACACTGTAGAACAGTGTTTTAATGCCCATTCCTTCACTATGGTAAGTTTCAGAAAATGGGTGAACCAGAAGGAAAATGTGAGAACAAAATGTACTGCCTTCCAGTTTTTTGAAGAAGTCCCTAAATCTTCACTAAGAACCATTATAGAATCTTCAAAGGAATACTAATTATGAGATATACAAAACTGGGATCACCTATAAATGCACATGATCTATTCCCTGGAACAGATAAACACAGAACACAAGCTGATTCCAATATAGCATAACACTGTAATTGTTGTGTTCATGTTAACAATGCTGGTTTACTATTGCTGGATAACTGCCAAAACTCAAGACTCAATATATGAGAGGTGATTCACAGGAATCATGGAAGGATATAAAAATAGAGAGAAAAAATTAGAAGCCAAAGTATGTTTCTTGAACTTTTATGCATCAGTGTGTAACAGCTCTTGGAATAAACTCTAAATAAGACCATATGTTCCTGGACTGTACACAGTCAACATCTGTTGAGTATGATGAAAATCTTGTCCTTTGGACTTGTTAAATAGCAGAGTTGAAGTATATTTTTTGTAATGAACACTTCAGCACTTAGCAAGTTCAGAAACCTTCAGTATCATCAGCCATCGGTTCTTTGAAGGAAATGTTGACTTTTTCAGTTTCTCTCTGAGAAGTGCTTGTTCACTGTGTTAACTTAGAAGAGCGCTGTGTGGAGTGCTCATTCTATCGTGCTTGCTAATGAAGGAGGTGGAGAAAAATGCCATTGTGTCTGTTAGTTGGTGTGCAAATGTCATCCTCAAATGAGTGGCGCCTTGACCTGTGAAAGGAAGATGTTCATGTTGCCTTTGCAAGTGATTTCAAAAATCTTGCTCATATGCATTTATCTCTGTTAAATATCCTGATTATTCTGAAGTCCCTTCTCCAGGTAGCTTGAAGGCCATTGAGCAATGAGTCTTCCTAATACATCATAATTAGAGAAACACCTGTGCAAACTGATAGGTTCCAAACCCTTGTGGAATATCCCAGAGTGGCCAGCAACCCTCAAACATTCTTCATCACAATATTGCAAACTGAGAACCAAGTATAGGTTTATTAACACAGGGAACCAATTCTTTTCCAGTATTTGTTAAAAGGTTTTTAGGACCATATATTTCCAAATAATAAAACATATTTTTAAAACACACCCATTTCATCCTTCCTGAAATGCCAATAGACTTATTCCTCTCCAATTGAAGAATAATTCAGGGCTATTTTCTTAGAATATATAATTGTGCAACACAATATGTGCATATAAGAATAACTGAGATGTGTTATTTACATAATAAAACATTGTAACCAATCAGATTCTGTCTCATGCTAGCCAAAGGGTGTTTGAAGGAGTTAACTACCAGATAGAAGAAGTGACAGTTAAGATGAGGCTTATTCTGCTTGTTCTGTTTGTCTGTTAGTATCAAGCTTTTCTGTTGAAAAGTTGTGGGGGTTTTTTTTTCACTTATTCTGACTGCTGTTAGTATATTATTAAGGAAGAAGTTGTGAAACTATTATAAGTCTGTCAAGCCCAAATCTATGCTAAGTAAAATGTTCAAGTACTGTTAGTTTATTTTTCAACATGTTATACAGTAACCATTCTTAAAGTTCTATGATGACTAAATGAATATTATTTCAACTGCTGGCACCGACAAGCTCATATATGTATGCCAAGGGAGAATCTATTCATGGTTTTTTTAATACTCACACTTGATTCGCTCTCTCTCTCTCTGTGTGTGTAAACTCTCATAAATGTCAACATTTTTAGCTCCCATCCTGCCCCCTCTTGACTATTTATGCGGGGCCAGTATGTTCTAGATTATTAAGAAAAATTAACCTGTCTGCATAAGGATATTCCATACTCTGTAAGAAAGAGTGTGCAGTAACTCCAAGTGCTTAATTTCCTTCTCATTTCTCCTCCTACCACTGCTTGAAACTGTGTGGAACTTTCTGCTATTTCTGTCATTTTCATTCACATTCAAGTATGTGTGTGGAAAGCCTGAAGGCCACCAAACCTGCTGCCTGTGGCTAATGAGCAGAAGGAATAATTATCCCTTTTGACTCAATCAGTATGATATCTAGGAAGCATGGAACAATTAATGCATCCGCGTGGAAAGGAACTGCTTTTACCAGAAATCAGTCTTAACAATGGCATATCAGGTATGCAGTCTGCAATCTTATTTTACTGCATTTATTTTATTTCCATGGCTGCATCTCATTATAATTCCATCTTTAGTTTACACTGCCATATGTTCACTCCTACTTCAATGACAATTGTGTGTGCTTTCCTAAAGAATGTTTTGCAGACAGCTCTTTAATCAGATTTATATATTTCCCATTATGAATGCTACATTGTTATTTCCTCTCCTTGTCTTTCAATCCATGATCTCAATCGGTCATTAATGTTAGTAGCCTTTCACATCTAACATTATCTTCTATTTTTATATATGTTCTATTCCCGATCATTATCTGAAATGTTGTATAAAACAGAGCCCAACACTAGCCCTGTTAGCATCCCCATTGGAAAGCCTCCTGCGACCACCACTCACTACATTCTTGTTTACACTCCATTTGACAGTGCTGTTATCCTGACTTTTCCCCCATTATCATTCAAATATGATTTTATGAAGCAATGCCCTGATGAATGTTAAATACATCATGCATTGTGTGCTGCTTGTTCTTTATCCACTAATTAAGAAACGTGAATATGCTCTTGAAATTGTATGGCCTACTTTATTGCTTCCTTCTGTTTCATTTATTTATTGGATGTATATCCCACCTCTCTTCCAAAAGACAACTAGATGATAGATAGATAGATAGATAGATAGATAGATAGATAGATAGATAGATAGATAGATAGATAGATAGATAGATAGATAGATAGATAGATAGATAGATAGATAGATAGATACCGTGTTTCCCCGAAAATAAGACAGGGTCTTATATTAATTTTTGCTCCAACAAAACGCATTAGGGCTTATTTTCAGGGGATTTTTTTTCATGTACAACAATCTACATTTATTCCAATAGGTAGGTAGGTAAGTAGGTAGGTAGGTAGGTAGGTAGGTAGGTAGGTAATTCCACAAATGCACAAATTCTCTCTAAAACCAGTAAAAAAAGCAATTTTTGCACTTTCTTGTTTTGCACATGAAAATGTGATAATTGACTATTTACTTACATCCCTAAGAATGAAGAAAAAGCACTGCAACTTCAGCTTTCCTCACTCCAGGCCTTACCTTCTGCTATTCTGCGAACCTAGGCAGGCAAAGCTAGATCCATCACCGATTCCAATATCTCACTCACAAAGGTCCTGAACATACAGACCTCATATTTAAAATGGAACACACCTGTTCCAGATCACATCTTGGGCAGGTTTTAAGATTCCAGGTTTTAAGATTCCAGCTGTTGTTTTTTGCATTCACCCAAACTGGCATTCAGCAACAGTTTTTGTCAGCTGAAGGTCTATCATCAAGGCTATCCAGTTTCATTAGATGTGCCGTCATTCTGTTATAGATTCTCACAATATTCTTTACAAAATTATTAAATCTGCCACCTTCAGGAGGAAGAAATGAAAGATTTACAGACTCTGGCTATGCAACATTGCTCTTCTTTTCCCTCAGTGAAACCTTTGAAAACTCCTCATAATTTCATTTTTTCCTGACCAGTGCATATGGAAAAGAAACCTACAGCTAAATCAATTTTTCTTTTTAGTATTTTTGGGCCACCTCACCTACAGTCCAGGAATGCTATTATATCATCTATATCTGTACCTATATCCATATCTATATCAGTGTTATACTTTTAAAAAAGCCTGTATATCTCTTCTTTACATCCTTTTAATGAAATGTTCTTCATTTCCTAATTGCCCACATTCCATTTATTTTTAATACAAAAGATTCCCTGTTAAAAGGCATTTGGTAACTTGTAGAATCATCATTTATTTCATTTCCTTCCTCATTTATTGATGAAACTTCTGTCTCTTTTTTCCTGGCATATTAAATGCTTCCTTCTTAATCCTTTTGATTCATTTTGCCCATATGTTCACTCTCCCTATTCCTTTCTGAACATCTTTGGGCATGCCTTTATAAAGGCTCTACTCAGTAAGAAAAGGCCACATCACTGAGGCCCAAGGTCTTTAATTTCTCAGATGAGGAATGACAGAGCTTCAGCTCAGTGGGAAGCTACACCCTTTCCCACTAGCCCTTTCATTCTTCTAAGCTTGGACATGGTTTGTGGTTTCTCATCGCTATCACAGAGAATCTCAAATCACCATTCAAAAAGGCAAAATAAGTCAGAGAGAGACGGAGGGGAGAGAGATTTTAATTTGCTGTTTCTTGCCTGACTATTTTGAATGTGTGTTTTCAAGCAACATATAATATGTAACCCAGGCATTTTGAAAAATATGGCTGTAGCTATTCTAATTACTTTTTGGAAAATGCTGGCAAGAGGCTGTGGAAATGATAGTGAAATGATCTCTAAATTTCTTGGTCTTCTGATCTGGAGTCTCTTCAGTGGGAGGACAGTGGCCTAAAAATGAAATTAAATAAATAAATAAACTATGCTGTCTCAACAGGACATGATGCCTCAATGTGGAATCTTAAAACCTCACAGGATTTCTTGCCTTCACTAAAGAGCATGACAAAATGGTCTCTCTAAACTGTGCAAAATTTCTCTGGTTGTCTTTTCCCTTTGAGAAGCAAAGTGCAGTTACAAAGCAAGCACATAAATGCTGGCCACGTATTAAGAAACATGCAAACAACCATCAAGTGCTTCACATTCTTAAAGCTCTAGTCATCCTTGTTTGAGATAATAAATGCCTTTGTGTAGTTTTGTGTAAGACACACAATGATGAATGGTGATGGAGTTGGAAGGGCCTACAAGGCCATCAAGGCCAGTCCCCTGATCAGTGCAAGAATCTGAATCAAAGTATATCTGACAGATGGTAGTCTAATTTTCTCTGGAATGGCTCCAGCGTTGGAAAGCTCACCACCTTTCAAGATAACTGATTCCATTCTCACAGTGGTGTAACAGTTAAGACATTTCTCTTGATATTCAACTGATATTCAATATGGCTTCCTGTAATTTCAACCCATTATTCCAAGTCCTGCACTTTAGGATGACTGAAAACAGATTCTGGCCCTCCTCTGTATGACGATCTTTCAAGTGTTTGAAATGCTTTCATATCTCAGCATCACTCTTCTTTTCTCAAGGCTAAACAAGCCCAGTTGTTTCCATCTTTCTTCATACAGTTTGGTTTCTAGTTCCCAATCATCTTTGTTACCCTCCTTGGAACTTGTTCCAGTTTGTCTGAATCCTTCTGAAAGTATGGTGTCCAGAACTGGGAAACAGTTTTCCAGATGAAATATAACCAGTGCCAAATATAGGGGAACTAGTACTTAATGGGATTTGGAGACTATACATTAGTTAATGCGTCCTAAAATAGCATTTGCCTTTTTTGCAGCCACATCATACTGTTGGCTCAGCTTCAGCTTCTGGTTTACAATAATCCCAAGATCCTTCTTACATGCAATATTACTGAGCAGAGTATACTCCATCTTGTAACTGTGTGTTTGAATTATTTTTTCTAGGTGTAGAACTTTTCATTAATTCCTGCTAAATTTCATTCTGTTGTTTTCAGCCCAATGCTTGAGACTATCAAGGTTGTTTTGAATTTTGTTTCCAGTCTTGAGAGCCATACCATCAAGTTTCAGTTATCTCTGTCAAGTCATATTTATCCTCCTGAACTAAGATTTCAAGTTCCTGTTTGTTCCCCATACTCCTGGGTTCCTATATAGGCACTGGAGATTGTGTGAATTGTAACCTGCTTTCCTTTTTACATTTTTATGAAGATTATTATTAGGCCCCATTAGAGCTTTTTATTCTGTTCCTCTTAATATGTATAAGCCTTCATCTGTCTGTACCTTTGAGTTTGTGTCTTTCTCCTCTTTCCAATTCAGATTAAAGCCCTCCTGATAAAGTTCTTCGTGTTGTGGCCAAACACATTCTTCCCAGTCTGTGGGAGTTGCAACCTTTCACTTGCCAGCAGCCCATCTTCCAGGAAGTGAAGCCCGTGGTCCCAGAATCCAAATTCCTCATGCCAGCACCACCTTCATAGCCAGATGTTCATCTGGAATATTTCCCTTTCCCTTTCTGTTCCTTTCTAGAGTACTGGTAGGATGGCCAAGAAGACTATCTGGGCCCCAAAATCCTTGAGCTTCCTTCCCAGAGCTTCAAAGTCTGATGAGATTTTTTCATTGTTCGTCTTGGCTGTGTCATTTGTACCCACAATGGATGAGAAGAAAGGGATATGCATCCATGGGTTTTATGAGTGATGGCAATCCTTTCATCACATCCCTGATCCAAGGAGACAGCATACCTAGTGGATCTATGGATCTTCATGGCATATTTCAGTTTTAATCTCACACGGTAGGGAGTTTCCTTCTCCTGCTACTCTCCTCTTCTTTTTGTTGGGTGTGGATTTAATGATTCTGCTTGGATGAGCATCACCCTCTCTCACTCTCTCTTCTGAAGACCCACAGGGTCTTCAGAATGTTTTCCTCTTCATGTTGTCTGCCAGACGCCTCTTCAAGAATCTGAAAGTAATTTTGCACTTCCACTGATAAAGAGTCTTTTCCTTTCTTTGCTCCTAAATGTGACCCTTTTCCATGGTGCTTCCTCCACTATATTTATTCTCTCCTCACTATTCTCATCCTCTGCTTTGTCTTGCTGTTCTTACATCTCCAGTGCCTCTCTTGACTGCTGTTGCTTGAGAGTTCTGTCTATGTATTCTTCATAGCCAGACAAAGTTCTGTCTATGTATTCTTATAGCCTTCAGTACAAAAACTCTACCAAGAACACCAGGCAATTCCTTGTCATCCTAACCAGCAAAGGGAAGCATGTTGTAGTTCCTCTTTGCACAGTATGTACAATGACCACCACACCACTCAGAACACATTGCATTTTGTCTGAGTTTTGAAGCAGGGGCAGACCTGGTTTGTACATTGATCAGAGATTTCAGACCATACCGGGGATCTTCAGTAAGAATCATTCCAGAGACCCTGGAGTGTTCCTGCTAATAAGTATTTTCAATACTAAATATCTCATTTGGTATAAGGCAGCTTTCTATGCTCTCATGTTCCTTGCCATCTTCACATGCATGGATAACCCAAGTGAGTATATACATCATTACAGTATATATTAAACAATGGCCCAAGTAACACATTATGTGCTAATCTAGACTCCATATATGTTTTACATATATATGCATTTTAGTTATGCACATATATTATGCATTATTTTTAAAAAGAATCTGAAGCTTGCTGTTTCCTCCCAGCAATAGGAAACTACATTTGTTAATAGTCTTGCAAACCACAAATTGGATACATTCATAAGAAAAAAGGGAGGGTTAATTAGAATGTATTTTCTTCTCTAGCTGGCCATAGAGGGGCATGGGTCACTATCTGGGCTGTTCTTCACATAGCACAATGACTAGAATCAGTATGCTGATGAGTTATGTGGTTTCAGAAGGGCAAGTACTTAAACATGCCCTTGACTCTGGCAAGCTCCCCTTATCGTAGGCGGTTTCATACTAGTTGTGAGGTTACTTATGCAACCAGTTTGGGTGATCAGTTACATAATAAAGAGCCAGCTGGAGCAGGGTAGCACTTGCACAATTATAATTCCACTCTGAAAGGATATTGGCCTAGCCTTAATAATGTCAGCTATAACTATAACCTGACAGATATCACCTGGACTCCAAGTCATAGCGGCACACAGAAGATGAAAGTACATTCAGCTCAGAGATGCAGAAGTTGGAAGAATGTCTATTATACATTCTTCTCTCCTTTGCATCATCCCTGCTGCAATACCTATGAGTCACCAAGCATTTTTTATCCACCTGTAACCTCTTACCCACAATAATATTCTTTCTAGCCTTCTGCTAACAAGGCAAACTGTTCATTTTCTTTTAAAATTCTATCTACTTATCAGCCATACTTTAATAATCTATGCCACGAATATCTATGTGGGCACTCCACTCTGATGTTACCTTACCACAAACAATAAAAGTCGGGGGTGGTGTTAACATGTTATTTCTTTTGGAGGACAGAGCATAGCATTGTTGTAGAGAAATTCTGTTTCTTTGTGACAGTAGACATTGCAGAATCAACAGGGAGACTGAAAAGTCTAGCCCTATTGGAGTGTGATAGCCTGAATTCATGCAGGGCTCTTAGCATGGTGGAGATTGGAAAGTGTGTATGTCATTCACCCAACATACACATCCCACCAGGAAGTTACACAGGTCTGATTGAGCGCAAGCACCTGAAAAGGCACCTTTAAAATGGGTTCAACTGGCCACAGTTCTGGACTGGGTGAGGAAGAAAAGGATGAAGCTGAATCAGACAAGATGGAGTTCATGTTATTGGGGGGTCTGTCTACCTGTCTGGGGCTATCTCCCCTAAACTTGGGGGGGTTACCCTCCTTATAAAGGACCAGGTGCACAGTCTGGGCATGATTCCATACCCAGTGTTGACCATGGAGAAACAGGTCTCCACTGTGGTGCATTCTGCCTTTGTCCAACTTCAGCAAATTGTCCAGCTCCATTGCTACCTAGATGTGAGGTGCCTGGCAACATTTGTCTACACACTGGCAGTCTCAAACATTGACTACTGTAATGCACTCTACATGGGGCTTCCCTTGAAGCTGGTATGGAAGCTTCAAGAGATCCAGAATGTGGTGGCCAGACTGATTGTTGGGGTGAGGACCCACAGTTGATATTATTTCAATTAAAAGCCTTCTGGAAAAGGAAGGTTTTGACCTGGCGCCGAAATGTCATCAGTGTCAGCGCCAGACAAATCTCAGTTGGGAGGGCATTCCATAGTCTGGGGGCAGCTGCCGAAAAGGCCCTTTGTCTACAAGCCATCCCTCTTACCTCCTTGAGGGACGGCTCTTTCAAAAGGGCCCCCTGGCTAGATCTTAACTGCCGGGTAGGTTCATATGGAAGGAGGCGGTCCTTCAGGTATCCAGGGCCCAAGCCATTTAGGGCTTTATATGTCAAAACAAGCACTTTGAATTGGGCCCAGGGAGCAACTGGTAGCCAATGTAATTTAAACAGAATCGGCTTGATGTGTTCCCTAGCGGCCCCACCACTCACCAGCCGCACAGCTTGATTCTAGACCAGTTGCAGTCGCCGGACTGTCTTCAAAGGCAGCCCCATGTAGAGTGCATTACAGTAATCTATGCAAGATGTTACCAGTGCGTGTGTAACTGTCATAAGACTCCGCTTGTCCAGGTAGGGCCGTAGCTGGTATAATTTCCGCAGCTGAAGGAAGGCGCCCCTGGCCACCGAGTCCTGGGCTTCCAGTGTTAGACTGGGGTCCAGGAGCACCCCCAAGCTGCGGACCCTGTCCCTTAGGGGGAGTGTAACCCCATTCAGGGCAGGGAAATGGCCCTCCAGCCTGTCCGGCGAAGCACCCACTAACAGCACTTCCGTCTTGTCTGGATTGAGTTTCAATTTATTAACCCTCATCCAGTCCATTATCAGGTCCAGACACGAGTTCAGCACAGAAACCGCCTCACCTGGATTGGTGGAAAACGAGAGGTAGAGCTGAGTATTGTCAGCATATTGCTGACTCCTCAGCCCAAACCTCCTGATGACCTCTCCCAGCGGTTTCATGTAGATGTTAAACAGCATGGGGGACAGTATCGAGCCCTGAGGAACCCTATGACATAAACGCCATGGGACAGAGCAACTGTCCCCCAGCACCACCTTCTGGACACGGTCAGCCAGGAAGGAGCGGAACCACCGTAAAGCGGTGCCCCCAACTCCCAACCCAGCCAGCCTATCCAAAAGGACACCATGGGCGATGGTGTTGAAAGCCGCTGAGAGGTCCAGGAGTATCAACAGGGTCACACTCCCCTGTCTCTCTCCCAGCAAAGGTCATCACACAGGGCGACCAAGGCAGTCTCCATACCAAATCCCGGCCTGAAACCCGATTGAAATGGATTCAGAAAATCCATTTCATCCAGCAGCGCCTGGAGTTGCCCGGCCACAACCCGCTCCAACACTTTGCCCAAATAAGGGAGGTTCGCCACTGGTCGGTAGTTAACCACCAGCCTTGGGTCCAGGTTAGGAATTTTTAGGAGTGGCCAAATTACTGCCTCTTTCAAGGCCTCCTGGACCCAGGTGCGAACCCCCCTGGCAGATCTTCCAATTAGCCAAGATGGGCAAGGGTCAAGCGGAGTGGTGGTAGAACGGACAGATCCAAGCACCCTGTCCACATCCTCAGGTATCAACAATTGAAACTCATCCATTAATACTTGACCTAAGCACGGCACACTGGACACATCCTCTGATTCTGCAGTAACGGTGGAGTCCAACCCACTGCGAATCTGAGCGATTTTTCCCTCAAAATGGATGGCAAACTCATCACAGCGAGCTGATGAGCAGTCCGGGACCTCCACCGGATTTCCCGGTTGAAGGAGATCCCGGACCACCCGAAACAGCTCTGCTGGACGACATTCTGAGGAAGCAATACGGCTGGAGAAATATTGCTGTTTCGCCAGCCGTATTGCCACGAAATAGGCCCGATAATGGGCTCTAAGTCGTGTTCAATCGGACTCCCAGCAGGATTTCCTCCACCTGCGCTCCAGCCATCTCCCCTCTCGCTTCATCGCCCGCAGTTCAGAAGTATACCAAGGAGCTGTCTGGGCTCTGCGTGCAGGGAGAGGGCGCTTAGGCGCAATTGTGTCAACCGCCCGGGTCATCTCCCTATTCCATAGGGTGACCTGAGCTTCAACAGGAGCACCGACCATATCAGACGGATAATCCCCCAGAGCATTCAGGAAACCATCTGGATCCATTAGTCTCCGAGGGCGGATCATTTTAATAGATCCCCCACCCTTGCAGAGGGGAGAAGAAGCTAATAGACTAAACGTGACCAGGAAGTGGTCTGACCATGACAATGGGGTCACAACCAGCCCCTCCACATCCAAACCACCATCTTCCAGTCCCGTTGAGAAAACCAGGTCCAAGGTATGGCCCTTCTCATGTGTCGGGCCGATAACACATTGAGACAGCCCCATGGTTGTCATGGTGGCCATGAAGTCCTGAGCCGCCCCAGTCAAGGCAGCCTTGGCATGGATGTTGAGGTCCCCCAGCACCAACAGCCTGAGAGTCCTCAACACCAGGTCCGAGACTACCTCCGTTAGCTCAGGCAGGGAGACTGTTGGTACGCAGCAGGGTGGGCGGTACACCAACAGAATCCCCAATCTGTCTCGTAAGCCCAACACACAATACAGGCCCTCAAGACCTCCTCTCAAAGGGATAGGAAGCCTGGTCAAGGAGATAGAACTCCTATAGAATATAGCGACTCCCCCTCCCCGACCCTCTGAGCGACATTGGTGCTGGACCGAGTACTCAGGCAGACACGCTGATGACATTTCGGCGCCAGGTCAAAACCTTCCTGTTCCAGAAGGCTTTTAATTGAAATAATATCAACTGTGGGTCCTGATGGCAATTTTTAGAGTATATATTTTAATTGCATTTTAATTGTTTTGTCTTTTTATTGTATTTTAATTGTTGTAAGCCGCCCAGAGACCTTTGGGTAGTGTGGGCGGCATATAAGTTAAATAAATAAATAAACTCTGGTTCACTTGCACTGGTTATCAGTCTGCTTCATTGCCGGGTTCAAGGTTCTGGTTCTAACATATAAAGCCCTAAACAGTTCAGGACCTTGTTACTTGTCTGAACGTCTTCTGCCTAGTTCAGCTGCCCATCTGACTCAGTCCTCACAGACCTCACACCTGGAGGTACTGACAGCTCAAGAATCACAGAAGATGTCACCTAGAAACGATTTTCTCAGCAGTGGTACCCCACTTGTGGAATCCTCTGCCACAGAATTTACAGCAGGCACTCTCCTTCTGCATCTTTAAAAAGCACCTAAAAACAAGTTGTTTATGGAAGCTTTTGGAAAGGTTCTCCCCAATTAATTGGGACAATGGAGGAAGGAAGAGAGGACTATTGCACTGTGTGTTCTGAAATTTGTATTTGCCGCCATCTTGGTTTGTGTGTTTATTTTTGGGATAGTCAAATGTTTTAGACCAATTTCATAATTTATGTTTCTTTTCTTTGTAGTACACTGCTCAGAGTAGTGATTTGCTAGATGGGCAGTATATAAAATGAATAATAAACAAATAAATACATTCACCTGAAAATCCTTATTGTGCTTACATGATCAGGAGTTTGGTTGTCAAGGCTGCTGATTAGCATCTCTGCTGATGATCATGCAAGTGCTCTAAGCATAATCAAGTGAATGTTGTGAAAAAGCACCTCTTCAGACCTTTATACTGAGCCCAAGAAGGTCTGTGTGGCTTCCAGATGGCTGGGGAAAGGTTAAGGTGGGCTATACTTCCATCCTCATGTCTCCACTTTGCTTAAAGTCTTATACAGTTTCAGACTGTAACAACTGGATAGGCCTTCTGTGTTTCATAGTTCTGTGTTACTATAATGCTTCAGTGGCTCTTTCTGCAATCCATTTCACCCATCATGTATGAAAATCAGAACTCTTTCTGATTGCTTAAGCATAGCACTCCCGAGCTCTAAATCTGATGATCTTTAAAACCACATGTATTCTGATGTGATCACTCAAAAAATTGTAAAGTATCCAAAGTAGCCTTCCTTTTAACCAGCACATTTGTTGAAAACAATTGGATTAGCAAATAAGGCTTAGCCTTTGGCCATCTAGCCTTTGAACTTTATATATTAGCACAAAGTATTAATTATAAATTTTTTATAACATGTATTCATAAAAATACTTTCAAAAAGATTGCAACCTCAAAGACACTTCGCTGGGATAAATTTTGTTGAATATAGTGTGACTTCTTAAATATTAATTATGATTAACAGTATTTAATATTTATTTCTTTTTATATGTAGATCCTAAACATAAACTTCTCTGCCTTTCAAGTAAGTTTACATCATTCTGCCAATTAGCCACTCTCACTGATTATACCAGGCCTAAACATCTTTGCCCCAGCCATACAATACCATCTTAGTCAAGCTTCAACACCTTAAAGAGGTAAGTACTGTGAAATCTTTGAATAAATTCAGTAGAGAGCTACACCTGTCAGAAAGTAACATTGAACAGTCCCTTCTCTGTGCAAATGGAGTATACATTTTTTTTATTCCAATTGGATAGCTGTATTTTTCCCTGAAAGTAAATTAAACGACACCATTTGATTCCTTATTCCATGATTTTACTGTAGGCATTTGTTTCACAATGCAATGGAAATGCATTCTTTTGTGGTAAGATGCAATTCAGTTATTCCAGTATTTTTCTCCTACTAGTAACAATTCAGGTAGCTACTCTTGGGAAATCTTTTGTCTCCCCAGACAATTTATAAAATCTCTGTTGCTAAACTCACCTTTCAAAGTAGGACTAGTCTTCTTTTACATTAATTCTTTTCTAGTTATTTTCCTCATACTCTTAGAAAGCAACATATGTTTTGGGGGTTCTGCATAAGGAATTTACAGCATGTGGCTTCATAGATCCAGGGTGCCCAAATGTTTCCCTTCAGAGTCCCTCAGGTCCCTAATCCAACCCCAGAAAATTGTTTTTCCTTCAAATTGGCTCAAAAATTCCCTTTGTGCTCTCTAGGGGTTAGGAGGGACAATATTTCCACATTTTGAGTGCCCACAGCATCTCTGGGGTCCCATATACAAACACCAAAAGCTTTTGAATATTTAAAATATGTACATAGGGTACAAAATGGTTTGTTCTGTTATGAAAATATTCTTGTAAGAATAAAGATTTGATGATGGATTTGTTAGAGAGGGTGTGGCCCTCTAAATTCCAGGAATGGTATGTGTGATCTCCAGACATCTTGAGGTTGCTTATCCCAAATTATAGCATTTTAATCAATCGTGCACCATATTTAGATCAATGAGTAATAATAACAACTTGTGGTGACCCTTCCAGAGTTTTCTAGGTATGAAGTATTTAAGCAGCCCAGAGTAGATTCATTGAATCTAGATGGGCGGGGGTAAAAGCCGGAAAAATAAATAAATAAAATTAGAAGTGATTTACCAGTCTCTCCTTCTGGCAGCACTCTGGGACTGTGCAGCTCATCTAAGGGTACAGAAGAGGTAGGACATATAATCCCATCAGCCACATATTTCCAGATTATTTTGTCAGAGCCATTTTCCAGAAAGCACCATAGGATGCTTCAAACTTTCAAACCCTGTCTCTCGAGCCATGTATTCCAACTCACTAAGCTAGCTAATGAAGAATTGCTTCAACTCTGTAGTCTTCTAAAATCATGACAGATAACTGATTGCTAGTGGTTCAGAAGCATGGTGAGTGCCAATACAATGTAGAATTTCTTGTTAGCAGTTCTGTATAAATAGAAACCGCAAGAGGTTAGGTTGTCTTTCTTTTATCCTGTGTTCTGCCACAAGTGAAAATATTTCTCTTGCAATGAGCTTTGGCTCTGTACAGTAGTTGCTTGATTTTATCCACTGGCTGTTTGGGTTTGCGGGCTTTTTGGTTGTGTTTTAATGATTGGTATTTGTTTTTAATGCCTTTATGTTTTGTTAACCACTTCAAGAGACTCTTTTTTTTTATATGCAGGGGTAAACATACATTAAATTGATTGATTAAATACTTTAAAGTTATGCTATTTACAGATAAATATTCTCAGGTAACAGCTAGTCAGTGTTCCCTTTATTAGATCAATAGTGTTTGTCTATAATGACTTCATCTCCTTTACACACTTTAAGCTCATATTTGTGAGGCTCTCTGCAAAACAGGATATTGCTTTGTGATACCACTGCATTTTTGAACAAAATGACACCAAATGCCATGGTTTTAACTGCCATCAGGGATGTTTAATTTTACAATTACTGTTCATTATCATGGGCTTAACAAAAAGATAATTATCAAAATATACTTTTTTTCTGTCATTGAGATAAATGGCTCACTAACAAATTTACATATAAATGACTAAATGAGAAGCAGGGTTGTCTCATGTTTATAGCAGGGGATTTGGAGTCAGGACCTTGAGTTGTTTTCATAGCTTGCTGTGAATTCATTGCGCCTGCAAAGTAGTAACCTTTGGGTGGCTTGTTATCCATAGGAAGAATTGCAATTACACAACAAGGTAGTTTAGATGCATAATTTGTGTTTTGGAAAGCACTTGACAGGCCTGGAATAATTGCTAAAAGCATCACTTGATCATCAATATAATAAAGAATTCAAAACTCAGAATGAATACACACACACACACACACAGAGAGAGTATATGTATGTATATAAGATTTCCACAAATATAATGCCATTTCAAATGTTCTGTAACAATGATGTGTTAGGTGTAGCCATGCAGATGTCTGTCTCCCAACATCACTGCTCAGGATAGCCAGGGGTGAAGGAATGGTTGGAGTCATTCCAGTTAAAAATCTGGAAGGTCACTCTTTGCCCATCCCTGTCCTTGGAAACAAGACTGGCTATGGATCAGTCTTATACTGTAGATCTCCTTACTTTGTTTCTGTTGTATTTTTCAATGAGATTAATATAATGTGATTTAAAATGATTTCTTCATTCATATTTCCCTAACATTCTGCTTGTTATTGTGTTAAAGTGAATGCATTGCACAGCTCTAACTCCGCTTCATGCTAATAGTCATTTACACAGGTAAAGTGTGCTTTGTAAATCTGCACTGTTGAAATTGTCTTCAAGATCTCTACTGTTATCTGGTCAAGGGTAAATTCATGGGCTCTTTTAACAATGTTTTCTGTCTTCACCACCTTACTAATAACTGCCTTTAATCCCATGAAGTGCCTGGATCAATCCACTGTGTTATGTATTCAGTTAACTTTAAATGTTCAAGAAGAATGCAAGAAACAAAACAAATAAAATCCTCCTTTTAAATACTTAGCCTTTCCCTCACATTTCTTGTTTAAAAATAGCACACGGTATATGGCTGTTCATTCAGATTTTACGGGAAACAGAAATAAGACTTTGGCCAAAATCCTCTTGCTTAGTGCAATATGTGACAACTAGAACAGGCCCACTGAATCAATGGAGATTTGGTGAGTCAACTTCTCCATATGTTGACTCTCTTGCATGGAGATTTCCTGTTTTCACTTTGTAGAATACAAAATATACTGGTGACAAAAGATTGATCGCATTAGCCCTTTGTTGTGAGTTACATTGTTAATTATACCACCAGTGTAGCTGTGGAGACAGAGTTGGCCTTTGGTTTGGAGGAGGGTCTTATATCTGTGTTGATTGGTCCACTGTGTGTCAATAGTTATTTAAGAATGAAATCTGTTTGTAAGTGATTATGGACTTGCCACCCAGAGCCTGAGACAAGAACCTATTCATGTCCAGAGGGGTCTGCAGATAATTCACGGTAAATTTGAATAGTCTCAATTGAAAGCTGTAAGTGACTATCAATGGTATTTGGTCATTTTCCTTTTGGGTCTGTCTTAGGTTGTTTCTGGTTACCTCCCTTGTCCTGTCAGTGTGCTTATTTCAGCTGATTAGCTGGACTCCTCTTCTGCAACTTCAAGGTCATAAATGCTGGTGATAACATCAGCCATGGATGTAAATCTTTAATTTAAAGTTTCCCACCACTGCCAGTAGTCCCAATCCCAGCAGTGGAGCTGGTGGTGATGATCTTCAGATATTAAGTTCCTTCCCTCCACCCCCAAGGCCTCGAGGCTCCCAAAGGCTTCCCAGGTCAAAAGGGATCCCTAGGGATCTTTTGAATCTGAGGGGGGAGTAGGAAACATTAAATTAAAAATGAACATCCATGGCCGAGGATACAGTCAGCATTTACAACTGTGGAGTTGTGCAAGAGAATTCTAGCCTTTGAGTGGTATTGTAGTTTAAGAAATATGGGACAAAAAATCCATGTCTTTTGATTTTTGGTCTTCTGGATCCAAGCAGTTATGAAGGAGCCTCATGGCGCAGTGGTTAAACTGCAGTCTGCAGCCAAAACTCTGCTCACAACCCAGGTTCAGTGCCAGGTAGCCAGCTTGAGGCTCACTCAGTCTTTGAAGTGTGCTGCTTAGAAACCACCCCATAGTGCTTTATGCACTCTCTGGGTGGTTTACAATTAATTTTGCAGGCTGGGCACTCAATTTACCACCCTTAGAAGCATGCCCTCATGTATAATAATCAATGGGTTTTTAATTCAGTGTTGGGCTCAGATGCTCATTGTGTAGCTGCACAGTGATGGTCAGAAAGTGTCCCTATTTATTATTTATTCTTGGAAGGGCAATACCTAGCAGAATTGCCTCCCAACAGATATCAGGATAATTAAAATCTCCCATCACTACTACATTGTGTCTCTTTGAAATCCTTACAATTTGTTTTTCAAAAGTTTAGTCTGCATCCTCTCCTTGACTGGGCAGTTGGCAATAGACTCCAACTACCATGTTCCTTTTGTTCTTCACCCTGGCTACATTGATCCAGATGCTTTTAATGGGACAGCCAATCTCCTCCTCCTGTATTTCTGTGCAGTAATGTGTATTTTTTTTACCATATTGCAACTCCACCTCTCTTTCTATGCTTTCTGTTCTTTTTGAACAATTTATATCCTTTAATTTCTGTATTCCAGTCATGGGAGTCATCCCACCAAGTTTCAGTTATTTCTATTAAGTCACATTTACCCTCCTGAACTAAGATTTCTAGTTCTTTTTGTTTGTTTCTCATACTCCTGGCATTTATATATCTTGCCTTTCTCCCAGTGATGGAACTCTAGATGGTAGATGATTGTATAGGCTACTCTAGGCTCAAGTCAATGGGGAATGAAAGTTACTGACATCCTGGAAGAATTTTTCAAGCAGTTCTTTCCCATATGTCCTGGTGATAAAGATCTCATCCATTTATCTCAGATAGAGGCAAGGCTTTAGGGCACAGGAGAAAGGAGTTGAGAAAGCATTTTTCCAGATCAGCCATGAACATGTTCAGGTGGAGACCTGTGCCCATGGTTATGCTATTGATTTAGATATACTGCCAAAGATGAAGCAGTTGTGTGTGAGTATAGAGTGACAGAGTTTGGTGGCTAGGAATGCTATGGATTAATTCAGAATGGCATTCTTGAGACCTTATCCTTGTGTGTGTTAATTTAAAGTGCCTGAACATCCATGGTGGCCAAGATGGTGTCATCTGGGAGGTTGTAAATAGACTGTTGTTTCTTCAGGAAGTCATCTGTGTCCCTAACATAGTTAGGTACATTTGGCAACATATGATTTGGTGACTGTAGCGGTTACCCCAGTCGTCACCTGTCCGTCTCAGTGGAACCTTGGCAGGAGAGCCAATGAGGAAGACGGAAGGCGGAGTCAAGAAAGAAGGAGGGGTACAAAAGGAGGAGTCTGAGGGGAGAGCTAGAGTTCAGAGAGAGGTTTGAGAAAAAGAGTGATTGAGATCAGAGGTTTGAGAAGGGGATTGATTGAGATAGAGGAGAGATCAGAGATTGGGAAATAGATTGAATTAATAGAAGGAATTAAATAAACCCAAGTTAATATAAGTGAGTTACTTCCTGTGATTGACACTGTTATTTCCAACCAATCATTAACCCTACCCTGATCAATAAACTGAATGTGTTTAATAACTTGTGTGTCCCGGAATTGATTGATGTTTAATCCAAAAACATCTGGTGGCAGCGTGAGGAGGAAGCAGCAGCTTGGGTCTTTGTGAGGGCCAAGAATAAAATTAAAGCCTCAAAGACGGAGCCGCGACAAAGTGGTGGCAGTGGTGGGATCCGAATATAATCCAGTGACGCCAAATAAACGAAAGGTCCAGAGTTGAAAAAGTCTTTATTAGTCAGGGTGATCTGACGTGAACGGAGTGGGTAACTTTCCAGAGCTTTTCAAGGGGAAAGGCTTAGTGGAGAGGCTCCTGAGCGCAGATCGGGGACTAAGATAGGGACAACTCTGAGGGGACCATTTCTGGCAATAGTTTGCCTCAAGCTGAAGAAAGATCAGGGGGCTAGCTGTCCAGAGGCTCCAGGTGGAGAGCACTGAAGGGACAAAGCGAAGGCCAGGGTCAGAATAAGCTGAGGAACCTTTAAGCCATATAAGCTGGGACACTTGAAAACAAATATTTAAGGTTACTGTTGGTGGCTAGAGGCAGCAGATAATTTGTCTCAAACCAAGGAACTGGCACTGGCTGGGTGCCAGAGAGAAAAACAAAGTAATGCATAACGCAGGCTGGTAGCAGCAAGGGAAGCTACAGTTTTACAGATACGCTCTGACTCTAAGGAAAAAAAAAGTGCTCTTTTAAAACTGAGGTTTGTCTTTTGAAACAAGACAATAAATAAATAAACATGCCTTCCACACGAGGGAAAAAGGCGGCAGAGTTGCCTCCTGAGGTTTCAGATGCCTCAGATCAGGAGGGGGAAGAAATTCAAGGATGAATTACCTCAGAGGGGGAAATGGAGACCTCGAGGGGGAAAAGACTCCTAGAATTTCAAGAATTCCAAAAATGGAAATTACAAATGGAATTGAAATTGAAAACATTAGTGATCGAAGATAAGCAGGAGACCAGTCAAATGTCCTGTGAGCTGAGAAAAAGACAAATAGAGTTGGAGAAATGGAAATCGGAAAAGATATCCCAGTTTAGACAGATGGAGCTATACCTTAAGGAGAAATGGAAAATAGGGGCAGGGGCTGAGGAAAAAGCTTTACAGCTCAAAGCTGAGGTGGAAAAGTTTAATGATTCTGAAAGAAATATTAAGCCCAAAATTGTTCAGGAACCAGGAGAAGTCACTGATTTTATTTCCCACACTCGAAACCCAAATTTTTCTGAGGTAAAAGTGGAAAGGAAAAACTGGGATGACAGTAAAAAGGAGCCCCATGGTTACGTCAAGAACCTGCAGGCAAGTGGCGGCCATTTTGTAGGCAAGCCCTCAGAACATAACCAAATCAGAAACAAGAATTGGGAAGAAAAGGGGGGGAAAGCCCCTAGTTATGATCAAAAGAACTTTAAAACGTGCTTTGGTTGTGGGGAGAAGGGACACTTCTTAGCCCATTGTAATAAGAACAGAGTTTGGGCCACAAAAAGGAAATTTGCCTAAGCCTAAAGCTGTATACTGCGTACAGCAGAACAAAGTTACCACCGGGACTGTGGAACTGGGCGCCATGGCAACCCAAGCTAATCTTACTACCCAAGCTGAGAGCAGAGAACCAGATCAAATTCCTACTCCATGTTTGATTGGGTTAGATCTATCTGAGCATGTAAAGAGTGTTTTAATCACTACTCGCTCCCAGATAGAAAAAAGAGCAAAACCTGCAGAAAATTGTGAGATCCCTAATGGAACTATAGGAGGAGATGAAGACAATAAAACATCTGAGGTGATAGCTATAAGAAATCCTCAGGAAAATGCGTTTAAACAAGAGCAAAGACAGGATTCTAAGCTACAACAATGCTTTGAGTCAGCCAGAGAAGGAACACTAACCCCGGAAAGCCCTGAAGAGTTCTGTATGGAGAAAGACCGGTTATACAGAAAGGTCTTAATTAATCCTCAGAGGGGAGGGGAAAATGTTCAACAACAACTGGTGATCCCTTTTAAATACAGGGAAAGGATTATGGAGAAAGGACATAATGCTCATTTAGGAATCACACACACAAAGCAGAGAATCGCTCAGAATTTCTACTGGCCAGGAATGGGGAAGCAAATACAATCATACTGTCTAAGAGGTGATGTATGGCAAAGGCAGGGTACGGGCAAGGATAAAGCTAAAGCAAAATTGGGCCCTTTACCAATCATATCTACCCCATCTCAACGCATAGGCCTGGACATTGTGGGACCATTCCCTACAGTTACTAGCATGGAAAAATTTAATGGGACCCTAATGCGAATGATCAGAGCTTATACAGCAGAAAAACACAATGACTGGGATCATGAGATACAACCCTGGGTATATGCATGCCGGTCTGTACTCCAGGAAAGCACTGAGTTCAGTCCATTTGAACTGCTATTTGGAGGGAAAGTGCGGAGACCCTGGGATTTAAGCAGACAAAATTGGGAGAAACAACAAGGAGAATACCCAGAGTCAGTGATCCAGTACATAAATAGGTTAATGAAACCCTTGAAACTATCTCTGAAGTTAACTTCAGAAAACTTACAAAGACAGCAAGGCAAGCAGAAACTAGGTTTTGACAAAAAGGCCAGAGAAAGATCATTCAGTCCTGGAGATGAAGCCCTGAGGCTGAGGTCTATAAAAGGAAATAAGATGCAAATAAACTGGGCAAATCCTGTTAGAATAAAATCCAAGATGAATGAAACAAATTCCATAATTCAGGAGGAAGGAAAGGAAGGTCAGAGAGTGGTCCATGTGAACTGGATCAAGTGTAGAGAATTCTCAGTAGTATACAAAAATGAGATAAGAACCTATAGTCAGACGTGGACAGATCCTCTAGACCATAATGAAATAGTGATACTTAGAATACATGAGGCTGGATTAACAGTGAATGTTAGCAAATGCCAGCCGGGTAACTCCAAATTAAAAGAATTAGGCCATATTGTTGGGGAAGCCATAATCAAAACCCTAACACTGAAGATGAAAGAAATCAGTAGCTGGCCTAGAACAACAGCAAAGAAGATCAGATCTTTCTTAGGGTTAGCTAGTTATGAGAGGCGCTCTATCCAGAACTTCAGCGAAATAGAGGCCCCTTTATCGGACCTAACCCCTAAAAGAAAAGCTGGCGAGATCCTGTGGTCGAGCAACTGTGAAGAGACCTTTGAGAGGTTGGAGACTGCGCTGATGACCGGTCCTGCCCTGAGAGAACCAGATTTCCAGCGAGGGTGCACCGTCTTCACAGAGGCATCCCACATCAGACTACGAGCCGTGCTGAGCCAGGAGGATGACAACGGGGACCTTCATCCGGTGACGTTCCTGAGCGAGAAGCTGCAGGCTGGCGAGAGACACATTTCCATCATATACCGTGAGTGTCTGGCGATTGTATGGTCTTTGCGAAAGCTAGGACCGTACATATGGGGAAAACATTTTGTTCCAGGCACAGACCATTCCCCACGGCTGTGGTTGTGGACTGTCAGAGCGAACAATAAGAAGTTGATGAGGTGGGCCATACCCCACAAGACTGAGACTTTGGGGATCCAGAGTCTAAGGAACTCAAACTGTGGTAGCCGAGGATGCCTTATCCAGAAGACCAGAAGAATGACTGACGGAAACGAAGAAAATGTAACTTTTAATGGTATTAAAATTGTTCTAAATAAATATTCTAAGTGTATAGGTATATGAAATAAAATAAAATGCAATTTATAGATGAACTAATGATAGGTAAGGATAAAAGTGACTGAAGTGGTTTGTATGTAATAAAAATGTTGATTAAGTTTAAATGCAATTGGAGAGGCAAAGGTTATCTAAATGTTTAAATGCAAAAAATAAAAAGTTTATATGCATAAAGTAATAAGATGAGATGCATAAAGTAATAAGATTAAAATGTAATATGTTAATTTATGTTTGATGATAACATGCCTTTAAGCTCTGCGTTGTTCCTAGGGCTAACCACTGTAGGTTTCACCCCAGGAAACAACTTTTTAAGGAGGGAGGTATGTAGCGGTTACCCCAGTCGTCACCTGTCCGTCTCAGTGGAACCTTGGCAGGAGAGCCAATGAGGAAGACGGAAGGCGGAGTCAGGAAAGAAGGAGGGGTACAAAAGGAGGAGTCTGAGGGGAGAGCTAGAGTTCAGAGAGAGGTTTGAGAAAAAGAGTGATTGAGATCAGAGGTTTGAGAAGGGGATTGATTGAGATAGAGGAGAGATCAGAGATTGGGAAATAGATTGAATTAATAGAAGGAATTAAATAAACCCAAGTTAATATAAGTGAGTTACTTCCTGTGATTGACACTGTTATTTCCAACCAATCATTAACCCTACCCTGATCAATAAACTGAATGTGTTTAATAACTTGTGTGTCCCGGAATTGATTGATGTTTAATCCAAAAACATCTGGTGGCAGCGTGAGGAGGAAGCAGCAGCTTGGGTCTTTGTGAGGGCCAAGAATAAAATTAAAGCCTCAAAGACGGAGCCGCGACAGTGACTAAGTTCATAATCAGACAGCTCAACAGTGGAAAGGTGCCTTTCAGATATTTTGACTGGACCATTGGCCATGCTGACAGTGTGATGTGAATTGTAGTCCAAAACATCCAGAGGACAGCAATCTGGAGTAGGCTGCACTATGATGAACCGACTGATTGGGATAATGACCTTCGTGAGGCCATTAAACTTGACAGGGCTTCATTCTGAGTAGAACTGCATAAGATTGCAGGGCAAGCCATGTAAGAGCAGTGCCCAGAGGTCCCCTTAGAACACTTTATGAGATCATTTCTCGTTTCATAAGGAGATTTTGAAAATAATGTCTCATGTGATCTTTAAACAATTTGTTTCTCTTTTAGCATCCTTCAGATTGTTCTTCACTCATGGTAGTTTTTTGTTTCCCCTGGCTAATTTCAAGAGACCTTGACTTGTACTGTCACTCCTGAAAAAGAGTCAGGGCTCTCTGGAGGTTATAAAAATATTCTGCGGCATCACATTATTGCAGTTATATTTTCTCAATTTCTTTCACTATCTAGTTTCTAAACCATGGTGATTTATTTAACATTTTAATATTACTGCCCTTGAAAATGGCCTCCAGTGCTAGCTAATTACAAAATCAGCTGGTGGTACATATTTTTGAGGCAAAATTTGATTTTAGAAGAACAGTAAACAAGAAGGCATGGCCCATTTCAAAGAAGGAACTCTTCATACAAATATGTTGTTGTTTTAGGAAGGAAGGGTTTTTGGTGTAAAATTATCAGAACTGATTGCAGATATGTACATTTCCAGGATATTTTAATCCCTAATTAACAGCTTTCATGCTTTTGCAATTTTAATGAGATTGAAATACCTAAGACATTATCATACTTTATTTAGTGGGGAAACCCAATTAATAGAAACCATTAGGAAAAATAGTTATATCATTTCTTTTCAGAGAGCACTCTAAATACACTTCTCTTCAGAGTATCTGTGGAAGTTCAGAGTGCCTGTGCATTTTTTTTGATCCTTGCTTATTTTGAGGAGTTTTATGTTGATGTACAGGACAGGTTCATATACACATAATATTAAGTTTGTGGTTAAATCTGTTGCATGTTTTTTACATTACTGTTTTTATTGGAATGCACTCTGCTGTAGAGTGCAATATGTTGTTGTTATAAAATACTAGGCACAATCTATCAAAATTATAAAAACATTGACTGGTATTATTTAATAGATACATCATGATGATGATGATGATGACGACAACAACAACATTAAAGCTGGTTGGTCAGAGCACTAGTGATATACAGTAAAAATCTAGCCCTGTAACTGACTCTGCACATATCTTACTACATACAGGAACAAGTCACACATACATTGAGTGAAAGTATAAAAGTAAAGCAAAAATTGGGTGGCTAACTATTTATCTGACCAAATGGAGTCCTGTTGTCACCAGAAAATTGAGAGCAGGATTTATTTGATGGAAGCCTCGCATGAATTAACAGCTAATTTAAGCAAATTCTAGTCTTCAGTCCTCCACTTATATTATGTGTCTACCTAAGCTGGGTAGCAAAATTCCTGTAGACCAGATCTGGGAAAGGATTGGATCATTTCTTAAGAAGGTACTCTGTCAGAAAAGGGAAAAACAAATTAGTGAAAAGGCACAAGGCTGTTCCAAAATATTTCATTGCCTGAGGCAAATGATAAGAGCCCCCTCCCTTCTATATACATGGTGGTTAAATTTTTTTTTTCACTATTGGTGATAGCATTACGCCCTCTACTAAGCTGAGGGCAGTAGGACAGCTGGGACAGCACAACACAAAGCATTTGACTCATGCAACTGAATCCATTCCATGCCCTGCTAACAACTGCCACTTGAAGCTGGTGCCTCACTCTGCCTACAGCATGGCCCAAAAGGTTCTGTTTAGGTCTCAGAGAGAAAAAGCATTTTCTTTGAACTTCAAATAATGATTTGGATTTTTGCATATGGAACCTTTAGTCTGAGAAAGGGGACAGGGCAATAAACAACAACAGCAAAATATAGTCAAATTAGGGTATAGTATACACATTGTTTCACTTAATATTTTTGGCTTTCTCAAAAGTACTGTCATATCAAACAGGAAGTCCAGTACATCATGGCATCCTACCTATGTGACAGAAGCAAAGAAAATGGAACGTTTGTGCAGAACATTTGACAGAGTGTTTTGTATTGTTTTGTTTTGTTTTTGTTTGTTTTTGAGGGGCATGTGTTTGCGTGTGTGTGAAAGCACTCCAAATGCAATTGCTGGATGTAAAAGCACCACAGCACCTACTGGAGGCCTTGTGGTAGGTAATGATTGATAAATGAAAGTAATTAGTATTAATATTGACCTGTAACGTCAAAGCAATCCAATCCTCAAATATTCCCAGAATGCTTTCCTTTTTCCACATAGAACTCCAGCAAGGGTCAGCCATGGTACTCATGCTGATCAAGGGAGTACTTGCATAGTTGGCCTCCTGCTTCCTAGGCAGATTTTCATCCATGGAGAGGGAGGCAGTTTTCTACGGCCCCATGAGATGCCTCCCACAGAACATAACACCATGTCCTAAATACATGTATGTAGTGCAGTCACAGTTTGCAGAGTCAAAGGTCTTGAATTTTCTGAGTAGCAGGAACTATAAAACCTTTGTTACCAATCCACTTAGGCTTCCCTATTTCCTCTGATTTTAGCTATAGTCCTCATTAGACATGAGTGCTTTGTATTCATTTTCCAGATGAAGTGCCACACCACAGGTGGTGCTGATTCCCTTTACCTACCCCACCCCTGGGCCAACTGAGCCACTAACTGAGCTCCACACATCTCTGGGTTCCTTCTTCAGTGGTAGTGCACCAACCAGCCTAGCCCTACCTAGCTGATGACTCTGGCAAGGATAATGGCACTTTTGCCTCTCCTTTGGATTGAGTGCAAGAATGTCATTCTATCTATCAAGTAACTGCTGAGCGGTGACAACATTATGAATCAGTTTAAAAGTCTGAGCTGGGATATGCAAAGAAAAACAGTAACATGACACATCATCAGGGCTACTTGATTTCTAAAACAGTTGTTAACCTGTTCCTTCAATGCTTCAGTTTGGAATAAGGAAATACTATTTAATCAGAGTGTGCTAAATTCTACATTAAGTAAAATGATTTAATTTTTTTTGTCCCTACACAGTCAGTGTTTGAATTCTATGGTATCTAATTGAAAATTCCAGGTAGGTGGGGCTCGTCAGCCTTGGAAGGCAGCTCATCTAGCAGAAGGAAAACTCCGATTTCAAACTTCCGCTGCCTTGTGGCTATATCCACTGATGGAAAAGGCTTCAGGAGTTAACCTTGAGGCAAAATCCGGAGCCAGAGTCCCAGAGGCAGTTTGTGCCGTTCTGGCAACTCCTGCGATGTCGCTGGAACCAGTCGTATTGGCTCTTGCCTTTCCATTGGACTACTTCAGTGATGTGGAGAGGGGGGATTTGCTGCTTGGGTAACAGCCTATCCTCCATATTATTTTACCCTGGCTTCGGGCTCTGGAGAGGACACTCCAGCTTCTCATACAGCGTCAAAATAACATGGGAAGTAGCAGTTACCAGTTATACGTCTTTGCTCGATTGACGTAGAGCATGACACCATGGGCTACTTCTGATGGTGGGAGAGGGCATTGCACCTCACTAGGTAGCTACCACCCGCCTTAAGCTGGGCAGCCCCCAGTCAGCAAGGTGCTGCCTCACCATGGTCTGTTAACCTCATAGGGTGTGTGGGGTTTAGGGTGAAAGCCGACAAGCAGATCGATAACCCTGCGCCATGCAGCAATCATAAGAAAACTTCTGCCCTAAAGTTGGGCACCTGAAATGTTTGGACAATGACCCCTGGCTTTTCTGACGACCTGCAGGAAATAGACGACGTGTGCAAGACAAATGTCATCGACATGGAACTGAGTAGGCTGCAGATGGACATTGTTGCCCTGCAAGAGACGAGATTGCCAGACATAGGATCTGTAAAAAAAAAAAAAAAAAACTTCTCATTCTTCTGGCAGAGAAAACCATTGAATGAGACCAGGGAATATGGCGTTGGCTTTGCGGTCAGAAATACTCTGCTGAGATTCATTGTTCCACGTACTGTGGGGAGTGAATGAATCCTGTCTCTGCAGCTCCACTCATCAGCAGGACCAGTCATCCTCATTAGTGCATATGCACCAACACTGTCGTCTACAACAGAAGTCAAAGACAAATTCTATGACGATCTGGCAGCTACTATCAAAAAAATCCCTGAGACAGTCGCTGTTCATTCTCGGAGACTTTAACACTAGAGTTGATGCAGATCACAATTCTTGGCCCACTTGTCTATGCCATTTTGGCATTGAGAAGATGAACGAAAATGGCCAACGCTTGCTGGAGTTTTGCTGTTATTATGGTCTTTGTGTCAGCAACACGTTTTTTAATACGAAGCTTCAACACAGAGTTTCCTGGATACATCCAAAATCCAAGCATTGGCATCAGCTCGATTTGATCCTCACTAGATGCTCTAGCCTTCCTAGTATTACGATCACACTCAGTTATCAGGATGCTGATTGAAATACTGTTCACTCCCTGGTGTGTAGTAGAGTAAACCTGTGAACAAAGAGATTGTATCACACAAAAAAGGAAGGAAGACCACGTATTGACATAAGCAAGATTCGTGATCAAAGAAAAGTGGAGGAATTTGCCCAAGCGCGTGAGGAAACCCTTCCAGGCCCGGCTGAGACAAATGCACCTGAACAATGGAAACATTTCAAGAACGCTGTTTATAACACTGCCTTGTCCACATTTGGCAAGAAGACCAAAAAGACGGCAGACTGGTTCGAAGCATATTCGGAGGAGTTGATGCCAGCCATCAAGGATAAGAGGAGAGCTCTAGCAGCATACAAAGCCTGTCCTAGTGAGTACAACTTGCAGGCTCTTCGACTTGCCCATAGCAAAGTCCAACAGGCTGCCAGGAGATGTTCCAACGATTATTGGCTTCAGCTCTGCTCTCAGATACAGATAGCAGCGGACACAGGTAACATCAAGGGAATGTATGATGGTATCAAGCAGGATTTAGGTCCAATACAGAAGAAATCTGCTCCCTTGAAGTCTGTTACAGGCGTGATCATCCAGGACTGAGCACAGCAGATGGAACGTTGGGCGCAGCACTACTCTGAGCTATATTCCAGAGAGAATGTAGTAACTGAAGCGGTACTAAATAACATCGAGTGCCTGCCTGTCTTGGAAGAGTTGGACAGCGAACCAACTTTAGCAGAAATAAAAGTGGCCTTGGATTCCCTCGCCTCCGGCAAGGCACCTGGGAAGGATAACATCCCTGCTGAAGTGCTGAAGTGCTGTAAAGAGATCATCACCACCGAGCTGTATGAAATCTTTTGTCTTTGCTGGAGGGAAGGTGGAGTACCACAGGACATGAAGGATGCAAACATCATCACATTGTATAAGAACAAAGGCGAGAGGGGCGACTGCAATAACTACCGTGGCATCTCTCTTCTCAGCGTTGTAGGGAAGCTGCTTGCCTGTGTTGTGCTGAAGAGACTCCAGGTGCTTGCAGACAGAGTCTATCCAGAATCACAGTGTGGATTTCAAGCTAATACATCCACCATTGACATGGTATTCTCCCTCTTACAGTTGCAGGAGAAATGTAGGGAACAATGACAGCCACTCTTTGTGGCCTTCATAGATCTCACAAAGGCCTTTGATCTGGTTAGCAGGGACAGCCTTTTTAAAATCCTTCCCAAGATTGGATGTCCACCTCGACTCCTTAACATTATCAGGTCCTTAATGAGGAAATGAAGGGCACTGTAGTTTTTGATGGCTCAACATCAGATCCCTTTGACATCTGAAGCGGAGTGAAACAGGGCTGTGTCCTTGCGCTGACCCTGTTTGGGATCTTTTTTGCTGTCATGCTGAAGCATGCCTTTGGAACTGCAACAGAAGGTGTCTATCTCCGGACTAGATCAGATGGAAAGCTCTTTAATCTCTCTAGATTGAGAGCAAATAAGAATTGAAGGTTGT
Organism: Intellagama lesueurii; assembly: GCA_037013535.1. Classification (NCBI taxonomy): domain Eukaryota; kingdom Metazoa; phylum Chordata; class Lepidosauria; order Squamata; family Agamidae; genus Intellagama; species Intellagama lesueurii. The sequence continues at coordinate 49,779,572 of JBAJHW010000003.1, read as the reverse complement.
TCATGACTTTGTGTACCTTGGCTCAACGATCTCCGACACTCTCTCCCTAGATGTCGAGCTGGACAAATGCATTGGCAAAGCAGCTACCATGTTCTCTAGACTCACAAAGAGTGTATGGCTTAATAAGAAGCTGACGGCATATACCAAGTTCCAGGTCTATAGAGCCTGTGTCCTGCGTACACTCCTGTACTGCAGTAAGTCCTGGACCCTTTGTGCACGGCAGGAGAGGAAGCTGAACACGTTCCATATGCGTTGTCTCCGACACATTTTTGGTATCACCTGGCAAGACAAAGTTCCAAATAGAGTAGTCCTAGAACGAGCTGGAATTTTTAGCATGTATACAGTACTGAAACAGTGACGTCTACGTTGGCTCGGGCATGTCATGAGAATGGCTGATGGTCGGATTCCAAAAGATCTCCTGTATGGAGAATTAGTGCAGGGAAATCGCCCCAGAGGGAGACCACAGCTGCGATACAAGGATATCTGCAAGTGGGATCTGAAAGCCTTAGGAATGGACCTCAACAGATGGGAAACCATGACATCTGAGCGTTCAGCCTGGAGGCAGGTGGTGCATCATGGCCTCTCCCATTTTGAAAAGACACTTGTCCAGCTGGCCGAGGCAAAGAGGCAGTCCCAAAACCAGCAAAATCAGGGAGCTGGACAGGAGACAGATTGTCTTCAGTGTGGAAGGGATTGTCACTCTCAAATTGGCCTCCTCAGCCACACTAGACGCTGTTCCAAGTCCTCTATTCAGAGCACGTTACCATAGTCTCTCGAGACTGAAGGATGCCTAATCTAATCTGAAAATTAGAGTTCGGATATGGGAGAAAAAATGTCTGGAGAGGCAGTGATTATTAGCCGTTGGCCAACAGATGCCATCTCACATTAAGCGCATTGCAAAAACATTTCCTGAAATTAAGAATAAACAATAGAATTTAGAGAGTGCATTGTAATTGCCTGACTGATTTCTGGATGTTTCTTGCGAAACATCCTATAAAGGTCACAATCAAACGGAGGACATTGGTATACATGAGTTACTGGTCTGACCTAATGCAACTTTTAAAAGTCAGGATGTCACTCACGCAGTGAAAACAGATGTGCATGCCATGTGTTCCTTTGGTCTGGGCAGAACTGAATAAAACGAGTATTAATTATGGATTGCTAAAAATGCTTGATCTTTCTGGCTATTCAGTGTATGATTTTGCCTGCATGGAAATTTATTCTGGATTCAGCAAAAATGTTGTTGGTTTTTGGGGGGAAGGGAGGAGGGGTAAATTTCCTTTACCTAATAAAGCTCTCTTCAGGATGCATATAGCAGCAGCTGGAATGTACGTTGCTCCTCATAATTTGAAAGAGAACAGGAACTTTCAGCCTCATCAATAATGGTCTGTAACAAGATCATAATCATAATTTAAATATGTAGCTAGTGGATTATCTGAAAGGCCACTTCAGGCTTTTTAGACCTGTACACTAAATCCACTGGATTTTAACTCTCCTTTTTAGTGTGGATGTTTAGCTGGTTATACTGTACATTTGGTACTCTTGAGATTTTTTTAATATTGCTTTTTAATTGTAGTAATTAATTGTAGCTAATTAATTGCTATTATTCTACACTGACTTTGTTACTGGAAGATAGCCATCCCAAGGAAACTTCTATTAGGTGGTAGGGATGGGATTTTCAGATTTCTTGGATTTCAGATGCCATAATTCTCCCTTTTGGTTGTTCTGCCTCTTGGGCAGACATCTAAATATGGCTCACCTTGGATAAAGGTTTCAACTGCAGTGCTCTTAGACAAACCCAGCTCTTCCTAACTTCCTGTTCAGCAAGAAAGCTCCCAACTAGCCAGGAAGCTTGGGTGGAGCTAGGTCTAGTTTAGACTCAGACCCTTCCTGCTGAGATCTCTCTCAGGTGAGCCACATTTAGGTGACTGTCAGGTAGAATGTATACAAGACCATCTTTATTAGGTGGCACAAAAACACAGTGAATCAATAAATAATTGGTTGTAAATATTTAAGTCAGACCAACCTCAGTCATTTATCTATACTGTGTTATGCTCTGTTGCAGGAATTTACCTATTGGCCAAAGTACATTATCAGCATATTCACTATTGAACCAAGTGAGTTTTGTGACAGGCAGCCTCTCTGGGATTTCAGTTTTTCCTTTGAGCTTGATACAGCAGAATTGGTATTTTCATTCCTCATTAATTTTGTTATTTCTTGAGATGCTTTGTTTTCTTTGGAGATATGCATATCATTTTTAGGCATATTATATGTTTCCATGCTGAGATTAAAATAGCCTCCTTGCTGTTTGTTTTAATTTCATTTCTATATAACCACATAAAGCAGCAATATACAAGTAGACAGAAATACGAATGTAATAATAAATGTGAAGCTAAATGTATGATCGTTTATGCTATAAATTTTCAGGTAATTAATCGCAGTGGTATAATTCTATTTTTAAACCAGCTTTCATGTTCAGAGTTATCAGAAACATTGACATAAGATATCAGAACAAAATGAACAAAGAAAAATTTGCAAGTTTGAAGCATAAGAGATTCTTAGTAACGATGAATGTATTTGTTTATAAGATATAAACTTCTTCTTATTCTTCTTATTCTTTTTCTTGCTGCAACAATCAAACATGGCTATCATGCTGGAAATCATGACCATAATATCATTAAGAACCATCCCTATAACAAATGACCAAGTTTAAAATGTTCTTGAAGTGAACTCTTACAAATGCACACAAAAAGTATTTAGATGGGGAAAGTTAGTAGGTGTGTAGGAAATTAAGTTTTCTAGCGGTTGAGTGCTTTATGAGGCAATACAGTGAGTACAAGATGCGGTGGAGGAAAAGATCTGTGACTCATTTTATATTACCATTAAGAAAACCTGGAGGAGGCATACTGAATTATTAGGAATAAACTTGCAGTGATCAATCAGCTAGTAAAAATAATCTCAACGAGAGCTCTTGCAAATTCTGAAGTTGAAAATATCTTGTTCAATATGGAGTTCTAATAAATGACGAGATTTTCAAAGAAAATAACTGGAAGAAGTCATCTGAGGACTTCTTCCTTCTCTCTCTCTCTCTCTCTCTCTCTCTGTGTGTGTGTGTGTGTGTGTGTTAAGAACAGGAATCAACTGCAGTGGGCTTGACAGTAATAAGTCTAGCAAATCTTTAAGATATAAGTACCCCTATACAATCAAATGATAGAAGTAGATCGTTGAGATAGGCAACCTAATGCCCCCCCATGTTTTGAATCATAAGCATCCATCAACATGGTCAGTGATATAGGATGATGAGAGCTGCAGACCAAAATATCTAAAGACATCCACCTACCTGGCCCTAGTTGAAACACTTCACTGATCCGGATGTCATTCATATTTGCAAGCCTTTCAGATATGTTGCATGACCATCCATGGGATTCTTGGTATGACAGGTGTCCAACACTACCAAGACCACAGTGCCTTCTTGTAAGACAGCTTTCATCTATTACTTCAGAAAGGAACAAACAGGAAATGTCCAGAGCCTAATCATATATCACATTGTCTTTTTAAGAGGCAAGGAGACACACAAGCTTCTTCCCTTTGAAAACAGCTCCATAGATAGCTCTTCTTTTTTTCTTCTCTTTGTCTTTCTGACACTCTCTGTATATACATAATGCCCCCTACTTCTTCAACAAAATAACACAGTTCACTGCAAAATAGAAGGAAAGCTTTCTGCCTTGTGGGCTGCCGCATATTCTAATATTTATCTGTAGATTTTCTGAAGATGAAAAAACTAGTGTACACATAAAGAAACAATATACTTTGGATTAATGGTGCCCTTGTAATAAATTACCAAAGTAGCCTGAAATAATAGACTAATACATATTTGAACTAACATTTGTGTAATTAAATACTTGTTATGTAAATACATTTTATCATCAGTATTATCACCTCCATCTGTAACATGATATATTTACTTCAGATAAACTATATAATACTATCCATTAGCTAAGATGACATCACACACGTACATCATAAAATGATGTTTTATACTGACATCTACAATATATCCATTATTCATCAGAACCTGCCATTCACCAAAACTGCTGAACCTGTCTAAGGATTTGGGAACAGTGGAAGCCTTATCTATTTATTCATTTTATTTATTTACAATATTTATTTACAATATTCAATACGCAAATATTTAAAAGGATCAAACACATACCACAATAAAAAAACAGTAAACAAAAGCAACACCAAGAACACATCCAAAGCAGCAAGGCACAAGAACCCCACCCAGTCAGCCAGTCATTTCTTCTGTTTGTCACATGACACTCTACCTTTCTTCAAACACAATTTTAAAAAAAAATCATAGTCATTTCTGATCTTTGAGGAATTGGTGATTCTCAGAACAGAGCTGAATCTGAAAATAAGTATTTTCAGCATGATTTTTCAGGTATATTAAATAAAAAGGCATGGGAGGCAGGACTGAACACTATATTATGTCATTCTCTTATTAATCCTATGGTTTTTTTAAACTATCGCCTGCATATTTATTTTTTAATCTTTTTCAGCAACCTAGGTGTGTCGTACCACCTTGTTATGTTCAAATATTTTTCAGAGTAGCTCAAAGACTATATTTTCTGCTTGTCCATGGAAAGAGGAAGGCAAAGTTTTACTTTTAAAAATATTGTGACTATAATTAATATTGGTACTGTAACAAATTGTTTTTTTTTTCATGACTGCTTTTTTAAAAAAGGAAAAAGAAAGAATTGCTGTATAGCTCAGTGCTTTAGGGAGAAATGGACTTGGTGATTCATAGGGCCCCTTCCAACTCTGCAGTTCTATCATCATCATCATCATTATTATTATTGAGTGGGAGGCATTGCCATTTAGTTCCATACTATTCAAAAGAAGATTCAGCTGTAGATTTCACTGCCCTATAAATTTTGGTGCGAACTCCCCATTGCACTGCCCAAGTTAGAGCCCTGATTGTACTACTCTATCCTTTGAAGCACAATACAACCTGTTATTCAATAAGCCTTTATTTAGTCTTCCCACACTTTGGATTTCTACACAATAGGCATTTCCCTGCCTCCATACAGCTACTAATACTCCATTGTCCCCATTAATTCTGCCTCTTTTAGAAATGTTCATCAAAGTTATTTCCTTGCTTTAATTGGTATTGAAAGCATAGCGCAGGATCAGAATTGAAAAAGCTTTCTTATACAGTAATTGAAATCCTGCCAGCAAACTGCTGTAGGGCAGACCTCAAAAAGGTATAAACATCTAAATACAGATTGAAATGTTTGAAATTAAATATAACATGGACACCAAAAGGAACCACAACACAAATGTCATTCAAATTATGTGCCAAGCAATGGCAAAAATACCAAAGAAGCAAGGTCATTAGAATTAGGTTGGAATTTTGAGCAGTCCCAGAGAACCATCAGCACCTGAAGTGTTAACAATTCTTGCATTAGAAAGTAGAATGTCTGTTTAACCATGCAGCTATTTGATCTAATACAGAGGTGATCAGGTACAACAAAAGAACAATTCCATTCATCCCACTAATAGAAACAGGTCAAATTTCATTCATATATCTGGTAAGGGCATGAAATAGATGAAAACTTTTTGAAAAGGTCATGAGTATGAATGAGGAAAGAAGCACAAAAAGTGTTTGATAGGGGGTGAAAATTCAACATTCGTACCAAAGGGAGAGAAAGAGAGAGAGAGAGAGAGAGAGAGAGAGAGGGAAAGGGCAGGTAAGGAAATACAATAAATTGTAGTGGGAATATGAGTGAAAATAGGCTAATTAACTGGAATGTTACATTGCATAAGCATTGTTCAACGTATATCCTCAGATTCATGTCTTGAAGCAGAAGCCAGCCAAATATGAAAGAAGCCATGGTGTAAGAAGTATTCATGAAGTCATCACCTTGATTTATTGAGCACTGTTGTTACGCTCCTAAGTGATAGAAACTTCCATGGCAATTTCATGGGGTCATATTTTGTTTTGTTTTTGGAAGGGGAAAGAGTATTAGACTTACATGGTATTTTGCAAATTCTATATATTTAGCTATATGCAGCAACAAGAGGAAACAGACAAAAGTATGAGTTATAAAACCCCACAGGTGTTATTAAGCTTCCCCAATCCAAAAGCACTTTATTAACCTGGTCCAGCCATTCTGAGATGAGATATATGTAATATAAATTATACCTTAAAGACATCATCAACCACAGCAACATTAATCATTGGAAAGCTGTCAGGGGCTGAGGGATGAGAGAGGGAAGTCTTAAATTACTGAAAATTGTGAATGCTGATGAAGTCATCCTGGCAGTAGTGACTTTAGTTAATTAAAGACTTCCACTTCCTATCCTGCAGCTCCCATGGCTTCCTGACAATACAAGTAATGGGAAGCTCTGGACTTTCAAAAGAGAATTTGCAAAAGTTTTATGTCTCAAAAATTGCCATGGCTCATGAATCATGATGCAGCATAACTTATGTAACAGGATTTCAGCCAGCCCTTTTCAGGCCATGTTGACAAACTGGTGCAAACAAGTGCAGCATTAGCTAATGTTCACCATTAATTTTTAGTAGTAGTGATGGGCCATCAAGTTGATCAACAAATAAACTACTTTGCATAGAAGAATGTAGCTAACTCTATTTGGGGAAATAAAATAGCCCAATATGAATATAAAAACTTACCTAGAAAATTCATAAATCTTCCCAACTATTACTATTACACAGAGAGGAAAGAGTAACTGCCAGTAATGATCATAACATGGCTGTGAGGGTTCAGTCATTGCCTCCTTAGCCTCCCCAAAGAAATCCGGAGCCATCTTTAACTTTGAACCATGATTAGGATTTATTGAAGTATTAAACAAAAGGTCCTTATGTATTTCTTTACTCAAAAACTGTTCTCCTGTCACCAACAGGTCGGACAAGGGGTTCCAAGCTTCTTTTACAAAAGGATTCAACATTGAGTCTCCCCATGATCTTTGCCCCAAGGCTACAAAGTCCTCTTTCTTCTCTTCTGTAACTCCTCTGTCTAGATGTGGGGTGGTCTTCTCCTCTCGAGGGTCGAACCAATCCGGGTCCCCCCGTTCCTCGAACGGGGTCCAGGGTCCGTCAGGTATCCCCTCTTCTTGGCTTCCTCCGCTCGCCATGCCCGACATTCCTGCTCCTCCCTTGTCACAATCTCCCTTTCCTCTCTCAACTTGCGACGCCACTCACGAGCCTCAGTCTCTCCCCAATATGATGGTCTTTGGGGAAGTCCCCTCCGTCTCCTGTAGTCTGCTTCCTCCCTAGGGACCCTCACCCTCTCCCATTTCTCCGTCCATGGGTCCGGTACCCAGACCATTTCCCAACCGCCCGGTATCGGATCCTCCCTCACTTTTATATCTGCTGTTCCCGCCTCCATCGCCACCCTTTCCTTTCTCTCTTTTCCCGCCATTTCTTCTGGGGTTTGAATTACTACCGTTACCCCGCGTAATTTTGTCCCCAAGTCCCAGGTATCAGTTCCCCGTGGGGCGGTCTTCTTTGGCGGAGAGGGGCCGTTTGTACTTCCCTGTCAACCTTGGAGGTGGACGGCACTCCGGCGAGAGCTTCTTCACTCTCGCCCCAGGTCTCACAATGGCATAGCATCATTGCACACTATCAGTGTGACTGAAGTGTCTGAGGGGAAATCTGGTGCAGCAGCACAACAGCAGCACCTCTTGTATCATCACTAGGACTGTTGTGGCTATGAGTTCAGATGGGAGCCAGACTGGCCACCAAATGAAATCCAGTCCTCTTATTGATCTGAAGGCTAGAGCATCCACACCAAAGAAGAGGTAACAAACAAACACAGCTGATAAATGGCCAGCAAAGAAGATTAGCAGCTGGGCCCAATATGGATCCCACCAGCCCCAATCCTGATACTTCTGCCACTGCCCCCACACTCCTTAAAAGGACCCCTTGAGCCTAGCTGGCATCAAGTTGTGCTGCTGCCTCCTACCATCCTCGCAGCAACAGTCCAGGTGCCTGCAGCAGGACACAACAAGACAGCCCTTGAATGCCTCCTTCTCCACCTGCTCCATTCCATTGAAAAGGAGGATGTGGAGGACAAATTTTGACCTTTAAAAAAGGCCCCATGCCAATTTAAATTTCAAGATTTCTTCCAATTCTATGTTTCTTTGAAATCTAAGCATGATTATATTTAGCTTAAATGAGTATATACAAACTTAATATAAAATTCTCCTTCTTTTTTGGAAGTCCTCTGTGGTTTTGGCGATAGACCAGCAGCCACCCTTATTAGTACCTTACTATTAATACTCTTCAACAAACTATTTTGGCTGCTTGAGCAGTGCTGTAAGACTGAAGAAGCAGACAAAGATGGATAGCTCAGTGGCTTTGGTATCTAGCTGCAGAGCTAGAGGTTAGGAGTTCGATTCCCCACTATGCCTTCTTGACAGGGATTGGACTTGATGATCTAGCTCTGCAGTTCTAAGATGATGATATGTAATATACAATGTTTGAAATTCAGAAGTAAGTTGCAACTAGTAAGTTGTTGAATCAATGGAATGTACATAGGTGCTGATTCACTACATTCCCACTGATTCAATGGACCTACTCTGTTTGTGACTTTCTACTAGGTTTCAGTCAATATATTTTTACATATAGCAAAGCTTCTTACAAGTTCCACCAAAGAAAATGTAGGAATTGTGAGCAATTTGAACAAATGTAAAGAACATTCCACAAAGATGCACTGGAGAGTATCATTAAGATGAAATAGTATGACAGAGAGCTTTAACTTGAAGATAAAATAGTACCTTTCCAGTGGACATGATTCATGAAGATAGACAAAATAGGCTGAGAAAAAAAAATTGAACGGACTATGATAAATAATGAACAAGCTAATCAACAAATAAAACACAAAATAGCGCATTACAGAAATACAGTATATTATTGAATAAGGGATGAATAGGGAAAGAACAAAGACACAGTGTGATGCATTTAAATAAAACAGGATGTTTACAGAGAGAAAACAGAACTGTTTTAAAAGGCAAATATTATTCATATGGTCACACATACACACGCACATACCAATCTGGAGCAGAATTAACTAAATATCTATGATCGGCCAGGAAGTAGAATTGAATATAAAATATAGAAGGAACTTAAATAAAATGTATTATAATAAAGAATGTAAAACTATTTCCTGTGGGAAACGTCTGCTTGAAGGTTGTAGCTGCATTCTGTTCCAGTGACGTGCATACACTCCTGGCAGGAAGCGGCAGCTGCCAGCAGGCAGGGTAACCCCTTATTCTGCCCTTTCGCTTAGAGGTAGAGCATAAGATCAAAGGGTTATTTCAGCCAATCCTAGTTACGATTAGGTAACTAGTATCCTATCTGAATTCTAACAACATACTATGTAATCATGCAAAGTAAATAAAAGAGCTCTCAGGTTGTTGCCTGTAGGCTCCGCTGACTCAGACATCCATTGTTGACTCCTTTGTTCTTTCTCTAAGGCAATTAGCCTTCCTTTTGGCACCCAAACAGGGACATCGCCTGAGGCAATCAAAGCAGCTCACCTCGCCCAGCAAGGGCTCCAGACGCGTCCTCGCATCCTATTTGGATCCCGGTGAGTATTTAGTTAAAAATGAGAAACGCTCTTACAGCGCTTCAAATTCAACATAAAAAGGACTTGATTTATTTGCTCCATAAAAAAGGTCACCGTGATGTATCTGCTTCAGTAGAGGATTTAATGAAAGAAATAGGTACTTATTGTCCCTGGTATCCGGAAGGAGGCAGCTATAAACTTTCAGATTGGGATAAAATTGGGAATAAACTTCACAAAGACCCTTTTGCTCTAGTTAAAGTCCTCCATACATGGCATCTTTGCTGGGATGTGATTTCAAAAATCACGAACCCTTTGTTAGCCCAGTCTTTAGCTAACCTTCCAACCGCACCTCAGATTTTGCCACCCTCTAAGCCACATGATCTCCATGAAAATAGAAACAATCCTCCTTCCTAAGCAGCTCCTGCCACTCTTCCAACGGCCCCTTCTCCCCTTTCTCCTCCCCCTCCTCCCCCTTCTCCCCCTCCTCGTTCAGCAATGCAGCAGATGTTATCTGATGTTATGACCCAAGGAAGCCCGGAGGATGTTGCTGCCGCCCTCCCCCTTATGTCTTTTTGTCCTGTGGTTCATAACAATCAGGGACACTGTGTTCATGAAAGTCTTCCCCTTGCCATGTTTAAAGAGTTGAAAAAAAGTGTAGTTGAAAATGGTCTCCATAGCAGTTTTATTCTTGGGTTGGTTGATGGCTTACGAGGAAATGGAAATCTTATTCCAGCTATTTGGAAAGTCTTGGTTAAAGCAATGCTCACTCTTGCACAATGTGTACTATTTATGCAGGAATGGAGAGACGCTGCTGCCATTCTGGCCATGGATAATTTACAAAACAATATTGCTGTGTCTGCAGATATGCTAAATGGAGATGGACTCTTTGTCACCATGGCACAGCAGATTACCATCCCTAACAGGGGATTGGCACAAGTGGGTGACATTGTTAAAGCAGCCTGGTTAAAAATCCCAGACAAAGGTACCCCTTTAGGGTCTTTTGCCAAATTGCGTCAGGGTCCTACAGAGGACTATATGTCTTTCATTATCAAATTGCAAAGAGCGATTGAATGGCAGGTGGAGAATACTGAGGCTGCTGATATTTTGATGAAACAGCTGGCATTTGAAAATGCTAACATGGATTGTAAAACGGCCCTTCAGGCTATTTACAATAAACCAGAGACTGACATTGCTGCCATGCTCAAATTATGTCAGAATATTGGGACAGAAACTTACAAGACACAGCTTTTGGCCACAGCCATGGCTACCTCCTTGAACCCCACCCGAGATCGTAAATGTTTTTCCTGTGGCAAGGAAGGGCACTTCAGATGGGAATGTAGATCAACCCCCCAAAATAATAAACGCCCTTCTAAAAAATGCCCCTGGTGTCAGAAAGGTTATCACTGGGCCAATCAATGCCGGTCTGTTCCAACACTGGGAAACTCCAAGTTGGGTGGTCCTCCAGCCCCGGGTCAAGTGGGGGGAACTCAGTGAATTACCCCAGTTCAAGAAATCCGACCTGCTACTGTTAAAAGTGCCGGTCATGATTTGATCACAGCCAAAGGGATCGACTATCAATTCCCTCTCGCTGTCTACAAAGTCAAAACAGCACATCATGGACCAATACCCAAAGACACTGTGGGTCTCATTCTCCCCCGCTCTAGCATCTCTGCACGGGGTTTATTTGTTGTACCAGGCATCATTGATGGGGATTATGAAGGACCCCTAATTATTCAAACCTGGTCTAATTTACCGCAAGTCCTTCCTGCAGGTGAATCTATCGCTCAATTGTTGTTGTTTCCATTAACACAGATGGGTCCTTCTACCAACCCTCGTAGTGGGGATTTTGGTTCTACTCGAGTTGCTGCCTTAACTACCATTGAGCACTCGCAGCCCCGACTCTCTCTTAAAATGGGATCGCTTGTCCTTAATGGCCTGATTGATACGGGAGCTGACGTTACCGTTATTGCAAAGAAAGACTGGCCAGAAAGCTATCCCACCCAGCCAGTGCATGACATTTGGGGAGTTGGAGGCTATGAGCAAGCCCAGAAAAGCCTTCAGCCCATTGTTCTGGAAAGTCTAGGTGACTCTCCTAGACAAATCACAATCACTCCTTACATTCTGCCTATTCCCTTTTCCATCTGGGGTCGGGATCTCTTGAAAAAGGTCGATGCAAAATTGCAGACAAATTTATAATACAGGCCTCTATGCAATCTGACACAGCCTTGCCATTAACGTGACTCCCTGGACCACCTGTCTGGGTTGATCAATTGCCATTGTCTAAAGAAAAGCTCCACGCAGTGGAGGCCTTAGTTAGGGATCAATTAGATCAAGGACATATAGAGTATTCCACCAGTCCGTGGAATACCTCAATTTTCACCATCAAAAAGAAATCTGGGAAGTGGCATTTGCTACACGACCTTCGGGAAGTTAACAAGCGCATTCAACCTATGGGCCCTTTACAATGCGGCTTACCTAATCCAAATTTGATACCCCAACACTATGAGTAAATGATAGTGGATCTCAAGGACTGTTTCTTCACTATTCCTTTAGCACCACAAGACAGGGAAAAATTTGCCTTTACAGTCCCTGTGTACAACAATTCCCAACCTACTCAAAGATATCAGTGCAAAATCTTGCCTCAGGGAATGTTGAATTCCCTGACTTTATGTCAACATTTTGTGGATCTACCCCTACAGCAATTTCACTTGGAGCATCCTGAATTGCTTGTATATCATTACATGGACGACATTTTGGTGGCTGGGCAATCCCTCCCCACTACTGTCTATGATTCTCTAGCTAACTGCTTAGAGAAAAAAGGCCTTCACATAGCTCCAGAAAAGATACAAACCACACCTCTGTTTCTTTATCTAGGGCACAAACTGTTGCAAGCTACATCTTCTCCGTTCTTACCAGAACTAAAAACTCCATCTCAATTTACATTAGTGCAGTTGCAACAGTTCCTTGGGCACTTAAGTTGGGCTCGTCCATTTTTGTGCCTTCCTACTCATGAATTGCAACCTTTGTTTAATGCACTCTGGGGACATCAGTCTCCTGCTGACTCCATACCCATCACCAAGGCTACGAAACATGCCATACATCAAATTAATGCAAACTTGTGACGTACCATGGTCGACCGCATTCCTTCTTTTGGTCCCTTGCAGCTGGTTATCTTGAACACTCCCCAATTGCCTACTGGGTTGTTGTGTAGCCCGAAGTCTGACAAGGCCATTTCTGTAGCAGAATGGCTTTATTTATCTAACACTCCTCCCCAAAATGTTTACTCCACTCTAAATGCGATTACAGACCTTGTAATCAAAGGGCACCATCGTGCCAAACAACTCACAGGTTGGGATCTTCTGTGTTGTTGCTTACCTATTTCCAAAGCTGACCATGATCATTTAATGTCTACGTCACTGACTTGTCAAATTGCTTTTGCAGACTATATTGGTGATATACGTTTTAATCCACCTAAAGACCCTCGCTTAACATTCATTCAGCAAGTACCCCTTCGCTTTTCCTCTCTTTTCTCTGCTACTCCTCTCCCTGATGCACTAACTGTTTTTACTGATGGTGTGCCTACCAGAGGCGTGATTACCTTTCAGCAACTTCCTGGAACCTGGAAAACCTGTTTTACTTCTATTCAGAGCTCTGCTCAGCATTCAGAACTGGCTGCTGTCATCCTTGCCTTTCAAATGTTTCAAGATCAACCTTTAAATCTCATTGTAGACACTCAACATGTATTTAACCTTCTCACTCATCTGTCACATTCCTATCTTTCTCCTGCTCTTGACTTTTCCTTACTTTCCCTGTTTCTGACTTTAAAAAACCTCCTTGCTGCCAGATCACAACCTTTTTTTGCAGCTCACATCCGATCTCATACTGGATTTCAAGATGCTATCTCAGAGGGAAATCATTGTGCAGACTCTGCTCTTCGTTCCTTGTGTCCCCTCTTTCCAATCCTATTGACAGCCATTTCTTTTTTCATCAGAGTGCTAAACAACTCCATAAGCAATTTTCTATTCCGCTTTCTCAAGCTCGAGACATCGTATCTTCTTGCTCTTCCTGTTCTATGTCTCTCATTTCCTTTCCTTTTGATGCTGTTAACCCACGAGGAACAGATGCCAATCAGCTTTGGCAAATGGATGTCATTCATGTTCCTACCCTTGCTCCTCTTTCTTATGGTCATCTAACTATTGATACTTATTCAGGATACATCTGGGCTACCCCTCTTCGTGGCGAGACCTCTCGCCATGTCATACAACATTGTTTACGTACATTTGCAGTTATGGGCTGGCCTCAAGCCTTAAAAACAGACAATGGCCCTGCCTATACCTCTCACGCCTTTACCACTTTCTGCAATGAATGGGACGTTCGACTTTCCCATGGTATTCCTTATAACTGCACGGGACAGGCTATTGTAGAATGAGCACACCACTCTTTTAAATTTCTTCTTTCAAAACAAACAAAAAACAGAGGGGTTAAGCCCCAAGATGTTCCAGATGTAGTATCAATAACATTGTTCACATTAAATCATTTAATTGTATCTGCAGGTCAGCATAAGTTGTCGCCAGTAGAGAAACACTTTCGTAAAGAAATCCCCATGGAACGGCTGCTGGTGACTTATAAGCAACCTCCTGACACTCAGTGGGAGGGTCCAGCCCCTTTACTAACATGGGGTTGCGGCTATGCTGCTGTGCTTATGCCCACAGGTCTTTTGTGGATCCCCGCTCGGTGTGTGAGGTCATATCATGGGAAGAATGAGTTGGCATCGCAACCTGCAGAACCCGATTCCGGAATTCAACCCAGCGATGGCTCTGGAGCAGGACCAGATGACTGTGCGTCGCCAGAAGTGCCTGGCCATACCTGAAGGCACTCAGCCCAAAGTTACTTGGGGGATGATAAAGATGCTGAGTGCTGATGCAAAAAGTACTCTAAATCAGCAGCAGATCCCGGAAACTCCTGAAACTTTTCTAGCAGCCATTATCTCATAGCTGAATGCCAACTCCGTGATGCTGTTGTGTTGTGTTCTCATTCTTGGAGCTGTTCCAATAGGTGTCACAGAGGCTCGAGAGGATTTGCATGCCCGTATGCAATTTAACTTATGGGAAAGGTTGGCAGAAATTCTGAACGTCTCTCACTTCTGTCTGCAGGACTATGCATGGATTACTAGGAACTTGCTTAATTCCTCTCTGTAAAGAACCTTGTGACATTACTAATGACACTTGGTTAGGACAATGTTTCAACGCCACTGTCATTAAGTACACTAATTCTCCTGACTGGGGGTGAACAACAAAAACGCTACCCATTGATGTCTTTTCCCTCAACACCCCTTTTGTAGCATCTAATGAGAACACTTCATGTGCCAGAGTAGTCAACTGTTCCTCTGACACGTGCATTTCTACAACCAAAGCCACATGGAATTGTACGCATGCTGTCAACATTTCTTACAATTTTGCACATATCATCCTACCTACAGGGTGGTTTTTTACATGCGGTCAACGTACTTTTAGCTACATTCCAGCCAATCTGTCACAAACACAATGCTGTCTTAGTAGATTAGTAATCAACTTAATGCAATCTTTTGCCTTGCATAACTCCTCGACTTGGCTGAGATGAGAAAGCTTGTCTCTTGATAGTACTTGTGATGGTAATGTTACTTTGTTATCCAAAGCAGAATATGTTTCGCTGGCTGCGTCGCTTGTTGGCGTTCCTGGCCCTGCTGTTCGTAACTCTCGCACTCTTGCCAACATTGCGTGCTCCTTAGCTAGAACCATTAACCGCACTTCCACTGCTATTGCCCTGCTGAATCAGGAACAATGACAACTACATGATGCTATTTTAGACAACCAAGCAGCATTGGATTATCTCATGTTGCGTAATCACATCGGTTGTGAGTCTTTTGCCAATCCCTGTTGCTTTAACTTATCTGATAATAGTCATGCAGTAAATAATCAGCTTGCTCAGCTTAGACAGCTTGCCAATAACATAAGACAGGACATACTTCCTTCCTGGTGGGACAGTTTGTGGTCATGGCTGCCCCACTTTGGATGGCTTCGCACTGTGTTAATGTATGGAATTATGCTCCTCACACTCCTTATAAGTTGCTGTTGTTTTATTCAATGTATACCAACCTTCTTTTCCATAATAACTACCTGTCTCAAAGCTTCGCCCTCAGGCCTTCACCGACAAGATTTATATGTAGTTCACAAATATATGAAAGAATATGTGCCTTTGCTTAACAAACAAGAAAAAGCAGAAATGTGGGAAACCTCTGCTTGAAGGTTGTAGCTGCATTCTGTTCCAGTCACATGCATACACTCCAGCAGGCGGGGTAACCCCTTATTCTGCCCTTTCGCTTAGAGGTAGAGCATAAGATCAAAGGGTTATTTCAGCCAATCCTGGTTATGATTAGGTAACTGGTATCCTCAGGGCGTTGCCTGTAGGCTCCGCTGGCTCGGACATCCATTGTCGACTCCTTTGTTCTTTCTCTAAGGCAATTAGCCTTCCTTTGTTCCGTGATCACCCACAATTTCCAGAATCTTAATGGTGTTGGCAAAAGGACTATGTAACTTATGGTGGCTTAATGAAGAAGTGCTGGGGCATGTGTTGGTCTTATGCCTGGTCACATGCCTGGTCATGCAACTGAAATGCATCTTGGCATCTCATCAATAGGCTGTAATTATCCATGGTAAGTTGCACAAACTTTACATAGGATACCAACCAAAACACCACTAGGATTCAAACCAACACAGCATCAATCTATAATGAATTTCTGTGGTCGTGGGTACAGCCTCAACTACTGAATACTGAATTGTTTAAAACAGTGTTTTAAATTGTTCTTTTATATGTCAGCATCCAGTTGCTGATTTATGCTTGCACACTCAGGAACACAAGCAGCTCTTACTAATGAGCACCAATTTGCTATGAAAAGTTGTAATTTCTCTTATGCAAATGTGTATTTACAATACAATACTAGCCAAGTGGTTTTAAATTGTTTAATGCTGTTTATTGTTTGTATGCCACTCTGAGATCCTTGGATATAGAACATGACATAAATATTTGAACTAATTAATTAATTAATTACATTTCTGGTTTCTTACCATGTTCTACTTCAGGATTTTCCCAAGCACTTTGGATTTTAAAAGGCTAATTAAAACATGTATGTAGGTGTATTTAAAAAGAGTGTCATTGACTAGGCCTCCTTTCCTAATGTATGAAATACCACACACAGGAAGACCTATCTATCTACAAGAATAATACAAACAAATTCCACTTGTCTGGGAGCACCATATATGTATTACAGTCTTATACAGCTTTGTAGAAAGGCCTTTTTTCTATGCTCTCCGAAGATATATTGATGCCTGACTCAAAAGACGAGATGGCATTTTCAGGTATGGACCCTGGGCAGCTGAAGCTTACCTCTGCAGTGGTGACAGAACAGAGTTGTCTACTACACTCAAGGACAGCAAGCTGGCTAAAGGGACACATAACAGGCCATACTGTATATCATGCATAACTTTGCCCCTGGCATTGTACCTCTATTCCCCATCACCACCCTGAGATAGTTGCCTCACTCTGTCTCATGATAAGACACAGCCCTGGCTATTACCCGTAGGGTTACTAGATCTCAGGGTTCCATCAGGAAACTCACAAGATTGTTGTGCTTATCTGGTTCTCCAGCTGGAGAGACAAACCTTAGGCTGAGTGGCAACAGAGGAGAAAAACATTCAAATTTTGAGTGTGACAAATCCACAACCATCTCTATCTGTTCCCAGATGACACTTGGGCTTATTGGCTGAGTGTGAGTGTGTTTTGCTGCACATTGTGCTTGTGAAACATTGTCACACCCAGAAGTGGTGGGCAATCTGGGAAGAGAGATGGGGGATGTATGCACTTGGACCTATCACTCCATTTGAAGCCATGCAAGGATGTAAATACCAGGACTATGACTCATGCTGCTTCTTATTGCACAAGCCTTTGTAGCAGTGATGAAGAGCTTAGGAAAACGACCCACTGTAGGCTGATGGTGAGCTTTCCACAAGCCTCAGCAGTGCTGGAAAATCCCCTGTGTGTGCTTGTTTTGCAGGTAAAGCAGAATAGGATGCAAGCTGAGGTGAAAATGGCAGCAAACACTAGAGCTGTTGGTTATCTTTGCTACCTGGTCAGCCACTGAAAAAAACAGTGGATATTATCTTGTGTCTGGTTTGCCAGTTTACTGAGACGCCCTTTTATTCATCATTCTTCCTGAACAACATGAGGTTTACCTAAATGTTGGGGACTCCATGTCCACAATCTTCATGCTCCTGCCCCCCCCCAAATACATACTGATGCCATGAAGGTTTCCTGCTAGGTTGAATTGGGAAGGATCAAATATGCAGTGCATTGTCTTTTCTGCTTCCTTACCTTCTTCCTCCAATTCCTCTTTTCTTACTCAAACCCCACTCCTATAGGCAGGCACTGATAGCCTCCAACTGGAAGGGAAGTGCTTGCTCCACTAAGAGGAAGAGGAAAGAGAAACCAAGCAAAAAGGAGGGATGGCACCAATTGAGGGGAATGTGAGAGGGAGCAGTATTAGGAGTAGCTGCCTTCGCTTTGTCTTCTCCTCTCCCCACCAATGCACACATGTCTCTACCTTTGCCTAGAAGATCAGGCAGGTTCATCCTTCCCTGTTGGATAAGGCTGCCTCCTGTTCTGCTTTTTGACCCTTACCCTCCTGTGTGCAGCCACCCCAACAAATGCTCCATCTGGAAGTGCCTTAAATTAGCCAGACTTTACTGGGAATCTGTATCCATTTACCTTGCATCCTCTCAAGCCTATTTCCACAATATTCTGATCAAAAAGCAGTACCGGTTCCCCTCCTAAGACTTGTTCCCCACCTCACTGGTCTCAGGGTTTGACTTCGGAACCTCAGGGAACAGGATGCTGCTGACCTTACAACTCTGTGTTAATAAGGAATACCCACTGCTCAGCAAAGCTCAAAGAGTTTTATTATTAAAGATATTTGTTTTCAAAAAAATTACATCCAGTGCAGACCAAGGCCAAGATAATCAATATCCATTTACTATGTATAACTGTGGAAGTTAGACTGTGAAGAAAGGAAGACTCCTTTGAAATATGGTGCTAGTGGAGAGCTTTGGGGATACCCAGGACCACCAGAAAGACAAAGAAGTGGTTGCTAAATCGAAGCAAGCCTGAACTCTCTCCAGAGACAGAAATGATGAAACAGAAGCTATCATACTTTGGGTACACCACGAGAAAACAAAACTCGGTGGGAAATACCATAATACTAGCAAAAGCTGAAGGCAGCAGTAAAAGAGAAAGACCAAATATAAGGTGGATTGACTCCATAAAAGGAAGCTACAGGCTTGAGTTTGCAAGAGCTGAGCAGGGCTATGTGAGACGCGAGGCGAGGGGATAGAAGCCCTCGCTGGAGTGTTGTCCTCCCTTAGGAAAGAACAGGAGGCGCAAACAGACCCGCAGGCATCTCACGTAGAGACGGTACAATGGGGAGTGGACACCCGTGAGTTAGAACGGGGTTTGTCTAAACTGACAGTAGCCACTCAGACTGAGGGGGAAATGGCGGGAAACGAAGAAAGGGGCAGAACCACAGTGGAGGCGGGAATAGGGGATATAAAAGGAGGAAGGGATGATATACCGGGGGGCTGGGAATTGATATGGGTGAAGGATCCTTGGACCGGAAAGTGTGAAAAGGTCCGGGTTCCCAGGGAAGAGGCAGACTATCAGAGAAGGAGAGGTCTGCCTCCACGACCCTCATATTGGAGGGAATCAGAGGTGCGGGAATGGCGTCGTAGATTGAGAGAGGAGAAGGAAGCCGTGTAGAGAGAGGAGGAGGAGAGACGAGCATGGAGGCTGGAAGAAGCCTGGAGGAGAGGGACCCTGTTGGACCGTGGGCTCCCGTACCCGGAGAGGAGAACCCCTTCAATCCAGAGGGGAGAGACGAGGAGACCCTACCGCTATTAGATCCAAGAGCGGACGCTTGGGACCTGGATGGCAGTAACCCTTTTTCGAGGGGACCTTGGAACGATGTTGAGTTAAACCCTTTCACCAAAGATGTTTGGATGCCCTCGTGGGACCCGTTGGCAACGAGAGACGATGTTAGAATTGACTTTGAAACTAAAACAGCGTTGTTTAATGTTCCAATAAAACCTAGTTTGGATTTTGTACCTCAAAAGCCTCTAGTGTCTATGTCGCAACCTGAGGAGGCCATATTTGAACCCTCACATATTGGCGCCCAACGTTGGGCCTCCGACGGTCGACAAAGAAACAGGACATGGCCTAGGCAACTGGCCGGCGTCATTGAAAATGAGGTGGAGGAAATGATTAGATTGGGGGTGGTAGAACCCGCCAAGGGACCCTGGCGAAGCTATCCGGTAATGGTTCCAAAACCCGATGGATCCTTGCGCTTCTGTATAGATTTCAGGAAGGTAAACACAGTGTCCAAGTTCGATGCATATCCAATGCCCAAAATAGGGGACCTACTGGATAGGCTAGGGGGTGCCAGATACCTATCCTCAATAGATCTCACTAAAGGATACTGGCAAATTCCTTTAAGACCCCAAGATAGGGAGAAAACGGCCTTCTGCACCCCAAAAGGCTTGTATCAATTTGTAAAAATGCCTTTCGGTTTATATGGTGCGGCGGCAACGTTTCAACGACTTATGGACAAGGTGTTAGCCCCCTTACAAGACTGCGCAGCGGCATACATAGATGATATTATTGTTTATAGTGATACATGGGAGGAACACCTGAGTCACCTAAGAAGAGTGCTAAGAGAGCTAAGAAGAGCAGGGCTGACAGTTAACCCAAAGAAATGTAAGATAACCTTACCCAAGGTAGAATACTTGGGATTTAAGGTGGGAAAGGGTGAAATCCAACCACAGCAAGAAAAAGTTACAAAAATATCGCAATGGTACCGACCTCAGACAAAAAGAGAAGTCCAGCAATTCTTGGGGTTGGTGGGTTTTTATAGGCAATTTGTTCCCCAATTTTCCACCATAGCGGCCCCACTAACAGACCTGACCCGAAAGAAAGCTCCTAAGCAGGTGAGGTGGGGAGAAGCCCAAGAAGAAGCATTCCAGACTCTTAAGTCCATCATTTGTGAAATACCCACACGTTTCGCCCTAGATTTTAATTTCCCTTTTACACTATTCACGGATGCCTCAGATAGAGGGTTGGGGGCTGTGTTGTCCCAAATAAGGGAAGGGGTACAGTACCCGGTATTATATTTAAGTAGAAAACTCTCACTCCGGGAACAAAAGTATGCAGTTATAGAAAAGGAGGCCCTGGCAATTAAGTGGGCCACACATGCCTTAAGATATTACCTCCAAGGCGCGCCCTTCACACTGGTAACTGATCATGCCCCCTTGCAATGGCTGGTACAGATGAAAGAGACCAATCCCAGGCTTACCTATTGGTATCTCGCTCTACAGCCATTTGCCTTCACTGTCCAATACCGGAAAGGTGCCGAGCACGCTAACGTAGATTATTTCTCTCGGCAGGGACCATGGGCCCGGAGTGAAGAAGAGAGGACGACCCTCTTGGATGGGGGGGGTATGTGAGACGCGAGGCGAGGGGATAGAAGCCCTCGCTGGAGTGTCGTCCTCCCTTAGGAAAGAACAGGAGGCGCAAACAGACCCACAGGCATCTCACGTAGAGACGGTACAACGGGGAGTGGACACCCGTGAGTTAGAACGGGGTTTGTCTAAACTGACAGTAGCCACTCAGACTGAGGGGGAAATGGCGGGAAACGAAGAAAGGGGCAGAACCACAGTGGAGGCGGGAATAGGGGATATAAAAGGAGGAAGGGATGATATACCGGGGGGCTGGGAATTGATATGGGTGAAGGATCCTTGGACCGGAAAGTGTGAAAAGGTCCGGGTTCCCAGGGAAGAGGCAGACTATCAGAGAAGGAGAGGTCTGCCTCCACGACCCTCATATTGGGGGGAATCAGAGGCGCGGGAATGGTGTCGTAGATTGAGAGAGGAGAAGGAAGCCGCGGAGAGAGAGGAGGAGGAGAGACGAGCATGGAGGCTGGAAGAAGCCTGGAGGAGAGGGACCCTGTTGGACCGTGGGCTCCCGTACCCGGAGAGGAGAACCCCTTCAATCCAGAGGGGAGAGACGAGGAGACCCTACCGCTATTAGATCCAAGAGCGGACGCTTGGGACCTGGATGGCAGTAACCCTTTTTCGAGGGGACCTTGGAACGATGTTGAGTTAAACCCTTTCACCAAAGATGTTTGGATGCCCTCGTGGGACCCGTTGGCAACGAGAGACGATGTTAGAATTGACTTTGAAACTAAAACAGCATTGTTTAATGTTCCAATAATACCTAGTTTGGATTTTGTACCTCAAAAGCCTCTAGTGTCTATGTCGCAACCTGAGGAGGCCATATTTGAACCCTCACAGGCTATTAAGGATATGACCTTTTGTAGATCTGTCATGTGCCCTAAATCTGAGGTAAATTGGAAGCTGTTGACAGCAACAATGATGATGTCAGGGAGCTTCTTTTTATATACCACCAAGTATACCACCAAGTGTACAGTGTTTAGCTTTCTGAAGCAGCACAACGGAAGTCAAAATGTAAGTGCAGCAGAAGTTAAGAGACACATCACCATCACCACTGTCACCCTGTCTTGCACCTTGTAAGCATCCACACACCAATGCAATTCGGAAAACAAATTAAATCTGCTACTTAAACAATTACTTTAAATGAATGTTACCAGGGTAAACACCAGATTCAAGTGTAATATATATAAACCAGATGTCTATTTATTTCCTTATACGGAGGCCTTTCAAGCATCTTGCCATATTCCAGTCAAATACATATCCAGACTTTTTTTCTTGGCTTTAGTAAACTTCTCGTCAAAATGTTTTATTCTAATGATCCCACATGTTTGTCTATGACATATTAACTGCTATAACCAGTGAGTTTCCCTCCCCCCTTCATTTCCTTAAGTGCCAGTTTTATAAAGTCCGTTCAGAAGCAACTCCTGTTTACTTCAGTGGGGCTTAATCACTGGTAAGTACATATACGAGTGCAGGTTGTGTGTAGGACTACAGCACAATCCAACTGACCAAACTGGCCAAGATCCACCAGAGACAGCATGAGGCCAGCCATACTGAATCCAATCCCAAACCTAGGAATATTGGAAATTATTGGGGAATGTCCCTGCTCTGGCCTAACTTTGTGCCAGCGTTATATAACGGCTATATTCCTACTCCCTGGAAAACTGAATTCCTTCCCTACTTCATCCTTCTCTTCCTCCTTTTCAGCCCTTCCACCAGAAGGTCTTATTGCTATTTAAGCAGTTCTCAAGAGATCAGCCAGCAAAAGGGCATTTCTACTGGCTGTAGAAACTTGTGGATAATCCTAATCCCTTATATCTGGCACATTATTAAATTAGGATAAGGATCTCACTGTGTTATTGCATTATTTATTTAAAATATTTGTCTACATCTTTCTCCTTAAAAGGAACCCAGGCAGCTTACAACAATTAAAAGACAATATTTAAAAGCCAAAAACAGTGAGTATACAATGTTTAAAAAGAATGAAACAAGTATTATATTAAAAATGCTCAATAAAATCAATACTAAAAACACACTTTAAAACAACAGAGCACAACAATCCATTTAAAAAACCCTCTCAGGCTGTAAATCATGGTGTATTGCTACATGAGTTCATTTTCCTTTTGTTGTCTATATTTTTAGTTTCAAAATAAAATTCCATGGGAGGAAGAGAAAGCTGAGAAAATGATGGAAATATATTCTTATAATTAAATTAATGCTATATATGTAAGATAGAAAGGAAAAAAACAGGATGCAATTATTTAATGAATACCTGGCAATTGTTTATCATGATTTGAGTAATGAACATATACTTTTCAATATTAATGATTCCTTTGTTAAATTATAAACTATTGACAAAAACACTGTAAGAATCACTTGCATACCAAATTAAATCAAAAGAAATAAAATATGGAATGTAAAAAAGAAACATGCTGAGACTTGGTAGGAATCAAAATATAATTTACCTCAGAAGATGCTGAATGGACTTGAACCACTGTCTGTTAAAGTCAGTATACTATGTTTAGAACCACATACTCAGCTATAATCCCAGAGGAAATTCTAGAAGTTGCTCCATTATTTAGCCTCCTAGGAAACTTTCACTGACCTCAATTCAAATCATGGGAGTTCCAAATATCTTCTCTAGTCAGTCATTTTAATCTTTGAAAGCAGAAACATATTTCAAATTTGTGAGCTTTGATAAAGTGTAATAATTGGGCACTTTTTCAGAAGGGGAGTACCAAGTACTAAAAGTTCAAAATGCTGACTCATTGCGTTTCACAATAATAATATTTTTCTGGTAGCTTAAATAGTGCAGATCCAATAACTTAAGACCACAGGTGTTTAATGATCTCAGTTTCTGCCAGTTTTTCAGCATCCCTAGGCAAAACATGTTACCTGATCAAAACAATCTATATTAAGCATGTGTACTATCTTTGGACAAATGTATAAATACCAACCAAATTAGGAATATTTCTGCATTTTCAAGGCAGTCATGAAGTAGAGCAAAGAGCCACTGCTTCCCCATGGAGCAAAGCAACACCACCCACAGATTCATTCATATTAAATATGGGATGCACATGATACAATTAGAAGTGGAGATAGAGTAAGAAACCCTAATGAAGATGAAGAAAAGCAAGTTCTTTTCCTTAGAAGTGAACCTTAGCTGCTGTGAAGTTGTTGATTCCATCAACAGTATCTATGGCCATGGCACTACTCATTTCAGCTCCAGGGAACAGGAAGAGCAGGGATAGAGAAAAAGGACAGGAAGGCTCCCTTCAAGATAATGGTGTCAACTGCTCCTTTTAAGTCCATATGCTCCCCTCTGGGCGACTGTCTTAGGAAGCTGCTGGGAAGTTTCTCTGGGCAGATGGAAAAGAGAGGGAAAATAAAAACAAAACAAAACATCTAGCTCTACAGGATATCTCTAGTGCCCTTTTGCCCTGCCTGCCCCATTCAGTCTGTGACCAGGTCTTGGTGTTTCTGTTTCTCCATTTGCAGGAAGGGGGTCTTCAGTGAAGACTCTTCACACAAATACTGACACACACACAAAAGATCGTGTTGGAGTGTTTCCACAAGAATAAAGGACAGATTGGGTGCCCTTTGTTCTGATACAAAAGTGGTCGTGGTGGTAGTGGTGGCTCTGTACATCCCTAATTTACATGCCTTTTAACATTCTCACAAATATGATACATGTTACTGAGCTTTCTTACGGTCTAATAGTTTCAGTAGTTAATGTATTCCAACAAGGCAAGAACTCTGTCCTGTATCCTAGGCCTGTCAAATGTCATAATCCATGCCTAGCAAAATACAGAAGCAATGGTGGGGTAGGAATGCAGTATGTGGTTATAATTTCCCTTTCACTTCATCATACAGAATATGTATATGGGTCTATATGACATAACATAATCCTGTATGACATACTGTGTATGACACAGAATCATATGGATTTCTTTCGCAAGCAAAAGCATTAATCAACAAAAATATGTTTAATATATGTACTCAGTTTTGTTCATGGAACAAATCAAAGTGAAAAGGTATGTTGGCAAGAAAAAGAGAAGTGCTCAGAAAGGTATGCCTGTGAATAGGTCAGACCAGTGTTTTTACTGTCTGTTTGCTAAAGATGAAGAAGGACCTCACTGATTAACACATACTAGGCAGATGAACTACAATCTTGCTTCTTTTTAGAGCTGAAATATGTAATGATCGGACTTTTAGGAAATCTGAAGAAACTCTAAGGGCAACCTTTTATCATGCAAACAGCAGCCACTACAGAAGCCCATGAGAGTTTTGCCTGAAATGAAAGCAAGCCTCTTAAAAGTTGTTTGGTTTTTGTTTTTTTAAAGGGACCTTGGCAGGAACAAAAGGAGTTACATTTCTCCTCCCCAAGTCCCTTCTCCACTTCATGGCCCTCAGGCTGTTTAGGCTTCCCTGCAGCTAGTATTTCACATTCCCACACACAAATGGTATGTGTTAATTGCATTCGCAGTTAGTGTCCCAATTAGTGTCATGCCTAGTTTATCCCTGAGAACCTGGAACTGCTTCAGTCCATTCACATCTTAGATGAATGGACAGGTGTATAAGCTCTTTTCTTCACAATACTGTTTTAGGCATCTGGCTTTCACCTTGATCTACTTATTGTATCCCAGTCTAGTTTATTTGATACAGAAAATTTCTATCCCAAATTGGCAATAAAATAAGAAAAAAGCTAGCCGTAGCAATGGAGTGCTTGTATTTATTATTATTTATTTAATTTATATCCCACCCACCTCAACCGAAGTCTACTCTGGGCGGCTAACAACACAACATTAATACAATTGAAAATAACAAATAAATTAGCTATTGACAGGAGGGAAGGCCTGCCTAAAGAGCCAGGTCTTGAGTTGGCTCTTAAAAACACCCAGCGAGGGAGCCAGACAAATTTCTGGGGGGAGATTGTTCCAGAGGCGAGGGGCCACTGCCAAGAAGGCCCGCTTTCTTGTTCTTTCTCTTCAGGCCTCCCTCAGCGTTAGGCCCCTCAGCCGCCCATCTTGACTAAAGCAAGTGATTTGGGTAGATCTAGGTGGGAGGAGGCGTTCCGCCAGATATTGAGGTCCTAAACCGTTTAGGACTTTATATGTCATCATTACTACTTTGAAATCAATGCGGAAATGAACGGGCAGCCAATGCAGGGCAGCCAGAGTAGGGGAGATATGTTGATGTTTTCTCACCCCAGTAAGAAGTCTGGCCGCCGTGTTCTGCACCATTTGAAGCTTTCGCATCGATCTCAAAGGTAGCCCCACATAGAGCGCATTACAGTAGTCTAATCTTGAGACTGCAAGTGCATGGACCAGAGTGGTGAGGACCCCCACATCAAGAATCACCTATATATAACACTTGAATTTGGACCTGTCAGCTTAATCTCCACTTTCTTTGCAAAAGGAGAGGTTAAAAAAAAAAAAAAAAAGTGAGACACAAAAAGTGGATTTAATTAGGACCTCATTTGCTGCAGAAATTCTATAAACTAACCAAGAATTATAAATCAACTAAAGTATTGGCAATTCTTTGCAAAACTACAGATTTTTCATTAATTTTCAAAGACAATGTAGTCAATGGAGAATTCAAAAGACTGGTCTATCCCAGGGCTGTGTATTGGCCCATATCAACCACTTTTTCAAAGCACCCAAAGTTTTATTTATGCTGATGATCTCACATTTGCTGCTCAGTTGGAGAGTGTTCAGATGGTAGAGCATCTCTTAACAGATGTATTAGAAGAATTATGCACATATTGCGATAGAATCCCAACACTGTTCAGACTCAGACATGTGCCTTTCATATGAGAAATAAGCAGGCATCTCAGAATCTTCAAGTTGGAAGGGTTTCCAGCTAGGTCATTGTTTTGTCCCCAATTACCTAGATATTACTTTGGAATTCTGACCTATAAGGAATACTGCCTAAACATACAGCAATAGGTCTCTGTAAGAAGTAATATTCTTTGAAAGCTATCAAGAACTGGCTGAGGCACACAAACACAAACACTTAGAACTACAGACTTGTCTCTATTCAGGCAAATACAACAGGCCAGTGTGGTATAGTTCAGCCCATGCAAAACAGGTAGACCTAGTGCTCAATGAAAACTATAACATCATTAATAAATGCCTGAGGCCAACCCCTACTGATAAAATCAATTACCTAGCACCGCACTGTACCAGCAGCTAATAGAGAAAGTCTCAGAGCATCCACATCAAATCCACATCGACTCTTTGCTATTATCCTGTCCTGCCTCAGATTAAAATCAAGGAATTTTATCCCCAGAACATCTATGAATCTTGGAGAAACAACAGAGAATGTCAGGAAAGGAAGACTAGCCACCTCTTGAAATGGATGGAACCCTAGGTGATTCTAGCCCTTACTCACACAGAGACCTGAGTTACTTGGCAGTCATCTAATGGGCTACAGATTGGAGTTGGCAGGACCAAAGTGAACCTCAGAAAATGGAGCCTCTGCCCCAACACAGCCCTTTGTGTGTGGCAAAGAACAAGCAACTTTATACCTGTGTCAGTATACGCCATGCTCTTAACATGTACTATGGAAGATTTCATACTACCTGTCTCAAATGTTCTTAATGTTACCTGTTACTGGGCAAAGGTTTTGTGATACATTTATTAATTGTACCATGATGCTTCTGACATAAAGGAAAAGAAGACTCAAAAAGAACTGTGAAGGGGAGCTGCATGGGAATCTCCCATCTAAGACAGGCTTTCAGCCTGCATAAACTCTTGCATCATACGTAACTATTCCTTGTCCTGACTCCCTCATGATCTTATGTCATTGCACACCTGATTATCCCTGTTATCAGTATAGGGGGATCTTCCCCGTCACAACCATCTACAGCCTCACAACTCTTGGGAGATAATTTAAGTAAGTCCCAAAAGTGATCCTTGTTCCATTTCTGGGTCCCAGAGTTTTAAATCACAAGACTCCAAACCCACCAATCACTATATGTTTATAAATAATAGTGCTATGGGTACTTAACAACCCTATTGTTTGCCAGAATTCCTCAACAAAGGAAGTGGAGATGGAATGTGACCAGATTAACCTAAAACCAAAGTTAAATACATATCTAATAATTAACTCTAATGGCCAAATTAACTCTTGGACTGTAATCTCAGTTTCAGATTAACCAGGTATGACCAGCTGGATCTAATGTGCCAACACAAATCCTTTATTTTCATCTAAATCCATACAGATAGACAAAAAGAGTTGCACTGTGAAGTCAAAATGGCGGTTGGAAATCCTACATCACAATCACCTAAGCCCACACTAAATTCAAAGAGACTGAGAGGGTAAATGCCAGAATACTAGAAGAGAAAAAACACATGGTATAAAGGACCTGTTCTTCTACTGCCCTTACTTCTTCTGTATGCACAGTATAGCAGATTGATGGTTTGCCTTATAAATCCCTTGTGTGATATTGATTGCACATGAAAGCCCAGAGCTCAGTTATCCATTCTGAACAGGAACATCAAGGTTTGAAATGCTGTATGTAAGAGTGTTAAGAAATGATGGGGGGGGGGGGGTAGGAAAAGGATTTTGGAAATGAAAGTGCATTCAAAATGGAGTTAGAAAATTGTTTATTATGTACCAAAACAATTATCCAGCTCGGGCTGAGCAAGTTCAATGAATGTTTAAACAATCTTGGCAGCTGAATGATATTTTGATTATGATTTGTAAACTTAAAGGTGACATGTGCATGTCTGATAGTTGGCACTCTCTGTAATTTCAATGCCATTGTATTACAATATCCAGATCTTATGAGAATCTAGGTTTCAAATCTTTAATGCTATGGGACTATGATCGTATAAGTTCTACAAAAATTGTTAGTCAAAATGTAATTACAGCATGCTGGCCTGTAGATTACAGACTGTTAGAGTCATAATATATTCAATTCTTAAAAGAATCTCTGGTTTATGAATGTGGGATATTGTGCTTCTGTACTCATGATTAAAAACACCAGGAAATGGCCCTGTATTGCTGCACAATATTGTGCCTGTGCTGCCAGCAGAAAGAAGGATGTTAAATGTGACCAGCCTTCACCCACGCTAATCACATTTAAACTGCCCTTGCTTTTTGGGCTTGCCTTCAGCCTAAAACGTATGGGCCCAAGCAGTTTTAAGAATGAAACATAAAATATTATTTTTATTATAGCACAACAACTGGTAAAACTAAACAGAGTTCAACTTAGGTTTACATTGAATTACATGCTAGCTCTTAAACATCCAACCTCCCTCCCCCAGATACAAAGAAATTTTCTCAAGTTCTAGCCCCCTCTTAAAACACGACCTACCTCCCTGAGATACAATTTAACTCTCTGCCTCATTCTCTTCAGGTCTTTTTTTTTCTTCCTCCTGTAGGCTCTTCTGGATTGGCTCACCTCCTGCATTTTTCCAGCCAATCATCTTCTTTCTGCTGTTATTAGAACTGGTGACAGTTCTGTCACACTAAGCTTTAAACAGCAATGGGCAGCCTGAATTTTGACAACTAGAGATGGGCATGAAATGAACTACGAACCAAACAAACAAATCTCCATGAATTGGACGTTTGTGGCTCATTTTGTGAGCAGTTCAGGGGATCGCTTTTTCCCAAAGGAAACCAAACACTGAAATTTTTCAGCGTTGATGTTTCTTTTGTTTCCCAAAACCACAAAAATAAAAATACTTGCCCACCTGCCCTCTTCCTGCTGCCACTGTCACCTCGGCTTACCTGTCATTGCTGCCACCATCACTGTTGCCATTGACAATGTCACTACTGCTACCATCACCTTGGCCTCCCCGGGTGATCCAGAGACTCCAGATGCAGTTACTGGGTGTCTGCCTCTGTGCATGTGCCCACTGGCCAGCTGATCAGACAGGGAAGCCTCAGCCCTGGGCTTCCCTGCCTGATCAGCTGGCTGGTGGGTGCATGTTCAGAGGCAGCCACCCAAGTCCTTTGGCTGGCTTCTCCACCACCACCATCACCTCATCAGGCCACCCAGGGAGGCTGAGACAAGGACGGCAGTGGTGAGGGCGGCAGCAGGTAGGTCAGGCACTGCCCAAACCACCACAAACCACAAAACAGTTCATCTTCTAGTTGGTTTGTGGTGGTTCATGGTTTGTAGTTAGCCATGTACCCCAAACCATCACAAACTGCCATTTTTGTGGTTCATGTCCATCTCTATTGACAATACCAATGGCAGCAGTCAAGATGGTCTACAGGATACCCTATTGTGCTCACAACTATTCAGAAGTAGGCACAGTGCAAGGGAAAATCCCAGAAGCTAACTCCTGTTTTCATCAATTAACTACTTCTCACCCAAACACAAAACAATTGTCAGGGCTGTTTTTCAACCAGTGTGACTGGTAATGAGCACAAGAGGGTATCCTGCAGACCATCCAGTTCAATGCCTCACCTTGCTCTGCCTAGATTTAACACTGCCTCTCTCTCTGGAATTTTCTCCTCCAGCATCAGAGCTTGGTTAGCATTGGTTCTTCAGGTTTGACCTTCTTCAAAGTGCTCTGTTCTTGCCAAGGGGTTCTCTCATCCAGAAGTAAGGTAAAGAGGAAGGTTGACGGTTTTAATGCTTTTCTCCCTCCCTGACACAGATTAACACAGCTACATCTTTGGAAACCATTGTGTTTCAAATTTTCTATGTGCCAGTCATTGTCTTCAGTGAAGTGAGCCAAGCACTGGGGTGCTATCATGTTATACATATAGCAATAATCAATGTTACTCAAAGCGTGTCAGGCCCATCTCTCCACTGATTGAAGATACTCTTGAGATTTTCTTAGATATGCCAAAAGACTAAAGCAGGGATCAAGGGACGCAAGTTGATATGTGAGGGACTTCTGCTTTTGAGATTAAACTCATGGGCTCCGTAACATCTGCTTCTGGTCCAAGCCCATGATTACTCAGGTGCTTTCAGATGCATATCCAACAACTGTCAGCCAACAAAGTAGACAGGAAACTATGCCATAAATCCTGAGTGTTAGTGCACTGAGGCAGCAGTCCAGTACTTTTGAATATAAAGGAAAGATGAAACCAGAGTTTCTTTGATATGTGTGACCATGTTATAAAGGCTTTAATTGAGTCTCCTGTTTGACAATGACCCAGCAGAGACCCTCCTTGATCATCAGGTCTCCCCAAGACCTATTTGCATTTATACAAAGACCTCTTTTCCCCCAGCTGTTACAGGCACAGAATATCAAACAGCAATCAGAAAAGGACATCAGAGCACGCAAACACAATGGTCAATTACCAGTGAATTTCCACTGTTCAAGCTGTACTGCAATCCAAATGGTTAGAGGACACAAAGTCTTACAAAATGTAATCACAGTAACCATGATATGAATAACAAAAGTAATACTGTACATAGTAAATAAGAAAGGAAAGGCTAGGGAAGTTTCAAGGGAACTGTAAAAAGATCTCCCTTGCCCTTGTTGAGCACTTAAATATGATTTTCCCATTTATTCACAAATCAATACTTTCATTGCCCACAGTAAAGATAATACAATTTTCTGCTATTATTTCTGAGAACACTGGGTAGTAGTTATGCCCTAGTTACTCTCAGGACCACAGTGGTTGAAATTTGACTTGGTTATCTAAGGAAATAATCATTTTCTACACCAAGAGCCATTGTTGTTTGTTTTTAGGCTATCAGGAAGGTGGCCTTGTGAAATACTGCAAGGTTGAGGGCGGGGGGAAGTACTTTTGGAAGCAGATCTGTGCAGTCAAAATGTTCCTGCTATATCTAAATTCAGTCAGAGAGTCAGTTCTGTCCAGAGCTGATAATGATATTTCTTCGAGCAAATGCAACAGCGAGAATGCTTACCAAGCAATTTGCTAAAGCTCCCCTTGTCCTTCACCTCAGCATGGGTAACAAACATTTCAGAATATTCAACAATATAAAACACAAGTGAGATTCACAGCAAAATGCTACTGAGTGGAATGTTCTTTTTCAGGATTACAGCCACCTCTTTTAAGATGCTCTGTTTCATTCCTTCCCCTGATCTCCCCACCTCAACATGTTCAATCTTCTGAGGGTTCCTTAGGTTTTTTCCCCCTACAGGTGTGCAAAACCTTCAGGTCCCCACCCCCAAGCCTACTGATATTCTTGTAGTGGTTTGGTGATATTTTATTTATTTATTTATTTTATTTAACTTATATGCCGCCCACACTACCCAAAGGTCTCTGATATGTATTGGTGAAGGGGGTCTCCAAAATTTTCACAGTGAGGGCCACATAATATATTTTCCATATTTTTGAGGGCCAAAGGAACATGTGTGTGTGTGTGCGTACACATGCACTCCCGCCCACCCACGCACACACATGGCCACCTGCATGCACGCATGGGCCGGATAAAAAGGCAAGGCGGGCTGGATGTGGTTTGTGGGTTTTACTTTGGAGACCCCTGTTATAAATGAATACAACAACCATGCTTGTGACAAATACTTCATATGGAAGGATATGGATATCTGCCTTGAGTCACATCATCTGTTAGAAATGTGGCATGTGAATGCAATAAAATAAATAAATAAACATGGATGGCTGAAAGGGTAAGTGGAAGAATCTTACATTCTGTTTTTCATGGACAAGAAGTTAGATTGGAAAGGTTATTTTAACCTCACTAGCTTGGTTTTTGTCCAAACCCATCTATAGTTTGGGTTCAAGGCCATACAACATTAGTAGACCTTTGGTCTAGATGGGCAGGGTAGAAATCTAATAAAATTAAAAATAAATAAAAAACATTCCAGTTTAGTGTTGACCAACAAGTATTTGCCACTCTGGTGTCTAATAGAATAAATATGCTATTCTCTAATGTGTCACAAAACTCTCATCTGTTTTTGTTGCAGCAGACTAACATGGCTACCCTTCTAGAAATAACCCACCATGAATACTTCAGAAGTGAAACTTATCATTGTCAGTGCAATAGAGAGAAGACCAAATCTTTCATCTGGTTTCAGTCTCCATAGCTTTACCTCAATTTATGCGATTTGATACTCAATTCTTCAAAAAGCCTCTGGTTTATGAATGTGGAATATTGTGCTTCTATATTCACAAGAAATAGGCCAATATTGCTACACAAGGAGGAAAATGTATGCCAAACTTTACATTGCAAAGGGCAACCTGAATATTGACAACACTCATGCCAGCAGTCAAAATGGTCTAAAGGATACCCGCTTGTGTTGACCATAATTCACAAAGTGACACCACGCCAGGTAAAAGCTGAGTCCTGTTTTAATCAGTTAACCGCTTCTCACCCAAACTCAAAGTAATGGTCCGGGCTGTTTTTTCATAAGTTCTTTGCTAAACCATGTTACTTCTGAAGAAGAGTTTTCCCTCTTTCTTTCTCCTGAATTCCTCATGCTGGGAATCTCCATGTAATTGGATATTGTATAATCAATAGTGAATAAGTTGGCTAGGAGATATGTTTACTTCTATCTGTTTTTGAAGAATTTAACAGTTTGCAAATCTCACAATCAGGATCTAAACAACTTGTTGTGTAAAAAAAATGATTATGGGGGAAAGTGTGTAAGACCATTTTCCTGATTCTTCTGTGAAAGAACTTTAGAGGCTCTTCCACATTTCCTGGAAGTATTTCTGTTTTTGTAAAGAGACAAAATGATGAAGCCTAAGCTAGGTTGCTTGCAACATCAGGTCCTGAAGATACCATGAATCCACCTGAGGTACGTAACTGCTGCTTCAGCCTCTCTTCAAATTTCTCTAAATATATTTGAGATCCATGTGCTCTGAGGGAAAGCACAAAGGCTTAGGAGCTCAGGTCTTCGGTCAACCTGAGAGAACTCTCTTTACTTTCAACTTTTTACTACCTTGAATGTCTTGGTGGCATATAAATGAAAGCAACAGTGATATATAATGAATTAAGAGTGCAGTCTACCTGGAAATGGACCTTATTGAGTAAATTGGAGCTTAGAATGGGACTGAATAAAGTAACATAGGATTGCACTTCTGAAAAACAAAACAAAATGCCAACAACCTAAAATTAAAAAAAAAACAGCAATAGCAATATTAATGGCATACGATAGAGCTGGAAGAATGTGGTAAATATATTCTACAAATATAAATATGTGATCACAGGAATTTTCCACAACTGGTAAAAGTAAAATAAGCAAAGCACCTCCTACTTCCAAACATTCTTAGCTAGAGATAAATTTGGCTTTGGACAGATTTTAAATGTTGTTAATGAAGTGGAAAACATGCATGAATCAGACACAGAATATGGCATCAGCTCACACTGGTAATTTCAGAATTACATTAAACAATCAACCTAACTTTCCAAGTTCAACATCAAACAATGCTTTTAATATATATAATTCTGAGCTTTTGCTGCCAGTAATTAAATAAATAAAATCAGAGTGAATAAATTATATACTTTTTTGTCTTCTCAGTCTTTACAGCATTTTTTAATCAGATATGCAATTTGGAAGTGAAGTATGAATCTATTAGAGAACACATTTAAAGTGGCTGTCAGAATTGAGCAACTGAAATTAGCTGCTTTTTGTTTAAATGAACTAACCCTTAAATGTTATTTCTACAAGTCTTAATAATATTTGTGCCACAGAAAAGTGTATTTCATTATTGTGAAAGTACAGTCCTTCCCAAATGCTTTTGTCACTCTGGATGTATCAGAACATGGCTCTTTCATTATGTGTACATAGCTAATATTCTTCAGAAAACAATGGGTGTGCTGCAGCTCAGCAGCTTATCTCAGAGGCTGCCTCAAAGGTCCAACTCAATGATAGTGAATTAATCTGAAAAACTCCCTAATCAAACAAAGGATCCAGTAAAGGAGACATTAGGTGTTTTTATTAGTACGTAGATAGTTGTGTATACACATTAGAGACTGCTACACATCTGGAAATGCATCTGGATTTAAATCTGTAATGTAAATCCATCCACACTTAGGCCAAGAGGTCCAACTGCAGAAGCTGCTGTGGTGACATGACAGTGTAAGGAAAGGCAATCCATAATATATGGCAGGTATGCACAGCTGAGTGCCTGATCATATTATCTATTCACTCACTGTGGCAGTTTCCACAGCCGGAGCTCTGCACATGTAAATATTGAACAGGATACTGACCATGAGAATTTTAGTGTGGTTTTCATTAAGATTATTCTGACTCTTAAGAATACCAACACCTCTGTTGACCTGAACAATCCCTTACCGGTTTTTTTGCAGCTCAATTAACTGGAATCTATGGCAGTGAGACCATACTTGCTTTACAAGTGTGGCACATATACAGCAGTGCCAGGGGCAGCCATATTAGCCTGTCCTTGAGAAAACAGCATAGCTTCCCAAGTCCACTTTTTGAATTTATTTGAGATGACCTATCCATCACTACCCAACATCTAGATTGGCTGGATTTACTGTCACAATTGATCTGTTTCAATATCTAGCCCTCAAAAATATCCTGCCAGACTGCTCTCAAAACAGTTTTGCACTGGGGAGTAGTAACAGCCACAGATATGTCAACTCATTTCTTCAGAATCTTGAGCCCCTTTATCTTTTATTCTCTTTACAGTTTTCTATATCTTTATGAGGTCTTAAACATTATGAGTCATCTAAGCTCTCCAGCATTTTTCCCACTTTTTCCTTTTGTGGTTTTCATTTAAGATCAACAACTTCTTTAGTGAAAATGACTAAACCGCTATTTCTAGACACACACCCTCCCACACCAGAGTATGCACTTTCTTTCAGATCCATGCACACACCAGACTAAATCTCTACTAATTAAACATTATTGGCTACATTGTGTTGTGGTCTTTAGCTGAGATTCAGTGGGATTTTAATTAACCAATGTTAAGATCATTGCTTATCTTTCATATTTCCCTTCCCACATAACCCTCCACCCAGAGCATTGTGTATAAATGTCAACCGACTGAGGTGAGTTTCAGTCCACTGAAGCACCTGCTTCTTTTAGCTGACCCTGAGTAAAACTTAATAGCCTTTAAAGTGCCACAAGACCCTTCTCTAGTTTTGCTGCAACAAACTAACATGGCTCCCCACCCTTGAAACAGATGAACACATTACAGCTGTTAACAGCATGGTAGAAAATGGGCTTTGAATGCAATCTGTCATGGAAATCCTTTTTTTTTTTTTAAATCAGACTCAAAATATCATAAACCTGTACAGACTGAGTACTGCAAGTCTCCCTTTTGTAATCTGGGATATGATTTTGGAAGTCCACTGGGACTAAAGAAGATGTGATGCAAATTCTGCTTTGTGAATACAGGAAGCAATGAGCAGAAAAGGCTACGTATTATATGAATGGCAAAGGAGTATCATGTGTGGATTGAAAGAGTACAGCATAGAAGGGAACTGGCAAAATATAAATGTGTTAAGAGCTGAGAGGAATACTGCTAAACTGGGGGAGTGGTATACATACTTGATCAAATAACTTTTGTTTCAGAGTTATAAAACCACTCCTACATGTTAACTTTTGTGGAACATTTTGCTAATATTTTAAGATGTTATAAATCCTTGTTGAATGTTTAAAATGCCAGCAATGAACTTCTAAGCAATTTCTCTTTTAATCTTCAGCTGAAACTTCTATTTACTTAGAGATAACCAAGCTAATTCAGATTTTTTTTATTCGTCTTTCAGTACTCACTTCCTTTTAAATTAAGTTCTAGTTCACACTCTCACTTTCTCTCTCTGTGTGTGTGTGTGTCTGTGTGTATTTAAAGAAATTTGGCTGGGGAAATATATCCCTGCCAGGAATCAATCAGATTTTCACATTTGCTATGCTAGTTGACAGTAGATTTAGCAAATTTCTTAATTATGAAGAAAAACACTTTCTGATAATACCCCAAAGTAAGGCTGTCAAGAACAGCCTACTTGAAATATAGGAATGGACAAAGTCAAAGGTGTCTACTGTCAAGTGACAATTAGTCATTGACAGAAAATGACTTCAATTAGTCCACAAATGATTGGATATATAGGGGAAATATTTGGACTGAACAGGGCATTCATGTATTTCTCTCACCCATTCTAGAAAATACCAGTTAAGGAACCATTATTTGCCTCTCTAAGAGTAGGCAATTTGTAGCTACCCAGATGTTGCTGGATTTACGTACCCAGTACCTCTGACAATGGGGCTGACTACACAGGTGCTTAGTCTGCTGCTTTGTCTGAGAAGAAACAGGGTGGTTTGTTCTTAACGTCAGTGATCAGAAAACTTTCTTAGAGCAAACCAGCCCACCTTCCAGAGTGAACGTTTCTGAGCACCTGATGTAGGTAGAATCCACTCCAGTTTGGATTGGTTCCAGCATGTGTAATCACTAGAACTGATCCAAAACAAGCCTTCCAGTTTGAATTGGTCAGTCTCATGAAGTGCCTTCATATGCAAGCTACTTCAAGGTATTCTCAAATTCTCACATCCTCTTCTCCTCAGCAGAGGGGCAGAGGAAGTGATTTTTTGTGCTGTATATGGACTATCACAGATGCAGTGCATCAGTTATAAAAATAACTTCATTTGCCTTCTCCTAAATGGCCAGTTGAGAAACTGCTGACAGTCGAATCCATGGCAGTGACTTTGGCTGCAGGGAGTTTCTCTACTGGTCCTTTAATGAGAAAGCAAAGAAATTTATTTATTTTTTTGGTAACTGATACAGTGCATCGGCAATAGTCCACATACACTTCCCCTACCCCTCTGCCAAGGAGCAGAAGAAGTGATTAATTTGCCAATATCCTGATGTGACTCGCTTATTAAGCCTCTTCACGATATTGGCAGGAGTGATTTCTGTATGAACTGTCAGAATTCATTAAATTCCATTACTCAAGTCTGGCCATTCCAAATCAGCCCACATTAGCTCACTCCCTGCTGCTAATGTAGCTGCACTCAATGTCACTACATTAACAGTTGGAGCTAATGGATTCTGAAGTCTGGTGGGATTGATGGATTCTGAAGTCCAACAACATTTCTCATGCTTTCACTGTACAACCAAAGCTAAGCCACACATGGTACTGCTTGTAATGTGAACAGGGTAACTGCAGGAGCATATCTAAATGAACATTGAAAGTATATTTTCAACATCCTTCAATTTGTACTAATATTACTCAATTCCTCATCAAATGCCATGTATTTGAATACCACAGTATATGTAGACTTCCCAAAACAAGTCCCTCTCTCTTTTTAATTTGCACTTTCTCAGCCTGTGTTTCTGTATTTATCTGTTGCTCTCACCCATTAATCCAAAATAGTGTATCCTTCATTTATGAAGAAGGCAGTCCTTCTCCCCCATCTTTGTTTTAATCACATTGAAGAGGAAACAGTACTGCTCTATCTCTGCAGGTTACCACATGAAGGAGAACATGGAAAAAATGGCATCCTTACTCATGTGGACAACCCTTCCTTCAGACTGTCACATTTGTGTGAGTTAAGCAATGACAGAGACGACAGGGCCGGCACACTCCTTTCATCATGCAGATGGCTTGTTACTAGGGCAGGGAACTGTTTCATCACATGTGGAGAACATACTGTATGCAGTCTTTGCTATCACAAAGACTGCACAGGCATTCTCTCTCTCAATCCCAATAACTTCCAAAGAAATAAGGTATCAATACTATTGACCCTGGGGGTTAGTGATTTGTGTGGTTCTAGCAATACAATTGCACGCACAACCATCTAACAGGAGAGCTATTAACATTAAGTGACTACAGGTATTGCAAATTCTCACAAGTATATTCTGGTCACACGCCATGCAATTTGGGGGCTCTTTTTCATTTCTAACTCTGATTATCTGTGCTTCCCCATCTCAAAATAGCAGCAATATCAAAAAACCCTTCCACACTCAGTCTCTGAAAATGGAATGCCATTATTTGGCACTTTCTTCTTTCTCTCTGTAAATATGATTGGTCATCATTCTCTAACAATCCCCCTATGCCTTTCATTTAGCTATTAGTGAAACTAAACTTTTAATCTCATTTCCATGCAAGCATGATCTAGAACCTCTTCTGCAAGTACTATCATATCAGTTGCTTCTAATCATGTGCAGTTAAGTCAGTTTTGACTTATGGCAATTCTGCCCAAGATTTTGTAGGCATGAAGTACTCAGAGGGGGCTTAACATTTCCTTCTGGGGTGGGGGGGCACTTTAGGACTGTGCAGATTGCCGAAATCTACATAGTCTGGCTCTTCTCTTGGAAAGCATAGTCAGAACTTGAACCCCCAACCTCTGGCTCTGCAGCCAGGTAGCCAACATCATTGAGCTATCCAGACAGCTCCTATATGAACCCTTTACTCTGGTTTTTCTCACTCCCTCTGTGCAGGGCATTTACCTCTGCCTTACTTGAACACAACTGAAAATTCAAATGTATCCCACCCAGCCACTATACAGGACAATGCTAATCATGACATTCTTGACCCATTTCGTCTGAGTGTTGTTTAGAGTCATGATTTAAAGTTGTC
Source organism: Intellagama lesueurii (assembly GCA_037013535.1). NCBI lineage: Eukaryota > Metazoa > Chordata > Lepidosauria > Squamata > Agamidae > Intellagama > Intellagama lesueurii. Next base: position 49,739,949 of record JBAJHW010000003.1, on the reverse strand, counting down.
CAGTGCCATACTGGGTAGATGTACACACCACATCGGTCTGTACATCTACCTTTAAACCAGTAACAGCTTTACAAACAAGCTAAATAAATTGCTACTTTGGGCTTCTGATTATCACGATCTTTAAATAAAAAAGTAAAAAATAAATGCCAAAAAAAAAAAGTTATAAGTCCCATTGATTTCACAAAGAAGACCACATCTGTGATCAGTTCAGAAGTGGTTGAGGATTTTAATAAGTCTTGGTCCAGCTCTGCAGTCAGCATACCTTCACTGGTGATTTTATCAGTCAGTTCCATTTTATGTGATGGTGTGTGTGCTTTTAACTGATTGTTTAAAATTCTTGGTTCATGCTAAAAAATACTGTAGCTTACCTGGGTAGACAGATAGATAGATATATCAGAGGACAAACAGATATTGGGTTGATGTGCTGTTTCTAATAGTTTGTTTTTTTAAAATTGTGCTAAAACACCTAACTCTGTGTCTCCCTGTCTGTCTCTCTCTGTGTGCATTTGAGTGACTAAGGAAAAAGAAATATTAAAATGCTATAGCAAGATATTTCCACTTCCACCTTCTTCAGCAGCTGAAGAGCACAGCTCAAATCTATTGCTATAGTACTTCAGCTACTTTAATAAATATATATGCTGAATGATTAACTGCATCCTTCTGTGATATAGACCAGACTTGTCTGAAGTGCTGTTTGATGCTTTAAAATCTCTCTCTCTCTCTCTCTCTCTCTCTCTCTCTGTGTGTGTGTGTGTGTAGGAACAGATACAGATGGATATAGATGGTTGGTTGGTTGTTGTTTTTTAATTTATAGGAGCCGAGGTAATGGTGTGTGGTGGCATTGAAGATTTTAGAAAACTTTGTTCCCCTACGTAAAGACTGTCCTCATTGAGGTTGTTTGGGGGAAAATCATAGAAGGGGGATGGAGTGAGAATATGCTACTAGACACACATCAGATACCCTTAAATGTTCATCCTTGAAGCTTTCCAAAACCTGACCACTTCAAGACTTTTCAGGTCTTCTGAAAGAATAACTAGTTTCATTTGCTGTGCAGTAGATACAGTTAATTTTAATTTAACATGGTTTAAATGACAGTATTTTTACATTGGCTGTCTGTTTTGCAATATCCCTAACTTACAGGATACAGACTGCAAAGAAAAAAATCAATGGTACAGTTATTAACAGGGGATATTGAGTATACAGGATAATCCCAAAATCACAAGCACACACACACTTTTGTTTGCTCCTCAAGAATATTCCAAATGTAATCATGCTCTAATACAAGTGACATTAACTCCCTGACATGAGGTATTATCAAAGCAAGTCCAATTGCTCTTACATATTGCCTAAATATCTGTTTCCTTAAAAAGGGTGCCCTTGCAGCTTATCTTGTATATGCAGCTAACAGCCCTTATCTATAGAGAAATCAGAAGACATTTCTCACTCATTTTCATTTGGCAGCACCATGCTCCCATATTCTTAGCATAAAGTTGTTTAGTATATGCATTATTGTAAAAAAAAAATTCTTAAAATAATGTTTTTTGCCATTTTCACTAATATATGCATTAGTGCATGCATTTTTAATCAGGGAACTCTGTCACAATAATACATACATTTTAATGCCAAAGGATGACTGTGTTTCAATTCCTGTTTTTATGTTTGCAATTAAAATTGTTTCAAATTAATTCCTGTCCCCGTCCATAGGGGGAGGAACCCGTAGGGGAATTCAATAGCTCATAACAGCAGAATTCGAGATAACCCTCAAGAGGGAATGGCTTCTTCTGCAGGAGAAATCCCTAGTGAAACTTAAACTATGAAACGAAGTTTGCAATATACATTCACTGTATATCATTCACTTCCATACTCGATAGGAAAGGTGTCATTCTGGAAGACAAGACTGTAAAAAAAAATTACTAAATGCTCTTAAGAATAAAGCGGAATATTCACTGTCAAGAATTTTCAGGGACAGATGAAATTCATGTAACTGCTGTGTCAGATCGTTACTTTAAAACTTGTATTTTAGCATATGTGAAGCTAATTCATCTGCATTACAATGTGTACTGTTCCTTCAGGGCCCTGTTATATTTAAAGGAAAATAATACTTTTGAAGTCTCTCATGTATGTAGTCAAGTGAATAAAGGCTTTTATACCTAGTTGAGGATGCCATTCTATATTCAAGTATGCCTGGGGCAAGACAGTCCCCCAATAAGGCCCCCATCGTGTCCTTCAATCACCCATCCCATGATAGCATGAGGAAAACACAGTTGGAAAAGTACATTCTTACAAGCTATCCCTTCAAAACTGGGAGTCTGTGGGGAAGGATGCTCAGTATCTGCCACTGAACTTAGAGGGTTTTCCCACACACACACCCCTGAGAACACTGCTTTTTTTAACTGTTTCTTCTTTCCTTAGCTGTTTTTCATTTCTCTTCCATGTTCTACTCTCTGAAGACATCTTTGTGGAAGAAATAATTTTTGTTTGTTTTCTTCCCGTTGAATTGAATGGGAGAAAATTTTCTTTGAATAACTTTATCATGAATGGATAATTCTTCCAGTATTTGAAGCTTTGGTTATAGATTTTTCCCTCTTTCACCTACATCTTGCTAACATATCTGATCCATTGCCCCCCTACCCCAGAATAATGATGCGAGACCAGAAATTATGGATTAAACACGGGCCACACTTTATTAAAATAATCAATGTTGCCAATCCTTTGGCAAAGGGGGGTCCTGCCGTAGTGCAGAATCAGGTTTAAACACATAGGTCTGAACGGACCCTTTAACAAACAAATGGGCGAGTCCCTGGCCCAAGTTTTCGCAGCCGTGAAGACAGTGAAAAACCCGGCCAACCAAAATTGGACCACCCCCGGACCTCAAGCCACCCTCTCCTTGTTGACTGTTGGTCCAGGTGTGGCCCCAGTGCATCTTCCCCCCCCCCAAGCACTGTAATCACATGATCCACAGCGCTGGGAGTTCAGATGAGCTATACCTTACCTGAGATTGCTATGGGACTCACCAAAAGACCTGTTTCATCCGCACTACATGCCACTGCATAGGGACTAGTCATGCTAAATCCCATGCCTGCCATCGAGCTCCCCAAGCTCCAAAAGCAGGCCCCCCTTGATGTCTTTAAGGAAGACATCCAAACCTTGTTTGGATAGATGTACACCATCTGACCGAAAAAACACTGGCCTATCAATGCGGATCCTCTGGTGACCAATTACCAATCCAAGGCCGCTGCAAACAGCTCTGCAGACTTCCCTGTTAACACTCTGTCGGGCAGTGTTTACGGGCAAAAAAAGTCCTCGCATCCCTCCATGTCAGCTGAGGGATGATGGTCGACCAAACAATACGCATAGCAGGATATGTGGCCCTCAACCAAGTGAGGTCATGGATCACATCAATGATCAGGGCCTTTCCACAATGCCTGGTCAAATCATTACCACCCAAGTGTATCACCAACACATCTGGGGGATGGTGACTGAAGGCAGCCGCACAGAAAAGCTGGCCCCACAGCATTCCACGGCGCCCCCTCCATACGATATGGGCCCGCGCTTGAAGGCCAAGTCTGCTCCCCCATGGGGATGTGGCAGTGTACCGTGCTGCCCAAAAAACATAGCTGTGGCCCACAATCATGATGTGTCTTCTGCTCACCAAAACCATGGCACCTGCAAGATACAAACAAACCAGGCACCTGCCTAGACGTTAGGAAGTGTCCTGATGTACCTACGATAAGAAGAAGAAGCCCACCGTCCTATCTGTTTGATATCCTCCGGACGGTAACCTAGGGCCGCCGCCGTAGACGCCGCTCCAATTCTAAAGGAGTGCATACCAAAACTCAATCCTTGGACTCCTACCTTATGGAGTGCCAAATCCGACAACTTCCAGAACTGGTACTTCGTCACAGGGGAACTATCCCCATGTATAAAGAAATACCCTGCGTCAGGTCCCCTAATTTTTAAGTATGCTTCCATAGCTTTCACTGGGCAAAGCGTTTCCGTGAGGCAACGAGTCAGAGTAATGCATGCTCCTTTGCCCCACTGATCGGCCTTAGATCGATGAATGTGAATCTGCACTGTCCCATCGACTACCCTAACATCCTGCCATTGTAAAGCTACCCTAGTTTTGTCCCCCTTTCCTGAGGCGACTACCTTGCTAATCCTGAGGGCGCCAAAGAATGTTGATAAAGACGCTGCCCTAAATAAAACCACTTCGTAATTGTCCCTATAGAGAACCTCCCATTGCATACAAATGCCTTCTAACAGCTCAGGTGATATGGGAGCTCTTGTGTCCTTAACTCTGCCCCTTTCCTTAGACCAGCCTTCAATCATTTTCCTAATGCGGTAGTCTGATGAATAGTCCTGATACCCATTAATTTTTGCATAGAAAGCCAGTGCCGATAACCTACCCTGTATAGTTCCTGGTGCTAAACCTTTCCTATTTAAATACACTATAAACTGCTGAAGATGTTCAACGGGGGCAGGCCACACTGGGTCCAAGCCCACTAGTTCTCTAAATTTCTGAAACTCTATACTCACTGCAGAGTACCCTTTTCTTGTCCTTGGTACCAGGGCCAGGCCTATTGCCCTTTCTGCATCATCACGCCAATTTGCCAGACCTCTGGGGGAAGAGTCTCCGGGAACTGGTTGGCTCCTGGATCTAATTATCTGAACCGCTTAATCTGTTGGCGTGATAATGCATCCGCTAAGCTATTGTCGACACCGGGTACGTCTGGCCTGTACCAAAATATTAAATTTTAGGGCACGCAATGTGAATGCCCTAACCAGAACCATGACCCTCTCTGAATGGGACGTGAGGTTGTTTACGATATAGACCACCGCCTGGTTATCACACCAGAAGCATACCACTGAGTCAGCCCATTCGCTTGCCCAAAGCCACAATGCACCAACTATGGGAAAAAACTCCGGAAATTTTCAGATCTCTGGTGATCCCAGTGTGGTGCCATTCCTCCGGTCACTTGCCGGTGCACCATCTGCCTCTAAAATAGATTCCGAACCCCGAGGAGCCTGCAGCGTCCGACTGGACCTGAAACTCAGCTCTAAGCATCCTCTCACCTCTCCAAAAGGAAATGCCATTGAAATCAGCTAGAAACTGCCTCCAAACTTCCAAATCCTCTCTCATACCATACATAATCCTGGTCCTATGGAATGGACGATGTAGCCCTTGCATTGCATTACAATGCCTACGCAGAAAGGCGCGACTGGGCGCCACCACTCTGCAGGCAAAATTTAGCTGTCCAACCATCTCTTGTAGCTCCCTCAGGGTCACTTTCTTCCTTTGCAGCATTGAGGCTACCCTGACCTTAAGGTCAGCTAATTTTACTTCGGGCAGCTTAGACATTTGCTGAACCGTGTCTAATTCAATACCTAAAAATGTCAAGGCCGAAGTCGGCCCTTCCATTTTTTTCTTTGGCCAAAGGTAGACCTAGTTCGTCCGCCATTGCTCGGAAAGTATCTAGGATAAATTTACACCTTCCTGTGTTCTGCTCACCACAAAAAAGATAATCATCTAGGTAATGGGCCGTATTCTTACATCCCACTCTACTCCTAAGCTTCCACTCAAGAAAAGAACTGAAACGTTCAAAAGCTGCACATGAAACGGAGCAGCCCATAGGCAATGCTCTATCTATATAGAAAAAATCTTGAAAATGAAATCCTAACAGGTCAAAATCCTGCGGGTGGATTGGCAAAATCCGAAATGCTGATTTTATGTCACTTTTCGCCAATTCTGCCCCTACACCACACCTACGGACCATGCTAACTGCCTCATCAAAGGAGGTATAGTGGACGGTACAAAGTTCCTGAGGGATGGCAACGTTAACAGAGCCCCTTTCAGGATAAGACAGATGATGGATCAATCTGAACTCGCCGGGTGCCTTCTTTGGTACTATTCCTAAAGGCGAGACCCGCAATGTCCCCAAAGGAGGTGTTGTGAATGGTCCCAACACCCTCCCTTCATGTACCTCCTTAGCTATCTTTTCTTGAACTACTCTTTCCATACCGTGTACTGATTTAAGGTTTCTGGCAAGGAATGCCTTGTGCTCCCCAGCTGCTGGTATCCCAAAGCCTTCTTTAAAACCTTCCAATAAATTACTGGTGTCATCCCTTCTGGGATAATCATTCAGCCATGTTTCTAAGACTAAAATTTTAATTGGGCTGGGCCCCTTTACCAGGGTTACCCCCTCCCCCATTGGGTTTCTTCCCACCTCCGGGGCCTTTGGCCTGCCTCGGAGCTCCAGCTCTGAAACATGAGGTACTGGGATGCTGCCCCACACACACACCGTTGATTCGTGCATAAACCTGGAAGGTTTCTTGGAGCACAGACCTCTTGAGTTGTACTCCTAGCAGGGCAGGCGGGGTTGAACCACCTGCCCCGTGCCTACATGGGGAGTCAAATTCAGAGCAGTCTTCCTGATCAGGTGCCCACTATCACCTAGATTGGGTCTAGCAGGAGTCATCGACTGCAGCCAGAGAACCGGCAGTGGCTCGCCCCAATGTAAATTGGGATGAATCGCGCTTCTCATACGGAACGCTTCATCATAGGAAAGCCACGCCTGCCTTGCAAAATCCACATATGCCCTGTAAATGAGATCCAGGTATTGGAATAGGGACTGTGCCCGCCAAGGCTGGGCCTTTACTACCACCCCGCGTATATTAGGAATCCAGGCAGCCAATTTGACCAAGTCCTGTCTGGTCTTTTCCGCCTACGTCGCTCTTTGTCCTTCTCATCTTCCTTATCTAGATCCTTCTTTTCCACATTTCTGTTCAGTAACTTGAATAAATCTATGTATTTTCCCTTTCAGATGTTTTCTTTCATCGCTGGGGTGAGATGGTCACCTAGGGGCATCTCACGATCCCCAAATGGCAGAGCTTGTAATGGCACAGTATTATAACCGGTGTCCGGGACCAAAGGGTACGGCCAAACACCCATACCAGCAGCCGGGGTCACTGTGGCTGGAAATGTAGTTTGTGGGCATGGCACGGCCCAGCCGCCAAATTGGGCACTCATATAGGGCCATGGAGCACTAGGAGCTCCAAAATTCTGGATATTATATGATGGATAGTGTGGTGAAGTAAATTGGCCACTACCTGACCAAGGCCACACAGGCAGTGATGATGAGGGTCCAGGTGCAGTGGAGAGCCCACTGCCTGGCCAAGGCCAAGCCGGGAACGGTGTTGTGGTGTCAGATGTAATGGTTTGTCCCATGCCTGGCCCGGCCCATGCGGGGAACTGTGGAGAGGTGTCAGGTGCAATAGGAGACTCACCCAACAGGGGCGTCGTGACAGGCTCCTCCCTGCTATCCCTGGCGTCTGGGCCAACCTCCTCCATTGTCTCCTGCCTGCCTGAAGCTGGCGTACTGGACGCTGCCATGATTAGGGTTGACCTCCCGTCATCGGTGTCCAGATGCAAAGCCTGTTGCTCAGCCTCTAAAACAGTAAATCTAGTCATTAGATTGTCTGCCAGAGCTTTGAGCTTAGTCCTGCGGTGACTTTTAGAATCCCTAGCTGACCGGCGCAGCTGCGCCTTGCTGGACTGAGGGGTTGCCTTAGCTGCCCTTGCAGCTTCAAGAGCTGCAATTTTGTCCTGGAGCTGTTGCCAGATGGGCCATGACTCCTCGTCTGAAGAGGACTGGGGTGGTGAAACCTGAGGCGCTGACCATTTCCTGGCTGGCTGCTTCCCTTTTTTATTACCTAGTCCGTTCCATGATGTCATGTTGCAGCCTAAAATTCAAGCCAAATGATATAGGAGTAGACCGCTGTAACACAACCCCCTACTTGTGTAGTACTCCCAGGTGTACCCTCACCTTCAGAGAAGCGATGGATAGAATGGATAAAAGAGAAGTACTGACATTCAATTCACTCTATAAGTACTTAAGTAATATTAATTAATATACTTAATGAAATTATTCAAATATTATAATCAACTAATTAAATCCTTATTTATTTATGAATTCAGTCCAGACTCAAAGACTGAACAATTCCTATGTACATACCATATTAATATCCAACCAATTTAAGCCAATGATACTCAAACTTAATTAATTATGTACACATATTTTTAATGAAAGCTACCCTAATCAATTATTATGTGCACTTTATATTAATATTACCTATCAGTTGTGCCAATCGATTGTGCTAATAATACCCCCATCTAATGAATTGCTAATTATTAATTTAATCCAGAAAATTTTTCTTGATAAACTACACAGGTCCTATAAATGATAACAAATCACTATAAAATCAATCAAATACTCAAGTAGCCTAGTCCAAAGAGCTATTAACAATTAATGAATAATGGGGCTTCCAAGACTAATAATGGTTAATTAAAACAATGGCCTCCCGAAGAAACATATGCGACCAGCCGCTCAGCACCTGTGCCTATTCAAAACCAGGCAGCTGAAATACACTTCAGTCAAGTCAAGGAAAATGGTGAGGAAGGGGGGGTGGCAGCGCGTCCCGCCGCTGAACACCTAACGGCCAAACCGCACCGCAGCAGACTCCCCGGGTAAGCGGCGAGGCAAATAGAGGTAGTGTTATTATTCTCTACCTTGCCCAGAAACAACTAACCAGTATAATAACAATTTAATACCCTTTCTACTTTTCCAATTTTTATTTATTTACTATTATGATTAAAAGTATTTTGCAATTTATTTCATATCCTCGGCGGGCTGCTCGCACCGGCACGCAACACGCACAAGCCGCTCCGCCGCACCCCCCTCCTTTAGAACTGTGTTATTCCAAAACCAATATGGAATTAATTAAACAATTAATGTAACAAACAATAAGAACAAAGTTGGAACCCGATTCAAATTAAATGCGCCAAATTGAGGGAGGGAGCCGATGCTACCCTCCCAGTCCGAAGCACTGAGCTGTGTGGGCCTCACTACTGACTACGTAGTTGGAAAGAGAACCACACAGCCAGACTCTTATCCTGACTGATGCCAGCAGAGAAAGAGGAAGAGGAGAGGGGGGAACGGTCCTTAAATAACCTATCGTTCCCCCCTCTCCCTCAAACTGCTCACGCAAGACTATGAGATATCGCATCCTCCGGGGAAGAAGGCAAAGACAAGCCGTGCTGCCGAAGCGTGGCTCTGCAGCGGCTTCATCATTTTTGCTGCTACATTAGCAGCATTGTACTACTGTATTAACTAAGTTTTTTTCAACATACATTCTTGACTTATAGGACTACATACAGTCTTAGTTAACTGAAAGTTGACAAACTGTAAATATACCAAAGGGAAAGAAGAGTCAACAGTATGATCAATTCAAAGATTTAACATATGTCTGTAAGGAAGTTGATTTGATATGTTGTTTTTGTACCCTATCACTTCATCCAAGGAGTTGAGTAGATCACATACAGTCTTATCATAGAAGGCCATTGGGGACAAGGAGGTTGCTTCTCCCATCTGAAGTTCTGTAATTATGATCTATTTTAATGAATGCAGACACACCATGTTGAAGTGACAGAGATTATGCATTGGAATTGTTTTACTTTTGTCATTTCTGTAGACACTCTTATTTTACCAAACACCTATATTATCTGTACCAAAAGTTTGACAGGCTCTTGCATATGTCCAAGCTACCTAAATTAGAGAATGGTCTAGCCACTGTGTCTTGACCTCTCTCCTAATTATTGGTATGATCCAGGTCCACTGAATTTCTTAAATGAAAATGTATACAGACTTTTTAGGTATTTTCTGAAAAGTTGATGCATCTAAGGGTTTCTTGAAGAAATTTTCCAAGGCAAAGTTGCATTTTAGTATGTTAACATAATCTGCACACACAGCATAAACACTATAGCACAATAATTAAATAATAATTAAATTTATTAATCCTAAATAATTAAATTTAGGATTCCAGAGGGGAAACGTGCCTTCTGTCCCTCCCATGGACACCCATGGGTGCAAATGAGTAAACAGTCCCACTTTCCTGCCTCTGTAGAATCTGAAATACCTGACAAGGATATTAGGAAACCTGGAATTTTGAATCATGAGGTTCAGAATTAACAACCATATCTCCATCCCGCAGAATCTTGGAAAGTGTAGTTCAGCAGGACGATAAGAATTCTCTGCTAAGCAATTCTGCTGCTTTACTTCTGGGAAATGATAGAATAGTAAAGGAAGTCTTGCCAAATTACAACCCCAAGGATCCTGTGAGATGGAGCCATGATAACTGACATATATTCAAACAACTATAGCAGATTAGGAAATACACATGTTGCAATTCTATGGGGCAGAAAGACTGTATTTCTCTTGCCCTGGCAAAAGTTGTTCCAGAATGCTATAGTGGGCATCTTATAAAGTACAGTACTAATTTGAGAGTTGTTTGTTTATAATAGTAGCATGTAATACATTTTTTTATTGATTTTTTTCATGAACATGCATAGGAAATGGTGACATGTGAGGCACCCAGCATATGCAGAGCACTAGAATGTTTTTAAGGACCTTTTGTATGTCTCTGCTTCTCTTGCCAGGAGTACTTCTTCCACCTTTTTTTAAAAGTTCAGATAATCAATTGTACCAATTAGCTCAATATAAAGTACACAGTGAAGCTGTACCACACTGCTGTTTGCATTGCCCATCCAGCTCAGAATAAAGAGGTGAAACCCAGAGGCTGGGTTAAACTGGGGCCAAAACTTTATTAACTATTTAACTTTTAATTCCCCTTTCACAAGGGGCCTACAGTAGTGCAAAAACTTATCTGAATGCAGTGTACCTTTTCTCCAGACCAGACCTCCCAAAGGTGAGTTCCTGGCACTGAAGCGGCGTATTCTCTCTATAGCACATCTTCTGCTGCCCAATTATAGGAATACCCCTGAAGCCGAAGCCCACCTGAGCCTCCTGAGGCTAGGTGCATTACTGCCCAGGAGATTCCCTCAAATCCCTCCTCCCTTTGCAGAAACCTCTGGCTCTAAAATCTGGGAGATGAGATGGCTGGTACCCTCCTTGGGTGTCCCCTGTAACTTGCTTAAAGCTCCTACCTTCACATTACCCACAGTTGTCACCTAAGTAATGTGACATCCCTACTTCCCTACACCCACCAGATATCCTGGGAGTATGAATGGGATGGGCGAAAATGCACCTGCTATCCAACACCAGCCAATGGTGGGAACAGGTCAAAAATGACCATCCAGCCCCAAAGTGATCAGCTAGTCTCACTCTTACTACTCCAGGGTGGATGGGCAGGCCGTGTGATCAATGGCAGAAGAGAGGCCAAGGCCAGGAGACACCGCCTTATAAAGTCTTGCTTGTTTGCCCCCCCCCCCATCCCACCCTGATGTCATCTGCCTGTGCTTGCCATTTCTGAGCAGGCGGGCAAAGAGTCCCTGCATTGGTAGCTCTGCTCCTCATGTAGATAGCCTTGCTATACTCTTAATATAACATGTGGTCGGATTGTTTTTCCAGTGTAAAATGTTTCCTGGAATCAGGAGCACCTCTGAAAGATAGACCTTTCAAACATATATAGTTTAATTACAGTTCTGGTTGTTTCGATGTCTCTACTTTTATGTTTGCTATTTGCAGGCAAACATATGAAAGAATTGAAATATAATCTCATGTTTGCTTACTCAATGTTAAAAAATAATATTTCATACATGAGAAGCAAAATCTTTGGTACAAAGGCTGTTCAAATTAGATTTACATTACAGTCCTATGAAAAGTCTACACTAAAGTAAAACCCATTGAGTTCAATGATGGATACTTCAAGGTTAACAAACACAGGGCTGCAACCTCAGGATGGTAGTTCTCATTTTAAACACAGCTGAACTCCTAGCAGAAAATCAGATTTGAGAGATGAAGAAAAGAACCATGCATCTGTAATATACCAGCTCACCATTTATTTGTTTCTTTTTTACTTCTATTATACATGAAGCAAAGGAATCTTTTCTGTACCTTGGTGTTTCTAGATGCTGTTTTTATTACCAACAGCCTCTATTGTATCACAAAATATGCATCAATAAAATCAATACAAGGAACAATACAATGAAGCCTCATTGGTTGTGTTTTCAAAACAATTTAAGGGGTTCATTGCATAAAATCTGCTTCAAACAGATTAGTTAGTTTGCTGGGTAGCCAGTTAGTCAGTTTATTCCTGGCCATTATGTTTCCTGTTTTATTGGGCAACCATTGTTGCATTATTTTTTTCATTTCTTTTCAGGCTCATGCTTATTGAAGCCTGAAGAATTCAACAGTATTGATGGTTTGCAATTTTTGTACATATTCAGCATACAGGGCAAGTCTAATGTGGGTGAGTTATTGTCTGAGAAGATTCAACAGGCATGTTGTGTTTAGGGGAATATTTGACTATAGATTTCCTTTAGTAAATTCTATATAACGATGTTTTAATAAATGGTAAAGCACTTAGATCTACCCTGATTAAATTCAGATCTTATTTTGAATCAAATTGTTATGGTCCCTAATACGAAACATAAGAAATATATTTTGTATTTCTAGTAGGTTATTCCAGAAAATCCTGAGCACAAATGATAATGATTATGTTCAAATCTCAGCATCTTAACCCTGAAAACATTACAGCAAATGTCACTGATTTGCATGGAGGGAAGGCTCTAAGCAATTTGAACAGGAGTTGGGGCTACTTGCACTACTCTGTATCTGCTCCAGCAAGTGCAAATAACCCTGTTCCACTTCATTTAATGTGCAACTGTATTAACAAGTAATAGGGGAAATGCTGTGGCACTGGGATGGCTGAAAGAGAATTAATTTTTCATTGATAGCATGGCATAAAAGTCAATGTGAATCAGCTTGGAGTCTCTTCCCTTCCTCGGTCAAATCCATAGTTTTTCCTCCCATGCTGGGGCTTCTAATTTTTTTAGAATCAAGTGCATTCAAATAGGTTTAGACGGTATGATCCCTTGAGCTGATGCAGTGGGCAGCCAGAAGCTGGCTCTCCCAGCTTCCTACTTTAAAGTGAGGAGAGAAGGAAAAGAGCACTCGTGGGGTTGTCAGTTCTCCTCAACCAAGCACTCTTTTGTCACCAAACCATTTTTTTTCATAGAATTAGTGCCAGTGCTAGTTTACTAAAGCACCTGGAGACCAAAGGGGAAAAATAGTGAGCAAGGAGGAAATTGGCAGCCAATCCTCATTTGTAGCTTGTTAAAGTAACTCTGTGATAACTGTACCTCCTGCAAATCTGGACAGATGCAGTAGAGTCATCTTAACAATGTGCTCACAAATTCAGATTGCAATTTTCTGTTTGGGTCTTCTGTGTGATCCACTAAAGTAAGTTCACTCAGGGAAACCTGAATTCCTGTATGCAACTTCACAGTGGATCACCACATTTTTTCCTGCTGTGTGGTCATAGCCCTGGATGCTTTTTGCTGAAGCCAATGTAAAGCCAAATTCTAAATATTCAATCACAGACTCCCATCCTCAAGGCCCATGACTCAAAGTCCATTGAGACCCAATTAAAAGGGCACATTGATTTCCCTACTGCCTTCCGATTCCACCATGAGAAATAAATGTCTGTTGCGTTCAATCTAATAGTTGTACATCTTGGAGTTATTCTTCTGATACAAATGTTTGAAGCCGCCTCCGCTCTTTGAAGTGAAGATGCCTCATTTCAACAGACAGCTTGTCAAGTATCAATGACATATTACCACACACTACAATGGTCAAGCTGCATGTTACAGAGAGCTTGTTATTAGAAGTGCCAATTCCTTAAGTGTTAAAAGCCACTGATTCTCATCACTTGAGCTTTTCTGATCTTCCATAGCCTATAAATTAGATTGTTTTGTCTTGTGATTGTTCTTCAGAGCTAAACAAAGTGTTTTTCTGAGTTCTGATTGTTCAGATATGAAGTTCTAATTAGACATGGGCACAAACCATGGTTTGGAAGTTTGGTTCAGTTCAGCAAAGTGCCTGCACAGGTGTTTCATGGGTACCACAAACTCCTTTCTCCTGCCTCCTCTGTGCACTCATCCACTCCCTGGCTGAAGTGTGATTCCCTCCCTCCCTCCTCAGTGTATTTGCCCACTCAACTATAACAACATGCACTTCCCTCCTCTCCCTCCTCCCACAGCCACCCATTCAGATGAGGAGGCAGGACAGGGAAGCCTGCTATGCTGCCTTTGAGTGGGCAGCCACCGGAGGAGGCAGAGGAGGGAAGCAAGCACTGTGACTGGTGACTGGGCAAACATACTGATGAGGCGGTGGAGGGAAGAGTGCTTCGAATGGGGAATGGATGAGCACACAGAGGAGGTGAGAGAGGGGAGTGCTTGGTCCCCATGAAACACCTATGCAGGTGCTGCACCAAACTGGGCCCAACTACTGAACCAAACTCATGCCCATCTCTAGTTCTAATTGCTCAGAGTAAAATAGAAATGTACTTTCTTCTAATAATAATGTGCTATATCATCTAATTTGACCCTAAACAAAGTGTGGTGGGAACACTTAGTCCTCATTCCATCCTTTAGTAGCAGCTAAGCTTTTTCTTTATTCATATCAGAGCATTGCATAACTTAAAATTATGGATGTATATGAAATATAGATAAAATTGAAACCAAATTAAAATATTAAGATAATTAGACTATTTGTACAAAAGAAGATCTGTGGTCACTTAGTGCTGATAAATGGCAAACTCTGACAGCTTTGGTCAGCATTTTTGCTGATGTGAAGACTTTTTGAGATCTTGGACTGCCTAACAACAACACCCCCAATGGAATGTATTGTGCTAGATATAAATGATTGTATCCAGTGGTTTCCATCCACTAATGGAATAGGTGGATGGAGGGGGACATTTTGGAGTAGATTTGGGGCAAGTGGAAGTACTGTAAGGTAGAAGAAAGGAAGGGAGATTCTCTTATTTTCATGTTTGCTCAGACTTAGCCCATAAGGCTAGGTATGACATGGGTAGAATCTTTAAAATCCTTCAGGTAGTATCCTCATTTGTTGATTATCAGCACAAACCTGTATATTTATACTTAAATTGAACTGTCTCATTAAAAAAAAATACCCAGCACAAATTTATGAAGTTGGCTGTGTGCAGGTTTTTGTTAAATAAATAAAAAAGCCACATCAACTGCAGATATGAATTCTCAGGCCTTAATTGGTTCTTGTTTTTATTGCAGCTAGTGGCCTATAATTGCTGTCTTTTCAGAGCAATGATAAACAAAAGACAATCATTAAAGTTTCTCACTTTCAAATCAAGAATTATCCTAAGGTGATTGTTGCCATAACAATTATATTTTGCATCTACTATAAAAGACAGTTTCCTGGTAACAATATATCAAAATAATTTAGCAATACTTTATGCAACCAATATCTATGGCAGTATTGCCCAAATAATTCAAATAGCATGTGAAATAATAAACCATGAAGGAGTAACCATTTATTAGATTTCATACATGGCAAAAATGAAGCATGTAGTTATGTGTGTTTGAACTTGAGGCTGGTCTTGCTCAATTTAACACAAACAGAAGCTCAATACATTTTAGAATTAAATCTAGTGCTACTCTCCATTTGATTCCTTTAGCAATAAACTCTATTCTGTCTTAAATTAGTAATTTTGTCTTAAACCATAGCTAAAAACAATTGTCTTTATATATATATATATAAAAGTGACAGGAAAATATGAACAACAAAGAACATCTAGAGTTTCACAAAGAACTCTGTAACTTTTATAATCTTGAACAATCTGGTAAAAATGGGAATACTAGAAACATAAAATAGCTGGCATGTTCAGAAGCTCACCAATTTGCTCTGTACCCAAATAAAAGGCATGCAGATCAGCATCACCCTGCCCTGTACCCTGTAGAAGACATTCAAATCCAATCTGTCACTGGGTCTATGAAACTATCTGGGCATTTCCAGAGGGGGGAAAAGTGAATGGAGGAGAACACAAACAGCTGGGATCTAGGAGGTTTTACGTAGTACTTTAATTCTGAGGCTATCCACTCAAAGCCCATCCAACAAACATCCTTTCACAATCATGAACAGCTAATGGGACAGAGGAGTTTAATCATGATCAGACTGAATGAAGAGGTTAAATTGAATTCCCAAGTACTAGCATCCTGATGCTGAGCCCTGTACAACTGCTATTTAAATCTTTGAAATCTAGGACATTAATTGCAATAGTATCATTGATATGTTCCAGTTTGTGCACTGATAGCTCCCTCAGTCAAAAGAAATTTGTAATGTTCTCTTTTGTAGTTCATTCGGTGACATTTGTGGACTTCTGTTCCAGGTGAAAGACTGAAGATTCTGCAAACACATTCAGTTTGCATTTCTCTCCGGCGTTCAACCTATACATCTCTTCCAAAATAAAAATACTGTAGAATACCGTTGAGAAGAATACAGTAGAGAAACAGACTTAACAGATGTGCAAGGCATTAGTATAAAGGATTCCCAATGAAATCACTTATTAAATAATGCCTGTGAAGCTAATGTGTGCAGCATTTTTCTTGTACTCTGGAGCAATCCTAACTATCTTTGGGACTCCACTCACATGGAGAAATGGAACATAAATTAATGGATCACAGCACCCGCCAGCAGCGATGCAAGCAATTACACCAGCTGGGAATCATGCCTTCACAAATTACCAGAATTACTGTCTATGATATCCACGATCTGCCACTCCTTGTATTACATTTTGCAGGAAACTGTAGGTAGTGGCATAAGCAAGGACTAAGAAAGGATCAGGAGTGCTTCCTTACAGGTGAAATGTATTGTCTCAAATGGCCAGTTAGAACTGACATTCAAGGAAAGCAAATAGTGTCACAAAGCATTGGCAAGTATTCCTCCAACCCACCAGTTCCATATCAGAAAATACCTTCTAACTCTTTCACATTTAGTACTTTTGACAATCACAATGATTGGCAGTCAGACATAAAGAGGAGGAAAGCTATTTTACATACACATCTTATCATATTTCCACCTACCTGGTCTCGTAATTTTTTAGGATCTTTGTTTATATGCTAGTGTTTGTGTCTGGATATATTGACTACAGTTTCACTAAGACCTTATCAAAATGATTACAGATGACAGCTGCATTAGGATTGTTTACTCTGAAGTCATTTGGAATCGATGTGTACACTATTTTGACATGTTACCTTACTAGAAAAAGAGAGCCTTATTGTACTTTCCCTCTGACTGAGATTGCCAACTCTTGTTCTAATATTTCATTAACATTATGACCTCATTTGTTTGGATTTGATTGCAGACTTCTGGGTAGCATATTTCTTCCACCAGATATATTCAAGAAACAAAGTAGAAATATGCCCAACAAATGAGATGTTGGATGAAATTATATAAATGACTAGTCTATCTGTTTCAGCAAAAACTATTAAAACAGCCAGATTCATAGGCCCGAACTGAAATTAATTACCTTTTTGTATTGATGTGCTGGCTAGCCGTGAATGTTATTATTATTCAGGCATTGCTTCCAAGATGGTCGCTAGCAACCAGCAGATGTTCTGCTCCATCATTATACTTATTTGCTGTGGCTTATTCTATTGATTGATGAGATCATGGCCCATAGTTAAGAGAAAAACAGAAGAAGCAAAGGTGGTACTTTGCAAAATCTATGCTCAGCTCATGAATCACTGTGCCCAATTACAGAGTAGCTGGTGCTGAAATTAGAAGGAGACTGGTTGAAATGGTGAACTGAAATTATGAATTTTCCTACTCTATTTGTAGGTGGCAATGGTAGTAGAAGTGGAAAGGTGGCTGAACTTACCAGTGGTGGTACTTCTTCCAGGGTTGGCAGTCACCATTCTCCTTCAAAGTACCTCAGAATGACATTAGATCAATGTAGAAGTGTTATGAGTTGTCATCACAAGAAAAGCTTTGTGGGTGGACAGCTGCTACCACAAAAAGAAGAAAGAAATTTTAAGGCATAGGAACCTTGCAGGGACTTTTGCATGCACACACATCTGTCACTTGTGTAATGGATCTAGTGTCCTGCTTCTTTCATAAACAAAGTGCACAACCTACAAACATGCACAAGCTCGTGCACACATGCACATCCTTGCACACACACCCAATACAGATTGTCAAGAAAGATTTGAATAACCCATGCCATGCTTCAGATTCTTAAATAAAGTAGTAGCCAGTTTAACATAGCTATTTGGTCTATGTCCTCTGCCAATAAATCCTTTTAAATGTTTTTATTTGCTTTTATGTTTCATAATGTGTTGACATATGATAATTTTAATAATTCCTTGTTTAATAATTGTTCAATTGCTGTTTATAGACTGTTTGTAATTCTTGTCCTTTTGAAATGACTTGTGAGCTGCCTTGAGTGATATTGCAGGGGGAAAGGTGGCATAGAAATGGAATGAATGAATGAATGAATGAATGAATGAATGAATGAATGAATGATTTAAAATAGTTTCGGACAAATGGCACCATGTACAATTCACACAGTTTGTGAACTGCCTGAATTACACAAGTGTGTGAAACACATCATTGTCACCTGTACATGAACATTTTGCTAGGGTCAGGAAATTCATTATCATACTTACGATTAATATTATGCTCTGCAGTGAAAACAACTGTCCTTCCCTGAGATGATGAAAGTAACAAAGATTTATACCCCACCTCCAGACATCCCCCTTCCCTTGCATACCTGCTTTCCAAAAGCCAAGATAAGCCTGATGCAGAGGCTTCTGTGGCAGCTTGGAAGAGGGATCCAAGTTTAGATTTCTCCCTCCCATGGATAGTTACTTCTTTCTGCTTTCTGCTTTCACTCATAAGTGAGTATTGATCAAATATCAATTACAGTCACTGAATTTGGACAAGTATGGCATTTTGAATATTTGCCTATCTTTCTGCAACACCTCCAAAAAGAAGCTGGGTATAGAACTTGTATGTCACAGGAGAAAAATCTCTGGTCACTATTCTGTTACATTAAACATTATCAGAACTGTCCCCTGTAAGTGTCTCCTGCCCCCATTCTGGCAAGCTCCTTTTTTACATTCTCAGTCTTGCACTGCTTACAAGATGACAGGGCAACTGCCAACACAGGGAAACACTTATGCAATTGCTCTTATGCTCCATATAGTATATGGGTAATATCTTTTGTAATGGGCTATAAATGTTGATTCTGAAAGTGAAGATACCGGGACTAAGGCCACAGCAGACTAAGGCTTCAGCAGTACAGATAGACATGGGCAGGATCATGTTGTCCCTCAGATATTTGGGGACAGCATAATAATGATTGTTAGAAATTACTGAGCTAGTGTTGTGGACTGGGGACAAGGAAATGGAACATACAATGATGTCAGGATGTTGGGCAAGTTCTACTCAAAGTTACCAGTGCAGACAAGGAGACTGATGTCACACAAACCCACCATTTTTGAAGGCACTTTAATAGATATCTCTCTGCCCTCATTCATGAAGCTGACTGGGCCAGAAATTACCTTTACCTTTACTCTATCCAACAGGGTCACAGTGTGGTTGAATTGGGGTAAGATAATGCCCAGATATTTTACAGCTTTAAGGCCAAAGCCCAGATGTCAATTGGTCTTTGAAACACATTATTAGCCAGTGCTAATATCTGGCTACTGGTTAACCTTCATGAATCAGAATGGAATATTTTAGCCCTCTCGAATCTCATTTATTTGCAGAATTCACACAAAAGTAGAGTCTTTGTAGGACATTGTCAACCCAAAAACTGAAAACCCTAACTTGAGCTTTCAGTCATTTGGCGTGTGGAGTAGTGTTTGGAGATTTTTTTAACACACAAATGGTTAGGACAAAAATTGACAAAACAAATATATCCCTCTTTGCAATTGGAGTAGGTTTTGTTTGTTTTTGTTTTTGTTTTGTCCCAGTCAATACGGTTGCTTTTCTCTCAGGCAATAAAATGTTCTATATCATTTTAAGTGAGCCATTGTGATGAGAAGCAGCAAAAATAACACTTTCTTGGTGGCTCACGTTCAGGGGTGGGAAATGCAAAAAAAAAAAAAAAAGAAACAGCGGCCCATCCACCATGACCCTCCAAAATTCAGCCTGGACAAGTTTTATTTTTTAATCCTGATGCATGAGGGTTACATGACCCTGTTAATAATGAGGCAGCCAGCTCAACATTTCGAGTACTCTTCTGAAGCAGTCCCTAGTGTTAATTACACAGGAGCGCAAATATAGCCAGCTAAAGCTGAATTGTTATTTTGAAATGCAATGAGGGAGGGGGGAAATAAAGGAAGAGTATAATTTTAATGGAAGAAGAGCAAATGCAAAGCCACTAAAGACTCACCCACCCATCCACTTATAATTCCCATGAATAAGATTCATATCAAAGGCATGTCAGACAGACACTGAGAAAGAGTCTGAATAATAGCTTTGAAAGATATAATCCAACCAAAGGGAAGAACATGAAGAGATGAAGTCAACAAAATCCAAAGCTGCAGGCTAACCAGAGAGGAGAAATGTATACTGACAGAACAAAACATTACTGACTGGACCAAATAAATCAATAACAGAGACAATTAGTATAAGATATAATGAGAGATCAGAAAAGAATGAGAAATGTTTTATTTGGCAAACCAAGAAGTAAGTGATATTTATTTAAATTTAAAGGACAGAGAAAATGAGATATTCTTCTTATAAACACAGCAAGAGATTGTAGCGACCAGATGAAAAATAGACAGGTATTAATACCAACATGCATATTTATCAATCTAATTATATAATACAGATAACGATAGAAAAAAGATGAACTCATGGAGATAGTCATAACCACAAAGAGCAGGTTCTACATACGTATTTTAAAAGCTCAAACTCTCTATGAATCAACTGAGCTTTTTTTAGCATTTTCTTTTCCTTTGTGTGTGTGTTTGTGTATAAGGAAGCATTCTGTGGTTATTGGTAATTGTGAAGTAATCAATTCTGGGCATTTTCCCAGGATGTCTGACTGACTAAAAATACTGAAGTTTATTTATATCTGCTTCCAGTGCAAAACCACTTTTGCTATGGTAAGGCGAATATGGTTTTGTAAATTCTTAGTAAAGAACTGGAAATGTCAAGGTTTTAAATTTTGCTTGTAAGAGTGTTAAAAAATGATTAAGGGGGTGCAGAAAAAACATTTTACAAACAAAAGTGAGTTCAAAATGTGGCTACAAAATTGTTTACTATAGTCAATGCAAAACAATTTTTAAGTATACTAAAACAATTAGGCAGCTCCGGATGAGCAGGGTCAATGAAGTACAGACAATCCTGGCAGCTGAATAATATTGGTTACTATTTGTAAATATAGAGATAACATATGAATGTCTTAAAGTTGGCACTCTTTATAGTTTCAATGTCTCTGTATTACAATATCTGAGATTTATACAAATTTAGGTTTTCAAATCTTTGATGCTACAAGACTATAATCATACAAATTCTGTAAAAATTGTTAGTCAAAACAAAAATTGTTATTATTATAATGACAGCATGCTGGATTGTAGATTTCAGACTATTAGAGCTATAATATATGTGACAACAATACAAGTTCCCTTTTTTTAAAAAAATTAAACATTTGGGTTTACAAGACCGGCAGATAAGATTTGTTTATAGTTAGAAGGAAAAGAAAACAATTTGTAAGAGTTATAAATATGTGGAGTTGGGACAGAAAAAACGGTATTAATCACATCATCAGGACTCCACGCTGCTTTGGGCAAAATACATCAAAGAACAGCAATCATCATGGATTTTCCTCTGTATATGCAAATTGGCACAGACTGGTTTGGCTGGGTCAGCATTTAGAATTATTGTGTGGGTGTATGTGTTTAATAATATTCTAAATTAAAAATTTCATATATTTTTACTTTTAACGTTTTAGTACTTTTAATATGCTTTAAGATAGTTTTCTTCATAGCTTTAAGATTTTTGGATTTTAAAGCAATTCTAAAGCATTTTGTACATTTGGAATATAGAAACAATTTATGAACTGATAAATACAGCTTGTAGACAAGCTGATATTGCCTGGAATTATTACAACAGTGACAAGACTTTGATACTCAGATGAATCTTGATATGATCGTCAGTGATTGTTTGGTTTCATTTTGGAATTAACACTTAACTGGGATAAATCAGAGTTCTGATTTTTCCTAGAAGGTCTATGGAATTTTGTAGGACTCTTAGGGAAGAGTCCTGCATCAGTTCTCTGATCTGACAGAAAAGCATACCATCTTCATATCCAGTTGTTCCAAAGCTTCTCCAGCCCATCCATTCAACACCTATGATGCTGTGTTGTACATACTTCTCCATATAGTCCCACTAAATTCTACCAGGAAGACCTCTATGGGTTATTTATGCCACCATAAGCAAAATGGCATAAATCACCACTAGTTAATGAATCACCACAAACTGCTGTTTTTAAAAAATCACTTATATTCCTCATCATGCATTACGTCACTTAACCAATGTGTGATAAGGAACACAAGTGGGAACCTGCTAAGTAGAAGCAATTTAGTGGTGTGATTTATGCCATTACACTTATGCAGGCAAAAGTAATTAACAGGATTTTGGCCACAATTTGGCAGAATGATGTGGGCACCTTAAGCAGTACATGCCAAGTGAACAGAGATGTGTGTGCCTGGCACACTGTCTTGTACCCCCTAAGTTATTTTGACATTCCTGGATTCAATGTGTTGGCAAAGGAAGCTTCAGTTAACTGGTTGATTGAGCCCTCTGAACATCAGAATGATTAATGAGGCACACTTCAGCCCTTAGAAAGCAAGCATCTCCAGAGGTTTATTATTCAACAAAATAGCCTAGTGTTTATTAAATGCACACTTTAAGATTGGAAAAATGTAGGTATCCTAACTAAGGTGGAGATGCAGGCAGCCATAGCTGCCCCCAGCTCTAGAGACAAAAGCATGACTTCTCTATCTTACTTGAGTAAAGCGAGACAGAGAACATGATAAAATTGAAGTGACATCTGTAACCCTAGGATCTACCAGAAGTTTAAGATGAAGAAAGTTCAGCATCATTCAGAGAAGGTAAAGGACAGTCTAGGAAACTTGCGATACCCCCATCCTGTCCACACACAAACACATATAACTCCAGGCAAGCTGAGCTGCAGTCTCACCTCTGACATGAGGCAGAAGACTGCTTTGTTCATCATGTTAAAATGAGATCCAGCTCCCAGTTTGATCTGGAATGGAGGGTAGGAGAGTGTACTCATTGCTTCTGGTACCCAAATATCATGGGATAGCACTTTTACTAGTCCCATTTGTGCGCATGTGCATTGTGAAGTAGCAGAGGTTGTAATTAGGTCCATGAACTACCATGGAAATATCCTGCTTTTCTACTTGGATCCTGAAGCTTTTTCTTACAGTTTGCACGACTAAGTAATTAGTAATAAATAATTTGATTAGTGGTGGCTAGCCAGTAGAATTTAGAGGCTTGCTACCCTCATTGCATAAAATATGTACATTTATGAGATTATGATACCATGCCTTTTCTGTAGAGCCTTTTGCCTGTGTTATGAAAGAGTGGCTTACTCCCCACATTTTTTAAGACGGTTAAGTACAGGAATTTAGTTGCTACTACTACTAATGATGGGAGTATAATTGCTCATTAAAGGGGTATATTTCATGCTCCAGTTAAAAGTATTACTATTTCTTTTGACATTACTGTCATAACCCTGTTAAGACCTGCATGATTTACCCTACCATTACTTTTTTTTTCTCTTTTCCTGGCTTCCCTTCAAATGCAATTTTTCCTGCCATTTCCACAATTTAATTGAGGCTGCTCACTTTCTAACTAGAGTTACATCTGTAAATGTCATGCTATTCTAGAGAAGAGTTGAATAAAGTGACTGAAATATGCCTTTGACTTCCTATAGGGTATAAGAACATAGGAAGCTGCCTTATGCACAATCACAACATTGATCCATTTACCAAAGTATTTGCTTTCACTGCCTAGCTTCAGCTCTGATGGCTCATGATAGGAATATCTTCTGATTGTGGGAATGCCAAGTATTGAATTGGAGATATTCTTTATGAAGCATGTCTTCTACCACTGAGCCACAGCCCTTTGTGATGGAAGATGTAGGGCATGAAGCTATTGTGTCCACATGATTACTCCTTGAATGCAACATACTCCTACACAGTTTATACATTCTATACATTGACCAAAATCCCGTTGCTTAGTGTAGTAAATCACACCAGTGTGGGCCCATTGAATCAATGAGGATTTGGTGAGTCAACTATTGTTTATTTAATATATTGAAGAAAGTCACAGTTAGAATTGGTTCATCTGAATCAGTTGATCTTATGGAGGAGCTGATTCACCAAATCTCCACTGATTCAATGGACTGAAGCAGCAACCTCCAACCCTAATATGTCTGGAAAGCAGTAACAAAAGCAGAAGCCAAGCTCTGTGCAGAATACTCACTTCTTCAGTAAGAATGTTGTTGCCCTACTGTCTTCAGAAGTAACAGCTTCCTGCTGTTACTTCCACTACCCACTGACATATAGAAGGAGATGAATCTGAGAAGACAAGATTTCTGTCATCTATGGGGAACTTTCACAGGATTTGGCACCTTGGAAAACCAGGATCCCAACTCAAATGGAGAGTGTTGACATAGCAGGGATCTCTCAGACTCATTACACACCACATATAGAAAAGCAAAGCAAGCAGGAACAGAACAGTGGGGCCAGAGTACTCCCCTTTGCAAATGCATATTCTATCTAGTGTTTAATAACTGAACAGCACTTATAGCTTATTTGAAAGAATTCTTCCATTGTCCCAAAAGAAATATTCATCTAGACATGCACATGCTACATAGCAGACTATCCTTTCCATCTGTCACACCAAAAGGGTCAATTATCCTTTCAATCTATATTTTATGGGAACAATGTGATAAGTTTTTTATTATAAGGGGCTGAAGCCAACACATCTGCATAGGGATTGTGGTACTCTTTAATACTACACAATACTGAAGTGCTTGGAAAGTGATTATGATGTCCTTTAAGCACTTACAATAAATGCTTCTGGATACAGCCAAGATGTATGCTCATTTATACTCCGTCTCTTTTCCTCAAATATTGGGGTGGTGGTGGTAGAAATATATAATTTGTGATGTTTAAGATTTTTAATCAGCAAGGCATGAGGTTCTCACTTTCTGTTCTCATTCATTGTAAATGCCTAACAGTGAGTGCGTCAAATACATTAAAGCCAATTTTCCTAAAGCTAGACATAGCCTCCTGCTTTTCTTTTCCTAATTAATTGAACTTCCCGTGCATCCCTAGGTTTCCTATCAAGCAGTATAATTCTCCTTCTGAAGAAACAAATCGACTTTCTACAGTAGATGTCCACTGTGTGGAGACACAGGGAATTAAAAACAAAACAAAACAATGCTTTTCTGGATTTTTTAGCTTGTGTTAATTAGCACAGTAGGTAGTTGTCAAGAGCCTGTCATCAGCATACAAAATATTGCTTATACATGAACACTCTTGTCTTTAGAGTTTTCCCATAGCATTTGCACCACTGAAATTAATGCAAGAGGAGACGTCACTTCCGCTAGAATGGCAATGTACGGCTGAATTTTCATCTCTTCACCCTGGAATCTAAAAAGGATGATAAATGTCCTTCTCCCTGCCTGAAATGTGAGTAAATAGCGATTAAACTTCGGATGAAAGCTTTAGGCAAAGATAGAAACACTTTTTGAAGTGTAAACATGCTGTTATCTATCTGAAGAAAGTACTTTCGTTTTTGCCTGAGAAGACGGAGGCTGCTAGAGAGGCAGAAAACGGCCTGTTAAACACGGCTTGACTCCTTGAGCTATAAATCTTTGCTTAGCTTGGTCTATACATGCGAAAAGGCAGAGATAAAATCAGGAGCTGGGTTCGTGGACAACCCCATAAACCATCAGATAATAGTGTCGAGCGTATCGCCCGTTTAAAAAGGCTGGAAGAGGGGGAGCCCCTCCTTCCTGAAATCAACATGGAAAAAAAAGTTTCAGAGCTTGCCTCTACCGTGAAAGGAATGGAAGGACAACTTGGACAGGTACTCTCTAAAATGGACATTTTAATAAGAGGGAACCAACAGATGGGACAAGATATACAAAAACTGCAGGGAGAATTGACAGATATTAAGACAAGTTTAGGCAAAACAGAAGGCAGGTTGCAACAGCTGGAAGATTTCCAGAGCGTGGCATCAAAACGGCACCAAGTGATTGATGACCTTCAGAAAAAGGTTATCTATTTAGAAGATAATTCAAGACGTAATAATATCAAAATAATGAATTTTGAACATGAGAAAGAAAAGGATTTGAGGGGGGAAGTGATGGACTGGATTAATTCTGTTATGAAATCCCAACATGTGGCTGAGGTAGATATTGAGAGAGTACATTTTGTGGGGAACCCAAAGAAAACCAGAAGACCCATAATACTAAGATTTTTTAACTATATGAAGAAAGAACAGTTTCTTAGGGTCATTAAAGAAAAGCCTGAATTGCTAGTTTATAGATCAAATTCAGTTCAGATCTATCAGGATGTAAGCCCCGAAACCAGCCAGTGGAGAAGAACAATGAAGCCCATCACTTCAATTTTAATTAAGAACGGCAAGAGATACAACTGGGGCCACCCTGTCTTTTTGAAAATATGGAAGGATGGAACCCTACATAAAATCTACTCCTTTGAAGATGGGAAGGATTTGATGAAAGCCTGGGGACTTTGGCAAGAAGATGAGAGTGAAGGGACAAGCAAGCAAGTAGCTTTGTAAAGACTGGTAGTCCGAAAGAGAAGATTTTTTGAGAGAAGATACTTTAATTGGAAGAGATTACTGGGCGTTACTGGATGTCGGAAGAATTTTTTTTTTTTCTTTCTCCTTTACCCTCTCTTTTTTTCCTTTTTTTCTTTTTTCTTTTTGATTTTTGATTTTTCTTTTTGTAATGAGGGTTGGGATTTTTTTTTTCTTTTTTTGTTCTGCTCATTTTATTATAATATTAAAAAATTAATAAGATCTTTTTAAATTTTTTTTAATTTTTTTTAAATTTTTTTTCTTTTTCATATTTTTTTTTCTTTTCCTTTTTTCCTTTTTATTTTTTTTTCTCATTGTTGTTTTGGATTACCTGATTAGACTTGGGTGGTAGAAAGAAGAAGAGATGTTAAAAGTTAGGAGGGAAGGCATTTGAGTATATATATAGATAAAAATATGAGGTGGGGTGAAATTGGGATGAGGGTTTGGCTGGGGTCCGGACTGGTGGGGGTGACGTCTCCCCCCCTCCCAGAGCTCGCGTCGAACATTAGTGAGACGTGGGGAAACGGGAGGGAGGAAAATAATTTATATGTAGGTAAGAAGGATAGGGATAGGAAACTAGAGGTTGGTGAATTTATTTTTTTTAGTTGTTTTTGGTTTTGTTTTTGTTATGTGAGATGCACAAAGGGACCGCATAAGAGGCAGAGAAAGGAACGGATATGGGGAAAAACATAAGGGTAGCGACTTTAAATGTGAAAGGCCTAGGGTCTGTGTTAAAGAGAAGGAGGATAGAATTATTATTAAAGAAAAGTAAAGTTGACATTATCTATTTACAAGAGACACATCAACTAAAGGATGGAGTCAATGAATTGAAATTACAAAACATCCATATATATGAAAAAGCATTTGGGACCTCTAAATCTAGAGGGGTAGCAATATTAATATCTAAACATTGTGAATTTGTGATGAAAGAAGTAATAAAAGATAGTAATGGTAGATATTTGATAATTCAAGGTCAAATGGGGGAGGAAGATTATACATTAGTAAATGTGTATGCACCAAACATGAATCAAGGAGAATTTTATAGAACTGTGATTGAAGAAATGGAAAAGGTTAGGAAAGGATATGTGATTATGGCAGGAGATTTTAATATGGTTCTGGATAAGGTGAAAGATAAATCCACATGTAAAAAAGATGAGTTGAATAAAAGAGGTACCCTCCTGAGTAAGATATTAAACACTACGGATTTGAAAGATATATGGAGAGAATTAAAGGGAGATGAAAGAAGGTTTACATATTATTCTTCTGTACATAATAGTTATTCTAGAATAGATTTTATGTTTATTTCACAAAACTTAATTTCAAAAGTAGTAGATACAAATATTAATGTGATAAAAATAACAGATCATGCGTTGATGGTGTTAGAGATGAAAGTTAAGAAGGACTATAGAGAAGCTAGAAGATGGAGAATGGACTCCAATATTTTTCAACATACAGAGGTTGTGGATAAAGTTAAGAAAGAATGGTTGGAAATATGGTCATTTAATGAAGCAGGTGGGAATAAAATAGGAGTGTTATGGGACACTATGAAAGCAGTCATGAGAGGAATCGCCATAAGAGAATCCTGTAGATTAAAAAAATTGAGAGAAGAAAATATAAATAGAATTGTAGAATCATTAAAGGATTTAGAAAGCAAATATTTTATGGATAGAGATAACAAAAAATTAATTGAGATCCAAGCTAAAAGAAAGGAATTAGAAGGTATAGAGCTAGAAAAGGTCCAGAGAGACTTGATATACGCTAGGAGGAATTTTTTCGAATACAGTAATAAAAATTCAAAACTTTTAGCTAGATTAGTTCAAACTAAAAGAGCAAAAAATATAATTGGAGTGATTAAAGACAAAACGGGAAAGAATTGTAGCTTAATGAAAGAAAAACTAAAGATAATACATGAATTCTATCAAAATTTGTATAAAGGTAATAGTGTATCGAAAGAAGATATAGAAAATTATATTAAAGAAAATGTTAAGAGTAAATTATCAGAGAATGATAAAAAGGATTTAGATAAAGAGATAAAAGAGGAAGAGATTATAGAGATTATTAATAAATTAAAAAATGGTAAAACTCCAGGTTTTGACGGTTTAGGATCAGAATATTATAAAACTTTTAAACCAATATTGATCCCTAAGTTAAAAGTGCTCTATAATGAAATATTGGAAGGAGAGAGAATACCAGATTCTTGGAAACATTCATTAATAACTCTTATCCCAAAGCCTAATAAAGACTTAACAGACCCAAGTTCATATAGACCCATTTCACTATTAAATCAAGATGCAAAGATTTTTACTGCAATACTTGCGAATAGAATTAATAAATTTATTATAAAATATATTAAAGAGGATCAGAATGGTTTTTTAAAGGGTAGACAAATGGAGAATTTGACTAGGAGGGTATTGAATATTTTATACAATATAGAAAAAGACAAATTGAAGGCAGGTATCTTATCATTAGATATATTTAAGGCATTTGATTGCGTGGAATGGCCAACATTAAAGATTTTGTTAAAAGGTTGGGGTTTTGGAAAGAAATTTAGGGGGATAATAGATCAACTATATCTGGGGAATACCTCTGTAGTAATAGTTAATGATGGGATTACAGAACAAATAGCTTTAGGCCGAGGCACTAGACAAGGTTGCCCTCTTTCTCCAGTTCTGTTTTGTTTGATTATTGAAATGTTGGCAAATGTAATAAGGAATGATGATTTAATCGAAGGTATGGGGAAAAAGAATAAAATAAAGATTAATTTATTTGCTGATGATTCCTTGTTGACAGTGAAAAATCCGTTAGAATGCGTAGATAAAATTAGAACTCATTTAGAAAAATTTGGAAGAATAACTGGATTATGTGTGAATTGGCAAAAATCTGAATTAATGTTATTTAATCATAATAGAGTAGAACAAGAAAGGTGTGTTGAAAAATATGATTTCAGATTATGCAAATCAATTAAATATTTAGGAATAGATCTAGCAAAAAATATTCAAAAAATAAAGGAATATAATTATAATAAACTAAAGGAAGTGATTAAAAACAAATTACAGGAATATAGTAACTTTAAGCTATCTTGGTTTGGAAGGATTGCATTGATAAAAATGAAAATCTTACCAAAAATTAATTTTTTATTTAGAATGCTACCAATACAGTTAACAGAGGATGATTTGAAATTTTGGCAAGGAATAATTAATAAATACTGTAATGAAGGGAAGAGATCTAGAATAAATAAAAAGTATTGGTATAGAACAAAGCAAAAAGGTGGTATAGGTTTACCAAATATAAAAAATTATTATTTGGCTAACCAATTGAGGTTTATTGGGGAAATTATATATAATCCAGAAAGGCTAATTTGGTGGGAGATGGAATCATCAGAATTACAGGCAGATATAGAAACATATTTATTTGGTATAATTAAGAAAGATAAAATAAGGGAAATTAATAATCCATTTTTAAAGACATTGTTAAATATATGGTATAAGTGCAAAAAGAATTTATGTTCATCATATTCCCCACTTGGATTAGTGACAGAAATAGAAAATTTTCCTACCAATATGAAAGTATATGTGGATCTATTTAAAGAAAAGAAAGTGATTAGATTGAAAGATTGGTTGTATAAAATGAGATCGATAGATCAAATGAAACAAACTCTTCAGAATAGGAGCATTTCATGGTTGAATTATATACAATTAGAAAGATGGACTAATGAATGGGTAAATAAATATAATAAAGGTAGAGAATATACAAAATACGAACAATTGTTATTGTCATATGAGGACATTCGGATGACTGACTCAGTGAAAGGTACTGTGAGCAAAATTTACTTACTTCTTCTTAATTTAGAGGAAGAGGAAAGTGAGAAAGAAGGATTAAAAATAGTGTGGGAGCAAGATATTGGGAAAAGAATAAATGAAGAAGAATGGAGGATGATATGGAAAATGAGGGTGTTAAGATTTATGTCAGTAAGAATAAAGGAAAATTTTTTTAAACTTAGTTTAAGATGGTATTTAACACCGTCAAAATTAAATAAAATTAATGCCAATCATCCGAATGTCTGTTGGAAATGCGAGAAGGAAATTGGTACATACTTTCATATGTGGTGGGAATGTGAAAAAGTGCAAAGATTTTGGAAACAAATTTTTAAAGAATTAAGCTACATATGTGAAAAAGATATAGAATTTAATGCTGAGATTGCTTTGTTATCAATATTTGAGAATGTGGAATATGACAAAATGACTAAAGAATTGATAACCAACTTATTAACAGCAGCTAGATTGATTATAGCTAGGCAATGGAAATCAAAAGTCGAATTGCAAATTGAAGAATGGTATAAAGAAATATGGAATATAGCAATAAATGATAAATTAACTTGTAACTTAAAGGTTAAGAAAGGAGAGTTGAAAAAAAATAACTTTTATGATATATGGGGGAGATTTTTGGAATATGTATTAATAAGAGGAAAAGGGAAAGCTCCAAATCAAGAATCAATGCAGTTTTGGAGAAGAGGACAATAGAAGAAGAGGAAGAAGAAGAAGAAGAAGAAGGAAGAGGAAGATTATGGCAAGAGGTCCCGCATATGGTGGTGGGGAACACAGTTAAATTGTATTTTAGTTTGTATGTTATATGTTTTTGTTTAAATTTAAAATAAAGGGAAAAAAAAAAATTTCAAAAAAAAAAAAAGAAATTAATGCAAGAGTGCTTACCTTAAGGGAAAAAAAATCTAAAAATATAATGTAGTTGATGCTTGAGCATCAAAGTATCTGATAACAAAACATATTTATGCGTACTAAATATGATTTTTCCACAGGATCCACTAATTGTATATTTTCTCAGAACAATGTGGTGTGCAAACTTATAGAACCTCTAATAAATATTTAGAATAAATATTTTCATCTGTATGGGAAATCCCTTTTGTCTGAATACATTGAATGGGATGGTAATTTTGCTCCCCCCCCCCCCCCCAGTTCTGCTGGTGGGTCAGGCAGTGTTATTTCAGCAGGCTGCAAAAGAAAGCGGCATGCCGGATTCAGAGAAAGTGGAATGGTGCAGTTCAAAGTGCAACTCTTTCCACTGAAATCTCTTCATATATAGAGTTTCAGACAACATTGTTTCCCTGACCTACAGTACCTGCACATCCAAGGACTGAAGTTGGGGCCTTTGCATGCAAAGTAAGGAGCTGCTACTGAGCTCCTCAGGCCTGCTCCGAATCACTCAGGAATCTATTGTGAACACCAAATATCATAGGAACTGTACTGAAAATGCTTGAGCTTGATAGCAAACCTTCATTGTAAGCAAGTCACCTCGGAAGAAGAACCACGACCAAGGAATAAAGGAGTACAATTTGTCATTTGCATTCTCATGGCATTTCTCACAATCCAACTGTCGTTCTCGTCCAGTCCTCTTTCTGTAGTTGCAGGAGAGATTTTTCTCCACGAAAAGTCCATATTTTGTTCATGCTTTCAAAAAATTTCAGCCTTTTGGTATGCGGTTTTCTGATGATGAAACAGGAGGAGGGACTTTCTTGGCTGTGATATCCTGGTTGTGGAAGGCCCTCCCCTTGGAAACCCTACTGCCACCAATATTGCCCTTATCATTATAGTGCCAAGCTATGATCTGTTTCCCCAGGCATTTAGCACCTAGTTTGCTGATTTCTGTTGTGTTTAGATGGTTAGAACTTTATAATTGTTTCTAAAGTGGTATTCTAGATTCTTTTAAGGGAACTTCATTAATTGTCTTATACCCTGAGATCTAGCAATACTGGGCAGCTTAGGCTGGATAGCTCAGTGACTCAGAGCAAGGGGCCAGGAGTTTGATTCCCCATGGTGCCTTGGGCAGGCTGCACAGTCCCAGAGCACATGCAGACAAGGAATGATAAATCATTTCTCCATATTTTATGCATGGGAAACTCTGGAAATGCTTGTCACAAGTTGAAATTATCTCGACAGCATGTAATAATTATTATTAGAAACACAGTAATAAATGCACACATTTTCCCTTTGGCTACAGTGGATTTCTACACATTTTTCTAATGTATGATTATTAGCACTGCACATTTTCCAGCATGTATATGCATGGTTTTTCTGCATTTTTCCCATCATCAAAACAAATCAATGTGCAAATTTCCAAGCAAGATATGCTCCTTCTGTCTGTCATTTTTGGGAAGTATAAAATGGATATTTGGTAACAAAGTGTGAACCCAACAAATTTCTTTTTCATCCACATTCTTTTGCTGGGTGGTTTCCAAGTACATACAATGTTGCATTCCCCAGTAATCTCAGTTATGGATGTACTTTCCATAAAATTTTCTAACCATTTTTGAACTGACTCAACTTCATAAAACCACAACTTAATGATGTGCTTCTCTATAAAGGCATTTTATTGTGTTGTTTTAATTGTCCTGCCTGTCAGTCCAGAGAGGTACCTTCAGTGCTACAGTGTGAAAATTATACAATGCTTTTATCTGCTCTCTCAACAGCTTTCTCACACTTCCTGTCCTCTATCATATTCATGTCAGGAATGTCTTTTACTAGACTAGGAGTCTTTTATTTTTCTTTTGCCTCTCTGCTAGAAAACATTTGAGCATTTTCAGCTTGTGCTTTATACCCTTTTTGATTCTTCATTTTTCAAGCTGGGCAAACCTTGTTTGCCTACTGGTTGCCAACTACTTAGAAATTGGTGTTATCATCAGGGGATGGGAGGAGGGGATGGTCTGTTGCTGCTGTTACTCATGTACATTTGTTAAAAGGGCAGCTCAAATTAAAATTCCCTGCAATGAGGAAAGGAGAAAGATACACAGCGTGTTGATAGCAATATATTTCAACGCACACTTAGCTAAGTGGCTAAGGTGTTTGGCTGTGGAGCCAGTGGTTGGCAGTTAGATTCCCCACTGTGCTTCCAGGGGGAAGAGCCAGCCTGTGTAGCTGTGGGCAAGCTGCACTGTCCCAGGGCACCCTCAGAAGAAGGGAATGGGAAATCATTTACGTATATTCTTTGTCTAGAAAACCATGGAAAGGGTTGCCATGAATCAGAATCAACTTGATGGCACACAGATTTTATTATTATTATTATTACTAAAAGTTAGCCAGGCATAAAAGACTGTATCCATTTGGGGTCTGAAAGTCAATGATGTATTATGCAGTTGTAATGTCTGGCTGAGAAACAAACTTTGCACCAAATCTCTGTGCCCCTTTTTAATATGCTTTAGTATTCTAGATGGAGGATAAGGATGACATTGATTCCAGTTGCATGCAAGAACTGAAAATCCAATTCTACTCTTCACTATCTAAAGTCAATGAATATATGAGTATAAATTTGTGCAGCAGAGTACTTAAAGAATGCAGAGGGATCCTGTTATTACTTAGCACCCACACATCTTGTAAACGAATAATGGGATTTGTACTGAATTTTTTATATGCTGTTCAGAAAACCTGCCCTTCATGTTCTATTTTACCCTTGAAACCCAATCAGCTAGGCACAGTTGGAAATATTTTACTACTGGGCTCTTATTTTTCTTTGAACAGTAAACTGTGATGTAGTCCCACTAAAGTCAGTGGGTTTATATGCCATCAGCAGGGTTCAAAACAAATAGACCATTGCAGTAAAATATCCAAAACTGTAACTGATGCAGTTGTGTGCCTGCAGTAGTAACCCTATGCACAAGCTCAACACTGAACACAGTGTAAACTAATTCTGACTACCTATGCAGAGAAATGTACAGGATGGCTGCTGTGTAAAGCAATATTTTTGGTACCATTAACCATCTTGCGTCAATTATCTTATTGAAAAGTAGGAAGTCGTTTCACATGATATCTAGATATATAGAAGCCCCATTCAGGCATTTAGAGAAAGGATAATCTGAGTGGGGGGTGGGGAGATTAGCCCTCCCAGATTGCAGTTCTCCACATGTGCACACCAATAGTCTGAAGAAAGACAATCAGCCTGAAAAATCTGGGTTCCTGATTAAATAGAGAGATGACACATGTAAAGATTTCACTCTACACACAAGGGGGGGTCACAACCAAGTGGGGAGGAGCTAACCCCTGTTCTCTCTCTCCTCATGCATTCATATCAATTATTTTATGAATGTATGAACAGGGCTAAAGTTCCATCAAAAATCTTCAGTGGTATCAACCCATTCCCATAACTAAATCAGCTGGTGAGTACTGGAAGATTGGTTGCCAAAACATGGCCACTGAGAAACACACATAAAGTACTTGCAAGCAAAGTACACAACAAATATGGAAAACTTGGGAAGAGAGGCAATAAGACTCCTGAAGTGGGACATGGCTACATGACAGGCTTTCTGGCTGTCACATAGAATAGGAGCAATACATACAGCAACATTTTGTTGCAGGTCCCACTTATGTCCATGCAATTGTATTATCTTTCCATTACATTCTGGAATTCTTGCCTCACATTTTCCTCTCTCCTCCGTTTTATGTCTTTTTTCCTTATATAACTTCATTGCTAGCCTCTTGAATTTGAGACCAATTTGATAATAACTATAGTAATGTAATTCCACCAGTGTGTATTCAATAGAAATGACTGGGCATCTTGAAAATATCAATGCTTTACCATCGTGGTTAAACAAGAAGCACGGAAACTACAAGATAGTTTTTGTAGGAAGTCTTTATGAAAATAGTTCCTTGAAGTAGGACTGAAAGACCCACGTTCTAAATGCCTGGAAATGGAATGAAAACAGAACTCATATTAATCATTTTATGTATTGAAGCCAACATTCTCCAACCTACTGTCATCCAGATATTTTGGACTACATCTCCCATCAACACTGACCATTATTTCACTGTCTCAGGTTAACTTGAGTTCTCCAACATCACAGCTGGAGGACACCAGGTGGGAGAAAGCTGATTTAAACATGTATATACAATATTCTGAACTAGAAGGCCCAACAAGGTATCTCTGTCCCTATGACAAATCAGGCAAGCAAAAACACATACACAAGATTGTATTTCTTTTCACAAAAAGCACAGGAAAATGCGAAAATGGCCATGTGTAAGAATTTCTTAGATATCAGAGCCTTCAGGCAAAGTTCTTTTGGGATATAAAATATATCAAATCAGGGGAAGAGTGGCACTCACACTGGAGGAAGCTTCATTTTAAAGTTGAAAAGGTAACTTTCCCTCATATGCCAGACAGCAGAGTTTTCTGCCGCTTCTCCCCCCTCAAAGTTTGGGAAAACTACTGTTTGGGACCACAATACTGAGAATTCTCTGGCTGGGGAAACGACTGCTAGGTGGCAGACATCTGGGATTTACAGGATTCTATTTCAAAATAATTGGTTATCCTTTTATGGCTTCTGTATATGTCTTCAGTATACCTTTCCCACCTTCTGTGGTTTGTTTTTAAAAATCCTGATCTGATGAAGCCGCTGCAGAGCCACGCTTCGGCAGCGCAGCTTGCCTTTGCCTTCTTCCACGGATGATGCGAGACCTCACAGTCTCGCGTGAGCAGATTGAGGGAAAGGGGGGAACGACAGGTTATTTAAGGACCGTTCCCCCCTCTCCTCTTCCTCTTCCTTTGCTGGCAATAGTTGAGGAAAGAGTACGGCTGCTTGGTTCTCTCTCCGCCCGTGTGGTTGGCATCGAGGACTGTGCAGCTCTTTGCAGTGGATCGGGAGGGCAGCATCGGCTCCCTCCCCCGGTTTGCCGTGCTAGTGATTTTATTCGATCGGGTTTTCCTTTTAGTTGTTTTTTCTGTTTATTTCTTGATCAGGTGCTTGGGTTGCCTTTTCTTTTTTAGTTGCTTTTCTGATTATTGCTTGCTTTAATTAAGTTTAGCACCGCAGTTTTGTTGTTTGCTTAATTAGTTTTTAGTGTAGTCTTAAGGGGCGGGCGTGACAGCACGGACCGCACGAGCCGCACGGCGGCCCACGGTGGCCCTCGGGGGGGGGGGGTTCAAAGAAAATAATAATAATAATTGTTAAATTAAACACATATAGTCAATGAAAGGGTCGGGAAATCGGGAATAATTCTGAGTGCTGCTGGAAGGTCCATTGCGCCCGTCTGTTTGAGCAGCTGAGGAGCGGTTTACTGTTGGCGGCTCGGCGTGCCAATTACCCCCTTTTCCTCCCCCTTACTTTTTTCTTCTTAACGGCTTGGTGGCAAAGTATCATAGGGCTGCCTTGATTTGAATTCCTAGGTGCTTGGCGATTGGCTGAGCACGCCGCTCCTGTAGAGGCGTCCATTTTGTTCAGCTAAAATTCTCTTCAGCTCCTGTGTTTGTTAATTGATTTAATTGCGCGATACCAGGATTGTTACATATCTGTTATACCATTGGAGGTAGTGGTTTTTTCTTCACGCGGCAATTAATTTGTCAGGAAAGTTTGAGGATCAATAATAATAATAATAATAATAATAATAATAATAATAATAATAATAATAATAATAATAATAATAATAATAATAATAATAATATTAATATTAGTAATTGATTAAGTACAGGTTTTAATTACATTAAATTTGTAAGGGTAATTTTTTATATTTCACACTAATTAATTAGAGTAGTGTTGTTTAGGAATACATTCAGTCATAGTGAAGTAATCAATAAGTTAATTGTATTGGGTCCTTAGGAATTAATTGCATATATAAGTGGTAGGGTAATTAGTTAATCATTTATAACGGAGTATAGTTTTCATTAATTAATAATAATAGTGGTACCTTCATAATAGTTGAATAAGTACTAAATAAGTGTTGTTTTCAGTAATACTGGGTATATAGCTGGCTCCTATTCAGGCATCAGGTGGAATGGGATATTGCTTCACGAGTAAGGGGCTGAAGTCCTGTAGCCATTCTTTTGTAATTCGGATTGAATTGAGGCAGCACAATGGTTTCAAGGAAGGGGCAAGGTAATAAAAAAGGGAAACAGCCTGCCAAGAAGCGGCCAGTGCCTCAGGTTTCCCCGCTCCAGTCCTCTTCGGACAAGGAGTCATGGCACATCTGGCAACAGCTCCAGGAAAAAATTACAGCTCTCGAAGCCGCAATAACAGCTCAGGCAACCCATCAGT
Source organism: Intellagama lesueurii (assembly GCA_037013535.1). Lineage (NCBI taxonomy): Eukaryota > Metazoa > Chordata > Lepidosauria > Squamata > Agamidae > Intellagama > Intellagama lesueurii. The sequence continues at coordinate 49,702,215 of JBAJHW010000003.1, read as the reverse complement.
CCAGCAAGGCGCAGCCGCGCTGGTCGGCCAGGGATTCCAAAAGTCATTGCAGGGCTAAGCTCAAGGCTCTGTCAGACAATCTAATGACGAGGTTTACTGTTTTAGAAGTGGAACAGGTAGAGGGGACAGCCAGGAAGGACTCAGGAGGGGCCACTGTACTGGCATCGCATCGGGACAATGATGAGGGGAGGTCAACCCCAATCCCGGCAGCGTCCAGCACACCGACTTCGGCCAGGCTGATTGGCTGCCTGGGTTCTTGATATACGCAGGGGTGGTAGTAAGAGCCCTGCCCTGGCGAGCGCTGTCCCTTTTCCAATATCTGGATCTCATTTACAGGGCATATGTAGATTTTGTAGGGCAGGCATGGCTTTCTTACGATGAGGCGTTCCGTATGAGAAGCGTGATTCACCCAAATATACGTTGGGATGAGCCACTGCCAGGTCTTTGGCTGCAGTCGATGACTCCGGCCAGACCCAATCTAGGGGATAGGATTAATAGTGGGCACCTGATTAGGAAGATGACTTTGAATTTGACTCCCCGTATGAGCACGGGGCAGGTGGTTCAACCCCACCTGCTCTGCTGGGAGTATAACTCTAGGGGTGTGTGCTCCAAGAAAAATTGCAGGTTCCGACACAAGTGTACGGTGTGCGCGGGGCAGCACCCCAGTACCACCTGCTTCAGGGCTGGTGCCCAGAGGCCGATTAGGGGCCCCAGAAGTGGGAAGAAACCCAATGGCAGTGGGGGTAACCCTGGTAAAGGGTCCCAGCCCAATTAAGGTTCGAGTCTTAGCAACATGGTTATGTGATTACCCCAGTAGGGAGGAAGCCAGTTATTTAATAGAAGGTTTTAAGGAAGGCTTTAGGATACCAGCGGTCGGGGAGCACACAGCTTTCTTTGTCCAGAACCTCAAATTGGTACACGGCATGGAGGAGGTAGTTCAAGAAAAGATAGCCAAAGAGGTACGTGAGGGGAGGCTGTTGGGACCATTTGCAATGTCTCCTTTGGGGACATTGAGGGTCTCACCTTTAGGAATAGTACTGAAGAAGGTACAAGGTGAGTTCAGATTGATCCACCATTTGTCTTATCCTGAGGGGGACTCAGTCAATGATGACATCCCTCAGGAACTTTGTACTGTCCGCTATACCTCCTTTGATGAGGCAGTTAGCATGGTCTGTAGGTGCGGTGTAGGGGCAGAATTGGCAAAATGTGACATAAAATCAGCATTTTGGATTTTGCCAGTCCACCCACAGGATTTTGATTTTACTTTCAAGGTTTTTTCTATATAGACAGAGCGTTGCCTATGGGCTGTTCAATTTCATGCGCAGCATTCAAACATTTCAGTTCTTTTCTTGAGTGGAAGCTTAGGAGTAGAGTGGGATGTAAGAATACGGCCCATTACGTAGATGATTATCTTTTTTGTGGGTAAAGGAACACGGGAAGGTGTAAATTTATCTTGGATACCTTCCGTTCAATGGCGGACGAACTAGGTCTACCCCTGGCCAAAGAAAAAACGGAAGGGCCAACTACGGTTCTGACATTTTTAGGTATAGAATTAGACATGATTCAGCAAATGTCTAAGCTGCCCGAAGCAGAATTAGCTGACCTCAAGGTCAGGGTAGCTTCAATGCTGCAAAAGAAAAAGGTAACCCTGAGGGAGCTCCAGGAGATGGTTGGACATTTAAATTTTGCTTGCAGAGTTCTGGCACCTGATCGCGCATTTCTGCGTCGGCTTTGTGATGCAATGAAGGGGCTCCACCATCCATTCCATAGGACCAGGGTTACATATGGTATGAGAGAGGATTTGAAAGTTTGGAGTCAGTTTCTAGCTGAGTTTGATGGCATTTCCTTTTGGAGAGGAGAAAGGATGCTTAGAGCTGAGTTTCTGGTCCAGTTGGACGCTGCGGGCTCCTTAGGGTTTGGTATCTATTTTAGAGGCAGATGGTGCACCGGCAAGTGGCCAGAGGAATGGCACCATGCAGGAATCACCAGAGATTTGACTTTTTTGGAGTTTTTTCCCATAGTGGGTGCCTTATAGTTGTGGGCAAGCGAATGGACTAATTCGGTTGTCCGTTTTTGGTGTGACAATCAGGCAGTGGTCTATATAATTAATAACCTCACATCACACTCGGAAAGGGTCATGACATTGGTCAGGGCGTTCACATTGCGTGCCCTGAAATTTAATATTTTGGTGCAGGCTAGGCATGTCCCGGGTGTAGACAACAGCTTAGTGGATGCATATCACGCCAACAGATCGAGCAATTCAGAGAGTTAGATCCAGGAGCCAACGAGTTCCCGGAGACTCTTCCCCCAGAGGTCTGGCAAATTGGCGTGACGATGCGGAAAGGGCAATAGATCTGGCCCTGGCACCAAGGACGTGAAAAGGGTACTCTGCAGTGAGTATAGAGTTTCAGGAATTTAGAGAACTAGTGGCCTTGGACCCAACGTGGCCTGTCCTGGTGGAACATCTTCAGCAGTTTATAGTGTATTTAAATAGGAAAGGTTTGGTGCCAGGAACTATACAGGGTAGGTTATCGGCGCTGGCTTTCTGTGCAAAAATTAATGGGTATCAGGACTATTCATCAGACTACTGCATTAAGAAAATAATTGAAGGTTGGTCTAAAGAAAGGGGCAGAGTTAAGGACACAAGAGCTCCCATATCACCTGAGCTGTTAGAAGGCATTTGTAAGCAATGGGAGATCCTCTGTAGGGATGATTATGAGGTTGTTTTATTCAGGGCAGCATCTTTATTAACATTCTTTGGCGCTCTTAGGATTAGCGAGGTAGTCGCTTCAGGAAAAGGGGATAAAACTAGGGTAGCGTTACAATGGCAGGATGTTAGGGTAGTCGATGGGGCGGTCCAGGTTTACATTCGTCGATCCAAGGCCGATCAGTGGGGCAAAGGAGCATGTATTACTCTGGCTCATTGCCACACAGAAGCGATTTGCCCAGTGAAAGCTATGGAAGCTTACTTTAAAATTAGGGAATCTGACACAGGGTACTTCTTTATACATGCGGATAGTTCCCCTTTGACGAAGTACCAGTTTTGGAGGTTGACGGATTTGGCACTCCATAAGGTAGGAGTCCAAGGATTGAAATTTGGTACGCACTCGTTCAGAATTGGTGCGGCGTCTACGGATATCCACTTGATGTCCAGAGGATATCAAGTGGATAGGATGGTGGGCTTCGTCTTCTTACCGTAGGTATGTTAGGGCACTTCCCAAAGTCTAGGCAGGTGCCTGGTTTGTTTGTTTCTTGTAGGTACCATGGTGGTGGCGAAAAGAAGACACGTCAATGTTTGTGGGCCACAGCTATGTTTTTTGGGCAGCACGTTATGCTGCCACGTCCCCTTGGGGGAGCAGTCTTGGTCTTGAAACATGGGCCCATATCGAGTGGAGAGGGCGCCGGGGAATGCCGTGGAGCCAGATTTGCCAAGTGGCCACCTTCGGTCATCATCCCCCAGAGGTGTTGGTAATACACATGGGTGGTAATGATTTGACCAGGCACTGTGGAAAGGCGCTGATCATCGATGTGATACATGACCTCACTTGATTGAGGGCTACATATCCTGTTATGTGTATTGTTTGGTCGACTATCATCCCTCGGCTGGTATGGAGGGATGCGAGGAATTTTTTGCCCATAAACACTCCCCAGGGAAGTCTGCAGAGCTGTTTGCAGCGGCCTTGAATTGGTGATTGGTCACCATAGGATCCGTATCGATAGGCCAGAGTTTTTTCGGTGAGATGGTGTACATCTGTCCGAACGAGGTTTGGATGTCTTCCTTGAAGACATCAAGGGGGGCCTGTTTTTGGAGCTTGGTGAGCTCGATGGTGGGCATGGGACTTAGCATGGCCAGTCCCTATGCAGTGGTGGGTAGTGCAAATTAAACAGGTCTTTTGGTGAGTCCCATAGCAATCTCAGGTAATGTATAGCTCATCTGAACTCCCAGTACTGTGGATCGTGCGATTACAGTGCTTGGGGGGAAAGATGCTCTGGGGCCACACCCGGACCAACAGTCAACAAGGAGACGGTGGCTTGAGGTCCTGGGGTGGTCAAATTTGGGCCCGCTGGGTTTATTGCCATCTTCACAGCTGCGAAAACATGGGCCAGGGACTCACCTATTTGTTTTGTTTAAAGGTCTGTTCAGACCTATGTTTTTAAACCTGAGTCTGCACTATGGCAGGACCCCCCCTTTGCCAAAGGATTGGCAACATTGATTATTTCAATATAGTGTGGCCCATGTTTAATCCATAATTTCTGGTCTCACGTCTTTATTCTGGGGTAAGGGGGCAAATATAGTTTGTTTCCTGTTGGTCTATCAGTATTCCTAATCTAGGCTTACATTCCCCTTTGATTTCTCCAATCTTCTGGAAGAGATCTCTTGCTTTTCCACTTTTGTTGTTTTCACAAGATATACAGCACAGAGATATACAATACAGATTTACATCAACAATCTATGTAGTGAATTTATTGTTTTGATAAATGATTATCAAAACTTTTTTGTGCTGAGTTTTTTATTCTGCAGAAGATAACAATAGTACTTTATAGTTGTCTGTTAGTTCAACAGATTATGATCATGATTATGATTATTAAATCAGTGTACTGTTACTCCTATAAATAATAAAAAGCAGGCACAAAGAATTTTCCATATGCTCTCATATATTGCTGAGAACAACAATATTCTAAATAAGTTATAGTATTCTACTTGTAACCTGAACTAAAAGGCTATCTGGATGTATCAACACAACAGTAGAAATAAAATGTTAGTCCCAGTTTAGTCTGTATGCATATTTTTCTGATATAACTCTTTTAAATCCAGTGTTAGTCACAGAGACAGCTGGCCTACAAAAACAAGGGGATTTATTTCCTATTTCAATTTCTTCATTGTCTGCATTAGTTGTGTAATTCTTCCGTAGTCATTACTTTTGTCTTCTTGGAGGACAGTTCTATAGGCTTGGAAACTACATCATCAACATCAGCATCTTAGAACTATGGATCATCAATCCATACTATTCTGAGCACTATCTGGAGTGATAATAATAACTAATTACTTTGTTAAAGCATCTTCCCATGTTCAGTATCTTGCTGCTTTTTCCCATTGCCCTCTCATCCCGGAATAATGAGGTGAGACTCAAATGATGGGATGATACAGGGCCACACTTCATTAATCATAAAATTTTTTGTCAACTCGTAGCCCAATTGAAAACATGAAAAGGGGGACCTGCTGTAGTGCAGAATGATACCAGAGGTCTCACAGGACCCATTCTTCACAACAATGGGCGAGTGTCCTGCCCCAATGCCGCACAGTCCTGATGACAGCGTGGCCCCAGCCAGTCATGAACTGACCACCCCCGGGCCTCTAGCCCCCTGTCTATTGGTGGCCTTTGGCATGGAGGTGTCCCCAGCATGTCCTCCCCACACACTGTAATCTCGTGATCCGTGGCTCTGAGGGTTCAGATGCACTATACCCCGCTTGAACTCCACAGGAAACTCACTGATCCATCTTCATTCCGCACTACCCTCCAGTGTGACCAAAAGCAACCACACCCATTAAAACTGCCCTGACCCCCTTCGCCAGTATGGGATAGGCAAAAAATCCCCACTCGCAACCACCAAACAGCAAGCAGGTAAAAAATTCCTATCCAGCCCCATCAGCGACCAGCAAGGCTCATACTAGCTATAAAGGTGGGTGGGTGGGTCGGTGGCAAGCCTCAAAAGAGGCCGATTGGAGGAGGAACACCTGTTAAATAAGGTGCTCATTCCCGCTCCCCTCCTGGATAGCCAGGACATGAATAGCACGTCTCGTGTCATTCCAGAGGGCAAAGAGGTTCCACATGGCAAGGTCCCTTGCCCACGGAGCCTGCCATTCTAGGATCGGAACTGTTTGGCACATATTTCTTTTCTAGTGGTTAGGTTTGGTGCATTCTTGTATAAAATATGAATGCATTTTGCTGAGCCATTGTTTTGTGTACTGATCTGATATTGTTTTGGTTTTGTTACATTGTATTTTGTGTATGTCTATAATATGGATTTAGAAGTGTGAGGTTAGATGTGAACCTGAGTGTCCCAGAACCAGCAGCAAGCACTGTGGCCACTGAACAGCATGGAATGCTCCTCATTGAATAAAAGGCCAATGTACAAAAAGAAAATCCATGATTTAAGGATTTTAGTGCAGTGAGTTGAAAGAGTCATCACACAGATTACGTGGAAGCCTGAAAGTACAGTACTAGCTGAAGCGAGGGTCAAATGGCTGGAGCACTACCATCTGTTCCCAAGGGCCAGAGGAGTTCACAGCTGGTTTAATCATATCCCCAGCATGTGTCCTTGCCTTTTCTATTCTAGCTGAGAAGCAGGCTCTCCTCTGCCCCATTCTCTTGATGTTTGGTAGTATGATATGCAAGCTTCACTCCTATCATCTTGTCAGGTTTCTCCTTGCTTGTGATTGTCAGCCACATTTGACTTTTGTCAAAAATGTTCAATCCCACCATTTTCACATCAGCTTTGTGTTATTCAGAAGCAATTCTAAACAATTATAGGCTGTGGTTTACAACTTCCTTTGTTCAGCAGCCTCAAACAGGCATAATTCAGAAGTAAAAATGAACTATTGTTTGCTGCCCAAGGCAAGTCTCTGCATCTTTCACTGTTCACCTGACCTTTCTTTCTTCATACAAGAGAAGATAATTTAGTGTTTCTTTATTAAACCAGGATATCATAGAAATATCAGGAATATTCCTCAACCTGAGCCAGACCATTCATTCATTTAGCCCAGTATTACCAACTTTGAATGGTAACCCCTCACTAGGGTTTCAGGCAGGTTTCCCTACCCCTTCTTTGAGGTCCTTGGTATATCCTGAATCTCCTATCTAAGGCCTGGGCCTACCTAGCTTCCAAAATCACACAAAATCACATCACTGCATTTGTGGCAGTGTGGTGGTATCAAATCTTCATTAGAATAAATCCATGTTCTGAATTCAGTCATAATGATAAACTTCTCTTTAAAGCAGTAGATTTCAGTTGCTTTCCTTCATACATAATTGAGATGGAGGGTATTGTTATTAGAATTAGAATTAGGATGCACTGTCATAACAACAAGCTACAGTTAGTTGCTGTTGAGGCATGTATCTACTACAGAGAGCTTCAGTTTCATTTATGGGTGTGCTAGCTCATCATTTCCTTGATTTAGTGACTGAGTGATTTGGGTAACTGGCTGTGGAGCCAGAGTTGGGTGTTTGATTCCTTATTGTGTCTCCCGGGAGAGATACAATCTGTGTAGCCTTGGCCAAGTTGCACAGTTTTAGAGTACCCTCCAAAGAAGGGGATTGTAACCATTTCTGAGTATTCTCTCAGGAAAGGATTGGCAAAATTCAGAATCAACTTGATGGCATATAATTATTATTAAAATACTCAGAATGAACGAGCCGCTGCTGAGCCAAACTTCAGCAGCGCGGCTCGCCTTTGCCTTCTTCCTCGGAGGTTGCGAGACCTCTTCAATCTCCCACAAGCAGCTAGGTAGGAGAGGGGGAAATGTTAGGTTATTTAAGGGCTGTTTCCACCTCTCCTCTTCCTCTTCCTTCGCTGGCAACACAAGGAGGTCGGAGCTCTGCCACCCGCTCGCTAATTGTAGCTGCATAGCTACCTTTCCAGGCTTGAATGGCGTCACTATTTTGGAGGGAGGGGTTGCATCGGCACACACACACCCACCCCGGTTTGCTTGCATTTACTCAGCTCTGGGATTACGAGCTGTTTGGCAATATTGGTTTTCTTATCTGCTCCTAGAACACTTTCAATGTTACTTACTTTTGCGGGTGAGAGGGAACAGCGTCAGCTGGAATTGGCGCCGCTGCTTGGGGCCTTGCCGAGCAGGCACTCATGCGCCTTCACACCCTTAACTCTTGAGGGGAGGTTTTTTTGCCCATGAATAGTTTGATTGCTTAAGTTAGTTTCTCTTAGAACACGTTCATTGATGCTTACTTTTGGGGGTGAGAGGGAACAGCGTCAGCTGGAATTGGCACCGCCGCTCGGGACCTTGCCGAGCGGGCGCTCGCGTGCCTTCAAGCCCTTAACTCTTAAGGGGAGTTTTTGCTCATGGATACTTTGATTGCTTAAGTTAGTTGATTACCATTAATAATAATAATGTATTCATAAATCAAATGAGTAATTACATAAAGGAAAGGAAGTTTTAAATTGGTGTTATTAATACAGCTAAAAGCAGCAGGCTGCGGTTTGTGAGTGGCCCGGATCAGCTGGGAGGCGCTCAGCAGCGCCTTCTAATTAATTAGATTTATTTGCTTTGTTAATCGCTTATTTTTATGTATTTTATTTATTAGATAGATTTCCCTCTTCAATTCTTTAGCTGGTATTGGATTTATTTTAAATATCTTTCATTAAAATCAAGAGTAGATTTAGCTTGGTTGGCCCCACCCGCGGTTGGGGGGGCGTTCATTGGCCTGAAGCATTTTAATTTATAGAATAAATAATAAATAAATAAGGAGGGGAGGAGATTGATGATTGATTAATCAATTAGAATTTTTTGTGATGGTGCTCCGCTTCCCCCCTCCCTCTCTCCCCTCCTTTGGAGAGAAAGAGTTTAGAGTGTTTGGCGGTGCCCAGATTTGGATTGCACCACGCGCTTGGCAGTTGGGATAGGCGCGCTTTGGTTTTGAGGCATCAATTTTAAAATAACATCAATTGTATTCCTCAGCATACTTAATTCATTGGTTCCTACTGTCTAATTAGAGAGAAATGTTATATAGCAATTTGAAGTAATTAATTTGAATTAATTTGATAATTACAATTCCTCCTTAACAGGATTGTTGATCTAATTTTAGAATAATTGTAATGAAATAAATGATAATTAAGTAATTGCTGAATTAATTAAAACTGATTAGACGAGTTGATTAATTACTAATAATCATTTAATAAATAAGTTTTTAGCTACAAATAAATACACAGGTAATTCATTTCCATTAACAATATTTACATAGTATAATTAAATAGAATAACTAATAATAGTAATCTCATGTAAATCAGTTCCTAACTACAAGAGAAATATATGGGTATGTTAATTACATTAGCATATTTGCATAGCACTATAGCTACAGCAAAGGAAGGTGTTACATTACTGTGCAGCGGGTCACATCTGGGTGTCACCAGCTGTGCCCCTCACGGTGGTAAAAGGAAATGCGGGATTCCTGCCTGAGTGGGGGCTGAAGCTATTGAGCTATTAAGGCCTGCTGAGAGTTTTGATGGGAATTGAGCGTTAGGCTTATATGACCTCCCGTACAGGCAGTGTATCAGGAAGGGAAGGCAACCGGCTAAGAAACGGCTGGTTCCTCAAGTGTCGCCACCTCAGTCTTCTAAAGTCTAGGTTTGCTGTCCTAGAAGCGGAGCAACAGGCGGAGAGGATGTCCAGACGTGAGGCAGATGGGGCAGCAGTAACACCTCTGCAGCAGTGCACCGAGGAAGGGAGATCGACCCCAATCACGGCAGCAATCGGTACGGCGGCAGGTAGCAGGCAGGGGGTGATGGTTGAGGTTGGTCCGGACTCCATGTACGGCAGGGAGGAGCCAGTTGCGATGACGCCTCTGTCTGGTGAGTCGACTGCTGCACCAGACACTTCTCCACTGTCACCTGCTTGGCCTTGGCAATTTAATTCCCCATTTTACTCAACATATAATACTGAGAGTTAGGACTCCAAATACTCCACGGCCTAGTACGAGTGCGCAGTTTGGCGGCTGGACTACTCCAGACCCATTAGTGACATCTCCAGCCCTGATAAATATGACGGCTGGTGTAGGGGTTTGGCCATAACCATCGGTCCCAGACATGGGTTATAACACCGTGCCATTGCAAGCCTTGCCATTTGGGGATCACGCTATGCCCCTGGGTGATCACCTCACCCCAGCGTCTAAAGAAAATATGTGAAAAGGCAAATAGGTAGATTTATTTGAATTGCTGAACAGAGATGTGGAAAAGAAGGATTTGGATAAGGAGGATGAAAAGGATGAAGAGAAACGCAGGGGGCAGAGACCAGACAGGACATGGGTAAATTGGCTGCCCGGGTTCTTAATATACGCCAGGGTTGTGCTAAATGCCCAGCCTTGGTGGGCTCAACCCTTATTCCAATACTTAGACCTGATCTATAGGGCATATGTGGACTTCGCAGGACAAGCATGGCTTGTCTATGATGGATCGTTCCGCATGAGGAGGACGATTAACCCAAATTTACATTGGGATGAGCCCCTGCCAGGCCTCTGGCTGCAGTCTATGACCCCAGCCAGGCCCTATCTAGGTGACAGGACCGATAGTGGACACCTTACTAGAAAGGCTGCCCTGAATCAGAATTCCCGGGTAGGAGCGGGGCAAGTTATTTACTGGAGGGTTTTTAGGAAAGGCTTTAGGATACTGGCGGTAGGGGAGCACAAGGCATTCTTTGCCCAAAACCTTAAATCTGTATGCGGCATGGAGGTTGCAGTCGAGAAAATATGGCCAAAGAAGTACAGGAAGGAGAGTGTTGGAACCATTTGCAAAAGCTCAGTTGGAGACCTTGTGGGTCTCACCATTGGAAGTAGTAACAAAGAAGGCACAAGGTGAGTTTAGATCAATACATCATCTGTCCTACCCCAAGGGGGAGTCGGTTATCGATGCCATCCCTCAGGAAATTCTTGAGTGGAAACTTAGGTGTAGAGTGGGATGTAACTACGGCCCTTTATTGGGATGCTTATCTTTTTTGTGGTGAAAGGAATATGGGAAGGTGTAAATTCATACTAGATACCTTTCGTTCAATGGCGGAAGAGTTAGGTTTACCTCTGGTTGAGGAAAAACGGAGGGACCAACCACATCCCTGACGCTCTTGGGCATTGAAGTGGACATGGTACAGCAAACATCTAGGCTGCCAGACATCATGTTGGCTGACCTTAAGGTCAGGGTAGCCTCGATGTTGCATAAGAAAAAAGTGTCCCTGAGGGAGCTTCAGGAGATGGTAGGACATTTAAATTTTGCTTGTAGAGTCATGGCGCCGGGTCGTGCCTTTCTGCATGGCTTTGCAAGGCAATGAAAGGGCTCCATCGCCCGTTTCACAGGACTAGAGTTACGTATGGTATGAGAGAGGATTTGAAGGTTTGGGGTTAGTTCTTTTTGGAGAGGAGACAAGACGCTTAAGGCTGAATTTCAGGTCCAGTCGGACGCTGCAGGCTCCTTAGGTTTCGGAATTTACTTTAGTGGCAGATGGTGCACAGGAAAATGGCCGGAGGAGTGGCACCACGTGGGAATCACCAGAAATTTGACACCAGAGATTTGACATTCTTGGAGTTTTTTCCCAATAGTTGGTGCCTTATGGCTTTGGGCAGAGGAATGGGCGAACTCTGTCGTACGTTTTTGGTGCGACAATCTGGTGGTGGTCTATATAATTAATATAGATTTAATGCTCTGGATCCGTTTCAGTCGGGCTTCAGGCCATGCCATGGCACAGAGACGGCACTGGTTGCACTGTTGGATGACCTGTTGAGGGAGGCTGACAGGGGCAATATGTCCTTGTTGGTCCTCCTCGATATCTCAGCCGCCTTTGATACCGTTGACCACGGTATCCTCCTGGGGAGGCTCTCCGAGCTGGGAATCGGTGGCCTGGCGCTTGCCTGGCTCCGATCCTTCTTGGAGGACCGCCCCCAGAGAGTACAGATTGGGGAGAATGTTTCGGCCCTGTGGAGTCTCAATTGTGGGGTTCCGCAGGGGTCGATCATCTCCCCAATGCTGTTCAACATCTATATGAGGCCGTTGGGTGGGGTCATCAGGGGGTGTGGGGCTTCGTGCCATCAGTACGCTGATGACACCCAGCTCTATATCTCCTTTTCGCCTACTTCAGTGGATGCCGTTCTGTCCCTTCGGCGCTGTCTGGAGGCTGTACTGCAATGGATGCAGCTGAATGGGTTGAGGCTGAACCCGGACAAGACGGAGGTCTTGAGGGTGGGTGGCCCTTCCATCGGCGGTCTGGGAGACTCCCTCTCTTTTTTGGGGGGGTTACTCTTACCGCACGGAGTGGGGTCCGCAGCTTGGGGATACATCTGGATCCGGCGCTTACTATGGAAAACCAGGTGGCGTCCGTGGCCCGTTCTGCCTATTTTCATCTGTGGCGGATCGCCCAGCTGCGGCCCTACCTTGATGGGGGGGCCCTCACCACTCTCGTCCATACGCTCGTAATCTCGAGATTAGACCACTGTAATGCGCTCTACGTGGGGCTACCTTTGAGATTGTTGCGGAAGCTTCAAATGGTGCAGAATGCAGCGGCCAGACTGCTCAGTGGGGTGAGAAAATACCAACACATCTCTCCCACTCTGGCCGCATTGCATTGGCTGCCCATTCGCTTCCGCATCGATTTCAAAGTGTTAATGATGACTTACAAAGCCCTAAACGGTTTGGGACCTCGGTATTTGGCAGATAGCCTTCTCCCACCTAGATCTACCCGAATTACTCTGCATAGCCAGGAGGGACGGCTGAGGGGCCTAACACCGAGAGAGGTCCGGAAAGAAAGAACTAGAAACCGGGCCTTCTCGGCAGTGGCCCCTCGACTATGGAACAGCCTCCCAACAGAGATCCTCCTGGCACCCTCGCTGGGTGTTTTTAAGAGCCACTTAAAAACTTGGCTATTTAGGCAGGCCTTCCCTTCTGTCAATTCTTAAATTCTAGTCTTTTAATTTTTATTATTCCCATCTTGAATACTTTATATTATTGTTTCAATTGTTTAATTGTTTAATGTTTTTAATGTTTTATATATTTAATGACATTTGTAAGCCGCCCCGAGTAGACGTTGTCTAGGGGGGGCGGGGTAGAAATCTAAAAATAAATAAAATAAATAAATAAATAAATAAAATAATAGCCTCACATGCATTCAGACCGGGTCATGACACTGGTGCAGGCTAGACACGTACCAGGTGTAGATAATAGCTTAGTCGATGCATTATCATGCTGACAGATCGAGCAGTTCAGGGAGTTAGATCCAGGAGCCAACAAGTTCCCGGAGACTCTTCCCCCGGGGGCTTGGCAATTTGGCATGATGATGTGAAAGGACCATATGACTGGCCCCGGCACCGAGGACATGATAAGTGTACTCAGCAGTGAGTACAGAGTTTCAGGAGCTTAGGAACTTATTTGATTTAGAACCTACGTGGCCAGGACCTATACAGGGTAGGTTATTGGCACAGGCTTTCTACACTACAGTTCATGGTATCAGAATTATTCTTCAGACTACCGCTTTAGGAAAATGATGGAAGGTCGGTCTAAGGAAAGAGGCAGATTTAAAGTTTCAAGAGTACCTATATCACCGGGACTAGTAGAAAGCATTTGTAAGCAGTGGTAGGTTATATGTAGAGATGATTATGAAGTTCTTTTTTTCAGGGCGGCGTCCTTAATAACGTTTTGGTGCCCTCAGGATTAGTGAAGGGGTAGCCACTGGAAAGGGAGACAGAACTGGAGTGGTTCTACAATGGCAGGATGTTTGGGTAGTTATCGGGACGGTGCAGATTCACATCCACCGATCCAAGGCCGATTAGCGAGGCACCCCCTAACGTCCAGGTAGGGGCCTGGTTTGTTTTATCTTGCAGATACCATAGTGATGATGAGAAGGAAGCACATCATGATCATTGGCCGCAGCTATGTTTTTTGGGCAGCTCAGTACGCTGCCACATCCCCATGGGGGAGCAGTCTCAGACTTGGAGCTAGAGCCCTTATCGAATGGAAAGGATGCTGTGGGATGCTGTGAGGCCAACTTTGCCATGCGGCTGCCTTTGGTCAATATCCCCCAGATTTGTTGGTAATACACTTGGGTGGTAACAACCTGACCAGGATCTGCGGAAAGGCCTGATCCTTGATGCGATTCATGACATCACATGGTTGAGGGTTACGTACCCTGCTATGGACATTGTATGGTCAATGATCATCCCTCGGCTGGCATGGAGGGATGTGAGGCAATTTTTGGCCCGCTAACTCTGCATGAAAGAGTGTTAGCAGGGTGGTCTGCAGAGCTGTCTGCAGCAGCCTGGATCGGTGATTGGTCACCAGAGGATCCACAGATAGGCCTGAGTTTTCTGATCGGTGATGGCACCGTACCCTGCTATGAGCATTGTATGGCCGATGATCATCCCTAGGCTGGCACGAAGGGATGTGAGGCATTTTTTGGCCTGCTAACACTGCACAAAGGAGTGTTAGCAGGGTAGTCTGCAGAGCTGTCTGCAGCGGCCTAGATCGGTGATTGGTCACCAGAGGATCCACGGATAGGCCTGAGTTTTTTTGGTCCGATGACGTACATCCATCCGAACGAGGTTTGGATGTCTTCTTGGAAGACATCAAGGGGGGCTGCTTTTGGAGCTTGGTGAGCTCGATGGTGGGCATGGGACTTAGCATGGCTAGTCCCAATGCTGTGGTGGGTAGTGCAGAAAAAACAGATTTTTTGGTGAGTCCCATAGCAATATCAGGTAATTATAGCTCATCTGAACTCCCAGCGCTGCAGATCATGTGATTACAGTGCTTGGGGGGGGGGAAAGATGCACTGGGCCCACACCCGGACCAACAGTCAACAAAGAGAGGGTGGCTTGAGGTCCAGGGGTGGTCAAATTTGGGCCTGCCGGGTTTCTCGCTGTCTTCGCGGCTGCGAAAACCTGGGCCAGGGACTCACCCATTTGTTTGTTTAATGGGTCCGTTCAGACCTCTGTGTTTAAACCTGATTCCGCACTACGGCGGGACTCCCCCTTTGCCAAAGGATTGGCAATATTGATTATTTCAATAAAGTGTGGCCCGTGTTTAATCCACAATTCTTGTCTCGCATCATTATTCTGGGGTAAGGGGGGCAAAGTGGTCAGGCTTTAGACTCTTTTACCTTTTTTTGCCAACATATGGTTCCTGTAATCTCCCTTCCGACAATGGTGGCTTAGAATATACATATTAGTCACTATGTATTATTGTCACTTTGTGAGCACTGCAATACCTCCAACCACCTTCAGGATCTTTTCCTACAAACAACTTAATTCAACAAACAGCTTCTGCCCAGAAACCAGAGCTGTCTACTCACAGGAGCAGCAAACTTGGTCATTTCTTTCTATGATTTGACAAATCTGTACAATGCAGATTTCTATTTCCTGGACAGAACAAGGGAAGTCTTAAATGAGTTTACTACTTCCACGTTACACTGCTCATATGAGGAGATCTTTTGTATGATCTTTTTCTGCAAAATGAGTGATTGATTAATCACAAAGAATGGCTCTCTGTTGAAAAGTTTTGAAAGCATTTATTGATTTCAGTTACACCATTTGACACCATGAACCCATCACCTTTCTTAATAGAGATTCCTTTTTTTTTTTTTTTGCAATGGGAATGTTTTGTGAGTAAGCCAAGAAAATTTACATAGATGTCAACAGTCTACCTCAATACTGCTGGATTTCTGTCAAAGTTTCACAAGCATGAAATAATTATTTTAGCTCTTCTCTCCCTTTCTATCTCAAAACTCGCCAGACTCGGCTGAAGCAAGCAACCTATTTATTTCTTGTCAGTTGAGGGGGTGGATTATGTCTGGGACTTCTTCTGCAGATCAAGAGAGGTATGATCCAGCCTTGTATATTTCATTGCATTTGTTTGTGTTACAGATTTGAAGTCACTTACATCCAAAATCAGTTTAAGGATAGAACAGAGAGTAAAAGAAGCCATGGTGATAACAGAATATATTGGATTCTGGCAATGTGATTGGGGTTTCTTTCTCATCCTACAGCTCACATAGCTGCAGGGATTTATAAAACTCTTTACAGATAGAAAAAGAAGTGGATTAAGAACCAGCAAAAAAGAAGTAAGAATTTGGATTCTATAAAAATAATAAAGATTAGATTGGTTTTGTTCTGTAGGATATACATATATATGGCTTTGGAAATTAAATAGTTTTAGGGAGAAAGATATGAGTAGACTTCTGCATCAAGCTTCATTTATTCTCTGAAGAATGGTGTATAACTTTCCTTGTTTGTAATATCACTTAGGGTACACAAATAAATAAAAAAAGATTTTTGAAGCTCACAAAAAGATGTAGGGAAACAATTTTGGCAAGGATATAGGAATTAAAGATAAGAGGTTCAAACCTGCAGAAATGGGTATTGCTCACATCAACACCAGTGATTCTATATTTTAAAATATATATTTTTATGAAAAGAAGAAAGCAGTTGATTTGTTTGTCATCAACTCTCTTAGTAAATGGCTTTGATTCTTTTTCATTTCTAGTGACTTATTGAGTTCATTGTTGGATTAATTTTATTGTCATGCTGGATTACAGATTGCCTCTTCTAGATTAGTGTAGGCAGCCGGACTAATTCATTTGAAGCACTGGCAGTTTAATTTCATACTTAAAGGGGTGTATTTTTGAGGAAAGATGTCTTCAGAACAAAATTTGAACCTTCCCAAAAGACTAAAAAAATGCTCAATACACGATTCAACCCTATTAAACAATTTAAATCTGTGGGGGCTGTAGAAATGTGTGAGAACTTGACAAGAAATGGAAGTATAATCACTCAAATATGTTGGTTGGGGATTTGCATTAGAATATTCACAGCATTGACTTGAACATTCAGGTTGTGAATAACTAGATTCCTCAGTGCAACACAGGTAACCTTTATGTTACCCTCTGGGAATATACAGAATAGATACCGAGGTGTCATACAATGTGGAGAAAAATGGAAACCATGGGGAAAAGCTCATCTAGACAAAACATTTATGCATCACCCACAGAGAACAAGGACCCACACAACTGTATTCCATAAATCCCAGTATATTAAATGTTATTGGTTGGATAGCTTAGTGAGTAAGGTATCTAGCTGAAGAGGTTGGGAATTCAATTCCCCTCTGTGCCTTCCCAGAGAAGACCCAGCCTATGTAGCCTTGGGCAAGCTGTACAGTCCCAGGGTGCCCCCAGAAGAAGGGAACATTAAACCACTTCTGAGTACTGTCTACCTTGAAACCATGAAAAGGGTTGTCATAAGTCAGAATTGGCTTGATAGCATTCAGTTATTATTAATTATGCATTAAATATTGGTTAGAACTCCTTGTTGCCCTGTCAGGTTATAAAAGATAATAACCTTACAAATTCTGTGTGGTATACTGTGCCTATAAGTGAGAGGTGAAGTATGGCATGTATCCCTCACATAAAGTGCAAAGAGATTTTGAGGGTTTTCTTTTTTAATAAATAGTTTGTGGAAATGTTTTAAAAGATTTTTAGTTTTGTACAAAAACAGGATTTCTGCCTTTTTGTTTTTACTAATGCTGCTGACAGTAGAAATGCTGGTCTTTTTACTCTTGTGCAGGAGCAAAAAATCTCACAACAGTTGACCACTTGTTTTTTTCCCCAAAAGGGCACTTCAATGTGTCGAGATGTCTTTTTTCATCAAGGTGAAAAAATTTATAAGTATTCATTACATCCTTACCTCTGAGAAATAAATTGTCTGCTCACTCTGCCATATGTGGTATGAAAGCAATTTTCAAATACAAATTATCGCTGAATCATAAAGTAGAGATTAAAGAAAGAGGCAATCCTAAGTATGATTATTTGAAAGCTTATTCCCTCAAAATCTATAGCAGTGTATCAGGGAAACACTGTTTTTCTGTTTCAGAAATTTAACTTGGGTCAGGGTCACCCCTCCCATGATAACTGAACTGTGCCAACACCATTTTATTTTATTTTATTTTATTTTGGTGTTCTCACACATGCTCTTTTTGTGTTAAGGTTCACTTCATGGTGGGATCTAGAGGGAAATAAGAACCTGCCCCAAATGGGAGCTAAGAAAAGCAGGGGCTTTCAGATAAAAAAACTTGGGGGAAACTTGAGAGGATTGGTCTGCCGCTGGATGTATGTGTCAACAAGTGTAGCCTGTATACAGCAGAGGATGCCAAGACAAAAACAGGGGAGGCTGGAAAGAACAGTAAGAAAGGATAGCACTAGAGACTACTCTTGCTCCTTCTGTTATATTTGAGGCTGAAGTAACAGCTCTTTTGAATGGAACAAAACAGTTCCATGGAGGCAGCGTGAAGATCCTATCCTGAAACTTCAACCACCTTCCCTGAGCTTGAAACTGGACCTAGTCATCTCTGCCTTCTTCTCATTTCCTAATTCCCTGAAATTGTTGCCAGTGGGTATGGGAGAGGAGGCTTTAGTTCATCCTGAGTACTTTAGTTCTTCTTCCTGGTCAGTACATGTGGGGCAATGACAGGATGTAGGAACTGCAGCAGAGGCACAATAAAAATCCCATTTGAATATTGTGAAAGAGAAATAGGAAAGAGAGAGAAAGATGAGAGTGAGCCGTCCCCTCAAGTAGAAGTCTGTTTAGTAGAGGAAGGAAAAGGGAAAGAGGAGGAGGAGTTAACTCTACCAATGTGGGAGGAGGATATAAAAGATCAGAAGAGAGGGGGTATATACTGATATATATACTGATATATTTTCAGTATATCCAGGGGAGAGAGAAGGAAAGAGGAGAAAAGTAGAGAGAGAAAAAAAGGTGAACAGAGATATGAAAGAGTGCGCAGGTTATTAGAAGATTTCCCTAATTTGAAGGTAGGAGAATTACTACCTGACCCCGACTTGTCAAAGGGAAAGGGAACATCGACAGAGGCACTAGAATGGACAGTTGTGGTCTTTCCGTGGGGACCAGGTCACTTGAGGAAGGTGATCCGACCAGACCAATCTGTCAGCCAACCACTGCCGGAGAGAGATTCGGCCAGACATCCTTGTTGCGGGACAATTTGCGAGGTTCGGAGTGCTCCAATGAGGAAACCCACTGACCGGGAACGTGTTGGACCAGCCCCTCAATGAACCTTGCCAATTTACAGACGGAATTCTCATCTTCACACTTTGGACAGTTGCCAGATCTCACTTGTTATGAACCCATAGAAGTTGTTGTGGAATCACCAAATGTTAAACCAAATAAATCTGTTAATATTTCAAAGGAGGCTCAGTCGTCATTTCCTGCCAAAAGAGAGGAGCTGCTTCAAATTTCTAACGAACCCAATCACAAATATATA
This sequence comes from Intellagama lesueurii, assembly GCA_037013535.1. Taxonomy (NCBI): domain Eukaryota; kingdom Metazoa; phylum Chordata; class Lepidosauria; order Squamata; family Agamidae; genus Intellagama; species Intellagama lesueurii. The sequence continues at coordinate 49,683,183 of JBAJHW010000003.1, read as the reverse complement.
TCGCTTGCTATTTGATTGCTTTTGGTGTGGTTTCGTTCAAATCAAATTATGGCATCCACACACGTTTTGACTCAGACCACTCTGTCCCAGCCCTTTTTAGAGCTGTCTTGCTCCTTTCTGACACAGCTGTAGGACTCTTTTAATTTTTTTGCATGATTCAGCACACTCCTAATTATCTGGTTGTGTAGCCTGCACAGATGGTTACTCCACAGCCAAACAGGGGTGCAGGTGGGTGTTATCTGAGGTGACAAGCCTGTGACATATTTGGTGGGTTGTGGCATTGAAAGGGATGAAGGAGAAACTCTCCTCCTGTATTTTCATCTAAGATGCTGTTTTAAAAATATATTTTTCTATTGATGCAGGACTATCCTAGATAAACAAGATACATTGGTGGTATTACAAAGAGTGTATTTTCCACCTTTTTAAAACCACAGGAGGATGGAAGTCCAGCACACACACACACACACACACACACACATGAGAGAGAGAGAGAGTTAGCTAACAATAAATGTTTCCCCTTCCTTGCCTTGCCTCTTTTTTTTCTTTCTGTTATTTCCCTATCCACCCAAACCCATGATCGATCATTTGGGGGAAAGAAGGAAGAGGAATTAATCCATAAACAAACGAGTAAGAATCTATGTCTGTTTCTTGCAAGAAAATGAGCCCCCATAATTTTATTTTATTTTAAATCAAACTAGATGCCATGCTCCAGATCTAGTCCTGTCTGTGTTACACATTAAGCTACCATGGTCTTAACTAGAGATGGGCACAAACCCATTTTCTTTCTATTCCCAATAAGCATTTATGGGTGTGAAAGCTGGACACTAAAGAAAGCTGACAGGAAAAAAAATGGATTAGTTTGAAATGTGGTGTTGAAGGGGAGCTTTGCAGATACCCTGGACTGCCAGAAAGCTCAGCAAGTGGGTCTTAGAGCAAATCAAGCCTGAACTATCTCTGGAGAGAAAAATGATGAAACCAAGGTTGCCATATTTTGGGTACATCGTAAGAAGGCAAAATTCTCTTGAAAAGACAATAATGCTATGAAAAACTTGAAGGCCACAGGAAAAGAGGAAGACCAAATAAGAAATGGATTTACCCCATTGAAGAAGCCATAGGCTTGAGTTTACAAGAGCTGAGCGGAGCTGTTGACATGTTGGAGATCTCTCATTCATAGGGTTACCATAAGTTGAAGTCAACTTGACAGCACATTAACAACAACAAACGCCCACACTCAGCTATGGATATGGGCAGAGGGCCTTAATTTTTCTGGTGTTAGGGACTTGCTGTGTGACTCATAGCAGTCACAGCTGTATGAAAAGCCATGCATGATTTAGATGAATATGTAGGGTAAAAAAATGAAAGTGTGATATGGTATCATTTTCTAACATATCTAAGTTGTGTATCTTGAGCCAGTTCAAGGTTGCTCTGAATAGAAGTGTAAAGAAGGACAGCTTATGTTTCATCCCAAGCTTCTGCCTCTCTGATTCATTTTTACTTCAGATCTCATATTCCTTCATAAAAAGAACTGAGGCAAACTCCTATAAAATAATCAAGGATGGGATGAAGGGATTTCCAAGGGAGAATACAGGAGCAGGGAAAGGGTTAAATATCCTCACTTACTTGCACATTCCTCCTCTCCCTGCATTAGCATTATAAAGTGGAGATGGAGTTGATAGACTGTGGTTTTTTTGCTTGCAATATCTAGCTTCTAGTTTGCCCTATGATTATCATAAGCCCCAGGCAAAACAGTCCTCCTTATCCAGATCTTCAGGGCTTTTTTAAAAAAGCTCTGTAGTATTGGCAGTCAAGTTTTATTGCAGTCCCAAAGGTTATCAGTTAGAACTGCAGTCATTTCTGCGCTATAAACAGAACACTGAGTTAGTGGGTGAATATCCAGAGAAATGAAGGAAAAATACCGGTGAAAGGTCATGATCGGGTAAGAGAATGCAGGAGAGACTTAAGCCAGAAGAGGTAGCAAATCCCAGAGTAGCAGAGGAAGATGAAGATCGGAAAAAGAACACCAAATCCATAAGAAAAATAAAGGTCACATCATGTTCAGCATGAAACTAAAAGATAAGCTATTTCAGCTGTAGAATAAGTTTATCTCATCTGAGCATAGGCATTAAGATTCTTGCAATAAATAGTGCAACTTCCTTCCACGTAAGCTAAGAATTTAGGTAGTACTATTTGCTTATTAGTACAGTCTGGATATTTTTTAAAAAAAAATCCTTTTTATTACTTTATCCAGTGGCACTAAATTAGGTTAAGTAGGACTAAATCAGCTCACACCTAAATATTTCAGTTTAAATCATATGTTTCTTCTATCGTACTTCTGTGGTGGTTGCTAAGAAGGTGACAAGAGTCAGGAAGTAAAAATAAAGTGTTAAAGATAGTCACACAGTCCCTCCAGGTATCTATTGTTCTCCTTCTGTTTAATCTCTTTGGTGGAAGATGCCATACTAACAAATTAAACAATTTGGGAGCAATGGTTGTGGATAAACGGATAAAATGTGGTCTGCTCAGTCTTATCACTGTCAGATCTCACAGGGTAGGATGGGAAGATAAATATTCACAAAAAGAGGGAAAACAGAAAATTAAAAAAAACTCAGTCAGCTAAAACAACACAAAGTCTTGTGGCATCTTATAAAGCAACCAGTTTTATCTGCCATAACCTTGGTTGACAGTAGCCTACATCTTCATCAAATGCCATTAGGCGCGTGATGAAGTCAGACTGCCATCAAATAAAGTTTATGCCAAATAAAATGGTTTAATTTGTTAGTATGGCATGCCCCAAAACACCTACAAGAGGTTTTCCTGCAAGAAACATCTAACAATAATTGCATTCTGTCAAGTCAATTCTGACTTACGGAAACTAGAGATGGGCCCCTTTGTCACAGGTCATCTGTGTAGCAGCACAGTTGCTACACATTTCCTTCCCCCTCTCCCTGCCAGTGTTTGCTGCTCCTTCCCTCACCGTAGCATGATCTTCTTATCTGGGCAGGAGCCCAGACTTCCCTCCTCTGCCTCTTCCAGCAGCTGGCCACTCAGATGAGGCGGCAGGGCAGGGATTCCTGCAGCACTGCCTTTGAGTGACCAGCTGCTGGAGGAGGTGAAGAAGAGAAGTCTGGGCTCCTGTCTGGACTGGACTATCATACAACGGGGAGGGAAGGGGCAGTGGGTGATCCTGCTGGGGGGGGGACAGGTACGTGTGGCAGCTATGCTGCCGCACAGACGACCTATGACGAAGGGGCATGAAGTACTTTATGCCCATCTCCATTCTTCAGGATTTTCTAAGTAGGAGTACTCATAAGTCTACCATTCCCTTTCTCCAGGGGCATCTTGGGACTCTGCAGTCTGTCCAAGGCCACACAGGTTGACTCTTCTGGGATGTACAGTGGGGAACTGAACTCCCAACCTCTGGCTCTCACTCACAGAGCTATCCAGTTAGCCTAAGAGACTGTTGGAATTACGGGCAACCTTTGTATGTTGCCTTTAAGAGGATTTTGGCTGGGAGGGGCCTTTCCAGACTGGGGTAACTGTCAATCAATCCAGCAACAATCAATTGTTCCCTCTATATCTCATAATTTTGAAGAGAGGCATGCCTCTCTACTCAAGTCTTCTTTTCCCATTCTTTTTAGTCAGATAGTCTGTGGACAGTAAGAATTATATAGTTAAAGTCAATTAGCCATGTAGTGAGTCAGTATGCAGCTAGTAAATCAATTAAGCTTTGTTCATGTAACCAGTTAATATTTTCTACAGAATGATGTTTGTTTTTGATCAATGAAGAACTGTGAGTAAATGGAATATTTTTTTCCCTCTTATGAGCATCTCTGAATGAATTATTGTGACAGTAAGTGGCAGTTGAGGAGAACTAGCAATCAGGGATGGTCTACTGAGGGGAGACTTGAAACTAATTCTGCTCTGTTGGTCCCTGAACTTTTATGCACTGTGTAACTAGAGGTGTTTCAAGCCAATAAGTCTGCATACACTGCCAAGAGAGACATCTGCTCCCTCTCAAAGATCAGTCAGCTGATAAGTGACACCACAACTTCCTGTCAGAACCTACACATTCCCTAAGCTTTTCAGCACTCGTGAGCAAGTCCACACTTTCATTCATATCACAGGGCCAGGTAGCTAAGCAGTACTGAGTGGATTCTTTGGTGGATATCAAGAGAAAGAACTCCCCTTGTTAGCTCCATCTGAAAGGCACCAACCAGGGAGTGAGCTGCATGTGGCAGATCATAGCATGATAGTTTAGTATGCCTTCTCCCAAGATTGATTTCAAAATTAGCCAAAAACAAGACAATCATGTCTTCAGACTATGTAGGTATCAAAATGAAAACCTTCAAATTACAGATGGATATTTGTTTAATTTTGAACTTGCACAAATTTTATTTAGTTCATTCTGCACAAGGCATTCAAAAGTTAAAATTAAAAATATAGAATTCTGCATTAGATTAGGGAACAAAAAGATTAATTTCTTCTAGAAGCAGTAATTAAATTTCTCACTGAAATCAATATTGAAAAATGCTCAAAGAAACAGAGGCTTGAATTCATGCATCTGTATTCAATCTGACAGCATTAATACTTGTGATTTTAGTGGTATGACAAAAATTCAATTCATTATCAAAGTTGCTTAATGAAAACAAGAACTATAGAAGACTAGAAAGCTGAAACTGGTGATAAAAACAAATGAAGCAAGGCCCGAACAGTGTTGTCTGTTTCAGGATCAACTTTCTAATCTGTTAGAAAAGTTTTAAAGTATCAACAACAAAGCTACTCTCCAACAAGTTTCTTTATTCATAAGACCATGCATGGAATGGCTTCAAACACTTTAGGTCTCAGAGAGTCCCAAAGGTCAAAAAGCAAAACACATACACAAGCAAGCTGATGATATACTTTCTCTCCCTCTCTCTCTGATACATGACTAATACTTCTTGGTTTTGAATGCACATCTATTGGTTTCTCATCTCTATCCCAATCAGCAAACATCTGCTTAAAGCTCCTCTTTTTTTCTATTTCTGTGAAGTTCAGTGTCATGCTTGTGTAACCCCTATAAAATATTGGTTCAGCCCAAAGGGGTGGGACTAAGAAAGAGCAATGCTGTGAGTAAGAGATTTGAATCAGAAAGCACAGCAGAGCTGAAGAGGCAGGAGCTGCTGTTGCCACTTAGACTACTAAGGCCCTTGCCAACTTGGTCTAGGGTTTTGAAGACTGCATGTGGAGCAATGGAGGAAGATACCTTGGATGTTTGTCTGAATTTGAATTGAAAGGGAACTTGAACTTTGCAGTTCTACAAGCAACTTCTGTATTTGTGCTTTTGCCGAGGACTTTGGTGCACAATTTGTAGCAGTTTGTTGTTATTATAATTGCTCTTATTGTCTGTTATATAATAGTGAATAAGAATATACTCATTTTGTGAAATTGTCTTTGCAAGGTTCATCAATAGATATTTAAGTAAACAAGCAGCCCCATAGAACTTAAAAATGTTACAGTTGCTTAAGTAAGGACTGGCAAAACCATACACTTCCTAGCACTTAGCAGATTTACATAATTGGATTTAATTAGGCCTAGCATATAATTTGCCTATAAATAATTATATAATTGATCAAATATTTGTTTCCACAAAGCCAATCATTATTTATCATTCTCCACTAAAATTTCACCCACTCTGTAGCAATGCTGAAACTGAGGTCTGTTGCATCCATGTTTGTGCTAAAATCCAGCACTCTGCAACTTACAGCCTCAGCAGAGGCACTTTGGTAAGCAACCTGCTCTCACAGCCTCTACAAAACTGCCAAGGCTGAGCTATTGCTTGTGGAGGTGACACAGAACATCAAACTATCCCTCCACAGTAGACAAATTTTGCATTTTAATTATTAAAAGAACTGTAAAGCATAAAGTTTAGGTAGGGATGGGAAGGAATATTACTTTAAAGCAGATGTTTGTGAAATCCAGAACTGGTAGAGAAGAAGAGTAATTGTACTTTAGACAGGGAAAGAAATATGAGCTCAATAGACATACTATAACGTTTCGTCTAGGCTGAACTGACAGAATTAACAGACATGGTGCTTTTAATATAAGTTTACATTCCTTTGTGTCAGTGAGTATGAACCAAAACATTCCCAGAAGGTGGTGTGTGCGTGCGCGTGCACACACACACATGCATGTGTGTGCACACATGCATGTACACACGTGACTCTTTTTTAAGTTAGATGGGAGGTTCTGGGAGTTGTAGTTGGAAAACTAAAGACTTGCAACTTTCTAAGATGAATGTGCTGCAGTGGGGAAAGCTACACATTTTACCTCACCATGCTCTACTGCTTTCAGTCATTTTCACATTGCCAGTTCACTGGTATTGTAACCAGGCTTGGATAAAACAGCTTAAAGCAATGGAGTGCAGCAAGGTAAGGTGGTGGAGGAGATGGGTTTTGCTCCTTTTAGAACAACAAGTTAACTCTTCCACCTCCTCCATACAGACCAAGAAGAAAATATGTGTTTAACAACTCTATGGGCTATTGGCCCAAATGATGGTGAACAGAGGTGACAGGCAACATTTGACTGGCTGCTGCTGTTTAGTCCTATTCCATTTATAAAACTTTGAGTAGAGGATAGAGCTGAAAGATGAAATGGAATCTATTTTCAAGAAACCTCCACTCTGGAATGAGGCCATAGGCTTTAAAAAAAACCACAGCAACAGCAAATATGTTCCCCTCATTCTTCATCAAAATTAGGATCCAAATGACAACATAATACATCTGAGGCTAAATTATCAAGAACGTGACTGCACCAGGATTTGCTCCACTGCAGGGAATGGAATGGAAAGAATTTGAAACAGCTCAGTACTACTCAGCCATTTCTCCCAATAAAGAGGATATCAGCAGAGAACTGTTCTGAAGAAAAAGAGAAGGTAAAGTAAGGGAATGAATTCGCATCCTGCTAAAATCATTCCTTCCTCCAACCAAAACAAACAAACAAACAAAACCCCACTCCACCACATTTGGGGACAAAAATTCAAACATATAGTTACTAAAACCAAGTTTTATCGAGCAATGGATCTTTATTCCGCACATATTACACTATTTTTAGCCTCAGAACTGTGATTTGGTACTTTTTTCCTCAGAAAGCTCAGGCAGTCTTGCTGGATGTGGGTGTATTAGGGGAGCTTTCGGGGACATATCCAGTATGGGTGAATTTGAGAGAGGGAAATCAGTCAGTTTCACTTTCTCTTGCTTCCATTCTTTAAAAACTTTTCAAGTTCAAACTTTTAAAAACTTTTAAATCCCATAGATGTGATTCTAAAAATGTTGGTAAATTCTTCAGAAAGATAACAAAACGAAATTGTCGCCCATTTGCACAGATTGAATTGAATAAGTACCCCTGCTCCCAGCATAGAAGGAACCATGCTGCAACTGCCAGATGTGTGTGTATGAAAGTTAAGGACTCTCTCTCTCTCTGAAAAAAAGGGGCAACCTTCGTTCAACAGTAACATGCTGAACAAGTAAAGGGACTGAACCTCAGTTTTGTCAGATGTAAACACTCACACACCCTTACACAAGATGAAAGAATCTGCCAATTTTGGTGTCTTCCACATTGAAATTTTCTTATTCTGTTTCCTTCTATTCCAAATATGAAAAAAAAATTGATTTGGGGGGTACCAAACTGAAACTGTGTGCCATTCTTAGTGTGAATGAAAAGCCTGGAGTCTCTGCTCCTACAAGTGCACAATGCACTAGTTATTTGTGGAATACATTTTCTCTTTGTCTTTTTATTTTGCTACCCTAGAAAACAAAAGGAACCTTGTGATGCAGAAACAAAGACTTTGAAAACAATCATATCTCTGTCTCTTTGTTTTGTTGCTTGTTTACACATGTACATACCACCCTTCAATCTATTTGAATTTCAGGGCAGTATGCTATCAAATTAATACCAAATAAAGATCAGTACCAGTTTACAATTCTGAAAGCACTACTTCAGACTGAGGTTTTCTACAGATTGAAGTGCCCTGATAACAAATAATGCACACTTCAGTTTCCTATCATAATGTGATCCTGATCTCTGCCCTAAAGAAGCATCAAAATAAAAACATTATCTTGTTTGGTCCCCAAATTGTAACTATGCTTCCATGATCCTGAAGTAAGAAGCCATCAGTAAGGCTAACATCCTGTGGACTTTTTAGTCTTAACAGTTAGTGCTCACTTGTTTGTTATTTGTTATATGCCATCAAATCATATCAGACCTTTGGTGACATTAACAGGGTTTTCAAGGTAAGTGATATTTCAGTAGTGGTTATACCGGTGCCAGCTGTCAGTGGGTTTCCATGGATGAACAGGTATTTGAGCCCACATCTCTATAGTTCTAGTCTGACACTCCACCCACTGCTCCATGATGGCTGCTGACAGTGTCTGTCGAAGAGGGTTACACAACATCATCAGAATTATTTGCCAATCTCCATCCAGAGAATACAAGAGAGGTAAGATAAAGTTATTATGAGTGCCACAACTATGATAAGGCATAGGGGTTTGCCCCTGGTGCCATATATAGATGATACATTCCTTTGCCCAATCTTTAAAAGCTGCCATAGCCGCCAAGTCTACCACCATGGAAAATATGCAGTACACCAGAACTACAGGACATATTTTTCAGTCAGCAGCATGACCAGTAGACCAGCCGATGGAGAACAACAGGAAAGAGGGTCAGTACTCCAGGTGCTGCTGAGGCAGGAAAGGCCAAGTCTAAACATGGTTCACTAAAACAGATCTCTTTGCTGGACAGTCTTAATACATAATGTATGCAAAACTATGGAACACAGACACACACACAGAGAGAGAGTGAGAGCTGGCAAGATCTTCAGTCTTGTAATTACTTCTTGCAGTATTTTCACATCATGGAAGTTGGTTGGGAGCTGCATTTTTATTTAATAACAATACTGTTATTATTTGTCAGTGACACCACTGAACCCGGAAAAAAAAAGAGAATCTGAATACAAATAGCCCGACACGGATAAGAGATCCATAAAATATAAGTGAAAAACCACAATAACCATCTTATAAAGTGGAGAATAAATGTTTTAAAGTGTTAACAATGAAATGCTCTGAAGCATAAATGCATAACTAGCAAGAATTTATATCCATAATGCACCAATGAATGAATATTGCATAATAAACAAATATGAGACTACAGATAAAAATAGGTTGAAAGGAACATTTAAAAATTCTCCCATTCATTTCTCAATACTAACTGCTGCAGCTCTTTCCTACTGAAATGTCCATCATCCACATATGCTTCTACTTTACCCATGAGGTCTGAGAGCAGAAAAATCCAGTTCTATCACTTCTGTCTGCATCTCATGTGGCACCTCTCCATGGTCATATATGGAAATTTTTCTCAGTGTGCTTTTTCAATGAAAGGCTGAGAAGGTGGACATTAGAGGACTTTCTTAGCGATGAGGCCATGTTTTTAGAAGGTTCTCTGTAAGGAAGCTTGAGTGGAACATCACCAGAGAAATACTTTTTTCTTTTATCAGATACTTAAAATAGTTTAAATAGCTCAAATTTGTAGATTTAATTGTAGCTTAAGTCAGAACCACACCAAAAATATACATCAGTACAAAATTTGTATTGTACTAATTCAGCAGCCAAGAATCCTTTTATTCCAAGTCTTCGGTAATTAAGAAACTCAAATCATAAGATTTTAGCCAATGGAGTAGTTTTATCTTCTCAACGCAAACTCATATTACTATTTTTATCAGGAGATTTTAAAGTGTTTTAGTTACAATTGTATTTTAATTGCATTATATATTTAATTCTATTTTTGTCTTTTTAATTCTATTAATGCTATTAACCGCCCAGAGTAGAAATTTGGTCTAGATGGGCAGGATAGAAATCCAATAAATAAATAAATAAATAAATAAATAAATAAATAAATAAATAAATAAATAAATAAATAAATGTTACCGTATTTTAATTTTTTAAAACTATACTGTAAACCAGAGGTCCCCAACCCCCGGCCTTTGAATGACTGGGCCATGGAGACAGATCTTTGCGGGCCAAAGGAACACATATGTACGCGTGTATGCATGTGCACTCCGGGGAGCCCCATGCACAAACGGACACACACCTGCCCCCCTGCCTCCTACGCACACACAGACACACACTGGCACCCCCCAGTCCTTGGGAGAATGGTCCTCAACGAAACCAGTCCCTGGTGTTAAAAAGGTTGGGGACCACTGCTGCAAATCACTCAGGGCTCCAATCCTGGCGGAAAAGTGGCATTAAAATAAAATAAAATATGCAAAGAAAAAGCAAACCATGTATACTGCATGGGAAATAACAGTAAGAATAATACTTAAAGCATAGCTAACAAAGCAGATACATTTCTGATTATTGCTTTTGTTATGTGCTGTCAAATTATCTCCAACATATTACTTTTGCTGCTGATCAGTCATTTCAGCTGTTTCTTTCACCATCTAGGTTTTTTTTTATTTTTACTACAGGAATTGTCTTTTTGCATTCTTCCCTGATATTATCCCTGGTTCCAATCCACAGTTCTTCTTGATCATGGTCAGTTCAATTTAGCAATGCAAATATTTTCCTTAGGTGCATTTTAAAATAATCATAAATGTTATTTAAACCATATTTTGGCACTAGGATTGGATTATTTTAGTGTTCTTTTCCAACTTTACTCTCATTTTTTATATTAACAATACTTGGTCCGTACCACAATCCTGTTTGGCAAACAGAGTAAAGCTTCTCCATTTACTGCTTCCAATTATTTAGTCTATTTGATTTCTATATTGGTCACCTGGTGATGTCCAAATGTCTCCTGGATTGCTTAAGGCAAATATTTGCAATTTTCTGCCTTTTTTTCTGGCTCTTAGATCAATTTCTCTAACAATATTTGGTTCTGCTTTGTTTTTTACTTCTGCATTCAGCATATCTTGCTTTAGTGTATGATCAACTTCATCCAGAACACTTGCATAAAAGCTTTCACTTTCATTTTCTTCAGCATCTGTGCTGGAAGCATGGACTTGAACAAAGGTAATGCTGATAGTTTTTAAAGACATCTGATTAATATTATTTAGTCGGGCCTTGCATTGTAACCCAAAGTACCCATGCTACATCTTGCCTCAGTATCAGAGCCATTCTGTTTCTTCTGAGTTTGTCATTTCCAGAGTAAAAAAAAATTGTAATTATCTGATAATATCCCATTCTCATCCACTTTCATTGCTCATACCAAATACTGTGATTTAAACAATCCATTTGATGAAACATTTAATGTATAACAAGTAAAACATTTACATTATGATTGCTAAGAAAACAATCATAATATAAGACCTAAAAGAATATACAGTTGATTATAGTATTAAATGTCTATATCTTAAGTAGAGGAAAAAACTAAATATTACCACTGAATAAATGGAAAAATAACTACCAAGTTTCCTGGCACCCTCCATCCATACTACCTTAAAAACAAAAGCATGAATGTAGGACAATGAACTGCTTAGAGCAGGGGTTCCCAACACCCGCTCCGTGGCCTGGTGCCGGTCCATGGCCATGGCAGGACCGGGCCGCGGAGACAGATCTCCCGCACCCCCCGCATGCACTCCCACCCACCCACCCGCAAGTGCGCCGCTCACCTCTGTGAGCACACCCCGCCTTTTTGCGCATGTGCATGAGCGCACTCCTCCCCTCCATGATCACGCTCCGCCCCTTTGTGCATGCGCGTGCTCCACCCCTCTGCAAGCACGCCCCCACCCACCCAAGAGTGAGGGGGTGCCCCGACCCCCCGCACACAGACCCCACCCACCCCAACTGGTCCGCGACTCAGAAAAGGTTGGAGACCACTGGCTTAGAGAATAAAAGAAAGTTGCTAGTACGCATTTGGGACAGTTCACTGGCAGAAATCACACTTACAAAAATAAAGCAGCTTGTTGCTGGGGGAATATTTACCAACCAGCCCCTCTAGAAATTGTACAAAAATTACTTAATTCAAAATTTAGTCAAAACATTATTTAATTTTAATATCTTAATTATCTTTAGATCAATCCTAAACAGATTTGCCTTGCAGTTAAGCATGCATAGATTACAAACTCAAAAAATCCCAAAGAAATCTGAAGAATATGTATCTCCCACCTTTGAGGCACAGCAGTTCTTCCCTCCAAAGAAGAGTTCAGGAATCCAAAAGGTTTTTTTTAAAATGTTCGTAAAGGATACTCCAGGCAAAAATCTTAAAAGTCTTCGAAAAGCAATTCCCAAAAGTTGAGAAAAATCAGGAAACTCAAATTAAAAAGTATATCAAACGTTATAGCAACAAGGGCAGGATTCAAAAGAGAAATAGCTTGTCTTTTAAGAAGGCAAGCATTCTTAAAGCTTCAAAAAAGAAAGTTGTTAAAGCAGAAAAATACAGATAGAAACTATGAGAACAAAACTGTTTCTCTCTCCATTCTGACAGCAGATTGCAGGCCCAAAGCCTCAAAATGAAGCAATGAAAGGAAACCAATCCAGTAAATAAAGAGGCAAGAAACAAGGAATGGGTTTCAAACTTGGGCCACAACTTTATTAACAATGTTTCCCTAGCCTGAGGTGGAGCCTAACGTAGTCAAACCTACAGACAGAAGCAGGTAGATCATCCAGGCCATGGGTCCATCCTGGGCCCGGTGAGTCTTTTGCCTCAAGGCCTTGCTGTACCTCGCTAGCCTTGCCCTTCTCGGCTCACTTCGGGAGTCATCCTCAGGCCCATCTCCACCCTAATTCTCATGAATCGAAGCTGGACATACCCTGAGGCTGTCTCAGAGAGCCATTCCTGTTAGTGTACCTGAATCTCACAATTCGCGGGACCCATTCAGGGGACCTAACTGTCCAATGATGCCCTGTGGGGCTCTTCATTACTACCCCTCTCCCTGCACTACCTGCCAGATTGTGACCTATTTAAGCATGGCACCGCCGTTGATTTGCCCATAATGCCCCATAAGAAACAGAATGGGATACTCAAAAATTGCCCAGGCTACTTTGCCCTCCCATCCCGGAATAATGAGGCGAGACACAGATTGTGGGTAAATGCTGGGCCACACTTTATTAATAAACCATAAATATCACTCTCCCCAAAATTAAAGAGGGGGCCTACCATAGTGCAGAATGATTTGCAACTGGGGTCTTCCAGGACCCCATCCGACGAACACAGGCGAGTCCCATGCCCCGAGGTCTCGTGGTCCTGAAGACCGCAGACCCTTGGCCAGCTCTAAACTGACCATTCCAGATCTTGAGCCCCCATCCCATTGGAGACCATTGGTCCGGAAGTGGCCCCAGTGCATCCTTCCCCCCCCCTCCACTGTAATCTCGTGATCTGCAGTGCTGGGAGTTCGGACAATCTATTTGTGTTCACTGTGTTCACCAGGGCACTCACCAAACCATCTTCATTCCACACTACCCACCAGTGTGACCAATCAACAGCCCACCCATAACATGCCTACACACCTCTGCCAGTGTGGGATAGGCGAAAAATCCATTACCAACAGCCAATCAAGCAACAGGTCAAAAATTCCTATCCAGCCCCAAAAGGCAACCAGTAAAACTCACACTAGAACTAAGTGTGGGCGGATGGGATGCAAGCCTCAAAAAGAGGCCAAGCATGCTTTCAGAAGGGCACTCGCTCCCCCTCCCCTCCCGGGTCACATTGTGAGATCTGCATATCTCGCTCTATCCTGGGAGGGAGGGCAAAGAAGCTCCACCTGATGAAGAGCCTCGTCGGCGGAGCCACCATTTGTTCACTACACCAATCGGGGAACCTGGGTCCAAAATTCCTATCTGGCCCTGTGTGGTGACCTTAACATCATCCTGGCCTGCAGGGTGGATGAGCACCCTGTTTAAGAGCATCATCCAAAGAGGCAGACGTTGGTGCATGCCACGCCTTTTAAGGCCTCCTTGTCCCAACCCCAACATTGGTAGGCCAGAGTGACATATCCCTGCCCCATTACTGAAGAGAGGGAATGTTCCCTCTCCCTTCCAGCTTCATAGCAGCAGGGCTTCAAAACCAGCATTTCCAACATCCTGTTAGGAACTAATGTCAGTTAAAGTCTGATTCAATATTAATTAATTATTGGGTCCAGAATTTTAATTATTCTCTTTGTTCTCTGACCTCTAATTGGGAAACATTTTTTAGAGTATCTAAAAATTTGACGTAAGGACCAAGTGAAATCAATAACTGCCATTTTACCTTCTGCCTTGCACCTCCTAATCATGCTTTGAGCCACCACAGAATAGATTATACAACTTTAGAATGACTATTTTGTACAGATTAAGATTAAACCAGAAGAGAATAAATAGCAAGAAAAACATCTGTGGCCAGCATCTTAGATGTCTGGGGTGTATAGTCACATACATTGATATGAAACATGCTGAAATCATAGCTCACCTGTATTATTTCATAAATAGTACCTGAAATATAAACTGTTCTTTTTATACTTTACGTGACGTTTTCCAAAAAACAGTTACTTCAGTATTTCCAAAGTGTCTCCATTAATTACAGCAAGAAAGGAATATCCTATCTTCTTATTCCATAATTCTCCTTATTCTTGCGAGAATCTACAAAGAGGCAAAGCCATGCTGAAAATCATCACATAATCTGAAACAACATTTCCTCCTTCCAAGAGAATCAGGCAACCATGCTTACAGCATCCAAGTAAAGAACAAAGAAAACGGTTTTACTCATGTTTTATGGCTTCCCACTCTGTGTGACCAGGATGATAGATTCATCTAGGCCATTACTGTAATCCAGCACAACTCTTTGCAATTCAAGAGCAAATCCTCTTCCCAATTCCATAATTCCATTCCTTTTCATGGTTCAGTAAATACAGTACTGCTCCTACGTTGCTAAAAGAAAATAGGTTATAAAGGGCACTTGAGCCACACCTCACACTAGTTATATAGGTTGCAATCCTACCATGCAGTTTTCAACCCTACAAGCAATTCAATTGTTTGCCATCATTGCAAGTGATAGGGAACATGCCAGAGATGGGAAAAGCTACTTTCTGGAATACTACACCCAGCTCAATGCTATGCTCAAAGAGTTAGAGATAAGTAAATCTGCCTTTTTTGCTGAAGTAGATTGACATAGTGATGGTTGTGGCTCAAGCAACCCATGCCATGAAACAATTAAATTGCTGGTAATATTGTCTTTCTTCCTACTTTTCTGGAATTCATTTTCTCTCATTCTTCATTAAGAGATGCACACAAGAAATCGGAGATTGGAAAACCTTTCTAGTGAGTTTTCAAAAGACATTTAAACATGATCAACAACTAAGCTAAATTTAAATGAATGGATTTAAATCAGACTATACTAGATTTTTAAAAAAAGATTTACAGTCCTTATACACAGGCATTCACAAGGCACCTTCCAACAACCAATAAACAAATAAAATACAAACAAAATTTAAAAGGAAAAGATAAACATGGGAGACATTATACTGGCCTATATTAAAATTGGACTGTGTGGGTTTAGAAACAGCGCACTTTTCCCTTCACCAGCACTAAAATATTTCATTCATCAGAGACAAAACAACTAATTCTCATTAAATTAAATGCTTCGATTGAATGCAAAGTGTATCAATATCATCCAAGTTCAGAATTCAACTAAAAGGGTTGCATGCACAATCCAGTGCATTGGGTTTTTTTTTTTTTTACTGCCAACACAAAAACAAAAGATGGGAAATCAATAAGATACAATATAATTAAATGTTTGGGCATGCACTTAACTATTTTAAGTGTACAAGAAAACAATACCCTTGAAACCTTGAGATAAAGGTTGTAATCATTTTCCTGCCACGCATCTGGCATTTCTAGAAAGACTTCTGGGCTTTCTGAATTAACAGCAAGGCTGCTAGGGCTGTGTAATTTTCAAAAACACAAACAAAACAAAAGCCCATAATATTCTTAAACTTAATATATGGGCAGAAGAATATACAAAACAAAAAAAAAGTGCATGTATTCAGATAGGCTTATTCTAATGATGCACCATATGTAGTACACAAAAGCAAGACATCTATGGTTCTGATCACAGGTGGCAAATGTTCCCTACTTATTCCCCAGTTGGATTGTTGTATAAATTTCCAGTCACACAATGCATGGCAATTATTGCATCATTTTCCTGGCCAGTGCTGTAACTACAGTTTTTTTGGGAGGGTTGTGTTATTTTGTTCCAATGATGTATCGGAACATTCCTTACCGGTATTGCATGTGTGAACCATGTGTGAACATCAATCCTGCCAAGAAAAACAGAGAAGGAAGAGTGGCCAGGACCAAGGTGCTGCTTGTGAAGAAGCACATCCGCCCCATGGGGCTCAGCACAGGGCAGCGGCAGGTACACCCAGCTTTTGCTGGCAGAAGGAGCGAGGGAAGGAGGCATGGGTTAGGGGCTGTATATTTTTTTACTTTTAAAAAATATAAAGTAAGGGGCTACACTGCCCCAGGAGACAAGACAGAAAATAAATCGGTTCCACAGTGTAACCAGCCATAATGTTTCAAAGAGGAAGAAATGAATCGGTAATATTAAAATAAATGGGAATGTTCGTCTCGGTATATAAACCAGGTGACTGTGATTCAGTACAACAGAGGTATTGAAAGTATCGTTAGAAGTGGGAAACATTTGCCTTGTGTGATCACACCGTATGTAACTTTGTTTCAAAACAACACTATTGGTGAGGTATACCAGCTTTCCTAACCAGAGAGAAGACAAACACAATATAACCTACAGTTCCTCACACTATCTCTGCATTTTCCAGCACGCAGCTGTGGAATACATAGCCAAGCAGGGCATTCAAGATAGGCATTCTCAAAAAGCAAAACACTGGATTCAATGGCCGATGATTAAGTAGTCAATAATGAGTCCTAATGGGATATTATTATATTGTGAATGAACTAATTAGAGTAAAATCTCTAATGACTGTTTGGCAGCAAAAGTGTTTCCGAGGCACAGCATTGTGTCCTAATGTTACTGGCTAATCCTTTCACTGAAACGCCATGCGCTGCAAGCCATTGTAAGACATACCTGCTGAAACTTTTGAAAAATGTGGAGGCAGGGAAAATACACTAATAATGGACTTTATTGGGATCAGTAACTGAAGAACCATGTTGATAAGGGCAGGGAATTTAAGTCTGGCTTTCTTGGTAGCAAAAAGAGGCAATGGCTGCTCAGACGTCTGGAACTACATAGAAGTAAAACTCTCATGCCACATAATGTCAAATTTAATGAGCCTGATTTAGAAGTGGATTATGCTGCCCTGAAATGTGAAACTTATTTTGAAGAGCTTCTAAAGAACTTAAATCCAGGGAAACTATTCCTAGTATAACACAACTAGCAGGCTGAAACTATGAGTAGTTTAGTGGTAACAAAGGAGGAACGAATTAACAAGTGTCTAAATTATTTATATATAATTTATATAACATTTATATATAATCATCATCATCATATGTCATCAAGTCATTTCTGACTTATGGCAATCCTTTCTCAGGGTTTTCCAGGTACAGAGTACTCAGAAGTGGTTTACCATTCCCTTCATCTGTGGGCACCCTGGGACTGTACAGCTTGCCCAAGGCCACACACAAGGCTGGCTCTACTCCCAGGAGGCACAGTGGGGAATCGAGCTCCCAACCTCTGGCTCTGCAGCCAGATACGAAAACCACTGAGCTGTGCAGCACCGACAGGTGATATAAAGATGTAATAATAAATGAATCTCCAAGTCCAGCACCTGTCAAATAGGCACAGTGGGGAATCAAACTCCCAAGAGGTGTTTAGTATTTTATTTACAACTGTTTTAAAAGTTCACACAGAAGGAATGAAATTGAAAGAAACTAAACATTGCATGCAAACATTTTCAGTAGATATCTGCATCTTTGTATTTCTACATCCCATGACTAATTGTTTTTGTACTTACAGTCTGTTTCTGTAGTGCCTAAAGTGTTTTATGAAAACATTACTACTTCACTAATCTACACTACTCCAGTTTGAAAAGACCACACCTTATTATGCTGTCCAACTTTGAGGTTTCCATTTTGGAACTTAAATAACTGTGTTTCCCATAGCTATAACAGATGGGCAGGGTGAATTTGAACTTTGCTTCTTCCTCCCGTACTTCCACAGTTTTGTGATACCACCCAAGTACATCACTTATTTTGTATAGGTTTGTTTTGTTACTGGCAAATTTAACTACACATTGAAGTGAAGATATCTTAGGGTTGTTTTCTAAGTTGCCTATGCTACAGGCAAGTTTAACTAAAAATTGAAGTGAAGAATCTGGGCCAAAATTGATAATCTTAGATTCATCTTCTAAATTGCTTATACTACAAACTCATGTAGTAGTGTTCTAAGTTGCTTAGACTACATACTCACCTACATCCCATTAAAATCAATAGGCTTTACTTCTGAGTAGACAAATACAGTATTGAATTGTTAGTCCAATAAACCACTGCCGTGTTCCTACAACACATAGGTTCAGAAAGTGAAATGTATCAGTGCCAAAAGGTGAGTCCAAGTTCCACAGATATTAATCCTAGATTCATGAAGGGCAACAAAATAGGACTTGTCCACATTGCTAGTATGATAAGCAAAAGTTGCACAGGTTCCCAGGCCTTCTGAGAGCTCAGATGATGATCAGGTCATTTCACATTGCCACCCCCAGCCCGGAAATAACGAGGCGACACAGATTGTTGGATTAAAACTTGGGACACAACTTTATTAACTATTTAAATTGTATCCCCCAAAATACAAGGGGGCCTACCGTAGTGCGATTTTCTTTTATGTCTGGATAATCCTAGATCTCCGGATGCTTCCTAGAGCAGGGTGAGCTCCTATTACTGAATTGTGCTGTCCGCTGAACAGCACGCCTCCAGTTGCTCTGTAAAATGGTACCCCCCAACCAGCTGCTCCCATCGAGCCTTGTGACCCTAAATGGGCAGCTGGCAGGGAGGTCCTTTCATATAAGACACCTCTCACCTGATAGTCGCTAGGCTCGACCTGCCAGTGAGATGTCCTAATTTTTGGCACCCCGTGCTAACATGAACTCACCCCTACTATTTGCATCGCACTACCCGCCACGGCTAGGGGCTATTCATATGCCCTGAGCCCACCACCCAAGCCGAAAATTTCGATTTTAAGGCCCCCTTGTAGGTCCTTAAGAAAGAGGCCCATGCCCAAATCCGATAAGTGAACACCATCACTCCTATACAGTTCAGGCCGGCGACTCACAATCTCAGGATGTGAAATCACAGGCCCCAACCCTGCTCTCATTGCATGGCAAACTTCTCGATTCACACCACGCCGTGACCTGTCTATCCCACCAGGCTTGCAGTCAGCTCGCCAAGCCCGTTGTGGGATCATATTGGACCAAATCAGCTTCATTGAAGGAAACGTATCCTTCAATACCTGGAGGTCCTGAATGACCTGTAAAATCAAAGACTTGCCAGTTCAGTTCGTCAGGTCATTACCACCCAAGTGAACAACAAAAATATTGGGGGGGGGGGTGCGACCTTGAAGCTTGAGACTGCAAGCTCCAAGAGCTCGTGCCACAACATACCCCCTTTCCCTTCCATTCCAGGGCAACTGAAGCCCCCAAACCTAAATTACGCCCACATCCAGACTGCACGGCGTGTTTTGCTGCCCAGTGAATATAGCTGTGACCATACACAGCCACTCGCAGCCGCGAAGAAGCAGCCCTGGGTCCCAAAAAAGAAAAACAGCATCACTTCTATTGAGGGAGGGAACGAACATACGTCTTAAACCTATAAGATGACCAACTCCCCAATTTCTTTATTTGATCCTCACTGTAACCCAAAGCCGCTGCTATGGAAGCTGCACCTATACAAAAGGAATGTGTGCTGAATTTCCATCCTACAAAGCCCTCAGGAAGTTACAGTCCAAAATTGGTATTGTGTAAGGGGTAAACCATCCTTGTGGCAAAATAAATCTCCTCCAACATCCCCTCTCAACTGAACAAACTCAGATAGTGCTTTTACCGGGCAGGGTTCTTTTACAGAACAAGTCCCCAAGCTTATAACCTGCCCCCTCCCAAATTGATCCATTTTAGAACTGCAGAGATGAAATAAAACCCTGTCTTTGGAGATGAATAGGTCGTCCATCTGCAACGTTGTCCGCGAATCATCAGTTTTGGATGCTCTCAGCAATTCACTAATACGAAAAGCCCCGAAAAATGCACATAGTGTAGCTGCCTTAAATAACTTAACCTCATACTGATCGATGCAAACAGCTTCCCAAACTTGACCCAACTGAGCCAGAAACCTAGGGGATATAGGAGTACATGTATCTAATTGCTTACCCCTTTCTTTGCTCCACCTCTCTATCATTTTCTTGACTCGGAAGTCACCGGCCAAATGTGGGCACCCATGGGCCTTAGCGTAGAATGTCAATGTCGACAATCTACCTTGAATGGTGCGGGGGGGGGGGGTGCAAACCTTTAAAATGAAGGTGAACTGCAAATTGCTGCAAATGGTCCACCGTTATAGGCCATGGCCTACCCATGCCTTCGCATTTGCAGAATGCAAAAAATTCTTCACATGCCGCTGCATAGCTGCGCCTGGTGCTAGGAGCAATTGCCAAACTTATCACTCTGTTGGCTTCAATCCTCCAATGCTCCATACCTCCTGAGGCAATATGTCTGGATGAACTCGAGCTTCGGGGGCCAACTCCATGAACCTGTCGATCTGTTGATGGGACAGGGTGTCAGCCAGCTCGTTCTCTATACCAGGAATATACAAGCCTGGAACACAATACTGTATTCCAAACAGCATAGCGTGAAGGCTCTTATGAGTCTCATAACCCGCACAGATTTAGATGTGAGGTTATTTACTACATGCACCACAGCCATGTTGTCACACCAAAAGGTGACCGCTGAGTTGGCCCAAATGTCTGCCCACAGCCATAATGCCCCAAGAATCGGAAAAAATTCCAAAAACGTAAGATCTCGGGTGACTTCAGAGTCACACCAAGCTGCCAGCCATTGCCCAGAGCACCATCGGCCTCTGAAGTAAATACCATATCCAAATGACCCTGCCGCATCAGAGTGCACCTGGAACTCAGCTCTGAGCCGCTGCTCATCTCTCCAAAATGAAATGCCGTTGAATCTGTCCAGGAATTGCAACCAGGCACGCAAATCATGTCTCATGTCCGCTGACATTTTTCTCCAATGATGTGGCTTCTTTAAGCCACTCATGGCTCCGCAAAGCCTTCTCAGAAAAGCCCTGCCCGGGGCAATGACTTTACATGCCAAATTGAGGTGACCCACCACCTCCTGGAGCTCTCTCAATGTAACACTTTGCCGCTGCAACAGGTTCCAGATTCGGATCCGCAGATCAGAAAGCTTGCTATCTGGGAATATTCCTACTGGATTGCTGGACGGTATCCAGTTCAATCCCCAGAAAAGTGAGAGACATAGATGGGCCCTCAGATTTTTCTTCCACCAAAGGAACACCCAGGTACCTCGTGAGGGATTGGAATGTTCTGAAGATGAACTGGCACTGTCCAGATCCGGGCTTCCCACAAAACAAAAAATCATCCAAATAATGGACGACATGGGAAAGCCCCGCCCTGCGCTTTAGCACCCACTCCAAAAATGAGCTAAAGTGCTCAAATGCCACACAGGACTCTGAGCATCCCATGGGCATCGCCTTGTCCATAAAGAAACAACCTTCAAATTGGAAACCTAGCAATTCAAAATCATCTGGATGAACAGGCAACAAACGGAACACTGACTTAATGTCAGCCTTCGCCAGCTCCGCCCCAGTGTGGCAGGATCTTACCATCCGAATTGCGAGATCAAAAGACGTGTACCTAACTGTACACAGCTCTTGGGGAATCATGTCATTTACAGATTCACCAGCGGGGTAAGATAGATGATGTATCAGCCTAAATTCGCCTAGCAACTTTTTAGGGACCACTCCCAAAGGATAAATGTGCAAAGTTGGCACAGGAGGTTTTGCAAAAGGTCCAGCTACTCTCCCTTCAGCTACTTCCTTCTGAATCTTCCTCCTAACTACATCCTCCATGCCCTTGACAGATTTTAAATTGGCTGCCAAAGTGACACACCTAACACCCTGAAACAAAATCCTAAAACCCACATCAAAACCATTCAACAACTAAACTGCTGCCTCTTTGTCCGGGTATCGCAGCAAACACTCAGCCAGTACCAATAGATTAATTGGACTGGGGGCCTTTTGGAAGGTTGGCTGCTCCTGCTTCAGGTCTCTTTGGCCCGCCACTGTCCCTATCACTGCCTGCTCCCGAACGACCTCTGAAGCATGACGTGGAACTGTGATTGCCCCCGCATATGGAACACAGATGCCGGTATCTGCATGGCTTACAGTTGCAGAAACCCTTCGCATTAAATTCCCAGCAAACCAGGTGGGGTTGAACCCCCTGGCCCACTATAGCTCAGGAAGCAGTAACTGAAGTGGCTTTTTGCATTATATGTCCACTGTCAAATCGTTCGCCTGACATGGGGCAGGACGGGGTCATGAGCTGCAGCCACAACCCGGGATGATGAACATCCCAGCGCATCTGGGGGTTTATCGCTGCTCTCATACGGAACCCCTGGTCGTAAAGTAACCACAAGGGGCCCGGAAAATCGACATAAGCCCTATAAATGAGATCAATGTATTAGGGCCCTTGACGGGTAAGCCTTTACAACTGTACCCGCATAAATCAAAAAACCCGGTAACCAATTAGCCCAACACCTCTTGGCCTTCTTCTTCCTAAATCTATCCTTCTCCTTCTTTTCTTCCTTATTACCCTTCTTTTCCTCAATTTCTGTTTAGAAGGTCAAAAACGTCCACATATTCGCCTCACCTAATTTTCCCTATTGTAGACAGTAGGAGGTGATCCCCTAATGGTAACGATGGATCACCCCATGGTAGGGCACTGCTAGAAACCGAATTGTAACCTGTGTTCAGAATTGCAGGGTAACCCCTCATTTGCCAACTCTCAGCAAAACTCAGCAACTGACATGGTAGACCACTGTGGGAATGGCGCCATCCATGGCTTCGAAGCTGAAGGAGGGCCGACCAAAGTGGAAGAACTAGGACCTGGACTAATAGGCAACACACTAGGATCAGTTGGGAAACAACACGGGGGATTGACCTCACCCCAAGGCCAAAACCCTCCTACGTGATGTGCATGTTGTGTAGGTGCACACTCACCTTGTGCTACAGCCGCCCGAACCACCAAGGTGGTAGAAGGCAACGCAACCACTTCCTGGCTGGTACCCGGAACAGCATCAGCAGGGCTGCATGTCGACCATAACACCCATTCCCGTGCCAGTAGTCTCACCAGTCGGTTGGTCCTGGGACTGGTCCGGTGCCATCACCCTGACTTCCTGCATGTCTTCCACTTGCGTTCCAATGGCCACGTTCGAGGAGCCGCCCTCTTCAGAAACCACTTCAGTCAACCCTGCAGCTGCAGAACACTCCTTTTCCAAGAGAGCAATTCGGGACATCATTACCTCACCCAATTGCTTGAGCTCCACCATCTTACGGGCTTTAGACTCCCTTCTTGATCTCCTGGAAGTAGCAGCTCTGGAAGCCTCCCTGGCAAGGGTGCTTTTCCTCTCTAACTCGCTCAACTTAGCCAGAATAGCACTATAGTCGGGCCATTCTTCTTCATCCGAAGAAGAAATGGCAGGCGCCGCTCTGGCTGGAGCCTTGCGTTTAGCAGGCTTTCCCTTTCTTTTCACCTTGCCCTTTTTAGGTCCCATAATAGCTGGGTCTACTCACTTGTAGAGAATGGACTTCAAGCGTATGAGACTAATAAAATTAATCACCTTGCCTTTTAGTTTTTGGTATTCAAATTAGCTCTATTCCAACCAAGTTATCCTTCTGTACTCTTGCTTCTATATTTATTTATTTATTTTATCTTTATTTATTATTTTAGATTATTTTTTGTATGAATTTATTTATTTATTTTATTGCTATAATGTAATATAATATAAAGTGCAGCCAAACTGCTGGCCAGCAGGAGGTGCAGCACTAGACTTTCTGTCTTACTTACACCCTTTTTTCAAAAAAACTTGCAGTACCTAATGAATGACCAGCAGGTGGCACTGCACCAAACCCTCTGCCTTTGTTCGACTCTCCTCCCTTTTTTAAAAAATTGCAATACCATGAAAGGAACACCAGCTGGCGCTGTTACTCGATTTAAAAAAACTGCTGGCCCTCAAAGGCAATGAAAAGGGAAGGAAACAATAAATTCAAAAACCCACAAGCCCAATTTAAAATTTATGGGGGAAAGTAGAGGGGCTGGGATGCGAGGGGGGTGCACAGTTACTACACCAACACCTCAGCCCCTGAGACAATGATCAATAATGCCCAAATACAGCAAACACTCCCCACCACCTTGCTTAATACACCCTTTTATGTAAATATATATAACTAAATCTTCTACCTGCAACAAACCCAAACAAAACACACAACAAAAAACCCCAATACCAAGGTTCAAAGCCAATCCCCCCCCCCCGGCTGCGAAGCCTGCAGAGGGGAAGACCCAAAAACACACACACCCTTGCGCCCCAAAGGCAAGCTATAAATAATTAGTCACAAATATAATAACAATCAAATTAAAAGAATAAAGATAAATGGAACTCAATCCTTTTGATAAGAGAAAAAGAGGCCTCCTCCAGGGAAAGCAGCCGCATGCGAGAAAGCGAAACCAAGTTCTCGCAAGGCTGTCGGCCTCACTCTTTCCTGGCTCAACCGGCAAAGAGGCTGCGTCGGAGAAACAGAGCCTTTTTGAAAGCTCCGTTTCCCCTCCCCTCCAAAAGTGGCGTCACCTGTGCGATGCCACTTTCTGAGCGGGAGGGCAAAGCGTCCTCACCACGGCAGGAGCGCGCCATGGTGGAGCGGACATTGTGAGGCTCCTCACTGTTTGGGATGATAGGTAAAATATGTTAATATAAATAATGGCATACTTTTTTTCAAATTATTCATTGGTGCACCCTTGATTGAGGTGAGCCCCCTCTGTGAGGCAAGACTCAAGCCAAATGGCTCTGCTGCTTCCCTCCCCCAAGGCCTGTGGGTCACCGTATGTAGCACAGAGAGAAGCTAAAAGTTATTGTTACAGCCCAATAACGTTACAAAGAGCTCCACAATATTACTGAAGATTTTCAGACTAATGCTGTATTGTTGGTATCCCTGTACATAATCTCAATTCTATTAACTGGTATTAAGGGAATGATTCTGCTCCTCACTTTACAGGATGTTGCTCTGGCTGCTGCAGTCTATGCCATTTTGATATCTAAATTAATCTCTTCAATAAGTTCACAACTGAAGAATGTTATTATAGCTCCTGATTTGGTATAATACAGTCCTATACGTAGCTAGACACAGATGTTTCAGGTCATTAGTGTGTGAGTAATATAGTTATTAAAGAATGTTTCCTTGATTTAGCACAACCATTGATTTTCTTTAAGAATGCTCCCTTCTACCCACAATGTTCTGTCAAATTGCCATAATTCCTGGTTTCTGCAAATAATTTTATGTTCATTTTTAAGTTGTATTTATTTACTAATAAGTCTAAAAATCAGCCACCTCCTTTTTCTTTTACACAGGAAAATAAAACATCTGTCAGGGTAGTGGTTTTGGTGTTGGTGAAGAGGAATAATACAAAGTATTTTAGCCTTGCAATGCAGCTACAGCTTGATTTTTTCCCTACGTAAATTAAAAGAAAGCAGAACTATAAAAATAGAACTAGAAGTCAATAGACAAAAACTAGTACTTTCAAATTAATACACAAACCTAAAGTATATAAACCATTGCTTATCCTATCCTCATACATTAGGACACTCGGACAAAATTCTTCTCTTCACCCTTTGAAAACATGAGGTGTTTTGTAGTGCCCTTGATAAGAGAAAAGAATAAGAATAGTGGGGTTTTTTTGCACAAATAAAGCAATGGCTGAATTCCTGTTTCTTGGCTTAGTAGTCACAACTAGAGAAGGCCCATTGAATCAGCAGTGATTTGGTGAGTCAAATTCTACAGAAGTTCCATTAATTAACGGGCACATTCAGGTTGCAAGTCACAACACTAAACAACAGGATTTCAATCAATGCTGTTTGAATAACACTTTACTGCAAGTATGGCAAAAATTGTGCAAAATGATGATGGTTTCTACTTTGTCTATATCTGTATCTTTTAAAGCAGTCAGCTAGTGGTTCTGTGGTTCCTTACTATGCTGCTTTGCTTTTCAAAGGTAACATTTTGCACCAATTATAAAGTATTCATTTTTTCACTCTTATCTGGAGGTGAGGAATCTCACAATGCTTCAAAGTTCTTCATCAAGGTGTCTTGTCAATGACATAGCCCGAATTAATGTGAATAATGAATTTAATGAGTATTCTTTACATTCCTATTACTTGCATGCATATATACATGGAGTCAGGAACATATGAGGTTCACCAGAACTATGCAGCAATAGGACCTGTGTAATTCCAGCAATGGGAAATGAAAATCTTTGTAGCCTCATCTTCCACAGCCCCATCCATAACAGGTGAAAGCATTCAAACAAAACCACAAGTTGTTGTAGGTTTTTCGGGCTGTTTGGCTGTGTTCTGGAGGTTTTTCTTCCTAACATTTTGCCAGTCTCTGTGGCCAGCATCTTCAGAGGACAGGAGCTAGAACTCTTTCTGTGTTCTGGTGTAGTGTGTGGGATTGTTGAGTATTTGTAGTTGTAGTATTTGTAGCCAGGTATATATTGGGACCACAAAATGCAGCATCCAGACCAGTATCAAATAACATGAAAGATACTGCAGACTAAAACAACCGAAAAAATCGGCAGTAGATGAACATGCCCTGAAACAAGCTGGACATGAAATCCTATTTCAAAACACATAAGTACTGGACAACACCAGCAATCATTATGCTAGACTACACAGGGAAGCCATTGAAATCCACAAACACCAGCACAGCTTCAACAAAAAAGAAGAAAGTCTAAAAATCAACAAAGCCTGGCTCCCAGCACTGAAAAATACAGCCTGCAAAAAGGTCAATGAACTCTACCCAGCCACAAGGACTGTTGATCACTGCAAACAAAAGACTAGCTGACGACACCCATCAATCACAGTGACAGATCATCTCCCCCCTTATCACAACAATACACCCATAACAATAAACACCCTGATCACAATAATCACCCAGTCTTCTGAAAAGAACAAAAACCTGATGCCACAGCTACAAATACTCAACAATCCCACACACTACACCAGGACACAGACAGAGTTCTAGCTCCTGTCCTCTGAAGATGCCGGCTACAGAGATTGATGAAACGTTAGGAAGAAAAATCTCCAGAACATGGCCAAACAGCCCGAAAAACCTACAACCATTGAATCCCAGCTGTAAAAGCCTTCGAGAATATATCAAATCCACAAGTCTCCCTTCTCGATAACAGATGTTATTCCTGAGAATTCTATTTACTTCTGAGAAATCTGATGTCCACTACCCTAGTGGCCTGATGTATAAATAGACCCTAGTGATTCAGTGAGGTACTGAAGGCTCCAGGCAGATTTTAGTTAATTAAAATTAATTAATCCATTTTTTAAAATGAAACAGCCCCAAGATGCACACCCTCAGGGTCACCTTAATATGTTAAGTTTTAAATGTATGGATTTCCGACTTGAAACTGTTTATGGATATCATGGGGGACAGGATCACTAAACTTAAGTTTGTTTGTCTGGCAACCACCTCTGCTGCATCTCTGTAACCAGAAGAGAAACAGGAAGTAATGTTAGAGGAAGAAGGAAAGGTAAGTAATAATCTAGGTACAGCTTATATTGCTGGGGAGGCTTCAACATCCACTCTGAGGCAGCTTTTTCAGGAGGACATAATGCCCTCCATAAAAACATGGTTCTGTCCTGAATGGTATCTGGTCCCACCCATGCTACAGAACACACTGTAAACACAACTTTTGGTTTATTTCCCTCCCACCACATGTCTGGGGGTTATTTTTGTTTGTTTGTTTGTAT
Organism: Intellagama lesueurii; assembly: GCA_037013535.1. Classification (NCBI taxonomy): domain Eukaryota; kingdom Metazoa; phylum Chordata; class Lepidosauria; order Squamata; family Agamidae; genus Intellagama; species Intellagama lesueurii. The sequence continues at coordinate 49,655,171 of JBAJHW010000003.1, read as the reverse complement.
GTTTGTTTTACATTGGGAGGGACATTAGTGATCTGGGTGTGGAGGAATTATCTACAATCACATTATCATGGACAATATATCTTATATCTGAGGAAGTGGACTTGTCCAGAAAAGCTCATACTAAAATATAGCAGTTATTCTTTATGGTGCCACAACATTTTTGTCCTCTTTTTTTTTCCCTGATACATTGTCATGGACAGATCATGACCGGGTGGGGCTTAAATTCACTGGAACTCAGAGCCTTTTTAGTGTTGGAGGACTGATAAAGATGATCAGCCCCAGGAGGCTTATGGGATTAAATGTTTTCCTGAGAGCTCTTGGGAGTTTTCTGTCACTTTGGCCTGATTGACCTCTGGAATGGGGAAATGTGCATGCTGGTAGATGTAATTGCTCTTCAGCATTCCTTTCCATGGAATGGCGCCCAAGTGCTTTCCTGGTTTACTGGGGGGCTGCTGGTGATGAAAGGAGTGGGACAGTGGCTAGAGTGATGATGGCAGAAAACCTGAACAGAATCTGATCAAACAGGGGCTAGAGCCCTACATATGTGTTGCACTCTTGCCCTTCCTGACTTACAGAAGTTGCCAGATGAGTTAGTGGGTAGGAGGAGTGGTGAATACCTTCCTGCAGCAGGATAGGATTCCAGTATGCTTAAAGTAAAACCACTATTGAAAAAGCCCTCCTTTAATCCCTTGCTATTGGATAATTACTGTCTGTCATAGTCCATGGTCTGTGGACCAAATCATTATGAGCCCAAGACAGGAATGGGTTTCAAAACTGTCCAGAACTGCTTTTTTTTGGTACATTGCCACCATTCCATAAGGAGAAACCCCTCCCCCCAAATACTTCCAAAACTGTAGAATGACCAAGTAGAATTAACTATCCCCCTCTCATTTACCTTTCAGACCAGGCTTGGAAGTTTTGCAGCTTATTTAAAAATAAAGTAAAAAGGGGAAAAATAAGGGGACAAAAGGATATTGCACAAAAAGAGAAAACAGTTCCAAAATAATTAAAAAGGTGGGTACAAATTACAATTTATGAAACAGGGCTCCCATAACCTAACCAGCTTGCCTTAACCAAGACTTAAGTCCAGAATCATGAAAGGTTTAATCAAGAGTCATGGGAAACTGTGACATAAATGCCCTCACACCCTTCCTGGAGCAGAGCTGGACTCACCTCCTTCTCCTCAGAGAGAGACATTGAAGTAAGACAGAGTCATGTTCCTCCATTCACTATATAGACATAATGACTTGTAATACTCCTTTGAACTCAGTGGAGAGTAAAGAAGCAAAGGTAACAATAGCCAGGGTCCTGAGCTATAAGTACCACACTTAGCATAACCTGAGGGCAAATCTTTTGCTTAGGATCAAAAATGGCACAGGAAAGTTACATAAACACAAGAGAGTATTTAGAGGCTCCTACCACCGAAGAATTGATGCTTTTGAATTGTGGTGCTGGAGGAGACTCTTGAGAGTCCCCTGGTGTCATGAGTTCAGCCGAAGATCCAGAACCTGAGGGGTTAACTACAGCTGAGGAGAATGCTGAGTGATTAGAAGCACAGACAGCTGAATCACCAGGTTCTCCTCCCCCAGTAGCCAGGGTGAGGGCTAGACTTCGGAAAAGACTTATGACGCAAAGGTCAGAGGATCGTTGGAATGCTGCCCGCAGAAACATCAGGTCAGATAGTCCTGAGTTTTGACAGGATGAAAGGCTTCCAGCAGTTCAATGACTGTTTTGCTATATAATCAGCTCCCAGACGGCTGGGAAGCTCGTGGAAGCAACAAGTCAAATCTCTGGCTCGCATCCACGCTCCTGACTACCTTGAACCTTGTTCTCTGGACCCGTGGCTTTGGACTCTGACCCCGGACTACATTGTGTGATTTGGCTTTGGACCCTGACCTCAGCTTATGGTTTGTGATTTGGCTTTGGCATTTTGATATCGGCTCTGCATCCTCTGAACTTCTGATATTGGACTGGCTTATCGGACTTTGCTCTTGAAACCCCCGAGAACGTGACACCTGGACTGCAAAGAGAACAAACCTATCCATTTTGAAGGAAATCAACCTGGAGTGCTCACTGGAAGGACAGATCCTGAAGCTGAGGTTCCAATACTTTGGCCATCTCATGAGAAGAGAAGACTCCCTGGAAAAGACCCTGATGTTGGGAAAGTGTGAAGGCAAGAGGAGAAGGGGATGACAGAGGACGAGATGGTTGGACAGTGTCACCGAAGCTACCAACATGATTTTGACCCAACTCCGGGAGGCAGTGGAAGACACGAGGGCCTGGTGTGCTGTGGTCCATGGGGTCACAAAGAGTCGGACATGACTTAACGACTAAACAACAATATTGACTTCAAAGACACTTTGAAATAACAGACCACAGGATGAAGAGATGTGAAACTTCTGTTCTAGGAGTTAGAATCCATTTCCCCACTTAGCTTAGAAAGTCCTTAGACAACCCAAACAATATCTTAATGCTTTACATCTGTTTCATGGGGTTTAAAGTCCATTTCCCTACTTTGCTTAGAAATTCCAAATAATATCTGCATGCTGGCCAGTCTTTATCATTTCATTTTTGAGCAAGGTTTTTTAGCATGATCTGGTCTCTGAGCTTCAAGGCTTCATGAATGAGACAGATCATCATGCTTCAGGCCTGCTTGTGGGTCAGAGACTGTTTGGGACCCCATGGTGGATAACTGATGCTAGGAACTGCACAACAGTACTGTGTACCTATTGGCTCTGATAGTCCTTTCAATGGCTTTTGATACTATCAACCATAGTATCCCTTTGGACTGTCCCTCTGGGATGGGATCTGGAGGCATTGCTTTACAGTGGCTCCAGCCCTTCCTGAAAAGAAGAGCTCGGAAAGTGGTTTGATATCCTGGCTGCTCGGTTGTAGCATCCCCTGGGGTTATGTAATGTTCTCCATGATATTTAAAACATAAATGAAAGCACTGGGAGAGATTTCCAGAGTTTTCTTATTTGGTCTCTCCAGTATCCAGATGACACCCAACTCTAGTTCTCCTTCTCATCTAAATCCAAGAAATCTTTTTCAATTCTAAATTGATGTCTTGTGTCAACAATGGACTGGATGAGGGCAAATAAACTGAAGCTTAGTTCAGACAAGACAGAAGTGCTCCTGGTCAGTCAAAAAAGAGATCAGGGAACAGAAATTCAGCCTGTGTTGGATAGGGTTACACTCCCCCTGAAAACACTAGATCACAGCTTGGGTGTCCTTCGGGGGTCATCTCTGAGCCTAGATGCCAAGATCTCAGCTGTGGCCAAGAGTGCATTTGCACAGTCAGAAGTAATGTACCAGCTACTCTCATTCCTTGAGATGCCTTATTTGGCCATGGCAACACATACTATAGCTGTTTGCATTACTGTAAGGCACTCTTTGTGGGACTACCCTTGGAAACAGTTCGGAAATTTCAATGGGCCCAAATGCTTTGGCCAGATAGTTAACTAGGGCTGGTTATAGGGAACATGACTCCTCTGTTTCAACAGCTCCAATGGCTGCCTGTCCATTTTCAGGACCAATTCAACGTGCTGGTTTTGACATATAAAGTTGCAATTGACTTGGTTCCAAACTATCTGAAATGTTGCACCTCCATATATGATCCTGCCCAGGTTTTAATGTCATCAGGGGAGGCCTTTCTCTCAGTTCTGCTAGTCTCACAGGTGTGTTTGGTTAGGACATGGGAAAGGGCCTTCTCTGTTGCTGCTCTAAACTTTCTGCAAAAGAAGGCCAGACTGGTCCCCTCTTTGCTGTTTTTTTTCCCCAGTAGGCAAAAACCTGTCTTTTCTGACAGGTTTACTAGCTTCGGTGTGTGTGTGTGTGTGTGTGTGAGAGAGAGAGATGTTGTTTTTTATTTTTGGTTGAGATTTCTTCCTATATATGACCAATAATCATAACCTGCACAAAATCTGCCCATCCAGTAATGTAGGGGATTTTTATAACTTTGACTTTGAGATACAATGAGTTTTAAAAAGTATTGGTATACTAGCAAACTTTAAGTAATGATTATTCAATTATTCCCTTCAGTTAAACAGTCAGAACTAGAGTTTAACTTCAGCTACTTTATTTGAAGCAAGTTTATTAGGAGTGCCCCATCTTTTAAAACAAATCTTTCCTTCAATATGCATACCATCCACAGAAGTGAGAATGCCCATCATGTGGCAGTTCATAAACAAATACGAACCATAAATCATGGAATCCAATGTTTTCTGTATATTCTTTCTTTGACAGTTTGTTCCTGCATGCTAATTGGCAGGTTCCCAAGGGCCATATTTTTTTCCCTCTGAATACTGAAAAGGTTTAGTGCTACAAGGATAAAATGCAAATCACATTAAATTACAGACAACATACAACATGATGTCACACATCATAGAATAATGATCACAGTTGCTAAAGGGAATCTAGCACAAAATAAAGAATTTAAAGAAAGTTGCTCTGAATTGAAATTAAATTTCGGAGTGCTTGAAACTTATTAAAAAGAGTTCATTAATATGCAGACACTTCCAGGGCAATCTCATTGTCAATGATTTTTTAAAACTTCTGAAAAACTTCCTGGTTTAACTATTCCATAGGGTTCTATCTTGTTCTCCATCCTGTTCAGTATGTGTATAAGGCTGTTGGGCAGAAGCATGAGACAATGTAAAATAAGATCCCATCTATATCGTGATAGCCTCCACAGTCTGACTTTTTTTATCTAGCTTATACTTCCATACATTCCCCAAATGAGACAGACAGACATATGTGTTCCTTCCCTCTGCCACTACCTTCATGTTAAAAAGGAAGAAATTTAAATTCTGATCCTGGTTAAGAACCATGGTTTACTGCTTCATCAAACTTGTCAAATGGCGGGCGGTTCACACCACAATTGGTCAACAAGCCAGGACATCAAATCAGGTTCTGATTCATGTTTGATATTCTGACTCAGTTGAGTAAACCAACATTAGACAGAGCAAGACAATCCTGATCCCTAGATCAGTTAGCTGTATGGAGAGTCTACTATGGGGCAGAGGTACCCTTCTGTCAATGGAAAGGGGCTCACCCCAGAAGCTCAGTTTTACCCACAGGAAACTCCAGAGGCAGAATTATTATCCATGGTAGCAAGTGTAACACACACACACACACACACACACACACACACACAGAGAGAGAGAGAGAGAGAGAGAGAGAGAGATATGAAAATAAAGCATCTAAGTATTTTCAATTGAATAGGCTTTGTAGAGATTTGATGACTGGCAGGTCTACCTTATCAGCCTTCCTGACCACAGAAGCTCTGTAAACACATTAAACATAATTGCAGGGTCTACCTCATCCACATTAAGGCTCAATCCAGCTTTTCCATGTTTCAGGCATAATGCATCAATGGGGCTAGAGAGTAAACTAGTTTAGACCCATTAGCTATACTAATCCAAGCTGGTGTCATTGCCCTCTCTCTCCACTTGGCAGGACTTTTGACAAAGTTCAAAGTTCAAGTTCACTACTGCTATTCTCACTGGGATTCCCAATGTGTTATAGTGGATAGAATGATGCACTAGGACTCTGGAGAAAATGGTTTGAATCCCCACTTGGCCATGAAAACTCACTGGGCGAGTGCAACAGGTAAAACCACTCCTTAAATATCTCGCTGACCTTGATAGGCAAAAACAAAACAATTTTTAAAAGTGTTGTATCACCTTAAAGACTAACTTCTATACTTTAATGTGAGCTTTCATGAACAAGTGTTGTTCTTCATACGTGCAAGTACAGACTAACATGGCTACCTCTTCCAAAACTTCACTTACCTTGAAAGCCCTGTTAGGGTTGCTATAAGTCAGTTCCAACTTGACAGCACAGAGCACACACATACATTCTCCCTGACCAGCTTAAGGCTGTACTGCATCTCATTGTGAGGCAAATTATTAAGACTCAAAAATCCCAAGCAATCGTAACAAGACGTTTCGAATTAAACTGTACCAGATAATTTTTACTTTTATGCATAAATCTGAGTTCAGTTGTTTTTCATCAGTTTTACATTTCAAAGCTGATAGTATAGCTCGGTACATTAGTAGGTAATATAACTTAGTACATGCATTGTTTCTCCAGTAATACACAGATATTTTGTGTATGTTGTGATTTTTAGAAGTGATACACATATGACCCAGGCATGTGCAATATGTACCAAAACATATGTACCAAAACAGCCTAGATCAGTTATTTGTGTGATTCCAGGGCAGAGATGGAATTAGGGTGGAGCAATTGAGAGTTTCCCTCATGGCACCAAAATTTCAATACTGCTGAAATCTGCAAGTGAATATACCAGTAAGTAGAAAATACATGGTAACACTTCTAGCCTTATTTGCTTTCCTTTATTTAGACAAACCATCAAACAAAAGCATAAACTTTGTATTTTGGGGAAACACCACATTGTCTTCCTCCTTTTTTGAGGGGAAGGCTGGCATCCATGGCTCAGGATAGAGTGTGTGGGACAGAGAGCCACTTGTCCCAGGTGCAAAATTTAATAGCCTCGCCTCTGTTCCAGTGTGACTACAGAGTGGAGAAAGGAACCGTTGTTCAGCACATAGTGTAGCAATACCATAGTGTAGCAAACAGTTCCTTTGTATCTCATTCAGCACCCATACGAGGAGATAAAAAAATAATATAATAGACTAAACTGCTTGTGCAAAAGGAGAAGAAGAGTGACATCTGAACCCCTCAATAAAGCCCAATTTATCCCCTGAACACTCCAAACGCTGAGGCACCAGGAAGGTCTCAGACTGAGGTTATTGGCTAATATATTTATCCTGCTGAAGCGGCTCCACCAGCCATTTCTCAGATCTGTAAGGTGACAAGAAAGAATTGGGAAATTGTGAGCAGCATTTTGAGGTATTCTTTTTTTTTTTTTTAGTTTCTAACTCAACTCTACTGAAATAGTATAGTTACACAGTAGTAGTAACTCGCAGCTCTCCTTTTTTTAAATTTCAAACAGTGAGGGGACATTTTTTGGAAAACATGCACACAACATGTTTATAGAGCTTTTGGTCTGATATAGCTTTTCTTTCTTGTATTGCTTACCCTAAGGAATGGTTTTGGAAATTGGAACATAGCTTTCTAGTCTGCATTCTGTAGAACAGGCATGGCAACATTAGTTTACCTGAGAAGTTAAAGGATATGTATTAGATATGGGGATGAAGTGCCAAAATGGGGCTTCGTCTTGGTTCGTGGGTTGTCAAACTTGTTTGACAACCCACAAATCACGAATAGCCCCGCAGTGACCCGACAAACAACTAATCAATTCGTTGGATCTTTCCCCCCCCTTTCCCTCCTCCTGCTAAGCCCCGCATGGGGCTTAGCAAGAAGAGGGAAAGCTGGGATCAAAGCGATCACAAAGCTCCTTGATCCCTTTTCCCCTCCTCTTGCTATGCCCTGTGTGGGGCTTAGCAAGAAGAGGGAAAGCAGGGATCAAAGCGATCGCGCAGCGGCAGCGGCTGGGGGATCCCTCTTTGATCCCTTTCCTCCTCTTCTTATGCTGTGCGGGCATAGGAAGAGGAGGAAAGGGGAACCAAGCCATCCCCCAGCCCCGGGGGTGGGATTTCCTTTGGGCAGGCTTTAGCAAGCCACCCGAAAGGAACACCCCTCTCTGCTTATGCCCCCGAGGAACAGCTGATCCACAGGGGAATAAGCAGATAGGAAACGAAGGGATGAATATAAAAGGGTTATATTCGTTGCTTCATAGTCGTTGGGGTCTCTGGGCTTCAAGAATACGAAGCAATGAATATCTGATGAATCAGGGATATTTCACTAATATCCTGATTTGTTTTTATATTTGTCCCCGTGTCTAATATGTATGTTTCTCCATTGTATGTGTTCTACTTATTCACACCTTTCCTTCACCCTTTCATCCCAGCTGTTCTTGCTTCCTTCCTCTTCCAGCAGCCATAGTATAGATCATGTGCTCATCTACTGGGATCCTCTAGCACAGGGTACTTCTACATGAGAGAAATTTCCATTGGAATTTCTCTTTTAAAAAGCCAGGAAATTAAATTCTTCAAAAACCTGAAGTTTATAAATGTGGGATATTGTGCTTCTGTATCAATGATTCAGTATTACAGTTCACAAAGTGACACCAAGCAAGAGAAAATCCTGGAAGCTGACTCCTTTTTTCATCAGTTAATTACTTCTCACGCAAACACAAAGCAATTGTCAGGGCTGTGTTTCAACAAGTGTGAATGGTACTGAACAGATGAGATCGCTTTGACTGCTGCCATTGGTGTTGTCAACATTCAGGCTGCCCTTTGCTATGTAAAGCTTGGCATCTTTCTTCCCACTGGCAACAAAGACACGATATTGTGCAGCAATATCGGGCCATTTCCTGGCATTTTGAATCATGGATCTAGAAGCACAATATCCCACATTCATAAACAGGAGGGTTTTTTTTTTTTTTTAAAGAAATTAATTAATTTATTAGGATTGAGTATGTGTATCATCCTTGTATGGGCTCTGAGAAAATAGGTCACACAATCAGAGTATTGCATAGCTCCAGTCAATGATTTAGGACCTTGCTACCTGAGTGCCTCTCCCTCAAAATGTCTACCCATCCTACCTGCACCTCATATACTGCGATGTTAGGCCAACCCCGAGGAAGGGCTGGAAATCTGCCACCTGAAACTGGGCCTTTTCTGTCATGGCCGCATCACTCTGAAATTCACTCATTGCTGTATTATGTATCTCTTTTTTTAACAGTTATATACTTTTTTTGGTATTAATGATTTTAATTTTAGAGATTATGTTTTCTCTATGTCGTTTCATGTGAATTTTATTATTGGTTTTGTATGCTTATATTATGTTACTTGTTCGCCATCCAGAGTAGTGGCCTTGCCACTAGTTGGGCGGGATAAAAATAGCTCTAAGGGGTGATCAGTAAGAGGAAGCCTCTATCTTCTATGCTGGAGCAATCTTCCAGCATAGAAAAGCAGTGTGACCAGATAGGAATCAAGGATGGGACTCCGTTATCTCTAGAAACATAACATCCTTTCTATATCAGGAGAACACCCTTGTGAAAATCAGGCCCAGATTCCACCTCTCTGGACAGTACCATCCACACACTTTGGCATAAACTGCAAATTCTTGTCTGCAGCAAAGTATAAGGGTAAGAAAGGACATTTTAACAACATAAAATGTATTTAAATCCTATTTGAATTTTTAAAAATATAAACAGATTATTTAATTTGCAATGCATGGAATATAAAGAGAGGCAAAACTCTGTGTAGAAAGAAACTGCTGAATGCCTTAGTTTTAACTTCTATTAACATTTGGAGCTACTCTACAAATAGTTGTGGTTAGGGAGATGCCATAAAAATCTTCCTGGCTGCACCTTCTGGCTGAGCTCACAAGCTAGCTTTACTCAAAATGTAAACATCTCAAAGCATTAATCAAACTAGATTATCCATGGGGGAATGAAAACCTGCAGTATTCAATTTGTGATGCCCCATGGAAGTGATGAGTATTGTAGATGGTCACTGCAACCTAAATTCAGGATAGTAAGGGCAGCAGCTGAGGAGCTTTTCCATAAAATTATATTTTCAGTGACAGTTTGTATAGTGTTGCGCTGAAGAGGTCTATGTGAAAGTGGTCTAGGATATCCTTTGTAAAGTCAGCTTGTTGTCTTTTTCACTAAGGGTGGAGAGATGATGAAATATGAAACTGCATGTTTTAAGGCAGAGAGTCTTCTCCAACCTTGTAGTTTTCAGATATGTTGGATCTCTCTGTGATAATTTTATAATGGAAATATATTTTGTGTATACATTTGTTATCTGCACACATGGTAAATGGCTGGATTTGACTAACAGTTGTAGATTGGATGTATGCTAGGAATGACAGTTGAGATAATTCAGAGCTGTGGAAGAATGTCAATGAATGGAACAATGAGCAGTTTGGTTGTATGATTCATGGCTGAAGAGGTTATGTTTTGTATATAATGGGTGAGTGTATGTTTGAGAGAGATAGGATTATGGGTTAACTGGTTTCAGCAAGAGATGTGTGTTTGAATTAAAGCTGTTAGCTAGAACTGAGTGACGGCTGTTTTGTGAAGAAGTGGCTAGTGTTACTGTGATTTTGTTGGCATTTGTGTCACAGCTAGTATACATATACAGATACACATACAACTGAAAGGGTTGTAGTTGTAAAGAAGTAAAGTAAAAGCTTATGATAAAGATTTTGACAGTTTGAACATTGTTCGTATACTTTATGTTTACATGCTAACTGAATGTTTTATTTCTTTTTGTTTTTAAATAACTATATTTTTGTTTGGTTTACAAACCCTGTTCGTTATTTTTAAGATAGTGGTCACAAAACATTTTACTCATGTATTCCACTGGTCAGTGCCAAAATACACAATTTTACATAGTGTCATCAAAGTAATTAAGGTTATTTCATCAGAAATGTTTCTAACTATTTTAAAAGGGCAATGTAAATCCAGCCCTTAGCTGTGGCAGCACTTGAACAGCAGTGGCAGCACTTGAACAGCTGTTTACCTTGATTGGTGACAGAGCTAATCAAGGGAAAGGAGTCCCTATTCACAGGTTAAAAGGCAACTCCAGATGTAGTGTGGGGTTTTAGGGTGGTTGTCATTTGGGTACTGGCATGCACAGATAGAGAAGACCTTGTACCCACCATCTCCAGCTAACAATCACCTTATGGAATTTGTAGTCCATCTCTAAAAAAGCACAGGAAAGGGGAAGTTAATTTTAAAGAAACAAAAATAAGTCAACAACAAATGTGTGCTATAAGAGACCAATAGTCAAAGAGCCCTGCACATCCAACCGTTTATTTCAGAATTAATGATTTAATTAATGAATTAACAATGTTAATTCAATGCACTGAATGCTTCCAATTTTAAATGTCAACAACAATGAATCACTTTTCCAATTTGTAACATTTAATTCTACTGAATTAATTTTCTATCTAACGTTCTACACTCAGTTCTAGAAGTATGACTGTTTTATCTACTCTGCTGTGGTGACTGCTCACTTTTCTGTGCCATAGTGGGAAAACGTGTGGTATGAGTGCGCTAGTATATTGGATTGAGATATTGGATTGAGTATGCATTCAAAGCCAATGCCTGTCGTCTCTCAGAAACAGTGAGAATTTGGGGACATAGAGTTTTGGAAAGTACACATTGCCCTCTTGTTCCTTAACATCAACCCAACTTCTGTGGTATAAATTGAAAACAATTACCGTATTTTTCTGTGTATAAGACGCCCCCATGTATAAGATGCCCCCCAATTTTCTAACCCCAAAATTCAGAAATCAATATTTTAAACATTAGAAAGGAACACATTTTGATTTAGTAATTAGGCAACATTTACAAGCCAGTACTATATTATGCATCACCCTTAGCTGAGCAAATCACTTCATTCAACCTCTATTTGCACCACTTTCTTCTTCATCACTATTAGTAGTTTTAAACATATCAGTTTCTTCAACTTCTATTGCATCACTGCTGTCTTCTGAGTCACTGTCTATATATATGAGATCATCCTCAGTTCCGTCCATGGCATTGATGATTCCATATTTCTTGAAGGACTTCACAATCACCTCTTTTTTGACGCCATACCATGAGTTTAGAACCCAATTGCTAACCTCAGTAATGGTTGGGTTTTTTTTTTACTCTTCCTGTCAGTGTCAAGTTACCACCTGCTTTTTGAATCCATCTGTTCCATTCTTTTCTCATCAGGACTTTAAATGGCTTGTTGATTGAAACATCTAGTGGCTGTAGCTGACTTGTAAGTCCACCAGAAATAACTGCTAGATGTGTTCGCAAATCCAATGCAACCTTTTTCATCTTTTCTGTTAAATGTGCTTGGAACTGATCAAAGACAAGTAAAGCTGGCTTCTTTAAGAGCTCTCCAGGTCTTCTGGACCAAACCTTTGCAAACCAAATGGCCATGATGTCTTCATTCATCCATCCCTTCTCATGAACTTGCATAATAATGACATGTGGTATGGTCTCTTTAGGATAAGTTTTCCTCTTAAAAATAAACATAGGAGGCAGTTTAGTACCATCTGCACAGCATGAAAGCACAGCAGTATAGTGTGTCTTTTCATGGCCACTTGTTTTGATTGCCATTGTTTTGATTCCTTTCACATCAACTGTTCTGTTGGAAGGCACATCAAAATTGAGAGGCACCTCATCCATGTTTGCAATCTGACTTGGTTCAAAATCATATTTTTTCCAAAGCTCTATGACATAGGAGTGAAACTGCTGGATTTTATCCTCATAAAGAGGTGGCATTTTCTGTGCTAACTTTGTTCATGCTCTCATGGCCAACCCTTCTCTCTTCATGAAATTGAAGCACCATTTTGCCTTTCCTGTAAAATCAACCATCTTCATTTTACTTGCAAACATTCTTGCCTGTTGTTGAATAAGCTTGGTTGATACACATATCTCACTCTGACGCTGCTCCAAAATCCAAGTCTTGAGCCTCTGCTCCAAGTTTGGCCATTTTGCTGATTTTCCTCTTAAGGCTTTTTTCTTTTTTTGGCATCTTAAGGAGTTGTTCTTCCTGTTTTCTCCACTGTCTGATCATACACTCAGTGGGAGGAGGTCCAAACTGTCTCTCTGCAGCTTTATTTCCATGCTTTTTTGCATAACTGATTACATTCAGTTTGAATTTTGCAGAGTAAGACAGTCGCTTTTTTTAAATTTTGTTTTCTGACATATCTATGGGCTCAGTGATTGCACTGCCAACACCAGTGGTGGCTGAGCACAAGTGCCCAAATTGAAAAAACAAAAACAAAACCCCAACCCAGTGGGCAGCGGCGGCAGAAACAGCAGCAGACGTGGAAGCAGAAATGGAGGATGTGAATCCCAGGCACGGAGGTGCATGCACACCCCACTCCGGATCGGCTTGCAGGCAAGGAGGAACAGCACCCGCTGCTTCAGATCAGCAGAAGCAGAAACGGACGGGGTGGGTCCCGGCACAGAGGTGCATGCACACCCCACTCCAGATCGGCTTGCACGCAAGGAGGAACAGCACCCGCTGCTTCAGATCAGCAGAAGCAGAAACGAAGGGGGTGGTAGGGGGTGGTTCCTGGCACGGAGGTACCTCCAGACCCCACTGACGAGCATAGGATAGGCAGTTTTGCTACCACGTGGTTTTCTACTTGGCTTACTTCCATGTAAAAGACGACCCTCAATTTCTCCTCCAATGATTTTAGGAAAAAGTATCCTCTTTTACACGGAAAAAAACGGTAACTCCTTAAATAGCTTTTTTTAAAAAAAAAAAAAAGATCCCCATACCCTCTCAACAAGGGTTCTTCTTGTTCACCCTTGTTTGAAAAAAAAAATTGCTGTGTGGAGTGGGAGTCAACTATTTGGGAAACAAGCATAAGTCACCTAACTGAATCGTCATTTTAAAAAAAAAACCACCCACAAACATGTCTATAATATAATCTGCATATGAAACATATAGTATCTGTCTTGTACGTACCCTTGCATACAGTCTGTGCCTTTCTTCAAGTCAAACCTTGTATCTGCAAGGAACAAGGCCTCTTGGTTTTGGTTCCAGTTTCATGGACTACCCTCCCTAGAAAGTTTAGTCAGTCTCTAACACTGTGGTCTTTTAGGATCAAGGTTAAAACTTCCGGAGCCTTTCTGTCTTTCCAGTTTCAAAGGGGGTGTGCATGTTTCTTCTTGTTTGTTTTTTTCTACTGCAATTTATGATTATTTTTTTCTATGGCTTTAGATTCCCCCCCCCCCCGCCCCCGGTAGTATTACTGTTTATGTAATGTGTGTTTTAATGTTTAATGGAGTGTCTACTGCCTTATACTTCACTTATTTGATTTCTTTGCTGTGAGGGATAGGAGATGCATTTTCAAACAATAAGAATGATTATGATCTATATTTTTGCACACTAAGTATTGCCAAATATTGCTGCATACATTAGATTGTAGGAATTTTTGTTCTCTTGTGTTTTTCCTAATCTTCTATCAAACGTTGGCTTGGGCATGTCGTGAGAATGGCTGATGGTCGGATTCCAAAAGATCTCCTGTATGGAGAATTAGTGGAGGGAAATCGCCCCAGAGGGAGACCACAGCTGCGATACAAGGACATCTGCAAGCGGGATCTGAAGGCCTTAGGAATGGACCTCAACAGATGGGAAACCCTGACATCTGAGCGTTCAGCCTGGAGGCAGGCGTTGCATCATGGCCTCTCCCATTTTGAAGAGACCCTTGTCCAGCAGACCGAGGCAAAGAGGCAGTCACGGAAGCAGCAAAATCAGGGAGCTGGACAGGGGACAGATTGTATTTGTCTTCAGTGTGGAAGGGATTGTCACTCTCGAATTGGCCTTCTCAGCCACACTAGACGCTGTTCCAAGTCCTCCATACAGAGCACGTTACCATAGTCTTTCGAGACTGAAGGATGCCTAATACGATCAAACTTTATTTCCATTTTTAAAACATTGCTCACAATATTTCTCAGCCGATCCATTAAGGGAATACATACAATAAGGGAATACAAACCAATTGAGACATGCTATGGGTTGGTATACATTAATGGGCACCAACCTTAGCAGGCTGTGTCCTGCACTCACACTGCACTTTCTCCCACCATGCAATTATTATTAGTTTTTGTTCTGCCACCTAACAAGAAGTGCACTGAGCATAGATGCTATTTTGTAAGTTAATAACACAAGAAATAACAAGGTTGTGTTATTGCTTCTCTAAGGGAGCACATTAAATGTGACCAAACTACTAATTCTGCAATAACCTTCCAAAGTGCCTTAAGGACCATTTATTAAAAATAAAAAAATAAAAAAAGCTGCTGCTGTTCCTGCTGTATAACTCCCTAAATATCTGAGGTCTTGAGGGCAGCAGTTTGAAGGAGAAATATTTAAAAGTGTCAGAAGCAAAATGTGCTTATTCTGTAGCTCTGGGGTTTCTACAGGAATGCCAGGGCTGCTTGTACTCACATCAAATGGTTTCACTGGCTCCAGTAGGACAGATTTCAACAGCTGAACCATGTGCAGAAATGTAGCCACTGACAGACCCCACAATGTTTTATTTCTGATTCAGGAGCATTTGATCTGTAAACTGCTGAGATACAGATTATGCTATTGGCTTAACCACTTCTTTCTCCTTCCCCCAATATGCCCCTCTGTGAGAACCATCATCTACTATGAACCAGATTGCACAAACTACAGGTTATACCAGACTTTAGAAAATATTGTTGGATTACAGCTATCAAAATCTTAAAAGATGATGCTGTTAAGGTACTACACTCAATATGCCTGCAAGTTTGGAAAACTCAGCAGTGGCAAGAGGATTGGAAAAGATCAGTCTACATCCCAATCCCAAAGAAGGGCAGTGCCAAAGAATGCTCCAACTACCATACAATTGCACTCATTTCACACACTAGCAAGGTTATGCTCAAAATCCTACAAGGTAGGCTTCAGCAGTATGTGGACCAAGAACTCCCAGAAGTACAAACTGGATTTTGAAGGGGCAGAGGAACTCGAGACCAAATTGCTAACATGCACTGGATTATGGAGAAAGCCAGAGAGTTCCAGAAAAACATCTACTTCTGCTTCATTGACTACGCAAAAGCCTTTGACTGTGTGGACCACAGCAAACTATGGCAAGTCCTTAAAGAAATGGGAGTGCCTGACCACCTTATCTATCTCCTGAGAAATCTATACGTGGGACAGGAAGCAACAGTTAGAACTGGATATGGAACAACTGATTGGTTCAAAATTGGGAAAGGAGTACTACAAGTCTGTATATTGTCTCCCTGCTTATTTAACTTATATGCAGAATACATCATGCGAAAGGCTGGACTGGATAAATCCCAAACCGGAATTAAGATTGCCGGAAGAAATACCAACAACCTCAGATATGCAGATGATACCACTCTGACGGCAGAAAGTGAGGAGGAATTAAAGAACCTCTTAATGAGGGTGAAAGAGGAGAGCGCAAAAAATGGTCTGAAGCTCAACATCAAAAAAATGAAGATCATGGCCACTGGTCCCATCACCTCCTGGCAAATAGAAGGGGAAGATATGGAGGGAGTGACAGATTTTACTTTCCTGGGCTCCATGATCACTGCATATAGTGACAGCAGCCACGAAATTAAAAGAAGTCTGCTTCTTGGGAGGAAAGCGATGACAAACCTAGACAACATCTTAAAAAGCAGAGACATTACCTTGCCAACAAAGGTCCGCATAGTCAAAGCTATGGTTTTCCAGTAGTGATGTATGGAAGTGACAGTTGGACCATAAAGAAGGCTCACCGCCAAAGAATTGAAGCTTTTGAATTGTGGTGCTGGAGGAGACACTTGAGAGTCCCCTGGACTGAAAGGAGATCAAACCTATCCATTCCGAAGGAAATCAACCCTGAGTGCTCACTGGAAGGACAGATCCTGAAGCTGAGGCTTCAATACTTTGGTCATCTCATGAGAAGAGAAATCTCCCTGGAAAGGATCCTGATGTTGGGAAAGAGTGAAGGCAAGAGGAGAACGGGATGACAGAGGACGAGATGGTTGGACAGTGTCATTGAAGCTACCAACATGAATTTGACCCAACTCCGGGAGGCAGAGGAAGACAGGAGGGCCTGGCGTGCTCTGGTCCATGGGGTCATGAAGAATTGGATTTGACTTAACGACTAAACAACAACAACAGCTATCAAAATCCCTTATCTAGTATGGCCAATGGCCATATTATCTGGGCAATTCTAAGGCTTGCCACCCAAAGAAGTACTTATTCCAAGCTCATTTGGCAACCCATTGTTCATGGGTCACATGCAGCCCACAGAGACATCTCTGCCTGAGATTTCCCTGACTGGGCAAGGAGGACGCCATTTCCTCCACTTTCCACCAAAACGCAGTCTTTTCAAAGCACTCTTTGAAAAGACTCAGTCATAGGGCCTCCTAGCAGAATGCCTCAAAGCAAAGCAGCCTTTTGATGTATACATAAAACTAAGGTGTCTGATGTACCTTCTAACGACCACATAGATCGGAATTCAAACAGTGTCAATCTTATGGGTTATATTACAACTCTATCTTTACACAAACCATGGATTCTAGTATTCCCTTCTATTGAACAGTAGGAGTACTGTGGTATTTCGGACACATCTGAAACATAGACCGTCATGCTGTGTTTGTTATGTGCTGCTTCTGACTTATGGTGACCCTAACTAGGTTTCCAGGTTTCTGAGATATTTAAGGCCTGACTTTACCATTGCCAACCCCCAATGATTTTCCCTGGCCAAACAGGGATTTATCCTGAGTCCTGCTCCAAAAGCCTATCTATTATACCTCACTGACTCTTAGAAGCGTCTATTACTATAACAATATTTTGTGTATTTTAGCTAGCACTATTTGCCTACTTACACATTTTTTCATATCATTAACATGAAGAGTGGAAGAGGATAACCCATCATTACAAGCTCAATTGTCTGCAATATATTGTGGACCACTGGCAACATTTTAAAACAGGGCAGGCAGTTCATTTATTGGATTTCTAAAATATCATGAACAAGTGAGCTTTTAAGTACCATGAGAGTTTTCATCAGGTTAGGAAATGCAGAGTAGAGCAAGCCAGAAAATTATGGAAAATAATCCAGACATTGGGTAGATACTGATGCTTCAGAATCAGTAGCTAAATTGAACTTCCAAAATGGAAACTGCAAACTTAAACAATCACTTTGAGGTGTGTTAAACGTAAAGGTAAAGGTTCCCCTTGACATTTAGTCCAGTCGTGTCCAACTCTAGGGCTCAGTGCTCATCCCTGTTTCCAAGCCGTAGAGCCAGCGTTTGTCCATAGACAGTTTCCGTGGTCACGTGGCCAGCGTGACTAGACACGGAACGCCGTTACCTTCCCACGGAGGTGGTACCTATTTATCTACTCGCATTTGCATGCTTTCGAACTGCTAGGTTGGCAGGAGCTGGGACAAGCGACGGGAGCTCATTCCGTCGCGTGGATTCGATCTTACGACTGCTGGTCTTCTGACCTTGCAGCACAGAGGCTTCTGCGGTTTAACCCGCAGCACCACCACGTCCCTTTGAGGTGTGTTAGTAGTATCAAATTACACTTCACGGATTTAGAGTCATTTGCTTTTGCCTAATTCTATAGAAAAAGGAATGCCAATTGCTCTGCCACCGTTTTAACCCATGGCCTATAGGCTGCCATAATTACCCTACATTTACCTGGACTTCTACTGTGCCTGTTTCTAGAAGCAGCTGGCCTAGAAGCAATAACAGCCCCCTTCTCACCTTTTAATTCCCTGGCCCTAAGATATCACTGTGACAACACAATGACACACAATTGGTCTCAGGTTCTGCACTGAAGTATCAGGGAATGAGATGTTGCTGACCTGGCAACCATAGTACAGGGGTACAGTGCCAAGGAATTCCACCCAAATAGGCAAATGACTTTTTGGCAGACAAAGATTGCCTCTTTCTGACCCAACTGAGAGCAAAGGTTCCCATTCCTTCTTTTGTAAACAAAAAACAAACAAAACAAAAAAAGCAAAAGATAACCAAAACTCCAGACACATTCATCTGCTAGGAAATATGAATGGTGATATTGATGGCTGATAATGTGTTGAGGGCAAATATAAAATAAAGGTTTTGATGAAACTCAAGCAAGTCAAGTCCTGTTCAGATGGCATTTTGTGCTAAGAGAGTGGCTAGTCTGTTGTCACTCACACAAAGTAAAAGGAGAAGCTCATCAAGCCAGGTTGGCTTTCCAGGTGAATCAGAATCTTGATTTCCTCATGCTCTGGCTCACCTGGGCAGCCTTCTCCCCTTTCTAGACCTGTTGCTTCACATCAGTAATGTAACATAGTTCAGTGGTTTCGGTACCTGGGAGTTCGATTCCCCACTGTGCCTCCTAGTCAGGGGCTGGACTCAATGATTCATAGGGCCACATTTCCAGCTCTGCAGTTCTAAGATGATGCAGATGACATGTGTGTATGTGTAGCTTACTCTCTTTCTTTGCATGTTTAGCCCACCCAGACACTGCATGAATTTCTATCTTTTACTTCTATCATCTGCTTATTAAATTTGAGATGATGTTCTGATATTCAGGCAGGAATAACTGTCAAACGAAGGCAACGTAAGTATGAATAATAACAGAGGGAGAAAGAAAGGAACTGAGCTGGGTATCATTAGTGCAATGAAGAAGAAATCAGATTGCTAAGAGGAAATGCAAAAAGAATGAAAAGCTCAACCAAATACTTTGCCCTTAGTTACCCAACAGAGCTGAGGTACAGTGACAGCTCATGTGATGATGGTGGTGATGGTCATCATAATCGTGGTGATGAGGTAGACTGTGATGTCATTATCAACACTTCCATGGGCATTAATGAACAAAACAACCACAGTGAATCCTATTAAAGTGTAGATAACTGCAGCTGAGAGGTGTAAAGGCAATGAAGCAGAAAAATGACAGATCTAATGCCAAATATCAAAACTAGATTATAGTCATTCCTAATTTAAACAAGAGATGCCATGGGTGTCTATGATTCAATGCTTCAGAATATGACGTTTGGCAAATTGTGATTCATCTTAAATATGAGATGAATCTGGTGTCTCCTGAATTCTTCTTCACCTTGCATTTTAATATAGAGAAGAAGACGTAAAACTTCTTTCTCCACTGTGTATCTTCCCAACACAGCTCCTTGGTTACTTCTCCCATGTATCAGTGGTGGGGCAGGAGTGAGATCTATCTTCCCATTTCTTCTCTTTTTTATCACCTGAAAAACTGAGAGGCTGACAATTCAAGTGCCAGAAGCCTTGGAAAATATACCTATATCTTTCAAGGCTGCTAGTAATGAGGCTGGATAGCTCAGTGGTTTAGGTATCTAGCTGCGGAGGCAGAGGTTGGAAGTTCGATTCCCCACAATGCCTCCCATGAGTAGAGTCAACCTGTGTGGCCTTGGACAAACTGCACAGTTCCAGGGCACCCCCCGAAGAAGGGAATGGTAAACCATGTCTGAGTATTCTGTACTTGGAAATCTCTGAAAAGGGTTGTCATATGTCAGAACTAACTCAGGTGTAAGAGTTTGTGACCAAGACCAAAGCCCTCCACGCTATGGTTTTCCAGAATTTTATGAATACGCATGAAAACTAGACAATGAAGAAAGCTGGCAAGGAAAACTTTTTTTTTTCATAATGTGGCATTAGAGGAAAACCTTATAGATACCATGAACCATCAGAAAGACAGATAAGTAAGTGCTAGAATGAATCAAGCTTGAACTCTCTGAAATCAAAATTGACTAAACAGAGGCTGTTGTACTTTGGACATATCCTAAGAAGGCAAGATTCACTGGAAAACAAAATAATGCTGGGAAAAGTTGAAGGCAGCAGGAAAAGAGGATGAACTGAGCAGCGCTGTTGATTATAGGGCCTTTTGGAAGTAATTAATTCACAAGGTTGCCATAAGATGAAAGCAATAGACAATGCAAAAAACAACAACACCCCAACAATAAAAAACAAGGACTATCTGGGTTATTGGAATAGCACCATAGCAGGTGATATATGAAAAGAGAGGGGAGAGAGAGAGGTTGACAAGGAGTAGGAGAGAGAAAATGAGAGAGATTCATATCACTTATCTTCCATTAGAGCAGTTAAGAGCACATTTGGGGAACAGAAAGGGTGGCTGACATGGTTCTAGAAGTGGGATTGAGCCTCATCATACCAAGATCATTCCATTGGGGGCACAAGGCTAGATCTGGTTCTCACTTGGACTCAAAATAAAGAAAACTGAAAGGAGGGGACAATTATAAAACTAACCAGAATGAGGAGTTTGAGTACTGTCAACAGCAACATCAGAGTCCAGGAGCCATAGGAGATAGATCACCTGGAAGATATTTTATGATCATGCTGACCCAGAAAGTAATGGCTTTCATTTGCAGAAGTGGTGACCAAACTATTCAGAACTGATAATCAGGCAGAATGATTGACTGATTTAAAACATTTCCAAACAACTCCTCCATGCATGAGAGATCTCACACAAGTAGCAAACAGAGAAACATATTAGACCTGTAAGAACTAAATCATTACAATAGAACTGGAAGGCATAACTGTTCAGCCATGAAGCAATACAATCAACTTAAAGTATCTGGGCATTTTAAAAGGTTTTGACTTGGCACCAAAAAGAATAGAGTTATTGCCAGTTGTAGTTCCTTCAGGAAAACATCCCAGACAGCTTTTTTTGGAAATGAAAATGAACTTTGCCTAGCTATTGAACATGGACAAGGGCTTCCTCTGGTTATCTTAACACAAGGACAGCATGACACAGAAAGAGCCACAATTTCAGATATTTCATGCCCAAACCATTTAAAGTATGCTGCTTATACTATGACACTATCTAGGCAATTTACAAGTTAATTATGCAGGCTACACGTTGCCCCTCCAGCAAGCTGGGTACTCAACTTATCAACCTCAGAAGGATGGAAGGCTGAGTGAACCTTGAGCCAGCTACCTAGGATGAGCAGAGTTTTGACTGCAGTACAGCAGTTTAACCACTGTGCCACAAGGCTCTTAGTTCTTAGGGCTTCAAACACCTAAATTTTGGTTCAGTTACAAAGGACGAGCCACTGTCATTTCTACAGAATTGTTGTAATATAATTCTGCATGTATAAATCAGCCAAAATTCTATCAACAGCTCTTGGATGGTTTAAGCGCATCCCAACCCCCCCCCCCCACCACCACCACCACCCATATAGCTTGCAACACTTAATATTGTCAGAGCATATCTCACTAAAGCCAGAGTCTTCTTGTCTAAAAAATGGTGCAAAAAGATGGATTACATACAAGTAAGACTGTCAAACCTGCAGCAGAAGCTGTCGTTGTTATATGCCATCAAATCAGAACTGACTTATAGCAACCATAATAAGGCTTTCAAGGTGAAACATATAAGGAGTAGTTTTATCAATTCCACACCCCCTGTGAGTTTCCATGGCTGAGCAGGGATTTGAACCCAGGTCTCCTGAGTCCATGTCCATCACTCTATGCATTACACCACATTAGTAGATGATTAATATTTTGCAGGTATCCAGGGACTAACAGGTCTTTGGGGTGTATATGAAAGAGACAGATGTACAAAACATAGTCACAAAATGCAAATGTTTGAAAATCATTTTTGCAATTATTATAAACAGAGGACCAGTGTGCACTACATCAAATACTAAAGCAAAACATTCATATCAAACATTCATACTTCAAATAGAATTGTACATGATGGTGTACAGGGTTAAACAAATCTGTTTCTTCATTGTTTTCTGTTCTGCCAAAATGGAATTTGAATTGGAAGGTAAATCACTACAACCTACAGTTTTGAAACGGAATTCTGGTTTTCTATTTCTTCCAGTTAACCTTATTGTCCACAAACTGGTCACAGGTTTGAAATGTTAAGTGACATTTGTCATTCTCACAAAGTAAGAAAAGACAGGAACAATATGCAGGTCTACTTTATATAGTAACCAACTGGGATGAATTCTGTCACAAGGCAGCCAAGTAACATATTTCAATGTTACCAGAAATGATATGATACAGATGGCAATATAGGGCAATTGTACTTTCTGTTTCTTCATAAGAGTGGATTGTTGTCCTACATTGAATCATTGAGTGAGGCTACTTGAGGGATGCTGACACAATCAATGATCTTTTTTCCCTTAAAGGGAATAAAAACAAGTTCAGAAATGCTGTGAATAATATTATCCTCTTTTATGCCAGTCTTCTCATCAGATTACAATGTGGTCATAGAAAGTGATGCCAGATCATTTTTAATTGTTTAAAGAAGATTTTTAAGTATCAATATACCACCAGCAAGCATGGAGCTTACACATTCTAAAATTAAATTGATTAATGTCATTCAAATTATAAAATTTAGAAGATCATTTTCCCTGGATGTTTGAGAGGTAAATGTCCCCACCCCCAAAAAAAACCACAAATATGGGGGAAGCGATTAAAAAGATGGAAGTACATTTTGATTAAATGAAAAAAGATCTGTATTATATAGTTTTCTTCTGAGAAAATGTTATGTATTCAAAGATAATAGCTGAAATCCTGTCGACAGAAGTTATGCCACATAAGGCTGATGGTACAGTCATTGTGGAGCTTCCCTTCTATCACAGCTGTTTCTTGTGCTAAAAGAGTATGAAAGGACTCCATGTCAAAGGTGGCTATGGTACAGATGGCACCCATTCTTTCTCAAAAGATACAGTTGAAGCAATGCTGCAATACATGTTTGAATCCTCTTCCTTGAAAACGTTGAAAGGAGCGTGGGACTGTGAATGCTGTGCTATCACACATCTATCTAGAACATCCCAGACAGCTTGATAAAACAGTGTCGAAACAGAAAGGCATTGTCAGTGGTTGAAAGTGGAGGTGATGATGTAACCTACAATCACATATATCTCTAGGAGAGAAAATAGAAATGGTCTCTGACCTCTGGGGACAGAGTCTGCTTGTTTGGAAACTGAATGATGACCAGCATTAACTCTCACAAATTATCGTTCACAACAGCTGTTGTTTGTGCAGCACTGCTGGTACACATCACTGCATGACAGTGGTGTCTTACATAGGCTTTTCATGCTGCCTACGTAAAAGCCCAGAATGTGGCCCCATCCTGCACAGCTATTTGCTGACCTGCCTGATCACAGGATTGTTTGTCAGTATTTTGGAATCGTATTATTAGAGATGCTGCTGAAACTCAGAACTGATTAGTTCATATATTTGCTTTGAATCTATTAGGTGCATGCTTTCTAAAGGTGTAATAAACTCAGAACACATTTCAAGAAACAATAATATTTTCACAATTTTCAAATTAAGATTGAGTAAGCATAGATTTGTAACTTTTTTGTCTGCGTGATTTGCATTGAATAATAACCAAAACTGTTGGCTTCATTTTTTGGGAGGTCCTTTGGCAAGGTGCCTTCAGTGGACATCCTCCTTTCTATAGCACTGCTTTAGCTCACTGCCCACAGAGAGAACGTAAGGGAAGTAGAAGACACTGCTCCATCTCTTGTTCTTGTCATTATTTGAAGTAATGGCATGTGACTGGGCTTTCAGTGAAAATATGTGTCCGCATAGTGAGGAATAAATAGAAAGAGACCTTCATGGGTTACTTAAACTACCCTTTACCTGACATTCCTGCAATCTTAGAGTAACAGAAAGCCAAGGTATGTCCTCTTAGGGTTTCCTTCATCTTTTAGCATTCTCTCTCAGTATCTCTTTTGGAGAAAAGATACCTAGACATTATTCCTGGCAGGCTGGGCCAGCCATGAGACCCTGTATCTCCACCTTAGCTACTTAAAACCATCTTTCCTAATATATTTCCTATAATAAACACTAGTGCTCTCTCCACACACCCCTCCACCAAATAAGAAGTCTGGATGTGATTACTTTACAAGGCTAAAGTGTGCTTCACCAAATATTCTGATACTTCAGAGGGCAAAGTCTACTACTTAATACAGTGGCAAGCTCATTCAGCTAACAGGTATTACTTGCACATTCAATGAGGAAATGTGAACAGGTAGTGACAGTAAGAACAAGGATGAAAAAAGACCAGGAAGCTCCAAAGAATAGATGCAGAACCCTGGCTCAGCTGTGGGACCTGGCAAGTGTTCAGTGGTGCTTACTCTTCATCCAGATTTCACCATTTTTTTAATGCATGCTCTTTCTGCTGCAAGCCTTATGTTTAAGGACATGTAAATGTTCTGTGAGTAAATTTACAGAGGAGGCATTTACTTTAACCTTTTATAGTTTAAACATTTGAATATGAAACCATAAAACAAGAATTTTTCATACTGAAAATATTGCTACACTGATAGTAATTTTAGTGACTGTATAAAAGACATAAATTGTTGCTTTCTTGTTTCACACAGCCTAATCTGATGCATACTCCCAGGTATGTGTGTACGAGTAATTGCTGACTTGGTGTTGGAGTAAAAACTGAAAAAGAGCTGCTGTGCCTTTGTCATCTCTCTGCCAGTGCACATGAGTTACCCAGAGTCCCACAAACAGACTGAATGACTGCCTCTTCCTCCAAATCTTTCTTCTAATAGTAACCTCCCCAGCACTTCCCTCAATCTGCCTCAAAAGGAAGGTGCAGCAGTCTCATCTTCAAGAGTACTTGTTTGAATGCTGCTGCCACCACCTGTACATTGGTGCTGTGGCAATGTATAATCCCAGACATTTTGCTATTTGAACCAAAACACAAGATAGCAATGCTTCTCCAGGGTCATGTTCAAAAGTTGTCTGGACGGGCAGTGAATTGTTATTTTAATACCGTTAATTCATCTGAGGCAACAAGCTGATTTAGTACAAGCTGACTTGGGTACCCAAGTCAGATATTACGCTACACACTGCACATCCTTCCAACAAGGGAACAGATAAGAAGGTTAGGAAGACCAGCTAGGAGGCTGCCACACCAGCACTCAAGTTTTGTAATTTGAGGAACATTCCTTTTTCTCCTAAGGAACTTGCTAAAATACTCAATGAAGAATTTTATGGACCTGCAACTTTCCTCACCTACAGTGAAGAGCAAATCACTAAACTCCCTTCTTCATGTCTCTTTAATCTGAGTATAATATTTTCTGTATTCTTCCTTTTGAGAAGCAAAGCACACAAAACAAAGCAAGCATAGAAAATCAGGCTAATTATTTAAAAAGATGGCACCAACTTATTTGATGCTTCAGAAACTTAAATAAAACAGCATTCATTCTAGCTTTCAACGACTTTAGGGGCAAAACAATACAAATTTTGTGCAAAGCTGTACTTTTTAAAAGAATTATCTTAGAGAGAAATGGAAGAAAGATTCCAAACCTGTACCAAGTGACTTAAAGGGATGTGGTGGCGCTGCGGGTTAAACCGCAGAAGCCTCTGTGCTGCAATGTCGGAAGACCAGCAGTCGTAAGATCGAATCCACGCAACGGAGTGAGCTCCCGTCACTTGTCCCAGCTCCTGCCAACCTAGCAGTTCGAAAGCATGCAAATGCGAGTAGATAAATAGGTACCACCACGGTGGGAAGGTAACGGCGTTCCGTGTCTAGTCACGCTGGCCACCTGACCATGGAAACTGTCTTCAGACAAACGCTGGCTCTACGGCTTGGAAACGGGGATGAGCACCGCCCCATAGAGTCGGACACGACTAGACTAAATGTCAAGGGGAACCTTTACCTTTACCTTTACCAAGTGACTTAGGCTTAAATTAGAAGCAGAACTGCTCTCAACAGAAGTAAAATCAAAGTAAAGCAGATTGTTAATATGGATATAAAATAAGAATTAAGAAAGGTATTATTAAGATTGTGAAGAAAATAAATGTCTGGTGGAAAATAAGGAAGTAACAATGTTAAAGACTTACTGTTTTGCGAAAGAGATAATAAAAAGTTATTTTGGTTATATGCTAATATTGTGATAATTATTTACTTATTTTTATAATTTCTTTTTAAAATGCAATAAAGATTAAAAGTTAAAAAAACAAGCTGTACTTTTTAATTTATTATTATTATTAGTAGTAGTAGTAGTAGTAGTAGTAGTAGTAGTAGTAGTAGTAGCAGTAGCAGTAGTAGTAGTAGCAGTAGCAGTAGCAGTAGCAGTAGTAGTAGTAGTATACACAAAACATAATTCTTACCAAAGCATGAACTCAATTGAGAGCACTTGAAAATATTTTGCCATCCTTACCTTCTTGGGTGTTAGGGCTAGACAAGTAAGGATGTTAGATGCCCAGTTTCTGCTGCCTGTTTCACTCTTTCTGGTTATTTCACAACAGCTTCCCAGTTTCATGTCAAACTAAGCGTAACATAGGGCTCATGAAAACCGCTGATCAAAGACGGGAATGTAGTGATGCATGACATGGTAATGCCAGAGAAGACACATTCCCAAGATGCATTTAATGTGCATGAACAAAAGTTTGTATATAAGAACAGATTTCAAAGTCATTCATTTGAGCATATAATGTAGAATTTGTCACTTGATAAGCTGATTACTGTTTCTTGTTAAAGTAAGTTCACCCATCACTAGAACAAATCTTTGGTCACTTTGCTTCATATCATAACTCAAATCATAACAACTCAAATGTTTTCTTCAAGGATTTTGAAAACAGCACAGGATGCAATTTTTAATCAAGTTTGGTTGACTTTTAATTCTTCTTGCCCAACTTGTTCTACAAAAAAACATGATGTAGAGAAAAATGAAATTCAAATTTGTTTTCTTTGTTTGTGTTTGTTTGTTTGTTTCTTTCTTTCTTGTTTCTTACCCGACTTGTCTGGTATCTGTCCAGTACCTCTCCTAGAAAGCAGCATCCTTAACTGTTGGGTGACTTACTGATCCTAGTTTTTCTTTTCAGAAAAATTGTGATGATCCCATTAGTCCTCATAGCAAACCAAAGATATTATGAATATCTTGAAGTAAATTTAAATTATAGGGAGAGTGCTGAATGACTAATTGTTAAATAATAAAAAATCAGAAGAAAGATAGCTGCACAAATATTAAGTAATTTAAAAAATGCATATTCTAAAATGAACACCAGCTATATACTATATTATGTAACAAAAAATTCTAAATAACTTCATTTTATTTTATTGTTTTTATGCCATCCTTCTCCAGAGGGCTCAGTAAAAAGTAATAAATTATGGTAAAACTTCAAAACATTATTTAAGATAATTACGATGTACTACTTTAGAAAGTCATCATTTATATTTCATTTTTTATTTATGTACTTAATTTATATCCCATCTTTATCCCAAGGGAGCCTACACTGTATTTTAAAACACAAGTAACAGAACAACTAAAAATACAATAAATTCATTGTTCTGTGCCATCAGGTCCCCTTATGGTGAGCCTATAAAGGAGTGATCTCCAAAATGTCCTGTCTTCAACAGCTCAGCTCAGTTCTTCTAAACTCAAACCTGTAGATTCCTTCAGTCAATCCATCTCATGTTTGATTTTTCCTTCTTTCTTGTTGCCTCAGGACAACCACAGATTCATTATTTTTGCCTCCAGAGAGGGTTCAGGCTTGATCTGATCTGGGACACACTTGTTCATTTTATTGGCAGTCCAAGCTACCCACAAAGCTCGCCTCCAGCACCATATTTGTTTTCTTCCTGTCAGCTTTCTTTGCTGTTCAGCTTTCATGACCCATACATAGTGATCTGGAATAAAATATTGTGGATGATGTTGGTCTTTCTTGATCTCCAGTAAAATATCCTTACACTTGTTGGTCTTTTCTAATTCCTTCATTACTGCCCTTCCAAGTCTCAGTCTCCTTCTGATTTCTGGCCTGCAGCCTCCCTTCAGATTGATGATTGAGCCAAGATATACAAAATCTTTAACCATTTCAATTTTTTCATTGTCAACATTAAAGCTGATGTTTCTTCCACCAATATTCACTCCTCCTTCATTTGAATCTTGCATTCTAGGGGATAAAAACTCTTGACTGATACTTTTGCCTATAGAAAACCATTCTGTATCTCCATATTCTGTCCTAATGGTAGCTTCTTGTCCACAATACAGCTTATGCATAAGGACAATCAAGTGCTGAGGCACACCCATTTTTCAGAACAACCCATAGTTTTTCATGATCCACATAGTCAAAGGCTTTGTTGTAGTCTATAAAGCACAGACTGATTTTCTTCTGAAACTCTTTAGTGTACTCCAGTGCATTTTAAAAGATAAAAAAGACAAACCTTCCATTAAAAGCTCTTCCTAGAAGCAATTTAACTTATTAAAAGCCTGCCTAAGAAGAAAGGTCTTTGCCTGCTGGCAGAAGGACAGCAGGGAAGTGGCCAGCCTGGTTTCTCTTGGACAGGGACTTCACAGCCTGGGAACAGCCACTGAAAACGCCCTCACTTTTGTTCACCCAAAAGGTGGCTTTCCTCCCTGTTCTTTTGATCTAATGTTCTTATTACCATCTATACATTGATAGACAAACTTTATTCTGCTCAGTTCAGAACTGGCTTAGTAAATATATACTTTCTCCTAAAACACAGGGGAAGGAGATTTCAATTGTTTTTGAAGAATGCTTGTGCAGGAGGGCTTTAGTCTATTCTGCTCAGTGACAGTATGTCAGCTACAGCCCTTCTTCATAGACCTCATGCGGGAGGGTGAAATTTGTAAAATGCTTCCTGAATTGCAGCCATGTCCAACAGACACCAGAATGGGAAAGAGAGCCTCATCCATTCCACTTCTTTCCCATATTAGGAGCAGACAATATTTTCCATTTGAAAGAATTCTGCTATTTGGATAGCTTAGCTATTTGGATAGCTAAGCTGAAATATTGACTAGAATGGTGGAGCAGTCTTAATGTGCAAGTATTTTGCCTGTTTCTCTTGGCTTCAAAGTTCTCTTTTGCATGAACTTTCTTTCTTTTTTCACCAAGGGATCATCTGTGCCTGCGATACAAACAACAACCTGATTAATATGGTTTGACTTCTTAATTGTGCAAAGGGACCAATTATACAGCATTATTAGGATGTACCTTTGTCCCTGTAGAGTTTGAGACTGAGACTGGTATCACAGCAAGCCATATATTATGACAAGTATTCTTCAGGGTTTGGATTAGGTGATTGAAAATTGTTGAAATAATAAAATATAAATAGGGCGGCTCTCATACCTTGTAATTAATGTAATACACTTACACAAGAATGCACAAAGCCTGTGCAAATGTCAGCAGGGGCCTCCTGTTGACAGTGCAAGCAGACATACCAGAGGTTAACCCCAGTACTAAGTGAGAATCAGCTAAGAAATTAAAATTGCATACCAATTACTGCCCCTTTACATGCTGTTCCTACAGAAAGGGCTGCACTCCTGTCCCCATCCAGTGATGTAGTAGTAAGTTTGAATGTGGAGGCCCTCATGATATCAGTCCTGATGGATCCATCCCAAAGGATAACCCAAAATTGCAGTCATTACACATGAGGGGTGGCAGATGGTATCATAATCAGTGCTAATTAAAATGTCTTGGCACTTTAGTCCTGCAGGTCTTAGCACTACCACAACATGAGTCCTACTCCCCAATCTCATGAATGACAACTAGTCCCAAGCACGAGGTCACACACTGAGCTCTGCAACACCAACCACACAGTGTTCCAAAAAGTACAACTGGGTATGTGCACAGAGGTCTGCACATTTAGGCTGTACAACTGCATCCATGCTCAAGTGGGTGGACACAAGGAGTAATCAGCCTGCATAATGTAGCCCTGCAACCCTCTCAGTGCATAAGTAAGTAATGCATGCAAGGAGGTAAGATCATCCCACAATAACCCTATCTCATGAATATCACACAAAGTGATGTGACTCTAATTCTTTCATATGCTACATGCAAACTTGGAAGTGAGGAAAGAGAATGCAAATCTTGATATATGCCTTGTGTGTTACTGTGTGATTATGCTGTCACACAAAATGCAAAGGTTTTCTCTCATTTGTAAAGGAAGCTGCTGGCTGGCTGCTACCTGAAAACTGGTGGCTACTTGGAGCAACCAGCGTTTGTGTTACACTTGGATGACTGGGTCAATGAACACAGGCTGAGGAACAGAGGTTCAAATGTGGCTGGATAAATACTGTACTCAGAATTCTTATTATAAGGACGTACTGCACATAAAGGGAATGAGTGTGCTAATTCTCTCCTCCCATCTCGTTCTTGTCGTCTTCTACATGTGCAGATTAATTGTCAGAAAGAAAGTCTATCTCCTCCTTGAAATTATTGAATCCTGCTTCTCCCAAGTTCTTAAATGGCAAGAAGAGCTGTTGTCAAGAGAGGAAGCTCTCCTTTGTAGAGAGCTGCCCTCCCCTTGTAGACAGCAATGAAAATAGTGAAGCGAAAGAGCAAAGCAAACATGCTTCTCTCCACTGACCTGTTTGGGCAAAGAGTTGATGCACAAAGCCTAAAAAGGTTTGAGTTTCAGTGCTGGCTTTCACATGATTGCAGGGATGAGGGCTGACTGATTCTTTTTCAAGACTAATTTGACATGCTTGCTTACCTCATATGTCTATAAAGTAAGCCTTCAACATCTGTTACTTTCTCTTCAAAAAGAAAGCCAGATTTGAAGCTTTCTATGACATGAGTATGACATGCAATTCATACCTTTGGGGGAACAAGTATTCTGGTATTTTCTGTAAAATTACAAAGACAGGGAAAGAGGGAGAGAAAACAGATGTTTAAGAGGAAAATTTTTAGCCTTCAAGTAAAATGATAGGTTCAGAAACTAGCAGAGACATGTGGGAGTGGGGCTATTCTTGTGTATAGCAAAGACGAAGATCACCTTCACACTACAGAACTCTCTGTCCTTTCATATTATACTCTGTCATCACCTCCCTGCCCTCTGCATCACACTTTTTTCTTCCTCCTTGGCAAAAACTTGACTGTGCAAAACCCAAATGTAATGGGAACACAATAAGTAAATTACATTATACTACTGTTGCACGTACCTCCCTGAGCCAGCAGGACTTCCAGGAGCTACACTTAAATGAGCCTGATTTTCTTTGGAAATGTTTCGCCATAGATGAATTGGTGTCTAAGTATACATATTGAGCCACAGATTACATTTTGCCACAGATGAATTGATGTATAAATATACATATTGAGCACAGCAGGGGGCACATAGCTTACACATCTTTGTCAGCTAATGCACTCTGCCATATCAGATTTCCAGAAAAAGGCATCCCTCAAAAGAGAGTTCTAGCTCTAAAGCCTAGCTGTTTGACTAGTCTCACATAAAAACAACAGTCTTTTCTATCTCACAGATACAGCTTTTGCTTATATCATCCGTCACGGGTGGAGGTAGAAGGGAGAGAAATGCATACCTTTGCCAAAGTGTTTCTCACCGTCCAGAAATATCTCTCCAGCTATTTTCCAGTCATGGGCCATTTACCTGTAATCTTCTGAACAAAAGGAAGGACTTGTATTGCTGTCCACCTCACAGGAACACATAAATTAAATAACCTAACATTGACAATTCAGACATAGTGCAGGTTTTGTCATCACAGGCTTTATATTATTAGATGAAAACCAAAGAAACCTCAAGTAAATTGTGCTAGGTGTAGGGCTACTAAGTCAACAGCATCCTACACCCTGAGATTTCAGAGAACCAAAGGGCAGAACATTTGGAGTTTTTGCAGTCTTGCATGCTGCCTCTTTGCAGTCTTGCATGCTGCCTCTTTGCAGTCTTGCATACTGCCACAACAGTAGTTGTGGCTGAGAGGGATCTTTATGGGCTGTGGGGACTGTCGATCTATCCAGCACTAACCAATAATTCTGACTCTGATTCAAAGAGAGCCACACCTCTCTGCACTTTCTTTCCCTCTCAAGAGACTGTTGAGGCCTGTTGCTCATAGCAGTCATGTCTATTTAGCTTGATGTTTGACCTGTTCAATTGTAAGTAATGAAACCTTTTTAGTTTTCCCTCTCACTAATATCTCAGAGTGAGTTATTGAGAGAGACTGTAAGTGCCAGCAAAAAGGGTGGACTACTCTGGGGTGAACTACTCTGGGTAACTTAGAACTAATCCTACTCTGTGAATCCTGCACTTCTTCTGCGCAGCTAGAGTAACTTTACCAAAATCCAAAATGTTGCAACAAAAACTGGGATGTCATGCAACAGGCCCTTGTTATATCAAAGAAGTGAGGCAGGTTAGGGTTGGGAGAGGAGATTCCTCTCACCCACCACAGGTTTGTGCCACTGCTGCCAGGGCTTATGTGGCAAATAGCCTCATGAATCACAGTGTTGACACATACACATCCCTTCATACTGAGCTATTGAACTCTAGTGCCAGCTAAGAATGGCTGAGGTTCCATATCTAGGCTTTAAAGCCACCTTAGTCACAGAAACTGAACTATCACCACCTTCAATAATGCTCATCTTAAGACTTGTCTCTTTGCCTAGAGACCTAAAGAAGCACAACAGTTCCCAGATTTCAGCTAGTGCCCCAAGACCTAGCAATGCAAACCAGGGGGTACATTTCAATTTCTACTGCATTGCCTGAGTTCTTGCAAGACATTCAAATTAATTCTGAGTACTCCTCAAAATCCTGCATCCAATTGGTATTCCATACCAGAGCAGGACCACTGAATTAATTCCTGGATGGTAAATCAACACTTACATAAAGCCTATTAACTCAGTGGGAATACCAGTTGAATTCAGGCCAGAATTGTAGGAGCTCTGAGTAGTGGACAGAGGGCCATCTGCTTATTCATCCAAGTAAGTTCTCACCAGCTGCTTACAATTCAAAGACAGAGTTCAGCGTCATGCTTTTTGCACTTCCTGTCCACTTCTAATTTCATGATGACGGTTAATAAAATTATATTCCTGATATTAACCAATGCATAGGATCCAGGATCTGTTATTGAAGGGCTTTGTTCATGGAATGTGCCTCTGTCCAATTTTTGGTGAGGAGGATCTTTCTCCCTGTGTGCTGCAGCTTACCCCATTCATCGGTGATGCTTGAAGATGAAGACAAGGCATTTCCATGCTGTCAAACGAGCACCTTCCTGTAGATCCTCACCCATCTTGGCTATTAACATCTGCCAAGGAAATAATGGTAAAACAGGGCACTCATATCGTCAATACATCCCTTCAGGAAGACTACATGCCTTCCTGTTTTAAAAAAACTATAATAAGACCCCTTCCTAAGAAAACCACCATGGCAACAGATGAATTAAGTAACTATAGACCCATTGCAAACATCCCATTTCTGGACAGGTTAAGAGAGAAGGTCATAAATGATCAGCTGCAAGGGTTCTTGGATGAGACGGATAGTCTAGGTCCATTTTAATTAGGGTTAAGGGTGCATCACGGGATGGAGACAGCACTGGTCGCTCTGCAAGATAATCTCCTAAGGGACGGTGACAGGGTATGTGTGTAACCTTGCTGGTACTCCTAGATCTTTGGTGGCTTTTGATACTTTCAACCATGGTATCATTCTGGTATTGAGTTCTGCTCTTCACTGGTCCCTTTCCTTCCTTGATGGCCGATCCCAAATGGTACAGCTTGGGGATTTTGTTTTGACCCCATGGGACCTCTACTATGGGGTCTCAGAAGGGTCTACCATTTCCCCAATGCTTTTAATATCTATATGAAGCTGCTAGGAGATGTCATTCAGAGATCTGGAGTGCATTTCCACCAGTATGCTGGAGACATACAGCTTTCTCTCTCCTTTGCTTCATCTGTAGAGAATGCTGTTCAGGACCTTGAGTGCTGCCTGACATTGGTTATGAACTGGATGAGGGCTAACAAACTGAAACTGAATCCTGACAAAATGGAGATCATGCTTTTAGGCAACTGGTTTAAGGGAAATCTACCTGACCTAGATGGGGTTACACTCCCTCTGAAAAACTGGGTGCACAGCTTTGGGGTACTCCTAGACCCAGCACTTTCTATAGAGGCTCAAATATTGAGCAGTTGTGCCCCTACCTGGATAAGAGGTGTGTAATAGCAGTAGTGCATGCACTGGTAATCTCAAAAATAGACTGCTGCAATGCTCTTTACATAGGGTTGCCCTTGAAAAAAGTACAGAAACTTCAGCAGGTCCAAAATATGGTGGCCAAACTGATCCTTTGGACTAGCAAATTTATTTATTTATTTATTTATTTGTTTGTTTGTTTGTTTGTTTATCAACCCACCTTTCACCTTAAAAAGGACCCAAGGTGGCTTGCAACAATTAAAAGATAGCATTTAAGTTAATAACAATGAGTATACGATATCAAAAGGATCCATGAGCATAATAACAAAAAACATAAGCAACACCAAAATACATTCAATGCAGTAAAGTACAACAAACCATTTTAAAAATCCCATTCAGCAGCCATTCAGTTAGGGAAAGCTTGCCTGAAGAGAAACATCCTTGCTCTGCTAGCAGAAAGACAGTAAAAATTGGGCCAGTCTGGCCTCCTGTGAGAGGGGGTTCCAGAGTCTGGGAGAAGCCACAGAAAAGGCCTCCTCCCCAAAGTCCCCATCAAACACACCTGTGAAGATGGTGGCACCAAGAGAAAGGCCTCTCATGGTGATTTTAATACTTGAGCAGACTCATAAAGGGAGATGCGGTCCTGGAGATAGCTTGGACCCAAGCTGTTTAGGGCTTTATAGGTTAGTATTGTCACTTTGAATTCTGGCCGAAAACCGCTCGACAGTAAGTGGGGTGTCAACCTCAGTTAGCAATCTGGCTGCTGCATTTTGGATCTGCTGAAGTTTCCTGACACTTCCTATAGGCAGGCCCAAGCAGAATGTGTTACAGTAATCCAGTTGGAATGTAACTGAGGCATGTGTTACTGTGGCCAGATCAGACCTCTCCGGGAGCAGGCACAGCTGGCACACACTAGTATTAACTGTGCAAATGCACTCCTGGCCACCACCAAAACCTGGGCATCCAGACTCAGAGATGAATCCAGGCTGCACACCTGGGTTTTCAGGGGGAGTGTCACCCCATCCAGCACAGGCTGCATCCCTGTTCCCTGATCTGCCTTTCAACTCACCAGGAGCACCTCTGTCTTGTGTATATATCACGGTCTCGGCTCACCTACATTGGCTCCTTGTCAGTTTCCATTGCCCCCTTACCCCAGAATAAGGACGTGAGACAATTATTATGGAATAAACATGGGCCACACTTTATTAAATATTCATTAATGCCCTCAATAAAATGGGGGGGGGGGTCCTGCGGTAGTGCAGAATCAGGTTCTGCAGAGGGGTCTCAACAGACCCCTAACCAAATAATGGGCGAGTCCCAAGCCCCAAGTTCTCACGGTCGTGAAGACAGCAAGAACCCGGCTGGCACAAATTTGACCACCCACAGACCTCCAGCCCCCTTCTCATTGTTGACTGTTGGTCCGGGAGCAGCCCCAGCATATCTCCCCTCCGAGCACTGTAATCGCACAATCTGCAGCACTGGAAGATCAGATGAGCTATACTTTACCTGTGGTTGCGAGGGGACTCACTGAAACCTGTTCTATTGGCACTACCCACCTGTGTGACCAAATATAACCACCTATCAATATGCCATCGCTCCTAGACCAGTGTGGGATAGGCGAAAAATGCCCACGTCCAACAGCCAATCAGGAAGCGGGCCAAAAATTCCAAAAGGCGACCAGTAAAACGCACACTAGTATATAGGGCAGGCAGGTGGGTTGCCAGAAAAGAAGAGGCCTAAGGGAGGGGGGAACTTCCTTTAAATACCTTCCTCCTTCCCCTCTCCCTTCCCGGGTCACTCTCACGAGACAACTGCATCTCGTGATATCCCGGGAAGGGGATAATGGTGGCCCACGCTGGCGAAAGAATCTTGCCAGCGGACCGAACATTACTCCCTTACCCCGGAATAAAGACGCGAGACAATTATTATGGAATAAACATGGGCTACACTTTATTAAATATTCATTAAAGCCCTCAATAAAAGGGGGGGTCATGCAGTAGTGCGGAATCAGGTTCTGCAGAGGGGTCTCAACGGACCCTTAACCAAATAATGGGCGAGTCCTGAGCCCCAAGTTCTTGTGGTCGTGAAGACAGCGAGAACCCGGCCAGCCCAAATTTGACCACCCCAGGACCTCCAGCCCCCTACTCATTGTTGACTGTTGGTCCGGGAGCGGCCCCAGCAAATCTTCCCCCCCCAAGCACTGTAATCGCATGATCTGCAGCGCTGGGAGATCAGATGAGCTATACTTTACCTGTGGTTGCGAGGGGACTCACCGAAACCTGTTCTATCCGCACTACCCACCACAGCATAGGGACTAGCTGTGCTAAGTCCCATGCCCGCCATCAAGCTTCTCGAGCTCCGAGAGCAGGCCCCCCCCGAGGTCAGTTAGAAATATCTCCAAGCCCATGTCTGAGAGGTGCACGCCATTGTGCCGAAAAAGCTCAGGCCTATTATCGCAGATCTCCCAGTGACTAATCACTGATCAAAGGCCATTGCATACCGCTCTGCAAACTTCCCTGTTAACACTCCTCCTTGCAGTGTTAACATGCTGCACCTGCCGTTCATCCCGCCACACCAGCCGAAGGATGATCGTAGATCAAATAATACTCAGAGATGGATACGCTGCCCTCAGCCATCTGAGGTCATGAATGACATCCAATATCAAGGCCTTGCCCGCATGCCTGGCCAGATCGTTACTGCCCAAATGTATGAGCAATACATTGGGGGGTTGCGTGCCAAATGCAGCTGCTCTGCAAAATTGGCTCCACAGCATTCCGCGGATCCCTTTCGTATGATTTGGGCTCTAGCTCCAAGTCCCAAGTTGCTCCCCCATGCAGACTGAGCCGCATATTTTGCTGCCCAGAAAATGTAGCTGTGGCCAAGTATCATGACCTTCTGCCTTCTCCCCATCAATACTGGACCTGTAAAGACAAAAAGACCAGGCACCTGCCTAGACGTGAGGGAGTGCACGGACATATCTGCGATAAGCTGTAGACGACCAACACCCTAAACATTTAATGTCATTGGGATGATAACCTAGAGCGGCTGCAGTTGAAACTGCCCCAATTCTAAAAGAATGAGTACCAAACTTCAGTCCTTGAATCCCCACCTTGCCTAACGCCAAATCTGTCATTTTCCAAAACTGATATTTCGTTAAAGGGGATCCATCTTTGTGTATGAAAAAATAATCCTGCCCCTGCCCCCTGAGACCTAAATATGCACTTATCGCCTTCACCGGACAGATTATAGAGCAAGTAGCTAAATGAAGATCAGCTCCTCTACCGTGCTGATCTGCCTTGGATCGGTGAATATGAATCCTTACCGTATCCTCTTCCAACCTAACATCATACCATTGCAGGGCCACTCTCGTCAAATCGCCTTTGCCTGAAGCTACAACCTCACTGATCCTCAAAGCACCAAAGAATGTCAGTAACGATGCGGCCCTAAATAACACAGCCTCATATTCATCCCTACAAATAATCATCCATTGCTGGCAAATTTTTTCGAACAACGCTGGGGATATTGGTGCCCTGGCATCCTTAACCTTACCTCTTTCCTTACTCCAGCCTTTGATCATTTTCTTGATCCGAAAGTTGGAAGTATAATCTTTATACCCTTGAATCCTAGCATGAAAAGCTAGAGCTGACATCCTACCCTGGATGGATCCTGGCGCTAATCCCTTCCTGTTTAAATGCACTATGAATTGCTGTAGGTGTTCCACTGGAGCTGGCCAAATCAATTCCAAACCCACTAGTTTTCTGAACTCCTGGAACTCTATACTCACTGCCAGGTACCCTTTCAGCGTCCTCGGGGCCAGGGCCAAGCCTATCGCGCCAATTTCCCAGACCTCTGTGGGCAGTGTCACTGGAAATTTGCTGGCTCCTGGATCTAACTCCCTGAACTGAGTGATGTGTTGGCGTGAAAGGGCATCAGCCAAGCTGTTATCCAAGCCAGGAATGTGTCTTGCTTGGATCAAAACATTATACTTCAAAGCCCTCAAAATAAAGGCACGCACCAGTGCCATAACGCGTTCTGAGCGCGACATGAGGTTATTTATTATATAAACAACTGCCTGATTGTCACACCAGAAGTGTACTGCTTAATTAGCCCATTCATGCGCCCACAGCCAAAGGGCACCTACTATCAGAAAGAATTCCAAAAATGTGAGATCCCTAGTAATTCCTTGCTGGTGCCATTCTTCAGGCCACATCTCCGTGCACCATCTTCCTTTGAAGTAAATCCCAAAACCTATGGAGACTGTCGCGTCGGTCTGAACCTGAAATTCAGCCCTAAGGTTCATCTCGGTCCCCCAGAAGGATACCCCATTGAAATCAGCAAGGAACTGACTCCAAACTTTCAGATCCTGCCTCATGCCCCTTGGAACCCGGGTTCTATGAAAAGGGTGACGCAGACCTTTCATTGTGTCGCATAATCTACGCAGGAATGCGCAACCTGGGGCAATTACCCTGCATGCAAAATTCAAATGAACTACAATCTCCTGTAGCTCTTTCAATGATGCCTTCCTGCTTTCCATAAGCAGGCAAATTCGATTCTTAAGGGCCTCCAGTTTGTCCTCTGGCAACTGAGAGGCTTGTTGTCTGGTATCTAATTCTATTCCAAGAAACGTAAGTGAAGTAGGTGGTCCTTCTGTTTTTTCCTCGGCTAAGGGCAACCCCAACTCCTGCGCCATCATGTGGAAAGCTTCCAAAATAAATTTGCATTGTCCAGTGTTGCTTTCACCACAAAAAAGATAGTCATCCAAATAATGGGCAGTCTTCTTGCAACCTACTCTGCGCCTGAGCTTCCATTCTAAAAATGAACTGAAGCGCTCAACTGCTGTGCATGATATAGAGCAGCCCATTGGCAGTGCCCTATCGATATAATAAGAGCCTTGAAAATAGAAACCCAAAAGGTCAAAGTCCTGTGGGTGGACAGGAAGAATATGAAACGCTGACTTAATGTCACTTTTCGCAAGCTCCACCCCTATACCCCATCTATGGACCATGCGCACCGCCTCATCAAAAGAGGTGTAGCACACCGTGCAAAGTTCCTGCAGGATGGCGTCATTCACTGACCCACCTTCCGGATAAGACAAATGGTGAATAAGCCTATACTTTCCCTTATTCTTCTTGGACACCACGCCCAATGGCGATACCCGCAGGTTCTCCAAAGGGGCGTACTGATAAGGTCCCAGGACTCTACCTTCTATAACCTCCTTCTGTATTTTTGCCTTAACAATACCTTCCATGCCTTGTACTGACTTCAAATTCTTTGCGGAAAAGGCCTAGCGTTCTAACTCCTGTATTCTAAAACCTTCCTTAAAACCTTGTAACAAATACTGTGCGTCCATCTTCCTTGGATAATCCTGCAATCAGGCCACCAATAAAGATGCCTTAATTGGACTGGGGCCCTTTGTTAGAGGAACCCCTTCCACCATTAGCCTTTTTTTCACTGCGGTATCCTTATTGTTACTTCGTTGTGCTCTGGCCCTAAAACATGATGTGCTGGGATGCTGGCCCCCGCAGACTGAACACTCGTGCCTAAAGCGGCAGGCTTTGCGCGTGCATGTGCCCTTGGCATTATAATCCCAAAAGAGCAAGCGGGGTTGAACCACTTGCCCCGTGCCAGCACGGGGGCTTGGAGACGGACCGGGTTCGCGTATAAGATGCCCACTAGCAAACCTATCGCCCAAATTCGGCCTGGCAGGCGTCATAAACTGCAGCCAAAGGCCTGGCAGCAGTTCATCCCAGCGCAAATTTGGATGAATAGCACTCCGCATACGGAATGATTCATCATAGAGCAACCACGCCTGCCCCGTGAAGTCTATGTAAGCCCTATAGATCAAGTCCAAGTCCACGTTCAAGTTAATTGTATGGGCTAAAAGCCATCACAATTGTTTAAAATACAAATATGATCAAGTAAAATCATGATAAAATCACAGACATATAAAATAATAAGAGACCCTTCATATCTTGTCCCCTGCACAATTGATTGTGATGGCTCTCAGGAAATTAGCGCAGATGTTTCTGGCTGCTTTTGCAAACAGCGCCGTTCTGTATGTAACATATGGGTCACAGTCCAAAAGTAACCTGACCACCTTTATCTGAGGGCTTTCCTCCTGTAGGGCAACCAAAATGTTACCCAGGAACTTTTCTCTAGGGTTTTGATACAGCTGACAGTTGAGTAAGTAGTGGACAACATCCTCTATCTCACCTGCTCCGCAAATACATAGCCTTAGATGCTTAGGGACATTCATGTACCTGCCGTCTAAGACAGTGGTTGGCATGGTTTGAAAATGGAGTTCTGTGAATGCGGTTCTCAAGGAGGCAAACGTAAGTGTATGTAAGTATTGCGCCTTTGAGTGGTTTGTTTTCAGCAGATGGTACCAGTGAGAGAAATTTGAAGAGTCTATTAAGGCTAAGTCCTGGTCATTATCCAATTTGTAGATCCAGTCCCTCAACATTCTTTTAACCCCAGAAAAAAACAAAAATGTCTGTGGAGAGGGATTTAGATTTTAGTAGGGTTTGAACTGAAGTTGCCCAGCCGCCACTCTTCCCTTGCTCTCCATACAGCGTTTAGGTAGACGGTGATCGGACATATCTATCACCCTCTTATAGTAGGAGAATATAGCTAGAGTTGCCCTGGCTTTAATGGACACCATGCCTGTCTCTGTTCTAAGAAAAGCTGCTGGAGTCCCCTGGGGTGCCATGAGGATGTGTCTCAGAAACTTGTTCTGTCCTACTTCAAGATGGTGTAGGTTGTTCTGATTCATAGATCAAGTCTAGGTATTGAAATAACGACTGAGGCCTCCACGGCTGTGCCTTCACGACTACCCCGGCATAAATCAAGAAACCCGGCAACCAGTTCACCCATGTCCTCTCGGGCCTACACCTCCTACATCTTTCCTTCTCCCACTCGTCCTCCTTATCTATGTCCTTTTTGTCTACCTTTCTATTAAGGAGATCAAATAAGTCAACATAATAACCCCTCCAGATCTTTTCTTTAGTTGCTGAAGTAAGGTGATCGCCCAATGGCATGGTGTGGTCCCCAAAAGGCAGAGCCTTTAATGGAACCAAGTTGTATCCTGTGTCAGGCACCGATGGGTAGGGACAGACCCCTACACCTGACATCAAACCCATGGCTGCTGAGAAGGTAATCTGAGGATGTGGGGTAACCCAGTTCCCTACCGGCGTGGTTGTACCTGGCCAAGGGCCAACTGAGGCCCCATAGCCCTGCATGTCGTGTGTCACATGAATTGGCTAGCTGCTCTGTCCACTGCCTGACCATGGCCAAGCAGGTACTGTGTTGAAAGTATAGATTGCTGCTGCCAACTCACGTGCTCCTGGAGGTGGTGGTGTTTCGTGTTCTTCCCTGCTAAACTGATCATCCGATGCTGACTCTTCCCCTTCATCCTGTCAGCCTCATAGCCCTGCAGCGGATCGCTCAACCTCAAGCATTCACAGTCCACGCTCCTCACCTTCGCTCTGACGCTGAGGTGTTGTTGTTGAGGCACCCAATCCCCACCTGGATGGCCCTGAGGCCCACCGATTGTCCTCTAGAGCAGCAAAGCGTGACATTAGATTCTCAGTCATAGCCTTGAGTTTAGCCTTCCTATGACTCTTAGCTTCCCTGGCTGAACATCTTGGTTGTGGCTCGCTATGTTGCACCACCCACTGTGCTGCTCTTTCAGCCTCTAAGGCCGAATTTTTTAATTTATTTTTTATTTTTAACAACTAGGGATAAGGTAAGGAGTACAAAAGGTAGAGGGGGATATGGGGGGGAAAGAGGAGGAAGGAGAACACAAATTTTGTCTTGAAGCTGTTGCCATATTGGCCATGCCTCTTCATCCGAAGATGGTTGGGGAGGCGAAATCTGAGGAGCAGCTCACTTTTTGGCTGGTTGTTTCCCTTTCTTGTTGCCTTGGCCCTTCCT
Source organism: Intellagama lesueurii (assembly GCA_037013535.1). Taxonomy (NCBI): domain Eukaryota; kingdom Metazoa; phylum Chordata; class Lepidosauria; order Squamata; family Agamidae; genus Intellagama; species Intellagama lesueurii. The sequence continues at coordinate 49,612,854 of JBAJHW010000003.1, read as the reverse complement.
GGAAGCCATTCCAGCCACTCAAATTGAAATCTTAAATTCTTAATCTACGATAAACCACTTAACAGCCCAGGCTCACTATAATTTACTATTCGATCGATTGCTATTAATTATCTGGCAAATTAACTCTAATTAGCATCAACCGAGTACTCGTGAGCAATGGGCTGATTAGTGAAATAATATGACCTACACAATCCCTTGTCCTGCACCTCCCCTGATTATTGCCTGAACCCACTACACTCTTTGTTTTACTTCCTTTTTTAAAAAAGCCTCAATTGGAAATTTTCCTCCACTTTTTTATATGTAAATATTTAATATTATTATTAGAATAATCTAATTAATTTAATTTTAATTAATTTTCTTCTCACACACACACACACACACACACACACACACACACACACACACACACACACACACACACCCTGTTTCCCTGAAAATAAGACGTAACCTGAAAATAAGCCCTAGTAGGATTTTTCAGGATGCTCCTAATATAAGCCCTACCCCAAAAATAAGACCTAGTTAAGTGAAACCCCGCCCTCCACCATTGTGCAGCAACCAGAAGAAGATGACATGACTATTTGAATAAATGTAGATTGTTGTACATGAAAAAAATAAAACATCCCCTGAAAATAAGCCCTAATGCATTTTCTGAAGCAAAAATTAATATAAGACCCTGTCTTATTTTCGGGGAAACACGGTGTGTGTGCGTGTGTGTGCGTGTGTGTAAAATAGAATATCACTATTATTAAAGGACTGTCCCCACAATCCTTAACCCCCCTCAAATTGGAAGCAGTAGGTTCTAAAAAAAACCCACTTCATATAAATCTAAAACAATTAATAGTTAAATGAATAAATTCCCACGGCCTAACACCTAGCAGGCGTCCCGGCCCTCGCTGGCCTGGCCCAGCAGCCACGCCTCTTCCCCGCACGCTGCCTCACTCTCCCTGTTTGTTTTTTTAAAAAAAAACTTCAATGAAATACAAATAAAATTAAAAGTGTGCAGTCTGTCCCAAATATGGGAGCTGGTGCACAACAATCAAACCGTGGGGGGGGGGGGCGCCAATGCAACCCCCCTTTCCATGAAGCAAGACCGCAAACCAGAGTGACGCAGTTTAAAAGAGAACCAAACTGCGGAGCTCCCTCTTCCTCCATTGCCAGAAAAGAAGAGGCCAATGGGAGGGGGGAACTTCCTTTAAATACCTTCCTCCTTTCCCCCTCCCTTCCCGGGTCGCTCTTGCGAGACAACTGCATCTCGCGATATCCCGGGAAGAGGATAATGGCGGCCCGCGCTGGCGATGGAATCTTGCCAGCGGACCGAACATTCTCATTTCAATGTGCTGGTTATGACCTTTAAAACCCGAAATTGCTTAGGACCTCGATACTTGTCAGAAAGTCTCTCCCAAAAAACACTTTCCCATGTCACACATTTTTCTCAATCCACAATGTTAAAGGTGACTGTGAGAAGGGGAGCTAGAAAGGTAACAACGAGGAGTTTGGTTTTCTCGTCAATAGCCTCCACTTTAACCCACCTTTCACCTTGACAAACTACTAGTTGAGGTTTGCCAAGCTCCATCCCTCCGAACATTTAAGAAATTGCTCAAGACAGAATTGTATATAAAACAGCCTTTTAAGAATATCAAGCCCTCAAATGATGTTAATTTTAACATTTGAACTTTGGGGTTTCTATAGGTTACCACACTTGATTTGGTTATAGAGCCATTTTGATTATGTTATGTTATTAGGGGAATGAAGTAGGTGGTGGTTGTCAGGTTTAGCTTGTTTGTACGCTTCTAGAGTAGTGTGAATTCACTAATTGGATGGTATATAAATAAATAAATAAATAAATAAATAAATAAATAAAGGTCCACTTTATGACTTTGTGCAGCATTTTCAGTGGGGTGGAGGAATATTAAAGGGAAATGAAGCGAGAGAACTGCCTGATCAGTTGTAGGCACCTAACACTGCATCCAACCCAACATTATTCTGGAAATTGGAAGTAGGATGTACACTTGATTTTCTCATTTGTCTTGGTGTTTCTGAGACATTTTCCATTATAAATGTGAGAAATGACCAAAATAGAAAAAGAGAGAGATCAGTTTCGATGGTGTGTATAGTGAGATGAGCACAGGAAGATATCTCATACTGTATGTTGTCCTTTTGAACCATCTATTATTAATATATTGTAAATAAAATCAGGTGACCAATATAAATGAACACCATGAAAACATAGAGCACTCTTTATAGAGAGGCCCTAAAATCCTTATGAATATTCTAGAACAACAGCAGCAAAACATCTCTCTGGTTTTATTTTACTCTGAAAAGCTGTGTTGAGCAAAGTGGTCTGTTTGTATATAGCGCAGGGTTGACATCTGCTAAAGGGAGGTGGATGTGTCATTTAAGAAAGGTCATTCTCCAAAGGAAATTATTTTTTCCTCTGTTATCTTGAATACTATTGTTTAGTTTTCAAACTTTCAAAAGACATTCAGATTTCGGTTTAATCACAACAGTGCATTACATTAAGTATTCTTTTTTTTTAAAAAAAAAGATAAAGAATGACCTTTCATTAAGCAGAACTTCTAAAGGAGCTGGTGAAGTAAGCTTTATGTACATATTTTTAGCTATATCTAAACTGTTGCTCTGCATTTCGCTCCTGTTTTTTTCTTGATGGTGGGAAGAAGAAAAACAGGTCATTTAAGAATTTGTAGCTACTTGGAAAATTGAAGTGTTGAATGATAACCATTAAAAAATACCTTACCCCTTTTAAATACCAAAAGCCTATTCTCAAGTAAACAGATTCAAAACAGAACAGGAAAGGAATTCACATGGTTACGGGTATAGTCTTCCCACTTACGTTGTGAGTTTTCCAATGAGCAACCCCAATGCATGTGAACACACAGGGCTAAAGCACACATTCATCCAGCTGTGGATGACCTTTGCAGGCAAAAGGTTTGTCTTTTTCTATGTACTGTATATAGAGGGAGGGGGAGGGAGGGAGGGAGGGAGAGAGAAAAAAATATAAATCAGGAGTTTCATAAATACATTTATATACACTAGGTGTGGGCAGCCCTTCCAAATGAAACTAGAAGTGGCCAGAAGATCTGTTCCATTTCTGTTCTTCTCATCTCTGAAAAAAGATGATGAGTTCTTTCTTTCTTTCTTTCTTTCTTTCTTTCTTTCTTTATTTATTTATTTATTTATTTATTTATTTATGTTCTGGGAAGATTTGGGAGCTGCAAAAGCAGTCATAGAATCATAAGATCATAGAATAATGGAGTTGTAAGGAGCCTATAAGGCCACTGAGTCCAACCCCCTGCTCAGTGCAGGAACACAAATCAAAGCAGATCTGACAGATGGTTGTCCAATTTTCTCTTGAATGTCTCCAGTGTTGGAGTGCTCTTAGGGGGCTATATGTGGCCATGGGCCACATGATTTCCATTTCTGGTACATGCATAAGCTAGATATAAAAGGGAGATTTTAAACTTCCACCAAATCATATTAATGTGTTTGAGAGAGGGAGAGGTACACCACTCCTCATATTGACTTGAATGCTAGCAAAGTTAAGGAAATCCATGTATGAAATGTTTCTTGTTCCTATCTTCAGTCTGCAGCTCACTATACTCCATCTCCCATTGCTGAAGACTGATGCATTTAAAAAAAACAACAGAACAAAACAGACACTCCATGCAAATCCTCTAATACTGAAGAGTTTTGAGGGCCACACATGACTGCAGGACAGAGGCCAAAGTAGGAAATTTTCCTTCTATGGTCATCCACAATCAATCTCAAAGGATACAACCTACTACATAACCAAAGTACTGATTTCGTGAGGAAAGGGAGATGATACATGATTACTAGGGATGTGCACCAACTTGAGATAAGTTTCCAAAGGAGGAAGATTTCACATAGGCTCCTTCAAGAAGTTGTTTTGCATGCCCCTTAAAATGACTAAGTTTTCCTCTTTTTGTTGTTGTTATGTACCATCAAGCCACCTCTGAATTATGGTGACCCTACAAATTATCAACCTTCAAAATGCCCTGTCCTCAACAGCCCTGCTCAGCTTAAGACTGTGGCTCCTTTAGGAAGTCAATTCATCTTGTATTTGGTCTTCCTCTTTTCCTGCCGCCTTCCACCTTTCCCAGTATTACTGTCTGTTCTAGAGAATCCTATCTTCTCATGATGTGCCCAAAGCAGAACAGCCTCAGTTTCAACATTTTTGCCTCCAGAGATCATTCAGGCTTGCTTTACTCTAGGACCCACTTGTTCATCTTTCTGGCAGTCCAGGGTATCAGCAAAGCTCTCCTCTAGCACCACATTGCAAATTAATCATTTTTTTCCTATCAGCTTTCTTTAGTGTCCAGCTTTTACACCCATATATGGTGACTGGGATACAAAAGTGTGGATGATCTTCGTCTTGGTCTCCAATGACACATCCGTACACTTGATAAACTGTTTTAGTTTCTTTATTGCTGGCCTTCCAAGTATCAGTCTTCTGATTTCTTGGCTGCAATATCCATTTGGATTGATGATTGAACAAAGGTATACAATATCTTTAACAATTTCAATTTCTTCCGGAAAAGCTATAGGATAATATTGAGTCCATTGATTTCTCCATTAAGTTAAGTGGTTGAATTAGGAAGATTTCCTGAAAATCTTTAGAGAAGTATAAAATGGTTATTAGTAGAACAAGGAGTTACCAGAATAAGAGATTGGTTATAGTGTTATTAGGAGAAGGAGGAATGTCCTGTCTGAATATAATTCAATTGGAAAATTGGAACAATGAATGGAGAAAAACATTAGGAGAGTGTAAAATTTTGACAAACTTTGAAGAAATTGTTGAAAAAAGGTAGAAGGTAATAAAAGTAAAAGACGGAATAGGTATAATATAATATTTAACAGATAGAGGTAGAAAATAAATTAAGTACTCTTAAAGAGGTATGGCAGGGAAATTTAAATGAGGAAATTAGTGTTGAAGATTGAAAGAAGATGTAGAATAAAAGAATACTGAAGAGTATGTCCATAAGGATTAAAGACAATTATTATAAATTAATATGGAGATGGTATTTTACTCCAGTGAAACTGAACTTAATGAATAATGAAGTACCATTTATTTGTTGGAGATGTAAGAAAGAATTTGGTACATATTTTCATATGTGGTGGTCATGTGAAATGATTCAGAAAGATTGGACAATGGTATTTAATAAAGAAAATTATGGGAGGTCTAGCAGAACCAGCATATATCATTCACCAAGGTTCCTGGTGTAGGTCATCCACCAAGGTGACCAAAGCCATCTCTGTTCCATAACCAGGCCTGAAGCCAGACTGAAATGGATCTAGATAATCTGCCACATCCAGGAACCTCTGGAGCTCGGATGCCACCACACACTCCAAAACCTTGCCCAAAAATGGAATATTGGAGACTGGTCAATAATTATCTAATACAGTGGGATTCAAGGAGGGCTTTTTTAAAACAAAAGGCTTGCTGCTGCCTCCTTTAGGCATGCTGGTGCCTTGAATTGCTGCAAGGGGGCATTCACCACTCTCCTGAACCACTCAACCAGCCCCCCCCCCGGCTGGTTTTATAAGCCAAGAATTAACATTATTAGACTGTCTGGATTCTAGAATTTTCTTGCTCTTTCTTTTCAGTAGCTACACTGAGTCTCACTCTTGTGCTGGCTTTGATCAGATAGGTCAAAGTAGGACTGGGCACTCTTAGTCTACCACCACTAACAATCAGTTAGGGCAAACCAAGCTCCTGACTGGGGACACAAAAGGAACACCTGCCCACTCTTAATTATTATTTTTTCCTCCTCCTTGATTGTCTTTCGTTGTTTGGTGCACCACAAGAATGCCACAGAAAAAGCTTATGTGTGAAACCTAAAAGAAATAATGCCTGCCTGCCTTTTTCTCTGTGGCACAGAACAGCCTGTCCAATTCCACTAAACCATCACATCAGCCATTTTCCTTTCAGAGGATCCAGGACTAAGTAACAGCTGGGCAACAAGAGGCTGCTGCAAGGGGATTCCTAGTAGGACAGGATCTGGGCAAAGGAGTAGATTGCAGAGCTCCAGGAAGGAAAGAAGTTGGTAGGGACTTTGTCTACACACAAAGGTCTATGTTATTCCCAAAACTGATAGCATTGCATTGCACCCCCATTGCAGACCATAGCCATTTGTTTTCCTCATTTGCAGCCCCTGCTGATCTGCAACTATATAAATCTCTGCACAAATCCAGGATAAATCAGTTCATGCTTCCTTAAACTAGTTTGGGACAGGTCAACCCTGATCTGTATATCAAATATTCAGACACATATCAGATTGATCATCATTTGCACATCCCTAGTGATCACTATTTCACCACTAAAGTCAATCTACTGCCACGTCTATGGTCTCCTATTAATCATCTGAGACATTTAATATATTTAGTGGAAATTTATCCTTGAGATACACAATAACAGGAAGGATCACATACGTTCTTTCTCAGATGTTTATTCAAATTTAAAAAAAATACTTGGGCTGCAAAGGACATTGGTATAAGCATATCCCATCCTAAGGACAAGGTTAATTCCTCTGAGTTTATTGATTTCTCCTTCCAGTTTGTGAATACTGCTATTACATGAGATAGATCCTTGAAGAATCAGTTTGCTTTATATCATCAAAGCCATTTGTTGAATGAATAAGAGTAAACCTATTTACCTTATTGATCTCAGTGGGACTTACTTCTAAGTAGCACATTTTATGTAAACACGGCTAGGATGTCATTGTTAGATCTTTAACTGTATTTTGACTCCTGTGTGCAAATAAACTGATATCCACTGAAGCTTTTGAAAGTACTGGCAGAAAATACCCATTTTTTCAAGATGCTGCCAGAGTGTGTCCACAGACTAGACTTTATCGGTAAAGAGTTTATTGGTATAAACACATTCTTGACAAAAGCCCCTTGGCTTTAATGAAGAATAGAAACATTGGCTCGAATTCAGTAGTGAATCACAACTAGCATAAGCCCAGTAAACAATGAAGCTTACAGAAGAGTTGACTCACCAAACAGCCACAGATTCAACGGGTTGTCTACTCTAGTTGTGACTTACTACTGGATTACAGACATTAAGCCATTATCTTTGCAGATTCTACCATATTTTGCTGCCAGATATACAGTGCATTCCCCCATCCAGTTATATTTTACCTTTCTTCCAACCAAGGGACCCACGGTGGCTTATAACATATTTAAAATATTTAAAATATTAAATATTTAAAAGACAAGTGTTCATAATGAAAAGTGCAATAAATTACTATATGAAAAACATTTAAACATATTACACATGCAGTCTATTGAATAAAAATAATTTAATTTTAAAACACAATAAAAGCTGAATGTGATGATACCCCTCTGCATTTAAAAACAATGTGAAGCCCTTCCTTCATAACCAGTTACTTAGTAAAAGCTTGCAGGCAGAGAAAAAGTCTTCACTTTACTGGTGGAAGAACAGCATGGAGGGAGCCAGCCTGGCCTCCCATGAATCCCTGAATCCCACAACCTGGGACCAGCCATCGAAACGCCTTCTTCTGTATCCTCTCCTAATCCACCCCTGTGGCAGGACTGAGAGGAAGCACATTATGCCCCCTCCAAAGATCTTAAGCCTTTTGGAGGCTTGTATGAGGAAATGCAATCCAGAAAGACTGGAGCAATGCACTTTGCATTGTCCCAGGAAATGGAGGGGTAGCCAGTAAAGCTCTTATAACAAGAAATTACCATTCTGTTTTTGTAACTAGCTCAGCTGAGGTGCAACTGAAGTATTTAGAATCAAGCTGACTGACCCCAGTTGAAGTTAGTAGGAGGAAATCATTCCAGCTCTTAAGTATTTTGTCTTCATCTGGTTGTGGACCGGGCTGCGTTCCAAAGATACCTGGCTCTATAGATGTTCACAGATTATGATAACATCAGCAGAACCTTCCAGATCAGAGTGTCATTTATTTGTTTTCAGCACTGATCTTTGTTATCCCTTCCAGATTAGGAGTGTGAGAAAAAAATATTCCTCTTGCCATTCATTTTTCTTTTTGTTTCCCAAATGTCCTTCCCTCCACAGCAATTACAATGGAAAAATGGGCATATGGCTCTGTCTTTTAACTGCTGCAACAAGCTGCTGTACCACCTGGCAAGAGAGTAATGTGGAGGTACAAGCCTTGCTCTTCACCCCCGGAGGCTCAGCAAGAACTATAACAAAGCACCTTCTCAGTTCCTAAATCTTTCAGAGCTAAAGAAAAGGGAGGGAAAATCAGACTCAAAGCACGCCTCTTAAATACAGGCAGATAAGAGTATCTGCCACAGTGAACAACCTATAGATCTGGCATAAGAGAATTACTTTTGCTGAATTCCTTTACATGTTGTCTACCCAGTCACACTGTTTGTAAGGTGAAGAAACAACTGCAGTTGCTCTTTACAGCAATAGATTTATATATTACAATCTGGAACATGCCAAAATGTTTAGATAATCTCTTGGCAGATACATAAGAATTCTCTTTCCACAATGTCACAAAGTTTCTGCCAAATGAAAATAAATAACCATCACTTAGATCCAAATTAGCTTTTTTACTCCTTCCTCCTGCAGCCTCCTGGGCCATTTTTCAAGCCTTCCAACTCCCCTAAACAGGTTTCCAGAATCCCAGAGGGGTGCAGAGGGAAGAAGAATGACCGGGTTGCCAGGTCTCATAGCTCCAGATGAAATCTTAGGAAATTGTTATAATTCCTTGATCTCTAGATCGGGAGACAAATCTCAGGTGAAATGCTCTGGAGAAAGAAATTTTAAAAAAATCTGCAAGAGGCAGCTTTCAAGCATGGAGAATTGCTGGAGGTCTCTGGCTAAGGTCTCTGGCTAAGGTTGGCAGTTCAGTTCCCCACTCTGCCTCCTAGAGAGGGACTGGACTTGATGATCCACCGGGTCTCTTCCAGCTCTCCAGTTCAAAGGTTATATTTAATATTCAAAGGTTATTAATATCCATCTCTACCTACCCCCAGCTGGCTCCATAGCTCACTGTCTCAGCACAAAGACATATGAATGTTTGTTGCCACTTGCATAGTGTCAGAGCACAAAAAGGCAGGACTGAGAACAAGGGACGTGCATTTGAGTACCACCTGCATTCAGGGCCCACTTACTGAGCTTCCTCTCATGCATATTTACATAACATAAACAAAAGGCCTAGAAGTAGTTTCAGCAACCCACCCAACACTTATTGCCTTGTCCTATGCTACAAGGACCTGCCCTCTGGTCTCAGAGTTGGCCCTGAAATCTCATGGAATGAGCATTTCTGATCCTGAATCCCTAGAGAATGAACAAAATTTGCCGTCTGCGAGCAGGAGGTTCCATCAGCAGAACTTCACTCATGCAGTCTCTGGATTCAATTCTATACAGTTCTATAACCATATTTCAAATGATAAAACACAGAGAACTGTGGCTGGTCCCCCCCCACTTAAATACCCTTATTATGTAACATATAGCTTAATGGTTGCTTCCCACCATGATTTTGAGAAGTCACAATCCATTCTTACTATATTCCAAATGCATGACATTATTGATAAAACTTGGTTTAAAAAAGAAACTATTCATGTCTGCTTAATAATAATTAGCCATATTCAGCTACAGTAAAGTGGCACATTTTGCCTGCTTTATGCCACAAATAGATTGCAAAAGGTTTCCGCTCTTCTATTTCTTTTATCATCTGGTTCACACATTTTAGACATGAGAAATTGTATACCAAACTTTTTTATTAGTATTCACACTGATTTTACCATTGTTATCTAAAAGCCACATTGAAGAAAATATGGAATGAGTACGTATTAAAAGAATGACAGTTAAAGTGACTCTTCTTTACAGAAATGAAAAGAATAAGGGGAGAGGAGAAGCATAATTTTCGTTTCCTTATTTAGGTAGAAAAAGTGTGAACATTTCATGAAAAGTAGCAGGAAATTTCATAAAACAAGGAAGCATGCCATGATTATCAGCGTGGATTATCATTCCCTCATTCCAACATGCAGCGCTCTAGAATATTTTGCAGGCGCTTCAAATCCGTCTGCATGTGCAACCTGTTGAAATGGTAAGACTCAGCACCATTTCAGGTTTCATAACAAGGAACCGTATGGGGAAGAAAAATATCTTCCACAACAGCACAGCAGGAAGAATTTTTTAGGCTGTCTGTCTGTCTGCCTGAGGTGCTACTTTAATCATAAACTGAGGTTTTCGGTTGGGGTAAAAAATTTAATGTCCAGTAGCTTTTAAAAAAATACAAATCCCAACTGTAGCACTCTTGAAGATATGATTGTTTCATGTTATTTCGTGTTTAGCAGTGCAGTATTATATGCTGAAGCATAGGAGGCTATCCTGATAGCATTCAGAGTCACATCCCCACCTGGTTGAGTCACATCAAAACACCTGGTTGAAAATGCAATCAGGTGTCTTGATATTTTTGCTGTATACAGTATGCACCCAAAAAGGAGTACTATAGAGGACCAGCCAACACACACGACAGCTCTACTTCCCTCCATTCTTGCTCCACTATACCACTCTTTATACTACATAGCGTGAGGATTGTAGGCAATCAATTGGACAATGTGGTTTACAATATTCTACACTATCTTTCAGGGTAAAGCCTCCTCATTGTCTGGGGCTCTACCATGAGCTGCTCTTGTTTCTATCGAATATCATCAATGGCAACCAAACATTTCCTTGCAATTGTACTGGAAGGTCTCTAACACAATCATATTCCTGCTACTCCAGGAGCACCGTTTCAATGGTGAAAGTGCTCTGCAGGAAGAGTCATTATTGAGTTCTACTCAAAGTGAATGTGCTTTTTAATATCCATATGAAACCACAGAGAGAAGTCATGCAGAAATTTGGAGTTTGTTGTCATCAGTACACAGATAGCTCTATCTTGCCTTCTTTTCATCTGCAGGTGATGTTGTACAAGTCCTTGAGAGCTGCCTGGCATCTGTTACGGACTGGATGAGGGTCAACAAACTAAAACTGAATCCAGATAAGATGGAGATTCTACTGTTAGGAAAGACATCAGACCAGTTAAAGGGAAATCTACCTGGCCTTGATGGGGTTACGCACCCACTGAAAGATTGAGTTCAAAGCCTGAGACTACTCTTGCACCCAGCTCTCTCTATGGAGGTACAAATATCTGTTGTGGTCAAGAGTGCCTTTTATCAACTTAGATTTAGGAAAGCCTAGAGAGGGGAAATACCCAGTTATGTATTTGCTAATCACCTCCACTGGCACAGATCATTTGCTTACATGTCTTGGTGATCTCTTTTAGATCAAAAATGGAATGAACTTGGGTCAGGTGTAACACAGCTTCAGTGGAAATCAAAAACATAGACTGGAACAAATGTTGTCTAAAAAGAAACATGGAAGATGTGATTCAGATTATTGAAGTTCATTAACGAATAAAATTGTGAAGTCTATATTGACGATACATTTCTTAGGGCAATATACTGTGAATGTATGCAGTGAAATGCCCAATGGTGTGTCTTACACACTTCCCTCATTCTACGAGTAAATCTTTTGACTCTACAAGGCTGCTCACAATATCATACTGTCCATATTAGGTAAATGAACAATAGATGCCTTGGGGTTTTTGTGTTTTTTTTACTAATAAGCACCAGTCATTCAATTGCTCAGCTTGAAAAAATAACACACAAATGTCATGCTACTGTCATCATAGAGCACGATGGTATAAGTCAACCAGAAGCAGGCTTCTTCCATTATTTTGTAAAAATATGTTCGTTTTTATTAATCCCCATTAAACTGAATATTTAGGGGTTGACCTCTGATCTGTGCCTCCATGTGGATGTACCAATATGATTCCACGGGAGAATTTCTGTGCAATGGCAGAAACAAACAGAGAAAACATGTTTACAGTAAGTAGAGTCAACAGAGCAAAAGGCAGGTATTAAAAATTCAGGCAGGTATCATGTTTCCATGCTGCAATCATAAAGAAGGTATTGACAAAGTAGAATAGGGACCTGAGGTCAGCTTCTACAGTCACAATAGAAATGACACAATGAGATTATTTATTTAAGGGCACTGGTGAAGGTGACAATCTTTCCATGAATGTTTGTTGTTATCTATTTAATTTATATAGCACTCACCTGGTGAATGCCCTCAGTCATTTATTAGGTGTGAAATCATAATCATAATCAAACTATCTGCTCCATAATTTCCCTTAACACACACACACAAAAAGAAAAATGATATTCTGTAAATTGGAACCAAGAAACAAATAACTTATTTTCCAGACAGAGAAATTCTAGCACTGGCATAATAATAGTCCTGCACCCATAAAGTAAACTGATCCCTGAGCAAGTAATGTTTTTGCAAAGGAGAAAACAAAGGAGAAGAAAAATGTACATACAGTACTTAATCAAAACATTGTTTATCTCCATTCCCTAGGTTTCATATGAAGAATTTTCTAGTATAAAGGCATATAATATCCATATTGTTTTTTCTTTATCAGCACATGCACAGTGATAGATGCTAGCAATGGTTCTAAGAGCATTATGCAGCTAATGCTAGACAAAGCCATAGACACAGCTTAATATTACTAATAATGTAAATACCTGTGAAGGTTATTGTGCCCAGCTACCTCCAGTTACTGGTGCAGGAACATAAGCAGTGGTGGTTTTCTTTCCACTATGCTTTAAATAAATGCTCTCATCATAGAAGGCAAGAAGTTAGGAACTAAACTGCAATTTCTAAAAGCTTGTACTCTAAGGAGTCATGGGCATTCACATATCTCAGCCACATATACTCCAAATAAAGTAAAAGGTGCATTAGCTACTATTGGTTTGAAGAGGCACACTACATGTCCACCTGCATTCAGAGGCCAGAATGTGTGACTACATAAGACAATGGTTCAAGTGTACCCCCTTCCCTGCAGGGTCTCCTTTATGCAACCAGTCATGCACATCTTATAAAATCTGATGTGTAACTAATTATATGGCCAATTAACTTTTTGTTGATGATTGTTATCATCTGGATTTTGACCAGATTTGGATCATGTATTTCTCATTTATAGCACATGAAGCATAAACTATGAACCAGTAATATATGCTACAGGAGATACCATCAGCCTGAGTGTGATGACAGGTTCCTGGCTTCATATTCATCACTTGATGTACATGAAGTGATAACCTATGTGTGCAAATGAGACATCACAGATACGATGCTAAGGATAGAGACTTCATAGCACATTGCCACACAACAATGCTTTTCAGTATAGTTAGGTTACATCAGGAGGAGTGGCAACTGGAAGCTGCCATTCTTCTCTGACAGCAGTCTGTGTCTAAATATCCCTCCTGTAAAATAACCTACTGACCAGGAATGTAGGGAGAAAATTTTAGTGGCTATTCATAAGCATATGTGTGCTCTACTATTCAATTCTGGATCACCTTTAAAGGTAACAAATTCAATTTTATCTACCTACTTATTTATTCAGTTATATTACTAGATTACCCTAGTAACTGAAAATATTTTTGTTAGATCATAAAATAAAATTTAAAACCATAATAACAAAATACTATTCTTTTGGGGGAGAGTACACAAAAGGGAGAGTGCAGAAAAGTTTAAAACAACAAAATAAAATCAAAGTAAAAACTAGCACATTTTATAGACCACAGCATGAAGAGAAACATAGCACATTTTTATTAGCACAATGGTAAGAAACTTAAATAATCTTGTTAAAGGAACAGATAAAATAATCAATATTAGTTGTAGCACTATCATTTTTATTAGGGTATGTAGAGAGTATTGATATTTATTTATTTTTTCATTCATTCATTCATTCATTCATTCATCCATCCATTCATGCATTCATGTGCTGTACACGCATTCTGTACTTTTGTTGACATTTTCTCAGCTGAAATGTTTTTAGCTCAGATACATTTCAGCAAATAGAACAGAAGCAATTTGTTGCCTGCGCAGTAAAATAATAAGCTGAGACAAATGGAATGTCCATTCTGGTACAGGTATACATAAATATAATTTGCAAACCGGGACTAAATTATTCACCAACATGTCATCAATTAAACTACAGAGATGCGTCTGCGGGAACTGGTACTATTGCTGGAAGACATCAGAAGTCCCATGGTTTTTTCCTTTCCGATGAAGTAACTATGAAAAGACCAGCAGCTGTTGAGGAAAGAGAAAGGCCTTGCAGTAGGTGGTGCCACCTGTGCCTTGGCATATTCCAGCCTCAAGAATCCACTGTTAGAATAGAGAGAGAGAAAGGTGAAGAATTCAACAGTGACTCAAAAGCAGGGGGTTGGAGAAGGACTGCCATGGCTTGTTTCAGAGACATATAATCATCTTTATCTCGAGAAGGGAATCTATTAGAAATAGTAATACATAGCACAAATCCTTCTCTAAGAAATTACAGAGGATGATAGCACCATACAAAAAATCATGTCCATGACAGCTTTAGTCCTATCCACATAAATACAGCATATCTGTTGCAAAGTGATTTGCTCAGTTGTTACATAGACATCTGCTGTCATGGAACTTAACATGGAATGCATGGAACTCCTGAATAGTCTCCAATCCAGATGCTCACCTGATCCAAAGTGCATTCATTTCAGTGAAGTATCACAGAGGAGGGCACATAACCTGGGTGCAACACGTACACCCCTCCCCCAAATTGCTTAAACTAAGAAAAAAAGCAGAACTGTGCTCAAGGAAGTCTCTTATAAAACAATGTTTGTATATGTCGTTCCCCACAAGCATTGTTATGGCCTGAAACCTAATTATAGGTGGCAAACAACAATTTGTTATAACCTAGTTGCACAGGAAAGATTTTGAGGTACACTGATGAACATCATAATAGCTGCTTGTTGCAGATTAGGTGAAGGTAAGGATAAGAAAGCAGAAACCATGCAGTTAAATACAATGGCTAAGCCCTGATAAAAAGGTGACACTTGACATACATGAAAAACTAGGCCTTGATTTGTGTGGAGCATCTGATGTGTCTTAAATTGGATCATACATGTAGTACCAGAATAGCATGGGCATTCACACAATCCAATGTTTGCATAATTCAATGTAGTGATGGTAATAGTAGCAATAGTGTATATGTTTATATTCAATGACCACAAGGCAGTTTCCAAGGCTCTTGTTCTCCCTATTTTATCATTACAACATCACATTAACATGCATGCAGACGTGAGGCATGTAAGATATACCAAGTAAACAGAATATATATTCAAGTCCTATCTTCTCTAAAGCAAGTCCTAGGACTTCTGACCTCTTTGATTTATTTCAGTTCATAGCTACGTACGTTACAATTTGTATAGGAAAAATATATTTGTACATATAAATATTGTAGACTTGTACAGGTACACTGGAGGTTGACAACCTGAAGCCCTTGGGCAGAAAGTAGCCCTTGTCTCATACAGTTTATGGACTAATTGTAAAACTCTCTGCAAGGGATCAACACAGGGCTCAGAAAGTGTAGTGTGCCCCTTCCCTTGGAGCTTGGTAGGTGAAGAGGAAGTGGGAGAGGTGAGGAAGATGAAGCAGAGGCTGAGAGATTGATTGAGAGTGAGAGCAAGCAACAAAAGGCATGGGCTGACCTACTTTTGATCGAGTCTCATCTTATTATAAATGGCCTCTGAAAAATTTCCCATTGAAGAAATGCACCTCTTTGAAAAAAGACTGCCCGCTTTGCTCGTCACTGGTAGCACAGTCACCTGTGTAGCTCACAGCACCTTTTGTCAGCTTCATCCGAAAGCAAGGGTGGGCAATACCTTTCTTTAAAAACCACACCCATAAGCCATATTTTGATGCCATGTGAATTGGAATGTCTCTCCCAATCTAGTTAGCCAAAGGATTTCCAGTCATTCAGTATTCCCACCATCACAACCCACATGACCCTATATCAAATCACATGGTTCCTTTAAGACTGGGAACAGAGGTGCACAGCAATGTGGCAAACTCCATTATCAGAGAAGCTGGGATTACATTTAGTTTACACACTAGCTAAACCAACTGCAGCCACAGTGGGAATGCTGTAGATGTAATATATCTTAACTTCAGCAAAGCTTTTGACAAAGTGCTGCATGATATTCTGATTACTAAACTAAGTAGGTGTGGGCTGGATAGAAAAACTCTCAGGTGGTGTGCGCCCCACTGGCACCCCGTTCTGAGGTGCTGGCAGGGATGGGTCTCCCAGCAATAACTCCCTGGGCTCCAGCTCTGCCTCTTGGCTCAGAACAGCTTTTTTTTTTTAAGTTCTACAGCATCACTCCCTCCTGCCTTTCCCTGCACTGTCTCATAGGGCTGAGTTACAGTCTCTAGTCCCACGGGTGCTGATTGATAATTTGGGGACCCAGTTAACTTCACTGGAATTCTCCAGAGTCCATGTTCTGGAAAGCAAGAAGGAGAGGAGAACTTAGGTTCATGAATCACCCATTTTAGGTAAGGTTGTAGAGACAAGTGACAGGTGACATCTACAGCATTCCCACTGTAACCCATGGAAATTACCTGATCAAAAAATGAGAGAAGATTAGTCTGTCAGGATTTATTTATTTATTTAATTTATATGCCGCCCACACTACCCAAAGGTATCTGGGCGGCTTACAACAAGATTTGTTCTTGACAAAGCCATGTTGGCTTCTGGTTATTACTGCATTGCTTTCAAGGTACTTGTAGAGTGACCACTTTATAATCTGCTCCAGAATTTTCCTTGGGATTGATATCAGGCTGACTGGCCTGTAGTTCCCAAGTTCCTCCTTTTTGCCCTTTTTGAAATCGGGATATTAGCCATCCTCCAGCCATCTGACACTTTGCCCATCATCCATGAATTCAAGGAAATAATAGACAGTGGTTCTGACATCTCTTCAACCCAGTCCTTCAATACTCTTGGATGCAGTTCATTGGGCCTTTGGAGATTTGCACTTGTTTAAAGCAATATCCTTGGCTATTTGTTTATCGATATCAAGCTGCAATCCTGTCCCCTCCACTTGTATTTCATTTTTATCTGAAGGGTCATAGACTGGCTTTTGGGAGAGAAAAAATGTTCTTTTATAACAATTTAGGGTCAGAAATGTAGGTTTCAGATTTCACTTCTGGAATGACTCTCCCAGTCTTGTTAGACCATTTTTTAGTGATCACACCCTTGCCTTCAGATTGTGTACAAAGTCTGTACAGCTCTCCCCCTTTTTTTAGACTATGGAAGTCTGAATAATCAAACACAGTCAAGAAAGGACAGTTATCATTGCTCAAACTAAGAATAGGTTCATTTAAAATGCACCCCCACAATGCCAGAATACTTGCAGCACTGCTTTTCTCTGTGTAGAAGCATCTAGAATGGATTCTTCAAGCATCTATGTTATCATATGTAATCAACAGTAATTACTGTTTTTGTCTGCTTAAAATGGTTGCTTGAGGTAAATGAAAGCATTTTTCTGTTCTCAGAAATCTGGGCTCCAGTCTGTGAGGAAGTTTGTGGGAGGATTCCTACATCTTACATTCTTACATTAGCTTTGACCTATCTGACTTTCATTTTGTGGTAGTTTTGTGCATTGGAAACCTTGCTCATTCCAAAAATGTTCACAATTCAAATTGTGAAACCATACATGCATGCACGAGCACGCACACACACACACACTACTCCCATACAAAACAATTACACATCACCAAAATGGCCTTTTCAACACTGAAAACTATACAGCATTCTCTTCCATTTCCTTATAATGAGAAAAGAAATGTTATACATCAGGTAAGTATTTCCATGAGGTAAATTGGTAAACTTTAGAGCCATACATAACACAGGAAAATCATATGATAAATTGCAGTTATCATGCATCTTTGAGCACCTCACTCTGCTCGCTAATCCATCTGTCAAGTCTACTTTCAGCATACCAAAATGGTGGGTAGCTTTCAAAACAGCTGTCATTTCTTTAAAGTTAACCAGCCACAAATATAATATTTCCTCTATCCCATAAATATAGCTTTGCTCCACAGGATTTCATTAGTACAAGGTGAAGGACAAGTAATATTCTGTTCTAGTTCACTGACAAGCATAAAGTTCAACATGGTTGAAATCAGACAATTTATTCTATTACTAGCACTAGACCAGAATGTGAAGCTGGAAGAACAGCTGGATAGGTAACTTTGCTTCTGTAGATAGAAAGACCAGACTAACCTAAGGACTAGATTAAAAGAAAGAGCTGATCATTAAAACAAACTAATTAGGAGCCATAACACTAATAGCACATTCTGTAAACTATTCAATCAGTTGTCTGGCTGAGCTGATCAATAAGGAATAGAGCTGCCTTCCTAAGATGCCACATGAAGGCAAATGGTGGTCCTAAACAGATTAACAGGATCATGTATCCTGAGAATGAGGAGAAATAGGTTTTCTGTTGGCTTTTTAAAAGTCAGTACAAGAGGTTGGTGAGAATACTTGATTGTGATACGATGGTAAGGTGGTAGGAAAATAATATTGTAGGAGTGTACTATATCCATACCATTCAAGAATCTCTGGAACAACATTAAGAAATTTAAAAAACAAACAGACATTTATCCAAAACAAAAAAGGCTTTATCTACTTTAGGCTTCATTCATGGATCTAATGCCAGTTGACTGTTTCATTGACTGGAGATAATAACCTACTAATACTACAATTATTTAATAAAACATTAGAATTTATGTTATTTTTTACTAGTTCTGCTCCCTGAATTTTTGATTATGCCTAGACACTCTAGGTTAGTTCACATGTCCATTTATTTATTTATTTGGAGATGAATCTCCCATTCACACACAAACATACACCAGGCAACTGTCTTCACAAAACAATATATTTCATGATTTACATAAAAACCTGTGCAATCCTCCAACTAAAATCCACATTTAACAAGGATGGTAAAGTTGTAGCATTAATATTTTGAGTTTTATGACATATTCTTATCAGTCGTAAGAAGCATGGGTTTGCTTTTTGTGTTTTTGTAAATATTTACAAGGTACAATATCATAACTGGCATGTATTTTCCTATATTTTTATGTCCTTCCAGCAATGACAAAGTAGCACATTAACAATGAATAATGCAAAGAATGAAGGGGCAGGGATACTAAAAACCTTGCTGCTCTAAAGTAATGAATAATACAAGTCCAAGAATAAGAATACGAGTAAGAATAATACCAGTCAATGTTTTTATAATTTTGATTGACTGTGCCTGGTATTTTTTAATAATACTTCCATGTTCTGAGTCAGCTTAACCAAAGTATACCCTGAAAAATGACTGCATTGGCTGGAATGAACACATCAGAGTTGAAAGAATTGCAGACTTAGGCATATACCCCAGTCCCAATGTCAATGTACATTCCTAAATATCAAAACTCTGCAGAGGGACCAGAAGCACCTTTATTTAACTTAACATACAAGAATTTTCATATTTTAGAAACCTGCCTTATCAGCATTTAAAGGCACATTCATCTGAAACCATCTTCATATCTTCATGCTCAGTAAGAAAAATCTATAGAGGAATTGGATGTATGGAAATAAAGGAAGTGGAACTAGTATGCCTGTCCTCACTCACCACTCAATGCTTCCATGGGGCTTTAATGTATGTTGTGAAAATCTGGGTCAGATTCCACATTAAGGCAAAAGCATGTTTCTTTGTCTTACAGCACTATCCCTCTAGACACACAGATCTTTTACTGATACATGTGTGAGACATCAGCCATACCAATAAAGCCAAAGTATCTCTCAACCGACCGATTACACAAGAACAGCAAGCCAATCTATGAAAGGCAGATTGAGGCAAGTTTGTGTTAGAATAAACAGTATTCTCTTAATCTAGATGTGGAATCAGTGTTTTGTATAGTGGGGTTGTCAGTTAGTGAGTAAGATGAGAGACAATTCATTGGCTGAAAGACTGAAAAAAAATGTACTTGACCCAGAAGTGAGACCTGACAAGGTTAGTTAGTTAGAACTGAAGTGAGGAGTTAGTGACATCAGATATGTTATGTTAGCCTGGATGTTAGAATAATGATATGTTCATTGGTTTAATGACAGTTTCCAAGACTGGTGTATCTCACCCTATGTGATGCCAATTATATAACAGCGAGCACATGACTGCTATCTACAGATTAGTAGATTTGGACAACTCGTGGCTTGGGTGGTGATAGTATATTAATTTGGCAAGTATGAGGAGAAATCTGGAGCCAGTGGGCCACCTGAGTGACTTGGTCAGTGACCTCTGGGACCAGGGGCCCCTCTATCAGTCACATGCCACTTACCTAATTAAGTGCTGAAAGTTTTATGTGTACTTGAAGCTCAATGACAGAGAATCTTTAAAGCTTTTAAAAACAACAACCCTTAAACCCCATCATTTCTTCACTAAGAAGAATATGAAATGACAAAAGGGAAAGTTGGGGTCTCAGAACATGTCAACATTTGTCACAGTACATTTTCCAAAAAGTAGACTGAATATCTGCTCTGGAGAGACTGGCTGTTATTGAGAATGCATAAAAGTGAAGATTTATGAACCTGAAATCCCAATGTCAACATTTTGTAGCTTTGTGTGAAATGTGGATCAGCAAACCAATTTTAAGTTGATATTTTTTTCAAACATTAAAGAAAGTGATTAAGCTTTTCAAAATCCTTTAGACAACAGACATTTGGAACAAAAAACAAATGTAATGAACAGGGTAGAATACTATATTGTAAGTATATGATGTCATTGTCTCATTACCCATTTCGAATCCTCCTGTCCACTGTGATGTACAACTGAGTGTTGGTTCACATAATAAATACATTTTCTACATAGCAACTGCAGTTTATAATCCAGTTATAAACATGATTTTCCATTGTGTCTTATTATCTCAGTAAAAAGCTACAGAACTATGCATTTTGGTATTTTTTGTGTGTGTCCCATAATCTTGAGTCTTCATGTTTCTCTTTTGTAGCATATTGCTTGTGTTTCATTTGTGTAAGTATTCACATCTTTAAATCTGGAAGCCACCTTAAGGGGCTTTGTTGCTCAGCAATTCAGTATATAAATAGAGAAATTAAAAAATATTAGCATTTTTCTGCAGCCCAAATTTTTTTAACCCCATGATGCAATGCAGCCAGACAACCCACAGAAACATAGATTTGGATCCAGATTTACTCATACTATGAGTAGACTTTTTGAAAGAATGGGACATAAGGTGATTATGACAGTTAAATTTTAACTGACATGGATAATGTCTTCATTCTCAATTACCATTTCTTGTTTTTACTGGGAAAGGGCAGCTGGCTAGTTATCGCCTCCTACTTTCGTTACGTGTCTACAAGATGCTATATTTATCATTACACCTTTGAAAATGTAATTCCATTTTGAAAAGTGAAATAATATTGCTTAATGTGTTGAATAATTAATAATGCTTTTAGAATTATTCCCCACACCTTCTTCAATACAATTTCATGATTTCTGAATATGCTTATTTATTTTATTTATTTATTACATTTATAGCCCGCCCATCTAGTCATATAGACTACTCTGGGCGGGTAACAACATATGATATAACAATTTAACAATTTAAAATCATAACAATATATTACTAAATAAACAATGATCCAAGATGGAAGAAAACACAAAATAACTAAATTCAGATGGTGGGTGGAGGGAAGGCTTGCTTAAACAGCCAGGTTTTCAGTTGGCATTTAAAGATGCCCAGCGACGGGGCCATGCGAATCTCAGGAGGGAGGCTGTTCCAAAGACGAGGAGCCACTGCCGAGAAGGCCCGGTTTCTTGTTTTTTCCTTCCGGGCCTCCCTCGGCGTTAGGCTCCTCAGCCTCACCTCCTGGCTAGATTGGGTGATACGGGTAGATCTAGGTGGGAGAAGGCGTTCCGTCAGGTAGCGAGGCCCTAAACCGTTTAGGGCTTTATACGTAAGCATTAAAACTTTGAAATCTACGCGGAACCGAACGGGCAGCCAATGCAAGGTGGCCAGAGTGAGAGTAATATGTTGATGTTTCCTTACCCCACTGAGAAGTCTGGCTGCCGCATTCTGCACCATCTGGAGTTTCCGCATAGATCTCAAAGGCAGCCCCACGTAGAGAACATTACAGTAGTCTAATCTCGAGATTACGAGCGCATGGACCAAAGTGGTGAGCGACCCAACATCTAGATAGGGACGCAGCTGGGCTATCTGCCAGAGATGGAAATAAGCGGTGCGGACCACTGACGCTACCTGGGATTCCATGGCAAGCGCCTGGTTCAGATAGACCCCCAAGCTGCGCACCTCACTCTTTGCGGTGAGAGTCACCCCCCAAAAAGAGAGGGAGTTTCCCAAACCGCTGATGGTAGGCCCCCCAACCCTCAGGACCTCCGTCTTGTCCGGGTTCAGCCTCAGCCCATTTTCCTGCATCCATTGCAATACAGACCCCAGGCAGGGACAGAACGGCATCCACTGTAGTTGGCAAAAAGGAGATGTAGAGCTGCGTGTCATCGGCATATTGATGGCACGATGCTCCACACCCCCTGATAACCTCGCCCAGCGGCCTCATATAGATGTTAAACAGCATTGGAGAGATGGTCGAACCCTGCGGAACCCCACAATTGAGGCTCCACGGGGCCGACTCATGCTCCCCAAGCTGAACTCTCTGAGGACGGTCCCCCAGGAAGGACCGGAGCCAGGCCAACGCCTGACCACCGATTCCCAGCTCGGAGAGCCTCCTCAGGAGGATACCGTGGTCGACGGTATCAAAGGTGGCTGAGATATCGAGGAGGACCAACAGAGAAGTTTTTCCCCTGTCGGCCTCCCTCAAGAGGTCATCTAACAGGGCGACCAATGCCGTTTCTGTACCATGGCACGGCCTGAAGCCCGACTGGAACGGATCCAGGGCATTTGTTTCATCCAAGTGCGCCTGAAGCTGATCGGCCACCACCCTCTCGACCACTTTACTCAGGAAAGAAACATTGGCGACGGGCCTATAATTGCCAATATCGTCCGTCGCCAAATTAAGTTTCTTTCGAATGGGCCTAATGAGTGTCTCCTTGAGGGCAGGGGGAAACCTGCCCTCCTGGAGAGACCCATTAATTATCGCTGTAGCCCATTCGGTTGTTATAGGCCTGGCTGCTTTGATTAGCCAGGCCGGGCAAGGGTCAAGGGAGGAGCTGGTGGCCCGACAGCGAACTAGCGCCTTGTCCACAATGTCAGGCGTCACAGGTTGAAAGTGGTCAAAACTCACCGGGCAAGGCGGAGCGCTGGACATCTCTGCTCGATCTACTGTAACCAAAAAAGGAGAAAGCTCCCGGCGGATGGCCTCTACTTTAGTTTTTAAAAATGCTGCAAATTGGTCAGGGGAGATGCTAGGGGGAGGCCCTTCGCCCCGACCAATTCCGGATAGGTCGCGAACTATACGGAAATTTTCCGCCTGCTGATTTGAAGCCTCGCTTATCCGGTTAGCGAGGTGAGCTCGACTAGTAGCCCTTATCTTAGCCAGATAAAGGTTAGTCGCGGCCCTAACAGCTTCTTTATTATACTCCGTCGGTTTCCTTCTCTATTTGCTCTCTAGCCTTCTCCTAATTTGCTTCATTGCTCGTAGCTCCTGGTTATACCAGGGCGCTGGACAAGCTCTGCATTGGAGAGGGCGTTTAGGAGCGATCGTGTCTACAGCCCTAGTGGCGGCCGTAGCCCAACCATCCACCAGAGCCTCGACAGGAGCGCCAACCAGATCTGCCAGTATCCCTCTCATGGTATCCTGGAATCCTATAGGATCCAGTAACCTTCGAGGGCGGACCATTAAAATAGGTCCTTGCTCCCTGCGAGGTGGGAGGGCCATTAAGAGGTTACATTTTATTAGGTGGTGATCCGACCATGACAAGGGAACTGACACAAGGTCGGTCACCATCAGATCACGCTCGCTCCAGTTGGTGGAAAAGACCAGGTCTAGCATATGGCCACCCACGTGGGTGGGGCTGTTAACATGTTGGGACATGTTCAAGGAAGCCATGGTTTCCAGGAACTCAAGAGCTGGACCAGATACCTCAGCCTCCGCATGGATGTTGAAATCCCCCAAGACTAAAAGCCTCGGGGATTCCAACAGAGCCGCGGAGATGAAGCTCACCAGCTCTGGTAGGGAAATGGCTGGGTCGCGGGGAGCACGGTAACTCAGCAAAATCCCAATACCATCCCTAGCCCCTATCGACACGTGGAGGGCCTCTAAACCCGGCTCCACCTCCTCGGAGCACCTAGTAACCTCTAGGGTGTTTTTATATATAATGGCAACTCCCCCCCTGTCCCTCCAGTCTACCCCGGTGCTGGATCGCATAGCCGGGAGAACAGGCGAGGGCAAGAGGTGGACCCCCCTCCCCGCCAATCCAGGTTTCGGCTATGCATGCCAGGTCTGCATCCTCTTTCAGAATAAGATCGTAAATAATCTGGAATTTATTGGATACAGACCTGGCACTCAACAGCACCAGTTTTAGAGTGGAGGGTCGGCTAATCTGGTTACCTCGGTCCTGACAGTTGGTCAGGGTCCCAGAACAGTGAACAGCTTTCAAGCATCTGCTCACCATTCTTCTGACACGAGTAGGGGCCCTGCCAACGCCATATCTCCCTCTACCTGTAATCACCCGGATGTTCAGTGGCCCCTCACTGGGAGGGCAAGCCTTCCACTCCATAGAGTTAACCAAAGTAACTTAAAGTGCAGATAGTTCAAATAAAAAACATAAAACAATTACTAATCAAGTAACCTAAAAGAACAGAAAGCAAATTCAGCAAATAGATTGACCTACAGTGAAATAAAAATAAATATAAAAAACATTAAATAGGCCTTAATAATATAAACAATAATATAATCAATAAACTAAATAGTGTTTAAAAGTATTTACAATGAAAAATATCCCCAAGCTCCCCCTCACATACAATAAGCTAACTAAAGAATAAATAAAATAATATAAATAAAGAAAAAGAAGAATTTAAACTCCCCCCCCCCCCCCTCACTGTCCTGTTCCTTCGAGTTGGAATGCTTGTAGGGCTGATTTTATAGCTGTAAAATGCTTCTGTGGTGGAGATTGAGAGCAGCGCAGGCAGCAGTAGCA
This sequence comes from Intellagama lesueurii, assembly GCA_037013535.1. Taxonomy (NCBI): domain Eukaryota; kingdom Metazoa; phylum Chordata; class Lepidosauria; order Squamata; family Agamidae; genus Intellagama; species Intellagama lesueurii. The sequence goes on along the minus strand of JBAJHW010000003.1, from coordinate 49,587,777 downwards.
AAAGCTGGAAGGGATAATAGAAGCAGCACAGGCAACAGTAGCAAAGAAAGCTGGAAAGGAAAATGGCGCTACTGTTGCGCCATTTTCCTAGTAGCTACTCAAAAATACTGCCCAGAAATCATAAACTCTTTGCAAAATACACTGAGGTTCCCATAAAGAAAAATGCAGGATGCACTAATGTTTCAATTTTTATGATGCAGACTTCCGTTACAGATTACAGTAAAATAATCTAGTATGCAATCAGTTAATTAGCTAACAGAAATATAATGTAACATATTTTTCTAAATATATCTTGGTGGTTTTTATGATTGTTGACAATTTTTAAAAAGAATTTTAGAAATTTGAATAAACAGGTCTTATATTTATTAGTTTTCCCCTCAAGGAAATAAATGTTCTTGGGAAAGAAGATCCACAGTGTCTGCTTGAAAAGTCTACTGAAACCCTTCCAATAATTTTGATTCAGAAATTGTAGTGATTGGAGCCTAAACTCAGTTATAGCCTTACTGTATATTGTTGCCCAATATAATTATGGCATTTTTGCCTTAAGTGGACTCTGATCCAGAGAGTCAGCTCGAATAAGGGAGGAGAGAAAAGAACCAGTCGTTTGTAGCGTGTTTCTTGTCAGTCTCACACTCTAATGCTCGGCTTGTTACACAGAGAGAAGCAAGTATTTATCCAGTCTAAGGAGTTGCACATCTTTTCTCTGTAGTAATTGCAAATGCCTTCCAAATAGGACAGGAAGACCAGGGCCAAGAAACAGAAGCATTAGTGGAGGTTAATAGACTTCAGGGACCACAGTAGTTTTTGCTACATACATGGGGCTCCATTTGAAAGCTATTCAGTGGGGATTGCTGAACAAACATCATCATCATCATCATCATCATCATCATAATCTCCAAAAGTATGTCAGAGGAATCATTTGAATACATATAGAAAAAAATCTCCTGGGGAGGGCATTCTTCCACCCACTATTTAAAGGGCCCCCATCTACCTGATTTTTCTCTAATTTTCCATATTGAACATATAAAATAATTAACTTTTAATCTGTGTCATATTTTGTGTGCCTGCCTAAAACACCCCTTGCACATCTCAAAATTAATACAAGAGAAGGGGGGATGGTTGTACAACTAGGATGTTTTAGGTTTCACATTATCATAATGGACCTATTTTTATGGTGACAATTCAGCAAACATGCCAAGGAGGCAATGACCCCCCCCCCCCCAATTTTCACACATTCGTCTGGCAGTCACAGCTACCTCCTTGGCATATTTTGACATCTTAAGCCTAGCCACTACTCCTTAGTGTTATTAGTAAAGGTGTTAACCTGAAAGAACTATTGCAGAATTTTGAATTTCTGGTAAAAATCCCTTTTTGCTACACAATAGAATTAAGAGATTCAAATAGGACAATAGCTGCAAGTTCCCCAGAGTCCACACTTAAAGTCTCAATAACTCACTCTGAGACTTTTGTTGGAGAAAGAATAAAAACATTTCTTTACCTACAATTGCTTGAAATTACAGACTTCTGTGTGCCACTTTCTTTACTGTACATATACTTAGCAACCAGCTGAAGAGATCAACAGCAAACAAAACAACCACCACCAACTGAAAAAAGAGGGAAAGAGCACTCAGCAGTACAATGGGTCTCTCTTTGAATATAAAGGCTGGAATGAATGACTGGTTAGTGCTGGATGAATCACCCTGTCCAGAAAAGTTCTTCTTAGTCACACAAACTACAGATAGCATGTAAGGCTGCAAATAAAATTCCAGTGAGAACAATCACCTCCAACAATCTCACCCAAGTACTTAGGGGTTGCCTCTTCTCTTCTGCCCCAACCTCCTTGACCCAAGGTGGTATTTTTATATTTAGGTGTTCAGTGAAAAGGTTTTCCTATTTTAATCATTTTGTTCCTTCTGGTAACACGTAGTTTCATATGGCATGGATGTATTGTAGTCTGACTGTAGTCTGCTTAGTTACACATAACTCTCACAGACCACACTCCTCCCCTTTACCTTCCAGTTACACCAATCAATCAAAATTCAAATATTAAACTACCAATTACATTAATACTCTACCCACTATTCAGATATATACAGCCTTTCCCATACAAACCTGGCATTGTTAATTATCGATACATATACACTGTACATGGAGGTTTAGAAGGAATTGCCACAGCTATGACCTCAGGCTGCAAAACCTGAAACTTATCCATTAACACAGAACAAACAGGGGCCAAATTTACATTCACAGGACCTGTATCAACTACAGTATCCAAGTCAGATGCTGCAAAGTGTCACACAAATTCTTCACAGTGGACTCTAGTGTAGTCATTGTTCTCTTTCTGTGGGCCAGCATGTAATAGGCACTTGACCACTCAAAACAGCTCTGCCAGGTGACTGAGCAGATGCAATGGTGATGGGAAAGAATGTATTATTTGCAGCCACTACTGCCATGGAGCAGGTCTTCCAAAGGTCCCTAGCCTGTGTTCAGTTGAATTTACTCTGAGTGTTTTGCCATCATCACTCTAGTCCCTGTCCTACTCATTTCATTGCCACCAGTTCCCTGGTAAACCGGAGGGCCACTTTGACTTTCCTTCATGTGAGGAGATGCTTAGGAGAGATAGTGTCAATGCTTCTGGCCATGTCCCCATTCCAGAGGTCAACCATGACTTCAACAGAATCACTGGCCAAAGTGACAGAAATCTCCCCAAGAACTGTCAGGAAACTAATAGGATCCTGGAGCAGGCCATCTTAGTCAGTCCCTGACCCCTGCAGAGGTTCTGAGTAAGTCTATCCCCGACCAAATAATGATCTGTCCATGAGAAAAACAACCTCTGAGAGTACCTATACAGCCATATCACTAATATCTGACCCAGTACAGAAAACCAGGTCTAAACTGTGTCCTGCTCATGGGTAAGGTCAGATACCATTTGGGACAGACCCATGGTCATCATGAGGTTCTGAGCCATTCCTGACAAAGTGGCCTCAGCATGGACATTGAAATCCCTGAGCACAACAAGCTGAGGGGACTCCAACACGACTCACAAGACTAGCTCAGAAAGGGAGACTGTTCAGCAACGAGGTAAGTGGTATATCAACAGAATCCCTATTCTGTCCTGGGCTCCCACTTTCACACTTTCACATTCAAACCCTGAAAACTGGGGGATATAACACCTGGTGAGGAGTAAGGAATCATGATAGATCATTGAAACTCCACCTCCCTGCCTCCCCCCAGGGTTTTGTCTCCTGTTGTACAAAGAACCCAGGTGGACAAAGCTGAGAGAAATTAACACTCCCAGTCTCATCAAACAAAGTCTCTGCAATGCAAACCAGGTCAGCATGCTCATCCAGGATCAGGTCCTGGATGGTTGTTGTTTTTCTGTTTACTTATCTGGCATTTAGCAGCAGCAACTGCAATGCAGGAGGCCTGTCTCCAAGGCTATCCAAACAATTTAAATTTAGTGACAGCTTAGGGGCAACCAATACCCTCTTGCCCTCTCCTCTTATAAGTGCCAAGCTTGCTGTCCCACATCATATCTTTGTCTGCCCTGACGGCCGCTTCCTGATTCCCTTCTCTACTCTCCTTCTCATAAAAACACATCCTCCCAGGAACAAAGACCGTACATTTAAAATGGTTTCTTGGGTACATTAGTAACTGACAACCAAATTTCAGTAAAAACAAAATGGGAAGGGATAATTTAGAGAAGGTTTCAATCTATTAAGTATAGGAGGAGAGAGGAATATCAAAAGTGCATTTTGACAAGGGTTGTCCTGGAAGTTCTGCTGGAGGCTCACCATTCATATCTCATGGTGCTAAGTGTGTACTTAGTGCTGCACTTTTTTGCAATGCTGAGGAGCAGGCAGAGGCCTGCCTCTGGCAAGTTATCTCCTTTAGTATACCTGCAAAAGGAGATGCTGCAAACACAGACAGGGAACTTGGGTGTTCCAGCTTTCAGATCTTCTTCACCCTTGGGAAAACGTAGGGGTGCTTGCATACATTTTTATGGGAGAAAAATGATTTTCTTGGAGGACTCCAAGAGCAGCAAATGAGAGAGAGAGAGAGAGAGAGAGAGAGAGAGAGTGTCCAGATAATCTTTTCCTGGGGAAAGGAGGATGTCCTTTTAAAAAGCCCTTGGAGAACTCTCTGGAGTTCACTGTTCACTGCTGGTCTAGAAGCAAGTGCAGGTTTTGCAACCCTTTCCCTCTTCTGCAATCAAAAATAGTTCTAAGCCTAGAACACCAAGTACCAAGGAAGCCTACATATATCACTATGGTGTTTTTTACCACTAGGGCTGAAATATAGCATTCTCCCCACCCCCACCCCCAAAAAGCATTAGAAGAAGGAATAGCAAATAAGGAGGAAAGCCGGAAGAGAAACACCACAGAGACACAGGACTTCTGGACAAGTACTAGAAATAAACAACCAGGGATGCCTATCAACTTAATTTCCTGTTTGTGATACGCCATGAGGCTGCTACTTATATACTTTTCCTAGACAGCAAGTTTCAATAGATGAATCTTTGTACTGATCCAGAATAACAGTCCGTATATATTTATTTGCAGTTCAGAATGTGGTTGCTAAGAGAGACTATTTCTAAACTGTCAGGAGCAGTTTGGACTGCCCCTACACTGGAGATAATAGTCCCTTTACAGCTTCCTACCCCCTAACTTTCAAAGATGCCTAGTTATCAACATTCCCTCCTGGTGCAGGTCTTTTCCCTCTTTCGTTCGAACAAAGGACTTCTTTGCAGTGACTTTTCCTGTCATCTACAAAAGGACCACTTATGCCCTGCAAGCCAAAAATTATTTTCCCGTCTCCCTCACTTCAAATGCAAAGCAGGTAACTGTGGCGCGTGAGTGTAGATTCTTGTTCTCTCTACCTACAGAAACTATATACATAAATCCACTTTCATGTTCATAACAGAGAAGAAATATTTTCCTGCTCCAAAATGTAATTTCCTCTAACCTGGAATTTCTCGCTGGGAAATGCTATCATTTTATTTAGACAGATATGATTTACTGACAGCATGTCTGCAAGAAAGTAGAAAGCTGAGGACAAATATTGTGAGACTAGATTATGGAATGCTCAGAGAAATGGCAATGAAATACGGTTACCTAGGCCCGTGTATCACAATGATGGCACACAGGAAATTTAATGAAATCAAAAGGGCATTAGCAAAAACACATATCGAGATCCTATGACCATCTTATCTCTCTTCACAAGACCTCTGCTAAAGGCCAGCTGAGTGTATTTAACCTGTGGAATCAGTATCATATAGTGATGCTCCAGGTGTAATTATTTGGTCATGATATGGCTTTGCTAGATGAGATGCTGGTTCCATGTCTAGAATCAGTGCACTCTTACGAAGAAAAGATTATTTGTTTATTCTAACACAAGCTTGCCACACTCTGCATTTGGCAGATTCATGTGCATTTGTTTTGTAAGTGGTCAGTTCTCAGATAGCATGTTCCTCTGATGTCAAAGGCATATGGCCCTAAAAGATTTGTGTTGCCTGGAGGCATAATGTTGTAAGAGAAGAAAATATGTTTTTGTCTTGTATTTTGCTTTGTGGCCATGGTGACATATGCCTCAGTTATATCCTAGCTGGATTGCAGTTACATGAGAGCCAATAGGTGTAGTGGATAGTGTCAGAGTAGGAGTCCAGTGATCTGGGTTCAAATTCCTCTTCAGCTATGGAAGCTCACTGGAGGAGTGGCAATGATAAACTAGTCCTTGAATATTTCAAAGACCTTGAAAATTCCCTTGGGGTCACCATGTCAGAAGTAATTTGACAGCGCTTAAAAATAGTTAAGTAAAGATGGAAAACATTTAGTTAATAAAGTGACAAAATGCTGCCTGAAATATTACAGGTCTGCAGGTTTGTAGAAAATATTTTGCTTTCTGTCTTCAGTCAAATCCATGCAGCTGAGGTAACTGTTGAGATTTAAGCTGATTCAGTGCCATTGGAGTCACTCACAGCACGTGAATCAGTCAAATGCCAGGTACTTTGATTTAAACTGGATGTGCATCAGCTATTAGTTATTTAGCTTGTATAAATGTACTGTCTAAATGTATATGCTGACGTGATCGAACAGCAAAATTAGCACTTACCTGGGCAAAATTCTGCTAAGGAAAAATTGATTTGGGAGGCTGTAACCATGCTTTATAAATTACATAGTTTTATACCCATCTAAAATACCAGTTGCCTCAATTTATAGTACCATTTTTTTTTGAAATTGTTGGTTCTTCTAATTCTCCTAATACATCACATTTTGGCATTCCTAAAATACTGAAATTCTGGCATTTTGAAACAAGAACCACCACCCCGTCCCCCAATCCTACTATACTATAATACAACCCTATACCCAAAAGTAAGTCCAAGAATTTATTCCCAGGTGTGTTTATATAGATTTGCAGAGTTAAAAACAAGAGGAAGCCAGGAGAGTTTGTATTATGCATCAGTGTCATTCAGAAGCAGGATCCAATAAGAATATAAGAAGTTTATCATCTTCACTGCCAATAACAGACATTGTGTTAAATTTACCAGTTTCCGCAGCATCGAATGAAAGATTCTTCTTTGTGGTGAAAAGAGTTAGGGATTTTATACTGTAAGAATCACTATGTATGATGGACGCGTAAGTGATCACCTGCTGTTGGCCTTGGACCATGAAGCTGCCAAGAATACTGATATCAACAAAGCTATTACAGTTTTTGCTAGTTTAAGATCACACCATTCTCTCCTGATGTAGGGAGCTATTTGATGGATGCTATAATCTCTGGCTACCTTCAACAAGCAGCACACAACATTTACTTTAAATTGTTTGTCCTCTTAAAATTCTTTCTCCAGTGGATGATGGACAGTGATTGACCCATAAGAAATATTGGAAAGGGACTTAACAGGTCTTCAGTTAAAATGGGATACAACTTGTATTCTAATTGTGTCTTTTTGTGTACTGTCTATTACAATCACTTCCAATTTACTATGACTGAAAAGGAGTTGAAAGTAAACAGAAGTTATAGCTGACCTGCAGCAACAGTTCTGAATTAAGGAAGAAGATACGGATAGAGTAATATTCAAAAACTGACAGGTGCTTCTCCATTTTATATGTATATACATCTGAGATTCCTATAGCATCCATGCAAAATGCAACTCGGTAGCTACAACTGAAATTAAACTTTGATATTGGCTGTCCTGTTTCATCATTTATCATATGCAACTAGTTCAATGCTTATTTTCTGTGTTTTGAGCATGCTACCAATAATCACAGCATATTCTCCAAATTAGAGTTGCTGATCTGATATAAGGATTTTATGGAACTGCTTTGTTCTTTGAAAGCTCAAATGCTTCTACACCATTAGACATTGGTATGATAAAATGTCACTGTATCTATTTTGCATTTAACACAAGCAATAAATAAAATGTATATGTGTTGTTTATTGTGTTAATTTTCCTCATTTTTAGATGTTCTCAAAAGTTTCAAAACGCACCGCAATTCTTCACAGATTTTTATGAATAATTTATCATAGACTCATAGTTTAAAGCAAAATGGCTTTTGATTGGAATCTCACCCTAGAATGAACTCCTTAACTTTATGGAAAATGAGACAGCTGATAGGATTCTTATTATCAGAACAAAATCACAAATTTTAATATATTCTGTTTAGATGATGCTCTTCTTCTTTTTCTTCTTCCGTCCCTGATGTTTTAAACATTTTAGACCCACTCACTTCTTGCGAACGTCAATAGGAAATACGAAGTTGGCAGAAACAGGCCTGAAACCAATAAAGCAGCTGCTTGGGCAAGTATGTAAGTAAGGCCCACCAGCATCACTCTGTTCTGACCCTTCCAGAGGTCAAATGACTGGGTTTTTTAAAAACAAGATGCAAACTTTTATTTTTAACATAATATATGAAGTTTCGTTGAAATACAAGGTTATTTGTTCATGCTACTAATGGTGAAAAAAGCCCTGTCTTTCCACCCTCATGCAGGAATGCAAAATCTCACAACACTTGATAAGTTTTTAAACACTGTGTTTCAGTGAATCAAGACACAACCACCTTTTGGGGTGGGGTGAGGGGGTGGGGGGAGGATGATTAAAATTATGAGGGTTCCTTGCAGGCTTATATACCAGAAAAGAATAAAACAAGAGACTGATTGCCCCCCCAGTCCCGGAATAAAGACGCGAGACAGTGATATGGATTAAATACGGGCCACACTTTATTAATTCAAATCAAATCAATCTATATCTTCAAACATTATCAAAAGAGGGGGCCTGCTGTAGTGCGGAAACAGGAGAAGGCGGGGGTATCCCAATACCCCCTGATCCGCCATTGGGCGAGTCCCCGGCCCCAGGTTCCAGCGGTCTTAAAGACAGCAGGAACCCGACCGGCCGCTAATAAACACCCCAGACCTCAAGACATCTTTAATTGATGACTGTTGGTCCGGAAGTGGCCCAGCGCATCATCCCCGCACCGGCCCTGTAATCGCACGATCCGCAGAGCCGGGAGGTCGGATGCGCTGTTGGCTTACCTGAATTACAAACGGGACACACCGAGACTACCTGTTTTTCCGCACTACCCGCCACAGCATAAGGACTAGCCTAGCTATGTCCTATGCCCGCCACAGAGCCCCTCGAGCTCGACAAGCAGGCCCCCTTTAATATCTTCCAGGAATATGTCCATACCTGCATCAGACAGGTGGACACCATCGCTTTGGAAAATTCAGTGTTGCTTAATTGGATCCTATGGTGAAAAATCACCGATCTGAGGCCGCCGCTGCAGACACCTCTACAAACTTGTATTAACGCCCCGCAGGGCCTTGTTAACATCACCAATATTCCGGGCGCCTCGTCAGGCTAACCGCGGAATGATCGTGGACGACACGATCCACATCGCAGGATAACGAGGCCGCTGCTGCAGACACCTCTATCACATCTGTTAACGCCCCACGGGCCTTGTTAACATCGCCAATATTCCGGGCGCCTCGTCAGGCTAACCGCGGAATGATCGTGGATGACACGATCCGCATTGCATGATAACGAGGCCGCCGCTGCAGACACCTCTATCATATCTGTTAACGCCCCACGGGCCTTGTTAACATCGCCAATATTCCGGGCACCCCCTCAGGCTAACCGCGGAATGATCGTGGACCACACGATCCGCATCGCAGGATACCTGGCATTCAACCAGTAAGGTCTCGCAGAATGTCCAGGATCAATACCTTACCTGATGATCCAGACAGAACATTGTCTCCAAGGTAAATTACAAGAACATCTGGTGGAGACTGGTCAAATGCTGTCATCGTGCCAAGTTGGATCCACTGCTTGCCACACAGGCTATGTGTGCATGTGCTCAAAGCTCTAGATCGCTCCCACATGGGGATGAGGCAGCATAGTACTCTGCCCAATAAACAAACTATATCCAACGGTCCTTATGTGCTTCTGCCTTCACACCCTAACGAACCTGCAATGACATAAATGTCCTCTGCCTACAATATGTTAGATAGGGTTCAGAGGTACGTCCGAGAACTAAAAGAAGACCACTGGCCTAGCTATTCAATTTGGTCAATGCTATACCTAGGGCTGTTGCTGTAGATGCCACTCCGGTCCTAAAAGAGTGAGTCACCACATCCTATGCCCTTAACCCGAACCTTGTCCAACTCTAGCTTTGTCAATTTTTTAACTGATGTTTAGTCACGATGACTTAACAGTGTGTTGGAGAAATTATCCTACTTCTTAGCCCCTAGGTTCGATAAATGCCTACATGGCCGTAACGAGGCAGGTGCTCAATACCGCCATGCCCCAAGACCAACTGCTTCCCGTTGCCTATTTGATCAGCCTTGGATCGCCCAATAGTGATTCTAAATGACCATCCTGGACTCGAATGTCCTGTCTCTGTAAGGCTATCGAGAGGTGTCTGCCTTCATTCCTGCCACTAACTCACTGGTCCTGAGGGCACCGAAAATTGCTATTAAGGTAGCTTGTCTTAAACAAATGCCATCACAAAATTATCTCTACAACTGTCCCGTTGCTCACATATGCGCTCCATAAGAGATAGGGAAGTAGGTGTTCTGATCAAAAACACCCTCCCCCACTCCTTAGGCCACCCCTACTAACCTTTTCTGTATCCTATAATCCCGTGAAATATCCCTATCCAGTTATATTTGCTTGAAAAGCCAGCACCGACAGCCTACCTTGAAATGGTGCCTGGAGCTAACTTTTTCGTATGAAGGAACATTATAAATTGCTGCAATTATTCTACTGGAGCCAGCCAAACCTGCTCCAGTTCCAGCAACCTAGTACTCTGGAATCCTCTTCACACCACTCCGCCAGACCCCCGAAGGAAGAAATTCTGGCAGCTCCCTAACATCTGGGGCAAACGCCCTAACAGCTCGATCTACTGGCGTGAGAGAGCCTCGGCCATTCTGTTATCTAAACCAGGTGCATGGCAGGCATACACTATTATAATAAATCGCAATGCTCATGGAGTAAAAGTACTAACTAAATCCATCACGCTCTCGTAATCTGACGAGAGGTTGTATATAAAGCAGACAACCGTTTGGTTGTTAAACCAAAAAATGGACCATTTAATTTGACCACTCTTCCGCCCAGAGCCACAAGACCCTTCCAAGTTTACCTGAAAATCCACTTCCAGGCTGAAATTAAATCTACAAAAGGAGGCCATATTAAAATTCTCAAGGAAATGTATTCATACAAGGAGATCTTCCTTCATACCTTTGTCACTCTGGTCCTCTGCATGGGCTGCTTAAGGCCCTTCAGCATTGCAGGGACGCCATAGGAAAGCACGGGCCAGTGCTACTACTCTGCACGCGAAGTTTAAATGCCCCGCTATCCTTGTAACTCCGTAAAAGATGCTTTCCCTACATAGGCAATCCTAACTCTAACTTTAAGGTCAACCCCATTTTACCATGAGGCATCTGTGAAGTTTGCTGCAGCGTGTCGAGATCAATCAAGAGGTGTATCTAAAAGCGCACAGTTCCGGAGGGATGGCGTCGTAACTGACATTCCCTCCGGATAGGACAGGTGATGCATTAATTAAAATCACCGGGTGCCTTGGTTACTATTCCTAAAGAGAAAACGCTCGATTATGCCATGGGCTGCTCAGAAAAAAGGGGTCCTAGGACCCTACCTTCCTACACCTCTTTATCAATTTTACAATAGCCTCCAAGCCAGCTATCGACTGGAGGCTTTTAGCCAAAGCTTTACGTTCAACTATTGCAGGGGTTCTAAACCCGTATCAATACCCTAAAGTAAGTACTGCACGCCCTCCATGTGAGATATGTCCGTAACCAAGCTTCCAGCACTTCACTCTAATTGGGCTGGTTCCCCTTGCCAGGGGTATCCCCGCCACCGCTAGGCTTTTGCCTCCTCCTATTCCCTTGTTCTGACTCTGGGAACCCGCTTTAATATAGATAAAATTCGAATGCTGCCCACCGCAAGTGATGCATTCATGCCGAAACTTACATGGCCTTCTGGAACAAACAAACAAACAAACAAACAAAACCCGTGGAGTTGTATGCGAAACATGGCAGACGGGGCGGAAGTGCCTACCCTGCTACAAGGTGGGGAGTTTGTGAGGTAACAATTTTTCTGTTTAGATGGCCGCTATCAAATCTGTCTGCTGTATTGGGCCTAGCCAGGGTCATGTGTTGTAACCACAAACCTGGCTGTGGCTCATCCCGACGCAGGTCGGGCTGAATGGAAATATTGAAGCGGTGCGAAAGTTCTCCAAGGCTGAGCCTTCACTAGTACTCCAGCATAGATAAGTTATTTTTTATTTTATTTTTTCCAACGGCTAGAGTAGTTCCCATAAGGCAAAGCCGCTGAGGGAACGGTATTGTAGCCTGTCTTTGGCACTGACGGGTATTGCCACTCAATGGTGGTAGTCCCTACATTGGCTGTACCTGCAGCCAGAGGAGCTGCAGATGACGTACTCCATCCACAAAGTGTGTATTAGCATAAGGCCAAGCTACACTGGGTAACCCCGTGGGCGGTACAGTGTAGGGTGTGAATGTGGCATGTGCATAAAGAGAACCGCAGGCCCCTGGCTAAGCCGGCGGGGTTGTTTGTGTGCAGTGCGCAGCTGAAGACTCACCGAATGATGCAGCAGCTGTGCTGGAATCATCCAACACTGTGATGTGCTACCACCCGCCTCATCTGTCACGTCGTACCCGACCTGTGGCACAGCACTTGCTCCAGACGTCCCCATGCCGGATACCCTTCCACACCTTCTGACACTGGAGACCTTGGGGGTAGCTGAAGCTCCTTCTGATACCGCAGCCTCCTTGACCTAAGGGACCTGTACAGCTTCTAAGGCAACAAAACGCTCCATCAAATCTTGAGCCAAAGATTTCAAATTAGCCTTCCGCCGGGCCTTAGTGTCCCTAGCCAAACTGCGAGGAGAAACCTCGTGTTGCTGAGGTGTTTGTTTTGCCAACCTCTGCGCCTCTAGGGCCGAATTTTTTATTTTGTAATTTCCTCACATCGGCCATGATTCCTCAGAAGAGGATGATTGTTCAGGTGATACCTGTTTACAGGTCACTTTTAGCTGGTTTATTATTATTATTATTATTATTATTATTATTATTATTATTATTATTATTATTATTATTATTAAATTTATACCGCGCCCCTTCGTGGGAGTCATTATGACCCAAATTGGCCTAAGGTTATACTCACCTGTTCAGTATGAGCTATCACTCCTTAACTGCCCACTAATAACCCTTCTTATCTTATCACAAAAGTCTTATCAACCAACCACTAGATGGCGCCCTATCAAGCTTATCCCTATACCTATATAATGGGATAAAATATTAATGATAATTTATAATCCAATATCCACTGTGAATCAAGTTATGAAACCTAATGAATTCTAGTAATTATGTAATACCAAATTGATTTATAGAATTTTATTCAGTAATTAAAACTAAAAACCTTTGAAGCTAACCCCCCCAATTAATTCTATCAGCTAATTATATTCGAATTTATTCCTTTCTTAATCTAAGTATTGATTTAAGATATTCAAATTAAAACAATAATCAATAAATTCCACCAGTCTATAAATAATATTATCTTAGCAATTAAGCTGTAATTAAATTTATTCTATATAAAACCACACAATGTAATTAATATTATATATTACACTTAACAATTAGTCTGTAAATATATATATATATATATATTCTATGTAGCCAACCAATAAACAACCTTATATATTAATTATTATTAACTATTACTAATTAACCTGTGATTAAATTTATTAAATATAAACTGGGCAATAATACTATTACCCTATATCACTGCTAACAACCCTCAGTCGTTGCCAATAACAAACCGGTAAGTCAAAATGGCGGGCGAGATAAAAAAGGCGCGAAAAGTGCAACCAATAGGCGTCCCCTGGGCAATAATACCCCTTATTAATAATAACTTAAACAGCACAGAAAACAAATGAACACATAATGCATTAGCTCAGGAGATGCCTAGAAACGTTCACCCAGCCAAAGTAAACTACAGTGTGGTGAACTAAAACGGATCGTCCCGTTGCACCACGGTGGGCGGGAACCCGCCCCGCCGCTTCTCGCCTCTCTCACCCTTAACACCCAATAAATACTCCAATAAATCTAATAATAAAAGCTTCTAAGTCAACAAACACAGGAAAACCCTCAAGTCTTAGTATCAAGCAGCAAAGATCGCTAATAAAGTCTAAACTAAACAATATTTAAACAAAAACAAACAGCTCGCCCCCACGGTCCGCGCCGCGCCGCCGCCGCCGCGGGCGCGAAACCACGCCGCTGTTTCTCGCCTCTCTCGCCCTTAAGTAAATTAAAGAAAACAATAATAAATCAATAAATCCTTAAACAGGATTCTAAACTAAACGATACAACCCAGGGAGGGAGCGAAAAGTCGCCCTCCCGTCATGAACTGCCACCGCCTTTTTCCTCTGTCAAGCTAACGCAACCGTTCTTTCCAAGCCCCGACACTCCGTCCTCTTCGGTGCCCAAACAGGAAAGAGGGCGATCAAGGGGGAGTGCTTCCTTAAATAACCGCACTCCCCTACTCAAACCAGTCACGTGACCCGGGACAGTCTCACGCCATCCAGGACGGTGGGGCAAACATCAGCTACGCTGTTCCAGGGCGGCGGACCGCCCGTCCAGCAGCTGAAACCGATGTTATGGCACCTTAAAGACTAGCTGCAATGTGAACATTCCTGGATCAGGTCCACTTTCTCAGACATTAGAGTGAGACTATATAACTGTCATTATTATCTTGTGCTGGCAGAGCAAATTAACATTCTACAAGGCAATATTATAAAAGGGGGAAATCCCAAACAAAAAATTATAACTTTGAAATTGGACTTCAGAATCACCAAATCACCAAATTTGGCACAGATGTAGCACTACCATTCATGCCTGTTGTCGTAAAACAGCCCTGACTCAATATTTTGTGTTGAAAATAAAAGTTTGCATCTTGTGTAAACTTTGTCATTGGGTGAGAAGTGGTTAACTGATGAGAAAAGGAGTCAGCTTCAGGGATTTTTCCTTGCTTGTTGCTACTTTCATGAATTTTAGTTGTTGTTGTTTAGTCGTTAAGTCGTGTCCGACTCTTCGTGACCCCATGGACCAGAGCACGCCAGGCCCTCCTGTCTTCCACTGCCTCCCGGAATTTGGTCAAATTCATGTTGGTAGCTTCAGTGACACTGTCCAACCATCTCGTCCTCTGTTGTCCCCTTCTCCTCTTGCCTTCACATTTTCCCAACATCAGGGTCTTTTCCAGGGAGTCTTCTCTTCTCATGAGATGGCCAAAGTATTGGAGCCTCAGCTTCAGGATCTGTCCTTCCAGTGAGCACTCAGGGTTGATTTCCTTCAGAATGGATAGGTCTGTTCTCTTTGCAGTCCAGGGGACTCTCAAGAGTCTCCTCCAGCACCACAATTCAAAAGCATCAATTCTTCGGCGGTCAGCCTTCTTTATGGTCCAGCTCTCACTTCCATACATCGCTACTGGAAAAACCATAGCTTTGACGATGCGGACCTTTGTCGGCAAGGTGATGTCTCTGCTTTTTAAGATGCTGTCTAAGTTTGTCATCGCTTTCCTCCCAAGAAGCAGGCTTCTTTTAATTTCGTGGCTGCTGTCCCCATCTGCAGTGATCATGGAGCCCAAGAAAGTAAAATCTGTCACTGCCTCCATATCTTCCCCTTCTATTTGCCAGGAGGTGATGGGGCCAGTGGCCATGATCTTAGGTTTTTTGATGTTGAGCTTCAGACCGTTTTTTGCACTCTCCTCTTTCACCCTCATTAAGAGGTTCTTTAATTCCTCCTCACTTTCTGCCATCAGAGTGGTATCATCTGCATATCAGAGGTTGTTGATATTTCTTCCGGCAATCTTGATTCCGTTTTGGGATTCCTCCAGTCCAGCCTTTCGCATGATGTATTCGGCATATAAGTTAAATAAGCAGGGAGACAATATACAGCCTTGTCGTACTCCTTTCCCAATTTTAAACCAATCAGTTGTTCCATATCCAGTTCTAACTGTTGCTTCCTGTCCCACATATAGATTTCTCAGGAGACAGATAAGGTGGTCAGGCACTCCCATTTCTTTAAGAACTTGCCATAGTTTGCTGTGGTCCACACAGTCAAAGGCTTTTGCATAGTCAATGAAGCAGAAGTAGATGTTTTTCTGGAACTCTCTGGCTTTCTCCATAATCCAACGCATGTTAGCAATTTGGTCTCGAGTTCCTCTGCCCCTTCGAAATCCAGCTTGTACTTCTGGGAGTTCTCGGTCCACATACTGCTGAAGCCTACCTTGTAGGATTTTGAGTATAACCTTGCTAGCGTGTGAAATGAGTGCAATTGTACGGTAGTTGGAGCATTCTTTGGCACAGCCCTTCTTTGGGATTGGGATGTAGACTGATCTTTTCCAGTCCTCTGGCCACTGTTGAGTTTTCCAAACTTGCTGGCATATTGAATGTAGCACCTTAACAGCATCATCTTTTAAGATTTTAAATAGTTCAACTGGAATGCCATCACCTCCACTGGCCTTGTTGTTAGCCATGCTTTCTAAGGCCCACTTGACTTCACTCTCCAGGATGTCTGGCTCAAGGTTAGCAAGCACACTATCTGGGTTGTCCGGGATATCCAAATCTTTCTGGTATAATTCCTCTGTGTATTCTTGCCACCTCTTCTTGATGTCTTCTGCTTCTGTTAGGTCCCTACCATTTTTGTCCTTTATCATGTCCATCTTTGCACAAAATGTTCCTTTAATGGCTCCAATTTTCTTGAACAGATCTCTGGTTTTCCCCTTTCTATTATTTTCCTCTATATCTTTGCATTGTTCATTTAAGAAGGCCCTCTTGTCTCTCCTTGCTATTCTTTGGAAGTCTGCATTCAATTTTCTGTCAATTTCCCTATCTCCCTTGCATTTTGTTTCCCTTCTCTTCTCTGCTATTTGTAAGGCCTCGTTGGACAGCCACTTTGCTTTCTTGCATTTCCTTTTCTTTGGGATGGTTTTTGTTGCTGCCTCCTGTACAATGTTATGAGCCTCCATCCATAGTTCTTCAGGCACTCTGTCCACCAAATCTAGTTCCTTAAATCTGTTCTTCACTTCCACTGTGTATTCATAAGGGATTTGGTATAGATTATACCTGACTAGCCCAGTGGTTTTTCCTATTCTCTTCAGTTTAAGCTTGAATTTTGCTATGAGAAGCTGATGATCAGAGCCACAATCAGCTCCAGGTCTTGTTTTTGCTGACTGTTTAGAGCTTCTCCATCTTTGGCTGCAGAGAATATAATCAATCTGATTTCGGTATTGTCCATCTGGTGATTTCCATGTGTAGAGTCGCCTCTTGTGTTGTTGGAAAAGAGTGTTTGTGATGACCAGCTTGTTCTCTTGACAAAACTCTATTAGCCTTTGCCCTGCTTCGTTTTGAACTCCAAGGCCAAACTTCCCTGTTGTTCCTTTTATCTCCTGACTCCCTAACACAGACCAGTACCTACACAAAAACTCCAACCGCTACCCATGATAAAAAAGAGACATAATCAAAACACTGGTAAACCGTGCGAATCGGAACTGTGAAGCTCAATTTCTCAGCACCAAACTGAACCATCTGAATTGGGCCCTACAGGAAAATGCCTATTCCAAGAATGAAATCACAAGAGCCATCAAACTGAGAAAACAACACCAAACTGAAGAACTATGTTGGATCATACTAAGGGCTTATCAAGTTATTCACACAAGTTGGCTATGGGGAGCCCATCAGCAGGACACCGGTACAGTTGCTTTGCAACTAATATGCAAATGCATACTGCCTCCATTGCTGGGGTGGTATATAGCCATCCTGACTGGTACACACCAGTGGCTCTAGCTTCTACAAATTGCCCTTCTCAAGCTATCCATTTTGGTAGCCATCACTGCAGTTCATGGCAGTGAGGAGGGATGGGAGTTTTGGGTTAACCAGAAAGGGGACAAATCCAAAAGAAAGTTTTTCTTTTGTTTTGGGGTTATTGCATGGATTCCCAAAAGAAAACATCCTGAAATGGAAGGATTTGCTTAAATGAAAGTAGGGGCATAAAAATCTTGTGGGTCCCTCCCCCCCATGTTCCTCTCTTTTGTTAAACCTTTTCTTCAAGAAAGGAAACTAGGAAATGTTCCTCATCTTGCCATTGCTCTCCCACTTACCCTGCTGTACCTGTGCTAGCCCTGTTCTTTCTCCTCCCTCTCCTTCTCTCACCACTGCCAACATTTGTCTCCCTGCCGCTCTCACAGTGTTGCCAGCCCAGCGGTTTCCCTGCCAGGCCTTCACTCACTACCACTGCTGCTTGCCTCCTGGCCCCACTGTCAGTTTCCCCTTATCCTTCTTTCCTCATTGCTGCCACTGCCACCAAATTAAAACAAAACAAAACAATGAAATTCAGTAACCTGAAAGAGTTCCCCCCTTTATGGCAAATGAAAGGAAAGGTGACTAAAAAAAGAAAAGAATCTAAAAAAGGAAGAAGAAGAAAAACCTAAAAAGGCACCTCCCTCCAAAACAAGAAACCAAAATGAAACTGAAATGAATGTTTCCACCATGGACATCCCTAGCAGTGAATTCCACACACCTCACCAAACTAATACCAAACTGCAAATTGTATGATTCCTTGGGAGGGAGTCATGGCAGTTAAAGTGATATAATCATAGAAATACAGATCTGGAAGGGGCCATATGGATTATTGAGTCCAGCACCTGTCAAGGAGACAGTGGTAAATCAAATTCCCAACCTCTGGCTCTGCAGCCAGATGCCTAAACCACTGAGCTATCCAGCAGTGGAAATTAACTTGTTTGTTTCTCCTGTGAGCATTGGACTCCAGCTAGACAAAGCCATGGCCACCTCATGGCTTCAACCCCTACTGTCATGGCTACTTCTGTGTTCCTCCCCTACACATTTCATCAATGAATCCTGCAATAACAAAATGTAAATGAAATTTTATATATTACAAATGCTACACCTTTAAAATCTAACTCAGGGGTGGGTGACTTTTTTGTCCTGCAGATGTTGCTGGACTGCAGACTCCCACCAGTCCTAGCCAGCATGGGTAATGGAGATATCTGGAGGGGCACAAGCTGTTCACCCTAGCTTAGAACATCACATATGTGTTCCTTCCACTTCAGTAACTCAGGTATCTGTATATCAGTTTCAGGAGAACATGAGACATAATGTGCAGTTGTACTCATGTCCTCCAGACTTGGTTGACTCCAGTGTGAGCAGAAGGTTGGATTCAATGTCCCTCTACTCTGATCTAGAATCTCTCTTCTTATGTTCTAATACTAGCCTTCTGCTTTCACTTTTGGAAGCTAACCAAGGCATTGCAAGAGCACAACTTAAAGGAACATATTGTGGAGTTTTACTGTTCTGATAAGGAGTATTACCTGAAAGCAGAATACTATTTGTGACAGTAGTAGAGTAAAATACCATACACAAGCAACAAGCAGCATATTATGAAAATACATTAAAACTTACAGGTGCAGGTATTCAAACAGAGATAGGGAAGAGAACTGGGTGAAAAGAACAGACGCAGGCAGTAAGCTATTTTGTAGGAAATTCTCTTTAAGATTTTGGAGGGAAAATGTATTCTCTTTCCCCACATTTTGCAGTTTTGCTGTGCTCTCTTCTAAGTGAATTAAGAGCATTTCATGGCATTCATATGGTGCTACTCAGGATTTACTTTAGCCCAAACTAATTTGCTTTCAGCTTTGAGATATATTTATAATGGGAGGGGGGGAACTGGTGTTAAAAGCTTCACACCAAATTTAATGGGGCTACTCAGTAAATAACATGGCCTGAAGCATAAGTGAGCCTCTCTCAGAGCTGATCAAATTTTCTGAAAACATTGAACTCCAAGTGAGTTAAGAGCTGTGCTAGCTAATTCATATTCCGACCAGCTATCTCACAAAATACTGCTTTAAAGCACAAAATGCCCTGGGGGAGAGTCCACCCATCTGTGTTTATCCTAGAGTGACCAGATGCAAGAGAGGAAAGGGCCACTGTACCTTTGATAGTTGGTACAAGAAAGAAAGAAAGAAAGAAAGAAAGAAAGAAAGAAAGAAAGAAAGAAAGAAAGAAAGAAAGAAATTTCAGCAGATGTAGCTTTTCATCCCTTTAGCACCAAGGCGACACTAGCTGCACCTGCCAAGGCACTCCCTTACATACTACTATTAAATGCAGCAGCTCATTGTCTTCTGGAGCATCTTGTTCATTTCTCCTGTGAGCATTGGACTCCAGCTAGACAAAGCCATGCCTGCCTGATAGTTTCCACCTCACTGTCACAGCTGCCTCCATGTTCCTCCCCTACACATTTCATCAATGAATCCTGCAGTAACAAAACATAAATGACATTTTATATATTACAAATGATACGTTTGTCCATGGAGAATTCCTAGCATAAACGTACCACCTCCTGTTCACTGATATCATCCCTTTTTTACTGTAGAAGAGTTTGACAAGGAGGTCACTTCTCCTCTTCTTCATATTTCGAGCTGCTAGTTTCAGGGAATGTGGTACAAAGAGCCATCTGATCATTTCATTCACCCATTTTCTCTCCAGAGGAATCCTGGTCTCCTTAAAAGCATTTCATTATAAGGAATGGGGCCTCGTTTTCTTTCTTCCCTTTGTACCAGAGCACGGGCAAACTTTAGGAGGTTTTTTTTTTTTTTTTTTCATTGGAGCAGCAGGTGGGGGTAAAGCAACATCAATGGAGACTGCATTTGCAGCTTTAGTGAGTATTTTTGTTCTTGGACTTTATGGAACGGCATCGTCTTCGCACCTATTCAGCACTATCCTCACTCCAGTGCAAACTCATTTTGTCTGTCCTAAGTTATGGTTATGCTATTTGCAGCTGTAATTTATTTGATAGCCCAAGAATCTGCCATTACTGTCACAATACGTCCAGCATAATTGCCCATATTTCTGTTCACCCAAACCTTTAAAACAACTCATTTAGTCCAAACATCTTGGTTTTCAAAACCTGTATTTTTGATTTTGCACATCCTGTGAGTTTTGTTTCATGATGCATTTTAAATAAGCTTTTCATTTTATGTCTTATGCTCTATTTTCTGTCTAAATTAAGTATTTGGCTTGGTTATTTTAAACCACTCAGAGAACATTATATTCTGAGGCAGCATACAAATGTCAGAAATAAGTACATAAATAATCAATCTTTGACTAGCATATTCTTCATGGTAAGTCCTGTATGATAAGATTATAATCATGTCAAGTGAAGAAAAGAACAGGTCTCTCACTGATAACAGTCTACTGATAATATTAACTTTGCAGCTGCATGTGTGCAGCAGTGTGCAGTAACATCATAAACTGTACTATCTATCTATCTATCTATCTATCTATCTATCTATCTATCTATCTATCTATCTATCTATCTATCTATCTATCTATCTGTCTGTCTGTCTGTCTGATTTCTTATACTGCCCCTTTAGTGAAGACACTACTCTGGGCAGTTTACAAATATAACTCATAATCCCCCACACCCTGCAAAACAATATAATCAACATGGGGTAGATGATCCAGATCTAAAATTAATACAAGAAAAAAAGCGCAAGAAAAAAATTAAAAATTAACAGCATCCAGGGATAAGTTATTAAAAGTAGATTTATATAATTCTGGCTTCACTAATTTCCTGAATATCAGGAGGGGAGGAGCCTGGCTGACCTCAATTGAAAGCTTGTTTCGAAGACTGAGGGCCATTATTGAGAAGGCCCAATTCCTTGTTGTCACTTTTTTGGCCTCCCTCAGTGTGGCCACTTTTAACAGTAAGGGTTTAGAGGAGCAGGTGAAATTGGTAGTTGTTTTCTGAGAGAGACGTTCCAACAAGTAACATGGGCCTAAATCATTAAGGGCTTTATACATCATAACCAGCACCTTGAAGTGAGCATGGAAACTGACAGGAAGCTAATGAAGGCAAATTAAGACTGGGGATATATGTTCAAATTAACTAGTCCCAGAAATCAGTCTGGCCACTACATTTTGGACCTGTAAAAGTTTATGTACTGTTTTCAAGGGCAGCCCTGTGTAGAGAGTATTACAGTAGTTATTTTTGAAATCACCAATGTGTGAACTACTGTTAGTAGGCATTTCTTATTCAGGTACAAGTGCAACCAGAGATAATAAAAGGCACTCCTGGCTATGGTTGATATTTGAGCCTTCATAGAGAGTATCAGATCCAAGAGTACCCCTAAGCTGTGGAACCAGTCCTTCAGGGGGAGTGTCACCCCATCAAGGCCAGGTAAATTTCCCTCTGACTGGTCCAATGATCCTCCTAACAGTAGGATCTCTGCTTAATCTACGTCTGCCCATTCCCTTTCACACTATCTGTTAAGTTTTTTTCACTTAGTTTGATATTAGCATTGCATGTCTCTGTTTCTATCATTTGTGGTCACTGGCTGTGTCTCATGACAGTTTGGTACACTGTTTTATTATGACTGAATTACTGTTATGGGGGGAAAGTACTTTTCATAAAACGGGTGCATCAGTACCAAGAAGCGTTAAACCACAACTGAAGAACAACACATGATAAAATCTAATTTATGCTAGCTTGGATCTTTCCTTCCTCTTCTTAATATGTTCAAGCTTTTCAACATTCTCACACATATTCTGGGACAGGAAGAGGCAAGCTGCTCTGAAATCAAAGATGAATGAGGAGATGATTGTGTAACAGCATGGGACAACTTGGAGTGAATTTTCAACCCACAAAAATGGTTGGGATGGATGCATCTTCAGTTGAGACAGAAAAAAATACAATAAAAGAAATGACAATGATGGACATTGAGACACTTTGAATAGTGAAGTTTGTTGGCTAAGATCCAGCCCTATATTAGATGGGTACTGGGCATACGATGCACAGTACTGTTATGAAGTTGCAGTCATAGTAACAAAATATGTGAATGTACCTAGTACAAATTTCCTTATCTAATCGGACTGGATTATGCTTGTCCAACTAAAAAGAAATCCCCATACATCAACATTGTACCAGTATATAGGGATGTGCCATTCAGAATTTTTGGACACCAGCTCCCAGAATTCTCCCAGAAATTTCCCAGGCAGAATTCTGAAATACCTGCATTTCCCTCACCTGGTGCAAGGCCTACCTCAGAGGCTGCATTCTAAGCCTCATTTCCTGCCCAGTACCTCCTAGGAAGAAGGAATGCTTCCTGGCTATTGTAGCCTACTGTCCTTTAGAGCAGCGTTCCCCAACCTTTTTCTTAGTGCGGACCGGTGGAGCCTCTGAGGGAGGTGGGGCGTCCCCTCGCGCTCGCGCTCTCCGCTGCACGCGCGAAGTGGTTGAGGGGTGCGCGTGCCATAGGCGCGTGTGCGTTCCCCCACTGCTTTGCGCATGCGCAGGAGCGGCTGCCCACCTGCACGCCCACCCCTTGGCCACCTCCCGGCTCTTGTCCACCCCCACCCCCCGCTGCCGCCGCCACCACCACCGGGAGGCCAGCAGCCAAAGCACCCAGCGGTGCTCGGCCTCCCGGCTCTTGGCCACCCCCCACCACCCCGTTGCCGCCGCCACCGCCGCCACAAGGCCAGCAGCCGGCGGGTGCTTCGGCTGCTGGCCTCCCGGCGGCAGCGGCGGGGGGTGGGGGTGGCCAAGAGCTGGGAGGCCGCACACCGCCGGGTGCTTTGGCTGCTGGCCTCCTGGCTCTTGGTCACCCCCACCACCCCGTCGCCGCCGCCGCCACCCGGAGGCCAGCAGCCGGAGCACCCGGCCATGCTCGGCCTCCCGGCTCTTGGCCACACACCCCCGCCGCCGCCGTGCCGCAAAGACAGACCTCCCGCCGCCCCCGCACGCACTCCCCTCCCCACAGCTGCTTTGCGCACACGGGCACTTGCGTGAAGGGGTGAGGGAGCGCTCACGCCCCCGCTGGCATGCATGCGCAAACCAGCTGTGGGGAGGGGAGGGGGCGGCGGGAGGTCTGTCTTCGCGGCCCGGTCAGGCTCAAGCCACAGACCGGCAATGGGCCGCGGACCGGGGGTTGACGACCTCTGCTTTAGAGTCTATAGAGGGCACCTTACAAGGAACCATGACACCCAGGAAGTACCAAGTGCATAAAATATCAGACATGTAAAAGCAAGTTAATCTGTCAAATCAGACTGATGAAACTGTGTTGGAATAAGCTGACAGAGTTCTTCTCTTCTGGATTAGAATCAGTGGCCAAAATCCTGTTGTGGAACTACAAATTCAAAACTCAAGGTTGTGTCTGTGCTAGACACACAATGACAGTTACTAAAACACTTCTGCCAGCACATTGTGCAGTCAGTCATGCTGGGGATGCATGGCCAACTGTGCAATTGCATGGTGCAGTCCCTCATTTCCACGAGTAACTCCCATCACATTTATGCCAGCATAACTTTATGTTACACTGGCATGAATAGGATACTGGCTGGTATCTCATGTAATGAGTTCCTCAGTGGGTAAGATGAGAGACAGTTCCTTGGCTAGAAGACTGAAAAACCCGTTATGACACAGATTTGACAACTGACAGGATACGAGTGCATGGTTTTAGATTCAGAATCAGCATCAACATCCCGTGAATGGTCTATCAGTTAATTCAGTCTAGAGTTGGAATGGCTATTTTCTCTCATAATGAAATTAAAAGAAGGGAGAAATTAACAAACAAACAATGATTTCCCTAGAGAAGAAAAATGATCTAATTGCCCCCTGTAACTCATCCACTATGAACTGGCAGATCTTTGGAAGCAGGGGTGATCTGCCATTCCCCTCTCAGAGGCCAGAAAACTGTTTGCTTACATGACCACATCACCATTTCTCCCCTTCTTTCAGGCTCACTGACATACAGCCAACTTCACATTGGCTGCGAAATCAGACATGGGGCCAGCTGCATGACCTACTAGCTGAAGGAGGCCTATCAGAAGGGGAAAAACCACTGTCTGAGTGTGCTTACATATCCATTCCACCCCACTAGATTATGGATAGCAGTGTTCTGCCCATGAATCAGACGTTGTAGCTTTACATTGCTTACCCAGAACTTGGAAATGTCACTTTTTGAGCAACAAGTCTCAGAATCCCCCAGTGGCTGTGCTGCCTGGGGGATTCTGGGTCTTGTAATCCAAAAGAACCATTTCCCTGTTTTATTCCTATCCTTCTACTATATCCCAGCTACTATTGATTTTTCACTTCAGTGCTTGAATTAGGCTTTCTTCTGATAGTGTTTAGCACAGGGCTTGTTTTGCTTCATTCAGAACATATTGATTTCTACTATTTCTTCCCCATCTAAGTTGTATCAGGTGAAAAAGACAGAAAAAGAGCACTCTGTACAAATGAGCATCAGTGTATGAAATGTTTCCACCTGAAATTATGTGAGAAAGGGACATATTTTGCAATATTTATTTAAATGTATGCTTGAACTGCGTGCCTATATATGTTGGTGGATACAAGAGCATAGGTCAGGCAACTGGGTGCATGGTGAAAGGACTATCTAAAATTGAATTTACATTTATTTGTCATTGTGTCCTGATTAAGGAATCAGATACATTAAACGACTGATTGAAGCAAAGAAGCCCATCAGATTAACACTTTACTCTGTATAAAAAAAAACTAATCTGCTTTAAAACTTGACAGCTGAAAGTTTAGAAGAAAGCAGTAAAGCAACAACAACATCTGCTTAAAACTTGTTTGTGTGTTATAATATACTGTGACCTTGAATTCCACAGCAATCTTGCCATCCTGGCAACAAACCTCAAAATATCCTGTGAGTGTACACAGAGCCATCTTTTTCTGATGGAGCCACATGAAAGAATTACAGCTGTTTCCAACCTTTTTTCCCCCATGCATAGGAAAAAAATTTTTTCCCTGTCTTAGAAGATATTCCATCCACTGACCCTTTGTGATACAAACATATAATAGTGCAAAAAATCATGATGAAGTTAACAATAGGTCAAGTATTAGGCACAATGTAAAATGTCAATTTTATCTGCTCTTTTGTTTCCTCAGAGAGCCTTCCATTATTTCCACATGACATATTTTACATGTTAAACAACAGCCATTTTCACCTGTATGCTAACTTTATCATGCACTATATATTTTAAAGTTCTGTAGGATATGAAATTCATGAAATGGGGCAAATTGCCTAGAAATAATATGAATAAAGGCGAAGGAGAAGCAGCCGCCCAATGGCAAATATGTACGCAACCTAAGCATTCTGTGAAATACATCTTTCCAATACATCCCTTTCTTTTAAAATCAAATATGTAACAATAAAGATAATTCCACTTAAAATAATATTATTTCCAATCATTCCAAACAACTTTAGGACTGTAATGATTAAATGTCCTTAAACATTTCACTCTTACAAAGTCCTAATATAAATGCCAGAGTATTAGACAACATGGAGTCAAAGGCCAAAATACTGTTGCATAGCTCTACTTGTGCAATGGGAGTAATGTCTTGCAGCCAATGTGTGGATGCATATGACTTTATATCAGTGCACAAGAGTCATGCACCCTGAAATAATAATTTTAAATGGACCTCTTTAATTGGCAGTAATCTGCCTTAGCCAGTGATGTCATTCTTTTTGTGCAGGTGGAATTACGTAACAGGAAACTGGCCAATAAGACACGAAAAATTACAAACATGAACAGAACCTATGGGTACTGTGCAAATGCCTCTTGCTCGTATTTCTTTCTTTAAAAAGTAGTACTTCTACAATACGAAGACTCAGCTAGTTTAGTAGTATTTATTTATATATGAGAAGGAAAATAGACAAATTTTCATGCATTGGGTTGGTTTCAGATTTCAAACACTGTTGGTTTCAGATTTTAATCAGTTGTTCAGGGAACAACTGATTTCAGTGGGCCTACTCTAAGAATGACCCGGAACAGCCATAAAACAAACTGATAGCGTTTTAACTATCATGATTATATCCTATGAAAGCCAAGCTATCTCAAGGACCACATCTCCCTTTATGAGCCTGCTCAAGTCTTAAAATCATCAAGAGAGGCCTTCCTCTTGGTCCTGCCAACTTCACAGGTGGGGACACAGGAGAGAGCCTTCTCTGTTGATGCTCCACACTTTGCAACTCTGTCCTTCAGGAGGCCAGGCTGGCCCTATCTTTGCTATCCTTCCACAAGCAGGTAAAGACCTTTCCCTTCAGGCACGTTTTTCCTTAGCAACTGACTGCCTGAGTGGGGTTTTTTAAAATGCCTTGCTGCTTTGAATGGGTTTTTGGTGTGGTTTTGTTCACTGTTTTTTAGTGTAGTATTTATTTAATCCTTGTTGTTATTTGTGCACTTACTGTTTTTAGCTTTAAGTAAGGTAAAGGTTCCCCTTGACAATTAGTCCAGTCGTGTCTGACTCTAGGGCGCGGTGCTCATCCCCGTTTCCAAGCCATAGAGCCAGCGTTTGTCCGTAGACAGTTTTCCGTGGTCACGTGGCCAGCGCGACTAGACACGGAACGCCGTTACCTTCCCACCATGGTGGTACCTATTTCTCTACTTGCATTTTTGCATGCTTTCGAACTGCTAGGTTGTCAGGAGCTGGGAGAAGCAACAGGAGCTCACTCCGTCGCGTGGATTCGATCTTACGAGAACTGGTCTTCTGACCTTGCAGCACAGAGGCTTCTGCGGTTTAACCCGCAGTGCCACTATGTCCCTTGATTTAAGCACTGCCTGTTTATTGTTGCAAGCCACCTTGGTTCTTTTTTAAGGAAAAATGTGGGGTAAAAATATTTTAGATAAAATAAATAAATAAATCAGGGATCAGAACCACCGATCTGGTAGCAATTTTTGCTATTAAAAGTTCCCTCTGTCTCAAAGCTCCCAAAGGCTTCCCAAGGGGAAAGGGGAACCCCAGGGAGCCACAGAAACGGGGGACTAGGAAACTTCTAATTAATTTAAATTAATTATTCCAAGTGCTCCAATGTAGTTTATGCCAGCAGAACTGCGCCAACAGGATTTTGCCCACGAAAAATGAACAAGAAAGCACCAAACTGCTTATGTAAAAGAATACCATATTGCAGTGGTTCCCAATCTTGGGTAACCCAGTTGTCCTTGGACTGCAATTCCCAGAAGCCTTCACCAGTAGCTGTGCTGGCCAGGGTTTTTGGGAGTTGCAGTCCAAGAACACCTGGGTTACCCAAGGTTGGGAACCACTGCCATATTGCATAAGAAAACAAAGGACACATTAAGTCAGATCTTTCAGCCTTTTGATATGAGCTGCAGATAATTTTATTAGACTAATAATAAAACCATATAAATGCTTACTAAGACATAAGAGCCACAATGTTCACAGGGACTTATTTTAATAAATATCTGCAGAGACAAGACATAATTGTCTTAATTTTACCTTTTGGGGTTAAAATGCACATTGCACACAAAAATGCAACTATATTTCCATCCTACAAAACAACTTTGAAAGTGGTGTCTTGAGTGTCAAATCTGTGGGAACTTGCTTTGTCTTCCCCACCTTACCAAGTGATGTGCATAACATGCAAATCAGGCTGCAGAGAACGGGGCATTGGAATATGACAATCCTAGTTTAGTGCATCAGTGTAGGCATTCTGTAATTGCTGCATTTGTGCCAGAGTGATAGCTGAACCCACCTACAGCTACTCTTCAACCTACTTGTAGCTTATTTGTGATACACAATAAAGGAAATGTGTTTGTCTGTTTTAGTTCACTGCTTGTTTTTCTCCTTCAGAGTGCTTTTTGGTAAGCAAAGCAAAGTGCAGAGTGCTTTATTACTGTTTACTCAGTAATAAAGCTTCTGCCTCTACCTCCCCCCTTCATTCAACAGGGATGAAGGAAGGCCCATTTCATGCAAAAGATTGGAAAACTTCTTTTGTGGGGAATTTTTCTTCCTGGAAGTGGAACACTCAATAAACAAACAAGGCCAAGCCCCACAGGCTTATCTCCCCTTTATTTAGCTTGGAGAGTGACTAGTAAAAATGTACAGAGATAAGGCAATGGGGAGGCTGAATTCTATCAGCAGAATTAAGCTGTATTATACATATGTCTGAAGGAGTGGACTTGTCCATGAACGCTCACATTAAAATATAACAGTCTTTAAGGTGTCACAAGGTTTTTGTCTTTTTTATTTTTAATTTTCATTTGAGTTTGCCTGATAAACATATTAAAAAGAACTGAAACATACTATTTTTAAAAAGGAGTTTATGCAAAAGCAGAGTCAGATCACAGAGCTCCTTCTCTGGGCACAACTTAATTAAAACACACAATCATTTCTGGGTAACAGCACAGCAGAAGCCTAGAACAGTCACATGCACCTAGAACAGAACCTGGTTTCAAAAGAACTGAATACCAAACAGGGGTCATAAATCATTACTAGGTGTGAACTACAACCAAACACCACTGTCCCTTTATCTTAGAGCATTGCATGAAGGGTTTACCATGTAGTCTCTGTATTCTGAGTCATATGTCTGAAGAAGTAGACAACGTTCCACAAATGCTTACATTAAAATATGGCAGTTAGTCTTTAAGGTGCCACAAACTCTTTTTTTGCTTTTGGTTTGCTTTTCTTTTCTTGTTGAAATGCTTGCACGAACTGACACGGATGCAACTCCAAAAGAGATAAACACACATATATATATATATATAAATATAAAATATTTTAAATCCGCCTTTGTCCTTAAAAAGGACCCAAAGCAGCTTACAGCAATTAAAATACAGCATTTAAGATTAGTAACAATTAGTATACAATACTAAAAAAAATCAATGAATACAATACCAAAAAACGTAAGCAACAGCAAAATACATTCAATGTAGTAAGGCACAACAATCCATTTTAAAAACCCTGCTCGGCAGCTATTCACTCAGGGAAAGCTTACCTGAACAGAAAGGTCTTTGCCTGATTGAGGAAGGACAGTAAAGATGGGGTCAGCCTAGCCTCCAATGGGATAGAGTTCTAGATTCTGGGAGCAGCAACAGAGAAGGCTCTCCCCCTTGTCCCTACCAAACCCACCCATGAATGTGGGGGAACCGAGAGGAAAGCTTCTCCTGATTATCTTAACACTTGAGCAGGCCCATAAATGGAGATGCAGTCCTTGAGACAGCTCGGACCCAAGCTGTTTAGGGATTAATAGGTTAGAACCAGCACTTTGAATTCTGCCCCGAAACGGATCGACAGCCAGTGGAGCACCTGTAACAGGAGGGTTGTGATCCCTGTGTACAGCCCCAGTTAGCAATCTGGCTGCTGTGTTTTGGACCCGCTGAAGTTTCCTGACATTTTCCTTGGGGAGCCCCATTGTGTTACAGTAATCCAGCCAGGTTGTAATTAAGGCATGCGTCACCATGGCCAGGCTTTTCTAGGAATAGGTGCAGCTAGTGCACTAGTTTTAAATGTGGAAACGCACTCCTGGCCACAGCCTAAACCTGGACATCCAGAGTCAGAGATGAATCCAGGAGTATCCCCAGGCTAAGCACCTGGGTTTTTTTTTGGGGGGGGGGGGTGTCACCTCAACCAGCACAGACTGCATCACTGCTCTCTGATCTGCCTTATGACTGACCAGGAACATCTCTGTCTTGTCTTGATTAAGTTTCAGTTTATTCACCCTCATCCAGTTCATTACTGACACCAGACACTGATCTAGGGCCAAAGGATTTAGATGGCAGTTGGGTGTCATCCGCATACTGGTGACACCAAAGCCCCAAACTCCAGACGGTCTCTCCCAGTGGTTTCATTTAGATGTTATATAATATAGGAGACAAAACAGTACCCTGAGGTACCCAGCAGGCTTGTGGCCAGGGTGTTGAACAGGAGTCCCCCAGAACCTCCTTCTGAGTCAGTGCCTCCAAGTCCCATCCCAGAGATATGGGCCAGAAGGATACCTTGGGCGATGGTATCAAAAGCTGCTGAGAGGTCCAGCAGAACCTACAGGGACACACTTCCTCTGTCCAGTTCCTGGCATAGGTCATCCACCATAGTGACCAGAGCAGTCTTCGTCCCATAACCAGGCCTGAAGCCAGGTTGAAATGGATCTATCAAGTTTCAATCAGGAACCCTGGAGCTGAGAAGCCATAACCCACTTCAACACCTAGTCTAAGAATGTAATGTCAGAGACAGGTCAGTAGTTATTCTGTATTGCAAGATCTAAGGAGGGCTTTTTCAGCAACAGTCTACATCTTTCATGTGTCTAAGTAATGGTCCCTTTGTCAATTGCTGGCCATTCTTCAACAACCAATCTATTTCTCTCACTGTCTCTCTATCTCTCCAGTTGCCTCTCAGAAAGATCTTTCTTTCTTTCTTTCTTTCTTTCTTTCTTTCTTTCTTTCTTTCAGAAAAAGAGAGTGTAGGCTTTACAATAGAACAAGATGTAAGGCTCATAAGCTGAAAACCACAAAAGTGAAACTGATTTTGGACTCATAGCAACATCCAGTTTTCATTTGTCATAGTTTTGCCTTATTTTCTGGTCTGGTGTGACTTCTATGGGTCCAAGGATAGAAAACTAGCCTCCGGACTATAGAGATATGCCTACAAAAGGAGCCACTGCTTTTCCATCATTTTGTTTCATTTTTCCATTTTAATATTTTCTGACACTAGAGCAAACAAGCAGTAAAACTACTCCAAAAACAAACAAACAAACAAACAAACAAGGCAACAGAGAACCAGACTCCTCCAGAAGCAGACAATAGTACAACCAACAATGCCCACAACTACACAAGAAGTCCACAAAACAACGATCAGAGCATATATTAATAGAATGCATCTGCAGCAGATTAACCAATAATTATTTTTTAAAAAAGTCAAGCAGAAATCTCTCTTCCCCCCCTCCCCCCCACCCACAGGGGGAAAATAGCATAACAGGGTGCAGACACACACACACACACACACACACACACACACACACACACACCTCTGAAAAACCATGAAAAAGAGGAAACTAAAAATAAAACCAAAGCCACCCCACACAACCAAAATGGCTTGATGCGTTTCCCCCCTCATCTTTGAGTCTAGCAGGCAGCAACAAGTAGCAGCAAAATTTATCCAAGAAAGAAAAGGAACAAAGGGGGGGGGGGTGAATCCCCAAAAAAGACAAGGGGGTGATATATAATCCCAAGGAGGCACATTGGCATAGCAGTAGCAGCAAAAAACAGAAACACCAAAGAAAAGGGAAACCCCAGCCCACAAAATCAAGGCAAAAAGGAAAAGATCCTACATAGAAGCAGAAGCAGTCAGGCAGTACAAGATGGAGGGTGCCATGAGTTTGCACACAATGAAAAATTAAAATACGGAAACAACACTCCCAAACAGGTTTACATATTCAAAATTCCCATTCCCCCAGATGTTCTGATTGTTTGCTGACAGCAACCCTCAAAATGCTATTGGATCAAGAATTTCCCAGGCAATCTGACAGACAAAGGGTGAATGAAAGATTAAATGAAAGAGGGAAACATGAAAAGAGCACATAACTTCCATGTACTCCTCTTTTGTTAATAGAAATCATTCATGTTTTAGAAACTCTCTTTCAAGAATCAAAAGAACATGGAAACAAAGAACCTCTTAGGTGTTCTCCCCCTTTTGTTAAAACATGGAAGTCTTATTTTTATGTATGAACAAATCAATGACAATTCAGCAAGAATAACCGAGGGCAAGAAAATTAAGTTTCATTAACATCATAATTATTTTATTGTTCTGGGCCAAGATATACCAGTTTTGTTTTAGGGATGAAAAAGACAAAAATTCAAAAGTTTTCCCCTGTCTTGGTGAGATTACTAGAGTTTGGGGAGTTTTGTATTTGCATAAGTGCTTTTTGCAAAAATTTGCAGAAGTGCTGCCTGCTAGACTTAAAGATGAGAACGGGTGATGCAAAAATGGTAGCTGATGAGAAACAGTCTTAACTCACAGTGCACAAAATAGAAGGCTCTCCCTGCTTCCCCTGACTAATGCTACACTTGTACAGGAATAAAAAATCTTGCAGCTGCTGACAATTTTTTCAGCAGGTACCTTGATGATTCAAGATACCCTTTTTCATCAAGAAAATTCATGAGTCTTCCTTACATCCTTAGTGTGTTCTGTTTGTTATGATGAGAGTAGGAAGGTGTGTAAGGTAAGCTGGAACATGTTTCTTAATTATTAAAAAAAGGTAACAATAGAAACCAGAATTCCATTCTGAAATATACTTTTTGCTCTATTGCCAAAATAGCCTGTGATTACCAAAGTTATTAATTATCTGACTGGCTAATTTGCTAGCACTGTGAATTAAGACAGTTTCTCATCAGCTACTATTTTTGCTTTACCCAGCATTTTCACATTACAGAGGACAACACATTCTGTTCTGATATAATGTCATTTTTCCTTTCTTTTCCTTTCTCCTCCTCCACCTCCTCCTTCTTTTTTTGCATTTCAGATACATCAGATGTTAGGGAGACAAAACAGATAACACGTCAATTCCTTGGTAGCATGCAGCATACACAAAATGGCTAGCTATGGTGTCTTGTAATGGCCATAAGTAGCTATAACCACTTGCAAGTGCCTGAGAGAAGTTGTAACATATCTTGAACTATACTGTTTGCTGCATACTGTGCATCTTGAGGAGAAACTGTAAATTCTTCAATCAGAGCTACTTTATTGTATATAAACAAATAAAGAAGATGCATTATCTTCTTGTTCTCTTCTATAAATGCATTTGAGGTTGACCAAGCAAGTTAAATAATTGGTCTTTTTCCCCTTTCTCACTAAGATATTTGTCTTCTTTCTACGTAAATCAAATGAATGATCAATAAGATGTAGCTGTGGGAATATTGACATTTCTTTTTCTATCTTATCTGGGGGCAAATGTCTCACTGATATTATACTGGCATATAATATTTGGTTAAGGCAATATCATTACAGGCGATTGTTGGCCATCTCCCTCTCAATACCATGTAATGGTATTAATAACTGATTTTTAAGTGAAGGCTGTAATTCCCCTGGGGTGTTTTTATTCTTCCTGTAAATTATTAAATCCGCATGGCATAGAAAGAATGCTTTACAGAGACACAGGTACTCCACATTGCAGTGGAAATCAAAAGATGTTTCCTTATAAGAAAATAACAAGTGTATTTATTAAATTTAAAACACAGTTTTCTCAAAGAGGAATTCCCCTTGAAAACTCACAGGCAACATACTTTTGCCCTGGATTACTTTATTCTTTATTCAGTTGTTTTAGAAGAGGTAGCTATGTTAGTCTGTGCCAAGCAAAAACAAAAGAAGAATAAAAAAAATAAAATAAAGAAAACAAAAAATGTTGTGGCACCATAAAGGCTGCTGTTTTTTAATTTGAGCTTTTATGGATGAGTCTGAGGTAGTGGACTTGTCCGTGAAAGCTCACATTGAAATACAGCAGTCTTTAGGGTGCCACAATGTTTTTCTCTTCTTTATTTTTTAATTTTTGTTTTTTTGCCTGACATTCGTTATTCAAGATATTGCTTTAAGGATGGTAAAAGAGGATAATAATCCTAAGGAAGATAATCATGACAATGGACGCTCCGCGCAACGCAGAGCTGCCGCTGCAGTAGCACTTTGCGTGCCTGCTTGGAACTGATGAGCACAGGCTTGTGACGTTGAGGCCGAGGGGGCGGGAATCCGAGTGAAGAGCCTGTTTTCATGCTGGCTCCCCCTGGCTCGGCCTCCTTCGTGGCATTGGCAGCGCGGTGGATGGAGGGCTGTCGGATCCCCCAATCGTTCAGTCAAAGGCCTAGCGGTTTTGTGCTGCCTCGTGGTGTTGGCATCAGAGGCCTCGTTAGGGGCTGAGGATTTTGGGGTGGCGCATCGGTGCACCCCGTGGTTTCGAAGTCGTTTGGATGTTTGGTCTTGTTTAAAAATAATAATTATAAAGATAATAAATAAATCCATAAATAAAATACATTGTTTTAAAAAAGAAGGGGGTGAGACCCAGAGAAACTTTGCATAAATGGACAAGGGAGAGGAGGAGTGTCGCACCCCTCCCCCCCATTGGGGGGTTAGGCCAACAACGGTGGTGATTTTGATAATCACTACACATTAGATATACATAGCAGTTTGTGGGGGGGATGAAAGGTGCTTTAGCTGGTTGATAGGTGTGACTTACATTTGATTACAAAAAAAGGAATATAAGAGTTTATAAGCAATACATAGGTTTTATATATATATATACATACATATATACATATACATATACATATATATACATACACACACACACACACACACACACACACACACACACACACACACACACACACACATATATATATATATATATATATATATATAATTGTATTTATAGTGTATTGCATTATTACATTATAATATAATATTATATTTTATATTGTTTATTGTATGTTTATATATATGTTTATATAGGCATAACATTTTGGTAAAGACTAATAATAATAATAGTGAGAATTTAATTAATGAAGTAATTAGATCAGCACATAAATTCATTCATAAATAGGATAGAATAGGATATGAAATATAAGGGAGAGGTGGAAACTAAGAATTGATATAAGCAGTGCTCAATTGTTCTGCCAGTCATTTAATATGGCGCCTAAGAAAGGTCAGGGGAGCAAAAAAGACAAGCAGCCTGCAGAGCATAAGACGCCATCTAGTGCAACCCCAGTAAGTTTATCATCAGATAGGGAAGATTGGCTGAACTATGGGGCCATTTTAATGAAATTGAGCACACTGGAGAGGGAGGGAGCACTAGCTAGGGAAGCAGCCAATTCTGCTAATACTAGGAGATCTAGTAGGGACTCCAAGGCAAGGAAAATGACTGAATTGAGGCAGCTTGGTGATTTAATGTTGTCGCCTATTGCTATCCTAGAGAGTGAGCAACCAAGCCCTTCGGGAGTGTCCTCTGCAGCAGATTTGCCAGGTGCAGAAGGAGACATGCTGGTGGTTGCCCCAACGCTGACTGAGCAGCAGCCTCGGGCAGGAGGCGGGGCCTTGATGGAAGATGCAGTCCATGGGCCTGGAGGCATGGTGATGGATGTGAGGAGGACAAGTCAGGGAGAGATAGCAGAGGCAAGGGCAGTCGGCAGCCCGCCACAGTCTGAAGAGGCAGTTGGCAGTGTTGAGAGGGTTGCAAGTCCTATAGCAGGTGAGCCACCACATACACCTAGGGTAGTATACAGCGAAGGGATCTGGCCGTGGGGGGTAGCGAACCCACCTGGGTTCCCTGAAACACCATTGCCTCAGGCTACTTCAGATAGGGTAGGTGATGCAGCACCAACATCGAAGCCTTGGACGGTGCCCTACCCTCAGTGGTCATGGCCCAGCCAGGCTACAGGATTCAGTGAGGGATTTAGACAGCAGTCACTTCGTCCCATCCCATTCTGTGTCTCGCAGGGCCCTCCCTTATGGGGATCAGTCCCTGCCTCTGGGGGACCATCTTCTGCCAGCCACAGTTGAAAAACTCTGGAAGGGAAAATATGTGGACATTTTTGAGTTGCTAAATAGGCAATTGCAGGAGAAAAAAGGGGACAAAGAGGAGGATAGAGAGAGGGGAAAATTTAGGAGAAAGAAGCCTGAGAGGTGCTGGGTGAACTGGCTTCCAGGTTTTTTCATTTATGCCGGGATCATTGTGAAAGTGCAACCTTCGCGCACTTTTTCACTGATTCAATATATGGACTTGATTTACCGGGCCTACATGGATTTCCCGGGGCATGCATGGCTGCTCTATGATGAGGGGTTCCATATGAGAGCGGCACTTCACCCAGAAATGCGCTGGGATGTGCATCATCACGGATTATGGTTACAGTTGATGACCCCGTCCCGTTCCAGTTTAGGTGACCGCTTTGACAGCAGTCATTTGATTCAAAGAGCAGCTGCAGCGAATGTTCCCCATGCATTAGAGGGTCAGGCAGTTCAACCCCCTTGGTCTGCTGGGAGTTTAATGCCAAGGGGTCTTGTGGGCGCAAGCCATGTAGATTTAGGCACCAGTGCTCCATCTGTGGTGCCCCACATGGATCATTTAACTGCTTCAGGGGGCGACCAGGGGCAGGGGCAAATAGGGAGCAAGGGAATGCAAAGAGGCTCCCTCCCAGGCCGGCTAATTCTGGAAAAGGGCCCCAGCCCCATTGAAGTTTCTGTGTTAGAGGACTGGCTGGAGCTATATCCAGATAGAGAAGCTGCTAGATATTTGAGAGACAGATTTAGGTATGGTTTTAGGATCCTATTTCAAGGGAGGAGGGTAGCCATTATGTCTAAGAATCTGAAGGCAGTTATAGGTATGGAAGAGGTTGTAAGGAAAAAGATTAATAAAGAGGTGGTTAAAGGGAGAGTGTTAGGCCAGTTTAAAGAGCCTCTAGTTACAACTGTGAGAATCTCCCCATTGGGAGTGGTTCCCAAAAAGGCACCGGGTGAATACAGACTTATTCACTATTTGTCATACCTGGCAGTGGACTCAGTTAATGATATGATCCCTCAGGAGCTATGCTCCATTAGGTACACATCATTTGATGCAGCGGTGTGCATGATTCAGGCATGCGGGCATGGCGCAGAATTGGCTAAATGCGACATCCAGTCGGCATTCTGTTTGCTGCCGGTGCATCCTAGTGATTTTGATTTACTTGGGGTTTGCCTTTGAAGGCTGTTACTACATGGATAGGGCTTTGCCAGTGGGCTGCTCCATATCTTGCGCAGCATTTGAGCATTTCAGCTCGTTCTTGGAGTGGTTGTGCGGGGTGGGGCTCCCCCATGTAGTGCATTATTTAGATGATTATCTTTTTTGTGGAAGGCAAGGGACCTCCCATTGTGAACGGATCCTGAAGTCATATCAGAAGATAGCCAGAGAGTTAGGAGTGCCCTTGCTGCAGAAAAAACCGGAGGGGCCAGCCACGGTTCTCACTTTTCTGGGAATCGAGTTAGACACGGTTCAACAATCTAGCAGGTTACTGGAAGACAAATTAGTGGACCTCAGGTTACAGTTAAGGGCCATGTTGGCTTGTCAAAAAGTTATGTTGAGGGAGTTGCAAGTAGTGGTTGACCATCTCAATTTTGCATGCAAAGTAGTAGCACCAGGCAGGGCCTTCCTTAGATGACTTTGTGGGCCATGAAAGGCCTTTCGAAGCCGCATCATTGGAGGTGCCTTTCAGTTGGGATGAAGGAGGATTTGGTTGTATGGTTGCATTTTTTAGATAGCTTCAATGGGGTATCATTTTGGAGGGATACAGTTTGCCTTGGGGCAGACTTACAGGTGCATTTGGATGCAGCAGGTTCCTTGGGCTATGGAATATATTTTAAAGGCAGGTGGTGTGCTGGGGTATGGCCCAGGGAGTGGCATGATCTGGGAATTACTAGGGACCTTACCTTTTTGGATTTTTTTCTGATAGTTGGGGCGCTATGGCTCTGGGCAGGCATGTGGGCCAATTCCGCTGTAACCTTTTGGTGTGACAACATGGCGGTGGTTCATGTAGTAAATTCTCTCTCCTCAAGATCTGGGAAGGTCATGCGATTGGTTCAGGCCTTCACGTTGCATTGTCTGTATTGTAATATATTTTTCCAGGCTCAACACGTTCCTGGTGTAGACAATATACTAGCTGACACCCTGTCCCATCAACAGATGGACCAGTTCAGGGTGTTGGCTCCTGGGGCCCGGGGCGCAGTTATGCTGCTGCTTGTAATGCGTTTTTTGCTTTCTGCGGATGGGAGGTTTTAGGTCAGCCCTTGCCCATTACAATGGATCACCTGCAGCAATATGGGGTGCATTTGCATCAAAAAGTCTTAGCCCCTCAATCCATTCAATGTAAGATGTCTGCCTTGGCCTTTTATGTCAAGGTGCAGGGATGCCCGGACCCCACAAATGATTTCTGCATTTGGAAAATGATAGAAGGATGGGGAAAAGAGAGGGATAGGCTTCAGGATAAGAGGATTCCAATTTCGCCAAATGTTTTACTCAAGTTAGCAGAAGTATGGGATAAGGCTTGTAAAGACAGTTATGAGGTTGCCCTGTTTAGAGCAGCAACACTCCTTGCATTTTTTGGAGCATTTAGGGTTAGCGAGTTAGTGAGGGCTTCCAAAATGGACCAGTCCCATTCGGCATTACAGATGGATGATGTGGTGGTCTTTGAAGACCGGATCATTGTCCATCTAAGGAGATCTAAGACCGACCAAATGGGAGAAGGTAAAATAATTTCCTTGGACTGCTGTTTCATCTCAAAATTGTGCCCGGTTAGGGCTATGCAAGATTACAAGCTGATAAGGGGGGAAGCAGCTGGTGAGCTGCTTTGCCATAGGGATATGTCACCACTGACTAAATACCAGTTTTGGACAGTTACTTCAAGGGCTTTGCATAAGGCTGGCATTGTAGGTTGGAAATTTGGGACCCAGTCTTTCCGCATTGGTGCTGCATCCACAGCGGCGGCCCTGGGATATGGTGATGAGCAAATAAAGAAGGTGAGAAGGTGGTCATCTCATAGGTTTCAAGCTTATGTTCGTTCATTGCCGCAGTAGGATCTGGCGCTGTTTCTTTTTATCTTGAAGGTTCAGAGTTGCCATGGAGACGTTTGCGAGTTATTGTTTGTGGCCACAGTTTTATATTTTGGGCATCCAAGCATGCTTCTCGGACCAGTTGGAGTCGTAATTTGGGTCTGGGAGCCTGGGCTACACTTGAGTGGAAGGGGTGGAGGGGCATGCTTTGGGATGGTTTCCTGAATTTGGCATCCCAAATTAATACGGAAGTGCCCCCTGACATATTATTGGTTCATTTGGGTGGCAACGACTTGACTCAGCGGAAGGGCAAGTCGCTTATTATACAAGTGATGGAGGATTTCCAGGCTGTTAAGGCTAGGTTCCCAGGAGTATTATCTGGTTGAACACCATACCAAGATTAGTATGGAAGGCTAAGTGTGACCCCAGATATATTGACCGCGCCAGGCGTGGAGTCAACCAGGAGGTTGGAAAAGCCATGAAGGCTGGCCTGCGGTCAGTGGTCTTACACTTGGACATACGGGTGAGACAGCCTGAATTGTACAGAGATGATGGTGTGCATTTGTTTGATGCAGGCCTGGATATTTTCCTACGTGATTTGCAAGGGAGCCTTTGGGCCAAAACTTTCAATGTGGGTGGCGGGCATGGGGCATATAAATAGTCCCTATGCCGTGGCAGGTAGTGTGAAAGTAAGGAGTGTGGGTGAGTTCCATCTGGACACCTGAGGAAGGTGACAACCCATCTCCCTGATTGGTGGAAAAGGAGTTATATGAAAGGGGGGATGAGTTAAAGGATCTCCCAGGCGGCAGTGCACCTAGTGTCTCAAGGCTCGGTGACTGAAGCAGTGGGGGCATTCATGGTTTTTTGGACGGCCGAAGGTCAGCGTGCTTTGGCAATAGGAACTGACCCTTGGTGGCCTGATCCAGTTAAAGTGGTACACCGAAGTCAGAGGAATTTGCAGTACAGTAGGCCCCCTTGTGATAGGGAAATTAAAAGTTTAAATAGTTTAATAAAGTTGTGGCCCTAGTTTTACCCAACTTCTGTGTCTCAACTCTTTATTCCGGGCTGGGCGGGCAATGATATTTTTGGCATTTATATAATCAGAGTACTTTGCAAAGATATTTTAATGACCTGTGCGGTGCTGGAGGAGAGCTTTGTGGATACTCTGGACCTCCAGAAAGACAAATAAGTGGGTCTTAAATTAAATAAAGCCTGAACTATCTCTGAAAGAAAAAAAATGAAACTAAGGTTGTCCTACTTTGGACACCATCATGAGATGGCGGGATTCTCTGGAAAAGACAATAACACTAGGAAAGGTGGACAACAGCAGGAAAGAAGATGAACAGTCTGACTTCCTAAAGGAAGCCACAGGTTTGAGTTTAGAAGAGCTGAGCAGTTGAGAACAAGACATTCTGGAGATCACTCATTCATAGGGTCACCATAAGTCAGAGGCAATTTGATGGCACTTAACAACGTTTGATAATTTTCTGAAGTTCAGTAAGTTTAGTTATTCCAACTTCATAGATTAGGGTTTGTGTGTGGGTTGTTTTTTGTTTGTTTGTTTTTAAATCACTTCAATTATTTCAAAGTAGATCTACCCCCAATTCAGTCTGGGTCATTTGAACAGAGTTTGATCCAGACTCCAAAACCTGAAACACTGTTTGGAAAGCCAAATCAACACTCCTCCCATTAACATGCACCAGCTTACATTTTCCCTCCACACAGCTGCATGGAATCTGGAGATATGATACACCCAAAAGAGGATTAATCATGCTATATTTCACAAAGGGAGCCTTATGGATTTTTGTTTTGGGCACTTTTAAATTTGCCTTTTTCAAAAATAAAATACTTCTTTTTATATTTCATTTTTATTAGTCAAAAAAGGAAGTAGAATGCAGTAACAAAACAGGTTTTAATATATCAAATACAAAATAAACAGGAGAAAGACAGAAATGAAGAACAATGCCAGATATACCCAAGAAATGTGTTTTCAGTACAAATGACTTATTTGTTATTTGTTTGGTTTATAACCAATGTAAGTGCTTTAAATCCAACCCATGTTCCTGTTTTCTTTGGACAAGGTGAAGTCTGATTATCTACTATGGCTGGGTATGTGAAAGCAGGCAAAACCAAACTGAGGTCCAATGTAGTAATACATATTCCCAAAGTAACTTCAGCACATGTCCCAGCAATACAAGCTTGGAGAGAAGACAAAAGAGCAGATTAGCTTCTTAGCCACCTCACCTTTTGATAGAGCTCACCAAGAAAACTTGCTGAC
This sequence comes from Intellagama lesueurii, assembly GCA_037013535.1. NCBI lineage: Eukaryota > Metazoa > Chordata > Lepidosauria > Squamata > Agamidae > Intellagama > Intellagama lesueurii. Next base: position 49,546,583 of record JBAJHW010000003.1, on the reverse strand, counting down.
ACTGAACTGATATTGAAATGGGAAAGTGCACCTCCAAGTCAGAGGTCAGAAATAATAAGAATCCCAAAATGATTTTAAAAATAAATTTTAATAAATTATTTAAGTTAAATATTAAATAAACTTGACCTGCCTAGTCATAAACAAGCCAGGTAACAAACTAACCCACTACACATGAACAAGAAACTAGACACAACTATTGTCAGTATGTTGGCAGTAAGTTCAGATAACATCATCAGCATGAATTCAGACAAGCGTAAGTCACTTTTTACCCTTGTTTTGTCCAAAATAAATATGGGCAAAAGTGTTTATTTTTATGCTTTCCTGATTTTCAACCACCAATTAACCCCAGAATGAAACCAGGAAGTATTTCATCTGATCGAAGACTTAATGAATCAATTAAATCAATGAAGGTTTTTTAAAATACAATTTAACATAAAAATAAAGGCTGTAAACAATAGTTAACCCTGAAATAAATGGAAACAATACAGAATAGGTTTAAAATAGCAATAGAGAAGCTGGTAAAGTGGCTGAAAGTTGTACTGCTGTAGATTACATTACCCCCTTTTTTGGGTGGCTTTTTGGGGAAGATCATGACATGGTGGTTGTGATCACGGGTGTTATCCCAAGGACACCAGCCCAATTGGAATTTGGTCCTCAGCCCAGAGAAGACTGCCTACCTAGTTCAGAAGGTCTCTACAGAAATGGCCTCTGCAGTAATAAAATCAGAAGCAGCAAAGACTTCACTTTTTTTAAAAAAAAAATCCAAAAACCTCCCAAAAAAACCCCCAAACAAGCAAATGACCAGCAGACAAAGAGAATGGGGATATAGCCTGACATTTTGAAAGAGGGGGAGAGAACCGAGAGAAAACTGCAGAAAGAAAAGTATGTGATTTCCCTCTAGAGCTGCAAGTCTGCTGAAGCCTTTCACTTGTGTGCATTAACCAACTAAATGTATTTACTCAGCAAACACCTTTCAGCAATGCCTGGCTCTTTGTTTGTTACAGATTGTAATCTAGATGGTATTGGAGGTGATGGGGTGCAACTCAGCTTTCACTGAAGATGCATTTTTGTGCATGGGGAGAGGAGAGGAGGAGGGATGGGAGAAAACACTGCTTGGTTTTCTTAGACTGTCCTGTACCTGCTCTGACTCATGGTGACCTTCCTTCAGCCTATACTCTCAGGATTGCTGATGTCACTTACCATCCTTCTCATGTTCCTTCTTAATCCTCTCTTAGGAAAGAGACATCTTGCCATTTCTGCTTAAGAAGCAGGGGATCGCCGTGGTGGCCTGCTTCTCCAATTTGGTTAGCACTAGGATTCCTATGGCCTTCCATTCTAATAAACAGTAGCTTTCTTATTTGGCCTGAATGTGACAGCTTTGAAAACAGGGAAGTCTGCTATCGTAACCATTCTGATATTCTGGGCCCAAATCCACCAGTTAACTTTGCTGCAGTTCAGGCTGTTGATCGATGGGAAAGTTAGTCTTGTGGGGGTGAGGATGAAATCAGTTATTTTGCCTTTAGGCAGGAGGATAGATTAAATGCACTTTGATCTCTTCCTGCTGATTGGCCCAATTCTCACAGCACCAGCAGAAGAAGGGAAGACACTGGGGAAAAAAATGCTCTCACAAGATCTGAAGCAGCAAAGGACAATGGACACAGTAATGTTGCTTTATATAAAAACTGTCTGAATTTGAGTGTGGCAAGTAAGAAGTGTGAGAAGTAACTGTAACTTTGTGCAGCTGTTTGCTTACTCACATGTGGAACAATATACATGGTGGGAATTTGTGCATGCATGTGAGCCTCATCCCAATTCTGGGTCCTCACTAACCAGGTGTGTGCTAGACCATCATGTGTTGGAAGTAAAGGGCTGGAGATCTGGAGAAGTCTGTGGGCTGTGATGGCACAGAAAGAAAGGATTGCATCTGAGCTAGGAAGAGCCACTCTGCTAGAAGCAATTGTCCTTAAAGTGACCCTTATGTCCATGCGGGAATGACTCCAACTGAGCCCAAAAAAGGAGTAGCTCTGCTGCTGGACCAAAAAGGTCCAGCTTTGGCATAGCTCAGGATCAGGCTGGAATGCTATTGCCTGTACATTGTATGATTGTTGAGAAACAGCTCTCACCAGACCAAACAATGCACAGATGTCAATGGAGCCATAGAAAGCAAGGGAGAGATGCAACAGAGAAATGCATGTTATCTTATTATTATCTTTCACAGGCATCTGGGACTTTTTCAGGTTCCAGAAAAGAATGAATTGTAAGAAAGGTAGACAGATACAGCCTATTGAGGTAGGTATTTGCTGTGAATCTTAGAGCCCTGGAAGTGGTTTCAAAGAATCCTGTAAATATCACAGAACATCTGTGTGCCTATTTGTGTACATCCTTATCCTGAATGATCCCACAGACAGTAAGACCTACAAACACAAAACCTTACACAAATGCTATTGAGTTTCCATCTGAAATGAATGGATGGGCTATATCTTGAATAGCCAAGCTGTCTGTGGCATATGGGATGTGCAATCCTGTAATGAAATGGTAGGGTCTACAAAATGCTAAAAGATTCATATACAAAATAATTGTATTATTACTGAGATGCAAACTTAAATATTTTTGGGAGGGAGGGTGCTCTCTCTCAGCTGGCCATATATAGACAGGGGGACTTTGGCAGTTTTAACCCTATAGCTAAACTTGTCAGAGCTAGAAATGCAAAATACCAATCCATACCTGTAATTTACCAACTGAAATAACAGGATAGAGTTGCACATTGATTGATCATACTGGCTAAGGTATTCTTGGAACTGTCTTGAAAGAATTTACTTGCAGGGATACTGGGATTTGTAGTCCTGTTACCTCAGAGGAGCTTTGAAATGGTGCAACCTAAAAACATGAAATTTGACAAGGATATTTATTAATGTCCCAAACTGCAGAAATGTATAGGGTACACCTGGACTGGTCATGTGGCTTGAGGATTTCTGGGCACTATAGTCTTCTTACCAAATCAAAATTATCAGAGCAACAAACATGAAATATAACAACAATTATTATTACATTGCACTTCTTATTTATCAATATTGCTGGTGCATGGGGGCAAGACCAAAAGGCCAAACCTAAAAATTAGAGGTCAGTTCCTAAGAATTTGCATGTGAGGATATTCCACAAATAATAATATTGATTATATTTATATCCCACCTTTCCACTGAAAGATAGCACTCAAGGCAGATTACAAAATTCATTAAAAATATTAAAATCAGGTAAACTGCAAAACTGTTAAATATTACATGGACAGTATAGATATAACAGTTTAAATAACTGAACAGCCTCTATCTTGACTGACCATTCCATGTGGGATATTGTTGGAATTGTGACTCAAAGAAGTTGGATGGAAGGTGAAGCCTTCTCATCTGGAAAGACCTCTCAAATAATGGTGGAAATCCTGTTGCTTAGCATAGTAAGTTGCACTACAGTAGGCACACTGAATCAGTGGGGATTTGGTGAATGAACTCATATAAATTCCGTTGATTCAGTGAGCTTACACTAGTTGCAAATTACTATACCAAAGTAAGTTGCAAATAAAGTAGGCCTGTTTGAGTTAATTCAAATATTTGGGGGAGCTGACTCACCAAATCCCCACTGATTCAATGACCCTAATCTAGTGTGACCTACTATGCTAAGCAACAGGATTCCAGCCAAAAAAAATAAGAAATGCTAAATATTTCTCAACTTAAGTAACAAGGTATTTTATATATCAATTGGCCGTGCTGAACTTGGGGATTGAGGAAGTTTTAGTCTTCTTACTGAAACATTACCAACTAGGAACCAGAACTTTTCTATTAATTTCCCAGCTATAATGACAGGTAATATCTCAAGACCCTGATGCTGGGAAAGTGTGAAGGCAAGAGGAGAAGGGGACGACAGAGAACGAGATGGTTGGACAGTGTCCTCGAAGCTACCAACATGAATTTGATCCAATTCCAGGAGGCAGTGGAAGACAGGAGGGCCTGGCATGCTCTGGTCCATGGGGTCACGAAGAGTCGGACATGGCTTAACGACTAAACAACAACAACAATATCTCAATGCTGCCCATGCTGGCTCTGGGATTCCTGGAGTTTTTGTGCAAAGCAGTTACCCGGCAATTCAGTGAGTTACAGTTTTTGTGTCGAAATGGTAAGAGCGAGAAGCATGATATGTTGCATGGGTACCACTGAGTTCCCAACTACAATAGCTGGATAGGTAATTTTTCAAGAGGCCATGATGGCTGGAGGATTCTGAATATTGTATTTCAGAGATATAACACAATGGACTGCATGAGCTGTAGTCTTTGTACCGAAACAGAAAATTTGTGCGAAGATATTACTGATTCTCAAGTTAAATAACTTTCCATCTTGACTGGTAAAGCTAGCTAGGAAATTCTGCTCATGGCAGTCCTGATCCCAGTGACAGGAATTCAGTGGCAATTTTTGACTGTTGAAGGCTTCTCCCTTCCCCAAGGCCCCCAAAAGTTTCCTCAAGGCAGAAGGGAGTACCAGGGAGCCTCAGAAGCTGAAAGGGGGATATGAAGTTGTCCACTAGTTTAAATGAATAATTTGCAGTGCTAGATCTAGTTTACATGGCATAATTTTATGCAACAGGATTTTGCCCAATGTGTTATTTCTTTGTTTTTCTTGTAGTGAGATAAAAACACTCTAAAGTGACCAAAAAGAGACAGTATCATTAGAGAGGAATGTAGACACAAGTTCCCATCCATGTCGAAAAGGAGATATCAAGTGAGTTATAAGGGTAACATCAGTATACTGAACTACTTCTTTGCTGGAGGGACAAATGGTACAACAATTAGTGAACGTGAATTATGTAACAATAAATGAACTTCTTTATGCAGATAAATTTGCATAATTTGAAAATTAATGTGCATAACATGCAAATTATGCTGTCTGGATCCGAAGAACTAGAATGTGGCAACCCTACAAATAATATACATGATATTTTCATAAACTGAATCATTCTCTTCTCTGAATAGTTCCTTCTTGGCTGAGCCACTGAAGTAGGCCCCAACGCTACGGAACAATATAAATGAAGCTTATAATTCCATGACTGTGTGAATTGTTGAATGCCTGAAATCTGAACAAAATCAGTCTAAAGTCTTTACTAGGACATGAAGAACAGCTGTTTGGAGCATGACAACTCAGCACGTGTTACCAAGAAAGGCACAAAGCATCTGCCTGGGTCATGCTGGGACAAAGACACCTCTTGTCACCAGGCATATAGACCATACATATATATATATTCACCATCTGTCTGCGCCCACCAGCATTTTTTCACTCTTCCACAACATCTATTGTTTATAAAATATGTGTATAGCTCATACATTATTTCTAGGAGTGAACACCAGTTATTTAAATTAATTTTATTTGTTTGTGTGTTTGTTTTTGGTTTTATTTATATGCTATTCTTCTCTCCAAAGAGACCCAGAATGGCACACAACAGAAGAACAATACATTTATTACATACACAGCAATAGAATACTTCATATAAATGATAAAATGCAACAAAACCTAACAACAACCTAGACAATTTTATCTTATGTACATGAGCATATAAAAATGCTCGCCACATAAGCGGTAGAATAACAGTTCCTAGCCTCTAAAGGCTGGCCAAAACAATTCTGCTTTATATTTCCTCCTGAATCCCTGCAGGGATGTCATATTTTACTGGCCTGGGACTGAGGAGGTGAATTCCATTATTTCAGATACCAATATTATACATACAGTGTAAAATAATGCAGAGATATAATACTTATATGTTGTAAATGATCCTTCCATAGTTCTTTCCACTATGTAATAAATGTAGAAACGTTGCTTTTGTTATGTTAAGAGATTAGGAAGTGACTTTTAAAAATAATTGGTTACAATTATAGTTCTAGTACTTACCAAAAATTACCATTGTAATCAGAATATTTAAATGGTGCCTTTTTACTTTCCTGTCTCTTATAAGTAACATAAAAGGAACTTAGTTACCTTCAAAAATCTGAGTGCTACAAGCTACTGGCCTCTCCTCACATCCAAGTCAGAATCCATAGCAGTGCATCCTCTCATATGGATTTAGCTGACACCCTTCTAACTATAGAAGTAACTAAAGTTACAGTTGCTGTCTATCTTGGAGAGAAAGGAGTCCTTAAGAAAGAGTGTTGTGTGGAGTTGATTTTGAATTTTAGATATAGAAGAATAGTTTATGGGAAGGTGTGTGAAACAATTATAATTATACTGACTCTAAGGAGACTCTCATCCCTGTTTGTAAGCTGAAGAGCCAGCATTTGTCTGTAGACACATTCCGTGGCCAGCATGACTAGACATACCATTACCTTTCCACTGAGGTGGTATCTATTTGTCTACTCACATTTGCATACTTCCAAACTGCTAAGTTGGCAGAAGCTGGGACAAGCAATGGGAGCTCACCCTGTGTAATATATATTACTATATATTAGTAATGTATATATTACTTAGCAGTTTGAAAGTATGCAAATGTATACTTTTATATATAAACATTTATATATAAACACACACATCAAGGAATGGCAAACCACTTCCAAGTACTCTGAACCTAGAAAACTCTGGCAAGGTTTGCCATAAATAAGAATTGACTTGGCAAGACACAATTATAATTATTAAAGATCCAAGAAATCACCTTTTCCTTCCTCCCTGTTCTCTGAATATCCCTAACACACTCCCTTTTATTTGTTTCTGAACAAAACTCTCCTTGTTATTCATTTTAAACTGTTATTTTAAATATATATAGCTGTTAAGAAAGACTGAATACAACACCCACATTTAGTCAGACTATTCCAAACCAGAAGAAGGAGGCTGAGTTCATACCAAAAAGACCTTTTCACTTAGCAATCAAATATAGTATAATGTGAACTGGGGCACGAAGGCACTGGCTGGATGGCAAATTTAAAGGGCAACCCCAAATACTCTGACAAGGTTTGGGAGGTGTTTTCTGGGTCTGCCATTTAACCTAGTAGCACTAGGAAAGAAGTGTCAGAGAGGTTGCCACAATTATCTGGGGAGTGTATAACTCACTAGTGTGATGGTAGTATGGATACCTTTCTGGTTATGTCGCAATTAGGCCTCCTGACCCTGCAAAGTGGCTGTGGGGAGGAGCAGAAGAGATGCTAGGGTGAAGATGGGATGGGAAATTTTTCTTCTAAGAACTTCTGTAAGATACAGATGCATAGATATGACTGAAAAGGTGTCCAAATGTGAAAGAAAGGTTTATTCCAATCCACGTCAGCCAAAATCCCATTTGATAGAGCATTATGATGCAAATGGGGATATATGTTTGTATCTGGAATGACAGTTATAACAGAATACTTCTGATAGTAAAGGATTAGAGATTTTATCATGTCATTTAACAGTAAAATCTGACAGGTTTCAAATCTTTCCATGGATTAAAAAAATAACAAACTTCTTGTTTACAGTGATTCTTATCACAAAATTCATAGTACTCTAGGGAAATATGTAGAGAGGACATAACACAATCACAAAGGAGTAAATGGCAATTGCGCATTTTGGTGCACTCATGTTCACACCTGTTCTTTATGAAATGGATGCACTGTTTCAACACATATGTTCTCCCATGTGCTTAGCTTCACAAGAAGAAGACAGAATAGGTAGAAAACTATGTTACAATTAAACAGTACATGTGCTGTGAATATTTACTAATGCTACTGAACAATTCTTTTTCTCTCTCTCTCTTTCAGTCATTCTGAGGAAGGGGAGGAAGGACACAAGAATGCTTAAGAGGAGTAGAATGTCATTAAAATTCTGATAAGGGATGGGGGGGGCTGTTTCTACTTGTATAAAATAGGCAAGTGAGCTCCTCCTCCTCCTCCTCTTCTCTATCTCAAAGCTTCCTAATGTTCTGAGGTTTCCAGTTTGACTCTCCCTGGAATGCCCAAGAGCTGCTGAACTGAAAACCTTGATGCATTGGTTCTGGAGATGCAAATTGTTGCTTGTCTTATCCTTGCACATGGGGATAAGGAACAGCAAAATTACTCTCCTTGACAGGTCAAGGTATTTTGTGGCAGCCTCTGAAACAGAAAAGAATGAGAACAAAAGCATTTTCTTTCGTGCTAAGTAAGCAAAATTGCATAAATAACACTTCAAAGCAAGTAGCACAAACTGAGCAAAAGGATAACCGCTGCTGCCTTGTTGCGTGGACCTTTAAGGATGAAAAGCATCCCAGTGCTTGTTTACATCTTTTTAAACAATTAGCCAGCCATTCAGCACTTCCTGTTTCTGTGTGCTTTGCTTCTCAAAGAGACTAGGCCAGTCACAGAGACCTTGAAAAGAAAAGAAAAAAGAATGCTCTTTGTCTTGCTCTGTCATAAAGCTTGAAAATTCCTCATTGAGGTATCTTGTTGGGTCAAGACAGACTAAATCTATGAGGTCGAATAATTTTGAGAGTATTCTTCATCCCCCTGAAGAATCCTGTCCAGCTCCCAATGGGTGTGAGATGAGTTAAAGGTTTAAAGCAATAACAACAAGACCATTCAGACACTTCATGCACATAAGGTAAATGGAACCCTCTTACCACTCACCAATAAAAGTGTTCAAGACTGCTCTCCTACTACCTCCTAAACAGACGGGGGGGGGGGGGAGCTCTGTCTATTTTGCAGGGTGGGAACATTTTTTTTTTCCAAAAGAAAGACTGGAGTTTTGCACAATGCCAGATTTTATTAAATCCAAAAGTGAAAACTCAGTTCATAAGTACGACTATTGTACCAGGGCATATCAGTGATCTCAGGGCCTGTTCCCACTGCCAGGATAAACCGACAGAGAGATTTTTAGGTTCAGGCTAAAGTCCCCAAATCCAAAACTTTTCTGGCAGTGTGTGACTCTTCACCCTTCTGCTGCTGTCACCTTGGTCTCCCCATTGCTGCTGCCACCACCATTGCTACCTCCATTTCCTATCAGGTGGGTCTGATGGGGGAGTTGGCAGTGAGAATGGAAATGGAGGGGGGAGAGATGAGAGGGAAAGAAGCAAAGGGTGAGGGTGGGAAGGCACAAAGACCTGAGCCTGAGGGGTGGGCAAGCCAAGATGGGTGAGTGGGAGGGCAGGGGGCAGGCAAGAGGATGAGGGAGCACAATCAGACAGGCAGAGGGGAGAACGGAAGAGGGAGGGAGGAGGATGAAAGGAAAGTGACATGGTGGGAGGGTGTGGGGACAGGTGCCTCAGGGGTGGGTGAGTGAGGGCATGGAAGGGTGGCAAGCGAGTGAGTGAGCAAGGAGGTGACCATGTGGGCAAAGGGACAATCAGGCGGGCAGGTGGGGGGGAGTCAGCGAGCGAGGGAGGGAGGGCGAGCAGATGGAAGAAGGGGCAAGATTTTTTGTCAAGACCAGTGCTTTAAAAAAAATCCTGGGGCACTCACATCTGCCAAATCAATTCCAATGAATCAATTCCACATCCAACTAAAAATAAACAGACCTTAGTACAGATTGTTTGGAATTACAATATCAGGGAGGAAAGAATTTCTAATAATTGCAAGCCACACCCATCTTCTGCATAGACCAGTCTCCTGCATAGTGATTTACTGTAGTTCAGTAATCTAGAGCTATTTTCTTGATATTTCTGGAGGTGTGTCCTAGCATTAGCACAAATTAAGGATAAATCTGGTTGATAATTGTTTTAATTAAGCTTACTGATCTTTTTTTTTCTTGCTTCACAATTGATGTCTCCATTACTTTTTCTAAGTATACAGCTTTGGGACATACTTTTTCTTTGTGTATTATTAACATATAACATATACGGAGAACACATGCACACACACACACAAAAGGGATCGTTCCCTTCCTCTCTTGTTTTGAGAGGATAAACGTCCATAGCTGCACAAGATAGCACATATGGAATAATTATTTGAACAGAAAACTTGTGATCATTCAGTTCTCTAGATCATAGCGAGTGGTCAAAATTCAACAAGCTATCCTTGCTATTTCAAGATAAGTATGCATATGTACATTTTTAAGTGCTAGTTTGTGCATTTGAGACTACTTCACCTCTGTTGGCAGACTCCAGGCCTGTGTCCCAAGTGGACAATAGGGACACCAGCAGATTACAGAAACATTTGATTAAACAGGTATTCTGCCAGAGGAGAATTAAAATAGCTTAATATAGGGTATAATATCACAGACCATAAGAAGTGCAGTTGTATTGATTCTGTTGCTATTTAAATCATTTTATAAATTTCTGTTCACATGTCACATGGGTAAAATGGATTCATTTGGCCAACCAATCCATTTTTTTTCAACCTTGGTGGCATGTTTTGTTTTAAATGATCTGATCCCTGAATCGCTTCTATCCACATCAGTTTGTGTGTGTGAATGTTGCTGTTGATTTATTTTTCACCACTTGTGTTTTCAGCGCCATGAGCACTTAATGGCCACTGTGCTTGTTCCCTTTCCTCCCCAATGCTAAGCAGTGTATCAGTATTCTCTCCCCCAAGAGTTTACTGCTGCATCACTTCCTTTTAACATTCATCCCCACCCGTCCCTTCCCTTGTCAATGTGGAGAAACACCCCACCTTGTGTCCTTTGAGAAACTAAGTATCCTAAAACTGAAGAACTGACAAGGGAAACTTTATGTTATGAAACACCTTCCAATATTGCCTTCTAAAGTTTTTCACGCAAATTTAGATGCTGCTTTAGCGATACAGAACAGAAACAGAACGGAAAATGAATGGATTCTGTTGAAATGATGCGTATAGCCTACAAAACCTGTTCAAAAGTTCAAGAAATGTATTGACAGAGAAGACAGTCGAGTGAATGCACCCAGCGATTTATATACCATGAGACTATACATAAATACTGTATATCTTGGTATAACTGAAATAGGCAATTGAAATGATTCAAATGGCCCATGTGATTAGGCCTATACTCGGGGGGGGGGGGGAATCCAAGCCTAAACCATGCCTTTTATCTTATTATCAACTGAAAGACAACATTGCACAAGACAGATGCAAATAGTGACACAATATTGTCCCCCCTTCTTTAGAATTATTCAGTTTGCTTGTCCTTTTCTCTATGTGTGTGGGCTTGTTTTCTCAGTTCCTGGTCCTGGAATAGTTTTAATTTCATATATTTTTAGACATGCTGCCATGACTAACAGCTTCATATCCTGACACATAATATTTGACTTCTTTCAGAATTTAAATTTACAGACAATGACTGGAGGACTTCTATCTACTGCAAATGAAGCAAACAAAACTAAAAAAAAACAAGGAGGAGAGAATTGCAATTTCTAGTCTTTTCAACTGCATGTAGAAGTAAAATTGAAAGTGGTGGCGCTGAGGTCATACTTTAAAAACAATCAGGTACAAAATAGGATAGCACAATATTGGTGCTAAAAGTGAAATTCTGACTTCTGATAGAGAGATAAAGACAGGGGACACCAGCCCAGAGGAATTTTCTGGTGTACAAAATACTTTTTTAGCCATGATGGCCAATGCTATTGTGTGCATTGTGTCCTTGGGCCTGTCATACCAACAGCTTGAGTACTAATCTGGATCCTCTGCAAATTGAATAGATAGACAGAAACTTCTATTACACTATAAAATGATTTGCATCAATTTCTACACTTTTGATTAACATGGCCAACCATGAGGGGTTGTGGCAATTGAAATATAAAATATTTCCAGTAACTGGCAGGAGAATATTAATCTAGACTGATGTCTTCTGTATTCTGAGAGATCAGAAAAAGAAGCCAAAACAATGTACATAAATTTTAATGAGGAAGTATTAAGATAAAGTAATTTGGTTAATCCCAAATTTTGCACATCCACCAAAAGAATTATTCTGGCCCAGTTACAAAAAAATTAGAACGATAATCCCGATTTCCATCTTATCTTCCTGATTGATGGACTGTTCACATTGCCCTAGATAAACCTATTGAGGTCTGCAACACAAAACAGCGAGTGTGCCACCTAAATCTACCATAGTTGGTGGGATTTCATGTAAGTAGTGGCTGGAAGAGGGGATGCCTTGATGCCTTTCCCTAAATCTTGGCATGATGCCACCCTCCACTTGGACACAGGCCACCTACAGTATGCCCCTTTCTTTCTTTCTTTCTTTCTTTCTTTCTTTCTTTCTTTCTTTCTTTCTTTCTTTCTTTCTTTCTCTTTTGCACTATAACACATAGAATTTTCCAACCAGCATGGCTATAGTTGGGAATTCTGGAACTTTTTGTCAAAAACAGTAATGGTTCCAAGCTCTGCTACACACAATATTTAATTTGTCCAGTTATGAAGTATTTGATGGTTGCTTGGGATGGGGTAGTCTCACCACAGAGAACAAAATATACTTTTTGAAGTGCTGTAGTTTCAAATAATAAGGGTATCACTAATACTCGGGACGTACTTCTCAGTCCTTTAAAAAACCTTTTTGCTGGGGTGTGGGGGGAATGGATAAAACAGTTCCACAAGTGTTAATGTCACACAGCGCTCTTTAAGCTTCCTCGTGTCTCCCCTCTCCCCACAATAAAAAGATTGAGCCACGTTTTATTTTGAACACATGCCTCTTCTACTCTTCAATAAAAGTAACAAACCAAGACGATAAATTTTTGTAACACAAATCCCACTGGGGAAGCTGAGCCAAATGCACACCTGGTATAAAGGAAAAAAGAACGCACCAAAGAAGTCAACAAATTGCCCCAGCCTACTACAGAACGTCATTGAAAAAATGAATAAATTGAAATCATAGCTCCTTACAGATGTCACAAGGGAAGGAAAATCAGAGACAAAATCATTAGGAAAACTGAAACTTAAACCTACGATTACAAGCCAGGGACCTGCATCACAGAGCAAAATCATCTTTGAAAAGCTAATAAAATGCTGCCTGGTGGCAGATCATCAAACTGAGTATCCAGAAAACAGTGAGGTGACAAAAATAGCAGAGCCCTGGGCATTTCAGTAGATATTTTGAGTTACTAGCCAATACAAAAACAGTATTCCTGTGGATCTTAAACTAGATATAAAATAACACTGCTTATGGGAAATTGCACTTCGAGAATTCAGGGTGAAGAAATCACAGATGGAAAGACGATCTTGGATAATAGTAGCTATGATAGCATCATTGATCCCAAATAGAGAGACAGGAGCCCACAGGCAGAATGCAAAAGAGAATTTTCTCAGATAGTAACAAACGATTGCATGTGTTTCTTTACCCTGCATCTTAGTCAGTCTACTCAGGCCCAGCATAAGCAACTGCCATTTCTTAGCAAACATGTGATAGAATGAAAATAGATGCAGTCTTTGAGGTCAAGCTGAAAATATGTTATTGTGGAAAACAACAGGGCTATGCTGGGATTTCTGAGACTCCATAGTTTTGGGTAGACGTCTGGAAAAGATTAGATAAATTCTCAATAGATGCTTTGGGGACTGAGTAACAACTGGACACTTAATATGATAATAATGAAAGGAAGACTTTTTCCATATAAATGGATGTTACTGCTGTTAAATGTTACCAGGATTATATACCCAGAACAGAGAACGTTTATTAGGCTGACAGTGCAACCCAAATGAATTTACTCAGAAATAACCCCACTGGTGTCAATGTGACCTACTCCCAAGTAAGAGACTATAGGATTGCAGCCTGAACCTCATTACATTTAGCTCAAGTTTGGCACATAAATCAATATTACTTCCATCGGTGCAGTGTCCAGTCACATTGCTTACAAAACCTGTCTTACCTGTTATTTCTAAGGCTACAGTAGTAGAAATACATTCTATTACAAGGACATGTTCCTTTATTCTAGGATACATTATCTATCCCAAGCTTCTCACAAGTTCTACAGTGATAGATTCTTGCTCTCTTTTGTTAGAGCTAATAGAGATATGGCTGTGGACACTGAATTTCTGTTGTTGTGTGTATATATAGGGTTTGTTTTATAATGACCTGAAGATAAGCAGCCCACAATTTTGTCTAAGTAATATAGACACATAGAATAAATGTGTGAAGAACATTAATGAGCATTTAGGAATAAATCAGAACTAGCAGAAATATGGAGAACTGCAGTAACAGTGATACATTTTGATACAAGTTTACTGTGTTGTGATTGCTTTGGTCTGTTACTATGGTTTTGCCTATATTGACTACCTACCAGGACTTCACAAAAGAATTTAGTGTTTCTGAAAGACCATGACATTTTCACACCTGATGACCTGGAATGTAATCTTCAGAAGATGATCCATCTAAAACAGTAGTTTTCAAACTTGAGTCCCTGGATGTTCTTGGACTACAACTCCCGGAAGCCCCCCCCCCAGCTGTGCTAGCCAGAGTTTCTGGGAGTTGTAGTCCAAGAACATTTGTGGCCCCAAGATTGGGAACCACTGATCCAAAAGATAGACGGGAAGAGACATAGAAACTGTGATTCTCTGCTGATTTCAGTCATAGTAAAAAGAGCTGAGACATGTAAAGTTAGCTTACGTGGTAGGCTGGTTCAGATGGTTGCAGCAGTTGCTCCTGAGAGATTTGACAGAGCACGACATACTTGCTAATTCTTGAAGAAAGTATAACTGGCTATGAGAAGAAGATAAGCTTTGTGGCACTGCCTCAGGATCATTTCACTGCCCAGAAGAGTGTGCATATATAAGTTACAGAAACTCAGCAGTGCAGGTGCCAGACATTGTTGTATTGATCTCCATTGTGGAGAATTGGAATTTTATTTGTCTAAAATTCCTGTCAAAATGCCTTTAAATATATTCTTTAAAAGTAACTAGAAAAATATTACTTTCAATACCAATAGTGTCATTCCCACCTGTTACATAATTTGTGGTGTAATTTCATTGGGCTCTCCTTGCCTGCTTCCCAAGCAAAGAAAAGAGAAAACTCTTAATTTCAGCGATTTATTTATTTATTTTAAAAAAAATTACCCCACCTTTCTCCTTAAAAGGACCCAAAGTAGCTATCTACGTTGTTGTTACTTCCAAGATCTGAAGAAGACCAGTATTCAATGATCATCTACAAAATATAGTTTCAGCTTGCAATAATACAGCTACTTTCAGATGATGAAGAAACCATAAATTTACTGCATTAAATTAGCAAGTAAATCACCTCGTAGTGATTTGAATATGTGAAATGAACATGAAAACATGATCCCACATATTAAGCTCTTAGGAAAGTAAATCCTTTTCTCTTGCTGAATGTAAATTGTTCCTCACATGCGAGAATGATAGAGTACAGAAGGTCAAATATAGAAATAGGGATATTAACATATCCTTAAGGACTTCATTCATAAGCTGCTATAGGTGTCTTTATATGTAGCATCCAGTTTTGCTGCTAATTTTGTGTCAATAACATCTTACAGAGCTTCTTCCCCAAATACTAGTCAAGTAGTAATTTGGGAAAGAAAAGTCTGTTATGCTGCTGTTGTTATATCCGTTTCTGCTGAACATTAAGACCTGCCTTTATCCCCTGATACCATTATGGCTCCTTCTTTGCCACATTATGTTCCTTTGCTGAATTATGTTTTTCTCTTTCTAGATAACCTCCCTGTACAGCATAGTGGCTAATGAAGCAAAAAGAGAGGTGGATGACACATCTGTGAGGAAAATACCATTTTTATTTCATGAAATAGTACCATAAAGAAGAAGTAATATCAACCAAAATGACTAGTACTTGCCAGAGGGATACACAGGGGAGAAGCCAATGTGAACTGATAAGATGCTGTGTCATTTTGCACTGGCTTTGAGGAGACAACAGGCAACAGTTTCAAATATAACTGATGGTTATTACTGTTAGAATTGTAATTTTATAAGTAAATCTTTATTGCCCCATTTGTGAAAAATAACAAAAATAGTTACTTCAAGTTTCTTTTAAAAGCCAGCCAAAGGCTCTAGGAGTAGCTAGTTTTAGGAACTCTTTGAATAGGAGCTCCTTCATTTCAGAGAAGGCAAGTATAGCTTCAAAGCAGCCTTCTTAAGTTTGGTATTTGGATTTCATTTGAAGTGGATGCACACTGCAAGTGACATTAGAGGCCATTGCTTTTATTTGAGACAGTGGGATAAAAATGCCAAAGGTAAAGCTTGTGATAGGTCCTTTAGGGAACATTCTGTTTGAATTCATTGGTCCTTAGTGGGGGAAAAAAACCTGTAAGATGTCAGACTGCCAGCATGTAACTTTTGTATTCGTCAGAGGATTCTCAATGTAGAGAGTGAAAGGTATAGACACAGCATTGTTAGTGAAACTCTGTAGTAGGAGAATCTGCAGTTGGCAGCCAGCTGTGAGGGGAGTTCTCTGAGGGGAGTTCTCTGAGGAAGGGAAAGATAGTATAACAGAGCTAAATCTTAGAAGGATAAAACTGAGAAGGAGTACTGGTAAAGCAAAAGCAAAGTGTGCTGCTTATATACTTCCCCATAGCACTTAAAGCACTCTCTGGGTGGTTTACAATTTAATTATGCAGGCTACACATTGTTTCCCCCAGTGAGCTGGGTATTCAATTTACTAACCTTGGAAGGATGAAAAGCTCAGTCAACCTTGAGACAGCTACCTGAGCCCATATGGGATCAAACTCAGGTTGTGAGCAGAGTCTTAACTGCAGTAGTGCAATTTAACCACTGCACCATGAGGCTCATTTGATAGGTGAAAACTCCTAGAGCAGGCCGGTAGAAAAGCTGGAATCAGATTGCTGGCTGTTGGTAGTTCTCAAGAAACTTTAAACGTCTGTGCCACATACTTAGCAGTGAATCTCAAAGCAGATGAAAATTTATTTATTTATTTAAAATATTTTTATGCTGCCCTTCTCCTATACATGAAAACTGTAGGTTAAGTCCTTTGTGTAATCATGTGTAAGAACTAGTACTTCTTTACAGCAGCTAGTAGTTTAAGTAAACAACTAAACCACTTAAAATAACAAGTAATATTCCTATTATCTAATATTCTAAATGAATATTTGAAAATAATATTTTAATTACAGTGTCTTTGTTTGTTCCTTCCAGAGCCTAAACACTGCTGACACTGACCAAAAAAGGTGAATAAGGGTGTATTTTGAAGTAATGTGCTTTCGATATGTAAGGTATAAGTAGCAAATATCTTGCCTGAGATATGTTGGGCTTCTCATCTAGAGGCAATAAAATAAAAAGTCCAAAGCTGACATACTGCCAAAATCTTGTACAGTATTTTATATTTTCTAGCTCCGTCAAAAGTTGCTTTTTGTCAACTTGTTTGATGTTATCCAAAATTAAAAATTAAAAGAATAGTGTGCTTTATAAAATATCATAAAACCATGCTTGCTAAGATCTTCTAGGACTAAGCAAAAAGCTAGCCTGTTTGGTACTTGGTAATGTCAGAAAAGCCCTTGTCCTGCCTTTACGCATATTGTCAAATTTTAATTGTTGTAGTATTGTTGGTGTCAGACTGGTTTTGCTATCTCAGGCACGGAGGTATCCTGATGTATAGGCAGAACTGCACATACAGATTTTTCATAAAATGCACCACAATCCAGAATCCTGTCAAGAAAAGAAGACAGAGGGGAGATATGATAGTATTTTTCAAATACTTGAAAGGTAGTCATACAGAGGAGGGGCAGGATCTGTTCTTGATCATCCCAGAGTGCAGGACACATAATAATGGGCTCAAACTACAGGAAGCCAAATGTAGGGTGAATTTCAAGAAAAACCTCTTAACTGTTAGAGCAGTATGACAACGGAACCACTTACCTCAAGAGGTGGTGAGCATTTCAACAATGGTGGCATTCAAGAGAAATATGGACAACCATCTGTCACATCTGCTTTAACTTGGATTCCTGCCTTGTGCAGGGAGTTGGACTCAATGGCATTACAATTATTCTATGATTCTAAGAAAACATAAGTTCAAATTGAGCCATGAAGGAATTGTCTTCCAAAAGTTAGGGCACAGTAGCTCAACGGTTATGTAGCCCTGAAACCAAATAAGTCCCTTTGGCCTTCTTCAGGTCACTAGCAGATATATCCAAGAGTCAGGAGTTCATAATCTTCCACTTGTCATTTGGAGATCTTGTCATCGTGTAAGGTCTTCTCAGACTCTGATCCATGTAGCCATAGTTTTGCCCATTACAAGGCCAAAGCTTCAATCAGAGAGGAACATTTGATTCTTCAGCAGTTGAAGTCTAGAATTCCCATTAGCTTCATCTGGCATGCTCAATGGAAGCAGCAAACTGACCAGGCATCAGCAACAGAGCCTATAGGCCTCCAGGGCTGATGCTGTTCCCTAAACTATCCTTCTTATGTATCAAAGCATTCTGTAGCAGTGAAGTCTGGCTAGTTGGCTGGCTGATTATGTACATGATTAGAGATGTTTGTTTTATTACTTTTACTTCAGAATATATATTTCCTTTTCTATAACAAAACAATGCATCTTCCCAAGTAAATGTGTTTAGCATCAGCAAAGCAAAAGCAGACTCCCACATTATTCCTGTACTCATGATGGGGTAATATTTCAGTGAGCATAAAATGTGACATTGTACAAATACAAGTTTACTTTCTTAAATCATTTGTTTGTTTCATTGATTTTGTTTTATTTATTTAAAATATGTTTACCCTTCCTTTCTCCTTAAACAGACCCAAGGTGGCTTACATAATTAAAAAGACAATACTTAAAAGCTTAAAACACTAAGTTTACAAATATTAAAAAAGAATCAAACAAGTATTATATTAAAACCGGTCAATAAAATCAATATTTAAAACACATCAAAAAGAAACAGAGCACAAAAATCAGTTCAAAACCTCCTCTCAGGCAAAAATGTCTTTGGCTGCTTACAGAAGGGCAGGAAAGATGGGCAGGCTCATAGAGGGTGATGTGGTCTTTATTTTCTAACATATCAGAAGTGTAGATAAAATTATGAAGTATAGACATATATGGCTGTGAGGGGGTGGAGATATGCTAGTTGTGTGTCACAATTAAAAATATAAACATGGTTTCCTAAAAGGTGGTCCTCAGAAAACCATTAAGTAAATGGTCTAAAACTACCTAGGTGAAATACTGGTGGTATCCAGTATTTTGAATACTGGATACCATGAATATTTTGCAGAAAGTGAGTTGTTCTGGGAGGATAGCATTCATCTTTCAGAAGCACCATGACATTTTCATTTGTGGAAGGTAGCATAGAGCATTAGAGAATATGCTGAAGAACCTTAGAATGCTGCTAAGAACAGCTACTTATATTTGTTCAGAAATACTGTTATTATGACTATACGTGATACTTAAAAGTTATACTGTAAAACACAGTCCAGTGTTCAAATTATGCTGCCACAAATTGAATGATTAGTCCTCCCTTTTTTGTTTGTTTTGTTCTTATTCTGCAGCCAGATGTTCGTGAGAACTGTGAACATACCCAAATGAAACTAACTCTGTAGAAAAGAACTCCAGTTGTTGGTATTTTATTCATATTTGCTTAAATGTCCTTTTAAAAGGAAGGTAGAGCATACATGTAACATCTTTCATGAGACAAGTATTATGGGATAAACATGGGCCACACTTTATTGAATAGCCATTATAGTCAACCATAAAAGGGGGGTCCTGCAGTAGTGCAGAATCAGGTTTTGCATAGGGGTCTCACCGGACCCCTTACCAAACAAATGGGAGAGTTCCTAGCCCCGGGGTCTCATGGTCCTGAACACAGTGAGAGCCCGGCCGTCCCAAATTTGACCACCCTTGGACCTTGAGCCACCTTTCCCTTGGTGACCGTCAGTCCGGGTGTGGCCCCAGTGCATCTTCTCCCCCACGCACTGTAATCTCACGATCCGCAGCGCTGGGAGGTTAGATGAGCTATACGTTACCTGTGATTGCGATGGCACTCACTGGAACCTGTTCCATCCGCACTACCCACCATAGCATAGGGACCAGCTACCCCAAGTCCCATGCCCACCAACCATCCTATCCAACTCCAATGCAGGCCCCCCTGGATGTCCTTAAGGAATATATCCAGGCCCCTATTCGAAAGGTGCATTCCATCGCTCCTAAAGAGCTCAGGACTATCAATACGGATCTCTTGGTGACCAATCACCAATCCCAGGCCGTTACATACTGCCCAACACACTTCTCTGTTAACACTCCTCCTCGCTGTGTTAACACGCTGTGCCTGGCAGGCCGCTCTCCACTAAAGCCGAGGGATGATCGTGGACCACACAATCCGCATTGCCGGGTATGCTGCCCTCAGCCATCTGAGGTCACGTGTAATGTCCAATATCAAGGCCTTATCACTATACTTGGCCAAATCATTCCCTCCAAGATGCATTAGCAAAACATCTGGAGGCCGCGAGCCAAATGCAGGTGCCCTGCAATATTGGGCCCATAGCATTCCTCTATGCCCTTTCCATTCAATCTGGGCTCTGGCTCCAAGGCCCAGATTGCTTCCCCAAGCCAAGTTTGCAGAGTAACGTGCCACCCAAAATATATAACTATGGCCGATTATCAGGACGTGCCTCGTCGCCACTGCCATACCTGTAATGAAAGAAAAGAACCAGGCACCTGCCTAGACATGAGGAAGGGTTCATACATATCTACAGTAACTGTTTGAAGCCCACCGTCCCAACTTCTTAATGTCCTCAGGGTCATAGCCTAGGGTGGCTGCAGTTGAAGCCGCACCAATCCTAAAAGAATGCGTGCCAAACCTTAAACCTTGTATTCCCACCTTTTGCAATGCCAGGTCTGCCAGTTTCCAGAACTGGTATTTAGTTAGTGGGGAGCCATCCTTGTGAACAAAAAAAGTAGCCCTGTTCCTCTCCCCTAACACCCAGATAGCTTTCAACTGCTTTTACTGGGCATAAATTCCCTATTGTGCATGGGGCTAATGTAATGTCAGTTCCCTTGCCACGCTGATCAGCCTTGGATCTACGGATGTAAATCCTAACGTTATTATCATCTAACCTGACATAATGTCTCTGTAATGCAACTCTAGACACATCGCCCTTTCCTGTTGCCACCACTTCACTCACTCTCAGGGCCCCAAAAAATGTCAGCAACAACTCTATCCTAAATAATATTGCCTCATACTCATCCTTACAAAGAAACTGCCATTGTTGGCAAATTTTTTCCAACAATGCTGGGGAAATGGGTGCCCTTGTATCTTGAACCCGGCCCCTTTCTTTATTCCATTCCTCAATCATCTTCTGGATGTGGAAGTCAGAGGTGTGGTCCTGATATCCCTGAACTTTGGTGTGAAAAGCTAACGCGGACACCCTGGATGGAACCAGGTCCCAGCCCTTTCATGTGCAGATAAATTATGAACTGCTGCAGGTGTTCGACTGGAGCGAGCCATATGAGCTCCAAACTTACTGAATTTCTGAACTCCTGAAATTCTATACTCACTGCCGCATACCCCTTCAACATCCTTGGGGCCAATGCCAAACCTATTGCTCTTTCTGCATAATCCTGCCAATTTGCCAAACTTCTGGGGGGAGTGTCTCTGGATATTCATTGGCTCGCGGGTCTAATTCCCTGAACCAACTGATCTGTTGGCGCAATAGGGCATCTGCTAAGCTGTTGTCAAGGCCAGGGATATGCTTTGCTTCAACTAGAACGTTGAATCTTAAAGCTCACAATGTAAATGTGCACACTAGGGTCATCACACGTTCAGAACATGAAGTGAGGTTGTTTATGATGTAAACTACTGCCAAATTGTCACACCAAAAGCGCACGACTGAGTTAGCCCATTCGTGCACCCACAACCACAATGCACCTACTATAGGGGGAAAGTCCAGGAATGTCAGGTCCCGGGTGATCCCTTCCTCGTGCCACTCTTCTGGCCACACTTCTGCATACCACCTACCCATAAAATAAATTCCAAAGCCCAAGGAGCCTGCTGCTCTTTGGGCTTTGGAATTTATTTGTCGGTCTGGATCTGGAAATCAGCCCATTCATCTCGGATCTCCAAAAGGAGACTCCATTAAACCATTCTAAAACCTGGGTCCAAACCTGCAAATCCTGCTTCATGCCGGCTGTCACCTGAGTCCTATGGAAAGGGCGACGGAGCCTCCGCATGGCATCACATAATCTTCAAGAAAGTGCGGCCAGGCACCACTACTCTACATGCAAATTTCAGATGTCCTACTATTTCTTGCAGCTCCTTGAGTGAAACTTTCTTCTTACCTAACACAACCAAGCTGAGTCTTAAGCTCACTCAGTTTCTTTTCTGGTAGTCTGCAAGCCTGCATCTGTGTGTCCAGTTCTATAGCAAAAAAGGTGAGGGACCCTCGGTTTTCTCCTCCGCTAAGGGTAACCCCAGCTCACCTGCCATCGCTTGAAATGCTTCTAATGTGAATTTACATCACGCAGAGTTACTTTCCCCACAAAAAAGATAATCCTCTAAATAATGGGCCGTGCTCGTAAGTCCCACCCTACAGCTGAGCTTCCACTCCAAGAATGAACTGAAATGCTCAAATGCAGCACAGGAGATGGAACAACCCATGGACAGAGCTCTATCTATATATGCCTTGAAAATGAAAACCCAACAAGTCAAAATCTTGGGGATGGACCAGGAGAATATGAAAAGCTGATTTAATGTCACATTTCACAATCTCCATACCAATGCCGCACCTATGAACCATGCTCACTGCCTCATCAAATGAAGTGTACTGCACTGTGCATTATTCAATGGGAATGGTGTCATTTACTGACTCTCCCTCTGGATACGACAAATGGTGAATAAGCCTGAATTCGCTTTGACTTTTTTTGGGTACTACCCCTAGTGGTGAAACCCATAAATTGTCCATTGGGGGGTGCTCAAAAGGACCCAGCACCCGGCCTTCCTTGTCAATTTTTTCTTTAACTATGCTCTCCATCCCTTTGACCGACTTTAGGTTCTGGGCAAAAAAACCCTTACGTTCTCCAACAGCTGGGATCCTAAAAACATCCTTAAAACCACCCAACAAATAAGCCGCATCTGCCTTTCTTAGATAATCCTACAGCCAGGCTTCGAGCACCTCAACCTTAATTGGGCTGGGTCCCTTTAGCAGAGTGGCCGCCACCTCCATTTGTCTTCCTGTTGCCACTGACCTCCTCATTGCCCGTCCTCTGTTTCTGGGCTCTAAAACACATTGTACTGGGGTTCTGGCCCCCGCACACTGAGCACTTGTGCCTATATTTGCAGGCTTTACGTGAGCATGTGCCTTTCGAATTGAAGTCCCAACAGAGCAGGTGGGGTTGAACCACCTACCCCGTGCCTACACGGGGATTCAAATTCTGGCCAACCCTGTGAATAAGGTGCCCACTGTCAAACCTGTCACCTGAATTTGGTCTGGCAGGTGTCATAAACTGTAACCAAAAGCCTGGTTGGGGTTCATCCCAGCGCAAATTCGGGTGTATTGCACTTCTCATATGGAACGATTCATCGTAAAGAAGCCATGCATGCCCAGCATAATCTACATATGCTCTATAAATCAAGTCAAGGTATTGAATCAATGATTGTGTCATCCAAGGCTGGGCCTTTACTATTACCCCAAAGTAAATTAGAAAGCCCAGGAGCCAATTGGCACAGGTCCTCTCAGGCTTACGCCTCCTATGCCTCTCTTTCTCCTTCTCATCCTATCTATGTAGTCGCCCCACCATATTTTCTCCTTAATGGCCGGAGTAAGATGGTCTCCGAATGGCATAGCGTAATCCCCAAAAGGCAAAGCCTTTAAGGGGACAGAATTGTATCCCATGTCAGGCACTGATGGGTAGGGCCAAACCCTGATGCCAGTTGTTGCACCCAGTGGTGCTGGAAATGTAACTTGTGGGTAGGGGGCCATCCAGCTTCCGGACGGTGTCCCTGGGTTAGGCCACTGGTTAGCCGGGAACCTATACCCTTGTAGCTTCTGCACTGTGTTATAAGGTGTACATTCCTGCCCACTGTCAGGTCAAGGCCAGGCAGCCAAGGTCCAGCAGATGTCCGGTGCCACTGCTAGCTCACCTGATGTTGCTCCTGGAGATGCGTCTTGCCCTGCCCTGGCCTGTTTAAAACCTGGATCTATGTCAGTGGCACCGCCCTGATGTCCCTGGTATGCCGCAGATGGACATGCTGCCTCCGACATCACCATCCTGAGGTCCTCCTCCTCACTTTGGCACTGAGGTGTTGCCATGATGGGATCTGGAGCTCTTCGCAATGTCCCTGGTGTGGCCTTCTGGTTAGCCTCTAAAGCAGCAAAGTGAGACATTAAATCTTCTGCCAAGTCACCCTTTTATGGCTCTTAGCCTCCCTGGCCGAGCAACGCGGCTGCTGATCACTCGCCTTTGAACTGCCCTGCAAAGCCTGTTCAGCTTTGAGGGCCGCAATTTTAGCCTACAATTGCTCCCATATTGGCCAGCTCTCCTCATCTGAGGACGACTGGAGTGGTGAAACCTGAGGAGCTGCACACTTCTTGGCAGGCTGCTTGCCCTTGCTCCTTCCTTGGCCTTTTTTAGGCACCATATTCACTACCCAAAATGAACCCACTGAAGATGTACCCTTTGCTCACACAGTCCAATAGGACCTCCTCCAATCCTATTAGCTTACCTTCTATTGGTATAAAGCTATGATATTTTGTGAGGGTTTTTTTTACTTGTTTATCTGTTATCAGACTGATTAAGGTTGTTCTTAATCATCCCTAACCCAAGGTTATCAGTTCTGTTAGAGGAGGTGTTTAGGCTTGGTGGTATTTGGTTTATAGCAGAGGTCCCCAACCCGTGGTCCACGGCCTGGTGCTGGTCCGTGGCCTGAGCTGGACTGGGCCACAGAGACAGACCTCCCCACCCTACCCCCGCATGCACTCCCCCCGCACAGCCTGTTTGCACCTGCGCGCATGTACGCACCTGCGCCCACATAAGCGCTCCCCCACTCATTTGCGCATGCACACGAGTGCCCCCTGAGCACTGTGCCGCCCTTTGCACATGCGCACTCTTATTATTATATTTTGTTTTGTTTTATTCATTTATTTATTTATTTATTTATTTTATATGTATATAATTATAAAATTTATTATATTTATTAATATCTTTATTTGCTTATGTAATTGTAATATTGATTGATTGATTGATTGATTGATTGATTGATTGATTGATTGATTGATTGATTGATTGATTTTAAAAAACAAGGTCTTGTATTCTGTGTCCTGAAAAAGGGTCCTCACAGCTCTGGCCACCTGAGGCCTCCTATTTACTACAGCCCTTCTTTCCCCCCCACTCTAATGATAAAATTCCAGTCCACTCTAATGATAAAATTTAGATCATTTCAAACCGTGGGGGTGCCGATGCAACCCCATTCCAGATCTGAAGTTGGCCCCAAAACTGCGTCACAAAGTCTCTGTGAAGCAGCATGTCTGTCTCTCTAGGTTGCAAGCCTCAAAAGAGGCCGATGGGAGGGAGAATGCTCCTTTAATAGGGTGCTCCTTCCGCCTTCCCTCCTGGGCCGCATTTGCGAGACTCACATGTCTCGCGATATCTCAGGAGGGAAGCAATGGAGCTCTGCACTGCTGAAGTGCACTCAGCAGCGGAGCCGGCAAAAGTTGCCTTCTAAAATGGTACACTGAAGAACAGCCCAAGACTCCTATCAACAAACAACCACCAGAAGCTATGAGTGGAAAGAACTCTGGTTCAATACACAGCGGAAAAGCAGAAATCCGGAAGCAATTAAGTCAGACAGTTTTCCAAAACAGTGCAAGACAACGTGCAAGAAAAATAATGAAATAATTGGGCAAGCTGTTAAGTTCATTCTTTATAGTGGTGAAAAAAATGTTGCTCAAGAAGCTAGAATATACCAAATGTTAGTGTTAAGAGGAAACTTCAGCTTCTTTCTAGCTGAAAATGTGGGTTCCATGAATTTTGGTAGTTCTTCAATTAACACAAATTGAAACAAACTTCTCCATTTGCTCCTGATAAATTGAGTAGGTGCAGTTATATACCAGCATAGGAAAGGCCATGTTGTGTCTGCCTGCCATACCTATGTTAAAAGAAGGCACAACTGAATCATTGATGCAGTGAAAGATTCCTCATTGAGATTCCTCTCACTTATTTATATGGCCTTGAATATCAGTCCACCCTCTGAAAATCTTTCAGACAGAAACAGGAGTCCAGTTAAGTAAAGGAAGTTTACTTGAAGATAAAAGTTTGAACAGAAAAAAGATCAGGTATTGTAAGAATTAATGGTTCAACATTCAAACCAAGAAAAGTTAAACCATTTAGAAGATGAAAGTAAGCATGTG
The DNA here is from genome assembly GCA_037013535.1 of Intellagama lesueurii. Taxonomy (NCBI): domain Eukaryota; kingdom Metazoa; phylum Chordata; class Lepidosauria; order Squamata; family Agamidae; genus Intellagama; species Intellagama lesueurii. Next base: position 49,520,407 of record JBAJHW010000003.1, on the reverse strand, counting down.
GCCATCAGTCCCAAGAAGGTGCTCGAAGCTGAAGGTAGCACACTGAAACCGTGAAGTTTATTTCAATAAATGTTTTATCCCCATTTAAGTCCTCATATAGCCAAATTCATATTGTTTATCCAAACCTAATTGCAGTAGGACCCCTTGTATCCACAGTATCAGTATCCACAGTTTCACTGAAAATATGTATTTCTGGATACTTTTTCTTTTACCATGTTATGTATAGCATTTACTGTTATCCAGTTTTCTGCATCCACAGGGTGGGGCTTGGAACCAATCCCCCACAGATACAGGAGTCCTACTGTTCTGTTTGAACCAGCATTTTGGATAACTCATGCCTAAAGTCATTCTTCAGACTTAAAGTTATCCTACTGGCAAATTCTCCCGCCCCCTTGTGTGATCTGATCCAGGTTGCTCCCAGAATACAACCAGAATTCACCTCAGTCTTAACTCATAACCTTATATATAGCTTGCAATAACTTTACATGCATCTAGCAATTTATATACCTTGTTGTATGCCAAATTATACTTCAGGCCTAGGTCCCATAACATTAAACATCTTAACTTCCTAAACAAACCTTTAAAGCAGTGGTTCCCAACCTTAGATCCCCAGATTTTCTTGGACTAAAACTCCCAAAAGCCTTCATCACTTGCTGTGCTGACCAGGAATTCTGGGAGTTGGAATCCAATAACATTTGAGGAGCCAAGGTTGGAAACTGCTGCTTTAAAGCAAAGACAACCTCCTGTCTCATTCATTCATTCATTCATTCATTCATTCATTCATTCATCTTTCTTTTAAAAACATTAAAAAAAATCACACAAACCTACATCTAATAACACATAACAACAATAAACTGAACAAATCATGCCCCTCCCCTCCCCAGGACCATTTGGAAATATAACCAGTTTTCTTCCCTCTATGGAGCCTCATTCCACTTACAAAATCGCATTGAAACTTTTGAAGGTGCACATCCCTTTCATAAATAAAAAAATCAATAAATTCTCCCCAAATATCTAAAAAAATCCTTATTTATCAACTATTCTTTACTCTAGTATTACATATTAACTTACCATTAATAGCTATATCCCAAACCTCTCTACAACATTCATTTACTGGAGATCATAGAATCATAGAATCACAGAGTTGGAAGAGAACACACGGGCCATCGAGTCCAACCCCCTGCCATGCAGAAACTCCATCAAAGCACTCCCGACAGATGGCCATCCAGCCTCTGCTTAAAAGCTTCCAAAGAAGGAGACTCCACCACACTCTGAGGCAGCATATTCCACTGCCGACCAGCTCTGACTGTCAGGAAGTTCTTCCTGAGATTCAGGTGGAATCTCTTTTCCTGTCGTTTGAAACCATTGTTCCTTGTCCTAGTGTCTGCAGCCGTGGAAAAGAAACCTGACCCTTCCTCGACATGACATCCCTTCAAATATTTAAACATGCCCCCTATCATGTTCCCCCTTAATCTTCTTTTTGTAAGGCTAAACATTCCCAGCTCCCTAAGCTGCTCCTCATAGGACATGGCTTCCACACCTTTGACCATTTTGGTCGCCCTCCTCTGGACACGTTCCACGTTGTCAACATCCTTCTTGAATTGAGGTGCCCAGAACTGGACACAGTACTCCAGGTGAGGTCTGACCAAACAGAATAGAGTGGCACTATCACTTCCCTTGAAAGGAAAGTCCGATGCTGCAAAGAAAAATACTGCATAGGAACCTGGAATGTAAGATCTATGAACCTTGGTAAGCTGGACGTGGTCAAACAGGAGATGGCAAGAATAAACATTGACATGCTGGGCGTCAGTGGACTAAAATGGATGGGAATGGGCAAATTCAATTCAGACGATTATCATATCTACTATTGTGGGCAAGAATCCCTTAGAAGAAATGGAGTAGCCCTCATAGTCAACAAAAAAGTGGGAAAAGCTGTACTGGGATACAATCTTAAAAATGATAGAATGATTTCAATACGAATCCAAGGCAGACTTTTCAACATCACAGTAATCCAAATTTATGCACCAACCACCGATGCTGAAGAGGCTGAAATTGACCAATTCTGTGAAGACTTACAACACCTTCTAGAACTGACACCAAAGAAAGATGTCCTTCTCATTCTAGGGGATTGGAATGCTAAAGTAGGGAGTCAAGAGATAAAAGGAACAACAGGTAAGTTTGGCCTTGGAGTTCAAAACGAAGCAGGGCAAAGGCTAATAGAGTTTTGTGAAGAGAACAAGCTGGTCATCACAAACACTCTTTTCCAACAACACAAGAGGCGACTCTACACATCGACATCACCAGATGGGCAATACCGAAATCAGATTGATTATGCTCTCTGCAGCCAAAGATGGAGAAGCTCTATACAGTCAGCAAAAAGAAGACCTGGAGCTGATTGTGGCTCTGATCATCAGCTTCTTATAGCAAAACTCAAGCTTAAACTGAAGAAAGTAGGAAAACCCACTGGGCTAGTCAGGTATAATCTAAACCAAATCCCTTATGAATACACAGTGCAAGTGAAGAACAGATTTAAGGAACTAGATTTGGTGGACAGAGTGCCTGAAGAACTATGGATGGAGGCTCATAACATTGTACAGGAGGCAGCAACAAAAACCATCCCAAAGAAAAGGAAATGCAAGAAAGCAAAGTGGCTGTCCAACGAGGCCTTACAAATAGCAGAGAAGAGAAGGGAAACAAAATGCAAGGGAGATAGGGAAATTGACAGAAAATTGAATGCAGACTTCCAAAGAATAGCAAGGAGAGACAAGAGGGCCTTCTTAAATGAACAGTGCAAAGAAATAGAGGAAAAGAATAGAAAGGGAAAAACCAGAGATCTGTTCAAGAAAATAGGAGATAAAAGGAACATTTTGTGCAAAGATGGACGTGATAAAGGACAAAAATGGACCTAACAGAAGCAGAAGACATCAAGAAGAGGTGGCAAGAATACACAGAGGAATTATACCAGAAAGATTTGGATGTCCCGGACAACCCAGATAGTGTGGTTGCTGACCTTGAGCTAGACATCCTGGAGAGTAAAGTCAAGTGGGCCTTAGAAAGCATGGCTAACAAAAAGGCCAGTGGAGGTGATGGCATTCCAGTTGAACTATTTAAAATCTTAAAAGATGACATTGTTAAACTCAGCAGTGGCCAGAGGATTGGAAAAGATCAGTCTACATTCCAATCCCAAAGAAGGGCACTGCCAAAGAATGCTCCAACTACCATACAATTACACTCATTTCACACGCTAGCAAGGTTATGCTCAAAATCCTACAAGGTAGGCTTCAGCAGTATGTGGACCGAGAACTCCCAGAAGTACAAGCTGGATTTCGAAGGGGCAGAGGAACTAGAGACCAAATTGCTAACATGCGCTGGATTATGGAGAAAGCCAGAGAGTTCCAGAAAAACATCTACTTCTGCTTCATTGACTATGCAAAAGCCTTTGACTGTGTGGACCACAGCAAACTATGGCAAGTCCTTAAAGAAATGGGAGTGCCTGACCACCTTATCTATCTCCTGAGAAATCTATATGTGGGACAGGAAGCAACAGTTAGAACTGGATATGGAACAACTGATTGGTTCAAAACTGGGAAAGGGGTACGACAAGGCTGTATATTGTCCCCCTGCTTATTTAACTTATATGCAGAATACATCATGCGAAAGGCTGGACTGGAGGAATCCCAAGCCAGAATTAAGATTGCTGGAAGAAATATCAACAACCTCCGATATGCAGATGATACCACTCTGATGGCAGAAATTGAGGAGGAATTAAAGAACCTCTTAATGAGGGTGAAAGAGGAGAGCGCAAAAATGGTCTGAAGCTCAACATCAAAAAAAGTAAGTTCATGGCCACTGGTTCCATCACCTCCTGGCAAATAGAAGGGGAAGATATGGAGGCAGTGACAGATTTTACTTTCTTGGGCTCCATGATCACTGCAGATGGGGACAGCAGCCACGAAATTAAAAGACGCCTGCTTCTTGGGAGGAAAGCGATGACAAACCTAGACAGCATCTTAAAAAGCAGAGACATCACCTTGCCGACAAAGGTCCGCATAGTCAAAGCTATGGTTTTTCCAATAGTGATGTATGGAAGTGAGAGCTGAACCATAAAGAAGGCTGACCGCTGAAGAATTGATGCTTTTGAATTGTGGTGCTGGAGGAGACTCTTGAGAGTCCCCTGGACTGCACAGAGAACAAACCTATCCATTTTGAAGGAAATCAACCCTGAGTGCTCACTGGAAGGACAGATCCTGAAGCTGAGGCTCTAATACTTTGGCCATCTCATGAGAAGAGAAGACTCCCTGGAAAAGACCCTGATGTTGGGATATTGTGAGGGCAAGAGGAGAAGGGGACGACAGAGGATGAGATGGTTGGACAGTGTCATCGAAGCTACCAATATGAATTTGACCCAACTCCGGGAGGCAGTGGAAGACAGGAGGGCCTGGCATGCTCTGGTCCATGGGGTCACGAAGAGTCGGACACAACTTAACGACTAAACAACAAATCACTTCCCTTGATCTAGACACTATACTCCTATTGATGCAACCAAGAATTGCATTGGCTTTCTTGGCAGCCACATCACACTGCTGACTCATGTTCAGTTTGTGGTCTACCAAGACTCCTAGATCCCTTTCACAGGTACTGTTGTCTAGCCAGGTGTCTTCCATCCTATATCTGTGCAGTTCATTTTTTCTGCCTAGGTGTAGGAGCTTACATTTCTCCCTGTTGAAATTAATTTTGTTAGTTTTGGCCCAGGATTCTAATCTGTCAAGGTCATTTTGAATTTTAATCCTGTCCTCTGGGGAATTAGCAACCCCTCCCAATTTGGTATCATCTGCAAATTTAATCAGCATACTCTCTATTCCTTCATCTAAGTCATTGATAAAGATGTTGAATAGCACAGGGCCCAGAACAGAACCCCGAGGCACTCCACTAGTTACCTATCTCCAGGATGAAGAGAAGCCATAGGTGAGCACCCTTTGGGTTCAGTCAGTCAACCAATTACAAATCCACCAAACAGTAGCAATGTCTAGCCCACATTTTACTAGCTTCCTTGCAAGAATATCATAGGGAACTTTGTCAAAGACCTTACTGAAATCAAGATATGTTACATCCACAGCGTTGCCTTCATCTATCAAGCCTGTAACTCTATAAAAAAAAGAGATCAGATTAGTCTGGCATGACTTGTTTTTGAGAAACCCGTGTTGACTTTTAGTAATGACAGCATTGCTTTCTAAGTAATAACAAACTGTCTGTTTAATGATATGCTCTAGAATTTTTCCGGCAATTGATGTCAGGCTGACTGGGCGATAATTATTTGGGTCTTCTTTTTTTTCCCTTTTTGACAATAGGGACAACATTTGCCCTCCTCCAGTCTGTGGGGACTTCTCCTGTTCTCCAAGAATTCTCAAATATTATTGCCAATGGTTCTGAAATTACTTCTGCCAGTTCTTTTAATATAGCTTGGATGTAATTCGTCTGGCCCTGGAGACTTGAATTCATTTAGAATAGCCAGGTATTCCTATACTACTTCTCTACCTATTCTGTGCTGCATTTACCCCACTACATCACCTGCTCTTCGCCCCTCAGGCTGAGCACTATTTTCCTTTTTGGAGAAAAATGAGGCAAAGAAGGTGTTGAGAAGTTCAGCCTTTTCCCTGTCCTCTGTTAGTAGTTGGCCATCTTCTCCACGCAGTGACCCTATCATTTCCTTGTTTTTCCTTTTGCTGCAGGCATAACTAAAAAGCCCTTTTTATTGTTTTTAATCTGTCTGGCAAGCCTGAGTTCATTCTGCACTTTTACTTTTCTTACCTCCCCCCTACATATACTGGCTATTTGCTTGTATTCCTCTTTGGTGTTTTCCCAATTTTTCCATTTCTTGTGCATGTTTTTTTTAACACTTAGTTCGGTTGAAAGTTCTTTAGTCAACCATTCTGGTTTCTTTAGACATCTCCCATTTTTCCTTCTTCTTGGAACAGTTTTAGATTGTGCCTTTAGTATCTCCCTTTTAAGAAATTCCCATCCATCCTGAACTCCCTTCTCTTTCAGTATCTTTGTCCATGGAATTACAGCCAGTAATTCACTAAGTTTACTGAAATTGGCCTTCTTAAAGTCTAGAATGCGTGTCTGGCTACACTTGGCTTCCCCTTCCCACTGTATAACAAATTCCAAGAGAGCGTAGCCACTCCCACCTTAGGATCCCACAACTTCGACCCCATTAACAAGGTCATCCCTGTTGGTTAAGCTCAGATCTAAAATAGCTGATCCCCTTGTTGCCTCTTCCACCTTCTGGACCATGAAATTGTCTGCAAGGCAAGTGAGGAATTTGCGGGACCTTATGTTCTTGGCAGAGTTTGACTGCCAACATATATCGGGGTAGTTGAAATCTCCCATTACTACTGCATCTCTCCCTATTGATTGTGTGGCCATCTGCTCCAGGAAGGCATCATCCAACTTCTCGGGCTGGCTTGGGGGTCTGTAGCACTGAGAGCACACGGTCAGAAACAAACTTACTCACAGAAACCTTAAAAAAACCACACCCAGTCGAGGATGGCCTCCCAGACACATCTCTCCTTCTGCTCCCTCTGCAGGGACTGAGCTTGAAGCTGCTGGAAGCACTTGTATGGAGCTAAGCTGTTAGCTCCACCCCAGGGGCTCAGAAGAAGCCCCGCCCCCTCAGACCATGTGCTCAGGGCGAGCACATGGTCAGAAACAAACTTACATAAACCTTAAAAAAAAACCACCCAGTCGAGGATGGCCTCCCAGACACAGCTCTCCTTCTGCTCCCTCTGCAGGGGGAGCAGTTCCTAGCTACAATTAATCTTGCCACTGTTAATAAACTGAAAATTAATTAATCTTGCCACTGTTAATAAACTGAAAATTAATTCTTTAGTTGTCCAATTACATTGCTCTCTATCAAATATTAATAATAAAAATGCCATTTTAGGACATACCTCAAAATTTTAGTTACTCATTTCACTTACCTTCTTGAAAACTAATTGTCAAAATTTAGATTAGATATAGATATAGATATTCCCACCACATCTGAAAATAAGTGCCTATTTTCTAACATCTCCAACACAAGTTGGAGTAATTATTAGCATCTATATGTTTTAATTTCACCAGAGTTAGATACCACTTTCAAACTCACTTATATATTTTTTCTTTTTTCCTCACAGACATAGATTTCAATATTCTTATATCCCACATATTTCCCAAACCCTGGCATTTCAAAAACCCCAACAAACAGAGAACAAAACATAAATAAATCAAGTAAAAAAACCTGCAAACCAAATGATGGCATGTAATATAACCTATAAATTATAAATCATGAGTCATGAATAAGCAAGCCTCAGGGGAGTTTATGTTATTAAAGGCCTCTCTATACTGCTCTGTCTTCACCAGGAACTTGAAAGTTTGGGGCCTGGTGTACAACCAATTGAAGTCCATTCCAGAGGGATGGGGTCATCACTGAGAAGGCCTTGTTCCTAGTATACATTCTTCTCACCTCTTTCAGTATGGCCACCCTCAGTAGCAAAGCTTGGGAGGACCAGATGAAATGGGTAGCTGTTTTCTGAGAGAGATGCTCTGACAGGTGTCAAGGTCTCAAACCATTAGGGAACTCGTATGTCAAAACCAGAACCTTGAATCTGGCAGAGATACTTACAGGGAGCCAGTGCAAGCGAGCCAGAATTGGGAAAATATGATCAAATTTATTTGTGCCGGAATTCAGCCTGGCTGCCACATTTTGGACCTGCTGGACTCTCTGTATCATCTTCAAGGGCAGCCCCACATAGAGAGTATTACAGTAATTGATTCCTAAGACTATCAGTGTTGTCAGGCATCTCATGTCCAGGTAGGGACACAATTGAGCAATTCACCTAAGTTACAAAAAGGCAGTCCTGGTTATATCAAATTTGTTATTCCATTGAAAGTGCCAGGATTGCTCCCAAACTGCAAGCCTGGTCTTTTAAGGGGAGTGTAAAACTATGTCCAAACTAGGTAATTTTCCTCCTAACTGGTCAGGCAACTCCCCCAACAACAGAGTCTTTGTCTCATTGGGATTCAGATTCAATTTATTTGCCCTCATCCAGTCCATTATTGATGCTAGGCAGCACTCAAGGATGTAGACAGCATCCACTGCAGATGTAGTGAAGGAACAATAGAACAAACATGGTTCATAGTTTTAATATAATATCTGTACCACAGGATGCTAGATCCTGTACCTCATCAATAACATCTGCAATTTCAGATCATATCATTGAATTAATGCTAGGTAATGTTTAATGGTTAAAAAGCAGAGACATCACCTTGCCGACAAAGGTCCGCATAGTCAAAGCTATGGTTTTTCCAGTAGCGATGTATGGAAGTGAGAGCTGGACCATAAAGAAGGCTGACCGCCGAAGAATTGATGCCTTTGAATTGTGGTGCTAGAGGAGACTCTTGAGAGTCCCCTGGACTGCAAGGAGAACAAACCTATCAATTCTGAAGGAAATCAACCCTGAGTACTCACTGGAAGGACAGATCCTGAAGCTGAGGCTCCAATACTTTGGCCATCTCATGAGAAGAGAAGACTCCCTGGAAAAGACCCTGATGTTGGGAAAGTGTGAAGGCAAGAGGGGGACGACAGAGGACGAGATGGTTGGACAGTGTCATCGAAGCTACCAGGATGAATTTGACCAAACTCCGGGAGGCAGTGGAAGACAGGAGGGCCTGGTGTGCTCTGGTCCATGGGGTCACGAAGAGTTGGACACGACTTACTGACTAAACAACAACAACAATGTTTAATGGATAGAGTGATGGACTAGGACACAGGAGGACTGGATTCAAATTCCCACTCAACCATGGAAATTCACTGGGGTGTGTGGAACTGGTAAAACCACTCATTAAACTTACCTTGAAAGCCCTATTAGAGTTGCTATATGTTGGTTTTGACTTCACAACACATAACAGCAACATTTGTAGTATGTCTGACAATGTATTTAGCTTCCACATTGTTTCAGTAATAGCTGAAATCCTGTTGCATAGCTACAGCTGTGTAAATCCAAGTAGCACAAGCAGTAGCAAAATTCATGTCAAGATGAAAGTCATATCCAACAAGTACATCCACAGACATGTTGCACAATGGGTTTCACAGCAAACTGCACAATCAGTTATGGAATCAGGCATGCAATGCAGACTGTTGGGGTAGAACTCCCTATGAACTTGCATGGATGTGATGTTATGCTATGACACATGCAATAGGAATTTAGCCAGTATCTGAAATTATGTACTGTGTGCATGACCCGCATCACATGATATTTTCTCAGTGAGCAACTTCATATACCAGTGTGCCTGTCACCATCTCCCACCTGAGTTGTGGTGGTGGGGCCAGGGTTGGTAGCAGCAATATCCAAAGGCTCAGGAGTCAAATCAAGATGAAAATGAGGTTTTGTTGATGTTTCACCTCCCCTTCTCTGGTCCCCTCCTGGGCCTAATTCCCTCTACAAGCCTGGGGGGTCTTGCTGTTTGCCTGACAGCACCTCATTAACCCCACAAAGCCTGCCACAGTCGATAGCAGTCCAAACCGTACAAGTTTCCCCCTTCAAGGAGGTTTGTATACCAGTGGACAGCTGTGGTGCTGCAGGTCATCCCAACCCCTGCCAGAGAAACCACGGTCTTGCCTTTTGATGTTTCTATCTCAGACATTGTTTCTGCGTCAGGATCAGGGCTGACTGATCAGTGAAACACAGTTGTCCCCAATGATGCTCATTACCTGTTCAAGGCTGGAAAGGTGTGAGTTTGAAACCCCTGCCTTATCTGCAGCCATCTGGGTGTCACAACCTGACCAAGTCTCCAATCTAGGGACCTTTGAGGGCAAAGTCGACGACCTCCTCCCCCGACAAAGCCTCTCCCTGTTCTTGATGGTATCCCTCATGTGAGCATGATGCCAAAGACTGATCAAGTGAACCAAAATTATATGCTACATTCAGAGGGAGTTGGCAAAAGCATGCTGTGTTTCTGAGATAGAACAATAGTGGTGTATTCACAGCAGCAAGTTTAAATATTCAGATTCGTCATTCTTACTGAGCAGCCTGATGTAAAGGAATCATGTAATGAGCTTTTAAAATCCCTGGCTGTTTGGTCTTTCTGTATGGATTGGAACTGTGAAAGACAACAAACAAATGAAAAGGCATCCACGGGTGGTTGATTTCTTGCTGAGGCAGGTGTCTAGGTGATGAGCCACTTAGTATAGTTTCCACATGCTGACGCTCTAACATATTTATTGTTAAAGAGATTCATTAAAGATTTAGCAACCAGGAGAGAGAATATCATGAGTACCATAACAATATTCAAGATGGTAAGAATGGAAAGATCAAACTAGTGCTGAAGGACAGAGAAAGTAAAAGGACAAAAGACATCTAGCATCAGTCAATTTAATGTCTATAATAGGCATTACTTCAATTTAATGTTTTATTTATTGCAAAGGTTAAAACACCTAATAATAAAATAAATGTCACCAACACTGCAGGCTTCAACTTCCCCTCATCTAGGATGTCTCTGGCAAACTGCATTTGACTGTTTCTGCCTCTACAACAGTATTACTGGGTTCACGCCTACTCCTTTTAACAATTTTTTTATGTTTGTGTAAATTGACAGTTGTAGGGTATGTGAAGCAGTAATCTTTAGCTCTTCTGAATTCCAAAAGAATGGTCATAAGCACAATGGACCATCCATCACCACTCAGATTATAAAACCTGTATGGTTAGAATATATCAGTTGAAATCATGTTGTGCTGCTGTGCAAAAGGTGTAACATGTGGAGGTGAATTGTCTCAAGTTAAGAAATCTCCAAATTTCTGAGTCACTGCACACCAAGTTGCACTGAGTCATGCAACTTGGGGCACAACAGAGATTTCTTAAGTTGAGACAATTTACCTACAAAAGTTATGTGTTTTGTGTAGCAGACCAACAGGATTTCAGCCATTGATTGCTGACATTTTATTAAAACTACATTTTTATTTCTGCAAATAAATCTGTCTATAAAGCTTTCAGAGTGGGAATTTGGTCATTCAAATGAATAAAGGAAATTCATTCAGAAATGTTGACTTTTGCCAGTGAAATCTGGAGCATTTCAGAAAGAACACATAGCTATTACAACGGCTTTCACAAGACTGTAGGAGCTACCATGCTGTATGAGCTCTAATATCCATTTGGTCCAATATTCTGCTCACACAGTGGCCAACAAGTTGCCTATGCAAAGTCACCAGCAGAACATAAATGCAGCTGCACCATCCCTCTTGTGCTTCCCCAGCAACTGCCTCTGTGTCAGCTTGTCTCCTAAAAATTATCTGAACAGACTTGGTTCTTCTGCACTTTCTATTGTATCTGCATCTTCTGACAGCATCTATTTGTTAGTGCTAAACTCAGAGAATAGTGGAACCAGGGCTCACAGAGTTGAAGATTCAGGACTTTCTGAGTATCAGGAACCATCAGATTATCTGCCACCCCCTCAAGATTCCATGTTCTTTTCAATCTTAACTGCAGTTCTCAATAGTAGCTGGGAAATAAACTGATTTTCTCAGGAACAGTATGTTGTTGCAGCTAATCTGCAAAGTATTTGAGGATGATTTGAATAGGCAATTAAGAACTATTTTCTTTATAAAAGACCTGCTCCTCAGTGTTTGACAAGTATGATCCAGCTGCCTGTACTCTCTGTACTCTCATGATGAGCAGCGGTACTTTCAAATTGACCACTACATCACTAAAAGAAATGGCTTGTTCCAACAATTATAGGGGCAGATTTATTTAGCACTTGGTACCAGTAAAAACATATGTTTTAAGTAAAGAGTTGCCAAGATTAATTCCACTCGTGCTTTCTTGTGTGTCTGCTTTAAAGGCTTATGGAACATCTGACCCATCCAGCCACACAGAGTTCACTAGCTATTGAGGATTTCCAAGTCTCCTGTTGTTGCAATCCCTGGATATTTGGCTTCATCGACAAAGAACAAATATTTTTCTTAAGTAACAGGTTAGAACAATGATTCCCAAACATTTTGGACTCATGGCTCCCTTGATTTACTGACCACTGGGCATGGCTCCCCTTGCTCAGAAGGGCCATCAGGGGTCTCACTGCCACCAGGGGCAGGATCTTGACACCCTTCTCCAACCATCTGATCTCTTCCTCCTCTTCCCCCCGGATATCCCTGAGGGCCCACCTCTCTCCACGTCCTGATGCAGGAAACTCATGAAGCCACCCAGCAAGCACCTCTACCAGGGACCATAGAGATGAGACAAGGAGAAGCAGGCACATGGCCTCCACTTACAATTCCTGTTTCACACAGAGCTATGAACAGCTCCTGTACAGCCTTCATAGCTCTGTGTTCCATCCCTTTTCCGATGGCACCCCTGTCTCAGATTCTGGATGCCTCACAGAGCTGTGGCGCACTGTTTGGGAACCCCTGGATTAAAAAATTATTACCGGACAATATCACCAATGTTCTTGATGAGTTTTATACCTAAGCATATTGCTGACAAATGTTAGAAGCAATTTTAAAAACAACAGAATAGTGGACGAAGAGGCCTAAACATCAAGGAAGGGAGCAGAGAGATGGGACAAAATATTATAGGATTATATAGGTGGTGATTCTAGCAAAAAGGGTGTACACCATGTACAAACCTAGAAATGTTTCAGGTCACACATATGCATGTGTACGTGCATACCAGTTATATCATTTTTAAGTCAATTGATTGTCCCTATAATTTGTTTTTGAGAGTGTAGGCGTTTTATACTGTATATTGTACTGGCCTTTTCATATTTTCTATGCATGTAAGGGCATTGCAAGTAGTTTCTCCCTGCCAGCAGTCCCTGTTGTGCAATGAGTCACACAATCAATCTTGCAATCAGTATGAACCCAGGCATGCAAATGAGAGCCTGCCAGAAAAGGGAAAACAATTACAGGGTTACCCTTACATAATCATGTGAGCAAACAGGATTTTTGCCTTTACCTTACTTCTTAAACGTATGCATATTTTAATTATAAGAGGACTTTATTGTTTTAAAAACAAAAAGTATCCAAGAAATGTTGTTCTTGTTGCAATAAAAGTTTTCTTTTTAAAAAATAAAAGTTAACCCTGAACCGCTTGTATCAGAAAAGTAAGGTCAGAGGCAACTATAAGGACATTATTTTGACTGTACCTTGTGCTCCTTTTTTGTACACAGAATTATTTTGAGCTGTAAATCTTTTGCTACAGTGTTGGAAGAAAAAAATGTTGGTATTTCAAACACTTCAAATCATTTCAGCCAGGTTAAACTATTTTATAAAGTTGAGATGCAGAGGACTTTAGCCTGATGAGTTGAAACTAAAGCAGCAATTCCTACTAAGGGCATTAAATTGGATCAAGCACTTTCAAGGATAAACAATTTTGAAAAACAGACTACTGGTGTAGAGAAGTGTTTAACATGCTTGGGGAAAGACATTCAACAGCATATAACAACAAGTGTGGCCATCAGTTCAGTTTCTCAAAACCTTATTGAACGTGAATGAGGTATTGTCTAGTAAGGCATAGACACTGAAAAACAGGTCTCAGGCATCTGGGGAGGATGACAAGAAAAGAAACAAATCTATCATAGACCATATTCTGTGCCATTTTATATGAGCTAAGCTCCCATTCATGGCAAGCAGTTATTTCTCTCCAGTGTATAATTGAATTAAGATTTTCAGCAACTATCACATAGAGACAAATACAATTATTACAATAACCAGTGCAAAGAAATAGAGAACAACAAACGTAGAAAAATGAGACATCTCTTCCAGAAGATCCAAGGGAAATTTAAGCCTAGAATTGGAATGCTGAATGACCAACAAGGAAGAACACTATCTGACCAAGAGGGGGGGAAAAGAGAGAGAAAGTGGAAACAGTATATAACCTATATAGAAGAGATAAAAGGATGACAGAGTCCTTTCAAGAGGAATTCTATGATGAAGAACCTGAAGTTCTAGAAAGTGAAGTGAAGGTTGTTCTGAATGCACTAGGAAGGAATAAATCACCAGAGGTAGATGGAATACTGATAGAACAATATTGAGTAATGGAGACTCAGTCTGCCAAAATCATAACAATATGCCAACAAATATGGAAAACAAAACAATTGTCCACAGACTGGCAACATTCAATATACATTGCAATACCCAAGAAAGGATATGCCATGGAATGCAGTAACTATGGGACTATTGCTCTAACTTCCCATGCGATCAAAGTGATGCTCAAGGTGTTGCAACAAAGCAAGAAATGCCTGATGTTCAAGCTGGATTTTAAAAAGGAAGAGGCAATCAATATCTTATTACAAATGTCCTCCAAACCAAAGAGTTTCAGAGGAAAATCAGTCTGTGCTTCATAGATTTACAGAAAAGACTTCAACTATATAGGTTACAAGAAACTATAGGTTGTTCTGAAATAAATGAATGTGCATCTGCACTTGATTGTCCTAATGTGTAACCTGTATTGTGGACAAGAAGCTACTGTTAGGACAGAATATGGAGAGGCAGAATGGTTACCTAAAAGCAGAGGTGTCAGACAAGGGTGCATTTTATCCCTTTACCTGTTCAAACTATAAACAGAACATATCATAAGGAAAGCTGGACTAGATTCAGATAAAGGGGGAATGAAAATTGGTGGAAGTAAAAAACAATAATCTTAGATCTGCATATAACACCATCTTACTGTCAGAAAGCAGCAATGACTTGAAATGATCTTTAGTGAAAGTGAAAGAAGAAGGTTCCAAAGCAGGACTGCAGTTGAACATTAAGAAGACAGAAATAATTTAAGACTAAGAACTACACAATTTTAACAGTGACATTGAAGAAACTAAAATTGTTCAAGATTTTGTATACCTTGGTTCAGTCATTGATCCAAATGGAGATTGCAGCCAAGAAATCAGAAGGAGCTTTGACTCAAAAGAGCAGCAATGAAAGAATTAGAAAAGATAATCAATTGTAAGGATGTCACTGGAGACCAAGATCGAGATTGTCCACACTCCTGTATTCTCGATCATTATGTATGGGTGTGAAAGCTAGACAGTAAAGAAAGCTGACAGGAAAAAAATGATTTGTTTGACATATGGTGCTAGAGGAAAGCTTTGCATATACCCTGATTGTGAGAAAGACTAACAAGTGGCTCCCAGAGCAAATCAAGCCTGAAGTATCTCTGGAGGCAAAAATGGTGCAACTGAGGCTGTCCTACTTTGGGCACATCATAAAACAAGGTTTGTCTTAACATATCTAGCCTTTCATTCTCTCTCTCTCAGCCGAACATGTGGGGACAGAGATGATTGACTGAAGCCCTATTCAGTCATCACTTTTCCAATTGTAATCAGTAAACTTAAGAGAAGAGTGACTAGGCTCTTTCCTTTCCATCATCATTTTCTCCATTTGAAAAGCAGTATGTCTGAAGAAACTCCTGCACATGTATAGGCATCACACACAATCAAGAACCTCACAAAATCTGGTTTCTTGCTGGTATATAGAGGCTACATGTGAACAGGAATGTTTCTTAAATTTATATATTTCACTCTGCACATGTATAGTGCTTATTCGTGTGTACAGCGTACATGTAAACAGGAGGGTTTTTTCCCTTCAGAAACATTGATTCAAACATTGATTCAATTCTCCTAATTTTTCCTTAAAATTGGGGGCAAGAGAGGGCTTCAGGCCCACAAAATGGCCGTGAAGGTTGCATGATTCCTACTTCGGTACTAGGTACAACATCAATTCAACACAGTGAAATTTATGTCTTAAGTATATGATTCCACTATTTAAAAGGTTTTCATATTGGTTGTAACATTATGTCATACCAAATTGAGAAAAACAAAATATGGCACATTAGGGAGCATGACAGACAGGGAATGAAGCAGCACAATGAAATAGGCAGAATAACTGACAATGAGCTTTAATGATAGCAATAGACTCTGAAGAATCCTCACTAATGGGAGCCCAACCCTCGCCTCTCAAGACTATGCCAGCGATACACAAAGCCACAGAAGAGATTATCCAGGAGTATAACAAAGATCAAATTAGCAGTAGTATCTCTAAAGCTCATGAAGAACATCATAAAACCAGAGATAAGGTGTTTTAGTCTGCACATAAACAAGCAGACTTAAATCACCACTTCTTTAGTTTGGGAGCGGAGATTTATTGATAACTTTTTAATTTTAAAAAACTGTAGATTAAACACAAATGGAGTCTATTTTCATGGAAATGTTAAGTCTACCATGTCTATTTTACTGAAAATTATAATGGAACTAGTTAGTAGCAATACTGTAAGCATACAATTTACATTTAAGAAAGCAGAATCAATAGTCTTTAACAAAAAAGCTCTGCTTTTGCTTTACATTATCTCTCTCAGGTGAGATTGTCATGAACCTGTTAACATACTTTTTTCTTCAGTTCATTTTAAGCATACCAAATATGTTTTTGATATCAGCCATGCTCTCCAGAGATGACACTCCCAATGTTTTTAAATTAAAGATTAATAACTACATGCAGAATTTAGAAAGTCTGGTATACCTTCAAGTGCTTCCTCAGCAGGTAGCTCCAAAGGCAAATTATCTGGCCAGACTGCAGCTGAGCACTTCCTGTTCTGTATCTGGAGAGGTCAGACCATACGGTTTTGGAGCTTATACAATACTTCCACCCATCAGTGTGATTATGGACCTTTTGTGAATCAATAATTGAAGTAATAGAAAGGAAGAAGGAACATATGGACAGGAGGGATGTGTGGTAAAGATCCTGGCTGTTCTGAATGAACTACTCTGGCATGTTTGCACAGCATAAAACTTCTGCCTTCTGATTCAAAGGGCCAAAACAAGCACAAGGTTTTAATGGCTTCTTTAATTTTCCTTTGTCCTTAGTTACACCTATTTCATCTGCATGGAAGAAGATAGTAAATTAAGAGTATAAATATGTAGGAGGTTCACAGAGATATGTAAGTTTGTCAGAGAGGCTGTGTAGACTTTCTAAAAGAATTAAGTACTAATGTATACTGTAGATGCTAAACAATCCTATGCCTTACCTAAATACAAAAAAAAATGCTTTGCAAATGCTATCATTGGACTGAAAGCTTACAGTACACAAATTTTCACTAAGTAATGCTTTCTCAAACGAAGCATAACTAAGGGCGCAGTTATACTGACAAAAAAAGAATCACTGTTTTGTGTAATTAAAATCGATTTTAAAAATCCTGGCCACAGAATGTGCAGCAAAGCCTGCTTCTTTTTGACAGCAAACCAAAGTTTTTTTAGAGGCCAGCAGGGGTGTTTTAATTTAACACACTTCTGAAACTGAATCTTTATGAATTGCTTTGGACAATGTGAATGCCCCTGTCATATTAAATACTGCCTTTGTGGGCAGTTTGCAGGTTTCAGACAGCAGGACACTGCCGTCCATCCAAAATATTTTTTTAAAAAAACTTTAGCACTGCATCATTGTAGTGGTATGCCATTTAAAATATTTTTTTTCAAAAAATTGAAAGAAATTCAGGTATTCCAAAGGATGCCTGAAAACAGAAAAAATATTAGACAACAATGAAAAAATGGTCTGCAAACATGCTGGTTAATGAAAGATTTAAAATCTCATGTGTACTTTCCCAAAGCAGCTTTAAGCCTATGCTTTACTGTATATCAGAGTAATAGTTTTCAAAGTGAATGCAAACAGCAATACAAAAACGACGTGACTATAAATCGATTTTAAATACATTGGAGCTGAAATCAGTACAAATCAGCAGTGTAACTGTGTCCTAAGCATAGCAAAGTCTTTGCTACTTGAACATCCTTCTGCTTCTTGTTGCATTAAAACCTAATAAGACTTGTTTTATCTATTGTGCCTTCCCAGTTCTGCTAATTCTGTTATAAACATCAGAATGTCATACTGCTCTCATTGTATGAAAGTCAGTTCTATTTTGTTGTTGCTGCTGTTGTTGTTTTTGTTCATAGTGTGTAAGACCTATATAGAACCAGACAATCCCCATGAAGAAATTGTGGTAAGCATGTCTATGTAGATTAGTAAACTCTAGCAAGTATGTACACACCTGAGTGGGATAACCACTTATTAAAATACTTCAAAATTGCCATCCCTTGGCCCACCTGTTCTTCTGTTGATTTCTAAATTTTATAAAGAACGATGGTTGTGAACCAGTTTTAGCTTATTTATTATCTTGTTTTAATAACATTACAGTAATTTTAATTGTTTCTTTGATTGTTTCTTTTATATGTTATTTGTTAATTGTTTCTTTTATATGTTATTTGGGTAGCTATTCTAGAGGTAAAAATAAATTTAAATAACATATTAGATGAACTCCTAGCATGGGATGTTCTTGCAGGTCAGGTGTCAGTAGTTTAAAAACACTTTACCTACCCACTGAGCAAAGTCTGAGATCACAAGATACATCCATTCTGATGTAGTCCATCATGAAGAAATAGAATGGAATGACGCAGTCAAGGTCATGTGAAGCAACTGTATAATTATTCATCCTTGGCTTTAGCATGTTTGCTAATTTTTATTTGTATAAAGTGTGGCTAAACTGTTTTCTAAAGGGGTAATGAGCATGTCCCTCAGGAACAGCTGAGAATTTAACAGTCAGTTCCAGAGGATCTTGACCTTGCAAGATGTAAAATTTTTCATGGTCCAAATACATAAACTAAGTTGGCATCACAAACTGTTCTTTTTATTTTGACAGGGCTGTCCAATGCAAAGTATTTTCCTTTGCACAACTGCATATCTAGGTCGAGAGTTTAACAACAATACATTTCAATTTAATGTCCAACCACCAAATTAAAAATATTCTTGAGAACCTGACACATTTTTATACAGACACTTATTTCTTTTGTACAACAATTTAAGTTCATGAATGCATGTATATGTGTAAACATTGTATGTGTAAACATTAGGAAAAACTTAAATTTTTCTCTCCAAGTGAAATACACTATATTTTTCAAAATGTATAAAAAACTTCAAGTTAAGAATATTAGGTAGTTATAATGTTAAAGGAGTTGTTCTCTGTGTCAGTTGTTACACAAATGATAGCGTTGAAAAAAATCCATTTTCTGTAATAAAGACATTTTTTGTGTCCAGTCTAGTTTGGTTTTATATGCAAGTTTGGAAATGAGTAAATGTTATAAAAAGGAAAAGGAAGCAGAAAATTGAAAACAACAACAACAAAATTCTTTTTGATAAGACCTAACATCAGTTAAACAATACATTTTTAATCTTACAATTCCTAGCTTTCCTTGAGTTGAGAAATATAATATGTGAACTTGATGTAATTGACAGAAATTCCTATGGAATGCCTGGAAAACAAAACTGTTTGGCCTCATGAATTTTTGTTGATTAGTTCTATGCTTTGATGTTCACAGCATTATGTAGCGAAATTTAAAAATGCTTAACAGGGAATGGTGATTGATCTGTGGATGCCAGGAGCAGTTAATACTAAAGTAATATAGCCGGGATTGTAGTCACTCTTCCAGAGAGATGAAAAACTGAGAAAAGAATTTCACATTTTGCTACATACACAGTGACACTGACAAAACATTTCACCAGTGTCTATAGGAACACCACATGCCAGTGATGATGTGACACACTGATTATCCCCTCCTGTTAGTGAGGCATTGAAGAAACAAGTCTTTGGACGGTAACAATATGAAATGAGGCTACGTCGATACCCTGCCTCAGCATACATGTGAAATTTAAATAGTCACGAAGGCTTTGCAGAAGTCTTACTGTCATGCACCACTGCACTGAAGATAGTAGTCCAACCAGAGACAAACTCTACTGATTCCTACAAACTGGGGTTCAAATCCTCCTTATTACACAAGGTAATTTATTTGTACATACCAATATGGTGTAGTAATGAGATCACTGAACTAGTATTAGAGACACCCAGGTTCAATTCCCTGTTCAGCCATGCAACCCACTAAGTGGTCTTTTTAGTCCATCACTGTTTCCCAGCCTGGCCTATGGTACCAGCTTTTTTTCTGAAAAATAGTTGGGAGGGAGAAGAATCATATGACCCTTTGAACTCCTTAGGATAAAATCAAGATAAACATGAAATACATTTAGAAACATGTGACATAAAAACAAGTTCCTTGTGAGAGATACAAGAAGAAAAGAACAGTGGGGAAAACACAAGAAGAGAACAGATGTGCCATCAGTGTAGCCAACGAACTCTACCATTCATTTGAGAGAAAATAGGCATGCAGAGAACCCACAGACTTGCCATGAATCAGGTTCAAGTTTCACTGAGGAAGAAATGCACTTTGAACAGTAAACTAGAGAAGTGGAAGGGAGATACTTAGAGAAGCTCAACTGGAAACCAAAAATATACATTCACAAAAGAAAACATGTGCTTACTGAAATCAGCAATAAGACAGAAAATGGGGGAACAATAAATTAAGGCAATGTTCTTATTTTGGGTACATGATCAACAACCATCTATAGAGGTAGTATATCTTGATCTCAACAAGACTTTCAAATAGGCCCTCCATAAGATTTTAACTGGCATGTTGATAAAATATGGTCTAGAGTCTAGACCATATTTTATCAACATGCCAGTTAAAATGCTATTGCTGTTGACAATGCTATTGCTGTTAAGGTGGATTTGTAGGTCATTGATTAGAACCCAAACTACTGCATTCAGTTCTGATCATCCCAGTTGTAAGAATGGCATTAACAAACTGGACAAAGGTGATTGATAGATTTTGAAGAGCTTCGAGACGGCCCTGTGAGGAAGATTGAAGAAGTTGACATATTTACCCTTGGAATGATGTGTATAAGAAACAGCCTGATAGTAATCTTCAAACATCTGTAGTGCAGTCATATAGACAATGGAACAAGTTTCTCTAATCACAGAGGGTAGAATACTAACAAATGGATTCAAATTGCAAGGGAAAATATGTAGTATAAAACTAGCAAGATTAATGTTATGTTGGTATGAGTTGTTTGATCTCTTTAAAAAAGGAATTCAAAGAGAAGCTTATACTAAAAATATTGATAACTGAAGATGTTTTTGGCCACTTTCATGTTGTTTCAAATATTATTGAAAGGATAAGATAAAATTTGCTTAACTGTGCAATAACCATGGAATTTTTTTAGGTCATTCATGAATAATCTAGAAAGATGATGAAGTGGTTCCTTTGCACTTACAAAGGGGCTCCCCCTCCCCTTACATTTGGATTTTACTATAACAAATATGAAGGTGATGAATTTGGAGTATAGATTTGAAGCAGTAGCAGTGAAATATTGAGTAAGAGAAGAATGGAGCCTTTATTAGAAAAAGCAGGAAGTAAAGCAATGGTTTAATTTTAATGAACAGCTAAAAACAAAAGTTAAAAAAAATTAAAAAGAGAGAGAAGTATGTGGGTCATAAGCATCTTCCCCTAAAATCCATTGTAATTGAACCATTTGGCTCCCTTTCTTTCACTGAGATCATAATGGCTCCCTGCTATCTAAGCATGTGAGACTAATAATAGCATCCATCCTCATAACTGTACTATTAAGGAAGAAAATGACAGCAGGAGCATGAGAAGAAGAAACAATGGAATATGTAAATCTCCCAGCACTAGCAGAATGAGATAAATGTAAAGTTTTGAAGCAAAGGGCCTATTTCAAGTGTTCTAAAAGCCTCCAGCACAGTAGGAGGCATTATTATTTACAGCCTCTGAAAAAGCACAAACAATGATCTCCTGACCCACCCAAACGGCTGACCATTTTAGGCTGCTATCCTATATATATATATATACGTATCTGAGAAAGACAGACTTTCTAAGATGCCTAGAAGTACACTGGTAATGAGATTACGATAGTATCCATAATTTTTATTAATGCAATTTCAACAAATCCTATCGTCGCCTGTTAGGCTTTGCCTAAAGGCAAAGACTGGCCTTTCTGATGTTTCTGAATCACCATGGTGAGCATGACTCACAACCAATGGTGAGTCATGCTAGGAGCTGATTGCAGAAACAAATGGACGGGCACCCTTTGCCCATCCCTGCTGTACAATATAAATAGTAACAAAAGCAGTGGTATAGCCGTGCCACCCTGCATGGCGGGTCAAACCTCTGACATTTCTCCTGCACCCAGGACCCTCCCAAATTGCTCCCTATTGGCTCTGTCAAATCACTCCTTCTCTCTCCTTGCCTCAAGTAGCACTGGTCATATCTCTTTAGACTGGACTTCCTTCAAAACAACCCTCCCTTCACATCTCATAGGGATGCATCACTTCATATCACTTCCCCCATTGACTTTGAGAGAAATCTTGTCCCGCTTCAGGCTAAGACAGAGGGAGCTGGCTCACCCTCTCACTTATTTCTTTATTTTATTTATTTAAAATATTTTTACCCCACTTTTCTCCTCAGAAAGGAACCAAGGTGGCTTACATCATTAAAAGATAATATTTAAAGCTAAAAACAGTAAGTGTACAAATACTAAAAAAGATCAAACAAATGCCACACTAAAATATGGTAAACAAACACAACACCAAAAGTACATTCAAAGCAGCAAGGCACAACCATCCACAAACTCCATTCTGGCAGTCAGTCATTAAGGGAATGCTTGCTTGAAAAGGAAGGTCTTCACCTCCTTGTGGAAAGACAGCAAAGATGGGGCCAGCCTGCCCTCCTGTGGGAGGAAGTTCCAAAGTCTGGGAACAGCAACAGAGAAGGCCCTCTCCCACCAATGCACCTGTGAGGGTATTGGGACCAAGAGAAAGACCTCTCCTGATGACCTTAACACTTGAGCAGACTTAACAGCTGAGCGGGCTCATAAAGGAAAATGTGGTCCTTGAGATAGCTTGGACCCAAGCCATTTAGGGCTTTATAGGTTAGGACCAACACTTTGAATTCTACCCGGAAATGGATAGGCAGCCAATGGATGTGATCTTTGTGGCCAGCCTCAGTTAGCAATCTGGCTGCCATGTTTTGGACCCACTGAAGTTTCTGATCACTTTCCAGACACAGATAATCCATATCATCCAGGAACCCCTGAAGCTGAAAAGCCACGACCTGCTCCAGCACCATGCGCAATTCAGTATTGTGGCATCCAAGGGGGGCTTTTTCAACAATGATTTTACTATTGTCTCCTTTAAGCATGCTCTTATCCTACCCTGTAGGAAAGAGGCATTCACCATTCCTCCTCCCACTCGACCAGTCCCTTTCTGACTTTTATAAGCCAGGAAGGACAGGGGTCCAGCAGACATGTGGTAGCCTTCAGCTCTCCAACAGTCTTGTCCACATCATCTGACTGCAGAAACTGAAACTCATCCATTAACACAGGGCAAGCAGGGGGCATGGTTACTTTCACAGGACCTGTACTGTATCAACTACAGCATCCATGTCAGGGTGATCTGAGCAATTTTTCCTGCAAAGTGGCATGCATTTGCCTGCCTATCTACCTGCCTGTCTGCCTGATTAGGATGGCTTGGTTGCTGCTTGGCTTTCTGCACCAGTCTTTGTCTGTGGACATGTGGAAAGTGTCAACTCAAACCCAGAAAAGGTGCCATCCTCCAATCACTCATTGGTCTGCTTGGAAAACTTTGCTTCTTTCCTTCTCCCCCATCTCTCTGTCTCTCTGTCTCTCTGTCTCTCTCTTGCTATTTCCTACACCTGAGTCTGGGAGAAGGAGGGACTGGGTAGAAGCATGTGTATCTGTGTGTGTAGTAGCAAATTTGTGGCACCTATTGCTGCCTCTGCATTTCACAAGCCATGCACGAAGGTGGTGAGGGAGCTGGCCTCTGGATGACATCTTTTCCCTCCCCTCCCTGTAAATTCCTGCCTCTCTCACCAACACAGTTGCATTTCTTTCATAATTTGAAGTGTGTTGATGTGTGTTTACATGTACGCAGTACAGTGGACCCTCGACTTACGGAATTAATCCGTATTGGAACGGTGGCTGCAGGTCGAACAGTCTGTAGGTCGAGGCTCCATTGACCTACAATGCATTGAAAACTGATTAATCCGTAACTGGCCGTTTTTGGTCCATTTTGTTTGATTTTCCGGTCTGTAGGTCGATTCTCCGGCCGCAAGTCGAACCTAAATTTTGCGGCCAGAGAAGTCTGTAACTCGAAAAGTCTGCAGGTCGAGCCGTCTGTAAGTCGAGGGTCCACTGTATTAGTTTCATGGAGAGATCCTGTAGGTCTGAATTTGCAACTACACTGCTGAGTAAAAGACGACTATAAATAGTCTTAGAACTGCAGCACTGGAAGGGACCCTGTGGATCATGGAGTCCAGTCGCTGTAAAGGAGGCACAGTGGAGAATTGAACTCCCAGCCTCTGGTTCCACAACCAGATACCTAAAGCAGAATTGAGACTGTATATCTGAACACAAATTATGTACACCAAGGGCTGAAATTGGGAAAGTTGCTTTTTTGCACTACAACTCCAAGAATCCCATAGCAGATATAATGGCTGTGGTATCTGATCTTAAAAAAACTGGGGGAAAGTGCCCGGTCTATAAACAAATCTGAGGGATGTGTGTAGTAGGGATGTCAATCATGCCTTGTTTATTCACATACTTCAGGAGAAATTTGCCTGCAACTGAGTGAGGTTTTTTTTTAATTACTCTCAGACAAAAATTACATATTTGAGAGACTAGGGGTTTTTTTTGTACAGTTATGCAAAACTTAAAACAGCAATAATTGCTTCTTTTGTTTTCTCCTTTTATTAAAAAAAGAAGACACATTAAATGGGTTGTTTGCTTCTTTGTAAACAATTAACCTGCCCCTTTGTGCTTGCTGGATGTGAGTGTGTGCTTAGCTTCAGAAAGGAAAAACACGTTGGATGCATTTTACATATATCGTGCAAAGCATGACAAAAGAAATGCTTGGTGTCTTGCTTTCATGGTGGAGGTGAGAATTCTCAAAGCAGTTGAAGAACCCTCAACAGGCTTATTGCATGTCTCAACCTTTAGCAAGCCACTGGCAAAATTTCCTCACATTCCCAGGCATATATACAAACACACACAGGTGTGCACAGGTGTGTCACGCACGCACGCGCACACACACACACATGCAGCTTGTTCCCCTTTAAAATAAATTAGCAGAAGGCCTACTCTGATTATGCCTATTTTTAAGTGGAATAGATCTAAGAATACATGTACATCAACTCTTCATGTGCAATTCAGTGCAACAGCTTTGTACAGTCTTGTAGGAGGTGGCCCTCAGGTTTCAAAAATGCTGTAAAGTGTTAAAAGTAAAAGTTACAAGGAACAGAAGAGGACAGAGAAGATAGAAATGTTGTCTGAATGTACGGGGGGGAGGGAGGAGCAGGGGGAGAACATGGAAGAACAAAGGTCAAAATAATTTGAAAAGGTTGCTTTTGGATTCGGAACATCAACATGAAACCAGATTATTTTAAGAACCAGAATAAGGCACTGGTGGAAACATAAGCAAAAGCCATCTGCTATAAACAAGAAAGCAAACAAACATAAATTATGATGTACTTGTTAAAAGCAGGCCTTGTTTGCATAATATAATATTTTATGGCCAGAGCCCTTGGTTAGTAGGACTGAATGACACACCTCAGGAGTGGGGTAAAAATGCTTTAGATTAAATAAATAATAAATATAAGAAGATTGTGCCAATAATTCAGAACCATATTAATATTTTAAATTCTGAATATCTGTCCTGTTTTCAAGTGCCTGACAGCCAAAAGATAGGCAGTCTCAGCCAAGATGAAAAGGAAATCCAAAGCAAACTGAGTTGATACACAGAGGAAACATTAATCAGAGCATGGAGAGCAGGCAAAAGCATTGACAGAGTGCCAGTCAGAGCCAGTCCATAAATCAAGGCCTTAGCTAGTCAAAGAAACAGACCAAGCAGAGGCATGGTCAAGATGTAGTCTAAGGTCGCAGTCACACTAGAAAAATGTTCCCCAATTTTTCTCACATCTTCTGCTTCCTGTAGAGTCACATGTTGCAGTCACGTGACAAATATCCCTTGATAGCGTTTCATATGTTTTTTAACTGTTCTGCATTTTTTAGTTAAATTAGATGCACTATGTCCATCTGCAACCCTGCAGTGGGGCCTATATCTTCCTCTTTTTGTGTGTTTCTCTCTTTTTATCTGTCTGTGGAGTTGATAAGATTCTTCTACTACAGTAATTGCAGTTTGTTACCTATATATTCTCAAGAGTTGGAATATCTTTGATGAAGACATTAACTTCATCTCACCTGTACATTGGGCCATCAAAGTTCTCTGGGGCTAGGAGGGTGTTCCTTACCTCAGGTTCTTTCTCCATCTGGAAGGAATAGGTTCCCTCTGGAAAGGCCAGGCTCTCTTTTCCCATGTCTCTGGCCGGGATTTTAAGCTAAGGCCTCAGGACTGTAACTAGGTCAGGGCAACCAGGGCTTTGCCCCATGGGACAAAAATTTAGAGAGCCTTGAAATCTATTGGTGACTGCTAAGAAAACAACCAGCAACTCTTTCAAGCCCTATTCACTTTTTTAATTTTTTAAAAAACATAAAACTTTATTTGAGGGGGATTTTCTTAAGGTGAGTTTTTACCCATATCTTAGGGTGAGGTGGGTGAAAGACAGTACTGTTACTCTAGGTAATAAAATTGCTGGTTACATCTCTACCCTGAACCCTCCAGCAAGCGCATATTGTCCTCTGATAGAGAATCTGCCAGGTAGGACATGACAAAACCATTAGTTTAATATGAAAAGTTAATTAAAGCAAATTCACCATCTTCCAAGATGTATCTAACCTACATGTTGTCTGCTCAAAATAAGTCTCACTGAGCTTAAGGGGCACACTCTTAACTGTATATGGAATTGCAGCCCTAAGATTGCAAAGCTATAGACTATTTCCTTGGAAAAAACTATAGTTGAATTCAATGGGTTTTATGTTTTAATAAACATGTATAGCAGCAGTTCCCAAACTTGGGTAACCCAGGTGTTCTTGGACTTCAGTTCCCAAAAGTCTTAACCACTAGCTATGCTGCCCAAGGTTTCTGGGAGTTGCAGTCCAAGAACACCACGGTTACCCAAGACTGGAAACCACTGATCTATATAATTGCATGGTAAGGACCTCACTTTAAATGATGTCTCGCATAAATAGTAAAAACATTATATTATGTCACATGCTTTATTTCCTTGCAATTCAAGAAATACTATAGACATTTAAAAAGAACTCAGTTGTAATTTGATTATTATTAGAGATGAGGGTATTCGTATATGAATACAAATATCCCCACGCAGCTGGACTTAACAAGGGTCTGGCCCCAGGGGCCGGACCATCCACTCACACTTCCAACAGTGGCGGCAGCCCCGCTCATACTTCCAATCACTCCTAGAGCCCCGCTCTCTTCCTGCTTGGCTATATTATTGAAGCAAGAAAACCAACAATGCAATTTAACATGATAGGCAGCTCAATATCTGAGACACAACAATTTTCCTAGCACCAATATCATAACTACTGGCCTGCACACATAACTACATTTGTCTAGTAAATATATTTCTGATCTTCTACATTGAGTCACCTTGGGAGAATCTTTCAGGCCCCAGGGATACAGTTGCTGCCACATCTATATGATTTCTTCATTCCTGCCCCTCAATCTTTATCATCCATGGTCAGTGCAAGAACCAGTCAATGATATGCTCCTAAAGACTGCAGACACCAATATGACTACTTACAAAAGCCTCAGCAATCTCCCCTTAACATAAGGTGATAGCATTAATGGAAACCAGAGACATGTAAATACCCTGTTGAGTGGACGACTGCTCAGTGCAGTCAGAAAAGAAATGTGCATTACAGTGGCAGCTGGCGCCCACTGTGGTAGGTGAAGTGGAAGGTACAGCAGCTAGTGGTGGGCAGCCCAAGAGGTGACAGACAGAGCTGGGGGCAAAAGGGAGTATTCTCAGAGAGAGAGAAAATGAGAGAGAGATGTGCACATGCAGGTTAACAGATGGGCAAGCTGAGTACCCGCTGAGTACATTTATTAAAAAATGGTACATGCATAATATGCGAATTTCTATGCAAACATTTCTGTGATGGGAAAACAAAGGAATCTTACAACTTTGCATCCAGCAGGGGTAGGGAACATGTGGCCCATAGGTTATCTGAGGGGCTTCTCTGAGGCATTCCTCTGAACTACTGATTATTGTCAATTAATTTGCTTGTGAAAAAGAGAGAATCAACCTCCTGGAAGCCTCTAGGAAGCAGAGTTCTCTCAGTGTGACCTTGGTTTGCAACCCTCATGGCCAGGAGCCAGAGGAAGTCAGAGAAACTGGAGGGAGCAAGTGGGCAAATGAGCCATTAAAGCACAGTTGGGATAAGAACTAGCCAAGAACTGGCCACAACTTGAATGATGACAGCTGGTCGTCTTTGGGAAAGCAGAGGGCAAGGATCCATCCCATAACCAGCCAGTCCCCTTTTTGAAATGCAAATAGAATCAAAATGTGGAGAGTAAATTTAGAAATCTAATAAGAATAAGAATGACATATTCTTATATCTGTATTGGTTTGCTTATATAATTTCTAATTTTAGAAGTTGATATCACTAAGGATTCTCATATTATTGATCTAAATTATATTTTTATTGACAGGTACCTATTTGAACCTGAGGTTAATAAAAAGATTTGTGATTCAGTAAAGCAGTTTCTCCCTCCAGCAGTCTGTATTACACACCTGATCATTCACTGGTTGAGAAATTGGAGAGGGAAAACCATTATGTGGTTTACATACACTTTTTTTTCTTTTGCAACAGAATTTTGGTCTCTATTTACATGTCAAAATTAGTGATATGGACTGAAATTAATTATGTTGACTAGATGGAATAGATGTGACTGCCATGACAATAGCAGGGAAAAAACTATTGTCTTTTGTAAAGTTGGTAGATAAAGCGACTCTGGAAGAATAAAGTGGCATTGGGAAAGATGAGAGAAAGGATAGTAGAAGGAAGATGTGATTCATCCAACCAAGCCTACTTCCTTTTCTCTCCAAAAACACCACTAAATGTTCCTACTCACACATATCAGGGAAAAAGCATGCATGTCTATTGCATGTTTAGTAGGGCTTACTGTGAAACAGATGAATATAGGATTTCAGTCTATGTTAGCTGGCCTTTGCTTTCCTATTTCCTTCCAGGTTTTCACTGTCTGTTCTCAAAACAAGACATGTTTTAGCCCTCTCTTCTTATTCACCCATTTTTCTTGAAAAGTACTGAGAGTACTGAGCAGGATGGCAAACAAGGTCCCTCTTCTGACAGGGCAAAATAGTGGTCCTTCCCTCTGTCCAGCTCCAAACTGACTGACTCATATCTTCTTCAGTCCTTGTGGCAGCCATTAAAAGGCATGCATAATATAGGGTTCATCACCATCTTTCTATGGTGAATGACAGTGGAAACTAGAGAACATGACAGTAATAAATGTGTACATCAGTGAAAAGAAATCTTGTGTTGGTACATATAATTTTCAAAAACATCTACAGACAGAAAATTTTGAACTGGCACTGAACCAAAACTACTCACCAAAGAAATCACCGATCACCTAGAAGCTGTGGATAATTTGAAGGCAGGTGGATTTCTTCAAGAGTTAAGTGAGTTTACCACTGCCTATACTGTGGTGGTGGTGGCCATGCACTGTTGCTTTTTTAAAAATTCTAGTGATAGGCTTAACCTCATTCTGGTACATTCTAAAAAATAGTGACAGCTGCCACACCCACAACCCCCTCACACCAGTTTTCCTCATTTGCAGCCACTCTTGTTTATGGGAGCAATGTGTCCATTATCATTTGGCACTACTGAGATAATCTCTTTGGAAATTTTTGTTGTTAAATTTAACAAAGAAAATATATATATATATATAACCTACTATTGCCATACCAAGCCAACCAGCATCACAAACTTTGCAAGAAATTTTTTGCTTCCCTCCCCAATTTGCAGACCCACATGATTTGGCTCAGTCCCTACTCAGAAGCCAACCACCAAAAGATGGCAAAAGGGGTTGGGGACATAAAAGTGTTTCTGCCTCATATTTTTAGGGTACTGCATTTCAGCCATTTTTCATCTGATTTCTCTAATATTTGGACAGCTTGTACTACCACTGATGAGATTTCCTTACAACATTTTATAGGAATGGAACAAATCATCATGTTGTTTGTATAAGGAATAGAATTGTCATGGTTTTATAACCGAGAATGCTTCAGGTCTTAACAATAGAGCCCCTCCCACATCTCTGTAATTATAGATGCAAGGAAGCGACCAAATAAATGAAATGCTTTACTTCCAAAAAGTGCTGGAAATACCTAGCATAAAAATAAGCTCATTTTAAAAAGCCTCTAAGAACAATAGAACAAAATGTTCAAGCAACAAAGGAGAATACTTAATAGCAGCTGGCAAAACTAATTTCAGGCCCAGTTCACAGCTAAACAGTGCCAGGACGGTGGGGGTAATGGTAAAAGCAATACCAAAATGTAGCATGCAGTGGACACATTCACACTAAATGAAAATAATACGCCATATAGTAAGTACTGTTGGGGGGGGGGGGGGAAATGCCTAATATATGAATATTAAAGTATAACTTAGTTTCCTGTCCAGAATCTATCTCCACGGAACATTATGAATGATGAGAAATGTATATTTATGAGAAAAATCTACATTCACTTCTGTATTTGCCATATACACTACAGACTGTAGTCAAAGGGATAATGATTATATCACAAAAACTTAAATAAGCAAAAGTGGCTTTCCCCCCCCTTGGGTCACATAAATGTAGCTTGTTTTCACCCAGAATTCACTTCTGGCTGCATTTATTGATAGCAAAACTGTATATTGGTTGAGATTTGTTATATTGTGAAACAGGAAATCAAGCCCTCATATTTGAATTTAGACATTGATATGGTTTGCACTGAGCTCTACAAATCATGGATAAATATTATGGCTCGCTTCCCCCTCACCAACCCTTCTGTTAGCACACAGTCTTTATGGTGGCCTGGTTTGCACTGAGCCATGCTTGAGTATGTATGAATCAAGAAAACCTGGTTTAGTGTAATTGAACAAATAAAGATAATAAGGTATTGACTTGATTATCTGCAGCAATTTATTTTCAATCAAGAAAGAGGAGGGGGAAAAGATATTGGTAAAACTATCACCTTGGATCTTAAAAACAACTTTAGGGTTTCTTTTTAACCCCTATCATTAAAAAGAGGGATATTTCCATCAAAATTAAGCAAGATGACATTTATTATGATTTAAAATGTTTGTATCACAGACATACTTACTCAACATTTTCTTATAATCAATATATATTAAAATGTTTTATATTGCTTTGATCATGCCCATAAGTCATACAGCTCAGAAAAAAAAATCTATCAAAGAAATAAGATAATACTACTTCTTAAACAGTGAATTATATGCAGGCAAGTGTTTGCTTCCGTGTTCATTCATGTTCTATATGTGCCCAGTTGAGGCACTGGCAAAGGAAACTGGGTGAGGAAAGGAACAACTTGCCAGCTTTTGACATGTCATTTGGCAGATGGTGGCTCTTGCAAATGCCTTTTGGGATCTCATTTGCACAAGAGTTTTTCCAAGGAAACGCACAGGAGGTGCTAGAAGGCTCTCACAGAGTGGGTGTCATCACTGAAGATAGTCCAATTTATGGTGCTATAAAAAAAAGCAGCATGACAAAACAAAAGATGAGGAGAGATACTGTAAGTACAGCAGAAAGATGAATGGAGGAAAGGAATCAATTAGGGCTGGGTTAAATTGGGCACTTTGAAAAAGGAATTTGTATCTACATACACTGAAAGAGGATAAAAAAAATGTATGAACAATCCAGCATCCTCTGCCTCAGAAAAGAGCCAAAGATTATTCAGAGAGCTCAAAAAAAGCATCGCCAAGTCATTCTGAGACATGGCACATGCCCTTGCATCATTATCATCTTAATAAAAATACTTTGGATGTAATCTCAGCTCTAGGGAAGTAAATGACCACTTTCCATTGATTTTAATAGGAAAGAGATTTCACCTTAGAATGCAACTAATGAATCATGTGTTCATAAGGCTGTATAAATACTAACTATTAATTACTCGGCTTTTTTTAAACAGGCCACAAGCAGAAACAGACTCATTGGAAACATTCCACGAGCTGCAAATATAAGCAATGCAAGAGTCTTGTGTAGAGAATATCTAAATGATTTGAGAACACAAATGTCATTCAGCATCCTATAAAGCTGTTCACCATTTTATAACAAAATGTTCTACCGGAGACTTTTAATATACAAAAATAAGGAACTAATTGTTTCTGCATGTTCTCATTTATTTGTGTTAGTCTATTTTTATTTACTATTTCTTTTCTTCTCTCTGTCCAAACGCTGGAAATTTGTGCAGTTGCTTTCAACAAATATTTTTTTTAAAAATCCTTATCATTAGAAAATATTTGTGTGTCAGACTGCACTACTGCCACAATAGAAGACTATTCATTACACTTTTGGAAACAACAATAACAGCAACAGTAATGGTGTGCCATAAAGAATTTGATTCTGATCTATGGTGACCTCGATCCAGGGTTTTCTAGGTAATCACTCATGAAGGAGTATACTGAAGTGATATATCATTCCCTTCTCCTGGGGGCACTTGAACTGTGCAGCTTGCCCAAGGTTATATAGACTGACTCTTATATGATTTAAAGAAGACACAAAGATCCTGTACAATTTAACAAACTATTTTAATCTTTTTACATACAGAAACATAAATAAATATTTCCTTTCTTACTATTCCTGACACAGATATATAAACATATATTTCAGACCTACATCTCCCATTTGCCCACTCATTTGGCCCATCCAAGACAATCATACCTTATATTCACACAAACCTTATTTAGGTATGAAGTTGAAGAACATAAAGTTCACCTGACACCTTCTGCTGTGTGTGCAGGTCCTCCCTCCGTACGTCTCCAAGTATGCTAGACCCTACCACCTCCTCAGTCCAGTTTTTTGCCATATTGAACAGCAAAGTTTGAAGTAGACATCAACCCACATTTCTTTGAATATGAGTAGAATGCCCTCTCTCCAACATACCTCTCAACATGGGGAAATCAGGAAGAGGTAGGTCAAAACTAATAAGCACATGGGTGCAGGGCATGGGATCTTTTGTGCATGATGTCTTTAAAGTACAAGCCCAGAAGAACTTTCTGTCAGAACAGAATACTAGCATTCTGTTTCAAAGGCAATGTTTTCAGCTATAGGTAGAAGCACTTGGGTCCTGCTTCACTTCCTTAGAGACCAGGATAATCCTGGACTCCTATGGTTATGCTAGCAACCAAGAAAAATAACAATTAATTAAGTGATTATATTTCTTTAAAATGAGATGTTGCTCCATGTCTCAGAGGATTTTGATAAACAGCTGATAGTTGAAGGCTATGATTGTCCACCAAATCTTATTATTTTAACATACACAAACAGAATACTTTGTATTGTTGCATAATATGTGTTATGAGTGACAGAGTGTGACAGTGTGTGTGTGGGTTCCAGAAAGACCAGCACCCCAGACCTGAGAAGAAGATGGAGAAATCGCAAGGGAAGATGGGATAGTGTGCCTAATACAGAGCTTCAAAAGAATATGCAAGTTGCAGACAGAGACAGTTTCGTTATTAATAAGAGACTGCTGTGTGGGCAAAGGTTTGGATTTTTGCAGTTGTTGTGCCCAGACAAGAGGGAAGTGAACTGGAGCAAGAAGTCCAAATATAACTAAAACTGGAGAAAGCAGGCTTAAGAAAGAGGAAGCAGCTTAGCTGAAGCCAATACTGTGGCAGATGGAACAAATTGTACACGTGAAAGGAAGCATTCCTGCATGACAACAGATTGTATCTGCCCAGGAAGCCAGGGTCTGCCCCCGTGTGCTGGTGCCAGCCCAGGTTTAGCCCATTAAACACAGCCCACAAGGAAAAGATCTATAAGAAGGATGACCCAGGAAGAAACAGGTGGGCTTCGGAACAGCGCTGGAACGACCCCCATCACCCTTTCTGAGGATTGATCACCCTCAGAAAAGGGCCTTCTGGATGAGTGAGTATCTTGTGTGAATTGGAAGTATGAAAGAGAGGCCTCTTGGTACTTTTTGTCTTATATCCTATGTCTTATGTCTCATCAATAAATGTTACATGAATAGTGCTTAACCCAAAATTATTGGTGTATGTTTTCTTGTCAGTAGTCTGGCTGGGCTCTCTCTCTCTCCTCTCATGGTCCCTCTCCCCAGGATATAAAGAACAGGAACCCATTTGGGCTAACATATGTATATGAATTATGTTAATATATCACTATGCTATGTTGCTCGCACTAAAAAAATCCTGTGGACACTCTGTATGAGGAAACCAGCATGTAGTATTGTTTCTTATGTTTGAAAAAAACGTACACAGAACTTACACAATTTATATGATCAGCCAAATATCTTTACAGGGCTATGAGTGGATATAGACATAGATATAGATAGAATTGGATATGGAACAACTGATTGGTTCAAAATTGGGAAAGGAGTACGACAAGGCTGTATATTGTCTCCCTGCTGATTTAACTTATATGCAGAATACATCATACGAAAGGCTGGACTGGAGGAATCCCAAGCCAGAATTAAGATTGCCGGAAGAAATATCAACAACCTCAGATATGCAGATGATACCACTCTGATGGTAGAAAGTGAGGAGGAATTAAAGAACCTCTTAATGAGGGTGAAAGAGGAAAGCGCAAAAAAATGGTCTGAAGCTCAACATCAAAAAAACTAAGATCATGGCCACTGGTCCCATCACCTCCTGGCAAATAGAAGGGGAAGATATGGAGGCAGGGACAGATTTTACTTTCTTGGGCTCCATGATCACTGCAGATGGGGACAGCAGCCATGAAATTAAAAGACGCCTGCTTCTTGGGCGGAAAGCGATGACAAACCTAGACAGCATCTTAAAAAGCAGAGACATCACCTTGCCAACAAAGGTCCGTATAGTCAAAGCTATAGTTTTTCCAGTAGCGATGTATGGAAGTGAGAGCTGGACCATAAAGAAGGCTGACCAACAAAGAATTGATGCTTTTGAATTGTGGTGCTGGAGGAGACTCTTGAGAGTCCCCTGGACTGCAAAGAGAACAAACCTATCCATTTTGAAGGAAATCAACCTTGAGTGCTCACTGGAAGGACAGATCCTGAAGCTGAGGCTCCAATACTTTGGCCATCTCATGAGAAGAGAAGACTCCCTGGAAAAGACCCTGATGTTGGGAAAGAGTGAAGGCAAGAGGAGAAGTGGACGACAGAGGACGAGATGGTTGATCAGTGTCATCGAAGCTACCAACATGAATTTGACCCAACTCTGGGAGGCAGTGGAAGATAGGAGGGCCTGGCGTGCTCTGGTCCATGGGGTCATGAAGAGTCGGACACGACTTAACAACAAAATAGATAGCTCAGTGGGTCAGAGCATGTAGGTGTAGAGAAAGAGGTTGGGACATTGATTCTCCACTATGCCTTGTATGGTGGCGTTTGACAAGCAAAATTTGCTCAGAGCTGTTGGAGTTTTATTTACAACCCAATGTCTGTACTTAGAGTGACCGGGAAAGACTTTTCTGAGCATGGCAATTGTGTATCCATCCAGCACTAACCAATCATTCCTTCCAGCTTTTGAAATTCAAAGAGAACCTCGCCTCTCTGCTAAGTGTTTTATCCCTCTATTTTGTTTGTTGGTGGCAGTTGTTTGCTGCTGTTAATCTGTTTGGTTGGTTACTAGTATAAACCACAAAGCCTCTGGGCTGCAAGGTCGAAAGATCAGCAGTTCGAATCCACACGGTGGAGTGAGCTCCCATCGCTTGTCCCAGCTCCTGCCCACCTAGCAGTTCGAAAGCATGTAAAAAATGTGAGTAGATAAATAGGTACCACCACGGTGGGAAGGTAACGGCGTTCTGTGACTAATTTGCGCTGGCCACGTGACCACGGAAACTGTCTATGGACAAACGCTGGCTCTACGGCTTGGAAACGGGGATGAGCACCGCCCCCTAGAGTCGGACACGACTGGATATTTGCCAAGAGGAACCTTTACCTTTACCTATGTGTGTAATACAGAAAGTGATATATACAAGTCTATAACATCAAGCAACTGTAAGTAATGTTTTTTATTCCTTCTCCAACAAATGTATGAGAGTGAGTTAATTAGAAAGAGTGAACTATCTGGGGAACTTATAACTATTCTCCTCTAATTTCTGAAGAGGTACCAGAACAAGTGATTGTACCCCCAAAATCTGAAGTCAAAGCCTACCTTTATGCTGACAGGCAACGTTATGCTGCTCTGCCTTTCACAGCCACTGTCCAAAAGTTGAAACCTGATGGCACCGTAGAGATTTCCAGGGAAACTGGGGCCTGGAAGGGGCTTGCCTATTGTAACCTCAGAGTGGAGTACAGTGTTGTAAAGCTTTGAGTTGTGGATGGCTATGTGATGCTCATGGAACTAATGGCCTTGTAAGGGGAACTGTGTGTCAGATCATGAACAGCCTACCCCTGAGGTTGTGGGGTTTCTCCATAATCTCTGTCTGTTCCTTGTAGGACTGTAATGCTTCGGAGACCAGTTTCTTCCTGACCAGGGCAGGTGAAGGCTTTCCCCTGGGGTATTGTAGCAGTTCTTTTTTAAAACTTACAGGTGCCTAAAAAAAGACAATGATGGCTACCTTTTTATAGCAACAGGGCGAGAAGCCTCACCTTGCAGCACTGTGTATTCTCCTCTGTGGATCTCTTGTACTTCTATTGTGTAGCAAAAGGAGAATTTTACCATAAATTCAACATTCTACAAGAGCACGACCAGAAGAAAGGAATGATAAACCACTTTTGAATACTTTGTACCTAAGAAACCCTGGAAAGGGTCACCATATGCCAGAATTGACTGATGGTACATAATAATTACTATATAAGTGTAGCTGTAGATATTGATATTTATAGTGATTAGATAGACAGACAGACAAATATCCTTTATAGTCAGGATATACAAAAATCCCTGAACTTAGTCAGTGCTCAAATAAAGGGCAAACAAATCAAAGCTAACCTACCTTGTGCAGTTTAAGTGACCTGATTCTTGTCCGGGTCCATCGTGGTATTTGTACGTTTCTAGTTCTCTGTGAACATTTTGTTTGTCATGACTTTAGCAGAGGAGTCTTCCAGTGAGGATGAGGTTGAGGAACTGGACACCCCAAAGCCTGATGGGATGGAAGATTTGCTTACCCCTCAGGTTCTGGAGAACCAAAAGCCTGAGCCCATAAATCCTGCACCCTTGGGGAACCAGGAGCCTGAGCCTGTGGATGATGAGGGCTCAAGGACTAAGTAGGAGATGGTTTTCATTTTCAAGGCATGGAGCTTTGAACGAATAATGTGTCTGGGGAAAAAACTGTAATAGCAGGAAATACGTTTAATTTGTAGTCATGACATAAGTATGCAGTGAGGGGATCCTTGCGCATATGTCTGTAAATGTATAGGTCCCTTACAGACCTGCATGGCTCACATGTTAGCGAGGGAACTATGGCCATCATGAAGACTAGTGTCTATGATGTGGGTATATCTGGTGCTGATGTTCATTATCTACGAGTACTGAACAGCGGACAAAATTTTCTAATTTTAATACATATATGGCACTTAGTTTAATAGACCAAAGTATATTATCACAGATTATGAGATAGATAGTAGTTACGTAATAAGCGGAATATCAAAATTAATGATTTATTATTAAATGTTCACACTAGGTTTTTATTACCTAGTAACAAGTGCAGTGTGGTGGCATAAACACAGCTAAAAAAGAGAAAAACATGTGGAACAACAATGACTGTATGTTCTAATAATGCTACAGAAATAGGGAAATTGTGCATGATTTAGGTCTTATTAATTTAAAGTATACACATGCACACACACACACACACACGCATACACACCTTTAGAATTATTTTGCAAGTTTTGCTAACCCTGTTATTAACTTAGTTGGAAATCCTTCCTGCTGAATGTAGCCTACTTATAAATGTCACCACAGGTATATTTGTTCACCTGAATGTGTGTTAGCTATTTAGAAGCTTTATTGCTCTCTGCTCAGGTTCATGTTGTGACATTGCTGCCTGGGTCAGCCTGTCAAGCAGCATGGCTCTTTCTTTTGGTTACACTAGCAGCAAAAATCTCGGGTGGAAGCTAAAATCTCCTTACTACATTTTAATGAAGATTGGAAAGGAAAATTTCAGAGACAAAAAAAGGTGTCAAGTTGCCTTTCTCTGCATTCATCTGTAGGATAGTCATGAAAACATCAGCTATTCTTGAGCAGAATGTCCTAGTCCATCAATATTTTATAAAAGGTCCCAGACGCTGGACGAATGGGCTTGCTGTTCTGGAACGGCGTCTGGCGTTTGCCCCACGTCCCGGAGGACGTGAGATCGTCACTGGCCACGTGGCACGGGGAGGCGAGCGCGGTTACTTAACTGGGCGCTCGCCTCCGTTTCGCCCTCTTTCAGTTCGGGCAATCGAGCAGGAAGGAGTGGCTGCGTCAGCTGGAGCTTCTGTGCTGGCTGACGCGGTTTTCCGGATCGGCAACTTCGTTTTATTGGGGAGGGAAGCCTCTGCTCCCTCCCTTGGGTGTATTTAGTGCTGCAATTTTTGTTATTTCAATTTACTTGCTGTTTGGGGCTTGGTTGAAGGAGAGCGGGCAGCAGCAGGGCGCTTGCGCCCCGCGGCCGCGGGGCGCAGACTACCTTTTACATAGAGTTGGGAGAGGACTGTGGTGCTTTTAAAAATTTATTTTTTATTGACTACTGTTGGTTTTTCTATGTTGGGTTTCACAGGGTTGAGGGTAGTGTAGATATTAGCAGCCATTTTGTTTTTACTGTGTTTAGCGCCCCGTTTTTATTGCGCCCGCCATTTTGTTTTCAGTTTGGGGCTAGGGGAATTAATCTATTATATTTTCATACATTCTGGTATTTTAGTACACGTTTCTTAAAGTTATTATTCTAATAAATCACTGTTTTAGGGGTGGAAATTTATCTGGTACTTGTACCTTTAAGGGAAAAGTAATAAGAGTTTTTTGGAAGTTTATTTGATTTCTTGGAATAATAAGGCTATTTAATTACCTTTTTCAAGGACTGGGAATAGATTTTTCTGCTTGTTGATTTTAGGATTGTTATAAGGACAGTTTTGTAGTGATCTCTTTAAGGGTAGAGTAGTTTTCAATTTATAAAGTACATGTTGTAATTATAGAAATATATACGGTTATATAGAAAGTTCATTAGGTAATTAGGGTTTTTTACAGATTTACATATTGGTTGTGTTAAGTGGCCTGGTTGGGGTAATAAGGTGTTTTATATTTCTTAGCCTTCCTGTGAGTGGGAGGTATAGAGTGGCTGAACGCCACCTGGTGGTTGGGAAGTTAACAGTCGCAGTTAAGAATAAATAAATAATTAAATATATAGATATAGATATATATATAGATATATATTAAAAAAAAAAAAAAAAAAAAAAATAAGAAGAAGAAAAATAAAATAAAAATAAAAATACTACTATTTACATTAGAAGCTACGTTACATATATAAAACAATAATATTAATAATAATAATAATAAATAGATAAGTAAATAAATAACTAAATTACTTATATATAGATATAAATATTACAGTGTTGATAATAATCCATACACTGCCTTAATTTGTTGGGCCAGGAGTCTATTGGAGCATAATGTCTTCCAGGAAGGGGCGTGGCCCCAGCAAGGGCAAAACTCCGGCTAGGAAGAGGCCTGCAGTGCAGGTTTCCCCAGTCCAGTCTTCTTCTGATGAGGAGTCTTGGTCATTGGTGCAGGATCTACAAGACAAAATTGCTGCTTTAGAAGCCCAGAGGTCAACGCAGCACACGCCCTTGCAGTCTGAGGCTGTTCCTCGTAGGCCTGTTAGGGAAACGAAAAGTCGTCGCAAGGCCAATTTGAAATCGCTAATTCATGATCTTATGGGTAGATGTGTTGCTTTAGAATCTCCTCAGGCGCCGGCAAGTGTTGATCATATGACGACGGCTGAAGTGGATGACACCGTCCGTGCGCCCAGCCGTAGGCAGCAGGGTCGGAAGGATACTGTTGAGACGAGTGAAGCAGTGGCTGTGTGTCAGGCGGGACGGGAAGTTTTGGATGAGGCTGACATTGGGTCCCCGGCTGTTGGCGAAGCACCCGGTACTTCCGTAGCTTCAGCTGGTGAGTCTTCTTTTCTTAACAACACCCAACCACACTTTTCGGCTTGGCCGTGGCAAGGCGGTTCGCCGTGTCCTCACATTGCATCCACATCCTACAATACACCGTCCATGGGGTGTCATAATTTGTGCTGGCCCCAGGCGAATCCACACGGCCATGGATGGGGATTGCCGTATTCAGCCCCTCCCCCGGCAGGAACAGCCAGCACTGGAGTTAGTATGGGTACTTATCAGCACCCGGCGGTACCCAACACTGGATACAATACGGTACCCTTATCAGCATTACCAGGGGGAGATTACTCTACACAGTTGGGAGCTCATTTAACGCCCGCCACTAAGGAAAAGATATGGAAAGGTGAATTTGTGGATTTCTTTGATCTCCTTAACCGGGACACAGATATCAAGGAAATTGATAAGGATGATGAAAAGGAAAAGGAGAAACGTAGGCGTAAAAAACCGGATAGGACATGGGCCAACTGGGTCCCTGGTTTTATTATATACGCAGGGGTCTTGGTTATGGTCCAACCTTGGAGGGCCTTTTCTATTTTAAAATATTTTGACATCATTTACCGGGCTTATACAGATTTTACTGGGATGGCATGGCTCTTGTATGACGAAGCTTTTCGCATGACAAGCGCCATTCAACCCAACTTGCGTTGGGATGAGCCGCAACTGGGTCTATGGCTACAATACATGACCCCAGCTAGACCCAACTTGGGCGATAGATTTGATAGTGGCCATCTGAATAAGAAGGGGCCCGGTATTACTAACACCCGCGCTGTTGCGGGACAGGTGGTTCAACCCCGCTTGCCCTGCTACGAATATAATAACAAGGGTTTTTGTTCAAGGACCCCATGCAGGTTTAGGCATGAATGTCTTACCTGCGGAGGGAAACACCCGAACTCCACCTGTTTTAAGGCTGGAGCACAGCGTCCAAATAAAGGAGTTGGAGGTGGCAAAAAGCCCCCGGGGAGTAATGGTCCCCCTGGAAAGGGGGCCCACCCCAATTAAAATTGATATATTAGAGGCCTGGGTGAAAAATTACCCTCGGAAGGGTGACGCAGAATATTTATGCCATGGTTTTCGACATGGCTTTAGGATCCCAGCTGTAGGTGAAAGGAAAGCATTCATGGCAAAAAACCTTCGATCCACATTGGGTTCGGAGGCTATTGTCCAGAGTAAAATAGATAAGGAAGTCAG
Organism: Intellagama lesueurii; assembly: GCA_037013535.1. Lineage (NCBI taxonomy): Eukaryota > Metazoa > Chordata > Lepidosauria > Squamata > Agamidae > Intellagama > Intellagama lesueurii. The sequence continues at coordinate 49,479,040 of JBAJHW010000003.1, read as the reverse complement.
AGACGGACGGGTATTAGGACCTTTTACGGAGCCGCCTATTGCAAATTTAAGGGTTTCACCATTGGGAATAGTGCCCAAAAAGGCACCTGGGGAATTTCGGTTGATCCATCACTTGTCCTTTCCTGAGGGCTCATCGGTTAACGCCGCTATCCCTCCTGAACTTTGTTCAGTTCGATACACCTCATTTGATGAGGCAGTGAATATGGTAAGGGCTTGTGGAGTGGGGGCGGAACTGGCAAAATGTGATATTAAATCGGCATTTAGGATTTTGCCTGTTCATCCCCTGGACTTTAATCTACTAGGGTTTCAATTTCAGGGGTTTTATTACATAGATAGGGCTTTGCCTATGGGATGTTCAATATCATGCTCTGCATTTGAGAAATTTAGCACCTTCATTGAATGGAAGATCAGGCAGAGGGTGCGCAGTAATTCCACGGCCCATTACCTCGATGATTTTCTGTTATGTGGAAAGGCAAACTCCGGTAGATGTCGAATGATGCTAGATAGTTTTCAAAATTTAGCTGAGGAATTGGGATTGCCACTAGCCGAGGAGAAAACAGAAGGACCAACAACAGCCCTCACTTTCTTGGGAATTGAGTTAGATACAATACAGCAGACATCGAAGCTGCCTCACGATAAATTAAAAGACCTTAGGGACAGAGTTCGACAGTTACTTGAGATGAGAAAGGTGACACTTAAAGAGCTACAGGTGATTGTAGGGCACCTGAACTTTGCATGTAGGGTGGTAGCTCCAGGTAGGGCTTTTATTCGGCGGTTTTGTAAGGCTATGTCAGGCCTGAAACGACCCACACATAAGACTAGAGTAACTAAAGGTATGAAGGATGACCTGAAGGTTTGGAGTCAGTTCCTTGAGAATTTTAACGGGATTTCCTTTTGGAGATCTGAAGTTACCTTGAAGGCAGAATTCCAGGTGCATTCCGATGCGGCTGGAGCCTTAGGTTTCGGAATTTATTTCCGTGGCCGTTGGTGTGCCGGAAGATGGCCCGATGCATGGCATAGGGATGGTATAACTAGGGATTTGACTTATTTAGAGTTTTTTCCAATTGTAGGAGCACTGTGGTTGTGGGCTGAGGAATGGGCCAATTCAGTGGTCCGTTTTTGGTGTGACAACCAAGCGGTTGTTCACATAATTAATAACTTGACATCTCATTCAGATAGGGTGATGGAGTTAGTTCGAGCCTTTACATTAAGGGCACTGCAATTTAATGTAATGGTGCATGCCCGACACGTTCCCGGAATTGACAATAGGATAGCCGATGCCCTCTCCCGCCAACAGATCGAGCGTTTCAGGGAGCTAGCCACAGATGCCAGGGAGCTGCCAGAAGTGCTTCCAGCGGAGGTCTGGCAGATTGGCGGGATGAAGCTGCACGAGCAATAGGTATGGCTTTGGCTCCTAGGACCAGAAAGGGTTATTCAGCCGCTTGTAAGGAGTTTCATGAATTTAGAAGGTTAGAGAAGCTGGAGCAGGTTTGGCCAGCCCCAGTAGAGCACCTTCAGCAATTCTTAGTGTTTTTGCATAGGAAAAGATTAGCGCCAGGCACCATTCAGGGACGATTGTCTGCCTTGGCTTTCTACGCTAAGCTTAATGGGCACAAAGACTTTTCGAGCGATTTCAGGATAAAGAAAATGATAGAAGGGTGGTCTAGAGAAAGGGGCAGGGTGAATGACGTTCGGACACCCATATCACCACCCCTGTTAGAGAAACTATGTAAACAATGGGCGTCGCTCTGTAAGGATAAGTATGAAGCGGCATTGTTTAAAGCGGCTGCCCTAGTGGCCTTTTTTGGGGCTCTGAGAATTAGTGAGTTGGTAGCTATGGGGAAGGCTGACACCTCTCAAATGGCGTTACAGCTAGGAGATGTTGAAGTACAGGGCAACTCCTTAAAAATTAACATCAGGCGGTCCAAGGCAGACCAGGTGGGTCAGGGGCAACAGCTTTTATTAGGACAATGCAGTATCAGGAGCATTTGTCCGGTGAGAGCCATCCAATCATTTTCACAGTTTAGGGGACAAGGTGAGGGATATTTTTTCCAGCATGCTGATGGGTCGCCTTTGACCAAATATCAGTTTTGGAAAGTTACCGGCTTAGCTTTGGAGAGAATAGGCGTGAAAGATTTGAGGTTTGGAACGCATTCCTTTAGAATAGGAGCGGCATCGACGGCTGCAGCTTTGGGTTATAGTATAGATCAAATTAAGCAATTAGGCCGATGGTCTTCTGCTAGCTATCAAAGGTATATTAGACCTTTACCTAACGTGTAGGCAGGGGCCGTTCTTTGTCGTTGCAGGTCCCAGGAGCCATGGAGGTCGATGGCACGTGATGATCCTCGGCCACAGTTTTGTGTACTGGGCAGCACGATATGCTGCGTCTTCCCCGTGGGGGAATGACTTGGGGCTTGGCGCCCATGCGTATATTTCATGGAATGGCATGCGTGGCATGCAATGGATGCAGCTGGGTAGATTGACGGCATTTGAGCAATCTACCCCTGATATTCTGGTACTCCACTTGGGAGGCAATGACTTACCTACAGTGCCGGGTAAGGCCTTGATCATTGATATTATGAGAGACCTCAATAGGTTAAAGGATAAGTATCCTGGAATGAGGATAATATGGTCTACAATCATTCCGCGGCTAGCATGGCGGGGAGCCCGGAATATTGATAATGTCAATAAAGCCAGACGGCATGTTAATCGTGAAGTATGTAGAGGCGTCTGCATGGGCGGCCTCGGATCTGTTATTAATCACCAAAGGATCAAATTGAGCACGCCTGAGTATTTTCGAACCGATGGGGTTCACCTGTCTGATGCAGGTATTGAAATATTTTTGGACGATCTAAGGGGGGGCCTGCTTTTGGAGCTTGAGAAGCTTGATGGCGGGCATGGAACTTAGCTAGGCTAGTTCCTATGCTGTGGCGGGTAGCGCGAAACAGGTAGTCTCGGTGTGTCCCAATTTTAATTCAGGTAAGCCAACAGCGCATCCGACCTCCCGGCTCTGCGGATCGTGCGATTACAGGGCCGGTGCGGGGAAGATGCGCTGGGCCACTTCCGGACCAACATTCATCAATTAAAGATGTGTGGAGGTCTGGGGGTGTTTATTAGCGGCCGGCCAGGTTCCTGCGGTCTTAAGACCGATGGAACCTGGGGCTGGGGACTCGCCCAATGACTGATATATGGGTAGTTGTATACCCTGTTTTGTACCTGTTTTCGCACTACAGCAGGCCCCTCCTTTGATAATCTTGTTATCTACAATCTGACCTGATTTAATAAAGTGTGGCCCATATTTTAATCCATAACTTGGTCTCGCGTCTTTATTCCGGGACTGGGTGGGCAAGGTCCCAGACGCTGGACGAATGGGCTTGCTGTTCTGGAACGGCGTCTGGCGTTTGCCCCACGTCCCGGAGGACGTGAGATCGTCACTGGCCACGTGGCACGGGGAGGCGAGCGCGGTTACTTAACTGGGCGCTCGCCTCCGTTTCGCCCTCTTTCAGTTCGGGCACCCACCCGCCCTCCCTATTTCTAGTGTGATTTAAGGTCGCCAGTTTGGGGCCGGATAGGAATTTTTGACCTTCATCCTGATTGGCTTATGGATGGGGGGATTTTTCGCCTATCCCACACTGGATAAGGGTTGTTGGCAATTTAAGGTGGGAACGGTCACACTGGCGGGTAGCGCGAAACAGGTAGTCTCGGTGTGTCCCAATTTTAATTCAGGTAAGCCAACAGCGCATCCGACCTCCCGGCTCTGCGGATCGTGCGATTACAGGGCCGGTGCGGGGAAGATGCGCTGGGCCACTTCCGGACCAACATTCATCAATTAAAGATGTGTGGAGGTCTGGGGGTGTTTATTAGCGGCCGGCCAGGTTCCTGCGGTCTTAAGACCGATGGAACCTGGGGCTGGGGACTCGCCCAATGACTGATATATGGGTAGTTGTATACCCTGTTTTGTACCTGTTTTCGCACTACAGCAGGCCCCTCCTTTGATAATCTTGTTATCTACAATCTGACCTGATTTAATAAAGTGTGGCCCATATTTTAATCCATAACTTGGTCTCGCGTCTTTATTCCGGGACTGGGTGGGCAAACCTTCACTGTCACTATTAATTTCACAGAATTCCCAGTCTATGCAGGAATTGACTTTCAATTAACAGCAACTCGAAGGAAATATATACTCACAAAAGGGTGAGCATCCAATACTTTGTTCCTCTAACCCATCCTTGCTATTTTCTCACAGCTTTTGCTCTTGTTGTTTCTCTTCATTTCCTTCAAATTGCATCCGAGAAGTTTGCTTAGAGTTGTGTTTTAGTTGGCAAAAGATTAACCCAAATCTGAGAATACAGAATTACCAAAAAGGTAAAATATGGAAGAATAAGAAGAACTAACATGGGATGATTTTTTAAAAGTATGCCAGTTTTTTTTTTGGGAATATCACGGAACTTTCCAGTCAGTAGAACTAATAGAAAACTATGGCCAAAATCCTATAGTTTAGTGTATGAATGAATGAATGAATGAATGAATGAATGAATGAATGAGTTTTATTACGGTCACTGACCAGCAGATATATCCAATGTAACTATAACACAAAAATACAATGAAAAGTAGCATAAGGTAGCAATAATAATATCACATGTACACAATCTGTTACAATATAGCTAAATTAGATGGATTAGCTTAGTGCAGTAAATTGAATCAATTGAGATTTGGTAAGTCAGCTTTTCTGTAAGTTCCATTACATCAAGTGGGCCTATTATAATTTAGCATAGTAAGTATGTTGCAGTTAGAATAGACCCATTCAAATCAATGGAACCTATGAAGAAGTTGACTCACTATATCCTCATTGATCCAATGGGCCTTATTCTAGTGTGATTTACTATGCTAAGTAACAGAGGTTTCACACATAAGTTATAGGGAGAAAAGTAAGAGCAAGTAACTGGAGCAAAATGTATTCTAGGCCATCCACAAAATTCCAAACATGCATCAAGTGGAAGAATGATACAGTAGACTAATCATGACCTAAGCAGAATGTGTTTAATTAAGGCAAGAGCCTCCTTTCCCAGAAAAGTTGTGCGACTAATCACCAGGTTCAGGGAGTTCCATTCTAACCACTTAGACACACTATCCTGTTGGTCCTGGAGTGGGTGAGCCCAAGAAGATTAAATATGGTAATTTAATTTAATTCCACTAACCTCCCAACATGCTAGTCTGACCCAAATAAGAAGTGCTTCCGGGGAGTTCCCAAAACATCCACAAGATTAAATGCTTTTGACTCTCAGAACAACCCTGCAAGGTAGAATTGCCACCACACACAAAAAACATAAAGATAGTGAAAAAGGCAAAAGTTTCAAAAGATTTTAAAAATACATCAAAAGTATTCTGAAGCAAACAGTCAATAAGAATACAAGGCAGGAGAAATACAGAGCAAACACACAAGAAAATAAGAAAGCAAACTAAATTACCTAGTACTAACACACTAGCATAGCAACAGCATAGTCTCAGAGTAGACACAAGAGTACATCCCGCTGAGCATGGCATAACAGGACAGCAACTGAACATAGCATCTTCTAAGAAATAACTAAACCAGTTAAAGTGACTTCTGAACTTCTTTTTATACCTTATTCATGACCTTCCAGACCTTCCGAGATAGTTTGCCAATCAGGTTTCAAGCTCCCTCAAATGTTCATCAAGACAAGAGCACTTTCTGCCCCCCTCTCTTCACAACAGCTGAATTCATTCTCTAATTAGCACAGTACCAGGGAACAAGCCAGCTGAACCTCGAAGCCTTAGCCAAAGGATAAATTCTAGGTGGTGCTTTCATTCCAAAAGCTGCCCCCTCCTTTCTCTCAGTCAGCTGTTCCCAGGCACTGAGAAAAGCCTGAATTTTCCAGAAAGCTTCTCCAATCCATGTTCCCCCAGTTTCTCAGTTGTTGTTTTTCCTGAAGTTTATCTGGCATACTCCAAAATTCTGGAAAACTACTTCCACCACTTTAATGTGACTTTGTTTTTAAAAAATGGGGAAAATAAGAGAACTAAATCTCCTTTCTCTGCCCTTGAACCACATAATTTGTGCCTCCACTGCTTATCCCCTCTAGATGATTCCAATGGATACTGCAACTGATGGTGTCAAGACAGCTAAGAGTGTCCACAGACACAGCAGAGATACACTAGCTCATCTAACTCTCATGGCAGATCATCCACTAGGGTGACAGAAACTGATCCCATCCCAAAATTGTGAAAAATCAAACTAAAATGCTAATACATAAGCCATATTTTTTCCTATCTTTTTCCATCTTAAAAGTTGTATTGCATAACAGTAATAAATGACAAAGACTTAGAATTAATTAGTATATTCACAGCCTGCCAGATGGCATTTGCCTGAAAGTCCATTCAGTCTGAACTTGCTAAATTAAAATATTCAGCTGATTAAGTAAGTCAGCTTCCTTACGTGAAGTTTCAACACCACCAATTAAAAGAAAGAAAGAAATGTCAGAATTATGAGCCTAAAATCAGTCCCATGAATACTGAGGACATTTGTGGCTGGACCTCTTAGCTGTATAGAGACATATAGACCAAGCCTTGCTCCGTAAGCATGGTTTTTCTTGAAAAGAAAATCTCATTTCACTAGCTTGTCTGAACCTCAGAGTTGGTCAACAATCATCTAATTAAATGACAGATACTGTGTTCGTTGATTTTCAAAGTAACATTGAAATTCAGAATGTGTTCAAAAAGTTCCATAAATTTAAGGTAAAGGGCAAGGTTGGGCATCTCTTACCAAAAAAACACAGTACTAATAACTGTAACAGGTGGAAAATCACTAACATCTGTGGACAGGTTTGGATGTTTCATGCCTGTCTCATATTTCAAAATACATTTGTGCTACAAATTGGATTACTTATGGAGGCAAATGAAAATACTGAAAATTCTCAAGAAGATACATTGTATGTCACAATCCTATTTATCAGCATATATTGAAGTGGAAGAAAACAGTCGGTATCGAGATTTATTTGCAGCCAGTATCATAATTCAAGTATAACACAATGCTATAGAGCATGATATCTGAAAGAGTCTCTCCAAATGCTACAGTCTACATATTTTATGGCTTTCCTGCCCTCTCCTTGGAAATCAGTGTGTGGCTTGAAGTCATGTTCAAAAGGAAATATATCATAAATGGACATATCAAGTTTTGTTCTGATATTTAAATGTTCAAGGAATATACCACATTACAGTGTATTTTGCATCTTTCTTGGTGCCTTGACAAATGGTAATGTAGTAAAGGCTTCCCCCGTGTGAAAGCAAAATAATCCCATGTGGTACAGTCCTGATTTAAGTACAGTATCACTTCAGAGTATGTGTGTGGATCTGCCCTCACTCAGTTTTACTGAAATTTGTTTGTCTTAACTCAGTTGTGAATCAGTCTCTTTTGTTTATTCCATTCCATCTGATACATTTTTTTTAGCCATTCAGCAATTTTCAGGAAAAGTCTCTCCATAATCTACTTTTTTTCTTTCAACACTGATGCAGCTGTTCCTTCAATGCTAGGTGTTTGCTGAATGATGAGCTGTTAAAATATTTATGTGGGATCATATGTAGAAGCATCCTGTACATTGGCAGCATATATTGTATAGGTTGGCTGGAGCCTCCATTGAAATTAAAACAGTCTGTGATATGTTCCCCTTAATGATGGAATATTTGTTTTAAAGAGCATCACACATTAATTTTTAAAATACTCCCCACTCAGCACATACCTGCAATACTGCCATACTTCCTGAGATATCAAGAAGCCAGCCGATAATGGTGGAAAGGATCAATCTAGTGCGAATATATACTAAATGCTACCACAGCAAATACTATACTCCTGCTTAATATTCTTATGACATTCGTCTAGACATCTCTTTCCACAATAGACTATTTTCCTATATATTTATTTCATTACATGTACATCTTCAAATGAAGTAATCTCTTCAATCAAAAGGCCATAATAGCAAGAACATTAAGAACAGGGGCTGTGTATACTCAGGATTTGCTGCAGTGTTTTTGTTCCCCCTTGGTAGCAACTCTCAGTTGTCTCACAGTTACAGGATGTTGTTGTTGTTTAGTCGTTAAGTCGTGTCCGACTCTTCGTGACCCCATGGATCAAAGCACGCCAGGCCCTCCTGTCTTCCACTGCCTCCCGGAGTTTGGTCAAATTCATGTTGGTAGCTTTGATGACACTGTCCAACCATCTCATCCTCTGTCATCCCCTTCTCCTCTTGCCTTCACACTTTCCCAACACCAGGGTCTTTTCCAGGGAGTCTTCTCTTCTCATGAGATGGCCAAATTATTGGAGCCTCAGCTTCAGGATCTGTCCTTCCAGTGAGCACTCAGGGTTGATTTCCTTCAGAATGGATAGGTTTGTTCTCTTTGCAGTCCAGGGGACTCTCAAGAGCCTCCTCCAGCACCACAATTTAAAAGCATCAATTCTTCAGCGGTCAGCCTTCTTTATGGTCTAGCTCTCACTTCCATACATCGCTACTGGAAAAACCATAGCTTTGACTATACAGACCTTTGTCGGCAAGGTGATGTCTCTGCTTTTTAAGATGCTGTCTAGGTTTGTCATCGCTTTCCTCCCAAGAAGCAGGTGTCTTTTAATTTCATGGCTGCTGTCCCCATCTGCAGTGATCATGGAGCCCAAGAAAGTAAAATCTGTCCCTGCCTCCATATCTTCCCCTTCTATTTGCCAGGAGGTGATGGGACCAGTGGCCATGATCTTCGTTTTTTTGATGTTGAGTTACAGGATGAGAAACAGACAAAAGGTGAGCAAGCCAACTGGGAGCTGCTAGAGAAGAAAACTGCAGAAAAGTCTGAGTGTATCAATGGATCACCTCAGTGTGGTTCTTAGCATCACATTCATGCTAAACTACGAAGCCACGTTGGAATGAAGTTTTGTTGGCTTTTCAGAAATGTCACATCCATATGTATGCATACCATAAACACATCAAAGTATTCCAGTATGTTGGGCTGAGCATATCTTTGTTGTTGTTTAGTCGTTTAGTCGTGTCCGACTCTTCATGACCCCATGGACCAGAGCACGCCAGGCCCTCCTGTCTTCCACTGCCTCCCAGGCAGAATCTAGGGACTCTATTTTCCTCTTTCTCTCTCCAGATTCTAAAGAAAAAGATGAAGATGACAAAGAAGAAGAAGAAGAGGAGGAGGAGGAGGAGGAAGTACATAACTACATCCCTCCAAATTTCTGCTCATTTAATATTATATTAAATAGAACAGTGGCAGCAGCAGCAGCATTACTAGTGGCGGTAGTAATAGTTGTTGTTGTGAAGGGAAATAATACTCAGGTACGGCGGCAGCATCCAGTATGGTTTAGTGGACAGAGTGATGGACTAGGACTCAGAATACCTGGGTTCAAATTCCTGTTCAGCAATGAAAACTCACATGGGGTGTGGTACTGGTAAAACCACTGTTTAAATATCTCACTTATCTTGAAAACTAGTTTTGCTACAAGTCACTTCCAACTTTATGGAACATAACAACATCAACAAAAACTGTGACAGTTTTCTTTTTTTTCCAGCAACCTCTTTACTGTACTTCGAACATATATGGAAAAATTGTTGCAAAATGTGCCAATTTGTACTAATGCAATTATAAATTGTAGAGTTGGAAAGTAGCCCAATCATCTAGTATCTTGTCCAATAGCTAAAGCACCCCATCAGATAACTATCAACTTCTGTTTAAAACTTCCAACAAGGAATAGTCTGCCTTCTAAGGCAACCTATTCCCCTCATATTCTTGGAGACTGTAAACAGAAGGTCTGAGATGACACCTGCAACTTCCTTTAGTGCCCTTGCATGCAGCTTCTCTGGTCCTGAAGACTTGAATTATTTTAAAGTCACAGGCATTCCTGTATTACCTCTTTACTTATCTTAGGCTGCAGCCCTTTCATTGCCTCATTTTTTTTCTATTTTCACCAAATGAACACTGCTTTCTTTTGGAGAGAAAACAGAAGTTTTAAAAAATGTTGATTTATTTCACCTTTTCTCTGTTACCCCCAAAATTTATCCTTATGCTTTGTTTTTGTTTTATGATTTTGACTGCTATCATAACTACTAACTCTGAAGGTATGTTGCTTGGTCTTTTAATGGGGCTTGAGCCTAGTAATATTTATGCATGAGCCATGTGCAAAGCACTTAAATAAGATGGAGTAGAGCTGCCACTGGTCCAGGTCTCTGACATCCATGAATTTGGCAAAGGTCTGGAAAAAAAAACCTCTGGTGGTACATATAGAGATTTGGCCATATGATTAGGTCCTCCAGTAATTAAGGATTATTGATCACATGGAAGAACCTCAGTTAGTATAATTCCTTCCTCAATTTTCCAATGCACAGAGCAGGGTTAGATACAGGCAAGTATGTTATGTTTGTGAGATTTTCTCCCCTTCATGGGTGACTGATGATCAATGAGGCTGATGCCTGTCTTCACACAGTCTATTCAAGTGAGTCTCTGTTTAGAGCAAGCATGGTTCATAGCTATTCATAATTGTCTATGCAAAGTCTAAGCACTTACAGATATGAAATATAAATTTGAGGAGGTTGGGAGCATGGATAACAGGCACAATCCTATTTTTTTTAAGTTTACTCATAGTACAAAGAACTTAGGACAAACGAGGGAAACATATGGCCCTCCAGAAATTGGTGGATTAGAACATACATTATTTGTCACTATCAGCCACACTAGCTGGAGCTGACAGATGTGACCGTAAAACAATATCTAGAGGGCCACACTCAACCCATCCCTATCTTTGGAGAAGCCTCTATACAAATGGGCCATAAAAGACATCAGTGACTGCATTGCTATTATGATGTAACATGTGGTAGGAGAAGATTATCAAAATAATTTTTTTGGTTCCATGTGAGCTGAAAAAGTATTTGTTTAATGTAAAACTCATCACTTGAGATTCCTACTTTTTTGCCTATAATGGTTCTGTGCCACAGGACTGGCTCAAGTTAAATGTAAATAGATACCATAAGCAATGTATTAATCACAACTGCAACTGATGTTGCTTAGGAGTAGAAACAATCTGAACAAAAATGACAGAGTGAACTGTTTTCCCCAATTCAGTTCAACCAATTTTTCTCTTGAGTGCAGAATATATCTGAGACTTTGTTTTGCTTCAAGAGATTGTATTGTTGAAGGTGTACAGAATTTGAATGAATATATATTGAGGGATCTGTTCAGATTGAAGAGAGGTGACTATAGGCATGCCACAAGGGTACTAAAGTCAATTTTGTCCAATTGATGCAGTATCATGAGGGACGCTGATAAAATTTGCTGATGGCACAATATACAAAAGGAGTTGTGGGAAGGGTCAGTCAACATAAAGTGAGGATACAATACAATTTAGAAAGCTCTGAAAACGGTAAGAGCAAGGACAGGATACTAGTTTATGCAATTCAGCATTAAGAACGTAAGGTAACAAGCCCCAATGACAACAACTAAATAAATAAATAATGGAAGTATCAGAGAGGAATATATTGTAACCTCAAGCATAAAGTGGTCCAAAAACATTGATCAAAAGAACAATCCAGGGCAAAGGTATATAAATTTTCCAACAACTCATCTGAAGTGAATACTTATACCATATTCTGGAGTACACATATGAATGCGGTACACAGAAAACAAGAAGAAAATCCACTCATACTGAAGCAACATAGGGTATATTTATAAATTATACAGCTTATTGTGCAGACAAAAATGTGGAACAGATACAGGGATTAATCATAATACTCGGGTGAGTGAATGGTATCACACATGAAAAAAAATAGAAACAAGATGAAATGTACAACATATCAGTTCTTATGCACTCATTTCCTTCAGGAACAGCATGATTGAAAGATAATAGATTGTGGTGGATAAAACCTCAGCTCTTGCCATCTATGAGCTCATTGTATGGTCAATTAATACACTAGAAACTGTTTCAGCACATTCTTCTGCTGTACACACATGTCCTTGTATGTTGCCTCAGAAATTCTGAGCTGGTTCATACATTAAGTCACCAAGCTGAGCTGATACAGTTTTCACTCACCTAACTATACTACCTCAATTTTATTTCTGTTGAGCTGGGTGGCATTACTTACATGACGACCAGTTCAAGAGAAAATGGCCCCCAATGTGAAAATTAACCAAGTCTTCAGTGCAGAATGTGGTTTTCATTTGAGGAAGGAAAAGATGCAAACACCTTAACCTCAGATAATACTGAAGTGGTACAGAATCAAAAGATGGTGCTTTTGTCTTCATGGCTTGTTGTCTGAATAGGTCCTTTATGTGACAGTAATAAAAATTTTCTATTCCTGATAGCCTATCATAGGAATTTTCTATAGTATGAGTTTTTGTGAAGGAGCTTCTCCACTTTGAAAGTAACAAAGTTGTCATTTATTTTCCAGGAAATCTTTGTCTCAGCTCCCTACTTTCTATGTCGTATTGAAATTTAGCCTATAGAGACAACCAGCTATGTGTCTTTGGAACCTGACCTCTTTTGTACTTATGTGATTTTTCTCTATATCACACTAAACATGATGGCACTTTGGCCAAGGCACCACTATCAAACTGACGTAAGACCGCACTCCTACTGCCACAGGAAACACTTTTCTTGGGCAGAACATCTCTACCACCTGCACATGACATCTAGCCTCATTGGTTTTCTGATCTTCATGCCATCTCTACTTCCTGAACTGAGATGACAGTGGTAAAAATGACTTCTGATGATGGCTGTTAAGACTACCAATTCACATGTCAAACAAATGCCTATTCTGGGTGTGACAAAAGCAGTTCAGTGGAGCAAAACCATCATCATCAAGACATTCACTGAAGCAAAGCTATTAAACACCATCAGGATTCTTCAGGGAATGGAGTAATGACCCCAAAGCAGGCCATTCATCCATTACTGTATGGTAATGCATAATCCACACTGAAATACAATACAAATATTTCTAGAAAGAATAACAGGAAGAAAACAAGAACAACAAGGATGAGGATGAGGAAGATGATGAAGACAGAGATGGAGAGTGAAGGAATTTTGACTTTGCACTAATGGATAGCACTTAAATTTGTGTAAGGGTGGATTCCCAATTGCCACTGATCATACCTTCTCAGTGCAGACCTCTCTAACCCATATTCAAAGGAAGTTCTAGAACAGGGCATCTTTAGGAACAGAATTGGTTATGACACAAAGGCTTACAGTGGGCAAAGGAAATTGGCTAAATCAGCATTGGATACAAGATGATAATGATGACAATGGCGTCGTCGTAAAGTATGACAACATAATTTCCCATATTAGCACCACACCTTCAGCCAAGAGTCAGCAAGAATAATAATATGGAGAATTCAAATTGTAACTGTAGCTAACATCAGGGTGTGTGTTTATTTCACCTGACACATTTGCTAATACTAACACTCACTACAATCATAAGATTGTAACACTATAGATATACTGTATGTTTATGCAGTTCTAAAACTTACTTGTATCATCAGGCAGTGTAAGATATCATAATTAACTTTATCAAATAGCTAATTTATTCATACAAAGCTCCTTGATGCTCTGAAGCATCTCCTCTATAGAGCTGATCTGTCAAAATTGATTCATATTTTATTCATATGTTAATTATGCTATTTCTAGATGTTTGTATCTACCCATGATAACAGGAAAACACAGAGAAGACATACAGGTAAGAAAAAAATAATCTGGAATCCTAAAGTCCTTTGGGTTCAATTCTCCAGTGTTTTGTCGCCTTTTTTTCTTAAAGTAATCCATCCCTAACTGTGTGCAAACTTGTTGGAAAGTATTAACTAATCGGAACAGTAAGATTGTACAACCAGATTAGAGAAGTACAAAGGATCTTAGTAGGTGTAAGATAGTGAACAAGCAGTCCTACTTGTAAAATCAATTCCAGATAATTTACAGTGTGCAGAAACTCCCACTGACTACCTAAAGACTGCAACTCATTATAACAACTTTTATTCAATCTTTCCTGCTCCTCCTCAGAATTTTATTTTATTGGAAGCATGGATTTTACTGCATGCTATTTTTTCCACAGACATAGTTTACTAATACAAAACAAACCTTCATGCAGTGTTTTCATAACATTGTGCAGCTATTTCTCTAGCATAGTAAATTAGCAGAAGTCTGTTTGGGGTCTTCAGAAGTGAGGGAAATAGTATGAGCTGGAAATATGGACCTGTGATTAGAACAGTAAATTGCTTTTCAAAATATTGTGTCCTGTTAGATTTAATAGATACCCCTGATAAACACCACAAAAGAGGTCCCCAATGACAAGAGTCTCATAATTAACATGCCAGATTTGCTTTTCTGACAGATAACATATGTCTTTTGCCATGTGCTGTACTCCACTGTTAGTTTATTTAGGCTGCAATCCTAAGATTCTTAGAAGGGTGTCTTTTCTGGTGAAGGTGTAGAGAGAAGACCACCTTCAGTAAGAAGTTTCAGTTTTGCAAGTCTCCTCCATGAGACTGTAAATGGTCCACTACTGGTTCTTTTCTATTATGGGAGCTGGTACAATACAGACCACAAACTGGGAAAAACCTTCCTTCTACTTAGAGGTGCATTTCTTCAGAGTACTGGGAGGAGATTGTGAATGCAGAGGTTCCCAAATTTGCCTGTGACTTTAGAACTGGGAAAGAATTAGGCCACTAAAGTAGTTGTTCATTTCCATTTTATAGGAATCAATGGGACGGACAATGATTAAGGGGGGGAAATTAAGCTACTGGAGAAGAAAAGAGCAACAGGTTCTTCCTTCTTTAGAGTATGCTCTCAGCAGATTTTTGGATTGGTGGTTAAACGTTAGTGACTGAGGGGGTATGGATCATACATGAGGCAAAGAGTTTGGCCTTGATTTCCTTTGGATCTGTGTCATAGCCTTAGAGTCAAGGAAGTGTCATTGCCTCCTGATTATCACGAAAATCAAACGCAGAATAAATTCTACTCATTTCCCCACTTTGTATGCGCTTGGCATGCTGAAATCTTCTGAAAACTATACTACTGCACTCTGGCTTTTACCAAAACCATTTAAATAGTGAATCAGGAGTTTATGATATAAATGCCAAAGAGACTCTTAGGAATAACAATCATTAGCTGCCAAGATGCAATTATTTTATGCAGTGGGACTATGATCTGTTTATACAGTAGACAATAGTTTCCTCTAGCCCAGTTTGCATAGATAAGTGAATATTTTAACATGGAAAAAATCCAGCCTGACAAAGATGTAGCTGGGGCATCAGGCATTTAATCTTTTGTGGTTAAAATTAGTCAATAGTATAATCAGAATGTGGGTGGCAAGTATTAAACATCATTAGTTATAGCATCATTGAGCTACAATTGACTTTCTAAGCTAAGCTTATCACAGTATCCTTTAACAGTGTGAAGATGGAATAGTACAGACAAATGCAACAAGATCATGATATTTACATAGCAATCTCCCTCTCAACTTGGTTAATTCCATTGACAATTTTGAGTTAAGTACACCACATAAAAGCATGTGTTTTTGTTTCCTTATTAGCATGCAGCAGAGTGGGGTGCCAGGAGGTTAAAAACAAGGCACTTTCCCACTCAAAATAGCTAACAGCAGTGGAGGGAAGCTGGGCTCATTGACAAAGTTCCACACTGAATGAAGATGCTTTTGTTCTTAAAAAGTTTTTCATGAGAGTGAAAGCAATCCTTTGAAGGAAGAAGTCCAGCATGCAGTGAAGAAACAACATTGCTCTGACTCAGAATTTGCCATAAATGTGCTAGTTTATTCCCTCTGTTTCTACCAAGAGCTAAAATTACATTAATGTTTTTTTCTCTAATCATTTTAGCCCACTTTCATTGTTAGATGTCTTCCATGTAGATCCTTTCCCTGAGTATGTCTCTGGTTCAGCAAAGTGGTGAAGGCAGTATGTAACTGTGTGTATCCATCTGACTCCATCAAATTATTTCAAGGGGAGCACTGAAGCTATAACACACCAATTTACTGATATTTAGAACTATAATTTGTATTGAGTTAACCAGGGTTTGCACTTCCTTTAAACTTGTGGCTCTCTGAAACCTTTCTATCTGTTGGAAAATATAATCTTGCAGGCTTCTCTTTTAATACTTGGTGTCTGTAAGGAACATGCTCTCTATCTGACACTAAATTTAGAGTTCTTTTTTCATGTGTCACTCTTTGAGACTTGTCCCTCCTTCTTATTGTTGATTCCTTTGTTAGTCACCTTTCCTCTCTCCTTCATTTTCTGTTTTCCAAAAACAGATTTTTTTGTAGTTCCACAATATCTATATTTATATAACAACAACAACAACAACAACAATCATATGTCGTCAAGTCAGTTCTGACTGTGCAGTTTGCCCAAGGTCACCCAGGCTGGCTCTACTCACAGGAGGCACAGTGGGGAATCGACTTCCCAACCTCTGGCTCCACAGATATCTAAACCACTGAGCTATCTAGCCAACTATCCAGCCAGTTCTACCTCTACCGTTCCACTTCACTAAGCCAAGTAACCCCCCCCCCCCTTTCCCTTGAGGACAGGAAATTTTGGAAACCACTCATTCATTGGGTGATTCATAGGGTCACCATAAGTCAGATGCAACTTGATGGCAAATAACAACAACATTGTCATTATGATGGATAGCTCACTGATTTAGGTATCATCATACTGGACAGTGGTGATGAAAGCTGAACTTCAAATAATTTGCATAGCCAAAAACGTGCCATTCCTGTTTTGATAACTTGAGGCAAACACTGGGAAAGGCGTTTCTTTGTGGATGCCTCTCATACGACCTTCCTATATCATCCACACATGCAAAGGTTTCCCAACCAGAATGAAAACCAAAAGTTTTATGGGGAGGACTCTACAGCTGAACATGGTTATGTAAGGCTGGGCTTTGAAATGAGACAGCAGCCGAAGCAGCAGGATAACAAATTTAATCAATAGAAAAGTTGTTCCCATGCTCCAAATGAAACATGTACGTAAAGAGGACCTAAGCCAGCCAAATACTTACATCAAGTAAAACAGAACTACAAAATTCAAGTTGTGATGCTACAGCATTGAGAACTATTATAGCACGTCTATCAAATGACCTTAAACTTTTGTAAAACTTTTGAAAAAATGTAGTTCAATTCATCATTTAAATTGTGTTTTATTAGAAAATGAAGTGGTACTTACAAAATTGCATTGATTTCAAACAATACAGTCTGATTTATTCAGATTAGCGTTTACAATTCCTGCATTCTTACATCCCTGTTTTTCAATTATTTTATATTAATTCTTTCTTCTTTAATTTGCAGGCAATTGCCATAAAGATATATAATCAGTGAGAAGATATTATTGGGCCAACCAACATTTTTAAGATGTATAAAACTTTTGAACTTTTAAAAAATGATTTTTAATAAGTCAGTATCATTGAATTCTTGAGCCAATAAAACAGTCCATAAATTCTATGCCCCTGTTTTTCCAAGACCAGACCAGGCACTGTCATTTTGAAGTAATTACAACTGACTGATTTATTTCACTACATCATGTTTACAACTATGCTGTTAGTAGACTTTAGGCAAATTACTATTAGGTTAATAGATCTAAAATAAAAAAATGTTGTAATCCAATAATGCAAATGTAAGCATTTAGTTCTCCAGCAAATGTTATCAATGCTGATTAAAATGGAAATACTTAAACGCTGGAGACAAAAGTCCCATTTATTACTGACTCTTCTGTAAAAACCCCTACATACAGTAAAATTTCCACATCAGACTCTAGTTACCAGCATTTTTTGTTTTGCCCTTATTAACTAGTATGGTGTATTGGTTAGACTGAACTTTGGTCCAGGACTGGAAAGACGTGTGTTCAAATTCCAATTTGGCCATGAAGCTCACTGGATGATCCTGGCTCAGTCATAATCTCTCAGAAATTGTGACTGAGATTGTGACAGGGCTGTTATGGGGATAAGAAGGAGGGCATATTCCTTATCATAATCTTATGGAAGAAAGGTGAAATAAAAATTAAAGAAATGTTATTAGTATCAATTATGTCCCAGATAAATAAGAAATTCACCTTTAATTGGGTTTAAATAGGAAAATAGGTAAATAGGAAATGGTTCACCTTTAATTTGTTTCATTTGTTCTATATTACTTCTGAAGCAATCTTAATATTAGTTTTCTTTCACTTTTTTCATTTGCATTTTCTTTATGTTGTATCCTATTTAAGAAAGCTGAGCATTTAGTATCCTCTTGTGGTGTTCCACCCGCACAGGAGGAATTATGTCACAGGCAGTGGCAGACTGCCGCTAATATAAGAGTTGTTTTTTGATTTTATGGTTTGCATGTCTCTATCTTATCGCATGTGAATCACATGCTTCCAAAATAATAATAAAAAGGGGCTCTTCAATTGGCAGTACTCTGCCACTGCCAGTGACTTTCTTATATCAGCCAATCCTGGATAGATGCCTTAGTTCATTGCTTTACTGAAACATGCTGTATGTGGGATTCAGAAACTGTAGCTTTATCAAAACATGGCAGCCAGATTGCTTTTTAATATATGTTTTCAAATCCACATTACACCTGTCTTGCATCAGCAGCACTGGCTTCTGATTCATTCTCAGCCCTAATTCAAAGTGCTGGTGCTTCTCCCTGAAAGCAATTCAAAGCAGTGGGACTTTTAAAGCCCTAAATACCCTGAGGCTAAGAATGAACCCAAAACCTAGCTTAAACCCTTTGCCCCCTTACCCCAGAATAATGACGCGAGACAAGTATTATGGGATAAACATGGGCCACACTTTATTGAATAATCATTATTGCCCACCATAAAAGGGGGGTCCTGCCATAATGCGGAATCAGGTTTTGCACAGAGGTCTCAACAGACCCCTTACCAAACAAATGGGCAAGTCCTTGGCCCCAAGTTCTCACAGTCGTGAAGACAGCGAGAGCCCAGCCAGCCCAAATTTGACCACTCCTGGACCTCGAGCCACCTTCTCCTTGTTGACTGTTGGTCCGGGTGCGGCCCCAGCGGATCTTCCTCCCCAAACACTGTAATTGCACGATCCACAGCGCTGGGAGGTCAGATGAGCTATATATTACCTGTGATTGCGATGGGACTCACTGAAATCTGTTCTATCCGCACTACCCACCACAGCATAGGGACTAGCACCACTAAGTCCCATGTCCGCCAACCAGCTTCTCAAGCTCTAGCAGCAGCCACCCCCCCTGGATGTCTTTAAGGAAAATATCCAAGCCTCTGTCCGAGAGGTGCACTCCAGTGTGCCGAAACAGCTCAGGCCTATCAGCACAGATCTCCCAGTGACCAATCACCGATCCAAGGCCATTGCATACTGCTCTGCACACTTCCCTGTTAACACTCCTCTGCACAGTGTTAACTTGCTGAACATGGCGTACCGCCCTCCACGCGAGCCGAGGGATGAGTGTTGACCATAAAATGCTCATAGCAGGGTACGTCGCCCTCAGCCATCTGAGGTCATGCATCACATCCAAGATCAAGGCCTTTCCGCTATACCTGGCCAGATCATTACCTCCCAAGTGTATTACCAACACATCTGGGGGTTGCAAGCCGAATGCAGCCGCTCTGCAAAACTGGCCCCATTGCATTCCTCGCAGCCCTTTCCATTCGATCTGGGCTCTAGCTCCGAGGCCCAAATTAATCTCCCAGGCTGACCTGGCCACATAGCGTGCTGCCCAAAAAACGTAGCTCTGGCCGTTTACCATGATGTGGAGCCGCCTCACCATCACCACTGGACCTGCAACAACAGACAAAAACCAGGCACCTGCCTAGACAGCTGTTTAATATCGGGATGGTAGCCTAAGACAGCTGCAGTTGAGGCAGCACCAATTCTAAAAGAATGTGTGCCAAACTTCAAGCCTTGAATTCACACCTTATGAAGTGCCATGTCTGTCATTTTCCAAAATTGATACTTTGTCAACAGGGAACCATCCTTGTGTATGAAAAAGAAATCCTGTCCCTGTCCCCTGATTTCCAAATATGCATCTACTGCTCTCACCGGACATAGCTCTGCCACAGAACAAGTTGCTAAAGTAAGCTTGGCACCTCTACCACGCTGGTCGGCCTTGGATCGGCGAATGTGAATTGAAACCGTATTGTGCACTAGCCTAACGTCCTGCCATTGCAAAGCTACTTTGGTCACATCACTTTTGCCTGTAGCTACCACTTCGCTAATCCTTAATGCGCCAAAAAATGTTAGCAACAATGACTGAGGGGGCGAAACTTGAGGAGCTGCACGCTTCTTAGCAACCTGCTTGCCTTTCTTATTACCTTGGCCCTTCCTGGAAGCCATTCTAACCGCGCAGACTCCCCTTTAGGCATCTAGCCTCCCCAATTGGGTTGTGCCCAACTACCTAAGCTCAGCTCAAGCTTAATACTACAAAGTAACTGTATTATACAACACCCCAAATAAGCGTCAGTCAATAGGTCATTTAATAATGTAGAAAATTAATGTCAGGAATTCAGCTAAAGCCCTTTTGCCGAGCCTCTCCCAGCTGCTGCCCAGGTTCAACTAAGCTCCTTCACTATCCCCTTCCTTTAATGACTTAAGTTTACCAATCTTCATTATTATTATTATTATTATTATTATTATTATTATTATTATTATTATTATTATTATTATTATTATTATTATTATTATTATTATTATTATTGTTGTTGTTGTTGTTGTTGTTGTTGTTGTTGTTGTTGTTGTTGTTGTTGATCTATTATTATTATTATTATTATTATTATTATTATTATTATTATTATTATTATTATTATTATTAACAGGTCAGAACCCACTGGATTAATTCGTCCCACCCCTAATGGGTGGAACCCAACTCCAATGAAAGTTAATCACTTATCTATAAATGCCTGCTATTTAACCAGCGCTATCTAATTAATCAATATAAATTTATTTATTTATTTATTTATTTATTTATTTATTTATTTATTTATTTATTTAAATTCCAATGCGCAGGCACTTTCAGCCTGATCCTGCTGGCCAGGAGGGCTGTGCACCCACTTGCAGAGCAGAATTACTTGTTACAACTCGAGGCCAGCTGGCTTTTAACAATAATACATTTCTCTCCTTTAATTTTCCTTTTTTTTAAAGTACCTATAAATTAATTTTAATTCAATTAATATATTGCCATGTGAAAGAATTAATTACTAAACCTAATTAAAATTACAGCCAACGTCCTTCAATAAGCCTAAAGTGGCGCCCAGGCCCCTGCCTGGCCAGGCCCGAGCAGCTGCGCCTTTCTGCTCAATGCGATCTCAACACCCCACCTTCAAACGATAAAACACTAAATAAAAGAAAAATAAATTCTTCTGTTGAGACAGCTCCTTAATTCGGGAGCTGAGACTCAGTAATCAAACTGTAGGGGTGTGTGCCAATGCAAATCCCCCCTTCGAAG
Source organism: Intellagama lesueurii (assembly GCA_037013535.1). Taxonomy (NCBI): domain Eukaryota; kingdom Metazoa; phylum Chordata; class Lepidosauria; order Squamata; family Agamidae; genus Intellagama; species Intellagama lesueurii. Next base: position 49,457,588 of record JBAJHW010000003.1, on the reverse strand, counting down.
CAGCGAGATCACCCACGCAGCAAAATCGGAGCTACACAGTTTAAAATTAGCACAGGCAGCAGAGCTCTGTCCTCGTCTGTTGACAGCAAGGAAGAGGCTGAAGGGAGGGGGGAACATCCCTTAAATACCTAATTCCTTCCCCCCCCCCTTCCTGGGTCACTCTCGTGAGACTTCCCACGTCTCGCGATATCCCGGGAAGGAGGCAATGGTGTCCCACACTGACAAAGCAGGGCTCGCCAGTGGACCAAACATTCTCTGGCTTCCTCCACAAATGGCAGTAGAGCAAAGTGAGAGCTGGGGCAGCATCTTTTTTAACCATAAAATCTGCCTCCCTGAAGTTTCCCTTACCTTTCTTCTGTTGAGATTTGTATGGCATACACTGTGCATTCTTTTCTACACCAAGAGGTAGAGAAGATACTTGAATTTGTCTGCCCCATTACATGGAAGCTCAACTCCTGCCTGTGTTGACTGATAAAAACTAGCAAAAATGGATTAGGGAATGGTAAATACTTCATTTTGCCATCATTTCTCCTTGCCAACTGCGGATGTGCTGGATCAATATCTGAATGCTGGATGAAGGCTAATAAACTGATGTTGAACGTTGATAACATAGTGTGTCTGTGACTGAGTGGGCAACGCATTCTAGATCATGTTGCACTCCCCTTGAAGAAACAAATATATAGCTTGGGGTTACTCCTGGATCCATTTCTTATCACTGGAGTCCCAGGTGAACTCCACATCTTGCAGTACCTGGCACCACCAGTTATTACCATTCCTGACAGGAACAACTTGGCCACAGTAGTTCATGCTGTGGATCTAAAATAGAAGGTTCAGTGTGCTTACATTTCAGACTGTTACACTTTTTCTGGGGGGGGGCACTTGCCTCCGAACTAGCATTTTGTCCCAGGGAGTAAAAATCTGCCAAAGCACTCTAATGGCAACGTGGTAACTATGCTTGGTAGAGAATCCAGAGATAGATATAATGTATAGGCAATTCTCCCAACTGGTAACCTTGCTTCCAGAAATACACCCAGGCAAGTATCATCAATGTTTCATTCCTAGTGACAACAAAATGTACGAAGTGCCTAACTGAATATTAAAGCCAGTCTGAACTGAGAAAAACTTGGTTCTTCTCACTTCCGACAACAGGTTACAAGAGCAGAAGGCACTTTGAAGTGCACTTACAAGGAGAAAAGAAAAAGGGGAAAGGTGGCAGCAGGAAGATAATTTCAAACCCATGCAGTCAAAGCTGTATAAGAAAGAACACATTCATCAATCCACAGGGTCTCACTGCTCTGATGAACCCTCAACAGGGTCTCAATAGCTGGGTACACAGAATTGCTCTGGAACTTCACTGATGGTCCAGCTATCAATTTTCTTCTCCTATGCCACTTCCTGGCTGGTCCACCTCAGGGACAATTGGAGGTATCTTGCTGCACTGTGTCATTCCACCCCCCAGTTCATTTTGCAATTTTTCTCCATACACAGCACACATCCTCAGTCCATATACTAGTAGTCTCCATTAAGGAAGTTCTACCTACCTTGCAAGCACCTTATGAATATCCCAATGTAAAACGCCTGGGAGAAAGATCTAAACTGGAAGGCTTTGAGGCTTAGGTAGATTAAACTTCCTGTTCCCACCCTATGGCTGGTTGGGAACTGTCTTTCTGAGCAGGAAGCTTGGCCAAGCTAAGCCTCAAAGCCTTCCAATGTAGGCCTTTCTCCCAGGTGCATCACATTGAGGTGTTTGTAAGGTATCTGCAAGGTAATCAGAAATTCCAGAATATAGAATTATGATATTCATAGTGTTGAAAATCTAAGAATCCAACCCCTGTTTTCCATTGCTGAGCTGGGATTTGAAGCTAGGTTTCCTGATTTCTAGTCTGACACTCCTGACCACTATGCTACACTGACTCTCCAATGGACTAGAAATATTTTAACAAAAACAGATATATAGGTAAATTGTTTTGGCTTTCCACCCCTTAATTATCACTTTCCTTTATTGTTTTTTTATGTGTTTAGATTTTGAATTTGTGAAGTATTTTCTGGTTCAAAAGGTGGAATATAACGTATTTTTAAAGAAATGCCCACAGACATGATGTGTTACACTGTAGAAATCTTGAAGATACGAATATGGGACATTTTAACACACTAATGATACTGGAGGCTATTTTATGCCATTTAAGACCCATCAAACTGCAGGGCTCAGAATTCCATTGCAAAGCATGTATTATTGACAGGTTATCCACACAGTGTATCAGCTGAACCTGTGTGAGGCTGAGTAAAAGAGAGATTCTAATGTCTTCTTTTTCCTCATATTACCTTTTCCATAATAAACAGCTATTGTGAAGATTTATAATTATTTAATCAACCTCCTTCATTGCCTTTGAAATGTGATAACTATAAATACAATTGGCAGATCAGACCTGGATAGCATAGGAAGCAAATGCAACAGAGCACACTTCTGGGAATAAACGTCCATATACAATATAGTGACTTCTGTGTTTCTCCCTGAAGAAATAAAGGAAATATATTTGTAGCCATGCAATATTTATTTTCAGCTAGTTGTCACAATGGGAAAAATTGCAGTCTTATCAAATCTGAATGGTGCCATAAATAAAAGAACTCAGAAAGAAAAGCTGGCTAATAGGCAAAAGAACGTGTCGGATGTCAGCTATTGATCTGCTTACTCATGGCTGACTGGCTGCTTTCTGCATTAAGCTATGTGAGATCTGATTGTAAACCCTACCTAGAAACACTTGCCTTGCCATCGTTCAGGATTAGAGGTTACATATTACAACCAGCAAGCTCTGAACAAAATTACTTTAGGCTGACATTCCAAGCATTCCGACTTCCCTTTGTTTCCCATAAATTTAGTCTTTATCGGGATTCTGGATAGCAGCTAGTGTTTGTGACTGAATTTCTAGCACCCATATTTTAATCCTTAACTAGCATTTGGGAGCACCTATTGTTCCAGGTCAAACTTAATATTGGGAGGCTGATGGAAAACCATTAGGGTCAGACCCTCTTATTGCAAAAGAATTGGTTGACTGGGAAGCTTAAGTCTCTTCTAAGAGTTCAGAAGTTTCATAAGGTGAAAGAGATCACCATGTGGGGAGCCTTAACTTTTTCCAATCTTTTTTTTTTTTGCTTTAATTTGTTTTCAAACAGTCATATTAACTAGGGAAGCTGGATCTCCTAAGCATCAAAACATCAAATGTCTTTGGAAGTGAGCACAAACGTGAAGTATAGACTACTTGATTATGGCATGCTTTACCTTGAGAAGAGGAAAAATACCTCAAGCAGTGAGAAGAGGATGTTGTAGAAGCACAGTTTAGTGCTCCAATAGTCAGTGTTGTTTCAGAAGCTTCTGGAAGCAGCACAGTAGATAGGACAGTATCAGAAGATAAAGAGAGTGCAGCAGATGTGAAACTCATTTGTCTTAAGGAGAGATGCAGGTTGAAAAGATTAGAACAAAAGTACAGCCAGCATTCAAGATTGTCTGAATGCTAATTGGAAACAACTGGATACCAGAGAATGGTTGGCAGGGAACTAAAAATTCTGTATGTGCTACCAGCACAGCCGTTATAGGACACAATATGGAAGTTTGCCTCCTTCCTGCTGTTCTATGCTGCCTGTTGAGATTCCCAGAACCTTTGGTAAATGGACTGCCAACACGTTTAGTTTTGTCTGTTCCTTATTGTGAAAGTGACTGATCTATTTCAACTGAGTTAATGGCTTGAGCCACAGACAGGATTGACCTTCTTCTTGTGAATAAGGATGGGCTTAAGATGACTTGTGGTGTGATCAGATGGCTGAAAAGACACATGTCCAATCACACCAGAAAGGATTGCTCTGTTGGGAGTGATGTGACCCTTAAAGTGTCCCTTCTGTGTGCCAGGAAAGCACTCCAGCCCTGCCCCCAAAAGTAGGAACTGCACAGCTGGACCAAAAATCCAGTTTGGGCATGGATTGGGGTCAAGCTGGAGTCCAATTCCCTTTATGTCATGTGATTACCAGGAAATAGATTGTTCCACAAGTCACCAAAATGAGATTTATTTCCCTATGTGATCATACCCTTAGCCCAGTGTTTGCTGCCAGACACATTACAGACTACTGCTTGCTTATGTCACAACATCGTTGCCCAAGGTCCTACCAGACTAGGGGGTCCAGCTATATAAACTGTTCCATGGAACGGGGTCTTCATATTTGTGTGTGGCTGAGTCACTCTTGTTGGGCTTTCACTACAAGCATGTTGTCCCATAAAAAATAAAAATAAAGTGCTGCACCAGCTGACTCTTGGGCTGAATCATGTCAATGTAAATCATTCCCACAAAGTGAGAGTGATAGTCAGCTCAGCAACTCAGATATTAATGCCCAGGTTGCAGAACACCTACTGGCTATTGCTGCTGCTGTTTAATGTTCATGTCCCCAGACAGGGCATTTTAGGTAGAGTCACGGTTTTGTTACAGAATTGTCTGTTTGTTATAGGGTTGTCTGAAGATTTCTAAATAGGCATGTGCATTGTCTTTGGACAAGTGTGTCTGTGTGTCTGTGTACCCACATAGCTGGATAGCTCAGTGAGTTAGGTACCTGGCTATGGAGCTGGAGGTCAGGAGTTCTCTGTGTCTCTGTGAGGAAGAGCCAGCCTGCATAGCCTGGTGCAAGTAGGCTGCCTCTTTCTCCCAGGAGGCCCAATGGGAATCAAATAGTTCTACAGCACCCCCAGAAGAAGAGCATGGCAAAACACCTTTGAATACTCTAGGAAACTTGGAAAGGGTTGCTATAATTCAGAATCTATTTGACAGCATGTAATTAATTATGTATGCATATCCCCTTGCAGCCACTCTATCAGCTGTTTCTTGGCACTGTAGAGTAAAGAGGAAGACTTGCATTGCTATTTCGATAGCTTTTCTGCATTCTGGAATACACTTCCTTTTTTTTCCTCACTCCACTTTATTATACATCATTGAAATATTGTCACACCATTAGGCTTGAGTGCAAGGATGATTGTTGTATGGACTTTGAGGGGACAGGTCACACATAGTGCAACACTATGTTGGTGTGTCCTAGGGTGCAGTCTGGTTGGGATGTGCTTCTCTACCACCTTCTTCTCCCTCTAGCTCTCCCCTTTATGCCCATTCAGTATCTCTCACTCAGTCACTCACTCACTCACTCACTCCTGCCTGATGAGCCCCAGAAAGTGCTTGGCTTCCCTTTTCACCCTTCTTTGCTCCAAGAGGTGGAGGATTTTTGGCAGGTGGAGCTCACAAAAGGGATGAGGTTTCATCCCGAGCTCCCATTCCCCTCTGCCTCCATGGCTACCAACCTGCTGTCCCTCCCTATGTGGACTCAACACACATGAAAAGCCGGGACAAACATTTCCTGGGCAGAAATTCTCCAGGACACAACAGCCGGGCTTCATTGCCCATTGCCACTGCCTGCTGATCAGCGTCCTCCTCTCCACCTCCTAAAGACCAGGAAAAGCATTCTTAAAGGGAAAGAAGCAGCCACGCTTTTCACAAGCACCTTTGCAAGCACATCTTTCCTCCCTCCTTCCGGCCACCTCTGCTGGTTATTCCAAGGTGCAATTTGCAGTGACAGGGGTGTACATATGCAGAAATGAATAAAATAAATCAAGTTTCACATGTGTACTATTTTAAACAACTCTCTAGCACAACAATATTTTAGCTCGTGTTATACCTATAAAACATGGGATTACTTCCCTGGCAAAGTAATCCAGACTTGTGTTTGCATAATGGAGGCACTCTTATAAAGCTTGATTCATTTGAAGGTAAATGTAATTTAAAATGAGTTTCTTTTGCCTGTGTTATCAAGGTCTTGGTCGCTGGTCCAAGGCAAACAATGGTGGCTTTCTTGTTGGAAGTAAGTTAAAATAAAAGCAGCACACTTTGCTTTTAAAATATATTTCCATCAATCACTGTGATGTATACAAACTTATGAAGCACAAAAATATAAGTCAGAGAAGGATGACACTCACCTGAGAAGGAAGGAATGACCAGAAAGGGATATGGGAGAGAGGAGAGCTTCATTTTATTTCTTATTCCCATATATAACAGGACACAATCCTATCCATATCTTTCTAGGATGAAAGCTATTAACCCAACTGAAGGCTACTTATAAGTAAACTTTTATAGGAATCAGGTTGTAAAAGACCAAGCACAGCCAGATAGTTGCTTGATGCTAAAGGAATCACATCAAGTGTGGGAAATTTTTAACATCTGTAAATCACCACCATATATCAATCTTCCTTCTCCATTTCATTAGACTACACTGAATGAAGGATACTCAGTGTGGTGTAATGAATATAGTGATGAAGTCAGGATGCTTGGGCTCCAATCCCCACTCAGCCATTGAAGCTCACTGGGGCTGTAGAACTGGTAAAACCACTCCTTAAAATATCTCACTTACCTTGAAAGCCCTATTAGGATCACTATAAGTTGGTTCTGAACTGATGGCACATAACAACAACCCGTGAATGAAGGGGTTCACCATTTAAGATGAGGATGGGAAAAGCTGTTTGCATTGCTCTTAGCTGAATGTGAAAAATCTCATAGGGCTTCAAATTTCTTCTCATGCTGTCTTATTCTGTCAAGACAGTCTAAATTGGTAAGAACAAGAAGTTTAGCATTCTTATTCTTTCCATGCCTATGTTGCACTGGCTGAAATCTGTTGCATCAGAAGGAGCACTAGAGTAGGCCAACTGAATCAGTTGGGATTTGGTCAGTTGACTCCTCCTTAAGTTCCATTGTTTCAAATGACCCTAGTAGCAATAGGATTTCAGCCATTGTTATATTTTGCTATCCTGCACAAGCCAAACAACTTGGTAATGCTGCAAAGCTTGTAGTCCTTTTTCATACCAATGGCCACTGCCCTCACCCTGCTCACCAAGTTCTTGATGTTTTTAAAAATGTTTTTGTAAAAATAGGAACAGTATTTTAGAGAATAAAATGATACTGAATTGTAACGGTCATGACATCATGGAATTTCTCTCTGGCTGGTGTATTGAGTGTGGCGTAGTGGCTAGAGTGATGGACTCAGACTCTGGAGAGCACAGTTCAGATCTCTGTTCAGCCATGGAAACTCACTGATAAAGTGGAACCGGTAAAGTTGCACTGTACCAGTTCAAGTAGAACTGGTAAAACTATTCCTTAAATATCTCACTTATCTTGAAAGCCCTATTAGAGTCGCTATAAGTCAGTTCTGAATTGACAGCACATAACTTAACTCCCTGAGCATGGTGCAATTGGTATTTTATGTAGCTGGTTTTAAACAGAATACATTGTAATTCAAATCTTAGACCTTAAATGTTGTTACATTAGGGGCATTGTTGTGAATTTTGTCTGTGAAATGAAATAAACTTATTTTGTCTCTTTCCTCAAACTTAAGCTTGCTGAACAGTGTATCATTGGGAAAGGAGGGGGTGATAATCAGCACGTCCTGCAACCTATTAGGCAATTTAACGTAATTATAGTAAGGTGCAGTCTTTCTGTTTGGGCAACAATAGAGATAAAATTGCTCTGGCAGGCTTATGACTGGCCCAGATCAAGAAGCACCAGTAATAGAGTTTGTTGTAATGAGAGAAGGAACAGGGAAAGCTTTAAGGAGGGATACCATTACAGAACAGGTGGCTTGTTCTTGCCATGGGAGGAGTAAGCATTGAGTAAGTAATGAATGCAGCATAAAATTTCCAGATGAGATCCAACTGGAGAGTAAGGCATAGAAGTGATGCAATGTCAGGCTTTAAGGGAGGAAAACTTCCTAAGTGAGCAGTCATGAAAGCCAACAGTAGGCTACAACCAGAATACATGTAAAGCTTAACCCCAGGAAATAAGAAGTAGAAAGAAACTCTGGTAGGAGGAGTTTGTAAGCACAACCTGACCCCTGTGCATGGAAAAATGAAGTACATCTATCACTCTGATTGAATGTTCACATGTAATAATTTTCACATGTAGCTTCCTGCTATTTACACACATGCATTGATTCCAGTTGGGGGCACCTGGAGCACCCCCCCCCCATCTTTCATAGGCCCCATTAATCCCATGGGTTGCTCTTCAAGACTCATTGGGGTGATGTTGATGAACCCCTTTGCCCAGAGCAGTATTCCACTCCTGTTGGTAGTAGTAGTAGTAGTAATGACAACGATGACAACAACAACAACAACAACAACAACAATAACAACAACAACAACAACAATAACAACAACAACAACAACAACACTGGAAGGGACTCTATGGATCACTGAGTCCAGCCTCTCTCAAGGAAGCACAGTGGGGACATAAACTCCCAACCTCTAGCTTTGCAGCCAGAGGCCCAAGCCACTGAGCTAAATTAGAATTATATGTATGAGAATAAAAAGCCCACAGACTTTCCTTTGAGTTAGATTTTTTTAAACAATGTTTTTCACTGCAAAATCCATCTGGTTGCAACTGCTCTCTCATTTTTGCTGCTGCTTATTTCCTGCTAAATAGTTCCGCTAAGGAAGGGAAGAGAAGCTGATGGATATGTAGTTGGTTCTCCAGAAACTCAAAAATTCCTGGCACTTTTTAATGCTGCCTTCTCCACGCAGGAACTTTGATTGAAAATGGGCTATTAATGGGAAATAATAGCATTTAAGCATTTCAGGGAACAAATGTATTGGGGGGGGGGAGTAATAACAGAAGAATTCTAAAGAGTTGTCACTTTTCTGTGTGCAGGCTTTCTTGTGAACAGCAAACTTGGTGGACAGTGTCACTGAACAGTAATTTGCAGGAATTCTGATTTCTGATTTTGGCACAGAAAAGGAATAATGGCAGTCTTCAAAGGCTGTATGGGAATAGTAAACTGCAGAATTAGATAAGCCATTGCCTTGGATCTTTTGCTCTTACAAAAATGACTGAAATGTGATCCCTTTGTAATAATGATGCTACCATTTCTTTTTCTTTTTCACACAGGCTATATCTGTTTTTGCAATTGAGTAAGCCAAAACTAGGTGCTGTAGATCTCATCTTTCCAGCACATGGGTCAACATATTTTCAAAAGTGGGTACATTTAACTAAGACAGCAAGCCTGCATGTGCTTCTGTTGGAGTAAATCATACTAAACAGTGTGAGTCTTACTTCTGAGTAAATATCCAGCATCTCGCATAGCACTTTTACTTTGAAGAAAATCATTACTGAAGCTGAGTCAATTGTTTGGGGGCAGATGTACACAGGCACCTTGCAATAATTGGAATAATTATTTGCTAGAGTAGGATTTTCAGATACTGAACTTCTTTGCCAATGAAAAGAAATTAGCAGTAATGTCAACAGAAAACAAACAGTAGCTTTAGAACAAGCTGACTTATATTATACAGTGAAGCTGTCCTTTGAAACTCCAAATGTCTCTGAAACTTATGCTGTCCTCAAAAAAGAAAGGAGGAAAAAAATTGAGAAAAGTTCAGACTACAGGAGGTTTTCATCTACAGTGTAACAAATTATTTAGAAACATCATCCTGAGAAAAGAGAAAGGTGTAGAAATAGAGAACAGTATCCATTTCTCTATAATTAATCTTGTCTTTTGCCTGCCTTTTGATGTTGATCTTTTGCTGATGGGTTACACTGTTAATCTACTTAACAGCTTCTCCCAAGGGTTATTCTTTGCTCCCCGGTTTTTAAAAGATTTCTTAGGCCTGCTCAACTAGCCTTACCTGCCTAGGCATGAATACGTACACATCCACAAGCTTACAATCACAACTGAGAAGCTCATTGCCTTCTATCAGTGCCTCCAGTTGCTCATAGAATTTAAATCCAGATTTAAAAGCCTTATATTTTTGCTTCCACTCGCAATGGGCTAAGTTTTTTGTTCTACAAATATGTGGCTATGAAGAAATTACATCTCATATTCTCACTCTTTTCTAAATTTAAACTAACTGGTATTTTATGAAAGGAGGTGGAGTAAGGGTTTTTTTTTTGCTTTTAGGGTTATATTGGTAGAAAAAAGAAACAAAGCGATCTGCTCATGGCTGAAAATGTAGCACTGCCTTTGCCTAAGTAGAAAGAATGCAAACAAAGATGAGAATGGAAGAGGCCAGGAGAACTGGGCAACCATTTTAGAAACCTTAGACGTCAACACCAAGCAGTTTATTTGGAGAAGTGCGGAGAGTATTGTCTGTTCAGCCCACTGAACAAAGACTTCTGACCCTTCCGAATGAAACTTGAAACGTGTCACTACGAAGATATGGCACATCTGCATTCCATTAGTCGGTAGGAAAGCACATCCCCTACACTTTTCCTAAGCATCAGAGGTGCTTTTATCTGTAGCACTCCTTTGTCCACTTATATTATGGGTGTGGAATGGGTGGACCTTCAGCTGTTGTTGGACTTGCAAGTCTTGTCAGGTCTAGCCAGCACAGATAATAGTGAGGCATGTTGAAAACTGCAGTCCAGCAGCATCTTGAAGGGGTATACTCCTTACTCTTAACTGCCAGTGGGTATCACAGAAGCCTGGAAATGGTGATAGGGCTTCAAGGAGCAAGACAGTATGTATTCCTGCCAAGCAAGCAGCCAAACAAGCCTCACTGGTAGTGTTAGAACAAATAAGAGTATTCAGATCAGTATTTGGAAGGGATAACAAGAATCTGATGAGGGAAAAATACAGGGCATAAAGGTATGTGGCTGTCTTTCACCATCAGACAATCTTCATGATACAGCATCGGCCTTGCGTTTCTTTAACTAATAGTGACCATTGGTGAACTAGTCATTTTGAGAACTAGAGATGGGATTATATATAGTATTTATCTGTACTGATAAATTGTGTCTATGACAGAGAGATGCACGAGTAGACTTAGACGGTTTTTATGTTACTTTGTTGTAGTGAGAAACTAACACCTATGAAATTGATTTTATGATATATCTGCATGGCAGGTTCACAGCCTATTGATTAGACACTTCTGTGCAAAACTGAAGGTAAAAGACCAGTTTTAGGATGCTCTAATACTCATCATTGAATATATATCTCATCAAAGCAAAACGTGTTGGTGCTTTCAGTTCATCATTAAATTACATGAGAACTTATGACCACCCAAGAGTCACTGTAATATAAGCAAGACTAAGGTTAATATAATGGTGCTAGCAAATAATGAATGAAACAAAATAATGATTCTTGCAAATAATGAAATAAGGTAATACAGTGCCAAGCCCATCCACTTCATGGGTACCAACCCCCTAGATGATGGCTAAAACTGAGGAAAGGTTTTCTGCACACATCTCAAACTATAAATATTAAGCCAGAAGCGGCTAGGCTAAACCTATGGAGAACAAAAACAAGCCACCCTGCCAAATGGATGAATGCTGAAGAGTGTCTCCCATCATAACAAGATTCTAGCTGGACCATCTGGAAGTCACTTAATAGTCTTTCAAGAGAAATAGGAAGATCAAAAAATAATCAAGTAAAATGGGGCTATTTGGATACAGGACAAATTTTCTGTGACTGGAGAAATTCAATCAATGCAGGACATGTGCATGCCATTTATGCCCCAACATGTGTACAAAAGAAGCTCTAGCAAGTGGCTGAGACAACACTATTGAAGAAGTCCGCTTCTGGTCAAAAATAATCTAATTATCTTAACATTTTAATTCATTTTAATTTTACCTATATTTCATATCCATCCATAATTTTAAATTGTGGAATGCTCTGATACAAATAAAGAAATAATACCATGGCTAGTTGAACTGTAAAAAGAATGTGGGATTATCGTATTTGGTGGTACTTTAAAAAATCATCAAATTATCCAAAGGCAAACACCATCGCTGCAGTTTGTCATGGCAACATCCAAGATACTACCAACCATTTTTAGTAGAAGATGACCCATATCCCTTATATTTCACATCTACTTCTACCGAGTGCTAATTGCTACACTAACCATTTCCTTGCCTTCAGAAAGGTCAAAAGGCTGCCGTGTAAAATGTAATGATATAGACATGAAAATGTGCAAAGAATACAAAAAACCAAGCTGCGACACTCAAGATACCATTGAGCAGATAATACTTGCAGTAAATATCCAAGGGAGTATGTGGTTTGTTTGTTTTCTAAAATTCATATGTGAAATACATGGCTACTTTTAGGAAGATGGTATGCAAGAATTACTAGCTTGGGGAAAAGAATTATTGAAAGAAAGAATACAGCCAATTCAATATACAAGATGAGTCCAGCACTAGAAATGGTTGTGGGGCCTGTGTGATGCAACTGTTGGACTAGGACTTAGGAGACCTGAGTTCAAATCCCTGTTTGGCCATGTCATTGGTAAAAGCTCTCTTTAAATATCTTACATACCTTGAAAATGGTATAGGTGAAATGCAACTTGATGCCACACAATGTAAGAATATAGCATAAATGGTTCTGGAACTTATACACCATTCAATAAGCAGACAGGCAAGTTAATTGTATACAAAGGTCAATTTGAATCAAAGGAACTTAAGGAGGAGTTGACTTGCTAAATCCCCGTTGGTTCAATGGACTATTCTAGTGAGATCTACTATGCTAAGCAACAGGATTTTGGCCAATGTGTATCATAAAATCAGAGCAGAAACTGGTACTGCTACCCCCAAGTTATTTCCAAAGAAACATGGACAGGATAATAGAATCACAGGAGCTGGAACAGTCCTTAAAAATAATCTACTCCAACCCATTGTTAGAGCAGGAAATCTATTCTTGTTACACCCATTATACGAGCTCAAGAAAAAACAGCTGTCATACTGTAATGAATTGTATATTTTTGAAACACGTATCTTTCAGAAAACAATTAGTGAACAAACCATTTACTTGTCATGTATAAATTCAATACAGAGTACAGATTCTGAAAAGTATCAAATGTTTATTTGTAAATGGAAGGACACATGGAAAGGATCTGATTTCATCTGAGCTATTTAAGTGTGGAAAACGTAGCCTTTTAATAATCATCTTTGACCTTTGTCCTAAATAGCTACATCAAAAGAGTGATACAGAACACAACTGGTACTAAAATTGAAAGGTAGTATAGGAACAAAAGCTTTTATGAAACATCTGTCCTCCAAACCATAGGAACAGTTTGTTTTTTTGCCAGTGATTTTGGAAGGTCACAAATAACATGTTGTTTTAGTATTCCCCCTAAATAAAGAGTATTCAGTTTTTCCCTTCCCAAATACTCCCCTCCTAGTTGTCATTTCCTACATGTGGAAAAAGGTAAATCTGCTGAAGAAACTTTAATGCTCATGTGTGGAGACTGCACACAAGCTACCCAGAAGCAGGACTATATTCTCTGTAAACTTTCCCCTTTCCAGATGTAGAAAAGGGAGAACAGATAGGGGAGGAGCTATGTGCTTCCTCTAAGCATGGTGAGTAGAAAATGAATGAATACTTCTATAGGTGCAGTGTTGGGGTTACTGTCATGTTATTGTGAAATAATAACAAAAAGGACTGGTACATCCACTGAAGCTGTCAAGCAAGGAGAGACGGTAGTCTCAGGATGTAAAATGGGTATCAATACTTTATTCAAAGATAAGCACAACACGTTTTGGCTATTGCACTTTTAGCCTTCTTCAGGGGCACTGATATTATGCTTATGTAGAATCTGTCTCGGAGGATATTTTTGTGGACAATCTCTCACTCCTTTTTGGATAAATGGTGAAATAATGCCAATACTAATAATAAAAACCACACTGCAAATGGGCCAGCCTTGTGTTCTCAGTACCTTTCAGTATGGCAAGAAGGCATGGACTATTTCTGGTTACCAGAAGAAAAAAAAAACCCAACAAGACAAGACAAAACAAAAACAACAACTTAACAAAAAATAGCTTCTGTCTTTACTGTCTACACCAAATTTCTGACATTATCTGGCAAGCATAGATCATTGATACATATGCCCCATTCCTGGAAAATCTGCCAAGCATCTCTTCCCTATTTTAAAACAGCGAGTGTTGTTTGGTTTGAGCAGATACATAGAATGCAAGAGGCATTCATAGAAAGAAAAATATTTTTGTGGTAAAACTCTGGATGACAAGAAACCCAAAGGTCACTCTAAGCCCTCATATCAGGACATGTATAAATGTGACTTGGGAGACTTTTGCTATCTCCGAGTGGGAAGCTTTGGCAAGTGATAGGGCCATCTGGCACCACAGATTTTGGCTTGGCACATAGTAAGCTATGAGAAGCGGCTCCTGCAGTTCCAGAACAAGTTCAAGTGCAAAATCTGACACCTGCATCAGCTCCAAAAATCTGACACTCCAGAAGTAGAATCTTTAGTGTGATTCAAATTCATCCACATCTTCAAAATGGATGCTGCAAATCTATCATTTTACAACCATGATTGTGCCATTAATGAAAAGGCTTTGTTGTTCTTCTTGAACTCTTATGGAAACTATTTTATATGGTTATCACTGACACACTTTATGTGTCTTCCAGCTGCCTAAACAGTGAGATAAACAATGCAGTGCAGACATAAGCATAGCTGCATGGTTGTATAACAACTCCCTATGTGGTTACTTGGCCATTCTACTGGGCCTCTCTATTTAAGAGACATATAGTCGTGGTTTTGATAATTTTGCTCTGTTTGGAGGAAGTATATGGATATTATTTAGGACCCATTAATACATGGAATAAATTGAGACTCTTCTTCAATGGTTTAGGATGCTGTATACGAGCAACAAGTTTAATGCACTTTAACCCCCTCCCCCACTATAAAGATTTGTATTTATAAGTAATTGATGGTCACTCCCATTTACATTAGAAAACGTAGCCAGAAGTGTGCCAGAAACAGACTGTTGATGGGCATGTGTACCCAGATAGTCACCGACACTGGCAATGCACCTGCAAAGCTGCTTAGAAGTCAGATGCTGGGTGGGATCCTGCTGCTGATGTTTCCACTGCCAGCTTGTTCCGTATCCGTGTCACATACAATTGGTCAATCTGTACACTGCCATTGTAGATTGATGGATTGTTATGCATTACTGCTCTGACTGGGTCTTTGTACTACTTGTGTTCACCATCTCTCAGAGTGGTATTTGTTTGTTTCTTTTTAATATTTGTATACTTGTTGTTTTAGCTTTAATATTGTCTTTAAATGATGTAAGCTGCCTCTTTATAATCACTGTTTTTAGCTTTAAATATTGTCTTTCAGTGATGTAAGCCGCCTTGTGACCCTTTTAAGGAAAAAGGTGGGGTAAAAATATTTTAAATAAATAGCCATTGTAATCTCTAGTCATCTGTGGATTGTCTTCTGATATACTAGCCCTAATGTGCACATCACTCATGCATACAGCAATCTGTTACAGGAGCGGGGCCCTGTCCCTGATACCATGCTCCTTGATATGTTTTCCTCCCCTTGCACACCCATTTGATGTTGAACATGGAGGTCTGAATGCTCATGCATTGGGGCTTCATACCTTGTGGACAGTGCAGGTATCCAGGCCACATGGTGTCTCAGCTGGCAAGCAGCTCAACATAGGAAGTGGAGAAGCATAGCTAGCAGAGGGGTATGATGTAGGGGGTGGATCTAGAAGGATGGTCCCATGCCTGCACCTATGTGTGAGTGTCCTCTACAAGAGTAACATATACATAGAGCTACTGTCAATAAGCGTTAACTCTGCATAACAGAACAGCAGGGAAGTGTAGTGACAGACACCACACAGAGTCTGTTTTTCAGGATGGAGACAAAGCATTTCTATGGCCATAAGGAAGGACAATGTTGGGAACATGTAAAGTCTAAGCTTCAAAATTAATGCTTGGCCTTATTGCCTAATTATCCCTGTATAACAATCACATAGCTTCTAAGACCCACATGGATGGATTCTGCATTTCTATAGTTGTTGGTGAGGCAAGCAGTGAAGTCGTTTCACCAATTTTATTGCTTAGTTTTTACCTACCTGTTTTTATGTTTTGATTGCTGCTGTATTTGACACTATTGGTCAGAGTAAGCACTCTCTAGTAACATGGGGAAAGGAAATCAATAAATTAAAATGAAATGAAATAATAAAAGGGCACAGAAAAGATTGTTATTTTTCACCACTGAGTAAATCCAAAGAACGTCTCCCTCCAGAGCAGAACTTAGACCCAGAACAGCAACAGCACTGCAACCGGGTACCCGTGCATTAACAACAGGACTCTGCTTTCATTGGGCATTTTGCCGAGAGCTGAAAGCCGGGCTGACATGACCCCGAGAGAGGAGGCCAGCTCAGTTCACATCCGAGGCTTCCTGATGGGCTGTTTTCTACCTCTCGGAGCATTTCCGTTGACACGCATTGGCATTTGTGGACGCTTCTGCTTTTTCAGTCCTTCCACACGTGCCTCTCCCTGGCCATATCGTTTTGGTCCTCTGCCACTCCCGCCCTCGCGTGTATCCCCCGGGTTCCCCCCCCCCATCATCCGCACAGCGAATGTCAGTCGGCTCTCCGTCCCCTCGCTTCGGCGACGCAGCGAATTATCCTTTTAAGACTCTTCTGCCGCTGCTCCTGCCGCCGGCAGCTCGGTGACCCATTTTCCCAAGCGCTCGCTCGCTGCTTCTCGAGTGGGCACCGTTTCAGGCCGCTGGGCGCTCGCCTCGCTTCCGACCGCGAAGTCGAGCCACATCCACTTTCAGAACCACCTTTGGACAGCGACTTCGCTCCTGCCGCCTTTCCACACCTTTTATTCTTTCTTCCAGAGCGTCCATTGGCTGGCAAGAAAACGCCCCCTCCGCGTTTCCCATAGGCTCGAGGAGACGCCATTCCGAAGTTGAGGCAGAGAAGGCGGGAACTGTACGCGATAAAGTCTCCTTCAAATCCGGCGACCCTCCCGGAGCTGCCCCCACATCCTTTTATTTTCCCCCATCCCTCTTCGTGCTGGGGAGTTTTTTTGGGGGGGGGGTGTCGCTGCCCGCTGACAAGCTGACTGTCCGGGATACATCCTCTTTCTTCCCTTGGAAAGCTGCAGCTGTCTGTCACGTCCCTGGCCGGGAAAAGGGGAGGACGCGGAGGACAGCGTGCCTATGCGAGCGACTACGGGGAGGTGGAAGTGGTGGCGGAGAGGGAACGTCTAAATCTCCGCGAGGGGCGTGGTTCGGAAAGTTAGAGGCGTGGCTACTCTGGGAGGGAGGGGAAGGGAAACAGAAGCGTGCCTTGGGAGGGGCGGAGCTTTGTGCGCGAAAGGCGGGGGGGAACGTGGGAGGGAGGGAGGGAGAGAGAACGCGAGGAGGAGGAGGAGGAGGAGGAGGGCGCGCTGAGATTGCCCTTGTGTCTAGAGCTGGGAAAGCGAGCGGCTCGTGCAGCGAGCGGAGCAGTCTCCCTGCGAGCGGAGGTGAGCGCGAGCGCGTGAGGAGCGGCAGGCAGGCGGGCAGGCAGGCGAGGGGCTGCAGCTGCCGGTCTGGTTCTTCAGTATCCCGGGCGAGCGGGAAAGAAAGAAGCGCTCCCGGGTTGCCAAGAAAGGAGCAGCCGACCCCCCCCCCTTTGGAAAGGAGCAGCGGCGGAGGGGGGCAGGGAGCGCGAGAGAAGGAGAGAGTGTGTGCGCGCGCGTGGGTGCCTGGCTGGGTGCAAGCGTGCCCCCCCCTCCCCGGAAGGACAGGGTTCGGGGGCGAATTGCTTGGGCGAGGGAAGGGGGCAGCCGGCTGCCGCTCGCCCCACCGCGGACCTACGCGACCCTGGTCCTCCTCTTCCGAACCCCGCTGGAGAGGCTGAGGGAGACACTGCGGCGGCGGGGGCGGCTCTTTCTGGGGGGAGGACGAGCCCGGAAAGAGGAGGAGGAGGAGGAGGAAGAAGAAGAAAAAGAAGAGGAGGAGGAGGAAGCGGCGGCGGGAGCAGCAGCGGCGGCGGGATTCTCTGCCTCGCGCCCAGCCAGCCCGCGGGAACCCCCCAGGATGCGGCTTAAGCCGAGCGTCGTCTTGCGCTTATACAGCCTCTGCGGGATCCTCATACAAGGTACCACCCCCGCCCGTCCCCCCCCTTTTCCCTTCCTCTTCCGCCCTCCCCCCCCCCCCGCTCGCTCCCAACTTCAGGGTTGTCTGCTGTGCGTGCAAAGGCTGAGGCGGAGGGCCGAAGGGGCACCCCGGACCCCTCCTTGCTGACACCCCCTCCCTGCCCCCTCCTCCCTGCCCCCCGCTGCTTCGGGAAGACCCCTCTATTGACCTTCGAGTCCCACTCCTGTCGCCCCCTCCCAGCCCCTCGGGGGACTTGCCCCCAACCTGCCCCTCATTTGTCTTCCCACCGTGAAATCTCTCTCCCGCCTCCCCGTCCACCTCCCAGCCATCCCTTTCCCGCATGTCTGGCTTCTCTAATCCTGGTCTTCCTCCCTTATCCCTTCCCTTCGCCTCCTCCGGGCGCTGGCGTCCCTTTCCCCCCCGATTTCCTCTCTCCATCACCCTTCGGCGCCCTCGCGTCCTCCTCCAAGCACCTCTCGTCCAAGCGCTTTCCATCCCCAAAGTGCTGCACAAACATTAATCCTCCCTTGCCCGCCCTTAATGGCCCTTCCCTCGTGCCTTCTCTCCCTCCCCCCCCCCCCACCCAGGAGTCTAGCAGCACCCCTCGTAACCTTCCCTTCCTGCCACTCTTTATTACCCTCTTTCACCCCATCGAGTGTGTCTTTAAAAGTGGGAAGGGGAATGCAGCGAGGAGAAGAACAACGTGTGCTCTGCAACACCATCCCAGAGGGTTGAAATGCTTTATAGCTGAGTTGCACTGATAGAGGGGAGGAGACATGGGTGGCTTACTGGGAAAGGGAGACTTAAAAGATGGGCAAAGCAAGGTTTCTGAAACCATTTCTTCCACCGCGGCTGCCACCTCGCTGTACAATAACCTATAATATGGAATGCATCCTCACAGCGTCTTCCAAGCCTCGGTTCTTTGCCATGTATTGTTCCCCACTACCACTGCTTCTCTTTCTTATTTGTGCACTATTGGCACAAATGCTTGACCTACCAAGTGAAATTTAACAATTGCCAGGGAGGAAAAATGTACAAACTGTGGTCTTTATGCAAATAGAAGGTTGAGGAGAGAAGGGAATGCAAGGGAAGAGTGGGAAGCTAAGGCTGCATATTTTTCCAGCTCCCAATACTATCTGTCTCACCACTTGAAAATCAAATTAAAGGGTGATATGTATTAAGGAGCCAACAGAGAGATTCCCTTGTTCCTGAGAGAATGTGGCTGTGATGCTGGAATGTGCAATGAAGGTAATGTGTGTGTGCGTGTGTGTGTGTGTGTGCGTGTGCGCATGGCTGCAGTGTTTGAATATGTGGATCAGAGATGCTCTGACTGCCCCTTCCTCCTTCCCTTTCCCACAAGCGAGAGAGGGTCGGGAGCAGAGTGCATACATACCCAAATGTGTTGGGATGAAGGACTCTTGGGTACTAACAATAATCTAGATAGCTTTTGGAGGATCTAAATGAGGTCAGCAGGCATCAGCAACTTCTCCATGTTTCCTCAGGATGGTTATCATATCCCTCTATCAGGATAGCTGAGGGGCAAAGATAAAGAATTGTTTTGGTCTCTGTTGTGTTTAGGGAATTCAGAAAGAGCTAAGTGACCTTGTGGTGTTTCCTCTCCTTCAGTAGCAGCATTATAAAGTTTATTGTATTTCATGCCTCCGTGCACTTGCAGTATCATGAGATGAGGTCTCCAGGGAAGGCTGTAGAAGCTCCCCCTCTCCAGCAGAAGTAACCTTTTGAGCTTGTGACTCTGCTGTACCTAGAAACCTGTGTGCTTGCAGCCCTCCCCTTTCATATTTGAAGAAGTAGGCTTTTTTAAAAGCAGTGCTGAAGGGAAGTGGAATGATTGCATTTGGTGACTGCATTGATTTTTATAGGGCTATTTGCTTTTCTTATGGATCTGTGTGAGCTGCTGGCAATGCCACACATAGTGCAAGGAGCTGCTATGGTGCTGCTGTATGGGATTATTTATTGGGGAATCTGTCAGGTGGCACATGCAGGGGGTTGCCTCACCTCTGGTTACATTTCCATGTGAACTGTCAGTTCTGTTTGCTGCAAAAGCAGGGGGAGCTGCCTTTTATTGATTTTTCTCATCAGTATAATGGTGATAGCTTCTACTGAAGGGAAACTTGGTATTTTTAGGATAGAGCCCGCTGGATTCAGTGCGTAATGTGCTAAGAATAAACTGGTGATTTAAAATTGTATCTGTCTGTCAAGATATGTGTATTTTTTTAACACGGCAGTTCAGCAACTGTGCCATGAAAAAAATTGCACCACTGCAGGCAGCATCAGGTAAAAGAAAAATGCCATGCAAGAGGTTGCTTTTTGGTATTGCCTGCATGAAGGTAATCAAGCTGGGCCTTTCCAGATGGGATAAAGCACAAAACATTTCTTGTTATATCCTTTATCTGCCACTTTCCTTATATTTTAAAATAAGGAATATTTTGTTTGGTGTGGTTCAACTTGCCAGTTTTGTTTCCAACAGCAGTTGACAAAGGAGCTGCTATGCATTCAGACTTATAAGCTCTGGCTGAGGAAGCTCCTGTACAAAAACACTTTGCCTAGTTGCCTCCCTTACATTTAAAAATTAAGTGGCTTATTCTGGATATATAGAAGCCGAATCAGTGTGCCCTTTTTTTGCGGGGGGGGGGGGGGAAGGTCTGTGCTTATATAATAGGAATGAAATAAAGCAGGCACAGAAAAGTACTGTATACCAAGAAGGTGCGTATTATTAAGACACTTCTCAACTTCTCATTATTTTTAGTTCCATAAATTCTGTTTATTTTATTGACGGCTTTGCATTAATAGGAAATCTGATATGTTGGATGTATGCAGAGGCTATTGTTCTTGTCTGGAAAATGTAGTTTGTTCTCTCAGCTAAATTTGCTCTCTAGTTTGGTTGATCATTCCAAATTTTCTTCAGCCAGTCCTTCATGCATTCTGCCCCCTGCACCACCTCATTACTCTTCTGCATAGTATATCCTTCAGGACAAAGAACTAAACTTCTTAAACTCATTCAGAATCATGTTTTGCAATAGATGTCTACGAAGAAGAGTCACTGATTTTTTGGGGAACATCATTAGGAACCTTTTGAAATGTAAGGCCATCTGGCTCCCAAATACTGGAAGTAGCCATGTTGATGCACAGTGAAAGAGTGAAATCCTGGTTTTGCTTTAGAACTGAGATTATGTACTCAAGGTGGATTTTGTAGATCTAATTTTATAAGAATTACTTCTGTTAAACTGTTTACAGAAGTGAGGAGGATCTAATGGCTCTTAAGCTTCTGCAGATATATTGTCTCAAAGTACAAAGATGTCATTGTATCAAGTACAAAATGCACACTTTTAAGTATGCACCTTCCATGTCAAGTAATAGTGTGAGTGTAGAAACAAAAGTAAGAGTAAGAGTTAGCTTAATGAGGCAAGAAACAGTCTTTTATCTCCTATGTTTGAATATGAATATTTTGGCTAGGTTTTGTCACTGTTGGCTGCAGTTAAAATAGGTCTTCCTGGTTATGTGAATGTAGTCCCATCTACAGATCCCAACGCAACTCATTTATAGCCCAGGATCTTGTTCTGTTCATTCACAATGATGCTTAACTGTATCGTTTTGCTTTGCAAAGCTTAATTTATAAATGCACACAGCTAAATATTTAGAAGTCGTAGATATTTATCAGCTCTACAAAATTAATTATAAGCTTACTTGAACAATCTAAAAGCAGTCATTAGGCGAGTAATATACTTTCAAAAGCTATGAACTGCATAATATGTAGTATGCAATTGCTGCAAGTAAATATATTTTACTGTACTTCATGTGTATAGAGGTGTTAGAATTGTCCCAGAATTGTAGCTGTGTAGCCCCCTGCTGTGTGATAATGCAAATGGCATCTAATGCTTTAATGTGCTGTGCTTTTGTGAAAATACTGGGTAGCACCATATTAGATGCAGAAACTGTTACTCAGCAGTTCACCAGCACTGAGTCAATATTTCATAGAGCAATTCCTACAGCTTCTTGAGGGAAAAAAATGTGATTGAAGTGAAAGTTTCAGCTAATGATTGTCAGTAGATGACTAGCTAATAATGTCTTTGGGTTTGATTGTGATATGTCCTTTCAAAACATCTTACTGATAAGTTTATGAATCAGAAACACATTTTTCTCCTTTTCTTAAGTAGAGACAGTTGGCTTGAATTATCTCTAGACATAACATTGTGTAATAAACTCAGTGTTGTGGTCATGATGATATTCTGAATTTAACGATCTATTAATCAGAGAATGCTGATCTCTGTTACTTCTGTATAAGGTACCTCATGCAAAGCAAAATGTGTGTATTTTAATGAAGTGTAAGACCATGACTCAAAAGATTCCCCCAGTACTATCACAATGTGTGACCCGTTTTATTATTTTCCAAAAGGCAGACCTAAAATAAGAAACATATGATAGCATTTTCTTAAAATGTTAAATTTGTTGATTTTTCCATTCCATACATAAAATTATATGTTGTGGTAATCCAGATATAGAGGAAATAGATACTTTCTCTTTCTCTTTTGTTTTTGTTTTTATATTATAGTTTGTTGTGTTTAACAACTGCAAATTAAATAATATCTGTTTTCTTTATGTTCTTTTTCTTTTGTTTCATTCTTCTGATGTTTCAGTTTGCAAACTCTTGTTTAGCTTATGTCTTTTTCTGTCTTGACCTTTTATGACATCAGCTGAAATGTTATTGGTCAAATAAAAGTAGAGTTGTTTCTACATTTTTGAAATATGGCTCTTATCTTTCTGACATTTACACATAATAATTGCCAGCTCTGTTTCACTAATTTATTCAAACGAATTCCTGCAAATCCCAAAGAAATAGAGTGTTAGTATGTTGCAGCAAAAGCTACTACAACACCTGGAAAATTAATAAATTCATTATACCATGTGCTTCTCTGGACTACAGCCCACATCATCACATGTGTAGAGTGTTATTTGGAATTTCAAATGTATATTATAGCACAACAAGAAGATAAGAATTTTTTAAAAAAACAATTTCTTGCCATATTATTTTGAAGATAGTGTCAATAACTTGTAAATTAGCTGTGAGACTTATCTGGAGGATTTGACATGGTGTAAAATAGCACTCTAAGCTTGCATCAGCATGAGGATGATGTTTCAAAATGAGATATTTGTCAGGAAAAAATGTGGCACAAGATGTGTTTTGAATGCAACAAAAGTGACTTCTCATTTATGTTCTATGAGTTTAACAATGGGATTGGATATAGGGAGTTTGCTGGCATTCCTAAAAGATCAGAGGTCTATTCAGGCATTTTATCTAAAAACGTGTAGGGCTGTAATAATATTGGAAGGTGGGAATTCCACATGAATTCCACTCGCAGCTGGAAATAAAGGCCTTTGCATGTTCACTTGCAGAGGTCTATAGAGATGTTTCCAAGCCATTCAGATGAATACAATGACTGAAATCCTATTGCGCAATTACACAAATAGTATAACTACTTTATGCAAATTGGCATCATTTAAGAAATATCTGTAAACATCTGTGGCACATCAAGTTGTGCAACTCAGTATGCAGCAGATCATAGCTACGGAGATTTTTCTGATTTATGGTAGTTAGCTTCCAAATATTACACTGCTTGTGTAACAGGTGCAACAGATTTCAGCCAGTGTCTTATTAGAGCTTCGGATTATGGAAATGCTGTAAGCACATTCAGCTGAACGTGCTTACAGGTGCTTCTCCAGACCTTTGTAGAGAATACATGAAGGACTGCCTCACTTTGGGTGGGGTTAAGAGGTGGGACACAGGGTTTACCTGCAGATACTACAGTAGAAACACTGGATGTTTAATGTATGAAAAGGCTTAGATCCCCAGATATTTTGTGTTTTCAAATATAGACCATGACTGAAAAATACATTATAGTTTGTTGCTTTTTAAAAGTATTTGGCAAGGACTTTTCATGTTGCTGCTGCACTACAGGATTATTCTGCTAACTTTTAGAGTGATTTTATTATTATAGCTTTTCTAGTTATGCATGTTCTGTGTCCTCACTTGCAACCACAGATAGTTAACAAGGAATACTTATGTTTGAATTTCTTGCCAGCCTTATGATCTGGGTCATCTCTTACTTATGTCCTTGATAAAGTGGAAATATGATAAGAAGATGACTCCACTACTGCTTCATCCGTTACTGTTCTGCTACCATGAAGCTTCTGAGCCTGAGTGGCAAAGAATTGTAGCCATATCATTATCTTATACTACATCACTGTTAGGACCTGGAGACATTGTATTAACAGAGCTTTGTTATCAAAGCTGAGTTGTCTATTATCCCAGGCTATCAGTAAGTAGGTTGTTGATAAATTTGGTTTCTAGTTATTGTCAGTGGAGAAAATTGACCTTGTTACCTCTTTAGCAATTCCTGAGGTTCTTAGGTGGTCATAATTGGTGGATAAAACTATTGCGCTCAGACAACTCAGGTTTGTTTTAAGTATCTATTCTCTGTTTCCACTCTTGTTCATGCATAGCACAAATGGAGTCTGTATATTCTTTTATATTCTAAGAGTCAAGTGCTATATTAAGATGGATTGTAGAATCTTTCTTTAGAATAATTTTGCCTAGCATTTAGAGTAGAACTAGAAGAGAGCAGTGGAAACAAAAGGAAATGCTGCTTATGTCTTGTGCCTTTATCTTGCCTGGAAAGTATTGTTTTGCTGAACTCTGTCATGTGGCTGCTCCGGGCATGGCAGAAGTGGAATGGTGAATAAAAGCTAGGTTGGACTAAATTAATAGCAGTCATAAATCAGCAATAAAATGGGGAAGTTGGTTTTAATTTTTCTTTCTGCACATAACTCTTGACTTT
Source organism: Intellagama lesueurii (assembly GCA_037013535.1). Lineage (NCBI taxonomy): Eukaryota > Metazoa > Chordata > Lepidosauria > Squamata > Agamidae > Intellagama > Intellagama lesueurii. The sequence goes on along the minus strand of JBAJHW010000003.1, from coordinate 49,432,832 downwards.
ATGTAACAGTTGGTTGTAAGAACCTCTAGGGTGTCTTTGGAGAAAAAGTGGCTTATACATTTAAAACTAAGTGAATAAACAAGGTCCATCTAAACTCCTCTAGTACTTTCAAAGCCTGGTCCATTCATTTGGCTATCTGAGGATTTAAAAGGCAGCTTTGGGCTCTTTTGTAGATGTCCTTCTATTGTTTAGAACAGTGGTCCCCAACCTTGGGTAACCCAGGTGTCCTTGGACTGCAACTCCCAGAAACCCCAGTTTAGCTGGTGCTAAAGGCTTTTGGGAGCTGCAGCTCAAGAACACTTGGATTTCAAGGTTGGGAACCATTGGTTTAGAACATAGATGGAAAACTTTGTGTGTATATCAATTTAAACACAAAACATAAGTATTGAGCTATGTCTGGTTATTGTATAGTGAATTTTTTCTTCATACAGTGGAACTTCTCTTTCTTCTTTCTTTGGAGCATGCACTGTTTGTAAAACTTGTATGAACACAGCTGAATATAGTTATAATTGTGTTCCTTCCGTGTTTGCCTGGATTTGTAAACTTGCAGTACACTTCTCGCTTAACAATGCTAGGGTTAGGGGTCCTGGGCCCCTGTGTGTAGTTCAAAATCCATGTATAGCTCTTATGCCACCCCCCAACGTAACTAAAAAGCATAAACAGTTGATTCATGCACAGAGAAAGAACAGTTCTCTTTATCTGGGTTCTCTACCATACCATAGTCCTTTCCATACAGTACTGCGTGTAATCTAGAGGCTGAATTAGATTTGATGTGTTTGGGGGCAGGCAGACAACTTTGATACCTTCACTGTTGAACTCATGGGGTTCTGGGTGGCCAGGATCACAATATTTAATGAATATTTATTTATTGACAAAATCCGTGTATAACCAAAACTGTGCTGTTTATACCTTTTCAATTCAAGGGAGACGTGCACGTATGAATTGTTACTGGAGAAGGTGTCTAGATGCTCTGTACTACAGAACACCTTCATATATGTTATCCAAACTGGGGGCCTGTGAAACTTATTGCTCATCCAATATGGTGTCAGGAAGATATTTGTAAATCATAACTTGCTGCAGTTCTGCAGTTTCTATGTCCACTCATGAATTATTTTAATAATGTTCCTTTTCCCCCTTTCCCTCTGATTTTATACACTTATATCAGGCCAGAAACAATTGGCCTGTTTTATTTAGCACTATTTGTGAGCCTTAAGTCTGCTTCTACTTAGCAAACCTCTCTGTCCCAGTAGCTTAAAAATGTCTGGCAGCTCTGGGAAATTTTAAGAACAAATTACCTCACAGTGTCAGTTGCAGTAGATGCTTAGGGATAAATATCTGAACAAATGGAAAATACCAAACTGACCTACATCTGCTGGATTATAATGTGTTAGTGGACCTGTTTTTATTCCTGCTGTGCAATATGGCCAGATAATGCTCTTGCTATTCCCTCCTTTGGAAAAAACCTAAACTTATTAGTTGGAAATAAGAGAAATCAGTTCCTGAATTATTGATAAATTCATCTGATGATTCTTCAATGTACAAACATTTTTGTTCATAATGTTAACTGTAATACTATAAGAACTACACTTGATAATATCCTGTTGTTAATAGCCGTTGACAATCTGTTTTGACAGGGTGTATGAGGAGAGGAACCTGAATTCAACATAACTGAAAATAGTATGAGTAAATGCTAATCTCATAGCATTTCAGGGATATGAGCGCTGATCCTATGTAGTCCAAACAGGAAAAAATAGAAGGGATATAATGTATAGCAATAGGAACAGTTCCCTTACAAAACAGCTCAGTGAGGCCAGAGCATACTCAGTAGCCATGGAATATTGGATGTCTGATGGGCAGGTGAGAAAGAGTGGAGAGGAGAGTACTGCTTAGATGGAATGGCTGGCTGGAACTCAGAACAAGAGGAGAACAGAAACATTTTATTGCAGATCCCATATGCAGTGAATAAAAGGATTGTTGTCATGCGAGAGCAGAGAAGTGCCGGGGAATCTTATTTCTTGATTGGTTGAAACTGGGTAAGCAGAAGCAACAAGGAAGAACTGAAGATTAAAGCATGTCAGCCTGGCCTTAATCCTTATAAGTTTCAAAGAATTAGAGCCAGTCCTTTTTCCTTTAACCCACCATACACATTTATAGGGCAGCTGGGCAGATGCTCTTCTTGCAATGCTATGTCATAGGTCTCTCTTGTCTACCGTTACCCCAATTCTACTTTTCTCAAAACAGTATGATCTGTGAATTATTAATAGGTGTGCTCTTTTGTTGGCATGTCAATTCAGTGGTGGGTGAAACTTGCACTCTCAGTCATAATCCATGATGTGAAGGACATGAAAATGGGAGGAGATATATCTGAGCTTGCACAAGAAAAGTGCATACACTATAGATACTACATTGTTAAATTGGTAGGCAAGTGTGTGTTAATTGTTAAATTTCTACCTCCACATAGTCTTCCATTTCTTTAAAGTAATCTTGCATTAAACTAAAATTCTATTAAAACACCATATTAATAAGTTCGTTTAAGTCTGCTGCTTCTATGTCTGGCTATGAATCAGATTTCATGGAGAATTAATTAATGGAGAACTTGCAGAACTGTAGAGTTTTTTAAAAATGGGTTTTAGAGACCTGACAGTTTGCTCAAACTTGCTTACTTATTTAAAACAGATTTTTAAAAATCAGCTGTAAAAACACACCTGATCACATTTTATCTATGCCAACTTTATTTACAGTTAATAGATAAATGTGCATATGGTGGTTATATTTCCAAAAGAAAGAGGACAGAAGACACTGACCAGTAGTCTGCATTTACTACGTATGTACATTGCATTTGTACAACAAATGAGTCTGATTCTGCAGACATTTATCTGGGAAACCCAATAAACTCAATGCGGTTTACTTGTGAGTAGACACAGCTAGGGTTGTGATGTTCTAGTATTGCATTGCAAGATCAGTGATGAGTGCATTAATGAAACACAACTACATATATTTCTGTTGATACAGTAATTGAAATTTCTAGAATCTTGAAAAAAAAAAACGTCTATAAAGCTTTGAATGCAGTTTCATTGGTAGAGGAGGTAGTACACTCCTACCTAGTAAATGGGAAAATATATAATATGTCTTAAGCAATTATTATGAAAGAAAAGTGATGTCAGGATTGAGAAAGCCTCTGTTCATCTTAACAAGAGACATGGTCCATAGTGTATAATAAGAAAGGAAGAATGCTGTTCCACTGGGAATTGCTAGGTGCTAGGAAGGCTGTGTCTCATGTATAATCTCAAAGAGTTGTAGTTAACCTCTGTCAGGTTGCTTCTGACTTATGGTGACCCTCCAAAAAGCTTCATTATTAACAGCCTTATTTGGATCTTGAAAATTATATCTTAGAGAATCTCTTCCCATCTCCATTCTTCTACATTGGGGATGTATATATACTATCAGTAAACAAACTATACTGTCAGTTTGGGATGTCAAGAAAGTGTCAGTATTGTAGATTGTTCACCCTAAAATTGAAATGTACCTTTCTGAGAAAATTCAGTTGATTCCTCCTGGTCTTTGCAAACTTAATTCAAAATTCTTCTGTTTGTGAAGAATTTTGTCATTATGAGCAGACAGAACTAGTGGTGCTGGTGCTGTGTTATTATTGTGTGAGGGACTTAAAAGTATTGGCTGTTTCAGTATTGGATATTTATGTACAGAGTATACATGGTTTCTTTAGCATTAAGTATAATGTTTTCTAAAAGGGCTTCCGCGTTTATTTACTGCTCCTTCAGCCACTTCTTTCTTTCACTTCTCAATATGTCTTTGCAGCACAAACACTAATGGTGCCGAGCAAATACACCTGCCATAGTATCTCTTTCTTCCATGTAGAAAGGAAATGAAAAGGGAGTAAGGGGCATGTCATTCTTCCCAAATGTGAATAATTTTTTTATTTTTATTTGTTTTTATGACTGGATTTCTTCTCTTGCTTTCAGTTATCATTTTACTGCCATGAACCTCTGCAGAGGAGGAGTAAAGACATGTATTAATAAATGCAAAAAAAGAGTGTCTGTTCTCACAGACAATTTCTAGAGTTACCTGTGCAGTATTAAAAAGGTGGTCAGGATCATCATCATCATCATCTTTTAAAACCCACATATTTGGTGCAATAGCAGGAATGGGATGTTAGCATAGAATTGGAAAGTATTCAGCAAGGGTTGTTATGTGTAACCTTGGTGTTGTCTAATAGTTTAGCCTTGTGTTAAGGATTTGGAATGCAAATTTATAGTTATTTCTTCCATCTTAATATTTTATTCCTTTTCTTGTGTATGAGAGTGCACAGTACTGTTACTAGAATTAGTAGTAATACCATAAGAAGTATTCACCTAGTTCTTTCTTTTTAAAAAAGATGTTCACTGCTCTTTGCTATAGATCTGTAGTGGCACTGTCTTTGAGCCCTCCTGTATGCTAGCACTAATACAAACATATTTATAGATAATATTAGTTATTGGCCTTAGCAAGCAGTTTAACAAAGCATTTAGAAATCCTCAGCATGACAACTACAAAGATTGAGCAGGGGGGTTGGACTCAATGGCCTTATGGGCCCCTTCCATTATTCTGTGATTCTGTGAAGCTTTTGCTAGCTTAAAGGCTAACAAAACTTTATTTAGAATAAGCCATAAGAGACTGTAGCCCACTTCATCAGCTGAAAGTTGGTTACAGGCCTGAAGAAACAGCCTCACATCAGGATGATTAAACATTTTGAAATGGCAGCTGTTGGTCATTATAATACCAGTAGTGTGGTAGATCTAGACACAGAGTAGACCCACTGAAATGAAATGGGTTGAGTTAAATTTCAGTGGGTTTACTCTGAGTTTGGATCGAGCTGAGGAACTCTAAGTAGTGTTAACATATTTCAGAATACTCTGACTAAAACAAATTTATCTTCTGGAGAGCTTGGAAGATTTACTTTTCTAAACTCTGGTATTCTATGTACACTTTCAATACTTATGGTATTCTTCAGAATATGTTAGAGTTGAAAAAGCTATCCTACTTGTTCTTATTTCCCTTATATCCATATTAAAACAAGCTTTTATCCTTAATGGCTGCAGGCCATTCCCTTTTAAACTATGTATGTAAACCCATTTTGTATTCACTGGTTTCAACAACACCTGTGCATGCCTGCTACTTACTATCAGTGACAGAAGAGTGATATTCAAAGTATATGCTAATTATTTATATCAATATAATGCTGAGACATGGTGAGTAGAAGCGTCACTAAGGCCTGATAACGTGAATAGTGGAAAATACAGACAGTAACAATGCACACACATAGCTGAATATTTGGTTGATATTTATGTCTTCATTCCTGATTGTAATGACATTTTTGGACTTACTATGAAGAAAACATGAAGATGCTATTTGCTAACTGTTGACAAAATTGCTATTGGATGTTAAAAGAAACACAATTCGGACCGTGTGTAACACAAGCAACATTTGTTCTCTTGAAACTAGTTTGCAGAAGTAAACCCTTTCACCATAATATATTTGGAACTTTTAGATAGGGAACTAGGTGGTGCTGTTCTTTCATCTTTGTATCTTAGCTGAGTTCTTTAGCCTTATTTCTGCACAAGCTCTGTTTTGTAACTAGGAATTCAGCTATACTGCATTTTTTATTGTTAAGTATAAAGGATTATTATTTACTCTTTCTTTTGCCTCTCTTTTATAAATGTGACAAGGGGTAGGAAAATGTGCATTTTGTTGCTTTTGTTGTCTGTGTTACAGGATGGGTATAAAGATCTGTTTCTGCATGCCAACTTTCCAAACATGTAAAATGCAAACTGGGTTACTGTTTACTGTTAAAGGAATACTGAAGGGAATCTAGAATTGCATATTCTACATCTTGAAAGACTCCTAAAGATTAACCATATTTAGTCCTCTTATTACTAGGGTTATCACTAAACACGTCTGTATGAGTTAATCTGTTATGCTCACATAAATTTCTAACCAATATTTATTCATATGTCAACAGACCAAGTATTTTAGCAATATGACTTGATAGAGTGGCAATCTGTTGAATATCTAGAGTTCAACCTGAAGCAGGAACAGTGAATTGCCACTTTGTGCAGTTGTGTCTGCATAGAGGAGATGCTTTTTGGGGAAAAACTCAATCATGTTAGTAGTAATTGGTCAAAGGATGTTTACATGTCAGTCACTTGACTCTGGTGATCAGAGCACCTCTTTCCGGCAACTAAGTCTCCCACCCTGTCTTTCTGTGTCAGCAGAAGCTTGTCTACTTGCTGATATTTGGAACTGAGTTGGAAGTTAGGATCTGTGCAGTTGCTCTGTCCCCCTTTTTGCCTACTTTATGATGCATGATTGGCAGGTGGTACCTTTATATCTAATTTTCTTCATCTTTACTCCAGTTTGGCTAAATTGTGTTTAATTTTCTTTATCATAATTAATCTGGCTAATTGGCTCCTAATTTGTGAATTTGTTTTACATCATTGTTACTTTAATTTGGCTGTTTATTTTAATTTATTTTAATTTGATTAATTGGCAGCACCTTTGGCACAGTACAGAAGGGGAGGATTAAAATATGTGACATAGTGAGCACCTCAAGGCTTCATGCTTGTAGGATCTGCTCAGAAAAATAACTTCCCAACAGCACAGGGTTGGAGGCTTTGCTTGGGTAAACTCTTTTAGATGTGGCAGCCAAATTGGTTCTTGGGACTAACTAGTTAATGATCCTTTTTTCCTGCAAGGTTGGCTTTGCCTTCAGCTGCTTTACAAACAAAATGCCCAACCTGTGATGATTTGGTCCTGAGGGTTGTAACCCCCCTTCATGAATTTTAGACTTCTCCTAGTATTTGTGTTAACTCAACTAACTTCCTCCCTGCAGGTTATTGCAGTCAATAAAGTTGTGCCCATTTTCAATTACATTGAAAGAATCTTCTTTCCTTGTGGGAGGGTAATTGATGTTGTAGATTGATTAGCCAATACTGTATTACTTTCCTCATACTTTTGTGGCTTGTTGACTTTTCCTTGCATTAATGATTTTATTGTTTTACTTCCTTTTGGTGGCTTTGAGTGCTATTTTGTTTAGTGGAAAAGAGAGATAAGCATGTAATAAATGAAATTGAAATGAATGATGATTTGTTGGACTTATTTATCCAAGTACTGTGCAGAACTTTTTTTCCAGGGAGAAATGTTGATAGTTCTTTCTTAGTGTAATGGAAGAGAAATTCCCTTAGAAAATAGTTTAATAGAATAGACATTTCAGATAAATTATCACAGATGAAATTCATGAGTCTTGTGCTTACCTCACTTATAAGGCATGTGAGGAGTGTCTGTGCATGTCTTATATTTAATTGTATGATTACCACTGTGGCAGCCAGAGCCTTGCTCTGGCATTCCCCACTTCAGTGAAAGAAGGAGTTACTATATAACATCTTACCAAGCCCTGGAGAAAGATGTCATATGGTAAAATCTTCTTTTTCTTCTCTCCAAGAAATAGAAGGCCACTTTGTAGAATTTGTTCCAGAGGTTCTCCTCCCTTACCTGCATTGCCATCTCAGTGCCTTAATAAAATGATATAAGATGGGGATGACATTAGGTGGAGATCACTGTGGAGAAAGCAAAGCAGTGACCAGGCTGCAAACAGTTTTTGTTGTTGGTGTCTGCAAGAGCAGTGCAGAAAACAAAATTACTTAGGGAAAAGAAGGGAAAAAGGATGCTACAACCATATCTAATGCTGAGCCTCACCTCTGAGAAACCATTGGAGAGCTTCTGTTTCCCCTAGAGAAATCTGGCAAAATTAGCTTCTCAATTTCCTTGTCCACAGCTAGAATGAATAATCTGAAATGATTTTTTGCTAGTCTTTGACATGACAGCCTTCTTCAACATTTGCCAAACCTCTCAAAGACAGAGAGTGGAAAAGTACAGAAGGATTTTGGAAACAATCTTGACTAGAACTTGAAGTAAGTGGCTTGCTTTACATATGGAACTCTTAAAGACCTAAATAATGAAGAGAATGGGTGCAACCTGTTAGAGAAAGTGAGGAGACCTATATCTGGCCAGACCTGCGAACATTCCACCCCCCCTTTCATCTGAGGCTTGACTGGGAGAAACAGAAAGAAAGAAGGAGAAAAGGGGAGGGAGAAAAACAACTTTGCTTCTATTGTGGTAATAAAACTCGCTTCTGCAGGACAATATAACCTTAAACTACTGATGGATTTAAATCTGTGAAGCAGCCAGAAACAGTCTGGGGTGGGGGGGAAAGCCCTATCCCCTGTCAACTATTGCTAATTACGAAGAAGCCCTGGGGGAAGAGATATTGAGTTGTAAATGTTTTCTGCCCCAAGACATTTGCTACCATTGTGAATAACTACTGTGGTTGCTACCTGCTGGAAAGAAATCCAGATAATACCTCAAATCATGGAACAACAAGAAGTTCTCAAGAATATTCAAAACATTATACTTAATGGACTCCACCAGATAAAAGCAGAGATGGATCAGCTATTTGAACAAACTAAAGATGTAGGGACACAAATGGAATTTACAGTGAAGACAGAGAGAGACAATGTTATTCTTAAACCCCAGAAGGTTTCAGAAGAAAAAGGTGAAGATACAGTGCAGTGGAGAGCTAATTTGTTAATCCCTTTTATGGAGATGTCAGCAGCAGAAGTGCAGCAAATGGTGAACTTTACTATGAACTTTGCTATGAAAGGGAGAAGAATTAAGATGATGAGACACATGCTGTGGCAGATGGGACAAAGGAGTGGATACATGGAGTGGATGAAGCTCTTGAGAATGGATGCATGGTCCATAAGATGGAAAATGAAAAAACGACATGATAAGAGGGGCATAAAATATTGCTTAGAATATGAAGATAGAGCAGTGGAGATAAAGGTAAAGGTAAAGGTTCCCCTTGACAATTTTTGTCCAGTCGTGTTCGACTCTAGGGGGCGGTGCTCATCCCCGTTTCCAAGCCATGGAGCCAGCGTTTGTCCGAAGACAATCTTCCGTGGTCACATGGCCAGTGTGACTTAGACACGGAACGCAGTGGAGATAAACGCTGTTAAATTTAAGAAGGTATTTTGTGGTGAAAGAATATATGATAAAATAAACACAAACTAATGGTTATAACATTGATTTAGAGCAATAGATATAAACTTGGCAGAATAATATTAAACCTATAAAATTAGTAAACTTAAAGATAAAAAGAAAGAGAAGGTCCAAGAAAATGGAAGATTAGTAATGATAGATGTCTTGGAAAATTGCTATAATGTTTCCCTTTTCTCTTTGTATGATCTCCATTTTTAATATAATTGTATAAGCGGATGTAAGAATACTTTTCGCTCTCTGGAATTTTACCATTTCCTACCCTTCCCCCCTTCTTTTACCTGGTCCCTCTATTTGTACCATAACCCCTATCCCTATGAAAATTAGTTTAAATTAAAAAAAATTTTTTTTTTGCCAAACTTTTGTTCGAGAGCACACACACTTTATTGTATCTAACGGGGGAAGGAACAGGACCACTTTTTTTTTTAACTGGTGTGGAGAGCGTTAAAGATGAGCATGAGGCTCTGCATCCTTCTGTTTCTAGATTGGAACTGTGCCCAACTGAGGCAGGGAGCTACAGGAGAGCTGTGAATAGCTGTGAAGCAGTAGCATCAGAAGAGGAAAATTGTAAAGGTCACTTTAGGAACAGTTTTGGGGTCTACTGTTAATTACTTCTCATCACTGTAAACAAAATTAAAAGAATGCATGTTACATTGATTGACTCAGGGCTGCAGCTATACCTAAACAGATTAGTGAAGGATAAAGTGGTAGGACATATGTCGAGGTGATACATAATCTGTGTTATAATAATTTAGAATGTTAAGCTCTTTGGGGTAGGGACTTCAGTTATGCTAAAAGTAAATTCCCTTTCATCTTGAAGAAGAGGATTTTGTATGTACAATTAGTGTAAATTATGAGTAGATTTATTTTTCATATTCTGAAGAAGAAAGTATAAAACATATTCACCTTTTTGCAACTGAGATTTCTTTAAAAATGTTTTGGTCTTTGCGATAATTTATGCATTTGTGATACCAGTTTTTTCACAGTTGCTGAGTTGTGCATAGCATAAATCTGTTGCCTTGTTGTTGCATGGGTTTTTTTAAAAATAGATACATTAGATGGGTTTATGCATCTCTGTGAGTAATCAGACTGCCCTTTTGTACTTGGTGCCTGTGCTTAGCTTCAGAAAGGGAAAAGAAGCTATAGATAGTTTTTCACAAATTGCACAAAGCACACACATACACACACACACACCCCTGTGCATGGCATCTCACTTTCATACTGGATATGAGAACTCTCACAGCAATTGGAGGATTACCAAAGGCTATCTCACCATCTGGAGACAGCTTGCCTTGATCAAAACTGATACATTGGTGACATTTTTTCACATCTCTACATATAAGACATTAAAAGCATGTCCCTCTTCTCTTAATGTGTGTAAAAGTATCCATCACATAGCTGCAGTCTGCACGTCCTCACAAGGGAAGAATCTAGTAAATATGTATCTTATAACCATTGTTTCAGTTTGTAACATGAGTTAAAAATAACTTCTAATACTGCCAAATTACATTTGATGAACTACTTTAAAAGACTTCTGTACTGATGGAAAGAGGAATTTAAGTTTCTTCTCCTGATAGTAGAAAACTGTAACCTTTCAAGGGTTCATTATTTAACTGTGGTTCATCAGTTTTAATTAAGGCGAACTCCAAGGATTAAAAGCTAATGATGATAACAACTGGTGTCTCTTCTTTATTTCAGAAGTGAGTTGTTCCACACTCATTAATTTTGTTAACTTGGATGTCGGCAGGGACATCCGTTGGACCTACTCCTGTGAGGTTACAAATGCATGGTAAGTCAAGAGCAGGGCGTAGAATGTTTGAAAAGAGGAATCAGAGGAAAAGTGATCTTATTGTCACACTGTATAGCCGTATTCTCAGAATGCGGATTATTAGTTATCCAAAATGGAAGATTCATGCAAAAGAGGGAGAAGCGATAATATGTGTGTGTGCGTGTGTGTGTGCACGCATGTGTATGACAAGGAAAACCAAAGCTGTGGAAGAGAAGAAATCTCAAAAACTATCCAGTAAGTAATGAGAAAGGACATGGACAGCAAATACTGGATTTTTTAAAAAAAGAAAACTATATTATCAAATGTCATTATTCTTTTCCCCCCCTTTTTTTTATTAACAACTTGGGATAAGGTAAGGGGTACAGAAGGTAAAGGGGGATATTCGTATTAGGCATCCTTCAGTCTCGAAAGACTATGGTAACGTGCTCTGTATGGAGGACTTGGAACAGCGTCTAGTGTGGCTGAGAAGGCCAATTCGAGAGTGACAATCCCTTCCACACTGAAGACAAATACAATCTGTCCCCTGTCCAGCTCCCTGATTTAGCTGCTTCCGTGACTGCCTCTTTGCCTCGGTCTGCTGGACAAGGGTCTCTTCAAAATGGGAGAGGCCATGATGCAACGCCTGCCTCCAGGCTGAACGCTCAGATGTCAGGGTTTCCCATCTGTTGAGGTCCATTCTTAAGGCCTTCAGATCCCGCTTGCAGATGTCCTTGTATCGCAGCTGTGGTCTCCCTCTGGGGCGATTTCCCTCCACTAATTCTCCATACAGGAGATCTTTTGGAATCCGACCATCAGCCATTCTCACGACATGCCCAAGCCAACGTAGACGTCGCTGTTTCAGTAATGTATACATGCTAAAGATTACAGCTCGTTCTAGGACTACTCTATTTGGAACTTTGTCCTGCCAGGTGATACCAAAAATGCGTCGGAGGCAACGCATATGGAAGGTGTTCAGCTTCCTCTCCTGCCATGCACAAAGGGTCCAGGACTCACTGCAGTACAGGAGTGTACTCAGGACGCAGGCTCTATATACCTGGATCTTGGTATATGTCGTCAGCTTCTTACTGAGCCATACTCTCTTCGTGAGTCTAGAGAACATGGTAGCTGCTTTGCCAATGCGTTTATCCAGCTCGACATCTAGAGAGAGAGTGTCAGAGATCGTTGAGCCAAGGTACACAAAGTCATGAACAACCTCCAATTCTTGTGTGGAGATGGTAATAGAGGGAGGTGAGTACATGCCCTGGCCCATGACTTGTGTTTTCTTCAGGCTGATTGTTAGTCCAAAGTCTTGGCAGGCCTTGCTAAAACAATTCATGAGTTGTTGGAGGTCTTGAGCAGAGTGGGCAACAATGGCTGCATCGTCGGCGAAGAGGAAATCCCGCATTCATTTCAGCTGGACTTTGGTCTTCGCTCTCAATCTAGAGAGATTAAAGAGCTTTCCGTCTGATCTAGTCCGGAGATAGACACCTTCTGTTGCAGTTCCAAAGGCGTGCTTCAGCATGACAGCAAAAAAGATCCCAAAAAGGGTTGGTGCGAGGACACAGCCCTGTTTCACTCCGCTTCGGATGCCAAAGGGATCTGATGTTGAACCATCAAAAACTACAGTGCCTTTCATTCCCTCATGGAAGGACCTGATGATTTTAAGGAGTCGAGGTGGACATCCAATCTTGGGAAGGATTTTAAAAAGGCCATCCCTGCTAACCAAATCAAAGGCCTTTGTGAGATCTATGAAGGCGACAAAGAGTGGCTGTTGTTGTTCCCTGCATTTCTCCTGCAACTGTCTGAGGGAGAATACCATGTCAGTGGTGGATCTATTAGCTCGAAATCCACACTGTGATTCTGGATAGACTCTGTCTGCGAGCACCTGGAGCCTCTTCAGCACAACACGGGCAAGCAGCTTCCCTACAACGCTGAGAAGAGAGATGCCACGGTAGTTATTGCAGTCGCCCCTGTCTCCTTTGTTCTTGTACAATGTGATGATGTTTGCATCCTTCATGTCCTGTGGTACTCCACCTTAAAGGGGGATATGAGGGGAGAAAAAAGGAGGGGGAGGAGAACACAAAATGTACTGACATCCAATCTATTCATGTTGTGATATCAACTCAACTTTCCGCTTTTCTACTATTTGATTGCCCTCCAGGTTTTAACTTACATTTACATCCTAGTTTTCATCTATGTTATTCAAGTACTATCTGGTGACTCAAGCCATTTGTATAATAAATCCCATCATTCAGTTGCCTTTTGTATTGGACAGTTTTTCAACACTTCTGATAAGATATCCATTTCTGCCGCTTCCTGTATCTTCTCAATAAGTTCCTCTTGTTTCAGTATCACCGATTTGTTCCAATTCTTGGCATAAAGAATTCTGGCTGCAGTGACTATATATATAACTAAGTAGTTCTTTGTCTTACCTATATTGTCTGGTATAATACTCAGTAGAAACAGTTCTGGGGTTAGTGGAACCTTACAAAGCAATATTTTTTGTAACAGAGTATGTACACCTATCCAAAATTGTTTCGCTACTCTACAAGTCCACCACATATGGTAAAAACTTCCCTCATGTGCTTCACACTTCCAACAAACATTTGACACATCTGTATAAATCTTTGATAATTTTTCCGGAGTCATATGCCACCTGTAAAACATCTTATATTCTCCTTGAAATTAACCGATTTTGTGAGCTTTATATTATTTTGCCATATTTGCAACCATTGATCAATATCAATATTATGTCCTATATTTTGTGCCCACCTAATCATACATTCTTTGACTATCTCGTCTTGCAATTTAATTTCTAACAAATAATCATACATTTTCTTAACTACTTTATCTTTTGAGCCCAGCAGAAATTTATCAAATATCGTTTGTTCTGGGTAAAAACCCTCTATTTTATCTTTTCTATACCTAGATTCCACTTGTGCTCTGGACCACCAGTCTATATATATTTTTGTGTCTCTAGCTCTTCTTTAGACCTTAACTCACAATCCTTTTTAAATAAATCTTGATATCTTAGAAGTTTTGCTTCCGTCATAAGATTAGGTTGTATAAAAGCCTCTATAGGTGATACCCAGACTGGTGTTTTTTTGGTAAATCTGTTGGATGATCTTTTTCCAAGTCCCTAGTAGAGCTCTTCTTATCATATGCAAGTTGAAATATTTCTGCTCTTTATCTTTTTTGTACCATAGAAAAGCATGCCAACCGAACTGCAAATCATGTCCCTCCAAATTGAGTAATCTATCATTTTCTAAGGTTATCCATTATTTTTAAATTTATTTTATTTAAAATATGTTTACCTTGCCTTTTTCCTTAAGAAGAACCTAAGATGACTTACATCATTAAAATACAACAATTAAAGCTAAAAATAGTAAATATACAAGTATTAAAAAGGAACAAACAAATGCCACACTGAACTATGGTAAACAAAGACAACACCAAAAAACACATTCTAAGCAGTAAGGCACAACCAACCCTGCTAAGGCAGCCAGCCATTAAGGAAAAGCTTACCTACAGACAAAGGCCTTCTCCTGCTTGTGGAAGGACTGCAGAAATGGGGCCAGGCTGGCTTCCTGTGAGATGGAGGTCCAAAGTCTGAGAGCAGCAACAGAGAAGGCCTTCTCATGTGTTCCTATTAAACACACCTTTGAAGGTGGTGGGACCAAGAGAAAGGCCTCTCGCAATGATTTTAACACCTGGGCAGGCTCAATAAGGGAGTCATGGTTCTTGAGATAACTTGGACCCAAGCTGTTTAGGGCGTTGTAGAGTAAAATGAGCACTTTGAATTGTGTCCAGAAAGGGATGAGCGGTCAGTGGAGGTCCTGAAACTGTGTGGTTATGTGATCCCTGTGACTAGCCCCAGTTAGCAATCTGGCTGCTGTGTTTTGGATCCACTGACATTTTCGTACATTTTCAAGAGTCAGTCCCACATAGAGCATGTTACAGTAATCCAGCTGAGATCTAACTAAGTTATATGTGTCACCATGGGCAGATCAGACTTCTCCAGGAACACATGCAGCTGGTGCACTAGTTTTAATTGTACAGGGGCACTCCTGGCCCCCTGGAAACCTGGGCATAGAGGGTCAGAGACGAATCCAGGAGCATGCACACTTGTGTTTATAGAGGGAGTGCAAATCCATTCAGCACAGGCTGCCTCCCTGTTCCTTGATCTGCCTTTTGACTTACCAGGAGCACCTCTGTCTTGTCTAGATTAAGCTTTAGTTTTATTCACCATCATCCAGTCCATTACTGACATCTAGAGCTGAAACAGCTTCCTTGGATAATAACTGCCGTATGTAAGCTTTTTTAAAAAAAGCTTTGTAATATGTAAAAATGTGTCAGTTCAAAGTTACCATCGATGTGCTTTGCATACCAACTGTTGTGATAGATGGAAGATCACAAGGTTGTGGAAGTGGGATTGAGTGCCTTTAAAAAAGCATGGCCAGCTGGCTGAAACATTCAACAAGAGCACTCCTAGACTGCAGCATTTTTGCTGCAAGTCCCACTGGTCTCTCCCTTTCCTTGTTTCCTTTGCACTTATAAGACAAGTGCAAACAGTTGAGAAATGTAGACACCTAAAATCCATTTTTAATTTTGAAAATATGTGAATGAATTAAAAAAATAAGTAATTGTAATTAAGTGAAAGCAATTTTTTGTGCACTAAGGAGAGACACTTAAAAAAGCAGACATCTCATATTCAAAGTTTTAAGTGTTATGACAGATAAAGTACAATTAATGAATAAATAAAACTAATTTCTGATGTTCCCATTATAGACTGTAACTTTTTTTCATCTTTAATCTTTCACTGACGTTTCTTCTCATGTGCAAGCATTTTATTAAGATGTTTATCACTTTGTTTTCCTATATAAATTCTAGGAATTATATTGGTTTGCTATTATATATTGAACTTTTTAAGCCTTTAATTTTGCTATGTATATACTGTCTGCTCATAAAAATGTTTTATCAGTAAAAGTTTCTGTCAGGCTTGGAATAACTTGCAAAGTTCTTCTTATTTTTTTGTCCCAAATCAGTGAGAGGAAATTGTAAATTGAATTTATAAAGAAGCTTTTGATTGAGATTTTAATTCTGCATCTGATTTTTAAAAATGAGATTTTAATAAATTAAAATGTAAGAGCCATCTCTTGTAGCTTATAAATATGACTAGATGTCTATAGCAAAAGAACTAGCTGGCTAGTTCAAACTGCTAAATGTGATCATCAATCACCAGCACCCTCTGTTTACATTAGTCATCTAGAAGTTACTAGAGCAAATTTCTGAATTGCCATTTAAAATCACATTTGTTAGAATTCATCCTCTGTGCAGTTCAAAGATATGATAGCCATACTTTGGAAGAGTTTTTTCTTTACAACTCTGTGACCTGCCAGATGGCAAGGCCACTGGCTGTGCTTGCAAGATTCTGAGTTGTGATTGTGATGGTGACCTCACAATGACAACTTGGAATCTTCTTGGTGTAATAATATGACTGCTTTCTGGTGAACCCTTGGGATCCCTTTATCAAGAGGAAGCCGTTGGGGACTGGAGATCAGAATTTTTTAATTTCCAAAAAACTCCAGTGGCTGATAAGCCTTATATGGTGTATGTTCCACTACTGAAGCAGTTCTCTATGATTTATTATTTGAGTATCTGTTCAAAGGCTAGTTGGGCTCTTGTTGATCATTTCTTGTTTTTAACTGAGCTTCATTATCCTTTTTCAGGTTGAATGTGATGCTGTAGTTCAGCACTTCTTTCAGGTTTATTGATTTCTGTGTGTCTTCTTCTTCTGCTATCTTTGGATATTTTTTTCCAATAGTTGTTCAGTAATTCAATAGATAAAACCTTAAATAAAGAGTGTTTTATTTTGCAGCAGCCTTTGATGTTTTGTATATAAGTCAATTTCTTTCATCTATGCTTCTGTATGTTTCCTGTGTATACAGCACAATTTTTGGTGGGTTATTTTAATCAATTACTTCTAGGGCTTTAATATTTATGACAACATGCCTACAAGAAATGGAAGTTATATCTCGCTAAGAAAAGCAGAAAGTGAATGTAACTGCTTAGTGTGATACTAGTACAGTATTGATGAAGTTTGGTAAGTAGGATGTGCTAGACTTACTATAAGAAAGGAAATGCCATTAATTGGTGATCCTGTTGTTTAGCAAATTTTGCTGCTCTAATTATAAAATAGCATGAACCTAGTCATGTTTTCTTTGAAGTCCCATTGATTTCAAGATTTGATTTCAGCACAGAATTGCTTCTACTGCATAAGGTTGACCAAAAAAAAATTACAATCTTTGAATATTGCGTGAAACTAAAGTAGCCTTAGACAAGCTCCTCTGTCAGACACCCTCCCCCTACCCAAATTTATGATAAGCAGAAAATGATACTAGTTTATGTTACAGGGTCATTTCTACATGTGCACAGATTTGTTTCTAACATCAGGTTTCCATTTAAAGAGGAAGCATTAAAACAAAACAGGAGAGTTTTCAAAATCTGTAGCTATCCTTCCTGGTGCAGACCAGGATAAGAGGATTATTTTGAGTATTTTATGTTCCTCCTTGAATTTGGATATTATGGGTTTATATATATTGCAGTGGCTGTCTAGATAGCTCAGTGAGTTTGGTATCTGGCTGTGTATCCAGAGGCTGGGTTCCCCACTTTCAATCCTAGAACAGTCAGTCTGTGTAGCCTTGGACAAGCTGCACAGTCCCAGAATATCCCCAGAAGAAAGGACTGGTACGCCACTTCTGAGTACTCTGTGCCTAGAAAACCCTGAAAAGGATCACCATAAGTCAGAACTGACTTAATGGCAGACAAGTGTTATTATATATTGCAACAGGAGAACTGCTGTTACAAGTGATTTCCTGTGGGACATTTAAACTGTATGTCAGTTCAAAACTGATGCATAGACTGGGATGACTAGTGAAAAATTATTATTTTTTTCTGTGTGGTGTTTTTTATTTATTTATATATATATATATATATTTGCCTGCATAGTTCAGGTTTGATTTCTCTAGTTTTTATATTCATGTGTCTTGTATTCTTTCACTGGTATATCTATTTAGTCCTTGCTAGAGGAATGCTATGGCATTTTGTGCATAATTGTGTTTCATTCTCTGAGGAGGTTTGGGATAAATTTGGTATACTAGTATCTTTTCCCCCAAAGTGGCCTTTATCCTTTTGAAAACAGTTATCTTTTGACAGATGATAGAGAAGTAGGCATCAGTACTACTTATTTATTTACATAATTACAGAAAAATTGTATTATCTTTTCTTAATGCTTGGAAGCCAGTCTTCATTCATTCATTCATTCAATTTATATACTACTCATCTAACCAGCCACTACTCTGAACAGTGTACAACAATATAATTGCCTCAGACAATAAACAGTAGCAAAAATAAAAAAGCCCAGCAAAACTGGTGGCAATATTCATAATGGAACATACACTTAGCTACTTATTTTAAAAAGTAAAAGTGTGAATTTAGCATCATTGGATGGTCTACTAAAATAAAATATAATTATTAAGGATATGTTCTATATGTAGATTTTCACATTGTCAGAAACCTTAGGTTTCTTAGTAAACTAAAACTACCCAACATATTTAGCTCATATCTAGAAGTAGTGCTCCCTTAAGTAGAGAAAGACATATGTTTGCACTAGAACAAGCTTTTCTCACCTCTGTATCTTTTAACGTGATATATTTGTTTTGAAATTAGTATACCAACAGGGGCTTAACTGATAAATTTAATATTATAAATCTGAGGATTTCAAAGTGAGGGAGGAAGAATGAGGTGATATACATTTCCCCTAACATCTGCTTTGACCCTAAGCAGTGTGACTCTTCTATGAGAAAAAAATATATGAGTCTCATAAATTCCACAGATAGAATATTGATAGTAAAAAAAAGATTGAGAAAAATATTTTATATCTATTTTACTTGCTTTTGGACCTAAATCAGAGTAGTAGTATGAGTAGCAAACACAATGAACAACATATAATTTTAAGGTATTAATCTTAATTACTGAATCTTTCTGCAGCTGATAGAGGCTAACCAGAAACAAATGAGGTTCTAAATATATCCTGTCACTATCTTATATACTGGATTTTTTCACAACTAAACAGCAACATAAAAATCACTAATATAGAGAGATTTTTCAACTGGATTTTATATCTGACATCATTTAGAAATAAAGTTTCAAAGTGAATGACAACCCCAAGGTAAAATTTGCATGTTTTCGAATATTGCTAAAATTGATTCATAAGCTGTTGATTTCACTCAAAATGACTATTTACTTTTTATTCCTTTTGGAATATTGTTGTTCCTGAAATGTTCTACTGACACATCCTATCTAATGGACTGATCTTTCTTTTAATATCAGTGTGGTATAGGTACTCACACTGGTCCTGTGAGGCTAAATAACAACACATAAAAAGAGTTAACTGGAAGAACAAAGTTGCCGTTGTCGATATGATAGATCTTGGCATTCCTTTGAAGAGGCAAAGGAGAAATATCCTTTCAGGCAAGGTTCTGGAGTGTGCAGCAGCTTCACAGTTCCAGGGGTGTTTGGATGGTATGGATTATCTAGATCCATTTCAATCTAACTTCAAGCCTGGTTGAGGGATGGAAACTGCTTTGATTACTTTGGTGGAGGATGTATGCCGGGAAATAGACAGAAAAATTGTGTCCCTTTTGATTCTGCCAGACCTGTCAGCAGCTTTTAGTACCATACAACATGGTTTACTTCTGGGTCTCTGTGATGGGATTTGGAGGCACTATTTTGCAGTGGTTCTGATCCTTCCTGGATGGGTGAGTTCAGAGGATGGTGCTGGGGAATCATCTGACTATTGGCCTATGACTCCATTAGGATTCAGTTCTGTCTCTGTGTTATTTAACATACAAGTGAAACTGCTGGGAGAGGTTGTCTGGAGCTTTGGAGTTAAATGCCACCAATATGCTGATGACACCCAATTCTGTTTCTCCTTTCCATCTGATTCCAGGGAGCTGTTTCAGCCCTAAACTGGGGTCAGTAATGGACTGGATGAGGACAAAAAGCTGAAGCTTAATCCAGAAAAACAGAGGTTCTCCTGATCAGTTGAAAGGCAGATCATGGAATAGGAATCCAATCTGTACTAAATCAGATTACACCCCTGAAAACTCAAGTTCATAGCTTGGGCATTCCCCTGGGTTCATCCCTGAACTTGCATGCTGAGGTCTTGGTGGTGACCAGGGGTATGTTTGCATAGTTAAAGCTAGTGCACCAGCTATGTCTGTTCCTTAAAAAAGCCTGATCTGGGCAAAGTGACACATGCCTTGGTTAACTGTTAAAGCACACTTTGTTCTTAAATGCTCTCTACATGTGGTTGTCTTTGGAAGGTATTCAGAAATTTCAGCAGGTTCCATGTGCTCCAGCTAGTCTTCTGACTGGAGTTGGTTATAGGAATAACAGAGAACAGAAAACACTTGTGACAACAGCTTCACTTGTCTGTTTCTGGGCACATATTGAAGTGCTGGCTTTAGTGGACAGAGCCCTAAGTAATTGTTGTAGAGTTTTGAATTTCTAGTAAAATTCTCCTTCTACACAGTAGAAGTACAGAGATCCACAGAGGAGAATAGCGACAAGTTCCCCAGATAGTCCACCCCTTTCTCATTGGTACTTAAAATCTCAATAACTCACTCTGAGACATTTGTTGTAGAAAAAATAAAAAACATATATTTACTTATAGTTCCTTGAAATTACAGACTGTGGTAAATTTGAAACATTAACACCAACAGTTATTAACGAGTTAACATAAATGCTGAACAGTGCTGAGGCTAACAAACATTCTTGATGGATCCTTGACCTTATGTAGTTGGTATCAAATTTTATAGTGATCCATCCTGACTTGAATCTTAGTGTCAAAGTGGAACTCTGATGTCAGCATGAACAGTCTTTTATCTATAGAGGTTTCACTTAATTTATCCCAGAGACAATCCTGGATAATAGAATTGATAGCTGCTGAGAAATCAATAAATACTACATAAAAATGTCTGCATTTCAGTTTAACACGTTTGTAGACCAAGTGAGATCGAAAAAAGCAGTGATCCACTGTTGAATGATACAAATGCAGGAACAGGTGATAACTTTATTAGACCACTAAAGAAATCAAACAAGGAACAGCAAGCTTTCAATGATAATTGATCTTCTTCAGGTTGTGCACCAAGTTCTTGTGGGTAGTTCAAAAAATGATATGCTTTTATTAAAGTCCGAAAGTCTCATTGCAATTGTTGGGGCATGTTTTGTTGTTGTTGTTTAGTCATTAAGTCGTGTCCGACTCTTCGTGACCCCATGGACCAGAGCACGCCAGGCCCTCCTGTCTTCCACTGCCTCCCGGAGTTTGGTCAAATTCATGTTGGTAGCTTTGATGACACTGTCCAACCATCTCGTCCTCTGTCGTCCCCTTCTCCTCTTGCCTTCACACTTTCCCAACATCAGGGTCTTTTCCAGGGAGTATTCTCTTCTCATGAAATGGCCAAAGTATTGGAGCCTCAGCTTCAGGATCTGTCCTTCCAGTGAGCACTCAGGGTTGATTTCCTTCAGAACGGATTGGTTTGTTCTCCTTGCAGTCCAGGGGACTCTCAAGAGTCTCCTCCAGCACCACAATTCAAAAGCATCAATTCTTCGGCAGTCAGACTTCTTTATGGTCCAGCTCTCACTTCCATACATCGCTACTGGAAAAACCATAGCTTTGACTATGTGGACCTTTGTCGGCAAGGTGATGTCTCTGCTTTTTAAGATGCTGTCTAGGTTTGTCATTGCTTTCCTCCCAAGAAGCAGGTGTCTTTTAATTTCATGGCTGCTGTCCCCATCTGCAGTGATCATGGAGCCCAAGAAAGTAAAATCTGTCCCTGCCTCCATATCTTCCCCTTCTATTTGCCAGGAGGTGATGGGACCAGTGGCCATGATCTTAGTTTTTTTGATGTTGAGCTTCAGACCATTTTTTTGCACTCTCCTCTTTCACCCTCATTAAGAGGTTCTTTAATTCCTCCTCACTTTCTGCCATCAGAGTGGTATCATCTGCATATCTGAGGTTGTTGATATTTCTTCCGGCAATCTTAATTCCGTTTTGGGATTCCTCCAGTCCAGCCTTTCGCATGATGTATTCTGCATATAAGTTAAATCAGCAGGGAGACAATTTACAGCCTTGTCGTACTCCTTTCCCAATTTTGAACCAATCAGTTGTTCCATATCCAATTCTATCTATATCTATGTCTATATCCACTCATAGCCCTGTAAAGATATTTGGCTGATCATATAAGTTGTGTAAGTTCTGTGTATGTTTTTTTCAAACATGAGAAACAATACTACATGCTGGTTTCCTCATACAGAGTGTCCACAGGATTTTTTTAGTGGGAGCAACATAGCATAGTGATATATTAACATAATTCATATACATATGTTACCCCAAATGGGTTCCTGTTCTTTATATCCTGGGGAGAGGGACCATGAGAGGAGAGAGAGAGAGCCCAGCCAGACTACTGACAAGAAAACATACACCAATAATTTTGGGTTAAGCACTATTCATGTAACATTTATTGATGAGACATAAGACATAGGATATAAGACAAAAGGTACCAAGAGGCCTCTCTTTCATACTTCCCATTCACACAAGATACTCACTCATCCAGAAGGCCCTTCTCTGAGGGTGATCAATCCTCAGAAAGGGTGATGGGGGTCGTTCCAGCGCTGTTCCGAAGCCCACCTGTTTCTTCCTGCATCATCCTTCTTATAGGTCTTTTCCTTGTGGGCTGTGTTAATGGGCTAAACCTGGGCTGGCACAAGCACACAGGGGCAGACCCTGGCTTCCTGGGCAGATACAATCTGTTGTCATGCAGGAATGCTTCCTTTCACGTGTACAGTTTGTTCCATCTGCCACTTGGCTTCAGCTAAGCTGCTTCCTCTTTCTTAAGCTTGCTTTCTCCAGTTTTAGTTATATTTGGACTTCTTGCTCCAGTTCACTTCCCTCTTGTCTGGGCACAACAACTGCAAAAATCCAAACCTTTGCCCACACAGCAGTCTCTTATTAATAACGAAACTGTCTCTGTCTGCAACTTGCATATTCTTTTGAAGCTCTGTATTAGGCACACTATCCCATCTTCCCTTGCGATTTCTCCATCTTCTTCTCAGGTCTGGGGTGCTGGTCTTTCTGGAACCCACACACACACTGTCACACTCTGTCACTCATAACACATATTATGCAACAATACAAAGTATTCTGTTTGTGTATGTTAAAATAATAAGATTTGGTGGACAATCATAGCCTTCAACTATCAGCTGTTTATCAAAATCCTCTGAGACATGGAGCAACATCTCATTTTAAAGAAATATAATCACTTAATTAATTGTTATTTTTCTTGGTTGCTAGCATAACCATAGGAGTCCAGGATTATCCTGGTCTCTAAGGAAGTGAAGCAGGACCAGCCTTTCGCATGATGTATTCTGCATATAAGTTAAATAAGCAGGGGGACAATATACAGCCTTGTCGTACTCCTTTCAAAATTTTGAACCAATCAGTTGTTCCATATCCAGTTCTAACTGTTGCTTCCTGTCCCACATATAGATTTCTCAGGAGATAGATAAGGTGGTCAGGCACTCCCATTTCTTTAAGGACTTGCCATAGGTTGCTGTGGTCCACACAGTCAAAGGCTTTTGCGTAGTCAATGAAGCAGAAGTAGATGTTTTTCTGGAAGTCTCTGGCTTTCTCCATTATCCAGTGCATGTTAGCAATTTGGTCTCTAGTTCCTCTGCCCCTTCGAAATCCAGCTTGTACTTCTGGGAGTTCTCGGTCCACATACTGCTGAAGCCTACCTTGTAGGATTTTGAGTATAACCTTGCTAGCGTGTGAAATGAGTGCAATTGTACGGTAGTTGGAGCATTCTTTGGCACTGCCCTTCTTTGGGATTGGGATGTAGACTGATCTTTTCCAATCCTCTGGCCACTGCTGAGTTTTCCAAACTTGCTGGCATATTGAGTGTAGCACCTTAACAGCGTCATCTTTTAAGATTTTAAATAGTTCAACTGGAATGCCATCACCTCCACTGGCCTTGTTGTTAGCCATGCTTTCTAAGGCCCACTTGACTTCACTCTCCAGGATGCCTGGCTCAAGGTCAGCAACCACACTATCTGGGTTGTCTGGGACATCCAGATCTTTCTGGTATAATTCCTCTGTGTATTCTTGCCACCTCTTCTTGATGTCTTCTGCTTCTGTTAGGTCCCTACCATTTTTGTCCTCTATCATGTCCATCCTTGCACAAAATGTTCCTTTAATATCTCCTATTTTCTTGAACAGAATTCTGGTTTTCCCCTTTCTATTATTTTCCTCTATTTCTTTGCACTGTTCATTTAAGAAGGCCCTCTTGTCTCTCCTTGCTATTCTTTGGAAGTCTGCATTCAATTTTCTGTAACTTTCCCTATCTCCCTTGCATTTTGTTTCCCTTCTCTTCTCTGCTATTTGTAAGGCCTCGTTGGACAGACACTTTGCTTTCTTGCATTTCCTTTTCTTTGGGATGGTTTTTATTGCTGCCTCCTGTACAATGTTACGAGCCTCCATCCATAGTTCTTCAGGCACTCTGTCCACCCAATCTAGTTCCTTAAATCTGTTCTTCACTTCCACTGTGTATTCATAAGGGATTTGGTTTAGATTATACCTGACTAGCCCAGTGGTTTTTCCTACTTTCTTCAGTTTAAGCTTGAGTTTTGGTATAAGAAGCTGATGATCAGAGCCACAATCAGCTCCAGGTCTTGTTTTTGCTGACTGTATAGAGCTTCTCCATCTTTGGCTGCAGAGAGCATAATCAATCTGATTTCAGTATTGCCCATCTGGTGATGTCCATGTGTAGAGTCGCCTCTTGTGTTGTTGGAAAAGAGTGTTTGTGATGACCAGCTTGTTCTCTTGACAAAACTCTATTAGCCTTTGCCCTGCTTCGTTTTGAACTCCAAGGCCAAACTTACCTGTTGTTCCTTTTATCTCTTGACTCCCTACTTTAGCATTCCAATCCCCTATAATGAGAAGAACATCTTTCTTTGGTGTCAGTTGTAGAAGGTGTTGTAAGTCTTCATAGAATTGGTCAGTTTCAGCCTCTTCAGCATTGGTGGTTGGTGCATAAACTTGGATTACTGTGATGTTGAAAGGTCTGCCTTGGATTCGTCTTGAAATCATTCTATCATTTTTGAGATTGTATCCCAGTACAGCTTTTCCCACTCTTTTGTTGACTATGAGGGCTACTCCATTTCTTCTATGGGATTCTTGCCCACAATAGTAGATATGATAATCGTCTGAATTGAATTTGCCCATTCCCGTCCATTTTAGTTCACTGATACCCAGGATGTCAATGTTTATTCTTGCCATCTCCTGTTTGACCACATCCAGCTTGCCAAGGTTCATAGATCTTACATTCCAGGTTCCTATGCAGTATTTTTCTTTGCAGCATTGGACTTTCCTTTCACTTCCAGGCGTGTCCGCAGCTGAGCGTCCTTTCGGCTTTGGCCCAACCACTTCATTAGCTCTGGAGCTACTTGTCCTCTGCTCTTCCTCAGTAGCATGTTGGACGCCTTCCGACCTGAGGGGCTCATCTTCCAGCATCATATCTTTTAGCCTTTTGTTTCTGTCCATGGAATTTTCTTGGCAAAGATACTGGAGTGGCTTGCCAGTTCCTGCTCCAGGTGGATCGCGTTTAGTCAGAACTCTCCACTATGACCTGTCCGTCTTGGGTGTCCCTGCACATCATAGCCCATAGCTTCTCTGAATTGCTCAAGCCCCTTCGCCACGACAAGGCAGCAATCCGTGAAGGGGTGGGGCATGTTTTAGCTTTGATGAAAATAGATGCAGTTTGCAAGACACCCGTGGGTGTGTGTGTGGCTTGAAACCCTTACTCAGCCAGTAGTTTGGAATTTATCACCCAACTCTTTAAACAAAAGGAATGATTACATCAAAGCCTATCTCTTTTTGTGATCATCTCACTAGACTCAAGCCAATGATTTAATTTTTTTGACAGATATTTAGCATATATTTTTGATGAAATATCCAGCAAACTGATAGGGTGAAAATTGGTTGGTTTACTTTGGTCACCTTTTGGTCACGACTATTTTAATATTCCATTGTGGATGGAAGTGACAGCTGTCATTGATTTCTCTAAATAAGGCTAAAAGATAGAAGCTCACCAATTTGGTGCTGCTTTGTAGACTTCCCCCACAATTCTGTCCTAACCAAGCAGATCCCCATTTTTCAGAGTAGCAATTATTTCACAATTCCACAGGGTCGGGTGGGGAACAGGATCCTATGCTGGTAAAACTTCACCCATCTCAGCAGTAGGTCTATTACTCTCTACAGAAACTTGAAAAGGTTATTTTTAGAGGAAGGTTCATTGACTAAGTCACAAAAATGGGTCTTTCATACATGTGAAGAAATTTTTGTTTCATTCAGTGAATGACTACTGGAACTCAGTTTGTTAATGAGATGCAATGGTGTAGCTGGTTGGTATGGCCCTGGTCTTACTGCACAGGTGATTACAGACATGTGCAAAGAAATCAACCACATTGGCCATAATTTGTTACTTAATTTTATGCCACTTGCTTCATTGTGTTGGCATAATTATTTGTAGTACATCTGTTGCACAGCATACTGTGTGGTGTTCATTGTATTTTGTTTTCATAATTTGAAGTGTGTCTGCAGAGCAACTGTTTACTAACAAAACTGATAAAATAAGTAGAGATAAAAATTCTCTTGTTCTTAAGTGTTTAATTTATGTAATGTCACCATTTTAGTACTTAACACACATTTTAATTAGATTGAACTTGCTAAATGTATGTTAAGTGTATTCAGTAAGGTCTTTTATACTACAAAACCATATAATTACATTTTTACAGATGTGAAAAATGAATTTGTGCTGCATTATAAATGGAGAGAAATTTTCCCATTTGTTTTTAGACCTAGTGAATAGTGCAAAACAGTTTTTCTTAACTGTGCCAACCATCACCCAAACCCCAACAGTCTTGACTCAGCAATGAATGAAGGCTACACAATGCTATTTATTCATTCATTAATTCATTCACTTAGTTATATGTCATTCAGTAATGCAATACACACTCTCTGGGCAATTGACAACCAACATAAGTTATCTACAGAATAGCACAACACCAGTTATAAGCATCAACTACAATAAACAATAAGTAAAAATAATAATATTAAGGTACAACTATTCAAATTTAGTATCTTATTTATTGAAAGCTATCCCCATAATTAACCATGTTTTAGAATGAAGTGGTACATCTTGAGAAATCATTCAGAAGTCTTATTTATTTATTATTTAAATCAGTGAAGGATTGAGCTATTGATCTGAATCCCAGTGCTATGCAGTGATCCATTAATAAAAAAAGAGACTAACACATGACTGTGCAAAAATAAAATTGTTTGATGAGCATCCTTCTTGTTTTTATCTGAAAAGAAAGTCAGATTTCAGTTAACAGCTAGATGAAAACTGAAAGTTGCTCTAGGTGATGTCAGCTATCTTTTAACTAAATTATTTTGTGTTATTCACATGATGACTGACCAAAGCATGACCCCTGATTTATGTGCATCAGTATTCTTTTACTATAAAAAATGGAATCTTAATACAGCCCCACTTTTTAAAACTTAGAGATAGTGTCATGCTCAACTGCGGGATAGGACTGATTAAAGTCAGTTTTTCCATTGACTGCATGTAAATCAATACATAGAGGAAGAAAAATACATAAAATTAGTTGCACATGGAAATGAGTCTGGCAGTGAAGATGTTTATATTCAAAAACAAAAATGCCCTTTACCATTTATTTATAAATGAAGATGCCAGCACAGTGGGAGAAACTGAATGCATAAATGTTGACCAAAACATATTTTGCTTTTATCTACATACAGTACTTGTAGAGTATTGGTGCACATCTACAAGGAGAATCATGGGATAATGCATCCATTCTAGTAAGCTATCTACTGCCATTCATACTGGTTACGTTTTGTTGATATTATGGTTGGTGTTACACAAACAAGTTGCAGCAAGCATTGCATTTACTATCCTCCTCTGCACCTTCTCTGATGTAATCACATTCATTCTAACTGTGATCAGTGTTATCCATAATTTAAAGCTGACCCGTTTTAACAAACCATGTTTGAGATTAACTACAATTGCTGTAGGTTTGGGTAGGATGACATGTTACAATTAATCTAAATCTCTTCACAGCTTTTAAAACATAAAAGGTTCTAGAATAATATTTTTTAAGTATTATTACCGTTCTTATAAATGTCATTGTAACACTTCCACAGAGACAACAGTATAATAATCATAGTCTGCAAATTACTGGTTTCAACAGCAGTAACAGGAAATCAATATTTGGCTAAACCCAAATATTACTCCTAAGTAGAGCAGACCCACTGACCTAACTAGTCCTTTTCACTCTGTGGGTGGGATTAATAACTAGATTTTGCAAAATAGAGGATTTGAGATTCCTGGCCTTGGAGTAGGTTATTGTGACTTCTGGCTAGGATCTACTTCTAAAAGCAATTTGCTCTATGAGAGGGTTTCTTGATTTGTCCTGTAAGTGCTGTCTCCTCAAAATTGTCTTGTTTTCAAGCAGGCGTGTTCCAGCATAGTCGAGTCAGTTAATTCTAAATCAAGCTTAAAAATCCACAAACATAGAGCCAGCAAACAGGTCAGGGAGGAGAATCCACGAGTCAGTCTATTAAACAAAGCCAAAGTCAGAATGAGTAATATCCTACCATATAAGTGAAACAAGAGAGTGTGGGGAATCTGAAGTCAAAGAGGAATCTGAAGTAATATCTTGTATCAGTCTAGAGTCAAATGCTAGCAGAGCAAATACAGTAGAGATGCAGGGATTGCAGCTGTTCAGAGGTGACTAAAAACTCAAGAAACATCTGCTCATGCTTGCCAGGTAAAGCTATTAATTTTACTAATTTGGCTTTAATTGGCTTTTTCTACTTGGTGAATACACTAAATTATAACCCCACCCTTATAATATATGTTGCTGTGTCTCTGTGTTGCTTTTCCCCCCCAGGCCCCCCACCCAAATGTTTCAGAAGCAGGCAATGCATTTTTTGTGTGTGAAGGCAGCCACAGAGTAACTAGGGAACCTTTCGTCTGAAGATTGGGATGGAAAATTCCAGCTATGCTGCAAGGGATGGTGCATGAAACCACACCCTCCAGATGTTTGTAACCTGAGTATGAGGTCACCTCATGTGGGCAGACCTGGTACAGACATCTGCCATTATTTTTTGATACTCTTATCTGTAGTTTTTCTGCACTATCTATGAAGTGGTGGTGTCCAGCCTGAGAAAGTGGAATTTTCACTGAGAAAGCTTGCAATTCGTTTGATTTTCTTAGTGGTCCAATAAAGGTACAACCCTGTTCTTACATTTGTGTAATCTTAAGGACCCCAAAGCCTTTTTCTAGTTCTTTTTGGGGGATAAATGTGTTACCTTCAGCAGCTTCTGCAATATTTCTATGAAGAAGTTGCCTGTCTTTTCCAAGATTGAGCTGCAGCAGCTCAAAGGCTTCCAGAAAGAATCCTCTACTCCTGAAGATTTTTCTTTTGCAGTCAAACACTTGTAGGCATCTCAGTTTTCCACTGTCTCTTCAGGTGCTGCTGTTCTTGGGGACTTGGGAGAGTGCCTCCCTCCTGACCTCTAGATCCTCAAATGAACTAGTGTTTTCCTCCTCCTCCTCCTCCTCCTCCCATTCAATGACAATGTAGGACTAAAGGTTTGCACCACTTGCAGACCTCAAAAAAGGGCTAAATGAGAAATCTGATGTAAGTTCTTTCCTATAATTGAGTGCGCCTGTTTCTTGTAACTCACTTTGAGACTCATGATAGGTAAGTTGATACTAGGTGTTATAATGATATGAAGCTTTAGTGTTTACTGATGTTCTGAGCTGGGATCTCAGGTACTTGTTAGAAGAGGCTGATGATATATGGTAGGATCACAGTATTTGTGTGGGATGGGTTCCAGGCTTCCCCCCCATGCCAAAAAGCTTGGATATAGAAATCCTATATATAACATAGTCTCTGGTTGCCTCTAGTGGCCAATTCTGATGATACACCTTGGAAATACATTTCTGCATTTTTTTCATTTAATATTTTCAGGCAGCAGATAAGTGAAATCATGGGTACTGATCCCATGGATATGGCAGTCATGCTGTACATATTTGTTACAGCTTTCAGAGTAAAGAAGCTTTAAAAATAGTTTTCCATACGTTTGTGTTACACAAAACTTAAATAAAACATTACATTGTTTATAACTAGTATTAAAATTCAAGATCTTATGCAAGCCAGCAGATCCCAAGCTCAGCAATATGAGAAGATTTTATTTGCCAAGGAGAATATATGTAGCATTTAAGACTTTGATAAATTTGTGTGGGTCCATATGTTTTTGTTCAAGTATTTGTTATATATGGTCATGAAGATGCTGTTTTGTTGACTTGTCATTGGTTTTGTGTATTGACTCAATGTTTCAATGGCCTTTGGCTAAAATTTGAATAAAAATTCACAAAAATTCACAAATTCACAGTAGACAGATAATAAATAATAAATACCTTTATTTGGAAGTGCATGTTTAAAACCACTTTTTGTTATAATAATGAATTGCCTCAGGTTTGAGAGTGATACAACTTTATATGTTATACAACATTTTAGCGTACACAGTTAACTATTGTTAAATGTTCTTTAAACCTAAAATCCTGCTCTTTATGGATCTGGATTTAGGGGTAAGGAGTACTGGGGGAAATTCTGTTTCATTTCTTTACTTCAGTGTGACAACCAGTTACTTTTCCTTGGAAAATTGGATATTATGCACATATTATTTCAGACTGTGAACTCTTTAGCATTTTTTGGTGCTGTTCTTGGTTTAGAATACTTCATATAAAATGTGCATACTTTGGAAAGTTATTAATAAAATGGAAATGTACATCTTTTGGTACTAAAAAAATATCTCAGAATGACGTGTATACCTAATGGAATGGGCTTGTGCTTAAATACATGTAAAATTGGCATGGACTCAAATATGTTTATATACACAGTACAAATGTTTGTGGCAGAAGTGAGCCACTTGCTGTTATTAAAGTGTAGGGCCCTTTTATGATGAAAGCACCACTTGTGCCAAGGAATGCATTGAGAAATTACATGATCCCACCTTACTCCTCCCACATGGCTTCCTGCTCAGTGAAAGCTAAGTATATCTATCTTGTTTTTTGGCATGTTAAAAACTCACAGGTTTAATGACACATGTTTTATAACACGTGACAAATATTAAAAACAGACACATGTTTTAATGGCACTGCGGGCTGCTTCATTGTACACATAAAGTATAACCACAGCCAGCAGACATTTATGCATATTTTAATGTATGGGGGGATGGGAGATGGGGTAAGAAATGGATCTATAAAAACATGGAAATGCAAAAGGTACCAGCAAGTGATTATGTTAATAGCAGTTGATTGTTTAACAGTCACTAAAAGGTGAAAAGGACAATCTGGCATAGATAATTAAATTAACACATTATAGTGATGTATATTCTTCGTCCACTATTCTTCGTATAGAGGATAGTAGAGTCAGAGAGGCTGCAAAAATAACAGGCAGAGAAAAATATCTTTATTGTATCATAAAACAAGTAACAGTTGGTGTCAGTACAGACAGACAGACCTCAGAAGATGAGCTCATTAATGTATATAATAGTTAATAAGATAAGAAATCCTTGTCCATATTCAAGTGAAGGAGATATAGTTGAGGAATTTGTGGTCATCTGTTATCTGTTGCAGTCTTTCTCCTTAGGTCTTCCATTAAAGATTACAGATTTGAGGTCAGAAGCACAGTGGTTGAAATCTTGTTGCACAGTTACAGAAAGAGTGTAACTTTTAGATATAAATTGCTGTGGATTAAAAAAAATCTCCGTAGACATTATCTGTTGCCTGTAGATTTGTGTGACTCAGTATGCAGCACTTAATATCTGTGGAATTTTCTTAACTTATGACAACTTGCTTCCATAAGTTATGCAGTTTGAGTAACTGTACAACAGGACTTGAGCCATTGTCACGTGAGATTGAGATGCCCCCTAATGCTTTGTGACTATTACTATTTCTAGTAGACATTTGTATCCATTTATTATTTTTCACAGAGACAAACCTGTTTGCACAAAGATTTGGCCTGCAATGTGCAATAGGACATTACTTGCAGATGATAGTACTTTATTTAGCCTGTTGCTAAATTGCATTTTATTGTTTTATTGATTTTAATATTTATAAGATTTTAATATGCACATACACCACTCTGGGAATCTTCTCTGGACTAATGAGTGGGACAGTAAATTGTTAAATTGAATGTTTTAACAATTCCTCCTATGACAATTGAACACTGGTTTGTTATAATCCATATGTTAAACTTACCAGAGAAGAATGAACTAGCTATCAAGGATGTCATGGTTTTTTTTTCTAATGTTGATCCTAAACTGAAGAATATATCAATAGAAAGTTAAAAGGTATATGCTAAAAGTATAGCCACCCGGAGACTCTTGCAGAGTGTGGGCGGCATACAAGTTGAATAAATAAATAAAAGAATGCAGATCAACTGGCCATTTGTTTTCCTTTCAAAACATAGTGGACAATGCAAAGGAGAGAAGGGCGTGAATGACAAACTAAACATGCAGGCACCATGTGAATAGAAGGTGCTGGAAGATGGAGGGCTGGGACAAGTGCTTAGGTCTTCTGAGTTGTAACCATTTGTATGATATATATTACTAATCTATTAGACTGCTTGATAGTTAATTGCGTAATGATAATACTAGTGGTTTGACATTTTTTTCAGTCAGCAATCAGTATTCTAATGGAAATGTCTATCAAATATTGTCTTGATGCCCTTTTGATTCTAAATACCTTTTGTGAAGAGAGTAAGGACTTGAGGGAACATGAAAAATGAAATTGGTCCACTGGATTTTTCTGTGTGCCTATTAAGGCATAGGGACAAGAACTTTCACTGTCTGGAGATAGCTTGTTTGCACCTATCTTCTATGCTGATATTCCTGTCCAGGGTCACTTAGAAGAAGGACTGAGATCAAGAGGATTTCAAAGTGGAGCCTAACACATCAAACTTATCATTTTATATCAAAGTAGTCATCAATTCATGTGCATGAGTTAGGAAATTGGCATGTTTCCTTGATTGAGCGCATGCAGATTTCAAAACTAGGGAAGAGACATGCAAGAATGATTAAAGCAGATTAAGAGTAATTACATGATGGTCACCCCAGGTGTTAATGGGCTATTCATTTGTATAAAAGGGTATTGACAGTCTGAGTCTTTGGGAAGCTTAGCATAGCTTTAAGGAAGCCATATTTCATTTTTTCCACTAATAGTGTTACTCATGAGGAGAACCACTGTGTAAGAAATTGTGCTGGGAAACATGGGAGTGGTTCCTCAGATTGACTCCATAGTTCTACTTAGCTGAAGTAGATAGAGTAAGTTAGTCTTTATTGATTTCTGGTGTGTTATTGTTTTGTATTCTGTAATCCTATATCCACATTTGCATTTATATCTGGGACTGTTTTTCTATTTCTGAACTAACCTTTTCTTCCTTACTCCCCCCCCCCCCCTTTTAATAAACTACACAAATCCTTTCAAGCTGGTGTCTGGAAGCTAACTGAGAGGGAAGGTATAGTACTAACTTCTAGTCCTTAGCCTTGATCAAGCTATGGAAATTGCTAATATTGATTTTTATGGGAGGTGGTGGCAGCCTATTTTAATTTTATGGATTGAACTCCTGGAGCATACACTGCCCGCAAAGGCTGAATGTGTCTTGTGGGGTGAAGGATCCCAGCCAGGCCTTCCCTCTCTCTCTCTGGGTGCTCCCACTCAGAAAAAAATGGGAGGCAGAGTGGCTATAATGAGGAGTCTTGCTGGCAGGTTTCATGACATCTTTTGTTAGTTGAAATTACACCTTTTTCTAAATCTCTTGCTGTTTTGAAAAACTAAGATGATAAAATAAGCTATATGTTTCCACTTTTTGTCTAACATTGCTTTATTGTCTGATGTTGTGTAGAAAGTGTTAGCATTTGGTTACCAGCATGAAACAAAATTAAAATACTGTTTCCTAAATGTAATATTTTTCTTTTATCATCTGGAAATTTTAAATGAATGTTCGTAAATTATGTACATTGCTCTATAGTGCAAAGTCATTTATTGTGTGGGCGAAGTGTAAGGATTTTTACATTTGAATGCCAGCTCGGTGAAGGGTAAAACAGCAACTATCCAGGATTTTATCTTTAGTGAGCATGCTGATTGAGCATGTATTATGGAGACTTGTTTGGATGAAGCTGGGGCTGTTAATGTCTCTGGATTCTGCCCAACAGGATACTCTGTGCAGCAGAAAGTAAGAACTAGGGGAGGAATAGGGAGAGTCACAATGGTCTATGGTGATTCCCTTCCCTTTACCAAGTATCCTGTTCCAAGGTTTATTAGATATGAGTGTCCATTGGAAAGCAAGGGTTTTGGACAGAATAGGCATTCTGTTGGTGTGTCACCCACCCCAATGCTCAACAGCTTCCCTGACTGAGCTAGTAGCACTGTTTTTGGAATTGGTGTTGAAGTCTCCTTGGCTTGTGATGCTGGAAGACTTCAACATTCATTCACTGTTGAAAGTGTTGCTCATGACCTTTAAAGCCCTTTACGACTCAGGCCCAGGCTATCTCAAAGATAATGTATGAGCCCCTATGTGTCTCAATCCCACCACTTTCATAAGTGCTTGGTTGAGGTAAGGACTCAAGAGGGCTTTTTCTGTGGCTGCTTCCAGATTATGGAACTTGGCTCTTTTCCTTCAGATGGCAGCTGAAAACAGACCTCTTTAGACAGGCTTTTGATGAGTCAGCCAGCAACTTGGATAAAGTGAGTTTTTTAAAAAAAATGATTTATAGATTCTAGATAAAATTTGAAAATTATAAAAGAGCAGCTGAGTGTGGGGTTTTTTTATTTTTATTTTTTGAAAAATCATTATTTAAGGAGCTTATGTTTTGCATTTCAACAGTTTCCAGGGTAACTTGTAAGAACTTGAAAATTGTAAAAAAAAATCTATGAATTTTGATATTGGAGTGTGGAAGAGAATTTTGATGAGTTCAGAGCACTGTAGCTACAGAAAGGGAGAAAGACCTGTATCTGCTGAAATTTCCTTTTAAAATAGCTGTTGTAGGAATCAGACCCATATATATCTTTCCATCCTCGCTGTGCTAGCATTCAGAGATCAGTAACTGCTGTTAGAATTTCAGTATGAATTATAAAGTGGGGTTAGTTCAGATGCCAGAGCTGCATAGAAGATGGCTTGTGCAACTAACTGAAAAACATGACCTATATGTATACTGCTTGTATACATGTGTGTATATATGCAGTTTCTTTGATTTCCATCAGAACAAGGGAAAAAAGTGGTTTAGCCTTATAAAAAGAGCAATGTCATCTGCATATAAATAGATTATAATTGCCAAGGTTCCTAAAGTATTGCAAAAAGAAGGGGAGACAGTGGGCTTCCCATTTGAGTCACATGTATTTAAAAGACTGATATTAAAACATTGTATAAAATAAGATTTTTAAAAATATATAGATAGTTTTAAAAGAAGTGACATCTAAGTAGGAGAGATGCATAAACTTCATCAGCCCAAAGGATAACAAATCAATTAAAGGAAATGGAAAGCAGCCCCCACCTCCAAGCACTGTGTACATAGTGGAAAATCTTAGTGTTGTCCTTACAGTGCATGAATTTAGGGAAACCAGATGGCTCAAGGGATTTCTAATGAGATACAGGACTTTCTAACTCTTGTAGCAAATCAGAGTCTACAGGAGTCTGGTAATGATTTAAGGTTGTGACCATCTGTTCTATGGCCTATATCAGTGGTTCTTAACCTTTTCTTTACCACGGATGCCCTTTAAATATCCTTTGTTGCCA
Source organism: Intellagama lesueurii (assembly GCA_037013535.1). Lineage (NCBI taxonomy): Eukaryota > Metazoa > Chordata > Lepidosauria > Squamata > Agamidae > Intellagama > Intellagama lesueurii. The sequence goes on along the minus strand of JBAJHW010000003.1, from coordinate 49,396,948 downwards.
TGGACCACCAAGACTTAATTCAAGATTTAATACCCTAAAGTACATCAAATATTTATTTAAAGTTTCTCATGAAGGGTCTCATCGACAGATATTCCTTGCTATTATGGCAACACTTCTTAAGATGACTGGAAGAAGCTTCATTTTGCTTTGAAGCGGATGCACCCTCATCAACAGCATCAGTTCTTTTACATTTCAGATTCAGCCAGCAATCTGTTCTGAGGCTCACCCAAAATGTACCATTGCAAAATTCACTGTGGTAATATTGAAAAGTCACTTCCCAACAATAACCAGACAGTTTTATTAGCAGAAATCGAAGAAAAAACACGATAATGAAGTCCGTCCAAACACTCGAACTGACACTGACTGACTCCAACTCTCTCTTCCTGTGGCTTCTGACTTTGCACAGTAGCAACAAATGTCACGTGCTGTCTCTCAGTCACTCAGTGTCATTCACTTGCATGTTCTCACCGTGTGCAGAAATATCAAAGTTATTTGCTTTCAAACAGTTATTTTCATAACAGATTTTTACTTTTGTTTGTTTTTCATGGAGAAAAATCTTAGAAAAGCCAAGTTTTATACAAACAAGCAAGGAAAATTAAGCTTTTGTTCTACATTTTCTTTTCATTCATTCATTCATTCATTCATTCATTCATTCATTCATTCATTCTGTTTTACCTGCAAAAGATCATAACATTTTTTCAAGCCTTCATGGACTCCCTGTGAGGACACTGTGCCCCCCCCCGGGGGTCCATGGACCACAGGTTAAGAACATATGACATATATGAAAACAGCCAGTAGTCACTGCCCCTAACTCTTCATTCAAGTTCTTTATAAATTACCTCTTGCTAGCCGTTCATCAAAAGGGACCCAAAACAGTAGCAATTATGTAGATTAATTGTAAGAATATCCAGAGGCCAGAAGCCTGTTCATTTGATCTGCACATGTGACAATCCACTGTGTGAACAGTTTGATCTTTTCCAGACTTGTAGAAGAAGTAGGGCTGCCATATTGCCAATCTTTTCTTGCAGGTACTGAAATGATTCAACTTACTTTTACAAAAGGCTTCAGGATGTTCAAGTACCTTAGTTTCAATGCATAAACCTGGCCATGTCAACATATGTGAGGCTTACAAATACGTAAGGCTGGATATTATATATGGACGCTTTGTCATTCATATCTTGGATGAAGTGCAGCACCACAGGTAGTGCAGATCCCTTTCCCCATGCCCATGCCCAGCCAGGTCACTAACTGGGCTCTGCGAGTTGCTGAGGTCCTTCTTAGGCAGCAACACACCAATCCAGTCAGGAGCCCAGACGGGCTGGACCCACCTCTCCAGGCAGCCAACCACTCAAGCAAGGAGAGGGGCAAGGAGTCTTCCTGTGCAGGGAAGGCGGGACTGGGCTGACCAGGCTCCTGCCTGGATTGGTGCACTGCTGCCTAAGGAGGACCTCAATGGCATACGGAACCGGTTAGTGGCCCGGCTGGCCTAGGGGATGGGAAAAGGAATCTGCACCACCTGTGGTGCAGTGCTTTGTCTTGGATACAAATAACGAAACTCTCATGTCTGCTGGATATCTGTGACATTTGTGCTTCAAACCTGACGAGCCCCACCTTCAAACCTGGGTAGGTGGGGCTCGTCAGCCTTGGAAGGCAGCCCATCTAGGAGAAGGAAAACTCTGATTTCAAACCTCCACTGCCTTGTGGCTATATCCACTGATGGAAAAGGCTTCAGGAGTTAACCTCGAAGCAAAATCCGGAGCTGGAGTCCCGGAGGCAGTTCGTGCTGTTCTGGCAACTCCTGTGACGTTGCTGGAACCAGTTGTATTGGCTCTTCCGTTTCCATTGGACTATTTCAGTGATGTGGAGAGGGGGGATTTGCTGCTTGGGTAACAGCCTGTCCTCCATATTATTTTACCCCGGCTTCGGGCTCTGGAGAGGACACTCTAGCTTCGCATACAGCGTTGAAATAACACGGGAAGTAGCAGTTACCGGTTGTAAGTTTTTGCTCAATTGGTGTAGAGTATGACGCCAGGGGTTACTTCCGACAGTGGGAGAGGTCATTGCACCTCACTAGGTAGCTACCGCCTGCCTTAAGCTGGGCAGTCCCCAGCCAGTAAGGTGCTGCCTTACTACGGTCTGTTAACCTCACAGGGTGCGTGGAGTTTAGGGTGAAAGCCGACAAGCAGATCGATAACCCTGCACCATGCACAATCATAAGAAAACTTCTGCCCTAAAGTTGGGCACCTGGAATGTTCGGACAATGACCCCTGGCTTTTCTGATGACCTGCAGGAAATAGACGACGTGCGCAAGACAGCTGTCATCGACATGGAACTGAGTAGGCTGCAGATGGACATTGTTGCCCTGCAAGAGATGAGATTGCCAGACATGGGATCTGTCAAAGAAAAAAAATTCTCATTCTTCTGGCAGGGAAAACCATTGAATGAGACCAGGGAATATGGTGTTGGCTTTGCGGTCAGAAATACTCTGCTGAGATCCATTTTTTCCACCTACTGTGGGGAGTGAAAGAATCCTGTCTCTGCAGCTCCACTCACCAGCAGGACCGGTCACCCTCATTATTGCATATACACCAACACTGTCGTCTACAACAGAAGTCAAAGACAAATTCTACGATGATCTGGCAGCTACTATCAAAAAAATCCCTGAGACAGAGCCGCTGTTCATTCTCTGAGACTTTAACGCTAGAGTTGGTTCTGATCACAATTCTTGGCCCACTCGTCTAGGCCGTTTTAGCATTGGGAAGATGAACGAAAATGGCCAATGCTTGCTGGAGTTTTGCTGTTACTATGGTCTTTGTGTCAGCAACACGTTCTTTAATATGAAGCCTCAACACAGAGTTTCCTGGAGACATCCAAGATCGAAGCATTGGCATCAGCTCGATTTGATTCTCACTAGATGCTCTAGCCTTCCTAGTATTATGATTACACACAGTTATCAGGGTGCTGATTGCGATACAGATCCCTCCCTGGTGTGTAGTAGAGTAAAACTGTGAACAAACAGATTGTATCACACGAAAAAGGAAGGAAGACCACATATTGACATAAGCAAGACTTGTGATCGAAGAAAAGTGGAGGAAGTTGCCCAAGTGCTTGAGGAAACCCTTCCAGGCCCGGCTGATGCAAATGCATCTGAATGATGGGAACATTTCAAGAACACTGTTTATAACACTGCCTTGTCCACATTTGGCAAGAAGACCAAAAAGACGGCAGACTGGTTTGAAGCCCATTTGGAGGAGTTGATGCCAGCCATCGAGGAAAAGAGGAGAGCTCTAGCAGCATACAAAGCCTGTCCTAGTGAGTACAACTTGGAGGTTCTTCAAGTTGCTTGTAGCAAAGTCCAACAGACTGCCAGGAGATGTTCTAACGATGATTGGCTTCAGCTCTGCTCTCAGATAGAGATAGCAGCGGACACGGGTAACATCAAGGGAATGTATGACGGTATCAAGCAGGCTTTAGGTCCAATACAGAAGAAATCTGCTCCTTTGAAGTCTGCTACAAGTGTGATCATCCAGGACCGAGCACAGCAGATGGAACGCTGGGTGCAGCACTACTCTGAGCTATATTCCAGAGAGAATGTAGTAACCGAAGAGGCATTAAATAACATCAAGTGCCTGCCTGTCTTGGAAGAGTTGGACAGCTAATCAACTTTAGCAGAAATAAAAGTGGCCTTGGATTCCCTCACCTCCAGCAAGGCACCTGGGAAGGATAACATCCCTGCTGAAGTGCTGTAAAGAGATCACCACCACCGAGATGTATGGAATCTTTTGTCTTTGCTGGAGGGAAAGTGGAGTACCACAGGACATGAAGGATGCAAACATCACCATATTTTATAAGAACAAAGGAGACAGGGGCGACTGCAATAGCTACTGTGGCATCTCTCTTCTCAGCGTTGTAGGGAAGCTGCTTGCCCATGTTGTGCTGAAGAGACTCCAGGTGCTTGCAGACAGAGTCTATCCAGAATAAGAGTGTGGATTTCGAGCTAATAGATCCACCACTGACATGGTATTTTCCCTCAGACAGTTGCAGGAGGAAACAATGACAGCCACTCTTTGTTGCCTTCATAGATCTTACAAAAGCCTTTGATTTGGTTAGCAGGGACGGCCTTTTTAAAATACTTCCCAAGATTGGATGTCCACCTCAACTCCTTAACATCATCAGGTCCTTTCATGAGGAAATGAAGGGCAGTGTAGTTTTTGATGGCTCAACATCAGATCCCTTTGACATCCGACCCTGTCCTCGCGCCGACCCTGTTTGGGATCTTTTTTGCTCTCATGCTGAAGCATGCCTTTGGAACTGCAACAGAAGGTGTCTATCTCCGGACTAGATCAGATGGAAATCTCTTTAATCTCTCTAGATTGAGAGCGAAGATTAAAGTCCAGCTGAAATGCATGCGGGACTTCCTCTTCGCCGATGATGCAGCTGTTGTTGCCCACTGTGCTGAAGACCTCCAACAACTCATGAATTGTTTTAGTAAGGCCTGCCAAGACTTTGGATTAACAATCAGCCTGAAGAAAACACAAGTCATGGGCCAGGGCGTGGACTCACCTCCCTCTATTACCATATCTACACAAGAATTGGAGGTTGTTCATGACTTTGTGTACCTTGGCTCAACGATCTCTGACACTCTCTCCCTAGATGTCGAGCTGGATAAACACATTGGCAAAGCAGCTACCATGTTCTCTAGACTCACAAAGAGAGTATGGCTTAATAAGAAGTTGACGGCATATACCAAGATCCAGGTCTCTAGAGCCTGTGTCCTGAGTACACTCCTGTACTGCAGTGAGTCCTGGACCCTTTGTGCACAGCAGGAGAGGAAGCTGAACACGTTCCATATGTGTTGTCTCCAATGCATTTTTGGTATCACCTGGCAGGACAAAGTTCCAAATAGAGTAGTCCTAGAACGAGCTTGAATTTTTAGCATGTATACATTACTGAAACAGTGACGTCTATGTTTACTCGGGCATGTCGTGAGAATGGCTGATGGTCAGATTCCAAAAGATGTCCTCTATGGAGAATCAGTGCAGGGAAAGCGCCCCAGAGGGAGACCACAGCTGCGATACAAGGATATCTGCAAGTGGGTTCTGAAGGCCTTAGGAATGGACCTCAACAGATGGGAAACTTTGACATCTGAGCATTCAGCCTGGATGCAGGCGGTGCAGCATGGCCTCTCCCAATTTGAAGAGACACTTGTCCAGCAGGCCGAGGCAAAGAGGCAGTCCCGAAACCAGCAAAATCAGGGAGCTGGACAGGGGGCAGATTGTATTTGTCTTCAGCGTGGAAGGGATTGTCACTCTTGAATTGGCCTTCCCAGCCACACTAGACGCTGTTCCAAGTCCTCCATACAGAGCATGTTACCATAGTCTCTCGAGACTGAAGGATGCCTAATCTGTGCTTCAAAGTTAGAATGAATATCTTTTAGCTTTCTGGTTCTAGTGAACTCCATTAGAGGGTGCTGTTAACAACCTGGTAAATCTTAAATGAAATTCCAACATCTATGTATAATATGTCTGATCTTATGTGCCATGGGGGAGTACTATATGGCAGAAGTTATATTATTGCTAGATGTCCTGATAGTCTTCTTGAAAAGATGACTGTGATCTACCTTTTCTTCCCTGCATTTTGCTAATTTTAAATCTTATCAGGGAACCATGTTGCAAAGATTGGTCCTTTAGCAACTTGCTGTTTAATTTCCAATCCTTATTGCCATATGATAATTGCCATATGACAATTTTATGTAAGGCCTCCTGAGTTCTTGCCCAACACTCTGTCCAATACAACATGCTGGCTCTTTTTAGCCACGTTAACTGGATATACTGTAAATCTCAACAGGACAGACTTCCTAATGTGTACAAGATTAAAGTCCTAATTTTGTTCTGTGTTCTGTGTTAAGATCTTTGGTTACGTAGTGGCATGCTGGACAAATAATCAATGTTTAAAAACCAATAGTTAGTCATGCTTGTCTTTAGCACTAATCAGAATTCATTTAGACTTACCCTGTAAGGCTACAGTTTTTCCTTCCTTATCTTCTAGAGGGAACCTCTGTAGTTCTGTAGTATGCAGGATGTTGTAAGTACACCAAAGCAGGTGGATTGACCAGCAATTTATTAACCAATTGTTGTCTATAATAGTGGCCATCTTTCAATGTTCAAAATTCATTTTCTCAATAGTTGTAAAAACAGTCTTCAGTGACTGAAATCCTGTTGTACAGCTACATGCAAGTAAATCCTGATAATGATTTTAGTCACAGACAGTAATCTTTATTCGGGTTCTGACGCTCCCTAGGGATTCCTTTCAGTCTGGGAAAGCCTTTGGGAACCTTGGAATGGAAGGGGAGGTTTCAATACCTGGAAACCAACACTGCTGGTCCCACTTACAGGAAATGGGTAGGCTGTTATGCATTAGAAAAAAGAAGTTCATCACTACACAAAAGGACTAAGGAGGGCATATATTTTTATAAATTTTGTGTGTCCTAATTGGCATATTTGAATTTTTATGTATAGGTATATATTTAGAAATAATTATTACAATTTAATTGGAAATGCCATACATCTTACCATTATGGGTGAAACTGTGACTATGTGACCTGTGTGTTCTCTTCTAAGTATGGATGTTGATCTGCCATCTGCTTTTTTAAAAAACTGAGCTTCAAGTTGAGATCTGTCACCTAACAGCCTGGCCTATAGAGGCCTGCGTTCTGTACAGAGACACTCTTTCTGGTGAAGAAAAGGCATTTGTGCTGTCATGTATCAGTTGTTTCTGACTAATGCTGACCCTATGAGTTAATGGCCTCCAAAATATCCTATCATTAACAATCCTGTCTGGTCTTGCCAATTAATGTCTGTCACTTACTCTATTAAGTCAATCCATTTCATGTCAGGTTCTCCTCTTAATTCTACTGCTTGTATCTTTTCCTAGCATTATTGTCTTTTCTAGCCTTGACTTCTTGACAAGAGTCCTGACTTCTCATGAGATATCCAAAGTACAACAGCTTCTGTTTCATCATTTTAGCTTCTAGTGAGGGTTCACGGCTTGATTTGATATAGAACCCACTTATTTGTTCTTCTGGCAGCCCTTTGTACCCATAAAGCTTTCCTCCAATGCCACATTTTGAAGGAATTGTGTTTTTCCCTGTCATCTTCATTGTGCAGCTTTCACAGATGTACTGTATTTTTCCATGTATAAGACACTACTTTTTCCTAAAATCATTACACTGAAAATTGAGGGGCGTCTTTTACACGGAATTAAGCTGAGATAGCTTAGGAGAGAACAAAATGGCACATACCTTGCTTCTGTAAACAGGCTTCTTTCAGTCACGAGGCTTAGCTTCCTACAGTCAGGAGACTTGGCTTCCTCCAATCACGAGCATTATAGAACTGACATCAGCTGATGCTGAACAAACCAATTGGAACAAACCTCTTGGAAGTGGAGCCTGTAGGTTCAGATTCAACAGAGACTCAAAATGTCTGACGTTCTGAGCCCAGAAGCTGAATCCTCAAAGCTAGGTTTTCTTAATTTTGGGGTTAGAAAAGGGGGGGGGGGATCTAATAAACAGGGGCATGTTATAAATGGAAAAAATACTGTACCTGGTAATCAGGGATACTATAGTATGGATGATCTTCATCTTGTTTTTCAGCAACAGCTTCTGACACAAGGGTCTTTCTAGTTTCTTCATACCTGTTCTTCCCTGTTTTTGTGTGTCAATCATTTTTTCTTTTCTTTTCTTTACTTTACTTTACTTTACTTAATTTTTGGCTACTGTCTCCATTTTGATATATGCTTGAACCAAAGTACAGAAAATCTTTAGCCAGGATTCTATTAGTTAGTTTTGCTGGTGTAATTGCAGTAGTGGAATTGTTGCTAGTAGATAAGATGACAGTTGTATATCTCACGGTGCAACAGCTCATTTTAACCAAAAACCTAACTGGTACCAGTTTGATGCTACGGTTTATGCCATTGCACTTTGGTATAACTCACCAATAGTATTCTGGCATCTAACAATTTAGTTTCACTGTCAACTACAGTTTTCTGTAGTCAATATTTTTGCCTGTTGGTCGACTGTTCTCATAGAACATCAATATTCCTTTCAAGTTATTGCCATTTTCTGCACATAATATGATCTGTGCCAGGATCTAGCTATTCATTTCAGTATTTGTAATCCACCTTTCTATTATAGATCATTCTCAAACTACCTTATAAATAGCATGTATCACACAAGAATTTTAAAATGATTCTAAGAATAAAATAAACAGCAGAAAAACACACACAAGCAAATGAACAAGCAAGCAAACAAACAAATAAAAGATTCTTAGCATAGAACAACAAACTGAAATATATATGATGATAGCTTTTTCCAAAATGAAATAATATGGAACGGTATATCAGAAGCCAATGAAATTGGAACAGAATTTTGCATTAAAGTCTGGTTGCCACATTCTGAACCTGATAAATTTCTTGGAACTTTCTTCAAAGCCATGCCTTATTGTAACCTGACCTTAAAGTGACTGGATCTTGCATGATGAAGACTAGATTTCATTTCTTAACTGAAGAATGCAAGTGGTGAACCAGATGATGCTGGTACAAGGTCTCCTGTTCAGCACTACCTCCTGCAGATCTAGAAGGCCCCCAAGATGTGTCTCTGGAGTGCATCCCTGTCTATAACAAGGTGAAGACGTCTTTCAAGATAATCAGTCCCACCAATACAGTTAGCATTCCAGTTAATAATAAAAAATAATTGTGTGCCATCAAGTCAGTTCTGACTTATGAAAACGCTTTTCAAGGTTTCCTAGGAATAGAGTACTCAGAAGTAGTTTACCATTCCCTCCTTTTGAGGGCATCCTCAGAATATGCAGCTTGCCCAAGGCCACATAGGCTGGATGTTCTGCAATGCACACTAGGAAACTGAACTCCCAACGTCTGGTTCCACAGCTAGATACCTAACTCACTGAACTATCCTGCCAGCTCCAATTAATAGACCACTCAAAGCCATCACGCTGCTGGTGTTAGAAGGACAGCTTGCTGTGTCATTATCAGAACAGATTTTGTCAAGGTTTAACATTGTATATGTATAGTGTATGAAAATAATTAAAGGGGATATAGAAAAAGTAGCCCTGACAATGAAAATGCTTTTAAAATTGAGGCTTGAGCAATAGTTTGCTATAGTCATTTCAAAGCAATTAGCCAGTTCTCCAGTCAAAAAAGGTCATTGTACCAACATCCTGATAGCTGAACATGTTTATATTACAATTTGTGAATTGTAAATAATCTAAAATATTGCTAAAATATTCTGGCATTACAATATTCTGGTGTTTCAGAACTCTGGTGGATCAAATGCTTGATGACTCAGAGCCTTATTTCTTCAAATTTGGAATTTTTTTTAGTCAAAACAGTGATATTATCATCATAATGGCAGCCTGCCAGATATTAAATCACAAACCTCTGGAGTTACAGTAGGTGCAACAATTGAGATTTCTATAAAAAAAAATTCTGGGATCTTTAGGCTTTTAGACTTTCTAGTTCTGCAAAAATACATTGCTGACAGATTAGGGGTGAGGTGTGGACAACTGAAAGAATTATAAATATAGGGAGGCAGGAGACACATGGGAATTAGGAATTCAACTTATCATTGCAAGGCAGCTTCATGCCATGCCACACCCACTAAATACTAACAACAATAATCTTGGATCCATAGATTCACACTGGTTTGGCGGGGTGAGCAGTTAGAGTAATTTTTGTGTCTATTTTTATATGCTTAAAGGCTAAAGATTACTTAAATTTTTTGAGTGCTTTAATACTTGCTGTTGTTTTGATTTGTTTTCATTCTCATTTAAGTTTTGTTTTTAAAAGGGAATTGCAAGTTGACTCTGGTGTTCTATAACAAAAGCTGCAGATAACAGTTGATGCTTATTGTTCTTTACTTAGGACAGATATCAAAGTTGTTGATGATGAAAGTATCTGTAATTTGAATAGAGCTTATGTTTTAAGAAATACTTGACCATCATTTGATCATATTTAACCATTGTTTTTGATCATTCGAATATCAGCCCTATTTTTATACATGTTTTTATGTACTTCTCTTATTATGTAACATAACTTCATGAAGGCAGAACCCATTCCCAATTTGTGATCTAATCCAGTAGGCTTCACATTTATCTTTTTAGGTTTTACATTTTCTGCTTGGACAGAATCCCAAAAATACCAAATTATCTTCATCTTGTCTGTAACCAATTTGTGTCTCAGTGACCCCCTTCCCTGGTTCTTTATGTGCAGAACACTTCCAAAATTGGAAATAATTTATAAACATAATTGAAGTTCTAATTTATCTCTATTTGGCACTGGTTAGGCTTCATCTTGAGAACTGTATCCAGTTATAGACACCACACTTCAAGAAAGATGCTGACAAATTGGAACAAGTTCAGAGGAGGGCAACAAGGATGGTCAGGGAACTGGAAACCAAGACCTATGAGGAAAGACTGAAAGAACTGGCATGTTTAGCCATGAGAAAGGAAGACGGGGGGTGATATGATAGCACTTTTCAAATACTTGAAAGGCTGTCATACAGAGGAGAGGCAGGATCTGTTCTTAATCATCCCAGAGTGCAGGACACACAATAACAGGCTCAAATTATAGGAAGCCAGATTTCAGTTGAATATTAGGGGGGGGGGGATCCTGTTAGAGCAATATGACAATGGAACCAATTATCTTGGGAGGTGGTGACTGCTTTAATGCTGGAGGAATTCAAGAGAAAACTAGACCTATCTGTCAGATACACTTTGATTTGTATTCCTGCATCAAGCTGGGGGTTGGACTTGATGGCCTTTTAGGCCCCTTCCAGTTCTATTATTCTATAATTCTATGATTATTGCAGAAATGTGGACAAGAAAAGAATGTAGGAGTATATTTTACTGTTTCTCAATTTTCTAGGAAGTGACTCTATCTCTTTCTCACCTTCTTTGACAAGCAGAAAGGACTTAGAAGAGAGCTGACACATTTTGTGCCACTTTCATAGAAGTATGAATATGTATGAATAAAACCAGAAACAATATAAGAAATGACATAGGCTGAGCTCAAATGACTGAATGTCTCAATGACTGAATGTCTCAACAGCCCTGTTCAGGTGTTAGAAACCATACAAAATAATCATATAAAGAGGGGAGGGTGCTAGCCTTGTCCCTCTCCGTCCCTCATTTTGTCATTCACCTGTATGCAAAGTACAGTGCGTTTGAAAGGGAGAGCTGTGCAATTCATAGGAGCAATCTCTCTTCAGACCTGTTGTGCTCCACATTTAGGTGGGCAATGGAAATGATGATCACAAGGCTAGAAGAGCTAGAAGGCTAACTTCTTGTTCAATATTCTACATGGTTTCTGAACACTTGAATAGGGCTAAGGTCTGTTTCCAGTGTGAATAAATCTGAGCATATGTGAATGACTGACAAACATTTCACAGCAAGTTTGAGACAGCTCTTCCTCAGCACTCCAAGTAAGGATGGGGGAAATAACAGCCCCAACAACCAGCACAGAAGAAATCCACTGGATAACATTTTGCAGCAAGGCAAAGCAGTAAGAACCCTTTGTTACTCTCAATGTCATGCAGGTAGACCCTCAGATTTGACCTTATTTTTCTCTTCTACTGCTCTTGCCATCTGCTGAATTGCTTCATAGCACCATCACTAAAAACCAAGGATTCTCCTAGTTTGCAACCCTTTCAACTTCTAAGGGAACTTTAGGGTTATTTTTAAGATTATTGAACAGACACATTTTCCCCTAATTTCCTTTTTATGCATCTTATGTATTTTTTTTTTTAAATAAACCAACCTGTGCCTTTATATCTCTTCCTACTGCTGCTGACAGTATCTGGATTTTTGCTATGATGTGAATATCAATGATTTTGCAGAGGCAGCATTTCTCCTTGAAGTTGTTTTAGGTGAATTTTGTGTTGTTAGCTTGCAGAGCATGTAAACTGCTGAATATTGTTCTTCTGTGTCAGCAGTCTTCAAATGCATTTTTTCCTAAATTTGTCCCTTTGAAGGTATGATCAGCAGGATTTAAAAACTACATTTAGTGTTTTTTGCTACTGAAAAAATGCAGTACAGGATGTGCTGGTATAACTTAAACAAAACATATCTAATATGCCACATACAGTATATTACTATAAGAGTTTAAGGAGAGATATTTTTGTAAAGAGAGTTTTCCCCCCCAGTTTTACTGCTGTTGGTTTATCTGCTTATCGCTGTTTTTATAACTGAATGGAAACAGAATTTCACTTGTGTTTGAAGTGTTCTTTCATGCTACAGTGTTCTTCCTTCTACCTGAAAGTTATGACAACTTCTCAAAATTATACTATATTGTTGAAAAATAGGGAGCTGGGGAGGAAAAGCCATTTAAAACCTTGTGAGGTTTTTAAAAAGGCATTCTTTTCTTAAACCTTTTTTTAATTAAGAGCTAAAAACTTGAGGAAGAAAAATGATAGAATACCAATGCCTATATACTTGTAGAAACATCCATCTAAGCTGTACAACTTTTTTTCAAGTGAAATTGGTCTTCAATTTTGTCCTTAACACTCTGTCTTCATTTCCCAATGAATTGTGTGTGTGTATCTTTGCTAGAATTGCACTCTAAAGTTTCTTGCAGATAATAGCCTACATTTAATTGTTATCATTGTAGTATTGGAGACCCTTCCTGATAGTGTGGAAAGTTCCAAGTTTTCTATTTCTCCAGAGAACAATTATATATATACAGTATTAATTCCTATGGAAACATTAAGGGTGTACTTAGTTTTTCATACATGGATTCTCCATTTTGGATTTATTTTATTTTTTAAATAAATCATAACATGGTGTAATATGTCATGTGTTGTTGTTCATCTGAGGTTGTATTTACCTAATTTTCAGACCTGCTAAGGACCAGATGATCTTCATTATGTCCTGATACGTAAAACCATCAGGTTGAAAGAGGGTGTACTTTCTTTTTTCATATAACTCTCTCTCTCTCTGTGTGTGTGTGTGTGTGTGTGTGTGTAAAAACCTTTTGGTTTAACTTCTAATAATTCATGTTCAGACAGAAACATCTATCCATTATCCTTGACAATGATAATGCAAAATTCATTGTGAAAAAAGAGAAGTATTGTCACAAAGAGTGAATTTATGGTATTTCTCCAAAAACAGGCAATAGTTTGGTAAGAAGCTATCTTAAAAATAATATAATTTTTTTCTGTTTACTACCACCAGTAATAAACATTTCTGTCAGCAGCTTTGTTATCCTCTCTCGCTTGGTACTCAGTAGATCAGCTATATACTGAAATCTGAAAAAGAAAATCCAAGCAGGAAACTATTTTCTGCAAGTGCTACAAAAAGTGACAACCACTGTTCTTCCTCAATACGTTGCCTACCAACCTCAGGAATAAAGAGGTAAGACAGAAGAGATGGATTTAAACTAGGATCTCAACTTTAACTTCCCTGTTTTGGAGAAGAGCCAAACATAGTACAGATCCTAGATCAGGAGCAAGGCTCCTTCCTGGCCTTCTCCCCTGTCTAATAAATGTGAGCTAAGGGCCCCATTGTACTGTTGTGTCTCTACAGCCCTATAGCAGCCACCCCAAAACAAGGAGACATACCTACAGCTACTTCCTCTCCAATCCTCGTGACTTTAAGTGGGCACGACCTGAGTCAATTGTGGCAATTCTGAGTATTATTTATTTTTTTATATGCAGCCTTTCTCCCCCTAGGGGACCCAAGGCAACAATTAAAACTGTACAGTGATAACCAGTTAAAAACTATATTAAAGCACAGTTAAACATTAATCAAATTAAAACCTGATCGAGAAATCATCCACAGTCAAATTGGCCACCATGAATTTGGCTATTGGCAGCTTCTCAACCGGCCCTTTAAGATTAAGCAAATAATTTGCCAATCTCCTGAAGTGTTTCACTTATTAAGGCACTTCATGATACAGGAAATTGAAGTAGCTAGACCAACAAGGATTACTTGAGCTACAATATGCAATTTGGATGTGAATATCATACCATATGGTATATAACATGTCCACCTGACCTCAAGAGACTCTTATTTGGCCTGTACCAGCCTGTTTCAAAAGATCCTGTGTAGTTATATGTTCAGTGTAGTTATATGTTTGGTGGGGTCTATGGAATTGATCAATCTTGATTTTGAGTGTAAGAGAGTAGTTTATGAAGAAGTGTGTGTTAAAGTACAGAAGAAAATAAAAATATATATTGTTTCACTCTTCATTTTAAATACACAGTAAATTATCTTTCCCCTCCTTCAGTTTTCTGTCTTTCCAAAATAAATCTCTTTTGTTTGTTCCCAAATAAAACTCTCCTCATTATTTTTAAATGTAACTAAGAAAGATGTTTAGCACTGTAAAAATAATGAACCTTACAATCACATCATGAAGGCTGCATGGTACCAGAAGAAAAAGACAGAGTTACACAAAATAGAACTTTTCACTCAGCAACTAAATATAATGTAAATACCAGCTGGGGCAACAACACACTGACTAGACGGCAGTCAAAGGACAACCCCAAGTACTTTGGAGAGGTTTGGGGGATAGTTGTCTTTGGACTAGCACTTAACGTCATAAAGAGGTTAATAGTTTATAGGCTGAAGATGCTGGAGAGGTGCCTCTGACTTCCTGGGGATAGTAGTGAAAAAGGACTCCTCCCCTGTTACATTGTATCAGTCTCAAATGGTGCACACCATGCCAGCCTGGGATTTCAAGATCTGAGATGTTTACCTGTTGAACTTCTCCTTTCACCTAAGGGTGCTGCCCACAGCTCACCACTAATCACTCCCATTTCTGCACAGAAATTCCTCCTTAGATATCAAAGTAACTGCTGATAGGTAATATTCCAGGAAAGCTACTTATTATAATGCAGCCAGTACTCAAATTCAGTTAGGCAACTCATGAGAAGAGCATGCCACTCCCTAACAGTTCCAGAAGGAGAAATTAATAAATGATTTTTAAATGTTATTTTTAGTAATCCCACTACCTAATTATTTTATAAGTTCATATGGCCACTTGAATGTGCCTTTTCAGACTCAGACTTAAAATGATAAGCTTTTGCACCAATGAGCACTTTTTAAAAATAAAGTGTGCATATGGATTTTATTTGCTGTATAAAGTAAATACTCATAAGAATATTTGAAATGCTGAAGACATAATTGCCCTATTTTTCTGATTAGCAGATGTTATGAAGCACAGCTGGTTTTCTCTACACTGCTGTTCTTCATTTCATACATGGCAGTTTCTCTTAACTCTTTAGATGGAATAATGCTTACTTGGTTGATTGGCCAGCGGTACTCTTTTCAGAGGAAACAACCCAAGTAGTGTATGTGCTTTTGGCTTTATGAAAGTATGAATGGGACACTATTTAATGCATATTTTCAAATTTATATTATCTTAATTCATTCATGAGCATGTTTAAATTGTTGAATATTAAGGATGAAGAGAAATGATTGCCATCACAAAACACATTTTCATATTTGAACATATTTTGTCTAAATTGTAGATTGTATGAAGTTTCAAATTGGCTTAATTCTGGGGGGGGGATGGGACAGACAAACATGAGAATGTTGAAAAGATTGTATTTTTCCTCAACATGTGCATTAGTCCAAAAGCTGTTCTTCATTTTGTAGCTTGTGTGATTTTATTATACATTTTAAGAATGTATTGATGCCTCATGAGCACACAGACCAAAATAAAATGAAATGAAATGAAATGAAATAAAATAAAACTAAGATGAAGGTAGTTCCAGGTGTCTAGAAAGTGATATTTGTTGCATTGCCATGTGATGTATAAAAAGAAAGAAAAACTTCATATGGTAGAATCTAGTGATTTTTTTATTGTTAGTTCTCCAATGGCATCACCTCCTCACTTGATGTGTTACTGGTTGCCAAAATTACTTTCACATGGCATTAGTTTCACAAGGTCCATTATGTAGTGTTTCTTGCATGGACAAACTTCATTTGCATGAAAATATTCGTCAGTAGAGGCAGTGGCATGAAGAATTTTACTGTAGTAATGGTGCAGTGTTTAAAATGCAGTACTGCAGTCAAGCTCCTGTTCACGATTTGAGTTTGATCCCAACAGATTCAGGTAGCCAGCTCAAGCTTGGCTCAGCCTTGCATCATTCCAGGGTCACTAAAATGAGTTCCCAGAGGGGCAAAGTGTTCTTTGCAGAATTATGTTGTAAAAGAGTGCTCTAGCACTATGAGGTGGTGTATAAGTCAAAACAACAACAGCAGAGCAACAACAATGCCTAATGGATTAAAGACATTTGTAAAGAAACTCAAAGAAAAACATATGGGTGATATTGTAATAACAACTGAAATAATTAAGAGAAAAGTAAAGGCTGTGAAAGACGAGTGCACCTGATCCAGATAAGCTGCCCAGGTTTTGGTTAAAGCATTTAACAAGTCTCCATCAATGTATAGCAGTGCACTTTAGTTACTTACTTCAGGATTCTGCAACTGAAGATTGGATGACAACAGGTCGCACATTTCTTATAATAAAAGAACATCAAAAGGGTAATGAACCTAGTAATTATCGGCCAATTACATACTTTCCAACAACGTTCATACTTGCAAGATCAATATATAATTATTTAATTGAAAACTTCCTATACCCAACTGAACAGAAAGGGAACTTTAAAAAGTCAAGAGGCACAAAAGATCAGCTGCTTATTGATAAAATGATACTAAAGAGTGCAAAAAGACAAAAAACAAATCTTAACATGACCTGGATAGACTATAAAAAGGCATTTGACTCATTGCCACACAGCTGGATTAACACCTGCCTAAATTTTTTTCGGATTAGTAAAAATATTCAGAAGTTCCTCAATAAAAACATGGACAAATGCAAAACTGTCTTAATGAAGAAACTGAGGAAGTTAGCATCAAAAGAGGAATGTTTCAAGAGGATTCTTTGTCACCACTGCTGTTTAACACCTCACTAATCCCCATGTCAATAATTTTAAATAAAACTGGATTGGGCAACCATATTTCAGAAGAAGAAGGAAAAATCAATCATCGTATACATGGATAACATAAAACTACATGCAAAAAGTTCCATGGAGATAGAATCATTGCTAAATACAGTGCAAATATTTAGTGAAGATATTCCAATGAAATTTGGAATTGACAAATGTGGAGCTCTCTTTATACAATGTGGCAAGATCCAAAAACTAGATGGAATAGTTAAAAATTGTGATAATATAAAATCACTATCAAGTGGTGAAAATTATAAATACCTTGGAATAATAGAAGCAGATAACATCCTGCACACAAAAGTTAAAGATCTGTCAGAAAGGGAATTCATCAAAAGACTGTGGAAAATCTTAAAATCAAAATTAAATGGTGGAAATACAATCAAACCCATAAACACATGGGCAGTTCCAGTAAATAGATATCCAGCAGGAATAATAGATTGTACCAAAAATGAATTAGAAGAATTGGATCAGAAAAAAAAGGAAACTAATGAACATGGATCATGTACTACATCCAAAAAGTGATGAGGAAAGATTATATTTACCATGGAAAATTGGAGTAAAGATAGCAAGTATTAGAGGAGGAAAAAAAGAAGCCTAAATGATTATATCAGTACAAGTAGAGAAAAATTACTTAAGGCAGTGAAAATGGAGAACATTTTGAAAACAACAGAAACAAAGGCTCAATATAAGAAACAACAATTTGAAAATAAATTAAACAGTTGGTAAAATAAACCACTACATGGACAACACCTGAGAAATATTGATGGAAAGCATGATCATAATTCAACATGGGCATGGCTAAAACTGGGGAGCCTTAAGAAAGAAACTGAAGGCTTGATTTTTGCTGCACAAGAATAAGCACTCCAAACCAATGTGATGAAAGCTAAGGTCCAAGGAATTAGTTCTAATAGCAAATGTCGACTCTGCCAAGAAAAAGATGAAATTGTGTCTCACCTCATCAGTGAATGTCCAAAGACTGCACAAACAGATTACAAAATTAGGCATGATAGAGTGGCAAAATTAGTGTACTGGTCATTTTGCAAAAAATGTAACTTGCCAGCCTCCAAAAACCCATGGAGACATCAGGTAGAGAAAGTGTCAGAAAATGAGGAAATCAAGATCGTGTGTGATTTCCAGATCCAAACTGAGAGACATCTTGAACATAACACACCAGACATAGTAGTAATAGAACAAAGAAATCCCTGGATCATTGACATTGCAATGCCAGGGAATGCCAGAGTTGAAAATAAAGAATTGGGAAAACTAACAAAATACAGAGACCTGGCAATCGAAACATCTTGCCTCTGGAAAAAGCACACTCCAGTGGTCATTGAGGCTTTGGGAACAATATCAACAAATTTCACACAGTACTATAAGCAATTGCAGATCTCAGAAATAACACCATCAGAGCTACAAAAAAAATGGCAATATTAGGAACAGCATACATACTGTGCCGATATTTAACGGGAACTTGGGTTTTTGGTTAAAACTTGTATTTGTCACATAATGCCAGTCAACATTTTTTATAATATTGATTGACTGTGCCTGGTGTTTTTTACTACTACTACTACTACTACTACTAATAATAATAACAATAAAAATAATAACAATAACAACAACAACAACAATACAGTAAATGACATATTATCAATTCTCATTTTAATTTGTGTATAGAACAAGGTGTACCACCATTTTATTAACAGCAGCCAACAGAATAATGTAATTAATATGAAGTTGTTGTTAGTAAGCTGTTGAAAAACATTTCTGCAAGACACTAAAAGGAATTGACCATTATCTGAAATTAAAATAAAAGTTTGTGGTTGTGGTGATTATGATTGTTGCTGTTATTCAGCAGGTTTAAATGCTAATTATATTTTAAAATAAAGCCAGTGTTCCAATGCTTAGTTTTTATATTTATGAAGTATTTATCACAATATTGAGGAACACATTAAATTGTTTGCTGGATTTCCCTAAAGCTTGAAAAATAGCAGTGTGCTTCCAAAGTATTGAGTGTCGCAATTCAGTTGCAGTTGCAATTTGTGAGTGTGGAGATTTGATGAACAGAGAGAAACAGTGGGTAAGAAATAAGTAGGGGTAAATTTGCCTTTAACTTTCCAACCATTTTTCAAGCAAAGCAAGTCTAGAGCCAGGCAGTGACTGGATGGGAGTGAGTTGTCTATTGGTTTGGAGGAAGGCAAGGATGTTGTTGTCTCTTGGATTTTAGAGTGGTGTGTGTCTTTCATACTTTGTTTTGCTCATAGTTGCTTCTCGTATCTTTCAGTTCTGGTATAAGAAAATTCACAGCTTGTGACTGAGATGCTTGCATCCTGACATGGAAGTATGCTGAAAGGGGTAAAATAATACAACAGGCACTTAGTGACCATGAACATGCCTCCTTTAGGAAGTAAAGATGCAAGCAGGGGAGGCTGATGGAAATAAGGAAGATAATGTAGATAGATTATTTGCTGTGAATAGGGCACTCAGGTATACAATTATTACAGCACCAACAGAATAACATAGGATGAAAACTACTGGCCAATGTTAAAGATCAGCCAAAGGTTTGAAGAGTGGGATCATGCATAGTTGTAGCTGGAGCATCCAGCCATTGAAGACTGCTGTAGCCAGGATGATATGACCTGGAGCATCCAAAGATAAGTGAAATCCAGATTAAGTAAATTATTTACATATCTAGGTTTGGCCAGACACTCTTGCAATATTGGTGGATAGTGCTACTTAGAAATCTCTGGGCAGGACTGCTTTGGTTTTATATACCCAGAGAACTGAACAAATCTCAAATGCTTTAATTCAGAATTTAATCCTTCCCTAGAATTTTGTGCAATAACATAGAATATTATAAAATATAGTATTTTGCATAATTTGCCTTTGGTTTGCACACACATAATCAGTACCTCTGCTTTTGCAAAGGTAGGAGTTGAAGGAAATGTGTATGCCTTATTGTACTGAAAGCTGTTATGTCTGAAAATGCCCTGTTCACTATATTGACATTATGATTTTTATAGAGAAGTTTATTGAAGGTTCCTGTAGCATTTCTACTCTTTTCTTCATTATAATTATTTTCTTGACACCTTTGACTTATTTTTATTTGCAGTACATTTTACTTTACAACAACAAAAAAATTCTTGGTCAACACATCTGTATTTTATACTACAGATATAATGAGAGACTTGATAGTGTGCTTATCTGTGTGATGCATATGTGAAGCAACGGTCTCTTTCAAATGTTTAGAGTGAATGTGTTTAGGCAGATGAAAGAAATTCATATCAACTGGATGTAGATGGCTATATGTAATTCAGTCCTTTAAAAAAACCCTCCAGTTTGTGAATGTGGGACATTGTGATTCTGTATCCACAATTCAGAATGCCAAGAAATGGCCCAATATTGCTGCACAATACCATGTCCACATTGCCAACAGAAAAAAGCATGTCAGACTTTACATAGCAAAGGGCAGTCGGAATGTTGACAACACATATTAGCCTTGACAATTGCTTTGTGTTTGAGTGAGAAGTGGTTAACTGAGGGGGGAAAAAGGAGTCAGGTTCTGCTTGGTGTCTCTTTGTGAATGGCAGTGCTCAAGCAAGCAAGTCTGAACTCTCACTTGAGCAAAAATGAGAATATTGAGACAATCCTATCTTGCAAATATAATGAGAATACAGAACTGGAAAAGACTATATTGATGGGAAAAGTGATGTGAGGGGTCAGTAGGAAAAGAGGAAGAACTAACATGAGATAGGTTGACTCAACAAAGGAATGCACAGCTGTTAGTTTACAAGATGTAAGCAGAACTTATTGGAAAAGACAATATTGCTAGGAAGGGGGCAGTAGGAATTAAAAACAACCTGACATGAGATGCTGTTTGTTTGCAAGATCTGAGCAGAGTTGTTTCTTAAAGATAGGGCATTTGGGAGATCATTAACTCATATGCCACATATCACAAATGATTTGATGACAGATAACATTTTTGAGGGTTTTTTTGTCAAGCAATTGTATAGTGATATGGGTGGAATGAAGACTATTCAAGAGACTGTGACAGGATATAGACATCAAAACTCTGCTAACATTAAGTAAGACCATCCCCAGCCACAAAGCAAAAACCAATAATTTCACAGCTTAGAATGACATTCTGAATATTTGTTCTGTATTCTTTTTAAAATATATTTAATTTTTTTATATCTGTATGTTTAAAGTTTTTTAATATTATTTTTGTGTCTCCAGTTTTACAGCTAGATAAAGAATCCTCTTGCAAGCACAATACTGATAAAGCCTGTTTGGCCAAAAAGGAGTTAAAAAGTTAGCTAGGAGTCAGATAATTGAGTCCTGGTTGACAGGATCAAAAGTTCATATTGCCCCAAACAGGGAACTGATTCCTCCTTTGAGAACGTATGAGAAGAGACTTTCATCTTAGAAATCTTGAGAGGATGTGTACTGAGGACACATGGCAAAATATCCTCATTTCTGGAGGACTGTTGTTCCGTTGCTTTCTTTAAAGCAAATCTCATTTTTAAAGAACTTTTTTCCGTTAAAGAAAACCTGTCTTTGCAGTCTGTTCCTGTGACCTTTCTCTCTAAAGAACACTGTCTGTTCCTGCCTGTGAATGTATGCAATATTTCATTTGGCAAAGTTCTTGTAGGCTACCTTGTATTATGCATGGTCAGTCTTATAACAAAATGACAGTTTTTACCTTTTGAAAGGCCTTTTTTGAGAATCAACATTTTGACTCTTGCAGCCTGAATTCTTTCCAGATTTTTAAAAAAGCTGGTAGGGTAACCATTCTCTTCCAAGATAAACAAGATTAGTCTTTTCAATTTACGGGATCTGTTTTAAATCTGGGAACATTTAGGGTCACCTATATCTGAACAGGCTGTAAATCAGTTTTACTTTTTTAAAAATTACAACTCTCTTAACCAAACTTCTCCAAATTTATCACAGAGCAAGAGTAGACTGTCTGCTACAACTATACCAAATTTGGTGCTGATTTGAAGCCGTTTAAAAGTTATAATTTTGTGTTTGGGCTGCCCCCCCCCCGTTTTTAGAATTGCATTATAGATTGTTGATTAGCTCTGCCAACACAAGATCATTGCTGCACTCTCATGCAGCAATAGTGTAACAGTTAATTTTCAAATGTTAACTAAGGTTTTATGACATTTATTTAAAGCCAAAGTCTATGTTAATGTGTGGTTTTTGCTACATTGATTACATGCTGCTTTTATGTGAGCATCTACTGAGAACGTGGAACAAATTTTTAGTATGCTTCGTAATGCTTACATTGTCCTCATTGCAAGAAGTTGATTTGGTTACCACAGATGTTCACGAAGAGCTTAGGTGAATTGAGGCCTTATGTTAACCTTCTCAAATGGCTAATAGCAGGATTCTGATCAGCTCTAAGGAGATTAGAATCAAAAGATCTCAGGAAAAGCTTTACAGAAAAATCACAGTTATGTCAATCATTATCACAGTTATAAAATAACCAAAAAGGAGAAATTGTACATTGAGTGGATTTTCCAGTGATGAGGTTATTCAGTTTGAATAGATAGATATGAATAATTCAGTACTTCAAATGAAAAACATATATGCTGTCTTTAAGTTAACATAGAATTCTTTGTAGCTGTTGCTGCAATGGAGTAACATCGCTGTCCTTTGGAAACTGATAATTATTTAAAAAGTTAGCCGTGACAGTTGTTTTGTGTTTGCATGAGCAGTGATTAACTGATTTTAAAAAGGAGGCAGGTTCTGTGATTTTTTTCCCTTGCTTGGTGTCTCTCTGTGAACGGTGATCCACATACAAGTAAATCCTGTACACTATCATGATGGATGCCAGTAGTGTTATCATTGTTAAGACTGGTGATGTTGAGGCATTTCCTGATGCTTTGAATTGCAGGAACAGAAGCAAAATCCAAAGCTCATAAACTGGAAGTTTCTTGAAGGATTGAACTGAAGCATTGGTTTTTATTACTTGTTTTTATCTTGCTTTTGTTGCATTGCATGTTCATTGCATATGAAATACAGTGGTGCCTCGACTTACGACCGTAATCCGTTCCAGAAGATGGACGTAACACAAAATGGTCATAAGTCGAAGCACCATTTCCCATAGGAATGCATTGAAATGCAATTAATCCGTTCCAGCCGAAGAAAAAAATCACCAAAAAAAAAATATAAATCACTGCAAGACTCATTGGAAACGCGATTAATGCCTTCCGGCCAAAGGGGGGGGGGAAGCAATCAAGCGTGCAAGACCCATTGGAAATGCACAGAAAACAAACGGAGCAGATCGGAAATGCACAGAGAACAAATGGGGCAGGTCGGAAATGCAAAGAAAACAAAGGAAAAAGCAAGGGAAACATGCAGGACCCATCAGAAATGGGGAAACCCCCCAAAAAAGCAACCAAACCCCCCAACACCCATCGGAAATGGGGGGGGGAGAAAGCCAAAAAACAAACAACCCCCCCAAGACCCATCGGAAATGGGAGGAAAAAACCCAAAAAGCAACCAAACCCCCCAAGACCCATCGGAAATGGGGAGAAAAACCCAAAAACCAAACAAACCCCCCAAGACCCATCAGAAATGGGAAAAACACTCAAAAAAGCAACAAAAACCCCCAAGACCCATCGGAAATGGGGAAAAAAACAAAAAACAAACAACCCCCCCAAGACCCATCACATCACAGAAACATAGCCCCCCAGCTCAAAACCACGCTGCAAAAGCACCCAGAACAGTTTTTAAAAATTAGAAAACAGCACCTTACCTTACCAGGCAGCCCGAAGCCTCCCTGCAAACACACACACACGCTCACGCAGAAGCAAGGCAGTCCCAAGCCTCCTCCAACGCACACTCTCTAACTGCTGGGGCGAAAGAGCTACAAAGAAGCAGTCTTGTCACCACCTACAGTTAGCAATTTGAATTTCCCACCTTTTTTCCCTGCCTTTTTCTGTTCGTAAGTGGAAGCTCCGGTCGCAAGTAGAAGCAAAATTTTGCGGCTGGAGCTGGTCGTAACTCGAAATGGTCGTAAGTAGGGACGTTCGTAAGTCGAGGCACCACTGTATTTGTGTTTTACTTTGTTATTGCTCCTCTGAATGTATTTACTAGCTTTCACCTACTGTATGTACATGCTGTAACATGCATATTGTCCTCTAAATATCTCATTCTGTTTAATAATATTGTGTGAAGTTGATATATTGCCTTCAGGCTTCTGTCATTTCATGTATTGGATCTAAAGTGTTTTTATATCTGTTTTGTTGTTGTTGGGTTATAGCCATTGATGACAAGTGCAAAAAGCACAACTATTCTGGGAGCAGATGTGAGTGCTATATCACTGTAGACCATCTAAATACCTTTTTGCTCCAGTAGTTTAACTACTGCATTAGGAAAGCTCAGATAATGAGAACAAGCAGTGAGCTTAAACTGCAAGTGGAATCTAGTATTGTGCACATTACCTACTGTTTCTCAGCCTCTCCTCTCGCCCACTATGAATATATTATGCACAAGAGGGAGATTTTTAAAAAGAGATCTGTGTTGGGTAGAGCGAATAATTTATTGTCTCTCATGCAGAACAATGAGAGAGAGAAAAATGGAGGGACGAGTCAAGTCTCATGTTTTTACAGGAACCTGGGAAATCTTGCTGTTGCCAAGGGGAGTCACAGAGTATCACCCAAAATGAGAAATTTTACAAGTACTTCTCACATTCCTAGTATGGATTATATTGTTGCTAACTGACTTTTTTCAAAGCTGGGACTTATTGCAGTGATCCATCTACCTATTGATGGTTACCTATTTGTTTCAGTTTAAATGTACCAGTCTGTTCCTCAGTTCAGTCTGTTCATTCATACAAAACAAAATGGGACCAAATTATTTTTAGAACTGACTCTCTCCTTATGATCCTGCAGTCTATGTCCTGACGATTGCTGCTCCTTTTAAATTTCATAGGGACCTTCATTTTAAATTATTTAATGGTATTCTGGTTTGTAATGTGTAACTTGTCCTGATTCTTTTATTATGTTTTTAAAAAGAAAAGTTTCAAGCATTATTGCAAGCACAAAAATAAATGCATGAACAAAATTGTCCTTTCCTGAACTTTGATGAGCTCATACTAATACTACGCAAGTGAATTGTGTAGAAGTGCATCCCCAAAGCATCTGGTATCATATATCATGACAGTTTCATATGGATGTTTTTCTCTGAAAGTAGAATAAACTTCAGAAAAAATATGCGTGCACTAGGGTGTGAATCTTGCAGCTTCTCACTCTCCGAGAGAACTGAGAAAAAAATACTGGTTCTGCCCTACAACAAGATTTCTCTACATGATTTTTCTTTTTTCTTTTTAACCCAGGAAATCTCATAGGAAATACTGTGGGATTTCTGGGATGTTTTTTTGGTTATTTTTTCTGAAAGAAATGTCAAGCTATGCAGGGTTATTACAATTTCTGTGCAGAATGGCATCTTTCCTGTTCAAGATTCATTAGAAACAGCATTAAGCTGTACAATATTTGGCAGCTTCCTGTGCAAAACAGGAGAAAGAGTGGGGAAGGAGTAAAGCACCAACAAATTTTCTTGTTGAATACGCTCTGGCAGCATTGATGTGGGACCTGAAACAAACAAACAAACAGGGCTGGAGACAGACAAGCAATATATATTACCTATATATATATAGAAACAGTGAAAATACTATATATAATAAAAAAGGAGAGGTGGCATACGGTCTCAAAAAGCTGTCCGTGGGTCATGTTTACTATAGTCAAAGCTGATTTACTTGCAAGCTCTGTCATGATACTGGCAACCTCTGCAGCTGCCCAGCTGCAAAATAAAGCAGGTCCCTTTGGCTTAATTAACCAGGTAATTAACCATTACCTGGTTAATTGGGCTTTACCTGGATTATAGGCATGTATACTCAGATTTGCTTGGTGCCAATTTCCACAATCTGGTGGACCAGAAACAGTTCTGCTGTACTTCCAAACCTTTACTTGCCCTGCTTAAAGTGCCAATCCTAGTAATCTCACAAATTCTGGACCTGTAGTCTCAGTGTTTGGTCCTGAAATCTCAGTAAATGGGATGCTGTTACCTTCGTAGGCCTGCTTGAAACTTCTTTTTGAGTGAACAAAAAAAGACCAGGAGCTGACCAGCTACAAGAAGCACCTTTTACAGGCTCAAAATTCCAGCTTCTAGGTATTCTGAATGGCTGCCAACAGCAGCACCCACAATGCTAGAACTACAATACCATTCACCTGAGAAAGGAACTGCTGTCACAGTGTGTGTATGCACAGTGTGTGTATGAAGGACTCAGCATAGGAAATGCTGAATTGGCCTGGCTGAAATATTTGGGTAGGGTGCTCTTCTCCTGACACTTTAGAACAGTGATTCCCAACCTTGAGTAACCCTGGTGTTCTTGGTCTGCAATTCCCAGAAACCCTGACCAGCACAGCTAGTGGTGAAGGCTTCTGGGAGTTGCGATCCAAGAACATCTGGGTTTGTGAACCAGTACTTTAGACTCTTAGGATACTCTTGTAGCACATGGTTTCCTGTGACACCAAGGTAAGACTTGAGATTGACAGATCTGTCACTTTTTCACCAGGTATGGTGGGCAGGAGGGAAGGAGGAAATGGCTCTTGTAGCAAACTGCAGCAGCAGCACATATGTTCTCTGGCTGCTGCTGCTGCTCCCACTGTCAATAACAACACTGCCACCAAGCAGAAGCTCTCAAGCCGAACTTCTGCCCCATATGTAAGGGATCACTTAGCTTACCCCCAGCATTTAGAAATGGGCTATGGAGAAAGTGGCTTGGGTGATCATCTTCCTTTTTAATTCTACAGTGCATTTCTTGCTTCACCTGAGATGCAACAGTTGTAATTCTGAATGTCCATACAAAAATATTGGGCTGAATCTAATGTTAGGCCTACCTAGAGTGAACCCGTTGAAATCAGTGGGACTTTATATTACCTGTGATTAACTAATTATTCATTTCAAGTGCAACAAATTAATAGATGGGACAAATGCTGGATTTGGCACATTATTCTGATTTGTTGAAAAGATATATCTTTAGTTAGCTGCAGGCAGTTGAAATTTCTAAATAAATTCATCACTCACACAGTGCTGAGGAGCAATCTTCTGTATAAAGGAGCAGGGTCATAAAAAGGCTAACCCCGCCTCCCAAAGTTTTCATTAAAACATTATATAAGTACACTCATTCATAAAGTGGTCGAGTCAGCCTTATTCCGTATTCAAAGGTTACAATTCATTAATTATGCTAACGTGTAAAGTTGTAATGGGGAAAGTACTGAGAACCATGAATGGACAGAAGAGCAACAGTGAGTTATTGAAAATGCTGAGCAGCTCCTATTGATCATACATTTGGAAGTGAGATTTCAAGATGCCATCTAAGCAGAAACAATAAACAGAACAACAATTCAAACTAAAGAGATTACAAGCAAAACCAATAATGTCCAGCATTCCACTACTCTTCGAAGAACAAGGTCTTTTGTATTTTAGTAGTAACTACATCATGATGCAGTCTAATGGACTACTGTGACTAAGCAGTTTGGCTGTTCTCTTAAAGGATCACTTAGGTCCCAATCTTATAAGACCTGATTCTAGAAAAGAGTAAGGAATAAGGAAAGAAACCAGTCTGCTTAAATTAGTGAAACTTGAAACATGAATTACAACTTTGGAAGTTTTTGGACCTACTCACACCTATGCTTCATCATTTCATTAAGTCCAAAGCAGCTCTTCAAAATATTTTGGCACAGAGGGACTACAGCCACATCCTGTTCTCACTTCTGTCTTCTCCAAGTGGCCATAGTAAAGATCGCGTGCTCATCTGGAATCCTGTAACACTGGGTAATTCTACGTGATGGAAATTTCTGTTGGAATTTGTGTGTAATGTATGTATATTTAAACTCTCAATTTAAAAAGGCAGGAAATTCAATTCTTTAATAAAATAAACTAAAATAAAATCTCTGATTTATCTATGTGGGATATTGTGCTTCTGTATCCAGTCAAGATGGTCTACACCAGTGGTCCCCAACCTTTTCTAAACCGCGGACCGGTTGGGGGGGGCAGGGTCTGTGTGCAGGTGGGGCGCGCTCGCGGAGGAGCCTCCTGTCTGTGGTTCTGGACCTTTCCCATTTCAGTTTCCTTCAGCCGTTATCTGTAACTCTCTTATAAGGGGGTAGGAGGCTACACATAATCTCAAACCCCTCTGCATGGTTGGATTGTGGGGATGGCACACTCTTGCAGCCAACAGACTCCAGCTTCACTTACTCACAGTATCTCTCAAATTCACTCCACATGTCATTATTCCTCCTGCTCCCTGTTTCAGCCAATCCTCATCCATATCCAATGCACCCAGTCACTGCATACCTGCCAACCTACTGATGGGCATATTTCATATACATGCAAATTGAATTGCCCCCTAATAAATATGCTCTTGAGTGTTAGAAGCCACCCCGTATATTATATTTCACAGCTTATGTTATGTTACATTTACTCCTACTACTCTTGATGAATTTTCAAAGAATGCTTTCTTCTTCTTTTCCTCAGATCTAGTTTTATCACCTGCTTTTGAGTGTCCTTTTTTTTACCATTGTGACATTGTAAAGTGGTTTAGAATTAGAGCAAAAAAGTGGCACGAAAACATTTATCTATTTTTTATTACATAATAAAATGAGTATTGTGTCCCAAAATGGAACTGTGTGGAACTAGCCTAATTATTGGTGGGCATATAAATTATATATATATTTGGGGTGTGTGTGTCTGTTAGACCCTTCAGTTTGAACCACCCCTACCTTTTATCTCTTTTCTGTAAATTACTGTGGTAACTGATTCATAGGACATGTAAAGACTTCTGTATTGTTCTACTTCAGGTGATTTGCTTTGTTCAAAAAGCAAAGTACAGGCATTAAGAATTTCATCAAACAACATGAGAATCCAGAACTTGATGGGGTGCAGTCAGATTCCATCTTAACATTTCTTAAGCTGAAATAAAAGCATGGGAGGATTGAGAGCAAATAACTATATGGAAGTCTTTTTGGTTCAAAAAGAGAGAGAGAACTTCATTTTTAATGTCTGATAAAAGGATTTCATAGGCTCTGGAGGATCATGTAGAATTCATGCAGTTAATCTCATAACGACAGTTTCTCTTTGAACTGTACTTAAATGATCATTAATCGCTAAGTTGATTGACTAGGTTTTATGCAAAAATATTGAGAGATAATGCATAACTTCATTACTTGAGAGGGAGTCAACATCCAGTGTTTTACAGAAAAGGAAAAAAACTTCTTAGCTGGAATGAAGATTATCTATTCCATATTAGACTTTTCTAATTTATTTCGGGTCCAGGTAGGAATGTAAAGTGAGTCTGTGTGGTGTGCTGGATAGACTATCAGACTAGGATTCAGGACAGAAGGGTTCTAATTCCTACTTGGCTATAGAAATTCACTGAGGGATAGCAGTGGTAAACGACTCCTGGAACATCTCACATTCTTTGAAAACCCTAGTAAGGTTGT
Source organism: Intellagama lesueurii (assembly GCA_037013535.1). Lineage (NCBI taxonomy): Eukaryota > Metazoa > Chordata > Lepidosauria > Squamata > Agamidae > Intellagama > Intellagama lesueurii. The sequence continues at coordinate 49,367,422 of JBAJHW010000003.1, read as the reverse complement.
TGTAAGCCAGAAACAGCTTGAGGGCTCAGAACAACAAGCGATATAAATCTTTTCTTGTTTCACCATTACATGTGGGGATAAAGGACCTCAGAATTATTCACCTTGCCCTGCAAGAGAGCAGGGAATTTTGAACACTCTTAACAACAGAATTAGAACTAGAACATTTTATTTTGCTCACTGAAAGTAAAATTGTATGAATAATATACAACCCATTATCTCTGTGTTACAAAGGTAACACAGACTGAACAACATAATAATGGCTGCTCCTTTGTTGCATGGACTTTTTAAGGATTAAAAGCACTTGGAAAAGTGTTTGCCTCTTTTTAAAATCAGTCAGAGTTTTCTTGCTGTGTGTATGTGTATGTGCTTTGCTTCTAAAAGTGGAAAAATACTAATTATGAACAGAGACAGTTTATATAAAATATGGAGACACTGGTGAGAACAAATAGACTAATTGTCTTGGGCTTGACTGCTAGTGAAAGTTCTTGTGAGGCTTGAAAATACTTCATTTAAGTTTCTTCTTAAGTCATGACTAGAGATGGGGACAAATATAAAAACGGATCAGCTTTTTCGATGAAAATAGCCAATTCATTAAATATTCATCCCTTCATATTTGTGGGTTCCAGAGACCCCCATGAATACGAAGGGATGAATATTTACCCGTTTTTATTCATCCTTCGTATTTTAAAAAAAACCCAAACCAAAAACCATTCTGCCTACGGGCCGCCGATCACCTGATCGGCGGCAGATAGGCAGCCACCCCCCCACAGCTACCCAACCCCACAGCCTACCCCACCCCTTCCTCTCCCTACCTTAGCACCACCCCAACCCCACCGACACCCCTTCCTATTAAAAAAACAACACAATTCTGCCTACCAGCAGCTGATCAGCAGCAGATAGGCAGCCCCCCCACAGCCACCCAACAGTCAAACCATTCTGCCTACGGGCCGCCAATCACCTGATCGGCGGCAGATAGGCAGCCACCCCCCCCACAGTCTACCCCCCACAGTCTACCCCCACCCCTTCCTTTCCCTACCTTAGCCCCCCCCCCCCCGACACCCCCTTCCTATTGAAAATAACCACACCATTCTGCCTACCGGCCACCGATCAGCTGCCTTAAGGGAATCCAGGCTGCCCTTTGCAAAGATGGCAGCTGCAGCTTTCCTATCCTAAATGAAGCAGCAGCCACCATCTTTTCAAAGGGCAGCCAGTCTGCCTTTTCACATGCCGTGGCTGGGAGGCCAGAAGGAGACCTTGGCAGCAGCGATTAAAGTAAGAGGGTGTCGGTGGGGGTGGCACAGGGGCTAAGGTAGGGAGAGGAAGGCGGTGGGGGTAGGCTGTTGGGGTGGCTGGCTGTGGGGTGGCGGCTGCCTATCGGCCATTGATCAGCTGATCAGCGGCTGGTAGGCAGAATGGTGTTTCGTTTTTTTAATAGGAAGGGGGTGGGGGTGGGGTGGGGCTAAGGTAGGGAGAGGAAGGGAGTGGGGGTGAGAGTGGAGGCAGAGCGGCAGGGTGGGTTTTTTTAATAACCCCCCCCACAAATGACGAATAACTTCGTTATTCGTCGCTTCATGGCGGAAACTTTGTGCTTTGTGAGTCGTCAACTTTTGACGACTCACGAAGCGGGATGACTTGCCAAAATGGTAAGTCATCCCCATCTCTAGTCATGACATAAATCATCAAGAATGAAGAATTTAACCAGTATTCCTCACATTTCTAATGTCAGACCTTTTAAGCCTCCCAGAAATTAAAATGGAAAAAAAAAAGTTTTCTGTTCCAGGCTCCAGTTGTGAAGTGTTCCCAAATATTGCACCTTCCAGATGCTTTGTCCTACAACTGGACTATTTAGAGTTGAACACCAAAAGATCTGAAGGGCATTAGGCTGGGGAAAAGCCTGAGAAAACTATAGGACTAGATTTGGGAATGTGTGATCCTCCATATGTTGTTGAATTTCAATTCCCGTATAGAAGATGAGGGATGATGGGCGTTATAGTCTAACAGATAGAAGGATACAGCTTTCTTATCAATGCTATAGAATTTACTTAGTCTTCTCATCCATAAAACTTACTCTCCTGTAATGGAGTGGAAATATAGCACTACACACTACGGCCATGAATAATCAACATTTCTGTGTCTGAGCCCACTTCCTAGAAGCCATTAATTTTGCTGGCTGTGCGGATGAGGAAGTCAGGCAGAACTAGGAGTGGGGAGATGGTGTTTCCTTAGCAATAGTTGAAAATCTGTCCATTTGAGGCTGTTTCAATATCCTACTCCACAGATAATTATTTTTTTTAAAAAAAGTTTGTTCTATGAACAACTAGCTAAGAGAAGAACAAAGCTTCTATAGTAATAAAAAATATGGGCCACTGCATAATAACCCTGTTGAGGAAATATTATTGCTGTGAAGTTGCCAAGCTTATTACCCAGTCATTGATTGGTAGCTCTGAGCTTGCTAAAAGATTTGTATGCTGATATTTATAGCTATTATTTTAAACATCTCATATGATAATCCAGCAATTTGGAGGCAGAAGAATTTACTGCATTTTACTACAGTAAGAGTACTGCAGAAGAACTCACGTTTCTTCATTGTGGTCTCTGTGATTCAAACGTGGGTTAGAGCACCTGTGCAAGGCCCTGTTTGGAAGGTTCTGGAATCAAACACACACACACACACACTCTGGCTCCACCTCTCCCTTGCGCTTCTATTGGCATGTTTCATGGTTGCCTACTCAGCTCTTTTCTTCCATCTGCAAGAGCAGCACCTAGGAGAAGATTGCCTTCTCTACTCATGTAAACAGTGTTTTCTTTCCTCTCTCATCATTCATCATTCTATTTTCTCGGTTATGAAAAAAAGGTACTGTTTCCCCTCCTCAGCCTTGTATGGCCTCGGGAAGCCTCTCAGAAATGTACTGCCTGTGGCAGCCTTCTGGTTAGCCCGCACTGATGACTAGAAGTGTCTCTAATGCCTGGGAGAGGATTGCAAAACTATGCAGTGCCCAATCTGCTGAGGATTCAGTAAGAGGCTGCACAGTGGAGTTTCCAAATTAAAACTCTTTCTCTGGGAGTAATCTCTTCAGGCTGCTGACTTGGACACTCAACAGGTGGTCTGCTTGGACTCAGTATTAGAAGGCAACATAGCAGCACAGTACCAAACTTACACCAAACCAGTACCAACCCAAAAGCCTTTGATGTCAGGAGGGAACATCCATCTTGCCTCCATTGTACTTCTTCATTGATCAGGCCTCTGATTTTTCTGTGTAGCATTGAACTCGAGACCAGAGTTCCCCTGTGCACCAATACCAATACTATGACTACACTGCACCAGCTTGAGACCACCATGATACCGGCACAAGCTCCTTTGCCTTTAATGTCACCTCCATGATGCTGTCAGTATTCTAGATCCACCCTCATGGACCTGGGCCTGTCATTCATTACCACAATATTGACACCATCACCACTCTTACTGCAACTCTCCCAGACATGAGAGAGATGACTACTGGCCTTATTGTACTCACAACATTGCTTGGTATGGCTATCACCTATACCAACATCATGCTTATGACAGATACTCTCATTACAGCTATGGCTATACCCCTCTCATTGGGATGGCTCACCCACAGCACCTCATCACCCTCAACACTAATCATGACTAACCATCACAGTCTCACTCCCACCATCGGGCTCTTCCTCAGTACCACCTCTGTCAAATAACCCTGCTCAACTATCATCATCTTTATCTTCCATTGCCTTCACTACCATTTCCCCAGCTCTTTCTCCTACTCAGCCTACATATAGGTCCATTCTTCAACACGCACACCACTATCAGCTGTAACACCAATACAATCAGCATCGGCCAGGCCTCAGACTGACTCAGACCCATATGCTAACATCTAAGAAGATTCCTCATATTCTCTCCTACTCTCTTGTCCCAATTTGCTGGTCATGGATGATTCCCCACTTTCCCCCTCCAAAGACACCTGGCAGTTTTCTGACTTTATACTCCAGCTGGCCAAATCACTTCAACTCCAGGTCACCAAACTGCCACCTCCAATATCAGACCTAGTATTTAACTCTGTCCAATGTGCATGCACCACCCCTAGAAGGACAGATAATATGTAGACAATTTTGGATGACTCAACCAATTTTCTCCTCTGTCATCTTACTCCAAATTCGATCATTGTTGAACAGCACAGGCGAAAGGAAAAGGGAAAATCCATTCTACCCTAGTCAGTAAGGAGGGAAGGAAACTTAAAGGGCTGCTGTTTGTATTCTTTTGTGGTGCTCAGTGTCATATTTGCCAATTACCAAGCAGCTACAGCTGCATACGAGCAGTTCATCTGGGAAAAGTCAGAACCATTGCTGAACTACCTCCCTCAAGACTACCGTGTTGTGGCACTGTCCTTCATTCAAGAGGCCCATACTCTTGCAGAACATCAAATCCACTCTGCCTGTCATGTTGCCAACTTTATATCAGGTTACATAGCCCTTCGGAGGCACACATGGCTCCAGTCCACCGGCATTTCAGATGACACCAAAGTCAGAATTGAAGACCTCCCATTCAACAGTGACAGTCTGTTCCACACCAAAATTGAAGAAACTATGAACGAACTCCACAAGAAACATGCTGCAGTCAAACATATGGGTCTTAACAACTACCATTCTCAGCAAGAACCCAAACGGTACAAACCAGTCTGGAAACATCCATATATATTTCTGTTGATAAAATGAGTAATGCAAGTTCCATAGAAAATTCTGTGAGAACCAGATTGTTGTTCTGTTGCCCTGTTCTGCCTTTCTCTTGTTGCTCAGTTAGGCTTTCTTTGCCATTTTTCCTATTCTACATTTCAGGTACATAAAATGATCATGTTAGAAGGCATGGGTGTATTCACAGTCCTGAGCAATGTTTAGTAAGTTCTATTTTTTTAAAAGAAATGCTGATATTTCTGTTTGTCAGACTTCGATTTTTAAGCTAATTAATATCTGCTTGCATTCTAGCAACAACAAAAGTATAGGCAACATCTGTTGTACTTTAGAATGGAAAACAGTACAACATATGTTGTACTTTAGAAAGAAATATTATATACACTAATTGGCAAAGTCCTTTATAATAAACTATCAAGTGGGGACAACACTTCCTCCTTCCTAATGATATAACGAGAACTAATATTCTGACGTTTTCTTAAAGTGCTACCCTGTTTCCCCGAAAATAAGACCTAACCTGAAAATAAGCCCTAGTATGATTGTTCAGGATGCTCGTAATATAAGCCCTACCCCAAAAATAAGCCCTAGTTAAGTGAAACCCCGCCCTCCACCATTGTGCAGCAACCAGAATAAGATGACATGACTGTATTTGAATAGACGTAGATTGTTGTACATGAAAAAAAATAAAACATCCCCTGAAAATAAGCCCTAATGCGTTTTTTGGAGCAAAAATTAATATAAGACCTTGTCTTATTTTTGGGGAAACACAGTAGCAGTGGTGCTAATGAAAGAGAAAGCTTTAAAGAGTGTCTGTCACTATGATTCTCTAGTTAGGTTTGAACGCATTATTTTCTCTTAATAGTTACATTACTTTAATCATTGCACATAAAACTAATCAGATGAATATTGATTAAACCAGTGTGAACTGTTTTGTTCTAGAACGCTAAATGTCCTAAGTATAGCACAATAGAAGGTCCAATGTACAATGCAACATATTATTAAAGAATGTTCAAAATTCTGGCAGCATTTTGGTTGGATTTCTATAAAGAAACTAGAAGTTTCATCTGACTTTCTCAGCCAAAAACACATAGCTAGAATGTTTCCCTGAAAATGACTAGGATTTCATGTTGCCATCCTCTGTTTCCCAAACAAGGAGTTAACATTATTCAGAGTGTTGGTTATGACCTATGAAATCCTATATGGCTTGGGTCTCTCATTATGAGCCTGCTCGTGTGTTTAGGTAATCAGGAGAGGCCTTTCCCTGAGTCCCGCCACCTTCACAGGTGTGTTTAGTGGGGACACAGAAGAAGGCCTTCTCTGTTGCTCCTCCCAGACATTGGAACTCCCTCCCACAGGGGCCCAGACTGGCCCCATCTTTGCTATACAAGAGGTAAAACAAGTAAAATAGATAAATAAATCATATCTTACAACATCCTCTTACGGAATGCTTTTAATTTCCTTTGCCTCTAATAAATGCCCACCTCAAATAGCCATTTTATTTGTTTATGTACTCATTTTTAGTTATACTAATTTTCCTGATGAAATGGAGAATTAGAAAGCATTTATTGTATTCTTTACCTGTCATGAACATGATAGTGTTTAAGGTACAAATACCATATTCTTCTTATATCAACATTACTTCAGCTGTGAACTGATCAGCAGAACATTTTATGGGAACTAGATCCAGTTCTCATTTTGTAAATGCCGTCTAATTAACTATAGCTCTGTTCAGTGTCTCAGTATCCAGCTGAGCTGAATGTGTGAACAAGGGGACCTGTCCTCTCTGTCCTTACTTTGTTAGTGCAAAACAACCAGTTTGAAGAAATTGATCAATCTGTGAAAGCTGTTCACCATAACCTTGATTTCCCTGCAGACTGGCTCATGTAGAGACCCTTCTCAGAATGACATGTACCTCCATTTTCAGACCTGTTGCCACATGTGATCAAAGTCACAATGAAGAGAGTAGGGCTAGTTTGCTTTCCTTTTTTCTGCTTTCGCACCTGGATACAGAACTTCTTTTCAGGCAAGCTTCTGCTGGTCACCCAATGCATGGCATCAGTTCATTACAACATGTGTTCTCACCTAGTTCCCAGCAATGTACACTATTTGAACAAAAGATTTATTTCAGTTATGCTATAACACAGATCAGTACTGCATGTGAGCCAACTCAAAGTTTGCCTTCTCTGCCTTCTTCTCAGTTGTTTACACTTCCAGTCATAATGGTCTCTACAGAATGTTTGATGGCTGCATATGCTAATAGAATAAAGATAGGAAGGATATATTTGACGGAACACGATGTGAGAAACTTACCACTCAGGTGATTTAACACTAGTTATATTGATGATTGAAAAACTGGACTGCAACTCAGCATGGATATTCAATTTAAGTACAGCCAGGCTAGCTTCAAGTGCAGATACATTGTGGCACATGTGAGCTATAGGATTCGATCTTCTGATGACTTATTAACAGGAAGGCAAAATATAAAAAATTCTTTGCCCTTTCCCTCTGGAGTAAAGAGACGGATACAGGTGATGGGATGAACTAGGGCCACACTATTCATTCTTACTTTCAACCTCTCAATCTGCAGAGGGGCCTGAACATCGTGTGGATCCCTGGAGCAGGTGTTAGGGGTATCTCTTACCCTTTCCCTGTCCCCAAATGAGTAAATCCCAAGCCCCTGGACAGCTTATAAGTCAGAACTGTCCCCTGGACAGCTTATACTCAGCCTGCTAAACTGAGGGACCCTCCCCATCATCAGACTATCCAATCCTCTTGAACCTAGGCAGACAGTGTCCAGGGCAGGCCCCCCATGCATCACTCATCCCGGCAAGCGAATATCAGTATCTTAGTTGCTGTGACACTGGGTGCGATAACACCCTCATGCCTCTTGGGAACAGACCAATACTTCCCATTCCGCACTACTTGCCAGTGTGACCTATTAAAACATGGCACCACTTAGAATCTGACCTGCAATGTCCCATGGGTAAAGCAGCAAAAATATACCCCTTCAACCTTTTCAAGCCAATTCTGTAAAATGGCCCCCAAATTCCCCACCAGAGCATTATTCAGCTCTGGCAGTGAGAACATTTTGCTTGTGGGAAATACTAACTGGAGATTTTCTAGATTTGTTCTAGATTATGTAATGTGACATATCAGGATGTGACTGTAGGATTTTATTCTCATGAGTAAGAAAATCTACTTGGAAAAAAGATGTGGAAGTCTCCTGCTCATTAATGTTAATTACAGTCCATTTGTTGTGAAAGCCCTTTACAACTATGAGTTAGGGGTATTTTAAATAATTCAAACGGGCATACGAAGCAAGCTGATGTAGTTTGGTTTGGATTTCATTGGCAAAAAATTCTAAAACATCTTATTAATATAAGACAAGGGTGTGGGGCAGCGGTTTAAGCGGTTTAAGCCCTGCTTAGTTATATTAGGAGCAGAAAGAAGAGAGTGCTTTGGTTTGCAGAAAGAAACAACGGATGATCAGTGAAGAAAGGGAAGAAAAAACAGTTTTGCTGACATTCACAGAGGAAAGAAGTTGCAGTTGAGGGCAACGAGTAAACTATTTTGCTGGTTTATTAAATGGTATACTTAAATAATTACAGTGGGTGATAAATTTAATGACAAATCAGTCAAGGATGAAAGGACTGTGTATCCCAAGAAGTGAAATATGCCAGCATGTGAAATGACAAGGGCAGGGGGAGATGATTGGAGTGCAAGACAGGCAGTTTATCTAAATATGACCATATCAGCAAACCCTCGAGCCACACAGTGCTATTGATGAACGCCAGGTCAGTACAAAATAAGACTGCCCTCATCCATGATGTAATTCTGGATGAGGGTGCTGACCTGGCGTGCATTACTGAGACCTGGGTGGGAGAAGAGGGTGGTGTTCCCCTCTCCCAGCTGTGTCAACCTGGGTACTCGGTCCAGCACCAATGTCGCTCGGAGGGTCGGGGAGGGGGAGTTGCTATAGTCTATAGGAGTTCTATCTCCTTGACCAGGCTTCCTAACCCTTTGAGAGGAGGTCTTGAGGGCCTGTATTGTGTGTTGGGCTTGCGAGACAGATTGGGGATTCTGTTGGTGTACCGCCCACCCTGCTGCGTACCAACAGTCTCCCTGCATGAGCTGACGGAGGTAGTCTCGGACCTGGTGTTGAGGACTCCCAGGCTGTTGGTGCTGGGGGACCTCAACATCCATGCCGAGGCTGCCTTGACTGGGGCGGCTCAGGACTTCATGGCCGCCATGACAACCATGGGGCTGTCTCAATGTGTCATTGGCCTAACACATGAGAAGGGCCATACCTTGGACCTGGTTTTCTCAACGGGACTGGAAGATGGTGGCTTGGATGTGGAGGGGCTGGTTGTGACCCCATTGTCATGGTCAGACCACTTCCTGGTCAAATTTAGTCTATTAGCTTCTTCTTCCCTCTGCAAGGGTGGGGGATCTATTAAGATGATCCGCCCTCGGAGACTAATGGATCCAGATGGTTTCCTAAATGCTCTGGGGGATTATCCGTCTGATATGGTCGGCGCTCCTGTCGAAGCTCAGGTCACCCTATGGAATAGGGAGATGACCTGGGCAGTTGACACGATTGCGCCTAAGCGCCCTCTCCCTGCACGCAGAGCCCAGACAGCTCCTTGGTATACTTCTGAACTGCGGGCGATGAAGCGAGAGGGGAGACGGCTGGAGCGCAGGTGGAGGAAGTCCCACTGGGAGTCCGATCGAACACGACTTAGAGCCCATTATCGGGCCTATTTCGTGGCAATACGGGTGGCGAAACGGCAATATTTCTCCAGCCGTATTGCTTCCTCAGAATGTCGTCCAGCAGAGCTGTTTCGGGTGGTCCGGGATCTTCTTCAACCGGGAAATCCGGTGGAGGTCCCGGACTGCTCATCAGCTCGCTGTGATGAGTTTGCCATTCATTTTGAGGGGAAAATCACTCAGATTCGCAGTGGGTTGGACTCCACCTTTACTGCAGAATCAGAGGATGTGTCCAGTGTGCCGTGCTTAGGTCAAGTATTAATGGATGAGTTTCAATTGTTGAGACCTGAGGATGTGGACAGGGTGCTTGGATCTGTCCATTCTACCACCACTCCGCTCGACCCTTGCCCATCTTGGCTAATTGGAAGATCTGCCAGGGGGGTTCGCACCTGGGTCCAGGAGGCTGTGAACGCCTCTTTGAGAGAGGGATTGGTCCCTACCACCTTGAAAGAGGCGGTAATTCGTCCACTCCTTAAAAAGCCTAACCTGGACCCAAGACTGGTGGTTAACTACCGACCAGTGGCGAACCTCCCTTATTTGGGCAAAGTGTTGGAGCGGGTTGTGGCCGGGCAACTCCAGGCGCTGCTGGATGAAACGGATTTTCTGGATCCATTTCAATCGGGTTTCAGGCCGGGTTTTGGTACGGAGACTGCCTTGGTCGCCCTGTACGATGACCTTTGCCGGGAAAGAGACAGGGGGAGTGTGACCCTCTTGATACTCCTGGACCTCTCAGCGGCTTTTGACACCATCGACCATGGTGTCCTTCTGGATAGGCTGGCTGGGTTGGGAGTTGGGGGCACCGCTTTACGGTGGTTCCGCTCCTTCCTGGCTGACCGTGTCCAGAGGGTGGCGCTGGGGGACAGTTGCTCTGTCCCATGGCGTTTATGTCATGGGGTTCCTCAGGGCTCGATACTGTCCCCCATGCTGTTTAACATCTACATGAAACCGCTGGGAGAGGTCATCAGGAGGTTTGGGCTGAGGAGTCAGCAATATGCTGACGATACTCAGCTCTACCTCTCATTTTCCACCAATCCAGGTGAGGCAGTTTCTGTGCTGAACTCGTGTCTGAACCTGATAATGGACTGGATGAGGGTTAATAAATTGAAACTCAATCCAGACAAGACGGAAGTGCTGTTAGTGGGTGCTTCACCGGACAGGCTGGAGGGCCGTTTCCCTGCCCTGAATGGGGTTACACTCCCTCTAAGGGACAGGGTCCGCAGCCTGGGGGTGCTCCTGGACCCCAGTCTAACACTGGAAGCCCAGGTGGACTCGGTGGCCAGAGGCGCCTTCCTTCAGCTGCGGAAATTATACCAGCTACGGCCCTACCTGGACGAGCGGAGTCTCATGACAGTTACACACGCACTGGTAACATCTCGCATAGATTACTGCAATGCGCTCTATGTGGGGCTGCCTTTGAAGACGGTCTGGCGACTACAACTGGTCCAGAATCGAGCTGCGCGGCTGGTGAGTGGTGGGGCTGCTAGGGATCATATGAAGCCGATTCTGTTTAAATTACATTGGCTACCAGTTGCTGCCCGGGCCCAATTCAAAGTGCTTGTTTTGACATATAAAGCCCTAAACGGCTTGGGCCCTGGATACCTGAAGGACCGCCTCCTTCCATATGAACCTACCCGGCAGTTAAGATCTAGCCAGGGGGCCCTTTTGAAAGAGCCGTCCCTCAAGGAGTTAAGAGGGATGGCTTGTAGACATAGGGCCTTTTCGGCAGCTGCCCCCAGACTATGGAATGCCCTCCCGACTGAGATTCGTCTGGTGCCGACGCCGATGACATTTCGGCGCCAGGTCAAAACCTTCCTGTTCCAGAAGGCTTTTAATTGAAATAATATCAGCTGTGGGTCCTGATGGCAATTTTTAGAGTATATATTTTAATTGCATTTTAATTGTTTTGTCCTTTTATTGTATTTTAAATGTTGTAAGCCGCCCAGAGACCTTTGGGTAGTGTGGGCGGCATATAAGTTAAATAAATAAATAAATAAATAAATAAATAAATAAATAAATAAATAAATAAATAAATATGGCTAATGTTAAATACAGGTGATCATAATGCTTACAAAAGATGTAATTGAGTTATTTTTAAGTTGCTTGGTCGTTTCAGCTGTAGATTTCACTAGGTGCTAAGGAGAGCATTCACATCAATATCCCTAGCATTTAAGAACAAGCCACGTTGGTGTCAGTTTCTGTCATTGTACAATAGAAATGCTGTTAATCCCAGCTGGAAAAAAACACCACCTTCTGTTTTCTGATTTAATTTGGAGTCCAGAAGTGTTCACTTCAGATGCAGTAGAACATATAAAAGGAAGTTGTAATGTATGCATGAGTTTCTAAATGTTTAATATTTTCTATTCTATAATTCCAGTTTATAGCTCAGTAAACCAAATTAAACCCAATTGTTAATCCTCAGTAAAGTAGGCCCATTGAATGAATGGGATTTATGGGTATGAATATTGCAGGGATAATATTTCTCCATCAGTTGAAGAACAGAGTATGAATCTGCAACAAGCTAATAAAAGGCTTAATGGCCACAATCCCAAAATGTAGCTGTTCATACAGGGGGTCCTGTTAGGGATAAGCAGATTTCCTCCATATCATTACTTCATTATGTCGTTCAGTTCATCCCACTTTCTGGCCAAAATCCTGTGGTGCAGTTATGCAAAAAGCATGACCTTTAGCAGTGAATTGCCATAAATTAAGAAATCTTTGCAGGTATTAACTGTTGTATATTGAGTCACGTGACTCAAAGTGCAACAGATAATGCCTACAGAGGTTTCTCAATTTATGGCACTTCTCTAGTAAATGTTACACCCTGTGTGTAACTGCACAGTAGGATTTTGCTTTCCAAATTCTCGAATAATTTCTAAAAATAATTGTGAAATTGATATATAGAGATTTGTGACAGTGTTCAGCTGCTTTGGTTCATTTACATTTCCTCTGCCCTCTAAATGTGTGCAATGCAAAACAAAATAAGAAAAACCCCACTCTTTTATTTACCTCAACATTATTATTATTATTATTGTGTTGTGTTAACTAATGCACGTCTTGTATTGTAAATCACAATACCAACCGCAGTGAAATGTAACCAAGTACCCTGGACGCTTAGAGCCAATGAATATTCAGTATGTTTTACTTGTGTAATTAGTATTTCATCTAGTTTTTCCTTTTTCTTCCATATCTCTGACAAAGTAGCTTGTCCACAAAAGCTCACATTCAGATATAATAGTCTTTAAGGTGCCAGAGTTTTTGTGTCTTTTTTGTTTTGTTTCTTTGGATTTTGCCCCAGCGAAATCTTTTAAAGGTCAGACATATGGCTACAGCAAAATTTGAAATGCCCACAAACATCTCAAGACCCAGGCTCATAAGCAGTCTTCAGGGGACAAACCTACTTTGTAAAGGTGATTTTTTGCAGCTCTGAACCTCCTCCTCCTCCTCCTCTTCTTCAGCTTCTAGTGTAATCCACCTCTTTCCACTCCCAAAAGCTAAATTGCAATCCCCAGCATATTGCAATACTGCTTTGAAAATCTTCAGCTTTTTTTAGTCTCCCAGTGCTGTTCATATAGGCAAAATAGAAGATAGGTGGATGCCTTTCCTCTCTCTTGTCTCTTCCACCATTTCTTAACCACTGAGGGAATGCTGTAGATGTAGTATATCTTGACTTCACAAAGCTTTAGACAAAGTGCCCCATGATATCCTGATTAGCAAGCTAACTAGGTGTGGGCTGGATAGATCAAGTATCAGGTGGATACACAATTGGCTACAGAATCGTACTCAGAGGGTGATTATTAATGGGTCCTTCTCTAACTGGGAGGAGGTCACAAGTGGGGTACCCTAAGGCTCAGTCCTGGGCCCGGTGCTCTTCAATCTTTTTATTAATGACTTGGATGAGGGAGTGCAGGGAATGCTTGTCAAATTTGCAGATGATACAAAATTGGGCAGAATAGCTAATACCTTCAAAATGACCTTGATAGGATGGAACATTGGGCCAAAAGCAACAGAATGAAATTCAACAGGGATAAGCGTAAAGTACTGCACCTCAGAAAAAGAAACCAATTGCACAGTTACAAGATGGGGGATACCTGGCTCAGCAAAACAACGAGCGAGAAGGATCTTGGAATTGTCGTAGATCACAAGCTAAATATAAGCCAACAGTGTGAGGTGGCTATAAAAAAGGCAAATGCTATTTTAGGCTGCATTAATAAAAGTATAGTTTCCAAATCCTGCGAGGTGCTAGTTCCCTTCTATTCAGCACTGGTTAGGCCTCACCTTGAGTATTGTGTCCAATTCTGGACACCACACTTCAAGAAGGATGCTAACAAATTGGAACAAGTTCAGAGGAGGGTGACAAGGATGATCAGGGGGCTGGAAACCAAGCCTTATGAGGAAAGGCTGAAAGAATTGGGCATGTTTAGCCTTGAGAAAAGAAGACTGAGGGGTGATATGATAGCACTTTTCAAATATTTGAAAAGCTGTCATACAGAGGAGGGGCAAGATCTTGATCATCCCAGAGTGCAGGACACGCGACAATGGGCTCAAGTTAAAGGAAGCCAGATTTTGGTTGATTATCAGGAAAAACTTCCTAACTGTTAGAGCAGTACGACATTGGAACCAGTTACCTCGGGAGTTGGTGAGTGCTCCAACACTGGAGGCTTTCAAGAAAAACTGAGATAATCACCTGGCAGATATGCTTTGATTGTATTCCTACATTGAACAGGAGGTTGGACTTTATGGCCTTGTAAGCCCCTTCCAACTTCACTTTTCTATGATTCTATGATATTAGATAATGGAAGGGGTTGTTTGGAAATAGGATGGCTAGTGGAGGTAAGGCAGTCCTCAGATTGCCTTAGGTAATTGGATGGGATTTGTTGGGTATTTTTGGAAAAATCTTGAGGAAATGCAGTGGAACTTCAAAGGGGACACCCATCTGTGCCAAGAAGAGTTTGGGGAAACAGAAATACTAAAATAGGGAATAAATTAATTGGACAGTAACACTGCACAATTAATTGAAAAAAAGTCAAATAATTTGACAATCTTAGAAGTGAATTGCTCTTTCAAAAAGAATATTCTTACAGTAACTTTAATTCATAGATCATATTACCAAAATGCTCAGGCCAGATTCCCAAGAGATTTTGAACACTAGGTGTGTGGTAGTTGTTGAAAATTACAGAAATACTGTATTCTAATGAGCCCATAAATTTCAGTATGTGCATATACATGATGTACTGTACGTATACAAGAACTGGCATCACACAAACTGTAAATTAACCAATTAGACATCTTGAAATTGATGCATAAGGCCACGTCGGTCATTTTACAGCCAGCAGATTGGTTAATTTTTTCCTCTATTTTAGTCTTGTAAACTGTTTCATCTGTATAAATGATTTGTTATTTTTGTTAAAATTACTACGTCATGCTATGCATATCTGTGGTGGTGGTGGTAATGATAGTGGTGGAAAACACAAATTAACTGAAGTGATTACTGGAAAATTTCTTTAGTATAAAATCAATTATGCGGGGAGACCATCATCCACAGTTTCTGGCCAAAATTATGATACTATTTTTGCAATAGGTACGCTGCCTGAGACTTTCAGTAGAATGTGTAATGTGGAGAAATCAACAACAACAAAAGTCTTGCTCTATAGCTAACCATTCTAGACAAACTGTTGCTTACCCACATTACTGCTTTTAAATTGTGAAACTTTAATTGTAAGAACTGTAATTGACCATAAAATATTGCTTTCAAATGTGACTTTAAAAAAATTTATCATTCTGAAATAGATTATAGATAAAGTTTGATTTTTAAAATGTAGACTCCTTATTACTTCTAATCCTGAAAGATTTGTCTGCACACACTCTCTGTGTGTGCCTGTGTGTTACTTATCCTGAAAATTCAGTTTCTCTTTGTAAGTGACAGTCACATTACTAAATTGAGTGTTCACTGTAAGATTCTAGGAAACTGACTTATACTGAATTCTTCCATCTAGCTTAATTTTATCTACATGGCTGACAGCAGCTCTCTAGGGTTTCAGTCACAACCCTTATCTAGCTCTACCTGGAGAAGCCAGTCTGTGGCCTTCTGCATGTGAATCCTATATGTTACCATTAATCTATGACCCTTCATATTATGCAATGGCTTCTACAGAAATAACATAATTGAAATGAATTATAACATTGATACCTGTTATAGCTTCATGTAGCATACATAACCTTATGTATGACCTTATATATCCTTTTAATAACTCAGACCATCCTGTTTAGTATTGTTACTCTGATGGCAACAGCCTTCTAGACCTTTACATGGAGGTCTTTCGCAGGATCTGAGATCCTTTACTGAGAGATTTAGCTAGAGAGTACATCATATCATTAGATGTGATGCCATCCTACATTGCCCTTTGCATGAGTAGTTAATTTGATATGAAGTGAAAAATATCCATTGGTGATACAAGTGGGTTGCTAGATTGGGATACGCTTTGCTGTACAACCACATTGTGACGAATAGTCTTATTCTCTCATTGTATAGTGTTGTATTAACCCATATAAACAGTTTCATATTCTAGCAAATCTTTATTATGAGAAGTTTGTGATCTGTACTTTAACAAGGTTCTGCCTTTTGGAGGCTTCTTCAGTAATAATGACAAAGATTTCTGAAGCAAAAATGAGAGCAAATTAACATATCCATTGTAATATCTGTACAGTCATAGGCTTATCTCCAGTTAACTTCACTGTTGGGCATTGGCTAGATTTGAAATAGGGCCGTGATTCATGCAAACTGATTGTACCAGTTCTAGTTATTTATGTTTGAAATTATTAAGAACAATTATCATGGGCAGGACACATGGTTTTACATCTCTTTGTAAGCCAGTCTGCTGAAATGGTGTACATCATACGCCAGACACAATGATTCAATATTTCCATTGATGCCGCATTCCTGTACACATATTTGATTTAAATACCTAGTTTCCATAGAGACAGAAGTTCTGTTAGTTTGCTGTTGCATGGTAAAAGATCATACTCCAGGTTTACATATTGCCAAATATAAGGTCCCCCGTCACGCTTTTCAAAAGTAAATATTTTATACAAGCATTTCTTTTACCGTGTGATAAATTCTAAATAGTGATTGAGTATTATGTGCTGCATGCCATCATGCTGCATCCAACTTACAGCAATCCTATTGTGATTCTCAAGGTGCTTCAGAGAGTTAAGGTTTTACTATTACCACTCCCCTATCTGTGGTGGGTTTACATAGCTGAGCAGAGATTTGAATCTGGGTTTCTGTGAGACAGATGGCAAGGCTGAGAGCCTTCTGACTAGTGAACCACCATCCTCTTCCCTTAGCACCAAGGGATACAAGACAAATAGCTCTATGGGGGGATGTGGGAATCTGTGACTGGGGGACAGATTCCCCTTCTCATGCCACCAGCCCTGATGGGAAGGAAAGTCAAAATGGATAAGCCCTGTTTGGGTATTGGGAGGCAGAAGGAGAAGGAGACAAATACAAAAAAGCCTGAGAAGAAAAAAAAAAGGAAGGATGAATCAAATATGTCAGGAAAGGAGGAGTATAAAAGAGGGGGGAGAGGTAGTAGATTGGGGGGAAGAAGGAGTGAATCTAGAGGAAACAGAGGAGATAGGTGAAGATAAGGAATGTGTTAGAGGACTTATGGACTGGAGAATGGGTCATGTTTAATCTCCCAAAGAAGGAAGCAGAAAGAGTATGAAACAGAACTCCCACTAAAGCCTCTTATGTGGGGTGGGTGGTGGATGGGAAGATAACAGAGGGAACAAAGAATGTTGGAGAGAGAAGCCAGGGATAAACCCTGAGTGCAGGAAGTCATGGGGAGTGACTGATAGCAGGAGAATGGGACAGAGCAGAAGAAGAACAAATGTGATATTGTCCCCAATGAGTAGGTGGAAGACAGAAAATGGGATCCTTATCCATGCCATGGGGTATTCCAGTATCCACATCTTCAACTTTGGTGCAACCAGGAGATAACTGGTGAGGGCAACCATTGAATGGGGAGGTTTCACTGTTAACTGATGTAGACATTGCAAATAAGTTTGGCCCATTGACCACTTTTGATGAGCCATTTGAAGTGGTGGTGGAACAACTGCCCTTAGTGTTAAATAAAAATAATGTTTTGAAAGTTGAAAATGTGTTATCTGTGGGAAAGGAAAAGACCAGTGGCGGGGGAGTCTGACTTGAACCCAATCACAGTTCCCTGAGTCCTAGTCTATCACTGTGTCCACTAGACGACACTGTGTCTCCAGCTCTTAATAGTGATAGGAGGGTAACTATATACATTGTATAACTGTGTGGTTTCATGCACATACATGGTTATTCTGTTTTTAACTAGTGATAAGAAAAATGTTTTTGCAGTTTAGCTTCAGTGAAAATAATAATGATAATTTTCTCTTTTGTTTCCTCAGGTGAGTAACTGGATATTAAAACCAGAATTCTCAATATGCTGTACGGTATTCTGTAATCAAAGCGGTTGGTAAGTGAAGAAACCCTCTGTATAACATACACAAGAACAGACCTGTGATCCACAAAAGCAACGTTAGACAATATATATTTTTCTTTTTTCTTTTTTTTTGGTGATCTAATAAACATATTATCTAACCCAGGTCCTGTATTCTATATATCTTGGAAAAGAAACCAGAAAATGTTGCTTTTCAATGTAGCATGTGTAATATTGTGAGGAAGAAGACACCAGCACTGGGGCTGTGGTGGGTTGGCCATCTCCCCTTTCATCTGAGCCAGGAGAATTTGAGACCACAAACTCCCTAATAGATTTGGGTGATGCACTCTGGGCCAAGTAGGTACCTGTGCAACCCATAGACCTGAGAACTTAGAACCCCCACTGACATCCCTGGGGAAGTTACACCAAAAGAAAACACAGGTGAAGGGGGGAGAGGGCAACTGGCCTCTGGGAGTTTGGATATATAAAGCAGGCTTTGGAGACAGGAAAGGAGAATCAGAAGGAGACAGACAGAAAAAGCAGAGTAGATGGGAGAACATTTGCAGATATGATAGTGGAGGAGATTGAAGAGGAGGGGGATGGGGAGATGGGGGGGCATAAAACCCTTCCTGTTGCAGGCAGTGAAGGGGTGGACACAGAGTCTAGACCTGTAGAGAGAGGAGGGAAAAGAGACTGAACCGGTGGCAGTAACCAATGGACTCTTGGACTCTAAAGGACACTTGTGGGAAGTGAAGGGAACTATCCTGAAACAAGTTCCTTATGCTGGATGTGTTCCCCCTGTCCCCATTTTAATAAATCTTGTTTTAGTTGAATCCTTTGCGGTGTCTTCTATGGAATCAGGGATGGAGGAAGGAGCTGCTGCCATGGCTGGTGGGGCTCACAAATATATATAAAGATGCTAGGTTTCTTTGTTTTGTAATGCCATTCTTTTCTCACAAGCTGTCTTTTCATAAGCAAGGAGTTATTTTAGTTCCTAGGCAGTGACATACTGATGACAAAAAAAGGCTATAAAACTCTACTGAAATAATAGAAAAAGAGAGAAGACAGAGGAAAATACATATACAATAGAAAGAAACAGTACAAAAAAGGGTAAAAGATTAACTCTAAAGTAGAGGGATAGAGCAAAGTATAGAGGTAGCTTGAAAGCCATTGTGTCACTGGGAGCCCCTGAAATGATAAGTTTATTCCATCTACGTTCCCACATCCATTGTGGGGTCCAGGGCACAGCACCTGCTTAACTATGGCCTGTGCTGAAGTTCAACTGTGGCTTGAAGTTCTTTGAGGTAGCTACTTCCTTGGCTAGGATCACCTCACATTTTTTCTTAATTGTTGAAAAGTAATTCACTAATTGGAATTAGTGGGATTCCTGACCATCAAGGAACTTAGTTAACAAGTAAACTGATAACTGATAACTTGATAGTTAACAATTAAACTGATAATTGAGTTACCAAGCACAGTTGTCTGGTATCACGGACCTTGACTGTACAAATTCGTTCCCAGGTGATAACCACATACTTTCATGGTGAGCACTTATCTTCCCAGACAGTTATTTGTCAGGCCAAATAAGGGATGGGAAATGAGAATAATACTGTAAAATAGAACTGTATAACAGAGAACTAGCTTCTATTTGGGCTAAGAAAGATCTATAAAGGCCATGGCATACAAGCCTATAAATGAAGGAAGCTTGGGCATAGAGAAAATTTGGGACACAGTACCACACCTCTTCTGTCTTCAAGAAAATCAGTTATCTGTGAGAATCTTCATGAAGGGCATCGTACGTATCATCTGATTGGAAGTGGCAAAAGCAGGCAAATTGCAGAAATAAAGTTTTCATTTTCTTCTGAAGTACAGACTGAATATTTTGTTATAACTAGATAATATGTTAGCTTAATTTTCTTTGCCTTATATATTTTGTTATAACTAGACAAAATGTTAGTTTAGCTCTCTTTGAAGTGCTGTTCAAAGAAGAAATGAAAACAAATCCCACCAGACATACAGACATAGATGCTTTCCTGAAGTTGTCTTTGCATCCCAGTTACTAACATTTTATTGACTTTTCTGAAATCAGCTGATGCTATCAAACTATTACAAAAGTATTGACATTTTAGGCTTAGCATTTAACTCCTTGAAACAGTACTGCTCCTTATATATTCCAATATGCTGTGTATGCTTGAGTCAAGATGGGGACTTGAGTTGTAGGACTTGCTGTTAAGTCGGTGTGAGATAGGGGGCCCTCTCGCTGGAGTGCCGTCCCTCCCCCTGACAGCCGAGAAAGAGATACAGACCTTGCCCGTCTCACTTCTCAAGAGAACAGAACAGCGAGAGACAGACACACGGGAAATAGAGGGAGAATTACAAAAGTTAATGGTTGAAAGAACTCAGGGAAAAACGGTAGGAGTAGAGCAGAAGAAGAGGGCAGAGATAGAGGCGGGAGCGGCAGATATAAAAAGGAGGGAGGAACAGTTACCACCAGGTTAGGAGTGGGTTTGGATGGAGGACCCATGGACCGGAGCATGGGAAAGATTGAGGGTCCCTAAGGAAGAGGCGGACTACAGGAAAAGGAGAGAGATCCCTCCGAGGCCCTCTTACTGGGGAGAAGCAGAAGCCAGAGAGTGGCGGAAAAAACTAAGAGAGGAGAAAGAGAGTAGAGAGAGAAAAGAGAGAGAGGCTGGAATGGAGGGTGAGCGAAATGAGGAGGAAGGGATACAGGGAGGACCCTGGATGACCCACACACCCGTCGGATGCTCCGTGTGGGTGGATGGCCGGGACGACGACACCGTGCCCCTGTTGGAAAGTGAAGCAGGACAGATGGTGAACCCGAACTTATCGCTAGACTGGCCGGGTCCTTGGAACTCGGGTGAAGGGAATCCGTTCCTAGATGAAGAATGGAAGCCCCTGAATGACCTGTTGTCAGAAGGAGAAAAGCGTTGGAACAATTTTGTTGACACCGGTTATTTGTTGAACACACCATTAAACATCACACCTGTTTCTAAATTACAAAAATCTCCTGATTTATTTGAACGAAAGAAGGAGCCTAAAGTTGAACCCTCACAGTCGGACTTAAGTCGCACCAGTGACTTGACTCATTGTTGTTTTTTTCAATGACTTGGACTTGACTTACGACTCAAAACCCACCCACCCCTCCCTTGTTTTTAATAGGGACTCAGACTTGGGACTTGGGGCTTGACACTTGGTACCAAAGACTTGGACTCAGAGTTGGGACTTGGTACCAAAGACTCAAACTTGGACTTGGGACTTGGACCCAAATGCCTGACCAACATCCCTGGCTTGAGTATTAGTTCAGGTTTCTGTTGACATTCCTGTGCTGAGATCCATGTCATTTCAGGCATCTGTTTTCATCAGTCAAATGCCTGTAGACATTTAGAAACAGATAAAATGGCAATTGTTTTCCCCTGTTGGTTTGACCCCTGCCAGAAGGGTAGTGGAACCATGCCTCTCAGGGACTACAGCACAGAACATTGTAATCGGCAGGGAAAAAGTCATCATTTGTTCTGTGACTTTCCCATTCCCTCTGAGCTTAGTAGCAATTGTCACAGTAGTTGGGATAGGGCATTATGAGCTATTGCATTCATGTTGGGATCAAAATATTTTATAGTAGCTTGATTAACTTTACAAATGACTGCTTACCTTTACAAAATATCTGATACTGATTGAGAAAAAAAAACTGCTGGAATTGGTTTGTGTAGTATGACACAAAGCATTCCTCTCTTAGTTGTCTTAAGTGGCTTAGGTAAAGGTAAAGGTTCCCCTTGACATTTAGTCCAGTTGTGGCCAACTCTAGGGCGTGGTGCTCATTCCCGTTTCCAAGCCATAGAGCCACCGTTTGTCCGAAGACAGTTTCCGTGGTCACGTGGCCAGCGCGACTAGACACGGAATGCCGTTACCTTCCCACCGAGGTGGTACCTATTTATCTACTCGCATTTTACATGCTTTCAAACTGCTAGGTTGGCAGGAGCAGGGACAAGCGATGGGAGCTCACTCCGTTGCGTGGATTCGATCTTACGACTGCTGGTCTTCTGACCTTGCAGCACAGAGGCTTCTGTGGTTTAACCCGCAGCACCACCACGTCCCTTGGCTTAAGTGGCTTAGGAACATGCTAATTTTCATTTACTCTTTTCTTCGTGTTTTTGTTGCTGAGATAGAGAGATATAGACAGCATTTTTGAGAGTCCTTGGGAGTGTGTATTGCCATGATTAGTTCCTGTATTTCATAATTTACTTTTGTATCCTGTACTCAAATGTGTGCTACTTCTGATGATGAAACCTTTATTTAATCTTTATAGCTAGTTTTATACAATATAGCCTATATTCTAAAAATGTGTCATTTTGTGTGTGTGTGTGTGTGTGTGTGTGTGTGTGTGTGAGAGAGAGAGAGAGAGAGAGAGAGAGAGAGAGAGAGAGAGAGAAGTCATCTCAGTTGACAAATATTGGTATATCTTGTGACAGGGACTTCCATAACTAAACAGTATATTTTGTAAAGACAGCATGTAGTTAAACCTGTTAAAACAAACCATAAACGCAGACTTATCTTGTTTCCTATGAAGTACGTCCTCTGGAATAAATGTATGCAGGATTGTAGCCCTAAACATATAAATCTATTTCCCTAAACCAGTTAGCTGTTAACTGCTATTACAGGCAGGGTAGAAATCAAAATCAAATCAATAAATAATATTACCTGAATAGATAGGCACTCTGAGTGCCCTTAGGCATTTTCTGTGCTCAGAAGTTGAATAATGTTTTACCAAAGGAAAAATGCAATATTTACTCATTAGCTTGTTTTAGAGGTACTCATAAAACAGAAGGCTTAGATTACTAAGGGCATACTGAACATGTTCTGACCAAAATATTTGCTTTAGGGATGAATTGAATGAAGACTAACACAACTTTGGCAGTTCTCTACTGCCAAAAGCAGTGCTATCCATCATTCGGGCTGTTTTTCAATATTGGAGCTCTACAACACTGATTGGAATCCTGTTGTGTAGTTCCATAAACAGTATAACATTTAGACATGAATCGCCATAAGTAAAGAAATCTCCATAAGCATTTTCTGTTGCACACTGAATTGTGTGACTCAGTATGCAACAGCTAATGTCTATGGAGATTTCTTATGTCAATTTAGTTCCAAAAGTTACCCCATTTGTATAATTACACAACAGAATTTGAACCATTGAGTCATTTTGGCAAATGCCCACAAAAATCTTATAAATGAATATGCAAAAATGGACTGGGAATAAATTAGACATTCTGGGGTGGCCTTTGTGATTAGAACTTGAAATTCAGTAGACTTAGTGCTTACTTTATGCAGTGGAATTCTAAATAAAATAGCCTATGTAGTCGTAGAGGTGGACATATCTGACAGCTTATACCATAGTCAAATTTATTACATTTCAAGTTTGTTATATTTAATATATAAATAAAATTGCTACTTTTTATAGGTTCTTGTAAAAAAATAATAATTCTGGACTGGCTAAATTCAGTAATTATAGCTATTGTCAGCGTGGAAAAATAAGACAGGGTATATTTTTCTGCCATGTCATTGTCAAAGATGAGGAGCCTATCAGACCAAAAATGTCACAATCCTAATTTAGCACCACAAATATTGTTAAATACACAGGGACTCCAACCCTGCAAGGATGAATGAATCTGTCATGTTTATTTCACTTCACAAATGTTTCAAATATTAAATTTCAAATTATTTTTATCCCACTGTGGAAGAAATGTGAGAATTTGGTGAATTCTTATAAAAAATGAAATGAAATTATGTAACGCTTAGTTAAAATGATGTGGTACCTCTGAGTAAGCCACTACAGCCCAGGCTAAATCCAGTGATATTTGTTAGCCAATAAACATAAGCCTCAGTGATTTCAGTGGCTCTTCTCTAATTGGGACTAGGTCTGAATTTAGCCCCAGATCTTCATGAATGCACAAATTAAACTTGGGGACATATTTAGTTTACTATAGCCACACTGCATCCTGATGAACCAGCTAGTTTGGTATGGGCTAACCCCTTCCTCTTTTTAAAAATAAGCATAAGAAATATATTCTCATACTGTGAATTGAATAAAAATTGGATGAGAGTTTGGGAATATTTAACTTGCTGACTAAAAACTCAACTGGATTTCAGGTCTAAAAGGTTTAAGGGTTACTGAAGAATTGTACTGCCTATGGAGTACATTAAAAATAAGTGAAAAGAAAGAGTTACATTTGTATTATACCCTTTTTACTGGCTAACTATAAGAATGTATATAATTTTTTTTCAGGACTCCATTATAGCTAGAATCACATATTAAATCTTTGTATCTGGTTGTGCATCAAGGTTTGTTATGTGCTTGTGTTCCTATGTTATATATTTTGCGTGCATGAGATTGGTAGTTGATTTTATATTCTTGCTTATGTACAGGGAGAAGCTCTTTGGCAGCTAGTGATGTAATTCTGAGTTAGATAAGATGGCTTTAAAAACTTGCATTAAATTGAACGGCCTGTTTTTAGTGAGGGTTGGTGTGGTTTTTTGGTCCCTTTTTTGGTTAACTTTATAAATTTTCAGTCATGTCATTCAAATCTTGTTTACTCTTTTTCGCTTGCTGTGTTTGGATGTGTGATGTCTTAGGGTTCCAAGCTGAAGCTGAAAATGTGATTGCAAAAGAAAATTTAACAAGTCTTTAAATGCCTCTGTGTATTTTCTGGGAATATGTATCTTAAAAGCCAAAGCAGCCCTGCTCATTTTTGCTAAACATGTGCTTGCTGCTTTCATTATAAAGAGTGGGTGAAAAACTTCTTCCATCACTAAATGGAGTGTGCAGGAACAGGGAACAAAATCCACGTTCCTTTACTTTCTGTCTAGCTTTTCTGTGATACTGGAGTCAGATGTCCCATTTGGCTGGAACAAGGTGAAAGATAAAATATACAAAAGTTAATAAGAATAAAAAATAACAGAAAATAACATTTTGAGCATGCATGTGTGGGACCACTGATATTTACATCAGAGTATTGCTGGTTATTCCATGTAATTGAGACTGGGCAGGGAACAGGCACTCCCTCATCAATATGTTGTACTGTTCATTTTGCCTTTCCTCCATCCCACAGCAATGACGGTATCTCAACTTCCTTACCTTTTAGTGTTACACTGTGTTAACATATAGCTGTGGCTGTGGTCAATAGGAGGTCAGCCCAGGTGAGAATGGTTGCTCAGATGTTTGGCTGGAATCATGGCCCTGGGCACACTAATATGATTTCAGCTTCTAATGATGCAGCATATGATATGACATTTGAAAAACAGAAGAATTAAGTGTTTCAGCTTTTCTCATATCTCCTTTAGATGTAGAAGTTCAAGTTGATGCTACATTTTTGCATTTCATCTCCTTGATGTTGCAGCCATTCCTGGTTGTCATGAGGCAGGTGAAGAAATGTTGTGGCAGCTGGGATAAAGACAGCAGTCTATCTCTATCTCTTAAACGTGCCCCCCTTTACATATAGTACATTAATGGAATTACTGTACACATATGAACAAAATCAGAAAAGTTCTCCAATTGTTTCTCTCAATTGTTATTAATTCATCTACTGCTGTTTTGAAGACATTCTAACAAAACTTTATTAATGTTGGATTTATTCATTATATTTATTCCCTGTCTTTTCTCCAGTGAGCAAAAGATGCAAAAGGCACCATATATGACTCTCTTTCTCTCCATTTCATTCTTACAACCAACCTAGTGAGGAAGGTCAAGTGAACAGACGGTGACTGGCCCATGTTCACCAAGTGAGTTTTTTAGCCATGAGGGAATTTGATCCTTGGTTTCCTGAGTCATTGTCTAATATTCTAACCAGTTTGCCAAATAATTTAAGTCCGCCAAACTGTCACATAGTTCACTTTCATGGTTCACTTTCACTTTTGATGTAGACAGGATCTATATTACTATAATTGTGTGCTGAGCCAGTTAGTGTAGTGCATGAATAGCACCAGACATCAATCTGTAAATGTACATTGCACCAGGCTGCTGTTGTAACCATAGCTATTAAAAAAATGTAAGCTCTATTGTTGTCTCAAAGGATACTACTTTTATGAGAGAGGGTTACTTTAGCTATGAAAAGTTACATTAAAAGTTCTGGAAAAGATGGGAAATTTGGAGGGCTGTTTTGGCTTTCAGTCTCTTGCTTTGTTTGTGTTCCTCTCAGTTATAGGTTTCCTTGTTTGTCTCTTATGCAAGTGCTGATATTCGAAGTAGAAATTGAACTTTTGTTTCTTGTAGCACACAAGAGTACAATAAGATGCCTTGATCAGTTATGATTACAGATACAATCCATTCTCCAATGCTGAAAGTCCTGCCTCAGGGAAAAATTTAGATAGCAGTAAGACAGGAAGCAAGAGGAAGTTAACCAGGTTTCTATGTGTGGTAGTCCTCATGTAGCATACCACATTACAGGGGTTTGCACACCCAAGGAAGACTTGAATGTGTGCGCGACTATAGCCTTGCTAAAAGAATGGGACTTGAATCAAGCTTGAAATAGATCTAATGTGCCCATTGTAGTATTTGAGAAATATAGACCAAGCATAGTTCATCCCCCCCATTTATTAGCTACACTTTTTTCCTTGTAATGTGCTACCTGTGAATAGAAAATAGCTTTTGTTGCATTGTTGCCATCTTGCTGTGATCCTATATTCCTTGTTTGTTCCAAGAAGCAACAAGTTACATTATTATAAGGACCTAATTATTCAGTCTATTAGCTAAGTTTATACAACTATAATCATTAAAGTGAGAATTAATTAATCATTTGGTGAATAGAGAATCCAGTTGTTCCCTAGTATTTCAGTCTGTTTACTCAGTTTCATTTTTAAAAAAAAGAAAAACACTCCTATGCAGGAATGTTCAGAACTATGCTTTTAAAGGCAGGAATGTCCTTAACATTTTCAAATGCAAATGTTGAATTTTATTTATTTTTTGAGAACAAAATTTTCTTGAGTTTCAGTATGTTAAGATTTTTAAAAAAAACTTGGCACTTTGAATTTGAGGGTTTTTTTTTCATATAAAATAGATAGTAAACACTTTATTTCTGTGGGGAGGAATCAGAATTTTATGTACTGTGTATAGTACCCGGGTCCATTTCTTCCAGCAACTCTGATGACATTTTAATAATTCAGTAATGTGTGCAATAACTTTGCAAGGTTCCACTTTACTTTGCAGTTTTAATGAAGGGTGTGGAACAGGGACTCATATGTAGTTAAGTATTCATTTAACCTGACACATTTCTTCAGCTCAATATTAAGCTCCCCATTTTCTCCTATCGCAGATCCTATTCATTAGGAAATTTGTTAGTTATACTTTCATTAAAAGCTTTGTTACACTGTTAGTACTTACCTTTATATTTTTGTGGAGGATGCTACTACAAATTGATATGTAGGTATAGACATTCAACTAAACACTAATATATTATTTTCAAAAAGCCTTTGTGACATTTTTCTGAAACTTATGTATCAGACAAGGAAAAAAAAGCAGAAACAACAACAACAAAAATAAGACAAAAATATTGTTGTACCTTAAGGACTAACTGCTATATTTTAATGTGATCTTTTGTGCATCAAGTCACTTAGTCAGACATAAGAGTGAGGCTTATGTCTTAAGGTGCCATAGCGTTTTTAATCTTTGTCTTGTTCTTTATTTTTTTGCTTTTGCTTTAGTTTTGTTTTGTTCCTTGTGTGATATGCTTGCACAGACTAACATGGCTGCCACTTTGAAACCCCAAGCTTTTGTGTGTGTGTGTGTGTGTGTGTGTGTGTGTGTGTGTGTGAGAGAGAGAGAGAGAGAGAGAGAGAGAGAGAGTTGCGGCAATGGAACGGAGACCTTATTAGATAATTGTTTCTATTAATATATTGGTTTTGGTCATTTAAAATAAAAGTGATTTAAAAATAAGCCCAAACATCCTGACGTATAATTCAGTATTGTCACAATAAATATAGACTACTCCATTTTATTAGTGTAATATAACAGTATAATATTATTTAGTATAGTTTTACTAATCATATCTGTCTGAGTTGCTAAGTGTGTAAATAAGTGTATAAATAAGATAGTGGAATACTTGTAAATGTAAATGTATTATAGTATACTGAGATAAGAATAAGTTGAAATTTACAATTCAAGACTTAACAATTTAATAGTTTTAACACTTAATCCTTTAGAGTATGCAAATAGAATAGGCAGTATTTCAAATTATATTGATTTTGGCTGCAATCCTCCACGTTGCTTACTTAAATCCCGTTGATGTCAGTGGGATTTAAGTAGCCTAATTGCACACAGGACAGTGGTACATATTAACAAACAGCTTATTTCTCAAACATATGTGAAGTTGTTTAAGCCAACAACAGTTGTTTAAGCTATTTTTATGACATTCATATTGTATAAATGATTTTTTAAATATGCTTAAGTTCTGGAAATCATAATAAATGGTGCAATAATGTATGTGCAAGGTGTTCAATGTACCATTTAAAATATTCTGCTTGTGTCAGATCAGAGAACTGGTACATGACCCTTCCCAGGAGTTCTACAGAACCTTATAGGCCTACGGGGGGGGGGGGGGGGGACAGAAGCCTGTGTTTGTCATAGCTGGCATTTATCCCAGTAAATGGTTAATTCCAGAATGAAACTAAGCAATCTTCTATGGTCAAATTAACATTCCTCTCAGTATCAAAGTATAAGTCTTTCCACTGTTGCAGTAATTCCAGTCAACATCACCTTGTCTATTTCTAAAACCTTTATTTATCTATATTGCTTCGATGTTCCATATGAACAAAATACTTCAGAGCTGCTATAAAATATAAATCATTGTCAACATTTTAATCATTTTTAACACCTTAGAAACATAAAATTTCAAATGTTGAAACATGTTTACTCAGAGTAAGTTGCATGATGTTCTATGGAGCTTATTCCTTAGTAAAGTGGTTTTCAAATTGGGAGCCCAAATGTTCTTGGACTACAACTACAGAAGTCTTGATCTGTCAGTTCGGATTTCTGATAGTTGTAGTCTACGAACAGCTGGCAACTGAAGTTTGGGAACCACTGCCCTAATATGGATGATTTAGGATTCTAACTTCAGGTACTGTATGTTACCTTTTG
The DNA here is from genome assembly GCA_037013535.1 of Intellagama lesueurii. Lineage (NCBI taxonomy): Eukaryota > Metazoa > Chordata > Lepidosauria > Squamata > Agamidae > Intellagama > Intellagama lesueurii. Next base: position 49,338,346 of record JBAJHW010000003.1, on the reverse strand, counting down.
CTCATGCTCTTTTCCAATTAACATGTTACCATTAGCACATAACTATGTCATACAGATTTCGAACCAAATCAATATATATTTTAGGCATTTAAAAATTGTTTCTCTTTGGTTTTGCAGTAGGCTTTATTTGCTAGTTCATCATGGTAAAATATGTAGTGTGTATTTTAAAATGTTGCCATATATGGACTATAATCAGAATGTGTAGCTACAGAGTAGAGATGGGGGCTTCGTATTCATATTCGTATACAAATACAAAACCTGCTGGCACAGGTGGCTGGCTTTATGAACACCCACCCCCACCCCCTGCCGGACCACTTACCACGCGGTGCACATGGCTGGCATCATCTTCTGTGCCTCAATTATGGCAGTAGCTCGGCTGCCTCCCTGCTCGCTCAGCCTCTCCGTGGCTGAGTAGGAAGACTTTTCCTCCCGTCCCCTTGCCAGAGTGGCTGGGCAAGCAGATAGGGCTTCGGCAGCGGAGCTACTACTGTGATTGGGCACAGAAGATGATGCTGGCCACGTGTGCCACACACCATGCAGTAAGTGGCCTGGCGGGGGACTGGGGGTGGCCATTCATCAAGCCAGCCACCTGTGCCAGCAGGCATCATATTCATGTATGAATACGAAGCCCCCATCTCTACTGCAGAGATTAAGTAGTGAATAAATAAAACCTATAAATCCTTGGTTTAAACAAAAATTAATTTGCACCACACCTTTTCTTTGAAGAAAAGTTATGCTATTAGCAATTTTAAAATATGATACTGATCTTCAGAAGACTTCTGCATAAAGTTCTTAATGTTCACTATGACTGTTCAGTGGCACAACTGGACATATTGTGGACATATTGTTCAATGAAACTGTATGCATGGTTGAATATTACTGCACTGTCCTTTTCATCATCCTAGATGTATGACACTTTTACACATTTGCATGGAAACCTATTTTCAATGGTAGTTTTAATGGCAGTCTAATAATTTAGGTAAGTGTTATAAAACTTTGTCACACAAGTATGCCAGTTGTCCTTTGCTCAAGTATTTGTAAGCCTGGACTTCCTTTCACTTGAGAATATCAGTTTACACATGTGAAAATTTCCAGACATTGGTTTTTAGTCACCCTGCTCTCTCACTTGAGAACGTGCAGTTCCCCCTGAGGTGTCCAGCTAGCAATATCTCTTGTTTTGTTGCTTCCTTCCCTCTTTCTCTCTTTTAACAGTTTTCTGGGACCTACACTATGCAGCAACCTTCAGTAGTTTGAATGTTGAAGAAAAGAAGCAGGGAAATATAATTCTCACTTTCATACATAGGTGAAGGAAGTTTTCCTAATCATCATTCATCAGTTTGGATTTTTTTCTTTCTTTTTCTTTTTGGTAAACACAGGTTTGTTGTTAAAGGCTTTCAGAAGCACTTATGTCCTATTTTTCCCCTCTGCATGTAATATTATAAATGTTAAGATGTGGGAAGGTTCCAGGTGAAAGTGATGACTATTGTTTTTAAGAGACACAAACATACAAGGCAGAGTCTCATTAGCATGACAGGAAGCTTTCATTAAGCCTTTAAAGCTTTATTTCTGCCCTTCCACAGTAGCAAAACAGATTGCATTGAAAGGGCTCAGACAATACTCAACCTTGACTCTTTCTCATTCACTTCCACTATTTTTTTGCCTGAGAAATATATTTTCTAGTATAAGTCTATGCTGTGGATTTATTCATATAATAAGATAATGCTTTACTCTCTTTTTTTGAGGCTACATGGAGTAGGATAGAAGGCAGAAAGAATCCATGATTGTAACTGAGCTGCAGTATTTAATCATTTTCAAGGAAAACCAGAAGGTGTATGATAAGAATGGTGACATTTCAGAATAGGAAAAAAATGTGTTAATTTATATATTGCTTGCTTTGAAAGGGCTGATAGAAGAACAAAATTGACTTTGAGCCATACAAAATATTGTCACAAAATTTCATATATTTTTTTGGTAGGTTTGCAGCAGGTCAGTAACATGGAGGATCTGCTTGTTTATTTATATTTAAATTCTTTTTGTTGTTGTTGTTAAGCAAGGCTAGGAATCACACAACTCACCATGCTGTTTTACAGCAATTGAAAAACACCACCAAAATTTAGCAGCAATGAGGATTGAGGTCATAGAATCATAGAATCACAGAGTTGGAAGAGACCACAGGGGCCACCGAGTCTATTTAAGGTCAACCCATTTAAAACAGAACCTGGCTTGCTTTAAATGATATTTCTGAAAAATTGTGCCCCCATATACACTGAAGTTTCTTCTCTGCTGTAAAGACTCTCAGGATACTGTGGAACTGAACCAAGATTATAAAAAAATAAAACCAACCTTTAAAACCAATAGAAATAAGGGAAAGTGTATATTTAATAAAACCATGAGAACAATTTTAAAGGATACATTTTTAAATCTTGATTAAAATCAGTGACATAATTCTGGAGTTCATCAGATGGGTCTTATAGATGATATATGCTCAGAAGGTCTTCTCCAGTAGCTCTTAATCAGTGAGCACATTCATGGTCAGTAAGATAATCCCTTCGAAGGAACTGTTTGTGGTCTGAGCAAGGGGGATACCTCAGATCACTAACTGTCTATTAGGCACTAAGCTGTATAAAATCTTAGAATTTAGGACCAGCATCTTGACCCAGCACTTTCACCTGCCTGTCAAAGTAAATTTTGCCATTTAATTTTAACTAATTAAAGCTGTTTCTAACCAACAGGTGGAACTTTTCTGTTATTTGTGGCTTTAAATCTCCTGGAGAAAAATGATTTCTGGATCAAAATGCAACCAACTGGCAGGCCATTTTATATCTAAGGTTGAAGACATCTATCTGGACCTTGTCTCCTTGCTGATACTAGTAGATCTGAAGGAGATGTCCAGTGCACCATCTAGTCAGGTTAAGTTGTATCAGCTTCAACTAGTATGGCCAGAGAATGTGACAGGGCACTTGCACATTACAGAGCCACCACATCTTCTCCACATCCTTACCCATCATGGCTCTTAAAATCAGCAAAGGACATGACTATGGAATGGGCTATGCGCATCATTAATGCATCTCTATGGGAGGGTCATTTATGCTTTTGTTTAAAAGGAACCATTATAAGGCCCATTCCAAAGAAACGAAGTCTGGCAACGGATATTTCAGTGGCTATGGGCCTGTTGCCAACGTTCCATTCCTTTGTGAATTGATTGAGAGGATGGTGGCCAGCCAGCTGGAGGCATTTTTGAAGGAAACAGATAAGATTTATTTCAATCAAGGTTCAAGCCACACCATGGAACTGAAATAGCATTGGTGGCCCTGCAAGGCAATCTTCTGAGGGAGGCAGACAGGGCGAGTGTAACTCTGTTGGTCCAGCTGAATCTTTCTGTGGCCTTTGATACAATCAACCATGGTATCCTTCTGAGATGGCTCTCAAGTTTAGGACTTGGGGGCTCCATTATTTGTTCCTTCCTTAGAGCTGGCCTCAGCTTGGGAAGGCCATTGAGACCTCCATTATGGGGTCCCTCAGGGGTTGTACATTTTCTCAATGTTTTCTAATATCTATATGAGGTTTTTGAGCTTCAGAAGGTTAAAAATGCTGCTAGACACATATCCTTCATTAGTTCCTTGTCAGCTTCCATGCCCAATTCAATGTGCCGGTAAAGATATAAAGACCTTAATAGTTTTGGACCTTAATACTTGGTGGAACATCTCTCTCACAAAATAGCTGCCCATCCACCCATTCCAAATAGTCCTTGATGCTAACCATTGTGGCACCTAAGGAGGCCAAAAGAGCTAAAACTAGCAGCTAACTGCTTTCTCAGTTATAGCCTCTTCCCTCTGGAATAAGCTTTTTACAGAGGCTTGTCAGGTGCAATCCCTGATAGTTATTAGGAAGCTAATTAAAACAGCACTATATAAAACTACCTTTTACTAGTGTTTTAACTATTGATCTGAGATGTTCAAATTTGTTTGAAGGCTTTATCTGGTTTGTGAAGCGCACAGAGAGTGTTTGCTCTAATGGGATGGTATATTTTATTTATTTTTATTATTTATTTATTTATTTGATTTATATACCGCCCATCTGGCAGCCAAGGTATAGAATTTGAAATAATAAATAAATGAAAACATTTACTGTCCTGTATCAGAAGTTTCAATTTATTTCCAGAGAGGGTGCAGAACCTTTTAAAAAGCAGTAGATTATAGATGTAGGCTTGACTGGTGCTGGTATACACATAGTCAAGAAAGTGTAAATAAGCTTTTCTCTTTACTTCAGAATAAAGCTGGCCCTGTGGTGCAGTGGTTAAACTGCAGCAGTTTAGTCAAGCTTCTGCTCACAACTTGAGTTTGATCCCAATGGATTCAGGTAGCTGGCTCAGGGTTGACTCATCTCTCCATCCTTCTGAGATTGATAAAATGAGTACCCATCTCACTGGGGGACAAAGTGTTGTTTTCATAATTATATTGTAGACTGCCCACAGAGTGTTGTTTTGACAAACAACATCATATTTAGATTTTGTAGTGTTAATTTTTCATAGAATTTGTACATTTCCAAGACTGACTGTTAAGTAAAAATTCATAATAATAATAACTGCTACCTTTTTGCATGAACTGTTAAAATAAACATATGTATCTTTTGGAGTAGTGAGTCTGTCCTTTTGTGCTTCCAATGTAGATAAAACTTTTACAAATAGAAAAATGCTAGAGATGCTTTGCAAAAACTGTGTAACCTTGACAAAAGCAAAAGAGTGGTGTCTTGTTTTTGCACTGGAGGGCATATTCTTGTGGGGAATTGAGAATCTTCAACAGGTTGTTTCGCCCTGTAGAGATAGGCTGACCTGACCATTGGTAAAATTTGTCTGCATCTTTATACTGTTGCAATTAGTACTGATAATTCACTAAAAACATACTGCCAGTGCCTCTGTTGACTTTGGAAATATACTTTCCACTGCATTCACTTCAGTGACATGTGAAGAAAAATAATGAGACAAGTAATTAAAATTATGGCCTGAGTCCCTGTACCTATATAGTACTTGATCTTGGCAAACCTGTTCTACAATGTAGAGACTGTTAGAGACGTGGTCCTAAAAGAAATAGAACTTTCCCCTGACCAGCACTTGTACTTACTGGATACTTTTTCTGTAGACAGCATAACTTTTTTGGGCCTTTGGTGAAGATATCACTGCAATGATTCAAGGCAGTTTAAAACAAATGCAAATAAGTTAACAAAATGAAGGATGATATTTTTGTGTTAAAGTGGTTTGTACCTCACATTATAATTCTATCATTTGTATTATCAACAGACAGATAAGCCACATTGTTCCAGAGTGAAAGCGGTGAAGTGTACAACTGCATGGCCCTGTCAAATTGATAGAGTGAAGATGTGGAATGAAATAATGGAAAATTTCTATTCACTAAGAACTGGAATACAAACATAATATTCTAGTCATTTGTCAATGCTTATTGCCTGTGTGTTTGAGGCTTAGATCAGAATTTACACTGAACAGAGAAAGGTCAAACAATGAATGTTGCCACTAGGTATATAAGGTGACCACTAACATATTCACCGGAGGAAGTTATGGTATTTCACCAGTACATGCTGATTCTTCACGCTCAAAACATCCTTTAGCAAATGTATGTGCTGCACATACACTAATGTTTATGTGTGAAAAACAGGGATGCTGTGTGAATGTGCTTAATTGAAATTCTGTTTTACGGAGATCTGAGGGGAAATGATGTCTGTATTATTCTTTTCCCATGAATATATCAGTACATTTACAAGATCCATAGTTGTCCAGCCACCTATGACACAAGAATGTGAAATTGCAAGGGGCTGAGTGTGTTGACTTGCTGTCACTTATTCTTTCATATAATAATTTATCAAAATCTGCTCCCACCATAAAACATACAACCATTTTGTTTTATTATTCTGTTTGCTTCCACTGGTAGCTGACCATAAGCATAGGACAAAACAGACGCAAGTTTCAGGATATGTTAAATAAAGAAACATATAGCAAATGTTATTGCTAAGCAATCTGCAAGAGCTAAAAACATAAGATTTCACATGGATACTGATTAAATAACTTTGCTGGTTTTATCTTGGAACATGTTCCATTGGCTTTAGCCATGACTGATTATAGGTGGATTCTACTATAAATAAGTTCAGATAAATTAAGTTATAGTTTTTCTCTCTCCCTACGTGTGAAGTAAATAACTATATATTTTCAGAAATGGGTCTGTTTGTCAGAAGATCTCCAAAACAAAATGGTCAGCTCTCATTTTCATATTTTTTTTCCTTTATGGACCCTTTCATTTTATACAAAATGGAAAACCTCTTTTGGGTCATTTATTTTGTGTTTCTCTATTTGTGTTTTCTGGCAGTCCAAAAGAGCTAATTAAAAATACAGTACTCTTAAAAAGCAGAGCAAGGCAACAGAGAAGCAGTCAGGCAACAGTAGATAAGAAAGAAAAATCATAGTCAGAACTATGCAGGCACTAATTTGTATAACCACATTCAAAACAACAGTACAAGTTCAGCACCACCCACTCAGTACAACAGACCCTTGGGGCTGGTCAGCAGCATTAAAAAGAAAAAAAGAAAAAGCAAGGAAGCAGCCAGGCAGGCAAACACTGATGGCCTAACACACAGAGGCACCCACTCAACATAGCAACCAAGAAAAACATAATACAAAGAACAAGAGAAAAATGCCTCAAGCTGAGCAAAATGAGCAGCAACAGCGACCCACACAGCCCAGTGACACACTGCAACAATCCACACAACTACACAGAAGTAAACAAAATAAGCTCAACCCCAGGACATCAACATCTTCCCCTTTAAGATAATTTACATAATGAATTGAGTAATTTATTTTCTAAAAAAGTCAGTCAAACAGGGAAAGTACCCCCAGGGGAAATATCTATCTATCTATCTATCTATCTATCTATCTATCTATCTATCTATCTATCTATCTATCTATCTATCTATCTATCTATCTATCTATCTATCTATCTATCTATCTATCTATCTATCTATCTATCTATCCCGCCCATCTAGACCAAAGGTCTACTCTGGGCGGTTAGTGAATATAGTGAACTAATTATAAAGTGTATGTGCACATACAGAACTCACTCCCCCCAAAACCCAAAAAAAAGTAAGCAAGCAAATAAAGACAAAAATTGCAATCAATGCTCCCCCACCCGTTACTAGAATATGGGGAGATTTCCCATCGCCACCACAACTTTATACCTTTTTTTAAATCTTTTTTTTTTAAAGTTTAGTAGGTAGCAACAGGTAGGTCATGTAGGCAGCAGTGAAAATAATTTAAGAAAGGACATCCCAAATAAACTCAAAGGATGGGGAGACCCGCAAAGAAATGGAGGGGAGAATCCTGAATAAAAAGGCTCAAGGAGGCACACTTGGGACAAGCAGGCTGTCTGGAAGGAACGGAAGATATCCATAGAAATATGAGAAAAAAATCCCCAAACAGGAAGGCAAAAATAGGAAAGGATCTGAGATAGAGATGCAGAAGCAGGCATGCAGCACAATTGGATACATAGTTTACCAGGACTTTGTACACTGACGAGGAATGACTGAAAAACTCCTCACTGGGTTTTCAACCAATCCAGACCAATTTAGAGATTCAGAATTTCTGCTCCTCCAGACATTCTGATTAGCAGCTAAGAGCCCTTACAGTGCCATAGGATGAAAAATGTTGGAAGCAATTTGATATACAAATGGCAGTGGAAAGTTACACAATAGAGATAATATGTAATAAACACAAAACATTCATTTACCTCTCTTACATAAACATGAAACATTTGTGTTTTAGAGCCTTTTTTTTTTTTTTTTTTTTTTTTTGGGGGGGGGGGGCAACTGCATGGGTATTACCGATTTCCCATCTTAAGTGCCTGGATTGGTTCTATCTCAAAATAGGTTTCCCCAGAGAATGAGACAACCCCCTTGATAATTAGCTTCTGTTAAGTGTGCCATTCATCTGTTAAATGTGTCCTATAAATGTATAATCTAAACTGCATCTGTGAGATCCTTTCCCTCTGGAAATAAAGGCTATTGTGAAATAGATATATTCAGACATCTGAATTAGAAGCTCCATTTCCATGTGGGTAAAAATGAGTGATGGTATGAGTACTGGAGTGGAGCCGGGGGGGGGGGGGGGAAGGCCAATGTGAACAAAAACAGTGGTGTATCATATTGTGTGGTGGAAGTAGAACTAAAGAGGTTTCTGTTGTATCCCTCTCATATACTGATGTGAAAACTCCTTTTATCTTGTCACTTAACTATTTAGGTAATGGTCTCTTTAAATAATCACATTTTCTTTAAAAATCTTCACTTATTTATTTTCTTCCTATTTTGCTGCCACCATTCTTTAGTTGCTCCATGTCTTTGCCCTGCCACTCAGGCCCTTATAACACCCTCCACATAGCCAATTTTCAGATATTCTGCTAAAACCACTCAGCTTGAATTAATTTAGTAATATTTTATTAAGATAACAGTGTCCAAAGGATGTTATTTACTCCTAGGTTTTAAGTTCATTCAACACAATTTTTCACTCTCTATATCACCTCTCTGCCCCCCCCCCCCGAGAGTGTAGCAAATAATATTGTTCAACAGAGCAAACCAACAATCTACAAGACAATTCTAAAAATGGCAGCATCCTGAACAAAAAATTATAACGTTGAACTTGGGCTTTAGATTAAGACCACTTAATTTGACACAATTGTAGCACACCATCTGCTTTTGTTCTGTTCCAAATTTGGGGAAATTTGGACAAAGTGCTTTCAAGTTATAATTTTTTAAAAGTAAAGCAGTTTATAGGTGACCCCAAGTTTCCCACTAACCAATTATACTATCAAACTCCAACTCAGTTAACTTTCAGGCCTGCCAGTGAGGGCTTTCTAGGCAGTATTTCTGCTAACTATACACTGAGACCTTACAAACTATACCATATTTCTGAAATCCTTAATCTGCCCCAGCAACTTCTGACTCAGAACGTCTGCCAGTAGCTGCCACCTTAGGCCTTCGCTCTGCTGACAGCTGCTTCGTGAGTTTTCCTCTCCTCTTCCTGAAGTTTTCTTCAAGTCTGGCCTCAAATGACTTCAGCTTCCACGCTGGCTCTTTTGTCTTGGTATTGCTCCTTTTCCTCCAGAATGTCTACAGTTTTTCAGATACTTTTTTGTCTTCTTTATAGCCTGACTCTGTATCTTACTGAATGTATCACATAGCTTAGAAATCTGCATCTGTATGTTCTAGTCACAGTTTCAGCCTATCAGTTTCATGGCAGCCCAAATTTGGTCACAACATTCAGCGTCTGTAAACCCCACAGGAACGTTTGAAAAGCCACCAGTCAAACCTTCCTAAGTTGTTCATATTTAAAAGTACATAACAGCAGTCTTGATCTTTTTTCTCAAAAGTTTATCATTTGTCCACAAGTCCTTACACCAAGACTCAGTAAATAAAACTCAGAAGGCAGTTATTTGGTTTAAATGAGTAACATTAACAAAACAGATATGGTCATGCTAATTACATCTCCATCTAAATAACTTCCATCTTTCGGTATCAGCTTCTACCATCCAATCTGTCATGACATACCATACACAGTGAATACAGAAATGCTTCCAGGCCATGAGAAGCCCTGGTTCTTTCTGAGATTTTGACAAGGATGAAATGTTCCCTGTTCCTACCTTGCTGAAGTGGTTGAATATCTAAATGCTTCCTGTGGAAACAGACAGGTCCAAATCTCACCATATCAATTATCACAGTAGATGCTGTTATGTAATGATAGCTTAGGGGAGCTGAGCATGGAGAGACTATGTACAAAAAATGGGAAGACATGACATAGAACCTGCATCTGTATTTGTATTTGTGGATTTTTTTTCATCTGGTTTTTATATGTTTTCTCCTAATTATGACACAGAACTTCCCATTAGCAGGTGAAGTAATATTAAAAACAAAAGGCAAAGTGTGCTGCTTCTATACTGACCCATAGTGCTTAAGCACTCTCTGAGTGGTTTACAGTTTAATTATGAGGCTACACATTGACCCCCAGTGAACTGGGTACTCATTTTATTGACCTCGGAAGGATGGAAGACTGAGGCAATCTTGAGCCGGCTACCTGAGCCTGTCAGGATCAAACTCAGGTTGTGAGCAGACTCTTGGCTGCAGTACTGTAGTATAACCACTGCACAATGAGACTTATTTAGTGAAGGTTTGATTTTCTTCATTGATCAGTAGAGTACTTTCTTTAGGAGCTGACTGTCAAAAGATGGCTTGTTAATGCCATTGTGTAAATACTGATTTAATTAGTCCTTGAGTTATAGCAAGGATCTTTAAAAAAACAATTCTTGCAGAGATGCTGAATGTCAAAGAAAATTTGAAATATTTTTATAAGTGTTTTTGTGTGTGTGTGATTTATGTAAAATGTGTGCAGTATTGCAAAATGCAACTGTTTCCTTGTTGCATGGGCTAGTGCAGTAATAACATTGCAAAGGCTATTTACAAAGGGAAACAGCAGGTTTGGATAGAAACAGAAATGTTGTATTTTTCACAAATTGCAAAAACCAAGACAAGCTCCTGCATTTGCCATCTTGGTTTCATGCAGGAAGTGCTCACAACACAATCTTGCCATGCTGAGATGACCAGATTCCCAAACAGTCCCAGGAACAGTGATTTTTTTGTTCATATTGTTACAGAAAAGGTAATCCAGCTGATAGCCGTATTAGTCTGTTACAGCACAAAAGAAACCAGAAGTCTTGTATTAAGACTAACTAGTTTTTATTTTTTATAAGCTTTTGTGTGTCTAAGAAGTTATATTTAAAAGTGCTACAAAGCTTCTGGTTTCTCTTTTCATATCCCTGTTACCAAGGTATTTCTGAAATGAAGGGAATTAAACAGTTGGAAGTTTGAGAAAGATGACACACTTCTAAAGACATAAGTATATAATAGTCTGAGTTAGGGGATAATGCCTTATCCCCAAATGGTAGTTAGAAATACTCCTTGTCAGGAATATGAGCCTTCTCTGCAACACCATTCTGCCCTGCCGTATATAGAGAATTGCTAACAATAACAATGACAACAACAGGTGGGTGGGTGGTGTATATTTGTGGAATGCATGCATAAGCTAGGTGCTAAAATGACTGGTGGATGGGTGATGGAATGTTTGGTGTAGGACTGAATGCTGATTGGTTGGTGTGTTTGGAATGTGAAAGAATGTGATTTGGACTGGGAGTTACTAGCGTAGGTAAAGCTGAAGATTCTGATGTGTGGAGTCTGTGAACAGTTGGTTTTGAGTTTGGATGTAAGAGGGGGGTCTGTGATGGATTGTATGTATTATATGTATATGTATATGTATTATATTATATATAGCCGCCTAGAGTGGTCATAATTGACCAGATAGGCGGGGTATAAATGAAATAAATAAATAAATAAATATGTATGAATAATATATAATTACAGTGGTTTCCTCCCTTAGTTTCAATACCTAGTAAATTATATTTTCTTCTTTCCATTTACCTGTCCATCACTAATAAACTCTTTTGGTTTGTTCCGAAATAGAACTGTACTCATTATTCATTCTAAATATAGTTTAATAAAGTGTATTGGGCAGTCAAGTAATAAACAGCAGAACACCCATGGGTCTGCAGGCAAAGAAGAACAAGAGGCAGCAGCAGGGTTTTCACTAAGTGGAAGTTTTCACTCAAAAGCAAATCAAACTATAAAAATCATCTGGGGCAAGGTGGCACTGGTTGGCTGCCATAGTAAAAAGGGTAGCCCCAAATACTTAGGAGAGGTTTGGGGGTGTTTGTTCCTGAGCAAAAATCTGGACTAGCAGGATGAATAAAGAAGTGGCTGGGTTTGGGGATAATTTGCTCAAGGACTGTGACTATTGGGGAGTGCAGTGAGTACAGATGCCTCTCTTACACCCTCCTATCTGATACGACACACTGTGAGTTGAAAACAACATAAATATTTTAGAATAGACTGGCAGACACAGAGAGAAGTGTATATTTGGATACATGTTTCTAAAGTTATGGGTTTCCTATTAGATGTTTTGGACAAGGGGTTTCTGTGTGGACTGGGAAAAATGTGGGACTGATAAAAGATTTGGTAGATGCTTGTTCCCTAATTATTTGTCTGCATGGGAGACAACAAAGAAGAGATGATTCCTGTAGGTAACTCCAACCTTTTACCTTGAGAAGGAAGCAAGGTTTCCTGTTCTGAGAAAAGAACTATCTGTTCTTTGGACAGAGTGAGAGAGGAATTCCTGTGTCACATTTTCTTAATCTAAACTAAGTGAGAGTGACCCGAAGTCCTGACTGGGAAAACTCTGCCTGGAAAAACTCTGCCTGGAAGGTTTTTTTTTTTTTAATCAAAACAATAAAATAAAATTAAAACAATAATCTAGTGTTCTAAATTTGTTTGCGGGCATAAAGGGACCCTAAGGGGTGGTTTTTTATTCTGTTGGCATACCCTTCTGTGCTTCAGCTGCATGTTTGTAAATATTCACAAATTTTACTAAATACCAATAACCTCCCTCCCATTCCTTGCAAAGAAGAAAAAGCTGGTTAAGCATAGCAGCCATGGAATACTTGGAGGAAAATGAATCTAGTAATGTGGAATACTCTTAATCTTGATTTCAGTGCATTTATTTAAGTTTCACCTGCATTCCTGTCCCATATTTTGCTCATAATTTATAATGTTACAAAGTGTAAGATTTTTTTGCTGCCTGAATATTCATTCATATTTTCTATAATATACGCAGTTACTGGCACACCTCTAACATATGCTTTTTTCTGCACATCCTTTCCAATGGTTAAAGCATTGTGCATCTGTATATATATTTTCGATTGGACACACTTTAGACATTCACATTGTTAAATAAATATCTGATTTTCTGCATCCCAAGTGCACCTCAAGCCTTACAAACATATATATAAACATATCTGAGGCAACATATGCTTTATCTTGTAACAAGTCTTGGATGTGTGAAATATATAATTTTGGCAAATATCTCAACACTTGTGAAATTCTTTTCCAGCCCTAATAGCAGTATTCATTTATGTACTTTTTTCATGCATCTTAGTAGATACATTGTTTTGCATTTCCTGACTGAAAATGTATTTCTCTTTTTTTATGTATTATTTTAGATAGTAACTATATGAGACTATGGATAAGAAAGTGTCTGTTCAAATACATTTTATTTTGAATACATTAATAAATTACATTGCATATTGTTTATCTGCTGCATTCAGTTTTTGTACAAAATGTGGTTATGAGCTGGGTTAGCTGTAATATATGTGTGGAGACTGTTAATGAAGATTTTAAATGCTAATATAAAGGCTAAAATAAACTGTTACATTGTTTAAAGCAGCTACTAGCTAATAGAATTGCATCATGACTTTTACCAAGAGACACTAGAGTATAGTCAGCAGAACTGAGGAATCTGAAATGACGGATGCCCCCAAAGGGTATTTTAAAATGCTTGTACATACGGGACGTGGTGGCGCTGCGGGTTAAACTGCAGAAGCCTCTGTGCTGCAAGGTCAGAAGACCAGCAGTCGTAAAATCGAATCCACACGATGGAGTGAGCTCCCGTTGCTTGTCCCAGCTCCTGCCAACCTAGCAGTTCAAAAGCATGTAAATGTGAGTAGATAAATAGGTACCACCACGGTGGGAAGGTAATGGCGTTCCGTGCCTAGTCGCGCTGGACACGTGACCACGGAAACTGTCTACGGACAAACGCTGGCTCTACGGCTTGGAGACGGGGATGAGCATCGCACCCTAGAGTCGGACACGACTGGACTAAATGTCAAGGGGAACCTTTACCTTTACATACAGAAACTGCTGCTAGAAATAAAGAAAAAAATCTTTGTGTAACCTGAATTTTAAGACATAATAGTGTAAAGATACTCAGTGCCATCCATAACTGAAGAATTTAGAGAATTTTGAAAAAAACATTGCTTGGCATTTCTGAGCCATTTACTGCATGCATTAATATGTAGGGAAATAAGAAGGAATTGTTGTTCAGTGGTTGTTTACATTTATTTCAGTAAGTTGAGTCAGTTACTTCTAAAGTTCATTTTAACCAGATTCTATGCAGCTTTCCTTGGACTTAAATGCCAGTTTGTATAATGAGACCTATTTCTAGTCAATGTACATAGGATTACTCCATAGGAGTATTTTCAGTAGTTCAGGATAGGAAGTGTGGAAGTGTATGTGCATGTGCATATATAAGTCTGTATGTGTGAGTATGCCAACACACACCAGGATTTGTCTGTATGAATGCATTGCTCAATTCCCGCCATTTTTCTCACTGCAAACCCTTCATATCTAACATGAAATTGCTTTGGAGGAACAGGGAATAATCTGATGTGGCATGTTGTGAAAAAGAGATAGGTGAATTTCAGGGAAAGTGAATGATTTGTGGAGATATTGGTGACACCCTGTGAGCAGCCCCCATGCTCCCCTCCATTATGACACGGAGAGTGTTTGCAGAAACACACTCTTTTAAGTATTTCTATGGGTGGCAGGGAGTTAGCTGCGCTCCCAACTGTTCAGGTCAATGGGACCAGTCCACCACAGTCCTTTACTGGGAGGAGCAGAGCTGTGCCTTCTCTACCAGCTCCAGCACACCCCTCAGTTGGGCCAAACATGGGGTGTCAAAGTATGTGTGCTGGGTGAACACACATAACTCTCCCTGGAGTAGTGTAGCCTAGGTGCCTTCCCCAGCTACTCCTCTATAGTCACCACTGGCGTCAACTGCCCCATACATTCAGTACTGTTTCTTGGAGGCATAGCCAAAGTCTGTATGGATGTGGCTGGGCTCACCGGAGTGACAAGGTGCAGAGAGGTGGGATAGCAGGAGGAGGACTGGCTAGCCGGCATTCAGTGTGCTGGCTACGGAGTCCTTTTTGTGGGGGCATTTGCCATTGCTGCTTCCTCTGCCAGCAGTGCCTGTTGCTGGTTTTCTAGCCACTTTGCCTCGTGCCATCTTGCTTCGCCTTGGCGTACCTGCCTTCTTCCTCCAGTGACATGAAGAACTCTTCCTAACACTCAGTGTCAGGGTCCTGGTGATGGATCATCTCCCAACTGACCATCAAGGGCTTTCGGGCAGTGCTGCCACCTCCTGGGCCTCAAACGCCTCCTAGTTGATGGTGTCTGCCCAACAGTCCTCCTCTCCTTCCTCCTTGTCTTCCTTAGATCCCCAGCCCTCCATGTCCACACATGTAGCCTCCAAGTCATCATCATGTCCGCATCATCACCGCCAGTGCCCCAGTCCACAAGCGAATGGCAGATCGGGAATCTCATCCTTACTCTTGGGGAGGTGGATAGCCCACTCTTACCAGCAAGGGGAGCGGGAATGGTCCCACACACCCCACCATGCTATATGTGTATTGTCTGGACTTAGCTGTAGATTTAGTTTTCTTACTTCTTTTCACTAACATAAATAATAGTATTGCTAACCAGTGTGATCAGTTCTAACAAAAGTATTAAAAGCCCCTCTCAGCCTATGACACTACTGACAGTGGGGGAAATGACAGGCATGTTTTTTTGGAGGGGGGGTCATTTGTTTCACGGGGGGCTCAGCCTTTACCTGAAAGAACTCATCATATAATCTCTGTTTACAATAGGAGTAAAATAATCCCTTCCTTCTAGTTGCAATGCTAGAGGGTGGCTGCATTAACATTCTCCCTTCTGGGAATAAAGAAACTACAACTACAGTAGGAAAAATGTATATACTCTTCTTCTACGTCTCTTATGCATGACTCTCCTTGAGTGGGTGCAAACAATGTCATCAGCTTCACACACAACAAGAATGGCAAAATTGTTTTCTAGAAGCCCTGACAGATCCTCAGGCAATCCCACATTTTAGGATGACTAGGGTTCTGCTCTTCTGGAGAGTCTCACCATACTGTTATCCCAGCTTGACCACTTGTCTCCTCTTACTTCCTTTTCTTAAAAAATATATATCTGCTTTTAACCTTGTCACTACATTTAACTTCCACCCCACCCATTCTGCAATCAGCCTCTGTCACTCATGTCTGGAACTGCTCTTTTGGGCTATACTTTTGCCTTTCTGTGCCCTCTTTCCTAGTCCCACACAGAAAACCCAAGAGCCAATTGGTTACAGCATGAACTATGGACTTTCTGGTGGGTGTTGTGGTGGTGGATGCTTTTGGATATTTACTTTTTTCCCATCTCTCTCTCTCTCTCTCTCTCTCTCTGTGTGTGTGTGTGTGTGTGTGTGTGTGTGTGTGTGTTTCTTCAGACCTCACAGTTCTGCTGAGTCTGTTAAGCCTATCTGGCTAGTACCTTTTTTATTGCATACAAACTGTGTATTGTGCAGAAATAGAAGATACAATAAAATATGTTACATCTGACCTGGAAAGGAAGGAATTTTGAAAGAAGTGGACTCTCTCTCTCTCTCTCTCTCTCTCTCTCTCTCTCTCTCTGCAGTGGATATACTCAGTATTTGACAAAGCATTTGTTGATCTTTTCCTAGACATCAAAAATTAACTCAAATTGGCTTGGATAGGAACATTGTTAAATGGATTAAAATCTGGCTAAAGAAGCATAAACAGAGGGTGTCTGGAGAGATAGTACAGGGATTGCTGTTACAGCCACTTTTATTTAACATCTTTATTAATGATTTGGAAAGGGAAATAAACAGCATGCTAATAAAATTTGCATATGATTCTAAAATGTGTGGTGAAGTATATTCCAACAAATAACAAGAGAAAGGATTATGCAAAAGCTGCAAACTAAGAAATAAAATTAATGAAATGGTGTTTATCTTAAATGAAGTATGTGAGCTTGGAGAGGAGAAGCTATAGGCTGCTTAGAACTCCTGCTGTTTGTAGATTTAAGGTATAGTAAAACAATTTAAGGATAAGGAAAAATAGTCAATTTTATTTCTGTTTTTTCCCCATCTTTGCTGGTCTGTCATGTGTATCTGATAGCCACAAAACCCATCAATGTTTTAAAACATTGCAAAAGTGTTAGTTTTTTCTGAAAAGTTTTTTTCTGAAAAAGTTGTTTTCCTCCATCCTCTGCTTATGTGCATTGCTCTTCATACCCAAACTGTGCTGCTGAATAGATAAGAAGTTTTGTTTCATGCTGTCCTGAAACTAAATGAGGCTAAAATGAGCACATTAAACTTACAAGATTTTCTGGTGTATCAAATGTCTTCATAGAGCTGAGGTTCAGACGGAAAGTCCTTGTCAGTTTCTTTGATCTAGGTAAGTTCTCTGGTGTGGACAAAAAGTTCTAGAAGAACTGCTATCTAGATACCTCCAGTTGGAAATTAGTGTTGCTTCCTGACTATGTCCTGTCCATTTTTATGCATTAGCCCACAGTTATCTGAAGTCAAACACAGATTACTATTTCTAAAGTAAACATGGCAATTTGTTTTTATTGACAAATATTATTACCCATCTTTTGTATAAGGCTCTCTATGTGTTTTATAACCCTTTTTGTTTCATTTGCATTTCTTGCAGGGTTTACAAACGAAATTAGTGTACAGATTATGAAAGCAACATGACCTCATGCATTTTGCATGAGTTGGGTTGCAAAGTCCCTTTGCTGTAAGAAATCCATCCAAAATCAGTTTTCTAATATAAGTTGTGCTAAATATAAGCCTTTGATCAGGCAGTACATGAATAAGGAATGCTGTATCTTTCAGGAATAAGGGGAAATGAAACCTAGGGCTGCAGAGTATTATTAGGATAAGAGGTGCTAAATAAAACATAATGTAGATAAATTTATTGATTTTCAAGGACAGAAGTACATAGGGCAGTCCCAGAGTCATATAAACTACGCAAAAAATAAATTGAACTATGTGGTGATATTTTGTAAAGTACTGAGTCTGCAAAATAAAACATGTGCTACAATAGTTGTCCTACTTAAATCAGATAGATGTGTATATGTCGAGTAAATATGTGTAGGAATAAATTGGTTAAAATGGATGTGAGTAGCACTTTTGCTAGCTCTTTTGTTATATGTGCTATCAGTCAGCTTGTATACTTCTTACAATTAGAAATAAACTTGCATGTTAAAAAAAGGAAAGTGTTCTCAATAATATGCTACTTTATCTTTCCTGATTTCCTAGTTTTCTTTTTCATTTTAAAATAATTTAAAGAAAATAGTGGTTTCTTTTTTTTAAAAAAGGATGGCAAACAAATCTTGATTATGTCATGTAGTGCCTTATGCATAGTTGGTTGTACATTTCTCTCTCTTTTTCTTCCTCTCCACTCTTTTTGTGGGGAACTTTTTATGTATCTGTGCTGAGAGTTTGTTGCCTGTTTATCTATTATTTAAATATTTTTTATCCCAGGACTTGCCCCCAGAGAAGCTTATATTTGGTCAGTTTCTGACCAGCTATAGTCTAAAAAGGTGTTATGCAGAAGGGAAAAAGAACAAGGTGGAGAGAGAGAAAAAAGCAAACAGCCTTTCAGGAGAGTAGGTAGAATGACCCTGTTTCTTATCTCATCACTCTCTACAGCAGTGGTCTTTCCCACACCCATTTTGCAGTTCCCATTACTCTTACTTTGTTCTTACTAAGCCTTTGTTATGAATATGGGCTCCTATCCTTCATTTAGTATGGTGATGATGAACCATAGGTTCAAATCCTCACTTGGCTATGGAGATTCATTAGGGGGTTGATAACTCTGGCAAAGCTATTCCTTAAATATCTCATTAAACCCTGTTAAGGTAGGGATCTGACTTGATGGCACATAATGACATACGTATCTAATTACATGTTGAATTATTGTAATATTTATTTTTTCAATTTATTTTTCAAGGATCAGGGCACTGGCAACTCGGCTAAATGTATGAGTGGTGGTTTCTTTTTTTTTTTACCCAAGAAGAGCTGAGGTCACTTTCTTTGAAAGTGTAGCAAATTAAAAACAAATTGGACACTAATTAAACTTGTTTCCTCTAACACTAAAGATGTGGGATAAAATATAAATATCATTAGGAGAAGGATGAGAAAAAAAGAGTCTATTTTAACAATTATGGCGACAGATTCACTACTGTTGGTATGAAAGGTAAACTCCAAGTATTCATAAATTCAATTCTTTAAAAAACCCTCTGGTTTATGAATGCCAGATATTGTGCTTCTGTATCCATGATAGTCTATATGACTAGATGGGCGGGCTATAAATGTAATAAATAAAATAAATAAATAAATGATTCAAAATCCCAGGAAATGGACCAATATTGCTGCACAATATCATGCCCACATTGCCAGCGGGGACAAAGATGGCAAGCTTTACATAGCAAAGGGCAGCTTGAATGTTGACAACACTATGGGAGCAGTCAAGATGTACTACAGGATACCTTCTGCTCACTACCATTCTTAGTTATTGAAAAACAGCCCTGACAACTGCTTTTTGTTTGGGTGAGAAGTGGTTAACTGATGAAAAAAGGAGTCGGCTCCTGGGGTTTTACCTTCCTTGGTGTCACTTTGTGAATGGTGTTAGTTTCTACAAGCATACCCATAGAAAATTAAAAAAAAAAAACAGAAAGAAAAAAATAGAAAAATAACCCTCAAGTTTATGGCATCTCAAAGACTAACTCTTATATTTCAGTGTGATCTTTCATAGATACATCTCTCATATCTGTCGTAATACATTAAAATATAGTTATTCTTCAAGGTGCCATAATATTTCTGTTTTGCTTTCTATTTTTTGTTTTTGCTTTATTTTTATTTTTGTCTGGATAAGTTTTTGAAATAATTGTTTCTTCAAAGGAAATCTTCTCATCACCATAAAATAAAAACAGGAGTTTAAATGTAAAAGCTAAATAACAATAAACATAAAAACTCTAGTGTTTATTTAATTAAGGAAAAAGATGATATCTGCTCATTTTAAAAGGGTGCTGAAATCATAATCTTTTTGCACATCAACCATTAAATAGTAGGATTGATGGATCTGGTGGGTAAAGAATGTAAGATTGAGAGGGGGACTGTGGAAAAACCATCACTTTTTGCAGATTGCCCCTTCTCTTGAAACATTGCAAAGATTAAAAGTGCAGGGTTTATGTTTTTGCCAAAAAAAAAAAAAAAAAAAAAGTGAGGAAGAAACGAGAGCAAGGTATAGATTTTCAGCTAGTCCACTGTAGGAATAAGCACATAATGAACATACATTGTGAGTGCCAGGAATGACGACTGTTACGAATGAAGCGAAAGGAGATGAAGACAAGCAGCTTGAAGGAGCTAGGTGAGTGGTTCCCAGACTTTCAACATCACATTCCTGTTTGGATTTTAAAAGAACCTCACACCTCTTTTTTCTTTTTACAAAAAGCAAACAATGTGTACTTTAAAATCAATAATAAACATACAAAATCAGTGAAAACTGTTTTAAAATTAATTTCATAATATAGAATAAGAAAATTAAAATACTTGAGATGATTTTTGAGCCTTTGTTATGAAAATATCACAGTCTCCTACTCATCTTGTAACAATGAGCTCAAGATCTGAAAAACAATGGGAATTAATATGCTGTTTGTTCAGGATTAAAAAAGAAATATAAAGGGAAACATGAACATCTTTAATGGAGAAAAAGAACTGGCATAATTGAACAGAGGGAAATGATATGGATGTGAAACCACGGGAAAGAAAGGGAGTAACAGATATACAGATACAGAGATTTGCTGAATTGACTCCTTCATTAGTTCATTTGATTCAGCTGGACCCATTCTAGTTGTATTACACTAAAGTAACTGTAAACAATTAAAATCCTTTTACATTTATGGAAAGAATTGGCCAAAATCCTGTTGTAAAGCAAAGTTGTAAGTTTTGATCATTCATTCCCAGTAAATAAAGAGGCTGTGCTGTGATTTTTGGTGGTGCACTGTCTTGGTGTGTGTGCACAACTCCGAGAATCACAATGGGGGCTCTTTACCTACTGGCAAGGAATGTAAGCCAAAAGATATTACTTTGCTTCTGTTATGCAACAGAATTTGGGCCATTGTTTCCATTAAGAGAGCGGGATATAAAATAGAAGATGAACTGATACAAATGCATCTCAAAACCTTATGATTGTGAGAGACTCATTTAGCAACAATCAGAATGTATTAACTAGCAGATTTCTTTCCATTCTCCTTTTCTCTCTATATATGTCCAAGGCACATTACTGTTGCTTTGAGATTAGTTAATATTGTAACAGGAAACAGTAAAACTTTTTACATGTAACATGAAACTGAAATAAATGGGGAACTATTTGGAGCTCTATAAAATTTAGCTTCCCCCCCCCCCCTTATTATTCTTTTCCAGATGGTCTATTGATTGTGTGTATACCTTGCTAAATAATAGCTACTCATTATCAGGACTGCTTTTCCTGGTGATGATTCAGATAATGATCAGTGAAGCATAACTTTTCTGTTACAATAATACATTTAACATATAGGGTAATTAAAAAAACAAGTATTGATATGATAAAACGCAGTCAAGTAGTGGAACCATTTTGCTAGTCTTCACATTAATCTGCTATCCCAGAAAAGAATGGGTAAAAGTTAAAGATTCACATCAGATACATAAACCGAGCCTCCTATATCTTTGTCAATACTTGACTTGTCATAACAAGAGAAAAAAACAATATTCTGGAAAATATTGAAAAAGCAGGTATGGCATATCTAAGGTGAAGCCATAGCTTTTACTCATTATTTCTTTGGGCAGCAAACTTGTTTTTTCTGCACAATTTGATTTCTTTTTAATATAAGCTGGTCACCAGCACTTTTAAAAAGTGGCAGTCTAAAATAACACCTTTTTAGTTTAACTAATACTTTTTAGTGTAAGCTTTCATAGATTATACTCTCTTCAGATGCACAAGTCTAAGAACTGAAAGCAAATTGTACAACATAATAATCAAAAATTTGTAGTAGTCCTCATTTGTAAAAGCATAGGGGCTTATATTATAAATTATATGAATAAGCAGTACATAATGATATATGCTCCATGTAATGGACTGCTGGATAGCTCAGTGGTTTAAGTTTCTGGCTGTAGAACCAGAGGTTGGGAGTTCAGTTCCAAACTGTGCCTCCTTGATAGAGTCTGGACTTGATGGTCCATAGGGTCCCTTCCAGTTCTGCAGTTCCTAGATTATTATTAATCTTTATAATGAGATAAAAAAATACTTGGCCTCCAATTAGTCCCTTTACTCGAATCTTTGTATGTGTTCTTGCTTCACCGTCTCACATTCTGTACATCAATCATACTAATTTCCCCATGAATGGCCTCCCTGTATTCCCTTATTGGAATCCTAGGAAAGCTGAAGTACTTAATGGCATGGTTTTTTCTTAATTTTGTTTTTGTGAATTGTATGACTGTTTCTTTATTTCCTGTGGTCTTATGCCTTAATGCAATTGCTTTTTCATATTCTCATAATATGTAAGTTGTTGTCTCATTCTATGTCTCATTCAATGTAAGTTGTTGTTTATTGATTGACAAGTAATTGGACAACATTACTTAGAACTGCTATTTAGTATTTGTTTAATGGAAATAGTGCTTTATATGAATTTGCATATATGACCTTCTCATTTAGGTATTGTTTAAAATTTTGAGAGATGTAAACTCTGATTTGTCTCATTCTTGCACACAAGTCAAATCAAATAAATTTGTTGTCATTGTAAGTATATACATAGTATACCCATACAACGAAATTCACACAGACACCCAGAGACCAGACCCACATGCACACACATAAAAAATCCTCAAACACTCCCCACCCACTAAAAATCCCCCACTAAGAATCTACACCGCAGGCCAAGTAACACTGTCCAACTATTCACTACTGGTGGTCTTTAAGATCATTATTAAGTGCAATTATAGCTCTGGGATAAAAACTATTCAGAAAACGTGTGGTCAGTCTTAATTGTTCTATATCTTCTGCCAGACGGCAACAGTTCAAAAAAGTTGTAAGCAGGATGGGAAGAGTCTCTCAGGATGTTGTGTGACTTCCTCAGACAGTGGGATGTGAAGATGTCATCCAGGGTTGATAGCTGGAGCCCAATGATATTCTGGGCAATTTTAATGGTTCTCTGTAGAGCTTTTTTGTCCGCTACAGAGCTACTCCCAAACCATACCAGAATGCCATAAGTTAGGACACTCTCAATGGTGCTACGATAGTAGGACAGAAGTAAATGCTGAGATAAATTTAACTTCTCAAGCATTCTCAGGAAATACAGCCTCTTCTGTGCCTTCTTCACTAGCATGTTGGCATTTATAGTCCATGAGAGGTCCTCTGAGATGTAAGTGCCCAGAAATTTAAAACTACCAACTCTCTCCACTTCCTTGCCATTTATGTACAGTGGTAAATGTACATTTCTCTTCCTCCTAAAATCAATTATGAGTTCTTTAGTTTTTTTGATGTTAAGTGTAAGATTATTTTCTTTACACCACAGTATCAACCCTTGTACTTCCTTTCTGTAAGCAGACTCATTGTTCTTATTTATGAGCCCCACCACTGTCGTATCATCCAAAAATTTAATAATTGTGTTGGTGTTATACAGTGGGGTGCAATCATGTGTGTACAGGTAATAGAGGAAGGGACTTAGCACACAGCCCTGGGGAGCTCCTGTACTTAGTACCAGGGTAGAAGAATGGTGAGATCCCATCCTTACTGACTGTTGCCTATCTGTCAGAAAGTCCTTTACCCACACACAAATCTTTTGAGGTAATCCCAGGTTGATCATTTTAAAAAAAACAACCTTTTGGGTAGAATGGTATTAAAAGCAGAGCTATAATCCACAAACAACAGTCTCGCATAAGTTCCCTGTTGTTGTAAGTGACTCAATACAGTATGGAGTACAATGGGCACAGCATCATCAGTAGATCTATTTCAAGAAAGGGAAACCAGAAAATTTTTATCCTTCACTGGCAGAGAGCAGTGCCTTTCCTGACAATCTTAATCAGACATCTTAGTATTTGCACTTGTGAGAATTACTTTTGTGCAAATTTCTGACATTGCCAAAAAAATGCCCATGTGTAGCTAAGCTATGACAGCTGGAACCTTACTGCATGGACTCCCAAAACATCTGGAGCATTGGATGGATTATTTTCGTCTTTTTAGTCAGTCATCTGATTACTTCTGATCTCTGCTTTAGTGAGGAAAAAGACACTAGGTTTGTGCAGGAACATTTGTGCAAACTGTAGAAACTTTTATTTTTTTTTACCGGGGAGTCATTCCTGTTGTTCACCTTCTGGAAACAAATAAAAATTGTGGGAGTGAATGAACTCTTAATAGGCATTATTTGAGGCAACCTATCTTCTCAAAAATAAGTAATTTGGTAAAATTTTCTTTAGCGCCTTTAAAAGTTTCTGGCATAATTATCACAACTGTGTATACTAGTTTTTTATATCAGTCCGACAACTTTGGTACATTTACAAATGGCAGATCAACCTGTACATCTGTGGTATTCATTCTTGGCCTTAACATTGTTTTGGCAGCCAGATAACTAATGGAATTTAAATGCCTGGTTACATAAATTACTCTCTATTTTGAACCATCATATGCATTTGGGCTTTGAAATAGTATCAAGTTAGGTAAACTTTCATCACTTTTCTACCTGATCTTGATCCAGCCACTGAGTCAGCCAACATTTAACTCTAAAATATGGTGAGAGATCCTTCAGTTGTGGTTCTTAACTAGCGTAAGTACCTGAGATTGAAACTGATTATAAGGAAACACAACTAATAACCAAAAATCCTTTCCAATGGAAGATAAACATTGACCTCGCTCAGATGTCATAAGCTAAGATTTATCATGACTGGAATATGCCACTGTGAGGCTCAGACCTTCATGTTGTATTCTGTCCTTTCTCCTTCCATATGACTAGAAGAGAGAATTCAGAAGTTTTTGTTTGCACTTTCAGTTAACTGCAGCGTGTCATGTTTGGAACAACATGATCTAGGAAATATTACCTATAGCCAGTTTAAAAGAAGACAGCCTCACAAGTTATGCACATGGCTTACGTAAAGAAATAGCAAGTGGCCTTAAAAATGGCTTCCTGATCAGAAAGCATGGGAAGCCATGGTTACTGCAAGTGGGTTGTATATAACATATCCCTAAGTGATCTGAATGTTGCCAGTATAATGTCTATGTTATGAAAGGATGGCAGAAATTTAAAGCCATTCTTGGGCAAATTCATAGAAACAAGTAAATATAAAATTTTAGAACCTATTAAAAAGGCAGGTCTTGGTGAATCTGTCACGGGAAGTTTGACTGACTAATCATTTAGAGTATGTTTCAGTATGTTAAAAACAATTAAATAATGGTGATCAGTCAACATGGCTTATTTGGACAAAGACAGTCACCGTTGCTGAGCTATCTTAGCAATCATGGCATGGAAAGAAGAGCCCTCTAAACAAAAATTAATGTAACCAATTGAAGAATGTGAAAGAGAGAATAGGAATAAATGGACAGTAATCACTGTGAAAGAATGTAAACAATGAGGCACCTCAGGGATGTCTCTAATAAACAGTGGTTTTTAATTTGTCTATAAAGATGTTGATTTATGCCAAGGTGTTGTGAATACTGTACTAAATACGTATAATTCTGTTCAGTGCACCTTAAAAAGGATATTGTAGAGCTGGGGGAAGTGCAGAAAAGGGTAATGAAAATGATGAATGGGTTGGAGCATTCCACTAGGAGAACAACTCAATAGTGGCACCACAGATATAGAATATTGTCCCTATACAGGCGTGGCTGATACCAGCATTGAAGTCATTTTGGTGCTAGTTCAAAGGCCTTTTCGCCTTAGGTCTTTTGTGATGAGTTTACTCTGTATCTTTTATTTGTTTTGCTCCTTGATAATATATTTGGAGTTTTCATTGTCCTAATTATTGTTTATTTACCTTTGTACATTCTGGTGGTATTTGTACAAAGGACTATTGGCATTTTATAATAAATGAATAAATAACTTTTAAAAGTATAACTTACCTTGTGTGTCACCTGACCCTTCTCTATCCCTTTTTTTCTTTTTGTCTTTTACTAACTTATTTTGACCTGCATAGTGATTCTGCCAGGACGTCTCTGATATCACCTGGCGTAAGATGACTTCAGCTGGTTGGAAGAGACTTGTTCTTATTTCTGTCCTCCACAGCCATTACATTATAGGATCTCAATTTGAATTGCACCATAAATCTGTATTCTAAACTCCCTAATCTGTACTAGTATTCTTCCTTTACATGTTTATTAACCACAGATCAAGAATAGAACTGTGTACATTTAGTAGCACGTGTTATCTCCAAATTCCATAAATTTAACTACATGCAGAGTTGTCCTATGAATGTCGTCATAGAGAATCTGCAGCAGTAGGTTAACAACATGTTGGCTGGTCACTGATCTTTCATTTCTAATATTTGTGCTTCAGTTCTCTCCTTCATGGTACACCAGTAATGCTGATGATGCAGCCCAGGACAGTCATTTCTGTAATAGTTTCAGACTTGGAATGGCTGATTTGTTCTCAGGGTTGTGGATAATTGTTGTGAATTTTTTTCCCAAGGTGTATGCATCTGAGAGGCCATAATACAAAAATGCTGAATTTTCTTTAAACAGCAAGTATACTTCTCTCCTTTTACTGCACACTGCAAGTGCTTCTGTATTGAATTATTAACATATACTGCCCTTTCTTTCTTTCTTTCTTTCTTTCTTTCTTTCTTTCTTTCTTTCTTTCTTTCTTTCTTTCTTTCTTTCTTTCTTTCTTTCTTTCTTTCTTTCTTTGAGAATATCAAGGCAGTGATAATGTCATGAATGCATAGTATGATAAAATACGAGTGGTCAGGTAAAATTAAGCTAATTTGCAATGCTATACTGTGACTTGGTTAAGACCTAACAGTTCCAGTCTATTTGTAGTAGGAATGAGATGTTTGCAGACACATACTCCTCGCTTTTCTTCCTTCCTTCAGTTATGAACCATAAACCATAGTTCTTTACAAAGCTGATTAAAACATTGATGTTCTGATGCATAGGTATCAGGTAAACCACAGTTCCCAGTGGTATGGATTCTATTCATATTTATATTTACAATAGACCTGCTGAAATCAGAGCTTAAGTGAGTCACAATTTGATTTCACTCAGTCTACATATGACTAAGTCTGAATCCAGCTCTGTTTAATTAAGGCCTGTGAGAGAAGAAAACAGAGAAGAACCTCTGTTTAAAACTAGATCATTTTCTAAGCCTGCTTTTCTAGCATGAGGCAGCCAAAGTAGGTGCTGTTTCATCCACATACACCACACCTAGGTAGGAGATTTTATTGCCTTCCCCAGCCCTACATGGAGAAGGAATGAAGACAGTTGAATCATTTTTTTCCACCAGCAGGAGAACAGACCAGTCACTCTGTTCAAAGCATCCAGGGTTTTCTGTGTAAGCTGCTTTGCTTTAGCACTCGGGGTGCATTTTGCTGACAACTCACCCTTTCACCCTCTTTCCTACACCAGTGTGGGCTAGTCTCATTGCCTACTGGGTAAAAAATTTCTGGGTGCATATTTGTTGCCATCCCCTATTTCCCCCTCTTTGTGCTCTATAGGTGGTAGGTGACACTTCAACCTTTCACCTTTTTTTTCAGTTTTGCTCATTGATGTATAATTTGCTTATCTCATTTAAATAATTTGATTGGCTTCTAATTCATGAATTGGTCTCTGTCAATATTACTTTAAGTCTGACTGTTTATTTTAATTGGTTTAATTTGGTTAATCAGCTGTATTGCTGGCACATCTGATGATACAGCATGGAAGGGCAAACTTGTGGTATTTGACTTTGCAAGCACCTCAGGGTTTCATGCTTGCAGGATCTGCTCAGTAGAATGGTGCCACTAGCAGCAAAGGGGTTTGTGCTTTGGCTGACCAAACTGCCTTTGACTTGGCAGCTGAAAGGTCCTGGGACTAACCGATCATGGCCCACTTTCTTTGCCAGGTTGGCTTTGTGCTGAGCTTTGTCTCAAGTTGCTTTATCTATAAGATGGCCACCCTACGATAACTGGATTTCCCTTCTTTTGCACTGAGATCTCCCACTTTGCTTTGTGTTAGTTTAGCTAATTTCCTTGCTACAGGCTGCTGTATTTAATAAAGGTACACTCATTCTGAAACTCACCAAAGTCTCCAGCTGGTTCCTTCCTCGTGGAAGGGAAATTTCATTCACAAGAGCTGGAAGCTTTAATATTTCTTTCCTGTACTATTTATTTAACATAGTTCACACATTAAGAAGAATCACATGGTAATGCTTTTCTTAAAAAGGAACACTCGGACTGTAGGTAAGCTTTTCTAGCATTTGGGAGCCCTATACAAGACAGTCTTAGTGAGCTGTGCTACACAAAACAGCTGTCTCCTTCCTGCTATTGCTACTATCTGTTTGTTTCCCACACCCTCTGGAAACAATCAGAACCTTTTATCAAAGAGACGAGGAGAGAGATAGAAGTTACCGCTCCTTCTTGCTTTTCTCATGGTTAACACAGGAAGATGATGAGGTGAATTGGTGGGAACATAAGGGGAACAGCTGGACAAGGAGACTCAACAATTCACAGGAGACATTTGAGCACAAAATGGGCATGGTAGGTGCATGGCAATAGTAGATTCCAGTGGTATTTCAGTCTGGAGTGGGAACTATGTTTTAAATTCTTCCAAAGAAATGAGTCCCTGGAGACTGAAAATGAATACATCAGAAAGAAATGTTCATGCTGGCCCACTCCCTAAAGTGTTACTTTTCAACATACAGTGGTGCCTCGCAAGACGAAATTAATCCGTTTCACGGTTAATGCCGTCTAGCGAAAATTTCGTCTTGCGAAGCGCGTTTTCCCATAGGAATGCATTGAAATTTAATTAATGTGTTCCTATGGGAAAAAAAGTCAGAAACCAAAAAAAAGTCAGCAAAAAGTCACTTACCAGGTAGAGTAGACTGAGCCCAGCTCCTCACAGTGCCTTTGTAGCCCCAGAACAGCCGGAAAAAGAGTGCCAAACAGTGGAGAGTCAGCAACCAGCAGGGAGCCGGCAGCCATTTTGTGGTCGTCTCCGCTCCTGGCCCCCCTCCCCGCCTCTCAGCTGATCGGCGCTGGGTCTAAGAGGCTTCCTGAGGCTTGCCTAGCAGGGAAAAAGCCTCTTAGACCCAGCGCCGATCAGCTGAGAGGCGGGGAGAGGGGGGCAGGAGCGGAGATGACCACAAAATGGCTGCCGGCTCCCTGCTGGTTGCTGACTCTCCGCTGTTTGGCACTCTTTTTCTGGCTGTTCTGGGCTACAAAGGCACTGTGAGGAGCTGGGCTCAGTCTACTCTACCTGGTAAGTGACTTTTTGCTTTTTTTTTTGGTTTCTGACTTTTTTCCCCATAGGAACGCATTAATTAAATTTCAATGCATTCCTATGGGAAACGCGCCTCGCAAGACGAAAAATATGGCACCAAAAATCTCTCAAGACCCTTTCGTCTTGTGAGTTTTTTGTCCTGCGAGGCATTCGTCTTGCGAGGCACCACTGTATAGGCAAAATTTGCATAAGACTTGTACAAGCTAATTGAAGAGGTACCACGGTACATCTCAATTGCATCTTATAAATTAGCTGTGGAAGTTACACAAACCTTATGCAAACACCAACTGGATTCTGGTCATATTTACATGGGAAAAATTTCAAAGATGTAATACAGTACTTATAGTCTAAAATGATACAGTCCCACAACTGTCATATCACATGATTTTGCTCAATGGGATTCAAAACATGAGTTGTGATAAGTGTATGTGTATTGTGTAATTTATAAGACAAGTAAGAATTAGGGTGATCAAGTATTTCAGTAAGTCCACATTTCAAAATAAACAACCTAGCCGGTACCTCCTTTGTTAGTGTATGGGTCAGAACAGTTATCTACAGTTCACAAAATACACCAAAAATGCATAGTTCTGACAACATAACAGCAAACATCCCGCTGTACATTTCAGACTGCACAAGACATTGCCATAAACAGATTCCCACAAATTAGAGTGTTATTTTTTTCCAATTTTGGGGTACACACAACAGTCATACAGTCACATGCACCCGAATTTTTTAAAAATAATTATTTATTTAGCAGCAATCTGCCACTGAATATGTTGCACGAAGTAAGACGTTGTAAGGTGCAAGAAGCTTTGACTGAAAGTATGAACCTGGTTAAAAGCTGGTTCAGAGCCTGCCGAGCTCCTCCAAGATGGCTACTGAGATCACAACGACCACTTTCTGTTGCACCCAAATCAGTTCAGCACCATCCAGGGAGTGAAAAAAATGGGCATAGTCCCACATGGATATTTGTAACATAATATTATTTGGAAAAAAGCCGAAAGCTGTGTGAGCCTATTTGAACCAGGTTTCCCACGGATGGCTGTCCATTTGCTTCTTGGAATGAAACGGAATATAAAAAGAAAAGAAAAAACCTCTTGGTTCAAGTAGGGGCTCTTTTGGTAACTACAAAAATAAAGTAAGAATCTGGATCAGGACCTAATATGCTTACTTGTATTTTACCCCTCTTCAGTTAGTCTGGGATGGCTCCATGTAAATGAGAGGGAGGTTCTAGAGAATGGCAGGTAATGTTTGTGCTCCGATATCCGGTACAGAAGCTTTATAGTAACCTGGAGCACACTTCATAACATCAAGACAAAACAAACAAACTTCCAAATTTATAGTTTAATAAGCTCGTTGCATTAGTCTTTAAAATTGTCAAAGTGAACTTTGTTCTTTTGCTCCAATTGTTCCTGCTGCAGTTATAGACCATCTTCCTCTTTGGAAGCTGGTTGAGGTAACTGGGAAGCTCCCATTTACATGGGAATGAGCTTCATTTAACTCAGTGAGATTTACTTCAGTGCAGGCGTATGAACAAGTGTACTGTGCTACACTTTCACTTTTGTTTTAAAGAAAGAAAGAAGCAGGGCAGAGTATGGAGTTTCTTGGACTGTAAACTTTTGCTTCAAAATCCTGAGTAGAGGAGCACCTTAACTGTGATTCCCGTGGAGTTCATTGAGGCTTACTGTCAGATGAGTGGGTATAAAGACTGCTGCATTCATTTCCAATAATCCTTTTTCCATAAGCAGAACAATTCTTGGTTGCCTCTGGTATATTCCATTGCACATGTCAGCCAACTTTCCAACTCCCACTCTCTCCATGATTCAGGCAGATCTCTCACAGGAAATCTTTACAGAGACCTTTAGAGGAGGCATCATAGAAAACATCCGATCTTCATCTTTTGCAAAGGCTGATAGATTCTGCTTTTATTCCCAGAAGTCCTGGAAAATATCATAGATTTTTGCCTGTGTTAAGTAAGGCTTCTAGGTGTTGTCCAAGTAAATTCAGAGGGTGAAGATTGGGCTACTTAGTATAAATCTGTTTTTGAACGGGAAAAACAGGTGCTTTCCCCTTTGGGTCAGAGGAGTGTAGAGAGAGATATTCCCTCTGCAGAGAGCATGCCATTTGTTTGTTTGTTTGTTTGTTTGTTTATTATACTTTTATAGTGCCGTGATCCTTAAAAATTAATGAAAAAAGCCTCATACAATTTTACCTTTCAAACATTGTTTTAAAAGTCAGAAATTTACTTCAAATGCGTTGTTTCTAAGCTCTGATATTTACCTGCTGTGCAATACAGAATTTATAATGCCTAGAGCAGTGACGGCGAACCTTTTTGAGCCCAAGTGCCCAAACTGGGGGGGGGGGGGACCCATCAGGCGGCGGAAGTGGAAGTGGCGGTGGAAGGGGGAATTCCGGGCACAGAGGTGCCTCCAGACCCCACTCCAGATCTGCCTCCAATCATGCCCAACTCCCGCCAGCTGCTCCAGATCCTGGCCCGCCGCCTGTCGGGGCGCTAGCATCACGGCTGCAGCCACCTCCTCAGGTTTGGCTGCCGGGGGTAGCGATCCGGCGACTTATGGCTCGCGTGCCTGCAGAGAGGATTCTGCGTGCCAGCTGTGGCACGTGTGCCATAGGTTCGCCATCGCTGGCCTAGAGCATGGGGTTTTATACTTGAGTGCTTCAGCGTGCAGTCCTCCTGCCCAGGATTAATTCCATCTTTCCATTTCCTTCTGCAGGATGTTCCATCATATTGCCCTACACAATTTTTCATTCTCATCCCCTGCAGACACTCTTAGGACTCTGTGATCAGTAAACATGCTCATTCCTCATGAGACTCCTTTTGAGTGTGAAGTTTTGTTCTCTCCTTAGATTGTTTTCAGTCATATGTTTTGTTGCTCTTCTGGAAACTTAAACGATGCACCACATCATTATTGCCCTCTGGTTTCTCAGTATCCCCATGTGTGTAACAGTTGTATTAGCACTGAGTGGCTCCTATAAGGGAGTGACATTTTGGACTTGGGAAACTTTTGGCCAGTTTAGGATTGTAGCCACAAGGTGTTTCTCATACGTGGCAGCAAATATTTCAAAGGTTGCTTTCTTGATGTATGAATCAGGAAAATATACTTAAGAAAACACTTGGAAGATACTAACAAGCATATGTTATTTTAGAAAGTTCTAACAAAATGCTGAAAATTAAATAATATGGCTGATGGAAATGAAAGTTATCAAAAATAATGCAGATGAAAAATAAGTCTGACTTCAGAGGCATTACCAACTTTACTATTTTTGTTTTCAAAGTCTTTGAAGTCTGACTTTTCAGAACAGATTGTGAATCTCTGGCCCATTACACACCTGCTGAGATTTTGGTGTTTTATTTCTCTTGGGTGAAGAATCGGAGGCTCAAACCATGTTAATCACTGTCAGTATCAGTTGTGCAGAATGCCAAAAACGCAGTGAACTGCATGTTTTATATGATAAATATGACAATATGTTTAAAATGTTTGATAGGGCAGTGATTTGTTGTAATTTATTGCACATAGCTTTTGGGGGAAGATACTTGGGTACATCACAAATTGCAAAATAATACTTCTAATTTTTTTCATGAATGCTGATTTGCCAGTAGAAATTAAAGAAAAATGCTAGGGTTTTCCAATTGAAATCAAATGCTACTGCAATCCACAAGACTAGCAAGTTAGTATTTCTATTTCTAAATGCCAGTTAGTTTGCAACCCTGAATCCTCTGGCCGAAATCTCTTGCCAGTTGTTAACCCAAACTTGAGTAGATACTTGAATGGGTATACATTAAGTCAGCATTCATTTGTCCCAGTGATTCAGTGGGTCTACCCTAGTTTGGACTAATATTTGGATGTAGCCCTCTGTTTTCCTTCTTGTCTTCCTCAAAGTTGGAAAAGAGAATATTCTGCTAGACCTAGCACTGAAGTTGAGATACTGTATTTTCTTCTTAGTTCGCTGTAAGATGGTACTGCAGAATTTAGACCCTGGTGTTTACTGAACACTGATTTACCGAGGCTGAGTTCTTGTAAAGCAGATAATTAAAAAATACTTGTCTTTCATAACAAGGAAGGAAGACATTCCATATTTCTTTAAATGTGGACTAAAATTATATCAAACATATCTGTAAGAACATTTTAATTCATAAAGAAGAAAATATGTCTATTTTTTTAAAAAAAGTACTCATCTGCTTATTTCTAAAAAAGAAGAATTAAAATTAAAAGGTTAAGACACAGAGTAAGGAAAAGACATGACAAAGCATAGTAAGTATAGTTCTGACATGCATCCATGGAAACCTTGGCATAGTGATGAATAAGGCCAACAGTTTTGTGTGTGAGCAACAAAGTTCAGCTGTCTCAGAAGATATTTCAGAGACAGTTAATGCTTCAGGATGAAATGATGAAACTGACATGCATTGCCAGTTAGGTTAGTAGTATACTGGAGCCAGATTCCACAAACCTTGTGTTAAAAGAGATTTGTGCTTTAAAGAAGGGTCTTGTGTAAAGTGTGCTGTACATATTAAATGCTGCTAATATATATTATTAAATATATTTGCATCCTGGTTTTCCTCCACTGTGAAAGAAAGAAAGAAAGGTGAACCCAGATTAAAAACACCAGCACCCCTGTTATATGTAATTCTTCTTCTGACTCTTTAACATGCGTGAAACATTGGTAACTCTGATTGCCTCTGTTCCCTTCTTTTCTCACAGACTCCTTTTTTGAATGTTCTGATCTATTGCCTTCCATAGATATATCTATAACAGTTACAGCTACTTTATTTTAGGAGGGGGAGAAAACCATTTAGTCATATTAATTTTCATGAAGAAATGCATAATTTTGATAGAATGAGGCAATAGGAATCAACAACCTTAGAAAAATTCATTGATTTCTAAGAAAAGGAATAGATAGAAATAGTATGTCTGTTTGTAATTCATCAAGATGTTAAACTACACTGGTTGACGTGGCAGGATTAATTCAGTTCGGCAAGCTCTTGGTTGTTTTGCGTTATTTTAAAGTTAATAGTATCCTGTCAAGTTTATAATCTCATCTGTCTAGAAAATAAATTTGTTCTGCAAAATCAAAGGGAGAAACAGCAGTCTGTGAAAGCATGCCTTATCCCAAGCTGCTCTTACTAATGAGCAAGATATTTGTTTAAGGAAGAAAGCATCTTGTATTTCCAGATCTACATGTTTATATGACCTTCCATCATTAATAAATGTTAATATTTATTGTTTTTCCTGTTGAGATTTTGTTTGATTTTCTATGACAAACAAGAGTATGATTAGTGCAGCTGTAAAGTTCTCCTGGTGGCTGCCTGCGTTCCCCAGATAGCAGCATTAGTGTCTACAAAACCAGTTAATGTGGTAGTGTTTATCATTAGTGACAGAGGCTGGAAAGGACCTTTATTTAACTTTTATCTTTCACCTTGCCAACAGAAGTTGATGAGTTTTGTGATTTAATTTCATGCTGATATTCTAATGTTTATATTTGTTACACATAGGCAAGTACGAAGGTAAACTAATCTGGTTGATTCAAATCAATTAAACGATTTATTATACTGTGGGAAAAACAAGAAAGTCATTTTATTTTTATCAACAGATTTTGCACGTGTATTTTCTTACTGATACTTTGTATTTGTAGACTAAGTCTTATACAGTATATATAACAAGTACGGATTGAAAAGATTATCAGCTATCAGCGACTGTATTATTAGGTTCTTTTACCACTCAATCCAAAAGAGAGACGAAGTCTCAAGGAGTGGTAAAAATAGGTTTTACTCATTTAAAAAATGGTCAACATGTTTTAGCCAATTAATTTTGTGTTTTTCATCAGGTGCTATTGAAAAGAAGGAAGGTACAGTAGAGTAGTTTCAGTGATTATATGTTTGTAGGGATGAAAGAGCTAAAACATTTACAGTAAATATAAAAACCTCTCTTATCTGTATTGTAGCAAAATTTTGCTAAATGAGAAGTGGTAATATACTGGGAGGAAGGTCCAGTATTCAGACACTATCCCCTCATTATGGCATTTTTTAGCCTCCCTCCCCCTTTTAGAGCAGCAAATAGTCAAATCATAAGAATTCCTCCCAAGACAAGATAACTTGCAGAATCTAGGGTAGACTGTGCAAATGTAAGACTTCTAAAGGAGAAAACTCTCATTTCTCATTCAGACCATTTGAGGAACACAGAGGCAAAGGTCAAAACATTCCTGTTCCAGAAGGCTTTTAATTGAAATAATATCAACTGTGGCTCCTGATGGCAATTTTTAGAGTATATATTTTAATTGTATTTTAATTATTTTATCTTTTTTACTGTATTTTAATTGTTGTAAGCCGCCCAGAGACCTTTGGGTAGTGTGGGCGGCATATAAGTTAAATAAATAAATAATAAAGTAGATATTCAATGATTCTGCCTTTGCCTCCCTCCTTTCTAGTGTGTGATTTCTCTTAATTCTTAAAAACTGTCCATATGGTAAAGTGTATCTCAGTGATCTAGAAAGCTGTGAAACCAGAGATGTGTTTTCCAATGTGATAGGGTTCTATAAAGGTAAATATACAGTTTTGCCACAGTTAGATTAAACACATGTATTTTTCTCTGCTGCTGGTGGGTGCCAAAATGAATTATACTCTTTATTGATTTGTGCACCTGAAAACACACACACACACAACTCCTAGATCCTCTTCATTCCTAGCTCCTATTAGAAACACATTATCTATTAAAACTATACTACATGACAGTGTACAAATCACAGATACTTTACTTACAGTGAATGTTCATTTGTTCTGTTTATATGTATTTTTGTGCACTTCATTTTTGATCTACTAGTTTGAAATTATATTTGGGGGATGGACATTGATCTCACTTTGCCATTTGAGGGCCACGTGGCCTCAGTAGCATACATCACTTTTTGCCAGCTTTAGCTGATGACTGAGCAGCACCTTTATGGATTCAGAAATAGGATAGATGCCACTGTCCATAGGCATCTAGACAGGAAAGTAAAGCTGTTCTGTGGCTACATGTTTTGAACATATTGGACAAGTACTGTATTAACTACATTAGTTATTAGTCAGTTTCCATATTGTGTTAGTGCTAACCTTTAAATGGCTTAGGACAAGTATATCTGAATGAGTGCTTGCTTTCATATGTTTCTGGCCAATTCCTAAGGTCATGTTTGAAGTGTCTTGCCTGAGTGCTACACAATGGTGTAGTGGGCATCTACTAGGAAAACTGCCTCTGCAATGGTGCCTTTTAATCTGTGGAATTCCATTCCAAGAGAGATCCATCTAAAATCCTGATTGTAGGATTTAGACCCCAGTGCAATGTCCTGGCAGAGATTTAATCTTTGATGTGTACTGTTTAAGTTTGATAGGTGATTTTGAAGCATCTAGCATTTTGATATAGTTTGCCCAATCTGTTTTTATTTAAATATATGAGCTATTGTTTTTTTATTTTTGGTTGCTGTTTGGTGTAGTAGAGATCTGCTGGTAAATAAAATGTTCATCATGTGCTGTATGTTTGTTGTTTCAATACAGGTCACTTTTTATATAGATTTAGAGCACAATTCTAACTGATGTTCATAAGGACTGTCAGTTAAGAGAGCATAGAATTTCTTCCTAAGACTGACTTTAAGTTATCATATTCAATCTGTCAGTAAACAAAATTTGGTATGGAAAGATTTGCAAATGACTGTAAGAAACTTACTGAAATAGAGCTTATAAGAAGCCAGTAATACCCAGTACTGTGTCATGCATAGACAGATGAGGACTAAGGTTGAATCATGGAAACTCATGGGGGGAGGGGCAACTGCACTGCTAAAACCACTCCTTAGGTATATCAGTTAACAAGAAAGCCCTATTAGAGTTGCTATAAGTCAGTTCCAACCTGATGACACATAACACACAAAATAAATAAGGCGATTGTCCACTAAGGGGCCTTTGAATTACTTATGAAGTTCTGCTCTGAATGCATAATTCCAGTCATAGAGTGTATTTGCATGACAATCAAGAATTTCTGGTTTGTCAGAGAGGAGACAGCATTTTCATGTTGGAATTGGTTGAACAAAGCAGGGACATTCTGTCGTTTGCTGAATCTGACTATCTGGTCTCTCTCAACATTGATAAGCTAGAGAAATAACCCTAGAATAGGTAATGAGTTGTTTTGCTCCCTTGCATTTACTGTTCATGTGGCCATTGACTTTATAAACTGGTAATTTGCTAAAGCCTAGGCTAGGATTTTGAATTGTAGCCAGATTTTGTTATACACTTAACTGGAGCTGCAGCTGGGCAAACTGCTGTTCTTTCATCCAAGCTATATTAGACATTCTGTAGTAGGAGGTTTGCTCATCTGAGTAAATTAATACTTAAAACTCCTATTTCTGAAACTGGAAATATATTCAGATCTTTTTTTATAAAATTCTCTTTCAGAGTTCTGTCTAAGAAAATTTTGCATGAGACTGGTTATGCCTTTGAAAGTTCAGGTAAAAAGATGTTAACGTAATCCATATGCTAGTGATATGCATTCATTATAATATACAGCAAAATAGAAAACAACTTAGAAAATAATACATCATAAGAGATTCCATTATAAATTAATAAATGTATGAATTATAGATTTTCCAGCAGAGGGAAACCAAATTAAAGGTATGAAAATGCTCTGAAAAAGATTTATGCATAATAAACTGTATCAATATAAGTAGGATAAAACTTGTTTTGCAACTACTCGTATTGATAATTGCAACTAGAGTAGTCCCATTAGAATCAATGGAACTTTCATAGCAGTTGACTCAACAAATCCCTATGGATTCAGTGGGCCTACTGTAATGTGACTGACTGTGTTATGTGGGTGATCACAGAACAAAGGAAGGCTAATTGCCTTAGAGAAAGTACAAAGGAGTCAACAAGCAGATGTCCGAGCCAGCGGAGCCTCAAGGCAACGCCCTGAGAACTCTTTTTATTGACTTAGCATGAGTTACATAGTATGTTGTGAGAATTCAGATAGGATACTAGTTACCTAATCGCCACTAGGATTGGTTGAAGAAACTCTTTGATCTAATGCTCTACCTCTAAGCGAAAGGGCAGAATGAGGGGTTACCCCGCCTGCTGGCAGCTGCTGCTCTCTGCCAGGAGTGTATGCACGTCACTGGAACAGAATGCAGCTACAACCTTTAGGCAGAAGTTTCCCACAGTGTTAAGCAACAGGATTTCAGCTGTGGATTTTTGTCTACTAAAAGTAAAAGGGGAATACATTCCAATAGGAAGACATGCTTTGTGGTACTGAAAGTTGTCCAGACATCTGATATGCATGAAAATGCTTGTATCTGTAACAATTGCAAAATTATATGACAGAGTCAGGACAGATGACAGGAATAGCATGAAGAATGTGGAATTAGAGAGTCCTAAAACATACAAGATTTCCCAGAAGAAGACAGTTTCTGTTTAAGCTAAACCACAGAAATGTAGGGACTGTTCTACTCGCCACCATCTTTATTAAAATAAAGCTATGAAGATAGGCAGACATGATCTGTGTTGTTTATTAGCAGATGTCTCTTTGTGGCATCATTACTGTTTCGTTTCATTTGTATATGCATGTGGACCTCACCATGTAGCTGCAGCTGCTTCCCTAATTTCCACCGAATGGGCGATAATTTGAACACAATACTGGCCTTTGGGACTTGTTGTCAAAATCTAATGCATGCATACACACATGTACAAATCTCAACGTGAACATGTGCACACTTCTAGTTCTTTAGCCAACATTTTGTGTATATGTACTTTTACACGAACAAAAGCTCAGTGAGGCTCCCAAGCACCAAGCCTTGTTCAAGAAAATGTGTAGAGTGCTCATACGTCGATGAGTGCACTCTAGCTCTACTCCCTCCATTTCTGGTTTCACATGTGGAGGGCAATGAGTCTGAAAAGAGAGAGCTGTTCTGTGATGGCTCTTCATGTAACTTGGGACCATGATTTTCCAGGGTTCTTGCTCATGTAAAGAGCTCACTTGGTCAGCAGAGATGTTCAGATTTTAATCACTGTCAATGTGTAGTAGGGCAGTGGAAATTGTTATTTATTTATTTGAAATATTTTTACTCAGCCTGTCTCCTTAAAAAAGAGCCAAGGTGGCTTACATCATTAAAAGGCAATATTTCAAGCTAAAAGTAGTAAGTGGATGAATACTAAAAAGATCAAGCAAATACCACATTAAAAAAGCAAAGTGTACTGCTTTTTTATGGTTAATAAAACAGTAAACAAAAGCAACACCAAAAATACATTCAAAAGGGTAAGGCACAACAATCCAGTTAGAAATCCCACTCAGGCAATCAGTCACTGAGGGAAAGCTTGCCTGAAGAGAAAGGTCTTTGCCTGCTTGCGGAAGGACAGCCAAGATGGGGTCAGCCTGGTCTTCTGTGGGAGGGCGTTCCAAAGTCTGGGAGCAGCAGAGAAGGCCGTTGTCTTCACCTAATGCACTTGTGAAGGTGGTGGGACTGAGAGAAAGACCTCACCTGATGACAAGGAAGGAGGCAGTCAGGATCAGAATATGCCTATCTATGCATGAAGATTCTACACACTTTCTAACATCTGAATAGGGCTTTTGAAAAAGTGGTGCAGTTCCTACATTTTTCCCTTTCAGGTTCTGAGAATCTGATGAGCCACAGGCTGAACTAACATTGAGTTCCTGTAAGTTATTTCTGTAACCTCTGACTGCTAATAGGCCAAGTTACAGTCACATAGATTAAGAAAATTGCGTATAGATATGGTATTAAATTTTGCACCTTCCTTAATCCATTTTATGTTGCAAAAGGTGTTTTACTACTTGTGTCCATGTGCATTTGAGAAATTCTGAGACATCTCTGTGTTTGGAGAGATGTCTAACACATTTGCCTAATTAGCTGGAGCATAGTGTGAATAACAGGTACTATGGTATAGGAAATAGTGGAGCACCTCTTTTAAGTTTTGTTGGGAGCTGTCAATTTCAGAACTTGATTGAGAAACGAGATTATTAGGGAGGAAAATCCTTATAAACATTTCATGAGAAAGTTAGGCTGAGAGACTGAACATTTCCTGAGAATGCAGAATTTTATTTATTTACTGAGATCGATGAAATCAATGTGCAGTTAAATATTAATCCAAATGATTCCAATGAGATTTAGGCATACCTGATTTTTTCTGGATCATATTCTTCATGCTTGATTCATGAACCCATTAAAGCATAGAGATTTCTATAATCCAATATAGCTGTTTTAAGTACCATGCTAATTAAATACCTGCTTAGATATATTGCCAGAGCTTTTGGATGTAAGTAAGCATAATAATAAAATACACACTATAGTTAAACATTTTTAATAAAGAAAAATACAATGCATCATTTAATGATGTATAGGACCAGTTTTTGACAGAAAAGAAAGCACATTTGTTACTCATATCACTATAACAATCATGGTGTGTTGCAAACAGTAACACTTATTCCAGAGATCAGATCACAGTTGTTACTATGGCAAAGTAGGATTCTCCTCTGTTGCTCTTTGCATATATGCACATTAGATAATCATCATTGTTCTGTAACAGAAGAAGGAAAAGAGAAGACATAGTGGCTGAAATCCTGTTGCTTAGTGTAGTAGGTCACAACTAAAATAGGCCCATTGAATCAACTGAATTTTGGAGGAGTTAACTCATCTGATTCAATGGACC
This sequence comes from Intellagama lesueurii, assembly GCA_037013535.1. Taxonomy (NCBI): domain Eukaryota; kingdom Metazoa; phylum Chordata; class Lepidosauria; order Squamata; family Agamidae; genus Intellagama; species Intellagama lesueurii. Next base: position 49,297,354 of record JBAJHW010000003.1, on the reverse strand, counting down.
TACTCTAGTTGCAGTTTATTATGCTAAGCATCAAGATTTCATCAATTGAGTCTACTCTCACAATATGATAATAGAGAAAAACAGTGATTGTTTCTCTGATGTTGTTGTGCTATTGAGGCTGTCATCAGATAATCCAAATATTGATGCAATAAGGAAGCTACAACATACATTCTTATCTACTGAATGACAAAAGAGAAGGAAGAATATATCTTTTAAAACTCAAATCAACACATAATTATGCCTTTCTGAAGAAAACATAGTTTTTCTGTAGATTGTTTTTGCTTCTAAAATCTTTTAGACATTTAATCATTTTAGGAAAGTTATTTTAGGTTCACTTTTACTTAATGTGATGCTCTAAGATGGCTATGATACTCTAAGAAAGTGACTGCAATTGTTTGGCTTCTGTTTTAGATTTTAATTTATACAGAGATCTTTATATGTTTTGCAAGGTTTCATTCAGTGTACTGTGCGTTTGTAGGGCACACTAGAATACTTTTTCTCAATAAAATACTGACGTGCCTAATGTAAAAAAATATCAATCAGAGTGTTATTAAATGTATGAAATGGAAGGATAGGCTGAGGCAATGAAATAAAATGTCAGAACAAATTGTGACTTTATGGTTGAGCTTGGTAGCTCACCAGAGATCCTCCTCAGGACCAATTCATCTTAAAATCTGCACTGGCTTTGAAGTAATACCACAGGACGCCTGTGCCTGTACCAGTAGCACTGATCAAAAACGGTAAATCTTTTTGTCACTGTGTATTGTGTGAAGCAATCAATCTCAATCCCTCAGGACATGAACTTTGTGGGGGAGAAAAATTGTTTTCCCCCTTAGCAAAAGAGTAGCAAATCGAATTCAAACGGATGTTTTGTCTGGGCTGAAGAAAGGAATTTGGCATGTAAAATATATCCATTTTGAAAAATGTACTGAATAATATAATGATTTGCTAGGAGGAATATTTTCAGCATCATTAATAATTCACAAGAACCATATCTGGTCTAAGAGACTGACAGTATAGTGGAATAGATACTGGATGCAATACAATTTATCTTCTTAGACATTCTAGATACTCTTTATTGATTTAGTAATTTTATTCCTACCTTATTACCTCTATGATGCTTTCCCCACCCATTTCACATCATTGCTTTAATGTATTATTGACTTTAAAAGGCATCTTGAAAGAATCACAGTTCTTTAGTGATTATTGATACCACTTAATGCAGGTCATAGCTAGCATAGGCAAAAGGTTTGAACGAGTTCTTCCTATATCTGCTCTGATCACCAGACGTCTTCAGAAAGTCACCTAAATATAGCAAATATTGAATAAAGAAAATGTGTATGTGACAAATAAATTTAGACAAATACAATTTGGTATTACTGCAAGTATACATTCTAATGCTTAGAGATAAAACAGAATTGTTACAAATGGCTTTAATCTATCTCTGACATCCTTTTGCAATGCATGTGTGTACGCTAATCTATCTGCATATATGCACTGAGAGGCTTGCCAATTTCCCAATAAGTATATTTAATGATGAAAAAATGCACCCCTCTATCATGAGCTACTAGTGCACATCACAATGCTCATCTGCAGCCACTCATATGTGCATCATACTATTTGTCCTGTCACCGTGAAACTATAGATGTATGTAACTCATATCTACATTCACAGTCTCTCTCTCTCTCTCTCTCTATATATATATATATATATAAAAGATCAGCTACAACTTTTTTACTTATACCGTATTTTTCTTTATTGGTGTGTGAAACCTATGCAAACCATTCTGTTTCCCATGGACAAAACAGTGTAATGTCAGTGTAAACCAGATTCAATGCCACGAAGAATTAATTTTAACTAACTAAAAACTTCCTATCCCCCACTTTCAGGTGCCAAGGCTCCTTAGGCTACTTTCTGCCCTGAACAAGTATTTGTGATGGAGAAACCTTTACTAGTCAAAAAATGTCACTGAATTGCTGCTGGCAACACTGATCCCAATAGTAGTGATCAGGTGGCAATTTTTCACTATTAAAGTTTTCAACCATTTAAAATTCATTATTCCTAGTGCTGAATCCAGTTTACACTAGTGTAACTTTAAACAACAGGACTTTGCCCAGTGTTACTTAAGGTCCATTACATAAATATGGCTTCTGCGTGAAGCTATTGGGAGTGGTCATTATAGTGTATGGAACGATGTATTATTAGTATGTAGACAAATGCCAGCTAGTTCTATGTAACGTCTGAACCAAGAAAGGCTGTGCACACCCTGAGAGCATTACTGAGCACGATGAGGCTGAATAGTCTGTTGCTGACTGTTGAAAGAACAGAGGTGCTGTGAATGAGGGGTTTATGGACCTATAATTTGGGTTGTTTATCCATTTTGTTCCCTCTGAAGGAGCAGGTGTGTGGTTAGAGGAGGCTTTGACCTGTCTCTTTATAGGGCACAACATTTCAATCAATTAGGTAGTCAAACACACATCAATATACGAGGAAGTGCTTGAGTGACATTGCTCAAAGTCCTATTGATGATGCCCAGTTGATAAAGGAAGTTTCATAAATCACAGCAGCAAATTGACAACATACAATTGTTGTTCAATTTGCTGCTGTTCCTGGCAGGGTAGATTAAAAAAAATCAATGATTTTTAAAAATCAAATTGATTTAAATATATTTTTAAATTGAAATTGTTTAAAAAACAACAACCCACTGATACCTTAAATTTAAATCAAATCCACCCTGGTTCCTGCTCATGTGGGGAGAGGGGCCAGCCAAGATCACCCATAGAGTTATGTGCCTTACCATCTTTTTTGCCTTGAGAAAATTGCACAGTCCTAACCCCAGAGTGTCATTAGAAGGAGGGACTGGTACAGTATATCTGAACACTTTATGCTTAGAAAACGTTTAGTAGGTCACCATAAGTCAGAATCCATTTGACAGCACAGAAATATGTTTAGCACTCCTTTTCAGGCATTTCATGAGTATCTATGAAGCAGATTAGATCCAAGTAAATGTATCTTTGTCCTGGAGCATTCTGGACATTAATTTGGATGTGCTATTGATTTTGATATTCAGAGTAAGTAGACAAAAATGTATGTCTGAGCAAAGCTTGGAAAATTCAGGAGTCTGCTGTTTAATGCATTTTACTATCAGCTTGAATACAAGAAATAATTATATTTTAAAATTTTCTAATGTTTAAAAGTCTCAGAGGCTAATTACTTTTGGTTGCCTCAAATCTAGTGGTTCTAAATCAGATCCCAGTTTAATGAATTCTAAATTAGAATTGTGTATATTCAAAAGTGTAGAGATTTTGCATAATAATAATAATAATAATCTGGGCCTTGAAAGTCTACTAGGTCTAAAAACATTCCTATTTCTGCTCTGGTGTCTCAGATTACCCAAACCAAACAGTGTGCTAGAACTTTACTAGAATGTGTAGAAAACCTCCTTGTGATTTGTTAAAGATTCTTAAGTACTCTTCAGGTGGCTCCTCCCTTCCTGTATTACCATATTTCTATATTGTCTTTATTGTAGTTGTCTTAGGATATTGTGTTTTAATGCTGTGATTTTTCTCATACTGTTGGTAAAACACAGTGGAACAAATTTTAGTGAAAGTCCGTGTATAAATATTTCAAAAGGGAGAACAATGACAGGTCATAAACAAAAGAACACAAAATGAAGAAATCAACTTCAAAAATGGAGCTGATAGAGCTAAGAGTCTTTAAAAATAGTACTCAACTGCCTAACATCTTTCAATGGGAACATTTCTCAGGGGCAAAGAATTCAAAGTAGTGGGCAGTTTTAGTAGAGCAATATCTTTTTTACTTGTTCTCTTGGAATAACCGAACAAATTAATCACCGCTGTTCCTGAAAAACATATCTAAAAAGCACAGTATTTATTTATTTATTTATTTGACTTTTATACCGCCCATCTGGCTACCAAGGCCACTCTGGGTGGTTCACAACACAATAAGACAGACAACACTTTAAAGGCACTAAATAGTTAATTGGCTATTTCATTGTGTTCTCTACCTTTTGCAATGTGATTTTGAGACAAGCCACATCTTTGCCCTTGCATGGGAACATATAAATATTCCAATCAAAATAGCTTCTGTTTAGATGATTGGATCAATTTAAAAAATTGCCCAGTTGTCTCCTTTAGCTAATAATCTTGCACTTCATCCTTCTTTCCCCCCCTGGTATCTAGCTTTTGTAATGTGTGTGGTGGTTTGCATGATCCATTTATATATTTTATAAAGTTATACAGTTATTCTTTTAGGCCCTCAGCTCTGGGGCTATGGGGAAATTCATCTGCCCTAAAATACTTGTGTGCCTTACAGTCAAATGTTGATGTCGTATGATGTTTAAAAAATGTACGCTGAAAATAAAAACTACACAGATCAGGATTCAGATTCTTCAGGATTACTGAGGATTTGGTAGAGCACTGTTAACTGTACACAGAAATCATTGTGGCTTCACAGCTAATAACAACCATTTACTAAACATTTTTATATATGTACATACTCTGTCTTTCAACAGTCAGCACTAGTATAATGGCAGTCTACTGTACCTAAGTCCTTAATGACTTCATCATGATGCATTTTAGTTGTAATTCATTGTGCTATATTTGACCTAAAACCTAAAATCTTGGTCTCTTCATTTCTTATAAATTGTTTTCTTCCATGTTTATTACAGTCTCTTAGATTATGTTATATATCTTGGCTCACTCTCTTTAACCTCAGGAGGTATTTTTTTCTGGAGATACACTAGTTCTCAGCTTCTAATGACTTGCAATCTGTATTACTAAAGCCAGTCTATGCTGGTATGGTAAGATAGGCAATTGGGTTTATTCAGCAGTAGACTGGAATAAATAACCTTTTAGTGTCTATTGTAACAGATTTTGTCCTCCCCTCCAATTACCAAAGAGTAAGATGTGAAAAGCCATCATGCTGTTTCCTTCCCAAGGGATTTCTTAAAAATCAGTTCAACAAAAATCCCTTCAACATTCAATATTTTATCAATAGCAATGTCACTCTTCTCCAGCACAGCTCAGGTCAAGATCATGGCACTAGCCAGAGGAAACTTCCCACCATGCCTCCTTCAGACTGTATGTATCTTGAAAAACATAGCTACTCAGCAAACAGTAGATATTGTCTAAGTACCATTCTTTATGAGTGCACTCCCCTATCTATTTTGCTGGTGACATGCTGGAGGCGAGACAGTATTTCTATCTTTCCATGCTCCCTTTAGTCAACAGAGCCTGTCTTGTCTGCTTCACAAAGGAGTCATGTCACTGAATCCACTCAGGGAACATGGCACTGTTACATTATCCTCATGTCCTCAGATGTTTGTTCAGCAGTGAGCTGAGGCCAAATGTCAGTCTCAAACCCTAAAACACTTTCCCTTTCTATTTGGTCTTCTTTCTTCTGAACAAGAAAGCTCCATCACCAAGCTGCTTATTTCTTTGATTTATCATTGTTGAGTTTGCTGTTTACAGCACATAAGGATGTTCATCCTTGAGAATGGCATGTATTGTTCCCCTTTCATTTCTCTCCCCTCCCATTTAGTACTTAGGGGAGGAACAGATATTATAGATAATCTGTAATAATGTTTGTATTGGACGTACAATTCAGGAATTCATTCATCTTTGAAAAAATCAGACTTAGGAGTCTTATGCTCAATTCCTGAAGAAATCACCAAGCAAGATGGGCTAATTTGTAGATTCCAGGAGGTGAGACAAGCTGCTCTGTCTCACATTCACACATAATCAGCCTTGAAGGATTTTTTAAAAAGCATATCAGTAATGTCTGTTTCTGCCCATAAATGGTAATATTGCTGTATCTGAGTTGCATCTCTTATGTAACAATTGTATTTAGATCAATTGAGATATTTGCAGTTGAGTTTGAAGAGCATAGAATTCATTCGCCAGCAAGGCTCATCAAGTGTTGCATGCTAGAGGGGAATCAGAGAAGCCTTTGAGGATTGTTAACAGCAATTTTAATTAGATTGCTGTGTTTTAGTGTTTTGATGTTGATTTGATTATGTTACTGCTTCTGCTGAGTTGCTTTTATTTATATAGTTAATTTTGCAGGGCTGGTGTAGTGCAATGACCAGAAGTATGAGCTATGATTAAGGAGGTTGTTGGCTCGAACCTTACCCTATATTTCACAAGAGTAGCCATATTGTCTGTTTCAGCCGCAGCAATGATGTATCTTCTGACACCTTGAAGACTAACTGGTTAGCCCTTAAAGAGCCACAAGACTATTGTTTTTGTGTATAGCATATGTAAATTATTTGCCATTTTTCATGCATATGAAAGTTAAAACACATTTTCTAGATTCTGTGTGAAAAGTCATGTAAATAAAATGTTTAGTCTTGGTTTTAGTTTTCTGCAGTGACTATCTATTGCGTATTTACATCGGCTTTCCACTCACCAACATTTCTTTCCACTTTTGTGCAAAGAAGTGACCATTATGTGTAATACCTGCTATGTTTTAAGATCAAGTGTGGGATTCCAGAACTGGTTAAATTGCACTTAGAATAAGACTGTGTACTGCTCTGTATACTGCTCTCACTGGAAGGACAGATCCTGAAGCTGAGGCTCCAATACTTTGGCCATCTCATGAGAAGAGAAGACTCCCTGGAAAAGACCCTGATGTTGGGAAAGTGTGAAGGCAAGAGGAGAAGGGGACGACAGAGGACGAGATGGATGGACAGTGTCACCGAAGCTACCGGCATGGGTTTGACCCAGCTTCGGGGGGCAGTGGAAGACAGGAGGGCCTGGCGTGCTCTGGTCCATGGGGTCACAAAGAGTCGGACACGACTGAACGACTAAACAAACAAACAGCTCTTTGGCAAATGAATAGGTTTCTTCCATAGGTGGAGGGTACTGAGATATAGCAGCACGGCTCCTTATTGGAACAAGGTGGTGGAACAATCATTTTTCTTGATTCTGCCTTCCACCTGGAGTGCCCAGCACACACTTCAGAAGAGTTCTTTGGCCTGCCACAGCAGATGGGGTGGACATATTGGATTAGGAGGAGAGAAGGTATTAATAGAAATGACTGTTCTATCGCTCTGGATGAAGCCACTTCAACCTGTGATGGAAATAAATAGATGAAATGCTGGTAGGTGGGTCAAATCAGGACTACAGTTATTTACATTAGTTTAGATCTCCAAGGACATTTCTGTTTCAGTACAGTAACATAAAACAGGCACGTGACCCACCATATGCAAGTTGATCTTGATCTCAGAAGAGATGGTATCAGCTGATCCCAGGCTTTACTACTTTGCCCCAAATTAACTAGCAAAACTGGTACAGAAAAATAGGGAAGATGGGTTGCAGAAATGGTGGGAAAGAGCTAAGCGACTATCATAAGCCCTTCTCTTGATTTGCCCTGTGTAATGCAAAAAAGACACATTTACCTCAGGGGCAGCTCTACAAAATCCCTAAACCATATTAACTTATGTATTCTGTGAAGGAGAATGCATTTAGATTCTTAAATGTGCTGTGCTAGTAGTCTCCCCCCACCACCCCTGTTTCCTCTCTCTGTGGGGGTGGGAGTTGGCTCTTAACAGTCATCTACAGCACAGTATCTAACTTCCTGCTGATAGCATTTTCCGTTAAAGGATGCAGTAGGTAATCATCTGATTGCCTAAGTGCATCTTGTCATTATTACAAACTGCTTCCTCTTGCCTAGAGTTCTAGTACTTTGTCCTTCAAAAGGAGGATTAGAATGAAAGTAATTTAAATAGATTACCAAAAAAAGCACCTCTGTTCACATACAGTGGTGACTTTCACCTTGTCTAAATGCCACTCAGGCCTAGATTTTTTTAAAAAAATAAATCATTTTTTAACTTCTAATTTATTTGCTTACATTCTATTTCAAAGGCACCCAATATGCAATTTTGTATTGAGATACTGCACATGCCAGAGCATGTCCAATACTATTTATGGCTGAATTATGTAAGAGTAGGTGGATAATGCTGGAAAAGCTGTGTTTTGGGCAGCTTCTCTGCCAATATGATCTTCTTGTTGAGGAAATCCCAAAAGACTTTTTAACGGAATCAGTATTGGAATTAAGGCAGTGAAGTTTCATCGCATTACATTTCTTTATTCATTGTTTTCTTTATTGTTTTATTTCATTGTGTATGTTAATATTAGTCATTTTGTTTTCCCATACTTCTCAAATGAACATGCATGGTTCTCTCCTCCTCCTCCTCTTTTTATTCTTCTTCCCCTCACAGCAACCCTGTGAGGGAGAATAGGTTAAGAGAGAATGACCAACCCAAGGTCACCCAGTGACTTGCATGGCTAAATGCAGATTTTAAACCAGATTTCCAGACTTCTGGTGCATCTCTTTAATAACTACACAACAATAGTTTGAGCTAGCAACCAGCCACCCAAGTACCTTTGATATGCAGATTTAATGCTCTATGTCCTCCCTTCAAATAAAGTTGATGAGGGTGGGGACATGAAACATGAGATATCCTTAATACCTGCCCCCTTATTGTGTTCCATACCAGAAGTGGGATGAATAGTTTTGCATATAATTTAGAGACTTTCATCATGTTTAACCGTTTTACAATAGTAAATATGATTTTATTGCTCCTTTGATCAGTATCTGTGTTATTAATATTTATTGATATGTGTAAGCTATGCTGTGGATATATTTTGGATGATTATGGCATGTCAGGACTGAACATAACTGGACATGAAATCCCAAAGAGCTCTTCAGTAGGAAAGGGTATTGCACTACTTTGCTGAGATCTTGCTGCTTCTGCCTTCCCCTTCTCTGGCCCTGGGTAAACTTTCTTTTTCTTTGAACAGGCAGGGGAATGGGGTATCAGGCTAAACAAGTACTTGCACTTACTTGTGAGTAAAGAAACAGGGATACCTGTGTGTTCCTGCATTCAGGGATAATCTACAATCAAGTGTGGAACAGGTTACCCATTTGCTGTCCTCTCTGTAGTTTTCACGGTTCTCTATCACCAGCTGCTCCTCCTCACCTTCTTGTGCCCTGCACTCCAGATATGTGAAGTGCGTCCCATTTCTCAGAGTGCACAAGTTTGGGTTATTATGCCAAATCTTCTGCCGTCTGTCTTCACCTTGTTTTGTAACTGAATTGAAAGTGACATCACTTTAAAACACAAAACCTCAGAAATAAACTCTGAATTAATACTGGATCAAAGCCTATGCTGTAGCTACAGCTAAAGATTTTTCAAAAAAACGAGTTGATGGGGGGAGGTTTCATTAATTTTCTGTGGATGAGGCACAAAAGTTTTGCAATATTTTCTGATAATTCCATAAGCAGTAGAGGAGCATTTACGGGCCTGTCAGTGTTTCTGTTTTCCACACAAAGGGCAGTGTTTGCAGCTAGTCTTCATCCCCACCCAACAATACCTCTGGGAATGATGATACTCTATAATGTAGAGTTCCATACAGAAGGTGACTCCACTGACAGCACAGAAGAAATGACAGAAAAGGAGTACTAGATACTATATTCCTGTCCATCATTTCCAAATTTATGGAATCCATATCCAAAATTGCTTTGGAAGCCAGGTTTGGTTTTTAATTTCTCTACAGCATCTGACTGAAAAACATGGAGTAATAGTACTACTAATGTAATTATTATTCACCGTATGAATCATTCAGTACATAGCATCTCCTTGGTGAACCCCATTAGCCATACAATTTTGCACCTTTCCAGATGAGTTTGTGTCTGTTGAGCAGTTTAGCATGCAGTTGCTAAATGCAGTATAAATTTATAATTTATACATGCAATAGTTTTTTTTTCACAAGCCAGTGGTGTCTTCTAAACAATAATCATTATAGCTCTGCAAGATGGTATAAATAGGTTTAGCAGAATCTACTAAGAATAGCTGTGCTTTGGCATTTTTGTGTTCAATATATGAGGAAAATATATGAAAAATGTACAATCAAAGGGGATCCTAACATACTTCATGTTGTAAAGGATGTTTTCTTTCTTTGAGTGTGTAATGCACAGATGTACTTAGTACAAAGGGGGCAAAGAAGAGATGAAGAAACAGAAACCACACTAGCCAGAATAGAGAAGGAAGAGATTAATTTCAAAATGTTCACAACAAAAATATTTGAATATGGCCCTAGCTTATGTTGCATTTCTTCCTTGGGAGGTCATTTGTGCTCACTGTGTTGTGTTACAACATAAATTGGAGAAGGAACACCTTCAAACTTAGAAGTGCCATAGGGTCCAGTCATTTTCCAGACATGAAACAGCAGAGACTGGGGTGAAAGCAGTAGGCTAGCTGCGAACTATATGTTACACTGAAGATGCAGTGCAATGTTTTTTTCTTTTTCTTTTCTATGCATTTTCTTTTTCTTTGCATTGACTATGCAAAAGCTTTTGACTGTGTGGACCACAGCAAACTATGGCAAGTCCTTAAAGAAATGGGAGTGCCTGACCACCTTATATATCTCCTGAGAAACCTATACGTGGGACAGGAAGCAACAGTTAGAACTGGATATGGAACAACTGATTGGTTCAAAATTGGGAAAGGAGTACGACAAGGCTGTATATTGTCTCCCTGCTTATTTAACTTATATGCAGAATACATCATGCAAAAGGCCGGACTGGAGGAATCCCAAGCCGGAATTAAGATTGCCGGAAGAAATATCAACAACCTCAGATATGCAGATGATACCACTCTGATGGCAGAAAGTGAGGAGGAATTAAAGAACCTCTTAATGAGGGTGAAAGAGGAGAGAACAAAAAATGGTCTGAAGCTCAACATCAAAAAAACTAAGATCATGGCCACTGGTCCCATCACCGCATGGCAAATAGAAGGGGAAGATATGGAGGTAGTGACAGATTTTACTTTCTTGGGCTCCATGATCACTGCAGATGGTGACAGCAGCCACGAAATTAAAAGACGCCTGCTTCTTGGGAGGAAAGCGATGAGAAACCTAGACAGCATCTTAAAAAGCAGAGACATCACCTTGCCGACAAAGGTCCGCATAGTCAAAGCTATGGTTTTTCCAGTAGCGATGTATGGAAGTGAGAGCTGGACCATAAAGAAGGCTGACCGCCGAAGAATTGATGCTTTTGAATTGTGGTGCTGGAGGAGACTCTTGAGAGTCCCCTGGACTGCAAGGAGATCAAACCTATCCGTTCTGAAGGAAATCAACCCAGAGTGCTCACTGGAAGGACAGATCCTGAAGCTGAGGCTCCAATACTTTGGCCATCTCATGAGAAGAGAAGACTCCCTGGAAAAGATCCTGATGTTGGGAAAGAGTGAAGGCAAGAGGAGAAGGGGACGACAGATGACGAGATGGTTGGACAGTGTCATCGAAGCTACCAACATGAATTTGACCCAACTCCGGGAGGCAGTGGAAGACAGGAGGGCCTGGCGTGCTCTGGTCCATGGGGTCATGAAGAGTCGGACACGACTTAACGACTAAACAACAACAACAATGATCTCAGGTTGGTCATTTCAGCTTCAAATGAAAATTGATGTTACAAAATTGATAGTACAAAACTAAACGACTAAACAACAATATGAGTTTTATATTTGACTTCATTGATCATTTATTAATTTATTTTCATAGAATCACAGAATAAAAGAATAATTGAATTGGAAGGGGCTTATAAGGCTATCGAGTCCAATTGCCTGCTCAATGCAGGAATCCAAATCAATGCAGATCTGACAGATGACTGTCCAGTTTTCTCTTGAATGCCTCCAGCATTGGAATGCTCACCACCTCCTGAGTTAATTGATTTCATTGTCATACTGCTCTAACAGTTAAGAAGTTTTTCCTGATATTCAGCCTAAATTTGGCTTCTTGTAGCTGGAGCCCATAATTATGTATCTTACATTCTGGGATGATTTTATTAGAATTATATTCTATCTTTCTCCCAAATTTGCTCCTCTAGCTGGCTAATAATAAAATAAAAGAGTTAAAGGATGAAGCAAAGCAATTACAGAAGAGATTGAAAACCTAATTTAGGAAAAGAGAAAACAGAATAAAACAGGATGCACCCAATTAAAGACCTTCCCCAAATACCCTTTTAATTGTATATGAGCCTCAACTAACTTACTTACCAACTAAGTGGCTATAGGAAGAAGGAAAACAGGGAGGTGATTAGCCTCCCACACTGCCTGTATCTGACAGTCACATGTAAAAGTAAAGATTACTAGGTAATGTTTCATTTTTCAGTGAGAAAGGCTGTCTTTGCTATTCAAGAATTTTTTGTGTAGTTGTGCAAAGTGACTGTAGCTACATTTCCCTTTGTAAAGCTAAACTCATACAGAATAATCACCATCTTAGAACTGCAGAGCTGGAAGGAACCCTATGGATCATCGAGCCCCTGTCAACGAAATCCAGTGGGGAATAGAACTAGATGCCTAAACTACTGAGCTATCCAGCAATTCAAAATATTAAGTGAAAACCATCAGAATATTGAAATATTTTAGAATGTTAACATATTAAAAAGTTACAAGACAGCAATGAAATTCAAGCAGCAAAACCAAAATCAGGATGGAAGTATTGAACGGTTGCTAGAAGTGGAAGATCTTAGCACCCACAATGGTGCAATGGCTGGCTACCCGTGAAACCATATTCTCCCCCTTCCTCATCTGTGGAACTCCTTCCTAAAAGACATGCTAAGAGCTTCTGTCTGGCAAACAGAAAAATAAGTCTTTTGAACATAATGTTACTAATCCAGCAGGAACATAACAGATAAAGCACTCTTCCAGGTTAACTGGTCCTTTCAAGCTCAATGAGGGGATACAGTTTGGTTACATAAATAAATATAACATTGTTGCCAGTTTTTCATGCACAGATCCAGGACTACATTTCTATTCCTTCTTCCACATGAGTTCTTTTAGGTGTGTTAATCTTTTGCTATCTTTGTTATTTTTGTGTTTTCCTGTAAAGAAAAATAATGGCAAGATTATCTTTCTAAGTGACCTGCTATATCCAATAAGTTTTCATTTTTAATAACGATAAATAGTGTATGTGGTCTTTGTTGTCAAGTCAGATCTGGCTAACGGACGAGTGGAGTCTCATGACAGTTACACATGCACTGGTAACATCTCGCATAGATTACTGCAATGCGCTCTACGTGGGGCTGCCTTTGAAGACGGTCCGGCGACTGCAACTGGTCCAGAATCAAGCTGTGCGGCTGGTGAGTGGTGGGGCCGCTAGGGAACACATCAAGCCGATTCTGTTTAAATTACATTGGCTACCAGTTGCTGCCTGGGCCCAATTCAAAGTGCTTGTTTTGACATATAAATCCCTAAATGGCTTGGGCCCTGGATACCTGAAGGACCGCCTCCTTCCATATGAACCTACCCGGCAGTTAAGATCTAGCCAGGGGGCCCTTTTGAAAGAGCCGTCCCTCAAGGAGGTAAGAGGGATGGCTTGTAGAGAAAGGGCCTTTTCGGCAGCTGCCCCCAGACTATGGAACGCCCTCCTGACTGAGATTCGTCTGGTGCTGACGCTGATGACATTTCGGCGCCAGGTCAAAACCTTCCTGCTCCAGAAGGCTTTTAATTGAAATAATATCAACTGTGGGCCCTGATGACAATTTTTAGAGTATATATTTTAATTGTATTTTAATTGTTTTATATTCTTTATTGTATTTTAATTGTTGTAAGCCACCCAGAGACCTTTGGGTAGTGTGGGCGGCATATAAGTTAAATAAATAAATAAATAAATAAATAAATAAATAAATAAACTGATTTATAGTGACCCTAATAGGGCTTTCAAGATATGTGAGATATTTAAGGAGTGGCTTTATCAGTTCCACCCCCACCTCCAGTGAGTTTCCATGGCTGACCAGGAATTCAGACCAGGGTCCCAGTCCTTCACTCTGTCCACTACAGTAGCAGCAAATATTTATTTTTAATAGTAGCAAATGTTGCTGTATTTTAGTTTTCATCCCCAGACCCGCGGTGTTCCCAACAAATGATTTTGCCTGTCCAGTCTTCTAGTTATCACTTTGAAATGGAACAATTAAAACAAATAATCTAAGCACTAAGCAAAAAGGGTGAGAGAGAGGGGTAGAAGTTGGGCTATGACATGCCATTGTTTTATTTTTATATTTTTCTACCAAAGAAAAGATTTACAATATGGCCAAAGTGAATGTAGTCTAAAATGTATATAGCTTAATAAGACTATACTTCCTAGCTGATGTTCTGCACCTAACTATATCACCAACTAAAATTTGCCTCAGACTAATACATTTTTTTTCCTGCCTGTATCATTGAAATGCTAATGAACTTGCCATCTAGCATGGCCTGACCTGCTTCTTCCATTGCCCATTCAGGTTTCTGAATATTTGCATTTACCATTCCTTCTCTAACTACTCTGTGTGTCATTAAATTTTCAAGAGATGTGAAATAGGGCCCTGTGGGAGCAAGGTCTCCTGGATCACAGCCCAAATTTTTACATTTAATTGTATTCCTGATTGAAGACTTGAAATAATTTAATCTCCTTTGCTTATAAAATGATCCTTAAAGTCTGCTCCAGGCCAGGTAGTCTCAGGGTCAAGCAATATGGTCTGTGGGAGATCTGGGATTTTTTTTAACACAACTGTAAAGCAACATAGGAGAATAACATTTACAAATATAAGAATTACTTTCTGAAACATAATCATCCTGGCATATTATAACAGTACTGTTTTCGACTACAACTGTGAGAACCTCTACTGGATACATGCTAGGAATGTGAGTAAAACAAAACAGTACAAAGCAAGAGAAAACAAAGTACAAAAGATTTTTAAGCAGTGGTACTTGGTGTGCTCTCTTCATGACAAGTCATGTGGTATTGGTCACATTTTTTTGGTTTTCTAACTAATGCCTTGTGAGTTCCCTTCCTTTCAACAAGATAAAGTAAGCTACCTACCTACCACTGAAGATAAGAACTATGGACTCCTGATCTTTTGAACTAAGCCATGAGTAAGGGACCAAGGTTCCTGGGTGTGAACATAATAAAGAAGGCATTGATAGTATGTTTTATGGATGAAATTCTGATTATACACCCTTGTTAAATCAGGAATTAAAAGTCAGTAATGTTGTACTGTCTGGAGCGAAGGTTCTAGGAGGTAGGCAGTGTATGTACATATTATTATATGTCTTTCCCCCCACCTCCTTTTTCTCTTTGACTAGTGTATTTGCCCCATAATGTGGTTCTAACGTGGAGTAATGTTTTTTCTGGACCACTGTATAACATATAGACCTCCATATAGAGTGCCCTTTCCTCTGTTTAACTTGGCTGTTAAAGATACTATAGGAAACAGTACCTGGATACTGCATGTTTTATTTGGCAAACTTTTAAAAAGGGGGAGAGCAAGGGACAAATATTTTCGAACTTTCAAGAACAGACAGTTTATTTTGGTGTGAGCTTTCATGAGTCAAAATCCACTTGTCCAATGAAGTTTAGCTCTCAGTGAAACAATTCTATTAGCTGTGAAGATATCACAGTATTTGTTGCTTTGTTTTACCTCCCCCGGACCACTCTTTAATTTTGCCAACACACTGAAATAGACAAACATGGGTCCTTCTTAGGAAACTCCTTTGTCTTTGTTCATGTCTGCTGTCAAATGTTTAGCATCTGCAAGTATTTTATACTGAGTTTGTGTATATATTTTTTCATGATGTTGAATAAGACTTGTTTTATGAAGTAATGTCAAGCATACTAATTACTATGTGCTTGTGATCTGATTATTTATTTATTTAAAATATTTTTACCCTGACTTGGGTTAATGATGTAACATCATTAGCCCATGCCTCTTTGAGCTAATGATGTAACCCAAGGTGGCTTACATCATTAAAAGACTATATTAAAGGAAACAACAGTGTATTTACAAATACTAAAGAGGATCGAACAAATACCATACAAAAAGCTTAAGCCTCACCAAAACACATTCAAAGCAGTAAGATACAAAAGTCCATTTAATAACCGCAGTCAGGCAGCCAGTCACTCAGGGAAAGCTTTCCTGAAGAGAAATATCTTCACCTGCTTGCGGTGACCAGAGCCCCTTCCATAACATTCAAATACACTAATGATAGCTGTGTTACTCCTTACAGACATACCTTAGATCAAGACCAGGGTATCTTAACCTCTGGAAGTTCCTTCCATGGAGGCTTTTCTTTATAAATGATGTGTTTTTTAATAGCTCCAAAAGGACTAGAAATTAAAAACAAAAAACAAACCTTTCTGATTACAGCTTGGGTTGCATTTGTAATGTGGTGGTGAAGTATTGTGTAAATGCTGTAAGCTGTGCTTCGTTGTTTCAAAATCCTCACAAACCATGCGCAGATATACAGATGGAGAATTTCCTTAATCTGTTTAGTGGCTAGGCAATTATAAAACTTTTTTCCTTTTTAATTACTCATCCCTAAGCTGGGGGGAATGCAGGCCCCTCTCACAGGGAGGCTGAAGCAGGCACTGCAGGAGGAAAAAGTTATGCAGGCCAAAATTATAGGTTGCATTTTGGGTTGACTCTTGAGGTTCCCAATGGTTTGACTTTTCTTCTTTCCCTCTTTATTTCTTCTGGCATTCCTGCGTCAAATGGCAATGGGTCCCATTTGCTCAGTAGGAACAGCATCTCCCTTGATCTTGTTTAATTAGAGGTCAGTATCATGAATAGCAAGAGAACAGGGTAGGCATAGCATGAATGGCTTGATACTGTTGGTGGAATAAATTGGGTTGATTTTCTGCTGAGGAACAAGCAAGGTTCAAGCTTCTGAATTGGCACAGTCCTGCTAGGGAACCCTTGCTGGTTGCATTTGTGGACTATGTCCATTGAGTGGTAGTCACCAGTGGTGGCTGGTAATCTAAGTATGTAGGTCTTGAGTTTTCTTGCCTATTGGTTTTTGTGTGGTGCCAATGCTCCTTTAACTCAGAGAGGGGGTCTGCAGAATTATATGGCACTTGTTTGATCCTTTTAATTATTTGTATACTCACTGTTGTTAGCTTCTATATTGTCTTTTAATGATGTATGAGTCCTTGGGTCCTTTCAAGGAGAAAGGCAGGGTACAATATTTTAATCAAACAAGTAAGCAAACAAAATGCCATATAAAAACCATAAGAAAACACCAAAACACGTTGAAAACAGTAAGGTACAACAATCCATTTAAAAATCCTGCTCACACAGCCAGTTACGCAGGGAAAGCCTGCCTGAAGAGAAAGGTTTTCACCTGCTTGTGAAAACACAGCAAAGATGGGGCCAGCCTAGCTTCCTGTAGGAGGGAGTTCCAAAGTCTGGAAGCAGCAACAAAGAAGACTTGTTTATAATTTTTAGAAAACAATTTATGCTTCAGGAATTTTTCCGTAGACAACTGTTTCAGAGCCAGCAAATCAAAAGTACTTTGTGTTTCTCCATATATATTTGGAGAGAGACCTTTGGGTAGTGTGGGCAGCATATAAGATAAATAAATAAATAAATATTTGGTATTTCATTTTTCAAGAAACCATGTTTTTTGAAAAAGCAGCATGCTTTTTCCTATACTTCTCATTTATTAGGAATCCAGGTTTAAATAAATAAATAGATAAACAGATACATAAATAAATCATAATTAACTTGAAGGCTCATATTTTATTATTATTGTTGTTGTTTAGTCGTTCAGTCGTGTCCGACTCTTCGTGACCCCATGGACCAGAGCACGCCAGGCCCTCCTGTCTTCCACTGCCTTTATTATTATAGTGGATTCCAAAAATGACAATGGGGAATCTTAAGTAGTGGCAGTTTTTATTTCTTTAATTTTGGGTAATACATCCTTTTGTTTTGGACAATTGTTGTGAAAGAGAGATTTTGATATCCAGTAAACTTCCCGGCTGTTCATTTTCCTTATAGTAATAACATTTTATCATGCTTTCTATAATGATTAAAAGATTATTTCAAAAAATTAAATATGCCACGAAAGATAGAATAGACATGTTTTAGAACCTAAACATGGAGTTTTGGAAATAACTTAATTATAAACAAGTCAACATTCAAACTCTTCAACAACTGAATTTCTTAGAAGTCCTGAGGCTATTTTAAAGTATACATGTTCACAATATGTTGCTTATTGCCATATAATAAAACTCTTTGTTAAAGACTCAGTGCTGTATGTACCTACCATAAACACAGCAGTGCTGGTTTTTATTCAGAATATATTCCTGCCAAAAGCAAAATACTTTCACACCTAAGAATTATATATAAAAAAGAAATTATGCCATCACTATTATTTATAGCCTTGAGTCTGTTATTTATACAAATAAGGGCTTGATGGGCTGTTAGAAGGAAAATGAGTGTAAAAATAGCAGGTTATGGAAATATTTTTGGTGGATTGCTCATATAAATTCAAATGTCTCTTTATTTTATTTACATAAATATTACATTCAGCAGTACTGACAAATTATTCAAAAGTTTTAAAGTTCAGCAATAGCTTTATAGGTGAAAATACTAATGAATTTATATTAAACAAAAAATATGCTGGTCAATTGCTAAGGCTTACTTATCAGCAAATAAATGAGTGGCATAGAGTGTGTCAAGGTTTCATGATCCTGTGATGGGAACATGCCATTATGAAACAATAATTATGGGGCAGAAACATCTGTCAAATTCTTAGTTTTTAGACATCTAGGACAGTTGCCAGCTTATATCCACCGAAGCACTGGGCACATTAGTCAGAATTCTGCACAGATCATGAACAATATAGGGGAAAATGTGAGCATAGTAGGATAGAGAGAAGGGGGTTCAGTATAGTTATCTACATGCTAAGATGCCAAATGGGGCAAAATCCACGAGACATTACAATCACTCTTCTGTGGTGTAATGAAAATGTCTTTCTTTTGCCTTTCTTAATTATTTAATTTCATATTTTTATAAGCATATTTTTAAAAGCAAAACATTTTGTAAGTAAGAAATGAATAATGAAAATATGGTAGATATCAACTGCTATATCAAATGATTTGTTCCAAATGGCAATTTCCGTTGAATAAAGGGAACCTTCATAACGTTTGACTTACCAAGATCAGGATTTTTTTTTTACTATTGACTGAAATCCTGTTGCTTAACAGAGTAGGTTGCACTTGAGTGGGCTTATTGAGTCGGTGAGATTTGGTGATTCAACTCCTCTGTAAATTCCATTAATTCGAATGGGCCTACTCTAGCTGTGATTAACTACTTGCATAATAAGTTGCAAGTAGAATAGGCCTATTTGAATTAATGGAAATTATGAAGAAGCTGACGTAAATCCCTACTCTAGTGCAACTTAGTCTGCTAAGCAACAGAATTTCAGCCATTGGTTCAGTGAATCTAACCTAGCTTGGACAAACAGTTGGATCTAGACCTTTAATACTGGCCAAACTCCTCTTGCTTGGCTATACAAATAGCGTAATTCTTTGAGGGAAATTGCCTCAAGTTAAGAAGTCATTGTAGACATTATTAGTAGCAGAGTGAGTCGTACACCTCTATATACAACTGATAATGTTTACAGCCATTCCTTAATTTGAAGCAATTCATCTCAAAAATTGCACCATTTGTGCTATGCCTGCACAACTAAGTAAGCTGATTTGGGTGATAAAATACTGCTGTTTCCAGCTATCAAATAATGTGGAAAATGATATTCCCTAACTTTCGTATTTTAATAATTCTGCCTTCTTGTAGGTTTATCAGTGGTGTAGATGATTTTTCGTACAGAAGGATGACATATTCAGGTCAGAATCTTGCTCAGCCATGAAACCCTAGAGATCATCTTAGGCCTATCGGTCTCTTTCAGCTTGACCTACCTCACAGAGTTGTTGTGAGGATAAAATGGGGACAAAGAAAGTCATGATTGCCACCATGAGCTTATTCGAGGAAAGGTAGGGTATAAATGTAATCAGTTAATCAGATTAACTATGGTCTGGAAATTCAGAACATGGGCCGCCAGTGGAAATGGGAAGGAGCCAGCATCCATTTCCTTGATTCTTTCCCCCATGGGCTCTACAAAACCCACTCAAGAAGGTGGGAGACCTCCCTGGAGTGGGTTTTTGATGCTAGAAAGGAGAGGGAAGAAAGGTGACACAACCATAACTGTAGTGTTTTATTTAGCTGATACTGTCCTCAGACATAGTTTTGTGCTATATGTGGCTGACAATAACAATTAAAATGTTTTAATATATGCTTTTTTGGCATACTATATATGCTAAAGTATGAGTTTTAACATGAATTTGTACATGCTTACTAAGGACTGTACAATAGATTTCCAGGCCCTTATATGTACTGTTTACAACAATATATATAATGAGTCTCTGGCTTACGTTGATCTTCAGATCTGCAAACTTAAAAAAAAAAGTAAATGGACACTTGGTAACTCAACACGTCTTCCATAGATGTAGTGGGTCTACTCTAGTGGTAAAAATTGAATTTAGGCCTGCATATGGTGACAGACTAAGTAGCTGCCTTCATTATTGCTTTGAATTTACACCATGAATAGTTTTTAATTCTTCATTACCAATAATTGTTCCATTACAAATAAGCATGCCTTTAATTAAAATCAGCTCAGCAACAATGGGTTGGTAGTATAATAACCAGCTCATGGTAGAAAAAAGACTAATCGATGCCCAGTGGGGAATAAAGTAATTGTTTGGTGCTGCTCTACTGAAGTGCCCATCACAAAGGTGCTTAAGAATTTTATAACTAGCAAGTGAATTGAGAGAGGAAATTCTGCCATGAAGTTCTAATGAAGAATATAGCAAAAAGATTTAAAAAAAACCCCAAACACCCCCAAATGTAGCAAAACTGTATGGAACCCTGAAGAGTATATGACCTGGGAGCCAATCATTTAAGAGGGCTGATGAGGTTCCGTGTGCCCCAAAGAACTGATACAAAGAGAATTCCTAGAATCAGAATATTTATCTTTAAACAAATCTTTTTCAGAGAGCTTTACACATACATCAGCATTCCAAGTTGTTAGCACCAAAAGAAAGAAAGAAAGAAAAGAAGAGAAAAGAAGAGAAAAGAAAAAAGCAAAGAAAAAAGCATAAATTTCTTATAATGCCTATCCTCATTCTTATGCACACATCTTGGTAAGCCAAAACCGAGAGTTTCAGGAAAATATGAGCCGGAACTTTTCAGTGATGCACTTGTGACTCTTTTAGTGGTGTTTGTTTTTCTTGTAATTGCTGCTCACCCAAGAGGAATATCAGATGTTATCTCTTTCCAGTTTTAAGCTTGACATGTTATCAGATCATAACAAAAATAAATGAAACAAGTGACAACATCTGTTTGTCATAGTTCTTTCTTCTGTCAGGACTCCAAGGTTCTGAAAATTCTTTTTCCTCTGCAGGGCAGCTTGGTAGATGTTTTGTTGCCATATTATCCTTGACCATACATAACTTTTCCTAATGATGTACTTCAGTGTACCACTTCTCATTCCCCCACCTTCTAGCCTGTCATACCTAAAGAAAGGAAGACATTCCATCCACCCACTCTAAACATGTAAACTAGAATGCACATGCAACGAGTGGGAGGCTCCTAAGGGAGAATGCTATCTTTCCAATCAACTGGTCTCAAGCCATATAAGACTATATGCTATGCAGGCCATAATCAACACTTGATGCCCACAATTCTGCTCCAGAACAGAGAGGTGGCCAGCAAAGCTGTTGTAGCAAGGGAATAAAATATTTCCTCTAATTTTCTCAGTAAATAGTTTGAGCAGAGTTTTTGGGGTTAACTAAAGTTTAAAGTTTACTAAAAACTTTTGAAAAGCAATCCTCTGTACAGCATACTTCAGTAGTCCAAACAGGGAATACAGGAGTGCCACCATGGCCATGTCAAACATCTCCAGAAATTGGTACTCTTGGTACATTAGCCTGAACTGGCTATGTAAGAGTGACAATTATAGGATAATTGAGTACACATTGTCATGATTCCACATGGCCCCTGATTGTTTCACCAAACTACAGTAGTACAGTTTATGAAATTAATACGTTCTCTGGAATGTTACGTAATGCGGAAAATTCGTAAACCAAAACGTGGAATGCCATAGGAATGGGGGCGGTGCTACAAACCTCCAGGCACAATGCATCCTGGGGAAACTTTCTTCGCAAACCGAAAAGAACCGGGAAAAAACGTAAACCGAGGCATTATTTTCAACGGATTTCCATTCATAAACCGAAAACTACGTAAACTGAGGTACTACCGTAAGAACTCACGCTACGTGTTCTTCAGCTGCCACCAGTTGATTACATCAACATTGTTCAATATTAATAATAGAGGTCCAGGCAATGTGTCATTTTTAAAAGAACCAAATAGAAAGTGTTTATTGTTACAGATGATGATAGTTCAAGCAATGTTGTTAACTCTTAACAAACATCCTCCTTCATCCACTCTCAACCACCACTCTCCCGCCCAATCTCCAAAACCCCTCAACTCTCTAAAACTCTCAACCTAAAAAAAACCCCTTCTCCTGCTGAGACTCTTATATCTCATGACTCTGCCCCTCCAGCACTCTCATTGGTCTATGCAGATATCACATTAATATTAATGACCTGGGCAGACGCCACAGGTGCTCATCACTGTTTCTAAGTCTATAGCTTCTAATTTTTTATATATATATTTTTTGGTCTCCAAGAGAAATGACTTTTTGTGATTTCTTGATTTTTGCACCTTGGCTACTGCCAATATTGATGATCTCATTTAGTGGCAAATTTCATTAAAAACAGTAGGCACTTTGAGGAAAACACCAAATATTGGCTATTTTTATTTCTCTTTATGAAAGACTACAACAAACAGGCTCACAGAGCTCCCTTCGTAAATGGAGACAACGAAGACTGTATTCATGATTTCCCATCGTAATAGCTGTCTAATTGTGGTGGATATGTATGTGGATCCCACTGAAAAAGAAATTGTTGGACAATATCCATATCCACCTGTGTGTACTTCATTATTTTTAGTGGGATGCATATTTGAATGAGAATTCATATCCTAACTCTTTATGCTTGATAAAGCTGGAACAAGATAAGGGAAAAATCTTTCCACATAGTGTTGGCAGGCATAAAAACCACCAACTCCATATGGCAAAACAGGGAGCACTGGCCCATTTGCATTGGCCAAAATGCTTTAGATGAAATGTCTGTGAAAGAGAGGCATTTTGAGGCTTTAATTTCCCCCAAAAATATCACAAGTAGATGTAATAGCCAAATATGACAGGTTAGATGTCACCACGAAAACAGCACATTCACTGTGTTATCTTTAATTGTCCACATATTGGATCATATAGGAAAGAAGAGTATAAACAAAAATTTGTGCTGAAGCAACTGGAATGTACAGACACTTCAAACAAATATGGGAAATGTTGCAGAGTTCTGAATTTGGGTTAAACTCCTCTAGCTGCACAGCAGAAGTGCAGGGATTCATAGAGCAGAATTGGCTTCAAGTTCCTCAGATTTGTCCACCCTTTTCTCTCATCAATTGCCACTTACAGTCTCAATAATTCACTTTGAGACATTAGTAAGAGAACAAATTAAAAATTCCATTGTTCACAATTGAACAGATAATAGCAAATTGACAAAACATGGCTGACTGAGTTTCAACAATAGGTCTCAAGGGAATAACTGCTTTCAACAGGCTGACTGACTCCAACAGATAAAAGAGAGGGGGAAAAACTTTTAGTAGAGAGGTGTGGCTCTCTTTGAATTCAGAGGCAGGAAAGGAACAGTTGGTTAGTGCTGGATAAACTGACAGTCACCCCAGCCCAGAAAGGTCCCTCCTCGCCACACCTATTAAAGGCAGCATGCGAGGATGCAAAACTCCATCAAGAAATGGTGTTCTTCATTGGGAGAAAGGCAGGATTTAAACAAAATAAATAAATAATAATGAAAACAGGCCCTCTAACTTCAAATATCCTGGAAGTCATCTTTACATCAAAAGAACAGAACAGAACAACAGAACAGAATAGAATAGAAGCAATGTTATCAGTATCTGTGAGGTAGAATATGATTGATTGAAATAGTTTGCTTTTTTCATTCATGGAATGACAGATTCTGTAAAGCAGTGGTTCCCAACCTTGGGTCCCCAGATGTTCTTGAACTACAGTTCCCAGAAATCCTGGCAACCATAGCTAATGGTGAAGGCTTCTGGGAGTTTTAGTCCAAGAACAGTTGTGGGCCCAAGATTGGGAACCACTGCTGTAGATATGACACTTTGTCACCTTATTGTCCTCTTCACCACCTATTTGTGGCTGACTTCTTTTAAAGTCTTATTTTAAAAAAACACACCTTATGATGAGTATAAGAAGCATTGCTTTCATTTTTGAGTTACTTTTGGAAAGATTCTGTGCAGGCAGAACAATACATCCTCCTATCATTCTGACTTGAAATAATATAAAAAGAATAAATGAATAAACAGGGAAATGAACAATAATTCTTGAGCAATGACACCATTATTTGCACCACCAGGATAAGTGAAAACTTAAAGTATAATTTTAGCTCTGATAATTTATACTGGGTTTTTTTTTTAAAGTGAAGGGTTTTTTTTTCTGTTTAAAGATATTTCTGTGTTTTTCCAGTCAAAAAGAAACACTCCAATTATCAATTTAAAGCAATTGACTTGAATTGTGTGTTCCTAAAAATTGTGTATATTTCCTTGTATATATGGAATATATATATTTGTGCATATATTTTCTACAAGTTTCTCCTAGATAAACATATTCTTCCCCATTCCCTATTCGTTTATGTAAAGACATTGTGAAATTACTGATAGTAGACAGGCCTGGAAGGCAGCTCTTAGTTTCCGTTTTCATGACAAATCTAAGTGCCTAATGATTATATTTGCAAGAGACATTAATTCTGTGATGAGTATCGGGTACTGAAATCAAAGCTTCACAGTTATGATTGCATTAGTGAGTTTTTATAGGCTAATTAAACTATTTGTGTATTCCTACCAGTAATTGTAGCAGTTTTAATAGTATGCCACTGATTGGGGTTTAAAGTTCATAAGATCATGTGGTGTAATTATTTTTGGTATCCTATTATATTAGTTTTTTTTCTTCTTTCATACAGTGAGGTTATGTTCGTTTTCTCTAGTGAGATTATATGATAGACAAAATGTCAGGCATAATTAAAATGAATGATGGTGAAAAGTAGCAAGAATTCTGTAAACCTATTATGGAAGAACTCTTTGGAGAGTGGGAGCAAACTATTTCCACTTAGATTCTGAACAGACATCTTGAGTGTTTTGAGTTCTAGTTTGACAGTGTTGTGCTCCTTTAATACCCTGGTTTATTAGTTTGTTTTGAAGAGGTCAAGTGCTTATATTTGTTCACTGACAAGTTTTATAGCTTCTCCCCACCTACAGGATTTTGTTTTAAAATCTACTGTATTGAACTCAAGTTGATGCAGAAGTTCCTAAGCCACTAACCTGTAAATTATGCAGAGATAAATAGGTAGTTGGAATTGATTTTATTTTCAAAAGTTATTGGAGGGGGCAAGTGATTTACCAAGAAATACTGTATGTGCCTACTTTGAACTCAATTATATACTACTTAATCACAGAAAACTGTGTTAATTGCAACCTTAAAAACCTATTTTCTTGTACATATTTTAGAATTTTAGTTGAGAATAAAAGACTTATTTTCAGATTCACAGGTCTGAACGTGTTACTCTGTTGCTTTGACCAGAAGGTCATCAGGCAGAGAAACAGACATTTAAGTTTTCTTGGTCATATCGGATGAGATGCATCACCCACACAGAAAACGTATACTGTTGTTATTTGTTCTGCTAAGGTGTCTTGCCAGAGGACAGTAAGTGAACATCCTGGACTTAAGTTGAATTTACATGTCTTTCTGTATATGAAAGCTGTCTGTGAGTAGTAAAAACTAAGCCTTCACTCTTACCAAAGACTGAGTAAGGATCTCCTTGTTTCTTTTTGCTCCAACTACATAATATTGACTTTGACAAGCCACATAAAGGTAGCTGCTATGTATGAGTCTTTCCAAATAATTATTTCAGTTTTACAAAAAGCCCATCTCTTTAATAAAGAGTTTGTTTTATTCATTTTATTTTAAAGATTCTTAGTCATAGCTTAGTTGGTAGTTGGCTGTTGGTTGGAAGAACAGAGATGGGAAAAAGCAAGGCCTTCAGTCTGAGACTACCATGTTGGAGGGAAACCTTGGGACCAGACCTGGTTCCTGTGGAAGCTATTCTGTTGTTCTTCTGTGTGGCCGAGTCACCTCTTCCTTACTGTGACCTATCAAAAAGTGAGTGATCTCCAGAACCTTCCATTATCAACAGTTCTGCTCAGCTTTTGCACACTCAGGGCTCTGGCTTCCTTTATGGAGTCAGTCTATCTCATTAATTACTTCTGCCATGTACAAATCTCTTGCTGTGTCTGAGCTGTCTCCTCCTACTGGTTCCTAGGATGGGAAAAGAGTTTACAGAAGTTACTTCCCGAAAAGTCTTCTGATTGGACCTCTCCCTGAAACACTGTCTTGCTGCTCTTGCTGTATTTCTGAAGTTTTGCCCAACCTTACAGCATAGCTTGTCATAGAAAACCTTATACCCATAAAAACTGTAATAAGTCAAGATTCAGAAAATGAACCTTCTGCTATTACATATGACCTGCCAAGCATGTCCCCATTAAATACACGGAGGTCATGCTGGGTGGCAGGGGAGAAATGTCACTAATTTTCTAATTGCCCATTTTCAGATTTTTCCTTAAAAAGCTTCCACAAATGTTGTGACCATACACCATGCTTTAATAGGTTAAAACATTAAGCACTGAGTCAATAACCAATGTGTGTGTTTTGTTCTTGTTTAGTAACCTATAACGTGCTTGCACCATAGTCCTTCATGCTTATTTTGTCTAATGAAATGGCTGCATTGGTACAATTGATTTAAGATACAGGGAAAACAAAAGCATTCAATTAGAGTCCAGAAAGGCTTAATTTATCATTGTGAATTGCACTGGTCACTGACTATTATTAAATGGGGGAAAGGGAGAGGAGCAAACACTTCTTGGAGAACAGGCCATATTAAGTCAGCCCTGGGGTTCGTACCATCATACACATTCTGGAGAGCAAAAAAGACTTTGATAGCAGATAACTTAATTATCTGCCACTATCATTTTGAAATGGCTTTTAAACATGTCGAAAATGTCTACCAAATTTTTCAGCAGAAGTGACAGCAGATTTTTAAGTAAGGATAAAAATGGAGCAGTCTTTCTGGAATAAAACTCTTGACAGACTATGATAAATTACCTTATTTTACTTGCTTGCATGACAAATGTACTTGATCAGGGCTTCTTCTTGGGAATAGTTGAGCTTATCCAGGGGCAAAGCTAGAAAGGAAATGAAATCTAACTACTAATCAGGTAATAGATCTGCACTTCCACAGACATAACATTTAGAACCTAACCAATTGTTTATGTCAATAACAAGCACTTGCATACACATAGTGCAAAATGCTTGTGAGCATCATGATTTTTCCTCAACAACCTATTATTTTCATAGCTGAAACGCAACTAGGCTGTGATGCTGGGGTGCCACTGTGCAAAAATACAAAGACTTAGATCTAATCTTAAAGTTGATGCATTCTGTTTAAAGTTGTCCCATTGAAATCAATGGGATTTAGACAACTGTTATGGCAAAATTAATTCACATTGATTTCATTATGTCTAGTCTGAGCATGGCTTTCTTCCTGCTTGGCTGGCCACTCTAGGTAGGGGGCAGGAGGACAAGTCTCCCCATACAACTGCTGAGTGGCCAGCTGAACAGGAAGAGAGCGGAGCAGTCCCTGGGGCTGGACCCTCATTAGGGCCAGCTGTGATGGGGATATTCGAATTCGTATACAGATACGAATATCCCCAACTCTAGTAACAATATTTTCATCTATGAACATTGATCACATTGAGTAATCATTTGAATTATACTGATGTTACTTTAAGAAAAGACACATAATAGATCATGATAAATGAGAAATCCTTGTTTTACAGTTGGGTCAGGCAACAATTATGTATCTTAGATTCTCTAGGTAGGGTTCAAAACATGCTGGGTAATTGGGTGAAAAGCTGGTTGAGGTTGTTCCAGGTGACTAGGCACAAAACAGTTTGTCAGTATTGTTTAATTAATGTTTCATTGTTTATACTTATAAGAATATATTTCAACTACAATATTCATAAATATGCAAGTACGTATAACTTAAAGACTAAATATAACCCATTGGGCTTTAAATTGTTTTGTTTTTTAAAAATGAAAAAAGAAACCCTTGACTAATGGAGAAACCACTTCTTTATAATGCATCATTTATCTGTTCCTGTCATGAATATTTTTGCTCAGTGGTTCCCAAACATTTCGGACTCACTGCTCCCTTGATTTACTACCACTGGCCACAGTTCCCCTTGCTCAGAGGGGCCATCAGGAGTTTCACTGCCACCAGGGGCAGAATCTTGACATCCCATCTCCTTCGTCCCCACCGAATATCCCTGAGGGCCCACCTCCTTCCAGGTCCTGATGCAGGAAACTCACAAGGTACAAGCACCTCCACCAGGGACCATAGAGATGGGGCAAGGAGAGGCAGGCATATGGCCTTCACTTCTGGTTCCTGTTTGACACAGAGCTATGAACAGCTCCTCTATGGCCTTCATAGCTCTATATTCCATCCCTTTTATCTTTGTGCCCCTGGTTCAGTTCCCGGGTGCCTCACAGAGTTGAGCAGTTTGGGAACCCCCATTTTAGCTGATCAGTCATCTATGAATATAAAGAGATGGCAAATGTGTATGGAGGTTTGTTTGTCTGAAAATACAAAGTTTTAAACTATGCCAGAATTATGGAGACTTCATTGCTTTTCCTTTACAATTTTTCCTTGCAAAAGTCTCTTAATTTCTTTTATTAAAACTGCATTTCTATGCACACTTGCCTGGAGTAAGTCTAACTAAACTGAACAGGGCTTGCCTCTGAATATAAACATAGGTTGCCTTGTAAGTCAGCTAAACAAGCTTACATAAACACTCTTTCTAAAGTCTTTTAACACAGTCATAAAAGCAAAGTGGGAGCAAATCTAATTGAAGAAATGTATTTGAATCCAATGCTTACATGTCTGCCCCCTACAAATTGCTTGCTCTTCTTTGTCTTAATTTTGCTGCTCTCCCTTCAAAGTCAACTCAAAGTTGTGCTTGCGGAAAGAAGATTCATTCTGACCAAGTGATGTCAGAAAATTTGACATTTTTGCTGCGTGGAACACTTGTTCCTTACGTTTGTTTTAGGGCCTCAGCCACAGCAAGCAGATAAGTAGTGTTTGCATTGTATACCATAGTAGACACGGTAAAGTGCTAGAATTCTGTGATAGTTTAGCTATTTATGAGAACAGAAAAAATATGTCTTGAAGACTATCAGTGGGCTTTAATTTTAGAGCTATGGCTAATTGGACTATATCAGTCAATCAATCAAAAGTCTTTATTGGCATTAAAACCAGTAATTGTAAAATCAAGATTATACTTTCCACTGCAATAAGATAAATATGGTCAAGTTACGTCAAGGCTCCTTGAAACAGTCAGCCTAGTTTATTACAATAGCAAGATATTCAGCTACACGCTCAGTCAAATCAGGTTGTTTATCTGCTAACATCATTCAGATTAAGCTCTCAGGGGAGCCAAAGAAATTTGAAATAACAGAGCTAAGTAGTAATTGACGGAGCTCGCTAAATTTAGGGCAATGAAGAAGAATATGTAAAATTGAGTCCGGTTCCGCTAAGCAGTGCTTACACTGGCGGTTCTTAAAGGGGATGTTACGATATCTGCTGGAAGGAACAGCTGAGGGAAATATATTAAATCTGGCCAGCATAAATGCCCAGAGCCACAGTGGGTTAATGAGATTGGTGAAATAATTGGCACCAGTTACAGAGAAAGGGGGTACACCATAAAAACGAGGAGAGCAAATTAAATTCAAATCAGCTGCCAGAGTCTGAAGTTCAATGTCCCAAATTCTTTGGTGGATAATATGGTAAAGTTGAGCTTCTCCACAATTTGTCAGGGAGTTCAGATTAATACCTATGGAAGTGATTTTAGAGTTAATAAAAGAGTACCATGTGGAGATAAAGGGATCACTTAATAAATCAGTCAAACGGGATTGGGAAGATTTCTGAAAGTGTAAACGAAGCCAAAATTTAATATTGGATAACCAGGCAAGGGTAGTTGGAAAATGAAGCTCAAGTTCACTTAATAACGTTGCAAGTCTAATCGTATCATAATTTTAAATCAGTATCTTATTAGAATATGTGGAATTGTTGCAAATTATCATTCCTATCAATGCTATGAAGATGGTTTGTAAACATGGCATACATTATCACAGGCCTTCAAACAGCCCCTTAAAAAGTTAATGTTTACCTTAGTCTATTACAGAACTAGGAGGTTCTCTACTGAGAACACACTGACCATACTGTCTGATTAGATGCTAATTTTGATTCTATAACATGTCTAAGTATTGTTTTTAGTTCATTATATTAGTGATTTAAATATATTTATACACCACCTTATGACAGTTTATCATAAAAGGCAGCTTATAAATTTTTAATCAATAAAATAAACAACTGCATTTGGTGAGAAGCATAGGCCAAATATTCTGGCAGCCACCTTAATTACCAACAGAGTAGAGATCCAGAGTCAGCCTAAAGGTAAGTGATACCTAAAGTGAATGATACATTGACACTGCTGCACTAATGTGAGAGAAATTTCTCCCCCTCCACCCCTGCAAACCTTGCTGACTCTCCAAAATGGGATTTGGAAGGTTTCCCATCCTTCCAGAGTAGGCTTTTACAGTGCACTGGGAGCTGTAGCTGGAGAAGGGCAGATTCAGCTTCTGTTGATAGAAGCAGCTCTGTCAGAAGATATGCTCCATTAGATTTAGGACATTATCTGTAAGAAAATGGGAGATCAGCCCTTTGTGTGTGTGTAACTATTACACATTGTCCATTTATTCCTTTATGTGCCTTTCAGGAAGCTATCACAGTACTATGTGAGTTTATTCAGAGATGTTCACTATATTCAATGAAGCATACACTGAAATGATTGTGCATAGGGCAATATCCTCTTTGGAGAGTTCTGCTGGCACAGCAAGAATGATGTCACTGGGAGTGGCAGATTGCCACAAATTAAAGAGTTCTTTTATTATTATTATTTTCAGGCATGCTTGACTTCGTCTCTTTGAAACTCTTTTTGTTAGCGGTAATCCACACTAATATTGCTCCTGCTGCACCAGTGGTACTCTGCATACTGGCCATAATATTGCAGCCCTTATCTGTCTTAGAAACAGTTTTTAACTTTATTTTAATAAATGATTTAAAATGTTGTTTAATGTATCATACTATATAGGTATTTTACTGGCTTGGATATATAGTGCATAATAGTCTATTATGATTAGAGCAGTGTTTCCCAACCTGGGGTTTTGACCCCCCAAAGAGGTCACAAAGTGTTTTCTGGAAGGTTGTGGGTCACCTTATATGTGTTGTAACCCTTGTGAAATAATTTCTTCCTTGACCATTCAGAGCAGGATATTAAAGTTAGTGTGTATGAGAAACAGGCCCTTTGGGGGAAGAAAGAAGCCTCTATTTCCTGAGAAGGGATAACTTTATCCTGTTAAAATGCCTCTTCATGCAGATGGGGTGAGGGGAGGTTGAGATTACGTGGCTATTATTAAGCGGAATTATGACTTGATAAAGCTTGGGGAACACTAGGTTAGAGATTTTCTATATAGATTGGTGTTTATTATTGAGGATTGTATCAACATCATGTTTTTAATGTAATGTAAATATACAGTTCATTACAACATCATTTCACACTCTAGCAAGGTTATGCTCAAAATCCTACAAGGTAGGCTTCAGCAGTATGTGGACCAAGAACTCCCAGAAGTACAAGCTGGATTTCGAAGGGGCAGAGGAACTAGAGACCAAATTGCTAACATGCGCTGGATTATGGAGAAAGCCAGAGAGTTCCAGAAAAACATCTGCTTCTGCTTCATTGACTACGCAAAAGCCTTTGACTGTGTGGACCACAGCAAACTATGGCAAGTTCTTAAAGAAATGGGAGTGCCTGACCACCTTCTCTATCTCCTGAGAAATCTATATGTGGGACAGGAAGCAACAGTTAGAACTGGATATGGAACAACTGATTGGTTCAAAATTGGGAAAGGAGTACGACAAGGCTGTATATTGTCTCCCTGCTTATTTAACTTATATGCAGAATACATCATGCGAAAGGCTGGACTGGATGATTCCCAAGCCGGAATTAAGATTGCCAGAAGAAATATCAACAACCTCAGATATGCAGATGATACCTCTCTGATGGCAGAAAGTGAGGAGGAATTAAAGAACCTCTTAATAAGGGTGAAAGAGGAGAGCGCCAAAAATGGTCTGAAGCTCAACATCAAAAAAACTAAGATCATGGCCACTGGTCCCATCACCTCCTGGCAAATAGAAGGGGAAGATATGGAGGCAGTGACAGATTTGACTTTCTTGGGCTCCATGATCACTGCAGATGGTGACAGCAGCCACAAAATTAAAAGACGCCTGCTTCTTGGAAGGAAAGCGATGACAAACCTAGACAGCATCTTAAAAAGCAGAGACATCACCTTGCCGCATAGTCAAAGCTATGGTTTTTCCAGTAGCGATGTATGGAAGTGAGAGCTGGACCATAAAGAAGGCTGACTGCCGAAGAATTGATGCTTTTGAATTGTGGTGCTGGAGGAGACTCTTGAGAGTCCTCTGGACTGCAAGGAGAACAAACCTATCCATTCTGAACTGTGGCTGTAATCAGCTAATAAAGCTGTGGCCTTTTACCTCCAGTTGGTGAATGCAGGGTATGCATTTTTGGGGGGTGGGACCAGGCCTGCTTAGCAATAGGCCCACAAAATCTGCTGCCAAAAGTATGACGAAGTCGCCAAACACATGAAGACACATTATTCCTTTTGTCTAAGCAAATTTTTCTTCTGACCTGTGACTTCTTATGTGGAAGAGCTTGAAGAAAGAGAGAGACGTGGGAAGGATTAATTAATACATGCATGCTTATCTATGCTTCAACTTTTCTGGAAAATAGTGTTTGCCAGGGGCTTAAATCCACCTAGTTTCATATGTTGGTGTTTGGTATTATGCTGATAGGTATTAGAAGTATTAGCATTTATCCTGTGGTTTTAACATTCCAGTATTTGGGCTTTCAAGTTTTCAACCAATGGCAAGTCAGATGTTTCTTTGATATAAACTGGAGGGAGAAAACCCATGTGTCTTCAAAAATTATATCCCATAGGGAGTTGGAGGAATATTGTGTACAGTAGCCCATTAGATAGACTTACAGTTCTACTTGCAACTCCCAAATCTTTTCCGTGAGCTGACAACACTCTGAAGCAGATATGGGGACATGAAATGTCAGAGGAAAGAGAGAAAGGGAAATCCCTGTTTAACAAATGCAGTCCATGTTCAAGCACATTGGGACCTCTGCTGTGCCAAAGTATGCTATCTCAAACATTTCCTTTCTGGTGTGTGAGCACTTAGCACTGCATTGGGTGCACATAACTGAGCTGGTGCTTTTACCCATTTGCTTCCAACCGCAGCTGGAATCATAAAAGAAGTGATAAACTGAAGCTCCTTCTACTCACAGGAGAACATAATCATATCACATTACCCTGAGGCAATGAGTTCAACATTTTGATTGTGTAGTGTGATTTCTGCTTTGGGTTTGTCTGAATGTGACAGCTATAAAATTTGGCACTTTGTTGTTGTTGTTGTTTAGTCGTTAAGTCGTGTCCAACTCTTCGTGACCCCATGGACCAGAGCATGCCAGGCCCTCCTGTCTTCCACTGCCTCCCGGAGTTGGGTCAAATTCATGTTTTAAAAAGTGATTTTTTTTCTTTGTTTGCTCTCCACATATAATTAACTTCGCTGCCCCAAGCAAAAGAAACAGCTGATTAAGGCGTTCTTCATAAATACTTCCTCTGTTCTCAATCATTGATATCCCCCTATCAGCATCCTCTTTCTTTTGAGATATTAATTCCATAAAGTTGTTAGTCGTGGTCCAATAATAATACCTTAAGTTCCTCTATATAATGGGTGAAGTAGATCTTGTCCATGCCTAGATGCCCGGGAACCATATCTTAGGCTGAAAGAATCCTTACTCTATCATTCCTAACTACTCAAAGTTTGGGAAGGCCATCAATAGCAGGAGGAAACAAAATCATTTGGTTCTTGAATTAATTACTTGTAGCTTTTACAAAATGTTTTCATGAAAATGACCTCTTAGTAATTGTCATGCAATTTAATGAATCTAATGGAAATACCTTCTTTTGTGTTTTTCAGGTAAGATAATAAAAGATTCTTCAATATAATCAGACTCAAAGAAGGTAAACAAATTTCAGGTTTGTTATCCATTTATGATGGTATAATAACTGGCTTTATTTGTATGCCTATTTAATGAAGATAGTTGATAAAAAAATGAGCTATGGAGATTGCTACTACAAAAATGCTGAAAAATACTTTATTTTTTTTATTTAGCTGATATAAACTTAATGAAGATATGACAAGAGAGTATAGTAACATTTTGCCTGTGAACAGTGTTAGAAAAATACCAATCAAACATTCATGCCTTTCAAAATCAATAAATGATATAGCCTCTCAGAATATGTGCAGAGGTGTATAGCGTCAATATGTGCACACGAATATTAGCAGTCGGAAGGATGTGTTCTACCTGTATATGCCAGGCAATATGTTAAAGTGTGCAACTGAAATAGTCAATAAAAATAAAATTTAATAAAACTATTGTTTTTTTAAAATAATAAGCTGTAGGTTGTAGGAATTGATGACAAAAGCAATCTTTCAAATGGGTGGGAAGTTTGCAGTTCTTAATTGTGTAGATGTATTCATTTATTTTGCTGACATATAAGTTCTTATATAATTTAATTAGTATCATGGCAAATTTTATTAATTTGCATACATATGGTATTAAATATATAATAAAGATATAAATAAAGTGATGCATAATATAAAGTTTCATTGTCCTTCATTTCTGCATGGCATATAAAGGGGTTTGCCTCTATCGGAGAGGAAACAAGATATGATTAAAAATTATTGTGTTGAATGCTGAGGCAAGATCCTTTTTCAGCATGTAATTCTATAGGTTTTTTTTAAATTATTATTTTAAGCAAACCAAGCTGGATCCTGTGGTGCCCTTCCATTTGTGGGATAGGCTTCAAGTTTGCCAGAGGCAGATGGGAACAGGAAGACATGTTTTGCTGACTTACTCTACACTCCATTGTGCCTCCTGGAAATCTGAACAGCAAAATAAATTTTAAATTTGGGGGAGCATATAGAAAAACATTCGAAAAGTTTGTACAAAAATGAGATGCACAGTGGGAAAAGTTGAAAACTTGTGCCTGCAAATGCAAAACAAATTTCCTTCATATTCTGGAGAAATAATATGACAGGGAAGCAAGATGGAAGGAACTAAGTGAAATCAATCTTAACAGATTTGACAATCCCATCACATGCTGTATGTCTACAAAAGTATGGCTTTCCTATTCACTCAAAGGTGGTAGCATATTCTTCGTATAATTGTGATCTGATTTTAGAAGTTTTGCAGTTTATGGGATGGAGTGTTTATAGATAAATGACTTTATTTCAAATTCTTCACAGTTGTAAGCATATATGCTTCCTCTGGGGAAAATATACCTTGAAGTTCAGGCTGAAAAAAATGCAAGTTGTTTAGATAGCATTTGTGTCTGTGCTGAATTGAAATAAAAATGATATAAATATTTTATGTTGAATTTGCTAGGACCTTTCACATTTAGGGTGAAGAAGCAGGAATATTCTGAATGAGCCACAAGGTGTTCAACACTTTTTGGGATTTAGCTTTTCTGGCCAAGGGAGTCAAGTCTTCCCAGTATGGCATTCACACTGTATTCTTTTCCAGCACCATTGAGCAGTACTTTATTTTCTTTTAACTAGTGAATAGTGAATGTTTTCAACATGTTTTCATTTTAAAATCTGTTTCCTGATTTGCTAATGTGGCATGTCACACTGTCTCTTTTGATTCAGGGATGAGTTGAAATCTAGCATTGTGTATAGAGCGGCATTCATATTTTGTTGTTGTTGTTGTTGTTACATATGTTAAGAGCTCCTTTGATGCAGACTTAATTTTAACAATCATACACATCTCAAATTGGAAACTCAAAGCATCATCAAATAAAGAGTATACAGTATCTATGTGAAGTATGTATCCATAAACATATGCAAGTCTTGTAAACTTTGCATGTATTATTTTTTTCCTTGGGTGGTTACATTCAAAGCTTTTATACTCTAGAGTTGAAACTTTTTCATCAAATTAGCAATATCTGGAGTTTTAAAATAGCTGGTCATACATTTGGTGAAGATAATAAGCTCCTACCTCCTTGGTACAATTGTTTAGATTCCTTTTGATAAGGTCTAATAATTCTGTTTGTTTGGTAAGAATAGGCTTCTAGTCTTCCTGGAAAGAAAAGTGGGATTGAGGAGGGTTCCCTTGTGTTACTCAAAGAATACAGATTACTTTGAAGACATTGAGTTACTGGAATGACTGGGCAAGGTTTTAGTCTTGATTTCCCCAGGGTCATAGCAGCACACTTTTTATCTCATGGAGGAAAAGTAGCATATTCATTTGAGTTCTTGATTCAGAAGAATGTTCTGATTCAGGGATTATTCATGAAAGAGGAAACTCTTTGAAGTTCCACCTTACAGTGACAACAATACACTGCAGGATTTACTCTATGAGAACTTTCTCTGACATGTAGACAGCATTGGGAAGGAGTCAACAAGGGTTGCAACAATGGTGGGTGCAGTCTTAGATCATGTGAAAAGAACTGTTAGAATTAGATTGATGATGTAACTATTTGAATATAAGATAGCCTCCATCTTTTTTAGAGATTATCAAGGTTTTATCACCTTTACTTTCAGTGTAATATGCATGTATATTATGTATTAGGAGAAAACAAAATGATGAACAGCCATTTATTTCCGCATTGCTTTATTTACATGTTGATTTATTTGGAAAGTTGTTTACAAAATATAAATTAAATATAATGGTATAATACACAAAACTGAAAATTAATACATTTAGGCTGCAATTGTATACATACTTAACTGTGACACTTTGATGTAGATGTGTGTTTCACTGAAAAGAAATGGAGGGGCAGCAGACCACAGAGCAGCATTAACACCTGTCATTGTGATTAAAACCTACAATTAAAGTGCCTGGGAAAATAAAGAGTATTCACAGGGCACCAAATTTTATTTAGTTTGCTTCTTTCTATATGGCAAGATTGAGCCTACCAAGGAATTTATTTGGCAGAAAATTTACTCCACCTCCCTCACTTAATGGATTACTTGAGATATGGTAAGAGTGGCACTCCTGGAGGAAACAGTTGGAGAAGTTACAAGTGTTGTGCAAGGAGTTATGTCATTTTATACAGTGGAATTTAGGTGGGCACTGCCATATAAACAGTAGTTTTTAAAATTAAAAATGAACTAAAGTATCTAAGAAGACATAACAACAAAAACTACACAAATTGTGCACACGGACCCCTACTGGACCATTTGGAGATACAAGCAATTTTTCTTTCCTCTATGAAACCCCATCCCCCCTCCAACACTGCATTGACTTGTGAAGGTCCCTTTCCCTTTTTAAATACAAAATCAATAATTTCTCACCAAATATCTGTGAAAATATTCTTACTTATCAACCCCTTCTTTACTTTAATATTGTATGTTAACTTACCACAAATAGCTACATCTCAAACCTCTCTACACCATTTATTTAATTGGAGACCATACTTTTTTCTCCCAGTTCCTAGTTACAATTAATCTTGCCACTGTTGAAAAATTAGAATTAATTGTTTAATTGTCGAATTACATTGCTCCTTATCAAATATTGATGAAAGTACTATTTTAGGATGTACCTCTAAATTTAACTTAGTTATTTCATTTATCCTCCTTGAAAACCAGTTGCCAAAATTTCAATATATTCTCACATTCCCACCACATATGAAAATAAATACCTATTTTCTGACAGCAACTTGGAATGATTACCATCTATTTGATTTAATTTCACCAGAATTAAATATCACCTCCAAACTAACTTTTCCTTTTATGCTTACAGAAATAGATTTAAATATTCTTATATTCCATATAGTTTTCCAAACCCCAGTACTTATTTCATTTCCCAAATCATACTCCCATAAAATTTTAGGCAAATCCTGTTGATCCTCAGCCTCCATTAATATTTCACAAATTTTACTTATTATTCCTTTCATTACCTTATTTTCATCAGCACTTTACTTTTGTACTATCATTGCTGTCCACACAAATTGCATTTTATACTTATTTACAGAAACAGAGTATTCAGTCATTTTTCCCTTTCTCTTGTGTGATTGTGCCCTTGACAACTGATGTACAAAGATCTTATATTAAAAGTAAAGACTGCAGTGCCACATTCATTGAACATTAGGATTCAACAGCTATTTATGCAATACATTAATTACAATATATTGGAAGTGTAGTTCATAATGCCCTCTAATTTAAAGTTCTTTCTTTTTGTAGTTACAGATTCAATTATACTTAATATGCAAATGACTATTATACTTTGGAGAAGTGATGCTTTAATTTGAGTAATGACTTGTTT
Organism: Intellagama lesueurii; assembly: GCA_037013535.1. Classification (NCBI taxonomy): domain Eukaryota; kingdom Metazoa; phylum Chordata; class Lepidosauria; order Squamata; family Agamidae; genus Intellagama; species Intellagama lesueurii. Next base: position 49,258,717 of record JBAJHW010000003.1, on the reverse strand, counting down.
TATTTACATTCATAGAATGTCACCTGCCTTTCAATCTACACACAAATGGTAACAAGACAATGAACATTATGAAGAGTAAAAGTAGACATGACAGGATTCACTTGATGCACATGCACATTGATGTGTGTGCTGAACATTCAAAAAATCTAGAGATACAAAATTTTTTGATGATAGGCAGTAAATACTTCTCTGTTATATGTGTTTTCAACTTGTATGATCTTTTAACTAAGATGATGCATTTTACTCTGCTTTCCCTTCAGGAAGCTTTCTCTGTAGTACCTATTATGGACTGACTCACTGCCCTCAAAGAGGCAAGTGTGTACTTTATGGGCATTTTTAAACCCATCTTTGTCATTAGAGCCATATATGTTCTGTGGCACAGGATGCCTTTTACCAGCTAAGGTTCATTTGCCAACTGTAGCCCTACCTGGCCAGAAACAACCTGGTTCTAATGATTTATGCCTTAGTTACCTCCAAGATCGCCACAAGAGTGCATGTGTATTTGTGCATGTGTGTGCTACAAATGGAATAAATATATGGCAGACCTCCCATTTTTATTTATTTATTTATTTATTGCTGTCTTCATATGCTAAGAAATCTTGACGAGGAACTTTAAAGTTCCGTCTCTGCTTCAGCTCAGAGTAAAGCAAAGAACTCCCTTCTCAAAGGTTACCATAGACTATGCAAAATGTTTCTAATGCCCTTTCCTTCCAAGATACAAGTCACACATAGACATAAGCTCAGAAGAACTAGCCGACAGTTAAGAAAGACATAAACAAACGAAGTAGTGCTTCTAGTTGTTAAATAGAGCAGCAGCCATCCTATTTGCGGTCAATTCATGCAATCTGCACATTTGAGCATACTTTTGTGAAAAAACTGCCAATGCAACAGTATTCTTACCAATGTGAAAACTTAAATTTGAGTATATCTCACCAATTCTTGCTATACTGCAAGAGAATACTTCAATTTTTTTTCACGTGCAAGGACAAGACTAGTAAGTATTTACATCTGTGGTATGTGGTGGTGCTTTCTTCTAAAATAATCTTAAAATCTCAGTGAGTATTTAAAATATTTATATCCCACTATTCTCCTCAAGAGGACCCAAGGAGACAAAGTATAAAATGTGGCAGTTATGGTACTGACTGTAACTTTGTTGTATGACCAGAGTATATCTATGTTGTATAATCATTACTGGTTCCAATGCAGTTTTAGGTCCAAATCAAAGTGCTGTGGAGTCTTAGTAATTTAAGGACCACTTTCCCCTGTACATTTGTACCTGAAGATTGACGATTATCAACTAATGCCCCACTCTGAGTGACCTCCCATAGTTAGGTATGGTAGGTGGTTTTTCAGAAATGGAACTTGAGCAGTATCCCCTCCCCCAAGTAATGGATTAATATTTCCAGGGAGATCAATCTGCCATCCACTTTGCTTTGATTATGGTGCAAAGCAGAAATATATTTATTCTTTCAGACCTTTGAATACTTTGTACATTTATGCCAATATGCTGTTTTTAAATATTTCTGTGATCTTCTTGTGATATCGTTTGTTTTAGATTCTGCTAGTTAAAGTGATACCTGCTTTTTCCAGAGAGTTTTATTAAGGTTGCCTTTGTTTTGATTTATATGGATTTTGATTTTATTTGTGCCTTTATTATATGTCACTGGAGAGCTGTTATCTCTAAGGCAATGAATAAATCTTAGACATAAATACATAGGACTGAAGTATGAGTAAGGTAGTCTGGATTAAAACAATAATAAATTCCACTCTCCAGTAAATTATTTGACTGCTCCCAGTGAAACAGCTAGCTATTTAGAATTAGGCATAATTACAGTGACTGTAATAATACAGCCAGCTCAGTCAGCCTGCTTGGGCCAACTGTCAGTGCACCATTGTCTTTGTAGCCCGGGGGGGCATTTCCTTTGGTAGGAGACACATATGACATTGAAGCCCTGCTTAGGCCACCTGTATTTTATACTTTTCCTGTTTTCACCTTGAGGTTTTTGCAAATGTGTAGAAATGCAACTTCTTGTTTCCCTGAACTAAGCTATACAGTGTTCCAAGAATAAGTTTTTGTGTGCTTCATTGACGTGCGAGCAGAAAGCACTTGTAGTTTATGATGTGACAACAATAACTGATTATTTAGAAATATAAAAATCAAGTATGGAGTACCATCCAGAACATTATTGGAGACTTCAAGTATGTTCAGTTTTCCCCAAAACAAACAGCACTGTCAAGGTTTCAAAGTCTGCATGTATAGAGTGTTAAAATAATTTAGGGAAGTGTAAGAATTACACCCCAGAAATGTAAATTGTGCCTTTAAAAATGAGGTTTGAACAGCATGTGGAAAGTGATTTCTCTCTCTCTCTCTCTCTCTCTCTCTCTCTGTCACACACACACACACACACACACACACACACACACACACAGAGAGAGAGAGAGAGAGAGAGAGAGAGAGAGAGAGAGAGAGAGAGAGTCTCAATGGCTCTGCAGGTTTCTTCTCCAAAGACAATTGAGAACACATTTCCGTGTTTGCCCAGGAGTGTTGAGGAAGGGGGCCAACAGGAAGGGCAGGAGGTGGGAAATCTCTCCCAGGAGGCAGTTTGACTTAGGTTAACATCCGTCCTCCAGCAAGCTCTAAGTTTTACAATGACACTGCTCTGCAAGGTAGAGGAAGCTGCCTTAAGCTGCCTGGAGATTAGGTGAAACAGCGGTAGTTTATCTATATAGCATAGTGTCTGGTTCCCTCTAATGGCCAGTTCTGATAATTACATTTTGAAAATCCATACTGTATTTCTATTTTTTCCCCATGTAATGTTTTTAATGCCTGTATTTTCCGACTTGATAAGTGAATCAGTGGATACTGATTCCATGGATAAGGGAGTCCTACTGCATCTCTTCCCTAGCTAGCTGACACTTTAACATGTGTAAGCAAATGATAAGGAAACACACATTGAAGAAAAAACCTCAGAGATTCTAAAACTCTTGGAGCACTGAAATGCAGATACAGCAAATGGTAGTTGACCAGATTCATTCAATATCACTTTACACTCCTAGCTTTTTTCTCATATGGCAAAACCATGCTGAAGCATATTGCCATGGAGGCAGTGTGTGCTGCCATTGGTTTGCTGGGTTACTAAAAGTGAAATGTAAACAATTGAGATAAATATAAATATAGGGAGGCAAGAGATGCAGGGTACACACATCAGATATCAACAACACAGATACTAGGCATGAGATGCCAAGATGGAGAGAGCAGCAAAGACATAATGGATCTCTCTCTGTAGATACAAACTAGCAAATGGTTGACTTGGCTGGATGAGAATATTGTTTAATAACTTTCTTGTGTATCAAAGTAAAGGTTCCCCTTGACATTTAGTCCAGTCATGTCCGACTCTAGGGCGCGGTGCTCATCCCCATTTCCAAGCCGTAGAGCCAACATTTGTCCGTAGACAGTTTCCGTGGTCACGTGGCCAGCGCGACTAGACACAGAACGCCGTTACCTTCCCACCGTGGTGGTACCTATTTATCTACTCACATTTTTACATGCTTTCGAACTGCTAGGTTGACAGGAGCTGGGACAAGCGACGGGAGCTCACTCCGTCGCATGGATTCGATCTTATGACTGCTGGTCTTCTGACCTTGCAGCACAGAGGCTTCTGCGGTTTAACCGCTTCTTGTGTATCTAGGGTTGCTCAAAGGTATAATGCTTTTTACTGCTCAGTTAAAAGCTTTTTACTTTGAGAAGAGGACAATAAAGGAACAAGAAGAACAAAGATAAAGGAAGGAGAAGACTACTGCAAGAGGTCCCGATTATGGTGGTGGGGAACACAGTTGATTTGTATTTTGGTTTATGTATTTTACGTTTATGTTGTAGTTCATTTAATAATAATAATTTAAAAAAATTTAAAAAGCTTTTTACTTTTCAATTATATATTTTAGAAATGTATTCTCTGCTTTTTGATTGTGCCTTTTTAAGCTATAAGCTCCTGCATTTTTAGAATGTAATAAATACATTCTTTTTTGGTATTTTATTGTTCCTTTTATGCTCCTGTATTTTGGATGGACACCTGACTTAAGCATTTGCCTGAAACTTAAGTTTATTTTTCATATATTTTAAAGCATTTACAGCTACATAGATGTAAGATTCAAAAGGTTACATGTTTTTAACAACTTTGGAATATTTTTATGAAATATGGAAGCAATGTAGAATAAAAAAGCTTGTAGAAAGTGACAAAGTGATGTTGCCTGGAATCATTCCAGCAACGGAGCAACTTATTTTACCTTGATTCCCAGGTGAATTTTGATATGATTGGGAACAGTTATCTGTTTCACACTGGAAGTCACCCTTTTAGGGATAAATGCCAGCTGTGCAAACAAACACAAGCTTCTGATTTTTCCTAGATGTCTACAAATGCCTATAGGACTCTTAAGAAGGTGTGATAGCACATTCTTAGAAGTGCACTGGATTCCTCTTGCTATCCTCCCACAAGCATCTCAGGCACACCAGGGTCTACACTCAAACTGCCAAACAAGAAGGTGACCACCATGTTTTTTTTTTAAAAAATCATCCTTAAAGATACTAACATTACTAATATTTGAGAACTTTGGTTATTTCATAATTTCTAATACTGTTGAGGGAATTAATGGTCCCAATAACCTTACTTTTAATAACATTTTAATAGATTTAGACTAAAATGTACTTAAGAGCAATCCCATTGAAATGAGTCTCTTTTTTTGTTCATGCACCACAGTACAATTAAAATACACATCAGATTATTTCCCCTCAATAATAGGCAACATCAAGAGCACTGGGGCAGCTAGTATCAAATCTTCTGTAATACATGTTGAGGGGATTAGAATACAGTGACATAGGTGTGAAGTTCCCTGTTCTTTTCAGCTCTCACAAAGAACAATGCTGGCAAAAGCCCCAAAAAGCCATGAAAATAAATGAGAAATCATTAGTAACATGAGGACCATTGATTTCCATGAGCTTTTTTTAAAAATGGCCAAATGTGGTTCCAGCTCTTTGAACAGAGAAATATTGACTTTGGTATTTTAAGTTTGGAAAAAAATATAAGTAACAAAGAGTACTTAATAAAACATGACATGTCTGTCTTGCTAAATCAGTAGATTTACAGGCACTCCTCACTTAACAACCGAGTTCCATTCTTATGACTAGGTCATTAAGCAAACTGGTCAATAAGTGAGGATAAATAATAGAGTATAAGGGAGTAATAAATCACATGCCATTGAGAAGGGGCGTGGTGAAGATGGAAGTACGGATTTATGAAGGTCATAAATGGTTGTGAATCCAAGTTGTTCAACAGGTAGGTAGTTAAGTGAGGAGTGCCTTTATTTGTGATGTATTTTGACCATGTAACATTAAACTGTTGTTTATAAATAGTGCTGTTCCCTCTGGTTATAGGATATAATATGTCCTCTTTCATGAAATTTGTGTTAAAAACATTGGAATATCATCGTCATCGTCATCATCCATACTGTGCTGATATTTAACAGATACTTATGTTTTTGGTTAAAACTTGTATCTGTTATATATTACCAGTCCATGTTTTTATAATGTTGACTGTGCCTGGAGTTTTTAATAATAATAATAATAATAATAATAATAATAATAATAATAATAATAATAATAATAATAATAATAATAATCCCCTCCATGGGGACAGGCCTTGTTGAGGCGGAGGGGCTTGCGTGCTTCAGTGAGGTTGAGAGCTATGCTGAAGGGTCTCCCAAGCCAGACAGGTCTCAGCTGAGAAGCCAGACCAACTGTGTCCACCAACTATCAATTATGATGAGAGGAAATAAACAGAAATCCATACCAGATCGTTCATCACCCGGGTCAACAAGGATGCTATAGCCCTTGGGCATCTGGTGACAAATGGGCTACAGGCCTCAGCAGACCCTGTTGAGGGACCAGGATAGGCTGCTGCAAAGCTATTGGAACAGTGTAAACACAAAACTTGGACTCTCGCCGAAAATCGAGAAATTATGAAATGTTATTAAAAGGCAAACCCAACAGCCCGTGGTTTTCAAAAAAGAATTATGGAAATCTGGAAAAGAAAACACCCAAGTAATGACATAACTGAACAACAATTAATGGGCCAGAGAAGCTTTATCATCCCCGGAGTAAAGTGTTTTGAGAACTGGAATTACAAGAACTAGAAAAGGTGGCAAAATCAACACAGGACAATGACCATAATATGGAAGACAAATGGAGGGTAGAGGTAGACACAATAGTGGAAGAAACCATATCAATAGAGGGACAACTTATGGAACAACCCAGAAATTATGTGTTGACAGAACGGCAAACATCACTGAGGGAAAAAAATAGTAACCCATATTAGCCAGAACACAGAAAGGCAAAGGCTCCCCAATTTGCACCAATTACAAAGTAAACCAGTAAAAGAGCTACTGAATGATGCAAATTTTGTCATCAGAACAATCCCGACTAACACGCTAAAGGAAACAAACCAGCTCATGTATAGCACAGCTACCATAGTAACCATGGAACTTGGTTACAAGCTGCAAAACCCCCAGAAAACACATGGCAGCCCAAAATGGAAAATTCAGCTGGGAAGAAAAATAAACAAATTACGTGCAGACATTAGCAACTTAAAACACTTGAAAGATTCAAAACTTAAAAATGAATATGTAAAAGCCAGACTATGCAAAATATATGACCTAGAAGGGAAAACAGTTGTTGAAACTATGGAAGAATTAGAACAGTGGGTAACAGCTACAGCAAAGAAAATTGAAAGATATGATGGACGCTTGAAACAATATAGAGAAAACATGCAATTTCGAAATAACCAATGATTATTCTATGCGTCACTAGGAGAAAATGCAGAGCAAAAGAAATTAGACCCATGTAAAGATGATGCTCTAAAATTTTGGGAAGAAATGTGGAAAAGCCCAACCGGATATAACAAAAACGCCTTGTGGATTAAACGCATTTGTAAAGAAACTGAAGGAAAACAAATGGATGATATTGTAATAACAACGGAAATGATTAAGAGGCAAGTAAAGGCTGTGAAAAATTGGAGTACACCTGGTCCAGATGAGCTGCATGGATTTTGGTTAAAGCATCTAACAAGTCTTCATCAACGTATAGCAGTGCAATGTAACCACTTACTTCAAAATTCTACAACTGAAGACTGGATGACAACAGGCCACACTTTTCTGATAATAAAAGATCATCAAAAAGGCAATGAATCCAGTAATTATCAACCAATTACATGCCTTCCAACAATGTTCAAGCTCCTCACAGGAGTACTTGCAAGATCTATATATAAATACTTAACTGAAAACTCCCTATACCCAACTGAACAGAAAGGGAACTTTAAAAAGTCAAGAGGCACAAAATATCAACTGCTTATTGATAAAATGATCCTGAAGAATGCAAAAAGACAAAAAACAAACCTCAACATGGCCTGGATATGAAAGGCATTTGACTCACAGCTGGATTAACACCTGCCATCTTGTCACTATAGTATTGCTTGGTAATTTAAAAAAAACAACGTTCAAACATGTTATGTGCCATCAAATCGCTTCTGATTTATGGTAACTACATGAGTTAATGACTTCCAGAATGGCCTGTCATTAACATCTCCGCTCAGATCTTACAAACCAACAGTGTCTCATGTTAGATCGTTCTCTCTTCCTACTGCCCCCCACTATTCTTTAGAAAAGAAGGAATCTCTTTTAGAAAACATGCAGGCAACATGGTTGCAGAACTTTTGGTCCAATATAGCTTTTATTGCTCAGGTTGCCTACCCCAAGGAAAGGGTTTGAAAATGTGAAGATAGCTTTTTAGTCTGCATTGTGCAGAGCAGGCATGGCAACATTAGTTTACCTATTTGAAGGGTGTTTGTGTTTCTTTGTTGTATGTGTTGCACTTACTCACACTTTTGCTTTGCCATTTCATTAAGTAAAAAAAAAACTCTTCAAAATATTTTGGCATAGAGGGACTATAACAACATTCTAGCTGTTATTGATTTTTCCCTCCCCCAGAAATCATATTACAGCTCATGTGATCATCTCCAACATGAGGAACGTTTATGTTTGAATTGTGTGTAGTTTATGTATACTTCTGTTTTAAAAAGCCTGGAAATTCAATTTTTCGAAAACCCTCCAGTTTATGAATATAGGATATTGTGTTTCTGTATCCACGAGTCAAAATGCCAGGAAATGGCCCAATATTGCTGCACAATACCATGCCTTCATTACCAGCAGGAGAAAGGATGCCAAACTTCACATAGCAAAAGGCAGCCTGAGTGCTGAAGATACCCATGTCAGGACGGTCTACAGCAGGGGTCTCCAACTTTTCAGCATGAGGGCCACATCATATATGTTCCACATTTTCAAGGGCCAAAGGAACAGAAGAATTAAGTGTGTATAGTTTCAGTTGCCGTTCTCTATATCTACATAGTTGGTGGACAGTCATGGCCTGCCATATGGTTTTTGGGTCTGCAGCTCCTTTGACATTGGCCATGAGGACTAGGATTGTTGCAACTTGTAAACCAAAAGCACATTGTGTGCCACAGTTTCTCACCACACTTTAGACAAAAAGCTGCCTTCCACTTTTGATATACTGTGGGTTGGCAGAAATTACCACAGCATCTGCATGGGGAAAACCACCCACTACCAAGCAGCAGGGTTAGGAGGAAATATGAAGCTGAGTTGGTGACAGCATAGCCAAGATGCCTACAGTGTTGAGCCCATCTAACAAATACTGTTTGACGAGATTTTTGTTTCTTACTGTGGACAGAGAAGGGATACAGGAAATTTTTACTTTGAAAGAGTAGGTGACAGGAACAGTGGCAGTATGTGTGAGACATTCTGGATTGTTGTCCATATTATAGTTTCTGGATATCTTGACTGGAGAGTTAGAGCTGTGTCGTCTGTGCAGCTACCATTAATTATGACTTTTAAAACACAAATACACATCAGCTGTTGTTGGCCTCTTTGTTCCCTTCTCTATGACTGCTTTTCCTGCAGACTCCCAGATCCTGCAGAATCACTATCTGTGCTCATGTGCAAGATTATTCTTACTCAAGGTCAGAGTTTGCCAGGCTTCTAGCAGCATCCCTCAGGCTTATAGCTGGGCTAGAAGATGACATGTTTCCAATGAGAACAGAGAAATTGTCACAAAAATGGGGGAAGGGATCTTTCCTATTTGTTCAAATGTATTTCTACATTAGTTTCTGCTGGTTATCCACTGCTATGAAAGTAAGTTTTTGAATGGAAACATAGAGCCTTAGAATTACTTTTCATAGAACAATAGGAATAATTTTCATAGAACAATAGGATATTACATAATGTCTATGCTATGGCCTATTAGTCATAGGCCATAGCATAAATATTAACGAAAAATACAGAGTGAAAATGGCACAAGGGTTATAATTTACAGTATTCTACAGATTATAAGAATTAAACACAACAACTAAAAAGTTAATATAGTAGTAAACTGGCATATAATCCACATAACCAGGACGGTAACCATACATAACTGTTTGTAGAGATAAATAATTTTTGAAATGCGTGATTTTCTTTAAGGGAACTCTTCTGCTCCTGCCTCTGTACAGCAAAGCCAGTAATGAACTTCATTCCTGTGCTTTTTGTTACTGAATGTATAGTTGCCGGGCCTCAGTGTGATGGAGGTGAAGCAGGTATAGGGATACAAATGATTTCAGTATGGGGAATAAAATGGCAACTGCCCCTGCGTCCAAAGTCACTTGGGTGTCCATGGCTAAAACATGGACATTGATGCCCGGGGAAAGACTAAAAATAAGAAATAAAGAGTCTCAGCCCAGATTGCAGTGCTTGTGGCAGTAATGGGGGTTTAACCCTTCTTTCCAGCTGTTATCTAAGTGAGGAACACATGCACACACACACAGCACTCCTCCTATTTGTCAAGAAAAAGATTTCATTTTCTTCCACAAGGTTTTTTCCCTATGCAAACTGGAAGCGTTGAAGAGGGTATAATATAGATTAATACCAAAGGAGAAACAAAGTGTTAAAGCTCCCTAACTCCTCCTTTTTACACATATTCTAGATTTATGTTTTGTCCTTTACCATTAATTTTTATTAAAAAAGATCAACAGGCATAGCTGTGTGCTATGTAGTAAAGGTCATGTCTAATGTAACTGTTTCTTCTTGGTCTCCTCATTTACTCTACCATTTCCTCAATGGACAACAACTCTGAACATTACCATGCTGGTATTTATGAAATAAGTATTTTAAATAACTAATAGATAAAAAAAGAATGTGTAAATTTGCAGGTATTCTAAGGCAGCACAAACAATTCAGCTTATTAGAGCTAATATAGAAGACTCACCACAGTTCTGACTACCACAAAACATTTCAGTACATTTGTACATTTTGAAGAAGTGTCATTCTCCCTATTCACTTCCCCCCCCCTCATTTTTAAGGGGAAGCTTCACTTTCACACATCTGTATACAACAGAGATAATCAAATCATCCACAGACCAGTCTCATCCTAGCTGATGTTAAATGGGAGATTAACCTATATCTTGCTAAATGTAACTTTTATCAGGCAATTGTATATCTGTATATTTGTTGTGAATTCTTGGCATTCGTAGGAAAATTGTCTAAAAATTAAGTCTAAAAATTAGGAGAGGAAATAAATTAAGCTGATTACCTGAGGTTTGAGCAGAAGGTGCTCTCTAGGTGGCTGATCCCAAGTACAGCTGACCCACTGGTATTGTGAGATGTTAACAGGAGATGACTGCTTTGATTAAACATTGTTTGCTTGCCTGCATTTTTTCATTCCACAAGGCACTGTGGAATACACTCAAAATACATCAAAGCACAGGAAGGTGAATTTAGTGTTGACAGTTCTAAGCACACACACCCCACAAAACCCCATGACACATGGTGTGTCCTTACCACAATTTGCATATTTTCTTTTGTTTTTAGAAGAGAGGAGGATTTGTATATGAATGACTCAGCGATTAATTTAGAAAGTTGAGCTAATATATTTTCTTATATGTTTCCGATCTGAAAGTAAGTAATGATTTCCATTGTGACTTTTATTCTCCTGAATTTCTGATTGAGGACAAAGTTATTAATAACTTCATGCTATCAAGTCAATTATGACCTCTTCCAGGGTTTTCCAGGTATAGAGTTTTCAGAAGTGGTTATCATTTAGAATTCAAAAACAAGGCCACATTTTTCAAGTCACTGAAGTGCTACATGGATGCATATTAATTGACCTTGTTTTTCTATGTAAGTTGCTCTTCATATGTGTATTCCCAAGTATATTTTTGGTGAGCTGGTATAGCTTGGTGGATTTGAGTACCTGGTTACTTCCCAATGTGTATCTCCTGGGAAAGGAGCCAACCAAGATCACTTGGAGCATGTGTGGCTGATCGTCCACCAAAAATAAAATATTTCCCATATGTGGTTTAAAGTGAGGATGAAGTGGCCCATCTAGTATTATTTTAAAAAAATGAGGAATAGAAGAATTAGTATCCCCTGAGTGGCCCTCTTGGCTTTTCTGTACAGCAGACTAGAATTGAAAGCTGAGGTAAGGGTGTTGCTATAGGAATCCCCTCCCCACACTCCAAATATCAGTTGTGAGGTTTTTATAGTATATGCTATGCACTTCAGATATAATAGTTGTATTGCTTGTACTGCTACCTTGCAATTGCCATGCCTGAGTTGATGGAGATAGCCTTAGATTTGGTGTTGAAAACTCCCTGAATGTTTGTCCTGGGAGATCTCTAGACATATGCTGAAGCTATTGTTTCCAGTATAGCTCATGATTTCATGATTGCCATGATAATTTTTGAGATGTCATAGCATGTTGCCTGCCTGATACATGTGGCAGGACATACAATAGGGTTGTCAAACTAGACATGTCTTGGTCTGACAGCTGTGCTGTTTTTAACTGTATAAATTGTCAGCAATGAAAATATTGTTTTATAATTTTGCAATGGCCACAGATTGAATTCCATATTTATATTTAACCATTCCATTCAGTATGCATGATGGTGGTGAAGAAGAATCTGTAAACATAAGTTACATTGTTTTGAAAATTTGAAATATTCTATTAAATATTCGAAATAAATATATTGATATAGGCAGCCAAAAAATGTTCCTTTGCCCCAAATGGTTTTATCCTTTATGCACACTCCAAGCAACCACATACAAAACATTCCATGCCCAAAGCACCCTGTGCCACAGCTGCCTCTTACCTAACCCCAAGAGCCCACCACACTTAACACAAGGCATGGAATGTTGCAGCAATAAGGGGAGTCCAGGTCTTGACTGGATTCTTTACTGGTTGAACAACATCATATTCTGTGTACTATTTCTGAAAGCAATTTGGCAGAAATTGACTCATATACAGTAAAATTCCTCCCAGGGATGGTGGGATTTGGAATCCTGGTATCCTGTCTTGTTCAGAAAATTTGTCCTCCCAAGAGAGGGAATGCCAACTGTCTGTCATCATGCAACCACTCTCTTTCCTGTATTCAGATAATGTAGGCTGTTGGGGTGATGTAGGATTGGATAGGCATGTTTCTTAAATCAACTAATCTAGGTTGAGATTCAGAGAATCCTCTTGACAGCCTCCTCACATCACAATCCAATCAGGTCCCTGAACCTGCACCTTGTGGGTAGTCAAACAAATCCAATTGCAAGTATCTTCTTTGATTATTTGCAAGATCCTTAACTGGTACCATGCTTTCCAAAGCTATGAGAGACCGCTCATTATGTCATTTGTGTGTCATTATAGTGTAGTGAAGCTGCTGCTTCATTAGAGTTGTTTTCTGTTCCCCTCCCACACACCTGCCTTTTGGCTCTTTCTTTCTTCATTGATTTTAGGTATAGACATGAAGAAATAAGTTCAAAGATATATTTGAAGGGAAAACCTTAACTGTTGATCATATTCAAGTTGCTTTTTCCCTGTGTATTTTTTGTAACAATATGAGTGCATTGCCTTCATCCAATTAATCTACAATTTGAACACTTTTTTTAAATATTTGCCTTTGCTTTGGTTTTGGACTATCCACCCTACATTCCTTACTTATACTACATCTCTTAACAGTGAACTTTGAAGAATATTTCCCAATGAATAGCCACATTAATCTGCTGCATCAGAAAACAACAAAGAGTTGTTTGACATGTTAGGAAATGTATTACAGCCTGTTTTTTTGTGGACTCTAGCTATATTAAAGTGTGATTCTTTGGACAGGGGAGGAGTTTGCAATCATGAATAACAATTTGCTGTGCTTGTACCTTCAACATCTTCAAAGGTGAAGAGTCATCACTCAGTTTTCATATTCATTCTTTGCATTTAAATGAACTCACGCCTGATACTTATACGTCTTGGATTGAAATACTTAGTAGAACTGTGGATAGGATCTTAGAGAGGTGCTGTCAGACTTGTTATGGTTAATGAATTTGCATTAGGTTCTTTATTTTGAACAATTCACATGGTTTTCTATACAGTCTCTATTCCTGCTCCAACTGAAATTAATAAAATGGTGTTTATTTTACATTAATATCCTATTTTTTCAGCTACTTGGAAGATTTTCTTCACAAACTCTATTGCTGCTCCAGCACTCTTGGATTTGTAGTACCCCAAATGCCTCTCAACAGGAATAATTAGAACATTGGTGTCCATTAAGGGTAGACTTGGAAGCTAGTTTCTTCTTGGTGCCTTCTTAAGAAATAAATTAAACAAACTGAGTCATAACCTACTCAGTGATAGTTAAGTCACTCATTATTAAGTAGTTACAACTGTCAACAGCACATTTACAAAGTTCTTTGCATGAATGGAGAAAAGTAGTCATCTAAAAGTCATTGACTCGGTTAAGTGTGACCATTTGTTTAGAGACATTTGCAGGTGCAGTTAGGGCCAAAATGACAGCCAAAGCTGGTTCAGTATGTTTTGTGCCAAATGATAACTTTGGTAAAAAGAAGGTGTACTAGGTCACAAAGTAGATTCTGTCTGGAAAAAAGAAATGTTTGCAACATATGATCCATAAAATGTTCATAATTCCCACCAATAGCACTACTAAAGAGAGGGCATACAAGCAGAAAAATGTTCTGAATTAGGAATATAATGTTAACAATAATCTAATGCCAAAGGTCGCACAGGCTGGCTCTTTTCCCAGGAGCCACAGTGGGGAATCGAACACCCAATGTCAGGCTCTTCAGGCAGATACCTAATCTACTGAGCTATCCAGCCAGCTTTTTGAGCAATATAAAAACAATACAATTGTCATTATATGTTCCAAGTATTTAAACAACTTTAGATTAGTTTCTTGCATCACCAAACTGCCACCTTGATTTGTGCTAAGCAGAGAATAGCACTTGGCATTAAAATTATAAAAGACAATAAATCTAAGTACATAGTTTATGGGCTTTGCTTGAACAATGCTGCCAATTTATTCACAGATAAAGAGTCACTATTTATTGAACTAAATATATTGTAAAAACCTGAGTACTTTATTCACTCTGACAGAAAATAATTTTCTAAGTTTCATAATTTCAATGCCTGTCTTGATTTGTAAATAATTCTCTCCAGCTTTTTTAGGCTAAATAATATTCAAGACCACTACATAGTCTCTACATTTATCAGGAAATTATTTCCAGCAGTGTTACCCTTGAACAGAAGTATGAAACAATTATTGTTCGTTAACAATCATTTGACATTCTTCCCTCAGCTTACATTTCAGTACAAAATGTGTGGGTAACTGCAAACTTTGTCATACACACAATATAATTTTCATGCTATGTTGTGTTAAAGGAGATTTTAATTCTTTTCGTTTTTTGTGTCACTGCCACCTGTTTTATTTTGCTTTCTCTTAATTGACTGTTCTAATGTGCTGTCTTTTTATTTGTTTTAAATGGAGTTTGTTTAAATGTCACCCTGAATTGCCATAAGTTGACAAATACATTTTAGAAATAAGCAAAGCCTTCTCTCGGGCTTTTGATTTGGATAGGATGAGAGGGGTCTTAGTGTTTTGGTTAAGTTGTGATCATTTTTTACCTATTTGTAGTAACCTCACTTAAACAACAAGGTGGAGAAAGAGGCAACCTGAAGGAACCCAAAAAAGTGACTATGTGAACTTTTGCCTCTTCCTTCTCCCTTCTCCCTGCCATACAGGAGCCTGTAAGTTCTGCTGAAACCTAAACAAACAAACAAACAAAAAATAATTTGGAAGCAAGGATTTTGTGAAAAAAGCAAGCAGAGTTCCTTACATAGGAATACTTCTGGTTGATTTTTGTAAGTAGAATGAAAGTGAATGGCACACCTAGCTCAAATGTGTTGCCTTGCTCAGTTCTTCTCTCAGCATTCATCTCCTGTAACCTGGTAGGAAAAGGTCCTGAAGATGATGTCAGTGAATCTCTGCTGCCATTATTTCCTCTGCCTAGCATGATGGGAATTGGAGTAGAAAACTCATGATTACTAAAAAAAGAAATCAGTCATTTTCTTCTGAGGATTTTGGTAGTTCAACCTGATGATTACCAGTGGTTTAAGATGTCAGGAATGCTGATGGCACTGTCTTCAGTATAGAAGAGAACACTGGTGGAGAAAGAGGAAATAAAAGTAGAAAAAAAGACTACTTGTTCTGGCCATGAAGGTAAAGTTTAACCAATTGGCAGACCTGACATGGGAATCTGGAATGATTGGGTAGATGTCTAGACTCTTTGATCCCCACCATCATTGCTGTCTGCTTATGCAATAGATACCCCAAGCTCTTTCAATCTCTCTCTTATCACTCTTTGGGGCACTGAGAGGAATGGTGAGTAGCTGAAGCAAAGGAGCAGCAGACTTGCATGTTTCTTTTCTACAGATTTTTGAGGACAGCTCTTCACATCGTTTCATCAACAAGGAATTTTGTGATTCCAGTCCAAGTTATTTGTATGTAATTTCCAAGGGTAGGTTTTCACAGAACTAGGAATTTGTTTTCAGCAAACAGAGAGAAGGATACATATAGTTTAGTAGTGTTGGATGAGAAATGAAGAGGCAGGGAACTATGGTCATAAATGAATTTGTATAGGTCAGATAATTCTGCAGACCTCTTGGACTCTATCTCTGTCACTAACAACCTGCTTTGATTCCTTCCTCCTTATTAACCTCTAGAAACATTTTTGGCTTTGCTTGAAAGATTCAGTAATATAATTTTATTGCAAAGAATATCCAGATCCTGAAATATGTAAGGAATGCTTAAAGAATTAAAATACTGTTATAACATAAAAAAACTATAAAGCAAAGCAAAGTGTGCTGCTTATATACTGCTCCATAGTGCTTAAAGCATTATCTTGGAGGTTTACAGTCGCATTATGCAGGCTACACATTGCTCTCTCCCAGTGAGTTGGGTTATCATTTTGCCAACCTCAGAAACATGGAAGGCTGAATCAACCTTGAGCTAGCTACTTGAGCCCCTCAAGATCAAACTCAGATCGTGAGCAGAATTTTGACTGTGGTATTGCAGATTAACCACATGAGCTTTCATGGACAAATCCACTTTCTCAGACATAAGAGGAGGAAGTAGACTTGTCCATTAAAACTTTGGCCTTATATGCTAGCACAGACTGACACAGCTATCTCTTGTAAAACTACATTCTATTCAATGGACTTGCTTCCTGGTAATTGTTTGTAAGATAGTAGCTTTAGAGTAGTGAATAAATGCAGAATCCAGTAAAGTGGAATTTTGCTTGTGAAGTCAAAGTTGGTTGCCTAGACACTGGCAGTATATATATAATTATGTTTTCGTAAGAGTTTTGTAGAAGCTTCCACTTGCAATATATTGTACAGTCCCTCCCCTTGCCCTACATAAACTCATTTCAACCTGCTCCTGTTAGCCTTTTTGCAGATGGCAATGTTAACAGTTGTGCTACTGATTTAACTAAGTGTGTCACTAGGTTTCCAGCTCATTTCTTATTCTGCTTCACGGGAAACAGATTAAAAATCCAGTAGGACCTACATAATACTACATTTTTTTAACATCTTCTTCCTCATATTACCTAGCCCATAGACAAGATTCAATCAGAGAGTAGGTGCTTCAGGTAGGTGAAGCCGAAACTGCAGTCATATGACAATCTGAGGTTGACCATGATAAGGAATCAAAATGAATAAATAAAAAACTTTTTTAAAAAAATCTAGAGCAAGGCTCAAGCAAGGTTGACACAGGCTAGAGACCGAGAAAGGGGCTGCCACTTCTCTTCAGGATGATGCCTACCCATCTACCTGCTCCCTACCTCACCCACAGCACCTCTGTCTCCATAAACAACAAGGCTATTACAATATAAGATTTTTTCCATCAATGTTCTGTGCATAGAATTGAGGCTTACAAAACTGAGAAGTGAGAATCCCCCTCAGGGCACAGCTGCAGGAACTTTATCAAAAGACTTGCTAATAAGGAGGGCTTTACTCATATAAAAGCCATTACTCCCAACGAGCAGACAGGCACTCATTCAAGTAGCCATCAGCTTTGTCTGTATTTGGAATCTGTAGTGTTCTCTCAGGATTGGAGGTGGTCCTGCCTCATCCTCTGATTTAGAAACAGAGTTTTCCCCCAGTTGGAGCAAGCCTGTATCTGGCCTTTCCCCCAAGGATCCCAGATCAAACAGAGTAGACTGTTCTTTGGTGCCACCTGTCTGAGGAACCTCTGCTATATCTTCAGAAAAGGATCCCTCTAGCAAGGCCATGATATTTACCATTCCATGCATAAGTCTTTGGGCTTCCATAGTTTTCCATCCTTTTGATGGTTTTGCTCTCATTTTTGTCTACCATGGTTGCTATCAATAAGAAGCGTAGATGAACTTTGTTTAGTTTTTCTGGTTTGTGTCCTGGATTGTATGCAGTATAATGAGGGCTGTTAATATAAACTCGTTTAGGACCATAAGTTAACAATGTCCAAATCGAATAACTAGTTGTAGTTACCTAAAAAAAAAGAAGCACAACTGTCCAGTTTCCTCTTTGCATTGGTGTTGGTAGAGAGGTAGAAAGGAGCAGGGAGAGGATGTGAGAATGAAACTAGTTTGTCATTTGGTCTGAGTTGAACCACTATTACAGAGAACTCTGTTTTGTTTTGGGGTTTTTTGAGCCCGTAATTTCATTGGTTCACAATGTGAATTGTCTTAATATTCATTGACAACCACATTTTCAGATTTATCCATATTGGATAATAGCCAGAAGATTGGTGGTAAGCTTAAAAAACAAAAACAGAAAACACAAACACGTAAAAACTATACAGAGGCTAGTCATTTGCAATCTTGGAATGCTTCACCGTATTTGAAGACACTGCACCTTGACCGTTTAGTTGAATATTGGATAAAGAATCTCCATTCCTGGTTCTGGACTCTCCTCCCATCCTTAGGATGGTATGGATAATGTAATTGTACCAGTCACCCAGATTAAAGCACTCCTTATTTGCATTTGAATTTTAGAGGTACTTTGCTGGCAGTCCCCATCAATCTTAAATCATGCTGTAGATCAGCTCCTGCATCTTTTTCTTGCGATGTTAATTAATTTCAGCCCACACTCTACCATTCTTATCCATCCTGCTAAGGTAATCCATCATCATGCTAAAGCAGGGGAAATACAATCCATCACTGTTGGATCCTGATAGAGGGCTATAAGGGGGAATACAAGTCATCTTCTCAGCAGTAATCAAACAGCTGTGATACATGCCACTTTAAGCTTGTATCATTATATAATGGATGGTTTTCTTATACATGGGAGTTGCCCAAAATTTTTGAAACAGACGGATTCTGTTCCAAAGATTTTATTCTGTAAAATGTAAAGGCTGTGAACTAGTTATTGACACATACTATATCATCAGTTCCAGCTGAAAGAACAGACTAATAAGTAAAACATTGGCACTAATCCTTATTTAATCAGGCTTAAAATGATAATTTCAAGTATATGCGTGTGTCTAGGGAAAAGATTTCAAGCTGCTCCTAAACATGTGTGTGTGTGTGTGTGTGTGTGTGTGTGTGTGTTTATTTTAAAAAGCTGGTTTAATGTATTGTAGCAGAAAATTAATTCTGAACTGGGACAACCCCAGTTCAAATTTTGATGCAAGGATGAACTTGATAGGGGGCCATAGGCAATTCTCGTGCTTTTCATCAGTAATATGGGAATAATATTACATGCCTCTATTACAGAATTACTGGGCATTTCCCCCCATTTTGTCCAATGCAGAAGGGAACAAAAGCTTGTTCATTAAGAAAGAAAAGTGAAATCCAGATTGAGATTTTTGTATATTCCAGCTTTGATGTTATTCTAATTCGTATTAAGGCAAAGAGGCCAAAGTGGTTGATAACAAGGAATGTGTTTGTGGTTATGTCCTGGATTCCCAGTGATGCGTGTAAACTAAAGCCCTGAAAGGAAGAAAAAATATCTTGTGAAGTGCAACATTCAAAAAGAAATGGCTCATAGTATGTGCCGGGCAATTTCACAGAGTAGAAGGGGTTGCATTTTTTCGCATGGAGCTTCAGTACTAGTGTTATGTGTTGGAGTCAAGGAGTTTTTCTTTAGTGGATATCTGCAAAATATTGAAATAGCATTCACTGAAGGTTATTAAGTTTTATAGAGAGATACAGTATTTTTCATTCCAACCAGAACGATTAAATTGCAGCTACTTATAAATATATTTATACTATTTATACTATATTTGCACTATTTATTTATTTAGAACTTGAACACTATTAATTTAAGGAAGCAAACAGTAAATGCAGCACTGTATTATGCCTTCTGAGAACAATATTGTGTGAAAAGAAGCCAAATCTTTTTAACTTGAAACTTGGAATATTGACTTCCCTAGCATCTAGCATGCAGCAAAGAAGGAAGCAAATAAAATGTCTTAAACCACTTCATTCATAGAAAGGGAGATCTATCACAAAATGCAGAAAGTTGGGCAGTGTAGTTCCTCTTGCATATAAGATAGCTGAAGTGTGTTTGTGAATTTCTTGTTTTTCTTCTTTCTTGACATGGAGTGGAAGGCTTGCCCCCCCAGCGGGGGGTCTAACATCAGTGTGATTACGGGTAGAGGGAGATATGGCGTTGGCACAGTGCCTACTCGTTTTAGAAGAACAGTGAACAGATGTTTGAAGGCTGTTCACTGTTCTGGCACTGTGACCAACTGCCAGTCTCGAGGTAGCCAGATCAGCCGGCTCGCCACTCTAAAACTGGTGCTATTGAACGCCAGGTCTGTGTCCAATAAGTCCCAGATTATACAAGATCTTATTCTGGAGGAGGATGCAGACCTGGCGTGCATAACCGAAACTTGGATGGGCGGGGAAGGGGGAGTTCCTCTGCCCCTTGCCTGTCCTCCTGGTTATGCAGTCCAGCAACAGGGTAGACTGGAGGGGCGGGGGGGGGAGTAGCCATTGTTTATAGAAATACCTTGGAGGTTATTAGGCGCTCTTCGGTGGTGAAGCCGGGTCTGGAGGCCCTCCACATGTTGATTGGGGCCAGGGATGGTATTGGGATCTTGCTGGGTTACCGCGCTCCCCGCGACCCAGCCACCTCCCTACCGGAGCTGGCGGACTTTGTCTCTGCGGCACTGTTGGAGTCCCCGCAGCTTCTGGTCCTGGGTGACTTCAACATCCATGCGGAGGCAGAGATTGCCGGTCCAGCTCTTGAGTTCTTGGAAACCATGGCTTCCTTGGACATGTCCCATCATGTTAACGGCCCCACCCATGTGGGCGGTCATATGCTAGACCTGGTGTTCTCCACTGAGCGGAGCGAGTGTGGTCTGATGGTGACTGGTCTTGTTTCAGTTCCCTTGTCAGTTCCCTTGTCATGGTCAGATCACCACCTAATAAAATGTAACCTCTCAGTGGCTCTCCCTCCCCGCAGGGAGCAGGGACCTATTTTAATGGTCCGCCCTCGAAGGCTACTGGATCCATTGCGATTCCAGGATGCCATGAGAGGGATTCCAGCTGATCTGTCTGGCGCTCCTGTCGAGGCTCTGGTTGATGGCTGGCTTGCTGCCGCCACTAGGGCTGTAGACACGATCGCTCCTAAACGCCCTCTCCAGTGCAGAGCTCAGCCAGGGCCCTGTTTTAATCAGGAACTGCGAGCTATGAAGTGAAACAGGAGACGGCTAGAGCGCAAATGGAGACGGAAACCGACAGTCTATAATAAGAAAGCTGTCAGGATCGCGACTAACCGCTACCTTGCTAAGGTGCGGGCTGCTAGACGATCATACTTCGCTAACTGGATAAGCGAAGCTTCAAATCAGCAGGCGGAACTCTTCCGTATAGTTTGCGATCTATCCGGAATTGGTCTAAGTGACAGGCCTCCTACTAATATCTCACCTGACCAATTTGCAGCATTTTTAAAATCTAAAGTGGAGGCCATCCGCCAGGATCTCTCTCCTTTTTTAAATACAGTGGATCGAGCAGAGATGTCCAGCGCTCCGTCCTGCCCGGTGAGATTTGAATTCTTTCAGCCTGTGACGCCAGACATGGTGGACAAAGCGCTTGATCGCTGTCGGGCCACCACCTCCTCTCTTGACCCTTGCCCGGCCTGGCTAATCAAAGCAGCCAGGCCTATAACAACGGAATGGGCCACAGTGATAATTAATGGGTCTCTCCAGGAGGGCAAGGTTCCCCTGGCCCTCAAGTAGACACTCATTAGGCCCATCAGGAAGAAACCAAATTTGGCGGCGGATGATATTGGCAATTACAGGCCCGTCACCAATGTTTCTTTCCTTAGCAAAGTGGTGGAGAGGGTGGTGGCTGATCAGCTTTAGGCTCTTTTGGATGAAACCAATGCGCTGGATCCGTTCCAGTCGGGCTTCAGGCTGCGCCACAGCACAGAAACAGCACTGGTCGCACTGATGGATGACCTGTTGAGGGAGGCCGACAGGGGCAATATGTCCTTGTTGGTCCTCCTCGATATCTCAGCCGCCTTCGATACCGTCAACCACGGTATCCTCCTGGGGAGGCTCTCCGAGCTGGGAATCGGTGGCCTGGGGCTCGCCTGGTTCTGATCCTTCTTGGAGGACCGTCCCCAGAGAGTACAGCTTGGGGAGAGCGTTTCGGCCCCGTGGAGTCTCAATTGTGGGGTTCCACAGGGGTCGATCATCTCCCCAATGCTGTTTAACATCTATATGAGGCCGCTGGGTGGGGTCATCAGGGGGTGTGGGGCTTTGTGCCATCAGTACGCTGATGACACCCAGCTCTACATCTCCTTTTCACCTACCTCAGTGGATGCCGTTCTGTCCGTTCAGCGCTGTCTGGAGGCTGTGCTGCAATGGATGCAGCTGAATGGGTTGAGGTTGAACCCGGACAAGATGGAGGTCTTGAGGGTGGGCGGCCCCTCCATTGGCGGTTTGGGAAACTCCCTCTCTTTTGGTGGGGTGACTCTCACCGCAAAGAGTGTGGTGCGCAGCTTGGGGATACATCTGGACCCGGCGCTTACCATGGAAACCCAGGTGGCATCCGTGGCCCGCTCCGCCTATTTCCATCTGTGGCGGATTGCCCACCTGCGACCCTATCTTGATGGCAGGGCTCTCATGACTCTCTTCCATGCGCTTGTAATCTCGAGATTAGACCACTGTAATGCGCTCTACGTGGGGCTACCTTTGAGATTGATGCGGAAGCTTCAAATGGTGCAGAATGCGGCGGCCAGACTCCTTAGTGGGGTGAGAAAGTACCAGCATATCTCTCCCACTCTGGCTGCCTTGCATTGGCTGCCCATTCGCTTCTGCATTGACTTCAAAGTGTTTATGATGACGTATAAAGCCCTAAAAGGTTTAGGACCTCGATACCTGGCAGATCGCCTTCTCCCACCTAGATCTACCCGAATCACTCGCCATAGCCAGGAGGGACGGTTGAGGGGCCTAACGTCGAGAGAGGCCCGGAAAGAAAGAACAAGAAACCGGGCCTTCTCGGCAGTGGCCCCTCGGCTCTGGAATAACCTCCCATCAGTGATCTGCCTGGCTCCCTCGCTGGGTGTTTTTAAGAGCCAATTAAAAACTTGGCTCTTCAGGCAGGCCTTCCCTCCTGTCAGTACTTGACTTTATTTTTATTATAATTTTCTGTTTCCCCATCTTGAGCATTACTAAGCATTACCAATCACTATTGTTTTGAATTGTTTTTAACTGTTTTAGATTACAATGTTTAATGGAACCCACCCGGAGTAGACTCTGTCTAAAAGGGCAGGATAGAAATTTAATAAATAAATAAATAAATAAACAAACAAACAAATAAATAAATAAATATATCACTCTACAGTCATCTGTGCAGGAGCTGGCTGTAGCCCCAATTTCCCACATTTTGAGTTAGACCGAAGGGAAAAGTGTCACAAAGCAATTGCTTCCTCAAGGCTTTTTCAGATCAGAATGTGTGGGCTGTCAGGGAAGCTGCAGAGAGAAGGGTATGTGGTGCAAAGAAATGGGGATACCCATCTCTCCTTTTTCATCACCTTGCAAGAATGGAAATATTTAACAGTTCTTGCCATGCTGGGGAAAAAAATATGAAAATTGTTATACTTGTTTTGTTTTGTTGCATTTCTGCACACACACACCATTTATGGGACCCAAGGCAGATCACAAATTACTATGTTTTTGTTGTACCAACAAAACAAAAGGCTCCTGTCACTTCTGAACATGAACAAGTAGCTTGAAAAGATGTACCTGGAGAATAAGGCTCAAGCCCATTTATTTGGCTGGGGCCAAATAAATCATGTTAGTCTTCAAGATACCAAAAAACTCCATTGTTTTGATAGCATGGAGTGTTGAATGAGTGAAGCCCCTATTCAGGCATTATGACTGAAACCATATACTGTAGTTTTAACAGATGAAGGGGATGGGGGAACACATATAAGCTCTACCTGATATCCCCACCCAGACGTCAGTGAGGCTTTCACATGCTTAAACCAAATGTCTACAAAGGAGCTGGACATGAATTCAGCTGTAGGGCTCCTGTGCTTGGAAGCTCTGCCTTAACAGCTCAGCATATGTGCACCCCATGTCCTCGCACATCATGCTCTTCAGCTTTCCTAGTTTTCAGGCATAATAATACTTGAATGGGGGCGGCAGTGGGATCCTAACTGTCACATAGGAGGGAAAACAGAATTGAGTAGTTTCTGTTCTGTTTTTTGAAACAATGAGCATCTGTTATTATTGTTTTTGCATATTTTTCATGCTAATGAGTTGTATCTTGACAGGCTACTCTTGAATAGGCCTCTTTCAGCTAATGGAAGGTACCAGGAGTCAGTGGATGCTCCTCACTGGAAGAAGGGGGCAATAAGATGATACGTAGGAATTTCCAAGTTCCTCATGTTCCCTCTCATGCTGCTCCAGAGGGACCTCCAGTCAGCTTTTCAGCCAGCACAGGTGGCTGCAGGGGGAAGGGAGAATCATGTAGGTCACAAGTCTTTGAATATCTTGCCTCCCCCCCCCCCCCCAGTACTAGTAAAATTCTGCTAAAATGCTACTTTGGGTACAAGTTAGTGCTATCTTGACTTACAGCATAGCACTGGGTGTTTGATTCTAGGTAGTACCTCACAAGCATAAACTTAGTGGAAATCACTCATGAATGTGGAAATGAGCACTCTACTGCACTAGAAAAGCTGACTAAGGGATAAAAATAAGCTTTGAACTCATAGAGGATAAGTGAACCAGTGTAAATAGGTTGGTTCTGGTAACAACAAAGACGAAACAGTTTATCCCCTAGGCTGAGTACCTGGAAGAGTTGTGATAAAGGTTAAGCCCTTTCTAGTAATCCCATTCTTTTAAAAGGGCCACAGATGGCCCGAACTCCTACAAATATAACAATGCTAATAATGATTGGATATTGTGATTCTCTGTCTTTCAGATTTCCATACTGGAAATCTCATTAGACCATTACCAAAGGGTAATGGTCTAATGAGATTTCCAGTATGGAAATATGGAGATTTCCAGTGTAATTAACATTGTCTCTGATGATACTTTCCTTGAATAGCATAAAACAAAATCAGTTTTATTCCTGGAGGAGTATTTTATTCTTATTATAGAAATGTGTTTACCTTGTCTGATTATGGAATGTCAGTATGCTGCCAACAGGCAGGGCTGCTGCCAGGTCCATTATCTCTGTATATCTGATTCCTCAGAGGATTTCAGCTTTAAAGCTACTGTATGACCAGTGGAGAAGACTGCGGCAGACCATTGTAAATTTATTGTAAAAATTATCTGTCATAATTTAACGGGGAAATACTTTAGAGTTAAATGCTTCCTTTGTTAATGCAACACCAGGACAATAATGGACATTTTGGTTGGGGCGAGATAGAGACATAATTAGAGAGTTTTGTATTGGTTTTTTCTCTTATAAATTTACCTAAGTTTGGTCTCCAAGACATTAAAAAATGTGCTGAAGCACTTTAGTCAGAGGGGGTATATATAAAAATAGAGACATTGTAGAAAATACATAAAGTTATGTATATTAGAAGTATATATCAAAATATATTGACATCAGCAAGACTTGCAATCAGAGAAGAGTGGAGGAATTTGCTCAAGCGCTTGAGGAAAATTTTCCAGGCCCGGATGATGCAAATGCACCTGAACGATGGGAACATTTCAAGAATGCTGCTTATAACACCGCCTTGTCCACATTTGGCAAGACAACCAAAAAGACGGCAGACTGGTTTGAAACCCATTTGGAGGAGTTGATGCCAGCCATTGAGGAAAAGAGGAGAGCTCTAGCAGCATACAAAGCCTGTCCTAGTGAGTACAACTTGCAGGTTCTTCGAGTTGCTCATAGCAAAGTCCAAGAGACTGCCAGGAGACGTTCTAATGATTATTAGCTTCAGCTCTGCTCTCAGATACAGACAGCAGTGAACACAGGTAACATCAAGGGAATGCATGACAGTATCAAGCAGGCTTTAGGTCCAATACAGAAGAAAACAGCTCCTTTGAAGACTGCTAAAGGCGTGATTATCCAGGACCGAATACAGCAGATGGAACTCTGGGTGCAGCACTACTCTGAGCTATATTCTAGAGGGAACGTAGTAACCGAAGAGGCATTAAATAACATCGAGCGCCTGCCTGTCTTGTAAGAGTTGGAAAGCGAACCAACTTTAGCAGAAATAAAAGCGGCCTTGGATTCCCTCACCTCCGGCAAGGAACCTGGGAAGGATAACATCCCTGCTAAAGTGCTGTAAAGAGATCATCACCACCGAGCTGTATGAAATCTTTTGACTTTGTTGGAGGGAAGGTGGACATGAAGGATGCAAACATCATCACATTGTACAAGAACAAAGGCAACAGGGGCGACTGCAATAACTACCATGGTATCTCTCTTCTCAGCGTTGTAGGAAAGCTGCTTGCCTGTGTCATGCTGAAGAGGCTCCAGGTGCTTGCAGACAGAGTCTATCCAGAATCACAGTGTGGATTTCAAGCTAATAGATCCACCATTGACATGGTATTTTCCCTCAGACAGTTGCAGGAAAAATGTAGGGAACAATGACAGCCACTCTTTGTGGCCTTCATAGATCTTACAAAGGCCTTTGATTTGGTTAGCAGGGACGGCCTTTTTAAAATACTTCCCAAGATTGGATGTCCAGCTCGACTCCTTAACATCATCAGGTCCTTTCATGAGGAAATGAAGGATACTGTAGTTTTTATGGCTCAACATCAGATCCCTTTGACATCCGAAGCGGAGTGAAACAGGGCTGTGTCCTCGTGCCGACCCTGTTTGGGATCTTTTTTGCTGTCATGCTGAAGCACGCTTTTGGAACTGCAACAGAAGGCATCTATCTCCGGACTAGATCAGATGGAAAGCTCTTTAATCTCTCTAGATTGAGAGCAAAGACCAAAGTCCAGCTGAAATGCATGCGGGACGTCCTCTTCGCTGATGATTCAGCTGCTGTTGCCCATTCTGCTGAAGACCTCCAACAACTTATGAATCATTTTAGTAAGGCCTGCCAAGATTTTGGATTAACAATCAGTCTGAAGAAAACACAAGTTATGGGCCAGGGCGTGGACTTACCTCCCTCTATTATCATCTCTACACAAGAATTGGAGGTTATTCATGATTCTGTGTATGTTGGCTCAACGATCTCTGACACTCTCTCTCTAGATGTTGAGCTGGATAAACGCATTGGCAAAGCAGCTACCATGTTCTCTAGACTCACAAAGAGAGTATGGCTTAACAAAAAGCTGACAGCATATACCAAGATCCAGGTCTATAGAGCTTGTGTCCTGAGTACACTCCTGTACTGCAGTGAGTCCTAAACCCTTTTTGCATGGCAGGAGAGGAAGTTGAACATGTTCCATGTTGTCTCTGATGCATTTTTGGCATCACCTGGCAGGACAAAGTTCCAAATAATGTAGTCCGGGAACGAGCAGGAATTGTTAGCATGTATATATTATTGAAACAGCTATGTCTATGTTGGCTTGGGCATGTCATGAGAATGGCTGATGGTCAGATTCCAAAAAAACAACAACTCCCGTATGGAGAATTAGTGCAGGGAAAGCGCCCCAGAGGGAGACCACAGCTGCGATACAA
The DNA here is from genome assembly GCA_037013535.1 of Intellagama lesueurii. Classification (NCBI taxonomy): domain Eukaryota; kingdom Metazoa; phylum Chordata; class Lepidosauria; order Squamata; family Agamidae; genus Intellagama; species Intellagama lesueurii. The sequence goes on along the minus strand of JBAJHW010000003.1, from coordinate 49,231,213 downwards.
GGATATCTGCAAGAGGGATCTGAAGGCCTTAGGAATGGATCTCAACGATGGGAAACCTTGACATCTGAGCATTCAGCCTGGAGGCAGGCGGTGCAGCATGGCCTCTCCCAATTTGAAGAGACACTCGTTCAGCAGGCTGAGGCAAAGAGGCAGTCCCGAAACCAGCAAAATCAGGGAGCTGGACAGGGGACAGATTGTATTTGTCTTCAGTGTGGAAGGGATTGTCACTCTCGAATTGGCCTTCTCAGCCACACTAGACGCTGTTCCAAGACCTCTATTTAGAGCACGTTACCAGTCTCCCTGGAAAAGACCCTGATGTTGGGAAAATGTGAAGGCAAGAGGAGAAGGGGACGACAGAGGACGAGATGGTTGGACAGTGTCACTGAAGCTACCAACACGAATTTGACCACACTCCGGGAGGCAGTGGAAGACAGGAGGGCCTGGCGTGCTCTGGTCCATGGGGTCACGAAGAGTCGGACATGACTTAACGACTAAACAACAACAACCAGTCTCTTGAGACTGAAGGATGCCTGCTATATCAAAATGTGTGTGAATGTCAATACACAAAGAAGAAAATAAAGGGTTCACAGTACAGGCCAGAACTTGGTCAGAGTGAGTGTTGATAGAATTCTAGGAATTTTTTTTTAAATGAAGCTAACAGATTTTTACATCCCTCGTCCCAGATTATCTCTCCCATCAGTGTTGGGGAATGAAAGAGTAGAAGAAATGTGTATATGTAGAGGTTAAGTTGTAAGCAAGCAGAATTTGTGATGTTATATAGTATCTTTACTGATCACAGAGCTCATATGTCAAAGTGTCAGCCTTAAACTTCCAGTCTTCTAATTTTAAATGTCAAGTTTTCTGCTTTTGTGAAATTGAGCCAATGTGAGGTAGTCTTTACCCTGTTTTTAAACTAGCAAATTGGTGGATGTCTGTCTGTCTGTCTGTCTGTCTGTCTGTCTTTGTGTCTGTCTATCTATCTATCTGTTGGTCTGTCAGTTGGTCTGTTGTTGTTTTTTAAACCATTTTGTTCCATTCCTCATTTAATTCTGGCACTGTGATTAGTATCCTAAACCACACATCCTTGTATGCAAGAAAAGGCCATGTACATATTACACGTTGTGCATATACGTGAAACAAATCATTTGGAGCCTAGTAAGTCTTGATGGCTAGATTTAGGTATCCAGCTGTGGAGCCAAAGGTTGGGAGTTCGATTCACCACTGTGCCCCCTGAGAGTAGAGCCAGCCTGTGTAGACTTGGACAAGCTGCACAGTCCCAGGGCTCCTTCAGAATAAGGGAATGGTAAACCACTTCTGAGTATTTTCTACCTTGAAAACCCTGAAAAGAGTCACTGTCAATCAGAAGTGACTTGACAGCACATTATTATTATTATTATTAAGCTTAGATGGAAAATATGGGAGAGGAACATTTGGAAATGCAGTTTAGGTCATGTAATTGATGCATATATATTGTGCAATATCATGCATCAGTGGCTCATTATGGAGGAATAATTAGAATATAATAAAATATCAGCCTATATTTTGAATCCAATAGGGGCAAATCTGTATTTCATGGCTATTTTAATATTATTGAAAGTAATCTGTTCATCACTTACATCCAAAGTAATATGAAGTGACATTTAATTCCATCAGGTTTGCTAATATGTAACTCAGCTGTCACACACCTTCAACAGCAATCATTTAGTTTGGGATTGAATATTGTTTTATTAAAAGAATAGTGCAAATCTGAACTCCTTTTATTTCCTTTTGTTCCAAAACAATTAAAAAACCCAAAAAGTTTTGTAGAAGCTTTTTCAGGACTTAGTATTTGTTCTGACAACATTGCAATTTGATTCTTACAACAAAGACTGAAAGATTGACAGATAAGGGGCACATTATTCTGATCTTCTAACCTGTGATGTGATATATTGGACTTGTGTGCTCCCTCTTCTCCTCTTCCTCTTCCCAGATGTGAGTGGAGAAAAATGATTTAACATCTAATTTGTGGCAGACCAAAGCTTACCATTTTATTCCAGTGAGGGGAAAAAATAAAATGGATTCCCAAAACAGGATCAAAGAAGTCCATGGTTTTGGATCATGATTTGAGGATGTTTGAGGAGAAAGGATGGTTCTCTTCAAATTACGGTATGATGAGATGACAAATTATGGTTTGCCGTGCTGCAGAAGCAGAATATCTAATCAGCTCTGTCCATATTTGGGCACCAGTGGTCCACGATCTTAGGGTCTATGTAGAGTACTTCATCCCACCACTGCAGAATGACCCACCTCTCCAGGCTATGAATTGCTGGTGGGGAAAAAGAGAAGGGAGTGTCTGAGCCTGTGGTTTGCCTCTGCTGATTACTGAAACTCCGTTCATGGTTGGTGTATCATGTGAATTTAGTTAAGGGGCTGGACCAAATAACTTTGAGCAAAAGGACAGTTTGTGCTTATTTAAGAAGTTGTCAGAGGGCTATATATGTTGAGTCTACTGAATAAATACCTCATCCCTGCTAGCACAGGAAAATGTCTAGAGTGGCTTCCAAGAGTGGCAGATAGTTTCTGCATGTGAATGTACATATCAGTGTCTAGCATCACAAATCTTGCAAGTATTTTCAGGGAAATTACATGCCTTTTCAATGAAGGTTCTAACTCTCTCTTTTGACAGGTTTTACTTGGCCTTCCCCAGTTTCCCTTCAAATAGAAAGTATTGAAAATCTTGAATTAAACAGTTTAATTTACAGTGAAATGAAATGAATCTCTGTAGAATAAATCAGATATCTCACCCATGAAGGGTAATTATCTTTCTCTTTCTCAAGAAATAGAAATTCAGTAACAAGCTTCACACTTGTGAATCAACAAATGCCACATCTGCCTATGATACAGAATGAATGTTTCTATACTTGGCTAAAATTTGAAAACTTTTAGACCAATTTGATGGAAAATACAACTTTTTAATTGGAAAATATGGTTATTAACAATTTCAGTTTAGGTAATGAAAAAATCTTATTGGGCTATCTAAACTTATTCAGTATAAATCAGAACTGAAGTTTGCTCGCAGACACACACCCTGAGTATTACTACTATAAATGCTTTGGATTTATGTATATTCATTTTTATATTCTGCTTCCTTTGCTTTGCAAGTAATAACAGATGGCAACAGTATTAAAGTGGATTGTTGTGATTATCAGTACTGGTTTGTTGTAATGTGCCGTCAAGACAAAACTGACTTATGGCGACTCTAATAGGGCTTTCAATGCAAGTGATGTAGTTAAGGAGTGATTTTACCAAGAGTGATTTTACCAATTCCATCAATCCCATTGAGTTTTCATGGCTACGTTTAGAATCAAACCCAGGTCTCCTGCATCCTAGTCTGTCACTCTACGCCACACTGGTTATCATCAGTACTGGTACTTTATTTTTATCAGAAATGTCCACATTTGCAGAGGATGGAAATTCATCTTCTTTCCCATTCTATTTTCCTAACTAAGGAGTCTTTTTTCTCTCCTCACTCCCCATAAAATATATACTCCTTATTTCTCTTCCATTGAACTAGGTGCTTATTTGCTTATTCTTCTTCTTTACCCATCCAGATTATTTTTCTCTTTCTCCAGTCATCCAAGTAATGCTTCTTTCTTCCACTGCATTGCTTTTCCCCCCCTTCTACTCTTTTTCTCTACCCTCATTTTCTTTCCCCCATCCTTGCTGGTGTTCTCTTCCATCCTGGCACTCCTTCAACCTTTCTCTCTATTAATAATCTTCTCCTCAATTCCTCAACTGCCTTCATCCAAGCATTGGAGGGTGCCATCCCCTTCTAAATTTTAAGACGTGTAAATCAGTAGTAATGAAAAACAGCACAGCAATTAATTTACAACATCCTACTGTGGCACAGTTTACCTTCATTGCAGTTCAAATGATACTGAATCATAATGAGTAAAGAAGTGGATCCATCTGAGAAATAGTTATAAGTTGTAAAATACCTGTAATTGTATAATATTGCTTCCTCAGTAGAGGATATCTCTTTTTTATGCACAGGTGTTAGCAGCTGTTTCATCTATTAAAGTACCATGCAATCATCTAAAAATATAATTGCCGAGGTGGGGGGGGGGAGCCCTAGAAATATTCCTTTTCCTTCTGCTTTTCAGTTTATGGATAACTTTCAGTGTTCCTCATTTATTAGACTTTATTATTTTAATACAGATTTAAATGGAACATGGTAACTTTAATCTCAGTGCAAAGCAAAAGTAATGCAAGGAATAGGTAGAATTATGTTAATTGTATATTTACATGTCTCAAAAGAAATTGTGCTTTTGAATGACATTTCAGTCCATAAATAGTCTACATGTTTTTCTAGAAAGTGATTGCAAGTATCAGATCAAGATGGTTTTTCAGATGTAGTTAAGATGGGGATTGTGAACATATGTTTGTCTCCATACCATAGGACTGAATAACTTCTTATTTACAAGCATTGTTCCTGTTTGTCTGCTATTGCAAGCACAAGGAGCCAAACAAACCTCAGACCGTCTATTTACAGAATCCTGACTTGTCAGGACAAGACGGAGGTCCTGAGGGTGGGTGGTCCCTCCATCAGCGGATTGGGTGACTCCCTTTCTTTTGGGGGGATGACTCTCACCGCAAAGAGTGGGGTTCGCAGCTTGGGGATACATCTGGACCCGGCGCTTACCATGGAAACCCAGGTGGCGTCCGTGGCCCGCTCCGCCTATTTCCATCTATGGCGGATTGCCCAGCTGCGACCCTATCTTGATGGGGGCCCCCTCACTACTCTTGTCCATGCGCTCGTAATCTCGAGATTAGACCACTATAATGCGCTCTATGTGGGGCTACCTTTGAGATTGACGCGGAAACTTCAAATGGTGCAGAATGCGGCGGCCAGACTTCTTAGTGGGGTAAGAAAATATCAACATATCTCTCCCACTCTGGCTGCCTTGCATTGGCTGCCCATTCGTTTCCACGTTGACTTCAAAGTGTTAATGATGATGTACAAAGCCCTAAACGGTTTGGGACCTCGATACTTGGCAGATCGTCTTCTCCCACCTAGATCTACCCGAATCACTCGGCATAGCCAGGAGGGACGGCTGAGGGGCCTAACGCCGAGAGAGGCCCGGAAAGAAAGAACAAGAAACCAGGCCTTCTCGGCAGTGGCTCCTCGGCTATGGAATAGTCTCCCAACTGAGATCCGACTGGCACCCTCGCTGGGTGTTTTTAAAAGCCATTTAAAAACTTGGCTCTTCAGGCAGGCCTTCCCTTCAGTCAATAATTGATATCTATTCTTTGTTTTATAATCACTCCCATCTTGGTATTAATCTAATCTAATTGTTTAAAAATTATGATGTTTTATGATTTTATTATATAATGATGTTTTTATGATATTTGTAAGCCGCCCCGAGTAGACTTTGTCTAGGGGGGCGGGGTAAAAATCCAATAAAGTAAAGTAAAGTAAAGTAAAGTCATGACTACTGAACCGTTGTTTTGCAACCCTTTGCAACAGACCATATGGTTCAAATGTAGGTTGCAGAGAAAATGTGAAATGTCATAGAAATCCTCCCTCTAGTTAAAGTCATTGTCATACATTGTTCAAAAATCATTTTTTGTGTGCCAGACACACTACAGACTAGGAGTATAGTACTTTAATGCTGCAGTGGTCCTTGCAAGCAAATTTCCTACATGTTGTATGCCATCTGCTGGTTTCTGTGGCTGGTGCCTTTCTACAGAAGTAATACTGTAGGTGGAGTTGTAGGTTATGTCTGGGCTGAATAACACAGAGCAGGTGCAGCTCTTTTTTGTGGTCTGGCTCAGATTTGACATAATGATTATCATTTACTATCTCAAAATAAATCAGTCTGTTTCCAGGGTCTACTTGGAGTACATACCCTCTCCACACAAGAACAGTAGGATTCCACTCAGGATGGTTCTGTGCCACTGAAATACTCAAAGCCAGGAAAAAAGATGGAACAACAGTAAAATTTCCTTCCAGTGATCTCCCCCCACACCCCCATTGAAAGAAAAATGTGTTTCTTCTGAACAGGCCAGACCTGCTGACAAGTGGAATATGTCATTTCTTGTTTCTTAGCATCATGAGTGCATAAAATAGTTACATAGACCTTTACCACCACCCCCGTACTTTGCACTGATTGGGGGGGGGGGAGTACCCAGTTGGCAAAAAGCAACAGATTTTTGTCCAATCTGTTTTTGTCTGCAAAACATCAGCAACAAAAATGAATGGGCATTTAAACCCAGGTCCATTGGTTATCACTCCATATGTCACAATGGCCAGAACCTTATCAGGCATGAGGAGTACATAACTTGTCACTCCTTAATGACAAGTTGTTTAGGTATTGCTTAGTCACTTGCCTGGTCATGTCCCCAACTACTGGCAAGACACACTTTGGTACCTTATGAATTAGCCACAACAAGCTGTGGTAAGTTACAAAAACCTAATGCAAACACCAGTAGGAGTCTGACTAATGTTGTAAAATTACTACCTTGTAAGTCTAGTTCTTGTGTGAATTCTGAAACAAAATGTGACTATGGGGGACTAAAATATCTCATCTGTCTGGATGAGGATGAAGTAAATATTTCTTATTTTACACTATATCTAATGATTTAATATAGTCATTTTTCTCAGTATGTGATGTTTTGCTCTATATGTACTCTAAACTTTTTGAATGTGCACAATGCAATTCAACAAACAATTGAAATATGATTGAGCTTTTCATTGTTGGCATATGCCCTTTCTTTCCATTACCATTGTCCATATGAACTGAGGTGTACTTATATTGCATTTGTTTAATGTAGCATGTGCACCCTTTTAACTCTAGCACTCTCTGCTTCAAAAATTGTGTCTGATGGCTGGTTTATAAGAACCTTTCAAAAAGTGCATTATGCTCCATCCTGCTGATGAAAATAACAGCTTCATTGTGCTTGTTTTACTATGTATGCTTCTTAAATATCTTCAGCTATAGGGTGATTTATAAATTGAATGAGCGGGATATGGTGCTTCTGCATGCACTATTCAAAACATCAGGAAATGGCTCAGTGTTGCTGCACAATATCATGACCACATTGCCAGCAGGAAAAAAAAGATGCCCAGCTTTACATAGCAAAGGGCAGCCTGAATGTTGAGAACACCACAGTCAAGATGGTCTAAAGGATACCCTTTTGTGCTCACTACCATTCACAATGTGACTCTAATCAAGGGAAAATCCTAGAAGTTGACTCCTTTTTTCATCAGTTAACTATTTTGCATGTAACACAAAGCAATTATCATGGCTGTTTTTTGACAAGTGTGAATGGTAGTAAGCACAAGAGGGTATCCTGTGGACTACATATCTTGACTGCTGTCATTAGTTGTCAGCATTCAAGCTGCCCTTTAGTATGTAAAGCTTGGCATCCTTTATCCTGCTGACAAAAGAGGCATGATATTGTGCAGCAATATTGGGCCATTTTCTGTTGATTCAAATCATGGATACAGAAGCACAATATCCCACATGCATAAACTGGAGGTTTTTTGCATAGTTGAATTTCCTGGCTTTTTAAAACAGAACTTTAAGTATACATAAATTACACACAGATTCCAGCAGAAACTTCCCTAATGCAGAATTATCTAGTGTTAGAGGATTCCAGAAGATGGACACATGATCTGTACTATGGTTGCTTGCAAAGGACAGATGCAAGAACAGCTGGATTGTGGCTGTTGTCCCTTTGTGCCAAAATATTTTGAAAGGCTGTTTTTGGACTTAATGAAAATGTAAGTGCAACACATACAATGGAGAAACATATATACCCTTTAATCTCTGGTAAACTAATGTTGCCATGCCCACTTTGCAGAATTCAGCTATGTTCTAATTTCCAAACCCTTTCTTAGGAGAAGACAACCTAAAGAAAAAAAAGCTATACCAGACCAAAAGCTCTATGAACAAGTTGTGTGCAAAGCAAGGCAAAGTGTGATGCTTATATACCACCCCATAGTGCTTAAAGTACTTTCTGGGCAGTTTACAATCTAATTATGCAGGCTACACATTGTTCCCTCCCCCTCCCCCCCCCATGAGGTGGTACACAATTTACCAACCTCCAAATGTTGGAAGGCTGAGTCAACCTTGAGCCAGCTACCTGAATCCATCGGGATCAAACTCAGGTCATGAGCAGAGAGGTCTGAGTACAGTTTAACCACTGTGTTGCGAGACTCAGTTTTTAAAATTATATAATAAGCTGGGAGTTAGGAAAGATTGTCAGTGGACACCAAGGTCAAGCTCATCACTATGTAAAAAAGAAAGACAGGGAAAGACAGGGACAAAAATCAACCCATTTGAAATGTGGTGGTGGAGAAGAGCCTTACAGATACCACAGGCAGCCAGAAAGGCAGAAAAGTTGGTGGTCAATCAAGTCAAGCCTGAACTTTCACTAGAGCAAATATGAGTCAACTGAGGCTATCCCAAATATAATGAAAATACAGAACTGACCAGAAAAGTCAATATTATTGGGAATATTGGGGAGGAGACAGTAGGAAGAGACGAGGATCTAAGAAAGGATGTCTTATTAGGCTGTTAGTTTGCAAGACTTGAGCAGAACGAATGGGAAGCGGGGCGGCGGGGAGTAGGAAGACAGAACAACCTAACATGAGATTATGTTGGTTTGCAAGATCTGAGCAGAGCTGTTAATGATAGGCCATTTTGGATATCATTAACTCATATAGTCACCACACATCTCAAGTGACTTGATGGCACATAACATCTTTGACCAACTATTCTCTTTCAAGATAAGCAAGATTGGTCTTTTAAATTTTTATGAACTATTTTAAATCTGTGGACATTTAGGGTCACTTGTTTCTCCACATGGTGGTAAAACAATTTTACTTTTTTAAAAACTGTAACACAATAATCCTTTTGCAAAACTTCCCCAAGTTTGGCACAGAGCAAGAGCAGCCAGTATGCTACATTTGTGCCAAATTTAGTGCTGATCCAAAGTTCAGTTTCAAAATTATAATTTTTTGTTTGGGCTGCTTCCATTTTTAGAATTGCCCAGTGAAATGGTGATTGCTGCACAATAAAATAGCTGCACTACCGTGCTGCTATAATAAAGGGTTAAATGACTGATAATTGTTAAAACACTGAAATACCTAGGGGGAAAGTCCTAGCACTCCTGTTCCTTTACACTAAGGTTCTGATTTGCAAATGTGAGATATTGACTTTACATTTCTGGAGATGATTAGCTGCCAGCTCTAATCAAATTGAGAAGTAATTACCAAATCAAAACTTGATTAGCTCTTTGCTTCATTTGCTAAAATTATAGTTTATACCGTTTAAATGATGGGGGACGGGATATGTCTGAACTTCGCATGTAGCCTAGTTTACTGCAGTGGGAGATGATACTGGCTCATCTGCTTTAGCACTTTACTGAGAGGGTGGTGTAATATAAATGGGATCTCTGCTTTTAACCGGGCCAATGTCATTTTTGACATTCTCCATTCATCTTTGCATTCTCCAGATTAGACTGTTGCATAGTTTTCTATATAACACTATATTTGAAGAAACTACAGCTGGTTTGGAAGGTGGAATTAGCAGATATTTCCTGGGGATTTTTTTTTTCAAACTAAGATGGCTCATGAACCACTTCCAAGACCCACTTTAAAATGCTGGTTTCATTTTTTTAATTTTTTTTTTTTAATATATGAAACCTTTAATTTTGTGGGTCCTAGGAAAATATCTGAAAAAACACTTGATATTCAAATCAAATGAGCATTTCAAATTGAGATGTGCAATTCTCAAGATATTATTTTCAGTAAAACACTGGTATATACATGTATAAAGTGTAAATTTTCATTAAACATTTTCATCATTTTTAATTCTTGGTAAAAGTAGTGGTATCTGATTTTTCCCCTATAAATAGCATTGGAGATGCAAATAGTATGTCTTGAAGCATAGAAAGCCTTGTCAACCTACTGCATTCATTGTCATATTGGCAGTCTTTACTGTTTTCCCACAAGTAAAGACCACTTTCATACATTGCTGTGGTTTATTAGGGAAATTATGCATTTAATATTCTTACAAACAAATTTTTAGTGTCATGGGATAGTAACTTGACCTTGGCTAAATTTAAAAAATAAAGTTTTTTTTTTTTTCAGTCAGAACTGCTTTAAGGAGAATGTTTCCTTTTTTCCCCTCCCTTATCAGTGACACACATTTTTCCTAGAATCAGTAAAACTACACGGTTGAGTAGCTGATCTAAATGCATAAAAGATGCTGCATATTTATTGTGCAGTTATTGTGCCTTATTGTGCAGTTCTGCAAAAAATAAAATAAAATAATTAAATTAATTTAATAATTAATTTAATATTATTTTAAATTGTCGCCCTACCCTTGAAGTAACTTCACAGTAACCAGACAGACAAGCCAAGGCCAACATTTTGTAATTGTCCTTAATTGGAAATATATGTTGTTTGTTTACATTTGAATGTTCCTGGATGAGGAAAGAGGTTTTCAGTTTTTAACTAGAATGGGCTCAGATCTTTAAGACGCCCAAGGAGGTTCTGTTCTGAAGGACAGCTTTTGGCTCCTGGATATTGTCCAGGGAAGGAATATAATGAACGTTGCTTACTTGTTCTCCTCATTGCTATTCCTTGGTAGTGTTGAAGCTTGTAGGTCGAATAAAAGGTTATTCAGCAAGAACTGTACTAGGGATGGAAGGCAACCTCAGGTTAGTGTCCTCTCTAGAGAGTTCCATGTCAGCCTTTCATTGCACACTTTCATTAAATGTTGCTGTTTGTGCTACATATCTGTGTGTTCAGTATGAAGGCTCTATATTAATCATACTCTGTATGTACAATTTGTGCTGTATGGAAACAGATGTTTCCTGAGACCAAGCTGTACACATATAGTCATGGCCAGAAATATTGGCACCCTTGCAATTCTGTCAGAAAATGCAACCCTTCTCTCAGAAAATTGTTGCAGTTGCAAATGTTTTGGTACTCACATGTTCATTTCTTTGGTTTGCGTTGGAACAACACAAAAAAACAGAGAAGAAAAGTCTAATCTGATACAATCCCACACAGAAACCCAAAAATGCACTGGCCAAAATTATTGGCACCCTGTCTAAATTGTAAGAAATAATTGCTTTTCAAGCATGTGATGCTCCTTTAATTTGTATTTAGCCACACCTGTTGCAAGTAAGAGGTGTGGGCAATATAGTAATCACACTTGCAACCAGTTAAGTTGGAGAAAAGTTGACTCAACCTTTGTGTTGTGTGTGACACTGAGCATGGAGAAAAGAATGAAGTGTAAAGAGTTGTCTGTGGATTTAAGAGAAAAAATTGTGGAAAAACATCGACAATCTCTTGGCTACAAGTCCATCTCCAGAGATCTTAATGTTCCTGTGTCCACTGTGTGCAATATCATCAAGAGGTTTACAGCCCATGGCACTGTAGCTAACCTCCCTGGATTTGGACGGAAGAGCAAAATTACTGAAAAATTACAACAAAGGGTTGTTCGAATGGTGGATACAGAACCCAGATTAACTTCCCAACAAATTCAAGCTGATCTGCAGACACAGGGTACAAAAGCGTCAGCTCGCACTATCCGTCGCCATCTGAATGAAAAGGGACGCTATGGTAGGAGACGCAGGATGACACCACTGCTGACACAAAGGCATAAAAAAGCAAGACTGGAGTATGCCAAAATTTATGTGACAAAACCACAATCCTTCTGGGAGAATGTACTGTGGACAGATGAGACAAAAGTACAGCTTTTTGGTCAAGGACATCATGGCACTGTTTACAGAAAAAGAAATGAGGCATTCAAAGAAAAGAACACAGTCCCTACAGTCAAACATGGTGGAGATTCCAAGATGTTTTGGGGTTGCTTTGCTGCTTCTGGCACTGGATGCCTTGACTGTGTGAACGATATCATGAAATCTGATGTTTACCAAATAATTTTGGGGTGTAACGTAGTGGCCAGTGTCAGAAAGCTGCGTCTCCACCAGAGGTCATGGGTCTTCCAGCAGGACAATGAACCGAAACACACTTCAAAAAGCACTCAGAAATGGTTACAAACAAAGCGCTGGAGAGTTCTGAAATGGCCAGCAATGAGTCCAGATCTGAATCCCATAGAACACCTGTGGAGAGATCTCAAAACAGTAGTTGGGAGAAGGCATCCTTCAAATCTGAAGGCCCTGGAGCAGTTTGCAAAAGAACAGTGGTCCACAATTCCAGTAGAGAGGTGTAAGAAACTCATTCATGGTTATAGGAAGCGATTGATTTCAGTTATTTTTTCCAAAGGGGGTGCTACCAAATATTAAGTCAAGGGTGCCAGTAATTTTGGCCAGTGCATTTTTGGGTTTCTGTGTGGGATTGTATCAGATTTGACTTTTCTTCTTTTTTTGTGTATGTTGTTCCAACACAAAGCAAAGAAATGAACATGTGAGTACCAAAACATTTGCAACTGCAACAATTTTCTGAGAGAAGGGTTGCATTTTCTGACAGAATTGCAAGGGTGCCAATATTTATGGCCATGACTGTATGTGGTTTGCTTACCAGAATTGTAAGCACTGTAACAAAATACCTAAAACTCCTCCTGTGTAGTGTTTTGCATTTGATTTTGAGCTAAAATTCTTAAATGTGTAAAAATATTTGAAACTTCACTGCTCTAATTACTGTAAGTTATGTGCATGCAACAATAAGACAGGCGTTACTGTGGTTTTAACTTCTGCATTATTGTGCAGTTATGCAAAAAATCATACTAGCAAATACACAAATTCTGAGACTACTTCCTAAATTTTACCCTCTCTGCAGGAAAAAAAAACAAAAACAGGAAAACCTTGTGTGATTTTCTGTGTGGGATGATTAAGGACAAAACATAGACTCCTAATTCTTTTCCATTGTTTATATACGTATATACAATTTCAGTAAAAATAAGTCAAAATGAAATATGAAGCCACATCATAAGTTTTTTCTGTTCATAAGTTCACTTGTATTTAAAAGCTGTGTTCATTCATTTAAATACTATGGTGCAATTTGTGGTTTCATAACTTGAAAGACAACATGTCCTACACAGTAAGAAAATTTCCAGTCCAGATCAAAAGGATTAATTTGGTGTTTAAGTTTTTAGCCTTCTAAAGCTCATGGACAAATATTAAGCTAGAAAAGTTGCCTTATTTGAAATTTCTTGTTCTCATTCCATTCACAGTGTTTCATACAGTGAATACAGGAAGCAGGCTGCAATGCTTTGATCATGTGTCTATCTTGTTTGATTAGTGTTTTCATACTATGGAGTGCATCAGCAGGAGGCAGGTTGCTCTCTGGGGTTTTCTAATAGGCAAAGTAGGAAGCAAAAATGATTTTAGAGACCATTTAAGATCAATCATTTTTTCCACTGCCTAAAGTTAAAAAAATAAAGGCTCAAATGTATAGTGGCTGACACCTGATAATATCACTTCTCTCCAGGGAAATGATTGACCAACATCTTTCTTTCTTTCTTTCTTTCTTTCTTTCTTTCTTTCTTTCTTTCTTTCTTTCTTTCTTTCTTTCTTTCTTTCTTCTAATGAAGAGCTGCCCTCTACAGTAATTTGTAAGAAATAAAAGACAATGCCAACATTTACAGTACAATACTAATCATGCTTAAGCAAATCTTAGCAAATTATACCCTTAGCAAATATGTCCCAGTTTTATTCCTTTAAACCAGTCTGGAAACATAAAAATGGTCTGATTTGGTTTGGATCAATATAGGCCAAATCTAATACAGATCTGAATTGAAGGGCACAAATCCAAATCTTTCATTATATCACTGGGGAATTAAAATGATTATGACATTTTGTGTTCATTGATATGTCTGTAACTTCGAGACTTTGAGTCAAACCCTCAGTTAACATTATGCCTGCCAAATTCCACACAAATAGGTCCACATTTTTTTTCTGCTAGCCACTTTTAATTGTTTCCTTTTAAAATGGATGCAACTTTTTTATATTTCATATATATTTGTATTTGGTGATATTTGAAGGAATTAATATTGGGTTTACACATACAGAAGCAAACTTTGTAATTGATTCACCCTGTACCTTTTTTTACATGCATTGCAAAAATGAGCTTGTAAGGCAAATCTTTCTATGAGTTCAACTAAAGTAACATACTACTTCCAATAAATTGAATTGATCATTACTACCTCCTCTTGCTTCTAATAAAACTATAATGTTTTTATTGTTGCTTGCTTTTTTTGGTCTTATATAAATAATGTTTATTTCTTTAAAAATTACAGTGTTTAAACTAATAATCTTGAATACGAGATTCCTTTTTTACTCACCAGCTTTTAAAACAGAGGTTGTATGATAGCTGTATTTTAAAATAAGAAAGTTCACTTTTTGCCATGGCAAAGGACTTATTTATGACATCACTCAACAACAAACATAGTACATGTAAGAAAAACAGTTTGATTTATTTGGGTATATATTATCTGCTGCTGAAAATAAAAGATGACCTCTCAATCTTGCCACCTCCTGGAAGTTTGTAGTCTTATGTGTTTTACTTAACTGGGCAATGTAGAACAATTGTTCTGGGTTAAATATATGATTTTTCTACCCCCTCCCCCCAGGAGGGACTAGCTTTTGGTGTACCATGTCTGATCCTAGAATGCCGCATCCGTGGCCCGGTGCCGGTCTGTGGCCTGAGCAGGACCGGGCTGCGAAGACAGACCTCCCACCCCCCACACGCACAACCCCTTTGCGCATGCGCACGAGCGCCCACACAAGCGCCGCACAGCCATTTGCGCATGCACACGAGCGCCCGCACGCCCACATGAGCACCCTCCCGCTCCTTCGCACATGCACACGAGTGAGCGCGTGCCCGTGTGAGAGAGCGAGAGCTCCTTCGCGCATGCGTGCTAGCGCAAGGGGGTGCCCCACCTTCCCCAGCCGGTCCGCGGGGTTAAAAAGGTTGGGGACCCCTGCCTTAGACCACTAAAAATCAAACATTCAGTATGAGCTTTTGTGAATAAATTCATTTCCTCAGGCCTGCACTAATATCTTAGTGAAACAGAGTGAAACATTTGAAGACTTTCATATATTGCTGTTTGAATTTTAAAAGTATTTAAACTAGTGCTTGACTTATTTAAAATATAGTCCAGTAGTCCTCCATCCCTCCACTCCTGTCTTTTACCACAAGTAACACTTCTGCTATTCTCTTCAGTGCAGAGACCCATTACTGAATTGGTAATTGGAAATGATTACATTTTAAAGTAACTTTCTAAGCTCTGTCTTCTAAGAAGGCTGTTAATGTTGGAATTATTGCACCCTTGTATGTTGCCGTTAAGAGGTTTTGGCTGGATGGGACCTTTCTAAGATTGAGGTGAATGTCAATCAATCCAGTAGCAGCAAATTGTTCCCTCTGTGTCTCGGGATTTTGAAGAGAACCATGCCTCTCTACTCAACTATTCTTTTCTCACTTTTTTTAGTCAGATAGTCTAAAGACAGTTAGATTTAAGTAATCAGTTCAGTCAGTCAGTCATGAAGCTAGTTATTAAGTTCTGTTCATGTAACCAGTTAATACTTCTATACAGAATGCTGTCTGTTTTTGATCTATGCATAACTGTGCGTAAACGGAAGCTTTTATTCTTTTCTCTTACCACTGTCTTTGGATGAATTATTGAGACAGTAAGTGCCAGTTGAGAAGAACTAACTAATAAGAGATGGTCTACTGTGGGGAGACTTGACACTAATTCTGGTCTGTAGGTTCCTGAACTTTAGCTGCTGTGTAGTTAGAATTTTTTTAAGCCATAACATTTCCACACTTTTGCCAATGGTTAATGGTATTGGCCATACCAAGGAGTTTTTAGGAGCAACTAAATTTGCTGTTCTTCTTTAGCTATTATGTCTTATAGCTCTTATCCCATTGTTGTTAATCTACAGACAGATGATGGAATGGTCTGGATTAATTAAATGAAAAACACAAGTGCATGAAATTCATTAAAGACAAGTTAATGAAGTGGACAAATGTGTTTCAGAACTTGAGTAATGTGTGTCACTACTGATGAAGCTTAATATAAAGTAATGATCTGATTTACCTAAGGTGTACATTTATTTTTGGCTATTAGTCAATAGCAGCTCAGCCATAAGATGTGAATTGAGAAGATGTATGAATCCATTAGGTGAAGCTACAGTCCAAGTTTTGCCATGCTTTCTCAGGATACTTTTTACTGAACATGCCTACAGATTGCTGTGTGGCATTCAGGAAATAAACACTTTTGGATCATAGATAACTGGGGGGAAATTGTTAGGGTTCATCTGAATTTTCAGGACAAAAGAATGTTTAGTCATGTCAGGAAAGGTCTTTCAGCAGCATTACTATTTTTCCATCATTTCTAGAATACTGATTTAAGACGCAGGAACATGGGTTCAAGATGCAATGCTCTATAGTTTTGTCCATCTTATTGCCTGTCTCCGTGGTTATTTAATGCTGTGGCATGAAGCCTGGAAAGGTAAAGTAGGGAAATTACAGAGAAAGGAATCTACACAAAGTTAAATTCTGCACTGACGGAAACCCTGTTGCACATCTCAGCTTTCACAATGGAAATGATGTAATTGGCAGTGGCAGAGTGTCATTGATTAAAGGCATCCATTTGTGATTTCAGGATGTGCATGGCTCTCACACAATTCAGTGATAGCACCTGCAACCTGAAATCACAAACACAAAAGAATTTAATCAGCAGTAATCTGCCATTGCCAATGACATCATTTCTGATCCACAAGCACACCCTGACCAAAGGATTTCAGTTGTTTTGTTAAATACATTTTTGCACCATGTGTTTAGACATCTTGTTATTGTTTTTAACAATGTAACTTGCATTAGCTCAGGGAACCAGCATAAACATAGTAATCAAATCTTTGTAATCATTTTTGTATCTTCTTTAAGATATTTTTAGCTGGCTGGATAGCTTTGTGGTTTATATATCTGGCTGCGGAGCCAGGGATTGGAAGTTTGATTCCCCTCTGTGCCTCCTAGAAAGCCAGCCTGTATGGCCTTGAACATGCTGGGTTCCCTCAGAAGGAAAGGACTAGCAAGCTGCTTCTGAGTACTCTCTACTTGGAAAATCTGGAAAGGGTTGCTGAAAATCAGAATTGACTGGATGGCATCATAGTCATCACCACCACCATCAGTATTACATTTTTATTTCTTTTGTCAGGTTGAATAGGAAGATTTTGTATTGAAGTGCAATTTTGTTTGCATTTGCTCATGTGGATTGTTTCTTCTGCAACATCATCTTAGTACAATGTATGTTTGTTTTAACATTTGTTTCCTTGATTTTGAAAATCATTTCCCCCTTCCAGTGCTACAGGATGCTTGGAATTAAAATGGTGGGACACACAATTTTTACCTTAAAAATAGTAACAATCTCATAAACAATTAAGAACATTGCTAATCTAAACCCCAATTATTTTGGTGAATTGATCTGTAACCAGATCTGCACACAGCCCACAGGGATGTGATATTATATCTGAATAACTGGAAAGTATAGTAACATGTGAATAAAATTTCTTCAGGATTGCACTGCTAGCCCTTATAAAGGCAAACATCTCCTTTCATAACAAACCAGATAGTTCCTGTTGATCTTTAGGACATCTTTATTTAATGCACAGTATTCACAACAGGTTAAAAACAGAGCAAATGTCTGCAAACGTCTTTTTATTATTATTTAAAGGCTCTTTGTTGGAATTTAATAACTTCAGAAATAAAATATTGATTCTGTTGTATCTACTTCATAAATTTGTTCATGACTGCAACATATTTCCCACTTTTCTGCTGCTGGTGCATGAAAATGAAAACACAAGTCCTGAACAGGCTATCCATGACATTAAAAACTATGTACAGTTTTGAATCTTGAAGGTCAGCAACTGTGATCGTATTTATTACAGAAATGGCACATAAATGATCAGCATGGCAAAAGAGTATAATCCTAGGTGGAGGTGAAAACAACTCATGAAATATTAGATACTGCACACATTGGTAAGTGGCAGTTTGCCATAAGAAGTGAAGTACGTTGCCTACTTATAGCAAATGGACTGACACAAAAGCCGTAAGAAAATAATATAAAACCTTGAGTTGTCTGTATTGCATATAATACAAAAATACTGTGTGGCTTGAATACAAAACAGGTTTACGCTGAACTATACACAAAGTGCCAGTTTCACCACAATACGGATGTTGTCGATTTGACCTCGAAATGCTCTGTGTTATTCAATCAGGAAACAGAAGCAAACTAATGGGAGAGACCACACCAACACTAAGGATAACATTTCTTGAACTTTTATACTTCTGAGTACTTTGTAAATTTTAGTAACAATCAAAACAGAATTCTTAGAAAATTTTGTAAGAGAACTCTACACTGCATTAGACATTTAGCAACTCATGATTTACTAAGATTCATTTGTAGCATTTGACGCAGTTAGCTATGATTTAGTCCCACAATAATCAGCAGGATTAAAATTTATCCAGTTTAATTTTTGTGGCCCATCATGCCCCGTTATAGAACACAGTGCTCTTCATGTCTACACTGCAGTATGTTTCATTGTGTTCATAGGGGTTACTCAGTGAGTTACTCAGTGAATGTTTAGAAGGTATATGAGAAATATCTATGTCATACATGAAGATTGAATGTGAGGAGTAGTATATGATGGCTGAAATCCTGTTAAGTAATTACACAAATGTCATAATATTTAGATGCAAATCAGTAAGAAATTCTAAACTTTGTAACAGTGACTCAATACTTATACGGCACAATCCAACACAAGAGTGGTAACATCAAATTGATCTCAACAGATCAAAAACAAGTTGAAGTCATTGGGACTAAAAATGGTTAATGTGACTGGCTCATATTCATTTCTTTAATGAAGCGTGGGCATGACCATGGACAATATAACTCTTTGCCTGATAGTTATTTCTTTAAATGTATTTGTATATAATAACTTATGTATTTATAAATATATTACTGAGTCATTGGTCTGTGAATTAAACATTTACAGAATTCTGTGCTTTACTCCTTTTTCTCTCCTCCATTCCTAGCACTGATAAATAATGCAATCATCTGTGGATAATTTCAGGAGGATGGTAAGGAAATATAAAATTCATTTGTGGTGCTTCTTTTTGTATTAAAGAATCTATCATCCAGATTCTTATTTATAGCAAATGACCTAGCATCACTTTGCCACTAAAACTGCCCTTGCTGTGATTTCAGCCTTTTAAGAAGACTGCAGCTTTAGCAGTAGGAGACTTGTTTTGTTTTGTTTTAACTAGTATACCACAACTTAAAACCTTAAAGTGCAGAACCTGACATATTCTATTTATTTTATTTGTTTAAAATATTTTTATCTCACCTTTCTCCTTAAAAAGAAAACAAGGTGGCTTGCATCAGTAAAGTAAAAAAGATATACACATCATTAAAAAGACTATATACAAAGCTAAAAAAAGAAAGTATACAAATAATTAAAAAAATTAAAGTATTATATTAAAAACGGTAAATAAAACCAATAATTAGAACACATTTAAAACAACAGAGCACAACAATCCATTTAAAAACCCCTCTCAGATATACCTATTTGTCACTTGATGTGTTCAAAATTCAGTGCCAATCACACTTGTTGTACGATGTGATTGGAGTTAGGGTTTGGTGTATAGAGCTTGGATTTGATAATTTTGCTGGCAAATGAGTTTAGAATTCAGGCAGCTATTTGGTGATGAAATTAGCATTTGAAAAATGGGTTAGCAAATGAAAACAATAAAGAAAGATTACAGGGAAATGTTAGGAAAACAAGCATAATTGCTTCAGAAGAATTATATGACATTAATGTTGGCAATGAAGAAATTGAAATGGTAAAGGTTTTCTATACCTTGGCTCAGTCATCATGACAGAATGAATATCTTGGTTCAGTCAAACTGGAGACTGCAGCCAAGAAATCAGAAGTCTGAGTCTTGAGAGGGTAAGTGAAGGACTGCAAAAAGTAGAAGAATGTGTCACTGTAGGCCAAAGTCATATTGTATTTCCTTACAATATGCCTTAGAAATGTCCCTTTCTGAAGGACTCTCACTCATTACTTTCCTTAAAGCAAAAGCAAGGTTGAGCTCTTTTGACTCTTCAAAGAAAACCTTTTGACTGTTTTGGTGACCATTCATTGCCCTCCAAACATCTCTTTTCCCATCTTATGAACCTGAAACTATGTATCTCCTTTGGAACACTCTTGCTGGTAAGCCTATTCCACCCACACCCGGTTTATAACAAAGCCACTGTTTTACCGTTTTGAAAGACCTTTTTTGAGGATTAATATTTCAGCGCCTGCAGCCTGGATTCCTGTCAAATAAAAAAGCATGTGGGGCCAACCATTCTCTTTCAAGATAAGCAAGATTGGTCTTTTCAGTCTATTAGATCATTTTTAAATATGGAGACATTTACGTATAGACACTTGTTTCCGTACAGGGAGAACAGTTTTACTTTTAAACAGTTATAATTCATAAAGTCCTTTGTTCAAATTTCTCCAAATTTGGCACAGAGCAAGAATATACTACTTGCTACATCTGTGCCAAATTTGGTGCTTATCCAGTTTAAAAGTTATACTTTTGGGGGGGGGAACCCCACTTTTAGAATTGCCTTGTAGAATGTTGATTTGTTCTGCTATGCAATAATAATCTCAACTAGACAGAAACTTTTTCCATAATGACAGCCCCTCCCTTGCCAGATACATAGCATTTCTCCTTTCCTTTCTTTTTATCACATAGTAAAGTAATTTCTCTGCCATCCCTCTTCCCTTATGTATGCCTGATTTATTTGCTTTTATATTTTATAGTGGTTGTTTTGTTGTTGACTTGTTTAACTGATTTATTGTTGTTTTTAAAAACCATATTCTTCACTGTTGATTAAATTGAAAATTGATTTATTAATAAACAGGAGTAGTAGTACCATTTGTTGTCATTATCATTAACATACACTTACTTTTGTGGATATGTAGGAATGTATGGCAGCATTCTTAATTAAAATATATCATCAGTTCCTATTCCAATCTGAGCAAACTCAGACACATTTCCCATTCATGCTTATTTTTAAATGAGTCATGGCAGAGAAGAATCCAACTCTCTGAACTTACACTTGTTGTATATATGTGCCATTTATTCCAACACATTCAGACAGGAAACAGTTTAGCCTTTTCCAGAAATAATTTTAGTGCTTTTCTAAGTTTAATTAAAGGCCTCGCAAGAAATGTTGATAGGTAAATCTGCAGATCTTTACTTAAGTAATTCCACCTACTGAAATTCTAATTATTTGATGGCAGAGTTCTCCCTTAAGCAATACTTTCATCTCCCTTATTTTCTCTATTTCTTTAACATAAACTGCCTTTTAAATATCATAAGGACTATTTCTTTCTTTTGAGAAATGGAAGCAAATCTAATTAGAAAATATAGTTTACAATAGTTGGTTGTCAGTATGTACTGATGCACAGATCAATGTCTTCTTAGTCTCTTCCTGTCCCCCTTGATGAATAATAAAATCTGTAATTTTTTTAAACAAATGTAGAATAAACAGTTTTGTTTTGTCTCTTAATTGCATCTGTAAGTATGCATACATACACTGTTGAAAAGAACAGAATGTACTATAGAGTGAATTGTGAAGAAGTGGGCTACAGCCCAAGAAAAGGTGAGTGGTTAGATACATCAGTACCTGGCTACTGTGGAAGAAGTTGAGAATTTGATTCTCTTTTGTGCTTCCTAGGAAAAGATTCAGCATGCATAGCCTTGGACAAGCCACATGGTCTCAGAGTGTCCCTAAAAGAGGTAGTCCAGTTTTGAATATTTTATGCCTAGAAAATCCTGTAAAGGGTTGCCATTAATCAGAATCGAGGCAGACCTGAAAGGAGAGAACAAGGAACTGGGCCTTCTCAGCAGTTGCACCCCACCTATGGAATGAATTACCGGCTAAAATTCACCTGGCCCCCTCCTTGGCGTCTTTTAAGAAGCTTTTAAAAACACATATATTCTGTCAGGCTTTTCAGAACATGCTAACTTAAGAACTCTTTGGTTGTTAGCCTTTTAATCAATTGCTGCTGGTTTTAACTTCATTTTAATATTTGTTGTTGAGTTTAATTTAGTTAATTTAAAGTATTTTGATTATGTCATTTTATGTTATTGTTGCTGCTTGTGAACTGGCCAGAGTGACTATTGGTCAGATGGGTGGTATAAAAATCAAATAAATAAATAAATAAATAAACATTTGCTGTTTCTGACAACTCACATAATCTCAGATATAACTGAAGAAGAAAGTACTTGATTTCACTGATGTGCAGAATGACAGGCTACAACCAAATCTTATTTATAACAAAACCCTTTGAAATTGATGGCCAAAACCCTGTTCACAGTTACACAAACAGCAAAACTTTTGGAATGAAGTGCCATAAATTGAGAAACCTCTGTAGACGTCTGTTGCATAGTGAGTCATGCAACTTGGTGTACAACAGGTAATGCCTTTGGAGATTTCTTAACTTAAGGCAATTCACATCTAAAATTTATACCATTTGAATAACTGCACAATGGGATTTCAGCCAATGAAATTTAACTAATGAATTAGAAAGCTTTAGGATTACACTGTAAATATTCAAATTTCTTTTAGTGCTATATTGTGCATGTCATAGAAGTCCCCAGCCTTTGGCACATTTAAAATTGAGAGAATATTAGGCAGATGTTGTGTATCACCACTGGTTCTCTGTTCCCTAGAAAAAGAAACAAATACACATTGGCCAATCCATTCGTATACATTGTTGTTGTTTCTGTTATGTGCTATCAAATCACAACTGACTTACAGCAACTCTATTAGCACTTTCAAGGAAAGTGAAATATTTTAGGAGTGGTTTTACCAGTTCCACACCCCTAGTGAGTTTCCATGGATGACAAGGGATTTGAACCCAGGCCTCTTGCATACTAGTCCATCATTCTATCCACTATATCAGACTGGGTATCCCATTATATATATTATTATGTATCAATTTAAATATACTTCTTTGTTTATGTATACTTATTTTTATGTTCTTTTGGATCTAGTAGATTTAAAATTGAATTACCATGATTTTATAAACATGTCATACATCATCCTTAAATCAAATGAATATTGGGACTGTGCAGTATAAATCAGATCTTGAACTTTCTGTTGCTGTTATTCAATAAAATATTGGTGCAAGGCATAAAGAGTCATGTACAATATTTTTATTATTTCATCAAAGGATGCAAATGAAACTACCATGAAACTCTTGGTGGGTATATGGGCTTTCAAATGTGGGGGATGGGGTGTCCGTGATGACAACAATGTAAATCTAACTGTGCTTTGGGTCCTTGTTTTGGTTTGTATCTGTGTGTGAGTTTGGCTGTGCCAGGGAAGTACCAGATAGGTAACTGTCATGGTACAGTTAAAGGAAACAAATGTGATCTGTGGCATATGATCTGTGATTTGATGATGGCTTTCCTGTGTGTGTAAAAGTTGTGCAAATGCAAGATCCACTCTAAGTGAATACTCTGTGGTCAGAATCTTATCAGATGTGCAGAGCATATAAGCAATCATGCAAGTACTTTGCACTATCTTATCATCCAGTATGCAAGAGGTGGGAAAAAGTGAAAGTGAGTGTCCAGTAAAGGTATTACCCACTCTTACTTATGGAATAAATATGAATGTAGTTCATTAGAAATGTCTGTATCAGGTGCTTGCCTTCTTTTGCTTTTGTGCACAATTTCCACTACCAGCAGAAATCTATGAATTTTCATGATGCTGGACCCCTGTCCTAGCATGTTCGGTTTGTTCGGGTTGTTTACTGAGAAGTATTTGCATTAAAGTACACCTATTTCACTCTACATATTGCTTGTCATTCTAAATCTAATAATATGATTAGAATTGTTCAATAATATTCTGTCTCAGCGCTTCAGTCATTTGTGATACATTGTACCTGTTATTAAGCCCAGCTGTTGATGTTTTTGAATAACATATTTCTAAATTATTTTTATATTATGTTTTTTAATAACCCTGCTTCTGAATTATCATGCCTTGCTTTCAATGTATTTTTAGATAATTAAAGACTCTCTTTATGTCTATCCAGGTTGTCTCTTTTATTTCCCAGAACACACAGATGTGATTTCATTTATGTTGCTCGGGGGGTCTAAAGTTGATAATCATTTTTCTACATCTGCCCTAATCAGTGTCTTCTGCTATATATGTTACACATCCCTTATCCCTTGACTTATTTCATTAACATTCACATTCTTAGTCATGTGTTATCTTCCTCTTTTATAGGTTATCCCCCACTGTATTCATATACAATGTGCACATTTGCTTTCAATTTGTATTATTATTATTATTTGGAATACAGAACAGTTTTCACCTTCATAACTTGCTTACAATTGCTATTTGCATAAAAATGTGTTCATAACAAAGATAAAGATATCCTGATATATTAAATGAATCCTTGCTAACTCAACACTAGGTGTACAAAGTCACAAAGTAATTGACTTTGGCCAATAGATAGCTTATTCACATGGTGGTATTTTGGAACTTGAACTTACACACTTTCTTCTCTGTATATCTCCCAATTCCCTCAGTATAAACAGAATGAATCTTCAGAGAGTTGGAATGCCCTGCATTCATGTAAAGACTGTTAGGAAAAAGGATCTGATTACCGTGATCCTCTAAAGGACTACCCAACTGGATTGCATTCTCTTCCGCCAAAGGTGTGGGATGCCCACTGGTCCTTAAAAATGTCCCAGTGTGCTTAATTAAGTTTGGAAGATGTAGATTACACAAATGCTCTCATCCGTTATATACTATTACCTTTGACTGTACTTTGTCATAAATCCTTTCCTTGCTTTTTTAAAGCTATTCCTTAATTAACAGAATAGTCAGTAGTAACACTATTGCATAGCAACAGTCTCACTGTGGGAGTGGGGTATGGTAATGAATTTTAAGAAATTCTACAGCAGAATTAAAGAAGCTTTTAATCTATTATAAGCCACTTGTACCAAAATTAATTGGGATTTTAAAAGGTTAATTACTGGCACATAATTTGCCTATTACCACTACATTTACTTTGCCCTTCTTCCAAGGAGCCTGTATTTTATCATCCCAGCCCTGTTTTACCTTAGGTTGTTCACACTGAGAGGTAGAGACTGACTCCAAATAAGTCGCCTGGATGAAACAGGGGCTGAAGTTAGGTTTCTTCTGTATTACAACTCTGATACCTTGTTCACTATACCACATTGGCCACAGCTTTAGATCATTACTTTGATACATAAATGAAAAACATTTTGGAATGCTCAGTGCTGTATTATATTACACATGTGATTTATTTGTTTTAAACCAATTGTATACCAATCTACTACTTCTCAAGTGCATTAGCAAATTGCCATGCAAAATCATGTTCATACAAGTGCTGCATCTATTGAATGCTGCATCTATTGTCACAAACTGATTCTAATTTATTGCATGACAAATTACTGTTCTCAGATACAATTGCTTTCCTTTCATTCAGTCTTTATTTTGACTAAATTTTAAAGGTATAACCTCTTTTAAAGTTGGGCTTTGCTTGGAATATTCAATATCTCATTTTAATAAACAAATTCAAATGCAAATACTATGGCTTTAAAAAATGAAGTGCAAATGCCACACTCATGACTGATGGCAGCTTTTGATCATGTATCTGCACAATAACACCTTAAAAAGGAACAGGCTATTTGGATTGGCATCGTCAACCTCATGAATTATTTAGTTAGCATTGCATAGGAGTCTGTTTGAAAGGAGAGCTGATGAGGTTTTTACGCAGAAGGTTATGTAGGACTTGCATGTTTGTATTGCCCAGTGCTATTTATGCTGTGTCTGCTTTGTCCCAGTGCTAAGGGCTTTTGTTAAACAGAAAATTGATTACATGCCTGCATTTCATTAAAAAGGAGCTTGCAAGTTCAGTGTTTTCCCTCTTTGTCTTTTCTTGTTTCCTTCAAAAGGAAATGTATGATATATTAATATACACCCCCAATGTAAAACATGAATATGGTGAGCATGTTGGTATAATTTAATGTACTACCCCAAGACAGTAGCTATGCATCTGGTTAAATACCACAGAACATATGTTCACAGCTGCAGATTGCTACAAATAGCTGTGTTTTGGCCTCACTCCTGCCTGCAACTTTCTCCTCAAATTCTGCCTTTCTGATCGCCTGCCTCTCTCTCTCTCTTTCTCTCTCTCTCTCTCTTTCTCTCTCTCTCTCTCTCTCTCTCTCTCTCTCTCTCTCTCTCACACACACACACACACACACACACACACACACCAGATTATATTGTGTGTCTGATACGAGCAACACAATGGCATCTTGGAGTGATGTTTTTGTTTAAGATAATGAGCCAAATTAAATAGTACCTATTAATATTTTCTTTGTAACGAGGTTTTGATATTTTTTTATGCAGTTTAGTTTACTTCAAATCATCTTCATGGTTAGAAGAATGGGAAATGCCACATCCTGTCAGAGTTGCCAAGAAACAAGTTAAAGCTGTCAACACTAATTCATTCATCTGCATTTTTAAGCAAGTCTTCAGAGCTTCCCCCCACCATTTAATGAATGAATAGCTGCTGTTGTACTGTGTGAGAGCTGGTTTAATCTTCTACTGTGAGAGCTATGCAGAAGAGAGAAAATGAAATAAAATAAAAACAAATACAGGAAGTTTCAGACAACATGGGTGTTTCACCTATATAATTTTTACTCTATAGTTATACATGATTTAACTTTTAACAGTGAAATCAACACTGTAACCTAGCTCTGAAGATGGGTCTCAAAAGATTATCTAATATATTTTCTGAAACATGAAATCTTTCGCAGTCACCAAAACTCCACATTCCATTCATGTGCATCAGAGTTCTTCTGAATTCCCTGTACAGGAAGCTCTGTATACCTCTGTTCTTTTAAATTGTGTATAACGTGGGAGAAAGGGAGGTTGTCAAGGGAATTAGAAAGGAAATCAAGAATGGGCTTTTCCTTCTAAAGAGGAGGCACAACTAGAACTAGTACATTTGTGGATAAAATCAACTTAAAGAAAATCAGCAACAGGCATCAATATTGTGGGATGCAAGTTACTGAGAGAAGGAATAAACTGAGAAATGGGAACACAGAATATCTGAAAATTCAAAGGATATTGAGTATTGTGAGGGTTTGGTTGGATAGTCAGGCAGTTTTCCCTTATCTCTTGTCATTAACTTCATCAGACAGATGCCATTTGCAGTTGTAACGATTGAACATTTATTTTGGAACTATTGAATAAACAATTTTCATCAACCTGAACATAGTCTTTCTCTCCTCCCTCCAAACGGGGTGGGAAGGGGCTTCCAGTCTTCCAAAATGAAAGGATTCCCAAAACTCAAATTCCAAGGGCCCGTCTGCTCGGCAGGTGACCATTCTTTTACTGTCATCCCTGTCTGTATAGGCAACAGGGGCATGGATGCCTCTCCCAATAAATCCTCCCACTTGGGCCGCTCTCCATGTTCCAATATCTCCCAGGTCCTCTTGATTCTGACCTCTTCTTCATCTCCCATGCTTGCCATTCCCTCCTCCCTTCTCTCTTGCTCCACCTTTTCTTTTTCCTCTCTTAATCTCTTTCTCCACTCTCTTGCCTCAGCTTCTCCCCAGTATGACGGTCTAGGGGGAATCACCGCTCTCCTTCTATGGTCAGCTTCCTCTCTGGGCACCTTAACCTCTCCCACTTATGGGTCCAAGTATCTTGTAGCCAGATCCATCCCCAGCCTGGTGGCAGTGATCCTCCCTTCCTTATCTCTTCCCCCCTGCCACTTTTATCTCCTCCTCCTCCTTTCTCCCTTTTCCCGCCTTTTCTAACTGTTCTCCTCTTACTCCCATCCCCCTCAGACTCTGGGACAGTTCTTCTTTTTTAAAAAAAAAAAACATTTTATTAGTTTTTCAATCTATCTACATTCAATTTGTGCTTGTTAAACATCATCTTGGTGTCTTCTTAGTTGTCCCTTCAAAATCTATACATTTTTTAAACATTTAAACCGTTCATGTGTGTATTTTAGTATACAATATTGGCTACTATCATAATATTGCTCTCATAGTATACAATGTGCTCAAAATCCTCTAATAACATACCTAATAAAAGTAATTCCGGTTCCAAATCTATATAATTTGAGGTGATTTAACCGACAAACTTTGTATTTTATACCAATAATAACTGAGTAGGTTCCTAACACATGATAGATGTGTTAAAGCATTTTATACAGCATTTTAAAGCATTTTATATTTTATATATAATTGTTTAGCCATTTCTATCTCCACATTTTCTATCATGTCTATATCAATATCATATCTAATGCATGTTCATTAAGTACTATTTGTTTTGCCCCATCCTTATATCTAGCTTCAATTTACCTTAAAAACCACTGTGTTATGCCTTTACCCTGATTAGTGATCCCTTATTTCAGTTTAATTCCCTTTTTAAATATATAAGATATGCCCCTTTACAATTCCAGAAGTTAGGTATATACATGCTTTTCAACGTTGAGGGCCACCTTAATATTTTTCCTTTTTTCATCTTTCTAAGTAACTCCTTCTCTTATTTGTCTTTTCACAATTCTTGTTTCTATCTCTCTAAACATTCTGCAATCCCTTGTGTCATCTGAAAACATTTTATACACTTGATCTATCTCCAATAGATCTTTATGTACTTGGTCTATCTCCAATAAATCTTCCAGGCTATTTTCAATTAATTCTGCTGATTTTCTCCCCTTATCTTCCCTTAAAACCCCCCTCGGCTCCAAGGGTAGAATTAAATCTCCTAGATTTTGTCCTCTAGTTTCCTCCAGCCCCTCTTTTGATCAGCATACATCATCCACCACTTTCTCATTTCCTTGTTCATTATTCCCTGTCTCCTGTTCACTGTAGTTCTTCTTCAACTGCTCCTTGATTAATTTCGCCTCTTCGTTGTGGGATCTCACTATTTCTAAAATTGCTTGAAGGATAGATTTTGTTTCATCCCAAAATTGTCCTTGTTGTGACATTATGTCCCAGATGTCAAAAAATTGTATTCCAAGTGAAAGATGTCCAGATGCTTAAAGTAATCAGTCCAGTTCCATCAATACCTGCTTCCATAGGTCCATTTTAATGAATTGATCATTGTGGCGATTGCCCCAAGCCACACCTGTCAATCAGATTCAGGACCTCATTTGCATGAGCCTATGGAAGAAGTGGAGGGGCGGAGTCAGCAAATATAAGAGGGATGGACAGTTAGAGATAGAGAGATTTGGCAGTTAGAGAGAGAGATAGAGGGATAGAAGTTGAGAGATTGAATTTGCAGAGAGAGAGAGATAGAGAGTCAGGGAGATAGTGAGAACGGATATTAATATATAAGCTGGTCAAGATTAATAGATAGAGCAGGTGGTGATTGGTAATGTGATAAAATATATGGCACCTTAAGGATTTGATTGTACGCACTGAATAAATAACATAAGATCTTTGATTCTGATTTAACTTCATACACTTTAATAAATCTTAATAAACAAGTTCTGTTAACAGCAAACTGACAAGTGGTTGAATAAAGTCTATTACATTGTGGATTAAGGAAATCCACTGGTGGCAGTGAGAAAGAGGGAACGTCACAATTGGGAACTGCTGGTGGGATGACATAGCGTGAGTCCTTTGTTTGAGGAAACAGAGGCCACGTAGTAAATGTCACAAGTGGATCCCAAAATTGTCCTTGTTGTGACATTATGTCCCAGATGTCAAAAAATTGTATTCCAAGTGAAAGTTGTCCAGATGCTTAAAGTAATCAGTCCAGTTCCATCAATACCTGCTTCCATAGGTCCATTTTAATGAATTGATCATCTTTAGGGTTAAGCTTGAATCCAGTCTCAGACACAGAGAGTTTTCCCCGCCTAAAGGCTCAAGGTCCCATCAAGTTCAGAACCCAGGATTCAGTTTTGAAGTTCTACTTTGGCTGGATTAGGCTTTCTAGGGTTAATTTATCTGTAGTTCAGTTCCGTCCTCAAAAAGAAAGGGAATTCCAAACAGCCATAAAGTGTTCAAGGTCATTGATTCTAGGCTTTTTGCCAACACCTTAGATAGCTGTTACAAGTAGCATAAGCAAGTTTAGTTTCCCAGAGTTGTTACCAATAATGTTTTCAGGAGAGAGATTCTTAAGTTTATAATGACAAGAGTAATACCAAACTTCCTTCCTTTAAGTATAATTAAATGTCTAATTAATGTCCAATTTATCTTCCTTGTGTCTCCCTGCTTCTCCTCCTCTCTCCAGATTCACCGCTGCTCAATCAGTGGTGAAGGGATAGAAAACGCTATTTCTGCCGTAGAAATTGTCTCGTCCAGGGATAGTAAATCAATACAGTTAAAACAAATATTTCTCACCCAGTGGTAACACAATGTTAATTAGGCTGATTTATTGCTTCTCCATTCCCAGCTGCCAACGACTTGCAAGCAAGCTAGTTCAGCTGCTTGTTTCCGCCCGCTGGTTGGTTGGGAGTTTCCTGGATCAAACGTGGGTAACTGCCATTCCCCTGTGATCAACAGGCTTCTCCCCCATTTCACCACCTCTTCGGGGTGGTTTTAACCCCCTGGGGGGTCCCAAACAGGTTGGAATTCAGCCCAGGGGATGGAGCTCTGTCCTCCTGCTGCTGTCTCATCGCAGCATCAAGCCGGACAGTTCTTCTTCTGCCCCCTTGAGGGACTCCTCAGAGGTTTCCTTTGGAGGCATCATAAGTCCATAGTCCCCTTCTCTCTCATTCTCCTTTGTCGGAATGGACGGCGCTCTGGCGAGAGGTGACTCCATCTCGCTTCCTGCCTTACAAATATATAAATGAAATGTGAAAACATTATATCATACATCAGACCATTATGCAAAGCAGTTTGTAAGAACTTAACTACTGGCATCGCATAACAGAAGCTAAACCAAGATATTTTGTTGCCCTCCCAAAAAGGCAAATTGCATCACATCCAAGGCCACTCAAGTTCTTTGGGTTCTTTGCTTATCTGGCCATAATACAGTCATTATTCCCTTTCTCTGGCATTAGAAATAAAACAAGTAACCAAAAATTTGCTGGCCTTTCATTATATTTTAAATCATCCTCTTGCAGCATGTGCATCTTTCTGCCTAAAATAGGGCTGGCCAGGGCACAAGAAGATTGAAGAGTGGTATAAGAACAAACATGGAACATTTTACACTTAGAAACAGCTCAAAAATGAATTGGCTGTTTTCTATGGAGTTGAATGTTTGGGTCTTTTCTATAGTGTATTTAACACACTATATTCTGCTCCATCACACAGGTAAGCACCCTATTGATTTAAGTTAATTTAAATTCGCTCATCTGCTCATTACAATTAGTTGATTTATCAATTTGTTCTCAACTCCACTGCATATGGTTCCTCTTACTCTTTATGGAACAGTAGTCTGCCTTTTGTGTGAGTTTTGGAGAGAATTTTATATATTGTTGTTCGTGGGGTGTTTGGCAGAGGACAGATAATAGTCTAATTTATCAAAAATTGCCAGTATCAAGTGAAGTTTTTTGAATTTGTGATCATTGAACTGTATCCTTTTGCAGCAAATACAACAAACTTCTTTTGAAAGTGAAGAATTTTCAACAATAGTTTTATTTAATAATAAAATATATATATTGCACCCTCCGAAATCCTTTAGGGGCTAAATTAGTTCCATGATCTCAGTCACTAAACAGTTTAAAATTTTTATTTATATCTTGAAGTGCTTGGTTCTTTTGTTTGGAGAGGTTTAACTTCCCTTCAATGTGTTATGAATGATACTCTGATCACCCAGAAGCTATACAGAAAGTTAAAATGTCCAAAACCTTAAAGAATTAGCTGTTGAATGTGCCATAGAAAAGACCAGAGTAATTGTTGATAAAAGTGTCAGTCTACAACATACAGCTTCATCCTGATGGAAAGATATTGAAATGATGGACAACATGACAAGAACAAGATAAGAAACTTGATTCATAGTAGATACATTGAAATCATTGGAATTTAAGCTGGGAATGATTATAGCATAAGTTATTAATTTATTTGTGCCTGCACAAAGTACAGTGGAACCTCTACTTACGAACATCCCTAGCTACGAACGATCCAACTTACGAACAGCTCCGGCCGCAATATTTTGCCTCTACTTGCGGCCGGAGCCTCAAGGTACGAACGGAAAAAGGCAGGGGAAAAGGGCGGGAAATTTAAATTTGCTAACTGTTGGTGGCGAAAGAGGCTGCTTCTTTGTAGCTCTTTCGCCCCAACGGTTAGGAAAAGGGAGGCTCAGCCTCCCGGGCTTCCAGCGCTGCCACGATCGCCGCCTTCGGAGGTCTCCCAGGGGGTCCCCTGCCGCCATTGGCTTGCCCTGGGAGACCTCCAAAGGCGCCGATCGCGGTGGCGGGGGACCCCCGGCAGGCCTCCGATGGCGGCAGGGGACCCCCTGGGAGACCTCTGAAGGCGGCGATTGCAGCGGCGGGGGACCCCCGGGAGGTCTCCCAGGGCTTTCCCACCACCATCAGAGACCTCCCGGGGGTCCCCCGCTGCTGCAATCGGCGCCTTCGGAGGTCTCCCAGAGCTTCCTCCGATGGCGGGTGCGGCGGGCGGCGGAGGTGACCCAGAGCCAGGAGGCTTGAGCCTCCTGGGTGCTCTGGCGGCGGGCAGCGGGGGGCGGCAGAGGCAGCGGTCGCCCAGCGCCGGGAGGCTTGAGCTGGCCGGGTTTCTTCGGCCGCTTGCCTCCCGGCTCGCCTCCCACTCACTCCTCGCCGCCCTCCGCCATTTGAATTTGCCTCCATGGGCCCACGGAGGGTGGCGCAGAGCAAGCGGGAGGCGAGCCGGGAGGCAAGCGGCCAAAATCTGGCCAGCTCAAGTCTCCCGGCGCTGGGCGACCGCTGCCTCCGCCGCGGCCGGGGGTGAGCGGCCAAAGCACACCGGCCAGGCTCAAGCCTCCCGGCGGCGGCGTTCACGGCGGCAGAGATCGCAGCGGCGGGGGACCCCCGGGAGGCTTCAGACCGGTAAGGTGCTGCTTTTTTTCTTTTAATTTTTTTTTTCTGTGTGGGTTTTGGAGGGTAGGTTTGGGCTGGGGGGGTATGTTTCTGTTTTTTTTTTTTTTTTTTTTTTTTTGCAGTCCCAGCGTGGGACTTGCTCCAATGTTTATTTTTGGATTTGTTTGTTTTTTGTTTTTGTTTTTTTGCAGTCCCAGCGTGGGACTTGCAATGTTTTATTTTATTTTATTTTAAATTTTTTTGGTATTTTTTTCTTCGGCCGGAACAGATTAATCGGTTTTCAATGCATTCCTATGGGAAATGGTGCCTCTACTTACGAACATTTCAACTTACGGCCACCGTTCCAATACGGATTAAGTTCGTAAGTAGAGGTTCCACTGTACTGCTAAGTATGGGTCAGACCCGTAGATTACAGGCTCAGGGTTTCTTTGTCTGGATCCCAGTGCATTAAACTATTTTAATGTGAAATAATAAACATCTGGAGCTATTTCCAAAGCAGCTTACAGTGATAATTATCATCCTGCCTATAGTAATGGTACCTCAGACTTGGAGACACCTCAGTTTTTAAGAGGTATGTGTATGCAAGCACAATCACATCTGTATTGCTACGCTTAAGAATCAGAGCATAGACTACTTATTTCTTTTTAAGACCTCCAAACTGAACAGTTGGGAACTGTTCAAAGACTACTGTTGCCTTCAACAACATTTCCAGCTTTATTAAATGCAAGATACTATGTGGGTATTCTTTACATATTCTTTGTGTCTTATTTGGATGATGATGAGAGAAGTCAAATATGCAAGCTAAAAATGCAAGGGACTGATAAATGGGATAGGAATCCACAATAATTTAGATGTTGGTGTCTTTCTTCCCAAAATTTGAAATGGGAGCAAAGCTGCCCACTGCACAGAAAGCCAAGTAGTGAAGTTGTGTGTGTGTGTGTGTGTGTGTGTGTGTGTGTGTGTGTGTAAACTTTATATATATATAAAACTTTACTAAGCATTATTACTCACTTACGTATGCACACACATTGTACCTTTATTGTTTCTGGCCATAGGCCTTTACAAAGGCAGACTTACATAAAACGATTAAAACAAAAGGATGCCCCAGGGGTCAAAACCCAATAAGAATGTCAGAAGTTCAATGGTCTTGGTTTGATAGGGAATGTAAGGCCAAGAAAAAAGAGTTGAGCAAAGCAGCAAGACAGACGAAATGGATTGGCACTGATGAAGCCACAACTCTCCTGCAACATCTTCGGAGGGAATATAAAGCCTTTCTTAGAGGGAAAAAGAAGGCTTATTACGTTGATAATTGGAAGTCTCTGGGCCAGGCCCTCATTGAGGGTAATGAGCCCAAGTTCTGGAAGCAGATAGAAGGAGGCTTCTCACAGAAACCCTTTGAGACTGCCAACTCCATTAGACCAGAAGTATGGGTTTCCCACTTTAATCATATCTTTGGGGATAGTATCTGTACTACCTCCATACATGTGGTTCCTTCTAATCTCCCTGAATGGCCACCTGTTTCCCCCGTAGAAATTGTGGACTTGATCCTAACTCTTCGGAAAGGCAAGCCTCCTGGCAAAGACATGATCCTTGCCGAGGTCTTTGCTATTGACATTGAGTGGTGGTCCCCCATTTTAGCCAGTCTATTCACCTACATTAACAACACAGGAAACCTACTTACAGTCTGGCAAAACAGTATTGTGGTGCCAATTTTTAAGAAAGGTGACCCCCTAGACCTCAGCAATTTTAGACCTATCAGTCTTCTTAATGTGGCCTCGAAGCTTTATGCTAGATATCTCTTGAATAGGCTTCTAGATCGGTACAGCAAACACTCGATCATCTTTGAAGAACAGGCAGGCTTCAGGGAAGGCAGGAGTACAATAGATCAAGCCTTTGTCCTACATCGTGTAATAAGCAAATGCACCAAACCATCTTACAAAAATTTTTATGCCGCCTTCATCGATTTCTCATCAGCCTTTGACCTGATAGATAGAGATTGACTATGGTGTAAACTGGCTAAAACATTGATAGGAGACTCCTGTGACTTATACAGCAATTACACACACAAAATATGATGCATGTACGTATTGGTCTACAAGGAGCTCTATCACAACAGATCTGTATTAGGCATGGGGTGAAACAAGGGTGCATTTTAGCAACCTTTCTTTTCAATTTCTATATAAACACTTAAGTATACATTAAGTGAGTAAAATACTTAGTAAAGTAATGTGTAAAATTATATTGTCCAATAGCAATGCAAACCTTGAGTCTAAGGTTCAGAATTATTAATTTTGGAGACTGTAAACACTGATACTGTGCTTTACTCAACTATTTAAAACAAACGAACAGTATTTTTGAAAAAAGTGCATGGAATAATTCCAATATCTGACAAACTATTTCAACATGGAAGTGAGAAAGTTTGCTCATTCATAGAGAAGAAATCTCCATGTGCATCAGACCATTTGCAGACCTCTGTAATTGGTTTGATATTTCCTGTATTACCTATGTGTATGTACATAGGAAAGGTTTAAAGAATACAGAACATTTGCTTATGGAGTAAATGTCTTTGCTATGATGTACACTGATTTCATCCAGCTCAAGTTCCTGTTCTCTTTTCAACAAATGTAGATCGTCTCCTTTGAGACAGTGTGCAGTGTAATGGGCACCGTATTGCAATGAATATAGGAACCCATTGTTATTTGTGTGTGAGGGGGATGATAAAAACATGAGCCTTAAGAAAGAGTAACCTTGTACTTTGCAGCCTCCCCTACAAGTTGAAACTTTCATCTAACTTCACAACATTTTTGTAAGATAAGAAGTTTTTGTGGTTTTGTTTTGTTCCAGTTTAAGTTTGATCCCTGATAAGCTCTTTTTGAAATAAACTGCTGTAATCCAGGAATGAGTAAAGATTTGAAACCATACAATATATTCCCTGGTATCATTCTAGGTCCTAGAACAGTATTTTATCAGCTAGAGAATATTGGGTCTCAGGCATTAGATCAAATGTAGAGACATCCTCATCATTAAAACTATATGCTAGCCAAATGGAATGGGTAGAAAAAATGGTAATGGGTATAAATAGAGTCCAGTTCCAGTGAGGGATAGAATTGTGTATCTAATATTCATAAACTGCAGAAAGGAAAGCTTTCAAAACATTTTCTTAGATTTTTCTCAAGCCATTTACTTTGATTCTGTTGATGTCTTCCTAAGGAAGTCAGAAAAAGAAAAAGGAGAATGTCCCTGCTGCTTTAGCTCCTGATGTTTCTCACTCATCCTATCATAATGTGTGTCTTTTCATACGTGTGCCTATCTCTGCATGAGAGTAACACAGGTGGAAAAAAATATTTCCAGTTTGCAACATTCAAAGAATTCTGTTGGTCAGTTACCCTGATGTAAATGTGTTGGAGCAAACTGCAGCGATGAATTCCCACTCTACCAGTGTGTGAGTCCATGCACGATGAAGGATGCACGTGGCAACTTTTTTTTTACCAGGAGTAAGTCACCACTTCAGTCTATACTGTCCAATTTAGGCAGGCATAACTAATCAATAGAATTCTGCCCATTATATTTTAAGTAATATATTACCATGTAAATCACACAGTGCTGTGTAACATAAATTATACGTATGTTATAACTATCACAAAAAACTTCTGTTCTGTAATTATGATAACTGCAAGGAAGAGGAAGAGGAATGTATCCAGATTTTAATTGTGTTGTGGGCATCTTATAATTAAACAGAAATGGCAGCAATCCATTGTCATATGAAAAAGAATACAGTGGTGCCTCAACTTACGACCATAATCCGTTCCAGAAGATGGTCGTAACTCGAAATGGTCATAAGGCAAAGCACCATTTGCCATAGGAATGCATTGAAATGCAATTAATCCGTTCCGGCCGAAGAAAAAAATCACCCCCCAAAAAATCACTGCAAGACCGGTCGGAAACGCGATTAATCCCTTCCAGCCGAGGGGGGGGGGGGGGAAGAAAAGCAATCAACTGTGCAAGACCCATTGCAAATGCAAACAAGAG
Source organism: Intellagama lesueurii (assembly GCA_037013535.1). Lineage (NCBI taxonomy): Eukaryota > Metazoa > Chordata > Lepidosauria > Squamata > Agamidae > Intellagama > Intellagama lesueurii. The sequence continues at coordinate 49,194,139 of JBAJHW010000003.1, read as the reverse complement.
AAGGCAAAAAGCAATCAAGCGTGGAAGACCTAATGCAAAGAAAACAAACCAAAAACCAATCAACCGTGCAAGACCCATTGCAAATGCAAACAAGAGAAAGCAAAAAGCAATCAAGCAGATCGTGCAAGATCAGAAATGGGGGGGGAAAACTAAAAAGCACACAAACTCCCCAAGACCCATCGGAAATTGGGGGAAAAATCCAAAAAGCAAGGGAAACCCCCCAGAAACATAAACCCCCCAGCTCAAAACCACGCTGCAAAAACACCCAGAACAGTTTTTAAAAAGCAGAAAACAGCACCTTACCTTACCAGGCAGCCCGAAGCCTCCCTGCAAACACACACACACGCTCTCAGAAGCAAAAGGAGGCAGTTCCAAGCCTCCTCCTCCGACGCACACTCTCTAACTGCTGGGGCGAAAGAGCTACAAAGTAGCAGCCTCGTCGCCACCTACAGTTAGAAATTTGAGTTTCCCGCCTTTTTTCCCTGCCTTTTTCTGTTCGTAAGTGGAAGCTCCGGTCACAAGTAGAAGCAAAATTTTGCAACCGGAGCTGGTCGTAACTCGAAATGGTCGTAAGTAGGGGCGTTCGTAAGTCAAGGCACCACTTTATTACATTTGTATTCTCAAAGGCTTTTTTAAAAAACAACACCGAACTGAAGAAGAAAAACAGCCACCCACAAATAAAGTATTTCTGCCATACATCAAAGGGGTCACGGACTGCATGGGGAAACTTTTTAAAAAACACAACCTACAAACAGTATTCAGGCACACCGCAAAAATACAACAAATTATACGGTCAAGAAAGGACAAAAGGGACCCCCTCACCACTACAGGAGTATACCGGATACCTTGCAGTTGTGGCCAGGTATATATTGGGACCACAAAACGCAGCATCCACACCAGAATCAAAGAACATGAGAGACACTGCAGACTGAAACAACTGGAAAAATCGGCAGTAGCTGAACATGCCCTGAAACAAGCTGGACATGAAATTCTATTTCAAAACACGGAAGTATTGGAAAACACCAGCAATCATTATGTTAGACTTCACAGGGAAGCCATTGAAATCCACAAACACCAGCAGAGCTTCAATAAAAAAGAAGAAAGTTTAAAACTTAACAAAGCCTGGCTCCCAGCACTGAAAAATACAGCCTGCAAAAGGTCAATGAATTCTACTCAGCCACAAGGGCCGGTGATCACTGCACACAAAAGACCAGCTAATGACACTCATCAATCACAGTGACAGGACATCTCCCCCCTTATCACAACAATACACCCATAACAAAAAAACACCCTGATCACCATAGTCACTCAATCTCCTGAAAAGGACCAAAAGCTTAACCCAACAGCTATAAATACTCAAGTATCCCACAAACTACACCAGAACACAGACAGAGTTCTAACTCCTATCCTCTGAAGATGCCAGCCGCAGAGACTGGCGAAACGTTAGGAAGAAAAACCTTCAGAACACCACCAAACAGCTTGAAAAACCTACAAGAACCAATATTACATTTATTTATTTACTTAGCTTAAAAGCCGTTCTGTACTTCTCTTTATTTAAAAAGAGGTTTACACCCGTAAGGGATCAAACAGCAGCTCAAAGAATAAAATAGTGAAAACTATTAATTTATGTTATAAAATATCTTTATACTGCTTTTCATTTAACAATCGTGAAGTTGGAACTTTAACACAAACAGAGAAGAGGGAGAACTGAAGGATATGCAGAAACCATAGACCTAAATCCTATATTTAAAAAATTTAAAATTCTCATGCCATATGTGTGCTTAGTAAAATTACATGGTGGTGGGTTTCTAGGCTGAAATAGCCTTCCTACTTAGGTATAAGAAGAATTCTGTTCACGGTCCTCTGTACAATAGAGGACTTTTTCTAATGGTGATGACTGCTGATGCTCTTTTGTTTTGTGCTTTGCATTTGTCATGGCTCTGAGTGGTAAAATACAGTGTTCACTCCTAAGGTGGCTTGAGTGCAACAGGAACTAGACATAGGATAAGGCATTTTCCTGTATCTGGAGGTTTTATGCCCACTTGAACATGAGTAATAGTCCAGTCTGCTGTTGTTGTTTAGTCGTTAAGTTGTGTCCGACTCTTCGTGACCCCATGGACCAGAGTGCGCCAGGCCCTCCTGTCTTCCACTGCCTCCCGGAGTTGGGTCAAATTCATGTTGGTAGCTTCGATGACACTGTCCAACCATCTCATCCTCTGTTGTCCCCTTCTCCTCTTGCCTTCACACTTTCCCAACATCAGGACTTTTCCAGGGAGTTTTCTCTCCTCATGAGATGGCTAAAGTATTGGCGCCTCAGCTTCAGGATTTGTCCTTCCAGTGAGCACTCAGGGTTGATTTCCTTTAGAATGTTCCAGGGGACTCTCAAGAGTCTCCTCCAGCACCACAATTCAAAAGCATCAGTTCTTCGGTGGCCAGCCTTCTTTATGGTCCAGCTCTCACTTCCATACATCGCTACTGGAAAAACCATAGCTTGGACTATGCGGACCTTTGTCGGCAAGGTGATGTCTCGGCTTTTTAAGATGCTGTCTAGGTTTCTCATCGCTTTCCTCCCAAGAAGCAGGCATCTTTTAATTTCGTGGCTGCTGTCACCATCTGCAGTGATCATGGAGCCCAAGAAAGTAAAATCTGTCCCTGCCTCCATATCTTCCCCTTCTATTTGCCAGGAGGTGGTGGGGCCAGTGGCCATGATCTTAGTTTTTTGGATGTTGAGCTTCAGACCATTTTTGGCGCTCTCCTCTTCCACCCTCATTAAGAGGTTCTTTAATTCCTCCTCACTTTCTGCCATCAGAGTGGGATCATCTGCATATCTGAGGTTGTTGATATTTCTTCCGGTAATCTTAATTCCGGTTTGGGATTCATCCAGTCCTGCCTTTCGCATGATGTATTCTGCATATAAGTTAAATAAGCAGGAAGACAATATACAGCCTTGTCATACTCCTTTCTCAATTTTGAACCAATCAGTTGTTCCATATCCAGTTCTAACTGTTGCTTCCTGTCCCACATATAGATTTCTCAGGAGATAGATAACGTGTTCAGGCACTCCCATTTCTTTAAGAACTTGCCATAGTTTGCTGTGGTCCACACAGTCAAAGGCTTTTGCGTAGTCAATGAAGCAGAAGTAGATGTTTTTCTGGAACTTTTTGGCTTTCTCCACTTGAAGATGAGTAATAGTCAAGTCTGCTGTAAATACCTGTAAATACAATGGGAATGGGTCCCATTGGCATTAATTTTTGTGCCCTGTACATCTAGGCACATTGATTTTTCTGGTATTGAGATATTAGGAGTATCTTTGAAATAGCAACGTCTGAACCTCTTTGTCAGTTCTCAGATAAGCCTTTTTACACATATAGGTTATTTCCAAATGTTTAAGAGTGGAAATATGAATAAAGAGTATCCAAAACAGTATGTCATACCCAGTACCTTATATTAAGACTATTGAGTTGGTAATTAGAGTCTAATGCTTCCTCTAAATGGGCATGCACATCTCACAGTTTTGCACTCAGTGAGAAAAAAGGAGGAACTAAGCATGCCATGTTCAGGACATTAGGCAGAGCTGTGCCTGACTAAGCCACAAAGCCTTTCATCTGAGGTCTTAGCCACATTTAGGTATTTGTAGGGCCTACCAAGTGAACTCCTGTAATTAAGAACTATGGGATTTGTAGTTCCTCAAATCCCTTGCCTAGGAAAAACTCTTGTTTCTCCTCATTGTCTTCCCCAGATTACTTTGTGTGAGCTGCCCCCTCCAAAAAAATCTCACATGAAATCTTGTGCAGAATCCAATGGGATTTCTTTGACATTTCATGGTGATTCCCTCCCGCCCCCTCAGAACAACTTCAATCAACTTATGCTTATTAAAATTCCTGCACAAGATAGCATCTTTCCTGTGTCAAATTCCATGGAAAGTGCAGTGAGCTGCCTAGAATTTGGTGAACTAATGGATAATAGAGTTATGGTTTCAACAGTGGAAAAAAGTTTATTCAGTGTGAAAAAACTCTCTATATACCATGTAGGCGGAGCGCTAATAGGAACCAGTTCATTTCACTGGGGGGGGGGGAGGGATTTTAATTACCATTTCCATCTAATTAGATTGCTCTGTGAACTTTGACAGTTGAATTGCCATTCGACCATCCCATCAATTGAAACATTTGCAAGTATTGAACATGACACTTATATAGCACAGATGACACTAATATTCATTTAGAATGAATACGCAGAGAATTATAATTTGACAAATAAGCCTTGTAACCTGACCTAATTCCAGTTATATTTCCTTTGCATGTCCTTTATTCAAAGTTATTGTTTCCATGCCCTGTGTTTAGCACAAGCACTCAAATAGTGTTATATCTTGTTTTGGTTGTGGATGTGCCTCTTATTCTGTTCTGAATTCACCAAACATGACCTTAGGTTGAGATTATTAGAGTATGTCAGATTCAAAGCTAGTTTGGATACCCAAACCTGCAAAGCAGGTAAAGTAAGATCCTTGCACAACATCCTTGCACAATTTATCCTTGCTCTGACATTTCTGTGTGTAAGATTTCATCAGAGTTAAGAGATGCTAGATCAGATCTTAAAGACCAGATGTCACAAACTATGAAATTCCTATGATGATGATGATGATGTTGTTGTTGTTAATAATAATAATAATAATAATAATAATAATAATAATAATAATAATAATAATAATAATAATAATAGAAAATTATGGAACTGGATGAATATTCAAATTATATGAATTTCAGAGCACACATCAAAATTACCAAAAAGAAAAGAAAAAAAGGTAATGTTTCAAAAACTTAGATATTCTATCCAGGCTACAATTCTTTAGTCACTTTTGTAGAGCAAGTTCTATTGAACTTAATGAGGCTTACTGCTGAGCAGATTGCATTGTTAAATGTTCATCAAAAAATGAAAAGAATTATTTTTAACTTCCATGAATATGGCTGGTAAATCTCTTCAATGAACAATAGTAACAGGTCATGGACATAGGTGAGGTATCTGGCCATGCCACTTCTCAGTCACTAGCAACCAAAGGCAACATAAATCCAAGCCCTACTCTTACATCAAGCAGAAACAGAGAATTGAGATAGGTAATCTTCAAAGAGGGATAGATGGGTGGGTGAAGAAGTTGCAGTGAACCTTTGAAATTTTTACCTAGCTGACGGGTGAAAACCACTGCGTTTTGATCCACCAGAAGCAGATCCTCCTACAATCTCACCAGCTGCCTTCTGACTGGCCAACCTTGGCCATAGGCCATGCATAATTCAGCCTGGTGTACAGGCTTTGGGTATGTGACTCTATGTAGAGTAGATGGTGGCCAGCCAGCACTGTGCTCCCTTTTCCTACCACATGAGAAACAGAGCCAGGCTGGGGATCTTAGCATGTTATATCCTGTCTTATTTCATTTTCTATGTTGGGTTTTGTTCTTGTGATACCTGAAACGAAATCAAAACCTCAATTTCCACTATTAAAAAAATACGTTGACAGAATGCTGCAATAATTTTACAGAACATTACTGAGGGTAGGAGGGGATAGGGATTATCCCAATATTAAATATTTTTACAGAATCCATGGAAAGGAAAGCTTTAGGTTTCTTTTCATTCTTTCATTTGTTCGTTTGTTCTTTTTTGGAAACAGATTTCTGGTAGAAGTGCTTACAGTCTTTAGGAAAAAAATGTAGTAGAAATAAAGGGAAGACTTGAGATACCTAGAATAACTTTTATGAAGTTGAATAAAATGTTGTGTAACAAACAGCTTAATATATTTTTTGAGACTGAAGATGTTAAGTGTCACATATGGTCAGCCCTCCTAAATGGATGTGAGGTTTGGATTATTAAGAAGGAGATACTCAACAGAATAAATATTTTTGAAATGTGGACATACAGAAGAATCCTTCACATCTCGTGGACTGATAGAATAAAGAATGAAGAGGTACTTCATGGGATATGAAAACAAACAGAAATAGAGTGGCTTATTAAGAAATGGAAGCTTTCATATCTTGGACACATAATTCATCATGATAAATATAATATACTGCAATACATTGTTGGAGAGAAGATTGAGAATACAGATGAAAGGTATAAATTGGATTTGGTGAATGAGTAATATCAGAAACTGTTCAGGCCTTAATACAGAACAACTAATCCACACAGCAAGAGATAAGTACAGATATACCATGATGGTAGCCAACCTCAGCAACTGAGACAGCACTCGTTTTGAGAAAGAGAGAGTAACTCTGAAGTTATTGTTTAATAATTCTTAGGATAACAATACTGCCATTTGACTATTGGTATCATTAATGGTGGTGAATATATTTTTGCAAGTGCCGAGAAGAGATCCTTGTAAGACTTGCTCAAAAGTCTTGTAGATAGGAGTGTATTGGAAATGTCTCTATTATTTCTCCATTTTTAATTATCTCCTTTGTCATTTCCATTTCCAGTGGTGTTTCAGAACTAAGAGCATATTCACAAAAGTACAAGAGCTATTAAGGAGTAAGATTAACTGCAGTGAGACAAACAAGGGAGGGTGCTCTAGAAGCATTCAGTGCTTGATAGGTTGAACACAGCTTTCTATGTAGTTCGTATCATAACATGAATCAGGGTGTTTGAGGCAATTGTGATACATGCAGACATACATATGCTGTTGTGGTGCCATAGAAAGGATGCTACTGTGTCTACTGTTGTAGACTATTTTGCTGTTGCTGCAAAATGCATAATTGGCCAGTGGTAATTTAGGACTATGAGTGGAGGTTCAGTGTGAAATTATAGTTTATATATATTTTTATTTACATAAAGTTGCCTGTATGACTTCATTATCTTTGACATCACATGAATATTTTGTAAACATGCCTCCTCATGGTGGGTCTAACAATACACAAACTCTTCTAATATAGAAATATTTTCTTTTTAGAATGGCAACACATTACTTTGGTGTAGAACAGGAGTTTTCTTAAGGCTTGTCTACAGAGTATTTCCTTTTCCTCTTGTTTTCTTTCTCTTTTTTTTGAGATGGATTTGTGTTTCTGTATGTCTGATTTTTTGTTGTTGACACAGTTCAAGATATGATAACAATGATGATGATGAGTAGGAAGAGAAGATTTTAGGAGTCTGTATAATCTGACATGAATTCACGCTTGCTGTATTGGTATCAGGTGTTATAGCAAGTATAGCTGACCTTAATTAATGTGGAGTGAAAAGTACAGTTGGATAGTGTTTGTGTTCTTGGCCTTCAATAAATTAAAAGGTTCATGAAAATCGATTTATTGATTGGGAAGTGAATGTTCTAGTATGTTATAAGTGAGGGCAGGAAGTGTCATATAAATCATATCCAAATCCCGTCTTATTAAAAACACAAAAACATGCAAATATCTATATTTGTATATAAATGAAATCTTAAGAGTATATTTGAGTGACTTTTTAAAAAGTGAAATAATCTATATGTTAAAAGGAACTAATATGCAATGCAAAACCTGGGAATAATGAGTTAGAAGTACCTGTAAAGAGTTATTTTGGTGGTAATAATAATCACGAAACACTGTCCTTTTAGTATGAAATTGTCTTAGATGTCCTAGCACAACTGGATCTGTTGGCCCAATGGCTGTACTGGGTGAGATCCACAGACAGGTTTTTAAAAAAAAGCAAGGGAGGAAGAGCAAAGGGGAGGTGTTCTTAGCTCAAACTCACTGCCACTATGCTGGTGCAAAGTTAGATTTGGGTCAGAATAGTCCTAAGTAATTTCCATCATCTCTAGGATGGCAGAGGTTTGGATCCACTAAAGTCTCTGCAGGCTTAATGGCAGCTCAACCAGCCCTCAGCTGTTGGCTAATTGGGGGTAGCATACCTAGTTATTTTACCAATACAGTGTTGTAACTTTATGAAACTGTAGAACTATAGAGCAGCTTTACAGGCACTCAGAACTTTTAAAGCAGTGGTGATTCTTGTAGCCGTTAGGTGAAGTCATATAGATTCTGTGCGGCTTTAAGCCTGGGTAGAAAGGGACAGAGAGAAAAAATGACATTTGTTTTGAGAAAGAAAAGATCAAAAAAAGAGAGGGGGGAAAAACAGTCAATAGTCAAAATAGCTGGGGCAGATGCAGCTTCTGTTGGATTTAGGGGGAGACTTCCAAGGGTGGGGATACTATCTTTTGAAAAAGTCAGGCAGGAAGGTCAATAACAATGTGCAACAGAATGGCTAAAATCTTGTTCGTTTAGCTACACTACGTAAGGTGGATGATGTCATCAGCAGCAGTGATTTTTGTTTGGAGGAGGAATAAAAATGTTGTACACTTTCCATAGGTCCAAAAGCTCTTGTAAGACCCCTTTAATTGTGGAAGATGTTGGAAGCCAAGGGGCAAAGGAGTTGCCTTTAATTCTTTTACCAGCAATGTCTGTTTTCATAAATTAAAGGCTATGCCCCATCCCACACACCCCAACAGGTTCTCCACAATAAAAAAAAGATTCCATGGGACCTTTTGGACCTTTTGGGGGAGTCAGAAATGTTTTATTTTTGAAAAATTGCTGTGGTTGATGACATAATCAGCCTTACATGGTGTCATGTATGGAACAGGATTTTTGTCAATGAATTATTCACACTGAACTAGGGTCTTTAAAGATAGTAATCCATTTCTTAGGAAAACTAACAAGAAGAAAATTGTTTCCTATGCTGATATAATATTCTCTAGTAGTACATAGCTGATTCTGTACTTTTAATGTTCAACGTATTTTTACAAATTCTGAAATTTGCCATTTTGTGTTGGTAGTATGATTTATGGCTAATGGTAAATGTCACTGTCACTGACAGGCAACTTTGGCAAGTGGAAGTAATTCTAAAAAGTTATGTTGTTAGTCTTGGCATATAATAGGTGATGGAAAAAAATCATAGCTGATAGAAACAGGTCAAATACTTGCATTTAGATTTTGTCCACCTTTAATCCATAGTGAAACTTTCTCAATATTCTCAGTCAGAGCTTCTGACTAACTTCTATCTGTTCTCTTCTCCTCTTGCAATCTTTACCTTGGTCCCAGTGGCTGCTACAAAGAGCAAAAGTAAAGGTGAGTTTCCAGTTTCATTCTTGATTTACACTGCATGGCTTTGCAGTACATTTCCTGCTGTGATTGCAATTAATTATGCAGATCAGATACTTTCACGTATATTTTTAGCATTTGCATGCTTTGGCTGCAAAATTCAATACGCGGGTATTTTTTTCCTCTCATTTGGAATTGATCTATATAACTGTTTACTTTGTTTTTCCCTCTGAAAATAATTCAGAATTCATGTGCATTTCAGAATGACAAATCTCATCTGAAAATATGGTACTTTGTAGGCAATTGCTACCAAGTTAGAATTAATTATATTGCAACTAGGTGCTCTGTTCATGGTATCTGTCTTATTTGTATTATCTTGTACATTCTTGGCTGTTCAGTTTTTAACATTAATCAGACAGGGCTGCACTGTTTATAGAATGCCACACAACATACAAAAATAAATCTGATTATTATTTGCATGGCAGTGACAAAGTGCATAATAATGGGGGGATGAAAGCCAGTAAAATGGGAACAGGACGATTTAAAGCATGATGCTAACAAGAAATTCCAGCATTTTCTTTAATTTTCAAGAATAATATAAAATAAGCGTATAACATAATTCACTTCTGGTAGTGAAATCTTGCCATGTGTCAACTTGGGAGTAGGAAGCTAATAAGAGATCAACCCTAAGTAAATATCATCCTTGAGATGTTATCCAGCCTGTCTCCATAACAGGGACTGAAACAGTAGCATACAACAGCTCTGCAGAGCAGATCACTATTATGCTCCTACTTCAGTTTGGAGACTGTGCTGAGAGATAGTAGGGTTTCTTATGTACTGTTGAAGTGTAGTGCACTGTTAATTTTGCAGGTCAGAGTTGAAGCTGAGTTCTTTTTGTATTTCCAGTCAAAAGTCATCTCCTGTGTTTACAGGGAATGATCTTAAATGGCCATCTCAGACCACCTCCCAGGTCAACAGATGCACTTAATTCACGCATATACACACTGAGATAAATCCTTTCAACTACAAAACTATTCTCCTTCCTCTGTGTGAGAGTGAGCTACTTTGGTGGGCAAGAATGATTCTCTCCCCCCCTCCCGCAGAATAGCACTTCAGTGCAAATGATACAAATTGTATTTTTTTAAAATACTGTAGCTGCTGCTTTGTTGCATGGACTTTTATGGTTTAAAAGCACTGGGCTTTTTTGGCATGTTTAAAAATAATTTTCTGTGTTTACTCTGTGTGTTTGCTTTGCTTCTCAAAGGGAAAGTTACTATTTTTGGTAAAACATAGTTTATCTAAATTACCAATATCCTGATAATGGGGGGAAAACAAACCACCTCAGAACCATTCCCTCTCTCATTCTCACGTGGAGGTGAGGAACTGTGAGTCTTGACAATTTTTCAACAAGAAATCAGGAGACCCTATTTTGACAAGAACAATGAATTAGCAAGTATTTGTTACATTCCTAATGGAGACTGGTTGTACTTTTTAAAAGCCTAAGATAAATTAATAAATATGCATAAGGGAGGACCCACATAAGAGCAGGAACTCCTGTATGTGATGCTAGCCTTCTCTCCATCCCTGTAGCAACACAGTCAGGTCATGCTATCATGCACAATGATTGGTGTTCTATTTATTTGAGCCCAATCTTTATTTTTAACTCTTCAGTCAGAACAGATTCCCAAAAAACCAGTAATAACACATCCCCTACTCATAGGCTTATAATCTAAAAGGCACAATAATGAGATGGGAGGGGAGAGGGAGAGACTGGGATGGAGGAGAAAAAAACAAACCAACAAACCTAGGTACTGGCTAGAGATGGGGACGAATTGCCATTTTGGCAATTCGTCCTGCTTCGTGATCCATCAAAGTTGATGAAGCATGAAGCTCCCCCCCCCCCATGAACCGATGAAGCACGAATTTATTTGTCGGTTCATGGGGGGTTATACAGCCAGAGGCTGTCTAAAAAAAAAACCCTGACCCCCCCACCTCTGCTGCCGCCCCCCCCCACCCCTGCCGCTGATCCACGGGGGCATAAGCAGATAGGGAATGAAGGGACGAATATAAAAGGGTTATATTAGTTGCTTCGTATTCGTTGGGGTCTCTGGACTCCAAGAATACGAAGCAATGAATATCTGATTAATCAGGGCTCATTTTTATATTCGTCCCCATGTCTAGTACTGGCTCGTGGTTTCAAAGACCTCATCACAATCAGGAGTAATAAAAAGAAATCAAGAAGCAGAGCAATTAAGTATTGGTAGTCTTTCTGTAGAACATATTGAGTCTACCTACTTCACTTCAATTTGTATCTACCAAACTACTGTTAACACCAAATTTAGATTGATTATATAAGCTAAGCTTGGCTGAGTCAAGTTAGTATGGGAAACCACTAGGAAATGTTAGTGTTCTTTTAAAGGGCTAGAGGAAATCCTGCCAGATACTTTGGAGAGCTGCTGCAAACCAGAATTGATAGTGGTCTAATTCAGTATATGATAACTTCCTATGTTTCTTCCTGTATTCTTATCTTCCTCTTTCTTCAGAGGATACCCTCTTGTGCTCAGTACCATTCACGTTAGTTAAAAAACAGCCCTGACAATAGCTTTGTGTTTGGGTGGGAAGTGGTTAACTGATGAAAAATATTAGTTGTCTTCTGGGATTTTCTGTTGTTTGGTATCACTTTGTGAATGGTAGTGAGTGCAAGAGGGAATCTTGGCTGCTGCCATTGGTATTGTCATCTTTCAGGCTGCCCTTTGCTATGAAAAGCTTGGCATTTTTCCCTGCTGGCAATGCGGGCATGATATTAAGCAGCAATTTCAGTCCATTTCCTGGTGTTTTGAATCATGGATACAGAGGCACAATAACCCACATTCATAAACTGAGTCTTTTTTTGAAGAATTTCCTGGCTTTTTAAAATGGACATTTAAGTATACATGCACTACACACAAATTACAATAGCAGCTTTCCTCATGTAAATTACCCAATGCTAGAGGATCTCAGATGATCATGTGATTTGTACTATGGTTGCTGAGAAGGGCAGAATTAAGAACAGGCAGGATATGGCTGCAATGCCTCAATGCCAGAATATCTTAAAAGGGCTGTTTTGGATTTAATGAAACAGTGAAGCAAAGTGAGTAAGTGCAACACATAGAACAGACAAACATACACACACTTTAACCTCTCAGTTGAACTAACATTGCCATGCCTGCTCTGCAGAATGCAGACTAGAAAGATGTATTCCAGCTTCCAAACCCTTTCCTTTTGGTAAGAAAAGCCATATTGGACCAAAAGCTCTATGAACATGTTGTGTGCATGTTTTCCAAAAGATTTCCCTTCACGTTTTGAAATTAAAAAAAGGAAAGGCCCAGAGTTAGCAAACATTGTCACTGGAAACCAAGGTCCAAATCATCCATACTATGTAAATGAAAGACAGTGAAGAATAATGGGGTGTGTGTTTTTCAACTCATTTAAAATATGGTTTTGAAGGAGAGTCTTACAAATATCACAGACTATGAAAAAGGCAGAAAAGTGGGTTCTGAACCAAGTCAAACCTTAAACAAGTTTTGAATATTTGTTCAGTGTTCTTTAAAAAATATCTTTTAAAATATTTTTACAACCAGACACAGAATCCCTTTGCCAGTACAAATCCTTATTTGGCCAGGAAGGAGTTAAAAAGTTTTCCTTCTGACAATCAGCTAACTGGTTCCTGATTAAGAAGGTAAGAAGTTCAGATTGCTCCAGACCTGGAGCTGATTTCTCCTTTGAAGACTTGTACTTCAGAAATTTATTATCCGAAATTTAAATCAAGAGAGAAATATATACAATTCAAAAATTGGAAAAGAATTGGAATTTATAGAATAAGAGACCTATTTGACATAGGGAAGCCAATAACAATTAGACAGTTAGAGGACAAAACAAAGGAAATAAAAACTAATTGGCTACAATTAATACAGGTAAGAAATTTGGCAACTCAATTATACCAATGTTCCGGACCTATGAGAATGCTCACGGAACTAGAACAATATAGTATAGAAAAAGATAGAAATAAAAGGAAGGGAATAACTTCAGTAATATATAAACATTTGGTTGAGAAAGCATTTCCCAGGGGTATGGGATCTAAAATAACATGGGAAACTAATTTGAATATCAATATATCAGAGAAAGAATGGACGGAAATATGGACTACATATCCATATAAATATCAGTCAAAGCGAAAGAAATGGTTTTGAAGGTAGTCCACAGATGGTATTGGTACCCCACAAAATTACACAAAATTAATGGAGAAATCTCAGATAGGTGCTGGAGAAACTGTGGAAGTAAAGGCACACTAGAACATATGTGGATCTCTTGCCACAAAGTGGAAGCATATTGGCGGGAAATAATTAAATGGATAGAAACATTGTTGAATCAAAAAAATAATTAAAAATTAAGCTTTATTATTTTTTTCTGTATTTAAGGACAGAAATGAAAAAATATTCAATAAAGACCTAATTGTATATCTTATTGGTGCAGCAAGAGTTGAAATTGCACAAAACTGGAGAAATGCTCAAGATCTTTCAGTACAAAAATTTGAGAACAGAATCTGGCAAATGGTCCTGATGGAAAAGCTGACCAATCAAATTAAAATATATAGAGGGGAAATAAAACAGGATAAATTTATGAAAACCTGGCAACCATTATTAACATATGGAATTAGCTCAAGAAAAGAAGAATGTGATATGGGAAGTAATTTGGATTGCTGGCATGTAATATTTTAAAACGAATTAATTAAGTATGTTAAAATATGAACTAGTGGATGTATAAAGAAAGACAAACTACTGAAATAATGTGTAAGTAATGTGATAGTATTGTACTACAATTCTAACTTGCATTGTCATACTATGGATGTTAATAAAATAAAATAAAAAGACTTGCACTAAGAACTTGGTTTCAGAAATCCTGAGATAATATTTACTGTAGGGGCTTAGGGCTGGCCAAACCCAACCTCTCTATGCTTTTGCAATACAGAAATACTTTGAATATACCTTACAAAATAGTATACATAGTAAAATATTCCTTATTGGAGGACTATCAATTCATTACTTTCTTTAAATTAAGTCTGGTTTTTAAATTTTAATTTTATTCTTCAAGGAAAACATGTCTTTTGATTCTGTGATCTTTCATTGCTTTCCATATATCTCCTTTCCCAGCCTTTCAAGACACGCAAGACTGGTATTTTAAATTTGTATGAACTATTTTAGATCTGGGGACATTTAAGGCCTCTTGTGTCTACATGGGGATTGGTAAAACAGTTTTACTTTTTAAAAATCATAATTCAAAACCGCTGTGCCCAGCCACCCCCAAATTTGTCATAGAGCAACTGCACACTGTCTGCTACATCTTTGCCAAATTTGAAGTTGATTCGTTCTGTTGCACAATAACATAAATGCACTACCATGCAGGTATAATGCAGTTTTTGAAGAAAAATAGTATAATAGTTCAAAGCTGTAAAGATAAAGCAAGGAGGAAGAACTGTGGCTAATTCTTAGCTACAGTTCTTGAGCTGGCATTAATATTTTCTAATCTCTGTGTGAGAAAATCTTCCTGGCCCAATCCTATTTGTGCACAGTGACTCTGATTGATGGTAAATATACTCCATAATTTCATATTGCCATCTGTATGTTCCGTCTATTTATCTATACAGCCTCCCTTTGGCTTATATTGTGTTTCTTGCATTGCCGCTGAGAATATTATAAGTTTAACACCTTTTCATTTGGCAGATATCCTTTCTCTTCATGTGTTTCCTCTGATAATTATTATTATTTCCACATGTATCCATTCACCATTTAGCAGATTGTATATCAGAAGGCACACTGAGTGATTTAACTCATTTTTGATTTAGATAACTTTCCCTTCAACTGTGCCTATCAATTTTTGTAAAGATAGAAACTTTGCTTTTATTACTACCTTCCTGCTGATTTTTATAAATAATAATAATAAAGCCATGGGCACCTCATCTTTGTTCCCAGTGGTACCCCACTGACCTCTTTCAAACTTGAAAAGCTTCTTTTGACTGCTGTGCTTTTTAGTCACATCACACTGGCACTTTTAGCCTACTGTGTCCCTTTTCATCTGACTTTTGCCCCCCCCAAACTTAAAATCAATTATTAAAATTTGTCAGATTGTTGTATTATGCTAAAAATAAGCAATGTGGTTCCTTACTTAGACCTGGGTAACAGTTGACTGTTGTGGCATTTCTCTGATAATAATTATGATTCAGTGTTAATTCTCCTGAACAGATGCAAGAAACTAACCTTTCAGCATTACTTATTACATTATTTGTTTTTCATTTGTTTCTAAAGATGGCTAAGATATTGTTCCATATAAAAAGTTACTCAATACATTGCTTGGCTATAGTTTTGCTGCAGTTACTTTTCAAATTGAAAATAAGTTACTCTTATAGTTTCCCACCAGTCAGTCATAGGAAATTATCCCCCCCCCCCCCAGTATATTAATGAGTGAAGGCAAGAGGACTATATACATACAATGCTAGGTTAAAACACACTGTAAAGTCACAAAAAGATTAAGAGCACACATGTCCTTAATTACTTGATTTTATGAGCCAGAAGTAGAAATAGACTGAAAGTGTTAAATGTATTCTACAGTATTTTGGAAGAAAAGGATCTCAGGATATTGTTTGTTCAGAAGACAATTGTGAAATTAAAATGAATCACTTTTGCTGCCAAGTGGAACTTGAATGATTTCTGAATGCTCTGAGAGATCTAGATTAGGGATGTAAACCTTCATTTATTTATTTCTTGCAAGTGAGGACAAAAACATTCAAACATTTTCTCCCTGCTGGGTGAAACTACAAGAGTAATTATTTCAGCACTTTTTTTTGAAAAAAAAAAAGATGCACTGTTTTGCCCAAAACTGTGTTTTATACGCAAACCCTTGTGTGTACCTTTTGGCAAAAAAACCTTGAATTTTGCATAAAAGACAATATTTTAAATGCAAAACACATTTTTGAGCAAAAACCCCACTCACCTTGTAAATGCATTTGGTTGGTGAAGAAAAGCACCAAGCTCTTTCTTCTCACATAGGAACAAAGCATCTCTCAGTGGTTGTGCAGTTTTTCAATAGTGTCTGAAAGTGTCAAGACACCCCTTTCTGTTGAAGGTGAGAAAATGTGTGAATATGTGTTACAACCTTCTCCTGAAACTTTTGTTGAAGCCCTAGTCTCACTGTGGAACTCCCAAGTGCCCTTTCTAGCAACATAGACCCTGGCCAATCTCCTAATATTTGCAAGAGCTATGGGCTGATGAAGCAAAGTAGACAACAGCTTCAATGTTTGGGACAGGTCTCCAAGCAAATACGATTGAACACATCGGTGAGAGAATATAATCTTGGTTATCATATGACAATGACCACAAGAAAAAAAAATGCTTCCTTTGCTACTATCTCTGTGTCCCCAGGTAGCTGTTCATCAGGGCTGTTGTGGATGTTGAAAGAGCTATTAGAATCTAGCTGAGTATCTGGAATAGTGGAGGGACCTCAGAAACATGCTCTGATAAATTTATAAAGTAGTTTGAAAACAAAGTTACATATATTTGCAGAGAATTTGTTGCAGCTATGTCTGTGGTTGCTGAGACACCTGCCCCAAGCACTGTTGCATCTGGATACGTGTAGTAATAGTTTCATGGATTGTGGTCTGCTTGTGTGAATAAGGTCCTTCATGGCTTGTGTTATCCAGCTTTGAAGGATTGTCTGAAGGGATCTAGGAAGTGGCTGATGCTTTCTTGAAGGTAGGCATTGTGCTGAAAGAATCTGTAATGCTCTTTAAAGGGCCTCTCTGGACCTGGATTTCTATGACCACTACTAGATATGGGGGTATTTGTATATGAATACCCCCGCACAGGTGGTGACAACAAGGGTCCGGCCCCCTGGAGCCAGACTGTCCACTCACAATTCTGCCTCTGGCTCCGCAATCCTTCCTATCACTCCAGAGCTTGCAATTGGCGAGCCACTCTTCAACCTGGCAGGGAGGCAGTAGATTTTGATGGTGTTAATCATAGTAGACATTGTGAGTTTCCCGAGTTGATAAGGTTATAGTGGCTTTAGAACCTTAGCAGTTGTGCTGTGGAGTACTGCAGGATTTCATTCTGAGTCATTGTATTTTGATGTTGATGTGAAGTCTCTGTAGGATATTTCCAGGAGATTTGAGCAAAGTGTCAGTATTGCTCCAGTTACACCCAAGCAACTCTACTTCTCTGGTGCTAGATTGTTCCCTAAAAGTAGTCTGCTAGTGAAGGGACAGTAAGTTTAGACTGAATGTATACAACAGAGCCCCTGTGTGTGGACAGTTCTCAGATCCAAGATTGGGCAGACAGCTTATTCTGAATTGAATTGCTCTCCTCCGGAATCAGAAGTTCTGAATTCCGAGGATGGTCCCTGACCCTAATTTATTGTTAGAGGTCCAAGTGCCGTAGCAGATTAGAGTGCCTTTCCTGTGTAAAGTTGATTTTAGTGCCAGTGATGGTACTAAAAAGTCTAGACAATTCTTTCAACTGAGCTCAAGACTGAACAGAGAACTAATGTATCTTATCTGAAACAAAATGGCCAAAATTCTCTTGTACAGTAAGGTATATAGCATAACTTTTGAAGGCAAATTACTCCGGGTTAAACAAACTCATCATAGGCATTATTAGTTGCGTTCCAAGTAACACAATTCATTGTGCAGCTAACAATGTATGTTGTGATCTCTAAGCTTCAGACCATTCACCTCCAAAAGTAATACAATTTGTGCTATGCTGATGTAAATACATACTGTAGGGATATTTGGGCCAATATTTTCAAACTTTCTAATCCTCACAACATTCTTGTAACTGAACTTTACATAAGCTAATGTCTCTAGACTGCCATTGAAGACAGCCCTACACTGAGAGCATTGTTGTAATCTGGCCTTCTATGTGTAATTCATTGTGTAATTCTTTAGATTTTTGTAATCTCATGAAATTTGTGTTTGCATTCTTTATTCTTGACATAACCAAAATATTTTATAGTCCTGTATTTCTTTTTAAATCTTGTTACTGCAGACAGCATTGGATATTTTCTTTATCATTGTCTCTTGAGTCGAAAATGGAGCTTCTGCTGTCTTTTGAGGCACCCTGTGTTTGAAATAATCTTATTTTCATATATGATTTTCTGTTAAAAAAAACAGACTGAAATGGCAGAAGACTAAGAAGTGTAGAAAGTTGGAAATGGTGTGATTAAAGAAAGAACAGAAATTGTTTGTAACAAGAAAACTATGTGTGACCAAGATATCAGGAATATATACAGTATATAACAGAAGTGAGTACACCCCCTCACATTTCATAAATATTTTATTATATCTTTTCATATGACAACACTGAAGAAATGACACTTGGCTACAATGTAAAGCAGTGAATGTACAGCTTGTATAACAGTGTAAATGTGCTGTCCCCTCAAAATAACGCAACACACAGCCATTAACGTCTAAACCACTGGCAACAAAAGTGAGTACACCCCAAATGAAAAGATATACTAAAATATTTATGAAATGTGAGGGGGTATACTCACTTATGTGATATACTGTATACATCCCAGACATCTTGGCTGCACATACTTTTCCAGCTTCATATATATTCCTTAGAAAAAAAAAGTAATCCTAGATTACAAATACATGAACATATGGGAAGAATGGGAATTATAAAAAAGGAGCTTGAAAGAAGTTATAATTAGGCATGAACTGCTGAGTCTACAGATCTGGCCTCTCACAGTGATGGTCAAAATGGGTATCTCCCTCTCCTTGCAACATCTCTTTAATTTATTTTATTCAACTCTTATGTACTGCCCACTGACAGATTTATAGAATTTAAAGTCATAAAACATTAAAACATAAACTAATGCATGTTTTAAAATCACAAATAGTACACATTAAAGGGGAAGGTAAAAACCACCAACAATGAAGCAGTATATAAAGGGGGGGGGGGGGGAAGTAAACCTTGATGACCTTAAAAGAGCTGTAAAACAATCTTAACATGATCTTTAAAATGAAACAAAATATATATTTTAAAATATGCAAGTCTTTACCTTGTTCTAAAAGAACCACAGTGTGTGGGCAGGTTGAAACTGTGAAGGGCAACTTTTTGTTAGTGTGCCACCAGTGAAAATACCCCTTTTCTGGTAGCCATCATCAAATCTCAGTAGATAGGAGCATCCTTAGGGCAGATACAGAAGAGATGGCAACTTCACAGTCAGAAGATGGTAACATGTTATCCCCCCAAAGATGCATTATCCAAAGCCTCAGTAATGCACAATCAACTTTCCGTAACTGTGAATTACACACTTATATCCCAATGACCAATCATCAGGCAGAAGCAGCAACTTGCAGTCTTCATGGTAGGAAAAGCAAATGTCATTTAACTCTTAAAAGAGTTCTGCTCCCTGGTGGAAAGCTAGTGTCTCATCTGTATCTGCTCTCAAAAGGACCTCTGTAAATAACCTATGGGTCTGGGTAGGCAAATATGTAAGGTGGTGATTGTTCAGTTCAGCTGGTTGCAAATGTGTGTGAACTTTTGGGCCAATTGTTAGGCTGCAAACAGAGCTTACAACATGACTTCTTAGAAAAGTAACTCAGCCTTTTATTCATTGGTTTGGCCGAACAAGAGATCACTACAGTTACTATTCCTACTGACATAAAAATAGTTTGTTGCTTTGCACAAAGGATGAGGAAACTACAGCCCTCCAGATACAGTTAGACTGTAATCTCCAGTATTCTTCACCACAAGTTATCCTGGCTAGTGATGATGAGAACTGTAGTTCTAGCAATGCCTAGAGGATTACACTTTGTTCATAGACACAGTACATGGTATAACCGTGTTGCATTGTTCTGATTGCTCAGCTGAATTCAGAAGGTTGCCAAGACAGGTTGGTGGAGTTCTTTTCTGGCTTTAACTGTTAACTAGGGGGACTGCACTGCTCAGAGCAGTGTGCAGCTCTGTCTTCTGCTGCTTCTGATCATCACATTCATATTGCTTCACTTAGTGATGTGATGTTCTAGTCTCTACAAGAATGAGGAGGTGTCTGGCCATATTTCTTGTAGCTCCCAGAGCTTTGATTCTCAAGTAAAATCATAGATCTGTAGAAATTAAAGTGATTCCAGGGTCATCTAGTCAAAGCAGGAAAAGTAGTGCTAAATATGGCCATCCAATCTCTGATTAAAATCTTCTAGAAAAATAAAGTGCACCTTCCATTGGATTCAAACTGTAAGAAAGGAGTTTTCACCTAAACATTAAGAACTTCTTGACAGTAAGAATAGTGAGAACTGACTGCATCAGAGGATAGCAGACCCTCCTTCGCTGGAGATTTAAAAACTGAGGTTAGGTGGCTGCCTGTCAATAGATGTTTTAGC
The DNA here is from genome assembly GCA_037013535.1 of Intellagama lesueurii. Taxonomy (NCBI): domain Eukaryota; kingdom Metazoa; phylum Chordata; class Lepidosauria; order Squamata; family Agamidae; genus Intellagama; species Intellagama lesueurii. Next base: position 49,173,686 of record JBAJHW010000003.1, on the reverse strand, counting down.
TATTGATTTTCTGCTTTGGCATGGGGTTGGACTCAATGACCTTTCAGGTCTTTTCCAGTTCTAAAGTTCAGTGATTCCATCATTCTAGGATTCCACAAAGGTCTTCCTAATATTTATTCAACTTCTCTTTCCCAAAATTCACATTTATTACTTCAGGTCTTATTTTCTGGAACTGCAAAAAAAGAGGTTTAGTGTGAAAGTCCTTTGAATGATCAAAGATGGCTATTATATCACCTCTCAGTTTTCTCTAACATAAACATACAGAGTTCTTGCAACTGTTCCTTGCTGGGCTTGGTTCCCACACCTTTTATCATCTTAGTCATGCTACCCTGAACACCTCCATCTTGTTAATGTCTTTCTTAAACCAAGGTTCTCAGAATTGGGCACAATATTCCAACTGAGGTATGAGCAAAGCAGCGTAAACTGTTATTATTACGTCCTTCGATCTGGATGCTATATCTCTGTTGATGTAGCCTAGTTAAATTGCCACTGCATCACACTGGTAACTGGTTTAACTTCTGGTCTACCTAGATCTGTTCCACACATACAGTTGCCAAGCCAGATTTCTCCCATTCTCCTTTAGTCTATCTCATTTTTCCTGCCTGAATACAGAACTTGATATTTTTCCTTTTTAAAATCAGTCTTGTTTGTTTGGGTAAAGGTAAAGGTAAAGGTTCCCCTTGACAATTTTGTCCAGTCGTGTTCGACTCTAGGGGGCGGTGCTCATCCCCGTTTCCAAGCCATAGAGCCAGCGTTTGTCCGAAGACAATCTTCCGTGGTCACATGGCCAGTGCGACTTAGACACGGAACGCTGTTACCTTCCCACCGAGGTGGTCCCTATTTATCTACTTGCATTTGCATGCTTTCGAACCGCTAGGTTGGCGGGAGCTGGGACAAGCGACAGGCGCTCACTCCGTCGCGTGGATTCGATCTTACAGCTGCAGATCTATAGACCTTACAGCACAGAGGCTTCTGCAGTTTAACCCGCAGCGCCACCACGTCCCTCTACAGTTGCCAAGCCAGATTTCTCCCATTCTCCTTTAGTCTATCTCATTTTTCCTGCCTGAATACAGAACTTGATATTTTTCCTTTTTAAAATCAGTCTTGTTTGTTTGGGTACAATTCTCAAATCTACTAAGTTCATCTCAAATCCTGATTCAGTTTTCCGAATTATTACCATGATAATACTTATCCATAATAATATTATACTGAAATCAAGTTCTGTTATACCCACAGCACTCCTGACAACTACTAGAAAAGGAGAGATTTCCCCCCCCCCCCGAAGTGCTTGCATCCACTGTGGAATTTTTCCTGTTGTTTTTTTCTAGTGTCAATGTGAAGCTGGTTGGTAGTTTTATTCTTTTTGGAATAGCATTTGTCCATCTCCAGTGTGCAAGGAGTTCAACTGTTCTCCAAAGTTATAGACTCTGAAATTACATCTGCAAGTTTGTTTATTCTCCTGGATGCCGTACATGTGATCCAGGAAATTCATTTAAATGAGCTAGGTATCCTCATACCACCTCTTTACCTGATACTGGCAGCAGCCCTCTCACTGTCTCCTTTATTCTACTTCCACTATGATGAGCACTGTATTTCATTTGGGAGAAGAGAGATGCTAAGCAGACCAAAAAGAAAGAAAGAAAGAAAGAAAGAAAGAAAGAAAGAAAGAAAGAAAGAAAGAAAGAAAGAAAGAAAGAAAGAAAGAAAGAAAGAAAGAAAGAAAGAAAAGCAGACATGGAGCATTTCTTCCTTCTCTCTGTTGCCCATTACAATTTTTCCATCATTTCCATGCAACAGCCCTGTCATTTCCATGTTCTTCTTCTTGCTCAAAACACAGCTGAAAACTCCTTTTGGGTATATTTAACCTCTCTTGTAAGTCTGAGCTGATTATAAATGTTAGCCTCCTAGCCTTTTTCCTACAAATACTGTACTGGTTATTTGCTGGTATTCTCCCTTGGTGATTTGTCCCTCCTTCCATTTCCTAAATGTGCTCATTTTAAATGTCAACACACTTGAAAGCTCCTTGTGCAACAAACCCAGTATTATTTAGATGTCTCCAACTTTCTCTCAAATTGTTTGTGATTGTGTCTTCAATATCCCACTTTTAAGAAGCTCCGAACCACTATGAACTCTCCTCCCTTTGAGCATTTCTGTCTGTGAGTTCTTATCCATTATTGAAAGCTTATTGAAATCTACTTAAATTTTACAGTGCATATTATACTACTGTCAGCTTTCCCTTTCCTCAGTATAACAAATCCCAAGAGGTCATGATCTTGTGCACTTACATTTCTCACTGTTTCTACCTTTTTGATAAGTTCTTCCTTGCTAATGAGGCCCAGCTCCAGGATAGCCAGTCCCTTGGTCACTTCTTCCATCTTCTGGAAGAGGAAGTTGTCAGTGAGTAGTTTCTATCTATCTATCTATCTATCTATCTATCTATCTATCTATCTATCTATCTATCTATCTATCTATCTATCTATCTATCTATCTATCTATCTATCTATCTATCTACTAAGAACACATTAAAAAGAACAGAAACACAACACTAAGAACCCACTCTTAGACAGCTAGTCACAAAGGGAAAACCTCCCTGAAGAGAAAGGTATTTGCCTGCTTGTAGAAGGACAGCAGAGAAAAGAGTTCCAGTGAGAGGGAGTTCCAGAATTTGGGAGCAGTGACAGAGAAGGCCCTCTTCCATGTCTCCACCAAACACAGCCATGAGGGTTGTGGGACTGAGAGAAAAGCTTCAAAAAGGGAGATGTGTTCTTCAAGATAGCTTGAACTCAGGCTGTTTAGACCTTTATAACTAATTGTGCTCGGAAATGGATCAGCAGCCAGTGGAGCTGTTGTAATGGGATATATGTGATTTGATATGGATTGTCATGTGAATTTAAATATCAGAAGCAGCAGACAGGATCTCATGCTGCTCTTAGTAGCACAGGACCCTGGTTTAATAACTGAAAATGGAACAGAGTACCCAGGTCAGGGGGGGGGGGGGACGGGACTGTAGCCTGCATAATTAAATTGTAAATCACCCAGAGAATGCTTTAAGCACTATGGGGTAGTGTGAAAGCACCACACTTTGATTTGCTTTCCTGGAAACCTTCTATATGAAAGTGAGTGTCACTGGACTGTGAGAACTATTTGTCCTTAATCACAACAAACAAGATTACAAACAGTGAATATGAGCTAATCCTCTAGTGTTTTCCTCCAATTTTTGTAAGAGAAAAATACGAGTATTAGCAACGTAAGTCAAGAATTTCTTGGAAGTGCCCATGTTTGGCAGAATTTGCCTCCCACCAGATATCAGGATCATTGAAGTTTCCTATTACTACTGTGTCTCTTCAAAATCCTTGCAATTTGTATATTTGCATCTTCTACTTGACTGAGCTGTCAGTAGTGGACTCCAGCTATCATGTTCCAGTTATAATAATCCAAATGCTCTTGATGGAACAACCCTCCTGTATTTCTGTCAAGAAATATGTATTTTTGACATATACTGAGACTCTAGCTCCCTTTTTATTCTTCTGTTCTTTCTGAACAATTTATATTCTTCAATTGTTGTATTCCAGTCATGAGAATCATCTCACCAAGTTTCAGTTATCATTATCAAGTCATATTTAATTCCCTGAACTAAGATTTCCGGTTCTTCCTGTTGGTTCCCATAGTCCTGGCATAGACACTGAAGATTGTGTGTTTTAGCCTGATTTCCTTCTAACATTATTGTGAAGACTATTATTAGGCCCCATTAGAACTGCTTGCTCTGTTTTCTGACATTATGCACAATACTGTGCATAATTGTGCATAACCCTTCGTCTTTCTTTACCTCCAAGTTTGTGTCCCTTCCCCTTCCAATTCAATTTAAAGCCTTCCTGATGAAGTACTTCATGCTGTGGCCAAATGCATTCTTCTCTGTCGTTGTAGGTGCAGTCCATCACATGCCAGCAGTCCATCGTCCATAAAGCGTAGCTCATGGTCCCAAAATCCAAATCCTTCACATTGGCACTTTGTAGCCAGTCATCCACCTGAAGGATTTTCGTTTCCCTTTCTATTTTGGGTACTGATAGAATTAATGAGAAGACCACTCAGAGTCCCCGAGTTTGCTTTCCAGAACTTCAAAGTCTGATGTGATTTCTTCATAGTTCCTCTTTACTGTGTCATTTTTCCTCTCTACTGTATCCAACATGGATAAGCAGAAAGATATGTATCTTTGGGTTTTATTATCACAACAATCCATCCTTCAGGAAGAAGGCATACCTGGCAGTTCCATGGATCTTCCTGGCATATTTCAGTTTCAATCCCACACAATAGAGAGTCTCCTACTACAACTACTCTTCTTTTTGTAAGGTGTGGGTTCTGTGACTCTGCTTGGCTGAGCTTCAGCCTCTCTCATGTTGTGCCATGAGTGTGTTACTAGTGGATCAAAATCTGAGTGAGAGTCTTATTCACTAGTGGATCAAAATGTTCCGCATACAAAATCAAAATGTGCTGTTGTGATTATAGTCCTAAATCTCTGAAGTAATGAATAATATTTCATAATTTCTGTCTTTTTTTAATTAAATTTTATTTCTAAAGAAAAGACAATCCATCATGTTACAAGTAATAAATACAAAACTTAACATAGTAAACTGTCATCTTACTTGTCATATAATTTAACTGTTGACCAATTGCTATTCCCCACATTTCTCAAAATCACATTTACACAATTCCCCGTCTCATCTGTCTTTTAATTTATTAATCTACTAATTAGCCATCATGATCTCATTCTGACATTTATCTTCCTCTTACTTTTCAAATACGTAAATACTTGGGCCATGGCTTTTAAATTATGTATCCTAGAGCAGTTCCACAGATGCTCATGGTCTTAAATGGTTATGTAAAATTTTGCACACATGAAAAAGTGCTATATTCCATAAAAGTATAAACAGAATAGAAAAGCTTTTAGAGATTTCCTTGGCTTTAGCTCATTCTATATATCCCTGTTCCAAATCTGTGTGCTTTTCAAGGTTGAGTAAAGATAAGAAAATTGATTGTCACTGACCAGCTCTCGTACACATAGTGAAATGATCACTGAACGAACATTTCCCATTCCTTAATGAGCTATATTCCTACTTTTCTGCTAGGATCCTAAGTTGAGCTGGTTTTAATGACTATTTTAAGGCTTTTAAGAATGTCTTTCCAGCTTTGGCATGGAATTTTAACTATATCATCTCAAAATGGAACATTAACAGCACAAGTTTTAGCTGGGGGGGGGCAGAATCAAAGGATACAAACGCTACCTTTTTTCTTCTTCTTTGGTTTTCAGATATTCTGAATTTAAAAGGGAGAGCAAGAGTGCACGTTTTATATTAAAATAGCAACTAGCCCAAATCTTCATTATCTTTTAATGTAAGCTAAAATTTCAACTCTTCCATTTGGTATAAGACGCCTGCATTTTTTTTCCTTCCTTATACAGTGACCTTTTCTCTGCTGTTCAATAATAACATTTTCAGAATAAGTATTCATTACAGTGCCATTTTTTATAGCATAAGGGATCTAGGTTTTTTTTAACTGAAACAAGCCTCCAAGGAGAGAGAAAGAGGATATTCAAAGAAAATCAAAAGAAGAGGTTGAAAAAGGAAGGCTTAAAACACCATTTCAAGGTCTCATGTGATGGAAACTGAAGCAAAATGTATACCTAAAATATTTTAAATGGCCTCCCAATTCCTCCTCATAAATGGAGTAGAACTCTTTCCTCTCCACTTTCAATAGTGTTTTAAATAACTTCCATCTCACACTTTTTGGAGTATGTGGCTTGTTGGTCTAATTTTTACGTCAAAATCACAGAAGCATTTTATCTAGCATGAATGACTAAGTAGCAGAGTGAATCTCCCTTCACTCTTGTTCCTCATTTATAAGGGACCTGTTTCACAGTGTAATTATACATACTTTATGTGTTTTTCCTATATATTTATTTGTCTACAATATTTCTGGTTGCCCTTTCCTCTACTGAGTTATTTGAAGAGTTTTTTTGAATGAATGAATGAATGAATAAGAAAAGCTGAACAGAAAGTTTTATTTATTTGTGCATTTATTTATTCATTCATTTAAACTATTTATACCCAACCTTTCTCCCCGATAAATTTATTTAAATGTATTCATTTATTTAATCTAAATTTATTGAAGGTTATTCAATAAATAATAATTATGTGTAGTCAAATTGATTCTAACTTATGGCAACCCTTTCAAGAGTTTTCTAGATATAGACTACTCAGAAGTGATTTACCGTCCCCTTGTTCTGGAGGTGCTCTGGGGCTGAGCATCTTTCCTAAGGTACACTGGCTGACCATTCTCCTGTGAGGCACAAATCAGAGGGAAGCATTGATATTAAAACCATGGGAAAACAGTGTTAATGGAAGTAGTCATATAAAGGAAAATAAGGAATAGTTAACCTGATCTCCCTGATGAAGCTGATCCACAGTAGGATGTGATTGTGCAAAGGGCATGAGCTTGGAACATGTATTTTAAAGTCCTAAAATCTCCTAGCTAGTGTGTCTACTTGGAATGTTTACTGGGGATACTAAAAGCCATTGTCCAAACTTAATTGTTAAAAAAAAAGTCCTATCTCAAGTCCCTCTCTATCTGGAGGGATAGTAGGCTTGGACAGGACACATCTCATTTCTAAGTCATCTACGAACTGTTGTTACACATGAAATGGTCTGTCTCTCTTTGTTTACGTTAGCTGAAGTGTCTAGACATTCTACAAAAGCAACCTAATATAGAGGATATTAAGAGTTATCTAAACATAAAATGACCAGGATAGGGATTTAAATATTTACTTTATTTCTTTCTCACTGTAGAGAACAAACAAACAAATGACATTTTCCCTCCAGGAGGTGAGAATGCGAGAATGTTTTTGTCATTGCTATTACATTTTTCCCATTTTTGAATTATTTTAAAGAGGAAAAGGGTAACAATCTCTTACAGTTGTTCTTGTTGTTTAGTCGTTAAGTCGTGTCCGACTCTTCGTGACCCCATGGACCAGAGCATGCCAGGCCCTCCTGTCTTCCACTGCCTCCCGGAGTTTGGTCAAATTCATGTTGGTAGCTTCGATGACACTGCCCATCCATTTCGTCCTCTGTTGTCCCCTTCTCCTCTTGGCTTCACACTTTCCCAACATCAGGGTCTTTTCCAGGGAGTCTTCTCTTCTCATGAGATGGCCAAAATATTGGAGCCTCAGCTTCAGGATCTGTCCTTCCAGTGAGCATTCAGGGTTGATTTCCTTCAGAATGGATAGGTTTCTTCTCCTTGCAGTCCAGAAGACCCTCAAGAGTCTCCTCCAGCACCACAATTCAAAAGCATCAATTCTTCGGCGGTCAGCCTTCTTATGGTCCAGCTCTCACTTCCACATATCGCTACTGGAAAAAACCATAGCTTTGACTATGCGGACCTTTGTCGGCAAGGTGATGTCTCTGCTTTTTAAGATGCTGTCTAGGTTTGTCATCACTTTCCTCCCAAGAAGCAGGCGTCTTTTAATTTCGTGGCTGCTGTCACCATCTGCAGTGATCATGGAGCCCAAGAAAGTAAAATCTATCACTGCCTCCATATCTCCCCCTTCTATTTGCCAGGAGGTGATGGGGCCAGTGGCCATGATCTTAGTTTTTTGATGTTGAGCTTCAGACCATTTTTTGCACTCTCCTCTTTCACCCTCATTAAGAGGTTCTTTAATTCCTCCTCACTTTCTGCCATCAGAGTGGTATCATCTGCATATCTGAGGTTGTTGATATTTCTTCCGGCAATCTTAATTCCGGCTTGGGATTCATCCAGTCCTGCCTTTCGCATGATGTATTCTGCATATAAGTTAAAGAACCAAGGAGACAATATACAGCCTTGTTGTACTCCTTTCCCAATTTTGAACCAATCAGTTGTTCCATATCTCTTACAGTACTCTGTAATTAATAAAAATTATTTTTAATACAAATACAATTTGATTTGATTCCTGCCTACAACTTACATTTTAAGACTTGTGAATGACAATTTATTTTTAAGCAGTCATGCCTCTTATTTTCATAACTGGAAGAATGCTCTCAATACATATTAACTTGTTAATTTTTGAAGTATTTTGTGCCTTTGATTTTATTATTATTAATTTTATTTAAAATATTTCTATCCTGCCTTTCTCCTTAAAAAGGAGCAATGTAGAAGCAATGTAGATAAATAAAACTTGTAGAATTAGACAAGCTGATGTTGCCTGGAATTATTGCAACAATGCAAAGACTCATACCTTGATGCCCAGATGAGTTTTGATATGATTGTGAATGATTGTCTTGTTTCATTCCTGAGTTAACCCTTTTTGGGAATAAAACGCCAAACACAGGCTTCTGATTTTTCCCTAGATGTCTATAAAGTTATATAGAGCTCTTAGGGGAGAGGATTAGGCATCAGACGTCCTGAACCCACATATATGTATGTGCACATACACCCATCAGTGATGTGAGGATTTCACTACCTCATTTTACATTTTTCTTCTAAGTTTCGCTCCTGAATTTCCCTAGACCCAATTTCCTCCACATTCCCCTGAGGGTTTAGAAATCTGTTCCTTCAAATAGGTAGCTATATGTCTTCGTCTTTGTCTTTTTCTCTCTCTCCTTCCCACCCCCCTTGTCTTTAGCCCAAAGAGTGCTAAATGGCTGGGAACACAGTAGGCTTTAACTAGAAGACTGGTGAAAGATTAGGGGCAAAAGTAGTGTTTTATAAAGAACTAACTCTAGCTGAATTTTCATGCTGAAACTTCACCTGCTATTTTAATCGAAGTGGTTCTGTTTTCATTTAATCAGTATATTGCATTTTGCCTTTAATTCATTGATTTTCGTCTAATTCCTTGTGCATTTTGCCTTCATTTCATCGACTTTAGTCCCTGTTTATTCACTGATTTGGACAAATCTCCAAATTAATTGCACCTGTGAACAGCTTGAGGTCATCTCTGCTGACAACCTTTTGCCCACTAGAGCAAATATTGAACTTCATTTCCAGGAGCAAACGTAGGAACAAACTCCAGCAGGAGCAAATTTAGGATATGATAGCAATAAACCACAGAGTCACAATGTGGCCTACAAACATTTAGCTGTTATTGAAAAGGACAAGATAAATTAAAAGGTCTTTCTCTGACACTAAAAGAACAGTAAGGGATGTCAGCTAGGCAATGCAGGGCACCACAAGTGAAAAAGGCTTTTCATCATTCCCACCCTGCCTCACCTTTCAGTATCAGCTGGAGGAGGTCTCTAATTATGTCCTTAGTGTATGGTTAGGACGTCAGAAAGCCATATCCCAACCCATAAAATATAAAGAATATATCTAGAAAATTGTGTGGAAAAGGAGCAATCTTTTTCTATTTAAAATTTAAATACAGACACATAATATGTTTCTCACATCACAGACTATGGACTATACTTGCGTTCAGGCTGCCCTGTTACATTTTATTATAGAGCATTTGAATCTGCATCTTATATATTTTCATGCTCATTAATACAGATATTTCTGTAATGTTCACATACACTCAACTATAAAGAGAAAATTGGGTTACTTGAGTAATCTGTTAGAATGCATTTTTTCCATTTCAGTTATTTTCTGAGCCTTGTCCATATGAAGGTACGAACAATAAGCAAAATAGCAAAAAAATGTGGTACACTGGAAAATACAGTACCTTGCTTTTTCATCATATTTATTATCTCTGTCATACTACACATCTTGTTTTAATAATCTGGAGAGTAGCAGTGAAGAGAAAACAATAGATATGATTCTATTTCCAAAAGCCATGGAGTTTTATATTAGTTCAAAACATCTATTCTTACATGTTTCTATAGTCTTAAGTGCTGATTTATCTGACAGTAAGTTTCACTGAACTCAGTGAGAACTATTTCTGAGCAGACACTTATAGGATAATATCCTAAATAGTTTAGGTGAAATTTAATCTTTAATTACCTAAAAGCTCTTAAGACTGCAATCTTATGCATGTTGTTTGTAGTATTCCATTCTGTGGTACTTTTATCTGATTAGGCATGCATAATACCCTGTTTCCCCAAAAATAAGACCTAACCTGAAAATAAGTCCTAGTATGATTTTTCAGGATGCTCGTAATATAAGCCCTACCCCAAAAATAAGCCCCAGTTAAGTGAAACCCCACCCTCCACCGTTGTGCAGCAACCAGAAGAAGATGACATGATTGTATTTGAATAAATATAGATTGTTGTACATGAAAAAAATAAAACATCCTCTGAAAATAAGCCCTAATGCGTTTTTTGGAGTAAAAATTAATATAAGAACCTGTCTTATTTTCGGGGAAACATGGTATTACATTGTGACTGATTGTACTGAACCCAGAATGTTTGTTACCTAATCCCTCACCTAAAATGGAATATGAATTCACATTAAAGAAATCTTAAATAGATAAGAACTCATTGTAAGTCATCTGTACTGATTAAAGATGGGAACGAATTGGAAAAAATGGTGCTTTGTAGGGATTCGTCAAAGTGGACAAGTGGATGAAGCGACAAAGCACCAAATTTTAGCAATGAATCAATGAATTTCTCCACCCTGTTACCTGGAAGAGAAAATGGGGAAAGGGGACAATTTAAATGAGTTTCTCCAACAGAAGGTGAAATTCTCCAGGCATTTGTGAGAGCTAAAAGTGTTAGGTCGGAGAGTCCAGTGCTTGAACATCTCCCTAAGAGCCCTACCAAACTTTGTAGACCTCTGGTATTCATCACAGCTGGCATTTATTTTTTAAAAAAGGTTCTTTCTGAAATGAAATCAAACATGCCCATTCATTACAAAACTGATCTGGGTATCAATATATAAGTCTTTTCATTGCTGCAATGATTCCAGGCAACATCAGCTTGTCTACAAGCTGTATATGTATCTACTTTGCTACTGTGTTCCATAAGCATAAAAGTTCTTCAAAAAAGAACAAGTCAAAATGTACTGAAAACATTCTTGTAGCTATGAGAAAAACTGTAGGCACAAATGCTTTAACAGAAATCCATCCTTGTAACTTATGAAAAGCTGCAGATGTGGTTGTCATCCAAAATGCTTACAGTTATGAAAATTTGCAGACAAAAGTATATTCAAAAGCAAAACATAAGATGTAGGAATAACTTAAATCATGTTATATTATGTTTCAGAATTGCAGGAGCATATATTTTAAAAATTCAGGAGCTTATAACCTAAAAAGACACATTGGTAAAACAGAGAATACATCTCTAAAATACATCATTATAACGTTTTTTAAAAATACAGTTTTAAGCAATCTTTAGCCTTTAAACATATTATAAAAATGTTTATAATATAATAAATTTGTTTAAAGACACAGACAATTATTGTAAGTGCTCACCCAGTCCATACAGTTTTGGTCTATGGAGGAAAATCCATGTTGTTGTCTTCTGTTGATACTGCTGCTACTGCTATATAATGCTTAAAGCTCCTTGGTATCTCTGTTGTTGGTATCTGGTATGTTGTGCCATGTTTTTGTATTGATGTGTTGATGTGTGTGTCTCCTGCCTCCCTATATTTATATTTCTCTCAGATGTAAACATCTGATTTTTGCAGTAAGTGCTGGTTCTCATGCACCAGCAGACATTTTTATAATAAGAATTTCCATTGCTTTTACAATTTCTGTAAAACACCACTCCTGTAACTCTGAATCTGACAAGCTGCCACCATGATGATAAACATTATTGTTTTGTCTAAAAGAGTCAGTGTCCAGTGGGTTGCACTGACTATAAGGATAGAAACTTACAGAAAGAGCAAAACACTGGAATTAATGCATTGGCGTATAGCAAATCACTGGGTTTGCTAATGCCGTCTAGTGGTTATGTTAACACATTTCAATCTTTTACAAATTTCAGTACACTCTCAATTCTCTCACTTGTTTGCAGCTATCATTTGTAAATGTGTTCAGCTGTCAGGAATGTTATTAAATTGTGTGACCTTGCTTCCACAATCATCTGGAGCTAGCTGATAGCTTTGCAGTAATTTGTAAACTGCTGCTCAAATCTCATTTTTAAAAGCACTTTCATTTTCAGGGCTGCTTTTTTTTAGGTAAAGGTAAAGGTTCCCCTTGACAAATGTCCACTCGTGTCCGACTCTAGGGGGCAGTGCTCATCCCCATTTCCAAGCTGTAGAGCCAGCGTTTGTCTGTAGACAGTTTCCGTGGTCACGTGGCCAGCGCGACTAGACATGGAATGCTGTTACCTTCCCATCATGGTGGTACCTATTTATCTACTTGCATTTGCATGCTTTCAAACTGCTAGGTTGGCAGGAGCTGGGACAAGCGACGGTAGCTCACTCTGTCACGTGGATTCGATCTTACGACTGCTGGTCTTCCGACCTTGCAGCACAGAGGCTTCTGCGGTTTAACCCGCAGTGCCACCTACACCCCCATAATTATTTTAACCCTCCATGCACACAAAAATTTATATTTGGACACTCCCTCCAACAGATTAGCATGGGAGTATCATGCTTGTATATCTTTCCTGTTGTTCAAAAGTCTTATCAGTTGACCCCTGGTGCTGGAGTTTAACTGCCTTTGGACAGATATCATCTCTCTGTGATGTGTTGCATCTTTTCTTGCTGACAAAGCTTGGTTCACTCAATGTGGTCTGTCTATGAAGATCTGGATCTGTTGCTTGTTGCTCTAGCCTGGAGAGAGAGAGGGAGAGAAAGAGAAGGAAAAAAACCTGCTCCTCTTTTTTTGTAGATAAGAGGAAAGAGGCTTCCATTCTTCTGCTGTACTCTGAAGGCCCTTTAGAATTTGGTTTCTGTGCATGTGTGTTTTAAGGTAACTTAAAACTGCTGCATTTGTTTTTTGTTTTTCTTTCTATCATATCTGTTTGTTGCCCTGCAGCCTCCTTGGCAGCCCACACTTTTTGACGTGAAGAAGGTGCATGGAAGTAATTACTTCGTGGCATTTTCCCCTAGGAAAATGAAAGTGTGGGAAGCTGTGACAGACATGACTGCACAATGGCAGTCAAAGGAGAAAACAAAACACAGAAACATATTTCAGCCAGCTTGTAAGTAAGGCAAACAAAGGAATCTGAAGCCTCAACTATGATAATTTCTTTAAGATTTCTGCTCCTTTGAAATATATTTTTGAAGAGTCTTTTCTGTCCAATTGATGGGAGAATTTTTCAACATAGTACTCGATTAAACTCTTAGTTAACACTGTACTGGCCAAAATCATATTAGTTATACCTACAAGCATACCACAAATGATGTAACTTTTGGAGGTGAATTACCACAGGTTACCAAGTGAGTGACTCAGCATACAGCAGTAATCTTTACACTGACATCATAATTTGCAAGTTTGCTACCAAAAGTTACACAGCTTACATTACAGTGGTGTAAACAACAAAAGAATTTTGACCATTGTGTCTGCATTTTTAAGGACAGCTCATGATTTATAAGGAAATTAAATTCATAAGGAAATTAAAGTCCTCCTTTAGTTATGGGAAATTACAGAAAGAGTCAAGCCTTATTAGCCTCAAATGCTATTGCTACACAATAAAATGCTATTGTTCAACAACATAGGTATTCCACAAGCACATGTTCAGTGGGAAGTGTTCCATACCTCTCGCTTCTTCTTCAGAAGCATAGCTGTGATGTAATGAGACATTTTAAAACAAGGTTTAATCCCTTCTGTGTTTACACATTCTTCCATGGCACCAGCTGGTGCTCTGAAACTATCAAAACGTGATGTTGTAAGTATGATTTGTAATATTCAACTACTGGAACTGTGCTGGTAAAAAGAAAAAAGGAACTGGTTCTGTAAAGACTATACACTAGCACTTATTCCTACTGTTAACATAGGTGTTAGAGCTCCATCCATTATCAAGTAACAGCCCCAGAATTGTTTCTACCCATGCTCATGCACTTGGCAATGTAGTTGAACACTGGATGGACACTTTGTCTCTTTCTGGTCTCCTGTAGGTTCTTATAGCATCTCTTTCAGAAATTCCAGTGTACTCCTGGGGAAAGGGTAACATGGAATGTTGCAGCTTGGAGAAAATTATCTTAGAATACTTTGTCTGGTAGCTGTGGGGAAGCTCAGAAACAGAACTTGGTGCATGGCATTTGTGCATCTCCACCTGTATAATTTCATCTTTTGAGTCAGGATCTCCTGATGTGTCCTTAGAGATTAAAGTTTCTTCACTTTAGTGCTAGTAGGGTCTTGTAATGCCAATTTCCATCCTCTGAAGTGGCTCTCCCTCAGGATTAGGACAGTCTTATTTATTACAAACTAGCAACAGCAGTATCAGCAAGACTGGTTGGGACGTGATGATCTGTTTTTATTTGTTTCATGTCTTCAGTTATAACCCTGAAGTCTATTGCCATCATTGTTTCATATCAAGTTGTCAATCTCTGGTATATGTACTTTGTGTAGAAGTTTGTGCATATATCCCCTAATATATCCCCTAATATTTCAATACTTTTCCATGCATGCTTTTTTGTTTGGCCTTGAACAAAGTGTGTTTGTATTTTTTTCCTCCTCTCTGTATGTTTTTCTCTTTCACATTTTGTAGAGTGTGCCCTGTTTTGTACACTTTTTTTTTTCTCGATAAGCATTACAAATGCATAGATTCTCAAACTGAGGTGTGTTTCTCCTTTCAACAATCTGAGGAGGTGACAGGCTATTTTCATTGAGACTGTTGAACACAACAACATTTTATCCCTTCCTAAGTGAGAAAATAATGCAAAAGGGAAGGAAAGGGAAAGCAGGTGATTCTCACAAGAGAATTTGTGGAAGAAAAGTATGAAGTTAGGACTTGTCCTGCTTGAGGCTTAATTTTCATTTATTCCATGAAGTGTTAATTGGACTTATACTTGGTTTCTCACTATTGGGTATTCATGTGTTTCCTCTCATTAATCTCCTTAATAAAGATTGAGACCTCATTAGAAATTTGGAAATAGGTTTCTTATGCTAGGGGAGCAAATTGTGACTTAGATCATCCTCATGTGCTAAACAAGAAAATAGAAACATTTCACTCCTCATGTTGAGAGAGTGAAATTTATTTATTTTTAAATGTTGGTCACATAGATAAGTTTACACTGATGAGAAAAATTATTCTGTAGTTGCTTAAAACTTGAAATAACAATAACTGTGGGTCTTGTTTCATGGACCTAAGAAAAGCAGAATCTGGTTGGATTTAATACATCCAAAATGTCAATTGTGCAAGTAGTGTTCACTACTTTTCATGCTGACCATCATGTACCTGGTTGTATGATTGGTTGTGTTTGACTTAGCACATAATGAACAAGTTGCAACATGTCAACAGACATTTTCAGAATTGTCCTTCTGCGCATGAGAAATCCAACTGGACATTGGACATAAGCATTTGAAGGTTTGTTTGAATCTATGTGAGCCATCATTTTGCCTGTTGTACTTGTTCTGTGTGTGCTTACTTTCAGAATGTGAAAAGAAACTAGAGAGACACTTTGAACGAATTGCACAAGTCACAACAAAGAGTGTGGTGTTTTGCTCTTGCACTGGAGGTGAAAGCTCTTATGATAGAGAATCTTCAGCAGACTGTTTTTCTGTGTTGAAATAGCCTGGCTTGACCACAAATTGGACATAGATAAGAATTTTTTTAAAAAAAATCAACTTGTGATGCTTTCTTTCTCATGTTTGGCAGGAGAATCACCCTCCCATCATTCGTAAGGCTCTAAAATGTTTATGCATAACTTATAATACTCAAGGTTTGCTCTAGTAGGTTTCATGGCCATCATTTTCTTTTTGACATATGCCCCTGGTAAAAGAGAGCACAGGATTGCCCTTTACTTTTATAACTAAGTGACAGCAAGCAAGGTTAAGGATAAAGTGAGAATGGCACAATTCTCAGAGGGATTCACTGAATGTTCAAAATTGAGCTTATTTATTCATAGATTAAAAAGGAGGGTATACAGATGGAAGCAGGTACCAAAATACACAACACATCCTCAAAAATAAAGGAAACAAACTTGCTAAAATCCCCAGCTACACTAACACTTACCCTTGATTCATTTAAACTAAATATAGCTGGACAAAAATACTTTATAGGTTTTCAAGAACTGGGTATGCCGGCATGGGCAGCTTCAAAGTCTACTTTGAAGATAGTCTGGAAATCTTAGCTGGTGCAGAACAAAGAGGCAAGGCTGCCCCCAGGGTCCAGAAGTTGGCAAATTTGCCAGGTTCACTTTCTTTCCCATCTCAATTTTGTGAATTCTGGTAAAATCTGATTTTTTTTTTTTAAAAAATACTTTCTCCCCCATTTTAAATTTGAAAATACTGGTACATTCTGTTAAAAAACGAACGAAAACAAAATCCACTATTTTTCCCAAATGGGACATAATATCAGCCCAGTATTGTGTCAGTTGTGCTGGTTTTCTGTCGGTTTCTATGTCTGTTTGAAAGCTCTTTTGCTTGCTTTAACCAGTATCTTCTTTCATATGTCCTTTACCCTTATTAAGATATTCTTCGCATAAGCTCACCGGGCTTCCTTCCACAATTATGCAACACCATAAACAGTAGTGATAACTCTACTTCAAGTTCCCCCCACCTTTCATGGCCTTATAGCAACTGTGCTGGTAGCATGGACACTTTGTTTATGGAAGTATCAATAAGCTTATTGTTAGGCCCTGGGATATTGTCAAGATATTGTGAGTTATTCCATTGACCTCTATGTAGATATATCTCCTGCCATGGTATGTGCAAACAATGGACAAGATGGATCATGCCTGTGGTTATATGAATGATAATTTTACCAGCAGATAAACTGATACCAGATTTTCTCTCTCTTGAATGTTGGTTCTATGTAAATGAGAAAAACAAACCCCAAAATATATTCCTCCTCTTCTTTGGAATTAATGATAAAAGTATTTGAATACAAACTCCAGCATTATAAGAGAGTTCTGGTAGTGAAACCATCTACATAATTCATCATAAAAGAACATGGAAGATTCAGCAGTTAGTGTTCATTCAGGATGTTAGTGTTCATTCAGGGTGTTGTATGAGCACAATAAATAAATGCCATCACCATTTATAATTTAATGTGAATAGCAGATTTTTTAATGTCTCAGATAAGTTATAATCCCCTCCGATTTGTTCGAAAAAATATATGAAAAGGTTTGTCTTAAGGCAGATATTTGGAATCTTTGATCCTACATGTCTTCTGACATTCTTTGTCACTGAAAGAATCTTAAATTATTTGTTAGGCTTTTCAGGTGATTAATTGATTAAATAAAAAATATGGCATGCTTAACAACATTAAGTAACATACTTGTTGCTGTTGTCCTGTCCAGAGAGCAAAGTCAAATATATTTCCTATTAGAATGGAAAGATAAATTTAAGATTCTATGATCCACATCATCCTCAGTGATCTACAGTAGCTGGCATTTAGACCTATCATCCCTGTTTGATGCTTTCCAAAGGTTTTGGACTACAGTTCACATAATCTCACAGTGGCAGAGAATCTTTCATAGACAACAGAGATCTCAAGATAACTCTTGTTAGCATTAGGCAATGGTAATAGCAAAGGTAAAAAAACACTTCTGAATATATATACCAAAAATATAATTAAAATTTATATTGTGAGACAGTCCAAAATGAAACAAGACATAGTGATGGAAAAAACTGCTAGGTAGGAAGGCACTCAATCAACTATTGGGAAAAAGCAAAAGGTAAGTATGAATAATGCTTTTTCCAATGAAGCAATTAGATTAAAGCCAAAAGAATGTGGGTTTTTTCTTTGTTTTTAGAGTTTTAAATGCTTTTAATTAATTAATGGGTTTTTTATCATTGCAGTTTAATTCCTCTTTAATCTATAAAAATATGTTTTTAGTATTACATGTTTTGACAGTGTGAGAAAGATGGCCTAAAAATGATGCAAGATCGGTAAATAGATAGTTGCTAATATGTGGAGAAGGAAAAAGAAAACTCAGTGTTGCATGAGACTTATATTTGGTACAAGGAATGGCAGAATTGTGAATCAAAGCAAGCTTAGAAACATAAAAATTGAGTGTTTAAACATTACAGTACTTTATGTGAGCAAAGTAATGGGGAACGGAATGGAACATTTTCAGTTAGACAGGTGCAAAGTGTTTTACTCTGTAAATGATAAACTGAGAATAAATAGTATTGCTCTAATAGCGAGGTGAGATGTTGTACAAACAGTTAGGGTTATGCTATAATAAAGGATCAAATAATATCAACCAGATTTCATGGAAATCCTGTCATTGTAACCATCATTCAAACCAATTTTCCAACTACAGAATGATTAAGAATTATGAAGAAGAGTGGAAAGCTTTTATCTACAAGGAGGTTGTCCACAAACCAAAACAGAATATGATAATAGTCATAAGTGGCTGGAATGCATAAGTAGGAAATAAAGCAGAAACAAACATTGTTGCAGAATTTGGCTTTGGAGTAGAACTAAAGAACAAGAGTGACTCATAGAATTCTGTGAAGCCAACAATTTGTTTACTGCAAACACATGCTTCAGGAAATCTAACAGACAATTGTATACAGGGATGTATAGGTAGTTAATACATTATTCAAACAGACTATTTAATGAAAAACAGAAGATGGGGAAGGTATATGTGCTCACATTTCTTTCCCAGTACACATCCTCAGTTGTGTAGAATTTTCTGTCCACAAGGAGCCACTTGTGCAATCTGTTTCTATCACCTGATGAGTTGAAGGCATCACTACATGCATTTCTCTGTTATGAATGTTTCTGAAGCACAATAAAGGCATGCCATAAAGTACCACTGCAAAATGTTTGCAGACGCAATGTCATGACTGAGAAAAGATTTTCCTATCTGAAGATATGTTTGAACGACTAGTTCCTCTGAGGCAGGACTGCCTCAGCATTATATGTTCAAACATATTTTAAACTTCAGAACAAAGTTTTTTGAAAGCAATGTAATGATAAAGAAAGTTTAAATAACAACTTAAAACTAGGATTTAAAGTGTAACCACTCCCGTCTTAAAAATATTTCCATGCATTGTTCTGGTAGGCTTTTGCTAGAGACAGCAGAGGCAGTGCCAGACACTATACCATTTTCATATAGATAAAAACGTTTCATTTTTTTCTATCCTGTGTATGTATATTTATTATTTTTTAAAAAATTATGAGTAAAGCAATGATGTATGACAAGAATTTAAATTAAAAAAAGATGTTTTAAACTATAGAGCATAGCAAGTTAATTTTAAAAAGTAACTTATTTTCACAATCTGACTAGAACCCAGTTCAAATGATTTCCAGAAATTTGCAGTGTCCTGTTCCAATTGGGTGGAAGGCATTGAAGAACACCTTGAAGAATGTCCTAGTCATGGGGACTTCTCCATTTGGTTTTCTTCAAACAAGCTCCTCAGAGTCCATAATGGACATGCTAAATTTATTAGCAAAGTAGCCTCTGCCTCCCACTTAATTCAGAAAGTTATAGAAAGTCATCTAAAAGATTACTCAGCATAAAAAATTAGATGTCATTTCATTATGGAAAGCATATGGGTCCACTTGTCCAGAAAATGGTTTCTTGGGTTTTATTAATGTATTTGGTGTTTTCTTATATTTAAATTACATTTCCATTTCTTCTCTCCCATAGTTGAGTATATGGTTTAGTGTAAGCTTTGTTATCCTGTCCTATCCTAACCTTGCTATAGCTATAGAATAATTCTGTGCAAATACCTCTACATGGAAAAGTAGGGTGCAAATGGAGCAAATTAAAATTCAGATAAGTTAGCAACGAGGCCATTACTGATCACTCTATCCTTGCTGCTTTTCATCTGGAGAAGGCGGACAGAGTCACTCCCTGTTTAGGTTGGTCATTATCTTAGATGAGTGGCAAGGTTTAGACAAATCAGAACTGTCAGTGTTTGCCACTATATAAAATCTCTTTGCTCAGATGCAATTATTTGGAAGGAAGGTGTAGAGAATATCTCTTGCCTTCATGACTTGTTTGTGACTTCCTAGAAACATCTCATTGTCCACCATAGGATTAGAAAGACCTTTGGTCTACTCCAGTAAAGTTTGTTTTCAGTTCTTTTGTGCACCGGGTCAAAGGCATTAAAACTTCAATCAAATTAAGGTTATCCAGCATTTCAGTCAAAATTACTTATGATAGCTATAATTATGATCACTAACAAGACGTTTGTCACCAAATTGCTGGGCAGTATTCATTCTGCCTTCCTTGTATGACATTCAGTATTTTATGTTAGCAAAACAGCTTGATTTGAATCACAGCCATCTACATCCTCTTTTTATAATTATAGAAGCAATTCTTTTAGACACTTAGGCTGATGATCAACAAATAGCTCATTTGTTGCAATGAACAGAAATTACTGGGCAATCAATGGGGAACCAAGGGATTCCTTTCAATTACACAAGAGATATGAGCTTTTTTTTTTAATCTTTAAAATTTTTCTCTGTCTGATATTTCTGATCCTTTGTTCCTAACCTTGCTTGGTTTTTGTTCCAAAACCTTTTTTTTAAAGCCATTGTTAAGACCACAATCAATTAACATTTTAGTTTCTCAGTTTTGTTTCCATTCTCTTCAATGCTGTTCTTGCTGCTTCAGAACTCCATAGCATCAGAATCAAGCTGAAAACATGATTTTTACAACATGAATTAATAATTATCAGTATATGCAGTGCAGTTTATAGTTTATCTCACTAGAATCAGGCAACCAATAAAATTAGTACATTGCACCACAACTGTATTCTGTGGCAGCTTTTTCTGCCTCTGCTGCTTTATGGCATGCTTCCAAATCTTTGTTGTGCTGACATTTGCTCCTGGGAGGAGGAGAAGGGAAAGGGTCCATAAGGTTTCTTCTGGCCTAGACAATATAAACATCTGCTGTATTCGTGAGCAGCTTGCTGAACTAATTTATCAGGGAGATTCTCAGCTGATTGGTATTGCCGTATTTGTAGATATTTTGTGGGCCAGTGAGGAATACCACCAAGTCTGATAAAATTGTGTAAGTTATTTTAGAATTTTAAATAACCATATTCAAGCACCAGTTGCTCAAAATTCAGTCTAAATGACACCAAATATCTGTAGTGAACCCTCTGTACAATCCATAGTGACTTAGTGGTCGGATCCAACTTTGTGTAACATTGAAGTACAATGTTCAAAGAGACAACTACAGCACATACAGGTTGAAGACAATCTGCTAATGGAAATGGAAGGCAGGTCAGCTACAATCCCATGGGAAGGACAGAGACACCTTGGTGATTTTTATAGCTTTTAGTGTGTTCATCAAAAGTTAAGAAAATGGTTACTGCTTAATCATACATTTTCTTACATTATATGCATTATGTAAACATTTGATATATTTTACACTTTTCATCTCTGCATTTCTTTAATGCTGGAGAAAGTGTTGTATTAGGACTTTGGAGACCTGGGTTCAATTCTGCACTTTTAATGGATTCCAATCCCTGTATCCACTTATTAGGCAGATGACCGTGGTAAATCACTTCTTGAATATATCACATAATGTTCAAAATACTGTTAGGGTCACCATAATAAAGTGAATTGACAGCACGTTTCAACAACAACATGTATTTGTATAGATACAGAAAGATATACACAGTTAATAAGAACTATACAGCCGTTCAAGCACGGTTTGTCTGGATCTGTTTGAGGGAATGCAATTAATCACTAATATACTATGTTTACACTTATAAGAGTGATTTACAAACAGAAATATTAAAGCAAAATGTTTCAGCTTCCTAGATATCACCCAAAGAACAGGCAGATTAATCATATTATGTGTTCAGGTTATAGGTGCAGGCCATGACTGGCTAAGGTCTGTAAATCTAGACGTTTTTCCTCATTTCTAATGTGCTTGCATTTGGTAGTATCTCTATTCCAACAGAGGAATTATACCAGAAAGATCTGGATGTCCCGGACAACCCAGATAGTGTGGTTGCTGACCTGGAGCCAGGCATCCTGGAGAGTGGGCCTTAGAAAGCATGGCTAACAACAAGGCCAGTGGAGGTGATGGCATTCCAGTTGAACTATTTAAAATCTTAAAAGACGACGCTGTTAAGGTGCTACACACAATATGCCAGCAAGTTTGGAAAACTCAGCAGTGGCCAGAGGATTGGAAAAGATCAGTCTACATCCCAATCCCAAAGAAGGGCAGTGCCAAAGAATGCTCCAACTGCCGTACAATTGCACTCATTTCACACGCTAGCAAGGTTAAGCTCAAAATCCTACAAGGTAGGCTTCAGCAATATGTGCACCGAGAACTCCCAGAAGTACAAGCTGGATTCCAAAGGGGCAGAGGAACTAGAGACCAAATTGCTAACATGCGCTGGATTATGGAGAAAGCCAGAGAGTTCCAGAAAAACATCTACTTCTGCTTCATTGACTACGCAAAAGCCTTTGACTGTGTGGACCACAGCAAACTATGGCAAGTCCTTAAAGAAATGGGAGTGCCTGACCACCTTATCTATCTCCTGAGAAATCTATATGTGGGACAGGAAGCAACAGTTAGAACTGGATATGGAACAATTGATTGGTTCAAAATTGGGAAAGGAGTATGACAAGGCTGTATATTGTCTCCCTGCTTATTTAACTTATATGCAGAATACATCATGTGAAAGGCAGGACTAGATGAATCCCAAAATGGAATTAAGATTGCCGGAAGAAATATCAACAGCCTCAGATATGCAGATGATACCACTCTGATGGCAGAAAGTGAGGAGGAATTAAAGAACCTCTTAATGAGGGTGAAAGAGGAGAGCGCCAAAAATGGTCTGAAGCTCAACATCAAAAAACTAAGATCATGGCCACTGGTCCCATCACCTCCTGGCAAATAGAAGGGGGAGATATGGAGGCAGTGACTGATTTGACTTTCTTGGGCTCCATGATCACTGCAGATGGTGACAGCAGCCACGAAATTAAAAGACACCTGCCTCTTGGGAGGAAAGCGATGACAAACCTAGACAGCATCTTAAAAAGCAGATATATATCACCTTGCTGGCAAAGGTCCACATAGTCAAAGCTATGATTTTTCCAATAGCGATGTATGGAAGTGAGAGCTGGACCGTAAAGAAGGCTGACCGTCGAAGAATTGATGCTTTTGAATTGTGGTGCTGGAGGAGACTCTTGAGAGTCCCCTGGACTGCAAGGAGAACAAACCTATCCATTCTGAAGGAAATCAACCCTGAGTGCTCACTGGAAGGACAGATCCTGAAGCTGAGGCTCCAATACTTTGGCCATCCCATGAGAAGAGAAGACTCCCTGGAAAAGACCCTGATGTTGGGAAAGTGTGAAGGCAAGAGGAGAAGGGGACGACAGAGGATGAGATGGTTGGACAGTGTCATCGAAGCTACCAACATGAATTTGACCAAACTCTGGGAGGCAGTGGAAGACAGGAGGGCCTGGCGTGCTCTGGTCCATGGGGTCACGAAGAGTCGGACATGACTTAACGACTAAACAACAACAACAACAACTATTCCAACAAAAGACAAATCGGATAAACCATGATGCTCAATGTTAAAGTCTTTGAATACAGGTTGTTCCAGCATAGTCAAGATGGCAGACATATGGTTTCTGAATCTAGTATGAAGGTCTGTTGTTGTTTTGCCTACAGATGGCATACTGGTTTTCTGCACTCCATGAGATAAACTACATTGCAAGACCTACAGCTGATGTTTCATTTAATATAGTAGGTCCTGTCAGTCACAGTAATAATAGAAGTGATTGTCTCCCTGAGAAACACACAGGTTATACAGCATTTGGAATCACAAGGGTGTGATCCAGGATTGCTAACTGGTGGTTTTGGACCCACTGGACAGCTCGTACCAGTAATCTCCATAAACTTGGTGGCTGGTGGAAGGCTACCACAGGAGTCTTGCTGAAGTCTTTTTCAAGGCACTCTGAGTTTGCTAGTATGTGGTAGCTTTTTGGAGTATTGTAATGTGCTCTACATGGGGCTGCCTATGGAAAGTGTCAGGAAACTTCAATGGGTCCAAAATGCAGCAGTCAGATTGCTGACTACAGCTGGTTACAGGGATCACATAACCCTTCTGTTACAGCAGCTCCACTGGCTGCTGATCCATTTCTGGGCACAATTCAAAATGTTGGTCTAACCTTTAAAGTCCTAAACTGCTTGGGTCCAAGCTATCTCAAATACCATGTTTCCCATTATGAGCCTGCTTGGATGTTAAGATGATCAGGATAGATCTTTCTCTCAGTCCCACCACCTTTACAGGTGCATTTGGTGGGGCCTTCTCTGTTACTATTCCTAGACTTTGGAACTCCCTCCCACAGGAGGCCAGACTGGCCCCATCTTTGCTGTGTCCTTCCACAAGCAAGCAAAGACCTTTTGCTTCAGGCAAGCTTTCTCTCAGTGACTGGTTGCCTAAGTGGAATGTATAAATGGATAGTTATGCTTTGAATGTGTTTTAAGTATTGCTTTTGTTGACCATTTCTCAGAATGGTATTTGTTTATTCCTTTATAATGTTTTTATACTTATTGTTTATAATTTTAAATATTGTATTTTAATAATGTAAGCTGCCTTTGTAGATTATTTTTTAGCTTTAATTATTATTATTATGATTATGATGATTATGATTATGTAAGTTATTTTGGGATCTTTTTAAGGAGAAAGGCAGGGTAAAAATGTTTTAAATAAATACATAAATTCTGTAATTGCCTTGCCATAATTTGGTGGTGCTGGATGGAAATCCACCACAAAAGGAATGTATTGTTCATTGTTAGATTTATTATTCTGACAGAAAATTGATTCACTTGAGTAGGGAGTGATCTTCTTATGTTAGGATCAATGATAAGTGGAGGATATCCACTATGAAGCAGGTATTTATTTATTTATTTATTAGGCTTTTATCCCACCCTTCTAGACGATGTCTGCTCAGGGTGGATCACAATAAAATCATTCATAAAACAGTTAAAAGAATAAATTAAATTGACATATTAGTGTTGATCAAGATGGGAAAATAGACAAAAAACTAAGTAAAAGTAAAAGTCAAGTATTGACAGGAGGGAAGGCCTGCCTAAAGAGCCAAGTCTTTAATTGGCTCTTAAAAACACCCAGCGAGGGTGCCAGGCAGATCTCTGATGGCAAGCTGTTCCAAAGTCGAGGGGCCACTGCCGAGAAGGCCCGGTTTCTTGTTCTTTCTTTCCGGGCCTCTCTCGGCGTTAGGCCCCTCAGCTGTCTTTCCTGGCTATAGCGAGTGACTCGAGTAGATCTAGGTGGGAGAAGGCGTTCTGCTAGGTATCGAGGTCCTAAACCGTGTAGGGCTTTATATGTCATCATTAACACTTTGAAATCAATGCGGAAACGAATGGGCAGCCAATGCAAGGCAGCCAGAGTGGGAGAGATATGCTGGTGTTTTCTCGTTCCACTAAGTAATCTGGCTGCCGCATTCTGCACCATTTTAAGCTTCCGCATCAATTTCAAAGGTAGCCCCATGTAGAGCGCATTACAGTGGTCTAATCTCGAGATTACAAGCGCGTGGACCAGAGTGGTGAGGGCCCCGCCATCAAGATAGGGACGCAGCTGGGCAATCCGCCACAGATGGTAATAGGCGGAGCGGACCACTGACGCCACCTGGTTTTCCATGGTGAGCGCCGGGTCCAGATGTACTCCCAAGCTGCGAACCTCATTCTTTGCGGTGAGAGTCACACACACCCCGAAGGAGAGGAAGTTTCCCAAGCCGCCAATGGAGGGGCCACCCACCCTCAGGACCTCCGTCTTGTCCGGGTTCAGCCTCAACCCATTCTCCTGCATCCATTGCAGTACAGCCTCCAGACAACGCTGAAGGGACAGAACGGCATCCACTGAAGTAGGTGAAAAAGAAATGTAGAGCTGTGTGTCATCAGCATACTGATGGCACGAGGCCCCACACCCCCTGATGACCCCACCCATCGGCCTCATATAGATGTTAAACAGTGTTGGGGAGATGATCGAGCCCTGCGGGACCCCACAATTGAGGCTCCACGGGGCCGATACACTCTCCCCAAGCTGTACTCTCTGAGAGCGGTCCTCCAAGAAGGATCGGAGCCAGGCAAGCGCCAGGCCACCAATTCCCAGCTCGGAGAGCCTCCCCAGGAGGATACCGTGGTCGACAGTATCGAAGGCGGCTGAGATATCGAGGAGCACCAACAAGGACATTTTGCCCCTGTCAGCCTCCCTCAACAGGTCATCAAACAGTGCGACCAGTGCCGTTTCTGTGCCGTGGCGCGGCCTGAAGCCCGACTGGAACGGATCCAGGGCATTGGTTTCATCCAAAAGAGCCTGAAGCTGATCAGCCACAACCCTCTCCACCACTTTGCTAAGGAAGGAAACATTGGCGACGGGCCTGTAATTGCCAATATCGTCCGCCGCCAAATTTGGTTTCTTCCTGATGGGCCTAATGAGTGTCTCCTTGAGGGCCAGGGGGACCTTGCCCTCCTGGAGAGACCCATTAATTATTGCTGTGGCCCATTCTGTTGTTATAGGCCTGGCTGCTTTGATTAGCCAGGCCGGGCAAGGGTCAGGGGAGGAGGTGGTGGCCCGGCAGCGATCAAGCGCTTTGTCCACCATATCTGGCGTCACAGGCTGAAAGAATTCAAATCTCACCGGGCAAGACGGAGCACTGGACATCTCTGCTCGATCCACTGTATTTAAAAAAGGAGAGAGGTCCCAGCGGATGGCCTCCACTTTTGATTTATAAAATGCTGCAAATTGGTCAGGTGAGATATTAGTAGGAGGCCCATCACCTAGACCAATTCTGGATAGATCGCGAACTATACGGAAGAGTTCCGCCTGCTGATTTGAAGCTTCGCTTATCCAGTTAGCGAAGTGTGATCGTCTAGCAGCCCGCACCTTGGCAAGGTAGTGGTTAGTCGCGATCCTGACAGCTTTCTTATTATAATCCGTCGGTTCCTGTCTCCAATTGCACTCTAGCCGTCTCCTGTTTCACTTCATAGCTCGCAGCTCCTGGTTAAACCAGGGCCCTGGCCGAGCTCTGCGTCGGAGAGGGCGTTTAGGAGCGATCGTGTCTAGAGCCCTAGTGGCGGCAGCAAGCCAGCCATCAACTAGAGCCTCGACAGGAGCGCCAGACAGATCAGCTGGAATCCCTCTCATGGCATCCTGGAATCTTAATGGATCCAGTAGCCTTCGAGGGCAGACCATTAAAATAGGTCCATGCTCCCTGCGGGGAGAGAGAGCCACTGAGAGGTTACATTTTATTAGGTTCACATTTTGTTTTGTTCTTATCCTTTTGAAATGTGTTATAAACATGTCTGATTCTAAGAGCTAAGCTGTATATAATAGTTCTCTTTATATGTTTGAGGTGGCAGGATTTGTGATCAGGATACAAGTAGGCATGAGTGGGCTTATTATAAAGGTCAGTGACTTTTCTTTTGTTTTCAGTGGTAAGGAGAACATCAAGGAAAGGGATGGACGGATTTTCAGTGGTGCTACTAGATGTAAATTTGATTGTGGACTGAATTGCGTTGAAGTATGATTTAAATTTCTCTAAGCATTCCTTGCTTTTCCAAACCCGAAAGATATCAACCATGTGAGAGGCTTGTCAGAGGCCTTTTTCAGAATGTTTTATTCTATTTTGCCCATGAACAGATTTGTTTAAGAAGGTGTCGTGTGAGTATTTATTGCTTTACTTTGCAGTTGTAAACAATGCTTTCCATTAATTGTAGAATAATTACAGATGAGGACTAATGTTGCCAAAATGATAATAACTTGTGTGAAAGGATCTTTACACTTTCTGGTGTTAAGGAAATCATTTAAAGCTTGAATCTCATCATGATATGGTATATAGAGATGTAATATCCCATGTAATAAGTATAGTATCAATATCGAATTGATGCTGTTAGACTCAGTTCTGAGGAAGAAATCATTGGTATCTTTGATATATGATGGGAGGCTTTCCCCCCTCCTCTCTACATTTAAGTCAACATATGGAAATATCCTCTCAGTAGTAGTGTTATTAGCTGAGATAATAGGGTGTCCTGGGTTGTCAACACTGTGGACCTTTAGCAATGTAATTGGTATAGGCATAGGTAGAGGTATAAACATATACTGATGAAATCAGGATTTCTAAGTGAAATCCAAAGATTCTGTGTCAATTCACTTTGCCTCAATTCACTGGGAACTTAGTTTCCTACTCAAGTTGCAAAGGGGTCCGATCCAGAGAGATACTACAGGAGGGGCAAAAAATTCTGAATCTTGTGCACCATATGCTGGGGTACCATTTCAGCCTCAATCCTCCATTAGATTTGATTAAGGAAAAGAACAGCTATAGCTATATGTTATGATTTAAAATAAAATATAGTTTTGCCCTTAATATAATAAAGATTCAGACAAATAAGTTTTCCTTTTTTCTTTCTTATACAGTGATATTACATCTACTAATTCCATTAAAGTCAGTTACATTTGGTATTTTGTTTCTAAGAGAAATATGTATGTATCTTTTGAAAAGTTCTTTGTTTTCTGTCTCTTTTCTAATTGAGTAAAACCAATATAGTCTCATTTTTCAGGTTACTTTCTCTAAACAGACTCTTAATTCAGGACTTCTAAAATATGAAATCTTATGAATCTCTGTAAATGTGGTCATCTTCTCCTCTTCACTCTGATTACAGTCTTTCAAGTGTTCTTCATGTTACTGGGATAAAAGTCAGTCATTACTAGACTTTGTTGATTTGACCTAAAAGTCATTGTGCAAGATGTACTGATTTGTGAATGAATGGCAATTAACTTTCTCTGTGTATGCCAAATTACAGTTTAATATCAGATGTCCAGAACTGTATTTCACTCATGTAGCTTCCTTAATAGGTTATAATAAGGACACTGATAATTTTCTACATACAGCTTACTTGAAAATGCTAGAACTAACATGGCAAATCAAATATTTGTAGTAACTGGAAGCGATGAAGTTTCTCTATATGTTGGAACTACAAGTGGTAAGAGAAAATCACAACATTTGCAGCAACCAAGAAGTTTTAATCCAAGAATAAAAGTTTGAAAGGAAATTGAGCACATGCTTTATGAACATGAGGTTCTAATTCTGTTTATTATAATTCATTATATCATGTATAAAGTTCATTCAAAAAGGAGCATTCTACCCAAACTCACAGTCACTTATAGTATTTTCCTATACATGTTAGTGGACAATTTGAGGATGAAGAGCTCTGCTGTCCATGGAGGTTATCTATGTGTTGGGATCAGGGATCATGGAAAATCATGGAGACTATCAAGGGTAGTTAGGAATCTCCATTTCAAACCCACCCACCCCCCCAAACTCCATGTGTACAATGAAACCAGGACATGGGCAGGTCTACAATGCTTCCCTTTTCTTGTGATCTTTATACACAAATACAAACAACTGAAGAGGGATTTGGCATAGCATGATCAGTGTTTAGCAACATGAATAACAACATTTTGCACCAGCTGAGAAACAAACACAAAACAAAAAGGTGACATAACTTCTTCTAATTGATGTTTTGGTTGTTCTTGTTTTTGTTATTAACAGAAATGTACAACAAACAGTCACCATGTAGGGGAGAACCTTCTTCTACACATTAATACCCAACTGACATCTCAGTTCTATCACTTGTCTCATATTTCTTCATCTGTATCCAATGATGTGATTGTACTAGTGCAAGACATATTGGCTGAATTCCTGTTGCGCAGTTACAGAAAACATTTGGATGCAAATTGTTCTAAATTAAGAAATCATCATATACATTGTCTGTTGCATGCTGAGTCATGTGACTCGGCATGCAACAGAATGCCTGCAAAGGTTTTTTAACTTATGGCAATTCTCATTTAAAAGTTGTGCCATTTATGTAACTGTGCAGAAGGATTGTAGACATTGTCTAGAAGTTGCACATTTTCAGAGTTAACTCAAGGGTGACATCCAATATAGTTTTGTGCAAGTGTTTTTCACAATTGTCTGCACATATGCTTATATATCCAGTTGGACAACATTTTGCCTAACTGTTTGCACAGTCACTTGTGCAAAGTGTAATTCAGTATGAGTGTCCTTGTAGGAACTTTAATTCAGATAACATTAGGTTAGTTTTAGGCCCATGTAATCTAATCCAAATTAATCTATGATGGGGAAACCTGGTGGCATTCAAAAATGGCAGTCTAGCACAGGAATGCAATTTAAATACAATCTCTATTCTTATGTCCCTCCATCCATCTGATTTTTTAAAAACTGTCTAATGTATCCAGATATTAAAAGACCTTGTCAGGTGCTGATTCAGTGACATTTTCACAAGGTCTAAAATTATCTCAGAATGCTAACATAGGGTATAATTCAAATAGTAGAAATCAAAAGGCCCTAGAATTTTGGAGGAGGGGATGGGAAGAGAGAAAATGACTATTTGGAAGTCAAAGAGGCCTGTAAGACTATCGAGTCAGTGTAGGAATAAGCAACATAAACACTAAGTGCTAAGGGTGCTGGCCAGACTTTCACCCATTTCCAACTCCAGTATTCTATGAGTCTATGTTTGGTTTG
Source organism: Intellagama lesueurii (assembly GCA_037013535.1). NCBI lineage: Eukaryota > Metazoa > Chordata > Lepidosauria > Squamata > Agamidae > Intellagama > Intellagama lesueurii. The sequence continues at coordinate 49,143,180 of JBAJHW010000003.1, read as the reverse complement.
AATTAACGAGAAACTTGAGAGAGAGAGATGAAACTGAAAGCTAGTTCTGTGGCACCCAGAGAGGTCTTTTGTTATATTTGAACATTCTTCATAATGTTGCTAGTCAGCACCATGTTAATAGTTGGTGTAGGTCTGAATCCACTTAACTCAGTAGACCTATTGAATCAATAGGACTTAGTTAAGTGTTGACTTATCATTCAGCCTTCAGTTCTGTGAATGTAACTAAGGACAACAATTGGATATATAGGCAAATGGCCTTTTTACAGAACTTGCATCTTCACTGTATGTTGTATTGGTATTTTTAAATACACTTTCTTTCCTACTGGAAATATCACATACCCACCACCCTGGGCAGCTGAAGTTATTACTACAGCTCTATAACTTTTGATGTAGCACTACTTTTTTTTCTTTCTACTCACTGCAGGCAGCCAAGGGCAGTTTCCACTCACACAGAATGTTACAGTTATTGAAGGTGAAACAGCAACCTTGACCTGTAGAGTTGATCAAAATGATAACACCTCCCTCCAGTGGTCAAATCCAGCTCAACAGACGCTATACTTCGATGACAAAAAAGGTAAATACATATTTTCCCTTTTCAGTTTCTAAATAATTTGAATTATAAATAATATATATTTTTAATATTATACTATTTGCTTATAATGTTTGCATATATTTCTATTTCCTATCCTTCAATCCAGTGATCATGTGGTTAATTTTTTTATTAGCTGTAAAATATTAATCATACCTTTTGAAGCCTATATATTTTTTCTCATAATATTGGTATGTAGGTGGCAAATATTTTTATTTCTAGATAATATGTTTGAATGTCTTCCAAGCACATTCACTGAAGTATGATTATGAGTTGTGCCAGAAAGAGGTGAAATGCTCAGAGTGTTGCATGGAAAAAACACGTTTAGCACAGACAATGCTTGTATAAGCTTTCCCAACATCTGAAGTAGGAAGACAGGTGTTAATGCCAATGTCAATCAGAACTGCATTCCTCCACTATGTCTGCTCATACTCATCTCAATTACCATTAGTAGTGATCTCACTTACTCTGAGGACATGCTCAATGAGAGCAAGAAGGCAGCCCTGTCTGGAGGGCTATGCTGGACCAATAGAAAGCCACTGGTATCACTCTTTGAAGAGTCAGCCAAGTTCAAATTCCTGATCTGAGGCCAGTTCTTCCATGGATCTAGGCACTGCGGGAGAGGTATCCTTGTTTATCAAAGCAAAAGTGATAGGAAACACTGAGATAAAGTTGTCCCAGTGAAGCAGGGGGTGGACAGCTGTTGTGGCAAGCCATACTAGCTTCCCTTTCAGTGTCACATTTGCTACACCAGAAGAGCATGGGGCCAGCAGTGCTGCTATTGCACCTGTTTGGCTTGGTGTGGCAATAAGGGACAATTTTCCTGGAGGTGGGAGGCCCCAAGTATGAAGATCGTGGTGTGAAGAATGTCCTGTTTTGAGAATGTATGTAGGAGGGATTTATCTGTAGCTTGAATTTCTAAAAACAACAATACTGGTTTAGTGTTATGGTTGAAGCTATAGCTTCAACCATAACACTAAACCAGTATTGTTGTTTTTATTTTTGTAGGGGAATTTTAAGTATTGGTTAATATATTTACCAAGAGATATATTTTTAATGTCCTCTCTTTTCTCATATTGATATATATATTTTAATTGTTGAACTAACTTACAGTGGTGCCTCGACTTACGAATGTCCCTACTTAAGACCATTTCAAGTTACGACCAGCTCCGCCCGCAAAATTTTGCTTCTACTTGCAACCGGAGCTTCCACTTACGAACAGAAAAAGGCAGGGAAAAAAGGTGGGAAATTCAAATTGCTAACTGTAGGTGGCGACGAGGCTGCTTCTTTGTAGCTCTTTTGCCCCAGCAGTTAGAGTGTGTGCGCAGTCGGAGGAGGCTTGGGACTGCCTCCTTCTGCTTCTGACAGTGTGTGTGTGTGTTTGCAGGGAGGCTTCAGGCTGCCTTGTAAGGTAAGGTGCTGTTTTCTGCTTTTTAAAAACTGTTCTGGGTGTTTTTGCAGTGTGGTTTTGAGCTGGGGGGGTTTATGTTTCTGTGCTGTGATGGGTCTTGGGGGGTTTGTTGGTTTTTTTCCCCCATTTCCGATGGATCTTGGGTTTTTTTGTTGCTTTTTGGAGTGTTTTTTCCCATTTCCGATGGGTCTTGGGGGTTTGTTTGTTTTTTGGGTTTCCCCCCCCCATTTCCGATGGGTCTTGGGGGGTTTGGTTGCTGTTTTGGGGATTTTCCCCATTTCCGATGGGTCTTGGGGGGTTTGTTTGTTTGTTGGTTTTTCCCCCCATTTCTGATGGGTCTTGGGGGGTTTGATTCCTTTTTTGGGGTTTTTTTCCCCGTTTCCGATGGGTCTTGGGGGTTTGTTTGTTTTTTTGGTTTTTTTCCCCCATTCCTGATGGGTCTTGGGGGGTTTGGTTGCTTTTGGGGGGTTCCCCATTTCCTATGGGTCTAGGGGGGTTTGTTTGTTTTTGGGCTTTCCCCCCCCCATTTCCGATGGGTCTTGGGGGGGTTTGGTTGCTTTGGGGGGGGTTCCCCATTTCCGGTGGGTCCTGCATGCTTCCCTTGCTTTTTCCTTTGTTTTCCTTGCATTTCTGACCTGCCCCCTTTGTTCTCTGTGCATTTCCGATCTGCTCCGTTTGTTTTCTGTGCATTTCCAATGGGTCTTGCAGTGATTTATTTATTTATTTATTTATTTTTGGTGATTTTTTTCTTCGGCCGGAATGGATTAATTGCATTTCAATGCATTCCTATGGGAAATGGTGCTTTGACTTACGACCATTTCAAGTTACGTCCATCATCTGGAACGGATTATGGTCGTAAGTGGAGGCACCACTGTATATCAGTACAAGTGAAGGCAGCATAGGAAACACAGGAAACGTTTTTGAGCAATTTCTGTTTTGTCTGCAAAATAGAAGGCGGCAATGAATTTTGGAGTTCATTGGTCTATTAAATTTGAAGATTTTTCTTCATCTACATATGTGATAATTATTATTATTTTGTTCATTACAGTTTATCCAAATGCCTGTTGCATAATCAGTGAAACTGATCCTTAAATTCATTCCCTCTAGTGTGATCTGGATTAGAGAGTTCATCATGACATTGTACCTTATGAGGCTTAAAATGTTTATTTTGCTGGGAACGACTACAGTATGCTCTACGAAAGCATAGTGCTACCAAAGGATTTATAACTAAATATGTTGTTGTTTTAAAGCTATAAATTTGAAGACTGAAAAGATAAAATAAACTTTGAGTAAGGGAAAATGTGGATGTTATCAGACTAATGATGATTATTGCTATTCTACCAACATGACTTGTTGTGCTTGAAAGGAGTTTAGAAGCTCTGTCTATCAAGGTGTGAAATTTTATATGCATAGAGTTCTAAAAAAATTAAGGATGGTGTTGAAATAGTAACCATGAAATGGATGTGCTTTAAAAAATGTGGCTTGAGCGGTAGTTTACTCAAATTACTGCAGAACAATTAGCCTGCTCTCAAGCTAAGCAAGGTCGCTGTGCCACAACATTCTTGACAGCTGAACATGTTTTACAGATGATAACAAAATGCAAACAAAATAGAGAATTGAAAGTGGATTGAAATAAGTAGGCCATATTTATGTTTCAGTGTGTTAATATGACTGGAGATGTGTTTGCAGGTTCTATAACTTGCACTGTCTGTAACTACAGTACTTTGGTATTACGGTACCTTGATGGTCCAGATATTTTATATTACAGGCCTTTATTCTTCCAGGTTATGCAAATTTTAGTCACAACAGTGATGTTTATCTTAATAATGGTAGCCTGCAAGATTGTGAGTTACAAGCCTTTGGAGTTACAAGAGGTGCAGGGACAAGAGAAATTCCTATTATAAAATTTTTGTTGGTGCACTTACAGAAAGGATTGTTGGTAGTTGATGAAGGACAGATAAGGATATAAATAATGGCCAGAAAAGAAGCATCCCATAGTAAGGCATCACAACATGCCATGCTATACTACATGTCGGATACCAACAACAACAATGAACTGGTTGTACACTTTTTAAATTGCATTTTGTATATTTTAGCCACATAATATGTTTTATGAGCTGGTCACTCCACCGTAAATTAAAAAAAAATAGTAGCAGCAACAGTGTTGACAGAAGAGAACAACATGTATTTTCCTCTATAGATTCAGACTGGCTTGGCTGGGTGAGAATTAGAATTAGAAAACATTTCTGTGTGTTCTTAAGCTTAGAAGCTAAGAAAATCATTTTTGAAATATATTCTTACTTTTAAGAACTTGATATTTTAGAGGTGTACTCTCTGTCCTTTTTTTTTAAATGTGCCTTTTTAGGCTATAAGCTCCTACATTTTTAGAATGTAAATGAAATATTCTCATTATTCTTTTTTACTCTTATTTCAACAGTATATAGATTGGATTCTCATTATGCATTTGCCTACAGCTTAAGTGTAGTTTTCATATACAGTATATTTTAAGTATCTGTGCCTATAGTTTTTCCATAGCTGTAAGACTTTGGATGTTTGCAATATTTGAAGTGTTTATGGAATATAGAAGCAAAGTAGATCAATAAAGCTTGTAGAATTAAACAACCTAAGGTTGCCTATAATTATTGCAACTTTGATACCCAGATTATTTTGATATGATTGGAAATAATTTTCTGATCCCATCCTGAAACAAACCCTTGTCTCATATGAATGCCAGATGAACGCAGGCTTCTCTTTTCCCCCCTGGTGGTCTATAAAGTTCTCTGTGCTCTTACGGAGATGTTCAGGTATCAGAGTCTCTGACCTAACATATCTGGAGAAGATGGTCAGTTTTTAAACAAAACGGTAGCTTTTCTTAATTTATGGACACCAACAGCAATGGGGACAATCAGTACAACAGGACTAAATTCATGATATACAATATCATGGCATGAAATTAAAATTGCCTGATCAAATTGTTCAGTTAGCTAGATGCTATATATTGCAGTTTTTAAAGAGTACCATTTAAAAAGGAGGAGAGGAAAGGAAGGGAAAGGAAAAGAAAAGTTAAAGATGAAAACTACCTCTCAGAATTTTATACTGTCCGGAAAGTTATTTTTAGATAGACGATATAGCCTACTGGTTGACTAATTTAGGAAAGGATAATCTTTAAATACATTTTCTTTTCTCTCTTTCTCTTTCCCCTGTCTGTCCCCTGTACTATCTCTTTATTTCTGTTTGTTTAGTATTAACAGAGTTAATTTCTCATAACTTTCCCATTATAGTATTTTATATACCGTATTTTTCTGTGTATATGACTCCCCAACGTATAAGACACCCCCTAATTTTGACCCTTGCCAGAGGCGGAGGAGCAGTCAATGAGCAGCTGCGAGGGGCAGCCCAGCATGGCTGCGCCTCTGCCTCCTGCTGCTGCTGCCGCCGCCTTGTCCCCTGCCTGAAGGGAGCCCAAGAGTGGCATTGGAGGAGGCGATCCGGCGGCAGCAGCAGTCAGTGGGCAACCGCGAGAGGCGGAGGCAGCCACGCTCGGCTGCCTCTCGCAGCTGCCTATTGACTTCTGCCACTGCCGCCGGATCGCCTACTCCAGCGTCACTCGTGGGCTCCCTTCGGGCAGGGGACAAGGCGGTGATGTGAGCTGGAGGAGGCGATTGGGCAGCTGTGGCAGCAGCAGGAGGCAGAGGAGCAGCCACGCTGGGCTGCCCCTCATGGCTGCCCATTGACTGCCGCTGCCCGATGGCATTCTCCAGCTCACGTCACTGCCTTGTCCCCTGCCTGAAGGGAGCCCGCAAGTGGCGCTGGATGAGGTGATTTGGAGGAGGAGGCAGCAATCAATGGGCAGCTGCGAGAGGCAGCTGAGTGCGCCTGTCTCCACCTCTCTCAGCTGCCCATTGACTGCTGCTGCCGCCGCCGCTGGATCGCCTCCTCCAGCGCCAGGCTCCCTTCAGGCAGGGGACAAGGTAGCGACGTGAGCTGGAGGTGAGCTCAAGCACTGGCTCCTTCGGCTCCCCCTCCTTCCGTGTATAAAACGACCCTCAAATTGTCCTCTAATGATTTTAGGAAAAAGTGTTGTTTTATACATGGAAAAATACGGTATATAACCACTTTAAAGGTTAGACTTGTGTGGCAAAAGGGAGGGTAGTTGTGTAGATTTGTACTGGCTTGCAAAGTAAGTGACTGGGACTGATTAACAGTTGTATGAGAGGTGTGCCCAGGAGTGTTAGGGTTAGTGCTCAGTTTGGACTGATTTTTTTTTTTTTTTGCAAAGAAGCTGTGAGTAGTATTTTTAAAAGAATTTTATAAAAAGAAAACAACTACTACTACTAATAAATCAACTTTAAAAATAAACAAATCCACAATTATCAACTCTGTGTGACCCACAACCCTCAGGACTACTTTTTATTTTTATTTTAAATTATATTTTATGCTGTCCCATTTCTCTCCAGAAATACATTGATTCATCTCCATGTGTATACCCTTGCCCATTCTGGAACACGAATACCAAAAATAAATTCCATACTTCTTTAAAATTGTTAATGTTCAATATTCCTTTTCTAATCTTGGTTTCACAAGTTAATTTGTTGTTAAGGGCCATATTCCACATTTCTTTATATCCTTCATATTAAGTTGGTTGTTATTTTTCCAATTATTTCTAAATATCAGCCTTGCCACAGTTACCATAATAATAATTAATTCCTTTTCTTCTCCCTTTAATTTATTATTATTAACAATGTTCAACAAAGCAGTCATTGGAGACATTTGTACATCAATACCCATTATTTCCGTAGCTGTGAGTAATACTGTGGTATTTTTAGAACGTGCATCAAAGCAAGCACCCATCTATCTTTATATAAATAATTTAAGTATGTAAAATTATTTTTTAAAGTAAAGGTTTTATGGTTATATACTGAAGAAACTGATAGTTGAAACATGGTTCTTATTTTACTTTTGCCTATTAAATGAAACTTCCTCTTTGTGTGTTTGTTTTTAGAAAAAAACATTTCTCATTTTGGTTTACAAAATATGCTTATTATTTCTATAGATAGGAGTCACAAAATATTACTCATCTGTATACTACTGGTCAGTGCTCTGACACATCATATATGTAGAGTCATCAAAGTAAATAAAGCTGTATTTTGACAAAATATTCTTACTTTTAAAAAGGACAGTGTGAAATCAGCCCTTAACTGTGGAAATGTTAAAGCAGCAATGTAAAAGAAACATCAAACTCTTTGCCTGAGTTGATGGTTTGAGTAGTCAAGAGATCCTGTTCACAAGTATAAACAGCAACCCCAAATATAATGTAGGGGCTAGTTGTTGTTATGTGCAAGTCACCCCCGACTCATGGTGCACTATGAATAAGTGCTTTGCAAAATGTCCTGTCCTCAGCTGCCCTCCTCAGCTCTTGCAGACTCAAGCCTGTGGCTCTTTGAAGGAGTCAGTCAATTTCATATTTGTTTTTCCCTCTTTTCCTGCTGCCTTCCATGTTTTGCAGCACTATTATCTTTTCCAGAGAATCCTGTCTTCTCATGATGTGCCCGAAGTAGGACAGCCTCAGTTTCAAAATGTTTGCCTCCAGAGATAGTCCAAGATTGCTGTGATATTTCTGTCAATCCAATTTATGCACAGAGTTTACGTATGGTTATAATTTAAGAGGCAGCACACATAGGTAGAGAAGGTGTATGGGAGCGCCACAGAATTAGTTCTAACTAACCGCTCCATCTGACATCACTATTCAATCCAGAGTTCAGACTTAGAGTCCCAAAGTTTTATGGCTGTTGTTCTGTTCGGGCCAGGTTAGCTTCTAAAGATTAATTCAGATGCAGTCTGCAAAAGGCTTGAGGGGGAAGGTGTGGTTTCAAACTCTTCCTCAGGCAGCAGTTTGGAATTTATCACCCAACTCTTCAAAGAACCACCAAGAACTCTGCATCCACTTTGCCCTTCCCCACAGCCACCATTTGTGTTCTTTTAAAGCTCAGAGTTTCTATTTGGCTGGGGAAAACAAAGTGACACAGCAACATGGCAAGCCTCCATCAGAGAGTTGGGATTAAAATTTTAATTCAGCAATACCCAATTTTAGTTTAACAATTTTAGTTGGTGGCCCGAACAATGACCAGGAAACTTTGGGACTCTGATATAGAATTTTCTGAACTGCCCACAAGTTTCTTGGTGCACACAGCTTGAGGAAGATTAATTTTCATTGAAAACTAGCTGTCTGTCTACTGTTTGCTTGATTTTTAATTATTATTATTATTATAGTGGTCTAATAAAGCTATCACCTGCTTTTGCATTTTTATTGTTTTGGGGACCATGTGGCCTTCCTGACTTGTAAAAATAATGATAGGGTATCTCTGCTGACTAATTGTCTTACCACACTGACTTTTTGTTAGTTTTAAAATGTTACTTATTTTAAAAGTTAAGAAATCTTGTTATTGATACTATCAAAGTCTATACTTGGATAGTGTCCTATACAGTTTTTAAAGTTTTCTAACCCATTCATATAACTGTAAATCATAGGATATTGTATGATCAAATAAATTAAAAAGTGTGTCCAATCATACTCACAAGGTGTATTTTGAAAGGATGTTGATTTGAAGTAACCATAAATAGCAAATTATATATTTTTTAAATAAAAATGCACAATTACATAGCAATAAATTAGCTGAATTCCTCCTTGTTATATAATGTATCCTTTTGTCAGTTACAAGTCAGAAATGAACATTTTGCAGGGGAAATAGCTAAGTGTAGGAGGTTGCATTATTTTCTGCTAAAGTGTGAGTGGTTTCACATATTAAGCCTTCTACCTCTGGAGTTAGCTAAATTGAGAATGAAGTTGATGTATTGGAATGCAATGAGGTGAATCAGTGATTTAGGTGAATGTGCTAACATTTGTCCTTTGTCTACCTTTGTAATGTGCACATCAATGACAGTGCCTTAGAAGGAATAAAATACAATGTCTGTTATTCTTACTCACCTAATGCCTGTTTGCCATCTTTTAGAACTTTAAGTTATTTTGATTTTTCTTACATCCTGTGCATAAATGCATGTCTTGCTTCCATTTGTTAATGTTTTGTATGTTGCTTCCACTATTACTGTTGTTGCTGTTTTTTTTCTTTAACAGCCTTAGCTTTTGAATTAGTTGGCTACTGACTTCCTTTTTCCTTATGAACTCTAGAAACCCTAGTCTGGGTCCTGTATGTATAGCGGGAAGTGTCTGATAAGTAATGAGATGTCATAGAGTAAAAAAGCAATATATCCTGTCAGAAAGAAATCTAAATGAGACTGTAAAATGAGTGACTGGAATATGAAGCACAGAAAGAGAGAAATGCCTTTAAAAAAAATAAATGAAAGAGAGCCCAAAATGATCCTTCAAAGCATTGACAAGAATTCATATGCTGTGCTATGCTCATTTCTGGGCACGAGAATTCAACTTTTTGACCAGCTAGAAAAGATTTGTCAGAACACAGCTAGGAAGAAGCTTGTATCTAGAAAGGAACTAAGATGTGTAGGGCTGGAACAATTCAATGCAGTGATACGAATGGCTCTGACCTTAGCAAATGCCATGGTCATGCCTACATTTTCAAAGCATTCAAGACTGGACTTTGCTGGACTGGCATCTTGAAATGTAATGTGGCTCCTAAGAATTTAAATAATTTTTCAATCATATATCAGAGGAAATGCTGAATGAATTGTCTGTGTTCAGCAGTACTAGAAATTAAGGAATAAGGGGATCTTACAAGAATAAGAACCCATAGCAGTGTTGGTTTACATCCAAAGGCAGGTAACCTCAAGCCATTGCTAATTGACAAGATTTTGTGTATGATTACTGAAAACACATGTCCTGCAAAACAAATTAGGGAAAGGTGCTAGTTCAATTGCTGGAACCAATCTCCAGATGACTCTGGGAAAGACTCCTGCCAGAACCTCCTGTCTGAAGCCAGAGTATAATATAATTGTGTGTCATCAAGTCAGTTTTGACTTATGGTGACCCTTTCCATGATTTTTCATATAGAGAGTACTCAGAAGTGGTTTACCATTCCTTTTTTTCTGGGGCATTCTGGGATTGTGCAGCTTGCCCAAGGCCACATAGGCTGGCTCTTCTCTGAGGAGGCACACTGGGGAACTGAGCTCCCAGCTTCTGGCTTCACAACCAGATACCTAACTCACTGACCTATCCAGCCAGCTGAAACCCCAATACTGCTCCCTAATGTGGTAAACAATCCTGAGCAAAAGGGATCAGGGATTTGATTCATAATTGGGTAGCTTCCTATGGATTGCAGTCAACATTATGGCAGGAACATTTTGAAACATTGGTGTCATTCTACCTTCAAAGGAGTAGGTGATCTCCAGACATCTGGGGTAATACATGCCTGTCTCTTGGAACTTGGAGGACTTGGAACTTGGAGCACTTCCCACCCCATCTTTTGTTTTGCTGAAAAACCCTCTTTGCATCTTTTTCTTTTAAATGAATGCGGGAAGGGTTGAGGTGCGATGGTGGACTTTTAAATATGTAAAATTGCACCCTAGAGGGAACAAAGGGATTTTGACCTTTTCAAAACAAAGTAAAACAAAATAGAAATAATACTGTGATGGGGGAGCTGAGGGCTTTATGTGACCTATGACTGAATGTTGCCCTCCTCTACACTAGTAGTTGCACAAGCAACTAGCAGAAAAATTAGCCATGACGAATTGAATTACTTTTGATTTTAATGGATTTATTTATTTATTTTATTTTATTTTATTGGATTTCTACCCCACCCATCTAGACCAAAGGTCTACTCTGGGCGGCAGGTCTACTCTGGGTGGCATCTGCTGGATCTGCTGTTAGTATGATTAAGCCTACATCCAGCCACATAAACATTACAAGGAACAGAGGTCTGTATCTACCTCCTCTTCTGAATGATTTAAGGTATTTAAGATATGGGTCTTGGAGGCAAAAGGATATGAGGAATATGTGAGTCATTGATACATCTTCTCTTTCCTCTCTTGATATGCTGTTTTCATGCATTCTACTGTGTGTGTGTGTGTGAAGAAATAAGTCCATATGTTGAGACTAAGAAACATGACCTAAATATATGTACTCTATCTACTATGAATTCAGTAGAATCATTGCATGTTTATATATCCATTTGTTGATCTATGACTATTGGTACAAAATCACAGGGTCAAAGCTTCTCATGAATAGTGATAAAAACAGTCATCTCCAGTTTCTTTTAACAGCATGATGAAAAGTTTTACTATGCACTTAACTCAATGCTGGTCTGAAAATGAAGTATAGGGGGTGAAAAGAGTAAAACATTGCTCTTTTGAGTTCAGCCGTGGGGAATTTCTGGAAGATTTACAACTGTATTGACTCATTGCTTAATCAGAAGGTAGAGATATGTTCTCAGTGTGTGTTCATCTCTCCTAATGAGAGAGACTATTAACGAATCCCAAATGATATATTTAAAAGGGTTTTTTCCCCCCAAAATGGGTATCATTTTTTTCAAATATATTTCATTGTACATCTTTCCTCATCTTCAGTTTCCTTTCCTGTATCTTACTGTAGTATTGAAATTCAGCTAATACAGAGGAATGTAACTCAGATATCTGTAGATATTTCTTTATTTTTAATCATAGAAATATGTAGACTGTTCTTAAAGATTAATGTGCCTCCTCCACACATCATTTTCTTCATATTTATTTAGAGCTTTTAAAATGTCCTTTGGAAGTGTCAGGTTCTGAGGAACTAAGGAAGAAAGACATTTGTCTGTGGGATTACAATTGTGATGGCCACATGTTTGTCAGCATGTGATGAAGTGAATTGAGAGAGGTCTAAGAAGTATCATTCAACTTTTACAGTTTGAGGTATTATTAAATGGGAAACTAAATCATTTTATGGATACAATTCCTGTGAATTTAGGAATTATGGGTAATACCTATCATAGATGGTTGGGCAAAAGGCTTGGGAGTCATGCTTGGGAGAGTGATGACAGACAGAGTTAGGTTCAAAAAAGGGTATTCATTCCATATATTCAAACACATACACACAGAGAGAAAGAAGCAGGGATTTACACAGATACTCTTATCACTCTCACCCTAAAAAACTGTAGCCATGGTACAGATCATTGAGAGAGACCTATCCCCTGCCAAGTAGAGCAGAGGAGAAAAAATGTGAACAAGCAACAAACATTATTGCAGATGTCTCTGTAAGGCTTTTAGAAAGAAACCAGTGAAGGAACATTGTGAGCCAAGGTGAAAAGCTGAGTTTTCCCCTTCCCCACCCTCCAAGAAAGAAAATAGTGGAAGAGAGAGAGAGAGGTTTTTTTGTTTGGTTGGGTTTTTTTTTAATCTGGTGAACGACAACTCTATTTATGTTTAGCTGGGAATAAACTCTACCAAATATTGAGACTTTCTTCTCAGTAAACTGAGTAAGATGAGTTTGTTTGTTTTTTAAAATTGCCTTTCCTGCTTTGCCTGTCCAGATTCATTTCACCCCATTGACAAAGCCAAACACCCACAGCTAGTTATTCTTTTCCTCAGAGAGCGGGTCTGAAGTAAAGGGCTGGAAGAACCAAGAAGATCTGCTCTTCTAGCTTCATGCTCCAGCACATACTTACAACTCCAAAATGAAAATCATCTTCCTCGTGCTTGCACTACAGGGTATAGTGACAAAGAAACAAAGACCTTATTTCGTACCATGTCTTCCTTTTGTTTATCTGCTATATGCTGTGCTCAGATCATGCAAGGAGCAGAGGCATACAGGACATTGGGATTTCTTGTCTATGCACACATCTCAGAGGTTTGATTGGTTTTGGTTGTTTTTTAAACTCTTTTACGGCAACAAGATTATCACCCAGTTTTTCTCGTCAATGTGGATTTGGAAGCAGGAGGGTGATCTGCACTGCTAATACTGGAATATGGGAGAGTTCTTTCATACTTTTTCTGTCTGTTCTTTTTGTTTTTAAATGGAGATGGCTATGATGATACTCTCCCAGCCTGCTAGCAATCAAAACTGCAGGAATATACCTATGCGGTAGTTCAGGGACTGAGAGCATCCCTTTGGCATACAAGAGCAATTATAGTTGAATGCAATGTAGAGCTATTGTATTTCCTTTTAAGATGCAGTCTCTTCCTGAGAAGCACACTGGCAGGTGATAACCAGATGTGATAGCTTGAGGTTGAGGTGGAGCAGTGGACCAGCCTTAATTATTCTATTATCACATCTGTATTGGCAACAGCTGAATCCAATCCATTATATTGGATCAAAATGGCTTAATCACAATGTTTCCCTGCTTTGTTGTTATATTACCTCTAATTTTTAAGTCCAAGGCTCTGTACACCAGTAATTTGAAAATGTAGTTTCTTTAGTTTAACAACAGCTGGAGTTGGTTCTAGATTAGGTGGTCTTAGGCAGAAGGCCAGGCCCTTCTGAAAATACAATGAATTCTGAAGTATGTCACAGGAATGGCTGGGAAATTGTTACAATTCATTTCCTACCTTGAAATGCCCTGTTAGGCAATACCATTATCCCAAATGTCAGTTATTAATTAATGGTTATCATAACATAACAGTGACATGTTATATTTAATTGATGAGTCATGCAGAAGACCTAAGAGTCTCTTCAAAGATTTAAACATTAAGACCCTCTTTCTGTGGAGCACTTCAGCACTGCATGTCAATCCTTTTGTCTTCAGAGGTAATGACTTGAATCTTATTCAGAGAGTGTCACCCACTGCATAATTATCTTTGCACTACTATTCAAAAACAGAATGTGGTTGATTTCGTTTAACTTGACAGCCATGTTTCTTTGGCTCAATAAATGTTATCAGGCATTCTTTGGCTGCTCCTATTGCATCAGCTTTAATTAGTTTTTGATTGCTGTTAATTTCACAGCCTTTCTGTTTAATAAATTGCATCAAAATGCTTTAGTTTTTGTTGCATCAACTTTAATTAGTTTTGTGCATTGCTTACTTGATTTTACTTAGTCTTTCTGAAGAAACATGTCCCTCTCCCTTCTCCAGAATCTTATGCCATAATACATCCATGATGTATATTGTATCAGTGATGAATGCTGCTAATTGAGTCCTTCTCTTGTGTTGGTATTTCTATGTGTTCAGAGTTGGCTTTTCATACTTGAAATTTTAAGCCTACTAAAGTCAGGATGACAGCCAGTATATGCAATAATTGTCTAGAAGCTACTGAAATCCATGTCCATCATATGGCTATTCACATATTCTGTAATATTGTAAAACATCCAAAAAATAAGATGCTGAATGAATTAATACCACTTGAAGAAGTAATTTTGAAGCTTTAATATCTTTAGGAAATGTGAGGCAGACAGACTTTCTACAAGTGGCCCTATCCCTTCAGGATTCTTCTCCATCCTATAAAACTGTATAGTTCAACTGCTGCCTGGTTTTTATCTCTTAAATAAATTGGACAACAGTTCCCAGAATCCCACAATCAGCACAACCACTGGCTGTCAGATTTAGGAAGCTTTAGTCTAATACTATAGTATTTCCATCTTTGGTACAGTCTTATACAGTACTTTACTTGTGTCACCTGAGGGACTATGGTCAACATGGGGAACTTCCAGCCAGCTATCCCCATATGGCCATTAGAATACCAAGTTGCACATTCACAGAATGAAGGAAGCTATTTCAGGCACTTTGACCTCAAGGTCCCTGGAACACCTTGACAAAGCTGTTCATGAAAATGCCCCTTCCCCAGTAGGACACTTGAATAACGTACTGCACTGGTTCAATTGGGAGCTGCTAAGTGAGCAGCTTGGGGTGGCAACTGGCAACTAAGCAGCTTTCTCTTAGCAACTACTTAGTTACTTCTTCTTTGATTCAATAGCAGGTAAACTTCAACTTATCCTCTTTTATCCTCTTTTATCAAATAACATTTTCTCCATCATTTGGGAAGCAAGGAGTGAACATCTCACATTCTACACCATCTCCCCCCTGCAGTGCTACTGACACAATTACTAAAATAATAATTGATGAGAGCAACACAGTGATTGACATCCTGTGGCACAGCATAATTTTAGCCAATGTTTGTTTATTTATTTATTTATTTACTTATTTCTAATCTGCCCTATAACAACAGATCAAGAATGAATAAAACTGCTTTAAAATATTTTTAATGGTAATACTTAAAGAGAATTTACAGTTTTAAAAACACTTTGCTGTTTAATGATTAAAACAAAAACAAAACCAACAAACGGAATAATTGAAGAAAAGCCACATTTTCTCTAATTACTAATTGCCTGGGTGAAATGTTTCAGATTGGCACAGAAATAGAAGCCATGTTACTGCCAGCAAGCCTCCAAGAGGAGAAAGACGTGAGGGTGCTATTCCTGAGAAAGCCCTCTCCAGATTTAGCAGCTGAGTCCAAAGTCATTTAGGGCTTTGAAAGTTAGCATCAGCACATTCAATTCAAACCAGAAGTATGTTGGCAGCCAGTGAAGTTTTCTGTAAGAATTCAAGGTGTTCTGTAAGAAGTCAAAGTGTCATATGGGTTCCGAAAGGTTTTCATACAGCATATTGCACTTACTACAACCAGTGTTCTTTTCAAGAGCAGCTTCTTGTAGATTATGTTACAGTAACCTAAATGGGAAATTACAAGCATGTGAATACTTGTAGCCAGATTGTTTCTGTCCAGGATTTGTCGGAGTTGATAGGCCAGCCAAAGCCAGCCTGAGTTGGAGTGCCTCATGGACTCTGTTTTAGTGACCTCGCACCACCATCCTCCCCTTGCTATGCTCATGAGCCATCCTTGGCACATCAAGACACTGAATTCTTCCTGACTGCACATCTGATCCTTCTGGGGGAGAACGATACCATTCAGAACATGTTACCGAACCAAATGTCAGAAATGGGAAGAACCAAACCACAGAGTTTCTAGGTTATCAAGGCAGAGTTATGAAGGTTCAACTGCAATTTATTACTCCTCATCCAGCCTATTACAGCATCCCAGAAACCGGTCCAGCACCCGCACAGTGACTTTGAAGACAAAGAGAAATTGAGCTGGGTATCATGAGCATACCACCCAACTGCAAAACTCATGGGAATCTCATCCAGAAGTTACATATAGGTGCTACAGATTATAGAAGAATAGAATAGAAACAGGAATGGTACATTACAGTTTGATCGCTATGGGGCTGAACAGTAATCCCCCAGTGCCCCTCTTTGTAACTAACCCTGCAGGTAAGAGCGGTGGGGTGGGCAGTAGTTCTCACATATCTCTGAGCAAATAAATTCCCTTTAGGAAGGAATGCGCCACTGCCTCTTTCAAGATGGGACATACCCATACCCTGTCATAATGAGTTTGTTACCTCCTGGACCTACCCAGCCACTCCCAGCTAGCTTTTATCAGCCAAGATGGACAGCAGACAAGCTTACATGTAACAGGGCATGCAGAGTTACAGTAAGTATCTTATGCACATCATCAGGCTACAATAATTGAAAATGATCCCAAGAAGTCTGACCAGATGGTACTATGGACTCCTAATCCCTCTCAGCTGAGCTGGATACCAGTAAAAGCCACCTGGAATAGTTCTACTGGATGGCATCTTGAAGAGGCAGTAGTAGAGACAAAACAAGACTTTCCCCTTTTCAATTGCTGCATAGTAGGCACAAAAAGTTGTTACTTGTTTTAAGTCATAGGTATTTTGTGAGTTGCACTATCGGTGCCCTAGCCATTGAGGTGCCATCTTTATTGGCTACAAATATTCCCTAAATCATAGACCATCATGTGCTCCACAGCATTGGAGTGGGCCTGGAGGGGCAGCAATTGTGTTGAGTGTCCTCTCTGTATCACCCTTCAGTAGTGCTGTGACAGAATCAAATGCTCTTACAGCAAATTTTCTGTCAGGCAGAAAATCCAGCAAAGCTTTCAGGAATCCCTCAAGTCACATAAGTCTCCAAGGGTGGTCCATCTTAATCAATCCTCCAACCCTCCTGGGAGTTCTGCTATTGTGAAACTGAATCTCACAGTGTAATCAGCTAGACAAAGGAGCGATGGAGTAGCTTTTAATATTATTTATTTATTATTTTAATACTGTAAGACACCTTGAATTATTTTTTAGGAGAAAGGTGAAACCAAGCAACCAACTAATCAATCTATCAATCCCCATCTCAAATCATCTTCTCTTTGCATGGTAGCAAGGATATGATCTGCCACACTTATTGGATCACTGATGTATTGCCCCAGTGATTGGGTAGGGGTCAGAATGTCCTAAGGAAGCCCTGTTAGGGCAACCTCAGCATGAATGTGGTAGTCTCTCAGAAACATAATACTGAGGTTCTCCAACACCACCTTCAGGAGCATCTCAGGCAGTAAGACTGCTGGGAAAGAGGGTGAGCAATGCACTAGCAACATACCTTTTTCTTCAGAATTAAAAGGGACTGTTATACTGGTAGTGAAAAACTAGGTATTTTCTATTCCATTTATTTTCCTCATTCCTTTCATTTGATATGAACGTTCCTATGTGAATAATAATGAAGTATTGGTGGTTGTCCTCTGTTGTTTGTTATACTTGATATGTCCAAGTGCTTCAGGCTCAGATGTAGCCAAAGTTATATAGTTAAACAACAGCAACAAAAACAACTTAAAGAATTATTCTTTACCCAGCATATTCCACAAATAAGAAATTATGACCGACTGGGATGCTTACATTATAAAACATGTTATCCCTCCCCTAAACCAATAGTTATATGTTATGTTGTAAAATAAGATTGTGCCCTGTTCTGTCATGAAGCAATAAATACCTTATCACTTAAAAGGTACAAACAAACAATTGCTCAGTTTTGAACAGTGTTCTGTTTAGGTAAACAATCTATGCTATAAGCAAAGTGGATGAAATCAGGTTGTTGATCTGTTCTCTGTCTTTAAAACTAAAGGCTCAAAGAATAGTTAACCTGTTTGCTGCCACAGTTCAGAAGGCTGATTGCTGTGATGGCTATATCTGTGCCATTTCAGTTAGGAATTAGCTGCTAACTTAGAATTCAAATTATCTATGTTTGTGTATAATAAAACTCAACTATTCAGTAATCTGTGATATTAGAATAGCTAAGCCAATAGGAGCTGCTTACTAGACACAAAAGGCAGGAATGGGATAAAAAGTTGGAGTACAGAACTGCCAAATGAGAATGCTAGGCTGCCCAAGCATGTGCTTTCTGAAGGGTGTTATTATGAGATATCCTAGTAATCTGTTATATTTTTGTTGTTTAGTCGTTAAGTCGTGTCCGACTCTTCGTGACCCCATGGACCAGAGCACGCCAGGCCCTCCTGTCTTCCACTGCCTCCCGGAGTTGGGTCAAATTCATCTTGGTAGCTTCGGTGACACTGTCCAACCATCTTGTCCTCTGTCGTCCCCTTCTCCTCTTGCCTTCACACTTTCCCAACATCAGGGCATCTGTTATATAGTATCTGCATAAAATGGACACAGATGGATTGAGATGTGAGATGTGATCATATTAGCATCACATACCAGAGTAAAAAACAAGATCTTTCATTAATGGCATTGTGATTAGGCAACATAATGTAGTTTAATGAATTCTATGACTTTTCACACCTTTTAATTTTTGTGCACAGAAGGTAAAATACAGAAAATAGAAGCCATAATCTTTTTGGTGCTTTATATATGCATAAGTTAAATATCATAATTCACTATAGCAAAGTGCCACTAACTAAGGAAGCACTGTTTCAGTTATTCGGTACACATCCTTTGCACAGTTGGGCATATCTCTTATAACATGACCAGTGGCAATGTGTAATGGTAAATTACACAGTTCACCTTACATACTGTAAATGTAAATTACCAACAGGAGTTTTGCCACAGAAAGTAAAAAATGAAATACGGAAAGTAAAAACTGAATGGAATTTCCATTATGTGTGGGATTTTGGGATTTTCTGAATTACAAATTTGTTTGTTTGTTTCATTGATTTATATATTGCCCCATGAATGCAAACAGTACTCAGGGTCGCTTAGAGGTAAAAATTCAAACCTCACAAGACCCCATATAACAACATTCAAACAAAATAGGAATACACAACTATAAAATCTAAAATTCATAAAAAAAGAAAATAAAATAAATAAAGCATCCTGAATATTCAGTTGTTGGAGGCAGCTCTGAGTAGTTCAATTTTTACCAATTTTCTGAACATAAGGAGGAAAGGAGCCTGGCATACCTGTTGGTAACTTGTTCCAGAGACTGGGGGCCACCACTGAAAAGGCTCTATTCTTAGTTGTTGCCTTTTTGGCCTCCATCAGAGTGGACACATTTAGCAACTTGGATTGAAAGGAGCAGATGCAATGGGTAGCTAATTTCTGGGAGAGATGGTCTGACAAGTATCAAGGGCCTAAACTGTTAACGGCTTTATAGGTCATAACCAGCACCTTGAAATGAGCACAGAAACTGAGAGGGAGCCAATGAAGGCATAACAAGACTGGGGATATATTTGAATTTACTAGTCCCAGTAATCCGTCTAATTGCCACATTACCAATGTGCGAGCCACTGTTGCTAGGAATTTCTTGTCCAGGCAGGGATGCAACTGGGCAGTTAACCAAAGTTATTTCTTTATTCATATCAGAGCATTGCACAATTTAAAATTATGGATGTATATGAAATATAGGTAAAATTAAAACAAATTTAAATGTCAAGATAATTAGACTGTTTTTTATCAGAAGCAGACTACTTCAATAGCATTATCTCAGCCATTTGCTAGATCTTGTTTTGTGCACATATTGAGCATAGGTTGCATGCACATAAATTGCTGCATTAATTGAATTTCTCCAGTCATAGAAAAACGTGTCCTCTATCCAAGTAGCCCCATTTTACTTGATTATTCCTTGGTCTTCCTACTTTAATGTTATTGTTTGTGGGTGTGCACCCTGGTCTAATCCAGCCAGTTTCATAAGTATGTTATTTCTGGCAGCAACTTTCTGTTTGGTGTTTAGGCAATGATTTTTGTAGATCAGGGTTCTCTCCATAGTGATGCCCAAATACTTTGGGGTAGGGCTGTGTTCCAAAATCTCGCCTTCCCAGTAAACTCAGAGCTTTCTCTCTGCTTCTCTGTTCTTTAAGTGGCACAGACTTTATTTTTAAAGGGTTTGTGTTCACCTAGTTGTTTTTATAATGTAAGGAAAGATAATAATAATAATAATAATAATAATAATAATAATAATAATAATAATAATAAAATAATAATAATAATAATAATAATAATAATAATAATAATAATAATAATAATAATAATAATAATAATAATAATAATAATAATAGTCTTTGAACTGAGGAGCTGGAGCAGACACTGTGGATCACTGAGTCAGTTTTAGTTTATTGGCTCTCATCCAGTCCATTATCAATGTCAGGCAGTGTTCAAGGACTTGTACAGCATCACTTGCAGATGAAGAGAAGGAGAGATAGAGCTGTGTGTCAGTGTACTGGTGACAGTGAACCCTAAATCTTTCTATGACCTCTCCCAACAGTTTCGTGTAGATATTAAAAAACATTGGGGAGGTGGTCAACTCCTGTAGGACCTCATAGCAGAGTTCCCAAAGGGTAGAGACAGCATCCCCAAACTGTACCAACGGGGATTAACCATCAAGGAAGGACTGCAACCAGCTGAGAGCAAAGCTCCCAGTGCCTAAACTCAATCACTTTCCCAAAAAGATATTGTGGTCAATAGTATAAATACCATAGAAAGATCCCGGAGGACAGGATTACTTTCCCCCTGTTTGCCTCCCTTAGCAGATCATTTTGTAGGGCGAACAATGGTGTTTCAGTACCATGCTGCAGGCTAAAACCCAATTAAAATGGATCCAGACTATCAGTTTCTTCCAAGAAGGCCTGCAACTGGTCAGATACCACTCTCAATTAACTTGTCCCAAAAAAAAGGATATTTGAGATGGGACTGTAGTTGTTGAAATCATCAGTTTCCAAATTCAGTTTTTTTTAAGAATGGCCCTTATTATAGTTTCTTTTTAGCAGTAGAGCACGTGATCTTCCTGAAGAGAAGCATTGATGACATGGATGGCCAGTTCTATCATTGTATCCTATCAGATTTTAATAGCCAAGATGGGCAAGGATCTAAAAAAAGAGGTAACTTGCAAGTGCCTTGTCTATGTCCCCAAGCCCTGCTAACTGAAACTGATCCAATAAAACCTGACTAGACAGTGCATTGGACATCTCAATCTAATCTACTGGGATAAATAAGGAGTTAATGTCCCAAGAAATACATTCAATCGTGGATCTGAAATTGACTGCGAGTCAGTTGCAATTCTCTATACTTGTTTGTAGTGTTGGCATCTGTCCAGCATTTGTAAGAAAACTTGAAAGAGTTCCACCTGTTGGTTAAAGGCCATGTTAATCAATTTGGAGTTGTAGCCTCTTTTTGCTGCCTTAATTAAATTGCTTATTTGCTAGCCATCCTCCTGGCTGCAGCCAGATGAGGGAGCTTTGCTCAACCCGCTCTCTAGCTATCTTTGTAATTGCTTCATTATCCTCTACTCTTTTGTAAACTATGGTGAAGGTCTGCAATGGAGAGGGCATTTAGGAATGGTTGTGTCTATTGCCTGGATCACCTCTGAGTACCAGAGGGAGACCTGGGCTTCAATAGGTGCACCAACACAGCCAGAAAACCCCCAAAGACATGCTGGAAATCAATTAGATCCACCAGAATTCAGGGAAGGACCATCCTAATAGGTTCATCCACCCCACAGAGGGCACAATTGTACAAAGAACTAATACCATAATTCTCCATTCTCAGAGTTCTACCTAAGGCCTAAATTAGAAGGCGTTGAGCTCTGTCCAATGTTTGTGCAGTCAAATAATGAATGAATGAATGGGGCCAAAGAATGGCAGGTCCTCCAAGGTAAGTCTTATAATACAATTTTATTCAAAATGGAGAAATCTAATTCTTGCACATTCTGTGGTTTTAGATCTTTATGGGTAACATAATCACAGAAATCATAATTTCTCTGTGTTAATGGTTTGGATATTTGTTATTTTTAGGCACAATTTCTCTAAAACTAAACATTGTCAACCATACAATCTATGCATTGCTGTGCTGTGTTACTTTGAAACTATAAGCCCACTATTATTTTATTTCCTCCTTTTTCTCCACCATCTATTGCCACTGACATTTGAAGTATCTTCTGTTGCACGTACCTGAACTGCTGTGCTATTTCTCAAACACTTCTCCACTTTATTTCTTCTTTGTCAGAGTTATTACAAACTATCTGTCAGTCTGGTGTTCTGGGGTCAGTACACTAGTCAGTAATTATTTTACATGTAACTGTGCAGATAAAGTAAATTTGTTTGTTCTTGATGTATTTCAATGAGTTTGCTTCTTTCTTTGTCAAAATCCAGTGTGTAAATTTTGCTCCATGCCTCCACCAAAGATCCAGGATTGTTGGGTACACAAATAGGCATGCAAGTTTGCATGCAAGGGTGAGGTTTTGTTCTGCCTTCTGAGAACAAATAGTTGAAGCAGGGGGAGCTCTTGCTTCTTTGGGCCAACCTGTGGCAGAGTTTCCAAAAAAGCAAGACCACAGAACTGGAAAGAGTAGTCATTGACAGAGAGGGAGGTAGCAAGGTAACATGTGCAAGAAACAGTTTCAGAAGTTTTTGTTTGTTTAGTCGTTAAGTCATGTCCGACTCTTCGTGACCCCATGGACCAGAGCACGCCAGGCCCTCCTGTCTTCCACTGCCTCCCAGAGTTTGGTCAAATTCATGTTGGTAGCTTCGATGAAACTGTCCAACCATCTCGTCCTCTGTCGTCCCCTTCTCCTCTTGCCTTCACACTTTCCCAACATCAGGGTCTTTTCCAGGGAGTCTTCTCTTCTCATTAGATGGCCAAAGTATTGAAGCCTCGGCTTCAGGATCTGTCCTTCTAGTGAGCACTCAGGGTTGATTTCCTTCAGAACGGATAGGTTTGATCTCCTTGCAGTCCAGGGGACTCTCAAGAGTCTCCTCCAGCACCACAATTCAAAAGCATCAATTCTTCGGCGGTCAGCCTTCTTTATGGTCCAGCTCTCACTTCCATACATCGCTACTGGAAAAACCATAGCTTTGACTATGCGGACTTTTGTCAGCAAGGTGATATGTCTGCTTTTTAAGATGTTGTCTAGGTTTGTCATCGCTTTCCTCCCAAGAAGCAGGCATCTTCTAATTTCGTGGCTGCTGTCACCATCTGCAGTGATCATGGAGCCCAAGAAAGTAAAATCTGTCACTGCCTCCATATCTTCCCTTTCTATGTGCCAGGAGGTGATGGGGCCAGTAGCCATGAACTTAGTTTTTTGATGCTGAGCTTCAGACCATTTTTTGCACTCTCCACTTCCACCCTTATTAAGAGGTTCTTTAATTCCTCCTCACTTTCTGCCATCAGAGTGGTATCATCTGCATATCTGAGGTTGTTGATATTTCTTCCGGCAATCTTAATTCCGGCTTGGGATTCATCCAGTCCTGCCTTTCACATGATGTATTCTACATATAAGTTAAATAAGCAGGGAGACAATATACAGCCTTGTCATACTCCTTTCCCAATTTTGAACCAATCAGTTGTTCCATATCCAGTTCTAACTGTTGCTTCCTGTCCCACATATAGATTTCTCAGGAGATAGATAAGGTGGTTAGGCACTCCCATTTCTTTAAGAACTTGCCATAGTTTGCTGTGGTCCACACAGTCAAAGAAGTTGTACTTGAATGGAATTTATTCAGCAAACCCAGTAAGCATTATGATTCTTCTAAACTGAAAAAAAAATCACATCAACTCCTTCCTTCCTTCCTTCCTTCCTTCCTTCCTTCCTTCCTTCCTTCCTTCCTTCATCCCCACCCCATCCCTCTCTCTGCATTTTACTCATACCCTGATTTGTATTAGAATTTTCTCAGTCTTGTCTTCATAGATTACCTAGTAGAAGCAACAGCCCACATGACAACATCCTGCCCACAGACTTACAATTCGTAATAGACGATCATAGTAACAACAGTATTACTGAGCATAGTTCTTTACAGTCATTGCTCTTGTGAAGTGGATTGGAGTGCAGCTAGGTATTAAACTTGGAATTTTATAGATACGGAAGCAGTTAGTCGCCTATGGCCATTCAAGCTGAGCAGCTATTTAGCCTCGTTTTCCAGAGTCCAAGCTAAATACCCTGGAGCTCATCATTTTTCTGTATCTTTACATGCCAAATTGGCTGTTTTATAGCATAGTTTAAAGACATTCTCAGGTTCAGTACCACTTCTAATTTCAAGGCCACCTTCATAGTAAGACACAAGGTGAGACTGGTCTATAATGTACGTGAATGTTTCTCTGGCTCATTTAACAATTACAAGCTAAAGGTACTTTTATTTCTCTTAGAGAAAAAAGTCACAATGTGTTCCATCTGTTCTATGGTTGGAAAGAGTATACTAAATATGTTCCTTATTACTTTAGAAAAATATGGCATGTTAAGAAGATTTGTAGTCATGTTCTCCACCTCCATCTCAAGTCCACCTCCATCTCAAGTGAGAACCAGACATTTCTATTGCTTTATTTCTAGATGTCTGTTCATCTTTATTTTCTATCTATAGCGTTCGATCTATAGCCTTCTTCCTCATATTAAACTTTGTTGTTACTGCTGATTTTCTTCCCCTTTAGAAATGAGTTCAGAATTGACCTTTTCTTCCAGAACATTTGAGAGATTATCATCTTCTTTTTCACACTACACAATATTCTTAAATGCTTCAGCAGCATTACCTTAACACATATGATAATGTATCTCTTGTTTATGCTTAAGGCTATTCTTTTAAATTTGTGGCCTACTGCTATATAGGCAGTATATTCAACTTCACAGACCCTGTTATATACTATTTCTTTCCTTTGTTCTTCTTTAGGTATTCCATTAATTCAAATTTTGACAGCTTTTAACTATGTCAGACATGCTAGTAATCTCTCCTCAGCCCAAGACAGGTAACTGCAATGTACAGGTCTACAGTTCTGAAGCAAAATTAAATGTGTTCTATATTTTTTTAAAAGGGTGGGAACAGTAGTATTTTTATTTTTTGCATCTTGAATAAAATGTTGCAGGCCTAGATATGTTTCTGCACAAAGATAGCAGCCTGACTTTAAGAGAATATAGACAAAATCTGAATAATATATAACCTACATTTCTTAAAGGTAAATTCAAATTGATTCAATATGCAAGGTTAGCTGGATTTGAGTTGATGTATAAATGGAGCAAAATATTTCATTCCTGCCTGTTTGCTTGCTTGCTTGCTTGCTTGCTTTAGAGTCATAGAGTTGGAAGAGACCACTGAGGCCATTCAGTCCAACCCCCGCCATGAGGGAACATCCATCAAAGTACTCCCAACAGATGGCCATCCAGCCTCTGCTTAAAAACCTCCAAAGAAGGAGACTCCACCACCCTTCAAGGCAGCCTATTCCACTGCCAGACAGCTCTGACCATCTGGAAGTTCTTCCTAATGTTCAGATGGAATCTCTTTTCCTGTAGTTTGAAACCATTGCTCCGTGTCCTAGTCTCTGGAGCCCTGGAAAACAAACCTGTCCCCTCTTCAACATGACATCCTTTCAAGTATTTAAACATGGCTATCATGTCCCCTCTCAACCTTCTTTTTGTAAGGCTAAACATTCCCAACTCCCTAAGCCACTCCTCGTAGGACATTGCTTCCAGACCTTTAACCATTTTCGTTGCCCTCCTCTGGACACGTTCCAGGTTGTCAACATCCTTTCTTTATTTCTTTCTTATGGCTTCTCATAGAAGACACCAACATCTTAGGCATATTTTGTGATTTTTTTTTGTTTTTGTTTAGCCTCATAAAGATACTACCACAATATGGATTTTATAGCTTCCAGCTGTCTTATGGCCAAAATAACTATCTTTTTCACTGGTATTCATATTGCCAAATAGTTTTGGCACCTCTGAATATAATGCACCAGCCCTTGATAAGATGTACATATATTTGTTTGGCTTTCTAAATGAAAGCCTTCTCAGTTTTATTGCTATCAATATATTTCAATGGTTAGAAATGCATTATTAAAGCAACAGGTCTAAGCAAACAGTTCTAAGATGAAGACTTGGAGGTAAACCTATCACTTTTTTTGGACTTAAAGACCCAAAACTGAGTTGATACGAAACTAAGAAATTTGTCTTCATACCTCTGTTGTTGTTTTCGTTGTTGTTACCATATTTTTCCGTGTATAAGACGCCTCCATGTATAAGATGCCCCCCACTTTTCTAACCCAAAATTTCTTTCTTTGCAAGAAAGTGGGGGGGGGGAAGGCAGGGATCAAAGCACTTTGATTCCTGCTTTCCCCCTCCACTTTCTTAGGAAGAAAGTACTTTCCCCATCCACTTTCTTTGCAAAAAGCTACTTTCCCCCTCCACTTTTTGCAAAGAAAGTGGAGGGGGTGTTTTCCCCGTCCACTTTCTTTGCAGAAAGTGGAGGGGGGAAGCAGGGATCAAAGCGCTTTGATCCCTCCCCCCCTCCTTACTACCGTGTATAAAACGACCCTCATTTTTTCCTCTAATTATTTTAGGAAAAAGTGTCATTTTATACACGGAAAAATATGGTACATGCCATAAAGTCATCTCTAATGTATGGTGACCGTATGAATGAATGCTCTCTAAAATATCCTGTCCTCAACAGCCCTGCTCAGCTCTTGTAAACTCAAGCTCATGGCTTCCTTTATGAAATCAATACCTCTCATATTTAGTCTTCCTCTTTTCCTACTGACTTCAATTTTCCAAGCACTTATTGTGTATTCCAGCACATCTTGCTTTCTCATGATATGTAATAATCAAATATATCTCCCCCATTTTAAAATAGCCTTTTCAAAGGAAACTGATTCTTACCATTCTTTATTTATGTTTTCTGTATTTTGTCTGACTACTGAAACTAATTTAATGTTATAATCTTGTTGCTTTGTGAATGATTTCTCCAGAAGTTATAATTTCAGGTGTGTTTGTTATGTCATTATAACAATGACTCAGCAGAGGGCTGTGTCCCCAGGGCTTAGGAAACCAGCCTTCTGGCTCAAACTCTAAAGCAGAGGTAGTTTCCAGACTGAGGGCTGGTCTACCTGAATCTTGTGGTAGAACTAGCCTCACCTGTTGAATGTCAAGAGCTGTACAGAAAGTCTGTTTATTAAGATATATATATTCATTATTTTATTTAACTTTACTTATATCCTGCCTTCTCCCTAAGAGGACTCAAGAGAGGTTGCAATATTAAAACAGACTATATTTAAAGGCTATAAAATTACAATAAGTTAATTACAATATTCAAAAATAATTAAATCAGTTATAAGGTATACTCAGCTGCATAGATATTAAACACATTTTTATTTGTTTTTTGTAGCTCTGACTATGCTGTTGTGGAAGACAGGACATACTGGCAAAGTGTTCAGTGCTATAATCACTTCTTGTATTATTTGTATTATTTTCACATCATGAACTACAAAGTTGATTTGGGGATGCACTTTATGATGCTTGCCCCAGGTGCCAAAATCAGCAGTATCCTGTTCCTAGAACAGTTCCCAAAGAAAATAATAAAACTAGCTGTTCTATACTAATATAATCCAGCAGAAATGTAGCATAGGTTCACAGCATGTGCAAATTTCAGGCTAAGTAGCAAGACAGCAAATGAGTGTAACTGTCTCCTTAGAGAAACTTAGCCAACATAACTAAATTCTTTGTGCCATTTTAATATCCATCATCTACCTTTCCATATCTTGTCAGGGAATTCCACCAATCAGACTGTCAGTCATCTGAAAACTTCCAGAAGGGTGTAACCTTTCTTCAAAGTAACTTCACTCACCCTGCTATTTCTCCCCTTCTTTTGTCTGAAAGTCGGGTAATGGCAACTGGACTTCTTTCTTGTTCAGACTGAAGAAGCTGCTTGGATGAGTAGTGAAACGTATTCAATCTAACAAGAAAGAAGTCCAGTTGCCATGACTCAGCTTCCAGATAACCACACCTGGATGACTGAGAATCTTCACAGATATATTCCCCTTCCTTTGGTTTAGCTGAAGTCAGTTTTTACTTAATCAGTATACCAGGAGAAGCAGCATTTTATAGCCTTGAACACATTGCTTTCCCACCAGATAATACCAAGCTGCAAACTGGCTCCCTAATTAGCGGGCAGTGATCCCCCCTCCTTTCCACTTTTCTCTGACAGAGGTCAATAGGTCTAAATTTTACTGGGCAACTGAAACTTGTTAACCTTTCTTTTGCCGGTCTCTTGGCAATAACACAGAGATGTAAAGGTTCAGATATAAAATTGAAAAGATAGTGTTTGAATTCTGGTGTCAGCAACTTTAGAGAACACAATATGACGAAAAAGACAAGAATCTTTACGAACATGGCTAAATAGAATGCTCTACAGTCATGAGAATTAACCTCAAAATCTTGGATTGCCAAATTGGCAGCATTCTATTCAATTAGATTTAGGGTCCAAACCCTGATACCCAAATAAGGAACCTAAACCTTAAGTCTCGCCAAAGCCTGACCCAGGAATCTGGGCTACAGATTCATGTCTATATCTTCTGAATCTATATCAATCCATTGTGCTTTTAATGGAAGGCAATATGAGTCAATGGCTAAAATCCTCTTGCTTTGTTATGCATTCAGAAAGCAAACAGCATAACATTAAGTCACTTCAAGATGGCATTTAATGAGTCCCCACTGAGCTTCTCGAGCATGTGCCAAGATAGTGGGGATTCATACCCCTAAGAATCTCAGTTATGACTCATTAATTGACAGCTAGATGGGACTGAATGTTATGCTGATGCCTTCTGTACATGTAACAAACCGGCAGGATTTCACTCAGCATGTCTGTCTTTATGTGTCATAAAACTAGCATACATGTTTTATTTTTACAGTTTTATTTGTGGTCAAGGCCACAGTCCTATTCACTGAATCAGTTTGTAAGGGTAATAATGTTTCTCCCCACCTATCTCTTAGCAGGCTTTCCTTTGCATGCTTTGCCTCATATTGGTTGGAAGATTGGATGCACAACTGGTTCAACATTGGAGCCTGCCCAAGGAGAAAAACTGCTGTGAAATTTGCAACAAAACAAATGGAAAACGAGGGGGGGGGGGAATGGCCGTAGTATCTATGCCTGCAGAAGATACTCTACCAGAAAGATTTAGCAAAGGTTTTAGCACTCCATTCAACACTAACACACTTTTAATATATACTAGTTGTAGTTAAATATGTACTAATTTTAGTTAACATATTATTTTAAAAAAATGCTGAAGAAAAAAACAAATAAATATGAACTTGACAGTAGTTGTGAATTCTTATAGTATATTTCTTTTAAACTGCTTTAACTTAGACTGCCTGTAATCTACAATAGCAATAAAAAGCATCGGTGATGTGGAAACACACGTTTTTCAAATGTTCTTCTGATACTAGTACTACAGCAAGAATAGAAACAAATAGAAATAAGGAGACTTTCCTGTTGGCTAAGCATTTAATGAGCTCTTGAGTAGTAATTAAAACTTGAAATGATGGCTGACCGTGTCATGGGAATATTTACTCTTTTTTTTTATCATTGTTTGAAAATTATCAGTAAAAGTGAAAGGAGTTTGAGATATTCCAGATATTGAAACTTACTTTGGCTATAAATATTTATTTATTTATTTATTTATTTATTTATTTATTTATTTATTTATTTAAAAATAAAATGTTAATCATTTTGTTTTCTATTCCAAAAAGGCACCTGTGGCTTTCACTTTCATTGGAGGCTTGCCAAGCTGTGCACTGAAGCATTTTCCAGGAGTATAGAAATATATTCTCTGTTTTGTGCTAAACTGGAATTGTGTTCTTTTATTTTGACATGTATTTTATGTATTGCTAGATTTTTTTTTTCTTCTGTTTCCAAAGTGCTATAAAATTTCATCTGTGTGTAATTTTACTTCTCGGGCTAATACACTGAATCTCACAAAATAAATCAAATTTTGTTGGGTGGAACTTAGGGCAGTATAGGCATGATGGAGAGAACTTGCGAAGTTTCTTTTTGGGAGCTCAGCCAGCAGAGCCATGCTAGCTGTTGGATTCTGGTGCTCATATTCCCAAAAAGGAGCATTTCTAAGCCCACTGTGTGTACTTGGCTCTCTTTGGAGGGGTGCTTAGGGAAAAGATGTCATTAATACTTTGTGCAAATTGCACAAAACATAATGGAAAAATGCCTATAAGCTCATGCTATAGGCAAAACCTCTTGTGGCTGATGCAGAATTGTAAACTAACTCTGTTACCATGTCAATATGTCTCAACCATGAGCAAGATATTGGTAAGATTTTTTTTTTACATCGCTACTCCAAACAACTAATTTACCATTGTCTATGCCTCATCTCTCAATCTACAGATCTTTTGTTTAGCCTTTTTCCAGAAAATATCTCCTCCAACCTGGAAGCCATTCCCTCTAAACTCTTCTTCTGAAGTTATGCTTCATGAAGGTGTACTGAAATCAAATGTGAGGGATCATAAATCATGATGGCAGTGGTAACTAACTCCTGGGAAGATGGAAAGGTTTTCAACCATCTGTCTTATGCAAAGAAAGCAAAGTTCTCAAAAGACGTTTCCTTAGAGTAGAACATGCAGTAGCTGAGACTGGAGATAATACAATACAATACTTTAAGAGCCATGAAAGAGCTAGAAGAAACCATTGACAGAAGTTGTGAGTGCAAACATATGCACCCACATACTAGCATGTGCACACACATGAACACACACACAGAAGGAGAGAGAGAGAGAGAGAGAGAGAGAGAGAGAGAAATGCATGAAGGTTAGTATACTTTGAAGACAGTGTTACAATCAAGCCAGCATTGCAATATGGCTTCCCTGGGCCAGCAGTGTGAAAGGGGAAGTCCTGAATACCACCTCCAACATCCATCTGACATCATGCAATGTTGTGTCTCAAAAGTCTGATAGACTTGAGTTAAGCCTTATTTGTCTATGTAAAACATCACATGGCCAATGTATAATATTTTCTTCTTACAAGATTTGGTGATTGTACTTGGTAAGAGATGGTGAAGTTGACAAATTCATGGAAGACACATCTACCAATTGCTCTTGTTATTATAACTACTTTCTTGTTTTGGAAAAAAAATGGCTAGAATCCCATTCCCTTTCATGATCATGAAAAGACAACCATGCATGTTCACCATCTTGTGACCAGTTACATACTGGTTCCAAAATCAGATGTGTGGCTTGTTATGTGAAGGGCAGCTTGCTGAAGAGGAAAACTGCAGCTTGGTTGCCTTTGTACACAGATTTTTTGGTAACAGTACTTTGGCCAATGTCGCTGTACACCAGTTGTTGCAGGCCAAGAAAGTGATGTGTCAACCATAAGCATGTTGGACTACTGTAAACTGCAGGTGAACAACCTGTGGCCAGTGTTTATGTAGTTTTCAGAAACTATGTTCTTATCAATGGAATAACTTTGTAAGCAGGAAAACTAAAGCTTTTGACAATGTGCCCCATGATATTCTGATTAGCAAGCTAACTAGGTGTGGGCTAAAGAGAACAACTGTCAGGTGGATATGCAGTTGGTTACAGAATCGTACTCAGAGGGCAATGATTAATGGCTGCTTCTCCAACTGAGAGGAGGCAACAAGTGGGGTACCCCAAGGCTCAGTCCTGAGCCCAGTGCTCTTCAACATTTTTATTAATGACCTGGATCAGGGAATGCTAATCAAATTTGCAGATGACACAAAATTGGGTGGAATAACTAATACCCTGGAAGACAGAAACAAAATTCAAGATGATCTAGATAGGCTTGAACACTGGGATGAAAACAATAGAATGAAATTCAACAGAGATAAGTGCAAATTACTGCACCTAGGAAAAAGAAACCAAATACACAGTTACAACATGGGGGATACTTGCCTGGGTGATACTATGAGAGAAAAGGATCTTGAAATCATTATAGATCACAAGCTGAATATGAGCCAACAGTGTGATGTGGCTATAGAAAAGGCAAATGCTATTTTAGTTGCATTAACAGAAGTATAGTCTCCAAACCCTTTGAGGTATTAGTTCCCCTCTATTCGGCACTGGTTGGGCCTCATCCTGAGTACTGTGTCCAATTCTGGACACGGCACTTCAAGAAGGATGCTGACAAATTGGAACAAGTTCAGAGGAGTGCAACAACGATGATCAAGAGGCTGGAAACCAAGCCCTATGAGGAAAGACTGAAAGAGCTGGGCATGTTTAACCTTGTGGCGCAGTGGTTAAATTGCTATATTGCAGCTGAAACTGTGCTCACGACCCTGGGTTCAATTCCAGGTAGCCGGCTCAAGGTTGACTCTGCTTTCCATCCTTCTGAGGTCAGTAAAATGAGTACCCAGCTCGTGGGGGGGGGGGGCAATGTGTAGCCTGCATAATTAGCTTGGAAACTGCCCAGAGAGTGCTTTAAGCGCTATGGGGTGGCATGTAAGCACAGCACTTTGCTTTCAAAAAAGACTACTGAGGGGAGATATGTTAGCACTTTTCAGATACTTGAAAGGCTGTCATACAAAGGAGGGGCAGGATCTGTTCTCAGTCATCCCCGAGTGCAGGACATGTAACAATGGACTGAAGTTACAGGAAGCCTGATTTTGGTTCAATATCAGTAATAACTGCTAGAGTAGAACAACAATGGAACCAGTTGCCTCAAGAGGTGGTGAGTGCTCCGACACTGAAGGCATACAAGAAAAATCTGGACAACCACCCGGCTGATATCTTTTGATTTGCATTCCTGGATTTAGCAGGGGGTTGGACTCAATGGCCTTATGGGCCCCCTTCCAACTTCATTATTCTGTGATTCAAATAATGGCTACTAGCAAATAAGGGCTGCCTTGCACTGGGAATTAAAATAATTATATATTGCATGCAAAGCGGAAGAGGAACTGTAACATTTTTTTGTTTGCCAGCAAGAATGCTAGTTTCCTGCTGACAAAGTTCTTCCATTGACAAGTATGTTGTTTTTGCTGAAAATTATATTTCCACAAAATCACACAAACTGACAACTGACAAACTGCTCAGAAGTAGGATGAATGCAGTTTGTTTAAAAGTGTGAAGCACTAAATGGGTTGTTTGCCTCTTTCTTAACAACCTCCCAGTCTTTGTTTTTTCTCTGTATGTGTGTGTGCACACATGTAATTTACTGTGTACTTTACTTCTGAAAGGAAAAGGACATTGGAAATAATTTTGTCAAAATTACAAAGATCTTGAAAGGTGGAAAAAAGCTTTTTGTCTGGCTGTCAGCTGGCAACAGGGAATCTCATGAGGCTTTAAAATTAATTGTCCATGCATCTTACCATGTGGAAATGACAGAAACTAACAAGAATGAGAATATTAGTGGATATTGTTTTCATGTACACATGGAGGCCAGTTATAGAATGCATCTATAAATGCATTTAAGGACTCTTCCTCTATAAATAGAGTTTGTGGAATAAGAAAAAGTTAGTTTTTTCTTTTGCCCAATATTCTCTGGAGTAGTTATTTTTATTCACTAGTCAGAAACTCAACCCTCGCTGCACTCTGCCACCTTGAAAACCCAGAAAAAGAATGAAAATAGCTTTTTGTGCTGTTCTTTCCTTATGGTGTCTGCTTGTTACTTCACATAAACTCATTTATATTCATGAGAGGCAGATTCTTTGTGGAATATAATCCTATGGTTTGATTAATCATTCATCTTTTCCGGTAATCTCATTGTGATTACAGCATATATTATCTTTGATTGGTAATGAAAATAATTTCTGTTTTGTATTACCAGTAATCGAGTCAGTAACTAGCTTTTAATCCACGAAAAAGAAAGCATTTTTTCCCTAAGAACTACAACTCCCAAAATGACTTGCCGAGATAATGAACTCTTTATAACATAGAGGTGACCACTTAGCTATCAAGTAAATACTGTATTTGATGTATGAAGATAACAAAGATCATATATTTAGGCAATCAGTGGACCAGTAAATCCATGCTGTGATGCCTACTGGCTCTCATCCACTCATCCTACTTCAGCTGGGCTAATGGAGTGGCTGTAATCAAGGCTATTAGTGGCATAGTACAATATCTGCTGGGTTACAGATTGCTTTAAAATTTTTGTTACTCTTTATTCGTTATAAGAATAGAATACAAAAGTGCCCCTTCTTTTCGAGGCTATCAGCATGCCTTTAAATTCAGACCACAGTTCTGTGGATAAAACAGGATTTGAACTAGAGATGTGCACTGGCATCAAAATTCAGATTTGGAATTTGAATTCAAGATTTGGAATTACAACCCTTTGGATTCTGAATTTGGAATTTTGAACATTCAGAATTTCTGAATATCCAGAACTCTGTTGCAATCAATAGGAATACTATACAGTGGTGCCTCCACTTACGACCATAATCCATTCCAGAAGATGGACGTAACTCGAAATGGTCATAAGTCGAAGCACCATTTCCCATAGGAATGCATTGAAATGCAATTAATCCGTTCCGGCCGAAGAAAAAAATCACAAAAAAAAAAATCACTGCAAGACTCATTGGAAATGCGATTAATCCCTTCCGGCCGAAGGGGGGGGAAAAAAAAGAAAAGCAATCAAGCGTGCAAGACCCATTGGAAATGCACAGAAAACAAACGAAGCAGATTGGAAATGCACAGAGAACAAAGGGGGCAGGTCGGAAATGCAAAGAAAACAAAGAAAAAAGCAAGGGAAGCATGTAGGACCCATTGGAAATGGGGGGGGGAAACCCCAAAAAGCAACCAAACCCCCCAAGACCCATCGGAAATGGGGGGGGAGTCAAAAAGCAACCAAACTCCCCAAGACCCATCAGAAATGGGGGGAAAAAAACAAAAAAGCAAACAGACCCTCCAAGACCCATCACAGCACAGAAACATAACCCCCCCAGCTCAAAACCATGCTGCAAAAACACCCAGAACAGTTTTTTAAAAGCAGAAAACAGCACCTTACCTTACAAGGCAGCCTGAAGCCTCCCTGCAAACACACACACACACGCTCTCAGAAGCAGAAGGAGGCAGTCCCAAGCCTCCTCTGACGCACACTCTCTAACTGCTGGGGCAAAAGAGCTACAAAGAAGCAGCCTCGTCGCCACGTACAGTTAGCAATTTGAATTTCCCGCCTTTTTCCCCTGCCTTTTTCTGTTCGTAAGTGGAAGCTCTGGTCACAAGTAGAAGCAAAATTTTGCGGCCGGAGCTGGTCGTAACTCGAAATGGTCGTAAGTAGGGACGTTCGTAAGTCGAGGCACCACTGTATAGTCCTTCTTTTCACCTTTGAAAGCACACACACAGGGAAAACATTTTAAAGGATGTCCCCTGTGTCCTCTGACACCTTCCCAGTGATTGTGCCAAACAAAAAGAGAGCACACCAATGGCCAGCAGTGCCTGGGTATGAGGAAAAGACTGTAATGGGCATACTGATTGAGCCCTGAACAGTGGGAATGCCAGAAGGAAATACCAGCCGCATTGGGGAAGCAGGGGGCAGGTTGCACTGGGGAGTGGGCAAATACCTGGGGCAGCACGGCCAGTCAGATAGGAGCAACAGATAGCGTATGATGGGTGGGAACTGTGCCAACAGCATGCGGCACAGCACAATTCAGTGAGTGAGAACATTCTTGATGTAGCAGTTGGAAGAATGAAAGAGGGGAACAGAGGGGGCAGCAGACTGAAGTATGGTACTGTATACCTAGTACTGTGAACAGAGTGTACCATTCTCTTTTACTTAAAGGGGCCTTCAGGGAAACCCAGCAATGGTAGGTTGACCTAAAGGAAAATATGTTTTTCTCCAGATCCAGGTTGCAGGCATGAATGGTGTGGACAGACAATGTCCATGCCTGAGAGAACACTGGTTCACTGGGCAGAGTAGTTTGTGGGCAAGACAGCAGTCTCAGTGCCACCTTTGCCAGCCCTTCCTAAACAGACTCCTTCTTAGCCAAGTAAGACAAGGGATCAGTCACTTTTGGCTTGCAGACTCTTGCATGCATGCCTCTGCCATGTCCTTCCTCTGGGGTGATGTCTCTGGAGGACAGTTCCCTGCTATGCTTGTCCAGATAGAGTCCCAGAAAGCTTGCCCTGTTGTTGCAGGAGTGAGGGACATGGACTCTATAATACAACTGCTGGTATTGCTGTTTCAGGTGCTATGAATATTGCTAGCGTCTTCCTGCTCTGTGTGACTCCTCAGTACTAGCTGCTGCTACATGTAATGGAAAGTTGTTGGGCATTGAGTCCCCTTACTGCTGCTTAATATCCATTGTCAGCTGTTTAATTTGGGGGTGTGTGTCCAAGAGCATTGCTAGAATGTTCTTCTCATTCTTCCAGTCCAGGAGGGGATATTTTAAAAGATCCTGTACTGCAAATGCAAATGTCCTTGTAATTTTGGAGGAATAGAAACAACTCATGCTCTTTTGCATTGCCCTTTTTATCTGAATATTCAGAAAACTTTTATTGAAATTTGTTTAAAGTTATTTCCTGAACAATCAGTGGCACGTTACACCCTTTTATTGCTTTCAGGGCAACATATACGTATGCTGTTTAATGCAGTGAAATTTTGTGCAACTGAACTCGAAATTCATGATGGAAGGGTTTTAGTAAATTTATAATTAGTTTTAGTTAACAGTAGCAGTCTTTTAAGAGGGAAACACATCCAGCACTAATTATGCCACTAGAAGATTTTTAGCTATGCTTTTAAGTTTTTAGGGAGATAGTAATGCTGTTCCTTGGAATAACATGTTATATATATCTGTGGTTTATTTGTGATTTGGATATTGGTTATTGCCCATAATAAAGTTTATCTGTTTAACTTTGCCAGCAACAATGCCCTGTTCTGAGTTTCAAGTGGCTGAGCATGCTCCAAGTCCTGCCCATACTTGAGCACCTTCTTGCAGTGCATGTACTCAGCCATGTTTGCATCTGTTGCACATGGCTGAAAATGCTTCCAGATTATTGACTTTTATGGAGCATCACTTTTTCAGTGTATGTTCCTAACCGAGATTGCTAACTTGCCATTATTACTAGTTCTAGCAACTGTTGGGGCAAGTACAGCTGGAGGGGCAGGGGTGATTTCCCTCTAGTGGCCAGTTCTGGTAATACATGTGAAAATAGTTTTTTTCTGGATTTTTATTTTCTAATATTTTTAATATTTTCAAACCATGGATAAGTGAAACTGCGGATGTTGATCCCGCAAATATGGGGGGGGGGCTATTGTACTCTAAATAGTAAGGCAATATCCTAGGCCCTTTTACAAATTCTGGGATATCCTCTTAGAGATACCCCATTTCACACATTTAAAAAATGAATGAACTTCACCTGAATAAAGGGTCACTAGCACCACACTAAGGAACGTGGTGGCGCTGCGCGTTAAACCGCAGAAGCCTCTGTGCTGCAAGGTCAGAAGACAAGCAGTCGTAAGATGGAACCCATGCGATGGAGTAAGTTCCCGTCGCTTGTCCCAGCTCCTGCCAACCTAGCAGTTCGAAAGCATGTAAAAATGCGAGTAGATAAATAGGTACCACCACAGTGGGAAGGAAATGGCATTCCGTGTCTAGTCGCGCTGGCCACGTGACCACGGAAACTGTCTATGGACAAACGCTGGCTCTACGGCCTGGAAACGGGGATGAGCACCACCCCCTAGAGTCGGACACGACTGGACTAAATGTCAAGGGGAACCTTTACCTTTACCTAGCGCCACACTTCTGTTTCACCCAGCTGTGCTTTCTATAGCTTCACCCCCAATGTTCACACATTTACATGTGGATGTCTGTGGTAGGGAAGCCTAGCACATAATTCAGCAGTTTACATTCCAGAGCACATTGACTTCCATGGGCAAGAGCTTCATTAAATTGCCAAATTGTGGGTGCTGGTGGGAGGGGCAATTCCCATTTTCCCTTTAGTTGTGTGGAGTTGTACATGTGAATAAAAATAGAGAGCTCTACATATGACTAAACATGGAAATCTTTGCCATGAATTATAATTCCCAGAGCTCCTTTGTTCCTATTCCATATGTTGAATAGTGATGGGAGGAGATAGCAGGGTGTGGAAGCTACCAGAAGCAGAAGTGAGCACCAGATAGATTGGTGATGAGGGATGGCGAGTTTCCAGGGGAAAAAGATGTTCATATTGCTCATAGGAACAATGTAGAACTTGCAGAAATTAGTTTGTTTGACTAGGATTCACAGAATTGCCAAGTAAGCACGGACAGTCCAAAAATGTGATGTTTGCAAGCTGTGGAACAATCTATGTTGTAAGTTACACTCCTGCTGTCCAGAGGGCATAGACGAAATGCTACTGCCGTGATGTCCAGCTATGAATACAAATCAGGAAGGCAAATAGAAATGAAAGGACCTTACAGAACAAGAACAAAAGGAAGCTTACAGGGAAACAATCAGTGTTCCAGTTTTTCAAAACAGACAAGGAACTGTGGCAAAGAAACTTGCAAAAGGAGGGTTGCAGACATTCTTGTGAAGTTGTACCTGGGTCAGTGAAAGAGTGCCTGGACATGGGCTGGTATGCATGGCTCTTTTCAGAATATATATTTACAACGATGTAGGCCCTACTCTTATACAGAAGAAGCAGAAAAAGAGGAACAGCAACAACATATTTAAAGCACATTGAAAAGTTTGAGGAAAAGTAATTGGTTGAAGAAGTTATATTAATAATAACAGTTGTGCTGTTTTAGGAAGTTGAAAAGTGGTTTGAAACATAAATAGTTAAACCATTTAGCTACAGAATTAAATGTCCCTTAAGTACATGCACTTTTGAAATCACTTTATTAAAAATACAGAAATTAAATCTTAAGAGATATATGAAGTCCATTCTTACTTTGGAAAATATAGTCTAATTAGTTAATAATGTTCAGAATGAATGATTTATGCCATAACACCTTCATCATGTTGTCATCTTACATCAGGATGGTTGCATTAACGCTATAGATTTTTACATGTTTTCAATTCTTGCTTTATAAGTGGAGGGGAGATCCCAATGTGTGACAATGATTGTAAGAACCAGATATTGATGATTACTGTTGATTAATTATTACAGGGGCATAATCAAATATATGCAATGCAGATGTCATGGAAAGGCATTTGATTGTGCAGCATGCCAAGCTGAGCCAAGAGATTGCAATTGTGGATAATGAGTTTAGATCACCACTGCAGTGATTTGACTATTGTTTTATCTAAACTTCTTCCTGTGTGAAAACCTCTGAATAATTCAGTGTGAGTTTAATGTGTGCCATAAATAAAGAATAATACTGGGTGACTGATGAAGCAAGTGGGTGTGCACAGCACACTATTCTTTCTACAGACATACAGTCCATTCAAGATTGGTTGCAACTAAAGATGTAACAAGTACTTATCATTTTTCTCATTCTGGATGAAAAAGGGTGTCTTGACATATTGAGACATTCTGCTGAAAAAATGAACAACTAATCCAAGATGTTTCACTCCTATACAAGACCAAAAAGACCAGCACATGTTTCATGAGTAACCGCCCTTGCAAAAACACTGGTTTTATGTGAAAAACTTTTATTTTCCCTTAAATACCTTTTATTTTGTGCAAAATGCAAAGATCTCTGCACAAAATACAGAGTTTTCTATACAAAAATGCAAGTTTTTTTGTACGCAAGTTTTTATGTACAAAAGGTTTTGCCAGTTCTACCAATTTTCCACCAGTATGGAAATGTGAAAAATGTGCACAAACTCTATAATCTTGCCCAGGAGTGAGAAAACCTATTGTTCTTGCCTATAAGAATAAAAGAAGTGAAGAGTTACTTCCCTAGTTTTAATGAAAATATCATAAGGATAATACTTTTCATTTCACCTATCAGAAAGCTGTATGTTTCCTGTCTACAATGTAGTAAGCCTTTATAATTTATTTATCATTTATAACATTTGTTATAAATTAAACACTGAGTTGTGTGTGCAATGATAGGTGGTCTGCCATTAGTCAGAACCAGCTTGACAGTACATAATAATTATTAAAGAGGGACTGCTGTGGGGAAAAGGGTATTACACTCTGAGAGCTAAAGGTCAGTGCAGAAGGTTGAAAAGCCAGTTTTTAAAATGTATGTTTATGACAGCCATATACAATATGTCCCATGAACTGTTAATGATGAGACAGAGCTACTTCTATGTAAAAGAAATATAATCAATCATGGACAAGGGAATCCATTACATTTTTTTTATTTGTTTGTTTAAACATTTATAGCCTGCCCTATATTATAGGATCTTATGGTGGGTTACAAAACTATAGAAAACAATTTTAGAACATCAGATATTTAACAGATGAACACATGTAAAAAGTGCAAGTTCATAAAGGAAGTAATACTTTATGTACTTTTTTTGTCTCCAGCATGCAGAGACAATGAATACCTTTTTGCTGAGGTTTCTGTCACTTTTGAAAATTGTCTCTGCACAAAAAAAATAGTGCAGAAAAGTATTTTCTCTTTATGAAGCTAAGCACACTCACACACAAGGTAAACACAGAAAGGCTGTCTGACTGATTGGAAAGATGGAAACAACCCAACTTGAGCTTCCAATTTTTCAATGTACAAGCAATATGGCAGCAGCTGTAATGCAGTGTCAGCATAAAATTTGTTCTGCAAAATTTGCATCAGTTGCACAAAAAAATATTTCTTGCAAATGTAAAGACTCATTGAGCCCAACAAATATATATATTTCCCTCTTGCTGTCCACCAGAAAAAAATTAGTTCTTCTTGCACATGCAGACATAAAAATGAGGACATATGCCCCAGTGATCTCCAAAAGCTGTATGATGTTAAATGTCAGTTAGAAAACAAAAATGGAAATGGACATAGTTTATAGCATTAGCTAGCTGGCCTGGCCGGTATTGTAGTGACGTACACTCCAGTTATGAGGTGAAAATATACTGTGATGTTTCATAGCAAATTTTCTTCTGCTTCCTGAAAAGATGAACACTTCTTGTTGCTAAGAAATCACTGAAAAGTGTTTTTTTGGTACTGTCCATGTAGTAGGTATAGTTTAGGACTTAGATCAGGAAGATTTTGATTCAATTCTCAGAGGATTATTGTATGAATAAAACTAGATGTCTTCTGAGTTCATTGGTAGGAAGAAA
This sequence comes from Intellagama lesueurii, assembly GCA_037013535.1. NCBI lineage: Eukaryota > Metazoa > Chordata > Lepidosauria > Squamata > Agamidae > Intellagama > Intellagama lesueurii. The sequence goes on along the minus strand of JBAJHW010000003.1, from coordinate 49,102,100 downwards.
AATGGCATTCAAATATGATAATAGTAACCCTTACTGATAATTCATGTATTAAAGGTAAAGGTAAAGGTTCCCCTTGACATTTAGTCCAGTCGTGTCTCACTCTAGGGCGCGGTGCTCATCCCCATTTCCAAGCCATAGAGCCAGCGTCTGTCCGAAGACAGTTTCCGTGGTCACGTGGCCAGCGTGACTAGACACGGAATGCCGTTACCTTCCCACCGAGGTGGTACCTATTTATCTACTTGCATTTTTACATGCTTTCGAACTGCTAGGTTGGCAGGAGCTGGGACAAGCGACGGGAGCTCACTCCGTCCTGTGGATTCGATCTTACGACAGCTGGTCTTCTGACCTTGCAGCACAGAGGCTTCTGCGGTTTAACCGGCAGTGCCACCACGTCCCAATTCATGTATTAGGTATTCAGATATTGTGACTAAACCTTCTTGTAGACCACAAAAGTTACTTCTCCAGGCCACTAGCCAGACTAAAAGGAGAATTCTGGAGACTGTAATCTATCAGCATTTTCCATGTGCTGTTTAAGTCTCATGTTGACCTAGAACTTCTGCAGCTTCTGTTGAAATAAGAAATAAAATTCATGTTAATAAGAATGTTAGCATTCTCTTCATAAAGTATCTTAATATGCATGCATGTGGCAATGATGGTTGCCCACTTACTAACAACAAAAATATAATGACAGAAAAGTTTTCTGCCTCTTATGGTTTCTAAATTTGGCAACAGACCAAGACAATGAATCTGGCTGACTGCCACTCCTAATCACCACCAGCCCGACTGATTCTAAATTGCATAGAACAAGACCATAGTGAAAGTGCATGTCTTATAATAAGCAAATATATGTTCTTCCATAATACCTAATCATTTGTTCTTGAGAATGTTAAAAAAAAAAAACCCACCTCTGCTGTGTATCCTTGGTGATGCAAAACATTTCTACAAAAGTACTTATTATACCTCTTCCAGTTGCACTTTCTATATTTGTAGTACTTAGTAAACATTTACTTTTAAAAGTAGCAAATGCGGAGCATGCATTTGTTTCAGGTTTTGTGAAAGAATTGTGGTTTTTCATGGCATAGACATTTGGACAGGCAGCCATGTTAGTCTGTAGTCTTGTACAGCAAAAACAGCAAATTGTTGTGCAGCCTCAGTAGATGAATATTTAATGGTGTGCCTATCTGTTCAATAATAAAAGTAATAAATCTGTCAACGAGTCAGTTCTGTCTTATGGCAAACCTCACCAGAGTTCCCTATCTAGGAAGGACTTGGAAATGGTTGACCAGTCCCTTTTTCCAGTGGTTCTGCAGGAGTTGCAGCTTGCTGAAGGCTGACTTTTTTTCCAGATAAACAATGGGGAATTGAACTTCCAGCCATACTGACTAAGTGAACTATCAAGCCTGTTATGTATCTATCTACTGAGATGATGCTCCATGCATTTGAAGGATGTGCTACAGTTAATAAAAGCTTATCTCAAATAAAAGTTGTTAATCTTTAAATTATCCCAGGATAGAATATTGATGGAGATTACAGAGCATAATGTGACTATGGATGCAGTGGTCTGCACAATCTCCAATCTGCAGTTATGCAGGCTGGCGAGCAGCCTGTTCAAAGCAATTGAGCTTTCCATTTGTTTGAGACATAGTGAATAATCCCCATAGAGTGATGATGGGAACATAACTGCTGAGAGGCCCCACAACCAATCTGGAAGTGCCAATTTTGTAATACAAGACTTTAGCTGGACCATCTGGAAGTCACTTAATAGTCATCAAAGCAAAATAGGAAGATCAAGGAATAATCAAGTAAAATGGGGCTACTATGATCCAGAACAAATTTTCTGTGACTGTGGAGAAATGCAGTCAATACAGCACTTATGTGCACTCAATTTATACCCCACCAAAAGAAGATCTAGCAAATGGCTGAGATAACGCTATTGAAGTAGTCTTCTTTTCGTCAAAAACAGTCTATTTATCTTAACATTTTAGTTTTTGGTTTTGCCTGTGTTTCATAGCTGTCCATGGTTTTGGGTTGTGCAGTGCTCTGATGTGAGTGGAGAGGAGAAAGCAATTGAGTATGAAGCAGACTGTTATGTGGGATGGTAAAATGGAATTTTGCCTTTGTGATACCACAAAAATGCTTTGGAAATAAACAGTTTATTATTTAAAATGGTGTAAAGAGCAATGAAGTACTTGTGCTGGGGTGTCTGCTTGCAGACCCAGGGGCTGGAAATTCAAACTCCCACCATGCCTTCCAGAAGAGGGGCTAGCCAAGATCATCTACAGTATGTGCGGCCAATGCCATTGTTTGCTTTGCCATATCTTCAGCCTTGGTCAAGCTGCACGGTCCCCAAGTGCTACCAGAAGGAGGGACTGGTAAACCACTTATAAGTATTTAATATCAAGCAGATCCTGACAGGGTTATCATTAAGTCAAAACTGGCTGACAGCACATATTTATTGTTATGTTTTAATATAGAAGTGGTTTTTCTTATATTCTTTTCATTTGATACATGGTTAGGACACCACAGTGCTGCCCACTTGCTGCTAGTGAGACACAGTAAACAGTGGAACTTTAAAAATTGGTAAAGTTGCATCCCCAAAAGTTGTTAGAGAGGGAAAGCAAAGTTGGGTTAGGCAAACACAATAATAAATAACACAACCCTCAAACCATCAATACGTTTTTCAAACAAAAGTGCATACTGTATGCCTGGGACCATGCCTGTGTCTATCTCCTGTCAATCACACACATTCTTTTATTAGTTTAAGATAGAAAATAAACAACGAGACTGACAGCTTTGTGTCCTTTGGCATTTTTGTGTCACCACCACAAAAGGAAGAGGGTATTATGTCATCAGTCAAGTCTGTCAGGTCTGGTTTAGTCTGCTGTTTGTCTTTAAATATTGTTTCCCTTACTTTTTCCCCCTCCAAGCTGATCCTCACGCTTCATATTGATTATATATTGTTGATTCTCCAAAATTCCATTTTTTCCAGTTGTATCTGGCATATAGTCATCTTCTCCCATCAATGCAACTCAAAGTGTACTTTTCTGTGTTTAATAAAAATAGTCAGTCAGAACCTTTATTGACATACACAAAATAAATCACATATATAGGATAACAACAAACTGTTAATCAACTAAATCTACAAATTCATTCTGTCTCAGTATATGGCTCCTCACTATCAAAAATAAATATCTTAAGCATCAACCACAATCTTGTTTTGTGTAGGTAACATTAATGGAAGTTGTCTAAATGTTATTTTTTAAACTGTAGGTTTGCTACATATTTTTAGGTTTCTTTGAAATAAGGGAAAAAGATAGCTCTGGATTTTCTAGTAGATCTCTAGGTGATTTGCAATAGATCAGCAACTACTGGCTCTCAGTCTTTTAACAATGGCGGTTATAAAAAAGATCCCCCTCCCTCCATTATATTGCTGGAATAAAGAAAACTTGAGATAACTGGGGGTGGGTTTTTATGTGAAAGACATGTGAGATCCATGCAGTTCTGCAATTCAGATAACAAATGTTGGGGCTCAGAAAACAAAGAATTATCTACCTTGAAATATGCCCATATTTGCTTTTAAGATATATGCTACCTACAGGATAATCACACGATTGCTAAAGCTGTAATATTTCAGTATTATGGCCCTTCCCTTATATTATGGGTCATGTCAAACTGCTATGGGGAAGGTAATTTAAAGCACAGAAAGGATGGAAAGGAACTACCTTTCATGTGGAAACTACGTGAAGAATCTCTAAATCCTACATCCATGTGGATTCATGGCTCTGCCCACTGTGGTTTGAGTTTGAAATAATGTTGCTACTTTCATCAAATGCGAATAATTAGTTTGAGTGAAAATACTCCGAAGCCTGAAAAATTGTGGGGGCAGCAAAATGAACTTTGGTGAATTAGCCTCCAGTTCATTGAATCTATTTTCCATAGGTGAAACTTTTCAGTAAATAATAAACGTGCGGAATAGTGAACTTAATCATGTGTTAACCACACCTACTGGAAAACCCTTCTTTATGGGAGAAGGACTATCCCTCTCATAGAAATACCTATGAGGTGTACCCCTTCCTGACACATTCTGCACAGAGAGCATTTGCAAGCTCTAATCCAGTAAAGTCCTATGTAAGTATGACTATAAATATAAATTTCAAGAAAGCAAAGTATAAATACAACTCACTTGTAATTATATTCTGAATTTTCAGTTCTACATGAAACTGTCACTCACTAAAACTTTGTCCTTCTGAACCATGAGCTATTCCTTGAAAGTAATTTGCCTGAATCTGTTTATTTTTGTTTCTCTGTGTATATCTTTGCATGCATATTATACATACATCTGTGCAATCCCTGGTGCCTGAACACCTGTCATTGCAGGAAGAAATGGGAGTAGGACAGGGTCGTTTTGATAGAGAACAGCCATAGTATGTTGTATGTGACATCGCAGTTCTTTGCCAAATATGGTATAAGAAAACAATGTGGAAGTTCCTCTTCCCTACAGCTTCACACTTCTTTTGTTGAATGGATACTGTGAACACCACTTTACAATTAGCTAATTGTGCATAGGGCATATGAAGGAAAATAGACATGACCTTTATTAGCTACACAATTACAGTATGTATTTCTTGGTTTTATGACACCTGGGCAGCACCATACAGAGATTTAAAAATATGGCAATAGGAACAGCAAAGGATGGATCTGAAGTAGTGTTTTTGTTTTTGTTCTAGATTTTAGTTTCAAGATTCTTATTATATATTATGTCTATGTACATAAGCTGACTCCTCCTAGTTGTTGATCACAGACAGAAGCTAACAGATCTGAAAAGGTAATAAAGAAATGTCAGCTGCAGAGTCATTTTGTTGTTGTTTTTGACATGGTTTTACAGCTGACAGACTTGTTCAAACATTAAAAGAAAACCTAATACTTTTTATTTCATCTTTCTAGGAGATATGGTCTATCGTGCTTTTATAAGGGAGGAACAGAAACCATAATTACAGAATATATCAGGACACTTTTGCTATTTCATTTTCCTTCAGAAAAATAAAATAATATCCATTTCCTTTTCTTATTTCCTTAATTGGCCCTCTTGTACATCATAGAAGTTGGTGCTTACATTTTGATCACCCAGTTCAACTATGAAATTATCTATGAGAGCACACATAACCGAATATGATTAAAACTGATCACATGAAAAAACTGAACTTTGTGAACCCCAAGTATATGGATAACACTAAGGCCACTGCCTCACACTACATATCTGTAGATGTGCCACTTTGTTGGACAAAATATCAGAGGTTTGTTCATTGAGTCTAAAATCCTATTCAGACTTCTCTAAGAAGCTTCTGAGTAGTTATGGATAGGATTCTGCTGTTCTGTTTTTCTCCAATGAAATGAAGAGAGAAATTGCATATCCTAGTATATAGTTCAATGAACATCTGTAGCACTCTGTAGTGGAGTATTTATTAACTTTTTTCCCAGTAATACTGTTCAACGTCGACTCAATAATATTCATTTAATATTTTCTCTTATTTCCTCTAAATTATTTTCTTAATGAAAGAGACATGCCTTAGATTGAACATGGTGTTTTTTTATGGATTTAACCCTCCTCAGCATGCCATGTCAAATTTTTGATGACCAGTCTTCTTCCAACCATCTGTTTGTTGCCTGGTGGAATCACAAGGAAAGTCAGTGATGTAGTTTTCATTTTTTTTAAAGTGAGTAACATATAGACAGACTGGTATTAGCAAATGGTACTGGACTGATTCTCATGTTTATCTCAATGTATCATGCTATAAGTATCAAGTGTGTCAGTGAATTATACCCACACATTAGGCATGGCCATTGAACCAGGGAAGTTTATCCCACAAAGACCTTAGGAACTGAAATCCCACATGTCCATCTGCATGTGTTTCCTTGACTCAAATATTTATGCATGCCACATAGGTGTTGATGTGATTGAACCTCTGCAACACTGATGAGGTCCTGCTGCTGTTTCTACATATAGGGCAAAATAATGTATATATTTATTTTTAATTAAATATATTAGTTCTAAGCACTGTGGGGAGCAGAATAAGTTCCAAAAAGCAATATCAATAATAAAATAGAAAAACAAATTTGTATAAACATTCTGAATAATTTGCAATTTAGCTTTCATCCTTTCTTAGCTCAACAAATAGGGATCTGACCTAAGGGTATCTATGTTTCTACCAATGTTCTTGGTGCCTGAAACAAGCCAGGTTTCAAGCACACATAAACAAGAAAAACAGACTGGTTCTTGTTTCAAGATATGTAAGACTGCTTAGATCAAGCATACTTTTTTTTCTTTTTTTTTTTTTTTTTTTTGTGCATCAGAATTTAACACTGTAGATCAGGACTGCAAGAATGGCCAAGTTTCTTTCTTTCTAAATAAATAATAATTCTTCTTCCTCCCTAATATTAATTTATAACTAACTTATTTCTCATAATTTCAACCTGTTATATGATATACTGGGTTTGTTGAAGAAATGTCTTGACTGCTTATACTTTTGCTTTACAGCTTTGAGGGACAATAGGATCGAGCTTCTTCGTGCTTCTTGGCACGAGCTGACCATCAGAGTCACAGATGTCTCACTGTCAGATGAAGGGCAATACACCTGTTCCTTATTTACTATGCCTGTCAAGACTTCCAAGGCTTTCCTTACTGTTCTGGGTAAGTATAACTCATGGAGAATATCAGAGTGAGAACAGTTGTCAAAATGATTGCTGTAGCCTCTTAAGAGCTACAGTGTATAAATGAGAGTATATTTGTGTTTGACTGTAATGCTAAACCATAGCACTGGGTTACAAGAACAAGCTTGCATACCCCCTCCATCCGTCTCATCTTCTGATGTGGCTGCGAGGGCAGCAGAAATGATTCCGTCCACTCTAAATCAGCCATGGTTTAAAGAATATTATTTAGTCCTTGCTGCTCTTCATGAAATATGGTTCTCTGGGTCAAAATAGAACAACCTGAAGTTCATCAGAAAATGAAATTGAACATTTCCAAACACTGCCTCCTATAACTGCTGAAATAACATGGAGAATTTGGTTGGAGCATGAGCTGTTATTGTAATGATAATCTATGATTCAACATCCAAACTTGCTGTATATGTTGATGATGCTCTATGGCAGTAGTTTCCAACCTTGGGTCTCCAGATGTTCATGGACTGCAATTCCCAGAAGCCTTCATTACTAGCTGTACTGGCCAGGATTTTTGGGAGTTGTTGTCCAAGAACATCTGAGGACTCAAGGTTGAAAACTACTGCTCTACGGCTATTATTCTCCGTAGAAAATCACGTATGAAGTAGCAGTGTTGATTTAGATACCATCAGCTTACATGTGGTCGCTCCATAATCTGGTAGCCTTAGTGATGTTTGTTGTGAAAGCAAATTTGATACATTTTATAATGTGAGTAGTGAAAAGATCGTTTTTGTTCCATGTGCTCATTTTCTTGCAACATACAGCACAGGACAGAAAGAAGGAAATTGGTGCAAAAAATCAATTGGTGACTCTGAAGAGTGTCTATTTTGCTTTATTTCACTGTATCTTTTCCTCTGCAAGTCCACATTTCCATGGGAGATGTCTGACTTCTTCAATTTCTAAATAGATGGCTACTTTCTGTAACGCTTAGGGTACTACTACAAACATAAGTTTGTTTTATTTTGTTTTAAAATATCTGGAAAACATTGGGACATCAAAACTCATGTTTGTATTAAAATTGCAAAGGACAGACAAGAAGCCTTATAAAAAGTAACAAAACTATGGTCAGAACCCTGAATACAACTTTTCAGTGACTATCGCATAGAGACAAAGAGAACTACTACAACAAGCAGTGAAAAGAAATAGAAGAAAACAACAAAAGGGGAAAAATAAGAGATCTCTTTCAGAAGATTCAAGAAATCAAAGGGAAATTCAAGCCTAGATTAAGAATGCTGAATGAAGTACACTATCTGACCAGGAAAAAATAAAGAAAAGGTGGAAACAGGATACTGAAGACCTATACAAAAGGGATAAAAGGATGGCAGACTCTTTTGAAGAAGCAGCCTGTGATGAAGAAAATGAAGGGAAAACTACTCTGAAAGCACTAGGAAGAAATAAATTACCTTCACTGCCGTCTTATTTTGCCTATTTGTCTATATCACATCTATTATAGTACAATTTTATCTTTTGTCATATCCTATTTGGTTTGATATGTAAACTGCCCATGATGGTGCTTTGCACTAATGGGGTGGTGTCTGCCTGCCTGCCTGCCTGCCTGCCTGTCTATCTATCTATCTATCGTGAGAAATGCCTGATATTCAAGCTGGATTCTGAAAAGTAAGAGGCACTCAAGATCATATTGCAAATTTCTCCTGGCTACTAGAGAGCACCAAAGAATTTCAGAAGAAGACCAGTATATGCTTTATATACTGCAGCAAAGCCTTTGATTGTGTAGCTCATGAGGAACTACAACTTGTTCTGAACTAAATGGGTGTTCCTCAGCACTTGATTGTCTTGATGCATAACTTGTATTGTAGACAAGAAGCCACCATTAGGACAGAAAGTGGAGAGACAGAACAGTTTCCTATTGGCAAAGGTGTCAGAAAAGGTGCATTTTGTCCCCATATTTGTTCAGTCTTTATGCAGAACATATGCAGAAGCCAGACTGGATTCAGATGAAGGAGGAGTTAAAATTGGTGGAAGAAATATCAGTAATTAAAGATATTTAAGATGACACCATCTTCCTGGCAGAAAGCAGCAATGTCTCTGGAGGCAAAAATGATGAAACTGGGGCTGTCGTACTTTGGTCACATCATGAAAAGGCAGGGTTCTTTTGGAAAAACAATAATAGTGGGAAAGGCTGAAGGCAGCAGGAAAAGAAGGAGACCAAATACGAGATGGACTGATTCCATAAAGGAAGCCACAGGCTTGAGTTTACAAGAGTGAGCCAGGCAGTTGGGGAGAGGACATTCTGGAGATTGCTCATTTATAGAATCGCTGTTAAATCAGATGGGATTTGACGGCACATAACAACAACACCAATGATATATGCATTTCTTTCTTTCTTTCTTTCTTTCTTTCTTTCTTTCTTTCTTTCGACTGAGAATCACATGTGTGCCTATCATGTTATTAAAGATGATGATATAATCCAGTAAAGGCAGTCTGCACGTGATGCCATGATTCAGTACATAGGCGGCCCTTCTAGATTCTACTCTGTGCTGTCTCTTTCTTTTCTCTCAGTTTTGTATGTATATGTGTTCATGTGTGTGTAAATGAGTAAGTGTCAGAAAGAGAGAAAGACAGAGAGAGATGGCATGCTGCTGTTGAACTGCAGGGGAACCATTGGACTGATGGCATCTATGGAGAATGGAAGGACTGATTACAGGTACCTTTCCACCTCTAATATGCCAGTGCTGGAAAAGGTGACAGCTCCAACCATCTGTTCTCAGGAGGGGAAGGTCTTTATGCATAGCAATTTTATATAGACTGCCGTTGTGCATAAGGATTACTTGATCCGAGTTTTTGCCCCTAAGTTGGGCACATTTTCTTTCCCTTTTCTTCTTTGTCTCTTTATTTCCTAGTTTTTCCTTTTTCCTTTTTTTTTTTTTTTACTCTTTGTATATAGTAAGGTGAGAGTTGAATTTAATAAGGCTGATGTAAAATGTTCTGTGTGCCAGTAATATTAAACTTAATCCAGCCAGGGAATTGCTTTTGTGCCTAGGATATGAAATATGTGCCTCTGCTAGTTCCACTGAGACTATTTTACCAGTTTGACGTTAAAGGGGAGGGGGAACTACACTAGAACAGAGTATTCCAAGATAAAGACAAATGCAGGTCAGTTTTTAATCTAAAGAAGCATATCTAAAGAAAATAAAAAGCAGGTAGACTTCAAGTTCAAAGTATAATATACTCTCAGTATTGTCTTTTTTTCTTGAGTAATAATATTACAGTGTTTAAAAAGGCATTTTTAAACTGCATTTTTACACTTTTTACATTCCTATTGAAATCTTCCTCCTGCCATACATTTGTGTCATCTTTATAATCAGCTAGAAATTTTCTGTATATCAATCACCTTTCTTTCTTTTGAATTATTGCATTTTAATGTTAGCGGTGTAGTATTATTAAGGATATTATAATATATCAGTTATCTTGGAATTAATGCATTGCAAAAACTACTGTTTCATGTTGATCAATGCTCAAAGATAATCACATACCTATGATTTTAGAACAAGGTAAAGGAGTTCATGGATACAGCAAGACACAAGTGAAAATGTGTCCCTGTCCTTTGTCCAGTGATAAAAATCTATGAATTGCAAAAACACCATCCTGATAATTGTGTAACTAATTTGATTTATAAGTGAAGTTTTTTTTTAAATGGAGCTTGAATTCCTTTCTGCCTCGGATAATTTATGTCACATATTGCAGTGCTAACCAGTATATGCTGTTTATTTCTGTGGAACTTCCTTAAATGTGATTAGGGTTATGAGTTAAGTATTTGAACGTTCATTTAAAATTTCCCTGCAGTTTTTTGGAGAATCACTGGGGACTCCGGCCCCTGTTTGTAACCGTGTTGCTGCCTTAGCCAGCATTAGCCCATGTGTTATGGCTTTTGTGTCTGAAATAAGTACCTCTAACATGGATGAATTTTAGATACAGAGGCCCAGCTGAGATAGCGAGAGCATTATTTGCTTCCAAGATCTGGCCTGTGTGTTGACCCACTATATCTAGTGAGCTCAGTTTGGCAGCATGTGCCTTATGAACTATCTGATTTCACTTCTACTGCCTTGTCATCACCTCTCTCCTTACCAGTGAGTCTTGTTCTGTTTTATTTTGGCTTTTCACAGTTACTGTTCTTCTTTTGCTGTATGCTGTTTTTGTTTATAATCTCACACGTTTCCTTCACACTTGTCTTCACCATGTAAACCCTTCATTCACTTATTTTGTATCTCATGGCATTGTTTTGTCATTCCTCCTTTTGCACACTAACCACTTCATCTTTCAATAAGCAAAGATTTGCAAAATTGTTGTCCAGTTTCTAAAAGGGGAAGAAGGTGGGGGAAGTGTAATTATTAGCATGTAATGTATATATTGTTAAAAAATCCAGATTCAATCTCCTGTGATTTTGTTCTCAGTAATGTATTTTACCAAGAAAGGTACTTGATATACATGATTCTTGCTTCCTAGCATCATTTTCTTCAAACCTGGAATTCAGCAATGGGTTCCTAAATGAAATGAAAAAGAAGCTTGTTCCATGGATGTATAAATTTGCAAGGTTCAAACTGTTTACTTCTGGTAGTAGTGATGGTATGAAGAATTGCCATACTACTGCTGAGTAGAGATGGGTACAAGGCACACCACAAACCAAAAAAAGAAAAAGAAAGAACGAACGAACGAACGAACGAACCGGGCTGGTTTGGGGTTCATTTAATGACCCAATTTGGAGAGCTCATTTTGCCAAAGCAAAACACTAAACTTTTTTCCTTTTGCCGTTTCATTTGCTTTGGCTGCCATGACAGCTGCCCTGGCTTCCCTGCCAGGAGCCTTCCATTTCTTCTAAGCATGTGCCCACTTATCAGCCAGGTGGCAGGCACATGCTCAGAAGCAGCAGCCAGCTTCACTGCCAGGAGCCTGCTTCTGCCTCTGAGCATGCACCTACGACAGAGGTGGAGGTGGCAGGAGCAGGTAGTGCCCAGGCACGAACCAGAAAAATGAACCACAAACCAGTTTGCTTTTCTGAGGGTTCTTGGTGGTTCATGGTTAGCCACGAACCATGAACCGTCATGAACCACTGGTTTTCTGGTTTGTGTGCATTTCTGCTGCTGAGCACAAGGGGATCATACAGAAAGCCTGCCTAATCCAGCACTGTGTTCCTGCAGTGGACAGTCAAATGAGATTGGTTAATGAGAAGCCCACAAGCAGAATCTAGGTGCAATAGCACCTTTTCACTTGCGCTTCCAGACGTTGTTATCAACAGACATACTGCCTCTGGCACAGGAGCTAATATATAACCATGAGAATTAGGAACCATGCTTTTTTGCAGCCATTATAAACCATGAAATTTGTCCAGTATATATCAGTACCAATAGGAAAAGTACCAATCAATAGTGCTCTTTTACCTCTCAACACTGTTAAAAATGTGTAACATAACCCTTTAGCAACCTTACAGTTCATTTCTTTGCTGTTTCTTAGGTGTTCCAGAGACTCCTCAAATTACTGGATTTACTTCACCAGTTATGGAAGGTGACAAAATGGAGCTGACATGCAAAACGTCTGGCAGTAAGCCAGCTGCAGATATCAGATGGTTTAAGAATGACAAAGAGGTGAAAGGTATTGTTTGGAATTGTGTATTTCATTTATAGAGAAGAAAATTTTGCCCAACATTCATACCATTTTATTTGATTTGTAGAACTGTTACCATCTCATGCCTTGGCCTGAAAATAATCAAAGAATTTCAATAAGCAAGTTCTAAGTATTCATCATACTCCTACAATATGAATGATTTTTTTTTCTGAGGGAGAAAGAAGGCAACAATCTACTTCTCAGGTTTTCACACTTAGCTTTTGTAGCACAGTTCTCACACACACACATACACACACACATATACAGTGGTGCCTCGCTAGACGATTGCCTCGCAGGACGAGGAAATCGCTAGACGATGGCTTTTTGCGATCACCAATACGCTTCGCAAAACGATGGTCTCCTATGGGGGATTTTCGCTAGACGACGAGGTTTCCCCATTGGAATGCACCGACTAGTGGTCAAAAGCTGTCAGTGCATTCCAACGGGGACCCGCGCTTGCTAGACGAGGTTTCCCTATGGGAGATTTTCGCAAGACGACGAGTTTTCCCTTGGAACGCATTGAAGAGATTTCAATGCATTCCAATGGGGAAACGTGCTTCGCTAGACTATGTTTTCGCAAGACAGCGATCTTCGCGGAACGGATTAACATCGTCTAGCGAGGCACCACTGTACATGCATGCTCTCTTTCTCTCTCTCTCTCATACAAACACACCACACACACATAACCACTATGATTAAATGATGCATAGAACTGACTGACAACACTCACGCCTCCCATGATCAGCAGATGAAATGAACAGGAGTACACCAGTCTGTGAATGCTTCCTGCAGCCTTTATCCTTGCTTTTGCCACACTTTAAAGCACTTGATCAGCTCACTAACTTCTGGTTAAGTGAGGCCACCAATTTACTCCCTTCAATTTCTTTCTAGTAGAAGCAAAATGTGGATCTTCCCAGCTGGATCATTATTTGCTTCCTGACTGGTTCTGCTGAAACTACTCTTTGTAGCAGAAAGTAGAGAAAAAAGTAGATTGTAAAGTATCTGCTTAAGAAAAGGCATGTTGGCTTGTTTCTTCCTCTTCTATCATCATTATCACCACCACCACCACCATTATTTGCCTGCCCTTCTTATTGCCATGCCAATATTTAGACCTATTAGTGTTCATGTAAGCTTTGTGTAAGTTATTGCAGATAGTCAGTGAGACACTGAGGTTCATCTTGGTCATGTGCCTGGATGCATGCCTGATTGTGCAACAAAGACTACTAGGATTCTGAAAGAGATTAATTAAAAAAAAAACATTAAAAGAATATAATGTTGAGACATGTCAACAGAATTCCATTAAACCACCTCAAACCATCTCAGGCCAAGACCTACAACAATAAGAATGTCTTCACTTCCTTTCTAGGGTCAATCCATCTCATGTTACGTCTTCTGCTTTTCCTAACATGTCTTTTCCAGTGAATCTTCCCATTATATGTCCAGGTTGTGATAGCCTCTGTTTAGTTATTTTAGCTTCTATGGAGAATTCAGGCCTTCTTTGATTTAGAACCCATTTATTTGTATTTCTGGTGGTCCATAAAGATATCCTCTAACACAACATTTCAAATGAATCAGGTTTTTTGTTGTCCACTTTTCAGATCTGTACACAGTATGGATGATCTTGGCCTTGTTCTTCAGTGACACATCCTTATATTTCAATAGCTTCTCTAGTTACTTCTTACAATGCAAGGCATATAAAATGTGCATGCTTATAATTAAGTAGTTCAGACACATCATCACATCATAGAATTGCAGAGCTCGAAGGGACTCCATTGATCATTGATGGTGGTCTAAGTAATTATTTCAGTAATTGTACAAACATGTTTAAAAGTGTCACATTGACAATATTGCTTTCTGAACAATTGCAATCAAAGTGCTGTTTTGGATAATCAACATTTTCAATTTCCTTCTCATTTTCTTCACATTCTGTCTGCTCCCCAAACTTGAATAATCAAATTGCATTTCTCTTCTAATGTTTAACATTTCATTGTTGAGAAAGATACCAACTGGTTTTTCTTCTTTCCATTAGATTCTTGTTATGCCAAGTTGTCTGGTATTGGTTAGCCACTAAGTTTTAATCCAAGTAAAATTATAGAAGTAATAAATCATTAATATTTGTTTAACATCAACAAACACTGAGTAATGCATAATACTGCAAAGACTAGCATTGTTGTTGGTATGTGCCGTCAAGTCACCTCTGACTTAGGATGACCCTATGAATGGGAGATCCCCAACATGTCCTGTCCTCAACTGCCCTGCTCAGCTCTTGTAAACTCAAGTCCGTGACTTTCTTTAGGGAGTTCATCCATCTCATATTTGGTCTTCCTCTTTTTCTCCTGCCTTCAACCTTTCCCAGCATTATTGTTTTTTTGAGAGAATCCTGCCTTCTCATGATGCGACCAAATCATTTTTGCCTCCAGAGATAATTCAGGCTTGATTTGATCTAGGACCCACTTCCTCATCTTTCTGGGAGCCCAGGGTACCTGCAAAGCTCTCCTCCAGCACCATATTTCAAACAAATTAATTTTTTTCCTGTCAGCTTTCTTTACTGCCCAGCATTCACACCCATACATGGTGATCAGAAATACAAGAGTGTGAATGATTCTGGTGTCCAGTGACACATCCTTCCACTTGATGATCTTCTCTAACTCCGTCATTGCTGTCCTCCTGAGTCTCACTTGTCTTCTTATTTCTTGGTTGTAGTCTCCCTTTGGATTGATAATTGAAACAAAGTATTAAAATCTTTTACTATTTCAGTTTCTTCATTCTCACCATTAAAATTGTTTAGTTCTTCTATAGTCATGATTTTGGTAAACCTGCTTTCATTTTCGCTAAATGTAATATCAAGTGGTTGTTGCTTTCTGCCAGGAAGTAGTGTCATCTACATATGTTTCTTACTGGTGTTTTTTCCACCAATTTTCATCTCTCCTTCACCTAAGTCTAGTCTGGCTTTCCATATGATATGTTCTGCATATGGATTGAACAGCTAAGGGAATAAAATGAACCTTTGTCTGACACCTTTGGGAATAGGAAACCATTCTGTCTCTTCATATTCTGTCCTAAGGGTAGCTTCTTGTCCACAGTATAGGTTATGCATCAGTACAATCAAGTGCTGAGGTACACCCATTTCTTTCAGAACAACCCAGTTTCTCATGATCGTCACAGTCAGATACTTCACTGTAGTCTATAAAGCAGGGGTTCCCAACCTTGGGTCACTGGATGTTCTTGGATTAAAACTCCTAGGAGCCATCACCTGGCTATGCTGGCCAAGATTTCTGGGAGTTTGTAGTTCAAAAACCTTTGGGATCAAAGGTTAGGAACCACTGCTTAAAGCACAGACCTATCTTCTGAAATTATTTGTGTCACTCCAATATCCAACATATATTTTCCAAATGATACTGAGTGTTTCTTCCTTTTCAGAATCCAGCTTGAACTTCAGGCATTTATTGCTCCATATAAGGTAAAAAGCCTTTGTTGCAACACTTTGAGCTTCACTTTACTTATATGGGAAATTAAAGGCATGATCCTATAGATACTGCACTTAGAACCATAGACTCATAGAATAATTGAGTTGGAAGGCCTATAAAGCTATCAAGTCCAGCCTCTTGCTCAATGCAGAAATCCAAATCAAAGCAGATCGAAAGATGGTTGTCCAATTTTCTCTTGAATGCCTCCAGCGTTGGAGTGCTCACCACCTCCCAAGGTAATTGGTTCCATTGTCATACTGTTCTAACAGTTAAGAAGTTTCTTCCTGATATTCAGCCTAAATCTGGCTTCCTCCAACTTGAGCCCATTATTACGTGTCCTGCACTCTGGGACTTCTTAGCATCTCCTTTCTTAGGGATTGGAATATTTGCAGTCTGTGGGACATTGTTTTGTTTTCCATATTTGTTAGCATATTCTTATTAGGATTTTGACAGCTTCAGTGTCTGTGGCTTGAAATAGCTCTACTGGTATTCCACCTACCCCAAGTAACTTATTTCTTCCTAGTGCTTTCAGAGCAGCTTTCACTTTACTTTCTAGAACTACAGTTTTTAAAGATTCCTCTTCAAAGGAGTTTGTCTTCTGTATAGATCTTTATTAAAATTCCTAGTATTTTTTTCCTAGTCAGATATTCTGCTTTCCTGTTGGTCATCCAGCATTCTTTATCCAGGCTATAAATTCCCTTTGATTTTTTGGCTCTACTGGAAGAGATCTCTTGTGTTTCCCATGTTGTAGTTTTTGTTGTTGTTTAGTCGTTAAGTCGTGTCCGACTCTTCGTGACCCCATGGACCAAAGCACGCCAGGCCCTCCTGTCTCCCACTGCCTCCCGGAGTTGGGTCAAATTCATGTTGGTAGCTTTGATGACACTGTCCAACCATCTCATCCTCTGTCGTCCCCTTCTCCTCTTGCCTTCACACTTTCCCAGCATCAGGGTCTTTTCCAGGGAGTCTTCTCTTCTCATGAGATGGCCAAAGTATTGGAGCCTCAGCTTCAGGATCTGTCCTTCCAATGAGCACTCAGGGTTGATTTCCTTCAGAATGAATAGGTTTGTTCTCCTTGCAGTCCAGGGGACTCTCAAGAGCCTCCTCCAGCACCACAATTCAAAAGCATCAATTCTTTGGCGGTCAGCCTTCTTTATGGTCCAGCTCTCACTTCCATACATCGCTACTGGAAAAACCATAGCTTTGACTATGCGGACCTTCATCAGCAAGGTGATGTCTCTGCTTTTTAAGATGCTGTCTAGGTTTGTCATCGCTTTCCTCCCAAGAAGCAGGTGTCTTTTAATTTCGTGGCTGCTGTCACCATCTGCAGTGATCATGGAGCCCAAGAAAGTAAAATCTGTCCCTGCCTCCATATCTTCCCCTTCTATTTGCCAGGAGGTGATGGGGCCAGTGGCCATGATCTTAGTTTTTTTGATGCTGAGCTTCAGACCATTTTTTGCGTTCTCCTCTTTCACCCTCCTTAAGAGATTCTTTAATTCCTCCTCACTTTCTGCCATCAGAGTGGGATCATCTGCATATCTGACGTTATTGATATTTCTTCCGGCAATCTTAATTCCGGCTTGGGATTCATCCAGTCCTGCCTTTCGCATGATGTATTCTGCATATAAGTTAAATAAGCAGGGGGACAATATACAGCCTTGTCGTACTCCTTTCCCAATTTTGAACCAATCAGTTGTTCCATATCCAGTTCTAACTGTTGCTTCCTGTCCCACATATAGATTTCTCAGGAGATAGATAAAGTGGTCAGGCACTCCCATTTTTTTAAGAAGTTGCCATAGTTTGCTGTGGTCCACACAGTCAAAGGCTTTTGCATAGTCAATGAAGCAGAAGTAGATGTTTTTCTGTAACTCTCTGGCTTTCTCCATAATCCAGCGCATGTTAGCAATTTGGTCTCTAGTTCCTTTGTCCCTTCAAAATCCAGCTTGTAGTTCGGGGAGTTCTCGGTCCACATACTGCTGAAGCCTACCTTGTAGGATTTTGAGCATAGTGTGTGAAATGAGTGCAATTGTATGGTAGTTGGAGCATTCTTTGGCACTGCCCTTCTTTGGGATTGGGATGTAGACTGATCTTTTCCAATCCTCTGTCCACTGCTGAGTTTTCCAAACTTGCTGGCATATTGAGTGTAGCACCTTAACAGCGTCATCTTTTAAGATTTTAAACAGTTCAACTGGAATGCCATCACCTCCACTGGCCTTGTTGTCAGCCATGCTTTCTAAGGCCCACTTGACTTCACTCTCCAGGATGTCTGGCTCAAGGTCAGCAACCATACTATCTGGGTTGTCCGGGATATCCAAATCTTTCTGGTATAATTCCTCTGTGTATTCTTGCCACCTCTTCTTGATGACTTCTGCTTCTGTGAGGTCCCTACCATTTTTGTCCTTTATCATGTCCATCTATGCACAAAATGTTCGTTTAATATCTCCAATTTTCTTGAACAGATCTCTGGTTTTTCCCTTTCTATTTTTTTCCTCTATATCTTTGCACTGTTCATTTAAGAAGGCCCTCTTGTCTCTCCTTGCTATTCTTTGGAAGTCTGCATTCAATTTTCTGTAACTTTCCTTATCTCCCTTGTATTTTGTTTCCCTTCTCTTCTCCGCTATTTGTAAGGTCTCGTTGGACAGCCACTTTGCTTTCTTGCATTTCCTTTTCTTTGGGATGGTTTTTGTTCCTGCCTCCTGTACAATGTTATGAGCCTCCATCCATCCAGAGTTCTTCAGGCACTCTGTCCTCCAAATCTAGTTCCTTAAATCTGTTCTTCACTTCCACTGTGTATTCATAAGGGATTTGGTTTAGATTATACCTGACTAGCCCAGTGGGTTTTCCTACTTTCTTCAGTTTAAGCTTGAATTTTGCTATAAGAAGCTGATGATCAGAGCCACAATCAGCTCCAGGTCTTGTTTTTGCTGACTGTTTAGAGCTTCTCCATCTTTGGCTGCAAAGAACATAATCAATCTGATTTCGGTATTGCCCATCTGGTGATGTCCATGTGTAGAGTCGCCTCTTGTGTTGTTGGAAAAGAGTGTTTGTGATGACCAGCTTGTTCTCTTGACAACACTCTATTAGCCTTTGCCCTGCTTCGTTTTGAACTCCAAGGCCAAACTTACCTGTTGTTCCTTTTATCTCTTGACTCCCTACTTTAGCATTCCAGTCCCCTATAATGAGAAGAATACAGTGGTGCCTCGCTAGACGATTGCCTCGCAGGACGAGGAAATCGCTAGACGATGGCTTTTTGCAATCGCTAATGCGATTGCAAAACGATGGTCTCCTATGGGGGATTTTCGCTAGACGACGAGGTTTCCCCATTGGAATGCACCAACTAGTGGTCAAAAGCTGTCAGTGCATTCCAACGGGGACCCACGCTCGCTAGACGAGGTTTCCCTATGGACGATCTTCGCAAGACGACGACTTTTCCCTTGGAATGCATTGAAGAGATTTCAATGCATTCCAATGGGGAAACGCGCTTCGCTAGACGATGTTTTCGCAAGACAGCGATTTCTGCGGAACGGATTAACATCGTCTAGCGAGGCACCACTGTATCTTTTTTTGGTTTCAGTTCTAGAAGGTGTTGTAAGTCTTCATAGAATTGGTCAATTTCAGCCTCTTCAGCATTGGTAGTTGGTGCATAAACTTGGATTACTGTGATGTTGAAAGGTATGCCTTGGATTCGTATTGAAATCATTCTATCATTTTTGAGATTGTATCCCAGTACAGCTTTTCCCATTCTTTTGTTGACTATGAGGGCCACTCCATTTCTTCTACGGGATTCTTGCCCACAATAGTAGATATGATAATCGTCTGAATTGAATTCGCCCATTCCCGTCCATTTTAGTTCACTGACGCCCAGGATGTCAATGTTTATTCTTGCCATCTCCTGTTTGACCACATCCAGCTTACCAAGGTTCATAGATCTTACATTCCAGGTTCCTATGCAGTATTTTTCTTTGCAGCATCGGACTTTCCTTTCACTTCCACGCGCGTCCACAGCTGAGCGTCCTTTCGGCTTTGGCCCAACCACTTCATTAGCTCTGGAGCTACTTGTACTTGTCCTCCGCTCTTCCTCAGTAGCATGTTGGACGCCTTCCGACCTGAGGGGCTCATCTTCCAGCATCATATCTGTTGACTGTTCTAGTAGTTCTCCTTGTCTCTACGTGACAGTCACTAAAACACTGCATTCAGGTGACCCTATTTCTGTCACCTTTTACTTTTGCTTCTCACCTGTTCTTACGAAGCTTTTTCCATCATCCATTTAGATTTTTCTTCTCTTTTTACTACAGATATTGTCTTTTTTGCATTCTTCCCTAATAATATCTCTGGTTTCAATCCACAGTTCTAGTTCAGATCAATTGAGCTGATTAATGCAAATCTGTTCCTCATGTGGACTTTAAATTCATCAATAATGTTTAAATTATATTTAATTAATACAATTCATAATTTATATAATAGTATACAACATTTAAAACGGTTTCTCTTTTCTCAGAGTGCTCAAGGTTTTCCAGATTTCTTAAGAAACTGCCTTCATGATTGATTGATTGTTCTTTTTCTTCCTTGCTATTAGAAATTTTAAAATCAGCAGTAAGGAAAGATATTCATAAGAAACAGAAACATTAATTCCATCAGAATTTAAATGTAGCTGATTTCCTATATTCGAGTGAAGATGGAAATAAGAGACAGAAATATGCCTTAGCCTGTAGCATGTTTGAGGGAAGTTCCAAGCAGAAGGAATAATCTTGTCATTTTCCATTAATAAGCAGGACTGAATTCAATACTAGCTTTCACACTATAGTCTCACTCTCACTGCAAGTGTAGGGATGCAACTAATTTCCTTTATTTTAACTACTCGGGTGAAAATCATATATTCCCAGTTGAAAATAGGCATCCTGAATATAGTAGTAGATATGAGAGGGGGAGTGATATCTTGCTGTGGGAGATATTGCACAGTTAAAGCTCATGCAAAGGTGTGGAAAGATTCATGGCAGCATGGCTCCCTTGAAGAAGCAAGTCTGTCAACACTTTGAACAGGAAAATAAGCCGACCTACAGCAAGCTGAACAGAATTCCTAATCAGGAAGTATGATTCTGATTGTTCTTTGATAAAACTTGTGCCCCTTTAAAGCAGAAACCGTAGCTGAGATAGACCCCTGTGCCTTCTTCAGCTTCTGAGGTTATGCAGTAACCTCAGAATCTAATTTAACATGTTATCAGTGAGAAAGTGCTAAGAAACTCTTTAACAGTGCAAATCTATAGATGTCTACATAGAAGCCAGTCTCATCAGCCAAAATCCTTTAGTTGTTCCTGCATGTATAATTCAAAGGGTGTAACTTTGGAGGTGAATTGCCTCTAGTTAAGAAATCACTGTAGACACTATTGCTTAATTATGGATCTCTGCATTACTCTGCTGTAAAATTATGTGAGGGGATCACCTTGAGTGCCCCCAGGAGGCCAGCTGGCCCCACCCCAGAAACCCAAGGAAGCCTGGGAGAGACCAGGTCTCCTGGCCCTCTAACCAGCAGGGATGCATTACCACAGGAAAAAGAAGGGCCACTGCTTGACATGGGACAGTTAGAGGAGGGTGCGATGGTGGGTATATGAGGGCAAGAGTTGTGTGGCTCATGGTCATCATGAACCACATCAGAGAGAGAGAATACATGGGAAGAGACAGCACTGAGACCCCATCTTCTGCATCCCCATAGAATTGCAAGCAAGAATAGAGGAAAAGGGAGCCACCTCTTCCCACCCAGCCCATTTGGCCACTGAAGGGGTTAGGGACCTGAGGATCTGGCAGCACAGCCAATAGTAGATCCAGCTTCATGTCAGCCTTGGCATTCTCACTGCCTGACAGGAGCTGCAGAGCCTACTCCAACCCAAGTTTGGTGCTGGATACCCAAGCAGCAACAAGGTGCAGCAAAGGAGGTTATGGGAGGAGGAGCACTATGGAACTGGTCCCCATCACCTGCTTTTACCAGCCTTCCCTTTTGACCACCTTCCTCCCCCCCCCCACTTTTTTCCCCTCTTCCCTCCTCCTCTTCCCTCCCCTTGATCCTGCCAGCAAGCAGTCATCGGTAGAGTTGTTTCGCCAACTCTGCAAACCATCTACAGCTGTACAAAGCATCTACAGCCAGGTTTTCTCACAACTACAATATGTATTTACTTACAAAATGGACAAGACAGGCCTTTAACTTAGAAATCTGTAAGATCCTGATGAACTGAATGGGTTCACTCACTGGTTAATCACACTTTCCATGATATCTGATTAACATTATTCATTATAGTGCTAAGTGCTTGTGCTAGATTTCAACCTCACTATTAGAGCCACTGTGTTTCTTTTGAGTTTGTTATTTACAGAGTAAAATATTTTGTAATCATCTTATTGAAAATGTTCTATTCCAGTCCACTTCATGTTCCAACGGTATGCATTGCGTGGCTCCAGACCTTCCTTTTGCCTTCATGCACATCAGCAAATAGATACCCCTCTAGTTTTAATCCTGTTCCTTCACTAGTGACAGCATTATTCCTATTTATCTGTTAGTTCTTCACCAATAGTTTGTAGAGTGCCTGCCTCATCCTCATAGTCTCATCTTCAAGCATTATGATTTGTTTCATTTTACATTATCTCATCCTTGGCTTTATGAAGTATAAATATTCAGAATTACTTCATCATTGTCTTCTTCTGTGCCTTAGTAGCAACGGTTAGCTTGAGTATTACTGAAAGATTCCCTATGGAATCCTTTGCCAATATCATCTTTCACTATATCTGTTCAACCTAGATTTGGGGGGGGGGGGAGAGGGAACACTAGAAATTGTTGCAAATATTTCAACAATTAGAAATATTTCAGATTAAAATCATTTTGTGCTTTATAGATTACAGTAAAGCTTTTGGCCATTTAGATTGTGAAAAACTGGATTATAGCAAGCAAAGTGGCTGTTCCACAACATTTTATTGTTTTGAGATGTAACCTGAACTGGGCAGAACATACCATTATAACAGAATATGAAGAAACAATGGTTCAATCATCAGTCAAAACACAGACTGCAACCGAGAAATCCAAAGAAGGCGGATACTTAGAAGGGCAGCTAAGAAGGAACTAGAAAAGTTCCTTAAGTGTAGGGATGTGTCACAGGAGGCTAAGATTATCTGTACTGTGGTATTCCTGATTACTGTGTACAGATGTGAAATATGGACAGTAAAGAAAGCTAGGAAGAAGAAAAGTCAGTTTATTAAAATGTGATGTTGGAAAAGAGCTTTGCAAAAACAAGGGGCCACTAGACATACAAATGAATAAGTTCTAGATCAAATTACCACAAACTCTCTATTTAAGGAAAAATGATGGGATTTCATACTTTGGACATATAATGAAAAGGCAAAATTCAGTGGAAAAGGCAATAATTTTGGAAAAATTGAGGGCAGTAGGACAAGAAGATGAACTAACATGACACAGATTAACTGAAGTATGAAGACCACAGCCTTTTATTTGCAAGACATGAGTAGGGCTGTTGATAAGACTTTTTGGAGGTTAACAGGTAGGCCAAATTATAACATGCTATAAGAAAAGAATAAGATAATAAATGGTTCTAAGAATGGAACGACTAAACAGAAGTAATTTATGACCACATACTGTACTTGTTAAAACATTTTATCAGGTTATATGACTTATGCCACAGGCATTACATCACCAATACATGTGCTAAACTGAGCTAAATATGTGAAAATGGCTTTTTGTTCCTTTGCAATTTCCACTGGCATTGTACTAATACTCAAATTTAATTCCCATAAGCCACATAAAAGATTTTGTGGAATAAAAGTTCAGTTCCCAGGATGTTGTCATTTTATAGCAGTTCAGCTTGCTAACTCATGCCTTCCATTTCCCTCATGGTCCATTTCTAACAGGATGCTACCAATCCTTTGCCACCTATATAGATAGCTTGTAGAAGATTGCTTCACTATGCTTGACAATAGTATAAAATACAGTGTGCTTTTTCTTCGGGGTGGGCCATGGCCAATTTTACATTGTGACTGGCCCAAGGTTACCCAGCTAGTGTCATGTTTATGTAGACATTTAAACCTAGGTCTCCCACATCAGAGCTGAACAATCTAAATGCTCTTTAAACACTAGCTGTCCAAGAAGTGATGCAACCTTAGGCAGTTGTCCCATTATCTTCACATATAAAATGTTTAAACATGTTTATTTTCAGCAAAATACTTGAAAAAGCTCTGTCTCTCAAAGAAGTGTGTAGTATCCAAGGATTTGTGCCCAAACATATGTACAACCAGACACTTACAGTACATGTTATGGTTATTGCCTTTTTCTGGTGCACAGAGCAATATATGTCCAGTAGCTGCTGTGACTATTATCTAGACCAGGAATGGGGAGACCAAAGATGATCCTTCCTCATTAGCTATGCTATCTGGTTGCACTTCAGCAACATCTTTGGTCAAGCCACAGAACCATGCTTGAGTTCAAAAACTAAGGTATGTAAGACCTCATCTAGACAAGCATGTATGCTGAACATATTGACTGCCAGCTATAATTAACAATCAATTATGTGTACATATTCCCTACACTTTCACCATTCTCTTTCATACACCTATATACTCAGAGGAGACATGCTGAAATGTGTGCTTTTCACAGAAGTATTACATAGGTTATGTTCCTCTGATAAGGACCTAGTGAAATATATGCAAAGCCACTTTTTGCTTCATTTGATTAGAATACAGAGAACACATGCAATTTCACTAGAATATCCTTATGCTGACCAAAAAACACATTAAGGCTGCTATTCAAGGGAATAATCAAAAATCAATTTGCAATAAATATGGCTGTGTAAAGAAAATAACGTATTACATTACATCTTGAATTCCTCTAGCCAACACTCTTATATGCCATATCCAGAGAGTCATATATCTTAGAGAAGCAGAAGTGAAGTATTAGTACATAGGTGCTACCTCATTCATTTTATTTAAGCAGAAGCTCCACATGTGCATCACTCTGTGTAGGAGGAACAGTGAATCTGTTGAAACAATTGAACCTTTGGTGCTCTTCCATCAAAGCTTTAAGGCTTGCATTGCCACAGCAAGTCACTGAATTAGGGTAAGTGTTTGATGAAGCATGTTGTTTTCAAGATTATGCACTTCAGCTCTTGGAATAAAGGACATGACACCACAATTAATTCAGGTCCAAGAGACACAGAATCAATTTTAAAGTAGTTGAAAAGTCCATGGGGTCTATCTGTAAACAAAGATGAGAATATGATATGTACTTATACCTTAAGTATATATTGTTTCAGTGCCCACAACAGAGCTGTTCAGAAAATGGAATCTGAAGTGAACAATAGCTCCAATACCTTTTTTTCCTTTTTTTTTTCTTTTTCCCCTACATCCCATTGTCTCCCAATGCTCTCCAGAAAAGTGTGTTGTTGTTGTTTTGGTAAAATAAAATAGTTGCAGTTTGCAGCAAATCACTAAAACTAAAGAGGAACCTCAATAAGTCTAATGACAAGCTTTTTTTTTTTTTTTGGTCATGTAATGAGAAGAGGAAACCTTCAAATACCATCCTGCTCCCAGACAGTTCCTCAGCACTTCCTTCCCTTGTGCCTTTCGTTATTCAAGGGTTTACATGTTAATAATTGTTTAAGAAGCTTAGGTCTTTAGTATTATTAACCATCAGAAAACCAAAAAGCTGTTGATCTAAAGCCACACGAAGATGTAAAGGCACACAAGCTCATGGATGTCTTCCTTTCACAACATATGAAAACACTTCCAATCAAGCTGGTTCAAATGTCTATACAGATTCTACGAAACCTAAGCTTGAAATATAAGTTCTTGCCTTCTAGCTTGACACTCCAATTAAGGGCCTAATCACACAAGCCATTTGAATCGTTTCAATTTCATACTTAATTTACTGTATCCTGATATATATGTATGTATAGTCACATGTATATAAATCGCTGGCTACATTCACATGGTTCTTTTCTTTCAATACATTTCTTGAACTTTGAACAGGTTTTGTAAGCTACACGTGCCATCCCAACAAAATTGATTCATTTTCAGAAGCACACTGCTCTAAAAGTGCTTTTTTGTTTGTTTAAAATACTTAATGATATATTGCTAAAGCAGCATCTAAATTCTTGTGGAAAACTTTAGAAGGCAATATTGGAAGATAACACAAGGTTTCCCTTGGAGGTTTTTTGGTTTTAGGGTGCTTTGTATCTCAAAAGTAGGGTGTTTCTGCATATTGACGAGGGAAGAGATGGGCGGGGATGAATGTTACAAGAAAGTGATGCAGCAGTAAACTCTTGGGGGACAGAATACCGATACATCACTTAGCATTTGTGGGGGGCTGGGAAGAAGTGTGGAGGCCATGCAGTGCCCATGGTGCCAAAAGCACAAGTGGGGGCAAAGTAAATTGACAGCAACATCCGCACATGCCAAACCAATATGGATAGAAGCAATTCAGGGATTGGATCATTTTAAAAAGCCCATGCCGGCAAGGTTGAAAAAAAATCAATTTGTTGGCCAAATGAATCGATTTTACCTGTGTGTCATGTGAATGGAAATTTATAAAACAATTTAAATAATGACACAATTAATATAATAGTGGTTCTTTTGGTCTGTGTGATTATGCCCTGAGATGATAGATTCTGACACTGAAGAGCAGTAGTTAAATGACAATGTTCATAGTATTCTTCTAGACACATTGCTACCAATCAAAAGGTATTGTGCAACTATTTGATATTTCCCTTCTGAATAGTTTTCTACAGAAAAAAGAAGGTGGAAGAACTGGTTTGTGAACATAACGCTATTAATGATTAAAGTTAATTCATCTAGACCATTTCTTCTCCCTGTAAAATTTCGAGAAAGACAATTGCAGAATAAAAAGCCCATCTGGAAGCATCCAAACTGGTCTGCTCTCCAGACTTATTTTGAAAGAGTAGCATCAGCACTGCTACACCTCTTGTCCAAGTCAATAAACTAGAGATGGGGGTATTTGTGTTCGTATACGAATATGAATATCACCACACAGGTGGTGATAACGAGGGTCCAGCCCCATGGGGCCGAATGGTCCACTCACCGATCCACCGCTGCTGCAGATGCCATGATTCTTCCAATGGCTCTGCAGATAGCAATCTGTGAGCCACTCTTCAACCTTGCAGCGAGGCTTGTCCTTCCACTTCCTGCCAGGAGTGGCTAGCCGATCACGATCTGTGAAGCCATTGGAAGAATTGCGGCGTCTGCAGCAGCGGCGGATCGGTGAGTGGACCATCCAGCCCCATGGAGCTGGACCCTCGTTATCACCACCTGTATGGGGATATTAGTATACGAATACCCCCATCTCTACAATAAACACATTTTAACTCAGCATAACCCCTGTTGAGTGAAAAAAATTTCACTACTGTCACAGTCATTGAAACAGATGTTAACCCCACTAAAGAGAGGGTAAATGCTTGAAAGATTAATGGAGCTACCTGGGCATTTCTTTTTCCCCAGAGCCTGGAAAGTTCCTTTTAAAAAGTAAATGGTTACAGTTGCAGTTCCTATCACCCAATATTTAGTTTTTCTTTTAGTGTCCTTTCTAAGAAAGCAAAAAACAAAACAAAGCAAAAATCTAATGCTTTGCCATTTTAAAAATAGATATCTCTTGTTTGTCTATCTTAGAATTTGAATCCTCCATGCAGAGCTTAGTCTTGTTATTAAAAAAAAATGTAATGCATTAACTTTTAGATATTACTTTAAAATTGATAGTATATTAACATTCATGTAGTTGGCTGGATAATTCGGTGAGTTGGGTATCTGGATGTGGAGTCAGAGGTTGAGAGTTCAATTCCCTGCTGTGCCTCCTGGGAGAAAACCCACCCTATGTAGCCTTGGGCAAGCTGCACAGCCCCTGGGTGCCCCCAGAAGAAGGGAATGGTAACCCACTTCTGAGTATTCTCTACCTAGAAAAGCCTGAAAAGGGTTGCCATAAGTCAAAATTGACTTGACAGCACATCATCATCATCATCATCATCATCACCATTCATGTAAATTAAGGGGGTCATACTTGTAATGTGTTAAGAGTCATGTTTAGTTTTTAATTGTCATTTAAGGAACTTTTAAAAAATAGAACAATGACCCTAGAAAAAAGTTTAAAATAACTGGCACGTGTTACTTGTACTGAAATTGTTCATTATCATTGGACACCTAACAGCATTATGCCCTTGTCCCCCAAAAGTAATGTGATACCACCAGTAATGTTGCTTATAACATGCTACTTCTGAGCTCTCACTACAGGCTGCTAACCTGTGGTACAAAACACACTGTCCTCCCATCTGCTCTATTGTTGCTGTCTTAGTATACACACCTCATTGTTTGGATTTAGCAACATAATTTTTCACAGGGGCAAGATGTGACAAAACAAATTCTGGAGATCAGCTCTCTTCCACATTTCAGTAGCGTAGGAAGTAAAATTCAGCAGTGACTAAACTTACAGCACTCATTATTGTCCTTCTTGTGTATTTCCCCAGAATGCCTCTTGGAAGGAAGCTATCAATGATTTTCATGCCTCCGCTCTCAAAATGTAGCTCCATATTCACAAATAAGTAGGCCACCGTTCCTTAGCTCTAAATTGAGTTTTAGACTTTGAGGAGCTATTCTTCCTCAATGCTAAACAAAATGGAGCTTAACTGAACAGGACAGTGAACATGTTAAGTAGGTAACAATGTTCCTTTCCCATCACACTTCAATGCTATCATCTGTTTTGAAAACCTTTTTGTAACGAATGCTAAGCAAACAACAGTTAGCTTTTTATTAGACATTTTTATATGGTTTATTAAAATATTTTAGACTTCTGATCCCTTTTCAATATATTGTTTTCAGGCCTAAGCATTCAGAAATGAGTAGATAAAAGAAATCCTAATCAGATGATTTAAGGGAAAAGGGGAGAATGACAATGAGTGAGGGAGAGAAAGAGAGAGATTCTGTTTCTTTAATGGGCTTCAGGAGGAGACTATTTGGATTGTAATCTAGTTATATCAGAGATAATGAGGAGCAGAATCTCATTCTGACAGTTCTGCCTTTTGGTTGATATTGAAATTGCTTTTCCCATCTGTGTCTGTGTACATTTTGGAATGACAGCATTGGTAGTTTTGTAAGACAAATAATGGAATGCCTGGAAATAGAACTTTGTTTGCTTTGAAAGAGTGAGCAAACATTATGAAAGGTGCTTTTCTCATTTGCTATTCAAATGGTTTCATGTACTATAGCCTTCTTTTGCCTTTTATTGCCCAAACCGTGGTGCTAAACTATAGCAAACTTTATTTTTTTTGCAGATGTTAAATATGTAAAAGAAGAAGATGCAAATCGGAAAACATTTACCGTCAGCAGCACAATGAATTTCAAAGCAGATCGCAGTGATGACGGTGCAGTTGTAAGTTGCAGGGTAGATCATGAGTCCTTGCACTCCAAACCCCAGATAGCAAAGCAAGTTCTAGAAATACATTGTAAGTATATGTATTTGTGCTATTTGTATTCTACTGTTACTCAGAGAGATAGTTTATTGATTCCTCAGGCCTGTACCCAGTGATGCCATTGCACTAGTACAACACCCACTGTATTAGCAGCTGTACTGTGCCTACCTACCTAAAATCAAGAGATGAGACATGTTAATGGCTACTACTGAAAACATTTAGCTTAACCATCCCCTCCGCTTGCAGAGATGCCTACCATAGTGCAGAAACAGGACAGAAGCAGGTTCCTCCCCAGACTCCTCCTCTGCCTTGCCGAGCTAGCTCTCAAAAGTTTAGTGTACTCACAGCTGTACCCCAACTGGTCATCACAACATAGGGAGACCAGTGTGAGGGATATCTCCAATATCACTAGATGGGAAATTATGAAGGCTGTATTCTGTGGTATTTGTGTAAAAGAATTATCAGAGATTAAAAGAATGAGAAATGAGAAAGTAAGCCACTTGGAATCAGAAATAACTTCCGTAATGGAGACTATAAGGAGAGTGGTTTGCACAAATTAAGGTTTACCTTAGATAGAAAACAGACAATTAAATGCAGTAGATATAAGTAGAACTACGATAGGAATGTTACACCTTTAACAAAAGTACTATGAATTTTGATGGGTAGGGCTCAAAGCCTTTGGCAAGTAGGTTAAAAACTATGAAGAGAAAAACTAGGATTTCTGCTATAATAAATAAGAATGGTGAGAGTTGTTGAGATCCACAAAAGATTCTCGAAGCTTTTACGGGTTTTTATGCATGCTTATATTCTTACTCTTCTTCAAATTCTGGTGATATTGATCAACACCAGGCACCCACCGTGATGAAATTCTTAGATGAGGAAAGCAGGAAGAATATGGAAAATGAAGTCACATTAGAAGAAATTAAGGAAGCAATTATAAATATCAAACCTAAAAGACCCTGGGGCCAGATGGATATACTGGTCCCTTTTATAAACATTTCAGGGAAATCTCGGTATCTAGATGGTTTTCAGCATTGTCCTGGAGGGGGCCCAGCTCCCAAAGACTTGGACTCACTCCAGAGTGATGGTATTATTAAAGACACAGAAGACTCCCTTGTCAATGGAGTCTTATAGGCCTATTTCACATCTCAATACAAGTTAGAAATTATTCGCATCAGTACTAGCAATATGCCTTAAGCAATATCTTGTAAAAATGATACATGCAGATCAATTTGGCTTTAGTTTGAATAGATATATTGCAGATCCAATCAGGAGATTATTTGGAATAATGAATTATATCAAGAAAAACAACTCCCACTAGCATTAGTGGCTCTGGATTTCTATAAGGCCTTTGATTGTGCCAGCTGGAAATTTCTACTTAATTCTTTGGAATTTTTTAAATTTTTCCCTGAATTTACATCAGTATTACATTCATTTTATTCCCCTATGCACTTTAAACTCTGGATGAATGACCAGGACTCTAAAGAGTTTCAGCTTTGGAGAGGAACTAAACAAGGGTGCCCCCTTTCACCCCTGCTATTCACTCTGGTGATAGAATTTTTATCTTCACTTATAAGGGAAAATGAGAACTTTTAGGGGATACGTGTTAGGAATTTAACTTGTGTCATCAGTTTATATGTTGATGGTGTGATATTGATGTTAAGGAATTCTCTAGGAGCAATCCTTATATATTAAAGGAATTTGAGGAATTCTCTGAGACTGTGGGGCTCCTAGTGAATTTTAGAAAATCATATTTTATGTGCTTCACTATACCCCCTCAGTACAAATTTTAATATGTAACCAGTTAAAAGTCCCACTCACAGATAAAGGCTTTAAGTATTTAGGAGTCTTGATAGCTAAAAATCCCACCAAGCTTCTCCAATCCAACTACCGTATATGGAAAAAAATCCAAAGTAGGCATGGAAAAACTGGAGAAATATAAGCTATTATTACCAAGCCAGATTGCTTTGGTTAAGATGATGAGTTTACTGTGATTCACCTGTCTTTTTTATGTCCTGCCTTTAAAAATTCAGGATGCCACATTTAAAATGTGGCAGAAAGGCACTGAAATGTATATCCTTAAGGGGAAATACCCTAGGATAGACAAATCCTTCTGTTACCATCTGATCAGTAAAGGGGCCTAGGGCATTTTGTTACTTCACACTTCTTAGGAAGCCTATTGACCTCATGATGTGATGAAGCTAGACATAAGATCTGACCAAACCCCTGGGCTTCAAATAGAAAAGGAATGAGGGGGGTGTATTTGAGCTAGAAAAAAAAAACTTTATGTGAAAAGGGACTTTAAAAATCAGCTTTGAAATGTTAACATTTCAATGTTATCTTGCAATGCCATTGTGGAAGCAAAGAAAGGAGAAGCTCCTACTAAACATCTCCCCCCTAGTACCAATGTGCTGTCACCCAGGTCTCTCATGTATGATGATGTATTTAACTCCTAAAATGTTTGTAAAGATCAGCCTTGCTAGGTTAACAGTGTTCTACATCAATCAACAACCTAGGGATTTTTGGAGGGTCCACTTCAGACACAGGGGCATCTCACGGCTAACTTTGTGTCAAACAAGTAATTTTATTAGACAAGCTGACATCATGAAGCAGCCATGAGGTGACTCACCCCCTTTGAAGATCTTTTCCATTCTGTAGCTGAAATAAATACTTTATTCTTTTTTTGATTGAAGCAGATCTGGGCTCTTCATTGGGACTGCGTGAGATGTGGGGAAATGACTGGAATATTAAATTTAATAAAGAGAAGTGATCAGAAATGTTCACAAAATTTCCTTCTAAAGGGGTTTCTGTAGAAGGCAACATTGAAAATATTCCAGATATGGTGTATGACCCCACTTCTGCTTCACTGATCATTTCAACACCTTTGATGGTGTTGCAAAAAAAGGTAGGCCAGTTTTGGGAAGAGGTACTTAGTGATCAAACAAAATTACAAATCAGTTTATTACTAAATCTCTTGAATTAGCACTTCATAGGGAAGAATGAGTCCATTTTACCTAAACCTTTAAATAGACCATCTTCAAGTAGCTGCAAGACAGACTGTAGCCAAAGGGTGGAAGACTATTCCACGAATATTAATTGCAGCATGGTATTCTAAAGTATGACAGATAGCACTGCATGAAAAATTAACCACCAAACTGCATATAGCTAAAGCAATAAAAATTATGAATTCTTTTGCAACAGACACCCTTGTATTGTATATATGAATGGAATAGATAGTAAAAGACATCCAGAAGCATATGGGATTTATTGGTCTTTATAACATACTTGGAATATGACTATAATTTTCCTGGAAAAGCCTCATAAGATTTTTGACTGCCATTGGATATGGGAAAGGGAAGGTGGGTGGGAAGAAGGGTCCAGAAATATATGGATGTATGCATTAAATGTATATAAACTTTGGGAGATCAGTCTAGGCCCATTTCCTTTCCAGCTCACATGAGTCAAAGGAGCTTGTATCCCATCTGACCCCAAAGGCTGATCCGTGGAAGGCCTCTGAATCACAGGATCCTTAGAAACATGTCCACTGAGCCCCACTCGACCCAAAGGTGCCCTCTGAGAGGTGACCATCTATACCTATCCTTCCACACTCCCTCGATAGCAATGGAGCAAACGGCAGCTTAGCACCTTACCCCCACTAAGCCATCCAATATGGCTTATAGGCATTCCTGCAGATCTGAAGCAAACATACTATCACTACAGTACAACTCTGGACATCTATAAACAATATTCAGGTGATGCAAGTACAGAGCAGCCAGAATGTCATTGCTCAGTTGACGCACGTGGCATGCTGAGAAAACTATGTTACACTGCAGACATTTCAAGGTAAAGGCCTTGACCAGACCAATAACCTGTGATTACCTGGTTGTTAAGGAACTTGTGGCATGAACCATTGCCATGTTATTGCATCAAAAGTGGAACCTAGTCACTTATGTATTTCACTCCTCCAGTATAGGCACACACTGAGGTAAGCATAAAAACATACCCAAGCAAAACAAAACAAAACATTCAGACCATCTCCCTATCCCTACCCCCTGGAGGGGATGTCCCATAGACATTTTATGGCTTCCCTTTGCCACCCATTGCTCATCATGGCCCCGTTCTGCCCACATCATGTCTTTCTCCCCTACATCAGGTGAGGTCAGGAATCCAGCTTCCTTTCCCAGCCCATTGGGTCCCCTTACCCAGATCTGCCCATATTCATCCCACCTGCAGCCCTTCCCTATGTGTACCACTTTCATCTCCAAATCCCCACCAAGCACAAGCAGAGGGAAACATAGCTGCCTTCCTTTGGGAGTCATTGCCGGGAACACAAATCACTAGGTAACCTCTAGCTGCTGCACAGTTTCACTTCCAAACATTATTTTTTTAAAAAGGCAAATATCAAAGGGATTGGCATGACCATTATGGGTGAAGAGCATATGTGATCAACGTGTAGTCCATGACCACAAGAGTCCCCCCAGGAGCCAAAATGCACTTCCAGAACCCCCAACCCCCAAACATTTATTTTAAGAAACTGGCTAAAACAACACCCTGTGCCCTCTGGGCAGTATGGAGGCATCTTTGCAAAGTTTGGGGGCCCAACATAGTTCCCTCTTTTTCCCCTCAATTTCAAAAACTGAGTGAGAGATTACAGGTTCAGGTGGGGTATTTTTGGTTTTATGCATAGCAGTGCCCATGTTGTCTATTTTAGGCATAAATCAATCTCATTCATCAAAAATCTTGCCTGAACATTTAGCTTTAGTTACATCCAGACTAGGTTACTGTAATGTGTTCTACATGCAGCTGCCCTTAAAAAATATTCTGAGATTTATGGTGGTGGAGCCAGTTATAGGGAACATATATCTCATTCCCTCCAACACATTCACCAGCTACCAGTCCATTCACAAGCACAATTTAGAGTGCTAGATATGACCTATAAAGCCCTATATAAATTTGGTCTAGATTATCTGAAAGGCCATATCCTCCCTTAAGAGAGGGCCTTAAACTCTGTGGAAAAGGCCCTTCACACAGTTCCATCATGTCCAGAGGCCCATCTGGTGGGGACTCAAGTGAGGGCCTTTTCAGTGGCAACACCCGGATGGTGAAGCTCTCTACCAAGAAAAGCTAGGTTTTCTCTCTCCCGATTCTCCTTCTGGCAGCAGGTGAATAACTTTATTTAAGCAGGCAATGTTGACAATTAAGTTTTTCTAGCAGGTGGACTGGTTCTCATTGTTTTAAGTTAAATTAGTACCACTGTTTTAATTGATTTTAAAGAGCTTAATTATAATTATATTTTAATCATGTGACTTCATTTAATTCTATTTTACTTTTTGTCATTTTATTGTATTTTGATTTGTTGTGGTTTTAAATTGTCCCATAAGTTGACTGGAAATCAAAATTCTGGAAGAAAGGTGGCATATAAATGAAAGAAAGAAAGACAGAAAAAAGAAACAAGCTCATGTCCGTCTACTAAAAACTATTCTGTAAGCTGTTGGGCCATGTATTCTTATCATATTCAAATCAAAATAGTCCATTGTGACTGAAGATTGCTACCACTGCCACTCCCTGAACTAAACTGCTAAATGGTCCTCAAGAAAGTTATAAATATAATCAAAATAAAACTCAGATAATACAGTAATACGAACCTTTCATTTGATGGAATGACTTATCCATGATATTGTCACTAAAGAGACGATAGCTAAAAATTAAAGAAGGCTACAAAGAAAATAACATTAGGGTAGAATTTCAACAATCCACTTGTGTTAGTAGATATTAAAAGCATAGTTAAGTTGCTCCACAAATGACTACTCAGAGTGCTGGATAAGAGATAGCCTAGTAGGAAGAAAGTCTTGTCATGGCAAGTTTGCGAGCCTATAAATGTTATTTTTTTTTAAAAAAAAAAATTCAATTTTTGTGTAAATTGCACAAGGAACTTTAAGGAGGGTAGGCCATAAAATGAATATACGTATACTATAGTGGTCATGCTGACCAGTGATCAGGTTGACTGGAAATAATGGGAGTTGTAGTTTAATGTATCTGAAAATGCCCGGTTGGGGATGCTGCCTTACTGCATCAGATTATCTTTTTGAAACATGACTAATATATTTTGTCTGTGATGTCTTCCATTTCTGCTTGCAATATTACTGTTACAATGGATCTAAATGGATGTTGGTGATCATAAATGATTCTGAGATGCCTTCATGTTTATTCTTAAATTACTGTTCAAGACTTTTGTCTGCTTTTGGGTTTGGGCACTCATGGCTAATGTGAATAGCTGTGATGTAGAGACATAGAATGCCAGTAATGAGCCTGGCAAACTTGGCTCAGTGCCAAGTGCCAGCACCCATGGCTCTGTTTGATGGGAATGTGGCTGGCCTTCAGAGAAAGGCCAAGTGTCTCATAAAGATTCAGAGGCACTCATGCAGTCTGCACTGCTTGTCATGCTTGATTTGATGAAGGGAAGGGAGGCAGCTGATGCCGCAGCAGCTCCTTCTATCTACTCAGTTGCCAAGAGTCAGAATGGAGCTAACTTCCTTGTTTGTTGAACACAGCAATGCTTTATCCATTAAACATCATGACACTTTTATGTCTGCCCATAATGCTGAAACTAACAAACAGTATTCAGTGACTTGCAAAATACAAGGAAATACATTTGACATAAATCAATATTCTTGTTGATCCTTTTCAAAACTCCTTCACGGATATGTTACAGTATCAACTTGAGGCCTCTAAATTATTACTACCATACACCTGCTGTAGCTTATTCATTTGTTTCTTTTGGTTTTCTTAATTAAAGCAGAAAGGACCATAAATTGGAAACAAATACAAACTCAATTAATCTGTCAAATAAATAAATAGATAGTTCAGTAGTTAGGATAAGTTAATGGTAGGATGTTTACAAGCCACCTGGTGGTTCCAAGGAAAACCTGGATCAGTGTCAGTTGGCAAGAGCTGGGACCATATAAATTGACTGGACAAAACAGATCCATAACCCACTAAACCCAGTTTCCTTTAGTTGGGAACATCTTGATTTTTTGTATTTTCAACAAATGCCTTCATACATAAAAATGAATTATTCAGGCTTCTCAGACTTCTTAATAATTGTGACTAAGGACCATCTAAGCTCTGAAACTGTCAATAATCTAATCAAAGCAAAAACAAAGTGTGCTGCTTATATACCACCCCAAGCACTCTCTGGACAGTTTACAATTTAATTATGCAGGCTACACATTGCTGCCCACTCCCAGTGAGCTGGATACTCAATTTACCAACCTTGGAAAGATGGATGGCTAAGTGAACTTTTGAGTCGGGTACTTGGGATTGAACACAGATCGTGAGCAGAGTTTTGGCTGCAGTGCTGCAGTTTAACCACTGTTCCACGAGGCTAATCACATCTAGCACTTTTATTTCATATGGAAGACTAAGTATGATATAGTAGACAGATAAAGGATGTAATCATTCAGTATTTCTATAAATGTCTCTTATGGGGACAGCATTTAAGATGGCATCAAAAAAGAAGGTAAGGGGGGGAACCACACACCCAGGAATACTAGTTTTCTGCATATTTTTAAATATTATTTTAATATTATAATAAATTAGATATCAAAATTAGAAAATTCAAGAACAACTCTGTAATAATCCTCTTTAAGTACTGTAGCACATTCAAATTTGGAAATAATTACAATTATCTACCTGAATTGCAACATAAACATTATAATTAACATTCTCATTCAAACTTTTCAAACTAATGGATGCTTCAAACAAATGAACCCTAGAATATCTGCAAACATAAAAGTAAAGAATATCAGCAAATATAAAAGTTCAGTGACACAATTTGCATGTTTAAATGAGATCAATTAGGTTAATGATGGATGAAAATAAGAATTCCAAGTTTAAAATGCAAAATAATTCAAAACCATGAGGTTCATTTACTGCCAAACTTTTCTCTTCAGAGAGGTTATACTGGGTTCAAAGGGTTAATGTATAATCATACAATTTACCATCTGGAGGGTAATGCTCCAGTATAGTTGGCTGATAATGAAATATTAACCAATATAATTTTTATCTAATGTCCTAGGAAACTACTACAAAATGGTTCACATTTGATTACATTAATACTTCATGTAATATATATAGCATAAAGCTGTTTGGACATAGAAAGCCTAAGGAACATCTCCTACACAAGTATGCCTGATCCCTGTAATCATCAACAGAGAAATCTTCCTAGTTGTTCCACATCCTTTAGGTGTGACAATCCAGAAAAGCGGTCTTTTCTATGGTGGCATTCACTCTTGGGAATGCCTCCTCCCCAACAAACACAAATAAGATATGTACTGAGTCTGTTGCAGTTGACTCTTGTTGAAACTGTTTTATGAATTT
The DNA here is from genome assembly GCA_037013535.1 of Intellagama lesueurii. NCBI lineage: Eukaryota > Metazoa > Chordata > Lepidosauria > Squamata > Agamidae > Intellagama > Intellagama lesueurii. The sequence continues at coordinate 49,064,461 of JBAJHW010000003.1, read as the reverse complement.
CAAGCCTTTACTCACCTAGAAATAATTTAAAATAAATAGATCTATTACTTCTATGATACACATGTTTGATTCAGATTGCCACGCATGCAACTAGCTTATATAGTTGCATGGTAGATAGGTTTAGTTAATTCCACGCTCAGAAATATAGCAAAGCATCATTAACTTTTCTTTATCATGTCAGTGGTAACTGATTGGACTGAGAGATGAGCTATATTCAGAATTGGCTAAATCCATGAGTATGACATAGAACTATGCAGGCTGGGCTTGCTTCCTAAGAGCCAGAGGATACAACCCTTCCATTCAGATCTTGCTTTGTTCAGTGGTAAGGTCTGAGTGTGAGTTCTACTTTAATTTGCTTATATGTAAGCAAAATATTCCACCTAGCTAGGGACCCTGATGAAGCTAAGTGTCTGAATTGGGACTTTTCTGTATGATCTGTGGTAGCTCTTTCAGTAGTAATTCAGAAGAGCAATTTCTATTATTGACACAAGAGCACTATGGTTGTGGGGGGCTCTTTCTTTCTTTCTTTCTTTCTTTCTTTCTTTCTTTCTTTCTTTCTTTCTTTCTTTCAGTTCCTGTCAGTATTTTGCAGAGATAGGAAAAGTAACTTATTGGTCTATAACTACTAGAATGTATCCACCAACATGACCATTGCATTTGGGGAGTTGTTGTCTGGAAAAGTAACTTGCCCAGCCTCTGATTTTGTTGCTGCTGTTGTTATAGTAGTAGCTGTTGTGTGTGTTTTAATTTTTCATTTGTTTTAAAAACAGAAGGCATAATCCATCCATATCTATGTACATTCTATAGATTTCAATAAGACTTCCATTATTTTGCTTCATGAAATCTTCATTACATTACCTTACTTGGTTACGAGAACAGCTCCCAAAGAAACCAATACAGTCCTGACATATAAATTAAGAATAAAATAATTGCCTGGCATAGAAATCAAATGTTTAAGATACCTTGCAGTAAAAAATGAAAATGTAGATCCAACTGTAGATTTTCTGTATATATTATTGCCTCACACATATATGCATTGAAATTGTAATGATTAAAAGACTATTGCTTTACAACCAGCTATGATTACTGTTAGTAATAAACCTGCTTGAAGTTGCCATGTACACATACCTGAATATGTACTTTATTTTCTCTGGTGCATAACCAACAAGTCAGATTTGCCAAGGTAATTATAATTGCAGTATGCCTTCCTGGCGTACTGTGTTATCCGTCTTCCACAGCAATATGTTCAGATGTTTTAGAGATGTGATCTGCAGAGGCACCATGTTTCAGTGAGGGTATGTAACTGGTTTACTTATGAGAACTTCAATATCAAAATTATGTTTCATGTCTGGAAAAGATACCATACTCAATATAGGCTTAATTCTGTGATTCTAATCTCTAAAATACCATGTTATCCTCAGAGGCATTTTTTAAATTCTTCTTTCCCGTTTATTCTGGGAAAGAAGTCAATTGAAAATGAAAGACAAATATCATTAACATGCAGAATACAAAAAATACTTAAATATAATTTTACACTTTTCATCAAAAGTTAATAAATGAATTAGTTATGCAGGGAATAGTATGAAAGCTTTGAGTTAGACTATGCCTAGTACTAGGTGGTGAAAAATATTTATTGCTCTTTTTTCCTCCCATAACCTTTCAGAATTCTTCCACTGTTGTTTGGTTCAGTGACTTAATAACAAATAAGTTGGAAAATATATTAAAGCTTGGAATATCCAAGAGTTGTTAAGTCATAAAGTCATCAAGATATGACATTAGTTTTAGTTCACCATCAAATAAACTAGTGGAAGCAAAACTGGATATGTGATGGATTAAATCATACTAATTTCCTCTGTGACACATACGGAAGAACTGCTGATAGACTGCAAAAAATTAAATAGGAATATAAATATAGTGGAAAATGAGTTCAACAAGGCAAGATTAGAGCAGGTGCACTCTAGGATATGAAATCCTATTAGAAATATCTTTAAAAACCTCACCCACAAGCAATCATTGCATTAGTATGCTTCAGTCTGTAGCACTTGCTCTCCAAGGATAGATGCAGGTGTTGTGAGTGTTGCATGGATGCATCAACAACACAAACAAAATCATTTCTATTTGCTTTAGGTTCCATACCTTTTGTCACTGGATTTCAGTGCAAATAATGTCCCATCACATTTGTTTCATGCATACACACACTCTTTACAGTGTTACCTATTTAGCTGTTCCCACTTTTAGGTCCCCTTCCTGACTCATACCATGCATTAGGGGCTCATTTGTAAAGAGGAAATGGACCGAACACATGTAGGCTCTCCCTGTGATTGGAAATGGTGTGCAGTTATGTTGAACTAAATTCCTGAGAGAGATATCAAAACCTATCCGCTGTGTTAGCTCATGTTAAGTACAGTGGTGCCTCGCTAGACGATTGCCTCGCAGGATGAGGAAATCGCTAGACGATGCCTTTTTGCGATCGCTACTGCGCTTCCCAAAACGATGGTCTCCTATGGGGAATTTTCGCTAGACGATGAGGTTTCCCCATAGGAATGCGCCGACTAGTGGTCAAAAGCTGTCAGTGCATTCCGACGGGGACCCGCACTCGCTAGACGATGTTTCCCTATGGGAGATTTTCGCTAGACGACTGAGTTTTCCCTTGGAACGCATTGAAGAGATTTCAATGCATTCCAATGGGAAAACGTGCTTCGCTAGACGATGTTTTCGCTAGACAGCGATCTTCGTGGAACGGATTAACATCGTCTAGTGAGGCACCACTGTATTCAGATTCAGAATCAGTATACTGATTGTGTGGTGGCCAATGGCAAGAAATGTCATCATATTTGTCCCCAACTTGTAGTGTGATGTATTTGGCTGATTACTGTTGGAAGAGAAGCACAGAATTAGATGAATCTCTGGTCTTATCTTTCTGGGCTTTTGTTAGGAAAGAAGCAAGAAAATTATACAGTGCTATGTTACAGCCTTGTCCAACTTGCTGGTTGCCTGGAGATGTTTTGAACATCTTCCACCTGCCCTGTTAATCCCTGACCATGGTGACTGGGGCCAATGGGTGTTGTCATCCATAATGTATGGTGAACATTGAGCCAGGGAAGACTGATACAGCAAAGTTTCCTTTACGAGGCTGTACTGTGGCTATACATTTAGAACATTAAAAAAAAACATAGTGGGATTCTGAATTATGGCTAGCACAAGCCATGGTCTCAGCTGTCATTTTGTGCACATGTCTAATATACATGAAGTATATACAAATATCTGAACGTCTACATCCAAAAGATCAATTGAAGGATCAGTATAATTCAAGTATTACACAAACATATTTAATACATACTGGTCAAAACCTATTGTTAGGTCATTGGTTGTATTTGTTTGGTTACTTTTATTACTACTAGTTTGACTCTTGACTGTATGCATATCTAGATGGAATCATAGAATCATAGAGTAATTGAGTTGGAAGGGGCCTATAAGGCCATTGAGCCCAACACTTTGCTCAATGCAAGAATCGAAATCAAAGCAGATCTGACAAATGATTGTCCAATTTTCTCCAGTTTTAGTTTGTATATATATTTGGCATTACTGGTCTCATATCATAGAGATGACTTCTGAAATGACCTGGCTTGATTTCATGATTCCGTGTCTCACATCCTGCTTGTTACCGGGATAATACACCTCTTGGTTCCATTTGTTTTGTTTTATTTCTCTGATTGTTTGTTTATATTTTATTGTGCATTGCACTAATGGGACAGTATAGAAATTAAATAAATAAACAACATAAATAAATAATAAATAATTATCCCAACAATATTCTTTTCACCATTTGGCAAGGAGTTAATAGAAAAGCTTCACTGAAGTGTAACAAGCCCAGTGGTTTTGTCTGTCTCCTTAGCAATCTTTAACTTGGTTTTGCTTACTCAACAGAGACATTTTTCTCCAAGTTTGGCAAGTTTGAAAAAGACCTATCATCTCCAGCTGTTTCAAGTGTTAAGACAGGGTAAAAAAAAAAGAACCCCTGTAGAAATCAAGCTTTGACACTCAAGGGCTCCAAAAGAGAGACAGCAGGTGTATATTTAAGCATTCTCAGAACTTTCAATCAAGCATTTAAAGAGCTGAACACAAAGGGATTAGGGATATTAGCTTTCTTGAAAGTACCTAATTGAATCTAGCAATTCATATTATTTCTAAGAACTAAATAAAGCTTTTCTAATGAGCATTCATGCAGTGTAATAATAGGAGATATTTTTGGGGAGAGTGAAGAATGCAGGAAAACAAGAACATTTTTGTAATATAGAGTTATATGTTGTGTGCAGGGATTTCATCCTCCCCCCACAACTTTCAATGTGTTTTTTATTTCTTCAGTATGTGTATGGCCTACACTATTTGCTCACTTCATTCATTCTCTTTATATCAAATTAGCCATTGTATAAGCAAATAATACTACCCCCACCCCTGATCCCTGATAATTACACCAACAGTTAGGATTATCTGGTAGGCTTGGGAACAGCTGATAAATTTGAATGAGTGTATGTGCCATTAAAATTGCTTAAAGAACATCATTTATGTAAATTGTGCAATTCTGAAACAAATGCCAGAGTCTTCCAGGAAGCTGATAATAAATGTTTGGATATAACAAATGCCTTTCTTCACACCTAGCCTGGCTATGTCTCCTCTCTTACAGGAGACAGTTCTTTTTTTAAAGGGCTGCAAAATATTTTTAATTTCGAGATGTCCTTTAAGGTTCCCTTGACATTTAGTCCAGTCGTGTCCGACTCTAGGGGGCGGTGCTCATCCCTGTTTCCAAGCCATAGAGCCAGCGTTTGTCCATAGACAGTTTCCGTGGTCACGTGGCCAGTGCGACTAGACACGGAACGCCGTTACCTTCCCACTGTGGTGGTACCTATTTATCTACTCACATTTTTACATGCTTTCGAACTGCTAGGTTGGCAGGAGCTGGGACAAGCAATGGGAGCTCACTCCGTCGCATGGATTCGATCTTATGACGGCTGGTCTTCTGACCTTGCAGCACAGAGGCTTCAGCGGTTTAACCCGCAGCGCCACCACATCCCTTGTAGTCCTTTAGTAGTAGTCAAAAACTGCCACTGCATTGCCAGTGGTGGGCTCAGGACTTGAGATGCTCCAGCAGCAATTTTTTTACTATTGAAGACTTCCAAAGTCTTCCCCAGGGCAAAAGGGAGCCCTCAGAACCTAAACGTGGGGGGGGGGGGGAGGGGAGGGGCGGGAGAGGATAAGAAAGTTTCAGTTGGGTTAAACTATTTTTTTCCAGGGCTGGATCTGGGTTATGCTGGTGTAACTTTATGCCAATAAGATTTTGCCCAGTATTTTTCCATTAGGAAGAAGAAGAGAAGTGTCTAAGTCAGCCCAACTCAGGGTGACCATGGCTCTCTAAGTATAAAGTTTCCAGAAATGCATCCCAATTCCTCCTTCTGGGAACACATAGCTTGCCCAGGGCACATGAATTTAAATCAAGTTGCCAGTCCTAAATAGAAAAGAGCCATTGAGTCAATGAAATTTATACAGGTGTTGACCTACATTCAGCAATTAATTCTATGTGTCTGCTTTAGTTGGAACTAGCAGTTGGATTTAGGTCAAGATGATTATTAGGAAGAATTTACCCATAATCAAGACACTTGGTTACAGCCGAAAATGTTTTATCTTTATTTTTAGAAATGAACATTATGGATATGTTCTATATCCTCATATAAATTCTGCATATTAGGAAGAGGAATCTGTAATAGCTGATGCAGGTGTGGGCAACTCTGGCATGTTCAGATCCTAGTTACAATCTTATGGACCTCACACACATCACTGAGTGGTGCAAATCTTACTAAAAAGGCTTTTTCCACATCCACTTGAAAATAAATGTTTTTCGTATTAAAGCAAGGTGTTCAGGAAGCACACACTTTGTCCTGGTTAAGAAGGGTGCTTTTAGGAAGCAACATTAGCTTCTAAAACTGGAAAAACATATTCCATCTCTTCCCACCCCATTAAAGATAAATGGCCACTCCTGGGGCTCATAACCATCCTTGGGCTAAACGCTTGTTGTATGTTAAATAGGATAACAGCAGCCCATGATAAAGTGCATTTGGTTTCCACCAAAGTGTGGTAGCTGTATGTAGGAGAAGGTAGAGCACAGTCTTTGATTTACTATTTGCATCACATGAAAATGAAAAAGAGTAAACGGGGTAAGAGTTGGAGACAAGTGACTCAGCACAGTGCAAGCACAGTACTCGGCGTCTATAGAGCATAATCGTAATGACTGAGAATATTGGCCCACACCCTCACACTTGCTTGCAGGGCTGACTTGGGACATTTTGTTAACTGAACCAAAGTATAAAATGATGTTCCCTGCCATTTCAGTTACAGAATGTTCACTGTCACAGAAAGCTAAGGGGCACAAGGCAGTTTTGTGGCACATAAACCTCTGTTCCAATACTTCTTCGACTAATAGTCCACCTGTCACCAGGTCAAAAATACATTCCCATGGTTGCTGCATTGGAAAGTATTCTATTTGAGTGCAATGCTGCCATGCTTATGGCGCGCTCTGTGGGTGAGGGACTTTGCCCATGGAACCTCTTTGCCTTCCCTCTCCAGAATAGCGCGAGACGTGGTTTTACACGTCCCGGCTATCCAATCAGCCTCTTTTGAGGCTTGCAAAATGACGCAAAATAACCATTTGCCTTTTGAGAAAGAAAAGTGAATTAATTTCAATAGACAAAGCTGAGCATATTCTAAGACCAGCATAGAGAAGGGTTGTTCTAAACCCAATAATGGATGGAAATTCAGTGCAATCTTGCCCACTCACAAATAAGTTACATGGAGTTCAGTGGGACTTAGAAAAACAGTTAGTATACTGTAACCAGAAATGCACAAGGCTCATCCATGAAAAACCGGATAGCTCCAAAGAAGGCCAAACATACCAGGGCAACATCCAAAAATGGATGACCGGGGTGGTGAAATTAGGCTCTCATAAAGAGTGTCCAGCCAAATTGCCTATGTGGTGATTCCACCCATCAGTGCTCAGCAGTGTGTGCGCATGTGTATTTGTTGGCAAATAATAATAACAGACATGTGATTTATAGTTGTGGATATATGATTAGTATGCATGCATTGGCTAGGTGCTAGAATGATTTGTGGATGGGTGATGGAATGCTTGGTGCAGAACTGAATGCTGATTGCTTGGTGGGCTTGGGATATGAAGGAATATTATATGAAGTGGCACTTAGTCTGTTTTGGGGTAGGTCAAGAGTGAGGAGTCTACTTAAGATGTCCCGTGTAGAGCCTGTGTAAAAAGTTGGTTTTAAGGGTGGATATAAAAAAGGGCCCTGTGGTGAAGTGTATGTGACTACTGTAGATTAATATAAAATGTTAGTGGGTTTTTTCCCCGTTCAGTTTCAATAATTACAGTGGACCCTCGACTTACAGACGGCTCAACCTGCAGACTTTTCGAGTTACAGACTTCTCTGGCCGCAAAATTTAGGTTCGACTTGCGGCCGGAGAATCAACCTACAGACCGGAAAATCAAACAAAATGGACCAAAAATGGCCGGTTATGGATTAATCAGTTTTCAATGCATTGTAGGTCAATGGAGCCTCGACCTACAGACTTTTCGACCTGCAGCCACCGTTCCAATACGGATTAATTCCGTAAGTCGAGGGTCCACTGTAGTAAATTACCTGTTTCTGTTCCTATTTGCCTGTCCATTCCCAAATAAAACTACCCTTATTATTTATTTTAAGTAGAGGTTTAATAAAAATTTATTTAGCACTCAAGTAAGATAGAGCATAACATACATGGGTATACAGGCCATGTAGAAGAAGAAGCCAGAACTTTCACTAAATTGCTCTTTTCACTCATTAGCAAATCAGCATATAAACAACTGGGCAAAACTGGCACTGGCTCGGTGGCACAGTAAAAGGGGCAACCCCAAATACTTGGGAAAGGTTTGTGAGTAATTGTTTCTGGGAAAACAGCTCAACTAGGAGCACGAATACAAAAGTTGCTGGGTTTGGGATGAATGTGCCAGGTGTGAATACTGTGTCTCACTAGTGTGGTAATAGTGGATAGGGATGCCTCCATGTATCTGCTACACCCACGTATTCTTAAGACTAAAATGGGTGGGTAGGACAGCTTTTCTGCCCCACGTAGTTGGTTATGTCTTATTCTCTTGCTCATGTGAAACCTTGGCTGAACACACCCCCTGTTCTTGCTTACTGCAAAGCATAAACATTTGTGCTTCCTCAGATGTAACCCTCCGTACTTTATTGGTTCTACCATACGTGTGAAGGGATCTATTTACTTAAAAGATATAGGCAGACAACACATTTATTTAGGTAAAGGACTCAAGCCCTCTTTAGACGTTTATCAGTGAGGACATCTGGCTTTTTCCCTGGACAGGCATCTTGATTCAGGAGGCATATAAATGTAATCTCTTTCTCAGACTAATGCCAGTTACATGTCAGGCAGTGTCTAGGGGACAGGGTTAGACCACTCATTCCTGATTGCTTTTTCACATGTTTATTATGGAATGTATGAAAAGGGCTCCAGTTTCAACTGATTTTGACTTCTAGGTGTTTTGGTGTTTCTTTTAAGAAATGTATGTCTTGTAAAAAAAAATTTCCTTTAAAAAACTAGCAAGGAATAGTCTGTAACCATTACAATAACACTTTGTAAGTATATTGTTGTTTGGCAGCACTGGGAAAATGTTGTCACACATAAACCTGATGAAGCTACTTGAGTCATTTTTCTAAGTGGAGTTGGAAAGGAAAGGGGCATGTTGCATGCTTTTGAACTCCTACTAGTATGACCTAATAGGCAGATTGGGGTAAGCGGTATTTTCTTTGGCTATAGTCTAGGAAGATTGTAGACATTTATGTTGCAGACCTTTGTAATAAAGGGAGGTCATGTGAATTTGGACATGAACTGATGGGCTAATTAGACACTGCTTTTTTGTAGTTTAACTGGTAATCAGGTCAGAGCAAGGTTATTGCAAGAAATGGACTTTCCTGCAATGAGTAGTGATTATTCATAGGGCTAATGAAAGCTGTGCTTCCCAAATGAAAGTGTTAACAAGCCATGAAAGAATAGGCATACTTCTAATTAAAAATGAATATCAAATGCAAAATACCAAAAGAAGACGAAATACAGGACACCACGTTTATTTTTTTAAAAGTGCAAGCGAACACTATCAAAATAAGAATCAGGCCAAGTGCTTGTCAGATGTGCCATTTTTGAATTACAGATAAACTATATCAATAGTTTGCTAAAAAAAAAGTTTGCTAATTGGTATTTCAAAAGTATCTGTATAATAACTGGGATTTACGAATTCCTGAAATTCTGACTGATCTAAGGGACTGAACAAATACGTTCATCACAGATCAGAGTAATATTTTGTTTTTTCCAGGTTGGAATGTGCGTTAGCAAAGAGTGATCGGACTTTAAAAGAGGAAGGTGATTTCTCTACACTGAAAGAATAAATCTGACACAAGATAAAAGTTATATGAAGATGTATTTCTCCATCTATTCGGTGTTGGTTAAAACTTCTGGATTGATATATCCCACATGCTGAGTGTCAATAACAGTGTTTCAAAAGTCATAAATAAAATAAGCACCCCCACCCTCACCAAAGATTAAAAATATAATGGGAGCTGAATGCTTCTTTTCCCAAAAAGGTAGGAAATGGCAATTCAGCTCATAATTAGTTTGACTCAAATATTGAGCTCCCCGCTTTTCAAGCCTACTTTGGTACTTAGGGTCATTTTGAGACCTGTGCATGCAAGATATCCAAATTGTTATCATCCTATTTTTGCTATCCACAGCTCTCAACCATAGCTGTGGTTATGCTAGTTCAAAGGTGTTAAAAAAATTAAATTAAATGTCTACGTTTTTTTTTTTCCTTTCACGACTACTGTATAAATGAAACTCTTATTAAAGAATCATACATTTAAGGTTTGGCAGTTCATAAAAAAGTATTATGGCTAAGTATATTTTATCCAAGAAATAAAATCCCAAGGTGCATTATTCTAAATAGATTCCAACATGTTTCAGGCTCTTCCTTGGCAAATCATCTTTTGTAATATAGAAAAGGATACAAAATTCTATCCCCCTTCTGTCTTATGTAGATCAGAAATTCTTATTTTTTAAAAAAAAATTCCTAATTCTCTTATTGTTTCCAAAGTAATGAAATGCCCATCAATCTGATAGACTCTGGAAACATTGAACTCAACGATTCTGGCAGTCGTCATCCAAAAATCTTTTCAAGTTTGATAGGACTTATACTCATATATGTGGACACACATAATACCCAACTTAGGATCCCTGTAGTTGTAGGCTAAGTTGCACAGTGTGAGAATAGGCCCTAGCTGTCCTCAGGCATCATTGTTGGCCAGAATTTTCTTGGTGTCTGCATAAGGTTTGTGTAGCTACATGCATTTAATCGCAGCTGATTTTCAAGGTGTAAGTGAATGTCTTGGTCTTGTGCTTGGACTTACACAACTAAGATGTGACTTGTCAGTTAGCTGCAATCGGCCATGCTGAAATCCGATTGCACTTTGTGTCACGTAAAGCCTGTGGAAGTTTATGGGGAGTTAGGCTCATATAATCCACATGTCTGATTGAACAACAAACACCACAATGGATCATGCAATTGCCCACAACATACTGGCCATGCACTGGCCATACACTGACTGCACAATTTGCTGTTCAATTAACTGCCCTGGATAAGACTTCTGCCTTAGTGCAAATTTTGCAATGGCTTCCACAACTTCAAGTTACACAGACATAGCCGTGCAACAGAATTTCAGCTACTATGTTTCAAATAAACAGCAAGTGATATTTGCATACACACACAAAAAAAAAAGCACTTGAAAGGAAAGGCAGTTGGCTGGGAAATAAACTCAACTCCATGGAGCAAGCTTTCTTCCTCTTTCCACTGTCCCAGGTCATAGTCTGATTATTTCACTGAACAAAAGTCAGTTAGCTTAGCCAACCTCTCTCTACAGGGCCTTTCAGCTGCACTGTTCATCTGTTCTACTTGGGTTCCACCCTGGTGTGGTATGGGAGTCACTAGAATGTGTAATGAACTAGATTTTCATGACAAGTATTAACTGTAACAAAGAGAAGATGAATTGTAAAGTATATCTCAAATTTATATACATAATACTGAAATAGTAATAATGTTTATTATATATTACTGAAATAATAATAAAGCTTATCACTAATTATATATATATATATATAACTATTGTAGTAATAATAGCTGGCTAGATAGCTCAGTGAGATGGGGCTCCTGGCTGTGGACCCAGGGGTTAGGAATTTTATTCCCTTCTGTGCTTTGTGGAAGAGCCAATCTGAATTGTCTTAGGCAAACTCCAGTGATGCCTCGCAGGATGAAAGTAATTCGTTCCGCGAGTAGCGTCGTATTGCGAAATTTTCATCTTGCGAAAGCGCGGTTTCCCATAGGAATGCATTGCAATGCATTCCTATGGGAAACCTCGCAAGACGAACGAATTATTTTTGTCTTGCGAGGGATCGCTCTTGTGAAGAAAAAAATCGTCTTGCGAAGCACGGCCATAGGAAAAGTCGTCTTGCGAGTCACCCAAACAATCGCAAGGCGCTTTCGTCTTGCGAGTTTTTCGTTGGGCGAGGCATTCATCTTGCGAGGCATCATACATTGAGTACTCTTAGTAAAGGGAAACTCAGTAAAAGGGCTCTCAGTAAACCACTTTTACCCTCAGTAAACCACTTTTGAGTACTCTTTACTTAGATAACCCTGGAAAGGTTTGCCATAAGTCAGAATCGACTTAACAAAATAACAAAAACTATAACAAGTACTATTAATACCTGGGCAATCTTGGTATTAACGTATTCTTTTGGAATTGCAGATTCTGTATGGGTCAAATAGTCAAACTTTGAAACTGGGAAGCATTGTTCCACATCATCAGATGATAGTAGGAAAAAAAAAGATAAAGGATTAACAGTATTTATTTATTTATTATTTATTTATTATTTAAATTTATATCCCGCACCATCTGGCAACCAGGCCACTCTGGGCAGCTAACAACAATATAAGGCATAATATTAAAAACATGATAAAAATAAATTAATACATAATAAATAGGGACATTAAAACAGATGGCAATAAAGGTGGTAAAAAGGGTGATGGAGAGGATGGCAAAAGAATGGTAAAAAGGGAGAGCGAGATCCCTTTTTAAACCTTATTAAAACTTGCTAGTGAGAACCAGCCTACATTAGGTCAAGTCCCATGGTGCAAGGATGCATGGCCTGAGAAACCATTCCATGGGCAACAATCCAGTTATCTCCTGGATGATAATGTCTATGGGTAACAAATCAGTCCTATACCTTAAATTGAGCTGTCTTCAGACTGAAACAAAGAGGTTCACATGGACAATCCAAGATCAGGTTATCTACATTAGATGCTATCAGAAAATAATTACTAAGGTGTAAGTGATATATTTAGTGTCTATCACATATCCAAATAAACGATTCATCATATCATAGCTGATGCTCAAAACTAACATCAAGGGATTATATGTACAGGCATAACTAAAGATCATTTTTCAGAAGTTGGATAAATCCTACAGATTACTCAAATTTACTCCATAATATAAATTACAGCCACCTCCAGTTTTAGAAAATGAAACCACCATACTACAGTGGAACAAGCAAGTTATCGTGAATAAAATAGTTGATTTTTAATAAACTAGATATACTTCTGGATTAGCAACTAATCATACCTTATAGAAACATACCTTATAGAAGTTGGAGCTCTCAACAAGCAACTGGAAAAGAACAGAAAGTACAAAAATTGCAAAGTGCCACACATTAAGGCACATTAAAATAATAAAACTTTTGGTCAGCAATTTAATAATAATAATAATAATAATAATAATAATAATAATAATAATAATAATAATAATAATAATAATAATAATAATAATAATAAATTTAACAGATATTTAGGTTTTTGGTTAAAACCTGTATCTGTTACATAATACCAGTCAATGTTTTTATAATTTTGACTGTGTCTGGAGTTTTTTTAATAATCTGTTATATAATACCAGTCCATGTTTTTATAATGTTGACTGTGCCTGGAGTTTTTTAATCATCATCATCATCATCATCATAATTTTAAAAAATACCCGTGCCATGCCATACAATTGATACATACTTTCCAGGGTTTTCTAGGTATCAAGTATTCAGAAGTGGCTTATCATTCCCTTCTTCTGGGGATCCTCTGGAACTGTGCAGCCAGATCCCCAACTGAATGAGCTATCCAGGCCGCATATACTTCAATATGGTTATCCCCCCACCCCACCCCGATGTTTCCATTAAAAAAAAATCTTGCTAACTTAAAAAACTAAATCAGACATAAAGCAATCTTGAGTCTTGGGACAGAAGTTCTATTGCATTCCTAAGCCCATATCCCCTGTCAACAAGTGGTGTTTTTGTTTGTTTTTAACTAAAAATCTACTGAAGGCATTCTGTTATGGTTTCAAATTGCTATGGCACTAAATATGCTTATTTAAATGTATTTTTAATGTAGTCTCTTTTCTTTTCCTTATACCACTGATATCTGTCTATACTAAAAGAGTTGCCTAGAGTTTGTTCTTTGTTTTCAGAAGATAGTTTGGTTTTTAAAGTTTATATTTCATTTTCAATATTTTAAACGCTAATATGATAGGGCCATGCACTTCGTAGTGATATAGAGAGATTTTTCCCTCTTTGTGGACTCCGCTCCATGTCTCATTTGGCATTGGTGATCCAGCTTTAGATCAGCACCATGTAGGCTCGTGGCTGTTGAGTGAGCAACAACAACCAGCAAAAGTTGGTGGCATCCTCTGTACCAAGCAGCACTAGCTACTGAGCAGCATGGCAACACAGAGGTAGCCCTAGTGATTCTGCTGCTCCCTGTTATCCTTTACAGAAAGAGCACCAGGTCACCAACCCCAACTCAGGCAGAAGCTAGCTGTCTTCCAATGAACCACTACACAAACTCATATTATAATCAGGCCTCAGGGTTGGCAAATACCAAGGTTTAATTATTCAAATACTAAAACATGTTTATAAGTAAAATCAGACTTCGCTTTGATAATTTTCATAGGACAAATTTAATTTAATTTAGTAAATATTATTTCTTTCAGATATTCCTTCAGTTAAAATTATACCTTCCGTGTTGTGGCCAGAAGAAGGACACTCTATAACTTTGATTTGTGAATCCAAAGGAAAACCACTGTAAGTGATTTAACAAGCAATATATTTTTGTTATTTTCTTCATTCGCCTTTGATTGCAGCCTCTGCATGAAAAGCTCTACTTTTTCTTTTCTTTCCTTTCCTTTCCTTTCTCTTGTTCTGGGGTGTAAAGTGATCTCTGGTACTGAAAAACCCTTGAAGCATGGCTTCATTAAGTGCCTATGGAAGACTGGTATTTTACTTTGTCATTTATTTTAGTTTTGGGAAAGGATTCCTGCTGTGCATTTTTTTTTAAAAAAGTAAGCTATTTCAGCCTGAAAGGATGGCAGGCTTATTTGCTGTTGGTATCATCAGACTGATGATGGCTACATATTCTCAAAGCAAAGCCTCACATCTGATGGGGAAAAAAACATTGTAAAACTAGCACATTCCCCCCCCCCCAGTAAAATGTTGAACTCTCTGCCTGCTCTGGTTGTCATTTACATGGTAACTGGAAATTTAATGACATATGCAAATTGTCTTTTCAGCTATCTCACATTTAAAAATAGCATTAAGAGAGTGGTGCTATATATGTTCAAGATTTATGAGGAATTTGTTTACTTATTCCTTCACAAATAAACCTTAAGCTGACCTTGGAAATATATTCAGATTATAACATAGAACCTGCCATTCAGAAAGATAATTGAAAATACGTTCCCCCTCCTATTACATAAAATGTCTTCAACAGAACTACTTTTTCATGTGCTTATCTTTTATCTAGAGCATTCGTATACTACCCTTCAGCCAAACCAAGAAACAATACACTATTGTGATTGCATAAAATACATGTATGTGTTTATAGAAGCTGCTTCCCCATGTTTATGAAATTGGTTCTTCCTTCCAGACTATGAACGGCAGGTGGAATTTAGCTCTAGTGCTACAGATCGCTCAGTGCTCCCTTCTGCACTCTGTTTTACTGATGGAAAAGCTTTTATCAGGGCAGAACAGAAACCAGCCTCTTTACCATTGGCACAGGATCGTGCATGCATATTTAGGGTTGTAGGCTAGGTAGTGAAGTGCTGTCCTGATGTACTCACAAAGAGATCACATAGCTTTTGGGAACTAGAGTTTGTAATCAAAAAAAGTAAAATAAAATAAAAGGGAAGTTAATTGTTGAAATTATCAAGGATGAGAGGAATTGAGATACAAGCCAAAGGAGGCTGTGTGTAAAAGTTTTAAAAAGTTTTCCCATCTTTTTTTTAAAAAAATGTGAGCCTCACTATTTTGATATCTTCAGAAATAAGCTGGAAATCAGTGCTTCCTAGTAGAACTGGCATGATATGGATTGGATCTGTAGTCACAATCTCCTTGCTGCCTTATTATGAACCAAGTGATGTCCCCAGAATAGCACTATATATAACACATTATGTTAGTCAGAGCTCCATATCAGAGAGGCTACTTGGACCTCTAGAGACAATGCTGAACCTAGGAGCACCCACAAATACTAATGTAAGCCTCTAAATAATTTTTTTAACTACCTTTCTGAGAAGACAAACCACTTGGCTACGGTAGGCTATTGCTTCCGGCCAAGTCATCTGAAGGACTGTCTCCCGTCAGATTTACCTACTTTGTATGGGACTTTTATATATTTTGATTGCAGCCTTCAGTAGTCTGCAGGAATTTCCCATCCACAATTCTGGGGGCCTCAAAGATATTTTTAACTTCTTTTTACAACTGAGGAATAAAGCCTTCTTCTTGGACAAATTGACTCTTTGTGAAAATGGAGAAAGTAGGTTAATGGACTAAGCTCTGTGGGAGCTGAAAGACATTAAGAGTCTGGGACTTTTCTGACAGGCACCCTGTATGGAGCACAATGGACAGGGAGGCTACCAGACCCCTAATACCTTACAGCTCCCATAAAGCTCCCATTAGCCCCTCTCATGAAGACTCTTCTATCTTATGAAGACTCACCTTGTTGAGGATGAAGCCTTTATTCCTCAGTTGTAAGCAATTAAAAATACATGAGAGGACTTTTACTTGATTTATCCATGCCATAAAATTATTTTATTATATATTGTTTGATTTTATCTGACTTATTACTGTTTCGTTGTTATTTTGTATTTTATCATTTTGCCTTGTAACTGCCTGAAAAAACTTCAGTTATTCTATGGTTTTAAAAACTGAATTAACATAAATAAAAATAGTTCCTATATTCATCGCATCACCAATGGCTCATGTCATTATCCCTGTAAATCTATGTTTTGATATTCTTAGGCTTATTATTTTGAAAAAATAAAAACACACCTACTAAATATTGTTGCGTGTCTTTGTAAATCTAGGAACATAGTTTATACAGTCAAGTGATCTCAAGAGAAAATCAAGGAGATAGACTTGTAGAATTTTATCTCGTCTTATTCAAGACATTATTCATGGAGAGAATAATAACAGGGGCTTGAAAATTTGCCACCATTATATTTTTCTCACTAATGGACACAAAACAATAATACTGCGGATTTATGCTTGTATAAGAGAAACTGCAGCTAAAGGTTACAGCTAATTAATGTGCTGGTCCCATTTTTGGTTGTGTGACTGACATGCAACCAGGGGCACATGACAGGCACCTTACAATTTGCCACCCCAACATACAAAATTTTATTTATTCTAGACTAAAATCTCAATAGGATTATGGCCAAAATCAACTAACACCTGTAACAATTAAAAAGAAAATGCTCCAGCACAAAATTGACATAGTAAAGTTCCCTCGAGCTCTGTAAAACCGTAGGAATACTTTCCCAGAAAGATTTTAAAATCTCCTTTCTTTCACTCTGTAGTGGGTGACACACTTTTTTTAGTTTTCTTGTCATTGTACGCAGAACCCACGGCTAGATAGGACTTATGTTTGACAGGTGTCAGACAAGAGCAAGAATTTGCTCTCCCTGAGTTGTATTCAGGAGCGGGGATGACTAATAGTTATTTGACAGATCAAAAAGATAGCTTGTCTCTTCCTTTGTCTTTTTAAGGCCCAAGCATGATTACTTGTATTAGGCGATAAAAAGTCACTCAGAATGACTTGTCTTCTTAGATTCTCCTGTTAACCTGCTTAATTTAAATGCTCTGGAAATATATATATTTTAATCGAATGCCTTTCCAGCTTCTAAATAACCACTAATGTTTCAGAGCCAATAATCAGAAACAGAGTCTACACAAATCTGGAAATATCATCAGCATTATGTTTTTCAGAGGCAAAAAAATGTTCCTTTATGTTGAATATATGGTGTACATGTGTGATACAGATATTGTTACTTTTATAGGTAAAATCAGTTTAAAATGTTGATATGCAAAACATGCATCACATCATGTATAGCTACATATTTGCTTGAATAATACTACCACTTCTCCATACTCCATCTGTGCTTATCCTTCTACAATCTGTTCAAAGAGATACATCAGAGTAAACACAATGATTCATTAAAATAACTCACTTGAATTTTTGGGTTAGCACAACTCTCTGCAATCCATAATAAATAATACATCCTGAAGTACTCAGTGTGCTAAATACCGAAAACTAGATAACTAGTGTAGAAATTCTGATTTTCCAAAAAAGCTTTCAGCTAGTCAGTATGTGTGGCGGTAGTTAAAATTAGCATATAGATCTTCTGTCTTCATACACTGTAGCATTTTAAAAGATGTAGCATGCAGTTCTTTCATCAAGTTCATTCTGTTCATATAGAAGTAAATCCTTTCCAGACTGTACCATCCAGGGGTATGTGGTTTGCTTTTTAATCCATTATAAATTATATGCACAGAGAAGCTGAGTCTCGACTGACACACTTTCATAATAGCTTTCCTTGAAATATCTTTCCATGACAACTGACATAGTAGACTGGAAGCATCTTCTAATATCTCTGTCTTCAAATGTTCTATCCATGTGTCTTGACTGTGTGAATGGTCTCTCAAGTAATGTATCATTTATAGTCCTGCATTTTGAATATACTGATACTGAACCTCCTCTTTTATAGGTTCAAGATACCTGCTATTTTATCAGATATTCCCCCTCCCAAAAATAAGGAGGAGGAGGAGAATTAATGGTGTGTGTGTGTGTGTGTGTATGGGGGCGGGAGAGGGAGAGAAAACAAAGGAGAGATCATGCAAGGCTGAGGTCCAGTGATGTTGATACATACCAGATTTCACTGTGACAGTGAATGCAGCATGCAGTGTGATACTGGTTTTTTTAACAACAGAAATTAACCAAACCAAAGAGAGAGAATGTTTACCGTATCAGCCTTGCCTTCTGTTTGTGTTCTGAAGACAACTTGCAACAACATCTGTTCTTCCTTAAAAAAAGAAGGCATTGGAAGCTTAGAGAATACCCTCCGTTTAGAGCATTTGTGTGGCAGGTTGAATCAGGTCAGGTCTTTGGTGATGGCTAAGTGTTTCTTAGGGACATGGTGGCGCTGCGGATTAAACCGCAGAAGCCTCTGTGCTGCAAGGTCAGAAGACCAGCAGTCGTAAGATCGAATCCACACGACGGAGTGAGCTCCCGTCGCTTGTCCCAGCTCCTGCCAACCTAGCAATTCGAAAGCATGTAAAAATGCGAGTAGATAAATAGGTGGGAAGGTAATGGCATTCCGTGTCTAGTCGCACTGGCCACGTGACCATGGAAACTGTCTATGGACAAACGCTGGCTCTACGGCTTGGAGACGGGGATGAGCACCGCCCCCTAGAGTCGGACACGACTGGACTAAATGTCAAGGGGAACCTTTACCTTTAAGTGTTTCTAGGATTGTACATCTGGCCACTTGGTGCATAATCCTGCCATCCTCCTTCCCGGAAGCTTCCTTCTTGGGCCTCCCTATGAATGCTACTGAGGACCACACTCTTAGACCTGTGACAGGAAAGCTACTCTGTTTTCTTTAAGGAGGGGGAAAAAGTGAAGTTTGCCCAAGAAAAAGCCTATTGTTTCAAAGAGTCTTGCTCTGTATATCAGACAATTAAAGTTAATACAGAAATTACCTGACGATCTTAGCACCTATCCTGAATATGGGACATAATACTGTCATTTCCAAGCTGTTACTAGGTAACATAGGTTCCTAGTGATTATGTGCTTTGAGAAAACATATTAACAACTACAAGCTAAAACAGGCCATTTTTTATTATTTTTTATTTTTATTAAAAATAAAAGTACAAGCAAATTATACTATTGCTAGGATTTCTAGGCAATAGAAATTTACCTGGGGGTCGTCAGGTAAACCTATGTTAAATGTTAAATGAGTTACAACCTGTAGAAACTTATACCAAATTAAATTTCCTCGCCTTTAAGCTATGACATAAATCTACAGTTTTGATATTGGTAGGACAAACGAAATGAATGATAGCCAGATACGGCTGGGCTGGATGAGGACATTTTTTTTGGGGGGGGGGGAATCCTAAGAGGCTCAATTAAAAACAGCTCGGTCAGGGAAATGTGTGGAAAGAGACTAAGGGCTGAGGTTTTAAATCATATGGATCTGTTATGTTCAGCAGTGTATACATCTCCCACACTCCCCAGACTGCCTGAGAAACATAACATGTTAAAGAGAAGGGTTTTTTTAAAAAAATTACAATTGACAGATTCAAAATCAGCTTCAAGTATAAGTAAAAACAGAAAGAATCAACACCTGATAAACACATGCTTAGGCAAAGGGTAGAGGTGACATTTGAAGACAGGATTTATTTGAATTGCCTATAGTAGATTTGCACAATACACATAAATGGACCAAACACAGGAAAGATCAATCAAATGTTGAAAATGTGAGCA
Source organism: Intellagama lesueurii (assembly GCA_037013535.1). Lineage (NCBI taxonomy): Eukaryota > Metazoa > Chordata > Lepidosauria > Squamata > Agamidae > Intellagama > Intellagama lesueurii. The sequence continues at coordinate 49,044,450 of JBAJHW010000003.1, read as the reverse complement.
TGAATACTTCCACTTTCAAAATATTCAACAATGGAATATTGATTTTTTCCCTAGATCTACAGATCGATCAATCTATCGATAGATAGATATTGGTAGCTTTTAACCCTTTCCCATAACTATCCAGGAATCCCAGGAAGCAGTGGAGCAGTTTGTTTTTTGTACAAGACGTCATCCCCAAACAGCTTGGAAGATAGGCTCTGTTCCACGATGAGTGAAATACAAGTATATGATGTGAGTGGGTATCTGTGGGCTGGCATTCCCTGAATTCTACCTGGAGAATTATAGGAGGTGGGGAATTATTCTACCTGGGGAATTATTGGATGTGATAAATAAAAATAATTTTAAAGTCATACACCTACTCATCTCTCAAAGACAGAGCTGTACCTACTGTGCTGTCCTGTTTCTTTGTACGTATTGTTTCTTCATTTGCAGAGTTCTGAATTTTGGTTTAATTCCTCTAGCTGAGCAGTAGAAGTGCAGGGATTCCCAAAGCAGAATTAGCTTCAAGTTCCACAGTTTAGCACGCCCCTTTTTATTCATCAACTGGCATTTATAATAATTATCCCTGAGAATATTTCTCTTTGAGACATTAATATTAGAAGGAAGAAAACATGTTTCTTTACTTACAGTTGAATAGATCATACAGCGAAGGAACAAACATGGCTAATTGCTTTCAGCAACAGGCCTCAGCAGACTCACTGCTTCCAACAGACTGCCTGACTCTGACAGACAAAGGAGAGGGGGGAAAAGCTCTTAGCAGAGAGGCATGGTTCTCTTTAAATTCAGAGGCAGGGAAGGAGCTATTGTTTAGTGCTGGATAGACTGACAGTCCCCCCAGCCCAGAAACACATCCACACCTACTAGAGGCAGTATGTGAGGTTGCAAAAAACAACAACAAACCCAAAAATGTTTTTACTGTAATAGGTTTCTGCTGCCTCTTCTCCAAAATTCTATCAAGCGCTCATGTATATCAACATAAATATATCAACATTACTATACAATTTCAACATATTACACACATTTTATAATTTAATATTTCGTTGTTTAATACATGGTGTTTCATGTTATATTTAGGCAAATTGTAATTTAATGGAATAAAAAAAATGAGTAATTTCCAATCTCAGGAAGCTGGATATCACAGTATCTATAAACATTATTTATCGTTACTAAAACTAAAAGCATAAATTATCAAATGTTTGCATATTTCAAACAAAAAGTCTTTTATTACAATAATTAATGAGTCATTGAATAATTAAAGTGGCAGCCTATTATTGAATGATTTCTTTGTTTTCATTTTGGCAGACTTATCAATTAAATTGTCAAGAGAGATTTGGATAGCAAATTTACTTGCTGTAGAAAGGTTAAGGGGAATGTGCTTATGAAAGAACTTAGGTGCTCCTTTGCTGTTTTCATTGGAGAGTGCTCATTCATGGGGTCACCATAAATCAGAGGTGATTTGACAGCACATAACAACAACAACAAACCGTATTTTTCCGTTTATAACATGCCCCCATTTATAAGATGCCCCCCCAATTTTCTAATCCCAAAATTAAGAAAACTTAGCTTTGAGGATTCAGCCTCTGAGCTCAGAACATTGGACATTTTGTCACTGTTGAATCTTGAGCCTACAAGCTCCACCTCCAAGGAGGTGTGTTCCAATTGGTTTGTTCAGGGTCAGCTGACATCAGTTCCATAAGGCTCCTGATTGGAAGAAGCTAAGTCTCCTGACTGTAGGAAACTCAGCCTCGTGGCTGAAGGGAGTCTGTTTACAGAGGCAAGGTATGTGCCATTTTGTTCTCTTCTCAGCTATCTCAGCTTACTTCCATGTAAAAGACGCCCGATTTTAGGAAAAAGTAGCGTCTTATAGATGGAAAAATACGGTACTCACCTGCTGCAACAGGAAATTTTTGGAGTAATGGATCTTCATTCATTGTCATCTCAATATTGTTGCTTCCTTGGCGTACACTTCTTGCCAAGAAAGGAATCCAGCTCACCCACACTGAATTCTGAAAAATGTGGATACAGCCTTATCTGGTATTCCCTGTTGCTGGCAAGGAAGCAGATCCTGGACAATCAAAAGAGGCAAATGGACGGAGGTGGCATGGTGGTGCCCACATGGTGTGCAGAGGAGCCCGCAGTGACAGGATGACAATCAAGGGGAATCCACACACACACACTGGCTTCCCATTCACCAGCAGGGAACAGAGCAAAAAGGATTGCAGGGCTGGCAGACCAAGAGGATGTAGTTTTCAATCCAATTCATATAAGTGGTGTGTCAGGCTCCCTTTTTCTTAGGCTGCAGCTGGACAGCTTCCTTCCTCCATTTTATGCTGGTGTAACAATGTATCAAGTCAAATTGCATCTTGACTTATGGTGAACCTATGAATGAGAGATCTCCAAAACGTCCTACCTTCAACAGCTTTGCTCAGCTCTTGCAGACTCAAGCTGTGGCTTCCTTGTTGGAGTCAATACATCTCATACTTGGTCTTTCTCCTTTCCTGCTGCTTCCATTCTTTCCTAGCATTATTGTCTTTTCCAGAGCATTTTGCCTTCTCATGATGTGCCCAAAGTATGACAACCTCAGTTTCATCATTTTTGCCTCCAGAGATAATTCAGGCTTGATTTGATCTAGGACCCACTTTGTCTTTATGGCAGTCCAGGTTATCTGCAAAGGGCTACTCCAGCACCACATTTCAAAGAACAGAGACCCCAGACTCAAAGAAATGTGATGACTTGATGGCACATAGCAACAAACTTGTTGAAATATCTTCTTTCTCTTTTGGTAATGCCAGCTACAAATCTTGGAAGCTTCTCATCAAAATCTGTCTTTTAGGGAGATGGGGGAAGCATCCTATGACAAGTGTAGTCAGAAAAACTCATGATACACAATAGAAAATGGTTGGCTAACTGCTGAGATTAATATGAACATGTGTTAATGGCAACAAGTTTGTTATTGCTTTTAGCTCCTAATATAATTATAATTCCTTTTGTGTTTTTAAATCTCCCACAATTTAATTCTAATCATAAAAAATAATTACAGCCTTTCAGTTCTGAAAAGGGGCAGCATTGTTAAAGATATATGTTTACTGGGAAAAATATCTTTGTAGAGGGGACTGCAAAATTAAGAAAAAGCCAACACTGAAGGTTTGAAAGCAAAGACTTAAAAGATATAAAGTTATAGCTAAAAGGGTACCAACTTTGCTTCATCATATTCCTTGTTATATACATCTGCAGTATCTACACATTTATAAAGTGTGCAGAAATAGTATATGCTTATCCTGCCAGCAGTTCCATGTCTTTAGTTAGTTTCATAACAGGAAATAGTAGGTCCCCAACATGCATTAAATGAGTTGCAATGTAGTATTAGTGGGATGTGAAAGGGTAAGAGAATCGCACTGGTTTTGTTTTAATCTGGACAGATCTGGGAAAGAAGAATGAGTCTCAAGCATGTATCTTCAAGCAATTAGGAGGTTCTAAGCAATGGTGTCTAAAACACCTTTCCAATAGGCATCCGGGACCTCCTCTAGATATGTTCAAACCTCTTGCAGGCTTCATTAGCATTCCAAAGAAATTTGGTCTCTTCTAGATGGAGGTGTGCAAAAGTAACTTTGTGCCTCTCGTCTGAAGCTATATGTTTTTTTCTGTTCTGACTGCAATCCAGAGGTACTTTAAGAAGGACAGACTAACCTTTTCCTCAACATTCAACAGGCTCTTCCACTGCATGCACAAACATTTTAACATAATTTGTCCAGGGTTGGTCTGCATGGTCACTGTGCAGATTTTCAGTTTACAGAAAGGGGCTGCATCACCACTATTCCACCATTAATTTATGAAGAAACAAATCCAAGCAACTACCAGATGTTATTTTTTTCCCCAAAACTAGGAACTCAACTCTTGTTTCTGTTCCTCTGTCCCAGCTTTGCAAGGCATAATCCAAAACCACTGTAAAACCTTGTACAAATTTATTCAGTTAAGGATGAGACTATACTGCAGGGAAAACCTAGTTTGCAGTGAAGCTTTGCAAACTGAATCCCTGCTGGTTAGCGCTTATGAAATTGCTGTACTTTCTAGGCTTGCCTCATTGGGATCACCTTCCAATTCTAGTTGGTGCTTGCTCCTTCCCTCACTCATAAGGGAGGCATCCTTTTTGTCATTTGCATTGACAAATGGAAACTATAATCATAATCTGCCTAACAGAGAATAGGGTGAATCACCCCTCTGACTTTGATCCTTAAATAACATTTTGCTATGGGGATGATGAAAACCTGATTAGTGCTGCAGTTTTTTCTGCTCTGCGTCCCATTTTTTTCTTTTTTCTTCTTTGCCTCAAAGATTAAGATGTTGTGTGTGTGCATACTTATACACCCACAAACATGCACAGAAGGAGAAAGGTGTTAAGAGGAAAATATTGTGAGGAAAAGAGCCATATTCGCTGAGATTGGCCATTTCCACCTCTTCCTTGTGTCCTTTTTTAAAATTATTTTTTTCTAAAGCGACATAGCAATTTTCTAATACAGCACTGCCTTTGACAAGCATGAAAAAAAAGGAATGAAAAATAGTTTGGATAGGAGACAGTAGGTGCTCAACTGAGGGAAAGTGCTTTAATAGCACTCTCCAACCTCACAACCACCTCTTCGCATCAGGATAGGCAATAACACATGCCAGAAAGTGCAGAAAAGTGATGCAAGCTGAATGGCAGCAAAATAAATAATCTCCTGCTGACTGAATAAAAAGATTCCCCAATGAAAATACTGGGGTTCTGTACTGAGCTTTACTGTACTTTGAGTAGTCATCAGTTTTTGCTTTGGTTTTAACCATGCCGCATCCAACACAAACTGTGGAGCAAAATGCTCATGTAGTTGCATCTTAACTCTTCAGCACCTTCCTATGTTCCATCTTAAAGACATGTTTTTTGGCTCTAAGTGAAAGGTCACATCTCACTCTCCCCCCCCCCCCCACTTCAGTTAGCATCCAGCCCAAAAAAGATTTCTAGAGAATTCAAAAAGTTGCTCACTATTTTGTAAACTTCTGGCTGATCCTAAGAAAGGCATTGTTCTGCTGTTGTGCACTTGACTTTTGTTGTCCAGACTCTTGACGTTCCTTTTACTTACTTTTCTTGCCTCTTTTCTCCCATCTTGTCATTCTAATTTTGGACACCTGCTCTTGGCTCTACTCCAGCTCTGATTCCTTGACTGCTGGCTAATTTCCATCTCTCCTAGCCTATAACCACCTTGCTTGAACTCAGCATGTTACTGATTTATCTTTTTGATCTGACATTCAGCCCAGCTTTATCTCCTTCCTGACTCAACTGGTGTGCTGGGCTGTTGGCCTGATATTTGCTATTCTTGGCTTTTTAGCATTTATCTTTTGAGGATTAGTGAAGCTTCTTCTTAATTAATATTGATAAATGAACCATTCTTGTTTAGGAAAGTGTCTGCTTTAAACACAAAGAAGAATGGATGGGAAAATTATTCATCTTAAAACATGTAGGGCAGCTTTCTCCAACCTTGTGACTTCCACCCATGCTGGACGGTAACTCCCATGGTCTCACAGCTGGCTGTGCGATTATATGAGATACAGTCCCATACAATAAGGGGCATATTGAGGGCTTGGGCATTGCTTCTTGTTCAGAAAAAGTCCAAGATGTTTTGCTGTTTCAAATGCAGCTGTAAATAGCATTTCTACCCCATCCTCCTTGAAGGTTCCTTGATCCCCAGACCAACCAAGTTGTTATTGATTTAAAAGCAGAAAAACCCTCATGTGGCTGTGTCCCAGTTTAAACTCAAAGAAAAATCAATATCTATCTATCTATCGATCGATAGATAGATAGAATAAATTAGTAGTAAATAATAATAAATTTGAAACTAAAATTTGACTGCAGTTTCATAGCACCAAACATCTGTTGTGTGAGTTGGTTGCCTCAGCCTGCCTGATAGCAAGGTGGCTAGAAATGGGCTAATGTGATGAGCTTATTTGACCCGCAGTGATGGTTAGCAGGGGATTTAAATTCAGCCACATTTGTGAGAGCACACAGGCTGATACATTGCATAAAGATGTTCTTTGGTTTAATCAAACTGGCCTCTGTTTCTTTATCTGAGTCAAAAGTGAGTACCAATCATGAGATTTTAAAAACTTCTTGAAACAGATAAATAGTAGATGATGAAAACCTCTTCATTTTTAAAGTACAATAAATAAAAAAATTATTCCAAAGACATGCAAATATCAGCAGTAACTAGATAATACAATACTCAAGTGGCTGCATCAGAATGACTGTTACAAATTAGTGAGATTAATTGAGAGCTCAGTTGTTAATGCTAATGAAATACAGTTGGGATGTAAGAGTTGGATTGTACAGTTTGCACACTTTTGTTCTAAATAGGTTCTTTAATTAAATCTTTGGATGCTTCTTCATTCAATAATTTTCAACTGCTTTATCATTCCATGCCTTTTTTTTACTCCAGTAGTTCTCCAGATCTATGTTAGGTTCCACCATCCCATTTATGAGATTCTATTACTTTTTTTCTTTAATCTAGTCATTCTTTTTCTTTCTTCACATTAGCTTCTACTTTCCCTCATTGTCTGGATCTATCTTGACTTCTTTCAATCCACTTAATGTAGCAACCTTTTTATTTCATATTTTAGAGAAGGGGTAAGCAGCATAATATGAGAAGTCAGACTTTACAGGGCTGAACTTTGGGCTCGGTCACACCTGCAAAAAGGTTCAAAATGTTCCATTCACATGATGCATAGCTAACATCAATGCATTCATTAGTTTATTTCCTTCTTGCTGGGAAGGTGGTTTTAAACTGTACCAATCATATATGCGTAATTCCTTATTGTTTCAGCATGTGTAAACATTGCTGTCAATTTATTTCCTTGCAAAGGGATGGCCATTGCACTTGTGCCCATGTAAAATAAATAAATAAATAAAGGAATATTAGTACATCACTAGTAGCAGCTGCCACCCGCCACCACAAACATTGCTCAAAAGGAGACAACCTTCCCCCCTCCCTTGTGAGTGAAAGAGAGCTTGAGCCAAGAAAGGGACACATTCTGCTTTGAATTGTAAAGAAAGGGGTATTGTATGAATGTCTCCTCTCTTTTTTTAAAACCCTGCTCTACACAATACTTTGCAAGTCTTTTAAAACCTGCTTCCTCCTCCTGACACTGTGCAAAGGGGAAAATAAAAATGAAAGCCAAGAACTGAGAGGGAGAGATGTGCAGGGAAATGAGGAAAAGGGGACAAGTGAGTAAAGGAGTAAAGGGAAAAGGGGAGGAGGAGAGAAAGCTCATACTGCTCTATCAATATATCAGTTTGGTAATTTTTTAAAAAAGGGACGAGGGGGGCATGCTTGCCCCAAGAAACAGCAGAGAAAATTAAATGATACAAAATTAAAGAGTAGTGTAGCCTTCTATAATGATTCAAATAGAAGGAAATTAATCAACACAGTTATAAACAATGTAAATGCTCCCACGTGAATGCTGAAAAAGATACGTCAGTATAAGAGAGGGTTGAAAAGAACTGGTATAACTGAGGTTCTTTTCTTACCTGTGATCGAGCCCTGTATTCAAAGGAGATGGTATTGGAGGATTGTGGTGTTTTTATGTCTCTTTATTTACCCATGTGCAACTGAGCTCAGAAGCAAGATTCAAAAGCAAAGGAAACACAAAAGATAATACCAAACTTCAAAACATGGAAAAGTTACTTGTTTGTAATAAAGGCCCAGAATCTTCCAGCTGCAGGGCCACTGGCCTTTCTGGATGGGGAACTTGGGGAGTTACAGTTCAAGGGTTGAACTTCAAATCTGCTACATACAAAGACATCTAACATTCAGTCAGATGATTGTCCGGTTTACTGTGGCTCACTATGAATAAATAATAAATAATTATAACTTATAGTTGCTGTGGAGGTCTGTCCCACTTTTTAGAACAAAGTTAGTTTGCAAACATATGTCTCCTTGGGCAGACGGCTGTCTCCCTTTCTTTTTTCTTTCTTTTTTTTTTTTACTTCAGAACTCCTGGACTTGAAGTTTCAGGATCTGTGCATGGAATTCACTGTCTCAGCATACAGATACTCTGTCTGGTGTGACTGCTTCCCTTAAATATGAACCTCCTTTGCCCATGATCCTTCTTTTCCTAAGAAAACAGACCTGGGTTCAATTACCTTAAGGTACTGCTTGCCAACCTTAGGAAACCCAAATATTCATGGGCTGAAACTCTTAGAAACCTTCACCATTAGCTGTGCTGACCAGAGTTTCTGGGAGTTACAGTCCAGGAACACCTGGGTTACCCAAGGATAGGAACCACTGCCCTAAGGAATTGAACCTGGGACTGTTCATACTCAAAACAAGAATTGTGACTTCTCCAAAGACAAGCAAGCCTTTGAAAGCAGCATTCTGTGTATGCTGATGTTCAGCTCTAAATTAATGTGGGTATTAATATTATCATGGATCACTGCCTTGTTCTGGCGAAGGGGCTTGAGTAATTCAGAGAAGCTATGGGCTATGCCGTGCAGCGACACCCAAGACCGACAGGTCATAGTGGAGAATTCTGACTAAACGTGATCCACCTGGAGCAGGAACTGGCAAGCCACTCCAGTATCTTTGCCAAGAAAACCCCATGAACAGAAACAAAAGGCTAAAAGATATGATGCTGGAAGATGAGCCCCTCAGGTCAGAAGGTGTCCAACATGCTACTGAGGAAGAGCGGAGGACAAGTACAAGTAGCTCCACAGCTAATGAAGTGGTTGGGCCAAAGCCGAAAGGACGCTCAGCTGCAGACGCACCTGGAAGTGAAAGGAAAGTCCGATGCTGCAAAGAAGAATACTGCATAGGAACCTGGAATGTAAGATCTATGAACCTTGGTAAGCTGGATGTGGTCAAACAGGAGATGGCAAGAATAAACATTGACATCCTGGGCATCAGTGAACTAAAATGGACAGGAATGGGCGAATTCAATTCAGACGATTATCATATCTACTATTGTGGGCAAGAATCCCGTAGAAGAAATGGAGTAGCCCTCATAGTCAACAAAAGAGTGAGAAAAGCTGTACTAGGATATAATCTCAAAAATGATAGAATGATTTAAATACGAATCCAAGGCAGACCTTTCAACATCACAGTAATCCAAGTTTATGCACCAACCACCGATGCTGAAGAAGCTGAAATTGACCATTTCTGTGAAGACTTACAACACCTTCTAGAACTGACACCAAAGAAAGATGTTCTTCTCATTATAGGGGACTGGAATGCTAAAGTAGGGAGTCAAGAGATAAAAGGAACAACAGGTAAGTTTGGCCTTGGAGTTCAAAACGAAGCAGGGCAAAGGCTAATAGAGTTTTGTCAAGAGAACAAACACAAACACTCTTTTCCAACAACACAAGAGGCGACTCTACACATGGACATCACCAGATGGGAAATACCGAAATCAGATTGATTATGTTCTCTGCAGCCAAAGATGGAGAAGCTCTATACAGTCAGCAAAAACAAGACCTGGAGCTGATGGTGGCTCTGATCATCAGCTTCTTATAGCAAAACTCAAGCTTAAACTGAAGAAAGTAGGAAAAACCACTGAGCTAGTCAGGTATAATCTAAACCAAATCCCTTATGAAGACACAGTGGAAGTGAAGAACAGATTTAAGAAACTAGATTGGGTGGACAGAGTGCCTGAAGAACTATGGATGGAGGCTCGTAACATTGTACAGGAGGCAGCAACAAAAACCATCCCAAAGAAAAGGAAATGCAAGAAAGCAAAGTGGCTGTCCAACGAGGCCTTACAAATAGCGGAGAAGAGAAGGGAAACAAAATGCAAGGGAGACAGGGAAAGTGACAGAAAATTGAATGCAGACTTCCAAAGAATAGCAAGGAGAGACAAGAGGGCCTGTTTAAATGAACAGTGCAAAGAAATAGAGGAAAAGAATAGAAAGGGAAAAACCAGAGATCTGTTCAAGAAAATTGGAGCTATTAAAGGAACATTTTGTGCAAAGATGGACATAATAAAGGACAAAAATGGCAGGGACCTCACAGAAAAAGAAGACATCAAGAAGAGGTGGCAAGAATACACAGAAGAATTATACCAGAAAGATCTGGATGTCCCGGACAACACAGATAGTGTGGTTGCTGACCTAGAGCCAGATATCCTGGAGAGCGAAGTCAAGTGGGCTTTAGAAAGCATGGCTAACAACAAGGCCAGTGGAGGTGATGGCATTCCAGTTGAACTATTTATAATCTTAAAATATGACGCTGTTAAGGTGCTACACTCAATATGCCAGCAAGTTTGGAAAACTCAGCAGTGGCCAGAGGATTGGAAAAGATCAGTCTACATCCCAATCCCAAAGAAGGGCAGTGCCAAAGAATGCTCCAACTACCGTACAATTGCACTCATTTCACACGCTAGCGAGGTTATGCTCAAAATCCTACAAGGTAGGCTTCAGCAGTATGTGGACCGAGAACTCCCAGAAGTACAAGCTGAATTTCGAAGGGGCAGAGGCACTAGAGACCAAATTGCTAACATGTGCTGGATTATGGAGAAAGCCAGAGAGTTCCAGAAAAACTTCTGCTTCATTGACTACGCAAAAGCCTTTGACTGTGTGGACCACAGCAAACTATGGCAAGTTCTTAAAGAAATGGGAGTGCCTGACCACCTTATCTACCTCCTGAGAAATCTATATGTGGGACAGGAAGCAACAGTTAGAACTGGATATGGAACAACAGATTGGTTCAAAATTGGGAAAGGAGTACGACAAGGCTGTATATTGTCTCCCTGCTTATTTAACTTATATGCAGAATACATCATGCGAAAGGCTGGACTGGATGAATCCCAAGCCGGAATTAAGATTGCCGGAAGAAATATCAACAACCTCAGATATGCAGATGATACCACTCTGATGGCAGAAAGTGAGGAGGAATTAAAGAACCTCTTAATGAGGGTGAAAGAGGAGAGCGCCAAAAATGGTCAGAAGCTCAACATCAAAAAAACTAAGATCATGGCCACGGGTCCCATCACCTCCTGGCAAATAGAAGGGGAAGATATGGCGGCAGTGACAGATTTGACTTTCTTGGACTCCATGATCACTGCAGATGGTGACAGCAGCCACGAAATTAAAAGACACCTGCTGCTTGGGAGGAAAGCAATGACAAACATAGACAGCATCTTAAAAAGCAGAGACATCACCTTGCCGACAAAGGTCCGCATAGTCAAAGCTATGGTGTTTCCAGTAGCAATGTATGGAAGTGAGAGCTGGACCATAAAGAAGGCTGACCGCCGAAGAATGAATGCTTTTGAATTGTGGTGCTGGAGGAGACTCTTGAGAGTCCCCTGGACTGCAAGGAAATCAAACATATCCATTTTGAAGGAAATCAACCCTGAGTGCTCACTGGAAGGACAGATCCTGAAGCTGAGGCTCCAATACTTTGGCCATCTCATGAGAAGAGAAGACTCCCTGGAAAAGACCCTGATGTTGGGAAAGTGTGAAGGCAAGAGGAGAAGGGGACGACAGAGGACGAGATGGTTGGACAGTGTCATTGACGCTACCAACATGAATTTGACCCAACTCCGGGAGGCAGTGGAAGACAGGAGGGCCTGGCGTGCTCTGGTCCATGGGGTCACGAAGAGTCATACACGACTTAATGACTAAACAACAACAACAATTAATATTATAGAAATTATATGCCTATGAATGCTAGCAGTGTTGTGTTTGATGCAATTAAATCATGGCCCAAATCCAAAATGTTTCTTTTTTCAGTCAGCTGGACTATATACGATACACTTAAAATGGGCAAACCAGTTCCATAGCATCCTTCTCTTCTGACTGTTGGCTATGAGGTTGTCAATCGAATTGCTGAAATGATTGACCCTTTGTAGTGTGCAACTTCAGCTACAGAACTAAAGGGAATTGTTGAACAGGACAAGAGCATTGTCATCCAGTCTGGCAGCAGCAATTTTCCAGCTGTAAATCATTTCCCCTCCAGTTCTCCAGCTCCCAGTACTGCTTTAGGACAAAGGAATCCCAAAAACCTGGTGTGGGGGAGAACCTCTAGGAAGCTTTTTATTGCCCCCAAACCATGCTATGAGGATGACATCATCCTCATTTAATGGTATAATGTTGTGCAACATAATCTGAGCCACTGTGATCTTGTATTACTGTTGCAGCTTAATTATACCTCTCCCCAATTTCTTTGGTTTGAGAAAATTCTATCCTCTATAGTATTTTAGTGCTTCTTTCTAGAATTTATTTCTAGTTGCAGTGATAGTTATTTTGCAGACATATGTATATCTCCTAGGAGAAACCAGGATTTATACTCTTCTGTGTGATTTAAAACTTCATTTAAAATGTGTGTGTGTGTGTGTGTGTGTGTGAGAGAGAGAGAGAGAGAGAGAGAGAGAGAAGTGCTTGAACATATTGTTGTAATGTTAAGAGGTCACATTTCTACTGTTGGATAGTCTTCCTTCATTTGCCTTCAGGTTTACTGGAAGACTACCTTTGTAGTAACCTATCCTGTGCACTCCCTTATATCTGCATTATTTATAAACCATTAGCAACATTTAAAATATGCAGTCATGCATACTACAACAACAAAGGTATTCACACTTCGGTTTTTTACAAATTGTGACACACACACCCCACGATGTTATAGGTTTGTGAACCTTAGCATGCTAATTTATAGAAGAAGGTGTTTTAAAAGTACTGAGGTGAAAATGATTAAACAACAGTTGCTGAAGGTTCTGTTAGTCTGTTACAGCAATAGCAACAAAAGCAACTTCAGGCACAAAATGTTTCTGATTAGGTTCCTGCCTGTGCCACATTTCATCATGGGGTTTGAAGCCACTTTTGTTTCTGCTTCAATAGGAAAGGAGACTTATAACTTACATGGGCAAATCAGTCTCCTCTTTTATTTTCCTTTAGGTCTGGGGTCCCCAACCCTCCCCCCCGGTCCGCGGGCCGGTACCTGTCCGTGGCCTTGGCAGTACCAGGCCACAAAGGCAGATCTCCTGGGGGCCCCCCACGCACGCCCCCACGCATGCCCACCTGCATGCACGGCCTGCCCACCCGCACATACGGGTGCCCCACCCATCCACACATGCGCACAAGCGCACCCGGCCCACCCGTGAGTGCGCCCCACCCATCTGTGCATGCATGCGAGCATGCCCCACCTGTGAGCGCGCCCCACCTACCCGTGCATGTGTGAGCGTGCACCCCACCTACCTGCAAGCTTGTCCCCGCCCACCCATGCATGTGCGAGCGTGCGCCCCACCCACCAGTGAATGTGCCCCACCCACCCACAAGCGCAGGGGGTGCCCCGCCCCCACGCACATGGACCCTCACCCCCCCCCAACCGGTCTGCGGTTTGGAAAAGGATGGGGACCACTGCTTTTGGTGATGCATGTCTTTCCTTTTGGTGATGTCTAACTGACCAGCCTTCCTGAGTTCATAAATTGAATCTAATCTCTTACTTAAGTGTATGAATGAATGAATGAATGAATGAATGAATGAATGAATGAATGAATGAATGAGCTTTATTACGGTCACTGACCAGCAGATATATCCAAATGTGACTAAAACAGAAAAATACAATGAAAAGCAGCATAAGGTAGCAATATAGTATCACATGTACACAATCTGTTACAATGTAACTGATTTAGATGGAGCCTCCTTAGTTTCACTGGACTGAGGAGTTCAGTAAATAAATTGAGTAAACTCTGTACCACCTCCAGTCTCAGTGTATGAGGGAATTGAGGCCACTGTACACTAATTGGAATCACTAAAACAGGAGGAGTATGAATGTCATAACTTTTGGTTCCCAACTTAACTGTAGATATTTTATAGCAAGGGAAGGACAACTGTTGCTAGGTTGTGCTGACATAATCATTTCCCCCCTGCATTGTGAGCAGTAACTCTACCAACTTCTGTGAATTCCCCCCCCCCAGACCACTCCCCAAGCTGGGAGCAATTGAAGCCAATGCTGTACAGCGTAGTTTTGGCAATTATGATAAATATACATAGGCTAAAGGAGCCAAAGGAGCAGGAAACAAACCAAGGTTGTCTGGCGTTTAATCTCAGTCATCCAATAGGAAGAGTCCCTAAAGGTTCTTTGTGCAGAAGAGCGATATTTTAAACTATAATTTTCCTAGTCATTGTTTTTCTGTCATCTCTGACTCAGCAGACCTGCCTGGTCCACCTGGTGTAGTCCCCATGTGAACTATAATTCTAGAATGCTGATTCAGTTTAACTCTAAGGGCAGTAGGAAAAGGAAAAGGGCTTCCTCTTCCATTTTGTTTTATCTTGAATTTAAGGAATGAAGGGAATATAGGGTGGTCTGGCAATGTATAGAAGAATTGGAAGAAACATTGGCTATTTTGCCATTCTGCATCAAATACTGCTTGATCCTACATCTTTTGGTCCATATTTACACACTTCAAACTGCAGTATGATTAATCTCAGCAAGGTACCTTATTTTTCTTAGTGGCTGCCTGTCCCTGAACCATTTGTGTCAATACCTTTACTGTGGTGCCTCGACTTACAAACTTAATCCGTTCCAGAAGATGGTTGTAACTCGAATTGGTTGTAAGTCGAAGCACCATTTCCCATAGGAATGCATTGAAACCCCATTAATCCATTCCGGCCAGGGGGAAAAATCACACACAGACAAAAAAAAAACACCAGTGCAAGTCCCATCAGAACGCGTTCGGGCCGGGAAAAAAAACACCAAAAAGCAAAACAACACTGCAAGCCCCATCGGAACGCGCTGGGGACGGAAAAAAACACACAACAAAAAACAAAACAACACTGCAAGCCCCATCAGAACGTGTTGGGGCCGAAAAAAACCCACCAAAAAACAAAACAACACTGCAAGCCCCATCGGAATGCGCTGGGGCCGAGGAGAAAAAAACACACCAAAAAACAAAACAACACTGCAAGCCCCATCGGAATGCGCTGGGGCCGAAAAAAACACACACCAAAATACAAAACAACACTGCAAGTCTCATCGGAACGCGTTCAGGCCGGGGGAAAAAAACAAAAAAAACACAACACTGCAAGCCCCATCGGAACGCGCTGGGGCCGGGGGAAAAAAATCACCAAAAACAAAAAAAAATCACAGCACAGAAACATAACCCCAGCCCAGCCCAAACCCACGCTGCAAAACCCTGTAAATGTACTCACCCAGAAGCAGAAAGCAGCACCAGGCAGTCCGAAGCCTCTCTGCAAACGCGCACACACTAACCGTTGCGGCGAAAGAGCTACAAAGAAGCAGCCTCTTCGCCGACCAATGGTTAGCAATTTAAATTCCCCGCCTTTTTCCCCACCTTTTTTCCGGTCGTAACTCAAAGCTCCGGTCGCAAGTCGAAGCAAAATTTTGCGGCCGGAGCTGGTCATAACTCGAATTGGTCATAAGTCGAGGAACCACTGTACCAAGAATAGTGGGAGGTAACAGGGCTTGTTTGTTCAAGGCTGACTTAAGGCATGTGGAGACCTTTTGTGAGAGGCCTCCATGCCCCCTCTCCAGGAAGACACCAAAACTATTAGCAGAAACAGAGCCTTTTTAGCAACTACTTCAGGGCAACAGAGCCAACGTGGCTCAACAATCAAATTTAAACAGTTCTATGGGCACCAGGGAGTTAATTGCACTCCTAAACAGTTCAGGTCAACCCAGTAGAGGAGCAGAGCCTCGTCTCCTCTACTAAGTTCAGGACACCCCTCAGGTGTTCCAAGCATGGGGTGCCACAACAGAGGTGTTGAATGCAGGCACTCAGCTGTCCTTGGAGTAGAGTAGCCTAGGCCCCTTCCCCAGCTATCCCTTGATAGTTGCCACTAGTGGTGGCTGTCTAAGAATTACTGTACTCCTCCTTGAAGGCATAGCCCAATTCTACGCAGATATGTCTAGGCTCACTCGTATAGCAAGGTGCAAGAGGAGGTGGGATAGATGGAGGAGGACATTCTGACTGGTGTTGGAAGAACTCCCTCGATGGGGCAGCTTGCCTCTGCAAATTCCTCTGCCAGCAGCATGCCCTGTGCTGGTTCTCCAGCCACTTTGCATCTCACCATCTCGCCTCACCTCGGTGTACCCAGGCTGCTACCTCAAGTGGCACAAAGAACTCTTCCCAATGCCTGGTGTCGAGGTCCTGGCAACAATCATCTCCCACCTGACCATGGAGCATTCTAGCTGGGCTGGCGCTTCCTGGAGCTCAAATGGCATTCACCCAGCAGTCCTTGTCTTCCCCTTCATTCTCCTCCTGTAATCTCCAGCCCTCCATGTCCACACATGTGCCCTCTGAGTGTTGTATATGTCACCACCCAAGTCCGCAGGTGAATTGTGGGCAGGGAATCTTGCTCTTACTCACAGGAAGGTGGAAAGCCTGTGGGGGGGGGGGGGGGCTGGGCTCGCTTCCAAACCTTTTTATTTATTTGTCATCTTAGTTGTCTTTATTTATGGGATATAGGATTGCCTCCCTATTCAGCCAACTATCCCCTCACCTTGAAAAAGCTTGCTGTTGTTAAATCTAAGAAGTTCTGCATAGTTTACAAATTCTTAAAATTTAAAATGCTCCATGGTTGGAATTATGCTGTGTAGTTTCTACAGCTATATTTATTATGTGACTGTTAGAGCAGGAATCTACTTTTTCATCTTTTGACAATATTGATTGAAATCTTGTTGTGCAGTTATGCAAATAGTGTAACTTTCAGAGGTAAATTGCCATAAGTTAATACATCTCCATTGCACATCCAGTTATATGGCTCAGTATGCAACTGATAATGTAAACAGAGATTTTTTAATTTATGGGAATTCACTTGCAAAAAATATGCCATTTGCAAATTCAGCTACTGAGAAGAGACAGGAAAAGAAGACTTTTAAAATAGTTGCTGCTCTCAACCCCAACTTCACCAAAGGAAGATGATACCATCTCTTGGAAGATTTTAAAATGAAGGAGAGCATTACTGAATCTTGCCTTCCCTTTAAAAATGGGGAAATGAAATACAGCTTATGGAGTTTTCAGTCTTGGATTCTTTCCTCTGAGATTCCTGCAGGCATACACAGACTTAACTTAAATAAGCATAGAATGAGTTAATTGATTGTTTAAATTTGTGTGCTATCTCATAACAAGTTATGACAAGAACCAGTACTGTTGCTATTAAATTGGGACCCAATAACTAACCTACAGTATGAAAGAGAGTGTAACACAAAATACTATTGAGATTTACGCTAGTTTCAAAATATGTTCTGGCATGTAGTCATGGTGGGGATATGAGAGTGCTATTATTTAGGGAATATGTCGAAAGTACTATAGACGCGCAAAAATAGTTCCACAGTTATTTGTATTCTGATCATTATTAACTAGCAAAATACCTGTCAAGTTTGACAGCTGGGAACGGTCCATCTGTTCTCACATAGGCCAATGAAATTTCCTGGTGAGAGGGTAGTTCATGTTTTTCCCCCAAATTTTACTCTTCCTTTTTCACTGCGCTCCACTCTGCTGTTTATATCACCAACTTTCTACCCCAAGCCCACCTTCTTATCCCCTATTGGTCATTATCATCATCTTAGAACTGCAGAGCTGGAAAGAATTCCATTGAGTCTAGCCCCTGTCAAGGAGGTACAGTGAGGAATTGAACTCCTAGCCTCTGGCTCTGCAGCCAGATACATAAACCACTGAACCATCCAGTAGTTCTGATGTACAGCTAACAGAGTTATGTACATTTGTGTATGGTAGAGCTGCACTGAAGTAGTTGCCAGTATCTTAAGTAATACACTTGGGCAATGCCACAGTTTGCTACATTGCACTAGTTTCACCTCTGTACACTGAGATGCATATAGAAAGGTATGATGTTATCAGAAATCACATGCAATATTTTTAAATACCTCATTGTTGTAGTATGGCCTTCAGCAGACATTTAAAATCTGAGACTATCTTTTCTGAGGGCCTCAGCAGTTTGAAGCTTAGAAGTTTAGGGAAGAACAAGAGCAGATAAAGTACGTTGTGCTGATTTTATGACTTCTAGAGGAAACAGGAAGAGGAATTACAAGTTGTGTAAAAATCCATTGCTTTTAAATGATAATGGATCTCTTTCTACGAGCTACAATATCCTCCGTTGTACCCCATAACGTGAAATTAGTTCAGTCAGCATTTTAACAGAAGCACACAAAGGGTTTGAACACAAATGTTTTCTGCTAGATTACATGTGCAAAATTGGCTTCAAAACTCATTTGTATGCCACATAAGAAATTCCCTTGAGCTTCCAGCATTAGTATCGAGGTTAGCCAGAGGACTGAATATTCAGACTCAGCACATAGTTGATAAGGTAAAATAATAAATGAAGAATGGAAGTACTTATTTTACCAAGAAAATGCTCTATTGCACCTTATAATGCTGTGTTGTACTTGAAATACATTTATTACTATGGTAGATCTATTTTTCTTTTCCAACTAAGAATTATTCTCTATTTTTAAGTGAACCTATCCAAGAGACTGCAGCTGTAAAATCATTTTGAAGAAAAATAATCATATTTGAACAAAGTTTGTCTTAGTCCCATAACATAACATATATCTTTCTCGTGTTGCTTTTATTCATAGATATAGTACAGTAATGCATTTGTATGTAAAGTTGCTAAAGCAGCCTTTCTCAACATGAGATCTTATTTATTTATTTATTTATTTATTGGATTTCTATCTTCTGGATATCCTAGATTACAATTCCCATCCTGCATTTAAATGTTTAATTGTATTAGGATAAACAGTCTGAAAGTACCAGTTTTTAAAAAACTGATGGCTCCACTTCTATGTACATTCAAATGTCATATAATACTGTGTGAGTTGTTGTAGTACTGTCAGCTTTGGCAATGTATGCATTCATAATGAATTTTTCCACCCTCAGAGAGCCTTCAAAATTATTATTATTATTATTATTATTATTATTATTATTATTATTATTATTATTATTATTATTATTATTATTATTATTATTATTGGCAATATTAGAAGAGCATGCACACTGTACTGATATTTAACAGATACGTAGGTTTTTAGTTAAGACTTGTATCTTTTATATAATACCAGTCAATGTTTTTATAATTTTGATTGACTGTGCTTGGTATTTTTGAATAATAATTGATGAGAATTATGAGCATAAAAAAGAAGGAACATTTCAAGCTGTTGGAAGGGTTTAGAGAAGACTGAAGTTTGCATCTCTGTATCCTTATTTGCATCAATGCATATCCTACACATGCCGTCCAGTAGTCAAGTTTAATTGACTTTTTTATAGAACTGAATTCAATGAGGCTTAAGTGGATATAGGAGTGGAAGATAAACATCTAATAAATGATGCCCAAAGGGCAGGAACAAAAACAACAAAACCAAAATTGAGTATTCAATGCAGGAGTGCTATTTTAATGTCTAGCAGTGGGTGTGGAGGAACCCCCCCCCCAAAAAATCACAGCAAGTGTTCACAGCTTGCTGTTCCATGTATTTTTAAGATACGCAGTGACACAGGTTTTGTATCTTTACTCATAAATCTTGCTGTGGTTGATGGGCTTTATTCATCAGTAATTCACATTCCAGCATAAGGAAGGAGGAAGGAAAGTGTACATTTAAGTATTTATGATAGTCTCTGAGGAATAATAACTAATCTGAATCATGGAGGGGAGTGGTCCAGGCTTTGCCAGACTGCTGGGGGTGTGGGAGGTGAACTATATCATTTACATATTGGAGAGAGCAAGAGGCACTGAAGATGGAGGTCTTCCTTCTGTCTTCTTTTGGACTTCCAGCACCTACTGTCCCTTTATTTAGCACAGGCCTTTCTGGGGGCAAGTAGGAATCCATTGTGCATTTCCACTTTATAGGAAGGGTCTTTTTGCCAGCTTCATACTGCACTAGCTGGAATAGAAGGGTCTGTGTTCAGTTGGGTGTCAGTGTTTTAGGCCAGCTTGGTTGCATTGGGTTAATCTGTGGCTGTGCTTACCCTTCATGAGTAAATTGGGATACTTGGATTAATCATTTGACATGATAAGGTTGATTTCAGGTACATTTGGTCACATTTAGTCTTCACTGGGGGTTTGTGTATGAATGTTGTCCAGAGATAGGGTTGGTAAGCACCCATATGCAGTTTTATGGTAGTTGCTGGTTTCCAGGCCTTGCAATTTACAGCTTGGGATTCTGAGGACAAGATAGCAAATGTCCTTTAAGGCATCATTTTATCAACTGCCCAAAGTTGTGAGGCCCTGGGTTTTGATTTTGTTTTGTTATATGGCAATTGTTTGGCCTGTTATATAGCCTGAAACGTCATAACATGGGTGCCTCATGGTTAGGGTTGCCAGATACATGGGTACAAAAAGGAGGACATAGAAAGCCAAAAAGGAGGACAAAGGAGGACGTATTGGGGTGGGTGGGCTCTGTGTGCGGGGTGGGGGGCGTGTCGCTTTTGGAATTAGGTATTGGGGAGAATAGCTCTTTGATCATGGGGCAATACCATGACCATTCAACCTACTCAGTCTTGAAAGGTCAAGACTGGGAAAGTTACATTTTTTGGACTACAAAACTCAGAATCCACTGGCCACTGTGTTTTCTTGTTTTAAAAAGTGTTAAAAAAACAAAAAACAAAACAAAGCAAATCTACATATACACTTACTGGGCTCCCAGGACCAATTGAGACAATCTATTCCTTCCTTTAATGAAGACCCATCCCCCGTGTTTTATTTATTGATTTTTTTATTTTTATACCGCCCATCTGGCTGCCAAGGCCACTCTGGGCAGTTTACAAAAACAGAATTAAACAATAACATAAAAAACAAAATAATCAGCAACGATCAAACAAAATATAAGAGCTACTAAAACAAAGTACACTAAGAAATCACATTAATAAAAGCATAAAAAAGTGAAATAAAAAGTTTAAAAAGTTGTGTGACAGATTTAAAACACTTTATAAAAACCAGGAAAAAAAACAGAAGGCGTGGATTTCTCTCTGCTTGAGAAAGGGTGGAGAAAATGGATTTGGAGAGAGAGAATTTTATACATACACACACACACAATGCTTACTACACTACATATGACAAAGCCATATATGTATATATATAATGTATATATTATATACGTGTGTGTGTCTATATCTATATCTATATATGGCTTTGGATACACACACACACAAAGCCATTTTCTCCACCCTTTCCAATTTCTCAAGATGAGAGAAATCCGCTTGTGTGTGTGTGTGTGTGTGTGTGTGTGTGTGTGTGTGTTCCAGCTCCCACAAGCATGGGGAATAACTCTGCACATGCTTCTGGCTCCTGGACCTGGAAACGCACTCTGCACATGCCCCAGAGTCAGGGGTGTGCGGGGTCAGGGCAGAAGGGGGGGATAAAAGTGCCTCCTCTTCCCTGGCTTTAGGAGGAAGGAGGGACTGGACCGGCCCCTATTTCCCTGGCTCTGAACCGCCCCCCCCCACAACCCCAGACCAGACTCCCCTCCGGCAGAGGAAAGCAAGAAAGAAAGCACACTCACTCCACACCTCTCATGTCCGTTTCCACCCGTCCCTCTCTTGTGCCTTTCTTCCTGCCTTAATTGGAGTTTTCCCTCGTCCTGCTTGCAATCTCCTCCGGGCAGAAGCAGTCATTCACAAGCCCAGCTGTAACCAATCAAGCAGCCTTATCTCCGATCTCTAAAAGAACGGAGGATTTACAAGTGCCCCATGTGCAGCAACCAAGGAAGGTAGCAGGCTTACAGTTTGAGGTTCGGCTGCAGTGGGTGGGGGAGGGGGAGGGGTGGAGATACAAAAGCCGGACATTTTAAAGTTTGTTTTTTTTTGCTTTGCCTGCTGGACGGAGGACATTATCCTGAAAAGGAGGACATGTCCTCCTTTTGCCGGACGTCTGGCAACCCTACTCATGGTTAATTGGTCTAGTATCTTTTTTTGATAGCTAAGGTTCCTGCAGTTTCCATCTGCAAAGAAAGGCTCAACACAGACCTACTGTATTTGTGCTCCATCTATTGATGCTTGCTTTGCACTCATAGTTTAAGGCTTTAGAGTGGCCACTGCTTGAAAATAGCTTCTGCAAGGACTTTGCAATGAGGAACTGAATGCCACTGGAGTTTGCTTTGCACAGATGTAAGCTATAAAGTTAAAGATATGAAATTAAAAAAACTGTCTTGTACAAATGGTTTCATAACAGCTTGAGTAAACTGAAAGTAATGTCTGGATTTCAGCTCATCTTTCTTGTCCTTCTTTCTTCTATATGTAGAATAAAATTTCTTCCTATAGAAAAACATATTTGCGTATAGCCTGTGAACTATTTGCATATAGCCTTTGTCGCGGCTCCGTCTTTGAGGCTTTAATTTTATTCTTGGCCCTCACAAAGACCCAAGCTGCTTCTTCCTCCTCACGCTGCCACCAGATGTTTTATATTAAACATCAATCAATTCCGGGACACACAAGTTATCAAACGCATTCAGTTTATTGATCAGGGTGGGGTTAATGATTGGTTGGAAATAACAGTGTCAATCACAGGAAGTAACTCACGTATATTAACTTGGCTTTATTTAATTCCTTCTATTAATTCAATCTATTTCCCAATCTCTGATTGTCGCGATTTGACCCTTTTTGGATCCCACACCTCTGGCACCTATGTGGCGTTGGACCCACTCGTGCCTTGGTCTGTCCACCTAGACTCAGACCTCAGAGCACACCAGGGCAAAACTAAACTCTTTCCTTTCTTCCACTGCTGCCACCAGGAGATCCCTAGATCCCCATAACTCCTTTAGAAAGAATCAGGTCCACTCTTTAATGAAATAGAAAGATCTTTAGTTTATTTGCTTATTTGTTTCAGTATTATAATATTCAGTTCTATTCCTTCTCCCTTCCAGTCACTGGTCAATCACTTCTCAGATCTCCTACTATATTTTCATTAGTCTAATCACAATCACATAAATCTCTGAACTCTGCTAATCAAACTCCTTCCAAAACTCTGATCTCCCTTCTCCCCCTCAGGCTCTGCCTCTTATACTCTGCCTCTTGGCTCCGCCTCTCAGCAACATAAATATGCATGACCCACTCTAACTAAACCTGAGCCATGACCACATTTAAAGGAGAACGCTACAGACCTCCCCCCTTACTTAGGTTTGTTTGGGAGGGAAACACATTTTTCCTCCTGAACAAACAGGTGCAATTGCTTAAACTTTTTTAAGTTTCTCATAACATTTTACCTTTCACATTTTTACTAAATATCAACCAAATACCTTACCTTATCATTTAATAATCAATACCATACTTTACCTTTTCATCTACTAATCAATAATATACCTTACCTTATCATTTTACAGAATTTACAATCAATACATTTACACAATTAATTACTGGAGAATTCTAGTCCATTTTGGTTCTTTTTGAGAGTTCTTTAAGTCATTCTTCTGGTCTTCTGGACAGCGCATCTGCCACAATATTGTGAGATCCCTTTATGCTCTTTATCGTGAAATCAAAGTCTTGCAGCAAAAGAGCCCATCTCATCAATTTGCTGTTAGTCTTCATGGATCTCAGCCACAGCAATGGCGAATGGTCAGTGCATAAGGTGAATTTTCGCCCCCAGATGTAGGGTTTAAGTCTTTGTAGTGACCATAAAATCGACAGACACTCCTTTTCAATCGTAGCCAGATGTTTCTCCCTCGGCTGCAGTTTCTTACTGATGAACATCACGGGGTGCAGAGTTCCTCCTCCGTCAGCTTGGCACAGCACTGCTCCTAGTCCGATGTTCGATGCGTCAGTGAAGATGGTGAATTCTTGGGTGAAATCAGGTGCGATGAGGACCGGTCCAGTTGTCAACGCCTCCTTCAGCTGGTCAAACGACTGCTGGCACTTAGGTGTCCAACTGATGTTCTCTGGCTCCCTTTTCCGAGTGAGGTCCGACAATGGCGCAGCGATCGCACCGAAGTGAGGGATGAACCTCCGATAATAGCCCGCCAGACCTAAAAAGGAACGGACTTGCTTCTTTGAAGTGGGGTTTGGCCACTTGGCAATCGCCTCAACCTTAGAGTCCAGGGGTTTGATAACTCCTCCACCCACCAAATGTCCAAGATATTTAAGCTCCAAATCTCCAACATGACATTTACTGGCTTTTACCGTTAAGCCGGCTTCCTGGATTCTTTGAAGCACTAGGCTTAAATGCTCCTTGTGCTCAGCCCATGTTTGACTGAAAATACCTATGTCATCCATGTAAGCTACAGTGAAATTGCCCATGCCCTGTAAGGTCCAGTCTATTAGTCTTTGAAAGGAAGCAGGACCATTCTTTAACCCAAATGCCATGACCCGGAATTCGAACAACCCTAGGGGACTTCGAAAAGCGGTCTTCTCCTGATCCTCAGGGTGCATCGGAATTTGCCAAAACCCTTTGGTCAGATCGATGCATGTGATGAAATTGCATCTACCTATGAGCTCAATTAAGTCATCCAGGCGTGGCATGGGATAGGCATCTGCCTTGGTGACATGGTTTAATTTGCGGTAGTCCACACAGAATCTAATGCTACCATCCGGCTTGTCAATAAGTACTATGGGTGCAGCCCAGGGACTCTCTGATGTGGTAATTATCCCTGCCTTCAACATCTCCTGGACCTCCCGTCGTACTTTCTCGACATAATCCCCAGTGATCCTATAAGGGGTAACAGCTATGGGGCTGGCATCCCCAGTGTCAATTCGGTGGACTACTCCTTTGGCCTTTCCAGGTTTGTTAGTGAAGAGGGTGTGATACTTCTGCATTATCTCCAATACCTCTTCTCTCTGCAGTGGGGTAAGGGAGTGGCCTAGATTTACCTCCTCGGGATTAAATTGTCGTTCCCCTCTCCCTTCCCAGCACATGAGTTCTTCCTTATCGCTAGGGTCCTCTCTAATAGCGTATAGGGTCCATTGATTTCTTCGGTAATAGGGTTTGATCATGTTAACATGTACTACCTTGCGACCCTCATCCCCTTTCTGGATTACATAATTTATATTATTCATTTTTGAAATTACCTTATAGGGACCCTCCCAAGCTAATTGTAGCTTGTGTCCTCTGACTGGCCTGAGCAAGAGAACTTCCTCCTCCGGCCCAAAAGTTCTTTCACGGGCTTTCTTATCGTACCATGCCTTCTGTTTAGCCTGGGCAGCCCTCAAATTCCTCCCAGCCAACTCCAGAGAACGTTGCAAGGTGTTTTGCAACTTATATACATATTCGACTACTGACTCTGGGTCATTTTCTCTGTGGTCTTCCCAATTCATGCGGAGCAAATCTAAAGGTCCGCGCGCCTCTCGTCCTAGCAGTAACTCAAAAGGACTAAATCCCGTGCTCTCTAGAGGGATGCTCCTAGAAGCATATAGTAAGGGTTGTATTTTGCAGTCCCAATCATTTGGGTTCTCTGCTACATACGCCTTAATCATGCGCACTAAAGTGCCATTGAATTTCTCAACTAGCCCGTTGGTCTCTGGATGATATGGAGTCGAATTGATTTGGGTAATTCCACAAGCCTTCCATAACCTTTTGATCAGTTTGGATGTGAAACTCATTCCCAAATCGCTGACTATCTCGCTGGCAAATCCCAATCGGCTCATGTAATTGATTAGGGCATCTGCCACGGTGTCAGTTTCCATGTTGCGCAAAGGAATTGCCTCGGGATATCTAGTGGCAAAATCCATTATGGTCAAGATGTATTTATTTCCCCTACAGGTGGCATTAGGTAAAGGACCCACTAGATCAATTCCCAGCCTTTGGAACGGTGTAGAGATGACTGGCAGAGGACATAATTTGGCTTTGGTCCTGTCCTGCCCAGTCCCTCGTCTCTGACAGACATCACACGTTTTGCAAAAACAAGTAATCTGTTTGCCCATACCTGGCCAAAAGAAGTTCTGGCCAACCCGTCTTTTGGTTCTGGTGATCCCCATGTGAGCTCCAAATAAACTGCTGTGAGCTTGATTAATGATTTTCTCCCTGTATTTACTAGGGACCACTAATTGCTTTCGGGGTTCCCCTTTTCCTCGGTATGGAGTAGCTAACGTTTCCCTGTACAGAAGGTCTTTGGTTAAGCTAAAGCTCTCAGGGCACTCAGGAGACAGTACAGTGGGAGTCCTGGCAGCTTCAAAGCAAACTCCCAAGCTAATGTCCTCTCCTTCTGCTCCTGGGCAAAATTGTTATTTGTTTTGGGATTCTGTAGTAGCATGAGTTCTGCCTCAGCCCTATCATCAAGCTGGGTTGCCACGGTAACTGCTCCACCTAGGCCTCTCTCTGCTACAGTATCGGTTTGAGCTGCAGAGGGTGAGTTTTGACCCCCCTTTGAGCGGGTAAGCACTAACGCA
Organism: Intellagama lesueurii; assembly: GCA_037013535.1. Taxonomy (NCBI): domain Eukaryota; kingdom Metazoa; phylum Chordata; class Lepidosauria; order Squamata; family Agamidae; genus Intellagama; species Intellagama lesueurii. The sequence goes on along the minus strand of JBAJHW010000003.1, from coordinate 49,018,158 downwards.
CTCTTGACATGCTCTATTAAATCCCAACCAAGGAGAAAAGCTGCTGGTATTTCATCTGACACAGCTACTTGCCACTTTCCAGACCAATTCTGGTATTCTACTGGTATCTCAGCCACTTTTAAAACCACGGGTTCCTTCCCAATTCCCTTTAAAGACATTTCTCTGCCAGGAATAATGTCATCCTGGGCTACTAGATCGGAATGGACAATGGAGATTTGAGATCCTGTATCTCTTATTGCAATGTACTTCTTTCCTTTCACAACTATCTCTTCACCTGCGTTTCTGAGAAGGGTCTGGTCATTGCTGATATAGAAACAATGGACTACTTGGGCTATAGGAATATCTTCCTCCTCATGGTCAGTAGAAGTGGTGGTGGTTATGGGATCAGGTCTCTGTCTACTATTTTCCTCCCCTGATTCCACTTGCTTGACACAATACACCTTTTTGGTTAGAGAATCATTTCTCTGCAAGTTGGGGTCTGGTTGCCTACACTGGAATTGTAAGTGGCCTGGTTGCCCACAGTTAAAACATTTAAAATTCCTTTTGTCATTCTGAGGTACTTTGGCGAACCGTGCCTCAGGGTTTGAGGTTTTTGGCGGGCTAGCCCTTGGCAACTTCGGGGAAGTCCCGCCCTGACCTTCTCTCTCAGGATTCCTGCTGAGGTAATTTTTATTAAAAGGCTTTTTATAGTTATTGTCCCAGTTTGGTTTATTTACTCTCAGCTCTGAAAATCTAGGGTTCCTGTAAGCATTAATCAAATCAGTTTGTTCTCCCGCTTCCCATAAATTTTTAGGATTCTTGTCCCTTACTAAATACCGTAGTTCTCCAGGTAATAGGGAGTAAAACTGTTCTAGCCCAATTAAATCCTTCAACTGTTCTAAAGAAGTGATCTCCTCTCTTTCAATCCACTTTTCCAGAGTCTGCGCCAATCTAGCTCCCAACTGAGAGTACGATTCATCCTGCTTTTTAGAGAGAGAGCGAAATTTCCGCCTCAGGTGTTCAGAGTTCAGACAAAATCTTGAATAAACCATCTTTTTATATGCCTCAAAATCTCTTGCCTTCTCGGGATTCATCTGGGCATATATTTCTGCCAGATCTCCGCTAACCTGCGCTCTTAAAACCATCATTCTATCTTCATTTCTGATTTCAAAGTCATTGCAGGTGCGTTCAAAAGCAATGAGGAAGGATTCAGGACAGTCCCCTCTTTTGTACTGGGGAAACTTCTTCAAATCTATCTTTGACAGGATTCCACCTCCCCCACTGTTGTTATTATTACAGTTATTGTTTAGAGTAGAAATCTCTAGCTGTCTCATCTGTAGTTGAAAATCCATTTCCTTTTCTCTTCTTCTCTCCTCTTGCTCAGCCTGTCTGGCTTCCTGCTCAAATTGTCTGGCCTCCTGCTCAGCTCTGAGCTGTAGTTCCTTAAATTTAAATTCCCGTTCCAGTTTCCATCTCTCAAATTCTTGAGGGCTTAATTCCTTATGTCCCTCTGAGGTAACCTTGAGAACTATTTTCTCTTGGTCTCCCTCCAATTCCTGAGGCAACTCTTCAGACTCAGGACTCCCCCTTGTGGCGCGTTTGGGAGGCATCTTTTCCTTTTTGTTTATCTTTCTCTGAGGTGATTAGAGCAGCGTTCACAAATTTTTTAAAAGGACCTGTTTTTCTTATTTTACTTCCAGTTACTGATATAAATTTTTCAAGCCTTTTCTTTTAGTACTTTCCCTCAGATCTGCTATGACCTGGCTTCTGCCTTATCCACAGCGCTCTCCTATCTCAGAGCCTGGGATTTTACAGTAAGCCCTCTGATCCTCAGATCCTGAGGTAAACTCAGAAATTCCCTCTCAGAGAATTCAAGCCTTTTCCTTAGGTTCTCTCCCTCAGATCTGCTATGACCTGGCTTCTGCCTTATCCACAGCGCTCTCCTATCTCAGAGCCTGGGATTTCACAGCAAGCCCTCTGATCCTCAGATCCTGAGGTAAAACTCAGAAATTTCCTCACAGAGTCGTTCCCTATCTTAGACCCCCCTGATCTGGGTTCTGAGGCCCCGCTACTAAGCTTTTCCCAAAAGCTCTAGCAGGAACCAAACCTCATTGCCACAGATCCTGTCTAAAAGGTACCCTTGACTCAATAATCTCTTTTATAAAGGCTTCCCTGGATTATTTCAATAGGCTTCACTGGATTATTTCAATAGGCTTCACTGGATTACTTCGTATCCCACCGCTGCCACCAATGTCGCGATTTGACCCTTTTTGGATCCCACACCTCTGGCACCTATGTGGCGTTGGACCCACTCGTGCCTTGGTCTGTCCACCTAGACTCAGACCTCAGAGCACACCAGGGCAAAACTAAACTCTTTCCTTTCTTCCACTGCTGCCACCAGGAGATCCCTAGATCCCCATAACTCCTTTAGAAAGAATCAGGTCCACTCTTTAATGAAATAGAAAGATCTTTAGTTTATTTGCTTATTTGTTTCAGTATTATAATATTCAGTTCTATTCCTTCTCCCTTCCAGTCACTGGTCAATCACTTCTCAGATCTCCTACTATATTTTCATTAGTCTAATCACAATCACATAAATCTCTGAACTCTGCTAATCAAACTCCTTCCAAAACTCTGATCTCCCTTCTCCCCCTCAGGCTCTGCCTCTTATACTCTGCCTCTTGGCTCCGCCTCTCAGCAACATAAATATGCATGACCCACTCTAACTAAACCTGAGCCATGACCACATTTAAAGGAGAACGCTACACTGATCTCTCATCTATCTCAATCAATCCCCTTCTCAAACCTCTGATCTCAATCACTCCTTTTCTCAAAACCCCTGATCTGATCTCCCTTCAGACTCCTCCTTTTGTACCCCTCCTTCTTTCCTGACTCCGCCTTCCGTCTTCCTCATTGGCTCTCCTGCCAAGGTTCCACTGTGACGGACAGGTGACGACTGGGGTAACCGCTACACTGACCTTCACTCTATTCTTTTGACTGTAACAGAATTTTCAAAAGCTCAGTTTTTCTACTCTGCATACCCACTTTAACTTCTTGTTTTGTACTGCATATCTCATGCTTTCTCTTCTTAATAGTGCCCATAATAATAATCTTAGGACTTTAGAGCTGGAAGGACCATATGGATCATTGACTCCAGCCCCTATCAATGAGGCACAGAGCAAAATTGAACTCCCAACCTCTGGCTCTGCAGCCAGATACCTAAATCTCCAAGCTATCCAGCAGTTATAATAATGTCTCTGGAAAACATCTTGTCAGTCTTCCTGCCATTCAGTTTATGAAAAGATATTTTATAATCCATAGCCATTTCAGATTTGTATAAACAAACAAACATGAAATATCCTCTGAGGATGTTAATAAATGAATGTGCTAGTTTATTGTCAGCTACAATGTGCCTGCCATCTTTACGGGGGTGGCCGGATTCATAAGCCTCTATTTCAAGGAGCATGTCACACTCCCTTCTCTTGGATGCCACTGTCAGACCTTCCTTTGCCTTGTCACTTGACTGTTCAGGCAATGGTGTCTTTAAATCACTATAGAATAAGCATGTTTAACTACAGAATAATCTTCTCTTAGTCCCTCTCTTCCTCTTTAGCTGCTCCTACACTATGTGTTTGTATAGTTGCTCCTTCACTCAGGCCTTTGTAACACCCTCCACATAGCCAGCCCTCAGGCACAGAACTCAGTGCCACTCAGATTAAATAGAACTAATAAGGTTTTATTAAAGTAACAGTATTGAAACTGTTTAAAAATTAGTTTGTTTATTCCTAGGCTTTAACTTCATTTAGCACAATCCTTCATTCTCTCTATCACCTCTCTTCCCTCTCAGTCTGTCTCAGGGCTCTACATTTACATTATAAACAGGATTTGAACTGGGTCTAGCAAGATTTAATTTATTTTTTTTCAAAGATGTCTATATGATGTGCAAGAAAACTCTGTGTTTTTCCCATGAGACTCATATTTTTCTCTGTGTGTTTTTAACTCCTCTGCCAGCAGCCATTTATTTTAACTTCGTTAAAACGCGTGGTTTTATGAACCAACTTGTCCAGTGTGCACACCTCTGTCATGGAAAACTGGTCCCCATTTTATGTCACCGTGCTAGTTCTCTCTCTCTCTCTCTCTCTCTCTCTCTCTCTCTCTCTCTCTCTCTCTCTCTCTGTGTGTGTGTGTGTGTGTGTGTGTGTGTGTGTGTGTGTAAGAGAGAGAGAGAGAGAGAGAGAGAGAAGGGCTGTCCAATATTGAGGGAGGCAAATGGGAAAGCCCAAGGCTCAGGGTTCGTGGAGAGAAGAGCTGCCTTTGGGCAAAAAAGTGACTCTGAGACACAGATACTCATGGATCCACATGATTTTGATGTAGGATCGCTCCCAAACCACTCTCAATCATAGGCACCATCTCTGCCCACAGTTTCGACAGTGGCTTGGAGATGATCCCATGATCATGAAGATTCATGCTTGGATCAGTGTTTTTGTCCCACTGCAAAACCAGGCACTCTTCATTTCTGTAGATACAAATGGGACTTATGATTTGACAATGTTTGGGGGCAGATCCATGAGGATCTATGCTTGGATCTCTCTTTCCCTGCGAGGACAGGGCAGATTGGTGCAGGACAAAATCTCAAATGCAAAACTTTTCTCAAGAGAACACACACACTGATCCCAATACCATGTAACTAGCACGTGATTTCTAAATTAATTCCATTTAGAAAGGAGCTTATTGCAAAACAAATGTAAACAAGCCCTTAAACTGCTTTCTTCCTCAGACTCCAACCACGACCCCCAGGATGTGACTCTGGATATATTGTCAGTGAAATGAATCTATTGTTATAATAAATATGTTGTGGAAAGTATTAATAATTTTTAAAAAATTGGCTGTAGGGAAGTTGGAAAGGGCATAAGATTCATCTACTGATGGAGATGCCCATTTGAATCCCTGTCTGCTATCTGAACTCTGAGATTTGCTAGGAAATTCTCCCAGCAGAATGATCGTGCTGGCTAAGATTTGTAGACAGAAGAGCAAAAAAAAAAAAAAAAAAAAAAAGGAAGGTAGACCAAGGGAAGTGCTAGTCATGCCAGTTCCAAATCTTAGGCCAAGGTAAGTGTAGTCCTTAATAATCTCCAATATCTGTTGGGTTCCATATTGTTTCATCTGGGTTAGTGACGATTCAGCTAGCCTTCAAGTGAACCAATTGTTCCTAAGTAGCCTAACACTGGCCTTCCATGCATAATGGATATAGTAATAATCATGTTCTAAAATAAAGGCAAAAGCACAATCGCTTAAAAGTACTGTGGTACCTGTAAAACGGATGGATTCTATTTTGCTATGAACTTTCGTGGATTACAATCTACTTCTTTAGAAACAAGGGGAACAATATACCAGGGACACAGGTTTATATTCAATTCTTTAAACAAACAAACTGTGTACAGATTTGTTAGTTGACATTTGGGTTTTCCTTCATTTTCTCACATGGTTTTCTTTAATTCATATTTATTATGTTATGGTACTAAAATGTAATATATCATTCATAACATGACAATGTAACATTTTGTTATGTTATTTATTTGGGGAAGGAAAAAAACAGACCTTAGATTTGTATTCTATTCACTCTAAGACTTGAGCACACTGAAGAATAAAAGTAGAAATGCATTTGCCTTGTATGTCGGTTATTGCGATTTTTGAAAAAATCTTTTTCCTAACCATCTTAAATCTATTTGCAGACTTTTCAGACCTCCATAGTTCCCATTAGAGGACTCATTTATTGTCACCAAACCTTTGTAGATTCATTCTCTACCCCGATTCCCCCAAATTCTGTCCCAGTTCACTTCTTTTTATTGTGCTTCTATTGCTATACTGATGTAATTTCATTTCCCTTTATGACCATTATGAAGACTTGGTGTTCACCTTTTGTGTAGCTATTCTTTCTCTGTATTTTTCAAAAGGGTACGTGATGATCTTCCTGCATACCCTATTAATGAATAATAGCCTTGAATTGCCACCTTTTAAAGGGTCACTGTTTTCATCACATGTACCTGTATAGCTGTACTCCTACAAAATAATCATTTTTAAATGATTTAAAATGGTGTCTGCAGCTTGCATTTTTGAACTCATCTTTGAGAAGCAAACCAGACACGGACATCTGCCAAGAATTTTTGGGAGTCTTGTGTATTTTTTTCCTTGCACTGTTCACAGTATATTGGTGCACAGCCTGAGGAAGTCTTGCTTAGGCTGAAAGCGAGCTAGTTGTTCAATTTTTAGAGGTCCAATAAAGGTATCATCTGCCCCTGTCTTTAAAATAATGTTACCTTCATTTATCATTTTATATCTAATAGGCCAGATCCAGTATTATGGACTAAAGATGGTGGAGAATTACCAGATCCAGAAAGAATGATTGTCAATGGTAGGGAGCTAATCATTAATGTCCTAAATAAAACGGACAATGGTACATATCGATGTGAAGCAGAAAATTCCATTGGCCTAAACAGCGCAGAGTATGTTCTGATTATACATGGTAAGTACCTTCTTCTCTATCATTTAAATAATAATGTGCATTGACATATGCTTTGATTAATTTATTTGGCTTTATTCAATATTACTTTCACCCTACCTTTTTAAAATTGGCTGCATTAATTTCCAGGCTGCTTGCTAAAACTAAATATCAGGAGATAATTTTTAAAATATGCTTGGAGGAAACTATTTTCATTATTTGATTGAGTAATGGAGAACATACCTAATTGCAAGTTGAACAAAATATATTGCTATGTTTCTAACAATGGACTCAATGTATTTTTCATATTATTAGGTTGCTAACATAAAGTATCTTGGGAAGGAAACGTTTTGGATGGGAAATACAAAAACTACAAATGCAAAGATAATGGTGTTAGTTGGTCCAACTAAAATTATTGCACAGTGTTTAAGGTTACAAGTTCTCCAGAACTCTTCATCAGTTAGGTGGGAAAAATTAAAGGAGATGAAGAAGCAGTGAAGTCCTGGAACGTGGCTAAATCTTGTAGCTTTGAGTCCTGGGGTTCATCTCAGTTCCAAGATAGTTCCAAGATGGAGATTGCAGACTGATTGAATCAGCACTAGGTTTGCAGATACCAGATTGGTTCCACTTCCTGATATAACATACAACAGGAAGTCCTGTATTTCACCTAAGGCAAGATACCGATCGCTGAATTGTACCTGTGTTGGAGACTCACCATTACTTATCCATCCCCATCCCTATTGCTAGATATAACGGCTGCAACATCTGGCCAAACCTTTGGACTTCCCTGTTTCTTCCCTACCTCCTATTTTGTTTCCACTTAGCCTATAACTCTACAATACTATGAACAAGTGCTAAGCATTTTGAGACCTACTTTTCTCTGCCTAAAGTATCTAGAATTTACGATTCTAAAAATGCAGGCCTTAAATGGCTTTTTCTGTTTGAAAGGATCACTCTGCCCACATCTGCGAAGGAGAATGCTGTTCTTTGCCATGGCATGAGGGCTTCCAAGTATATGGTGGTGATTCAGATTTCTGGTGATTTCTCATTAGCTGTATAAAATCTCATAAACTTTTCCGCATGAGACAGAATTCAAATATCTAATTTTTTTAGATTTAGGAAAAGTTTAGGGAAATCAAGCAATTTGTTCTAAATATTTATGAATATTTAGAATAGAATAGAATAGAATTTACTTTATTGTCCTTGTACTTCCGTACAACGAAATTAAATGCCATCTCCAGTACACATAATGATAAAACACACAAGAACATAGCATCCATAACATGAAAACGTAGCACATTACATATAAAACACATCCCTCTCATCCACATCCTTCACATTCAATTTCCCATCACACAACACATTAATATTGCACTATACAGTGGAATTCAATATAGCTGCTGCTCTGGGATAGAAACTGTTTTTGAACCTATTTGTCTTTGTTTTAATTATCCTATACCGCCTACCAGATGGTAACAATTGAAAGAGGGAATGGCCCGGGTGTGATGGATCTTTGAGAATATTTTGGGCTTTCTTAAGACACCAGGAATTATAGAGATCTTCCAAAGATCTTCCAAACAGTTATTTATCATAAATGTTGTAGCTAATTGAGGGAAACATAGGAAGACATGGGAAATGGAACTCATGATCCAATTAGGAAAGAATAGGCTGTTTGTTTCATTGCAGTGTATTCCTAAACCTTCTTAATCTAGAACCCTGCATGTCTTTTTTTTTCTGAGTTACTGCATTTAAAGGTGGTGAAGGGGATAGTTGGATGCAAAAACCACATGGTTAGGAAGTAGTGTGTTAATTTACTTTTGTAAGTACTTCGAGAATTTGTGTTTGGTGGTTCGAGACTATTATATGGAGAATTTTCAAGATTGCCAGTGGCATGTTTCACAAGGTAGCTGGTTACCGTTATGCATTTTGTTCACATTTACTTGAAGTGACTCTACACAATTTTTATTAGTCTTTTTTGTCTCTGTTGTTGAATTGTAAAAACCATCCCATGGATTAATGCTGTTCATGCTACTGGATAAGTGCCATGAAATTTATCATAAATTTACCTAGGATTAGGAATTTAGGTAATGATAGGTTCATTGAAATTGTGAGGATTTATTTGTTGTTGTTTAGTCGTTTAGTCGTGTCCGACTCTTCGTGACCCCATGGACCAGAGCACGCCAGGCCCTCCTGTCTTCCACTGCCTCCCGAAGTTTCGTCAAATTCATGTTGGTTGCTTCGATGACACTGTCCAACCATCTCATCCTCTGTCGTCCCCTTCTCCTCTTGCCTTCACACTTTCCCAACATCAGGGTCTTTTCCAGGGAGTCTTCTCTTCTCATGAGATGGCCAAAGTATTGGAGCCTCAGCTTCAGAATCTGTCCTTCCAGTGAACACTCAGGGTTGATTTCCTTCAAAATGGATAGGTTTGTTCTCCTTGCAGTCCAGGGGACTCTCAAGAGTCTCCTCCAGCACCACAATTCAAAAGCATCAATTCTTCGGCGGTCAGCCTTCTTTATGGTCCAGCTCTCCTTCCATACATCACTACTGGAAAAACCATCGCTTTGACTATGCGGACCTTTGTCGGCAAGGTGATGTCTCTGCTTTTTAAGATGCTGTCTAGGTTTGTCATTGCTTTCCTCCCAAGCAGCAGGTGTCTTTTAATTTCGTGGCTGCTGTCACCATCTGCAGTGATCATGGAGCCCAAGAAAGTCAAATCTGTCACTGCCTCCATATCTTCCCCTTCTATTTGCCAGGAGGTGATGGGGCCCGTGGCCATGATCTTAGTTTTTTTTATGTTGAGCTTCAGACCATTTTTTGTGCTCTCCTCTTGCACCCTCATTAAGAGGTTCCTTAATTCCTCCTCACTTTCTGCCATCAGAGTGGTATCATCTGCATATCTCAGGTTGTTGATATTTCTTCCGGCAATCTTAATTCCGGCTTGGGATTCATCCAGTCCTGCCTTTCGCATGATGTATTCTGCATATAAGTTAAATAAGCAGGGAGACAATATACAGCTTTGTCATACTCCTTTCCCAATTTTGAACCAATCAGTTGTTCCATATCCAGTTCTAACGGTTGCTTCCTGTCCCACATATAGATTTCTCAGGAGATGGATAAGGTGGTCAGGCACTCCCATTTCTTTAAGAACTTGCCATAGTTTGCTGTGGTCCACACAGTCAAAGGCTTTTGCGTAGTCAATGAAGCAGAAGTAGATGTTTTTCTGGAACTCTCTGGCTTTCTCCATAATCCAGCGTATGTTAGCAATTTGGTCTCTAGTTCCTCTGCCCCTTCGAAATTCAGCTTGTACTTCTGGGAGTTCTCGGTCCACATACTGCTGAAGCCTGCCTTGGAGGATTTTGAGCATCACCTTGCTAGCGTGTGAAATGAGTGCAATTGTATAGTAGTTGGAGCATTCTTTGGCACTGCCCTTCTTTCGGATTGGGATGTAGACTGATCTTTTCCAATCCTCTGGCCACTGCTGAGTTTTCCAAGCTTGCTGGCATATTGAGTGTAGCACCTTAACAGCATCATCTTTTAAGATTTTAAATAGTTCCACTGGAATGCCATCACCTCCACTGGCCTTGTTGTTAGCCATGCTTTCTAAGGCCCACTTGACTTCGCTCTCCAGGATGTCTGGCTCAAGGTCACCAACCACACTATCTGGGTTGTCCGGGACATCCAGATCTTTCTGGTATAATTCCTCTGTGTATTCTTGCCACCTCTTCTTGATGTCTTCTGCTTCTGTAAGGTCCCTACCATTTTTGTCCTTTATCATGTCCATCTTTGCACAAAATGTTCCTTTGATGGCTCCAATTTTCTTGAACAGATCTCTGGTTTTTCCCTTTCTATTGTTTTCCTCTATATCTTTGCATTGTTCATTTAAGAAGGCCCTCTTGTCTCTCCTTGCTATTCTTTGGAAGTCTGCATTCAATTTTCTGTCACTTTCCCTATCTCCCTTGCATTTTGTTTCCCTTCTCTTCTCTGCTATTTGTAAGGCCTCGTTGGACAGCCACTTTGCTTTCTTGCATTTCCTTTTCTTTGGGATGGTTTTTGTTGCTGCCTCCTGTACAATGTTACAAGCCTCCATCCATAGTTCTTCAGGCACTCTGTCCACCCAATCTAGTTCCTTAAATCTGTTCTTCACTTCCACTGTGTACTCATAAGGGATTTGGTTTAGATTATACCTGACTAGCCCAGTGGTTTTTCCTACTTTCTTCAGTTTAAGCTTGAATTTTGCTATAAGAAGCTGATGGTCAGAGCCACAATCAGCTCCAGGTCTTGTTTTTGCTGACTGTATAGAGCTTCTCCATCTTTGGCTGCAGAGAATATAATCAATCTGATTTCGGTATTGCCCATTTGGTGATGTCCATGTGTAGAGTCGCCTCTTGTGTTGTTGGAAAAGAGTGTTTGTGATGACCAGCTTGTTCTCTTGACAGAACTCTATTAGCCTTTGCCCTGCTTCGTTCTGAACTCCAAGGCCAAACTTACCTGTTGTTCCTTTTATCTCTTGACTCCCTACTTTAGCATTCCAGTCCCCTAGAATGAGAAGAACATCTTTTTTGGATTTATTACCTATGTTTAATGTTTTAAAATTAAATTAAAGAAAACTAGCAAATATTATTATCTCATAACACATGCACACACACTTCCATTATCCGCAGACAATTTGGAAACAATTCTTTGGAATGTCTGGTGTAATATGCTCGTGATATATGTGAGATATATTAATTTATTCCTTTTGGAAAGTTTATTTAGTTATATGCTATGTTTTACTTAACAAATGATACAGGAGTGCTCTAAAAAAAAGATCCCTTCTAACATATCACACAGTTCAAGACAAAAACCAACAAAGTAACAATTACTTTAAAGCCACATATGTGCTAGTTCCCAACTTCACCATGCTCCAGCTGACTCAAGCAACAGAACTCAGGAAAGGATTATAAAGATGTTGGTAGGAGTTCACATATGAAACATGTTATCTGATGTCACCAGCAGTGAAAAGCAAGTTTAGCCTTCCAGGGTTATACCTGTATTTCCTTCCAATACAAGGGAATAGTTGCAGTATATTCCTTTGATAGAAAATTAAACCACTGCTCTTGGGGAGAATACTCTATTAATGATTAAACCTGCACAGCATTTATTATATATTTATTTAAGAAATCTATGTCCTACTTTTCTGTCCCAGAAAGGAATAACTGAAAATGGTTCTCAAAATATAAAACTAAGTGCAATAATTAAAACTCGTCTAAGGATGTGCTGCACACACGCCCATCGGTAGCATACAGCCCTTCTCTGCACATGATCTAAACCCACATGACAACTTCTTCTTTTTTTCTTTCATTCTTCCATTCATTTTTTTTCTTTTTTGCTCTCAAAATGATTTTAAAGGCAGAGCACTATGAATAAACTCTGATGAAGGAAAAAAGTTAAAGGTTTTTAGGAAGAAGTGCACATTTTGCTAAGCATTTTGAGACCTACTTTTCTGTACCATTGTACAGTAGGTATTTTGGATAGATGACTGTCTCATGAGCTTCTGTCTCCCATTTTTTTTAACTTGTCAGTTCCTTGCACCCAATAGATTTGATTATCAAGCTCAATGGGAATCAGAGATATGCTTCATTATCAAGATTATTTTGTGATGGTTAAGTTTGATTATTTTGTACTCTGTGCTGGCACATCTTTCTTATTATCTAGTTGAAAGCTGGCCTTGCTGACATTTTTCCATAATGGATAGTGGAGCTTATCCTTAATTAAATTTCTGCAAATATAGATATTAAACCACAGAGAGTAATTGCAGAAATATATATTTAAGTTCAGTAACACTGTAGGTCTTCTGAAATATTCTGTGCTGAATATTCTGGTTTTTAAAAGCCAGTGTTTAGCACTCTTTGAGATCAAATGATCCTTCAGTATAGCTGATTAGAATGATAATCTCAGACAATTTCCTGTTCTTACTTTTGAGTGATGAGATTAGATGTATAGCTTTATGAAGTGCACCAAGTTGGAGAGGAATCCCCTTCCCCCGTTCTTATTTTGCAGTTTCAAAATTGAAGCAAGGGTTAGGCCGTTTAATAGAGGGCATATATTTCCTTATCTTCATTTTGCACAAAAATTATCTCTACCATTTAATATATTCCTCCAGTGCAGTCTTAATAATCAGCATGGTTGGGTAAGGGAATTTATGATAGTCTTTTCCCCCCTTGTGAGCTCAATTTAAGAGGACCAAGCACAACAGAATGAAGGTAATTTCTTTTCAAATTATGCCAAGAACATTTATTGGGGTTAGGCAGAGTTGGGACTACACATCTTACATTATCATTTTGTTGTTGGACACATAACATTACATTGGAAAGCAGAGTTTATTCGGATTATGTGTTGTGCTTTGCAAATTTTGTTATTTCCTTCCCTTTTCTTTTCAATAGTTTCTCCTTTGTCCTAAAGCTTTCCATGTTTGACTGCTCATACTCATTGAACTTGGAGTTTTTCAGTTTCAGAGATGCATTTATCAGCAAAGGTTGTAAAACAAAAGCTGAGAAATATATCAGCTTGATACTGTTGACATTTTAAAACTTTTTTTAATTAAAATGTATTTCATATGAAAGGCAGCATTCTGCAGTCTTGATTTTAATATCTGAACACCTTACATTTGAACATATATATATATACGTTAGAACAGCCCCAAAGATAAGAAGATAAGAAAAGTGAGGAATCAAACCAGACACCTATCTAGTTTATGGTTTTGCTGCCACAGGGCCAGCAAGGTAAGTGCAAGAAACCCACAAGCAGACAAGGAATGCAACTACATCCTCCAACTGTTATTTTCCAGTAGTTGGTCCTGAGAACACTGTTGCCTGCAGTAGTGAAGGGAATCTATATTCAGTACCATATGACTTAGTGCTGGCTGGATCTGGCTGCAGAGCCAGAAGTTGGGAGTTTGATTCCCCACTGTGCCTCCTGGGAGAAGAGTCAGTCTGTGTGGCCTTGGGCAAGTTGTACAGTCCCTTCTGAATACTCTCTACCTGGAAAAACCTGAGAAGGATCACCATAAGCCATAATTTACTTGACGGTGCATGATGATGATAATGATACAGTTTAATAAATCTCTGGGACACCCTTTGCTTCTTATCAGCTTCATCCATTGGCTGTCTATCCAAATGTAATAAAGTGTGCTGCTGCTTATAAGTATACTGTCCCATTGTGTTTAAAGTACTCTCTGAGAGTTTTAAAACGGTTAGAAGAAAATTCAACTGAGTATATTATGGGTGTCACTATGTAGCATGGAAGACTTGTTGAGGTAAAAGAGAAATTTGTTCATAAATGAATGATGTGTCTTTGATTTTTCTGGCTTCATCAATAACTCCAAATGTAAAGGAAATTGATTTACCGGGGAGGAAGTTCCTCTTCTTCTTCTCAGAAAGTGAGGAAGTTAGAATAGGATCTGTCCTACATTTTGTTTTGTTTCTTTAGTTTGTGTTTTAATATTTGCACACATTTTCCACATAATGATCTTACTTATTTTCAATCGCAACAGTTTTTCTTCCTTCCAGCTTTCATTATCAAGTACTTTGGATTCACCTATCTGTCTTTTATTCCTTTCCCTGTGAACACTTCTCTCTGTGGAGCCCTATCTGCTAATTCCCTCAATTTCCAAAGTTATCTTCAAAACTCAGGAGAGATTTAGACAGCTTTAGTGCAAGCAGAGGCTTGACTTAAATGAAAATGTGTAGTTTATCATAATTAGAGATTAAGAGTAAGCATAGTGTTTATTCATATTAATTATACAAACAACGTGATGCTTTAATTGGGGCAGTCTAAAAATAAAATTATGGGGAAATCTCTTTCACAGTATCAAAGTATAGAGTACTTTGGTTTGATATTCTCCTTATGGTGACTTAAATCAGTACAAGTATCAGCGGAGCTAAATCTTCCATAGCAAAATCCTACTTCTCTTCTTGGAAGTATATTTGGGGATCCAATATCTCCTATGTGGCTAGGTTTTCATCATGCCACCTGCACCCATTTGTATCATTATCCAACCAAAATCTCAACTTTCATTTTAAAAAGCAAGTGTCTAGGATTAATAGAACCAAGGAACACAATGTGTAGAACTACTTCATTTAATCATTTTGTGAGAAAATAGGCTCTGCCTATATTTTTAGCCAATGGGTGAACTTGCAGTTATGACTGACATTTAGAACTGTGGCAATTTAAAATGATCAGATGTGTATTCCTTTTGTGCTCAGTTCATAGAACAAACTTCCTGCCCATTTTTGAAACCATATTTTTGGCCTATTGCTATCCATTGAAAACAACTGGGAAAGCCAGAATATTGTATATTCTACAGTAGTGTAACTCTCATTGAGCAATATCATTTCAAGCTCATGAGAAAAGATAGAAGCAAAGACAGGAAGGAATTTACCGTTTCTAACTCAGGACTTAGTGACTTTATTTTAAAAAGTAAAAACAATAAAGTGTATCATCTTTTATACTAACAACTTTATTTCAGCATTAAGTGTTCATACATTACAAGCTTTTTGTGGATTACAATCCATACACGCTCACACTGAGAGTAAATCTGTTATTTTTTAAGATGCTACAACTCTTTTGTTTTTATTTTTGTTATACATCCTGAAACAGAGTACATGGCTAGACAGGGAGGCTGTCCTGGCTTGATTCAAGTTGATTTGAAGTTTCCTATGACAGTCGATTTGCTGTTGTCATTCGTATAGAAGTTTTAATTATCTCAGGTATTTTTAGGGGCAAGAGCCCACTGTTTTCCTGAAAGCACTGCAACTCTCACTGGAATCACTAGTTGCCCATCTTCTTCTGTCATTAATACCTGCCTCTTTCTAATGTGATGCTTATCTGACTTAGTGCTAAATTTTAAAGCAGGATTTAAAAACAAAAACAAAGGAGAGACAAGAGGTCCAGTCTGTCTATTGTTACTAGTTTTTTTCTCTCCCCGCACCCTCCCAGTTTTTCCCAAGTGGAGACTCCTGTCAAGGTAAGTTTGCTTCCTCCCTTCCTCTTTTTTGCTGGCCTATCTCTTTAAAAGCCTCCCCCTCCAGCCACTGTTTCAGTTAGATGGGGGAACACAAGTGTTGTAATTGTTGCTGAACTGCATTTAGGTAGGCCAACAGGCAGCAGAGAAGGAGGCAGGTGCTGCAGGTGTGTCTGTTGGGTTAGAATGAGGCATGACTCAGTTGCTGTGCACAGGGAAGAGAAGAGAGTGAGAAGGAGGTGGATGTACAAACAATGGGACTTGCACTAACTGCACTGCCCTTGCTGTCTCCACCAATTCTGCTGCCACAGTGGTGCTGTTGCAATCCAAGTATCAGGATATGTGTGAGGAATGCAAAAGATGCCACTGTTGCAGTTTCACAAGTTGTTACAGTCAACCCTCGACTTACGAACGGCCCTAGTTACGAACATTTCGATTTACGAACCGCTCTGATAGAAAAATATAGCCTCAACTTGCGAACTTTGCTTCGAGTTACGAACCGAAAAAGAAAATGCGCGGGAGGCGGGGAAAGTGCGAAATTTGAACTTTCAAGGTGTTCTGTTGAAAAGGTGTCTGTTCTCTCCTTCCCTCCCTCTTTTCTTTCCTTTTTTTAAACCTAAGTCATCTTAGGTTAAAAGAAAAAAAAGAACAAAAATTCTGCCCCTAGTGGTAGGAACGGATTAACCGGCTTTGCATTAGTTCCTATGGGAACTAATGCTTCGACTTACAAACCGCCCCTCGACCTAAGAACCAAAAACAGCCGGAACGGATTAATTGGTTTTCAATGCATTCCTATGGGAAATGCTGATTCGACTTACGAACTTTTCGACTTAAGAACGTCCTTCCGGAATGGATTAAGTTCGTAAGTCGAGGGTTGACTGTATATCAATATAGTGCTATGTCTCTTCCCATTAAAAAAAATCCCATTGTGAATGCCACCCTAGGAAACATACACCACTGCTCCTTTGGACTGATATAGGTGATCACATAGATCAGAATTTGAGGGGGGGGGGGAAATATGACTAGAAGTGCTACAAAAAAATAAAAAAGCAACCCCTACCATCTGAACAAAAAGCAATGAATGTTCATCAAAAAAACATCAGGTTTACTCATGAATAGTTGCATGTCGTGTAGTTTTAATGGCACCAACTCTTAACACAAACCTCAGGGTAAATTTCAGTGTAGTTGCACACTAACCTGTCTACCTCTTTGAAAACTCAGTTTTCTTCATTTGTAAGTAATTTCCATGTGTAAGAGAAAGAAGGGCAGATTATTAAAGATATTGTAGCCTTTGCAAATGCGTTGAGGGTTATGTTGACTAACAGTGCAATCCTTTGTATGTTGATTGAAAAATAAGATCCACTTTATTCTCAGGAAATTATGGATAGGATTTAGCCTTAGGCTGCTTTCTGACATAAGCCTTATTTCACATGATATCATTACTTTTCTTGGTTGTTAACAGCTGCTGAGCTGCACCATAAACTCTACACAGTTCAATCCTATTAAACATTTTGTGCAAAGAAACTTACTGTCTCATTTATACCAGTCAGTGGATATGACACTCAGACTTCAGTGAATTTTCCCCTCCTGCGTATTTCTCCCTCTTTTCTTCTCACCTTCTTTTTTCTTCACTTCCCTGAATACACCAAGTGTGAACATATACACAGTTATGTTGTACATTGGTATATACAACTTGAACATCAAAATCAAATCAGAATTTCAAAACATTCAGTTCTCAAAGCACTCCATTCATGGAGTAATATTCTTTATCTTAGGAATTAAAAGCTCCACAGCAACCTTCTTTCAGTAGCTTCATTGCATTGCCTCAGCAGAACTCTAGAACAGAAATGAGAAAGTCAGAACTGAAAGGAAAATTTGACCATGCCCTTATATTCTCTGATAGATATTTTTTAAATGTGATAGCCAGTCAAACCATATACATTACACTCTTCCTCCCAAACAATTGAATCATCCATGTAGTAGTTTTCTGACTTCCTGAGGAGCTGGCATACTTTTTCTGCTCATTGAATTGAAATACCTCCCAAACTTGGTTATGTGATGTCACTACTGCTGGGTAACCGGAAAAGATAAAGCACTGGAACTTCTTGCACTGATGGCTCTTGTGTGGTTTCGCTCAGCTCATTATGAGGATGTTTATCTGGAAACACCATATCAATTGATTTTCCACTCAGATTAATTGCTTCTTCTGTTACGACCATGGCATCAGCTGTGAATTTTTCTCATTGGTGTCTTTACTGACTGAGGGCTCAGTTATGATGCCAATCTGCATCGATCCTATGTCCAACATTTTTTATATTGATGTAAAGTCACGTGGTATTTAAATCGGTATGCACTTTCACTCTGACTTAATTTGATGTAATTCTGGTAATTAAAATCAGTTTTGGAATCTACACTTGAATGTTGGTTCACGTTCTTGCACCTCAACAACCCCTTCCTCACATTCCCCACCTTGCTTGTTACTCCTCTTTGTCCTGCTGCCTTGCACCTGGATTGTGACCCTTCCTGGCCCCTTCCCCACCAATTGCTGATGTCCCCACACACTTCCCAGCTGCCCGCAGCTTCTGTACCACTTTGGCCTGGCTAGCAAAGTCGTCTCGAGTGTGGGTCAGTTGGTTGGTGCCTGGCTCAGTTGCCTTCGGCTCTGCCTCCAATGCCTGCCTTAAAAGAGCATTGGCCCCTGAAATTGGGAGACTGAGGGGAGCTTAAAGCCATATTGAATTTGAGATTTTTTTCTGGCAATGGGGGATATTGACAGTGGAAATTTAGGAGCCAGCAGAAAGAGAAAGGGGGAAAGCACTCCTCCTTCACAAAGTGAAACTGACCAGAGATATTTACAATACTGAAAGCTTCTTCAATTTGCTAAGGAGGAGGAAGTGCTTTTCCCTGGCCCACATATTTTCACTGTTATGCCAGACTATTGATACCCCCCTTGGATTTTTTTTTAAATAAATAAGGCAGCCAGGGTGAGGCAACAAATGCAGCTTGTACTGGCAGAGGCATTCACATATGACAAACCAATGAGAAAAAAATCAATTTTACATCTGTATTAAAATTAACAACTCTCTGCTGGGCCAGTAAAATGCCTCGCTTCTGTTTTTTTTTTTTTTTTAAAGATTCCTGGGGAAAAATTAGGTACTTTTGTCTGCATCATGAAAAAAAACCCGATTCAAAAGTGGTTCTTATTGCCAGTGTGACCAAGCCCTGATCTGATTCTATATGTACATCATATGATTGATCCTGGTCCGGTAAATGGGTAATTGTGGCTGGGTGCCAATGCATTCTAATTTCTCATCACTACTCTTTAGTTCTTGGGTTTAGTTTTCTAAAGTGCCTATCTCTATACAGGTTTTGTTTTTCTTTCCTTTGTTTCTGTGTTTCATTACATGCTTGTGGGTGATTGTGTATGGATTTAGTATGGATTATTTGGTGGCTATCCTGGAGCTGAATTTTTGGCTGAACAGAAAAGTATCCAGATTTCACTGTATATTCAGGTAATTCATTAGACCTCTCTATGTTATGTGTCAGGATAGCATGCATTGACATATTTTTCTGTTAGCAGTTCATTAGATTATAGGTAATATGATTTGCTCTTTGTACGTGAAATCCTGCACCTATTTCACAATTCTCTTAAACTCTCATCCTGTCCTTTCCCAATGTTGCCATATATATCATTGTCATCAGGGAAGATCTCTACTTTATTAAGAGCATTATGGGACATTATGGGGCTGCAATCCTGTGAGGCGACAAGCCACCTCGCCCAGGATCAGGAGAGTGTACCGTCCGCCTCTCAAGTAAAGGAAGAAGTACAAGAGATAGGAGTGACAGAAAAGGAATTAAGTAAACTAGGAATAAAAGAAGAGGCTAAAGGGGATGCAAATCAGGCGGGAAAGGAAGAGGATAAGAAGGAGGGAGAAGGAGGGGAGGAGGCAGAAGCATGTTGGGGAAGAGAGGAGAAAGGAGAGGAAAAGGAAGAGCTGGTAGAGTTGATCGAGGAAGATCCTTGGACAGGAGAGTGGGTAGAGTTCAAGGTGCCTCATGAGTACGCCGAAAGGGAATGGAGGCGACAAATGTATAGGAAGCCACCATACTGGGGGGGAGACTGAAGAGCGAAAGCAAAGGAAGGAATATAGGGCGTGGGTGAAGAGAGAAGAACAAAGGAGAGAAAGACAAAAATGTATAGTGATTCCCGAGAAGTCCCGTGGGCCCAGCCCCTTCAAACCCCGACAGAGAAAGATACGTGGCTCGACAACTGGGGGACTGCAGGGAACTACGACGTCCCATCTACAAACTTGAAGTGGGCTGAGAACACACCAGAGTTGATGGGTGCCAGACCCAAATGGACCCAAGAAGTTAAAAGTTATTCCCCGTTGTTTTACCACGAAGAGATACCCAGTTTTAATAATGTAAAGACTTATGATTTGTTGTTGAAGGTGGATGATGACAAACAAGATCAAAAAATCAAAGAAGCCATGTTAAACAATAAACCGGTTTTATTAGAAGAATTGGGTGTGACAAATTCTTCTTTGGACAAAGTAGAGAAACGAGAGGTAGATGACAAGCGGCACGATCACAAATCCACAAGGGCCTATGGCATATCAAATTCCTAGAATTTTATTCAAAAGGATGTAAAAAAACCTCAGCATTCTGTTTACTATCTAAAAACTAACTTTGAAAAGGTTGATTTTAGAAGATTGATATATGTGATGGTAAAGCCCACCATTATCTTATTTAACACACGTTTTCCATAATATTCAAATGAAACTGCTTGGTTTTGGAGAATATGGCAACCTGTGTATAAATGGAGAGGGCAACTCAGAATGCCTGAAATTCTGTTCCTTAGCATACGAAAATTCACAATATCCATAACATTGATCATTATACAATGAATGTGAAAATATGTTTGATGTTGCAATATTACGGAAAAAAGGCCATATGAGCATTCACTGACTGTAGTATAGAAGAACATTCATCCCATGTATGAGCTAAAGTCAATTGTATGTTTTATCAAGATTCATCCTGTTGTGTTTCAATAGATTGATTCACTGACTCATTTCTCAAATAAGTACTGTACAATTTAAAATCTTTCTTTTTTACCATCAAGTAACATTTGTGTGTGTGTGTGTGCAAGCTCATACACATACATATCTGGAGCATGGCCCAAGCACCTTAGAAGTGCCATTGTTGTTTTAAAATCAAACTCACACTCTCTGCAATATAGGTTTGATTTGTGGTATTAAAATTCAGAAAATGGGAGGTGGGGTGTAAACATCACTCATGAAAACAGGCTAACAGTATCAAATTGATTATGCTCATAAACATATTATCAGTATGTGGAGAAATCAACTTGTTACCTCTCTCATTGATTTAATTAGTGGCTGAATTAAATCTCAAATTAAGAATCTAATTTTGCGGGATTAAAACAAGTTAATGAAGGACAGCAAAATAAATCCTTAACTTCAATGTACAGTACATGAATCCTGTTGAATAGATTCTGAATGCCTGCGAAACAGCTGACTGAATGCAATAATGTTGCCTGCATTGCGTTTCAGTAGTAGGTCCTTATAATTGACTTTTAAAATAAGTTAATATTGAATTGATTATGTTTAGAAGCTTGTTTGTCAGGCCATTGGTGCAGTCAGGGTACATGATGCTTCCATGTCTCACAAGCCCTGTTCAGACATTCCAAAAAGAAAAGCTCTGAATGCATGAAGAGGGGGAGAGAACTACCCTCTGGAAAGTCTGAAGAGGAGAGGTCCCACATGTAGCAGATGCTCTCATCTTCAAACTGCCATTCTCTAGATAAGAAGAGTAATGTGGAGCAGCTGTCGCCTCCTCCACTCACATTCAGATGAGTCCTTTAGGATGCCTGAATAGGAAGGACTACGGTCTGTTGCTTCTGTTTCTTGACATTTTAGGGATCATGTCCTTAAATTGGGGTGTGTGTGTAGGGTTTACTTTAAGGGGTGTGCTTGGTTGCGTTCCAACAGATAGTGACAGAATCTATGGTAATTTTTCAGATTTGCCTTTCTGTAATGTCTGTTTAGTTCACATTTTTCCACCTGATCTGTCTTTTTTTTTAAAAAAAAAAACATTTTATAGAAACACAGTTGTGATTATCTGCAAAAAGGAATCAAAATCCTAGCTGATGATGATGTTGCTTTTCTATTTGCGAGTTCTGTGCTACATTTCACATACTAATACACTGGTATTAGTATCAGGAACTGGGTGTATCAGGAACAGCATAAGGTTGGACCCATTAACTTAGCTTTTTTTTCATGGATTGTTAGATACTAGATTAGTTTGGAGTAAAAACATAGACAGCATCATACTAATAGTCATGTGCTGTCAAGTCAATTCAGACTTATGGTGACCCTTTCCAGGGTTTTCCTGGTAGAAAATACTTAGAAGTAGTTTACCATCCCCTTTGCTTTGGGGCGCCCTGTGCCACTTGCCACACAGGCTGCCAAGATAGACGGCCTATCAAAGTATTATATACTAGGAACATCCTCCATGTTACTGTTTTTTAAGGGTTACATTTAGTTTTGAGTTATTATGGAATTCAGTTATGTGGAAACACTTTCAAAAGTTGTTCAAGCTTATTTCTGTATGTAAGGTGAAAATAGATTTCTCCTTGCACTGCAGACAACGTATTTTTATTTTAAGAACTTTTGCATCTGGTAGTGGGGGTTTAGAATGTTAAAAAGGTGCAAGCAGATAATATTGACGTCCAGCTCTTTTTCTTTTAAATGGTTCAAAATATAGGAGCAAATGTGGATGCAGACTTCTATTAAATAATAAAAGTTAATCTACCCTATCTATACGCATACCTTAGTGGAGAGACAGCCTATTTCTGGAGCATGCCCAGAGTGCAGACTCCTGGTGCAGCATTGTAAGATGGCAAACAGATCCAGAGTCTTCTTGCACATCAGGCAGAGTCCCTTCAGCCAACAGGGGAGCAAAGCATCATTCTCCTCAGAGACATGCCAGCTGATTCTCTAGTTTCCCCAATCCCTTATTATACATGTGAATGAGCCATTAAACACCTGTTGCCAGCAGATGTAAATTCTCTTTAATGTCCCTCAGGAAAAAACGCAGCCTCCTGACTTGATGCCAGTCCCATTGCCAAATCTACACAATTCTCTGAAAAAGCTTAGGACTGACTCCTTTCAGGTCAGGGCTACAGATAAGGTGTTAGGGTCTTTTAGGAGCTGCTTTGATATGTCCTCTGATAAAGATAA
Organism: Intellagama lesueurii; assembly: GCA_037013535.1. Taxonomy (NCBI): domain Eukaryota; kingdom Metazoa; phylum Chordata; class Lepidosauria; order Squamata; family Agamidae; genus Intellagama; species Intellagama lesueurii. The sequence goes on along the minus strand of JBAJHW010000003.1, from coordinate 48,995,417 downwards.
GCATGGAAGCATCTGCTTCCTTGCTAAGTCCTTCCTTTGAACTGCTCAATAGTAAGAGATGAGTTGAAGGTATAAACTCTTTCCAAACTGACCTCTGCTTGTGTGGTCAGCTTCCCAGGCTCACAGAAGTATAGAGGAGTCCAGCCACTGAATTTCATATATCATATACCTCAAGTTCTCAATTTCATCAGACACAGTTGGCAGTGTCTATTCCCAGAAGTAGCTTTATGAAATCAAATCTTCAGCTAACTAGCATGTTTCACAGCTGTAGCAGGGAGCCAGTAGCAGTTTGCAGAGCTGGTAGAGCCAAATCCAAAGAGATGCACTGGAGCACCCAAGGTCAACTTGTCTAAAGCCAAAACAAGGTTGCTGTAGCATCCATACTTAAATCCAGTCCATTGAACCCTGAAGATTGGAGAACGGAGGAGAGAAAATGCTCAATTTCCTGTTCTGAGAATGTTTGGGGAATCATTCCTGTTAGTAGAAAAGTTCATTTTAAAATCAGAGGCATGTATTCATTTTTAAAATGTCACATTGTCACTTGCTATGAAGATACTGAAAAGAAAAATACTGTGAATAATATCACTGTTCCCCTGTCTTCTCATAAAATATTTTACATGTTATTTTGATTGCATGCACACATGCGTGGACACATGTATGCATATGCACAAAATCAGTACAAATATACACTATCTGTGGTGATATGGCAGGCTTCTGCACTCCTTTCACCATAGGATATGTGGTGTTATGTGTCAATGAGTTACACCATACAGAAATAGCATGGAAATAGCTTCTGGAAATTGATTTGTTTCCATTCAGAGTGAGGTTGAGCCCCATGTATTGCTTTCAGGTCCTATTGTCCAACTCACATATTCCTTTCCTGGTAGGGTGGTTGGGTTGGTTGGTTGGTTTGAAAGAGCTTGGGCAGGCAGTTCTGCTGAACTTTTGTCCACATTTTTATAGGAGATAATACCAAATAAAGGATGGATGAACAACTAAGGGAACAAGTGTCTGAATACATTGACGTTCTATTTCAGAAGTAATTGCCCTATTCTTAGAAGTCCACTAAGTTAGGTTTGCCAGGTCATCATCACCATTCTACTCCCTAGAATTCAAGGCCAAAACCTGGTATCAGGGGCAGGTTCTTATGATGTCAGAAAAATGGTGAAGTATGGATCGGGTGAGTGGAACTGTTTATGTGCATAAAGGGAATCCAGATAAATGGTTTTATGAAACAAAAGAGTGTTGGCAAGGTGCCAACTCCAAAAAACAGATGTGGCGTTTGCCTCTCCGGAAGCTTTGAGTCAGCGTTTGGATATTGAAGCTCCACGAGCACTCTGTTGATGAAGACAAACCTTGGGCCCAAGATAACAGGTTAAACAGAGTCCCTTATCAGACAGCTTCAAATCCTCCCTTCTAATAAGCAGAGTAAAGACGCGGAGGGTTTAGGAAAAACACTGAGAGAGTTTGATAAGACCTTATGACATAATATATTCAGACTTCATATATTATTTGTCAGCATAGGTCAGACATATATACATGGCATTATATACATAGCTTGTGCATAAATCTCTTAGAGCAACATAGACATTTAAAGAAGTAAAGGCCACCAGACTCTCTACTGTGTGGCAATGTGCTGTTCTTACTCTTTTGCTTATATAGTAAGAGCAACCTATCACTATACACAAAGCAGCTGAACGTAGTTAACTAGCACTACCTAAGCTTGTTCCAGCTGCATGTCATCAGTCATCCATTTTACATTGACTCTTACAGGCATAACTTTGTATTTGTCATCCATTTTACATTCACCCAACAATATTAAATTTAACCCATTGTTCACTTGTTAGGAACAAATCCTTACAAAGAGTTGTAAACCCTGGTCTATGACCCAAGCCAGGATTTAATGCTAGACTATCACACCCAACCTTACCAATGTCTCCCTCAGTGTGGTCAGGACACAGCCTTTAGCTGCTTTAAGTCTTAGCTCCAAGGAGAAAAAAAAGGCAGGATATATGTCAAACATATAATTAAATAGCCAAGTAGATTCTATTAATTTTCCCTCCAGAACTAACAATATGGGGCCAGAATATCAGGGAGGGAAAAAAGCTTTCCTTCCATTTGGAGCAGTGCATAGTTTGGGGGGAAAAATTCTGAGGCCCTTTTGTTTTCTCAGCCATCAAACAGGCTATGTTCATCTGATTTCAGGAGATTTCTACAATCCTGGTTCTGCTGCACAGAACAACTCCATCATTATATTTTTAAAAAATCACATTTAGATGTGAGGTGTAGTGATAACTGTTCCATTGGTTTTGTATGCTTTTTAATATGAGGGTCATTCTGCTCTCCGAGGTTTTAATGCTAGTTCTACTGTCAGTTTGAGCCATCATTTTGACTTCATTTTTGTGCTTTGTTTTATTTTTGTACAATACCTTTGGGGCTCTCTTTCAGCTAGAAGCTGAGTTATTTAGCAAATAGTTTGCAAATAAAAATGTATCTTACGAAGCAACCTATTGCCTCAATACTCAATCTTCAACAGTAAATGCAACCATATTATTTTATTGGTTATCTTTCCATTAAATTTTCATTTTTGTATACAGTGCACTTATGATTCAGTCCTAGAATCCTGATGAAGTCTCTGTCATATGGAGTGTAAATATCTAAACATTGTGAGCAGCACTGCTCAAAATTTTGATTTCTCCTCTACTGTGCTCTACTTTGTAAAAGCCAAAAGGCCACATTCTGAGCAGAAGCAGTACACTATCCAGCACAGCAGAACTATTACAGGTTTTTACTTTTGATGCATTTTTTTAAAGAGCAGTTACTATGCTTTTGTAGCTTGCTGCAGAAAGTAGAGAAAGCCACTGAACTCTCTCTGTGCTCCGCTCAGCTTGGCCTCTAGGAAGCCACCCAACTTGCCCACCCTTCAGGCTGACCCTGGTTATTAATAGATAAAGATTTCATTTGAACCCTTTACAAAATTCTGTGAATCAGGCAGTTTCAGATATAAAATGTTCCAGTCAGCACACCTACTAGTAAGGGATAATGGGAGTTGTAGTCCAAAACAACTGAAGGTTGTGCATCCCAGGCTTAGAGTGTGTTGTAGAATGGGGGCAAATTTAGTGTCTTGATATAACAGAAGTACAAAATTGTGATTCTATATTATTCTTTTTTTTCCAGTGTAAGTTGCTTTTGCTGGTTTTGCAAAATGCTGCAGAAGCATTTTTAAAAAAACCACTAAGATACTTTTACTTGTCCATATTGTTCTAGTAAAGATATACTAAGTTTTTAATGGAAAACCATAGAATACAATGGTTGGAATCCTGTTGCTCAGCATAGTAAGACACAACTAGAATATGCCCATTGAACCAGTGCAGAATAAGTGAATCAACAACTCTGTAGGTTCCATTAACTCAAGAGGCCTATAGCAACAGGATTTCAGCCAATGTATTAGTTGTATCAAACTGTTGTAAACAAACCAAAAAAGAGTACCATTGAACTTGGAGGGTGTACTTCAAGTGACATGTCAGTGGGATCAACTTCTAATAAGCATGTTTAGAATCATGTAATACATCAGATTATATTCAGTAGGATGTAAATGTATAGGAGAAAGTTTGCCCTCAAGAGAATAAAATATTTTTCTTTCTAAAAAAGTCTTACTTTGGAAGTCTTGGCCATATTTTGCTTCTTGCTCCCGTAAGAAACCAGTATGTGTCAAAAGGCTAGATATATTTCTATTACTCTGGGAGCTATAAAACAGCAGTTTCTGGTTTCACTCATAATATCAGTGGGCTTCATCAGTAAGCACTCCCGCCCATGCCCTTGACACAAACAGTAGCAATACCTTGTTCACTTTCTGAGCATATTAAAATTCAACTTATTTGTTGGAAGCATTCTCTTAGACGTTTAGGGTCACTAAGGACTGGTATATCATGCCTAATAAACATTGAAATAGGGACAGCACTGGAAACCATTCATCATTGCTGCTTTATAAGCCTATTAAAGCAGTATAACTTGATACTATGTTAAGCCATACTCTGAGGAAACACAAAGCAGAATACAGCTCTGGAGCCTGTATTTTGTATCACTAGCAGCACAATTGTGATTGCTAGAGAAGTTACAATAATGTAAAGACTTAGAATGGTGATTGGTCAGGGCAGCACTTTCCTCCCTGTGTTTTTCTGGCAAACATATTTTCTCCCTTTCCTCCTGTAACACAGGGTGTTTCATTTTCACCAGCTGGCAAGCACAGAATTGTGCTCCAACTCCTGGTTTTGATCCTCTCCCCATTTAATGATCCATTTAATGACTGGCACCATTTACCGATCTAAAACCAGGAACACTTCTGAGTGACAAACATTCCTTCTGAGTTTTCTGTGATAGTTATCACTAACCCCATGATGTGATAAGTGAAGCATTGCTTAGGTGTCTTGCTCCCAAAGCCACAGCAGCTGTTCTCAGCATAGTATCCCTTCCTAGCCTCATTCATCTTCAATAGTGTGCACTGCAAGCTGCCTTTTCAGTAGGGGACTGTATCCGTTACATTTGTTGGACAGGTAACTGGGTTACAGAAAACTGTATCCAGGTAGAATAGGACAACTGAAAATTCACTGTTCTGTACATGGGGTGATTTGCAGAATGGCTACTTGCAAGCACTGCCTCCTAGAGTTTTACAGATGAAAGCAGTGATGCTGGTTTAATGAGGCAAGGAAGCATTTAACAGCCTAACTGCATGGTCTCACAAAACAAAACAAAACACAAGAGCCCAGACTTACCTGGGCACCGCAGTTGCTGCCAAGAAGGGCTCACCTGAGCTAAGGGCACTGGGACAGGCATGGCGGCGGCCACACAGTCCAGTGGGGCAAGGAGGAGGGGCTGCCAGAGACTCCCTTGCTGGACCTAATTGTCAGTAGGGAGTCAGTCAGAATGGTGAACAAACCTCCCTGTATGGAGAGATTGGGGCAGATTCATGGTCTGACCCAGCTCGGAGTCTTGCAGCCCCAACCCCTGCCTCAGGTGTATGAAAATTATGGTGTGGTGTATGCCCATGTGGTTTCCAAAAAACAGCAACTTTTGGTGGAACCTTCAGTGATTGCTGAAGTGAACAGTGGACATTGGGCGGCACTCGGGGCTCTCACTGCACCGGTTCCAATCCCCCAGTGCTGGCCAGGGACTGCTGCAGTAACCAATAATCTGTTCATATAGCACCTATAAGCTGAGATGCCTACTGTTTTCTTCGTCTAAGATCTTTGACATATCCATTTACAGAATTAATTATTCTCCCTATAAAATTATATAAAATGATCCACAAGTCATTTTTAGAAACATGATCGTACAAGAACAGAGTTGACTAACATCAACTCTACTTAATAGTCATGGCAGTTGCACTCCAGGTGCTATCACCGTTTGTCCTAGTGATTAATGGTGCAACATTAAATTTTTGAAAAGCCAGCCTAAATTTTGTTGGCCAGGGAATATCTCTTACTGAAGAGCAGATGTAAACATCAATATGGCAAGGGTGAAAATGTGTATTTGTATAGAGGTTTTTGCTGCAAAAAAACAAACAAAAAAAACCAGTTGCAAGCATAGGCTTGAGAGGCTAATGCTGTGTGCTTTTATTTAAAGTTAATAAAATTGTGTGTTAATCTGAAGGTCAGCTGGGATATAAAAAGGGAATGTTTTAAACTGGCAGTACGATCTGCCAAGGAAAAATATTTGCAATACACATAAATTCAAGAAGTCTACTAAAATAATTACTTCTGAACAGAACTATAATATGCTTGAAATGCTTCTTTTTAGGGCTCAGCAGTTTGACGTTCTGAATATGTCATACGGGAGGCTATCTAATTTTTTTTTCCTGGGAGAGGATGTTACTGAGATGCTGCATTTTGCAGATATAACCCATATCTACTTCTGAAGAAATAGCACTCTGTTTTTAACAGCACATGTTTATCTCGTATACCGAGTCTTACATGCTTAGAGCTCAGTTTTTGAGCATTTGATAGCTGTTTTTCTCTTGTGTCTCCTCTTTTTTTATTTTCGGTGACTTCCTGGGCAAAGGAACATTGATCTTCAGTGGTCTAGGGAGTCCTGATTTCATAGGGTTTTTCCCACTATTGCTCTGTTTGTTGTCCTCTATATATTAACATCACAAAAAGGCTTTGCTACTGGGAATTTATGATGTGATTTAGTGGCAGTGGCTTTAGCTTGTGTAGTAGCATTTATTCAATTTAGAATATCATCTAACCTGCAACCCTGATTGCCAAGGTTACTGTGTGAATCACGCATTAGTAGGAATGCTCATATGAATAGTTTCTACAGCTGATGCACAAACTATATTTTTAAGGACAACAAGGTCTTGTTTTATGTTAAGTAACCAGTATTTGTAATTGCTATGGAATGGTAGTGACTGAGAATAAAATTTTTTGATATGCTCTCTGCTCTTGGATCTTGGCAGACAACTGTGTCTATAACAAAATGTGGAAGAAGACGAACAAATCAAATAAAGCACCATTTAGAGTTAGTAGCATTTTGCCCCTGTTTTGTTTCATTGAGTCTGTCTCAAAGTAGGTGTTTTAACATACAGCCATCATGTTAACACATGTGTTTATTTTAGCATGACAGTGTTGTGTTGTCATCTTCCACGCTGACAGAGCATGTTGTTTCGTCTGTATTTGCTTTATTACTGTACGAAGCATTTAAAATGGCTTAGTGAAGATAAGGATTCTTGTCACATATTCACTCTCCTGCTCTGTATTCAAAAAATCATTTGAATAGCCGTTTGTTGTGCTCATTTATTTAAAATTGTTGCTGTTTGAGCATTAAAAGAGAGAGAGAGAGAGAGTGATCTAATGTCAAGAATTGCAAAGTATAATACTGTACCTTTGTTGGTCTGTGCTAAGCATGTTTTAATTTATACATTTTCTACATGTGTGTATTTACAAATTGAATCATTGTTATGCTGCTTCTCTATGTTTGCATGATATGATTTTATTTTATATTTTTTTCCACTCACCAGATGTTTCCAACATTTTGCTTCCCATCACTGTCATCCCCTCCCTTACCACTGCAACAGTCACAACCACTGTAGCCTTAACAAGCACAGTCCCATCGGCAACAGCCATCAACACCCGAGGTACAGTATGATTCTTTGTTATGGCCTGAAAGATCACAATATAAATAGGCAATCACAGGTATAAAAGCACTAAGTATGATCAAAATGTAAAGAATAGTGTACATTTAAGATATATTTTAAGTAAGAAGTCCAATATAATTACCAACAATTAACATAGTTGTGGGTGATTTAACAGAACCTTCTGCATTCTTGTCTAATGATACGAATGTTGGTGAATGTTTTAACTGCTTTATAAGTAATTGCTTCCTTTAATTTTTATCATATTAAACTACTGTTTAAACCTACTTAATTTTGAATTAACATTATGTTTTAAAACGATAGTATTGCTTTCTTTTGCTAATATGTTGTACGAGTGTAAGAGATTTGGATTTAACACACATTTATTTATAACTGTTTTATTTATGTATATAGTGTAATTTATCCATTATTCTGTTTTCTTTTGGAGCTAAATAATAGTCCTTTCTGACAATATTTTTATTACCTTAAATATTTCTACATTTTAAAAAATAATTCCTATTATATTAGAAAATTATTACTACTCAAAAGGGAATAAATTTGTTGGGGCAAGGCAGTTTCCTTCCATACCTATCAGATGCATTTGAGTTGTAAGTATCTATGGCTGCACATGTGACATTAGTGAAGAAATGTGACACATATCCACAACTAACTAGGACCCGTATTAGTTCTTCATATATTCTCCAAGCAGTTATGCATACTGATAAGGCAACTGTGTGCAATCAAGTCAGTTCCAATTTGTAGTGACCACAACAACTAATATATGTTAATTTACAACTAAATAAGTAATATATCTACTGGGAAGCATCAACTTTGTGTAAACTTATATTAAATACACATAAATATCTTATTTCTTTTACTTATCTCTTCTTATTCCGTTTACATCACACCTTTCTTCCAAGAAACTCAAGGTATACATCTCCCGCCACCATCATTGTATCCCAGCAACAACATAAAATAGTGTAGTAGGTTAGAGTTAAAGGTAGTGTGATCCTGTGAGATTCATAACTGGGGGTCTCCAGTTGTAGTGCAAATTTAAACCACTAAACACACATGGCAGTTTTACTGACATTAGAAATGGTGTGTGAAGCATCAGTACTTTTTCACATTATGTGTGTCAGGCTACAGTGGAGTAGGAATATTAACTTATATCAATGTTAATGAAATCATTTACTCTAAGATGTTGCAATAAATATTTCATATTTATGATAGTCCCAAGTTTCCTTGGCTGTCCTTCACTTTTCTAAACCTAAAGGATTTCACAGTATTCTGCAGGCTAGTAGTTAGAAGTAAACCAAGGAGTTATTGGGCAGAGCAAGTTATTTTCACCAGGTTGAAAGAAAATGTCCTCCTTTACTTAGATTAAGCATAATTTGTGAACTGAACAAATGATTCAAATTATGTGGAGAGAAATGAATGATTTGTGTAGCCATATATGATGTAGCATCTCCTGAAACCTTGGCTTACCAACAGGTGTACGCTATAGCATCAAATCCTCAGAGAAAGGGAAGATTAGAGAATATTTGGTGGAAACCTTTCCCTTGACTGGAGCAGAAGATGCGTTTGTGCCGCCACAATCTTCCACCTCCCTCTCAGTTCCCTGTACCACAGCTGACTTCAAACAGGATGATCTTGCATTCTTAAGAGAGTAGTAAGTGGTGAGGTTGTGGGGGCTGGCAAGAAAAAGAGATTCTTCTTACCCACTTGTGAGGATAAATACCTGGATCCAGCCCAGTGTGTCTGACTGACGACCAGATTTAGAATGAGGAGGTAATAGGTGTAGGTTTAACAAGTTTATATTAAGATTTGAATTTAACCAAACATTTTGTAAAAAAAAGGGGGTGGAATATTTAGAAACCATTTAAAAAAACCAAAGAAGCCATTTCAGTAAAATCAGACACACTTTTATCTACCCTTTGGTGTTATTTCAGTTGACCTGCTCAGTCAGTTTTTATTTATTTATATATATATTTGTATTCTTCCCCCTGTCTACAGAGCCCTTTAATCGCAGGTATCTAATATCTTGAGTCCCCAAATACATGCATTCTTGTGGCAATGTAAGATCACATCCCAATGAATTACTGCTACAGCAAGTAATCTAATCAGCACTACACAGCCACATTCTTCTTAATGTATTCCTCAATAACAGTAGAGAAGGATATTCACTGTGAAGCAGATAATGGAAAACTATTTATGATAATTAAGTATCTGTGAAGGATTACAGGGGGATGTCAGACATCTAAATGCTCAGACAATAAGTAATAAATAACATAAATTGACTGAAATCCTGTTACTTAGCATAGTAAGTCACACTAGAGTAGGTCCATTGAAACAGTGGAGATGTAGTGAATCAACTTTTCCATAACGTCTATTTATTTATATAGGTCTACTCTAGTTGCAATTTACTAAGCTAAAGCAAGTTTCAACTAGAATAGGCCCATTTGAATCAGTGGAATTTATGCAGCAGTAACCAAATTATGACTGATTCAGTGCCCCTGCTCTAGTGTGACATACTATGCTAAGCAACAGGATTTCAGATAGTGAAAGAACTAGGCTCACTATCAGATCCTGGTGGATTGTTGGTGGTGGTTAGTAATTTATTTTTCACATATTTATACTGTCCTCTTTCATAGAAAATGTCAGAATGGCATACAGCAGAATATAAATATAAAAAAGGAGAGAAAAATCAAAAAAAATAGCGTGAAATAGCAACACTAAGTAGATTGGAGCGGCATTCTTTATGCCCCACAGAACAAAGTAGTAGTAGGACTTACTTCTCGATTAACTTGTATAGAAGAAGTAATCATCATCATTGTCATCATCATCATCATCATCTCCTCACAGGAGTACTTGCAAGATCAATATATAATTATTTAATTGAAAACTCCCTATACCCAATTGAACAGAAAAGGAACTTTAAAAAGTCAAGAGGCACAAAAGATCAGCTGCTTATTGATAAAATGATACTAAAAATGCAAAATGTCAAAAAACAAACCTTAACATGGCCTAGATAGACTATAAAAAGGCATTTGACTCATTGCCACACAGCTGGATTAACATTTGCCTAAATTTTTTTGGGATTAATAAAAATATTCAGACGTTCCTTAAGAAAAACATGGAAAAATGGAAAACTGTCTTAATGGCCTATGGTGAAGAAATTGGGGACGTTAGCATCAAAAGAGGAATATTTCAAAGGGATTCTTTGTCACCATTGCTGTTTAACATCTCACTAATCCCCATATCAATAATGTTAAATAAAACTGTGTTGGGCTGCCATATTTCAGAATAAGCAGGAAAAATCAATCATCTGTTATACATGGAACCAGTTACCTCGGGAGTTGGTGAGTGCTCCAACACTGGAGGCATTCAAGAAAAACTTAGACAATCACCTGGCAGATATGCTTTGCTTGTATTCCTGCATTGAGCCGGGGGGTTGGACTTGATGGCCTTGTAGGCCCCTTCCAACTTCACTTTTCTATGACTTCTATGGATGACCTAAAACTATATGCAAAACGTTCCACTGAGGTAGAATCACTGCTAAACACAGTGGAAATGTTTAGTGAAGATATTCATTGCCTTAAATATTTCTAGTTGCTCCCCCAGCTGCCGGGGTTATGTTACATTTGAGCCAACTGAGGATATGTTACATTTGTGAAGCTTCACTGATCAGCAACAACATATAGCTACACTGTGATTTCTACCTGTAAAGAATTAAAAGATTGGAAATCTTAATTTTAAAAATTAGGTGGAGGGAAGAGTGCAGTAGTAACATGAAAATGTTAGAGCACTGAAAAACGCATGGTAAACTGGATGACTGAATATCTTGTAAATTATGACATCAACAGCCAATAGAGTTGTGCTCTTTCTTTTCTTTCCACCATATAACTTATGATAAAACAATGAATGCAGGCAAGGACCAAGAAATCAAGTCCGTGATAGATGGCCATAGGTGTGGGTTTGTGATTAATAGGACTGAAAGAAATGGCCTGAAGTTAAGGCACAAAAGGCAGCAAGCAGACTGGGGAAAGGCTGCTGATCAAACTAGGGTTAAAAATGAGTTTCCAAATAGCATGAGAAGGGAAGGGAGCAAGAGGAAAACATGGAGAAGCCTGCTGCAAGCTGAGAGAGGGCTGAAGACAGTGTAGTCCTAACTTGAAGATATTCTAGCACCATAGGATTAGGCATAAGTCTCTTCTGGCTGCAAAAGACCCTTTGTGCTATCAGACATCTGCCAACAGAAGAGCAAAAAGAGGGTAGAGAAGGGATAGGCTGAGGAAGAGCCAAAATACATCAGATCCAAACTTTTTGCAGCCCAGGAACACAGCCACAATGGGTTCAGAAGGCTAGGAGAGAACAAAGGAACTCCTGAGTAATTTCCATTCCTAGGATTCATCACAGTTTCAACTGGCCTAGTGTTTCTGTTTGTACTTACACAATTAGAATTCATCTTTACATCTCTGTTCCCATATATGTTTTCACTATTTTGTGGATAACATGTAAACAGGGCAATAAAGATAGACTTCAGTTGAGAAGTAATTTAAAGGAGATAATAAAATGCCCAAAGTAAAAAAAATGCAACTCAATAAGCAGAGACAACAGTCCAAAGACATGGCAGTTAAAGTGTGAGCCCCTATAGAATCTATGCTCATTGCTGGGCAGGTGGTCCTTCCCTCCCTCCCTCCCTCCCTCCTTCCTTCCTTCCTTCCTTCCTTCCTTCCTTCCTTCCTTCCTTCCATAGCTTTTTTTCTACAGTTGCTTTTAAATTCTGAATTACTATACAGATTTTTTCAGTATTTCTAGACAAATTATATTTCATAGAATCAATAATACAGCATTGTTTGAAGTGAATAAGCTGATCCTCCTCACCATAAAAGCTATGTAAGGTCTGTGACAGATTCTAGTGAGGTGCAAACATGTGACTTCTTTCTCCTTTGATCAGTGAACCTCACGTAAGGTCTCTCAATTTGTATTAAATCATCACTTATCTTTGGTCATAACCCCTGTATTTCAAGAGCCATTAAATGTGTCTTTTTAGCATTCCATATGAAGTCACAAATGGCACCATTTCAGAATGAATATTTTACAGAATCGGTAGTTGGAGCTTCAGAATTCCCTTCTTAACTATTAACTTACTTCACACTGAAGTGATTCCTTATGACACTGGAGCCAATGCTAGAGCTTAAGTATTTCACATGAAAGTGAAATTTACAGTTAACTCTAAAGATTGCAACCCAGGCGTGCTTTTAGTTGCGTGAGATTCAGAGACCAACCTTGAAAAGCTACTAAATCTACTTGGATCATTAACTGAGAAATTTTGTGAAAATCTCTCTTCATCTAGCTTTCTTCTTATTCCCAAGGTCTACCTTTTAACTCCCTCAACCAGGAATACATTTTGCTCATTGACTCTAAGTATAAATTGTATCCTCTTATGTTTTCATATTGTCCATTCCCTTCAAAAATGTACATGCTGTTTGTTGTAAGGAGCAAACAGTCTTTCTGTATTTTGTCTTGATATCTGCAAAAAACTAATAACTTTATTTTTCAAAGCACAAAAACAAAAATAGAACCAAATATATAGACTGAAGAAGCTGAAAGAGTGTACAACAGGATATGTCTACACCTCACATAATTCATAAATTAACTTACTTTATTTTTTTGATTGGTCTTCAAGATTTACGCATGAGATTCATTTGGAGTCTAAATTCTCCAACAAAATTCTACCTGGAACACATCTCTCCAATACTAATGTGTAGTCATAGCCTTTCTATAATATCTGTCTGTGCCCTAAGAGAGCCACAAATACATACTAGTTCTTTAAATTATATACAGTTGGCATATAATATAAGTAGTTTTATGATATTTTTACAATAAGGACTACAATGAGAGTGAACATAACATTTCTTCCCATGCCAATAGCTTTCCACAAAGGCCTTTTGAACTGTTCCACCCTACTATTTGTGAAAATGGAGCCACAATGTTAATGACTTTCTCAAGGGAAAGAGAAATTCTCAGAGAATTTCTTTAAGGTGGACTCCCCATTAATAATGCTCATAGCAAAGTTTTCCCCTAAGGGTTTTTGTGTGTGTTTGTTTTTTGCATTTTGACTGTATGTGGCAACTGCAGCAACTGTTTTGAAGCTTGTGCACCATTTTTCTTCCTCAGCTTTCCATCTACCTAGTGACATTTTAGGGCATTGTGGTGCAAAGAGGAACCCAACTCCACCATCTCCTACCACCACCCTATAATGCTGGAGAGATGTTGGATTTCAGAGTGGCTTTTCATTTTTAGGAGAATAAGAAAATGAAAAACCTCAGAATATTTCTCAGCAAAACATCTGAGAAATGCTGGTTCACACTTCTCATTTTTCTGCATTCAGCTACATCATTTCCCTCTGTATGTTTCCCAGCAAATATGGTGGGTAGTGGTATTATGTCCAGTTCCGGGGAAAAGATTGGACAAATGTTGTAACATAATTTGCCCTCCAATTTGCATTTGCTTTTATTTCCCAATCAAAGAGGCTCCAGTTTTTCTGCATTATTTACAAGGGCATTTAGAATTGTTTTTGTCTATATACTGTATGTTCATTTGAGTTTACCAAATACTGCAATGGAAGCCAAGGGTGCTGCTCTTGCATGTCTATTTGTTTGCTTCTTTGTATTACACATATCTTCTTCATGCTGCAACTTTCCCAATTGCCTACACTGTCTGATTCAAAGAAACCTAATGGAAAGGATAACTTTAGGACATATTTCCGTAAGCTTTATTTGAAGTGGGGGGTGCCAGGATGCAATAAATACTGCCAGGAATATCAAGATGATTGCAAAATGAAAGACCAGACATGCACACATAACATGATGCCAAATAAGTAAGTGGAGTAAGTAAAAATCCTGAACATCGGCCAGGAGAATTTAATTAACATTTTTTCCCTATTTTGAAATTCTTTTCATGGGGAATTTCTTTTCTATCAAACTGCAAGAGAATGGTTGAAATTTCTCGTAGGAGAATTCTTCAGCTCAGCAGTAGTAGGTAGCCATGCCCAGGAAAACTGGATACATCACATTGGGAGAGATCCCTGGCCAGAAGCTGCACTATTTCTCACCTAGGCTTGTGCAACACACTATCTAATCTAACCTGTAATATTTGCATTTATTCCAAGATGATCTGACATTAGGATCCCAGTGCCAGTTTCTATTCTGTTGTTTTTTTTCAAATGCTTCTTAGGGTTTGTGCTGATAGATGTGATGGAGTCTGTAAATTCACTGGTCTAAATAAATTCCGTAGAATATTTCTTCATTTGGTTGTTGTGGGTTTTTTGGGCTGTTTTGTCGTAAGTGGTGGTTGGAAAAAAAGAGGCACAATCAAAACACTGGTAGACCATGCGAATCAGAACTGTGAAGCTCAATTTCTCAGCACCAAACTCAACCACCTGAATTGGGCCTGAGAGGCAAATGGCTATTCCAAGAATGAAATCAAAAGAGCCATCAAACCGAGAAAATAACACCAAACTGAAGAAGAAAAACAGCCCCCCACAAATAAAGTATTTCTGCCATACATCAAAGGGGTCATGGACCGCATGGGGAAACTGTTGAAAAAACACAACCTACAAACAGTATTCAGGCCCACCACAAAAATAAAACAAATGTTACGATCAGCAAAGGACAAAAGGGATCCCCTCACCACGGCAGACATATACCGGATGCCTTGTAGTTGTAGCCATGTATATGTTGGGACACAAAATGTAGCATCCAGACCAGAATCAAAGAACATGAAAGACACTGCAGACTAAAACAACCAGAAAAATCGGCAGTAGCTGAACATGCCCTGAAACAAGCTGGACATGAAATCCTATTTCAAAACACAAAAGTACTGGACAACACTAGCAATCAGTATGTTAGTCTACACAGGGAAGCCATTGAAATCCACAAACACCAGCACAGCTTCAACAAAAAAGAAGAAAGTCTAAAACTCAACAAAGCCTGTCTCCCAGCACTGAAAAATACAGCCTGCAAAAGGTCAATGAACTCTACCCAGCCACAAGGACTGGTGATCACTGCACACAAAAGTCTAGCCAACGACACCCATCAATCACAGTGACAGATCATCTCCCCCCTTATCACAACAATATACCCATAACAAAAAACACCCTGATCACAATAATTACCCAGTCTCCTGAAAAGAACAAAAACCTGATCCCACAGCTACAAATACTCAACAATCCCACACACATAGAACATAGAGAGAATTCTAGCTCTTGTCCTATGAAGATGCCGGCCACAGAGACTGGTGAAACGTTAGGAAGAAAAACCTCCAGAACCCGGCCAGACAGTCCAAAAACCCCACAAAAACCATCAGATCCCAGCCGTGAAAGCCTTTGAGAACATATTTCTTTATTTGTTTATTATTAACATACTTCTAAGCTATTTTATATTGATACATATCACAGCAAGTCAATAAGATCAAAATAAAAGAAGCAAATACAATTCGAATAAAACAATTATAACAGCTTAAGACTGTTTTAACAATAAAGACAATTAAGAGAAAAACAGAAAACTTAAATATTCGAGATGAAGCCATGATCTTGCTATCTCCCAAAGGCTCAGCCAAATAGCAAATAAAGACACTGCTGTTGCCTGCCAGGCATCCAGGAGGAAGGGATTACATAACTGGGATGCTACAGCAGAGACACTCCACTCCCATCTCCACATAATGTACCACCCTCAATGGGTGGACACAGAGGAGCCACCCCAGCAAATCTGTGTAGTTGTGATGAGTTATTGGAGGTTTTATGAATCTTGACATGTCACAACTGGCCACCGAGACTTCACCCTGCATCAGCAGAATTTCCCAGCTTCCTTCAAAGTAGAAATTTCACAAAGGTTTATACATTTCAGGCTCAGAGTGCAAACTTTGGTGCCTCCTGATGTTTGTAATGGCTTTAATTCCAAGCTCAGAACATAATCACAGAGTGAAAGAAGTTTTGTAACAGAAGCACCTGCTTACAGTGAAAGAACTCACTTCCACCCCCTTGTGCCTCTGCTCCAGCATAGGAAAGAGGAAAATCTCTTTTTCTCTGTCCTCTTTCTCTGTATCCTCTTTCTCTCTGTTGGTGGCATTGGGGTGGGGGTGGCCTGGAATGTTTACCTTTTAATCATTTATGTTTGTGTATCTGTGTTTCTGTGTTCTCAGTGGGCTGGTAAAATATGATGATTGTCCACGATGACAAGCTTCCAATTCAGTTTCATCATAATTATGGGATATGACAACTAGAAAAAGCATATGTTCCTTAAATGTTTCCAGTAAACAAATGAAAAGAAGAATTTAGCCCATGCTTTGAAATACTCTCTCTCTTTTTCATATTCATATCTCATGAATAAGCTCTCACTTGAAATTTTAAAACCAGTTTCCATGGGGGGAAATCTGAATGTCCTCTATAGAGCTCCTGATATATAGACTCCCTATGAGAGATTTAAAGATTTGTGTTCTTTACACATCTGACAAAGAATTTATTTATGGTCTCAGAAGATATTGTACCTTGTTCATATTCAATTAACTTTTCATTCCTGTATACCCTTTAGTATTTCGTCTTAAAAGTTCAAAAATGAATCTTTTTCTTCTTTAAAAGGTTTATTTAGCAAGCAGGCAATTAAGTAAGTAAAAGCCAAAAATGTAAGATATACTTGGAGTATATATAAAACTACATGAGTATATATTGCAAAAATCACAGTCCTCTGATACAAAACTTTATACTTCATATATGTAGATAGTACTTCTTCTAATAAAAACAGTAGAATAAGAAGTGATCAAATCTGGTATTGTGCACTAAATATGGAGAGAAGAACAAACATTTTAAGGCAGGGATGGGCAACTTTGGCCCTCCGAGATGTTTTTGGAATGTGACTAGAGATGTAAATCCTTGTTTGTCTCATCCTCATGGAGAAGGAACTGAAGCATCTCCTCACCTTTGAAGATGGCAAGGAGTGTCCAGGCAATCCTTATAGAATCTTACATCTTGAGAATAATTTGGCCTTCTTTTTTCTTTTTTACAAAATTGGTTATTCTAGAATTGCACAATTTAAACAGTTGCAAATAAATTGATAAAAATAATAAATTGTGTGAATTGTTGGAAATGAGGATGATTATTGAATTCAAAACAGTAAATATGTTGTTTATGTCTTTCCTAACCATCAGCCTCTCCTTCAGTGCTTGTTGTGTGAGAGAGTGTATGTGTGAGCAGTACACAAAATACATTTTACACAAGTAAGAAACCTTGATAGGAGAAGACACCTTGTCTTTTGTTTAGTCATTAAGTCGTGTCCGACTCTTCGTGACCCCATGGATCAGAGCACGCCAGGCCCTCCTGTCTTCCACTGCCTCCCGGAGTTGGGTCAAAGTCATGTTGGTAGCTTCAATGACACTGTCCAAACATCTCGTCCTCTGTCGTCCCCTTCTCCTCTTGCCCTCACACTTTCCCAACATCAGGGTCTTTTCCAGGGAGTCTTCTCTTCTCATGAGATGGCCAAAGTATTGGAGCCTCAGTTTCAGGATCTGTCCTTCCAGTGAGCACTCAGGGTTGATTTCCTTCAAAATGGATAGGTTTGTTCTCTTTGTAGCCCAGGGGACTCTCAAGAGTCTCCTCCAGCACCACAATTCAAAAGCATCAATTCTTCTGCGGTCAGCCTTCTTTATGGTCCAGCTCTCACTTCCATACATCACTACTGGAAAAACCATAGCTTTGACTATGCGGACCTTTGTCGGCAAGGTGATGTCTCTGCTTTTTAAGATGGTGTCTAGGTTTGTCATTGCTTTCCTCCCAAGCAGCAGGTGTCTTTTAATTTCGTGGCTGCTGTCACCATCTGCAGTGATCATGGAGCCCAAGAAAGTCAAATCTGTCACTGCCTCCATATCTTCCCCTTCTATTTGCCAGGAGGTGATGGAACCAGTGGCCATGGTCTTAGTTTTTTTGATGTTGAGCTTCAGACCATTTTTTGCACTCTCCTCTTGCACCCTCATTAAGAGGTTCCTTAATTCCTCCTCACTTTCTGCCATCAGAGTGGTATCATCTGCATATCTGAAGTTGTTGATATTTCTTCTGGCAATCTTAATTCCGGCTTGGGATTCATCCAGTCCAGCCTTTCACATGATGTATTCTGCATATAGGTTAAATAAGCAGGGAGACAATATACAGCCTTGTCATACTCCTTTCCCAATTTTGAACCAATCAGTTGTTCCATATCCAGTTCTAACTGTTGCTTCCTGTCCCACATATAGATTTCTCAGGAGATAGATAAAGTGGTCAGGCACTCCCATTTCTTTAAGAACTTGCCATAGTTTGTCGTGGTCCACACAGTCAAAGGCTTTTGCGTAGTCAATGAAGCAGAAGTAGATGTTTTTCTGGAACTCTCTGGCTTTCTGCATAATCCAGCACATGTTAGCAATTTGGTCTCTAGTTCCTCTGCCCCTTCGAAATCCAGCTTGTACTTCTGGAAGTTCTCGGTCCACGTACTGCTGAAGCCTACCTTGTAGGATTTTGAGCATAACCTTGCTAGCGTGTGAAATGAGTGTCTTGTCTTACTTCTAGACAAAGATGAAGAAAGTTAAAAATTGCTCATTTTTGTCATCTTGTCCTTTTCAAGGCAGCTTAAACCAACAATAGCAAGGAATTTAGCAAGCATTCTTTCCATCCCTACCTGCAGCTTTCAGTAGCTCAGACCAGCAAAGCCAGTGATAGAGAGTTATAGAAGAATCATAGGCCCTTGCCTTTGATTTAGGGTTTATAAAGATAGTCCATCTTGATTTCCCTATGTCAGTAGTACATGTGGGTTGAGTAATATATATATAGTATTAAAAGCACTGCAAGCTTAGATGTGGTCAATTAAATCTAATGTAGCAGTTCATATCCCACCCTACAAACCGTTAAATATAAAACAGTACAAGTCACATGCTCAGGTTATGTAGGAATACTGCACAACTTGTGTGCCTCCACCTTTTAGTAACTTTTAGTAACGTCTTCTCTCCTTGATATTGTTGATCACTTTATTCTCTTCTGATAGGATTGCACTGCTAGTGTGGTGTAACAGATTCACTATTGGGCACTGAGACCAGAGACCCTGAGCTCAAATCTCTTGCCTTGGCAATACAATTATTGAGTGATCTTGGGTTAATCACTGCTTCTATATCTACATGCCACAATCACTATAAAGATAAAGGACCTAAAATGAAATTATATCCACCAGAATAGACAACACTGAGCAATCAGAAAAAAGTACAAGTATGTGCAGCCTCCTGATCGCCAATGGTTGCTCACCCTGAGGTAGACTGTCTTGAATGATCTTTTTCCTACCATGTTTAACTCTTTACTTCCCTTAATAATTAGTTTTAGCATCCCATCTTCTTCCTCTTGGGTCTCTTATTTTCCTTTACCATGCCCTTTTTGTTCTGTACCTTGGTTTTGTTCTATAGTCTTTGCCTGCTCCTTCTTTCCTTCCTTCCTTCCTTTATTTATTTATTGGAAGATGATCTTTGTATTGGAATTCTTTATCACTTCTAATTACCAGCTACTGCTTCTTGGTATAGTTGCTTCTATTTTAAAAAAAAAACCAGTGAAGATAAAACTCATTATTTTCTTCTATCCAAATTGTTGCTAATGTTCAATAATCAAATTACATCTAATATTTCCAATAAAAATTATTGGGTGGTATTCAGTTGTCTTCATTCTGTCTTTATTCTGAAAGAGATAAGTTTCAATGCATACTCAGATTTCACATTCAAATATTAAATATTGAATATTTTGAGTCTTCTCAATCCATTTAAGTGATTATCAAACTGAGAAAAACCATAATACTGTAAAGGATGCTAGTTTCAATTCCTGTTTATTGATTTCTATCTGCATCATGTTGGTGAGATTTCTTTGCATAAGACGTATGTTTCGTATGTACATTTCGCAATTCTCCTAACGTCATTTGGAAGACTTCGGTGATCTTATTAGCCTGATTCTATCTTTTCCCACCCCCACAATTTACATCTCATGATTCCATACAAGTAACCATAGCAGATTCTGTGCAATAACTTGCCATAACGACTTCTAGTGCACATGAAAATAGTAGTTTGCTTCTCAGAGTACAGTCATCTGTGTTTCTGATCTACTTTAAAGACATCCAAATCACCATAGCCAGTGAAATTTCTCATGTCCTGTTACTAGCTCCTGGTTTTTCTTTAAAGCATCTGTTCACAATATTTCGGGGATTTGGACTGCCGAAAAGAAATAAGTCCTTTATTGCCATGGGGGCTGGCAGTCCTCCATTACTAGTCACTCTGCCAAATACTTTCTGAGAGCTTTTATAGAGTCTCACTGCCTTTGGGACTTTCTGGCTGTATACTAAGCATCTTGTAGCCTAGTGTGATTGTTGGGGTTGCTGGCAGCAAAGTCTCAGGAAATCAGTTTGCTAATTGTTAAGTGTGACTGAGACATGCATATCCTTACTTCTGGGCACATTAGGGCACTACCCTTTCAGTATGACGGAAGGAGATTCCAGTGCTAAACTCTTTTGCACCTACTGTGAAAATCTGGCTTTATTTTGAACATTTTGTCAATATGAAAAAATGGAAGAGGAACATGAGGAGAAATTGTAGAAGTATCCTAGCATTGAATGTGTTGCATGGCCTATACGGTAAAATAATGTTTTTTTTTTTCTTTTTTGTGAATCAAATGAAATAGTAATTGGAAACCTCTGTTGCACGTGTATAGGGAGCAGTTTCCAATTCTTTGCCTACCTGATGAAAGTACATTTGCACAATACAAAGCAACACACATTCAGCTTGTTTTCTGTTTTAATGTATTTGAGCTAAAGCAGCAGAATCTATTGTTCTAAAAATAATATGGATAGATGTGCAAAGGCATTAGCTGATGGACTACCTGTCAAACACTCACCGATGCAGACCAGTACTTGTATGTACTGTCTCTTTTCTTTTAACAATCTAAAGGAAAATGATATATCAATTACACTAGAAAAGCCAGGTGCCAGTGGAACATTACTACATTCAGAAGGGCTGCAAAACCCTTCATTTGTCAGGAGGACTAAACTATCAATTCACCTGTTTCTGGCGGTGAGCAACAGCTTTTAATGGTTCCGCTTCCCCCAGTGAAACTTGATTTTTTTCAGTAAAGATAGTTCCTAAATTGTTGTTGCCAATTGTGGTGCTGAGAGGAACCATGCATGCATGCATTTCATCCATACTTCAACTTAAATTTAAATGTGTTGATGAGGCTTCATGATCAAGCAGTGTGCCGTTAATACTGGATGACAGAATTTCCTCAAGGATTAAATGCCCAGCTTCATTCACAGTAGTAATCTACTAGTGGCTTGTAATAGGGTGCATTTACAACTGGCAGTGGTAAATACAGGAAAATTTAACCTCTTGAATTCTATAGCTACTTCAATTACTGAAGTCAGTGGTTGTAATCACTGCCATGAAATTAATGCAAAAGGCCTGTGCAACAGTTTTTTTTTGTACAGGTCAGATGGTGGGCACCTTTCAGATGCTGGCTTGGAGATTTTCCTGCAGGAGTTACAAGGGGGCCTCAGGGCCGAAGTTTTGGCTTGGTGGGGGGCTCGGGCATACAATGTAACCCCTAAGTCATGGTGGGTAGTGCTAAACAGGGTAGGTTCAGGTGAGTTCTAGGGTGGGCACTCAGAGGGTGCAAGGGATCCCTCCTCTCAGAGTTGCATTTACAGAAGTTTGGCTGAGGGGAGGGAAAACAGGGAGACCCCAGGGGATGCTGGGCACTTGGAGTCTAGAGACTCGGGTAGAGGGTGGCCCTGTGTACTCCGGGTTGATGGCCAAGAGGGTGCTGGACAGTTCAACAGCAGCCTCTCGGGGTAGGAACTCCGAGGGGCAAAGGTCTCGACTGGTTGGTCAAGAATTATGAGGGCTGGCCCCCTTGTAAAAAGGGGTAGTTAAAAGTTAAATAGTTAATAAAGTTGTGGCCCTAGTTTTAGCCCATCTCATCTCGTTATTTTGGGTTGAGCGGGCAACAGCACTTCGCAAAGGCGCAGAGCTGCCTAGATGGGGACTCTGTGCCCGCCCACGTAAAGAGTGACAGGCAGGGAGTCTTGTGAGAGGACGGGCAAGCCTGGCTCAATGCAAGCTTTTAAAACGAGCCTCGTGGCCTGCGCCATCCTCTTCCCTGCCTGACAAGCAACGCACCCTCCCACCCAGGATAAGAATGAGAGTAGCTGGTCACTTCGTGGATGGGAATTTTTGACCTGCACCAAATTGGCTTCTGGCTGCAGGTGGTTTTTCGCCCATCCCATTCTTATCCCTAGGGATCACAAGGGGGATAATTAGGTCACTGGCAGTTCAGTCACGATGGTGGGTAGTGCTAAACAAGGTAGGTTCAGGTGAGTTCCAGGGTAGAACTCACCTGAATGTTTGCAAGAAAGAACTGTATGATTTCAGTGAAGTTATATATTCAGGGTATTCTCCCCCACACACTGCTCCTCATCTTTTTGCTTTTCTTTAGCTGTTAATGGCAGATCTTTGGGGGGGGGGGAATCAGTGATGTTTTGGTGATGGTTGATCGTATTGATTATTCCAAGTCTCCCTTTGAATAGTATGGCTTACTCCTCTTTTTGCCTTTCTTTTTTATTTGGTTGAGTAGCAATTTGTTTATTGCATGCTAATCTTAATACATTTGGTAGTGACAGCACACTCCAAGTCCTTCCACCCTAGCTTGCCATGAGCACTGGGCAAGAATCTGACCAGCACTTTCTGATCATATTAAAAAAAAAAAGCTCTCAAAGAGGTGGCTGTGTTAGCATGTTTCAGGGGGGAGAAGATTACTGTGGCACCATGATGTGTCTGAAGAAGTAGACACTGATCCACAAAACCTTTTAATATTTGAAACAAATGTGCAACATTTGAAGGTACTTTTGAAGGTACCACAATAGTTTTGCTTTTATTTTTATTTTTCTGGATTATTTGATTTACTGTAGTTTCTGCTTCTCTAGCCCCATCCTTGCTATCCTTACTGTTCGTATTTGTTGTTCATTTGAGTGTCTTGGTGTTACTTTAATAATACTTTAATAATAATTGTGTGCTTCCAAGGCAATTCTAATTTATGGTGACCCTTTCCAGGGTGTTTTTGGTAGAGAATACTCAGAATTGGTTTATCATTATCTTCTTCTGGGGGTGCCTCAAGACTCTGTACTACACAGGTTGGCTCTTCTCTTGGGATACACAATGAGGAATCAATCTCCCAGGCTCTGGCTCTGCAACCAGATAAATAGCTGGGTTATTTTAACAGCAATTTTATTGGGCAGTGGCTTTTTCTGTATTTAACTAAAACTCCCCTCACACTTTTTAAGACCATATTTGATTTTTATTTCAATATGAGTTGTTTAGTGCATTTCTTCTATGTTTACCAAGTGAGTTTTAGTGTATAAGCACCACATATAAATCACAAAAGCAATCATAATATTGAAAAACATCAAACATGTTAGTCAATTTTAAACAAACTAAAGCAAACTTTAAAACAATGTGACCTATTTATTTGAAAATTGCCAGGAATCATTGCTCATAAAGGGATTAGAGTGCCCCACATCTCCTGCACTTAGGTGAAAAAGAACCAAAAAAAGTAGCCATTTTAAGGAGGAAGAATGAAATGGATGGAGCAAAAACTCCTAGACTAGTGTTTCATAACCTTATTTGAGTTGTGATCCCCTTTTATAATAGCCAAATAACCTGCAAACCCCCCACCACATTTCTGCGGGGGGGGGGGAACATGCCAGTCTTCTCATGGGTTAAGTTTTATTGAACTCAGTAGGTCTGATGTACGAGTAAACCTGCACAGGATTGGTGACTAATTGACAAGGCTATGGGACCATGTTTACATGTGCATCACGAATCCTCCTCCAGCCCCCACAGAACTTGTTTCTGTGGAAGTTAGTTGGAGCAGAGCTTGCAATTCTTCTGCACAGTGGAAAAGAGAGGAGGGTGCTCCAAAGGCAGTACGAGAATGGAATCAAGGCAAATTTCCCCTGGCAGTCATTGGCTGGGACTGCAACACACCCTTTGCCAACACCAAAGCTGGCTAGCAGCCTAAGGAGAGTGGTGAAAGCTTCCACCTTCCACAAAAAGAAAAAAAAATGAGGGAGAAGGTTATGGCAGAAGCTCGCACACTGAAGTCTTCATCCTCTAGCTGGGAATAAACAGCATTGAATTCAATGAGCTGCAATTCTAAGTGGACACACATGGAATCAGTTTAAAATAGTTGCAGCTAAAAATAAAAATGGTGACCCTCCAGAAAACACTTTGCGATCCCCTGACCTCCATATTGGGAACCTAAATATTTGTGTCTGGAATTTGTCACAAATATTCTGCTTTGAGAGAGCTACCATGGTTCCAATTTCCATGCATTTCACTGAAAAAAAAATGTTATTTCCCAGTGAGAGATGTGAATATTTTAATTTCTGGATTTGTGTCTGAATCAAAGCATGTTCAAATCAGGTGTGAATTGGTCTGAACTAAATCAGCCCTGAATCTGAATCAAACCAATTAAGGGACTGTTATGTACGGTAGCTGTAGTTTTATAGTGTTTCACCCATCACCCTGGAAAAGCAGTACCAATATCTCAAGTGCTGTTGCACCAGGCTGCTGCTGCCCCAGGAAATTTATAATGATGGGAAGAATTTTCCTCTCTTCTGAAAGCTACTGGTAGGGAATTCTTCTGGAAGAGAGATGGAAAGAGATGGTTGCATACACTTATCAGCACTGAGGTGGTGAAACCTTGCAAGTTTTTTCACATCCTCAAATCAGTTCATTGCTATTTGAATAACTCTTTATGTGTTCTTTGTCTGTGTCATTTGGCTTGTCAATATGAATAATTTGTTGCTTCATAGCCAATCAGGCTGTACATGTAAACAAAAATTCATTCAGTCTTAAGATATAATATTTGGCATCTAATATAAATACATATATACAATCAGAAAAGCATGAAATAATAAAGTAAGCATTCTCAAAAATATCAAGTTCTAAGATTAACTTTAAGAGATTGTGTAGCAGGTAATGAGTTCCATCTTTCCATGGCTCATTTAACAAATTTAGCAGTCCTACAGGATAAATAGTAGTATATGCTAGCTAGCAGAAATAAAATTGTACATAAAGAGAGTTGCTCTTGATGCTGGTTGTTAAGGGTTTAAGATATTGATCCCTCAGATCTGCATACAGAGGGCATTCTGTATTTGACACATATAGCATAGACATGTGAACACTCCCATGGACAAAGACATTCATTAAATTAATGGATTTCTATCCCACCTGCCACATCTAAAATTATATCTTGAAAGTGTCCAGAACAAATGCTGTCTGTGATATGGTCTAGCAAATGTCATAGTCCCATTTTACTCTGTTGACTGGGAATTAACAGTGTCTGAGTTGTCAAAGTCAAGGAAACATGCCTAGTAACCAACTAGAGTAGGTCGTAATTCAGTGGCCCTACTCTAGTTGCAACTTACTACACTAGGCAACAGGATTTCAGCTGCTAGCGGTGAAAGGTTTTTGGGGTTTTTTTTTAAATCTTGCTTGGAAACGTAAACAAAATCTTGCAAGATGGAACCAGAATATAGCAGTCAGAATTTCCAGCCGTTTCATGCAGTGCAGCTGCAGCCCTGCTGTTTCTCTACAGCAGCACATAACTGTCATATGACCAGTACAGCATCTGGCAGTGACAGAAAAATGATGTGTCTGAGGAATTGCTACACCTTCAGTGTTTTCTGGCTACTTTTAATGGACCCCAGAGGCCACAGGCATTTCAGGTCTAAGAGTTCTATAAATTGCATGTGGGATCCATGCCAGAACAGTCCAGAATTCACTTGCTGCAAAGGCTGCTTGCTCTTAATTAATTAGACTACATTTGCAAATAAGGCATGCAAATATGCTGCAACAGTCAATGATCTACTACAAATTGCCAGTTAAAAAAAAAGGATTAACTTCTCAAAAGCCCTTGTCCTTAACAATCAGTTAACTGCAAAAAGCCTACTTAAACAAGGTTTTCATATGCTGTCAGAAGGATACCACGGATGAGGCCAACCTAGCCTCCTTAGACAGAGACTTCCATAATCTTGGGGCATCCCCTGTAAAGGCCCTCTCTTGCATCTTTCCCCAGTGTACTTCTGAAGGTGGTGGGGCCAAGAGAAGGACCTCTCCTGCAGCTTTGGGGGGGGGGGGGGAGAGTATGGTTTCTCAGATAGCCTGGGTCTGACTTATTTAGGGTTGTAAAGGTCATAACTAGCACTTATATATAGCAGTAAATGAATGTGTGAACCTACAAATACAAAAACCTCAACAAATACAAACCTATTCTCTTTCCCCTTTTAAAACACTTATCCCAAGCATTTAGCGACTAATTGTTATTCAAGATGAAAACAGAAAGGCTTGTTCTCTACATTGTAAAAAAAAAAACTCCTACTTCCACTGTTAATCACACAATAGTTGCACTCATTTCAAACACTTCTACCATTTCTTCCCACCACACCTCTGAGGAAATCTTCCAGTGCCAACCTAAAAGGAGTAGATAGATGACTTAGTCTGTTTCAGGCAAAACAAGAGAGAAAAATCCTGTAGCTCCTTGAAGTATGGACTGTAGGCCTATTAGGTTTTCTTTCCAGTTCACCAACTGGACTAACAATTTGGTGAATATCTATTTATTCCCTTCAGTCTTGCCTAATCCTTTTTACTCATTGTTTGTATAATTGCATTCATTCTGCCTTTACTCTCTCTACCCAGTAGTTTGGCCAACAACATTCTACTAGCAGCAGACCTTGGTATCTCTGGCTAAAACATTACCTATGCTATGAACCTGCTAGGTGGTCTTAGAGATTTGAACCCAGATGGCCTGGTTGAAAGCCAATGCTCCTCACAAAGGTTATGGGAAAATCTTTCTATTAGATAATGAAGGAGAGACTACGGAGTACATTTTCAGCCAGTTGGAGAGTGGAAATAGTGTCACAAGGCACATTTTCACATTCAATGGAGACATTATACTTTATCCCCTTTCAACAGCAGCTCTGCTTGCTTCAGGCAGAGATTGGAATGCTGGCTTGGTTCCAGCAACTTGAAAAGGAGCTGTTGCCTATACAAATCTGCATAATAGCCGTCTTCATCATTAGTAGTTTTGAAATTTTTTCCGTTTTTCAAGTAATGCTTCATAATGAGTGGAAATGAGCTGGATGGTTGACTGGTAAGCTTGAATACTGATTAACTGAGGACCCAAAGTGTCAGTTTGGACCATATCTAAGGAGTTTATTGTTTGTTTGTTGTGTTTGTGTTAAGCAGAAGTGCACTTTGTTGCAAAAGGAAATTTCAGCGTAACGCTTGGCTTTTAATTTTTGGTTCGTTCTGCATGATGGCTTCCAACATCCAAAGATGCCTTCTGCGCTCTCTTACATAAAGCTGATTCACACTTTACATGGCGAGAGTACATGCCACATGAACATCAGTGTCTGCAGTATAAACCATGACAATTATCAAAGGGAGCTATGAGGAGAACAGCACTTAGAGACAGGCGTTGACGAGACACTGAGCTTCTACATTTTGCTTTCTTCATAGTGGATGTTTGAGTTTGACTGAGAAAATAACATAAATCAATAGATCATGCCGTTTTGAAGGTTGCCACAAGCTTTAAGAGAACTAAAAATCAGTACAGATAGCACTGCAAGCCTGCATTATTGTTTGTAACAAATATAATGAGAGTGTAAATCTCCTTGAAATAATCTGTGATGCAGAATGCTAAATCTCTCCCCTCCCTTTCCACCCCAAAAGGGAAAAAGAGACATAGAGTCCAATGGAAATTTTGACAATTGTCCTTAGTTCTTTTGAAGCAAAATCCTTTGTGCCTCAACTGGAATTGTGTGGGAAGTAGCAAAAACCCTCCTTTTAACCAAGTCCCTGATTTTGGACTGTTGCTGTGGTCACTTGATTGTGTCAATATGCAAACAGCTCTCTGCATTCAAAGGATTTTTCCCTTCCCCCCCCTTGTGCAACTGCAAATGCAGATGTTGGATGCACAGGTATTTACCAGTGGCTCCAGTTTCTTGCATCTACTCAGTGTCCACATAAGGAACTTTCATCTGCAGAGAATTTCTGAATGTTAAATTTCACAGTGCACAGTGGTAATCAGCATTTTTGTTAGTTCTAAAATTGTAATAGAAAAAAAATACAAAATATGTACTCTCTGGACAAAATAAAAAAGTGGTCTTTAGAGTTGAAAGAAAAAACTTTCTTTTGCATTATTTGCAGTTGCTCATAACATAGTTTTTAATAGGGTAACCATGGACAATCAAGGCACATTTCAGTGCAACAAAGGTAAATAGCACCACTGAGGGCAAGCTGAATTCCATGCCCGTACACTGATATAACCAAATGCCCACCCTAACTACTATCTGTTACAGAGTTTTGGATGTGTGGTAAAATTCCTTTTGCAATGTAGTAGAAGTACAGAGATCCACAGAGGAGAATAGCTACAAGCTCCCTAGATTCCACCTTTCTCATTACCTGGCACTTAAAGTCTCAATAACTCACTCTGAGACATTTGTTGGAGAAAGAATGGAAAATATTGCTTACAATTGCTTGAAATTACAGACTTCTGTATATGGTGCTTTCTTTACTACACACATACTTCAGAACCAACTGAACAGATCAAAAGCAAACAACAACTGACACCAACTGACTAAAAAGTGGGAAAGAGAACATTATCAGAGAGGTGTGCCTCTCTTTGAATTAAAAGGCTGGAATGAATGATAGGTTAATACTAGATAGATAGACACTCACCTCAGCCCATAAATGTCCTACCCAGTCACACAAATTACAGACAGCATGCAAGGTTGCAAACAATGCTCCAAAAGTGTTAGGGGAATCAGGCAGGCTGCTATGTCCACTTTTGAAAGCAACTAGTGGATAAAATAGCGTGTTTTCAATGCAGCCAACAATGTTTTTGAAAAGCACTTAATTTTGATTTATTCCTAGTAAAAATAAAACTAGAAATCATCAAAATGGCTGTTTAACATTATTTTAATCCATGTGACCATTCAGCTTAAAATACTCTTTTCCTTTTCTGTACACCTGCATAGGATATGCCATTGTGAGAGACTAACACAAATTCTGGATCCAAAATATATTCATCAAATTCCTGAGTATCTGAGTTCTTTCATGGAGTAAACATCAGAAATCTATAAAACTCTGGCCCTTGTTTTGTGATAAATTATTTCTATGCCCAAATATGCTTCTTTTTCTTTTTCTAAAGAAAAAGTACTTGTTGATGCTTACCTCTTCATCCCAAATACATGAACATGGATACCATCACTCTGAAATATCTATGTAGGGCAAAATGGTTTAAAAACATTAACAGCAAGGGATGAAGTTACTTTTACTTAACAATGTCATTATATACAAAGCATCAATATCAATATAACTGATTTCAGGTTTAGAAGGTTTCTGAAGTTGTAAATATAGCAAAATGAGCCAGCCTGTTTCCAGATCTTTGTAGAGGTGGAAAATACTATTTAAATGCTACTCTTAGCAGCATAACCTATTCTCTATTTTAAATTGTTTGGTTTGTTGGTTTATAATAACACTTCTGCTCATTCCACATGCAGAGAGATGCACACAGATCTCATGACTTCTGCATTATTATTATAATTATCAGTTCTTTTACATCTTCAACTTAGCTCTTTTGAGGCTGGCTGGAAGAATATTTTGGTTTTTATGCTCATCTGGCTATTTCACATTAATGTTCCACCAACTCAAGCTTAAAAAAAAGATGGCTTTGCAGTTATGAAATGAAATTCTGCCTACATTTCTTATACATCTATAGTTTCATTAGAAATATGTAACATAAGACACTAAGTGGAGTCCTTTTTACAAGATTCTTTCTAACTAATGAATGAATGTGTGTATATGTGTGTGATCATTTTCTGCATCCTCTCTGCAGATTGCACAAAACAGTACGGTGTTAAATTTTGACTAGGCATCCTGTTTTTCATTTCAAAAATCAGATCATTGTATAAAGAATACTGAATGCATGCATATAAAATTTTTAAGCAAAATTATGACAACATATACAGATTGTTTCTTTTTAAATTGCTTAAATTTAGTAGGTGTTGTGCAGAAAATTAATTACAGTTCCTGCAGACCATGTGTAGGGGTGAGGAAGTAAACTCTATTTGTCCAAAAACAACTAACTCCAATGTGAATTGCCAGCAAGTGCTTGTGCCACATCCACCACTACATCAGTAGGTCTTCAAACAGATCACATCTTTTGGAGCTGATGAAGATGGTGTCAAATCTTCCTTTTGTTCAATAGCTATAACCTTGACCACTTGTACCTTTCAAATGATCTCTAAGGATAGGCTTGATTTAGGGGTGTAAATTGTCTTTTCCACTTGTATTGTTCTTTTGTATAAAAATGAGGAAACACAAAATTTTTCTGTTCACATACAAGATATTTTCCATCAGTCTTAATTACAATGTTCACATTTGCAAGAATGAATTTTGTGCAAATTGTGCAAAATTATAACAACTACTGTCCTGTTAAACAATCTCTTTAAAATTAGAACTACATGAATTGTTTGTATCATCCTGATCAATTGGCCCCATTTCTTCTGTCCTTGCTATGTGTGTGCTTAGCTTCAGAAAGGGACAAGGCACTAGTTTTGTACAGCGACATTTTGTGCAAATTTCAGAAATTTTAAGGACAAACGATCTGTCTCATTCTTGCACTAGAGTTGAGAAATCCTGCAGGGTTTGAAAATTTCTCATTTGAGTATGTTGTTTCATGGTAGCCTAAATTTATGAGAAGAAAAAATGTAGGAAGTATTCTTCACTTGATCTATAATGATTGAGCTTTCCTGCACAGGTTAGGATCTTGTGATCCATTAATTTTAATATGACATTTTCTGCAGAATGTTCAATGAAATCCCGCCACCTTATTGCTTTTCCAAGAAAGCTTAGAAATACACAAAATATACTTTTTGTCTCCCATCCAGCTACTCCAAACCAAAGAAGAGATCCTTAGTTACTTTCATATGAAGGAGAAAGTAATAAAACAGTTCATTGAAAACACATATCCAGCCTCTTCTTAATTGGAAATGATACTACTGACAAATAATATGGATTTATGCTTTTCATTGCCTCTAAATTTAGTTTGAAGATAGTAGCAAGACATGGTCAAGTGCATATAGAGTAAGACAACTACTATATGGCATGCGTCTCTATGTGAATTAGAGATCTATTTATTCATTTAAATTATTTATTTGCCACTTTTCTTCCCACAGGGGACCCAAGGCAGCCCTCAGCAGATAAAATAAGTAATTTAAAAGCACTGTATAAATATCATATTTAAAAAACAATTAAACATACATTGATTTTAAAAATCAAGTATGAAAACAACAGAAAACATTTAAAAACCTGTAAGTGAAAAGCCAGCATTCCTGAGATAACTTACTGCTTAAAGGCCTGCCTGAAAAAGAAGGTCTTTGCCTGACAACAGAAGAACAAGAGGGAGAAGGTCAACCTGGCTTCTTGGGGCACTGCATTCCAAAGCCTGAGAGCAGCCACTGAGAAAACCCTGTCTTGTGTCTTTACCAAACAAGCTTGGGAAGGTGGTGGAACCTAGAGAAGGGTTTCCTGGGAAGATCTTAAAAGCTGAGTCTTGTGTGAGGTGATATGATACTTCAGATAGCCTGGCATATTTGCTATCTATTACCATATTTGCTGTCTTGAATTGGTCTTAGAGGTCTTGATGTTTTCTACATGATGCAAATTAGACACCCCTCAGCAAATCCTAGTATCTCAGTTAGAACTGTCATCTTCCTGTCATGTGAACTTCACTTGTATCCTTTTTAGAATGGAGTTCGTACAAAACTCCATTTTCCTTCTGGTTCCAAAGCACAATTACTACAAACCAGTTCCTCTGTTTTACTCTGTGAGGAGCTTTGATCCAACCTACTTGTTAACGTTAATTCTACTAGCTAACAGCTAGAATGCTGAGTCCAATCATACTCTCTTGATTCAGAGTAATGATTCCCACTTTTGACCGTACACTGGCTATCAGGGGATGTTGGCTCTACAAAAACTGAACTTTTCTGCAGAGTTCTTGGCAAAGAGTGAGTGTGCCAGGCTCTGGATTCTAAAGTATTTCTATTCTGAACATCTCCAGTTCATGTTTCTGCTGTGTTTATTTCTTCTTCATTTCCATTTCTGTCTTTCTCAGCTTCAGTTCCTACTTTCCCTGAAAGGTCACCATGTAAGTCACTCAATCGATCTACTGAGTTCAGGCATCTCAGACAGTTCCCCCAAACAATCTGCTTCCATCACTTGCTTGCTCATATAAATTGTGGTGCAATTCACAACGTGTTGGGTGAGATACCAAAATAGCAAAGTGTGAATGAAATACAGCATTCCCTTATGTATATTATAGTCTAAAGTAAACCCTACTGTTATTGATCGGATTACTCTCTAGTGAACACACATAGGATTGTAGAATTAGTATTATGGTATGGCAGCAGCATAGCTGGACTATGTAATTTGTGGTTTAGATGAGATTATGCTCCTTTATGTAGTTCTGACCAGTGTATGCAGATTAACAACTTTCTGTTACAGCTGTACCATAAGAGAACACCATGCTTTATTACTATTTTTCCTCCCACATAAAACATGTTGTAATTTATTGGGATGTTACCAGGCAGGTAAATAAAATAGAAAAGCAGATGTTATTGCAAAGGACAGCTGTGTTGTGGGTGTGAAGGACTTTAAACATCTTCTGCATAATGTAATATTCATTTAAAGTAAGTTTTGTAAGCCTATATTTAAGGGTTCTTGTCTTAACTGTTGCAAATAAATCTTTCACAGCAGTATCTAAATGAAAACTTTTAAACTGATTTTAAATGCACTTCATTTCTCACCATGCTCCATAAAATTCTAGCAATTTAGGAAATTTGTCAGCAAGCTATAAATTTCTGCAATAAAAATTTATATTTAATCTTAAAATATGGCTGTGTTGCATGTCAAAGACTTTATGTTTAAGGAGTGTAATCTGAATGATTCTGAATGATTCCCTGTCTAAGCACTTTGTTGGTTAGTGGCCAAGATATGGTTGCTTTCAGATGTGCAACTTTTGTACAATATGGGAAACCCTGAAGTTCTTTGGAAGCTTTTCGAGAGTTCCTCATTCAGAATTCTGCTAATGCAAGATGAGCTTTTCCAAAAGACCATTTGGCCATCATTGGCAATTTCTCCTGCAGTGTGGAGACTATTTCCTGTGTCTTAAGACACAGGCTCAGGCCTAGCCCATATATGCGGCAAAATGAGCTGGCAGAATGCAGGAAGAGCTATATTCAAACATCTAGAGAGGAACCAAAAATTTACATGTTCCCTACACTATGAAATGAAATGAAAATAAGGAAGAAAAGTGGTATGATATAATGGGCTTAAAATATATGACGAATGTACTGAAAAGATTAATATATAAAAAACGAAAAACAACCCTAAAATATACTGCTTGATAAATGACGTAAACATTAGCCAATACTAAATTAAAGTAGTGGTTTTCAAGTAATTTGCAGCCATAAACAAATTTACTAGGTTCCCATTAAGTACTTTTGATCTCTTCTAAGGTGAAATATTCAATTTATTCAGCAAGCCTTCCTGGGTCAAGTCCACCTCCCCAGGCCATACACCAATATCCCATGGACAGTGCAGAAAAACTATAAATAAAAGTTCCAAAACTTAATGGCAGGTGGCTGTGCCAGGCCTGCCGCCCAAAGGTGAGACAGAAAAAATGTATCTAGAAACTCAAGATAACTGACATCTTAGAAGGTTTCAGTCCTTGACATGAATTTGTTGATATAAACTCTTTTAAGTTTAAGTTTATATCACCTACATCCTGGGCAAATGGTCACTTCACATTTAGAAAGGAAACAGTTTCTTCCATATCTTCCTGCATATTGAGAAACATTATGTAATTAAGGTCAGTGTATTAGTGTTCTAATAACTAAATTCATTAAAACATTTGCTACAGGCACTAAACTGTAAGTTTAGAATAATTTTATGTTTAAGTGTCATTATACAAACATCTATATCTATATCTATATGTTATGGGTGTTATGTGCCACCAAGTCAGAACTGATCCTATAAGTCCAACCCCCTGCATTGGGCAGGAGGTTGGACATGATGACCTTATAGGCCTCTTCCAACTCAGTTTTTCTATGATTCTAATAGGGCATCCAAGGTAAGTGAGAGATTTAAGGAATGATTTTACCATTTCCACTCCCCCAGTGAGTTTCCATGGATGAGCAGAGATTTGAACATGAGTCTCCTGAGCCCTAGTCCTTGTTTATGTATATATTCTTTTTTTAAAAAGAAACCTCCGGTTTATGAATGTGGGATGTGCTTCTGTAGCCACAATTCAGAATGCCAAGAAATGACCTGATATTGCTGCACAATATCATGCCTGTGTTACCAGCAGGAAAAATGATGCAAAGCTTTACAAAAGGGCATCCTGAATGTTGATAATACCAATGTTGATGACACCAATGTCAGCAGTCAGGATGGTCTACAAGATAAACTCTTGTGCTTACTTCCATTCACAAAGAGATACCAAGCAAGGGGAATTTGCAGAAGCTGACTCCTTTTTTCATCAGTTAACCACTTCTCACTTGAACACAAAGTAATTGCCATGGCTGGGTTGTTGTTTTTTTCCAGTTTCCAAACCATTGCTCTATAAACTGCATGCCTGCATGTTTTCCAAAAGATGTCCCCCCATCTTTTGAAATAAAAAAGGAGGAGCTAGGAGTTAGCATAGATTGTCACTTGAAACCAAGGTTAAAATCATCCATACTGTATAAAAGACAGACATTGAAGAAAGACCAAGCAGAGGGATTCAACTCATTTGAAATGCAGTATCGGAGGTGAGCCTTTCAGATACCACAGGCAGCCAGAAAGACAGAAAAGTGAGTGCTCAATCAAGTAAAGTTAAATGTTAGCTAAGAGTCAGTTAATTGGGTCTTGACTGACAGGGTCAAAAATTCAGATTGCACCAGATATGGAGTTGATTTCCCCTTTAAAACCTATGTGAAGAGACTGTTTGGTCTCAGAAATCCTGAGATAATGTTTACTGAAAGTGCTAGAACAAAACACAACTGCTGTCTGTTTTTCTGAGGTAAAGAGAAATACTTTGAATATGCCTTACAAAACTGTATGCTAATTCCCTGAAGATGCTTGGCAAAATGTCTCCATTTCCAGAGGACTATCACCCTATTGTTTCGTTAAAGCAAACTTGTTTTTTTAAAAAAACACTTTAAAGAAAACCTGTCTTTTGACTTTGTTTCTGCGACCTCTAGTTGCTCTGCTGCTCTCCAAATATCTCCTTTCCCATCCGTGAATATATTTATATATATACAGCATGTATATAATGTATATAGTATCATTACATGATGCTCTTGCTGGCAAGTCTGTACCACACATGCTTAGTGTTATAACAAAATTGCTCTTTTCCCATTTGAAAATCCTCTTTGAGGATCAGTATTTCGGCCCCTGAAGCCTAGATTCCTTTCCACATTTAAAAAAAGGGGATGGGGCCAACAATTCTATTTCAGGATAAGCAAGATTAGTCTTCAGTTTCAATGCATTCATTCTATGAATCAACTTGTCATGTTGATTCAGTAACTATCATTGGACATAGTGATAAACCACAGTTCAGTGTTATGAAAACATGGCCTAAGCTTGTTGGTTTTCCTGCTCCCTCCTACTCTGGTGCAACAGCAAAAAGGACATAAGAAATATTCCCATATTTATTTAATTAACCACAATATAGCATTCGAATTATATCCAGACAAACTGGAAGAAAGTGTCAAGGTCAAAACAGATAGAGAAAAGCACAAAACTGGGACTTGTTTAACATAAGGACAGATGCAAAGAATAATTCCTTTTCTAACTCTGCTAGAAAATTATATAGTGGTCAATGCACATACTTTTGTGTTGGCATATTGGGGTAGAAAGCCCTAACTCAATTATAAAATAATACATCTTGGCTATAGTGTTGCTGCCCTAAATCTTCCCCCTTCCTTGTAGTAGGTCAACCTGTCTTCTTGTTTTTGTTGCACAGTTCTGTAGCTCTGAAACTGGGGACACATTTCACACATAAGGTTGAGAAGTAGACATACTTGCATAATAGTAAATTTTAAGAGAGAAGACATCTAACTATATATTTATGTTCTCTTCACAATTGTCTGTGTGCAAGTGTGCAAAGCAGAGGGTTCATATTTCAGGCAGGCTTCAACTGCAAACCCTCTTTAGAAATAAACAACTGTTTAACATGTTTATGGATTCTGATACTCATGCTTGAAAACAAGTCAGCAGGTGCAAACCTATTCTCATTTTTTAGGAAACATACCATACATACTTAAAAGACTCTTCCATATCATAAATGTGTCTAACAACTAGACCCTATCACTGGATTGTGGTTCCTGTGCTTGTTGTTGTTTAGTCATTAAGTCGTGTCCGACTCTTTGTGACCCCATGGACCAGAGCACGCCAGGCCCTCCTGTCCTCCACTGCCTCCCGGAGTTTGGTCAAATTCATGTTGGTAGCTTCAGTGACACTGTCCAAACATCTCGTCCTCTGTCATCCCCTTCTCCTCTTGCCTTCACACTTTCCCAACATCAGGGTCTTTTCCAGGGAGTCTTCTCTTCTCATGAGATGGCCAAAGTATTGGAGCCTCAGCTTCAGGATCTGTCCTTCCAGTGAGCACTCCGGGTTGATTTCTTTCAAAATGGATAGGTTTGTTCTCTTTGCAGTCCAGGGGACTCTCAAGGGTCTCCTCCAGCACCACAATTCAAAAGCATCAATTCTTCGGCGGTCAGCCTTCTTTATGGTCCAGCTCTCACTTCCATACATCACTACTGGAAAAACCATAGCTTTGACTATGCGGACCTTTGTCGGCAAGGTGATGTCTCTGCTTTTTAAGATGCTGTCTAGGTTTCTCATCACTTTCCTCCCAAGAAGGAGGTGTCTTTTCATTTCGTGGCTGCTGTCACCATCTGCAGTGATCATGGAGCCCAGGAAAGTAAAATCTGTCACTACCTCCATATCTTCCCCTTCTATTTGCCAGGAGGTGATGGGACCAGTGGCCATGATCTTAGTTTTTTTGATGTTGAGCTTCCGACCATTTTTGGCGCTCTCCTCTTTCACCCTCATTAAGAGGTTCTTTAATTCCTCCTCACTTTCTGCCATCAGAGTGGTATCATCTGCATATCTGAGGTTGTTGATATTTCTTCCGGCAATCTTAATTCCGGCTTGCGATTCCTCCAGTCCTGCCTTTCGCATGATGTATTCTGCATATAAGTTAGATAAGCAGGGGGACAATATACAGCCTTGTCGTACTCCTTTCCCAATTTTGAACCAATCAGTTGTTCCATATCCAGTTCTAACTGTTGCTTCCTGTCCCACATATAGATTTCTCAGGAGATAGATAAGGTGATCAGGCAGTCCCATTTCTTTAAGAACTTGCCATAGTTTGTTGTGCTTAGTCCTGGACTAAATACACATTTCCTCCTAAACAGTTTCTAATTAGTTATAATATTTTTGTATTCATTAGCTATTTATTTCACTCTTCTGTATGAACGTGTTATGAGTTTTATGAGTGATCAGTCAGTCTTACCTTTAATTTCAGTATCCACTGTTTAACATTCAAAGTACTTCTTGCTACCCAAGCAAATTTCCATATTTCCAATGGCTTCAGTTCAATTGCCATTTAGTAAAATGAAATAGCTCCATTGTTTGACAATGCCTCACCTAACAGCTTTAAGATTAGGCTACATATCACTTTCTCCCAGTGGGCAGCATTTAAGAAGTGAGTAATACATCTGTCTGTCTTAGTCAAACAATCCCAAATGTAAGCCATTTACAGGATGACATTAGAGATTTACAAGTGACATATTGTAATATGTCATTGAAAATCAGCTTCCCTTTGCACGTTTGATCAACAACCAGGTGGAAGCTTTTATCACATTTATTTAATCTGAAATATACATAATAATTACACTGGACCTTTTGATCTGAGCCCTTATTGCTGTCTCCAGAGAAACCCACAAATGAATCTGTCAGTGGCACCCGAGTGTAGCTGCAACCTCGTAAAGCAGCGTTCAGATATACTTACTTTCACCAGTGTGTTAACACAAGCATTGTCAGTTCTGCTGGGAAGAAAAATACAGCAACAGTGAAGAAATACCACAAACTAAGAACTGCACAGTTTTTTTTTACACTTGTAAAATAATGCTTTCCAACTCTTGGAAATCAGAGATCAGCATTTATCTTGGCAGGCTCATAACCCCAGTCAACATTATTATGTTTATGTACAGCATTCTACTAGTATGAGGTAATATTTCACTTTAAGACAACTGGGAGGAACATTGTGCTGTCCAGAAGAATGAATTTAGTTAAGAAATGCCTTCAAACATACCAGAATTAAATGATGGCACTACAAATTATTTTCAAATTAACTGTAGAAGTTGCTATGTTAAACCATGGTTATAAGTTTTAAAACTATTTCATGTTGCATTACTTCAGAGAAGACAAAGACCCCATTAAAACATATTGCTGCTGTAAAATAATTTACCTTATCCTTTTCATTAGGGACTTTTGCTGCAGGCGACATGACTTGATTTTAAACAATCACAATCTCTTCTTCTTTGGAAATGTCTGTGCTAGGGCAGATATCAAATTCCAGAAGGCAAGCAGTAGGTAGGAAAGTTTAAATCCCACCACCGCACAGATGATGGTCCCGATGTGGGTGAATGACCTGGACACTTATTAAGTGTGACCTGGTCCAGGTGCCTTCTCCTCACCAGTCAAGGCACCCATGATAGACAAGGCTAATTTTCATGCTTAACAGTAACAAGGTTTATTGGTTTAACAGGCAACTTTTCAACTATAATTTCTTCAAGACCATCACAGGTATCATTTTTATCTTCAGATTGTACACCTGGCATTATCAAGTCCCAAGGTCCATTCATTCAACAAGTGCAATGGTTTATCCCATCATCTGGATCAAGTTTCCCACATCTTCCTCCTCCACTTGGTGTCCCATCAGTATTGGGTCTTCTTCCTTCTTTTCCTTCTTTCCTCCCTACACTTTCTGGGCCCCATGTGCGAATCTCATAAGAGGTATTACCTACTGGAAATGAGGCCCCTATTCCATCTTCCTTATCTTTGCTCTTCTTCCCATCTCTGTTCTCTCTCATCCTGGATCTTATCTAATTTCTCTCCTGTACCCTTCACTTTTCCTTTCGTTCTCTGTCTTCCCTCATCTGTTGTCTCCACTCTCTCTCTCCCCAATACGAGGGTTTCCTAGAGGGTCTCCTTTGCCATTCCTTCTCAGGAAACTCTCAGGGAACCTTAAATTGTACCCACTCGTGGGTCCAGGGGTCCTCTTTTACAATCCAAGTATAATCTTCCACCTTCTTTCTTCCTTCCGGCTTTTCTACCTTACACATAAAGCTATCTCCTTCTTTCCTCCTCCGGGTCTCTCCCTCCCTTTTTCCAACCCCATCCTTTTTGTCCCTTCACTCAGCCCCTCTAGCTCCATCTCCTGTGTCTGTTTCTCTTTTCCCAGGCTTTCTGACTTCCCCTGGTTTTCTTCAGTTTGTTTTGGTGCCATCTCTTTGTCACTCTCTCGTTCGAGTGAGGTGAAGGATGGCCCACTGACAGGGAGCTGGGTCTCCCTGTCCCTATCTTCACACTAGTACATATGGTAAAAACAGTAAAAGTAATGGCTGAAATCCAGTAATGTAAATTGATGCCACGTAGGTCTGATGACATCCACTGCCATATTTCAGCAATTAAAAGTTTCCCATCACACCCCAAAGGTTCTTAGACTCTCTTAGAATTCCTTTGCTTCTGGGGAAGCCTTTGGTAACAGGGTCAGAGTCATGAAATCTGAAAAGTCTGAAAATTGTGGTGCCATAGGAGCCTAGGAACCTTGGGGGTGGATAGGAAACTTTTATTCACCCAATTCAGCGAGAGCTAATGACATCATTAGAGTTATGTGGCATAACTTTATATTCCTAAATTTCAGCCATTATGTAGTTTGACCCACTGCCTTCTGTCATCACCTTAGGCCTTTGATTCTTTTCTCTGTGGTGAAAATGTTTTGTGCACAGTTCATGCTCTCACAATCAGATAACTTTTCTCATTGTCTTTGAGCCTACTTCATCCTGCTGTGGGCATTTGTTGTTGTGGGCCATCAAGTCAATGCTGATTTATGGTGACCCTTTTTATAATTATATCTGCAATGGATCATTAGTCCTCTGCTCTTACAACAGTTGCATGTTTATCTGCCTATGAATCAGAAATCTCTCTGTAAAACACTGCAAATGCAGTGAGGATTATGAAGAATATTGCAGGATGCCGTTTATGAGCATTACACTACAAATAATTGCCATAATCATCTCCAGAACAAAACAATTTGCCAGTACAGCCTGTTGACTGAAGAAGTATCCTTTCATAATTAGAGTAAACAAAACTCACTGGCAATGAGTTGACTCTATGAAAATAGTCAAAGGCTTATTAAGGTGCTGTTTAATAGCTATATGAGACCGCTGGGTGGGGTCATCAGGGGGTGTGGGGCCTCGTGCCATCAGTATGCTGATGACACGCAGCTCTACATCTCCTTTTCACCTACTTCAGTGGATGCCGTTCTGTCCCTTCAGTGCTGTCTGGAGGCTGTACTGCAATGGATGCAGGAGAATGGGTTGAGGCTGAACCCGGACAAGACGGAGGTCCTGAGGGTCGGTGGCCCCTCCATCGGCGGCTTGGAAACTCCCTCTCTTTTGGGGGGGTGACTCTCGCCGCGAAGAGTGAGGTTCGCAGCTTGGGAGTACATCTGGACCCGGCGCTTACCATGGAAACCCAGGTGGCGTCAGTGGTCCGTTCCGCCTATTACCATCTGTGGCAGATTGCCCAGCTGCGGCCCTATCTTGATGGCGGGGCCCTCACCACTCTGGTCCATGCGCTTGTAATCTCGAGATTAGACCACTGTAATGCACTCTACGTGGGGCTACCTTTGAGATTGATGCGGAAGCTTCAGATGGTGCAGAATGCGGCAGCCAGACTACTTAGTGGAATGAGAAAACACCAGCATATCTCTCCCACTCTGGCTGCCTTGCATTGGCTGCCCATTCGTTTCCGCATTGATTTCAATGTGTTAATGATGACATATAAAGCCCTAAACGGTTTAGGACCTCAATACCTAGCAGAACGCCTTCTCCCACCTAGATCTACTCGAGTCACTCGCTATAGCCAGGAAAGACGGCTGAGGGGCCTAACGCCGAGAGAGGCCCGGAAAGAAAGAACAGGAAACCGGGCCTTCTCGGCAGTGGCCCCTCGACTTTGGAATAGCCTGCCGTCAGAGATCTGTCTGGCACCCTCGCTGGGTGTTTTTAAGAGCCAATTAAAGACTTGGCTCTTTAGGCAGGCCTTCCCTCCTGTCAATACTTGACTTTTACTTTCTACTTAATCTTTTGTTTCATATTTTCCATCTTGATTAATACTAATATTGTCAATGTAAATCGTTGTTTTAATTGTTTTTATGAATACTTTTATTGTGAGCCGCCCTGAGTAGACATATGTCTAGAAGGGTGGGATAAAAATCTAATAAAATAAATAAATAAATAAATAAATAAATAAGGTGTGGTTTACAATAAGATCATCCAGTGGTCCCCAACCTTGGACTTCCAGATGTTCTTGGACTTCAACTCCCAGAAATCCTGGCCAGCAGAGGTGGTGGTGAAGGCTTCTGGGAGTTGTAGTCCAAGAACATCAGGAGGCCCAAGGTTGGGGACAACTGATATAGACCACTCAGTACTCCATTTGTATATTTGTCTATTGTAATGAGATGTGTGTACACATGCACACACACGCACAAAGTCATGAGATCATGGCCTGCTAAACAGTCTCACTTACATACTTTAAACCTCAGTAACACAGATATAACCCAGCAATCAGACACTATACATAAGAACATAAGAAGAGCCCTGCTGGATCAGGCCAAAGGCCCATCTAGTCCAACTTCCTGTATTTCACAGTAGCCCCACCAGATGCCTCTGGGAGCACATGAGACAACTAGATACCTGTCTCCTGATACCCCTACCCTGCATCTGGCATATACGTATAGGGCAAATCTTTCAGACTCTGCCAAAGAAACATATACTTACAGGAAAGGCAGATGTAACTAGTTCCCCAATTAAGAAACCTGTCAGTACTATCCTAGTTAATCAGAACAAAAATAAATGGATGTACGTCGCACAAGCATATATCTGCCAGGCTTTCATGAATGCTGTTTACTTCATGCATACTGTTTAGTGGAAACACTTGGAGCTAGGCTTCAGAATCAAGATGGAGTCCCTGAGGTTTTGCAGCCTTTATCCTATTGCCTAAATGCAGACCAGAAAAGAAATTACATAAGTGCCTCTCCTGCACCCCCTCAACAGGATCCCTGACATGTAATCACTCTCACAGTGGTTGTGAGATTAGTTACGTAACTGGTGTACAAAGAGAAGTCTACTGGAACAGGGGAGGGACAGTTATGTAATTTCCCTTCTGTTCTATGTTTAAGCAAAAGAATATTGCCCTGAATATCTTCCCACACAGCTTTCTCCGATTACTAATATTACGGTTTAAACAAAAACAATCAAGTGCTGCTCTTCAGTGCTGCACCAAGAACAACATATATGCACACAGATAGATATTATGTCACCCACTTTCAATGTTTTCTTCCCTCATGCCAAGCCATAATTTGGCATGAAATGAATGAATACTGCACTGGAGAAGATGTCATTTAAAAAAAAAAAAATTTGCATATGCATATCATGACTGCATAAAACAAACTGTTTGAAAAGGATTATGCTTTCTACTGCAGCTGTTGATTGCCATCTGTCTGAGGGGGAAGGAACACATTCTCATTGCCTTGGCAACAGGCATGCATTTCTTGTTTCCCCATCCATTCTCAAGTAAATGGGCAAATACTTGTTGAGTTCCTCCTGAATAGTTATTAGTCTTCTTAGTTCAGTATGCCTTCTTCCTTATTATATATACTCAAATTGGTATATACAGTATTGTACCTAGAGAGTAATATAGATCGGGGGAGGACCATTTGTTAAAATGAGCACCTACCCTTGATTTTCAGCAACAATTCTTGAAGAATTTAGCCAAAAAGAGTAATTATGTAAGATAATATATAGTTGAAAGTAAATTCAGAACTGTAATTCACTCAAGGGATTATGCTTCTGTCAGGAAACTGCAGCAGGGTAGTGTATTGCTCTGCATGTATAGTATATATATATCTTCCTTTTTATTTTAATGCTTTAAGCTGGGCACTGGGTTGTCCCTGCCTGTTGCAGATCTTCCTGGGTCTTCTGCATTGTCACATCTAGTGCTGCAGCTGGGTCAGAGTTGCTTCCACTTCAGTAACACATTGAGATGAAGGAGGGTTCTGCCATGGGCATCTCTCTCCAGTAATGGAGTTGGAAAAGAAGGCAAACTGGTGTCTGGGTCCCATAGATCCTGAACGACACCAGCCTCCTTCACCATGTTATCACATTCCCTGATGGACTCAGCTGAATCTCTCTCAATCTCCTCAGCCTGGAAAGTGTTCCCCCAGTCCTCTTGGGTGTCTCCCCAAATCCCTTCCTCCTCCAGTATCAGAAGACTCCCTTCCTTCTTCTGGCTTCTACTCTGCTTCCTCCAATGTCTCCCTTATATCCCCCAGTTCCCAACCCTTTTTGCCCACTTTTCCTTCCTGCAGTGGATGTACTCTTGGGACCAAGCCAGCTGAGATCAGCAGGGTTTGGAGGGGAAAGTCTGTTTGTGCTGCCCTGTCCTGGGGCATTAGGGTAGCTCTCCCTGCACAACAGGAATTATGTAATTGACAGCAGCAGATTGATGATTAAAGATATTCTTTTGCAAATTTTGGAGTGCTTTGCTGCATAATGTATTAGCTGTGCATACCTTGAAATCACAAAAAGAAACCTTTAATCAGCAGCAATCCATCTCTCCCAATGGCATCATTCTCAGT
Organism: Intellagama lesueurii; assembly: GCA_037013535.1. Classification (NCBI taxonomy): domain Eukaryota; kingdom Metazoa; phylum Chordata; class Lepidosauria; order Squamata; family Agamidae; genus Intellagama; species Intellagama lesueurii. The sequence goes on along the minus strand of JBAJHW010000003.1, from coordinate 48,951,150 downwards.
GGGCAGAAGGAGCTGCGTAACAGGACTTCAGCCACTATGTTTCTGAAGGAAAGATGGGGAGATGTTAATTCTTCCATAGATGCCTCTTCAAAGCTGTTGTCACATGGATGTTGGACACTTACGATTTTTGGTGTGCATATTCAGAACTCTGGATGTGGCCAGTGATTGAGACACTCCTTGTATGTGATCTGTGTCCAAGACAATGTATATTTGTGTGTAAGAGAGATAGAGAGTGCAGGCAGCTCTGCTTGGCTACTTTTGACCAAGAGGAGAGTTTCTGTTGACCAACTACCTCTGTTCCAACACATAAAGAGGAACAGAATTTTTGCTCTTTCTGAAAAGCTACACAAAGAATTGCTCCAGCAATTCTCCAGTGAGAAAAGATGTGCGTGCACACATATGTATGCTGGTCCAGGGTGGGTTATGCTTCCGTATTTTCAAGATTCTATCCTGAAGCTTCAGAAAGATAAAGTGAAAACTCTCCCTTGGAGCTTGGGGTAACATGTTAATTCCTCTAGAGATGCATCTCCAAAACTACTGTCAGGAGTATTTGCCATTAGAGAATACTCACACATAATTTACTGCTTAAACCAGCTGTGCTTCTAATTGTGAAGCTGGCCATTTGTTTGTTTGGGTCTCACACAAGATGGCCTATTACTATCATTTGTGGAAATACCTAAGGTCTGTTGATATAGATGGTGTCAAGTAGGGAAATATGAAATAGAGGGAGGCATTAGGCCAGCTTTAAGCAAAAGAGTGGAAGAATCTCAGAAGAGTTCATTATTGGGTGTATGCTTCCCTTCCCCCTGACCATATCCAGACCTCTCTGCTTGAATGAAACCCTAAGGGCTTCCATCCCTTGTGTGTCCCCATTTTCGTCATCTTGGGCATTTTATGGAAGTACTACTCGAGGCATTTGTATTGATTGCCTTCTTATCTCAAGTTGTAAAATGTTTCTGTAACTAAATACTAGCTATGTTTTGAACAAATTAGAGTTAGCTGGATGAAAATATACAGTGTTATCTTTAATGGCCTGCCTCAAATGTAACATGAGCAAGCCATGAGCTACCTTCTCACCCACATTCTAACCTCCATGCCTCTAGTACCTCTTCTGTGCTTCTATCCTAGTTTGTTAAACCATAGCAGAGTGTGTTGTGAGGGAAGGAATTTCAATGGGGAAACTTCAGTTTAATCAGTGCTAATAAGTAACTCCTACTGAAAACAATGGGCTTACTTTAAGTAGGCATGCCTAATATTGCACACTAAAGGTATGGTGATTATTGCTCTGGTTCATGAAGTCCATTAAATGCACTCAGGGCAGTAACAACTCTGTTTAAAATCAACATTGTATGACCACATGTCAAAAAAATTTTGTGCTTATTTTTTGTTCTCCAAAATGCAAACAGTATATTGAAGAAGTAATGAATGTGCCTCATTGTTGCCAGTAGCTTTGACACATGCTGCTGCTGCTGATCATAATCATGGCCACCACAGCAGCAGCAGCATCTGTTGGAGTTAAAATTAAGCCCCCATCATCATCACTGTTATTTACCTCATAGTTACCTTCTATTTCAACACATTGAAATACTACCATTTATATATATATATATACATTTATTTATACACATTTATACATTTATACACATATATACATTTATTTATACACACACATTTATATATATATAAATGTGTGTGTGTATACACACACACACACACACACACACACACACACACACACACACTTCCATGGGAAAAAAACTTTTTGAACACAAGTTTCCAGTTAACCTACCATATATGTTCAATTTCATATATTATTTGTGTGAAACTGGATAGTGTACGATATTTGGAGGACATTGCCACAGCCTAATGCAATTTGAAAGTCGACAGGTAAGGAGTATAGAGGTTGCTAAACTATTCACTTGATAGATGGCTATGCAACAATCACAATTGTCATTATTTGATTTTCTGCCTTTTTATTTGCTATGGTGGTGCCCAGTAATCATCCACAATTCTAAAAGTGCACCAATACAGAAAGAGAGACTTTTCCTGCTTCTCCATATTGTGTTCACCCACCCCAGTATTTTCACAAACTAATTGCAGAAAATATATCCTGAAAGGAAAATGTCCACAGATCACTGTGAATCTGTGTTAACAAATAGTGAGCACATTAATAGAACATGTTTATTCTTGTGGCTTTTTCTGGCTGCAGCATAGTTCATGGAAAAATTAATAATTTCTAGGATTTCTCCCTTTCTTTCCTTTTTTAAAATGAATCAGCCTTTGAAGGTTACCATTCATTGGGCAGAGATTCATAAGGCTAAGGAATTACTGACACTACACACACACACACACACACACACACACACACACACACACACACACACACACACAAGTTTAAACCTTGTGGTATTCCTAATGTTCAGAACACAGAACATTAAAACAAAAGCTATACTAGGTTATTACAAACCATTTGAATTTACTCCCTTCAGCGTTAATCAGATAACTACTCTAAATGCACAAACTAACACTTGAGACCCCTTCATGGATTGCTGCCTTGTCGTGGCAAAGGGGCTTGAGTAATTCAGAGAAGCTATGGGCTATGCCGTGCAGGGACACCCAAGACGGACAGGTCATAGTGGAGAGTTCTGACTAAACGCGATCCACCTGGAGCAGGAACTCGCAAGCCACTCCAGTATCTTTGCAAGAAAACTCCATGGACAGAAACAAAAGGCTAAAAGATATGACGCTGGGAGATGAGCCCCGCAGGTCGGAAGGTGTCCAACATGCTACTGAAGAAGAGTGGAGGACAAGGACAAGTAGCTCCAGAGCTAATGAAGTGGTTGGGCCAAAGCCGAAAGAACTCTCAGCTGCGGACGCGCCTGGAAGTGAAAGGAAAGTGATGCTGCAAAGAAAAATACTGCATAGGAACCTGGAATGTAAGATCTATGAACCTTGGTAAGCTGGATGTGGTCAAACAGGAGATGGCAAGAATAAACATTGACATCCTGGGCGTCAGTGAACTAAAATGGACGGGAATGGGTGAATTCAATTCAGACGATTATCATATCTACTATTGTGGGCAAGAATCCCATAGAAGAAATGGAGTAGCCCTCATAGTCAAGAAAAGAGTGGGGAAAGCTGTACTGGGATACAATCTCAAAAATGATAGAATGATTTCAATACGAATCCAAGGCACACCTTTCAACATCACAGTCATCCAAGTTTATGCACCAACCACCGATGCTGAAGAGGCTGAAATTGACCAATTCTATGAAGACTTACAACACCTTCTAGAACTGACACCAAAGAAAGATGTTCTTCTCATTATAGGGGACTGGAATGCTAAAGTAGGGAGTCAAGAGATAAAAGGAACAATAGGTAAGTTTGGCCTTGGAGTTCAAAACGAAGCAGGGCAAAGGCTAATAGAGTGTTGTCAAGAGAACAAGCTGGTCATCACAAATACTCTTTTCCAACAACACAAGAGGCGACTCTACACATAGACATCACCAGATGGGCAATACCGAAATCAGATTGATTATATTCTCTGCAGCCAAAGATGGAGAAGCTCTATACAGTCAGAAAAAACAAGACCTGGAGCTGATTGTGGCTCTGATCATCAACTTCTTATAGCAAAATTCAAGCTTAAACTGAAGAAAGTAGGAAAAACCACGGGGCTAGTCAGGTATAATCTAAACCAAATCCCTTATGAATACACAGTGGAAGTGAAGAACAGATTTAAGGAACTCGATTTGGTGGACAGAGTGCCTGAAGAACTATGGATGGAGGCCCGTAACATTGTACAGGAGGCAGCAACAAAAACCATCCCAAAGAAAAGGAAATGCAAGAAAGCAAAGTGGCTGTCCAACGAGGCCTTACAAATAGCAGAGAAGAGAAGGGAAACAAAATGCAAGGGAGATAGGGAAAGTGACAGAAAATTGAATGCAGACTTCCAAAGAATAGCAAGGAGAGACAAGAGGGCCTTCTTAAATGAACAGTGCAAAGAAATAGAGGAAAAGAATAGAAAGGGAAAAACCAGACATCTGTTCAAGAAAATTGGAGATGTTAAAGGAACATTTTGTGCAAAGATGGACATGATAAAGGACAAAAATGGTAGGGACCTAACAGAAGCAGAAGACATCAAGAAGAGGTGGCAAGAATACACAGAGGAATTATACCAGAAAGATCTGGATGTCCCGGACAACCCAGATAGTGTGGTTGCTGACCTTGAGCCAGACATCCTGGAGAGTGAAGTCAAGTGGGCCTTAGAAAGCATGGCTAACAACAAGGCCAGTGGAGGTGATGGCATTCCAGTGGAACTATTTAAAATCTTAAAAGATGACGCTGTTAAGGTGCTACACTCAATATGCCAGCAACTTTGGAAAACTCAGCAGTGGCCAGAGGATTGGAAAAGATCAGTCTACATCCCAATCCCAAAGAAGGGCAGTGCCAAAGAATGCTCCAACTACCGTACAATTGCACTCATTTCACACGCTAGCAAGGTTATGCTCAAAATCCTCCAAGGCAGGCTTCAGCAGTATGTGGACCGAGAACTCCCAGAAGTACAAGCTGGATTTCGAAGGGGCAGAGGAACTAGAGACCAAATTGCTAACATATGCTGGATTATGGAGAAAGCCAGAGAGTTCCAGAAAAACATCTACTTCTGCTTCATTGACTACGCCTTTGACTGTGTGGACCACAGCAAACTATGGCAAGTTCTTAAAGAAATGGGACTGCCTGATCACCTTATCTATCTCCTGAGAAATCTATATGTGGGACAGGAAGCAACAGTTAGAACTGGATATGGAACAACTGATTGGTTCAAAATTGGGAAAGGAGTACGACAAGGCTGTATGTTGTCTCCCTGCTTATTTAACTTATATGCAGAATACATCATGCGAAAGGCAGGACTGGAGGAATCCCAAGATGGAATTAAGATTGCCAGAAGAAATATCAGTAACCTCAGATATGCAGACGATACCACTCTGATGGCAGAAAGTGAGGAGGAATTAAGGAACCTCATAATGAGGGTGAAAGAGGAGAGCACAAAAAATGGTCTGAAGCTCAACATCAAAAAAACTAAGATCATGGCCACTGGTCCCATCACCTCCTGGCAAATAGAAGGGGAAGATATGGAGGTAGTGACAGATTTTACTTTCCTGGGCTCCATGATCACTGCAGATGGCGACAGCAGCCACGAAATTAAAAGAGACCTGCTTCTTGGGAGGCAAGCGATAAGAAACCTAGACAGCATCTTAAAAAGCAGAGACATCACCTTGCCGACAAAGGTCCGCATAGTCAAAGCTATGGTTTTTCCAGTAGCGATGTATGGAAGCAAGAACTGGACCATAAAGAAGGCTGACCACCGAAGAATTGATGCTTTTGAATTGTGGTGCTGGAGGAGACTCTTGAGAGTCCCCTGGACTGCAAGGAGAACAAACATATCCATTCTAAAGGAAATCAACCCTGAGTGCTCACTGGAAGGACAGATCCTGAAGCTGAGGCTCCAATACTTTGGCCATCTCATGAGATGAGAAGACTCCCTGGAAAAGACCCTGATGTTGGGAAAATGTGAAAGCAAGAGGAGAAGGGGATGACGGAGAACGAGATGGTTGGACAGTGTCATCAAAGCTACCAACATGAATTTGACCAAACTCCGGGAGGCAGTGGAAGACAGGAGGGCCTGGCGTGCTCTGGTCCATGGGGTCACGAAGAGTCGGACACGACTTAACGACTAAACAACAACAAACACTTGAGAACGAATGATGTATAAAGGTGCATTTAGATTTATCTGACCAAATTCATGCAGACAGCCATCTCCAGAAGAACTTGCTCAGCTTCTCTTTATCTCTCACTCTGTTAGGAAAAAAAAAACATTTCTAGTGCAGAAGGAGAGGGATGACAAAAGGAGAATATATAAGGGATCCCCACTGAGATTCAGCCCTATAAATAATGTATTATGCAGACACTGTTCTGCTGATTCTATCTGATCCCCAATTCTGAATTCCTTGTTTTTGCTTCTATATATAGCTACGGACAGATTTTCAGTTGTAGAGTGATGAGGACAAAACCAGAAATCTTTCCCCTTTAATAAGTTCTGTTAGAGATTGACCTCCCTCCCACATGCACCCGTTTCATACTGTGACTGTCCACAAGGCTTTAAGAATCTGGGAGTACAAGCAGCCAATAAGATAGTAAAAGAATGGAGTGACAGAATAATTTTAATAAACATGTTGCCTTAAAAAACAAAATATTGTTTTTAAATTCTGTTTTCTGATTCTTTGTGTCAATTCACAGCATATCAGATTAATCTGACATATTCTTCTGTTTTCTTTTCTCTAGACCCCAATACTTTGACAGGAAGGCCTGGACCGGACCATGCGGTTATAGGAGGGATAGTGGCTGTAGTTGTCTTTGTCACGCTATGTTCTATAATTCTGCTTGGTCGATACCTGGCAAGACATAAAGGTAGGCTGGATTTAATCAAAGCCAAGTCACTTTTTTGTAGCAATATTTCCTAATGGTTAGGAATAGCAACACCTCCTTCTCTCCTTTCTTTTCTTTCCTTTCCTTTCCTTTTCTTTTCTGGCCCCAAGAAAACTCAGCTCAGAAAGGGTATGAAGGTTTTCCTAGTGAGCTCCTGATGTTTGCCCAATGTTCCAGTTGGATTAACTGTGGCAAAATAAAGTCTACAAATTGCCCAAGGTCACTCAGAAAGTCAGGTATTCAGGGAATCAAGCAAGTGAAAAGGTAGTGCAGCAATATGGGCTATTCCACATAGCAAACTTCCAGTCCCTCACCTCAAGTTAACAAGTTTATTCATCAACATTCTGTGCCAAGTACAGGGAAACGTGTTGGCCTCAGATGCGCATGTCAACACTTTCAGGAAAACTACACTGTGAATAGCAGATAGCTATAAATTAATGACTAGGCTTGATAACCAAGCATTAATTTCTTCTAGCTGTAAAGTTCAGTACCACCATGATCATAACAAAGTTATATCCATTTACCAGATCATGTATATGCTGATAAGAATAATGACCTGTTTTAACAAAGCAAAAGCGAATCATGCTGCTTATATATCACTGCATAGCGCTTAAAGCACACTCTGGGCGATTTACAAGTTAATTATGCAGGCTACGTGGTGGACGTGGTGGCGCTGCGGGTTAAACCGCAGAAGCCTCTGTGCTGCAAGGTCAGAAGATCAGCAGTCGTAAGATTGAATCCACGCGACGGAGTGAGCTCCCGTCGCTTGTCCCAGCTCCTGCCTACCTAGCAGTTCGAAAGCATGTAAATGTGAGTAGATAAATAGGTACCACCACGGTGGGAAGGTAACGGCGTTCCGTGCCTAGTCGCGCTGGCCACGTGACCACGGAAACTGCCTACGGACAAACGCTGGCTCTACGGCTTGGAGACGGGGATGAGCACCGCGCCCTAGAGTCGGACATGACTGGACTAAATGTCAAGGGGAAACTTTACGTTATGCAGGCTACACATTGCCTCTCCCCCAGCAAGCTGGGTACTCATTTTACCAACCTCAGAAAGATAGAAGGGTGAGTCAACATTGAGCCGGCTACCTGGGATTGGACCCCGGGTTGTGAGCACAGTTTTGGCTGCAGTGCAGCAGTTTAACCACTGCACCATGAGGTTCCTTTATGTGGCTTAATAAATGTATAACATTCTCATTTATTTTGAATTTGTGGTTCATTCCAGGTTTGAGCACTCACATAAACACTTTACACAAGCTCAGTTGTTAAAACAACTTTTATGTTGTTGTTTTTTGCTATGTGGGAAAATGTGCTTTAGCAAGTAGGACACCTGTGATTTTTCTTTTTCCTCTGTCTGATAAAATGGAACCTTAAGTTTAAAGTTACAAATGCAAACAGTCTTGCAAAGAACTGTTACTATTTAAAATTGCTAGCCTGAAGTGGGAATCCCACCAGTTTAAGGAAAACACTTCTAATGCTCTCTTTGACTGCAAAGGTTGCAGATCCAAAGAGGGACTCATGTTTCACGCTTCATTACCCCTCAGCTTTGTTTTTTAACCTGAGTTCTTTGATAGCTCAAATTTATTTGCATGGCTAAGATAACAAGCATTCTCCTACAGAGAGATCAAGCTCCCCCCTCTCTCCAGTTTTAAAATGTAGGGTAGTCTTGTCACAAACAACAGAGCCTCTCCTCCTACTTAAATACACATCTAAGCCTCTCCTCATACATAAATACATGCCTAATTTTAAAGGCATGTGTTTGGGCTCTACTATAACATAGCTGTTTTACTTCCATTTGCAAAAAGAAGAAGAACAAAAAGCAGCTGTTACTACTGGATTTTCATCTGCTGCCTGAAAGAAGATTGCATAGCATATTAATTGAAATCAAATATATATTGTTATTTATATCATTAGGGGGGAAAATCCCCCAGCCCCCATGATGTTCAGAACACTGTGCAAGATGAAGTATTTGGACCTGGTTTTCAAAGGCTATTTGCTCATGGAAGCTAATAAATAATATTTCTTTTAATTTAACAAGTAAGCGTCCATGAAAAAGGATATAAGTCATTTGAGCAGTCTAGTGCAAAATGCAACACCTGTGTCCCAGTCTTCTTTTAAAGGACACCACACATATTCCAGGCTCTAAAATGTGCACACCTTTCCATTAAGTGAAAATTGGCTGTTTCAGACATCACTGACTATGAATATGTCACAGCATATCCAACCTTCCCTGTGCTAGCAAATAAATCCTCATGATGGAGTACCCACTACTGTGCTAACGTAACAGAATGAAACAGGAGGTTGCAGTAGCAGTGTAGGCATGTATTTTGGCACAAATATATAAGACTGGTGTCACAGGTTTGTAACAGTATTGTCAACATATGTGATAATGACATTAGTTTGTAAATTTGGTATAGAGCGTTGGAGAGCACAACGCAGCTTGTATGAAGAATCTTTATTCTCTTGAATTTGAGAAGTCACAAACTATTGAAATCAGCGATGTTTAAAGTGTTAATTTTGAAATTGCAGAATACACCATTTGATTCAGTTAGAGAGATAAATAAAATGTCTGCCTTCTGTATCACAAAAGAGTAAAAACAACTTGCAGGCATTTTTGGCCAAAATCCCTTGCTGTTTGCTTGTGCTTACCATAATATGTACAAGAGCTATGGATCACAATTACTACTTTCCCAAGCTGGAATATGCAAAGTATAATAAAAACCTTCTTACTGTAATGTAATGCTGTATGACGTTTACTTCACTAAGACCAATTAGTCCACCATTAGAGAACAGTATCTGAAAAGCAGTCAAGTTACCACAACCCTAATATATATATATGTATTTTTTTTTTCTTTTAATCACATTGTTTCCCACAGGAACATATTTAACAAATGAAGCAAAAGGAGCTGAAGATGCACCCGATGCGGATACAGCCATTATCAATGCAGAAGGCAGCCAAGTCAATGCAGAAGAGAAGAAAGAATATTTCATATAGTTGCAGACTTAGGTTCTTAAGTATTATTCACCAGGCTGACTGCTGGAGAAAACTGGCTCTCGTCTTTCTGAATTAATTTCTCCCATCCTTCGGCTACCTTTATTAATGTACACTGTTGCTTTCAATAGCCAGTTTATACCAACAATCAGCCATGGACTGCATTTTTTTCTTTAATTATGGTACCATTCATAATGCAGGACATTTCTTATTGCCTAATCATCATATCCATTGATCTCTTAACATACAGTGCTTGAATATACAGCCTTAACTATTTTAATCATCATCGTATTCTGTTTTTCTACATTTAAAAAAAAACAATTGCTATACAACTTTTTTTTTCTCTTTTATCACATGGTCCTTACCGATATTGCACCTGGCCATTCTCATAGTTAATGTTCTTAGGTGAGGATCCAAATGTACTTACATAAAACATTACAAGTAAGATTAGAGGTTTACAAAGAATGTTTTATATATGTCTATAATTCAAAAGCAGCCTAGTTTTGAAACATTATACCCTAGGAAACACAAATGGAAGGCAGTCTCATTTAATTTCTTATGTGTCTGCAAATGACAGCAAAAGGGTATCAAGAGAACATTTATTTTAACAGCACATTGGTACTAGAACAATGTCTGGGTGGTAACCACATCATGCAGTCTGTCCATACAAAATCCAAAAAAGATGGATTATGTAGCTCCATTTTGAAATTGTTTGTCCAGCTCTTTTTATTGCTTTTAGGATCATAAAGACTTCCATATCTATTTCTGTAACTTGTTTTTCTTTTAATTTATTTGCTTCACATGGGCTCACCTGCCTACTCAATTTGGACATGTTCATGGGGCACAAATGCAAGGCATTCTAGTATCTGTATATAGTGCATATAATAAATCCAATTAAACATTATTTGATACATATTTAACTTTTGGGGCTGTAGGTAAGTCAGTCACAAGTAAGCATTTTCTAATGTCCATTATATCCCTTTAGATATGACTTAAATTAATATTCTGAGTAGATGACATGTATTAGTACTTTTTGTCTGTATGTCCTAGCACTGTTCAACAGCAAACTTTTCTAGTTCCAGTTACTTTTTCTTTGTTATACAACGGAAGCACAATGTTCTATGGAAAGGTAGTTTAAAGCTAACAACCAGTGCACAGCCTCAGGTTTAAATTACAACCACATTAATGATTAATGATTAAGTTGCAAAAATTTCAGTATATACTTTGGCAGTTCCAGAACTGCTTTATCAATGTTGGATTTGCCAAAACACAAACAATGAAGTGTTACAAAAAAAAACCTCTATGTTTTGTGTATACGGTAAATGAACTAATTCTTTATATTAAATTCCTGTCTATGCATTTTGTGAGGTACAAACTTATGTCACAGTGAATGATAGAGAATACCTGCCATGCTTTTAGCTCCACAGTAAAGACTTCTCTTTGAGATAATTCTCAACACGTGGGGCGAAATGACAGCTGAGGAAAAAAAAAGAATATCGAGATTTGAAATCTACCATAATATAAATGGATTGTCTCAATTCCTCTTCAAGAAAAAAGGCATCAAAGCATCAACAGAGAAGCTCTTTCTTACTGGTCCCATGTCAGAAAATTGAAATCAGTAGAGACTCTTGTTCATCTCCTAAGTGCTGCACCTTTAAAAAAAGAAAGAAAGAAAGAAAGAAAGAAAGAAAGAAATATTTCTATATGGATGCTATTACTAGTGAAGTCTAAAAGCATAATGGCCTATTGTAAAGGATTATCTCCTGGGATTTATTTTTTGCGCAAGTGGGAGGAGGGTGGGTAGCATTTGAATATGACATCGTGTCACAGTAAATGGAAATCAAAGGTATTGTGTCAGATTATTTATCAGAAAAGTATACACCTTTTAAAGACAATAGTACTTTTTAAATTGCTTTTGTTGGAAAAAAAATTACCTTGTTAATTTCTATGAGAAAAAAAAGAGAGAGACCATCAATCAAGCAGCACTTTTTCAAAATATACAGAACATAAATAATATGATGTGGTTGAGTGTTAACATAATAAATCATATACAGTATGACATTTTAAAGAAATACGTCTGCATTGATGTGATTGCATGCTTGTTTTTACAGTTCACTCCAAATCATCTGTGGAAAAATTGCAATAATATGCTAACCTAGTATGGTAGTTTGAGAGAATCGGGTAGGAACTACTAGACACATTGAAGCTAGTATAGGTTTACAACATAATCATGTCTTTCAAGGAATACATTTGGTTTAAGAAAAACCTGGCAAAAAAGATTACGCTTGTAATTACTACTAGGAAGAAAAGGTATTTGTCACAGCAGTTAGCTGTAACTACTATTTCAAAAACTGATTTGTGGAACTAATGCCCAGGCCAGCAGAGCACTTAACTCTGTGCTTAAATGCCTTGCTGCATTAGGATTATGTTTACTAAACTTCGTATGCCCATTAGTGCTGTATTTACACGTTTATACATTCTTTCTAAACACCATTTTGCTTCAATTATATAGAAATGCTGCTTACATTATCTACCTGCTCATCACTGTGAAGTGAGATTTTCATACATTTGGGCATCTTTCGATGTAACCATTTCAAAGTGTCTTGTCAGTGTAGCATAAGGAAGATGTTGGAACTCTGCAATAGTAGATAGGAAAATGGACTGTTAACTTTTTACTGTGTGCTCAGTTGCAGTCGGTTTTTTAAAAAGCTAGTATCTTCTGCCTTGTACCTTGAGATGTAATTTACAACAGGTCAAAGGGCAGCAAGAAAAATACAGTGTTAATTGAAGGGATAATTGATAATTCTGGCCTACCATCACTTTCTATCATCTGCTTTCACCCAGTTAAATCAGAGGTTCTCAAACTTCTTCTCTGAGAGAAAAAGGGGACCTTTGAAATAGAAATTTGATCGTAATAAGTCTAGTAAATGATACATCCCATAAATGAAACAGTTTTACTGTAATGTTCCTTAGAGTTTTTCTCCAGTGAGTTCCTTCTCATGTTTTCAGCCCCATCTTTAGCTTTAGCACAAGTGTAAGCAATATTATAGGAGGATGTTTCCAATACAGATATTGTTACTTTTTCTTAATATAATTAGATTACACAGTTTCAAACTGAAGTTTATGAGATATAAAAATCTCTTATAAATGGAGCTACTATTTATGGCAAGACTGTGTCAAGATGGGTTTTTTTCTTTGCACCAGTACCCTTGTATTTTAATGGATATTGCACTAGTACCAGAACACATCCCAGTTAATTCTGCTTCCTATTTCAGTGCCTTTTTTGACCACAGGAGATCAGGAGAAGCAGGGTTGGGCAGCTAGAGAAAGGGGGAAGCCTCAACTCTGTTGTCAAGATGATTTGATTCCAGTGAAAATGGCCAGGAGGTGGCTGGTTGTTGCGAAAGCTTCAAGGTGTGGCCTTTTGTTTTTGGCTAACCTCCACTTTGTTATGTAGCATAAGCTTTCAGTTATTCAAAGGATGGAAGACAAGCCTTTCCATGACATGGTGAATTAGGCCATAAGAAGGAGGCATCTTTGTAAGGTTTAAACGATTACACGCAAATGCACACATAAGAGAGATTTCCTTCATATCCAGTTGTGTTATCTGTCAAAGTTGTTCTTTCATATATATCTGGTCCCAGTTTGAGAACCCCTGGTTTAGAATCCACTGGGCATAAGGCATCAAAGCCCAATGGAAATTATTTATTTACAGTACATTATATAAAAGTATAAATAATACAGGTGCCATGGAAGCCACTAAGGGAAATGTAAATCACAACTGTTCTCCTTGAGAGTTCATCAATCCAAGGTATCACATTGTTGCCAATTTATTGTTTGATATTATTTATTTACTTTTGCTATCCTTGCATTTTTTTTAAAAGATACAAAAGTATGAAGTGGCATCTCAAAATATGCATCATCTCTCCATTTTTATTGTCATTAACAATTCTAAGAAATAGTTAAAGGAAACTGAAATTTCATCTGAAGGACAGAGCTGAATCTGGAACGCTTATAAGTTTTTCACTTTTATGGAAGGCAGATTATTCCTGCCATAAAGAACACAAGAAAAAAAAGTGATATTTCTAAGCAAACTAGTGCATTTAAACATTTTGAGTATGTCCATCATGACATAAGATATACAGTATACCTATTTTAAAAAATGGCTCAGTGAGAAGGAAGGGAACTTATATATTTTTGATTGTGAAAGCACTGAAGTTACCATGTACGCACACGTACACTAGGTATATTGATCATGACAGTGTGGTTACATGTGCTTCCATGTAACATTGCAGTTATAGTGTAATTTAGTGCCACTTATTATAAAGTGTTACCAAAAATGAAGATAGAAGTCTTACCTTTACAACTTTGTTGAGTAAAGGTAATTCTGATTTTAAAAAAACCAAAACTATAAAATGAAACAAGTAAAAATAGTTGCTACAGTTTTCTCCAAAACTTTCCTAGATTCCACCAGGGATCCTATCTTCTCATTCATTAGAACAGGAAACCTATAATGAACATACAAACACAAGGCAAAATAAAATCAGCTGATCAAAAAAATTGGTAAACATGGTATTAAATAGAAATAATGCACGTAATGCTTTGGCTTAAGTGGCACAAAGTACACACTAAAAACTATGCAAAAATATAGGTGACTACAGTGTACTTACATGTAAGTATCTTGTACTATCTCTGTATGGATATTGGAAACCCATGTATTTATAATATGCATTTTGATTATTTTATAAGGAAGGAGATGAAACTTTGCAGTTACAAGGCTGAACTACAAAATACATACAGAGCAGTTATTCTGAAATATGTTCATTCCCCCCCCCCCCGCACAACTTTCAAGTAATCTTTAATTTATTGTAAGCCATATTTTCCTTGAAACCCGACCGCCACTCCATTTTGCCTCTCCTCTTATTTTGGTCCCATGGGCCTCCTTCTAAACACCTCTGGGGCAAAGTTTTCAATTGTGCTAATAGCTTTGCTGCCAGCACTCTGTCTGGGAACACTGCTCAGTAATCTATTTCTAGCCCAACAGTACAAGGTTGCTCTTTTTATCTTCCTTGAGGGAGCCTTGCATGCTAAGATGTGGAAAAGTGGTGCCATTTGCCCTGGTATTTTTAGTTTCAACAATGGAATGAGAGCCAGAGAGAACTGCATTCTTCTGACCCCTATTTCACTGAAGCACCTCACCTGGAAGTTCTGCTGTTTATTTCCCAATAATATCAGGTAATCTTACATTGTGAGTAGAAAATGCTTCCATCAAACCACAGAGGATGCCTTTAATGATAAAGTTAACTTTTTTCCAAACATGAAATTTTATATCATTGATCCTTTTCATCTTGTCATTTTTTTTCTATCATGCTCTTCCAAAAGTAATGCATTGAAAGTAGTGAGATAACACAGAACAATCACAGACACAAGAAATGTTGTTAAATTGAACACTGCAAAGCTTCCCAGCCTCTCCTGCTATAGCTTTCCTTCTCTGTCTGAAGCACTATCATTACTGTCTAAAGCATTCGATCCACTCTCAGTTGCACAATTTTAACTAGTTCCCATAATAAATCTGGGGCTTCCTTGGGCCTGTTTTTGTTGTCTCCATTTGCTCTCTGCCTGCCTATCCTGGTTTTGGTTTGGGGTTTGCCTTCGGTTTTTCACTGTCCCCTTTACTGAGTCTCTTGAGTTGCTAGAACTCTGGGCATTACAGGCATCATGCTACAACCCACCTTTACTCACCACCAATAATTACCGTACACAGTCATCTGAGATTTGGAAGAAGGATCTGAGTAGTTTATGTGCAAAGGAGCGACAGGTACTGTGATTTCAGCAATTTGAACAACTCGGTGGCTGGGGCTGGGGAGTGGAAGAGGAAATAATTGCATAGCTCTAAGGACGCATGCATCTACTTCCTAGCAGTTTAATGGTTAGTACGCTCCAGTAGTTTGCTAGTGAGAGAGGGGAAAGCTAATCCCCTCCCACATCAAGGGTAGTGCACTGTACCCTTCATTTTCTGTGCAAATGATGATCTCATATACATTTTTAAGGAAATGTCCATGATACAAAGAATATTTTAATACTTTACATGATTTATTTAAAGGAAATTTTCAATTAATTTTAAATTTTGGCCAACATCCAGGAGGTTATCTAGAAGTTGAGTCATGGCAACTGGACTTCTTTCTTGTTAGGTTGAAATATTTTGCTACTCATTCAGGTAGCTTCTTCAGTCTGAGGAGAGTTGGTAGGAGATCCCTGGTCTGAATAGGCTTGTTAGAAGGACAAAGGACTGGGGGTGAGGGATAATCCCACTTCTGCAGTCCTTCTCCACCCATTGTCATGGTTAACACCAGTGGTGTTTCTGGTGTGTGTGGTCCTAATCTTTCTGGGGACGAATGAAAGGACAGCATGATAAATAGGAGACAGATTGTATCTAAGGCCTCCACCCCTGTTGAGTGAGGGATTACATCCAAAACTAATAACTAAATGGAACATACTTTTAGTGCCAGTATTTTAAGGGATAGTTTGTTTTTGCTACCCATCATTCCAGCCCTTTGCGGCAGAGGCTGGTCAATACAAAATGATAAAAGAAAGCAACTTGCAAGTATTAGATTATGATAAACTTCCAAATGCTTCCTCTTTTCCTTTATTTAATTTAACATTAGTGGGATCCTTCTTTTATATAAAGCTGCTGACAAAGCAAGAAACTGTCATATTGTCCCATTAGTAATTCAACATAAAGATTCTCACTGATAAAAATCCTTATGTATGTAATGGGCCTCTTCCACTGAGCCAGCTAAATCTGAAGCAGGTCTTGCAGGTTTCAGGAACTCCAAATGACACAGACCACAACCCAACAAAGAATGAATGCCAAATCCTGTTGACCAAAAAGAGCTGAAGTGTATCTTTGTCAGCTTTGATGATTACCTCTGCAGAGATAGCTTCTGATCAGCTGAAATATATGTAAGGTTTTATACCTTTACTGTTGTACACGTGCCACTGCTTTCAGCTGCAGTCATACTAGTGTGCCTATTTAAACCATCAATTTCAATGTCCTTTGCAGATCTTGATACCAACGCTGCTCTCAACCCTTCCTTATGACCAATTTTATCAAATTTACCTTCCACCAGGGAAAAAAATAATCAGTGATTGTATGTTCGACCTATTTGCCAAATTAGGCAGAGAGGGGAAAACAGAGGCTGAGTGCTCATTAAAAAGTACAATGTGCCCTAGAAAGCACATGATTTCCTACACACACAAATGCATAGTCCCATCCTTGATCCATCAGCATGCATGAACTAGCCCACTGATGTATCATCTGCACAACTGGGGGGGGGGGGGAAGAGGCCCATATGCATAGAAAGGGTTTTGGGGGAAAAACTAGAATATCTATGATGGCCCATAGCTTTTCCTACTGATATCTGAAAAGACAGGAAGCAAAAGCATTACAGGTATAAAAGGATAGCACACCATGTAATCCATGATGTTGATCCATACAGCACTCCAGTTGCTTTGTGCACTTTGTTTTCTTTACAAAAAGCACACATGCAAACTTCACCAGTGTCAATGTAGATACTGGCATAGGCAGTCGTACCTTCTTGAAACTATGAGTTTCTCTTGATCCAATATTCTGGCCCAAAAGGGAACTCCTGCTTACACATTTTGAACACCAACTCACTATTCAAAATATGAACTGACAGATTTAAATATACAGAGCCCAGCAATAAAAACAAAAATGCAAAGAATAATAAAAACTGATATCCCAGTGTGGAGTAATCCATAGGCAAGAACTAATTGCTACACTAAGTTTTCCCACACTGAATATGGACAAGGTGGTGCAGAACGAGGAAATTCTCTTACATCAGAGATTGTTTTGGTACAATCCAAAGAAAAGATCAAGAGGCTTCGCATGGTCTTTTCAACATACAAAAAAAAAAACAAAGATGCATTCCTGATACAGATTGTACATTAGACTAGCAAAGACCAACCTAACTGTATATCTGTATGGACTCAGGACCAAGACGAAGTCTTTCTTGTTCCTCAGTGCAACAATCATGCCTGCCTCTGCTAATCATCAGTGCATTTTACATTAATGCTGCAGTGCATCTATGGAAAGATAGTTCCAGTTGGAAGCACCACTTGTAAAGAAAGCTCATTCGTCACATTGAAATATTGATCCTGATAGAAAGCTGATATTCCAACCCCCTATGAAAACATATTTTCTATCAGTACCTAAGTCGTTCTGGCAATAATATATACATATATTTTATTATAGTTTCCTTATATTGTGCACTTCCATACACATGCAGCCTTACCAAAGGTTTTCTTTGTTTTGGATTCTCCATTTCTATTATGAAAGAAATGGATTCTCCATTTCTATTATGAAAGGCAAAAAGAAAGCAGCATCTATTTTTAAAAAAAACTTTATCTGCTATACTGACTTCCAGCCTTTCAAATTCAAAATACACTTTAGAATTTCACCAAAAATTAGGATGGTCCAAGACTCCTGTAATTGTTTCTTGCCTTCTTTATGCCACTTTCTACACAGAAGAAGGTTTTCTCAAACAAATAAGAATGTATTCCTGGGGGAAAACGTCATAAACTTGTTGAGCTTTCCAACAGCCTCACTGAAGTAGTCCCACAGATATCAAAATCAATACGCCTGTTCCTAAAAAATTATATAGCCTTACACAGCCTTGGGGATGTACATGCAAAAATTACCAGCCCACAAAGTGTTTTCAGTGTATGTTTTCCAGGGCTGCTAGAACAATGGGACATAGGAAGGGATTTGACAAGAATCATTACATTGATGACATTTCAGCCCTTAATTCTGTCCCAGAGGAATTCAGCATGTTGCACTGACAACGGAAGCACAATTTATTCTATTTCTTCCTCACTCGAATTTTAAGTGAACAAAATGCATATTGTAACATTAGGTACATGACACTTGCATGTTGCGATGCCTATATACTTACAGAGTATTCAATGTGTACTTGGTGGTGCTTAAGAAATGTCATGTGCAACTTTTTATAAACATTTTACAGGGTTCCCACTTGCACTTCATCCTTCAGAAAATTCTTGTCAGAGAAATGTCTGAATATTCCTTTTTTAAAAAAGTAAAAATAAAATTTCAATTTTAGTTATCTGTTTGACATTAACAAAGTGTCTATTCATTTAATGCACCTGTTAAGGAATGAATTCAGCAGTGAGGGTAAGTTGAACACAAATTAACAGATATAAGGATTCTCCACCTCAACTAAAAGTTGTTTTCTGTGTCTTTTGTACTCTTTGTGATAAACTGCATTTGGTATACAAGTATCAGTGTAGAAAGTGAGATGTGTGTCTTACTGATTGTCTACTTCTTTCCTGACACTACATGGATCTTGTACATATCACAGCCTTGTACATGAATTTGTATCACATGTGCTGCTGACACAGAATGAGAGGTCTGCACACGCCTGCCCCACTACATCCTCACATTCAACATGTGAAAGCAACAGAGGGGAAGCCTGCTCAATCTGGGACGTGTCTCTCCACGAGCCAAACTCTCCCCACCATCAAAGTTCTAGTTCACATGGAAAGGCCATCTGATTAGAGTCACCTCACATTCTTCAGACAGTCACTTTTGCGTGTTGAAAGCAATGATGGATGAGGCAGAGCTAACATGCTTCTTTCAGCATGTGTTGACTTAAGTGTTGGGTGGTTGGGTAAAAAGAATTTCTTGGAATTTGGTTATCCTTTTAGTTAGCAGAGTATAAGGCAAAAACATAAAAACATGGCGACATAAGCCCAACCTCAACAAACACTTCCCTGTGTCTGCACACAAACCTAACACTTTGTGCGGTAAAATCACACTAGAAGCATTTAAGGTAGAAAGGGCATCTTTACATACAGTAACCGTTTGCAGTTACAGTCAGGGGAAAAAGGAGTCTCCGAGATGGAGGAGCTCATACATGCTTGCAGTTTGGAAGATGGTCAAGAAAAAGAAGAGAGGGCTACCAACAAAATAATGGAAGCAAAAAACAAACAAAAAGAGGAGATGAGGGTTTGACTCAAATGCCAGAGGTGGGAAAAGAACTTTACCAACCATGCTAGTGACAAAGAACAATCCTATTAAGCTGCAAAAAAACCCTCTCACTGCAGTGCATTCAAGACTGCTATTATCCCAACATTAAGTACACATAGATAAGAATGTGCACTGTGAAAATTTTATTTCATTCATTTTTAGTTCTTTCAGTTTTTTTCCCCCCTTCATTTTCTGTGTTTATGTGTATCTGTACCGGTTCTTTAATATTAGGGGAGGGGGAAGCCTCTTTTGGAGTTTCGTTTGTGTTTCCCAATAAATATTTCTTGCACTCCAAAAGTCGTAAAGAATTCTTCAAAACTACTCCAAAAAAGCAGAGGCAAGGCAACAGAGAATCAGTGCACTCCAAAAACAGGTAGCAGTACATGAGAAACTTTTTTTAGAATCAGACAATGTAGGTCATATATTATCACTAGAGATGGGGGTATTTTTATTTGTATATGAATACGACTAACCCCACACAGGTGGATGTAAGAAGGGTCTGGCCCCCTGTCGCTGGACCATCCACTTACTCATCTGCCGCCGGTGGCGGCTCCGCTTTCCCTTCCAATTGCTCCGGAGCTCCTGATCGACTATCCACTCCTGGCAGGAGGAGGGAAGACGAGTCTCCCTGCCAGTCTGATGAGTGGATAGCCAACCGGGAGTTTCAGAGTGATTGGAAGGGAGACTGCTGGCGGTGGACAGGTGCTGGGGGCGGACGGGTGAGCGGACGGTCTGGCCCCAGGGGGCCGGACTCTTGTACTACATATATACCACCTCATAGTGCTTAAAGCACTCTCTGAGCATTTTACAATTTAATTATGCATGCTGCACATTACCTACAGACACACACCTGTGAGCTGGGTACTCCATTTACTGACCACAGAAGGATGGAAGGTGGAGTTAACCTCGAGCCAGTAACCTGAGCCCAGAATAAAGAATTATCAGAAGTTTATGCACTGTCCCACGAAGCTCCTTAAGGATGCAATCCCATGCATGTCTCCTCAAATATAAACTTGTTGAATTTACTGGAACCTACTTTCAGCATAAGAGTGCAATGCAAGCTGCCCAGGATGACAAAGTTATAGAAGACTGAGGGTAGCCCCAAATCATTTTCAACCTCCCCAGGCTGGAGTGGATTTAGACTCAGCACAATGTGACCTTGGCTTAAGCTGTGCTGAATTCAAACACCTGCCAGTCTAAGGATGTTGGAAATGACCTATGACTACCTTCACCCTTGCATAACTTTGTAATAATATAGTGGCTTTATTCCTGCAGTGATGGGGGTTTGGATCAGACATAACTCTGCTCTTCTCTCACTGACCCCTTCTCCATTTCTTCAGTGGACTCTTCTACTGGCAGACCTTAGTCAGCAGATTCCTCTTTGGCAGATCTCTAAATAAGCCAGTAGAAGAGAGTCCTGCCAGCACAACAGCATTTCTACCAACAGAATGGTGTTTTCTGCAAGAAGAAAAGGCTTCTCCCTGTTCCTAATCCTTTACAGCCAGAGCATTTTTGAGGCTCGTTCACACTGTTAGTCTCTTTTCAGAATTTCTTTTCAGATTCTACATAATGTTTGGGTGCTAACCACAAAAAGGAACTCAGTGCAAAACTGGACTTTATTTTAAGGCAATATTACCAAATATTAAAAGCACTGCAAACATGAGAAGCACAATTTGGCAACTCTGCAAATCTGATTGATGAGTGAAAGATAATGAGGATTCTGGCACGTCCACCTGTGCAGGGGTATTTGTATATGAATACGAATACCCCCATCTCTAATTATCACATACCATCATCATCAGTCAACAGTTTAGTTGAGAAAGAAAAGTCATCATCATATGTAGGCACTAATCTATATTATCACATGCATACAGTCCATCGGCACACAGGCACAAAGTCTAACCCCTAGTCCACACAATATCACAGAACCAAACAAAACAATTCCCCAAGCCCACCAAAATATACACTTTTAATAGAATAAGTACACAGTAAATTAACAAAATAATTTTAAGAAATAAATCAAACAGGGAAAGCATCCCCACCACACACTGAGGCTCACACAGAGGGGAAAGGAAGCAACAACAACAAAACACAAGCCTTATTTTGAAAACCAAGCAAACAAGCAATGGAAAAAAATTGTAGCAAGGCCTCTCTGAACGCAACACTACTAAAATGTGGGTATATTTCTGTTCCCATCACCTCTTGATGCCCTCTCTTCTCTGAGTCCACTAGGTCCAGCTGAGTCCAGCTAGCAGCAAAAAGAATTCAAGAAGATACCCCACTCAGAAAAAAAACACCAAAGGGATGGGCAAAGAAATCTGGGGAGATCTAAACAATAATTTCAAACAGGCGCACTGGTACAGGCAGGCTACCTTACAGGGGGGGAAAAATCCAAAGAAATGGGGGGGGGGGAGAATCCTCCTAAAAATAAAAAAAGCAAAAAAGGAAAGCATCCAAGATGGAGGCACAGAGGCAGGCAGCAATCCAAAATGGAGGGTGCCAGGAGCTTGGCACACAGTAATCTTACAAGGAAATGCTGAGGCAAAGAGTACTCCTCTTTTACAAATTCAAAATTGGTGTTTTGCCTGGCTGCTGACAGCTTTTATGGTACTATTGGATGAAAAATTCTCAGGCAATTTGACAGGCCAAGGGTGAAACAGCACCAAAATTTACATGAAAGAGGGAACATAAAATAAACAGGAAATGTTGTGTATTCCTCCCTTGTAAACATGAGTTATATAAAATAGAATCTCTTTTGTGTTTGGGGTCTTTAAACATGAAATGTTTCTAGCATCCTTGCACATGAATAGGACTCATGAAAATAAGCAATTATACACATCTATAGCATAATCAAAGGTAGTAATATATGTGTTGACATCAGGGATTCTTCACATCATTCCTTCTCCTGACTCTCCCTTGCATAAATTGTAAGGTGCTTTTAAAATGTTGAGTTTAAATCAGGAATTTAAGGATGGCATCAAAGGTAAAGGGACACAATGCTACAAAATCTGATGCCTATGCAGATCTGATATTCATGCACACTGGGATTATGGCCTTTGATGTTCTCTTGGGCATGTTTCAAAACCACCCCTTACAAACAGATATATAAAAGGGGTATTGTCTGAAAAGGTTGTTCTTTGCTAGTAAATAAGCA
The DNA here is from genome assembly GCA_037013535.1 of Intellagama lesueurii. Classification (NCBI taxonomy): domain Eukaryota; kingdom Metazoa; phylum Chordata; class Lepidosauria; order Squamata; family Agamidae; genus Intellagama; species Intellagama lesueurii. The sequence goes on along the minus strand of JBAJHW010000003.1, from coordinate 48,928,453 downwards.
TGACAAAATGCAAAGCCAATGCATGTTTAGAAGTGTGTGATTGATGACTCAGATACAAGTTCCAAGCCATTATCAGGATTGCAACTGGTTGCAGGCTTTCTTCTTCTCCACCGTCTCCTCAGAACAGCCTTGTGAGATAGCTCAGTCTGTTTTATGGTTTCCCAGAAAGTTTCATAATTCAATGGAAATTATGACCTGGATTTCCTAAGTCCCAGTGCAGCATGCTGAACAGCACACTGGCGCTACACTATGTATGAAGAGTTACTCTCCATTCACAGTTTTATATGTACCTGTTTGCAGGGAAGGTTGTGAACAGTGAAGTCCTGTGGTTATGGCAATGGCTGCTTGATTTCTCCCAGAGCAATGCTTCGCCCACAAAATTTCTTTGTGAAACTTTTGATTTGACAATGACAGCATCCATTTAGAGATGGCAGCTTGTTTTAGCAGCCAAAGCATTCCAGTCCATTCTCAGGCCATGGCATGGTATAGAGACAGTATTGACCACACTGCAATATGAACTTTTAAGGGAGGCTGATGGGGAAGGAATGTCCCTCTTGATACTCCAGGATCTCTCGGTGGTTTTTGATACCATTGACCACAGTATCCTCCTTGACAGGCTGTTGGGGACAGGGGACAGGAGCTCAGCTAGCTCTGATCCTTCCTCAACAGTTGTGTCCAGGGAATACAGCTTGAAGACGAATTGTCGGCCCCTTGGACCCTCAATTATGGAGTGCCCTAGGGTTTATCAATCTCCCCAATGTTGTTTAATATCTATGTAAAGCCGCTGAGAGAGGTCATCCAGAGATTTGGAGTGCATTGCCATCAGTATGCTGATAATACACCACTCTATCTCTCCTTTACATTCTCTGCAGTGGATCGTGTCTGGCTGCTTGAATGCTGCCTGGCTTCGGTTCTGGGACCAAGGCTAACAGACTAAAACTGAACCTGGACAAGACAGAGATCCTTCTTTTGGGGGGCCCGTCTCACTGGTTGGGGGATTCTTTCCCTAAATTGGATGGGGTAAGCCTAAATTGAGCTGCGCCTGGCCCTGTCCCTCTCTACCTTCAAGAGGTTGCTTAAAATTGTGCTTTTAAAAGAAGCTTTTAACAGCATTCTCTAACAAATCTAACAAATATGTTCTGCACATCTGGCAATTGCTGCTACCCTTGGTCTGTTTGTTTTATGCTGTTTTACTGATTTATTCTATTAATATTTATTTTGATTATTATCTATCCTTATTGTTATATTATTGTATTTGCTTTATTTGTTTGCTAAACGCTCAGAGTAGTGCCTCACACTAATCAGGCAGTATAGAAGTTAAATAAATAAATAAATACATACATAAATAAAATTATGAATAAGACCTGCTGAAAATTTTGATAGATAAGGCAGGGAGGGTCCACAACAAAAACCTAACCTAACAGAGCTCTCAAAAGTTAGCCAACTCAAGAATTTCCCTGACTGATAATGGATTTTTCGTGATCACAATCACACTAATTATGTAGGTTATCCTGACAATGCAGCTCTGGCAGTAACATTTCCTTTGAAGATTTAAGTATTAGAAATCTCAATTATGGATTGGAATTATTCCACCTACTTGAATTATCTTTTTCTTTGCTTTTCAGTTTCAGTTTCATCTGTGTTCTCTATCTAAACAGCAATAAATAAAGAAGTTTGTTCACTTGCAGTAACAAGTAAAAGTGTGCTTATTCTGCAGTTATGATGAATAAAGCAGGATTCACAGCTTATTTATAAATAAAGGAGTAGAGAAATGAAGTAATCTTTTTTCAAAAATCTATCCTAAGGTTATCCTGTACTCTTTCTACACTAACAATCACAGTACTTTGTTTTTATTTCCTTTTTCTTGAGTTGTTGTTGTTGTTGTTTAGTCGTTAAGTTGTGTCCGACTCTTTGTGACCCCATGGACCAGAGCACGCCAGACCCTCCTGTCTTCCACTGCCACCCGGAGTTTGGTCAAATTCATGTTGGTAGCTTCGGTGACACTGTCCAACCATCTCGTCCTCTGTCGTCCCCTTCTCCTCTTGCCCTCACACTTTCCCAACATCAGGGTCTTTTCCAGGGAGTCTTCTCTTCTCATGAGATAGCCAAAGTATTGGAGCCTCAGCTTCAGGATCTGTCCTTCCAGTGAACACTCAGGGTTGATTTCCTTCAGAATGGATAGGTTTGTTCTCCTTGCAGTCCATGGGACTCTCAAGAGTCTCCTCCAGCACCACAATTCAAAAGCATCAATTTTTCGGTGGTCAGCCTTCTTTATGGTCCAGCTCTCGCTTCCATACATCACTACTGGAAAAACCATAGCTTTGACTATGCGGACCTTTGTCGGCAAGGTGATGTCTCTGCTTTTTAAGATGCTGTCTAGGTTTCTCATCACTTTCCTCCCAAGAAGCAGGTGTCTTTTCATTTCGTGGCTGCTGTCACCATCTGCAGTGATCATGGAGCCCAGGAAAGTAAAATCTGTCACTGCCTCCATATCTTCCCCTTCTATTTGCCAGGAGGTGATGGGACCAGTGGCCATGATCTTAGTTTTTTTGATGTTGAGCTTCAGACCATTTTTTGTGCTCTCCTCTTGCACCCTCATTAAGAGATTCTTTAATTCCTCCTCATATTCTGCCATCAGAGTGGTATCATCTGCATATCTGATATTGTTGATATTTCTTCTGGCAATCTTAATTCCGGTTTGGGATTCATCCAGTCCAGCCTTTCGCATGATGTATTCTGCATATAAGTTAAATAAGCAGGGAGACAATATACAGCCTTGTCGTACTCCTTTCCCAATTTTGAACCAATCAGTTGTTCCATATCCAGTTCTAACTGTTGCTTCCTGTTCCACATATAGATTTCTCAGGAGATACATAAAGTGGTCACGCTCCCATTTCTTTAAGAACTTGCCATAGTTTGCTGTGGTCCACACAGTCAAAGGCTTTTGCATAGTCAATGAAGCAGAAGTAGATGTTTTTCTGGAATTCTCTGGCTTTCTCCATAATCCAGCACATGTTAGCAATTTGGTCTCTAGTTCCTCTGACCCTTCGGAATCCAGCTTGTACTTCTGGGAGTTCTCAGTCCACATACTGCTGAAGCCTGCCTTGGAGGATTTTGAGCATAACCTTGCTAGCGTGTGAAATGAGTGCAATTGTACGGTGGTTGGAGCATTCTTTGGCGCTGCCCTTCTTTGGGATTGGGGTGTAGACTGATCTTTTCCAATCCTCTGGCCACTGCTGAGTTTTCCAAACTTGCTGGCATATTGAGTGTAGCACCTTAACAGGTGTACATGATTTCTTGAGTACATAATAGCAAAAGGAAGCTGAACACCTTCCATATGCGTTGCCTCCGACGCATTTTTGGTATCACCTGGCAGGACAAAGTTCCAAATAGAGTAGTCCTAGAACGAGCTGGAATCTTTAGCATGTATACATTACTGAAACAGCGACGTCTACGTTGGCTTGGGCATGTCGTGAGAATGGCTGATGGTCGGATTCCAAAAGATCTCCTGTATGGAGAATTAGTGCAGGGAAATCGCCCCAGAGGGAGACCACAGCTGCGATACAAGGACATCTGCAAGCGGGATCTGAAGGCCTTAGGAATGGACCTCAACAGATGGGAAACCCTGACATCTGAGCGTTCAGCCTGGAGGCAGGCGTTGCATCACGGCCTCTCCCATTTTGAAGAGACCCTTGTCCAGCAGACCGAGGCAAAGAGGCAGTCACGGAAGCAGCAAAATCAGGGAGCTGGACAGGGGACAGATTGTATTTGTCTTCAGTGTGGAAGGGATTGTCACTCTCAAATTGGCCTTCTCAGCCACACTAGACGCTGTTCCAAGTCCTCCATACAGAGCACGTTACCATAGTCTCTCGAGACTGAAGGATGCCTAATACTAATACTAATAGCAAAAGATAAAAACAACAGTAGAGGAACTGAAAAACTGCTGTGCATGTTACAATTTGGGGGATGGCCGGCCACCTGGGCTGTAGTTAATTCTAGATCTTCCCAACATGAGTAACTCAGCAGGACACCTTTACAGGGTTCCTGGGCAGAAAAACTCAGCAACCGGTTTCAACAATTAGTCTCTAGTTGTTTAGTTAGTCCTTTACATAGCAGTTGGCATTTTTTAAAAATCCCATGACTGTCCAGCAAGAAGAAAAATGTAAAAGACAGGAACAAGACCAGAAAGAGGGATTCTCAAGGTAGAACAAACAAACACACCCCAAAGTACTTATATCTGCTCTATCCTCTCCTAAGTAGGAAAAACCTACTTAGGTTTCTTGTTTAGGGTAAATCTGAGATTCCCTAATTAAGCCGAGTGGCCTCTGGAGATACATATTACCTGGCTGCTTGCAGCACATTCACCAATAAATTAACATTTTCAATTCCAGTTTTAAACAATCAGAAAGGTTTCAGTGACTCACAGTATTTAAGAAGTTTGGTGTTTCTCAAATATGAAAAAAAAAAACCCAGCTAGTCTTAATTTTGATAAATTTTTACGTGATTTTAATTCTAGAAAAGCCCAATAATACAGCTGTTCTAAGTAAGATTGTTAGGTGCGATACATTTTGCTCCCCTTCTGAAGAGATATGTGAACCTACCAATCTGAAACCTTTCTTGAATGTTTATCAAGTATCTGTATACATTTACAAAAACAAGTGTATTAGGCAGTAAACACACACACACTGTTACAGTTGTGGTACAAGATCAAAACTGATTTTTTAAAAAAATGAATTACATTCTAGTTTTTTTAAGTTCTGAATTACAGCAGAAACTGTTTCCTTCTACTGCTATTTACTTTTGCTCACTGCATTGTTGGCATCTCACCCCTTATGAAAGAAAACATGTATCAGACATATTATTCCTAGTGCTCACATTAATTTTATGTTCATTGGTATATGTATAGCCCATTATGTGAGTTAACACATAATTTGCCCGAAGAAGGAACTTAGAGGTAGGTGTTCACCTTTCCTGTTCCCTGGCCTGACCCTCACATCCTTTCTACGAGTGGGGAGACTGGCTGGTGCAATGAAGTTCTCCTCTTCAAACAAGGTGCAAAAAAGTCAGAGGACATTAGATGCAAAACGTACACAGATAATGATAAATGCCTTAGCAGGAGCCAGTTATAACAAAGGATAAGCTCAGGCTCTCAGCACTCCTGCAATTTCACAAATTATGAATAGGTAATGGAATTAGTAATAATAGACAATTATGGAGTTAGGATAAGGCCAGGCCAGTGGGTGCACTGCTGGAAGACAAGAGAATTGTTTTGCTGAGAAAGGCGCCTGGATTGTGCCAGGTAAGTGTCCAAAGGGCAGAGTGCTCCATGCAGAAAAGAGATTATATACAGGTGTGTGAATTAATGTCACCAGAAGAGAAACCCATAAGCAAGAAAGAATAAACAGGAATTGGAAGAAAGTAGCTATAGAAGATGTGAGAATTACTGAGTCCTAAAGTAAACTAGAGAGTATTAGAAATCAAGTTAGACTCTGTGGCTTTCTTTCTCTGATGTACCTCCCCATAAGCAGCTGTAAAGAACCATAGACAAATTTGCAAAGGATGGGATTGGGAAAGGCCTGTTACCCTGATGTGCCAATTTGCAACATGTACAATTTTTTTTTTCAGATGGTCAAGCATTCAAGATTATAACCCATTGCTTTCAATCTGAGGTCTGGAAGAATTCTATGCCTGCAGCATGCATCTGCTCTGACATTTTTAAAGGTCAGGCATTCGGCTCACACTATGGCAATTGAACTGGCTGCCTGTTCACCTGCAGACTCAGTTCAAATCCTAGTGTTAATCTTTAATGCTTTAAATCAGGGTAGGCACTAACAATGTTGCTGGATTATCCATGACTGCTCATCATGCTGGAAGGAATGGCTGATTCGGAGTTAGAGGCCTAAAACATCTGGAATCTAGTGGTTCTTGTCCTCTTTCTAGGAGCAGATTTTATGAAAGTGTATTTATTTATTTATTTATCTATTTATTAGATAGATAGATAGATAGATAGATAGATAGATAGATAGATAGATAGATAGATAGATAGATAGATAGATAGATAGATAGATAGATAGATAGATAATTAGTGCACCACATTAATTTGCATGGCCCTAAGAACAGTCCAGAAGGCTCCAACCACTCTAGTCATCAAGTTAATTAGACAGGCAGGCACTAGACAAACCTTTTTTCAGTGATGGCCCCAAATGTTTGCCACTCTCTTCCACAGATGTTGTATAAGATCACATCTTTATCCTCACTTGTCCATTTCAATTTCCTTTAATGGAAACTGACTTGTGATACAAACTTTAAATTGTTAAAACTACTGCTATTTAATTGGTCCTGCTTTCAGTGTTCAAAAAAAGTATTTTTAGATTCATTTTAATTTTTGTTTGTTTGTTTCATGGATTGTTTGTCTGCTTGTTTCAGTTGTGTGAGATGCCTCAGGCGGTCTCTGCCCTGAAAGGCAGCGTATAAATATTAGCATTTTCTAAATAAATAAATAAATGTTTGCTAAAATTGGAGCCCTGGGGTAACAGAATGCTAATGACACATCAGATTGCATATATATGCACAAACATACAGATATACATATTCATATTCGTTTCTTTAATATTTAAGTGTTCTTGGTTTTTTAAAAAGTGCCTTCTAACCATTTCAGATACAAGCAGGGTACTGGAGCCTTGTCCTAAATCTTGCCCTTTCATTGAAAAAGAATGGTGCAGGCATGAAAAATCCCTTTATAAGTAGGAGGATTGGAAGTTTGTTTTGTTTTAAAAAGAAATTGAAAGTGTGATAGAGATTCTTCAAATCACTGGGGTTCCTTGTGCATTTGACCCATAGTGTGTGTGTGTGTGTGTGTGTGTGTGTGTGTGTGTGTGTGTGTGTGTGTGTGTGTGTGTGTTTCAAACAACCTCAAGGTGTAAGTGGGACAAAATGTATACGTAAGCTACTACGTATATATCTGTGATCTTACCAGCTTCTACACGTAACCTTAGAGAATTCTTTTTTTGGTCTAATGTAGTCCTCTGTACTTTCCCTTACTTCCTGAAGTGGACTCTGAATAATTATAATTAGATGAAAGAGAGACATAGCAATACATCCTTATTAAGAGAATCACTGCTGATGTTTTAGATGTTTTGCATCAATGTTTCCATTATTCCCTGAGACTTGTGCTGCATGCTTGGGTTGTATTGATAGTTCAAAAGATTGCAAACACAAACTTTACAGAACTGGCTGACAGTGATATATTTGCCAGTTGGAAATTAGTCCAAGCAAGTTCTACAATCCCCTCAGACAAATGTGATTCTTAGCAAGTTCTGAACTGTCTCCTTCAGGCTACGATTAATTTCATTAGACATGTTAACTTAAAAAAAATTAGTGGCATGGCAGCTTGTCAATCACAGCATCTAATTCTAGGAGGGCTTTAAGTAACAGGATGCAAAGCTCATACCAAGCACTTTGTTCATTTAAATGCTAGGAAGCTTACTTTATTTTCCCACTTTTTTATAATACAACTTTCTGTGCAAGCATAGCAGCACTGTAACATTGCAGTGTTTATTCTTCAAGGTTAAAAAAATACATGGAGGTGCCACATAGGCCTCACACAATAAACTGTCCATGGTTCATGGGTCCATTCCACCACTGCAGTTCTAGGATTATTATTATATGTACAGAGACAAAATATTTTGCATTTTCAACCACTGCTGAAATGACAGCTAAAGCCTACAGTGTGAATACTACCTAGATGTCTGCAATGAGCACCTTCTAGTCATGAAGAGGGAAAGAACCAGTGGAGGATCTCACCAATGCGAAGGGATAGGTTATTTTCACTTATTTGCCACCTCATCCTGAAAGCTCTCCACACTGGTCCTGAAGGGCTGCACTCCAGAGCAGTATGTGGGGCAATGACAAGGGCCTGCAAATGTGAGGGTGAATTGTCCAGGTTGTACAATGATTCTGGGAGAATTTCATGCTAGTCTTCTTCTATTGGTCTGAACACAAAATGAGTAAAATTTAATTTGGCCATATAAAGCCCACTAATTTGATGACTGGGTTAAATAGGAGAATGCTTTCTTTGTTCTTCAGTCAAAATGTTTCCTGAGGGCTTATGACTTTGGTTTAAAAAATACACTATGTACAATAAAATAGAATCAAATATAAAAGCATAAGAGAAGATATCTATGTAGCCCTGAAATTTCAGTTAAAATTAACAAACATTGGTGAAATTAAAAAGTCTTCATGTGACATTGAAAATAAAGCAGAGATGGCATGGGGCAACTTTCTTTGGAAAGGGGACTCCCCAAGACAGACTGCTATCATGAAAAGGCCTCACTTCCAGTTGCTAAGCAGGCTCCTTCTGATGGCAGAGAAATATAAGCTGATAATTCTCATGAAGTTCTGTGTGGCAAAACAGATGGTAAATTAAGTAGGAACATGCATGGGCTTTGGGCACAAAACAGATCCTCTCTCTCTCTCTCTCTCTCTCTCTCTCACTGGCTTTGTACTTAATGTTAGTGGAAAGGAGCTTCACAAACAAGAATACAAAGGTCCCTTTCTTGTTTTCTTCTCAAAGAGATCTACTTCTCAAAGTAAACTTCTTAGGTCCAGTGATCTTTTTTTCAACCAAGGCCTGAGAAAGATAGAGTTGGCCGTTGAGACTTGTGTCAGCATTTCCCTATAAGACCCATTCTTTTTTTGTTCTATAATACCAAGATGTCCAGATGAATCCCAACAATGAAACAACTCTTGGGTAGCTGCAGGTTTTTATTATGTTTTCATATTACAAAGTAGAATAAAGGCTGTGTTTGAATTGGAGGGCTTTTGACACTCTGCAGGTTAAAATCAGGAGTATTTATCCCTTGGGTTTCTGCATGAGGAACTAGCCGTCCTAGAAAGAGAGCTCCAAGTACCCAAGAATAATCTTTCGCAGAGCAAAACCAGAACAAATTGCAACAGATGACTGGTTCTTGGTACCTATAGTTCCCAGATAAAACCATTCAAACATATCTGCAGAAATTAGAAAGTCAGTAAGAAACAATAACATGTTAAGTTAATCCTAAATATGCTTAAAAACCTAATTATGCTTACACTGAAAGGGATATGGTTTTAATGTTTGTGTCAAGTTTTAAACTGGCATTTAAATTTACATTACATTATTATATTAAAAGGAAAAAAAATCCATCTATAATTTTTCACTCACCATCCCAGTTTTGAGCTTTAGAGACAGGGAAACAGAAGCATAGATGTTTGAAAACCCCATTTCTCACCCAACCCATAACAACGTCCTCTCACTTTCCTTTTCTCCCTCCCTTATAATCTCATCTTCTTATCATCTGCCTTTCTTTAGCTTACTAAAGGATTCTTGATCAGGCTGGGCATCCCAGATCTTGGAGTAGGAAGAAAAACAAAAGAATCCAAAGTCACGCTAACAAGAAGCTGAAGTTCAAAGACAGACACTGCAATATCCACAATTTGTTGTGCTCCAAGAGCTGAGCTGGTCCTGAACTGAAAAAAACAAACTGATATAACTGTTGTATAAAAAAATGTCCACAACTTTATTAGTTACAGTAGCCCTGTTAACCCAGCAACAGAGCTGGATCAAGAACACAAGGAGACCTGAGTCTCAAACCGATGTTACCGTAATCCCAGTTGCTGCTGGAGTAAACCAAGAGCGACCATTCACTGCAGACCACACAGGCATATGCCACGATATAGTTCTCTATTACCTGATGGTAAGACTGGACTCCCAGTTTTCATTCTAAGCCTAGCCATGCATTTGTCACTGCTCCCTTCAGGAGAGAGAGAGAGAGAGAGAGAGAGAGAGAGAGTCCTGGATCCAACCCAATGCTCACAACTTCTGCCTCCATAAAATTGTGACTGAACATGAATTTGAGTAAAACAACCAATGAGAGTAGCTGTCCTGGTATCCTGCGGTGGGCAGGTGGGTAAGGCCATCCTGAATAGAAGTGCTGGCAATGGGCTTGCTTGCCTGTTTATAAGCAGACCAGAGTGAAGTAGAATCAGTTGCCTCTCTATCTATCTCTGTATACTGAGGCTGGAAAAACTATGGCAGTTTAACTTCATCAGTATAAATTTCAGCTTCAAATGGCCATAGAATAAAAAGTCAGCATAAGCACTTGATGTTACACACATTTTCACAGGACTGATGGGGCCAGCCTAGCCTCAAAGAAGGCCCTCTCCCTTGTTCCCACCAAACTCATCTGTGAAGGTTCTGGGACTGAGAGAAAGGCTTCCCCTGATTATCTTAATAACTGGGCAGGCTCATAAAGGGAGATGCAGTCCTTGTTATGGCTTGGACGTAAGCTGTTTAGGGCTTTATAGGTTAAGACCAGCACTTTGAATTGTGCTGGGAAACAGATCAGCAGCCAGTAGAGCTGCTGTAACAGGGAGGTTATGTGATCCCTGTAACGACTGCAACGTTTTGGACCTGCTGAAGTTTCTGAACACTTTCCAAAGGCAGCCCCATATAGAGAGTGTTACAATAAACCAAACAATGCGGGGAGGGGACATTTCACTCTCCTGGGCCACTCTGTGCTCGTCCTCAAAATTGCTGACCTTAAACAGAGGAATTTCAGAAACAAATTCTAACAGAGAACAGAGGAGTCAGAACTCAACAAGAGGCCCAACTCTATCACCTTTGGCTCATTACAAAGGGTAACCAGCTCATCTATTCAATTCTATCAGCATTGCCCTGCCAAATATGCCTGTCTGACTCTAGTGGTCTCATCACCACTCTGTAACTAGTCTAAAAACAATTGGATGGGTCCGTCTATACACGTGGCAATAAATTTCCAGTTTCCTGTTGTGCTTGTACTTCCTGACATGTGCCAATAGGATAAAGAAACCAAATTATTGGGATGGCTCATTTGTGATTACATTAACAGGAAAATATGCAGAACAGAAAATGGCTGGAAAAGGTGACTGTATTAGGAAACAGAAGACTTGGATTTGGTTCTTGGGCTGTCTCATTTCTCAGGCACAAAGAATTTCACAGCAATATCTTTGATACTTCCAGTTTCTTACTTCCCTTGATGTTTATCTGGATTCCAGCTCATAGATAAATCAAGGGCTTCAATATCCAAATATGTCTCAGAAACTGCACAAACAAGAATAATGATGGGAAATGTCTGTTTTTCAGCGGCTGCTCACGAACACTGGCAACCCACAATCCACCCATTTGTCACCTGCCAGGCATGAAAATCATCACATACTGCCACCAGCAATATTAAGAAGGGATGGTATGATGCACCTTCTAGAAAAATGAATCTGAAAACTCACTGTTCATAAGAAGTACAAACCCTTTATATTCTGACCTGTAAGAGCCAGGATTCGGCTATCATAGCAAACGAGATAAAGTTTAAGGGATGCAATGCCCTACACACAAAGCAAAGCAAAGTGTGCTACTTATATACTGCCTCATAGTGCTCAAAGCTCTCTCAGTAGTCTCAATTTTATAGTGTATTACAAGTAATGCATTCCATGGGCATTGCTTGTAATACCCGATAAATGTCAAGAACCTTTCCTCATATACAAACTGTGTTTGATTTTAAAGAAACAAGTTACAGAACATATTTTCTATGTAAAATTAAAAATGCAGTATTATAAATAATACTGCAGCTGTCACCATGCTTGTCTGTTTAAGGAAATGTCTAAATTAAACATCAGTCTTGTCTTATTCCTGTTTCTTTGGAATATCTTCATGAGATACTATTTCATATGAAGGAAAAAAAGAAATATGGATTGATTTAAACAACTAGCACTTGTACAGGCATTCACAAAAGGACTGGCATAGCCATGACATACACATCCCTGCATAGATCAGGCCCATGCCAGGAAGAGGAAAAGACTCTCATTCTTTTTCCCTGTGTGCTTCCAACCCAGATAAGTTCTTCCATAGCTGCCATTTGCATCACTGGCACCAACAACAGCTTTCCTGCTAATGTAAGCAACAGCTGGGAGGTGATCTGGATTAGGACGACCATAGCAGATTGTTCCCCTGACATCAGAATTTCAAGTGGATATTCTTCCAGACATCATGGTCCTTATTGGTTTTAAAACAAGCTTTCACACAATTACTAATTACTAAATTAGATGTGGTTCAGCACTCAGTCATCAAAGACTGCTATACTGATTTGTGCATGTGCATTGTCTGATTCATCAATACCAGATTATGTATAGCAGAATGTGTAGACTGACTCGACTCAGGATGTGTTTCAGGTGATGGATAGTGATAGAATATAGTGGGAAAGAAAGTAAGAGAGTGAGAGGAGAGGGAGAGAAGTTAGAGCTGTCCTCTTCATACCCATTTCTATGGACTACAAATAAATATTTGAAATATATGAAGACACAACAAAATACTGCACCATTCACATGGTTAGGAACTCTGCAGATATTTTTAAAGAATAAATAATAAGCAGGCACCTCTCCCTCAGCCCAGGCCTGGATCCTGGCACTGGCTGGAGAAAAGATTTAACCTTTTGCCTTCTGTCTGGATCTCCAACATCCAGGTACTCTTAACAAACCAGTAATGAACCATGTTTCATTTGCTTCCAAGTGTCACTTGGAGGGAGAAGTTAATGAACTGACTCCTTCAATATGTGAGTGTTACCTGTTATACTGTAATCCTGATGTTGTGTGGATTCAGTATGATTCCATTCATCTCTCTTCAGAAAGTTCCACTCCCAAATTTTCCACAGTGCTGCACTTACTCACTCACCCTTTCAGGAAAGACAAATAAATTCATCTCTAGGACATCAGAAAGGCTAGATCTTTCCTAACAATTTTCTCCATCTCAGACATAAATTATAGCACTGGAACCTTAGGAAGAAAGACAAGAAGCCTGTCAAAAAGGAGGGTATAGAACGAGGAACTAGGAGGCCACGACCAAGATGGAAAACACTTTTTAAAACCGAAAAATGGGCAAGTACCAGCAAGCCAGTCAGGGTTAAATGAAGGCAAGGATTCTCATGTGCACAGTGTTTGCAATCAACTAAAAGCTTGTTGATGTAGGAGTGCTCATGCTTTTAAAAACTGCATAATTACATACATGTATTTCTAGTACAGGAGGGGAGAGAAATCACAACAAAGCATGGAAGAAATAGGAAGCTGCACCAATTGAAACTGTGTGTATGCAGCAACAACTATGAAGTCCACAAACTCCCTGTTCTCATCCAAAAAAGAAAGCGTGTGTGTGAGAGAGAGGAGGATAAATTATATTATTCAGCAATTGGGATAGGAGATCTAGACACGAATTTCCAGGGGGAAACATGAAGGGAGGGAATTTCAGAAAAATAGCTTATACTAGATAAGTGACTTTGTAATCTTAGTGTGATTTCAAAAAATTAAAATCATCCTCTCTGTTAAAAAAGGGGAATGGCAGAAAGGATGAGGAGTTTCACCAGGACAACATAATGCATTTGTATAGCTGCATCCAAATGGGAACTCACAAATTTTGCATCAGGATTTGAGCCCCCTTCAGCAGTTCTAATACTGATTGTGAAGGAGAATCATTCATAAAAAAATATTCAGTGTTAGTCTCTAAACACCTTATGTCATGTGTCTGCACGCGCACACACAGCATGCCTCTCTGGTATGCTGATTAACTTCCTAATAATTTAATAAAAGGGTAGCAAACCTACCTCCAAGGGCACAGTGCTTTACTATAAATATATTAGTTTCTCATCTGGATAAGCACAGCACTGTGTATTTGTTAAAAGAAAATCTGAGAACCACGAAGTTCTCATTATATGTAATTGCTCTTTACAATGACTGGCTATCTCTGGTGAAAATGAATCAGTGATCTCCGCTATAACTGAATCTATTAAAAAAATTGGAGAGTGTGGCTAGTCTCTTTGATGTTGAAAAGGAAGAAATTCAATAGGCAGTCTCATCAGGCTGTCTGACAAAGCAGAAGTAAGGGCTGTAGGCAGGAGGCGGCTGATATCATGGGTCACTGAGGGACTGCAGGAGGAAACTAAGTCGGCTGTAGCAGCACTTGGCTGTTCAACTGCTGGCTGGTTACCGGAGGCAATAGCAGAGTGTCTGCTGATGCTTGCAGGGGAGCCTTGTAAATGTGCAGATGTTTGATTAGAATAGAGAGATTTCCAAGATATCTCTGCATACTCCAAAGTGTTTGATCCTTCCTAACCAAAGGAGTCAGCAGCCTATTCTTAAGGATCTGCAGCAGTCGGGGAAACTGCTGAATTACAGCTAAATTGACACACATCATCCTTGCGAACTAAGTCAGAAGGATCTGGTTCTGCTCTCTGCCCAGGAAGGTTTTAGCTCTGAGCCTTCCTAAAGGAGGTACCTGTACAGCATAGCAATTTTGCTGCCTTTGGTTGCAACAGCCTGAAGAGCAGCTTATGCAACTGGCAAAAATCAAGTACAGAAGATTTACCTGTACTAGTTCTGGTTTGGAGGGGTGAAGAGTCTATCCCTCATAGTATCATTATTTTAATTTAAGGATATCAGATAAATGTGCAACATTGCCCCACCCTGAAGCTTCAGCCTGCCCACTAATTCTCGCTTCCTTTCCCCCAAAACAACCAGCCTTTAGTAAGAGTCTGTACAGAATCTAGGCTCTTCAGTGGAAGGCCCAGTTGCAAGCTTCAATAATTAAAATTTCAATTATTTTGTTCTTGTGGGTGAGAACAAAAAAAATCAAAAGTAATTTCCTAGCTGGGTGAAATTGTGAAAGTCTGTGCATCTTTCATGTTGTGACATTTTTGTGTGAAAAAACCCCCAAAGCTTCTCTTTTTTGCACAAGTTTTGTGTCTTGTGCAAACGAGATTACATCTTCAACAAAGTGAAAGAGTTTTGCCCAAACAACACTGGGATTCCCCCCCCCCCCCCCCAGTGCTGTTGCTGATGGATAAAGGGCTGGTCTTTTCACTCCTGCACAGGAGTATACAAATACATGATCGCTTCATAGCCAATCCTGTGCAGGAGTAAAAAAAAAAAACTCACAGTAGAGGACCATTGTGTTGAATCATGGAACTATAGAATAACTGAGTTGTAAGAGGCCTATAAGGCCATCGAGTCCTACCTCATGCTCAATGCAGGGATACAAATCAAAAGGTATCTGCCAGGTGTTTGTCTAAATTTCACTTGAAGATGTCCAGCATTGGAGCGCTCACCATCTCCTGAGGTCATTGGTTCCATTGTCATACTGCTCTAACAGTTTAGATGTTTTTCCTGATATTCAGCCTAAATCTGGCCTCCAGTAGCTTGAGCCCATTATGATGTGCCCTGCACTTTGGGATGATCAAGAACAGTTCCTGCCCCTCCTCTGTATGACTACCTTTCAAGTATTTGAAAAGTGCTATCATATCTCTCCTCAGTCTTTTCATCAAGGATGGAATATGTGCAAATATTTGTTTCATGATAGTGCTTTCTCTGTAACAGCAACCTGATTTTGAAACTACTATCTAAGTAATGTCAGCCTGGCCCCTTCCCTTTTGAATTTCCAGCAGGCATCCAAAGCTCAATTATTTTGAAATGCCTTTCTTAAATACTGGTTTCAAACATGCCATTCAATATTGTTTTCAGTAGGTTTTAAAGAATGTTTTATCTGCTTTATTCTATTTTTATGTGCTTTACTGTTCTTAAGATTTTTTTCCAATTATGTATCTTTATTTGCAGTTAAGTCACCGAATTACAAGAATACCAAATTCTGAATTGTAACACATTCAGCAGAGTATACCAGCTGTTCTACTCATATAAATATCCTAGCTGAATACAGTAGCCATTAATATAACATCTTCCATGCTAAATATAAAAAATAGAAGAGCACCTATATTCACACATGATTTTAAAACAGACATGCTTTACGTATTCTGTTTCTCTTGTTCAAGAGGAAACGTTTAACACTACCATTCCAAGACTTGATAAATCAGGCCCATCTGTCAATAGTGCATTTATTCTGTTGATGACCTTGTTCTCTTTTAAACTGAACATTAAATTGAAATCTTAGGGTCGCTTTCCACTGCCTCCTAAGCCAATCAGCAATTGTAGGACTATGTATATCCTTCCAAGACTAGAAAGTCTTTCTTTGCATTTGAACTCATATGGTTTTTTAAAAAGAAGGTTGGGACCCAGACTCCTCTCGGCCCACTTTGTGGCTGGGGTGGCAGCCTAATTTTTGCCCGGCATGGCTCCAGTGCTCCCAACATGGCAGCACCACGTTGAGCCCAGGAAGAAAGATGTTCAGCCTGATCTTACTGGCATAATTTGATTGGCCAGCATGATTGGGGTGGGGTGGGGAGGACTGCTGGCTGGTGGACCTGAGATGTGGAGTTTTCACTCTGTTCTGCTGGCATAGCATAAAGAGGAAGGGAGGTCCAGCTTGCACTTGGCAGTATTGCCTTCCCCCACCTGTTTTCTGTTAATTTAGACTGAGTTTTTCATTTGTTTGTGTTTTTAAAGGGTTTAGTACATTAATAGTTGGTTGTCTTGGGTTACTGGGTTTCCGTTCTCTTTTGTCACAGCTTTATTTGTAGTTTGTGAAGCATTGGTGTGGATTCAGGTGGTTGGAGGGCAACAGGCAGGGACAATCATGCCCTGGTGGGTGTGGAATCCCTTCAAGGGTGCCAGAGATGGGCCCATAGACTGCCTTAGCAGAAGCCTGGCCTTGCCCTTGGGTGGCAGGGAGCCACAGAGTGGCATATGCCTGCATAGTCTCCTAGGGACTGCAATTCCAGGTTGTCTCCCAGAGGGATCTGGGAAGATGGTGGCTTGCATTGGGTGGCATTCGGGTCTCCCAGTCAACTGGATCCCACCACAATGCTTGACCAGATAAAACTCCTGTTTTAATCAATGAAGTTGAGGCCTTTTCCTTCCAGTAATGGTGTGTGGTGTGTTTTATTCCTAGGACCAGGCTTGTTCAGCTGTAGGACAACAATAATTCTGCTTTATTCCCAACATCATTTGGGAGTGTTTCTGGACAGGAAATAGACAAGTATTTATGCTGATAATGATGGTGGTGGTCTGAAAAGAAGTTTTACTGTCAGGGTATGTGGAAATAACCAACAAGAAGAGTAAGAAGAGAACAATGAAGTTAGGAACAGGGTCCAGAATGGAACAGCACAACTTTTTAAAGTACTGGCTATTCTACTAAGGCAAGGTCATTTGGGCTGGGTCTCCAAACTACGTGGGCCAAAATTGCTTTTCATAGTGTATTTTCTGTAAGAATAAGTAATTTCGCTGGGTTTCTGTAGTATTAGCAACTGAATGATTCCTGCATTCACAATTCAAAGAGCTAGGAAAATTAAATGACCCCCATCCAATAGTGCTTCCATAAAAGCATTTTTCATGCTATCACCCTGTCCCACCCACAGAATTTTAAGGAGAGGGTCTGCTACTGATGACATTGCCTTCTAGCTGTAACCTTCTTGTGTTTCCTTCTTAGGTTCTCCTTCCTTTTCTTTTCCACAAAAAATAAAATAAAATAAAACTATTGATCACAATATTGATTCGATGTACAATTTCTTCCAACTGACAGCAAAAGGAGCTGCTCATCTGAAAATACTGCAAGGGAACTGAGTGGAAGAAGGACACACAAAAGCAGTTACTCCTGTACTAAGCAGCAAGATGTAGTTTTCTCTGTGAGTTACTGTTCTGGGGGTAACAGGAGTCTTTCATTTAATAATAAAAAATAACAATTGGGGACTGCCATAA
Source organism: Intellagama lesueurii (assembly GCA_037013535.1). Taxonomy (NCBI): domain Eukaryota; kingdom Metazoa; phylum Chordata; class Lepidosauria; order Squamata; family Agamidae; genus Intellagama; species Intellagama lesueurii. Next base: position 48,910,756 of record JBAJHW010000003.1, on the reverse strand, counting down.
AATACGGCAGCATGACTTGATCATGTTCAGAATTTAATACACTCTATTCTTCTGTCCCCTTTTTACATATGTACAGAGAGAGAGAGAGAGAGAGAGAGAGACAGCATCAGCAGGACTAAATCAGCAGTCTGTGCCCACTGAATTCTATCTGTTCTCATGGGTGGTCCCCCCCAGGAACACCACCCCCCATATAATATTTGTCCTTTTTCAAAGGTGCAGGTATCCAGGTTTAGAGAATGAGTTCACTACCAGCAAAAATGATTTTTCATGTAACCCAACAGCCGTTCCTTCATGGTACTCAAGGATGACCTTGAGTTTCATGCACAAATGATTTACTGGCTCTCAGTTGTAGGCATCTCCGTGATCTGTTTCTTTCCTTCACTGCCAGGCGCACACCACAAGTCCCCTTACATCAATTGTTTTGGCACAGCTTTATGAATAAGAAGCAGCTGATGGCGTAGCTTGTATTATGCTTTGCAGACAGTGCTAAATAGTTCCATTTCCATTAAAAGCTGATGAAAAGCTACATAATTGTCTTGTCAGCAGAGGCATCCACTACAGAAATACTTTCACAGTATAAAGCCAACAATCTCTATATGACTCAAATCTTGCTGCTGTGAAGCCATCTCATATAAAACCTCTCTTCCCTGTCCACCTCTGTCAAGCTTAAGCAAATTAAATAGGAAAGTCATACACTAATCAGAGACGAACTAACTAGACTTTTCTCCTTCTCCCTTTTAGGATCAGTAACTTTTCATCCCCAGAGTCATGATTAACTTGTTCTTTTTTTCCTATGCAGTCTGTCTTATCTACAGTATTTCTATGGAAACATATTTCACAGGGTCATGATTCTCAACTCACTGAAAAAGTGGTAAGAGGAATATATTTAATATTACTGCAAAATACCACCTGGGTAGGCAAATGGAAACTGTCTGTCCTCTCATGATTTTTTTTTAAACATACAATATGCCTGCATAAAAATGGAGCCTTGGTTACATGAGAAAGAAACACATGAGTAACTTATAAAATTCTACAGCTATGGAAACACAATAAGGTAGCAATAAGAGGACAGACATAATTTAAGAATATGAGAAGAGCCGTATTGGATCAAACGTCTTAATTTGTGCAGCAGATGATCCCATGGTGGTCAACCTGGTATTTAACAGGAAGTGCACACTCTCTCATTCATGTACTAAGCAAATCAATCAGAAATAACACACAGCCATCATAATGACAATAGCTTTTACTCCTTGAAGTTATCTAGTTTCCCTTCAAAGTTTTCCAGTGGACATCACTAAATCTTGTGATAGTAGGTTGCAAAGTCTAGAAATGGGAAATGTTTGTTTTCCAACTACAATTCCCAGAGTCCCAAGTGGTCTTGCTGTCTGTGGTATTCTAGGAATGGTGATCTAAAAAACTATTATTTCCAATTTCTGCTACAGTCGAAGTGAGACAAAAAGCCTCTTTTTAAAAACTGCCTTGAATCATCAACCCTTCACCATCACAGGGTGGCTCCACCTCCTTGTATCATAAAAAAGTTTTAAAACTAAAAATAGTTTCTAAACACTATTCAAAATTGTATACAACTATATCACATCCAACCAACTTACCTTTTTTCTAAATACTGTTGTTATGTGCCATCAAGTTACTCGCAACTTCTGGCAACCCCATGAATGAGTGATCTCTAAAATGTCCTGTCCTCAACAGCCCTGCTACAAACTCAAGCCTGTGGCTTCCTTGGGGGAGTCAGTCCGTCTCTTATGTGGTCTTCCTCTTTTCCTGCTGCCTTCAACTTTCCCCAGCATTACTGTCTTTTCCAGAGAATCTTGCCTTCTCATGATGTGCCCAAAGTAGAACTGCCTCGGTATCAACATTTTTGCCTCCAGAGATAGTTCAGGCATGATTTGCTTGAGCACCCGCTGGTTCATCTTTCTGGCAGTCCAGGATATCTGCAAAACTTTCTTCCAGCACTACATTTCAAATGAAACATTTTTTCCCTGTCGGCCCTCTTTACTGCCCAGCTTTCACACCCATACATGGTATTTGAAAATACAACCGTATGGATGGTCTTGGCCTTCATTTCCAGTGAGACCTCTTTACACTTGAAGATCTTTTCTAGCTCCTTCATTGCTGCCCTTCCAAGTCTTAGTATTCTTCTAGTTAACACTGTTATTTTATTTTTTTTTGTAAAGAAAGGGAATCAGGTGCTGTAGCCACTTCACCATTTCATTTGCCATTCTGTGCAATTCTGAAGTCAGGTATGCTGATTGCAGTGGTACACAGAATTCCAACAACAGATATGTACAAGGACATTGTGAGTTTGACAGTTTTCTGTTTCCGCCGTTTCCTAATGCTCTTCAAAATGACACTTGCTTTTTTCACACAAAGAGGACATTTTCATCAAGCTAATGCTCGCAGCCCCAAGACTCACCACCACCAGCTGCTCAGACCTCATATTCTTCAGAGATGTCTTCTTGCTATACCGCATTTATCTGTTGTTTCCATGTGGATCAGAAGGAATGCCTAGCAGTCATCGTGCTTGAAAAACCTTGGCAATCTCTCTGTCATTTTGAACAGAAGTTCTAAGAGGGCTGGAGCTTTCTGTACTTCCCTCTGGGTTTTAGGCAAAGAAGGGAATGCAAAATCTACCTGCTCTTCAGAGCTTTGGGTTAGCAGAACTGGGTTTATTGCTGAAGGATATAGCATGCATGCTTATCAGACTTAGAGATGACATGAAGTTGGGAGGAACAGCTAGCACCAACAGAAATAGCATTCAAAGCCATCTTGACAGGCTAACATGCTGGGCCAAATATTCAAGAAAAGGAATAAATATGGGAGACCCAGATAGGTAGCAGTACATGAGAAAAGGATCTTGGTGTTCTAGAATCACAAGCAGGATATGAGCCATCTATGTGATGAAGACAGTTGAAAAGCTGATGCCATCAGAGGCTGCATTAACAGAAGTATACTGTGTTGGGATAATAATCTTGCATGCACTAACACTGGGAATCAGCTGGAAGGGGCTTTACAGCCTGATGTATTGTCCTTTACCATTAACTTGATTGGTCACTTTCTTTTCCTGCTTCTGGCATTTGAGGCAAGCCCCCTGCCCTCTTCTTGTATGTTTTTGCCCCCATTGTTTTATTGCTAGCCCTTCTCTTCTCTCTCTGACCATTCTCCAAGTAGCAAGCAAGCAAGGGCTTCTGCATGCCAGAGGCTCCATCTTTCCCCTTTTTTCATATGGCTATAACTACAGATGATAACTGTAAGTAAAGATACCTTTTTCTAACTTAAATAGCTTCTAGAGTGATTTTATCTCACATAGTACAAGTTTGTGTGTGAAATCAGAGAGGGTCTTGGTGAGACTCAGCTGATCTCCACATGTGTGTGTCTGTGCATGCATGCATTGCTTTATACTCTGCTAACTAAAGGAATAACCAAATTTTAGAAACCCCCTTTTTACTAAATTTCCCCAGTATACTGCTCAGATCCTGAGATGTAACATCTCTTCTTTACTCTGCACTAATCAGCTCATTCCCCTTCATGGATTGCTGCCTTGTCGTGGCGAAGGGGCTTGAGTAATTCAGAGAAGCTATGGGCTATGCCGTGCAGGGACACCCAAGACGGACAGATCATAGTGGAGAGTACTGACTAAACGCGATCCACCTGGAGCAGGAACTGGCAAGCCACTCCAGTATCTTTGCCATGAAAACCCCATGAACCGAAACAAAAGGCTAAAAGATATGACGCTGAAAGATGATTCCCTCAGGTCGGAAGGCGTCCAACATGCTACTGAAGAAGAGCTGAGGACAAGTACGAGTAGCTCCAGAGCTAATGAAGTGGTTGGGCCAAAGCCGAAAGGACGCTAAGCTGCGGACGCACCTGGAAGTGAAAGGAAAGTCCGATGCTGCAAAGAAAAATACTGCATTGGAACCTGGAATGTAAGATCTATGAACCTTGGTAAACTGGATGTGGTCAAACAGGAGACGGCAAGAATAAACATTGACATCCTGGGCGTCAGTGAACTAAATTGGACGGGAATGGGTGAATTCAATTCAGACGATTATCATATCTACTATTGTGGGCAAGAATCCTGTAGAAGAAATGGAGTAGCCCTCATAGTCAACAAAAGAGTGGGAAAAGCTGTACTGGGATACAATCTCAAAAATGATAGAATGATTTCAATACGAATCCAAGGCAGACCTTTCAACATCACAGTCATCCAAGTTTATGCACCAACCACCAATGCTGAAGAGGCTGAAATTGACCAATTCTATGAAGACTTACAACACCTTCTAGAACTGACACCAAAGAAAGACGTTCTTCTCATTATAGGGGATTGGAATGCTAAAGTAGGGAGTCAAGAGATAAAAGGAACAACAGGTAAGTTTGGCCTTGGAGTTCAAAACGAAGCAGGGCAAAGGCTAATAGAGTTTTGTCAAGAGAACAAGCTGGTCATCACAAACACTCTTTTCCAACAACACAAGAGGCGAATCTACACATGGACATCACCAGATGGGCAATACCGAAATCAGATTGATTATATTCTCTGCAGCCAAAGATGGAGAAGCTCTATACAGTCAGCAAAAAGAAGACCTGGAGCTGATTGTGGCTCTGATCATCAGCTTCTTATAGCAAAATTCAAGCTTAAACTGAAGAAAGTAGGAATAACCACTGGGCTAGTCAGGTATAATCTAAACCAAATCCCTGATGAATACACAGTGGAAGTGAAGAACAGATTTAAGGAACTCGATTTGGTGGACAGAGTGCCTGAAGAACTATGGATGGAGGCTCGTAACATTGTACAGGAGGCAGCAACAAAAACCATCCCAAAGAAAAGGAAACGCAAGAAAGCAAAGTGGCTGTCCAACGAGGCCTTACAAATAGCAGAGAAGAGAAGGGAAACAAAATGCAAGGGAGATAGGGAAAGTGACAGAAAATTGAATGCAGACTTCCAAAGAATAGCAAGGAGAGAGAGGAGGGCCTTCTTAAATGAACAGTGCAAAGAAATAGAGGAAAAGAATAGAAAGGGAAAAACCAGAGATCTGTTCAAGAAAATAGGAGATATTAAAGGAACATTTTGTGCAATGATGGACATGATAAAGGACAAAAATGGTAGGGACCACACAGAAGCCGAAGACATCAAGAAGAGGTGGCAAGAATACACAGAGGAATTATACCAGAAAGATCTGGATGTCCTGGACAACCCAGATAGTGTGGTTGCTGACCTTGAGCCAGACATCCTGGAGAGTGAAGTTAAGTGGGCCTTAGAAAGCATGGCTAACAACAAGGCCAGTGGAGGTGATGGCATTCCAGTTGAACTATTTAAAATCTTAAAAGACAATGCTGTTAAGGTGCTACACTCAATATGCCAGCAAGTTTGGAAAACTCAGCAGTGTCCAGAGGATTGGAAAAGATCAGTCTACATCCCAATCCCAAAGAAGGGCAGTGCCAAAGAATGCTCCAACTACCGTACAATTGCACTCATTTCACACGCTAGCAAGGTTATGCTCAAAATCCTACAAGGTAGGCTTCAGCAGTATGTGGACCGAGAACTCCCAGAAGTACAAGCTGGATTTTGAAGGGGCAGAGGAACTAGAGATCAAATTGCTAACATGCACTGGGTTATGGAGAAAGCCAGAGAGTTCCAGAAAAACATCTACTTCTGCTTCATTGACTACGCAAAAGCCTTTGACGGTGTCGACCACAACAAACTATGGCAAGTTCTTAAAGAAATGGGAGTGCCAGACCACCTTATCTATCTCCTGAGAAATCGATATGTGGGACAGGAAGCAACAGTTAGAACTGGATATGGAACAACTGATTGGTTCAAAATTGGGAAAGGAGTACGACAAGGCTGTATATTGTCTCCCTGCTTATTTAACTTATATGCAGAATACATCATGCGAAAGGCTGGACTGGAGGAATCCCAAGCCATAATTAAGATTGCTGGAAGAAATATCAACAACCTCCGATATGCAGATGATATCACTCTGATGGCAGAAAGTGAGGAGGAATTAAAGAACCTCGTAATGAGGGTGAAAGAGGAGAGCACAAAAAATGGTCTGAAGCTCAACATCAGAAAAACTAAGATCATGGCCACTGGTCCCATCACCTCCTGGCAAATAGAAGGGGAAGATGTGGAGGCAGTGACAGATTTGACTTTCTTGGGCTCCATGATCACTGCAGATGGTGATAGCAGCCACGAAATTAAAAGACGCCTGCTTCTTGGTAGGAAGGTGATGACAAACCTAGACAGCATCTTAAAAAGCAGAGACGTCACCTTGCCGACAAAGGTCCACATAGTCAAAGCTATGGTTTTTCCAGTAGCGATGTATGGAAGTGAGAGCTGGACCATAAAGAAGGCTGACTGCCAAAGAATTGATGCTTTTGAATTGTGGTGCTGGAGGAGACTCTTGAGAGTCCCCTGGACTGCAAAGAGAACAAACCTATCCATTTTGAAGGAAATCAACCCTGAGTGCTCACTGGAAGGACGGATCCTGAAGCTGAGGCTCCAATACTTTGGCCATCTCATGAGAAGAGAAGACTCCCTGGAAAAGACCCTGATGTTGGGAAAGTGTGAAGGCAAGAGGAGAAGGGGACGACAGAGGACGAGATGGTTGGACAGTGTCACCGAAGCTACCAGCATGAATTTGACCCAACTCCAGGAGGCAGTGGAAGACAGGAGGGCCTGGCGTGCTCTGGTCCATGGGGTCACGAAGAGTCGGACATGACTTAATGACTAAACAATAACAACAATCAACTCATTTATTTCTAAAGTGTCATATCCCATTTTGGGTGCAACATCAAGGATACTGATAAACTAGTTTATGCCCAGAAGTGGGTTTGCAGAAGTCAAATGTTCTGAGAAATGGTTCAAATAATATGTTTATTTGGAGACGAAAAGTGTAAGGGGAGTCACGACTGTGCTCTGCAAATATCTTAGGAGCTACCGTATAGATAGAGGTGACTTGTCCTTTGTTATATTCAATAGGTGGTAAATGCAGTAGATTTCCATTAGAAATCAAGAGAGATCAAAGCCTGAACAGTAAGACTAAAGAAGGAAAACTACCTTTCCCTTCCTTTCGTTTTTTTTTGGAGAAAGGATGATTTTTTCCCCCTATATGTGATAAAAGTCAAAGAGAATCAGAACAACTATGGTATTCAAACAGACTAGCTGGATAGCTCAGCGGTTTAGGTACAGTATCAGAGGTTGAGAATTCAAATCCCCACTATGCCTTGTAGGATGCAGTCCCAGATCAGCTCCAGAAGAAGGGAATGGTAAATCATTTCTAAGTAGTCTGTTCCTAGAAAATCACCGACAGGGTTGCCATAATTGTTACTATAAACTTAAGCCAATTATTTTCAATCAGTCTATTCTCAGAATAAGTCTGGATGTAACCTAAATGCCAGAGGTGGAAAAAGAAGTTTAAAAGCATGCTGGCTATATACTGCCCCATAGTGCTTAAAGCACTTGGGGCGGTTTTCAGTTTAATTATGCAGGCTACACAAGTTTATCAATCAAGTTATTGGCAAAGGACAATACATTAGGTTGTAAAGGCCCCCTCCCACTGATTTTGGAGGAACTATAATGGAGTAAATATAATGGTAATTCAGAAGAGGAGTCTGTAGTGACACATATATGAAACAGTTAAAGCTCTCACAGAGAACAGAGAATTCAGCATTGACAAGAAAAGTTACACTGACTTTATAATTACAACAAAGGAACTTCTTCTTAAGAAAGTGTCTTTAGAAAAGAATAAAGTTCTTTTTATTGCATTAAACATCAAAATTAGAAGCTGTCATTTTATTTTTTGATGACTTGCCCATATCTCCCCCTGCATCCTGTAAATCTGTTATGCGTTTTGTGTACGACTGATTATTCATACCATTTCTCTGTTATGAAGCGCATCTGCACCCTTCATTTACTCCCATACAGCTTCAGCTGTACAAGGTTGTAAACTGAGCACAAAATTTGAATATTTTAATAGTTAGCAAGGCCAAAAATAGTAACATTATTAAAATTCTGAACTTTAGGATAAAAATGTTAGCTCATAAAATATGTAAGCCCTTTGATGTTGTCACTGAAATTTTACTGAAATATATACCTTACAATAAAAAGTGTATCCTTCTTACTTTAAAAGACGGCAACATCATCCTAGATTAGACTAATTATTCTTGTGCCTCTTTAGTTAATAGGATACCTTGCTTCTTCCATTGTGCTCTGCGCAGCTTGCTTTCCATTTAGTTTGTAAAATAGCTTCACATCCTGCCACACCCTATGATGTTTCTGTTCCTCCAGTTATATATAGGAACTAGAATTATTTATCCACTCATCCATCCATTGTAACATTATATGCTACCTTTTAGCTCCCAAGAACCTCATGATTAGAGCTGAAGAGTATCCACTAGGGAAAGAACTACTGGATAGCTCAGTGGTTTAGGTATCACACTTGAGAGCCAGAGGTTGGGAGTTCAATTCCCCACTGTGCCTCCATGACAGGGGCTGGACTCAATGATCCATAGGGTCCCTTCTAGCTCTGCAATTCAAAAATTATTTTCTGAGTAAATCCCAACTCACATAATAATAAAGTGAAACCACTCTGAAGTACATCAAGGAAGCCAAAGAAGCACTTGGATCAAATTTGGGTTCTCCAAAATGCTGAATTTAGATTTAGAGGTTAAAAATGCTGAAAATCTCGAATGGGGGGGGGGGCACTTGGTGCTAGCAAGTTTCACTCTAAAAATGAAAGAGACAGCGAAACAGAATCAGGAAGCCCAAAGCCTAAGGATATTGACAGTTCAAGTGTCAATGAAAAGCCCTGAGTTCTCTTGGAAACCTCAGTCATGGAGGCAATGAGATAAATTCCCCTGTCACTGTGATATGCCATCTCGTATCTTTGTAGGGCGAGATAAGGATGCTAATCTGTTAGCTGTTGCTATCCCCCTCACTTTAATTTCCAATAGGATGTGTAGACATTGGAGATTTTTCCCTTCTTTTCCTCTAGACAGCTGCAGATCTCAATCAAATTGACTTGAGTGCCTGTGTGTGTGAAATGTATGCCACGGATCTCTTCAGTCTCTCATGTGGTATTTGGGTGGAGTAGGCCACAGTAGCATTAGGAATAGAAGCTAAGTTATTTTTCTCCCTATGCCCCACATCATTTTTTACTTTAATTTTGTTTAAGTGTGCTCTATTTTTACAGCACTTTGACTTTTTCTGCCCACCCCCCCCCCTTTTTTTAAAAAAAAAAAATACCCTGTGCATGTCTGTGTTCCAGATAGGGCAGTCTTTGGCCCTCACAAGGCAAAGCTAGTTCAGTATTTTTGTCTCTCCTGTGTTTTGTTCCTCTCTGCCCCTGGGAAATGAAGAAATGTGATATAGGTCATTTGAGCAAAGAAGGAAGGACAGAGCACCCTTTTCCTCACATAGCACCAGCCCTGGACTGCCCTGCCCAGTAGTGTGAAACTACTCCACCAGAGCCACAAACAGTAAGGGTATTGGACCCCTCCACGTTTCATCTGCAGGGCAATCTTGGTTCAGCATTTATTGTCTCTTTGGGGTTTTATAGGCCTCTCTGTCACAGGAACGGAAGACATACAATACAGTTCAATAAAGCAACTAAGCAGCACCCTCTCTCCTGCTCAGTGCCAGCTCTTGATTTCCCTCTCCCAAGAGTGCCTCCCAAGAGTCATGCACACAGAAACTGGGCAAGGAGTAAACTGCATGGCTTCCAGCAGGGGAAGGAAGGAAGGAAACCAGTGGGAACTTTGCTTGCACATGGGAGGCCAAGTAGCAATTGATGGTACTGAGTTTCACCCCTCCCCCATCCCAGAACAAAGCCCTTTATTTTCCTGAATGTGTACAAATGCTACAAATCAAATCGGACTCACTATACATTGGCTTGAAGTGGACCAGTTGTGATTTGTAAGACAAATAGTTCAGACTGAATCATAGCAGGTTATATTAGCACACCTCTACTTCCACAACCTGAAAATTTTAGCATAGGTTGCCATCCCCTTCAAATGCAAGCCATCTCTGCCTTTTAGGCAATTAACAACAATAAAAACACAATCTTCATACAATTAAAGATGAAAACAGTACAAATACTATAGAAGCAGCTAAAAACTAACAAGAACCAGAAGAGCTAATACTTAGTACACAACTTCCTAATACAAGTGGAAACTTGCCAATGATAACATCCCATTTCCTTTCATGTTACACTGCAGAACAGAATCTGGGATGCTCCTCATAATTGACAGACAGGTTCATGCAAGAGGAGAAGGTTCTTTATATATCCTGTTCCTAAGCAATTTAATACTTTAGAAACTAATGAGAAGATCTCATTCAGATCCAAAAGCAGAAACAAAACAAAACTAGGCATAGAGAACATTTTTACTTCCCCATTTTATATCAACTTGTGCATTTCACCAGCCCCTTCACCAGCAGAGCCAGGGTTCCCTGTTAATAACTCCATGGGGTTCAGCTCAGTTTCTTGACTCATATCAGTTTTTATTGGATACAGCAGCAGTGTCCTCTGCCTTTTCTTCCACAGTCCCAAAGAGTCAAGTTACAGTCTCAACTACTTATCAGCCTAGTTAGACCTTGATCACAGGAGGGAAATGTCCCCTACTTATACCCTTGTTAGATTGTTGCATACATTTCCGGTCACACAACACATGGCCCTTATAGAATCATTTCCCCAGCCAGCAGTGTAACTGCGGTTTATTTCCCCCTCGCCAGGAGGCTTGTATTATTTTGTTCTGATGACAGACTTTGAGACTATGATATTTTATATGGATGTGGCATTCAATTGTTTTACATATTTCTCCTGGCCTTCAAGAATTCCATGTCATATCTGTCTACCTTGCGTACTAAAGATGTGTCTGGTGTTTAAGTCTCTGCTTTCTCGTGAAGATAGAGAAAGGAACTAATTGGGAAGCTAGTATTTCTTCTGATGCATGGTTTCGCTTGGACCAGGCTAAGGAGGGACTGTCAGAGAACTGTCCAGAAGGCTGGCTTTGAACACTAACACATCATTCTTTTGGCACATGCTTTGCCTTCCCTATCCGTTTGACCATGTGGAGAGCCTGTAATAACCTCCCCCTTTCCCCCTTATGTAGTTAAACCATGCCCACAGAACATCTGTGTACTATGGTACAAAATCTGTATAAACCCAATCTCACTTTTTGTTCCCCGATTTACGCTTCAGATTTCAAAGCATGGTATTTTATCACTCATGTGCAAGGTTGTTACAAAGATTGGTGCAGCCACTGAGTAATTTTCCGGTATGCTGGCTAGATAGCTGAGAGCAGAAATAGAGGGTATTGCATTATTGGACAAAACAGTAGTCAGTCCCTGCTAAAAGACTAGCTATCCCGCCTGCAAATTCCCATAGGTCTCCTGATCACAAATTCCTTCAAAACAGCACCACAATAACCCCGTCTTTTTCTGATTGCTAGGTAATTTGCCTCCAGAGGACTGTTTCTTTCCTAGCATGTCAACAGTGGGTTTATTCCATCCCAAATATTTCGGGGCTTTGTACAGTGGCCACACGGCTTTTTTTTTTTTTCATTTTTCCTTGAGTGAGGCTCGGATACTGAAGAGGTTATCCTCTTTGCAAGCAGCTCTTCGTATACTCCAAATTCGAAGATTCTCCTCAAGTAGATACTATGTACCCAAGCCTTTAACTCCCAGAATCTCCAGGGGTGGCAAAGTCTGTGTATTGATTGTATTTGGATCCTACAGCTGAAATCCATAGGGTAAAGTTACTGATATCAGACATGGCCATATTTTGTTCATAAAAAGTTATTTATTTTTATTGACAAAGGAAATTAGGAGTCATTAGTTTCTGAAAATCATGGCTACTGGTCCCATTGCAGCTGCTGGGACTGGCGATGGCAATTTTCAGACTTCTAAAACTCTGCCCTGCTGCCCTGAAAGGCTTCTCCAGAACCAGGGGAATCCTAAGGAAGCCTAGGAACCATGGGGGGATGACAGGAAACTTTTTATTAACAAAATACACCTGTGGCTGATGGCATCACCAGGCTTATGTGGTATAATTTTGTGTTACTGGATTTCAGTCATTATTTGTGATTGCAGTCTCATACTTTCACCTAGAAGTTCCCTTTTATATATGAACAGTCAGCTGTATTGTTTTTGAAAGGCTATCTATAATTACTTGACTGCAGATTTGAGAATATAAGAACATCAGGGGAGGCCTTTCTCTCAGTCACAGGTGCATTTGGTGCAGACACAGGAGAGGGCCATCCCTGTTGCTGCTCCCAGACTTTGGAACATCTTTGCTGTCCTCTGCAAGCAGGCAAAGACCTCTCTCTTCAGGCGAGCTTTCCCTCAGTGACTGGCTGCCTGATTGAGGTTTTAAATAGATAGTTGTACCTTACTGATTTGAATGTTCTTGGTGTTTTTGTTTACCGTTTTGTGGTAGGGTGTTTGATCCTTTTTAGTATTTGTATACTTACTGTTGTTTAAATGTTGTCTCTTAATGATATAAGTTGCCTCAAGTCCTTTTTAAGGAGAAGGGGTGAAGTACAAATATTTTCAATCAATCAATCAATCAATCAATCAAACAATCTATGTTCTAAGGATTATCACAAGATTTTGTTATTTGCTGGGTTTTCTCGGCTTTACGCAAGAAAATCTAAAGTTCCTTTCTTGAGAGTGAAAGAAATGGGGCAGGGGCTTTTGGCACATTCTGGAATGCCAGTCTCAAAAATACTTCAGTTGAACAAGACAATGGCATATTAGAGAGATAAACTAAAGGCTGAGGAGCAGCAGGAAGAAATCTTGGAAAGATTAAATTCACTGTTAAGGAGGTTAACAGGCTCATTTCAGAGCCACTGAATTGAAAAATAGTAACAAGTAACTCATTCTAGTCCCCCCCCCCCCCCCGTATCTGGAATCTTTGTGGTTTTAATCTGGTTAGACTGGAAGCTGAATCTTTTGTTAGCATGATAGCATCCTCTGCCATACCTTTAGGCATTAGGCAAGTGTAGGGGACTTATGACAAGCTAGTTTAAGGGGTTCAAGTGGTAAGTGGTACAGCCTGTCACTGCTTCCCACCCCCCAGACTTGCTACCTAAGGTGACTGCCTCATTCTGCCTTATATCAGGGCTGGCCCAAGCCTTCAGTAAATGTTTCTCTAAGTAAAAGAAACATCCAAGGTTCCTCAATAATATCACGTACAGTGAAGTCCTCTCCATATCTATTCAGAAATAAGCCCAATGAGTTATTATGGATCTTCTCCTAGGTAAGTGTATATAAGATATCTCTTGTAACTTAACTTTTCTTTGTGTAAGATCAGTTCCTTAATTAAGTTCAGTAAGATATCATCCCATCATCACTCCTGGCACCTGAAATCCTTCTACAAAACAGTCTGTGTCATGAACAGGTGAGTATTGAGCAGCATGAAATCCAAACAGACATATAGTTCAATTAAAAAACTGAACATACATGTTCGGTATACTTGATCTTGAAGTGCTTGAGAGAAAAAAACAGGAATTCCTTTTTTAGTAGGTCAATTTTGGAGATGAGCTTCACTAGATTTATATCCTACAGCAAAGATTTCTGTTTGATTTACTAGATTCTTCATAACACTTTGACTAGCATTAGGCTAGTGGCCTGCAAAGTGAATTAGAGCCATTATAGCATGTTATCTGACCTGAAAGGTGTAATTCATCATACTTTAAATGCAAAGGGTTTTCTGTAACACTTACTATAGGTTGTACTGACAGTAATAACAATGCTATGCTTTATTTTAATTATAGATATCTAGCAAATGAAGAAAAGTGCCCCATGGCCCTTCAAAATGAGAGAGAGGGAGGGAGAGAGGGAGGGAGATTGAGAGAGAAAGAGAAAGAGAGATGAATAATAGGAAATAATGGTCAAAATCCTATTGTATAAGTTGTAAACAACAAAATCCCTTTCTGTAAGTCTCCAGAAGGGTGATGCTGTTACTGGCAGGGATAGATTTTTGGCAAGGACTTCCTCCCTTCTGTCCAATGCTTGTCAAACTTGCTAGTAATCCTTTTCATGATATAGAAGCTGTAAGAATCACAAAAGGGAAGGGGGAAGTCTTTAGTTACCAAAAAATCTCTTCACTGCAAGTGATATCATCACTGTCCTGCAAGTGTACCTGAAGTGAAAGGACATTGGCTAACATTGTAAATTATGTGCTCACTTATTAAATATTAGAAATAAATTTGAAACTGATTCTATTGTCATTCTGCTGAGTTGAACTTACTAAACACTTCATTCCACTTGTGGAAATAGCACCTCTAGAACAGGCCTCATCTCTGTTCGACATTAGCATGAATAAACGGGCAACCCACATAGAGGCGCAATTGCCACAGGCAAAGAGATTGGCATTTAGATATTTGACCTGTGTAGTTATTCTTTCTCAAACGACTGACCAATAAATTAAAAAAATGACACATCAAAATTGTATTATGGGTGGATCTCTGTGTGAGGACTCTCTCTCTCCCCCCCCCTTCTCTGTTGTCATTTACAGCCCTCCATCTGCCACTCTGTCTTTCAAGATTATTGTATATTATCGAGATTCTAAATTTCCAAGTATACACAAGTTAATTATAGTTATTTTTGTTGTTCTTCGGTCCTTGGAAGTCAAATCCTATATCATGTAGGTCAAACAACTCCTCCAAGGCTCCATTGTCTTCCTGAATAGGCTAGAAACCTCAAGGCCCAGTCCTCTAGACTTGTGCCTAGTGGTCCATGAACTCCCAGTCACCTTCTGTTTTCTGCTTTTCCTGCAGTGGCAAGCATACTCATGAGACTCCTGGTAAAAAAAGTGGGGAATTAGACCCCACTCTAGCCTCTTGAAGATCTGGTTAAAAGGGCTCCTGCCTGAAAGATTCATCTCATTGTCAGGGGTTGGGTGGCACATCTCCGCAGTTTGCCTTGCTTACGTTCCTAATCCTGTTGTTCCCCACTCTCCTTTGCTGTTGCACAGAGGCAGGCTCATAACAACAGGCAATCATGAAGATTTACCTTTTTCTTAATCTTATTGCTTAGATGGCTGGCAGAATTTCACCGGACAACATGGAGCAACTTAAATGAATTGCAAAGCTGTAATTTACTAAAATGACAGTATTTCCTCCCACCTTTCTTTTCAGTGCAAGCTTATGATGCATTGTTTATCAGTTGCTCTGCCAGACTCCTGGATTTCACAGTTTCTTCTCTGACTTGTCATATTTGTGTGCAGTCCCCTGCTGTTTGCTGCTTGCATATTCATAGTCTAATGTGCCTTCTGCCACACTAGTGAGTGTCTATTATGAATGTGTTCCTTTTGGAAGCAGTAGCTCACATTAAATGAGACCAATACTGGCCTAAGAGACATGTTTGTGCCATGGATTTCAGAGAGACGGTGTCCTTGCAAAATGGCCTTTCTAAGCATCAGAAGACTGGCAATAAGGATGCATCAGTTGCTCTGCTCCTTTGATTGGGGTGTCAATTTCAAAAAACCTAATAGTGCTTAATATGATGCAGTGGCTATTTTCCTTCATTGCTTTCTGAGATTAGGTTACAAAATCACTGTATATTAAAATTTAGACAGAGTGAGAGGAAGAGAGAGCATGGTCCCAGAATTTAAAAAATGGTGCCTGATATCCTCTTTGGCTAATAGTAAGAAGGCAAAAATCATATTGACAGAAGAATTACAAAGCTTTAGTGCTGACAATGAAGAAATCAAAATCACTTTTATAAATTTTCTATACATTGGTTCAGTTATCAGCCTAAATGGAGACTGCAGCCAAGAAATCAGAAGTCTGGGACTTGAAAGAGCAGCAATAAAGGAACTAGAAAAGATATTTAAGCCAAAGGATGTGTCACTGGGTAGCTGGTTTTATAGCTCAGTGAGTTAGGTATCTGGCTACAGAGCCAGAGGTTGAGAGTTCAATTCCCCATTGTGCATCCCAAAAGAGCCAACCTGTGTGGCCTTGGACAGACTGCCCAGTCCCAGGATGCTCTCAGAAGAAGGGAGACCACTTCTGAGTACTCTCTACCTAGAAAACTGTGTAAAGGTCACCATAAATCAGAACTGACTTAATGGTACCCAATTTGTGTCTCTGGAGATCAAGGTAAAGATCATCTATATTATAGTATTTCTTATTATGAATATGAAATTTGGACAGTGAAGAAAGCCAACAGGAAAGAAAAAAATCAATGCATTTGAAATGTGGTGTTGGAGGAGAGCTATAGAGAAACCATGGCCTGCCAGAAAAACAAGTAAGTGGGTAATGTATCAAAGCTAGTTGAAGTCTTCAGAAGCAGAAATGACTAAACTGAAGATATTGTACATTGGGCACATCACAAGAAGACAAGACTCACTGGAAAAGACAATAATGCTGGGGAGAGTTGAAGGCAGAAGAAGAGAAGACCAAGCAAGAGATGGATTGACTCAATAAAGAAACCCACAGTTAGCAAGAACTACATAGGGCTGTTAATGACAGGATCTTTTGGAGGTCTTTAATTTATAGCGAGGCTGGCTGGATAGCTCACTGAATTGACTACCTGGCTGCTGACTCAGAGGTCAGGAATTTGATTCCTCACTGTACTTCCCACAAGGACAATCAGCCCGTGCAGCCTTGGGCAAACTGCACCAGTCCCAATGTATGCCAAGAAGAAGGGAATGGTAAAACACTCCTGTGTTGTCTATACCCAGGAGAACCTTAGAAGGATCACTAGAAGTCAGAACTGAATTGATGGCATGTAATCATTGTGGGACGTGGTGGCGCTGCGGGTTAAACCGCAGAAGCCTCTGTGCTGCAGGGTCAGAAGACCAGCAGTCGTAAGATCGAATCCACACGACGGAGTGAGCTCCCGTTGCTTTGTCCCAGCTCCTCGCCAACCTAGCAGTTCGAAAACATGCAAATGCGAGTAGATAAATAGGCACCACCTCAGTGGGAAGGTAAACGGCGTTCCGTGTCTAGTCGCGCTGGCCACGTGACAACGGAAACTGTCTTCAGACAAACGCTGGCTCTACGGCTTGGAAACGGGGATGAGCACCGCCCCCTAGAGTCAGACACTACTGGACTAAATGTCAAGGGGAACCTTTACCTTTACCTAATCATTATTAACTTGTAGGGTCACCATAAGTTGGAGGCAACTTGATAGCACACAATGGAAGCACACAAGCCCCCCCCCTTTTAATTAGGTTCCTCTATTGCAGCCCTTGTTAATACTAAGTTGAACCAGTTATTTTCCAGAAACCAAAGAATATCAAAACTGCTGGCATGCATCTGAGAATTATGGGAAATGTTTGTTCAACCCTCACTCTGGCTTTTAGCTTTAAGTATAAGCTTTAATTCCATAAATTGGAAGCAATCAGGGCATTTGATGCTGTCACCTCTCCCAGGGCCTTGTGATGCCGTCATAGGAAGTAATCATGTGCTTGACTCTCCTAATGTAAGTCAGAGCAACTTGTGGCTCTTTAGCTAGTCTTGAACTACAACTCCCTGCATTGCTCACCACTGGCTATGGTGGCTAGGGCTGATGGAGCTGCAGTCAAAGAACATCTGAAGGATCACAAGTTGCTCTAATATTGTGTTGTAATTCATACATTAACTTACCCTGACTCCACAACTCAGAAGTATCAGTGAATGAGATGTACAGATAAGCAATGAATGCCTCAGAATCTAATACACACACTAATTCACAGATTTTGATTTTGGAACTGGGATTAACTCGGCTATGGTATAATGCACTGTTGAAAGCCACACAGTCTTTCTTTCAGTCTCATTTATTCCTCGGTAATAATAATAAAGCTGCCTTGGGTTTTTCAGTCATGGTGCCTTGTGGGGATTCAAACTCACGGGCCCCAAGAGACAGCCGCCCAGCCCACTGAGCCACCACCAACTCAGTGGTGCAGCCAACACTGGCTGGATAGCTCAGTAAGTTATGTATCTGGCTTTGGAGCCAGAGGTTGGGAGTTCAGTTCCCACTGTACATCCCAGAAGAGCCAGCCTGTGTGGCTCGGGTAAACTACACAGTCCCAGAGTGACCCAAGAAGAAGGGAATGGTAAACCAATTCTGAGTACTCTCTACCTAGAAAACCTTGAAAAATGTAATCAGAAACCAGAAATTACTTGATGATACACTATTATGATTATGATTATGATTTTTTGTTGTTTAGTTGTTAAGTCGTGTCCGACTCTTCGTGACCCCATGGACCAGAGCATGCCAGGCCCTCCTGTCTTCCACTGCCTCCCGGAGTTTGGTCAAATTCATGCTGGTAGCTTCGATGACACTGTCCAACCATCTCGTCCTCTGTCGTCCCCTTCTCCTCTTGCCTTCACACTTTCCCAACATCAGGGTCTTTTCCAGGGAGTCTTCTCTTCTCATGAGATGGCCAAAGTATTGGAGCCTCAGCTTCAGGATCTGTCCTTCCAGTGAGCACTCAGGGTTGATTTTCTTTAGAATGGATAGGTGATTATGATTATGATGATGATGATGATTATTAAAACTCCAGGCACAGTCTAAATTATAAAAACATTGACTGCTATTATATAACAGATATAAGTTTTAACCAAAAACCTAAGTATCTGTCAAATATTGACGCAGTATGTATGCTGTTCCTAATATTGCCGAGTTTTGTAGCTCTGATGGTGTGATTTCTGAGATCTGCAACTCCATATAGTACTGTGTGAAATTTCTTGATATTGCTCCCAAAGCCCCAATGACTACGGGGACCACTGAAGTGTGTTTCATCCACAAGCAAGATGTTTCGATTGCCAGGTCTCTGTACTTTATTAGTTTTTCCAATTCTTTATTTTCAACTCTGGCATCCCCTGCAATTGCAATGTCAATGATCCAGACCTTTCTTCATTCTATTACTACTATGTCTGGTGTGTTATGTTCAAGGTGTCTGTCCATTTCGATCCGGAAATCCCACAAGATCTTGACTTCCTCATTTTTGGCGGCCGGCAAGTTATATTTTTTTGCATAATGACCAGTGCACTAACTTTGCCACTCTATCATGTCTAACTTTGTAATCTGTTTGTGCAATCTTTGGAGATTCACAGATGAGGTGTGACACAGTTTCAACTATGATGATGATGATGATGATGATGATGATGATGATGATGATGTCCACCTTCTAAGGTTGTTATGCAGTTGGACCATAAAAGATTCTGGAAGTTTCATTTCAGGAAAAAAAAAAACCAACCGGCTAAGTTTTATAGTATTTAAATCCCCAGGTTCTAAGACATTCAAATATTATATTTATTTCGTATGCTTGAATGTACACACACACATACATATCCCTTATATGTGACAGAGATCGCACAGCAGTAAAAATATTACCAGAAGCAGATGTATATACTGTATACGAAAAGTAATGATCCTTCTTAGTATAAATTACTAGACTTCCCACATCTGGGTCAAAGATCCTATTTATACTAAGAAGACAGAAGGCTTATATTGGCATAAATTTTGACCCAGAAATTTATTTTCAGTTTTATCTTGGAATTGTCATAACACCAAGGATTGCCTTTTAAGGCTTTCAGATGTTGATACCTTACACATGATACCTTACATTATCTTTGTAAACAAGAGTTCAAAGTTCCCTCAGGAACAATATGGTAAACTCAGATCATATTGTCATTTATGAAGAGCTTTTCCTGAATCCAAAGATAACAGGATATTTCATGGCTCTAGAATTAACTGCAGCACAGTATAAATTGCACCCCCCATGATGATGATGATTCCAATAACAACAACAACAGCAGCAGCAGCAGCAACAACAACAACAACAACAACAACATTATTCCACTGATAATAATTCGAGCTAGTGACTGCAAAAGAGGCTATGTTTCCTTTTTACAAACAGTTTCAGATAATGTATTCTTGAAGGCTTTCACGGCCAGGATCCGATGGTTGTTGTAGGTTTTTCAGGCTGTTTGGCCATGTTCTGGAGGTTTTTCTTCCTAACGTTTCACCAGTCTTCAGTGGCTTCCCTATGTAGTCTAACATAATGATTGCTGGTGTTGTCCACTACTTCTGTGTTTTGAAACAGGATTTCATGTCCAGCTTGTTTCAGGGCATGTTCAGCTACTGCTGATTTTTCTGGTTGTTTTACTCTGCAGTGTCTTTCATGTTCTTTGATTCTGGTGTGGATGCTGCGTTTTGTGGTCCCAATATACACCTGGTCACAACTGCAAGGTATCAGGTATACTCCTGCAGTGGTGAGGGGGTCCCTTTTGTCCTTTGCTGACCATAACATTTATTGTATTTTTGTGGTGGGCCTGAATACTGTTTGTATTGAAATCCAAATCCATTGAAATCCACAAACATCAGCACAGCTTCAACAAAAAAGAAGAAAGTCTAAAAATAACAAAGCCTGGCTCCCAGCACTGAAAAATACAGCCTGCAAAAAGGTCAACAAACTCTACCCAGCCACAAGGACCGGTGATCACTGCACACAAAAGACTAGCTAACGACACCCATCAATCACAGTGACAGATCATCTCCCCCCCTTATCACAACAATACACCCATAACAAAAAAACACCCTGATCACCATAATCACCCAATCTCCTGAAAAGGACAAAAAGCTGATCCCACAGCTACAAATACTCAACTATCCCACACACTACACCAGAACACAGACAGAGTTCTAACTCCTGTCCTCTGAAGATGCCGGCCACAGAGACTGGCGAAACATTAGGAAGAAAAAACCCGCAGAACATGCCCAAACAGCCCAAAAAACCTACAACAACCGTCAGTTTCAGATAACATTATATTTCTTTATTTAAAGGCTTTTTACTCTACATTCCTATTAATGCAACAGAATCATATAAAAATACATGACAAAATGGGAATAGAATATTCAAACTGACATATGTAACACCACAAAACAATACAAGTTTGAAAAAGGCAATTAAATTGCAGAATTGCAAATGGGCAAAAGGCATTTTCTGAGGGGAATGAGTTCTTAAGCAAGCATGTCACTGTAGAAAAGGCAGTTTCCCTAGTAGCCACCAGTAGCAACCTCATATCTAGGAGGGGGAAAGGCTTCCCACATTTATAGGTGGTTTGATGAAGTGTGCTGGTGGTCAGACCTTTGCTCTTTTCAATGAAAAAGTCACTGCACTGTGCAGCAGCTGTGAAAAAAGGTAAATTCATCCTGGGGATCTTTAGGGAAGGGATGAAAATAAAACTGCCAATATCAAAATCCCATCATACAACTTTATGGCACAAGAGCAGCTGGAATGCTCTACACAGTTCTGGCCATTGCATCTGAGAAAATGGCTATTATAGAGCAATGTAGAAAAGGACAACCAAGATATGGAGGAACTGGAATAGCTTCCTTCTGAGAGGAAGTTGCAACAGTTGCAACGTCTTTGCTTAGGAAAAGGAAACATGAGCAAGGCAATACATGGTAGAAATGTACAAAAGTGCTCTGGTGCAGAGAAAAGTGGAAAAGAAGACATTCCCTCATAATGCAGAGTCATACCATAAAGCTGAAAATGAAGGTTCTGGACAGGCACAGGGAAGCATCTAATTTCTTCACATAGTACACGGTTAAGCTATATGATCCATTACCACAAGAAATACTGAGATTCATGAACTTGCACTGGCCTAAAAAGGAATTGCAAATAATCATAATTG
Source organism: Intellagama lesueurii (assembly GCA_037013535.1). Classification (NCBI taxonomy): domain Eukaryota; kingdom Metazoa; phylum Chordata; class Lepidosauria; order Squamata; family Agamidae; genus Intellagama; species Intellagama lesueurii. The sequence continues at coordinate 48,889,111 of JBAJHW010000003.1, read as the reverse complement.
ACATAGCGATTATGGGCCTGTCTAGACTGGCTACTTTGGCGCAGGCTGAACAGGGCTTAAAAGTGACCACTGAATTCAGGAAGAGCAAGCCATGTGGTGTGCGCCTCCCATCCAGATGTCACTTTGGCTCCCACTGTCAATTAAATGCTTCCCCTGATCATCTGCAGAAGGTTAGAGAAGTGAAATTATTTTTCTCACGTCTTTTAGATCATTGCTGAAGTGCTGTATCACTTCTATTAAATAAAGTATTTTTCTTTGCCTGTCTGTATTGCCAGTCAAGAAACTGCCTGCAGCTGCCAAGGTGCCTTTAAGGAAGGTGTGTGTGTGGGAGAGGGGCAGGTTCAGCTTTTGTTGTCTGACCCTTTGCCCAAGTAGGTTATAAATAGACCTCGACAAGTTGGAGAAAGGGAGAGAAAGAGACAGAGGGAAGGAAAGAGGAATGAACACTGCGGGTAGTTTCTCAATTAGCAATACACAAACAGGCAAAGAAAAATCTTTTTAAAAAAATATTTTAATTAAGTTTCTTATATAAGAGATACACTGGGAGAAGGGGGTTGAGATAGGAGCAAATCAGTTTAACAAATTCTTCAACACAAAGACATTATAGAACTTCCCATCATTTGTTACACAACTCTCAAATTCTAGAGACTTAGATGTTAATGAGGATACTCCTGAGTTTGGACTAATGTAGATGCTGCAGATACAAATATCCACTTTAAATAAATTAAGGAATAATTAGTAAATTATGGCAATGGTAAATTGTGTAAGATTTTTTTAATGTAACAGAAGTGATGTATAACTTCAACTAGGATCTTGCAGATGTAAAAAAATAATTCTACTTCCCCTGACCGTCTGCAGACAATCAGGGGAAATATTCCATTTCTGATATCCTGAAGCGGCTTGTAAAACACTTCAGATACTGGAAATGACACTGGAAGAAGTTACAAAGCCCTTTTAGTCTATTCCGCACTCACTGGGAATCGACTTTACTCAAGCCTTCCAAGCCACACTAAAATAGTAGAACACCCTGACAAAGGTTCAAAAAGGTACAGCTCTTAAAGGGCAAGGCTAGATCGATTTAAAGGGAAGCACGTGGGGACATTATTTGGCTCAATCCAAATCATGCCAACAGCAATTCATATATCAATCTATATGCCAGTGTGGACAGGCTATATTTCAGCTATGGATTACCTCTTTTCAGAGGCAGCACACTGGGGAACAAAAACAAGATGGTGCTTTTTCACTTCTGATGGTGGTCTCCCTATAGGCATCTAGCTAGCCACAATGGGAATGAAATACTGGGCTAGGTAGATCTTTTGACATTTTAAAGAAATGAACAGATCCACTCTTTCTGTGTTCCTTCTCCATTGCCCTTGATTGTGTGAAATACATGTGACTCTTTTCTTAATTTTGTGTTTTCTGGCCATTTTCTCCCCCCCCCCCCCCGCCCCAAAGCTCTTTTTAATATTTTTATTTCTGTACTTTAAACTTTTGGTCCAGAGTGGGAATTTAAATAACACTTTCTGTTATACTCTTGTGAAAATTATGAAAGTTGCAACATCTTTTCCCAAAGTGCTATGAATACTGTAAATAACTATAAACTTATTTTCCACAAACATGAACTCTGCAGTTATCAACATTAGGATGACAAGAGAAGTTTAATGACATTCTTATTTATTTATTTATTTTTATTTATTCAGTTCATTACAGTGGGGGTCTGTTCTCTGCAAAACTGAAGTGGAGATAACCCTGTGATAAATAACTTTAGTTGATATTTGTTATTAAATTTAGCTGTTTTGTCAGAAACAAATGTACAGAAGAGAGACCAAAAGGAAAAGAATGTGGTTAATTGAATACCATTGCTAGCCACACCTCAGAGGTAAATCACATTTTGCATGCAAAGTTCCCCAAGTTCAGCCCAGTTAAAGATATCCCCAGTTAATAGGATCCAAGCATCAGATAAGATGAAAAGGTCCTTCATAAGACACTGGAGAGCTTCTGCCATTCCAGAGACAGCACTGGCTTAGAAGGACCAGTTGATTGATTACTTATACTGTATATGATAGCACAATGTCATGTAACAGGGCACATCCAGAATTCCTTAAATGACATGCTATGGTGAACAGTGTTTCAGAGCAGAATAGAAATAAGAAGTCTTAATTACCCATAATAATTACTGCTTGAGGAAATTGTTATTTTTAACGACTTCCCCTAATGGTAAATTCAAAGAACAGCAAACCTTCCTGTAATGCTAATTTTACATTTGACTTTATGCACAGCTCATCCATCCTTTGTCCTGTAATGAGATTGTATTCTGTACATCGATGAATGCTGAGCAGACATCTTACTTTCTAAGAAGAGACACATTAAACTGATGGATGCCAGGCAAATGCTTATGTAAAATACCCAGAAAACAAGATAATTGCCAAGCAAAACTTTCTCTGCTTAGGCCATATGGAGAAAGCAGAGGAAAACTGAATGGGTGTTTTGTTTATGAAGATGTATAAAAAATGCTAATGAATCCCAAGCAAACATCTTTTTGCTGAAGATATACAGGGAACGCTGACATATTTAAAATGGATTATTGCTAACAATGAGATAAGGAGCATGTTAATAGCTACAGAGTAGATGGTATGCCCTATGTTTTTTATAATGTAAGGAGAAGAAACTAATTACTCAGTTACAGACACCTAGTTACACCACGGCCAAGACATATTAATGATTAAAAATATATATGGACAACAGGAACTTCAAGAACTTCCTTAATTTACTGGTCAAATGAATTAGAATAACTGTTTGTTTTTTAAAATTATTGGCTTTGTAGGACTCTGATTATTGATCTTAGCGTCAGAGAAATTTTAAAATATGTAAAACAATTCTTTACTTTCAAAACCTGGTTGCCAAGGAGAAAGTCAGTGAAGCATTTCATTTCCAGTTCCCAAAGGAACAAACCAGATATGACAGTTTAATGTCTTTATTTCAGAAATAGGTTACGATGGGCAAAAATTTATTTTCAGTCATTTTTAATATAAGAACCTACCAAAGTTTTCATTCAGTACTTCACTCATTTCAGTTCTTTCTGCCTTTCACTTAGTCAAGGGAGGGACCCAAAGATGTTATTTACAAATTATAATCCAGAGAGAAAGACATTGAGGTGTGTGTTTGTGTCTCTCTCTGTGTGTTTTAATCAAACAAAACTGACAGGTTGGTGCATTTAGTCAGAGGGCACGAGTGCTTAGGTCTTTAAAAGCATGGGTTTGAATCTCTGGCTGAAATTCTGTTGCATAGTTACGCAAGTGGTGCATTTTTTTTGCTGTTAGTTAAGAAATTTCTGTAGACGTTACCAGTTGCATAGTGCATTGCTCTTCCTCCATGGACTTTCAAATTCAGAAATATTAGATGGAGTGTTGCAGCTTTTTGACAATTTCTGTGCTTGCTCTATGTGCATGGTTAGCCTCACAAATGGAAAATCTTAGTTTTGCACAATGACATTTTACACAAATTTCAGAACTTTCAAGAGGGAAAAACCTTCACTAATTGCCTCATAGTCAAACCAAAAGCAAGTAATATGACATATAACAAGTGACTTTATAATTAAGTGCTGTTACAACCTTTCCAATATTAGCAAATACCCCCTTCTCATATTAGAAAGCCACTTTTACAACCAGTGTGACCAGCACTGCAAACATTTACATTGCCAAAATAACAGCAAGACAGCAGAGCTGAGGAGTTGGGGGGAAAGAGAGAAGATAGCAGAGTGCCCAGCAAACAAGACACACAACATGGCATGAGAGAGAAGACAAAAGAGAAGTGGTAAACTTAAAGAGGAGAGTAACTGTGCCAAATTTCACATAGCTAGCTTCAGGGTTTGCACAAAGGCCAACTTTAGATTTTGCTCCCTGTAAGCACAGTGTCTCAAGTGACTTTCTGGTCTCAGATTGTATAGTATAGCTGTCACTGAGCAAAGCATAACTTCACCCCGTTTCCTTCCAATCACTTGTTCACATAAACCCTCCCTGCAGTTTCCCCCTCCCATTTTACACATTTCAATCACCATTCCATCCTGGTTATCCCTCACGTTGCCTCAAACCAAATCTACCCATTCAACTTTGATATATAGACCTCATACAAATTAGACCAGATCAATTTGTTCGGGGTTTCAGATTTTGCCCATGCACAACCCCATTTTCAATTTTATAATTATACCTTCATCCTTGTACAGTACCTGGAAATAATAACATGACAAAAAGTATATAGAAATTGTAAAACTAAGAATTGTATCTAAGCTTTATCATCTGTAGCAGTTACTTGATTAGTTTCTTGGCAATGACAGAACTCAGCTGAAGCAATGGCAAATTTATTTGACAGTGTTTAGCCCAGAATAGTAGGCCTTTGTTATTGGTAGTCCATGTTCAGATCAAGGGCTTCTGCAGCTTTTATAGATGTACATATGTGTCAAAGACATAGTCAAATCACATGCCATTTGTGGCTGCAGTATTCTGGCAAGAACGCAACATCTGCTAATATGAAGTTATAAAAGGCTTGAGCATAGAATACTATGTTCAAAACCCACGTGGAGAAAGACTGCCTAACTCCCAACACCGAGGCCTCTTTATCTTACTAATCAGGATGTACAGCCTGAAAGGGGATTTAATAAAACCAGTCTAACTTGGCTATCTAAAGTTACTGCAGGCACTACTGTCAAGATATAAAAGTAGCAAGAACAATGGTTTGAATTTGTTTGATCACAACTCAGTCATAAAATATGAATTACATCACTAAATAGATCACAGGGTTCTCTGATATCTAAGAAAAAAGAGCTGAGGCTGTTAAAAAGCTTAGGATTTGCTATATCTATGGTGGGTTCATCTTCTTTGACTTTTAAGATTCCTTTCTGGACCAACTAGGCATGCCAGGACATGCAAGAACAAAGCAGAACATTTTTTTGGCTCCATAAATCTACCTCATCAGGGTACATCAACTATGTGCAAGCTTCCCAAGCTTCTCCAGCATTTAAAGCTTGAACTCCCAGCACACTCAGTGGGTGATAGTTTGATGCTGAGAGACACCTGGCCAAAAGTTGCAAACAACTTCAAGTGTCCATGCATTTGGTCTAGAGATTAGAGTATTGGACTGGGACTTTGTGAACCCACTTTCCAGTCCCCAACAAGCTAGGATATCAGCATGTTGACCTTTGGTCCAGTCCCCCTCTCAACATGAACTTCTTCACAGCATTGTTGTGAGCATGAAATGAAGAAAAAGACTATGCACACCATCTTGAGCTTATTTGAGGAAAGGCAGGATTTTAATGTAATAAATAAATAAACAAATAAGCAATAATTGAATATGTTCATTTAGCATGAAAAGTGGTGGATGAGGCTGCCTTGTGCATGCAGTGGAAACAGGAAAATATCCTTTTTATAACTTGTGTTGCCCATAATAGCTGTCAACCCATGGCTGTCAAACTGTATGCATTTCTGTTACGGTACATTGATACTGAGAGTGCCTGTCCCATTTAGTCAAAACATCACTTACAGTCAGATTTCATATTTTCAAAAAGTGAGCAACTAGCCAGTATTGCTTCTTTGTCCCAGCAGCTCCCTGTGCCATTTGTACCTAGTTATGAGACTAAAAGAGCTCCTTATGATTGTTTTTATATATAATGGCTAAAGCAAAACAATGTGTGTTGCTTATATACTGTCTCATAGGGCTTAAAACACTCTCTGGGTGGTTTTCAATTTAATTATGCAGGCTACATGAGCTGAGTACTGAATTTACTGACCTTGGAAGGATGGAAGGCTGAGTTAACCTTGAGCTGGCTACCTGAGCCTGTCGGGATCAAACTCAGATTGTGAGCAGGGTCTTGATTGCAGTATTACAGTTTAACCACTGTGCCACAAGGCTCCTAGAATCCTGTTACTTACTTATGACAGCACAGATCAATAAGTGTAGATCTCAGTGGACAATTGATGCTAGTGAAGCTTGTATTCCTCATTACGCACCAGTCATATGACTGATTAACAAGCAGCAATTCATCACTTAGATTAACAGCATCTGACTGTTGTCAGCATGTGTAAACAATACAGTTGTGGCCACAGACTGTAAGCTGTACAGAGTGGAGTCGAATAATTGACTCACTCTGTTCGGTCCCTAACATGTCCCTCATTTGTGAAACCACAACTTGGTAATAGGAATAGTAGAGTCTAATTTGTTTTCATAAGTATGAATCGGGCCCTTATTATTTACAAGCTTGCATATAAAAAGAATGATAAAATATAACAATTATTATGGTTAGTAATGTGTCAGTAGTGAGCAATGAACCTAGCATAATACAGATGTATAATTGCAACTTTCCAGCAACTCCAGACTGACACCAATGCCTACCAGGTAAGTAATAATTTCAGTTCAAAATATTTTCCACATTACACGGCTCTTCAGTATTCAGTAGTAATTTTTTCCAGTTTTGAAGCAAGACTGAATTAAATTCTTTCCAATATGTCAGCCTCTGTGATTGCTTTATTATGCCACTCCTAGCTTATCAGATTTCAAATTACCATATAAATCTACATACTTAGACAATATAAGAAACATCAGCTTAAATGTATCTAATCTCATTTTCAAAGTTAGATAAGAAACAATCAACATTTTAAAAAGAAAGTGATAGCCCTAAGCTAGGATCTGGAAGTCTAACAGAATTATCTACACCAATCATCATTAACAATAATAGAACTTGCAAAACAGAAAACAGTGGCGTAATTAATTGTAACACCTACAGGGTGAGAAGAAGCAAGAGAAACTCTTCCTAAATTACATATTGTTTGCTAAATTACAATGCCGTGATGCAAAAAGTGTTCCTACATACTAATTAAAAGAAGCCTTTTTGTTTGTTCAGAATTTACCATGACTCTAAACAATGCTGTGGACTTCCAACACTGATATCAGGAATGTGTATTCATATGAATAGCATGTCTGCTGAATTTTTAGCAAGATATCTCACTGGATTATTTTGGGACCATGGTACAAATATCTTGCTGACTCTCTAAAACTATGTGCCTAAGGAATGAGAAGAAAAGAAGAAAAGGACAAAATACTGGATTCAGAATAAACCTGGTATTTGATCATTCTCATGGCATTGCCATCAAAAACTTGGCAATAAAGTTAGCATGTCTTGAAACATGGTGCACCACGAAGTTTTGAAAGGTGTCTGTCATAAAATTTGTTTTTCTCAATGATGTATCTTGCTTACAGTGTATTTTATGATTGGGTGACTGAAAACAATGGTTTAATTTGAAAGCTTGATTGCCGAGTCTTCTGTGTTTCATAAATCTCTTTGTGGAATGAGAAATGTGTTAAGAGCAGAGAATACCAATTATCTTTAATATCTAGCTTGACCCTGTGATTCTGTCCTCAAAAGGAAGTCTCCACACCACCATCATGGCCACCAGACACCACAATGAGAACTCTAGAGATGGGGATATTCATATACGAATACCCCCCCACATGTGGAGATAATGAGGGTCCAGCACCCTGGGGCCAGACCGTCCACTCACCATTCCGCTGCTGCTATAAGCTCCGCGCTCCCTTCCTATCACTCCAGAGCTTGCGGTGGATTAGCCACTCCTGGCAGGAGGCGGGATGATGAGGCTCTCTGCCAGGTCGAAGAGTGGCTAATCCATCATGAGCTCTGGAGGGATAGGAAGGGAGCACGGAGCCCACGGCACCAGTGGAATGGTGAGTGGACCATAATAATCCCTCATTATCTCCACCTGTGGGGGGTATTCGTATACGAGCACGAATACCTCCATCTCTACATTGTGAAATAAGGAACATACCCTTTAAGTTTTAACCATTGCCTTTAATCCGTAAAATTTTCTCTACAATTTCATGTATCATTTTCCAGAAGTCCTTAGTCCTACTACACGTCCACCACATATGAAAAAAACTCCCTACTTTCTCTTCACATTTCCAGCACTCATTGGATACATTTTTATACATTTTGGTTCATTTCTCTGGTGTTATGTGCCATCTGTAAAACATTTTATAAACATTTTCTTTTAAGCTTATAGATTTAGTCATTTTGATGTTTCGCTCCCATATTTGTGACCAGGCACTTAGTTCAATGTTATGACCAATGTTTTCAGCCCATTTTATCATACAATGCTTCACAATTTCATCTTCCAGTTTTTGTTCCATCAAAATATTATATAAAGATTTGATCAGTTTTTTATCTGAATCTAGCAGCCCCTTATCCAAAACCGTTTTCTCTTTATAAAACCCTATAGCTTTATCTTTTGCATGCCGTGATTTTAGCTGGTTTATTGACCACCAATCTAGAACAATACACTGTTCTGCCAGTCCATCTTTACCCTTTAGATTGGAGTCACTATCTAATGATTTGGAATATCTCACACTTGCACTTTATATTGTTCTTACTTTAATACCAGAGGTTTTTCTATTGAACATGATACCACCCACTATTGAAAAAAACAAGGTTTATTTGATTTTAATCTGATAACTGCAGCAAGAATTTTGTATGCTAGCAATTGGAAGACCACAAAGTTACTGACAAAGGAGGAATTTCTTGAGAAGATTCTAGAACTGGCAGAGATGGACATCTTGACAGACATACTAAATGACAGAATAACAGGACTGGAGAAAAACAAATGGGAACTGCTTCACACCTGGATTGAATCCACATCAATTTAAATAGAACAGATTAGATCAGTATTATGTTAGTTAGAATAGGATGAGATGAAACAAATTGTATATACTGTAATAAACCTCTGATTGCAACAACACATAGAGAAGTAGGAAAAAAACACTATATATATATATATATATATATATATATATATATATATATATATATATATATATATATATATATATATATATATATATATATATATATATATATATATATATATATATATATATATATATTTTAAAAAAGTTTTAACCATTGCCTCCAGAGAGAAAAAAATGGAAATACCAATCTGACAGTTATCTTCAGCCCTCAGTTGGCTTCAAATCATTGTCGGTCTTGTGTATCTTATGTCCAGCCTATCTCTGTTTAACTCGACTGAACAGACTATGGTCTTGTTCTCCTGCCTGGATGCAGGACAGGCTTTACTCCTAGCAGGACAGGAGGCATCATGAGGGTGGTGGATAAATTCCTTTGTTTCATGTTCCTCTGAAGTCAAACAAATTCTGCAGGTATAAAATACTACAACTCTTGCATAATGCAGAGATGAAACTGGGATCAAATACAACATTCTCCCATCTCACCATTTTCATAGAATGGAAGTGTTACTGTATAAATGGAAATCAGCTAGAGAACCATAATCAGTTGTTTACCAGGAGGTGATGCTGTGCCTGGATTAGACTGATTTTTTAATACACAGATTCTTGAGTGACAGCCAATTTAACAGTAACCTCGAACATATTTTTGGGGACAGGCTACTCAGAGACACATTCACATTTACCCAGGTTTCCCAAGCATTGACAGTACAGCAGGGCAACTCCTTTTAATTTAGCACACACAAACATCAATGTAAATAAATGTTGTCCTGCTACCACCCAGGACTTTCACATTCTTGATATCTCTTCAGCTTGCTGCTTCCTCTACCTTTTTCAGAATAAAAAGAATACTTTAGGTGCTAGGATGAGGGCAACAAAATCACAAGATGCAAACTATACTTGTACCACAAGCCACTGAGCCTGAACTTCTCTGTAGCACTGCCTGACCACTGGTATGTGTGGGTGGTGGGAGCCAAGCCAGTGCCCTTGATTTAGCAGTTTGGTAAATCCTCATGGAATAAGCCATCTGGATACTTCCTAGGTAGGTGCTGACTGCATGAAGATAGAATGGCCTGCATTCTGTACTCATGTTGAATCAATTTGATAAATATTTTGGTGCAAATTCAAGTATCAGCCCAATCCAAAGACTCTTGTATACAGCAGTCTGGAACTGTTCATATCAAGTTGGGTCCAGACCGGATTACTTACTGTTAGGTCCCAATGGAGTCAGTGGGGACTTAAGAAAGACGTGACTAATTTTCCACAGGGGTTTCAATGGGACCTGAGCAGCTTTGAGTTGAGAGTTTGTTCAAAGCCTGCCTCTATGGAGCCTAGTCAGTGCTGCTGCCACACAACAGCAAACTTCTACATGCCTCATAGCATCTGTTGCAGGGGCTAGGCAGAACTAAGCAGAAATCAGTTTTAGATCTTAACTGTTCTGCTTGTAACAGCCTAAGTGAAACTTTCAGCAGTGATTTAATACCTGTTTGTGTTTGCCTTTGTCTCAAAAATGATTGCAAAAGGAAGATTCTTGGTGGACACAATAAACAATATCAGTTCTTCAAAAACCATTATCATTTATCACATCAGTGTGAGCAAATAAGAGGCCTCTAATCCAAGGGCAAATCTCACGAAAGAATCCTACTATCTGTCATCTCAATGAAGGCTATCATAGTTAAAAAATATCAGGCTGCAGTGGCACACTGTAAAAAAATAAAATAAAATCCCATGCACACTACCATACACACATGGGCTGCCTCTGAAATCTCATTATCTTAGCCTATTATTTATCTTTTAAAAACCCAGCCTGTTGCTTATGCTTAACCTGAAAAGCCCAGCTTTCTTGAGACTGCAATCCTGCATATGCTGATCTGAGAGCAAATCTCAGTGAGCTCAATGGGACTGACTTCAGAGTAAAGCAAAGTGTGCTGCCTATATACTGCCTGATAGCGCTTCAAGCACTCTCTGGGTGGTTTACAATTTGATTACGAAGACTATACCTTCAGCAATGTGGGTACTCAATTTACTGACCTCAGAAGTTTGGAAGGCTGAGTCATCCTTGAGTCATCAACCTTAGCTCATCAGGATCAAACTCAGGTTGGGAGCAGAGACTTGATTGCAGTACTGCAGTTTAATCACCGCACCATGAAATCTCATTATACATGACTGCATTTTTAATAAGTCAAAAGTCTTTTTTCCTGCCATTTATTTATTATTACTTTAGTATATTCGTTCTGTTGAACATGAAGCAGATGGGGGAGATTATAGTGGACACAGTGTGAGTCCTGGACTCAGGAGGCTTGGATTTGAATCCCTCTCAGCAGTGCAGACTCAGTGGAGGCGCAGAACTGGTAAGCCACTCCTTAAATATCTCATGTATCTTGAAAGCCCTGTTAGGATCACTGTAAGTTAGTTCTGACCTGATGACACATAATAACTAACTATGTTACAGAGAATTAAATGAGTGAGACAAAAGACTATGCTAAGCCAAAACTGACATGGGTGAACTCTGGTACTTTTATCATTGAATGGAACACAAGACACACTGAAAATCAAGCTAGACATTGTGATGGCACAAACTATGTGTTACAAGCAAGCAGTGCTCATTTCTATATAGCAGAGTATTACTTAAAGTAGCCAAGTAGCCAGGAAAGAAGTGTGGCACTTTCCCCCCTAGACATTGTTTTCCCTCAGAAACCACATATTTCCAGCTACTTTCTTTTCATGGGAGTTGGATCAAGGAGTGAGTAATTCTGAAGGCAAGCAGAGACAGGCAGGATTCAAAACCTCTTGGCCTGTCCTATAATGTCTATAATGTCATCACTATAATGTCTATACTTCTTCCTCACAAGTAATTTTTACATCCCTCCATACATCAAGTTGCTAAACACCAGAGAACTCCAAGGGTGCAGACATTAAGAACAAACTCAGGATTGATTATTTAATATATATATATATAACTGGAGCCTTGCAGTGTATAATATACATATGTCTTACTTATGGGATCTGTATGGGATCTGTTTCGCCTTCATGGATTGCTGCGTTGTCGTGGCGAAGGGGCTTGAGTAATTCAGAGAAGCTATGGGCTATGCCGTGCAGGGACACCCAAGACGGACAGATCATAGTGGAGAGTACTGACTAAACGCGATCCACCTGGAGCAGGAACTGGCAAGCCACTCCAGTATCTTTGCCAAGAAAACCCCATGAACAGAAACAAAAGGCTAAAAGATATGACACTGGAAGATGAGCCCCTCAGGTCGGAAGGCATCCAACATGCTACTGAGGAAGAGTGGAAGACAAGTACAAGTAGATCCAGTGCTAATGAAGTGGTTGGGCCAAAGACGAAAGAACGCTCAGCTGAGGACATGCCTGGAAGTGAAAGGAAAGTCCGATGCTGCAAAGAAAAATACTGCATAGGAACCTGGAATGTAAGATCTATCAACCTTGGTAAGCTGGATGTGGTCAAACAGGAGATGGCAAGAATAAACATTGACATCCTGGGCGTCAGTGAACTAAAATGGATGGGAATGGGCGAATTCAATTCAGACAATTATCATATCTACTATTGTGGGCAAAAATCCTGTAGAAGAAATGGAGTAGCCCTCATAGTCAACAAAAGAGTGGGAAAAGCTGTACTGGGATATAATCTCAAAAATGATAGAATGATTTCAATACGAATCCAAGGCACACCTTTCAACATCACAGTCATCCAAGTTTATGCACCAACCTCCAATGCTGAAGGGGCTGAAATTGACCAATTCTATGAAGACTTACAACACCTTCTAGAACTGACACCAAAGAAAGATGTTCTTCTCATTATAGGGGATTGGAATGCTAAAGTAGGGAGTCAAGAGATAAAAGGAACAACAGGTAAGTTTGGCCTTGGAGTTCAAAACGAAGCAGGGCAAAGGCTAATAGAGTTTTGTCAAGAGAACAAGCTGGTCATCACAAACACTCTTTTCTGACAACACAAGAGGCGACTCTACACATGGACATCACCAGATGGGCAATACCAAAATCAGATTGATTATATTCTCTGCAGCCAAAGATGGAGAAGCTCTATACAGTCAGCAAAAACAAGACCTGGAGCTGATTGTGGCTCTGATCATCAGCTTCTTATAGCAAAATTCAAGCTTAAACTGAAGAAAGTAGGAAAAACCACGGGGCTAGTCAGGTATAATCTAAACCAAATCCCTTATGAATACACAGTGGAAGTGAAGAACAGATTTAAGGAACTCGATTTGGTGGACAGAGTGCCTGAAGAACTATGGATGGAGGCCCATAACATTGTACAGGAGGCAGCAACAAAAACCATCGCAAAGAAAAGGAAACGCAAGAAAGCAAAGTGGCTGTCCAACGAGGCCTTACAAATAGCAGAGAAGAGAAGGGAAACAAAATGCAAGGGAGATAGGGAAAGTTGCAGAAAATTGAATGCTGACTTCCAAAGAATAGCAAGGAGAGACAAGAGGGCCTTCTTAAATCAACAGTGCAAAGAAACAGAGGAAAAGAATAGAAAGGGAAAAACCAGAGATCTGTTCAAGAAAATAGGAGATATTAAAGGAACATTTTGTGCAAAGATGGACATGATAAAGGACAAAAATGGCAGGGACCTCACAGAAGCAGAGGACATCAAGAAGAGGTGGCAAGAATACACAGAGGAATTATACCAGAAAGATCTGGATGTCCCGGACAACCCAGATAGTGTGGCTGCTGACCTTGAGCCAGACATCCTGGAGAGTGAAGTCAAGTGGGCCTTAGAAAGCATGGCTAACAACAAGGCCAGTGGAGGTGATGGCATTCCAGTTGAACTATTTAAAATCTTAAAAGATGACGCTGTTAAGGTGCTACACTCAATATGCCAGCAAGTTTGGAAAACTCAGCAGTGGACAGAGGATTGGAAAAGATCAGTCTACATCCCAATCCCAAAGAAGGGCAGTGCCAAAGAATGCTCCAACTACCGTACAATTGCACTCATTTCACACGCTAGCAAGGTTATGCTCAAAATCCTACAAGGCAGGCTTCAGCAGTATGTGGACCGAGGACTCCCAGAAGTACAAGCTGGATTTCGAAGAGGCAGAGGAACTAGAGACCAAATTGCTAACATGCGCTGGATTATGGAGAAAGCCAGAGAGTTCCAGAAAAACATCTACTTCTGCTTCATGGACTACGCAAAAGCCTTTGACTGTGTCGACCACAACAAACTATGGCAAGTTCTTAAAGAAATGGGAGTACCTGACCACCTTATCTATCTCCTGAGAAATCTATATGTGGGACAGGAAGCAACAGTTAGAACTGGATATGGAACAACTGATTGGTTCAAAATTGGGAAAGGAGTACGACAAGGCTGTATATTGTCTCCCTGCTTATTTAACTTATATGCAGAATACATCATGCGAAAGGCAGGACTGGATGAATCCCAAGCAGGAATTACGATTGCCGGAAGAAATATCAACAACCTCAGATATGCAGATGATACCACTCTGATGGCAGAAAGTGAGGAGGAATTAAAGAACCTCTTAATGAGGGTGAAAGAGGAGAGTGCCAAAAATGGTCTGAAGCTCAACATCAAAAAAATTTAAGATCATGGCCACTGGTCCCATCACCTCCTGGCAAATAGAAGGGGAAGATATGGAGGCAGTGACAGATTTTACTTTCTTGGGCTCCAGGATCACTGCAGATGGTGACAGCAGCCACGAAATGAAAAGACACCTGCTTCTTGGGCGGAAAGCGATGACAAACCTAGACAGCATCTTAAAAAGCAGAGACATCACCTTACCGACAAAGGTCCGCATAGTCAAAGCTATGGTTTTTCCAGTAGCGATGTATGGAAGTGAGAGCTGGACCATAAAGAAGGCTGACCGCCGAAGAATTGATGCTTTTGAATTGTGGTGGTGGAGGAGACTCTTGAGAGTACCCTGGACTGCAAAGAGAACAAACCTATCCGTTCTGAAGGAAATCAACCCTGAGTGCTCACTGGAAGGAAAGATCCTGAAGCTGAGGCTCCAATACTTTGGCCATCTCATGAGAAGAGAAGACTCCCTGGAAAAGACCCTGATGTTGGGAAAATGTGAAGGCAAGAGGAGAAGGGGATGACAGAGGACGAGATGGTTGGACAGTGTCACTGAAGCTACCAACATGAATGTGACCAAACTCCGGGAGGCAGTGGAAGACAGGAGGGCCTGGCGTGCTCTGGTCCATGGAGTCATGAAGAGTCGGACATGACTTAACGACTAAACAACAACAACAACATGGGATCTGTTTAAAATGGTGGACAGTCTGACAGTTCCTTCTCTACATCAGATTACTAAAACAGCCTGTAGCAGTATATGTTTGATTCCAGACCAACTGACTAATAGGGATGGGATTTTTGGATTTTCCAAACCACAAATACCGTAATTCTCCATTCTGCAAGTTCAGCTGCCTTACATTCAGACACATACCAGGAGAGAAGCCTAAATTGGATGGGTCTGAGGCTTTAATAAGTCTAGCTCTGCTCAAGCTTCGTCTTCTTGTCCTAATGCTAGCTGGGAGCTTTCTTACTGAGCAGGATGCTTAGGCAGAGCTCAACCGATCTAAGCCCCATAGCCTTCCATCACATTCAGGTGTGTTTTTTTAAAGATATCTGTAAGACAGGCAGAACTCCCAGAATGGAGAATCATGGTATTTGTAGTCCAGAAAATCCAAACGCTTTATCCCTACTGCCTAAAAATAACAGGCTAGCCTAGACATATCTCTTCAGAGTAATAAGACAAAGGCACAAATCATCCTACATCTAGTAAATTCTGAAAACATAACTGGCCACATTTGATAGAAGGGATGAGTGATCTCAGCAGAACTAAGCACCATTTTCCTAATCTGCAGCAGTATAAAAGGGCTGATTTTCTTTTCTTTAAATTAAGTCATGGTTAAATACAGCTATAATGAGTTTTTATGAACTGAAAAATATGTTGAGTCCCAAATCTGATTTTTATCCAGTACCACTGTTCTCAGATTACTAACATAACTTTTCAGGATGATTTGGGAGTTTAGGAGAAGAAGATATGTATTGTTATTGTGCTCTTTCTCATGAAAAAGAGTTCAAAGTATGACCAGAAACAGACTTAATGTTTGTTAGATTTTGGTTATTCTGGTTTTATATGAATTATCATAGTTACTATTCCAGATTATTTTGTGCTGGAATGGATTGAGTTTCATGGCACTGTGGTTAAATTGCAGTACTGCAATGAAGATTCTGCTTACAACCTGAGATCAATCCTGATAGGATCACGTAGCTGGCTCAAGGTTGATGCAACCTCTCATCCTGAGGTCAGTGAAATGAGTATCCAGATTGGGGCGGGGGGGCAATGTGTAGCCTGCAT
This sequence comes from Intellagama lesueurii, assembly GCA_037013535.1. Taxonomy (NCBI): domain Eukaryota; kingdom Metazoa; phylum Chordata; class Lepidosauria; order Squamata; family Agamidae; genus Intellagama; species Intellagama lesueurii. Next base: position 48,872,954 of record JBAJHW010000003.1, on the reverse strand, counting down.
AATTAAATTGTAAACCATCCAGAGAGTGTTTTAAGCACTATGAGGCAATATATAAGCAACACACTTTGCTTTTTTGCTTTATGAGTCCTATATGGAAAAAATTGGGTGTTGTGGACATTTTCATTTTTCAGAGTGATTAAAGGAATCAAAGTCATTCATACAACTGGGTAACTATTGTCAACAATTTTTTAAAAAAGAGGAGAGGGAGTAGTAGATCTAAGCCTGCCTTTCCCATCTTCATATTTTTTAGAAGTGTTAGACACTTCCATCATTCCCTGGGTGACTGGCTGGGTGGAGACAGTGGGAGTTTGAATTCAACAAATCTGAAGAGTGCCAGGCTGGCAAAGGCTGGCATAGAACCTTACTAAAGGTAAGAGAGTTGAATTGCAAATTTTTCACCAGTCTTTGACCAACCTAGTTTTTTGTTACTATTCTGTCTTTGTATACATTTTTATACAGTTTGACTTTCCTCCATTCTAATGAATAACCAGGTTTTTCGTTGTTCTTTTAACCAGATGGTGAAATACTTATGAATACTTTTGAATTATTATCATGTAACAATTTTGCAGCCAAAACTCTGCTCACAACCTGGGCTCAATTCCAGGTAGCCAGCTCAAGGTTCACTCAGCCTTCCATCCTTCTGAGGCTGGTAAATTGAATACCAAGTTTGCTGGAAGGGCAATCTGTAGCCTGCATAATTAAATTATAAACCTCCCAGAGAGTGCTTCAAGTGCTACGGGGCGGTATATGAGCAGCACGCTTTGCTTTTTAAAATATAAACTCTCTGTTTTTCAGGCAGTGACTTGAAATCACCTATCACACAAAGTGGCTTAGCAAAAGTTTAGTTAGTGGTGTGTTTGATAACTGATACAGAGTGTTGCTGTTATGGGCTATCAAGTTACTTCCAACTTATGGCAACCCTATGAATGAAGAGCACCCTCCACCCGAAGGTCTTATCATTAGTAGCCTTGCTCAGATCTTGCAAACGATAGCCTTGCTCACATCTTGCAAAGGCCATAGCTTTCTTTACTGAGTCAAACACAAAGTAGAATACAGAGCAGACTTCTTCATGTACAGTAAGTTGGGTGTAGCTATGTAAGTAAACTCAAAGAGTAAGCCAGAACTATTTGTGAGATGATAGGCAGCATTTCCAGTTCAGTACTCCTCTGTGTACTTTGCAAATGCTGAAAATAATTGTGCCAGAGTGTGATGATGACTTGTGTACATGAGAGAGTCCATTAGCACCTGCAAAGGGCCACCAGCCTCCAAGCGACAGAAGAAGACTAAAAGAATTAAATCTTCTCACTATTAGCACCTAGTGTGTCATCAAGTCAGTAAGGAGCCAGACAGGGAGAAAGAAAATAACATTTAAAATTTCGCACTAATTTAACAAAGAGAGGAAGAGACAGGGAGAGAAAGGGGGTGGCTAATTTTCCAGTCAGCATCAATGACAATGATCCTACAAGGACAGGCTGAGAAAGGCAGAAAGATGGATGTAGTGTAATAAATTGAGGGCTGATCTATTGACTAGGAGACAGTATTGCTATGCTAGGAGTTCTGGGGGTTTAATTCCATAATTCAGTGGTTCCAGCTCAATGAGTGTTCCTCTTTTCTTTCCACTATGCTCATTTACAATCCCAAACAGTTTTTTGCTGTCAGTTGCTATTTGCATCTTCCATCTTCCTTGTTTCCTCCCGCTTTCCCCGCTTTCCTCAGTTCTTTCCTGTCACATCTCATCTTGCTCCTGACGTGTTGTCATCTTTCCTTGAGCTGTTTCATCTTACTTTTTCTGCTGTCACCCACAGTTTCTGTCATCTGGAGGTTAATGAAGCAAATCGTCCTTAGCATGGGTACAATTCAAGTTTGAAGGCTTTATTTTGTATATGTTCCTTAGGACTAGTAGCCTCTGCGGTTCTCAATTAAGGATCTTCATTCCCACGAATGTCTTATCCTAGTTCTCATCAGAGGTGATAAAACAACTGTCTACCCATAACTTCTTGAAGCAAAGAAGCAAATGGTGTCAACTTCCTTCAGGTTAAGAATCATAAAACCAAAGACTAACATAAGTCAGTTAGGCAAAAAAACAAAACAAAACAAAACAAAAAAACAAAAAACAACCATCTCACTATTTCTTTAATAATAACATTTTTTTTGGCTTCTCACAGTACACAAATCACCATCCTTAGGCAACAAGGGATGTGCATGGTGAAATTATTCATGTTTCTTTGATTTTATATTCTTTCAGGAATGCCTCTTTGTGTGTGTGTGTGTGTGTGCACTATTCTTTCATTTTACATGAAAGGGGCTGCCTTTTTTGGGTAACTTTATTTTATGTTTTCCATTCATATTTTCTGGCATTTATCCAAAAGCCATAAAAAAGAAAACCTTATAAAAACTACTCAAAAAAAAATTTGGGGCAAGGCAACAGAGAATCAATCTACTAAAAAAAGCAGATGGTTTACTTAAAAAAAAAAAAAGTACAGGGGAAGGAAAAAGCATCATCAGAACAAGAGAGAAAGGCCCCAAGCCATGTCCATCCAACTACCACCACCACCACCACAGCCCAGTGGCACACTGCCACAGTCATGAAGCCCACCCTGCACACATATTGCACAATATATACAGGGGAATCAGTACGCAGTACAGTTATAATACAAGGTGTTCAGATGTCTCTGAATCTAATGACCTGACAGATTACTTCAGTGAGGTTACTTCAGCAGTATATTTCCCAGCACTTCTGTTACGACCAGTTTTGTTACAAGGCAATGCTATACAAACTCACTTAACTGGCAGTAAGTCCCACTGAACTCAGTGCACTCCCCCCCCCCCCCCCAGTTAACCATGTAAAAATACTACAGCCATACTTGTTTGAATCTAAAGCATTCTTAGGCAGGATGTTATTCTGAATGTATTTTCAAACTGTAGCTCGGCCAAAAGCACTGAAAATTAGTAGACTTCTATAAGTAAGTTCAGGAGTTTAGCCTGGCTATCTTAGGCTGCAGCTTCTTGTACACCTCTCCTTGAATAATTTCCATCAGAAACTGTGGGATTTACTTTTGAGCAAACACCATCCAGCATAGTGTTGAGTATGCTTAAGCCTATTGAAATCGGTGCTAGTTGTGGGTCACGTATTTGCAAAATGTAGTTATCATTTGGCTACATTTTTGCTCGTGGAAGTCATAAATGTCCAGTTGATTCTGACTGTGAACCTTGTGAGAAATCTAATAATATACATGCAGACTATCAAAAGAGAGCTACAGACCCAAACTATTTACTGTGAGAAACAGTACTGCCATTAAACATTAAAAAGCAATATATGAAGCAATACATAATGTTTAATGAATGAAGCCTTGGCCAGAGTGTAGTAACATAGATCCATTATGCATACATTTCCGTTATGCATAATAACGCTGGTTTAGGGTCTCTGTACCCCCGTGTAGTTCGAAATCTGTGTATAACTCTTGTGCTCCCAAAAATGTAACTACAAAGCATAGACAACTGATTTGCAGTCACGCATGCATGCGCACACACACTCCAGTTGTCTGTGTCAGGGTTCTCTTCCAAAGTATTGACAATCCTTTCCATACAGTACTGTGTGTAATGAGCCTTAAAGCTTCTTATAAAATCTAAAGGCTGCATTAGAGATGTTGTGTTTGGGGGCAAGTAGACCATTTTGACACCTTCAGTGTTGAACTTATGGGTCTCTGATTGGCCAGGAGCATGGTTTTTATTAAATATTTATTTGCCTATTTATTTATTTATTGAAAAAAAGCCATGTATAATCAAAACTGTGCTGTTCAGGCCTGTGCAATTCAAGAGAGAAGTGTACATTCTAAAACTAGTAAATGCATATAGTTTGTCAAATTCTCAAGGAATACTATAGTCTCTGTTTAGTAAACATCAAACTTACAGAAAATTCATTTACTACATTTCTGCAGATATTTTCACCTGCCCTCTAGATGTGGAGAAGTTCAGTTGGCTAAATTTCGCAAAGCCAGTGAAACAATGTGGAGTACTTTTGTGAAACACCACTTAAAACGTGAATAACATTATATCTGTCCACTTAAAATGAATGTTTACATTTAAATGCAAATTCCTTTCATTCAGTCTTGACATCAAATTCCATGCAGTTTGTCATATATCAGAGCATAAATCTATTTGTTAATCCCGACCAAACTAGATACATTGATCAGTGGAATTTACGTACATTTTGTCTTATTCATTCCCCATTTTTGCAATGGGTATCCTCCGTTGGGCCCTGAGTTGGGCCCATATATTTTAATAATTCCAGCTCTACTCATATCTATTCTTCGAGCCAGTGTAATGAGGTGCTTAAAACACTTAGATTTAAATTTCCTTTCAGCCATTAAATTCACTGGCTGACTTTAAGATGATCAGAACCTCTCAAGATGACCTACCTCATGCAGTTGTTGTAAGGATAAAGCAGGGAGGAGGAAAGCCATGTTCTTTGCTATGAGATCAATGGAGAAAATGTGGGATACAAGTGTAAGAAAAACACACACACACACATATCACATTCCATAGACAGCTCAAGTTGATTAGGAGTGAATCTGTTTTTTGGGGGATGAATCAGAGGTTTCTTAATGGAATTACTGTTTGTTCTGTTTTTCCAAAATAACAATAGATCAGTATCTGATTATTATCAGTCTATGTCTGACTGGACTGAGAGATTCTTCCCATGCAGTGTTGCCCTTTGGAGATGAAATAGTGCCTACAAAGCAACCATTTCCTGGCAGCTCCTCAGTTCTGTCTAAATACTAGCCAGAATCCTACTGTAGATATTTACACCAAGGTAAAGTGTAAAGGCATAAAGCACAGTGGTAAATTGCCATTAATTAACAAGTTGTCACTTGCACTCCTGCTTGTGGCCAGTCTTGGAGTGTGAGCAACTGCTTGTTAATTCACAGCTATTCATTGCCACAGTTTAGACCTTTACACTTACACTAGCATAAATCCACAAAAGGATTCTGGGTCTTGTATTAAATTTAAGGACTTCCACTTAATAATTCCAGCCTGATTGTAAGCACAGTTTGGCAGTTCTCTGATTGCTTGCTTTACGTTTTGCCATACAGTTCATATCATATTCATGAAAATCATGCAACCAGGTCTTGAAAACAATAATAATCATAAAAATGCTGCCAAATTGAGATAATAGTTTGAGGGGTTTTTTTTAAATGACTAATCCTCCAGGTACTCTTGCTGACCTTCAAATGTCCCACCCCCTTTTAAATTAATTATGTTATCTTAGAGGTTCAGAAGTTTTCCCCTGTTACAATATGCAGGGATAATGGCGGCAGGGCAACCCCAAGAGGAAATTACGGCATCTCTCTTGTTTGTCTGTGGCTTTGGGAAGAACCTTTAAGCTTGACAATTTTTTTATTATTATTGTGCATTAGTATAATAGTATATTTATTTGGCAGAGCCTATGCTCTGTGCCTGTAAATATGTGTGTTTTATAAAGCCAATTATAGTGTGTCTAGGGGCAATGTATCTTTGGGTGCTTTTGCAACCTGCTGATTAGAAAACAGTTGGTTTACAACCATTCAGCCAACAGGTCTGCCTTCAGCTCTGGTGAGGAAGAACAGGAAGGAGCAGGTCTTCCTCCTTGAAGCTGTTGTGTTTTCCATATTTATGTGAGCACGGAAAGGCACCTTTTTAATGTTGGCTGTCAGTTTCAGCTTGTTGTTTATTTCACGAGCGCAGGTATGGGACCCCTGTGACCCTCTGCTGTCATTTCTGATGGACTACATGATTGGGGAAAAAAGCTACAAAGTTGGAACGGTTGAGAGTTTTTGGAATTGCAGTAGCTGAAACAGGCTGGTCACTTTAGTACAGTTGGATGTAGACTATTGTATGTAGTTCTATTTATAAGAAATTATCGGGAGTTCTGTAACAAAGGCTCCCAACTGTGGGTTCCCAAGAATGATGACAGCTCCCATCATTCCCAGGCAATAAAGCCAAGTTCATATATTGTTGGGATTGTAATCTGAAGATCCAAGGTTGGGAACTATGCTTATATGACACTTTATTTTATCTCCTATACAGGTCTCTCTTCATTTATTTTTGTTATAACTACAGAGACCAGCATAGAAATTCTCTGATAGAACCAGGTCAGTTCTGAGGACAGGGACAATAAATATCCAACTTTTATGGAAGTGACATCTTCTCAAAATGTTTTTTCTCCTCTCTTGCCTTTCTTACTGGGCTTTTTTACTGATTTGATGGAGTAAAGGGGCACAGTGGTCAACAGTATCACAGAAAATGTAATATTAAAAGCAGAACATAAAAGACCTTTTAGGGCAGCAGAATAAAGTGAAAATCAGACTGGAAGGTCCAACATTATTCTGTCAAGAAATGGAATGATATGTGTTAGCCTCTTCTGTTTTCACCCGTCACTAAGAAACTTCCACTTTCTCAGGTATTGAAGATAGGTGTCCAATTGTTCCAGTGTTGTTGTGACTTGGACTAAGAATACATATATGGAAATAAAATCTGTAGATGTAACACCTCAGAGAGATGAAAATGTATTGCTCCATGGTGGAAAAGGTAATAATAACATCTGTTGTACTGAGTGGAAGAGAGGATTGAGATACAAGCTAATGGAACACCAGTACAGTATTTGTAAAACTGATATGTCAAAAAGATTCAATTGTTTGAAAGACCTCCAGTTTATAAATGTGGGATATTGTGCTTCTGTATCCATGATTCAAAGTGCCAGGAAATGCAGGACAATATCAGGCCCATGCCAGCAGGAAAAAGGATGCCAAGCTTTATGTAGCAAAGGGCAGTTGGAATGTTGACAACATCAATGTCAGCAGTCAAGATGTTCTACAAGATACCCTCTTCTTCTAACATTCACACTAGTAAAAAACAAAACAAAAAACCCCAGCCCTGACAATTGCTTTGTGTTTGAATGAGACATGATTAACTGATGAAAAAAGGAGTCAGTATCTGGAATTTTTCCTTGCTTGCTGTCACATTGTGAATGGTAATGAGCTCAAGAAGGTATTCTGTACAGTGTAGACCATCTTGACAGCTGCCATTGGTTTTGTCAATATTCAGGCTGCCCTTTGCTATATAAAGCTTGGTATTCTTTTTCCCGCTGGCATTGTGGGGACAATATTATGCAGCAATATTGAAACACTTCCTGGTGTTTTGAATTGTGGATACAGAAGCAACATAACTCACATGTATAACCCAGTGGTGTTTGATTTTTGGAAGAACTGAATATATTTTAAATCATAATCCTAAATTGGGGAAAACCCCACACACTGCAGTGAAAGTTAAAGATCAGATGACATACAACTATGAATAAGAACTTACACATATAATATCAACAATTCTGTCTGCGCTCTTTGAGAATTCTTGGAGAAAAGGCAAGGTTTTTGAAGAGTGGATACAAGGAAATATAAACGTAGTCAAAGTGGGGGCAGAAGGGGGAAAGAACATCCGGTAAAGTACTGACTTTACTGCTTAACATCAATACCAATAAATGTTCTAGAACAGATCATTAAACAGTTTGTCCACATGCCTCAACATGGAATAGATAATGCCTCTGAATGTTAAGCCATAGCTAATTGGAATGGCATACAAGACTCTGATCCAGTTTGTAATCAGACCTAAACTTTCATTCAGAGCTTCTTATCATATAATTTGCACTAAAGAAGAGTAACTAGAGGTGGTCAATTAGCTCTTTATACAGCAATAATTCCCAGCCTTGGGACCCCTTGTGATCTTATGCTATAATTTGCAGAAGTGTTGCAAAATAACATAGACGAAGTCATTAGCTATTGTAGTCTAAATGCTTTCATAGGATCAGGGCTGGATTAATCTAGCATACATCTAATTTTGAGAAAGACACACACCACTTTCCAGTTGGGAAGGGAAATATTTTGTTTTATTTTTATATATATATATAAAAAACAAAATATTTCCCTTCCCAACTGGAAAGTGATGTGTGTCTTTCTCATTATATATATATAATATTATTATATTTATTATATTTCCCCATCATTAATGCCGCCATGGGTGGTCCACAATATGTAATAAAAATGTAACCATGCAATATGATAAAAACAGCTACTAGAAAATACAGTGGATAATGGAGTGATATGTCCTGTTTCTGGATAACACATACATTAATGTTTTAATTGACAATTTATGGACAGTAATTTAATGAGTTGAATATTCTCAGTTTTAAACATTAACAATAACAAATTAATTTTCCACTTTCTAGCATCTAATTATTTTTTTTTACACAAAATTATCCATTCACAATCTAAAATAAACAATATAGTACACAGTATTAGGACCATGCCCAGTACAGACCTCCAATGACATCCTCTGGATTCAGCTCCATACAAGAGAAACGGTAGCTATTAGGGTGCCAAGTGATTTGGGGGTTTGTTGGTTTAAGCTCTAAATCTGGCCCAGAAAGAAATTGGCAACAAGTTCAGATGAATGAGAATTCCCCTCATCTGTTCACATGCCCTGGTTCCAGTTAACAGTCAGGCTGCCAAATTCTTCTCCAGATGCAGTTTGTAAACTGTGTTTGGAAAGGATCCCAACATACAACACATTACAGCAGAGATGGGCAAAATGCGGTCCTCCAAATGTTGTTGGACAATAACTCCAAGCAGTCCTCATCATTAGATATGCTACCTACTGTTGATGGCAGTTTCAATCCAACAACATCTAGAGGACAAGATGTATCCCATCCCTGGTTATGTGGAGAGACACATATTAAAGAGACTCATGCTTGTCCCATCCATTCACCCAGCCAGGCTATACAAGTTCCAGCAGCAAATTGAAATTATTCTCCTTCATAGTCTATAGGCCTGTAAACTAGGCCAATGCTTCTTATCAACTCTCCTTCCGAATCCATACAGTGTCGGAACTGGGGACCTACTCACTGCCAGATAGCTCAGTGACTCAGGCATCTGGCTGTGGAGCCAAAGCTTGGGAGTTTGATTCCCCACTGTGCCTCCTTGATAGGGACTGGACCTGATGATCCACAGGGTCCCTTCCAATTCTCAAGTTCTAAGATGATGATGATGATTCTCCCTACTCACTAATTTCTTCTCTCAGACACATGCTAGGTCCTTCCCTCTGGTGTCGCTGAGAACACAGAAAATTTCTCTCCTAAAAATAGCCAGATATGCTCCTTTACCCTCATAAAGCCCCCAAATGGCCACAGCACTAAATGCTGCTCAGGGACAATCGACTCAAGTTGTTTGTTTGTTTGTTTTCCATCCTAGCCATCTAATGGTGAGCCACAGCTCTGGACAGCTTACCTCAGAGAAATGCATAAAATAAAACTCTTCCTATATGCCCTTGTGTCACAAATGAATAAACCAAAATTATAAGATGGCATGACTATAAAATCAGTTTAAGCAATAAAAATCAACTATCAGATGATTAAATAATTAAACAGGAAGCAGATTGTCAAAGGCCTGGTTAAAAAAGCCATGTTTTTGTTTGTCTTCTGAATGTCAGGAGGGTGGGGGCCAGACACATGTCTGGCGGTAGTTAATTCCATTATGATGCAGCCAGCAATGAGAACTTATCATTCAAAGGGGGGGAGGCATAGAGAAGGTCCACCTCTTGCCATCTGAACAAGCAGCAGCAGGAAAAGGCAAGGCACTGGACAGAACTCCAGTCAAGGCAGAGAGCAAAACATTAAAAACTCCCCACTTGCTCTGCAAGATGTCCTAGATGCCATGTCCATTGCTTCAAGGATTACTGTATATCAAATTCTGAGCCCCTATAGTTCCATTAAAACACAAACTCTGGGAGATCTTTACATGGCTATCCCACCTAACTAGAGATGGGCACAAACCACCAATTTAGCGGTTTGTGCTGGTTTGTTTATTGGTTGAACAGCTGCTCAATACTTTAAAGCCCCACCTCCTCTGTCTTCCCTGCCCTGTCTCCTCCAGACACTGCCTCTGAGGGTGCCCACTGGAAGGGCTGGGGGCTTTGAAGCACTGAAGGCCTTCACAGTCAATAAATGAACCAGCATGAACCACTGAACCGGTGGTTCGTGCCCATCTCTACACCTAACATGTAAGACATTTAAGAATGTCAACACAAATCAGACAAGGGTCATTTAAAGATGATTCTGTATCTTTATAAAAGAAAAGAAAGAAAAAAGTTTTTGTTGCTAATTCTCATTAAAACTGCTCAGCAAGGTAATAACAAGATGGCGGCAGGGGGGATGAAAAGAGTATATACTGCACTACTAAAACTCTGAGTGGACAATTTAAGTATCTCATTAGCAATTAATCTACTTTTAAAAAGACATGCACAGCAGAATAGCTACTGCCCTTGATTGCGCTTGTTGATCATTATTATCATCAGATGTTTTTGCTGCAGCATGACTCCTTCAAACACCCACACAGCTTGCTGAGTCATCCTCAGAATTAAGGCACATTGCTGAACATGCATGATAGAAGTTAGAATGGCACTGCCTGATGGGTAAGAAAGTGAGAAAGACAGCCTTGCCAAAGCAGGAAAAGCAGAGAAGAGGCAGGTTCAAGCAGATGCAAATTGGGAGGGAGAAGAAAGGCAAACATATGTGAACAGCAGAGGATGAGGTAAGCAAGACATTTGCCCCAAACATCAGAAGCTGAGGGGCACAGGAAAAATATAGAAAACATGTCTTTACTATGGCAAGGTATTATGGTGCTGACACTCAAACTAACTTTTGTTAGTAATGCACAGAAGGAGACAATGGTAAACCCCTAGTGAAAACCCTATGGTGAGACAGTCCATGAAAACCCTATGGTGAGACAGTCCAAAATGAAATGAGATAGTGCTAAAAAATGAGACTTCCAGGTTGGAAAGCACTCAATCAGCTACTGGAGAAGAGCAAAGGACAATTACAAATAGTCACTAATGACACAACTAGATTAAAGTCACAAGGACTTCTAGTGGCTGATGTGCACAGAATTGAATGGAAAGTCTGATGTTGCACAACACATACAATTGGAAGATGGAACATGAGAAATATGAATCAAGGTAAACTGGAAACTGTAAAGCAATAAATAGTACATATAAACGTTGCAGTGCTTAGTGTCAGTGAACTAAAATGGACTGCAAGGGATATTTTCAGTCAGACAACTACAAAGTGTTCTACTTTGGAAATGACAAACCCAGAAGAAATATAGTGTCTCTAATACTGTGGAAATATGCAGCACAGCTGTTAAGGGCTATAATGGTTTTGTATGGGGGCACAATGGAAATATGTATTCCTAGCCAACAGCTCTGACCCTCTATTGTAGACTAGCTCCTGTTGGCCCTATCTCAATATCTTTTTTCCCCTCACCTTATATTCATTTTAGAAAATAGGGGGTTCAGTTTGATTGTCAATAATAACTCTACGTAAATAAAGAAGCTTGTCTTCAATAATATATATAACCTTCCGTTCATCCTTATCTTCTGGCTTCTGTTTCAATACATTTTTTTCTCTTCTTCTGTGTTGGTCCCTTTCCCTCTTTGTATAGTAGACTGACATCTTTTACATGGCTTTGGCCAGTTGGCTGTTTGATGGGAGCTTACTCTAACACATCTTTACGCCAGGTTGGGGAAGTGTGCTCTACATTGTTCCTGCATTTTAAAAATGATTTTTATTCCTGAATTACTTGTGAAACTGCTGCTTCCATCTTATTAAAAATCAATATGCTTTTCTTTTGCCCACCCCCATTGTTAGTTTTGTATTATTTTCTTTTCCCCTTCTAAATATTTATTTTTATTTAAGATGTAAAAGAAGTAACTACCAAGAGAGAAGCATTTTCATAATCAACTACAGGAGACATTTTCTTGTTTGGATTTAGAAGGAAACAATTAACAGCAATTTTTGTTTTCCTCAAGGACTTTTGTATTCTGTAGAGGAGATAATATTTTCCCTAAGTAAACACCGCCAGATTAGCAAAACAAAGTTAGATGGAAGAGAACAAATTATAATTTAGTAACCTGACTTCACCTGGCATTCTGAAAAAGTCCACGTGCACTGTAACCATTTTCTCAAAGAATTTTATAGGTAGCAAAGGGGGTGGATGGTGTTGGGGATGTGACACCTTAACACCGGTGCTGAGTACACAATACTTAGAATTTATCTCAATTCTCTTCTAATTGCTATTAGATTTATTTGTAATAGAGCAGCGTGCATGTGGAAAATTGGATTTTAATGAATACTTTGTTATGTAGCTTTTAAGTCAAAGGCATCTTTGTTGTTTCATTTGTAAGCCCAATTTCCTTGTACCTCGGAGGTCAGAATGCGTTTAGTTTTGAGTAGTCAAAGATATGCTTTCATCTCTGAGGGCATTGTGGGGGTGACCTCTCTCCTCCTCCACTCTATATATAGTGTTGTCACTTTTTAGAAAAAAAATAATCCTTATTGAGAATGCTGTCTCTGGTGTTGTTACAGTTCTTTGATTTTCAATTTAATTTCCTTGTCTCTTTCCAACAATAAAGAAAGATGCTGAAATAAATGCTGTTGCTCAGTCTTTCAGCACCGCTTTTGCTAAGGTTTTATGTGTAAATCTTATTATTTGGTTCTGAATCCTAAACCTCTGGATCCTAATGCTTTCTTTCTAATAGCCTTCTATCAAAATAACTAGTTTTAATGTAACATAAGTTTACTCCAGTCTTTTGGGCATGACATCATAATTGGGTGCTTATTCTCTATCTTGATGTTATCTATTCTCTATTTTGAACCCATGATTGGCTTTTGATGCAATTAATTGTAGTATTTTAAAATGAACTTTAGATATGTAGCTCATCCAGTCTTCAATGGGCTGGATTCTTGACCAATAGATCTCCTTTCCCTCCTCGCTTATGATTGCTCCTGAAGAAACCTCTTATCCTTGGTATCACCCTGTTGACTTATTAATCTCTCTTGATGTGTTTACAGACTTATTGTGCTTCTAGGATTAGTGTTTACATTGTGGCACCCAGTGTCCACACCAGTTTCCCTCCGACTCACAAATCAATCAATTTTTTGAATGGGTATGAGTTGCATTTCCATTAACTTATCCCACAAGATCTCACAATAAAAAGTGATTTGTTCAGAGCCTAATGCTTTCCAAATTCTGTATTTGAATGGCAAAAAATTACACATGTTTGGATCTAGGCAATTAGTAAGGATACATGGGCTCAAAACAGATGTGGTGTGACTAAGGCTGCAGTCACACCAGAGTAATGTTTCCCTGTTGTTACATGACTTTTAATTGCGTACCTGTCCTGCTTTGCGGTCACATGGTATTTATTCCAGGATATGTGTCCCAATGTTATTTTTAGGTTGCCGAGTCATTTCCTTCCAATTTAAAAAGCGCCTAGGCCTTCTTTTTGACGCCATTGGACAGAATTTAACCGATGCATCGACACAAACACCATGCAAAAATAAAAAGAAAATTAAAACAGTTTAAAAGGACTTGCATGGTGACAGTAGTTCAAAAACGTTGTGATAAGACCATTCACACATGCAGCAAGGCAATATTTTTTTGAAAATATATGCAACAAAAAAGTAGAAGCCTCTGGCTGAGCGAGAAATTATATACATTTAGCACACTCGCTGGGTATATGATTTGCTAATGGTTGTGTGCCATGTGACCGCACATTTATGATACAAACTCAACAGGGGATAGGAAGGCAACATTTGGCTCATGTGACCATGGCCTAAAAGAAGCATATTCTCACATATTCTTCTACATGTTGCAGTCAGACTGAGCACTTTTAAACCCTATTGATTTCAATTGTAATTAACTCTGCTCCATTGACATCAATGGGACTTACACATGTTTAACTCTAGATAGATCACATCTGTAATTGCCTTTGCACTATCTGTACATATCATGACTGTTCCCTACTTACCCTCTGGGCAAGGATTCCTTCCTTCCTTCCTTCCAATATTATCATTTTAAAATTCTCTCTCTCTGTGTGTGTATGACCAGTTCCCCTTGAATTACTTGGTGTCAGTGTCCAAGATCTTCATTGGTGGTTTCCATGGAGACATTCAGTTCCATTCTTTAATGATTTTTTTTATCCCCCTTCTTATTAATAAGTGATAGAAAGATGTTGTTCTAGAATAGTTTAAATATTTTATGAGCTTATTTACATAACAAGCTCTTCTGTTTTACTAAAGTGTGTTATCATTTAGCAGTTATGGATGATGATAATCATTTTTCACAACTGTAATTCAATTATATAAACTGAGTAACAACTAGCAAAAGAGGCACACAACCCAATCTATTGCCCAATAATTTCCTTAGCTAGTGAGAGAACAAACATCAGTCAATATTTCCAAGCAAGCATCTGCCTTCTTATTATTAGATAGCATTTTATTTTCTCAAACCATTTCCAGTTGGTTTTTTGTGTGTGATTTCGATTGCATGCCATGTTTCCTTCCCAAAAATACAGCTCAGCAACTGTGTGCAATGATGCAGACATGTGGATACACATTCTACACTTTCTGTTCTACATAGCAAACATGCTGAGTATTTGATGTGTACACACACATTTATATCCCATTGGAATCCTCTGCACTGATCTAATTCTGTGTTGAAATTGGTGCCTATACCTGCCCACCGGAAATAACAGTAATTTTGTGGAGGCATGCAAGAATGGTATCTCCTCATCAGGCAGGGCATTGGAAGTAAGTGGGGAGGGAGAAGGAATGATAAATCACAAGTCCTTACTGTCTGCATTTTGTTTCAGGAAGTAAGGAAGGAGGGGTGCTCATTGAAGAAATGAGTTCATTAAATGATACACAATGGTGCTAGATTTCATGTGGGACAGACCGTAGATTTATTGGGAGCTGAAAAGTTGCAGACCTCTGGTTCCCTTTCTAAGGACAATAAAAGCACCCATTGTGAATTAAAGGCTGTGTATATCCAGAGATGTGGTGGGCTTCAACAACAGAAGAGATCTTGGTCATTTTAAATTTGGAAAATACCCTCCCCCAGTACCAAATTAGGCTAGGTGGGCAAACACATGGTGAAATTGCCGCTCCCAAATTTATTAGAGAACCTAAGGGCCAGAGTCCTATTTTCATATTATGTGGCGCAACTTACATGACATCATCAGTCATGGTTGTGACAAATTTTCAGGTATTAAAGAGTTCCCTCCCCCATTCCTCAGTACCCAAGGAGTTCCCCAGGTGAAAGGGGATCTCTTGGAATCCCTGGAACCTGGAGGAAGGAAGAGGAAACTTTTAACACTCCTGAAATGCCCATGCCATGGCCATAGCTTCAGGCTGTGGGATCTCTCAAACACAGAACTGGGGGTGGCAGTGGGACACAGGAGGCACTGGAAATCCTGCAAGATCCAGAGAGGAGGAAATATTGCCTACATCAGTTTATGAAGCAGAGATGAGAAGGAAGCATTAATCCAGGGCCAGATTATTTGGCCTGGATATTTTTGGCAATTTTAGCAAGGAAAGGGGTGAACACATAAACTGAGATCATCTCCTTTTCAGGGAATGTGTAATCTCCATTAGGATAGGAGGCAGATGTAGCATCATTCCTACTAGACCATACGTACAGAAGCCATTGCCCTCCCACCATACTTCAAGTGGCAACAACACCTTTATGTAAAGGGAGAATTGGAAAGGAGGTGAACAAGATGCTTTGGGTCATCTCTTGTCTAATGGTAAGCCCAACATTTGCTAGAGTTTGCCCTCTCTCCACAAAAAATGGCTCAAAGTGGACTGCATGAAATGAAATCCATTTAATACTTCAGCAGCAACTAGGGAAGAGTAACTGACAGTGCCACAGCTTTATTTGTTTAAAAATATTTGTGAGCTGCTTTCTAGGATATATATTCTAAGGACAGCATATAACAAAACTGAAAAACATTGTTGTTGTTTAGTCGTTAAGTTGTGTCCGACTCTTCGTGACCCCATGGACCAGAGCAAGCCAGGCCCTCCTGTCTTCCACTGCCTCCCGGAGTTGGGTCAAATTCATGTTGATAGCTTCAATGACACTGTCCAACCATCTCGTCCTCTGTCATCCCCTTCTCCTCTTGCCTTCACACTTTCCCAACATCAGGGTCTTTTCCAGGGAGTCTTCTCTTCTCATAACATAGAACATAGCAAAACAATATGCATTGGAATAGAATGTTTAAAATAAGTTATAACTCGATACCACACCATCTACACCATGGATGAGGAATTATTGAATGTCTAGATGTTTTGGACTGAAATCTCCATTTTCCCTTGCCATTGCCCATGCTACTTGGGACTAATCAAAACTGAAATCCAAAACATTTGAAGGGTATAATATCTTCACTCAAACCGTCACCTTAAGCACACTTCTGCTCCTCAAAATCACTCCATGGGGTACTACTCTAATGACTAGGTGGCAGAGCAGTTTATTCAAGAGACTCTTGGACATCACCAGCAGGCAGGGTGGCCAGCTCATCACCACTCTGCTCCATGCCTCTGCCACCCCAACTGACCAGGTGAAGGTTTTGGTTTTCCTTTATTGCATGCAAATTAGAGAGTAGTCAGGGAAGTCCAAATGCAGTTTCAAGCTGTTGTGTTGTGGTTTCTTTCTGGCAAGGCTCTACTGAGCATGCTCAACAGTTATGAAATGGCTACTTTTCCTGTTTGAAGGTGTGATTTTAAGTTACCAGTTTTTCTACAACTACTGCATGGATTTGTTTCAAATAAAAAAGTGGCTAAGGTAATTAATGCCATTTTAAAATGAAAATCTTAGTTGTTTGTAGAGATGGGGGTATTCATATATAAATACAAATATCCCCCCACAGGTGCAGATAACGATGGTCCGGCCCCCTGGGGCCAGACCGACCACTCACGATTCCGCCACTGCCGCGAGCTCCACGGTGCCTTCCTATCGCTCTGCTGCTCGCAATGGATTAGCCACTCCTGGAAGAAGGCGGGATGATGAGCCTCTCTGCCAGGTTGCAGAGTGGCTAATCTATCGTGAGCAACAGAGCGATAGGAAAGCTCCGTGGAGCTCGTGGCAGCGGCGGAATCATGAGTGGTCGGTCTGGCCTCAGGGGGCCGGACCCTCATTATCTGCACCTGTGGGGGGATATTCGTATTCGTATACAAATACGAATACCCCATCTCTAGTTGTTTGTAATACAGTACATCAATTTATTATCTGCTGGAGAAAAAGATAACTGGTTTCTCTACCTGGTGTGTGAGTGTAAATCATGTCTATACTTTAAAGATCATAACTTTAAAACTATTTGACTAGATGTCACCAAATTCGGCACAGAACAACAACAGACTGTGTACTCCTACTGTGCCAAATCTGGTGCTGATCTGATGTTTGCTTGAGGTGCTTCCTTTTTAAGAAATGCCTTATGGAATTTGTTTTGCTACGCTAACCATTATTGCACTCTCGTGCAGTGATAATACAGCTGAATGATATTCAGGGAATACACACACACACACACACACATACACACACATATATTTTTGTGTGCAATATGCTATGTTCATGTTAATCTGAGAGGAATAGATCAGGTAAAATCTTTCAGAACCTGCCAATGATTACATTTATCAGGGATCTCTGACATAACATTTATATGAAACCAGTATGGGCATGGTGTTTTACTGAAATATGTGAAATCTGGGTTCCTAGACTAGGATCAACAGTACACCTTGATGCATGTTTTGTGAGAAGTGCATTCCTTGTGTTCAACTGGGTTACTCCAAAAGAAGTATACACAGGCCCTCTTGAGAACATAGTTGCCTAGATTAGGCATCCTTCAGTCTCAAGAGACTATGGTAACGTGCTCTGAATGGAGGACTTGGAACAGCGTCTAGTGTGGCTGTGGAGGCCAATTCGAGAGTGACAATCCCTTCCACACTGAAGACAAATACAGTCTGTACCCTGTCCAGCTCCCTGATTTTGCTGGTTTCGGGACTGCCTCTTGGCCTCGGCCTGCTGGACAAGTGTCTCTTCAAATTGGGAGAGGCCATGATGCACCGCCTGCCTCCACGCTGAACACTCAGATGTCAAGGTTTCCCATCTGTTGAGGTCCATTCCTAAGGCCTTCAGATCCCGCTTGCAGATATCCTTGTATCACAGCTGTGGTCTCCCTCTGGGGCGCTTTCCCTGCACTAATTCTCCATACACTAATTCTCCATACAGGAGATCTTTTAGAATCTGACCATCAGCCATTCTCACGACATGCCCAAGCCAACATAGACGTCGCTGTTTCAGTAATGTATACATGCTAAAAATTCCAGCTCATTCTAGGACTACTCTATTTGGAACTTTGTCCTGCCAGGTGATACCAAAAATGCATCGGAGGCAACACATATGGAACGTGTTCAGCTTCCTCTCCTGCTGTGCACAAAGGGTCCAGGACCCACTGCAGTACAGGAGTGTGCTCAGGACACAGGCTCTATAGACCTGGATCTTGGTATATGCCATCAGCTTCTTATTAAGCCATACTCTCTTTGTGAGTCTAGAGAACATGGTAGCTGCTTTGCCAATGCGTTTATCCAGCTCGACATCTAGGGAGAGAGTGTCAGAGATCGTTGAGCCAAGGTACACAAAGTCATGAACAACCTCCAATTCTTGTGTGGAGATGGTAATAGAGGGCGATGAGTCCACGCCCTGGCCCATGAGTTGTGTTTTCTTCAGGCTGATTGTTAATCCAAAGTCTTGGCAGGCCTTGCTAAAATGATTCATGAGTTGTTGGAGGTCTTCAGCATAGTGGGCAACAACAGATGCATCACCGGCAAAGAGGAAGTCCCACATGCATTTCAGCTGGACTTTGGTCTTCGCTCTCAATCTAGAGAGATTAAAGAGCTTTCCATCTGATCTAGACCAGAGATAAACACCTTCTGTTGCAGTTCCAAAGGCATGCTTCAGCATGACAGCAAAAAAGATACCAAACAGGGTCGGTGCGAGGACACAGCCCTGGTTCACTCCACTTCGGATGTCAAAGGGATCTGATGTTGAGCCATCAAAAACTACAGTGCCCTTCATTTCCTCATGAAAGGACCTGATGATGTTAAGGAGTCGAGGTGGACATCCAATCTTGGGAAGTATTTTAAAAAGGCCATCCCTCCTAACCAAATCAAAGGCCTTTGTAAGATCTATGAAGGCGACAAAGAGTGGCTGTCCTTGTTCCCTACATTTCTCCTGCAACTGTCTGAGCGAAAATACCATGTCAGTGGTGGATCTATTAGCTCGAAATCCACACTCTGATTCTGGATAGACTCTGTCTGCAAGCACCTGGAGTCTCTTCAGCACAACACGGGCAAGCAGCTTCCCTAGTTGTCTACAGTTGCCTACAGATATCCATTTATAAGACAGGCAGCAATATATGGCATTGGGGTCACTCTCAGATTGTGATATGCACTCCCTCCAGAATTCCATTTGGAATTCCATTCACCTGGTATTTCATTTCCATTTCATTCACCTAGCATTCAGAAAAAGTTTTAAAATACATCTCTTTCTCCAAACCGTTAGAATTAATTTTACTGTGGTTTTGTGTTATTTATGATTGTTCTGTTAATTTGAATTTATTTTGTGCCAAGCTGGGTTTTTCTTAAAGTCTAAGCATAAAAAATAATAAGTAATAGTAGAAGTAATATAGGATTGCAGCCAGAGGGTCAAACTAGATGATGGAGTTAGCATAGAAATTATTCATTCTAATTTTTATCCTAACTTTTCCCCTTTTCCTTGCCTCCTGATGTTGCAAATTAGCTTGCTTTTGTGTGAGGACTTTCTTTCAATGACCACACACAGGATTCATTTGCTGAATCTTCAGTAATGGAGCTATGAAGGAGTGGTATAGGAGGGAAAGCATAATAGCAGAAAACATGCATTTCCCTTAATGTGCAAGGTCCCTTCCCTTTCTGCTCTAACAATCTTCCACTGCAATCAGAAGGTCACACTGGGAAGAAAATGCAAGAGTAAGGGATGAAAGGGAGCAATTTTGCATGACTGGGCATCATTTCCAGTGAAGAAAGGATGCAACATAAAGGCTAAAGGTTCCAATGGAGAAGTTAATTTGAAGAAAAACTGTGAGGTGATGTCACAAATGGTTCATGGGAAAGAAGGACTTCCTGGCATACAGTACTAGCCAAAGAGGGTGAACAGAGTAATTTGGGACACCAGGAGACCTTTAAGCAGCTGCAGAACTGGGAAATACAAAGGTCAGCAACAAAGATATATTAGAATAGGATGGCAGAGAGATAAATGGGAGGTGCTGCCATGAGAAAGTTAAAATAAAAAAAGTTAAAGAAAAAGAGCAGGAGTTTCTGCTGGATGCATGGAGTAGTGAAAAGCTACTGTTGCTGTCACTACTGTTCTTTAGGAATTGAATTCTTTAGGAAATGAATTTCCTGACTTTTTAAAATGGGCAAAATATTATGCAGTATTCTAATGGTGTCAGGTCAGGGAAAATACACTTGGGGTGGGATGGCATCCCATTGCAGGAGAACTCAGGTCAGATAATTGGTGTCTGTCCTGCGTTCAGGCCTCTCCACCCACTGACAGAAGCATGATAGCCTGCTGTGCCAGCTCTTCAATCTGACCCTCTTGCTGATCAATGCCAGATCAGCTCTCTGGTTTGTATTACGGAGACCTGGGCATGGAGGGAGGGGTTGCCGTCTCCCAGATGTGCCCACCGGGGTACTCTGTTCAGCACCAGGGCAGGTCAGAGGGGCAGGTAGCTTGCAGTGATCTTCAGAGATTCCATCTTGGTCAGCAGAATCCCCAGGATGTCAATCCCAGATCTGGAGTATTTGCACCCAACTGTGGGGCTCAGGGATAGATTTGGGGTAGTGCTGGTATACCACTCTCCCTGTCACCAAGCACTCTCCCTGCTGGGACTGACCAAGTTTATCTCAGTGGTGGTGTTGAGGTCACCCAGACTATTGATAGTTGGGGACTTCAATATTTGTGCTGAGTTGGAGCTTTCAGGTGTAGCCCTGGAGTTCATGGAGTGCATGACTTTTGTGAGCCTATCCCAGCATGTCATCAGCTGCACATATATCACTGGTTATACATTTGACCTAGTGTTCTTGATTGTGCAAGTAGAGGGTGATCTGACGGTGGGGAATATCAGTTTCCTACTATTGTCATGGACAGATTACTTCCTGCTGAAACTTCTCCTGTCAACGTTGTCTGACCCCATGGGGATATTGGACCAGTCAAAATGGTCTGCCCACGCGGGCTTCTAGACCCAGATGGTTTTAGGGAGGTCTTGGGAGGGTACCCAGCAGATCTGGCTGGCAGTCCCATTGAAGGCCAGGTACCAGGTGGCATACCAAGGTGGCCCGGGAAGTTACCACAATCACTCCCAAACGCCCTCTCCACTTCAGAGCTCAACCATTCCCCTGGTTCATGGAAGAACTTCAAGCTAGGTGTTGACTAGAGAGCAAGAAAAAAACAGTCGAATCTAAATTTGGCAGCAGTTAAGTCATTGATCAGGAAATGTGTTGATGCCCTTAAATTTGCTAGAAGGGCCTGTGATGGGCAGCTTCACTCAGCATCAGCAAGGAGAAGCTGATTGGCCGGGATGGAGCCAACCACAACTCACCAGGTGGTTTCAAGAAAAGTAAAAATGAGTCTGATGGAAAGTTAACAGTCAGAGGGCTGGAGGAAGGTTGATACATAGTTTACCAGCATAGTCCTGTGGGTTTCCAAAAGAGAATTGTCTATCGCAGGTACATTGTTATGTAAGAATGTGTTATAGTTAGAAAGTTGGTTCTTTAAAACACAAGAAACTGAATGACTAAGAATTGTGTCATGTAACCATTACATGTCATAAAATAAAATACATTATTGTTTCTTTTACAATTGAATTAGTTTCGCTCTTATGTTTTGAGCTTAAGGATAGCCCAGGAAAGGGACTAGAGAGTTGGAAAAGCGATTAGCCAGGTGGGCTGGTCACAGGGCCTTTAACATCAAGACCATTGCTGAGGCCATGAAATATCAATCAGAACTTTTCTGGGTGGTTTGCAACCTCACCAACCCTGATCTGTTACAGCCTCGTCATCATGATTTCAACACTGAACAAGTTGTGGCCTATTTTAAAATAGAGATTATCCAGCTGGGTCTTGTCCCCACTAATAGTGTTGTTGATCCTGCTAAGATCCCCTACACATCATCTCCCTCTTTCAGTTTGGGCTTGTTTCATCAGCGGAAGTGTCCAGGGCACTGGCTTGCTGTAGACTGGCCACCTCTCTGCTTGACCCTTGCGCAGCCTGGTTATTAAAAGCTGCCAGTGATGTCACTTCAGAATGGGCCATGAATATTGTTAATGCTCACGTTTGAAGGAACCATCATTCAGCTGATTCTGAAATGACCTAATTTGTCATTGGACAATCTTAACAATTATAGACTGATCACCAACATTCCTTTCATGGACAATGTGATTCAGCAGGTGGTGGCTGAGTAGCTCCAGACATTCCTGGAGGAGGAAAAATGCCTTGATCCATTCCAGTCTGTACCATGGTACCAAGACAGTACTGGTCACACTGCAAGATGACCTGCTATGAGAGGCTAACAGGGGAACTCATTCCCTGTTGGTTCTCCTGGATCTCTCAGTAGCTTTTGATACCATTAACCATGATATCCTCCTGCACAGGGTCTTGTAGATGGGGATTGGGGGTATGGCATTAAGCTGGCTCCAGTCCTTTCTTGGTGACCGTGTCAGAGTGTCCAGCTCAGGGAAGAGCTGCTGGCCATTAATTATGGGATCTCTCAAGGGTCATAAATCTCCCTGATGCTCTTTGGCATCTGTGTGAAGCTGCTGAGGGAAGTCATCTGGAGATTTGGGGATTTTATCTCCTTTTCCACCTGCAGGGATCTGTCCGGATGTTGGAATGATGTCTGGCTTCAGTGCTGGAGTGGACTAGGGCCGATGGGCTAAAGCTGAACCCAGACAAGATGAAGATAATTCTTCTGGGGTGGAGGTCATTCTGACAGGTTAGGGACTTCCTCCCTATGCAGGAGGTCTACAGCATCCAGCTTAGGGAGGTCTAGGCTGGATGGTCTAGACCTCCTGCTTAGGGAGCACATCCAGAACCTGGGAGTTCTCCTGGATCCGGCTCTTTCTTGGGATTCCCAAGTTGCAGCCATGTCCAAGTCTGCCTTTAATAAACTGAGGCTCATTTCTAAGCTTCATCCTTACTTAGATGAGGGAACCCTCAGGACTTCGGTGCATGTGTTGGTGATCTCCAGTATCAACTACTGCAATGCTGTCTACATGGGGCTTCCCTTGAGGTTGATCTGGAGACTTCAGGCGTCCAGAATGTAGCTGCCAGGTGGTGGCAGGTGTGAGTAGATTTGATCACATCTCCTTAGTTCTGGCTTGCTTTTACTGGCTTCTGGTCATGTCCTGGATCACGTTCAAGGTACTGTTGTTAACTTACAAAGCCCTCCATGGTTTGGGACCATGTTACCAGTTGGAACACCTCCCCACAAGGTCATATTCTCATGCCACTAGATCCTCTCAGGTTGTGCTCCTCCAGGTGGCTATGCCAAAGAAGATCAGAAAACCTTCCACAAGAAATCAAGTGGTGACACCTTCCGTGAGGAATAACCTCCTGGTGGAGCTATGCCTGGTTCCCTTCCTCCCTAGTTTTAAGTGCCTGCTAAGCCATTTCTCTTTTGGGAGGCTTTTGAAGGCATCCTCTTTTGAATGTTCCATGCCTGTTCTGCCACTTTGATGTTTGTGCCACCTGGGCTTAGTTAGTTTCAGTCGTTATGGTTCATGTTACGTTTGACATTTTTAAAAATGTATACCACTCAAAATAGTGCCATGCACTAATGGGGCGGTATATTAGTAAGGTAAAAGTAAAGGTTCCCCTTGATAATTTGTCCAGTTGTGTCCGACTCTAGGGGGTGGTGCTCATCCCCATTTTCAAGCCATAGAACCAGCGTTTGTCCGTAGACAGGTTCCGTAGTCACGTGGCCAGCGCGACTAGACACGGAACGGCGTTACCTTCCCACTGTGTTGGTACCTATTTATCTACTTGCATTTTTACAAGCTTTCGAACTGCTAGGTTGGCAGGAGCTGGGACAAGCGACGGGAGCTCACTCCGCCGTGTGGATTCGATCTTACGACTGCTTGTCTTCCGACCTTGCAGCACAGAGGCTTCTGCGGTTTAACCCAGAGCACCATCACGTCCCCGCAGTGTCACCACGTCCCCGGTATATTAGTACCAGACATAAATAAATAAATACATTAATTAATTAATTCTTGGTGTTCTGAATCATGGGTAGAGAAGCACAATATCCCACATTCATAAACCAGAGACTTCTTTTCTTTTCTTTTTCCTTTTTTTTCTTTTGAAGAACTGAATTTCCTGGCTTTTTAAAATGGAAGTTTAAGTATGCATATACTACTCACAAATTCCAACAGAAACTTCCCTCATGAAGAATTACCCAGTGCTAGAAGATCCCAGCAGGTGATCATTAAGTTGATGGAAGAGAATAGAAGCAAGAATAGCTGGGGTGTGCTATAGTCCCTCTGTGCCAAAATATTTTGAATGGCTGTTTTTGATTAATGAAATGGTGAAGCAAAAGTGTGAATGAGTGCAACACATACAAGAGAGAAGCATACACACCCTTTAACCCCTCTGCTAAAGTAATATTGCCATGGCCACTCCTCATAATGCAGACTTGAAAGCCATGTTCCAATTTTCAAACACTTTCCTTGGGGTAGGCAAGCTGAGGAAGAAGGGTTATATCAGGTCAGAAGCGTGTTTTCCAAAAGGTGTCCCCTTGCCTTTTGACCAGGAGTTAACTGGGAGTTGTCAAAGATTGTCACAAGAAACCAAGATCAAAATCATCCATACTGTGTGAAAGAAATACAGCTAAAAAAGAAAGGGTCTAAAATCAACTCATTTGAAATATGGTGTTGGAGGAGAGCCTTACTGATACCACAGACAGCCAAAAGGCAGAAAAGTGGGTGCTCAATCAAGTCAAGCCTAAATTCTCACTAGAGCAAAAATGTGTAAACCGAGGCTATCCTACCATGTATAATGAGAATACAGAACTGACCAGAAAAGCCAATATTGCTAGGGAAAACATTTTTGTGTATGTGTGTGTGTGTGTGTGTGTGGGGGGGTGACAGGAAGAAAAGAAGACCTAATATTGAGACAGATTGTCTCAATAAAGGAAGCCATGGCTGTTAGTTTCAAGACTTGAGCATAACTTAATGAAAAAGACAATACTGCTAGGAATGGGGCGCAATAGATAAACACCCTAATATGAGACGCTATTGGTTTGCAAGATCTGAGCAGAGCTGTTAATGATAGGACATTTTGGAGGTCATTAACTCATATAATCACCACATGTTAAAAGTGACTTGATGGCTCATTTAGAAGAAGTAGCTGTATTAATCTGTGCAAGCATATCAGGCAAAAACAAAAGAAGAATTTTTAAGAAGATGAAAGTGTTGTGGCATCTTAAAGACTGACTTATAAAAATATAATCGTTATTCTTTAAGGTGCCACAACACTTTTGTCTCTTTTAAAATTCTTTTATTTTTGCTTGATAGCACGTAACATATTTTTTCTTAATTACCAGATAATTTATATTGTGACAAGATGGGTGGAATTGTTGAAACTACGATAGGATATAGGCACGAAAGCTCTACTAACATTGAGTAAGATCATCCCCAGCTATAAAGCAAAAAATAGTATTTTCACATCTTAAAAGCACACTATCATATATTCCCCTGCCATTTTATAGTTGAGGAAAGTGCAAGAACCCTGCACCACATCTAGAAAAATTTAACCTAAATGTTTGATTGAAATTGAATGAGAATATATTTCACTGAATGAAAATGGTTGACAAAAATGCAGAACAAATTCTAAACATCTTTTTTGCAAGGAATAGAGTAGTCTCTCCATTTCCTACATAGCATATCACTATGCTACATCTGACACTACGCTATATCTTAGTGATTCCTTTCCTACGTCAGACTTTTTATTTTGGGTCCAACATAACACTCAAAACTTTTAAAAAGCAAAATTCTCCCATTAAAATGTAACCCAAAGCCACCTTGTTTTTAAAGTTCACGCTTCATTTTCTTCTCTGTTCAAGACAATTCAGTTGTTGCCACCCAAGAGAAGTTAAAAATAAATGTCTGTCTGGTTTTCATGCCACCTGGCAGTGTTTTCTGGAATCCTTCTTTAAAACTCCTTCTCTATTCCTTTTTTGTTCACACCTGCCTTCTGCCAGCTAAATAGACACAAGGTTTAGGAAGCAAGGTAAATTGCATATGCATGGCATGGAATGAGAAAGGATATGGAAGATAATCAGAACCAGAGCTTGGAAAAGTTACTGTTTTAAACTTCAGCTGGCTGGGGAATTCGAGGATCAAGTATTCCAATCTTTTACCAGGACAAGCCTGACATAGAAGCCATTACAGGGTTCAGCTTTGTCAGATGTTCTGTTGTGGCCTTTTTATGCTTGTTCAAGACTCTTAGTGCAGATTTGTCTGATCATATCAGAGTCTGAAATAACAAGTTTCTTGGAATTAAATTCCTTTTCAAAACACAGGCATATAGTAATTGCAGTAAATTCCAAGTGTGATGCAATATTAATTTTTATGTCATAAACTGCAACTTGTTTTAGTTACACACACACACACACATATATATACACACACACACACACATATATACACACACACATATATACATACATACCTGTAATCAATCCCAATCAATTTTATGGCTAGCTTAAATTATCGGCTCAGTGAAAGCGAATTCTCAGTCCTGGTACACTCCATCTATTTATAAAATGTGGACAATCAGTCCACATTCTTGAGAATTCCCAGACACAGAAAGGATTCGGGTTAAGTTAGTGAAGTTTATCTAAAAGATTAGTTTAAAGAGAAATAAGAAAAGTTCAACAGTCACAACCAAGAAGGTAGATCTCTTACGTAAGAAGGTGGTGCTCACCTTCAAGAAAAAGCCCCAGACTGAAGATGAGACAATAAGACTTCCTCACCCATAATTTTTATTTTAGAATAGTTATACTTAATTATTCTAAAATTTAGATAACTATTAACCCTTACTGCTATGTACGCCTTTCTTTTCCAGTAAATGAAGCCTTTTCCAGTAGAGTGAGGCATTCTTTCTTATGGTCACTTGTTTTTCCTCATTTGGGTGAGATGTTTCCCCAGACGCACCAGTGAATTCAAACTACCTACTTAACTAGACTTGTTTGTGATAATTAATCTAAATATAAGCTTGTTGCACTATCAACTACTCCTCCATTTTAGTTCCTCTTGTATGCTCTGACTTGACTTACATCTGTACCAGGACACAGCCTTTCCCTGATAGTTAATATAAAAACTGTGCTTGATAGAAAGCTTAGCACCAATTTATCCACTACATAACCCATTAAATGGCCATTAACCTTATCAATAAGCAGTAACTAGAGGTGCTTAACCTTATGTACAGCTTTCCTCCTACTCGTTCAAGGGGATTAAGCCTTGGATTTAATCTGTTCTGTTCTTTTGGGAAAGTAGGAGCAAATCTGTTTTAGCAAAAACTCAACTTCATATCCTAAGGAAAATTTGTGATGATAGCTGACTTCAACAATATTAGTCTGAATATTTGTTTCAGGTGTAGAAAATACCTGTTCATGTTATGCTGTTGCAAGGACATGAGACAGTTGGCTAATGGATGTTATACTGCTAAAACAATATTTTCATAATGGCTATCCATTCCACAGGCTCTGGAAAACACAATAGGAAATATAATAAGTGAAAATGGAAAGACACTTTAATGTTTCTAAAGTGACTAGCTGGGGACTTAGATGGTCTCTTCACAGATGACACATCTTCTAAATGGGAATATTGTGAAGGAACTGAAAAAGACAAATGGATATTTCTTCAGTTCTCTTTGGACACAAGAGATTTGTTTTGAATCCATTAAAATACATTTTGCTTTTACCACAAGCCTGAAACAAAGAACTGCCCTTGATGTGTTGAGAAGAGCTAGAAGGGGACCGTGAACTTATTAAGTCCCAAAGCCCTTAACCAACAAGTTTCAAAGATTAAATAAAAATACTACCTTTCACTCTGCCCCATTGCTTTTTATTAATTCATGCTCTATATCCATATCTTTCTTCTTACACTGAGCAATTCTAAAAAGTCTTAATAGAAAATTTCAAATATGTCCAAAAGCTGACATGGTTTTTGTATTTTTTAAAGATCAGGCATAGAAGCTATTTGTCTTTTTCAGTATCATTATCATTCCAATTTCTGAATACTGTAATGATTTCGAGTAGTCTACACTCTAACTCATAAATTATGTGTAAATGCTCTCCTAAAACTCTTTAAAGGCAGAAACAAACAAGATGCCTCCTTCACAATTAGAAAGTGGTAAAACCTGATCACTCAAAATATTTATTACTTCAAAGCTTCCTTGTGAGCTCTGAACAACTTACAAAACAAATTTATTTCCCATGAGCAACCACCTGACAAAAGCGAATGGATTTGAAGGTTCTGCACCTTCAATAAACACTAAGGAAACTTCGAATTACAAAGCTGTTTCTACTAAAAGACTGTGTTCTAGCTTTCAATGAGTCTTCCTCACCTGCTGAAACCCATAAAGATCTAGAGACACTTTAAACCTCTGTTTCATTATTTGCTTTTCCCTATCTTCCAAAAAAAGAACAAGAGCTCTGCTAAGTCTAAATGAGTAGGATTCATTTATTACTCTAGTTAAGAAAACTATTTTTCATCGTTTGTTAATGGTTCAAGGGATGAACACCTGAAGGTGACGGAAGCCCAGTCAGTTGCAAGATGAGAAAATGTTGGCATATTTATTTAATTTATTTATTTATATGCCGCCCACACTACCCAAAGGTCTCTGGGCGGCTTACAATAATTTAACTATAGTAAAAAGATAAAAAGATAAAACAATTAAAATACAATTAAAAATACAGTGCTCTAAAAATTGCCATCAGGACCCACAGTTGATATTATTTCAATTAAAAACCTTCTGGAACAGGAAGGTTTTGACCTGGTGCCAAAAAGTCATCAACGTTGGCGCCAGACAAATTTCCCTCCGGAGGGTGTTCCATAGTCTGGGGGCAGCTGCCAAAAAGGCCCTTTGTCTACAAGCCATCCCTCTTACCTCCTTGAGGGATGGCTCTTTCAGGAGGGCCCCCTGGCTAGATCTTAATTGCCGGAGAGGTTCATATGGAAGGAGGCGGTCCTTCAGGTATCCAGGGCCCAAGCTGTTTAGGGCTTTATACGTCAAAACAAGCACTTTGAATTGGGCCCGGGCAGTGACTGATAGCCAATGTAATTTAAACAGAATCGGCCTGATGTATTCCCTAGCGGCCCCACCACTCACCAGCCGCGCAGCTCGATTCTGAACCAGTTGCAGTTGCCGGACCGTCTTCAAAGGCAGCCCCACGTACAGCGCATTGCAGTGATCTATACGGGATGTTACCAGTGCATGTGTAACTGTCATGAGACTCTGCTCGTCCAGGTAGGGTCGTAGCTGGTATAATTTCTGCAGCTGAAGGAAGGCGCCCCTGGTCACCAAGTCCACCTGGGCTTCTAGAGTTAGACCGGGGTTTAGGAGCACCCCCTGGCTTCAGACCCTTTCCCTTAGGGGGAGTGCAATCCCATTCAGGGCAGGGAAATGGCCCTCTAGCCTGTCCCACTAAGCACCCACTAACAGCACTTCCGTCTTGTCTGGATTGAGTTTCAATTTATTAACCCTCTTCCAGTCCATTATCAGGTCCAGACACAAGTTCAGTACAGAAACCGCCTCACCTGGATTGGTGGAAAATGAGAGGTAGAACTGAGTGTTGTCAGCATATTGCTCTCAGCCCAAACCTCCTGATGACCTCTCCCAGCAGCTCCATGTAGATGTTAAACAGCATGGGGGACAGTATCAAGCCCTGAGGAACTCCATGACATAAACGCCATGGGGCAGAGCAACTTTCCCCCAGCACCACCTTCTGGACACGGTCAGCCAGGAAGGAGTGGAACCACCGTAAAGCGGTGCCCCTGACTCCCAACCCAGCCAGCCTATCCAGAAGGACACCATGGTCGATGGTGTCGAAAGCTGCTGAGAGGTCCAGGAGTATCAACAGGGTCACACTCCCCCTGTCTCTCTCCCAGCAAAGGTCATCGTACAGGGCGACCAAGGCAGTCAAGGTACCAAAGCCCGGCCTGAAACCCAATTGAAATGGATCCAGAAAATCCGTTTCATCCAGCAGTGCCTGGAGTTGCCCGGCCACAACCCGCTCCAACACCTTGCCCAAATAAGGGAGGTTCGCCACTGGTCGGTAGTTAATCACCAGGCTTGGGTCCAGGTTAGGCTTTTTAAGGAGTGGCTTATATGAAATATAATTGACTTATATGAAATAAGTCAATCTCTGAAATACATGTCCACTTAAACTACAACCATAAATGTGTGTAACGGTTGATAGTTGTCCCATTGGTAAAACCTGAAATAGCTCATTTTAGTAGTATTGGTTCAAATAAGGCATCAATCTTTGCATTTCACCAATGAAGAGTTAAGTGTGGGCTCATTTTCTTTGAGACACAATCTGTTTAGATTTAATGAAATCACTTCTGGTATACATTTCACTGATGAAGCTGAGCAAAGTCAGATGTGATTCCCACCTGTTTGTTTACTTACCCCGAGTTTCATTTTTGCTTGTCTCAGTAATGTGTACCTTTGAAAACAAGCCCATTTTACAAGGTTACAGCACTAAAGAGAACTTAGCTTCTTGGGGACAAATGTCACCCTCTCTTATGCTGGTGCAAATCAATGGCATTACATCTATGTAGCTGACAGAGTAATTTGCCCTTGAGGACTTGGTTCAGCTGGAAATGTTTTGCAGCTTCCCTGCTGATGTCTAAAACAAAATCAACAAACTCAAGTAGCATGCTTAGTTTATTTCAGTATTCCTTTCACAAGTGTTAACTTAAAGCTTGCTTATAAATATACATGTTGGCATCCATAAAGGCAATAGAAATTCAATCTTTCCTCTTTTTTTGCATACTGCAGATATATGAAAAACCTTGTGTGCAACTTCATAATCAAGGTATCTGGAGATCTGTACAGTGCAGAGGCAACAATTGGATTTCAAGGAGAAAGATAGGAGAGCAAAGGTTGCCAGCAAGATTTCTTGTATAGCCCTGAAATTACTGCTCTTGTATAGCCCTTCACTTTGTAAGACTACCCGTTTACCTTTTTCTGTTTTTGAAGCATATTTCTGACTTATAGAAATCCTAAGAAAATGGACATTTTACAGTGTATAAATTACTGAACATTTACAATTTCAATAACAAAGAAGGCCTATATTCTTTTGAATGCTAAGGTCTGGTTTCTATACAACTTAAGTACATTTTATTTTCTACAATAGAAATGAATGTCTTAAGCTCACAAAAGTCAGAAGGATTTGGAAACGAGGGCCTAGTAGCCTGGTAGACTTGTTTATTTTTCACATACTTGTTTAATTTAATTTATTTTTTCAGTTCAGTCCACAGAAGATTATTTTGTAGGTGACACCATGTACAACTGCCTGTACCATGTACAGTCCACATATTGTATATAATTTATCCAAGTGTTACTTTGCTGTCACAGAATTTAGAATTTTTATTGGAGGAGGCATCATACCATCAAAACGTAATCACCCTCAATGTGTCATCACCATTTTGTATGGGCTATGTGCTGTCCAGTTGTGTCTGACTTATAGGGTTCTCAAGATAAGTGAGATATTTAAAGACTGTTTGTTACCAGAGACACCCTGTCCCCACTGAGTTCCACGGTGGAGTGAGGATATCAACCCAGGTCTCCTGAATCCTAGTCCCTCACCTTCACCACACTGTCCATCACTCTATCCACACCACACAGTTAGAGAGAGGCTATGTGTAGTCTAATGGCAGAGCATTTGCTTTGCAGGCAAAACATCCCAAATTTTGTCCTTACCTCCACTTACCTCCACTTACCGCCACGTGGTGGCGCTGCGGGTTAAACCGCTGAAGCCTCTGTGCTGCAAGGTCAGAAGACCTGCAGTCGTAAGATTGAATCCACGCAACGGAGTGAGCCCCTGTCACTTGTCCCAGCTCCCGCCAACCTAGCGGTTTGAAAGCATGCAAAATGCAAAAATACAAGTAGCTAAATAGGTACCACCTCGGTGGGAAGGTAAATGGCGTTCCGTGTCTAGTCACGCTGGCCACATGACCACGGAGGATTGTCTGCGGACAAACGCTAGCTCTATGGGTTGGAAACGGAGATGAGCACCGCCGCCTAGAGTCGGACACAACTGGACAAATTGTCAAGGGGAACCTTTACCTTTACCTTACCACTTACAATAATTAGGTAGCAGACAACATGGAATATTTTCTCTTTCAAGACCCTGAAGAGCCACTGTCAGTATAGTCAGTAGTTGGGTAGACAGACAAACGGGTCTTATGGCTTGATAAGAAGCCCAATTCCTATCAAGCCACAAGACCTGTTTGTCCAAATGAATTTTAGGCCCATAAAAATGGATAAGGAGAACCAGAAAGGTCTTTTAAAATTATTTGTCTTGCCTACTTCAGTATTAGAAATCATCTGGATTCAGTGACTTGCCACATAAATAGGGTTATATGATATGTGAGGTTGAGTTTGAAGATGGTTTGAAAACTTCAATTAGTGTACAATGGAGTGCAATATTTGTAATAGAGGCAGGCTTCTCATTGGTGGTGAAACATCTGCAGTCTGTTCATGGAGCTACTTCAAATTTCTGGTGCTCAGCTTTCGAAGTTCTTTTCTGTTTGAGACCAAAGTATCTGATGGACCTCATAGCTTCTCTTTATTAGTATACCTGTTGTGGAGATCGCCCTTGTGGCTGTGTTTGTTGTGGCCCTCACAAAGGTTCTCTCCCTCTAGATTTCCCTCGCTGTCACCAGGTATTATTTTCTTAATACCACCTCTGAGTATTAGACACATATGCTGCCACATGCAAGGCTTATTGAACTACAGAATCAGTTGTTTTGAATAACATTTTATTATTAATCATTTCACAAAGTAAATCACGTAGTCACTGTAACAGGGGTTGGATTAAGTTTGGATAGGACGGGACATATATTCAGGCTTGTGTTATGTATTTTCAATCACTTAATATCTATATTATTCTAGGTGTTCTCATTCCTGCTTGTTCATTCTAATACCCTTGTTCTTAATTCACTTTCCTAACTCTCTATTCAGATCACTCTAATTCTTCTCTTCTCTCTAAGCTCCAACTTCTCAACTTTCTCTCTCAGGTTCCAACTGTCTAACTGTCCCCTTGGTTCCACCCCTCCTGCTCTATCCTTGGCTCTTCCCTCTAGAGCTCCTGTGACTGACAGGCAGAAATGACGTCACCTGTAGGCATTTCGCCACACCTGTCAACTGATGTCATCTTTGATCACAGGTCTTCCATAACTGGGGCACGATCAGCCAAGACGATTCTTGCTATTGAAAATGGTAAGGATCTACTTGGTTGATAAATTATGGAATTCCAGTTATGGAATTATCTTTCCAGGATACTAGAATGGCTCCAAAATTGATGTCATTTTAACCTTGAGCAAATACTTTTTACTCTACTAGGCATTTTAATTCTGAATTTTATCACCAATAATTGGTTTCCATATTGTTCTTATGTCTGTTGCTGATATTGTTTATTATTATTTCATTGTTTAGTATATTTATCATGTTTCACAAGCATTGTAATACCTGCCTGCCTGCCTGCCTACCTACCTACTGAAATTACTTTTTCCACTCGTTTCCAAATAACCTTCAATAAAGACCCACATAGCAGGTGGTTGCACACAATAAGCTAGCTACACAGAGACAGCCTAAGAAGAATACTGTGGCTATTTATGCAGATCATCAACCTTCATTTGCAAGTCTTAAGCTTTATGGGCTGGGTGTCTTTCACTTGTTCTTCGGAAAAGGCCAAATGATGGAATTGTTCTGTAAGCCAACAGGCTAATGAGGAGCCAGAATCATGCAATCAGCAGGACACTGGCAATTATAGCCTTATTCAGATCTGGCAAAACTTATTCTGATAATGTAATGGGGATCTATGGCAGGGCTGTATTCAGTCACCCACCCTTGACTTCTGTATGTTCAGCCAAACCTCTATGTAAATCTGTAAGTTATACTCTGTAAGTTAGACTCGCATGAGCTTTGTTGAGAGGCTTAGCTGAATATGCAGTGATCCAGGGAGTGGCCAGTAAGCATGAGTTCATTCTCTTTCCTCCATGTGTTTCACTGCACATGGTTCACTGTCTGAATAGGCCTATAATTGCAGAATTCAATTTGCCTGTATAGATCTTGGCCTTTCCCCTTACAGAATTCAGGTTTTGATTTGCCCTGTAAGTTTCTCTACTCATAATTAACTACTCTTTGTCACTTGCATTCGTTATTACAAAACATGTGCAATTAAAAAGTCTGTGTTACTCAATTTATTTTCAGTAGGCAGCCAAAATGGGACGTGATTACATGTAAGTCCTAATTAACATTTCTGGTCATTATGCTGGTCAGTACGTCCAAGTGTGAGAAACCATTCAAGATTCTCTGGCCTTCAGAACAGAAATAATTCAACTCCCCACTGCAAATCCTTCATAATTAGGTTATATTTTTGTCTTTTAATCTCCTACTCTGAGAGTTATTAGTGATTTAGAGCTGAACCACATCATATATAATAATTTAGCTTATCAGGCTTTAAAAGAACATTTGTTTTGTTTGGAATCTTGAGAGACCCTGTTTGAGCTTAAAATTGTATGAGATAAGTAGCAGTGCAGAGGGATGATGTAATTTCATTTTTATTATGTATCATTTCTTAACCCATTAATAAGGCCCAAGCTGTCAATCTAGTGAACCACTGAAATATCTGAAAATGATATGCACAAATCTTGGGGAATGACTAAGTCAGAATGACTTTATGGGTTGGGCCAATGATCAGAACCATTTTAATACCTTCAAATGCCATGGAGGCTTAGCCCATAAAGAAGAAGAGAGTTCATGCCGTCTGATCTCCTTCAATGTTGATCTAAAAGCTGTAACATAGTAAAGATCTTGTTTTGAAATAAGTTCTCTGAATTTAATCAGGAATTGATCTGTTAATCTTATGGAGGGAATGTATGCATATGTCATGTATACTGAAGCCTGCAGTCCTAAATTTCTCACAATGAATTCAGTGGGACTTATCCTTTATATATAGTATTGTTTTGTTACATGGCTTGTAAATCCATCTGTTTCTTATCATTCGAATGTTCAACATTTAATGAGTTGAAACTGCAGGTATATGTGAAATTATTATTATTATTATTATTATTATTATTATTATTATTATTATTATTATTATTATGGTGGTGGTGGTGGTGGTGGTTTTTGTTGTTGTTACTGTTACTGTTGTTGTTACTGTTGTTACTGTTGTTGTTGTTGTTGTTGTTGTTGTTGTTGTTATTATTATTATTATTATTATTATTATTATTATTATTATTATTATTATTATTATTATTAAGTCCTATCCATGGTACTTAAATAGCATGCACCCACACAATATGTGTTCATACACACACAGTCTCTTGACATACATTGCATGCATGTTTGATATACCAAAATGCTACAGTCAGAATTATATTGGAGTTATACAGCACTGAAGGGCAAAATAGCACACCCAAGAGCTGTGTGCTATTTTCTGTGTTGTCTACCTCATGCTAGGTTGTGCCCTGGTTGCACAATTGATCATGTGACCAGACAGTGACAGACAACACACAAAATGCAAAAAAACTGTTCTGCAATTGCCTTTCTATAAAATCCAACAGGAATCTGGTTACATACTTTCACACTATATCATATAATATGTCATGCAGGAGAGGAGTAATGAGTAAGTTGGCTTAGCTCTTTCCAGATGGTGGATGAACTTATATTTCTTCAATAATAATAATAATAATAATAATAATAATAATAATAATAATAATAATAATAATAATAATAATAATAATAATAATAATAATAATAATAATAATAATAATAATAAAGTAACCATTATATTTCTTCAGTGTTACTCTCTGTAAGATATGATAACAGGCCATTTCCCCAATGTGACTCTAGATTGTGGTGCCACAGAGATTTTCCAGCTACACGTCCCAACACTTGTAGTGGTTAGCAATATAGATGGGGGCTAGTGGGAGTTGGAGCCCAACAGCCTCTGAAGGCACCAGTTTCCCACCCCAACTGTAGCTGATCTGCCTGATGAGGAAAATCCTGCAACAGAAGGGGGTCTCTTAAACTACAACTCTTTATATGCTTAACTGGGAGTAAGTATTACAGATATCAACAGAGCTTACTTTTAAGTAAATAAATTTAGGATTGAGCTACTTGAGACTAAATTGGCCATCCACAGATGAGCAAAAAGTCTGAATAAATTAGCATGTCATGTGTATCTTCGACAGAGTTCCATATTGGACAAGGACTTTAATCAATCACTGCTAAAGAACAAATGCAGAAGGATAAGATGGATTGTGCAAAGGATTATTGTGCTGCATTCCAAATACCACACACTTACTGACAATCATTTGGTGAGTAAGTGGCGGGGGGAGAAGTCCTGATGATTTAGCCAGTGCTACTTCAGCTTAGGCTTTTTTTTAGAAAAACCCACATGGAGGCAGAAGGATGCAGGCACCCTGCAGATGATGCAAACCCATTATGAATTAACAATCATCTAATTCATGGGAAAATAGAAAGCACAATCCCCTTAATCCATTCTATTAAAAATGTGGTTAACATGAAGGTCAAGGATAAGGACACATACTGCAATTAACAGCTCCTCAATCTAGCAATAGGCAAGTAAACATAAGACAAGTTTAATAATGAGCAAATCCTTTGATACCAAGAGCATATTTATAGAACAGCAATTTACATAACTCTGTAGGGATCCTATTTTTATTTCTTGGTATACCTTGCAATGCACTTCTGTAGACAGGTTTTAGGAAGAATTTGCTTTTTCCTCCCACTTATTTCTTTAGACTTCTTTCTGATCTTCACACTACTTGAAAGCTTTAATGTGGCTTCTCTGTTGTGTGCTACATAGTACTTAGCATTGCTCTGTGATCCACTCTGTGAGGATAAAAATGGATCTGAAACAATGCAGATTATTAGCACTCCTATGATTTGCGCTTTGAAGGGATGTTTTAAAGAAGAGCCGATGTAGCGAGTGCACCAGATAGATATTTTCCTTTTCAAGTGCAGGTATTCTAGAAAGTTGACCTCCAGTCTTTTGTTTAGTCATAGGGCTGGTGATAAGAGCACTATATGCTGGTATGAATAGCATGAATACCGAGGCTTGAATTCTGTAGGCTGATACCTTTTTGGTGAATGTGTCTTTCAGCTCTATTTTTATCAGAAAGTAGATAAGCCTAGAAGAACGTCTTATTCTGTCAGCTATGTATTTTAACATCTACGCATTAAATTATTCTATGCACTAATATAAGGCTCTGACAACATTGTGTGTAAGCAAAGTCAAGGTACTTCCTGTGGCTGTGCTAATTTTTCCCAAGAACTAAATTAACATTTAATTAAAGTTCGTAAGTAAGAGTTGAAGAAGACTATGCAGAAAAGGCCATTTTCCTCCAGCTATGGCAAATAGTTATTATACAACTCAGCCTTCATCATTTTGACATGACAGTGTGGCTAATTTAACCATGTTTACTCAAATCCAAAGGTGTGGAGGTCAAATTTTTACACATTGTAGACATGGGAAATAGTGATATTAAAAATATAATCTAGCATAGACACTGAACTACAAAGAGAATATGAGAGATACTTGACCAAGGAGGTTAAACCCAATTCCCTTAAAGCACAGGTTCCCAACCTGTGGGTTACAACCCCCAAGGGGGTTGCAAAGTATTTTCTGGGGGTGTCACCATAGTTTTCATGGAAGGGGGACATGTAACCCACAACGTGCATCCTCCTCCCCGATTCCCTTCTGCATGCACCCAGCATCCCTTGTTTGTACACCCCAAAGTCAGTTCTCTTCACTCCCCACTATGGGGTGCCCCTAGGCAGCAGCTCCTCCTTGGCTCTGCTGGCTGGCTTGCACAGGGGACCAGGAGGGGGAGGAGCAGGAGGCAGGAACCAGCCTCAGCCCCTATGAGCCAGGTTGGCTGTGGCAGGGGTTGAGAGGTGAAGAGGCAATGCCAAACTGGAGGGAGATTGGAAAAAATGCTGGTGGAGGAGGAAAAGGCCATCACTGAAGCATCTTATGGAGAATGGCTGAGGAGGTAGCAGTGGTGGAGATAATGCTTGAAGTGAGGACAGAAAGGGCAATGGTTCCCTTCCTGAGAGAAAACTCACTCTCCCCCAGTAAAACCTAATTTTAACCCACCCTTGTTACTTCCACCTCTCAAAGCCTATTGAGGGACTGTTTGGGCATGGGAGTGGCTTTAACAAACACTCAGCTGTGAAGTTTGAAGCTGGTTGCCCAGATGCAAGTACAACCATTGCATTAAATATCAGGTTAGAAATATATTCTGAAACATCTATTGCTAATGTTCTTTCTCTGTCCCATTAAAAATGCCTTTTAATACAAAAGTGCAAAAAAAGTAGTAGCTTAAAAACAAATAAATCAATCATAGTTTGCAGAGCATATTGTACATTCTTCCACGTCCATCACTTTGGGAAGTATGGGACTCCTCAGGGTAACAGGAAAGCAGTCTCTGAGATTTTTTTTAAAAAATTATTTTTATTTTTATTTTGCCCTTAGTAGACATGTTTTTAAAAGTAAAAAATACAGATTTAAAAGGGGGAGAGATGACACTAAAAAAAGGATGGATTTCATTAAAAAGGTGGAAATAATAATCTAGGACATAACAAACTTGGCATAAGGAAAAGAAGGAGTAGACTGAACAAACAATAAAACATGAGGGCATATTATGCATCTCTGGAAATGCATGGGAAGTTACATTCTTTACTTTTACAAGGCCATATAAAACAGACAAACACGGCTATCTCTTCCAAAACTGCATATGAAACAGAGATACTATTTCACTGATTATCCCAGAAAGAGTTTGTTTTGTTTTGTTTTTATTAAAAAAAACACTGTTTTATTAAAAACAAAACAAAAAAAAACACAGCCTCCAGACTCTTGTACTTTATAAAGTCTAAAGAGAAATTCAGTTTCTTATCAGTGATTATCTACAGTGAGGTTGGCAGTCTGGATGATGTGCAAGAGCCATCTGCATGAAGCAGTGCCTCTATATGTGAGGATATGGCACTTCCATGGGCACTGAGATCTCAACTCCCATTATTGTGCAAACCACACTAACCTCACAAAAGGAAGCAAGCTCATAAAGTGGAAGCCCAACTGGCCTACTCAGGTAACTCTACACAGTTATAGAGTCAGTTAAGTGGGGCCCAACTGCACCTCAGAAAGGTCTCTGATGGGGTTCATTGCTGCTATGTAGAAAACATTCAAGTTAAAGACTGGAGAAGTCACTCAGTATAGTTGACCACCAGGCAGACATCTTCACAAGGTATACATATAACAAGCAAGGGTGAAGACAATATGTATGCAGAAGCAAAAGCTGGCTTAACTGATTTAGGAACATGGGGATCATAAACAGGGGTACTCTTGCATCTTTAAATGGAGATAAAAATTCTCATACACCAGCTGAACAATTATGGCCAGCTCCTTCGGCAAGTGACTTTGAAGGGAGGTCCCTTGTTATTCTAGAAAGATACTATTCATATTTATAGATTCTTACAGTCCTGTTCCTCTCTCTCTCTCGAAGAAAGAAAGAAAGAAAGAAAGAAAGAAAGAAAGAAAGAAAGAAAGAAAGAAAGAAAGAAAGAGAAGAGAGAGAGAGAGAGAGAGAGAGAAAGAAAGAAAGAAAGAAAGAAAGAAAGAAAGAAAGTTATCTGTTGGAATGGAGTGGACAAACATTGCAATTTTACTAGTCTTCCTTCTTCCATGGCTCCAAAAACATGCTTGGCACTATAAAATGAGTATCAGCAGAGCCAAGGAAAATCTTGGCAGTATTGTTTTGGCAATCTTGAAAGTTATAAATAATAAACCATCTGCACCAAATTTACCACCCCAACCCCAGATGACAGCAGGGCTGCTGGAAAAACTAGAAAGAGCAAAGTAAGTACAAACTGGAAAGCATGAGTTGCTTCTATATTACAGAAAATCTTTGATGTGTCATGGTAGCTTAACACAGAACTTTTTATTAAAAATGCTCTGTAGAGTATATTTAATGTAAAGGCATGCTGTAGCTGGTATTCTACTATCTGAAATTATTCGGAGAGACTGAAAATTGAAGAAAACAATTTCTGCAACTACTGGACATAAGGTAAATCATATATTTCCAAAACTTATCATATACATATTTAAGGATATTTTGTCAGGGCATGTGGAAGATGCTGACTGAGGGACAGACTGGAGAAGCCAGATACCCTACTCCAATTGGGTGGGAAAGGAGAGAGAAATTGATATGCAAGGGAATGAGGTCAGAAAAGGTCTGAAGGAAATGAGGCAAAAGACTTGTGTAACCAGACATTTGTTAATAGGGAGAGGTGGTCAGTCAGAAAGGAAAGGGTTACAGTAAGGCAAAGATATAGAAATTCTATCTAGAAGCCAGTAGGCCTATTAGTTTCCACAGAGAAAAATTCCACATATTATTTTTTTTCCTAGGAGCTGTGTCCCTGTTTCTGCTCAGCCTTTCAAGGTGGAATTCAGGTGTCTTTCCTGTCAGTGTCTTGCAGCCTCCTCCACCTATCCTTTTCTCAGCTTTTCACAAAGAGATGCCTGTCACAGAAGACAAAA
This sequence comes from Intellagama lesueurii, assembly GCA_037013535.1. Taxonomy (NCBI): domain Eukaryota; kingdom Metazoa; phylum Chordata; class Lepidosauria; order Squamata; family Agamidae; genus Intellagama; species Intellagama lesueurii. The sequence goes on along the minus strand of JBAJHW010000003.1, from coordinate 48,832,143 downwards.
AAGCAGCCCCCCCTTACCTTTGGTAGGTAATTGGATGCTGAATGGAAAGACAAAAAGTATCTCTCATATCTGTTGGGAAGTGCACCTGTTTTATAACATCTTCTGTACCCTTCCTCTGACTTTGGCTGTACTGTTATATTAATTACCAAATGACTGGATGCTGTAGGATGCTTAGTGCTTGTTCCATGGTAATGAATATACCTTCCAATTCACTTTAAAATTCTTCCAATTTCAGACTGCTAACTATAGAGCAAGAAGTACAGAGCAATTTCTAGGATGAGGCACTAATTAAATACCAGCCTTGAAAGGTGTTCCTTTCTTATTCATCCTTAAAATTCATTCTCTCCTACTATACATGTGTCAAAACATGTCAAAGAGTATAAGCCTGGTCTCTGGAGATCATTCCAAACCTTGCCTCCATTAATCTTACATCATCTCCTTTATAGGATGATTGTGGTATTTTTATATTAACTTTTACACCTTTATTTTTCCTCATAGGTGTAGATTGGGTTTGCTTTTTCAGCCAAGTGGAAATTCATTTGGATTTTCTCTGATGGCAAATTTCACAGATTTCCATACTATCTCAGAGACACATTGGCATGTGCACACTTTTTCCTCTGCTGAAAATAAGGCCTTTGCCAAACTAGTAATGACCATCATCCAGAGATATGTAAATATACTGCCAAGGAAGTATGTAAGCGTCTCTGCATATGATAATCTTCATTAAAGCACAGAAAGTAGATTAAAACCAAAAATAAATTCCCAATAGTATAAGAAAACACCTTGCCCTAAAACAAAACTTTAAACATGTATACCAATGTGGCAATGATCCCAAATATGTTTATATGGGATTATGTCCTATACAGAATGGAAATCTGAGAAAACATGTATAGGATTGTACCATATGTGTTCTTTGGGGGGGGGGGGGGAAGAATTTCTATAATTATTTTATGTTGGTTTCAGAACTTGGAAGTAATGAGTTATAAGTAATATAGTTATATTCTCATTTTTTTTATTAGGTTATATTCCAAAACTGATGTAACAAGCAGGAATGAAGCCACTTTACTGCTGTAATGAATAATATTTTCTAGATGCTCCCATAAGTTTCCTTTTAAAGTAATTTTCAAGGCATTTTGACAGGAAATATGTCATCTTCTCATCCATCCAAAGGTGATTTTAAAGGAAAAAGGAACTGAATAACAAAAAATAATGAGAAACATTAAGAGTTACTTTTTAATCACTGTTACAGAAATAGTGCTGGATTGCTTTCAACACTGTAAGGAAAGGTGAGAAGAAATTACTTCTGAGCAGTAACTTTCAAAGGTTGTTGGTTTGAAAATTGGTAAAATGCTCAATTATAAAACATACTTTCACATATTTCCCCCTTTTCTTTATGGCTTCATCTTGCCTGTGACTTATTTCTGTGATCCATTTCTCCTGCTATGAATAAATGGTGATATGAGTGTTATTTTGCCACATATTATGTACTTCATTGGATCCAGACTTGGTTGTACCTGGAGCAGACCCAGTGAACTCAAGCAATCTATTCTGACTGTCTGGACTCAGCTCTTTGTACACCCCTCTATACATAAGCTGTCTTCTCATAATGGTGGGGTGGGGTAGAGGCTATCTCTTTCCATAAAGCAGTGCTAGGAGGCAGGAAATATGCAATATTTGGGACCTGAAGAGGCTAGGGATTTAGGATGTATGCCCTTGTCAAATGGCCAGCAAGTGATATTTTGGCAATTAAGCCTGCTCAAAAACTGTCATTATTTCTTTGTTGATGTCTTATACTACAGTCACCTCTTCCTCTTTCACGCACCGTCACTGGCTGTCCATCTGTTTGCTAATGTGAGGGAGGACTACCATACAGGGAAATCTTGTGTGTTGAATATAAACTTTCCTTCATTACCACACTCTTTCCTGAGCATGGAGAAACTCTTGTACACTGATTGAGGAAATAGGCACATGAAATGAAATTTTACGCATATTTCTACTTGGAGGACTCAGGAAAATTCTTCAGCCAGCCAGCACAGGCAGTGGCTGTGCTGGATGGGGGATTCTGGAAGTTCAGGACAAGATAAGACAAAAAACTTCCCTATTTCTCTAGTAATGTAGTTCAAAAATGTCAAATGGACAGGTACAATAGATTAGCTTTGGGCCCTCTCACCCTTGTTTGTTTGTTTGTTTGTCCCCAACAGGAACACACTCCCCCTGTCCAGTTCCTGGTATAAGTTATCCACCAAGGCGACCAAAGCAGTTTCTGTCCCATAACCAGGCCTGAAGCCAGATTGAAATGGATCTAGATCATCTGCCTCATCCAGGAATCCCTGGAGCTGAGAAGCCACACCCACTCCAGCACCTTGCCCAAAAATAGAATATTAGAGACTGGCCAGTAATTATCCAGTACTGTGGGGTCCAAGGAGGTTTTTTTAAAAAATAAATAAATAATGGTCTCCTTCAAGCAAGCTGGGATCCTACCCTGCAGCAAGGAGACATTCACTACCTCTTGGACCCACTTGGACAGTTCCTCTCTGGCAGCTTTTATAAGCCAGGATGGGCAAGGGTCTAGCAGACAAGTGGCAGCCTTCACCGCATTTACAGTACAATTCTAAGGTTTCTTGAGAAGTGTATCTCTCTTGGGTTCTATGAAATTTACTCTCAGGTATGTAGATCTGTCCATTTCATTTTGAAAGTTTGGATTCTAAGATTAAGGAACATTCTTCCTTGGTAAGCACTGTAAACTTTGTTGATTAAGACTGGTAAGTTCAAGAAGTTATTGTTACTTTCTTCTTTATTTTATATGAATTTTATCATAAAATATTAACAGTGGAGAAAGAGCGAGAACTCAAGCATTCAATTTGACATTTGCTTTAGCATTACTCCACCTACTGGAAGCTGAGCTAAACTATGTTCCTGCCATCTCTTCATATGGAATAATATATATCAGCTATATTTAACATATTATAATGATGATCAAGTGTCTGCAGAATATAGGACCATTTTGCATTGAGTGTTAATTAGCAGCATTATCCAATGAGTTGTGTGGGTCAATGAATGGGCTTTGTACCCTCATTTGGAGTGGAAGAGAAAGAAGTAAGGAAATGTGGATGGTTACTTGAACCAACAATAAAGTTTGCAATTGTATTTGTTACCCCAAATGGGTTCCTGTTCTTTATATCCTGGGGAGAGGGACCATGAGAGGAGAGAGAGAGAGCCCAGCCAGACTACTAGACAAGAAAACCATACACCAATAATTTTTGGTTAAGCACTATTCATGTAACATTTATTGATGAGACATAAGACATAGGATATAAGACAAAAGGTACCAAGAGCCTCTCTTTTCATACTTCCCATTCACACAAGATACTCACTCATCCAGAAGGCCCTTCTCTGAGGGTGATCAATCCTCAGAAAGGGTGATGGGGGTCGTTCCAGCGCTGTTCCGAAGCCCACCTGTTTCTTCCTGGGTCATCCTTCTTATAGGTCTTTTCCTTGTGGGCTGTGTTAATGGGCTAAACCTGGGCTGGCACAAGCACACGGGGGGGGGGGGGGCAGACCCTGGCTTCCTGGGCAGATACAATCTGTTGTCATGCAGGAATGCTTCCTTTCACGTGTACAGTTTGTTCCATCTGCCACAGACTTGCCATCAACTAGCCTGCTTCCTCTTTCTTAAGCTTGCTTTCTCCAGTTTTAGTTATATTTGGACTTCTTGCTCCAGTTCACTTCCCTCTTGTCTGGGCACAACAACTGCAAAAATCCAAACCTTTGCCCACACAGCGGTCTCTTATTAATAACGAAACTGTCTCTGTCTGCAACTCGCATATTCTTTTGAAGCTCTGTATTAGGCACACTATCCCATCTTCCCTTGCGATTTCTCCATCTTCTTCTCAGGTCTGGGGTGCTGGTCTTTCTGGAACCCACACACACTCTGTCACACTCTGTCACTCATAACATATTAACCCCACTGAAACACCATAGAGGCAGGGCACTCAAGAGATTTCCTAGGTCTAGTGCCAAACCAAAAGAATGCTAGATGTCCCAACCAAAAAATGTCTCCATTCATTTGGTACGTAAATGCATGCAGGCTGCATGATAGCGTGCAGGATAGGACTGTGTAATAGCAAGATGTCACATCATGCTGCTCACTTCCTCAGCCAACACAAGCAACCAGTTACTGTTTCTCTGGCCGTTCTCCACCATTTTAAAAATTGCAGCTCCTCATTACTCAAGCTGTCCCAGCAGCTCCTACTAGATAACCTTCACCTGGGTAACTTGCCACTAGCAAAATTCCAAGTCCCCAAAATCTTGAAAAAAACATTCAGAAAGGAAGTTTGTTGAAATTTTTGTAGCTGTTCTTGTAAAGAATATATAAAGAAATAGCCGTGTTAGTTTGTGGTAGCATAAAATAACACTATTTTAGTTTGCAGAAGGTTTCTTGGAGTGTAGTCCACTCCATTGGGTGTATTTTAGAGGGTTGATTATTATGCATGCAGTGATGGGTGAGTAGGTAGCAGGTTAATAACCACCATGAAGGTAATTATTACTGTACTTGTATGTTTTCCACCTTGGTTCTCCCGGAGCCTATTAACTACAATCCCACCTCCAACTCAAGGACCTTAATGCTTATCTCTTGTGGACTGAATTGAGACAAAGGCGTTTTATCATAATACATGTGTTAGACACTTCATATGTGCAAGGCTGTCTGTTGCCACCCAACTGCTATTTGTTTATTACCACTGTTTAACTAATGAATGATTTATGGGTTTTGTGAACAATGCTCTTATTCCCACAAAATATATTTTCTACTCACCTAACCAATAATGTGTATAATTTGCCAAATAAGGCAGTGCTATGCGTCTGATGAAGTATGCCACAGACCATGGATCCCAAGGCCAAACAGTACTTACATTCTCAGTGCCCTTTACTTCACATGGCTGTTGCTTGTTCAACTGAATTGCAAGGACACCTTGATGTTTTGCCTCATGAAATCTGATAGCAATAGTACTCAGTGTTTTTCTCTTTGGTTAAACCACCAGATAAATACCGGAGCCTCACAGAAATCCTGTTTCCTCAGATATATAGGCATATTTGAGGCAAAGTGAATAGTACTGTGTCCCACAGTAAACATCTGTGAGGTTTTCTGCATCTGAACCAAATGAGAGGTGAAGAATCTGCAAGATAAGTCAATGTTGTGGCTGTGGAAAGACTTGCTACACCTCTGGTCAGCTGTATCCATTGTGTACTCTGGTCCTTTCTCTTCTAATAACAGAATTTTGCCATGGGAGCATCCTTATTCTATGGTAAATACAACTAAGCCTATTTTGAAGGAGCGGCACACTGCCAAGCTTTCAAACAAGACAGCATAAAATTCATACTTCACAAGCCAAGAGCTATCATCATGGATAAACAACAGACCAGAAGAATCAGGACATCAGATTATGTTACCACTCAGGGTTCTGACCCAGCAGGGGCTAACTGAATTGTTATCCTTTGTACCTGCAGGACCTGTTATTTAGCACTGTAGATCTCACCCTAGATCTTAGATCTCAGTTTTGCCTGTGAACTGCAAGTCTGCTTGATATTTTGGTCCTGGAAGGAATGTCTAGGAAGCTCTACCCCCTGAACAACAAAGAAAACTGTGTTGGAGGCCAGCTTTTTGTTACAATTACTTCTCTTTTGCTTCTACTACTAGTACTAAACTTTCAGGTTAGCTAGCAAGGCAACATTAGCATATAGTGCTTCAGCTGAGAGGCAAAGGGCCTGTCCATATGGGCATATAGTGTGAATTGCTGATGGCACTATTTGGCATGGGGGGAAAAATCCTCATCCGCTTGTGTTTCTATTTAGAATGATCCATCCTTCCTCTTTAACAGTTGTCTCACACCTTTCTGATGCAGGGCTAGGGCATACATTCCTTTTGGCATGATTCAGAGCCCAGCAGGTTTGGGGGAACATATCTTCCGAAGTGAACAATATTTAAATTCACATATGATGTGTGTGTGTGTGTTGGGGGGGGGGTAAACAAGCACAGAAACCCTGAAATGAAGGGAATCAACAGCAAGCATGTGACAGTGATGCTTGAACAGGAAAATTAGAAGGAAGGAGGGGGAGGACGGGGTGATGTAAGTAAAGTTCATCTTCAGCACAGGCCTGGAACTGGGAAGGGGGCAGATGGGAAGAGCAAGAACAAGAACAGCTGACAGGTGATGAGCAGAAGCTGTTAGCCCCTCTGAGCCTCCTTAATGGCATGGCTGACTTCCTGCCTCCCCTGATCAGCTGTGGAGTGGAGGGGACCAGATGAAGAGGTGGCGAACAGCTGAATGAGAGGTGGCTTCCTGCCCTTGTCAATTTTCTGGGAAATGAAGAGCAGTAGAGATGGGCACAAACCACAAAAATAATGGTTTGTGGTGGTTTGTGGTCCGTGGTTACCCATGAATTATCCAAACTTTAAAAAAAAGAACCATGAACCAGTTCAATTTTAAAAAATGTTTGTGCCGGGGGGAGGGAACTAAACCCCCTTCCTATTGTCCCTGTCCCTCCCTATTTGATCCTCCTCCTCCTCCATTGCTGTGTGGGCCCCAATCCAACACCGCACAGTGCTAGATGGCTCATTGGCAGTCCCACAACTTGCCTCCACCCCCTTCCCACTGCCATCGTATCCCTACTTGGCCCTGCCGCTGCCGCCGCCTCCATTGTTGTTCTGGCTGCAGAGTCCCTTAGTTTTTTAACACACTTTTGGGTAGAGTAAGGATTACCTTAGGGGATCAGACTTTATGAGTTGTTTCTTGAGTACCATTACTGCTGACATGGGTATGGGTGGAAGTGCTGGCATAAAAAAGATTAGATGCTTGCTTGTGTGTTTGTTTGTTTGCTTGCTTATTTATTTATTTATTTAACCTTTTAGATACAATTCAACTGGCAATGCCCTCAAGGATAGTCAAATAAGAGAAGTCAATAAATAAGACAGATAGAACTACCAAAATTAAGTCAGGATCTTAAACACAAAATACCACATGTTAAGAAGTTACAATGTAAACTATTAGTTGAGGACCTGATACGTATCTGCCAGAAGAGACAGGTCTTAACCTGGTAGGTAAATGTAGCTAATGACAATGCCAGGTAAAGCTTTCATGTGAGGGTATTCCACAGTCTGGGGTGAGGAAAGTACTATTTGAGAAGACTAAAATGGTTGCCCTATGCCACAAATACAATCCCAAGAGTGTTGAAGCTTCACCTAGGCTTATAACATAAGCTTTATCCTTTCTTTCCCTTCAGTTTATCTATTTAAAATATTTTTAACCCAACTTTCTCTTTAAAAAGGACCCTAGGTGGCTTACAACAATAAACAGACAGCATTAAAGATTAGTAACAACGAGTATACAATACTAAAAGAATCAATGAATACAATACAACACACACACACACAAAAGCAACAGCAAAATATATTCAATGCAGTAAGGTACAATACTCCATTTAAAAAAACCCACTCAGGCAAAGCTTGTCTGAAGAGAAAGGTCTTTGTCTGCTTGCAGAAGGACAGCAAAGATGGGAGCAGCCTGGCTTAGAGTGGGAACGAGTTCCAGAGTCTGAGAGTAGCAACAGAGGAGGCTCTGTCCCATGCCCCCACCAGGCACACCTGTGAAGGTGGCAGGACCAAGAGGAAAACCTCTCCTGATGATCTTAACAATTTAGGAAATCCTGACTTCCCTGTAAGCTGGGCAAAAGCAGTAGAGGTTTGGGACAGAACCAACAGATCTCAATGGAGGGGCGGCAACTCTAACAGTGATTTCCCAGGAGCTAAAATTCCTGATGTAGGATAGTCAGCAGCAGCATTTCTTTTATTAAAGCACCAGGCCTTGAAGCAGAATACATTTGGGTACCATTAAAGAGCAACAAATTGCATATGGATCTCTGCTTCATAAAAGCTGGGAGATGCCTTATGTGAGCCCTAAAGTGTCAGGAAACTAAACAGATTTTGCTAAATGACCTTGGATAACTAGGACTTCATGAGCTTTTAGGTACACTTGAATTTTCTTCTGTCACTGTAAATAAAGTGTCCATAATGGTGTGTTGGAACTAAAGAGTGTTAACTTAATGCTGCTGTGTGTGCTCTCAATAGCCTGAGACAGTTCACTGAAGTTATATTACAATAAATGTTCACATGCATTAAATTCTCATTCTAAATATAACAGCGCGGAGGTTGCTAAAGTGGCACCAAATACTATACGACATTGTCTGAACAATTACAACAGGAAATAAATGGTGTTGGCTTTGAGTGGCATTCTGCTGTTCAAAACTGATGCTTACAAAATGTGATTCTCTAGCCTAGCACAAATGCAAAAAAGTTTCAGTTATTGCAAGTGTCCAGAAACATAAGAATTTTCCATTTCCTAAAATCAACTATTGCTTAGCCTTTACCAGATGCTATGTTATCTGGTAAAGGCTAAGTGATGCTGTGATCTACAAATGAAGTTCCCTCCAAATGCTTGTCCTGGCCACCATTATTAGAAAAGACTTTTTGTGGTATGTTGGGTGAGGAATCATATGTCATACAGCTTCAAGCCACCTTTTGATTAGAGACAAGCAAAAAGCAGGAAGAGAATGAGGAAGTGTTTTCCCTTCTCCAATTCCAGCTAAGAAAAGGTTCACAGCTTACAGATAGGGCTTTTTGGTCTATTAGGTTCTCCTGATGTTGTTGCACTGTTCTAAATCATTTATATTGTTCACGTTGATTTAAAGTCATTTTTCAGATTGTACCAGATCATTTGATACAGGATACAATAGATTTTCTTTTTCACAAATACAACATACTGTATTGTTTATGCATCAATTACATTTTTCTTCCTTTTCTCCCATGAGCTCATGCCAAGCACTGCTTCAGAGTATATATTGCATTTAGACGCAGAGGGTAGCTTTTACAGCTGATATGCTTCATGTGTATTTTTATGCATATATGTGATTTCGTATACATGCTAATAGCAGAGATGAATAAAATTGGCCCATATGTCTTGGAAAGCATACACAGGCTTTACATCAAAGCATGCTGTTGTAGAAGCAAGCTATTGTATAGTTGCAATAGTTATGTAAATGTAGTTTTAGAGAGTGCAGCTTTTTATGTTGGTAGGAACTGTATCTGATTGAATTATCCATTAAACAACTAGTACTAAAATATATTTTGTTCTCTACTACACCATGCTTGCACATCTGGTGGCAGAATCCCTCTTGGCTGAGAGTAGAACTGAAAGTTATTTTGGAAATGCAGAAACCCCACCTGATCTCTGCCAAGGTATCAAGGAACATAAGAACAAAGAGACATTCAAAATGGGGTAGGAATGATGCATAATTACTTTTGGGACCACTGATCTTGTTGTAGAGCTTTGAATTTTGGCTAAAAACCTCTAGCTGCACAGCAAAAGTGCAGGGACTTACAGAGCAGAATTAGCTTCAAGTCTCCCCAGAATAGACCACCACTTACTGTCTCATCAACTAGCACTTACAGTCTCAATAAATTAGTCTGAGACATTGGTAAAAAAGAATAAAAATATTTCATTTACTCACAGTTGAACAGCATACTGTACAAAAAAAGACTGCTTTGCAGCAACAGGCCTCAACAGACTCTCAGACTGCTTCCACCAACTCCTCCAGACAACTGCACACACTGCTAACTGCATACCTACTGTCAGCAGACTAAAAGGGAAGGGAAAAGACACTTAATCAAAGAGGCGTGGATCTGTTCAAAATCAGAGGCAAGAAAGGAAAGATCGGTTAATGCTGGATTGATTGACAGTCACCCCAGCTCAGAAAGGTCCCTCACAGCTAAACCTAATGAAGGCAGCAGACAAGGCTGAAAATAATTCCAACAAATCCTTCCTTGAAATAACTCTCCAGGGCTCCCCTGTCCCTGGTCAGGCTCAATTCTGCGTTCTGTGCCCCATGAGGGAGAAACAAAACTGTTTAAAGAATACTCAAGAGGAAAATTTGGTAGGAGAGAATAAGCAATGGACCAAGGGATAAGCACTCCCTCCAGCTCTCCTACACGAATGCTCTCCAGGCCACATTAGCATTCGATAATTAAGTAATTTAGTTTGGGAATCCCCTGTTTGTTTCATAGTTGTTCCACCCGAGCATATTTTAGTATAATAGCTCTTTGGTTTTTGCCTCAACTGAGCAGTACAGTTGTGGCCTGAATACCGGAGGGCCAATCCAAATGGCAGTCAGCAAACATCCTGATTAGGAGTGGCTGAACTGGTTTGAATAAACTGAGAAGCTGGTCTGAACTAGACACCAGGGAGGAGAACGCCTTTGTTTTCTGAATGAAAACTCTGGGAAGTGCCTGAATTCTCACAAAAGTAGAAATCTAGTTCTTCTGCCCCTTTCTAGTGACTAGAAAATGTACTTTAACTCTGAAACATTCCTGTGAAAATGACATGTAAACTTTCATTTGTTTTCCCATTTTTTGGTGTAACTGTTTTATAACCAGCTGGAAATGGACAGGCTTAGAAAATACAGTTCCTGGCAATTTATTCAGAAAGACAGTAAAGCTTTCACGGCGTGTTAATCTGGGAGTACCAAAAGTACTGGATGCAACACAGACAGTTGCCAAAGCAACTTCTTCAACATGGGCTTCCTTTCACGTGTGTCCTTCTTGACTCAGAATACTAATAGAGTGTTGGCACCATCCAGGTTCTGTGGGAATACCAAAAAGATATTTGAATCCCAATTTTAGCCCAGGAATCATTATGCAGCCCAAGTGCATTGTGCTTTTGACCATCATGCTTACATATTTTATATGGCTAAAATGTGTTGCTTGTGCAGAGCCTTTTAAAAAATAATAGAATGATGTTTTTTCCACTAAGTATTCTTGGGCGAAAGCAGTCTTGAGACAGCTCTGTTGGTTCTCTGTTTAATGACAATAAATATTTCTACTGTATTATTTCACCCTGTCATTAAAATCTTTGGCAAAGCCTGGTAGTCTACAATGAAATACCAGTAGTTACTGAATTTATCCCATAGTTAAGCTGTTTTCAACACATTATTACTTTGAAGAATTTCCATATTTTTCATGTGGAGCCTGTTTGTTTATTTAACTTTCAATTTCATTGCCCTAATTCTCACACTAATTACTAAAATCATAATTAAAAACAAAACAAACCAGAGCCATTTCCTCTGAGCATTAGTATTTTGTAACACATGTTGTGCAGTAAATTTGGTAACTTGTTAATTTTTTTTTTGTTTGCTTGAAAAATTGGGATATTAATCTGAAAACTCTGTTTGCACAGTACCTGAGTAAAATGTTGTCTCCCTGCCCCCTTTGCTCTTGCTTTAGTTTATCTCAAATGTCTTGTTGTTTTATTGATAAATATTGAAATTGAGAGGCAGGTTATATATATCAGAATGGAATAATGGTTTCTTTACTTTTCTTTATTAAATAGTGGCTCCATGTTCAGGCTGGCCTTTAAGCAGTAACTCAGCTCAGGAATGCTGGTGTTTAACTTTTTAGTTTACAAGTTTTAAAATGTTTTTTAAAATAAATAAATAAATAAATGTTCTCTTTCCTTTTCATCTCTTCTGTTCCAGATTCTTCCGCATGAAATCTACTTAGAATGGCAGAGCTGGAAGGGACCCTATGGATCATCAAGTCCAGCCCCTGTCAAGGAGGCACAGTGGGGAATAGAACTCCCAATCTCTGGCTCTGCAGCCAAAGATCTAAACCACTGAGCTATCCAGCAGTTCTCAATAGAAATATTCTATGTATCCAAATTATTATTAAGCTTTTTAACAAGCAGAATGATTGTAAGGAAATCTGATGATAAAAGCTCTTACAGATAGCCAACACAATTCAGTAGGCATGGGCAAAGTATCACTCTTTAAGTGTTGTGCTGCAATTCACATCCGCCCTATGCATTATAGCCAGTGATGAAGAATGCTTTAACACTGTTTTAAATAGGATGAACAGAATCTTAAGGAGTAGTAGAAAAAAGTATATAGGTCTAAGAGTAGGGTTACCAGGTCAGGGTGACCACTACTGTCTTAGGGACGTACTGCGCTTTTCTGAATTTCCAGGCAGGGCTACAGATCTCAGAGCAAGCAGCACTGGAGAAGAAGAAAGTCTGATTTCAGAGTGTGAGATGTCTACCTCCTGGGCACCAATCTCCACCCATTCCAATCTGATGCTAGGGCTCGCTGGCTTAGCACAAATATGCTTGTGTGTGAATTGTGCTTTCTTCCCTGTCAAAGGTTGACTATCTGGCCTCTTTGATATCACAAGGACTTCAGCCATGTGATGTGCCAAGGACCCAACCCCTGGTCACCACTCAAAAATCTCAAGGAATGGGATTCTGCTGAGCTAGAAGCCCTATCTCAAATAGATACTCATCTGGCCCTTGCTCTGAATAATTATTTTCATATTGCCTGGCTATATATGGCCAAGGCAAGTCAAAGATCTAGTGAAAAGGGCTCTATGGACCTTAGGATATTTCTTTTAGTCACTGAGGTCTCTATATTCCTTAGGTTTGTTTCATTTATTAATTTGAAATGTTTAATCTATTCTCTTAGATTAAATGCCTTGTAAGATTTCTGATAGACCACATATTCAATAATTCCTCCAGGCAAGCAAATATTTTATACCTAAAACCAAAACCAAGTTTATCTTGCAATGAGCAATTACTAAACAAAAACAGCTTGATTTACCAAATGTTTATTAAGATGAGCTCATGTTAAACTAAACAGACATTCTTGTTTTCATAAGGAAGTTCTGCTTCTAACAACATGTTCACTATACTCACTATACAACATGTTCACACTATATATTGCATTCATTTTGCATTAGAGCACTTATCATTCATTGTTGGGTCTTTCAGGGTCCTTTGGTAAACCTGAAAATATCTGAATCTTTTGGGATCTTTCATTTGGGTTTTTGTCATTTGGGCTTCTGGCAAGTTAAACACTACAGAACTCTCAAAACTGCTCAACAAAGACAAGGGGACAAGGAAATAGACAATCTAATCCAAAAGCAAACAACACAATGCTGCCTGAGAAATAAAAATATATCATCATCAGACCTATGCAGCACACACTTTACATCATTCATCAACATTCACACCACATCTTCATCAGCATTATATAAATTAAAATCAGCAGCGGCAAGAAACAGTATAGATGAGAAAGAGAAGCATTAGATACATCAGATCATCATCATCATCATCAATTAATGACCATTCACCAAACCTATGTAAGCTGGCACTACTTTATTTTATCACATCACTATCATCACCATCATTATCAAAGCATCAAGTAATCTTTCAGGCACAAGAGAGGATGATGGAATATCAATGAGGCAATTTTGTGTACAGGGATCAAATGGAGGCAGAACGAACATGGAAACACGAATGAGATATGATAAGATTTGTTACCAAATTTTTTGGAATCCCAAATCGTTCCTATTTCAGCGGTATCTGTTGTAAAACCACAAAAGACTCCAAAAATGAAAGAGCGAGCCTTTTTTTGTGGTTTTTCAATTTGTGTTAACCCAAAAGTCCCATCCCTACTAGATACCCTATTTTGTTCAGCATAAATAACAAGAACGATAGTAATAAAAAACCCAAAGCAAAGTATTGTGGCACCTTTAAGACTTAACATATCTCTTTCAGTGTGGCCTTTGTGGCTTACACTCCCTGAATGTAGGGAAGTGAGCTGTGGTCAGAAACAAAGCTCACACTGAAATAGACCTGTTAGTCTTCAAGGAGCCATGACACTTTGCTTTGGGGTTTTGTTTTGTTTTTCTTATACATCTTTGTAGGCATGGTACTCAGAATATGACATAATGTATTTTGCTGAATCATCTTTTAGCCAATTAAATCTAAAGAAGATCCATTCAAATCTTATAGGATGTGAGTTAGTACTTCCCTTTCTTCTGCATAACTAACCAGTGAGTAGAATTCAGGCTCCAATCCAACTACCCACTGTGCATGCATTTAATTGTATCACAAAATGCAACCCTTCAGGAATTCAGCTTTCAAAATAATGTCTTCCATGCACAGAAGAAACCCTAGGTGGTGTATGTATATAAAAAAGAGAACGAGTCAGCTGGTGTTGCATGGACAATTTGAGAATGAATAGTATGACGCCCAACTACTTATTTCCTTTTTACTGTGGGAGAGAGATCTGCAGCACTATGAATTTTGTAAATGCAGCAAATAGGGGCTTTAACTAGGCTTAATTACTTCGTAATTAATTCCTGTGAGAGTGTGTTCAGGCTTTTCCCAGAAGAAGAGATAATGAAGAAGCAGTATTATTTGACCAGGCAATGAGAATTAAAGAGGGCTCTTACAAATGTACTCTTGCTGGCTGGGGTCACAAAAGTGGTAAACTGTTTTTCTAGAAGAGAGAGAGAGAGAGAGAGAGAGAGAGAGAGGAGTTTCTCTCTGTGTGTGTTTCTTTTGGAAAAGTCATAAGGGAACCACATGAAGAGAATGTACCTCATGTGTCAAATTATGCAACAGTAAAATTAGGGTTCCTTCCATGTATATACCTAAATAAAGAGAAGAGGATGAGAAATGAGTCTTGTTCCAAGCCAGGCCATGAGTCATCTTGCTCAGTACAGTCCACTACAAGTGGATCTCCAAAGTTCTAGTTGATTTCTCCAAGCTGACCTGGAAATTCCATTGTCTCAACCCAAATCTTTCAAGCAAATGGTACTCCGCAAAGGCACGGAGCTGCCTGGCAGGGACTCTTTGCCCGCCCACACAAAGAGTGACAGGCAGTGGCCTCGCGAGAGCATGGGCAGGCCTGGCTCAATGCGAGTTTTTAAAACGGGCCTCGTGGCCTGCGCCGTCCTCTTCCCTTCCCACCCTCCCACCCAGGGTAAGAATGAGAGTAGCTGGTCGCTTCGGGGCCGGATGGGAATTTTTGACCTGCACCAAATTGACTCTAGGCTGTAGGTGGTTTTTCGCCCATCCCATTCTTATTCCCAGGGATCACATGGGAGCTAAATAGGTCACTGGCAGTACAGTCACGACAGCAGGTAGTGCTAAACAGGGTAGGTTCAGGTGAGTTCCAGGGTGGGCACCCAGAGGGTGCAAGGGATCCCTCCTCTCAGAATTGCATTTACAGAGGTTTGGCTGAGGGGAGGGAAAACAGGGAGACCCCAGGGGATGCTGGGCACTTGGAGTCTAGAGACTTGTTTAGAGCGTGGCCCTGGGTACTCCAGGTGGATGGCCGAGAGGGTGCTGGACAGTACAACAGCATTCTCTCGGGGTAGGAACTCCCAGGGGCAAAGGTCTGGACTGGTTGGTCAAGAATGACGAGGGTTCCAGACCTGTTGACAGCACTACAGCTGGCCCCCTTGTAAAAAGGGGTAGTTAAAAGTTAAATAGTTAATAAAGTTGTGGCCCTAGTTTTAATCCATATTACTGCGTCTTGTCTCGTTATTTTGGGTTGGGAGGGCAAAGCATGTGCTCTGACAAAGAACTCTGGCTCTTTCAATAAGGCAGGATCAACTTCCATTGTAACACAGGCAAAAAAAGCAAAATCATTCTCGGGGGAGATAAACAGAAAACTGCAGTTGTTTAAAACTATTTGAATGAAATTGCTATTAATGACTGGTGTGAAGAAACTGAGAAATTAGGGAAATGTGGGACACAAAATCTATTTAGAAACTTCAAGGTTTCTTTATGAGTTCCTGAGAAAGATGGCTGAAGAGACAAGGGTCAGCGGAAAGTTACACTTTCAAATGATTTCCTGTCAGAGAGGACATCAAAGCAGAGAGGACATCATAGCAGTGACAATGGGGGAGGGGAGGATCTAACATCCCCACCTTATATCTTGTAATCAAAAGCCGGTCTACTTCTTTCTCTGCAGCCATGCAAATTTAGGGAAGATTACAGCAGTGGAAGACAGGAGGGCCTGGCGTGCTCTGGTTCATGGGGTCATGAAGAGTCGGACATGACTTAACGACTAAACAACAACAGCAGCTGTGTGAAAGGAAGAGGGGAAGAAGGTGCTTTGTTTTGGTAAACATGAAATCAGATTAAAATGTTGATTAAGACAGGTCTGGAATAGGTCATTTAATGTATAAAGGGGTTTTGGAAAACTGGTTAGCCTGTCTATAAGGAGAAAGGGATTTCACTCATGGCTCAGTCCAGTTGCTGTCTGCAATGCTGGGAAATATGCATGCCTAAGAACTATGCTAAGAACTCTCAGAAGTACAAGCTGGATTTCGAAGGGGCAGAGGAACTAGAGACCAAATTGCTAACATGTGCTGGATTATGGAGAAAGCCAGAGAGTTCCAGAAAAACATCTACTTCTGCTTCATTGACTACGCAAAAGCCTTTGACTGTGTGGACCACAGCAAACTATGGCAAGTTCTTAAAGAAATGGGAGTGCCTGACCACCTTATCTGTCTCCTGAGAAATCTGTATGTGGGACAGGAAGCAACAGTTAGAACTGGATATGGAAGAACTGATTGGTTCAAAATTGGGAAAGGAGTACGACAAGGCTGTATATTGTCTCCCTGCTTATTTAACTTATATGCAGAATACATCATGCGAAAGGCAGGACTGGAGGAATCCCAAGCCGGAATAAAATTGCCGGAAGAAATATCAACAACCTCCGATATGCAGATGATACCACTCTGATGGCAAAAAGTGAGGAGGAATTAAAGAACCTCTTAACGAGGGTGAAAGAGGAGAGTGCAAAAATTTGTCTGAAGCTCAACATCAAAAAACCTAAGATCATGGCCACTGGCCCCATCACCTCCTGGCAAATAGAAGGGGATGATATGGAGGCAGTGACAGATCTGACTTTCTTGGGCTCCATGATCACTGCAGATGGGGACAGAAGCCACGAAATGAAAAAGATGTCTGCTTCTTGGGAGGAAAGCGATGACAAACCTAGACAGCATCTTAAAAAAGCAGAGACATCACCTTGCCGACAAAGGTCCGCATAGTCAAAGCTATGGTTTTTCCAGTAGCGATGTATGGAAGTGACCGCTGGACCATAAAGAAGGCTGACCATCGAAGAATTGATGCTTTTGAATTGTGGTGCTGGAGGAGACTCTTGAGAGTCCCCTGGACTGCAAGGAGAACAAACCTATCCGTTCTGAAGAAAATCAACCCTGACTGCTCACTGGAAGGACAGATCCTGGAGCTGAGGCTCCAATACTTTGGCCATCTCATGAGAAGAGAAGACTCCCTGGAAAAGACCCTGATGTTGGGAAAGTGTGAAGGCAAGAGGAGAAGGGGACGACAGAGGACGAGATGGATGGACAGTGTCATTGAAGCTACCAACATGAATTTGACCAAATTCCGGGAGGCCATGGAAGACAGGAACGCCTGGCGTGCTCTGGTCCATGGGGTCACGAAGAGTCAGACACGACTTAACGATTAAACAACAACAACAACAACAAAGAACTATGCTATTAGACAGATAATCTGGAAGTTGAGTCATGGCAACTGGACTTCTTTCTTATTAGGTTGATACGTTTCGCTACTCATCCAAGTACACATTGCTACTCAGTCTGAGGAGAGTTGGTGGGAGACCCCTGATATATCCTCCACCTTGGTTTCAATCCCCCCTGGTCTGAATAGGCTCGTTAGATGGATAAAGTACTGAGGATGAGTGAAAATCCCACTTCTGCAGTCCTTCTCTACCCATTGTCATGGTTTGTTAACAGTCTTTGACAGTGGTCTTTCTGGTGTGTGGTCCTGATCTTTCTGGGGAGGGATGAAAGGGCAGCATGATAAATAGGAGACAGGTTGTGTCTAAGGCCTTCACCCCTGTTGAGTGAGGGATTTTCTATATGCACATGCATGGCTTCCCTGACCCTGAGGAAGGGGAACTCTCTGAAAACACTGCGGAATCTGAGTAGACAGCAGGGCTTAGGAGTCAGGCTCCATAGGTTCCTCTCCAACTAGCTCTTTCTTGGGCTAACTCACCCCAGGACAGGAAAGGTAGTGTGGTTGAGCTACTGTAGAGAGAGGGAGCCCTAACCAGGGAACTGTAACAACCGGGTTAAGAACATCTCTTTCTTTTGAAAGGTAGACAAGTGGACCAATTTCTTCCACATAGCTTTTTCAGTTTTATATACTTTCCCATTTTCTCAGTCCTATAATACTTGAGATTTAATTGCTGTTTTTAGTTGGGAGTCTTGTTGACAATTTTATTCTGAATTTCTTTTTTAACTGTTGTTCATCCTGCTGTTAACCATCCCCCAAACCTAGTGATTCGGAGTGATATGCAAAAGCATAAAACATAGAAATAAATGGATAAGAAAAAAACACCACTGCAACAGTGGTCATTGTGTCAAAGTAGTTGTTCACTTTCACTTCTCTTGAATTCAGAGGCATGTACTCTAAGGAACTTCTTTTGTGGTGGAAAACAAGGGTCTGATTTGTAATACTACTGACAACTTATGTAATATTCAGTTACTTCTATGAAGCTAGGAAAAGCAGAACAACCCTTTTATGCTTCCCTTCAGTAATAGGTGGCAGGATAGGGAAAATAAGAGGGAGGGTGATATTTGTGGGGCAAATTTTGCAGTATAACTCCTAAAATGAATTTGTAGCTCTGTGTTCCTAGAATTTAAATACATTCTTGATAAATTTCTGAGGGCCAAAATTTGTTTCAGAGATAGCTCATATTTAGAAGAGATTATTCTTTTAGTGTTAAGAAAGTATGATGGTCATAGGGGAAGCTTTCATACTGTGTATAGTTAGAAAATTAACTTGCTTTGTGAACAAGAGCACTGACAGATTTCAGCTTCTAATTCTGTTCTATCTGTAATGTAGTGTGTGGCTATGAGACAAAATAAACTTAGATCTCTATGTATCTATCCATATATCTAATTTCTACCCCACCTTTTTTCCTGTAGGAGGACTCAAGATGGCTACAAATAATTTACAACACAGATATGAAAACAATTACAAATACCAAAAAAATCACATTATTAATGAACAATTAAACATATTAATTGATAAAAGGCAGGAAATTATTTATTGTTCTTGTGAAATAGTAGTTCGCGTGTATACCAGGAAATGATTTCAGATCCCCACTCTGCCATGAAGTTCACTTGTATGCCTGGGTGTGGTAACTTCTTGCAAAGATAAAATGAAGAGATGAGCAGTGGCCATGCTGGGTGGTTATGTGTGACATAATCTAACAGAGTAATATTACCAAGATCTGTTCATCACCTGTATATTTTATCTTTGCAAACCAAGCCTGTGACACTTGGTAAGTTGCTCTACCATAGTGCCAAGCTGAGTAGTGAATTCTGAGGCCTGGAGTCTGGAATAATTCCAAGCTCTGTGAGGGATGTCCCTTGAAGAAAGGGCAAGTTAGAAGGCAATGTTCAAATATATTTATATATCACCTGTATCTTGATTTGTGCCATTATCAGCATATTCTGATCTTTCACTTCAGTGAGACATTGATGTAATCTCATAATGCATTTTTTATACATTGTGGCACCTTAAAACAGATTTATGTTGGTATGAGCATTTGTGGATTAGAATTCACTTCTTTAAACACATGGCATGAAATATTTAGCCAAAGGCTTATATATAGTATATATTGTGAGGAGTGGGACTCAATGGAGATAGATACAGCCCCATAAAAGGAAATCTCAATGTGTGAATAGTATTATATAAGCCATGAACCCTGAGAATGTTCGTTATATAGCATTACTTAAATGTCTGGTTAGATAGATTGTTATGCATTACTGCTTTGACTAGATTTCTAGTACTGCTTGTGTTTTCCATTTCTCAGCGTGGCATCGATTTTTCTTTTTTTAATTATGTACTTACTATTCTTAGCTTTAATATTGCCTTTTAATAGTGTAAGATGGTTCTTTACTCATTGTTCTTAGCTTTAAATATTGTCTTTTAATTATGTTAACCACCGTTGTATACTCATTGTTTTCTACTTTAAATATTGTTTTTCAACATTGTAAGCCACCTTGGATCCTTTTCAAGGAGAAATGCAGGATTAAAAAATATTTTAAATAAATATAAATAAATAATTCTGTACATATACAAGACTGTAAAGAAAACAGCTTATTAATATACAGTGAGGTAAGGATCCTTGGTCTAGGATACTTTAGACCTTTAGACACACACTGGTTTCACAGAACTCTGGAAGTCCAGGCAGTGGGCTTTTTGGAAAATGACACACTTTACTCAGGTGAATTCATAAGCTGTTCTTATCAACCTGCTTTTAACCTTCCTGCTCTTTCAAGAAAGACTTTGAAGAGGTTCTGTTTTTGTTTTATAACTTGTCCACAGTTCAGCAATCTTGTCCATATGTTACTGGGGCAACTTGTGGTTGGAGCAGGGCAATGGAAATGTTACCTCCAAATTTTGGGATGAGCTCATCCCTCATGTATATTCCTGTACCATAGATTGCCTACATGTTTGCCTTAGTTTTCACTGCACTCTCATAAGCTTTGCAATGTCGAAGCTCAAAACTGTGCTGGAAACTAAGATGATTAAACTGCAGCTATTTAAGTTTGGATATATCACGCAAAGACAAGACTCACTGAAAAAAGACATATTGCTAGGAAAAGTGGAAGACAGTAGGAAAAGAGGAAAACCTACCATGAGATGGATTGACTCAGTAAAGGTATGACCCCTGCTTTGCAAGACCTGGACAGGGCTGTTAACAATAGGATATTTTTCTGATCATTACTTCATGAGTCAGAAGTGGATTGATGACACATTAACAAGAACAGCTAAGCCCTACTTACTGCTGGAACTATTTCTGAGCATGTTCTGAATGCTAAGGGATTGTACAAAGTAGTCTGAATTACTGGTGTAAGTTCCAGAAGCAGTTTACTGCTGTTTCTTCTATCATGTGTGAAAGATATTCTGGTATGCCTAACAGTGTGACTACTTCTGTCCTCCTGTTCAGAAATAATTGGGTAAAATCCCCTTGTCAAAGGCAGCATACTTTATGTTCTCTCACTCCATCCAAGGGAATATGGGTTAGCAGTGGTTTTTCTTCTCAACATGAGGGCAAAGAAGAGGAACATCAGTCAGTCAATACTCACAGAAGTGGCATTGCAAGGATTACAGTAGCGAAGCAGTAGTTCCTGTAGCAGTATGTATGACTCCTGTTTGAAAGGTAAGTGCAAACATGCTTTTAGTTCTAAAGACCCATAAAATTACAGAGTTTGAAAAGGAACAAAAGGCTGTTTAGTCTAGCCTCTGCTGTAAGACCAGGCCACCCACATGCCAGTCTCAGAGAGATCGACCTTTAAAAACACTGAAGCCATAGTTTGTCACAATCAGACAGCAGGTGCACTGCTTGATAATAACAGCTTCAAGTGATTCAAGCAGGGAAGCATACCAAGTCATGCTTCCCCCTCCCCAGTCATCCAAGAGTATTCATGGTATCTCAAAAGGATTTTAAAAAATCAAAATCAAATTGTAATGATTGGTCAAGACAGCCACTGAGCAAAGGAACAAACAAAAAATCCATGGAATTATTCCCATGAAAGTTCTCTAAGGAGTGCAATGGCTCGGTGACAAAATTGTGGTAGGGGTACAGAATGTATATTAAAACTGTGCCAGCTACTGACACCACAGTGTCTGGCAACATCATCAGAACTGTGTGCCCTCAAGTCAGTTCTGACTTACAGTGACCCTTTCCAGGTTTTTCTAGGTGCAGAGTACTTAGAAGTGGTTTACCATTCCTTTTTTTTAGGGGGAGCATCTGAGGAATGTGCAGTTTGCCCAAGGCCACACAGCCTGGTGCATCTGGGATGCACAATGGTGAATTGATCTCCCAACCTCTGGCTCTGCAGCCAGATACCTAACTCACTGAGCTCTATAGCCAGCTATATCGTCAATGGTAGCTTCCAAAGATTCGAAGATCCTCTGTCTTCCCACAAAAGGAAAGCACTCTCTTTTAACATAATTGTATATATGTTAGATGAAAAGCAAATCAGTAAGAAAACAGATGTCAACTTTCAGCAACTCCCAAATGGTCTAAAGAAACAACTGTCAAAAGTACATTTTGCAGTGGTTAACTCTTCAGTGGGTATACCAATTAGAAAAACACTGTTGTTTTGTTGGGATGATATTTTGTTTGCCCAGGAAAATGAACTAAAACAAACAAGTAGAGATCCAATAAGACTCCGCTCATGGTAATAAGTAACCAATAAAGCTGCAATTTCCTTAACCTTTCATATTTTCATTGTTACTAAATTTGAGTAGACATATACCAGATTGCACTGATTAACTGATTCCATCATTTATTCCCTTGCATTAATACTGTATAATGTACTTCCTATGCATTCTGTCCTGAGAAAATTTGTTTGAAGACAGTAATTTTTTTCTACTGTATGATGAAGCTTTTATCATCATTCACCCGTATCCCGATGCATAGATATACTGTTGTAGTAGGAATGACATTATTGACAGCAGACGATTGCCACTAATTAACCTGCAACAAGATGAAGTTGCACACAACACAAGAGACTCTTTGATTGGTAATGCTGCTGCTCATGACATCATTCTTGCTGAGCTAGTGGAACTGCATGGCAGGATTTTGGCCATTATGGCACTAGCAAGCAATTCTGATATGCAGAAATCAATTATCTGTCTCTTACATGATTTTCCTGTCTCCTCATTTTTCACTGAAGGTTAAACAATTTTCCTTTGTTTTGTGGTAGTACTATCTTTGTGTATTATGAGCAACATTTTCCAGTTATTTATAAATTAAACTGTTTACGCCTGTTTAGGAACTTTTTGAGTGGATTTTTTCCAGGTTTCATACTATTCTGCTACAGAATTTCTTTCTTTTTAAAAAAGAAAGTGCTGGGAACTAGCATTGGATATAGTATTGAATGACACATGTTATTAAATGATGTAGCAAATAACAACAAATTGCCTTTCTTAATACTGGAAGGATAACAAGGAATTAGTTACGTAAAAAAAAGAATTTTCGGAACTTTGCTCAACCATACAGGCTTCTCTTTTGGCATAGTATCACATAGAATTAGACTGCTTTACCTGACTCATTTGTCATTGTGATTTAAGATGGTTAACCTTCATGTTAAATCCTGACACATGGTCTTTCAAATAGACCAAAATACCTGAATATATCAGCCCTATATTGTTATCTCATTAATGATGGTTTTTCATTATCTCTTCATAGTGTAGTTTTCTCAATAAACTGATTAAGATTAAAAACAGTTGTGAGTTAATTAAAATGGATTTGGTGCTGCATGTGGTCTGTTTCTGCTTGGTTATGTTATGAAGATCTTATTCTAATTTTGGCGACATACACAATTTCAAAAATACAGGATGATTATCACAGCTGATTCAAACAGAGCTACATGACATAAATTCTATTTTTTAGTTTAAAAATCAGCTAAATGTTTATTTTCTATTATACTTTCTTCACTCAAGGTGATTCTGGTGTAAAATCCCTCTGAAAACTTTATTCTGGATAGTTGGTGTCTTGAATAAATTTTCTGTCACTCCCTATCTAGTAACTGTGCCCAGTTATTAATTGTTTAAATATTAGCTAGCTCTCTATGAGTCCTGTGCCATTGTTTTCTGCCTAATCTTTCAACCAAAGTAAGCATGACTTTCTACCAAGGTCAGTTTGATCGGTAGAATCATTGAGAAACAGAAGCAGAAAAAGACAAACTTTCATCAAGTTCAACAAGAAAATGACTGCTAACAACCTAGAGCCTTTGGTTAAAGCAAACCAAATATTTGCCAGCATTTAACTGGCTAAGCAATTTATTTTTGCAAACAAAATCTTCTACTGAATTTAAAAATTCTGTAAACAAAGGGCATGATCCCATCAAAGACAAACACAATTAAGCCCTTTGAATGCAATAGGTTTTAAAACAAATGTTTAAACCTCCAGATTTAATTTAATTTAAAGAAAAATTCAGCCACATGATGGGTCACATGAACATAAAATCAAATTTGTTCAGAATGAACATTATCACTTTTGTACCCTGTCTCCCCGAAAATAAGACCTAACCTGAAAATAAGCCCTAGTATGATTTTTCAGGATGCTCATAATATAAGCCCTACCCCCAAAATAAGCCCCAGTTAAGTGAAACCCCGCTCTCCACCATTGTGCAGCAACCACATGGCTCTATTTGAAGAAATGTAGATTGTTGTACATGAAAAAAAATAAAATCCCCTGAAATTAAGCCCGAACCCTGTCTTATTTTCGGGGAAACACGGTAGCTGAAATGATAGGAAAGGGTTGTAGATCAGGTCCTACAGATCTGAAAATCTGAGCATCTTTTAGATGTTAATACATAGTTCTGTTGTGATTTTCTCCCAGACTTGCCCCTTTATTTAGGCGATCCATTTATATACTGCATTTAGCACATTTTTATAAGAGATGCTAATTCAGATGGTGAAAAACCATTCAGATGGTTTGCACATGATTTTCCTCACTGAGATATTTTGCATTTAATGTCCTTTCTTTTGTGATTGCTTAGTAAAATGTTAATATGGCTTACTTTTTGAATCTGAATGCTGAGGCACCTATCCCTGAAGAAATCCTATTATGGGAATAAAAACAGCTTAATTGCATTGGGTATATGCATTCCCTGGATTCTTGAGCTTCGAATCCTAAACTAAACACAAAAGATCACATGATCCCTGAATCTGGAGTATGAGATGGCAATTTTTGAAGATCTTGAGGGGCCAAAGCACCAGACCCTGAATCTAAGAAACAAAATCTATACCTCTTGGAATTTGTGTAAGACCACATTTTCTGAAGCCAGTTCATTCACTGACAGCTTCCCAGCAGAGAAGTCACAGCACAAACACATATGTGAAAGCCAGCATGTATTTGAAACCTTGGGACAAACTGTTTGGCACAGCAAAACCAGAGAATCAATTAAACACTTAATTGCTTCTCTGTTCTAAATTCCCACCTCTCAAAGCAGATTTTTTAAACGACATATCAACATTTTGACATACATTAATAATCTAACAGGTAGCTAGCGTGTCTGCATCTTGCAAGCTGCTCCCTCCTGTCTGCTCTTGAGTGGTACTAGCTGAAGGTCAGATTTCTGATTTCTCTGTCATTATCCATCATATGTGGAGAAGCACTGTTAGTCCTGATGATGTCTTTGCAAGATTTATACGTGATCACTTACTCAAGAATGGAGAAAATGTCAAACATGTTGCGTGCGGATGATACGTGTGTGAACAACTGCAGTGGAAGATAGTGCCCAGCAAATGAAAGCCACAGAAAACAATGGAGCCTCCAGTATGATCTAGACTAGGAAGTGTAAATAGGGATTTTCATGCCAACATGCCCTTTTAGGTGTATCAAAGGAACATACAAGCATGCTCAACTGTCCAGTAGTATCATATGAAGAAGCTGTGCAAGATTGCATCTATAATGCATTTGCCCCGATAGAAATGGTCTTGTCAGACCAACTTATCTGATAGTGTTTTTGGATTCTTGAGCAGTGGAGGGAAGAGAAACAAATATAATAAATTCTTTGTTTAAAATTACTGAGCAAAGTGAACGGCATCCAAACAGAATTGAACAATGAAAAGCTGATCCTGCATTTGTGCAGAATAGCCAGTCACTGTTTGTACACAAGCCAGCATTTCTTTTATGTGACCATGGATGCAGTTCCTGTTGGCTCGGCTGAGATTATCTGAGTGACAGGTTATTTCAATAGAGACAGTATTTTAGAAAGTATGCCATGACAACTGGAAATGTATTAAATCAAGCTGCTCTGTAAAAACAAGAAACATATCCAAGATGGCAGATTATTTGCCTTTTCTCTCTTGAAAACTAAGGGTTTGGGATTGGGATTTAATAAATAAAATAAAAGGGGAATTTAATGAAAGGAGGCTATTGTTGGCTAGGTTTGGAGATGACTGAGGAATTTGAATTTTATCTTAGGGCCAATTCACACATGCAAACAGGATATTCTTCTGAAGCCTACAGTTGAATATTATATGCCTGAGAAGGAGTATGTGAGAAATGGCTTCTTCTAACGAGAGCTATACACTTGACCACCATGATTAAAGAGACAATGGTGACCTTCATGCTCACAGTTTAAATGGCAGGAGGGCCTAGGAGTACAGCCCTCCATATATGGCTTTATTGCTCCCTGGGTCAAAGGCACAAGGAAATTTTTTGAGCATTGCTTTTGAAAAAAGAGGGTCTGCATTTGGTCCCCTGGGATGCCTGTGGCCCACAGACCGCAGTTTGCTCATCGGTTCGTTGTGCTTTGGAAGGCACAATGCTCTTTCTAGTATAAATAGCTTATTGTCAATTCTTGTATTCAGTAGAGTTTTAACTCCAAAGAATGAACATATGTCAATGTACAAGGATACCAGATTTATCGAGAAAGCTTTACATTCAGTTTCCAAGTCAAATAGTAACATAGGCCGACATCCTAAATAAGCTTCATAGGAATATCCTCAGAAATCTAAGGTTTGGTTGCATTTTAACATCTTCAACCAAAATTCTATGGGCATGTGTATAAGGTTTGCATAATGTGCTGTGGCTAATTGCAGCTAATTGATGAAGTGTCAGAGCTCTTCTTGGTCATGTGCTTGGTCACACAACCCAATTGCCTTACTTTGTGCTCTGACATCTTGACAATTAGATGCATTTAGCTTTGGCAAGTTGCACAAATCTTGAAGGTACGTTATTCTGGCCACAATTGCTACATTGCATGGGTGGGTGACTTGTAGTCCTCCAGATGTTGCTGAACTGCAATTACCATCATCCTTCACCACTGGCTATGTTGGCTTGGACTGCTGGAGTTGGAATCCAACAAAATATGCAGGACCACAAGTTATCATATGGACAGTTATTTTCTTTCTTTCTTTCTTTTTATAGATTCTTCCTTCCTTCCTTCTTGAATGTGTTTGTTTGTATATACCTCTTGGGGCTAACCACTTAAGTATTTTTGAAGGCAATATTTAATATAGACAATTAGAAAGCAATGGCAATGTGGTATGAACTCTCCACACAAAATCTGTTGTATTTTTATTTTCTGAAATCTGCTATGTTTCTACTTTATATGGCCTCAAAAAACTGGAAATTTACTACACTTGCTTTCCTGCCTAGATGGGTAGGGAAGATGTGGATGCCATATTTTCCTAGGCAACACATGATTCAACACTGTTTGTTAGTGCCATGGTGTATCATCTATTCTGTTTTCTTAGTCTGTCCACATAATTTTTACCAGTCATATCCCCTGCTTCTCCAAAAGAGCAAAGATATACTGCCCTGATGGTGCAGGAAGTGATGTTATAGATCAAGCTGTTTCATGTCTTCGATGCACCTCATAAAATGATAGGAAAGCCTGCTGTAATTGAACTGCAGAGCAGTCCTAGCCGGGGGTGGGCACGGGGAAGTATTCCTTTCAAGGTATCCATAACATGAACATGAGGGCTGCAGGTGCAACATACTGCTGCATAGATGCTTACGTTCACAAAGTATTTCCAATTTCATATAGTACTTCCAAAATGCACCTTCAAGCCTTGCAATGCCATTGTGCCATTGGCATACCAGTGCCATAAACATCTCCCTTTATCTGTCTGGAACTAACTGTGCTCCTGGGCCAATGAAATGTTGTTCAAATATCAATGTCCAACATCACATGGTGCTTTTTAGTGCTTGCTTCTACTTCTGAAAATGTGATTTATTAGGAGATCCATCAGTTATACTATCCATTGAGTTTTGATCCTAAATTTAGTTGTTAAAATAAAAGTTTGCAAAGATACCAGCCCATTCAATTTTCACTGCAACTCTGAATCAGTTCCAGATTTAGCAAACAGCTAATGGCCCTGCTGAAGACACTTTGGAGAGAGCTGGAAGAAAATAGGAGCATTAATTATGTCTGAGCTTTTGTTATTGTCACCCAAGAAAGGGATGTTCATTATTGTCAGAGACTTGTATATTATGATGAATAGATCTAAATGTGAATCTTTGGCATCTGCTGCCTAAGTGGACTCTTTAATTTAATTGTCTCTTTTGGGGGGTTCTTAAGTACTAATTATGAATATTGCACTGCTACCTGGTGTGAATGTGGCACTGCTCAGGAAGTGTTCATGTAACGAAGTACGTTAACCAAATCACTTGCCAAGTGGGAGCTTATAGATGCTGAACAATGTATACACAAAGGTATGCTGATCTGTGGGGATCCTTGCCTCCTTGAGCACTGAACACTACGTCTGCAACTCAGATGGGATTTTGTGCTGTTGCATATTGGAAGCATAGTGACATGTCCATTTTCATCTGCCCTAAATTTTTGAGTACTAGACTTCTTTTCATCTAACTATTCTGGGATGTCAGCATTTTGGAGAGGAGATCTTTGAATAAAGGAATATTGACGGATGATGCTGATCCAATGTTTCCCTGATGGCACAGATTTTAGACAGTTCATCCTATAGCTCTTGCTTCCCTGATTCTTTCCTTCCTCCTTAATGGAGTTCCTTTCTCACTGCAAAGGCTGGGATATAGACCTTCACTTCTCATCCTTGGCTCTTACCTGCTCAAACAAGAAGGGTATCACCATGTACATAAAAATAAGATGGAAGATGAATCTGTGCAAACTGAGTCACACCTGATTAATACAGATAAGCTAGAAATTGGAGATAATTTGGCTCTAAGGTGAGTGCTCAGTGACTGTCTGAACAACATGTCTCAAGTATATTAAAAGTGACCTATATATAAGTAGCATATTTTAAGATTTTTAATTTGACATAATTTCTAAATGACTCCCCCAAACCCTCTTCTCATGTCTGTTTGAACAGTTCCATCTCACCGCACTTTGGAAAAGGATTTATGCATTTCATGGAATCACAGAATCACAGAATAATGGAGTTGGAAGGAGCCTATAAGGCCATCGAGTCCAAACCCCTGCTCAATGCAGGAATACAAATCAAAGTATATCTGACAAATGGTTGTCTAATTTTCACTTGAATGCTTCCAGCATTGGAGAGCTCTTCACTTCCTGAGGTAATCGACAGGGATATTTATGTAGGATGAATTCCAATGTTTCATTTCTCACCTGTAATTTGAGATGGTATATTTCATCAATAGACACATGGGAATCTGATGTGTGTCATCTGTCAGTTGAAAGATAATGATGAAGTACTGCCCAAAGTAACCTTAATAAACTTATTAAGAACAGTGACTGCATACTTGAAATAATGCCAGCCTCTTCTGGAATTGTTACCATCTCACTGAAAACAGTATTTACTTTTTATTCCCTGCCTTAAAAAAACAAAAACAAAACATAGACCTGTCTGCTCTTCCAGTACCTCTAAATTCTCTCATAAAACACACACACACACACACACACACACACACAGAGAGAGAGAGAGAGAGAGAGAGAGAGAGAGGGAGAGAGAGAGAGAGAGGCACACACAGAAATCAGTAATCTCTTTTGATCTCTCCCCCTCTTTCTGCAAATTTTATTTAAACTCCTGAAATTCTTCAGCAAAATGAAATGTGAAATTATAGCAGAAAATCAGTGTGTTGCTGTTGACAAATGCAAGGGACTAAATTCAGGAGTGGCAACTTCAAAAAAACATGTTGCTTCCAGTTTGTTAAGCCAGTATTAGCTTGCCATTAATTATTTATACATTTTCTTTCTTCAGATCAGCAGGCTCATTAATAACTTAAAACACACATTAGGTATGCAAGCCAAATATGTTATTCAAAACATGAAGCCTTTAAAAATCACATACATTTAGTCATCCTGAAAGGCATTCTCCATGCTAATTTAGAAATCTGTGAAAAATTTCTTTGTAGAGGCAAGAGCACAAGAAACATACAAATTATTGAGTGATCTGGCCTCACCTAACATGAACTCATATTTATTATATGGCAAATGAGTTCCAATGAATCCTGAAGCTTTCCTCAGACATCTGCTTAATTGGATTAGCTGGGTGTTCATTTAATCTGCTAATATCATGGCTGCTTGCTACTGAGAAAACACTTTTTAGTGCTACACAGGGGTAACTGTACCTTCCCAGAACTGCCTCTTCCTTACATTATATAACATTATACATACTGGAATGTGATGTCATCATTTTTTGAGTGCCCCATTGGTGCTTTTAAAAGCCAATGGTATGAACTGGGGATGTGGTGGCGCTGCGGGTTAAACCTCAGAAGTCTCTGTGCTGCAAGGTCAGAAGACCAGCAGTCGTAAGATTGAATCCACGCGATGGAGTGAGCTCCCATCGCTTGTCCCAGCTCCTGCCAACCTAGCAGTTCGAAAGCATGTAAATGCGAGTAGATAAATAGGTACCACCACGGTGGGAAGGTAACGGCGTTCCGTGTCTAGTCACGCTGGCCACGTGACCATGGAAACTGTCTACGGACAAACGCTGGCTCTACGGCTTGGGAACGGGGATGAGCACCACGCCCTAGAGTCAGACACAACTGGACTAAATGTCAAGGGGAACCTCTATGAACTGAAACCAGAACAATGCAGAGCATGATGATGTCATTGTCACATTTTGTGTTCTAGTAGGCATTAGGAGAAGAGACATGAAGGGTCAGCTAGTCCATGTCTATCTAAACATCAAGTGGCACCCTCAGAAGGATTTCAGATGTGTGTCCCGTTCCTTTTACATCCATGAAGCTATTCTGGTTCTCACTGCTTTTGCTATAGCAGATCTCATAGTGCTGCAGGAACTGGTTGGGAATTTTGATCTAAGGATGCCCATTGGATTGACAGGTGGATGGTTATTATTACTTTCTTTTCAAAACCAAAGTTCAAATAAAATATTAAAAGAGTGGCTAGAATCCAAGTGCCTTATTCTTTTCATTTTCCTGAGCATGCCCTAGGAAGTACCCAGTATCTCCTTGCCTGAGCATATGCCCAATTGAAAGCAACAGAGGCAACGGCAAGCTGGAGCTTGTGGAACACTCTGAGTGTTAAGCTCTGTGCATTATACAAAAGGAATCTAGCTCTAAGGGCCAGAAAACATATAGCATCTCCAGTATGGAATGGCATATTAGCCATGTACTGTTGAAATTAAAAAGCTGCCATGATAGAACAGCAATCTTCAACTGAAAATCAGTTTATATCCATGAGACCATGGCAGATGTATTCCTTATTGTGACCCTTAGAGCAAAGACAGCAGATACGATTCTTTGGTTAAAAGCCTTGCAATAAGTAAAAGTTCTTTCAAGGAGCAGTGCAGTACTCTAACATCACCTTTCTGTGTCTCTTTTAAAAGGAAGCACAGCATTTACCTGCATATTTCTGGAACTCTCAGGAAACAGAGGGGCTAGTCATGAAGTGCCCCAAGAGACCACCATTCTGCCAGTGGTTGCCCCTTTCAGACATATGTATCAACCATGTGTAGGCATCCTTCAGTCTCAAGAGACTATGGTAACGTGCTCTGAATAGAGGTCTTGGAACAGTGTCTAGTGTGGCTGAGAAGGCCAATTCGAGAGTGACAATCCCTTCCACACTGAAGACAAATACAATCTGTCCCCTGTCCAGCTCCCTGATTTTGCTGGTTTCGGGACTGCCTCTTTGCCTTGGCCTGCTGAAGAAGTGCCTCTTCAAATTGGGAGAGGCCATGCTGCACTGCCTGCCTCCAGGCTGAACGCTCAGATGTCAAGGTTTCCCATCTGTTGAGGTCCATTCCTAAGGCCTTCAGATCCCGCTTGCAGATATCCTTGTATCGCAGCTGTGGTCTCCCTCTGGGGTGCTCTCCCTGCACTAATTCTCCATACAGGAGATCTTTTGGAATCTGACCGTCAGCCATTCTCATGACATGCCCGAGCCAACGTAGATGTCGCTGTTTCAGTAATGTATACATATTTGGAACTTTGTCCTGCCAGGTGATACCAAAAATGCATTGGAGACAATGCATATGGAACATGTTCAACTTCCTCTCCTGCCGTGCACAAAGGGTCCAGGACTCACTGCAGTACAGGAGTGTACTCAGGACACAGGCTCTATAGACCTGGATCTTGGTATATGCCGTCAGCTTCTTATTAAGCCATACTCTCTTTGTGAGTCTAGAGTATCAACCAACCATGACAGAACAAGGGAGTGGGGGACATAGCTTAAGATTGCCTATTTTTGTTGCTGTTTTGCATTCTCCACAATTGTGAGGAACTGGCACTTTCGCTCCCTTACCTGACTTGTCTTGCTTTGAATATATGAATAAAGAATGCCAATTCTGAACAGTCAGACCAAGTACGTAATCAGATCTCCTATGGCTGTTATGACTCTGGCTGAAATCCTAAAGCTTAGAGCAATATGTTGCACTAGAGTAGGCACATTGAATCAGTGAGGATTTGGCAAGTCAGCTTCCTCCATAAATTCCATTGACTTGTATAGGCCTACCCTACTTGCAACTTACTGTGCTAAAGTAAGTCACAAGTAGAGCAGGCCCATTTAAACCAAAGGGATGTACAGAGTAGTTGACTCACCCAGTCTCCATTGATTTAGTGTGCCCTATGCTAGTTTACTCCTTCACGTATTGCTGCCTTGTCGTGGCGAAGGGGCTTGAGTAATTCAGAGAAGCTATGGGCTATGCCATGCAGGGACACCCAAGACGGACAGGTCATAGTGGAGAGTTCTGACTAAACGCGATCCACCTGGAGCAGGAACTGGCAAGCCACACCAGTATCTTTGCCAAGAAAACTCCATGGACAGAAACAAAAGGCTAAAAGATATGACGCTGGAAGATGAGCCCCTCAGGTCGGAAGGCGTCCAACATGCTAGTGAGGAAGAGCGGAGGACAAGGACAAGTAGCTCCAGAGCTAATGAAGTGGTTGGGCCAAAGCCGAAAGGACGCTCAGCTGCAGACATGCCTGGAAGTGAAAGAAAAGTCCGATGCTGCAAAGAAAAATACTGCATAGGAACCTGGAATGTAAGATCTATGAACCTTGGTAAGCTGAATGTGGTCAAACAGGAGATGGCAAGAATAAACATGGACATCCTGGGCGTCAGTGAACTAAAATGGACGGGAATGGGCGAATTCAATTCAGACGATTATCATATCTACTATTGTCGGCAAGAATCCCGTAGAAGAAATGGAGTAGCCCTCATAGTCAACAAAAGAATGGGAAAAGCTGTACTGGGATATAATCTCAAAAATGATAGAATGATTTCAATACGAATCCAAGGCAGACCTTTCATCATCACAGTAATCCAAGTTTATGCACCAGCCACCAATGCTGAAGAGGCTGAAATTGACCAATTCTATGAAGACTTACAACACCTTCTAGAACTGACACCAAAGAAAGTTGTTCTTGTCATTATAGGGGACTGGAATGCTAAAGTAGGGAGTCAAGAGATAAAAGGAACAACAGGTAAGTTTGGTCTTGGAGTTCAAAAGGAAGCAGGGCAAAGGCTAATAGAGTGTTGTCAAGAGAACAAGCTGGTCATCACAAGCACTCTTTTCCAACAAGACAAGAGGAGACTCTACACATGGACATCACCAGATGGGCAATACCGAAATCAGATGGATTATGTTCTCTGCAGCCAAAGATGGAGAAGCTCTATACAGTCAGCAAAAACAAGACCTGGAGCTGATTGTGGCTCTGATCATCAGCTTCTTATAGCAAAACTCAAGCTTAAACTGAAGAAAGTAGGAAAAACCACTGGGCTAGTCAGGTATAATCTAAACCAAATCCCTGATGAATACACAGTGGAAGTGAAGAACAGATTTAAGAAACTCGATTTGGTGGACAGAGTGCCTAAAGAACTATGGATGGAGGCTCGTAACATTGTACAGGAGGCAGCAACAAAAACCATCCCAAAGAAAAGGAAATGCAAGAAAGCAAAGCAGCTGTCCAACGAGGCCTTACAAATAGCAGAGAAGAGAAGGGAAACAAAAAGCAAGGGAGAGAGGTAAAGTTACAGAAAATGGAATGCAGACTTCCAAAGAATAGCAAGGAGAGACAAGAGGGCCTTCTTAAATGAACAGTGCAAAGAAATAGAGGAAAAGAATAGAAAGGGAAAAACCAGAGATCTGTTCAAGAAAATTGGAGATATTAAAGGAACATTTTGTGCAAAGATGGACATGATAAAGGACAAAAATGGTAGGGACCTAACAGAAGCAGAAGACATCAAGAAGAGGTGGCAAGAATACACAGAGGAATTATACCAGAAAGATCTGGATGTCCCGGACAACCCAGATAGTGTGGTTGCTGACCTTAAGCCAGACATCCTAGAGAGTGAAGTCAAATGGGCCTTAGAAAGCATGGCTAACAACAAGGCCAGTGGAGGTGAAGGCATTCCAGTTGAACTATTTAAAATCTTAAAAGATGACGCTGTTAAGGTGCTACACTCAATATGCCAGCAAGTTTGGAAAACTCAGAAGTGGCCAGAGGATTGGAAAAGTTCAGTCTACATCCCAATCCCAAAGAAGGGCAGTGCCAAAGAATGCTCCAACTACTGTACAATTGCACTCATTTCACACGCTAGCAAGGTGATGCTCAAAATCCTACAAGGTAGGCTTCAGCAGTATGCGGACCGAGAACTCCCAGAAGTACAAGCTGGATTTCGAAGGGGCAGAGGAACTAGAGACCAAATTGCTAACATGCGCTGGATTATGGAGAAAGCCAGAGAGTTCCAGAAAAACATCTACTTCTGCTTCATTGACTACGCAAAAGCCTTTGACTGTGTGGACCACAACAAACTATGGCAAATTCTTAAAGAAATGGGAGTGCCTGACCACCTTATCTATCTCCTGAGAAATCTATATGTGGGACAGGAAGCAACAGTTAGAACTGGATATGGAAGAACTGATTGGTTCAAAATTGGGAAAGGAGTACGACAAGGCTGTATATTGTCTCCCTGCTTATTTAACTTATATGCAGAATACATCATGCGAAAGGCAGGACTGGATGAATCCCAAGTCGGAATTAAGATTGCCGGAAGAAATATCAACAACCTCAGATATGCAGATGATACCACTCTGATGGCAGAACGTGAGGAGGAATTAAAGAACCTCTTAATGAGGGTGAAAGAGGAGAGCACAAAAAATGGTCTGAAGCTCAACATCAAAAAAACTAAGATCATGGCCACTGGTCCCATCATCTCCTGGCAAATAGAAGGGGAAGATATGGAGGCAGTGACAGATTTTACTTTCTTGGGCTCCATGATCACTGCAGATGGTGACAGCAGCCATGAAATTAAAAGACGCCTGCTTCTTGGGAGGAAAGCGATGAGAAACCTAGACAGCATCTTAAAAAGCAGAGACATCACCTTGCTGACAAAGGTCCGCATAGTCAAAGCTATGGTTTTTCCAGTAGCGATGTATGTAAGTGAGAGCTGGACCATAAAGAAGGCTGACCGCCGAAGAATTGATGCTTTTGAATTGTGGTGCTGGAGGAGACTCTTGAGAGTCCCCTGGACTGCAAGGAGATCAAACTTATCCATTCTGAAGGAAATCAACCCTGAGTGCTCACTGGAAGGACAGATCCTGAAGCTGAGGCTCCAATACTTTGGCTATCTCATGAGAAGAGAGGACTCCCTGGAAAAGACCCTGATGTTGGGAAAATGTGAAGGCAAGATGAGAATGGGATGAAAGAGGATGAGATGGTTGGATAGTGTCATCGAAACTACCAACATGAATTTGACCAAACTCCGGGAGGTCATGGAAGACAGGAACGCCTGGCGTGCTCTGGTCCATGGGGTCACGAAGAGTCGGACACGACTTAACGACTAAACAACAACAATGCTAGTTTAACGTACTACACTAGGCAATAGGATTGCCTATCTGTCTTGTGCAGAAAAAGGGGCACAGAACAAGATTCTACTTCCAGGTGAGCTGAATACTTTGAAAACACTACCAATTCAATCTCTATAATGATTTCTCTGTGCCTGTGCTACTTTACTTCTGTATTTTCACAGCCCTGTATGTCAATCCCCTGGGCTACTGAGCAGACAGAGGTATGTAGGATGTAAACATTTATCTTGTTATTAAGAGCAACACATGGAAATATAACTACCTTGCTACAAAGTGGAGCCGCTTACATGGTATTCCACATTCTCCACCATAGACATAGTTCCTTTCAGTCATTATTAAAAGTGGTAAAATTCACCACACGAAGTAGTCCCTCTCTTGACATTCTGTCAGTACAGAGGTCTGTCCCTTGTGTATCCATGTGAATAGCATGAAAATCAGCACCTAAGAGGCCTTCATGTATGCAGTTGGACTTGTGGAGTTTTCCATAGAAACTGTAACCCTATTATGCAGAATTCTGGATCACACATAAACTTCTGCACATATAGTTATACTGATGAAGACCGTGCCAGTATAGGTGTTCACTCTAAAAGTGTGGACACCTGGAGATGGAGTTATGTGGTGACACTAT
Source organism: Intellagama lesueurii (assembly GCA_037013535.1). Classification (NCBI taxonomy): domain Eukaryota; kingdom Metazoa; phylum Chordata; class Lepidosauria; order Squamata; family Agamidae; genus Intellagama; species Intellagama lesueurii. The sequence continues at coordinate 48,795,828 of JBAJHW010000003.1, read as the reverse complement.
GTTGAAGGCAGGGCTGCTTGACACAGCCTTCTTCTGTTGTGAGACCTACAATTTTAGTTGCACTTCAACAGGATCAGGAACAAATAAGAGTTATGCCCACTTGAACTAAACTATGTCAGGCAAGTATAGTAGATGAGATAAAACCATCTGGTTAAGCTTCTTTAAAGATATATGCCATATACACAGCCTGTATCGGCAGTGAACTCTAGTTGTGCAATGTAATCATCACCTCTTACCGAATATCTTTGAATACCATTTTCAAAGAGTAGGCTGAGATAAAAGTGTGATATAGTATGCTGCCTCACAACACTTAAAGCACTCTCTGGGCAGTTTACAATTTAATTAGGCAGGCTACATAACCCCCTGAACCCGCAAGCTGGGTATTCAATTTACCAACCTCAGATGGATGGAAGGTTGAGTCAACCTTGAGCCAGCTACCTGAGCCCAGTATTGAACCCAGGTCCTGAGCAGAGTCTTCACTGCAGTACTGCAATCTGACCACTGTGTCACAAGGCTCACCGTGATCATTTTTCTTCAGATCTTGGCTTCTGATTTCTTCTCTTGTTGCCTCTGGTGGCTGAAATCACACGTACGTTATGGCCTGCTTTCATTTAATGTCCATGTAGCAAGCAACTTATTAGAAAAGCTTATTTAAGTTACATCCAGTTTTATTTAGTTTATTTTTTTTATTGTTCTTATGTGCTAAATAATTACTGCTGCAGTTAGAATTTATAAGCTCTGGAGTACATGACCTTAATTTTGTGACCTTGCATCCACGACATACTTTCCTGGTACAAACTCATCTCGGTGGTGTGCTTTTAAAGAAGCTTTCTTCATTAACATCACAAAAAGCCGTTGGAAGCCAAGTGAGACAATATGCAATTTTGTATTGCACTCAAATTCTTTGCTGCAGTGCACTCAAATAACTTCCCATTAAAATTGCATTTTCTCTTTCCCCCCCCTCCTCCTTTGTTTCTGACTGCAGTAAATATTCACATAGACCTATTGGGGTCAGGGGAAATTTTTTTGTCTATTTTTGATTGTTCTGAGAAATTATCTAGTTCTAAGTTTGCTGCCTGGCTATAGTCACTAAGATAATGACATGAAATATAGTGATAATAAATTGTTTTTATACATATTAGTGCTTTGAAAGCAAAGCTTTTTGTTAAAAAAGAAAGAAAAGCATATTAACTCTAAAATGAAACAAGCCAACTTCCAGCATAATGTGAATCATAAAGTGATAAACTATGATTAGAGATACTAATGACAGCAAGCAATACATAGAGGAGATTTGTTATTATCTCGATAAGCTTGAATTACAATGCTATAATGTCAGCAAGGCTTATATTTATGCAAGAATTTTGAAGTGCTTTAAATTATAGAAACCATAACCTAAGCAGCGGGAGAACTTGTAGTCCTCCAGAAGTTGTTAGACTTCATCTCCCAACAACTATAGCCGGAATGATAGTCAGTCTTGTAGTCCCACAAGATTTCCAGAATCGCAGGCTCTCCCTCCACCAGTGCTCTAGATATATGCATGCAGGACAGAGAGAGGTTGGAAGTAAGCAATAATACTATGTGCAATGCAATACTTTGCAGAGTAATGAGGAGATGATGGTGTTACTGTTTGAACACCATAGAATAAGTGATAACATTGCTCTAAGTACTTTTTACTCTTAAAATCTTTTGAGAAGATCTTTGAAGGGGGATTTCTGACCCCTTTTTATTTTTAGATGCACTTTTAAGTGAAAGTAATGTGAAATAGTACTCTGTGTGTTATGTGCTGTCCAATCAGAACTAAAAGCAAGTTTTTCAGATAAGGAGTGGTTTGACAACAACAAGAATACAACAACAGATATGAAGAATTAAAAATCAAACTCATGATAATCAATAAGTAAGCAAGTCAAGAAATGTAATTAAAGGTCTAAAATGAAAGTATAGAGCATGTTGACAAATACAGGTACACTGGAATTTGACTGAACAAATAGTAGAAGCATAGCTATGTGATTAAAGCCATAACAGAAATGGTCCAGACAGTTTACTTAAGATAAAGAATATCAAGTAGAAACTTAAAACTTTGAGGATGTTCATTTTATGATGTTATATGTTTTGAGTTCTAATGTGTCACACGGAATCATGGATTTTATCACAGACTTCTATTATTTGAAACGTGAATTTATGAAAGTATGCTAAGAATGTATTGGATTGATCTCGGAAATTCCCTTCAGAATGGACTGAAGCCATTGTTGTACCTATCTATAAGAAAGGTGCTCGATCAGATTCTAGGAATTATCACTCTATAAGCCTGCTAGATGTAGTCAACAAACTGTATACAAGACATCTTTTGGACAAACTAAAAAGCTGGGTGTCCTCAGAGAACCTCTTGGCAGAGGAACAAGCAGGATTCCACTGTGGCAGGTTCACAATTGACCACTGCTTTTTATTGCAGCATCCCCACAACCACTCACTTTTTGTAGCTTTCGTAGACTTGAAGGCAGCCTTTAACTCCATATCTTGACCTCACCTTTGGAGCAAATTGGATTCCTTGAATATAGATGGTAGGTTGCTTAGGAGAATCCATGGACTGTACGAGAATACCACCCTACGTGTAAGAGTCACCTCTGATGGCAATCTTTCAGACCCAATCCCTGTAAATAAGGGAGTGCACCAGGGATGTTTATTAGCCCCCTTTCTATTTAATTTATTCCTAAATGATAGAGTATCCTTCCATCTCCAGGTAAATGAAACAAAAACCAAAATTTTAGTTTTTGGGAAGAGGAGAAAGAAATACAGATGGCAGCTGAACAGAAAACTGCTTGAACAGACCAACTCATATAAATACCTTGGAGTAACATTTAAAAGCTCAGGAATGTGGCTGGGTCACTTGGAATCTGTAGCTCTGTCAGCTGAGGCATCTGCCAATGCTATTTATTTTTTCTCTTCTAGACCAGGAAGAAAAATGGTGGTACCACTAATGCAAATGCATAAAGACAAACTGCTCCCCCAGATGCTTTATGGAGCCCCTGTGTGGGCTTTTTCAATTATTACAAAATTGGAATCTATCTAACATAATTTTTTAGCCAGAGCACTAGGGGTACCAAGATCTGCTTCCATGGAACACAGTCCACTCTGAGCCATCATGCTACTCTGTGGGTACTCTTGCTAAGAAAGCAGCTGTGCTGTTCTGGTTCAAGATATTGTACCATATGGCCTCACTGTTGGTCTCATTGGCCTATGAAGAAATGGGAAGGGACTCCTGGGCACCTAAGATATCCACAACTATATCAAAGCTGGATTACTCCCATATCCCCTCCACATGAGGGGATATGAGGCAGCCCAAGAAGATATCATTTAAAAATTATATGATATTGATATCCAGACTACTATGGTATCTGTAGCTAGCTGCAGTTCCAATAGTACACAAAGGCTTTTCCTGGCCTTTTGGAAAGCTGCCACATATTTTTCCCTTATTAATGCAAATGAGCTGGGACATCTGCTAACTAAAAGCAGGCTGAGCTAACTACAGTTCAAAGAAATTCAGGGACATTCCATGGACCAACATGGTATAGGAAGACATTGCCCAGCAGGATGTTCTGAAACAGAGGACATGGTACATTTTCTGACAGAATGTCCTCTGTATGCATATCTGAGAGACCAATACCTTCAATCCCTGACAACTGGGATCAAAAACACTTCCCCTTTATGTATAGTTTTATTCCTGCTAGCTTGCATAACTACTATATATCTATAGAACTGCTACATTCATTAAACGAGCTATGGAAAGCCAGAACGTATTGCCTGCTTCACAAGTTCTTCAAGTTAATTTCACATCTTGTTAATTTTTTGAGAATGCTTATTTTATTACTATTATTGTATTATTTTATGCTTTTATGCTTGTTTATATGCATTTACATTACATTTCAAATACTGTTTTTAAGACTGGTCTAATCTATGCTTTTAGGTCCAGCCTGATCATCTACAAAGCAATAAAGTATCAATGTATGGATTGGACTGAGAGGGTGACCAATGAAGAAATACTAAAGAGAATGGCAAGAAATCATAAAACTCTTCAAAAGTTCCATTAATTCAATGGGCCCACTCTAGTTGTGACTTACTACTGGATTTCAGTCTTTCTGTGTTGCCTTGCAATTTGTATAAAGAACCACTGTGTAAAAAGACAAAACAAAAAAAGGAAACAGCTGCTGTTCTTCCATGCTTCCTGGGAATTATAGTTCTGAAGCCAGCACCCTCTCTATAGAGCCTAATGGATATTGAAACGAAGACTTTCAGGAAGCTCCACAGCAGCTTTTTCTGTTTTGGTTTTACATTAATAACAGAAAACAAGGCTGAAGAATGCCACACCATCTTAGAGGTAGGCCCTTCTCCAGGTGAGCAAAATGTAGATGTGTATAGGTGTGAGTTGTGGGTTGAAACTTCCAACATTCTGCCCAGGGAGTTATTTAAGAATTCTGGGATTTGGAGTCCAAAAAACCAAAACAACCCCCCCCCCCCAGTAACCTTTAAAAGTTGTAGCTAGTGAATAATATTAAAATAGCATTCAGCCTGATGAAACTGGAGCTCAAAAGTTAAAGCAGCACCACAAGAATGGTGAATTAACTGAAATCTTTAAAATTATGACAATTATCATTATGATATATACTTCTTTTCCAGTGCATCATTCTTTCAGGCATCTTTGTTGCTGTTTTGTTATGTTAGTATTGCTTTTGTGTGAAGGTAAGGTATACATTTAATGAAACAAATGAAATTGTGTAAAATTATACAAACAGTGTTTGAATATCAAAGCTATAAAAAAAAGAGAATAAACTTTTTTTTTTTGAAGTGGACTTCAAAAAGAAGGGGTAATGTGCCATCCACCATGACCGCAATTCTGGATAAACATTCAAGATGAGGTAAAAAAACCTACAAGATTAGGATGCTTTTAAATGTGGAAACTGAGATCAAAAAGAAAATCCCAGTGTTAAGTACACAAAAGCACTCATATCTGTTCAAAATGCATTACTCAGTCATAGTAAGTTACCCACTTTAGATTTCATGATTACCTAGAAAATGCTTTCCACCTTTCACTCTGCACCTACAGCTCTTAAAATATGCTGTCATTCATGTATTGTATAAAACATGCCGGCAAATGCTTCTTATAATAATGTAGAAAATCAGTTGGGAGGCTTAATGCTCAGGACCATGCCACAACATCAAGAGCATGATTTGGAGGGACAAATAAGTTGGAAATGACACCGATTCTAAAGCAATAATTAATATCTAATTTATGAAAGAATTCTAGAAACTAATTAGAAAATGATTTAAATAGCAGCCTATTGGGTCAAGAATTTCTGATTATTTCAGTATGCATTTCTGCATGATAAGGAGAAAAATGTATTACACAAAAAAAGCGACATGATTGCCATATTTCACTGGTGCAATATACGTTCAGACCATCAGATGAGCACAGAAATAAAATGAAGGAAGGATACAACAGAAAAATGTAAGAAGAGCAGTTCTGGATTGAACCATAGGCCTGTAAAGTACCGTGGTTTGTTCCCACAGTGGCCAACCAGATGCTGTAACAAGCTTACAAGCAGAGGGAGAAAGAATGAACAATTGTCACCACATGGGCAAATTTACACCATCTAATTTTCAGTCTTTATTTCTGGATATATATGCAATTATAGCTATGTTAAATTCTGGATTCCTTTATTTTATTTTTGTTAAAGGAAATTATAACTTCTACTTTAGGGGAATCAAAATGTTCAGGAAGTATCTCTCCAGACAACATATGTTTTGCCAGAGCCCTATTTGGGTGTTGCTACTGCAGATAGCAACGGTGCAGCATGGCCTCTCCCAATTTGAAGAGACCGAGGCAGAGGCAGTCCCGAAACCAGCAAAATCAGGGAGCTGGACAGGGGACAGATTATATTTGTCTTCAGTGTGGAAGGGATTGTCACTCTCGAATTCTCAGCCACACTAGACGCTGTTCCAAGACCTCTATTCAGAGCATGTTACCATAGTCTCCTGAGACTGAAGGATGCCTACTGCAGATAGACTTACCATACTTTGAGGGGATTCACCTGGCTCCTCGCCTCTCTGTTTTCATTTCTTCCTTGTGGCAGAAACAGAGGATTGGTTCCAGTGGCATAGCACCACAGGGGCGATTGCAAACTTCTTAGGAGTGCAAAATGTCAGCCCTGCCATGGAGCCATTGGGTGAGTCGGAATACACAGCGGGCGAGAAAGCACGTGAACCTTCCCTCCCCTCCCCTCTTCTAGCTGCAAGTGCTTCACTTGCTCTGTTTCTTCCTTGGGGCAGGCAGTTGTAGTGAGATTTGACGATGGCCAAGTAGACCCACCTCCTTGGAGAGGACAACCCAGAAGGCAAAGCGTAAACAAAGTGGGTGGTCAGGCCACATGAAGGGTGGTGCAGGGAGGGGGCTCTGCCAGTACTGAGCCGCTCCCTTGCCTCTTCCCAAAGCAATCTCAAGGGGGTGTAATACTTGCCTTTCCCCCAGGTGCTGGCAACCCACACTATGCCACTGAGTGGTTTCTGTTCATTTGAAGGTTCTCCATATGAGCAAGACCTCCCATTTTCCAGTCATGATAGAAGAGTGTGACTGTAAAGCTTGCCTGGGGATTCTATCTTTGTCTCTATCTCTGTTGACATTTCTTGTTTCCTAGAAATTCAATTACTGTTGTGACTCTCCAGGTTAATGGAAAGCAGAAACTATCTTATTGTTTTTTTAAAAAAGAGAGAGAGAGAGACTTAGGCATGATAGTGCCTGCAAATTTTGTCTCATATGTTCATTTACTTGGTGGGAAGAAAAGACAAGAGTGAAAAAGGTAGTCAAAAAAGGTCCTGGGGTTTCCATTTGTTGGACTGTCCCTTTCCTTTACCTGACCACCTGAGATCAATAGGACTGTGAGATCATTCTTGATAACATGTTAATATTTGACAATGCTTTATTAACTTGTATTTACTCATAATGCACTTTGAAAAAAAATTATGTTCTGGAAGGCTGGATATAAATGCTCATATTCAATAACTTGAGGGTGGGATGCTTTTTTAAAAGTAAAAAATAAGGAATCTCACCAAATGTGTAAAATAGCCTCTCTGTGTGATGGTGATGTCATAAGAGGTAGTATGTACAAAATCTTTGCAATGGAGATGATCCTTGACATAAAATGACATTTATTTTAGAAGCAGGGTACACCTTTGGAAAACCAGCAGGACTGACTAGCAAATGTCTTGGGGGAAAGCATTAATCAATAAAGCATTTTAGGCTGCAGGTCTATAGCCATTTACTGGGAGTAAATTTCATTGAACTAGACTTACTTCTTAATAGAGCTGTATAGTATTACACTGTTCTGTACTTGCGATACCGAACAGTCATTGACAAGTCAACTCCCATATGCGTTCTGAAATATATATGGATAAGTAGTACCAACCTTAAGGTAACAGAAGAAGAGTCAAATCCACACCTCAGCATGCTTTAAAATATCCGTTTTGTTCACAGTTCTAGCCTAGTTAGGTTTCTAAGGCTGTAATAAATACACACTTACCTGAGAGTAAGTTCCTCTGAACTCAAAGGGGCTTCCTTCTGAGTAGATACAGCAGTATAGGAAAGCCTTTCGTATTCTCCCAGGCTTTTTGGTTAACGTTCATTTATTGTCTCTCTGTGTCTCTTCTCCCTTCTTCTTCAAGAGCTGACCCCAGAAGTTCACATTTAGGTCATGTAACCTTTCAAAAATCCATTTATTCATTGCAGGCTATATTTTTAAGCTTCTTAGCACAAGTACTCATTTGCAGAGGCAAATGACCCACTTTTATTCCATGCATCTTTTCATCTTCTTTTCCCTTTCCTGAAATGATAACATGCTTTACTTAGAAATGTCTGTTAGGTTTTTTTTCACTTTCAGACTCCTTAGCACCTACCTGCTGATGGAAGTATGTCACTAAACAGCACCAATCGCTGAAATCCACAAAAGTAACCAGGCCCACACATCTACCGTGTTTTCCCGAAAATAAGAGAGGGTCGTATATTAATTTTTGCTCCAAAAATGCATTAGGTTTTATTTTCAGGGGATGTTTTTTTTTCATGTACAATAATCTACATTTATTCAAATACAGTCATGTCATCTTCTTCTGGTTGCTGCACAATGGTGGAGGGCGGGGTTTCACTTAACTGGGGCTTATTTTTGGGGTAGGGCTTATATTACGAGCATCCTGAAAAATCATACTAGGGCTTATTTTCAGGTTCTTATTTCCGGGAAAACAGGGTAGTGCAGCTTTTTACCTCTGTTTTCTGTCCTTAATGGGGCGGGGGAGGCTTTTTAAAGATTGGCAACTTTAAAGCAGATCGCAAAGTGCTGGGGGATTGATATTGGGAGCCGGAGTATAAAATCTGTGTGTACAGCTAAAGGCTCTAGTTTGGATCATGGCCCGTTCTACAAAATTGGATTTCATAACCAAATATGCATATAATTTCTGTTCTATACATTATCAGTTAATCAGCCTACTGTTGTTAGTGCTCTGTTTGGGCCAGACCAAATCTTGCCAATTTGCTATCACATTTACAGGTGGCATCTTCTTCCTTGAAAGATCTCCTCTACCCCATCATACCAGCTTTCTCATCTTGCTTCTAGAGGTCAACCAAAATACTTATAGAAGAGGTAACCATGTTAGACTGTGCTAGCATGTCAGCCAAACACAAAAAATAAAATAAAAATAATAAAAAATTAAGAAGTGAAAAACATCATAGCACTTTAAAGAGTAACTGCTATATTTTAATGTGAGCTTTTGTGGACAAGTCCACTTCTTCAGACAGAAATACTTCTGTAGTTCTGTTTAAGGCTTTATAGGGTTAGAACCAGCACTCTGAATTGTGCCCAGAAATGGATCAGCTTCCACTTCGGAATCTGGGGTGCACATTAATTCCCTGCATTGTATACAAGCTGTGTGTACCCAAAAGCCTGCTTTCTGTGTGCTCCTTAAAATAGGCTTTAATCAGCAGCAGTCTGCTGATGATGATAATATTATACCTGTTATTGAACCACAAGATTTCAGCCAATAAATAAGATGCAGCTATACATAAAAAACTGTGTTGGTCTGAGAACATTGCACTTTGGCCAGGGATGGGAAAGGAGGTTTGAAAGAACCTCTCCTTCCACTATGCTCAGCCTCCCTTAGTTTGTGCCTGGATGGATGGAGTGTAAATAATAAAAGAATTATTGTTAACAAAACTCTGAAAAGTTACTGTTTGGAACTACAACTTCTTGAATTCCCCAGCCTTGCATGGCCAGTTGTTGTTCCAATTTTCCAGGCACTGGTTGTCAACATATTGTAGTCTCCAGTCTTCATTAAAAAGTGACAGATGAATGGATAGGCAGATGGAGAGATAGGTGAAGATGAAGATGCTTAGCTAAAATTTTCTACATTCTCAACGCATTTTAATTCTAAATCACAATCTCAATCTATTTTTTAAAACTGTCATACTTCCAAAGGGTTTACCATTCTTTTGTTAGGAATGAGCATACTTCCTCATAAAGACACATACACCAAAGAGGCAATGCACTGATGCCTCACAAGCTGAAAAAAGGATCCATAGATCTGATGGAATCATTCCTTGTAGTCATGAAGCCCAAACAATGTTTCCATTCTCAGTTTGCACTTTGTCATCTTTTCCTGATGCTCAGTATTAGATGTTTGCCCAGAGCAAGCACCGCATGTCTAGGCTGCCCTGACTCTTAAGTACATGTGACATTCCTAGATGATGATGCCAAGCCAAAGAGAAGCTGGGGTGAATAGTTCAGTGGGAAGAATGCCAGTTAACACTTCAGTGTACAGTATCTCATTCCAGCTGCCATATAGTAGAAGCATAGATAATAAATGAGCTATGGGCAACAGCTCTGGCATGGCAGCATGAATCTCCACACTGTTTTCTTCAATTCATTCCTCTAGTGGTGTCAGCCATCTTATCTCCAGCTAGGTTCTGCTGCCTTTTTCCCCCTAAACTCTTCAGAAATTTTCATTCTGAAGAACTGGTCACCCATGTTATGCTTAGACAGAATTAATAACCTCCATTAATTTCCCCTTCCACTAACCCTGGGACACTTTCCTTCCTTCACCTTAGTCTACCTTATAATAGGATAGTACATTTCAGCTTTCTTTTGGTTCTTGGAATTGTCTGGGAGGAGATAAGACAACAGAAGTGCGTTTATGAACTGAGGCCTCTGGAGAGACATTGTCTAAAGTGGTGGTTCCCAACCTTGTTGGAGTTGCAACCCCCTTTTATAATAGCAAAGTAACTTCTGACCATCCACTCCACATTTGTATAAAAAAGGCATTTTTAAAGGGGTAAAGTCATTCCTTCTCAGAAAGTAGAGGCTTCTTTCCCTCCCAAAGGGCCTGTTTCTCATACATGCTAACTTTAATATCTGGCTTCAGAAGGTCAAGGAAGAAATTATTTAACAAGGGCTACATCAGATATAAGATGACCCTCCCCCTGAAAACACTTTGTGACACACACCCCTTTGGGAGTCATGAGCCCCAGGTTCGGAAACACTGGTCTAAAGAACAGGTGGATAGGAGGGGGCACTTTGTTTCTCCTCAGGAAGTGACGAGGGCAGTGCAGTGATGACATTTGCCTCAGGACACTGCCAGCATTGGTGGTGGGAACTGCAGAGATCATAGTCCCTTTCTGCACCAGTGTGTGTTTGTTTTACACCTGCTAAGCCTAGCCACTTGTCCTATAGATCCAGTGTGACTGAACTGGTCACTGAAATGGAGTACTTAAGAAAAGGGGCCTAGGAATTCTTTGCCTATCCAAATCTGATCACCTATGGGATACATGGATAAATCTGCAGGCACTGTTGACAATAAATAGTTGGTTAGTTGTACAACCCATGGCGGATAGTGTGGAATGGATGGGTGGCACAGGATGCCACTTGACAATTGGGGGCCTCTTCAGAGCACCTAGAATCACAGGATCTGGGAATCTGGATGGGGGTCAATCTTTGGGGTTGACTTGGATCACAAACAACTTAAAGTCTTGGGCAATAGATTGAAAACAAGTCTGGGAAGACTTCGCAAATTAAGCTGGCCAGGGTATGGCTGTAATTTACAGCAGAGTTCTGGGGACTGGGGCTTACCCTTGTAGGCTAGTAGAGGTCCCTTCAGTACTTGCTCTTATAAACTAGGAGAGGATCTGCAAGACAAGGAGGCCCCACTGCAGGCTATGGGGTTTATTAATTAATAAACTTTGTGGCCCTTTTCATCCCATCATATGTCTTGTCTCTTTATTTCCTGTGGGTGAGGGGAAAAGGCTAGGAACAACAATGTCCTTCCCACAAATAGCAGTGAATTATTGCCCAAGGGTACTTTCTAAAACAAAAAAAAATGTGCCTATGCAGTTGAACTACATCTTATGATCTGAGACACAGAAAAACCTGTGATCCTGACTGTGATGTGCAATCTCAACAACCACCAGAGCCAGAGACCTTTATGCAAAAGGTTAGATTAAGGCTGCAGTTACACCAACAAAATGTTTCCGTGTTACCCCTCGTGAATTTTGAATTGTGACTAACAGAATAATCAATTTCTTAGGAATATTGGCCAGAATCCTACAGTCAAATGGCATAGCCCTTGGCAGAGAGCTGCTACTAGTTAAGAGGGTGACTCTTGTATTTTTTTTGTCAGATGCCAGTTGCATGACATGGCATGCAACAAAACACACAAGCTTTGACTCTTTAACTGGCATCACTTTGCAACTGAAATTTACTCCACTGGACTTGCACCAAAAAGAAAGTGGGTCTGGAGACATGGAGGTGTAATTCCAGTATGGACCGTGGTATAATTTCAAAAATGTGCAAAATGTAAATCCAAATTAAAATGGAAATACTGTTTTCATGAGCCATGTGTATGGCATGGGATCAAGGTTTGTGTGTAAATGAGCACTAGGCCCTCCAAATCATGCTTGTGCTTGCAAATGCTATATTTGCATTATTAAAACAACATTATGTATTAGACATATTTCTTTGTTACCCCTCATGTTTGTTATCCCGCTTCCTATCCTATGACAATTATATCTTCTCTTTCTGCTTCTGCTTCTGTTTCCTTATTTTTTTCTTTTCTTCTATGAATCTTAGGATTTGTTTGTTTTTGGATGGTTAGCCTGCAGGCATTTTCCCTCTTCTTTTGAACTTGGACGTTGCGCAGCCCTGAGGTGCTGTACTGGGGAGACATTACTGAACTGACTGAAATGACAATTCATTAGAATGGCATGTTTATAACCATGGAAGAAATTACATTCAACAAGAACTACAGTGTTAGGGGGGAAAAGAGCTACTCTTGACACACAGAAATTTAATATCATGGCAAGCAAGAGAGAGAGAGAGAGAGAGAGAGAGAGAGAGAGAGAGAGAGCAGGTACAAGAGCTTTTACAAGGACAAAGTGGGAGTAAGGCAGTTAACTGATACCCACAGCTAGAAACAGAAACTGTTGGCACATTAAGGTAAAGGTTCCCCTTCACATTTAGTCCAGTCGTGTCCGACTCTAGGGCGCGGTGCTCATCCCCGTTTCCAAGCCATAGAGCCAGCGTTTGTCCGAAGACAGTTTCCGTGGTCACATGGCCAGCGCGACTAGACATGGAATGCTGTTACCTTCCCACCATGGTGGTACCTATTTATCTACTCGCATTTGTGCATGCTTTCGAACTGCTAGGTTGGCAGGAGCTGGGACAAGCGACGGGAGCTCACTCCGTCACATGGATTTGATCTTACGACTGCTGGTCTTCTGACCTTGCAGCACAGAGGCTTCTGCGGTTTAACCCACAGCGCCACCACGTCCCTAGTGTTGGCACATTAAGCAGTGCCTTAAGTAGTAGCTTTAAAAAAAAAAGATTCTAGACACATTTCAAAAGAAAACTAACTCTTTCCTCTTTATACATTTTTAATCAGAAAATATATCTGAAAGCAACATGGCATTGGCCTGTAGTACAACGGCAAGACTAAGCATGCAAAAGGGCAGCCTCCCAGAGTGGCCAGAACACTTATGCAGTCACCCTTTTGTTATCATATGACACCATAGGAAACCAGACTGGTTTGCTTCTGTCTTATGACAACACTATGAATTAACTTCCCAAAGACCCTGCCATTAACAGATTTGCTCCAGTCTTGTAGAGTATGGCCATGGCTTCCTTTATTGAATCAGTCTATTTCATGTTTGAGATCAATCTGTTTGACTTCTAAGCATGCCACCTACAGCAAGTTTACTTTTTGTTTCCAATCTACAGAGCAACTTTGAAAGATATGGTTCTGAGTGGGAATTAACATGGCATATCTGTGTATACAGAGGTGTTGATCAGCTCTTTCATAATAGAAGGATATGGCTGCCTAGAATGTTCTACCCCTTCCCCTCTGTCCTTGGATTTCTTGCACTGGTTTTGTCCATGCTTTCATCTACAAATGAAAGGCAACAAGGGGGTTCTGAAGAGGGAATGCTTCACCATCAATGGATAGTCAGTCCCAGTTGCCATGCAGATCCCCAATGGATGTAGGAGTTCTTTCTTTTTAAATTCAAGACTCTCCTCTAGAGATGGGCATGACCTAAGTCATGCTGCATCATACAAAGCTGTCAGCACAGCTGCCAGGTGCAGTACAGCTGGGCATCATCTCACCATCCGTCACACCCCGCCGGGGTCCTCCCTCTCCAGCAGTGCTCCAGTCCAGGAAGGAGCTCAGGCTGCCCTTCCCTGCCTCTTTTGGCAACTGACCACTCCGACAAGGAGGCAGGACGTGGATTCTCCCCACAGAGCCAATGAGTGGTCAGCTGCCTGAGGAAGTGGGGAAGGGCAGCCCAAGCTCCTGCCTAGACTGCAGCCAGAGAAGGAGGACCCTGGTGGCACGCAACAGATTGTGAGTGGACCAGCCAGCCCAGGGGATGTGGAGAGGGTCTGTATGGTGCCATACTGTATGGTGCCATACTGACAGCTTCGTACAACTTGGCACAACTTAAGTCATGCCCATCTCTACTATCCAAAGGTAGGAGCTTGTTGCAGCCAGAGACAAGAGAGGGCAGTCTAGAGCTTTTTCCTCTGTATTTAACATATTTATTCAAATTATAATATCTGAATAAGGTACAGGCTTGCACAGTCCTTAGTAAGAATACTTGCTGGAAACAGACCATGATTAATTTGAACAATTACCTGACATAAGCCTAGATCCATAGGCTCTGGTGTGACCCATAATCATTCCAGTCTCTTAGCATTTGGAAGGCTGGTGGGAAGGTGGGTTGCAGTGCTCTTTCACAAGAGAAGTATCTGTCTGCTGAAGGCAACTTTTATCTTTTTCACTAAATTCATAGAACTTTCCCCACTTCCAGTTTTCTATACATTGTACCTGAAACTGTGAATCTCTCTTTAGCTGTGTCCAACTTTCAGAAGCAGCCCCAGCCCTCTGTGAAATGCAGAGGATTGGGAGATAATTTCTTTCTCACATTTTTCATTTTGAGGGGCATCTCAAAAGGCTGAAGGCAGGATGCTACTACTGAAATTCTCAATCCAGAAAGAAGATTTTAGTTTGCCATATGTGAGTATAGAACCATTACTAAAAGAAAAAGCATCCCTTCTTTGTGAGTATGCAAATTAAATGAAAAGAAAACTTGTAATTGCTAAGGGGAGTTTATTGATGTCTGGATGCCAGGATTTCTGGTAGTCAGAGAACATCTGGGGACCCATGGTTGGGAACCACTGATTTAGACTGTAAACAAGGCTGCCCCCAGATGCTTTGCTGCTGGAGAAAGAACATGAAATGTCCCTCCTCCACCCACTGAAAGACAGCCACATTGTTTGGTAAATGTGGAAGGAAAAACTACAGGTGCCTCTCCCTGTCCTTGCCAATGTAACCCCTCAAAACTTGCATTATAAATTAAATAACAAAAAAATTGGCGATTCTTGCACAATGCCACAGGCTCACCTGCCTGAGTCTCACTGTGCTTCATGACAGGGCCAGTCCTAACTACAAATAGTGACCATCATGGATTCCATGGGAGAGCATTCTGCCAAACAGTGAGCCATCTTTGAGGTTGACAGCTGCAAGAATCACACACATCATAAAAAGAGTCAAAATAAGAATGTCTTTCCTCCTGAGCAATCTACTGCTTTTGAAGTGCAGTTAGTTTCTTGGCTGTTTCAGAGGAAGGTGCACTTAAGTGCTTCCCCTTTCAGAGCTGTACTTAAAGGCTTAATTTATCTTGGTGTTTGATCCTCTTGCTCCAGCCTTCTGTGCACTCTTTCTGTAGTGTTCCTTCTTATTCTCTGCCTGCTGTACTTTGCCTCTCTGTGGGTCACTTAGGGCTTTGGCTCATTCCTCCCTCCCTCAGTGTTGCTCAGAGACATATTTAATCCTTTGATATCTTCCTCTCATTGTTAAGTTCCCTTTTCTTCTCTTCTTTCTGGACAAAGAGCTTTGTTGGTGTCCATCAACACCTTTCTCCTTTGATTGACAACATTTGACTCCTTAGACAATACAATCAGAAAACAGAACATACATTTTAACCTTGATGAAACTGGTATAGTGTAGTAATGCTATAAAGTATATCATTACTAAATTAAGACTGGAAATATCACAAAATACTAAACCAGTTTCCTTATTTTTTAAAAAAAGCTAAATTTGTTAATGACAAGCTAATCTTCATAAAATAATACATTTAGCTCTACAATTAGCAGCAGAGACTTTTGATTAAAGAATATGTTCATTACAAGTCATATAGTGTTTGGTATCTTTTCAGCAGCTCTTCACAACACACACTCACATTTCCCTCTAAGAGTTAAAGTGGTAGTAGTATATATGCAGCACAATGCAGTATATGGAGAGAAACTGAGTCATATTGTTATTGTTGCCTGTGATGGTGGAGGAACTGGTGGAGGTGATGGCTGGATGAGATTGTCTGGATATTTATTCAGAAATCACAGAATAGGCATATTTTGTGGTACTGAATTTGGTGAAGAAGACAGCTAAGAATTACATGTAAAAGCAGAAATATATTCTCAGTAACCTCTTCATTATTGGACAGAACTCTTATTTTAATTGCAGAAATTACTACTGGGCATAGGGTAGCCTTACCGGCATTTTCATCCAGCACCAAGGCCGGTAGAATTCTGTTTTTTATGCTAATTATGATAAATAAAAAGTCTGACCACAGACCACAAATAAGAGGCAATCTTTACTCCCTTATATTTAAGACATAACTATACCAAAGATGGGAAAGGGATCAGAAATAGTTTAAGAACCTAGTTAACTGTTAGTGAGGAGAGCTTCGCAGATACTGTGGACTGTCAGAAAGATGAACAAATGGGTCCTAGATAAAATCAAGCCTGAAATATCTCTGGAGGCAAAAAAGTTGAAACCGAGGCTGTCCTACTTTGGACATATCATGAGAAGGCAGGATTCTCCAGAAGACGATAATGTTAGGAAAGGTGGAAAACAGGAGGAAAAGAGTAGGACCAAATAAAAGATGGACTGACTCCCTAAAGAAACCACAGGCTGGAGTTTATAAGAGCTGTGCAGGGCAGTTGATGACAGGATCTTTTGGAGATTCCACATTCAAAGGACCATCAGGAAGCAGAATATTTCTGCTGAATCAATGACTGAAAATGGTTTGGGGAAGATGTCAGGGCAAACAGGCCAAGACTTAATTCAGCCAATACGGAGATAAAGTAGCTAGGGAAATCAACCAATATGAAGAGTCTTGTATTAAAAGAGAACTGTCCCTCCCGCCAAAAAAATACACCCAAGTACAGTGGTGCCTTGACTTACGAACGTCCCTACTTACGACCATTTTGAGTTACGACCAGCTCCGGCCGCAAAATTTTGCTTCTACTTGCGACCGGAGCTTCCACTTACAAACAGAAAAAGGCAGGAAATTCAAATTTCTAACTGTAGGTGGTGACGAGGCTGCTTCTTTGTAGCTCTTTCACCCCAGCAGTTAGAGAGTGTGGTAGGAGGAGGCTTCGGACTGCCTCCTTCTGCTTCTGAGTGAGCGCGTGTGTGTGTTTGCAGGGAGGCTTCGGGCTGCCTGCTAAGGTAAGGTGCTGTTTTCTGCTTTTTAAAAACTGTTCTGGGTGTTTTTGCAGTGTGGTTTTGAGCTGGGGGGGGTTATGTTTCTGTGCTGTGATGGGTCTTGGGGGGGTTGTTTGTTTTTTGGTTTCCCCCCCCCCATTTCCGATGGGTCTTGGGGGGTTTGGTTGCTTTTTTGGGTTTTCCCCCCATTTCTGATGGGTCTTGGGGGTTTGTTTGTTTTTTGGGTTCCCCCCATTTCTGATGGGTCTTGGGGGGTTTGGTTGCTTTTGGGGGGGTTCCCAATTTCCAATGGGTCCTGCATGCTTCCCTTGCTTTTTCCTTTCTTTTCTTTGCATTTCCGACCTGCCCCCTTTGTTCTCTGTGCATTTCCGATCTGCTCCGTTTGTTTTCTGTGCATTTCCAATGGGTCTTGCATGCTTGATTGCTTTTCTCCCCCCCCCCCCTTCGGCCGGAAGGGATTAATCGTGTTTCCAATGAGTCTTGCAGTGATTTTTTTTTTTTTTGGTGGTTGTTTTCTTCGGCCGGAACGGATTAATTGCATTTCAATGCATTCCTATGGGAAATGGTGCTTCGACTTACGACCATTTCGAGTTACGTCCATCTTCTGGAACGGATTATGGTCGTAAGTCGAGGCACCACTGTATGTGGTTTAGAAGTGTATCTAAGAAGCTCAAATGTCCCCAGTGGCCAGGAGTAGTTATTATCTGCTCAGGGTGATACATCTGGAGAAGAAGAGTCTTGATTGAGGTATTCAAGCTTTCATGAAGCATCTTTGCTAAACTAATGTCATATTCTGTACATGCAGTTGCCTCAATTATTGCCTCAATTAGTCATGCTTTGGTCACTTCCAGGCTAGACTTATGAATGGTTCATCGCTGAGTCACTTGAAAGGCTATTTTCTCCTGTATCAGCTTGCTTACTCCTTGAGGTCATCAGGAATATATTTAGCCATTTACAGTTTAAAGATTTCTCCCTATTTATATTTTTCTTCAGTTATCTTTAAAAGTTGTTATTTCAAATTTAGTGGCCTCTTTCTTCCAAGGACTTAATCTGCGCTACCCAAAATAGCTGAGACTCAGAGAATCTTAAGGCTGATTTGACAGACAATTAATTTCCATCTTGTGGTGAAGATAATGAAGAAAGAGGCCTGCAGTGGTGGAAGATCAGCCTGTAAAGGCTCTCAGTGCTTGCCCCCCAACACAGGCAACCCAGCATTACCAACATCATTGGAAGACCCACCTCCGTCCCTAGGGAAGCAATAAGCTCCCTACCTTCCAGCTGCCTCAGCTGGCATTGTGATTATTAACACAATGTCTCCTTTTTTTCAGGCAAATTTGTTAAAATTCAACTGTAAAAAATGACGTGAAGTTCTGTTTATCTGTTACATATTTGGCTGAATAGTATGGAAACCATCCAAATGAAATTCACAAGAGAAACATCCTGAGTGCAGGTGGAAAGATAGATGCAATCTGAAGAGAAGCCAGGATAGAAGATCCAGGGGAACCCTGTCAGCTCTAGATAATATATGGACAAATAATAAGCTCGTTTAGGATACCCACCACTTTATGTAACTCTTTTACACTGCTACTTACAAATATCCAAAAAGTCGCAATATAAAAAGGTAAAAATGGGTTAAATGAAGAATTTGAGAGGGAGCATTCATTTGCTTCTTAGGGTTGTGGCATGGTTGCCACCACAGTGGTAATGCTCATCAATAATTTCTGCTTGACAAAATCTTCATGAGAGTACTAAAAAAACATCTATATGGAGTTAATTGCATAATGTCTCCATGCCAGGGGCCTCAAGTCCTGTGGAGATGGATAGTTTTCACACAGCAGTTCCAGCTGCAGGTGGTGAATCCCTTATGTACATTACAGCAACTCTGTGGAATGGCTGTCATTTGGAATCATTTTTCAGCTGCATTGCCAACCTTGTTGCTGAGGCATAGGAAGGATATATTAGCCATGATCAGTTTGGATCACCGTTTCATTACCAAATGAGCGTTGAAGCCTTGGACCTTCATCACAGATAATCTTCAGCATCATTACATTGCCTTCAGATCCCATTCTTGTAATAAATATAGAGTCCTATAATAAATATAGATGGGATATAAAAGCATTGAACTTCAAAGATGCTTGCCATTCTGTGCCAGAATATAAATAGTCAGAGTTCCGTGGAATGTAGCAGAACTTAAGAATTAAACTCCCTGGACCTGCTTTAAAAAAAAACTCCAATGTACACAGAGACAGACAAAGTTAGATAAATGTCCACTTCTAACTCTTCACTTCACATTCATGCCATGCTTGTGGATTAAAATTGTTTATATACTTCCAGTAGCTCCTTATAAAATGAAATGCTAATTTTCATAATTAAGCATTTATTCTCTTAAAAATGCAGTATAGATGCACAGATAACAGTGATCTCCCATGTTCTGGAATACTGAAAATAATTAATTAGATGTCTGACTTCTGTTGTGTCACAGTGGCAATGCATTCAACTTCAAAGGGGCCTGCAATGCCAGACCCGACAACAGTGCTATATAACATGTACTGCCAATGACTGTGGAGTTATATTATTGATGCAGAGCATTATTCATTTATCTCTTGTTACAGAAAGGAGGGGTGCTTATCAAGTATGATTTCTAACTTCTGCATATTGCAAGCAGATTGGAAGATAACAGTCAGCTTTGCAAGTTTCCAGACCCGTCTGCACTTCAGACTGAAATTCACCAGTTAGCATTAACAGCATCCATCAGTGCATGTTTTACTATCTGGTCTGCTTTTATTGGAAGAGAATCATAATTATTACATTGGTCAATGTGATCAGAGAAATCTGAAATATTTTTGGATAGGATTTTTAAAATTCATCCTCCAGGGTTTATTACTGCCTTGGAGAAAAATAGCCTATATCACACAGTAAAACCAAAGCATTCTCAGGAACAGAATCATTACTGAAAGATGAAAGCTAGGGATATTGAAGGATATTGTCTACAGGATTTGAAGGATATTGTCCACGGGACTTCTTGGAGCCAGGATCATGATCAATGGGGACAGAAAAAGGCTATATTTCATAATATGATAATTAGTGCTTAATTCTCTCCTCCCAATATTAAGTGAATTTTAACAAGCTGGAGAAGCATCAGATTATACCTATGAGTTTCTCTGCTCAGTGTTTCAATATTTAATGCTACTAGGCTTTACCTGATGCTAAGAGAGTGAGTGTTGACTTTCAGAACCCCTTTAATTGTCCTCCTAGGCCTGTTGATGGTGGAACCTCTGAATAAAACATTTGGAAGCCAACCCCCGAGGAATTTATTGGAACATTCTAGAAAAAGTCTGCCTGAAGCAGCTATGTGGCATGGGATGTTCAACTTTAAACAATACAACTTTAATAAATTTCCATACATGAAAAGTTTCCTTTCCAAAGGAAAGTTTGAGGCAGCACAAGTTGTAACTTCTGGAATTTTTTTTTGTTCTGTCCAACACATACTGTCAGATGTGCTGGTGAGTCCACCAGATAAGCTCTTGGGGCCTAATTCTCATTTTACATCAAAGCAGAGTATTTAATATTTAAGAGATACATATTGGAATTTAATGGGTGCATATTGTGTATATAAGAACTTTGAAGAAACATTTTCTATATTATTTATGGAACGTCCGAATAAAGTAACCATATAAATAGTTGTCAAATCAGAAACATGCTAGATATTGCTTTAATTGCATGTTTAGCAATTGTTTAACAGTTTAAAAATTATATTGGATGTGGAAAATTTTCACTGGGAATTGGGGAGGGGAAATCTAGCTTTTGTCTATCCAGCTGCATACCAATGACACACCCCATCTCTTGCAATTACTATTAGGAATAAACTTCCTTTTTGAACCATAAACTCCATAAATACACCCTTTACTTGTGCAACTGAGCATTGAACAAGTGGAATTGGGCAATAGAATGTGGGGCCACTTGTTTCTGACATCATATCCCCCTCAGCATTACTAATGCCTGTGAAAATTATGATATAATTTTAGGACTGTATGAAAAATTTGTAGTACTCTTTTTTAACACTGTTAATGACTTCTAAAGCAGCCATTCTCAACAGGGGCATATAAGGTTTGTTATACAACTTATACAATCCTGATTCAGCCTGTATTTCTTTCATATTGTGTTTATGGCCATGGCCCGAAAAGGGTTGAGAATGACAATTCTAAAGGACATTCATGATTAGATTTCCCATCATATTTTCTTTCTGTTTTCAGAGTAGTCATATGTGGAAATAATGTGTGATTTGGATTCATACTGATTCTCTGGTTGAAATTAAGGGATGCTGTAGCCATTAAGAGAAAACATGCTATAGCTGAGTCAGGTATCTTGGGTCTGTATTTTGTGATGTCTGGGGTTTTGGTTGTCCACACTATCAAAGGGAGATAAGGCTTTAACTCAGTTGTGGGCAACTGTAGCTTTCCAGATATTTTTGGTTTGGAACCAATTTCCTCAGGAGGTGGCGAGCACTCAAATGCTGGAGACATTCAAGAGAAAATTGGACAATGTTCTGTCAGATCTGCTTTGATTTGGATTCCTGATTTGAGCAGGGAGTTGGACTCGATGACCTTATAGACCCCTTCCAGCTCAATTACTCTATGATTCTTTGTATATACACTGATCTTTTCAGTGCTTTCCAAGCAACTGCTCCTCAATCTTGCTTTTCTTTTTTTCCCATTTCTGTTGGTACATGGTGCTGTAAATAAAAGCTAGAGACACATAAAGCACAGTCAACTGTAAGTTCATCTCCTTTCAATACCCACTTCAGATTGTTGGGGAAAAATTGGGAGGAGGGATAAAAACTGCTAGAATTCCTGAGCCACCTAGACTCCGGACCATGCTGTGATATTCTAAAAACATACTTTTCCCGGGCTGTGAGCTAAGTTGCAGATATAACCTGGACTACTCTTAAGTGGTGGCACTATGGCACTTCCCAACCACAGACATCACAAGACATGGGTGCAAGATAACTGACTCCGGAACATGACACATTTTATGCATCATTCCCAGCTGTGATGAATATTTTGTGTTAGAAAGAATGAGATGTGCATCCCAACAAAATTAGCATTCCCTGGCCAGAAAACGTTTCACATGAGTTCCTATGCAGGGAACAAGGGACAATTCTAGATTTATTGCACTAAAAGTTTCAACTGGAAAGCTGCTGCCTTTTCTCTTTCTTTTCCCACTTGCCTTTTCACAAGCATTTGCCCCAACAGTGCTTTGAAGCACTGTTGTTCCTTGATTGATTGATTGATTGATTGATTGATTGATTGATTCAACTTATACCCAACCCATCTAGTGGACATGCCAATACACTGGGTGGTTTCCAAGAAAGTAACATAAATATACAGACAAAATTAAAATAATAAACATACAAAAGCAAAAACCCATCCTAACAGATAGGGTCAGAATGTTGTTAGGACATTGTGTACTAGCTCCTGATATTTATTTTCCAATGTCTCTTTTCCTACTCACCCTGCATTATACTGGCTTGTATTTTATGTCTGAGCTTTTCCAGACAATAAAACAGCCAACTAGTAGTCTATTTGATTATTACAA
The DNA here is from genome assembly GCA_037013535.1 of Intellagama lesueurii. Lineage (NCBI taxonomy): Eukaryota > Metazoa > Chordata > Lepidosauria > Squamata > Agamidae > Intellagama > Intellagama lesueurii. The sequence goes on along the minus strand of JBAJHW010000003.1, from coordinate 48,773,148 downwards.
AAGGCAATGCATTTTCATGGTCTCTCATCTGAGCACACGGCAAACACAGAATACTTGACCATTTCGAGTTACGACCAGCTCCGGCCGCAAACTTTTGCTTCTACTTGCGACCAGAGTTACAACCAGAAAAAGGCAGGGAAAAAAGGCGGGGAATTCAAATTGCTAACTGTTGGTGGCGAAGAGGCTGCTTCTTTGTAGCTCTTTTGCCCCAGCAGTTAGAGAGTGTGCAATCGGAGGAGGCTTCGGACAGCCTGGTAAGGTGCTGCTTTCTACTTTTTAAAAACTGTTCTGGGTGGGTTTTGCAGTGTGGTTTTGGGCTGGGTGGTGGGATTATGTTTCTATGCTGTGATGGGTCTTGCAGGGTTTGTTTGCTTTTTGGTGTTTTTCCCCCCCATTTCTGATGGGTCTTGCAGGGTTTGTTTGCTTTTTGCTTTGCTTTTTTTTGCATTTCCGAAGGGTCTTGCACGGTTTGTTTGCTTTCTGCTTTGCTTTTTTTGCATTTCCGAAGGGTCTTGCACGGTTTGTTTGCTTTCTGCTTTGCTTTTTTTGCATTTCCGAAGGGTCTTGCACGGTTTGTTTGCTTTCTGCTTTGCTTTTTTTGCATTTCCGAAGGGTCTTGCACGGTTTGTTTGCTTTTTTTCCCCCCTTCGGCCGGAACAAATTAATTGCGTTTCTGATGGGTCTTGCAGTGTCTGTTTGCTTTTTGCTTTGCTTTTTTTGCATTTCCGAAGGGTCTTGCAGTGTCTGTTTGCTTTTTGCTTTGCTTTTTTTGCATTTCCAAAGGGTCTTGCACGGTTTGTTTGCTTTTCTTTCTTTTTCCCCCCTTCGGCTGGAACGGATTAATCGTGTTTCCGATGGGTCTTGCAGTGGGTTTTTTTGGGTGGGTGGTTGTGATTTTTTTCTTCGGCCGGGATGGATTAATTGCATTTCAATGCATTCCTATGGGAAATGGTGGTTCGACTTACGACCATTTTGAGTTACAACCGGAGTTCCAGAACCAATTATGTTCATAAGTCAAGGCACCACTGTATACATACATACATACATACATACATACATACATACATACATACATACATACATACATACATACATACATACATACAGAGAGAGAGAGAGAGAGAGGTTTTTTTTTACTTAGTTTACTTAGTGTTGTTCTATTTGAAGATAATTCTCCATGCATTTATTTGGTACCATTACATTTCAGCACTTTTCACTGTGAGGCAGCCCCTCTGGATTGGGAACATTCCATCAGGAATGCAGTTCAGGTAAATGCTATTCTTCTCTAAAGTGCACATTAACTGTCTGAACTGGTACACTAATAGCTTCCTATTGTGGACTTCTTAACGGCTTTTTAAGCAAGGGTGTCTGTAGGGGGAGGCCAATGTAGCAATTGGCCTCCTAGAATCCTACATTTATCCATTAATTTAATATACACACTAAGATATACTGTGATGTGGCACATGGTATGCACACAAATTATGTTATTATTCCACTCTGCACCTTTGCCCCCTTTCCTGGGGAAATTTCTGCAGTCATTCTTGCTCTTAAGTCTGTTTTGAATCATTGCATGTTTCCTCCCCAAATTTCCTTTTCAGCTTATGATTATTGTGATTTTAGACGCATCTTGAAATCGGGGGGGGGGGGGGGCTGTGGGATTAGGTAGTGTTCCCCCTTTTCCCCCTCACAGGCTTTCCCTCTTCCTCCCGAGGAGCTGCTAGTCCATGGAAGAAAGGAAGGGTTAAATAATATCTTCCCAAGGGAGCTCAGGATCTCCTGTGGCTGCTTATTCCTTTTTCTAACCCTCCCGCATACTAATAAAATGTATGTAAAATTATCCAAAAACAGTCTTCAGGAACATATGAAGCCTCGCCATTCCCACTTCTGCTTTAAACTGAACCAAATCTTCATGAGTATCATATGGATGGTTGACTCCCATGGAACAAGTGAAAGTCAAATATTCTCAGTTTTACATTTTTCCTAAAAACATGAAGTGAGCAAAGCTACAAACTACAGTAATATAGTTTCTTCTGCCTTATATTTTAATGTAACAAAATTACATTACAAAGCAACCTTAAAGCATGGATAACGCATATAGCTCAGTGACTTAGAGGTTGGGAGTTCAATTCCCCAATGTCCCTCCTTGGCTGGGGCTGGATTTGATGATCCATAGGGTCCCTTCCAGCTCTGCAGTTCTAAGATTATTATAAGCTATTATTATTATTAAAAAGATCAGGAATTTTAAAAATAGACAGAAAAAAATAAATCATATAATGAATAAATCACATAATACTTATTAGTAAGACTTGTATTGAGTAAACCCAGGCATGGCTGGAGTGCATTTCTCCTACTTGATAAATTGATTTTTGTTCAGTTGTTATTTAAGACCTTTAAGGCTTACATATTTACTGTATATATATAATAGGATGCTGAGCACCTGCTGAGATATTTATATTACAGCATTTCACAATTACATAGTTTCAAGTGCCAACTTATCTTTTGTTATAGCATTTACTGTGACAACTGACTAACCTTTTATATTTTTACTTTTCTATTTTAATATTTTGAAAGGCATAATCAAATCCAATTTTGATTGATTTTTATATTTATAGTTACTATACCACATTACAGGTTTTATCAGAAAGTTCTGTAGCAACAACACTGCTTTAGTATGCATTAAAATAACAATATTGTAGTTCCACCATGTTTATGAGGCTACTTCCTTACAAGACAGCTTGATTATGACTTCATGAAAACAGCAAAAGCACTAAGATTGTGGTGATTTCACAAGGCTATGTCATTATTTTACTTCCACAGGTTGCATTCAAATGGCAATATTATTTTTCTTGTCATCATAGAAATTGGACCACACATCATACTTTCAACATCTGGATGTACAACTCAGGTTGTGTTAACATTATGGAGACTAATGCAATTCTGCAGAGGGCTGTAAGACTCCTTGCAAGGAGGGAATGATTCACATGCCACTGAATCAATATAAATGTTCCAGGAATGATCATAGACTTCCTAGTCACAGATCTCTTTCTGTTTGGTAGCCAGAGGCTTTTTGTCTTCTGCAGTGGCAGCTCATGGATGGAATAGGGTGAGGGACTCCCCCCCGCCCCCCCCCCCCAATGCCTTATAACATCATGAACTTGCAGAGTTGTTGAAGTCTGTCCCCAGACCTAGGGAAATCAGAAATAATTAGCTTTGCTATCAAGGAGAACAATGACTTTATAGTTCTCTAGTTTAGTGGGACATGTGACAGCCAGGTCTAGTTCGAAGTAGGCATTGACCTTGAGTTTTGATGAACAGTGATGAGGACTGGCTGACTGTGAACAAGACCTGACCACACTGGTATTATATCATCACCAGGACCTTTCCATGGTTAGTGGCTCTGGCAATCCCATATATTATATGTATAATACCATTCAAGCTATCCGTAGAGTTCTTCTTTCAATTTTTTATGGCAGACAGAAAAAAGAATCTAAAATAATCTAAGATTAAATGTTCAGATCTCTTTACTCTTTTGTAAATAATAATAATAATAAAAAAGTAAGGTAAAGGTAAAGGTTCCCCTTGACAAATGTCCAGTCATGTCCGACTCTAGGGCGCGGTGCTCATCCCCATTTCCAAGCCGTAGAGCCAGCGTTTGTCCAAAGACAGTTTCCGTAGTCACGTGGCCAGCGCGACTAGACACGGAACGCTGTTACCTTCCCACCGTGATGGTACCTATTTATCTACTTGCATTTGTATGCTTTTGAACTGCTAGGTTGGCAGGAGCTGGGACAAGTGACGGGAGCTCACTCCGTCACATGGATTCGATCTTACGACTGCTGGTCTTCTGACCTTGCAGCACAGAGGCTTCTGCGGTTTAACCCGCAGCGCCACCATGTCTAATAAAAAAGTAAACCATCCAGAATTCCCTCTCTGACCAAATATCATTTGTACTTAACGTTCTTTCTCTGGAAGAAATATGTTCCACAAAGCATTAGAGATCACATTGTCTCCATTTCTTTTACCATACCTATTTGGGGTGATGTCTGTGTAGATTTTTGGTGCTTTTAAACAATCTAAACACAGGCTGAGGTAACCTCACTTCTCATTAACACTGAAGAGACACCTTGTCTCAATTGCCTTCATACATCTGTCTGGCTCCTTTGGTATTACACATTACCTAGACCTTGTAGAAACTGCAAGGACATTGGGAAGTTGACTAACTTGTTATTCTTCTGGAGGACATTTACATTTGTTCTTATATTAAGGCTTCACTCTACTAAACAATGTATAGCATCACATCTAAAGATACTATTAAGTTATATATCTTCTTTGAAAATCCTGCAAAGACACAGTAAATTCTAGGTATGATATATTAACAGAAGGGAAGCTAGGAACAGTATCTCTGTCTGGTTTTACCAAGTAGTTTAGTACACAGCTATGCCTAGAAATCAACCCTGAGTGCTCACTGGAAGGACAGATCCTGAAACTGAGGCTCCAATACTTTGGCCATCTCATGAGAAGAGAAGACTCCCTGGAAAAGACCCTGATGTTGGGAAAGTGTGAAGGCAAGAGGAGAAGGGGACGACAGAGGACGAGATGGTTGGACAGTGTCATCGAAGCTACCAGCATGAATTTGACCAAACTCCGGGAGGCAGTGGAAGACAGGAGGGCCTGGCGTGCTCTGGTCCATGGGGTCACGAAGAGTCAGACACGACTTAACGACTAAACAACAACATGCCTAGAAAATTCAACTTTTCTCTCAAGACCAATGTATACTTACAGGTTGTCCTCCATTAGAAGTTGAAATCCATTACTGTTCCACAGATGGGATTTGGGCAGAAGTCACTGAGCAATCATAACTGCAAACAAAGCTCATGTTCAGATGCAGAAGACTAATCACAAAGCAAGCTAATTTGCAAAAAGCAGGAGGTATGAAAACCTTCATCACATTCACCTCTTTCAGCACTTGAAGAAAAGCAAAGTATGCTACTTATATAGCACCCCATAGTGTTTAAGGCACTCTCTGAGTAGTTTACAATTTAAATTATGCAAGCTACACATTTTTATATTTTTACTTTTCCCATTTTAATATTTTGAAAGGCTTAACCAAATCTAATTTTGATTGATTTTTATATTTATAGCTACTGTGCCACATTACAGACTTCATTGTCCATTTTTCCATGTCCTACCAAAAATACACATTGTGCTTGTCTTGCCATTCCCATCTTAGTTATTGTTTCCTACAGAAAGAAAGAAAAAAAGGTATGATACTAAGAATACTCAAACTCTTTTTCCTACCAGATGTTAATAGAAGCAGTAGGAAGCTTTAGTCAAACTTCTGGAGACTCTGACAGACTCCATGTAGGCAAACAAACCAAACATCATCTAGTCAAGATAGAAATGTATTTGACAAATAAGAAAACAGAGAGAATGGAAATGTCAATGTCAATAACATGTTAACATTACACTATTGAAAGAAAATCAATTCATAATGTTAAACCATTCAGGGAAATTTTGAAAATCAGATTGTTACAGTAATGATTATTACAGTGTTATTTCAATCTTTTAGATTTTATAAAATCTTTCTGATTGAAATCCAATTGTGTGTCCCAAGTAGAATAGACCAGTTAAATGAATGGAATTTGTTTTGTCCAATCATATGAAAGTCTCATTCAGTCAGTCAGTCTGTTCTTACTGGGATTCAGTCTATTAACATTACTAAAAATAGACTCCAACTATCCTAAAGTACGGTAAGAGATCAAACTGACACCAAATATTAATCATCACTCACTGATGTTTAACAATTAAAATAGCATATTTTAAATTTGATTTGTGTGTGTGTGTGTGTGAATAAGGAATAACAAATTGATTTATAACAACTTATTTACAAACTCTGGAAAAGCAAATTGAGGAATGGTTGTTTTGCATGTTTTGCATGGGGTATCATCCATTTTTAAGGATCAGGTTTATAGTTTTGGAATACTTTCTAACTCAGGTCTTGCTTCTGAGTTAGAGTAACTCTTGTTGCAGTAGTAGCCAAGTATGTTTGCAGTTAAGAACTCCATGCTGGACCAACCTGAAGGCCTATCTCATTGAGCATTCTGCTCCCATTGTGGTCAGCCAGGTGACTATGGGGACCCCATAAGCAGAATGTGAGTACAACTATATCCTCTGTCTCATGTTCTCCAACAACTGATGCATAACAGCACATTACCCCTTATGATCCTCTCTAATAATGATTGATGGCTGTAAATGTTTTGAGATGAACATGGTATCCAACACACACACATATATGTCTCAACCAAACTACCTGGATCAAAACCATGCTACTCCCCATAATCAAATCACCCTTCATCATCACAAGTTTTATTCAATTATTCATTGGCCAGACAAACCTCCAGTAGAAACTCCCTATTTCAAAAGTTGCCATAAAACAATTTCAGTTAAGTATTTTTAAAAATCTACGAAAATAAAAATTAAACCGAAAAGTGCTGTTCTATGGCATCCTTATTTTCCATCCTTATTTTTTCTTTCACTTAAAACTGCAATCATACACCTACTTCCATGGGAGTAACCTCCACTGAATTCAATGGGAATAACATTTGATAAATATTCTTAGGAGTGTACAGTCAATTGTATAGTCTTCCCAGGTGACTGTACTACTTAGTTTAGTTTTCACAAGGGGAATCACTGGTGTGAAAGCATTCTTCTGTGAAAATTATATATTGCATCGAGGTCTCTGTTCATAGAGAGATGATTTTTGTGGCAATCTCTTCTTTATGAGATTTTTCAAGTACTGTGATTTTTCACATGGGAGCATTTTCAAAGAAAGCATCCACTGTGTGAGTTCAATCCCAAGGGCAATTTAATTCAGGGCAGATAGCATGAAGACCCTTGTACCTACAGGATGTCCAGATGTCCTTGGGTACCAGAGCTCTAGTTCCTTGATATTGTGCTGCCCATATTCTCAGGTGTTTAAAAGTGATGAATCCTTTCTGAAGTTCTCTTTTCTTTGTAACTTGCACACACAGAGTTAGCAAAGTTTTATGGTAGCTTTCTTCCATAGGAAGCCAAAGGAATTTCTCTGGGTAGCAATATCTGTTCATGGGTTGCATTAAAATACTTCTCAGGCAGGTCATGCATTGTTCTCCGTTATCTGGGATGCTATATATTTTCGTACGTTTTGCATTATCATTTGTTAAATGTACTCCAACATGCCATTTATCTTAGTCAGCAGATTTAAGACCTTTGTGCCACCCAGCATGTCCAGAGATTTCAGAAATAAATCACTGTTCCCATGTTTGTTGCTAATGCAACAAATGATTTCTAGAGGGGAACCCAAGAGCAGTGATGGTCAATATAATGCCGGATATCGCTACAATGAAATATGTTTCACCTGTTCTCCTGGGTGTCAGGATAGGCCCGACTCCATTTAATTTTCCATTTGCTAGTTTTGCTATTTTTCATTTTTAATAGACACTGCTGTTTTATTGAATCTAGAGTCTGGGAGTTATATTAAATTTTGTTTCATATTATGTTGGAATACACTCCAAGAAAATGATGATGGTCCTGGGTGGCCTTTGTTTCATTCTTTTATTTCAGTTCAATTTTAGAAGGGGAAAAAAACAGGTAGGATAAAAACTACATCATTATCAACCAGGGAAAAATGTATTTGTATTAAGCCATAATTGGCCAGGTATCACACCCAGTGGTGTGCCATATCATTCCTGTGTAGGATTCAGATAGTACACATTAACAAGTGGAGGGAGACACAGGCAGAGTTTGAACAGTTCCTTTAAAAAAAACTGTGCCTACAGTGCAGTGAACACATTCTACCCCACCCCAAGTAGTCAGTCACCACTATAGTTATACTTAAAAAAAATCAAAGAGGTTATCCATATCAGTCTATTGCAGCAAAAACAGCAGTTCACAAACATTTAAGCCAAACAAAATATACCCATATTTAAAGTACTGCAACACTTCTTATAATTTTTGAAAAGCAACTCTTCACTTAGTCATTTCCCAGGAGTAATTATTAATTGCTACTTACTTTTTTTAGGAGAAAAATCTATCAGAATGCAGCAGCATGAACCAACATTTGATTGTGTTATATCCATTCCCCACTTAATGAGTTGTCCTTCCAATAATTATAAAAGTAACTAATAAGTAAAAATTACATTGCAAAAGGAGTGATGTTATGGCTTGTTAAATCCAATTGGAATATAACTCAAGTTACACAATTGTTATTGGGTAAACAAGCAATTTACAATTAACTTGGTAGTTGCAACCAGTGTATTTGTGCTCTGGAAATAGATTGGTTCTTTCTGTCATCCTTCAAAAAGGTCATCAGAATTTGTGTTGAAGTGCTTTCTCCTTTCCCTTTCCCAATATATAGGCTGAAATCTTGTTGCTTAGCATAGTAAGTTATAACTAGACCCACTGATTCAGTGGGCCTACTCTAGTTGTGATTTAGTATACTAAGTAATAGGATTTCAGCGATAGGATCTGAATGCATAGTCTGTACCTTCCATTTTTGCTAAGGTATAAAATTTACATGCACATAATTTGAATCTGTTAAAGGGCCTGGAGCCCAGTGAAGAGTTTTATGGGATTACTGTGAGCTGAGTTCCTGGTGCCCTCCATCTTGGATTGTTGCCTGCTGGTCTCTGTCTTGGATCCTTGCGTTTTTTATCTTGATTTTTTTAAAAATGGGGGATTTTACACACTTTTTAACGTTATTCTTGCTGCTGCCTGTGATATTATGCCTAATTAAGATAATCCTCCCCCCTCGGGGTTTGGGGGTATTTTTCCCCTTTGGGTTTTTGTTTTGTCTTGATTTTTTGGTCTTTTTCTTTCTTGTATTATTTATGCTGGTGCCTGGCCTGCTGCTGGTCTGAAAGAAGAAGAGAAGAGAAGAAAAGCCATCAAGTTATAGTGTGAACGTGAATGTCTGAGTTTATTAAAGGATGCTTCCACAGCCCCCCAGACCCTTACTCTTCTTGTTTGCTTTAAAGCATAGAAAAGTTTTGCTTTTCTCACTGAATTTGGTGTCACTAGACTCTGTCACAGATGCACCTGCTTGCTCCACTTTGAAGCTAGGCTGTGGTACATTGGCCGACCACGAATATCCTGTCTATCTAATGTCCTATTGAAATGTAACCGCAGAACAGGTTGCAGACAAGTTAGAGTACCCAAAGGGGAGGAACTGCCTACATACTTAGAAAACATATGCCCCTTTGCTGTTCTACCCTATAGAATGCATACTGAATAACCCCCTTGACCTACTTGTCAGCCAATGAGGATTTTTCTGTACCTTTATTTCCTTGTGGTTAGAAGGCATAAAAGCTCTTTGTACTTTTGGGTCAATGTCCCTCGTGTCTGGGGGACCCGAGTGACCACTCGAAATAAACAGTGCTTGTTCTCTCTTGAGTCTGTGTATGGTCAAATCTCATGCTTGCTGGTACAAGAGTGTTTTAACACTCCCAGATTTCTTATATCTGGCTCACAGAATGGTGGAGAATGCGGGCAGCTCTTGAATTGGCTTAAGGAGGTGATTTCAAAAACCATTTTCTATCACCTCTCTGATGATTGACTGAATGAGATTCTCAAGTCGTGGCTGATCAACGGGGAGAGACAACGGAGTTGCAGACCTCCTGCCGGCATCATTCCTGTTTGAACATGGAGGTCTCCTGCCGTGTCTGGTCTGCCAAACAGCCCGGCTCAGGATCTCCTTCCCAGACTCAACAGACAACCCACCTGCCTGAGGGACCATCAGATCTTCAACGGTGGTGGTGGTGGTTTTGGTGAGTATTCTGAGGCCTGAAAAGATCTTGTTTTGGCGGCTTGAATGTGAGACTGTGTGTTCCACAAATATTCCCGGGGTAGCCCAGGGTTCCTCTGTTTTGGTATCGGGAAGGGCGACACGAACTTGCAGCTAGGCTTTGCGGCCGATGATCTGCAAGACCTCAGAATCAGCATCCCGATATCCAGGGCGGATACCCCTACCCGCAGCGTGAGTGTGTGATTGTGGTGTGATAGCCACATTTGGAATTCATTAGAGTAAGGACAATAGAGAAAGTCCAGCCAGGGAAATGAGTATTCTTCCCGCAGAGCCTCTAATGACGGTCAGACTCCCTTGGAAATAGCCTTGAAGCATTGGGATATGTTAGGTAAAGGGAGGAAAAAGAAGGAATTGGTACGGATGTGCCGAACAACATGGCCGCTAGACAGGTTCCAGGGCATGCCTAACTGGCCGCCGCAGGGAACCTTTGATGAGTTGACCATTAGTAATCATCTGGATTTTTTCAGATACGTAGGTCCCGAAAGGGACTATGATGCATTCTACATGAAAGTGTTCTTAGATGCGGTTCAGCATGTAAAGGGGGCAGGCTCTCCTGAAGGGAGAGAAGGAGGTTCAGGCGATGGGGATGGAAAGTTACAGGTCCCAGATTTTGTAGAATTAGTTGCCAAAGAAGCAGTCCCCGAGTCAAAAGTTCTCCTAGTCGCACCAGGTCCAAGTTTGCCGTCCTCGTATCCAGATGTAGTACAGGAGGAGAAAACGCCCCTTTACCCCGTGGAGCCTATTCAGATCAAGAACAGTGTCGGGACTTGACTGTGGTTCTCTTGAATTTCTTAACTGAAAGGGACTATCGAGTCTCAAAGAAAAAGGCACAGATTGTGGAAAGAAAGGTCCTTTCTAGGATTAGTGGGCTTTTGCTGCCTCTGGATCTGGGAGTATGGGACATACACCCAACCCCTGTAGAATATTGCAGTCAGTAGAAGAAGCCCAGGCTCCCACTTTGCCCAGCCAGAGAGAAGTGGCAGCCAGAGTAAAGAAGCTGAAAGCCTGTCTCACAGAGCCCCCAGCACTTTTGCTTCCAGAAATTGGAGGAACTTACAGAATGTACATAAATGAGAAGCAGGGTGTGATGCTTGGAATTCTAGTGCTCCTCAAGTCAGCAGGGCCAGGAGTGGTAGGATATCTCAGTAAGCAGCTTGATGGCACAGCCAAGGGATGGCCAGCGTGCCTGCGAATTGTAGCTGCTGCATTCATCCTGGTCACCGAGTCATTAAAGTTGACTATGGGAGGCAAGTTGGAAGTTGGGTTGCACCATGCCATCCAAAATTTGCTAGAATCCCGTGGCCACGTATGGATCACCTCAGGGAGGCTGCTCAAAATCCAAGCCTTGCTGCTAGAAACAGGAGAGTTCTCCTTGCGTAGGACAGATTGGTGGAACCCAGCCGCCTACCTACAAGCACATGGACTCCCTGATAAGGCCGTTGTCTGAACCCCACATGATTGCCTTGGAGCAGTGGATCTGCAAACCAAAGCACGGCCTGACCTCAGAGACAAGGAGTTGGATTTCAGTGACTGTGTCTGATTCTCCGATGGTAGCAGCTTTGTGGAAGATGGGATAAGGAAGACAGGTTGGACGGTGGTTGACAAAAGGGGGGAGGTGGTGCTGTCAGGAGCTTTCCCGGCACATTGGTCAGCACAAGCAGCAGAGCTATACACTGGTGTCAGGGCCCTAGAGGCTGCCGAAGGAAGAGCTCTGACCCTCTATATGGACAGCAAATACCTCTGGAGTATTTTGCATGCCCATGATCAACTGTGGAAGGAGAGAGGTCTCCTCACCGCTGCAGGAACCCCTGTCAAACACGGCAAGCTCATCCAACGTCTCCTCGATGCTGTTTGCTATCCTGGTCACTTAGCTGTTATACACTGTAAAGGCCACCAGAAGGGGGATTCTACCATAGCACTTGGAAACCGTGCTGCTGATGCAGAAGCAAGGCAGGCAGCAGCTGGAGACCAGGTAGAATCCCCGGCCCTGTTTGTAGGCCTGGATCTTCCAGAATCCCCCTCGTATAGCGAGGAAGAACAGCAATGAGCACAGGAGGGACATCTGACTAGTCAAGGTCAGTGGTGGGCAGACAGCAATGTCCAATTCCTGGTCCCCAAAGGAATGGCCCCCTCTCTGCTCAGAAAACTCCATGAGCAACAACATTTAGGGGAAGAAAATTTGCTGATTCAATGGAAAAAGTACTTTATCACCCAGCCGCCAGTACGGCCCATCTTAAAAGGAATTGTAACATCATTTTTGAAATGCCAGAGAAATAATGCAGCACATGGGTCACATCATCTGTCACCCAGAAAATGGCATCAGCCCTTGGAATTCAGTGGAAGATTCATACACCATATTGACCACAAACTTCAGGAATGGTTGAATGAATGAATGGGCGGCTTAAAACAGCAATGGCAAAAATTAGTCAGGATAGCAACATTAAGTGGCCACAGGCCCTTCCTATGGCCCTTACTAGTGTTAGGACCTGTCCCCGGGGAAAGCCTAAGTTGTCTCCTTTTGAGAGAGTCTATGGGAGAGCCTGGCCCCTCACAGATTTGGAACAAACTGTGGATGCAAATGTGGTAGGTGTTGTTGTAATCCGGAACTGTGTGCAGTCTCTCTCGCGTTCTTTGTCTTCTCTTCGCTCTGCAGGGCTGACCGAGCGACACTTTAATGTGGACGGGCATGAAATCCAGCCAGGGGACTACGTAGTGGTCAAGGTCTGGAACTCACGTCCATTGGAGTCCAAGTGGTCTGAGCCAGCGGTAGTCCTACTCACTTCTGACACAGCACTGAAGGTGGAGGGATTCAGGTCGTGGATCCATCACACCCGAGTCAAGAAGGTGAAAGCTCCGGACACCTGGAACGTCCATAGAGTTCGGAACCAGGACGGAGACCCAGAGGAAGGACTAAGGTTTTTGTTCAGCAAAGACAAATGAACAATACTTTTGACTTTGGGGAGTCAGACCATGCCACTGTCATAGTATTAGGTGTTCTTGTTGCTCTATTTTTCTTCTGTTTTTGGGTATAGCAATTCAAATGGTGTTGGGGACAGGAGATCCCTGATGCCAAGTGAACCAGTCCCGTCTGTAGGAACCTTTCTGTTGCCGGAGCCTCGATTGCCAGGTGACCCTAAACCCATAAGGTCTGTTACTGTAGTTATTGTGTTCCTGATACGCTCCAGGTGCCACCACCTGATTCAAGGTGGTGTGTAAGTTTACGATAGTCCTGATCTGGACACAGTAAGGAGGTACAGGTACCTTGCATGGACACGAGTTGGGTCTATATTGGATGTCAAATCACCCTGATCCTTCTCTACTTTGGTGGGGTGGGAATAGTCGTATTGCGGATGCATGACCGTTTTCTGCTGCTACCGAGTTAACCATTAAGACAGTCTAAGGGGTCTGTGAAAGCATCCTAAAGGGGGGAAATCTGTGAATGTGAATGTCTGAGTTTATTAAAGGATGCTTCCACAGCCCCCCCCCCAGACCCTTATTCTTCTTGTTTGCTTTAAAGCATAGAAAAGCTTTGCTTTTCTCACTGAATTTGGTGTCACTAGACTCTGTCACAGATGCAGCTGCTTGCTCCACTTTGAAGCGAGGCTGTAGTACATTGGCCGACCACGAATATCCTGTCTATCTAATTTCCCATTGAAATGTAACCGCAGAACAGGTTGCAGACAAGTTAGAGTACCCAAAGGGGAGGAACTGCCTGCATACTTAGAAAACATATGCCCCTTTGCTGTTCTACCCTATAGAATGCATACTGAATAACCCCCTTGACCTACTTGTCAGCCAATGAGGATTTTTCTGTACCTTTATTTCCTTGTGGTTAGAAGGCATAAAAGCTCTTTGTACTTTTGGGTCAATGTCCCTCGTGTCTGGGGGACCCGAGTGGCCACTCGAAATAAACAGCGCTTGTTCTCTCTTGAGTCTGTGTATGGTCAAATCTCATGCTTGCTGGTACAAGAGTGTTTTAACACCCCCAGATTTCTTATATCTGGCTCACAATAGAGGGGAGGAAATCTTCCGATATTCTAGTAGTTCTGGTTTGGCAGGGCTTGAATTGTATTCTTGGATTTATTTGCTTGCCCTTATTGGGGGAAGGAGCTATCTCTTCCTGTGTGAGGGGTGGGGCTGACTGCTTTTCCTGTATGATTGTGTATTTATCCTGTCCAAAGTATATATTTTTGTGGGGTTTGGGGGGACTATTTTGTTTGCCTCTTCTTTTTTGAAGCAGTGTTTAAGGTTTCTTTAGGGCTTTTGGAGTGCCAGAAAACATGAATGAGGCTTTCCTTTTGTGTAAAATGAAAGGACCAGTACATTAAAAATACAAAAATAAAAGTGGCACACCACACCAAAAGAACCTAAAATGAAAGAAATACAAGCATTTTCACTCTGCACATCCCTATTTGCACAATTTCCATCTGATCAATAGGAAACCCATCAGTCATCGGGAGAAAACTGATAGAAACACAGAAAAAGTAGAAAAGAGAATATGTCAACCACTAAATGTTCTGTGGCCACAAGGTCTAGCTATCCATCTTCATAATTTTCCCATTTCCCTAATTTCATGTCAAACACATCTTGGAAAGAAATGAGTTTAAATGCGTGCTTAACTGAATCACCCCTGTTTATTGGTTTCATCAGAGAATGGCAGTCTTCCGGACTTTGTGGAAGGATTACTCATTCTTGTGTCACACAAATAGAAGCAAGTGCCCTTTGAAACAAGGATGTGTTTGATTTGGAGGACTGTAGCCAGCGTCAGGAGAACTTTCTCCAGAAGCAATAAAGATAAATAGGATGAACAATATGGTTTACATGAGGCTCTGATTTTACCAGTTATAATATCAAATTAGGCTGAAGAGGATTGCTTTTGATAGGGAAAAATGAGAAGATTTGTCTATATGGTATTGTGAACACTTAAAAATTTGCAGATAATTCACAAAACGATTGACTTAGTTGTTCAGCTGACAGTTCCCTTATTAAACTACTGATCTGGTATATATTTAGCAGAATCATCATTAGCAGCAGGGATCAGAAACACTCATTCGCTCACAGTGAGATGCATCTAACCCTTTTGTTAATTTGGAGGCAATTAACAGTGGAATGCAGAGGGATTGTAGCAACAGAGCGACTCATGTCATACTTACTAGGGAACAATGGGAGTGCTTTGATTTCTGAACCAAATCTAATTCTACAGATTACTTACTTTCAAATAAGTGCAAACTATAGAAGAATTGGAATAATCGGATTCTTGGGTTTTACTCTGTTACCTCAGCAATAGAAACTGAAATGGTATCAACTTGCTTTGTTATGATAAAATAAAATAAATCCAGTGGAAATTGTATTTGAGATTTCTATATGCTGATGCGGTTTTGAAAATTCTTACATTGTATGTTTCCATTGTAGCTTTAGCATCTGGAATATAAGTATGTTTGGTCTAGAACATCTACATCTACAGCAGGGCTCTGAAGAGCACATCTGACAAAGACTGCACATTCATACATGCATGCACATGTTCATATACATACACACTTGGTACCCCTGACAGTGGAAACAAAGCAATCTTGAGACTGCAGAGTCATGACCCAATGATTCTGGAAGCCAAGGAACAATGCTTTTCTCTTTCATGTCAGCAGATCAGCTGGGATGCAGAAGAACATAGGTGGGGTCCCACTGTGTCTGGGAGCAGAAAGAGTGGCCAAAGGCCATGTATAACCCCAGATAACTGGTGGCACACCTTGCATCGAATCACTGATCACTCCAGTGTTTCCTCTGCATCTTTTGCCTTATGTCTTTCTCGAAAATATGCACAGCTTTCTTAAGGTAAAGTCATGGCAATTAAAGTGACCTGAAACTGATACAACCATAATTGTTGAGATACATTTTTACCTTCATTTCAAAGGAAGGTCCTCACAGTTTTTGCTTTCCTTATCCATTCATTCAGTCTATTTTTGCTCCTCCTATTCCTATATGCCCCCAAATATCAGGCAGCAGGAATCATCACTCATTCATTCTCTCATTCATTCATTCCTTTCCCTCCACCTCCAATAGATAGAAAGAATTAGGAATGGAGAAGCTTCCTCAGGCAACTGGGTTACACAAAATACAGAGTTGTTTTATTGCAGCAGAAACGAAGTGGCTTCCACAGCCTGAAGTGAAAACTTAGATAGTTCAAACACCACTGGAAAGCCAGCTGAAAATGTTTGAACTAAAGCCCTGGGCTTGCTGCTGTAAAGGGGACCTCTACTCTTGTGGAGACCCTTACTCTTGAGTGGATCTCTTACACCAAGGGAACTGATGCCTGGCACCCATAGATTCAACCAATGATACTGCAGGATATAGGCAGGTTTAAATTGATCTATCTACTTTAAAAAGAAATATATCCAAAATGCACAGTCTCAATGTCTCCTTACTGTATATGACAAGTTTCAGGATCGTAGGTTTCGCAGTCTCAGGGCTATGGTGAAAAAAGACAAAGGGAGAGAAGCACAGAGAAACAAACACATTTTTAAAATTATTATGTAATTGTTCTGAAATAGTCTCGCCTACACTGTTTTCTAATTTATACCTGCCTTGACAGCTTCGTCACCACTGCCCCCAACTGAATATGTAATCTGCTTGCTCTGATAGATGACACATGGCTAAAGCTGAAACACATGCAACAGTTTATCTAGATGGGTAGTTACAAAGGAAAGCTGTATGGTGATACTTTGAATCAGTGTGCATGAATACATATAACTGTGCATTAGAGGCAAGAAAGATGTATGTCTTCTGAGTTGATTTCTAAGCCCCTCCTTCAAGGAAGGAGAGGAAACCTGAAGAAATTGTCTGCTTTTGCATTTACATTGAAGAATGTAAATCTCAGTGGCCACTAACAAGATATTAAGGTACATCAGATTTCCACAACTGAAAAAGGAAACCATCCAAAGATATTTATTTGTCACAGACCATACCTAGAAAGCTGGAATTGTAAATAGAAGAGCTTCGTGCATATGTTAGAAGAACATATATCTTCCTATAATTGATTAAAAAAAACAGAAAAAAGGATGGAAATACCCCCCTCCCCAACAGTACCTACTGAGAAAAAAAAAGTATGTATTCTAGAGAAACGTTTAAGAAAAGAATTTCCAGAATCCAAAAAGTACCTTGATGTGGAAGAAAAGTGCTAGAAATTATAATAATTAAGAATAGTTAATAAAGTAGTATACCATACATGAATGATGGATAAAAGCCAGAGTTCTTCAGAGAAATTGTAGTACGCAGCAGTTACATTTTTAAAAATAATAGTTAAGAGCAAGAAAATCTTTCCATTGTTCTTATGGTATTAAAATATAAAGATCAATAGAAGTTTGCCACTGAGTGTTCAAAAATAGTCTCCAAGTATAAAAAGATACCTGAAAAGGTAAAAATATTTAGCAGGAGGGGAGTTAACGCCTCTTTCTTTCTTCTTTTTCCTCCTCCTTTTTTTCACTATTTAAATGAAAACTGCTGGAGGGCTGCAGTTTTTCTTATTCATGTCTGGCATGAGCTCTGTCAATAACAGCTAGCGAATCACTGCTCACTTTTGTATTATCAGCCAAGGGAGATGCGAATAGAAAGCAGCATTGCTCATGCAGGGCATCACCCTGTGAAGTGATCAGTACTTCCTGAAAGTGGCTAAGGGCTACCAACTTCACTGGAGTCAATAAAAAGGTGGGAATGGAACAGCATGACACCACCAAGGCTCAAGCAGTGCATTTTCTACCAACAACAAGGTGTTGATAAAGGAAAGCATTGAGGAATTCTGTTTTTACATATTAGTAGATGAGAATCTATTGAAGTGAACCAAAAAATCTAGATAGTGATTTTAGTTCTGCACTGGCACCATCTTAGTACTGATTAATGTGAGAACATTACACTCTAATCTTGTTAGGGACTATATAGATACTAGGACAGCCTTCAGAATACATACTTGTAGCTGCTTGGGAATTGTGCATGCATGTAGAAAGAACAAATTTTATTCTCATAACCAATTCAACAGACAGAGCTGTACATATAAAAGCTTTTAGCACTTTGGAATTCTCATTTCTGGAGTGAAAAATGGGAGGAGGAGTGTGATTCAGTCGATTCCCCCTACTCCCTTTCACACAAAACGTCTCACTTGCCAGGATGCTAAGCTTTCTTCCCTAAAAGGCTATGTGTGCACATGCCTGTAGCTGGGATACAAGAGTCCAAGTGCGATCCAGAGCATTGTAGGAGGAGAGGATGCCAGCTGTCATGAAGAGGGTTAAGAGAACATTATGGTTCTCAAAGAAGCCCCCATTACATGCCTTGGTTGCATCTAGTTAAGGATGAAAATCCACACATCTCAGTTTCACACATGCAGATGTAGACCCAAAAATTATTCTTCCTGTCTTCCCAAAAAACCCAAAGTATTTCAGGGTATTTTCAACAAGAGGACAAAAAGAATGATTGTTTTTGGCAAATTACTGTCTTTCCCTGAAAATAAGACAAGGTCATTGTGGCGAAATGCCTACAGGTGATGTCATTCCTGCCTGTCAGTCACAGGAGCTCTAGAGGGAGGAGCCAAGGAGAGAGCAGGAGGGGCGGAACCAAGGAGAGAGTTAGACAGTTGGAACCGGAGAAAGGGGGTTGAGAAGTTGGAGCTTAGAGAGAAGAGAAGAATTAGAGTGATCTGAGGAGAGAGTTAGGAAAGTGAATTAAGACCAAGGTTATTAGAGTGAACAAGCAGGAATGAGAACACCTAGAATAATAGAGATATTAAGTGATTGAAAGTATATAACACAAGCCTGAATATATGTCCAGTCCTACCCAAACTTAATCAGACCCCTGTTACAGTGACTACGTGATTTACTTTGTGAAATGATTAATAATAAAAGGTTATCTGTTATTCAAACCAACTGATTATGTAGTTCAATAAACCTGGCAATTGGCAGCACATGTGTCTAACACTCAGAGGTGGTATTAAGACAATAATACCTGGTGACAAGTGAGAAGAACCAAGAGGGAGAGAACCTTTGTGAGGGCCACAACAAACACAGCCACAAGTGCGATCCCCACAAGTGGTGGCAGCGAGGTGGGATCCGAAGTGAATCCCCACAAGAGGTGTGGGATCCGAAGTGAATCCCCACAAGGTGTGGGATACAAAGTGAATCCCCACATGAGGTGTGGATCCCACAAGTGAAGGGATTCAAGTAGAAATCCAGTGAGCCAAAAGAAATAATAGTCCAGCAAGAAAAGCCATTGAATTTTCAGAGCTAAGGAGAACTATTAATCAGTCAGAGAGACGTGTGTGACGGAGTAGTGAACCCTCTGTTTAGGGAAGAACTTAGGGACTCCAGGTCACACAATGTAGAAGGACTGAAATAGTAAAGCAAAGCTCTGAGGGAAAATTCAAGGGGGGGTTTCAAATTACCTCACGGGTGAAGTGAAGTCCAGGCTAGCTTGGGACCCAAGCTCTAAGTGAGCATTGCAGGGACAAGTGGAGGCCGAAGGGACAAAGAACTGAGGTGATTGAACAGTAAAGGCTGGGACCATTACTAAAGGCAAATATTTCTGTTTATTCTCTGTGGCCAAGAGCAAAAAGAGACGTTGTATCAGGCCAAGGGACTGGCTGAGGGCCGGAGGAGAAAAACAGTGTAACCAAAAAAACTCAGTAGCTGCCAGCGAAAAGCTAATAGAAACAGTATCACTCTCTCTCTAACTCAAGAAAGGAAAAAAGCCGTTTGAATTGAGGCTTGTCTTTAGAGATCCAAACAAATCATTAATAAAGATGCCTACCAAGAAAGGAAAGGGGGCAAAAGAGGCATCATCAAAGCCACAAGATTTACCTCGTGAGGAGGGAATTTTAGAGCTGGAGGAGGAGGATGGAATTGTAATTGTAATTGAGGTAATACCTCAAGGGAGGAAACCGCCTCAAGGGAAGAAGTAGGTGTCTCAAGGGGAGAATCTACCTCACTAGAGTATCTAAAATGGAAATTTGAAAGGGAGCAAGCATTTAAATTAAAAGAGTTAGAATTTAAAGCTAAAGCCCAAGAAAGAGAGACTGCATTAAGGGCTGAGACAGAAAAAGCTAGGGTGGAGACTGCAGCCCAGGAGATTGCCCTGAGGGAAAAAGAAATGAATTTTCAGTTGGAAATGAGGCGAATGGAGCTAGCAGAAGCCCAAGCTAATAATAATAACACCACCAACACAAATTCTGAGGGGGGATGCTTATCGAAAGCAGACCTTAAGAAGTTCCCTATATATAGGACAGGCGATAACCCCGAAGCCTTCATGATCCTGTTCGAACGCTCGTGCTGGGACTTCGGTGTTGAAGGACCAGAAAGAATGGTAGTAATGAGGTCTCAGATTAGCGATGAAATGGCCGAAATCTATGCCCAAATGCCAGAAGAGGTGGCTAGGGACTACCAAGAATACAAAAAGATGGTCTTCCTACACTTTGGCATCAATGCAGAAAATCTAAGACGGAAATTTAGAGCATTGATCAAAAAGCCAGATGGAATCCTACTCCCAACTGGGAGCAAAAATGACTAAATATCTTGACAAATGGCTGGATCAGGCAGAAGTTCAGACCCTAGAGGAAATGAAAAATATAATAGGGCTTGAACAATTCTTCTCAGTTCTACCTGGGGAACTGAGGTATCTGGTGACAGACAAAAAGCCGAAAAATATTAGGGAAGCCAGTGAAATGGCGGACCATATAACACATATAAGAGACCCAAGATATTCTGAGGTAAAAATTGGAGGAAAAACCTGGGAGGATAGAAAAAAGGAACCCAGAGAGTACCTCAGGAACCAACAGGCAGTTGGAAACCATTTTAAGGGCCAAACCTCAGAGCAGAGCCAGCAGAGATATAAGAACTGGGAAGGAAAGGGAGATAAGTCCCCAAGTTTGGAACAAAGAGTCTCTAGATTCTGCTTTGGCTGTGGGGAAAAAGGACACTTCATAGCTCAATGTGCTAAGAATAGGGAGTTTGGGCAACAAAAAGTGAATTTGCCTAAGAAAGTATACTGCATACAGCAGAATAAAGCACCGACAGGGGCAGTTGAAGTGGGCGCCATAGCAACCCCAGTTACTGCTAGAGCAGAGAGCCCAGAACAACAAGAACAACAACTCCCAATAGCTAAAATTCTCCAGTGTTATTTGATTGAAAGTAACCAGGAACTTGTTAGATGTTCTGGGGATAAGATTTATATAAATGAGACTAAATATCTAGCTCTAAAAGACTCGTGCTCTCAGGTGACGTTATGCAATCCAGAAATAATCCCTCCAGAATATATATTGAAAGATGAAAGCCTAACAGTCAAAGGAATTGGGGCAGAGATAATTACGTTACCAGTGGCGAAAATACCGATAAAATATCAAGGGTGGACTGGGATGTGGAAAACAGGAATTACTGATCAATTACCAGCTCCATGCCTAATAGGGATAGATCTCTCTGAACATGTCAAGAGTGTTTTAGTGAATACGCGCTCTCCAGAAAGAAAATAAAGAAATATCAGAAGAAAGACATGAATTCCCTAATAAACTAATAAGAGGGAACGATGAGATAGCTGATTTAGTAACCATGAGGAATCCAAACAAGAGTACATTTAAAAAGGAACAAAAAGCAGATTCTACCTTGGAACAATACTTTAAAATGGTTAGCGAAGGACCAGTAAACCCTGAGAACCCCGAGAGGGTACTTGGAGGAAAAAGACCTTTTATATAGGGAGAGCTTAATAAATCCCAGGAGGAGGGGGAAGAAATTTAATGGCACTCTAATGCGAATGATTAGAGCATACACCGCAGGGTATCCCAATGATTGGGACCACAAATTACAACAATTACTGTACGCGTATAGGTCTGTACCCCAGGAAAGCAACCGGGTTCAGTCCTTTCGAACTGTTGTTTGGGCAGAAGGTGCGGGGACCCCTAGATTTACTCCGACAAAATTGGGAGGAACTAGAGGAGGAGCAAGATCCTGAAACAGTAATTCAATACATAGATAACTTAATGAACACCTTGCAGAAATCTCTAAAGATTGCAGCAGAGAATTTACAGGGCCAGCAAAAGAAACAAAACCTAGGGTATGACAAAAAGGCCAGAGAGAGAACATTCAATCCTAGAGATGAGGTTTTGGTGTTAAAACCTGTCCAAGGAGATAAATTGCCAGTAAACGGGGCAGATTTTTGTAAAATAAAATCCAAAAGGAGTGAAATAACTTATATTATTCAGGAGGAAGGAGAAGCCGGACAAATAGTGGTACAGGTTAAGAGGATTGAACCGGACCATGGGAAAGAAAATAGTGAAAACATGCACAATGAGACAAGTGCCCAGAAAAAAATATGAAAGGCAATACTGGGAAGGAAGAGGTATACTCTATAACTGGGAGAAAATAATAATAAGCTTTACTCTGCTCATGAAACTAATAATAAAAGCAAGAGTAAAAGTTTTAATAAGGATAGCAGGCTATTGGATAGGTATAGCCTCTCCTTTAGAAAATTTAAAAGTTAAAAGAAAAGCTGAGAGGATCCGGAGGTCGAGCGGAGGCCAGGAGACCGTCGGGAAGGTGCAGACTGCAGGAATGGCCGATCATGTCGTAGGAGGTCCAGAGTTCGGGAGGGACTACACCATCTTCGCTGACGCTGAAGAGTCCAGATTCGAACCAGGAGCCGTGCTGTGCCGAGAGAAGGACAAAGGGAACCTGAACCAGGTGGCTCTGAGCAACAAGAAACTCCAGGCAGGTGAGAGACATTGGCTTAACAACGTGAAAGCGAACTTATTAAATGGTAGGACATCGCCAAGACTGAAGTCTTACGTGGGAGGGATGAGATTCACCCTTGGGACAGATTCATTTCCTCTCATGGAGGTACAAACTGTGAAATCCTATAAAAACAAGCTTGCAAAATGGACTAGGAACGTGCAAGATTTTGAATTTGAAATCTGCAGAGAAGGAAAGACTCACAAGATGGTTGCTGAAGCCTGGTCTCGAAGACTTAATAAAGAATAAACAGACAACAAAATGTAATGAAATGAAATAAAGAGTTCTATTTCTGTATAAATAAAAGAAAAAAAAAGAATGTAAAAATGCAATTGTTAGATGAAATAATGGTAAGCAATGATAAAGTATTATAGTGGGAAAAGTTTGAAAGTGTTGTAAATGTTGATGGAGTTTAAACGTGGTGAGTCTTAATGTGATTCAAAATGTAAAGTGAAAAATGTTTATTATTATATGTTGTGTGAAATATTACTAAACTGTTTTATGTTGTTCATGGAGCAAACTACTTTAAGTTTTGCTCCCTGAAACAAACTTTTTAAGGGGGAAGGTGTGTGGCGAAATGCCTACAGGTGACGTCATTCCTGCCTGTCAGTCACAGGAGCTCTAGAGGGAGGAGCCAAGGAGAGAGCAGGAGGGGCGGAACCAAGGAGAGAGTTAGACAGTTGGAACCGGAGAAAGGGGGTTGAGAAGTTGGAGCTTAGAGAGAAGAGAAGAATTAGAGTGATCTGAGGAGAGAGTTAGGAAAGTGAATTAAGACCAAGGTTATTAGAGTGAACAAGCAGGAATGAGAACACCTAGAATAATAGAGATATTAAGTGATTGAAAGTATATAACACAAGCCTGAATATATGTCCAGTCCTACCCAAACTTAATCAGACCCCTGTTACAGTGACTACGTGATTTACTTTGTGAAATGATTAATAATAAAAGGTTATCTGTTATTCAAACCAACTGATTCTGTAGTTCAATAAACCTGGCAATTGGCAGCACATGTGTCTAACACTCAGAGGTGGTATTAAGACAATAATACCTGGTGACAAGTGAGAAGAACCAAGAGGGAGAGAACCTTTGTGAGGGCCACAACAAACACAGCCACAAGGGCGATCCCCACAGTCATATTAATTTTTGCTCCAAAAAATGCATTAGGGCTTATTTTCAGGGGATGTTTTATTTTTTTCATGTACAACAATCTACATTTATTCAAATACAGTCATGTCATCTTCTGGTTGCTGCACAATGGTGGAGGGCAGGGTTTCACTTAACTGGGGCTTATTTTTGGGGTAGGGTTTATATTACGAGCATGCTGAAAAACCATACTAGGGCTTATTTTTGGGATAGGGCTTATTTTCGGGGAAACGGGGTAGATAAAACTGTGCAAATATTGCTTTAACATAAATTGTGTGAACCGTGTTAAATGAGGAGGGCTGCTGCTTTGTTGCATGGAGTTTTAAGGATTAAAAGTATTGGATGGGTTGCTTGTATCTTTTTTACACAATAAGCTGGTTCTTTTGTATATACTTTTAATTATGTATTTTATTATGTTTTATTATACTAGTACCTTTATTTTATATTAATGTTGATATCCTGGTTTATTGTGTATGGGTTATGAAGTTTTGCTTATTGTTTACTGTTCGATGTTGTGAACTGCCCAGAGTGGCCTTTGGTGGGATGGGAATGGAATCTACCATGCAAGTTCTAGGTCAATAGGGAGGGAAGTGGCCGACTCTTCAATCAGAAACTACTTGTTGAAGCATATTTGTCACTCTCATAATGTCTTATGAATGTCAAAGGATGAACCCAAGTAACTGCTCTGCAAATCTCTTTCAGAGGATCATCTGCCCAGAAAGCAGGACAAGTACCTGCTGCACTTGGGGTATGCATGATCAACTGGCTGGGTTTAGAAAGGTGAGAGACCTCATATCCAAGTCTTAAACCACTTGGCAAAAACAGAAGTGGAGGTCTTTTTACCAAGGGAGGTGGGAAGGAAAAAGACAGACAACTTCCCCAAAGTTGTGATTCTTTTGGTATAAATCTTGATTGCCCTTCTAATGTCAAGCCTGTGCCACTCCTTTTCCAAGAAGCAACTCATGTTGCACAGAAGGAAGGAAGTACAATCTCCTGAGACCCATGGAATGCTGTGTTAGATTTAGGAAAGGGTCCTTGTCTCTCTTTTGCCTTGAAAATTGCAAAAGCTTGAAAAACCCTTGTTGAGGTATCTCACCTCAACAAGATAGCCTACATAACTGAAGATGAGAGTTTAGTACATATTTTAACAGCACAAAACTACCAAACTTTACATCCTTATGTCCTGTTGTCACAGTAATCAGTCTCTGCATATGAAATAAAATTGAGAAAATATTCTGCAATATTGAATGATGTATTTCTTTTTCACAAAATCAGAGAGTAGTGCAGACATCATGCTACTTTGCACTCTGAATGCCATAAATGATTAAATACATAAAGGTTTCCTATGTTTATGTGCTGTAAAACTGTGAAAAAAGTAAGAAATATATATTGTTCTATGCTGCAAAAAAAAAAAAATCAGAAATGAATGGCATTTCAGACCTTGGAATTTATATTTTGTCATTTGAAAAAAAGTGAGTTTAAGCCTTTCTTCAAATGGTCATTAAAAATAATTAAAGCTTAATACCCAGAAATAGTTTAGAATGTTCATCCTTGAAGTTTTGACCCATTGAAGTAAATATCCCAAGCCATTAATCTAGAAATTCACAATGCATACTTATAGAGATTTCAGTATTACCTGTGTGAGTAATGGGATAGGACTAAAGAGTTACTAAATGGGACTTGCCATTTTTATTGAAATATGCATTGAAGATGCTGGGATTCAGTACTGAATTTATTGCTGTGGAAACAATGCCACTGACCTCCATGATTATCTGCCTGTTTAGTCATGCATTAGAAACAGATGCTAAACATGTAATTTGGTCTCTGGAACCATAATTCTAAAGTATACGTCCTTTGGGGCAAAGCTTCCTGTAGATCAACTGGGTGCTCAAATATGCTATGCCACTGTAAATGAGTGCCTGTTGAGAATTTTAAAAATTATGGCTAGGTGTAGGACAAAATGTTTCTTGGTGAAAGCAACCATTAAGGTTTTTATGCAGCAAGTAGAGGCATTAACAATACATACTGCTGTTAAGTGATGACTTAAAGAGGATCATATATTTATATGGAAGCTTGTGAAAATAACAATTTGTACCAGTTTTGGATGAAATTGCATATTTGGGTATAGAACTCAAATTGTAAGAGCAGAGACCTGTATCACAAGATTATTTCACCTATGATGCATTTTATACACAATGTTACTTGTGCCATATAGCTGCAATGGCCTTGTTGCAAGTCAAACTAGACTAGATCTATTTAATCAATGTGATTTATATAAGCGTGGACCAACTACTCAACAACTGATACATTGGGTTTACTTTAGATGGGACCAGGAATTCGATTTAGCTTAGTGTCATCTAAATTGAAGGCAAAGTTATTAATTTTATGTCTGTATGCCTATTCAGGTATTCAGCCTTAAAGTAGGACTCAGAAAGTCAAGTGGACATCCATGCTCCACCCAGAAGTCCTACAGAACTGCACAAGTTCAATGTGAAGTTCTGCAGGACTTCTGGATATGTGTGGGTCCTGGAGAGCAGGGCTAATCTGCTAGCTTTCATCACTGCCATCCATTGGACCCTATACACTTTTAGGCTGAACTCCAAAGGAGGGTGGGGGGGCTGATCTGTGTGAGAGAACCTGATACACACATATGAGGCCCTTTCATATCTTGTTCTCCATATATTTGTTGTACACATACAGGAGTGAGTGGGATAACATGACTGGGTGTTATCATTGGCCATACTATGACCTCTGTGCACAGAGCCGAGCAGCAACTACATGCACAGAGAAGATTTTTTTTCAGAGCTCATGGGGTGAAACTGATCAGCACACAAAAAGGAAGTGTTTCTCACACAAGTCATACTGGACGTGCAGAATTCATTCCTATACAATGTGTTCATCTGTCTAGCACACGTAACAATTTAAAGTTCTATGAGTCTACTTGTTTACTTAACTATCTATTGATGAACTTTGCAGGCACAGTTTCACAAATAAGTCTCTTCTTATTTACAGTTATATAGCAACACGAGCAATTATAACAACAAAATGCTACAATTTGTGCACCTAGGACCTTGGCAACAGCACCAATACAGAAGTTACTTGTGGAATTGCAAAGTTCATTTGTCCTTTTGAATTAAAATTCAGAAAAAAGTTCAAGATATCTTCCTCTAAGAATCTTCAAACCCCTAGGAAAAAATATTAATTCAATTGTATATACATGAATTCAACGTGTGGATTTACTCCCACCACCACACCCCGCAACACAAACATACCTAGTCCATGTTGGCCAACTGCTGTTGTCACTTAGCAGTCTAAGTGGCAACAGCAGTTCAGGTCTCTTCAGCTCTCCCACTCTTTCTGATTGAAATCTCACTCACAGCCCTGCTCTTTCTTACTTCCATCCCTCTGAGCTTAACCAATATTTTATAGGAGTTACAGACACAAAGCATAATATTCCACAATCATAATCCAGAGGATTTTTAAGAATTGAATTCCCAGGGTTTTTTTTAGAATGGGAGTTTAAATATACATACACTATGCACAAATTCCAACAGAAACTGTCCTCAGCCCCCTTAAAATGTGATGCTGATGTGGGCAGGAATTCTAGTGCAGACACCTCACATACCTGTTTCTTTTCTTTTTGCTGGGGTACCATAAGGAAGAGTGGCACTGGTGGAACTCCCATCCTGGAAGGAAAACATAAGTTCTGGATTTTGCAGTTGGAGCTCAATGACTTTAAGATTGCTATTTATTCTAATAACTTTTTTTAAAAAAAAAAAATAACCTTGGTCACATTCAGCTGTGTAAGACTGGTACTAAAATACAAAAATGAGATACAGGTCACTAGTTTACAAAACTAAGGGACTGGCTGTGCATTCTCTTGATATTCCTGATAGGATTAATGATGGATAAAAGTGAAGGTATTTTTGCATGGCCATCTTTCAAAGGACAAAACTGCATATATAAATACATACTTTATTAGATATTTGCCTTAAAATATTGGGGGAATAATTTGTTCAGACACTGTTTCATATTTGAAACTATATTATTGTTTCTTGTGTTAAAGGAATCACACCAATATTAATTTCCTGGGAGAAACATTTTGCATGATTTTTTTTAAACTCTCTACATCATAAATTACAACTCTCTGTTTGTATTTGGGGGCGTCAGTCTACTGGAAAAGTATTATATTTCACAGCAGCAATGCATTATCCAAGTGTGTGGATTATGATAGTAATTTCTTGCGCATATGTTAAACTGTGGCTAAGTTAGCTTTTAGAATCTCTATAAAATTAATGTGCAGTGCCACTCTGCATGCAATCATTGTCTGCCAAAACAACACACAGCCTGCAATTCCATGCTGTGTAGCTCTAGAAAATAACACCAACTGCTTTGGAAAAAAAGTATTCTGAGTCAACAACAACAGCCCATGTAAAGTGGCTAACAGCCTGTTCAAGACTAGAATAGCCAGAATGTTGCTACAATACAAAATCTCATGATATGACTATTTTGTGTTGTGTATTATGGCTTCCTAGAAGCCCCATGATACTGACAAGACATGCTCCCCTCCTGCAATAGAAATCAGGGCTCAAGCCAAGCATTGCTTCTCAGAGCCAGGAAGCAACCCTGTCCCAATATACGCAGTGAAAGAACAGATGATAATCCTCCTTAGAAGGTTCAGCCTACATTTCTCTTAAAAGTGATTAACGCAATGTGATTTGAGCTCCCTACTCACTGGCTTGCATTTGACTGACCACAGGCAAGAGAAACTGGGAACATCTGTTAGAACCCAGTCAGAAGGAGGGATGCAGTTTCTGGATGTTGAAAATGGTTCTTATTCACTTTTTTTTGGGGAGGGGGAACACAACCTCCAGTGCATTATGGTCAATTTATTCTGTGGTCTTCCTCTAGGCAGTAATTTAATAGTGTGTATGAAGATTTCTTACTGTTTCCAAACTTCACTGAGCAACTGGTGCTATACTGGGTGGTAGGTCTTATATTTATCAATATAGTGCCTCCTGAGGATGACTTCATTGGTGGAGATTATAGATTTGGTTGGCTATGATTTAAACTGGGCTATTTCATATTGA
The DNA here is from genome assembly GCA_037013535.1 of Intellagama lesueurii. Classification (NCBI taxonomy): domain Eukaryota; kingdom Metazoa; phylum Chordata; class Lepidosauria; order Squamata; family Agamidae; genus Intellagama; species Intellagama lesueurii. Next base: position 48,744,322 of record JBAJHW010000003.1, on the reverse strand, counting down.
AAATGTGGAAAAGTTTAGCTTATTTCAGAGCCATTGTTTTCTGAGACCCTACTCTCCCTTCCTTATTGGTTCCCAGACCATCTCCCTTTCCTCTAATTCTCATACACACCTCATACAGAGATTGTCCGAACTTCTCTCATTTGATGTACCTGGTCACTACTGGCATTCCAGCAATGGAGAGAAGGAAAATGAGGTCTTCAGTCTTCCTTTGATGGAGGCTCAGATGGCCCTGGTTACTTGAGTGCTTTTTATAATCTTCAGTGGATTAGCCAGCTTCATCCCTCTCTGAAGAAAGTGGACCTTGACTAGTTGCACCCAAATTAAAGTAATATAGTACAGTCTATGTGGAGCTACTTTTGATAATGGTTCAGATACTTCAGCTGATGCAAAATACAGCTGCATGTGGGGGTCAAGCATGCTATGGACAAGGTTACATGAAGGACTACTGTCACCTACATGAATGAGGCCAGGCCCTATGAAGAGCTGCAGAGGCCCTTCTCATAGGTGTACTGTCAAGGTCAGTTAGACTGGTGGAAGAGCTAGCCTAAGACATTTTGCTGCCTGAGGCAGAGCAGGAAACTGAATCACCTGACTGCCCAGATCAAAGAGGGCAGTACTAAAGCCATGAACATTAATTTGGCACATGTGACAGAAAATTCCACAGGCATATCTTCCCATTACAACAAGAAGTAATCAAATAACTAATAATTTCCTGCTTTTGTAACCACAATCTGCTACCTGAGGGGGCTCCATCACTAAGCCTTATGGTAAGGCTGACCCTCACTGGTGGACATAGGAGTGGCTTTCAGGTGGTGGTCAATATTTGTGGATCTCCCTTGCACAGTGTGTGTGTTCAGCTCCCTTTCTATTTTAAATGCTCTTTAAAGATCTTGTTGTTTTAATTCACTTTTAAATTGAAATTGTTTTCCCCTCTGCGTTTATCCGTCTTGCCATGGATCGGGATGCTTTACTTCGGCTATCCTATCTTTAATGTGCACTTTATGTTTTAATTTAATTTTATGATTGTTTGTTTTGTTTTAACATATCTTTGTATTAGGCTGATTATCGTGTAAGTCACTTTATGGAGGTCGTTTGCCTTACATTGTGGGATATGAACCCTTACATACATACATACACTCCCGCAGAAAGATGGGCACTGGCAGGACAACGTTCAGAAAGCTGGGAGAGGATCCAATCACATAATTTTTTTAAAGAGTCATAATGCTTCTCTTGCTTAAAAGCAAACATTGTGTTTCCCCCCACGACCTAGAAATAAAAGTCTCAGTGACAGCATTGCTGTTATTATGAGCCATCAAGTCGGAACTGACTTATAGTGACCCTAATAGGGCTTTCAAGGTAACTGATGGCATTTGTACAAAAAAAACACCTTCCCCCCTCCTGTTACCAGCAGTCTTAAGAAGAGACCCTTGAAGAGAAAGTTGTGCAATTCTGATGCTGATGCTAAGTGAATACTAAAGAAAGAACAGAAAAACCTTGTGTTTTATGGAGGCAAGAGTACAACCACAACCCAACTGGGTCCCAATTATATGTTCACTTTAATATGAGGGCAGAGGTTAAAGTAATGGACTAGAAACAGCAATTCCCTTCCTGTTTATGAAACTGCCAGGTGATCAGTTGCTACCTTTGAGCCTAACCAATTTTAAAGTTTCTTTTTAAAAATTATTTTATGAATTTTATTAAAATAAAAAACATCAAAAAAGAAACATGACGAAAAAAACCTTAATCATACAAAACTATATAAACATTACAATAACACATAAATGCTCACAAGTTTCTTATGAGATGCATTTCTCTCTCTCTCTCTGTGAGTATGTATGTTGGTGTGTCTGTGGTGATAGGGATGGGGGAAAGAACAACACTGTGTATCAATGTTTTCATTTGAAGTTTTTAAACTTCTAGAGCTTTAAATGACTTTTGACTGGCTAAGAGGATACTTATATTGTTATTCAATTCTTCAAAAAGCCCTCTGTTATATAATGCGGGATATTGTACTTCTGTACCCATAATTCAAAAAGCCAGGAAATGGCTCAATATTGCTGCACAATATCATGCCCGCATAGCCAAGGGCAGCCTGAATGTTGGCAAAACCAATGACAGCAGTCAAGATGCTCACTACCATTCACAAAGTGACACCATGCTAGGGAAAATCACAGAAGTTGACTCCTTTTTTCATCAGTTAACCACTTTTCACCCAAACGCAAAACAACAAGTTTGAATGTTAGTGAGCAGGAGAGGGTATCTTGTACACCATTTTGAATGTTACTTTTTAGAGGAAAGGTAGGATTTAAAAAACAAATGAATGAAATAAACACTCAGAAACACACAAGACATTTAGATTTCCAGATTATATTGCACTGTTTCTGGAAACAATTATTCCCTAGGATCAATTACCTACAAATTTAGTACCTATTCACTTCTTTGCTAATATCTCCTGAGGAATTCAAACTCAACTTTTATCTCATTTCATACAAACATCAATTTACTGGCATAGGGCTCTTGAAAAGAACAGAAACCTTGTGACAACATCCTCAAAAAGGAAAATACTCTGAAATTCTAGAAACATGGAACAAGGGAATTGAGGTCACATTGTCTCAAACCTTTCCTTAAGAACCTAGCCAAAGAAACACACTAGAAAACATTTCCTTAACATCTTGTGTGAAATGTCTTTTGGAATTCTTACAACCATTTCATCCAATAATTTGTATTGTAGACTGAAAGGATATCTGTCAATTCTCAGCTAACCACACATTGTTTTCAATAATAGAACATTAAACTGAGAAAAGCATTTTTATTTAGCACAATGGCAAATGTATATTACGAAGACATAAAAAAATAGTTCCAGCAAAAAGTAATTCCCTAGCAAGGAAGATACTGTGTGTGTTAATGGATAGCATGGCAATTCTCTACAAGTAGATCTGTATAAGCATTATTTGTATGGGCTGTACTTGTAACGATTTGTACTGTGAGACAACCAACCTAATAAACAGAATGAATAATAATACTGGTCTTCTAATGTAGTTTTGTCCTATTGCATGGTTTGTTACCTACCCAATGTAATCTCCTCCCCCCCCCCCCCCAAGGATTAATTTTAAAAGCTGAGATTCAGGGTAAATTTCCTGCTGTAATTTTGCACCAGAGAAGTTACACTAGTCCATAGTTAGAGCCTTTTCTCATGACTGGTGCAGTATATAGCAGCTAAGGGAAAATGCAAGCTTCTTCCAAATGTTCAACTGACATGTACAGAATCTGCTCCATGCAGATTTTAGACAATGAATTACAAATCTAGGTTTACAGACTCAAACAAAAAACATGCCAAAAGTCAATCCTGGATGAAATCACGGTTTGTGGGCCAAGCAAATCAATATGTTACAAGGCAATTCTAAAAATAGGGGAAACCCAAACAAAAAAAATATAACTTTGAAACTGGACTTTGTATCAGTACCAAATTTGGCACAGATGTAGCAGAGTGTCTGTTCTTGCTCTGTGCCAAAACTGGGAAGGAAGGAAGGAAGGAAGGAAGGAAGGAAGGAAGGAAGGAAGGAAGGAAGGAAGTAAGGTCCGTCACCCCATTTGTGCAGTGCATTATTCTGGACGGTGTACAGAAAAATAAAATATAACCCAGCAACAATATGGTTATAAGTAAAACCAAGAGACTATAAAATATAATACAAGAGACTTGATATCAGTTATCAGATAAGGTGGAATACAAGGCATAAAATCAGATACAAAAGCAGGCAGGGATGTCATAGAAGGCTTCTCTAAACAACAATATTTTTAGAAATGATGGGAGGGAGGGGGCCAGGTGCAGCTCCATCAGGAGCTGGTTCCAGAGTACTAATGACACTGAGAAGAAGGCCCTGTTTCTCATAGAAGATTTCTTGACCTCTCTTATAGTGGCCACTGGGAGGAACATTGCCTGAGATGGTCTGGTGGAGCGGGTAGATGACCTTGGGCAAAGTCACTCTGACAGGTTGCATGGTCCCAAACCCTGGAGGGCTTTATAGGTAAGCGTCAAGACCTCGAAATTGACTCAGGACAAAACAGGCAACCAGTGCAGGTGGGCCAGAACTGGGGATATGTGCTTATACCAGCCACCAGTTTCGCCATCACATTCTCGACCCATTGAAGTCTATGGGTAAGCCTTAAGGGAAGCCCCACATAGACAGCATTGCAGTAGTCAATCCGGGAGATGACTAGTGCCTGCACAAATATCCTAAGAGCTCCCTTGTCCAGGTAGGAGCAGAGCTTCAGCAATTAAAGGCAGACCTGGACATAGCTGCAATCTGAGAATCCCAAGACAATGCTGAGTCCAGAAGAGCAGTTTGGGCAATGGTTTTTGAGTTATGATTTTTCTGAAAGTAAAACTGTCCCCCATGTAGAAACAAGCAACCTTAAATGTCCCCAGAATTATATGGCTGATCAGGGCCTGGGGACCTTGTGACCTGGGTTTCCAGTAGAGCTTGGGATTTTCATTGATGCATGAGCTGTCAATCTCTATTTGCTTTGGACTTCCTAATTCTGTAAAGAGATTTGCTGGAGCCAAAATGACCATCCCCCCCCCCCCACCAAAATTTTTTTTTAACATCCAAAACTACAAAGCAATATTCAGCACTTCAGATAATCTCAAATTGATTTGGGCTCCACTTCAAGCTCCTTTTGTTTCACTCCAAATTGTTCTGGAATTGACATATGCCCCTGGTTCACTTCAGATTACAAATAATTTCCAAAGCACATCCCTAATAATAATACACTTTGTAGATTTCCCCATGGATGTCATTAGCTGTAAGCATAAATACTTTGTCAATCCATGTCAGGTTGAAGGCCTTTGCTCCTTTGGGGAAAAACCAAAATCAACACACAATTCATATTTTAGTCTTGATAGTGGAAGCAAAAGGGGGCTATAGTCATGCAAGTCTCACCACATCCATGCCTGAAGTGTCATGCTTTCCTTCTGTTGATTCTTAGTACAATATTTTTCCTCCTTATTGCTGGCATCTTCCCCTGAGTTTTCATGGCTTTTCTTGGGTTGTTTTTAATTGGGTTTCTGATTGTCTTGTGTGTGTTTTCTGCCCACAATAGATTCCATTTGGTCCTGAGGTTGAGGACTATTCAGCAATTAGTTTTACTTTGCTGGGTTTTTGTTGCCAGGGCAACCCCGCTTCTCTTCCCCCCCCCCCCCCCCACTCACCAGGTGTCAGTACTCTGAGGTTGTTTGGAAAAGTTTTACTGTCACAGACCTGTGACACTGAACAAGTTCTGGAAAGTCAGTGCCAAAAATGGCAACTTAAAAGTTTGCAAAGAAAAGGGGGGATCATTATAGAGCAAATTAGTAACTTTCCACCGCAGGCCTTCATTATTTGTGTAATGGAACACAGCCAAGACAGTATATTTTGAACAGCCCAATCTCCCTTGAACTGTACAAATTCTAGAAGCCTCAAAAAGCTGTTGATTTAACATTTTGGTACATTTGCAGTTGTAACCTTTCTGATTGGCATCAGCAAGAGCATCAAGGGACTGATTTAACAGGGGATTCTCTTTCTGTCTGTACTAAACATAATTTGGCTGAGCTTCAGTCTTCTCTAATGCTGGAAATGAAAAAGAAATAGGTCATGGTAAAATAGGCATTTTGGGCAGTATGTTAATACTCATAGTGCCATGCCAAAGTCTTAGAAGAATTCTCTCTACTTCCAGGGCTCAGGTGTGCGTTCAATTGCTTAAGGAACCAGAACGACAATGGTGGCTTCGCAGGCACGCACAGCATCGCCTGAGCGGAGCTTCTTTGCCTCCTTCCCCCAGGATGGGGTGAAACAAGAATCTCACCTTGTGTCATCCAAGGGGTGGGGTTTGGGAGAGTGCAGAATATAGCTGCCCTCCCCCTCCTTCTCAGTCTCTTTTGATTGGTGAGTGCCCAAGGAGTACAAGGGAGGTGATAGCCCGTCTGACCTCACGGTGCTGCGGATCATGAGGTTACAGTGCTGGGGGAGGATGTGCTGGGGCCCTCCCCGGGCCAAGGGTCTCCAATGAGAGGGTGCTTATAGGCCGGGGGGGGGTCACATTAGGCACCAGCTAGAGTTGCACTGTCTAAGGGACCACATGACAAAGGGGCGTGGGACTCACCCGAATGTGGTTGGAGAGGGGGGTCCTGTGAGACCTTAGGCTTCAAACCCAATCCCACACTACCTCAGATCCCCCTCCCCACTTGGGAACAGCAGGAGTTAATGTTATGAAGCCAAGTGTTGTACCACCGAGGTGTAGCTCTTCCTCGGTGGAGAAGAAGTCTAATTCCAGCTTAGTTGGACTTTGTTAAATTTTCAGAATTCATCCATCCTAAAGGCAACAGCTGAAGCTTCTAAATGGGAGAAGGTGTGCTGTGACGTCAACTTTATTAGCAAAATTTATCATTAAGTTGTACAGCTTTCCCACCCTGGGCTGTTTATTCAGGTGTGCTTTTGTATTCATCTCATCAACAGAGATAGAAACCTATTTTTCCTTACCTAATTTATATGGTTGTACTGGGACTGCATTGTGTGGCTGTAATCCAGATGCTTCTATATGGGCCTGCACATACATTTCCACTTCTCTTCTATGAGTAGAAAATAAAAGGAGGAAGATAAGGTAGTATTCTCACAAGGATGGAGCATTTTCTGTCATAGGAAAGAAGGTAATGCCCCCGTAATTTGAGGCTTTTGTTTTATTCAAACTAATAATTACAAAACATAGTCCACAAATGATAAAAGCTACTTTTTTGCAGTGCCCATTGTGACTGCAGCATTCTCAGAGCTGTTGTCACAAATGTAACTTTTTCCATGTTTGGCCTATGTAGATAAGGATTGTATAGTTTGATTTTAACTAACTAATTATGACTGCAATCATCTGCAAATGCACACACACTAATACAGAGTAGGGAAATATTAGACTGGATTTGTTCCCACATTCAAGATGCTAATTTCTAATTTAACATAGCAGCCTTCCATTCTCTATGACAAGCTGTTTCAGAAGGGCTGTTAACCTTCTAGAGAGGTGGTTCCCAACCTTGGGTCCCCAGATGTTTTTGGACTAAAACTCCCAGAAGCCTTCACCACTAGCTGTGCTAGCCAGAATTTCTGGGAGTTGTAGTCCAAGAACAGCTTGTGGGGAGGAATATCAGTGGCACTTTTTTCCATGTGCCAGCAGAGGTGACCTCTATTTGCACATGTAGCTGTTCAAATTAGACACTTCCAAAGCACCAAAAATGGAAATGTGATCCACTCATTGAAACTCTATTGGAGGTTGGGCAATACCTTTATTAGATCATTAGAAAGTTACAGACAAGATGAGTTTTCAAGTTGTCTAGGACTCTACATTAGATAAAGATGGAATAAAACTTGGGATGAAGGTAAATACGTGAAATTTTGGAGTAGGTATTCTGCCATGATTCATGAAGTCATGACATTTTTGCCAACAAGGCAAGGCAAAATAAAGTTTAGATTCCACATGAGGCAGAGGTAACAAAGACATTAATTTAGCAGTCTCCCTGCCTCTACAAGGTAAAACCTGGCTTGGCTTGCAGATCTGCTGACAGCCTTTGGTCAAGTCAAGAATCCTTGTGGTTTTCCAGAAACAAAGTTTCAGTCACATCAACAAAATAAGAGATTAAACTTGGCTATCCCATTAAATCAGTGTTGTGTAGGGGGTAGAGTGACAGAATAAGACTCTGGAAACCTGGATTCAGATCCCTGCTTGGCCATGGAAACTCAAGGGGGGATGAGTGGCCCTGGTAAAACCATTCCTCATATGTCATATACCTTTAACTCTCTATTATGCTTGTCGTAAGCTGAATGCAACTTGATGACACATAACAAGAAACACCACTAATTACAGCTAATCTAGTAGTCTTACATAGGGGCTGAAGGAGATGGAAGCCTCACAGAGGTTCAATCTCATGGTAATACATCTACCTCATGTAGGATCTAAAACCCTTTTCTGCTATTTGATATCACCAGTCATGGGCAGAAAGACTGGATTTTTGAATTACTGGCCCTTACACCAAATTTTGTTCCATCTTTATCTAATGAAGAATTCTGGAGAACTTGAAAGCTCATTTTACTGTAACTTCCTAGGGATCCAATAAAAGCAACCTTGAACTATGTTTAATTAGATACACGCCACCAAATACAATAGAAACGCTAATAGGCTCATGCTAATAAGAAAAAGCCACCGACACATGTGACCTATTGAACATGCACTGTGAACTCAGGATGTGAAAGTTATTTTAAGTGCCCACTTAAGGACATACAGGACGGTAACTATGCTTCACACCTGATAGTTCAGCACCACTCTGTGCACTTCTACTGTGAACTTCTGCTGCTGACAAAATATATAAAGTGCAGCTGCTGGAAAGGATTTAGTATTTTGAAAAGAAACTATGACTGCAGAAAGGCAAATAATTGCTTCCAGCTTTTGTATGGAGGTGTGCTGAATCTCTACACTCAAGGCAGTGCCCTTCATTAACTGTTTGCCTTTCCACCTGTAGTGCTCTGAACTACAAATTATTTGGAAAGCCAGAATCTGTGTAGGCTTTGGCTCTCATCCAACTCTACAGCTGCATATTCCTTTATATTGTTCCACAGATACCACATGTAGTACCTCTTCTCCAATGCATTCAACCAGCAATAAATGGGATTTGACATTACGAGGTCAGCTCTGATTTGCCTCACACATGACTGACAAATTTACAGAGACACAAGTTCACTGTTCCCACGTACATCATTGCTCGGCAAACTAGTAGCTTTTGAGTTACATTTATATTTTTGCCAATAAATGGAAGAGAACATTAGAAATGACTCGCACTTCTCATTGCCCCAGATCTTCAAACTAGGTTCAAACATTATTTTAAAATATTATCAAACTTTTCTTTTTTAACCTCAAATCAACCTAACCATTTAAAGAATGCTGTATCTAGCAATCTCATTTCACTAATGTGCTTGTGAAAACCTAGGTTTCCTGGACTTTATGTAAGAGGAAAATCTGACACAGTTTCCAATTGTGCAATCTGTAACATATCTGGCATCCAGAAGAACAAATGAACAAATGCAGCTATGCTAGTGCATATCCTTTCTCAGCTAATGTTACAGTGTATTGAGGCTTGCTAAGCCCATTAGAAAAACATAATAGCTAAATGGTACATCCCGATTCATTCAACACCTAATTATGTTTTTCTTGGAGAAGAATTGCAGTGTCTGCCCTAAATCAGAGGCAGACACTGCAAGGCGCGCACATTGAACTACAGCTCCAAAAAAAACCAAACTCCATGGCTAGGAAGGTTCATGGATTGGTTCTCCTTCATTTGGCCAAGCTCAATAGGCCAATTTGCCTTTTTTTTTTTTTTTTTTTTTTTTTTGGTAATTTGTCATGGGGAGGCAAGTACAAGTCTTGTTTGCAAGTCATGGGAGTCTGTTGGAATTATGCTTCTTGAATACTAATGGATTTCAACTGCTGTTGACAGACTATCTCTAATGTACGGTTTAACCTTAAGATTAAACCAAGAACAAATGTAGTTTGTATTAGAAGTTATCAAATGAGAAAGTTCTTGAAATTAGATAGTTATTTTGGTCATATTTCTTTTCTTTTTCTTTTTTTCTCTTTTTTTTTTTTTGGAAAGACGAGTTATCAAGTTATCATTTTTTTTATCTTCCCATCACAGTCATCCTTTCATGAAAATGTATCAGGTGCATTATATCAATTAATGGGTATTCTCAGTTGGGAATCTATGAAATGATCAGGAGATATAATCAGGGCTGGCCCTATCATCAGCCAAAGTGAGGCGCCTGCCTGAGGAAGTGTGATTTCAACAGCAGCACATACACATAACCCAGCCACCACTGGGCTCAACCTACTGCCTTCACAACCCACTACAACCACACTAAGTCACCATTCTCACACACAGTGCCCTTCCCTTCTCACCCCTTCAGTTGGCTGCCAGCTGCAGCTATCGCTTCTCCTTGGCCCTGTGCCTCCCTGCTGCCTCACTACCTTCTATGACCTTGATTGGCTGCTGCAGTGATGGCTCTTCAAAGCTGCTCACAGCCACCTTAACTTACTCTCTGGCATGCATAGCAACTCCTGGCTATCAAGTTCACTCTTTTCCTTCCATCTTCTGACTCCTCACCCATTTTCATGGCAATAGCAGCTACTACTGCTGTAGATATGACCCCTGCACTTACCTCCTGTTCACTTAGTGGTGGAACTTTTAAAAAGGTCAGGGAGACAGCTGCAGACAGCTGTAAAATGGGGTGTTTGCGTTGTTGTTTTCTGCCTCAGGTGGAAAAGTCAAACATATCTAATTTTGGTTAAGTTTCTCAGTGGCTTACACAAGACATTCACAGAGTATTTTTTAAAGTTTTGTCTGTTTCCACTGCATAAGAAACAGTGCAAAATTAGTTCATCCTTGAAAAAAAAAATAAGGCTGCCACTGAAAAAGAACTAGGCAATAGAAAATTTAAGCCCATCTTCTCAGTACAATGTTCAGGAATTTGCATGGTGCGGCATCCAAATGCTGAATTTTCATTTTAAAATTCCTTCCCTACTTAAGGCTTGGACTATTTGAGCTTCTTTGCCTTGCCTTCCTGCATGTGGAAAGGTTCTGCAGTCTGTGATGTGAGTTGTGTAGAATTCTAATTCAGAGCTGGTGAATCAGTCTGGACTGATTTAAATTCCGTTGCAATATTGAACATCAGGGCATGCTTATGTAATCCTTATGATTTTCACTGCAGCCGTGAAGTGAATGGCAAAGACAGCAGCACAGGGGGAAAGGAGGAGAAATGATCCCTGACCCATTTTGTTTATCTGCACACAATCATAAGGTCATGTTGTCGCCAGACACCAGAAGCTTTCCGAGGAAGGTTCACATTCTGCTCTGGGGGTTTCTGAGGGAACTCAGAGGTTACAAATAGACATGCAAGACAAGTGATTCTGGCCTTTAGCTGGTACTAGAGATCTGGGTCCCCAAACTCTCTAACATCATGTTTTACTTTCCACTCAACATGAAAACCCATTCTTAATATAGGGCACAATCCACCTGGCACTTGAGTCAGAATGTATAAGCGTTATTGAAATGATTGGATGCTGGATTTCAGAATTCCCACTTATTTCAGTGGGAACATCACAGGGAAACAATGGCTCATGAAATGGGCACATGAGGTAAGTGAATTTGTGGAGTCTAGAAAGGAAAGCTAACAGCTTTAAAGGATATTAATTATTTCTATTATTTTAAAAACCTTCTTCCATGTTCCTCTGTGTCACGCTGTAACATTGTATACTTCCAGTTTCCTTGGGGTACATTATGAAATCAGCCCCAATTTTCCTATTCTTTCAGTTAATAACCAGATACAAGAATTCTATACAAAAGGAGGGAGCCCCAACTGAGAATGATACTTGAGTGTTAATCTTCATGCTGACTTGGGGCCTTGAAAATGTCTGATCAGAGCAACTGCTTTCCTCCATACAAAAGTACTAGTCTTCATAGGTGTAATCATGATCAAGTCTGGCTTGGAGCTACAAATGTGGAGAATAAATTAAGGAGAAACTGACGTGGTGAACCAGCCTATTCATTGAGCCTATTCTGACTCAGCCCTGAAGCTCCTTAGGACAACTTGAGATGATCACTCTCTCAGGCTACCTTACAGGATTGTTGCGAGGATAAAATGGGTGAAGTGGATGGGGTGATGAAGGAAGAACCATATTTGCCTCCATGAACTCTTTGGGAAAAGGACAGGGGGAAAACAAAATATAAATATAAAATTATTTATATTTGTAGAATATGGTCACTAATATTCTACTTCAGACCTAAACAAACTTATTTTGAACAGAAATTATATTTCAATTAGAGAGAAAAGTATGTCTCTCTGTGTGTGGAAATCAAACTGGACATAAAATGTTGGGGATGCCATTTTAGAGAAACAGCTGAGAGAATTACAAATGCCCTGACCCTGAACTTCTGTACTGGATAATATGCTGGCAGCTTCACCACTGTGACATAGCTGTAATGATAGTGTAATGTTGCTGGGAAGCCGTTGTAACATTATGTTTTATGACTTTAGAGTGGGAGAAGTGTTACTATACCTCAATCTAAACACTTCCAGGCTACTAAAAGAAATCTTGGGTTTGGGGCTGTTGCAAAATTGACCATGCTGGTGAGGTGAACTCAATAAACCAGATTGATTGGAATCCCACTGACATGTATAAAGCTACCTCTATATGTTCACATGCTATGAGTACAATTTGCTGAGGCAACAGCTGCTGTTCTTTTTGAGTTCTTTCTTTTGTGCATCTTCATTATTTTCCAGGAAGGCGCATTTGAGTGTACACAAGGGCATGCCTCCTTTCCTCAGACTTATACCAGCAGGGGGTTTCCCTTGAATTTTCCACAAGGAAAGGCTTGAGGGGACATTTCTCAGTGGGGTGACAAATATATTTGCAAAAAAGAACTGGAGCAGCATTTCAAGACTATCTGGCAGCTGAGATGGGGCTAAAATTGAAGACATTCTTCACTCTTGCATGCCAAAAGCTTTGTCAGCATTTTTAACAATCCTGTGAGAAAAGCCCACCTCTTTCTCTATTGGCTGAAATCTTGTCTGCAGCATAAGCCCAAGTGTGACTTCCTACCTGTTCCTTCCTTGCTAACAAACTGCACACCTTGGCTTGATCCATGCACATGCGCACCCCTGAGAATTTCATTAGTAGTGGTTTGTTTACGAGGGGAGAACACACAGAATGTTACGTTTTCGCTTATGCTACAAGAAGAATTTCAGACAATGAGTTATTTCCAGACATGTTGGTCCATGGCTGGGCTTTCCAAAGTCTGTGGCTGCCTCCAGCACCAGCACAGCCATGGTTTTTTATTTCTCTCCACTATAGTTCACCTTCTTTGTCCTGGCTAATTAGATATCTTCAGGAGCTAGTTTCTCATTGGACCTTACTATTTGATATAGTGTTTGAACTGTAAGGCTTCACCAGCACACATCTGACCCATCAGGAATAAAGAAAAGTGGGTTGCTAGAGCTTCCTCACTGCTAAGCTACCTTTTGCCGATTGGAGCAAAGGAGAGGTTGGGACATTGTTATGAACTCCACCAGAAGATAAGTCACTTCCAAGGGAGAGATGAGAAAAAGGGTGAAGGTAAGGTGCTGTACTGAAATAACTGCAATATTGTAACTGCAACTAGAGAGGAGGAATGGGGCAAAATCACCTATCACTGGGTCTGCCTATTGTTTTCCCCCTCTTGCCAAGATGCATTGTATATTAAAATGTCTGCTGTCACTTTCTTTGGTAACCTTAAGCCATTTTACACCAAGAAATCCCACTGATGGTTCCTTTAGTCTAGCACTGCCTGCTGCAATGTTATACACACTTATAATTGTTCACTGGACCTTATGTCTAAGGATCTTATTTCTTAACAGGAACATGCAGGATTACGCTGTAAGCATGACTGACAGCTGCTTTCCAAGATCCCAGGCAAACAGAAGTCTCAGTCACTATCTGATTCTTTTTCACTGGATTGACAGGTATTGAAATTGGGAACTTTTGTATGTAAATTACCTACTCTCTCTCTCAGTGAGTCATGGACAATGCTTCACGAATCATTACCTCAAGGTGCATCTACTCAATATTTTTGTTATTATGATTATTATTTTGGCTCCCAGGATCTCCTGATCAGTATGCCCAATACCCATACCAGCTGGGAAATTGTTTCCAAGTTTTGGATACTTCTGCCATGTTTCTGCAGTAAAACCTCTGAGAAGGAAAAAATTACCTGCTTCCAGTCTGATTAAGAAGATTGAAACCTGGAGCTATCAGTCATAAAGAGACATAGTAAGCAGTCTTCCTCTCTGACTTCACAAGGGGGGAAAAAACATTCGTGAAAAATTCATTTCTGGCAGCTTTCTTAATGTATGCAGCTTGGGAATTACTAGTCAAAAGACTTGTGAGAACGGCTTGCTTTTGCTGGAAGCAATGGGAGGAACAGAATGACCTTGCTGTTCCCATCTCACAGCTCCTGCAGATAGATTTCATACGATGCTGCAAAAACCCACAAGTCAGAGCCACCTTACTAAAAGGCTGCCCTTGCTGGAAGAGCAGAAATATACATGTAACACAAGACTCTTTAATTCCCTGTGAAATTGATGGTAGCAGCCTGTACAAAACAAACCAGCTAATTGACTCGGCCGATGATTGCAATTCTTATGTTCTTAAATTTAAAAATTAATTTATTGCCACTGCCAGCAGGATGCCTATTTGCCTTTTGTCAGGGAAAAAATGTTCATTACCAAGAGTAGCTTTTTAGATGCAAATCCAATTCCCTGAGAATCACTTCGAATTTCTGTGCTAATGATACAAATGCAAGTTTCTCCAAACTACTACTTTCTACTTGTGCTAATACCCTTCAGCTCTGAAGTTTATCACCAGCCTAATGACAACCTGGAAATCCCAACTCTCTCTCAAAGGGATGATAAATGTTATCTGCCAATCTCCTCCACTGAATAAACTCACTTTGATCTGCATTAATCACATTTGGCAGGAGCTGTTCAAGCCTGCTAGCAGCAATCTTGGTGAACAGCTTGGCATTATTGCTTAATAATGAAGTGGAACAGTATTAAAACACTGACACACACACACATTCTCAGTCACACACTGAAGGATCCTTCTTTGTCTCATCCCCAAGTCAATGATAGAAACCTATCATTAGATGAATAGACATGCAATCTAAGTATTTAAAAACAGCACAACCACCATATTCCTGCTACAATGTGTGAGGGAAGAAAACCTTAGAAGGCTAGGTAGCCATTCTTGTAATTTCCAGTTATTTGTCCATATTCCTAAAAAAGAGGAAGGGGTGCAAACATTTTTATATAAAAGGTCAATCTCCAATATTTCATTAAAAGTCTTCATGCCTGCACTAAATACACCAAAGTCAATATTTATGACTCTAACTCACTTCCTACTGAACTCAATGGATTTTGGGTAAACATTTTTAGGCAAGTAATTATGAAATCCACTGGGACTGAGATTAATATAGCAAACAAAGCTGTGCCACCTGAAGTCAAAAGTCAAGATCTCACTCTCTCTCACACACACATGTATTTTAGGGCCAGCCTAAGACATTTAGCTGCCTGAAGAATGTCCAACAAGGTAGTATTTCCTACCATTCTATGTTCCAAAACTGACCTGGCTGACAGTGGAATGTTTTTTTCAACACTGGCAATGGGAGTGAGGGAGCAGGTGAACCAGCAGGGTATAGGACAAACTGTGTGGCACACAACTTTTTCCTCTAGCACCTTGATGCCAAATTCAGTCTGAGATATGTTCTTGAAAGAAGCACATTCCAGCAGTAGTCAAGACAAAAGGGTTTGACAAAAAATACCAACATATTTTAGCTTCATGTTCTTAATGACAGGAGAGGCATCATAGCCATACAGAATAGCAAAACAGCAGTGCAGACATTTGGAACCCACCAAAGGATGGCTTCATGGAGAAGTGGGCATGGCCACCTATAAAATCCCAGAAAGTCAGCTTGAGATTCCAGGAGGACCAGGAGCTGAGGGTCGCCAACATTGCTCTAAAGCAACTTATTGGCTTTAAAGCCAGCCATTCAAATGAGGGTGCAATCAGATGGGGCTTTTGTCCTGTGATTTGGTCTGCTTTGGGGATGGGCTGGCTCATTACTTCTTCTGGTAATCACATGACATATGGGCAATCACTAACCAACTGTCCCTTTTACATGCCTACGAAAATCTTTTTGGGTCCTTGACAGAGGCTACTGCTTTTTTAGTGGGGTAAAATCACCTCATTCTGGCATGTGTGATTACCAGGATGGAACCAAAGTGTCTGGTTGTCACTTTGCTTAGCTGCTGCAGAATCTAACCAGATATTAATAAATTGGAAGCTTCCTCCCATTCCTCTGCAGAGGGGGAGACAGAAGAGGATATAAATATTTTTTTATAATCCTTGTAATCTAGCACAGAATTGGTTGATCGTCAAGTCAATTCAGTGCTATGGCACTTGGAAATAATTCTAAAAATATTGAAAGCTTCCTCTTGCTCCCCCATGGAGGGAGAGATGGAAGATGATGAAAAATGGGATATTTTGTGTTGTTATTTTTTCTTCTTCTTTTCCTTTTGAGGAGTAATGGGCTAAATAGGGTCACTTTAGGTCTCGTTTCCTATCCTGAAAGCACCTGATCCTTGCATGTGGATGCAAGGATTGCCCCAAGTGGCATACCACACCACAAAACAACCCTATTTAAGATGACCCTGCCCCATCCAGCTAGGGACAATTAGTCGCACCCTGAGTCTTTGTTGAAAACATTGACTTGTATAAGTTCCACTGAATAGAATGAGAGCAGAGTAAGACCATAATCATGGGTCTCATGAAAAATTTCTTTCTATGGATTGTCTCCAAGGTATGTATTGATGTTCTTCCTACTGTTCAGTCAAAATATGTCTTCCAAAGTTCACAGAAGAACACGTAGAATGCATTCCGTTACTTTCAAATTAAATGGTCCACATACAGACTCTACTTATATTAATTAACCTCTATCTTTTTTAGGACCTGCGAGGCTTAGTGATGAATTAGTTTCACACTGCACATCCATTCAAATGTGCATTTTTCCCTCTGAAGAACAGAACTGCATGCATGTGCGCTCCACCTTCTGCAAGGAAGGAGTTCCTACCTGAGTTAATGAAACTGCTCTAAATTTAGCCTAATCATAAATGCCTGAAGAACAAGTTGCTACACTGTGTGATATTAAGAAAGGGCACCTATTAAGAATTCTTATTGTGCTCAGCTGCAGAATAAATGGCTTCTAATTAGTGATTATTTTCATAGCATATATATGTCATGCACTAGGATATAAGTATTTTATGCCAGAATAAATTTTCCCTTGCAATTGCCTTTTTCAAGTTCAAAATGATTTACAACCTGTTTATTTGGAGACAAGTCCCAGTGAGTTCAGTAGGGTTTACTCTTAGGAAACCATGAGTTTCAGCCTGCCTGTCAAGGTTATTGCTGTGAAAACAAAGATAACTTCCTTTTTTAGGCTGACATTTGGACTTTGCATGGTAGTTTCTTCAGGGAGGGGTATGTTTGGGTGGGTTTCAAGAGAAGGGTTTAGAAACATTAACATACTGGTTGGGAATAGTCCACCTGAAAAGGTTATGTGAAAGAGCATGTATTCAAAACTCATTTGCACCAATGATTTGCAGAGCCTAAGTGTGGCTGTGAAAGTCCTTCACCTTGGAATTATCCATCTCCTATTTCCATTTTAGGTGACAAGGGTGATATGTGGAGGCCAAACTTTTCCCATATGATCTTTCTGATGCCTATCTGCAAAGTTAGTGGGGATTTGATCATGGTTCCATCTGTAACCCATTAAATCATATATACCTCCTTACTAGGTTTTGTGGTCTCCTCTGTGAATGACTGTTTGGTGTAAAAGCTTAAATGATTACATATAAATTGAATGTTAATCCAGAAATGTAGAGGTCTCTATATCAGGGCCTCCTATTAATTCAGATATGAGACATATGACTATATTGGATGAGGTCACCTTCACTGTATGAAATGTATCTGTAGGACTGGAGTGCATTGGCTGTCAGTATTGCTGCAGGATACATAGTTATAGGCTAGCTGAGCATACCAGTTATACATCTTTCTGATGATAAAGGATGTGGCTAGTATCACTGATGCTCTCAAAAGCACTCAACTTAACTAGTATAAAGTGATCTATGTACAGTCACCCTTGAAGACAATCTTGGTACTTCTGTTGGTTCAGAGTGCAGCAGTCTGATTCACAAACTGTCACGCAAAGCATATAGGCTGGATAGCCTGGTGATGGTCCCCCTGGGTTAAAGGGGATGGTGTTGAATGCCAAGTTGGTAAGGGGAAAAACAAGAGCTATTCAGGATCTGATTTTGGATGAGTAATGTGTCCTGCCCTTCATTACAGAGACTTTGCTGGATGAAATGTGGAAGTCAATCTGTCCTAGCTCTGTTCACCTGGGTTCTTTGTGCTGCAGCAGGCCAGACCTGGAGAGCAGGAAAGAGGAGTTGTGGTGGTCTATTGTGATTACATCCCTCTCAGTAGGCATCCCAATTCCATAGTTTCTTGGGTTTGACCATACACCGGAAGATAGTGCAGGGACAGAATGGGGATTCTGTTGGTGTACTGCCTGCCCTGCTGTGCAACAATCTCCCTTCCTGACCTAACTGAATATGTCTCTGGAGTGGTGCTGGAGTCAGCTCAGTTGTTTTCATGGATAATAGTTTATTTTCATTATTTATAGTCTTGTGACTTTTGATTCTCATTGCTATGGAAATAGTACAAAGACAGTGTAGGGATTTGAACTTATTTTTAAAGACGGAAATAACTTTGCCACATCCTACTACTTTGACCTTCTAAAGTCATACCTAGTTCTAGTTAAAAGAAAGAGGTGTTATTTTACAGCCTTGCATTCAAACTCAGCACAGCCAAAGCCAGTAAGTTTCTACATGATCTTTTGGATACAGCAAAGAAGCCTCAAAGCCCCAGTCTTAAATATCTTTGCTGGGATATATACCCAAGTAACATCTAGAGCTTTATAGTCTGTTAATACAAGTAAAACAACAAAACAAAGCATATATATCCCATAGTGCATTGTCCAATTTAAATTACTTCTGATCCATGGAACTGTAAAGGACTCCCAGATTGGAAAGGAGAAGGAAATAATGTCTCATTACACTTATTTCTACCCGTTCACTCTTACGTTGCAACTTAAGTTGAATAAAACTGTTTGCAGGCAGAAAGACTATTAGATACTTTTGATGCACTGCTCTGAACAAACTTGTCTAGATACTTTTTAAAAGGCCTTCAATATTTTTGACCAGGCAGGATTTTCAGAATAATTATGTAGATGGATTGATCTTGTTTATTACTAAAGGTTCCTTTTGCTTTCGAAGGAGACTGCTACTTTTCAAGTCTCAAATGGCATATAAAGCTTCTGGAATTATAATTTCATGACTCTTTAACTTCCTCTCTGACCCCTTCATGAACTTCATATTTCATTAGATGAATGGACGGACCAACCTTTTCAACTTGAAAAATTGATTTAAGCTACGTTTCTCTCTTACAGTTTTAAAGAGTATTTGGGAGCCAGTGACTTCCCTTTTCTGACTATTTCAGAACTTTGAAATACCTGGACTCCATCTCCAAAAAAGCACCTCATTAGCCAGGCTGTGCTAGCTCATGGTATTGAATAGGGGATTCTTGGAATTAGAGTTCAAAAAAGGAATACATCCAGGTTTTGGCATGGATAGGGAGATTCTCCTGATGTATTCCCAAAGTGAATAATCCTGTGGTGGCTCTTGAGGTATGGAATGGAGCCAGAAGATGTCAGCTGACAGAGTAAAATGGAAAGTGATCCACCACTGTACCTCTATGATGTGTCTTCTCCCTGCCTCCTTTACATTTTTAAGGTACTTCCATTTGTGGTGCCTTTTTCTGTCTATACTTTTCTACCGGTTACTAAGAAGCTACAAAAAGCTTTACAGGTAATTTTTAGTTGACAGATCTTTATGGTTGAGTAACCAAATTTTGCAGTCATTCATTCTTACTTTTTAATTAACCAATATATTATGCCATAACAGATCATAGTCTTATTTCTAAGTTCTGCTGGACAATGATTGATAAGGACTGTTATATTGAAATGGAATTATGTATCCTAAGGAGAGATCTAGGTCAATTAATGATTATATCTTTGCCCTAGTTGTAAGATGGTGCACTCCAGGTGATAACTCAATCAGTTATAATTTAAAAGAAGGAAAGGGAAAGGGGTGGGGCAATTCAAATTAATCAAAAGCTGAAATAGCCACTCAGTTCAAATGGTCTTCCCCAGGTGATAAGTTACTGTTACACAGTACCTCTCACTGTGCTAACCATCCCAATGTGATGATCTGAAGGAGAGTAGGATTTGTAGTCAGAAAATGGAGATTGTGTCACATTCCCAGGGGTTTCAACAGCAAAGTCCGATAAGCCAGTCTAATATCAGAAGTTCAGAGGATGCAGAGCCAATACCAAAATGTCAAAGCCAAATCACAAACCGTAATCTGAGGTCAGGGTCCAAAGCCAAATCACACAACGTAGTCTGGGGTCAGAGTCCAAAGCCAAGAGTCCAGAGAACAAGGTTCAAGGTAGTCAGGAGCGTGGATGCGAGCCAGAGTATTGACTTGTTGCTTCCACGAGCTTCCCAGCCGTCTGGGAGCTGATTATATAGCAAAACAGTCATTGAACTCCTGGAAGCCTTTCATCCTGTTAAAACTCAGGACTAGCTGACCTGATGTTTCTGCGGGCAGCATTCAGGCGATCCTCTGACCTTTGCATCATAAGTCTTTGCCGAAGTCTAGCCCTCACTCTGGCTACTGGGGGAGGAGAATCTGGTGGCGATTCAGCTGTCTGTGCTTCTAATCGCTCAGCATTCTCCTCAGCTGTAGTTAACCCCTCAGGTTCCGGATCATCGGCTGAACTCATGACAGATTGTTAGGTTCAAAGTGAAATGATTCTAAGGCATTGGAATGTGATAGGCTGTGAAACTGTATTCCAGTTTGCCTGGTACAGGGAGAACTGGGATAACGAGGCAAAAACGAAGAAGGCCCAGTGTGAAGACTCAACACATACCATCCTAATTGGGAGAAGATAACGCACCTGGATCTTCATGAGAATTCTGGGTGGAGAATTGTGTTACGCCTCTTTGAAGTTAATTGGTTTACAGCTATGAAATGTCAAGAAGAAGGAGCTGTTAGGAATGTAAGAAAAGATGGATGATAGGATGTGTTGGAGAGCTTCTCTTAGCTTTGCAAGCTGGGAGAGTTTTCGGAATGGATTGTGCTATGTGAAAGAATGCTTACAGAATGTAGCATCATAAGAAGAAGGAGGGGGTGGGAATAGCCCACCATAGCTTAGATTTTAGTATTTCTTATTTTAATAAGAAATAGCAGCTTTATTTAACTATTGGAATCTTTGGACATGTTTTATGCTACTGCATTGGCAAACAAACTGTTTCTATGAATCTATATTTTCTTAACAAAAATAATTATAAAATCTCAACTGAGGACTAGTCTCTTGGAACAGCAGGGTTATACTTAAATCCAGAGGATTGGAAAAGGTCACTAACCGGCTACCATAGAGAAGTCCTACCTTACTGAGCTGTTGTGACTTCTGAGGAATCACAAAGCCCATGCTTAAGTACTTTAAAAGTAAAGTGAAGTGTTCTTTTAAGGTCAGGCTTGTCCATGGAACAGATCTCATGCACTTCTGAGGATTAAAGGACTTGCCTCAGAGAAAAAGTGGTGAATTTGTCTCCAAAGTGACTCCCTGTACGAACCCCATACTCTCTTTAGGGAGAGCTGGGCGTTACATTGCTTTTTGTGTTTAATTATAATTTCTTCCAAAATTCACATAGAAATATAACTTCTGACCTTCATTCAAGTCAATATATTTATGATATTGCAACCTATCACTAAACTCAACAAAACCTTTTATTATAATTCATAATGCATTCCTTCAAGCTTCTCTTTCATATCTGAGAAGCCGTCAGTTTAATGTAACATCAACAATAATGTGTTGTCTGAGAAATCACAAAGCAAAATTGCTCAGAGGGCAGAAACTGTCCTAAACATTGGTTTTTGAGCTAAGAATATAAATAACATTGTGTAAACAATTCTATAAAAAATAGGTCAGCTAAAATAAATTTTCCAGTCTTAGTATTCAGTTTTGATGAGAAAAAAAACCCTGAAATCAAAACGATTTAAATTTGTAAATGAAGTTCAAATACACAAGATTTAGATTCTTTATGTTTTTATTCTAATTTTTTGACAAATTTACAGAATTATATATCTGGGATCATATAAAAAACAATTGAGTAGACTTCAACTCATGCAATAGAATTTCCCTTGCTTTCCTTCCAACTCCATGTTCCCATGCTCTCACCTCGAGAACCCCCTTCAGGACCAGCAGGGCGACGCAGGGAGGAGAGGGGAGGAGCAAGTGAGTGGGGGGTTGGGGTCTTGGAACCAAGCGCGCAGGGGCGCCGAAGACCAGCCGAGGGGAGGGAGGGAGCGAAAGGAGGTGTGGGGCGCGATTTGAGCGCCAGATGGGGCGGGAGGTGGCAAAGGAAGACGTTGCCCGAGTTCGCCTCAGGGAGGAAAATAAAATAAAACGAAGGCGACCAAGCGGCGCTCCTTCAGCCCCCTCACGCCTCATGCCGTGAACTGAATGGGCGGGAGAAGGAGGAGGGTTTCTTTCCCCGGCTCGCTGAGCGGAAAAAACAGCACCCGAACCCGGCCAGAAGCTGGGAAATGGGGAGGCGTGAGGGGGCGAGAGGAGGGTTTTGCTCTCTGTGTTTGTGTGTGAGAGAGAGACACATGCTCTTGCCTCCCGGCTCTTGGCTACCCCCCCGTCACCGCTGCTGCCAGTGCCGCCAGGAGGTGAGCAGCCGGAGCACCCGGCCATGCTCTGCCTCCTGGCTCTTGGCTACCCCCCCCGCCGCCTCCGCTGCCACCAGGAGGTGAGCAGCCATGCTCTTGCCTCCCGGCTCTTGGCTTCCCCCCCGTCGTTGCCGCCGGGAGGTGAGCAGCCATGCTCTTGCCTCCTGGCTCTTGGCTAGCCCCCCCCGTCACCGCCGCCGCCGCTGCCCGGCCATGCTCTGCCTCCCGGCTCTTGGCTACCCCCCCCGCCGCCTCCGAGTACGTGCGGGGGGGGGCAGTGGGAGGTCTGTCTTCGCGGCCCGGTCGGGGTCAAACCACGGACCGGCAATGGGCCGCGGACCGGGGGTTGACGACCTCTGCTATAGAGGAACTGTTCATCGTTCACTATAAAGGAACTGTTCATATCTCTATGTCAAACAGGAACCAGAAGTGAAGGCCATGTGCCTGCCTCTCCTTTCCCCATCTCTATGGTCCCCAATGGAGGCGCTTGCCAGGTGGCCTTGTGAGTTTCCTGCATTAGGACATGGAAGAAATTGGTCCCTCGGGAATATTTGGGGAGGGTGAAGAAGATGGGATGGCTGGGGAGGAGCATCAAGATCCTGCCCCTGGTGGCATTAGCCCTTTATGGCTGCTCTGCGTAAGAGGAGCTGTGGCCAGTGGCTGATAAATCAAGGGAGCGGCAAGTCCCAAATATTGGGGAACCACCGCCCTAGGAGTATGCATATGATGCAGTAGACTAGACTAAATTAAACTGTTGCATATTTGAGGCTTCATAAAAGACCCTGACTTAGTCTAGAGCAATCTGTGTTCCATCCAGTTTGCTATGTGCCCCAGATCCACATCAAGTTGTAAGCCTCCCATTGAATTGCAGTGGAAAACCTAAATGGCTATTATTTTTCTTTCTTTTTGCACTATGTACACAATTTGTGGAATATAATATACACTAAAGAGGGGAATAAACCTGCTAAATTTCAGACACCTGGATTCAGAGGTTTGCTTATCAAACAGCTTAAAGTTTTCCTTTAAAAACAAACAAAAGGCCAAAGTGATTTGTATCCCATCCAATCTGATTTGTGCTTTGGGCATAAATTGGTTTGTTAATTTACTTTGCTTCTCTGGGAAGCAAACCTGGCCATTCCACTTCAATCTAGGTCTCATACAAATCAATCTGAATAAGGCTGATTTGGTTAACAATCAGGATTTTGGATAAATTTAATCCATAGCCCTAGTATTATCATTTTCAGGGACCCTAAAAACAGCAGTTTTCTTGATATCTTTCAGAAGATGGGTAAAAGAAACTGACTGAAAGAGTCTGTCTGAATGTGATTCCATGCAATTTTATTCTCAGTGTTCTTTTTAGTTTCCTTGCCTCTTCTATAGAAATCAAGAAATTTGGAAACAGTTTGGTGTAATCTAAAGTTGCAGTGTGCTACAAGTAATTTAAGAAAGAGGCTGCATGTAATCCATCTGCAATAACCTTCAAAGCAGGTCATCACTTACCACCCCATAGTGCTCATACAACAGTGCCACCCATCAGGCTTGTATTGCATGACATATTACTGTACAATATATAACAATCTTTTATGTTATCTGTTAAGCTGGACATTTGCTAGCCTAAGTGGGCAGTTTAATTCAATGTAATTTTAAAACAAAACTGGTGGAGTTACCCTGAAATCTTTGAACAAACATTTTCTTTACTAATATTTTAGTATTAGCATCCATGAAAGAAAGGAGAATACAAGAAAGAAAAAAAATGTTGAGTAACTGAATAACAGTAGAAGCCATTAAGTCACAAAAGAAGGAAAGCGGCTTCAGAGGAACTGAAATTCAGTGCTGGGAAACTGCCAAGCAGCCATCGGACGAAGTGGCTTAAGGGGCTTTAGCATCACTAGTCTCAGTACGTGATTCTCCCCCATCCAATTTCTGAAAAAAAAATTACTGAAACCAGCCGCTTCTTTTTATCCATAAAATCTAGAGGATTTGAAAAAGTGACAAAGACACCTGAAATCCGTAAGTAAAGACTGAGAAAAGAGAGAAAAGAATGTATCTTAGGAACATGATTTCAGACGTCTTCTTCCTCTAGTTCACAAAACACCTTTCGTTACAAATGCACATTTTCCCAACCATCCTTAGTCACAAAAATGCATTTCTACAGATATAAGAATACTTTGGGTTGTATAAAAATGAGGTAAACATCAACTCAGATGTGTTTCGTATGAACATACCAAGGACAAACCTGAGGTATTAAATTATAAGATACAGTATATCACAGAAGTGAGTACACCCCCTCACATTTCATAAATATTTTAGTATATCTTTTCATGTGACAACACTGAAGAAATGACACTTGGCTACAATGTAAAGCAGTGAGTATACAGCTTGTATAACAGTGTAAATGTGCTAATTTTATAATTATTTTTAATTTATAATTATTTTATTATATATTTATTTTATAATTTTATTAAAATGTTTCATATGTTGTCCCATACAAATATGAGGCTCACATATATGCTTTTTCTGTTTTATTTTATATATTATAGCCCCTGAAGAAGGTTAAAAATACATCAGCCAAAACGTGTTGGGCTTGCATCTTTAAATAATAAAGTGATACCCATTTTACATCCTGGGATACCTAAGACTGCCAGAAAGAGGAACAAGTGGGTCCTAGATTAAATCAAGCCTGAACTATCTCTGGAGGCAAAAATGGCAAAACTGAGGATTTCATACTTTGTGTGCATCATGGGAAAGCAGGATTCTCTGGAAAAGACAATCATGCTGAGGAAGACGGAAGACAGCAAAAAAAGAAGATCAAATATGACATGGATTGATTTTCTGAAGGAAGCCATGGGCTTGAGTTTGTAAGGGTTCAGGAGGTCTGTTAAAGACAAGACATTTTGGAGATTGCTCGTTTATAGGGTTGCCATAAGTCAGCGACAACTTGAAGGGACATAACAACTGCAAGGCAATATATTTTATCATTTTTCGGTAGTCATTTTAAGTAGCCCATAATTCATCCTGGCTAGCAGTAGAAACCATAAGATCTAAATTTGGAGTGAATTTGGTCTCCACAATTTCTGATAATTCCTGAAATTGTCTCATTTTCTCCAAAGTGAAAGGTAAGGGGCAAGGCAGAGTGAAAACATGGGTGGGATTTTTTGCCTTTGTTCCAGTAAAGCCTTTGGTTTAGTAAAGTAATGCAAATGTAAATGTCATTTTTAAAGTATATGAAATGTTTAAAATGTATTGTAATTTAATCAGGTTTTTAGAAAGTTATTAATGGTTAACTTAATGTATGACCATTTACCACTAACATTTCCATTTTTTATTCAATCAGTACTGAAGCCTTATTCAGGCACTGTCTGCTTATGATAATGAGAAATACAGGGGGACGCTTTACCCTTGCTCCTTCTGTTTATGGTGTTGTCACCTTGGGAAACCATTGAGTCTGAGGAGGAGATTCCCAAGCTATCAGTGGGGATTCTCCACATGAGTCAGGACTGCAACCCACTGCATCAGATGCATAAATGCTTAAGCCAAATAAAATGTGTTGGACCAATGTGTACTTGCACTAACTGAATTTCCCTTTTCTGCCAAAATCAGTCACTTCCATCCTTCCTGAAGTCTGCTGTGCAACACCCACTCCAGGAGATTATTAGCAGCACAAAGGACTGCAAGTAGGAGGAGAAGGGAAAGAAAAATTCAGTTCTATAGGCACTTAATAGTGAAGCACAGTGTTGGTTCTTCATCTTAATCTTTACGGTGTCCCAGAATTCCTTGACTGGTTTTGCTGTAACTGACTTTGGGCATGAGCAGACAGGGGAAGTTGGAATGATTCACTTCATGCTTAAAAGGTTCTTATCTTTGGTATGATCTATTTTGTCTTGCACTTCAGCAATCCGTCCATTCACATGGGAGAATTTCTTCTCCTGTGAGAAGGATCCAGACAATTCTTCAGATTGCTCCAATTTGTCACTCTTTCTATTACTGATGCCACCATCTCCACCTTTTTTGTGGCCCTTATTCCATAAGCCATGGCAACTTCCCACCCCCCGCTTTCTGTAAAATAAAATAAGTGACATAGTGCTACAGTAATGCATCAACATAGTATGGTATACATATTATAAATATTGTACCAAAAGACTCCTCCAATGTTTGATTGTTTGTTTCTTAAATTTATATACTGCCCCATTAGTGCAATGGCCATTAGAATTGTGCTGCATCTGTTAGGTAAATGTGTGGGTTTTCTTAAAGTTAGAAAATATGAAAATAGAGGAGGCACTTTCTCTGTCATCGTTTTTAATGTCACAACCCACTGAATACATCACAGGGTTGTCACCTCAGATAACACCACCCACAGCTCTATTTGGGTGCAAATTAATCAACCGCACAGGCTATAGAACGGGATAATCAGGAGCACTCCCAATCACACAATTTAAACTGCATCCCTAGTGTTGCACCAGAAAGGGGTGGTACAGCTTGTAAAATGGGCAGAATAAATTGCTCTTATTAAAAACATACGTGGTTGCCAGAAAATAAGGCAAACCAAACTGTACCAGATGTGAACCAAATAGCGAGCTATATGCCTGTCTGGTTGCTCTCTGTCACAGCTATTCCCCTCCACCCAAAAAAATCTGTATCAAGTAGCAGCTGAAGAAGGTAAGCTTTTTCTGTATATCTGGTTCTCTTTTATCAAGGCAAATTTTCAGGTTAGTTGCATCAATCACATTGACATCAGTATCTTCATCTTAACCATGTGTATTGTCACAGATAATTCTTTACACACCTATATTTCAACATGATATATATGTTCCAATATTTGATGTCTTGGAGCACTTTTACCCCCTCTACTATTGTGCATTAAATAATGCATTATGTACTACCATAAATTTCCGTTTATCTGCACCACAGTTGTATGACCGAGAGCACCTTACCGTTTATTGTTATTACAACAGTTGCCTTTGTTTTTTTCAGGTATATCCTTCTCAGAATTTATACTTAACAGAATGATGTCCCCAATGCAAGTTGTGTTGGATTTCAACATCTCAACACCTATTTATACATGGCAATTATTTATGAATCCCTTTTGTTGTAATCTGTAATTTTGTATTTACCCGTTGCATGTTATGTTGTATTTTGTTATATTTTCCATCTTTCTGGCCACCAAAACATGTAAAAAACAACACACATTTCATTCCCCTGCTTTCCTTTATAAACATTCAGTGTGAATAATAGCAAAGACTCCAGTATGCTTTTATGTTGCTTCCCTTCATTGCCAACTTTCCATTTCCCTTTATGCCAAGGTGTGTGTGTATGAGTGTGGGAGGTATAGTTGGGACTGGAAAAAAAAACTGTGGCACAGGTAGTGTCAGGCATTGTGATGACCTTACTGGCCACTTCTGGGATTTAGAGCATTGGAACAGCCCAAGCATAACACCTTCTTTTGTGCCATGAAAAGTTTATACTCCTTAGGAGATACGGTTGCCAGGATACTGGCTGAAGTCTCAGGGAAGTGCTGTGCTTTCCCAGATCTCCAGGCAGGGAGACAATTCAAGCTGGATAAAGAAAATTGGATTTTTTTTCCCTGTGAGGTAACTTTAATATCTGAAAACCCATCTCCCACCCCTTCCAGCTGGCACTAGGGCTTGGCACAAAGATCAGCAAAGGTGTTTGTACGTGTATTGCACATAGAAAATATTTGTCTTGGAAATAGAGAATTTTGCAACTGTTGCATGAGGTCTGCCTCTTGTGACATGAAAAGGGGCCATATCCTGGTCACAAGTTTTTAAACTAAAATCACAGAGATGTGGGAAGCGGCTGGCCTGGCAACTCTATGAGGGAAGAGGGAGACAATGCCTCATAGGATGGAAGTGAATAATAACCTGCTTGTAGTGGACTTACAAGGATGTCCCAGTCCAGAAGAGTATTCAAGAAAGTGCATACGTTTATGTGAGTCCTGAATGCTCATGCCACTGCTAGCTTCTCATTCAGTTTCTGGATAGCTTTGACTTGTGGATAGTTTCATTCCAGGAAATTCTGCAATGGCCATAAGACCATATTATCTTTGACATTCACTCCATTACCATGATTATACTGTATCTGGAGTTCAGTATTTTCCAGATATCTGTCTTACAAAGGTGTTTTTGCAAATATCAGATCAATGGGAATCAATTTCTTTTCACCCAGCCATTTGCTGTGAGCCAAAATTTATAGGAGGTGGTGTCATTATTGAAGCAGACTCCTCTAAGATGCAGTCAAAATTTCTGTCAGATAAGGGATAAACATAGAAATTTGCTTGTACAAATCTGAGCACCCAAAAACTTGTTTTCAAAGGTTAAAGTAAACAGCATGCAACCATTTGGTATTTTATTTTGTTTCTAAAGATTAAAGGATTTATTGCCTCTCAGATTGGTCTGTGTAAGTCAGAGTTTTGGGTTTAAAAAGTATGGTTAGCTGCCAACATTGAAGGCTGTGTTGAGAAATATATATTTCAACAAAAAAATCTTTTGCTTAGCCACTGTCAAAATCTTGACATAATTTAAACTGATCTACACCTCCCATTTTAAAAAAATGTAACTGTAGCTAATAGTTCAGTGGCAACTGGCAAGCTGACAAGTTCAAACAGGCTTTAGTGTCTATACTGTGTAACCATAAGGATGCCTTTAGTGATCAGATTTGCATATTTGGGTAAGCAAACATGAATAAATCTGGTATAATCGCATAACCACCTTCTGAATTTGGTTAGGATGATCCAAGACAACAGAAGACCATCAGTGATGGGAACCCTGACCAATTTGTTTGTTAACAGTGAAGCAAGGTGTTTGGCTGGGTAGTGTGTGTATCCAGCCTATCCTGGAGCCTGAAGGAGGAGGGGGATGGAGGGCTGGAGGGTGAGGAGAAGGAGAGTGTAACTGAAGATAAAGGGTTGCCGTTGGGTTGCTGTAACTGAAGGAGAACTGAAGCTTAGATTTGTTTCCAAGTTGATGTTCCTATGTAATAAAAATATATCATTTTCATTCTTTAACCACCACTGGGTCTGGTGTGGTTAAGGTTGGTGCTAAGCAAGTTACTGAAAAGTTATTTTAAAAGTGATAAGCCTGGATGGGGGCTGGTCACATCATCTCATGAGCTTCGCATTAAATACAGATCACTCCAGTCCAGAGGCAAAAAAAGATACTAGAAATATCTTATGATTAGACCTGAAAACACTTTAGCAATAGAGAGGTGTGATTCAGGCAGACTTTCACATTTGCGAGATCAGACTTCAAAGGAATAATATGCGTACATCCTGAAGACCAATGGTTAGACAAAACAATCTAAGTTATTAATTATGTGAGGTGTGAAGAGCTCCTGCTCTGCATTCAGATGTTTTCAGTAGCTAAGAAATTCATTCTTATAATAATATTATCTACTATCACATTACTGTAATATCTATCCCGAGTCCAACATTTATTTATGACACCACAGCGACTAGTGACGGTGAAATCTCTAGTTCATTCACATGTTGAGAATTCTTGAAAATGTTTCAGAAAAGTTTGCTATTGTCTAAATATTTTTCTTTCTTTCTTTCTTTCTTTCTTTCTTTCTTTCTTTCTTTCTTTTTCTTTCTCCTAATGGATCCAAGGTAGCTGACAGTATTTTTTCAAAAATGTTAAAAGCTAGATAATAAATAAAACCAGAAGATAATTGTGTTGACTGTAGCATGTACATGCACATTGTTGTACTGGGGCACGATCATTATACTTTTGTTCAGAACTTGAGAATGTTGTTTTTCTTTACTGCAGCTCCTAGAACACTGTAGCCAACATGACCACTATTTGAGGAAGCTGGGCTCTGAGGGCGGTAGTCTAAAAAAAGAACGTGGCTTGTGTGGCCTTGGGCAAGCTATAACGTCTAAGAGCACCCCCAGAAAAAGGGGCTGATAAATCACCTTTGAGTAATTTATACCCATAAAACTCTGAGAAAGATCACATACATCAGCATCAACTTCACGCTATACAATTTTTATTTTTACTTTTGTACTGCAAAATAATCTTACCATTTAATAGGAATTTCTATTTGAAAAAGTCAGTTTTAATGCCAATGGCTTCCATACTAAATTCCCATTTATTTATAGTTACCTATTGAAACATACTGATCTAGCAACCTTTCCTTTGACTCCAGCCTGCCAGACATCTCAATGAGAAAGCAAACATTCATAGTGGAATTCCAAATACAAGGCACAATCCAATAGATTCTGTGGAATATTCTTCCAATTAAGTAGATTTAAGATCACAGGCTATCTTGTCAAACAGAGTAGGGGTTATTTCTGAGTCGACATACTTTGGATCAGTGCATGTCTGTTAAAGCTTCCAAATTTCAGTCTTTGTTTACTGAACCAACATCAGTGTGTAAATGTCCACTCTTGGGATTTATATTTCTACATTTCTAAGTCAGCAATAGAATTGTATTTTTTTAAAGGGATGTGTATTTTGGTATTCTAGTTAGTCTTATTCATTACAGTTAAGGCATCAACTTGTGCTGGTTGTTGTGATGATGACACAAGGAAGTCAATTGGTCAAAGATACTATAATCTTCTAAAATGATGCAGTATATTTAACAAAGTGTACTTCAGTGGCCCCATCTCACTGATAAACCCTTGTGCCTCATCTGAACAATAAATCAAGGAGCTGGACGGAAACGGTTGTGAAAATGAGGTCCTTTATTTGCCCCAGTGGGCAAAAGGTGTAACCTGGGATGATCTGAGGCTGTCCACAGGTGCAATTAATGTGAAGATTTATTTAATCACAGCAGATAAACAGGGAATAAGATTCATGAAATGAAGAAAACAATACCAAAAAAATCAAAGAAAAATCTAGAATTTCTGGTGAAATACGATGCAATTATGAGATGGAAAACGCAAAATAGAACAATCTGTATTAAAGTATCAGATGAAATTACAATTATGCAAAATTAGCCACAGTTAATCCTTTATAAAACAATGTATTTGTCCCCACCGTTCCACCAGACGTCTAGTTGAAGCTCACTGTGTTCCAGCTGTTTGGCCTAAAGATTGAGGAAGGAAGACATATAGCTACCTAGTCCAAGGAAGAGGTTCCTGAAATTCAGGAGGATGCACAGGAAAATTGATCAAGGAAAATCCAGATGGAAAAATCAGAAGGAAAAATGTAAAATAGAGTAGTAAACTCACTGGTGTATATAAAAAGAAACCAATAAGGGAGGTGCAGAATCTCCCAGAAGGAGTAATCTAACCTATTGTAAAAACTGAGGCTTCTCTCAGAATCAAGGCAAACTAAGGTCCAAATGCCCCAGAGAGGTCAAAATCTGCAAGAGTAAAAATTACATGAGGAAAAGTGAACTGAGAAGCATCTGCATGTGAGCGTGGATGTGAGTAGGAATGAATGACTCTGAGTCGCAAGCAACAATTGCTTTCTTGCTCCACTGATGCCCCTAATTCTCAAACATTCTGGTTGGCTTCCTTACCTTCACCTCTAAAACTCAGTTCTGTGTTGGTAGATGGCAATGCACTTCACCACTTTTCTTTATTCCCCGAAAGTAAATTATCCCTTTGTCCTGCAGCACATGTGACTGTAGCATCTTACCAGGGTGCACTCTGGGCCTGGAGCCATTGAAAGTATCCAGCTTTGTAGTTCCATCATCTTCCAGCTCAACCAGAGCCTTGTTGCCACAGCAATCATGTATCTGTCTTTTTTGTTCCTTCCATCATGCAAAGGTCCAGGTTGGAAGGAATCCTCAGCTCTTTCTACCAACAGGAAGGAGCCAATTGTGCTGTGTATGAAACAAACCAAAGGTTTCCTTGATGCCTTTCCATAGATAGGTCATTCCAGAGGAAAGTAATCCATTCCACAGGCTATATATCTGTAGGCCAGTTCAGTCCATATGTCCACATGCCTTTTGCCCAGCATACCTTTGCACCATAAAAGTTGGGCCTGACTAACAGGTTGCAATCCCATCTCTTTATATTTGCAGCCTGACTCAAATGGCAAGAACAGAAATAGTCTGAGCAGATATATGAAAAGAAGTGATTCTGAGGAATATGAACAATGATCTGAGTCCTATGGCAGCAGCTGTTTCGAATCTTTGTAGTAAAATGTGAGAGCAAAAGTGGATTAATTAAGTTCTGTTGTTCCTCACTTCAATATCTTTTGGCATCATTTGGCAAATTTGTGCCAACCATATTTATTAAGTAAGTACTTCCACATCATTGTTCTTTGCCAAGAAAACATTATCAATAAGTACTCTATTCATTCATTCTCTCCAAGGCAAAATAGATCATCCAACAGCTTCATGTTACATACTTTCTCAGCACTTCTACATCTGCATGGATCTCTCTTTACAGCCAGTATGGTATGAAGCACCAGGAGACTGGAATTAAATGGACTATTTGCTGTTCCGTTGTGATTTGGTATGATTTAAATCAATCCATGCTGTTGATGAGAAACCTCTTTCTCTTTTAATTTTGTGTGCTTTTTAGGAATAATGCAGCCCAATAAAAAGCTACCAATTGTCTTTTAAATTAAGTGATGTCTTTATATACATTAGCTCTCATTCCCCTTGCTTCTTTTTAGGCTCTCAAAGAACAAGATTTATTGTGGCCTGTCAAGGGCTTGAAGAGTCTTCTAAAAGATGCATAAAGGAACGATGGGCTCTCCTCTTTCCAAGAGCTAACAGCTTGAGGACTACACAGTGAAAGAACAGAAAGATTGCCTAGGCCTGACGCCAGACTCTTGAGATCTTTTCAGGACAATTCCCAGCATTTTTTTTTATAAAAAAATGTTGAGCATGCTGATGAAATTTTAATTCAGTGTGCAATAATTTTGCAGCTTCTCCATTATCTATGGGAAACTGAAGCTGAAAAACTTCTGTTTATTTATTTACTTGAGTATGCATCCCATATCTGAGCTTGGGAAGTTACTTTTCAGGACACATTCCCAACTCGTACGGCTCCTAGCTAAACTGACAGGGAAATTCTAGATGTCCCAAAAAGTAACTGTTCCAAGTGCCGCCCATGTTGTCCTGCACACGGAGGAAGGACTGTAATTTTGTTGATTTGAACTTTAGTTTTTATATAATTTCTGATTAAAAGATTGCAACCCTTCTTTTCATTTTCATAGCCAATGCTTTCAAATAATTGAAGGATTTGCCATGAGATCACCCTTCTTGACCAGCTCGGTAGGACGTCAGATGCACATCTTGAACCTTTTTCTGCCCAATTCTAACTCCATCTGCCTTTCATATATATGGATAATGCAATGTGTTGCATTTTGTCATTGTGCTGTGCTGCCATAAATCTGTGAAAACTGACAGTGGGTTGGAACAACTTAAAATAAATGAATAAATAAATATTGAAGTAAGTTGGCTTCAGTACATGGGATGTGTAGGTGGGGGGGATTACTGACTTGTTTCTCAGCTTCCGGCAACAAAATATCTTGGACCAGTTCTGAAACACTGAGGAAACAAAATACTGATTTTCAATATCACTGCTTCATGCAGCAACCATAAAATAAATCACCCTGAGCACAGATTATTCAGTGTAAAGAAGAGTCTTGTGGCACGATAAAGAGTATAAATATTCACAGAGTGGAGCCTGCATTCATTAGATGCGTTTGACAAAATGGGCTATAGACAACAAAAGGTTATGCCA
The DNA here is from genome assembly GCA_037013535.1 of Intellagama lesueurii. Lineage (NCBI taxonomy): Eukaryota > Metazoa > Chordata > Lepidosauria > Squamata > Agamidae > Intellagama > Intellagama lesueurii. Next base: position 48,710,149 of record JBAJHW010000003.1, on the reverse strand, counting down.
TATAACATTTGCCAATCTTTGCAGTATCATGAGATGCTCTGCTATTTTTTGCTGCAATAGATTAACATGGCTTCCCCTTGGAAAGTATATTTTACGTGACTTTCCAAGCCACATGAGGAACTTTTCCATCCATCCATCCATCCATCCATCCATCCATCCATCCATCCATCCATCCAATTATATCAATTTATTTTATTTACCATATCTCTTGTTTCTCCCAATCCTGTGTGACTTAAAAATTTTAAAGACTGCTTAACATGCAATGGGCAAAATCCTATTGCATAACTACAGTATATACACACAACTAGACTTTGTACTTATGATACTGCCAAGGGGGAAGTACTATCCATGAACATTTCTGCGAACACATGACACAATTGGTAATGCCAGCAAAATGCGGCTGATTGTACAATTGAATTGTACAGTTCCTTGTTGCCGACCTTAACATCTAGCAATTTTATGCCAGTGTAACTTTACATTATGCCTCCATGGATAGGGTTTTGCCCAACAAATTTCAATATTGAAAAAAACAACCAAATACAGTTATGATATTGAAACAGGCACTGAATTTTAGAAGAGGGGGGGATAAACCAGTTTAAGAGAACACTAGAAAAGTTAGAAAAGTATAGCACCCACAGTTAAAGTTTCTTTCCTCACACACAGTAAGTTGCCAAATATATATCTGCAGTGATAGCTCAAGCTTTCTCACCACTTGAGGAAGGAATAGATACAGAGAACCAGTCTCATGCCAGACCAGACAAGGAGCCATTTCCCTGCCTTCTGCCATAGGAAGGAAAGCAAAAAGGCTATATCCCCTTCCCCAGTGCAAGACATGGAGAGGGAGATTGAACAGAGGAAAGCACTGCACCCCTAGGACAAAGATGAGGAGGGGAAATGGGAGAAGATGACTGGGTATAAAGAAAACACAAGTGGTGTTGGCAAAGAGGACCGATGGCAGGCCACAGTGGCCAAGGTCATGTGGGCACATTGTGCTGTCCAGCTGACTTGGGAGAAGAAGGAGGCTTAGGTGACCACTTGCCTCCCACTAAAATTAGACTGTGCTGGCTGGCGGTTCTGGGAGTCATGGCTCCTGTGAAGGAGAAATAAGGAAAAGAGAGAAAGATGAGAGTGAGCCGTCCCCTCAAATAGAAGTCTGTTTAGTGGAGGAAGGAAGAGGGAAAAAGGAGGAGGAGTTAACTCTACCAATGTGGGAGGAGGATATAAAAGATCAGAGAAGAGGGGGAGTGTTCAGTATATCCAGGGGAGAGAGAAGGAAAGAGGAAAAAAGCAGAGAGAGGGGAAAAGGTGAACAGAGATATGAAAGAGTGTGCGGGTTATTAGAAGATTTCCCTAATTTGAAGGTAGGAGGATTACTACCTGACCCCGACTTGTCAAAGGGAAAGGGAATATCGACAGCGGCACTAGAATGGACAGTTGTGGTCTTTCTGCGGGGACAAGGTCACTTGAGGAAGGTAATCCGACCAGACCAATCTTTCAGCCAACCACCACTGGAGGGAGATTGGGCCAGACACCCTTGTTACGGGACAATTTGTGAGGTTCGGGGTGCTCCAATGAGGAAACACACCGACCGGGAATGTTCTGGACCAGCCCCTCAATGAACCTTGCCAATTTACAGACGGAGTCCTCTCTTCATACTTTGGACAGTTGCCAGATCTCACTTATTATGAACCTATAGAAGTTGTTGTGGAACCACCAAATGTTAATCCAAATAAATCTGTTAATATTTTAAAAGAGGCTCAGTCGTCATTTCATGCCAAAAGAGTGGAGCTGCTTCAAATTTCTAACAAACCCAATCACAGCTCCCAATAGTTGTCTGTCCAAACTCTGAAGTTTCCCTACATGGTTTCTAAATGTTAAGCTTTCCACCACATTGTACACTTATACTAAAATGAATACTAGAGAAAAGGAAGTTCAAAATGTTAAAAAGAAGAAGAAGAAGAAGCAGCATCACCATGCCATGAATCTAATGGTACTAGTGACACTGAAGCAACCAACTGCATCCCACACAACAGCACAATCACTGTTGAGCTATTTGGAGGAAGTACACCATTTTCCCAACATACATAATATTTCCAAGTGTAGTACTTAAACAATATGGTGCAACCTCAGTTCAGCAGAAGGGGAGATGTCAGTTCTGCATAAACCAAAATGGGAAGGAAACACTTATTTACTGCACAACAATAAACTGATTGCACAGAAAGGAGTCAAGTCATTACCAGGAAGCACACATAAAGTAGTTGTAAATGCTAAAGTAGTTATTTGGATCTCAGCAGAGAGTGGCAATAAACTTACTCGGAATAAACTACCTTTCTAAATATATACAGAAAATAGTTTCTCTGCATATTTTCTTGTCAGGTAAGTAGGTGAAACTACTTTTCTTATTAAAAGAAGACAAGTACTTTGCACTTTCAAAAGTTTGACTGTGAAAGCTCTGGGGGGATTTAATTAACAAATTACCTCAAGTTGAGTAGACCTTAAACATGACATATATTTTTAAAGCTATTTTCTATAGCACAGTTGGTGTGCATAAATACATGCCTAAAGGAAGATAAATACAAAGCAGAGTGACACTCCACATACTCTATATCAATAATTACAGTTATAGGCTGCAGCTTTAATTTTATTGGAATTTAGCAGGGAGAAGGCAAGTGTAAAATAATCTCTCAGGTATCAGTGAGCAAAAATAAAACATGATTGTTTCTTCAGATCAGTTTTACAATAGATATTTCCACAAGGGGAAATATAAAATAATGAACTTAGAGGTAATGCCAACACTGCTGTAGTCAATACAGGAAATAAAATATTGTTGGTGCCAAACCTTTATTATCCCAGGTCTATGAGCATGTAAGTGAGCCCACTGGAAAGGAAAGACTCCTATTGCTGTTAATGTCATTTGGCAATTGTGGAAGCAGAATGGCCTTGTGCTGAGCCCGTGACTATTGAAGAGAGGCAAACAGTCTGAAGACAAAATGAAAAAACTCACTCTTTATTAACTAGGAAATCTGTTTAACAATAGTGCAGGAGAGTGAAGGCTGATTAAGTCTGATTAGAGAAGACATTAGAGATGACTTCAATGTCTGAAGATCTGCAAGGCTGCAATGTTGCGGTTATGCAAATCTTGATGGTCTTATTTGCATATTATGGAAATCTACATAATGTAAAACAAACTCAGCACATTAATTTTTGTCTTATTTTTCAACCATTATGAGCCAGACTACACTACCAAGTACGTTGGGATTTGCTCTGCTTATAAAACAAATTTGAAGTATTTTTTCCTGCCTGCATGACGCAAAGGCTAAACTGAATTGGCCCAACCCTTTTTGCATGCAAATCAGCTTTTTCCCCCCCTCTCCAACCTAGGTGCTTCTACTTTTTTCTTGCCAGAAGGATTCCAAAGGAACTTTTCTCTGTGAGGACAGGGGGAGGGCTTGTCTGTAAAAGAGGAGGGAGGGAAAACTGGAAGGAGAAGTGCTAGACAGGAGAAAAGAGAGGGAGCACAAGAGAGGGGGCAATGGAAGAGAGTGGGTGGTATTTTGTTGGGGGGGGGAGAGGTGAAAAAGGGGGAGGAGAGAAAGAGTACATGCACACACACAAAAGCAGCACCAGTACTCACATGTCTTCACAAAGCCTCTGCTTCTTTAAGCCACCATTTAAAAAAGCAAACAGCTCCACCCTGCAGTCCTATTTATTCACTTATTATTTAACAGCTTCAGGGACTCTCTCACCAGCAAGATGACATGGAAGTGATTGGAAGAAAGGAAAGCCTTCTTAAGGCAGTTCCTTTGAACTGCGCCACCTACAGGCACTTCAAATGGAACTGCAAGTAGTAGGCTTTTTTTCATCCTCTTGCTTGTACAGCTGCTTATATTGGAGAGAACTGAATGGCCCAGTGCAACTTCACAGTGAAGGAATGTGTGGTAATTCTCATTTTCTTCACTGTGTAGTCACAGCCTATGTTTCAGCCTTTCCACTATTTAAATAGTAAGTACTGACCTGAGAGCAAGCATAATCTAAGAGTTAGAGTGTTACAACTAAATCCATCTCTGTTCAGTTATCCTTCTCTGCTTCGCAGGCAAAGTGTACTGATGATAATGATAATGGCTATGATAAGGATCACGTTTTATAGAGAGAGAGGTTTTTGGTGGCATCTTTGTAGCTTTTGCCATTAGAAATTTGTTTCTTTGCCAGCAAAAAGTATAGATTCATGAAAGTAGCACCAAAAAACCCTGTGAATGACATATTGTCACCTGCTTTGCAGGATAAAGCTTTAAGTAAAGTAAGGCAGAAAGAAAGAATTGTGGAGAACAAAACAAAGTGTGATGTTCATCAGAGATTGAATTTAAATAATTTATTATAATTATAAAGTATTTTGCCTTTGTCATTCTATCTGACTTTTCCTTGCGGTATGTTGTTGTTCTCTCATCTGTGCAGGGTATCTGTGCTACCACCCAACAACTGATTGTTAAGGACGGCCCAGGACTCACCATCAGGCCCGCATTGTGGGCAATGTGGTAGCCCAGCTCCCTCCACTCCCAACGGTGTTTATAAAATGGTGACGGATCTTGTGGCACTGCCACACAGCCTACTGGGAGCCACTCAGCTGGCAGAGATTACATAGGCACTCCCTGATTGGCTGGCATGGGTGGCAGGTGGGGCCAGCAGCTGGCCAGTGGCCTGAGGGGAGCAGTTTTCAATCTGGTCCACCAGCCCAGCATATAACAAGAGTTGTGCTGCTGGGACCTCAGTTGCTTCTGGGCAGCATTCCCAGCAGCATCTCCAGGAGAAGAAGGAGCAGCAAAGGAAGATGGGGCAAAGGAAGACTGCAGCAAGAGAAGGCAGTGATGAGGGAAGGCGGCGATGAGAGAAGGAAGACTGCAGAAGAGGAGGACATCAGTGATAGACAACAGCAGCAATGAAGACAAGTGGCAACAGACAAGTGGCTAATCATACTTGTTTCTTGCAAAACAAGAATGATGCGGGAACACACCAGGACACTCAAAGAAAAACCAGCGAGCAGTGCCCAGTACTCAGGAGCCAGGGAGCAGAGATACTTCGGGGGCCAAAGGTCTGTGCAGCAGCTCCCCCAGACCAAAAAAAAAAGAAAGAAAGAAAGAAAGAAAAAAGAAAACAAAAAACTGAAAACTGAAAACAAGGGGCATATAGGCATATACTTAGTGCATGCCTAAATAGTCCATTTTAAAAAGAGCTGTTGTTACAACACCCCCCCACACACACACACTTGGTAACAGGGATCAGGGAATGATCCTAGCCCTCCCGATTGCAAGATGCCCCCCAAGAAGAAGGCAGCCTCTGCCCAAGTAGCAGCCACCCCACCATCCCTTATAACACCAGGCCAAGGGTAGGCCACCCTAGATGGAACTGTGCCCCAGCCTCTAGGGTCAGGGCCAAACCCCCTCCAACTCAGCAGCACCAGGGGGATACCTGCACAGCAGCCTGAGATGTTGCAAAACATCACCAAAGCCATGGCTGAGATCACACACAGTGGCTGGGAACCTACACCCAAGCACAAGGAGCAGGGGCAACGACCAGGGAAGAGCAGAGTCACAAGAAGCGAGACAACACAGAGATAGCACTGACCAGCTTTTCCACTGCTACAAGACCTGAGGGACCACACTCAAGGAGATGCAACTAGGAGAAGCAGAGGGAGGAATGGGCCAATGCAGAGTCACCAGGGACCACCTCTTCAGTCCAGAGAGGCCCTGCTCCAAGAGGTGAAAGAAAATGAGGCTTACAGTTGAACATGCCAACGCCAAGACAATGGGCACCAGCTATTCCACTGCTTCGAGTCCAGAGAGGCCCTGCTCCAGGAGCCGCAAGAAGAGGAGACATATAGTTCAACATGCCAATGCCAAGACAGTGGACACCAGCTCTTCCACTCCTTTGAGTCCAGAGAGGTCATACTCTGGGGGGGGGGCAAGAAGAGGAGGCATACAGCATCAGCTTGGAAAAGTTGACCACCCACCACACAGAATCCTCCATGTCATCTGGTGAGTTCTTGAATGAGGATATGCGCAGGGTCTTGGGGGACTACTGGAGGGAGGCAGCATGGATCCCTGGGCTCCCAGGTGGGCACTGCGCAGGAGAGATGCAGGGCACAAGGGGATGGAGGAGGAGTGGGATGCTGGTAAGTCAGTGCAGGATAGAGCAGGACGATCCTTCGCAGATGAGGAGGACCCTCCCCACTAGCCTCCACCTGTCCAGGAAGGTGCGGAAGCAAATCCTTACTATGTAGATTTTTTCACTTTAATTAAACCAGAGGGAGAGGGGGCATGAAGGGAAAGGAAGGGGACAGAAAATTGTTATGAAAGTCAAGTTACCATATTCCAGATTTCCCAATCTGTGTAGCCTAATTTGAATATTAAGCAAATCAGGTAGGGTCCACCCCACCCATATCATGGGCGTTCAGCCTATTGATTGTTGAACTGATTCTTTTTAACTTTTAAACCAATGACAAGAATTCTATTGGTCTTTATGTTAGCTTTGAGTAAGCCTTTATTGCAGCTAAATGATGAGGGGCTGGAGTACATCTTGCTCATGTGCCTGAGACCACAAGGGTGATTGAACAAATGAGATGTGCTATAGGCACCTCATCAATTTGCTGCAGCAAGTTATATAAACCTTATATATTCTGGCCAATATAATTCAGATGTATAGTAACCATGAATCTGACAGAACTCATAAGGGGTAACGGCAAGAGTGCTAGACAACTTTTAATCCCTGCTTACTCACAAAATTTACCTGGTGCCCTTGAGCCAAGGAGTGGCTCTTAGGCATACCTGCTTTATACTATTGTTCTTTGGGTACAATGAAGAAAGCAGAACCAAGTAAATTAGCCACGCAAATTATTGGTTGTTGTTGTTGTTTAGTCGTGTCCGACTCTTCGTGACCACATGGACCAGAGCACGCCAGGCCCTCCTGTCTTCCACTGCCTCCCGGAGTTGGGTCAAATTCATGTTGGTCGCTTCGATGACACTGTCCAACCATCTCGTCCTCTGTCGTCCCCTTCTCCTCTTGCCTTCACACTTTCCCAACATCAGGGTCTTTTCCAGGGAGTCTTCTCTTCTCATGAGATGGCCAAAGTATTGGAGCCTCAGTTTCAGGATCTGTCCTTCCAGTGAGCACTCAGGGTTGATTTCCTTCAAAATGGATAGGTTTGTTCTCTTTGCAGTCCAGGGGACTCTCAAGAGTCTCCTCCAGCACCACAATTCAAAAGCATTAATTCTTTGGCAGTTAGCCCTCTTTATGGTCCAGCTCTCACTTCCATACATCACTACTGGAAAAACCATAGCTTTGACTATGCGGACCTTTGTCGGCAAGGTGATGTCTCTGCTTTTTAAGATGCTGTCTAGGTTTGTCATCGCTTTCCTCCCAAGAAGCAGGCGTCTTTTAATTTCGTGGCTGCTCTCACCATCTGCAGTGATCATGGAGCCCAAGAAAGTAAAACCTGTCACTGGCTCCATATCTTCCCCTTCTATTTGCCAGGAGGTGATGGGACCAGTGGCCATGATCTTCGTTTTTTTGATGTTGAGCTTCAGACCATTTTTTGCGCTCTCCTCTTTCACCCTCATTAAGAGGTTCCTTAATTCCTCCTCACTTTCTGCCATCAGAGTGGTATCATCTGCATATCTGAGGTTGTTGATATTTCTTCTGGCAATCTTAATTCCGGCTTGGGATTCCTCCAGTCCAGCCTTTCGCATGATGTATTCTGCATATAAATTGAATAAGCACGTGGACAATATACAGCCTTGTCATACTCCTTTTCCAATTTTGAACCAATCAGTTGTTCCATATCCAGTTCTAACTGTTGCTTCCTGTCCCACATATAGATTTCTCAGGAGAGAGATAAGGTGGTCAGGCACTCCCATTTCTTTAAGGACTTGCCATAGTTTGCTGTGGTCCCCACAGTCAAAGGCTTTTGCGTAGTCAATGAAGCAGAAGTAGATGTTTTTCTGGAACTCTCTGGCTTTCTCCATAATCCAGCGCATGTTAGCAATTTGGTCTCTAGTTCCTCTGCCCCTTCGAAATCCAGCTTGTACTTCTGGGAGCTCTCAGTCCACATACTGCTGAAGCCTACCTTGTAGGATTTTGAGCATAACCTTGCTAGCATGTGAAATGAGTGCAATTGTACGGTAGTTGGAGCATTCTTTGGCACTGCCCTTCTTTGGGATTGGGATGTAGACTGATCTTTTCCAGTCCTCTGGCCACTGCTGAGTTTTCAAAACTTGCTGGCATATTGAGTGTAGCACCTTAACAGCGTCGTCTTTTAAGATTTCAAATAGTTTGACTGGAATGCCATCACCTCCACTGGCCTTGATGTTAGCCATGCTTTCTAAGGCCCACTTGACTTCACTCTCCAGGATGTCTGGCTCAAGGTCAGCAACCACACTATCTGAGTTGTCAGGGCCATCCAGATCTTTCTGGTATAATTCCTCTGTGTATTCTTGCCACCTCTTCTTGATGTCTTCTGCTTCTGTGAGGTCCCTACCATTTTTGTCCTTTATCATGTCCATCTTTGCACAAAAGGTTCCTTTAATATCTCCTATTTTCTTGAACAGATCTCTGGTTTTTCTCTTTCTATTATTTTCCTCTATTTCTTTGTACTATTCATTCAAGAAGGCCCTCTTCTCTCTCCTTCCTATTCTTTGGAAGTCTGCATTCAATTTTCTGTAACTTTCCCTCTCTCCCTTGCATTTTGTTTCCCTTCTCTTCTCTGCTATTTGTAAGGCCTCGTTGGACAGCTGCTTTGCTTTCTTGCATTTCCTTTTCTTTGGGATGTTTTTTGTTGCTGTCTCCTGTACAATGTTACGAGCCTCCATCCATAGTTCTTCAGGCACTCTGTCCACCAAATCTAGTTCCTTAATTATTATTGGTGCATGGAAATAAAGAAATAATGACATTCTGGCAATGCACAGGAGATTCTGCTAATATTCTGATGAAATAGTCATTTTATGACTCATGTTCTTATTGATAGCAAACAAAAATAATTAGATCCATGAGAATATCTCATAAATTCCTATATCATCTGATTTGCAGGAAAAAATGCAGAAGAACATAAGAAATCACGGAAATAAGGTACACATTTCTTGAAAGACAGAATTTGTATATTTTATTCCAGTTACACTAAACAACAGGATTTCAGCCACTGTTTGGAGGCAGCTCAACAAACAGATCTCAACTGTTTGCAGACCAGCTCAGGACAAGTCTTCCCCTCAAAGATTCTATCAAATGGAGTAATATTTTTTTCGTTGGCTAATCATACTTGTTTCTTGCAAAACAATTTACCCAAAAATTGTGTGCATTATTTTTCTTGTATCTCCACTTGTGTAATGGTTAAAAATAAAAGTTTCACAGACTGATAGTTTAAACAGGCACTGAGTGGAATGGCTAAATTGCCTAAAATCCAGGTAAAATCCAACCAACTAGGCCATTATGGCAACTCCAAGCCAAGTAGGCCATAAATCTCTACCTGAATCCTGAACACCTAAACCCTTTTTCTACCTCCTTTTCACAGCCTGCTTTATCTTTTCCTCCAGCTACTGAAGGAATTTATCCTGCCTTTTAGGTCTTGACATTGCACCACTACACTCACTTTTCGTTTTTCTCACTGGGACAGCAGGGTGTCAGCTTCGGGTTTTGCTGTTGCCAGTAGGCTTGCTAATGGTCACAATGATAAAGACTACTCTGAAAATCCAACATCCTGTTTGCCATGATAATTTCTCAGCCGATGGAGCCTTTTCTGTGCCACTGGTCCCATGTGTAAATATGGGAGGAAAATCATAGCATGCGGGTTTAGTTCAGCTCAGAAATAAATGTGTTGTCAGCTGGAAGATTTAGCTCTGCTATGTGTGAACCGTCCCTGAGACCTGCTGTCAATTACGAGTGCTATTATTGGGGTACAATAATAAAGATATGTGTGACATTGTAAAAACAAACATGTTTGTTTATTTTACCTTGAGCTTTTATTGGCTGGAGCTTCCTCCATCAGATGTGTGAAGTGTTTGGGGAAATTGGCAGAGAGTTGTATAAAAACAGTTCTGAACAGTTGGGCTAAAAGGCAATTACAGGGGTATAAAACAGCATTTTATAGTTATGCTTTGATAGAGCTCGGAAAAATCTCTTTTCTTTTTTGCACTCTAGCTCCTAGAAAACCCCTGAGAGCATGATCAGCAGTTGTGTGGGTTTAATATTCTGGGAGCTGTAGTGCAACTACAATACAGAAAAGTAAGTTTTCTAAGAGGCTGTCCACACTGACATATAGATCGATATATGGGTCACTGTTTGTATGGTTTGTTTCGAACTAAATGATGGTGTCCATCCATGTTTCCACTCAGATTGATCCATCCTGCACCTTTAAGAGCTGTTGCACACCTTTCTGGCAAAGGACATGGACATGTATTATTCTTGGTATGACTCAAAGTGAACCTAGTTAGCATTATGTAGCCTGTGTGGATGGTTCGCTTGTATCCAAATGGAATTGTGGGTGGCATTAATTGAGGAGACAACCCTATGGTGTATTAGGTGGGTCGTGACATTAAAAGGGAGGGTGGAGAAACCCCTTCCTCTCTTTTCATTTTTTTTAAAATTCCCTAACCGACAGGGAAATTCTAATACCATGTTAGGTTGATGCATTGCTGTTTTGATATGCCACTTACTTTATTTAACCAAAAAGGAAGGAAGGAAGGAAGGAAGGAAGGAAGGAAGGAAGGAAGGAAGGAAGGAAGGAAGGAAGGAAGGAAGGAAGGAAGGAAGGAAGGAAGGAAGGAAAGCCACTGTGGTCCACTGAATGATGGCTGCAAGAAAAGGCTGTGAAGGGTGTTATGCTGACTCCATGGGCTCTGCCCCCACAAGGCAGCACAGCCCTGGCCTAGGAGAAAGATGGGGAAAGAGAAAGTTATCCCCCTTCCATCTCCCTAATCTTCACAGCAATGTTTACCCATCATAGTAGCTGTCCTTGGCTGCAGCTGCAGCTGCCTCCTTACTTGTAAGTAAACTGAGTAAACCTTGATTGAGAGTAAGCTAGGTAAATTTTACTCTTTGTGGACCTGTAGCATGGGAGAAAAGGACCTGTAGTACCATCTTGTAGTGGAAGGACCACTCGAGTGAGAGTTAAAATAAACTGCATTTAAAGTAAGAACCTTTAAGTGTGGATTGGACCACACCAAATTTCCCAGCAAGGACAGGCCCTAAGTTCTGGTTTCTGTCTTTTCTTTCCCATAGTGAACGCAATGTCTTTGTGTATCTTCAAAACTTAATGTTACTTGCAAGTATGGAAAGTGCAAGCAACCTAATTTTTTGTATTCTCGAAGGCTTTCACGGCCGGGATCCGATGGTTGTTGTGGGTTTTCCGGGCTGTTTGGCCGTGTTCTTAAGGTTTTTCTTCCTAACATTTCACCAGTCTCTGTGGCCGGCATCTTCAGAGGACAGGAGTCAGAACTCTGTCTGTCACGGCCAAACAGCCCAGAAAATGCACAACAGCCAACCTAATTTTTTCTTTTTTGTCCCAGGTTGATGTGAACTTCCTGTATCACACCCTGGAACTTAAATTGCTGCTTCAGTTCATACAGAAATGTTTAATTAACTATCCTCGGACAGTGCATTTCAAGTGGCCCACATGGGCAGGAAGTTTGACAACTTCTCACAGTCTGTTTGCACAGAATTCCTACACACACTTAAACATGGATATAGCCCTGCTACCTCCCTTGTTGCTTTTTCGATGTGAACAGGGATGAGGTAGAAGAGGTGAAGTTCCTCTCATGTAGGCTTGAGACATGCGTGGGAACCCAGATTTTCTAAGATTCTTGTTTGGATGGAGGGTCTACACATGCATAGAAACCTCTTGTCTTCAACATTTTCCCTGCTCAAGTGGAAAAAGAGAAGAGGTGGGGGTCAGGACTCACACCCCTCTCTGTCAATGCTGATAATGTCAGATAAGGTTTTTGGTCTTGTGTATGTGCTTTTATTTGCTTATCCCTCCCCTATTGTGATGGAAGAAAGGAAGCTCATCATTAAAACCAGAACCATTCTCATTTTGTACGAGCTTTTTTATTTCCATAGAAGTATTACCGTGTTTCCCTGAAAATAAGACAGGGTCTTATATTAATTTTTGCTCCAAAAAATGCATTAGGGCTTATTTTCAGGGGATGTTTTTTTTTTTTCATGTGCAACCATCTACATTTTTTCAAATACAGTCATGTCATCTTCTTCTGGTTGCTGTACAATGGTGGAGGGTGGGGTTTCACTTAACTGGGGCTTATTTTTGGGGTAGGGCTTATATTACGAGCATCCTGAAAAATCATATTAGGGCTTATTTTCAGGTTAGGTCTTATTTTCGGGGAAATGGTATTTTCATTATTTTAATGCAATTTTGCACTCAATTTATGAAAAAAGTCCTTTTGACTGTCATTCTCTTCTCTTTTTAAGAGTGTAACAAAGCACTTTCCCCTTTTGGGAGGTAAGCAACATGATCTTCCTATCATAATATATAAATGCAACCCAGCATTTATATATGCATGTTCATACAAGCATATTACAGATGTGTAATTTACATATAACCAATCAGATTCTGTCTGGTGTCAGCCAATGGGTGTTAACCCTCTTAACTGCCAGATAGATAAAAAAGAAGAGACAGTTATGTTATTTGGTTAGGTAGTTTGGAAATTTTCTGTTAGAAATTCTGTTAGAAGTGGTCTATTAGAGAGGTCCGTTAGAAGTAGTCTGAAGTAGTCTGTTAGGTGCTGTCTGTTAGGTGTCTGCTTGTCTGTTACTATGTCTGTCAAGGACGATAATATGAAACCGTTATAAGTATATCAAATGCACGTCTGTACCAAATCAAATGTTTCAAGTGTTTTTAGTTTATTCTACATATATATTTTGCAATAAATGTTCTTACCAAGACCAAGTGAATATTATTTTGAACTACTGGTACACACAAGGGAAAATACCGTTCATACTCTGTGTTTTTTTTTAATACTATACTTGAACCACTGTGTACAAACTCCATACATTTCAACATTTGCAAGGATGAAACGAGGGAGATTTTACCTGCCTACCAGACACCCATCAGAGCTCTTCAGTTTGGCTGGCCATTTCTGTTACTGACAGGTCAGCAGCATCTCATTCCTTGAGATTTCAGAACTGAAACATGAGATGGGAGGCTCCTTTTGAAAACATAAGGGAGGACCTTTTTGATGTCACAGGGATAGGTCTTTGTAATATTACAAAAGTGAGGCAGATAGGGATTGGAAGGGAAACAGACACGTTGCCTAAACAACTACCTTTGACTTGGGCAAGTGAACTTTGATGCCAGCTGGGAATGTCTAAAGTGTGTATCCAATCTCTAAAGATACCACACACACACAAATCAAGTTTTTCTTCCTCCATGGCTTTTTGTCCTGAGATTTTTTTCTTCACATAGAAACCCAAGGCAACTGAGGAATTTCCTGAGACTTGGGATAGTGCCCTACAACCTGGCAAGACTAGCAGCAGCCCATCCTCCCACCTCTTTATAATCAGCATGTGTTTTGGTAGTTATCTGCTATTGGAATGGAGGATGAATTTGGGAAGTTTATTCCCAATTGTCCAAAATCTGAATTCTTTTTCAACAGCTTTCAGCTTGTGCATAAGAGTCCACCCTGGGGAGAGGCATACACGTAGGGCCCTGCTTACCTTGAGGCATCTGAAAGATTAAAGATCTCTCTCCTACCTTTCCTGTCACAGCCACCCAGTGTGAGAAAGTACAAAAATGGCATCTACCCTTGGTTTCAGATAGTCATGGTGCAACATGGTATGATGCAACTCTCAAGGATTGTTCCCTGCTCAGTGCACTCATTTCAGGAGCCTAGCTAAGATGAATTACTATTAGTCAACAGATACATTCCTTGTTTGGAGTCATAATCCCTTCATGTTTTTTATGCTGACAATATAATCAGAGCAAATTCATCTCCTAACCTGCAGAATAGATAGTTTACACTGTACAATGTTATCCTTCCCCTAACATATTCCTCTACCTGTTGGTAAATTTGTGCCATATTGATTTTAATGACTATCTCTTGTCTTCATTGGGGTGGGGGCCAATTAATGTCTGAAGTTTCTCTGTATGCAGGAGCAGCTTTATAGTTAACATTACCTTGCATGTTAAAACGTGACTACTGTATTCACTGTAACAGCAAGACAATATGTCCTATTAAAAATAATTTTCTCTTTTCTCATTTGCAAAGCATTTTTCTGTTTGCAAGGTAATCATAGGTCCAGGTCACAGATAAGAAGAATTTTGGAAGCATATGTTCCAGGATTCCGCTCTCCCTTTAGTTCCAACACTCCCTTCTCCTCAGCCATCTCTGTTTTTCAAAGCATCACACTTCCGCCCCATGTACTATGCAAAGACATTTGGAATTTTATTACTTGGGGTGGTACTGTGACATATAACATGCTGATGACAGGTACCAATGTTTCTTTTTAAATAAAAACAATACCCTGTTGGTCAATCTTTGTATGTGCAGTTGGCTTTTGCTCCAGACACTGCCAGCAAGATGCATGGGCTGATCGTTTCTGTAATAAACTGAGTTTGGAAACTGTACTTCATTTGAATGATTCCCTGTTTCCATGCTTTAAATGCTACTTATGTATATTTATGTTTTAATTCAAGATGCATATTAATAAGAACTTTCCAAGGGGAGGCCCATTTTGGTTTTATGAAAAAGGTTAACTCAAATGACTATTAATTTTATCAAAACATTGCTGACTAGAAAATTGCAAATTGGGGCATTTCTTTCCCACATTCAACATTCGAACATGCTTCTGTACTTGACTTTTTGCATTTTAAATGTAAATTACCATGGTTAATACATTGCTTAATATTTTCAGAAGTGTAATTCTTTCCAGTGGAAATAGAATTAAATCAATGTGGTCCCCCGTTCCCCTCTCCAGAACGTGAGACAAGAGGGTGAATACAACACAGAGATGTAAGTAATAAGTACCTCACTTAACTTGAAAACCCTATTAGGGTTGTTAAATCAGTTCTGATTTGATGGCATGTAACAACAAATGGTTCACACACAACTCCAGTATAATGCTTAGAATCAAACTGTGTGCCTGTCTATACTATAGAATTAAGTAGATGTCCACCTCAGTCTCTCTTCATAGCGAATTATAGTTCAGAGGCTAGGGAACTAGAATGCCAGTAGAGAATTCTAAGTAAGTCACTAAACTATAGATACCAGGATTCCTTTACAAGGAGCTATGACAGTTACAGTAGGTTCAAACTGATAGAATTATACTGCATAATACGCCAGCACTAGCTGATGATGCCATTGGCTTCCACCACGTAACTTTACACAAACTGGATTTTGGCCATTGGCTGAGATTTTATTTTTATTTTTAGAAAGTGCCTTAGTGGCAATAAGCTTTAGATTTGTGAAAACCATTTTTGCCCTAGCTGTTGTTTGTCTGTAAAAATCAAAATGTTCAGTATATGGCAAGTGTCTGAAACCTGGCACTATTGTCTGAAAATCTTCAGGGGACAGTGCAATATAATGGGTACACTGTATCTCTAGTTCCTTCTGAATTCTGCGACAAATTGTGACACTGGGGAAGTAAAATATCCTCTTCTGGTACATGATGGTTGAATGTATGCCTGACATTTTATTCTACACTGAGTGCAACTTTACTCAATAGTTAGTGACTTGTTCTGATGCTATGAAGACTTATCTTCTCAACTGTATTGTGGTGTTTTCTCACTACTCCCAGGGTTTTATTTTTAGGAAAGGAGAAGATAAATGATTATGATATGATACAACGTCGTTTAAGATTGGCCAATAAACCACTTTCCCCTCTGCTTTGGAGTTATTTTCCTAAGGAGAAAAATACATTCCTTGTTGTTTTAAAATGTGAGGGATTTTGGACTGTTTTCAATTTTTAAGCTTACAAAACCACAATTTTCATGTATTATTTCATACCTTAATATGAAGACCAATCCTATGTATAACACATTGCCTAGTCCCCTCATCAAACAATGCAAAACAATTTCAGAGATGTAGGCATTAGAGATGTGCTTCACATTCAAAATTTATCTGGAAAAACAAAATGAAGGAGGGGCATTTGTTCATTTCCAAACCAATTCAAAATGAAACATGGAAGCCCCTGTGGCTCTCTGAATCACTGAACAGCAACATTCCTTTCAAAGGATGGATTCATGGAATGACAGGAGCTGGACAAGGGGTATATTGTATACCTCTCGGTGGGAGGTGAGAAGGAAGGAGGAAAGGAAGGAAGGAAAATTTTGAGACCTTTCCTTGCACTCTGCAGTAGTTGATCACACTCAGTTTCACTCTCCATCCCAGCCCAGATAATTTTGTTTTCCTAATGTTCATGTTTTCCCTCTATTCAGACAAACACAAATACATAAAAAATACTTTGAAATATTTGGGTACAAATCAAATTGGATGAGCCACAAATTAACTCAAAGTGAATTGGCTATAATTTGTAAGACTAATAATTTGGTGTTTGCACACCCCTACCATTTATCTAGTTTCTCCTGTTGCAATCCTTTTTTTTTGTTGACTGTAATCTCTATGAGTAGGTGTATATATAACTGTAGCTGTAATCAACTTGAACAAGGAGGAGGGGAAGAAGAAGAGGAAGAAGAGGAGGAAAAAGATGATGAAATCCTGGAATATGTTGCTGTAATCTAACTACAGTACTGCTGTTGTTTCTTGCAGGTGAATGGATAAAGGAAGGAGATAAGACCTATTTAGAACTTGCTATGGAGTCCAGTGAAATATTTTAATTTATATCATCTATTTGGTGGCACAGCCATCACTGGGTACAGAACTAAGCTATGGGTGAGGATAGGCCATTCTTTTGTCTTGTCCAACTGATGTTCCCCAAGGATTGAAGTTATGCTACTGCCGCTGTGGTGTTCTGCTGCCATTGATCCCAAACAAATAGATATATAGAAGTCTCATCCCTGTCCATCTGGGGTATCTAGCAAGGACAGTATTGCACTGTCATTCACTTCCTTTCAGTGAAACAGAATTAGAAGGCATAGAATTGTGGAACTGGAAGAGACCCCAAATACCATCAAGACCAACCCTTTGCCAGTAAAATAGATCCTAGCTAAAGCATTCATGACAAATGTCATTCCAATCTATGTTTGAAAACCTCCAATGAAGAAGAGTTCACACCTTTTAAGGTAGTCCGTCCCACAGCCAAGAAACCACACAAACCTCTTACTGTTCAAAAGTTCCTCTTAAAGTTCTGTTGAAATCTCCTTTCTTGTTACTTGAATCCATTGCTTCTGGAACTGCAGAAAGCAAATTTCCTCTACCCCCATAGGATAATCCTTTATGTTTTTAAAGGTGGCCATCATATCATCTCTCTTCCAGGCTAAATATACTCTGCTCTCTCAACCATTCTTTATAGAGCTTGGTTTCCAGACCTTTTATTGTCTTGGTTACTCTTCTCTGGACATGTTAATTATGCACACACTTGGCTTCTACACCAGAATGGATGGGACAAAGTGGTTCACTTGCCTGGATGCATTTGTAGCAAGATTTGAGCAATATATCCTGCTTTCTATTTTCAGTCACCAGGAATGTTTTTGTGTGTTTTGAGTTGAATAAGCAAGTTTGTTTTCAATACAATCTTTGATCCTAATTTTCCCACCCCCTCTCTCTGATGTGTCAGTGTTGTTTTCTAAGCACAACATTTTAGCAACACAAAGACAGCAAAATGTTAAAACTTCTTTCTAACAAGACCTGTTTCTTTTTTTAATAGGAATTTCTTTTTGTATCAACCTCCAGTGGATTGTCACTATGTAGCAGTCTCCTTTCATGTCTTTAAATCTTTTTATGGGATTATTACTCAATAGGTTTTTGCTGAAATCTTTTGTACTGTATACAGAAAAACAAGAGAATAGAAGCGTGAAAGGGGAAGCATTTTATTTCTCCCTGTGTGAATGCATGGGAATAAACAAATAGGGAAATAATAAATATTCCTCCACCCCAAAGTATAAAGTAAACTGAAAGAAAGTCCATAACAAAAGAAAACAGGATGGATGCTAATTTTAACACAAGCGAACAATCAAAGGATTCTGTGCTGCAGCATTATTCTCACAAGGCCAGGAATGAAGAAACTGCTGTAAAATAACTTCTTTTCACAGCTGTATGATGACAAGAATTGCAGAGCATGCTAAAAAGAGCAAAATTAAACATGGTAATTAGACTTTCACTGTCAATGCAGCTTTTGAAGGCCTGGGAGAGAAGAACTAACATTTTCTTAAAAGGGAAATGCCTGGAAAGCAGGAAAAGATGAATAAGCAGGCTTGTTGTTATTAACCTTCACCTGCATGCAAGAAAATTGTGTTTGAGCATAGGTTCTTTTTCCCTCCGTTTTGTATACTACTGTGCATTGCTCTGTAGCTTCTATTACTTAATTGTGCTCCACTTGTGACTGAAGAAATAGCTTTTATATTATGTTTTTAATATAGAGAGGACAAAGTGTGATGGAGTTGAGCTCTCATCCCCTGTATCTAGCATAGATAATAAAGTCAGAGGTTGGAAGTAAGGCGTGGTGTGTGTGTTTGTATGTGTTTTAAAATGGGTTACTTACATATGTGATTAGTACAATTTCCGACTAATGAGCAAGTATCAAGTAACTTTTTGTTTATAATAACCATGGCTATAAATCATCACTTTTCAATGGACCTAGAATGTTACTGATTTGTGGTGTGTGTGTGTGTGTGTGTGTGTGTGTGTGTGTGTGTGTGTGTGTGTGTGTGTGTGTGTGTGTGTGTGTGTGTGTGTGTAGCCTTGCCTCCACAGTGGGAAGTGCAAGGAAGATCATAAGGCTGATATGTTTTATTTACTCATTTATTTTATATATTATCCAATCAAGGTCACTCAGGAAAGATTCAGGCCGAATCTATGTTGTTCATTTGCATCTCTCTATGCAGCGATGCAAATGACAGCACTTGAAAAACCATGTGACAATAACATGGTTTTGAGTCAATCTCTGTTTACGTTCCCACAGCAGGGCCAACCATCAGGTGATCGTTGCTGCCGGGGAAGCTGGAGAAGCAGTGAAGCCAAATCCCTCAGCTGGGAGGTGGTCTCCCTCCGCAATCCCAGTTGGGGGATTTGGCTCCACAGTTTCTCAAGGCTTCCTGGGGTGGCACCGATCAGCTGATGGACAGCCCTCCAGATGCTTGGAAGAAGTTGCACATGCTTCCGCCACCCTCATTGCCCTCACCACCTGACAAAATGAGGTTAGTCATGGGTGGCAGGCAGGGGGGGGATCATGTGGTGAGGGGAGAATGGAGGTGAAAGAGGATGAGCGGGAAAGGGGTGAAAGCAGAAAGAGGGGAACAGATTGAGGGTGGGAGGATGCAGGGACAGGTGACTGAGGGGTGGGTGGTTGAGCTGTGGGAGAGTCCTTTTTTTAAAAATCCTGCTATCAGGTATAACTCTGTGTCAGATAGTAGGAATTTTTAAAAAATATTCACTTACGTGGAATCAATTCCAAGGAAATCCACATCTGCCCCAAAATAAATGGACCTCTGGCAGGGGAGTAGAATAACTTATTCCCCTGGCACAATAGTCCATGCATGCATGTGCCTCATGTGTCCGCTTAAATTTATGTCGCATTTTTTAAAGGAGAATCTGGTACAACAGCAAGGGGTTTTGTTTTTGTTTTTTATCATTGGGACCTAAATGTGTTGGAGAGTAAGCATTCAGCAGTCCAGGAGTAATGTTAACTTGCGAGTTCAGCTTTTCGAAACTCGAGTGATTACATGAGTTAAATAAAAGCACCATTGTGCACAGGAATTGTAATAATTCTGCACAAATGGATGTTTCTGCTAGAGGAAACTGACCATAAAACATCAGAGAAATCTTTCAGGATTTCAGAGGGAGAAAAAAAACTCCATACAAAGATATCTTGCTGTGAGGTTAAGAGAGTGATATTTCCCCCCCTGAGATCTTGCTAAAAGTGAGAGGCTGTGAAATTCACATCGCTATTTTGTGGTGTTCTGAGCAAAAGGACAAGAGTGATTTTTTTCATACAAATTAAGCAAAATCACAAAAATAATGCAAATTTACACTAATTGCATAATTGCATAAATGATGATGGGTGCTCCTTTGTTACATGGATAGTTAAAGATTAACAGCATTAAAGGGGTTATTTAAAAAAAAAACAGTCAGCCAATTCTGTGCTTGCTGTGTGCATATGTTTTGCTTTTAATAGAGAGGGAAAAAGCAATGTTACCATGTTGGCCACAAGGCAAACTCCAAAATATATTATGGCAATACCTCTACTAGGCTAACCAAAAAAGGCATAGAAACATGTGCAAGCTTTTGTTTGTCAGGTTTAATGTTAAAAAAGCAGGGGTGGAAGACAAGCTAGATATTAAACTCACATAGTATGCAAGCTGCTTTAAAATGCAGTGAGAAGGAATAGTCTGTAGACTCTCAAATTGGGTTTCCACAGACAGTTTGCATGAATCACCACATGTAAAACCACAAGGATAGAAAGTTAGAAGTTTATATACAACATAGTGTTTGGAGTAACACAAAAATGATGTCCAGTGAAGAAAAAATTTGTTAAAATGAACTATATTTTGGGGAGAGAATGAAAGATAGCATCTCTTATGTCTGCTACCTTTATGCATGTAGACTAGGGTGGAGGGAGATGTGGAAGGAATTGAAGTTAAGCCCAAGAATATGCATCAAGAGATGAGGGAGCAACAGAGAAGAAAATACTAAGAC
The DNA here is from genome assembly GCA_037013535.1 of Intellagama lesueurii. Classification (NCBI taxonomy): domain Eukaryota; kingdom Metazoa; phylum Chordata; class Lepidosauria; order Squamata; family Agamidae; genus Intellagama; species Intellagama lesueurii. The sequence continues at coordinate 48,689,348 of JBAJHW010000003.1, read as the reverse complement.
TGAACATACCAAGAGACACTGAGTACCAGCCTCTGCTTGTTGTGTCTCCTAGTGGCATGGAGTCACTTACACAAGCATGGCTGTTCCTTTTTCCACTCACAACAGTAGTTTGTACACATACTCAGAACTCCTACCTACAGTTACTATGACTCTAAACTATGGCATCTGATTCAAAGCAAATGTGGACAGTTTTATTTGTAAAATGTGTTATCACATAGGGTTCTATAATATTAATCACTCTTTCCCTTTACAAATACTGAATTCTTCTTCAACATATCTTTTATCATGTCTGTTCTAAACAGCCTTTCAGTGCCTTTCACTTGGACTTCTTTTTCCTCCATGTGTCTCTTTCTCCAGGAATGCAATATTTAAAACAAAAGAAAACAAAAACATGTACACGTTAAGTTGTGTTTGTAAAACATGCCCCTACTCAGAATCTAAAAGCTGAATAAATTACACACATTGAGAAAACATTCTGTATAATCAGCTAGGTGTATAATTTGTTCTTCCCAGCCACATGATATATACGTTTTTGTTTTTATTTTACTGGGAGAGAATACTGAGTACACATAGGCAACAGAGATGGGCACAAATCTGCGGCTTGTGCCAGTTCATTTCTTGGCTGAACAGGGGTTCAGTGCATCCTAGCCCCACCTCCTCTGGTGGGTGCCCACTCAGAGGCATCCACCAGGGGAGGTGGGGCTGGGAAGTGCTGAACACCTGTTCAACTGAGAAATGAACCAGGACAAAACACCGGTTTGGCAGTTTGTGCCCATCTCTAAATGCTTAGAGTGAAACCAGAACAGTCACTTTCAGGATTCAGTGGTTGCTAGATGAATGGCAATGTGACTTTGGAAGGCTTTATCCCTTTTTCATCACCTCTCCATTCCATTTTCATAGATGCATACTTATAGCTGATTTATAAATTGCTAGAGATCAAATGAATGAAACAAAAAGAACACTGCTGAGATTTTTTTAAAGAAAAGGTCTCCTACTCCATGTAGATTAGCTGTTTCATAAATCACACCCATGACAGCCAACTGTCACTGCTCCACTTAAAAGTCAGACAACGTAGCAGATCCTAAGGGATAATTAAATAAAATCACTCCAGAGAAACTGAGTTTACTTCCAGGGGATGATTTCTAATATATTTTAAGCAGTCAATCTCCACCTTTGCACTACATTTACATTTCACACACATTGGTCCATTGCAGAATAGAATTTGGAATTTAGCAAGTATATACAAATATGGTCAGTGTAGCAATGATAAGTAAATTCTGGAATATGTTTTATGAGCAACATGAAATGACAGGCCACAAAGGGGCTTGGCACTAAATATAATCAGGTTTTTAATTCCATAGAAATCCCCATTCAAGGGGGCTCCAGCCGTATCTATCAACATATGTGAATACAGAACTATTCACTCTTTATCTATTTCATTATTTTTATAACTGCCTTATTGGTTAAATTGGTTTTTCACTCCGTTGTATGTCAAGACAAAATAAAACATTTAAAACTGGAGCTGTAATAGTACCACAAATTAAAAGTCCTAGTCCAGCATTTTGGTTTCTACAGCGACCATCCAGATGTTTCATAATGAAGGAAATGAAGAAAACAGCCCTCACTTGCCATTGGTTGCCCAGCAAATCCATCCTTCATTTACCATTTCTCCATCAGCAAATGTTATTCAGACATACTACCTCTGAATCAGAGCAACATACTAAGCTTTTGAGGAAATAATTCAAAAATTCATCCCAGACCCAGACTACTGTAGCCCATCTACAACATACCGTATTTTACCATTTATAAGACGACCCAAAGTATAAGACGACCCCCGCTTTTCTAACCCCAAATTAGAAAAAGCAGGGATCTAAGGGCTCCCTTTTTGCTAAGCCCCGTGCCTTGGCAAAAGGCAAGGCAAGCGGCTGTCAAAGTAACTGCCGCTTTTCCTTGTCTTTTGAGAAGGCACAGAGCAACGCCTCCCCTTACTTTTTGCTAAAGCCCGGCGCGCCCGCACCCTCGCCTTTTGAGAAGGCACAAAACTTAGCAAAAAGGAAGGCAGCAAGGACTCCCCTTCCTTTTCGCTAAGCCCAGCGCCCCTTGTCCTTTGAAAAGGCACGGAGCTTAGCAAAAAGGAAGGCAGCAACGACTCCCCTTCCTTTTTGCTAAGCCCCGTACCTTTGCAAAAGGCAGTGATAAAGAGCTGCCTTCCGTGTATAAAACGACCCTCAATTTTTTCTCAAATTATTTAAGGAAAAAGTGTTGTTTTATACACGGAAAAATACAGTATATATATATGCAGAAAAGGAGAGTATGACTGAATACTCAATGCCATTTCTTAGTAGTTTTGCGGCACTAAATTCCCACCTGCTGAAACAGCCCTAATAGAGTTTACGACTGACCTTTAAAAACAATGTCCAACTTTAGGAGTCAATCTGTTTGCTTCCACTGCACTCTGCATGTATATTTATGAAGAAGACAAAGTCACAGTTTCCAATTGCCCTTTTATCCAAAGGAAATCCTCCCAGGTCATACAGCTGATGAATCATGAATGAGAACAAGGTAGGGTATTTGGGAGAACTAGGAACTGACTGAATGTCTACACCCATCCATCTGAGTGACTTTATGCAATAATTATGATCTCAAGGAAGTGCTACAGTTCCTAAAGTAGTAATGTCACATGGACAAACTCCTGTCATTTGAACCTTCCTGTAATTTAAGCAAAGTCTTTGCTTTTGGTTTTCCTTGCTGTTTGAGATACACAGGGTTGGTTCCAGACTAAATGTGTCATATTTTAGTTCTGCTGAAATCAATGGAAAAAGTTAGTAATGAGTAACTTAGGCCCAGTTTGAGTGGGTTAAAGACAGCTATTGTCACCTAGATCCAACTCACTATGTACTCATAGTGGTGGGAACTGATGTTTGATGACTAATGGCACCAAAACATGCCCAGTGGATGTTTGTTACCAGCTCTCTTTGTAAGCTGTGTATTGCCATGCACAAATGTTTTCATTTTACAGAGGGTTTTTTAATGGTTTCCTTCTAGTGATCCTGTGTTCTGGGTGGTGCTCTCGGCATCTTTAGCTCAAGAGCTGGCAACATCCAGAAGTCTATGGTTACACATTTCCATCCCTGGATCTTGAAGGGTGGCACATGTTCCTGTGACTCCACCTCCCCAATGCCAAAATATGTCTTACAAAAATGTTTTGTTAATATTTTGCAGAAAAATACCCCTTCCACCATCTAGCTGAAGAAACTATTCTAAACAACAATTTTTGGAGGCCATTTCCTATAGGTTGTGGAGGACCTTCAAAACATTTCAGAATTGTGCACTATATTCCCTAGAAGACACAATCGGGCTTTTTGGGGTGAACATTTTGGGCTCCATTTAGGCAGGTAAGGTGGGGGCTCCCAAGGGTTCTGAGATACTGCATATGGCCCCCTGGGTGTCATACATGCCTCACATCTGTGTTAGATGTTACAGAAAAAAAACATTGCATTGTTTTGTTAAGTACTTGATTGGCTTATTTATATATTAGGCTCTAAGTTGGCTTTATAGGTGACCTTGAAGTACAGTGGTTATTTACAATAAACACTGAAAATAGGAAAAACATCACAAAGAATGTGATGGTAGGCTCCACCAAGCCACCAATTTGCACAAGCCTTTTTATATTAATTATACTTGCACTGTTGCAAAATGAGAAATGATTTTTTTAATTTGAATGATTATACAAGTAGTGGACAACTGACCACTACTGACTAATAAGAATGCTAAGTCTGCTGCCTGGGTGCAAAGAGCAGATGGGTAACCTCCAGGTCCCCAGTCACTCTTCTCACAGTTCTTTTAATCAGATTGGAAAGCCTCGAAACAGAGGACTGCCCTGTGTAAAAGGAAAATATATCCACCCTATCTTGAAGAGCCAGGATACAAATGGTGCAGGTATAAATATTTTAAACAAGGACAATACCCAAATTGATGGGGTGTTGAAGGTGGAGAAGCAAGTAATAAATTTCATGTTCAAAGCATTTACAAAAGCAGTGAGATTGAATATGATGATAAATTGAGCAGTGCTTAATAACCAACTATGCAAAATTCTTCTTCTCCCCCCCCCCACCTTTTTTTTAAGAAGTCACACCAGAAAACACTTGCCTTTGTAATAACAGAATGCCGTATGCTTCTGGGAGTATACCTAGACATCTGTTGTGTGACAAATACAGTACAATTAGTTATGGATCATCAAAGAGATTCCTTGCAAATGACAAAATGAGATTGAACTCTAATTTTTTCCCCAAGTTCAAACATCTGGGGAGTAATTAACCACACGTAGACTTTTCGTAAAGGAGGAGTTGAGAAAAATGTAAACCTGCAAGAAAATTTAACAGATAAGATTGGCCACACATTAAGCACGGTCTTCCAATATCATGCTGCAATCTAGTGGGCTTGTGTTATGCTGCTGTCTGTCATTTCTTAGAAAAATGATAGTATTATGAAGGCAGTCTATAACCTAAACCTTCATAATGTTAAGTGCTGTCTGCCATAAGGTACTGAAAGTCATTAATCCCCATTATCTTTGATATGAGAAGAATCCCTTCTTACAGAGGTTGACCCTTGCGGCTCTGTGAATAATTTGACTACCTGATTCTGAGGAGATTATGAAACGTTGAAAGAGTTGAAAAGAAACCTATGATAAGAGCTGAAATGTATTCCCAAGACTAGAATAAGACATAGGCCTTGAAGGGCATTCAGTAAATTCAGATATCGTTAGTGACGCAGCAGAATAATGCATGTCTGTTTGTTTAAAAGATTCATAGTCTGCTTTTGGGGTCAAAAATTGGCAATGCAACTCATGAAATCCAATTTTAAGAACTGTAATAAAACAAAATGCTACAATAACTCCCCATACACAATTACTTAATTAAACAACAAAACTGCACAACTAAATTAATACTAAATAAAACTAGTCTGTTCAGAATAATATTCAGGACAATAAAAATTAATCAACAGTGAAAAAATTCACCATATTTGGAGGATCATAACTTTCTTCTATTTTGGTGGCCAACATGTGGCAAAATACATTCAGTGGCTGTAGCATTTGCCACTACCACCATTCATGGAAATGCTCACATCCTGTACAGACTTATCAATAACATATATGACACATGAGGAGGTTTTCCCCCTCCCAGGCCCTACATTGCTACTAGGTTCACCACCCACCCATGGTGAATATTGACAGCCCTTTGTGTGATAAGTCAGGAGAGAAAACCAACCAATGGCCACCAGGGCTGGGATTTGAAACCTACATTCCTGACGTGTATTTGCAGTTTGCATTTCTGAACCTACGTTTAAGAAATAGACCTGGCACAGACATCTGCCATGATTTTGGGGACTTTTATTCCCCCCCCCTTTCTGTATTTTCCACAATACATTGGTGCACAGCTTGAAAAAGGTTAGTATAGGTCAAAAGCTAGTTATTTATATATATTCCAATGCAAAGGAACAATGTGGTTGCCCCCAATACCTCTATTGGGCTCAGGAGGATAGATATCATACATACACATATCATATATTTTTATTTTACTGGGAGAGAATACTGAGTACACATAGGCAACAGAGATGGGCACAAATCTGCGGTTTTTGCCAGTATGTATGTATGTATGTATGTATGTATGTATGTATGTATGTATGTATGTATGTATGTATGTATGTATGTATGTATGTATGTGTGGGGATCGCCCTTGTGGCTGTGTTTGTTGTGGCCCTCACAAAGGTTCTCTCCCTCTTACATTTGTCTCGCTGTCACCCGGTATTATTTCCTTAATACCACCTCTGGGTGTTAGACACATGTGCTGCCAAATGCAAGGCTTATTGAACTGCAGAATCAGTTGGTTGGAATAACAGAGAATCTTTTATTATTAATCATATCACAAAGTAAACCACGTAGTCACTGTAACAGGGGTTTGATTAGGTTTGGATAGGATGGGACATATATTCAGGCTTTTATTATATAATTTCAATCACTTAATATCTATCTTATTCTAGGTGTTCTCATTCCTGCTTGTTCACTCTAATAACCTTGTACTTAATTCACTTTCTTAACTCTCTATCCAAATCACTCTAATTCTTCTCCTCTCTAAGCTCCAACTTCCCAACTGTCTAACTGTCTCCTTGGTTCCGCCCCTCCTGCTCTATCCTTGGCTCCTCCCTCTAGAGCTCCTGTGACTGACAGGCAGGAATGACGTCACCTGTAGGCATTTCGTCACACACCTTCCCCCTTAAAAGGTTTGTTTCAGGGAGCAAAACTTAAAGTAGTTTGCTCCATGAACAACATAAAACAGTTTTGTTATTTTCAACATGTATTAATATTATTAATAATACTTTACAATTCTAAATCACATTTATACTTACTTAAATAGTGCTGTGTAACTCATTCAACATTTGTATTATCATTGCTTACCATTAGTTCATTTCGCAGAAAGTTTCAATCACAGTTGTAATTGCTTATCTTTATTTGTACATATCATAACTAAACATATTATCACTTTTTATCACATTTTAAGTTCTTTTTTTTCTTTTCCGTTCCTCAGTCTTCTGGTACTCTTGAGAGTGCGTCAGCTACTACGTTTTGAGTCCCTTTGACACTCTGTACCTCGAAGTCGAAGTCTTGCAGCAGTAGGGCCCACCTCAATAGCTTGCTATTGTTCGCCCTTATAGTTCTCAGCCACAGCTTTCCTCAGTGCTTTCCTGGAGTACAGACCGGCATGCATATCCCCAGCATTGTATCTCGTGATCCCAGTCATTGTGTTTTTCTGCTTTACAAGCTCTGATCATTCGCATTAGGGTCCCATTAAATTTTTCCCTGCTAGTTACTGTAGGGAATGGTCCCACAATGCCCAGGCCTAAGCGTTGGAAAGGGGTGGAGATGATGGGTAAAGGGCACAGTTTAGCTTTTGTTTTATCATTACTGCTCCCTTGTCTCTGGCATATGTCACAGCTCTGACAAAAGGCTTTTATTAGCTTCCCCATTTCTGGCCAATAGAAATTCTGGGAGATTCTTTGCTTCGTTCTTGTGATGCCTAAATGCGCTGACAAGGTGTCTGTGTGTCCCTTTTCTAATATTTTCCCTCTATATTTAGACGGGATTATTAGTTGTTTATGCAGGCTCTCACCTCCTCTTTTGGGATTTGTCAATGTTTCCCTGTACAACAAGTCTTTTTCTATCATGTACCTCTCAGGGTTCTCAGGGCTTACTGGCCTCTCGCTGACCATTTTAAAGCATAACTCCAGGGTAGGATCTGCTTTTTGATCCCTTTTAAAGGTACTCTCTTGTGGGTTTCTCATGACTATTAATTCTGCTACTTTATCTGTTCCATTCTCATTGGTGTTAGTGAGGAGCTCCCCTTTTTCCTCAGAGGTTAAGGTTGTTTCTTTGATTTCTTTTTGGGACCGGGTATTTATTAAAACCCTCTTAACGTGTTCAGTTAAGTCTAGCCCAATTAAGCAAGGCGTAGGAAGTTGATTTGAAATTCCTACCCTCCACCAGCCTGTCCACTCTTGATACTTCACTGGTATCCTTGCCACTGGTAGTGAAATTGTTTCTTCTCCTATCCCTTTAACCTTCAGATTTTCACCTGGTATTATATACTCTTGTGGGATTATTTCTGGGTGGCATACTGTCACCTGTGAGCATGAGTCCTTTAGCGCCAAATATTTAATTTTATTTATAAAGATATTATCGCCAGAACATCTAACAAGCTGTTCCTGGTCATTTTCCATTATATAGCATTGGAGAATTTTAGCCACTGGGAGTTGTGATTCTTGCTGCTCTGGGCCCTCTGCTCTAGCAGTAACTGGTGTTGCTATGGAGCCCTCCCCAACAGCTGTCCCTGTGGGTGCCTCATTTTGTTGTATGCAGTATACTTTCTTAGGCAAATTCCCCTGTTGTTGCTCACTATTTCTGTTTGTAGCGCATTGTGCTATAAAGTGGTTTCTTCCACCACACCCATAACAGGTTCTAGGGGTTTTTGATTCCCAACTTGGGAATCTATCTCCCTTTCCTTCCCAATTCCTGTCTTTCTGCTGGTTCTGCTCTGAGGTTTTGCCCTTAAAATGGCTTCCAACTGCCTGTTGGTTCCTGAGGTACTCTCTGGGTTCCCTTTTTCTATCCTCCCAGGTTTTTCCTCCAACTTTTACCTCAGAATATTTTGGATTTCTTATATTTGTTATATGGTCTGCCATTTCACTGGCTTCCCCAATATTTCTCGGCTTTTTATCTGTCACCAGATACCTCAGTTCCCCAGGTAGAACTGAGAAGAATTGTTCACGCCCTATTATATTTTTCATTTCCTCTAGGGTCTTAACTTCTGCCTGCTCCAGCCATTTACCAAGGTATCTATTCATATTTGCTCCCAGTTGGGAGTAGGATTCATCTGGCTTTTTGATCAATGCCCTAAACTTTCGTCTTAGATTTTCTGCATTGATTCCAAAGTGTAGGAAGACCATCTTTTTGTATTCTTGGTAGTCCCTAGCTACCTCTACTGGCATCTGGGCATAGATTTCGGCCATTTCGCCGCTAATCTGAGACCTCATCACTACCATGCATTCTGGCCCCTCCACACCGAAGTCCCAGCACGCGCATTCGAACAGGATCATGAAGGCCTCTGGGTTATCGCCTTTCCTATATATAGGGAACTTCTTAAGGTCTGCTTTCGATAAGCGTTCCCCCTCAGAATTTGTGTTGGTGTTATTATTATTATTAGCTTGGGCTTCTGCTAGCTCCATTCGCCTCATTTCCAACTGAAAATTCATTTCTTTTTCCCTCAGGGCAATTTCTTGGGCTGCAGTCTCCGCCCTAGCTTTTTCTGCCTCAGCCCTTAAGGCAGTCTCTCTTTCTTGGGCTGTAGCTTTAAATTCTAGCTCTTTTAATTTAAATATTGCTCCTTTTCAAATTCTAGCTCTTTTAATTTAAATGCTTGCTCCTTTTCAAATTTCCATTTTTGATACTCTAGTGAGGTAGATTCTCCCCTTGAGACAACTACTTCTTCCCTTGAGGCGGTTTCCTCCCCTGAGGCAACCTCGCCCCTTGAGGCAGTTTCCTCCCTTGAGGTATTACCCTCCTGGATTACAATTCCATCATCCTCCAGCTCTAAGATTCCCTCCCCGCAAGGTAAATCTTGTGGATTTGATGATGCTCCTTTTGCCACCTTTCCTTTCTTGGTAGGCATTTTTATTAGTGCTTTGTTTGGATCACTAAGCTTATTCTAGTAATCCCTAAAGACAAGCCCCAATTCAAACGGCTTTTTTCCTTTCTTGAGTTAGACAGAGTGATACTGTTTCTATTAGCCTTCCGCTGGCAGCTACTGAGTTTTTAGTTACACTGTTTTCTCCTCTGGCCCTCAGCCAGTCCCTTGGCCTGATACAAAGTCTCTTTTTGCTCTTGGCCACAGAGAATAAACAGAAATATACGCCTTTAGAAATGGTCCCAGCCTTTACTGTTCAATCACCTCAGTTCTCTGTCCCCTCAGCCTCCACTTGTCCCTTCGATGCTCACTTAGAGCTTGGGTTCCAAGCTAGCCTGGACTTCACTTCACACGTGAGGTAATTTGAAACCCCCCTTGAATTTTCCCTCAGAGCCTTGCTTTACTATTTCAGTCTTTCTACGTTGTGTGACCTGGAGTCCCTAAGTTATTCCCTAAACAGAGGGTTCACTACTCCACACACGTCTCTCTGACTGATTAATAGTTCTCCTTAGCTCTGAAAATTCAATGGCTTTTCTTGCTGGACTATTATTTCTTTTGGCTCACTGGATTTCTACTTGAATCCCTTCACTTGTGGAATTCACACCTCTTGTGGGGATTCACTTCGTATCCCACTGCCGCTGCCACCACTTGTGGGGATCGCCCTTGTGGCTGTGTTTGTTGTGGCCCTCACAAAGGTTCTCTCCCTCTTACATTTGTCTCGCTGTCACCCGGTATTATTTCCTTAATACCACCTCTGGGTGTTAGACACATGTGCTGCCAAATGCAAGGCTTATTGAACTGCAGAATCAGTTGGTTGGAATAACAGAGAATCTTTTATTATTAATCATATCACAAAGTAAACCACGTAGTCACTGTAACAGGGGTTTGATTAGGTTTGGATAGGATGGGACATATATTCAGGCTTTTATTATATAATTTCAATCACTTAATATCTATCTTATTCTAGGTGTTCTCATTCCTGCTTGTTCAATCTAATAACCTTGTACTTAATTCACTTTCTTAACTCTCTATCCAGATCACTCTAATTCTTCTCCTCTCTAAGCTCCAACTTCCCAACTGTCTAACTGTCTAACTGTCTCCTTGGTTCCGCCCCTCCTGCTCTATCCTTGGCTCCTCCCTCTAGAGCTCCTGTGACTGACAGGCAGGAATGACGTCACCTGTAGGCATTTCGTCACAGTATGTATGTATGTATGTATAAAAAATAACTAGCTTTTGACCTATACTAGCCTTTATATATATTAGGGTCCAATAAAGGTACGATCTGCCCTTGTTTTTGTATTGTGTATGGATCACACAATTTATTTGTTTCTTCTGCCCATGGAGAGTCATGTACTGAACCAGGGCATATGCAACAAGATGGCTCACAAGTTAGAACATGGGTGCTCCTTCCATTGCCTTGCTCCTAAAAGTACAATGGTGGGTGTGTATCCTCTGACTCACTCCTAAGCCTCCTCTGGTTCCCCCCTGCCCCTCTGGTTTGTTAATACTACACAAATATGTATAAAGACATTTTCACTCTGAGTGAGTGAACTCTAGTGCCACTTGGGGACTGGTGGAGAAGGGTGCCCAGGCTAGAAAGCTCACCCTCAGATTTTAATTCCACCTGGACAGCCAGAGAAACATGGAAACTCCCAGAGACTTCAGATAACATAATGGCAACTATAGTAGCAGCTGCAGCAACTATTTTTCTGCTGTTCCCTTCTCTGCAACATTCCAATGCAAAGGAACAATATGGTTGCCCCCAAGACCTCTATTGGGCTCAGGATGCTGTATGTTCTCCTGTTTTTGAACCTTGTTATTTCTAAAAATGTGTAAAATGCATTATTTTAAAAATCAATGGGACTTGAGAATAAGGTGGAAAGAGAGAAAACTAGAAGTGGAAGCAACTTCAACAGACACAAATGACTCAAAATACAGCAAATACATGTCAAAAATTACCTTCACTGTACTGTAGATTACATGTCAGCCTTCACCCTAACGAAATTAAGTTTGTTACTGTTATGACAGGCTTGATATGCTTATCAGCAAAAGCTGACTAACGGTCTTCCAGACACAGCATTTTTCTGCCTTGTTTTGACTTCTTCTTTGTTACATGCTGATGGGAGATCACAGGATTTATGAGGACTCCTGTCCTAACTGTTAAACTGCCTCAAACTAAAGTATTTCACGGTTTCAACACTGTGATCACATGGTATTTGCATCACTAGCAACAGTCAGTGGCAACTGCCTAAAGCCACAAGAGAGGACAAGAATAGGGCTGGCCCTATTTGCTTCCCTGCTGCTGTGGTTATCTGGATGGAAAGAGATCTGTTAGGTTCGAACAGCTGGGCAAGAGAAGAAGCTGCCAAAAAGAGCTGAAAGTCACCCAGTGTGTGATCAGATGGCTGTAAAGGCACATGTCTGATCACACCTGGAAGAGTTGCTTTAATAGAAGCAATTTCATTTCAAGCATTTTTTTTAATATGTTAGAGAATTACTCCAGCCCAGCCCTAAAAGCTAGAAACCCTACAGCTGGACAAAAAAGGACCAGCTTGGGGATGGATTGGGATCAGGCTGGAGTGAAATTCTCCATTTGTTGTGTGTTTGCCTGGGATCACACTTGACTACCCCACAAGTGGTCCAAATTGCAAACTCTTCCATGATTTAAAAGCATGCAAGTCCACTGTATTATATGGCTATATGTACTGATATTTCTAACTAACTGAAGTGTGTCTGAGGACACAGAAGGAGATTAACTCTACAATCATGTGTATGTTTATTGAGAAATAATTCACTCCATGTACAATGGTGATTATTCATGGGTAAAGCAAAAGCAAAGCAAAGTGTGCTGCTTATATACCACAACATAGTGCTTAAAGCACTCTCTTGATGGTTTAAAATTTAATTATGCAGGCTACACATTGCCCCTCCCCAGCAAGCTAGGTACTCAATTTACCAACCTTGGAAGAATAGAACTCTGAGTCAGCCTTGAGCCGGCTACCTGGGATTGAACCCAGGTTGTGAGCAGTGTTTTCGCTGCAGTACTGCAGTTTCACCACTGCACCACAAGGCTCATAAAGATGCATGGGATTGCAACTGTGGTGGTGATGCACCCAAACCAGAGGGCTTTCAGGATTTGTTTCATTTGGGTCGACTGAACTAATCAATTTTCAATATTCCTACTCTGTGATAGAATTCTTGTAAAATCATTGGGAAACAAATAGCCTCAATGCTGCAACTTGCTGTCCTAATTAATAGTACGATTGCTGTAATTCCATACTGCAGTGATTGAAATTGCTTGTAATAATTATTAAATATCTTCCCTTTCCCAGGAAAAAAGAAACATCTAAATTTTTTTAAAAAATCTGGACAAGAAGAGAGTACTATCTCCTGATTCTGCCCTCTTAATTCTGAGCAAAGGTTCACTTACGACAAATTTGTTTCATCTGAGGAAATATTTGTGCTTGTTTGTGTCATTTTCTCTGAAAACCTGGCACAGCCACTATGCACTCACAGTTTCAATGCTTGTGTTGCTGTTCTATCATATCTGGAAACAATAGACAGGGGAAATTGGTATATTTGCTTTACCTTGAATGAACAAGGTACTCAAAAGTGTGGTTTTGAACAAGCCAAAGGCCACTCTGATGGGAACGTTATCTGTTAAAGCTATTTTGTAATACAACCAATACAAGTCAATCTCTAGGAAACACATTGTCTTACTGAGCTTAGTCTGCATGGGCTTCCTGAAGTCAAGGCTAGCCCAAGACATTTAACTACCCAAAGTGCAACAGGAAATTCCACTATCCCACCTTTTTTTAGCATGTGAGGTAGAAAACCTTGCCCAGATAAGGGCAAAAAATAAAAAAGCAACAAAAACAAATTAAATAATGACAATAAACTGTCACCTGAGGGTACCATCTCATTCTGGCTAATGGTAGGACTGGCCCTACCTTAGGAAATCAGTCCCAAATACAAATGGGTGGGCAAGATCAATCCTCCTTCAGCAGATGTCAAATATGAGAGGAAAAAGAGAGAGAGAGATCGAAGCTGGATTTGAGACTTCTGTCCAAATATTGCCCATACACAAACACTGTTCTGCAAACAGAAAAACCTTGTTAGCTATCCTTAAATTGTTGTTTATCTCCCTCTTAACCCATGCTTCCCACCCAAGGCAGTGAACTAACTTTCTTCAAAACACTTCCCAATACTGACTGGCAACTGTGAAATTTCCTTTGAAATAATTCTGTTTGTTTCTTTGTACTCATTTCCAATAATAGCAATAGCCCTGAGGCTCCTTGCATTGCATAATGGACTAAAGGGGTCCACTGTGCTGGACGTCTCATTTCTTTCTAAAATATTCTCCAGTCCTGTTTATTCTACGAGCTTTCTTTTCTGTTTGATGTTCACATCTTCCAGTGAAACTATAGCAGAGCAACTTTAATCCTCACACATGGGGATGGGACATTTTAGACCCCAGTGTCATGATTTGTTGCTGAATTCACAGAGGATTGGGACTTAATTTCTATCACACTGTTACCTGAAAAGCCATAAATAATGTCTCCAAATGTTAGCCCTTGCCATGTACAAGGCTATTGTAAACAGACAAAAACAACGATGACAGGGACAAACATTCTGCTGAAAAATCTTTTGCTTTTTGCCGTCAGGATATGCCCCAGCCAATGTATTGTGTAACAGAAATGTCTTTCACTATTTTTCAGTGAACCATAATACTGGGAACTAGACGTAGCACACTCTGGTTGTCAGTAAAGTAGTCTCCTTTGTGGGCAAGGAACAAAGGAATTCTCAGTAGATTGAGGAAAGATAAGGAACTTGCTTTCTTTTCTTTTGAAAATTTCTAGGGAATAAGGGTTAAATATTATTGTGCTGAATTGTGTGTGTGTGTGTGTGTGAGAGAGAGAGAGAGAGAGAGAGAGACTGAGAGACTGAGAGAGAGAGAGAGAGAGAGATCACAGGGTGATTTGCAGCCTTTTGGTTTCAAGAGCCAAGGTGTAAAAATGCAAAACCTTGCTACAGAGACAGTAGAGGCCTAACCTCACAAGAAGAACTTATCATCTCTCCCAGATATGTAACATCAATTTCTGGACAATTTTTCTGCACCATCCATGAAAGTGGTGTGCTCAGAGCCTGACGAAATGGAATTTTCTCCATGAAAGCTTGCTATTTGTTTAATTTTTTTAGTGGTCCAATACACCTAATCTTGCATTTGTTTTTATTGTGGGAAGTTTATATTTTAATTCTTAATCACACACTTATCTGCCAACAGAAAATGTTAGAAGTTATTCCAAGCAGACACACATATTATAGCATTTCTAATTTTCAGAGTGATCCACACAGCAATAAGGTTTCCTTCACCTGCACAGACTACTGGTCCAAGATTTTTATGCTTGCTACATGCCTTTCAATTTCCTTCTTATCCAATCTATAGTTCTGTAACCTCTCACTTGGCGAGCTTGTCCAATTTCTCATTTTTGTGTTCACTATGCCAGGGATTGTTTCTTCCAGTTTTCTTGTGAACCTGAGGGCCGTTATTTCATTCTACCTAAAAATGCAGTATCATTTCCACTAGTCCATTTATATTGCTCATATTATTCTGTGTTACAGTTTCATAACCTAGTCTATTGCTAGTGCGTGGAGCATTGATGGCAACAGTACAAGTCCTTGTCATATATCTCTGGCAATACGGAACCATTTCCTAGGCTTAAATCACATATTATTGCATATCAGTGTATATAATATGAACTCTTTACAATATCTGGCTCATTAGATACCCATTATATTTCCCCAGATCTCTTAGTATGTGTTCTTGATGGCTGCTCTGAAGTCTAGAGAGGCTAAAGGCTTGGATAAGGCAGAAGATATTTCACTAGTCTAGTAGACAGTAATGTGCCCTCATCATTTTTTTTTAATTTGGCCAAAAGTCTTATTTCATTTTTCTAATACTTCCCTTCTTTGTAAGCCAGGCCACTCCGCATAAGCAAGAGCAATGTGGTTAGCATTTTGCTCTGGAAATTAGACAAGGGAGAGAAAGTCAGAAAATATTTGTGGGACCATAAGGAGCAATAGACTGCATCCTGTGGAATTGCAGGGCAGTAGAATTCACACTAGGGATCACATCTAAGTCAAACTAGCCTGTTTGGGGTGGGATCTGTGTTTCCCAAGCATAGGAAGCTTTCCTCTGAGATGACCAAAACTGAAGCTGGATCCCAAAAGAAGCCATATTAGTGGCTCAGACTTCAAGATGGCAGGTGAAAAAGGAGAGTAACTTTTCAGGAATTCTCTCTGTATAAACACGGGTTGATAAAAGTAGGAAAGGAAATTGGGTAAAAGTAGGAAAGGAAATTGACCACGTTCTGCTCCTAAGGTTCATTTTCTGGGACATACTCCGACTGCAGTGCTTTGGGGACAGACCTGTGACTTTGATAAAACCATCATTCCAATTTCTCTCTTTGTTGGATGGAATCATATCTTGGAGAGAGAGAGATTGAAAGTAGTCTGTTATGAACTAACATTTAGGAGAGTTTGGAGGCTGTGTTTTTATATTTTAAAAATATTTTATTTTATTTTATTGCTTTAACTGCTAAGTGACCTTCTTAATTTTCCTTTTGTTTTCTGTTATTCTTAGTTCTCTACTTTTAGGCTTCATATGCATGCCATATTCAAGATGGCGGACCGGTGATGCGTCGGTAGCGTTTTTCTCCGCCGCACTGGTCTGTTTTTCCTTTTTCCTTTTCTTCCCTTTCCTTTTTTCTTTGTTTACTTCGTTTGGTTATTTGTTCGTTTCTTGCCCTGACTCGCTCTGGTCGTGTTGCTGGCTGTCTGTGGCTGTGGAGGTCTAGAGAAGGGGCTGTTTCGTGGCTGGAAGCTGGGTCGGACCTGCGGGACGAGGCGGTGGACCGGAGCCGGCGCTGGAGCTCATATCGCGGGACTCGTTTGAGGCTGTCTGCAGAGCTCAGAAGAACAGCGTGCTGGGGGCAGAAAGCCGGGAGCCTCTGTCAGAAGTTTCTGCAAGTCCTCTGCGGGTCCTGCCTGGAGGTAAACTGGGGGCTCGATGGGGAAGCCTGCAGGGTCTAGCGTGGAGAGTCTGGGAGGACGCTGGAAGTCTTAGAGGCTCGGAGGAGTTTTCCAACGTGGTGGAGAGCTGGAGGTTTCGTCAGGGAGGCTGGACTGGGGGAGCTGGCGCCAGGGTCCCATCTGCTGTGGGATCCAGCTAGCTGCCCCCTTGCTTGCTGCCATACCTACGATTCCTTCAGGAACTACCCCCTCTGCCCTTTCTCTTGACAAGACTAGATGCAGTGTGGACTTGTCGGCTGCCCAATTGGTTCGGAGAACGACAACAGAAGCGCCATTTTACTTACCAACTTTTTGCTACTGTTGTCTCTCCTTGCTCAGCTCCGAAACAAACCCTAACCTCAACTTGAAAATCTTGAAAATCTGCCTCCCAAGCGTTCTAATAATTTCTGGAACTATAAGATCTACAGACAGAACACGACGTAACAGGACTGTGAGTAGGGGAGGAAATTGTGGGTTTAATTTTTATTTATTTGCTTTAAGTCTATTGGGTGTGGGGGGAAATTAGTATTTAATATTTGGTTCCTTTTATACATGGTTCATTTGTATTGTTTTATTTTATTTCTATTTTTATTCCATTTTATGTTATTTTATTTTATTTTATTTTACCTTATGTTATTTTGTTTGGCTGTACTTACTTTATTCTACTCACTTCATTGATGCTCTTTTCTCTTAATTTTATGCACTTTGATAGTTTAACTTGATTATTATTAACTGCTTAGTTCAATATTTTGTTGTATATGTCTGGTTCACTTCGTTATACTTTTTATCGCGTTATTGTTTAATTGTATTAATTTGGTGTTTTTCCTGGGCTTTTTTTTCTTTTGTTGCTTGTTATGGAGTGGAAGGCCTGCCTCCCCAGCGAGGGGCCATTGAACATCCGGGTGATTACGGGTAGAGGGAGATATGGCACTGGCAGAGTCCCTACTCGTGTTAGAAGAACAGTGAACAGATGTTTGAAAGCTGTACACCGTTCTGGGACTCTGACCAACTGCCAGCATCAAGGTAGCCAGAACTGCCTACCCTCCACTCTCAAATTGGTGCTGTTGAATGCCAGGTCTGTATCCAACAAATTCCAGATTATTTATGATCTTATTCTGGAAGAGGATGCAGACTTGGCGTGCATAACCGAAACGTGGATCAGTGGGGAAAGGGGCCCACCCTTGGCCCTAACCTGTCCTCCCGGTTATGCCGTCCAGCACCAGGGTAGACTGGAGGGACGGGGGGGGGGAGTAGCCATTGTATATAAAAACACCCTTGAGGTTACTAGGCACTCTGTGGTGGTGAAGCCAGGTTTGGAGGCCCTCCACATGTCAATAGGGACCAGGGATGGTATTGGGATTTTGCTGGGTTACCGTGCTCCCCGCGACCCAGCCATCTCCCTACCAGAGCTGGTGGACTTTGTCACCATGGTACTGTTGGAATCCCTGAGGCTTTTGGTCTTGGGTGATTTCAACATCCATGCGGAAGCTAAGACATCTGGTCCAGCTTTAGAGTTCTTGGAAACCATGGCTTCCTTGAACATGTCCCAACATGTTAACAGCCCCACCCACGTGGGAGGCCATATGTTAGACCTGGTTTTCTCCACCAATTGGAGTGAGCGTGGTCTGATGGTGACTGACCTTGTGTCAGTTCCCTTGTCATGGTCAGATCACCACCTAGTAAAATGTAACCTCTCAGTGGCCCTCCCACCTCGCAGGGAGCAAGGACCTATTTTAATGGTCCGCCCTCGAAGGCTACTGGATCCTATAGGATTCCAGGATACCATGAGAGGGATTCCAGCCGATCTGGCTGGTGCTCCTGTCGAGGCTCTGGTTGAAGGCTGGCTCACAGCCGCCACTAGGGCTGTTGACACGATCGCTCCTAAACGCCCTCTCCAATGCAGAGCTCGGTCTGCGTCCTGGTTTAATCAGGAACTACGAGCGATGAAGCAAAGTAGGAGAAGGCTAGAGTGCAAGTGGAGAAGGAAACTGACGGAATATAATAGGGAAGCTGTCAGGGTCGCGACTAACCTTTACCTTGCTAAGATAAGGGCTGCTACTCGAGCTCACCTCGCTGACCGGATAAGCGAGGCTTCAAATCAGCAGGCGGAGCTATTCCGTATAGTTTGCGACCTATCCGGAATTGGTCTAAGTGATGGGCCTCCCTCTAGTATCTCACCCGACCAATTTGCAGCATTTTTAAAATCAAAAGTGGAGGCCATCCACCGGGAGCTTTCTCCTTTTTTGGATACAGTGTTTCGAGCAGAGATGTCCAGCGCTCCGCCTTGCCTGGTGAGTTTCGATTTCTTTCAACCTGTGATGCCAGATACTGTGGACAAAGCGCTAGATCGCTGTCGGGCCACCACCTCATCTCTTGACCCTTGCCCAGCCTGGCTAATCAAAGCAGCCAGGCCTATAACAACTGAATGGGCCACAGCGATAATTAATGGGTCTTTCCTTGAGGGCAGGGTTCCCCCCGCCCTCAAGGAGACACTCATTAGGCCCATTAGAAAGAAACCGAATTTGGCAGCGGACGATATTGGCAACTACAGGCCCGTTGCCAACATTTTTTTCATTAGTAAAGTAGTCGAGAGGGTGGTGGCCGATCAGCTTCAGGCGCATTTGGATGAAACAAACACCCTGGATCGTTTCCAGTCCGGCTTCAGACCGCGCCATGGTACAGAAATGGCACTGGTCACCCTGTTAGATGACCTATTGAGGGAGGCCGACAGAGGAAAAACGTCTCTGCTGGTCCTCCTCGATATCTCAGCCGCCTTTGATACCGTCGACCATGGTATCCTCCTGAGGAGGCTCTCCGAGTTGGGAATTGGTGGCCTGGTGTTTGCCTTGCTCCGTTCCTTCTTGGAGGACCGCTCTCAGAGAGTTCAGCTTGGGGAGGGGGACTCGGCCCCGTGGAGCCTCAATTGTGGAGTTCCGCAGGGCTCAACCCTCTCCCCAATGCTGTTTAATATCTATATGAGGCCGCTGGGAGAGGTCATCAGGAGGTGTGGAGCATTGTGCCATCAGTATGCTGATGACACCCAGCTCTACATCTCCTTTTTTCCAACTACAGGGGATGCTGTTCTGTCCCTTCAGCGCTGTTTGGAGCCCGTACTGCAATGGATGCAGGAAAATGGGCTGAGGCTGAACCCGGACAAGACGGAGGTCCTGAGGGTGAGTGCACCCTCCATCAGCGGTTTGGGAAATTCCCTTGCCTTTGGGGGGGTGACTCTCACCGCAAAGAGTGAGGTTCGCAGCTTGGGGATCCATCTGGACCCGGCGCTCACCATGGAAACTCAGGTGGCGTCAGTGGTCCGTTCCGCGTATTTCCATCTTTGGCAGATTGCCCAGCTGCGTCCCTATCTTGATGTTGGGGTGCTCACCACTTTGGTCCATGCGCTCGTAATCTCGAGATTAGACCACTGTAATGCGCTCTACGTGGGGCTACCTTTGAGATTGATGCGGAAGCTACAAATGGTACAGAATGCGGCGGCCAGACTTCTTAGTGGAGTGAGGAAACACCAACATATCACTCCCACTCTGGCCGCCTTGCATTGGTTGCCCGTTCGCTTCCGTGTTGATTTCAAAGTTTTAATGATGACATACAAAGCCCTAAACGGTTTAGGACCTCGATACCTGGCGGAGCGCCTCCTCCCACCTAGATCTACCCGCACCACTCGATCTAGTCAGGAGGGGCGATTGAGGGGCCTAACGCAGAGGGAGGTCCAGAAAGAAAAAACAAGACACCGGGCCTTCTCGGCAGTGGCCCCTTTTCTTTGGAACAAACTCCCCTCAGAGATCCGGTTGGCTCCCTCGCTGGACATCTTTAAAAACCAACTTAAGACCTGGTTATTCAGACAGGCCTTCCCTCCAGACACTACTTAATTTATTTTTTCATCCCATCTTGAACTATTGTTATCATTGTATATTGCTGATAAATTATTATATTAATTATTTTTATTTTGTCTGTTGTGAGCTGCCCAGAGTAGACAATGTCTAGATGGGCGGCATATAAGTGCAATAATAAGGACATTCCCCAAGATGGCGCCGGTGGCGGGCGGATAGCGTTTTTACTGCCGCCGCCCCGGTTTGCTTTTTCCCTACTTTCTTCTTCTTTTCCTTCACACTTTTTGGTTGCTTTTGGTCCTTTTTATATTTAAATTCTTCCCCCCCCCTTGAATAGTTCTTCCTCCCTCCCTTATTTGCGGTTGGAGATCTTCTCGGCTGCAGAGAGAGAGAGCTGCAGCAGCTGACCGGCGCGAGAGCAAACGGGGCGAGTCTAGCCAGGCGGAGCTGGGGCTCAGAACGCAGGGGTCATTTCTAGACTGCCCGTCGGAGCTCGGAGGCTCCTGCTTCAATTTTATCTCTGGCTTCAACTTCATTTCCATCTGGAGGCACCTTTGCGGAGACTCCGATTTAACCCTGTTTCCATCTGGAGGTATTTTAGTGGAGGACCTGCGAATTGGGGGCTGGAGACTGCTGCAGTGGGTCTGGATTGTGTGCCTGCAAGCTGTGGCTGCCGAGGGCTGCCTGCGAGGAGCGTTGGAACGCTGTGCCATGTTTGACAACCGGAGGGTAACCCTTTCTTCAGCTTCCCTCTCCTCAAGCTGTTTTTGGTGCCTTAACGACGAAGCTATCCCAGCCGGCTCACTAGGTTGGAGAATGGCATGCTTCTTTCCAGCTTGGTCTGTAGTGACTTTGATCCTGTTTGTGAGTCTCTTTGTGAATGCTGTAGCCGCCATTAAGATCTGGGAGTCCTCTTCTTGCATCAAGACTCGCATACCAGCGCTACCAGGACGATTAACATCAAAAAGGACAAGATTATATAGTAAAGGAGGACAGTTCAGAAATATATGTGGGGGATAATCACCGTGGGATCTTTATAGCTGTTTTTTCTTTTCCCTCTTTCTTTTTTCCTTTTAATGTATAATTTTCTTTTTAATTTAATTGGTATTAAGTTTTAGATTACAATTGGGCTATGTATTTTTATTATATGTATATTAATTAATTTATATAATTTGACTGCACTGTTTTCTGTTAATTTTGGTATTTTGAATTTTGTATTTATTTGTAATTTGATTTTTTTTCTTTTTCTTTTCCTCTTTCTTTCTTTTTCTTTTGCTCTCTTTCCCCCTCCCTCTCCCTGATATGGATTGGAAGGCCTGCCCCCCCAGCGAGGGGCCTTTTAACATCCCAGTGATCACGGGTAGTGGGAGATATGGCGTTGGCACAGTCCCTACTCGTGTTAGAAGATCAATGAACAGATGTGTGAAGGCTGTTCATTGTTCTGAGACTGTGACC
Organism: Intellagama lesueurii; assembly: GCA_037013535.1. Lineage (NCBI taxonomy): Eukaryota > Metazoa > Chordata > Lepidosauria > Squamata > Agamidae > Intellagama > Intellagama lesueurii. The sequence goes on along the minus strand of JBAJHW010000003.1, from coordinate 48,667,741 downwards.
AACCCTCAGTATCGAGGTAGCCAGCCCAGCCAGCCTTCCACTCTATCCTTGTTGTTGTTGAATGCCAGGTCTGTGTCTAATAAATCCCAGGTAATCTACGACCTTATCCTGGAGGAGGATGCAGACCTGGCATGCATAACCGAGACGTGGATCGGTGGGGAGGGGGGTCCTCCCCTGGCCCTCATCTGTCCGCCCGGTTATGCCGTCCAGCACCAGGGTAGACTGGAGGGGCGGGGGGGGAGTAGCCATTGTTTATAAATCCAGCTTACAGGTTACTAGGCGCTCCTTTGTGGTGAAGCCAGGTCTAGAGGCACTCCACGTGTCGATTGGGACCAGGGATGGAATTGGGATTTTGCTGTGTTATCGCGCTCCCTGTAACCCAGCCACTTCCCTTCCGGAGCTGGCCGACTTTGTCTCCGCGGCATTGTTGGGATCCCCGAGGCTCTTGGTCTGGGGCGATTACAACGTGCATGCGGAGGCAGAGGTTACTGGACCAGCTCTTGAGTTCCTGGAAACCATGGCTTCCTTGAACATGTCCCAACATGTCAACGTCCCCACACACGTGGGTGGCCATACGTTGGACCTGGTCTTTTCCACTAATTGGAGCGAGTGTGGTCTGGTGGTGACCGACATTGTGTCGCTCCCTTTGTCATGGTCAGATCACCATCTGGTAAAATGTAATGTCTCCGTGGCTCTCCCCCCTCGCAGGGAGCAGCGACCTATTTCTATGGTCCGCCCTCGAAGGCTACTGGATCCGGTTGGATTCCAGGATGCCATGAGAGGTGTTACGGCTGACCTGGCTAGCGCTCCTGTCGACGCTCTGGTTGACAGCTGGTCCACGGCTGCCGCCAGGGCCGTAGACATGATCGCGCCTAAACGCCCTCTCCGTCGCAGAACACGCCCGGCGCCCTGGTATAACCAGGAGCTCCGAGGGCTGAAGCGACATAGGAGAAGGCTAGAGCGTAGGTGGAGGAAGAACCCGACGGATTATAATTGGATAGCTGTCAGGGTTGCAACTAACCTTTACCTGTCTAAGGTAAAGGCTGCTTGTCGAACTTACTTCGCTAACCGGATAAGCGAAGCGACCAACCAGCAGGACGAGTTATTCCGTATAGTGCGCGACCTATCCGGAACTGGTCCAGGTGATAGGCCTCCCCCTAGTTTCTCACCTGACCAGTTTGCAGCATTTTTTAAATCTAAAGTGGAGGCCATCCGCCGGGACCTCTCTCCTTTTTTGAACACAGTGAGTCGAGCAGAGATGTCCAGCGCTCCGTCTTGCCCGGTAACTCTTGACACCTTTCAGCCTGTCACGCCCGATTCTGTGGCCAAGGTCCTTGATCGCTGTCGAGCCACCACCTCCTCCCTTGACCCTTGCCCGGCCTGGCTAATCAAAGCAGCCAGGCCGATAACAACAGAATGGGCCACTGTAATAATAAATGGGTCTTTCCTTGAGGGCAGGTTTCCTTCTGCCCTCAAGGAAACACTCATTAGGCCCATAAGAAAGAAACCTAGTTTGGTGGCGGACGAAATTGGCAATTATAGGCCCGTCGCCAATGTTTCTTTCATGAGCAAAGTGGTGGAGAGGGTGGTGGCCGAGCAGCTTCAAGCTCTCTTGGAAGAAGCGGATGCCCTGGATCCATTTCAGTCGGGCTTTAGGCCGCGCCACGGAACAGAGACGGTATTGGTCGCCCTGTACGATGACCTATTGAGGGAGGCTGACAGGGGAAAAATCTCTCTGTTAGTCCTTCTCGACATCTCGGCGGCCTTTGATACCGTCGACCACGGTATCCTCCTGGGGAGGCTCTCCGATCTGGGAATTGGTGGCTTGGCGCTTGCCTGGCTCCGTTCCTTCTTGGAGGACCGTCCCCAGAGAGTACAGCTTGGGGAGAGTGTCTCGGCCCCGTAGAGTCTCAATTGTGGGGTTCCACAGGGGTCGATTATCTCCCCAATGCTGTTCAATATCTTCAGCGCTGCCTGGGGACTGTACTGGAATGGATGCAGGAGAATGGGCTGAGGCTGAACCCGGACAAGACGGAGGTCTTGAGGGTGGGTGCCCCCACTGTTGGCGGCTTGGGCGACTCCCTCTCGTTTGGGGGGGTGGCCCTGGCCGCAAAGAGTGGGGTTCGCAGTCTGGGGATCCATCTGGACCCGGCGCTCTCCATGGAGACTCAGGTGGCGTCGGTGGTCCGCACCGCCTTTTTTCACCTCTGGCAGATAGCCCGGCTGCGACCCTATCTCGATGTGGGGGCGCTCACCACCTTGGTCCATGCGCTCGTAATCTCAAGATTAGACCACTGTAACGCGCTCTACGTGGGGCTACCTTTGAGGCTGATGCGGAAACTCCAAGTGGTGCAGAATGCAGCAGCCAGACTCCTAAGTGGAGTGAGAAGACACCATCACATTTCCCCTACCCTGGCCGCGTTGCATTGGCTGCCCATTCGGTTCCGCGTTGACTTCAAAGTTTTGATGCTTACATTTAAAGCCCTAAACGGTTTAGGGCCTCGATACTTGTCGGAACGCTTACTCCCACCCAGTTCTACCCATGTCACTCGCGCGAGTCAGGAGGTGAGGTTGAGGAGCCTGACGCCAAGGGAGGCCCGGAAGGAAAAAACAAGAAGCCGGGCCTTCTCGGCGGTGACTCCTCGCCTCTGGAACAGCTTACCTCCTGAGATTCACGCAGCTCCCTTGCTGGGTATTTTCAAGAAACAACTGAAAACATGGATGTTTAGGCAGGCCTTCCCCCTTTCCAGTTAACTCCTATTATTATTTTTTCTTTTTTCACTATAATACACTCTGTTTCTTGCCATCTTTGGGAAAATTATGTTATGTTATGTGTATGTTTTTGTTTATTGTTTTTAGTGCGTGTTGTAAGCCGCCTAGAGTGGTCACAATTGACCAGATAGGCGGGGTATAAATGAAATAAATAAATAAAATAAAATAAATAAATAAATAAATAAATAAATAAATAAATCAGTAATTTTCCTCCAAAAATTTCCTAGAGTTTAAAATAAGATATATGCTGAGTATTTTATTTCAAACTCGCCTCTTCCTGTCCCTTCCTGTAGTTCAGATGTGTGTGCATTGAATATGCTATTATTTGTTATGCTCTATACTTTTATTCAGGGATACTCAGTGTAGTGTAATCACAATAGTGATGGACAAGGACTCAGGAGGTCTGGATTTGAATCCCCTGTCAGCCATGGAAACTCACTGGGGTGTGTGAAACTGGTAAAACTGCTTCACAAATACTTCACTTACCTTGAAAACCCTATCAGGGTCACTGTAAGTTGGTTTTTACTTGACGGCTCATAACTACAAACTTTTATTTACATCTCCTTCCAACCTTATTAATATGTTTTCTATTTATGTTTCTTGCTTGCAAACACCTCTGTTTCTGCTGACCAGTTTTTATGTCAGGATAGTGTGTGTTTATTGTTACTGACTGTGCTGTGAAACTAAGTGTAAACTGATTTTATATCCTATCTTATCATGGTGCTAACCTCTGGTATGGTCAAGCCATGTTGGCACAGAAGCAGTGTAGGCAGAGAATAGGCATATATATGGGTTCCAGTGGCCATTTTTCTGCACACCAGATCTACCACAGGGTGCACCAGCATTGAAAATGTAGGCAATTTTTAAAAGAAGCATAACAAGAAGTGCTTAGACAGTCACTTCTGGCTTAGTTTTTTATTGGTTTGTGGGATTGTGGGGCTGGAGGTGCTATGAGATCTGGCTTGAAAAATCAAAATGAGCTCTAGGGGACATGTTTTTAGTGAACAATCGGCTTAAGAGACGACTGGCCACACTTTCGCATCTTACAAAAAGCCCCTTGGGCTTGTGTCTGCTTCACAGGACTCCCTTTACTCACCCTTGACATAGATGGGAAGGCTTCCTAGTGGTGTCCCCCCCATCATTTTCCCCTTGGAAGGAGATGTGAATAATAATCAGTAGGTATGTAGCAGTATAAGCTTGTAACAATCTTCCCAGAAACCAATTCAATCCCAGTTCTGCAGCTGCTGGTCTCAATGGAAGCCAGTATGCTCACAATGCAAAATGGGCAGGAGAGAAAAAGAGGAGAAATTCTAGCTTAAAAGGTGGCCTTGTGCTGCCTTCAGAAAAGCTGTATTTTTTACATTTACAGATACATGTCCTGAACCTGTGGTGTCATTTTACAGTGAAACAGAACTAGCAACAGAGGGAGGTTTTGTTGCATCCCTTGTCCCTATTTTGGCTGGTATATTTGTACAGTTCAGGGAAACTATCAGCAGATCCAAATTGTAATATTTATTGCTGCCTCGGCATATAGTATGGTGTGGAGCAAATTTCTTCATCTGTGTCGTAGACACAATCACCTTTTTTTCGGCAGACTCAACGGTATTTTCCTTCTCTGTGAGTAATATAAAATGGAATCAAAGAGCTCTTTCCTGCTCTTAGCTTTATTCTTCTTGTGTTTTCATTATCTGTCCAGGAGAGTCTCTAATGGGCACCACATGTGACCATCTTGCTTTCTGAAAGATTTTTCACTGTTTTTTATGAGGCTGTTTGAAGTCTCAGATTTTTGCCTTGACAGCCTTCTCATGGGTTCAGACTTTTCTCTCCTGCAAGCACCTCCTTTCTCCTTTTGCCCTTTTCTTTCTACATTACATGTGTCTTCAGGAGTGACACGTATCTTATTCTGTTCTTTCTTCCATTCTCTTTAGAAGCTTCCATTCATCAGTGAGGCTCCAGGTTTCTAGTATGATCCACTTAACTCTCTTTCATCCTCCCCAATAGCCTGCATCACTTTTGGCTGCCTACTTTCTGCAGCCTGTTTCATGATATAACTTGCCCATCTTTCCTTTAGGCTTCTATTTCTCTGTCTAAACCTCACCCCAAGATTAGGAAACCAGAAATGAAATTCAGAATCTAATGATCATTCCATGCTTATTGAAACTTCCTGTTATTCACTATCATTATTTGTTTACTTGAACTGGCTTTTTCAGTATATATACTGTATAAGCATACTTAAAACAGTTTTAAGTTTAAACAATTACAGTATGGCTGCTGAATAATGGAGATTTTATGTTTCTATAATGAATATCTTTCTTACTAAGCTTGGATGAATCTGTCAACTTCACTTTCTCTCCATTTGAATTCTTCACATCTCAATTTATGTCCATCAAATGCATGAAGAAATTTACAATGTTCTGGAAAGTTCTTGCAAAAAATACACTGTACAAAAATCTGAATCATTTACACTGGCCAGATCCAATAGCAGAGTTCTAGCATGGAGAGGATCATATTCACCCTGACTGCCGTTCATTTGTAAAAGATGAGATAACTGTTTTTAAAAAGTGGCAAACCTAATACAGAATCAAAAGTTATTACTCAGACTTACATAATTTCATGCAATATAATAATGAATAGAATACTTACCATAACTGGGCAAAGAAACTTTTTAAAACCTCAAAGTGATTTACAGTAGAAAATCAAGAAATTAAAATTGATGTTGTAGTGCAGCATATTGTGACAACACACACAAATCCTAATCAATTAACACATTTTGAATGAGAAAACTTAATAATCTGAAAACTGGGCAGCATATTCAGTTGAAGTATGAGGAAACCCAGGTCTTTAGCAGTCAAACAAAATACTGGTATAGCTCAGTGGCTTGGTGAACTTGGCTGTGAAGCCAGAGGCTGGAAGTCAGAAACCACATTGCACATCTCAGGAAATGGCCCAGCCAATAGCAACCAGAGCATGTGTGGCTGATAAGGTCAGTAGGGACCCCTTCTTCTCATCTATGATCTATACCATACATATACATTAGCAAAACAGGTTTTATTAAACTTTAGAAACAATGATAACTGCAATGCAAGATTGCCCTGAAGCTGTTCCACTCACATCTCAGCTACTCAATTCATCTAACACAGTGGTCCCCAACCTTTTCTGAACCGCGGACCGGTTGGTGGGGTGGGGTCCATGCGCAGGGGGTGGGCGGGGCACCCCCACACTCATGGGTGGGTGGGGTGTGCTCGCGGATGGGCAGGGAGCGCTCACGCATGTGTGGATGGGCGGGGCATGCTCATGCATGGGCAGGGCGTGCTCACACATGTGCGGATGGGTGGGGTGCGCTCACGCATGTGCGGATGGGCGGGGTGCACTCGTGCACATGCATGCATGGGGGGCATGCTTGCGTGCATGCACGGATGAGTGGGGTTGCATGCACGCATGCGCAGATGGGCGGGACACACTCACAGGTGGGTGGGCCACCCGTGCATGTGGGTGGGCAAGCCGTGCGTGCGGGTGTGGTGCAGTGGGGGGAGTACGTGCGGGGAGGAGATCTGTCTCCACCGCCCGGTCCTGCAATGGCCACGGACCAGCACTGGGCCACGGGTTGGGGACCCCTGATCTAACTTATTAACCTTGTGTCCGTTTCTGTTGTCTCCCCGTAATGATAATGAATTCTCTTTATCAATGTTTGCCTGAGTGATTTCAAGCATGGAGTACAGCAACAAGGATGGTTTAAAAGTTCATCTCAACCCCGGTCACAATACTTCTGGTCCCTAATTCCCTATTATAAATTGGCCAAATGGGGTTTTGGTGCCTTCCCCAGGCCGTGCTGCCAGAATCCTTCTTTATGGGAAGAGACTCCTCTTGATTGTTCTTCTTAGGCCCAAAGGCATCTTTCCCATCACTTTCTTTCACTCCACTTATTCATCTACACCTCATCTTTTGGACCCCTTAGCTACACCAACACCCCAGTCCATGGGTCTTCTTTATCAAGATATTCATATTCTCATGGGATTTCAGGATCTTCAGGACACTCTACCTCTACGTGATAGACATCAGTCCCTGGGGCTTTGATAGCATCCTCCCATATCTCTTCTTCCCCCTTTCTTCATTCCCTCCCCATTACCTCTACATCCTCTTTTATACTTTCCATCCCCCATCCCTCTTTTTCCCCATATTTTCTTCTTTTTTTGGAACTTGGTCCTTTCCTGTTTTTTCATCTTGCTGCTCCTCTTTTTGAGAACACTCCTTCTTGTCTCACTCCACAACCTCCTGGACTCTTTGGTCTCTCTGATGATCCTTCTTCTATCAAAGTCTCTCCCCAATCTACCAGGGAATTACTGGTATGGAATTCTATTATGCCCAGAGAGTTATGAGACAGCCTGCCAACAGGGCCTCCAGGCCTCTGTCCCCTTCCTTGATAGCTCTAGTTATGTTATCTGTGTCCTCAAAATCCCTTGCAATTTTTTTTTTTACACAGTGACCCAGTTGCCTCAAACAGCAATGTCTGAGGATAGCAAGCAATGGCAAGGTGATGAGATCACAGCAGGTGTAGCACACTGTATGTCTTTCAGCTGGCCTACTACCATTGAGTGTGGTGAAGGATACCACTGTCCCTTCTAAAATGCTGAAATATGTTTCACCTACCCGACATTGGATTCTGTCTGTGAAGAAAAGTGGAGGTGATCATCTTGTCCTTTTTCTCAGATGGCAAATTTTCTTGGGCCAGTCCCTGCTTTCTAAGCCTGCCCCTGCTTGTTTGTTTGTTTAATTGGGGGGGGGGGGGGGATATGGAAGATCTCTTTTTAAAATATTGTTGCTGTGTACATGTCTGAATTACAGAATAACTGCCTCAAGTCTGAATGTCAGGACATGTACTTGTGAAGTGTAGAGGAAACAGGTCCAACAACTGCTAAAAAATTGCTCTAGGGAGTCCAAACCTGGTGAAGTATTAGGGAGCAAATCATTTCTTTCCGAATGTTGATTGCAAAAGAAGAGCCATCTTCAGCCCCTAATAAGCATTTATTCCCTCCCTTTTTTCCCTAGAACAATCTACAGACACTATTTGGAGAATGTCAGAGAAGAAAATTATCTTTCAGAGAAGTGATCCAAGAAACTATGAGTAAGACAACCAACATAACCAGAATATGTGAGCGCTTTGAATTTAACAATGCACCCTTGCCGCAAAGTAATTTCTTATTGTTGTCTTTTAAAAAAATTATCCAGTGAGGGAAGATTTGACATTATTCTTTAGGATAGCGCCACATATCCCATAGTTCTAAAGTCTAATATTCTCAGGCCACCAAAAAAGTAATTTGCTCTCCATGCATGAGTAAACAGCTATATATTTTACAACTCCAGAAGTATGTATTTTTACTTCTTCCTCAGTGGAAAGTCAGTATGAAAGGAAATGGATAAATTAGTTTTGACTCTCTTTGGTGAATGTGTATGGCTAGCTTGCTATTCTGAAGCTTTAGAAGGGAACCTTTTTGTCATAAATTATTAATATAGCTCCTTCCCTCCCACACACATACAGCTTATAGGTTGTTCACTATGAAAATAATAAACTGCTAAAATCATGACAATACGATCACACAAGGAGAGACTAAGAAAAGAAGGTGGTTGGTTCAAAAACAGAATGTGTGTGTAAGTGTGTGTGTGTACACGCTCATGTGTATCTTTTTTCAGAGCTTCCTTTATAAATTTATTGTGTACAACGATTTATAGAGCTAAAATTATTCATATCTATATAGCTCTCTCTATAATTGTTTATATCTATATATCCCTATATATGAATAATTTTAGCTCCATGCATCTCTGTAAGTAGTGAATAATTTAGATGGGGAAGGGAAATGAATGCTGAGGAATCATGACACATATAGTGTAAAATCAAGAACATGCTAAAGTAGTTGAAACACAGTATCAATGGAAACAAATGAAAATTAATTATATAATACCATTGTATCCAACAGCAAAATTTGGTGGATTATATGGTAGACATGTAGCTAAAACAGGAGGGAAGAGGGTGGTAAAGAGGCAAAGCGAAATGAAACTGACAGGACAACCTACAGAAGAGAGTCAAAGGGAAAAGCAGAGAGGTGTAAGATAGAAGCGAGAAGACAGGAAAATGAAAGGGGGATAAATAATGTGGTTGCTTACAGGATTCAAATTATTGGGAATCCTGAAAAGACAAGGTGCTGGTTTATCAAAGCTCCATACATACATTTCAGAGTTCTCTTCAGACCTTTATGTTCAACACAATAAGATGTAATGGACTTGTGAATGGTGGAATGTTGGAGGTATGTACCTACTCATGTCCACACTACAAATACAGACTTCATGTGTTCAGAAAAACACCTGACTAGGACTACAATGCAGAGATGACATATCCTTTTCTTAATTTAAGATACCCATTAATTCTGTTTATTACATGTGCATCCATATTTATTTCCAGCCCTCAATCTCTCATTTTCTTCATATTTGAAACCAAAGCCTTCCTACCATCTCCTTTGAAGCATCAAGCAGTCCCTGCACCATGAATGTTCATCCAAGATAGTAATGAACACCCTTAGTATCTCTTAGATCAAGTTGATATGCTAGCTTGTATTTTACAGAGCCTGGAAACATTGGCTGAAATCCTATTGCTTAGCATAATAAGTTGCACTGGAGTGGGACAATGGAATGAACCGGGGATTTAGTGAGTCACCTGATTCAAATGGCTTTAATCTAGCTGTGACTCACTTTTGTGCAGTAAGATACAACTAGAATAGGCCCATTTGAATCAATTGAACTAAAAGAGGAGTTGACTCACCAAGCCTCTCACTGATTCAGTGGGCCTATTCTAGGGCATTTGGGACTGTCTTATCAAAGGTTTTCATGGTAAGGAAAATTCAGCAGGGGTTTACCAGTGCCACATACTGCACAGTACTAAAGCTTGAGTGTCACTGCCATTGCTTTCTCCACCAATGTCACTTTTAGGTACTGCTGCTACCCAGTAGCTGCATAGAGAGTGGATGCATCTGCGTTTGCACTGGAGCTCCTGCATCCTCACTGGGGGCTTCTTCGCCTTCTTTTTCTCCACAGCTGGACCTGTTGGCCAGAGATTGCACTTCAGACTGCTGCTCCTGGTGATGCTGGAGGGATTCTTTTTTCCAGCCTTCCTCTGATGGTCTTGAAGGAGCTGCATGGCACACCTGAAGAGAGGGCAAGGCTATCCTTCTCAGCCATGAGCTCAGGCAGGTACTTTCTCTCAGGCTGCTCAGCTTTGTTGGCCACCACTGCCACTGCCAACCCTCCGCCCATGGATCCTGCAGTGGTCATGTAAAATTAGGTGGGATCGAGGGGGAGCTTCTCCTTGCCACTGTCATTTAGACCTCAGATATGGAGGTGCCTCAGCAAGTGCATGCAGAGACTTTCCACCAGGTGGACGGCATACCTGTAAAGGTGTGAAAGTTGGACAGTAAAGAAAGCTGAAAGGGGAAAACATTGATTCATTTGAAATGTGGTGCTTGAGGAGAGCTTTGTGGATTCCCTGGACTGCCAGAAAGATGAACGAGTGGGTCCCAGATCAAATCAAGCTTGAACTATCTCTGAAGTAGAGATGGGAGCTTCGAATTTGTCTCCCAGGAGTGTGGTGCATGCAACTGTTATCCTTTGCACCATGCCAATTGCAGAAGAAGCCCGGCTGGGCTTTCTCTGCCTCCCTGTGCCACTGACCAAAAATAATGAATCTGAGGCTGTCATACTTCGGGCACATCATGAGAAGGCAGGATTCTCTGGAAAAGACAATCATGCTGGGAAAGGTGGAATGCAGCAAGAAAAGAGGAAGACCTAATACAAGATGGATTTACTTCCTAAAGGAAGTCACAGGCTTGAGTTTGCAAGAGCTGAGCACTGCACTGGAGGACAGGACATTTTGGGGATCTCTCATTCATAGGGTTGTCATAAGTTGGAAGTGACATGTCAGCACATAACAACAGCAACAGTTCTAGTACCGATGGTTGTTGTAGGTTTTTCGGGCTGTTTGGCCGTGTTCTGGAGGTTTTTCTTCCTAACGTTTCGCCAATCTCTGTGGCTGGCATCTTCAGAGGACAGGAGTTAGAACTCTGTCTTGTTCTAACTCCTGTCCTCTGAAGATGCCGGCCACAGAGACTGGCGAAATGTTAGGAAGGAAAACCTCCAGAACACGGCCAAACAGCCCGAAAAACCTACAACAACCATCGGATCCTGGTCGTGAAAGCCTTCGAGAATACAGTTCTAGCACCACTTACTAGACTAAGCAACAGGATTTCAACCATTTTAAAAAGTTACATTTCCAGACACTGGTACTTTTTTCTGCTGAAGTAATCTAGGACTGAGCCAAGCTAAACAAGACAACCTCAGTTTCAAGCAGATTTCAAATTTAGCATCGACTTTGCTCTATTTCTCTCCTATAAATCAATGGAACTTAGAAGTGATAAATTTGCATCATATTCCCTGGAAGGTTCTTCTAAAATAGAAACAGTACACCAAGGCACATTGTGGTATATCAAATGAAAGAATGGCTTTCTTAATATATTCAAATCATTTTGTTCTCTATTGCCCATGATAGTACATAATATTAAACAAATACTGTGAGTTGGAAAATTGGGTTGTACAAGATGGTGGGAACCTGCTATGTACAAACAGTTCTTTCATTCCACTGCTAGTCAAGGAATGAAAAGCAAGAATACAAATCTGTGTCCATTGTACAAAATGACACACAAGAAAACTGCTGATGCATATCTTGATTAATGATCCCTGAGTAGCAGAAAAAAGCTCTGTGCACAGATACCAAATGGGAAAATCAGGAAAAGGCTGCATAGTCTTGGAAACAATACAAATGCAGGAACAGGTGACACCTTTAATCGGCCACTAAGAATAAAGCAAGCTTTCAATGATAAATCATCTTCTTCAAGGCTGTGCATCAAGTTCTTATGGGTGGTTCCAAAGTTATACGCTATTATTAATGTCCCAAATTCACATGGCTGATGATGTTTAGGCCAGGACAGCTTCTTCGATGGAGATACCTGCAGGATGCAAGTTGGTTTCAAGATTCTCCTCAGCTAGCAGTTTGGAATTTATGGCCCATCTCTTAAAACAAAGGACAGTCAGGCAATCTGGTCCCCCAGGTGGGAAAATATATGTGGTGTTCCTGTCCTCTCATCTCCTACTGTTTCACCCCTACGGAATTATGTGGAAAAATGGAACAGAAAAATTCAAGTGTACTACTTGACAGTCTAGACAAGACAGAGCCCTTTTTTGTTGGCAAGCCGGGAATAGGGGTAGATTTTGTTCAAAAATTTTAAACATATGTTCCTAATCACATTTCCAAGACTAATATACATATTGGACCCAAAGCCTGGGAAAAAATACCTTTTTGGATGACAACGTCCAGACATTCACATGAAGATTCTGGGTAATGTAGTCCATAAAGCAATTTTTCCAAGCTGTGATTGGAGTCCACTTATATTTCCAAGTACATGCTTCTCCAAATTTTGCAATAAAGTTCTAGATGACTGAATGCATAAAAGACATATATTCATGAAATTCATTTTTAAGAGCATAAAAATGTATATATTGGAGACGGTTGCATGCAAAATGAGTATGTTAAGGAGACGTCCATATAAAAATAAATGTAGGTGTTCATACAGGGTTTTTTTTCAGGTTGATACAACAACTGAATAGACTAGAGGTATGTTGGAATATGTGTTAAATTGTCATAGGTCAGGAATAGAGTGATTCAGTTGTTTTGGTGTTTCACCTACTCATTTGAATGCTGTTTAACTTGTTCTAGATGGGGTCATTTTCTGTCTAGAGGATCAAGTTCACAAGTTCTGTTGTATAGACTGATTGGATAAGTCAAAGCAGAGCTCAGGACTATTACCCCCTCCCCCTAGTCACCTTCTACTTTCTTTTATTGTTCGTGCCTGCTGCTGGCATTTATTTTATGGCACCATATTTTTCTTGCCATGGTTGCTTGTGTATGTTCCAGGTAAAGGTTCCCCTTGACAATTTGTCCAGTTGTGTCTGACTCTAGGGCGCAGTGCTCATCCCTGTCTCCAAGCTGTACAGCCAGCGTTTGTCCGTAGACAGTTTCCGTGGTCACGTGGCCAGCGCAACTAGACACGGAACGCCGTTACCTTCCCACCGTGGTGGTACCTATTCATCTACTCGCATTTACATGCTTTCAAACTGCTAGGTTGGCAGGAGCTGGGACAAGCGACGGGAGCTCACTCCGTCGCGTGGATTCGATCTTACGACTGATGGTCTTCCGGCCTTGCAGCACAGAGGCTTCTGCGGTTTAACCCGCAGCGCCACCACGTCCCACGTCCGTGTATGTTCCAGAGTGAGTGCCAAAAGTGCAGCACACTGATTTGGAAGAGGCAGTGAGTGGGCCCACTCTGACAAGCCAGGCTACTGCCTGGGAACACTAAAGAGACATGTTCCACTCCCACAACATATATTTTCTCTGAGAATGGCTCTTGTGGTGGGCAAGGAAGGAAGGGAACAAACCTCATAAGCAAGCAATCTTGGACAAGATTAATCCTGATTTGTATGGCAAATGTTGAGATATAGATTGGATTGGATGGTGTTCATACACTCCTATGTATTTATTATTCATTCATTCATTTGAAATTCATTTAAAACATTTTTACCCCACCTTTCTTTTTAAGAGTACCCAAGGTGGCTATAATGCTGTAGTTGTTTGTGAGTCACCTAAGAAACTTGTTTGCACCATTTCAAACACATGGCTCCTTATCTGGCTAGAACCCACATGGTTTCAATATTCAGAGGTAGCCACCTCACTTCAGACTAAATTGCTCTGTGCCATATTAAAAACAATGATGATTCCAATGGGTTCAAGGTAGCCGGCTCAAGGTTGACTCAGCCTTCCATCCTTCCAGAGTCAGTAAAACGAATACCCAGCTTGCTGGGGGCAAAGTGTTTCTTGTAAACCACCCAAGGAGTACTCTAGCACAATGAGGTTGTATATAAGTCAAAATGATGATGATGATGATGATGATGTAAAGTGATAATGATTCTATTTTCCTAAAATTGACCTTACACTCCCATGCCCATTTCTTTATAGGATGATTATAGTTATTGTGCTTTAGGCCAATATTTTAAGTCTTCTCCACTGTAGTCTTTCCAACATGCATAAGCAGGACCCACAGCAGTGGAGGAGACAATTCAACTAATTGCAGAATTACAGAATTGCAATGTTGGAAAGGGACCCAACGTCATCTACTACAACCACCTGTCAATTCAGGAATCCAAGCTAAGCCATTCAATTTCTGTTTAAAAACCATCAGTGATAAAAAGTCTAGAACCTTCCAATTAGCCCTTTCCACTGTTGAACACCTCTTACTATCAGTGGTGCCTTGTAGCCCACTGGTTAAACTGCTGTACTGCAGCCAAAACTGTGCTCACGACCCTGGGTTCAATCCCAGGTAGCCGGCTCAAAGTTGACTCATCCTTCCATCCTTCCAAGGTCGGTAAAATGAGCACCCAGCTTGCTGGGGTGGGCAATGTATAGCTTGCACGATTAACTTGTAAACCGCCCAGAGAGTGCTTGAAGTGCCATGGGGTGGTATATAAGTAGCATGCTTTGCTTTTTTGCTTTATCAGAATATGAGAGTATGTTTGCGCTTTCTGTTCCTGCGCACAAGTCATTCCTTCTGCAAACCCAATATATACCAAAAAGGTAATGAGTCTCCATTCCTCTGAATGAAGCACTATCCAAGCAACATGTCTTCTCAGTGTCTGTTCTTCTGTTTCCAATACTTACAAATGCTGCGAGATCAGACAGGTGGTTTCCATGAAAGCACTTGTAAATCATAAAATCAGCAAGGTAATTTCAGTAGAGTGGATCAGTTAAAGTGAAAGACCTTTGCCCAGGTGATAATTGCACACTTCTGACCTGAGGCATTAGTCAAAAATTTCTGAGGGACAACCATTGGCACAGCAATTATATTTAATAATACTTAATTACTGAATCATAAATATTTGAGATTGGAAGGACCCAGTAGGTCATCAAGTCCCCTCTCTTATCAGTGCAGAATTCATTCCCATTGTACATTTGCTTCTCTACATTGTACATTTGCCTGCACACTAATGCAACTTCCCGTCAAGAGAATTAGCTCTGAGTTCTGCTTCTGCCTAAATTTTCCATTTTTTAATTCCATCTTTCTAGCTGTACCTGTTCAGCCTGTGCTAAGCAATTCCCCCGCTGTCCCAAGTGTTTAAACCAATCAAATATTTGTAGATGGTTAGCGTGCTTCTCTTCAGATATCGCTTAGCCAAACTTTACATATTTATTTAGGTCTTTTAATCTTCTCATAGGCAAATCCCTACTGCCCATAATTATTTTGTTGCTCTTCTTTGATCTTTCTCGTGGTTTCCATCTTTCAGAAAATGAGATAGCTGGATCTGCATGCAGATCCGGGTTTGCTGGTGTTGGGGTTTTGTATGTGTATGTCTCTGTGTGTTTTAAAATGCTGTCACTTGGGCAAATGAGAAAAGACTGGATAGATTCTCTTCCCAATCACTGAAATTGCTCTTGTGTTTGTTTTTGCATTGCTTTTTCTGTGATACATGTTCTGTTATTCTGACGAGAAGATCAAGAAAGTATTTCTTAAAAATTCTACTCTACATTATCCTTCTAGTGTTGCTAGGAACAGTTTTGCTTTATCATACCCGCCATCTGTCATATAGATATGATGTGGTTTGAAACCTATTATCTAACATACAGCTATGATTAGACTTGAAATGTTAAAGCATATGAACAGCTCTGTTGGATCAGGCCAAAAGCCTATCTAGTCCGGCATCTTGCTTCTCATAAAAACGAAACATATGCCTATTGGGATTGAAATGCCTTACCTGCTTTTGTTCCCTGATGACAGGTATTCGGAGGTCTGCTATCTCCAGTCCTGTAAGAGATATTGGAGAGCATCTTTCTGGACTACAGCTTCTAGAATTCCACATCCAGTGGCCATGTCGACAGTGGGATTCTGGGAGCTGGAGCTCAAAAAGCAAATGTTTGCCTCCATTATATTTCATTATAGCTTTATTCTGTAGGGGTTGGTTTTGACAGAGTTTTGTGTGAGGAAAATTGAGTGTGATCCTTAATTAAAAATAATAATAAACTTTATTTCTGATTATGCAGCAGATAAAAATGGTTCAGTCAGGAATCTACAGAACTGATTTAACTGCAGTCTCCCTTAGGAGACCATCCCTTATTTGTTAGTTTACCTCAATTAGCACTTATTTGTTTCAACACATTCACTCAGATACTCTGGTATGAATAAGAATAAAAGGTTTCATTTTACTCACAGTTCTTCTGATATAAAAACAAACACATTTTGTGGAAATGTTAACTTGTTATATTACTGAGCTTCACTGCTTAATTTATTATTAACTAACTGACTGGTTACATTGCTGACAGGACACTTCACTCTAACTGTTTACTTCTGACTTCATAACTCTCACACAATGACAGAACCCTGACTGGAAAAGAGTGGGAACAAGAATCTGAGATTAGAAAGAGAACTATTGGGTATTACTGGATTGATTGACATTCAACCAAAAAGGCATCCCAACAAATACCTCCAAAGGCATCATATGAGGTTGCAATATAACCAACATATTATAATTGAAGTAGTTTCCAGAGAGTAATTATAGCTCAGTGCCCACTGTACCTTCTTGGAGAAGAGCCAGCCTGTGTAATCATGGGCAAGCTGCTCAGTCCCAAGGTGCCTTCAGAAGAAGGGAATAGTAAATCACTTCTGTGTATTCTTTATCTAGAAAACCTTGGAAAGGGTTGCCATAAATCAGAATTGACTTGATAGCATGCAATTATTAATACTATTATTGAACTTCTCTCAGGCAGTGTCCAGACCAGATGCAGGCTAGACCTTGAGTAGCTTCCACAAGGTTCCTACATCATGTCCCTTCAGGTTCCATCTGCTCAGTGCTCCTCATTTGACTATTTTGATCTAATCTCTGTTGCTTTCACTTTAACCTGAGTTGAAAAACAGTACTTTAAAATTTGGCAAAATAGAAGCAGTGGCTTCATGAAAGTACCTGGAAACAAATTTTCTTACTACTTGGCTCAGAGACTGCATGGCGGTTCCAATATTTTGCTGCATAACATCTTTCTCTGATCCTTTCTTTTACTCCAAGTTCCTAAAGCCATCCTCTGAAATCTATGCAACAGCTGTATTTTAAAGCAGTGAAATTTGGCTGCTTAGCTATTATCTAAGGGCCAGTTCTGGAAATGTGTTACAGGAGGGAGATACAGATGTGGGAACCAGTCGTGTTTTGGAAAGCCTTGTTTTTAATGTGATTCTGTCTCACTGAATTTTTCACTTCAACAGTATTTGTTTGACCCAGACTAAAATGTAAAGATCCCTCCCCCCAATATATTTAAAATCCATGTTGTTTTGCTTTTATTTCCTCATGATAATCAAGCAGAATTGCCACCATAATATAACATTAATTTTTGTTTTCATCACTTCACTCACCTACAGATGTGTGAGTGAGCAAGAGAGATTTCAGGGCCTTTCTCCAGACATGCCTATGTGTGCATAAATCTCTGTCACTCCCAACGAACTTCAGAGAAGTGTTCAATGTAGTGAGATACCTCACAAAACTTTGTGTCACTTCATGCTACCAGACAATTCCACCAAGGCTGAAGGAGATGGTAATTTTTGAACAGAAGCAATCCAGTTTGCAACTCCTGGAACGTGAAAGCAGACTGAACTGGAAAGCTTTAATCTGAATTCTGTATACTTCCTAGCTTAAGATACTATTTTAAAAACGTGTTTTTAAATGTGTGCATTTTATTGAAAAAATGCTCATGAACAAAATCACTAAATTTTGAAAATGTGCACAGTCATGGAATTGAAATAATGATCTTTTTTAAATGCACCAAATTATCTGACACATTTGGGAAAATGCCCAGCAATATTCATAAACTTTCATATAGAACCGCTTCCTCACTATCTCTCAATCCAGTAGAAACAAGTTGAAATGAATTTTAAGGTGGAAATCAGAGATGTTCAGTTTTAAGAGATTTTCCCATTTTTGGATGTCAGCACCTACCCAGATCAGTAGCTGAGCACACTACTACTACTACTACCACCACTAACAACAACAACAACAACAACAACAACAACAACAACAACAACAACAACAATAATAATAATAATAATAATAATAATAATAATAATAATAATAATAATAATAATAATAATAATAATAATAATAATAATAATAATAATAATAAATGGAGGTACAATTAGGTCTTCCTCTTACTAATTGCAGCATCCGGGTTCATTCCAAAATCTTTAGCTATCAATTTAAAACAATTGCCCATAGTTGCTAATTTACTTACTGAAATCCAAAACTCAGTGATTTACAGTAAATATTAATAACTTACACTTTGTAATTATAACTATTAAAAATAATTACAGAATTTGGCCACAACAAGGAAATGAGGAAAAAGATTAAAGTGTCCATTAAATGTGTATGCAAGGGAGTGACATGTGAATTATGTAAGTGTGCTCATTGGCAATGTCATGTGGATATTTTGTCTTATACTTTTAGAACAGCCTAAAAGTATGAGACATCAGCAGGAGAACCACTTGGCAATGATGTCTAGATTCTCTATAATAAATGAGCAAACAATTGAACTGCTGGATAGCTCAATGATCTGAGTATGTGGTTGGGAGTTCGATTCCCCACAATGCCTCCTTGACAGGGGCTGGACTCAAGTGATCTGTAGGCTCCCTTCCAGCTCTGCAGTTCTAAGGTTATTATTAAGATTATTATTTAATTAATTTATTTAAATATTTTTACCCTGCCTTTCTCCTTAAAAAGGACTTGGAGAGACATTAAAAGGACAATATTATTATTACTGTTATGATGATGCGAGTGCCAGAAGAAATGGCCAGAATGGAAGAAATCATACAGTATATGTGATTAATTTTCCTGTAACGTAGAAAATGTTTAGATTGTTCTGTGACATATTTTGATAGTAACTGTGCTGTCTTGGCTATATAAAACCAATGGAATAAGCTGTTGAGTCAAATTGATAAACAGGAAACTGGCCGAAACTCTGTTGCTTGGTGTTAGACAAATTGTACCTTTTTTTCTGTTCCTCCCTGGTAAACAAAGCATCCCCACCATGATTCTCAGGAGCATGTACACATGCTGGTTTAGTGTGTGTGTGTGCAGCCCCCTCTCCCCCAAGAAATATGGCATAGACACTTTGTATATCAGAGAGAAATGGACTGAAAGTTACAACTTGGCTTACACTAAGCAACAGAATTCCACTTGCAAGTGGTGTTTATGGAAGACTGAGGTCAATATTAGTGCTAGGTGCAGTGAAGATGGACTGGGAAAAATAAAGCAGGGGGGGCAGTCAGCTAAATGGTAAGGTAAATTCACCTTTGTTAGATAGGTTTGTGATAGTAAAACTTCATAAATTACCAAAATTTTAATTTGGGTTCAAAATACACTATTACAATGAATTTTTTAATATGAAAAAAAATTAAATTGTGAGAATTTTCTTTGAAGCAAAATGCTAGAACTCCAAGATTTATAAACAAAATACAGACCACAAAAGGGCAATTTGCTACTATATTTAATAAAATATTGCAAATCTCTTCAAATAGTTCAAGCTGTTAAATTTGTACAAGTGAATATGGTCCCTGACTGGACTCAAATAAAGGGAACTCAGGATGCCTGTGGTGTTAACTCCTATTTATACATACCAAAAGTGACAAGAAATTGGATTAAAATACAGAACCCTTTTACTAGTGAATTAATCTATACATAAATATATGAACATCTTTGCTCCTCAAACATCTCCGTTATGCCCCCCCTTTTTTTGAGAACATCCTAATTTTAAATTTTAAGATAAAAATACACAATTTTAACACTGGAAAGGAATTGGGATTTATAGGGTTTAAAGACACATTTATAAGTGGAAACCCAATTTCAATCAGACAGTTAAAAGAAAAAAACTGAAATAACAACTGACTCCAATTAATTCAAATAAAAATGTTGCAACTCAATTGTTTAATAACTCCAGTCCTATTAGAGCACATACAATACTTTAAAACTATTGTATAGAAAACAATTTTAATTTTAAAAAGAGGATTAATCTCAGTAATTTATAAGAATATTGTTAATGATGAATATGGTAATTATATAGGAATTAAGACAGTTGGGGAAACAAATCTAATTATTAATATATCTGAAGACTCTTGGTCAAAACTATAATTATTTATTTATTTATTTATTTGACTTCTACCCCGCCCATCTAGACCAAAGGTCTACTCTATAGACTATGCAGTATCACTGAAGCCTATGGAAATGGTATTTAAAATAGTTCATGGATGCCAATAATGCCCCACAGAACCTCATAAAATTAATAAGGAGATATCAGACATGTGTTGGAGATAGTGTGGTTCAAAAGGATTATTGGAAAATATGTGGATCACCTGTCCAAAACTCAAATCATTGTAATATGAAGCATTTGATCGGATGAGAAAGTTCACATGGCTAAAGACAATCCCTAATGAAATCTTGATATTGTTCTCATTACTCACTGAGGAGAATGAGAGTTTAACTGATAAAGAGTTGGTGGTAATCCTTGTAGGGGCTGTGAGAATTGAAATTGCTAGAGTCTGGAAAAAAATGTTAAAGGATTGTCTTGTCACAGATATCTGGATAGGGTATGGGTGGGTAGCACTGATGAAGAAACTTACTCACTTTAGACTGCTTAGAGGAGAAATAGAAGAATATAATTTCATGCTACAAAGCTGCTCAAGACAGGAACCCTAGGAGGACTTTTATCTACAGTTTTCCTGCACTATCCATGAAAGAGTTGTGCTCAGTCTGAAGAACTGGAATTTTGTTCATGAAAGCTTTTACCTTTGGTAGTTCACGTTGGTACAATTTTTGAAGCGAAATCGTATTTAGCTGAAATGTCAGAAAAACAGGTGGGAGGTTAGTTAATCTCATTAAGGCCTCCTCTAGCTTCCCCATAATGTGTCACTGTTCTACACATGCTCATTTTAGCATGTTTGAACATCTGCAAAGGAATTGTATCTAGTGCCCTAAATTTGCTTGCTTGTTTTGTTTTCTATGCCACCCTTCTCCTAATTAAAGGACCCACAATGGTTCACAAGGTATTAACAGCAGCAACAAGCCGCCTAAAACAGTAATAAATTGTAGCATTAAAAGGTTAAGCATACAGAGTATTAAAATAATTAGTCAAAACTATTACATATTTCTTTAAAATACATTTTAAAAACACATAAAATAGTAATTGTATCCAGCACAAAAGATCAAAATCTGCACAGTTCATTGTTAATAGCCTGTCTAAATATAAATAACCTGTCACCAGAAGGACAAGAGGGAGGGGCACCAACCTAGGCTCCTGGGAGCAGCCACAGAGGATGCCCTTTCCTGTGTTTCCTGTGCCTGGTAAGACTGACAGAAGGGCCTCCCTTGAAGATTTTAAGAACTGGGAAGGGGACATGTAGTTCTTCAGTTAGCCTTGACTCATACTGTAATAATGATAAAATTAAGTTAATAATGATAAACCCCAAGTATTTCCACTTGTGTCTTTGAGTAAGGGATAATATCATATTGATGTTTCTATTGCCCAGTTCATTTAAGTTACATTTTTTAAACTTTTGATATCCAATCTATTTGTTAAAAATACTTGCATTCTGCAGAAAAGAGAAGTGATCTACATAGCTCCAAATAACATTTATTCCTCTTGTTTCATGACATCATCATGGTTGCACTTTGGGTGGAACAGCTCTAAGCAATGGTGCTGTGCTACATCCAAACTTACCTCCAAGATTTCTGAGCCAAGACAGAAATCTTGTTGTTGTTATGTTCTTCAATTTTCCCCCTATTTATTTTATCTTCATTTATTAGCTGTAACAATCTGTTCTTTTGTTTCTCATTAGATGACCAAAAATTCTAGCTTTCCATATTTTATGAGTTTCATTGTATCTTGGTCTTTACTAAATTTGCTTAATATGTCTTCCTCATTGATCTCCTTTCTTGATTCAAGAAATACTGAGGATTCTCTTATAAATCCACATATTGAATGCTTCTATCTTTTAAAGTTCACAATTCCATGTTATACAGTAGAGTTGAGAAGACATAGCACTGTACATTGGATACATTCTCAAAGCCGTTTTGTATTATATTCTTCACTCAAGGAAGTTGCATAGGGCCATCTCTCTTGTGGCTTTTATTGCTGATCTATGATCCTACCATTCATTCAACTAAATGTCAAGGTACTCAACTTTGTCAATACGTGCCATGCTTTCATTGAGATCTTTAACTGTGTTTCTTGGACTGCATGTTTTTGACTGGTTACTATGAATCTAGATTTCTTAACAGTCATTTGTAGGCCATCTTCATTACTTCATTGACTTTATTGACTAACCTTTGCAGACCATCTAAGTTATCAAGTAATAATATTGTATCAGATGTTGTTAGTAACCTCTCTACCATCATTTGAATTAGCACATATTTCTCCAAATATGTCCTCACAGTTCACATTGAAAAGAAGTGGTGAGAATATACATTTTTGCCATTACACTCATCTGTACCTTCTCTCTGGTTTTCAACCAACCTTTTTGTTGTCTTTTTTCAAATATTTGTTTTTAATCTATTAAAATTCACTTATACAAATATACATCTAGAAATGTAGATAGAGTTTCAGTTCTCAAGGCTATAGCTCTGACAACCTATTTAAGTCCCACAGAACTTTGAACTAAGAGATAACCCTGCATATTGCATTCCAATGTTTGTTAGAGCAATGGTGCTTTTACTATTGGCTCACTACCATATTATTTAAAATCAAGCTTCTTTCTTTCTTTCCTTCCTTCCTTCCTTTTTTTAAGGCAGGCTTGATTCATGCTGGTTTATTCCTGTGGCTAATTACTGTGTTCCTAAATATCCTGGTTTGACCCCCTTAGCTCAGTATGGTTTAGGAGCTGAATGATGAACAGAGTTGATTTTAGAATGGTTCATGCATTTGTATCATAGTCCCAGAAATAATCAGTAATGTGTTTTGTTGTGTTAGATAATTGATCATATAGATTACAGTTTACCCAAGAGGTTAAAAACAAATATTAGCTATGCATCATCAAAAAACAGACGTCTCCAGAGATTGGAAAAAACTGTCTTCTTTGTAAATAATTAAATCCATAAAAAGGAAAAGGAAATAACTTACTGCAGAAATGATACATTTGATGCCAATAGACATTTTACTTCAGCAGCAGTTTAAAGGTATTTATAGAGTTTAACAATATTTTCCACAATTTAAAAAAAAAGTACAAAGAAAATAAACTTTCTAATTTTTCATTTTGGTACAACTTTCTGCAGTCTTTTGTTAGGCTTAGACTTCATTGAGAATGGTGCCCTCTATTGGCAAACTACTATTAGTGCATCCTTTAAAAATGCCTTGACCCACATTTGAACTACTCCAGACTAAAATGATGCAGAGCATAATGTGGCCTGGGCTGATGACTTGGTCAGTAGCCCAGATGTGTGTGGCATTCTGTTTAGAGTACTAAATCAGCCATCTATCTCTGTCTTCTCTGTAGTCATTGTTGTTATGAGCTTCCCCATATATAAAGTAACACATTTTTCCTTTCTGCTATCCTGTGTCGTTGTCGTTTCGGATCTCCCGATTCTCTGTATTTTTATTTTTATTTTTGTATCACAAATCCTTCATAAAAAGTTGAAAGAGGGTTTTTATTTTTCTTGCAGTGAATACTGTAAGAATATATTTGTACTAGGTTTGTCAGAGCAGCATCTTTCCAGTTCCTGAGACTTCAAAACCAAAACCTGAGACCTGCAGCAGGTTCTTGTGATGTCACAGAGGTGAGGCAGGCAGTGCTCGAGGAGAGTGCCAGGATATGCATTGCTGCTGACTGAGCTTTAGTTTTTTTGTTGCTCTCATGTAGGTTGATTAAATCAATGGGAATTTAATTGATTCACTTAATTTCCATTGAGTCAAATGGCCCACTCTAGTGCAACTTACAACACTAAGCAAAAGGGTTTGGGCCATTGAGTTGTTCACTACAGAAGCCCTCGAGATACCAGTTTTCTGCATGGCTTTGTAATGGCTGTACCTTTCTTCAGTATGTGAAGCTGTCCTATTTTCAAGGAATCATTTAGAGAAATTAATGGAGAATCACGGTACAGTCCTGTAGCCACTTGCATGGGAATAATGGTCATTAAATTCAGTGAGCCTTACTTCTAAATAAGGGTGACTTGCTCTATCAATGTTTGCATTAACTGTTTGCATCGGAACCATCTAAGTTGCACAGGAGAACTAAATTTCAGAAGTTTTTGTTGCTTTTAAGAAACACCCTGCTGAAGAGTTCAGTCCTATCCATGTCCACTAAAGAGCAGAACATGAAAAGCTTGCTTTCTTGAACTACAAACTGCAGAATCTCTGGCCGCTGGTTACATTGCCAAGAAATTCTCAGGATCCTCCTATGGTCATGCTGCCTGGGGGATTCTGGGAATTGCTCTCCAAAAAGGTAACAATAGGACTTATTCCCAGGTAAGTGGGTATAGAATTGCAATGTAAAAGACAGCAGCTAGGTATCTAGTCATAGATACCCAGTGTGTAGTTTTTTGTTGTTGTTGTTTAGTCGTTAAGTCGTGTCCGACTCTTTGTGACCCCATGGACCAGAGCACGCCAGGCCCTCCTGTCTTCCACTGCCTCCCGGAGTTGGGTCAAATTCATGTTGGTAGCTTCAATGACACTGTCCAACCATCTCGTCCTCTGTCGTCCCCTTCTCCTCTTGCCTTCACACTTTCCCAACATCAGGGTCTTTTCCAGGGAGTCTTCTCTTCTCACGAGATGGCCAAAGTATTGGAGCCTCAGTTTCAGGATCTGTCCTTCCAGTGAGCATTCAGGGTTGATTTCCTTCAGAATGGATAGGTTTGTTCTCTTTGCAGTCCAGGGGACTCTCAAGAGTCTCCTCCAGCACCACAATTCAAAAGCATCAATTCTTCAGCGGTCAGCCTTCTTTATGATCCAGCTCTCACTTCCATACATCGCTACTGGAAAAACCACAGCTTTGACTATGCGCACCTTTGTTGGCAAGGTGATGTCTCTGCTTTTTAAGATGCTGTCTAGGTTTGTCATCGCTTTCCTCCCAAGAAGCAGGAGTCTTTTAATTTCATGGCTGCTGTCACCATCTGCAGTGATCATGGAGCCCAAGAAAGTAAAATCTGTCACTGCCTCCATATCATCCCTTTCTATTTGCCAGGAGGTGATGGAACCAGTGGCCATGATATTAGTTTTTTTGATGTTGAGCTTCAGACCATTTTTTTGCGCTCTCCTCTTTCACCCTCATTAAGAGGTTCTTTAATTCCTCCTCACTTTCTGCCATCAGAGTGGTATCATCTGCATATCTGAGGTTGTTGATATTTCTTCCAGCAATCTTAATTCCGGTTTGGGATTCCTCCAGTCCAGCCTTTCGCATGATGTATTCTGCATATAAATTAAATAAGCACGGGGACAATATACAGCCTTGTCATACTCCTTTTCCAATTTTGAACCAATCAGTTGTTCCATATCCAGTTCTAACTGTTGCTTCCTGTCCCACATAGAGATTTCTCAGGAGATAGATAAGGTGGTCAGGCACTCCCATTTCTTTAAGGACTTGCCATAGTTTGCTGTGGTCCCCACAGTCAAAGGCTTTTGCGTAGTCAATGAAGCAGAAGTAGATGTTTTTCTGGAACTCTCTGGCTTTCTCCATAATTCATAATCCATAATCCAGCGCATGTTAGCAATTTGGTCTCTAGTTCCTCTGCCCCTTCGAAATCCACCTTGTACTTCTGGGAGTTCTCGGTCCACCTACTGCTGGAGGATTTTGAGCATAACCTTGCTAGCATGTGAAATGAGTGCAATTGTACGGTAATTGGAGCATTCTTTGGCACTGCCCTTCTTTGGGATTGGGATGTAAACTGATCTTTTCCAGTACTCTGACCACTGCTGAGTTTTCCAAACTTGCTGGCATATTGAGTGTAGCACCTAAACAGCGTCATCTTTTAAGATTTTAAATAGTTCGACTGGAATGCCATCACCTCCACTGGCCTTGTTGTTAGCCATGCTTTCTAAGGCCCACTTGACTTCACTCTCCAGGATGTCTGGCTCAAGGTCAGCAACCACACTATCTGGGTTGTCCGGGACATCCAGATCTTTCTGGTATAATTCCTCTGTGTATTCTTGCCACCTCTTCTTGATGTCTTCTGCTTCTGTGAGGTCTCTACTATTTTTGTCCTTTATCATGTCCATCTTTGCACAAAATTTTCCTTTAATATCTCCTATTTTCTTGAACAGATCTCTGGTTTTTCCCTTTCTATTATTTTCCTCTATTTCTTTGCACTGTTCATTTAAGAAGGCCCTCTTGTCTCTCCTTGCTATTCTTTGGAAGTCTGCATTCCATTTTCTGTCACTTTCCCTCTCTCTCTTGCATTTTGTTTCCCTTCTCTTCTCTCCTATTTGTAAGGCCTCGTTGGACAGCCACTTTGCTTTCTTGCATTTCCTTTTCTTTGGGATGGTTTTTGTTGCTGCCTCCTGTACAATGTTACGAGCCTCCATCCATAGTTCTTCAGGCACTCTGTCCACCAAATCTAGTTCCTTAAATCTGTTCTTCACTTCCACTGTGTATTCATAAGGGATTTGGTTTAGATTATACCTGACTAGCCCAGTGGTTTTTCCTACTTTCTTCAGTTTAAGCTTGAGTTTTGCTATAAGAAGCTGATGATCCGAGCCACAATCAGCTCCAGGTCTTGTTTTTGCTGACTGTATAGAGCTTCTCCATCTTTGGCTGCAGAGAACATAATCAATCTGATTTCGGTATTGCCCATCTGGTGATGTCCATGTGTAGAGTCGCCTCTTGTGTTGTTGGAAAAGAGTGTTTGTGTTTGTTCTCTTGACAAAACTCTATTAGCCTTTGCCCTGCTTCGTTTTGAACTCCAAGGCCAAACTTCCCTGTTGTTCCTTTTATCTCTTGACTCCCTACTTTAGCATTCCAATCCCCTATAATGAGAAGAACATCTTTCTTTGGTGTCAGTTCTAGAAGGTGTTGTAAGTCTTCATAGAATTGGTCAATTTCAGCCTCTTCAGCATCGGTGGTTGGTGCATAAACTTGGATTACTGTGATGTTGAAAGGTCTGCCTTGGATTCGTATTGAAATCATTCTATCATTTTTGAGATTGTATCCCAGTACAGCTTTTCCCACTCTTTTGTTGACTATGAGGGCTACTCCATTTCTTCTACGGGATTCTTTTCCACAATAGTAGATATGGTAATCGTCTGAATTGAATTCGCCCATTCCCATCCATTTTAGTTCACTGACGCCCAGGATGTCAATGTTTATTCTTGCCATCTCCTGTTTGACCACATCCAGTTTACCAAGGTTCATAGATCTTACATTCCAGGTTCCAATGCAGTATTTTTCTTTGCAGCATCAGACTTTCCTATCAGTTCCACGCACGTCCACAGCTGAGCGTCCTTTCGGCTTTGGGCCAACCACTTCATTAGCTCTGGAGCTACTTGTACTTGTCCTCCACTCTTCCTCAGTAGCATGTTGGACGCCTTCCGACCTGAGGGGCTCATCTTCCAGCGTCATATCTTTTAGCCTTTTGTTTCTGTTCATGGGGTTTTCTTGGCAAAGATACTGGAGTGGCTTGCCAGTTCCTGCTCCAGGTGGATCGCGTTTAGTCAGAACTCTCCACTATGACCTGTCCGTCTTGGGTGTCCCTGCATGGCATAGCCCATAGCTTCTCTGAATTACTCAAGCCCCTTCACCATGACAAGGCAGCAATCCGTGAAGGAGTGTGTCATTTAGCCCAAGGCAAACTACCTTCTCTGAGTAATTTTCTTTTATCAGCAGTAAGTAGAAAATAATACTAACCAACCTTAGAAGTTTGTTGTAAGGATGACAAGGTAATACATGAGCTGTTTTGAACACCTGAAAGTGCCCTGGTGGGCATTAATGTAGTGCCATCGTTGAAAACATTATACTGAATGTACTATTATTGACCACAACTTTACATTGTTCCATGTTCAGTTTGCTATTCACTGTAAACCCTAGGTTGTGAAATGGGCCATTTTGCTTATGTCAAGTCATATGTTATAACTGGCAAAATTGCCAGAAGTATGAAAGCTTATTTGAAACAGTGAGAGAATGGTAGTGTACATCTAACAGATTAAAAATGCAATTGTCAGGTGAGAGCCATGAACAATCCTCATCTCTTTTTTTTAACAATCTTGAAAAATGGAAAGTTTCCTTTCTGCTTCCCTTTGGAGGTGAAAGGAAAGAAAGATTTGCATCTCTTTAACTGTTGCTAATGTATTAGTGATGCTTTGGAAGGTGGTGTGTTGTTGTTGGTATTTTTTTTTAAAGCTCTTTCAAAACATTGTTGATGAGTTATGTCAAGTTAGCAACAATGAAAAAGGAATAGAAAATGTTGTTTCCCTTCCCCTCCAAAGGTGAGTGGAGAAGAAGCTTCCAGATTTTCAGAATCATTAAGCAGATTCACCAAAGGAATAGCAAGTCAGTTGCTTAGCAATCCTGAGAAATCTTTCCCTTTAAAGGGAAAACAGATTGTGCTAAACAGGGTCACTTGAGGTTGCATGTGGATGCAGTAACATACCGCACCTAAAAATGACTCAGTTTAGTATAATCAAGACTTATCTAGGCTGGGATAATTTGATCGTCTAGTCACACCCTCACTGAGCAATCCAGCCAGCTCATATATCTAGTACCATGATGGAAATTTCTTCCATACTTCTTGACCATTCTTACAGAAT
The DNA here is from genome assembly GCA_037013535.1 of Intellagama lesueurii. NCBI lineage: Eukaryota > Metazoa > Chordata > Lepidosauria > Squamata > Agamidae > Intellagama > Intellagama lesueurii. The sequence goes on along the minus strand of JBAJHW010000003.1, from coordinate 48,639,069 downwards.
TTGATACAAATGAAATTATTTTCAGAAAACTGTGGATGTGGGATTCTCATGCTGACCTTCATTATGAAATGGACAAGAGTATGTGCATCTTGGCTTTTAATATGTTTTATCTCTTCTGTAGGATGCAACTCCCTTGGCTTCTGATAAAGTCTAAGGGGAGATGCCTTCACACAACTACTCCCATGTGGCTTTTCAAGACAATAAAGCAAAATGTAGAGATAGAGAAGAAATTTGTCTTATTCACATTTTAGTGAGATATCACCTAGTTTTGTACTTTGGAACCATCACCTGAATTGAGAGTCAAACATACTTAAAATTTGCACATCTTCATATTTTGTAATGTTTTTTTTCTGGTTTTAAAAAGTGTGCAAAAGGTAGACATTAGGGAAAAGAGCACCCAAAAATGCTTTCTGGTTTTGGGATATAGTTTTAAAATCACTAGGAAAATTCCTTTAAAGGAGCATATTAGGCAAATTTGTATATAAACACACACAGATTAAGAGAAATTTGCTGACAAATAACTATCAATGTTTATGGAAAATTATAATTGTAAAAATTCAGGATGAACAAAAACTAAGATCAGGAAAAAAGTATCAAAGTTTGGGATGATCCTAATTTAAGATTTGAAAAATAGAAAGCTGAGAGGAAGTTAACAGATTCATTCATGCCCACCATGATTTACTGATTCATGTGGAACAATAGTAAGCTGCAGAAAAATGAGGGTGCAAGCAACAGAAAAGGTACAGCACATAAAAGTTACTTTTTAGACTACAAAACCCATTGGATACAGAAGCCTGGGTGCGGTGGTCCAAAAAGAAACTTCTCATATTATGAGAGAAAGAAAACACACACCATCCTCAGTCACCTCACAATGATAAAGTAACCTAAGAAACATTCCAAAAGAAATTCTAAAGTGCCCTAAGAAAGAAACAGAGAAAATGAAAACTCTTAAAGAAAGGAACTGAAGTTGTAGGGGGCGGATAGGTGGACAGATTTCAGCAGCAATAAAAATATTAAGTATTATGCTCAGTCTTTCTCCCTTTTCTTTCTTCCATTGTCTGTCCATCCCCCCTCCTCCTCTCTCCCTTTCTTGTACCTCACATTTCATTTACACCTTATTTATGACTTATTTTGCATCACTTAATTGGCTTCTTTAGTGTTGCTTTGAAAACTGATGTGGGAAGTTGGGGGTGGGTAGGATGCTGAATGTAGGACTGATTGCAATGTGAGAACAAATGGAGGGGGAGAACATCCTAGCACTTAAATAATAAAAAAGTCTTCCTGCACTTGCTAGAGGGCACGCTGAGAATAAAAATAGCATGGCAGCAAATTGTGACAGAGATACAACACTCAGCCCTGTCACTAAAGGCTTGTTCTCATGACCCACTCAGCATGTGAAAGCTGCAGTTTACATCTCTGTTACAACAGACAGAATTGATCACATCTGTGCCAATATCGTGCAATGAAGTCTGGCTAGATAGTTTTTTGGCACACTCTCATGAGAGCTTAGAAAACTAACATTTTGGACTACAAATCCCAGAACCCTACAGCCAGCAGTACTCAGTTATGCAGACTGCAGTCCAGGACATTAACTTCCATGTTGAGGAGTGCTTGAAGAACCCATCTTTCAGAGAAGTGATTCACAGAGGTGGACCAAATGCTTTCTGAATCATTTTACACAGGGTGGGTGGGTCACTCTGCCACTGAAGTGATGTTAGATGGCAACTTCCACCAGCTCTGTTCAGTGGCATTTCAAATCCTTCCTCACACTTAAGGACAAGGTACATTCCTCTCCTTGCTAGCAAGGATAGCAAAGAATTTCCTGACCCTTCCAAAAGAATTCTCACATTAATGAGAATAGTGTGTTGCACAAAAATGCTGCCATTTGTACAAAACTGCTTTATTTTTTAACAAAAATGCACAATTTGCAGGTTGCCCAATTGCCCAACACTAGGCTAACTGTTGCTTTAAGAATTTTAAAGCACTAGATGGGTTCTTCTCATCCTTCTGTATAATCATCTGGTCCTTCTGTGCTTGCTCAATGTTTGTGCCTCATCATAGCTTCAATAACTAATTAAGACTGCATGAAACATAGGGGCATAAGTAGATGATGGAAATGGCACTCATTAAGTCTTCAAACTGCATTAATAAAATAATAATATTATGCATAGGAAGTTTCTATCTAATTCTTAGAGAATACATAAGTCTGGAAATACCAGGAATTGAACCTGGGAACCTTTGAATGCAGAGCCTGTGCTCAAACACAGATATAAGACCCTTCCCCAAAATTACTGCACTAGGATACTACAGTGTTGTCATTAAACAGCACTATGGCCAGAATCCTGTTGGATTGTCCTTATGTCAAGGATAATTTCCACATTGAGGAAGAACAAGGCCTATAATAATTAGCAGCCATATTTGACAGGTGTGCAAAATGCTGAATCATGCAGAATGTGTATTAAATGAAGTAGTGTCTGGGGTGATGCAATGTCCTCACTGATTGGCTATATGTAAATGTGCATGTGTATAACTGTGTGGACATGTGGAGAAGATGTAGGATCTCTTCTGATGAATGCCATGCTGTCATGGTGCCGACTTGTACTGCTAAAACTTCTGTATATATTGTAAATATACTTGGTGTTGGAAGAAGCTGTCTTTGTCTGTGTGATTCAACTGGACTGGCTGGACTGGGACAAAACTCTGCTAATTTATACCAACATCTTATATACAAGTGGGTTTTGCCATTTTCAGGGGTCTCTGTCTCGTTGCACAACTAATCATGTGACCAGCTGTGCATTTGGTTGCAGTGCAGACACCTCATAAAGTAGTTAAAAGATCTTGCATGACTGCTGTTTTGTGTGGGATATGAGACTATAGCTGCCACATCTGGTAGCAGAACCAGATGACAGGCTTATGAAGGAAGGCGTCCATGTATCCCTTCTTTAAAATGTTTACAGTCCCCTTAACTTTTCTAGCATGTATGGTTATTGGAATGAAAGGGGGGGGGAGGAGAAGCTAGGATAGTGAGCAGACATTTAGATGAAGCAGATTCACACATATATCAGGCCTTGGCTTAAAAACAGAACTACTGAACACCGTGTTAGGAGCTCTGTACAAGTCTCATAGTTATTACTTGCTAGGTTGCCTCTTGAGTGCTAAATTAGAACTCACTCAGCTAGAACTGTTGCAGTGATACCTCTTCAGGGTTTGCAGGCCCAGATACTTGAAGTACATTACATACTTTCCCATAGACTCGTGCTTTCATGTGGCTCCGTATTAGAACAGCATGAAATCATCTGTTATGTGTTCACTTCAGTTCCATCTAACCTTACACATTAATCTTCAGCTATGCTTAGGTTTAATCAGTACCGCTACACTTTAGACTGGAGTCTTATGCAGCTGCCACAATTCAGCAGAAAATGAACAGGTAACACTTACATACAGCCTGAATCTGGACTTTGCACAAATCTGATTGATCTGCTGCCAAAATTTTGCAGAAGGATACACACTGACTTTGTTCTGTTTTGCTATGATTTCTTCCCAAGTGATGTATAGGAATTCTTCCTGAAAGTCTCCACCCGTAAACCTGACAGTTTCTCCTGAAATGATTTCAGGCCATAAATAGATGTGACTTAGAGTGGGACTTCTCCTTATGATGGCTGGATCCTAATTTTCTTTTTAGAGACAGTTCTCATTCATGAGATTGAACAGGGGCTTCTCACCCCGCTGCTTCCCTCCCTCTTTAGCTCATTTATAGTCTTCCTTCTGTGATCCTGAAAATACATTCTTGGTCAAGATATCCCTAGATATGGTGTGAGTAGAAACCAGCAACTACATTTGCAGTAACATCTTAGCAGAAAAGTCTCCCTCATATTGAATGGAGGAGCAATTTAGGATCTTTAAAGCAAAAGAGTCTCATCTTCCTCTTTCTTGCCACATGTAATTTGGGATGAAACCTACTTTTATTGAAATAAAACCTGCTGCACTTGGTGGAAAGATGCTTGCCTTAAAACCAAATCTGTATCAGAGCTTGCAAAAGTTACTCTTTTTTTGTACTTTTACTCCTAAAGTCCTGCAGTCAGAATGGCTAGGGCCTTAAGGAATTTTGGGAGTTGTGGTCCAAAAATCATTTTTATAAGCTTTGGTCTGCATGACATTTTACATTACAGGTGCAAGGCAGAATACTTGGGAAGCAAAGTAATACTGAGAAATTTTCTTTCAAGTAAAGGTGACTTGAACTGGCAACAAGTGGGCTTAGACTGTCTCTCTATAAACTTCCTGGACTACATCAGCACCCTTTCCTGGGTATTAAAGGCTTTTCCATCTGAAAGAAAGGTGATTAATACAGGATTTCACAACCCTTTCAACACCTGAACATGTGACTTGTTTATATCAACCTCAAACAATATTTATTTAACGATTTAGTCTTGCAATCTCTGCAAAGCCTTTTTAGTATTGTCCTATTCTGTTCCCATTGTCATTTCCCCTATGTTCATATTTTTCATTTTCCTTTCTTCGTTTTGTTCCTTTATATTATCCTAAAATAATATTTTTTTTAAATAGCACAGGATGGAATTTACAAAACCATGTGCAAATAGGGAGGGTGGCATCACCAGTCTTTAAGAACTAGAAATGGGCATGAACCAAACTATGACCCTGAAAAAAAGAAACCACAAACTGGGATGAAACAAAACAAATCACTGAACTTTTTTTTTTGGCCTGGTGCATTGTTTTGCTTCAGTCCTCCCCTCCCCCTGCTCCTGCCACCTCCTCTTCCTCCTCTGCCACCGCCACCATCTTTAGAGACAGTGGCCCAGCTTACCTTCCAGGAGCCAGGCCTGTAATCTCTATGCATGCGCCAGTTTATCACCTAATAGGCCAGCACATGCACAGAAACAGTAGCCTGACGTCACTTCCGGGAGCTGAGCCTGTTGCCTCTGCACAGGTGCCAGCCTATCGCATGCTTAGAAACAGCAGGGCTGAGTCATGGAAGTGACACCCGGCTGCTGTCTCTGAAGATGGTTACAGCAGAAGAGGTAGAGGAGGCGGTGGCAGGAGCAGGTAGGGAGATGATGGGGGAGGGGGCAGGGGGAGTGGACTTTAGGTTCTCATTCCCCAGGCACAACCCCCCCCCCAAAAAATCACAAACTGGGTCATTTTTTCTGAGGTTCAGGGGTGATTCTGGGTTCCTGGGTAGCTACGAACCACCCCGATTCGTCATTTTTCTGGTTCGTGCCCATCTCCATTTAGAACAACAGCATTTGGCAGAAGGTTCAGGTTAAATAATAGGATATTCCTGACCTTTCTGCAGAAGCCCATAGTTGCAGTGAAGCCTTGCTTTGTGAGAAATATTGTTTGTTTATCATAAGTGTATCTATTATTCACATGTATAACCATTTCTCCAAATGAGCTTCAAATGAGTTTAAATGAGCATACATAGCTGTCCTCCTCCTTGCTTCATCCTTAGAAAAGCCCTGTGAGGTAGGCTAGGCTACGAGAGGATATTACTAGCCATGCCATCCAGGGAGTCTTGGGACTTGAATATTTACCCCTCAAATCACACTCTGCCAGCCATTATAATGTATTGGCTTCCAATGAATGAAAATTTCTAAGGGCAGTGATTGAGGATTGACGTTAAAATATCCAATGTGCATTTGTTGTTGCCCTCGGTGTGTAGAAAACAGTATTTAGGAATTCTGAGCAGCCTCAGGAACATAGGAATTGAGGGAGTGACTCTTTTACCCTCTTTTCTCGTCAAATGCCAGTAAAAATATTCTCTGTAATGATGAAGAGAAGCTCCCATCGGTACCAAGGTGACACTTTCCTTGAAATGCAAATGCTAGCTTCAGAGAAGCAATTTCTGTCAGGACTTTGTGGCAGGAAGAGAAAGGCTTAACACCCCTCCAGAGTCCCAAGGCTGCTCCTGCTTCCCCACAGCTGCTATTTACATAACATAATAAAAACCATGTACCTGATCAGCATTCACATGATTCATGTAGTCTTGTTTCACACTTAGTCTCAGCCTCGAGTATCAAGTATCAAGCTGATATTTACACCTCACTTCTCTAAATACAAGCTAAGCACTCTAGCACTATACCATGCTACTTCTTATTCTTTGCTTTCAGGGAAGGCCCTACATTAGACAGACTGATTTGATCAGCTAATTGGCAGATGATCTCCCCCTCAGTTGTCTTCCTTCAACCCCCCGCCCCCTGTATAAACCCCATAGTTTATCCTGGGGGGCCCTAAATTACCCTATTGCCTCCAGTGCAGTGGAGGATCATGCCCTCATCACCAGTGTTCAAGTAAGATTCAGTTGCCAAACTATTCAGCTGCTCTGTGCAATTGGTGAAAGGCAACATATCGTCCCTTGCTTTGAGAACCTGTGTAATCAACACATGGCATTAATTGTCACAAGGTTTGGTGATGATCATTAGCATGAACAGGTTGCAAACAAACATCAGTGTATGTTACATTAGTTCTATTCCAGTGTTCAGAAAAGGGTGAATCTGAATACTGGAGCAGGAAGAAAGTTCTACCCCAGTCCCTGCTTGTTGCTTTCTCAACATGGACAGTCTGAGGTGCAGTTAGTCAGCTAAGCAGTCAGGAACCCTATTTTCTGTGGGTCCTGAAATGTATGGAGAAGCTCCTTGTGTCACAGAAACTTTCCTGTTCAGACAGTCTCTGTCCCAGTCCATGGAGACAGGGACAATCAGGGGGTGCAGCTGCAGCTCTTCCTGCTCAGGCATTCATATTAGCTTTTTGTCGAACACCTGAGTCTCAGATTATTAGAAGCTGATGACTGACAACTGAGATTGCTCCTCACCATTGGTGTCCTCATGCTTCTGAGATACAGCCGACTAAGCAATGAGGGAAACAAAATTCTACACCAGACAGACTTTCGCTATGACCCAACAAAGCAGCTCATTTTTGAGATCAATTTTCCATGTGCTGTTTTCTGTATACCTGATTGTGCATTGTCAAGCAAGTCAGAAACACGGGATGTCCATTAATCAGATGATGAGTGCTAATTTAAACAATACCATAGTAAGACACTGAAAGATGAGCACTATTGTTTTGGTCAGGGACTGGATTACACAACATAACTGAAAACAAGAAGCTTTTCTATGAATCTCTTGCCTGGAACTTTACATATACAAGGAAAATAAAAGGGATCAGCTGAGCAAACTATAACATTAATTGGGATGCTAGAGAATAAACTGAAATGAGGGTGGAAGCAAGAAGAGGAACAAAGCTTTTTCCTCCTGGTAAAACATATGACAAAACATCAAGGAAAGTTGAATAAGTCCATTCTTGGCCATTTTATTTGTAAAGATTAAGTGGAGATCTAAGACTTACATCATGCTGAGCTGATGCCTTGCTGTTTGCAGGATGGCTATTCCTACCGATTTCAAAGGACTAAATTGTCAAAATAGTCTGGTGGATGTGTGAACTCTAATCATTTCTGTACCGATTACAGCGCCCTTCTATTTGAAATGGATTTTTGAATTGGAGGGGCTGGAATTGTGTCTTCAACCCTCACTTGATTGTTTGCAAATATTACAAATGCCGTTGGATTGAGGCAAAATGCTAATGGCTCCAGGCAGCATAATGGCCTTGCAGGCAGTTTTTCCAGAGGACTATATGTACTGGCCAATAAGTTTTGCTGTAAAATATGCTCTGCTAAATGGTGTTATCAGGAGGTGACAGTGCAGCCTAACTTCTCCAATGAAGAAGTGACAATGCTGGTACTTTTGTTTGCATTAGTAATTTCGAAGCAGAACAGCACCATCTGGGAGCCATGAGACAACTGCGTTTCACATTACTTTCTCCCCTGTAAATGGCTTTCTGAAACAACTTTCAAAACTTAATGGAGGGAAAAAAACCCAACTTAGATGTGGAGACTTTAGAGAAAGGGTTTAATATCAGCCATAACATGACAAGGCTGAACTCAAGAACCTGTTTCACTGCTTGGCATGAGAATATATAAAATAATAATCCTGGGATGTTGTGTGAGTTATTCTGAGCATATTATTTCTGTTTACAAATGAGTTACTACAAACAGGCTTTGCCAGAGGGGCAACATCCATTCCTTCAGAGTGTAGAGCCAAAGCATAAGACCTAAGAGCAGGCTTCTATGATCTCATGGGGGTAGACCTTTCATTAGCGATTGCAAAATGAAGTGTGACTGTCCACAACGGATCAGGAAATAGATCTTGGTGTGCTGGTGGACAGCTCGATGAAAGTGTCAACCCAGTGTGCGGCAGCAGTGAAGAAGGCCAATTCCATGCTAGGTCTCATTAAAAAGGGGATTGAAAATAAAACAGCCAACATTATAATGCCATTGTACAAAACGCTGGTAAGGCCACACCTGGAGTATTGCGTACAGTTCTGGTCGCCGCACCTCAAAAAAGACATAATGGAACTAGAAAAGGTGCAGAAGAGAGCGAGTAAAATGATGACTGGGCTGCGGTGCCTCCCTTATGAGGAAAGGCTACAGCGTTTGGGGCTCTTTAGTCCAGAGAAAAGGCAGCTGAAGGGGGACATGATTGAGATGTATAAAATTATGCAGGGGATGGATAAAGTGGATAGAGCTCTTTTCCCTCTCACGCAATACTAGAACCAGGAGACATCCACTCCAATTGAGTCTTGGGAGAGTGAGAACAGACAAAAGAATTTTTTTCTTTACCCAGTGTGTTGTTAGTCTGTGGAACTCCTTGCCACAGGATATGGTGATGGCATCTGGCCTAGATGCCTTTAAAAGGGGATTTGACAGATGTCTGGAAGAAAAGTCCATCACAGGTTACAAGCCATGATGGGGATGTATAATCTCTAGGCATAAAAGGAAGGTACTTCCAAATGCCAGATGCAGAGGAGTGGTATCAGGAGACAGGTATCTAGTTGTCTCATGTGCTCTCAGAGGCATCTGGTGGGGCCACTGTGAGATACAGGAAGCTGGACTAGATGGGCCCGTGGCCTGGTCTAGCAGGGCTCTTCCTATGTTTTTATGTTCTTATGTTCTTATGACTGGCAGACAGATATGTTAAAAGGCTAATGTGTGACTTCTAGCAACAGTTCTACAGCATGCACTCATACAGTGTGCTTCTAGGTCAATGTGCTTGTGGTCTTGAGATGTGCAGAAATTGACCAAATTGTGGTGTTTGTTCCTGTTTTCAAGGTCTACTACACTTGCAAAATTAATGGTGCTGTATAACTTCCCAGGTCATAGTTGCTTCTGTTCCCCTTTCCTCTCATTCATGGGATTCTTTTTTTAAAAAAAAACTGAGATCCATAAATGCACAGATAATGTCAGAGACCTGGGAACCAAGTGGATCAGAATGTCTCTAAAAGAGTACAGGTTAATCCACATCTGCATGTCTTTTTTTTTGGGGGGGGGGATATGTTAAATCAGGGGCTTACAGACTCTGAAAATATCTTGAAGCATGCCTAGAAACAGTGTGTCCTGAAACCATGAGAACGAAGCCTCAAAAGTTAGGCAGATTGGCTTCATCCTATTCCTTGATATTTCAGATCCAAGGTCTGATAACTGGAGAATGGGCCCCACAACATGGCTCTCAAAGCCAAAGCTTAAGACTTGGCAACCTTAAGACTTGTACCTATCTAGGATAAAAGCAGGCCTTTGATATCAGAGGACATACTTCTCAAATATAGAATTTCTCTCATTTTCTCTCTCTGTCTATCCCACCTGGAAATGTTAGCTAGCAGGTACTGTAGTTTTTAAAAGAAAGCAAACAATGGTTCTTACTTGCATTAGAATCTTTTTATTATTTCTCTCCTACTGGAGGTTGGATGTTATTACAGCCTCTTTGACTTTGGACACAGCGACTCTAAACTATGATGCTGTGTTGCATCCAGAGCAGTCTCCAAGAAGCTCTTTTCCCCCTGCTCTTCTTTTCTCACTTATTTTCCTGGAGTGATGAACTGTGGTACTCTATACTTTTTATTTGTCATTATTTGACAAAAGTCATGTAATGATGAGGTACATTAGAACAGTAATCACTGAACTGTATCCTGATAACCCCTGTGGTTCCTTGGAAGATTATTGTGGTTTTGTACTGCCTGTTTTAAGAAATCCATAGTGAGAGGAAATCACAGAAAACATCTCATTCAACCCTGAGTTCCAAAGTGATGTGACCCATCTGAAACCAAGTCCTTTCTTCACTTGACATTTTCCCCCTCACGTCACTGACCTCAGTTTACCAGTTTTGCACTTCCTCATGCCAATGAAATGCAAGCCACTTCTTTCATGCCTACTATTTTTTAAAATCATGTAAGAGAGCTAATTTCCATAGCTAGCTGCAGGTGGGGAGTTTGATTCCCCACTGTGCCTCCTGTAAGAAGAGCCAGACGATATAACTTTGGGCAAACCGTATTGCCCCTGAAGTGACCCAGAAGAAGGAAGTGGGAAAGCACTTCTGTGTACTCTATGTACCTAGAAAACCCCCAAAATGGTCACCATAAATTGGAATCAACTTGATGGCATACAGTTTTTATCACCTGACAGTTGTCAGGAGCCTTGTGGTGCAGTGGCTAACCTGCAGTACTGCAGGGAAGACTCTGCTCATGACCTGAGTTCAATCCCTGGCTCAAGTAGCTGGCTAGATGTTGACTCGGCCTTTGATTCTTCTGTGATCGAAAAATTGAGTACCCAGATGACTGGAGGGGGGTGTATAGCCTGCATAATTAGACTGTAGACTACCCAGAAAGTGTTTTAAGTGCTATGGGGTGCATACAAGCATTACACTTTTTTGCTTTATTAATTATCACATTAGTCGACTGTCTATGCAACACACTACAAAGACTTCCAAATTTTGCTGGCTTGTTTACATTGTCTTAGCTGCTGCAATAATTCCATTTGGGTTGATATTGACTGAGTTATCTTAACTTTATATTTTCGGGATCTGCTTCTTTCTGCAAATTGAAAATATTTTTTTAGCAAAAATAAAGCCTAACTACCCTGATATAATACAATCACATTAGAGATTATTATGAGAGACACTACCAATGTTCTTCGTTACGGTTTGATCTCAGTTAAGAATTTCCACTCACTAACCTCAGGCTAGGCTGTACATTGTGAGCATTAGCTGTTTCACTGCTTGTCCTCCTGTAATTTCTGAATGGAACTGGCAGAAGATCTCCCGAGGTTTCCACAATGCTGATACTGCTTTTGGACTAGCATTGTCTATTTGTATGTCCACTTGCTTGCTCTCTGTTCAAGCTATATATTTGTAAATAGATAGTGACAAAGCAATAGACATAGTTAAGCTTCCCAGGAACTTCTCACTGCCACTCAGAGAAACCAGAAGTAACAATAAAACATAATATTACCCGTGTGCTCCTTAGCATATTTACTCAGAAGTATATCCTACTGAAGTTAGGATACTGAAGTATATCCTTCACTAGTCAGTGTGTGTAAGATGGCAATCTAAGTTCTAGTTCTGTGAAGTGCAATGAAGAGTTTAATGGAGCAAAAGATGCCGGGTATTTCCCACAACATCATTTGGTATAGTTATACTACATGGATGCACTATTTAGCAACAGCCAATTAGAGATAATATTGGAAATTTAAATACACATTTGCAATCTATCCTCCATGCCTTCATTTACCAGTAGATCCAATCCAGTTCAATATTTCTCCTTTTCCAGGCCCATGGTCCCCAAGGACTCCCAAGTATTTGTGTCTGATGCAGTTTTGCTGGTCCTTCTAATCCTCTGACACATGTGGAGTCAGTTCCCTCTTGCCTGAGGGTCTTATTGCTCAGAACAAAGTGGACTACACTGGGAAAAACATGCACCTTGCTTTGCTTTGGGGACAAGCAACTATTGCTTGAGGGAATAAATAATTCAAGGAAAAAATATTTTCAGCCCCTTCAATTCCAGGTAAGAAGCATCCATTTAGGTACTATTATAGTTGTACTTTTTTTTTAAAAAAAAAGGGGGAAGCATTCTCTATGGTTCATTAAATCTGTTTTCATCCCCTGCATATTTGAGATACACTTTATTGCACAGACTCTGGTAGCAAGCAAATTCATTTCAACCAGCAGTTTTGATGAAGACTGTGATCAGTAACTTGGATGTCACTCAGAACTTGGATGTCGTTGCCTAAAGTCTAATTCCAGATTTCCCAGTTTGAATGTCTAAATCATCTGCCAATTAGTTATCAAAATAATTAGGTAAAGGTAAAGGTTCCCCTGGACATTTAGTCCAGTCGTGTCCGACTCTAGGGCGCGGTGCTCATCCCTGTTTCCAAGCCATAGAGCCAGCGTTTGTCCGAAGACAGTTTCCGTGGTTACTAGAGCATTAAAATTAGCTCCTATATTCAGTGTATTAAATTTTCCTGAACAACGTCTGCAAATGTCCCCATTGTTTTGGAAAGGTAATTATTTTCATTCATGTGCATTTGCAAAAAATGTCTATGCTTCAATATCATGACAAGCCACGGCTCATCCTGATGGGACTGAACTATGGCTTAGTGGTTTAGGTTGTGGAGCTGGAAGATGGGAGTTCAATTCCCTACTGTGCCTCCTAGACAAGGGCTAGACTTGATTATCCATAGGGTCCCTTCCAGCTCTGCAGTTCTAAGTCTAACTAGCAAGTCTCAGGTTTATGTGTTTCCTCTCTTCTCTCCTTCATTTTGGTTTCAAGGAGGAATTCAGAAGCTTTGCTTCTGCTGTTGATCAGATGTGGCTTCCTGAGTTGTCCAATCCTACCTCGCTAACTCTAGTCAGTCTCAACAATGGTTTAAATGAAATAAACTATACTCAAGCTACATCATGCTTCAGCAAACTACAGTTGTAATTAACCACAGTTTAAAGTATTGATGTAATGCTAATTTGTGGTCAAATGAAATTAAAAATGAAAGCTCTCCTAGGCTTTTGCCAATCTGACAAATCATGGTTTATCTTACTGGCTAAGTTCAGCCAGTCTGTTATGTCATATGATCTTCTGATTTATTTGAAAGCCAACATAAAGCACATATGAAACAAAGCACTGAATGTCTTCTGTACGATTTTAATGCACTAGAATACAATTCATAGAATTACTTCAGTATGTCCTCTACGTTAGAGTGTATCTGGGAATTGTATACCTCCTTTTCAGCTGATCGGGCTGCTATTCTGCCAGAAGTAAGAGCAAATACGAGAATCACTTGTGCTGCTGTTTATGGTGATGACCACTATCTTAGATTACTTATTGGAGGACAGGAATGCCCACAGCTGAGCACAACAGTTAGTTATGTTCCATCAATAACAATCCTAATAAGGCTTTCAAGGTAATTGAGATATCTAAGGAGTGGTTTTACCGATCCCACTTCCCCAGTTTCCATGGCCAAGTGGAGATTCAAACCCTGGCCTCCAGAGTCCTAGTCCACCACTCCATCCACCACACCACACTTCAGTGCAATGGCAGGAACTGCTATATCCTTCACATTGTGCATGTTGGCTTTCCAGGTATTTGGCTGGCCACTTCGAGAAATAGGACATGAAGCAAAATTAACCATTTGTCAGATTTGCAGGCTTCTTCTTATATTCACATGCAGCTGTCAGTGGCTATATTCATACACACAGGCAAACTATCTGGTATTTGGAAGTATGTGGACAGCAATTATTTCCGTTGCACTTTTGGTAGATTCCTGTATTTCCTATGCTTAGTAGGATACTAGATGTATAAAACCCACCCAGTTCATAACATCCGTTCTATTTACCAGCACTCTGTCACACTCTCGAGGGACCAAGAACCTATGGCAGGGCTATCCTTTTAAAAGCGAGGGTGAACATGAAATTAAACTGCCCCCAGCCCAAACACTTTCTTTTGCTTTCTCTGTGATTGCCACTCATTCCAGGGATGGGGAGTAAAATACTGCTTTCAGAGAAACTGTTGAGGTGGGAGTTAAGCTTGTCTTTGACTTCTGATACTGGAGGACTTGGCCTCACTGATAAAGAACAGCAAGGAGCAAGCAGGAGTATCTGTGAAGAGTATGCAGAAGTCCAACTCACCCTCCTAACCTGTGATCTTCATATGCATTCTTTTCCCACCCCATAATCGGGCTTTATATTGATGGACATTTTTGCTAAGGATGCTTTCAAAATTGTCTTTATACAAATTTCTTTCCAGGTTCTGGAATTCCAAGTGACTTGGTGTTGTCTCTAAGAGGAAGGTACAAGGAATTATCCAAGGATTCTCCATTATTTTGCTGTTTATTTCCAAACAAATTACAAAGCACCACCCAGTGTGGTTGTTCACACTTTCCAATGTTTTCTGTTCATTTTAGTTTCCCCATCATGGCGACAGATATTAACACTGCCAAAAAAGCAGTCTTGATTTGCCTGCACCAAAATAAGTTTTTAGTGGTAGTTTACCAATGTGCCAGAGCACACGTGGGCATCAGCAGAACACGGTAAGCAAATAAACCTGATGCAGTCATAATAACATTGCATCAAAATTGTCATTTATACATTGTTTTCTTTGCTCTGGCTCATTTCCTAGAATTTGTCTTGAATTATACTTATTTTAGATTATTAATTACATTTATCTCCTACATTTCCTCAGATGAGCTACAGATAGCATAAATGGCTGTTCTCTCCACTTTATTCTCACAAAAATTATGGATGTAGGGCAGCCTGTGAGTGGGATTGGCCCACACTTGCCAAATAAGTTTCCTGATTCAGTGAGGACTAGAAATGGCCACAAACCAGAAAAATGATGAATTGGTGTGGCTTGTGGTTCATGGCTACCCACAAACCATGAACCACCCACGAATCCCAGAAAACAAAATGGTTCATGGTACTTCTTTTCTGGTTCATGCCTGGGGAAGGGGAGCCTTAAACCTCCACCCCCTCTGCCACCTGCTTGCCCCCTTCCCATTGCCCCCTTCCCTCCTCTTCCTGGTCCTGCCGCCTCCTCTTCTTCATCCTCCTCCACCACCGTCTTTAGGGACAGTGGCCCAGCTTTCCTTCTGGAAGCTGGGATAGCTGTCTCTGTGCATGTGCCTGTCTATCAGTGGGGCAGTGGGAAGGGGCGGAGCATCCGTTTTGCCAAAAATGAAGCACTGAGCAGAAAAAAGTTCAGCATTTCATTTCAGCAAAATGGGATTCCTGAACCAACCTACAAATCAAACCATGAACCAGCCTGGTTTGTGGGGGTTTTCAGTTTGTAGTTCAGTTTATACTCCTCTCTAGATTAGAACCCTGATTTCGACTTCCAAAGCAAACAGCCTAACCACTACACCAAATTAGCTCTAACTAGTGTAGATATGCAGTAGTAATGGCAGAGATAAAAATATGAAGGAAGTGGACTGAAGGAAGTGAAAACTAAAGCAAAATCTGCACATTTCAACAGCTTGCTAGTTCCAGGAATAGCAAAAGGCAAGAGTAATGAAGGATGCCATAGGAAGAATCTTCTCATCCCTACCTTTTGCTATTGTAACAGAACTACAAAATGGAACCTTAGACTGAAAGGCTGAAGAACATTTGAGACAATAGCTTGGAGCATGCAACCAAAACACAAAGGAGTGAGAAGCTGCTTTTGTGACATCTCCCCACCCCTTATGCTTTCTGCAGCAGATACTTGCTGACATAGCTTGCCAAGCTATCTTTTAAAAACTCTCATCTATTTACGCAGCGGAAACTGCAAAGAAGGCAGATGTGCTCAATGCCTCTTTTACATCACTTCTTTCTGACAGCCAGGGGTTTCACCGAGGGTGAGTCATGCTTTCTCTTTCCCAACAGCACTTTCAATTTATAAAATAGGAACATTTTTTTTAAAAAAATACAGTCTTAGCAACTCCTTACCAGGATAGCCACAAGTTTTCCTCTGTTCTCTTGCTTTTTGAGTGACAAAGCTCTCACTGAGTTGTTGGATTTCACTAGATGATAGGCCAAGGATAGCTGTGCAGGATGGCAGGTTAAAAATGAACAACCAGCCAGACAACACCAACAATTTTTATTCATGTAAAGCTTTCAAGACAGAAGCTGGATTTCTCAGTTTGTTGCAAAATTGTGCCATATATTTTAGGTCAG
The DNA here is from genome assembly GCA_037013535.1 of Intellagama lesueurii. Lineage (NCBI taxonomy): Eukaryota > Metazoa > Chordata > Lepidosauria > Squamata > Agamidae > Intellagama > Intellagama lesueurii. The sequence goes on along the minus strand of JBAJHW010000003.1, from coordinate 48,623,032 downwards.
CAGAAAACACACATACACAGACACAAAGACCAGACAGTGATGGACTTAATTCCCAAAACATACAACAAATGGCATTAAAAAAGCAAAAGCATGCCACTTATATACTGCCCCCTAGCACTTAAAGCACTCTCTGGGCAGTTTACAGGTTAATTATTCAGGCTACACATCCCCCCCCCCCCCGCAAGCTAGGTACTCTTTTACCGACCTTGGAAGGATGGAAGGCTGAGTCAACCTTGAACCGGCTACCTGGGATTGAATCCTGGGTCATGAGCACAGTTTTGGCTGCAGTACAGCAGTTTAACCACTGTGCCACAAGGCTCATCAAATGGCATCAATACAGCAAATGGCATTACAAGGGACTCCATCAAAGGATAGCACATGGTTAAGAAGTGAAACTATTCCTAGCAACAACTGACCTCTCTGAAATTTGTTTGAACACCATGACCCAAGAGAAATCCTTACACAAACTATTTGCAATATTTATTCCCAGTGCCTAGTAGAAGCACTCAGCATGCAAACAAAGTGCATTCATATTCAGAATATGCATGCAGGATGCTTGGTTTACTTTGACCTAACAGAGTTGTTGATATAATAAATACACTTTAGAGTGTTTTGTTGTTATTATTGTTGGTGTTACACTAAAACTCTATTATATTATATTATATTATATTAATTATATTATATTATATTATATTAGTTCTACTACTAAAGATTGTGCTGCTGGAATTATGCTATTGCTAGTAGTATATGTTAAAACACACATACACCATATCTGCAGGAATACAATGCAATTACATTTGTTTCCCTCCATGTCTCTCATATAGGTACAAGCATTGTAACATTTGAATCATTGCTATTATTACATGGAAAATTGCCCATAAAAAGAAAATATAGGATGTTGCAAATAGCAGAAACAGATTGCATAAAATATCATCAAACAGTAATGATATATACACTATCCAGTGTTAAAGCTCAGGGCACTACTACTACTACTACTAGTAGTAGTAGTAGTAGTAGCAGCAGCAGCAGCAGCAGCAGCAGCAGCAGCAGCAGTTCTGGATAGCTCCGTGATTAGTTAGGAGTTTGATTGCTGGCCTAGGGCTGAACAGGTCTGGGCTGCATAAAACACATACAATAACATTAAACACACTGACCCCCTTTTGGAATGAAAGGACACAGTTTTACTGGTTACAGCAGCAGCTTTTCTGGCCCAGCATTGGGAATGGGTTCAGTGCACTGAGAAACCCAAATGCCTCCTGATACAACCACCACCAATCAGTGGTTTGCTGAGGGTCACCACCAGGGATGACAGTACCTTGGAGGCCACATGTGCATACGCCACTCCATGGCTCCCTGCCACCTGGGGAGAGAGCCAGGCGCAATGGCTGGGGAGCCTCTGAGTTCCCCACGTATATGCAGAGGAGATGAACTGGAGTGGAAACTGTGCCACTCCAGTCCACCTGCCCTGTGCAAAAAATAAGAATTTGCAGCTGGTCAATGGGAGGCCACCAGCACCATAGGCATCTTCCCATCATCCCCCACACCAGCAGCCAGCACAGAGCCATGCTGCCACCACCATCCCCTCTGGACATCCTGCACAATCAGGATCCATCCAGCCACTCCTCCAGCAGGGGCTGGACTCGATCCATAAGGTCCCTCCAGCTCTGCAGTTCTCAGAGTTGTTGTTGTTGTTGAAAAACTCCAGGCACAGTCAAAATTATAGAAACATTGACTGGTATTATATTACAGATACAAGTTTTAACCAAAAACCTAAGCATCTGTTAAATATCGATGCAGTATGTATGCTGTTCCTAATATTGCCGGGTTTTGTAGCTCTGATGGTGGTGTGATTTCTGAGATCTGCAACTGCTCATAGTACTGTGTGAAATTTCTTGATATTGTTCCCAAAGCCCCAATGACTACAGGGACCACTGAAATGTGTTTCTTCCAGAGGCGAGATGTTTCAATTGCCAGGTCTCTGTACTTTGTTAGTTTTTACAATTCTTTATTCTCAACTCTGGCATCCCCTGGAATTGCAATGTCTATTATTATTATTATTATTATTATTATTATTATTATTATTATTATTATTATTATTATTATTATTATTATTATTATTATTATTATTATTATTACTACTACTACTACTACTACTACTACTACTGTTGTTGTTGTTGCTGCTGCTGCTGCTGTTGCTGCTGCTGCTATCATCATCATCATCTCACTAGCATTTTCCAGACATTGTTTAAGGATGCTTAATGTGGGGCTTTTTGTGAGCCTTGAAATACATATAGTATATGAAAACTTTCAACTAATATAAGCTGAGATTCTTTATCTCAACACTGTACAACAATTTTTATTTAAAATGTATTACTTCATATTATGATACACAGGTTTCTCTGACCTCTTCACTTCTCTTTCATTTTTCTTATATGACGTTACTCCTGGCTCTCAAAGGAACCAGTTATTTGATAAGAGTGTATACAGGACATTTTTAAAAACAAAAATTACAAATAATAAATATGTGTTTCAAACTGAAATATTTATGCTATTTACAGTACTTCTGACCTTTGGAAGTGCTAGATCTGTTTTCAAATGTCGCACACACCATCCCTCTAAGAACAAGAAAAGAAGCACTGTAAAATGTAAATGACTTTCTCTGCCATGAGATCAATAGAATGCTTTAAGAATTCCATAGAAATGCCTTTTTGTTAGAAAATACTTTGTTGGGATGTCTTTAGGTGGTAGTCTAAACATATTTAAATGTTTTACTATGGCAAAAAAAGTGTTATTTCGGGCCCCAGAATGTTTTTTTTCTCCAAAGTAAAGAGTGGTAATTACTTTACACAGAAAATACTTCTGTTTCATGTGTATTTGCCAAAGTCAGTAACAAAGCAACCTGCACACTTTTCACACACCAACCTCGGTTCTCCAAGCCTGGAGATACCTGTGACTATTTTGAGATAGAGAATGCCAAAGATTGCGCAGACAGGCAACTCTTGTTCTGATCAAGATACATTATTGGAATTTAAAATAATTGATACTAAACACAGAAGCTACAGTGAGCCTATAGGTCTGGTTCTTATTGTGGTCTCTATAAAAGATACATCTTCACATGTTAAGCCATCTGTGTGATTGTTTCAGACACACCAACCCAACTCCTCTTTTGGAGTATTTTTGTTGACATGGTTGTGCTCACCTGAAATGTACTGGCAAGTGAAACTTTGCATGCTTGTAAATCCCTCTGTCGATTTTACTAAAACAGCAAAATAACTAAAATATCTTCTTTTGTTTTTGTTTTTGAATCATCCATGATAGACAGTGGGATTTACAAGCCTTGCTTCAGGCCTTGACTCAAATTAGGCAACTTCCAAACTGGCCTTTGATAAATCAGCATGAAAACCCAAATCTGGTTCCAGCTAGCAAATTAATTGTTAATAAATGTAAGTAACCAAAAAAAGGAATACTTCTGAGCTCTGGGGGGTTTTTTTACAAACATATTTGACCATAACAGTATAAAAATGCCCTGTTATTGAAAATGCACCTATGCAACATCAGGATCTGTTATATTGTTATTAATCCAGTTAAGCATATGTTTTAATCTAAAGTATCTTCCATCACTAAGTATATACACTCCTTTAGTTAAATTGTTTCTGTATAATTGTCTGGGGCTGCATGTATAATGACCCTCAATTTCGCTATTTCTGGGGCTGATGTAGTTAGTACCTATCAGAGTAAATTTAATTTGGAGAAAATAGTTCTATGATAATTTACAACTGGTAATTGCAACCAGGTACCTCCCTAATCTCTTGGGAGGAAAGCGATGACAAACCTAGACAGCATCTTAAAAAGCAGAGACATCAGCTTGCCGACAAAGGTCCGCATCGTCAAAGCTATGGTTTTTCCAGTAGTGATGTATGGAAGTGAGAGCTGGACCATAAAGAAAGCTGACCGCCGAAGAATTGATGCTTTTGAATTGTGGTGCTGGAGGAGACTCTTGAGAGTCCCCTGGACTGCAAAGAGAACAAACCTATCCATTTTGAAGGAAATCAACCCTGAGTGCTCACTGGAAGGACAGATCCTGAAGCTGAGGCTCCAATACTTTGGCCATCTCATGAGAAGAGAAGACTCCCTGGAAAAGCCCCTGATGTTGGGAAAGTGTGAAGGCAAGAGGAGAAGGGGACGACAGAGGACGAGATGGTTGGATAGTGTCATCGAAGCTACCAACATGAATTTGACCCAACTCCAGGAGGCAGTGGAAGACAGGAGGGCCTGGTGTGCTCTGGTCCATGGGGTCACGAAGAGTCAGACACGACTTAACGACTAAACAACAACAACCTCCCTAATCAGATGCCAATGTTTCCAAAGAATCCTGCAGAAAATGACAACACAGAATTCTCTTCTAAACTAAAAAAAACAACCAAAATGTGAAATGGGATGCTCAGAACTATTTCTAGTGGTCAGGGGCTTAATATATGCCCCACCAAAAGTACAAAATGTTGACCACTCAGCAACCCACTGTGAGGAATTCGTGCAACACTTTACATGTTGCTGGGAGAGGTTATCTGGAGTTTTGGGGTCTGGTGTCACCCAACTTTATCTCTCATCTAATTCCAAGGAAGCTGTCTTGGTTCTAAATCAGCGCTTGATATCAGAAATGGGCTGGATGAGGGCAAACAAACTGAAACTTACTCCAGACAATACAGAAGTGTTCTTGGTCAATCGGAAGGCAGATGAAGGAACAAGGATACAATACATGCTGAATCGGGTTATACTATCCCATAAAACTTGGGTTCGCAGCTTGGGTGTACTCCTGAATTCATCCCTGAGCCTGGATGCTTTTGCAACATTAAAACTGGCGTGCCAGCTGCACCTGTTCCTTGAGATATCTGATTTGGCTACAGTGACACATGCCTTAGTTACATCCCACCTGGATTACTGTAACACACTCGATGTGAGCTAGTTTGAAGACAGTTTGAAACTTCAGCTGGTTCAAAATACAGCAGCCAGATTACTGACTGGATCAGTTATACGGAGCATAGAAGATCCCTAATACAAGAACTGCACTGGCTACCAGTCCATTTCAGGGCCCAATTCAAAGTGCTGGTCATTACCTATAAAGTCCTATACAGATGGGTCCAGGCTACCAAAAGGATGGTATATCCCCACATGAATCTTCTTGGCATTTAAGATGATCAAAGGAGGCCCTCCTCTTGGTCCCATTGCCAGTGCAGGTATAACTGATGGGGACATGAGAGAGGGTCTTCTCTGTGGCAGCTCCCAGGTTATGGAATGCTCTCCCTCGGGAGATCAGGCTGGCTCCCTCATTAGTGAAATGAACATTCTGTGGAATATAAGGACACCTACTGGAGTAAAGCTGAATGACAGCCATGACACAAGTCTTAATCTGGCTAAGGAGCAGGTTGGATCATAAATACATCTGATTTGATATGCAACTGCAGAAACAGAAATCTGATGTGATTTGCTTACAAGAAACCCATATGAAAAAAGCGGATCAGAAATTGCTGGAATGTCCAAGGTTAGGAAAATTGTTTGCAGCTTCAGGCATAAATAAAAAGAAGAGAGGTGTGATTATGTATATAAAGAAAGAACTGGAGCCAAAATTATTTTTTTCCTCAGACAATGGAAGGACACTGATGGTGGAAATCCAAAGAGAATCAACAAAAATGTTAATTATAAACATTTATGTACCAAATGAAAACCAAGATAATTTTTTAAAACAATTACAACTAGATTTAACAAAGATTATAATTACTATTGTGTGATAGGAGACTTTAATGCTGTTTTTGACAAAAACCTAGATACAAAATCAGACAAAATAACAAAGAGAGAGAGAGAGAGAGAGAGAGAGAGAGAGAGAGAGAGAGAGAGAGAGAAACAATCTTAAGAAATTTTCTACAATTGGCAGAAGAATTAATATCATAGATGCCTGGAGGACGTGTTACCCAAACACAAAAGACTACACTTTTTATTCTAATAGACATAAATTGTGGTCAAGAATTTATGCATGTTGGATCTCAACAAGCCTAATGAAAGATATGGAGCAAATAGATATTTTGCCTAATACATTTGCAGACCACAATCCCATTTTATTACAATTGGGTAGTAAATCAAGAGAATTTAACTGGAGGCTCAATACTTCACATTTAAAGAATGAGGAGTTTATCAAGCAAATAAAAGAAGTCATGGACTTCTTCAAACAGAGCATGAGGCCAGAAACACCAATGACAATGGTTTGGGAGGCAAGTAAGGCATTTTTTAGAGGGGCAGCCATAAGATTTGCAACAAACAAAAAAGAGAAAGACAGAAAAAATATCAGATTTTGGAAAATAGATTAGCCTCAGATGAATTACAGTTGAAACAAAATCCATCAAACACAGAATTGAAAGAGAAGATAAAGTTAGTACGACACCAGATAAATATATTGCTTACTGAGGAAACTGCAAAGAAGCTTAAATTCGCAAAACACATTTTTTTTGAAAATGCAAACAAACCAGGGAGATGGTTAGCATATAAATTAAGGAAAGAGAAGGAGAAAACAACAATGCAAACACTGAAAGATGAAAAGGGGATTGAGAAATTAAAACAAGAAGAAATAAAGAAGATTGTAGAGGACTTCTATCGAAATTTATACAGTAAAAAGGAAGTAGATAAGGAATCTCAGAAAGAATATGTACTGAAATACAATAAAATGAAACTGACCAAAGATCAAATGCAATCTTTAAATTATCCTTTAACACTTACAAAAATTGTAGAAGCCCTCAAAAAGCAAAAAGAAAAAGGGAAATAGTCAGGCCCAGATGGACTTCCAGCTGAATATTACAAAGAATTGAAAGATGTATTGTTCAAACCATATAAGAAACTCTTGGAATTTATTGAAGAAAAGGGAGAATTACCACCAACATGGTCCAAAACAACAATCTCTCTCATATATAAGGAAAACACGGAGGGTAAAGAAATTAAAAATTATAGACCGATCTCATTACTAAACGTAGATTATAAAATATATGCAACCATGTTGGCAACTAGACTGAAAATAATCTTAATACAGATAATACACCAAGACCAATCAGGTTTCCTCCCAAAGAGGCAGATGAAAAATAGCATAAGGATAATCTTAAATACAGTGGTGCGTCGATTTATGACCATAATCCGTTCCAGAAGATGGACGTAACTCAAAATGGTCGTAAGTCGAAGCACCATTTCCCATAGGAATGCATTGAAATGCAATTAATCTGTTCCGGCCGAAGAAAAAAAATCACCAAAAAAAAATCACTGCAAGACTCATTGGAAACGCGATTAATCCCTTCCGGCCGAAGGGGGGGGGGGAGAAAAGCAATCAAGCGTGCAAGACCCATTGGAAATGCACAGAAAACAAACGGAGCAGATCAGAAATGCACAGAGAACAAAGGGGGCAGGTCGAAAATGCAAAGAAAACAAAGGAAAAAGCAAGGGAAGCATCGGAAATGGGAAAAAAACCCCAAAAAAGCAACCAAACCCCCCAAGACCCATCGGAAATGGGGGGGAAAGCCAAAAAACAAACAAACCCCCCAAGACCCATCAAAAATGGGGGGAAAAAGCCCAAAAAGCAACCAAACCCCCCAAGACCCATCGGAAATGGGGGAAAAAAAACAACCAACAAACAACCTGTCAGGTATTTGTTAAGACCTGTAGAAATGTTAATCCAGTTTGTACATGATTGTAAGTATTTATAAGGATGAAAACAGTAGAGAAAAGTCTGTAGAACTAATGATTTAAGATGTACAGCTGAGATAGGAACCAGCTAGTAGGCTGAATTAGAACAGCTGTGGAAACAAAATGCAGACGGAGCTACCTGCGGAAGCTAATCACTGACTGGCTGAATGGCGAGATAAAGCTGACAGTTCCAGCATACTCAATCTTGTGGGACGAAAAGGAGAAACAAGGAGTAACGCTGCTGGACGGATTTATGGCATTGAACTGACCACGGAACTCTGATTTATTGACTAAGGAAATGGACTGACTAATTGCTAAACTGTGTTTGACCAAGGACTGAACAAATGGACTATGCTGTATGTATATACTGCAATATTAATTGAATAGAAGTTTATATTGCAAAAGCTGTCTGTCTGCTCAAATTCTTCTTGGCTTGCCTTAACCTCTGGTGAAGCTACGCCATCTAGTATCCACAACATTCCGCATTTTCGCACTCTGTCAAAGGTTATGGGCCCAGGTGGACGCTAGAACAGGTGGATGCAGTGCCAGAAGGTAGACAACCAAAGGAAGAAGTCCAGAGAGACGAGAGTATCAGCAGTAAGTCAACATTATTTACAGTCCAAAATGGCAAATGCAATAATGATGTCAGGATTTCCTGTAACAAAGTTAAATGGTGAGAATTATTCTACGTGGCAGCAAAAGGTCCAGTTACTCCTGCAAAAGGAAACGTTATGGGATATTGTTGAGAGCCCACCAGCTGTATTAGATGAAGAAGATAGAGAAAAGAATAACAAAGCTTTGGCTATAATTGGTCTGACTCTAGACGACCGTCTCTTAATCCACCTCAGAGGCTTGACTTCAGCAAAGCAAGCATGGGATAATTTAAAGAGACTCTTTATACGAACAAGCGTGGGGAGTCAGATACAGCTAGCAAAGAAGTTATTCAGAACAAGATTACTGACTGGTGACAGTATGCTGAATCATTTAGAACGTATTAAAGTAATGCTCATGGACTTAAGGGAAAAACAAGTCATATTTACTGAGCTACAAGAAGCTTTCATCATTCTTTCTTCATTAGATCATACATATGATCAATTTGTCTCCAATTTAGAAGTTCTACCTCAAGCAGAACTAACTGTTTTGAATGTCACAAGCAGGCTTTTGGAGGAGGAACAAAAGAGACAAGACAATAAACAACTCCGAGACTCCATGAGTTCTTATCAGCATAAACTTCAAAAGAAGCAACCGAAAGAACTTGAGGAGGAGGAGGGAGACACAGCTGCAATAACTCACACTGAAAAGAGATGTTTTGCATGTGGTTCAAACAAACACTTATATCGAAGCTGCAAGAAAAAGAAAAAAGGTAGAAAGCAGCCACAATATAGTAATGAATCACATTTAACTGATACCATTTGCAATTCAGGGGATAATGGGACTGAATGGGTTATAGACTCAGGTGCCACAGCAAACATGTGTAAAAATAGAAAGCTGATATATGACTTCCAAACTGTGGGAAATCAGCAGGTGTTTTTGGCTGATGGGGTAAGTACCAATATATTGGGTAAAGGTAAAGTTAAACTCCCATGCTTAACTAAAGCTATTAACGTTTTGTATGTTCCCAAATTGAAACATAATTTACTATCAGTAGGATCATTAGCTATGGAGGGATTTACAACAACATTTCACAAAGAAAAGTGTGAAATAAGAGGTGCAGACAATTCTGTATTAATTGGCTCAATGAAGAATAACTTGTACAAACTGAGTGATTTAGATGTGAACAATGTTTATAATAACGAATGTCCTCACAGAGATTGTATACACTTATGGCATTTGAGACTTGGGCATCCCAATTATAAAACATTACAAAAGACTATAGAAAACTCATTTGGAGCAAATATAAGAAAATGTGACAAATATGTAAAGTGTCAAGCATGCCATATAGCTAAGAGTAAATGTGCCCCTATCAGGAAATATAGTAATGTGCAAGTAGAAAATATTCTTGATTTAGTGTCAATAGATTTAATTGGTCCCAAACAACCATCAATAGGAGGAGCAAAATATATATTATCCATTCAAGATCAGAAATCCAGATTTGGCTTTTGCTACCTAATGAAAGATAAAAGTGAGACACATATTGAATTTGAAAAATGGTTGAAATTTGTAGAGAGAAAAACTGGAAGAAAATTAAAACAAATACAAACAGATAATGGGACAGAATTTACAAATAATAAATTTCAAGCCATACTGAAGAAACATGGAATAGTTCATAGAAAAGCTGCACCATATACTCCCACACAGAATGCTTTTATAGAAAGGCGAGGGCAGACACTGCAAAACATGGCAGAAACTATGATTAGAGGTAGTAAGCTACCTGATAAATTTTGGGGTGAGGCCATACTCTGTGCCAATTTTTATCTAAATATCCTATGGCATTCAGGCATTAATGATATTCCCTATTCTATATGGTCTGGAAGAAAACCAAATTTAAAATTTCTGCATACATTTGGTTCTCCAGCGTGGGTGCATATTCCTAGGAACATAAGGAAAAAGGGTGAAAAAAAGGCAAAACTTATGTATTTTCTTGGATACCAGCAAAATAAGAGAGCATTCAGATTTGGTCTACCTAATTCCAATAAGGTAGTAATTAGTAGCAATGCCTCATTCAATGAACATGCATACTGGAATTTAATAAGTTTACCACCAGAAACAAGTATTTATGTTCCAGATATGAATAATAAAAAGGAAATTAAGAGAAATACAACACCACAGAGAGATCAGGAAATAAAACAGGAAAGTGAAACTGAAAATTTAGAAAGAGAAATGCCTAGCACATCAGAAGAAAGTAAAACTCATGAGGAGGAAATTACAATTCCTAGAAGGTCAACTAGAGAAAGTAAACCCCCAGATAGGTATAAACCAGGTGCTTATTACTGTTTATCAGTCACTGAACCTCAATCATATGAAGAGATATGTGAAATGCCCAAGATAGAACAAGATAAGTGGAAAGAGGCAATAAGAAAAGAATTAAATTCTCTTGTAAAACTGAATGTATATGAAGAGGTGGAACAACCCTCAAATAGTAAAACTATAGGGTGCAGATGGATATTCAAGAGAAAAACAGATGCAGATGGGAATGAAAGATACAGAGCAAGATTGGTGGCTAAAGGTTATTCACAAAACACAAATGATTATGACCAGATATTTGCCCCTGCTCTAAGACCTGAAACACTAAGATTCATTTTAACATATGCAGCAAAGCATAACTTAGTGACAAGGCACATAGATATTGAAACAGCATATTTATATGCTGACCTTCAGCATAAGATTTATATGGAAATGCCTCCAAGTATTGAAAAGAATGAAGGCAAATGTTGGTTACTTAAGAAAAGTTTATATGGATTGAAACAAAGTGCATTTGAGTGGAACTTACATCTCACTAGAACATTGAAAAACAATGGATTTAAGCAAGGAAAGGCTGATCCGTGCTTATTTATGAAAGAAAATGAGCAAATAATTATTCTCATATTTGTAGATGATTTAGCCATATTTGCTAAAGATGAGAAATCTACTGAATCAGTCATAAAAATGTTAAAAAAGAATTACAATCTAAGAGATCTAGGACAAATCAGTAATTATCTAGGTGTTGAAATAGAAAGAACCACAAAAGGATTTAAGATATCACAAAAGAAAAAGATAGTAAAGTTATTGAAACAATATAAAATGGAAGATTGCAAAGGTTCTAACACACCAATGAACATAGAATTTGAGAAAGAAACAATTACTGGTCCAGAATGCGATTCTGAAACATACAGGTCATTAATAGGGAGTCTACTCTATATTAGTCGATGGTCAAGACCTGATATTTCAACAGCAACCAATCTGTTATCTAGAAATGTAAGCAAACCTAGCGAAAGGCACTGGCAAGCAGCCAAACGTGTAATTAGATATTTAAAGGAAACCATAGATAAAAGTCTATATATAGAACCTAAAGGAGAGTTGATCATAACAGCGTATGTAGATGCCAATTATGGAAATGATGTTATCACACGTAGATCAACATCAGGAATGACTATACATTTAGCTAATTCCTTAATAAATTGGAAAACATCAAGACAGAAATTCATTTCTTTATCAACAGCGGAATCTGAATACGCCTCTCTGTCAGAAATGTGTACTGAATTGGTATTCTTTAAACAACTGGCAATAGATATAGGAATAAAGGTTGATCATCCTATAGAAGTGATGGAGGACAACCAAGCAGTGATTTATATGGCCACTTCTTCTGGAGTTAAAAATAGATCAAAGCATGTTGATATTAAATACCAGAATGTAAAACAAAGTGTTGAAGAAGGCTTGATATTACTGAAATACTGTGCAACTGAAAACAATGTAGCAGACTGTATGACAAAAATACTTGGACCATCGAAGCATGAGCAATCCTGTAAAATGTTGGGGATAAAGTAAGAATGAATGTATATATATGTATAAAGATTTAAAAGTGATGTAAACAATCAAACTGAATGAACAATTGGAGGAGTTTGTCAGGTATTTGTTAAGACCTGTAGAAATGTTAATCCAGTTTGTACATGATTGTAAGTATTTATAAGGATGAAAACAGTAGAGAAAAGTCTGTAGAACTAATGATTTAAGATGTACAGCTGAGATAGGAACCAGCTAGTAGGCTGAATTAGAACAGCTGTGGAAACAAAATGCAGACGGAGCTACCTGCGGAAGCTAATCACTGACTGGCTGAATGGCGAGATAAAGCTGACAGTTCCAGCATACTCAATCTTGTGGGACGAAAAGGAGAAACAAGGAGTAACGCTGCTGGACGGATTTATGGCATTGAACTGACCACGGAACTCTGATTTATTGACTAAGGAAATGGACTGACTAATTGCTAAACTGTGTTTGACCAAGGACTGAACAAATGGACTATGCTGTATGTATATACTGCAATATTAATTGAATAGAAGTTTATATTGCAAAAGCTGTCTGTCTGCTCAAATTCTTCTTGGCTTGCCTTAACCTCTGGTGAAGCTACGCCATCTAGTATCCACAACATTCCGCATTTTCGCACTCTGTCACAACCCCCCCAAGACCCATCGGAAATGGGAAAAAACACTCCAAAAAGAAACGAAAACCCCCAAGACCCATTGGAAATGGGGGGGAAAAACCAAAAAAACAAACAAACCCCCCAAGACCCATCACAACACAGAAACATAACCCCCCAGCTCAAAACCACACTGCAAAAACACCCAGAACAGTTTTTAAAAAGCAGAAAACAGCACCTTACCTTACCAGGCAGCCCGAAGCCTCCCTGCAAACACACACACACGCTCACGCAGAAGCGAGGCAGTCCCAAGCCTCCTCTGACGTACACTCTCTCTAACTGCTGGGGTGAAAGAGCTACAAAGAAGCTGCCTCGTCGCCACCTACAGTTAGAAATTTGAATTTCCCGCCTTTTTCCCCTGCCTTTTTCTGTTCGTAAGTGGAAGCTTCGGTCGCAAGTAGAAGCAAAATTTTGCGGCTGGAGCTGGTCGTAACTCAAAATGGTCGTAAGTAGGAACGTTCGTAACTCGAGGCACCACTGTACTTTGGAATATTATGAAGCTCACCCGGAAAAGCAAATGGCTATGATATTCCTGGATGCAGAGAAAGCTTTTGATAATCTGAACTGGAATTTTATGCTCCAGCAACTGGAGGTGCTACAAGTGGGAGAAAGATTTTTGAAATTAATTAAAGCAATCTACACCCAGCAGAAGGCAAAAGTTAGAATCAATGGAGAGCTGACAAAAGAAATACAAACACAGAAAGGTACAAGACAGGGGTGCCCACTCTCTCCACTACTATTCATTCTTACTCTAGAAATATTAACTGAGCAAATTAGAGACAAAAAGAAATAAAAGGACTAAAAGTAAGAGGACATGTTTTCAAGCTCCAAGCTTTTGCAGATGACCTAGTGATTATACTGGAGGACCCAGTGGACTCAATTGAAGACCTGATGGAGATGCTGACAAATTTTGGTGACGTGGTGGGAATGAAAATAAACCAAAAGAAAACAAAAATACTTGTTAAAAATATGAGAGATCAAGAACGACAGAAACTAACAGAAAGGACTAATTTTCAAGAAGGCAAGAGAGTCAGGTACTTAGGAATTCAAATCACAAAGAAAACAAATACAGTATTCAAAGACAATTATATGATGGGATTTATTATATAAATGGCTTGAGTCAGTAGATAGAGCTTGATTAACATAGAATTAAACTAAGAAGTAACTGCAAGTAGGAATCTGGAAGGGCAGTCAAACTGTAGAAAGGCGAAAAGTGGACTTGATATTGTAACGCGAACAACAGGATTTGATGACAGTATATTTTATGTTCTCCTTCTCCCCCCCCTTTCCCCCCTTACATTCCCCTTACCTTCTGTACTCCTTACCATATCTCCAGCTTAAAAAAGAAAAATAAATTAAAAAGAAAAAAGAAAAATTGAAGGCTGTGGATTACTGCAAATACAGCAGATAATAGAGGAGGAAAAAAGGAAGTCTAAATGATTATATTAGTACAAGTAGAGAAAAATTATGTAAGCCAGTGAAAATGAACAATATTTTGAAAATAACAGAAACAAAGGATCAATATAAGAAAAAAAAATCATTTGAAAATAAATTAAACAGTTGGAAAAATAAACCACTACATGGACAACACCTGAAAAATATTGATGAAAACCATGATCATAATTCAACATGGACATGGCTAAAACAGGAGACCATTAAGAAAAAACCAAAGGCTTGATCTTTGCTGCACAAGAACAGGCACTCTAAACCAATGTGCTGAAAGCTAAGATTCAGCAAATGTCGACTCTACCAAGAAAAAGATAAAACTGTGTCACACCTCATTTGCAAATATCCAAAGACCGCACAAATAGATTACAAAATTAGACATGATGGAGTAGCAAAATTAGTGCACTGGTCATTATGCAAAAAATGTAATTTGCCAGCCTCCAAAAACCCATGAGAACATTAGGTAGAGAAAGTGTCAGAAAATGACGAAGTCAAGGTTTTGTGGGATTTCTGCATCCAAACTGATAGACAACTTGAACATAACACACCAGACATAGTAGCAATAAAACAAAAAAATGTCTGGATCACTGAGATTGCAATTCCAGGGGATGCCAGAGTTGAAAATAAAGAACTGGAAAAACTAACAAAATACAAAGATCTGGCAATCGAAACATCTTGCTTGTGGATGAAACATACTTCAGTGATCCCCATCATCATTGGGGCTTTTGGAACAATACATAGAAATTTCACACAGTACAGCAGTTGCAGATCTCAGAAATAACACCATCAAAGCTACAAAAACCAGCAATATTAGGAACAGCATGCATACTGCACCAATATTTAACATACTTAGGTTTTCAGTGTTTTTATAATTTTGATTGACTGCACCTGGTATTTTTGAATCATTATCACCACCACCATCATCTCCCTCTGTCATGCTAAACTTCCCATTTTTGTGCAAAATTATACAATTTGTGCAATTGCATAAATATTTTAAATTGTCCCAAACTTGGATGACTGTTGCTTTATTTAAGAATCTGAAGTAAATGGGTTGCTAGCATCTTTCTCAGCAAGCACCCAGTTCTTCTCTCTCTGTGTGTGTGTATATGTATGCTCTGCTTCTCAAAGGGAAAGGACACTAGTAGAGACTACTGCCGTTCGCCTCAATCTCAGCTGAAAACAAGGAATCTTCCTAGGCCTCAAAATTTCTCAGCAAGGTGTCATATTGTGCCAAGACAGCTGAAATTAAAAAAGAATAAGAAATTCAGCAAACTTTCTTTCTATCCATAGTCTACTTATACAATTGGAGAATTAGCAAAATTATGTCAGTATAAATGTGTTCAGTGTATGTGGATATTAGTCACAAGCAATTCAACTTGATTGATTGATTGATTGATTGTTTGTTTGATTGATTGATTGATTGATTGGTCACTTTCTCCTGATAAGGGGAGGAATGTATAAAATCTGAGGATGGAGAAGACACAGGAACAAAACACATCTAACTATAATAGCCATCACATAATAGCTATTGCTTTATATTTATAGTTGCAATAATAAAGTAGTGTTACATTGTCATGGTTCTGTGTGTTTCTCAACAGTTTTCTATTCAATATATATTTCTACTGCATTTATACTATATGAAGCTTCTTTCATCTTGCTTATTGTATTGACAGTTAATCTGTGATAAATCAGGTTGTTTTTTGATTCTGAGACACATATTTGGGTCTGGACCAAATCATCTGGTTTATGAGCATCACTATGAAGCATAAGCATTCTGTCTAGACTGGGATTGGTATCCAGGTGCTACCTGGGGCTGACACATAGGTTGGAAATGTAACAACCATACAGTGGGCATTATAGGTAGTTTCCTTTTGGATTTATGTTGTAAGCCACTCTTCCTCCTGATCTTAATATGTGAATGACAAAACACATCCTGCCCCCGCCCCATTAACTAACGATATAAATCATTCTCAATAAATCCTTTGTCCTTGTCTATTTGTGCCATTTTGAGTCAACAAGGCACCTTGATGAGAAATTTTCAAGTCACTGAGATTCATTCACTGAAAGAAAGAGGAGTCCATTTTTTTCATATTGAAGTCTCAGTGATTGGCAGAAAGGTCTCTGTGTAAAGCTAGTGCTTTTCTCTTTGAGAAATGAAACACAAAAGCATACACACAGAGCAAGCATAGAAGGATGGCTGATTGTTCAGAAAGCTACAAACAACCCTTCCAAAGCTTTTAATTAGAGATGGGCACAAAGTGCCTGTTCTGTGGTTTGTGCTGGTTCGTCCTTCTGACAAACAGGTGTTCAGCACTTGCCAGCCCTGCTTCCTCTGGCAGGTGCACACTCAGGCACAGCACCCCAGCTTTCCTCCCCTACTTCCTCTGGGTGCTGCCTTTGAATGGTCACCTGCCTGAGGAGGCAGGTCTGGGAAGCTCCAAACACTTGTTTGTCCAAAAGACGAACTGGCACGAACTGCAAAACTGGAAGTTTGTGTCCATCTCTACTTCTAACCACTAAAACAATTATTCTTAATGTTGGGTAAGCCAAGTGTTCTTGGATTACAACTCCCAGAAATTCTGGCTAGCACAGCTAACGGTGAAAGGTTATGGGTGTTTTAGTCCAACCACATATGTGGACCCAAGATTGGGATCTACTGCACTGAAGGCTCGTGTAACAAAGCAGCAGCCATCATCATTTTGTTTATTTTGCATTACTTGCAGTCAAGCACTATATGTGCAACTTCCCTTTACCTGTGGAGGAAATCATTCTTGTTTTCATTTTCTTTCTCTTGTTAGGGAGCACAGCAAAATGTCTTCTTGTGCGCTAAGGAGAATAATTTTGTGGGTCTTTTTAAATATATCCTTTCCATTAGCCTAGTACCCAAAGAAATGGTGCTCATTAGGAAAGCCTGAGCATGTAGTTGGGCCTTCGTTTCTAGGTTTAAGCTAAGGATGTGAAGAATTCATGTAAAATTACTTTTCCTTGGTAAGACAAGCTGTCTCAGTATGCAGAGACAGCCTGCTGAGAGCTCAGTAACCCCTCCAGGATTTCTCATATCCTGTTCAAAATGAGAAAAGGACCTTCAATGTGTGTGAGAGAGATATCAGTTCAGGACCACACTACCTCAGTTGCATGGGTACTCAAGAATAAATCTGGCACTTATGGAGAAGAACAATGAAGTTGAAATATAATGCCCAGAATCCTATTGGTTAGTTATGCCAGCCTTACGAGCCGTAGTGTAAACTGCGAACAGTTCTGCTAGTTAACATCTTACTGCTTAGACCCACTGTGGCACATCAGATGTGTGCAATGAGGGATACAAGCAGCAATTCCTGAACTAGGAGTAATTTGCCACAGCACTTTACATTATTTCATTTATGCTTGCATAGCTATCCAAAAGGAACCTGGCCAGTCATGGTACAAAGGATGCAGTAGATTACACACAAAAAGTTTTCTCGCCGCTGTTGCAAAAGGATATTGGTTTAGCTTCCACAATTCCAGCTGATGGGTCTCTTCCTTGGAGTCTAGGCATGTGTGTGTGGAGCATGTATCTTCCTCAATGCAGGCAGAGAGGCAAAGAATCATAAGTAAGGTTAACTAGCTTGGATTTTATACTACATGTCTCACTACTGCAGATGCTAACAAGCTATGGGAGAAAAGGAAAGAAGAAGGAAGTTTCCCACGGAACCTTCTTTCAGCATCTAAGGAAAGGGCCTTGTGGCTATTACAAACTAATAAACTGAAGCTAAGCTAAGGGGAAACATTTTAGGATGCTGGAGCTACAGAGTTTGTACTATGGCTGTCTGTTCCCTTGTTTTACCCTCTGTGGGCCATCTGCTGTCTCGTTATTCATACTAAGAGAAGCTAAGCTAAACAATAACAGATATAAACCTTTAAAAGCAAGTAATATCAACCTTTTTGAAAACAAAGGGTAACATCCTTTTATGGTGAATATGAGTGACATGAAGGATGGGGAAATTCACACTTCTGGCCAATTTTCATACTGATTACAGAATGGAGCCTTGTGGTGCCGCTAAAACTTACTCGTGACCTGGGTTCAATCCCGGGTAGCCGGCTCAAGGTTCTCCCAGCCTTCCAACCTTCTGAGTTTAGTAAACTGAGTACCCAGCTTGCTGGGGGGGGGGGGGGGACAATGTGTACCCTGCATAATTAAATTGGAAACCACCCAGAGAGTGCCTTAAGCCCTATGAGGTAGTATATACACAGCACACTTTGCTTGCTTTTTACTTATCTTCATTGAGGTTTGTGCACTACTGTTTTTTCAATTTGTGAAGCCAAGAATACACCTGTAAACAGGAAGTAGGGAGGTGCACTAACACCAAAATTTGATTTGGAATTTGGAATGACAGCTCTTCAGATTTAGAATTTGAAATTTTAAGAATTTATCAAATTTCTGGATATGCGGAAATCCGTTACAGTCAATAAGAATACTATATAATCATTATTTCCCCCTTTTTAATAACACAAACAGGCAAAATATTTTAAAAGGGTTTCTCTGTGCCAGTGATTGTTCCAAACAAGAAGACTGCATACCAACAGCCAGGAAACGACTGTAATGGGCATACTGATTGAACCCTGAACAGTAGGAATGCCAGCAGGAAATGCTAGCAGCATTGGAGAAGCAGAGGACAGGTCACACTGGAATGTGAGCAAGTACGCTGGGCAGCGCTGGCAGGTGGAGGCGAGCAGCCCATAGCCTGTGGTGGGTGGGAACCGTTGAGTGAGTGAGCACGATCTTGGAGTAGCAGTTTGAAAAATGAAAAAGGTAGAAGGAGGGGGCAACAGACTGCAGCATGGCATACCTAGTACTGTGAGCAGTGTATGGCATTCTCTCTTACTTAAAGGGGACTTAATGAAGACCCTAAGGAAAGCACTAAAGAATTTCAGAAGAAGATCAGTCTATGCGTTATAGACTACAGCAAAGCCTTTGACTGTGTATATAATGAGAAACTATGGGTTGTTTTTTAAGAAATGAGTGTTCCTCAGTACTTGATTGTCCTGATGCATAACTTGTATTGTGGACAATAAGTTACCGTTAGGACAGAATATGGTGGGACAACATGGTTTCCTATACAAAGGTGTCAGACAATGGTGCATTTTATCCCCTAATCTGTTCAATCAGTACACAGAACATATCACATGGAAAGCAAGACTAGGTTCATGTGAAGGGTGAAAACTGATGGAAGAAACATCAATAATATGCAGATGACACGGTTTTCCTGGCAGAAAGTAGGAATGACTTGAAATGACTTTTAGTGAAAGTGAAAGAAGCAAGTGCCAAAGCAGGACTGCAGCTGAATGTTAAGGATACAAAAAATCATGACTAGAAAAGAACTACACAACTTTAACACTGACAATGAAGAAATGGAAATAGTTAGATATTTTGTAATCTTTAGTTCAACCATGAATCCAAATGGACACTGCAGCCAAGAAATCAGAAGACTGAAACTAGGAAAGGTAGCATTGAAAGAATTTTTTAAAAATCATCAAATGTAAAGTTGCATCACTGGAAACCAAGGCCCAAGATCATCCACACTCTTTTATTTCCAATCACTATGTATGGGTGTGAAAGATGGACAGCTGAGAAAACTGACAGGGAAAAAAATGATTCATTTGAAATATGGCACTGGAAGAGAGCTTTGTGGATACCCTGGACTACCAGAAAGACAAAAAAAAGTAGGTCCTAGATCAAATCAAGCCTGAACTATCTCAGGAGGCAAAAATGTTGAAACTGAGGTTGTCATACTTTGGGCACATCATAAGAGCACAGGATCCTCTGGAAAAGAGAATAATGCTGGGAAATGTGGAAAGCAGCAGGAAAAGAGGAAGACCAAATATGAGATGGATTGACATTCTAAAAGAGGCTATGGGCTTGAGCTTGCAAGAGCTGTGTAGGGTGGCTGAGGACAGCACATTTTGGAGACCGCTCATCCATAGGGTCACCATGGTTGGAGGCAACTTGACAGCACAAAACAGAGACGCAGCCCAAATGTATAGAGCAGTATTTAATTACTTAACAGTATAATTATATTAAAAATTATTCTGGTCCCTATATTTTTATGTTTCCAACACTAAAATTACACTTACAATGTTTAAAATCCCATTGTTATTTGTCTCAGCCATGCTATTAGACCAGTGAGAGCTATGGGTTTATGCTGTGTTACAAATACATATGATAATTACTTACTGATATCAAAATTAACAGTTTCCAAGGAAATACTCCTGCACCCTTATTATTAGTTCACTAATTGCCTACCTAGTTTAGACTTTGTATGGCACTTCATAATATATTCCACCCTCTTTACAACACCCTTCAGCACAGCTAAGTGCTTGCAAAGCTGTAAAGAGGTCTTGTTATTTTTAATGAGGTCAAGGGTATTTTATAAAGAACTATAATGCAGTGAAACAGTGTACAATAGTTTGGAATTACAGAGCCATATTTAACTAAAAGGTCTGCCAAAGTGGCTTCTGTTATCAAACCAATTAATAAAATCTGATAATACTGCAAAACAATTCAACAGCCCAGAACTGTAAACAAACAGGCAAAGAACACAAAAGAAATGCAACCGATCCTGATTTGTGGAGGACTACTTTTTAGAATGATTCACATTCAGACAGATTAACACAACCACAAAGTGTGTACAAATGGATCAAATGCTTTGAACAATTCATGAAAATATTTATTTAATATTTATTTGTTTTTATTTAAAATATTTTTACTCCACCTTTCTCCTTAAAAGGGACCCAAGGTGGTTTACAACATTAAAAGACAGTATGTAAAGTTAACAACAGTGAGAATACAATACTGAAAGGATCAAACAGATACCAGACTAAAAAAAAAAAGGAAAACAAAACTTTTCAATGCTGTAAAGTACCCTGATCCATTAAAAAACCCACTAAGGCAGTCAGTCATTGAGGGAAAGCTTGCCTGAAGAGAAAGTTCTTCACCTGAAGGACAGCAGACATGGGGCCAGCCAGGCCTCCCGTGGGAAGGAGTTCCAAAGTCTGGGAGCAGCAACAGAGAAAGCCCTATCCTGTGTCCCCACCAAGCAAACCTGTGAAGGTGGCAGGATTGAGAGACAGACCTCTCTTGATGTAGTATGACACACAAATCCTTCTTACCTTATCTGCTGATATTCTCCAGGAATACAAAAGAAGCTGCGGAACAAGCAATAGTTTAGTTGGTCTCCTGCGTTTCCTGCCTCTCTCCTTCTGGACAACATTAGGCACCAGTCCTAACTAGACCAGCTAGCTGAGGGTCAGCTAAGCTGATACCAGCTGAAACTTTGCTGACTCCAATTCCCTCCTTGCCTAGTGCTGTTGGGAATTATCCAGAACTACCTTCTGATGTAGTAAACAGAGTGACAAACCAGGACTCAGGCATTCTGGGTCCAAATCCCCACTCACCCATGGCAAATTACTGGGGGTTCATACTGCTAAAAGCACTTCTTAAATATCTCTCATACCTTGAAAATGCTATTACGGCTGCCATGAGTCGGATGTGGTTTGATGTCACATAACAACAATACCCTGGTCTTGGCCTAACTTTGTGCAAGCATAGTGATTGTGTCTCTGGGCTGAAGGGGGTTTGGCCTAACTCAGGTCCTCCCTCTCCCCATCCTTTCTCCATTCCTTTGTTGGCCTTTCTGCCACTTATCTTAGCACAGATGTTTTGTCAGCAGACCTGGTAGTCTGAGATCAGCCAGCACATGAAATATCTGCCCCTTTCAACACCCTATTGAGACAGTATATCATTGAATTGGGAATGCACTGACTGTCTCTTAGGGTTTTAACACTGTCTTTGTGCAAAAATTGCCCAAATCCACTGTCATCATCACCATCACCATTATCATCTTAGAACTGCAGAGCTGGAAGAGATCCTATGGATCATTGAGTCCAGCCCCTGTTGAGGAGGCACAGTGGGAAATCAAAGTGCCAACCTTTGGCTCTGTAGCCAGATGCCTAAACCACTGAGCTATCCAGAAGTTCTCTAATTCTATGACTTCAGTCTAATTGCCTTTCACTACTATAAGTAAGTTCTGTTGCAAAAGCCTAAAAATCTCATCTGAAATGCAGAAAGCAAAGGGTGCTGCTTATATAACACCCCATAGTGCTTAAAGCACTTTCTGGACAGTTTACAATTTAATTATGCAGGCTACACATTGTCTCCCTGCTGTGTACTCAGTTTACTGACCTTGGAAGAAGGGAGGGCTGAGTCAACCTTGAGCCGAGCCTGTCAGGAATGAACTCAGGTAGTGAACACAGTCTTGACTGCAGTACTACAATTTAACTTCTGCACCACAAGGCCTTTCTGCCAATTCTTTCAGAGATCATGACAGGCAAGGCAGGGGGGTGCAATAGAAAATACCTCCCCACCACGCACACCAAGTCACAGTTCAGGTCTGAAAATATAAATGACCTGGAATAAGATAAAAACAGAATACAATTGTAGATTATTTTCATATTAATAGAAGAATTCAGCTCAGACAGAAAAGGTTAATTTGCTTAGAAATGATCATGTCTCAGTTGTTAATTTGTGGCTGACTCATATGCTTAAAGGTAAAAGTGATTATATGAATTTTGGAGCAATATAGTAATTTAGCATAATAATAGCATTGATTTAAATATTTGGATTTGGTTTTGAGAAAAATTGAGAGTTGGCAACATCTAAAAGTCATTTAATTACTGCGGCACTAACAAATGCAATATAGTCCTGCAAATGTCTGTTATGACTGAAATAAAGCATTGCAGTTGTATCACTTGAATTAATGGAAAATGCAATGTTTAATGCCCCCATTTGCCAGAGAAACAAACAGATAATCTGGATAAAACTCTAATATGGATGTCACATTCTTCAATATGTTTCTGACGTACTGTGCATGCTCTCTTTTCAGGAATGCATGCGTTTTATTGTTATCCTTTCTGATGAGAGAATAATCCTGTGCAGGAAACAAAATAAACAGAGAAGGTACTGCTTGGTATTGGATATTTTAAAATCATCATCATCATCGATACAATAGCTTTCATTAGTTTATTTATTATTAGAAATACACCAAAATTTCAAATAGAAAAAGAAATATTTAGGACATAAATCAGATTTAAAATACAATAATAATACAATAATAAAAGGCACAGTAATAGATAGGCACAACATCCCCTTCACCTATAATCCAATTTAGATGGCATAGGCCTGTCGGAAGACACAGGCTTTTGCCCAATTAAGGGCAGCCGGCAGAGAGGAGTCCTGCCTGCCTTCCTTGTCAGAGAATTTTAGACCCTCAGCGTGGCCAATGAGAAACCACTATATTGTGTGTGTTCTCTCAAATTTCTGCCCCTGACAGAAATAGAGTTTTTATTGAATGCTTGAATTCTGGCATTTACCAAGATTGTCTTGCATCCCTTTACAAAGTTAGTAACCAGATGCAGTGCCAGATCCACCCTCTTGCCTGCCCCCCTCCTCTCCTCACAAGAGCCTGCCCATTGGTTTCTGGTTTTTGCCCTGAAATTTCAAAGCATGGCATTCTGCTGTTCTAGCAGACCTAATCACTGCCACCCTTCAGCATCAGCTGCCTGAGCAGCAGAAATGGTCCTGATTGACCAGAAAGACATTTCAGATATACATATAAAAATCTTCCACATGTTCCACTATAAGTTGTGACTTACTACACTAAGCAGT
The DNA here is from genome assembly GCA_037013535.1 of Intellagama lesueurii. Lineage (NCBI taxonomy): Eukaryota > Metazoa > Chordata > Lepidosauria > Squamata > Agamidae > Intellagama > Intellagama lesueurii. Next base: position 48,599,057 of record JBAJHW010000003.1, on the reverse strand, counting down.
AGGATTTCTGCCTTAAACTTGTAATGTCAAGACAATAATTAACACATTGCAGTAATATTAGGACTGCCATTTTATCCACTTTGAAGGAAGCAGAATTCTGCCCTAGTATCAGGATGTTCATTTAGAAGGCGTTTCTGATTTGCATAGAATCTGTCACCTTAGACAACAGTATCAGATGGTTCTACATGGAAAAGAAATACCAGACCATTTGTAGATAGCTCTAAATAATATTGTCTGGCTCGGCATCCATGATGTTGTTTGAGCAACATTTTCCATGTGGAGTCTTTATTACACAAAGTCACAGTTAGTTGATCAGTCGTGATGTGTAATTTGGCATTCTAACATCAAATCATGTTTTACAAAATGTTGCTGAGTTTGGTTGCCAGGAATTCTGAGCAACACACATTGTTTCACCACAAATGGTTCCTGATATGATTTATTTATTCCTTGTATTTCTCTCTGCCTCAGAGAGAAACTGTTGCACGAATAGAGATGGTAGAATACAATGGACAAAATCCAATAAGCTACTGCAGGTGACATAATGGTCCACAAATTTTTCAGAATCACATTCCCTTTTTTTAACCCCTGTGCCTCCTCATCTTTAATTTACCATCAAACCCTTCTCTTTTTTGAAAAACAAAACAAAACAAATGAATTTGTAATTTAAAGTTTAAAATAAACATGAAAAACTAAATAAAGCATTATTACAAATTAAAAATAAATACAAATAGTTTTGTGATTTTTTTTACATTAAGAAATCCTAAATTCTGGTACCTTTACCAGTCACAGAAAATCCTATAATCCTGCACTCTACTTGGAATTTCTTCACATCCCCCAAGAGAGCATGAACCCCATCCATTTAGAAACCACTGCAGTAGCATTTCTGGTTCCTCTTCTCCTGAACAATTGGCCCAATATTATACCAGTCACAAATTTTGAAACCTATCATAATCCAAAAGTTTCTTATTATATAGTTGTGATGATGCACATTTTGGGACAGCACATTTTGCTGTCAAGAGATTGGGAAAATGAGAAATCAAATTATGCTCAATGTGTCTGTCCATTTGATTATCATTATTATTTCCCATTACCACCATTTCAGTGATTTTTCCATGGCCAGGTGGGGATTCAAACCCAGGTCTCCCAAGTCATAATCTGTCATTCTATCCAATACATCACACCAGTGCTTATTAGTGGATTCCTTGCAGCAGCAGAGGGCTGGACAAGACTATATTTTAGGCCCCTCATTCTATGACTATATTTCTCAAAGAAAAACGTTTGCACATGGGAGCAATACAAGGGTGTGACATAAATAACTGGATGCAGGATTTCATCACAGATCTGTTTGACTAAATCTACAAAATTTGAAAAAGCCAAACCTGCATCCAACAGGTTTGTTCACACTTCATGTTTTCTGTATAGAAATAGTATAGAAGAAAGTGCTTGAACAAGACTGATGACTAATAAAAACAGGGTATGTTTCAGGAAGTGTGTTATTGCATTATGAAAATACATAAATTTTCAATTTCATATAGTTTTCATTAAGTTCTGCTTCCTTGAGAGCCATTAATGAACATACTTGCACATTTTAGAAAGAGCCATATAAATCACTACAAACAATTTAAAAAGTATGTTTCTCCGTCACAGCAAAATCTGAACTATTGGCTGATATATAGCTTAATAATCCAATTTAGCATGGCCACTTTAGCACAAAGTACCACATTTGTTATTGTAGATTGATGGAAAAGGCATTTTCAATAGGAAAACTGACTGTATTTTTGTTTTATCTAACACTTTAGACATCTGGCATCCATGTTGTCAGTAAAAAGATGACTCAAAGATTCCACCTCAGTCTGGCGTATTCCACCAGCAGAATTTAAATAGACTCCCATTCTTCTGTTAAGACCAAATGCATGACCACTGTGCTGATATCAAACAGATTGAAAACAAAAGATACAGATTCACAAATAACATTAAGCCATAGTATACACGTTAAAAGGTGTGAAGTACTACCGTAACTATCCATTGAGGTGGTGGGGGAGGATATCATACTGCCCTTTCATCCGTCCCCAGAAGGATCAGGACCACACACCAGAAAGACCACTGTAAATGACTGTTAATGACTCATGACAATGGGTGGAGAAGTGGGATTTTCACTCACCCCCAGTCATTTGTCCATCTAAGGAGCCTATTCAGACCAGGGGGAAGTGAAACCAATGTGGAGGATATATCAGGGGTTTCCCACCAACTCTCCTCAGACTGAAGAAGCTACTTGGATGAGTAGTGAAACGTTTCAGCCTAATAAGAAAGAAGTCCAATTGTCATGACTCAGCTTCCAGATATACTGAAGTAAATAATTCAAGTAAGCAAAACTATCCTTAATGATATTGGGGCAGCCTAAGGATAAAAGAGAGAGAGGGTAGAGTTGTCACAATTGAACGTAGCTGTCTTTGGTGGTCTTCTACTGTGGACATAAGAGACCTATTGCCATGGTTCAGAAGAAAAAAAATCAGGAAAAGGCCATGTGGTCCCCAAAACAATACAAATTCAGGAGCAGGTGCTACCTTTATTGGACCACTAAAAAAATAAAATGAAAAACAAACAGTGAGTTTTTGATGATAATTCATTTTCTTCAGGCTTTAAATCAAGTTTTTGTGGATGGTTCCAAAATTATATGCTTTTATTTAAGTCTGAAAGTCTCATGGCTGCTGTAGGGGCCAGGTTTAGCTTTTTAGATGGAAATAGCTGCAGTCTGCAAGAAGCCTGTTAGGGAAAAGATGTAGCTTCAAACCCATCCTTTGCCCGTAGCTTGGGGTGGAAGGAAGAAACAAGGGGGTTCAGAATGCTTGGTGGTCCTTTGTTTAAAGAGTTGAGTGATAAATTCCAAATTATGGGTTAAGGAGGGGTTTGTAGCCACACCCCTCCCCTCACAGGCTTCTTGCAGAGTGCAGCTATTTCCATCTAAGAAGCTAAACCTGGCCCCAACAACAGCCATTTGAGAATTTAATAAAAGCATATAATTACTTGGTGCACAGCCTCAAGAGAAGATGAATTATCATTGGAAATTCATTGTTTTGGGGGTTTTTTGGTTTTTTTTTTTAGTGGTCCAATAAAGGTATCCTCTATTCCTGCATTCCTATTTTCATGGAACATCATCTCTTCAGTTCATTCCTAGTTCTTCACTACCCAGAGGACTCCATAGTGGAAATGATTAAATGGAAATCCAGAATGAATTCAGTAGCAGGACAAAATTCTTTAAACCTTCACACCAATATCTTCTGGGTAGGAAGTTATTAGGAAACATTGAAGAAATGGAGCAAGCAATTGGAAGCATGATTATTCTTCCCACGAGGACCATATAAATTGCAGGAATATTGAGGAGGAATGATTCTGTGCAGAGTTTGGAAAGTTACTTTAAAAAGTAATTAAAAGTAAATCATTCTCATTAGTTGCTAGCTTTTGAGAAGTAACCCATTGTCATTGCTTGTTACTATATTGAAAAAAAGTGCCTTATGTTACTTGTGTTGCTTGTCATTTCTTTGTCACTTTCTACTACTTATGAGGAAAAAAGTAGGGCTGGAACTGTTGAAAAAATAAAAATCATACATGCACTAATACTGGGTATCAGTAGGAGGAGACTCTTCACAACCTAAAGTGATTGTTTCTTGCCACTAACGTATTGTTATAGTTCTTTTTCCAGCCTCTGGTATTTGAGGCAAGCGCCAGTGCTTCCAGTCCTCTTTTTCCTGTTTGTTCTGCTTGTTTTATTTTGCTCTCTCTTCCTCTGATGTGTCCACCGCAGTTTCTCCCACATGTGGAGAATGCAACCTTCCTTTTATTTATTTTTTGTTTGTAATTACTGATTGTAACTGTAAGTAAAGATTTTTTTTTCTGCTTAAAATGCTGCCATAGTGATTTTTAACATATAAAGTACTAGTTACTATAAAGGGAGGTGGCTCTGAGACTTGAACTATTATTTTATGCTTTCTCTGTGCAGTTGTTGTTTGTACTTTACACTCTGCTGATTATAAAGGAATTATCAATTATCCACAACAGGAATAGATTAATACCTGAAAAACCTGCCCAAAAGTTTCTAAATATGTCTTAAAATCTACTATTAAGGCAACTTTTGATAGTAACTAGAAAATGCAGTTTATTACACTAATAAAGTAACTTCTTTCCTACTCATCATGTTATTTTAAATAGATATGTGTTACACCCTGGTTATACACCTCCAAAATAACTACTTACAAGTAACTGTTACTTATAAGTAATTACTTTCAATCATTTATTTTGTGAAACCCCTTGTTCCCTTAACATTTGGGAGAGAAAAGGTCTTTAAGGATTTTTTTGAACCCACTCTAGTTAAGGCTGCCAAAAGAGGGAGTTCAATAACTGATATTCTCTCTTTTATTTTTCAACTGTAACATGCTTCCAGTCCATCTATCATAGTCACAGATGTATCAAACCCCATTCACATAGTGGAAATATCATTCATTCAGCCATCCTTCTCCTCTTTTCTTTTAAAGACATAAATGATTCTCAGAAAACTATTGCTATCTGTATGTGATAAATGATCTTCAGAAAGCTCCACTGCTATCAATGTGTAAGCCTGAACTTTCTGTAGAAGCAAATAGGGCTAAACTGAGGCTACCATGCTTTGGGCCCATCATGAGAAGACAAGACTCACTGGAAGAGACAATATTGCTGGGGAAAATAGAGGGCAGCATGAAAAGAGGAAGACCAAATATGAGATGGACTGACTCTCTAAAGATAGCCATAGCCTTGAGTTTGCAAGATCTGAGGAGAGCTGTTAATAATAGGACCAGTCCTATCCTTCCCTCATATACTGATGCCAAAACTCCCTTTACATTGTCCCTTGACTATTTAGGTAATGGTCTCTTTAAATAACCACAGGAACAGACATGTTTTCTTCAATTATCTTCACTTATTTCCTCTCTTCCTTTTTCAGTTCTCCGAACCTTTAGTTGTTCCTATGTGTGTGTATTTGCCCCTCCATAGGCCCTAATAATACCTTCCACATAGCCATCCCTCAGGTATTGAGCTCCACATCACTCCGCTTGGATTAATTCAATAAAATAACAGTGTCCAAAAGATATCAGTTATTCCTAAACTTTAAATTAATTCAGCACAATTCTTCACTCTCTCTGTCACCTCTCCCCCTCAAAATCCAAGCTCCCCTATTAAGAACCACCCTGTGCATGATCTCTCTGCCCCTTTTGACTTCAAAAACCTAACCGACATTTCAGTCTCTTAGTTTCTCCCAGCCAATCAGAAACATTCTTACCAACATACCGTGCTCTTCAGTCACCCTCTCCCATCACATACTTATTGAACCAATGCAATGGTTCAAAGCAATACATTCACATTACCATATAAACAATACATTTAATCATAACCAGGCATCACAGGATCTTTTGGAAGTCACTTGTTTACAGGTTTGCCATATATCAGAAGCAACTTTACAACATAGTAAAACAACAACAACCAAGCATAGGAAAAGGAGGTTGCATGGACTTGAATAGCAGTAGGAGTTATGCATAATGATGGAGTAGCATAGGCAGGGGATTTGAGAGAGCTAGACATGGAATACAAAGGCAGAGATAGCAACAAAATCCAGGAAGAAAGAGAAAATTGTCAATTTCATGGGCTGTTAGAAAAATGCACATCTTAGCTCACACATTCAGCAGAGGTGGCACCATTAGCTCTATCCAGGCACTACAGTCTGAATCTGTCTAGAGTTAGGTAGGGGTGTCAGCACTGCCACCATGTTCTCACTCCACCCAGAAGGTAAGCAGATCTTTGTATATTCCTGGAAGAGTTGTGCAGCATTGCTTGTAAGCACATTCTGCTGAATGTGCTTATAGTTTCTGGGACATGGAGGTCAGAAAAGGCAGAGCTTTCACTGATGGAAATGATGTAAGCACATTAACAACTTCCAAGTTAGACAAGTCAACCAAATTGACCAGTCACAAGTGACTAGTGCAGTAAGGTGACTAGTGCAGTAAACTAGAATACATCCCAAGAACCACATTCCAGTACCTGTTCTTTTTTGAAAATCACTATTCTAGAAAGCAAGCCTGAATGGCAATGTCTGAGTAGGACAATCCATCTACATTCACAGGCACACATGACCAGACTGAACTGATGCAAGAGGCTATAAAACATCCCCAAAGAACCACATTCCAGTATCCATTCTGGACAGAAAACTAATATTTATATTCACCCATCAGTGAGATTAAAGGGGACCGATGTGACAAGCCACAAAATGTCTGTGGGAGCCATGATCCAGTACATGCATTCATTGTTAGCAGATGCAGCTCTGTCTCACAGGCAGAGAAACAGTAGCTAGCAGCAAGAACCTAAGAATAGAAACAAAACATACTTGCCAACTATGGGCTTTCCTTGAATAGGCCTGAGATCTCTGTTTGTTGGATTCATCTGAAACATGTGATGTCCTTATTTGTCGCTCATCCCTTATTGTTACATCCTTGTCTTTTTTAAAAACTATCATTTATGTATGGAAGAAATGAAGAAGAGACCTGAAATGACTTCTCCACAACACACAGTAGGCACCCTCCCCTAAAGTGCTTTTACAACAAATCTCCCAGGACCCTGAGGTCACTGGCTGCAGCGAACTGGACATAACTAGAATTTATTGTAGACAATCTCTTTGCAAATGGTTTGCCTCTGGATTATTATGGTTAGCTCACTCTGGCACAGAGGTTTGACTTGAAGGTATTGTTCTGACAGCTATATGCAGGATTAAAAAAACAACCCTTTTTATCTCGTAATTAATTGATGTATGCCAATTGTACCTGCATCAGAATAACATTGTTTTAGCTTCAAATATACAATACAAACCCATATCTTTTTGGATTTCCTTTTAGAAATTGGAACAGCTGGTTAAAAATATCCATTATGAATATCCGAGATGCAAAAACTCATGTCCATGGTTTCAGACAAGTACTTTTAACAACAATTTCCACCCAACATCTTGTCAGAAGATATGTTAATAGTTAACCCTAATGCACGCAAGACAACATGTCTAGTGAGCATCCTGGATTGAATCTGATGCAAATTCTCTCCCCCTACCAGGTGCTTGCATGCTGGAAGATGTAGTTAAGAGCATGGACTACATTCTCATCATTAAAAGGATCTATCAATGGTGATTCTGCCTCTGCCACAGAGCTGCAAGTGGGGAGATCTGTAGACTTCTCTTTTTCAGTGTTTCTCGTTTTTCCAGTCTTAGGCTTTTGGCAATTCCAGAGCCTGGAAGAAGTTATTTTGGGACTACAACTCCTGGATTGACTCAACCCATCATAACCATTCTGAGTAAGGGTTTTAAGCATCAAAGAAGTATCTTATTTCAAATTTCTGAATATTTATACTACAATTTGTAATTCTAGTTAAAATTTCTAGATGGAAATTCGCTTGCATTCTTGCATTTGTTTCTCCAAATATGTGCATTTTTGCATATAAGGCAATTTCACACATAATTTTCATTGAGATAGATGTTTCTGGACACACTTATGCTAAATGTACACACAAACACACACACCTTATATCAGAGGAATGTACTGCAAATCTTAGAAGATTGTGAAAACCCAAGGTTAATTGCATTTTGCTTTACGTATTGCTTTTAGAAACATATATAAGGTAGGGTCACATTGAGGACATACTATGGGCTTGGAAATTATTCAGAACCCAAAGCAAAGTAAAGGGGTATTTGTCCATTTATAAATTGAGTTAAAGTAAATGAAACATGAAGTAGCACTTGAATCAAATCAGGGCGCTTCGAGTCGTGGAATATTGCTTTGGCACTTTGGTTAAGAAAGTTGAAAAAGCTAAAACAAACAAACAAACAAACAAACAAATCCTTGATGCAAATGAGTCCCATTTACAAAATGAAAGCAGTACTTTAACAGAACCAGGAAGCACAAAGCACAAGAAGATTAACAGCTGAAGTGCCAATGAAAAGCCGAAGCTCTCCTGGAAACCCCAGGCATGGAGCCTTGGGAGCACTCACATACATTAAATAGAGGGAAGGGTATTACTCTGTTAGAGACTGCTATTCGTATTGCTTCATTTTCAACATGTTTGGTGTGCATTGAAAAAAAAATATTTTCCTATATGCAGCTGCAGATTATACTCTGACTTCCACTTTAGAATCCAATTGATTGAGTGCTTGTGTGTATTAATGAGCACTGGATGTCTTGTGATATGAGCTAATTCCCTACCCTACCTTATCTAATTTTGTACTTCACTTTTCTTATGCCTGCCGAATGAGGGCTGGGGGCTGTATGCAGCCTCAGGGTTACACGTTGCCCATATCTGTTCTACATGGATAAAAGTGTCATTTAAGCACTTCAAATATGGAATGGGAGATTCAGTTGCAGAGACTACATGTGTCCATTCTACTGAAGAAACAAATGTGGGACTTAGGCCCCCCACTCTGCCACTGACAGCTACCCACCTCCAATCTGTTTTTGAAATTTTACCTAACCAGTGTGGAGTAATGGATAGTAGTAGGCCTAGGACTCAAGAGACCTGGGTTCAAATCCCTGCTTGACCAAGGAAATTGCCAGGGGGACAATAGTGGCAAAACTACTCCTTAATATCTCACATACCTTGAGAACCCTAGCAGGGTTGCCATAAGTCAGATAAGACTTGACGGCACATAACAACAGTGACAAAGCATTGGATGCCATATGTAATCCATTTTACCTAAATTGTATGACTGTCGGGGCATGGCCCTTAACAGCTATAATTTCTAAGGATAAAGTAAACAAAACCAAAAAAAAATGTTGAGGTATTTTGTTGTTGTTGTTTTGATAGGAGGAGTTATTTGGTGGTACTTTGTTTCTTGGTACAAGGTGTTATGTGCATAGAAGTGAGTTGGAGGTCCCATATAATAATCCCAGGTGTTAAGAAGGTTTCAGCAAAGCAGTATGATAAAAGGAAATAGAAAAAAATGCAATTGTCCATGATGGGAATGGTCCTGTAGTGATGCTTGGAATTAAGGGCATAATAAAACCCCTTGTGAGGCAGCGTCAGTGAGATGTGCAAAGTTGTGTTGCTTTTGAAGACTGAACCTCTCAGTAAGCTGTTTCAACAGGAAGAAACTATTGTCACCCACACTTGATCATTCATTTTATCTTACTAATAAAAACTAAAGAGTTCATATTGAAACAAAAGAATGAGACTGGTGAGTATAAAAGCTGATTACCTGGCTTGGAGGAAATGTGTTTGATCATATGGGCATCTTTTAAAGTTCTCTGAAGAAATTATCAAATCTAATCCTGCCTCAAATGCTAGTGTAGTTTTTTTAAAAAGATGCTTTGCAAATCCTAACTATCCCCAGGTAAATCTTGAAAGCCATGCATGAGTCAGTGCAGTTCCCAGGCAGTAGTGAATTATGCATAATCTCTGCTTAAACTAGTTTCATTTTTTGTTATGAATATTCATACCGAAGGGCTCAATTAGAATTCCCAGCACAGTGGGTGACTCAACAGCAAATTCCTATCAGGTTATGAAGAGCTATTGCAATGATTTAGTATTTCTCACAAAGATACAGTAATGCTAAAACAGGATAAATATCAACTTGATAAATTATAAAGAAAGGATTGTTGATGCTGGCACTTCAGTCCATGCCCTGCTTCAAATGGCACAATGGGCTCAAGTGGTGAAACCCACTGACTTTCTCCCCACTCCCCTTGCTCTTGGTTTTAGGAATGCTGACAATATATATGTACAACACACATACAAACACCTTTTCAAAGACACCAGCTGGAAAAGGGCAAAAGTGAGTACCTAAGCCAGGGGCTCCCAAAGTGTATGCCATGGCACATTGTGGCCTCTGCAGCACCCCAAGGCACCACTGGGTGCCACCAAACCCAGCTAGCAGTGTGGTGGAATCTTCTCTCTGTTTCTTCACCAAGTGACGCTGCTGCTGCTGCTCTTCCAGCTCCAGTTCCGGATCCTTTGTGCTCCTTTGTCTCCTGCTCCACCCCACACTCCTTTTGCTCCCCCTACTCTGTTGCCACTGCTCAAGGGAGACGTGAGTTGGAAAAGTTTGGGAGCCACTGGCTTAAGCTGTAAAGCCAGTTCACACACATAAATCAAACTTTTCTCACCTCCAGTGCTGCTCACTCTAAATTTTGCCTCTCTCCCTGCCCCAAGATCTGATCTGAAGGTGCATAGGAGCTGCGTGAAACTTCAGCTTGAGACCTGAGACCTGGCTGCACTTGTTCAGCCAGCAAGGATTAGTGTTTTGTTTTTGTTTTTGGTAAACAGTTCTGCTCACGTCTCTTTCTGACATGAGTGATTGCCTATATCAGCCTAAAGAGGCAGTGTGGCATGTGTTCTACGTGACATTGCTGGTGATTTCTGTGGTAGGGTGGGATGTGACAGTACCCTGGGAATGCTCCCCTCCACTACAAGCACCTCTAGTCTGTTATTGGAAGATATTTTTTTTTAATGGTCCTGTGATGCAGCACTATGTCAGATTAATGTAGCACTATGTCAGATAAGCATGTTGCTAATTTCCTGGGCATTTGTTGTAGTGACAGGTCACACAAGTTCTGCATTGGTTCCTCCTGATGCTGCCATGACCACTACATGTAAAGCATATTATTTATGAATCCAAGGGAAATCTGTTGGAGGGGAAAGATTGCTAAGGGCTCCCCATATCACCAGCTTCTCTCCTGGCCACAGAATCCTCAAAGAATAAGAGGAAATGAAAACGGTGGCTTGGGATGCTGGTGTTTGGGGGTAGAGGGAAAAATCAATGAAGGAGAGTTTAAAGCCCTTTGTGGTCCTGGCAGTCAATGAATGGCTTGATCTGCTGCCTGTTAGTCATTTTTCTCACAACTTAATGTGATCCCAGATGCATCAGAAACAGCCTGAGGAGTTACAGGAAGAGAAGGAAGAGGAGAGGAGAGACTGAGAAGTAAAAACTTGTAGTCAAGATCACCCTGTCTCTGTCATTTTCAGTGCTATATCAGGTTTCCTTTTTTAAAAAAGAAGAAATAAAAGTAATAGATGGAGGATGGATGAAGGGGATGGATGAAGGGAAGGGGTGGGAAGAGGGTGGGAGGCTATGGTCCAAGTGAGAATTTTAGAGGTGCAGAGCAGACTGTTGCCAGGTTAATTACATATTTGCTGTGTAAACAATAACCAGAAATGCCAGAAGTGTGGTATGGAAAACTTCGAATTAACCTAGTCAAGGCCTGACTCTGAACAAGAGAAGCAATCACAAATACCAGGCTACCTGAGGGCTTCTGAGGCTCATAGGCTGGGAAAGTTACTTTTTCAGGTTATGAGAAAGAGCAAGGAAAGTAATCCCTCAAGAACCAAGCCTATTTTTGCCTATGCTTTTTCAGAATTATATATTAAGCCATGTGTTTTGTCTCAGACATTTGAAATTCTCTACCACAATCTTTGTGTGATGCACTGCCATCTTTTTGCATTCTCTTCTTTGGAAAGTGGCATTCCATTGTCTCTGCTGCTCTGGTTGTGCAAAGAGAATGACAGCTAAAGCATATTAAGAATTAAATTATCAGTGAGCATTGATTTTTATGAAAAGCAGCTCTCAAGAACCAGGAAAAAAATATCACCTGTTGCTAGGGTTTTCACTGTTAGCTGTTAAGGATTCTGCATTTCCACATGGAAGACAAGTCTTTACTTTGAACAATGAAAATAGTTTTATTTTAAAAAGAGTAGGGGGATTCTTAGGATTCAAGGACTATATTTAGTTGTAACTTCCAACCAGAATAAATCTGTTGAATGACTAAGACTTGTTAAGACAACAGTAATATAAGACCCATTGATTCAATGGATCCTCTCACCTGAACTCACAATTGGATATCAGATATGGACATCTTAGTTTTTCATGCCATGAGAAGGAGATCTCACTTTTTCTACACAGGAGATTATTGGAGCCCTTATTCACACACAAGGAAGGAAGGAAGGAAGGAAGGAAGGAAGGAAGGAAGGAAGGAAGGAAGGAAGGAAAAGTGATATGTATACAAATATTTATTTCAGTCAGAACTGGTTCATGTCCAGTAAATGGCTTTGTTAAGTTGATTTTATGATACATAATAAGTCTGGCTAGTAGAAAAACTGGTTGGAAAAACCACCATAAACCATGTATACAAATTATGTAATTTTACTGGTAGCCTTCTAGAAACTGGAAAAATCAAAAAGCACAAAGGTTTGGCAGTGATTTGCTGAGTTCATGGGAAAATCTACACTAAATTAGAATACCCATTACATTATTTTGATTGAATTTAGTATTGCTGGATCTTCTTTAAAATGAACACAGTCTTAGGGACAATGCAAGGTAACAAGCAAACAAAGATTAAAAAGCAAGAACTCAAACCAGAGTTGTCTTTACTGGGTATTATGCCAGAGAATATTAACAAACAAGACAGCTATATTATATGACATATATTGACGACAGCTAGAATAGTATGGGCTCAATACTGGGAAAATGAGAAATCTCCGTTACAAGAAATAATTGTACAAAAAATCTTAGATTGTGCAGAGATGGATAGATTGACAATGACAATTAAAGGGAAATAGGATTCGGAATATTATCAAAACTGGAATAAAATGTATGAGTGGCTAGAGCAAAGAAATAAGGTATAGAGACAAATGAGACATGATATGATATGAACAATTTGATGTATACCCAGTGAACATGACGAATGACAATGGAAATATGTTTTTATGTGTTATAAAAAAAATAAATCTTAAAAAAAAAAGATTAAAAAGCAAGCAAATTCTACAATAGCTGTTTTCTGTTGAAAACGAACACATAAATCCCCCCACACCAAAAGGGGAAATAATCTCTACACAGTCTTGCAAAATAGGAGAGGTAAACACAATGTTAACTTTCTTATTTAAATAATTGGATTTATCATTGTTTAATATTGGCTTAATTGTGCTCCAAAATTCTGGATGCCAGTGAAATCCTCTGGTTTCACCTACAAGAGATAATTTGTCAGTGATGTCAAATTAGAACAGTACTGCAGTTTATTTAGTGAAATATGACAGAGTTTTCAGATTTCTGCAAACTGCAACCATATGACTTGGAAGCCTTGTAAACACACTTAGCTAACCTGTGATTTATGTGCGGAGGAATTTTATTCATACCTTGAAATGAATAGGTGCAGATGACAGACAATTCTACTCCTTAATCAATGTGCATTCACTGGATATGTGAAAAGGTTAAGATCATTTGTTTGGTCTGTCTATAGGCCGCCTTTTTCCTGATAAGGGGACTCAAGGCAGCTCACAGTATTAAAAAGAATTACTGTATGCTTTTTAATATGTTTTAAAAGTATTTTAAATGTATTGTCAATTTCGTTTTTATTTTGAATTTTTAGTTATGTTGTTGTGTATTGTTATTGTTACTATTATTTTCAATGTTGTAAACTACCCAGAGTGGCCTTGAGCCAGATGGGCAGTATAAAAGTCAAATTAAATAAATAAATAAATATTTTATTTCATTGGTATAACAGAGTGTAATCATTCACTCCCAGTTCATCCACCTTGAATAGACAGGTGGTAACGTGTCATGATTTACAGCTAGTGAGCCCACAGGCCTGGGTTTGGTGAGAATGGAAAAGTGGACTGCTGAGCCTGGAACTTTATCCCACATTTCAACATGTGGTAACATTCTGGCATAAATTCAAATTATTTTGTACAAAGATTTTTTTTTATTCTTCCTCTTTGAAAGCAAAGAAGGTGGGAAGAGGATGGATGCAGGAGATAGTTTAAAATCCCTTTTTACAACTTAAAATCACCTCCACCCCCATATAGTTTCTCACATGTCTCTGGGAAAAGGTGGGATCCATGTAATTTTCTTATATCTGTCTTCCTATGGTTAAAATGGAGGCTCTGTACAATCAGCTGATATGAGCTCTATTTTCTAAACATGTTCAGATAATTCAGCTGATCCAAGATTTCAGTGGCCAGACTTTGACAAGTTATAAAGAGCAGGGACGTGCAGCCTCTTCAGAGAATTGTGAAAAGTCGGGCCAAATCAAGATATTTGCGTAATTCCCAGGTTGACTACAGGGTGGAGCGAAGAGCTGCTGGTCACCCATGAGGCAGAGCCACAACCCACAGCTACTTTATGTTCCATCTGGCATTCTTGGGGTTCAGAAGTTTCTAACCAAAGATCCCATCAATTTGAAATGAGTGGAAAAGACTGAGCTGCATGTGGTGGGATGTGTAAAAGGGCCACCAGCAGGCAAAGACTTTTTTTAAGGCAACCTCTGCCAACTGATCTTGCTTGCTGAAAAAGTGTTTTTAATGAAATGGGTGCTACATTTTTCTTTTATTGATGTACTTTTCCATTGATTTAAATCTTTCATGTGTGTATTAATTTTAACTTATGAAATACAAATATAATAAGTTTTTCTAAATATGTATGATGACTTTGTGGAGATAACAGTGTGACAATATGTATTTTTATCTACACAAAGTCAGCATACATTATATATAATGACCATGTGTCACTATTTGTATTTTGGAGAGTAAATAACAATGGCAGGAGGAGGAAATAGGTGCAAAAACTCTTCAAGATAGTGATACCGGAGCAGAATCAAACTAGATTTTAGTATAACCCTTAGCAGAGAAAACACAGGCCTCAGAGAAACTAGGCCCAGGAACATTCACACATAGCTCAGGCAAATAGAGGAACATTCACACATCGTATGGAACGTCATTGTAACACTTTCGTTTGGCCCATCCTCCTTTTGATCTGGCAGATGGCCTGGTCCTGGAATGCAGGCAGGAGGAAACCAGCGATGACAGGCCAAAACATTCACACCAGGGAGCCGGAGAGTGAAGGCCATATATCAGGGCCCAGGAAGCCTACACATAAACATACCAAAAGATAAGATTCTTTCCCCAGACATTCAGGCACATCTTGGGCATAGGCCAAGGACACATGGGCACACAATCTGCATATCTATAGGGAACCAATAGATTAGCGTAGTTGGCATCATTTGCCCAATGAGGGACTGGATCCAAAGTTGGGGTACAAGTGACCAATAGAATTGTAGTACTTTTATTGCTCTTTGTTTGTATCATTATAAAACATATGCACTCTGTATTCTCGGGGGTCTTCTCTGCTTTTAAGAGAAGTCCCAGCTGACCTTTTCTTTGCTGCTATTCAAATAAAATTGGGCCTTTGGTTCAGCTGTTGCGTCTGCCTGATTCCTTGCCGGAAAAGCGAGACCCGAAATTGGCCGGAAAAGCGATACCCTCTTATTTAACAATTTTCCAGTTTTTCTCCACTGTAGAGCAAAATATGCCTTCTTCTCACAGTAACTGGCAAACTGAGTTCCAGACAGATGCCGTGCTCACATTGATGCTCTCTCAGAAAAAAAAAACATTCTTTTTACTGAAGAAAAATTCTATTCAGGTGTACTATTCCTGTGTGTCTGTGAGATTGGGGTATGTGTGTTTTTGAACACAAATAAAAGCAAAAGCACAAGGATGACTCATTATGTAGAAGGAAGAATGGCAATTTCCCAAAATCTTGCAGGGGGGGGGTGTAAAGAGAGACTGTCTGAAGAAAGTGTCTGTTAGCATAGCTAAACAGATGTGGAATCTATATACCACACATGCTGACGGAACGAAACTTAGTCACAGATAGCAAGATAGAACCATAACAGCACTAAGAGTCCTGCCCATATGAAAAATGGGTTTTCTTTGTCAATAGAGGTGGGAAATGAATATATTGAACAGCATACATCACATTTCCTTCATTTCCCTGGTTTATTGATATTTACAGGCTCCTCCTCATTTGGGTTGTTTCCAAACCAATTGAAGGAAAATAGTTTTGCTCTCTTAGAAGTCAGAGTAGATCTGGCTGGTGCTGAGCAATCTCATGAACTGATTGTGTGGTTTATTTTCTTTCCAAATTTTTTGCACAACTAATACCCCAAGCATAAACACCAGACATAATGCTCATTGATTGTCTAAAACTATTTGTTCATAGATAAGAATCAGCTTTTTTAGATCAAAACAATTTTCTCACATATTTATCTTAGGTGATTTAAGTTTGCTGGATTGCTCAGTGTTTTATGTATCTGGCTGCAGAGCCAGAGTTTGGGAGTTTGATTTCCCACTGTGCCTCCTGCAAGTAGAGCCAGCCTGTGTGGCCCTGAGCAAGCTGCACAGTCCCCAGAAGAAGGGAATAGTAAACTGCTTCTGAATATTCTCTACCTGGAAAACTTCGAAAAGGGTTGCCACGAGTCACAATTGACTTGACAGCATCATCATCATCATAATCATAGAAAATGATTGAAATTATGTTGCTTAGCATAAGAAATGACAACTAGAACAGGCCCATTGATTCAGTGAGGATATGGTAAGTCAGCTCCTCTGTACGTTTCTTCAACTGAATGGGTCTATTCCAGTTGTTGTTGCTTACTTCACTAAGCAACAGAATTTCAGCCCATCTGTGGATATTGTAGAAATTTGAAGTGTGGGAGGGAGAGATGCAATAGAAAGAGGTTTCCATTTCACGCCCTGCAATACCTTTGTCTTCTGTTAGGATATTCCACAATCCCAGATGATCTTGTCCTGAGGTCATGCTAGATGATACATTTCACCTGTCATTAGAAGCATAGCCCCCTTCCGAGGAAAATACTATTTATGCTATCTAACCCAAGCTTGCCTCAAACTGCACTTGACAAATTAATCTCCTTGGGTATTATAATTGGTCTTTTGAGAGATAGCATGGCTTTGCTTACAACCCTGATGTTTCAGGCATATAGCTTTGAAAGATTTGTGTGCATGGATAGATAACATTATAAGACAAGGAAGTATACATTTGCCCTAATATTTAATCTCATCCTGGGCCTCAGTTTTTGACCCTGGGAGGTGGTGTGTGCTCCAATGCTGGAGGCATTCAAAAGAAAATTGGACAACCATCTGTCAAACCTGATTTGATTTGGACTCATGCATTGAGCAGGGGGTTGGACCTGATGGCCTTATAGGCCCCTTCCAACTCAATTATTCTTTGATTCTATGATTCTATGTCTACAAACCAGCGATACCCAGTGTGACGTAGTGGACACAGTGACAGACTAGGATTCCAGAGGCCTGGGTTCAAATCCCTGTTCAGCCATGGAAACTCACTGTTGGTGTGGAACTGGTAAAACCACACCTTAAAGATCTCACTTGCCTTGAAAGCCCTATTAGGGTCAGTATAAGTCTGTTCTGACTTGACAGCACATAACAAAGAAGCAATGACCAAATAGTATCAGATCTGTTTTTATGTAGATATTGTGGTGACACATATCACGGTTCAAACTACAGTTATTTTCCTTTTGATCTTACGGTTTCTTTTTAATTTCCCCATGATATTCATTGTTTATGTTACTGACATATAATGCCCCTGCTTAAAAAAAGTTTCACCTCATAGAAGACTGAAACTACATGACATGCAACAATCCCCATACAATAGCAAGTGAAAGTTTTCTTCTATACTTCTGTTCAAAAACTGCCATTACTTAATTCCATGTTTTAGTTTCCATGGTTTCAGTGAGACTCAGGGCTAAATCTAATGGGCAGAATCCTCTTTGGGTGAATCACTAGCGCAATGGCTGATTGTGTGAGCAGTTTGACATTTGTCAAGCTTGTGCAAGGTTTTTCATTCTTTCCAACCAGGTTACCTCGCCTTGTGCAATGGGAAACCAGAGTTCTTGTGGAACTTGTGGACTGAGCCTTATGCTCCACTTTCATTGAACAAGGTTCTGGCCAATATTAGTCTTAACCAGAGCAGATTCATTAAGATCAATGGAACTTACATTACTTCTAACTAACAAGTACCCTTCTTTTCAAATGGTCTCTCTCTGTTGGGACTATCATTGGATTTAGCTATGAAAGCTGAAACCCCTGTTACTGCCATTCTTGGAGAGTGATGAAGATGAGCATCCTTCCATTTCTAAATCACAAGGCAATCACTTGTGCAGGTTACAGCAATGGGTGTGAAATTAATGCCAGTTAGCCTTCTGGCAGCCATTACAGGCAGCATAGATCTTAGTCATCACTGTGAGCTTATTCATATAACAAAGAGAATTGCGGAGTAAGGGAGCATGAGTATGCACTATGTCTGTACACAACTTTTATATGTACAAATAGTACACAATTCAGTTGAAAATACAGAGGCCAGAGCCAGAGCCAGCCACCATTATCCCCCTTCTCCTTTCATTTCATTAATGTATCTTGGGTCCACCTTGGATCTTTTTAAGGAGGAAGGCAAAGTAAAAATATTTTAAACAAATAATTTTAAATAAATAAATAAATATCTTGTTCATTGTAAAAATATGTGGGGTGAAATTCCAGCAGAATGTACCCCTCTTGTTTCCAGTATTTACCAGTATTTTCTGTGCAGCATCTTCAGAAGAATTGGCATGTTTGGAGAGGCAAATAGGCCTCAGTGTTACATCATGTTTTATGAAAAGTATCACCCATGTTACTACTACTATTTAAAATAATAATTAAATGCTATCCAACCAATCCAGATTTATGGTCACAATTTTCAGGGTTTTCTAGGTTGAGAGTACTCAGAAGTGACTTACAGTTCCCTTCTTCTGGCGGGAGGGGGGCACCTTGGGACTGTGCAGCTTGCCCAAGGCCACACAGGTTGGCTCTTCTCTTGGAATACACACTGAAGAATCAAACCTCCAACCAACTCACTAAGCTGTCCATCCAGCTACCTACATCACTAATCTGCTTGCATATTATTATAAATATATTTTAATTTGGTAGTACTGCAGCTCATTATTGACTTGATTTCTTTATTAAAAATAAAGAAGGGAAATTCCTTTTCCCTAGTTCATGCAAACTTTTCTGTCCTGACATACCAGTGAAATCGCGATATATGGAGGAGGGGAGGGGGGAGGGAGAGAATATCTGGTTGGAAATATAATGCTTTCTTCTTGAGGATCTTCTGCAACCACAGTTTACTCAGCTAATGTTTCGAGTACATCATCTGAGACATTGTTTGGAAGTGTAAGAACTATTGTCCTAGTGGCAGTAAAAAAAATCTATAACTTTTTATATTCACTCTGAATCATCTGTGGGTAAGTGGCTAAAAGCAGGATTCTTTATGTGAAGGAAAAGAATTGGTCTTGGGTTTGAAACTTCTGTGGTGAGTGTTAGTCTAATGGAATTTGAAGTGGAGCAGATATTGATCCCCCATAAAAGCCAGCCTTAATCTTTCATTTTCTGCAAAGTGGGGGTGGGGGTGGGGGGAGCAGTGTTTTCCAAGAGCCACTAAAATGTATTCCTGAAGATTTACCTCAACCCCTGTTTTTTCCTAACTTTTCAGTGTAAGAGGTTATGTGATTAGATTTAACTATCTGTGGTTAGTTAAAACAAACCATGATCAAAGCATGGGAAAAATGCTAAGGAAGTCAGCCATTCTGGCTTTCATGTTATGATTTTTCAACTCTCACTTGTAACACTCTGATTTGTTTTCTTTAAATTATCTGTATTGTTCTAGATGGCTGCTGGAGTAAGAGACTTGAAATCATCTAGAAGCAAAAGGTTGTGGTGTTACTGACACCTAACAAACATAATGAATACAAAAGACTGTGACTGATACTTGTCATGATTGGCTTAAACAGAAGTTGCACCCATGTGGGTGTGCCTAAAATGGAAATGCTATTTATAACTGCTCTATAGCTCAGTGGTAGAGGTTGGAAGTTCAATTCCCTTCTTTGCCTCCTTGATGGAGCTGGATTCAATGTGATGGGGCCGCTGGCGCAAACATATTTCTAATAAAATAATTAGAAAGGTCAAAAGCACCATCCACCATGGAGTGCAGGGGAACATGTCTAAGGTAGCCCATTTCTCCACCCCTCCCTCCTAAAACTGGCTGAGACAGTTTGAACTCTAGGGACCATGGACCTTAATTAACATAACCCCCAGCAAGACAATGGGAGGACCATGATTGCTGCTTTGATTTGCATCTCAACAAGAACCGGTTCTAGCAGTCACAGCAGTATTAACTCAAATTTGCATAGATTCCTCCCCCCTGGACACTCTGACACTCTGAGTGCCTGGACAGGTAGGGTGGACCAGTTCCTCTATGCTAATAAGCTTCCTGAATTGTTCATTAACTACCATGCCTGGGTGAAACAATGCAACTAGCCACAGACCTATTGTCAGAAGATGTTCCCCCATGATATCGCCCAACTCATAGAATAGTGCCAGGCTTCCACACCCCAAATCTTTTGTCTAGAATCCATTCCCCTTTTGCAAAACCAGATCTATTGCCAGACAAACTACATTGCAGGTCTCAGACCCCTCCCCCCTTGTATGTACATCCTATAGAATCTCTTGGTATCTATTTCCTGGTCATGAATGCTGTACCCCAACCCCTGATTCCGGAATACCGAAGGTATAAAAACCCCTGCCACCGTTCTTCAGCACAGACATTTTGCCTCTTGCTTGGAAGGGGGACTGCCCGTCAGGCTGTCACTCTTTGTCTGATATATATCAAATAACTAGAAGCCTTTTGAAATCTCTCTCAAGTCAAGACTTATTGGCAATTAATTTTGGCTTGAAAAATCCAGGGGCTAGCCCGGACTCAACAGATGTTCCTTAGTCTCTTCCAGCTCTGCAGTTCTAAGATGGTGATGATTATATGCTGATGCTTCCCTAACCACAAAGTCATGAATATAGACATATGAAATATCATTTCAACCAGCCAGTCTAAAGCCTTGGGAGGAAATATTCCCTAGTCTTGGAGTTTTGTCATCTCTGAACCGGCATTAATCAAATAATTAATTGGCTAAAATCAAGGATGAGTTTTCTGCACATATCTCAGGCTCTAAATATTAAACCATAAGAGGTTGGGCTAAACAAAAACAACTCATCTTGCTGAATGGATGAATGCTGAAGGGTGTCTCCCACCAAGACAAGTCTCTAATTGGAACATCTGGAAGTCACTTAATAGACTTCAAAACAAAGTAGGAAGATCATAGAATAATCAAGTAAAATGGGACTTTTTTCTTGATCCACAAATCCACAAAATCCACAAAGACTCAATCCCACTCAGGCGCATTATAAGTGCCATCGGCTCCCTGACATATGAATTAGCAAAATACCTAGCCACCCTCCTACAGACCCACATTGGACAAACCTCATCCTACATCAAAGACTCAAGACATTTCATAAACAAGATCAGCACCCTAAAACTCAACCCCAGGGACAGACTGATCAGCTTGGACGTAGTATCCCTATTCACCAAGGTACCGATAAAGGACACTCTGACACTCATCCAGCAGATCTTTCCAGAAGACATCAAGGCCCTTTTCCAACACTGCCTAACAACCAGCTATTTTCAGTGGGATAATGAGTTCTATGAACAGACAGATGGAGGGGCCATGGGGAACCCCCTCAGCCCATTTATAGCAAACGTCTACATGGAACATTTCGAAAAACAGGCCCTGGCTTCGGCACCCTTCGCACCCACATCTGGTTCCGATATGTGGATGACACCTTCGCAATTTGGAACCACGGTGAAGAAAAACTGGAAGAATTTCTAAACCATCTCATTAGCATCCACCCAAACATACAATACACCATGGAAAAAGAAATAGAGGGCCAACTCCCTTTCTTAAATGTCATGGTCATACGCAACCTTACCTCCTATTGGGACACAAGGTCTACAGAAAACCCACCCAGACCGGTACCTACACAAATACTCCAACCACCACCCACGCCAAAAAAGAGGCATAATCAAACACTGGTAGACCGTGCAAATCGGAACTGTGAAGCTCAATTTCTCATCACCGAACTCAACCATCTGAATTGGGCCCTACAGGCAAATGGCTATTCCAAGAATGAAATCACAAGAGCCATCAAACCAAGAAAACAACACTAAACTGAAGAGGAAAAACAGCCACCCACAAATAAAGTATTTCTGCCATACATCAAAGGGGTCACTTACTGCATGGGGAAACTTTTGAAAAAAACAACAACCTACAAACAGTATTCAGGCCCACCACAAAAATACAACAAATGTTACGGTCAGCAAAGGACAAAAGGGACCCCCTCACCACTGCAGGAGTATACCGGATACCTTGCAGTTGTGGCCAGGTAACACAGCATCCACACCAGAATCAAAGAACATGAGAGACATTGCAGACTAAAACAACCGGAAAAATCGGCAGTAGCTGAACATGCCCTGAACCAAGCTGGACATGAAATCCTATTTCAAAACACAGAAATACTGGACAACACCAGCAATCATTATGTTAGACTGCACAGGGAAGCCATTGAAATCCACAAACACCAGCAGAGCTTCAACAAAAAAGAAGAAAGTCTAAAACTCAACAAAGCCTGGCTCCCAGCACTGAAAAACACAGCCTGCAAAAGGTCAACGAACTCTACCCAGCCACAAGGACCAGTGATCACTGCACACAAAAGACCAGCTAACAACACCCATCAATCACAGTGACATATCATCTCTCCCCCTTATCGCAAGAATACACCCACAACAAAAAAAACACGCTGATCACCATAATCACCCAATCTCCTGGAAAGGACAAAAAGCTGATCCCACAGCTATAAATACTCAACTATCCCACAAACTGCACCAGAGCACAGACAGAGTTCTGACTCCTATCCTCTGAAGATGCCGGCCAGAGACTGGCGAAACGTTAGGAAGGAAAACCTCAAGAACACGGCCAGACAGCCCGAAAAACCTACAACAACCATAAAATGAGACTACTTGGATACAGGACAAATTTTCTGTGACTGTGGAGAAATTCATTCCATTGTTACTTTGCTTTTTCAGACACAACTTTATCCCTTGTGAAATATCCATTGATATATTCTGGTAATTTCAATCCCTATTTCCCAGCTATGGCCCATGGTGATTTGATCCCCAAAAAGATCTAGAGGAGTTCTGTGTCTTTCGCTCGGAGGATGTAACTTTACTGATTCATTCTTCCAATGTAGTCTATATATGGATATTTTGCTCAGACTCCCTAGGATCCACAAGACCTCTATTTCCTCAGCTCCCTTACTTTCTCTGCATGTTTGTCATTGGAGTGAAAGCACATTTTTATCTGCCCAAGATGGCTAAGGGCCAGTTAAGCCAAAAATAGGCCAGCTGAACAGTGTGTGTGTTGGGTGTCATCAAGTCAGAATCAACTTATAGTGACTCGATAAGGTTATTTAAGGTCAGGGCATGATCACATAAGGCAAATGTTCCCTAGTTATACCCCTGTTAGATCATTGTAGAAATTTCCGGTCACACAAGGCATGGCCATTATCGAATAATTTACCCAGCCAGGAGTGTAACTGTGGTTTGTTTCCCCCTCACAAGGAGGCTTCTCTTATTTTGTTCTGATGACGTTTAGCAACAGAAGAAATTTCACCAAACAGGAACCCCTACCTGACATATCGATGTATCATTAAAACATTTTTTTAAAAAATTAAAGGAGCCGCAGTGTCCCAGAAAACAAGAGAGAAAATAAATCAGTACCACGATGTAGCCAGCCATAACGATTCAAATAGGAGAAAATGTATTGGTAACATTAAAACCCATTGAGATATTTGTCCAGGTATACATACCGTGCGACTGTGATTCAGTACAACAAAGGTATGGAAAGTATTGTTAGAGCAGGGGGACATTTCTCTGGTGTGATTTAAGGAGTGGTTGTACCAGTTCCACACCCCTAGTGAGTTTCCATGGCCAAGTGGGGATTCAAACCTTGTTCTCCAGGGTCCTACCCTATCACTCTGTCCACTACATAACACTGGGAATCAGTACAGGAATTCAGTACAGCTAAACAGTAATGAATTCTAATCCCTTCCATACTGAGGGAATACTAGGCTTACTTAAAAGTCCCCTCCTCTCCACCTAATTTTCTGCTGGCATTTCAGCTGCATCATTTAATTGGATCTAATGTATCTTTTCTTGTCCTCACCCCACACTTTCTCTGCCCCTTCTTGGCTTTTCTGCTGTCAGACCTACTACCTGATTGTTCCATTGGCAGCTCCCTGAGATCAGCTGGCAGGACAGAGTTCTGACAGGAGAGGATTTTGGGTGGCAGAAGCAACTCGTGTCTAATTGTAACTCTTTCTGTCTTTCAGCAGGCACCAAGATTTGCTGGCTGTAGGGGGTTTGGAATAGGCAGAAGCCTCTTCTGAAGGCAGAAATGCTGGCAGAAACAATCTGGCAAACTGCTTAGAAATTTGCCAGCTAAGAAGAACCATAACAGAGGGAGAGCAGGGATGGAATGAGGGAGGAGCTGGTTTATGCAATCCAACCTGTGGATGAATGCTTATTTTCCTCTTGTATGGGCTTTGCCTAGGTCAGAACTGCAGTGTCTTTCTTTCCTCCTGCCTACCTTTGCTTTTCTTCTTCTTTATGGCTGTGAAAATTCCACTGCCTGCCAAGCTTTGTACAATCCTTAGAATGGTGCCTGTGAGCAGAAGCAAAGTCTTCCTCTCTACCATGTCCTTGAAATCAATGATACTGTGTAGCTGTCCATCCCAAGTCATGTACCATCCCCTGAGTTCAGGAAATGCACAAATGCCATCATGGACCGAGACAATGATCAGGTCAATATGTCACCAGAAGGGCACAAAGAGGGCACCAGAAGGGCACAGAGATCTATATCTCTTTATTTGGGCACAGATCATAACAAAGGACTGCTGCCTGTCTCCGCTCTGTACTCTCTCTTCTATAACCATCCCTGTGCTACTCAAAATCAAGTTTCTCTGCAGCATCTAGGCCTCCAATATTACCTCACCATAACTTTTCTTGATCTTCTCACATGTTGTCTTTACCGTTAGGAATTATATGAGAATAAATTACTCCCAATCCAAGGCTAAAAGTGGTGTACCACTCACCATTTTTTATTTCTGGAAGTATTTATAATAAAATAAAAACATCCATTATGCTTTAAGATATCTTCAGATACTTTTCCTGTCGCATATTATTTATTGTGTGTGAGCTACTCTTACACAAGTCCCTAGTTTTCGGTGTAATTATAATACATATGTGCGTAGGTGCACATTAATATGTCAGTGAGACACATTTATCACCTACAGTAACAGATGGTTAGTATAGACATGACAGTGGGACCTTTCACTTTCCCCCCATGTGTGCATGAAGGAATGGAGAGTGGGAGAAGCATGGAGAAAACCACAGAAGCCTAAGTCTCTTGTATGGTGTCCTTGTTATGATAGATCATGCCTTAATTTTATATTTGAATAGTCATATATAAAGCCTATCTGCTTTTTTTTTTTAAGAGGATAGAAATAATTTTTCAAATCACTGGGGTGAAATTTAATTAAAGGAGCCACATTTCTAATTTTGATATTTGGTTGGATCGTCTAAAATGGCAGCCATGACTAACACTGTGAGTAATATTGATATTTTGTTTTCCTATGAGATTGACTTTAGAGGACTTTGAACAGGTATTAATGAGTCACTCATTGTCTGACATTTCTAAATCTTAAGGTATAAAAACCATTGTTATTGACCTTTTCCTTTTCTACAGCACAGTAAAAGTATTTTATTTTCTAAGCAGAAACTTTTACTACTTATTCCTGCAAAGTCATCTTTAATACATATGTGGTTCCTCATTATCAGCTCAGTCCACTTCCTATTAAACTTTTGAATATTTGATTATAA
Source organism: Intellagama lesueurii (assembly GCA_037013535.1). NCBI lineage: Eukaryota > Metazoa > Chordata > Lepidosauria > Squamata > Agamidae > Intellagama > Intellagama lesueurii. The sequence goes on along the minus strand of JBAJHW010000003.1, from coordinate 48,573,346 downwards.
CCTGAAAGAGCACCCTCATTTTGGACAGTACAGAACCACTTAGTCTTGAAAGAGCTCTGAAAAAAAGGAAATTGCCTCGGGTTATATGTGCTGAGGGTTGAGGAGGCACTTATTACTCACCTTCTTCCTTTATGTTGCTTTGTCTTGTTAAGTTCAACAGTGATGAAGGGATTTTCTCATCTAGTCGAACAGGCATCAGTTATTGAAGAAATGGAATCTCTCCCCATCAACACTGATACGGTATTTTTCCCCAGTTTCTCTGCTCTATTCCTCTTGCAGAAAGTCTGATTCATATGTAAAATAACTCAGTATTTTAATTTAAGACTTTGCCTTGCAAACCTATTGTTGTAAGACAATCCTCCCTGTAAATCTGGATAGGGGAAAGAAGTCTTCCAAGCCTAGGCATCCATTTTAAATCAGGTATTTATCATAGGCAAAACTGGCCTGAGATTTTGCATATGCAGTCTCCTGATGCAGCACAATTATTATTCTCCTACAACAATCATTTAAAATATGCTACTGCAAATATTCAAATAAAATGGTGTTTATTCTTCAACATTTCCCCAACAAGATATCTTTCAAGCAGCTTTCCTTAAAAGAAACACGTAATAGCAAGATATAGGGAGAATTATTCCAGGTAATTTCTGGAAATGTAGAGCTTTGAGAACTTAAGCAGTGCCAGCACAGCCTTTTTGAAGAGTTTGCACAATACCCACTACAGATTAAACCTGCTTGATCTTTTTTATCCAGTAGAATCCCTAATTTTAATACTTGCAATTAACACATTACTGTTAAATAACATCTGCTAATCTAAGACAGGAATTTGATGTGTTGTGGAAAGAGACTGGACAATCTAGTTAGGATTAAAGCTAATGAAGGTTATATATCCTCACGTTATAGCAACCAATAGAAACAGAAAGGAAAAGATTTCTCATTTGAAGCACAGTTTGTGTTTTAAAAAAAATGTCTGTTTCTTGATATATACTTCTTTCTTCTTCTGCACCTTATATGTACCAGAAACTTTAAAAGAGCTGCTATGACAGGTCCCTATCCCAGGGTTTCATGGTCTAAAACAGACGTAAGGAATGTACTAGAGAAGACGGAGCAGAAGCACCTATATAGACTAAGAGATATTGAGTGGAGGGAGTAAGTGAAAGGGAAGAATAATTCACTGGAAGAATGGGGCAAAAATGCCAAGAGCAGATGGTATGGATGAATTAAAAGTACAGACTAAGTCTAAAGACCTACTGAAGTGTTCAGTTAAATAGGCATTTGAGAAAGGAAATGCACTCGCCCAGCTACCTCTGACATCCTTTTCTTCATGTAGAGACACTATTAAAAAGAGAGCTTCCTTAACACTCTCCTCTGCAGACCACTGCCCTCCATAGGAGAGAAGCAAGGATAGAGAGGGTGGGGCTAGCATGCTCCCCTCCTCAAGTATCTATTTGAATTCAATCCTCCCTGGGTGAAGCTATGCAAGGAGTCAAAATAGATGAGATGGTTTGCATTCAGAAGCAGGGGTCCCTACAGTCATGAAATACTTTTTAAAAAAAAACAAAACACTTCATACTGTGCAGATTGCCTTCGTTGTTTCGGGATTGATTATCAGGATTTAAGCACATGCTTAATTTAGAAGTCTGATTGCTTAGGCATGTGACTCTTGAAAAATACTGTTCCTGATAGGCAAAGGTACTATCAGCCCCTATACGTAGTGAGTATCTCATCTTGTTGTTTAGTCGTTAAGTCATGTCCAACTCTTCATGACCCCATGGACCAGAGCACGCCAGGCCCTCCTGTCTTCCACTGCCTCCTGGAGTTTGGTCAAATTCATGTTGGTAGCTTCGATGACACTGTCCAACCATCTCGTCCTCTGTCGTCCCCTTCTCCTCTTGCCTTCACACTTTCCCAACATCAGGGTCTTTTCCAGGGAGTCTTCTCTTCTCATGAGATGGCCAAAGTATTGGAGCCTCAGTTTCAGGATCTGTCCTTCCAGTGAGCACTCAGGGTTGATTTCCTTCAAAATGGATAGGTTTGTTCTCTTTGCAGTCCAGGGGACTCTCAAGAGTATCTCATCTAGGTTGCCCCAAAAAAGGAAAAGAGAGAAGAAAGAAGGCTTTGGCAGAAGATAGTTTTTCAATGTATCAAACATCCTGGACAGAAAAGATTGTAAAATATCTGAAATAGAGGTGTGCAGATTTTTAATTTTTCATTGCTATTTGCATAATTCCTTAGGCAGCATAGGATGCTACAGTTGAAAAAAATCTGTTCACCTGTAGTTTCACCTGTAGTTTGAATTAGTACTATTGTGGCACACACACACACACACACACCACATAGTCAGTTGTTTGCATAATTTACAGTGGGTTGGATCCAGACTTAGTCATGACCTGCTTAAGTCTCATTAATTTATATGAATCCCACTCTAAGTATGACTAAGTATGGTCTACATTCACAGCAGCTGCCAGGGCTACAGTTGCAGTCACCGTCCTTGCAAGCTCACAAGAAAACCAAGTGGGGAAAAATGGGGGAGGTTAATGGAGGACTCTGAAGGAGGAAGCCTGGAATACTATGTCACAGCCTGCATTAGACAAAGATCCATACATGGTGAGGGAGCTGCTGGAGTAATATGCAACATGTGTGCTATGTTTGTTTTCCTGCATGAGAATGTAGAAAGCCACACCTACAGTTAAGTGGAAGCTAGCTACCCTGACAGAGGAGAAGATAAATCAGCCAGAGGCCCACCTATCCATATTCAACAAATAAGGGGAAAAGAAATATTCCTCAATATAGCATGTCAGAATCTCCTGGAACAGGAACAGAAAGGGGATGCTTCTAAGGAGGAATTAAAATGCCAAGTGCAAGAGGCAAACATTTGGAGGAATATAACACAAGAGAATCTTGACTATCAGGAATCCTGCTGTGTTCTTCGAGCAACACTTTGAGCCTTTCCTATAGAAAGTGATTCTGAGCCACTAGAACAGGGACAGCAGAGAGCATGAAGGCAGGGATGGAGGGTTCTGGAGATAGAGGAACTCCTGCTACTCCTCAAAAGAGTAGAAAATGTGATGGTAGTAGATGACTCCCTACTGAGGGGGGACAGAAGCAGCACTTGTAGACCCCATGAGATATTTTGGAAGGTGCGCTGTCTCCCTGCTGAAGATCCAGGACACGACTGTCATGAAAAATTTGGCTTTTTGGGTCATGATCTGTACTTTTGTGAAGAATAACCACTGCCAAGTGATGGGTTGCACTTCACAGGAGTTGAAAGAATTTTGATAGGAGTCCTGCAAAACATGGTCTAGATGGATTTAAACTGAACCCTGACATAGAGATTGGAAATTTTATCTAAGATATGGGGATGCCAAGTACTGGAGACAATAGAGTGATGCATCAGAAATTGGGATGGTGATACAGGAATAATGAATGGGAAAAGAAGCAACTGGAAGAAATAGCCCATGGTTTCACATATCTCTGTAGCATATGCACAGAGCATGGGAAACAAACAAGAGGAGTTTGAACTCTTTGCACAGGAAGGCAAAGATGCCATTACCAAAATCTAATAGCCACTATCAAAATCTATTAGGGTGATAGTTATAGTTAGAAAGTAATGATTGAAGGGTATAACTTATTCAAATGGAATAAATGAAACAAGAAGGGAGAAGTAGATTTTTATGTAAAGGTTGTATGTAGCTGTGATGAAGTTGGGAATGGAAAACTATTGGAGAGCATTTGTGTTAAAATCAAAGGATTGAGAAACACCAATGACATCACTGTGAGGTTCCGGTAATGATCCCCTAACCATACAGAAGGTTTGGATCATGCCCTCTTAGATCAAATTACCAAATGTTCATACAGGAGAGACATAGTCATCATGGGAAAAGTCAGCTACTCCAATACCTGTTGGAAGTCCAACTCTGCCAAGAATGTGTGGTCCAACCAATTCCTCACTTGCTTTGCTGAGCACTTTATTTTCTAGAAGGTGGGGAAAAAATGACAATGGAATCGACTGTCCTGGGTCCTGGAATTAACAGAGAGGAACTGGTCAACAAAGTGGAAATAGTAGGAACTTTAAGTGAAAGTGATACTTGGGGTTTGTTATAATGAAAAAAGGGAAAGGTGATTAAGCTTAAGGAAATAGTGGATGAGATCCTACGTTTGGAAATACATAGTGAGAAGGGAGTCCACAATGGATGGAAGTTTCTTAAAGGTCAGATATTGAAGGCACAGTCATAAACCATACCTACAAGAAGTAAAAGTGGAAGGTATCTAAAGAAACTCAGGTGGCTGCATGAGGAACTTCCAAATGAGCTGACATTTAAAATGGACTGGTATAGGAAATGTGGCAGGGGAGATCAATAAGAAAGAGTACAGTGTAGTAGACAGCATATGCAAGAAGGTCAGGAAGGCTAAAGTTCAGAATGAGCTCAGAATTGCAAGAGAATTTAAGAATAACAAAAGAGAAATTTTTTTTCCTTATGCTTCAGTGCAAGAGGAAGATCAATGAACCAATTCTGTTGGGTTGAAAGGTTGCAGAATTATTAATGGATAACAGAAATAAGGTAGAACTGCTCAATGAATGTGTTGCCTCCACCTTCTCTTAGAAGAAAAACAGTGCTCAACATAGTTTAAGAAAAGACTGTGAGGGGCTGCTATCCAAAATAGCTAAAATGTTTTAAATGAATTGAGGTCCCTAGGGCCAGATTTCAAGAAAAGGCTTCCAAGGGTACAAAAGAGACTGGCAGACGTAATCTCAGAATCAATATTTATGATCTTTGAGAATTTCTTGGCAAACAAGTAAGATTCCAGAAGACTGGAGGTAGACCAATGTCTCCATCTTCAAAAAGAGTTAAAAGACAATCTGTGCAACTAACAACCTGTTAGTTAGTTGACATTAGCACCAGGAGAAGTTCTAGAACAAATATTACAGTTAGGTGAATTTCTAGTTGGTTGACAGCCTGTAGGCAAAGATTTTTCACCAGTGGTTCCTCAGCATCCTGAACAGAAATGAGAAGTGAAGTGCCATGCAACTCTATCCTAGATCTGATGTTGTTCAACTTGAATGAAAGAGTCAAGGGGATGATCATCAAATTTGTAGATGACACAGGATTGACAGTTTGGGGTGGCTAATACTTCAGAGCACAGAATCAGGATTCAAGATTCAAAACCTAAGATGGCCAAAACAAAATGAGTTTCAAAAGGGATAAAGGTAAGGTTTTACAGTATATTTAGACTGGAAAAATGAGACATGGAGGCATTGCAACTGGAGAAGTGTGTGAAAAGGATCTAGGGGTCCTAGTAGAACATAAGGTAAACATGAATCAACAGTGTGATGTGACAACTGTTGTCATGTGACATGTGACTGAAAGCCTGTTTCTTAGTGCAGTAAATCACAACTAGAGTAAGCCTATTGAATTAGTGGGTATCTGGTGAGTTAGCTCCTCCATAAGTCTACTTATTCAATGAGCCTACTCAAGTTGTGACTTACTATGCTAAGCAATAACAATAGATCTCAGCCATCAATAGGGAAGGAACAGTGGTACTCTAGTGTGCTTTGGTCAGACTTCATCTGCAAAATTATGTGTAGTTCTGGGTCCCACAGGATATAAGCGATATCAATAAGTTGGAACATGTTTAGAGAAGGGTAACCAAGATGGTAAAGATTCTTGAAACAAAGCTCTGTGAAGAAAAATTGGGTGTGGAGAGGAGAAACTCAGAGGTATTGTGATAGCCATCTTCAAGTATTTGAAGGACTTCCATGTGAACCACAGTTATTTTCTACAGTTTGAGAATATAGTACCCTAAACAATGGATTCATGTTACACAAAAGGAGATTTTGAGAAAACCTTTGGAAAAAAACATTCTGAAAGAAATAGCTATTCCATACTGGAGTGGGCTATCACAAAAGGCTGTGGACTCTTCTTCACAGCCATTTTTTAAATACAAGTTGTTTGGCAACCTATCCAAGATTCTTTAGCTGTGGATTTCTTGCATTAAAAGGGGCAAACTTGATGACCCTTGGCCTCCCTCAACTCTACAATTCAATGATTATTTAATTCAATGCCCCTGCCCTATATAACTTTTTCTTAAAAAAAAAAGATAGCCTTTAATATAGTGTGCTGCTAGTCTGTTACAGCAGAAATGAGTCCTATAATATCTCAAAGACTAACAAATGCATCATGACACAAGTTTTCATAGACTAGCAATTCATTAGATTCATGGATGTACTGAGAAGGAGAGAGAGAGAGATAAGTGAAATTCAAGAAACACATATTGTAGTATTTCATTGTTAATTGTTGTTGTGCTCTCATTTCACACAAGAATATGATCTAATGTAGGCAAAAAATCATTGATGCTGGAAAATATATAAACTTCTGTTTCTTTTCCATTGTTCTGGTTTCTGAGAAAGGCAGAATGGTTGTTTGTATTATGAGAACAGACAAACTGACCACTTTAAATCTGTGTATGGCACATTCCTTCTTCTTGTCCTTAACTTATGATGGATAGCTCTTCATACTTAATTTTAAAAAATCTGAGACCCATTTGACAGAGATGGTTGGAAACATCTTCTGATGTTGCCTAACCATAAAATGGATTATCACAAATGGATCCTATCAAAGGCATCTGTCTGACAGGCTCCTTCTCTTAAGTAGAGGCATGACATATGTTTGGGGGGAATATATTAGATCCATCTGAACAGAAGACCAAATCACAAAACTGTAATGTTTTCTGTGTAGGACAGTCACTAGACAGTGAACTCTCCATAAAATTCATATAAGTCATGTAAAACCTCTCTTTTGCTATTAAAAAAAAAAGTATCCTCACATCCTGAAAGGGGGTGCCCTAGAAGGGAGACCTTTGATGATAGCCCCATTGCACTCACAAATGTTGCTGAGCCTTCTGCCTGTTCAGAATACTGCATACTTTCTAAAGACAAGGATTTCGATCCTGACTTGTCCTACTAACAGCAGGGAAACTTCCATTCATGGAAAGAGGTTCATTTCAGGAGACACTTTTATATGAGGGAATAAGGTTCCTCTATCTTCTTACCAAAGATGCAGTTTATTTTCATGAAGGAAAATAAATCACAAATACTTTGATTTATTTGTTTTCAGAAGTTAGCTGATTCATAAATTCTGCTGGAGTTCCAAGAAAGCTCATTGTGGGTGTGAACACACAGAGAAGTAGATTGCAATTTGGACCACTTGTGAGGTGATCAGCTGCAGGCTATGTCCCAGTGATCATATGACACATGGGCAAGTGTGTCTACTCATAAGGCTTCTACATATTGGGGCTGGCTCGGCACAATTCCCTGTCAGATGGTAGGATCCCTTTAAGGGAAGTCACTCCCACAAAAGCAACCCTTTCCAGTGTGATCAAGGTGTGTGACTTTGAAACTGTCTGATGGCATCCTGTGTTAACTGTGCCTAGGTTCTCTTCCTGTTATTGTGACCAGTTAGCTAGTAGCTACTCCCTGAAGTCCCATTAATTTGGACTTATATGCGGCTAGCATCTTTATCTGATGCCAAATGATTTTGTTAAGCTATCAGAGAGTTTAATGATAACATGATAACACCATCAAGGTTTCTAACACTGAGATGCTTCAATCATCTTCAGCTTGTTTTGTGTGTATAGTACATTTCTGGCGCAACTAAATTTGATGGAAACAATTTGTATCTTGTCCACTAGATGTCAGTCAATAGTCAGACTAGTAACAGATTTCAGTCATAGAAATAAAAAGTTTGAATATTAAGCTTATTTTTTACTTTGTGGTCATGGCAATACATGTAAAACTTCCAGTTGGGGGGAGAGAAAATTAGAGCTACTGTTTAACAATATCACAGGCCTTTAGAATGAGTTTTATTTGTATACCAGTTGCTGATTACAAATAATAGTCACTGCTACTGTTCTTGTCACCAGCAAAGGTCCCGAGAAACAAATGTTACGTCCTTGAGAATATGTGATATCCATTTATCCATTTAGTGATTAAGATTATGCCAGGCTCTTGTCTCAGGACAGAGCTACTGGACAAGACAGAGCTGTTGTTTATTGGTCATTCATCTGACCAGCTGAATGGTGTTCTGTCTGGTTCTGAAGGGGGCTGCACTTGCCCTAAAGGAGAGGGGGAGTCTGGAGGCCCAGAATGCTATTTATCAAATTTGGCTATACCAGCAGCAACCCTGTCTGTGCACAAATAGCTTTGCATCCATATTTCAAGCTCTTACAACCTCCCATTTGGATTATTGCAATGCATTATATGTGGGGTTGTCTTTGAAAATGGTCTAGAAGCCTCAGTTATTCTAAAACACGATGAGTAGTTCAGCAATGGGAAATAGTTGCTATGGTGACATTATACCATTATTTTGCCATCCTCATTAGCTACTAGACCATTTCTGGACAAATTTTAAAAGTTGTATTTTTAAAGCCCTAAATGCTATGGGTTCAGATTATCTTGTGAAGTGTCTCCTTCAGCATTTACCTTCCCGAACTTCAAAGTCTGAGGCCCTTCTCTAAATCCCCCTGCCAAATGAGGTAAGGCAGCAGGACAGTAGGCCTTTTCAATAATCGTGCCCATTAGAAATGTGCATGAACTGAACCACAAACCAGAAAAACTGACGAATTGGGCTGGTTCATGGTTCAATTCATGGCGTGATTCAGGGATCCTGTTCCGTTGAAGCAAAATGCAATGCCAAACTTTTTTCCCCTCAGTGCTTCATTTTGCTTTGGCAAAATGGGATGCCCACCCTCTCCCTTCCAACCACATCCATCACCTCCGTACCTGCTCCTGTTGATGCCACCACCACCTCCTCCACCACCACCACCGCCATCATCAAAGGCAGTGGGCTCAACTTCCCTTCCAGGAGCTGGCCGCTGCCTCTTACCATGTGCCCGCCTATCAGCTGAGCGGCAGGCACATGCTCAGAAACAGTGGCCTAGCATCATGATCCATATCACATTGTTGACAAAGAACTTGGACAGCACCTTGCCCATGATGATGGTGGGAGGAAGGCGGGCAGGCAGGCAGGCACTCACAATGAAATGGAGAAAGGGTTGTTGTTGCACCAACCCCTGCTACAACCAAAAATTCCCTGCACAATATTGTGCCTGCATTGCCAGGAGGAAACATGATGCCTAGTCATGACAATTGCTTTGTGGTTGAGTGAGAATTGGTTAACTGATTAAAAAGAGGAGTCGGCCTCTAGAGTTTTCTCGTGTGTGGTGTCACTTTGTGAATGGTACTGAGCACAAGAGGATATCCTGTAAGCCAGTGATTCTCAAACTGGGATCCCCAGATGTTCTTGGACTGCAATTCCCAGAAGCCTTCACCACTTGCTGTGCTAGCCAGGATTTCTGGGAGTTGCAGTCCAAGAACATCTGGGGACCCTAGTTTGAGAAGCATTGCTATAAACTACTTTGACTGCTGCCATTTGTGTTGTCAGCAATCAGGCTGCCTCTTGCTATGTAAAGCTTGGCATTTTTTTTCCTCCTAGCAAGACAAACACAATATTGTGCAGCAATATCAGACAATTTCCTGGTGTTTTTAATTGTGGATACAGAAGCACAATATTCCACATTTATAAATGAGATTTTCTGAAGAACTAAATCTTCATATTCAGGAAACAGAAAAAGTGGAGCAGAGACAAATTATAGAAGGAAGGGAACAGCAGGCTCCCCATCCTGCTCCTTTGAAGAGGAAACCAAAGACGGATGTGCTTAGTGCTCTTTAAAATCCTTTACTCACTCCCTTCCCAGTGACTTCTTTAGAAAGCCAATTGAGATGTTATTATGGCAGCTTGAAAAAGGTGAAATATAAAAATAGAATAGGGTGCCCAGTGTCATGTTCCTAGGGGTTCCAGAAGGCAAAAGTCCAACAAGCCAGTCCAATATCAGAAGTCCAGAAGATACAAACAGATGCCAAATTGCCAAAGCCAAAAACACAAACCGTAGTCAGAAGCCAGAGTCCAAAGCCAAGAAAGCAAGGTCCAAGATAAGCAGGAGCATGGATGCGAGCCAGAGTATTGACTTGTTGCTTCCACAAGCTTCCAAATCTTCTGGGTGCAGATTATATAGCAGGAGCAGTCATCAAACTCCTAGAAGCCTTTCATCCTGTTAAAACTCAGGACTGGTTGACCTGATGTTCCTGTGGGAAGCATTAATGCGAGCCTCAGACCTTCATGTCATGAGTCCTTGCCGAAGCTTATCCCTCACTCTGGCTACTGGGGAAGGAGAATCTGGTGGTGATTCAGCTGTCGGCGATTCTGATTGCCCAGCATTTTCCTCAGCTGTAATTAACCCCTCAGATTCCAGATCTTCTTCGGCTGAACTCATGTCACTCAGCTCTGTAGACTGCTGCTGTCACCCATCTGTCCTGTGTACACCATTCAGACAATAACCTAGCCTTGCTAATTGCATTTCCAAATTCACAAGAATGTGGTCTTTGTAGACAGCCATCAATACACATATCCTTATCCCAGACCTGGACAAGATTGAAATGTCACTTAAAGAGCACGGGGCAATTTGACCTTGATCAGTGTGTCTTTTATTCAGGCATGGAATGGATCAAAGGGAGGGCTTAGCACATCCATAATCCACCTCACAAGTTTTTCACTATAGATGCAGGACCGGCTGAACAATAGAGTGAGGGAGAACATTCAGTTTAGTTGGTAGATTCCAGAGGAGTCACCATTTTAATACAACCACTTTACATGTCTTATTCTTTTTATGAAGGGGAAAAGGACCTGTAATTTCCCCCCCCCCCATTTTCTCTTCAGGTGACAAAACTACATGAATCTTTCTTCTCTTGAACACAGAAAAGTACTACATCGAGGAGAATAGGCTATATTCTGAACCTGAATAATATTCTTCAAGAACATTTTTCTTTCAGGAGGTAGATTTTTTTAAAAAAACCAAGACTACATTTCTTTCAGAAAAAGGTGCTTGGGGAAACAATGGTAAAAAAAAAAACATAAGGTGTGTAAGATAAGAAAGCCTGGTTGTTAAAAAGCAAAGTGTGCTGTTTATATACCGCTCCATAGTGCTTAAAGCACTCTCTGGGCAGCTTACAATTTAATTATTCAGGCTACACACTGCCCCCCCCCCAAGCTGGGAACTCAATTTGTTGACCTTGGAAGAATGGAAGGCTGAGTCAGCCTTGAGCTGGCTACCTGAGCCTGTTGGGATCAAACTCAGGTCATGAGCAGAGTCATACATTTCAATGTTCACTGCCATACTATTATGATAAATCCTGTTCCCATAATATGCTGAAAAAGAGAAGGCCATGCTAGCATATGCTCCAAGGCTCATTCTTACAAGCAGAATTTTGGCCCATGAGAAAAGTTCTAATACAAAACATGCAGCTGACAATGTGAAGCAAGGGGTGATATATTGTTGCAAACAAATTAAAACAAAGCCTACTGCCTGACATGTTCCTCAACGTCACCCATTAATATAATCTTTTGGAGGAAGATCAAAATAAACTCTTGAGGTCAGGAACTTCCAGAGCTTGGAAAACTTTCAGCATACAAATTATTTTTGTCTTCAATATTGCAAGATAACGTTTTTAGAAGAATGAAGGTGGAAAACTCAGATCGTGAACTCCTCCTTACAGGAGGGATATTTGCCCCCTGTCTTGAAGGAGACAATGATCTGGCCCATTCTGAAAAAAGTTAATTTGTCAACCGACGATTTAAACAACTGTTGTCCGGTTGCTAACATACCGTTCATGGGGAAACTGATTGAGAGGTTGGTGGCTGACCAGCTGCAAGTGTTCTTGGAAGATACCGATAGTCTGGATCTATTCCAATTAGGGGTCAGGCCATGTCATGGGACTGAGACACTTCTGGTCACTCTGCTAGATGACCTATTATGGAAGGGTGACCAGGGGAATGTGACTCTGTTGGTTCTCCTAGACCTCTCAGCCACCTTTGATACTATTGACCACAGTATCCTCCTGGATCAGTTATCAAGATTGGGGATCGGAGGTCTAGCATTATGCTGGCTCCATTCCTTCTTCAATGGCCGATGCCAGAGAGTTCAGCTTGGGGAAGCTGTTTTGTCCCTGCGGGCACTACAATGTGGTGTTCCACAGGGGTCAATCATTTCCCCCTTGCTGTTTAACATCTACATGAGGCTGCTGGGAGAGGTCATTCAGAGATTTGGAGTTCACTGTCATCAGTACACTGATGATACACAACTCTATCTTTCCTTTTCCTCTTCAGCAGGGGAAACTGTACAGACCTTGGAATGTTGCCTGGCCGTGATTATGGACTGGACGGGGGTAAATAGGCTGAAATTGAATCCTGACTAGATGGAGATCCTGTTGTTGGGAGGGCATCCTGATCAGTTAGGGATCCTGTTACCTGATCTTGATGGGGTCACACTCCCCCTGAAGGATCAGGTGTGAAATTTGGGTGTGCTTCTAGACCCGGCCCTCTTGATGGAGAAACAGATCCTGGCTGTGCCCAAATTCCCGTTTTCCATCTGCGGCAGATTGCACACTTCTGTCCCCTTCTCGACAGGAGATCCCTAATAACACTAGTTCATGTATTGGTAATCTTGAGGATTGACTATTGCAATGCTCTCTATGTGGGGCTGCCCTTGAAGGTGGTTCGGAAGCTGCAGCAAGTGCAAAATGCAGAGGCCAAGCTGGTCACTGATACATCTAAATTTGACCATATTTCACCTGTCCTGGCTCACTTGCACTGGCTGCCAGTTTGCTTCCGGGCCAAATTCAAGGTATTGATGCTAACTTATAAAGCCCTTTATGGTTTAGGACCTTGCTACCTGTCAGAGCGCCTCCCCCTCAGGTCATCTTCCTGTCCCACCCGCACCTCCCAGTCTTTAATGTTGTGGGTCGCCACTCCAAAAGAGGCATGGAAGGCATCAACCAGAAACCGGGCCTTTTCAGTAGTGGCTACTGCAGTCTGGAACTCTCTTCCTGTGGAGGTGCGACTGGCCCTCACCCTCCTGAGCTTCCACAAGCAAACTAAAACCTGGCTTTTAACCCAGGCCTTCCCAAGCACCAGCCTTTCATAAAATAATGCTGGCCCGTTGTCTGCCATCCTATATCCCAGACTGATGATTTTAAACGGGGGGGGGGGGGGGTTGGGTTCTGTTTGTTTTCTTTTAATATGTTTTATATGTTTTATGTGGTTTTAATATTTTTAGCTGTATGTTTTATAATACTGTATTTTGTAAGCCTTCCAGAGTAGTGGCATGGTCACTAAATGGGTGGGGTATGTATGTATGTATGTATGTATGTATAAATAAATAAATAAATAAATAGGAAATTGGAAGTTAAGCCAGATGTGGACACCGATCTGCTTATATGAATATCTAACCTTGTGACATTTTGTAACAGGTGCCCAACTGGCTTTCTCAAGCCAGTATCCCATTGGGCACCCACTTAGCAGAGTGCCCCACCAATGTAGCAATGTGAGATTGTTCTATCATAGAATCATAGAATAATGGAGTTGTTCTGTAAAACAAGGGTGATGTCACTGAAATGAATTCCATTAAATTGTTCTATTTGTCGAGGACATCACTGGACACCAATTTGCTATCTTGCTTTTGTTATACAATAACACACACCAGCAAGGAACTTAGAGCATAACCTGTTGAATCTCCTGCTGCTTTCTGATTAGAACGTCTATGACTATTGCATATCATTTTAATGAGTATGATGTTTCTGGGAATGCTTTTCCTGGTGCAAACCAAGCTCAAAGGCGCTGAGCAAGAGTCATCATCTCAGTAATAATCTTTCAAAGGACAATAACATTCCACATGAATTGCATTGTTCAGTCTGCATTGATGGTTCTTTAGTTACGACAGGCAAAAGCCTCTTATTACAATCCAGGAACATGTGGGTTACCCAAGGTTGGGAACTATTGCTTTAGGTCAATGACTATAGTCATTATTGGATTTCTAACAAGAAAATAAAGGTCCCTTTTAGTCATGCACTCTAAGCAGCCCAAATTACTGGCATATAGTTATGGTATATGGTTCCCTCACAGCACTGTTTGGCATGGAAGAAAAGACATTGTCCGCTTGCGTTTCTACTTAAAACAATCCATCCTTCCCCTTTAAGAGCTGTCCCATATCTTTCTGGCACAGGGCTAGGGAATGCAATCTTTTTGGGACAATTCACTGAGATGCAAAATAGCTCTCTGTTCTGCCTTTTCGGATGGGTAGCAAAAGTTAAAATAGAATGCAATGAAGATAAGGACCTTTTAAGCATTGGCCGGTTCACACCAAATTTCACAGTGTACACAGGACCACATGTGTTGACTAAATTGCTGTAGTTACAAATTATTTAACAAGTAAGTGCAGTGAAAAGTCCTACAATTCAGTTCTTTAAATCTTCATTATCCTTGTGGGAATACAGTAACCCTAATGGGAATTTCATGTCCCTGCTTAGTGAAATCTATGTGCTTTTCCCTAGAGAAATGTGGAAAAGATTAGGAAAATACCAGCTAGATAGCAATCGACAAAGTGCTTAGGGGCAATGCTAACATGCAGTACTGTTTAAGCTGAAATTCTTACCACAGTTACTAGAGGGTAACCCCATTTAATACAATGGGAGTTATCTCAGAGTAAACATACATTGAACTGTGCCACATAGCACCTAGAAAAGAGGTGCTGGCAGTATAATGTTACATATGTCTGCTCAAAATTAATCTCATTGAGTTCAATGAGCAGCTATAGGATCACATCTTGAAGCTTCCTAGTTAAATTAGAAGTCCTCTTACTGGCATGGCAGGGAAGACCCAGGAGGACCTGCAAGTAGTACACTCATATCCTTTGAGTTTAATAACTCCAGTTCTATGGGTGGTATATTTCATAGAATCATAGAATAATTGAATTGGAAGGGGCCTATATGGCCATTGAGTCCAACCCCCTGCTCAATGCAGGAATCCAAGTCAAAGCAGATCTGACAGATTGTTGTCCAATTTTCTCTAGAGTGTCTCCAGCATTAGAGCGCTCACCACCTCCTGAGGAAATTAGTTTCATTGTCATATTGCTCTAACAGTTAAGAAGTTTTTCCTGTTATTCAGCCTAAATCTGGCTTTCTGTAGCTGAAGCCCATTATCACATGCCCTGCAGTCTGGGATGATCAAGAACAGATCCTGCCCCTCCTCTGTATGACAGCCTTTCAAGTACGAGAAAGTGCTATCATATCTCCCCTCGTATTTGAAAGTGCTATCATATCTCCCCTCAGTGTTCTTTCCTCAAAGCTAAATATGCCCAGTCTTTCAGGGTTTCCTCACAGTTTGGTTTCTCATGGCTAAGAAAGACATTACACAAGATGGTGACTAATACAAGATCACATGCAACACTGATACATTAGAACACTTAAGCAATAATTATAAAAGTGTAAATTTATTTGTGAGCACATTACTTGTTCACTGACCAGTGTATAATATAGTTTAAGGACACACATACCCCACCCCAATGTTGGTTTTAATGATGCTTCAGTGAAACATCAGTTCTTGCACCAGTTGATGCATTGCAATTTATTCTCATTTCTCTCTGTGGCAATGTGTGTGGAAGATAATTAAGAGAGACTTACAGTTCTGCTGAGTCGGGTATCCTTCTAATGTGCTCTAAGGAAAATATAACATTATAGATGCATGAGCAGTCCTTTGAGTTCATAGCAGCAATTTAAAGTGAGGCTTTGTAATTACACTAATAATACCTGCTATTATATTTCATAACTTATTTTGCATAAGGGTAAGGCCTAGTGAACATTTTCATCCTGGATATGAAATTATGTCACACTCTGTACTGCTACAAAATGAAAGACAAGTATTCTATCCTGTCATAAGCATGATGAAAAAAGTCTAAAACCTACTTTTATCACATGTTTCTATGAGCAAATTGTGACAATGATATTTGAGATGGAATATCTAATTTTCTGTCTGTGGTAGGGAATGGGAATATATGCCGGGACACTTCATAATAATGTCATTATTGGTAGCTTTAAGGAAACAGCATGCTTCAAGAAGAGGAAAGAGTGTGAAAATTTCCATATTGGCTTGAAGAGACTAGTAACCAAATTCTTGAAACAAAGAAAGCTAAATAAAACACAGGTTACAATTAATAATTATATTCACAATGACCAAAATCCTGTTGCTTAACACATTAAATCACACTACAGTAGGCCCAGTGAATGAGTGGTACAGCTGCTTTTTCACTTGGGTCATATATTTATTACAGTTTCAAACAGGTTAATGTTCATCATTGTCCTGCAAAGGAAATCAGGAAACAGTGGCTTGTGAAGGAGAGGAGTATATTCTCACTCAGCTATAATTCTGAGAAAGAAAGCCACAACAGTTACACTTTCATAAAAACCCATATAAACAGTTTTGCCAAAGCACTGCCATGATTACACCAATTGGCTCAAAATGAGGAAATGTACATCGGTCATCATTATTGTTATAGTCATTTTCATCATATGAACCATCTGTAAATTTATATCAAAGATCCACAGTATGATTTGGTGTGCAGGTCTGGATTACATGAGGAAGAAGCCATTGACAGTTTTCTTAACAAGAGAAACAGGGTACAGACTCCTCATTTTATGTAGGCAGTTCAGAACATGTAATTCTTCTTTTGGGAGATGTCACCATTTGGAAAGTTACTTTAAAATGAATGAATATAACCCACTTGTAACTGAGGAACAGAAGGAGAATGTTCTATAGTGGTGATATAAGCAGTTATGGATGACTTCACCATGCAATTATATTCATTCTTCTTAAAAGTAACTTGCCAAGCACTAGGAAACTTTTTATTGGGTTGTTCATGCTATTCCAAAAGTGTGAGATCTGGATATATCTGATTTTGTTGTATAAAATAAGTGGCCTTTATACAAATGTGAATATCCTCAGAACCACTACTAACTTTGAGAGAAGTGTCATTGTTTTAAATGATCCATCATGCTCAGACCCCTAGCTGGTAAATAATCCAGAAAGTCAATTTCCACTGAATTCCTTCCAAATGTGTTTATAAAATTAAAATCCAGCCCTTTTAATAACTCACCTTATTTCTCTGCCTTCTCTGTTAGTCAGATTCTAAGTCTCTTGTGAAACTGAAATAATACTGAAAATGGGAAATGTTCTACCTTTTGATTGTTAAAATTGTATCTGCAAACAATATTTGTTTCCAATGTGCTACTTTAATTAGGTGGGATCGGTTACCTCTGAACCTGCATTCTCTCAGCAAGATCTGATAACTCCACTAAACATTTACCCAGATGTGGTAACAGAGCTGATGTTAACAGTAACATCAATAATAGAAAAAAACTATTTGTGGAGAGGCAATTTGGAGCACGGGTACAATATGTGGGAAAGTGATAACACAGATTTTGTAAGAGGCTTCTATATTTGGGGGTTGGGGTGCAGAATGATGAGCAGGAATTCTATTATATATGTTTTTACAGAACATTTAAATTAGTTTGGATTTTACTAATTAGTATTGTGTTTCCAGTTCATACATATATGTGATCTACAGGTTGTTGAAGTGGGATTTAGATGTGCATATATTCTATCTGTTTCTATAATTTTTAAACCAGGACTGGGCAACTTCCATAGGTCTGAGGGGTTGTACATGCTCCCCAGACCTTGCAAGGGAGGCACCTCTCATCCCCATACTCCTAATATTTCCTTTTTTTAAAAAAAGTTAAACATTTCCTTATTGGTGTTGGAGGCACTGAGATGCTATAGTAGGGCCTTCAGGGCCACATATAGCATATGGATTGTTCAAATTCCCAAGGCCAGATGAAGTGCACCCAAGAATATTGAAGGAACTGGCTGAAGAATTCTCAGAAGCACTATCTATTATTTTCTTAAACTTATGGAGGATGGGTGAAATGCTGGATGATTGGAGAAGGGCCAACGTTGCCCCTATCTTCAAAAAGGACAAAAAGGAGGAACCGAGGAACTACAGACTAGTCAGCCTGACATCAATCGCAAGGAAAATTCTAGAGCAGGTTATAAAGCAGTCAGTCTTCAAGCACCTTGAAAACAATGCTGTAATAACAAGAAAATAACATAGCTTTGTCAAGAACAAATCATGCCAGACTAATCTTATTTCATTTTTTTATTGGGTAACCTTCCTGGTAGATGGTGGGAATGCTGTAGACATAGTATACCTTGACTTCAGCAAAGCCTTTAATAAAGTGCCGCATGACATTCTGATTAGTGAGCTAATTAGGTGTGGGATGGATAGAACACGTTTCAGGTGAATACACAATTGATTACAGAATTGTACCCAGACAGTGCTTATCAATGGCTCCTTCTCAAATTGGGAGGAGGTAACAAGTTTTTATTCATGAGTTGAATGAGGGAATGCTTATCAGATTTGCAGATAACACAAAATTGGGTGGAACAGCTAATATCCTGGAAGACAGAAACAAAATTCAAACAGATCTTGCTGGAAATTTGAGCACTGGTCTGAAAGCAATAAAATGAATTTTAGCAGAGATAAGTAGAATGTTTTTTACACAGGAAAAAAGAAACCAAATGCACAGTTACAAGATGGGAGATACTTGATTAGTTCTACATGTGAGGAACATCTTGGGATTATTGTAGACCACAAGCTGAATATGAGCCAACAGGGCAACGTGGCTGCAAAAAGGCCAATGCTATTTTAGGCTGCATTAACAGAAGTATAGTTTCCAAATCCTATGAAATATTAGTTCCCCTCTATCTGGCACTGTTTAGGCCTCATCTTGAGTACTGTACCCTATTCTGGACACCACACTTTAAGAAGGATTCAGACAAACTAGAACAAGTTCAGAGAAGGGCAACAAGGATGATCAGGGGACTGGAAGCCAAGCCCTATGAGGTAACAACTGAAAGAACTGGACATTTTTAGGTCCTTTCCAACTCCATTATTCTGTAATTCCATGACTCTGTGTTTAGCTTCAGGAAAAGAAGACTGAGGGGGAGCTATGATAGCATTCTTCAAATACTTGAAAGATTGTCATACATAGGAGGGACAGTATCTGCCCTCAATCATTCCAGACACATAATAAGGGCTCATGTTACAGGAATCCAGCTTTTGAATGGATATAAGGAAAAACTTCCTAGCTGTTAGAGCAGTACAACATGGAACCAATGACCTCAGAGGTAATGAGTATTCCAGTGCTGGAAGGCATTCAAGAGAAAATTAGACAGCCATCTGTCAGATATACATTGCTCTTTCCAACTTTATTATTGTATGATTCTACGTTATTAATCTGTCTGAATTGAATGCTGAACTTGGGAAAGTTACGTTTTGTACCATAATTCCCCAAATTCCCTAGCCAGCCTGATCAATCTTCCCAAGGGATTGTTTCAACCACGTCACTTTCCCCATTCTGCATGGCCAAAAGAACTTCTAAAACTCTGTCTTTCCTCACTGTAGATGTCTTGAACAATCTGTGCTGTGGACCCAGGACATTCTGCTTTGAAATCTATAAATTACTTTTTAAAAAAGAAACTTGTCCTGGTTCTCTGTGTGCAGATATGGAGGCATAGCCCCCTTTTCTTGCCTAATGGAGCAATTAAACTAAGAGTTTCAGGTTCCTACTGCTCCTAATTCATCTTTATAACTCCCAGTGTTCTATTTATTTCACACTTTAGGTTCAGCTCCATGGAGAGTGTATTTATAAATTTGGCTGACATGTGGATAATGTTTTTGACCTTTGATAATAGGAGATGGTTTTGATTTTATGACACAGCTACAACCTTTTATGTTATCCACACAGGGTGTTCTTCTTTTGGAGCACTCATCAATCCCTTTTGTCTCTTTTCTTCCTCATCCTACTCCTGTTCTTCCTCTTCTAAAAATAAGTGGAAAAGCAATTTGCTCACAATTGCAAATAGTCTGTGTTCATCAATCCACAGAGCAAGGTTAAAATGCAAGATGGCTAACTAAGGCTCCACAAACTGTTTCACTCTCATGGATATTTCGAGATTACAGAGTCTCTAACATAGAGGAAAGTTAGAAACTGAAGAGAAAAAGGTCAACATGAGGCAAAACAAAGTGAAATCTGAACATTATTTATACTGAAAAATAGAGAAATTAGAAAACAATCAAGAAAACAAGAAATAAAATAAAGTTGGATTCCAAAGACAAACAGGATAAGACAATGTTATTGTTGTTTTGTTATGTGCTGTCAAGTTGTTTCTGACTTACAGGAACCTTATGAATTAATGATCTCCAAAAGTTCCATCACTAACAGCCCATCTCAGGTCTTGCACACTCAAGGATTTGGCTTCCTTTATTGAGTTGTTTCATGTCATGTTATATCTTCTTTTCCTAGTACCTTCCACTTTTCCTAGCATTATTGTCTTTTCCAGTGAGCCTTGCCTTCCATGCTGTGCCCAAAGGATGATAGCCTAAGTATGGTCATTTTTGTTTCAAAAGAGACCTGCTTTGTTAATTAAGAAAGTTAGCATGAGGATAGATGGAGAAGAGGGATGTGGATTTAACGACTCCTAGGTGTTTGTGGCGTATATGTGAAGAAACCTTGTGTTTCTTCAGTACTTCAAATACACCTAAATGGGCTTTAGTGTCATGATAATGTTGAGAGGGAAGCAATAGAATTATATGTGCATGCTGCCTACAAGGGTTAGCAGAGACAGAGAGAGGCAGTTAGGGTTTCTTGGAGTATTCTCTCTTTGACCTTATTTAGGCATTAGGGAAAGAGTACAATTGTCTTGCCCTCCTCCATCTGGCCACAGGTCGGAAAAAGGAGCCTATACTGTCTGTGAAGGCAGTCCACATCATTTGGGACTTTTACTTTCCAGGCTTCTGATTCATATAGAGAGACCTTAGCTTACTGCATTCCATGAGTAGGAGGGCAACAGAAGTGACAATGGAGGGGGAGACACCATTTTCTAAACACCTGAATAGCACTTTTTTTCCTTATCTGATCAGCTTCTCTCTTGTCAACAGTCTGACAGTCTCAGATCAAACTTGACCTCTGCTTTCTCCTCCTCCTCCACAGTCCTTGTCTTAGTCATGTAGCTGTAGCCTGAAAAAAAATATCCTTCTCTCTGTCAGGTATGTAATTTCTTTAAGAAGAAACTTATTTTCACCTAAGATAGTCTCTGATAGCTTCCATACATAGCCCAAATATGGGGTTGCTGAGGATACCACCCCTTAATTATATTAACACTCTACACCCATCTTTGATACTAAAGATGACCAATTTTCTCAGCATATCAACCACCCAGAGTGGGCTTGGCAGCCAGATGGGCGGTATAGAAGTCAAACAAACAAACAAACAAAATGTTTCTTGGATGCATTTTCTAAACAATGGTAAAAATGTCTAAAGGCTCCTTACAATTTAAATATATAAGAACAAAATTAATGGAAACAATATATAATATAAAACACCCCACAGACAAATTACAATGATAATTGCCCTAAGCTATTGTTTCTTTTAAAAAAAAAAAATGGGTCCCATCAAATGCCTGGAAATAAAGACATGTCTCAACCTAGGACCAAAACAATGACAATGCCAGGGCAAGACAGTCCTCACTGAAGAGAACATTCCATAAATGTATGAGGAAGGAGCTTTATGACCTAAAAGGCCATCTACCTTGTCACCACCTGTTTGAGTATGTCTCGGAAGAAGGTGACATATTGATCTCAGGGTACAGCTAGCTGCATGGAATTGTTATAACATATTCAACCTAGAATTGCATGGATTTCTAAGAGAAAGGTTTGGGGCGGGCAAATGGAAAGAAGTGCTATATCTAACTTGACATATGTACATAGACATTGCTTGACTGCTTAAAACCTGGTTGTGTGGCACTGAGTGGATGAACTGCAACCACTGAAATATGTTTTGTATTCAAAGTGATAGAGGTTTCCAAAATAGTGATAGCTTATTTTGTAAATGCTTCCAGGGCTGCACATTTTATTAGTGTTACCTTATGCAATGATGATTCATCACAAACACATGAGGAAAGATAACTTGACTTTACAGTTTTATCCCATGGATCAGTCCAGTGTTCATGGACAGGGAACATGGTCACTGAAGAAAGGCCTTAGATCAGCTGTAGTTTAGTTTAGTTTATTAAACTTATGAATTACTTCACACACTCAAGAGGGCCTCTAAAGTAATTTACAAAAGAATTAAAATTCTATATACAATGTTTAATAACATTCTCATTGAAAATCATTCCAATTAGAAAAACATCATCTAGTATTAACCACCTAAAGCACACAAAAATACACCATTTGGCATAGAAGCCAATAACAAAAGTAAAAACCGAAACCAAGGCCATGAACTAATTTAAATTAGTTAAACATCCAGGAATAGAACTTTGCTCCCTGGTCTGCAAAGCACAGCTGAATTCCACACAATAGTTTTCTGGGCTTCAAAGGAAAGCTTAATTTTATGTAGAGTGTTTAAACTTTAAATGCCCTTTTATATATTATGTATTTCAGAGAAAAGTGATCATAGGAGAATTTTGCAATCCAGATGGAGATTTCTTGTGAACTAGAGGTTCCACATCTCCTTGAGCTAGACAGACCAATGACATAAGTGGAATATGATAAGTTCCCTTTTCTTGACATTTACTTGTGTCAGAGTATGGCCAGAGAACCTGTATCATATCAGATGAAAGTTCCATGGCAGTTTCACTTAAACTACGTTATAGATTTGAAAAGTAATGACTGCTTTAAAAAATATATATCATTGCAGCATGGAAGCATCACCCTCCTTTTTTTCACTCTTTTTAACACAACATCAAGCACAAAGATAAAAGTAGGGCTGCTAAAACATTAACTGTAAATTAAATGAAGTACTTATCACCTCTATGTTTCTCATTTGTGGCACCTACCAAGCTGTTTTTTTTAAAGTCAGCTATTTTAGAATGCAACTTATTGTGCTTGGGGCTTATTATTGTTCCAATGATAGGCTTTGATTCAGGGCTAATTATAGTAATTAAGACATTGCTTACACTGCTGCAACGGTGCAGATTGTAGTACTTATTCCTGACATTGCTCAGAATGTATGGCCTCCAAGGACACTTCTATCAAATGCACTTTCAATCACCTTCTGAGCTGTGAACTTTGAGAATTTCATTTACAACTTTACTCCTACAGAGTTGCATATGGTGTGGTAACATATCCACACCAAAGGAATGGGGTGTGGGAATAATTAAGGTAATTTGTTAACATCTGGCCCTTGGAGAGCTTGCCTGAGGAGAAGGGGGAAGATGGGGTGGTGAGATAAATGACAGGATTGCTCCTCCCAAGCCAGCTGTCCAGAGAATATCTCCTCACATTACACCTTGTAAACATGACACAATATGAGAAAACACCCAAAGGAAACATAATAAAAATTCTTTCCTGGGCTTTGAGAGAAATAAACAATTTCCAGAACCATACTAGCATCAACACTACACTGTCCTTTTACTTAAAATTTGGCTTGGAGGGGGCTTCCAACAATAAATGTTAATTAATGTTTGGTAAAGGTGGCTTTTACCGTACAATTGCACTCATTTCACACGCTAGCAAGGTTATGCTCAAAATCATACAAGGTTGGCTTCAGCAGTATGTGGACTGAGAACTCCCAGAAGTACAAGCTGGATTTCGAAGGGGCAGAGGAACTAGAGACCAAATTGCTAACATGCGCTGGATTATGGAGAAAGCCAGAGAGTTCCAGAAAAACATCTACTTCTGCTTCATTGACTACGCAAAAGCCTTTGACTGTGTGGATCACAATAAACTATGGCAAGTTCTTAAAGAAATGGGAGTGCCTGACCACCTTATCTATCTCCTGAGAAATCTATATGTGGGATAGGAAGCAACAGTTAGAACTGGATATGGAACAACTGATTGGTTCAAAATTGGGAAAGGAGTACGACAAGGCTGTATATTGTCCCCCGGCTTATTTAACTTATATGCAGAATACATCATGCGAAAGGCTGGACTGGATGAATCCCAAACAGGAATTAAGATTGCCGGAAGAAATATCAACAACCTCAGATATGCAGATGATACCACTCTGATGGCAGAAAGTGAGGAGGAATTAAAGAACCTCGTAATGAGGGTGAAAGAGGAGAGCGCCAAAAATGGTCTGAAGCTCAACATCAAAAAAACTAAGATCATGGCCACTGGTCCCATCACCGCATGGCAAATAGAAGGGGAAGATATGGAGGCAGTGACAGATTTTACTTTCTTGGGCTCCAGGATCACTGCAGATGGTGACAGCAGCCATGAAATTAAAAGGCGCCTGCTTCTTGGGAGGAAAGCGATGAGAAACCTAGACAGCATCTTAAAAACCAGAGACATCACCTTGCCAACAAAGGTCCGCATAGTCAAAGCTATGGTTTTTCCAGTAGTGTTGTATGGAAGTGAGAGCTGGACCATAAAGAAGGCTGACTGCCGAAGAATTGATGCTTTTGAATTGTGGTGCTGGAGGAGACTCTTGAGAGTCCCTTGGACTGCAAGGAGAACAAACCTATCAATTTTGAAGGAAATCAATCCTGAGTGCTCACTGGAAGGACAGATCCTGAAGCTGAGGCTCCAATACTTTGGCCATCTCATGAGAAGAGAAGACTCCCTGGAAAAGACCCTGAGGTTGGGAAAGTGTGAAGTCAAGAGGAGAAGGGGACGACAGAGGACGAGATGGTTGGACAGTGTCATCAAAGCTACCAACATGAATTTGACCAAACTCTGGGAGGCAGTGGAAGACAGGAGGGCCTGGCGTGCTCTGGTCCATGGGGTCACAAAGAGTCGGACACGACTTAATGACTAAACAACAACAAAAAGGTGGCTTGGCAGTCAGATGTTGTTGGACTCCTGCTCCTATCAGGTCCTGTCATGAACCTGGAACCATGCCCACTGGTCTTGCTGGCAAGAGCAGATGGGAGCGGATGTCCAGCAACCCCTGCAGGGCAATCGGTTCCTCCCCTACTCCAGCATTCTTAATAGAGTGGGATTCAAACCAGCCAAGGCTCTTCTTGTAGATCAGATACTGTCCTTCTCCTTGAATGGAAACCAACGCAATCAGGGCAGAGCAGATGAGAAAGTAACAGGCGATCATGAAGATGTGCAAACAGGCAGGAGCAGCCATAGCTACCTCATCTCCTACTGCATTAGGACTGAATTGTAAATGTCTCTCTCCCGGTCAGATAGAAGCTCTAGATCTTCCATGTAAGTCATCCTCAGTACCATCTTCTGCATCTCCTACAGTATGTGCTATAAAAAAGAAGGCAAGGCCAATTTCCCTGTTCAGCCCTTAAATGCATGCCTGTGGTGCACAAAGCCAGAGCTTGCATAGGCTTGAGACAGACCCAAAACAAGGAGGGCCACTCCCCTTCTCTCTCTTTTTTTTATACCCCCCTTTTTTTTCTGTCTCTTTGTCTTTCTCCCATCCATTTCCTTTTCCCTCCATCCCCACCCAGCAGTCCCTCAGAAAGTGACACCTATACACATAAAAGTACTGTAAGTTTCAATCTGTTTTCTGTTTGTTACTGGCTTTACATTAAATGTATGGATTTACGCTAAATGTGGAGGGTATCTTTGGGGTGCTGTGACATAAAATATAGGCTGTGACACATATATAAAAATCACTTTTGGGGCCCTTTAGGGCATCCTGACTTGTTTCTTGTATAAAGCTGGAGGGATTTTCACCAAATTTAGAGGGTGTCTCTGGACTGCTGTGACTTAAAAACATAGGCTATGTGCAGTTGGTTCTCACTTTCCCCTGTGAATCAGATGATGGTGTGTATTATCTCTGGAGGATTACTGAAGCATTCTAATGGATCTGCTGGGCGTTGCCATCAGGCATCATATGAGAGTATCATCAGTAGCCCCTGCACATAGCAAAACGGCAATTTTTTTCTTGAAATACACCAACAAAATGTATGTCTTTGTGACATCTTTCCTTCTCTCCATTTTACGCCCCCCTGCCAAACAATCCTATAATTAAGTTTGGTTTGGAAATATTGACTTGCCCAAGGACACCAAATAAGCTTTGTGGCTAAGTTGGGATTTGAATTTGGGTCTGCAATGTTCCAGGTCCAATACTCTTAACCATTAACACTACAATGACTCTCTCAGATCAGTGATTACTCTATAAGTGATACCAGTACTAACATATGTTTGTAGAAAAACAAGGCAACAATTAATCTGCATAATATGCACATTTTCAAATAAGGTTGTATAATGTGCATGATATCCATGTCCAGTCTGGAGGACTGAAATATGGCCCACCCTTGCTCTGAAGTTCATGAGGATGCTGCCTACATCCACTGCTTTCTAGTGTGTGAGAGATCTAATTTGGTTGTCTTACTGGACCTTGACATCGGATAAGCTTGCTTTTGCCTCACACCACCATTGTTTTTCTTAATACCAGAATTCTTTGCATATAGGTGCCAGGAAGAAATAGCAACCCATGCCTGGGGGAATATAATTGATATTCTTTGTGTATTTCATGTCTTGTTTTCTTCCTTCCCCTTCTCTCCTTGTCAACTTTCAGTCAGGGCTTCCTGTGTGCGCACATTATCGCTAGAGAACATGAAGAACAGCTGCACTGGAATGCCAATGTGAAGAAATGGAAGCTGGGAAATGTCTTTGAAAGACCTATAACTTCACTCTCCACCTATATGGAGAATTATGGTGCATGCTTTACACTAGGAACCTTCCCATTCCTCACCATTTCCTCACCAACAAGGGCATTAAAAAAATATTTTCCCCATTGATGTTCTGTGAAGTCCTTGCTCCAAGCAGCATTGTTTCATTCCCACAAGCAAAGCCTTTGTTCATTCTCTCCGAGGACAACATGTCTTTTTGCTCCTAGCTCTACACACAGAGAGAGAGAGAGACACACACATACACACTATGCTACAATGTGTGCAGTTTTGTTTTGGAGAACAAAAGGGTTTTCCTTTGCTGTTTACAAACCACCTTCTTCTCCTCTTGCACTCATTCTACAACTTTTGAGATCTTTCATTAGCTTTCTATTCACAGCTTTTCAACTAAAGAAACCTGTTCAATTTTCTCTAGTGTTCTTAAGCCCTACTACTTTTCTATCTCTCCATTTATCACCGTCGAGTACTTAATTCTCTTTTCGGCAATTACTATGTTTTCCCCTCATTGTTCCTGTCAACATATAATTCATTACTGGCAATCTATGCTGAGTTGTTCCTGCCTCCTCTTATCACTTGACAATCTGTCACATATTTGCAATCTTCTTTTCCTGATGAAAAGGTAGTCAATCTGACTTCCTTCCTCCACTCATATAGATTACGACAGCCTACTCTTTCTTACAAAGTAGGATTTTACTTACAAGATCGTTAATGAAAAATCCAGAATGCTCTCTCCTGTTCAAAAAGAGTAGCTCCAAATAAATCATGAAATGAAATCAAATCAGTGAAATCAATTTTCTCGACCAAACAGGAATTATTTCGGCAATAAATGAGAAGCTATACAAAACCATAAAAACTTGCCTAAAATCTTCTGAACTTTAAAAGACTTACAAGGCATCCTACCTTGGAATACAATATGTTTTGTAAAAGAGCAATGAAGAGCTAACTCAGACAAATAGACATATTATTTGGAAATATTAGAATGCTTATGCCACTGTTCCCATACATGAAACAACAATTAAACATCCTAAATTGGCCGTTGGTTGCAGGTGCGTTTTCACCCATCCCATTCTTATCTACAGGGTGTGGTTTATAAAATGTTTTTTTAAGAATAATGGTTAGTTATCCTTTCGGTCGCAGCTTCTGGTAGTGCAATGAAAAAGTTAGGGTGAATTCATGATTGACACATGGTGCCAAAACTTTGGCCATCCCTCTGTCAGGTCGAGACAATCGGCTCTCAGATGAGAGGTGGTTCTACATGGCAGGATCTCCCAGCCAGCTGACCGCTTTGGGTCACGAGGCTTGGTGGGAGGAGTTGGTTGGGGGATACCATTTCACAGAGCACCTGAAGGCGTGCTGTACAGCGGACAGCACAATTCAGAAATAGGAGCTCGCCCTGCTATAGGAAACGTCCAGAGATCTAGGATTATCCAGACATTGAAGAATATCGCACTACGGTAGGGCCCCTTGTATTTGGGGGGATATAGCTTTAAATTTAACTGATATGCAGAATACATCATGCGAAAGGCCGGACTGGAGGAATCCCAAACCGGAATTAAGATTGCCGGAAGAAATATCAACAACCTCCGATATGCAGATGATACCACTCTGATGGCAGAAAGTGAGGAGGAATTAAAGAACCTCTTAATGAGGGTGAAAGAGGAGAGCGCCAAAAATGGTCTGAAGCTCAACATCAAAAAAACTAAGATCATGGCCACTGGCCCCATCACCTCCTGGCAAATAGAAGGGGAAGATATGGAGGCAGTGAGAGATTTTACTTTCTTGGGCTCCATGATCACTGCAGATGGTGACAGCAGCCACGAAATTAAAAGACGCCTGCTTTTTGGTAGGAAAGTGATGACAAACCTAGACAGCATCTTAAAAAGCAGAGACGTCACCTTGCCGACAAAGGTCCGCATAGTCAAAGCTATGGTTTTTCCAGTAGCGATGTATGGAAGTGAGAGCTGGACCATAAAGAAGGCTGACTGCCGAAGAATTGATGCTTTTGAATTGTGGTGCTGGAGGAGACTCTTGAGAGTCCCCTGGACTGCAAAGAGAACAAACCTATCCATTCTGAAGGAAATAAATCCTGATTACTCACTGGAAGGACAGATCCTGAAGCTGAGGCTCCAATACTTTGGCCATCTCATGAGAAGAGAAGACTCCCTGGAAAAGACCCTGATGTTGGGAAAGTGTGAAGGCAAGAGGAGAAGGGGACGACAGAGGACGAGATGGTTGGACAGTGTCATCGAAGCGACCGACATGACTTTGACCAAACTCCGGGAGGCAGTGGAAGACAGGAGGGCCTGGCGTGCTCTGGTCCAGGGGGTCACAAAGAGTCGGACACGACTTAACGACTAAACAACAACAACAACAACAAGCTTTAAATAGTTAATAAAGTTGTGGCCCAAGTTTAAACCCAACAACCTGTGTCTTGTCTCGTTATTTCCGGGCTAGGCGGGCAATGGCTGATGGTACAGAAAAATAGAGCCTCTTCTGATGATCTTAAGACCTGGCTTGGCTCATATGGTGAGACATGGTCTTTCAGATAGTCTGGCCCCAAGCCATGCAGGGCTTTATAGGTCATAGCCAACACTTTGAATTGTGTCCAGAAATGGACCGATAGCCAGTGAAGCAGTTGTACCAAAGAAATTCTATTCTTATTGTCTCACATCAATGGCCTGGCCACATAAATTTGGACCTGATGGGATTCCAAGCTCTTTCCAAAGACAGCTCCATTTAGAGTGCATTACAATAATCCAAATGGGCTGTAGCCAAGACACATGTTACCATAGCCAGATCAGTCTTTTCCAGGAAGGATGCAGCTTGGGGTGTACAGATTTGGAAGTGTCTATTAATTCTAGACAGCTGTGGGTCAGGATTACATCCACTGGACTTCTATCAGCATGGACCCAAGTGGTTTTGTCTGCAAAGTACCATGCAACTTGTTCACAGCAGACTCTTGAGAGGCCTTCTGTCTCCTTTTATGAACCAAAGTGTAATAGGTCTCTGACCACCAAAAAAAGCTCCACTGGACAACTTGTAAAGACCAAATAGTAGCACAGAATGACTTCATCACCATCACAGAGTAAACTCTAGTTAGTGTTCAGTTAGTGTTAGTGTTCAGTCAGATTTGCTCCACATTTTCTGCCATCATCACTCTAATTGCTGTCCCACTCATTACATCTTTTCCATCTCCCTAGAAAACTAGGAGGAAGTTTGTCTCCACTTCACTCCATGGAAGAAACTGTTTCCATCACTTATAACCATTTCCCTATTCCAGAAATCATCCATTAGTTTGTCAATATCACCTGCTAAAGTGACACGACATTCCCCAAGAGACACTAGAAAAGCACCCAAATCCGCCAACCTCCTGGGGCAGACCATCTCAATTGGCCCTGCATCCCATGGAGTCTCCAAGTTCCAATGAATCTAAAGCCCACCAGGTATTGATCTGTCCATTATAATGGGACTACAGAGACTCTCTCCACACTCTGATCATCATCATCCCACCCAGTACAGAACAGCATGTCCAGAGTTTGTTCTGATGCATGAGTAGGGGGAGGTATCACTTAAAACAAATCCATGGTCATTATAGAGGATGTGATGTCCTGAACCACTCCTGACCAGGGGGCCAAGACAACAGGCCAAGGAGACTCCAATACCACTCTTGAGACCACCTTAGCCAGCTCAGGAAAGGAGACCATTGAGCAGCAGGGAAAGGTACACCAACAGAAGTCCTCCTTGTTCCTGGCACTAACTTTCAAATACGCACTGAAAACCTGCTGACTGTGGCATGGAATGCTGTGGGAAAATGGAATCACTACCACTTCATCCAGGTAGATCTGTGTAATGCAAGCCAGGAAGGGCCATTTTCCCTTCACTGACCTGTGATCGACCAAAAGCATTTTCAATCAAATGCCAATAATATCCAAGATATCTCAACTGGATGAAAGTCTGGGGGCAACATTTCCCCTTTCCTATGATGACACAATGGTCTCTTGTCCCCCCCCCCCCTTTCCCTCTCCCTCTGGCCATTATTGTTCCAGTGGTTGTTCCCCATTTCCTTCTTCTCCCCTCCTCTTCAGATAATGCATATTTCCTAGAGCCAGCAGGAAAAGACCTCACTAGACTGCTAATCTTGCAGGCAAATACTATGTCCTGGCAACCACCTCCTTCTAA
This sequence comes from Intellagama lesueurii, assembly GCA_037013535.1. Classification (NCBI taxonomy): domain Eukaryota; kingdom Metazoa; phylum Chordata; class Lepidosauria; order Squamata; family Agamidae; genus Intellagama; species Intellagama lesueurii. The sequence continues at coordinate 48,542,573 of JBAJHW010000003.1, read as the reverse complement.
AACAGCAGGAAGGGATAAGCTCTCCCAAGGGGCAACTATTCCCCTTCATATACCCAGGCTTTTACATTATGTCCAAAAAGATGATGTCTCATGGGACTGGTCTGGCAAAGAGGTATATCATTCTGGCTGGAGTCTTAGCGATGAAGGTAACAGGTTTCTTTGCCAGATGGGTTTCTGGACTCCCTTTCTCTGGCTTGGGTGCTGAACATATCTATGAACCACTTCTGTCTCAGTACCTGTTTTAATATCTATCAATATTTCACATTCAGACATGCCATGTTTTGGATCAGATGACCTTTCTCAAGTGAATTTTTTTACAAAATTAAAATCCTTCACCTCTCTACTTTGGCTGCCACAGGCTGTTCTGAGTTGAGCATTCCTGGACAGTAGGAAGCTAAGGGTACAGCTAGATGGTCCAGTTATCTGGATGAGTCTAGATCATGCTAATCAGGGTACCTCTGAGGTGTGATATGTCATTTGGGGCAATCCTGGCATCCACATGCAAGGATCAAAAACACCACACTTCAAGCAACCTTGTTTAGCAGTCTAGAACAATCTTTTTTCCTTTAAAAGGATAGGAAACCAAAAGTAAAAAACAAAAATCCTTGTCCTGTCTAAACTGCATAATGATCCTAAGAAATGGGAATCTCCCTTCCCACTTGCCTGTGGAGAGGAAGGGGGGGGAAGTTTTCCATTTCCTTTTATTATTATTATTATTGCTGTTAATTGACATAGCACATCAGTGATGCTTTGAAATGATTTTTTGAAAAAGCTCTTTCAAAACATCACTGATGCATTAGCAACAATTAACATGAAATGGAAAACGTCCTCTCCTTTCCCCTCCACAGGGGAGCAGGAAGGAAGTTTTCCATTTCTCCAGATTGTTAAACAGCTTAAGCAAAGGGACAGCTTAAACCATTCACTTTCGTTCAATCCCAGCAATCAAACATACAGGAATTAAACCAAAATGGAATCATCCTAGCTGCGCCCAAAAATTTTTTTAAAAGCCCCTGACAGGGATCCAAAAAGGTAGGGCAGGGTTGGGCTGGTTCATGATAGCACATATATTGTGCGGGCACCAGGAAAAGGACTGAACCAGTCCATTCTCAACCCAGACCAAACAGCTGGATAAATGTCCATCTGATTGCATCCCAATGTCATTCATTTTATCCTTTCCTTCAATGAGCTCCTGGTGACATACAGAACAACTCAGTAAGACTAAGAGATTGCAAGTGGCCACCATCATCCCAGTAAGATTCCTAGATCCTTTCATGATCAAATAAGTGATTTGAACCCAAGTATTTGAAGTCCTATTCCAGCACTTTGGCCATGACAACACACTGATTTTTTCAGGTCTCTCTCAGTCAGGACGTTGTGTAACAAATCTTTCATCACAGGCCTGCCAAGCCTGGGGATACATAATTCTAAGTACAAACAGGATCTCTCTCTCCCTCCTTGTTTTTGTTCAAATTGGAGTGAAAAGGTACTACAAGATCTGAACTGTGGGATGGATGTTTTTGTCCTCTAATATTTTTTATTGTCCATCCACCTACACACACACACACACACACACATCATTTTTATTGATATAGCCCATCCACTGTCTTCCATAGGATGATGCACAATATCTTTTATCTCTTTTTTTCATTAAGCCTCATGAGGCCATTTGTCAAGAGGGGAGACAGGCAAGGCTCAGGTGTGTTCCTGGGAATGAGGCTGAAAGTTGAATGCTGCAACTGGAGAGCTCATACTATCATACATCTCATCATAATGAACACTAAGAAGCAATCTTCCTCCTTTTTCAGGTTGAAAAGGAAAATTCAGGTATAGAAAATCATTAATGCATAGTAATAGTAATATAGGAGGAAGAAGAGGGGAGAGAAACCTTTGACCAGATGATTAAAACATCTGTGGAAGATTACATCTGTTTATGTAACACCAAGGTTAACCCATGTGGATGTGTTGGTAGCCAGATCCTATATTAATAAGGCTCCTCAGTACAATAGTACCTGATGGGCAAATAAGTGGACAATAGATCAAATCAAACCTGAACTCTCCCTAGAAGTGGAAAGCACTAAACTGAGACTGTTGTACTTTGGGTAACTCATGAGAAAACAACTTGCTGAAAAGACAATTATGCCTGGGAAAGCAGAAAGCATCAGGAAAATAGGAAGCCCAGATGAGAGATAGATAGACTCAGTAAAGGAAGCTACAGCAACGCCTGAGCAGAGTTGAAGTCATTAATTTACTGGATTGGCATAAATTGGGAGAAACCTGACAGCACGTAACAACAGAGGTACCTGTTGAACACAATTATGCTGCCCTTCTTGCATACTAAATGGAAAGAGGCTTTGTTTGTCTCATCTTCTTCGCTCAGAGACCATTGGTAAAAAAAATCTTGTAAATAAATAAATAAATTCTATCACTTCTCTCAGGGAAAAAGGAAGGATGTCCTTCCCAGTATTGGGTTAAGGTGCATGTAAGTCAGATTGTTTGTAAAATAAATTGTCATCTTATTGAGGAGAATCTGCTCAGGATTGGTAAGGAGGGGAAGGTCATTACAGATTCCTGGTCTTCTTTCTTCTTCCATAAATATCTCTCTTGAAAACAATCTGGCATCTTAACCCAATACTGAGAAGGACATCCTGCTACACGTCCATCCGGTTGGACTTGGGCTATCATTTGTAGTATCTGATTTCCAGGAGATAAACATATTTTTGTGGGGTTAGAAGATCCTTTCTCCTGTGGTTGCTGATGATTGATGTGTTTCCATGTATATAAGATGTCGCTGTAGATTCGACATGTGATGTCAAGGCATTTGGAAAATATTTATGGTTAGTAGAGGCTGCAGATGTGTGTTTCAGCTGTAACTGGAAATGGTAGTCCAAAAATGCTGATTTGCACACTTCTAATAGTTCCCTTGTAAGAATATGGAGTGTCAGATTGCTGTATTGTATCTGTCCAACTACACATTTCGACCAGCTTTCTCTCCCTGCCCTATCACCACCACCATCATGCCAGGAACCAGATACTGTTAGTCTAGCCTAGGAAAACATAGCTGATCTTGATCTATTTTATACACTTTTCATAAGTGATGAGAATGTTCCCCACTTTTAATAAAGGACATGTTGTCCAAATCATGGGGACAATCAGAAACAACTAGAAGCATCCAGAATGTGCATATGATCTGCTAATAACCCAAATACTTTAATGATTGCCTAGGGGGGAAAATCAAATTCTATCAAAACTCAACTGGAATATGTACTGTTTGCTGTGCAATAGCAAACCTGATATAGAAAGTCTGTTTAACTTCTTTCATAACTATTGGCTGTAGCCACCAGGTGGCAGACAAAGACTTAAAAAAAACCCAGATTCTAAACAGTGAGAATAAAGTATAGAGATTCTGGCACCTTTAATCATGAAATAGTGTTCATAAGAGTAAGTTTAGTGTGACACAAAGTTTTGTGAGCCAGAATGATGTGGTCAGCCAGGTGAGAATGTTTTTAAAGATCTGCACTTACGTTAGAACTTAAGCTTTTTCTAGTGTGATACATAACTGGGAAAACATGGAAGGTTGTGTATCATGTTTGGACAGACCCATGCTGTTCTGCTCCTGTTAATGCTTAGGATGGCCCAGATAGCTAAATTGATACCTAAAAGTTGAGGTTCATCAAAAGAATCTTCCATATCTACATTACATTGTTTGGAATATATTTCAGCTTGGAATAATATATTTTTATATATGTATTCTGAGTATATTTCAAATTGAACAACAGATGCATTTACAAAATATTGCACTTTGCTGCACTTTGCATGTTCTGAGGCTTTTTGTATAAACATTAATATAATGACATAAGGACGCTGAGAGTCTTGCTGGATCATACAAAAAATCCACCCACTACACCATCTTATAGTGGCCCAAACAGAATGTGTGAAGTGTGAAGCATCTTTCTTCTGCTGTTGCTCCTCCCCCATATCTGGCATTCAGCAATACAGGGTGAGGCTACACAACTGTGGTCCACCAGATGTTTTTCTCCTATAGTTCCCATAAAGCCTATACAGCATAGCCAACAGTGAGGGATTATTAGAGATGCAGTAAAAAAAGAAAAGAAAGAAAGTCAGGAGGGCATGGAAAGTTCCATCACACAGACATCATCATCACACACACAGTGAACTGCAGTGCTGAACTGGGGTAGCTATGTAACCAAAAGAGCCATACTGGGAAACAAGAGGGCACTACGTGCATGTTCAGGAGGAACCCTAAGATTTACATGCAGGCATAAGGGGGAAAAGTAGTATCTTGTGAGGACTGAGCATGTCCAATGGCCACCAAATTCTTACTACTAAGGGCATGAATGGAAAACTGGGGAAGGAGAAATGAAATGGAGTACCCCATGAGAAGGTACAGTTGGCTGACTAGACCATCAAAACAAAATCTCCTGTGCTGCTACACTTTATTGCACATCCCAACTGTCATGATTGAGCCACCGAGAGGCATATTAAAATCGGTACCAAAGGCCTCTATATAGTCTATATGTGATGAATTCTGCTCAGCAAATTCTATGGAATCCCCTTCAACTTGCAGCATTATCATGGGTGTCTAAGCCAGTTCATTGTGGCTCTACAATCAACAGAATCACAAATCTGTCATCAGATTCTGTGCTTTACTAGAATTTGGCATCGGCCTTAATTTTATCAGCACTTTGATGGTGGCATTGCCATGAAGACTCCAGAACAAGAAAGCTCGCATCAGAAGAATGGCACCAACAAAACAAAACACATTAAGGGAATAGCAGTGAGGAATGTAAAGGGTTTGGAACATTTTTCCATATGATGTAATTGGTTTATAGAGAAGAAGATTAGTCATGATAGTAATTCTGAGATGCAGAGAAGGCTGTGATAAAGATGGGGGAGGATGACTGTTTACCAGAACGTCTGAAGGAATGAGAGGCAAGGAATGGAGCAAAGAATTCAAGGTCCAGGAAAATCAGATTTTGCTGATTAAAAGGAAGCAATTCCTAAATTAAAAAAAAAAGGTGGAGGAGAGAAAGGAGGAGGTGGAGGAGGAGGTTGGAGAGTGTAATCAACTGATGAGAAAAGGTGACAAATATTTCTGGGCTGTAGTGAGGTGTTTAAAAGGGAAACTGAGTAAGCATCAATCATCACCAGTGGGAGTTTGTTGTTGGTAGATGAGCCTGCATCAGAAGCAAGCAAGGAGAGGATGTTGGTGGGGGGAAAATAAAAATAAAAATAAATCCACAGACCATTAAAGTTAGCTCAAGAAGCACATCATTGCTTTAGGCTTATAGAATCATCCCACACTAGGGTCTGTTTAACAGAGTTTTCAGTGGAGTCATGTTGTTGCAAATATGTTCAAGACCTTTTTAACTAGAGACGACAGTATGGTGTGAGATAGTGTGAGGTACTGAGGAAAGCAGGGCTTTGTTATAGTTATTAAAGGAGGACAAAGCACTATCATTTAGCCTTAGAAGACAGAGTGGGGTGGCCTACTGAGGCCTTTTCCATAGCGAGCACAACCCTGTGCTTGATAAATTTACTGGTTTTTTCATGGGGAAAATCTTGGCAAGACAGGCACTTCATCTCTGTTTTTACATTGCCGAGTTCTTAAAGTTCCTTGCTCTTCTATTGCAGGAAAAGGGAGGCTTTTCTCTTCATGGCAGAATCAAGGAAAAACATGTGCATCATGCATCTCTGTTGCAAAATGCTATTTTGCTGGTCTTTCAGATGTGGCATTAATCTAACATTGAGTGATTCCTTTATGATTTCCCCTATTAGCTTGTTCTAATAAGATCAGCAAGTCTTGCGTCTAATGAAGTGGATTCTAGTCTACTAAAGCTTATCCTTTATTAAATGTGCTAGCCTTTTTCCATGGTGAAAGTATTGGCAAGACAGATGGTGCATCACAGTTTTCACATTGCTTAACTCAATATGCATAATTTTCCTTGCTGTGGGAGGGGGGTGGGAGAGGAAATATTATTGTCCACCACAGATCTGTGATGGATGAGAATTTTGGTGTAACACTGAGAAATAAATGAGACCAACAGATTTTCACGTCTCCAGTCTTAGCCAAATATATTTTAGTGTAATGATCAAGGGAAAGAATCCTATTCCATATGCATGTAGGAATTTTCAGATATAGCATGTCATTTATCCACATTAGCTTGTTCTTTGAAAACAAATGATACCATTTAGTTTTTAATTTTTAAAAAACTCATACTTCAATATAGCTACCTTCCAATCTAGCAACAACAGAACAGATTCTATTGACAATATATCAATATATCTTCTCATTTATTTTTCTTCTTGATGTTGAGTGAGCCATTGATATTTACAGATCAGCATAGATTGTCAAGTGCTCTGACTTTCTGCTCCTTTCAGCCTGGTCAGTGTGAAGCACAATCGTAAGGGTTACTCAGGCATTTCTGGAGCGGCTGGGACATTCACTGTGCAAACCACTGTTGTTCATACTGTTATAATTCCAAAGTAGTTAAGTCATTACTAGCAATCAGAGTTGGCTTGTACTACAGTGCCTTATTTGGGAATGTCATGTGAGATGTTCGAAGCAATACAAAAAAAAAAAAAAAAGCACGGCTAATTTTTCTGGCTCTGGAGGGATTTATTACATGTTCACTGGCAGAAATCTGTTGGGAAGTGTTATAAACCTCTGCACAGTTGGTCATATAAACACTGAAACCAGCAGGTGTGTTACACTTGTACACCATATTTTTTGCTTCAGGTGCCGAATGAATGAAATGAAGTTTTCTTTTCTGTCTGTGAAAATAATAGCATGCTACTTGCATGACATCTAGTGGGAATGCTGTATTTTAGAGAAGTTGGATTCCAGTCATGTCTAAATTGGAACAATGGTAAAAACAACTCTGGTAGGGATTATAAAATGTATAAGGAAGTGCTACAAGAGTGTGCTTAAAGTTATCGGCCCACAGCAGGGGTTCTGTGGTTTAGGGGTTCAGATATCTGAACATATTTGCCTTAGTTTTCAAAGAAACAGGGGGTACACCCATTTCTAGTCTTTTTTATTCAGACTAGAAAATAGGTGTTCATAAGACCAAAAGCTTCTAACAAGTGTAGCAGCAGCAGAACAACAGCAATACCAGCAACAGTTGTAGTCCCTATACATAAAAAATTAGCAAAGAGAAGTTTTCATGATTTTATGATTTTTTTTTAGCTAAATGTGGTTTTATCTGTTTTCATTCTTTTAAGAAGCTTGTAAGCCTCCATGAGTGCTAACATTGAGTGGAAAGTCAAGGTATAAATATAATAAACAATTAAATAACAAATACAACAACATGGCCAATTGAATTAGAAGGACCAGTGGTGGCTGTCCATAAGCATCTGCCATGCAAGGAAGTGCCTCACTGAACTTACTAGTAGGACTGGATCTGGCTGTTTGTTTTGTTTTGTTTTTACAGTCCTTGCTAAAATGTCGTCTTATCTCTTGTGCCCATACTTACCAATGCGAAACTGTAGAGTTCAGACTGCCATTTCACACACTGAAGAGGTGAAATCCAGTCGGTGACAAAGAATACTGCTTTCCTTTAACCAAAGGAACAAATAATGTTTTTAATCAGCAGAATGTAGGCCACTGCAGTGTAGAGTACACAACAGCTGGAGTAGAAATGTAGTTATTATTATATGCTATAATATATGTGTATTATTCCATGCAATAATTTCATTGCATATTGTTACACAGTGAATAGGAATGTGGAGAGGATTTGGGCAGAGGTCTTTGCTATCAGAGGGTACAAATGTCATGTGAACAGAAGTCCGTGTCTTCTTGTATTCATTTGCTATGGATCTACTGTATTTCAGAACCCTGGAGTGGGCATCCTAAGATGTTTTGTTACACCCTCACTCCCTCAAGTCAAGGTGCAAAGTGCCTAGTGCCAGTAAAGCTATTCTGTCTCATAAGGTTTTTTAAAAAGTCCCATAAAGACCTCTTTATATCCTTGGCATAGAGAAAATTCATATAAAAATGCAACAATAACAAACCAGATAGTTAATGATGCTTTGCCCTTTCATGGCATCTCAGAAGGCAGACCCACTCCACCCTGAGGTAGGGCAGGCCCTGTCTTGAAAACAATGAACTCCTTTATGCATACAATTTCCAGATTACAAACTTTGGATTGAAGACAATTTATGAAAGACTTCCATGCACAAAGATGTGTGGATGCATGTGTATCTGTGCACACTTAGTGTTTCGAAACCCAGCAAAATGGATTTGTCCAGAAACAACAGAGATAAAGAAAAAAAGTCTGTGCAATCATAGGCAACGATTAACTCTTCCTTCATCTATCTCCCATCTGAGCTGGTAAAACGATTTTAGGTGGACTGAATCATTCTCTACAATTATTCATTTTAGCTTTTGGAACACATAAGGTGGCTTTCTCCCATTCCCGTGGACAGACCATCTATTGTCTCTGTTGCAGGCCTCTTTACTGTTTACAAGTTGAGAAGAAATGTGAAATGAAGCAGTGAGATAGAAAATAGTCTGAAATGACTTTCCTCCTACCTCACAGCACTCATGACACTCCTATAGTTATAACCACAAACAGGTAAAAGATTGCTTACTTATTCAAGTAGTGTGAAATAATTTACTTGGAGTCAAATTGATCAATACAGTCCATGGTGTTACTGGGGACAGGTCAGTGGCAATTGGTGCCCACTGTCGTCATTGGAGCAGAAGGCACATCTCTCTCTCTCTCTCTCTCTCTCTCTCTCTCTCTCTCTCTCTCTCTCTCTCTGTGTGTGTGTGTGTGTGTGTGTGTGTGTGTGTGAATACCTCCTCAGATTCTGGCTCCACCCACCACTTACTACTGTGCCTTCTGCCCAACAATTACAATGGGCACCATTGTGTACATATACTGTATATATAAGCAAAAAAAGGAAAAACATGCCTTATGGAAGTTAAAAGAATACAGAAACAAGATCAGGTCCGCCTCTTCCCCATACCAAATTCAGCATCTGGAGTCATTCCAAAATCTTTGATTTTCAATTTAAAACAATTGCTAATAACCTCCTTTGCTTCCTAAAATCCAAAGTTCAGTGATTTTACAAACATGCCATCTCCTCCACAAATTTTTAGGACATGACACCTAGTGATTAGTCTGATCTTTTAGTCTGGCCTCAAGCACCAGCAATGCTGAGAAATAATAATAATAATAATAATAATAATAATAATAATAATAATAATAATAATAATAATAATAATAATAATAAAGTCATAGCTCCTGCCTTGGGTATACAAATGGAAATGCTACAATGGGCATGCTGTCTGAGAATTCTGGGTGTTGTAGTCCAAAATGTTACCTGTCTATGTCCTGGAACATCTTCTTCCATTCTTTACAGGAGGTATATTGGTCAAACTACAGAAAAGCATCATTATTAGACAATATGTGCTTGTTTTTAAACTGTCAGACATGCAGATCTTCATGCTGATGGCAGGTTTTGTTGTGCACCATATAATTGGTGTATGCAGTATTGTATGTATACCCTTGCTGGCAATTACATGTCTTTTGCTCTCTCATTTTGATGCCAAAGATACAATTTCCCAAGATAAAAGAAAATTAAAGAAAATACTGAAATGGTTATCCCAAATCTCTAAAAGGTTTATATGGGGCTACCTGGCAGGGTCAGGGATTAATCATTACACCAGACTGAACAGAACAAAGGTGGGGAGCCATTTTTCTTTTTTAATCCAGGGTTTTAATCATTTCCTTAAGGTTATCTGTTGAATGTTGTATGTTGTTGAGTGGACAGGATGGAAATTAGAAGTGGCTGGATACCCCTTTTCTGTCTTTCTTCCTGCCCCCCCCTTTTTTTTTCTTTTTTGCTTTTCTCCTAGTGCTTGGGAAACCTTTTCAACTCATAGAATTGTCCCAGAAGTGTAGCAATTGCAATACTAGGAGGTTTTGGCTAAAGAGTTTCATTTCTGAAGCACTGAAATTGTCTCCCGACTCCTCCCTGGCCAATAGGCCCCTAGAGTACTCTTGCCAGAAGTCTGAGGGGACTGCTTTTAAAGGCCTTTTGAAATTTAGAGCAAAGTGCCCATAGGATCTTATGACCACAAGTTGCACAACCCTGGAAGATAGAATCGAGTGGAAAATTCAGGGCAAACGTGGGACCTCTTTTTGAGTAGGAGGATGTACATACAAGGTAAAGCTATCACCAAACATGCATACCAAAGCTGCTTTCACTGCAGATAGAGATCTCTTAACAAAAGGCCTCAAACTATCATCATATTCAAGAATGATTGTCTGAATCCAATTGCTAGTCCTCATCAGAGTAGATACATCAAATCAGTTGCTGGACAGCAAATCAACAGTCGTGTATTTCTCATTGGTTCAGTGGTCCAAATTCAACTGCTGAGATCTGCTGCTGGATTTAGGTCTTTAGGCCATTATTGAAAGTAAGGATGTTTACTATTCGATAGAAGGTTGCACCATTTATTGTCTCACATCGGCATAGGAATAATTCAGAAACTGTCTGCTGCTGCATACCTATGAAGATGGATGCACCCACTGGAACTCTTCCACATACAGCAGATGTTTGGGGTTTTTAATGGGTATGTGGGACCATATTTTCAAGTAGCCGTTATCTGCATAGATTATCAAAATGCAAGGAACAATAGTTTTCAAAATTAATCACAACAGATCTGAAAATATGTTCCAAGATATTGTACCAAAGAGAACTGCAATTTACAGCATTCTGCAAATTGGTTTATCCCCATGAAGCTCGTAAATTATGAGTCTATAAACGGAACTATGATTTGATTAACATGATTCTATGAATGTTTTATGATTGTCTGAATATGAAGAGTGCTCTAGAATAGGGATCATAAACATTACTAAAATACAAATTACAGCTAAGTGCTCCCAGTGCACCAGATTATATTAATTCCAATTGAAGCTAAGGAGATGAAACCAGCTTGTTGTCAACAGTGAACTGTGCAGAATAACTGTTGTGATCTCACTGCTTAAAACCATATATTGATTATTTCAGTGGTTTAGGTATCTGGCTGCGGAACCAGATGCCTGTGAATAGAGGCAGCCTCTGTGGCCTTGGGCAAACTGCACAGTCCCGGTCAGCCCTAGAAAATGGAAAGGGTAAACCACTTCTGAGTATTCTCCAACTGGAAAACCCTGAAAAGAGTTGTCATAAATCAGAATTGGCTTGACAGCACATGGTTATTATTATGCAAATAAAATGTCCCAAGAATCGGTTAATTTAAAAATCAACTCATATCTTTAAGAATTCATTCCCTCCTTTCTTTTAAAAATACAAGACTTCACATGTTTTTAAGTATATTGAACTAATGATTATAGGGGAGTGATAGAATATGCATAATCAAAGAGGGTCTAAACATTTTAACTTCAAGGGTTGCTTTAGTGCTTATGTCTTCCAGTGTTTATGCTTGAGAAGCTTGAGACTGTTGAATTCTCTGCAGTTTACACAGGCGACAGCCACTGATACAGGCCCAGCACAGTCTGGTCTGTTCATACAGTTTGCAGATCCATACCTGCGGGACAAGAATCCAGAGTGACTGTCCTTCCACAAAACACTTCTTGCATTCTTTGGTTATATGAAACAGTGCCAAGATGGGCAAATGGGAAAATGCAATTCTTTGGATCTGGACCTTCTTATTTTTCTGCAGAATGTCTTAGGGTTATACTATCAAAAATAGTTACAAAAATTAGTTGCTTATAATTTGTTCTTTTTTGCGATAAGGAAGCCATAAGTATGTTACACTATGACTGTAAATTAGCAAAGGGTAACCACACATTTTTTACTATGACTAACGTTTTTGGTTAGTTACTGGGAGAGATTCAGTGGGGGCCAATTACATATTGAAGCAAATGCTTGTTTTCTCTTCATACACAATTTTCTTTCCAAGCATGCAGATCTTTCAGTACCTGAAACATCTGACATGCAAACAAAGCCATGTTATCTCTGGACAGCCTTATTAGTTTATTGCAGCAAAGCAACAAAGTTGCATGGCATCTATAAGTCTAACAGACTTATTATACCATGAGGTACGGGCACACAAAAACTCATATTATGATAAAAATCTTACTGCATAGTTACACCTGCGGCTACTTGCTATACTGGCACACACCCCAAAATCCAACTGGGAACTCATTCATTTGTACTGAAAAGTTACTGCAGGTTATACTGTTTGCCTTCCTAAGGCATACACAAGCCTTAGGATTTTGGCCTATAATAAATCTCTTAGTTTTAAAAGTGCTACAGGATTGTTTGTTATTTTCCAGAGAATGGGTTATTGTGGGAATCAAAAACATAAGAGAATAAATGAATTAATAGGGCCTCCATATTCTATTGGCCTGGCTCAATACTATAAAAAAATCTTGGAACTAGCACTCTAATGTGGCAGTAGTGGGAATGCCTACAATGCAAGGAATTCACATGTATATGTTCTGCCACTCACTGATTTCTACAAAGGACCTATTTTTTAAACTGTCAGAGACTTCTGGCATTTGTGGAAACTAGAGAAGAGCTGTCAATAGTGTTGTCAAATTGACATTCCACTCACTGTTCTTTCTGAGGAAGGCCCATTATCAAGTTGGTATCTTTTTCTTTCCACCTATTCATGTAAATGCCTGATGTTTTCTCCTCAAACAGGCACCAGCTGATCTTAAAGTACTCAACATGTTGGCTCCACAAGAGGTTATCATTCTAGTGTGCTGACAGCTCTTTGGGAACACCTGAAAAAGAAGTCCCAAGGCAGCTGTGGTACAGAGACAATTACAATGGAGGTTATGGGCCTGTTGACATCTCCTAGGGTATTGTCAATCAAGTAATTCTGAGCTGAAGCCAAACAAGAGAGAACACTGCAGTCCCATCGGATTTTCTTTCTCTTCAGAAAGAAATAATATGGTTTTGCCTTTGCTTTTTGAATGCGGCCCAGCTCCATTTCTTTCTAACTGCTGCAGGCTAACTAACAACATAACATTTGTTAATTTGAACCTAATGGGAGTTGGTACAAATTGGATGATAATTACGTTGCGGTTAGTGGCATTGTTCTGATGGTGAGCAAAGCCAGAAGTACTCAGTGAACTTTTAAAGGGGAAAAAGCCCTCCCACTGCCTTCAAATGTTTGTTTGGGACAACTAAAAGATGTGGGACTCAGAAAAAGGCCAGTCCTCTTGCCATGTCATGTGAACTACTGTGAAATCTCTCTGAAGAAGGCAAGGCAAAAGAGTTGCCAGCTTCTGTCCTCAGGGGGTTCAGGATTGTTTAGTGCCCTCCAGTGATCAACACTAGCTAGAAAGAATGACAAGAAGATACTTGACATCTGGTTAGTGTCTTGTCTTGACAGTCATCCGTTCTTCCTACACTGGCCATTGTCATCTTGGTACAGCCAGGAATCTCACTTATGCCAACACAGTTCCAGACCACTGTGGAGTTATAGTATTACAAGTCATGACAACATGATGACTAAAGAGTGGATCTGGGTCATTGCATAATGAAATGCTAGAACCATGATCTTTTCTAGCCATTGTTTCGTAACATTCCTAACTTGAGATTTAAGATGCTAAAGACAAACAGGTCATTCTGCTACAGTGAGGTTATTGTACCCAATAAGATAAATTATCTTCTAAGACCTATAATGTATTCAGTTTCCATGCTCATGATCAGATGAGTCACTTCAGATTTTTAAAGTTATTAATTGAGATGTAATGTAATCTAAAGTTTACATGAGTCCAAAGCAAATATTAAATGAATGTAGTTGTGCTGATCTGTGAGAAGAGGAAAAGAAAATTTTCATTGGGGGAATATCTTTATGGAAACCAATCAAAATGTCACAAATACATACAGCCTTTCAATTTCCTTAGTTTTCTCCATCAGGCTAAGTGGGATCAGCAGCGCCTTTCCCCTTTCCAGGTTAAGATGGATTTGACCACAATGTCTCTTGTGTTCAGTCATCTCTTGGTTAAATTACTGTACTGCACTTTACTTTGGGGTTGCCCTGTAAGAGTGTTCGAAAACTGCAACAAGAGCAAAATGCTGCAGACAGCCTATTTTATAGTGTTTTCCTTCCATTTAACATCAGCTTTCCTTTAATTCTGCTGGCATCCCATTTATTTCCAGGCTCACTTTAAGGTGCTTGTTCTTACCAGTAAGGCCCAAATTGCTCAAGATGGTTCAAGACCATAGTGTATGAAAGAAATGCCTGGACTCATATGTGTCTGCTTATAGTTTATGGTCTTCATCACAGAATCTGTTCCTGTCTCAGCATGGTTCCTGAGAGAGAACCACAATTACACAGAAGCCTAATTATGGAATTATTTTCCCCAGGCAGGTAAGGCTGATTCTGTCTTTGTTAATTTTTCGGGATGCAATGACCACACTTTTATTCGGTTTGAGATTTAATAGTTTTAAATATGGGGATGATCTCTGGAATGCTTTAAAGCTAGCTTTGTCATACTCATTAATACGTTATTTTAAATGAACTTCTTTGGGAGATTCTGCAGTGTAATGGTTACAGTGTTGGCCTAGAACGAAATATTTGCTGTCCTGTTTCCCAGCTGGGAGCTCCTGTGGAGTGGTCTGTATGGCAATTCATGAGGAGCTTGATAAGTCCTTGTGAGGAGCCAATATGGCCACTACGCAGTCTGATCCAGGTGTTCCTCCTCAAACGTCTCTCTTCTTCCATGTATGTATGCCAATCTCATGTGATCCTAGATTAAACTATAGAGCAGCAAAACCACAGGCACCAACATTGCTAGTTAAATCTTTGATTAACAGTGCAAAAAGGAGAGTATCTTCTATGTGTGACATATCAGGCTTTCAGATTACTTTTATATTTAAAGGCCTCTACACTTGCAAAAAAAGAGAAATATCAACAACCTCCGATATGCAGATGATACCACTCTGATGGCAGAAAGTGAGGAGGAATTAAAGAACCTCTTAACGAGGGTGAAAGAGGAGAGTGCAAAAAACGGTCTGAAGCTCAACATAAAAAAAACTAAGATCATGGCCACTGGTCCCATCAACCCCTGGCAAATAGAAGGGGAAGATATGGAGGCAGTGACAGATTTTACTTTCTTGGGCTCCATGATCACTGCAGATGGTGACAGCAGCCACGAAATTAAAAGACCCCTGCTTCTTGGGAGGAAAGCGATGAGAAACCTAGACAGCATCTTAAAAAGCAGAGACATCACCTTGCCAACAAAAGTACGCATAGTCAAAGCTATGGTTTTTCCTGTAGTGATGTATGGAAGTGAGAGCTGGACCATAAAGAAAGCTGACCGCCAAAGAATTGATGCTTTTGAATTGTGGTGCTGGAGGAGACTCTTGAGAGTCCCCTGGACTGCAAGGAGAACAAACCTATCCATTCTAAAGGAAATCAACCCTGAGTGCTCACTGGAAGGACAGATCCTGAAGCCGAGGCTCCAATACTTTGGCCATCTCATGAGAAGAGAAGACTCCCTGGAAAAGACCCTGATGTTAGGAAAGTGTGAAGGCAAGAGGAGAAGGGGACGACAGAGGATGAGATGGTTGGACAGTGTCACCGAAGCGACCAACATGAATTTGACCAAACTCCGGGAGGCAGTGGAAGACAGGAGGGCCTGGCGTGCTCTGGTCCATGGGGTCATGAAGAGTCGGACACGACTAAACGACTAAACAACAACAACAACACTTGCAAAGAGAATTTAAAGGAGTATAGGCTCCTCCTCTCTATGCTGAAGGCTTTCTTGTTCAGATGAGGAAAGAGACAAAAGAGGGAACTGGGTTAGCACACTCTCCTCTCAAAGATCTCTCTCCAAGGTTTGAGCACTGTCCATAGGATTTCAGTCTTTAAGTGTCAAACATGCACTGAAAAATCAAATAATGAAATGTAGTACTGACAAACCTGCGGATTGCATTCCAGCTCTGCCATTTCTACGAATCTGTCTACACACATTTCTTAAATTGTTCAGAAGATATAAGAAATTAGGCAATAAGAATGGAAGGAGACATGTTTGTTGATTGTGTTTTGCTGGTGGTCCTGTTATTGTTGTTGGTGAAGGGGCAAAGGGCCTAAAGACCTGGAAACAAAAAAACATAATTGCTACAATCAGATTAAGAAAATATGGCTGAGAATGATGATGGAACAGAACTAAGAAAGTGGCCCCAAGTCTTAGAAAAATGCATGTTGCTGAATGATACAGAAACAGCACCATGTTTTAGCTAAGTCAAAATTTGTCTGGCTGTATTAATTATGCCATTTATTTAATCTGTTCATTATGACCTATGTCCAGTTGGTAATCCCAAAAAGAATACATCTGTTGAAGCAATGGGATTCACTTAAGTGCTGACTCACCATTCCACCATTGAATCAGTGGGTATACTCTTGTTGGGATTACCAGATAGATTTAAACTGACAGTTTATTTTGCTTTTGCACTAAGAGTGGGTAAGTAACATAACAAAAAACAAAGTAAGCTATATCATTAAAATATTTCTTTAGAGGTTTTACAGCAAACCCCACATATATACCTTCCTGCATGATATTTCATTGTGATGTTTTATCAAATCACCTCTTATAGCGACCCTAGGAATGAGCGACCTCTAAAATGTCCTGTCATTAACAGCCCTGCTCAGATGTCCCAAATTCAAGAACATGGCTTCCTTAATTGAATCAGTCCGTCTCAAGTTTGTTCTTCCTCCTTTCCTGCAACTTTTGCTAACATTATTGTCTTTTCCAGAGAAACTTATCTTCTCATGATGTGTCCAAAGTACAATAGCCTAATCATATTTCATCATTTTGGCTTATAGTCAGATTTCAGGCTTGACTGGATCTAAGATCAATGATACTCTATACAGAGAGTATTTTTAAAAAACTCACTTTCAAATTAATTTCTCTGATTTACTGGATCTTTTTTATGTGAAGTAACAATTGTTTTTGCCCAAAGATGGGAGAAGTTGGTTGTTTTTTTAATGGCCCCCAAATAACCCAGCCAGCATGACCATTGGCCATGTTGGCAGAGATATTCTAAGAGTTGTAGGACCCAAAACTAACTTTATGGATCTCTGATTGCACCTCAGGTGATAGTACAAGTAAACATTTTTGTGGGCAGTAATTTAGTGAAAAACACTAGAGTCAACAACACACACACACAAACAAATTCTGTGGAGTTACTCAGTAATGTCATTTTGGACACCATGCTGGCATCCATCTGCAAAATATGTGCACAGAAAAAGCATCCAAAACTGAATTTTCAGTGGAATATTTTACCTTCTGAACATTTATGCACATGGAATATTAAACAATACAAGCTGCTTCATAATACAGAATCATGATTTTATTGTTAATGTGCCACCAAATGATCTGATTCAGTGCTGTTCCAAAATGTGCAAGGTAACAGAAGAGAACAGAAAACTGGAAAATAATTGTCATTTCATACAAAATTCCTCCCATACAGCAATTCCATACAATTTATTTTTGCAAGAGGAGAATCCTTGCCTGCAAACTTACCTAAACAGGATTGGAGATATGACATAAAATACCCACACTGTTCAGTTTAGAAAAGTGAATTTACATAGGATTTCATTTAGAATGAGCTACATTGAAGGTGGGGCACACAGATAATTCAGGATGCTCAGAGTTTCATGTATCAAGTTCAGAAAACATACAGTAGATCAGGTATGTCGAACCTGTCACCTACCAACTCAAATACAATGCTCCAGTGATTACACTGTGCATAACCTGGATAGCACAATTACTCACGGTAGCTTCATATGATGATTAAACTTCACAACACAAATGCTTTTAATTGTACCCAAAAAAAGCACATAAGCCCCAAAGTTATGTTGTTGTTTTTCATTTTTGGTCCCTCAAGTCACCATGCTGTATCATCCAAAGTGATTTACAACAGTTACAGGCAACTTCTTTTTGTCTTGGTGTGTATGTTGTGCATAGCTTAGGGAGCCACCCACATAGGTGTCCAAACTCTATCTAAGTTCTTCATCTCAGACTGGGGGCTTGATTCACCATTTTTCTTATTTTGAGTTTGGCTGGGCCAGTGAGGAATCTTGGTTTCATCTAGAGCAAACAATCTGAATCAATTTATTTATGTAAGTGTTGACTAACCATTCAGCAGTTGATTTAATTCTGGTCGGGACTATCAGTTCGATTTAGGATTTAGTAAATTATTCCAGAAGTGGAGAAGAACCCACACAAAGATCTTACAGTTTTGTGCAGCATGTGAAAGAAGAAATGGCTGTATGGATTTAGATCATAGTAAATTGCTTTCAGCCACTTATTGATTTATTCTGTTTCTAAAACTGCCAAACTAAAGGAGCTTAAAAATGAAACTTGGTGATTTCTGTTACAGGCTTTACAAGCTGGAAAAATTAACACACAGTTGAAATGTTCCATTGGTCTTCCCCCTCCCACATCTTCTTCCCCAAGCTAGAGTTTGTTGCTGCCTCAGGTGAGGATGAGGGCCAGACAGCAATAACAATAGGACTGCAGTGTGTTCTTCCACAACTTCATTGATTTAGTCTTCACAGACCATATCAGGTGGACAAATTTCACTATTGTATCCACAATGTGTATAAAAGGTCCCTTGTCTTATTTCTGTCATTACTGCTTGCTGAACTAATCAGTTCTTTGATGAAGAACATGTTCTGCACAATCACTTAGTAGAGGTCAAAAATCAATGTGCTGTGTATGTGTGTTTGTTTTTGGGGGTGTGTGTGCATACACATCTATACCTTCATGCTGAAAGCTGTATGATTTAAAATGAATGGGCCTCAGAATCGCAGAACCCATGTGTCATCACAGGAATACAAACATAGTGGGATGTAATTCTACTCCTGCAGTTCCCATGATAAGAAGGGATGGAGGAATATTTTAGTTGGTTCATTGTTCTGATTAAACCAGTCTAATTTGCACTTTCTGAACTACTATGAAGAAGGCAACCATTATTCTTTGGACTGTGCACTTTTCTAAACGTTCCAAAGCAGTTCTCAGTCCAAAGATTACATACAAGAAGCCATTACTTATGTATTATATTTTGCCTTTTATCCTATGAACTTAAAGTGGCACACATAGCTCTCCTCCTCCTTACTTTACATTTAAAACAAACCTGGGAGGTGGGTCCAGTTGAGAGATTATGAGTGGCCCAAGTTTACCGAGTCAGCTTAGTGGCCATTTGGGGATCTCAACCAAGTTTCTTGAGTCCTATTCCAACACTCTAACCAATAAGCCACACTGGCTGTATTAGAGAATGTTGTGTAGATGAATGTGTATATGAAGAACATTGGCATGGAAAAGTGTATATTAAGAAAGGAACATACAAACAATAGGTCTAAATACTTGTGCTGCCAGATATTATATATTTGAAATAGTTGTTTGTGACCCTCAGTTGAGTTCAGTGTTATTGTTTATATAATCCTAGACCACCACAATATAACAGAAAAATAGCAATATAATGTATATTGCAAGAATAAAAGGCAAACAAACTAAAAAATTTATAAGTAGAATTATGCTATGTACAAGACTGCCAAATTCAATCTAATGTTAAAATTCTATAGTACTGGTTTCCAATTTTTATGAGTTAGTTGTTGACTAAAGCAAGGATAAGACATGGAAAATGAGATCAGAATTAATAAGAGCCATATCTTTCCAGTGTAGCCTTTTACATTTGTCATAAAAAGTCTAGCACAAACCTTAGCAAGTGCTGTTAAGCACTTCTCCAAGTTCCTTGTTGTGATTCTTGTTGAGATCCTTGCTATGAAGAAGAATAAACACACACCCTATTTTTTTTAAAGCCTTCCAAATCCCATTAAGCCCACCAGGGGTCATGGGGGCAATTTTCTCACGTTTTGAAGACTCTTATGCAACTCTGGGTTCTCTCACATTTTTTCCAAACATTTTAATTTTTAGTTTTAAAAACCCTTTTTGTGGGGGCCATTTTTGGATACAAGGGTTTTTTAAAAAACATTTTTTGTAAGAAAATTGATTCTAGGGTCACAGGAATGAGTGTGCCTCTCCAAGATTCAGTAATGGGTCTGTGCAGCACCTGGGCCTTTGGATGTGCCCATCCCTTGTTTTAAGGGAATGGGATGCAACCAAGGACAAGGAAGGAAGGGACAAAGCAAAGTAGACCCACTCTTCTATTTCTGATCACCATGTATAGATGTGAAAGCTGGACAGTAAAGAAAGCTGACAGGGGAAAAATGATTTGTTTGAAATATAGTGCTGGAGGAGAGTATTGCATATACCTTGGAGTGCCAGAAAAACCAACAAGTGGAGCCTAGAACAAATCAAGGCTGAACTATCTCTGCAGGCAAAAATATTGAAACTGAGGCTGTGCTACTTTGGGCACATCATGAGAAGGCAAGATTCTCTGGAAAAGACAATAATGCTGGGAAAGGTTAAAGGCAACAGGAAAAGAGGAAGATCAAATATGAAATGGATTGCCATAGGTGTGAGTTTACAAGAGCTGAGCAGGGCAGTTAAGGACAGGACATTCTGGAGATCGCTCATTCATAGGGGTGCCATAAGTTGGAGGTGACATGATGGCACATAACAATTTTTTTACACATTCTAAAGTGATACAAGCCTTACTGCATCAGTCTGCACAACTTAAGCTCCTTTTTTATATAAAAAAAGTGAAAACATGTTTTCTCTGAAGGAAAGAAAATCTGTTTTGCCAAATTTCCATGGTAAATGTGTCCAGGATTTTCCCCAATGGACTAAATGCTCGTTGTGTCAAATAATGCAATTTTGATAATCAATAAACTGACAGTTTCTTCAGTTTTCCCCAGTAATAAAATGTTAAGTGACAGATCTCCATAGTCCAAGCCTGAGAATCTGGTTCAAATCATAGATATTGATTCTGGGCTAAATGTGGGTGTCTCCAAATTATTTTTCTACATTTTGTTGTGAATTCAATAATCTTGAGTCTTGAAGAACCCTGGTTTCTGATCTGTGTGGTATTAGGTTTTTTTAAAAGTTTAATAATATTTAATAATATTAGATTCTGGATAAGCAACACCTTCCGTCCTGCAGTAGTATACCAGAATTGTAGTGTCTTTCTCATAAACTGTTCAACATTACCTTTTGCATCTGCAATATACAGTAGGGTTACTATGATCATGAGATACCAACAATATGTTCAAATAATCACCCATGTATACCTGCTTTATCTCATCCAAGTCTATGCCAATCTAAAAGCTATTACTTTGTTCTTGTTTATTTTTTTAAGTTAATTGTTGATTTGATGACTTGACAATGTATGTCCAGATTGATCAGAAGCCTTCTGAGCCCAACCTGAATGACTGCTGGAGTGAGAGAGGAAAAATACTTTGCATGTTGCAGAAAAAAGATAAAGAAGAAAACTGACTGACACGTGCCTTTGTTTCATCATTTTGTTAATCACAAGGGACTGATGCTATGAAAGAATGTGCAGTAAATCTCACCCATAGGAATGTGCCCAATACAGTCTATTATCAACAGCTGGTCACTGTTGATAACAGACTGGGAACTAGAGTAAATTTGCATATGAGTTTCAGTTTGGAGACTTCCACTTCAAACTACATTGCCCATTTGAAGGTGTTTTTTTTTAAGGAATGCTGTTGAATTTGTCACAAAATGACACTGAATATATGTACGGTTTTGATACTAACAACTTTGGACTGAATAGAGACTAGGAGGCAAGCTCATTATTTTTTCCTTGTTATGTTTTGTCCCTTGTTAAGTTTGACTTGTTTTGCCAATTCATCACTAGTGGGGAATGGGACACAGCCATTCTTACCCTTCACAGTGATTTCTGTTTGCATTGGATAGTACTCAGGATAGTACGGCGAGGCAACCTGATGCTCTCTAACTGTTTTATATTTCATGTCCTATGAATTCCAGAAGCACTTATAGAAGCTGTATAATTATTACTGGCTGGCTGAAGCCAACCCTTATTGATAAAATCGATTACCTAACAGACACTGCACCCAATGACATATGGAGAATGGTAGGAGATAATAGTGAGAGACTCCATGCATCTACATTAAATGCACATCCACTCTTCAGCTACCAACCCTCTGCTCCCAGATTGAAGTCAATGAAAAGTTTTTTTCAGAACTTATATGAATACTGAAAACAGCAGAGAGTGTGAGGAGTAGGACTACAATGTGGAAAGAAAGAACTACTCACCTCTAAAACAAAAACAAAAATGGATGGAACCCCAGGAATGTCTAGCCCTTAAGTCATAGAGAAATGAGTTACTTGAAGGTCACTTAATAGGCTAGTGACTGCAGTTGGCAGAACCAAGATGAACCTAAGAAATTCGAGCTTTTGTTACCCGCACACTTCTTTGAGAGTACAGAGAAGAACAGGCAACTTCACATCTATTTCAGCATACTTTGTGCCTTTCAACATGTAAAATGGAAGATGTGACATTAGCGTCCCAGATACTCTTGATATTGCCCATTATTAGACAAAAAAGATCTGATATAGTTATTAATTAAGCTGTGCCTCTTGCAATACGAACAAAGAAAAGCTCCAGAAGGCACATCCTTCTGGATGTGGATGATGGGAGTTGCAGTTGAAAACATGTTGAAGGCATCAGGTTCCATAATCCTGCTGTATGGGGACATATCCCATCTCTTGCACTGCTATCCCTTCTCTGTGTGAGATATTGAGAGGGAGACATAAAGAGGATTCAATTCTTTAAAAAAGCCTCAGATTTATGAATGTGGGATACTGTGCTTCCGTAGCCAGGATTCAAAAAGCCAGGAAATGGCCCAATATTGTTGCAGAATATTGTGCCCGCATTTTCATCAGTGGTTAACTGATGAAAAAAGGAATCAGCTTCTGGGATTTTCCCATGCATGGTATCACTTTGGGAATGGTAGTAAGCAGAAGAGTGTATCTCATAGACCATCTTGACTGCTGCCATCAATATTGTCAACATTCAGGCTGCCCTTTACTATGTAAAGCCAGGCCCCCTTTTTCCTGCTGGCAATGTGGGCATGTTATTGTGCAGCAGTTTTGTTTTGAAGAATTGAATTTCCTGGCTTTTTAAAATGGAAGTTTAAATATGCACACAAATTCAATCAGAAATTTCCCTCATATAGAATTACCAGTGGTAGAGGATTCCAGAAGATGAGCGTATGATCTGGTCAGAACATATAAAGCCCTTAATAGTTTAGGATCTCAGTATTTGGCGGAATATTTATCCCACAAAATAGCTACCCATCCCGCCCACTCCTTGCAGATCTTGATGTTACAAATTGTGACACCCAAGCGGGCCAAAAAAGCCAACAATCTCTCTCTCTCTCTCAAAATAGATATAGATATATAGATTAGAGATGGGGGTATTTGTATTTGTATATGAATACCCCCACACAGCTGGACACACAGCCATCCACTAACACATCCGCTGCTGCCGCTGGTTCCACTCTTCCTTCCAGTCGCTCCAGAGCTCACAGTCGACTATCCACTCCTGGCAGAAGGAGGGGAGACAAGTCTCCCTGCCAGGCTGATGAGTGGATAGCCAACCCGAGCTCTGGAGCGATTGGAAGGGAGAGCGGAGTGGGCAGCAGCAGAAGACGCATGAGTGGATGGTCCGGCCCCAGGGGGCCGGACCCTCATTACATCCAGCTGTGGATCTATCTATCTAATATAGATATTAGATATCCTGTATGGAGAATTAGTGCAGGGAAATTGCCCCAGAGGGAGACCACAGCTGCGATACAAGGATATCTGCAAGCGGGATCTGAAGGCCTTAGGAATGGACCTCAACAGATGGGAAACCTTGACATCTGAGCATTCAGCCTGGAGGCAGGCGGTGCAGCATGGCCTCTCCCAATTTGAAGAGACACTTGTCCAGCAGGCCAAGGCAAAGAGGCAGTCCCGAAAGCAGCAAAATCAGGGAGCTGGACAGGGGACAGATTGTATTTGTCGTGTGGAAGGGATTGTCACTCTCAAATTGGCCTCCTCAGCCACACTAGACGCTGTTCCAAGACCTCTATTCAGAGCACGTTACCATAGTCTCTCGAGACTGAAGGATGCCTAATCTAATAGATTGTATTCATGGTACCCCAACCCAAAGTTTATGATAATAGTCTTCCAGATAACTCCTTCCTTCCTGTAATGATTTAACAAATAAAATTAACTTGATTAGTTTTTAATTAGATATCAGAAGAGAAGGGGGGAAAAACAGTACCCTAAAATAAAAATATTTCTTTGAGGGTTTTTGTGATAAAAAAAAATGTATTGGTGAAGGTGGTAGAACACAGAGTACAATAATATTTAAAAGTATTTGTTGAAGATACTCATTTCCAAGAATATTTTGTTCTTCCAGTTCCCTGAACTAGTAATTCTTTAAAATGATGATTTTCAGCAGGTGCACACATAGTATGTAGAATGGGAGAACTGTGGATCCCAACTTTGTCAGTGTGGCAGCTAACAAAAAGTCCTGTTCATCTGAATCTCCAAAAGCTGGTGAGAACATGTCAGTGTCTCTCATATCAGTATAAAATCCACAAAGTGATGTTCTGAAACCCCCTTTTATAGTTTGTACATTCTGTTCTCAGATATGAGCCTTCCTTTACTACAAAATATGTGCTTTTGATCATTTTCTGACCTCAGATTTTTTAAACCATACTTAGAAAATAATTAAGGCAGCCTTGAGATAGGGCTTCACCTTAGATCCAATTTCAGTGGTTTATTTAGCCGCATGGTTGGAAGGGGAGAGAGAAGCAATCTACATTGCACTTTGGTTAGATAAGGAAATACACTGTGTTTAAGGAGATAGCCAAGGTTTATTTTTAGAATAAATGCAACAGTGATAAACTACAATCTTTCCTACATATTCTAATATTCTGGATGGGAAGAATGAATCTGAAACAATAGGCTGTTCCAGAGGAACAATTTTAAAAAGACCAACATGATTACAGTTGATACTAACATTTTCCCCTCTTTAGATCCAAAAGTACAATCTGGCTTGACACTCAAAATATGCTAGGAACAGGCAACAGCTGTGCCTAAATATCAGCAATTTGCTGTGGCATTGAAAAGAAAATATTAAAAGCTGCTCAGAACACATCCTCCATAATCTGAAATCACTGAATCACTTTATCTCCATTACTGCCTAATCCTCTGTGGTTTTTACAGGGACTTTCAGTGGGAGTTCAGTGTACCTAACATGGAAATTAAGGCCTCAGTCCTAAGCAGTGCTTGGAAATGTTATCAATGACTAAACTGCCCTGGAGAGAGAGAGAGAGAGAGAGAGAGAGAGAGGCTCCTCCCAACTCAATTATTCTGTGATTCTATATCATTTAAGTTTACACAGTTTTTAAAAATGCAAATAGAAGCTGTAGGGTGAAGGGAGAGGTTTCCAATCATTCTTCAGTGCTGCTGGCAGACAAAACAAGTTCAGACCACCATGTTCCTCATGAAATTTGCTCCTCTGAAGATTCTCCTTGCATCCGGAAGTGACTTTTCATGGACATCAATAGGGAAAACTT
This sequence comes from Intellagama lesueurii, assembly GCA_037013535.1. Classification (NCBI taxonomy): domain Eukaryota; kingdom Metazoa; phylum Chordata; class Lepidosauria; order Squamata; family Agamidae; genus Intellagama; species Intellagama lesueurii. The sequence goes on along the minus strand of JBAJHW010000003.1, from coordinate 48,517,060 downwards.
GAGAGAAGAGAATAAAGGAATGTTAGTGAAAATTACTATGGACATTCTGGCTCCTGCAAAGTCACTCTAAGACATTTTGGTGCCTGATATGGCGTCCAAATGCCTCCTTCCATGATGAGGTCACTTTAAAAAAATAAAATCTTACTGTTGCCAAACAGGCACCAGTTAATGCCTCTGTCTATCCTATGTTCACAATGTTCCCTGAAGCCAGTAATCTCACCACTCAAACCACAGTGAAGTTATCCTGTTAGGCCATAATTGTGATCATACAATTGTCTCAGCATTCTGAGAGCTGTAGTCCAAACTCTGTCCATGCTGGACTGACTCTAAGAGCCTGATCTCCAAGCACAGAAGTCTGACCGTCTCAATTTGTAAAAATCAACTCCCCCCCCCCCACTCTAGCTTTCCATAGCACTCTCTAAATAAATCTGGAAGCTAAGAGGAGGGACAGCTTCTAATGGCCATCTTTTGTAAGAAATAATTTCTATAGCTTTGATCTAAATTCAATGTAAGTTAAAAAAGGAAGTTTTTATGGTGCCATAACATGTAAAGAGGGTAACCCATTTAATACTTTTACTGCGCCACTGAAATATTGAACACAGGCAAGTTTTTGAAACCAACAGAACCTTTCATCAGGGTCCTGCTAGACTCAAAAGCTCACCTGTGTTTAATATTTTAGTAGTTCAATAAGGTATTATGCACCCTTGCTTTTAGGAATTTGCATGGACCTCACCAGTTGTTGTGGGTTTTTTTTAACTCTTTGTTGACTGGTTAAAGAGAAGTTATCAATGGAATAAATCCAACTTACTTTTGACAAGTAGCCACTGAAATCAATGTGACAAACTTTCAGTATACATGGGTTTAGGATGAAACACAAGTCCAATATTGTCCAAGCACTCTGAGACATCGTAATACTCAAGACCTTTTCCAATTGCAAACCATTTATCTTCTATGTGCTGCACTTTCAGTTGGCAAACATCTTGTCTTCCTTTCCATCTGGTATGAATCTTCCTCACATGCAGGAGAGGTGGAGTTGATTTCTGCGGTCTGCACAAGAGAACAACTTAATGGTTGACCATTTATTCCCAAATAAGTTTAAAAAAAAAAAAAAAAAAAAAAAGCTTCAAAGTGGGCATTTCTCTTAGTGTGCAAATAATTAATACAGGGCCAGAAATACTTTTGTTTCCTCCATACCATGTCATTAGCATTACATGAAATGCATTGGAATGCTTAAAATCAGTCAACAGATTTTTTTTTTCCCTTGCTGGCTTCAACAAGCTGCACTCCAGCACATGAGCTTGCATGTGTGCTGTAGTTGCTGTTGAATGTCACTGTAAACAGCCTCCCTCTGTTGAGTCATTCCTGACCCTTCAGAAAGAGTGCGAGTACTCACCATGTGGATCATTGCCATCAAGTTACAAGTCTCCATGCACTTTCCTACAGATGGCAGGAGTCAGTGGTGCCATTTCACATCTCAAATGAAAGGGATAAAGAGTGTCAGAAGAGGGATGAGATTCAAACCCAATAATATTCTGAGTCCTCTTTCTGGCTGGCTATAAAGTTCACAGACCGCCGTCAGAATCCTATTGCTAATTTAGATTGCATAAGGGAAAATCATGTTTGTCTTGGTGGGCAGTCGCTGCCACTCTTTAAAAAGATGCTGGTTGCATTCCTAGCTGCATGAACAATCATGTGACCTGGCGCACACCCAGGAACACAACCTGTTGTTCTTGTTACGTACTGTCAATGTGTCTCCGACTTACGGTGACCCAATGAATGAATGATCTCCAAAATATCTGATCATCAACAGCCCTGCTCAGCTCTTGTAAACTCAACCCTGTGGCTTCCTTGTAGGGACATAATCCATCTCACATTTGGTCATCCTCCTCTCTTGCTGCCTTCAACTTTTCAATTTTGTGTTCTCATGATGTGCCCAAAGTAGGACAGCCTCAGTTTCATCATTTCCCCTCCAGAGATAGTTCAGGCTTGATTTTTTGTTTCGTTTTTTTTGTTTTGTTTTGTTTTTGAGTGGCATCTGGGTCAGCTCCCAGATGCCTCTGTGCATGCACCCACCTCTCTGCTAAAAGCAGCAATGATTTGAAACAACTTCTGATGCAAGTGAAAGAAGAAAGTGCCAGGCCAGGACTGCAGTTTAACATTAAGAACATTAAGAAAGCAAAAAATCATGACTACAGAAGAGCTACACAACTTTAATGTCAACAATTAAGAAAATGAAATAGTGGAAGGTTTCGCATACCTTGTTTCAATCGTCAATCCAAAGGGAGACTGCAGCCAAGAAAATCAGAAGGAGACAGATTTGGAAGGGCAGCAATGGAGAAATTTTAAAAGATAATCAAGTGTAAGGATGTGTCTGTGGAGACCAAGACCATGCAATCATCCACACTCTTGTTTCTCCAATCACCATGAAGGCTGGACAGCAAAGAAAAATGACAAGAAAAAAATTTATTTGTTTGAAATATGGTGCTGGAGGAGAGCTTTGTGGATACCCTGGACTGCCAGAAAGATGAGCAATAGAGATGGGGACAAATCGCCATTTGGCGATTCGTCCTGCTTCGTGATCCATCAAAGTTGACGAAGCACGAAGCTCCCCCATGAACCGACAAAACATGAATTTATTTGTCGATTTGTGGGGTGGGTCTTTTAAAAAAAAACCTGACACCCCCCCGCTGCCACCCGCCATTGCCCCCAACCCCACTGCCCCCCACTACTGCGCCGCCGCCCGCCTTGCCACCTCCAGGCCTGCACCGCCGCCACGCCCCTCACCGCTGTCGCTGCCACTGCCACACCACCACCGCCACCACCCCTGCAATGGCAGTCTCCAGCTGGCCTCGCTGCTATGGCCTGCAATAAGGGACACTGGCTGCCCTTTGCAAAGATGGTGGCTGCAGCTTCCCTACCCTAAATGAAGCTGGAGCCACCATCTTTGCAAAGGGCAGCCAGTGCAGAGGCCACCGCAGCGGGGTGTCGGATGGTGGCAGTGGCTAAGGGGACATCAGTCTCCTGCTGACTCCATACCCATCACCAAGGCTATGAAACATGCCATACATCAAATTAATGCAACCTTGCGACGTACCATGGTCGACCGCATTCCTTCTTTTGGTCCCTTGCAACTGGCTATCTTGAACACTCCCCAACTGCCTACTGGGTTGTTGTGTAGCCCGAAATCTGACAAGGCCATTTCTGTAGCAGAATGCCTTTATTTATCTAACACTCCTCCCCGAAATGTTGACTCCACTTTAAATGCGATTACAGACCTTGTAATCAAAGGACGCCATCGTGCCAAACAACTCACAGGTTGAGATCTTCTGTGTTGTTACTTACCTATTTCCAAAGCTGACCATGATCATTTAATGTCTACGTCACTAACTTATCAAATTGCTTTTGCAGACTATATTGGTGACATACGTTTTAATCCACCTAAAGACCCTCGCTTAACATTCATTCAGCAAGTACCCCTTTGCTTCTCCTCTCCTTTCACTGCTACTCCTCTCCCTGATGCACTAACTGTTTTTACTGATGGTGCGCCTACCAGAGGCGTGATTACCTTTCAGCAACCTCCCGGAACCTGGAAAACCTGTTTTACGTCTACTCAGAGCTCTGCCCAGGGTGCAGAACTTGCTGCTGTCATCCTTGCCTTTCAAATGTTTCAAGATCAACCTTTAAATCTCATTGTAGACACTCAATACGTATTTAACCTTCTCACTCATCTTTCACATGCCTATTTTTCTCCTGCTGTTGACTTTTCCTTACTTTCCCTGTTTTGGGCTTTAAAAAACCTCCTTGCTACCAGATCACAACCTTTTTTTGCAGCTCACATCCGATCTCATACTGGATTTCAAGATGCTATCTCGGAGGGAAATCATCATGCAGACTCTGCTCTTTGTTCCTTGTGTCCCCTCTTTTCCAATCCTATTGACAGCCATTCCTTTTTTCATCAGAGTGCTAAACAACTCCATAAGCAATTTTCTATTCCGCTTTCTCAAGCTCGAGACATCGTCTCCTCCTGCTCTTTCTGTTTCATGTCTCCCATTTCCTTTCCTTTTGATGCTGTTAACCCATGAGGAAATCAACTAAACAAATCAACTAAGCCCTTCAAATTTGCTGGGAAGTTTTCTATTTCAGTCACTAATTTTAATGGTGAAGTAAAGGGACATAACTTCTTTTTATATCTGTTCCATACATTTAACATGTTTATTAAAAAAGCGTTGTTCAGCTGATTTATTGTATTTCTTTTTACTACATTAAATAAATATTTTTCAACGTTCCCGTTTATTTCTGAGGATTCCGTATCCCACCAAATTAACTTTCCTTTGTTATATATAATATCTCCAATAAATCTTAACTGATTCGCTATATAATAATTTTTTATATTAGGAATACCTAAACCTCCATTTTTTTGAACCTTATACCAATATCTTTTATTTGTTCTAGATTTTTTACCTTGATTACAAAATCCATTAATTAATCCATGCCAATATTTCTTCTTCTTCTAATTGTATTGGGAGCATCCTGAATAAAAAAGTAATTTTTGGTAATATTTTCATTTTGATCATGGCGATTCTCCCAAACCACGATAGTTTCAATTTAGAATACTCCTGCAGTTTATCTTTAATATAACTTTTTAATTTATTAAAATTTTGCTCTTTTAGTTTTTGAGTCACTTTAACTATATTTATACCTAAATATTTAATATAATTACACAATTTAAAACTATGTTTATTTACAAACATTTCTTGTTCATGTTTATTATGATTAAACATCATTATTTGTGTTTTTTGCCAATTAATAGTTAATCCTGTTATTTCCCCGAATTTTTTTAAATGATTTTTAATCTTATCCATACTTTCTAATGGGTTTTTAATAGTCAATAATGAGTCGTCAGCAAAAAAATTAATCTTAATTATATCATTTTTTCCTAATCCTTTAATTAATTCATCATTTCTTATTGCATTAGCTAGCAATTCTATAACCATACAAAACAATATTGGTGAAAGTGGACAGCCTTGTCTAGTACCTCGGCCTAGAAAAATCTGCTCTGTTTGACCATCATTAACTATTACTTCTGAAATATTATCTGAATATAGTTGGTCTATAACCCCTATAAATCTTTTACCAAATCCCCAACCCTTTATAAGCAGTTTTAATGTTGGCCATTCAACACAATCAAAGGCCTTAAATATGTCTAATGATAAAACAGTTGCCTTTGTTTTTTCCTTTTCTATCTCATATATAATATTCAAAACTCGTCTAGTTAAATTGTCCATTTGTCTTCCCTTTATAAAACCACATTGATCCTCTTTAATATAATTAGCTATAAATCTGTTTAATCTATTTGCTAGTATAGCAGTAAAAAATCTTGGCATCTTGGTTTATTAGAGATATTGGCCTATAAGATCCCGGATCTGTTAGATCCTTGTTGGATTTTGGAATAAGAATCGTTAATGAATGTTTCCAAGAAGATGGCATTGTCTCTCCTTCCAATATTTTATTATAAAACATTTTTAACTTAGGTATCAAAATGGAACTAAAATGTTTATAATATTCTGGACCCAATCCATCAGGGCCTGGTGTTTTACCATTTTTCAGTTTATTAATAACTTCAGCAATTTCTTCTTCTTCAATCTCTTCTTCTAATATCCTTTTATCACATTCCAATAATTTAATTTTTAAATTCTCATTTATATAATTTTCTATATTCTCTTTCGGTACATTATTTCCATTATATAATTTCTGATAAAATTCTTGAAAAATCTTCAATTTATCTTTCATTATATTACAGCTCTTACCTGTTTTATCTTTAATTACCCCAATTGTATTTTTTAATCTTTTATTTTTACACATTCTAGCTAATAATTTTGAGTTTTTGTTGCTAAATTTAAAAAAAAAAAGCCTCTATGTACATCAAATCCCTCTGGACTTTCTCTATTTCTAAGTTTTCTAATTCCTTTCTCTTAGCCTGAAGTTCTACTAATAACCTTCTATCTCTTTCTAAAAAAACTTGCTTTCCAAATTTCTCAAGTCTTCTTCCAATTTTTTCATATTTTTCTCCTTAATTTTTTTCAATTTACAGGATTCCCTTATAGTTATTCCTCTCGAGATTCCTTTCATTGTGTCCCACAACAGGCCTAATTTCGTACCTCCTGCTTCATTAATTGTCCATAATTCTAACCATTCTTTCTTTATCTTTTCTATTACCTCTGGGTACTGAAAAATATTAGTATCCATTCTCCACCTTTTAGAGTCTTTATAATCTTTTTTAATTTCAATCTCCATTGACATTAAAGCATGATCTGTTATTTTTATGTAGTTAATTATCTTAGAAATTAAATCTTGAGATGTGAATATAAAATCTATTATAGAGTAACTATTATGTACTGCTGAAAAAAAAAGTATATCCTCTTTCATCACCTTTCATTTCCCTCCAAATATCCTTCAATTGTTTATTTCTTACCTTCTTGCTCAATATTGTATTTCTTTGATGAACATCATTCCGATCATAAAAGGTTTTATCCTTTATCTTATCCATAACCATATTAAAGTCTCCTGCCATAATAACATAGCCCTTCTTTACCTTCTCCATTTCTTTAATAACCATATCATAAAAATCTCCCTGTTTATTATTAGGTGCATAGACATTGACCAAAGTATATTGTTCTAAACCCATTTTACCCTGTATTATTATAAATCTACCATTACAATCTTTTACTACCTGTTTCACTGTAAATTCACAATTTTTAAAAATTATGATTGCCACACCTCTAGATTTAGACGTTCCAAAGTATTTTTCATAAATGTCTATATTATTCATCTTAGGTTCGTTGACTCCATCTTCTGATTGATGAGTCTCTTGCAGAAAGGCAATGTCCACCTTATTTTTCTTCAATAATGCTTCTATTCTTCTTCTTTTCACCGTTGATCCCAGGCCTTTCACGTTTAGAGTAGGAAGTCTTATTCTTTTACCCATTTAAATTCAAGAGTTTCTCCTTCTAATAGGCCCCATGTGCAACCCCTCCCCCCACCAAACTAACAAAAATAGACTAAAACTTAAAATTAACATAACAACATACAATACTTTATCCCTAACAATCCGGTAAAACATATTTCTTTTTTCCCACCCCACCATATTCCCCCGCCATAACTACTAGCAAGGGCACAAGGTGGGGGGGGACGTCACCACCGTCTGGCGGAACTACAACCAGAACCTCGCCTCTGCTCTTTTTATTAAATTTTTGCATTTCTTCTTAATATTTAATAAAACTGGAGCCCCCTTCTCCACCCCTCTCTCCCCTTTATTTAGAAGTAAATGAAAAACAATTAAAATCCAATTATTAATAATTTTAGTTTTGTTATTGCTGTTACTATCTAATATTAATGTAATTAGTATAATTATAACTACAAACTAGAGAGAGAGAAAAGGAGAAAGAAAAAATCAATATAGATAAATGAGGAAAAGAGAGAAAAATAACAATAAGGAAAAAACGGAAAAATAAATGATTCGGAAGGGGGAAAAACAACTGCTGGTCCATCTTCTAATCCTTCAAAAATCTAGTCCTTTCTGCTTCAACCTTCTATTTCTTTGCTTGTAGTCGGGGTTAGCTCCTGACCTTCCTCTTCTTCCTGCCAGAGCTTCCAGGCCTTCAGCAGATCTTTACCTTCATCGCAAGAGTAGATTTTAAACAGAACCTGGTCTTTCCAAATTTTCAGAAAAACAGGATGACCCCATTGGTATTTGAGATTATTTTTGATCAAAACTGCTGTGACAGGCTTCATGGATTTTCTCCAGTTCAAAGATTCATTGCATAAATCTTGAAAAATCTGTAGCTTATTGCCCCTATAGACTAGCTGGTCTTGTTTTTGTTTAATTTCTCTCATAAATTGTTCTTTCTTTGTATAATTAAAGAACTTCACCACCACTGGTCTTATTCTGGGGCTTTTGGGGTTACCAACAAAATGAACTCTTTCTATGTCCTGTTCAAGCAAGTGTTGTGTACCCATTATGGAGTTAAACCAGGTTATAATCTCTTTTTTGAGGTCTTGTCCATGTTGCAGTTGAAAGTTCATTATTTTAATATTGCACCTTCTGGAGTTATCTTCCAAATAAATCAACTTTTTGTTTGTTTCATTGATTCTCTCGCCCAAGCTACTTATCTCAAATTGATTTTTTTCTGCCGTGTCTCCGAGCTCTTTAACTTTCTGTTTAACATTTCAGCTCCTGTGTCATTCCTGAAACTTGATCTCGAAGCTTATTAATGCTCATTTCAATAGACTTGGCTCGTCTCTCTGTTTGATCGAAACCTTGAGTTACTTTACAGGTCAAGTCCTTCACCATCCGCATCAGTTCATCCATTTTTTCCTGTTTATCTTGTTTATTTTCAAGTTGGGGTGGTGAAGCTATTCTCGTCAAACGTTCCAAACGTTCCAAACTGCCATCGGACGGTTTTTCAGAGATTTTAGCTGAAGCTTTATCTCTTGTCCAAACAGTTTTAGCAGCCTTATCTTTCCTCTTTGACATAGAGAGGACTAATTAGGAATGAATAAAGTTGTTGCGAGCTTTTCATTAGAAGCAGGTCTCTGCAGAAACTTTAACCGCTTATCAGACCCAAAAGCGAAAGTAGTATTCAACTTTAAATCAACAGTCTTTAGAGAATTTAACTAGATGTAAGCATTCCTTATCTTCCCCTTCTAAGGTTTATGCAGAAAAAAGAAGTCTCCAAAAAGAAGAAATGCATTTTAAAAGTTGTTTACCATTTCAGCGGTGCAGAGGCTCAGCTCTCAGCTGCTCATCCCTCCAGAGCAGAAGTGACGTCCGAGACCTCTCACCATGTCATACAACATTGTTTACGTACATTTGCAATTATGGGCCAGCCTCAAGCCTTAAAAACAGACAATGGCCCTGCCTATACCTCTCATGCCTTTACCACTTTCTGCAATGAATGGGACATTCGACTTTCCCATGGTATTCCTTATAACTGCACAGGACAGGCTATTGTAGAATGAGCACACCGCTCTTTTAAATTTCTCCTTTCAAAACAAACAAAAAACAGAGGGATTAAGCCCCAAGATGTTCCAGATGTAGTATCAATAGCATTATTCACATTAAATCATTTAACTGTATCCGCAGGTCAGCATAAGTTGTCTCCAGTAGAGAAACACTTTCGTAAAGAAATCCCCATGGAATGGCCGCTGGTGACTTATAAGCAACCTCCCGACCCTCAGTGGGAGGGTCCAGCCGCTTTACTAGCATGGGGTCACAGCTATGCTGCTGTGCTTACTCCCACAGGTCCTTTGTGGATCCTGGCTTGGTGTGTGAGGCCATATCGTGGGAAGAATGAGTTGGCATCGCAACCTGCAGAACCCAATTCTGGAATTCAACCCAGCGATGGCCTTGGAGCAGGACCAGATGACTGTGCGTCACCAGAAGCACCCGGCCCGACCTGAAGGCACTCAGCCCAAAGTTACTTGGGGGATGATAAAGACGCTGAGTGCTGATGCAAAAAGAACTCTAAATCAGCAGCAGATCCTGGAAACTCATGAAACTTTTCTAGCAGCCATTATCTCGCAGCTGAATGCCAACTCCGTGACGCTGTTGTGTTGTGTTCTCATTCTTGGAGCAGTTCCAATAGGTGTGCACAGAGGCTCAAGAGGATTTGCATGCCCATCTGTAATTTAACTTATGGGAAAGGTTGGCGGAAATTGTGAACGTCTCTCACTTCTGTCTGCAGGAGGCATATGCTATGCATGGATTACTAGGAACTTGTTTCATTCCTGTCTGTAAAGAACCTTGCGACATTACTAATGACACTTGGTTAGGACAGTGGTTGAATGCCACTGTCATTAAGTACACTAATTCTTCTGACTGGGGGGCGAACAACAAAAATGCTACCCATTGATGCTTTTCCCTCTACACCCCTTTTGTAGCATCTAATGAAAACACTTCATGTGCCAGAGTCGTCAACTGTTCCTCTGACACGTGCATTTCTACGACCAAAGCCACATGGAATTGTACGCATGCTGTCAACTTTTCTTATAATTTGGCACATATCATCCCACCTACAGGGTGTTTTTTTACATGCGGTCAATGTACTTTTAGCTACATTCCAGCCAATCTGTCAGAAACACAATGCTGTTTTAGTAGATTAGTAATCAACTTAATGCAACCGTTTGCCTTGCAGAACTCCTCGACTCGGCTGAGACGAGAAAGCTTGTCTCTTGATAGTACTTGTGATGGTAATGTTACTTTGTTATCCAAAGCAGAATATGTTTCGCTGGCTGCATCGTTGGTGGCATTCCTGGCCTTGCTGTTCGTAATTCTCGCACTCTTGCCAACATTGTGTACTCCTTAGCTAGAGCCATTAACCGCACTTCCACTGCTATTGCCCTGCTGAATCAGGAACAACAACAGCTACGTGACGCTATTTTAGACAACCGCACAGCATTGGATTATCTCATGTTGCATAATCACATCGGTTGTGAGTCTTTTGTCAATCTCTGTTGCTTTAACTGATAATAGTCATGCAGTAAATAATCAGCTTGCTCAGCTTAGACAGTTTACCAATAACATACGACAGGACATACTTCCTTCCTGGTGGGACAGTTTGTGGTCATGGGTACCCCACTTTGGATGGCTTCGCACTGTGTTAATGTATGGAATTATGCTCCTCATACCCATCATAAGTTCCTGTTGCTTTATTCAATGTATACCAACCTTCTTTTCCATGATAACTACCTGTCTCAAAGCTTCGCCCTCAGGCCTTCGCCGAAAAGATTTATATGTAGTTCGCAAATATATGAAAGAATATGTGCCTTTGCTTAACAAACAAAAAAAGGAGGAAATATGGGAAACTTCTGCTTAAAGGTTGTAGCTGCATTCTGTTCCAGTGACGTGCAAACACTCCTGGCAGGATGCGGCAGCTGCCAGCAGGCGGGGTAGCCCTCTCTTCTGCCCTTTTGCTTAGAAGTAGAGGATTAGATCAAAGGGTTATTTTAGCCAATCCTAGTTATGATTAGGTAACTAGTATCCTATCTGTTTCTCTCATAACATACTATGTAATCATGCTGAGTCAATAAAAGAGCCCTCAGGGCGTTGCCAGTTGGCTCTGCTGGCTCAGACTTTCTGCTGTCGACTCCTTTGTTCTCTCTCTAAGGCAATTAGCCTTCCTTTGTTCCGTGATCACCCACATCTACATGACAGTCACTGAAAAGCTGCATTCAGGATTCCGTCACCTTTTGCTTTTGCTTCTTGCCTATTCTTAGCAATTTTAAGAGTATCTTCCATCATCCATTTACGGTTTTCTTTCCTTTTTACCACAGGAATTGTCTTTTTGTATTCTTCCTTAATAATATCACTGGTTTCAATCCACAGTTCTTCTGGTTCACGGTCAGTTGAATTTAGTAACGCATATATATTCTTTATGTAGACCCTAAATTCCTCAGAAACGTTGTTCAAATTATATTTAAGCATTAGGATTCTTTTAGTACTCTTCTTCAGCTTTACTGTACTGTTGGACATTAGCAGTTCAGGGTCAGTACCACAGTCTGCTCATGGTCTCAGTTTGGAAGAGAAAATAAAGCTTCTCCACTACCTGCTTCCAATTATATAGTTTATCTGATTTTTATGTTGACTGTCTGGTGATGTCCATGTGTACAGTCATCTGTTTGGTTGCTTGAAGCATGTATTTCAATAACAGATTGTTGGCTTCACAAAACTCAATGAGCCATTCTCCTGATTTGTTTCTGTACCCTAGACCAAATCTTTCAACAACACTTGCTTCTGCTTTGTTTCCTACTTTTGTGTTCCAGTCACCTATGATTAGAAGTATGTTTTGTTTTGGTATGTGGTCAATTTTCTCCTAGATCCTTGCATAAAAGCTTTCACTTCCATCTTCTTCGGCATCTGTAGTTGGAACATAGACATGCACGATGGTAATGTTGATAGTTTTTCCTGGAAGTCTAATCAGTATTATTCAATCACACCTGGAATTATAGCCCTTAACTATCTGTGCTACATCTTGCCTCAGTATTACAGCCACTCCATTTCTTCTGAGTTTGTCATTTCCAAAATAGAACACTGTGTAGTTGCCTGACTAAAAATATCCCAGTCCACTTTAGTTCGCTGACACAATGACTGCAGTGTTTACATGTTCCATTTATTGCTTTATGGTTTCAGTTGACCTTGATTCATATTTCTCACATTCCATGTTCCAATTGTATGTTTTGTGCAGCATCAGACTTTCCTTTCATTTCTGTGCCTGTCAGCCACTAGATGTCTTTTTGGCTTTAATCTAGTTGCATCATTAGCAACAGCGCTATTTGTCCATTCTTCTTCAGTAGCTGATTGAGTGCCTTCCAACCTAGAGTTTCTTCTTCCAGCAGTATTTCTTGTTTAATTTTAGACTGTCTCATCACTGTGCACACATAGCACCTTGTTAGAGCAGCAATTTGCTGCCAAGATTCACATGATTCCAAAGTGGGAATAGGATTTTGCCCTGTGTTGTTAAAACAATGCAGCATCTTGTGGTACCTGTAAGATGATAACATTTTATTTGGTATGGGCTTTCGTGGGCTACACCACCTGATGCATCTAATGAAGAGAAGTGCAGTTTATGAAAGCTTATGCCAATTAAAACTCATTGGTCTCCAAGGTGCCAGGTGCTCTTTGTTTTCATGACAACAGACTAGCACAGTTGCCCCCTCATGTTTTTAGGAACGTGTATTGAGGTTACTTTCATACAACACAATACCTATGACTATACATCAATACAACCTGAATTACTAGATTGATGGACAGGGAATGAGAAAGAGAGAGATTTAGGCCTTCGGAATGTGCGCATAGGCCAGTGAATGTAAACATATTTATTGTGATGTGTGGAGACACAGTACAGTAGTGCTGATTCATGTACTAAGTACCTGTATATATTATAGCCAGGCTATGAAGACTCACTAGAGGGAGATTTGTTTCTACAGCATTACCCTCTCCCCACTCCCTGCATGTTCTAAATCTCAGTGACACAGTGAGCTTCTAGTTAACTGCTTCCCTTGGGATCCAGCTGACCAGCCTGTCTTAACATCCAGGTATCTAAGGGAAGATTTTCTTCAACACAAAAACACTCAACAGTGTTTTCTACATTCCTGACAAATACAGCATGCCTAGTATGCTACTTTGGGATTCAGAAACTCTGTATAACAACCTAGGATAAAATGGCAGTACCAGTCCATTTGATGTTAGGACATATTCTCCCCTTAATTTAGGGACAGAATATAGGTCTCCCACTCTTCTTCTGTTGTATTAGAACATCAGCATAATATAGAAGATTCTGAGTTTATCCATTGTGGTTCCTCACCAACACCAAAACAAATGCTTTCTGCAAATAAATCTAAGATTTATCCGAGGCACATTGTAAAACAACTCTTGGGAAATATTTGTTGATTATTACAATTCTGTGACTGAGTAAATATGTCAGATGGTATCTTTGTTATTCCCTGGGCCTTGTCCCAGTATGAAAGCTGTGAGTTTTCTGAAATGCCTCCAGAAAAGATTTCCAAAACAGAAAGTGGTCCTGATTGCTTTTTCAGTGCTTCAGATTGTTCACTGAAATGATGATAGAAACTCCTGCCCTTCAAAAAAGAGCACAACATGTTTACTTGTATGAGCAGCGAAGACTACTCATGACCACATACGGGGGTAAAATGTCCATCAAAGGTTTTATCCTTGTCTTTTCTGGAGAAGGTATTAATTCTGCTGTTATCCACTTTGTTACATAACTTTGCCACTGCCATCACTTTTTCGTATTGGCTTTGATGTTCATGGATCTTGGCAGCAGGACTCATTGGTCTGTAGATCTCTCTAGCTTTTGACACTGGGTCAAACGATGACCACAGGCAATCTGCACTTAAAATAAATTACACAGAGGTTCAGAATGTGTATGAGCTTCAGGACTAAAATGGCCATCGGAGCTCTGCCTTCCAAGCACTTGTAACCAAGCAGGGGATGGTATCAACATTGCTTTCATCTTGAGAGTCCATGCAGGGAGGGGGAGAGTCCCACAAAAAGTCAAAATTATATCTATTGGCCAGAATCCTATACATGTCATGTAAGCTTTTCAGAACTCATCATGACTATTTGACAAGGTCACAGTGGTGTTCTTGTCACCCACCCAATTGCCCAACTGAGATGCATCCCAGCACCTTGTCAAGTAGCCACAGTTAGCCATGGTAAGTTACACACATTATATGTGAACAACAGTAGGATACTGGCTACTATTTTAATGTACAGAGAGTTACACTGCGTTGTAGTAGCACATACACATGACACAGTCTTGCCTCCCCCTACAAAATTTTCTCTGGACACCATAGATAACTAGCTCTCTATTTGGCTGCTGTGATGATAAGCAACTACCACAGTCCTAATAATTATGATGCTGCCAACCAGATAACTGTTCAGTTTGCTCAAGATAGTGTGGGCAATAATTCTGCACTCACTAGCTGCTGCTTGACTTTTATCATCCAATTTTTATTAGGTTTATTCTATTATCTCTGGCCAGTTTTTACTTGAAGTCTAGTCAAGCCACTATTAGCTGACCAAGGCTTAGAAACTTATTGCCATTTTCTTAAAAAAAGAGGGGGGAGCACATCTTCAGCCTTTGAAAAAGTAGAGATAGGAGGCAAAATATGCAGGCAGTTCCCAAAAACCCACAAGGTTAAGTGCTCTGACTCTTATACCAGGGTTGGAAGATAGAAATACCATAAAACCCACAAAAAATAAAGGCTTCCAGTAGATGCTCATGGCAAGACCTGGTTTAAATACCACAAATCCTCTTAATCTAAAATGTCAAACAACTGTATAAATAAATTTTATATTTTTATTAAAGATGGTAAAAAGGTCAGAAAAAGCAGAAAAGTTCCCAAAAAACAGTCTCAACAGTTGCAAAGACAGTCAATAAGGTTTTGGAGCAAATAATCAATTAAAAGCTTGAGGCAGGAACAATACAGAGCAAACACACAAGAAAATAAAAAAGCTAGAAAATAAAAAAGCTAGTATTTATAATCTAGCATAACTTCATCTTAGTTTCAAAGCATACACTAAGTGCTTTCCTTGCAGCAAGGCAAGAAATGAGCCTAACATCTCTCCTGAAAGATAACTACTCCAGCTAAAGTAACTTCTATCCCCATTGTTATACTTGAAGCTTCAGCTTCTGGACTCTTCCAGAGGATCTTCCAATCAGGTGTTGAGTTCCCTCAAACATTCATGAAGACAAGAGCAGTCTTCCCCTGACTCAGATGAAAGTCATCTTCTCAATTAGCTCAGTACCAGAGGATGAGCCATCTTGGCCTTGAAGATCACTCTTACACTGATAAGCTATTGCAGGTGTTCCGCCCTTCCAATTACTGGTGGGTATTACCCCGCTTGCTCAGTCAGCTTATTCCAGGCAATTACTACAAAGCCTCAATTTTCCAGAAGAGCACCAGAATCCATGATCTCTCAGTTTCCCAGTCTTTTAACATAGCCACTCATTCAACTCAAGGTGAAGAATACCAAAGCCAAATAAGCTATTCTCCAAAAAAAGTACCACATTACTCCTTTCATGGCTTTAAAAATATAATACCAACAATTTTCTGACCTTTCATGACACCCAAAACATGCTGTCTGATTCTACCTTACTCTACCCAATCTTACATCAATCCTGTCAAGCTGTGTATTCCAATGACAGCTATGACTGACATTTAGGGAAATAATCATAGCAACTGGGATTTTACACAAGTGTATAGTGGCTTAATCATTTCTGGTAGTGGTACTTCCTGCTTAACCTGAACCCACAGTTTTGGTTTTCTCTGGCAGATAAATGATTGTTGCCCCAGGAAAGAATTTTAGAATAGTTGTCATATGACATAGTTTCATCAGAAGTGTTATTCTGACATTACATAATGGCAAACCTTTCATGCATGGTATTGTGGGAAGGCATGGCCAGTACATTATTTGAAGAACTGTTCCTCCCACCACTGCAGCAAAGAAGGTTAAAAAGAGAGAGAGAGAAGAAGGAAAGGAAAGGAAATGTGGAAAATACTTTTTCTTCTTAAGCTACCTGCCATATATCTGTTCTGGTAACATATCATCAATGTTGATTCACATTATTTGGACACTTTTCCCCAAAGCTGACCCACACCCCTAGTATCAAGTATTGATACCACCACTGTTGGACTGTCTGGATATGTGCACTCTGTTCTCAAACCATGTCACCAATCTTCCTAGCTACTTAAGAGGCACAACCAACTTCCTGAGGAAAGCAACCTCCCAGAAGATGCCATTCTTACCACCATGAGTATAAATGCACTTACACCAACATGTCCAACAAGGATGCCACATCACCTACAGCTCCCAACTGAGACACTCACACAAACCATCAGTGACCTACATTCATTACTAGACACCTAACATGCAACACAACATGGATACAGGAAACAGAGACAAGACCTATGATTAGATGGGGAAATAGCTCAAATATTAGACTGCTTGTGGCAGCTTACAACTTCAGACAGTATACTCCACATGTCTGAAAAATGTGGTCCATGGAAGCTTGCACTGAAATAAATTTGTCCACCTTACAAGTTCCTCAGTAAAATGTACAACAGGGGATAAGACATTCAAAACCTGCTTCTGAAATGTAAGTGCTTTTGGTTCAGTGTGGTTTACATCGGCCAACTATTTCGAGGACTGGGTAGCAAATGCCTCCCTGTATGAGAAAATTATTTATGGGTTTCCTATTTAGTAGATGAATACTGTGTTCAAAACACCATCCAGCTGGCACAAAAATGAACCTTTGCACCCAGGGAAATGCAGTTATTTTTTTAAAAAAAGAAGCCTTATGAAGACAACATCCAAACAGTCTCTCCCCCCACCCCAAGGCTTGGAATCCAAAATGGAGGAAAAAATACGGTTTTCCTGTAGGCAGCTAGTCAGCTTCAAAAAGAGTAAACAAAGAATATTTCTTACTGACGGGGTCACTTACAGTTTTCTGTAGGCTGAAAAGTAGATTGTGGGCCTGTGAAAGTGCAGTAGACTTTTGTTCCTTCTTCCCCACCCCCAGGCCAGCAAACACACATGGCTTGACAAAATGCCACGAGAACATGCCTAAAAACAGTGAGCTCATTGTAGAGGCTCAAGCCTCAGCCGAGCTGGATGATTGAGAAGCACAACATGCTCAACAGATGTAAAGAAGGGGGGGAGTGGGGGAGAGGATATAATTCATGATTTTCTCAAGTGTGGAATGAGCTTCCACAGCCAGTTACTAAGCCATGGTGAGCAATGTAAAATAGCCAGTGATTTCCTATATGAATGCATTAGCTGTTCCAAAAATGCTTTGTTAGTTTGGGCCACCAGGATTCCTTTCCCCTGCTCTCCAGTTTACTTAGAATATTAGATAGTTTAATGAGAGCACGGAGACTTCATTCACAATTTCAAGGCATGCTGAAATGGAGATTTTTGAATTATGAGTTCAGCCACCTGCCTCCAGGTCTCACACGTCAGCAAGAAGGCCACACCAAGTTTTGGAAAGGCAGTTCTGTCTAT
Organism: Intellagama lesueurii; assembly: GCA_037013535.1. Lineage (NCBI taxonomy): Eukaryota > Metazoa > Chordata > Lepidosauria > Squamata > Agamidae > Intellagama > Intellagama lesueurii. Next base: position 48,499,476 of record JBAJHW010000003.1, on the reverse strand, counting down.
ATCTGTTTTGTGTCACTTTCTTGTGTATTTATAAAAAGGTCCATTCTGTTCTGTTTTCTCATTAATTGTGGTGCAGATTTTTTTAAAGAAATCCACATGAAATTATTATTTTAAAAGAGTACTTTCAAGGTGGCCCAAGGACTTCCTTTTAGTGAATGTTATATTCTTTTTTTTTTTAACAAACAACAGATGTTCCAAGTGACTAGAAAGCCTGATTGTTGGTGCACTGCACAATGAAAATGGGGCAAAAGTGTCTTTGGAAACTATAGGACATGACAACGTGCCTTTCCTTCCTCAGAAAAAAAATATGTCTGCTGCCATGTATTTCATACAACTTTCTTGAAGGAGTGGCAACTTCAGCACATTGCAGAGAAAGTATCCATGTGGCCCCCAACATGCCAACATCTTCATGGCAAACTTTAGACATCACTTTCTCAGCTCTTGCTCCCAGAAGGCTCTGCTCAACCTCAGATTCATTGATAGCATTTGGACCCATGGAGAAAAGGCACTAATGAAGTTCCATCAAGATTTTAATAACCTCCACCCCAACAGAAATTTCAACATATACTATTAGGACTGGGTTAGCTTCTTAGACACCGCAGTGTGGCTACACAGTGGACAGATAAACACCACTTTATACCAGAGGCTCACAGTATTTACATGCCTCCAGTTCTCACCCCAAACACATTTTTAAAAAACTGTGCACTGCTAAGCATTACAGTGTAACCACATCTGCTCAGAACCATCTGAAAGAAACTTCCTACTAGAAAAGCTGAAGGAGATGTTCCTTGGACTCAAATACCCATCTGATATAGTAACACAACAGATCAACAGGTCTAGACAGATTTCCAGAAGTGAGCAAGGTAAACCCAAAATATATGGTAACATATATTTCCCAGCTGAAACCACTGAAGCACATCATCAAAGACCTGCAGCCCGTTTTGGATAGCTTACCGTAGGCCCAGGTGAGCAACCCATACTGGCATCCAAAAAGCCATCCAATCTAAAGAGAATTCTAATTGCCAACAACAGATGTTCACCAGTGACACTGACAGAGCAACCAGATCCTGCAACAAACCCAGATGCCAGCTCTACTCATATATTTACACAGGAAATGCCATCAGAGAGCCAAACAACATAATCCACAATATCAGGAGCTCATACACTTGCTCATCCCCAATGTGATATATGCTTTCTTTTGTCAGCAACACACCATTCCATTTTATATTGGATAAACAAGCCAAACTCTCTGTAAGAGAGTAAAAAATGAGCATCAGAAATAGAAATACCCAGAAACCAGTGACTGAACATTTCATACGTCCTGGAGTATGAAATGCTCCTGAGTTCAGAATTGTAGTTCTTGAACAAAAAAAACTTCCAGGACAGATTCCCAAGGGAGGCCATTGAGCAGGAATACAATGGGAAGTTTAGCACATTTTCTCAGAGACAATTGTTACTTGTGTCATTATATATGCTAATCTAGTCATCTGGGTCTTTGATAGACCCTAATCACCATCATTGTGATGGAATTAATCACTGCCTATTGTCTATCAAATATCTTCTTCACCTAGGACTAACACACCTTATTGTTGTCCTCCCTGACACACTCTCCCTGCCAACAAATTCAAACTCCCACAATGACTCCATTTATCTGAAGAATAATGCTTGGACACACAAAAGCTTGTGAAAAATAAAAAAGAGTTGGTTTCAAAGGTACTATAAGAATTATGATTTCCAACACAGGTGGCACAGCTCTGCCCTGTTAGTGTTGGCTTTGAGTTTTCAGAAATGACCTCAAGGTAGTGCAGCTCTCCTTCTACCCACATCATTCTCACAACAAGTCTGTGAGGTAAGTAAATCTCAGAGACAGTGATTGGTCTGAGGCCATGTGTGTGAGAAGGATGTATTTGTAAATATAGAGATAACAGGGTGGATATGAGATATGACTGTGGATATATGACTGGTAAATATACACACTGGTAAATATCCCCTTCACGGATTGCTGCCTTGTCATGGTGAAGGGGCTTGAGTTATTAAGATGAGCGATGGGCTATGCCGTGCAGGGACACCCAAGACGGACAGGTCATAGTGGAGAGTTCTGACTAAACGCGATCCACCTGGAGCAGGAACTGGCAAGCCACTCCAGTATCTTTGCCAAGAAAACTCCATGGACAGAAACAAAAGGCTAAAAGATATGATGCTGGAAGATGAGCCCCTCAGGTCGGAAGGCGTCCAACATGCTACTGAGGAAGAGCGGAGGACAAGTACAAGTAGCTCCAGAGCTAATGAAGTGGTTGGGCCAAAGCTGAAAAGATGCTCAGCTGTGGACGTGCCTGGAAGTGAAAGGAAAGTCCGATGCTGCAAAGAAAAATACTGCATAGGAACCTGGAATGTAAGATCTATGAACCTTGGTAAGATGGATGTGGTCAAACAGGAGATGGCAAGAATAAACATAGACATCCTGGGTGTCAGTGAACAAAAATGGACGGGAATGGGCGAATTCAATTCAGACGATTATCATATCTACTATTGTGGGCAAGAATCCCGTAGAAGAAATGGAGTAGCCCTCATAGTCAACAAAAGAGTGGGAAAAGCTGTACTGGGATACAATCTCAAAAATGATAGAATGATTTCAATACGAATCCAAGGCAGACCTTTCAACATCACAGTAATCCATGTTTATGCACCAACCACCAATGCTGAAGAGGCTGAAATTGACCAATTCTATGAAGACTTACACCTTCTAGAACTGACACCAAAGAAAGATGTTCTTCTCATTCTAGGGGACTGGAATGCTAAAGCAGGGAGTCAAGAGATAAAAGGAACAACAGGTAAGTTTGGCCTTGGAGTTCAAAACGAAGCAGGGCAAAGGCTAGTAGAGCTTTGTCAAGAGAACAAGCTGGTCATCACAAACACTCTTTTCCAACAACACAAGAGGCGACTCTACACATGGACATCACCAGACGGGCAATACCGAAATCAGATTGATTATATTCTCTGCAGCCAAAGATGGAGAAGCTCTAAACAGTCAGCAAAAACAAGACCTGGAGCTGATTGTGGCTCTGATCATCAGCTTCTTATAGCAAAACTCAAGCTTAAACTGAAGAAAGTAGGAAAAACCACTGGGCTAGCCAGGTATAATCTAAACCAAATCCCTTATGAATACACAGTGGAAGTAAAGAACAGATTTAAGAAACTAGATTTTGTGGACAGAGTGCCCGAAGAACTATGGATGGAGGCTCGTAACATTGTACAGGAGGCAGCACCAAAAACCATCCCAAAGAAAAGGAAATGCAAGAAAGCAAAGTGGCTGTCCAACGAGGCCTTGGCATGTTGGCAATTTGGTCTGTAGTTCCTCTGCCCCTTCGAAATCCACCTTGTACTTCTGGGAGTTCTCGGTCCACATACTGCTGAAGCCTACCTTGTAGGATTTTGAGCATAACCTTGCTAGCGTGTGAAATGAGTGCAATTGTACGGTAGTTGGAGCATTCTTTGGCACTGCCCTTCTTTGGGACTGGGATGTAGACTGATCTTTTCCAATCCTCTGACCACTGCTGAGTTTTCCAAACTTGCTGGCATATTGAGTGTAGAACCTTAACAGCGTCATCTTTTAAGATTTTAAATAGTTCGACTGGAATGCCATCACCTCCACTGGCCTTGTTGTTAGCCATGCTTTCTAAGGCCCACTTGACTTCACTCTCCAAGATGTCTGGCTCAAGGTCAGCAACCACACTATCTGGGTTGTCCGGGACATCCAGATCTTTCTGGTATAATTCCTCTGTGTATTCTTGCCACCTCTTCTTGATGTCCTCTGCTTCTGTGAGGTCCCTCCCATTTTTGTCCTTTATCATGTCCATCTTTGCATAAAATGTTCCTTTAATATCTCCAATTTTCTTGAACAGATCTCTGGTTTTACCCTTTCTATTATTTTCCTCTATTTCTTTGCACTGTTCATTTAAGAAGGCCCTCTTGTCTCTCCTTGCTATTCTTTGGAAGTCTGCGTTCAGTTTTCTGTAACTTTCCCTATCTCCCTTGCATTTTGTTTCTCTTCTCTGCTATTTGTAAGGCCTCATTGGAAAGCCACTTTGCTTTCTTGCATTTCCTTTTCTTTGGGATGGTTTTTGTTGCTGCCTCCTGTACAATGTTACGAGCCTCCATCCATAGTTCTTCAGGCACTCTGTCCACCAAATTGAGTTCCTTAAATCTGTTCTTTACTTCCACTGTGTATTCATAAGGGATTTGGTTTAGATTATACCTGACTAGTCCCGTGGTTTTTCCTACTTTCTTCAGTTTAAGCTTGAGTTTTGCTATAAGAAGCTGATGATCAGAGCCACAATCAGCTCCAGGTCTGACTGTATAGAGCTTCTCCATCTTTGGCTGCAGAGAATATAATCAATCTGATTTCGGTATTGCCCATCTGGTGATGTCCATGTGTAGAGTCACCTCTTGTGTTGTTGGAAAAGAGTGTTTGTGATGACCAGCTTGTTCTCTTGACAAAGCTCTATTAGCCTTTGCCCTGCTTCGTTTTGAACTCCAAGGCCAAACTTACCTGTTGTTCCTTTTATCTCTTCACTCCCTACTTTAGCATTCCAGTTCCCTATAATGAGAAGAACATCTTTCTTTGGTGTCAGTTCTAGAAGGTGTTGTAAGTCTTCATAGAATTGGTCAATTTCAGCCTCTTCAGCATTGGTGGTTGGTGCATAAACATGGATTACTGTGATGTTGAAAGGTCTGCCTTGGATTCGTATTGAAATCATTCTATCATTTTTGAGATTATATCCCAGTACAGCTTTTCCCACTCTTTTGTTGACTATGAGGGCTACTCCATTTCTTCTACGGGATTCTTGCCCACAATAGTAGATATGATAATGTTCTTCTGAACTGAATTCGCCCATTCCCGTCCACTTTAGTTCACTGACACCCAGGATGTCAATGTTTATTCTTGCCATCTCCTGTTTTACTACATCCAGCTTACCAAGGTTCATAGATCTTACATTCCAGGTTCCTATGCAGTATTTTTCTTTGCAGCATCGGACTTTCCTTTCACTTCCAGGCACGTCCACAGCTGAGCATCCTTTCAGCTTTGGCCCAACCACTTCATTAGCTCTGGAGCTACTTGTACTTGTCCTCCGCTCTTCCTCAGTAGCATGTTGGACGCCTTCCGACCTGAGGGGCCCATCTTCCAGCGTCATATCTTTTAGCCTTTTGTTTCTGTTCATGGGGTTTTCTTGGCCAAGATATTGGAGTGGTTTGCCAATGCCTGCTCCAGGTGGATCGCGTTTAGTCAGAACTCTCCACTATGATCTGTCCGTCTTGGGTGTCCCTGCACGGCATAGCCCATAGCTTCTCTGAATTACTCAATCCCCTTCGCCACGACAAGGCAGCAATCCGTGAAGGGGGTACAACAATCTACGTTTATTCAAATACAGTCATATCATCTTCTTCTGGTTGCTGCACAATGGTGGAGGGCGGGGTTTCACTTAAGTGGGGCTTATTTTTGGGGTACGGCTTATATTACAAGCATCCTGAAAAATCATACTAGGGCTTATTTTCAGGTTAGGTCTTATTTTCAGGGAAACAGGGTATGCTCCTAATATCTGGAAAGCCACAAGATCCCAGCACTTGCTTGGGGTTATGCTGATAGCTAACTCAGAGTCCTCATTTTCAAAAAGCGGTTGCCACTTTGAGCAAAGTAACCTGTAGTGTATTTATCATGCTTCCCTCTCAGCTTGCATGTAGCCCAACGTATAACTGAAATTAGACGAGGCTTCTGCATATTGGAGCTTATGATACCTGTTTGTGCTCGAGTACAGCACATTTTTAAAAGCTTTTTCTGGTTGATGTTCTGTCACTCAACAGATGATCATAGAGGTGATATTATACTGTATTAGGTATCAGTTTTGAAGAACACAGATTCCAGCAGTGTATTATTTTATAGTGACATTCCTTTATGTAGGAAAGAATTGGACAATATTGGGAACATGCTTTAATACAGTAGACCCTTGACTTACGATTACTGAGCATGACACCCCCTGCTTTTGTGACTCTCTTAATATTATACATCTCAAACTCGTATTTATGATTGCCTGATGACTACAACTGGCAGTGAACTAAACAAGTTGGCAAACAAGTTGATCAACAGGAAGTAGGAATGACTCAGTTTTTAACTGTAAATCCTTTTTTTTTTTTTTTGCCTTTATGTCTGGAAGAAAAAAATGTGATACACAAAGTGTAAATCCACATCAAGTTATTACTTATTTATTTTTGTGTCAAGCAGTACATTTCTTGGTATGCATTGACTACTTCCTCCTTCACTTAGAAACAAATGTGCATGCAATGTTCTTTACCTGTAGTGTCCTCAGGTAAAACAGTATACAACTTGCAAGTATTTTTTGCATTTAACAAGAACATCTCTCTGTAGCTCATGTAGATTGGATTGCATGAATTGATTTTTCCCCCCTCTTTGCAAACAATGTAACATGGTTTCAATACTTCACAGATATGAAAGGACACTTGAATGTTCAAGAGTGCCCAGAAGTAGTGTTGCAATATTCTGCAGTTTTACTTAACAACATACCCCAGTGGAACTTTCTTCTGATGAAAAACACACTGGGTTGGGCTCCAAAAAACCTGAGGAAGGATTCCTCACCATTCCAGCTGAGTGTACCTCAGCATTGTCTGCAAAAGACTTTACAGTTAGGAACCAAAATGAAACCTTATGTGTCTTGAGCAAAGCCCCCAAGAACTTTGAAGCTTCATCCATTAGTCACACAAGATTACAAACATGCTTGTATAGAGCACACACTGCACCAGCCATTTATTTAAATTTTATTTATTTCAACTTATATGCTGCCTTTCTTCCAATGGAGAGACTCAAGGCAGCTCACACTTGATTAAAGCAATATAATCAAACACAACTAGAATACAACACAATATAACATTATAAAACAATTAAACCGATAACAATATTTAAAACTGCCATTAAAAACACTCAAAAGCATACACACACAAAATTGCCCTGCTTGAGGAGTGCACTCCACAGCCTGAGAGCAGCTTCTGAAAAGGCCTTCTCTTGCGTCCTCACCAAAGTAGTCTGAGAAAAGGCCCTCCATAAAAGATCTTAAAACGCTGGTGTGACGTTTGCCCTCGTGGCCCCTGCTTGTTTCCCCAAACACAGAGCTCACAAGGTACCTCAGCACGCCCTCTGATACGCTGCCACCAGTTGATCTCTTTTATCAACTTAGTTTACTTAGAAAAGACGAAGGTCCATCCAGTACTGACGTTTCAACAGAACAAGTTTGTTAATTACAGATGGTTTCTGGAATAATTCATAAGCACATTCTTCAAGATTCATCAATCATCAATATTAACCTTCTATATTAATTATCACAGGTTACACTCTAACTGATTACTCCTCAGAACCCCCCCCCCCCAAAACTATCCTTCTCCCTCTGATTCCAGACTCAGACTCTCTCGCTCCTCTCTCAGGCTCCGCCTTTTAGCATCTCTTACGGCCCCGCCTCTTAACCACATTAACATATAACATGAATAATGCATAACTTACAACGCATAACTTAGGGTGAACGCCACAGCTGGGTTTGTTGTTTTCCCAATCAGCCATATGATGCAAGCTCTATCTCACTTTTTCACCCCTGTTTCAAAATAGTTTATTTTTAATCTTTCTTTTGTTGTGTGGGGCAGAGTACTTTAGTTTACGTGCTTTCCAGAGAAGTTCATGTCCACAATCAGAGCCTCCTGTTTAGAACGTTTTTGATTATTCAATTAACACTCATAAGAAAGCTCCTTTACTAAGTGGGGAACAAGAGGAAGTACTGAGAAGAGATGTGATTTTGCCACAGAGAGGAAATATGGCTTTTCAGTGGAAGCTGGAATGCAAATCTCAGATGTCCAACTTGCTTCTTTGTGATGAAGTAAGAGAAGTAGGATGAAGAGCCCAATGTTATGTTACAACTGAGCTTATGGTGTGTATGAACAAATAAGGCCCTACATCCTGGAGTAGCAGGACATTAGATTATATTGTAATTATATTTTAAGCTTGTGCTTCAGGCTCATACATCAATCACTAATTAGCAGTGCCCTAAAGAGATTTCAGGACAGACTTGGCAGCCTAATCTTTTTTACAACCAGTGTAATAATTAACGTGAATTAAGGAGCAATTAACTAAGCAATGTTTTTTTAAAAAGTCCAAACTGTTGTGGAAGATCTAATAAACAGACCACTGGGTCACATTACTCAAAATTTGTTGTAAAGTAGTGCAGCTGTTTGCATGTCTTTTAAACCCCTGCATCCCACTCAATACCTCAAAACAAAGAAATTGTTCTTGATTTGATATAGAAAAAAAAATCAAAAGTCATAAGAACATAATGAACAACAGAAAAACTAATGTTGCTAGGTCTCTAATTGACCTTTATTAGTTAACCCAGATATATATTCCTAGAAGCTCTACATCCATTTTCTCCCATAGATTACTGCTCCTTACCAACAGTCCTTTACACGAAGCAAAATGTGTATTTGTGTGTGTACTATGTTATAGGTTACGCATTGCGTAACTGTGTAACATAAGTGGATTGGTGGTTTTTCATGTGTTTCTTTTACTGCACCAGTTCACATAACAATGGGGAATAGGGGTTATAAAAGGATCTGTCTCCCTGAAATGTTGTTTCAGAAAATAATGGGAAGTCCTTTGAAACATAGAGTGATCCCAATCTCTGAACAGCATTGCTGTAGAACTGGTGTTTCTGATGCTGCTCCGATTTTCTGCTATTTGCAAAATATTAGTGAGTAAGAGGAAATATAGCAAAGGTTTTCTTTAATTTAACTATCTTAAATGGGTTCAACTTCTGAACATATCCAGTAGCTGAGTATATCATGCACCACTGGAACTTTCCACTGTTAATTATTCCACAGCATGAGTAGGTGGAACGTTGATTTACATAGTTGACAATGCAACTATGCTGCTGTGCTCATGCTTTGCTGGATCAGAGTTATGATTGCTGAATTACTGCACAATATGTGATTTCCCACAGTTTCAGTATCACTTTTCATAGTGCAGTTAAAGTGGCAAGGAAAAATAGCTGTGTATTGCATTGTTGCACCATGTTGTGTCAGCCCCTTATTTGGAGATGCAGTGGCATCCATGGTGTCTGTAGAGATGCAATTCTGTGGGTATTCAACCCATTTTCTATCTGTTTCTGTCTGGGCTGTTCTCAGTGCCTCATCTCCTGCTACTGCTGGTATGTCTGTTACATAATTTTGGAGTAATAATAGCTGAAGGAAATGAGGGAATAAGTGGTGCTCACTGTGAATGATAGCTTGATTTTATAATGTTACAAATCAAACACCGCTCTATAATCCACTCTGATTTTTGTTTGTTTGTTTGTTCATGGTAAAAGAACAGTGGTATGATGAGAAGGAGGTGCGATGAAAGGAAAGTTTCCTACCAATGTTCAAGGAGGAGCTCTTGTTTCAGAGAACCATGGAGGTGGTGGAGGTTCCTCCATTTATCCTTGAGTGAGAATAGAGTCCTGGAACTGGGAAAGCACACATATATATGCATTTCCTTTACCTGCAGCTTCCTCTCTTCCAAAATGCAGCTGATCAAAATGCAAGTCCCTTTCCTAAGAACCACCTCTCCATCCTCACCATCAAGAAACTCCCATTCCCATCCAACCTACCCCTGAATACCAGCAGTGGCTTGGTTGTTTTTAACTGAAGGTGCTCTACTGATATGGAAAGCCCTGCCTGCTGTGTCTCAGAAAGCTGTGTGAGCTGAAGAGGCAAGGGTGGCATCTTTCCTCAGCTCATCATCACTATATTGACAAAGGCATATTTTGAGTCAGTCTAGGATTGGAAGGTTCCTCAAAAATATTCTAGGCCACCCATCTTCTGATTTAAGAAATTCACTGCTGATATTCCAAGAGTGTTTTCACATACATTGATAGTCTCCTCGTTTTTATTATGTAGTGTAATGCTTGTTGTAGGTGTGACTTCCTGTCACAGGCAACTTCTCCAGGAAATTTTAAAGGAGTACATTTAATTTGCTTACATTGCAGGAATATTAGAATCTGCCAGGATTGTCCACTGACCTCCACACCTTCATGCAGATGTGGAGAATCCTGTATCCCAAATCTGGATGCACAACCATAGGCTCAAGGCAAAGAACATCTTTGAACCTGTAGAGATTTGTGGCAAGCGTTCTGGGATTATGTGTATCCATTTCTATCCTAATATTTCAAAAGGTTTAGACTTAGACTGAAAACCTTGGCACTGAAAATTGTAGGAAAAGGTACTGTCGAATTTTGGCAGCTGCTGGAAGGAAGTTCGTTTCTTCTTCTCATTCCTCGCTTACCAGAGTTTGGACATCATCATGGTTATTCTGACTTTGGACTTAACAGTTCTAAACAATGATGCTTTGTTGCCTGAAAACAAGAATCCCACATTCTTCATCCAATACATTCTTCTCCTTTCTGCATGTCCTTTGGATATATTTTATCTTGAATGATAAGCTGTAACAATCTGTACTTTTAGTTTCTCATTACATAGCCAAATTAGTCTAGTTTTCTACATTTTATGAGTTTTATTATTTCTTTGGATGCCCAGTATGATGTAGCGGCCAGAGTGCCAGGAGGCCTGGGTTCAAATCTCCACTGAGCTATGGAAACCCACTGGAGGTGGGGATGCAACTGGTAAAACCACTTAAATATTTCACTTACCTTGAGAGACCTATTAGGGTTGCTAGAATTCGGTTCTGACTTGATGGCACATAATAACAAATTAATATTATTTTTTTGTATTAATTCACTCTCCATAGTACTTCTTCACTGATAACCTTCTTTTTGTACTGATAACCCTCTTAGAGAAATTCTAACATCCTGAGACAATTCACATTTCAAATGCTTGACTCTTTTTTATAGTAGCTTTTGTCATTTAGTTCTGTACAGTAGAGTACTGCCATACAGTAGAAATGAGAATACATAACATCATATATAGTAGGACCCCCATAGCTGTGAGGATCAGTTCCAAGCCCCACCCCGCCGATGCCAAACAGCACATATTATAGTGAACATGATTTTAAAAGCACAGTCTCTGTCTCTCTCTAGTGGCCAGTTCTGATAATGACATTGTGGAAATATATTTCTCTAGTGAATACTATAAATAGCATGGTCTCTGGCTCCCTCTAGTGGTCGCTTCTGGCTACTTCATCTTTAGAAATTGGATTTTTCTAAGGTTATTCTTCTAGTATTTTTAATATTTTCGGACCGTAGATAAGTGAATCAGTGCATATCGGTCCTGTGGATAAGGAGATCCTATTGTAATATGCATTCTCAAAAACAGTCTTAAGTTTTTTACTGAATTTACCATCCTTCATCTTAAAGAAGCTGTTTCAGGTCATCTCTATTCTCACTGTAGTCCAGAAATCAATCCTCATCCTCATGGGATCAATTCAGCCTGATCACTCAAAGAGTAAAACCAGGTGTGGCTGGAAATCTACTTCTGATTTCCTGTTGTTTGTTGGCTTGTTGTTTGACAAATGTAGGGCTTGCACCCTGTTTTATAGTGGAAAAACATGATTCATGGATGTTTCCAAAAGTGCAAATCTCCTTTTTAAAGTAATAAACATTTTTTCAGAAGATGATTTCTGGGGATTCTGAATCTCCAAATGAAGACAGGGCTCCTTGCATCTTCATGAGCCATGTGTTGCTCACTTCTGCTATGTGCATGGACTGTCAAACTCTTCACTGAGGTTATGTTTAAATAAATGGCTCCCAAGCATGTAGAACACCTTCTTAACTGTTAGTCCTCATATAATGGGCAAATTGTGGTTCACCCGATGTTGCTGAACTGCAATTCCATCAGCCCTAGCCAGTGGCAAGGGATGACTGGAGTTGCAAATCCAGCAACTGCAAGGGGTGACAGTTCAATGGCAGAGGAAACACTAGAGAGGTACTGCCAGTGAGTGTTAGCAACACTGGCCTTGATGGACTGAAAGTATGACTACAATATCCTATGCACTTAACACCTGAAAAGCCACAATTTGCCCACCCCTATCTACACTGTAAGGGACATGGTGGCGCTGCGGGTTAAACTGCAGAAGCCTCTGTGCTGCAGGGTCGGAAGACCAGCAGTCGTAAGATCAAATCCACGCAACGGAGTGAGCTCCCGTCGCTTGTCCCAGCTCCTGCCCACCTAGCAGTTCGAAAGCATGTAAAAATGCGAGTAGATAAATAGGTACCACCTCAGTGGGAAGGTAACGGCGTTCCGTGTCTAGTCGCGCTGGCCACGTAACCATGGAAACTGTCTTCGGACAAACGCTGGCTCTACAGCTTGGAAACGGGGATGAGCACCGCCCCCTAGAGTCGGACACGACTGGACTAAATGTCAAGGGGAACCTTTACCTTTACCTATCTACACTGTAACAGTGTATTTTGTATTGATGACTCAGAACTAGTACACCTACAATTAACTGGCTAAGGATGTAAATTAAAAATCCATGAACTATTGAAAAACTATGATTTTCAATATCAGAAAGAAATGTTTTGAATTATCATTGTCATTTGCATATCTCTTTAGAAGATAGGTTAAAGCTCATGTTCTTTAGACAGGGGTTCTAGTATTCCCTCCAGCTCCTACCCTGAAAGTTGCTCAAAGAGTAGCACCCCTCTCTTATCCTTGTCAAGAACAGAGAATTATCTCTGCCTCTTTTCCAGCATTCTCTCAGGAAAACTGTTTTCCATTGTGAGGGTCTGCCATGTACATAATGGTCATATTGTTTCTGTATACATACTTATTGCCTTACAAACTATTACATAATGCTTTGGAATGTGTTGTGGATAATACACAAGCACAATATTGCTGTGTGAATTGTAATTGCTATTTGCTTCTTAAAAATTCACTCTACTGCTTCTTCTCATCCCCCAGACTCTTGCTTTACTAAGAGTATGACTACATGCTCAAATACTGGGGGATTTGCTCTACTTATAAAACATGTAAAGTAGAAATATTTTTTACTGTCTGAAATGAATTGTCCACACCATTTTGCTCCCAAAGTGGCTTTTTTCCTCTGCTGCAGAGGGGCCTCTACTTTCCAAGCCACCAAGATTTGAACAGACTTTTCCCCTTTTTGTACAGACAGAGGGTATGTCTGTAGGTTGTGTTTTGTTGACATAGGCAGTTTGGCCATGATATTCAGGAGGAGGGGACACGCAAAAAAGCAAAGCATCATGAGTGTGATTTGCTGTGAAGCTGCTTTCTCATTTAAAGCTTCTCAGATAACTACATTTCTGAAAAACTTTTCCATAGAAAAATAACATGGAAAGATAATTCCTTTAACCTTTGAACTGCAGAGTTGGAAGTAATCCTATGGATCACTGAGTCCAGAGCCTCTAAAGGAGGCACAGTCTCAGAATACAGAACATCAAAAGTTTGAACATCCTGGCATCCAGGCAACACATCCACCAACCCCTCCTGTGGCTCTTTACTAGCTGCACATATAAGAATTCTATCCAGTCTTTGGGACTTGTGAGACAGTTCAGTTGGCATTTCAGCTGCTTCACTCCAACCCTCAGACAAAGTCTCACTGCGCTGCACAGAAATTCCCGCAGAGGAAACATTTTCCTTGGCTCTTGGCTGCACCTCTTCCCCCTCCTTTCACTCTTAGGGGTATGGGATTCCTCTGGGCTGCAAACCATTAAAGGATCAGCAGAGGCAGGACCAGGAGGGTAGGAAGAAATGAGGGGCTGTAGGCTGGAATGTGATTTGCATCACAACCAGCATAAACAGTGAACTCCCAAATCAATCTGCAGACCCTGTATGGGCACTGATTGCAATTTCAGGCTATGAATCAAATGGGAGCAAAGCTGAATAGCTCTGAATCAGCTCTCCAGTGTAGTCACATCCTAAGGTTAATGAATTGTGGCAGTCTCGGGGGGGGGGGGTAGCAAGTAGTGGGATGACTGGGGCCAAAATATGCAAGACAAAGTTATAATTTATGGGGTTTCATTGGTTACAGGACACAATTGCAGCACTCTGCAATGCCTATAAAACCTGGGGTGTGTTTTGCAAGAACATCTCAATTCCAAATGTAAGGTGGCCTCAGTCTTAGCTGAGGTACTGTAAATGCTTGTAATAGCTGCAAGGATGGTGACCTGGATTTCAAGTGGTGGACCAAATTATATACTATTACACTAGTGCTCCTGTCCAGAGATGTGATTCTGGCAGACCCCTGTGTTAGACTTGTGAAAGCTAATAGCTGCAATATGCAAAATGTGGGAGATGAGACATTACAGGATTTCCTCTTCTAATGACTGGTCATCTGTACCATGTATTCCATGTAGTTCAGACTAATGGAGTCAAGGCAATCTCCAATATAAGTTCTGTAATTTCAACTGATCCTTTATTTTCAGATCTCATGTATACTCCTGGAAATTTGGGGAGTAAAATAAACTGTTTAAGGAAGGAAAAGAGAAATGAATCTGAAATGATGCAAGAGAAACAAATAGCCAAACTGGTTATTTAATTTTCTCTTCTTTTTATGGTTTCTGGCATCTGAACTGAATTGTCTAACCTAGCCACATAAGGAGAGAAAATAGTTTATGATTACCATATGTCTTAGTAGTTGTCAAAAGAAAAGCTGGTGAAGCTTAAGTTGTAGTAGACTTCCAACAGCTGTGGCAGTGCATGTTGGTCTAATCAGCCGTCTAATTATATCGGAATGTAGCTTTTTTAAAAAGCGTGTTGTTTTGACAGCTCAGGGTTCATGTTTCCCAATAGGCAACTAATTAGACTTTAAAAGAAAGAAAAGTAACCTGAAGAGAATTAATGATGGAGGAGGTTGTGGAATATGGACTGATTTTTTGCCCTTAATTCCAGATTTACCAGTTGCTACATCCCAGGGAAATTATTACTGTTTCTTGGGGCATATGAGTGAATGATTCTTTTGTCAGTTGGCACACTGTGCCATTTTTTCATTTGTAAACTCACACCAGTGTGAAAGCATACGAAAGCCATTCATAAATATAATATCCAGCCATTAACTTCCTGTTGATAAAGCCTTGAAGCTAAAGCTTAAACCTGCATAAATCAGCTGAATGGCACTACGTAAAATGAATGAAACAGCACTGACTGGCTTCAATTTGCAATTTGGCAGAGTATTTAATGAAGATGGACTTAGTTTTCTGATAGTAAGACATGTGCCAGGTATTGAGTGATGTGATTCTCATGAAACAAAGGATGAAGAGGACCTGACAGGAAAGGGTCGTAGCTCAGAAGTGAAGTGAATGTTTTCTATGCAAAAAGTTCCAGATTCAATTCCTGACATCCATAGGTTTGAGAGGTGGAGGAAGCCCATCTGAACTCTGGAAAGTAACTGATCATGAGTATAAAAGTTACTGGGTTCAATGGTCTGATTCAAAAATGGCAGCTTTCTATGTTCCTGTTGTCCATTTTGAGAGAACTAGCATGTCAAGCATTGGATTACCAGTTGTTTGGGCATTTTATGTTTTGCTTCTCACCATTTTGCTTAGGATATGCAACCATGGAGCTATTCCACAAATAATCTGCACATGTTGTTTGTTCTATTATCAGAGAAAAAGAAAATTTGATTTAAAATTAATTTATAAAGTCTTCAAATTTCTTAAAAGAAAAAACAAAATAGATACAAAACTCTCTAATATACCACTGCTAAGAAGAAAGGAATGTAAACCACTTCTGAGTTTTCTCTAACCAGAAAACCCTGAAAAGGGTCTCCGTAAGTCAGAACTCACCTGATGTCACATGATTATTATTATTAATGTTTCTAATGTAATGCCACTTTACCAGCAGTAAGAACATATCAGTATGGGTAGACTCTCTCTCTCTCTCTCTCTCTCTCTCTCTCTCTCTCTCTCTCTCTCTCTCTCTCTCTCTCTGTGTGTGTGTGTAGAACAACATTTCAAGAAAATTCACTGAGTCTTTTGTAAGTTTTCGAAGTACAGGGAGTATATACTGTACAGGTAAAGTAACAATCAAGAGCACACTAGCCGTTTACTTCTGACTTACTGCTGATACAATTTACATTGTTTCTATAGAGTCTGTGCTTCACTAGTGGTAACACAATGTTAAATAACCCTGGTAGTCCCAAGTATCACAAGGAATACTGTAGGAAAAGGCTACAATGAGAATAAATGTGGTGTTAGAGTAGTAATGCTAAGAAGAAAGCCTTGAGAATTGCTGTGGAATGAGAGAGGAAATCTTCTAAGATATGTAATACTTCAGCCATTTAGCTATAACCTGGGTGCTTTAGCTGTGACCCTTGTTTTGACTTCTGGTTTTAAGAGTCTAAACCAGACAAAATATAAAGTGTAGCTACTATGCCTTGGGGTTGAGGGGGAATCATACTAAAATGTTCTTGATTGTTGTTCAGTTATATATTTTTCACCTCATTTAGCCTCATCTTCTCCAGCTATTAGCTGGCCACATGGCATCCGTTTGCTCCTCTTATACCAAGACAGCACAGTGCATCCAGGCCTTGTTTCCAGTCATCAGGCTTGTTTCATACACACCCTGACAGCTGCAGAGGCTTTCAGTAAAAACAATAATTCTTCTTTTCCTTTCCATCTGCCTGCAGATGGTTTAAACCTGATCTACTGCATGCAATAGCCAGTCATTTTATGGAAAGAGGACATGCCCAGCAGATGACACCAAAAATCATAGGGGCATAAGTCAGGAGATGTGTTTATGTGAGAGTGAAGTCTCAGGATCAAGGTAGATTATATGTTTGGGGCTTTTTAGAAGTGGTGATCCCTGGAGTGGTGAAAAACAAATTTGTTTGTAATAGTACGTGATCTTACTAACCTACATCTCTTTCATTTAGTGTGATTTGGTTGGTGATTGGCCATTGGAAGGTAAACAGCCTTGATTTGCTAGCTGAATTATTGAAGCATTTATCTTTAATGAAACCCCACTGTGGGATTGAAAATAGGTTGATCCAAGGAATTAGGCATCCTCCTTGTCATCTAGTTGAACACCCTTCATGGCATCTGACATGTTACCTGGTCATGGATGAATTGAATGGTGATGTAGCCATTGGGTTTGTTTCAGATTCATTTCATGCAACAGATGCAGAAATGGATTTGGTTTTTAGAACCATTTACCTAAGGCAATAGTGGCCTTTCATACTACATGCTGTTGGACTGCATCTCCCAGAAGCCTTAACCAGAATAATTAGGGGAAAGTGATCATAGGCATTTTGGTCCAACAATATCTGAAAAGCCAGTTATACCCCATGAGCTAAAAAGAAAAAAGGAGGAGGCAAAAAACTGAAAATCAAGAAAAGCTTTGATTGATGGAAGTCTAGGAAAGGCTGATTAAAAATCAAGGAGAAATCAAGTTGTATAGGAATTCTTGCACGCAGCAGACTTATCATGCATGTAAAGAGTCCTTGGATTAGGCCACGGAGATACAATATTTTTACCAAGCCAGACAGTTATAACCTTTGGAATATTTGCAGACTTTTGCTCAGCATATGTCTGCTTTCAGCATCTATTACAAACTGAGACCAGCTCATGAAAACAGAAATGCCCTCTGCAATTGGCTTTGTCTTGTTTTACCAGTCTTTAGAAGATTCTGACTTGACAATTTTAGTCCATCAGGCTTCTAGTGCAAAGTGAAAAGTGTCTGCCTGTTATGAGGAAAGTCAGTGGAGAATTGCACAAACCCTTCTCGCATGCTTGGACTGAGAGAACACCCCACAGCTGTGAGCCTTGTTTTGCATGCTTTACATATTTGCATACACCAAATACTTCCAAACATCCTGGTGTTTATTTTAAAATCCATCACTGATATGTCTAGCAACACAGACCTCTGTGGAGATGTATTCCCTGGATGGGTTTTTTTTTTCCTGGATATTGTTTAAAATGTTGTAGACTTAGCCTTGCTTCCAGTTAAGTCAAAGGCAAAATCAACACACACACAATATAAATAAGTGAGGGAGCTTTGTTAACATGGACACAGCAAAGGAATAAATTTTGGACCAAGCCAACCTCCTCCAGAAGTAAAGAAACATGTTTAACAACAGGTTTTGCTGCTGCTGAAGTGTCCTTGTGACATATTATAGTTTCTCTTCCCAATAGAATTACACAGTCTTTTGAAGGTATAATGTCTCCTCCTCCTCCTCCTCCTCCTCTTACTCCTCCTGCTTCTGCTTCTAATGGACCGAGACAACAAGAGACAAAGACCAAAAGGTATCTTCATGTAAGGGGAAAGACATATTTCCCCTTACATGATGAAGATGAAGGATGGGAAATGTAGAGCCTTGAAAAATTACTTTTTTTTGGACTACAACTCCCAGAATCTCCCAGCCAGCATGGCCAGGAAATATACTTCACTTCCATACTTTGCTTCCAGCAACCTCAGACCCTGTTCAGCCAGACTTCCTGATGCATCTCCGGAGGAAAAGTGCAGGAGTAAATATGTTACTGGCACATGGCAGGCCTTGCTTCTTTCTGGGTTTGAGCTGTGATCTTTAGTGCTATTTGATATTGTGCTGTGTAGCTTTATAGCATGATGTACAGTATATGTCTCCTTGAAGATGTCAACAGATTAGAGGGCTGGATGCCTGCTGGAAAGGAAAGATATTTCCACAGTGAGCGAAGATCTGCAAGATGGACCTTCAGATGACTCCATAATCTCACAACACAGATGGAGAGGTCTTCTCTTGTATCCCATGGAAACACAACTAAGTTGTAGTGAGATGCGAAGAAAGAGATCTCTGAAAGAATGTATGACTTGAAAAGGTTTTTACACATGATCATGATCCTTAAGTTGTCCCACCTCCAAGTCTGTACCTGAGGGCTTTTGGTCTGTAAACAAAAGAAACATATTTGCACCTACCCTTTTATCTGAAGCTGTTGGCTTTCATACTAACCTCTGCAGAAATTACTTCACTTCCTTATTATTTATGCTGACATTTCAGTGCTAATTAAATAACTGTACTCCAGGATTTGTTTCTGTGGTGAGAGCAAGTCACTCTTTTTCACCATATGTTGTTGTTGTTGTTGTTGTTGTTGTCGTCATCATCATCATCATCATCATCATCATTACCTCCCCTTTCTTCTTAAAAGGACACATGATGGAACTTCTGCATGAGAGATACACTAGGCAACACTATTAGTTGGACATTAGTCATAAGTCAGAGGATACCTGATGGTACATAACAACAATTGATTATCCACCTATGAGCTTGCCACATTCGATGTACATTAACTTTGCTTGTGATTGGTCACTGGGAGGTAAACATGGGCTTCATTTGCAAGTATGATTGTTCACTGAAGAAATTGCATGCCTGTGAGAAGAAACATTGAAATTGCAAGAAGTATACAGTGTAGTGGATAGAATGACAAACTAGGACTCTGGAGACAAGGGTTCGAATCCCCACTTGACCATGGAAACTCACTGGGGGAGTAGAAATGGTAAAACCACTCCTTAAATATCTCACTTCCCTTGAAAACCTTATTAGGGCTGCTGTAAGGCAGTTCCAAATCGACAGCACAGAACAACAACATGGTATGGTTAGATTCTGAATGGAAATGTGCAAATAGGATTGATCCATATTAAGTTAGTTAAATGTATGTCTCAGTGGGCTGAATACAGCCATCTGTGGGTGAAGTGGCTCAGCTCATGGAAGATGGCTCCAATCCATTTTAGGAATTCTCCTCCCACCTTGCTTATCCCAATTAAGCAAGATGTATTGACCCTCAATGTAGCACTTGAGGGGCTGGAGGGACTATTGTGGAGAGAAGAGGGCAGGGAAGTCCAGTTTTATCAGCTCAGTTGCACATGCCCTGCATCCCACCTTCAAGTCCAGTGATTTATTAGGAATTAAGACTAATCATATTTCTCTTAGCTACAGACCTGTAAGGTCCACCTCATTTTTTAAAATTCTGATCTGCAGGAGGAGAACATATATTTCTTACATTCTTCCTGCATTTTTTTCCTCTGGCTAGCATCGTAATAAATGGTATTTATGTACAAATGTATATTTTAAGAATCTGGTTTTGGACATTAAAAACTGTCTTTAAATAGGATAGGCAGGAACAGGTGGAACAGAATTCTTAATGGGTGGAGTGGTGTAGACTGAAGATTATTTTTTCTTTGTTTTCTTCATCCAAAAGAAATCAATGTGTGTTTAGCTTAAAAGGCAATGGATTTTACAACTCTAAAGATCACAACCTTTATTATATTTTATAATATACATAACCTTTGCTATATTTTAGCTTTGGAGGCTCTGTTTTTAGGTTTCTGAAGGCAGGAGGGAAATTAAAATAAGAAGCAGTGGTCCTCATGTATTTACTGAAACAGAATGCCAGCTTTTGTAATGGAGTAGCATAATAACTGTTCACAAAACATGGTTTGAAAATCAACAGAAGGTTGACTCAGTTTTTCCTTGCTAGCATAAAACAATAATAAAACCATTTGCAGATGTACGGATACTGGGTACAATCCAACATTCAACTGAGTGCATTCAAGTAACATTGAAATCCCTCCATCCATGTGCCATTAGCAGAGTACAGGCTTTCTGATGCATAGTTTTAGAGCTATTATTTAATAGCTCTAATATTTAATTCTTGTGTTTAAAAACCAAAATTACAAGGTAGCTGTCCACTGCCCTTGACACAAACTCCAACTGACAATCAAAATATTCTGAAAAGAAAATGCAATTTGGCTGGGAAGAATTCTATCCAGATGTCTTGGTCTCCACCCAGTTTGCTATCTTGTCCAAATACAGGCAAGATCATGTT
The DNA here is from genome assembly GCA_037013535.1 of Intellagama lesueurii. Lineage (NCBI taxonomy): Eukaryota > Metazoa > Chordata > Lepidosauria > Squamata > Agamidae > Intellagama > Intellagama lesueurii. The sequence goes on along the minus strand of JBAJHW010000003.1, from coordinate 48,478,681 downwards.
TGTGTTATGAGCAATAACCCCAGGAAAAAACCCAATAAGCCATATTTTTAGGTCATTGGGAGCAGAGCAACAACCTATCTACTGCCTCTCAGCGCTTGGCAGCTATTGGAGCAACTTAGAAAGATTGTACAATTGAGATGGTTAGCATTTCTGTGCAAGACATCAGGGGAGCCTTGTCAGTAGAAGAGTGGGTAATTAGTATATGAAATAAATAAAATGAATCAGGCTTTCCTGGCACAGGAAATTCAAGCAAAATGTCAGTGCCATCTGCCCATTTTGTGGCCTTCTGCAACATTATTTCCTATTCTGTGCAACATGGCTGAACACAGCACCCATGAGATTCACATGCTGTCCCAGCAGTGCAAAAAGGAAGTGCATGAACCAGGAGGCCCATCCCAGAATTCTCCACACTCTCCACCACTTCTGTTGTCCATCTCTTTAAAATTAAACAGCCTGCATGTGGCTGACTTGATTACTATGACTTATTAATGAAGGTTATAACACAAGTCTGCCATATCAAATACTAACATTGTTGATTGCTCGGTATAAACATAGGCAAGGTGTTTCATCCTTGAAAAAACAAGAGAGAGGTGAGAAGAGGAAGGGAGGTACATCCCCAACCCTATGAATAGCAATCTAATGTTGAAGGAAGGTCAGCACAGGTTAGATCAGGTAAAGGACAGTCAAGGAAACCTCAGGAGGTCCTTCTCTCTCTTGCTACTAGTCCTTGTGCAAAGACATCTATCTTGAGTGTGAGTTGCATCAATTCACTTCCAACATATGGGAAGACAAAAATCTCCAGCTATCTTTACACAAATAGAAAAAAATATAATCCCCAAAGAGAATTATTTTGTTTCTTCTAACCAGCTATACCTTACTTAGGAAATACCTCTGGTTGGGTATTGAAAATGATCCACAATGTCAACAGTAGTGTTGTATTTGTTAGTGCATTTATTTCCATAAACAATTATTTTACAAATTTATGTATTTACATTTAATGAAACCATGACTACTGTAGCCATGATACTGATTGTAACAAAGGCAAATATGCAGCATTTAGGAGTGTTTGACTTTTAAATTAATATATCTTATCAGTTCTACTTCTTATCAGTTCATGCTATCTTAAGTTTTGAGGGAATGTGCTCCTTCAGTAATGAATATCAAGACAACACTTCAACACTACAACAGCCTGAATGTTGACAATATTGATGGCAGCAGTCAAGATACCCTCTTCTGCTCACTACCATTCAAACTTGTTGAAAAATATCCCTGACAATTGCTTTGTGTTTGGGTGAGATGTGGTTAACTGATGAGAAAAGGAGTCAGTTTCTGGGATTTTTCTTTGTGTGGTGTCACTTTGTGAATGGTAAATCCCTGAACAAAATGGCCCTTATTCCCTAGTAACATAATTGTAGCTTGAATCACATTTCAACGGAAGATATATCTTCATTTTATTTTAATGATAGAGGCAATGGAAAGTTGTTATAGCCATCAATAGTAAGATTATGTTGACCATATGTCATGCTGACAGAATAGGCAAATATTATGGTGGATTAATCTTATTTTACATTTTGTTGTTATTATATGCCACCTAGTTGCTTCCAACTTGTCATGATCCTATTAATTGATTATCTACAAAAGGTTCTGCTCTAATATAATATAACTATATTAAACTAACATTAACTGTCCTGCTCAGGTTTTGCGAACTAAACACTATAGTATATTTTATTGACTCCATCTCATATTCCTCTTTCCCCACTACCTTCAAGTTTTCCAAACATCATTGTGTTATCCAATAAGTCTTGTCATCTCATCATATGTCCGAACTATAACAGTCTCAGGTTAGTCATTTTGTCTTATAATCAAAGTTCAGTTTTGATTTGCATCCACTTACTTAGCTTTCTGACAGTTCAGGGTATCTGCAAAGCTCTTCTCCAACACCAACACGAATTGTGCTGGATTTTTACCCATTGGTATTCTTCATTGTCCAGCTTTCACATCCATATGTAGTTATAGGCAGTACCATAGTATGGATAATCTTGGCCCTGGCCTCTACTGACACCTGAGAATCTTTTCTAGTTCCTTCCTACCTGCTCTTTCAACCAATCTTCTTCCAATTCCTTGGCTGCATTTTAATGTATGACTGAACATATACCTGTTTCTATTTCTTTATCATCAACATTAAAGCTGTGTAATTCTTCTGTTATTCTTGTCTTCTTCATGTTCAACTGCAGACCTGCTTTTGTGTTTTCTTCTTTAACCTTCCTCAGAAATCATTGCTATTTTCTGCCAATAATAGGGTATCATCTGCGTATCTTAAATTATTGATACTTCTTCCTCCCATTTGCACTCCTTCATGTGACTCTAATCTAGATTTCTGTATATTTGGCATAGAGCCTAAACAGATAGTGAGATAAAATACACTCTTACAATCATAATCTTTGCCAATGAGAAACTTTCCTCTTTATCTTCTGTCCTAATAATAGCCCGTTGTCAAGAATAAAAGTTTCTCACTCAGGACAATTAAATGTTATGGGATGCTCATTTCTTTTAGAATGGTTCACAGCTCCTCCGGATCCACACAGTCAAACAATTTAATGTAATCTATAAAGCACAAACTTTGTACACATCAGTACCCAATGTTCACTAGTGTCTCTTCCTTTTCCTGACTTAGCCCGAACACTGAACGCTCCTTGCTCCATACACAGTAAGAGTCTTTGTTGCAAAACCTTGAGCAACATTTTGCTTACATGCACAATCAATGTGATGTCGCTATAATTGTTATATACTTTTGCATCTATTTTCTTGGACTTTGGAATGTATATTGAATGTTTTCAATCTGTGGGCCATTTTTTGTTTTCTATATAATAATATTCCTAGCTATAGATAACCTTTCAATAGATACAGGGTGCAATTAGATGGGCCAATGATCCCATCCTCTATTGGTATACACTGTGCTAGACAGGGTCACTTTGAGGTATGGTATGCCATTTGAGGCAATGGCAATCAACAACATCACACTTCAACCTGTTTAGCAAGATCTAGACCAATCTTCATTCTCTTTATTGGAAAGAAGATCTTATTTTACTTTGAAGGGAAGGAAATGGAAAACTTCCTCTCTCTTCACCTCCACAAGGGAGCCAGAAGGAAGTCTTCCATTTCTTAAGCTTGTTAAGTGACTTAAGCAAAGGGACATCTTAAGCCATCCATTTTGATTCAGTCCCAGCAATCACACATGCTGAAACTGAACCAAAACAGCAATCCTACCCACACCAAAAACAAAAAAGCAAAACAAAAACAAAAAACAGTAGTTCCTGAAAATGACCAAAAATGGTATGGGTAGGCATCGATCAGGGACAGGGTGGTTTGCAATGGCATGTACCTCATGTGGTTGCTGGGGAAAGGAGTGAAGCTGCCTGGATCAAGCCCCAAGACAAATGCCCATCTAATTACACTCTCGCTCTGCGTAGCTAAGAACATTGGTTGGATAGCTCCGTGAGTTAGATTTCTGGCTGTGGAGCCAGAGTGCACCCAGAAGAAACAGCCTATGTGGCCTTGGCCAAGCTGCACAATCCCAGTATGCTCCAGAAGAAGGGAATAGCAAACCACTTCTAAGAACTCTCTATCTAGGAAACCCTGAAAAGGGTTGCCACAAATCATAATTGACTGGATGGTACACAACAACAGCAACAACATCTATTCCTGGTGATTAATTTCTTTCAAGTGCTTCGAGAGTGAATCTCTAAACCTGCAAGCTCTTCATCTCAGTCTTTTTCTTGCATTTCTTTGTACAATTCAGTATATTGCTTCTATCTTGACTTTATTTTATCCTGATCACATAATATTTTCCTGTTGCTCTTTCAGCATCTCTATGTTTACAATTCCCTTTGATTTCTTGGACCTAATGGAAGTGACTATCTTGTTTTCCCTCTCCTTTTTGTTCTTATTTGATTATTGGCTTTCAAGGCATTGAAAAATTGCACTTGAATCATGACCTTATTTTTGTCATCTTTTAGTTTTGCTTCTATTTTCTTGTTAACAGTGTTCACAATGTTAAGCATTTCATCAGTCAGCCTTTAAAGCTTTTCCTTTCTTTTGACTGGAGTAGTCTCTTTGTATTCTACCTGCTAATAATATCTCCGTTTTCAATCCACAGTTCTGTTCATGTTCAGTTGTGTTTAGTAATACAAATGAACTCTTTACATGGTCTTTTAATTCTTCATGAATGTTATTCAAATTACATTTTGTCACTGGGATTATTTTATCCTTCTTCAGCTTTATTCTAGTTTCTGATATTAACAGTTCATGCTCTTATCACAATCTGCTCGTGGTCTTGTTTATATGGAAAATACAGCATCTTTATTTTCTACACCCAGTTATATAGTCTACTTAATTTCTGTATTGCCAGCTAGTAATGTCCACATATGCAATTGCTCTGTTCAGTTGTCTGAAGCATGTATTTGCAATAACAAATTGTTAGCTTCACAAATTCTGAATCACTCTCCTGCTTTGTCTCTAACTCCTAAGCCAAATTCTCTAGTGATGTTAAGTTTGCTTTATTTCCCACGTTTGCATTCCAGTTACCCATAGTTTTCAGCCCATTCTATTTGGTATGTGATCGATTTCTTCCTGGATACTTTATTCAATCTCTTATTTTTAGTCTCTCTAGTTGAAGCATAGTCTTAAAGGATGTTTTTTCATAGGCTTTCCATGAAGTCTGGTTTTATATTTATGTAGTGAAAAACAAACATATAATTGGCATACTTTATATTAGCAAATTGGAAGAGGGCAATGGGGATGGTTGAGGGTATGAAGATTAAATCTTCTGAAGAAAGGTTGAAGAATTAGGGTATGTTTAGCACAGAGCTTTGGGGAGGGGGGAGAAGGATTCCAACTCCAGAACATCTTGGGTCCTTTTAAGCAGAAAGGTGGGGTAAAAATATTTGAAATAAATAAAAATAAATAAGCAGCTTATCTAGAATGGTTTCACTCACCAGAGTTTCGTTGTACAAAATTTCTGTGCAGATGAACTAGTACATCAACTAATGGATACAGTACTCTGCCCTTCTACTGTCTTTTCCAAATTGCTATCCCTGTTTGACTTCAAAAAGAAATATGTGTCTCCACCAAAGCATGCTTAACTTTATATTTAGTAAAGTTACATTCTTGGTGCCTAAGAAGTTTGTCCCATACTCATGTTTACATGTCTCTTTTATCTATTTATAGGGACTTTACTATGCTTGGTATCTGTTGGAATTACTGACATGCTGTATTTATTTTCAAATTCTAAGTATTTTAGAATTTGGGAATATGTATGACAGTTAAAATGTGCTGTTTTTGTTTTGTTTTGTTAAAAAAATGTTTCTAAACTGTAGGAAAACCTTCTGTTACATATTTCCAAACCTCTTAGTCAGGACATATCACTAACATTCTTGGAAGGAGTATTTGGTTTCTTCTCACGACAGTGCTATGAACCTATTATTGCTTAATGTAAAACAGCCTGTTGTACTTTCTCAACTATTGTACACATAGTTTGATCAGTCATTCGTCCCCTTAATATACAGGATTCCAGTGGATTCCAATATTGATGCAATCAAGAATAAGGTCTGGAAATGATCTTGGAAAAGCTACTGTTGGAACTACAGAATTCCCCTATCATGGCAATTGTAGTCCAATATGCAACTTTGTCCATCTCAATCCAAAGCCAATCTCATTCTTTGATAAATTAGAATATGAACTCTACACAGATCTTATGTAGTCTCTGTTGTAACCTTTACATATGATTGGAAATAAAACGGTTTCTTGATGCAATGTGATAAAAGATGAGCAAAGCTATAGGGAGAAGCTTTTTAAAAAAAGTAATAGACTAGTACTGGTGGTGGATTTTCTAGTGATGTTTCATTGAGTCTCTTCCCAGACCCACACAAGGCCAGTATTTTAACATTTCCTGCAAATCAAAACCAGGCATTTCTAGTACACTCCCAGAAAAGCTGATTTCCAATGTTCCCTAAGCAGTGCTTCGTCTGATAAGAAATGAAAGGTTATAGCTAGTTGTGTATTCTTGCCAGCACAATGAGATCTACATGTGGAAAAGTAGAAGACAAATGGCCTGCCAGATGTTGTTGGGCTGAGACTCTCATCAACCCTAGTCATTGTATCAGTCATAGGGATGATGGGAATTGTAATTCAACAACATCTGATGCTTACATGTTTCCCAGCCCTGTATTCATAGAAAAGGTTCTCCCTTCTCTGCAGCTCCCTCATATGCATTTCAAATTTCCTATTAAGGATTAGGTGTTCGTCTGGAGCAAAGGTTGCTTCAGGAACTGCAAGTATGGAGAGGAAGGAAAAAAGCCATTGCAGAATTGAGTCCACTCAGACAACGTTGGATGGATACCTGAATGAAAAGACACATACATATCTACCAAACATTTTCCCAAGAGACAACTGATTTACTTGAGAGGCACAAAACTATCAGACAGACAGATCACTTGTAGTTTGAATGTCACCCTAAAGCAACTGCTTTTAACACACACCATTGTGGCAGTGCACCTTGTGACTGGGTGTCAAGCCACTAATGTGTGCGAAGCAGAATTCTTTCTTATCATGCCCCTGAGTTGTGAGCTGTTGATGCAACAGCAGTGTTTATCAGGAGGAAATGTCTTCCACCGGTGCTGTGTGCTGACATAGGAACATATCAAAACAGCCCAGTTCTGTCCTATGACAAGCACATATTTTGATGCAAGTAAAAAGATGCCTTCACTTAAATCCAATCACTCATTCTAACCAGAGAAGATCCATTGAATCAGCCGGATTCATGTACATATATAGATGTGACCTTCAACAGTTGACTTAATTGCTCTAATCTAGTTCCGGCTGGCAACTGGATTTGGGACTTGTATCACACCCGAATAGGATGCTGCTTAACATGTTGGCTAAAGCAAAAATGAAGCATGGATTATGTTTCTTCTATCTGTAGAAAAGGACACAATGTATGTGGTCTGATAAATTCAGAATCAGAGAGACAGAATCCAACCTTAAGCTTAGATGTACAGTACTCTTTCTAATGTGTAAGAATCAATGGAGGCTATCAATATGTTACAGACCCAACTTTAGACCTGAAATTGATGAAGAATTTATGAATGGAGTCCATTTTAGCAATGCTCTAAATGTCATGTCAAATTAAGGGCCTACAAATTAATCTAGTTTTGCCATATACTTTCTCAAATCATTGTACAGGGAAATGAGAGAGAAGGTGTTCAATTAACTGTAAGATGGAAACTGATTACAGAAAATGAGTAGCTTTATTCCAGTATTTAATAGTACTGAGCTTTTTCAGAATATACAAGGTTTCCACAGAAAGAAGGCCTGATGCAGAATGCAGGAACCATTACTAAAAGTGTTTCCTATGGACATCTGAAAAATACTCTCCAACTGCTGATTTGCAATGCACTTTTTTCAAGTGTAATAATGGTCCACTTAGAAATGTATTTCTTAAACCAGGAATACTGTGTACATTTTGTTTTGAGCTATGTGATTACTGTCCTGATTACTGTCCTTTATATATTTTTGTTAGCCCCCACTGATCTGCAGTTAATATCTTGTTAGTATAAGCTACTAACATAGCAGTTCACAGGACAGGATGGAGTCTGCAGTCCTGTATTCAGTCTATGTAAAGATCTTCTAAGCAGACATCTATAGAACTGCACTGTAACAGGACTTAGCAGTGCACAGATCATATTCCCAGAATTAGTACTTTGGCAGAAGCTTATCAGTCATGTGTTCATGCTTGCACTTACCAAAGGATGCTGCCTTCTCTGAGAATCTATAGTTCTTTTTACTGTATTATACAAACACCATAGGTTAACACTGTGTGTTTTTCTGAGTCAGAAAAACTGGGTGAGAAGGGACCTTCCAAAACAGTTTGTGATCCAGAATGGGAGCCTTCTCTCCATCAGGGAAAAGTGAAACATCTCCAGAGCTTGGAATATTTATTTTCTTGAACTACAACTCTCTGAATCTTCCAGCCAGCATGTCCATTTTCAAGCTCTGACTGTAAATGCACAGACACTTGGATACAGCTGAAGTTCCTCTCTGTAGTTCAAACAAGATGTTGTAGGAGGTTACAAAAGCTGTAGTGGTATAAAGAATAAAGTAAGGCAGTGTGTACTTCAGCTACTGAAGTCAATTTAAAGGCTCAAGATGACGTTACACTTACAATTTCAGCTGAAAATAGGGAATGAAACCTCATTGTTTCAACACACATTTTATCATCAGCCACCCAGCTCAAAGTTGTTCTCAAAAACAACAAAACAAATAATCATTTTTCATTGATACAACACTGCCATGGGAAATATTTTATATTTAAATGCTTACTTAAGCGAAAGGCAAAGTACATTCAAGATCTTGTGGAACTGTTATATAAAGGACTGAAGCATCTGATCATGACAAGCTACTTCAGAGAATAGCAAAACCTCATACAAGCACATCAGACATCTGAAAACCACGCATTTCAACATTTTCCCAGTGCGTCTCTGCTAGCAAGTTCTTTAAACAGAACATAAACATTTTTAAACTTTAAATTTTAAAAAATACATTTTTCTAAAATAGCCCATCAATGCTTATGCAGACTTTCTGTATTTCTACAAAAAATAGATGCACAAAAGAGCTACAAAAACTGTATTCCTGAAAAATGCCTACAACTTAAGGCTATGTCTCTCCTGATATTCAAGGCTGTGCATTAGTACAGACAACACACAACCAAGCAAAACACTGTAAAGTTAGCTTGCAGAAATGCTGCAGTAGGCTCAGATGACAAACAATATGCAGTAGAAAGTGTCTGGCTTCCCTTCGCGCGCACTCTCTCTCTCTCTCTCTCTCTCTCTCAGTATCTTGTGATTTAGAAATGACCTTCCAGAGACAAAGGCCCAATGTTTGGTGCCACTGTGAAGAAGCAGGGGATCCCCTTCACAAGAGTGAGAGGTCTTAACACTGGAGCCATAGGTAGGTCAGAACCATGATGCCTCCTTAGTTTTGTCCGGATGTTGGATGCCTGTGTTGAAAAGGAAAAAAAAGGGGGGAGGTTGACTGGCTATATTTAACACATTTTCAAAACATTGTTTCAGTGAATCATCTGAACCAAAATCTGCCCTGGACTGTAGCTGAGATTTTTTTCTAAGAAGTTCAACAATTAATTCCAGGTTTAGAATATGTTCATTAGAAATATATTCCAGTAAAATTGGAGTAGGTAATCCCCAGATGTTTGGAGTCACACCCACTCCTACAACCTCCACCCCACAAACAAAGTTCTTACAGGTCAAATATATATGTATATATTTGTATGAGGGTACATGGCAACGATATTTGGGCCCCTAGGGGCCACATACAATATTACCCATCTTTGCTACAGAGGGTTACTCAGAAATCAATCCCATTGTTACCAAGTAAGCATGTGCTGGTAACACAAACCTTTGCTTTAGTCTTGCACTAACTTTAGAGACTTGCTTCTTAAGACATGTACATAGGATGTTGATGTTAATCTCTCAAACCAAACTATAGTCTACATGTGTGAGACACAAAGTTATCAGGGAATGGGAAGTGGCTTGAAAGATGAATTATTGCTTGCCACAGTCATGTTTGGATGTCACAGCAAATCATACATTAGCATGAAGAAAATAAGCCACAGTGATGCAGTCCTTTTCCAATTTCCTCTGCTACAGTACCGTGCACGGAAAGCTTCGGCTTCATTTCAAACTGATTGTAATTTGCTAGTACAACTGAACTCTTAGCCATAATTAACTTCATAGTTTTAAGTTGGCTTGTTTATATTAACAATTAAGATTAACCTCAGTTCATCACACTAGACAACATGGCAAACTGCAGTACAGTGGAAGCAAAAGCTTTGCTGTGGAACTCCTTGTGAAGAGCAAGAGGAAAAGCACATGTCATAAGCTTACTGTGCTTTGTTTTCCCACAGTTAAGCGTTATAGCCTAAGCAAAATGTAGCATAAGGCCAGTGTACAGTGTACCCCTTTTGCCTTCAGATTTGTCTGCAGTTTCAACAAGCTTGTGACATTAGAGGTGAAAGCAGTACAAATGAAATGTTAGTACCTGATCAGAACTGAACCCTCTTAAGGTTACCGTAGTTTCCCGTACAATTTTTATTATAGTTTTAGCAACCTTAGTTAAATTTAAATAAGCAGGAAGTACACACCACTGCAAAATGTAAGATAAAAGGTTATTGCCTGCAATAAACTATTTTAAAAGGATGAAAAATGTAGCTCATCTTTTGCACTCATTATTTACCAAACAGATGAATCTAATAACAGTCATTAAGAACAATTAAACAAGGAAAATTGAAGAGATGAAACTATTATCTGCCTCCATCTTAAATCAGACTGAAATATTGCTGTGAAACCGAAGACTGTGCTGAAGTTCCTGAACTCAAAGTAGGGGGAAATGGCAACACTCCTGAAATTACTTACTGTTGAATCATTTCCTTCTGCTTTGATGGAATTGTTCCAAATTAATTTATGTGCACTTTTAACAGCAACAAGGCTATGGAGGGCATCTAGGATTCCTATCTGGTGTGCTGCCTCCTCAGTTTCTGGAGATATCGGCCTAAGTCCAACATCATGCTATTAGCCTGAAAAATCCCTGTTTGCATTGTTATGATAGATTGCAGCACTGCAGTAGCAGAAACAACCTTGCAAGCATGCAATCTATGTTGCACAGCTGCTTGCACCAAATTACCCTGGATACCATCCATGGACTAATTCTGTAAACCCTAACCCATATCTGCTAATGCAATTGACTTTCAACTAGCTCCAACAGTATTGGACACAGCCTTTCTTCCTTGAGAGCTTGAACGTTCCAGCCAGCTATCTCTTACATCTGGTGACTTGTGCAGGCAACTTTGCTGTTCTTTACCTTGGTGAAAATCTCTTTTGAATACACTTAATTTGCCCTGAACAGATTGGTTTGCTTTTTCAGCTATTTTAGGAACGGAGATAAGCAGAGGTTTAACTATACAGATGCAGACTCAAAGAAGTCGGTTTATCACTGCTAAACTACCAGAGTTAGATGGGATAAAGACATTTTGATGGCAGTTTGGGCCAGAAATGTCCACGTGTATTCTTCTTGCTATCCAGTGCCTATTTAATAGGCCTTGTATGGATGCAAATCCTTTCCCCTTGCAGTGTTCCTGAGTGGGCATTATATTTCTAACCTCCATACATACCCTGCCAACTGCATGTAACATATAGCACTTCTGTTTCTAGCAGAACAGGCATGCAGACAATGAATAAGATTAGACTGACGCATATGGTATGGAACTCTGAAACGCTACACTAATGTATAGGTTATTATCATAGTTAAATGCTCTTTGCCAAGCTCTGTAATATTTAAAGTGGACTTCAAAATCAACACATCATAAAGAAGTACATCAAGCAGCCTAATTCCCTGACTTAACTCTGCTGCATTTCATCCTTCTAGATACTGTCTTGTCGTTCTTGCTTTCTACTTTTTCCAGACTTGGTCTATATATCTAGTTGCCTGCTTAATCCCTGGCATACATCTGCCAACCATGCTAAATTTCCTTGTATTTTTATTTGTCACCTCTTCGCTTTTCCTCCTGTTATCAGTTATGGCCTGAATTCCAACCTAGCTTGTTTATAATTTGACACAGGTCCTTTGATAATGATCCATATTTCAAGTAATATAATCTAGTAATACAATCTAGCCATCCTGATTTTTTTGGTAGGGGAATGGTGTGGCATTCTTCCTGATCTGGAAATCTTTGATTGGGAAGTACAGATGACACATATTGCTGCTGCTTTTATTTATTTATTTATTTATTTATTTATTTATTTATTTATTTATTTATTTATTTATTTAACTTGTATGCCGCCCACACTACCCAAAGGTCTCTGGGCGGCTTACAACAATTTGAATGATAGCACAACACAAAATGACATATCACTTCTTCAAGAGACAATTCATATAACCTGTGATTAAATAAAATTGTGATGTATCATTTAAACTCAGAATTATAAGTACTATACACACAGGCTTCATACAGACAACACACACACACACACACTGCTGCATTATATCTAGGAAATGCATTTATAATAGTTGCAAACTATTTCATTTGGTCATAGAAATGTGTGCCTATTTTTAGATTGGCTAGCTGAAGCAGTACATATTGCTGAGCTAAATAGTACAGGTGTAGGCGTGGACACCATTTGCCAAGCTGACCTGCTATAAATTTGCTGTGATCCACGCTACTGGCTTAAGCAAATGCTACTCTGTCTAATCTCAGTGGAGTCATTTTTCCAACCATTCAGATTTGATGGCTGGGAGAAGGCAACAGCTGTTCTTCAATGCTTATTTCATCACAGTGAATGATGGTTATACATTGTTCTTATTTATTATATGAACTGACTTTCTTCAGAAAACTTCACTCAGGGGATTAAGTCAAGGTACAAATCACAGAATGTGGCTTTTGAGTGCAAAATGCAAAGTTTCCTTCAGAATTAAAAAATTCTCTTTTAAGCAAGAAGCACGTAAGCATTTATAAGCCTGTGTATTTTTTTTAAAAAAAGCTAATAATTATGCATACTGTTTATTCTGTATGCATAATTATTCTGTGGTGACAGGTTTGTACACTGCACAGTTTTTTCTTTCTTTCCATGGTTTTCCCATTAGTTACTCTACAAATGAAAAGTAGCCACAGCAAGCTGAAAATGTGAACAAAAAAGCAAGGGGGGGGGAAGCGCCTCTTTTCTGCTTTTGTTTTCAAACCTCCTGAGGCTACATCTCCTTCCTTTTTTTTTTTTTAAGAACACAAGGGAAGAGACACATAGAACTTTGACACATGGAATGCAATGCCTTCTTCAGTCTAATGTAGGAGTAGGAAACCTGTGGACATTAAGATGTTGTTGGACTGACTCCCATCAGTTCAAACAACATGGACAGTTGTTAGGGATGATGGGAACTGTGATCCAGTAACATCTGTTGGGTGACAGGTTTCCCAGGCATACTTTAAACGTTACATCCTGGATTCAGATGTTTTGAAATTTGCATATTAAAAGCTACATTCTCCGTGCTGGAGGTAAAATCCTGTACCTTTTCCCAGTGAGATTTTTAGCAAATAAATGACAGGAGAGAAAACTGTAAGCAGGAACAACCAAATGTAGTAGGTAGAGTGCTAACTATACCTCAAGGGAATCAGGTTCAAATCCCAACTCAGCCAGAGGGCTCACTTTTGGCTAGCATTTCTCTCTCAACTCACCACACAGGATTGCTGTCATACCAAAATGGGACCTGACAAACCATGTATTCTGCCTTGACAGTGTACAAAATAAATACAATAACCAACATCTCTCGAAACCCATGCTATTGTAAGCTGCTAACAAACCTGCTTTTTAATTAAAAAACAACACTACCACACAAGAAGACTCAAGAAGTCACTACTTCCTGCATGATTTGGTCCTGATACACATAGTGAATTTATCATCCTTCTTAAACATGTCCTTCATGACTGCCATGGATGACTGCCATGTCTAAGGACCCTGAGGACCACCTCAGGACTAAGTGGGCCTTAGGTGATTTTCATGAGATGACTTGGCTCAGGGAGCATATATGCAAGTATATCATTTTTCTCATGAACTCATGAAGCACACCTGGAAAAGAATGAATAAAAAGGGAATAACCGCGCAGGACCTTGTCATTATTTTGTAATTCACAAGTGTGTGAGATGGACATAGACTTTCTGGATTCAGAAAGTGCAAGTGTTGATGAAATTAATTAAATTTTATGCACTGAATGTTTACGTTGCAACACAAGTAAGGCCTGAGCCAGTACTGCAAGCAACATGAGTGCTACGCATATAATAAAGAACTGAATCCACTACACATTTTCATAATTAGCTCCTGTCTGACCATCAGAAACCATATGTGCAACTCCAGTCAGAAAATCTGACAGCATCAGTGATGATACTTCCGAATGCTTTTTGGAAAGCAAAGGGCCTAATTCCTGCAACCAGAAAGGTGATTACTTTTGTCAGTGGAAGTAGCATCACAGATAGTTAATTAGTAACATAAATAGGTGAATAAGGTCACAGAGATACAGTAAGCTGAACTGGATCATGACCAGTAGTGTATTCCTAAAGGAAAATAAAGGAAAGCAACTGTTAGATCTGAGTAACCACTCTCTTGCAAACATGCATATCACTGAACTAGATTATTTTGATTACTAGATAACCAATGAACTAGATTATCTCCTACTACTTTCATTTACCCTAGAATACTGTGCAGACTTTTCTAGGTTGCTGGCACATTCCTTTAAAATAAATACTTTTTCAGCTCCATTTTCCAGCCTTAGACAGGATGGACAACTAGGAATACAGTACTGGAATTGTTATTTTATTAGACACACTGTTATATCTCTCTACCAGTGATGGCATGTTTCATGGAAACTAGAAATCTCCTAAATGCATCTTGCCAAATGTTGGACCCCATGAAGAGAAAACCAATTGCTCCTAGCAGATGATCCTTTTACAACTCAGAACATGAAACTTAATTACTCTTTTACCATATATACAGCTGCAAACACTATCAATGGCCATAAAATTGTCCAGGCTTTTTAAAGATTCAGTTATGCTATTTTTCTTCACTTCCTGAGAATGCAAATAGCAGTGTTTGACTCTGTCATTGTATAAAGGGGAATATGAGAATGAAGACTGCTGGAGTCCAGCAGTTAGAGACTCAGAAGAAGGCACATTTGCAAAATAAATCCTCAAGCTGTTTAGTTTTTGGCCTTGGTTCTCTTACTATAGTTAGTTTTAACATTTTATTTTTCTTGAAAAAGAATAAATTTTCTCATCACATTTTTTTAAAAAAATATTTTTCTTCCTTCACAACATTGGCTGCCCTGCCAATTCTTCTAAATTCAACAATGTAAAGTAATAGACTGTCATCTATAAAGTTATTTTAATGGCATTACTGCTTAGATAATTTTCCAGATGTATCAGACAATCTGCAACACTCTTGGTGTGTTAATAGTTTTACCTAAAGTGGATGTCAAAAAAAGATATGGATTCAGAAACAAAAAGCTCAATGACACCTACTCAGTGGTAATATTGTGTGATACTGTTTTTCCACAAATGCCTACCAAAAAATTATGATAGATGTCTATGTAAAATAATGTGTTGTTTTGTTATTCTCAATGATAAAAACCGCAATCTCAAAAGAGAGTTTTTCTGAGTTCAGGAAAATAGTATCTTTCTTTGGCCTTGGTATTCCTTACTAGGGCCTAGTTCACTATTCCTTATTAATTAATAAGTAAAGGCAAAATAGGTTTACACTTCATATGTGAGGTTTGATCCTTTTGTTGCTGTTCAAACCATGCTCTGCTGTGCCTTTCTGTTCACATCTGTGAATAGATGTGTACAAGGCCTTTCTATTCACTTCTGTGTTTCGCCAAAAGATATAGCTTTTCCACATGCATCTGGCATGGGAGAATGAGAAAAAGCACTCTTCTTCAGATCCATCAAAACAGAAAAATTAGGGCTCAGGTTAGAGCAGGCTCTAATTGCATGCTGTGGAGTAACCAGAGTATTGCACAGAACTGGTCCACGAGTAGGCATCATGTTTGTCCATTTCATTTTAGGTCAGTCATGGATACTTCACTCTTTGACAGAATCAAATTATACCAGGTTTTGGAAAATTGTTTTTAAGGATCATGAATATAATGACCAGCAGCATAACAGCCTCTGAAATTCTGCTGACTGTAACAGAGCTTTGAAACAATGGATTTCTCTGGCAACACTACTTTTGGAATGCCAAGGGAACTTTTCACCACAACTCAATTCATCTGGAAATTGTGCTTGGATACATAAAATCTTATGAAAAATAAAAACTGGTTAGTCTTAAGGGTGCTACAAGACTTCTCTGTCTGTGAAAATTCTCAGTCATCCAGGTGTGGTTATCTGGAAGTTGTGCCATGGCAACTGGACTTCTTTCTTGTTAGGTTGAAATGTTTGGATGAGTAGTGAAACGTTTCAACCTAACAAGAAAGAAGTCCAGTTGCCATGACTCAACTTCCAGATACAAGATTTCTGGTTTCTCTTCTGCTACAACAGTCTAACACAACTACCATCTAGAAGATTAACTTTTTCACCACTAGTGAATCAGTCTTCTCCAACACACTGCCCTCCCACTGTGTTGGACTATAATTTCCATTGTCCCCAGGCAACGTGGGAAAACTGTGGATGATAACTGACAGATCTGGAGGGTAATATGTTTGAGGAAAATGCCTGAAAGCAAGATAATCAGTCAGCCAAAACCAGCATAGTGACCAACCCTTAGACTGAGGTTGGGCAAATTGAGGTCTTTCAGATTTTGGACTGCAAACTTTATCATTCCTAACCATTAGTATGGTGGTTAGGTCTGGCAAGAGTGATATTCTAACAACATTTGAAGTGTCTTACACATTCAAACCTGCTGAAGGACAAAGAAAATGTAGATCAAAACGATTTTTAAAGACTCTGCTGTATCAGACAGAACGAGAATCCTTCAATACTAGCTTCTTTCAGTCAAGAGTAAACTTGTAGGGCACTGGCCAAGCTAATTAAGGCCTTGGCTTAACTCATCTTTAGGCATTCTTTGTTCTTTATTAGTAACGAACAGAGCTATTTTCAAGGGACTACAAAAATATATAACTACGTACTTTGAATGTTGAACAAATACTATGGAACTTGATAGACACCATTACAATACAATTCTTTGCAGTTCAAATGGTATCATGACCTCTTCAGGGAGTCTCCAGTACTGTCAAGGCTAAGACCAGATACCATCCCTATTGAACCCTACACTTCATGATGCTTTTGTGCATAGTGTGGAACTCACAGGAATGAATTAGGTTTCCATTCCAGTGATTATTTCCGAGCATTAAAAACACATCACAAAGGCACCGGAAATTAGAATCTGCAACAGTTGTTGAGCAAAATTGCTGGAGATATTTACAATACATTTTTTTGTAAGCACACTTACAAATTTCAGGCATACCTGCTTTGATACATAGCATTTGGGTTGGATTTTGAAAGGCAATCATGATCCCTTGTGTCTACGCAGAACATCCTATTCTTGTACAGGATTGATTAATAAACCAGATTCATTGCAGATGCTAACAGAAACAAACAAGAATCCTAAATGCCTTTGAGATAAATTTTAGAGAACCCCCAGCCCTTCCAGTTATGGATACTTAGGATGGTAATTTACAAAAATCAGTACCCAGTTCTTTTTGACATTATGGGAATATAGGATACTTATCATTAGATTTTTGTAACTATAAAATACAAGGCTTTGGATTATGGAATGATTCATCTGTATTAAGTGGGCTATATGTTTTGCATTTTCTATAGGAGTGAATAGCTAATTTTTTTAATGGTCTCTATACAACTCTAGCTCAGTGAGTTAGGTATCTGTCTGCAGAGCCAGAAGCTGGGAGCTAAATTTCTCACTTTGCATCCCAAGAGCAGAGCCAGCCTGTCTAACCTTGGGTAAACTGCACAGTCCCAGGGCACCCTCCTCGGAAGGAAATGGTAAACCACTTCTGAAAAGGGTTGCCTTAAGTCAAAATTGCCTTGAAGGCATATAATTCCTCTTCTTTCGAAATCTATGCATTTTTGCAATGTCAGCATTATCTAAGGAATCATCTTGGCAGACCAGTTTTAAAAACTAGAGGATTTAGTGAGAAACTCCATCTGTGACAGGTTTTCTGAAATATTATGACCTGAGCATAAGAACAAAGCTTACCTGTGTCAAAACCAAAAGTTGGGACAATGTCGACTGTTCCATGAAAGGCTCCTGCCCATGCTGAGGTAGCACTGGTGACAGCAGAAGGATCTGTCTTTGCTGCATCACACTGTGGTGGAGGAATCTTGCCTGTGCAAACTGAAGGCATCAGCAAAGGCCTGTAACGTGGCTCAAGGTGCGAAGTTGGGTGGTGGTGCATGTGTGCATGGGGATGGTGGTGATGCATGTACACATCATGCATGTGTCCATATGAAGAGCTCACCTGAGATGCTAATGGATAATGCCAAGATTCTGACATGCTAGGTGGAGGAGGTGGAGCAGTCTGATGCAGGGCATGTCCTGGCCAGCTACTAGGATCCGCTGTTGAAAAGGTGCCTGGTGCAGTAACTGGAAAATCATGATGGACTCCACTTAAGCATGGGGGAGGTGGAGTTTGATAAGAACTGGTCCAAAACGAAGCTGGGAAACCACTCCTTTGGCTTGCTATTGTTGAATTCTCTTTTAAAAGAAAAGCCAAAGTGAGAATAAATTCTTAAAACTGTTCTTAAATTACAAACAGCATTGCTAACATGGATAAAGAAAAACAGCTCACAGACAAAATGATTTTTAAAATATTAATGAAAGTACATCAAGAAACCAGTCAATCACAAATGACACAGTTGAGAGTAGGCCTATGTGAATCAATGAACCCATGGAGAAGTTGACTCACCAGATCTCCATTGATTCAATGGACCTACATTAGTGTTATTCAACGATACTGCAACAGGATTTTGACTAATATGTTTCAAAATGAACAGAGTTATTTATAATGATTCTTCACAGAGAGCTTTCTTTCCCCTCTTCGTTTATGTCAGAGCTTGACTTTTCTGAACTACCACCTCCCAGAATCCCATAGCCACATTGGGCTTGGCTATACCAGCTGGGGGATTCTGGGAATACTAGTCCAAAAAGTCACTCTACTAAGCTCTGGTGTTGTTTAACATGAGATGACTGCCCCTGCCCGCCATTGTTTTCACCTCTTCCACCTCCAAATTGTCAAGAGTCAGAAAATTGGAAACCACATAAAACCAACTGTGGGCAGCATATGCCAAGTTCCCTCCTCCTCCCAACACACAAAACCTGGCAGTATAAACTGTTTCTTACAAGTGCTTCAGGGTGTGTGTTTACAAATTTGTCAGTTGTAATAACAGTAGTTCAGTTTGCTTTAGAAACAAATACATATCTTTTCAGCTGGCAATTATAAATGCATCATTTACTTATTTAGATAACCTTGAACAGCTTTGCTGAGTTTTTTAATTAAAAAAACTTAGAAGAACTAGATGAATTTCAAGATAGCCTTTTAAAAATCTCTTTCAAATTTCATTCTCACAACAGTGACAGCTTCCCCAGCAAATCAATTCTGTACCAAGAAATATATACAGTAAGACTGCTGTATCCATGGCTTCACTTATCTGCTGCCTAAAAATATAAAATTAAAAAACTCAGAAACACACATTTCCAAGGTTTATTACCAGAACTGGCCACTAGAGAGAACCAGAGATTGTGCTATATATTATGCTATATGTAGGGTATTCTATATCTACGGTTTTCAGCAGGATGCTATGGTCCTACTCTACTAGCAAACCAAGACACTGGCTGAAATCCTGTTGTAGTAAGCCACACTACAGAAGGCCCACTGAATCAATGGTGACTGATCAGGCAATTCCTCCATAAGTTCTGTTAATTCAAATGAGCCTACTTTAGTTGCAACTTACTTTGGCACAGCAAGTTACAACTAGAGTAGGCCTATTTGAATCAATAGAACTTACACAGGAGCTGACTCACCAAATCCCCACTGATTTTTATAGGCCTACTCTGGTGCAACCTAATATGTCAAGCAACAGAATTTCAGCTACTGTGTCCTTCTGAGGAAATGGGATGGCATCAGGGCAAGGCTCCACAAACTTCACTACATTTTACTGTACATTCAAAAGGAAACTCCTATTTAATTCCCTCATAATACTGAGTATAAAAGAGAATTATTTCATAGCACTGTAGGGCCTATATAGGATAGCCAAGACAGACACAGCTGTAAGCCGCCTTAGATCCTTCGGGAGAAAGGTGGCATATAAATATTTTAAATAAAATAAATAAATGAATGTTTTCTTATGCACTCCGTATATGCTGTCCTCTTATCAAGGGGGTCCTCTACTTTTTAATTGAGACACCCATTTCCAAATATCAATAGATTGCTATACAAAGCTGTGCAGGGCGGTCTTAAGTCTATCCAATCAGAACTATTACCACTGAGTTCAGTGAGTTTCATCCAGAGTAATTATCTTCAGTTGAAGCATATTTTCTGATTAGGATGACATAGCAACAGTACAAAAGGCAGGGCTTTGGAAGGAAAAAGCAGAATAGCAGAAAGGGAAGCACCCACCCTCTTTTCTCCGCTCCTTGGGTGTCTCAGTGGATCTTACATTATCTTGTGCATAATTGTTAGGGAAAGATATTAAGTGTCAGAGAAATAAAACAACACTCCTCTCTTTCATCCCAAATGTGCATGGGGATGTTTCAGTCTGTGAAGTGAACTTGCAGAGCCATATAATTACATTCTTAAATATTTGTGAAATACTATCATGTTAACACACCCAACCCATAAACACTTCACTGCTTGCACAACTAAATTGTTAGCTATAACCCAGTCTCCTCCAACCTGGTGCCCCCCAGATGTGTGACCATTTTTCAGATTATTATGAGAGGCTGGGGATATTGAGAATTGTAGTGTAAGTACCAAATTGGGTGAAATTAATATTCTATCTATCTATCTATCTATCTATCTATCTATCTATCTATCTATCTATCTATCTATCTATCTATCTATCTGGTTCTTTAATTTTTAGAAAAACCTATTTTGACACCAACTATCTGGTGAGATGTTCTACTGGCACCAATTTTTAAAATTCACCACAAATCACCTCCACTCAGAGCTGATTTTCATTGAGATGAGGTGGAATTTTATTGCTGAACAATTTGTTTCCAACTGAAGATGGCTATAATGATATTGTTGATTAAGCTTAAATTGAAAAGACTTGAGTGTGACAAGTTTTCATTTTGTTCTGTTATAACCCCCAATATCTATTAAGAACAACAGTAATTTTTTTCTGATATTTCTGACCTAAGTCTGGTAGGGCTGATGTAAGTACCCAATGTACATTTAGAATTAAATAAAGCATGTTCAGAACTCAGTTCACTGTTCTTTCATTCACAAACCCTGACATAGGGTCTGTCCATATAGGCATATAGGTATGGCTTGCTGATGACATGGTTTGGACTAAAAACAACAACAACTTTCATCTGTAAGTATTTCTATTTAGAACTATCCATCCTCCCCCTTTAAGAGCTGAGCTGTCACGAACCTTTCTGACCCAGCAGCAGGGCATGCATTTATTTTGGCATGCTCATTGTTTAGCTGGGAGATAGCAGTCTCCAGCAACCTCAGCTTCCAACTCATCATGGTTGCAGATTCTGAGGGAGAGGGAGAGAAGCAAGGGGAAGGGAGAAAGAGAAGGGAAGCAGGGAGGGGGCAAGGGAGAAAATGGAATTGTGCTGACATAGGGAGAGAGGAGCAATGTAAAAAAATAATTTTAGTTCCCCTGACCCTCTGCAGACAACCAGAGGAGGCAGCACTTCATTGACAGCTGATCAGGCTACAAGGGGTCATTTGTTGTTCAGGTGGGAGGAGCACGCCAAATGGCACATTACTTCTACCTCCAACCTCAACAGACCCTTTGTAGCCCAATCCACCAGTATGGATAGGCCCTTAGTTTCATCCAAAAATGTTATTCACTTAATGTTGACCTCATGTGGAAAGGAGAGCAGCTTTCCTTTGGTGCTGTTTTTAAACAAATTTTAAGTCAGAAGGTTATGATACCTGTATGCTTTCCTCCAAAGTTTAAAAATAGCTAGTACAGGCATCATTTTGAAAGACAAAGTAGCACAGGAAAAAAATGCTGCACCACAGCTTGTCCTCAAACCCTGCCTCCTTACTTTTCAAAGCAGCTGCATAGTATTCCTAGTTAGATAAAACAAACTGTAAAAGGTCCTGATTATTGATTTCCTGTCTTATATCTAGTCTGCTGCTGAAAAGAGAGGTTACTTACCATAACTCTGGTTCTTCGAGTGGTCATCTGTGAATTCACACTAATGGGTTTAGTCTGCGCTTGCACAGAGGTTTACGGAATCTTCTAGAATGTAAACATTGTTTGCCAGAACCGCCCCCGCAGTACATGTGGTCTGCCCATCCTGGCAAGTGCCTCAGTTCCCACAAAGTCCGCTGCTGTGTAAAAATTGTGCGACGTGATGGACAGAGGGGAGGATGGGTGGGAAGTGTGAATTCACAGATGACCACTCGAAGAACCAGAGTTACGGTAAGTAACCTCTCTTTCTTCTTCATGGTCTCTGTGAATGCACACTAATGGGTGATTAACAAGCTTACCTGCTTGGAGGAGGGACATCACGGAAGAACAGCTGATAAGACCGCTCGTCCAAATGCTGAGTCTGACCTTGCCCAGAGGTCTAAACAATAATGGACGGCAAAGGTGGACGGAGTGGACCATGTGGCAGCCCTGCAGATGTCAGGGACAGAAACGCCTCTAAGGAATGCCGTAGAGGCAGCCATTGCTCTCGTGGAATGAGCCTTAATTCCAACAGGAAGAGGCTTTTTGGCTAACTGATACGCAAGGCGTATGGTCGCCACAATCCATTTAGATATGGTCTGGGAAGAAACAAGGGATCCCCTATGTGGTAAATGCAGAGAAATAAATAGTCGTTGAGACTTGCAGAAGGAAGCAGTTCTGGAAACATAGAAAGCCAGTGCTCTACAAACGTCCAAGAGGTGGAGAGAGCATTCTAGGTCAGTAGTTGGTGATGGAAAAAAGGAAGGTAAGACGATAGGCTGTTTAAGATGGAATTCAGAGACAACTTTAGGGAGGAAAGAGATATCCGGGTAAAGGGTGATTTATCGGGGTGAAATTGAAGAAATGGAGGATCTACTCGGAGAGCAGCAATTTCTGAGGCTCTATGAGCAGAGGTAATGGCCAGCAGGAAGACAGTTTTGAGAGCCAAGAGACGGTTGGAAGTTGTGGCAAGGGGTTCAAATGGAGGCAGCGTAAGCCGGTGAAGGACTGTGTGCAAGGACCATTGTGGAGGAGGAAGTGTCCTCGTAGGTTGGACACCCCCTTAAGAAACTGTTTCATGGTAGGGTGCTGAAAAAGCTTAGCGGAATCCAAACCGTGTGGTTGATGGGCTATTATAGCTGATAGATAGACCTTGAGTGTAGAGAGAGAGAGATGTCTATTGAATAAGTGAGTAAGAAATTGGAGTACAGCGTGAATCGTTGTAGGTGCAGTAGGGAGATGATGTTGAGACGCAAAGTTGATGAAGGCAGACCATTTGTAGGCGTATAATTGGGTTGTAGCAGGCTTTCTCACACTTCCCAAAGTAGCAGCTACAGTGGGTGAATCCTCCACGCTGTAAGGTGGAGTGTGTGAAGATCGGGGTGAAAGGTTAAGCCGTGATTTTGAGTGAGGAGATGTGGAATGTTGGGAAGACGGATGAAGTCTATGGAGATTGAGCGGAGCATGGTGAACCATGGCTGTCTCGGCCACCATGGGGCGATGAGGATTGTGTTGGATTGTTCTTGATGCAATTTGACGATTGTCCTGAGGAGGAGGGGAATGGGAAGGAAGAGATAGATCAGGTCTGGTGTCCATGGTATCACGAGAGCATCGCCGAGGGAGCTGGGGTCGATTCCTGCTCAGGAGCAATAGCAGGGACATTTTGCGTTTTCTGCGGTTGCAAAGATGTCTATGTGTAGATGTCCCCATAGCTTGGAAAGACAACGGAAGATGGTATCGTTGAGGGACCACTCGTGTATTTGAGTGGTGCGCCTGCTCAGGGAATCTGCAAATTGATTGTGGTGAGTAGAAACGTGAATCACTATTGGGAATATATGGCGTTCGAGACACCATTCCCAGATCTATGGGAATGGTGTCTCGATTCCCATAGATCTGGGAATCGATCTATTCCAGATTCTATTCCAGAGAAGAATAGAGATCTTGAAGATAGAGAAGTGGGAGAGAATGAGTGCCACCTTGTTTGTTCAGGTAGAAAAGAGCTGTGGTATTGTCCGTTGTTATTTGGACAGCAGTGCCGGTTACTAGTGGTTCGAAGGCGAGGAGTACTTTGAAAATGCCCAAGAGTTCGAGGTTGTTGATGTGAAGGCATCTCTCTGAGGGGGACCAAAGGGCATGAATGTGGAGGTTGTTGCAATGAGCCCCCCAGCCGGTTGGGCTCGCACCCATGGTTATCTGTATGGTGAGTCGAAGGGGAGCAAACGGTCTGCCTATGAATAAATTGTTTGGTGTGTTCCACCAGTGGAGTTGTGCCGCAAGTTTGGGTGTAACTCTTAATAACATTGCGGGCGAATTGGACATTGGATTGAAGAGGGAGAGGTACCATGCCTGCAGAGAACGCATTTTTAGGCGTGTGTGTTGAATCACCGATGTTGTGGAAGCTATGAGGCCGAGTAGGTGCTGTACATGGTGTGCTGTGACCAGTGCATGTGGTCGAAATTGTTGGAGCGCATTGTAGATTTTTGTCGCCCGTTCTCGGGGAAGAAAGGCTCGTGCTGCTTGGGAATCTAGAACAGCTCCGATATAAGTCACTCGTTGTGAGGGAGTGAGCGTGGATTTGGTTATGTTGACCTTGAGGTCGAGATTGTCTAGGAGACAAAGAGTGAAATTTATGTCTCGTAGTGCTTGACGCCGGGAGGGGGCCGCGAGCAGCCAGTCGTCGATGTAAGGAAATATGGTAATCCCGTGGGTGTGTAGGTAGGCTGCCACTGGAGCCATGCACTTTATGAAGATGCGAGGAGCGGTAGAGAGCCCGAATGGTAGGGCCTTGAATTTGTAGAAGGTGTTGTCTAGAGAAAATATGAGAAACTTTCTGTGATCATGACGGATGTTGATGTGGAAATATGCATCAGTTAAGTCTATCACTGCAAACCAGTCACCCTCTTGGAGGAGGGGTAAGATGCGTTCCAGAGTTACCATGCGGAAACGTGTGTGGATATTATAGTAATTTAGGTCCCTTAGGTCAAGGATGGGGCAAAGGCCTCCATCTCTTTTGGGTACCGTGAAGTACCTGGAGAAAAATCCTGGGCTGTCCTCTGATGGGATGACAGGTGATATATGTCAAAGTATTAAAAAATTTACAGGCCTGAACAGAGCAGAGCAGAAGTACTAATGAACTGCCATGTCATGCAGGTGTGTAAGTATAAAAGTGCTGAGTCACAGTGACTATAGAAAGGATGATGCAACATCTGGGTGAAGACTGGATGATGCAACATCTGCCCTGATTGGGCAAGGGCAGATGCTTATGTGTATATAGTTGAGTTGTACAGAACACCACCACCACTTCTACAAATGTTGATTTCATGCTGTCACGCTGCCGCTTTGTATATTTGCTGTAAATACACGTGTCGGACTGGAAGAGAACGTGTCTGTGTGAGTTATTTTTACCATCAGGACCAGAATCAACTCTCAGCTAGCGGCTTGCAGGATTCCGCGTTAACAAAGGTCATGGGCCCAGCGACGCACCCTGCGCAGACCGTCTACTGCTGAGAACGTTGGTGAGTACCAGTGGGTGCCACTATAATAGAAGGAGGAAGAAATAGAGGTCCTGAAAGAAAGCAGTTCTGCTGTTGTGTGCCCAGGAGGGGAAGGAAAACAGAGGACTGAGAGAAGAGCAGGCAGCATGGCGTTTGGGGGAACAAGCCTGGGAGGTTTTCCCTTAACAAAGTTAAATGACTGTAATTACCAGACGTGGTCCGTCAAAGCTGAGATGCTATTAAGGAGGGAAGATCTGTGGCAGATTGTAACCAACCTCCCAGCATAGCTTGATGAAGAGGAGGAACGTAAAAATGAAAAAGCTCTGAGTACTTTGATACTTTGCTTGGAAGACAACCAATTAATCCACGTGCGTGGCTTGGCTACGGCGAGAGAAGTTTGGCAATGTCTCAAGAGAATTTACGTGAGAGATTCAGCAGGATCTAAAGTATCCTTAACCAGAAAGCTCTACAGGTGCAGATTACAGCCCGGTGAGAGCGTATCTAAACATTTGCAAGAGATAAAATGTCTCTTTAATAAACTGGAGCAAAGGAATGTGCAGTTTCCAGAAATCCAGAAAGTGTACCTCATTCTAAGCAGTTTATCTGATGAATACGACACTCTGGTCACCAGTTTAGAGTCTATGCCTGAGGCGAATTTGACCCTGGAATACCTGACGGGCAGATTGCTGGAACAGGAACGACGTAAGAGTGAAATGTCTGGTGACGGAGAGAAACAAAACATCCAGCGTCAAAGGAACCAAGACGGCTGGAGGAAAAAGACAGATTACAGCCTACACAGAGAAACAACTCCTAGGAGGGGAGAAGAGAGTGGTCGTGCTATGACCGTGAGACGCTGTTTTGGCTGTGGATCTGTAAATCATCTTCTGAGAGACTGTAGCAGAGACGACAGAAAAGCTGGCTGCAAAAGTGAAAGAAGCACCGAAAAGAGAAAAGGGAGGATTTCTCTTGTCCAGGCAGCAAGAGATAAATCCAAGGTCGTTCAGCAAGCTTGCTGGATAATTGACAGTGGGGCCGTTACACATTTAACTAATGAAAGAGATTTGTTTCTTTCTCTAGGTGCTTCGGAACAAAGCAGCGTGAGCCTGGCGAATGGACAGAAGTTGCCTGTTGCTGCAGAAGGGACAGTTTTTGTGTCAGGTTTGGAACAAGAACTCAAAGGTGTTCTTCATGTACCACAGTTGGACTGTAGCATCTTAAGTGTGTCTGCTTTAGTAAAACAGGGCTTTGTAGTCATATTTGAAAATGATGAGTGTAAAATTAAGAAAGGAAAATGTGTTTGCGCAAGGGCAAAACAAGAAAATAATTTGTACATTTTGAGGTGTAAAATACAAAGTGACACACATGTAACAGTGAAAAACGCACCTCAGCATGATAAATGTGCACACCTGTTACACAGGAGGTTGGGTCATGCAAATTTTAGAACAATTCAGAGAATGCAAGCAGTGGCAAAAGATGTACAGTTGAAAGAGTGTAAAAATTATTTAGATTGCAACGTGTGTAAAATGGCAAAATCTAAAGTAAGCCCCAGAAACAAGGAACGAACCAGTCAAACAGAAAGGCCCTTTCAACTGGTACATGCAGACTTGATTGGCCCTTTTGCATCATCTTTGGGTGGAGCAAAATATGTCCTGGTAATTGTAGATGATTATTCAAGGTATTCTTTTTGCTACTTATTGAAAACAAAGGCAGAGGTGTTTAGCAACTTCAGAAATTGGCTAAGCTTCATTGAGAGACGTTATGGCCACAAGGTGGCGCAAATCCAGACGGATAGAGGGTCTGAGTTCCTATCTAACAAATTTCAAAGCTGGTTGAAGGAAAATGGGATATATCATAGAAAAACTAGTCCATATTCACCCTTCCAAAATGGCGTGGCAGAAAGAAGAAACGGAGTGTTGCAGACAATGAAAGACGCATTGTTAGCTGACGCTAACATGAGTCATGGCCTGTGGGGAGAAGCCCTGCTTACATCGAACTACATAAATAACAGATTGTTATCTTCTGCAATAGGGCAGACTCCTTATTATATGTTATATGGGAGAGAGCCATCTTTAAAACACATGAGGGTGTTTGGGTGCAGTGCGTGGGTGCACATCCCAAAAGAGACAAGAAGGAAGGGACAACCAAAGGCAAAGAAAATGAAATTCATAGGTTATGAAAGAGGTTCAAAGGCATACCGCTTCCTTGATGGAAACAGCAATGTAGTGATTTCGAGGTCTGCCAATTTTTGTGAGCATGAGAATTGGGATAGGGTTCATGCTAATTCCCAAGTTTTCATACCATTCACAAACACAAGAGAGTGTGAGAATAGGCAGTTAGAGACAAAAGAAGAAGAAACAGAAGAGAGCCAGTCCAAGACAAAAGATGAAGAAGACGATGGGCAGTGTAGTGATCAAGAAAGTGAGATAGGAATTAAGCAAGAACCAAAAATTGAGGATGAGCCACAAATCCCCAGGAGGTCAGAGAGAGTTAACAAAGGGGTTCCGCCTGCAAGGTTTGGTGTAGGAGAAATAAGGGTGTGCCATGTGTATCAGGAACCAAAATGTTATGAAGAGGTCATGTTACTTCCTGAAGTAGAAAAGAAAAGATGGCAGGAAGCCATGATTGAGGAAATGAAGTCTATGGACGACCACAAGGTCTTCACAGAGACTAGGCTGCCACAGGAGCATAAAGTGATTGGCAGTAAGTGGGTTTTCAAAAGAAAGTTACAAAACAATGGGGACTTTAGGTATAAAGCAAGGTTGGTGGCTCAGGGATTTACTCAAAAGAAACATTTGCACTATGATGAAGTATTTTCCCCTACAGTGAAAGCAGAAACTATGAGGGTAGCTTTGACTCTAGCGGCATCTAGAGGGTATTTGATAAATCATTATGATATAACGACTGCATACTTAAATGCTGACTTAAAGGAAGAATTATACATGGCAAAAGCACCCGGCTTTGAAGGGTCAAGACCAGGAATGGTTTACAGGTTAAATAAGGCCATTTACGGGCTGCGACAATCAGCCCGAAACTGGAACCAATGTTTACATACAGTGTTAGGAAAAATGAATTTTAAGAATAGTCTGGCTGATCCATGCTTATACATACAAGAATGTGGAAGTGAGCTAAATATTTTGTTGGCATATGTGGATGACATTTGTTTTATGACAAAAAATCAGAGCCAGATGAATTTATTTGAAAAACAGCTGAAAAAGGAATTTAAACTGAAAAATTTGGGTCCAATACAAAATTATTTAGGGGTGCAAATACAGAGAAAAAATGAAGGTTTTGTATTAAACCAAAAGTTAAAAATTGAACAAATGTTGGAGAGATACAATATGCAAGATTGTAAAGATGTACAAACCCCCATGGTAATAGATTTTCAAAAGTGTGATGAAGAAAACAAAGAGTTTGAGAGTCAAGAAATTTATCATTCTGCAATTGGCAGTTTGATGTATTTAGCAAATTGGACTAGGCCTGACATTTCAGCAGCAGTGAACATTCTTAGTAGACATGTGTCGAAGCCCACTGTGAAACACTGGCAGGGTGTAAAAAGAGTTTTTAGATACTTAAAAGGAACAAGTGACAAGTGTTTGATCATAAATCCTTCAAAAGAGTTAAATTTACAGGCCTACGTTGACAGTGATTGGGCAAATGATGAAAGTGACAGGAAGTCAATGTCCGGATTCGTTGTAATGTTTGCAAATGTTTTAGTAGGGTGGAAGTCCAGAAAACAGAGTTCTGTGGCTACTTCGACAGCAGAAGCTGAATTCGCAGCTTTGTCGGAAGTATGCTCAGAATTAATCTGGTATAGACAATTAATTAAGGATTTAAAGATAGAAACACATAAACCAATAAAGGTCTTAGAAGATAATACAACCTGCTTACAAATGGCTGTAACAGAAAAAATGCGAAATAGGAGTAAACATGTTGACATCAAATATCATAACGTAAGAGAAGCCATAAAAGAAAAATTAATAGTTACAATACTGCAAAACGGATAAAAATGTTGCTGATATTTTTACAAAACCTTTGAGTGTTCAAAGACACAGTGAAATAATCAAAGAGTTGGGTTTGAATTTTGTTCAGGTGTAAATTAGGAGGGGTGTCAAAGTATTAAAAAATTTACAGACCTGAACAGAGCAGAGCAGAAGTACTAATGAACTGCCATGTCATGCAGGTGTGTAAGTATAAAAGTGCTGAGTCACAGTGACTATAGAAAGGATGATGCAACATCTGGGTGAAGACTGGATGATGCAACATCTGCCCTGATTGGGCAAGGGCAGATGCTTATGTGTATATAGTTGAGTTGTACAGAACACCACCACCACTTCTACAAATGTTGATTTCATGCTGTCACGCTGCCGCTTTGTATATTTGCTGTAAATACACGTGTCGGACTGGAAGAGAACGTGTCTGTGTGAGTTATTTTTACCATCAGGACCAGAATCAACTCTCAGCTAGCGGCTTGCAGGATTCCGCGTTAACAATATAGCGTCCCTTAAGAGGAGGGATAGAACCTTGAGGTTGAGAGCGGGAGAAGAAGCTGTAAGAACAGTCCTTGGCGGTGGAAGGGTGATGAATTCTATGGCGTAACCGATTGCGATGATGGCGAGGACCCATTTGTCTGTGGTGATGGTGGTCCAAGAAGAAAAATGAGGTGCGAGACGAGTTAGATGGAACTGTGGAGAATGAGGAGGGAAAAAACGAGTGAAACGAAAGTCAAAGACTGTTTTGGTTTCTTGTCAGGTCGACGAAAAGGTTGGCACGGACGTTGGCGCTGAGTATTATTGCGAGGTTGGAAGTGGAGTGAGGTAAGTATCTCTGTTTGTCACCAAAAGGTCTGTATTGCTGAAAAGAGTATGGTCGTTGCCACTGATAGTGTTGTGGTCTATAGTAAGATTGAGTATTATAAGATCTAGCGGTTTTCCTCATCTTTTGGAGATTGTCAAGAATCTCATCCGTTTTGGTATCGAAGAGACCTACCCCATCAAACGGTAAGTCTTCAATACGCATGCGGGAATCGTCAGAAATATGGGCTGAGCGAAGCCAGGCATGTCTCCTAAGAGCGACGGCAGTGACCATGTACCTTGAAGCAGCCTCAACGACGTGTCTGGCAGTGATATGCTCTTGGCGGGCTAATGCCATGGCTTCTTGATGAAACGCTAGGCCTCTCGCTTTGTATTCACCTGCTGCTGACTGAAGCGAAGGGAGTGCCTTGTTCCACAAGAACCTGTGGTATGCTCCCTTGGCTGCCAGGTAGTTTGCAGCACGAAGGGTAAAGGAGGCGAGAGAGTATACTCTACGTCCAATAATATCTAGTTTCCTGTCCTCTTTATTGTTTCGTGTTGCATTAGAGTGATTCTTGGCTCTATTCTGAGTCGCATCGACAATGACTGAATTAGGTGGTGGATGTTTAGAAAGGAAAGCCGTATTGTCACCATGAGTCTTATATAGATTTTCGACTCGTCTCAAAATCTGTGAGACGGAGGATGGTTTAGACCAGGTCTGCTTAATTAGTTTAAGAAGCGAAGGAATAAACCCCATTTGGAGAGGGGGTGTTTGATCCTCATTGATATCTTCATAAACCTTGTCCAACTTGGACTGGACTGGTTGTTGTACATCTAGGTCCATTGCTTTTGCGATATGCAGGACCAGTTGGGAATAAGATGCAAAGTCCTCTGATGGAGAAGGAGGGTTCGCATCTGCCACATCAGAGTCCGGTGTTGGGAGATTAGGTGGTGACTCAGGGGGTACAGAAGAGTCAGAAGTATCAGCATTGGAGGATCGTGAGGAAGAATGTTGGGACAGAGAGGTCTCCTCGTCTAGTGGTGCAGCTTGTAGAGATTTGGATTTGGTGGTGTCTGTTTTGAGAATGGAGGAATGAGGCGTAGATTGGCAAGTCTTTGGATGTTTAGAGCGATGCGGATGAGCGATATGAAGCGAGGCAGGTGGAGGGCCAGCATAGGTGGTAGTAGCCTGGACTGATGGAGCGGATGCTCGAGTATGCGAGGCAGTGTCTGCTTTGTTGGTCCGAACCTTTGGAGACGACTTAGATCGCTTCAGTACCGGCGGCTGAGTAATAGGCTGTGAAGGAATGTGTTTCTTCTTGTGAGATGATTTTTTGTGCTTCGGTACCAGGGACGGAGGTGGAGAGTCTTCTGTGGAAGAGGATTGTTGGTACCGAGAATGGTACTGAAGAAGTTCAGAATCCGAGTCGGAATAGTAGTAAGAGTACTGAGGTCGTCTCGGTTCCATATAAAAATCCATATCCGGATGCTTATAACGGTACCGGCGATGTCGATACCAGTGTGGTGACATCCGATAATATGTGGGTGGCTCGTACAGAGTAACCCTCTTGGGATGACGGTACCGTGTAAGGGAATCGTGGGATGCAAGCAAACCTGTGGACTCCTGAGGACGCGAGGCTTCGACATCTGAAAGACCAGTCTCCGGTGTATGATGTGTCTTCCTGATCCGCTTACGCGGAGGATGCGGATCAGGTAAGTTCGACTCTGAATCCGACTGACACACGGAGACGGAGCAACCCGAAGGGCTCGAGTGGTCATATCGAGGAAGTACAGTAACCTCAGCCGAGGTATTAGCCCACAAAGGGGACTGTGCCAGTAAGGGAGATGGCGGTTGTCCAGAAGGCGGGGGAAGATAGTCGTCACCCTCGATGGAGACCGAGTCAACACAAATGGTCTGTTGGTCCTGAATAGGGACCGAAGAGGGCACTTTATCCTTTTGATGTTTAGAGGATTGTAAAATAGACGACGACTTCTTAGGCTTCTTCGGTTTCGACTGCTGGTCTGGTACCAAAGGAGACTTCGGTACCGGTGTCGACTTAGGGGTTGAGCCACCCGCCCTAGGTTTGGAAGGCAGTTTCGCTTTAGATTTAGACTTAACTGAGGAGGCCACTGAAGCATCCGGAGACGGTAGTTGAGCTGGAGGCGGCTGTGCGGGCTCCATAGCCGAAGTAGGGCAAAGAGATCTTTCCCACAAATAAGATCATAGACGCTGCTGTCTCAATTTAAGAGCTTGTTTAGTAAATTTCTTGCAAATGGAGCAAGAGGCTGGCTGATGGGATTCGCCAAAGCAAAAGAGACAAGCATCGTGGCCGTCAGTAAAGGGGATTTTACTAGGGCACAAAGTGCACCATTTAAACGGTGCAGAGGAGGCCATAAACTAGCAAAAAACAAGAAAAAGGGATAAAAAGGGGGACTAGGGAGGGAGGGGCAGCAGCAAGGGAGGTAGAACAGGAAAAATCTCACAGAAGTCCCTATTGAACATGCTAGCGAACGGAGCTCGTAGGAGAGAGGAAACCTCAGCGGCAGCAAAAAGGAGGGAACTGAGGCACTTGCCAGGATGGGTGGACCACGTGTACTGCGGGGGTGGTCCTAGCAAACAATGTTTAAGCTCTAGAAGATTCCAGAAACCTCTGCACAAGCGCAGACTAAACCCATTAGTGTGCATTCACAGAGACCACGAAGAAGAAATACTGTTTCCCAACAATTTAATTAAAACTGTGTGGCCATCATGGTTCGGCAAGCCAAACCTACATCTATATGCATCCCTCAAGTTTGGGGAGGAGAACCCAGCTTTCAAAAAGAATATCATAGGAATAAACATTCAGGCACATACAAAAAGACAACGCATGTGATGACATAACCAGTTGTACAAACTACCTTCAAATGCATTTTGCTTCTAAGCCTTACCTCTCCATAGAGAATTCAGCCCTGTTTTGCTTTTTGAAATGGCTGCCTCTGGATCGAAGCTGCTGGCTTGGTTTAAAGCTCTTGAGAAGTGTTCATCCACTACTGATCCAATGTCTCCCTGAAAGTAAGTGAAAAGGACGCAGCGAGAGTTAAGGTACTCCATCTCAGTAGGCTGGTCTTTCTCATCTTCCTCTTGTTTATTAGGAAGCGTCACTTCCAGAGATTCTTGCATCTTGCCGTATACAACTATCTTATTCTGTTAGAAAGGAGGGCAGGGGGCAGAAAAAACAGAGAATAAAACACTATTTACAGATTACAGAAGCAGCAAACATTCAATTATTATGTATCTCATGACAACTGGAAGGAATTATTTCTTCATTTTCATTTCATTCATGGCTAGATCTACCACCCGTTAGTGTACTATCTGCCCCAGCCTTCATTTATTTAGATGGTGTCTTGGCTAAATTCTTTCTGCCTTATATCTCACCCATTCTCCTTGTTGACTGTTTATCAATGCCAAAGGCAGGGAAGAGAACAAACCCTCCCTTACATTTTGCTAACAACTGAATAGTTCCTTCCCTTACGTCTGTCCCAGAGTTGGCACCCATCATCTGTAAATGACAGAGAACCAAAAGCAGATTAAGCCCGTCTCATTGCGAAGAAGACTTAATAGTAAGTATTAGGGGCATAGGGAAGGATGGCTCTTGATTAGGAAACGCAGGCAGAACGGGGACAAATGCACAACGAAAGAAAGCACCATCCCAGATTCCATTCTGTATAGCTACAAATCCATGGCAACTCTCGTTTCAAATAAATCTAATGCCTCAAGCCCATATTATTTCAATGCAATCTTACTCATACCTTCCTGGCAATAGGTCTCATTGAACTCTGTAGAAATTACTTCCATTAACAAAACTTTCTCCCCCTTTCCCAGTTAGCACAAATAAGCTGCTATTAAGCAACCCTGTTTTTTTTTTCCAGAGCTCATTGGTTATCAGGCAAATTATGCAACATTTGAGGTGTATATGTCATAAAATGTTCTGGCCTCCTAACTTAATGTCAGGCATCCTCCTCATAGTCTGCACTCATAATAGTTTCCGGGATTGAGTATACTTTGCAGAGGTGGATGCCGCTCCACATAGATGTGGGAGGCACATTTAAGCCCGCTGTAAGAAAGAAAAAAAATTCCCAACACAGAACACTGCCAAAAGTACAAAACAAATCTGTCTTCCACCCTCATTCAAATAAATGTTGCATTTTTTAACATAACACCCATTTATAAAAACATTACTTATAAAGATGATTAAATGTGATGAGATTAGTGTGAAATAAACAAACCCTTTTAAAAATTCTTAAGGGTGGAAAAAGAAAAATAATTAAAAGGCAATGTTGGACGAAAGCTTCTGCATATCTATTCCTGATTCTTCTTTCAAAACCAACCAAAATGTCAAAAAAAAAAGTGTAAAGATCAATTTGACATGGAACATATTTTTAAGATGTTCTACTTTCAGATGTTTTCCGAGAAGCTCAGTTCCCCACCCTTTGCAGACACTATTTCATGCCCAACATTGAGCAAGGAAGGGGATGAGTGTGAATTTTTGGCTTCATAGTTAGCTGCTGCTCAGCTTTCACCAAGATTTCTGGACAAGGCACCTGCCTAAAGATGACCCAAGCTGTGCTGACTTGCTGACTCCGCAGTGCTTGACTGGGGAGGTCATCCACAGTAAAGTCTTCTCTGCTTCAGTCTTCGCTTGGGGAATAAAGCCGGACCTTACCTTGGTGAAGGGCCAATTTGTTTTGACTTCTTTCCATACAACTATCATAATCCAGGATTATTCCTTCCCTTTCCTCATAAGAATATGTTTGCCCATTCATTTCTAAGCAAGGATGGCCAAAGCAATGCTTTCCCAATGGTGCTGGACTCCAGCTTCTAGCGTCCCTCACCTATAGCTATGCTGGCTAGGGCTGATGGGAGCTGCAGTCCATTATCTTCTAGAAGGTCACACTTTACCTACCCATGTTTCTAACTACCATATATCATAGCTGGGGTGGAAAGAAAGGCTCAGCTTTCCCTAAGAGATTCTCTGGCCTCAAGGTGCAGCCCACCAAGGAATTCATGGTGTCTGGCATCACAAATGCCTCACACTTTCTGATGTCTTACTTACACTCCTTTTCCTCTTTGGGTTACAATGTTTTCCCTGCTGCTAGCAGATGGTGTTTGTCAGTAACATCCGTGTGTCCCTGCTCACGTTCCACCAAATTTAAGCAAGCTGTAAGCTACCAAGCTGTGGTGTGCTTCCAGCCCAGTTCCAAATTTGTTTCCCATCCCTTTTCTCTCCCCACTTTGAGCAAAAAGAAAAAAGGGGGGAAAGGATGCTTGCCAGCCATAACAGTTAACTTAACACAGCCATTACAAAAGAGACAACTGAAAGGTGTTACATGAACACCACCAGCACTACAGATTGACTTTTACAAAATATATACGCAATGTTACTATGCATTTTTATTCTATTTTATTCTATTTTGGATACAGCATCATCTGTTTGACATTAGAACATTTCTTTATATTTTTACTTATTTTAAATACAGCATTACCCTACAGCATTTGAGTATTTGCTAATGCTTTACTTGGGTTTAAAATAAATAGCTACAGGGTATAATACAAGCCTGATATGGGATATCCCATACATAAGGCAGATGAGACGATTACGGGAGAACTTCAAAGGGAAAACAATTTGCAATATCTCCAGTTTTGTACTTTTAAAAAAGTGTGCATGGAATTTTAATTTAAAAAAATGTTAACGTTAGTACACAGCTTCTCAGGCCAGGGCTTCCATTTGGTTTATGCTACTCTGTAAAATGGCACCTACCTGGATGTCATTGCAATATAAGTGGACAGGAAGAAGATCTGATTTTGAACATTTATGGGTGAATGCAAAAATACATCTGTTCCAGTATTTTCTGACACTTCACCATTTCAGGAACTTCCACAAAACACTTGCTTAAATCACTTACTGAACTTATTGTATCACAGCAATATCACACTGGCCCTCACTGGGTTTGTTCAAGTATTAAATATTTCATTTAGAAATAATTCACCATTCTTAACACTGTAGTAGCTATGACAATAGGTAGCTTTGCACTCATTCATGAGCTATGTTTAGTTATCCCTTCCAGGGAAACCTTGGCACTGTTATTCTTAAGGCAAAAAAGAAAAGAAAAGAAGAAAAGTTACTATCCACCCCTTGCTCTGCATGAAAAGCTCATTTCAAATACTCCAAGTACACATGTGTAGAAGGGAACTGGATTGTGAAGGCAGGCTCTTCTCCAACGTAAGCACAGCTATTAGGCTGCCTGAAAAGTTCCTATATGAGCACAAGCTACAACATGCAGGCTTTCCACTCCTATGAACAAACCAACATAGATCACCTTTATGCATGTAGTGAGGGGTTAGGACTGATATCATGAACTCCATTGCTCTCCCAAGCATTCACTTCTATCACTTGCAATGTCTGGAGTGTGTGTTGGGGGGGGCACATAAACACAGATTTTAAGTGTGCCAAAGTCATCTGAACAACATTTGTTGTATTCTGAGACATTTGTTTTCAGACCAGCAAAACGTGTGTTAGAAGTAATCCACTATACATAGAATATATACTTTAGCCTCTGTACCTCTTCCCATAAACAACAAACAAACAAACTAACAAAATTATCTCTATTGAGCACTTAAAGAAAAAAAATATAAGAAACCAACCTCTGAGTTAAAGATTGCCATTTTCCATGTGGCATAATATTTTGTCAATATACAAAAGGTTTTTTAGTATTAAAAATTACATTCTGCATTGACTGTCATCGTTTGAAAATTGGATTTTTAATCCCTTCATGTTAGTTTCCCCACAAGTACAACTCTATTATTTTGCCATTTTAAAATTTCATTTTCATGACAGTTTATTGGGATAATTTTCAAATAGTAAACAAGGAAAATTTGCAGGTGAAGGATAAAGCTAGGGGGTGGGGTCAATACGTAACCATGTTCCTGGGATCCAGATGCTGTTGCCTGGACGTCTGCTGGTGTTTGTATACGAAGAGAGGAATTCAGGAAATTAAAACTCATATCCAGAGCTGCTGCTCTGTGCAGGAATGCTCTTCTTTTCAGATTCAAGACTCTGTCAGCATTCACATTTCAATCTCTACTGTATCTCATATCCAGAGTTATTGCTGAAAGTTATTTTTACTTAATTCTAGATAACTAAACTGAACCTTTGATATTGCTTTTTTATCCTGAGATATAAATAATAAGAAGCTGCTGCTTCCTTTATACAGCAGAGTCCCCTACTGAAAAAGAAAGTGTCAGTTAGTTATACTGTATAGTAAAAGCTGGATTTGCGAATGTTATTCTAATTAACAGTTATTAGACAAACTCTAGATTAGATGACCTCTAAGTACTTATCTACCAGACTAAAGGCACTTCCTTTCCTCCGTTCAAATTTTTTGAATAACAGGATAGCATTAGAAGGGTCTCTTCAATTGACAGAAACTGAGCAGGTCCCCACATTTCTACCAAATCAAATAAATATGATTTTCTCAGTGAATAGGGCAGTTGCTAATCTGACATTTAGAGCTTTAAAATAATTTGCATTTGCAAATTATATTTTCACTGGTGATGATCAAAAGTACTTCTTCTTCTGCAGTTCTAAGATGATTTGAACTATAAAATATATTGAATAATCTTTACTTAGTTTTGGATTAACACAAATGCAAGAGTAAAGTGACAACTCTCTTCCAAAGCACCTTGGTGTGAGTCCTTGTTCACAGTGAACAAAAAATGAACGAGAAGGCATCTACGCTCATGGGAATCCTGGGGCTGCGTTATGTGGAAACTCTGCCAGTATTGAGAGTTTTCCCTCCAGCAATAAAGTGGGAACAATATTACGGAGCCACTAGGGCTATAGCAAGCATGGTGACATACATTATCACAGCAGCATGCAAAGACATGTCCTGGTATAGAAAGAAGCAATGTTGTGGCCTTGCAGGGATAGCAGACAGAGAGAACAACTAGAGATTATTTGACCCTAAAACTGGAAATAATTTGATCCTAAGGGCTTTTGATTCCAAGGTATTTCACTGATGTAACATTAGTGTCTGATTTATGGTAACTTTTGCTGTAACACTGTGAGAATGCAACTTGTAGTATAGTTCCACTGCTCCACATAACACCACAGCAGTTATGCTAGTATATAAGAATAATGTCCATAATCACACATGAATGCATCTTCAGGCTGAATGTAATTCACCAGGTCAGACAAATTAGCCATCTAACATAGAAAGGTCTGTGCTTCCTGGAAGTGGTGCTCCAAGATCTGAAACTGAGGTCTTTTCCATAATCTGTTACTTTTGACCCGGAGATGCCAGGAAATCAATCTGGGCCCTTCAGCATACAAAATGTGCGCTCTACAAATAGATCATAGTCTCTCATTCCACACTGTAAAATAACATCCTGAAATAGTTAGAAGATCATCCCTGTATAACTTATTAAGGTTTCTAGTGCTGAAAAATAGGATTCATTTGATTTCCAACCTGCTCTGAAAACAAGAATTAAGATGCCAAAGGAGGTTGTCAAAAAGAAAAGGAGAGATTAGCTCTGGACCAATTTTATGCTTAGGGCAAATGACCAGGAAATTTCTAATAACTTGCACAGTCTGTAAAAATTTTAAACTAGAAATCTCCTTCAAAATTAACAAAACAGTGGGGCTTTAAAAGCCCCACTAGACAAAGGGTACAGCTATACTAGCAGCAGGGAGCAAGCTAGTGTGGGATGCTTGGAAATACTCAAACTTGATTAGAACGATCTAATGATGCCTGACAATTCATAGAACCATAGAATAATGAAGTTGGAAGTGGCCTATAAGGCCATGGAGTCCAATCCCCCGCTCAACGCAGGAATACCAATCAAAGGATATTTGCCAAGCGGTTGTCTAAATTTCCAGTGTTGGAGCACTCACCACTGCTTGAGGTAACTGGTTCCACTGTCGTACTGCTCGAACAGTTGGAAAACTGACATGGAAATGACTCCTGCCAATACTGTGGAGTGGTTTAATAAATGAGCCACTTCAGGATATTGGCAAATTAAGCACTTCCCCTGTTTGGCAGAGGGCAGGGGAAGTGAAAAATATATATATTGCTTCTTTGCTGTGCATAGATTATTGCTGATGTGCTGCATCAGTTATTAAAAAAAATTAAAAAATGTTTTCTTTACCTTGTCTTAGAAGAAAGGGTTGGTCAAGAAACTGCCCGAAATCAAAACCACCATGCAAGGCCCAAGAAAGGTTATGAGCGATAGGACTTTTTGGAGGTCAGTAATTCACTGGAAGTCAGAAGTAATGTGACGTTACAGAACAACCACAATGAAAGTACAGTATTTCTAATCATGTAGGACAGTAGCCCCCATCCTCAGGTAGCTCAGGTGTTCTTGGGATGAAATTCCCAGAAGTCTTCACCACCAGCTCTACTGGCCAGAGTTTCTGGGAGCTGCTGTCTGAAAACATCTGGGTTACCCAAGGCTGAGAACCATTGATGTAGGATATATATGGGATATACTTTTAAATGTAATTCAGGGCACACAGTCCAATTCCAAGTTAAGCATTCAATGGTAAAGATTTAAGCCTGCACTAAGATCTTCCCACTTTAACCAGTAGAATTTAAAAGGGCTTAACCTTGATTAGATCAAGACCTAGACGTTTGTAAACCACTGCACAGTTTCATTTCAGAAAATATAAAACATCAGCTTGTGGCACAATTCATGATTAAATTATAATTAATAGAAAATGAATTTGAATTCTTCCTCTATCGTATTTTGACAACACCAAAAGCAGAACAGACTAGACAGAGCCAAGAAGAAAAACTTAAACTGTCTGAATATCTTGTTTGTGTTAGGATTTTATATAAGCCAGTTTTTGTTTTGTTTAGCCTTTTGCAGACATTGCATAGTAAAATATACGTATATTCCAAATCCCCCAAAATATTCCTGGCAGTGGAATTTTGCATTGCACTGAGTTTGTGTGTTGACATTCTAGTCCTTTCATAACTAATGCAATCTGAAAATATAAGGAATTATTGATTACTTTTGTTCTTCTTCTAGGCAAATTCTCCAAACTATAGATCCCTATGCACAACACATGTCTCCTGTGTACTTTTATTAAGATCTGCTCATATACAGTAATACTCTGGATGTAGAAAGGCCCAGATTCAATCCCTGGCATCTCCAGGTAGAGCAAGAAAATAATCCTGCCTGTAACCCAGGAGAGTTGCTGCCAGTTCGTATCAATATTATTGGATTAGATGGACCGTGTGGTGTAGTGGATGATGGTCTAGAACTTGGGGGATCTAGCTTTGAATCCCTGCTCAGCCAGGGAATCTCACTGGTGGGGTGGAACCAATAAAACCATTCCTTAAATATCTCAGATGCCTTGAAAGCTCTATTAGGGTCACTATATGTTGGTTTTTATTTGACGACACATAACAAAGGGCTTGATTCAATGTAAGTCAGCTTCCAATATTCTTGTCAAACTGATATTCAGCACACTCAGCTAGACGTTCCTGCCACATGTTTGGGAAGGTGAGAGTGGGGCTAGATTCTTCCTCCTTTTCCAATGAATAAGTCCTTTCAGAAATTACTACAGAAAAACAGAATATGAAATATGAATGTGGACTAAGCCAGATCATTGCACATTCATTCTTGAGTGTTGCTCTAAGATGATTTCTGCTATGCAAAGTATCTCATAGGATGAGACATGTGGAAATTCACCCAACAAGGAAAACAAGATGTGGAAGCTGCATGGAAGTTGCCCTTCCTAAACAAAACCCACAGTTACAATTTGGCTCAATGTTTAGCACAACAATATTTATTATACCTAACATTCATACCTGTTTGAACAAAGTACATATGTTATTCCTTTACTAGGTTTTTAGTCCCATACACTAATACAAAAAAACCAGATAAAGAGTGCCAGATATAACTATAGTTTTTAAACATAAATTATTTTAAATATGTTAACAATGAATATTAAAACTAGTTTTGATCTAAATAGAAATATAATTAATAATAAAATGAAGGAGAAATATAGGAAGAGTAGAATGTAGAAAGATTAGACCTAGCCACCCATTTCAACTCCTATAAAACTTTCTGTGAGAACAAGACTGTTGATCTGCATACTGCAAAATATATCTGTCCTAATACATTCAGCACATATGAAAGGCAAGTAAGGACTTCATATTTTCAGATGAATACTTACACAGGAAAAGGTGATCAAAATGTTTGATTTACCAAGATAAAATGTATCGCATAGTGCTCATTTTCTGATTTTAGTCCTAGTACAGTAACAATGGTTTACTCTTAAAAATGAAATGAATTTGTTTTTGCAAATAAAATTATTGTACTGCTAGTCTTATTACCCATTACTCTTGAAGACCACACAGTGATCAAGTCATGTGTGTAAGTATACATACTACTATGTGATTTAAGCCCATTAACTTGTTCTAAAGATTTAATTATTCATTGCATGCTTAATTTAAACAAATACTGTACTAACAATTCCCTGATCTCTGTTAAAATGCAAAGATTTTTAAAATATAATTTTTAGAAATGTATAAAACTCAGCTTTTGGAGAGAATGTAGTTCATGATCTCCACTGGCCTTTAACTATCAACAATGTATCTAATATAGTCATCTATTCATTTAAAAAGAGCTGATTTCTTATGGTTTTCCACCTCACTCAGCATATTACAGCTCAACCCTATCCAGAATTACTTGCAAGTAAACCTTATTGGTCACATAACATACCACAAAGAAATATATGATCTCAAAAAGTAGTTCAGCTTCAAGACAATGATCATGCAAGGTTATGAAAGGCTTTGTGTATATCACATTCCAATATCTTAAAATTCTAAAATAAACGGTAGAGGTGTCAATGCTGAAGAACAATAAGTCTTATAAAGTTTGTAATGTTACACTTCTAAAAGTGATAGAATACCAGATCACCTGTTTTTCTTCATTTTGTTTTGTGTTGCATTGTTCACACACAGACACAAAAAACCCCATGGAATAATGAAAAAGTAAAATTGCAAGTCAATGAATTGGCACAATCCAGCCACAATTATGAAGATCTAGATCTCAAAATCAGTTCCAATACAAGCTGAATGGGGGGGAAAAAATCAAAATATTTTGTGTTCTTGCTATCCATGTTAGTCAAGCACTGTTGAAACTGCCCTGGCAATAAATAAAAAGGAAATGCATTGGATATAGAGATCTTTGTATCAGAGCCCTTATTTGTGTCTCCCAGGCAGGCTGGTATTAAGGGTTACTTCCCATGTACGGAGAAAACAATTTTCATGGATAACAATGATAAAACCTTATGGAATGCAGCAACAACCCAAAAAATGTATTCTCAGATGACTGCACTGGGGCCAAGTCAATATTAGTCTCAGTTCACCCACACACAGCATAGTCTAAAAATGCTGTCAGCCTGATAAGAATTTCCTGATTTATTTTGTTACATCAACTTCTTAAATCAAAGAGTAAAACAGTTCTAACTGAATTTCTAAAAGAATAAGGGGTATCTGTTGTTTAAAATGTACTCTCCATTTCTGTGCCATTACGCTTACAAAAATCATTTTCAAGAAACATTATAAAAAAATTCCAGCTGAACTGTCTTGTTAATCTGTGGCAGCAAAGGATCTTGTGGCAATAAGAGGCAAAGAACTTTTATTTTGCGTATCTCTTTGTAGATTGAGTTCCACTTCATCAGATATACAGAGTGCATCTTCAAAACTCAAATACTTATACCCGTGAGGATGGGGAGATATGTGAAATGTGATAGAAACGCAAAAGGTATCATGTATGAAGTGCTGTTGTGCTGATGGAGGACTAAGTGACAAGCAACAGACTTACAGTGCCATTTTGTGAACTTTTAGTTAAAAGCAAGCTCCCTTAAATGCTGTTAGGCTTTCATACCAAAATACTACAGAAGGTTCAATCAGGCCGTGGCTAACTAGGATGTGTTCATTATCATATAACACTATTCACCTCCAGAAAGTAATGACCTGAATTAAAAACACAAAGCAACCAACTGCAGGAGTAAAAACAAGAGTTTTGTGGAACCTGGAAAATTGCCCAATTTATTGTGGCCTATCTTTCCATCTCTTACAACTCACTTCACCAAATTCCTCCCATGAAAAGAACTTTAGACCACAAAAGCTTAAATCAAAATATAATCTGGCTGCTGTTTTTTCTTTCACAGACTATTACAGAGTTCCCTCTTCAAAGAAGAGAATGAAATTACTTAGAAGACTAACTAACACATAAAACTAACCAGGATAGCAATTTAAGGATCAGATAAAACATATGTGTGTTTACTTGGAAGTGACTACATAACACAATCCAGCATACACTGTATTGGTTGGAAGGTGCACATAAATTTGGATTTGCTAGAACATTTACCTGGCAACTTACTTAAGAATGAGTCCGTTATAAATCAGTAAGATTACTTTTCAAATAGATGCCACTGGCTATCCAGTTCTAAAAAATATCTACTGGGAAGTAAGCCTCATGAAAATGAATGGAACTTATTTCTGAATACACACTTTCAGTATCAAAGGCAAGCGTCACGGACATGATCCAGCGTTCATTCGGAATTTAGGAGAAACCATGCACGGTGCAG
The DNA here is from genome assembly GCA_037013535.1 of Intellagama lesueurii. Classification (NCBI taxonomy): domain Eukaryota; kingdom Metazoa; phylum Chordata; class Lepidosauria; order Squamata; family Agamidae; genus Intellagama; species Intellagama lesueurii. Next base: position 48,434,778 of record JBAJHW010000003.1, on the reverse strand, counting down.
AAAATGCCTGCTACCCAGAGAAACTCTTCGATTGCAACTTGGTAAGTGTCCCTCCGCTTTGGCTGCCTGCAAGGGTCCCTGGCTGGTGCACCGTGCCTCGGTGACGCAGCCCTGCTCTGGCGCCCGCTCGCGCGCTCTGCCCTTCTGCCCACCACCTGGTTTCGGCGTGAGCTTGAGACTCGCTCTGTCCCCCAAATGGCCAGGATCAGACCTCGCGCTCTTCCCCAGGAGCCTAGACGAGCGAGGCGCGCCCGGGCCCCTGACCCGCAGGAGAGACCCTGCAGCCCGGGGGGGGGGGGAGGGGGGGAAGAGAGAGAGAGACAAGTGTCCAGCGCGACCGGCTCAGCCTACCTTGCCAGGCTCTTCCAAATGTCCCGGAGGCCGTAGAGAGTCGAGAAGCCCCAGGCTCCAGGGCAGCTGCAAGGAATGCGCAAAGGCAGCGGGACTGGGCTTCTGAAAGGCTCCCACAAAAGTATCCGCAGGCACGGGATACACGTTCGCACGCGCTTTTTTTTTTTCCCGCCCTCGAATACGCGGCTTCTCCGTGCCTCTGGGAGCTGTTTCACCCAGCGAGATTTCCCCGCAGCCTCTTCGCTCGCGGACACACACTGTCAGACTCACCTCTAACATTCGCCTACTACACTGTAGCCCACCGTGGCATATTGGGGGCAGAGGTTGGAAACGTGACCCGCTATTGCCATGCTGGCTAGGGATTCTGGGAGTTGTAGTCCAAAAAGGAACGTTTCCAGGCTCTGGTTTGGGGTTGGGGGCTAACTCCAAGAAACACATCACTAAGGGCACTTCTTCCTATGTTTTAAACAGTAGCGCGCGCGGGGGGGGGGGGGGCGGGCGGCATCTGCGACTTTTCTTCTTCCGCGACCGAAGCAACCTTGAGCTGTCTCCGCTGGCCCTTCCAAGTGAAGCGACACCTCGAACCTCCTTCCTCTGTGCCGCAGACGTTCTCCCGTCCTTTCTGGCACATCACGCAGTCGACTCCTCACACCGATTCTGTGTTTATTGGCCTGTGAGTGTGACACGTGCATGGCTGGAGAGCCATGCACGTGTCACACTCACAGGCCAATAAACACAGAATAGGTGTAAGGAGCGATTACTTACACACGAAGGTGTGAGGCACCACTGGCAGGACGGAAGATAGCGAACTTCTTCGCTATTGTTAGTCCCAAAGAGGGGAGAATCACGGAATCCACGGGGCTTACATACCTTTCACAAATCCTACTTACATCTGGGACTCACAACTGGATTTAACTCAACGTGCGGGTGTGGGTGGGTGTGTTGAGAAGAGAGAACAAGAAACCGGGAGAGACTCTGTATACATTCCTAACACGTACCTATGGACTGACACTTTCATTCATGCTCGAGACATCCCATATACTTAGGCTGGTTCAGACGTGCATCAGCCACCGACAACGCTCTCGGAGGAACAGTGTGCACGCGTTCCGTGAGCCACCGATCTCAGACCAAAGACCTCACAAAGCTGGAACTTCTCAGCGGAACCTCTTGACACCCTCGCTAGTGCCTGAATGCACGTGTGAAGCAGTTCAAACGGAACACTCCTTAAGCCAGGCGAAGGTTTGTTCCCTACCCCTCGCTTCCCGTGCCGCCGCGACGCTTCCCCCGACCCGCTTCCTGCCAGCTGGCATTTCCTACCCGTCCCGCTCTTCCCACGCCCGGTTCGGCTCTTCCCGCCAGAGAAGGGAGGGCTGCCTGACCTCCCGCCAGCGGCCGCCTGCGAAGCTCTTACCTGCTGGTTCGGCGAGACCGGCGGCGCAGGAAAAGAGCACGGGCCCGGGGGACTCCTCGCCGCCGCCTCTGCCCCGGCGCTGGGCAGCTTCAGCGGGGGCGGGCGGCAAGTCGCCCGCGGCGGGTGCCTCACCACGTCCGAGCAGCTCATGGCAGCAGCCGGAGACCTGCTACTGCCCTGGTCGGGAGCGGGGCCGTCCAGCCGCAGCTGCGAGTCCCGCAGGACCCCCGGTTGCTCCCGCCGCCGCCGCCGCCGCCGGTGTTCCCGCCTTCGGCCAGCCAGGCTCGGGCGGCGGCGCCAAGTGGCAAGCGCGCCTTCATCCTCAGGAGTCGCAGCCAGCCGCCCCGGCGCTTATATAGACGCCCGACGACGGGAGCAAACCGGCGGCAGCTATGCGGGCGACATGGGGCGGAGGAGGCACCGTGGCCCCCCGGAGACAAGGCGAGGCAGGGCAGAGGCCACACGCCTCCGCCGGCCTGATTATCATACACACAAAGAGGGACCCCCGCGCTCTGCCAATGGCCAGAGGAACCGCGCTATCCCAAGTTGGGAAACTCCGCCCCGCCGCCTTCTGATTGGCGCAAAGTTTGAGTCCGGACGAGACGGCGTTGGCATGGGATTGACAGATAAAGAAGGCGTGTCGGGGGAAGAGCAGGCTCCGCCCCTTTCGGCTCGGGACGTGTCAAACTTTGGAGAACGGGTGGACCGGGGCACGTGGGAAAGGATAGCCGAACGTGGGGCAAATGCAGGCCCTTGGCGGAGGCCAGGCGCGTTCTGCAGATGCAAACTCAGCACGCTATAGGGGAGCCAGAGAGTATGGACCATAGGTTTTGCCATTAGGTATCATTTCTGCTGTGGTTAGGTGTCATCGACTCCTTTCCGCCGTGCATAGCTATGACCGGACCTTTTAAAGGTCGTCATTAAAAGTCCTGCTCAGGTCTTGTAAAGTAACAGTTATTCAGTCAACACTTCCTATATTTGGCCTTTTTCTATTCCTGCTGCCTTCTTCTTTTCCTAAAATTATTTTCTTTTCCTTTCCAGTTAGTCTTGTCTTTTGATATGTCCAAAATAGGATAGCCTCCCTGTAGTCATTTTCACTTTTAGTGGCAGTTTGGGCTTGTATTGACTTCAGACCTATTCATACTTTCTAGCCAGAGCATGTAAATACAACACAATAACTGAGAAGTAAAATTTAGGTTTTCCCCCCCCCCCAAGTCATGTGCCTTTCCTTAAATCTGAAAGTAATCGCTGGTTTACCCACCTCCCCCAAAAATCCATTTTGAATAGCCAGTAGGTACCTAGATGTAGCAACTGTTAATGGGACAAAAATGTGCAAAAAACCAGAATGAATTGGCCAAAGAACATCAGAGGCTAATTTGGTCGCAGGACATCATTGTTTAGAACTGCTTCACCCAAAGCCATCACATTAATTTTGTTTTTTTCCTCTTGTATTCATAATTTTTCAATTTTTCAAATAAGGACTCTCTCTAGAAATGCTATTACCCTAAGTGGACTATAAGTAAAATAAATAAATAACATCCAGATATCCAGCAGAAATTTAATTTAGCTAGGCATTTAATTTTTTCCATTTGTGTCAATGTGATTTAGTAATAAATTAACTTCAGTCATAAGTGTCCCCTGAAATTCTGGTATTCAGACTGTATGCAAATAAGGTTCCAAGCAAAGATGAACTTGCAATCTGTTTAAACTAAAGTTTCATGGTTTAAAATTTCATTACTTATTAATGTTATGTATCTCTTTATAGCAAAAGTGAATTAACATGAAATACTACAATCATACTGACAATAAAATGACTGTACTGCTACTGCTGGAATTGTTTCTGGTGGTACAGAGCCCAAAACCCTTTCTTCTGAGCCTTTAAAATACATATTTAAAAAGTGCTTGGAAACATCAATGGGTCCAAAACACTGCAGCCACCTCTAGGTACCCACTGGCTATTCAAAATATCTGTAAAGATTCTCAGTCATCCAGGTGAGGTTATCTGGAAGTTGAGTCATAGCAACTGGACTTTTTTCTTATTAGGTTGAAATGTTTCGCTACTCATCCAAGTAGCTTCTTCAGTCTGAGGAAAGTTGGTAGAAGACCCCTGATATATCCTTCACGTTGGTTTCACTTCCCCCTGGTCTGAATAGTCTCCTTAGATGGACAAAGGGGGGGGGGGTGAGTGAAAATCCCACTTCTGCAGTCCTTCTCACCCATTGTCATGGGTTAACAGTGGTCTTTCTGGTGGGTGTGGTCCTAATCTTTCTGGGGACGGATGAAAGGGCAGCATGATAAATAAGAGACATATTGTATCTAAGGCCTCCACCCCTGTTGAGTGAGGGATTTTTTATATGCATTGCCTCCCTGACCCCTTTCTCAAACCACCTACCCTGTTTTCCCGAAAATAAGACCTAACCTGAAAATAAGCCCTAGTATGATTTTTCAGGATGCTTGTAATATAAGCCCTACCCCAAAAATAAGCCCCAGTTAAGTGAAACCCTGCCCTCCACCATTGTGCAGCATTGTGCAGCAACCAGAAGAAGATGACATGACTGTAAAATAAAACATCTCCTGAAAATAAGCCCTAATGCATTTTTAGAGCAAAAATTAATATAAGACCCTGTCTTATTTTTGGGGAAACACGGTATCTTCTCAGTCCAAAATGAGTACATCTTGGTCATCAAATGACTGTCCTTCGTCCTTCAAATGAAGGAACACTGCTGACTGTGGTCCTGAGCCATTGTCCCTCCTGTGCTGGGCCATTCTCCTGTTTAGTGGCTGTTTGGTTTCTCCAACGTAGAGCTTAGAACACTCCTCTTTCCATTGGAACACATGTATTATATTGCTCCTGTTGTGTTTTGGTGTCCAGTCTTTTGGGTGTTTGTGGGTTCGTGGTTTTTTGTTTTTGTTTTGTTTGTTTTTTGTTAACTGGAGCTGGTTACAGGGATCACATAAGCCCCCTGTTACAGCAGCTCCACTGGCTACTGATCCACTTCCAGACTCAAAGGGCTTGGGTCCAAACTTCCAGATTCTGGACCTCCCTCCCACAGAAGGCCAGGCTGGCCCCATCTTTGCTACCCTTCTGCAAGCTGGGAAAAACCTTTCTCTTCAAGCAGGCTTTTCCTCAGTGACTGACTGTCTTGAATACAATAAACAGGATGGTTTATATTTGTTGCTTCTAAATCCACTTTTTATAATGTTTTTGTAATGCTAACATTTTTAATATAATGTTTTTGATATAATGTTATTAATTCCTCTTTAAGATTTGAATAATTTACTGTTCTAGCTTTTAATATTATGTTTTTATTCCGTAAGCTGGCTTGTGTCCTTTTTTAGGAGAAAGGCAAGGTAAAAATATTTTAAATAAATAAAAATAAATATTACCGTACCAAAAACTCTAAGAAAATGGGAAGGAGAGAGAAGAGGTTATCCAGAATAGGACACTTAGCCATGAATAACCTGTTTATCAGGTGGGCTAGCTAGGGCTCAAAGGACTAGATGTTTTGGCTAGTGCTTTGGACATGCTCCTATTCTTATGCTTTGCCCAAAGAACTATGATACAGGTCCTGATGGCTGGTTGCAGATAGATGTGCATCTGGGCTTATCTGAATGTACAAAGATCTGACATATTAGTATAGCGGAGGATGGATCATGTCCATGATTAGAGATAGAGAGGAAACATGTACATTTCCTTTCCATCTTTTAAAATAACTCTCCTTTTAAACAGAGCACAGCCCTGTTTAACACCTAATGTACCAGTTTTTTTCAAAACTACACATGGATTTCTAGCCAGTTCTGTTTTTGGTTTTTCACAGGGTTTCCCCCCCCCCCACATTTTTGGAGGTCTGGGTCCTCTCCCCCCCTTTCTGTCTTGCAGCATGAAAGACTGAGCCACAGACCTGCTAAAGCTTCCCACTATTGCCTTAGAGTTTTGTGTTCCCTAAAAGATTTCTGAAGCTTGTGGGGGAGGTTTGAATGGATACTACAGACTGTCTAGTTCAGTTATATCTTGAAACTGGTTCTCTCAGTGCTTCAATTGGGCCATTCATAATAGCACATAATGATTTATTATTGGCATTTAAACATAGGCATTTGCTGGACTCTTCTGGTAAGTTGGAAGGTGAATCAATACCAAAATGGAAAGAGAGGAAAGGAGACCATTGTGAAAGAAATTATTTGGAGAGGAAGAAAGCACTGGGCTAAGAGTGTGACTCATGGGTTTTTAACCCAGGTGAAGCAGGGAACATTTGCTAGTTATAACTAAGTACTAGTGCTACAGTTTGCTTTTCTCCTCCTACCTCCAATTTCTTTTCCTTTTGTGCTGTTTCTTCAAGTGTAAGACAGAGAGCAGGAAGAACTAAAGGTGACCTCCATTAGTCCCAACTAGAGTAAACCCATTGTATTAATGGGACATAACTGTTAACTAAATAAATTATGTTCATTTAGTAAGTCTCTACTAGCTGATCCAATAGGATTTAGCTGTATTTTATTACTTACCTACTCACTTACTTTGTATCAGAGAGTTGCACAATTTAAAATTATGGATGTATGTGAAATATAGGTAAAAATTAAAAACAAATTAAAATAATAGAAATTATTGGCTTTTGTGGTCCTAAAGGGAATATTGGGTCATTTTGCTTATCAGCAAGTTTGCAGTGCAACACTTCTGGAAGCGAAGGATTGGCCAGCTGTACGCTGTTGCCCAGAGGATGCCCGAGCATACTCGCAATGTTTTCCATTACTATTAGATTTTATAAGTCACTCTTACAACATTTGTTTCCTTGGTGAGTGGGATAAAAATGATTTAAATATCTTGGGGGGAAATCCTCATCATTCAAATCTAGCACTGAAATAAAGAATTGACAATGGTTTTTGTTTAAAAAGCAACGTATTTTCTTCATTGAACTTAGCATAAATCAAGCTTTATTTGCAACCTAATGATATCTGATCAAGTCAAAATCCAAAATGTGGGAAACTGAAAACTTGCATCACCTGTGCCATGTATCTTTCCAGATCTTCCAGATCTTCCAGATCCATCACTACACAATTCTCAAACTTTTTTATGGTAGTGGTGATTAGTAGTAATAATAAGAACATTAAGTCAACAATTGAAATGAACTCTTCCCAGGTAGGAATAAAATTAATACAATATGTGGGAGTGACTTAGTTTTAGTTGGAGTAGACCTACTGGAATCAATAAAGCATGCTAGCCATGGATATTGTCTGAATAACCAAGTCTATCTGTCATGCAATGTATACTTCCCAAAACGTCTTTGTTTTTGCTTTCCAAAGATGCTGGTGCTACATGTCTTTATGCATTTATACTAAGGTTGTATAATGTGCTTCAGAACAATTACTTCAAAGGAGAACTGTTACATTTATAAGGATGGAACTTCTGGGTTAACACAAATGGGAAAAGACACTCTTTTGTTTTTCAGCACTCAGAGTTCTGCAATTATGGTATGTAGCTTATCTGTCAAGCCAGGGCAGATATGCCCCCCAAATAAGGTGAAGATCCACCCATCCATTCATGAAAAACTAACTGGGGTGCCCATGAAGACCCACAGTGTGATTTTCATGTATGGCCATCTAGTATGTTTTATAAGTCAGAGTACCCCAAATCTATCCTCCAAATTTGGTGATAATCCATCCAGCTGTTTTCACATGATGTAGTCAGACAGACAGACAGACAGAATGTTACTTTTATATATAAATTAATAGTTTGAAGCATTTTCAACAAAGCATATGGTTTCTCACATCAGAAATAAAATAATTGTTTTTCAAAAATATTATTTGATTGCTTTGTTAATAATCTATAATTAATTTTTATTATAAAGCTAATATCTCACATTTTAGAAGCAAAGGGCAAGAGGCAGATTGGTTGATAATTATACAGAAAGGATGGATGCAGTGGAAGTTGATTCCAACAGAGACCCTGTTGTAAAGAGGAAAAGTAGTATCCTTCTGTCTCAACCCATCCTCCCCCTTTACTGTGGATCATTCTCTTGGCTCCTTTACCCATGAACTCCTAGGGTGTGATACTTTCTCCTACTGACTTCACTATCTGCCAATGCACCTATTGACTCACCATGATGTGGTTTCTGCTCTTTGCTAATCACTGAAATTGTCCTCATCTGAATCACCAACCATCTTCACCTACCAAAACTAGCCCAGAAGCCAGCCTGTCTACATCATGTATAAGTTTCAGAACCAAAAGCTAGAATGTTAAAACTTGCAAACCCACTTGTAGCGGATCCTCTTCTAGCCCATCAGCTTTTTTTGTGCGCACAGGCATGTATGCCTAGGTGTGCATATAGATCTATATATATATATGAGGAAGGAGAGAGAGAGAAAGAGAACCAAACAAGCAACAAAAGTGGTGCTAGGAGAACTGATTCTGAGATGTAAGCCACTCAATTATTTAAGCTGGGAAATTTGTGGTATCTATGCAAAATTAATTTTTCTAGGTCTTACTGTTTCAGAGATCTTTTAGGGCAAGACAACAGACTTTCAAAAACATTTATATATATATATAAATTGTATGGGCAAATATATATATTGTATGGACAGTGCTGGGGAATTAGAATGATTATTTAATTTTATTTACAGACTCTAAGATAACACAGACTTGCACAATTTACATTTGTGGGCTCTGCTAGGCATAATCCATTCCCTAAATCTGTCAAACATGGTACAGCAAGGCGAGAAAATGACTAGGACCTGTATATCTATTTTCTCAAACTCTACTTAAAATATTCTCTATTTTCTCATTTCCATTAGTCTACAGGATAGATGAGAGATGAGAGCAGTCCTTGAGTCATTTGTAAATGGAACTGATGTACTCAGACAGACAATAGCAGAATATGTTGTGTACATCATGATATTCTCTACCCTTTCCTACTGTTAAAAGTTGAGCTCTGGTCACTGAAGGAATTGAAGCTTTAGCAAACAGATTAATGCTGTGCCTTGTAAACCAACAAATACTAGCTTTTATCCAATATGCGGAGTATATTTGAAGCCACATTTGTGAGGACTCAGTCCTGCTATTTTCAAACAGATGAACAAAGTTTATAATTCTAAATGGGGTTACTAGAGAGTAAGCCCCAGGGGACAGAGTAGGAATTACTTCTGAGTAGCCATGCATTTTGTCTCCCAAATGGAAAATAACTACCAAATTAGTTGGTTTTTGTTTTAGTGCTTTCCCCTTATCATTCCAAAATTAAACCTCTCCAGGGAAAATCATTTTATGTGTTGACATTCTTCTTTTAGAATCAAATCAGGTATTCTAAAGGCCCTGTTATATGAATAGGAAACTAAAGATAAAATTCCACCCCAGATAAAAGCCATGACACTGGTCAAAGGGTTTAAAAAAACAAACAAACACCACCCACTGTCTTCTAGTGGTGGTGGGCAATCAGTATGTGAATCACATGTATATTTTGCCAATTTGTGCAAAGAGCTTGGTGACAATTTTGAGTGGGAAAGCTAGGGCTTGGAGAAGTTGCCTTTTGGACTATGACTCCCCCTAGCCAGCTTACTCAGTGGCCATGATGGCTGAGGGATTCTGGAGGTTGTACTCCCAGCAATGAAATTGACCAAGCTCTGAAAGATAACACAGAAGGAGGGAGAGATCAAACTGTCCTAGTTCTTATGCTACAGCAGCAATCCACTCTGGCTACTGGATTGTATGTGTATGTATGTTTTAAGGAAGCAACTGGTCAGATTGTGGTTTAACACACCATTTGCACAAATGGTGGTGATACAGAGACCAGAAAGAGAAGACACTGAAGCCCCAGCCAGGCTACTTCCACGAATGGTGCCGAGAGAAGAACGATGCCAACGCGCGCCACACTGTAAGTGGTAAGTGTGCACAGTTGCACACCTGGTTGCGGGGGGGAGGAGGGTTTAATCAGGCCAGCCAGCTGAATCCCCCATCTCTAATGCTAAGGTATTCAGAATCACAAAAACACATGGGGGAAATGCTGAAGGACTAAGCATGCTCAATGGGCATAGAATTAGAAGAATGAAGTTGGGATTGGCCTATAAGGTGATTGAGTCCAACCTTCTGCTCAATGCAGGGATACAAATCAAAGGATATCTGCCAGGTGGTTGTCTAAATTTCTCTTGAATGCCTCCAATACTGGAGGACTCACCACCTCTCAAGGTAATTGGTTCCACTGCCATACTGCTCTAACAGTTACTAGGTTTTTCCTGATATTCAATTGAAACCTGGCTTCCTGTAACTTGAGCCCATTGTTCTATGTCCTGCACTCAGGGATAATCAAGAACAGATCATGCCCCTCCTCTGAATGACAGTGTTTCAAGTATTTGAAAAATGCTATCATATCTCCCCTCAGGTCTTATTTTCTCAAGGCTAAACATGCCCTGTTCTTTCAGTCTTTCCTCATAGGGCTTGGTTTCCAGCCCCATAATCATCCCCTCTATCTGAACTTGTTCCAATTTGTCAGTATCCTTCTTGAAGTGTGATGTCCAGAACTGGACACAATACTCAAGATGAGGCCTAACCAGTGCTGAATAGAGGAGAACTTGTACCTAGTGGGATTTGGAGACTACACTTTTGTTAATGCAGCCTAAAATAGCATTTGCATTTTTTGTTGCCACATCACACTGTTGGCTCATACTTGTGATCTATGATCAAATGGAATGTTGGATGACTATTTCAAGGGAGAGAGAAAAATGGAAAACCATTTTGTTGCATAATCCCCTTGGTACAATCAAGCTGCATTTGAAAGGGAACACCATACTATATACATTTTAGTTTGCCCATTTCATAGCAAAACTAGGCTTTCCTCTGTGACATATATGAAATGTGGAGAGGGGAGGTCTTCCTAATTCCTGTATCCTCCACATGGTCAAAATCTATTCCAATTTTCTGAAGTTGGACTTCCGCTTGAGAAACTGAAAACAAAAGTCTCTTTGGGCATTCAGAATTTCTTGGACCCCAGATATTAATTCCAGATTATAGCTATTAGACATTCTTTTCCATAGCCAATACAACACAGTGAACAGAAAACTGGGCTTAAATTGATGTGGTCAATTAAACTTCCAACCAAGGCATGAAATTCTTGCCTTAGTTGGAAGTAAATTATTATTTCCTGGTATGTTGTAGCCTTGCTGTCAAAATCAGTGATAAGAGTTGTAAAGTGATTCTACATGAAATGAATGTAGAATCAATAGTAATGTGATAAATTGACAATTCACTGGGATAAAGCTGTAATTACTGGCACAATAATTAGCTTTCAGAGCAAATATATTACTTTTGTTAACAACACAGAATTACACATTATAATAAGATACATTATCATTCTCTCACAGGGAATTCTGAATAACTGTTAAAGAAAATAAAACAATATATATGAATTAAGCAATAGCAATGCAAAGAATATGGAATTGTCTGTATGGCTGTTCAAATGGGTTCTAATTGGATTTTAGTGGAATATTTTATATTTATATATTTATATTTTATATTTCTCCAATTTTAATTTTAATTCTATTATCTCCTATCATTTTGTCTTGGACTGGACTGGATTGAAAACTATCCATACACAGCAGGGTTTGATTAGACAATGGGGAAGATGGTATTTCACTGCTAGTATGTTCTTTCTGAAAAGGTTAGGGTTCTCCCAAGTGTTTAATTTGTATCTTGCTCCCATTAGTGTCACAGCACTACTCTGGGTGGGTTACAACTCATACAGTAAGAAATAAAGATAAAAACAGAAAGATTAAAACCAATAGCAAGAACCCTTTTATAAAAAACAGATGGCACCGCCCAGAGACCTTTGGGTAGTGTGGGCGGCATATAAGTTAAATAAATAAATAAATAAATAATACCACAGTGGATGGATGAAAAGAGGGGAGAGAAGAAGATGAGGGGAAAGAAAAAAGGGGGGAAGGTGATCAGCTGGGGTCAGTGTGGAAAGCCTCCCTGAAAAGCAATGTCTTTAATTCCTTCCTAAAAGTCCACAGGGAGGGGGCTAGGCGGAGCTTCTCCGGAATCTGGTTCCATAAAGTTGGAGCCACTGCAAAGAAGGCCCTACCTCTTGTAGAGGATTTATGAACCTCCCTTGGGGTGGCCACCTGGAAGAGCCTCAACTGGGATGATCTTGTGGGTCAGGCAGATGACATTAAGGAGAGGCGCTCCGACAAGTAACATGGGCCCAAACCGTGTAGGGCTTTGTATGTGTCAAAACCTTGACCCTGATCTGGGACACCACAGGCAACCAATGGATGCAAGCCAGAACCAGAGTGATGTGGCCAAATGTACTTGCACCAGCCACCAGTCTGGCTGCTACATTCTGGACCCACTGAAGTCTCCGATCAAGTTCAAGGGGAGCTCCACGTAGAGGGCATTGCAGTGATCAATCTGTGAGGTGACCAGGGCCTGCGCCAAAGTCCTGTGGGAATCCTTGCCTAAGTAGGGGCAAAGTTGGGCGATTAGCCTAAGCTGGTTAAAGGCTGACTTGGACACAGCTGCAATCTGGGACTCCCAAGAAATAGCCGGGTCCAAAAGAACACCCAAATCATGCACTTGGTCCCTAAACTGGAGTGGAATACCATCCAGTCTAGGGACCATCCCCCCTAACCTATTGTAGGATCCCCCCAGGAGTAAAATATTACTCTTTTTTCTTAGTAGCCATATTTTGGCTACTATCATCAGCCCTTACAAAAGTTAGGCATTAGTATAAAAATAAAATATAATGAAAGCACACAGATTTATTTACTTATGTGTGCAGCACCTTTATACTTTTAACCCATTAAATAAACCCAATTGATAGTCTTAATTAAAGCTGGCCCACTGTATCAATTGCCAAATGGTAAATCAATCCTTGTGTTAATCCTGTTCATTCAGTGTTGAATATCCTGTTGCAGGGCTCTGCCTGCCCAAGAGGAATGAAATCATCATCAGTGGCAGACTGCTGCTGATTTAAAACCTTCTTTTGATTTCAGGGAGTGTGTAACTTTTTTCTTTGCATGTGAGTCAAACAAACCCCAAAATGAATGGATCTGCTCTAGTGGGGACAACCACTGGGATTCAGGCCTAAAGACATGGAGAATAAATACTACGAAAATAATTACTTTAATATGCTGTAAAATGTAGTAAATACTAAATGGGATTTGGCTAATACCATATTGTGTGGAGAAGGGCAATCACACAAGCAGTTTTTGTGTCTGCCAACTATTCACAATATGACCTGTTACACAACCAGGGCATGGCTAGATGCATGATGGACAACTAGCAAAAGACATAGCATCTGTTGCTCAACTGCCCTTCCATGACTGTTTAACACAGCCAGATTCTGTCCATATCTTTACATTCATACAAACACTTCAGCATTGTCCTTTTTCAGAGAAATGTGGCATAAAATATATAAAACAAACAAACAAACAAGCCACCTAAATTTAATCTTCAACTTGGCAGATAAGGGCATTGCCATGTTACTGGTGCTTTTGCTCCAAACCAACCTAGGAGCAAAGCGTTTTGACTAAAAGGCAATAAATGGAGAGTTTGCTAGGTACTTGGAATCACTTTGCTTGACAATACCACCCCTCAACCAAGCTTGTACTCTCCTCTTTGGAACTTAAATAAGTACAGCTCCCACGGCTATAATATTTAGCCAGGACAAACTTGGAAGTTTTCTGCTTCTTCCCTGTTCCCATCTTTTGCAACAACCACCCTAGTGAAAATGTCTGAATTATCTGAACATGCCTAACCCATGGGCACTCTGCCTCTGTAGGATGCGATTCTGAAACCCCCTCTAGGCTCCTGGGCCATCAATGGTTCCTGTTGGTCAGTCTCCTCAAGCCACAGAGGCTCAGAATCATTATCCAAGGAGGATTCCTCCATTGGATGCAAGACAACGAGGATATTCTTGGCTGATTTCAAGGATCATGATGGAGCATAAGTGAGAAGATGCAGGTACCCAGAATGGCAACAACTGGCCCAAATGAAAGTATGATGTGTGTATTAAAGCTTCATTGAGTCCTTGCAAAAGGCACAGCAAGATAATGTAAAGTTTACAATAATCAGATCGTTGGTCTGCTATAAAAACAAAGAGTTTTCTCCTGATATAAAAGCAGTATTAATTAGTTTAAATTGGTCCTTCTAATAAATTATTATTCCTTTATGATGCCTCATCCATGCTCTCTATACAGGACCTAAAATGACATCTACAACAGTGTCTCAGCTCTCCCACCACTTCCAGCTACAGAAAAAAACAAAAGCAGAACAAAAAAGTTCCAAAACCTCAAGAAAAAGGGATGGAAGTGGAACAAACAGGAGTTCTTCTAATGCACGATGACCTACATACAGAGTTAACACAAGCAAGATGCATTAGAGAATGGAGAGGACTATTAGATCCAGCTCTCCAGATAAGAGCTGGCAGTAGGTGAGCACTGTAAGCAAAGAAAACACTTTACAGTACAAGTGGACATTTCAGGCTTTTATTGTGTCTTCTGTCTTACATAACAAAAACAGGAAAAAAAACAAATCAAAACATGAGAGACTGGAGGGTGACTGCTTGTACTGCAGGGAGCAGAAGGATCACATAGAACTGTGTTGTACCTTCACCTGTTTGAACTATGAGCTTAAAAATCCCCAAAAGACAAGGCAAAATGGAAAAGCCATCTCACACAGATGGAGTCCAGCAGATGCACCTACTTCCAAATCAGATAACCTTGGTGCTGGCCCTACACTTGGACAGAGTTAGGCAATTACCTTATTCAGTAAGGATGCAAGGATATTGATAAATCATGGGGTCCAAGTTCAAGTGTTGGGGTCCTAGACCCGAGTCCGAGTCTTGGGGTCCAAGTTCCAAGCCTTAAGTCTGCGTTGCAAGTCCCTACCTGGGGAATTCTGAGAGTTGTAGTCACAGCAGCCTCCATCTTGGACTCTCATGCACTTACGTCTAGGTTCAGGAGCTCTGGAGTAGGGAGGGTGACTGTGGGAGTGTGCTCCTCCATGTCCTCCCCACCACCTTCCCCACAGGTATGGCTTCTTGATTGCTGGAAAGGAGAGAGGGTGAGGGAGGTGTATGGGCTACAGACTTGACATGACTCAGAAAAATGGGCCAGAGTCACGAGTCTGAGTCTTTTCAAGAAAAGGCTTGAGTCGAGTCTGAGTCAAATAGCAGGTGTGACTTAAGTTGGACTCAACCACGAGTCATGAGTCCCCATCTCTGTTAGGATTGCAGTCCAATGGTTATTCTTCCTGAGCACCCTGGCTATTCCCCTGTTGGAGGACACAGCTTTGTGAGCTGCATGCCCTTGTCCTGACCCAGCTGCTGCCTTCAGGAGTGAGGAAGAATATTCTTCGATTAAAACAGGACTGCAACTCTCAACATCCCTGACCATTGGTTATTCTGGCTAGGGGAGATGTGAGATGCTGGAGGGCAACACTTTGCCATCCCCTTCTTTCAAGTAAGATTCAACTGGCAGTCCAGTCACCTTCTGTCAATGGAATGGACAAGGCACACCATCTTGGGATTTTTCATGAATAATATACCCAGAATACCAGGAGCAGATCTCTACATATATGTAGGGCCATTCAGCAAAATATCACGGGGTCTTATGCTCTGTGCTTATAAATTAAAATTAAAACCATTGGATCAGATTCTAAAGAAAATACCTTTCTGTTGACAGAGCCATTGCAACCTAAAACCATTTCCACTGACATGAATGCATTTTTACCCATAAATAAATCTACCATAAAGGTCAGATATAGGCACTTACCATCACCATGGTGCTTGTACGCTGACACATAATGTTATGAAACAGGACCAGCTTTCTAAGTGGTTTACAGGTGGTTATCAAATATAATAATATTCTATTCTAGGGGTCCTCTAGCATAAAAGCTTAAAAGATGTTGAAGTTTTATTTCTTCCTCGTATGGGGGCAGAAAAAGGGGGGGAGAAGAAGTGTGAAGTACCATCACATTAGTCTTCAGAGGCACATATATAAGATTGTACAGTATGTGATAGCAGATGAATCTGCTTGTATGGCTATTAATTTATTTTGCAATTTTGCTGCTTCTTATTCAGTTAAATAAAGCTATTCAGAGGAGGAAATGTTCCATTTTCTTTTATTTATAACAGTCTTTGAGAATACATCTTTGTACAGGAAGGAAGGAAAACACACCACTATTTTCATTTTCTTGGAAATAGCATTGCAGACAGCAAAAAACATATTTCTGGAATTACTTCTGTTGCTACCTCTCTTGCTTCTTTAACATCCTTCTTCAAAATCCACTTTTTCCATTTAGCTTTTTTGCACAATCCTGTTTCCTATGCTATACTGCATAGTCAACCCACTTCACTCCTCCTCTGCTTTATTCCTGACTCTGTTTACCTCCCACTGTCATTCATCCAGTGTTGAACTGTAGATGGTATGCTCTTCAGGGCAGAGACCTATTTGATACTTAGGTTCCTTCTTCAATGGAAAAGGTTCCCAGAGAGGCTTAATCAATAACAAGCAAGACAGTCCTCACTCTTGGGCTTGCTCTAAAAGGCATGGCACAAATGGAAGGGTGTGTATGCAGAGTCACTAATCCTTAAAGTTACAGTATTTAAAAATAGTGGGATTTTAACTTTTAACCATTTGGTTGAGCTGATGGAATGACTATTGCTGGGTGGTAGATGAGAAATATGGTGCGATCCAGCTGGTGCTTAAAAGATTCTTATCTTCAGTGCAATCTACTTTAACTCTTGGTACCTGTCCGCGAAGGCAGAATAAAGTGCTATTTTGCATTTAAATGAATCATCCCAAAAAGACTGCATGCCCTAGCTCTATACCAGTTTGGTGCAGGACAGCTCTTAAAGGCGAACGATGGATCATTTTAAGTAGAAACATAAGCAGACAAGGTCTTTTTTTCCCCATGCCAAACAGTGCTATCAGAGAACCATATGCCATAACTATATGCCAGTGTGGACTTGCTCTAAGAATGTGATCAGAGGGTGAGAAATGACCGTGTCTGATCATGCTGGAAATGGCTGCTTCATGGGGAGTGATCTCCTTTAATGCAATTTTTCCATCCCTACGGGAATCGCTCTAACCTGTCCCCAGAAAAGAGTAGCCCTGCTGCTGGACCAAAAAGGTCCAGCTTCAGCACGGGGCAGATTCAGGCTGGTTCGCAATGTTCTGGGCTTTTTGTGATAATCAGAAAAGAGCTTACACCTGACCATGACACAGGTGGTACAAAATGCAAATCACTTACAGTATCTGTCTAATTGCACCCTTGGAGACATCCAGTCTCTGAGCAGAGCCAATGACATAGCTTAGCTTCCCTACTCTCTCTGTGGCCGTCTGGGGAAATGGTTATTGTAGTCATTCTGGATTTCCCCATCTTCAGTGCTGCTCTTTTATCTTGACCAGCCCCAGATATGTTTTGTATGAGTATGGTTTTCTGCTGTCTTAATTGTTCTGACCATACCAATTTCCTTCTGCAAGGCTGTCATGCCTCCTATTACTGTACCTTGCCAGTTCCTCTTCCTTCTTTTGTCCATTCCTGTTCCTTTCTTTTTTACTTCAGCATTTTTCTCTATGTATTGCAATCATCTCCCTCCCTCTTCCTCCAAAGAGCTGAGCAGAACTGATAGGTACTCACACATGAATCAACTGGTCAGGAAAGAAACAGAAATTATAGAAATTATTTTTTTTAAAAAAAATAGAGCTGAATGTACATTAGTGTTGAAAAGAGTAGTGGAGGAAGTCTTTCATATATTCAATTCTTTAAAAAAAAAACACCCTCTGGTTTATGAATGAGGGAGATTGTGCTTCTTTATCAAGAATTCAAAAAGCCAGGAAATAGCCCAATATTGTTGCACAATATTGTGCCCACAATGCCAGCAGAAAAAAGGGATGCCAAGCTTTACAAAGCAAATGGCAGCCTGAATGTTCACAACACCAATGGCTGCAGTCAGGATAGTCTACAGGATACCTTCTTCTGCTCACTACCATTCACAAAGTGACACCACATAAGGGAAAATCCCAGAAGCTGATTCCTTTATTCATCAGTTAAACACTTCTCACCCAAACACAAAGCAATTCTTTTTCAGCAAGTGTGAATGGTAGTGAGTAGAAGAGGGTATTCAGAAGCACAATATCCCACAATAAAAAACCAGAGTTATTTTGAAGAATTAGATTTCCTGGCTTTTCAAAATGGAAATTTAAATATACATGCACTACACACAAATTTCCTTCATGTAGAATTACCCACTGGTAGAGGATTCCAGAAGATGAGCATATGATCTGTACTATGGTTACTGGGAGAAAAGAGAAGCTAGAATAGTTTTGATATGGCTGTAGTCCCTCTGTGCCAAAATATTTTGAAGGGCTGTTTTGGACTTAATGAAATGGTGAAACAAAGGTGTGAGTAGATACAACACATACAATGGAGAAACATACACACCCTTTAACCTGTTGGTTAAACTAATGTTGCCATGCCCACTCTGCAAAATGCAGACTGGAAAATTATGTTTCAATTTCCAAACCCTTTCTTTGAGTTAGACGAGCTGAGGAAGAAAAGCTATATTGGACCAAAAGCTCTACGGATGTATTGTGTGCATATTTTCCAAAAGGCGTCCCTTTGGCTTTTGAATTTTTTTTTTTAAAGGAAGAGGTTGGAGTTAGCAAACAATGTCACTCAAAACCAAGGTCAAACGCATCCATACTATGTGAAAGAGAGTGAAGAAAGACAGGGACAAAAATACTCATTTGAAATGTGGCATTGGAGGAGATCCATACAGATACCAAAGACAGCCAGAAAAGCAGAAAAGTGGGTGTTCAGTCAAGTCAAGCCTGAACTCTCACTTGAGCAAAATGAGTAACTTGAGCCTATCCTACTACACACATATGATGGAAACACAGAAGTGACAAGAATAGACTGTATTGCTGGGAAAGTGGAGTGGAGCAGTAGAAAAAGAGGAAGATTTAACATGAGATGGGTTAACTTGATAGACGAACACAGAGCTTTTAGTTTGCAGTATTTACTGAAAAAGACAATATTGCTATGAAATAGGAGGCAATAGGAAGAGTCATTTACGATAGGAAATTTTGGAAGTCAGTAACTCATATAACCACCACACATCAGAAGTTACTTGATGGCACATAGCATCTTTAGAGTTTTTTTTCTTAGTCACTAAACAATTGTATAGTGATAAGATGGCTAGAATAGGCAACCAAGCTCTGTTAATGTCAAAGTAGACTATCCCCAGCCACAAAGGAAAAAAAACACCATAATTTCACAGCCTAAATGAGTGAGCTTCTGAATATTAATTCTCTATTTTAAAAAATATCTTTTAAAATGTTTTTACACCAGAAATAAAAATTATTTTTAACGTCAATTTGGCCAGGAAGGAGTTAAAAAAATTTCTTCCTGAAAGTAATTTAATTTAATCCTGATTGGCATGTCGAAAGTTTAGACCTTGGGTCCTTCTCAAACTGAAATGATGTTTATGTTACATTTAGAATGTTGGTGTATAAGAAACCCAGAAACTTCCCCCTCTTTGAAATGACTATTTTCAACATCAGTCTTAGAGCCATGGATGCCTGGATTCCTTCCAAATGAAAAAGAGGCTGGGATTTACCATTCTCTGTAAAGATAAGCAAATTTGGTCTTTTCATTGTCTTTGATCTGTTTTAAATCTCCAGACACAGAAGGTCACCAGTGTCTGCATGGGGTATGCATGTGTAAAATACTTTTTTAAAAATCGTAACTCAAAAACAGTTTGTCCAAATGTCCCCAAACAGAGCAAGAGCAGACTATCTTTTACATCTGTGCCAAGTTTGGTGCTAATCTGAGGTCCAGTTTCAAAGTTATAATTTTTTTTATTGGGGGCCCCCTCTAGTATTTGAGTTGGCTCATGGAATGCTGTATTCTGCTGTTGCACAGTATCTATTGCTGCATGTTTGTGCAGCAATAATAAACAGACTACTGTGTTTGAGAAACAGAATCCTAGGTATAAGTAAACTAATCTGCATACTCTGGAAAGTGAGAGAAGCTCCTGCTGTGACATTTAAATACAATCAACCCTTAACCATTTTCTCTTCTAAACACAGGTGATCTATAACCACTGTCTCTAGAAATGGAATGACCTCAATCACTTTCCACCTATTCTGTGGTCATTCCCTGAATTAATAATCCTTTATGCAACATCTCTTTTCTGTACACAGTAAGAATTCAGATGCACAAATGAGCAGGAGCTTTATAAGAAGAGCTCTGTACATGTGCTCCTGTTTTGTATTTGAAATTTCCACAGGCATAGAAGTAAATCCCCACTAATCATGCAGGAGCTTTATGCACCACAGCTGTCAGGAATTATGAATCAGGAAGAATGTTTTTATTGTTAATAATATACATGATATAAAATGTCTTAATGTTCTTTGCTCACCAGAGCAAGTGAATTAGTGAAGCAAATCATGCTCAGCAAGTATATGATCTATGATGGCTGTGCATTCAATATACAGTCAACCCTCGATTTACGAACTTAATCCGTTCTGGAAGGACGTTCTTAAGTCGAAATGTTCGTAAGTCGAATCAGCATTTCCCATAGGAATGCATTGAAAACCAATTAATCCGTTCCGGCTGTTTTTGGTTCTTAGGTCGAGGGGCGGTTTGTAAGTCGAAGCATTAGTTCCCACAGGAACTAATGCAAAGCCGGTTAATCCGTTCCTACCACTAGGGGCAGATTTTTTTTCTTTTTTTCCTTTTAACCTAAGATGACTTAGGTTAAAAAAAAAGGAAAGAAAAGAGGGAGGGAAGGAGGGAACAGACACCTTTTCAACAGAACACCTTGAAAGTTCAAATTTCGCGCTTTCCCCGCCTCCCGCGCATTTTTTCCCCGGTTCGTAACTTGAAGCAAAGTTCGCAAGTCGAGGCTATATTTTTCTTTTTTTTTGTATATATATTTTATTGTGTTTTTTCTACTTTTCAATCCGTTGCAACCAGAGTGATTTATTACAATATATACCATTCATTTAATCTTATCTTATACTCTCTAACATAGTATTGATCTAATCTATTCTACTTAAGTTGATGTAGATTTCATCCATGTGTAAAGAGGTTCCCATTTATTATTATCCAGTCTGTCATTTAATGTCAAGCTTATGCTGATGATCTAGTAATAATCTTAGAAGAACCTACGACATCAATAGAAACATTAGTAGAGATAATAACGGAATATGGATATATGTCAGGTCTTAAAATAAATAAACAAAAAACAAAAATTTTGATGAAAAATATGACAAAAGAAGAAAAAGAAGAATTACGAGGCTATATTTTTCTATCAGAGCGGTTCGTAAGTTGAAATGTTCGTAACTAGGGCCGTTCGTAAGTCAAGGGTTGACTGTATAGGTAAGCCATTTATTCAGTATGCTTCCCATTTACCGCACTTTCAATCATCAAACCATTCTTTTTCTGATTCCTTTGACCCTTATCCATTTTATTTATTAGGCATACTTCTATCTCACTTCTCCAATGGCTGTCTTCCTCCTCCTCCTCCTCTATCTTCACAACAAGCCTGTGAGGTACATTGGGTGGTGAGAGTGACTAGCCCATGGTCAATTAGTGAGTTCCACGGTTCAATGGAGACTACAGCATGTGTTTCCTTAATACCAGTCCAGCAATCTAATCACTACAGCACACTGGTTCTCCATGTGAGTGCCAGCTGAATATGGTTAAATGGCAATATCTGAGTGTGGTTTGTATGTTGTGTTAGTTTATATAGATGGTTCCAGTCGTCAACATGTATCAGATTATTTTTGTATTACAACTCCCCTTCTATGTTTTTAAAGTGACTCACCTCTTTTTTTCTTCAGATTGTGCAAGGCTTTAAACAACAGATTTATAGCCCTCTGAAATGCTGTGCTAGTGCCACATCCTGATGTTTTGGCACCAGAGCAAAACCACAGGTCAGGCATTATTTTGAATGCAATTGTTCTCTCCTGATTCCCTTTCTTCTTTCACACATATATGGGATGGGGCAATTAGCCTCAAGGGCATAGTAGATAGGACATAAGGTAATCTATGATTTTGAAAGGTACAAACAGCCAGAAGAAGTCAGAACATGATGGTGGGGCAATGGGGTTAACTCTACTACAGTCTCATTTCCCCCATTTTTCCAAACTACATTCTATTATTTTCCCCTGAAGAATTGATAGTTGCACTAAGGAGGAATAGAGAAGTTAGATTGGGCAAGCTAGTTTAACAAGAAATATATGTCTGATCTAACGGAAGGAGCATCCCACTTTTACCTGAGAGCTGATCAAGTATTCTTCAATTTCATTTCTTGTTTTACCTCATTCCTTGGTACAGAATGAATATACCAATGCTTCTCACAAACTTATAAGGCATATCGGAGGCCCTGGAGATTTCTGGATCCAATATGTTGTTGGTTAATTGGATTGACTGCTTAAAATACTATAATTGCATTCTCTCGCCAAAGGCTTTCTAATACCTTGATGATGTTACTTCTAGAAATAATGCTCGAGGTGCCTAAATATGGAGATGACACCCTTGAGTTATTACATAGCTTAAAGAGTTGAGCATATGTTCGAAAAATTTTCAAATTCACACTTGATCACCTCAGTATTTCTGTGGATCATGACAAAGGTATAGAAGAAGAAAAATGAATATGACACTTATATTGTGTGAAGCTGAATAACAGCAACATGGTTTTTGATCATACAGTAGGATCCAACAGTTTTGCAGCTTTTAATGGAAATGAGTTAGATATTGCCATTTGGCACAATAGAATAATGATGTCACATAAATGTTAAGAGAAAATATATCATTGTTGTACGGCTGATTTTCATCTCAAAGCTTCACCATAGCCACACACTTTAAAAACTATTATGATCTTATCGAACAGTTAATGCAAACGCAATGCTGTATGTATTCTGGGTCAGCTCAAGTGGTAGAATGGGGTGTGTAATAACAGAGCTTGGTATACTTAGGAGGAATTCAAAGTGGTTGAACAAGCAAGCCGGTTTTGCCTGAGAAGCTGTCTGTTGGCCCTTGTCAAGCTATCAAAGACAAAGAAGATGGCATGTACTTCAGTCCATCCATCATCCAGACTTGTATCTTGCAATGAGGAGCATGGCAAGATGTGTAAGGGCTGATGGTATATCCACGTCTCACACAGAATTAACTGTTTCTAAGGCATGGCCATTGACAAAATCCACTGGCCATTTTCAGCACCACTTTGAATGCATTGGGCTCATGCTTCAGATAACTGAGCTTGAAAAGGATGACATTCTCTTTACTATTCTTCAGCATCTGTTTTCATTGCAAAAAGGGTAAAGAATACAATCATGAAAGCTAACACCATTTTTCCCTTTAATGTTATGGTTCGCATTCAATTATATAACTCACATTTTAAAATGCTATGAAAACCTCCCCTTTAGTCATTCCATTTTCATTCACATTTTAAAGCATGCAAGGAAAGAATCTGGTATAAATAAAAAGCAGTTTCAAACACACTGAGAAGTGGAAAAAATCCTTTGTGACTAAATCGATAAGATAGCGATTTAGGATACATGTTGGACCATATGGGAAAGGAAGAACACAGTTTTCTGGCGTATCCAAGGTGTTAATTTCCAGTTTTCAACTACCCAGCTGTTGTCTCAACCAAAAGCAAACTTGCTAGTTCTGGGCCAAAATGTGAAGCAGGATTTTTGTTCTTCAACCCTCTTAGCAGCCACAGCAGAAGTGCAGGGAGGGAGTTTACAGCTGCTCTTGAAATTGTACTACTACAACAAAGCAGTTTCATTCCCTAGAATGACAGCTATTGCTTTGGTATGTTTATTTAATTTATTTATATATTTATGAATATGTAGACACTAGCTTTGTTTAAAAATCCCAAAGCAGTTTACATGAAGAGCAGCAAGAGTCAATAAAATTCATTTGTGAAATAATAAAGCAAAAGCCTTTGACTGTGTGGACCACAGCAAACTATGGCAAGTTCTTAAAGAAATGGGAGTGCCTGACCACCTTATCCATCTCCTGAGAAATCTATATGTGGGACAGGAAGCAACAGTTAGAACTGGATATGGAACAACTGATTGGTTCAAAATTGGGAAAGGAGTACGACAAGGCTGTATATTGTCTCCCTGCTTATTTAACTTATATGCAGAATACATCATGCGGAAGGCTGGACTGGAGGAATCCCAAACTGGAATTAAGATTGCCGGAAGAAATATCAACAACCTCAGATATGCAGATGATACCACTCTGATGGCAGAAAGTGAGGAGGAATTAAAGAACCTCTTAATGAGAGTGAAAGAGGAGAGCGCAAAAAATGGTCTGAAGCTCAACATCAAAAAAACTAAGATCATGGCCACGGGCCCCATCACCTCCTGGCAAATAGAAGGGGAAGATATGGAGGCAGTGACAGAGTTTACCTTCCTGGGCTCCACGATCACTGCAGATGGTGACAGCAGCCACGATATTAAAAGATGCCTGCTTCTTGGGAGGAAAGCGATGAGAAACCTAGACAGCATCTTAAAAAGCAGAGACATCACCTTGCCGACAAAGGTCCGCATAGTCAAAGCGATGGTTTTTCCAGTAGTGATGTATGGAAGTGAGAGCTGGACCATAAAGAAGGCTGACCGCCGAAGAATTGATGCTTTTGAATTGTGGTGCTGGAGGAGACTCTTGAGAGTCCCCTGGACTGCAAGGAGAACAAACCTATCCATTTTGAAGGAAATCAACCCTGAGTGTTCACTGGAAGGACAGATCCTGAAGCTGAGGCTCCAATACTTTGGCCATCTCATGAGAAGAGAAGACACCCTGGAGAAGACCCTGATGTTGGGAAAGTGTGAAGGCAAGAGGAGAAGGGGACGACAGAGGACGAGATGGTTGGACAGTGTCATCGAAGCAACCAACATGAATTTGACCCAACTTCGGGAGGCAGTGGAAGACAGGAGGGCCTGGCGTGCTCTGGTCCATGGGGTCATGAAGAGTCGGACACGACTAAACGACTAAACAACAACAAAACCATGAACATTGCTTTTATTGAAGATAATTTATTCAGATTTTAGCAATTGACAAAGCTTAATAATCAGGAAAGAGATCAGGAAAATATATAGACAAATGAATGATGTTTCAGGTGATGACAGAAACACCCCACACCGACAAACTATCAAATTCCAAAGGGCAGATAACTCCATATAGTAGGCACCAAAATAGGGAAGGGCTGTTCCACACTGTGACTAAATGAATACTGTATCATTAGCTTGCAGTATGATAAGCAGGGCCTCCTCAGATAGACCCAGGGCATAAAGACCAGACCAGGCTATGTGGAAATAGGCGCTCTCTTAGCTAATTTGGTGCTGAGCTGTTACAGGGTCTTTTAAACCAAAAGTAAACGGGTCTGGTACATGGCAGATCTCTCAGTACATGAATCATATATGCATGTCAAGGGGCTCTGCTAAGTACCACAGCTGATGCCTTTGGCACTAGCTGCAACTTCCAAACCTAACTCAATGGTAACCTCATATAAATGGTGTGACAATAATCCAATCCTGAGATTACTAACGCATGGCAAGTTTTAGCCAGGTTATCTGTATCCATGAACGGCTGTAGTACCCTACTAGGTATATCTGGCAGTAGGCCCTCTTTGCCACCAAGGCCATTCGAGCCACCCTCTCATTACACAGAATTTTAAAAAGCATTCACAGACTACAGACTTCCTCCTGTACAGGGTCAGAAGAGACCCTCTCATCTAGGGCAGGTGGATTACTTGTCTCCCAAAACTGGGAACCATCCACCCGCACAGCGGCCATCTTTCCTGCATTCAATTTCACTTAATTAGTCTTGATCCAACTCACCACTATATTCAGGCAACAGTCTATGTATCATCTGGACCTTGAAAATATCTCACCTTAATTCCCTAATTACAACATGTAAGGGCTTTACATATAGGTTTTTTAAAATCTCTTGAGGATAAATTTATGCATCATGGCTCAACACAGTGCAATTGCCAGAGTAAGGAGTGCACTCCTCCACTTGTGCTCTCTAGGTCTGACTGTCTCAGTGGGTGGGTGGGTGTGACACAGTAAGTGCATGTATACTTTCTCCAGTTTTGTTTTTATGATAAAAAATTAAATAAAAAATATTTTTTAAAGGACTGGATGTGCAGGTGAGAATGAAACCATAGCAATACAACGTCCCCTGCCCTATCCTCATGGAATTGAGGAGGGTTATCACTGACAGTGGTGGTGGAGGAGACTCTTGTGGTGCTGGAGGAGACTCTTGAGAGTCCCCTGGACTGCAAAGAGAACAAACCTATCCATTCTGAAGGAAATCAACCCTGAGTGCTCACTGGAAGGACAGATCCTGAAGCTGAGGCTCCAATACTTTGGCCATCTCATGAGAAGAGAAGACTCCCTGGAAAAGACCCTGATGTTGGGAAAGTGTGAAGGCAAGAGGAGAAGGGGACGACAGAGGATGAGATGGATGGCCAGTGTCATCGATGCGACCAACACGAATTTGACCAAACTCCAGGAGGCAGTGGAAGACAGGAGGGCCTGGCGTGCTCTGGTCCATGGGGTCACGAAGAGTCGGACATGACTTAATGACTAAACAACAAATCACTGAAAGTGTAGGGAGACATTGAATCTACATTGTTCCTGTCCACTTCTCAATGAAATTTATCCTTCAGGCCAACACACACTAATTATACTCCAAAACTAGGACTGAACACAGAGTGGAATGAGTGTAGATATTATGTATCCTCTGCAGTTGTAAGATACCATAGTATCTTACTGGCAGTAGCCCCCCCCCCCCTTACAACTGGCAGTTGTAAGATACCATAGTATCTTACTCCCAAAGGCAGAATTTGCAGCTGGGTGGTAGGTGTTATGAACCTCTGAGTAAAGAGAGGGCTTTTCCAAGAATGGCAGGAATTTAAAAGTTCCTGCTTCAATCCCTGGGTCTAGCAGACATGCCCGCAACTGGAATGCAACCAGTCTCACTGCAAATGAGTTGAGTGTCTTCCACAATCAAAGCAGGAAGTCTTTAATCAGCCATAGTCCCCCTCTGCCAGTGACCTTATCATCTTTACTCAGGCATAATTTACTCAACAGAATTTTGCTCATTGATTAGTAATGTTACTGTTATGTGTTAGTTCTACATTCTTACTTTGGGGGTCATGTTCAGAGGTGTTTTGGCCATTTATGCCACATATCTATCTATCTATCTATCTATCTATCTATCTATCTATCTATCTATCTATCTATCTATCTATCTATCTATCTATCTATCTATCTATCTATCTATCTATTATCTAAAATAATAATATTTTAAAATAATTTAAAGTAACTGGTTAGCAGAGTGTTACAGAATGAGACACTTTTAGAATGAAAAATGTCTACAAATTATTTTAAAAATAATTTAAAAAGTAACTAATGACTGTTAAAAAGTAACATTCCAAGCTCTGTTACATTCACCTGATCAACTGTGTTTATGGCTAGAAGAGGTTAAAATAGCATACAGTTACTTGCACCGCTTCAAGTGTCTTGTCCTCTCCTCAGGCTCCATCGATACTGAATCCCAATTCTGGGAGAAAAGTAGTATATAAGCTAAACTAAGCTAAACTATGCTGATTCTGGAAATTGAACAAGATGGTGCATCTAGAATTATCTCAACTTGGTGCCAAAATTGCTGTGGAGACAAGGTGCTTCATCCTCAAAATGCTAGGCAGATTTATCACAGCCTTCAAGAATATCAATATGTTATTTGTTGGGGGAGTTTAGCTAAATTGCAATACTTATGCTTGACAACAGTTATGCAGGCATCAAAGTAAACTTTTGTTTCTGCTTTCCAGAGCATGTAGTGGGCAAAATTATGTGCTCTCACATGCATTTGTTCATCTTAACGGTGAGTTTTATGCTAAATTCTTAACACTTGAATCTCTGTGAAAGACCATAGACCCACCTCAGCCCTCAGAAAGCCACCATGTGCCCATCTCACCTCACTGTTCCACTGTGAGACATGGCCTTTGCCAAGTTATACTGGAAACACCTCCAGAGTACTCAAGAGTCCATAGTTTCCAGTATGGACTATTCTAAACAGCCTGTTAGTCCTCCAGCATAGGGGGAGGAGATGCTTGATCAAATCCTACGTTTTGTTGAATAAACTTCTAAATCTATCTTCAGTATTCCCTTTAAAATTTGGTGTTTTAAGATTTCCTCACCTATGCTAGGGGTAAAATCCAGATATTATACTGTGCAGTCTTGAAATATATAGTTTGAGTAAGCAAGCCATGGTCTTGAGAAGATGACAGGGGCAAACAGGAAGAATGTTCTCCATACAAGTGAAGAAAGCATTCAGGATAATAATGTTGCTGTGTTTCAGGGCACTGGCTGAAATCAGAGTTGATGGTTGACGTAGAAATATTGATCTGCCACAAGCCAACTGTGATAGGAACTCAGAAGTCATAGTTCTTACTTGTAGCACAATATCAAATATTCTTGTTTCTCTTCCAAGGATGGTGCAGAAACCACAGTGACCAACACCACTTTCATCTGCTGTTTTGAAACTATCACCTCTACTTTGGCATGTTGGTGGATATTGACTTTGGCAAGTTTATGCATCTTTTTCACTAAGCATGTTGGTTGTCCTACTGATGAAAAAGCTCAACCTCCTACCTTAACTGTGCATCACTGATACTCCTCATAAACAGAAGCAAACAAGCAAAGATATGAGTCACAAAACCATGCCATACATTTGGACATGCAGTATCTAGTTTTGGGGGTCAGAGGGATGGAATCATAAACATTACTGAAACAAGTATCTACATACATAATACCAGCTTCTAACAATTCAGATGCAGAGTCCAAGAAATTTAGATATTTTTGTACAGTCTCTTTTAACAAGTTGAATTTTATAAGTCTTCTCATATTAACAACATGCACATTTTCCTATACAATCATGAATCATAATGAACTTGCAAAATGTGTGGACATTTGGTTGTAGGTGGGCCTCCATTCCACTGGTATTCTGGACAGCCAGAATGGCTGAGTAGCATCCAGATGGTGGACAGCTTGAGACACCCAGTCAAAAGGCAACCACATTGGCAGGGAAAAAATGAGGTCCTTGTGCCAATCATTAACTATTTCATCTCTTTTCAGAAAGTAGGTAGAAATGGGATTATATCTATGCATCTTTCATTCATTCATCTGAAAAATACTCCTCTGCACATTACATTGCACTCCTTAACTGTCTTGGCTGTTATCACAGTCAAATATTTTGAGCAGACCTGAGGTTGTACAAGTCCAAAGTATGTGAAAGCCACAACTAAAATTGTGCAAAAGTTAGAGAACTGCCATTCTTTTTGGTAGAGAACTCTAGGAGGGGGCCGAGGATTGTAATGTCAACTGTGATTTGGGAAAGACTCAACCCCATGTCCCAAGCATGGAATGGCTATTAGTTAGGGGCAGGGCTTCCAGCAGAGGCACTGGAGGGACTTCTCACTTATTTCTGCCCAGATTGGGTTGAGGCTGGCTACCTTGACAGTACTTTTGGTTGTTGTGATACAACAGCCAAGAATGGAGGCCAAAGCAATTATCACAATCATGTTCAGACTTGCACTGGGACCAGTCATACTTTCCCAGATTGTACTCCCAGCAAACTCTGTGGGTGGTCCTCTTCCTGCCCATCCACTTGGATAATTTTCCTCCTTATGCCTCACCATGGATGTGCAGGCCTCCTACAATCTGCCAAAGTTCAGCACTGAGAAAGTCCTGTTAAGTTTTCTCATTGTTATATGCCCTTTTATGGAACACCTCATACTATTCCATGGCAGCTGCATCCTTGGTCAGTACAGGAGCCTTTAACACATGGCTCAAGTGTAGTCAGCTTCCAGCCCCTCTCCAGGTATGCAGCCTGGACATTCATTAGTTTACCAGCCAAAGTTCTCTTTTTTTTGTGACCCTTGCCAATGTTACATTTTATCTCCCCTTTTTGTCATGCATGTCAGCAGCTCTCATCAGCTTCCAGCTGCTACCAGGTATGCTCTCAGAGCACATGCATGAATTCACACATGTTCAGAGACACACCCATAAGGGATCTTTGAACTATGGCAATAGTGCACCTTGACACAGAAAGGGCTGAGTATACCACACTCACAAAGAACTATTCATAAGGGGAATTTTATTGAACCCCCCAAAATTAAAATATAGCACACATTCACAATAAAATATATAACTAATATGGGGAAATGCAGAAGCAAAAGAAGCAAACTTGCATGACTAAGGGGCTTCTGAGATTCAGGTTGCTCTGTAAAGTTCTGCAGCATCTGAGTAGACTATTTGCAGAGCTGCTACAAGGATAAGAAGAGGGAAGGAAGGAAGGATCTTTCCCTAACACACACACATGAAAGTGGGGGTAGATTGGGAAGTCACCAACATATGGGGAACATACTTCGAAAATATAGATAAGGGGTGACAAAGTTACCTCTCCTTAGTTTCATTAGACTGTCTTGGAGCTAGGGAGCTTTGGAACAATGTAAGGGAATTACAGAGGCCCTAGGCCAGAAACCAGGCATTCAACAGAGCAACATAGGCTCGCAGGATCTTAATCTTTGCCCACTGGACCAATCCTATCTGATGGTCCAGAGACAATGCATAGGAAGAAGAAGAAGGGTGATTCTATTTACAAAATTGCAGACCATTCTAGGGCATTTGTTCTCCCAGACCTTCAGACAATTCTTGTAGCATAAAAGTAAAAAAGGGTGATCTAATCCATATGACCTCTCTACAGGAGGACTATCCTATGAGATGACTCTTTGACTGGGGTATTCATGTCTTCTATGTAATTTTGATAGGGATCGTTAAGAGCTATATTGCTGTAATTTCTTCTTGGGGACTTGTCTCACATTGAGACCTGAAGCTATTTCTTCCCAGCCAATGTTCTTAAGCTATCCTTGTCCTTGGCCTAACAAGTCTTCCAGTTACTACCGTCTGTGGCATGCACATATATGTCTTGGCAAAAATGAGATTCTGCAGGGATATTGTACAAATCTGGCCAGTTTGATAACACAGCTTCAATGGGGGTGGGGTGGGGAATCACATAATGTCCATCAATGCCTTCTCTTTCACTTTACTGGCAAGGCATATCCTGAAGGGAAAGGGAGTTCTCATTATTCAGGTATTAAAAAACCATCAGGACAGCACAAGGGGGATGATCTACTTCTTAAGCCATCTCTGAGCCTGCTCTGGTTTGTAGTTTTAGAAGAGGCAGCTGTGTAAGTCTGTGCTAGCATATCAGGCAAAAATAAAAATTAAAAATAAAGAAGACAAAGACATTGTGGCACCTTAAAGACAAACTGCTATATTTTAATGTGAACATTCATGGAGAAATCCGCATTCTCAGACATAAGAGTGGGACACTCTGGTTTGGTCTCTCTTCTTTCCTCTTAATTGCCCATGCCAGTACTTCTGGCACACATGCTGTTGCCATTCAGTAATCTTGAGTGATCAGCCTCCCTGCCCCTTTCCTGCCAGATGAAGAGTCACTTGAGTTTCTGCTGCTGCCAGACTTGAATCCTTCTCTTCTTCTTTGAGATGCCCTCAGCCACTTGTTCTAGTTATTGTAGCCTTCTAGCGGGGAAAGTAGGAGGATCTGTCTTCTTGGTCTTCTTAGGATGACTGGATCAGTCAGACTCCACATCACTTGTTGGTGATCTTCTCTTTAATCAGAGTTGGGGCTCTGCACACCTTGGTGGAGACCATGCCTGAGGAGGTTTGGGTGGTGAGTTTGCTGTGGGTGCAGCAGGTCAGGTTCACAGTTGTTCAACTGTCCTGTAATTTCAGCTCCTGGCAGGCAGAGGGACCACTCAGCTTCCTCTGACATCACTGCTTTAGGCTTGGGATCATCCCAGTAGTGGTCTCCTTGTTTGCCTCCTTTCTGGTCAGGTCATATCCTTGCCCTTCACCTGACTGGCCATTTTCACTGCCACTCTTCTGCTCTGTCAGCTTGGTGATCTTTGTCTTCCTTGACTTTTCCTTTTGACGTTCTAGGGAAGGCATTCTAGCAGCTGAGAAGTAATTACATGTTCCCTATACAGACTAGAGTAAAAACTGCCTAATTCACATGTCCTATTGCTTGCATCTGATTGGTCAACCAGAGGCAAATTATCCCATGATAGACTCACTGGTTCCTGAGATGGAACACAACTCCTTCTGCAGAAGATGCTGCAAGACTGCAAATTGAGACAATGGTAAGTCAGGAGGGGGGGCTGCATGACATGACATGTGTCAACTAGCTTACCTAGTGCCAGAATAGTTGTTTTACCAGCAGCAGTAGTGTGAATGGCTGGTATTTTATTTATTTATTTTATTAGATTTATACCCCACCCATCTAGACAGATAGTCTACTCTGGTAGACTGGTATTGATATTGCACTTGTCCTTGACAATACTTTCTGCATTTGATTTCTCTCTGAATTTACAGTGGTACCTCGGTTTACGAACGCCTCAGTTAACGTAATTTTCGGTTTACGAAGCAAAATCCATTGAAAACAATGCCTTGGTTTACGTTTTTCTTTTCGGAGTACGAAGAAAGTTTCCCCAGGATGTAATGTGCCTGGAGGTTTATAGCACTGCCCCCGTTCCTAACCCAATCCGTGTTTCAGTTTATTAATTTTTCGCATAACGTAATGTCCCATAGAACGCATTACATTCGTAAACCGAGGTACACTTGTATATCATCTCATGCCTCACTTAGTGCATTGTAAATGTATTT
The DNA here is from genome assembly GCA_037013535.1 of Intellagama lesueurii. NCBI lineage: Eukaryota > Metazoa > Chordata > Lepidosauria > Squamata > Agamidae > Intellagama > Intellagama lesueurii. The sequence continues at coordinate 48,402,257 of JBAJHW010000003.1, read as the reverse complement.
GAAATTCTGGATTACCACTGCCTTGAAAAATTTGCCTGTAGTCCATGAACATTCATGCCATAATTAATGGGTGAGTTTTTAATGTGCTGCAGGACTTCATGTTGCATTTGTACCCAAGCGGTACCCTTTCAGACTGATTGTATATCAGGAGAATAATGTAGGGTTCATATCAAGATGAAAGGAAAGGATTTCTTTTCAGTGCTGTAATTCATTCAGGAACACACCTGTTCTTGCCAATATTCTTTTGCACAGTTTTAACACCCTTGTTCACTCACTCATCACTCAGCCCAGCACTAGGTTGTGCAATATGTGTCACATATTTATTAATAATAAGCACATGAGGGTTGAAAGAATTCAAAATAATTTTAACACTGTTTTTCTGGGCCAGGAATATGCATTTGGAAAACAAAACCAACATGGATCATTTGTTGCACATTTGCAGTTTATTAAAAGTCACTTTGGAATAAATCTGCTTTTGGTGCATGCCTTTTAGAAAACAAATGCAAATTTTGCCTCATTTCCTGCTCTAATCATACACATGCAGCCACTTAGATGTGCAACAAGGAAATTCCTTTCAATTGAGTATAAAAATGACAGATGCGAATACCAGCAAGCTTAAGAAGAGAACAAATAAAGCTACAAGTAGGCTTATTTAATACTGTTCTCACAAATCCTTACTCAAATATATTTAACACTGTATTTGCTGACTATTTTGGTATGTGGGAATTACAATCAAGCAGCAGGAAGGTAAGGAGGGTATGCAGTAATGTGTTCCAAGGAACTGTGGTGATTCTGGATGTCCTATATGGAGTCATGTGACAGCCATTCAAGCTATGTTACATTCATCCTTTCTAGGACTGTAGGTAGGGTGGCCATTTACACATCACCAAAAGGGAGCATGTTTCAATGGAAAGGAGGACAAAAGAGGGAACTGATTTGTGTAAAACCACATGTTCTAATTTATATGTGCCCATGAAAAATTAGAAACAATGTCTCTAATAAAAACAGTACCATGCACCTTACCTAAGCAGGGAGGACAGTGAACAGATTATTTGTGTACCTGTGGACAGGCAAATTAAAGTTCTTTCACTCGTATGGTTCTTTACATGAGAGTTGGACTGGACAACATATCAAGTGAAGGATACATTCAAAAGAAGGTTTGCCTTGTGGTAGCCCAAAAAAGAGTACATGTGACTACCCTACTTGTAGGAGAACTACACAAGGAGAGTGACATTCCCCCTGTCACACAGATGGCATATTTGTGCAGAAGTTGGTGGTGATAGTCACCTATATGATGAGACATTTATCGTATTTTTACTCCCTCAGATTTTTGGCTGACTACAGAGTGAGGTACAATTCTGCTGCACACTATAGCAGTTCTCCATGCAACTGTGTGTACAATAATTTATTATTGATAGATGGTTTATTGTATTCTTCTAATATTGGCTGCTTTGAGTCTGCATATGGGAGAAACATAGTATATAAATCAAATCAATAAAGAGTTGAGTATGGGCTCCTGTTTCAGTTGATTTGCATTTGTTTTGTATGTGAGGAAGCTGAGTTGTCACTAAATCCCCTATAAACCAAAGGCACCATTTAGGGATCACAATCCATTGCCACCCCCCACATTCCACACCAGATGGTGCTTGTTCCTTTGTCTCTTTATTATTAAATGTGAACAGTAATTGCAATATATGTTTTTGAAATTTTATCTTAAACATAAGCCAACACTAACTCTTTTGAGTTGTTTCCAAAATTCATCACATACATAATCTCTTCTCCTTTTTCGTGACTGAAATCTGTGATGGATATTGTTGTTGTTATGTGCCATCAAGTTGTCTTCACCCTATGATGACCCTATGAATGAGTGATCTCCAAAATGTCCTGTTCTCAACAGCGCTGCAGATGTTCCTTTAGGGAGTTAATTCATCTCATCTTTGGCCTACCTGCTGCCTTCAGCTTATCCCAGCATTATTGTTTTTTCCAGCAAATCTTCCTTCTCATGATGTGCCCAAAGAAGGCCATCCCCGGTTTCATCATTTTTGCTTCCAGAGAAAGTTAAGGCTTGATTTGATCTACGACTCTATAGTTTGTCTTTCTGGCAGTCAAGGGTATCTGCAAAGCTCTCCTCTAGCACCATATTTCAAGTGAATAAATTTTCTTCCTATCAGATTTCTTCACTGTCCAGCTTTCACACCCATCCATAGCAATTGGGAACACAATAATGTGGATGATCTTGGGCCTTAGTTTCCTGAGACACATCCTTACACTTGATTATCTTTTCTAATTCCTTTATTACTGCCCTTCCAAGTCTCAATCTTCTTCTGATTTCATGGGTCTCCCTTTGGATTGATGACTGAGTTAAGGTATACAGAATCTTTAACCATTTCAATTTCTTCAACATTAAAATTGTGCAGTTCTTCCGTACTCATCATTTTTGTCTTCTTAATGTTCAGCTGATGCCCTGCTTTGGCACTTTCTTATTTTACTTGCATCAGAAGTTGTTTCAAGTCATTGCTGCTTTCTGCCAGTAAGATGGTATCATGTGCATATTTTGAATTATTGATGCTTTTTCCACCAGTTTTCACCCCGTCATCTTCTGAATCTAGTCCAGCTTTCCATATGATATAGTCTATGTATCGATTGAATGGACATGGAAATAAAATACATCCTTGTTTGACACCTTTGCCTATAGGAAACCATTCTGTCTCTCCATATTCTGACCTAACAGTAGCTTCTTTTTCATAATACAAGTTGTGCATCAGGACAATCGAGTGGTGTGGCACACTCATTTCTTTCAGAATAATCCATAGCTTCTCATGATCTACACAATCAAAGGCTTTGATGTAGTCTATAAAACATGGACTGATCTTCTTCTGATACACTTTAGTGCATTCCACTAGCCAACAGATACCTGTAATATGATCTTGAATGCCTCTTCCTTTTCAGAATCCAGCTTGAATATAAGGCATTTCTTGTTCCATATAAGGTGAAAGTCTCTGTTGCAACACTTTAAGCATCACTTTGCATGGGAAATTAGAATGATGGTCTTATAATTACTACACTCCTTGACATCTCCTTCTTGGGGATTGGAATATATATTGAACTTTGCCAGTCTGTAGGACATTGTTTTGTTTTCCATATCATTTGGCATATTCTTGTTAGGATGCTGACAGATTCCATCTCTGTGGCTTGAAACAGTTCTATCGATATTCCATCCAGCCCTGGTGATTTATTTCTTCCCAGGGCTTTCAGAGCAGTTTTCACTTCATTTTCCAGAACTGCAGGTTCTTTGTCATAGGATTCCTCTTCAAGTGAGTCTGTCATCCTTTTACGTCTTATGCATAGGTCTTCAGTGTACTGTTTCCACCTTTTCTTTATTTTCTCCTGATCAGATAGTGTGCTTCCCTGTTGGTCTTTAAGCATTACTAATCTAGGCTTAAATTTTCCCTTTGATTTCTTGATTCTTCTGAAAGAGATATCTTGTTTTTACTCTTTTATTCTTCTCTTCTGTTTCTTTGACCATTATAATAGTTCTCTTTGTCTCTATGTAAGAGTCACGGAAAAGCTGCATTCATGATTCTGACTTCTGTCACAATTTACTTGTGCTTCTAACCTGTCCTTTACAATTTTATATGTTTCTTCAGTCATCCATCTAGATTTTTCTTCCCCCCCCCCAACCCCAGGAATTGTCTTTTTGTATCTTCCCTAATGATACCTCTGGTTTCAATCCACCCTTGTTTTGGTTTATAATCAATTGATTTTAGTAATGCAAATCTTTATGGGGACTTTAAATTCCTCACAAATGTTGTTAAAATTATATTTGACACAATTCTTTTAGCATTTCTTCCCCCCCCCCCCCAGCTTTACTCTAATGTTGGATATTAATAGTTTATTATCAGTACCACAATCTGCTCCTGGTCCTGTTTTGGCAGAGAGGGTATATTCTCCATTGTCTCCTTCCAATTACATAGTCTATTTGAATTCTATATTGGTCATCTGATGATGACCACATGCACAGTCGTCTGTTTGCATGTATTCATAATAACAGGTTGTCCTACAAGTCATTCTCTTGCTTCATTTCTGAAGATTAGGCCAACATTTCTAACCACGTTTTCCTGTTGCCTACTATTATAAGCATGTCTTGTTTTGACATGTGATCAATTTTCTCCTGAATGCTTTCATAAACACTTTCAATTTCATCTTCTTCAGCATTGGTATTTGGAGGATATCCTTGAATTATGGTTAGGTTGATAGGTTTCCCCAGACATTTGATGGATTTTATTTGTTTAGACCTTGCATTATAACCGCTAACTGCCTATGCTACGTCTTGCCTCAGTATTAGAGCCATTCTGTTTCTCCTAAATTTGTCATTTCCAGAGTAAAACATTTTATAGTCTGACTGAAACTGTCCCATTCCAGTCCACTTTAGTTCACCAGCACCAAGCACACCCATGGTTAAATGCTTTCTTGCTTGACAGTTTCTAAATTACCTGAATTCATACTTCTCACATTCAATGTGTGTGTTGCACAGCATTGAACTTTCCTTTCACTTCTGTGTGGTCAGCCACTAGACATCCTTTCAGCTTTAATCTAGTTGCATCATTAGTGACAGAGCTACTTATGTCATATTAAATTTTATTTAAATTATTGGATGTATGTGTGTGCATGTGCATGCATTTGTCTCTGTATGTACACCTATCTAAATATTCACATGCTCCCTTTTCACTGAGTAGCTTTCCTTTGTCCTTTTTCCTTCAGATCTCTTTTCAAGGTGTACACATTTAATAAAAGCTGTAGTCAATCCCCATATGCATTCTTTATCTCTTGCTTCATTACTGGCTGACCTATCTCCACTATCACTGTCAAGACCTGATTCCTCTTCCCATTTTTTCTGTTGAATTGTTAAGTCCTCCTGGCTGCGGTTATTTAGAGCAGTGCTTGATTTATCTGTTGCTTCCGTCACATTGCTGACTATGACCATGGGATTTGCAGCCTTCTGCAGAGGATGAAATAGATTACAATGGTTTACAAATCTTTTGGTAACTGACAATGTCTCCTTTAGATTGGCAGAACTTCCTGCAAATGCTACTAAACTGGAGCATTTAGTAAATACTGACAACCAGCTCACTAGCAGCTACATGCTGATTCTGGAGTTACAGAGGCAGTTGTATCTATCTATGAATACAGCCTTGCTGTGAAATTGTCCAAAACACATGTTACTCTCCCAAACAACAGAGGAAACCAAACCAAAGAGCACAAATTGTCATAGTTCACAACATGAGGGGGCATACTGCACTCATTCCTTGCATAATAGTTTGTGGGGGAGCAGATTGTGTGCTGGATAATACTCTGCTCTTTTATATATTAGAAAGAAACAGATCTATAAACAATTCAAAGAGCCTTCGGCTTTTAAAAAAAGATTCCCTAAGTCAGATCCTTCCAAATCCAGCACTGAGACAATGGAAACAAAAGAAAAGGATCTATCTATCTGTCTATCCATCTATCTATTTCCTTCCAATCTGTTATCCTCCATAGATAGATCATAACTGTGACAGTTGTTACATCTGCCCAGCTTGATCATAAAACTAGGTATTGCTTTAATCTTCACAGTATGGTGTTTGCTCAAGTTAATGATGTTGCAGCACAACTGTCACATTCAACCATTACATTTTACACCATGGATTGCTTCAATTGTGCATTCTAATTCTAGTAGTTAAGGCTTGTTCTTATGTTTATCGACAGATCCAGCACTTGCCTATCCACAGATGTTTCCTGTCTTTATAACCTATATAAAAGGAATGGATTGCATTAAAAAGTGATTAGATGGTTATACTGAAGAAGACCACAAAATAGAGTTGGTAATGAGAATGCAAGACCACTTAAGCTTTGTTAAGCTTTGCATCTGAACCAGAGAACCTCCAAATACTGCACATTCTTGGACTTTGCCTGTGCCTGTCAACTATAAACCTATACAGCCTTCATACACACCCCATTAATACTATTGGAATTAACACATATTGCTTGAAAATAAAATACTGGTCCAGGAACAAACAAAGCTGCAATAAAATGTATCAGCAGAGAGCTTGCAATAATGCTGTCAGCATGTAACAAGCTTATTAAGTATGGGCTTTTATTGCAACAATATAAATTATAAAGGTACAGGCCTACACAAGTTAAGGCTCTGTCAGGAATACTGTAAGGAAAAACATAATAATAATCCCCAGCCTGTAATAAAAGGGTGAGCAACAGTGATAGACAGTGCACAGAATCACTAGGGCCATGGATTTATGATCAGAACAGGTAATAAAAAGTTAAAAAAAATACAAGTTAATTCCAACAAGAGGTGCCCAGAGCAATAAATTTACCACAAGTTTCCAGTCACAAATGAAGACACTCATGGTGTTTCAACTATGGTATGTAAATCAAGAGGAGGAACATCAGATGTCATCTTGATTCAAAAGGAAAAAAATCATTTAATGCTGATCAGAGCTCCAGTTCATATATTCTTATGCACAGCACCAGTCATGACTACACAATTACTGTTGTGTTGGTGTTTTAGATACATAAGATTTTGTGTCATTTTTGCTGCAATAGACTAACACAACTATTCCTTCAATGATTTATCAATAGGTTTCAAATAGGGATGTGCCTTCTCTTGAAAATAATGTGTAAATATAGACTGAGTCAAGGGAAATACAAGGTAGAACAAAGGGCTCAGATACACACAGAAGATGGAGAAGTACTCCTCATGGACTACTGGTATTCAAGGAGGGGTGAAAATGTTAAAACAAAAAAGATGTAATATGATTACAAGCAGGGAGTAGGGAAATAAGGTGTTGACTTGTCACCAATGGAGAAGGAAAGCATGCACATTACCTTGGGAGTGAATATTCCTTGCCTTTCCTGCTGTAAATTCATTAAGAGTCCAATCAGACAGGCACAAAGCCCACTGTTTGGTCTACTGTGGGACACGTTGGTTCACTCCTTTTTTGAGAAATCATATGACATAATCATTGAGTGAACCAAATCATCCCCAGAGCATCCCTACCTGCACCTTTTTGAGCCCCTGGCAGGGGCTTTTGTTTTTTTGGTGCAGGTATGATCGCTCTAGTTTGGTCCATTTCCAGCATGTGTGATCATTGGGAATGGATCAGAACTGAGGCTGCAGCACTACTACAGATCCAGAGAAGAGGAGAAAAAGGAAGAAGGGAGCTAGAAAGGAAAGAGAGTGTAATGAAAGGACTACATAAGATAATCCACCATGCTTTTTCAACAGAAATAAACTGTTCTTTTCCTTGCTGACCAATGGCAGTAGAGACGACTACTTGATGTGTTGATGGATGGCAACAACAACAACGAACAAAAAGACTGAGGAAGGGGAAGGATGAAGTGAAATTCCAGATAATGTGAAGGAAAAGCAGGCTCCCTGTACTACCGTTTTAAGAAGGAATCAAAGGGGTCTATGCCTATTGCCCTTTTAAAGTCCCTCCGTTTATTCCTTAGGGGTGCCTTTGGAAACTTCCTGCCAGCTGGAAAATGAAGAAGGAAAAGAGAAAGAGAATGTCGACCTCTGCAGGCTGCCCCTGCCCTGGCCAGAAGTCCTTCTCTCATACCTGCACCTCAGAGTCCCCCAAAACTCCACAGTCTGATGCAGCAGTAACATTTGGTATGACATGGCTTTGCTGTTTCCATTTTCCTATTCATAGGATTCTCTCTCTCTTTCCCCACCACCACCTCCCAGAGATATAGAAACACATAAATACTGACCCACGAGACAAGGACTGGGTTGGACTGTCTACAAAAGAGCACAGGACAGGGGTGGCACAAACCTGTGTACCCTTATTTGGGCATGGAATAGGTCAGAGTGGCAGTGCACATCCCCAGTTTTCCTTTATCCCCCACAGAATCCTTTCATGTTCATCCATGAAAAGCTGAAGTATGAAACAGAGGTCTTGCATTGGTGTAGCATATATAACCTGGGCCTTGCATTCTCATAGTTTATTTTCAACTTATTTATGTATAATTTACTACTCTATTAGGACTATATGTGTGCATGTGTGCATTTGTGTGTATGTATACATACACACTTGCGCATACACACATCTATGTATGCCGACATTATATCTTTGTTTCCATATTGCTATTGTTATTCCACTCTTCTTCAGTAATGTAATTCAAAATGGCACACACATTTCTCATGTGGTCTTCCATCCAAGCACCCAGAATCTGCCCTCTTTTGTTTCAACACATTTAGCACATCAAGTGCTTCTTCCCCCTGCTATGGATATTACATTTTGGCTAAAATTCTGTTGCTTAACATAGTAAATTGCAACTAGAGTAGGCCCATTGAATCAATAAGACTAATGGAGGAGTTGACTTACCCAATCCCAACTGATTCAATGGGCCTAACTCTAGTTTTGACATACTATACTAAGCAACAGGATTTCAGGATTTGTGTAAAACAGGAGTGGTGTCTTCAGAAATGTTTGGGCTTGCTCCTCCTGACATTCTTCATCATTGGCTCTGCTGGATGAGCTGTAGTCCAACAACAACTAGAATGCTGTATGTCTCAATGTAAGAACACCAGGTTGTGAGCATAGAAGACAATCATACAGACTGCCTCTAAAGCAACAGTTTTATATGTGATGGTTCAGCTGTATAAGCTGGTTGAATAGCTCAGTGGTTTAGGTATCTGGCTGTAAAGCCAGAGATTGGGAGTTCAATTCCTCACTGTTCCTCTCAGGAGAAGAGCCAGCCTGTGTGGCCTTGGACAAGCTGCACAATCCAGAAGTAAACCACTTCTGAGTATTCTGTACCTGGAAAACCCTGAAAAGGGTCGCCATAAGTCAGAATTGACTTAAAAGCACATGATCATTATTATTCAGCTTTATAGGTGGTGGTTTAACTATTTTACATGCAATGGTATATCTATTATTTCAATGCAGTGTGTATATTTAATTTTAAAAAGTATTTGAGTAAAAGTTGGTTCTTTTCAGGTTCATAATGCAAGTGGATAAATTTGACCCATGGACTACTTGTGGACATATCTCATGTGGTAACATACACATATGGATAAATATGTAGCATAGATTTCAATGTAACTTTTCATTTGATGTCATGAGTGAAAAATATGTGTGTGTGTGTTATAAAACTAATTCATTACTGATTATCAATTATTGAATGATCTAAAGGATCAGGAGTGTGGTAGCTTAATCTCGAAAGCAAAATATATGCAGAAGTTGGAATGAAAGTTTAACAAGAAACCGATATACAGCAGAGTATGCAACATTGACTGAGAAAGGGGGAAAAGGAGTATGAGGCTGCCATCTGTTGGTCAATTTAACATGACCATAATTTAATGGTAGTAGGAAGGGAAATTTTGGTCCAGTTCAGGTTTTATGTTTTCCAAGAAAAGCTGTTCAGATGTGTTGAACTGCCACTTCCAGAATCCCCCAGCCAAGTCATGTAGGAGAAATAAAATTACTTCCTTTTATAGCTTACCCTTTTGCCTGCTTAGAGTCAGAGAGGGATAATGCTTGTTCATACAGCAATGGCAATATTTTAATGAACTATCTGCAGTAGTAATTGTAAATCAGTTACCTGTAGCCTATGCCTTTTTATTTACTTGTTGATGTCTCTTCTATGAATTTTACAGGCACAGTGAGAACTCCTGGGACAAGGGTGCGGATGTGTACTTGATTTACATTGGTTCATGCTTTTAGCAGATGTTCTGTAACCTTTTTGCACATTAAGTGCTTTCATTTTCCTCTCATATCTCATGTTGAGAAATATGTTGATAAATACTCTGTCAAAATGTAAAGGTATTATTTCCTTCCTTCCTTCTGCCCGCATCCATTACACAGGATGTTAAGCATGATAAAAAAGATGGCTGTTCCATATTTCTGTAGTAGATAGGTAGGGAAGGTAGATAAACAGATAGGGCTAGATCTAACAGTGTTCTGTTGTTGCCACAGAAATTTTGTCCCCTGCCTCCACAGTATAGCCATCGACACTAGCCAAAAATGGCTTTTGAAAGTTTCCTACTCTTTTTGAGCTAGTATGGGGTGCACACGGTGAAGCTGTAATGACATGGGAGATCACCCCCGCATAGTTCTGTCAGAATCCATAATTCAGCTGGCAGAACTCCAGTGCTGGCTATTGCCCATAGACAACTAGGGTTTGTATGAAATCTTGTTATTTAACTAACTTTTACCTATTGACACTGAATGTGGTATATTCCATTTACAGGTCAAAATACTGTGGCACCTAGTCTTTAGGCTACCAGATTTGTTTCCATGTGAGCAGTTGTGGATCAAAATACCTTTTAGTCAAATCTATCTTTTAAGGTTTTGCAGGAGGTGGAAGAACAATTTAAAGTTGTTGTGTACATTGCTGTTAAGAAACAACTATATTTAGCTATACACAGGAGCTTCTGGTTATGTTTTTGTGAGATGGCTGTTATTTTTTGCCATCAGTTTTCAAGTGGCCAGAATCTTATAAGTTAGTTATAGTGGTAAAAAGGCAGCCAGGTGAACTGCCACTAGTTAATGAGTTGCTGCTTGTATACCTCATCACACATCAGGTGACACAACTGGCATGTGATGAGTGATGCAGCTAGTTATTTGTTAACTAGTGGTAATTTGCTGCTGCAGTTTATAGCACTCCACTCGTTAACTCATAGGGCTCTAGCCTCTCTGTTTATACTACCCTCTGATTCATCACTGCAGTGTGTGTAAACAGAGAGGAGGTTATGCTGAATCCAGAGACTGTTTGATCAGATTTCCAAATTATAAAAATAAGTCTTCAATATAGAAAGAAATACTGCCCGCATTTAAATAATAATAATAATAATAATAATAATAATAATAATAATAATAATAATAATAATAATAATAATAATAATAATAATTTTATATTGCACTCTATACCAGAGCGCATTCCAATAGTCAAAAACAGTTAAAATATAACCATAATATAATTACAATGACAAAAACATACAGTAAGCAATTATCATTCAACAAGGCAATAAACAAACAATCAAAATAACTATAATAACAATATAATAATTAAAGTACAATAATTCTATCCCAATAATTGCCTATAACCACTGGACTCTTCATGTGAACTTATATCACAAAGTAAATAAGCTTTTATTTCCCAGTGACTTGCAGTAAACTAGAAGTATACCTCTTTTAGAAGACTAGAACACAAAAACAGAAGCAGCAGCAGTAACAAACTGAGAACTCACTTAACTCTCTCACTCTTTTTTAAAGACTTAATCTGTGAGCTGATACTCATCATTTATTATGATATATGTGCATTTCAATTAATTTATAGATTTAGATTTAATGGATTTTAAGGATATCAAAAACTACTGTTAACTCTGGTGTGGCTGCAACTACTGGACAACTTGGGAGTCTTCCTTTTTGCTATTATGGCCACTTCCTTTTCCAACATCTTCCAAAGCAATAATGAATAATTATGTCTCTAAAACAAGGCTAGTTATCTTGTGGTCCACCAAATGTGATGAGACTGCAGCTCTCATCTTTCATTTCTCATCAGCTAAACTAGCAAGAACTGATGGGAACTATAGCCAAATATGTAGAGGGCCACACATTGCTCATTCGTCCATTCAAGAGTGGCACCAGTCACTCAGATCCATAAAAATGAAAGAGATGTGTACTGTAGGATCAGAGATCCTTTGTTTCCAGTAAATGTGTAGATATATTTCAGCAACTAAATGTACTTTAGCAGTTTAGAGATTTATGTAAGACAATCCTCTATCATTCATTATACATGAGAAAGCTACCTAGAAGTGGACTGAGCTAGAACAGAGGCTAAAATAAGCTTAAAAGCTACTATAGAAGAATATGCAACAGAAGAGGGAAACAGCATTACAATTCATAAACTAAAGCATTTGCTAAAGTATATCAAAGCTTGAACTCTACACAATTGCTCTGGCGCCAGATGGTAGACAATTACTTTTTGTCACCAGAGAACCAATCATAATCGTTATTCACACTCTGAGAAACACAATGAAATTTGGTAATGAATTGAATTCCACTTTTGCATCCTGTAGTTCCAATGGTTCTTTAAATGTATTTGTGTTTGGCACAATTATTTTTAAGTTCCATAGCACTTTTTGTTGCATGGCAGTTGTGGCTTTTTGACAGCAAAGTATGTATCAGTGTAACACTGCAACATATCAACCTCATCTATTCTTGCCGCAAGTCACTCCAAATAATGACAACAGACTGAATGCCTGCCACTGCAAAATTAACAGAGACACAGAAATGAATCTGTCATAGAGTAGGCACACTAGATACTTAATTCAATCATACTTACCTCTTGATTTCAGTGGGGTTACTTTAAGCATGACTATGATTGGATAAAAGGCGGGGAAAGATGTATGGTTCTTGTACCAATCTGAAGACATGGGTGGATGATCTGTTTATCACTAAAATACCATGAATGTGACCTAGGTTTTGAGTTCATGTCTTCATTAGAGTAATGAAGACACATGAATACGAGTTTATATTTCTGATATTTTAGTTGTCTAATAAAAGGATCATTCCCCTTGTCTTTAGATTAAGATTCGAACTATCCCACTGTACAGGAATTGGAATCATTTGCATAATCTTCTCTTCACTTTATGGCCACTCTTATCATTCAGCACAATGCTCTCTATGTCCATATTTGCTTTTGCAGAAGGAATACCATACAAAGGTTTTTTTTTCAGTTCCTTCTACTGAATTCTTCAATATTTATAGTAGGAGTGGCTTTCCAGGATCTGCAACTACCAAACCTAAAACAACATCCATTGAATGACACTTTTCAGGAGATTAAGAAAGGTGTTTTGCAAATTACCTTTTCCACCCCACATATTTAGCCATCAACAAATTCATTTAAAAAAGTCAAAGAACAGATTACTAATTTCCCATACATCCATACTGCCCATTTCCTCCTTTGATCTCCTTACATGCTTTTCTGTACATTCTTTGTGGTAGTGTGGTGCTGTTCCATAACAGAGGGAAAGACATAACATTGATTCTTGTTCTAGCCATAGATATAGGAGAGCATTTAATTCTTTTTTTCTAAAATAAGAACTCCCCAAATTTCTTCATGACTTCAACAGAAAGAATTTGAAAGAAAAAAAAAGACTATTGAAGAAAACAGAACTCATGTATTAAATTCATCTACACAGAGGATTTTAAATCTTAAATCTTAAAAAGCTTTGAATTCCATGTCTATTCCATTATGTTTGTGGTGCTGAAAGGTTTATCTTTAGCCAAATGACTGACAAGTACATCATGATCCTCCTTTTGTTGGAAACCAGCTATAGCACTGGAAGCTGGTCTATTGGGAGAAGTGGGGCACTGCCCTACTAGACTCAAGTTACTCTACTCAGTCCACTGCCTACCTCCCTATCATGGGGGTAGAGTCTGCTATTAGCTTTCTTGTTCGTTAATAATTGAATTCCAGCATTGTGCCTGAAACCAGGTAAGGCCTGAAGTGTAGTGGTGATGTGCGGACAACACTTAAGTTCCTCCTCCACATCTTCACCTCATTCAGAAGTCAGGCAGACTTTTGCATGTTCACAGCAAAGGTCTGAAGTGGTGCTTGTCAGTGGATTCTGCTGAACATGCATACAGTATTTCCTGGAATGAGAGTTCTGAGAAGGCAGGGCTCCCAATCATGAAACTCCTGTGAGTGCACACAGTGGAATGCTCTTACAGGTACCATTGCAGATCTTCACTCTGAACATGTGAAAGGACACCAGAGTGGAGTGAGGCTTATGTGTGTGTCTTCATGCCCACCATATATCAAGCCCTAATGCTTTGCAAGTTCCAGTGCCTAAATGAGGCTAACATCTGAATCTGTGCAATTCAGCAGTCTAGCCCCTCCCTACGAAACTCACAGGCACACAGCACTTGTTGTTCTTTAAAAGTAGAACAAGACTGGATGCAAAGCTTTTCAGCATATAAAGAAGCTTCAAAGAGAAAGCAGCAATCAGGGGTGGGTCTGAAAGTTTGACAAGCCCAGTTAATGGATTCTTATGGAACTGAACATGTTGGGAATCAGATGGAGCTCTACCTTGACCTAAAAGGCTTATCGCTGAGCTGGCTGGATTGGTGGGTTGCTGCTGCAGCTCTGCTTCTTGGCAATGTGTGGAAGTTTTGGCTAGAAAAAAAACCTAGCTATGCTATAGTGCAGGGACATACAGAGCAGATTAAGCTTCAAGACTAGACCACCCTTTGTTATTGTTTCATCAACTGGCACTTACAGTCTCAATAACTCACTCTGAGACAGTGGTAAGAGAAAGAACAAAAGGGTTCACTTACTCTCAATTCTGAATACATAAAAAACAGAATATTGTAGAAAAATAGGAACAGACAACTGACTCATAACTGCATACTGACTACATGACTAAATACTAACAGACAGCAGACTGAAAAAGGATGGGAAATACTCTTAGGCAGAGAGAGAACAATTGGTTAATACTGGATTGAGTGATAGTCACCTCAGTCCAGAAAGTTCCCTCCCAGGCAAACATCTTAAAGACAACGTACCAGGCTGAAAATAATTCCAACGGTACCCTGGAAAGAAGAGAAAAGAAACATTGTTTTATTTGTGCAGTTCATGGCCTAGACAGGGGGGGAAATGTGTTGAGGAGCACTTGTTCATTTCATTTGGTATCGGGGAAAAGTAGAACACTTGAAGGGGTTTGTTTGCTTGTTTGTTTGTGACAGACATTTTGTTCTTAACTGTGTACTGTCAACTTGCACAGAAATTTAGACATTTAATTTACAAAACGAACCTATGTGTGGAATATGATGAGGGATGGAGGAAGAATCTCTCTCTCTCTCTCTTTTAAGCCCTTATTCTTAATCCTAGTTTGTGTGCCTGTATGTTAAACTTCATAGAAGCTACCAACATGAATTTGACCAAACTCCGGGAGGCAGTGGAAGACAGGAGGGCCTGGCGTGCTCTGGTCCATGGGGTCACGAAGAGTCGGACACGACTTAACGACTAAACAACAACAAATGTTAAACTTGCAAATTTAATTTTGGTCACAATCTATGCTGCTTGGGGGCTTCTGTTACTCATAGTTCAAAAAGTAACTTTTCCAAGCTGGGTTGCAGGGGAAACTAGTTTCCATTGCTCAGTGTAAACCAGAAGTCAGCAGGGAACCTAGCATTGTCTCCAGTACCACTTCTAAATGAACTAGTGGCAATAGTCCAGCTTCAAGACCAAAGAGCCAGACCTTGACCTGTTTTGGAGGAGAAACTAGACCAGTGTCAGCTGTGTCAGAATATTGTTTGCTCAGTGTGCTCTACTACTGCTTCTGTTTTGAATTTAATGAGACCAGGAAATGCATTGACAGAAATGTCTCTAAGCGTTATCTCCCAACCTGCAGTTTAAACATACCCAGTTAGTTCTCTTATGTATCTTTCCCAGTATGTTTGTGCTTAGTATGGCACCATGAACCTGTATGCTCTGAATTTAGGCACCTTGGGAAATTAGTTTCATTCCTTGGGGGCTGGGCTATACAGAACCTAATCATGTAACCTGTCCACTCTAAGTTCATTAATAAATAATTATTCCACAATTGCACATACAATCTTTCCTAAGAGTGTGGTAATAGTTCAGTAAACCTTAGAAACCTCAGTGAAAGAACAAAGAAAAGGAACAATATTTTAAAAATGCAAAATGGCTATCAAGACAGTGACACAGTTCTCTCTCTTCACCCAGTGGCTCCACAAAATCACTGGTGTAACAGCTGCATGTGTATATGCAGACCATGCATTGACCTCAGTGTAGCCGTAGTGCCTCAGTGGTTCCTGGTGCTTCAGTAGTTGAAGTGTCCAGAGGTAACCTTGGGCTTTATTGAGGGCTTCAGCTGCTTTTCCTTTGGTGCCAGCATTCAGTCTACTGTATTTTTTTTTATTTCCCTTTCCTCAATTCAAAATGCTGACCTTTTAAGCTCATTGAATGCCAAGTAAAGAATCTACTGTAGCGTTGCTCTGTCTTGGGAGTAAACAGCAGCTCCTTGCTCTACTTCATAGCTGATCCAGAAATGCACAAACGCTTCTAATTTAGTTTGTTTATGCACATTTGTCTGAAGATTGTACACATGCTGACCAATTGCCTGCTCAAGGGTTCATGAGAATGTGAACAAAGTCTTTTTCATATACATCTTGTACCCAGTAGGCTTTTCACCTGTACATCTGAACAGCTGTATGAGGAAAAGGCAAGGGTGCCAGCAGTTAGTGGGTATGATTCTGTTCCCCTTCTGCCTAGATGTGTGAACTCAACATTTGATTAGACACATTTACCATGCTATCTTTTTATTTTAGACCCAGAGGGCTACAGTCACTTGTGACAGCACATGCTATTCTAAATCCTGGAAAAGGAACAATGTAAAAAGTTGAGTTGGGTATCTGCCACAGTTCCCATCATACATAGTGCAACTTAAACTGTAGATCCAGAAATACATCTAATAAAAATGTGTAATTTTCTGAAACTGCACAAGTTCTTATCCAGCATAATATTTTTGCACAAAGCAAATACAACTGGGTTTCTTTCCAGCCCAAACTCACATACAATCCAGCTTAAGTTCAAGGCCATTAAGTCGCAGAAATTTTAATGGGAGAAGTCTAAGCACATAGTTAATTCTATTATTGAAGTCACTGGGATCTTAAAATGCAAGTCAGTATTATCTCCATACAGACGTGCTCTAGGGCTCCAGAACAACAGGCAGAGTTCTCTAATGAACTGAACAACAGTAATAAAAACAATTGCACATGGACAAACATTTACATAAACATCATTGCAATGTGGAGACAAACAGATCTACATGTTTAAACTTGACATTCATCTTTACATACTGCTACCACGTAAAAGTGCATGTACCCAGAATGCATGTGTACACAGGCTAAAGTCCACACAGCTGACTTTTGACCAAATTGTACTGAAGGTATTCTAAGGGTTAAGAAAAATATTTAACTACGCTATTTAGGAGCAGTCTCTGATATATCAGTGCTCCAGGCAGTGACAATCTGTTAGCTTGTTTCTGAAACTAATTCACATATTTGTAATGCAAATCTTAGAATATTCAGAAAATGGCTTTTTAAAAAATCATTTTTTGTAAACAGAAAAGCATACTACCTGTTTGCAGGTTTATTATCTACAATTACTCTCTCTCCGTAAGATCTAGCAAATGGTCAAGATAATGCTATTGAAGTAGCCCACTTTTGGTCAAAACTAATCTAATTATCCTATATTTTAATTGGTTTTTAATTTTACCCATGTTTCATATACGTCCATAATTTTAAATTGTGCAACACTCTGATACCAAGAAAGAAAGAAAGCACTTTATGATCTGAAACAGACAGCTACTTAGGTTTCTTTGATCAAACTCCGGGAGGCAGTGGAAGACAGGAGGGCCTGGCGTGCTCTGGTCCATGGGGTCACGAAGAGTCGGACACGACTTAACAACTAAACAACAACAACAACAACACTTAGGTTTCTCTCATATAAGCAACTGCTGTTACATATTTGAGCTAACTCAAATTTTAGTCCCAATTGAAGCAGACCCATTCGAATGAACAGAACTTAAATTTGTATTGACGAACAATACCCATGCATTTCAGTGGGCTTCCTCCAGTTGGGACTGAAATTCGATTTAGCCCAGTGTTTCACATGGTGAAACATCAAGGGAACTCTGGAGAAGTCTATGAGCAATTACAATATAAAACTCAATTTTAACATTTTTTCCACAATTTTTTAGTAGATGTAGATCAGTGGGCTTAATATAACAAACTTGTTTTCTGAGCAAGAATGACTTATCTATAAGAAGGACTTAAATTTTCTGAATAGAGGAGGAATTATGGGAGTATGGAAATAAAGTATCATACAAATGTCATAACTGGCTGGCTGAATACTGAGCAGAAACATTCCACACTGTTACATTTTCTACCCTTAGTTCATGCAAAAGTTGAAATCTGATGTAATGTTGTGTAATAGCAATACTCTGGCCTATTAAAATATGTTAATTTTAAAATGTTCCTTAAAATGCTACTGTTTTCTTATAAAAACATTAAGCCCACTGGTCTACATCTACTTGGTAGTCCCTGTTGTGTGTGTCTGTTCTGTGCTGTCAAGTCAGAACCAATTTATAGAAACCCTAATAGGGCTTTCAAGGAGTGGTTTTACCAGTTCCACTCCTCCAGTGAATTTTCGTGGTGTCAGGTGGGAATTTGAACACTGTTTTCCAGAGTCCTAGCCCATCACTCTGTCTATGACCACACTGAGAATCTAGCCTCAGTTAGCATAGGTGAATTGAGTGGAACAACCAGAGTTTTGTTGATTGAGTGACTCTCTTACAGTTGGGACCAACAATTAGATTTATCCCAATGCATTTAATGTCTGGTCTTTAGGGATCAAAGAGATGGTAAATGAGCTGTAAACTGTGAGTCATGGTTGGCTTATGGTCTTATAGAATTTCTGGGGATAATGAAAAGAGCCAGGTCCAAATGCAGACAAGACATGGGAATTCTAACTACTGTGAATAAATTGGGTTATCCTCCCAAATGATTACACATAGCCAGCATCTCTCATGATCTCATTTCATATAGTTATATGTGGAAATGCAAAGAATATTACACTATTTTCGCAGCAAACTAACAATGAATCCTGTGGGAATTTACAGACCAACACGTTTATTAATAACATGAACTTAAAGGCCAGCATTTTCAAGAACCATGGGGCAGAAGGCAATTGGGGGGAGAGTCTGTCAGAGGAGGGGGAAGATTTAAATGAATATTTTCAGTGTCTGGATTTGCAATCTACATTTTGTATTTGGGGTAACATCTTTTGGCTACCATCTTAAGCATATGATGACTGTAATCCAGCAGTGTAACATATGTTGCATAAGGCTGATGATGACCATCAGCTATGGCAGCTTGTCAGAAATTTAAGATTTCCAGCCACCCATGGAACTCATCCCAGTGGTGATTTTAGGAAATTAAAGACTTATGCCAAATCTCATGGCACCCAATGGCTTCTTGAAGATAAAATGAATCCCAAGGAAGTCTCGGGAACTTTGGGACGGGGGAAATCAGAAAATTTTAATTTCTCCCCGCTCAAAAAACACTGGTTGATGACATCATCAACCTTACAGGGTATAAATTATGCTAGTGGATTTCAGCTATAGTATGCTTAGGGTTGCAACCTTCCTTTTTTCCTCCTGACAGCAGAGAAAGATATTTCTATTTATAAAGATTCTGGCAACTGACTACTTGTTGAGAAAGTTGCTTTCTACTGGGTAGGTGCTGTGTTATCTTTATTGAGTTTCTAAAATTGGGCTGTATCACTAGAACAACCTACTGAACTTACATTAGTGTTTATTCAATAAGTCTCAATACTTCAGCAGATCGATTCTAGTTGAGACTATCAATTAGAACTTTTCCACTGTGTTTAAACTTACTACTTTGTTTTAATTTTTTTAAAAATCAAATCTTACTTCACACAGCCTTGAGTCTCAGTTTTGCAAGAAAGGTGGGATAGAAATCCAGTCCATCAATCAGCCATTCAATCAATTAATGGAACTCCATGACAATTCCAAGTTAAAACACATTGATCTACTGATAGTGCTCGATTAAACTAACTCACATCTCATGCTTCCAATCTCTTGGCTATTACAACAAAACCAACTCTCTTTTCACCATTCTGGAGGAATATTCTATCAATACATCATTTCTTCTACAGAAAGTTTCTAATGTATCATTATATTTTAGAGAGTGTTTATATTTATTAGATCGTGCCAATTATAAAGGAGAAAGGGAATCTGTGAAAATTACAATTAGAAATGCATTCCCTTCTGGTTATGTATCTTACTTAAGCTCATCTATAACTCACTGCTTTCACTTTGACGGGAAGTGAAATTATTTATCTCTGCACACCAGATGAAATCTGAAGGGATGTCCTACTGAAGGACTAGCTCTCCTTAATGCCCTTAGTCTTCTCTCATTATGCTGTGATGTCCCAGGATAGAAACATTAATTTGACACAGCTGAATAATGCTACCTCCCTTCCTTGTACAACACATTCATTGCCTAAGGCTGGATTTCTTACTCATGAGACTCGGGCCAGAAAGACTATCCATAAATTCAATACCATACAAGGAGCAATTAAGCCACAGGTAGTCTAGCTGTGAGCAGTTTAGCAGATGTGCCTAATAAATTATTTGATTATATTTATTTCCTCTCTCTTTGCTTCAGATGCTAGAAAGTGTTTTTTCCCCCCATGTTTTCTCAGGGCAATTAATATATTTTAAATATAAAAGTTAAAAACTCTTGTTCTTTTCAAATATTCATATTTCCTATTTCAGTCTTAATATTGTTCTTGTGAAAAACAGTGTTTTCATTTGTCAAATGTAGAAGTAAGCAGAAAACTGGAACCATTGGTTCAGGGTCATACACCAATACAGCAACATGAAGAAATCTGAATGCAGAGTTTCCTCTTTCTAGCCTGTTACCTGCGATTCCTTGGTTATGACAGACAAACAAAATGTGTATTCACCCCACCACATGTATTATTCGATTTCTGTGCTGACCCAGATTACTGCAAGATATACAAATGATTATGTTTGAAGAAAACTAATTCACTTTTAGCATAACTGTTCTCTTTTGGCATGTTACCACAGCAATGCAAGTCAACTACTATTTACAGAGACTATTGCTTCCTTAATATGTAAATTAGAATATATTTAATTCCATTAATCCTAATTTCAGACAAGGTGAAGCTCTCCTGGAGAAAAAAAAAAGGCAAAATATTATCTGCTAATATATAGATTTTCAACAGACACAGGTATCAACCTAGTGGGAATTCATGTAAATCAAAGGCCACCAAGTTTTGCTCTTGCAAAAGAGTCTTCTGCTTATACAACTGATCCAAGCTAGTGTTATTCATGGCTTCTGTCAGATATATAAATTTCACACCCAGGACAGAAAGGTCTCAGCTTTAGCAAATCACATGAAATCCTTAGCCTGGTCCTTCATGAAGCATCAACCTACCACTGTTCAGTTGTAGATGTCTCCATCAGGTCAGTACATTCATCGTTTTTAAAACTCCTGAAGCTTTGAAGCATTCTCATCTTTCCAGCACCAAAGAGGGATTTGTTTTTTTCAGACATTTGGGTAAAAGCTGAGACTTGACTACCATGTGTTGTTCTTCATGGTGTTCATTCTAGGTTCTGAGGAAGAGGAAAAACATTTGATTTCTAATTTGTATTCTTTAGTTAATATGTTGTGTGTATTTATGCTTCTTGTATTGTTTATTTTTATTTTATTTGCTTTGTTATATCGAGATTTTGCCTTGTTAGATTGCTTTGTGACTGCTTTTGTGTATTTAACAAATGAATGCACAAATGAATAAACAATTAACACTATGGAAAGAATGAGAACTTGAAAACTAACTGTAATAGATCTAGGAGAAAATGTTTCAACCCACCATTGGCTTCAGAATTTAGCTAACTTAGCAAATTATAATGGTGCTGATTAGGCAATTACCAACAAAAGAACTATTGTGTTAAATATCCTACTCAACACAAATGTGAAATAAATGTTTAGTTTAATACTACTATAGAAAGCATTACCACTAACCAGTAGTAATAAGGCACCCATATAAATTTCATAGAAATGTTTTTCAGAGCATCCTAGAATAAATAAATGTTCAATAAATTAAATTTTTAATTTTAAAAAATATATATTTATTCTACACTTATGTAACCTTTTTAAAGTCATCTCAGCCTGATTAAAGGAAAATGACTCCAGACCCAAACAGTGCCTAAAGACTTTCTAGACCACAGACAGGAACCCCAGCTGGTGACAGCACAGCTGGTTTGTAATTCTATGGGCCAGGAATCAACATAAAAACTAACAACTTCTTTATATTTTGAAACATAGCACATATACTTTAAGCATGTAAAGAATGGATAGAGCAATTCCATCACAAATTAAAAACTAATGCAAGTATAGAAGTGGGCACCTGCATATGTGTCTTCTCAAAAGAGGGCCAAAAAGGGATACTGACTTACCTGTGCTAATTTGTAGGAATAAATTTAAATATTTTCAGTAAATCAAAGAGAAGTACAATGTGTTTTACCATAACATGGAGGACTCTCATCAAGTGACCTATGTGCCTGCTGAGTGTGCTGTCAAGGTGCTAAATTATTACGTGCAATTTCAAAAAACTGACTATGCCTTATCTTGTATGTAAACTAATATTTACCACAGAGTTGTCTGATAGGGGTCTGCCACATTTCTGTGCTCCTCCTTTCTCAGCCAAGTGGTTTGATATGAGGTGGGGGAGTACTTAGTGATCAGCAGCAACTTTTGTCTACCAAGACTGAGAGGGACAATGAAATCTTCATCACCTGGGATGAAACTGGAAACTTGCCGTCCCTAACTCTGAGTGCAACTACATGGTTAAATATGGTGGGATTTATTCTGCTTATAAAATGGATCAATTTGAAGTATTTTTATCTGTGTTATGCAAAGGGTCATTCAATTCTTTCTTGCCCTTTCTGCTGCCAAAGCAGTTTTTTTCTCTGCCTCTAGGGAACTTCTACTTTTTCAAACCAGAAGGATTTAATCAGACTTTTTCCCCTGTGGACATTCTTGTAAAAACAGGGGTGTGTCTGTAGATGGTGTTTTCAGTTACATAAGGAATTGGGGTATGATTTCAAATGTCCCACTAAGGGAAAACAGTTGGAGCTTCAAAATGCATGTGTACACATGTGTACACACATGTGCATGTGCGCACGCAAAACACATGTGGACACACACACACACCATTCCAAGTGTTTTGTACATTCAGCAGAAGTTCAGATGGAAAGATCATAGAGAGCCAAGGCACTCAGCCTGCAAATAGGGAGACAGATGGGAGGGGGAATCCCAATATGTAGTCTGTTTGTATGTGTGGAGGTACGTTTCAAAGTCCCAACTGTTTCCCCTTGTGAGATATTTTCTAACATTATTTGAAAGATGTGCTTGCACTCACACACAACACATTGGGATCCCCCCCAACATAATTCACATATCAGAACAGGTGAACAGGATCATCACTACCTCCCCTCACTTTCCCTGGCTCTAGTTTTCTCACACAAAACCATAAAAGGACTGCAGAGGGGGGAAAAGGGTGGGCTGAGGGAGGGAGGGGGCTTTGGCCTCGAATGCTACTCACATTACAACAGGTATGAACTGTGAACTCATGAATCATTCCGCAGTCCCCTGTGTGAGCACTTGATTGTGATTTCACACATAATGTGAAAATGCTGCAAATCAAATCCCAGCAAAGCTGAATTATTCCGATTCAGCTCTCTACTGTAGCCACACCCTAACTCTATAGTCCTGCAGCCTCTGTTTTGGAACTTGTTTAAAACAGGAGAGACTGGCCCATACATCTGGCCATTACTTTTGGAACTACTGATTTCTTCTGCACCCCCTCTAGCTCTGTAAAGCTCATCTTGATGAAGAGTCCTGAGTGACTCAAAAGCTAGCCTGTTTGTTAGATTTTAGTGCTCTACGGAAAATACTGTCTATCCTCGTTATCAATTTCAAGATCCTGGCTGACCCTTCTTACAATTATTTAAAGTTGTTGTGTATCTGAAGGGCCATTTGGCCCTTGTCTACTTTAATGATCAAAAAGCTATAAGAAGGATTGTCCTCTGTCAGCATTTTTGATGGAGGAATGTCCTCTGCAAAGTTGGATGCCTCATCACCCTAAAACTCTGAATATGGTTTGACAGTGATAGAGAATTTCTTGTGAAATATATGTCATCTTAGCACACAGTTTTAGTTTTAAAAATGTACAGAACTGGTCTGATCAGAGACAACAGTGGTGAAAGTGTTGGTGTGAAGAAATGTTTGTACACTGTGGGAAGTCTCTTTCACAACTGCTATCAATCTGCAGACTTTACCGTATCTACATACATATGATCTGAAGAACTGTATGGAGAGTTATGTTGTAATGCCCATCCTGATGAGGAGAGTTATGCTGTGTTGTAATCTGGAATTACTCCCATATTCTCAATTTAAGCTACTAAAAATAAGGCAAGGGGCAAGGATTTTCATCAAGGCTAAACTAGTCCAATACAGATCAATTAAACTAAGGTATAGGTGTAAGGCATGCCGGTGTTTAACTTCATTTATTTGTACGAATGTTTTCCTCAAGATAACTAAATTTAGCTATGTATGTTTTTGTTAGTGTCATAAAACATTTTCAAGTACACCTACACAAATGAGTAATCCTATTCTACAACAGTGTCAGTATGGGAACACAGAACTCTTGTACACACACAAAGTACTTGAATATATGCCATCACTCAATTTGAAAACTTGCTAAAATGGGCACATCCAAGCATTATTACATTAACAGGGTATACAGTTGGATCCTGCAAACGATTACTTGGAAATAAATCACATTAAATCCAATGGGACATTTTTCCAAGTATGTATCCAAGTATCTATGACTTTAAGCACAATTGATTTCAGTACTGCATCTTCTGATTATCCTGTTTTCTGATATTTCACTAAAACTGATATTTTAATAATTTGTTTTGTTCTGACACAAAGATAGATAAAGACACACTATAACCTTAAGAACACGGCCAAACAGCCCGGAAAACCCACAACAACCAACACACTATATTGGCTGAAATCTAATAGTAACTTGCAACTAGGCTAACACCATTGAATCAATGGAACTTATGGGGGACTTGACTCACCAAATCCCCACTGATTCAACAGAACTACTCCAGTTGTGACTTACTGCTGAATTCCAGCCATTAAGTAACAACATTACTAAGGCGTTAACATTAAGTGTAATGGGTAGGATCCAAACTAATTGAACAATCCTAACTGAGGTGGATGGAAGAAGAAAGTAATAGATCATTCACCACCTGCTAAACCTTATAACTCCTACAAGTCAGGAAAGAAAGTGGGGCTATTTAGTGCTGAGGGCTCATTTTTACTTTATACAGTATCATCCCAACAAAAGCAAGGTGAGGAGATGGGGTGGAATTAGCTATGGCTGGTCTTAAGACCTAATACACACTGGTAGGCTTTAAAACACAACAGTGGACACTTTTAACAGTGGATCTTATCAATGAACAGGAAAAACAGTAGATGGAGCCAGAGCCAACAGCAGACAAAACTAGGCCCAATTAATTGTGATTCCCTTCCCCAATGATTTCCCTAATTACACTGATGGACATATAAGCGTTGTGATGTAATTCTTTAACCTACTGGGCCATATTTGACAAATCATTGACTACTACTGCTGGTGGAGCGAAGCTTCTCCCACACCCTAATTAATGCCTTTGCATGTTTGCCTGTGGGGACTATGCCTACTCATGCCTTAAACCCACTGAAAGATGTAGGAATTAAGTACTCACTTGATCCACTTATTTCAGCAGGACTGAAGTGTAACTATGATAGTCTAGTTCTAATCCAGGGTTGGGACTCCAGTTCAGTGTTTAAATTTGATGTTGAAATGTGTCAACTAAAATAGGCAACAAAGGAAAAGTGGATTTAATTTTTAAAGAATTGTATCAGTTGCACAATACTACAGAAATGAACTATACTCAAGGGCCTCCTGAGGACCAGTGTTGCAAGTCACAAACAATAGATATGCCATAAACAATCTGATTCTGTCTGCATGGACTTGTAGTGATAAAAAAGAAAAGGGAGGGAGGGGGAAAGATTTAAAAAAAAACTTTAGGGTCCAATACAGCACAAAATACATCTGGCATTCTCTCTGAACATACCATGGGACCAGTTTTTAGTGACTTCCACGCCTCTACATCATGTTTTCAAGGCAGACATGGAACATATTATTGTCAGGCTAGCCTTCCAGGCAACCTTTGTGTACGCTCCACATGCTGTAAACCTGACAAGCTTCCGTTTATTCCAGGGAAAAAATGTTTTTAAGGATAAGAAATATCAAAATCCCATTTCAAAGTGTTTGATATTAGACCCTTTAATAACGTTACTTCTGAAGAATTAAGAAATTAGTTTTCTAGTCTGTGGATGTTCCAGCTGTACCCTAATGAATTAATATGTTCATTGATTAGTTAGCTAGGAGGCAAAATCAATGGTCTCTATCTAAGGCTGCAAATCTATGTGTTGTGACTTGAAAGTTGGATTCCATTTGTATAATCTGCTATTTTATGTTCCTCTTGGTGTCCTATATTCAGTTTCACATATTCTACTACAATTCAGTATGAGTGCTGAAACTTTTAAAAGGGTACTGGTAATTAAACAATTGCATCTTAAATAACTGTATTATCAAGGGCACTGTAAATTTGTCTGGCTTGGGAGTAATTGAGGCAATTCAGCTAATGAAGGGCAAAGCAGGTTAAAAAGATTTTAGCATGAAAGTAATTTAATAACAAATAATCACCCACTTAAAGTGGAGTAAAATAGCAAGATTAATAAGTGTATATTGACACATGAAACATATAGTAAATATTCCAGTGCACAGTAATAATATACATACAAAGGGAGAAAAACATTAGAAAAGAATTTGCCTCTACTGTAGTTGGTTAAAGCATGAGGGTGGAATGTAGATTACTTGCCAGTACGCTATAAAAGGAATATTTCTTCAAATAGCAGCAACTATAAAAAACACAACATCCGTCAACTATCAAGGGTAATAACATTGCATATTATTGCTGGGAGTTCCTCCAATGCCCAAACTGTTTTTAGTTTGCAAGCTTGCATAATTTAATTGGCACGGCTGGAAAGAATCTGCTGTACTTTTTTTTTTTAAGGGTAGTTTTAAACCCAACCCACCCCCCATTATCTTTGCACATAAAAAGCCAAGGAGCTTCAGGCTAGAATTAACACAAGATTGGCTATTATGATAGTAAGAGCATTTAGCATCAATCCCAGTTGACTGTGCAGTTTATAATAATAAATGCCCTCATCTTATCTATCTCATTTTTTAAAAACTCCATGCCTTGAGGAAATCTCGAAGCCCATGATAAAATACTAAAAGCATTTGCCTTTTGAGGCTATACCCCTGATATCTGTTCTACCTTGGGCAAAGTCGTTTAAAGATATAGAGTTTGTAAGTTAAATGGCCTCAAAATATAAGCTGCAGTTTTATGAATGCCCTTAAGAAACACATTTACCTACTGTACTTGGCTGATGAAGCTAGACTTTGGCTCAAAGTGTCAAACTACTTCACCCTGGCAACCACTATTTATTTCACCAAAGCTTATAACCTCTCAGTACAGATGGAATCAGAAAAATCTTGCTCAGATTAATAGTAGTGCCTTTAAAACATACCTTTTAGCACCAAAGAAACTTGCACTTAGCTCAAAGGTTAAAACAAGTACACTTTTCAAAGATCACTGCTCTCCTTTGTCATAAATATTAAATGAGAAATGTATTAAAATTTTGTATGCCTGATGGACGGAAGTGCTTTATAAAGCACATAAAAATAATTTATCTCTTGTTACATTCACCTTCCCCAGTACATTCCCTGGCTCATGCAGAAAAGAGGAAAAATCAAGCTTATCTTATATATTTACTGCCCCAAACACCAGCTAATTACTTTTAAATAATTAGGGCTTTTCTCATTGGGTTTTAGACAAAATACCTGCCCATTCTCATGTTTCTTTTGTCTCTATGAAAGATTGTATAGGTCCTGACCTTTTCATCCATCTTGGCACATAAAATATTCTAGAAAGACTCGTAGAAAGCAATCTCTCTCTGGTTATTAAATCGAAATACAGCTATATAACTGAATGGAAAAGAAAGGTATCTTTTGAGTTGCTGGTACAGAATTCAATTATATCTTTCCTCAAAGTGTGTATTTTGTTTCAATTTATCAGTCACACCGTAAGATTGCACAAGAGTGCAATGTAGCATTGGGAATAAACAAGATGGCAACAAGTATTTCTAACATTACTGAAGAGAAGATGTATAAACCAAGACAGAAGGGTCTATCCCTGTCCAACACATCATATCCATTATGAACTTGTCTTTTAAACCCTTTGGCTTTCATGTGCCTTCTACACTTGTATCTTGTGGAGTTTAATCCCAGTAACTGTGATTAACTATTTCTATTGGCTGTGACTTTCTATCGGTTTCTGTGGGACTGAATAAACAAAGGAAACCATATATTGACCTGCTATCATCCAGGATCCTAGGATCACTGAGAAATTGTACAATGCCTGAAAGAGTATCAGAAAAGGGAGGGAAGTAGTAGGAAGAAAACCAGCACTGGTTCATTCAGTGGCCAATGAAAGCTGAGTGACAGCTGCTTAGCAAATTTCTAACATGTATTTAAGATTTGCAGGAGCAGTGGCAAGTCTGGATCCTGTTATGCTTCAAAAATATTATTTCACAAAATACATCAAAGGGATGTACTGGTGCTGATAAGACCTTCCTGATCTAAAATGTCAAAACATTATGTTTGTCTCTGAGGAACCACAAATGTCTTCTGTTCTTTGTGAGTTCACGTACCACAGCTAACTTTTGTTGCGACTGTGGCATATAGTACATTATATGCAAGCTCTTCCAAGAAGGAAGATCAGAAGATGAAGAACACTGGCAATGAAAAATTGCAGAGGCTGTTCAGGGCAATGAATGATAAATACTGGTTTTCTTGATTGGGCTTTTAGTGCTACAAAGAATAGACCCATTAAAATCAATGTGATCTGAGTTACTTGTCAGTAAGAAGTCCCATTCAATTCAGTGGATTCCCTCTAGCAAGGGCTAAACTCAGTTTTAGCTCTTAGGACTAAAGACATAGAAGCCATCATTTGCAACTATATGCTCCAAATAAAGTCTGCCCTGAATACTTTTGAAAGTAATAATTAGCATTACTAATAAGTTGGCTGACTTCAAATGGTGGAAGATTGCCATGAAAAGCATCTTCATCAGTTTCCTATGGCCCTTCTGGGTATGAAGTATTTTGCTGGTTTGGATCTAACCTTTAATGTTAGGTCCTCTGTATGTCAGAACTCTTTGATCATTTAATGAGCTACAAGGAAATCAGGAATGGTTACTTCTTGGTTTTTCCTTGTTTTTAAAATGAAAATATAGCTTATGCTTCCATCACAAATGCAACACCAGATAATAGAACACTATGATGGAAGAGTATTACTTAAATGTTATTGCTAATAGGGAGATAACATAATCCTGGCAAACAAAGACTAAAATCCTTCCAATATTGTGCTTTTTTCTTCTTCAAATAATGTATTTATCTTTTAAATGTCTTGGAACAAAGATATTCAGCTGCAGGGAAACCAACTGCACAAGGAGATTAATGTCAAGAGATAAAAAGACAGAAGTAGTTGTCTGCCAATAGGTAATTTGGAAAGAAACTTCATATGCTTGCAAATCTGAACACTGAATATGAATAGCCTGCACTATTTAAAAAGCAGGAATCGACTGAAATTATGAAGCCACACATCTGGATTTTTTTTTCCAAAGGCAAGGATTAAATTATATTTCTTTTCAAGTTTTTAAAAATTATAGTAGTTAACATTTATATATAAATCGCAATGCTGTGCACTTTTGTCAAGATGACAAGCCCCTCCAAACATGTTAGGATTTGTTTCTGAAAGAATAAGTCTGCACTGCTGCTCCCATTCTACATAGAATGACGTGTATGGTGCTCCCTTCCTCTCCCAGTGTAAACCCTGCAACAACACTGTGGGATGGGTTACACAGCCAATGAGCTTCATGGTTAGCAGTGCAATTACACATGTGCGCACACACACACATGTGAGTACTTAGATGTAACAAAAATTTATCTCATCCACAGTGACAAGGTGCACTTGACAAACTGATACACCTTGTTGAAAGAATTGTCTACTGCTGTGAGATTTTTCACTTCTGCAAAAGAATGAAAGACCTAGTTCTTCCTTTAATCAGCAGCATTATTTAAAATGTGGTTTGGGCAAAATGCAGGGGTGGTTGGGTTGTTTTTTGTTTTTTTAAAAAGCAAAAAGCCACTTTGGTTAATTTTTTTTAAAAAATCCAAATACAGAAAAATTAATCGAAACATCATAACTCTGCACAGCAGAAAAAAAAGTTTTTCATTTTTTTAAAATATAAATGCACAGTTACATACTGGGGGATACTTGACTCAGTAATATTACATGCAAGGAGGATCTTGGAATTATTGTAGACCACAAGCTGAATATTTAAGGCTGCAGTAGCAGTAGTTTCCAAATAGCAAAGTACTATTATTTATTTATTTATTTAAAATACTTTTACCCCACCTTTCTCCTCAAAAGGACCCAAGGCTAGTTCGTCTCTATTCAGCACTGGTTAGGCCCCATCTTGAGTACTGTGCCCAGTTCTGAACACTGCAATTTAAGAAGGATGCCAACCAACTGGAAGAAGTTCCGAGGAGGGCAACAAGGTAATCAGTGGAATGGAAACCAGGCCCTATGAGGAAAGACAGAAAGAACTGGGCATGGTAACCTTGAGAAAGGAAGGATGAGGTGAGATATGAATACTTGAAAACCAAAAGGAGGTGCAGGATCAACCATTGCAGAGGAAAGGGTATGTAATAATGGGCTCAAGTCATAACAAGTCAGATTTCAGTTGAATATCAGAAAAAACTTCCTAACTATTAGAGCAGTCTGACAATGCAATCAATTATATCAGGAGGCATTGCTCCAACAACAGAGACATTAAAGAGAAAATGTAGACAACCATCAGATCTCCTTTGATTTGGATTCCTGCATTGAGCAGGGGTTGGACTCAATGTTCTTATAAGCCTCTTCCAATTCCATTATTCTATGATTCTGTGATTCTTACCCGTAAGAATGAAGTGAAGATTTACATTCCTACATGTAACCTAGACCACCTGAGAGAAAGGTTTTCAGGTGGGTTTTTTGTCTTACTTACGACAATGGGATACATGAGAGTTTGCTTCTCTCCTCAGAAGTAAGCCCTACTGAGTTTAATTCAACTTACTCCTTGGTATGTATAGGACTGCAGTTTAAGTGGGGTTAGCATATTTGAACAGAGGGTTTCCTTCTCCTAGGCCAACACTCTATTATAACTGTTGGCTCTAAGCCCATTCAAAACTGTTATACGTATTGTTAATCCTATGCATTTGCTTATTATCATGAACAATAAGATTATTTAAACCTTGCACATTCTAATGTTCAACATACTTTATGTTGATAATTTGGCTGTACCACGTTTGCTGAAATGCTAACAAAGTCTGGGCTATGACATTTCTATAGTGACCTCAGGGTAGGCCAAGGAACCTAGAGACACTCATGAGGTAGGCCAGGGATCCCTTAGGTATTTCTTCCACAGCTCTTTGCATTTACCCATTCACAGGAATGGAACTTTCCCGAAGATTTTGTAACACACAAAGGGTGTGACTACACTGGCAAGTCAAATTGGAGCTATTTGGATTCACTGAGGCTTGATTAACACTCTTTTTTATGATTGCATTTGGTTCAGGTGATGATCACACAATGACCCTGGATTGTTTCAATGCCAGTATCAATAACGGCCCTCAATCCAATGTAATTTGATATCCGTTCACAGCCACAGCCCCACCCCCACATTTGATATCACCCACCTGCTGATCCTCAGCTCTCCTTCTTTCATTCCTTCCTTGTCTATGCAGAAGTGATCTAGCACTAAACAAATGTATCAATGCAGTGATACAGTGATCTAGAACTAAACTCAGTAGTTTGTTAAAAATTAAATTAAAAAAATACTTCAGTGTAACAAGAGAAAAAGATTGAGGGGGTGGGTTTTCCCACTGTCCCAAAACAACATGCTCCAGCTTAATATATCACCAAAACACCACCCAGAGTCACAGCCCTATCCTTTTGTAGAATGAAATAAACTATCACACAAGAAAACACCAAATGAATTGTGCCAGCTTTTAAAAAGTAGATGTTCCTAGCAGCAGGAGAAAAATTCCAAATCAGAAACAAAAAGGGCCAGGCTGATTCACATTAACTTTTGCATCATGTAATCATTGAGAAATACTTTGAATTCACCCATGCTAATTGCACAGCAAATCCAAAATCTATTTCTCAAAGTAAAGGTAAAGGTAAAGGTAAAGGTTCCCCTTGACATTTAGTCCAGTCGTGTCCAACTCTAGGGGGCGGTGCTCATCCCCGTTTCCAAGCCATAGAGCCAGTGTTTGTCCAAAGACAGTTTCCGTGGTCACATGGCCAGCGCGACTAGACACGGAACGCTGTTACCTTCCCACCGAGGTGGTACCTATTTATCTACTTGCATTTGCATGCTTTCAAACTGCTAGGTTGGCAGGAGCTGGGACAAGCGACGGGAGCTCACTCCATCGCGTGGATTTGATCTTACGGACTGCTGGTCTTCTGACCCTGCAGCAAAGAGGCTTCTGCGGTTTAACCCACAGTGCCACCACGTCCCTATTTCTCAAAGCAGTCGCAGCCAAATACTGACATGAATAATCAGGTTGCATTATCACCAAACGGACACAGAACAGGTTCGGTCCTGACCTGTGTGCTCGTATTCAGACACTGACCAAAATGGGGTGGGATGTGTACCCCAGCCCACTGTTTATCTTACAAAAATACTGCTCATTATTATTAGTCTCATGATGCAGATGCAGAGCTGGGCCTAAAGGAATCTTGCCTACCAAAGGCCCTCTAACAGCAGAGGTAAGTGTCAAACCATGAACTTCATTCACTTAGCTGCTATCTTGTAAATGCTCTTGCTAGTTATACAAACCAAAATATATTTGGCACCAGATTCAAGAGAAGTTTATTTTTTAATCAACCAAGAAAAGCCAATAGCACATCTCTATCTATGCTTAGATCCATGCTCTCTGGGTCCATGTTCTCCACAATCCTGCTAGCTCTCTTGAGATCTTGTAGGGAGGTCCTTTTCTTGGCTTGCCTATCTTACAAACACATTTGGTGGGCATGAGAGGGGGCTTTCTTTATGTCTAAACTGGCCACTTGTTGTTACTCTGCTGGCAGGCAAATATCTTTTTATTCAGGCAGGCTTTGGGAAATTTATTGATTCCTGAGAAAATCTCTTTAAAAGAATGGGTCTGGGGTTTTTTTAATGACTTTATCTTTTTTTATACTTGCTTTTAATTTTGCTGTAATCTGCTCAAGTCTCAGTTTTGAATACATGGTTACTCGAGTAAGTGTATTCAGTTGGGCTAATTCCTAACCGCTTGCACTCTTAGCAACTGTTTAGACAATCAATCCTCAAAAATCACAATCCAGCAGTAAACATATTATAACAAGATTCAATAATTGGAGCATCAAAGTACTATCACAGCAAGTGATGTTACCATGCATTAAAAGCCAGATCAGATATTTCAGCTAGCACATCAGGAAGAGTCAGCACTATTTCATTACCATCAGTGAGAGCCTTTAATATCAAGTGCAGTGTAGAGGCATCATGCAAAGCCTGAGGAAATGAATGGAGAAGTGTCAGAACTGAAAAAAGCAGCTCAATGTTTTATTTGAATTGGAAGCTCACACCATTCTGAAGACGTGGGACATGTAACAACAGAATGGAAATGCATATATATTACTCATGAAGCACAAAACAACTTTAGTCAGCACAGAGCCAGCTACATGGGAGCACCTCTACATGGCAAAGACTTGATAGCAACAGGGCTTTCAAGGGACTGTGAGTAATATGCAGAAGGACCTAAACAACCACTTTTGTCACTGTAGCGACTTCGTATATGCTAATTCCTTATGCCTTCTTGCCGCTACGCTGATGTACAAGCCTTATACACAAGGATCAAGGTTTGGAATAGGACTGCCAGACAAAAAATTGTTCAAAACAAGGGTGGCTACAGAGCTGTGGTGTCTGTTTTGTGCAGTCCTCTGAAGGCACAACATTACAAAAGGAAGAGCTTTTCTCCAGCAATAAACAAGCTGCCTAGTGAAACTGCCAGGAATGTACTCTTCCAGCAAGATACCAGAATATGAAAACGACTTGGCCACTGAAGTCTACTTAGCAGAGTATCTCTAATGATCAAGGTAATTATGTCATGATATCCACTAATATTTGATTTTTATTCTTGATATTTTAAAGATAACAACTAGATACAGATTAATAAAAAGATTTTACAAAGAACAATGAAAACTTGCTTTGATTTTTGAAAAAAAAAAAGGAATGCTATATTGCTTCCAGGAAAATTACATTGTATTTCACTGTAGAATGGGCATTTGCCTACATATATCAGTGTACAGCATCATGTTACAATTGCAATATGAAACTATAAGACAAAAATATTTCTGTGTAAGATTGATAAAGCTATTATAATATGAAACATAATTCTCCTCCAGCATAAGTCTGTATTTTGTAATAATTAATAATGCATAACTATGATTTCTTTCCATATCTGTGAAGAAACCACTTGCTTCTAACATAGAGAAAAGTATATTTTATGTAATCTCTCACTTTTTAATTGCCCCTTTCATTTCCACCCCCCCAAAAAACCCATCCTGATTCTGCAGTTTATATTCGGCGATCCATTTAGACCATTCACTCACATTCGTCAACAGTGTTCATTGCATGGACCTTTAGTAACATGTGAATGTCATTTGTCATGGGATAACATTACTATGTGCATTTTATGGTGTTTTACTGGCTCTACAATCTATGTGAGCTGATTAGCTCAAGATGCTGTATAATGCTATTTAATGTTTATTGTTTTGTTTACAATATACTAATGGTAAAGATTCATGATCTTATTATGGAAGTCACTGCTAAGTGTGGCAGCAGCAAACAAAAACCTCAGTCTTTCTGACAGCATTGGTTGGATAGCAACTCCCTTTCCTTATCCACAATGTATCCCCAATCAAAGAAATGTAAAGTGCAAAAGGAGGAACATTGTTTTATACACACACAACAGCAGAAAAATCACACGGTGAACTACGCTGCTCCTTCAAAGGAACATATTTCATGTGAATCATGAACATCAGACAAATCTGGCATAGAAAGATTGTATGCTGCTTTCCAGAACAGCTGCCTGGCATTTGCACAGCATGTTAGCTTTGTGTGGTAGATAGCACAGCACTATCAAGGTGGGAAACTTGCATGTCTAAACATCTCTAACACAGGCAAGGGAGACAGGTATTACATTTCAGCAGAGAGTCAGCTTCTGCACAAGACCACTACTTTTCACCACAGGGTCTGGAGTCTAGTATGCTCAATTTCACAGGACATTGCTTAGCAGTAAAGGTTTCACAGTAATAAAACAAATGTTCCAAGGCCATTTCAAAAGTGAAGCACATTAGTTGTAAAATCAGTACCTAACCCACTTGAAATGTTTTTTTTAGCAAAGTTACTCACAATTAGATGAAGCTGTTTAGGGAACTAAACAAAGCTGGCAGGCAGAATGACCGTGTATCCTGTAAATAATAATATACCTGAGAACTGCAGAGGGGATCCCTTGATGGATCATTGAGTCCAGCCCCTATCAACGAGGCAGAGCAGAACTGAACTCCCAACCTCTTGCGCCACAGCCAAATAGCCTAAACCACTGGGCTATCCAGCAGTTCCAGTAAATGCTACACTACACCCATGAGCAGTGGCTATTCATGGGTGAAGTGTGGGGCTTAGAGAATACAAGGATGGCAAAATCATCCTACTCATTGCAGATAGTCCTTGAAGCAGTTTTCTCCACCTCTACAGCCTGCTTCCATGGACTCTCTTCCCAGCTGTCCACTCAGCAAATGGAAATACTCACATAATGCACACAGACTAGGCAGTCTACATGCTAAGCGTGCCCAAACCACCACATTATTGTGTGCCTGTTTGCAATTGTGTTACATCTTTGTTTCTACTTAGAATCTCCTTTCCCCCCAGTGAGGTAGCAGTATTTTTAAGTGTAACAATTGTTTGGCACAAAGTTTCACAGACATAACTCTATGTCTTCATAATGATGCATGGCTCACAATACTCAAGACACAGGCTTATATATATATATATACACATTTTCCAGTTATTGGGTTAGAATGGAATAAGGTAAGATATAGAAAATACAAAAAATGGTGAGTGTATTATTAACACGGGTCATGAGCACAGATTAACATTGCTGGAATTTTTATGCAAACCAGTCCTTTGAATGTTTATGACCAATATTAATAACAGAGCTGTCATTTCTGTATTTTATTTCATTTCTCCTCATTTCCATAATCAGAACCAACATATGTATAAGCCTGTGGCTTGAATATTGTGCCCCCATTTATATGAAGAAGGGGGTTACAAGAGCTCATGCAAATAAATCTTGTTAGTCTGAAAAGTGCGGAAGTCACTCACTCTCCTGTCACGACAACTTTTAACAAGGGAAGCTCTGCCCCCTGCAAGTATATGCAGAGAGTTTACGAATTAGAAGTCGTTTCTAAGAGGGACGGATTTAGGATTAACCAGATCCTAACGATCCTATACCTGCATTATGGTGGAAACAGGAGGACTCAAAGGCTCCAAGCAGTAAGATTTTTTGGATGAGGTGGAACTATGACGTCACTTGTCCGCCACCCCAGACTTTACTTTCCCCTTTAGCGCCAGTCATCCTCCCAAATAGCTCTCGGGGGAAATAAACTGCCCGCGCAGCGACCCTCTATCGCCAACCACACCTGTTGCAACGCCAAGCACTGCGACCTGGCCTTCAGCGGTCAAGGAAGACCCAGCGGCAATGGAGGGGCGGGGGCGGGGGCGGGGCAAGGAAAGAAGTTGCTAGGGAGATGAAAGGTTTGCCGGGGGACCCCGGCAGAAGCGCTCCATCACGTGTAAGCGCGCTACCCACGTGAGCAGCCCCCTTCACGTGTAGACTGGAGAGGGCGCGTCACGGACTCGGGCGCCGAACTCGGCGCGCCACTGACGCCGGGGCCCTCTGCTGGGCAGAAAAGACGCGAGGCCGAGGCTGGGCGGAAGGGAAGGACGGTCTCTCGCTTAACCGAGCCCGGCTCCTCCTCCTCCTCCTCACGACGGCTCTCGGTCCCTCCCAAGCGGCGGGCGCCTCAGCCGAGTGCGGAAGGAAGGCGGGCGTTTTCTCTCGGGCCGCTGAAGCTGCTTCCTGGTCACCTGAGAAGCGAGAAGGAGCCCCGGAGCGCGACTGGGGATCGCCGCCGGGCCGCTGCCATGGCGTCACTTTTCAAGAAGAAAACCGTGGATGGTGAGTATGGGCGGTTGGGTTTCCCCCCCCCCCTAAACACTGTAAACCGTGGGGCAGTCCTGTCCCTATGCTGGGCGGGGTGGAGGGGGGGGCCTGCCGTTCCCCTCCTCTGGGCACACGGGCTCCCCCTTCC
The DNA here is from genome assembly GCA_037013535.1 of Intellagama lesueurii. Lineage (NCBI taxonomy): Eukaryota > Metazoa > Chordata > Lepidosauria > Squamata > Agamidae > Intellagama > Intellagama lesueurii. The sequence continues at coordinate 48,364,927 of JBAJHW010000003.1, read as the reverse complement.
TCTCACGGAAGACAGGCGTTGCTTCTTCGAGCTTGCTCATTTTCGTGTCTTAGGATCGCTCCCCCCCCCTTACCCGGCGCTGTCAGAGATGCCCTGGGGAAAGGTGGTGGTGCCTCGAGGAGTAACCGTCAGTATTTACCTGTACAGTACTTGAAGTGGTACTAGTACGCCACTGCTTCCTACCCATTCAAGTTGAAATAGAGATTTCAAGGTTGGAGCCACCTCCAACCTTGAAATCTCTATATATTTCAACTTGAATGGGCGACTCTGTGGTGTTAAGGCGAGGAGCCAGCCTGGTTGCCTCGGTTGAGCCAGTCTTTTCCTGACCGATTTTGGCTTCCCTTTCCCGGTAGGGAATGGTCTCTTTTCTGGAGTGTCCTGCGATGGGTTCCTTGCCCTTTGGGCTACTTTACGCCTCTCCGGTATTATTCATATATGTAGGTGGCTTTGCTTGTTTGTGCCATTAGAAAGAGAAAGAATGAGTATGACTCATCCTGTCATCACATATGGAGTGTTATGATGACTTTAAGAAACTGACACACTAAAGTTATGACCTAATCAGGGCTATGATGCTGTGTACATTTATCTGGGAGTAATCTGAATATTTTCATGTAAACATGTGTAGGATTTATCTTCTGAAATGGAATAGGAACTAGTAGTATGGAGAGTGATTTGAGTCTCTTCTTTAAAGATATGACAGGGTTCTTATTGTCTGCTTTTTACAGAAGTTCTCAAAAATAGTAAGAAATGACTTAAAACAGAAGAAGATGCCTTGTTCCAAATAGTAACTATCAATATTCCAAGCGCTTTCTAAAGTCCTTGAAAAGCAAGGAAACAAAATGCATTGTTTAATTAACGTGTGAGCTTTCTTTTCAATCTGGAGCTGCCAGGGCTGGCACAGGGTTGGAAAACTGGTTCCTACATTTAACCAAAAGCTCATGGTGTTCTGCTCAGAAAAATGATGCCCTATACTGGTAATGGTGCATATTGGTTTGATACACACAATGTATCCTCATTGTCTGCTATGGATTGTTATATGCAGGGTGTGCACACATACTTTAGAAATCAGTAGTTGATTAAAGCCTCTGGACAAAAAGGTATGAATAAGTGTATTTTACTTGTTTCCCCAAATTCAAAGTAAGTGACTTCAGAAGAATGCTTTAAACGAATAAGTGGTTGGTGGAGGTGTGAGTAAATAGAGTCATTAAACTCACAACAGCAATTTTGTGTTCTAGTCATTTTAGATGAATTTGCAGTACCTTCCATAAACTGGGAACCCAGTGTGATATAGTGGATAGTAGTGATGTACTAGGACTCAGGCAAGGGTTCAAATCCTTGTTCACCCATAGAAACTGGGATTAGAACTGGTAAAACCACTCCTTAAGTATTTCACTTACCTTGAAAGCCATATTAGGTTGCTATAAGTCGATTCTGACTTGATGGAACTAACAGTGGCAGGTATTAAAACAAATAATATTAAAACAGTATTTAAAACTTAAAAAGAAAAAAAATTGGCTGAATAGCTCAGCGAGTTAGATATCTGGCTTTGGAACCAGAGGTTGGGAGTTCAGTTTCACACTGTGCCTCCAGAAAGAAGAGCCAGACTGTATAACCTTGGACAAACTTCACGGTCCCAGGATGCCACCAGAAGAAGAGAGTGGAAAGCCACTTCTGAGTATTCGCTACCTAGAAAACCTTGGAAAAAGTTCGTCATAAGTCAAAATTGACTTGACAGTGCATGATTGGTATTAAAAAGAAAAAAACAGCAACGTCATTTTAGGAAATCCCTCTTAGGCAGCTAATTACGGAGGGGGAAAATGTCTTTGCCTGCTACAGTAAAAAGAGGATCTGTCTGGCCTCACCTGTGAGGGAGTTCTACAGCTTGAGAGCAGTGACAGATAAGGCCCTCTTTCATGTCCTCACCAAATGTGAGGGTGATGGGAGCAAGAGAATAGCCTTTTCTGATGATTATCAGAAAATCACACTCTTAAAAGGTTTTTTCAGGTGGCTTTCTGTTGACTGTGCAGAGCCCCCTAGTAGGACATGAGTGCAACTGCACCCTCTTTATTATGTTCTGCAGCAGATGAAATAGAATCATAGAATAATTGTGTCGGAAGAGGCCTATAAGGCCATTGAGTCCAACTCCAATTGAACTCAATTGGAGGAATCCAATTCAAAGCAGATCTTTGGAAGTCCAAGTAAGTCGTTGGTTCTATCCACATGTTCTAAATGGCCTTTATATATTTCTTGATTTACCTCTTTGTGACTTCTGTGAAGCATTTTATTTCTTTTTTTACAAGTAATTAAGTTATTATTTTAATATATGGAGTGTGGTGTTGTGGATAGAATGGTGGACTAGAACTCTGCAGACTTGGGTTTGAATCCTTGCTCAGCCACAGAGATTCATAGGGGTTGGATGTGACAGTTCTAAAAACCACTCTTTGAATATCTCACTTACCTTGGAAAGCCTTCTAGGGTTTTCATAAGCCACTCCCAAATGTATGGCACATAACACAGACATTATTATTTTACCAAGAAAGTCTAGAATCTACTAACAATAAATGATGCATCTTCCATTAATCCCCCCACCCATGTATATTCCTAATTGGCTACTGGTTGGACCACTTTTTCCATTTTGTGCTTGATATGTGTATACTTAGAACAACATATTTTTAAAGTAGCATTATGATTATACTGAGGGTTGGATTGTTATTTATAAAGTTGTCTCCATACTTATTTTATGAAAAGAAATGTGTTTTATACCTTTTTGGGGAGCTTGTGGCCTCCTGATGTAAGGAACACAAGTAGTTGCCTTAAACTGAGTCATACCGTTGTTCCATTTAGCGCAGTATTGCCAATTCTGATAAGCAGTGTCTCTCCAGGGTTTCAGATATATAGATTAGATATAATCTATGCCTTGCTTTCCTTGTGCATTCTAAACAAGTTACAGATGGGTACTGCTCCAATTCTCAGTAGAAGATTATGAGGTACAAAGGTTTCCAATTCAGGTATCTTAGGTTCAACTCAATTTTCATGCAAACTGGCATGGAAAAATAAATGGAAGCAGACAAATCCTGGTGTGTGTATGGACCTGGTTGATAAAGATTAGTGAGATGAGATTATTAGTAAATTCAGATATCAAGATGTAGGCTGGTATCCTGTTAAGCTTACTGAGTGGAAAGTCCTCTCAGTGTAGTAATGCAGGGTCATCCCACTGGTACAAATAAAGCTTGAATAACTTGCTTAATGGTGACTTGACTCTTGCAAAGATAACATAATCTTATATTTTTCATTGTTGGGAATTTCCACTCAGCAGAGGCTCAATAGGATGCTTGTCACAGTTAACAAACTTTTCATATTTATGCATTGAGGAGAGGAGATCCTTTCTACAGATAATATGTACAGTGGTGCCTCGCTAGACGATTGCCTCGCAGGACGAGGAAATCGCTAGACGATGGCTTTTTGCGATCGCTAATGCGATCGCAAAACGATGGTCTCCTATGGGCGATTTTCGCTAGACGACGAGGTTTCCCCATTGGAATGCATTGACTAGCGGTCAATAGCTGTCAGTGCATTCCAACGGGGACCCGCGCTCGCTAGACGAGGTTTCCCTATGGACGATCTTCGCAAGACGACGACTTTTCCCTTGGAACGCATTGAAGAGATTTCAATGCATTCCATTGGGGAAACGTGCTTCGCTAGACGATGTTTTCGCAAGACAGCAATTTCCGCGGAACGGATTAACATCGTCTAGCGAGGCACCACTGTATGTATGTTTCAGTTTAAATAGTGTTGATTGCTGAAGGTGATTGCTAGGAGATCCACATTACATAGAACTGTTTGTGTGTATCACAATTAACATAATGTTCTGTATGGTTATAGGCTAGTAAGTGAAAGCAAATTTCTGTGGAAGCAAATTGCACTTTTTTTAACAGCCTTTTTTGCTGAATCGTTCTATAAGATTTAAGTTTGTTGTCACTTTTAGTTTTTACTCACATTGTGCTGCTTCAGCTCTGCCACTTTGGATATATAATGAAATACCTTAGTACATGTGTCATTATGCTATCTGTTAATAATAGCACTTTTCTCTTACTGCAGGGATCTGCAAGTTTGGCATGCTTGGAGATCAGGGTTTTTTTACCCCAACGCCCACAGGCACACAACCCACTGAAATGTTTTTAAAACATTCAAAATAAAGTAGAAGTGACAAAATTTCCATATGTGTGTTTGGGGGGATGGGCTACTATTGGAAGCCTGCAGAAGTAGAAAACACATTTTTGCCAAACAAAACAAAAGTAAACTACAGTTATTGAGTGGCAGGGTTCCATTGTACATTTCCCTTTTGGGTGGGGCATATACAGCCCAAAGGCCACCGTTTGCCTACCTCATGTTAAAGGAATATGCATGGTTTAAAAAAACAAAAAAACCACCTCTCAAGACATTTGTAACATTCCTGTGTGTAACATAAGCACATATATTAAACATTGCAACATTCAAAAAGATGGTTAAAACTAGTGAGTTTTGATGGAGCCTTGATGTGGTTTTGTCCCCATAACTTGTTTATTCTGTTCCTGTTTTCAGTAGCTTCTTTCTTTAAAGTAATTTTATTTCTTTATTATTTATTGTGGGACATTTAAGGTGGCTCTTAAACACATTGGATCAAAAAGAAGCCTGTTTAAAAAAGAAAAGAAACAAAAATAAGTTTAAAGTTTTAAATCCCCCTTGTGCACATATGGGTTTCTGCAATACATTATCCTATACTCAGGTTAATGTGTATATAATCTCAGTTATATACAGTAAAAACTTTTATGCCATGTCCTTCTCTATTGGGATAAAGCCAGAGGTTTTTTTATACATGGCATAACAATTTTGTTTAATTTTGAAGCCAATCACAGTGCTCACTTTGATTTCTTAAGCAGCAAGAAAACAAATCTTCAAACAAAAAACTAGAATGTATTGCTGCATTGTTTTATTACTAATGATGACTTTACTTTTCTATAACAGAAGGAATCAGGTATAACAAGAGGTAGAGTGTCAGCAGCCATAGCGCAGGACAGAATAAACAAAACAATGGATTGTGAATTATCTTGTTTTCATTGGCAATGTTGCATTACTCAGATTGCCCAAACCCCTTCATTCAACAATGTTTTAGATTTCTCTCTTCTCTCAAGATAATTACGCCACGTTCTTCAACACATTTATCTGAGTGATTGTTGTGTTTTTATGTGAGAAAACAGGGCCAATGCACATATTTCTTAACATATATTAAGACTTTTCCTGTCAGCTCTTCTTATTATTGAAATAATTTCATTCTGGTATGATTTGAAATGGTGACTGGGAAAACATCTTTCAAGGAAGATTAATGTAAGCTCTAAAAATAAATCTATGGCTGCATTTCATGTCTTATTCATTTTTGAGAATCTGGTTTCTTGAAAGTAGCAGCAGTAGCAGCAGCATCCTATCATTATTGGTAATCAGTTTCTTTAGATTGTCAAACCAAGATAGAAACTTACTTTTGGGAATGTTTCATTTTCAAAAGAAATAGGATTTTTAATAGAAAAAGAATGATCTTCTCTGTATAAGCTGGGAAGAAAAGCCTGTCTGTCTTCTGAACAACTCCAAATAAATTATTTTGGTTTTTATTATATATTAGTTTGAAATGGCCTTGGGCATAAAAAAAAAAAAACCCACAAACTGTACTACTTCTTCTTTTTTTAAAAAGAAGGAATAAAAAATGTAATCCTTGTTTGGCAGTCCTATAATTTAGAAACTTGATTCCATCTAGAAGCCATAGTTCTGCCTCTTGTTCCGGAGAATTTCACTTGTCATTCTTGGAAAAAGAAAGAAGAACTGCTTCTAGCCTGTCACGCATAATATTTCTGTGGTCTAGTGACATGGTACAGAAAAACTTTCTTGGAAATAAATTCTAGTGCTTACCTTTTCTGTGGAAAAAAATCCTTGGAAATATATTGGCTGAAATCCTGTTGTTAAGTCACACTAGAGTAGGCCTATTTGAATCCGTGGAACTTATGGAGGAGTTGACTCACCAAATTTCTGCTGATTAGTGGACCTACTCTAGTGCAACTTACTACACTGAGCAACAGGGTTTTGGTCATTGTTTTCATAAAGTTCCTTAGTTGCAATGATAATCCTGTAATACTGGCAGTGTCACTTTCAACAACCAGTTGTTGGAAGTTACCAAGTCAGAGAAGGCATTTCCTATTGCACACTGAGCCATGTAATTGCTGTGTAATAGAAAATACCTGTGTCAGCTTTTTAATTTATCTCTATTTGCTGCTGAAAATCACTCTACTTGTGTTAACGCCAGCGGACACAACTAGTACAATTCAGGTCAGTATTCAGCAAGCTTGACATTTTCAGTGTTGCAGCAATTCATGTTTTTCAGATTATTATTCCTAGGAAGTGTGTGAGAAAATATATATGTTTTATTGATTTGGAAATGTGCATGGAGATAAAATAAACTGCACATTACATCATAATCTAGTCAATAGATTAGATACCCTGTTTCCCCGAAAATAAGACCTAACCTGAAAATAAGCCCTAGTATGATTTTTCATGATGCTCGTAATATAATCCCTACCCCAAAAATAAGCCCTAGTTAAGTGAAACCCCGCCCTCCACCATTGTGCAGCATTGTGCAGCAACCAGAAAATATGACATGGCTGTAAAATAAAACATCCCCTGAAAATAAGCCCTAATGTGTTTTTTGGAGCAAAAATTAATATAAGACCCTGTCTTATTTTCGGGGAAACACGGTAGTAACTCCCAAAGAACTACAATATCCAAGAGGCATTACAGGAACTTTCTTTTTTAAACAAAAACTAAAAACAGAAGACAAAAGGATGGAGAAGCCAGTGCATTGTTGGAGGCAGGTTCTTCTCTAAGGGTCTGCAATTTGGCGGCTAAAACTCCCAGAATTCTGTTGGAGAATTCTTGGAGGAGTGTGGGAGTTGAAGTTCAAAACCATGAAAGAGCATACTCCTATTGGATTTAGAGCTAACAGTGTTGTCCTGTGCAGCTCTGATTGGTTTCAGTGGAGATTATTGTGATAACTGATACAGTGGTGCCTCGCTAGACGATGTTAATCCGTTCCACGAAGATCACTGTCTAGCGAAAACATCGTCTAGCGAAGCACGTTTTCCCATTGGAATGCATTGAAATCTCTTCAATGCGTTCCAAAGGGAAAACTCGTCGTCTTGCGAAATCTCCCATAGGGAAACATCGTCTAGCGAGTGAGGGTCCCCGTCGGAATGCACTGACAGCTGCACTGACAGCTTTTCACCACTAGTCGGCGCATTCCTATGGGGAAACCTCATCGTCTAGCGAAAATTCCCCATAGAGAGACATCGTTTTGCGAAGCGCAGTAGCGATCGCAAAAAGGCATCGTCTAGCGATTTCCTCGTCCTGCAAGGCAATCGTCTAGCGAGGCACCACTGTATTAGAATTGTATCCTTAATCAACCTTGTAAGTAAGCCCACGGCAGTTATCTTGCAAAAGATCACACAGGCTTGTTAAAACAACGAAAAGTCCTATGGCACATTTAAGAATAATAAGGTTTATTTGGAGTAAGCTTTTGTGAACTGTTACACAAGTCTTCAGATGTATACAGCATAGCTGTAATTGACATTTCTATAGCTCTGGATATGTAGTATTGTGAATTGTTGTAGAAATACAGTGGACCCTCGACTTACAGACGGCTCGACCTGCAGACTTTTCGAGTTACAGACTTCTCTGGCCGCAAAATTTAGGTTCGACTTGCGGCCGGAGAATCGACCTACAGACTGGAAAATTAAACAAAATGGACCAAAAACGGCTGGTTACGGATTAATCGGTTTTCAATGCATTGTAGGTCAATGGAGCCTCGACCTACAGACTTTTCGACCTGCAGCCACCGTTCCAATACGGATTAATTCCGTAAGTCGAGGGTCCACTGTACTGATGCAAGAGATGTGGCCTGGTGATGGTCAGTTACTGGTCATTAAGGTTTATAGAGAATCCTAGATTTCTTGTACATTTCTTGTAGAGGATGACAGATTGTAATCATAATGCTGATACTTAAGGGTCTCTCAGTTTATTGATGGGTGACAAATGTTTTAAAGAACAGAAGGATAGGTTGATGCACCAAGGTGGGGAAAAGTCTATGTTTCAGTCTAATGCAATGCAGGAGTATTGTCCCTCATTTCAATGAGTTTATATGCATATTGTTTCTGATTAGAGATGGGCATGAACCTCAGTTTGGATGTTTGTGTCATTTTGTATGCGCAGCACCACAGGTGTCGTGCATTCCCTTCCCCTGCCTCCCCAGCTGGATCCTCCACTCACCAGCCGGTGCACATTCCTCTCTTCTCTTCAGCTGTTTGATCAGTCTCTGGTAGGAGCATGGGTTTCCCTGCCTTGCCCCCTTGGCTGATTGCCCACTCAGACAAGGAGGCAGGACAGGTGATCCTGTGCTCCTATTGGGGATTGGTCAAACAGCTGAAGAGGAGAGGCACACGATCCGACTGGTGAGTGGCTCATTAGCTGGAAAAGACAGGAAAAGGGCATGTGTGGCACCTGTGGTGGCACACGTACGAACCAGCACGAACCTCCGAAATGGGGTTTGTGCCCATCTCTACTTTTGATTATGTGGATAAGACAGAATGAAATAAAATACATAAATTCACAAATTTTTTAGCACTAGTCCTAAATTTCCAAAGGATCCTGTTGATGGTAAAGCCACTTTGAGATGTTAAAGCAGTAGCTTCTGCTTACCAGAGAGTGACTGTTCCAGTTGAAAACAAAAGTGACATGATTCCTGCATTCCCTTTTTTGGCTGCAGAGCAGGGATGCCTCCTCCTCTGTGGTCGACACACAAAAGCAAGATACTAATTTCTTAGCAAGCTATTTATAAAGTTAAATAAATAATGTTTTTATTAAGCAGGGTGGTTGGTTGAAGAGAAATAGTGGAATCCTTCTCCCTGTGAGCCCCATGGCTCTCAGACAAGGTATTCATCCTCATATGATTGAATGGAAGCATTGCATTGAGTGAACCTGTGGTAGTTTCTAATCTAATAGGAAATTTGACGTGCTGCAGGGTATGGAAATGGCTGTTTCCACAGGAGTGTCTGTGGGTACAAAAGCAAGGGCATTCAGTAATACCCATACACCCAGAAACAGACAACACATGTTCACCATAATGGAAATGTTTGTTTTGAGTGGCTACCAGCCCTCTTCCTCCCTCCCTTTTTCTTTTCAAAAAGTGTAACCAGCACAACTGCTGTGTCTTTAAAATACTGTAACTATTGTTCCAATTCAGAACAATAAAAAACCTGTTTTTTAACCCAACGTGACATCTTTTGGGAAAACAGTCATTTTTATTGATTACAAGAAGACCTGGTGTTAATGATCTTGTGGGACAATTCAACCAGTGTTATCACCACAGTGTGACTATGCTGGGCTCTGAAACAAGCTGTAGCTCTCTATTTGTTCTACATATTATGTAGTAAAGAATGTTTTCTTTGAGGAGCAGCTCAAAGGTTTCTGGTGCTGTTTCTTCTTTCGCATTTTTGGCCCTATGCATTCACAATGAATGTCTGTGGGTGCTGTATGGTGAACTGTGAGTGGATATTTGCTCCTGAAATTTCAAACCTTGACCTTTCAAATTTCCCCTTGATCTTTCCTGAACAGGACTGGGAAGGCATGCATGTGCTGCTCCTCAGCTATCCTTGTACTTGAGGAATGCTTTTGGAGAACTTTCTCTACAATTCAGAGCAACTTTCAGCAAGTAGCACAGCATCTTCATCTCTGATGTGGAGCAGTCCTTCTCAGGATCATTCTGAGATAATTGTTCCAGAGCTTTCTCTGCTGTGTTTTCATTGCATTGTAATTCTAGGCTGCGGGATATATAAAATAGAAACAGCTATGACCAAGTAAAGGTTTCCTCATTTCTACTTAAATGTGACTCCTCTGACAACCAACCAAACATGAGGCAATATTTATGTAAGGTCATTTTTCCTATCCGCATTCCAACCAGACCACTGACTGCAAAGCAAATCATTGTATATTTTCACCATTAAGGACAGAACAGTTGCCTATCTTAGTAAAAAAAAACAACAACAACCAGGTAATTTATGCAGGTGACAGGGTTTCACTTTTATAGTTGTCTTTCACTTGTTTTGGGAAGACAAGAAGTTGTTTCTCATACAAGAACTGACACCAGCTTTTCTGAATCATATTTTGACTGCAGAGACAACATTTTCTGCCACAAGACATTACATTGTGTGGGACAGAAAAGTGCCACACTGAGAAAATGCAATAGATTGCTTGGAATAGTTTTTTCCCCAGGTCTGTAAACAAACAAAAAACAACAGCAACAAAACTGAACATGGTGGCTGATACTCAGGAACATTGTTTACAATTCTTCAGGTAACAGTGTTGTAAAACAGTTACCTTGGTCTTGTTCAGATTTACTTCTGCAGTCAAACATGACTCTGGGGGGGTATTATAGTATCCTATCTCTCTTGATGACAGTTAAGTGCTTTAATCAGGAAGACCTTATGCTGGAGAGTCAGGGTTTTGTTCATGTTTTGTTGAAATTTCTTTGGCGGGGTTTTGAGGTCAGGTTAAGTACTATTTTAAAGGATAAACTTTCCTCAAAAGGTGTATGATACTGATAGTGGCCTTTCTGAAACAAGAGAATGACAGGAAATTCAGAGCAATTCAAAGTGCTTAGATTAATATGTACCAGATTGTAGTTGACATAATAGTTCATTCCCTACTGTACTGTGTCATTTAACTTTCCTGGGTTGGCAAGAGTTGCCTAAATCAGTTGTTTGTATAATAGTGTATGTGGTTATGATATGTGTAACTCAACATTCTGATGTTAATTTTGTTTCAGAAGAAAGCATTGTTCTGAGGGTTGACAAGAAGGAAATGGAAGTAAATCCATACAATTCATAGCTGAAAATTCAATATAATTTATTGTATTACTGTACGACAAGGGAAAAAACTTGAATAACTGAGAGGAAGTGTAAATAAGTAAAATATTTTTAGATAGATAGATAGATAGAGAGTAGAGTAGAGTAGAGTAGAGTAGAGTAGATTCAAAGTTTTCTTTCCTCCAGTGGCTCTATAAGTCCCATAACTTTAATAAAATCTGATATATAAGGTTGGATCTGCCTTCTTCTGGATCCAAAACAGTATGTCCATTTTTAATTTTCGATTACTTATATGAAAGATTATGATATCACTGGGAGCCTACATATGTTGATAAATGGCATACTGCAGACTTTCAGTAGAGTTTTAGAACAAATGAGTGAAAGTTCTTTCTCCCTTTTTTTCTGCTGAATTGTTCCCTTAATTTTATCGTATTAAACTGATTTTAGTAATCTGATCTGTTTTTAGTAATAGTAATAGTAGTAATCTGTCAAGTCAATTCTGACTAATAGCAATCCCTTCCATGGTTTTCTAGACAGAAAATACTTAGAAGTGGTTTTCCATTCCCTTCTTCTGTGGACACCCTGGGACTATGTCGCTTGTCCAGTGCTGTACAAGGTGTCTCTTCTGCAAGGCACAGTGGGGGATTGACCTAGGTGCTCCAGCTCACTGAGCTGTCTGCCCAACTGTTTTCACTCTAATTCAAACTGTTCTTATTGTGGCAGTAGACCTCCCCCCCCCCCCACTCCTTTGAAGGCCTCTATAGATGCTACATTTGAATGATAATTTTGTGAGCAAAATATGTTCAACACAAATAAAACATTTTATTTACCTGAAATAACAAAAGGAAACTTAGAACTGTATGGAATGCTAACTTGCTTATTGCATATTTTTCTCACCAGAATATTGATTAATTCCTTTATAGTTAGAGGAGTATGAGGTACAAAAACAACTGGGCAGAGAAAGCATGAGAGAATAGCTTAAATCTCAGTAGCCCACTTCTTTTCACAGTGACTAGCACTTAATATATTAAACATCATATGAGTTCTTTACTCATATTTGCTGTCTATAGTAACAATCAGTAGGAAAAAAATAGGAAAAAAGGAGTCTTCATATGTGGAAGAAACATCCTCCATGCTTGCTGCATGCTGGAACATCAAGAAAGGAGAGAGACTAACAAACAGAGGAAGCAAAACAACAACAACAACAAACAAACAAACAGGAAGGGGAGAAGGGGCCTTGCCTCAAGTGGGAAAAATTGTTTAGCAATAGGTTAGTGGCAGAGGACAATCACTTTAGGTTGTGAAGAGCTCCTCCCACTGATACCCAGTGTTAGTTCATATAAAATTGTTATTATCAACATAGATTTTCCCCCCTCTCCCAGTATACGTAGGTCCTTTCAACAAAGTATTATAGCACCTCTTGCTCTGGAGTGTACTTCTCATTGCTTTATCTGTGGTACTAATGGTAAATATTTTATATTTCAGATATAATTAAAGAGCAGAATAAGGAGCTAAGAGGTACACAGAGGGCTATAGTAAGAGATCGCGCAGCTTTGGAGAGACAAGAAAAACAACTGGTAAGTATATCAAGAGAACACAATTCTTCATGAATATAAAAGAGATAGTAGTAAAGAACACATCAGCTGTTTTCAAAGTGCCATTTAGTGCCTATAGTCTCTGGCAGCGTTCCCTCTACTTTTCTGGAGTGCAGGGCACCCATGTTTGCGGGATTCTGGCCACAACCAAAAGCAAATGTGTGGCAACACTGGTTTGGCTCCCAACCCCCAATGCAGCACTGCAGCTTAGAGGGAATGTTGGTCTCTAGCTTCTGATTTTAAAAGTACTGTTTTTCCCATTTTTGTTTAATTTTACAGATAGATTCCTTGCCAATCTAAAATGAATTGACTTGGGCAAGATTTATCCCGTTGATGAAGTGCTTCTGTGACCATTTATTATATAAATTGTTGCTATTGTTAATGATAAAAAAATAGATACATGCAGGGCAAAACTCACCCATTTTTAAAAATACATAGGAGTTGGAAATTAAGAAAATGGCTAAGACTGGAAACAAGGAAGCCTGTAAGGTGCTAGCAAAACAGCTAGTGCAGCTGAGAAAGCAGAAAACTCGGACATATGCGGTTAGTTCAAAAGTTACATCTATGTCAACTCAGACAAAACTAATGAACTCCCAGATGAAGATGGCAGGAGCAATGTCTACAACAGCAAAGGTAAGCAATTAAATTTAAAGTTCCTAAATTCTACTCCTCGAATACTGTTTTAATGTACACAAGTGCTCTGTAGAAGTTTAACAAAAAAATTGATACATGAATTACATGTCCTTGATTACAGTTTATGGTGCCAATTGTTGTGACTGCTATAGCATATGCTTGTAGGAAGAAGCTAAGTTGATATTTTGTGACTGGCTGATACATTTTTGTAAAGTAAGAGATGGTAATATATAACCCTCTAAAACAGAGGTCCCCAACCCCCGGTCCGCGGCCCGGTGCCAGTCCGTTGCCTGAGCCGGACCGGGCCGCAGAGACAGACCTCCCCACCCCCGCACGCACTCCCCCCCCCCGCACAGCCCTTTTGCGCCTGCGCGTGAGCACGAGCGCGCCTGCACAAGCGCTGCGCCGCCCTTTGCACATGTGCACGAGCGAGTGCGCCCACGCAATAGTGCATGCACTCCTTTGCGCATGCGCACAAGCACATGCACCCATGTGAGAGCGCACATGCTCCTTTGCACATGTGCACGAGCGCAGGGGGGGTGCCCTGCCTTCCCCAGCCGGTCCGTGGGGCTAAAAAGGTTGGGGACCGCTGCTCTAAAACGCATTTGCAGATGTCTTTAAAAACTGTTTGCCTTTTATTAACTATCTTAATCCAGTCTCTCATTGTTACTTAGCTGTGCAACTAGATAAGCACAGTATCATCTTGGGGTGGACCATGTGGTCATGAGAACACCTCCTTTCTGTTCTTAAAGGAACATTGATTTTAATAGGATACAGAAGTGCAAAGAATGGTATAGGAAAGCAACCAATGGAGTACTTCAGCTGTTAAGAAAGTTGAAATAGCAGTGTGGGATTGTGCAGCTACTCTTTCTTATTTTAAAATGTAAAAGATAGTAGCACTGCAGCAGTTCTACACAAAGTTGAGATGAAGTAGGAAGATATTGAATTTTGACACATTCAGATACAGGAATTATTGTAGTCTCTCCCAGCTGAAGCCATGGTTTTATAAATTGCGTATTTGTAGATATGGGGTTTCCTGAAACACTATTAAAGCATTTGCCCACTTAAGCAGAGGGCTAAAACTGGGGACATGGATGGGTGTACAGGAAACCCCCACCCTCAAACACAACAGTGAACCTGGATGCAAGTGAGACTTGTGCACACTGAATTCAAAGATCTGAAGAGGGCTGTATAACCCCATTGGGTTGAACACAGTTACAGAGCTACTATTTTTGAGAACTCCACTTTCTTTGTGCCTTTTTCCCCCTTCCCACAAAAACGAACTTTTGCAAAAGCAGAAGTGTGTTTCTGGCCACTTCTGGTTTGGTTTTTGATGTCAGGTGAAGCCTGTGGCATTTTCTGGGGGCTGAAATTTGGCCCCAGGCCCTTAGAGGCCTCTCAATTTAAGGCATCTGTGTACCATATACCATAATATTCGTGTCAAGCAATTTATAATATAAATGAAATATGGTAAATGCAATGGCCAAAATCCTGTGCCACAGTTACACCAAAGTTGTAACTTCTAGCAGGCTTGTGACTTGACATGCAACAGATAACGCTTATGGAGATTACTTAACTTACTTGCACCTTTCATCTCTTCTGAATAGTTTTGCAGTGTATTGTTTCTGGCTTTTTCTTTATTTTATCCTTGTCAGATAGTATGCTTCCCTGTTGACCTTTCTTCATTCCTAATCTAGGTTTAACATTCCTTTTGATTTCTTGGATCTAGTAAAAAAGATTTCTAGTTTTTCCTCTTCTGTTCTCTTCTGTTTTTTTTCACTGGTTATTGTAATAGTTCTCTTTGATTCTATGTGTTAGTTGCTGAAAAGTTGCATTCTAGCCCTATTTCTGCCACTTTTTACTTCTGCTTCTCGTTTGTCCTTCATAATTTAAAGCGTTTCTTCTGTCATCCATATAGGCTTTTCTTTTGACTAATGGAAGTGTATTTTTGCATTTTTCTGTGATAACATAGCATTTCAATCCACAGTTCTTCTGGTTCACTGTCACTTGAATTTAGTAATACAAATCTATTCTTCATGTGGACTTCATCAGAAATATTATATATAATATAATATATATATATAATATATAATATAAATAAAAAATAAAGTTGAAAAAAGAATATATGTGGTCAATACCACAATCTGTTCCACATCTTGTTTTGGCAGAGAGAATAGGTCTTCTCCATCTGCTATTTCCAATTATGCAATGTGTTTGGTTTCTATATTGGCCATCTGGTGATGCCCACAAGTATAGTTTGAAACATGTTTGTTGTTGAAACGTGTTTGTTGTTGAAACAGGTGTTGTCTTTACAGAATTCTGTGAGTTGTTCTCCTGCTTTGCTTCTGACTCTTTGGTCAAATTCTTCAACAATGTTTGGTTCTGCTTTGTTTCCTACCTCTGTGTTACAGTTGCTTGTGATTATCAATATATCCTTTTTGGTATGTGGTTGGTTTCCTCCTTGCATGCTTGCATAAAACCTTTTGATTTCTTCTGCAGCATCTGAAGTTGGAGCATAGACTTGAATGATGGTTATGTTAATACGTTTTCTTAGAAGTTTGATTTATATTCTTGGATCAGACTTTATATTATCGCCCCTAACTACCTCTGTTACATGTTGCCCTCGGTATTAGAGCCATGCCATTTCTTCTGATTTTATAATTTCCACAATAAAATATTTTGTAAATGTCTGGCTGAAAATGTCATATTCCTGTTCACTTTAGTTCACTCACACCATGTTTAAATGTTCAATTTCTTTCTTTCCAGTTTACTTTGAGTCATACTTCTCACATTCTGTGTTCCATTTGTATGCGCCCTGTGGCAGCAAACCTTCCTTTCACTTCTGTGCATGGTAGTCACTGGGTGTCCTTTGGGTGTCAGTCTAGTGGCATCATTAGTGACAGTGCTATTCATACTTGTCCTTTGCTTTTCTTCTGTCGCTGTTTGATTTCCTTCTCACCTGGAAATCTCATCTTTTAGCATTATCTCTTGTTCATTTCAAATTTTCTCATCATCGGGTTTTTTAAGTACATCATCTTCAGAAATAATTTATCCTTGCCTTCTGTTGCGCAGTACTAACAACTGCTGCAGCCCTCCAGGACTTTCTCTGTCCCCATTACCATTGGAACTATCTTCTTTTTTCCTGGTGTGACTGTTAAACCTGAAGAGGATGGATGCATCTTAGTCTAGTGCTCAGTTTTGGCCATTCCGCCTTGGTCCCTTTGCATCCAGACTAGTAATAGAATCTGGCCTCCTGATGGTATTGCTTTTAGCTTCTCTGACTCAAACTGTCTCACCCTGTTAATGTGAGCATCCAGGAGAAGGTAGTAAAACATAATTATGATTGAATATGATTTACAGTTTGCATGTGTTGCTGAAAAGAGGTTAATTGAAAACCAAAGTGAAGACTTCTGCTGTCCCCAGAATAGCATTGGAAGGGGCAAGGAAATGGGGCAGATCTCAGATCCAACACTTATATGTTTAATCCTAAACATTAGTTTAGTGTTTTGTCCAAATATTGGAAACAGATGTTAGCAAATGAGGCTTTTCTAAAAAATAAAATAATGGAATGATGGGACTGCAGTTGAACTGATTACTACGAAAGGTGCATTCCAGAGTATTATTTTTTGTAGTTCTGCATGTACAATGATTATAAAATTTGTAACTCAGGAATTTTCTTCTGAACGATCTGAATAGGTTTATAGTATTGTCACTGCAATGTTTTAGCCATGTTTCCGTATTTACAGTGCTATCTTTGATGTTTGCTAGACAATGCAGGCTGTTAATAAAAAAATGGATCCTCAAAAGACATTGCAAACTATGCAGAACTTCCAGAAAGAGAACATGAAAATGGAGATGACTGAGGAAATGAGTGAGTTATGTTTTCCCAGCAATGTGTCTAAAACTGGTCCCTGTTTTTTTTTATTGTGTTGCCAGGACTACCATGTCAGGAGAGCAATGTATTTAGTACATAAGTTTACATGTATTAACTTCTTTAATTGTTAATTTCATATATAGCTCAGTGCCCCATATTCTCCAGATTAGTTTTTCTCAAGTCTACAGCTTAGTCTTCGTTTACTCTGCTTATAAAGTTAAAAAACTAAGCAAACATTCATTTATCCTGAGCTGTACTGTGTTGGCACTGAGGGAATGAACCTGTAGAAGTTGAAACCTTACTTTTTTCTCACATCTGATTGAAACCATCCACTTTTACATCTTTTCTCACATCTGATTGAAACTATGCAGAACTCATATTTTTTTTTACTATGATTAGTTAAAAGAAAACAAGTCTCAAACTGTGATTTCACATCTGATTTACTGACTAGGGCTTAATCTTGGCCATGATGATGAAGGATTTTTAAGTTTCATGATTACCTAAGTTGAAATACTATGCCTGTCACTGACGAGCAGGGAGAGAATTTCTATGATGTGTCATATTTTTTCTGCAACCTATGTTTGAGCTTATGAGTGGGTTTGAACATGTTTATGAATAATTTGGTGAAAAAGGCCAGATTACTCATAACCATGTTTGAACTTGCTTATGGATTCAGATGTAGTTTGCAGAGAAAATGTGAAATGTCATAGATATCCTCCCCCTACTGATGATTACAAATGCCCAACATCTCCCTGCAAATGGTCAATAAAGCAAGTACATCACAAAGCTACTATATGGTGGGACATAGAAGTGATATGAGAGACTTGGGCAGAATATTACTGTTACTGTACAAATGGAACTCTGGTTTTTATCTCTCTTTCAAGTCAATGATACCCTAGATGACATCTTTAATGATTCTGATGAAGAACAGGAAAGTCAGGATATTGTGAACCAAGTCCTTGATGAAATTGGAATTGAAATATCTGGAAAGGTAGGGGTCAGATGATATTTTCCTATTTCCTTGCCTCTGCTCTTTGAATAAGGGTTACAGTTTCTGTCTGCATGTTCTGTCATCGGGATTGCTGGGTGTCATATTGTTTGCCTAAATTAAGCTTTTCTTTATATTTTCTTTTCAATAGATGGCCAAGGCTCCTTCAGCTGCTAGAGGCATGCCATCTGCATCTACATCACAAAGTGCCACAATTTCAGATGAAGAGATTGAACGGCAGCTCAAAGCTCTGGGAGTAGATTAACCGCATGGTGACATGCAGTCTGCCTTATGCAGTTACTTCAGTGTCAGCATGCATGTGAACCTCCAATGCAGGTTTCAATAAAAACCAAATTCCCTTGCAAACCCTGCCTAAGCCATTAAGTGTGACCATAAACTGTAGAGGCAGCTGAGAAAAAAAATCTATAGTTATTATCGAAAGAACAATACAAAGTACGTGTGGATTTGTGAACACAGAATTTGTATACTGTGACTGAATTTGGATTGACAGCAAACAGGCATGTCTGTTACATGTGGTCTAAATTTGGATGTGTTGTGTTTTTACTCTCCAAAAAACATTTTGCTGGAAGAATTCTCCTTTTCCTTTCTGTTTCTAACATTTTTAAGTTATTGCAAGCAGCAAGGTGCTTTATTTATGTGTCCATTGAAAATACACTAAGACTTCTTAATTTAGGGTATGACTTAAATGAAATTTCACTTTTTTCTTTCACCTGGAAGGTGGCAGCTGTTGTCTTCAAGTAAAGGACAGATAAAAGTTTTGATAGCCTTTCATTAAGCGCCTTTAAAGAAAGTAATTCTTGACTCAACCTTGTGTTAAAATATGTGTGCATTTCTGATATTACCTAAGATTTGAATACAGTACAGCTGTCCAACTCCTGGAAGCAAGGTATTTTATGTTAGCAAAATCATTGTAAGAAAGGTACTGAAAACTTCCATTGTACTGTACCATAACTAACTTGAAGAGAAGCCTGTGCCTTTGTGTACATAGACCTTGGTTTCTTTTAATTAAGCTTTGAATTGTGAAAAAAGTAATGTCAAGCCATTATCTCAATCTACATAGCACTGATAGTTATGTAAACCCAGCTGCAGTTGCTGCTACCAAGTATGTAAGTGATTTCAGTACCTGGAAATAGCATTTTCTTTTCCTGAAATAGGATTTGTACATACTGCTATGCGGTATTTTTCCTAGAGAAAGTGTTGTTTTTGAAAATATACTTCACTGTCCAATGTAGTCTGTATATTCTGTGTGAAATCCAGTTCTAACACATTTTCAGAAAATGGCATATTTGACGTTAATGGCTTTATCTGGATTTAAAATTGCACCTAATATAGTCAAATAGTGGGTATCTTGATGTGTTATGGGTGTAGCAAGATTACAGCACAACCTTCTTCAGAGCTGTGGAACTGACACTGGTCATGTAAATACAAATAAAGAAGATGACTGCTGATTGTTAAAGAATGGGACAAAGCAATTACTATGGCTGTATCACCTGATCATGTACTGCATTAGGAGTAGAGCATTATCAGTAATATTTGTGAGTCCAGATCTCCATTTTAAAATGCAAGTATGATTTTTCTGCTTAAATGTGGGGTCAGAGGATCTCAAGTGCAAAAATAATTAGATTTTGTAATGATATAAAAAAAACTTTATATGGCGCTGTGGCTACTTTGGGTAAGTTTTTCTTTCTATGGATTTTGTAAAAAAATCAAATAAATTCCTTTAAGTCCTCCAGTGCTATTTTGTTTTGATAGATTAAACAATCTGAAAATATTCACTGATGAGCGACTTAAGCTGCAGCCTTTTACACACTTCAGAGTGACCACCACTGAATTCACTGGTACTCTTGAGTAGATGCATATAGGAGTCTGCTGCACAGGAGATGTAAGAACATCCATTATGACCTTCTTCAGTTAATGTAAATACCAATGTGATAAATACAGGTAATCAGCTGTGCTATCCTCTGGTCATATCCTTGTTCACAATATTCAAACCATGAATTAAGTCAGGAACATACTGATTCTGTGTTCCTACAGAAAAGTATACATCAACAGAAGAGTAATATAAACTTAATGAGCAGAACATTGATTCATCCACATTAAAGTATTATAAATGCTGCTTCAGACAGTACTGAAAAGTATTTGGGGATGAATATAAAAATGAATCGCGATTTTCAATGAATATTGCTGATTCGTTAGATATTCGTTGCTTTGTATTCTTGAGGTCCAGAGACCCTGACGAATATGAAGCAATGAACATAACCCTTGTATATTCGTCCCTTTGTTTATCAGACTTCCCTCCTCTTCGGGCATAGGAAGAGGAGGGAAGAGGGACCCAAACATCCCGCTGCCTTTGTGGGGGCATAGGAAGAGGAGGAAAAGGATCAAAGTGATCCCCCAGCTCCGCTGCCTTTGCAAAGGCAGTGGGGCTGGGGGATCGCTTGGGTCCCTCTTCCTCTTCCTCTGCCTGCATGGCATAGGAAGGCTGTAGGGGCTAGGCCTTTTTTTTTTTTTTTTAGATAGCCCCATGGACTGTCTAAAAAAAAAAATGACCTGACGAACCGATGAATCGATTCATGGTTCGTCAGGTCACTGGGGGGCAGTTCGTGGGCCGTCAAGTTTGAAAACCCACGAACCAAGACGAAGTGCCATTTTGGTGCTTCATCCCCATCTCTAATAAGGATGTTATTCTTTGCGTCCAAATGGCATATGAACCTCAGGTGACTATGTGGCCCATGCCAGCCTGCTGTCAATTTGCCAGAATTGTGAAGTGACTTAAGGCTGCCACATCAAGATATTGATAAACTTAACACTTCCTTGGCTCTGTGTAGGGTCCAAGGAAGTGGGGGAGGGGATTTAAGTGTATTAGGGCATTACATATAAGCTACATCACTTTAAAAAAATAAAAGAGCAATGGAAAACTTCCTCCCAGTGGATATGAATCTGGTTGGTATGTGACAAGAAACCCATCCAACAAAATAAGCATTTTGCCAATTCTTACCTGGATAATACAACTTTCTTGTGTATTTTTACTAACACGATGACATTAATGGGTTAATTGTCTCAATGAAACCTTTTTCTCCTCTCCTTTGCTACTCTGTTGTGCTATAAGATATGAGTTGTATGCTTACAGGGCTATTTGAATTGGCTCCTTAAAGGGATGTGCAATTCATGCTGCCTGCGTGATCCTTTCTGCAGCTTTTGGAATAAGATCTACATACTTTGGCTTTCTTGTGTCAACCAATGCACAGGTAATTGCTGCATTGATTCCAGGGTAAGACTCAAAGGAGGATAAACAGCTGCCTTATTGGGTCAACTTCCTCTTGGTAATAGCAAGCTTCTAATCCTTGCTGGGCTTCTCTAAGCAGAAATCAGAATGCAAATGAGTGAAGTAGCTTAAATATGCATGTAAGAAACATAGATTATGTCTTCACTATAAGCCTTTTCCATATTAATTTTTTTGGCAATATTTTAACCAGCAGGATCCTTTGTCATTTTCTAAAGCATTCAGCCACAGCTACTTTAAGCAGCTTTTGACTTAAGGGACCTGTCAACTAGGAGAGCACTCATCAAGTGGCTAATAAGCCTGGTCACAGTGGGAGCTGACAGTTATTTCATTCTCTCCCCTGTTCTAGAAAATCTCTTAATTCCTGTAGTTTTTCCTCCTCTCCTACACAATCTCATACTTGTAGCAGGAAAGACTTTATGCTGTAACTTATTTAGCTAGTTTAGCTATCCATGGTACTAATACAAGTACTGGGATTTACACGACCACAGCATTAAAAAAGCCAGAAGAATTTTCCCATAGCTTTGGGCTTTCAAATCTCCATCTCAGTATGTGTCCAGATTGAAACATGGTATAAAGAGCACTTGTAACCTGTAGGTCTTCCAAAATATTCAGGGCTTACAGATGGATGCAGCTCTTCTGAAATGCAGAGTACAAGAAAGAACTATGTACGCCACCTGCTGAACAGCAGAAGAGATTGTAGTTGCCAGTACAGGGAATCCTAAATATGGCCCTCTTGGAGTTTCAGTTCTGCTGTATTATATATTTATGCTGGTCATTTAATGATGACAGTCACACAGTGGGGCAACTGTGCTACTCTTTTACACAGACTAACCAATGCCCTTGCTTCCCATCAGCAACTGAGTATCAGCAGCCCATTTGAACAAATTGACTTTCTGGGTGGGGGTGGTTTTGTGGGGTCTGTTGATCAAAATATATCCAGCAGCTGTATCAAACATGAATTGAATGCTAGCTTTTATTTGGAATAATTGGTTCAATCATTAATGTATTTATCAGCTGATTTCACTGGATTAGATTTGTATCTCATTTCATAGAATCATAGAATAGTGAAGTTGGAAATGACCTATAAGGCAATCAAGTCCAACCCCCTGCTCGATGTGGGAATACAAATCAAAGGATATCTGCCAGGTGGTTGTCTAAATTTCTCGTTAATGCCTCCAGTGTTGGAGCACTCACCACCTCTCAAGGTAATTTGTTCCACCGTCTTACTGCTCTAACAGTTAGGAAGTTTTTCCTGATATTCAACCGAAATCTGGCTTCCTGCAACTTGAGCCCATTGTTGCGTGTCCATTCTGGGATGATTGAGAACAGATCCTGCCCTTCCTCTGTATGACAGCCTTTCAAGTATTTAAAAAGTGTTATCATATCACCCCTCTGTCTTCTTTTCTCAAGGCTAAACATGCCAAATTCTTTCAGTCTTTCCTCATAGGATTTGGTTTCCATCCCCCTGATCATCCTTGTTGCCCTCCTCAGAACTTGTTCCAATTTGTCAATTCTTGAAGTGTGGTGTCCAGAACTGGACACAGTACTCAAGGTGAGGCCTAACCAGTGCTGAATAGAGGGGAACTAGCACTTTGTGGGGTTTGGAAACTATACTTCTGTTAATGCAGCTTAAAATAGCATTGACCTTTTTTGTAGGCACATCACACTGTTGGCTCGTATTCAGCTTGTGATGTATGACAATTCCAAGATCCTTCTTGCTTGTAGTATTGCTGAGCCAGGTATCCTCCATCTTGTAACTGTGGATTTGGTTTCTTTTTCAGAGGTGCAGTACTTTGCACTTATCCCTGTTGAATTTCATTCTGTTGTTTTCAGTCCAGTGCTCCAACCTATCAAGATCATTTTGAATTTTGTTTCTGTCTTCCAGGGTATTAGCTATTCCACCCAATTTTGTGTCATCCGCAAATTTGACAAGCATTTCCTGCACTCCCTCATCCAAGTCATTAATAAAAAGATTGAAGAGCACCGAGCCCAGGACTGAACCTTGGGGTACCCCACTTGTTACCTCCTCCCAGTTGGAGAAGGAACCATTAATCATCACCCTCCGAGTATGATTCTGTAGCTAATTGTGTATCCACCTGACACTTGATCTATCCAGCCCACGTCTAGTTAGCTTGCTAATCAGGATATCATGGGACACTTTGTCAAAAGCTTTGCTAAAGTCAAGATACACTATGTCTACAGAATTTCCTCTGTCTATCAGGGAAGTTACCCGATCAAAAAATGAGATCAGATTAATCTGGCAAGATTTGTTCTTGACAAATCCACGTTGGCTTCTAGTTATTACTGCCTTATTTTCTAGGTGCTTGCATAGTGACCATTATATAATTTGTTCCAGAATTTTCCCTGGGATTGACATCAGGCTTACTGGCCTGTAGTCCCCAGGTTCCTCTTTTTTGCCCTTTTTGAAGATAGAGACAACATTAGCCCTCATCTAATCATCTGGCATCTCACCCATTGACCATGATTTCAAGAAAATAATGGACAGTAGTTCTGAGAGTTCTTTGGCCAATTCCTTCAGTACTCATGGATGCAGTTCATCTGGTTCTATCAGCAACTGAAACTCAGAATTACTACCCAGAGTGGCTCTAAAGCTGTTGTAAAGTCCCTATAGGGTTTTGTGAATGTGTGTAGCAAGGAGGAGGTTTTTTTTAGGGTGGTTGTTGTTGTTTAGTCGTGAAGTCGTGTCGGACTCTTCGTGACCCCATGGACCAGAGCACGCCAGGCCCTCCTGTCTTCCACTTTTTTAGGGTAATTCTTTTGCTTTGGGAAACCCCACTTCTGACATGCAGCCATAGACCATTAGACATGGGGAAGAATTGCCCTTAAAATGAAAACTGGATCGTTAGTGGACATTTCCTAATTAGCACAACTACAAACATTGAAAGAAACAGAGGCACTGATGGGTTAACATTAAAATGTTGTAAAAGACCTTTTAAATGTGGTTTTCCTCTCTCCTGCACCAGGACCTGACACCACCTGTTCACACACTACAGAGTAGGGTGCTGATAATGGTTCAAGCACTTTATGTACTTCCAGGGTCTCTGGAAAGATACCTGTTTTGTCCAATTCCCATGTGTCTGGTACTGCTTTAATGCAGCAAAGGGATTGTGTAAAGAGCTGCCACACTAAGTGCATTATAAGCAAAGTGTATATTCAAAGTTATTTTATTATTAAACTTGAGAAACTTGTAGACAGTACACACTCTGAGTTTAGGCCTATTTTTAATTTGGAAAAAGAGAATATAGATTTCAAAGTGTGCAGTCAAGAATCCCTTTATCTCTGGAAGAGATTCTACTGGCACTCTTGATGATCCTTAATAATGGAACTGAAGGTGTTCTGGTGTAAACTGGTCTTCACTCTCTTTTCTCTTTGCCTTCGGTTGCAGAACCAAACTCGCACCACTTCCTTCTCCAGATTGAGCCCCTCGGCCATCCTCATGATCTCCTGAGATGAAGGCTTGCTTTGTTCCGCAAAATGGCTTTCTAGGGCTTCTTTTGCAGCAATGCTAGAAAGAAGACAATTTTCCATCATGTCCTGGTAAACATATCTCGAGATGTATAGAAATCATGGGCTGTTTCAAATGGAATGTATCAATATTTCCATGTAGGAAATACTGTGGGGGAAGCTTGGAAATCACATGTACTTTGTTACACGTGTTGAATATACTGCAGAATCCAGGTGAGCAGAAGCAGAACTCATGTCTGCTATCATCCTCACTATTCTCCATGTCTGCTAGGGCTGATGGGAGCTGCAGTCCAATTGCATCTGAGGAAGCCACATGCTTCCTACTGTTGCAGAGTTCAAATAAAGACTAAGTCCTAATACTTAGTCCACACAGCTGATAATACATTTTCACGTGCATTCGTTCACAAGGAAACCCCATTGAGTTATTTGGGTCTTAAATGATTGCATGTAAAGAAACTATTATTGCTTGCAAAACATCTCAGCAGCATGGAGTGTGAAGCAGTGTGTGTTCTACAAACCAGAAGTGCAGAATATTCTGGGTTAGTGCAGTTCAGAAATCTTGCAAGTAGCTCTGCTTGGCTGCAGTTAACAAAATGAGGTTTCAAAAATCCAGAAAAAGGGACGTAGTGTTAGTTTGGCTGTTTCTTGACTTAGATTATCATTAGGGTTGAACCAAAAAACTTATCTATTCAGATAATTATGCTAAAAGTAATTCATTCAGAAGATGGAGTCTTCTCAAGCCTCCAAATTATGTCACAAACATCCCCACTTTTTTTTCAGTGCTGTTTCCTCCTCTTTCCTTCTGATCTTTCTTTGGTTCCACTGTTGACATTTTTCATATATCATCATCTTGCAGACAGATCATGTGCAGAATTCCAGCCAGTCTGACTGAATATGATGATGTCATTTGGATGCCATCAGTTGGAAGAAACTATCTGAGAGAAATAGTGGTGTCTCCTAGATTCACATATCTCTTTCCCTCCACGGGCAGATAATGTTGTTCCCCCTTGGTAGAAATGAAATTTTTTTTAAAAAGGGAGGAGGGTTGGAATTATTACGTTTTTTACAAAGATGAGAATTCTGATGGTTGGAGTTTGATTTACAAACTGGCATGCTGTCTGTAGTTTGAGTGACTGGGATGGACTTTTCTCGTTTGGGATGATTATCTGTCCAGCACTAACCAATCATTCTTTCCAGCTTTTGATTTCAAAGAGAGTTCTGCTTTTTTGTTGAGTGCTCTATTACCTCTCTTTCCTCAGTTGGTGGCAGGGTTATTTTGTTTGTTTATTCTTTGTTGTTGATTTGTTCATTTGGTTGCTAGTATGTGTGCAGTAAAGAAAGCAGTATAGAAAAGTCTGTAGTTTCAAACAGCTATACGTACAGAAACATTTTTTATTCTTTCTCCTACAAATGTTTCAGAGTGAGTTATTAAGACTCACTCTGAAACATTTGTAGTGCCAGTTGTGAAAGGGGTGAACTCTGGAGAACTTGAAGCTATTCTCCTGTGTGAATCTATTTGCTCACTTCTACTGTGTAGAAAAAATAATTTTACCAGAAATTCTGCAACATTGATCAGGTCAGCCCTAGTTATATATGTTAGCATTATTGCTTTAGTTATTAGGCAAAATTATATGTGCTTCTGCAAACTTCCTGTAACATATTGGTTGTATTTTTCAGCTTGTTGAGAGTATTCCAATATATCATATGTTCAGAGCTTGGGAATGTTACTTTTTGGACTACAACTCCCACAGTCTGCAGCCAGTATGGAATTATGGAAGTAGAAGTTCAAAACTAGTTACGTTTCCTAGCTCTGGGTGTGTGTGTTTGGAACACAAATGGAACATGCAACAAATGATTCCCTGTTCTAGGTGCAACCATTATTTTTGACCGCAAGAGGGCAATATTATACAGAGAAATTCAACTTCTGAGGAAAATGCCCAGACGTGTCTCTATTTCAGCACCTGCCACCACCAAAAATAGGTAGATAGCAACCTTAATGTTGTAGAGAGGTGACTGAGGCACTATTTCCACATTTTACTTTCCATAACTATGAAATCAGACTTCAAAAGGAACCCTGTCCTTAAATTCTGAAAACCATTAGCCATACAATTTGTGTAATCAGAGAGATGAAGGATCCCCTATGCTGTGGCACTCAGATGCTCACACTGATTTCCAACTTCTCTGTTCCAGTTATACTTGGCTTTAGAGACATTTTCATAAATATATGTTGGCAAAATTAAAGAGGGAGAAAGGAAAAATAGATTTTGATCCACGGAAACTGATGCTGAAACAAATTTGTTAGTCTTTAAAGTGCCACAATATTTTGTCTCTCTCCCTCCCCCTGCCTCATTATTTTCTTTTCCCCCTTTAATTTTGTCAATATGCTGAGACAGACTAACACAGGAACTTCTGTGGAAACTACAACTTGTGGGTGCCAAATGACCAGTACTTTGCTATGTATTTCCAAAAGTAAAGTTGAACAGTATTGGGGAATGGAAAAATCACATTTCACTATGACAGCTCATCCTCTGATGAAATTACTTCTACTTCTGATAAAACTGTAAATACAGCATTTGGGATTGTGGGAATAAAACATCAGAACCAGGCCTGATGTGCTAGAGTTAGATGAGGCCAAAGACCTGCCTGGTGCAGCATTTTATTCCCCCACTAGCCAACATGATGCTTATGGGAAGCGCACAAGCAGGAGGTAAGCTAAAAACACTGCCCTGCCTTTGTTACATATTAACAGGTATTCAAAGGTTTATAGCCACTCCCACTAGAGATAATACATAGTCATGATTAAGGGAAGGATTTCTATGGCATTTCACATTTCCTTTGCAACCCACATTTGAACCCATAAGCAAGTTCAAACATGTTTATGAGTAATCTGGCCTTTCTCACCAGTTTACTCATAAACATGTTCAAACCCACACGTAAGATCAAACATAGATTGCAGAAACAATATGACATGTCATAGAAATCCTCCCCTAGGACTCATGATGATTACTAGTCTTATCCTTTTGAAATTTTGTCAAATCTTTTAAAGTTGTCCAAGTTGGTGGCCATCACTATGTGTAAACTAGTATCTCAAAGAAAAGCACAGAGAAAATTTACACTCATTTTGCCTAGTACCCCGAGGTACGAATGCTGCACATACATATTCTGAGACCCAAAAAGTCTGATGCAAAATCCATCTGCATTATTTTGTTACCTAATTGTCGTTCTGCGTTTTCTTTTCCGTTCATTCACTCCAACCTTTTCACTGTATAAAGCTACAAAATGGAATATTTTGAGAAAGTTATTTCCAGTGGACAATGGCAACAGGCACACTAAGATCTGTGAATTTTTGATTCCTGTAATTTAATACTTGCATTACTTATACCTATTTGACATATCCATTGAAGAAGAAGAAAATCTGTATCTGCATATGACTTGTTTTTGCAGATCAGGCTTTAAGACATTTTGTTAGTACAAGCCTCAGGCATTATGAGAAAGTGGGAGAATAGTTTTCAATCCATTTTTTAAGCTGTCATAAACCTCACCCATGTGCTGGCTGTTGTTGCTGGAAGTTGTTTGGGGAGTTAGACTCCTACAACCACCATGGCCACAAGTAGCCACATACTTAGAATACTGAAGTCAGAAGAACCACACAGATTCCCCGCCTCTGTCTATGTGTCCAGTCAATGTGTGAGATGGAGGTAGGATTGCACTTAATACAATCTATGGAGGCACAACAATATGCAGACACAACAATACCTGCAAAGGCATAACTGTGATGCCACAGAAAAAAAAACCCAAGCTTTTGCAGGGAATGTTGCCACCCTACAGTATTGTGGGAGTGTATAGGGCAGAAATGGAAAGTTTCTTCTTTTGGACTGCAATGCCCAGGATACCCCAGCCTGGCTGGGTATTCTGTAAATTATAGTCCAAAAAATGAATGTGTTCTATCTCTTAGCCAAAGGGACAATTCAGCTCTTCCTGCAGCAAATATGTCAAGGAATTAGCTTAAGCGTCCCACAGTTTTAGAAAATGTTCACTGTGTCACTCTGACTTTTAAAAAGTGCACATCACCAGAAACTCTCTTGGGGGGGGGGGGCATACATTCAGTTATACCTCCCACTTGCTCTGCTTCTTCCAGCCACTTTGTGAGGATTGATTTTAATTTGCAAGCGTTCTTGAAGCTCAGCTGCAGGTTTTCAAACCGGCAAATAGTTGTTTGGCTAAACTCGGAGCCATGCACAGCCGCCAGAGCTTCTCCGACATTTGTTTGCGTATATCCTGCCAGAAGAAAAGAAGTGTATCTGTTTGCAGAAAAATGCTGACCTTCCTTTTATATGTGGCCATACCGGCCAAAGGTCCTGCACATATCTGTGATTTTAAAGCTGTTCCAGCATTTTCCTGTCATCTAATAACATAAATCTGATTTTGATTTATTTTCATACCAGTAAGAGACACTAAAATTGCTTCTGTTTTAACCCAGGCAAGCTAAAAGGAAAGCTGGAAAGCTGATGTCATGCCCCTGCTCAATGTAGTTATAGCTAAAATACACCTTCTCTATGACTGAGAAAATGCACATTTACATCAGATGTTATATATATGACCATTATCTATCATACATATTTATGATGGGATCAGAAGCTCTGGTATTACACACAAAATACTCATGTGCTCTATTAAAGAGGCCAAAGTTGGCAGGTCCATGCCTGCCAGCACTGAGATGGCATGAAGATGATCATGATTGTGATGATTAGGTTCCAGAATTAGTGTGACCACTGCAGTAGAAAAAGGAAGGTTAAAGATGTTTAACATCCTTCACATACCCAGCTTAATTCTTCTCAATTTGAACTCATTGGCAAACTTTTCCAGCTCCCTGATTTCTGGAGAATCCATATCTATTGGTTCTTCTATTGATTTGTTCTTCTTGCGGAATTCCTGCTTAAAATCAGTGGTGGTTGGGTCATCTCCAAGGATGGTTGGGTGCATGGGAGTAAAGCTGTGCCCCAGAGCACATGAACTTGCACTCAGAGCATGGTCAGGGAATTTATAAAGGCAAGGGGTGAGGCTACCTGTCAGGAAACAAAATGAAAAACACAGAAAACAAAACAAAAAACACAGCAAGTATTTTCATTCATTATCATTCCTTAGTCAAGCATTATTTCTACATCATTAGCAGAAAATACAGCCTCGAACTATATTCTGAACAAAAACTTCTTTTTAAGGAAACAAATCTAGCATTCCTTCATTCAGATGATGTCATGCATTTTCATAGATTGCTTGGAGGAATCTTGTATTTTAGTTACCCTTACACAGAGACAGAAGGTACAGCCAATATCATAAATAAATTTAGATCATGGAAGAAAATATGAATATATATATATGCAAAGTTCATCACTTCAGCTAACAGACTGATGTTTGTTTTCATAGTGGTAAACTTGAGAAGTCTGGCAAACTGAAAGTGTACTAAAAATATGGAAGTGTATATAAAATAATGCAAGTGGTAGGTTTTGAGATTTAGGTATCTTCTTAATTTGTGTGTAATTAAAATATCTAGAAATGCTTCAACCAGAGAGAAAAATATAACAATAAGCTCAACTTCAGTTTATTGGATTTTTTCCATTTTATGTTTTGAAAAATTATCAGAATATATAATAATATTAAAAGAAAAAAAACTTATACTGACTAAAATGCAGTCTGAGGAAGTGAACTTGTCCACAAAAGCTCACATTAAACTATAGCAATTAGTCTTTAAGGTGCCACAACGCTTTGGTCTTATTTATTTATTCTTTGGTTTCGGCTTTATATGCTAGCACAGATTAACATGGCTACTTCTTCTGAAATCCAGTAGTGAGTCACAACTAGGATAGGCCCACTAATTAAAAGCTCATAAAACAGGCATCAGAAACTAACCATATAACATTTCTGCTTCATGTACTTCCTCGAATTCCTTTTGTCCCTTGTATCTCATTTCTTAAAGATATATTAGGAGAATCCAGACATCCTTCTTTACATCATTTGTCTGTTCCTGATCATTGCTGTTCATTGTAATTGTAGCTGTCTTTGGCTTCCAAACACCAGACACGTACTCCCATAATCTTCTTTCTGTGAGACATCATTCGACCATCCACTCACACAGCTGATGGACACCATACCGACATGGGCTATCCAATGACATTTTCTATAATTCCTATGCCTATGAGTTTCCTCTTCCTTCACATGCTCATGATTTCCTTCAGCCTCCTCACAAAGCAAGGGCTGCTGTTGCTGCTGTGGAGCCTTCTTAGCACTGCTTGCACAGCAAGCACAAGTGCAGAAATAGTCACCTTTACAAGCCATTGTGTCTGAACACCACACAATCAAACATTTCTTCATTGTCTTCCTTGTGGCATACATCTCAGATCCCTGCCATAATCACACAATCTGTTGAATTTCTATCTGCAGCCATGTCAGCCTCCCGTTCCTCCACCAATTCACCTTTAGATGTGTTCCCAAGTGATAGCATGAGGATACCGCTCTGTCACTATGATGTGGCACCAAGGCCCGGTGGTGCCATGGTGGCAAACCAGAGCATTCCATTAGACCATGTTCCCACACAGAAAGCCATGGTAGAGGAGGGCAGGTGGGTGAGATTCATGCCATTGTAAGTGGAACCACAACAGACTGTGCAGTTGCTCTTATTTTCATTCCTTAGTTTTCAAATCATCCCTGTTCCCTGGTCTGTCAATTGATGGGAGAGTATTTATGCACAAGGGAGGGCATGTGACACCCAGAGAAGATTGGAGATTACACTGCAGTGGAAACTGGAAATGGAATCAGAACACTCAATGTTGAAGAGGAAGTCCTGGCAATGACAATACAAAACACATGTTCCTGTGAGGGTCTATTCCTGTTCACTGGTGGAGGGCAATCTAAAACCAAAAGATTTGGTTGTGACAACCTGCCGTATTTTTTTTTACCCTTTTTATTGTGGTAAGGAAAAAACTCACTTGTTCATAAGTAGTTAACAGTACTGCATGGGGATAAGGTGTACATTGCAATGTTGCATGGAGATAAATATACATTATTTCGATTGCTCAGACATAGTCTGATATGCTTCCTATGCAGTTTCTTTCATTAACAAAGTAGCAGCTAGAAAAGAATATCTATTAACAGATCCTGGCAATAACCCCAGGCAAACAGATTTGTTTTTCATCAGATTTACAGTACAAGTCATAAGACTGGTTTTGCTTTTAAAGAAAAGTGTTGTTTTTTTAAAAAAATCTTACCTGCCATTACCCCATATGCAGCCTGCTGATTTCCATAATGACATGAAGGGACAGAATAATGCAGTCCTGATCAACCGTTTCCCAAAAATGCCACACAGAAGCATATGTAGGAGCATTAAAGAGTTTGGATCAAAGACAAAACAGGTGAGACTTGTAAGAAAACATATAAAGATTCAAGAAGCATCCTTTCAATCAAAATGGATTGTGTTAATGTTCGCAGTTTGTAACTCCACTGAGCCTGCAACTCTGGCTATTGTACAAGATGCTAAGTCTGTCAGTTGATTTGATCTATGCATCCAATGAAGCCATTGTGACACTTTATGACCACAAACCTTCCTTTCAACTCAGCTCAGATTGTGCCAACAGAAAACTGGTGAAAGCTCGGCTGGGTGAAAGCCCAGGAACTATGGGCTAAGTCTGACCTCAGCAGATGTAGATGCAATCAAAGTAGCACTTTGCCACATGTTGAACTATGAATGGATTCATCCATCTCATATTCTCACATGCAGTTTGGTCTGGCAAACTGGCTCCCTCACAGTCTCTACAATGAAGGACATCAGCTGTAACTATTTTCTTTTTATTATGCAGCATATCATTTAGCAATTCCAGACACTATGATTATTTTCCCCAGCCGATATGCACTATTGAATAGATGTTTGGTGAATGTCAAAGATTAGCATTATTGGATTTCCAACTGGGTAGCTGTCTCAGCAAAAACAAAAAAAAATTCTACCTTAAAAGGCAGGTAAATTTTGTTTGGAACAAGCTTTTCATGAAAAGCAACAAAAAGTGAGCTGCAGTCTATCAAAGCTTATGCCAAATTAAACAACATGTAACTGCCACAAGTCTCGTTATTGTGGGATTACATGCAGAGCTTGGAAATAGCTAGTTAATCTTCACTTGTAATTATAGCTAGTTATTTGTAACTAATGGTTTTCAAGCTCTGTAATGTCAGTGTTTCATTAATTCCTTTTTGTGATAATTACATTGGCTGAAATCCTGTTGCTTAGCATAGAAATGTACAGACAGAAATGTGTGAATTGAAAACTAATCTTTATCAGAGGGCCTTTCAAAGCCAAAATGTGTAAACAAGAATTTGCACCATGTTAATACATACAGAAGCATTCACAGATTAATACACTGCCATGGGGAACATAGAAATTAAATTACTTTTATTTGCTATGGCATTTGAGAAATACCAGAGCCCAGTAGCACACCATGTAGCACAGATAGTACCAGTTTTAGTCCACAGCATCTCTAGGTAGAGCAAGAACAATAATTCCCAACATTGGGTTTCAAGATGTTCATGGACTAAAACTTTCAGAACCCTTCAACACTAGCTGTGCTGGCCAGGATTTCTGGGAGCTGTAGTTCAAGAATTTCTGGGGATCCATGACTGGGAAGAACTGATCGAGAACAATCCTGAATGCCCCAAACACTGGGCAGTTACTGACACTCAGTCTTGAGCTAGATGCGCCAGTAGTCTGACTCAGCTTCCTGTCCTCATTTTATAGACATATGACTGTGTTGTATCAGGCAGGTGTAACCAATAGAATTCTGGCCACCAATTCTTTCCTTTCTGCCTCATTATTTTTCTTTTTCTCCTTTTATTTATTATAAATATTTTTTATTGTTTTTGGGTTTGGTAATATTTATAATGCATATATAAACAAAAAGAAAATAAGTTGCTGTGCTCCATGCGATTCTTGGTTTTCATTTTATCAGTCACTGATATTGGTTTAAAAGAGAAATAAATTATATTTCTGAATAGCTAAGATAGTCTTGATTTTCATTCTTGCAGTCATGGATCTTGTTTTAAAACAGAAATAAATTATATTCCTGGAAGGATTGTATTTCACTTTAAATTAAAACCTCAGCACAACGCTCTGCTTGCTTCTTCATTTCTTCGTTTTGAATTCATAAATGGCTTTTCTGCAGTGAAACTGCAAAAGTTTCAACTTAATGATCTTTGAAGTAGTTGAATATCGTATAATCTGGTTTCAGGGTCATCTGCTTTAATACCTATCTTGATATTTCTCCAAAATTAAAACCTACAACTAGCGTTGTAAGAAACCTTCAAGGTGCTGAAAAGAGGTTGCCTTTAAACTGTCTCCAAGGGAAAGTAGAGAGTTGCCATTTCTGGGCATAATGACTTTCATGCATCACTGAAATATTATTTCATTTGGAAGAAAGAGGATGAGAGATGTGGAAGCAAGTCATAATAAAAACCTTTCGAGATTTCATTTCACAGCTTTTTCTAAAATGGCACCCAGAATAGGAAATCCTAAATGACTGGATAGTTAAAGGTGCATGCAACGTACATGATCTTACCCATCTTCAAGAGAAGCCTAACTCCATTTCCTTCCACTGTCAGAAGGAAGGCTGATAGAAATAAGAGACAATATCTTCTGAGCTAAAGCTCCACACAGCCACATTCCTCCTCTGCTTCTCACCTAGTGGGCTATGGTGACCACTTACACATTATCAAAATAGATGTCAAGAGAAGACAATGATTTGTATAAAACTATGTGTGCTAATATATAGGATGCTGCTTTTATGTGCTGTCAAGTTGCTTCCAATTTATGGTGATCCTATGAATTAGTGACCACCAAAAGTTCCTGTTAACAGCCCTGCTCAGGTTATGCAAACTCAAGGCTTCCTCTACTGAATCTACTCAACTTTAATTGTATTTAGTCACTGCCCATCTCAATAAAACATAATAAAATATGAGCAAAAATTTGGATTACAAAAGGGGAAATGATAATGGTTGGAACAATCTTAAACAAAGCTCAAAAATCATTCTGGTAGATTCTTATAGTAAAAGATAAGTTAAAAACTTTAAAAAAGGGGTGTGTGTAAAAAGTTAACATTTAAAACAGGACTCTGGGTTATATTGAACTTTTTGTTTTCACAAAAGAGTGGTGTAATTTGTTAGCTGCCACAGTAGACAATACAACCATATTAGTGACAAAAGGCTGGTGATCATTACGAAAGAGTTCTACTATTGTATCCAAGGATGATTTATTAATGTCTTAGCCATAATACAAGACAGGAATTTCTTTTTGGTTCCATATATAAAGATAAGTTCAGTATGTAGGGTATGACATCCTCAGTATGGCCATAACCAAAAACACAAGTTCATTGTGACAGGTGAACACCTGAATATCTCCCTTCTAGATAGGCAGATGGTATAATATGGGAGTCCATCTATCTCATATTTGGTTTTCCACTTTTCCTCCTGCCTTCCATTTTTCCAAGCACTATCGCCTTTTCCAGTGAGTCTTTTCATGGTATGTCCAAAGTATGATACCCTCAGTTTTGTCACTCTGCTTTTTAAAATTACAAGTTCTTCATCAGGGGTTTCTTTAAAGGAATCTGTCATCTTTTGTAGAGTTCTTCAGTTTATTATTTCAATCTTCTCTTTATCCTGAACAGATACATGTTCCCCTCTCACCATTCATGATCTTGGTTTACATTTGACTGCTTTGATCTTATGAAGAGAACACTTATTTTTATCTCCTTTATTGTTCTCTTAAATTTCTTTGCACTGATTATTGTAACAGTTATTGCTGTCCCTGCATGACAATCAGTCACTGAAATTTTGCATTTAGGATTCTTCTATTTCTGTCATCTTTTTGCTTCTTGTCTATCATTAACAATTTAGAAAATTTAATCAGTCATCCATCTAGGCTTTGCATAAAAGATTTACTATTTTCACTTGTGCAGCATCTGGAGTTGGAGCATAGATGTGAATGATGGTTGATAGGCCCCAAAAATCTGCAGGAGATGTAATTTGCCATTTTTATGGCAAATATAATATAATATAATATAATGCACCATCTTCCAAAGAAAGATTTAATCAAGCGAGTCCAAATCAACACAGAACAATTGAATCAAGGAAATTAATACAAGTACTGACTCGCCAGTTGTCTATTGATTCAGTCAGTCTACTCTAGTTGGAACCTATAGCCAGATTTAGGCTAAAATTTTCAAACACAAGTGCATAAGTATTGCTTATACAAACTTCTTTTAAAAAGTTTATTAATTTGAAGGTTGTTCAACCATAGCTACCATTACATTTAGGGATGAGAAGAATCTTTGCTAAAATGTATGGCTGAGACCACAAAAAACAGCCTGGGGACCCACATGCATCTCCAGAATTGCTCATTGTTCATGCCTCATCCATATAATTGAATGTAGCTCATCTCTTTTTACAGCCAATATACGGCAGAAGTGGGAAGATTCCAGAGAAATCATCCTTGAAATTAGGGTGCAAAGCAGACCTAATTTGCATAGAGTTTTAAAATGTTGTGCTTCAATAGTTTTAAAAGACATTATTGTAGATTCAATCAAACTTTGCATTCTTGTTTGAATTTTAAAGATCCAACCTAGTTTGTTCCACACATTAATGACTGTACTTTGTCAGGATGGCTGTGCATATGAAGTAAAGGCCAGTGATTGAGTATTGCAAAACATGTATATTTGGAAAAACTCAAGGGACAGGGTGATGGGGATGAAAAGTGACTGGATCATGCTCATGGGTGTTTGTTTGTTTTAACAAATACCTGAAACAAACTATCTTATGGGCACACTAAAGATTGATCTTTGTATATTGCAGCCCACTTCGTCAGATGCAACAGAGAAAACAGCATGTAGCCCACAGAAAACAATGCCAAATAAGGCATGCTCATCTTTCAGGTGCTGAAATACACTTTTTTGTCTTTGCTGAAACAGATTGACAGGTTAACCCCCTAGAAATTTCAACAAATAGATTGGCTTTTCTTTCTTGAACACTTTAATCACCAAGATGTACAGTATGACACTATTTTACCTACCTCTTTGAAAAGAATGTGCAGAAATGACATTAATGTTCTGTTTCATTTTCTGTAAAATTGAATTCATTTCCATTAATTTGAAAAAACAAAGACACTACTCAAATCATATATCCTCTTGGATTACAAGAATATTTTGTGCCACCCGAAAAACTCCCTAGGCCAATTAGTTGCAGATACTATTTATAAAGCCAGCAGCATACCACTTGCTAATTTTCATCTGGTGAAAGCATACTCTAAGTAGCTCCCTTTAAAAAAAAGAGAGAGAGAGAAAGTTTTCTCCTAATGTACTTGTAAGAAAATGAAAGATTCTAAGGCAGTAAAATGGAACATTGACAACAGCAACACTGTTAGAATAAAAAAGGTACCTGTAGACACCACATTAGTGGCATGATTGGAGACGGGTAAGCACTCTGCAGCACTGTGATGCATTATCAAAGGCAGAGTGGGAGATGAGTCAGAATTCAGTGGGACGAAGGTGTCAGCTGAAGGAAAGACTTGACAACTCATTCCCACAAAAAGAGAGAGAGAGAGAGAGATGCCTTGTTTTGCTTTCTCTCCCAACTATCATATGCAGTTCACAGCAGTTCAAGCTCAATGGCCAGTTTTCTTCACTTGCATATATACATCACATGGGTTATGGTGCACAGGGAGTCGTGTGCAGGTATTTATACCACTAGAAAATCCCTTTATCCATTTTAATATGTTTTGCCTGGCCATGTTGCTTGATCACCGTAGAACCTCCTTCCTTCCCACCCAAACGCAACAGACACCCAATTAATGAGAGGAAACTAGAGACTCAGTTTTGCAGATTTTTTTCAAGCAGGCTTTTGTGAAGGAACAATATTGGATAAGGCTATAGGGGGGGTTTATCTGGCCCCAATTTCTGCTCTCATGATCACGGTAGAAAGCTCTTCAATGTCCTCGATCTGTATGAACACCTGTCAGTCTTCCATCTGCAAAATAAAAAATAAAAAATGTTGCCAAGTTTTTCCAAGCTAGCTGGGTAAAAAATTAAAATCTCTGAAAAGTATTGCACATGAAAATTAAACAGATACAATTTTACTCTTAGTTGTTGGATAATATTAAGAAACTCATTAATATAGATTAGTGGGTGAAGAAGAATTTGAATCTATGGCTCAGCAAGTGTTTCTTTAGAGGACCAAGTCTAAGAAACTCAAGGTAGGGTGATTTTATGATCCTGCAGAAATAACAATGTCAACAATTCTTGAACTAATACGGACCTTTTCAAACTTTCACTTAATTTAATTGCTTTTTAAAAATTCCAAAATAATTTAAAAGTGTGAGTATATGTAATATTGCTAGTAATAATATGGTGTGGAGGGAGGAGTAAAACAGAGAGTGAGTCTGCTATAGCTGCATAATTAAGATAACAAGACTTTATTATTAAACAAATTGAATAGTTTTAATTAATTAAAATCTGTCTATTGGTTGCAATGTAACACACTAAAAGAAACTGATATAGCCATTCCTTTCCACACCCATGGAAATCATTTTTTAAAATCAAGAAAAAATTGAGCTTATAGAAAAGACACAACGGTGAATAATAATAAGGAAGACAAGCTCCACATTACTTTCCCTAGTAAAACAAAAACAAACAAACCCCCCCCCAACAGCCTTGTTATGCGCAAAATCTAAAAGTAGGGTGAATAGTCCAATAACGATATTGTTCACCCTTATCTTTTAATTGTGCTCATAGACCACACAACTTTCTAGATCAGGTTTTTTTAGATCAGTGTTTCCCAGCCTGAGAGTTGTGACCCCAAGGGGATTGCAAAGTGTTTTCTGTGGGGTCGTGGGTAGTGGGACTTTCGCAGCTCCGGAATGCATGAGTAGACAGGCTGGTCCCGGGGGGCGGACCCTTAGTAGGTCCAGCTGGGATGGGGATATTCATATTTGTTTACGAATATCCCCATCTCTAGTCATGGGTCACCTTATGTGTGTTGTATCCCTTGTTAAATGATTTTTTTCTTGACATGTCGGAACCGGAAATTAAAGTGAGCATGTATGTGTACATATGAGAAGCAGGCCCTTTGGGGGAGAAAGAAGCCTCTGTTTTCTGAGAAGAGATGACTTCACCCCATTAAAAATGCCTTTTTATGCAAATGTGGCACAGAAGGGTGTTGCAGGTTACTTGGCTATTATAAAAGGCAGTTGTGACTCAAAGAAGGTTTGAAACCACTGCTCTAGAGTGAGGACGACATCTTCTTAAAAAAATATTTTTAAGTAGCCAATAACACATGATACTAGGAGTCAATTGTGATAAACCTCACTCCATTCTGTATAAAGCTCACAGAGTATTTCAAAACTAACAATTTAATTAACAAATTACTTGATGCTAATGAAACGAATTAAACAATTTCCTGCACAATGTTAACAACAGCAAATCTTTGTTCATATTGGAGTGTTGCACAATGTAAAATTATGGACGTATATGAGATATAGGTAAAATTAAAAACAAATTAAAATATTTAATTACACTATTTTAAAAAATTATTGTCATTTGTGGTACTAAAAAGGCCTTTGCGTCATTTTGTCCATCAGTAAGTTTACAATGCAGCTCACTAGATTTTTCCTCTCCTACGTCCTGTTTCAATATAGAGTCCAGAAATTATAGGTAAACCAGAAGGTTTCAGCTTTCCTCACCATGCATAGGAAATGGAAGAAGGAACAAATCACCAAAGAAGAGCATGAACAAATAGCCAATATGTGCAAATAAATGCTTTAGGAAGGCTAAAGCTTAGAATAAACTGAAACTTGCAACATATCTTGAAAACAACAAAAAAGGATTTTTCTGCTTAACCCCCAAGCATTCTGCTGCATGAAGAATGAAGAAATGAAGAATGAAGAAATAATAATAAAGCTGTGATTTTTCTGAGACCAAG
The DNA here is from genome assembly GCA_037013535.1 of Intellagama lesueurii. NCBI lineage: Eukaryota > Metazoa > Chordata > Lepidosauria > Squamata > Agamidae > Intellagama > Intellagama lesueurii. Next base: position 48,325,107 of record JBAJHW010000003.1, on the reverse strand, counting down.
TGTGGGTTTCTCAGCAACGAGTCATGCCAGAGAAATCTTATTAAAAATAATAATGATAATCACAAGCTTGGTAGATGAGGGGAATGCTGTAGACATAGTATATCCTGATTTCAGCAAGGTTTTTGACAAGGTCCTTTCTGATAGTCTTGTGACCAAGCTGGTAAAAAAGTGTGCTAGATAAAGCTACTGTTAAACAGATTTGTAGCTAGTTGATGGGTTATGCCCAAGGAGTATTAACCAATGTTTTCTTTTCATCCTGGAGGGAAGTGGCAAGTAGAGTGCCACAGGATTCTGTCCTAGACCCAATGTTGTTCAATATATTTATAAATGACTTGGATGAGGATGTGAAGGGGACACTCATCAAATCTACAGACAATACCAAATTTAGATGGGTAGCTAATACTTCAGATGGAAGAATCAGAATTGAAGAGGTTTGTATAGGGAATGAGAACTGGACCAAAACAAGCAAAGGAAAAAAAGTTCTACATTTAGACAAGAAAAATGAGATGCACAAATTTAAGGTGAGTGACAGCTAGATTGGCACTAGTACATGTCATAAGGATCCAGGAATCTCGGTAGATTACCAGTTTAGTATGAATACAGTGTGGTGCAGCAGGGGAAAAAGCTAATTTACCGGCAGGCCATATCAATAAAAATACCATTTCTAATCTGAGGGATGTAATAGTGCCACTTTGTTCTGCTTTAGTCAGACTTCCCCTGGAATACTGTGTCCTTTTGTGGGCACCACAGTTTAAGAATGTGTGAGGAAGAAGTCACCACCACCAGGGCTCCAGTTGGCAGGCCATCTCCCCTTTCCCCCAAACCGGGAGAATTTGAGACCTACAGTTCCCCAATAGATCAAGGCAATGCACTCTGATAACCCAAGGCCAAGGAATCTAGAACCCCCCACTAACATCCCTGAGGAGGTGATACCAGAAGAAGGGGGATGCTTCTAGAGCAGGAAGGGGCAACTGGCCCCTGGGAGCTAAGGAATATAATGCAGATTATGGACATAGGAAAAGATCAGGAGAAGGAGAGAGAGAGAGAGAGCAAGCAGAGCAGATAAAAGAATGCTCTGCAGATGTGAAAGTGGAGGAGGTTTAAAAGGAGGGGGACTGGGGAACTGCCTGGCAGGAATTCCAGGAAGGCTACCAAGTAGATGTACAACCCCCAGAAGAACTAGAACTCCCAGATGACTGTGAGTATGTATACAAAGAAGATTGTTGGACTGTGGTTAATGTACAACTGAGAATATCCCTGGAAAAGGCTGAGAGAGATCCAAAAACCAATCCTCTTCCCAAGCCCTGTTCCTGGAGGGAAAGGGTATGATGGGAGCAGAGACATCAGCAGCAGGAAGCCCAGACCAGTGAACCAGCCTCAATCCCATCAGGATGCTGGGGGGGGGGGGGACCAAAAGACAATGCCAGCCAAGGGACAATGAGTCACTAGTCAGAACTGGGACTGCCAGTGCTGCTTTTGATGTGGGCATATGAACCCTCCCTCTTGCAGATGGTGAGGAGGTGAACACCAATGACTCAACCTGTTGAGAAGGGAGGGAAAAGAAACCAAACTGGTGGCAGTAACCGGGAGACATTAGGACTCTAAAGGACAATTAGGGGAAGTGAAGGGAACTATCCCAAAAGGAGCTCCTTGTACCGTATGTGTTTCCTCTGTCCCCGTTTCAGTAAATCCTGTTATTGTTGAAGCCTCTAGGATGTCTTCTATGGAATCGGGGAGGGAGGAAGTAGCTCCCACCAAAGTTGCCATGGCTGATGGGGCTCACAGAAGGATATCATCAAACTGGAACATGTCCAGAGGAGGGTGACTAGAGTAATAAAAGATTTGGAAACCAAGGAGTACAAGGAGTGGTTGAAGGAGATTGGTATGTCTAGCCTGGAAAATATGGAGAGGTGATATGATAGCTATCTTCAAATATGTAAAGTGCTATCATATGGAAGATGGAGCAAGGTTATTTCATGTACCTCCAGATGGTAGGAGTGAAGGATTCAAATTATGAGAAAGGGATTTCCTGTTAAAAATTAGGAGGAACATCTTGAAAATAAGACTTGCTGGCAGAGGATGGCCTCAGAGGGGAGGGTTCTCTTTCCTTGGAGTTTTTAAATCAGAGATTAGATGGCCACTAGTCAAGGATGATTTAGCTGTGGATTTCGTCCTTCAGTGAGGGCTTTGATGTGATGATCCTTGGGGTGCCTTCTAGTTCCACTAGAAGATTATAATTCTAAAGTACAGCAATTTAGGCAATTTGGGCAAAGGCACTCCTCAAATGGTGAAAACGCAGTGTAAGGTTCAAACAAGGACCTAGGAGAAAACAGGTAAATCAAGGAAAGATGATTCAAAGGCAGGGTCAAGTCCAACCAAAGAGCAAGTAAGTCAGGAAAAGTAATGCAGAGGCATGAGCAACAGCAGGACAAATTCAGGATTGTTCTTAAGGTCTATAGATTCCTGTTCTAGTCCCATTTAGAAGATTTTCTCTCTCCCATTCCCACTAACATCTCTCCCTCACAGAATCCTCTCAGATTCTCAGAGACAAGCAAGTTTCACCAGCAAACTGGGTTACACAGCAGTGTAATCTTACTTCCAGTGGATCTTGGTTTTGAGCCCTTTTTTACTTCCAGTGAACCTTCTTGTTGGTAAGGACACAATTTTTCCCCCTTAGATAGCAGAACAGAAACTTTATTCATGGCATTTTCCAACATCAAAACAATCAATTTATCAAGAATATATTTATAGCAAATATCAAGTTAATTTCCTACTTGAAGAACACAATTTTAAACATAAAACAAGACTTAGGTATATATCATCAGCACCCACTTAATATCCATGCCATATTTCTCGAATCTAGATTGCATAGTCACCAAGCTACACTTAGTAGACTGTATCAAAGATAATAAGTATATAGGTAGACACATGATGGAATACACCAAGGACAACTCCTTCCCAGCATTCTGTACAAAAGGCTGGCCACCAGATTCTGGTGAAGCCCCCATGCAGAACATGAGTACAATAGCATCCTCCTCTTCATGTCCCCTAGCAACTGGTATCCAGAGCCTAACAGTCTCTGATACTGGAGATCATACATAATCATCCTGACTAGTAGTCATTAACAGCTTTATTGATTGTCTAATCTTCCTTTAAAGTCTTCCAACCTAGTGGACATTATCCTGTGATAGCATGATATCTTATGATGGTGAATACCATAATTCCATGTTTGAAGAAGTGCTTCCTTTTATTTCTTGTGAATCTCAACACACCAGTCAGTGCAGGCTCTACTGCTACAAAATAAGTGGAAAAGATACTCCCAATCTACTTTTTCCAGACCATGTATATCTCTATACACTTAGTCATGTCCACCCTAACTTCCCTTTATTTCTGAGCTGATGCACTCCATTTGTTACCATCTTTTTTCAGAGAAGAATTGTTCCAGCATCTTTGATTTTTCTAAATGTGCAATATTCATTTAGAGGTGTGGTGACCAACCATAACTGTACACAGTATTCTACATATGGTCGCACCTTAGATAATTGAAAAAGAGAAAGGATTAAAAGATTTTATGAGAAGACACTTTCCCATGAACTAAATACAGTGTAGATAGCTTTTAAAAGCCTATAGAAGACATATTAGCTCCTGTTGCCAAGCTCTGGTTCATTGGGTTTGGACTAAAACCAGACATAATTGCATTATGGCTGACAATAGTCTTAAAGCCCGATTGAGAGAAAAATGGGCCTACTTGGTAAGGGATAAAAATTTAAGATAATTTGTTTTCCTGGGACACCTGCCCTCCCATTAGATTGCTGAAAAGCAACCTCTGAATGTATATCACAGGCAGCATATCATGTGAGCAGCAAAGACCGTGCTCCCACGGTTCTCAGAAAACTGCTGAACAAATAATGGATATACTGTATGAGGTGAAATATTAGTTCCACTAAATTATGTATAATTGGACACGGCATGCACACAAAATAAAAATTGAAAATTTTATTTGTACAATACAAAACATCCTATTAAAACAACTCTATGCTTTTTCTACATTTTTATGATAATCTGCTGCTTCTACGTGTGCTTGTTCTTACATATTCCATGCAAAGCTAGCACTGTACTTATATATAATATTTGCTGTAACTACCTATGTAATGTGTGTCATCCAGACTGAAATAAATGTCTTTAAGTCCACTTGAAATCAGCAGAATATAGTACTTGTCACCAAGTGCTTCTTTGACTTCATCTGCTTTGTTTGAATGGGTATGGAAGCTATATATTTCAAAAAGTTGAAAACATGGCAATTGCTAAAATATGGCTGAAATCCTGTTGCTTTGTGTTACACACACCGTGCCAGCAGGTGTGCCCCCCTCACTACAGCTCATTAATTGCCAGCTAGAAAAGACTGAATGTTATGCTTCTCCTATAGCACCAGGGTCCCCTGGCAATAACTCCATGGGCCCCAGCTTCTTGACTTAGAACAGTTTTTATTAGTAGCACAGCATCACTTCCCCTGTCTTTTCCCCCACAGTCTCATAGGGCTGAATTACAATCTCTGCACCCTTGGGCACCACTTGCCAGCTTGGGAACCGAGTTAACTTCACTGGAGTTCCCCAGAAGCCAAGTTCTGGAAAGCAGGATAGAGAGGAGAGCTTAAGCCCAGGAAACACCTCTTTTAGGGAAGGCTTGTATAGATGAGTAAAAGAAGTTAGCCTCTGCAGTTTGTCTCTACCACTCTCTTTCCTCCCCAGGGCTGCGGTGGTGTCCAGGTTAACATAGCCTTGCCTAAGCACATGGCTGAAGTCTCTGGTGTCTGACTCCTTTTACAAGCAAACAAACAAACAAACCAGGAGAGGGTATACAGCTTCCAGCATTCTCACCTCTTGCATCCTCCCATATCCTTCCTCTCTTCTTCAGAGATAAGCAATGATCCTCTGCCTTTCCAGTCCTTCCCTTTAACTCTCCTTGACCCTCTCCTCCTGCTCTTTCTCATCAGGGAACTGTTGCTCCTACTGTGTTGGCTTGATCCTGAGAAAACGTACCCTCCTCCCAGCTGCCTGATATTTGTGCACTGTGGCCAAATAGCTCACTGGGGATGCATGCCTGCACCCCCTCACACATGTAGTATGCACAACAAAGCAACAGGTTGTCAGCCAATACATGCCTTGTCTTCTAATAGCAATATGAGTAAATTTGATCAAAAATGCATGTTTCATCTATGTATGTTTGCAATAATTCCTGATGGTCAAAATACATAGTCACACTTAACTGTGTGGTATGCTTTATTCTTTGTTTGGTGTTTTGGTGTTTTAAATCTGTTTGCGGCCATATCCTACCTTGCAGGGAACAGCCTGTTAGATCTGTTTCCATCATGAAGTGGAAAGCAGAGACGAAATAAAAACAGGCATCCCATACTATAAATAAAAACTTCTGAGGAGAGATGAGCTACTTGATAATTCCAACAATATCCACACACATTAGATCATATGCTTCTATACTATTAGTATAAACAGGTCTAAAAAATTCAGGAACAAGTTATCTCAAAAAATGCTCTTCTGCTACTCGATATTCAGAAGAAATCCTATTGTTTGTGTCTCAGCTTGCAGATTTCTGCTTTCTTCAGAAAACTTCTCCAAGGAGACATGGAAACATGGAAAAGACCAAGACCAAGATCAACTCTACTGTGAGATTCCCAATTATTAGATGTGAAAGCTGGACAGTGAAGAAAGCTGAAAGGAAGATGTTATTCATTTGAAATGTGTTATTGCGGGAGAGATTTACAGATGTAATGGACCACCAGAAATATAAGTAAGTGGGTGTTAGATTTCCTCTCTCACACAGTCAGAGCTTGAAATTCATTAAGGGCAACATCTTTAACACTAGCAGAATATTATTGGATATTGGCATACATTTGGGAAACTGTCCCGTCCCCCCCGCCACGGTCAAGTAAAATCATGAGCAACAAGAAGAGAACCAAACTGCTTCAATATACAGTATATAACGGTCAGTGCATGGTCAAGTATTCTGTCCTCCCAACAAGAGTGTAGAGGAAAGGTCATAATAGTTTAGGACAAAAAACCCTAAAAAGACCAAGACCTAATGGAGATTATCACAGGAGCTTCCTGTAAATCCTATTGTTCATCTATATTCATACTTGAACTTTGGTTACAGATTACATTAATGAATATTAGGGTACAAGGAAGAAAACATCATCTGTTCAGTATGGCTGGCCGTTTAGAGTTTCATCACAAAACAAAACATCTTGCAAGCAAAGTGATTTCATCAGCATATTCAAGCCCCAAACCAGCTTAGTTTGAAGGTCATTCAAATGCCTTGAAGAAAGAAAGTTATGCTCTTAATCCAGCAACATTTCCCTTTTTTCTCCATCTCATAGGAATACTATAATTTGTTTTAAAAAGAAACCCAAAGCCACAAAATAATGGCAATTAAAAATGTTTTGGTTTGACTAATAATGACTACCTTGCCCCTATGTGAGCTCCATCATTCAGAGATGTACACACAATCTCCTTTTTTATCCCCAGAGGAGGAAAAAGAGGAACTGAAGACAAAAAATGTTGAAACTTATCAGACCTAAGATTTACATGGGGGTGCAAGAACTCTACCACAAATATGTTTTGTGACAGTGGTTGTTAACCTTTCATATTTTGTTTTGTTTTGTTTATTATGAGCTGTCAAGTAAGAACCAACATAGTGATCCTAATAGGGCTTTCAAGGTAAGTGAGATAGTTAAGGAGTACTGTAGTTTTTTCAGTTCTACTCCCCCAGTGGGTTTCCCTGGCTGAGTAAGGATTTGAACCTATACCTCCTAAGTCCCAGTCTGTCACTCTATCTACTACACCACACTGGCTATCTCTTTCATATACGGCACCATAATGACTTCAGCAGTGGCAAACTTAGGTTTCACTACAACAGAAACAAAAGGCCTGCTGTTACTGACATGGACATTTATATGTTAATATTTTTTTTGCATCCTGCAATTAGATTTATCAATTATGGTATGTTTTAAAATACATTAGCAATAGCTGTAGTATTGTTGGTAAACATAGATAAACTAAAATTATAATTCCAGGAGCTGCTGAAAAGATAAGCGGAAGAAGGAGGCAGGAAAAATACCAAGTGTCCAAAGTTACTACTAGCTGTAACCAAACAGACACAGATGTTTCAGGTTCAACAAATTTATTCAGAAGGAAATGCTCATCCTATTGAAATCAGGGGAGATTTGCTTCTTAGGAAACATGTTGACCAGTGCTCATAAGTATACTGGGGTTGTGCTGACTCTCAAGTGAGTGTAGTTAAGGTTGTTCTTATCATCACACACACCGGGAGAGCAAAAGAAGTGGTTAAACACATTGCCTTTCACGTTAAGTGACTATGGATGAAAATGTAATATGAAAATCTAGGCACAGCAAAAATTACAGGAGAGATTGGTAGAAATGAAAACACAGGCAGAATGAAAGAGGGATTAGCTCCAGGAAACAGAAGACTTCAATTTTTGTCCAATTTGTATGCTATAATGATTTTTTTTCAGAGGTTCTTAGATATGGGCTGGTAAACTGATAAGCAGGGAAGGTACTCTAAGAAGGAAAACAAGATGAGGAGGGAAGAAAACAGGCTGGTGCTGAGATCTTAAGCTATAATTCTTCAAAATTTGTCACTGTAACTGTTACTGAATAAAGCTTATTCTCAGCAAGGAAGCAAACTGGGAAGCAACTGCCTCCAATTTATCTTTCTAATGAGATCTAGAGTTCCCTGCTGTGGCACAGCTATAAGACTGGCAAGCCATCAACACTGTGAGCTTCCAAAGTCCTTCTGCTTTCAGAAAGAAAGGGACTGTTTAGCATCACGGAATCCACACGATGACATCGTTTTTGCTAAACTCTGCACTTCTCAAATACATTTTTCAATCAATGATTATAAAATACATTAAATTGTTCATTTTCCTAGCTGTTTGGGAAATCAGATATGACATTGGTCATTGCATATCTACTTAATAGTTTTCATGTTACAACAAAGTTGTAATATTTTATTAGACTCTGGACTAAACCAAGTTATCTGTCCTTAGAGCAGCGCCATTGAGTAAAGGGGGCAGGATCTAAACCTTTGCAATAACCGAAAGCAAAGCTTTTTACTCTGGGTTATCTGCAAACAGGAACAAACTTGCTTGCAACATGCATCTTGTTTTAATGCAATTCCTCCCATTAAATGGGATGTGTAGGTCCAGCCACTTGGTCAGCACTTGGGAGGATTGCTCACCTGCTCAACATGTGGCAAAAATAAAACAGCCAGAGCTACCCTCCCATTCAATAACACCATCACTGACGGGTCAAGGAGAGGGTAGCCAGGAAGCCTCCCAGCATTGGCCAGGTGACAACACTGTTTTGGCTTGGAAGGCAGCTCCAGTGGCTCTGTTTTCACTGCATGTCAAGAGGTGAGGACTCTACTGCCCTGACCCCAGTGCCGTCAGCAGCTGGGAAGCCTCTAAGCATTGGCCAGCTGGCGATGGAAACCTTAATGCTGTTTTTAAAAGGGCAGGTAGGCAGTTATTTTTAAACCAGTAGGACTTACATGGTGTGCAGCAACAGGATACATAATTCAATTCAGTAACAATGTAATTTCAGCTTGCATCTTATGTCAAAACTTATATAAACCTCAATGGTTGTAATCTCATTGCTGAAACTTAAGCTATGTAATGCTGACAACATCAGCAGCAGTGGTGATTTTTCAGAAAATCTTACACTTCTGACTTCTCTCCTGAACCTCTTGAGGCTCCCAGGTTATTCCTTTCATCATTGGGAATGTGTGTAAGCCTCTGGATGGGAGGAACAAGTCTTTAAATACCAAAAGATGCAGCTGCCAGGATGACTTTAGCAGTGGCAATGATTTTCAGTAATTAAAGACTTCCTCCCTCCCATCCCAGGGCTTCCACAGGTTACTGATGATGAAAGGGGTAACTCAGGAGCCTTGGAAGCATTGAGAGAGAATACAGAAATGTTTAATTAAAAAAAAAACACAGTTGCTGCTGCTGTCAACAGCCTAACACAGTGTGTGTTACAGCAACAGGATTTCAGCCATCAACTCGGTGGGTCCACTCTAGTTGTGAACGGCAATAGGTTTCATTCCTTTATCAGTCCTATTCAATCCTATTTCAGTCCTTTTGCTGTGCTGATATGCTTGCAAGTCTTGTGCCTCCCCAAGATACTTCTTAGGGTCAGGGGGCTCTCCAGGATAGTATGTGGTATTGTTCATACATCTGTAAGAGAAGGGAATATGTTGAACTTGGGAGGAGAGATGCTGTGCCTTCTGTTTCCTGGGACACAGCCATATGCAGCTTGCATACGCGCATATATATTTACACATACACACACCATACCAATGCCATCTAAAGCTTAAGTGAGGAAAACAAACTGAAAGTCTTTATAGTTCATGTGCAGAGAATAATAGGAAAGACCCACAATTCTAGAATGTTTAAAGTCAGGCTTTCACTCTTTAAATTCCATAACACAGCTGCTATTCACTTCATTTTGTTTTGCAAGTCTTCACATTTTGGTGTTTATTATCTTCAGTACATATAAACCTGATACTTGTAGGAAATGCCTCTCATTGTAGATTTCCATAAAATTCATCTGGAGTGATGACAATGAATCTTAAAAATATTTGATTGTCCAGGAACTAAGATACATCTTCCCTCCATCCCAAGTATTAAGAAGCCCTCCCTAAAGAAACAGGAGTGATATACACCCCTGCATTATGACAAGCTCTCCAGAAACTGGATAGATAATAGATTCTCAAGCATACTAAGGAAATACAAACTACAAGCCATAGCAGGCTGTCAACTAGAGAAAAACAATTCTACTTCATGAATTAAGTCCCTGCTGTGAGACTATAATAAGCTGCTAGTGAATGTTTTATAAGTGAGCCTCGCATTTGCTGGTATGACTCTACAGATAACTTACTAAGAAATGTAATATAGAAAACAGCCATGCCGTCAATAAGACCTGTTATATCCTCTTGTCTGTACAATGTAAAAACAGTACCTGAATGGAAGAGATTGTCAAAGCCAGCCCTTAATCTTGCCCTTAATCCACCATTTAACGATCTCCTCTTCATATCTGCTAAACATCACCATTTTTTAAGTTTCTTCCAGAACAGTTGACAAACATGTTTTTTGTGGTTTTTTGAACATAATTCTTCTAGACCTTTGTTCCAGGTGTACAGCTCCATGCATTTCACAGTTTTTGAGTGGTTAACAAACTTTATATAGAGAATAAATAAATTTATAAAATGAATATTTCATATTTGAACAGAGAACTGATTTATATTACTTAGCACCTCCACCTGTCAGAGAAAGGTTTATAAGGGGCCTAGCTTTCAATAATCATTCCCAAATGATAATCATTAAGTGACTTATATTATATTGCCATTTACTTTCTCTATGGTAAGAAGAACTGGCCTGAAATCTCTAGAGCACTTAAAAACAAGCTTGTTAGATAATGTTGGTAAGAGCTTTATATTGTATAGATGGACTGGAATCCCACCCCAGCCAAACGCCTTGAGCTTCTGTTGTCTGGAAGACATTTGACATATTTTCTTTGTCACAGGCTTTCTTTATATATATATATTACCCTCAGTACTAGATAACCTCAAGGATGTGCATTGCAATTTCAGTTACCACTACTTCCCAACTGTTCCTGTAGCTTTTTGAACAACTCACAGGATGAAGATCTATCATCCATATGCAGTGATGGGGAAAACATGTAGTGGAGAAAATGTTACCTGTTGAATTTCTTCCTGCTGTGTGCCTGTTGAACATACAGGAGCCTCTCAGGGGAAAAAAATGAGGCAATACAACTTTCAATAGAAAAGTAAGATACCAGGTAGTTAGACTTCCAGGTAGCTGAATAGCCTTCCCATAATAAGGGCTGCCTTCTAGCAAGGCAAAGTATTGCAAAGAAAAAGAAATTCCTTTCAAAAAGTGTTAAGAGGTAAACCAGTGAGTGATGATTCTGGGCTATAATGAAATGTATCTGGATACATCACAGAGACACTCATCCTCTGCAGAGAATCTTGAATAATGAAACTTCATGAAATTAAATGAGAAGATAAAAGCAAAGAGAAAATCTAATTTATCTCTCAATTATTTTTCTCCTGGTTGTTGACCAATAAAAGTGCAATAAAAACTGCTCTGATGAGATCTGCCTGTGGTTTACAGAAGTGGTTGACAGCATTCATTGTGAGCTCGATATATTTTATGGCATTTGGTTTCTGTTCCATTTCCCAGAAAAACATAAAAATGAATTGTATGCTACACAAAGGACCCAAATATGCAAAGTTAGAGTATGGATATACAGATGCAGGGACACAGACTACATTTTCTGCCATTTTTGCAGCAGCTGTTTTGTTTCACCAAACCATTTGTGCCCACTTTCAGTTTTAAGAATCGCACCAGCCTCCACCTAGAAAGACATGATTTTTGCAAGCCTTGTGGTAGTGGTTCTCATTGACCATTAAGATGGAGATTATAGAGGTGTTCGTTCACGGACAAATCAATTACACAGCAGTTTTGTTAATGCTTTCCAATGAATGCTACAAAAGACACAGGGAGATAAGGAACCACATATCTATAAACAATCTTAGACTTGTGATGGATATGCACCAGGAAAGAAAGCTCTGTGGCACTTCACACTTTACTGGCTGACCTCCAATCTGGGAAATTTATTTGAAGGACAGGCTGTACAGTTGCACCACAGAACAAACAATTTTCTCCTTGCCCTTCTCAACAAATTCCTTAGTGGATGTTCCTAGGAAGGCCTTCACTAACGGACTCCTAATGTATAACCACTATTCTGCAAACAGGCAGATACTTCTGAGCAATGATGTAGAACCATTTAGAACATCAATCGCACCACTGTTATAAGACAGCTTTCTCCAACCTGGCATTTTCCAGATGTGCTGGACTACAACTCCCACTCATCACAGCCAGTAGGGTCATTCAGGTCTCTGAATGCTTGTTTGGGAAACTGATGTTATGCAAAAAAATCTTTGTCATTGGCAGACTGGAAAACAGCCAGAGAGTAATGAATGGAACAAGTTCACTTATTAGTGTCATCTCATCAGCTGTTGCATAAAGACTTGGCACAAAGAAACATCTGGAACTGTGTCACAGTATGCAAGAAGATGATCAGGCTCCATGCAAAGTAAGTCCCAATGGCTACAGTGCAAACAATTCCTGAGCAAGCTTTCTGTGTGCTACTAGGGACTTGAAGATGTACAGCTACTGTGTTTGCAAGTGGCTGCTGAAACCATTTTCCACTAGAAAAACCAAAATGCACTTCAGCTGTACAATTCACTTTGTAGTGTGGAACTGTACCCCAGCACTAGAATTTACTTTCCTCTTATGCAAGGGGTTTAAATCACACACATCTGTGTATCTGTCTCTGTGTGTCTGTGTTTGTGTGTATACTAAATACATGGGAAGTTATCTCCACTGTTTCTCCTGCTTCTGGTCTTTTCCATACTCTCTATGCTCCCTTGAAATCCATCCATTTTAGGAAAAACGTTAAGTGGTAATTATTTTGAGGAAAAGAGAATATGTAAGAATGTTTGAACACAACAACAACAATTATGTGCCCGCAAATCAATTTTGACTTATGGCAACCCTTTTCAGGTTTTCCCAGGTGGAGGGTAGTCAGGTTTACCATTCCCTTCTTCTGGGGGTGTCCTGGGACTGTGCAGCTTGCCCAAGGCCACACAGGCTGGCCCTACTTGCAGGACACACCGTGGGGAATTGAACCCCAAACCTCTGGCTCTGCAGCCAGATAACTAAACCGCTGAGCTACCATTCTTATTTGAATAAAAATGATAGAAAATGCCATTCAGTCCCCTAGGCTTTCTGTTCCATTGGAATAAATACACGTATTTCGTAGCATTTCAAGGCTTTTTTGGTCTGACAAAGCATAATTTCTTCTCGCTGTCCTGTTGCAGACAGAGGCTTTTAGAGTGTCTGTAAAATCAGACACCACTGAATCTCAAAGCTGGCATGAATGTTTTACTTAGGAATTCTGTATTTAACTTCATATGTCCACAAAAGCTCAGAATAAAGTATGGCAGTCTTTAAGGTGCCATAAAGGTTTTGTCTTTTTTTAAAAAATTTGGGTTTTGCCTGATATGTAAAATCAGATAATTTGTCTCCTTCTAACATCGGCACTCACAAAAGATTCACAGCAGGTTTGCTGTTGCTGTCCAAAGTCTCCCCATGCCATCATCATGTAAAGCCATCTTGTGGGCAAATCATGTACTGCAAGAGTGGGCAACATTGTACTGCCAGTTAGCGTTGAGGAGCATGCCCTGATAGCACAGTTGGATGCGAATGGATCAGTCTCTTTCCAGTAAGTGTCAGTTTTGTTTGTGTTTGTCTGTAATTTTGTTTGGACTGACCTCTGAGATACTGTGTGGTTATTTATTTATTTGTTTGTTTGTTTGTTTGTTTATTCAAATCTCTATGCATCTCTATGTATAAACAGACATTTGTACATCTGTTTGAACCAGCTTTTCACACAGAACTGGCATTTATAAATGCATTTTTTTAAAAAATCAAGAAGTACACATTTCCAAAAGAATTTGATCCCCAAAAAATGCATTTCAAAAAAAGTATTTTGCTACATTTTTGAGCTGAGAACATTATTGCGACATTCATGAAAGTGTAAAGGATAGTTGCATTCTGATTGGCACATTTCTCTGGGAGGTAGAGCTTCCACCTTTCTCAGCATTATTGTCTTTTCTAGAGAATCATGTCTTCTCTTGATGTGCCTGAAATAGGACAGTCTTAGGTTCAACATTTTTGCCTTCAGAGATAGTTCTGGCTTGGTTTGTTCTAGGACCCACTTGGTTGTCTTTCTGACAGTCCAGGTATCCAAAAAGCTCTCCTTCAGCACCACATTTAAAACTAATCAATATTTTTCCTCTCAGCTTTCTTAACTGTTGAGCTTTCACACCCATACATGGTGATCAGAAATACAAGAGTGTGGATTATCTTGGTTTTGGTCTCCAGTGACACATTCGTACACTTGATCTTTTCTAGTTCCTTCATTGATACTGTTCATAGTCTCCGACTTCTGATTTCCTGGCTGCAGTCTCTAGTTGGATTGATAATTGCACCAAGATATACAAAATCTCTATTTGAATTTCTTCATTGTCAATGTTAAAGTTCTATAGTTATTCTGTAGTCATGATTTTTGTCTTCTTACCATTCATATGTACTCCTGCTTTTGCACTTTCTTCTTTCACTTAACAATCGTTTTAAGTCATTGCTCCTTTCTGCCAGTAAGATTGTGCTATCTACATAATTTACAAAAGTATAAATAAGGTGTTTTGCTGTTATTGCTTTACTTTGTTCGCAAACAGATACCCCACCTCACTATAGGATAATCACACAGTCACAAAAACATCGCTTAGGCACAATGTTATTATAAGACTTTCCATTTTCAGCTGCATTTCCTAATTCATGTTCAACAGGTTTCTTCAGATGATGGTTTCTAATGCAAATTTTATCCAGTGCCAGATAAAACTCAGGTATTTCATTATTATATCAACGTTTGCTTTAATGGCAAGTCTGCCACATGCCTACTTTTTCTTCCAAGCTACACCTGTGTCATGAATTGCATAGTTTTGGGTCATTTAGCTGCTTTCACACATGAGATTCATTCCCAAGAATGTTATTATGCCAATAACTGAACAGTTTGCAGCACCTAAAATGGCATCACTCAACATGTTATGTGTCTTGGAAATGTAGGTTATCATAGCATGAATAAGCAACATCCATTCATGTACATATAGGAGAAATAAAGGTGTCATGGTGCTCAACTGAAATACATAGTTAGTCCATTGTCAACTTGCTAGACAACAGAAAGGTGCAATGCTGATTTTTTTTAAAAAAGTTGCCAATGCCTTCCTGGGCCAAGAACAACATGATTTGTGTCTAAAACAGCCTGTAATTAGATATGGAAGGATTTTAGTGTTGTAGAGAGGTGACTGAGGCAGTTTTTCCATGTTTCTGAAATCAGACTTCAGTTAATTCCTGTGCTTTAGTTCTGAAGATCATTAATCAAACAAAGCAAGCTAATCTGCATAATCCTGGAGATGAGAGAAACTCCTACTATGACACTCAGCCACTCACATTCATTGTAAGTTTCCCTCTTTCAGTCCTGGGCACTCTTGAATGTATGTTTCTGGCCCCAGCTTGCTTTATTGTAAGCGGGGTGGTGGTGTTTACATCTAGGCTGTTATTCCTCCTCTTACTTATTTAAATACATTACATTCTAAAATCTCGAGGCAAGTAAAATTAAACCAGGACTGCCCATTTCTTAGCTCCTCACAACAAAGGCATACCCAATTAGACTACTGGAATTGTTTGGGCCTTGGTCCACCAATGTAGAACCTGCCAATTTTCTTCTGGCCATGCAATCAGTAGGCCACAGGGGAGAAGCAGCAGACAGCTCACCGAATCTTGTGTTTAAGTCTTAAAGCATAGTCACTAGACAAAGCAAGCTAACCTGCATAATCCCAGAATGAAAGACAATTCTTCTGTGACTCAAATGCTTAGATTGGTTAAGAATTTCCCTCTTCTAGGCTATCTCTGATGTCTGTTTCTGGTCTCAACTGAAGGACAAAAGACTATACAGGAATTTGAATCTTGGTATGACTTTGATGATGGAGTAATATCCTCCAGGTCACATGAAGAGCACTGGCTAACTTAGGGGTTGCAGAGTGTGCCACTCAGCAAACATATCTCTCTTCCAACAACTTGCTTCTGCTTCCCAACATCTGCTACCTTTCGACACCTCTCTCTGACTGATAGTAAGGCCAGCCCTTCTTCTTGTTTCTAATACATCATTCTTGTCATACAAAGTTTTGGCTGTCTTTTTCCCCCCTGCAGCTTTTTCCATATAATTGCTCAAACCTACACACTGTAAAGGAACTTGGATTAAGAAGCAAATTTAAGTTTTCAAAGACATCTAAACAAAACTAATTTTGGATAATTTGGGGTTTTTTTAAGAGTTATTGCAATTGTTTTTTAATGTTTCTATTTTTATTTTTATTTTCTGTTTTACGAGCTGTTACCCGCCCAGAGTAACGGGAGTGGGATACAAATTAAATAAATAAAATAAATAAATAATTCCTCTGAGCATAATGAAGAATATTTCAGCATCTGCTTTGCAGTTTTAGTTGACAAAGCCACTGTAGTTTCAGTGAGCTGTAAATTAACTGTGTAATCAAACTATTACACTTCAAAGAATTTGAAATTACTTTTTGTTACCTTTCTTTTTGTAAAACGAGCTAAATACTAATGCAACAACATGGCATTCACTGAGAAAATAAATGACTGTTATACCTTCTCTGAGCCCATTCATGTGGGTACCTCAAGTACTGAAGTCATTAATTTAGTTAGCCAAGAGGTAGGGAAGGTCTAGCTCTCCAGATGGTGTTGAACTACAGCTCTCATCCTCCTTCATGATTAAAAATACATTTTAACAATAGAACTTTGAATATATCCCAGAACAATCCTTTAAAGTTTTTTGAATAACAGTAAAATACATAGAAACTTTGGAATGTAAGAAGGACTGCCACCTTTCTGGATGCACATTTTAAGATGGTGAGGAGGTTTGAGTGTGTCAGAGAAGCCAAGAGCCATGTTTTCAGGAGCCTAGACTCCATTACAAACTTGGACCCCTGGCAGGGTCACCCAAGATGGAATGTTCACAGCTATGACACCAGACACAGATGCATCCACCCTCTTCAGTTGTAATGTTTGTATCAGCAGAAGAGAATGGATGGTTCCAATGGTGATGGGGGCAAAGAAATATCTGGTAGGCAGCTACTGGGCAGCAACAATAGCTAAAGGTGATCCTGGCAGAGGATCTTTCACAGACAACAACAGTGACATTCAAGTTAACTTTCATTAGTACTGCACAGAAGAAGGCAACAGGTAACCACTAGAGATGGGGGTATTCGTATACGAATATCCCTGCACAGGTGGAAACAACGAGGGTCCACTCACAATTTTGCCGCTGTTGCTGGCTCAGCGGAGGCTTCCTATTGCGCCGTTGTCTGCAATCGATTACCCACTCCTGGCAGGAGGCGGGATGACAAGCCTCTCTATGAGGTCACAGAGTAGCTAATCCATTGTGGAGAATGGCACGATAGGAAGCCTCCGCGGAGCCGGTGGCAGTGGTGAAATCATGAGTGGACAGTCCGGCCCCATAGAGCCAGACCCTCATTATTTCCACCTGTGCGGGGATATTTGTATATGAATTCGAATACCCCCATCTCTAGTAACCACAACAGAATCTTTTTACCTTGAAAACCCTATGATGAGACAATCCAAAATAAAACAAGAGAAAGTGCTGGAAGATGAGACTCCGAGAGCAGAAATCATTCCATCAGCTATTGGGAAAGAGCAAGTGATAATTGAATAGTGCTGTCATTAATAATGCAGCTTGATTGAAGCCGAAAGGATGTATAGTGGCTGACTTTTCTGCAAAACTAGGAAATAAAGCAGAACCAAATGTTGTTGGAAAATTTGGTCTAGGAGTCAGAAATAAAGCAGAATTAGTTGTAGAGTTCTGTGAATCCAACAATCTGTTTATCACACATACATACTTCAAGCAACTGAACAGATTACTGTATACATGGACATCACCAGATGGCCAAAATAAAAATCAAACAGATGATGTAATTAGAAGCAGAAGATGGTGAAGCTGTATTCCCTCTGCCACAACAAGACCAGGAACAGATTGTGGTACTGATTATGAACGGTTAATATCTAACATCAGAGTGAAGCTGAAAAAGAACATTAAAAGAATCCTAGTGCAAAAATATAATTTAAACAATATTCCTGAGGAATTTAGAGTTCATGTAAGGAACAGATTTGTGTTACTAAACTTGTGACTCTGGATTGAAACCAGAGATATTATTAGGGAAGAATGCAAAACAGATATTTCTTGTAGTAAAAACCAAAGAAAAACTTAGCTGGATGATGGAAGAAACACTTAAAATTGTAAAGGACAAGGGACAAGTAAAACGTTGCAGAAGTAAGGTCATAATCCTCAATGCAGCTTTTCAGTGGCTGTAACATAGAGACAAAGAGAAACCATGACTACTGAAGAACTATACAACTTTAATGTTGACAATGAAGAAATTAAAATAGTGAAAGAGTTTGTATACCTTGATTCAATCATCAGTCCAAATGGAGACTGCAGTCAAGAAATCAGAAGACTGGGACTGTGAACGTCAGTAATCAAGAACTAGAAAATATCATCAAGTGTAAGGATGTGTTGCTGGAGACCAAGACCAGGATCTGGTCTGGACAGTAAAGAAAGCTGACAGGAAAAAAAAAGATTTATTTGAAATATAGAAGAGGGTTTTTTTGGATCACCAGAAAGAGAAACAAGTGGTCCTGCAGCAAATCAAGCCTGAACAGCCTGGGCAGGGCTGTTGACGACATGACATTGTGGAGGTCTCTCATTCATAAAGTCACCATAGGTTGGAGGCAATTTGATGGCACATAACAACAGCCACCATCACAGATTTCAGTCACAAAGAAGGAGAAGACATTGTGTGTGAAGAATTTTGGAAACAACCCAAAAGAGTTTGTCTCGGCTTATGTTTAAAATAAAATTTCAAGGACATCTATTGCAATTACTGTTCATATTTAATAGTAAATAAACAAAAGGCACAAGCACCATCTGGTGTGGAATGTGGAATGGGTGGGAATGGATTGTGATCCCTAAATGGGTTGCCATAAGTCGGAGGCGACTTGACAGCATATAATAACAACAGCAAGGATGTACTAGGGCTGTTCACAAGCTTCTGATAAATGCCAAATTCTAGGTCTAATTGGGGATATTTTGATGAGCTTCAGGCTACACCTGATTCATGCAAAGAGCCTTCAGTACTGGAGCAATCAAGTTTGTCCCACATCATAATATGCAGGGAGAGGCACTGGAAAGATTAAAAATAATTCAAAGATGTGCTGAAAAACAGGAAAAGGAGATTTTTTTGACATTGCCATTTAAGGCAGATGCTGAAGTGACATCAGATGGCAAATCTAGGAAAGGAAATGACAGTTTCATTCCACCACCCTACAGAAGACTGAGGATCGGACTGTGGTTGTGGGGTTTATATTATTTTGCATGCCACATTTTTCCACATTTTACTGTCACACTAGGGTAGGGCAGGTGCCACATATTGCATTGATGCTTTTTTCGTGGTTTCACTTTTAGGATTCTGTCTCTCTCTCTCTCTCTCTGTGTGTGTGTGTGTGTTGGGTGTTTGCACTCTTGTGTGGGTTTTGACATACAATTCAGCATGACGAAGTCCTTTTTCCACCCTCCTTGAGGTTTCCTTGTACTTGCTCACAACGTATTCCCTTGGTAAGGGAAGAAGGAAAGTGAAGAAGGTGCTATGTGTCTGCATGTACACTCACACTTCCTTTGGTTCTTTCCACCCATGGGTACATGAAGACAGCCTCTTTTCTCTCTCCTAGACCTAACCTCCAATATAAGGCATGCCCACTCCTGAACTGGCAAGACTCAACAGCAAACAGCTGCTGAGTCTTGCCAATTATTTAATTTAAAAAAATTAAATAAGCGGGCAGCAAAGGAGAAAACAAAGAAATTTTGGAACAGACTGGCTCTCAAGTCTTAAAAACTACTCGTCTGCAATTTGGCATACTGAATCCTCCCTTCAGGTCTACCATGTTACCACATTTAGTGGTGTGGCATACCCACATTTGGCTATAGCCACTTGAAAGTCCCCATTCAAAGAGGTAGGAGGTTCCTGATATCTAGAAACTTGAGCTTGGTTCAAATCTTGGGCCAAGTTGGGGAGGGAAGAGGAGGTGCAGATGGCACTGCAAGATACCATATCTGCACCCACACATAACACTACTTTTTATCAAGGAAGATTATTGTACATCCATGTTTTTGACTGTTGTCTCCTCTTCCTGGCCACAATTGTCTAAACTCTTTGACAGAGTGTATGAGACAAGACAAAACAAAAGAGAGAGACAAAAACCTTGTGGCACCTTGAACACTAAGTGCCATATTTTAATGTGAGTTTTATGACAGTCTTTAAGGTGCCACAACATTTTGATTCTTCTTGTTGCTGTTGTTTTGTTTTTGTCTGATGTGCTTGCAGAGGATAATACGGCTACTCCTTTGAAAGCTACATCTTTGACAGAGGTTGTTCCTAACATCTGTGATCTGATTATTTGCTAAATCGAGATGGGATTGAATCTGCAGCCTTCTCCACATGCTGTGACTCTTGAGCTTTCTTCCTTCTCTTGCAATTCATTTGACATGAGTCGACATCAGAGTTTCAGTGGAACAGCTGGCAAGGCCACAGCTAGCTTTACCAGGCCACTGCTAGCTTCAGCCAACAACTGGCAAGTGCTTACCCTTCCTCACAAAGAGGAATCTTGGAATTAGAAAAACTACCGTAATTCAGATGACAATACTAGGAAGAAATCCTTAATGTCAGAAGCCAGACAAGTTTAAAACACCAGGCAATTATATTTCTGTACTAGCTTTGTAGCCTCACTGTGTCACTGTATCTAGAACTTCTTGGACTTTAATGTTACTGAGTACTTTAAATAAATCCTCAAGTTTACATTACTGGATACCTTAATGTATATTCTGAGACTTAGATTTTCCAAAATGTGTAGAAAATCTATGGCAAATTCCACTAAAGATAATCCTCTTATATAGCTTTAAAAATTTATACTTCTTCTAGGGAAAATAGTTTGTTATTTAAAATAATTGGGTCAGGGAGCAGCTTAATTATTATAAAATAGGCAGTTAGGAATACCCAGCACCCACAATCTCATACTATTACCCTAATTCATGATCCAAAAAAAAAAAAAATACAGTAATTGTGAACTAAAGTGCGAATACTGTAGTATGAACTACAGGAGGCTCTTTAATTATTCGATGTATGATCTTTCCCCACAATTTGCTTCATAAGCATATTGTTTGTTAAAAGGAAGCAGCTTTAGAATTTAAAATTATAGTATTACTGTTTCAGTCTGTGAACTTTGATCACCTATACAATCACACAAAAAGACCATTCCTGATTGCAGGCAGGCAGATAGGAAGGAAGGCACTTAAGTCTATATACAGTCATGGCCAAAAATATTGGCACCCTTGCAATTCTGTCAGAAAATGCAACCCTTCTCTCAGAAAATTGTTGCAGTTGCAAATGTTTTGGTACTCACATGTTCATTTCTTTGCTTTGTGTTGGAACAACACACACAAAAAAGAAGTCAAATCTTATACAATCCCATACAGAAACCCAAAAATGCACTGGCCAAAATTATTGGTACCCTTAACTTAATATTTGGTAGCACCTCCTTTGGAAAAAATAACTGAAATCAATCGCTTCCTATAACCATGAATGAGTTTCTTACACCTCTCTACTGGAATTTTGGACCACTCTTCTTTTGCAAACTGCTCCAGGGCCTTCAGATTTGAAGGATGCCTTCTCCCAACTGCTGTTTTGAGATCTCTCCACAGGTGTTCTATGGGATTCAGATCTGGACTCATTGTTGGCCGTTTCAGAACTCTCCAGCGCTTTGTTTGCAACCATTTCTGAGTGCTTTTTGAAGTGTGTTTCGGGTCATTGTCCTGCTGGAAGACCCATGATCTCTGGTGGAGATGCAGCTTTCTGACACTGGCCACTACGTTGCGCCCCAAAATTCTTTGCTAATCATCAGATTTCATGATACCGTTCACACAGTCAAGGCATCCAGTGCCAGAAGCAGCAAAGCAACCCCAAAACATCTTGGAACCTCCACCATGTTTGACTGTAGGGACTGTGTTCTTTTCTTTGAATACCTCATTTCTTTTTCTGTAAACAGTGTCATGGTGTCCTTTACCAAAAAGCTCTACTTTTGTCTCATCTGTCCACAGTACGTTCTCCCAGAAGGATTGTGGTTTTGTCACATATGTTTTGTCACACCAGTCTTGCTTTTTTATGCCTTTGTATCAGCAGTGTGTCCTCCTGGGTCTCCTACCATAGTGTCTCTTTTCATTCAGATGGCGAAGGATAGTGCGAGCTGACACTGTTGCACCCTGTGTCTGCAGATCAGCTTGAATTTGTTGGGAAGTTAATCTGGATTCTGTATCCACCATTCGAACAACCCTTTGTTATAATTTTTCAGTAATTTTACTCTTCCGTCCACGTCCAGGGAGGTTAGCTATAGTCCCATGGGCTGTAAACCTCTTGATGATATTGCGCACAATGGACACAGGAACATTAAGATCTCTGGAGATGGACTTGTAGCCTTGAGACTGTCGATGTTTTTCCACAATTTTTTCTCTGAAATCCACAGACAACTCTTTACACTTCATTCTTTTCTCCATGCTCAGTGTCACACACAACACACAGGTTGAGTCAACTTTTCTCCATCTTAACTGGTTGCAAGTGTGATTACTATATTGCCCACACCTCTTACTTGCGACAGGTGTGTCTAAATACAAATTAAAGGAGCATCACATGCTTGAAAAGCAATTATTTATTATAATTTAGACAGGGTGCCAATAATTTTGGCCAGTGCATTTTTGGGTTTCTGTGTGGGATTGTATCAGATTTGATTTTTCTTCTCTGTGTTTTTGTGTTGTTCCAATGCAAACCAAAGAAATGAACATGTGAGTACTAAAACATTTGCAACTGCAACAATTTTCTGAGAGAAGGGTTGCATTTTCTGATAGAATTGCAAGGGTGCCAATATTTTTGGCCATGACTGTAGACAGGCCATTCAGATTACTTTAAAGGCAGTTGTGTATGTCTCCACTATTGTATTCCCAATTACTATGTATAGATATGAAATCTGGAGAGTGAAGGAAGTCAATGTGGGGGAAAAAGGATTCATTCAAAATATGGTTCTGGAGCAGAGCTTTCGAGATACGAGGGATGGTCAGAAATACCTATCTAAAACTAAGCCTGAACTCTTTCTAGAAGCTAAAGTGACTAAACTGAGGCAATTATACTTTGGGCAAGCCATGAAAGGCAAAACATTCTGGAAAAGACAATAATGCTGGGAAGAGTTGAAAGCAGCATGAAATAAGGAAGACCAAATAAAATGGATTAATGCAATAAAGAAAACCATGGCCTTGAGTCTGCAAAAGCTGAGCAAGACTAGTGAGGACAGGACATTTTGGAAGTCACTCATTCATGGTGTTGGCATAAGTCAGATGTGACTTGGTGGCACATAAGGCCAAGTATGTCGTTCCTTGTAAATGTAATTTGCTTTTTTGACTGGTGATTTTAAAAAAGTTGTGGAAATACATCTTTTTACCTGTAGATGGCAGCATAAACAAGCAACACTAATTTGAAAAGCAACGAGGAAAAAATCTCTCCATTCTGAGCTGCAAAGTTTTAAAATACTGTTTAGCCAAATCATTTTCAGATTTAAGAAAATTCAAGACCTCATATGATATTTTAGTGACAGCATAACAATATTATAAGTGGTTCAGTCTTTGTATCTATGAAATTCAACCCTAGTTGAATGGTGTGTATCTGAGAAAATACACCCATAAAAATGATTGCTTACATTCAGTGAAAATCCATAGAATATTAAAGTGATACTACTATCCTGAAGACACAAATAAAATCGAACAAAGAGCCATGACCTACATATCACTGCAGTGGCTGGAAAGCCGGTGGAATGCCCTGCAACCCTTGGCGTTTGAATTAGAGATGGGGACAAAGTGCCAAAATGACACTTCATCTTGGTTCATGGGTCATCAAACTTGACGACCCACAAAGCATGAATTGCCCCCCAGTGACCAAGCGAACAGTGAATGAATTCATCATTCATAGGGTCTTTTTCTTTCTTTCTTTCTTTCTTTCTTTCTTTCTTTCTTTCTTTCTTTCTTTCTTTCTTTCTTTCTTTCTTTCTTTCTTTCTCTCCTCTTGCTATGCCCTGTGGGGCATAGCAAGGGGAGGGAAAGCAGGTATCAAAGCCATCCCGCAGCCACAGGCTGGGGGATCCCTTTGATCCCTCGTTGATCCCTTCCCTCCTCTTCTTATGCTGCGCGGGCATAGGAAGAGGAGGAAAGGGGAACCAAGCCATCCCCAGCCCTGGGGGCTGGATTCCCTTTGGGCAGGCTTTAGCAAGCCGCCCGAAGGGAAAACCCCTCTCTGCTTATGCCCCCAAGGAACAGCTGATCCGCAGGGGCATAAGCAGATGGGGAATGAAGGGACAAATATGAAAGGGTTATATTAGTTGCTTCGTATTCATTGGGGTCTCTGGACCCCAAGAATACAAAGCAACGAATATCTGACAAATCAGGGATATTTAACAAATATCCTGATTCATTTTTATATTTGTCCCCATGTCTAGTTTGAATCAACAGCAAACATTATTCAGTGAAGTGGCTGAAGCCCTCCTTCAGGATTAAGGCTGAAAGTACACCAGTATTGGAGAGGCATAACTGAGGCAGCACTCTGGGCAGTTAACAGGAATAATAAGAGCATAACAAAACACTGTATGGAGAATTAGTGGAGGGAAATCGCCCCAGAGGGAGACCACAGCTGCGATACAAGGACATCTGCAAGCGGGATCTGAAGGCCTTAGGAATGGACCTCAACAGATGGGAAACCCTGACATCTGAGCGTTCAGCCTGGAGGCAGGCCTTGCATCATGGCCTCTCCCATTTTGAAGAGACCCTTGTCCAGCAGACCGAGGCAAAGAGGCAGTCACGGAAGCAGCAAAATCAGGGAGCTGGACAGGGGACAGATTGTATTTGTCTTCAGTGTGGAAGGGATTGTCACTCTCGAATTGGCCTTCTCAGCCACACTAGACGCTGTTCCAAGTCCTCCATACAGAGCACGTTACCATAGTCTTTCGAGACTGAAGGATGCCTAATACAAACAAAACACTACACAATCAGTGCCAACATAAAATAAATAACAAATAAAATTAAATAATAAAGCAATTAAGACATTTAGAACACATAAACCGTTATTACAAAGATTAAAGAATGCAGTGATTAAATAAAAGGCTTAAATTAAATATTGCCAGGGGAGGCTCTTGTGGGTTTGTCAGTGAAGTTAATTTGGAGTCACATGAGTACCAAATTAATTTCACTGGTACCTTGTGAAAGGGATAGCCCTGAGGCAAACCCTGATGAAGCTGACTTCCTAGGGAGGCAAAGCATGCCGCTGTTACAGCATGGTGAAATGGCAGTTGGATGACCACTGTGGAGAGGTGAATACCAATGAAGCAGACAACTAATAATGACATTAATAAAACTATGAAAGTGTTACTGATACAGAGAATCCTAGTTCTTCTTCTGCTATAATTGTATATAGTTTGCTGATTGCCACAAGTTTTCTGTCTCTTGCTCATGTCTTAAAGAACAGAAGGATACTCTGGGATTTTATCTGAGTTAAGCAATACATGAAGGAATAGACTTCTCTCCATTCTTATATGCTTTGTTGTTTAGTCGTTAAGTCGTGTCCGACTCTTCGTGACCCCATGGACCAGAGCACGCCAGGCCCTCCTGTCTTCCACTGCCTCCCGGAGTTGGGTCAAATTCATGTTGGTAGCTTCGATGACACTGTCCAACCATCTCGTCCTCTGTCGTCCCCTTATATGCTAGCTGTAATATATGTATACAAGGGATATCCTGAATTGTACTTTAGTTATAAAGATGAATCATGCAATCAATAGTATCATTCACATTGCCACAATTAGAAATCCTGACAGACCTCTGAACCAATACAGCAACAAAGATTAAGAACCATTTCCTGTCCAAGGCATGGGAATGGAAGCTAAAGTCATAAGCCTTCCTACTAGTGGGCAAGATTCTTGCCTCAAACAATACTGCTGCATTTGGCGAGCCACCCTTCAACCTAGCAGAGAGGCTTGTTGTCCTGCCTCCTGCCAGAAGTGGCGAGCCGAACGCGATCTCCAGAGCCATTGGAAGGCTCCGCAGAGGTTGCAGCAGCGATAGAATCGTGAGTGGACCATCCGGCCCCTTGGGACCAGACCCTCATTATCTCCACCTGTGGGAGGATATTCGTATACGAATACCCCCATCTCTACTCACTATAGTGAGGAACACTGTGATCAGGTGACCTTCGTACCTATTAAGTCTGTTATCAATCTGTTTCCTGTGGATGGGCAAATACCAGATCTTTGCTCTTCTTATTATCATTCTTTAACCCTAAAACCAAGTCTGGCCCTTCTGGCATTCCCCAGATAACCACGTTCCCTTCCCTAGAGAGCCGTCATTTTGCAGTTTCCCAGCATTTTTACAGGCCTTTCTCCATTCTAAAGAAAGT
The DNA here is from genome assembly GCA_037013535.1 of Intellagama lesueurii. Lineage (NCBI taxonomy): Eukaryota > Metazoa > Chordata > Lepidosauria > Squamata > Agamidae > Intellagama > Intellagama lesueurii. The sequence continues at coordinate 48,298,746 of JBAJHW010000003.1, read as the reverse complement.
TTACTCTTAAGGCTTCATTATTGGCAGGAGCAGATTTAACCTAATTATGTTTTTCCCCTCAGCAAACTGCTCTGAAGTCAAAGCTGGTCAATGGGTTGAAACAAGATTCTCTGCTTTTAAAAACAGAGGATGCTTTCCACAGAGGACTGCCCTCTAATGCTCCTTCAAATGTAGGATTGTTCTCTATAAAGTCAGGCAGATGGGTCAACGTATGGAAACAGATGTGCTTCTACATAATGGGATGCAGCACACAAAAAGCTCCCTGAGACATGCTCAGCAGTTTAACTGTCCATAGGCAGAATCATGTATTTTATTTATTTATTTATTTACTTACTTACTTACTTACTTACTTACTTACTTACTTACTTACTGCCCATCTAGAACGTTTCTACTCTGGGTGGTTTACATATAACATAAAAATAAGCTAAGGTAAAATCCAAGTTAATCACAGAGTCCAAGATGGGGAAAGGAAGAGAAGAAGAAGAAGAAGAAGAAGGAAGAGAGAGAGAGAGAAAAAGGGAGATAGGCTAGGTAATAGCTGTAGGGAAGGCCTGCCTGTATAGCCATGTCTTCAGGTTAGTCTTGAAGGCCCTCAGCGAGGGAGCCAAGTGGATCTCTACAGGTAGGTTGTTCCATAGGTGAGGGGCCACTGTCGAGAAGGCCCGATTTTTAGTTTTTTCCTACCAGACCTCTCTTGGTGTTAGGCCCCTCAGCCGCCCGGCCTGACTGGAATGGGTGATACAGGTAGAACTGGGCGGAAGAAGGTGCTCTGCCAGGTATCAAGGGCCTAAACTGTTAAGGGCTTTGTAAGTAATGGTTAGCACCTTCAAATCAATGCAGAGGTGGATAGGTAGCCAGTGTAAGGTGGCCAAAGTGGGGGAAATATGGTGAAATCTTTTCACCCCTGTTAATAGCCTGGCCGCCGTGTTCTGGACCATCTGGAGCTTCCGCATCAGTCTCAAAGGAAGCCCCACATAGAGAGCATTACAGTAGTCTATTCTTGAGACTACGAGCGCATGGACCAGCGTGGTGAGCACCCCCACATCTAGATAGGGATGCAGCTGGGAAATCTCACTAACTTTGTGCCATAAATGTGCTACTGAATAGCAGCTCCATTCATATTCTGGATTTTGTCTGCTATAATATAGAGCTTTTCTGAAATGGCTGTTACTATTTCTGCTCCAAAATTTCTAAAAGAATGACAGAGTTCTAGAATTATTTTTGCTTCTTTCTTTCTCCTTTTCCATCATTCAAAAATTCCAGCAGTTGGGGAGAAAATTAGCACCTGCCACCAAGTGCAGGATGTAGGTTTCACAGTGAGTTAGAATATTTATCTCACACATGTATGCACAAGACCTTAAACACTGCAGATATTTTTAAATGCACCACCCTATTAACACGCCCTTTGCTTGACAATTCATAAGTGTATCTAAGAGTAGATTGGAGGTATGAATGGATTGATGGCATTTAATAATTTAAGGATAGATTTTGTTTTAAAATAGATGTACATGGAGCTATTGAATTGTTGGTTTTCAGAAATATTTTTGTAGCTATCTTCTCTATTCCATAATCTTCTCAGCAGTGGCTTTTACTCCTCTATGCTTGTTCAGTTCAGTTCTCTAATAGCTGCATTTTAAATCTGGAATCTCTCGCTGTAATAATTTATCAGGGAGCAGACACCTGGCATCAAGGAGCATTGACTGCCTAGAAACCATTAGGCAACACGCAGCAGAAGAAAGATACCACGGATTTCCCTCCATAGGTTCAAACTGGTAGATAGCTAGGCAAGCATGTTTATCTGATGATATAGGGAACTGCCCAGGGTAGTGGTCTGGGCACTAAATGGTTGGGAGGGAGGGAGGGAGGGAGGGAGGGAGGGATGGATGTGAACCCTTTTCCCCAATTGCATTCTCACAACAACACTGCAAGGCAACTTAGGTCGACAGAGAATGGCAAGCCCACTGAGTTTCATGGTTGAAAGAGGACTTTGATCACGGATGTCTCAGTCCAATACTCCAACCAAAACACCACTGCCACCTTGAGCATACTGGAGAACAGAAAATATATTATGTGTGTGTGTATATATATATATATATATATATATAGAGAGAGAGAGAGAGAGAGAGAGAGAGAGAGAGAGAGAGAGAGAGAGAGAGAGAGAGAGAGAGAGAATGAATCTTAGCTGCCTAAACATTATGCATCATACTTCAAGAACAGCACAGTATTGCTGAATGGATTTTCTTTTGGCTGGCTTTGAAAAAAATGCAGTATTCCTTGTAGCACAATATGACCATTGCTAAATCTATTGAAAAGAATGGCCAATCCATCATTCTGTGTCAGACTTTACTTTAGGTTTAGTTTTACATGGTATCTTCAGAAACTTCAAGTTCTCTTTCCTTAAGATGATATGTTTTATATGCACTGTCCAAATGTTTTCCTCTTATTGGAATTTGCTCACAATGTCTTTTCAAAATAATACAGTTTACACTGTTAACACAGATTCTATAAATTAAAGATCTCAATGAATGCAAAAACTATTTAGTTTTACATCTAATTTTACATGTACATGGTAATTTTGTTGTTGTTTAGTTGTTAAGTCGTGTCCGACTCTTCGTGACCCCATGGACCAGAGCACGCCAGGCCCTCCTGTCTTCCACCGCCTCCCGGAGTTTGGTCAAATTCATGTTGGTCGCTTCGATGACACTGTCCAACCATCTCGTCCTCTGTCGTCCCCGTCTCCTCTTGCCTATTACATTGTAATAGGTCCCATTGAACTTTGTGAGATTTCTGAGTAAATCAGTACGGTATATAGGACTGCACTCTTAAAAAATTACATTTAAAAATATGCCTCTGAATTTCAAGAGATTATGTGTGCTCCCATTGCCAAGGAATACATTTTATCATCCAGACCTGAAAGTCTGAGCTGAAAGTTTTGCATGCCTCAATACACTTGCAGTCATCTGTGGCCAAACTGTAGTTGCAAATGCAAGCCATTTGTCAAATAACAATTCATTTGCCACTTTATTTCACCAGTAGTTCAACTGTTTACCACCAGAGAGAACCTACAGCTCTTCAAAATGTCTTCTTTTCCTTATTTTGGCCAGCAGAGAAAACAGAATATGCTAAGAAACTGTTAACTTTTTTAAGAGGTTGCATCAGAGTAATATCAAGATGGAGCTATCCAGAGATGGATGAAGTTGCATGGAAGGAGACGGGGAGCCACCTTAGCTGCTACAGCAATATCTCAATGACCAAATATCAAAGTTGACAACCAGGTCACATAAATTCAGAAATATCACCTCACCTCTGCCAAATGTCACAAGGAAGTCATCCAAAACGGTGGCTACAGCTGTCTTAGTTTCATAGCTGTCCAGATGCTACTGGGAATCCCTTTTCAGTCTTTTAAAGTTTCATTCAATTTATATTTGCTCATTTAATTTGCACAGTGAAGAATTCTTGAACCATATAGCAATGTATTCTTCCAAGAGAGAGAGAGACACACGGTAGATAGAGGGAGGAATGATTCTTTGTTACAAGGTAAGACACAACTTTTATAGCATTTATACTATTTCAAGTGCAATGACTTCTACACAAGATTCTGAAAAGTTTCAGGCTGAGGAAATTACTGAGTCAAAATGCTATTGAAGATCATAATGACCTGGTTCAAAATACAGATTTGCTCAGTACATAATAGTCATCTTGATTGCAATTGAAGCACCATTTCTTCAAGATCTGTTTTCTTCAGTTTAGAATTTAAAAGGAGAATATATAAATGTATAGGTAGCAGGCAGGTGGATGACACCCATATGTAATACTTAGTGTTAGACACTTACTCTTGATGAACTTCTCTCCTGTTTTTATGAACAATGTATTGAGGTCCAACAAGTCAAGTAGCTTTGATGAATATCTGCAATAGATGACAACCAGACATGGCCTTTCAGATGTTGGGGACTTGTGGTCTCTGTCAACCCTGACCATTGGACATACTGGTGGGCTTGATGAAAGCTGAAATCCAAAAACATCTGGAGGGGGGTTCAAAAAGGTGCTCTATACCTGATATGAATATTTTTATTGCTGAATTTTATGCGGGTGGTGCTGCTCCTCATCTAGAACTTAAACATTATTTTTTTCCCATGTATGTGTTCTCCCCATTTCTGTGGTTGTGGATTAAATTTCTAAGAAATTGTCAGTCATAGCTGGAACTAGGTTTCCCAGGGAGCAGTAAGAGAACTTGAGCTTCCCAGCTTTTGCAGCTTATGAAACTAGGAGCAGGAGGAAGGTGGGAGGAAGAGAAACTTCCTAAACGTTTCAGAGACCAGGGATATACCTGGACACATAGCAGTTCCTCCTTCTGTTTTCAAACTTCATTGTTTCATTTCTGTACCCCTTATGAGGGCCAATTCTACCTAACAACATGCTTATTGTCCAAGGTGCTACACTGACCTCAGTAGGAGTATTTTTATATATGGCATCTGTTTGGTGAACTATAAAGCTGGTGCTGATGGTGAAAGCCATTCCTAAGGAAGTATAAAACTGTGACTAGCCAGTGCTCCTCATCTCCTCTCTCTATTTTTGCCCTTTTTATCCACAGTACATGCCAATGTAAAAGATATACCAGTCCAGTTCAATCCTAATGCAGTGTCATCCCTATCCTTGTGCAGCTAGGTGCTCTCTGAATGCACAAAGGGGACTATTGTAATGATCTATGTCCAGTGACCATAGGTTAAGGATAGGATTGGGTGCCAATCTTGTGTTTAAGTCTACCTCTGAGCTTTGCAAATTTATTTTCCATTATTTGCATACACAGTAGACACCTGGGCCTTGCAGATCTCACCATGTGGAAGACAAATTTTCATTTTCCACAATGAAATGAAGCAAAAGTAAACTACCTATGGCATGAATTGATAGCTGCTGCTGAAAGTCAGTGTTTCAGTTTGCCAAGACATTTTGGCAGCAAACAACTAAATGCTTTGTAATATAGAAGAACTTCATTATCCTTTCTTGTAGTTCTTTCAGATGTTTAGCTGAAGGTTTTGATAGTTGTATATTTAAACACATCTGAGTGTCACTACTATGCTGATTCTTTCTTCTGTCTATAGTTTCTGTTTTTGACTGTCTGCATTTGCCTTATCTGTATGGTGCTGGCACTATCAGCTCTCAGTGAACCACAGACCTGCAGCTTGGTGGCTGCTTTAACTTCTTCTTCTTCTCTTTGCTCAGTCAGTACTAACTGTATTTCTCTGTGCTTACTACAGTAATTAAATGTAGGCAAATTCAAAGCTCATGAATCATATGTACATTTATTCACTCCACAATAAATTTAATATAGTGAATTAAATTAAAAATAAACCAGCCTTTAAAAATATTAATCAGTGAGTTGGGGTGGGCCTTTTTCTCTTAATACTCAGAGATCTTATTAAAATGAAATATAAAATGAAATATAATGAAATGCAAAATGAAACGTCATAAATTATAGCAAAATGCATTATAAGCCTATTTTATCTATTTTCCCCCCTTTTAAAACTAAGCTCCATCCTTAGGCCATACTGCCTTTGAATGTGTGTTCCCAGAGGAATTAGGAAACTTGAAAATTGGCCCCAAGTATTCTGGGCATTGCCAGCCCCTGCTGTTGAAGTCTTCTCTCATGTGTTTTGCCAATGATGACATGAAGAGAACTCTGAGTATCAAACCAAAAACAAGAGAAAAATAAGAAATAAATAAGACAGTTATATCTGAGGAAGTGGACTTGTCCACGGAAGCTCACATCAAAATATAGCAGTTAGGTTTTAAGGAATGCCAGAATGTTTTTGTCTTTATTTTTCATTTTTCTCTTGTTTTTGGCCAGATATGGTAGCACAGACTAACACGGCTACCTTTTATAAAACTAGGATGCTGAGTGAAAGAAACTCTGTGGGTGTTTTGTCTAAAGTGACAGAAGCTGTAGAAGTTAGTTAGTAGAAAAAGATCCTGTTTATCTTTGTTAGGTCATAGTAACAATAATAAAAAGTGAGATCAAATGGAAATGACTAGCATTTGGCTTTTGATCTCAATAGAACATAGTGATGTTGTTGGCGTTTCTTTTTAGTGAGGCACTGGGAGATTGTATAGGCATTTACCAAAACCACATGTGGTTATCTCAATTGCATAATGTAAAGTAATTCTGAAGGGAGAGATTAATATCAATATATTCATACCATTGGATTTTTTTTTAAAAAAAAAACTTTGTCTTTGAGATGAATATAACCTAATTTATCCTGTGCACCTCCACTCGATTAGTAGCATATTTGTTTGCCTTTATTCAGATTTTCCTCAGATAGCCACCTGTCGCTGTGGCTAGAACATATGAAGATAAATAATGAAATGCAACAGACCGACCACCATCCATAATTGGTACATTATAAAATTAATCAATGTATACAGTCTGGACTTGTGACAGCTGTCTCTGCATAACTTCACAAGGGCAAAAACTATTTTGGTTAGCAAGGGGAAAAGTCACTTATTGTCTCCTTTGGTGGAATTGGCTTCATCTCTTGAAACACAGAGCCAGCCCTAGCATTAGGTAAGATGAAATGAATCATCCAAGGAAGCAGATTTCCACTTCTAATTAGAGAACAATGATTTAGTTTGACTTGATGTGTGAGAGTCTCCTCCAGCACACCCTGAAAACTAATTGGTTTTTGAAAGAGCTTTCTTCCCTGATGTTTGAATGCCCTTGAAATCAGTCATTCACTTTCACCAGTGCTAGGAATATTCCATTTTTTTTACCTCTACCAAATACCCCAGGCTCACTTAAGCAAAAAAAAAAAGTGTATAGAGGAAGTATTGAGGAGATGTGTGGTAGGCGAGAGGCCCTTCCAGAAATCCCCCCCCCCATTTTTGTTGGAAAATGGCATATTCCATTATAATTATCAACAAATGGCCAGTAGTGGACTTGTGTAGTAATGGGGAATAAGCAAAACTCAATTTTGGTCTTGGTCTGACTTGGGATGGCGCTCTCTTTTATGAGTATGGGGGACTTGTATATCAAGTCTCCCAACCAAATCTTATGTCATTCTTAGTTTTATGATACATTTACCATCATTAGTGTATGATTTGGACTTTCTTCACACCAAAAGTCTTCTTGGGGTATTGTCACTCTCAGATTTTTCTTATATAAAAGTCCTATTTAGGCATTAAGATTGAAAATGGATAAGGCTGTAATTATGATGGGGAAGGGGGTGCACACATAAGTCCCATCTCACCCTTTACCTCACTACCCTGCCAGGAACTCAGACAGGCCTTCACATATTCACCACGAAGATCTGCAAAGGTTATAGAAATGCTTACAGCATTTCTGTGATCAGGGACTCCCCCTTATCAAAGCACCCAGTCATGGAAATGTGTTAAGAATGTTCCACTGGATGTGCTTACAGGTGCCTCTGCAGTCCTTGTTGAATATCTGAAGGTGTGTCTTAGTTCCAGGTGGAAATGGGATGTGGAAATGAGATTTAGGTGCTTCCCCTCATTGCCTCCACAATTATAGTCCCACATGTATTAATGCTTACTGTCTGAATAGATTAAATACTCAGATATTGCAAAATGTAGTAACAGGTTGTGGTGGTGAACAGAGTAAGTATTAGGAAGGCATGCCATCTGTCTTGCACAGGAGAAAGGGAACAAGAACATCTCACTGGTTATTAAGATAGCCAAATATAGTTAGAACTCTGAAAGGGATGGGGAAAGCTATTGTTTTGGACAACATGGCTGGCATGTCACTCTCAAAATCTTAAATCCAGCTTGGCCATTCTAGGAACTGTAGTCCTTAGGAATCTTTTTTCTCATATCTGGGTCCTGGCTCTCAACTGTGTTCTATACTTAATACTTATTTATAGTTCAGTGAGATGAAGCACCTGGTTGCAGAGCCAGAAGTTTGATTCCTTGCTCAGCCTTGTAGGAGAAAAGTCAGGCTAAAAGTCAGAAAAGTGGCCTTCGTCAAGCTACATGGTCCCAGAGTACTCTGAGAAGAAAGGAAAACCACTTCCAAATACTCTATTCCCAAAAATTCCAGGAAAGGGTTGCCATAAGTTGGAATCAATCTGATGGCACTGAATTAGTTTTTTATATAGATAAATTCATAGGAAGCAGTTTACATTCTAATTGCAATATTGCTAAGAATAAGAGGATATATATAAAAGGTATGTATATAAAAGATAATTCATGGGATGCAGTTTACATTCCAATTGCAAAATTGCAATATTGCTAAGAATCAGAGGAAATAACTGAATTTCTGTTACAACATGAACGAAATATGAGAAATCAAAACATTTTATTTTGAAGAACTGTTGTTTTTCACATTCTTCTTCCTCCATACATTGAAATCCTTATATACTACTGGGCCAGCAATAGGCCTAGTTTTTAAATGTCAGTGTTCAGGCCTCTTCTCAATAAAAATAATTGAGGCACATGGCTTACAAACAGCCGTTGTATCTTTGATGCTCTGACGTTCATGTTTTAATGTTCACAGCACTGGAACACAAGTGCATGGTTGACTACTTCCTTTTTAAATGCCTAATTTAAAACCTCAAAGAATTAGGCACATTTATCCTTCCTCTATCATTTTATATTCCATTACAGTATAATTTCATCCTCTGGGCCACTGTCACCAACATTCAAACATTTCAGTCTCTCAGATATTCGTTCCTTCATTCCGTATGCAGGCAGTAAACCTGAAACAACGGCTGGCATTCACCCAAGGAACATTGCGAAACAGTTTATATTTTTACTCACCACACAAACTCTTTTGGAGACAAAGCTCTGAAGCTCTGAAACTACTTTGCTTAGCAAAATAGATCCATTGCAGGGAAAATATTTTTCAAAGCTATAATTGCTCAATCTGTTCTAATGGAATGAAACACGAATGTACAAATCCAACAGAGAAAATACAGATATGCATTTCATGTAACGCTAATCCAAGCAGTGTTGAACTTATTTATTTAGTGCTAACTAAAACATTTGTCAAGTAATAAATCAGCTTAAAAGTGAAATTTTGCCTGAATAAGTAATAAATAAATAAAATAATAAATTTCTCTGCCCCTCAGCAGAAGACAATAAAGATGGAACCAACCTGTTTTCCTTTTGTGGGCAGTTCCAGAGCTCCATCGTGGCCCTCAGGAGGTCCTTTCTTTCTATTCTTGCCCATGTTACATATAGCTCTGATGGCGTCAGAAAAGAGAAAAAGGCATCTTGTGAGATTTTACAACCTTGGCAGGCTCATATGATAGAATGGTTGCTTGATCTTCTTTGTTCAATATGAAACTATAGGGTATGTGACAATATCTCTGTTTTGCCTAATTATTTACGCTAGATAGGTAAAAAATGATTCTCTGGCAGCTAATCATAAGGATTATCACAGAGGCTTCTGCTGAACTAAGAGTGCAAAACCATGAAAAGCTGCTCTAAAAATTCGTTGTTATGTGTCATCAAGTCACCTCCAGCCTACGGTGATCCTATGAATGAGTGGCCTCCAAAATGTCCTGTCATTAACAGCCCTGCTCCGTTCTTACAAACTCAAGACTATAACTTCCTTTATAGAGTTAATCCATCTCATATTTGATCTTCCTCTTTTCCAGCTGCCTTCAACTTTTTCTAGCACTGCTGTATTTTCAATCTTGTCTTTTGATATGCCCAAGAGCTAGCCCCAATAGTGCACCATTGCTGTGTGGGTATTAACTCTGGGAAGGAGATGGACTGCTGTGGGCACCAATGGCAGCTCAGACTTGCTGGCTGAGGCAGAAACTGGGCACCTTTATAGGGCAGTTCCACCCTCAATCTCGCCCCTTTTGGAGCTGAACATCTGTTGAAATGAGTGGCTATCTGATCTGCTAGCAATTAGCCTGGCCACATGGCAATGGATGCAGCCTCAGAAGCCTGAGCTTGGCCCAAAGTTTTACCTACAGAGGTATGGCATCTTGGAGGGGGTGAGGTAGAGGAGGCCATCATCATAGCTGTGGCACACACTGCATTTACAGAGCGGCAAGTGCCAAGTTCCAGGCCTTTAGGAACAAATAGGGCTTGGAGCAGGTTTGGCTTGGCCCTGTAGAACATTTATTACAATTCGGAGTAGAATTATACCATAAGGGGCTAGTCTCATTCTATTCAAGGCAGAATGTCAACCCTGGCTTTTTTATGCCAAGGTGCATGGGTGGGCTGACAGAACAAGTGATTTCAGGGTCCAGAACATGCTTGAGGGATGGACCAGGGAGAGGCATGGCACCTGGCTCCAAAAGCCCATTTCTACCTACTATGTTAGGTAAATTAGCATGTAGGTAAATTAGGCAAATTACCTGTACTAGGTAAATTAGAGACTTGGGTTGTAGCTTGTAGGAATATGTTTGAGGCTTTATTGGTTCATGCCACTGGTGGCCTTTTTTTTTTTTTTTTTTTTTTTGGTGCTCTCTGAATTAGCAAGTTGATGATAGCACAGCAGTCAAAGGCATTGGGGAGAGCGCTAACATTTGCTGATCTGGTAATCACCACCAACTCCAGTATAGCTCTCCATCTGCTGCATGATGGATGAAAGTGCTAAATACCCAGTAATTCCTATCTGGCAGTTGTGTCTCCACCACATTACTGTCACTCTGCCAAATAGTAGCAGATTTCCAGAGCTTTGAAGGTCAGCTTTACAGCTGAGGAGAAATCTGTGATGCAGAACCTCTGCATAATTTACATGCCATTTTTAAATTTTAATTACACATGAGTACCAGTCAGAGGTAGCCAAAATCAACATTTAGGAATCTCTTCATCCAGAGATCTTGACTGAACATCAATGCTTTGCTTGTGTTGAGAGTTTCTACCTAGATTATCAGTTAGATGGATACTAAAGTAAAACAGTTTCTTTATTTGGTCACAAAAACTCTGTGACTTTCTGGCAGCAGCAGGCCAGCGCCGGTAACACTTTTGAAAAAGTAATTAGTTACTCATTACATATTGTTGTAAAAAGTAACTTATTGGGCATTATTCATTGTTTGGAGAGTGATGGATTAATAACACATTAGTCATGCATTTTTTTAAAAAAAAATTTAAATAAAAAATATACTTAAAATACAAAATGGCCTAGTGTCCCCTCAAATGAATGGAGAGTGCCAGTGTATTGTGTGTGTACTTGAGATGATCATGCCATTAGGAGAAAGAAGGAAAATGGAATGCCTGCACTGTTACTAGAGAGTAGGGATGTGCAGAAGTTCCCTGCCCTGCTTTGTACCTGAATAAAAAGGCATACAAATTGGAGCTCACAGACTGTTTTTTCTGGAAGACATACTGACCCTCTCTGTTTCTCAATCTATGGCATTTGTATATTTCAGGAAGGAAGGAAGGAAAGTATTCCTGTGAGTAGGGGATAAATGTGAAGGTTAGGATGGGGTGTGTACGTGCAGTGCACAAATTGTGTGACACATCCATCACACAAACAATCCTAGAAGTTCAGTAATATTTCAATATAATTCAAGAACAAAACTCAGTGAGAGAACAAAAACAGAGAATGTTCCAGAATGCAAAACAGCTGTTGAGGCAGTGACTCCAGTCTCTCTTGTGTAGTGAGACTTCCACAAGCCTCAGCAGCAACACAGGATTTGGGGGGGGGGAACCCACACGTTAGGGTGTGCTGTGGGGGTAGCTGAACAGGATGGAAGCCCTAGTGGGAATGATGGAAACTGCTGCAGCTGTTAGGTGTCAGGACTGGGGCCTTGCTGGAACCCGGCAACCTTAGTGCAGGCAGGGTCGGCCCATCTCTCTGGGGAGAACTGCTCTAAGGATTGCAGGACTGAGCCCTTTCCCTGGAGCTGTTGACCAACTCCTCAGGAGTGCCACCTGGGGAAGCTGAGGACTGGGCTATTTAAGAACAGGCCTTCCCACAAACCTTTGCCTCAGCAACAAAGGTGTCCTGCTGTGGTGATATTCTTGCCTGTCTGCCAACCTCCTTGTTCCTGCCTGGCCTCTCCTACATCCCTAGACCCTGCTGCCTTGATATGGCTTTGACCCCTGAACTGTCTGACCATGATTTGCATCATCCTTCTACCTGGCTACTGTTTGGACTCAAAACCCCAGCTGGTTGGTCTCTGTTTGGGCTGTGGGGTTGGCTCTACCTTGTTCCTGTAGTCTTGCCCTAGACTGGGTCCTGGTGCCTCTCCTACTGAACCCTGACTTTAGGAGCCTTTTTCTATCTACCCAACAACCAAGAAGAATTGTTCCCTTATTTTGTTCTCACATGTTACCTGGTTAATGGTCCACCTACCCAGATTCCCCTCATGCTCACTTCTCCCAGCAGCTGACTCAGAAAGAGTACCAGCCCTGCTTCCAACCTCTTCTTGACCCACCTCGGTGACATCACTACAATCTCTATGAATTCACAACAGCCTACCCACCCCACTGGTCTCAGGTTTTGGCAATCTGAAGTACTGCTTGAGCAACTACTGCTGGCTTGCCAACCCTGATTGTTTCTAATGACTTACAATCAAGCTTTGAAGCACACTTGATAATTCTTGGGGATCAAAGTGTGTGAGGAAATTGAGTGTGGTTTAAAATACAAACATTCTCTAATTATGCAACAGATAAAATGATTCAGGCAGGAGACTGAGGTACAAATCTCCCTCAGTTAGTACTTACTGTCCCATTCACTCAGAGATTCTGGTAATGATAAAGAATAAGATGTTTCCATTTAATCAGTTTTTTAAATACAAAAACAAATATTTTGTGTTGAAATATTAACAGGTTATATCACTGAACTTAACTGGTTAATTAACTCCATTAGTGGCTAAATGACTGGTTACACAGCTGATAGAACACATCACTCTAACTGTCCACTTCAGACTCTGTTACTAACACTGACAGAACCCTGACTGGAAAAAAGGTGGGAAAAAGAATCAGAGATACAGAGGGAACAATTGTCTGCTACTGAATTGATTGACATCCACCCCAGTCCAGAAGGATCACTCCCAGCCAAAATCTCTCAAAGGCATTATATGTAGGTTGCAATATATCCAATAATTGCATAAACTAGCCCACAACCAGGCCTGGTAGCATTCATAGGAGAACATGGAAATGCAAGAGTGACTTGCAATGTATGGAAAAGGTGTAGAAGGAAGGTAAGGTAGCAAAGGGAAGGGCAGAGGAAGATTAACCATAAATCTGGAGAAGGTCAAAGGAGACGTTCTAGTTTTTAGATGCAGCCACTGAAACCAGTGGATCTGGTTTCTGACTAGTATATCCAATTTCTTCCATTGGGACTACTCTAAGCCTGGAATCTGGGTCAAACTCATTAAGTACAGGAATCTAAAGTACACTGTATTTCTTTGTCTCACTTCAGAAACAGTACTGTTGAACACTAGCTCACATATTCTCTTCCAATATCTTTTAGTGCTGTGTCAAAAATGTATTCTGTAGGATTTTTGCCTAGCTAGAGAGGAAATTCTCTCAAAAAGACTTTCAAAGAAGGAGATATTTTAGAATAATTCTCACATCTGAGCTTCAGGATTCTTGTGCTTACTGACTTTTAAGGTGACTAAGGGCCATGTGGGTTTCTTGCCTTTGCTTCTACAATCATTTCTGTGGCAGCCACCAACCCACCCAGCTTCTCATGCTTCAGCTAATACCCAGGGGAAGGTGTCATAAGGTAACTCCCTTCAAACGTCTTTTTCCCCCACCCCAAATCTAGAAGTGTGGGCTGCTGGTGAAGTTGCCGATTGAGATAGTGATGTGTAATAACAGAAAGAAAAGCAAATGCAGGCCGCCCCCCCCCCCCGCCCCACTATCCCAACATTATGCTAAGAGGCAATATGATCACCATCTTCAAATATTAGAAGAGCTGTCACACGGAAAATGGAGCAAATTTGTTTTTCTGTAGCTCCAGAGGGTATGACCCAAAGTAATGGATTCTTATTATAAGAAAGAAGATTTCAGTTCTTGACTGTAAGAGCTGTTCAACCATGGAACAGAATGCCTCTGAGGGTGGCAGACCCGCCATCACTTGAGGTTCTTAAACAAAGGTTAGTGGGCTATCCGTCACATATGATTTAGCTATGGATTTCCAGCATTGGCAGGGGGCTGGACTCAATGACACCCTTGAGTTCCTTCCATCTGTACAGTTCTATGATTCTATGAAAACTATAATCCAAAGAAAGTCAGAAAAATGAAGCCTCTTTCATTTGGAAATAAAACTTTGGGGAAGTTGGTACACTATTAGCTTTACCTTCCCTATAGAGCTAGACACAACCCTGCCCTCCTTCATACATGGCAGTGGGTTTACAGGAAAAAGTTGTATAAGCATCTGCAGTGGAGACAAAACCAGTCTGCAAAGACCTCATCAAAATTCAACATTTAGAAAGCTTTGGAAAGATGCTGAACTCTGAAAAACAATATGTTCTGGGCCAAATTTCTCAGAATACATCTTTCTGGTAACTATTCTGAGATTTCTCGTTGTCTTGTGATTCTTGTTGTTACACACATTAGCTAATGGCAATGCTATGAATGAGAAATCTTCAAAATGTCCTGTCCTCAGCACCCCTGCTCAGCTCTTGTAAACTCAAGCTTGTGGTTCCTTTAGAAAGTTGATCCAGCTTGTATTTGGTCTTTCTCTTTTCCTGCTGCCTTCAACATTTCCCAGCTTTATTGTCTCTTCCAGAGAATCTTGCCTTTTTATGAAGTACGACAGCCTCAGTTTCATCATTTTTGCCTCCAGAGATAGTTCAGGCTTGATTTGATCTAGGACCCACTTGTTTGTCTTTCTGGCAGTCCAGGGTATCCACAAAGCTTTCTTTTTATATTCTTAAAATATAATGTGCTTAATCTGATTCTATGAATAAACTGCTTAGAATTTCTACTAAGCTACCTCCTGTTGCTATAGTATAATATTCCCCTGGCTCATATAATGATTTCCCCCCCTTTCAATATTTTACAGCTGGCAGGCCCACCAACACCACTTTAAACAATTGTCAAATCTTATAATGCAGTATCACTGAGATGTATTTATAATATCTGGTTTCAACAGGGAGTCTTATCAATAGCTGGATGCTAATATTTCATTTAACACATTGAACACTCATAAATAGCCTAAACAAAATCTATATAATTACCAGAATTATTAATTAAGTTAGTTAAATACTACTTAAAATGCCACAACATATGTATAATTAGGTAATTAAACCATCAAAAACAATAATTGTTTCAGAGCTACCAAATGGCAGTGGTAGCGTGCAGTTAAATAACTACCCACATAATGATCAGCTGCATTTAATTCCATTAGAAAGATTCATAGTCAATTTCACACATTACAGGGACATTGTAACCAATCAGTTGGAGAGAATAAGGTTGGAAGAGTTTGACTGAATGTGCAGGTCATTCCTCTGTGTGCTTTGAGCAGGTCAATGTATCCAAGAACTGGAAAGTGAGACTATCAGAACTGGGGGCAGCATGACTGATTGATTGATTGTGTGTGTGTGTTTGTTTAAAAATGGACTCTTCATAATCAGTGAGGAATTCTTATCAAAACAAATACTGAACAATGCCATTACCAAATTTAAAAGATCAGGATTTTTTATTTTAAGTTTTATTTATTTATATATCCATTTTTATCACATCCTTCTCCCATATGTGGGACCAAAGGTGCTTGGAATAAAATGGCAATTTTAAAGAGATCATTGAAAATCTGGTTATTTAGGCAAGCCTTTGAGAATATACCACCAACAGAACACAGAGCATGTACTAACTCCTAAGTTAGTGATTCCGCCATCTTGACCACTTTTATTAATTGTAGCTTTTCGTGTGTTGTATGTTTAAGTTCATAATGCTTTATAATGCTTAGTGTATGTCTATCCTTCTATATTATTTGATGTTAGTTTAATTTATTGTTGTCAATTATTGTCCCATCTTCTGTGGTGAACCACCCAGAGTGGCCTTGGTAGCCAGATGGGCAGTATAGAAATCAAATAAACAAATAAATAAATAATAAAATAGATTGAATAAATGAAAGTCAGAATCTTCTTGGATTCATGCAACACATGTAGCCAGTTACACAAGTTAAGCTACCTATGCTGCTGTTAATCCATTGATCTCCACTACTTCCATGGACAGGGGAAAACAAACACATGCCAGAGGGCAAGCCAAGAGAGAAAAATCACTGTGCAGGTGTCCTTATGCATGGCGGGTTCCCCCCCCCCCCTTAATATGATTCTGGCCATAATAAATCAGTCTAAGCATGAGTATGGTCTTTGAACAAAGATTCAAAAACAGACTTATTAAGGGGTATTTATTTGACTGTTTACTGACCACACAGTGCAAGAAAAGAGCTACTATACATCCACAGGGTGAAACCACACCACAGTGGATGCTTCATATTCCATTTTTGCATTTGTAGATTTTACAATATGGAAAGGGAGAATCAAAAGTAATTCAGTAGACCAAGCTGCTGCCAACAAAGGAGAACGACAAGTGACAGCTGAGCCCACCCCTCAAAAAAGCTCAAGATTTCCTCTGCACACTCCAACCACAGCAGAACTGGAGAGGGCTAAGACTGAGGTCTTCATGTGGCATACATTTTCTTGTAGATATTCCAACAGTCATTTCTTGGACCTGTTCAGTGAAGAGAAAGACGGACATTGCTGTTTAGGTTGCCTTTTCACAGTCTGCTATTCTAGCAATCTATTGTTTCGTTATCCAATAAGCAACAAAAAAAAAATTTCCAGGACAGTATTTTAGATTGGGAGATTCATACACAGATGGTGTGGCTGTGAGGTCACAAAAGTAACATCTGTTTACTTTATGAACCCACTAGTCCATTGGGATTTTTCTTTTCTTTGTAGCTTTTCCTAAAGGTTGGATCAAAAACCTGCCTGAAACTAAATCTCCGAACAGCTGGCCTCAGTTCTCAGTTATATAGAAAATCCAGCAAAGGTTTGCATCCCCTCTCACCTGAATTGAAGGATTAGTACAGAGGTGGTCATAGTCTACCTTTCCTCACAGTGGTCCCTAAGTCTTTTCTTACCAGAGCCAGGAATTCTAAGTAGCTACATGCTGTAACATCATCAGTCCTAGGCAGCAGAGCAAATGAAGAGGAATGATGCAGAGTTGCCACTGCACACTACCTGGAGGGCTGCATTTTGACAACACCTCATGAAAATTCTGCTTTGGTTTACTGTTGTATAGTTGCTTTGGGTATTATGATACTTTTATTATTATTATTACTATTATTATTACTGCCATTATGTTTGCAAAATTTTGTTATTGAAACTGCAGTATGTAAATGCTTAAAATATATTCATTAACTACCTAATAGCCCAATAGCCATTGGAACAACCCACCTTACTGCTCTAATTCTGTCTAAAGCTTAGAAAAGTTCCTTCTGCATGGCATAGTTCCCAGCATCCACCAACCACCATGGCCACCAGCCAGGCTGGCTAGGTGATTCTTGGCATGGTAGTCTAAATAACATTTTTCTATGTTTTGATTTATCTTAGCCAACTACAACAGCAAACTTGGGTTGGAAGACATTTAAAACTGGGTCTTGGGAAGAGTTCCATTTCTGGAGGGGCACAAACACCTCCCTGCTTTACTCTGGTTAATGCAATAGAACAGTCCAAGTCGGCAAACCGTATCTTTGCCATCCTGTTGGTGACCAGCTACTTGCTTTAATGGGATTAAAGATAGCCACATGCAATATATTCAATGTTTCCAGAACAAGCATGTAATCATTTACAAAAGGAATGTTTGTATACTTTCTTTTCTGGTGGACAGTCTGATATTGAGAAAGGTGTGTGAGAGAAAGCTTGAAGTATTCTGTACTTCAACAAAGAGCTTAGATTTCCAACAGGACTGGTAGCATTTTTGACAGATCAGTCTTCCCATTAAAATGATACAGAATCTTGTAGTAGTAAGTGGTCTCCTGCTGCAAATAATTGTTTTTTATATACCTCCTATGTTGCAAGTGACATAGCTGGAACATTTTATGCTACCTGAGGGATACTGTCAAGAAATGAGAACACTTACTATGAAATCAGAGTATAGATTGTCATCCATACACTTGAAGAAAGCAGTAGCATGAACCACCTCAGTTCAAGCAGCTTTTTACCTATGGCAAATACTGTGAATGAAAGCACTTGTTGAAAAACAGCCCTGACAATTGCTTTGTGTTTGGGTGAGAAGTGATTAATTGATAGAAAAAAAGGAGTCAGTTTCTGGGATTTTCCCCTGCATCATGTCACTTTGTGAATGATAGTGAGTAGAAGAGAGTCGTATCCTGTAGACTAACTTCTTGACTGTTGCCATTGTTGTCAACATTCAGAATGCCATTTGCTATGTAAAGTTTGTCATCCTTTTTCCTGCTGGCAATGAAGAATGATTTTGTGCAGCAATATTGGGCCATTTCTTGGCCTTTTGAATCACGGGTACAGAAGAACAATGTTCCACATTCATAAACCAGAGGGTTGTTTTTTTAAAGAATTAAATAATTCCACTGGAGATGGGGGTGGAGAAAACACCCGAAGCAGAGGTGGAAGCATCTTTCATAGACAAAGGTAGTAACATTCAAAGTAACTCTTGTTAGTGCTGTGCAGATGAAGGCAACAGTAAGCAATTCTGTGAAAGGTTTAGTGCAGTCTACACTAACCCTTATGCACTAGAACAAAGCATTTTGTCCCCTCAAGGTCACATTTTGTTGAAGAATTCACACAGAACTAGGTCTACAATATAAACATTCTAATATATTGTCACCTGTACCATTGTAAATAATGCCCCCAGTGTGACTGTCACCCCAGTAAACAAAAGTGGATGAGACAAAGAAATGTTACAACCAATGCACATTTTTTTCCACAAGGATACTTTTCCTTGTTCCACCCAAGGTAATGATGGGGAAAACTGGCATGTCTTCCATTGAGATATCAGGAAATTCTCCACAATACAAAATGTTTTGTTTTGTTTTGTTTTGTGGCCCATTGACTACTTAGGCTCTGCTTGTTTGGTTCTGTTTTATTCTCTTACACATACAAACACACCTTTGGACATTTGAGGGTCATTTTTATATACTTCTGTAATACACTGGAATATTCATTCTGATGAGAAAATATCTCAGAATTCAAATAATGTGTTTCTATTGTAGTTGAAAGGGTTAAAACTATTCCTATTTAAGCAGAGTTATGGCCTGAAAAGAGTTTATATATAGGATTTATAGCAGCTGGGACTGGTGTGAAATCACAGCACTCATGTAAGGAGATGAATTGTGCATTTTCTGCAGCATAGGGATGATCTACCCATTTTTATGAGCCACTTAGCCTGTCGTCCTAAATACACTTACTTTCTGAGGAACTGGACTAGGTAAAAGCTGGACTGGAACAGAATGGGGTGGAACAGGGACTTCTTAATAAAAATTATGCCAAAAACAGTGGGATGCCTAAAATTGCAATATCAGTTTTCTTCCTGAAATGGGTACGTAATATTGTTCCTGAGGATGATTTATGGCTTGCTGCATCTGTCTCATCTAGCCACATGTGTGTGATGAATTTGGTTTGATTATCCTACTCAGAGGTTGCCATTCCAAGCCACTGTGTTCCATTCTGGTGGGTTCTGAGGTAATAAAGTATTAATGAAAGTAATATTTTTAAGGTTTGAGGTCTAAATTATTGTTCTGATGTTTATTCATTGCATCCCACTGTTTTTGGCATCAGTTTTTATTAAGACATCCCAATTCTACCCCATTCTCTTCTGTTCCCACTTTTACCTAGTCCCCTGAGGAATTCAGTGAGCCTTGGTTTCCCTAACCATACTTAGGATTTCACTATTACAAACCACACTGATGACATAGGAAAAGGAGAATCCAAGATTGAAGATTTGTGATATGCTATGCCCTCCCGATCTTGTGCTGGCAAGGCAAGTAGTGATTGTGAGGTGTTTTTCTTTCTTCTTCCCTTGTGTATGCATGTGTGAGCAACATTTGCAGTATCTTCTTGAACAGCTTTAGTTCCACTGATTCCAATAGGAGGGAAATAAATGTTTGTCAGCTCCAAGGCTGATGTAGATTTCCCTCTTGGGAGGATAGAATGAGTTTAGATCCAGCAGATCCACAGCATCTTCTCCATCCCTCAGACCTTTGTCTTGCAGTGACCTCAGATACTTAGAAAGTAACTGCCTCTTTTAAGGCAGATTTCTGAAGTGTCCTCGTAAGGGCCATATGATTTACTATAATTTTAATGAATTACTTAAATCCCTGTTTATTAAAGATGATCACCCTGCTGACCAACAAATTTTATTTGGTGCAAATGTAGTATTTGTCCAAAAAGACTGGTGTTTAAGATGGCATGAGAGTTCACAGGTTTTTGCTGCAACAAGGAGATAAGCATAAAACACAGACTCCAGGGTATAGAAATGAACACGTTCTTGTAAGAAGTTGATAGAAAAATAATAACTCAATGGATATGTTGTAGTTGTAATTTTAAATGTTCCTTGGTCAAAAAACAAGGTTTTTTGTTGATAATTTATGTCTCACGTTGCTCTCCAGACTAATAAACTACCTGATCTTTATCACCGTTATCATCATCAGACTTAATATGCCACCCACCCACAGCACAAAACCATGCTCAAAGCAGCTTACAGAAACAGCAGGAAACAGGAGGGAAAAAATGCATGCTCAAATAAAACACGTCCACAAAATGTAGTAAGAATTGCTAGCAAAGCTTTAAACAGTCATATGAATAGGTTGGCAATTGTTTAGTGAACTGTGATTAAGTCAAGACCCAACTTACTTCATTTTACAAACAAAAAAAGTTCCCAATGGGAGAAAAAGGACTGGAGAACTTCAGATGTTTAAAGATCTCTGGAGTAATTTTTTAGTACATCTTGATAATACACATAGCTCAGATACATAAAACTCAGAGAAAGGGTAGGAGAACAATAGGCAGAGCTCGCATAAAATCAGTATTACAGATATATTTCATGTAGGAACGGTAGGTGGTTAGCTTTCCTAACAAGGAGATGAGAACAGCATGGAGTGATCATGGAAGCATTTGTTTAAAACACAACTTTGAAATAAAATAAAAAAATTAGGATTTGAGGCACACTAATGGCAAAGTATGCTGGCTGGATAGCTCAGTGAGTCAGGTATCTGGCTGCAGAGCCAGAAGTTGGAAATTCAATTCCCCACTGTGCCTCCCCAGAGAAGAGCCAGCCTGTGTGGATTTGGACAAGCTGCACCGTCCCAGGTTGCCCCCAAAAGAAGGGAATGGGAAGCCACTTCTGAGTACTGTCTACCTGGAAAACCCTGAAAAGAGTTGCCATAAGCCAGAATTGACTTGATGGCTCACACTTATTATTAATGGCAGGGCAACACAAGACTAGAGTGACATCCTAGGGCTGGCCCTACTATTAGGGTGAGTGAAGAATGTGCCTCAGGTTCAAACCACTCAGAGTGGGCCACTTCTCCTTTGCTACCCCAGAAGGGTCCAAGAAAACCTAGATGTGAAGAGAAGGGGGGGGGGGACATTGCTTCACAGCCAGTCCCTGACAGAGACAGAGAGGAGGAACAAAAGAATAAGTGTGTCTGTGAGGGCTGCTACTTCCACTCATCTTGCCATTAAAGTAACCAACCTTCTCCTGTCCTCCTCCCACCCCCATTTGTTGGGGCTGGCACAGCTACAATGTTTAACTCTCATCATAGCCAGGTCACATCTGACAAAGACAGGGAGCAAGAGAAGGTGGGCTGTTCTGAAGAAAAGACAGGTGGTGGTGACAGCAATGACAAGCAGCAGTAGCCAAGGCCAACTGTGTGCACTGCCTGCTTCTGCCCTCAGATGGGGAGGAGGAGGCCTAGGTGACAACCAGCTGTACCCAGAGCAGGCAGTTGCTTTAGTGCTGAGATGCAGTTCTTTAATTGCTAAGAAGCCATTTTTTGCTTGTAAATTGTTTTACTAGGGATTTGCTCATAATTACAATGGACTAAAGCACATTCCAAAGGTCTGCCCATGAAGGCATGTGGATCTCCAGGGAAAGCAAAGCTTATTTTGTATGTGGGGTGGGGGTGGGACCTTCCTTTCCCATTAGTAATGAAATCTAAATCTTTTCCAGAGTAGTGCAAGATGCAAGCACTAATTAACAGCTTGGAACATTCTGCCTATATAATTACTGGCATTGTGGATTATCAAAAGAATACTAGCTATTTCTGAACTAAGAGTTGGAACCAGATTTGGAAATGCTTAGACAGACTCATTGACATCAAGAAGACAACTTAGATATGACTAATTTAAATCCAAGTGATTTTAATAGGTCTATTTTAAGTGTTACCAAGTCTCAAACCTGCCTTAAGAAGAATTTTTAAAAATCAACAATTTCTTTTGTTTATCCTCTTCTCTTTCCACTTCACTGTAAATTGCATGGGTAAAGGCTATGGATGTCGAAGCCACTAACAACAATATAGCCATTATCCTTAAAATAAAAATATGAAAATATTGCTTTATATGCTGTGAACCTGCTATTTTATGACAAAATGCTGCTAATCCTGAAAAACTGAAATACATTCAGATAATAAATAAATCCAAATAAGAGCCTATTTATGAAATATTTAACAAAGTATTGCATATTACTGGCAATTCAATTAGAGATGGAATTATTGATTCAAATAAGGCAAACACATATTTCCCCCCACTTGAGATGGCTTCATGCCAAAGTACCCTGCTCTTCTTGTTGAACAATGAGTGTTTATGCAAGTGCTAAGTGGTTCTCTTTGATTATATAATGTCCCATTAATATCAGTGAGACTTGCTTCCAAATAAATGCAAATAGAATCAGAGAAGCCACTTATGAACATTAAATAGCTTGAAAATTGTACACAAGAGACAGTAGAAAATTAAGCAAGAGATAATGCTGGAAGATGAGTCTCTCAGACCAGAGATGCACTAAATCAGCCACTGGGGAAGAGAAAAGGATTGGTGAAAAATAACACTGTTGCTAATGAAGCAACTAGATGAAAGCCAAAAAGACATCTAGTATAAGGGTTCTTGTACTAATATGACATTAATAATATTGGAGGTGGGGCACTATTTTGTTTTGAAAATGATTGAATGGATAGATGGATGGATCATAAAATCATAGAATAATGGCTCAGTGGTTTAAGTCTCTGGTTGCAGAGCCAGAGGTTGGTTCAACTCCCCACTGTGCCTCCTTGAGAAGAGCTGGACTCGATGATCCACAGGGTACCTTCCAGCTCTGCAGTTCAAAGGTTGTTGTTGTTGTTGTTAAATCATAGAATAATGGAGTTGGAAGGGACCTATAGGCATCGAGTCCAACCCCCTGCTCAGTGCAGGAATCCAAATCAAACTATATCTGACAAATGATTGTCTAATTTTCTCTTGAATGCCTCTTGCTTTGGGGTTTTCACCACCTCTGGAAATAATTGTTTCCATTGTCATCCTGCTGTAAAAGTGGGGAAGTTTTTCCTGATACTCAACTGAAAACTGGCTTCTTGTGACTTGAGCCCATTACTACCTGCCCTGCACTATGAGATGATCAAGAAGAGATGGATGGATGAGTTACCAGTTACAAAGCAACAGAAATTGATATAATGAAGCCATTATATCAGTTTATTATATCAATTATATCAATTTATGAAGCCATTATATCAATTTGTCTTATATTTTAATCATTAAAATATAAGACAAGACATAATAAAATAAAATAAAATAATCAGGAAAGGAAAATCAATAGTCTCCTAGTTTGTGCTAAATGCAAAAAGAATATCTCTCTTTACTCAGTTAAATGGATTGAATAATCCCTTTTAAACAGCGTATCAGCATTTAGTGGGTCTTCAGAGTAGAGTTCTTAGTAAAGAGAGATTAAGTATCAACCTTACTCTGGATTTCTTACACAAATTGTTAAAGAAGAAGGACAATGGCTTTTAAATTCCTTTTAGTTTGTTATGCTTGTAGTTGATGGTTTCTTTGTATTTGTTTTATTGTAAGCCATCTTGAGTTCTACTTTTGGAAGAAAGGTAAGACATACGCTATATCCAGTAAATAAATAAACAAGCCAATTCTCCAATTCTGCAATGAAAACAACATCTATTAAGTAGAATTTTGTTGAACAGGCCAGTTAACAACACAGAGGGGGAAATGATTCCAAATATATTGCCCTAGCAACCCGTATATTAGTTCAATGAGATTTAGTACATTTTCTGAACAGTCCCATTGAGTTATTAGATGCTGTAAAGAGGCATCTTAAATACTGAAAGCAACATTTGAGTCTTCTCTGCCTATGAGAAGCACTGATGAAGATAGAGATAAGTATAACTATCAGGGAAGGGAGTGGCCATAAACCAGCTGCTCCAGCACAACCGAGAGTCATAGTTATTTCTGACATATGGAGACATGTGGGGTTTTGTTTGTTTGTTTTGTTAGAGCAACAGGGTGGTGAAACAGCTCCGTGGAAGAACATATGCTTTTCATAGAGAAAGTCTCATGTTCTACCCTAGTGTATATCTAGAGAGGGATGTGTATGTCCCTTTTCTGAAACCCAGGTCAGCATTGCCAATCAGAGTAGACAACACTGAGCTAGACTGAATACTTGTGCCAGTGTGGTACAAATCACACACACCCAACATCCCTAGGAAACAAGGTCTGTTTCTGATGTAAGTGGTCAAGGGCCCAATCAGAAAGTTACCTAAAGCATGGCTCCATCTTTTTAATACAGTTGGTTTTCCTGCAGAAAAGTAATTTGGACTAGTTGGCTATTGCTTTAAAAATAAGACTTAAAAAACATGTTGCCTATTGTTAAAAAGAATAGACTAAGGGCTATTTCTTTTTAACAACAACAAAAGTTAAACTGGAAATAAAGCCAAGAAATAAATTTTATATAGGAGGTTCTCAGTAGGAATCCAGAATTTCAGCTAATCTACATGGTGCTGTTGATTGATATCAAAATACACGGGTTTGTCATGCATGTCATAACAATTAAGCATTCTGCCTATACTGCAGGAATATATAGGTGATTGTTGTGTTTACAAAGAATACAAAGAATCTGTGCAAGAACAGAGAGAGATCATTGCAACCCTGACCTTGACCTACACACATACAGTAGATCAGTACTAGACAATCTAGTTTTCTTCAGATGTTTTAGACTACAATTCCAATAGTCCTTGACCATTGGCTAAGCTAGCTAGGGTGGTGGTAGAATTGTACTCCAAGATATCTTGAGGTCACCAGGATGACTGCTATGTTTTAGGGGAACTGCATAGTCCCCTAAATGCCTAGATGCAATACATGGAGTCTGGAAAAGCTGAGTTTTGATCAGACCATATATTTGTATTGGCTACACAGATTTAATCTAGCCATTGTGTGTTGTGTGACAAAGGCAGAATTCCTGTTGCAATTCTGGTTCTTCTACTCCATGTCTTTACTATAAACAATGACTGTTTCATGACTGTTTCTAATTTTATGCTCATTAGAATGCTTTTATCCTGGCATGCTTACCTTCTTCATAGCTTTCTAGCCACTCCAGCTTTTAATATGTGTTTGCCAGAATCCTATGGGTGTTCATGTAAACTTTTCACAACTTGCACTGCTTATTTGCAGCTAATTGATGAAGTGCCAGAATGCATTTCCATTATGTGCTTGGTCATGTGTTCAGATGTGCAAGCAAATTGCACTCCTGCACCTCATCAATTAGCTGCAACAAGTTACACAAAGTTTACATAAACACCAACAAAATTCTAGTCATCATCTTCCACCATAAGAGTGGACCACATGAATGTGTGTTTGTCCTCTTTTTTGCTTGGCTGGTATAGACAGGGGAGACACTGTCATAATGTTCAAAGAAGAGAGAGGGAGTAGTAGATTGTAGCTGGAAAAATGGAACATATTGATATGGAAAAAATTGTGCAGTGTCACCTTATTTTTCTATTATCTAGAGCAATAAACCAGGCAGAAGATTAAGCTTAAACAATGGTTACTATGTTTAATTAGAAAAACATTGGAATAAAAACCCATCCTAAACTAGATAGAAGACATGCCCTGAGAGAGGAGGAGTTTAGCCCACTCTCAAGAAAGAGACATTAAGAGCTTAATGGTTCCAAAAGACTGAGAGGAGGATACTAGAAGTGACTCATTTTTAGGAGGGCCAGGACAGTGAGAGATAACCAATGAAAGAACTAGTTACAGTCCACTCCTACCTATGTAGAAAAAACATTCATTGTAGAAGGTATAAATATGTCTGGCTTGTAGCCATTGTCAGAACTCACTGACCAAGCGTGGAGAACTTTTCACCCTGCTGGGTTTTGTGTTTTCTCACAAACATTTGTCTATAGTTAAATAAAGATCACCCTGCTTTGAGCCTCTAACCTAAAATACAGAGTACTGGTTTTTCTTCCATACCTTATCATAGTGTACTCCTTGCACCTCTCAAAGTGAACTCCAATTCATGAAAGCTTATGGGAAATAAAACCTATTAGAATTTCTGCTGCCACAAGACTGTTGTGTTGTTTTGATTACCTCAGTTGAGTTACACCAACCTCAGTCTTCATCTCAGACCTATTTGCATACCTAGAAACCTGAACAAACTTCACACTAACAGCAGGGTAAAGACTGCCATTCTTAACTGGTATATATTAGGCATCTGGGCCTGGACTTGATGATCCATAGGGTCCATTCCAGATCTGCAGTTTTAAGATTATTATTATTATAAATTCAGTCATTGGATTAAGAAAAAAGTGAGTATACAGAATGAGTAATAATAGATGGACCATATACTTTTTATGTTTGTTGTCTTTTGTTAGTAACCACTAAGAACCATATTAATTCTTGCTCTTTTACTGTACTCTAAACAAAAACACAAATATCCTGCCGTGGGTAATAATAATCACAACAACAACAACATGCTGTCAAGTCAATTCTGACTTATGGTGACCATTTCCACGTTCCCCAATCTCTTCTTCTGGGGCTGTCCTAGGACTGTGTAGCTTGTCCAAGGCTACACAGGCTGGCTCTTCTCCTGGGATGCACAAGGGGGAATCCAACCTGTGGCTCTGCAGCCAGATGCCTACTTCACAGAGCTATCCAGCCAGACCCTTCTGTGAATAGCATAGCTTTATTAAGTTAACTATGGAGAGGTAACATTCCATAAATGCACTGGGGACAAGCAAGGTGAGTCTAAGCATCCCTATATCTATATTATCTTGAGCACTTCTGTACTCAAAAAACGTCTGTGTATTCCCAAACAGCCCTGCAGGTATAACAAAGAAAATTTTACTATTTTATCATTACAGCAGGAATGTGACATGCTAAGGTATTATCTTTTATCTTCTCCTTGTGACAATAGCTGTGACCAACCAAGAAAATAAATTGGCCATTTTTATGCTGGCTGCTATAGTAACGTGTAATGGTCCAATTTTATCAATTTACCAGAATGCTGTTAATCCAAGGGTACAATAATAGGATAGGTATAAACCACATTGAGAATCCAGCAGTTTTGAATGGTACTGGAAGCAGTATTATTACAACATGATGGCCAGGGTGTGCTTCATAGACACAAAAAGTAAAGTTAAACCAACTAAACTAAAAAAAAAAAAAAGAATTCATAGAGTAACACACTGAATATATTAGAGAGAAGTAAGAAATGCTACTTGTATTGATTGGGCAGAGGTAATTGTCTGATTTCATACGCTTGTTTTTTCTTTCTTCCTCTGAAGAGACATTCCTGCATCTAATGTTGCTATTAATCACAAAGAGCAAGAGTGCATTGTAAAATCAGGATTATAGAAAAGCAGGTTTCTTAAGCATTGTCTGTATAGGAGGAAGGTCTGCACTGGGTGACAAAGACTTAAAAAGAAGAAAATACTCCATGCAACTAGTCAAGATTTCTCTGTTCATTCCAAATGCTCCTGCATTCAAGCATGGCTGCATCATAGATCTGAGCTTAGGTTGAGTAATCTTAGTAATTGTCTAGTTTAATAAAGATGAATAATAGTTAAAATCTTCATCACCACCACTATCATCAACATCATCATAATTAATCTGTTATCTGGGTAGTACTTCTTTATTAAAGATGCAGGAGAAAAATAAATGAAGATATCTGAAGCTGCTGGTTACTTTTCCAGAAGTTTAAACTAGTATGAAATATAGTGACCAAAAGTGTAGCCCATATAGTCATGCAGACTAAACATGCAAGTAGACTAAACATGCTAGTAACCAGTAAGAACCACCATCTTACTGCCACCCACTCAGGCTAGAGGACACATGAGCTTTTCTGGATGTCTTTGTGACTCTCTAAGGAGGGACAGTTCAAAGCAAGGAACAGCCCTTTCCCTCAAAGCCAGAAGCAAGAACCAAATTACTTGGCAGAAGGACTTATTTAGCATCAATATTCCCCTTCCTCAGCCAGAAATGGCAATCCATGTAGCCTGTGGAGATTTTATGACCAGAATCATGTTGATGTTCACATAAAGTTGATGCAACTTGCTACCACTAATTGAGCTATGGAACTCACTGGAATCACTTGAATCAATAATTCTCTCTCAGCCTGACCTACCCCAGAGGGACATTATTTATAAGGATAAAATAATGAGGAGGGGAGCTGTGACATTTACCACGTGGCCCCTGCTTGTTTCACCAAACAAGGAGCTCACGTTACGTATCCCACCACATCCTTTACCACGCTGCCACCAGTTGATCTCTTTACCAACTATGTTTCCTGTGAAAGACTGAGGTCCATTCAGTACTTAAATTTGAAATAAGAACAGGTTTATTGGTTACAAGATGTTTCAGGAATAGTTCTTAAGCACATTCTTAAAGTTACACAAAGCGTTCAGTATTTTCCTTTAACCTTTTCTATACTTAACTAATACAGATAACACTCTGACTGTTCACTCCCTAAACTCTCTCTCTCTTCCTCAAAATCCAAACCTTCTCTTCAAACCTCTCTCCTCTATCTATCTGCTCTCTATCTCCTTCAGCCCCCCTTCTATATAGCTGGCTCCACCTCCCAACAGCTCCCTATTGGTTCATGCAAATGCACTGCTGAATATGCAGTTACCTAAAGGACCGCCTTCTTCCATAGGAACCTGCCCGTCCTCTAAGATCAGGCCAGGAGGCCCTTCTGAATGTGCCATCCCTGAAAGAGGTGAGGGGGATGGCATGCCGAAATAGGGCCTTCTCGGCTGTTGCCCCCCAACTTTGGAACGCCCTCCCTATAGAGATCCGCCTGGCTCCAACACTTTTGGCTTTTTGGCACCAGGCAAAGACCTTTCTGTTTAGCCAGCATTTTAATTAAATAGTATTCTTTAGCTGGCCATATGAGCAGGATTTATTAATATTAATGTTTTAATGACTGTTTTTAATATAGGGTATTATTATAATATTGCCTATTTTAAATGGTTTTAATGTTTTTAAAGTTTTAATACTGTTCTACACTGCTCAGAGACCACTGGTAATGGCACAGCTAAAAAACCTTGTAAATACATAAATAAATAAAATATGCATGACAGGGTGACCGCTACAGGAGCCACAGGTTCATTAAAGCAAATATAGGATATAAATGTAACAAAACAAAACAAAAAAATAAACAGCAAACCCTTTATTTTTATAGAAAGGGTAAGCCTATGCTTAACACTCTTCCACTGGGAAATCTAGAAAGAGTGCTTAGCTTTGCTGATTGATAGAACTTGTTTTGTACAATTCCAGCCAACATATTTAGTACATAAGATGTAAATGGTTCAAACAACAGGCTCTGTACTTCTGCAGCTAGTTTGTTGATCATAGTCATAATAATCAAATATGACATCCAGATAATGATAACAGAACTGGACATTTTTTAAAAAAACCTTTTATTTATTATGCCATGTCTTTTAATGAACGCACCCGTCGATCCAACCCCCCAAAACCCTACAAGTTTGTTATAAAATCCTGACAGTGATTTTTGAATCATGAAAGGTCTTTATTGCCTTTATTGCCTAACTGCAGTTAAGCACTCTTTTGTTCCATATTAACACATTAATGCATCCTCCAGTTAATGCTTGCTGTTATAGCACCGTTTAATATTTGCCTACTCCGAACATAATATCCTGACACAGCAATACCATGTTACACTGTACTTGAAGTCAATAATGAAGGCTTTGAACTCTCATTGACACTTGAAAATTATAGAAAAAGTCAGTTGTGCCAAAGCTTGGAAGATAAGGGGCTCAGGAATTCAAATTATGGCTGGAGTATCAAATCCAAACAGAATTCTAGATGTCCAACATTAAAAATTATTTGCTTAAATGTATAGGTTAAAAGTATGCACCAACATTTGGCACTGGGACAGCCACTTTTCTTGTCACTTGAAGAATCTCATTTGTGCTTCTTTCAGTCCATTTCTTTTGATTCTTTTTTAAAAAAACATTCCTTTCCAGTGAAGGACCCAATCCATAGATAGACCCTCAAGTGAAACAATAAAAACAGACACTGCAGGCCTCAGGTGTCTCTCTGAATAGCAAGTAGTGTTTGAAAATTGTATGGCTATACCTGTGAAATGAAAAGCCAGGGCAGTAAAAGCAATAGGGGTCCCATGGGCACAGCCCCACATGTGAATTTGGGGGTTTAACATCTATAGGGCAAACTTTTTTGGTGGCAGATCCTGATGAGGCAATCAATATACAGATCTTCACTAAATCAGAATATACAATTCACTAATATGTTCTCTGGGTCAAGGTGGTGGCACCTTGAAGACTAACTTTTATATTTTTTTAATGTGAGCTTTTGTGGACAAATCCACTTCATTAGACATAAGAGAAGGAGATATAACATGGCAAATATTTATACATGGCATCAAGGCAGTGATTGGTTGGTAGGAAAGTCAATGGGTGTAAAACATTGTGATGATAATATCTTGTATATGCAGGTCTTTCGTAGAAGCTTGCAGTAAAGATTGTGAGAATTCTTTAATTACTAAAATACATATTCACTTGTTTCAGTGACTTATAGGCCTTGCCCATAATCACATCATGCTACAGTTCTTTTGCTTCCATTTTATGCTAAGAAGAAGAAACCAGATCACCACACCAACCTGGCTCCTTTTCTTTCTAACTGTTGGCTTTGGTTGCTGTTAGGAAGCACAGCAGGATGGAGAAAGAAGACCGGGCCTCTCATCCCTTCCTTTGGCACCTGGCACATATCTACAGGTACAGGCTAGTGCCAAAGAGAAACTAGAGAGAAGGGAAATGCCCTTGCCTTCATACATCCCATCACTACTATTTATGGAGTTATCCACCTGTGGGTGTGTATTAGTACTGCATAGGAATGAGAGCCAGGTGAGTGGTTGTATTTTGATGAGTTGTGGGGCTCAGTGTGGGGTTGAAGAAGTAACAGACCCTATTGTAAGCTTGTTAACATCTCCAATGGCAGAACAGTGTCTGGATCTAGCTCAAAATGAACCAGGCTATTTTATAGATTTTGAGGGAAATAAATTGTTTTTCTAAACCCAGTTTCAAGTGTGGTGATGACGGTGTGTACTCCATTAGCAGGAGCAGCCTTGTTTCACAACATAGTACTGCTGTCTCATGAAATCAGGTGTCATCTTATTTATTTGCAACACAAGCCAAAATTGCTTTACCTCAAGGCATTAGAAATAGAAATAGACACACATACAGAGAGAGGGACGGAGGGATTTACATACCACCTGTGCTGCTTAGGTTACACATAGTTGAGGTTATATTATGCTTTTTTTAAAAAAAAATGAAATTAAATTCATTTATTCATTTATTTACTGATGAACCTTTTGAATTAAAAGCACACTAACTGAAAAATGTTCTTACAGTAAAAGTAACCTGACCTATGGACAATCAAGGACTAAAACACACATGCTGCAGTCTGATGCTTACCTGGGAGTTAAGTCTCTTTGAACTCAATCAGCCTACTTTTAAGGGGATTTCTATAAGCATCCATGATTAATTTCCACAGTGCTCCAGAATAACACAGTGCAGGTATATATGATGCACAGCTAAAAATAAAGTCTCACTGGATCTTTGTTCTTGTGCACTTGATTGTCTGCAATAATACATCTTTTCTTACAGGCTCATCAAGTTTATTTCTAGTCAGGTACTTTGGCCATCAACAGCTGCACTAGAGTTTTCCATTTTGCAGAATAAAGATGCCATGAGAGTTAAAACTCAAGCTGCTCAGTCTCTTTCTATCTGCCAGGAAAGAAGACAACATCCATAACTAAGAAAAGGCTTCTCATCATTTAGTTTTTAAAAGCTGACAAGTGCTTTAAGGGTATTAATAGCATTCAAGGCACATTGTGGCAAAGGAGCACCATAACTTGTGCATTCATTATTATTGGCTAAAAGCCATTGTGTAGATTCAAGTGTTTCCAAGAAATCAGTCTTAGAATGCCTGAACTTTTCATATAAAAACTGGCAGTGAAGGTTGTGTTGAGCAGAAAAGTGATAAAGGGAAGCCCTAACTTGAATATGCCTGAGGACCCTGCTATGCACTCAGTACCTTTGAGCACACACATAAATCTTCACTCATTTCATTCTGGCAGATGGAAACAAAAAGTTTCTAAAGTACCCCCTCCCACTGGATAAGATTACGAAAGGGGTTTCTGTTTTGCATGTTAGCACTTTCTGTGAAAAATTCATTAAAGCTGATTTTTCCTTTTTTGAACACAATCCCTGTATTATGTAAGAAAGCAGTGCATTTCACACAGAAAACTTGGTATTACACACTGATGGCAAACCTGCACCAAAACCAGTTTTGCCAATATTGTTGCAAACAGCTGGTCTTTTCCTGCTCCTGTAGGAGCTGAAAATTTCACAGCAGTTGCCCATGTTTTCAACAAGCTGTCTCAATGTGTCAAGACACCCTGTTCATTAAGAAAAGGAAAGGCTATAAGTATTTGTCCAAATGTAAGGACAGTTTTTGCCTGTAAATTTATTAAGAGAGTGCTGAAGGATTGTTGTGAATTACTTGTCCAAGCATATACCAGCATATGTGATCGTGCCTTCCTGCTCCCTTGATGTTTGTAAAAGTGTTTTCCTTTTTCTTGAAAAACAACAAGGTCAACCTATGTTGTGGTCCTGCAGAACCATTAAAGTTCATAGGCTCAATGGAGCCAGGAAACAGTCAGAACATGCTGAATAATCTAAAATTTATTCAGAGACTAACAGACATACACAGGAACAGGCAGCCAAGATTAAAGAAGGGTTACAGAATGGAAAAGGGAGGGTAAGTTAAAAAAAAAAGCTCCCAAATATGTGTTACACCTCCTTATTTCATATCATAACTCTCCCCAACAACCACATCAGAAAGGGTCTTCTCCAATCAGGGGACTGATTAACCAGAGTGTGGAGATGCAAGGCAGGACGGTTAGATATTGTCTGGGTGTCGAAAATAAGAAAGGACTGTGAGTTTTGTGATTAGGGTTTATATAACGATTTTACATATCAGCTTGCACGCATGCTTAAGCTGTTCCTTGTTGATTAATTCTGTCTGAAGTTTCCAACTGCCTTGTCTAATGGAAAGGGGATATAAACACTTGCAGGGGTCTTGCAGTCTGCCTGTTTAGTAAACCCATCAACTGCATCCTGTGTTAGCAAACTCACAAGCTAGCTTAAGCTAAGGCGTCAAAACTGGGGAGGGGGTGGTAGTGGAACAAAAGTACTACTGAGAGAGCAGAAGCCTTGTGAGGCAAAAGCCTTATACAGTAGCCATAGAAGTGGACCAGGTGGATCAAATTAAAATGGACTTTAAGAACATGTCCTGTGGGACCTTTAAATCTAAGGGCATTATTCTGTTAGGCATCATTATCAGTGATGCCTAACACTCCATCTTCTTTGAAGATAAGCAAGAGTGAATGAATTTATTTATTACGGTCGAGTAACCAGCTCATAAAACATATTTATGGCTAAAATATACAAAATGCAGTTTAAAAATGTACAATCAGTTCATAAAACATATTATGTGGTTAAAATATACAAAATGCAATTAAAAAGTGTACAACAATTAATTAATTGTGTACTGGTTGTAAAATATGGGGAGAATCAAATACAGCATTTTTATAGCTATCCTTTGAACCATTGGATCGTCTAGGGCAAACTGGTTTGGACAGGGTCTTTGGGTTATAGGGAGTCCTTCCTACATATTTGTAAAGATCTGTAAATATTTCCTCCCTTCGGTTGGGACCACAACATTTCTCTACGCTCGACAATAGACCACCCTCATGCTAAAACCAGTCAACTTGTGAACTCAGAAGACTATAAGGGAGCGCTGTGCCACTGCTGCTGCACAAATTTTGCTGCAGAGCATGTAATAAGGGAGTCTTGATCGGAAAGAAGTAGCTCAATGTAAAATTCATCAAGTCTCCCTGGATATCTGAGAATGATTGGGCTCAGGAGGTTGGTGCATAGATCTCTATAGAAAAGACGGTACAGTAAGATATGACCTACAGTTTCCACTTGGCCATCATTACACGGACACAGGCAATCCGAGATAGGTATATGTTGAAATCTTCCCTCCATGAGCTTAGAGGGTAAAACATTAAGTCTTGCTAATGTGAAGGCTCTTCTGGTCTTTGTTGACATTGTACTCGTCAAATATGAAGATATTATAAAGGCATTATTAGTAACAACACTGTATTTGCCCAACTGGCTCATATGCTCTTGAAGTTCTATGTCCCAGGTTCTTTGTTTGAGTGCTGCTTTAGCACCGACATGCCCCATCGCCAAAAGAACAAAAGATAAGCAAGAGTGGTCATTTCCATTTATTTGGTCTGTTTTAAATCTGAGATAGCTTGGCAGGTCACCTATTTCTGATATGGGGGTAAAACAGTTTTACTTTTTAAAAATATCATAATTTGAAAATCCTTTGTCCAAACTTCTACAAATTTGGCACAGAACAACAGCAGATTTCCACAGGACCCCATTACTAGATGTAAATGCTCACTTTTGCCATTCTTGCATGCAAAGAGGAACTGTAAAATTATCCCATAGGATGGCGAGATATTTTGTAACATGCTCAACAAGAAAAGAGAATGAAAACAATAATGTTTTAATGCAAATTAAGCAAAATAGCCCAAACAACACTTTACTACAAAATATACAAATAGTGCAATATAGTGACAGCTGCTACTTTGTTACAGGGACTTTTAAGGATCAGAAGCTTTACGGACATTGTTTCTGATATCATTTTCCACAGTCAACCAGCGTTTTAAAACAATCAGCTGAGGAGTCTCCTGGGTTAATGTATCTCATCAAGACAGCCTAAATCAGTGAGAACAAAGGATTTAGCAAGTATTGTTTACCTCCCTGGTCAGCCCTCTATCTGAAAAGCTGTCATTATAAACTGGATTAAATATAAAGGACAGTGGTCCGTTATATATAATAATGGACAGTGGGAATCTTAAAGGTTGCCTATTGCCAGATAGCACCTGGTTAGCAGACTGAGTCGGTACTCAGATCTAGTCTCACAGTTCTCCCCACCATGATGAGGCATCAAGTATTTCTGTTTAAATCTGTGTAATTGATTCTAACGCTTAAAAATTCATGTATTCTGTCTATGCAACTGTTATGCATATCTTCTTTTTTGGGTGAGACATTTATTCTCTCTTGACAACATATAAGTGGCCACTCTGGAATAAAATTTTCCCACTTTTTTTTTCAGCTGTGGAGTGTTTATTTTAATGGGATGAAGAACATCTGGAACTGGACTGGTAACATCAGAGGAAGAGAACAAGAAAACTGACTAAAGCTATGATCAAAAGGCAGATAAAGTGCTCCTGTGCGCTTAGCTAAAGGTTGATGAATTATTCACCGGGAGTACTCTGGGCAAAAAAAATATAAAAATCTTTTCTTTTGCTATCATGAATCATTTGCTGGCCAGTCCCACGCCTTGTCACTCTTTTCAAGATCAGGGACCATGGCCATTTTTTCAGTCTGAAGGCTGTTCATGTTCTGCTCAAATAGACTACTTCCTATTCATTAGTCATATGTTGATCTCTGCCATCAGTCAGTGTCAGTAGGCAGAGTTAGAGCTGGATTATAAAATGACACTTCCTCACCATTCTCTGCCCAATAAAAGTTCCCTGTCCAAATACCTGCTAAGGAGAAATTGGGTTTGCTTTTCTCTCATGGCCTAAAGCAGTAATCTCCAGAAATGTGTATGGTCAAATTACATAGTACACTAAATTTGGGGCCACCGCTTTATTCCATATGGGTTTTAAGGTTCACTTAAAAGTAAGCAGAGGGAGCGAGTCTGGACTGGGCCTGTGGCATGTGGGAAAAGGAAGTTTAATGCTTGCCACTCTTGTTCCTTTCTCTCCAAAATACTCCACAAAATAGGAGACTCTGTAAGGATGAGAGAGGCCCTTCTCAGCGGCTGCTTCCATGATATGGAACTCCTTTCTGAGGAAGAGGCTAGCCTGGCTGCACCCCTTAACACACACTGTCATGCCAGCCAGCCAAGCCCATTTTATTTAAACAGACCTTTGACCGGTGGGTGAACAAAGTGAAAAGTTATTTTGATGGCAGGTGTTGTATTTTTCTTAATCCCTTATTATTTTAACTATTTTTTAAACGTTTAAAGTTCATTGCCTTATTTTAATATAACTTATTCAATTGCATTTTAATAGTGTAACTTCCTATGTTTTCACTGTACCAAGCAAAAATCCTGTTGGGCACATTCTGCTAGTGAAATGGGAATGACATCAACAGCAGCAGATTGCTGCTGATTCAGATTTTTTGTTTCAGTTTTGAAGTGCTGCACTCATTTTGAAATCGAAAAAGGACATCTTTAAACAGTACAAATCTGCTGCTGATGTCATTCCCAGTGCATAGACAGAGCTGTGCTACAAGGATTTGGCCTCTGTTTTAATGCATGTTGTGAGCCACAATTATAGAATAATTGAGTTGGAAGGGCCTGTAAGGCCATTGAGCTCAATCCCTCCTCAATCCACTTTAGGTCCTGCACTGGCAATCAAAATTATATAAAGTATGCTTTAAAGAAGGCACTAAATGAAACTGCACTGATTTGCAAAACACTTCTTTATCAGGGAAAAACTTATCTATAGAAAGAAAGGAAAATACACATCTAGCCCCACAGTGTATTCTGACAAATAACACATGCACAATAAACTGCATTCAAAAACATTCAGTGTAGTACCATAATATACCAAAATGCACCATGTCTACTTAAGATACCTGAATGTAATAAAATGTTATTTATTTAAAATCCTTTTACCTCACATTTCTCTTAAAAACTATCCAAGGCGAATAAGTAAGATAACATTACATTTCCTGTCATGCAAACACTGAGTCTGTGCCATCTCCAAATAGTTTTTCCTGCTTCACAAGCTGAGCTTAGTTCTTCTTGTGTCGTAAAGTGTAAGACTTTGAGAGCCTCTCAGGATGCCCTGTGAACAATAACAGCCGACACTGAATGTCAGCCATTGAAAGATGGATTGGCCATTTCCTTCAATAGTGATTTTCATATTGTACTGTAATGGGCTTAAGTCTCTTGAAAGCCACTGAAACAAACAAACAAAAAAGTTCATCAGCACCACAGTGTTTTTTTCTTTCAGATTCATTCTGACTTTGTGCAAACTGATGGTTGGTCTAGCAAGCCTGATCATGCACACCTAAAACATGTTCCAAATGATTCTGCAGTATCCAATGATTTCATGATAGACACCCAGGAGATTTGTATGAAAAGGTAAATCTGGGCTCTAGATCTAATCCAGAAAGTTCTGTGAATGACCTTCAACTAGTCACTGTAGCGTTCTCCTTTAAATGTGGTCATGGCTCAGGTTTAGTTAGAGTGAGTCATGCATATTTATGTTGCTGAGAGGCGGAGCCAAGAGGCAGAGTATAAGAGGCAGAGCCTGAGGGGGAGAAGGGAGATCAGAGTTTTGGAAGGAGTTTGATTAGAGAGTTCAGAGATTTATGTGATTGTGATTAGACTGATGAAAATATAGTAGGAGATCTGAGAAGTGATTGACCAGTGACTGGAAGTGAGAAGGAATAGAACTGAATATTAAAATACTGAAACAAATAAGCAAATAAACTAAAGATCTTCTATTTCATTAAAGAGTGGACCTGATTCTTTCTAAAGGAGTTATGGGGATCTAGGGATCTCCTGGTGGCAGCAGTGGAAGAAAGGAAAGAGTTCAGTTTTGCCCTGGTGTGCTCTGAGGTCTGAGTCTAGGTGGACAGACCAAGGCACGAGTGGGTCCAACGCCACATAGGTTCCAGAGGTGTGGGATCCAAAAAGGGTCAAACGCCACAGTCACTGCCTCTCAGCCAGGCACACCTAGCAAGGCTGTTGTAAGGATGAAGTGGGGTTGAACTATGAACACTTCTTTGAGGTCACTGGGGGGAAAGTAAGACATCAGTATAACATACTTATATAAATATATATAACTTGTATATGTGTGAATGTGTATGTGTATGCACACATAATATCAGCCCACACTGCTTTCTATATATACTCTAGCCACACCAGAGCTTTCTTTGTAGGTACTGTAAGTACATCAGTTTTGATACCCTCATTCTGTCTGTCCAACATGCAGAGCTCTAGCAACCAGTTTTGGTATTCAAGGCTTTACTGCCCTATTGGTTAAGTTGGGGTCATGTGAGATTGGCTTTTGGGGGTGGGGAGAGGAAGGAGAAACAGGGATGAATGTCTGGGTCTAAGTATGTGACAGCCACATTCACTCTGCTCTGAGCTTGCTTCCTTCCTGTTTCCTTCTGCCCTAGGAGCACCTGATGGAGGCAGTATCAGGGATGGGGGTGGGTTTGCATCTTTACACAGCAACAAAAAAATGTGCCCTCTACATTGTGGTGCCTTGGTGAAAGCCCTGTTGATGCCCCCAGCCACTCATTTACAGTTTTCCCAATATGTAATGATCTTGAAAAGAATGCTTCTTCACCATACGGGTTCATATAGGAAAACTACATCCTAAAGCTCACAAAAACAAACACAAAAAAGCAAAAACAAAATCAACCCTTCTTCTCAACATGTGAGATACACAGATTGCTAAACAAAATGATGTGAGTCTTCCAGTGATGGAATGTTCAACTCTTTCTTGTGTGAGCTGGCAGCAAAATATTTTTTTTAATTCTTCTGGCAGCTCACATTTTCAGCCTTTGAAAACTTCACTGAATCCAAAGCAATGACCTTCATCTTGTGTCATGTACTCCATGTGGATGTGGATGTGCACACGTGTGTGCCATCAAATCAATTCTGACTTATAGTGACCCTTTTCAGATTTTTCTAGGTAGAGAATTCTCAGAAGTGATTTACCATTCCCTTCTTCAGGGGCCATCCTGGGACTGTGCAGCTTGCCCAAGGCCACACAGGCTGACCCTTTTGGGATCCACAGTGCGGAATTGAACTCCCAGCCTCTGGATCCACAGTCAGATACTTAACTCACTGAGCTATCCAGGCAGCTTCCAAATATTCACACATGTGCACTTGTACTCTCTGTCAGAAAAGCAAAATTGTTTTGATCACTTCAACCACAGTGCACTGTGATAATCTGGTTTACAAAACCCCTGCCTTCTGCTGCCATCAGCAACCACGAGATGGCAGTCTTTACTATTTATAATGTAATTGCTTGTAGGCTTTGGCACTCTCAGTACCAAGCTGAATTCTATCCCTGTTTACAACATGGACAATTAAATGTGCTTTTTTCCAATCAATTTTCTTTCTTTTTTTTACTGCCCTTTGTAATATGCTTCTTTCCAACAAATATTTAGAGTACAAACATCCAGACCATAGCTCTGTCTTTTTCATGAGTTTAGAACAGTTTGCCATAAAATCAACCACCCAGAAATTACCAATTTACTATTGTGCACAAGGTGTTTTATTGGGTAACATATGAAAATGTTCACACCATTTTGTTGAGTGCTATCATTGTATCATGCACAGTGCCATTTATATGCAATATTCTATTTCTGTGTTCTATAAGAGTGGGGAATTTATTGGCATAAGGACTAGTAACACTTCACAGTCTTCCTCATTTAGAGGGAAACCCTGTGACAGCTGTTAAGTTGCAGAAGCACCACCCTGCTTCCCAACAAAACCCTATATTTTCTGAACTTTTAAAGATTCATCTTGACTACTTCCCTCTGACCTCTTGCTTGGAAGAATATTTTTTGTAGGAATATGGGGAGAGGGTGCTATTACAAGCCCCAGAACCTACAATTTATTTCAGCACAGCTAGTTATATATTGCTACATAAACTTTCAGGGCAGCTCACAGTCATTAATTAATTCAGAATCTTGAAAAGTTGCCCTTTTTTTTGACTGTAACTGAAAATCCACAGATCATGCTGCCTGGGGATTCTGGAAGCTATTACTCCAAAAGTAAGTTTCTAAAATTCTAGATTGCTTCTTTTCAAAGCTGCCACTGAATTTTGTTGAAGTCAAAAAATATTTTTCTACCAAGACAATGAATCTGAGGGGTTTCGAAGAAGACAAAAGAGATAATTCTCAGCAAGATTAGTATATTTTTTCACATACCTGAAGGGCCATGGGGTTTTAAAGCAAACTGTGTAGAGAAGTTGGGTGATGGGTGTCAGCTTTTTTAACAACTCTTGATATCCACAGGGTGGCTGGATGTCTAGGGCTGCATACACTGCAGAGCGCGCTGCAGGCAAAGCCTGTGGCAGAGCAAGTACTTCAGTTGAGACTAAACGTTGCCTGAAGCAGCTCTTCAAGGCATCTTTTGAAGAGTTTCTGTCTGGGTGGGGGGGAAACAGGCAGCAAATTCTGAAGGTAGCAACTATTTTTCAAAATGACTAGCAAGAATTGCTCAAGGAGCTCTGCAAATATGTAGTCCTCAAAAAGGCTGTTTTGGGAGCAGCATCCAAGAGAATGAGCCCTTGTGACATCACAGAGGCAGGGCAAGAGTTGGGATGTGACACACTTCTTGTGTGTCCTGAAACCAGGCAAAACCCAGTTAACCAACTAATAAGGGGCTTTAAGAAGCGATTCTGGCTGGGGAAGCAGCACTCTTTAAAGTAATGGAATGACAGTGTTTCATGTATCTCCAAAGACATTAGCATACTGTTTTGTAAGGTGTATTCCAAACATTTCTGCATTACATTTGGAAAGAAACCATGCTGCAGTGGCTGAAATATTGATCTTCAAAAAGGGACCTTCAAAAAAGCAAAATGATGATTTTGTTATAAACTGAGTATGCATGAAACAGACTTACCAGCAAGAGCACTGCAAACTAGATACATTATTATAGCTTCATGCTGCAGGGTAATGAAATAGCTGAAACACATATAAACATGTATGAATGTATGCTTTATTTATAGCTCTCATATTGCTTAAACTTCTATCTTACATTAGACTTTTCCTTCCCTAAGAAACTGTTCATTTGCTCAAGACAACAGTCTTAAAACTGTTTGGAAAGTCTGCCCTGTTTATATCTCCCATATTAGTCAGATTCCCCCCCCCCTCCTCTGGGCTGTTTCAAGATGTTCTTAGGCAGAATTAGAATTTAAGCTTGTTTTGAATGAATTGAAAATTGAAGTGAGTTCAACTGTGTGGTGAAATGCAAACAATGTAACCAATGACTTGTGGATTTCAGTTTGTAAAGAAAGATAACAGCTTGGGAATCATAAGGAGAAACATTACTAAGAATTCAACCTGTGTCTTCAATTCTGAAGGGGAATTGTGCTGATCTTCTTAGCATTGATTTTTTTGTGTTATGTGTAGGCACTTATATCACAGGCACATAAATGCATGCACACATTAAGGCTGAAAAAGCTGTCCATTCTCTGTCTACCTCGAATAGGTTTCCCAAATAGGCTACTGAAAAGGAAGGAAGACAGCTGGTAAACAGGGATATCCTATAACTGTGTTGAGTGGGCTGGAGTTTCTACCACATTGCCCATTTAAAGAAAACAGGAATGAATACATGAAATCTGAATTGCAAATAAGTTGTGTTTCAGTTCTTTGATGGTCTTTTCAGAAATTAAATTGAATACAAATGGCTCAAGCTAAGCAGCAACACAAGCAAAGAGAAGCTGTTTAAGTTGCATCCAATCCAGCCAGGAGCCAGTTCAGTACAATCTCTTCATTTTCTCTTATCTTCTCTGTTTGCCTTCCCTTTCACAAGCAATGGAGATTCCTGATGTTATTCTGAAAACTGAAATTGTGAACCTGGCTCTCTTCAAGGCTGAGCAGTAATACATAATGCTGGGAAATGGGGGGGGGGGGGGAGAGGAGGAAATAACTTTTATTATATTTGCAACCCACTGTTTTGGTTATTATGTCCAATACAGTTGCAGATCATTGTAGAAGTCATTTAAAACATCTGATGTCATTTTTCTGAACTCTCTGATGACTTCAAACTCAGTGTTGATTGAATATGGGATAACAAGGAAAAAAGAAAAGATTGCTTCTATCTGTTTTCACAGAAATCATTTGCGAACCATTGGTTCATACTTTCTTAACAGAATACAATGCATACAAATAGCATAAATAAGTACATATTTTTTCATTGTTTTTCAAAAGACATCACATTTCAGGTGTTGTAGTTAAAACAGCTCATTGTGAACATGTGACATTTATGAGCTATAACAAGTGATACAGAATTTGTAGAAGACTTTTTGGTGTTTTGTAGTACAAAATTCTGCTTTAACCATCA
The DNA here is from genome assembly GCA_037013535.1 of Intellagama lesueurii. Taxonomy (NCBI): domain Eukaryota; kingdom Metazoa; phylum Chordata; class Lepidosauria; order Squamata; family Agamidae; genus Intellagama; species Intellagama lesueurii. The sequence goes on along the minus strand of JBAJHW010000003.1, from coordinate 48,256,117 downwards.
TCAGCTTAGAACTGCAATGCTGATCAATAGACTCCAGCCCATGTCAACAAGGTCAAGCAGGGAATTAACCTCTGGCACTGCATTCAGAAACCTAACTCACTGAGCTATCCAGCAGTTCTGTAGCAGCACAAAATTTTGTAACAGAGAAATCAAATTAGAGTTTCTGTTTATCACTCTCTAAATCCAAAATTATATCTTTTTTTGCTGGAACCCATTGCCAGTTTTGTAGTCATTTTGTAACATTATGTAATAAAAACCCTGTTTTATAGACAACGTAACTGAAGTGCCTAATTTGATCTGCCAAATTTGATCTGTGTATAGCCCTATATAACTTTGGGTTTAAACTACAAAACACAAGAAAAACTACTTCCAAATTTGGACATAATTTAAGAGTGGATACCAGATTTTGAGGTTTCCATTTAACACAGCTTTCATAAAGCATAGATGTGTAGCCGTATCTCTTGAATGTTTATTTGGAAGCAAGCCTTGCTGAACTCAATGGAACTTCTGAACAAACACACATACACTCAAGCTGCAAAGTTGTTTATAAAAAGGCATTCCAGCTGATGCTTTTTCTCCCTTTTTTGCCATCAGTTCCCAATTTCCTCCAAAATTAGTTCTATTAACGCTACCCAAAATGAAACAGAATCAACTAATTACTACCAAGAATTGATAGTAATTATGAGTCTCCAGAATAAGGATGCTAGTCAAGTTCTTTTTGGTTCCCATTTTTAGCAAGCTGATTTAATTCACACTTCTGGGACTAATACACAGATGAATATTTGAGGATATGTGTCTCCTAATTTTTGACTCATACATGTATATAACTGTAGAAGGGCAGGCATACTATATATATATATTGCTGAAAGGCCTACTGGCTGGTGTACAATAAGTCTAAAAAGGAAAAAAATATAGTGAAAGTATAGCACACTGAAAATCTTTTTAAATGGTAAGTTGGGGAGATGCTTCATGCTTGGTGTTTAGTCCTTAAGCACCAACCAAGTGGGACAGATGGAATTCTAGACAGAATTTTAGAAGATGGAATGCATTCCACAGTTCTGGAGGAATTTTTACTGCACCTCCATGAATGATGCATCCTAATGAGGGAATTTTCTCCCAAGCTTAATGGCCAGACAGGTTCATAGTGAAATAGGTGGTCTCTTAGATGTTAGCCTACATGGAAGATTATATTTGGAATAATAAACAGAATGTAAACTTCAGTGGCAAGAAAGTTTGTTGGAGAGGACTTCATATTAGCAAAGAGAAAATATAAGATTTCTTTCCTATCACCACCTGACTAATAAAGAAGCTGAAGGCAGTGATGACATGAAGTCAGGCCTGAGAACACTAGTCTATAGATTCAAAGTTACAGAGCAGGTGGTATAAAGAATGAACACCTTAGGGAATGACTACCCATCTAAACCTCTCTAGACCCCTCAGGCACATTGGGACAAACTGTATGTTGAAAGTGGCATATCATTGGGAGCTGAAAACAAATTAATATTCCAAAGAAGTGACTGTGGCAAACCTTCATGTCTCAACTATTATATTTGACAATGAAGCCTGTGTTTATCTCTTAATAACCAACCAAAGCAAGCTAATTTGCAAAATACGGGAGGTATGGCAACCCTTTGTTGTGGGAATGAGGCCATTTTACAGCACTTGAGGAATCCTCTCTTCTAATTTCGTGTTATCTATAATGTATAATTTAACCCCACATCACTTGTACAAATATGGTTGCAAATTTCTCTAGTTCTCCCTCATATGAGAGAAAGATGGCTTAGAAATGAAATAAATAATAATAATATGTAGCTGGCTGTAATGTAGGATTTCAAACATTGAAATCAACACCTTGAATTAAGGCCAGAAAAGAATTGGCAATCAGTGCAATTCAGTCAATGCTGGTGTAAGAGGATCTTCGCAATATGCAATGATTAGGTGCCTATCACATTAAGTAGCAATTGAAGTAGTTTTGAGATTGGCTTATAGCTTGCCACATCTATGTGGTGAAAGGAAGGAAAAGGAAAATTTTATTATAGTTTCTTTTAAGCAGAGATGGAAAAGAATCATATTGGATTCTATACTTTTAATAAAAGAAGCATTTTCATAACTTTCAAGACTCATTGCCAGATGAAACACCCCTTGCTACAGTTGCAAAGCTTACAAGGCAGTTCAGAGAAATAAACTATACTTCAGTCTATATACCCATTTTAAAATGACAACAGCTGGATTTATAAAACTGGAAAATATGTACAAACATGATTAAGTAAATTGGGAAAATGCACAAGTTAAAATGTGTAGCTAAATGCATAACATTAAGGGAAATGTGCACAAATGTGTACCCATTTTTAGGAAGCAACTACGTAAAGGGATATTTTAAAATTACTTTTGAAAATTGGAAGAGTAAGAAAGCAAGTAGTTACCTTAAAAATGTTTGCAACCTGACATCAAACCAGCACAGGAAAAAAGCATTCAAAGAAACGGGATTCAAAGAAATGCTGGGATTTTCATATCCTGCAGAGAACAGTGTCAAACATGTGAAATCAATACAAACTGGAAATAAAAGTCTTATTCTGGCGTTATTTACCCTGTGGTATCTGTCACACAAGCAGGGGAGCATCTACTACTTCCCAATAATCCATGGTTCTTGTTGCATGTAGAGTCTGCATATGAGCAGGAACTCTCCTCTGAAGACATGGCACCCTTCTTATGGAGAAACTGATAGCAGAAGGGAAGAGCTAAAAGCTCTCCTGAAACGAATGCTGCATAAAAGTAAGGTAATTTACTCCAGTATAGAGCTAGAATGATCTATCTGGAATCTAGACCCTTCTGTGTTTTAACATATGACATCATTAGTAAGGTAGGCGTAGCAATTTGGGGTGGGAGCTAGAACCAAACCAAAGCTTAAAGACATAAATACAACCCTCAGTCTCTCTCCGCATTAAAGTTATTCTTTCTTTATCCTGTGTGTCTTTCAACTTAATGAACAAAAAGGTAACATAACCTCTTGAACATTAACATACCAGCAAATGTAATAACTGTCTAAGCTTCTCTGTAGGTTTTTTTTTTTATTCTCGGTACAATTTGTTATTTGTCTAAGCTTAAGGACTGTTCAGATTCTCTCTTCCAAAACGTCTCAGGTAGTGTGTGTGGGTGAAGAAATGAATACGGAAAAAAAGAATGACATATTATACAGGAAGACAATGACCCAGCTTTTGCCTTGAAGATGCTCTCAGTGCTACAACACAATCAGGAATAACAATTGATGCATCTGTTTTTACAGGTTATATTCTGATTTTATTTTATTTTTAAAAAGAAATAGATCATTTTATCTCAGGGGACTGAACACCAGAGTTTTTCCATCATGTCATGCCAGAATTGTAGCCAATCTACTTCTAAACTGGCAGTCTTAGTTTCATAGCAAATAGTGATATAATGAAATAACAACTGAGATCTTTTCTTCCTCCAGTATCCATGAGGAAATATGAGTGAGTCTGCAGATAATGTTTGCCAGGGTAGCAAAATTCTACTGCCATTTTGTGTGTTCCCCAGCATCTTGGCTCTCCTCTTGTCTGGGGAGAAAAAAACCAAGCCAAGGCTTAACTACAGAAGGCACAAATGTCCTTAAATGTTCCTTAGTGAAATATCTTTCTTAACTCTGACAAGGGAATGGCTCCTCATGCAATAGACATACTGTGGAACCTCTGCAGTTGTTCGCAACCTTGGGTCCTCAGATGTTCTTGGATTATGGCTCCCAGAAATCCTGGCCAACACAGCTTGACACGGGCTGGACTTGATGATCCATGGGGTCCCTTCCAGCTTTGCACTTCTAAGATGATGATGATGATGATGATGATTAAACACCAGGCACAGTCAACATTATAAAAACATTAACTGGTATTATATAACAGATACAAGTTTTAACCAAAAACCTAAGTATCTGTTAAATATTGCTGCAGGATATATGCTGTTCCTAATATTGCCAGATTTTTTTGCTCTGATTGTATGATTTCTGAGATCTGCAACTGCTTATAGTACTGCGTGAAGTTTCCTGATATTGTTCCCAAAGCCCCAATGACTACGGGGACCTCTGAAGTGTGTTTCTTCCAGAGGCGAGATGTTTTGATTGCCAGGTCTCTGTACTTTGTTAGTTTTTCCAATTCTTTATTTTCAACTCTGGCATCCCCTGTAATTGAAATGTCAATGATCTGGACATTTCTTTGTTCTATTACTACTATGTCTGGTGTGTTATGTTTAAGGTGTCTGTCCGTTTGGATCCGGAAATCCCACAAGATCTTGACTTCCTCATTTTCTGACACCTTCTCTACCTGATGTTCCCACGGGGTTTTGGAGGCTGGCAAGTTATATTTTTTGCATAATGACCAGTGCACTAATTTTGCCACTCTATCATGTCTGACTTTGTAATTTGTTTGTGCAATCTTTGGACATTCATAGATGAGGTGTGACACAGTTTCATCTCTTTTTTTTGGCAGAGACAACATTTGCTGTTAGCTAATTCCTTGGATCTCAGCTTTCATCACATTGGTTTGGAGTGCTTGTTCTTGTGCAGCAAAAATCAAGCCTTCACTTTCTTTCTTAAGGGTCCCCAGTTTTAGCCACACCCATGTTGAATTATGATCATGTTTTCCATCAATATTTCTCAGATGTTGTCCATGTAGTGGTTTATTTTTCCAGCTATTTAATTTATTTTCAAATTGTTGTTTCTTATATTGAGCCTTTGTTTCTGTCATTTTCAAAATATTCTCCATTTTCACTGCCTTAAGTAATTTTTCTCTGCTTTTACTGATATAATCATTTAGGCTTCTTTTTTCCTCCTCTACTACCTGCTGTATTTGCAGTAATCCACGGCATCTGATTTTTCGTGGTAAATATAATCTGTCCACATCACTTTTTGGATGTAGTGCATGATGCATGTTCATTAGTTTCTGTGTTTTTTGATCCAAGTCTTCTAATTCATCTTGAGTCCAATCTAATATTCCAGCTGGGTATCTAATCACTGGAACTGCCCATGTGTTTATGTCTTTGATCATATTTCCACCGTTTAATTTTGATTTTAAGATTTTCTGCAGTCTTTTGATATATTCCCTTTCTGTCAGTTCTTTAATTTTTGTGTGCATGATGTATCTACTTATAGTATTCCAAGGTATTTATAATTTTCATCACTTGAGAGTGATTTTATGATATTGCCATTTTTAAACTCTATTCCATCTAGTTTTTGGATCTTGCCACAATGTATAGACAGAGCTGCACATTTGTCAATTCCAAATTTCATTTGGATATCTTTACTAAATATTTGCATTGTGTTTGGCAGTGATTCTATCTCTGTGGAACTTTTTGCATATTGTCTTAGGTCGTCCATGTATAACAGATGATTGATTTTTCCAGCTTGTTGTGAAATATGGTAGCCCAATCCAGTTTTATTTAAAATTATTGACATGGGGATTAGTGAGATGTTAAACAGCAGTGGTGACAAAGAATTCCCCTGAAATATCCCTCTTTTGATGCTAATTTCCCCAATTTCTTCACCATGGGCCATTAAGATGGTTTTCCATTTTTCCATGTTTTTCTTGAGGAACTTCTGAATGTTTTTACTAATCCCAAATTTTTTTAGATAGGTGTGTGGCAATGAGTCAAATGCCTTTTTATAGTCTATTCAGGACATGTTAAGGTTTGTTTTTCGTCTTTTTGCATTCTTCAGGATCATTTTATCAATAAGCAGCTGACCTTTCATGCCTCTTGACTTTTAAAAGTTCCCTTTCTGTTCATTTGGGTATAGGGAGTTTTCAGTTAAGTAATTATATATTGATCTTGCAAGTACTCCTCTGAGGAGCTTGAACATTGTTGGAAGGCATTTAATTGGTCAATAATTACTGGGTTCATTACCCTTTTAATGATCTTTTATTATCAGAAATGTGCAGCCTGTTGTCATTCAATCTTCAGTTGTAGAATGTTGAATAATTAATAATAATAATAATAATAATAATAATAATAATAATAATAATAATAATAATAATAATAATAATAATAATAATAATAATAATAATAATAATAATAATAATAAAGAACACCAGGCACAGTCAATCAAAACTATAAAACATTGACTGGTATATAACAGATACAAGTTTTAACCAAAAACCTATGTATCTGTTAATTATCAGCGCAGTATGTATGCAATTCCTAATATTGCTGTTTTTTTCTAGCTCTCATGGTGTTATTTCTGAGATCTGCAACTGCTTATAGTACTGGGAACCAACTGGGCTACTCACTGGGCTCCACATGGTGCTGGTGGTCCTTTGGTGTTGTGCTGTGCCAATTCTGGCAGGAGTCTAACCGGCCCTTCTGCACCTCTCCGCACAGACAACCACTGATTGGGGAGGCTCCATGTCCCATCTCCACACCGAAGTCGTCAGCTGCGCAGGGAGGTGGGGAAGGGCCGGCCAAGCTAACTTGCTGGGATTCATGTGCTGATTATGGCAAAGGACCCCGGCACCATTCAGAGCCCAGTGAATCACTTGGCCAGTTGTGGGGAAGGGAATTGGTCACCTGTGGTGCCACCGATTGTCTTTGTATCCCCAAGATATGAATATGAAGTGCCTGTCTCTATACCTAAGAGTTAGTATTCTAGAACCACCACCATCTTTTGGGTCTGTTAACATCCAGGTCTATAACTGCCCCGGCACTCTAGGAAACTCTGGAGTTTTCCCCAGAGTTCTAATCTCTCTCTTTTTCTTTAGTTCCTTTCTTCATGCAGGTTGTCTTCTTTCCCTGATCATCCTCTTTCTTCCCTAATATTTCAGATCTCCTAACTATTGTTCGTCTCACATCCTTGAATCATCCCTTCTAAGCCAGGTTTAAGGCAGAGCAAAAAGTTCAAAAAGTTTGCAAAAAGCAACAAAAGAACTGTCACTTTTCAGAAGTCACTTTTCAGACAGTTCTTAAAAGAAGTTACTTTTCAAAGTAATCAGCTACAATTTCATGCCTCCCAATTTTAACAAAAATAAAATCAGAAGAGAACTACTTATTTTCTTACTCTCCCATTTCTCAAAAGTAATTAAATGGGTCTTTTTAGTTGCGTCTTAAAAATCTAAACGCTACATGCCACTGGCCTTTGATACAAAACACACTCTCCCACCCACCCACCTTGTTCTTTGCCTCTGTGTCCACGACAGGGCACAAGGAGGCAGCATGAGGCATAATACGAGGCAGCAATAGAACTGTGTGATATTTTTCCACCATTCAGTGAGGCCACATTGCTGTAATTGTACAGTACAAAAAAGTTACAATTAAACCAGACAATGAGTGGGATTTTTGTTTATTTCTAATAGGTCCTAATTATGCCTCAGTTACTGTTACATGGAATTATTTATAATGCATGACTTCTAAGCTCTGGGGCTGAAGATAGGTTTCTTTTTTTTTTCTTTCAGTGTCTTTTGCTTTTTCTCTGTGCCTTCCCCTCCTTATCCACAACAGAGCCTCACTACTCATTTCAAAAGTTTTCTTGCTCCTCCTCTTTCTTTTATTCGAAGGAGACTTGTATTGAGTCATTGAATCACTGTTTGTCAGCAGCTGCCAATTCTCGGCATCACTGTTTAAAAGGGTATTGGAAAGTTGAAATGTGTCCTGAGGAAGGTGACCAAGATGGTAAAAGATCTAGAAGCGCTATGAGAATTGGTTGAGGGAATAGAAGGAAAAGATTGGACCTGGAGAAGAGATGGAGAAATGACAGAGACAGTCATGTCTGAAGGGAAACAGATGGAAAAAGCTTGTTTTCTTCACCTCCAAAGGACAGGACTTGAACTAATGGATTTAAATTACAATAAAGGAGGTTTTTAACAAAATGTTAGAAACAATATCCTATCAGTGAGAGATTGTCAATGGAATGGACTATCTTGGAAGGTGGTGAATTCCCGTTCATTGGAATCTTTTAAAGAGTGGACGGAGGGCCATCTGTCCGGGATGCTTTAGGTAGATTTCCTACCTTGGCAGGGGTTAAATTCACTGACCTGTGGAATCCCTTCAGGCTCTATAGCTCTTTTCTTTTCCAAACAGGCTATCTTTCTGAGATGGTTTTAAAAATAAAACTCTTATTTTTATCTCTGTTGCCTCTTTGTGGCTGGGTACACTAGGATAGCAATCTGCTTGGGACCACTTTTATGGGCCTGATCACAGCTTGGTTTCCAGCAGAATAAGGCCAAGATGACAATGGGAAATGCTTCTCCAGGATTTATGGAATAGCCATGTGACTGCCGAGTGAGAGATGTTTGGAGATGAGTCCTGAGCAGATGTGGTAATGGAATGCAAATTCTCATATTGGACTAATCAGATTGCCCATATTGCCCATTCTATATCAAATCTAAAAGGTTCCTTTGGTGTCAATTGCACATTCACTTATTGTAAAAAACTGGGTTCCTAAACACATGGAGAAACACAGCAAACTGTTAAAAAAAATGCACTGTTTCTGTACCATGGGTGCAGTGTGGCTAGCTCACTGTGACTGAAAGACTGTTGCCATAACCTATGTTGCTTAAAGTTGATGATGTCATCAGAGGTGGCAGTTTTTCAGAAATTAAGCATGTCCAACTTCTCTCCTGAAGGTACCAAGGCTTGCGTGTAATCCCTTTCGTTGCTGGGAAGTTGTGGAAGTTGCAGGACGGGAGGGAAAATCTTTAATTATTAAAACTTGATGCTAGTGGTAAAATCATACAGGGGGTGACCATTTGTGGTAATTAAAACCTTTCCTCCTCCTCTGCTATGGCCCCAATTGCTTTCCAATTTGATGAAAGGGATTACCTGGCAACAGGATTTTAGCCTGTGATTTGCACTTCTCCTGTCAGCATCTTATCAGTTATCAGGAACACACAGCAAACTGTCTTATGCTAGGTGAGATTATTTGTCCCTTGAGCTCGATACCATTTACTCCCTCCAGCAGCATTTCTCAAGGGTCTTCCCTAGCCAAAGCTAAGATTTACAAACCCTGGGATATATTCTTATTCTCTTTTATTTAAGAAAGAATATCAGGTTTGAAAAGAGCCACTTCTCCCAAATCCACTTGACTTCCGATTTCATACTTAAATCAAATGAAGCAGCAAGTGCAACCTCAGAAATGCTAGGCCACTGGAGTGGGACCTGGCATGAGGCCTATTTTGGTGAAATCTTACAGAATCCCTCTGCCAATGGAAGGGATGCATTTGGTAAAATGAAGCCACCTGCAGCCCCAGCCTCCAAATCTGCTCTTGCAGTTTGAGGAACATGGCATGCATGTTAAGAAAAGCAAAATCTTTCTAACACAAGCAAATGCCTGATCATGAAACAATGGCTGGAGCTTTTTCTCATGCCCACTCGGTGCGACAGACTGGACTGTATCTCCAGTGTTAATTCTCCAGCCTTTCTCCAATTGGATTTTCAACAAACTCATTCTGCAAGCAAACACAACAGAATTGTTTGACAGTACACTCTTATTTTCGGTCAATATTAATATTGCTTTAATTTAGCTTTGAGAAATGATTTAGACCACTCAAAATACCATCCGTATTTACATAACCAGGTATAGAGTGAAGATCGCTTCTCCAAAATATATTGCTTAGCAGCAGCAGACACAAGCAGAAGAACTGTATAGTTGCATTGCTGAGGAATACCCAGCAGTGTGCAACAGTGCACACAACTGTGTCTCATTGTGAGTAAGTAGTACACACACTGAAATCAAAGGAGGAATTCCTAATTTATCAACAATCAGCTGCTGGCATCATTCCTGCTATGCCAATGTAGCTATGCAAAAGAATGCTATCCACTGATTGAAAACTAATACAAGAATTAATATGCCTAATTTGCACACACAAAAAACCCTCTATAATTTGCATATTATGCAAATATGTACAGTATGCAAAGTAAACAATCAGTATGCAAATCAGACTGATTAGATTTGGAAACCTGGAATCTGACAACCCTATCCATTACCTGCTTGCCACGGCCTGCCCCTCCTACTTAGCAGTGGTCGGAAATGTTATTCTTCAGACAATTCCCAGAATTCCTCACCCCCCAAAAGTAACTTTTCTATAGATCTCTTCATGGCCTGCCACCAAATCATTAGTAGGAGGGCTAGGTAACAATTGATTCCTGTGGCCTTGGAACACAGCTTTCAGGAAGCAGTCATAGCTTGAAATCTAAAAGATAACTGTTTTAAAATTTATGCAAAATGCCACTTGTGTGTCTGACAAAGATAAGGGAGCAGCCCAACCTCTGAAGGTCAGCTATCTGAGACAAGAATGGGGAGATAAAAACTGGCCTTTCCCCCCAGTTTTCTCTTGCCATATTTGATTCTGAGGGAGAAAGAATGGATGCTAAGAGTGAGGAATGGCACAGCATGACATCTGGCACCTGCATAGGTTATCAGGTGTAAAATAAGGAAGTATTTTCCTTTGCTTAAGAGCAAGGGAACTACACAGGAATCTCTGGGCCTGCTAAGACTATTAAACCATCTGTACTGTAACTATGTAGGAAAACTGCTTGATAGAGAAAGAAATACTCAATTTGTTTTCACACAGGAGAAGAAAAATCCAGACGTTTTCTCCCTTCCGGCTGAGGTTACAAAGTTTTCACTCAGGGAAGGGAGTGTTCGAGGACTTTTTTTGCAATCAAAAATCTTGCAATTTTGCATTTTGCGCAAACTGTTGTGTGCAAAATGCAACTTTTTTGTACAAAATATGTTTTTACAGAAAATGCTGTAGTTTTGTGCAAAATGCAACTTGGGATGGATAGAAAAGGCATTGGTTCTTTCTATGTTCATTCAGGAGCCAGAGGTCTCTGGAGAGTTCACAATTATTTCAACAGTGTGTGTCAGGATGCTGAGACCTCTTTTCTATCAAGAATGAGAAAATCTGTGAATATTGATTGCATCCTTACTGTCCACAGAATGACACAGCAGTATATAAAAATGTAAATAAATAAATAAATAACACATTTTATCAAATTTTATACATGAAATGTTATGCTGAACTTGGAATGATCTGAAAAAGAATGGATATACTCTGCTATGAGCTAAATCACATATTCATGCCATTAATCAAATAAGGAGGAGAAAATGTAATATATTATTTAAAAATAATTAGACAATAAATAATTATCATAGCCCCATCTGTTGCAAATGCTCATCTTTAAAAGTTATCTGGGTCTCAGAGCTGTAGGAGAGCCTGAAATACCTTGGTTTCAGGTGCTTTTGCCTGTTGTTTCCTAAGTCTATATCTCTGTAATATTTTGTAACATAATAAAAAGACAAGGTTTTGCCAATAATAGATGCTACTTGACTAAGGGAACAACAGGTCTTCTGACATCTTCTTGAGAAACAATTCTTAATCCACAAAACATAGCAAGAGCTTCTTGTACAGCTCCATGCAATAATTTCAACAAAACAGTAAGTTTTCTCAGAAATGCTTTTTTTTAACTTACAGATTCTTAAATGTTTTAAAATTATTTTTAAAATTGTTTTTTAAAATCTTAAAATACATTTAATTGTTTCTCAAAATGTGATATTTATACAGTATAGGTTGTTTTATCTTCTGTGAGCCGCCTTAGGTCCTCTATGGGGAGAAAGGCAGCAAATAAATAAATAAATAAATGCAGATTCACTCTCCACTGCCTATATTTATTCATTTTTGTACACTCCTTCTGCCCAGATTTCTGTAGCAGCACACATAGTTCACAGAATTAGTGCAACTTTCACATACTGTCATTTCCTTTTTATGTACAATTCTAGTAGTGGGTGTTGTTACATTAAAACAATTACCATATCACCAGGCAAAGAACCAAAAAGAGAATATTACAGCAACTATATCAAATATGAAGAGCTGTCTTTGTACTTCCACTGCTGAAAAAAGGGTGTCCTTTATCATTTGACATATTTGCCATATGGCTACCCCAGGATGTTTATGGAGTCTTTGGAGTTCTGAAGTAATCTCATTTGGCTTTGAAAGTCAAGGTTAATATTATTTTGAAGTCTAATTCTTAAAGCAAATATAGCCTTACAAGACCAAATTATCTCTAACTTGATTTGTAAGCCAGCCCCATTTGCCAGATCCCTGTTGCCTTCAATCCTCCCTTCCCACCACCCAGTTCTTGCAGTGTCGGTTATATTTTGCAGGTTTGTTTTTGCACCTGCCTGCAATTTGGAGGATAATGAACAGTACTAAACATAATTATTAATTCCCTGCTCAGGAATAATCATCAGGCTCTTGTTTAAACATTCCAGTTTGGAGGTGAACCACAGAACAGTGTCTCAGTTATCTTGGAACATGAACAGGTACACATTCAAAAGCTTCACCAATTTCCTTTTCTTTGGGATCCGCTCTGGTAGATTAATAATACAGCTGTTTGTGCCTTCTAAATCACCTTTAAGTAAACTTGAATGAACTTAACATGATAGCAAATTCATTGCTCATAATGATGGACTGGTGCTGGACTGTGAAGTGGCCAAGGAAAAGAGTTTTGGTAAGAACTGTGGTTTCCTCCAACTCAGAAAATCCTTGTGACTCCTAACTTATTTAACTTTTGTACAGTGTTTTGGCTCTTAATACCAGCTACTAGATTTGACAGAGTTGATCTAGTATTTACATAATTAATCTGTCAGACCCCACTTGAGGGCACTCTATACATTTTCCATAAAAGCCAATGTATTTCCAGATCTACAAGGCAAATCATGGAAGCCTTTATTCATTTATAGTTGATGAAAGTATTCTAGGTTTGTCATAGCTGACATCCCAATAAAGGGTTAATTCCAGAATGCAACTAGATAATCATTGACAGAATAGGGTATATTATAGACCATCTTGACTGCTGCCATTGATGTTGTCAACATTCAGGCTGCCTTTGCAATGTAAAGCCTGGTGTCTTTTTTCTTGCTGGGATTGTGGGCACAATATTGAGCAATAATCTTGGGCCATTTCCCAAGATCTCTGTGGGCAGACTGTTCCCATTCTGGAACAGTCTGCCCGCAGAGATCTGCCTGGCTCCCCGCTGGGTGTTTTTAAGAGCAGACTTAAGACCTGGCTCTTTAGGCAGGCTTTCCAGGGAAAGCCTGCCTAATTACTCTTTGCCATCTTGAATTATATTATTAATCTTGTCTTTATTTTATTATATTGCTTTTATTTTTATTTCATATTATTAGCCGCCCAGAGTAGACTTCGGTCTAGATGGGTGGGATATAAATAAATAAATAAATAAATAAATAAATAAATAAATAAATAAATAAATAAATAAATAAATAAATTTCCTGATTTTTGAATCAGGTATCCAGAATCACAATATCCCACATTCATAAACCAGAGGGTTTTTTTGAAGAATTGAATTTCCTGGCTTTTTTAAATTGATGTTTAAATATACATACACTACACATAAATTCCAACTGAAATCTCCCTCATGTAGAATTACCCAAAATATCTTCTAGCACTGCCTAATTCTACATAAGGGAAATTCCAGAAGATCTGAACTATGGTAATTGGAAGAAGACAGAAGCACAAACAGCTTGGATGTGTGCCAGAATATTTCAAAGGACTATTTTGGGCTTAATGAAATGGTGAAGCAAAGGTGTGACTAGGTACAGCACATACAGTGGAGAAACATACATACCCTTTAACCTCTTGGGTACGCTAATGTTGCTGTGCCTGTTCCGTAGGATGCAAACTAGAAAGCTATGTTCCAATTTCCAAACTCTTTCTTTGAGTTAGGCAAGCTGAGGAAGCTGAGCTTTTGGACCAAAAGCTTTTGGACCAAAAGCTCTATGGACATTTTGTGTGCCTGTGTCCCAGAAGAGATGCCTTCCTAGCAATATTGCTAAGAAGGGGTGGACAGTAGGAAGAGAGAACAACCTAATATGAGATGCTGTTGGTTTGCACAATCTGAGCAGAGCTGTTAATGATAAGACAATTTGGAAGTTAGTAACTCATAAGTAGACAGCATCTTAAAAAGCAGAGACATCACCTTGCCAACAAAGGTCCGCATAGTCAAAGCTATGATTTTTCCAGTAGCGATGTATGGAAGTGAGAGCTGGACCATAAAGAAGGCTGACTGCTGAAGAATTGATGCTTTTGAATTGTGGTGCTGGGGGAGACTCTTGAGAGTCCCCTGGACTGCAAAGAGAACAAACCTATCCATTTTGAAGGAAATCAACCCTGAGTGCTCACTGGAAGGACAGATCCTGAAGCTGAGGCTCCAATACTTTGGCCATCTCATGAGAAGAGAAGACTCCCTTGAAAAGACCCTGATGTTGGGAAAGTGTGAAGGCAAGAGGAGAAGGGGACGACAGAGGACGAGATGGTTGGACAGTGTCATCGAAGCGACCAGCATGAAGTTGACCAAACTCCGGGAGGCAGTGGAAGGGAGGAGGGCCTGGTGTGCTCTGGTCCAAGGGGTCACGAAGAGTCGGACACGACTTAACAACTAAACAACAACAAACTCATAAGTAACAACACATCAGAAGTGACTTGATGGTAATGCCAGAAATTATTGATAAGAAAATAAAATATAGTCGACTATATATATTTACTGCAGCTAGGTTACTCTGGACCCAAAAATGGAAGAATGGAGAAACACCAACGATGGATGAGCTATTAAAGAAGCTATTGGACATTGTAGAACTAGATATGCACTACGGGAGCAACCGAGACACTTTGTAAAGGAAAGCTGGAAGCTGATATATAACTGGGCCCAGGAAAAAGACAGGAATTTAGGGGAAGAACTAGTTTATGGCGAATCAGTGCTCACTAGAATCCTTTGATGATATTCAGATGACCAGACGATGGTGAAATCTCTGATCTATAGGTGTAGTATGGATGTTTAGTTTTGATGTTTTGTTGTTATTATTGTCAGGTTTTAGTTTTTTGTTTTGTATGTCAGTACGTATGAATAATAATAATAATAAAATAATAATAATAAAAGAAGTGACTTGATGGTACATAGCATCTTTGGAGTTTCTTCTTCTTCTTAATTACGAAGCAGTGGTATAGTGAAAATATGGGTGGAATATGCACCCAAGCTTTGCTACCATCAAGGCAGACCATTCCCCACCAGAAAGCAAAAAACAGTAATTTCACAGCTTAAATGAGTGAGCTTCTGAATATTTATTCTCTATTTTTAAAATATATATTTTAAAATATTTTTACACCTGAAATAGAAACTCTTTGTAATGTCTGTTTCACCAGGAATGAATTAAGTGTTTTCCTCCTCAGAGTCATTAAATTTAATTTAATTCTGACTAGCAAGGTCTAAAATTCAGACCTCAGTTACTCTCAATCTAATACAATGCTTATGTTTAGAATGTTGCCAGTTGTAAGAAACCTGGAAACTCTGACTTTTTCTCCATTTGAAATGCCTATTTTAAAAATCAGTATTAGATTCATGGATGCTTGGATTCCTTCCAAATTAAAAAAATGGGGGCTTGGACCAACCATTCTCTGTGCAGATAAGCAAGTTTGGTCCTTTCAATGCGTTTGATCTGCTTTAAATCTGCTGCCACAGAAGGTTGCCGGTGTCTGCAGGGAGGGTAACAAACATCTGCCATGAATTTTTGGGATTCTCGTTTATAATTTTTTTCTGCACTATCCTCAAAGCATCAGTGCATGTCCTGCAGAAGTGGACTTGACCCACAAGAGCTTGATGATGGTTTGATTTTTTTTTTTAGGGGTCTAATAAAGATCTTGCTTGCTCCTGCATTTGTACTGTGTAAAGACCACACATCTTTCTTTGTTTTTTAACTCTAATTGTTGTTGACCTTCAATTCTCAGTTTTCCTCACCATCGATTGTGCTTGTTAACACTGATAGGCACTGCTATCTGTCTACATCTAGAGGCCCATATATTGCTTACCTTTGCCTTAATGGCACTTGTGAAGTTTGCATGGTGCATTTTTTATAGTCCTTTTTTGGAATACCCAGCTGTGATTGGGTTTGTTAGAAATTTGAAGCAGTTCCTCCTTTTTGGCGGGAAATAACGTCTGAGCCTCCTTTGAAACATCAACAGATTTATTTGATTTAACATTTGGTGATTCAACAACGACTTCTATAGGATCAAAACAAGTAAGATTGGGTAACTGTCCATAATGTGACGATGAAAACTCCGACTGCAAATTAGGGAAGTTCATTGAGGGGCTGGTCCAAACCGCTCCTGGTCTGTAGGTTTCCTCAACAAAGCACTCTGCACCGCGTATATCGTTCCACAGCAAGGATGTCTGGCCCAATCTCCCTCCTGTGGTGGTTGGTTGAAGGATTGATCCAGTCGGATCACCTTCCTCCAGTGACCTTGCCCTCGTGGAAAGACCACAACTGTCCATTCTAATGTCTCCATTGTCGATCCCTTATCCTTTCTTAGTTCAGGTAATCCTCCTACTTTCAAGTTAGGAAAATCTTCTAATAACCCGTGTGTTTTCTCATATCTGTATTCATCCTTTTTCTTATCTCTATCTCCATCCTCCTCCTTTGCGGTCTCTCTCCTCGGTACACTGAAAACTCTCCTCCCCCTTTGATCTTTTATATCCTCTTCCCACACTGGTAGAATTAACTCCTTCTCTCTTTTTCCTTCTCCCTCCTCCACCAAACATATTTCAACCTTTTCTTCTCTTCCCTTTGATTTCTTTCTCCTCCTTCTACAGTCAATTCCCCACTCTCTATTATCTTCCTCTCTTTTATCTCCCTCTCTCGTTCCGACGTCTCTATTCGAGGGGATGGCTCACTCTCTTCTTTCTCTCTCTTATCTATCTCTCCTTCACACTAGCAAACAAATTCTACTCTACCAGTCTTAATATGATTCTGAAGGGAAATAAAGGGATCAAAAAGCTGATGAAGAAAGCATATGAATTTCACCATGGGAATATTGTTCTTAACAAGGTTATAACATGAATAAATGAATCTTCTAAATGCTTTCTTCCTCTTCTCCAGCTGGAGCTATTATATGTAGATAATGAAAGGCTTATGAAGTGGCCCTTAAGTTTTATCAGGTATTAACAAAGAGAGCCAACACAGGTTAACATGGTTGTGCTAAAATGAATTATATGAAATTAGTTGTTATTTTGGAACTATTTGTTGTTGTTGTTTAGTCGTTAAGTCGTGTCCGACTCTTCGTGACCCCATGGACCAGAGCACGCCAGGCCCTCCTGTCTTCCACTGCCTCCCTTAACAACTAAACAACAAAAACTAGAAATATCAGGGCGTGAACCAGAGTCTTTCTGCATAGAAATCATCGACTTTATCTGTGAACTATAACTGTTCCCTAAATAAAGATAAGGAAATGAGCAAAGCTTTGAGATGTTTTGTGGACTATTTCCTAGAATTTCCCTGCAAACATGACTGGCTACCTGAGTGTGGTTTTTTAAAATAGATTGTTATGCATTACTGCTTTTTTTATTATTCGGTTTTTACTACAACTTGTGTTTACCATTTCTCAGAGTGGTATTCGTTCATTCTTTTTTATTATTTGTATATTTATTGTTTTTAGCTTTAATATTGTCTTTTAAAGACGTAAGCTGCCTTTTTATACTCATTGTTCTTAGCTTTAAATATTGTCTTTTAATGATGCAGACCACCATTGTATAGTCATTGTTTTCAGCTTTAAATACTGTTTTCCAATAATGTGAGCTGCCTTGGGTCCTTTTTAAGGAGAAAGGTGAGGTAAAAATATTTTAAATAATTAAATAAATAAACATGGCCTGTGGCTGAAGGATTTTGGGAGCTGTAGAGCAACAAAGGTAACTTTTCCAGCTCTGGGAAAAGACAACCATTTTCTTTATCTGCATTCTTTTAGGCTTAAGTTTATTGGCTGCATTTAACTATCCATCCAGTCTAAAAACCTAAGTCAGTGTGGCCAGATGTGATCCAAACAAATACCTTTCCCCATCTTTGGCTTATATTCATAGTTCAACTCCATTGTTTTATAAGCCATTGACCAAAATCCTCTTAGGTACGAGTAAATGACACTGGCATAAGGGAAATAAAGTCACCGGCTGCAGCAGATTACCCCAATTAAGGGATTCCTGCTTTGATTCCTCCTTGCTTAAATGCAATCCCATTGTGTGAAACTCAGATGCCTTCACATCTGACCTGAAATCAGTAGGGACTTTTTAATTAGTGGCAATCTGCCACTGAAGGTTACATTGTTTTTCATTACCTTCGCATAATCTATGCAAGAGGATTTGGGCCATTGTGTGAAGCTATTTAAAGTAGAATACATTAACAATGGGCATTTTTCTTCCTTTTTAAAAATTTTGGTCAAGCAACATGCATTAGATATTTCATTAAAAAAGAGAAAAAATGGACAGTAATGCCAAGTTTGAGGGGGGAAAGTACTGGTGTATTATCGTGGTCTGTGTACAACCAAGAGCAGGCATTGCTACAGGAATCTTTACTGCAACTGTACTCTCTCTCACACACGCACAAAAACACTTTTGTTAAACAAATGGTAATTTTTCTACATCTTATTTTCTTTCGTCTCTTTATGGTACTGCTATATATAAAAAAAAAATTTCCTGGCAGGAAAAGGACATATTAGATGAGCATGACTGCAGCCAGCAGGGATTTGGGTTTTCATGTATAATCTTGGGAGGTTTAGTAATTTTTAAGCCGCGTACAACATGGATTGAATGGGTAATTTGGCTAGCATGAATAGGAGCTGGTGCATTCTAAGTATTAAAACATTGGTGGGTTTAAAAGTTCCAAATTAATTAAGCAAATGGCTTTCCTATAGGACGTTTCAAAGGTGTTTGAGGAAAATATTACACAGTAGTTTACTCTTGCTTGGAAAAACAGATGCTTCACAGTTGTACACAGCATTTTTTAATCCCCAAGGGTAGGAAAGAAACAAGCTCAGAGTGGGTCTTTCAACCACCCATGTCCAAGAAATTAATTGTTCTGTACCAGAGCTTGCAAAGCTACTTATAACATGAAACTAGGTATAATTATAGTTCCAAGACTCCCAAGTTAGCTAGTTACCATTATAAGTGAACTTTTAAAAACATAAGTCTGTCCTGTTGCTCAAAGGCAACTACAATAGCTACTAGATATGGGCTATTCATATTCATATCCCTGGAGTAATTTATTCCATATCGGGGGGGGGGGCATCAGAACTGGGCACAGACCAGACATGTGGGTGGGAAAGGAAGGACAATTATAAATGCAGACTTTATAGATGTGTGTACATCACTAAATGTAGTTGTTCAGATGACTCAGGAAAACGAGCCAAACAGCACTATGCTGTTGAAATGCAAGAAAATATTTTGGGTTGGGGCTGAAGTGTGTATGAATGTAGGAAACTCAAGTTCACATCTCTTTGTATTACAAATTAATGGGACAGTCAGATTCAGTCAGACAGTCAAATTCATTGATCCTGTAGGATTTCTGTGAAGGTAAAATGATTGTTTATTCTGATTGGAGAAGGTTGGAATTTTTGAAAAATTAGATAAACGAATAAAAGCTATGGAACCAGTGCAAGGAGGCTATTTTTATGCCCGAGTACTCAGAACAGATTGCATGAAGTACAATTTATTGTTTGAATAGAACGATACCAAGGGAACTTCAATCTACCTGAATGTAGCAGCACTAGACATTATTGGTTTTCACCAGATGGATTACCATTTGTATGGTGAAATCATTCTCTTTATACAAGAAGATTTTAAGTACATGAACAGGGTAGTACCTAAAGCCACTCTGTTGATGGAAGAGGCCCTTATTGAGAGGGAAAGTTTCTATTATTCCAACTAGCCCCCAAGCCCCCAATGAACATCCCCTCCCCCACCCCAAATTTCTCTGTATGACACCACAACCCTGTGGATCAACTGCTTGATCTTGTAAATTCTTGTGAAGTGCTTCATTGGATTGATTATATTTCCTGACAAAAAAGACCTGCCTGCCAAAGTATTGCTTAGCAACTAAAACCCACTGCATGGGACAGGTAGTAAACAAAGATGATACAGAAATAAAGACATTCAAAGTGAAGGACAAAAGAGGGCATAATGCACAAGAGGAGGGGGAGGGAAGAACAAGTCAAGGAGGGAAATTGTTTTGGCAATGCGAGAATGAAGTAGTGAGCAGGAATTGTGATCCATATCTGGGTTTTGGAGATGGGGTGATCTCCCTGGCTCAGATGGGGAACTACTCCGTGGCCCTGGGGTTGATGGCTTGTGATGCAGGGTCATTTGATGCTCTGGCAGGGCACAAAGCACTACATTTAATTTTTAGTTCTGACTAGAAGACCCATTTGTGTTTCATTGGATTTGTTCCGGACCAGAGTCCAGTTCAAGTAATCACCTGAACTCATGGAGGGCTAAATCCATGACAGGTGCCCATAAACCCCATGCCTGAATATCCTCTCCACATTTGGCAGTGCTTTATATACTGAGCATGAAGGTTTTAAAATGACACTGGAAATTCTGGCAGATTCTGCACACACACAATCCACTGGAACTGAATGCACAGTGGGCCAAGATCCGGGATGCCTCCTGGTGGAGGCAATGGGGACAGAGTAGAGATTGAAAACAAGTAGTTGCCTGGAGTTAATTTTGGGTAATGAGCACTGTAACAAGTAGCCAAAATATTACTTTTTATGTGCAACAAGTAACAGGTCACCCACTTAGTATTAAATAGCATACAAGGCATTGCCACTAGAGGGTTGCAAGGAGATTTTCCTTGTATGTTCCTGGTAAAAACAACACAACATGCTGCTAACGCCAACGCAATGACCTGCATACACAGTCAAAGCAACAGTAAGGATAATGGCAACCCACCTGCAGAAAAGAAAAGAGTAATGTACTTACTTTTAAAATGTAACATTCCATATTCTGGGGCAGTGTGTACATTTGCACCCATGTACCTAGTATGAATTTAGCCCTCCATGAGTTCAGACAAATATCTGAATACAGCCTAGTTCAAGTAAGAACTGGACTTGCTCACAGTTTGTAGTAGTAAGGAATGAGCAGAGACAAGATTTTGTACCCCATATCCATGCTCCTATTTTGCTTTAAAACATATACCTACCCACCCTGCTTTCAATAGCCAAAATCATGTTGCATAGCATAGTAAATCACACTAGAATGGGTCTATTAAATCAATGGTGATGAATTAAATCAATGAAACTTCCCTGTAAGTTTCATTGATTCAAATGGGCCCATTCAAACTGCAACAGAGGGCTTGGTCCCACTGCTCATTTCGATTGATTCCACTTCCAACGGTTTTTATACTGATGTAATATCACATAGTATATAAATCAGTACACACATCCACTTTAACTTAAATTACTTCGATTTACTTCTGGTAATTAAAACTGGTTGTGGGGGCTACGCTGAAATACTTTCCTTTCTGGTTTAGGAGCTGTTCTTAGATGATTTGATTTGATTTTTAAAAATGATACATCGCTATATCGATTGTCTACAAGGTACTACCTAGTGTCATAACAGTCACTAGAAATCATGAGAGGAACACCAGAGAGGTTGACCCCAGCCAATTAATGATGGAAAAATGAGAATGGGGGAAAGGCTTCCAGTGGGTTCAACAGGAAGAAAGCTGATGCTGGAGCCTCAGCCCCTGCACCACTCTCCTGAATGCTGCTTCTCCAGGGAGTGTGGGAATAGTCCACAGGTTCTGTTCATAATCTCTACTAGCCACTTGGCCCCATCATTTCCAGTAGGGGGAATCCCCTAGCTCTGGTCAGCTGGCTATTGGACCTCCCATGCTCCTCATGTATGGCCATCTTCTGAGTCCTGGTGTATCATCTCTGCCCCTGAAGGTGCGCTGCTGAGTGGGGTGAAGCAGCTCCCTGGGTCAGCAGGCCAGTCCGCTGCTTTGCAAGGCGGCAATGGTGCACAGACTGCCCTCCATGTTCTGGCACTCTCGCTCTGCCCCTGCTGGTCTTCTGCTGCTCCACCAGCTCCTTCATCAGCTGAATGGAGAGAACAGAGTTAGGTAGTTGTAATGCTGAAGATACTGGTGAAGTGATGCAGCAATAAACATTTTAAGAAAGAATAAAAAATAATAAATTTAAAAGGGAAAATGGCAGTGCCCTGTCACCCAAATTCTGCATAGGCAGAAATTAAATGACAGCAGTGTTCACATCCACAAAACGGCACTGAATTGGATATATTTAGAAGAGAGGTGTTTTTTAAAAAAAGCTCCTGCTGGCCAGTTGAAAAAAAAAACTTGTTTTGCAGCCCAAATAAATGGATTTCACCCATTCCATGTGCCTGGGAATTTGTAAATTGATTTAAATAAGGTCAAAATGGTGTTACATCCAGCTTGGCCTTAGTGTCCTTTTTCTTATTTATCAAGAATAACAGTTAAATTAGGAAGCTTGCTTTTATATTTCAAATGAAAGACAAGTAAATGTATGTTTACATGCCTTTCCTCTTCATTTTTTGTTGGCAAATTTCTGCTAATAGTTCAAGATGTCTCAACAAAAAACAGGAAGATGAGAAAGTATTGTTGGTTATTCTCTCTCATAGTCAGAGGTTGCAAAGGCCATATCCCCATGAGCTTTGAAGAGCAATAATTAGAATATCATCCGTTCAGCTCTGAAATGGTGCATGGATGATGATATGCTTTTGCATGAATTAAGAGTTCCAAAATGGATTTTTAATGTAATGTCTCCATTCATTAATTCAATATTATATTCACAGAAGATGGAAACTTAATTATGCTTGTAAAAAAGCATGTCACACTTGCAAATTTTGCTCACTGGTTATAAAGGAGGGAGAACTAATTTTTGGTCACTTTCTGCATGAATTTATGTGGCCTTTGGCCAGATGGGTGAAATAAATAAATAAATAAATAAATAACACTGAGAGCTAGTAACTTGCTGTTAGGTATTTTCATTAAATAATGCCCCAGAACTTCAAACTTCTTATGATCAGTCTGATTTAGGCTGCTGATAATAACCAATGCGTAAACTGCTGTAGCCAGAAGGGAAAAAAAAAACTTGGTTGCTTTCCCTTGGTCAAACGTAAGAAAAGATTTGCCAATGACATTTTTTCTCAGCAAGAGCCCCTGTGCTTTTTCTCATTATATGTCAAGAAGAAATTCAACTAATGTGGTTATCTCTGTAATATTAAAAAACCCCACAATTCTATGAATATTTAGCTTTTAGGGTCATTTCCTTCATTACTACTGTCGCGTCCACCCAGTTTCCCTTGTTTGTTCTCCCCAAACACAGATCCACTCTCTGGATGCGTTTACTCTCTTTCTGCCGCCACCAGTGGATCTATAGTCCACACTATACCCAATAGGTATCACAGACACGTGTTGTCAAAATATAACTGGTTTATTCAGGTTTGTAAATCACAGATGTGAATCACTGATGTTCTTTTATTACTGTTTAAGATCTCTCATTAAAGTACTTGAATTTGATTACATGTTTGCTTGTATATACTTTCACATTAACCACTTCAACAATCCTTGTCTATCTATCTGTTTCTTATTACTTTTAACTCTTTCCTATTCTCTCTAAAGCTCCAACTTTTCAATCTCTCTTTTTCCCCTTCAATTCTCCTCTCTAACTGTCTCTAACTGTCTAACTGTCTTCTTGATCCCGCCCCTCCTGTCCTATCATAGGCTCCTGCACTTGAGCTCCACATGATGGACAGGAGTGACGTGGGCATTCCGCCACAACTACAGCTAGCCAAGGCTAGAGAAACATGGGTGTAGCGATCACCCTGCCTTTGCATATGTATGAGGGTATTTGCATGCACCAATGGGAGTTGTTGGGAGGCGGAGCCAGAGAAACTAGAAGGGAGGGGTGAGGCAGATAGTCAAGAGAGTCTGAAGTGAGAAGTCAGAGAGTCAGAGAGGAGAGTTAGTGAGTGAGGAGTTAAGGGAGGCAGTTGAGAGTATGGAATTTAGAGAGAGTTAAATGTGGAATAAGTTAGTACGAATCTACTGAATATTTTAAAGTCTTTTAGGAACCTATTTATGTGAACCGTATCCAATAAACCTGTTTTGTTAAAATTTACACACAGCATAGACCTCAACCTTTCTAAGTAAATATTGTTGACAGAGATCAACTGGTGGCAGCGTAAAAGGGAACGTGGCACAGGCCTTAGGTTAGTGAAATAATTTGGGGACACGCAAGTGGCACATCACAATAGGTAACCACCAGGAGTTGTTGTACAGAAGTGGCAAAGCCAACAGCCATGTGAATTCTACATATTTTCTCTTGCACTCCAACTAGAGCAGCTATGAGACATATAGTATCTTAGAAAGTAGCATACAGATAGGAAACCATCCTAACCTTTCATCTCCCATAGTAATCTGAGAAACTGTTGGGATTAGTTACATAACCTATGAGTATTATTTGTATAGTGAGGGGCAAAAATAAACTTGCATTCTTAATATTTCAAATGAGGTTACTAGATAGTTTTCAAACGTAGCATGACAGGGGCCATCATTGCTTTCTTTGATACCAGAGAAGAACAAGTTGGAGGTGCAGCAAAATGGCACAGCGTAGTGTTCCTGTTCGGGGTTCCAGGCAGCCATGTTTTCTTCCAAGATGCTTGACTTTCTCCTGCCTACCATGTTCATCCTCCACCCATCCACAACAAACACTTAAACCTCATTTGGAAGCTTTTCAGAGTGTTTTACTGCTGGGTATTGCAACTGTTGTTTGCTCCCTTGTGGTCCCCCCCCCCCCACTACAGGTTATTTTCATTGGTCTTGCTTTTTTTGGCCCCATTTGAGCTACAATTCAGTTTGTGGACTTTGCTTTTACAGTGGTGGATATACATATCTCTACCTTTTCTGTTTCTGTTTTTTTTTTTTTTTTCAAAAAAGGGGGGCAGGAGCAACAGAGATGTGGCCTGCCAGATATGAGCGCGCTGCAGCTTCCATGATCCCATACCATTGAGCACGCTGGCCAAAGCTGATGAGATTTTGAAATCTAATAGTACCTGGAGGGCCATAAGCTGTATCTTCCTTTTTAAAAACATATTTCAATAATGTGCTATGATGAGTTTCAGACTGTACTAGTATTCTTCTCTGCTACCCTTCCTGTAGAGTTTCTATAGTACAAACATTGTATTCTATAACATCAAATGATAATGAATCTTATGGAGACAGGGTGCAAAAAGTCTAGTGTTACCTTTCATCTTAATTATCCATGAAACATTTCACTTTTGTAAAAGAACAGTTTGTGGGAGGGAAGAATGTAATGTAACAGAAAAGATGCTTCCTGAAAATTATATCTAAGGTTGGCAGATTTTAAAAAAAATATAATACTTCATCCCACCAATCCAGCTCTAATAACCAAGGGATATGCTTGCCCTTGTCAGTCTTTGCCTGACTGCCCAATTTTTTGACAAGCACTTGCAAACCAATAGTAATAAAAACCGTAACACTATAGTTTTTCTCTCTATTGAGAACTATGCCTTGTGAATGGCAGCTGCAGTCTTAATTACTGTGTTTTTTTCTGGGCTTAGAATTTATAGGTCCCTTTGCTGAGGCCTTCCTTTCTATACTGTGGAAAGCCACTGCATGATTTCAATGGTCTATTTCAAAATGGCTGTTTGTCAAGCAATGTGTGACTGCCTTTCATTCTGTTTATATTCCCCTAGTGGCACACCGCTTGGTGACAACACAAAAGAGAACTGTGATTAGAAGTAAAATACCCAATTAAGAAAAAAGGTTAAAGCCAAGTAGAAACTAATAAACAAAGCTGAGAACATAGGATCATCAAGGTCACTCTTGAAAGGAATCCTGGAGAAGCCCAATGACAAAGACAGTTTTCTCAACCTAATGAAAACATTTATGAATAAGCAGAGGGAGATGGCTATCATGAATCAGCTAAAGGCAAGAGAAAACAATATGTGCGCTTGCCTGCATCTGAAAATAGAGCTCTAGCACAATGCACTGAAATAAATTTCCTGGATTCTAGGAGGAAGGTTGTACTCTACAACCACAGTTCATACAACTGCTTTATGGGATAAGGTGGGGATCAAAACTTTGCTTTTTTAGTTCTTCTTCTTCCGCTCAAATTATGATCTGGATCCAAAGGACTTTGCAATAAGTGCCTTGTACCCAAGTGAAGTCTGGACCTATCTGCTTGAACCCAGTCATACCGCCACTTCCTATGCCACATAGCTAGCTGATGGATTTATGATGTGAAATGAAAAACTACTATTCGAAACACAGGGCAGTGGAAAGAGAAGCAAACACCCCAATTGGGTACCATCAAATTCTGAGCTCACCTAATGCAGCTTTTCAGATCTCACCCTATGTGCATATAAATCTATGCACAGCTATAAGGAGGAATAGAATTTCTCTCAAACATCTGACTCTGCCCCATCCGTTCAGACTAGTGGTGCAGATTCCCAAGTCTACACATTTATGCATTTTCTTTCAGTTCTAAGATTTGCTGTGTGATGTCTTTAGTGCACTTCAATACTGCCAGGCAGACACACACACACACACACACACAGAGAGAGAGAGAGAGAGAGAGAGAGAGAGAAACATGCTCACGCACATATATATTTTATGTAATGCTGATGACCTGGTTTTTGGCATAAAAGGCCTCCAAAGTGACTTTAAGCAAACATTAAAATATAATTCAACATAAAATGATTATAAGCAACATAAAAGAAACAATGGACCCCTATAAAAAAATTCAACAAACTAACAACCAAACAGCGGAGTCAACAAAACAGAGCAGAATGTCTAGTTTGCACTCAGATGGAGCTCTGGGCGGCGTTAACTGAAGAGACACCCCTAGTTGATTCCATGGTCTCTGCCCCACAAGGCAGCACAGCTCCAGCAGAGCCCCAGCTGAGGAGAAATGTGGGGAAAGAGGGAATACCTCCCTTCCATCTCCCCAACCTTCACCCCAACATTTTCTCCTTGTGCTGCCACTGTCTGCTGCTGCTGTTGCCACTGCCTCCTTAAACAAGCAATCCAAAGACCTGTGTGGCTCCTTCTCATAGGAAAATAAACATCTTCAGTGTGAACAGAAGGATCACTCATGTGAGGGATAAAATAGATTGTACTAAAGATAAGAACCTTTTCAGCCCAGAGCAGACTGCTCCAAATCCTCCTGTCTGGACAGGCTCTTTGTTTTCAGAAATGTTCTCTTCTCTCATATAAATTGGATCGCAACTGTTATGACTGCTACAACAGTTAGACTGTTCTTGAAATCCTGTGCCATGAATCCTGTTTAGGCAACTAGTATTAAAGGCTTGTGTCACCATCAGAAGCACAATATAATGTAGAGGTATTGCACAGGCAGAGGTGCACAACAGGATTTCAGCCAATATGCTTCATATATCAAAAAGTGTCAAAACCAAGGGTGTTTCGTTACCAATATACAAACAGGATTTCCAGATATGTTCTTGTGTATAATGGGTTAGATCATTGGTCCATATAGCTCATTCCAGTTGACACACTACCTGGCAACAGCTCTGTAGGGTTTTTGGTCTTTTTCTAGCCCTATCAGGAGAAAAAAAAACCTTGGCTTGAACCATGGGACCAAGGCAGCTCTGATAGCTCTGCTCGATGACTTGCTAAGGGAGACTGACCAGGGGAATGAGACCCTGTTGGTCCTCCTGGTTTTCTAATCAGCCATTGATGCCGTCAACCACGATACCCTCCTGGACAGCCTATTGAGTTTAGGGATTGGTGGTTCAGTGTTACTCTGGCTCCAGTCCTTTCTCAATGGCTGTATCCAGAGGGTGCAGCTTGGGGATGGTGTCTCGACTCCATGGCTTCTTCCTTCTGGAGTCTCACTGGAGTTGATCACCTCCCCCATTCTCTTTAACATCTATATAAGGCCATTGGGGGAGGTCATCTGGAGATTTGGAGTTAACTGTCATCAATAGGCTGATGATCTATAACTCTATATCTCCTTTTCATAATCATCAGTGGAAGCTGTACAGCCCCTGGAGTGGTGCTTGACCTCGATTATGGACTGGATGAGAGCTAACAGATTGACACTGAATCCTGACAAGATGGAGATCTTGCTGTTGGGGGGCTGTTCGGGTTAGGATATATCTTGCCTGGTCCTGATGGGGGTCACATTCCCCCTAAAAGACCAGGTCCACAATCTAGGTGTGCTTCTGGACCTGTCTCTCTCTATGGAGAAGCAAATTTCTGCCATGGGCAGGTCTGCCTTTTTCTGTCACTCACAGATTGCACACTTGTGGCCCTTTCTGGACAGGAAATCCCTAACCACACTGATCCATGTGTTGGTTGTCTTTAGGACTGATTACTGCAATGCTCTCTACATGGGGTGGCCTTTGAAGACAATGTGGAAACTACAACAGGTGCAAAATTTGGTGTCTCGGTTAGTGCCGTGAGCTTGGCAATACAATCACATTTCCTCGATCTTGGCATACCTGCATTGGCTTCCTATTTGCTTCTGTGTCTAATTCAAAGTGCTATTACTAACTTATAAGGCCCTTAACAGTTTGAGACACAACTACTTGTCAGAGTGGCTCACCCTAAAATTGTCTACCCAAGCCACCCATTCTAACTAAGCTTTGTGGTTGTGAGTGGTCAACCCAAGGGAGGTCTGGAAAACAGCCACCAGGAACTGGGCTTTCTCTGTGGTGGCTACTCCACTATGGAACATGCTGCCTCT
This sequence comes from Intellagama lesueurii, assembly GCA_037013535.1. Taxonomy (NCBI): domain Eukaryota; kingdom Metazoa; phylum Chordata; class Lepidosauria; order Squamata; family Agamidae; genus Intellagama; species Intellagama lesueurii. The sequence goes on along the minus strand of JBAJHW010000003.1, from coordinate 48,227,519 downwards.
TGATATACTCCAGCCTCCCTCCTTTCTGACCTTCAGGAAGCATGTGAAATCTGAGCTTTTCAAACAATCCTTTAAGAATACACTCCCCTCATGACACTCTTGACAACCCATGTGCTTGAATTTGAATTTGTTTGCTGTTGCCTCTGGATTTTCTCTCTCTCTCTCTTTTTGGCTGATGGTTATAATTTGTGCAATTTTTGTTTGATGTGGGTATGTTAGCCACCCAGAGAAGTGGTTTGCCACTAAATGGGTGGGATATAAATGCAACAAGAAAGCAAACAAACAAACAAACCTGAATCTTTCTGCATGCAAAGCAGAGGTTCTGCAGTGAGCTATGGCCCTCATCCATGACCAGTACATAAGCTCCGGCTGCATTTTCCATCAGACCTGGGGCCCTTATAAAGCCAGTTCCCCCAGAGCATCCAGGCAACAGCACCCTGGGACACTGTACCGTGGCATTTGGGGTGGGGGCACATGCTCCATAAGTCTCTGCTATTGGGTAGGGCATGCAAGGCTTAGATGTTTGTTTGCATCCCCCATTGGATTGCTGTGTACATGTAGTTTTTGCCAAGAAGTATTACTGTTACAGCCTTCCTTTTCTGTTTTATTTATTCATCTGTCTTACCTCCTTCTTTCATATTCTGGTATATTTGTCTTTTCATTCTCATGATCTATGTAGCTTTTTGCTGCTCTCTGCTTTTGTAAAAATAAGTAAAAATCTAACAACCTATAACCTTTCAGGTATAACTCTGTGCTTAAGAAGGTTATGTTTCACAACTCAAAGAAAGCCAGGCACCCCTTCTGATACAAGCTGATATAAATCTTCTGATACAAAGCTATATTATTTCTCTTCTCCTTCTCCCCCCCCCCCCATCTCTCTCACACACATATACACAGACACACTTTATATATGGCTGTATACAGGGTTGCAGTGGAGCTTCCCTCCTCCCCTCCCCTCTGTAGCCCTTGAAATAACTGTATTGGGCTACCAAGGTGGTGAGAGCCAGTTTTGGTAGTATGCAGAAGAACTGCAGTGGGCAAGGAGGACTTAGCCATTCTTCGTTTTTCTATACTGAGCTATTGTGCCAGCAGAAATTCTGTATTTCTATCTCTGTCTCCCCCCCTCCCCCCACCTTTCCACTGTAGAGTAAAATACAATTGGAAAAAAAATTAAAATGTATGTATGGTACATTCTTCTGTGCCCAGTATTATTTTCACTATTTAGTTTTAAGATACTGTATTTGGTTAGTTTATTTTTATTTTATTCAGTATTGCACTGTTTGATATTTTATTATGCTTTTACCTAGGGATCCAACTTGCTCTTTGTGACTTGCTATTGTTTTTGCTATACTTATTGTCATAATATGATATGTTGAGAGTGATTTTGGCTATATTAGGCATACAAATAAACTCATTAGGATGATAAAAGTAAGGTGCATAGAAGCAAAACAACAACAACCACCACCACATAATTTCCACGTACAATCACTGATACTTAACAAGCCGAAGCCTGCTGCGACAAAATATCTAAATGAATACCTAACAGGAATGTAAAAGAATGTCAGAATTTTTTTTCCTACTCTTTGTCAGTTTGAAAAAGTAAAGTGACTCTCTAAAACATTCTGCATCTTCTGTGTGAGAACATATGACAGTACTGTCAGCAAAAGTAACTGAAAATAGTTTCATAGTTTCACTATGGCAAAAATTATTTTATGCTCCAAACAATTCACAATCATCTTATGTACTATATTCAGGTTTGTGCAGTGGTCTGTAATATGGAAAATAAGGAGAAATCAATATACTAAGCCTTCCAGATTTTCATTAAAGCAGATAATAGTTCCAAAATTGCTATGTTTTTATGTTTCCATTAACTAAGTCATCGAAGGATTCTCAGCTTTATCTGTCAGAGAGCATTGATTTCATTCTGTTCTTTGTCACAAGCTAAGTATTAGACCAAGCTAAAAATGAGGAATTTGAGCAGCAACAGAAAATTGGGACAGTGTTTGGTTATGTCCATGATGCTATTTAGCTATATGTCATGACATATGAGTATCTCCTAGCCCTTTTGTATCTGTTCTCCCTTTACTTTCTCCTTACTGACTTTTCCTTTATTTCCTCTTGACAGCTTGGAATAAGCCATATTTAAGTAAAGTGTGTAGTAGCAAGAATAATGACTCATACAGAGTGTCCACGTAGCTTGTTTTACAGAGGACAGCCCTTTATTTGAAGGCCTGCCAAAGTACAGACCTCTCTTTGAAAATGCCTTCTGTTGGAAAGTTTGTACAAATCCAATTAAAATTTAAAAACCCATTAAAAAAGAAGTAGAAGATGACTTGAAGTTGCCCATTAGCATTTAGCACGTGGACCACAGACTAAATAGGTACGCGGTTCACCTACATTCTTCCTCTATTTCATTTGCAGGAATTATTTCTAAATGCGCATATATACACATAAGCACATGTAAATTTTAAATGCATGTTCTCTTTTTAGTAATGTGACTGGCCATCCTCTGCTGATGCCTTGTAGCTGTAACATACATATGCCTAGTGGATGAACTAGCTAGTTTTGTTGATGTTCATTTTGTTCTTGCTTTAGATCAGCACATTAATCAAGAAAAAATAATGGGGTTCTGGTTCAATTGTAGAGGCTACATGGGTACGACAGCCTCCTCCTGTTTAATCTGTTGTGTTTATATGGTAAATTCAATTATGGAAGTGGAAGGACTAGTTCACACCACCCATTGTGCAGAGGCTTAGCAGATGAACCAAACAATTGAATAGAGATATTCAATTCTTAAAAGAAAAACCCTCCAGTTTATGAATGTTTCTGGATCCACAATTCAGAATGCTAGGAAATGGCCCAATATTGCTGTACAATATCATGCCCACATTGCCAGCAGGGAAAAGGATGCCAAGCTTTACATAGCAAAGGGCAGCCTGAATGTTGACAACACCAATGGCAGCTGTCAAGTTGGTCTACAATATAGATCTCACTACCATTCGCAAAGTGACTCTAAGAAAGCAAAAATCTCAGAAGCTGACTCCTTTTTTCATCAGTTACCCTATCCTCACCCAAACACAAAGCTGTTTTTTGACAAGTGCAAATGTTAGTGAAAACAAGAGGGTATCCTGTAGACCATCTAAACTGTTGTCATACCTCGAAACCCTTGGTCCAAACTTCCACAAATCTGGCACAGAGCAAGGGCAGAGTGTCTGCTGAAGTGCAATTTCAAAGTTATAATTTTTTTGTTTAGGCTGCCTCCATTTTAGAATTGCCTTATAGAATGCTAATTTGCTCTGCTGGCACAAGATCATTGCAGCGGTAACAATAGCCAATGTAACAGAGTATCTTACAAGCAGTATATTATTGGCAATAATTAACTAAAAGCCAAGAAATCAGTTGCTTCTTTAATATAGTGCAGCACTTCCTAAATGCTTTTGTAGTGTTTTGCTTCTGCTATTTCTTACATGTTTCAAGTTCCTTTCACTAGTAAAGTATGTGCCCTGGGTTCATTCCCTGGCATCACAAGCAAACCTTGAGAAAGTTCCTTTTTTGGGCGACAGTTTCCATAGTGTCTGAGCCAGACAACTGGAATAGCTCTGGAGAAAGAGTAACTTTTTGATGCTTTGAATTTAAGGGCAAGAGTTTTCTCTCTCCCCCCCCCCCCCCTTCCAGGAAGCCTATCTAGACTGAAGTTTATTCCTTGTTGGTAATACTGAGTCCTAGTGCTTTGATGAAGAAAACAGAAACCAAGTTCATATGCAAGCATCTTGGTCAGCAGCAATGGACAGTTTATTACCAAGAAACAAGGACAGTTTGTTATCAAAGCAAACTAGATTCTGAAGAGAAGCAGTGAGGGTTTTGAAAAAAAAACTCTCAAGGAAACATCGAGCATAACAAGATATGGACTATACGAATTAAGCACGTCAATGAATGAAATTAGCACTTTGTATGAATGATTGCTCAGGCTTCCCAGCGGATGGTTATTTATTACGAAAGGAACTGTACATCTTATAAACATGTGTGTAGCCTTGAGACAGTCTTTTAGGCATCCCTGTGGCTGTATATATTTTTGAATCAATGTGGTTTGGATTTCAATTAAGGTGGTTTGGATATCACAAATACTTATTTTGTATAGATGACTGATATTCTATAACATGTATGTATAAAAGCATATAAGTAAATTGTTTGTGAGTGTTTGTGTTTAGTAAGAAAACACAGGTTTTGTTTATATTATTAGGCTTTCAGTGCATCGTGTTTCTCTTGTTTCTTGGGTATTGTGGGTCTAATCGATATGAGGTAATCCCATCTTCACAGGCAAAGTTTGTGCCATTTCTGCAGACTGGCTAAATTTTGCTGTTGCTGGTGTCCTATGATTTCATTACCTCACTTCAGCATTGCAGTTGTTGAATATGCCATTTGGAGCTTAGTCACTGGTGGATGTATCCAATTACCAAAGTGCCCATCTGCTGTCTAGACTCATTTGTATGCCCCCTGTTTACATATGCATCAAAGACTTAAATCCAGGCCTATTTCATTTTACACATAGCTTTTCCAACCCAAACCAAAAATTGACATTTTTTTTACCTTCCTAGTTAGTGTCTGTTTTCTAGGACATTCATAACGGGGAGTGAAGGACCTCTTCTTCCTTTAGGGAAAAGATTATTGTAGAATGAAGAAGACATTTTAAATTAGGCAGAGACTCCTAGAACAGGAACCTGTTCTAGGAATAAAGTTGAAACATTTGAAGGTCTTTCCCTCTGCACAATATTTCAAGCTTTTGCTATTGGCCTTCCAGCTCTCTGAAATATAGTATAAAATGTACAGAATATGGCATATTTTCATTTTAATTGGTCTATCCTTTTTGCTGGTGACACGGCATCCAGGAAAAATCCTTGAAATATATTATTTTCAGCTCTTGCCTGCAAAATATTTCAGGGTATTGCACTCATTTTCCCTCAAATGCTCATTACCTAGTCTTGATTTCCCCTTCTTGGATGCACACCTAAATGTGCTGAGGGGGTTTGAGTGAATCACAGAAGACAAGAGCAATGCTTTCAGGATCCTAGATCTGATTACAAGCCGGGACTCCTGGCAAGGTCACCCAAGGTGGAATGTTCACAGCTAAGGCACCAGATGATGTATCCAACCTCTTCAGGAATAACAGTCAATCAGCAGAAGAGAATGGACAGTTCCAATAGTGATGGGGACAGGGAAACTTCTGAAAGGCAGATACTGGACAGCAGTGGTAGCTGAAGGTGATGATGTGGAGGATCCTTTACAGACAACAGCAGCAACACTCAAGCTAGCTTTTGTTAGTACTGTGCAGAAGGCAGCAATGGTAAACCACCATAAGGCCATTACTTTAATTTCTCATGCAAGCAAAGTGATGCTCAAGGTGTTACCTTATATGGAGTGACAATTCCCCTATGTTCAAGCTGGATTCTGAGAAGGAAGAGGCACTCGAGCCCATATTGCAAATATCTGCTGGACACTGGAGTATACCAAAGAATTTCAGAAAAAGATCAGTCTATGTTTTGTAGACCACAGCAAAGCCTTTGACTATGTGGATCATGAGAAGCTATAGATTATTCTGAAAGAAATAGGTGTGCCTCAGTACTTGATTGTCCTGATGTGTAAAATGTATTATGGACAAGCAGCTACTGTTAGGACAGAATATGGAGAGACAGAATGGTTTTCTATAGGTAAAAGTGTCAAACAAGGATGCATTTTATCTTCTTGTCTGTTCAATCGATACACAGAACATATCATATAGAAAGCTAGCCTAGATTCTGAAAAAGGAACATCCAACTTATGGTGATGACTTGACAGCACGTAACAAGAACAATGGTCTTGATGTAGCAGAGGTGTGTTTTTTTTAAAAGCACAATAAAGCATTCTTGTTGATTATGCACAATAAGCAGTTAAAAGCACTGAGAGTTTCTGTTTTATGTGAATTACACATTCTGTTCTTGTATTTCTTGACACCAGTGAGAACATCAATTCTCCCTGACCCAATAGGGTAAACTAATGATGACCAGAGACCATCACTTCTGCTTTTCCATATCGTGGTTTAATAAAAAGTGGTGCAGGGTTAGGGTTTTTGACCAAATACATTACCATAACTGTGTTTTTTTAAAAAAATATATCCTGATGAGAAAAAATGATGAGATTTCTTGGAACTCTTTTGTCCTGGTTGATGTGTCTTTCTTTGTGTGCGTGTTGTCTTTCTTTTTGTTTGTTTCTTTACAGAAAAGAACTCTGCATAGCAAGTGGCTGTAATTTAGAGACAGAGGTCAGAATCCTATTATCTTACCTAAATGCATAAGGAAAATTCACACTGTCATTTCCTGCATTCTCCTTCAGCTACTGGTTGCATAAACAATTGGATACCGAATTCCTGTCACATTCCTGACAGCATAACAATTGATAAGCCAGAGGGGAAGACTGCTTATGTAATTGCCCTGACACACACAGATTGCCTCAGTAGAATTCTGGCCATTGTTTACAACTGTACGGATGACCAGTTCATAGAATGCTTATACTGTGGGCCCAGTTCGGTGTAAATGCTGCAACAAAATGTGGCTTTGTGAGACTAAAATACAACATGCTAGTCCTTAAGGGCTAAACTTGAAAACATTTTGGATGGGGCTTTCAGAAGTTAACGAATTGCTTCAGGAGTTGTGCTACAAGTCATTTTTTTGTATAAAGACAGGTTGCCAAGGCATCAGCAATTGTCTGAAATGGAATGTGTGTTGGCAGGCAACAAAGGCTCCCTATCAAAGGGAAAGTAGATAAATTCATGGATTAAACATCTATCTCTAGCTGTCAGGCATAACACCTAAAGGACTGTCCATGTTTAAATGAAGCATAACCTTGAATCAGAGCTTACATCTTGGAAATATTAGATTTTTGGATTGTAACTGCTAGTATTTTCCAATTAGTATCTTGCTTTCTTAGTCCCCAATTAAGGGGGAAAGCCAGCATATAAACAAAAAAATATGGTCACTGGAGAAAAATATATACTGGTCAAACTGGACCAGGAGAGTATGTACATATTATGTTCACATGGCCAGCACCAGTTGTGGTATAGCAGTTAGAATGTGCTACCAGAATTGAGGAGGTTGAGGTCCAATGTCCATTCCATCATGAAGCTTGTGGGGTGACTTTGGCCAAGTTGCTACTTTGCAATCTATCTCACAGGACTCTCACAAAGCTAAAAGGGAACCAAGTATGCTGCCCTGAGCTGCCTGGAAGACAGACAGAATATTAACATTGTGCATAAATTTCTAACAACATCTTAATACAGTGGTGCTCTAAACACTTATATTATCTATCCTACCGCCTTGCTTTTTTCATTTTAGTTATTATTAGTTAAATTCTGTTGATATGTTTATTCTTAATTCTGATTTATATTATTATGTTTTGTTTTAATTGTTGCTAATGATATGTGGTTGAACTGTGTAAACCACCCAGAGTGGCCTTGGTAGCCAGATGGGCGGTATAAAAATAAAATAAAATGAAATAAAATAAAATAATAATCATATTGAAATCAGGCAATGAAGACAGAAAATGTGACATTCCTATTTGGGTGTTCAAGAACTGAGTAGCATAATTCTGTTAGGATGAGGAGCACGCTAATCCTGTCCTGGTTTCCTGTGGACTGCTCTCCATTTCTCTCATTTTGCAATAAATCTACAAACTGGCAAAATTCATTGTGCTAATGTTTTCTATACAGCAAAAACCAAAATTATTAAGCAGGCCCGGCAGGAGTTGACAAATCCTTCATGTCATTTGTTTCCTTTCCTTTCTGTTAAGAAGCAGACTTGGTGGAATTATTTGTTGTGAACATGATCACATCACCATGTTCCTGCTGAGAAAACAACAACCATGCCTCAAAATTGATGTCATTTTACTGATGGGGTATGATTGTAAAACATCAGAAGTGCATGAAAGAGTTCAGAGGCACAAAACATCATTACAGGTTCAGATTAGAGTGACTACAAAATAATTGAAAGCCTGACAGTACATTTGCTGAACTAGCAGCACTGGTTTCTCTTGTGTAGCTCAAAGAGCTCTATGTGTCTAGTATTTCTATAGCAGTGTTTCCCAACCTTTTTTGAGTGGTGACCCCCTTTTATCATAGCCAAGTAACCTGTGACTCCCCCGCCACATTTACATAAAAACACATTATTAATAGAGCAAAGAAAAGACATTAAAATAGATGTTTCAGAATATAATTCTAACCTAATACATTAACATTAATGTAATAATACATAATTACAGGGGAGGGGCTGTAAATCTGCCTCTACCAGATAAAATTTCAGAAGGAAAAAAACATCAACACACTTTGAGTTTAATTTACTTCCCTTCATATCATTCCCCTTTGTATACAGATCAAAGCTGGCTGGATAGCTCGGTGGTTTATGGATCTGGCTGCAGAGCCAGAGTTCAATTCCCCTTTTCCTCCAGGGAGGAAAAAAACAACAAAAACAGTCTGTGTGATACTGAGCAAGCTGCACAGTCCCAGGATGCCCTCAGAAGAAGGGAATGGTAAACCACTTCCGACTACTTTGTATCTAGGAAACCCATAAAATGGTTGCATAAGTCAAAATTGACATGACAGTACATGATGATGATTATTAGAAAGATGAAAGGTCTTTGAATCACAGCTTTTTCACCTCTACATGTGGCAAATATACAAGAGGTCAAGCCTTGCTCAGCATAACAACTTGGGCAACATATTCCTAATTCAGCCAGCAAGTCTTAAGAAAGTACATGGCGAGAGTTGGTGTTTTTTTTTTTTTTTTTTGATACCTAAGGAGTTGGACCTGTTTGATACCTAGGGAGAGGAAACACCAAGTATCAACATCATCCATTTCTGGGGTGGTTTTCAATTCAAACAAATACTCTGCTCATGTACTCCACACTAGAGATGGGCATGAACCACTAAACCAGTGGTTTGAGCTGGTTCATTTTTCAGCCGAATAGGTGTTTGGCACTTCCCAGCCCCACCTGCTCCGGTGGGTACCCACTTAGAGGCAGCACCCAGAGGAGGCAGGGCAGGGGAGCCAGAGCCCATCTCTACTCCACAATAGAAAATAATAGTGGAGAGAAGAGGCTTCCTCTCAGTTGCTGCTATGGCATTTTGTAAGGCTATTCAGGTCACTGCAGGACTGGGATATTAGTAGAGTCAGTGCAGGTGAGGTACTTAAAAACAAATCCTTTCTGCAGTATGTAGTATAAACCTGCCATTTAACTATTCCAATTACTGCCATTTCTCTGGCTAAGGCTTAACCAACACTGCAATTTGACCTTTCATCACATTTATGTACTGCTTTGAAGGATAGACATTTAAATGACAGCGTGAATTAATTTCAGGCTTCGGCAAAATCCTACAAATGGAAGAGCCAAAGCTATAAAGGATTTCTTGCTTGAATTTTCCTGCAGCATCCCTATGTGGTTTCCTGTAAGAATGGAATAGGTATGACCTTAATATAAGGACTGACCAAACCCTGGGAAAATAACTTTGATTGAACTCCAGCAAATCTCAGCACATGCTCACTGGTGGATTCTGGGAATCATAGTCCGAAAATGTTACTTTTTCAAACTGTGCAGCTGAGACACAGAGGGGGATAAGGCAAAGTTTCCTGCAGACCCCTTTAAACCTCCACAACAGTACTGGTGGTAACAAAAAGAGAGAGAGAAGGGCAGTGGCCCTCCTTGTTTTGGGTCTGTCTCAAGCCTATGCAAGCTCTGGCTTTGTGCACCACAGGCATGCATTTGAGGGCTGAAGAGGGAAATTCACCTTGCCTTCTTTTTTACAGCACATACTGTAGGAGATGCAGAAGATGGTACTGAGGATGACTTACATGGAAGATCTAGAGCTTCTATCTGACCGGGAGAGAGACATTTACAATTCAGTCCTAATGCAGTAGGAGATGAGGTAGCTATGGCTGCTCCTGCCTGTTTGCTCATCTTTATGATTGCCTGTTACTTTCTCATCTGTTCTGCCCTGATTGCGCTGGTTTCCATTCGAGGGGAAAGACAGTATCTGATCTACAAGAAGAGCCTTGGCTGGTTTGAATCCCACTCTATTAAGAATGCTGGAGTAGGGGAGGAACCGATTGCCCTGCAGGGGTTGCTGGACATCCGCTCCCATCTGCTCTTGCCAGCAAGACCAGTGGGCATGGTTCCAGGTTCATGGCAGGACCTGATAGGAGCTGGAGTCCAACAACATCTGAAAGGCCACACATTCCCTGCCCCTGATTCAGCTTCTGCCCAAGAGGAATAATAGGACTGCCAAGCTACCTTTACCAAACATTAATTAACATTAATTGTTGGAAGTCCCCTCCAAGCTAAATTTTAAGTAAAAGGACAGTGTAGTGCTGATGCTAGTATGGTTTTAGAAATAGCTTATTTCTCTCAAATCTCAGGAAAGAATTTTATTGTTTCATTTGGGTGTTTTCTCATATTGTGTCATGTTTACAAGGTGTAATGTTAGTTGAACTTGTTCTTTCTTGGAGGATAAACCTGCCAACACAGGTGGACTGGCCAATAAAAAATATGATTGTTTACTAGACAGGTACTCAACGGTGGATGTAGATTTCAGAGCCCTGGTACATTCTTTCATTAGAACACTAAGAATCTCCATAGATATTTTTTTAAAAAAACAACTTCTGCAAATTATAGCGTAAGTGTCCTGTGTTCCCCAGCTGTAATTTTAGATTTGCTGTGCTCATAAAAATGATTTGCAAATTATGTTGATTACACGCACCTGAAAGCCTGCAGAGCAAAATTGCATACTGTAGTTTGCTTCTTAGTACCATATAAGCTGTTCGTTCCTGTCAAGGTACTCTCCACCCTCACTAAGTGTTGTGTTAAATCGCTTATTTTTCAAAACAATCCTCCAAGCTTCTCATATCTAAATTACCATTTAAAAATTAAAAAGAAATGTAATCCTAGCAATCACATACTTTTATGTAATATATTAAGGTAAAGGTAAAGGTTCCCCTTGACATTTAGTCCAGTCGTGTCCGACTCTAGGGGGCGGTGCTCATCCCCGTTTCCAAGCCGTAGAGCCAGCGTTTGTCCGTAGACAGTTTCCGTGGTCACGTGGCCAGCGCGACTAGACACGGAACGCCGTTACCTTCCCACCGTGGTGGTACCTATTTATCTACTCGCATTTACATGCTTTCGAACTGCTAGGTTGGCAGGAGCTGGGACAGGCGACGGGAGCTCACTCCGTCGCGTGGATTTGATCTTACGACTGCTTGGTCTTCTGACCTTGCAGCACAGAGGCTTCTGCGGTTTAACCCACAGCGCCACCACGTCCCTATGTATGTAATATATTACCTGGCACAAAAACAAGATCATAAAAATGTGGGGGTGGGCAAAGCATAGCCTATAGACTACATGAATATGTGGTTTGCCCAGCATCCCGATCCTCAGCATCTCCCAGTTTTATATCAAAATAACTCACTTTAACATTTTTATGGGGAGGTAGAGTTGAAAGGGGGCAAAGGTGCTGACCTGCAAGAGCCAGAGTAAGGCATATGTGGGCCACAAGCCTTAGGAAACTGTCCATCCCTCCTGTAATTACACTTCATGTTAAGACCCTGGAGCTGGAATGTAATTCACTTTAAGGTTAGTTCCTCCAACGCTGCCCGCTCAAACAAGACTTCGTTTAAAGTTTTATCTCTCTTCCTGTCTCTTGATTTATACCCTGCTTTTCTTCTCAAACTGGGACCCAGAATGGGCCCACTATGGGGGGAAAAAGACAGAGAGAAATATACAGGTAGAGGTAAAACCATAGGAAGGCTGATTATGTCAAAACATGAGAGAACTAGCTACAATGTTAAAACACTATTGAATTAAAAAATATATTTTTCTAAAAAATTAAGAACAGCACCAAAATTAAAGTTTCTATACCCAACAGCCAAAGAATTGCCATTTACCTCACTTACACAAGCCTCCTGAACCCTGTTGCTTCCCAGATGGGTTGGCTATGCTGATTATTGGTGGTGAGAGTTTTAGTCCATGCCGGCTGGGTTGACACATGCTGTAATCCAAACCACATAGAAGGCACAGGTTGGGGGAAGTGCCCTCATTTTACTGGCACTGGGAATCTTTTTTCTCTAGCTTTCAGCTAACTCTCCATTCCCACCCATGGCTTAGCTATCCAACCTTCGTACTTCCACAGGGGAACATCTCCCACAGTTGTGGAACATTGCCTCATCGCAGAGAAACAATTTTCTGCAAATTGACACTCCAGAAAACTACAGGGTGTCCAAAGGGAGAAGATTTATCTGCCTTTCCAGGTAGAGGGGGAAGAAAGTATGATGAGGGATTTTTTTATCTATCTTTGTGTTTTCGTATGTGTTTTATTTTTAAAAAGAACCAAATTCTGCTCAAGTCAAAAGTCTGACCAAGTGGAGATGGTGCACAAGCACTTGCACATGCTAAATAAATAACTCCATTCCCTTCAGTCAATAACTAATCAATTATTTAATATGAAGGGTGAACACTTTCCAGTGCTACAAATGTGAGCAGTGAGGAGCCCATTCATGCGAGGGGAATGCTGAGGAGTTTATAGCCGGTTGAAAAAGTTCCAGGACTTTCGTTCAAAGATATTACCAGTCCAGCAGCACAGATGTTTCAAGCTATAAGTGGTTTGCCCAGTAGCTACATGTGCTAAATGGCTTTTAAAACTTTATTGGAGGGGAAGCCTTTGGGTTGAAAAAAAAAAAGGAGCCCACATAAAATCCTCCTTCGAATCTCTGTAAGGGGGAAACTAACATGAAAAGGAGAACTATTGACCAGAGTTGTAATCAAAATTCAGGTCTCCTGTCACAAAAGATGACCAATTCTCATAGATCATTTCCTCAAAGGAACAACAATCGGTTTACTAAATGAAAATGGCCTTACCTGAAAATATGCCTCAGCTTCAAAGAATAAAAAATAAAAATAAACATTTGACCAACAAAAAACACTTAATTGGAAAAATGAATTTACAACAGAGCCAGTTTCAGAAACATAGAAAGAATAACAATGAACATATTAGTATTTTTTCCTTGCCTCAATTTTCCTCTTACAACAAACCGCCCCACCATAATTGTTAATAGTAGAATAAAACATTGGAATAAAATGAAATTACAGAAATCAACCATTGCTTTTCTTAGACTACTGCTCTAGGGGCAGTAAATAAGACATTCCATTAGAAAGTATGCTACTTTTAATAATAAGCTGCTTCCTAGGTAGAAATAGTCATATAATGACTTTTTTTCCAAAATAAATGTTTATAATCCAGGTACAGTATAAGTTTTATTTAAACTTGAAGGATAAAAAATGAATAGTGTCCTTAACAAAGCACTTATCTGCTAATGTCTTTGGTCTGCAGCAAAATTTATGTTATTAGTTATCTTAGAATTCCAACATTCATTTAGTAAATCCTGTTATTTTATTTGCACTGAAACATTTGCTATAGCTCTCCTGGTTGAAGCTCCTTAAAAGAACACATATGACAGGCCTCTCCTGCAACAATTCTTCAGCTCAAGAGAATGTCAAATGAACTTCATTATATGAATAAACCCAGTTACTGACAGAGTTACTTTTGGACTATGTCTCCTAATGAGCCTGCTGGCTCTAGGACTCCAGAAACCATGGTCCAAGCAAGTAACAGGTTTAGACTCTAAGGTTTTGTACCAGTGCTGCAATGACATGCAACAAGAAGGCTCACAGATTGTCAGGCTTATGTTCATCCAAATGTCACAATGAGTTTCATATCACTGTATCAAAAGGTCAGGAGAAAGAGGAGGAGACAGGAGGTAGAGCCAGTGGGTTTACATTCATGGTTCTATCATGCCATTTGGAAAGAGAAACACACACAATCAATTTCACGCTGAGCCAATCATCCCTGGTACCAGCTAGGAATGGGTGAACCGGTGTACCCAGGTTTTAATGTCATCTCACACACAAGAATCAAGCTCTCTTCCTCCAGTTCAACTTGCCTTAAGGTTTGCGACCTTGCCTGAAAATGCCTAGTAATTTCCTGAAACACCAGTTTGTTTGTTTGTTTGTTTATTTATAAGATTTTTTTAGCCGCGCCATTACCAGTGGTCTCTGAGCAGCGTACAACAATATTAAAACATTTAAACCATTAAAAATAGGCAATATTATAATAATATCCTATATTAAAAACAATCATTAAAACTTTAATATTAATAAATCCTGCTGCTCATATGGCCAGCTAAAGAATACTATTTAATTAAAATGCTGGCTAAACAGAAAGGTCTTTGCCTGGCGCCAAAAAGCCAAAAGTGTTGGAGCCAGGCGGATCTCTATAGGGAGGGTGTTCCAAAGTTGGGGGGCAACAGCCAAGAAGGCCCTATTTTGGCATGCCATCCCCCTCACCTCTTTCAGGGATGGCACCTTCAGAAGGGCCTCTTGGCCTGATCTTAGTGTACGGGCAGGCTCGTATGGAAGAAGGCGGTCCTTTAGGTAACCAGGTCCTAAGCCATTTAGGGCTTTATATGTCAAAGTAAGCACTTTGAATTGAGCCTGAGCAGCAACCGGCAGCTAGTGTAAATTTTTCAGAACCGGCATGATATGAGTCCGTGCGGCGGCACCACTTACCATCCGCACAGCCTGGTTCTGTGCCAGTTGCAGTCACCGGACCGTCTTCAAAGGCTGCCGCACGTATAGCACATTGCAGTAGTCCAGTCTGGTTGTTACCAGTGCATGTGTGACTGTTGCCAGGCTCCGCTCATCCAGGTAAGGGCGAAGTTGATATATTCTCCGCAGCTGTAAGAAGGCACCCCTGGACACCAAGTCCACCTGGGCTTCCAAGGTCAGACCCGGGTCAAGGAGCACCCTCAAACTGTGGACCCTGTCCTTTAGGGGGAGTGTAACCCCGTTTAAGGCAGGGAAATGGCCCTTTAACCTATCTGGTGGAGCACCTACCAGCAGCACTTTCGACTTGTCTGGATTGAGCCTCAGTTTATTGACCCTCATCCAGTCCATTATCGAGTCCAGGCACGAGTTCAGAACGGCGACTGTCACAACTGGATTGGTAGAGAACGAGATGTAGAGCTGGGTGTCACCAGCATATTGCTGACTCCTCAGCCCAAACCTCCTAACGACCTCCCCCAGCGGTTTCATGTAGATATTGAATAGCATGGGGGACAGTATAGAGCCCTGAGGAACCCCATGACGCAACCGCCATGGATCAGAGCTACTGTCCCCCAGCACCACCTTCTGGACTCGATCAGCCAGGTAGGAGCGGAACCATCATAAAACGGTGCCTCCCATTCCCATCCCAGCCAATCTGTCCAGAAGGACACCATGGTCGATGGTGTTGACAGCCGCTGAGAGGTCCAGGAGAATCAACAAGGATGCATTCCCCCTGTCTTTCTCCCAGCAAAGGTTGTCAAACAGAGTGACCAAGGCAGTCTCCGTCCCATAACCCGGCCTGAAACCCAATTGAAATTGATCTAGATAATCCGTTTCATCCAGGAGAGCCTGGAGCTGCTCAGCCACCACACGTTCCAACACCTTGCCCAGAAAAGGGAGGTTCGCTACTGGTTGGAAGTTGATCACTAGACCTGGGTCCAGATTAGGTTTTTTTAGGAGTGGGCGAATCACTGCCTCCTTTAATTGGGCGGGGACCACTCCCTCTCTTAACAAGGAGTTGATGACCTCCAGGATCCAGGTGCGAACTCCCCTGGCAGATTCCTTTATTAGCCATGATGGGCAAGGGTCGAGTTGCATAGTGGTGGCTCGAACCTATCCAAGCACCCTGTCCACATCCTCAGGTCGTAACAACTGAAACTCATCCAATAAATTATGACATAAGTCCGGAGCACTGGACACAACCATAGGCTCTGCATCAACAGTGGAGTCCAACTCTTTGCTAATCTGAGGAATTTTTCCCTCAAAGTGTGTAACAAATTCATTGCAGCGAGCCACTGAGCAGTCCGGGACCTCCACTGAACCATTAGGCTGAAGAAGGTCCCGGACCACTCGAAATAGCTCTGCTGGACGACACGCCAAGGAAGCAATACGACTGGAGAAATGCTGGCATTTCGCCAGCCGTATCGCCACAGAGTAGGCAGGATAATGGGCTCTAAGCTGTGTTTGGTCATAGTCGCAGCGATATTTCCTCCATCTGTGCTCAAGCCGTCTCCCCAACCGCTTCATAGCCAGAAGCTCCTCTGTGTACCATGGAGCCATATAGGCTCTGCGGGCAGGGAGAGGGCGCCTAGGTGCGATTGTGTCAACCATGCTGGCAGGTCTCAGCAGTACAACTGCTGAGACCTGCCAGCACAGTTGACACGATTGCACCTAGTTGTACTGCTGAGACCTGCCCAATCTCTCCTAGAGGACTGTGGGTTATGGATCTGGACCAGAGTAAATGGTCCAGAAGATAAAAAAGAAATGACCTGGGACTCGAACTTTCCCCCCATCCCCACTACTGAAAACATATTCACACAATGTTGTACATGTCTGTTACAGAAGCTATGGTCTGAGCTTCTTTTTCACTGTAAGTTTAGCACACAGGCCTAGGAAGTATTTCTAATGAATTTTTTATCGTATTATAACTCTTTGATGAGGTATAAGCATTAGAGGATGAAGGAAAATTTATAGAGGTGAAGGATGAATAATATTGCCTTAGTTCCTTTTTGGTGATTTTTAATCCCTTTAGAGGTTAGGAAATATTCAGCAGTTTCTGAGTTGGCAAAAATGCTCATTAAGATGAAGAGGAGCACCAATACACAAGCTAGAAGTCTCTCTTTCAGGAGCATTTCTTTCTACAGCTTTGTTCAAGTTCCACAAACACATCATCTTATTTTCTTATAGAGTACATCAAATCAACACTGCCAAAGTTTCAAGGCCATCAGTCTGGGAATATTTGATGTTACAAAAAGAGTGTCACAAGTATAACTGTTTCAAAAAGTTAAAACAACAATTTGAACTTTTTGGCAATAATAGAGAAATCCTATCCTCATGATGGAATTGCTGCTTAGTTCTGATGAAATTGTGGGTCATAACTGAAACCTCTATAGTGTTTTAATTAGATATGGGCATGAAATGAACCATGAAGCAAAAAAACCCTCCCCATGAATTGGGCTGTTTTAGTGGTTTGTTTCAGGTGGTTCAGTGAAACACGCCTGCCCAGAACGAAACGAAAAGCCGAACTATTATCGTCATTGGTGATTCATATGTGTGCTATAACGTGGACATCCCAAAGCCAATCTTCACTAAACATGGAGGGAGTGGGGAGGAGAGTTGGCCCAAAGGTCAGTCAACGTTTGGTAAATATTGGATTCAGGATATATGAGTTATAGCTGCCCAAAGCAGGTCCCCCCCCCCCCCAGGAAAGTGCTTTTTAGCCAGCTGCTAAAGAACACTTTCCTGGGAGAACCTGCTCTGAGGAGGGCTATAACTCATATGTCCCAAATCCAGTGTTTACCAAACTTGGAGGGACTAGGGACAGCTAAAGGCTCTCTGTGAGTTTGGCATCTCTAACTCATGTGGAGGCTGTTCTACCACTCTGGGAAGTCCCAAATCACATGAACCACAAAAGGTTCATTTTATTGGAAAGTTGGTGAAAGTTTGTGGTTCTCATTTTGAGCAGGTTCTTAGTTTGTGAATAGTGATGAACCATGAACCATCACAAACTGCCATTTTCCTGGTTCATGCCCATCTCTAGTTTTGATTATTGCAGGTTTCTCAACCCTCCAGAAAGGTTTTAAAACTGCACCAAACATGGAAGAGATGGGGACATCTCCCATCTCTTGTCTGCTAGTGAAAATAGTAGAAGTGCACCACTGGATGTTTATTTTAAAATGATGCTGTATTTTCTGGTGGCTTTGAAGTGGTTGTAAGTGGCATTTATATTGGTCCAGTATTGTTATTTTGTAAATGGCCTAGAATAGTGCTTTGCACTAACAGGGTGGTATATAAATCTAATAAATAAATTAAAAAATATATTTTTTGCTATGGGTAGAGTTACGATAGTACATTTTATTTTCTAATAATGATTTATGTAATGCATCTAATTAAATGAATACATTATTATTATACAGTAATTATATAATAATGATTATAATGTATTCATTTAATATTAGTTTGTTAGTTTTGTAATTGTATTTCAGATTTTATGGAAGTTGTCCCATTGTCTTAAAAAATAGCCTATTAATATTTTAGATAGTGACCAGAATCCAGTTTGTGGCTGTGTAACATAAACGTTTTGAAGGTATAACTTTGCTGGGTGTAACACACAGGCAATGCAGATTGTACAGTTTGATTGTACACTTGGTCACGCAGTTCCTATCACAGCTGAAGTGCTTCATGGATAGCACTTCTGCCTTGAAGCTATTACAGCTATTACGGGGTTAATGTTGAGTCACACCCACAAACCTACAGAAAAGGATTCTGGCCTTTAAATAAACAAAGTAAGAATTGTTCATCAAGTATCAGTATTAACAAATAACTGTTTTTAATGAATTATTTTGTTGTGTTTATGTTTGAGCATTGTTTTATTATATATATGAGTTGATTCAGCTACTCTGAATTTAAGAAAAATGAAAAGTGGTATTTTAAATTAAGTTGATATAAAAACAGTTTTAAATAAAAGAAGTGGATGCAATTGGTTGAAAACCTGTTCATGTAAGTTCAACAGCATAAGGCTGATGATGTCATCAGCTGAGGCAATATTTTGAAAATTAATTATTTTCCCCTCATATCACAAAGCCTCTGGAATATGTAGTAATCTCTTTCATTGCTGGGAACCACAGGGGAGCAATGAAGAACAGAAAGGGAAAGGTTTTAATTACTGAAAATTGCTGCCCCTGGTAAAGTTATGCTGGTGGTGACAGTTTTCAGTATTTAAAGACATGTCCGCAAATCCTTTGGCCGTCACAGGTTCTTGATAGCAAAAAAAGATTACTCAGGACTCTTAAGTGCTTTGTAATAGGAGGGTGAGATGTTTAATTTTCAAAAAAATTGCCCTGACTGATGACATAATCTGCCTTATGCTATGGAATTTACAGAAATGGATCTCAGCTATTTTCAGCTGTTGAATGTAATATTGACTTGACTATTAAAGTAAAATACAAATAATAAACATTTACAAGGAGAACTCTGAGGAGGTTTTCAGGTTGCAAATTCATTTCGATCCTTGTATCATCACAAGGAGGAAAAAGTCATATTTAGGTCTGAAACTCTCACTCTAATAAGTGTTTGAATTCAAGGCAACATGGCCTCTTTCAAGTTTCAGTCAGGATTGGTTTGAAGAGATGGCCATAGAAACCTAGAATATGTACATTTTGTGAAGATACATCTGGAAGCAAAGAATCCTGATTTGTCAGACAGGACATTTTTGAGCTAATAAACAATTTGCTATTCTGACAGATAGAAGCAAAATATCTCTGCATCAGTGTGCTAATTCTGCAAACCAATCTACAATGCTGTTTGAATTAATCCATTTTTCTTTATCCTAGTCCTTTATTGCCACTGTGGCAAAACTACACCATCTGTCCTTGTCTAAACTATTTCGTAAATATGTCTTCATTCTTTTCACGACACCAAATAATTCTTCAGATAAA
The DNA here is from genome assembly GCA_037013535.1 of Intellagama lesueurii. Taxonomy (NCBI): domain Eukaryota; kingdom Metazoa; phylum Chordata; class Lepidosauria; order Squamata; family Agamidae; genus Intellagama; species Intellagama lesueurii. Next base: position 48,207,912 of record JBAJHW010000003.1, on the reverse strand, counting down.
CACATGCCTTTGAAAAAGACACTGGGATCTAAATTGATGAATTCCAGCAAATATCAAACAATTTTCTAAAGGTCTTATTTGCTGGCATCAGAGATGCTTTACGTTCCTTGAAAACTGGAAAACAGTGACAATACACTACTATCAAGCTTTCAAAAATCATTTGTAAATTACTGAAAGACACACACTGCTCTGTTCAGTCACTACCTTCTGCAGAAAAAGAATACACGTGTTGCTGTAAGAATCTATAGGATATTTAATATCGCATCCTTGAAATACAAAAACTACAAAAATAGCTTAGATAAAGCTAAAGCGGTTTTGAACGGCCTGCCTGTGTGTTACTCACTGTACTTGCTGTTGCACAGAAGTATTAATTGGAAAAGGGTGGAAATTGTGAAGAATAATGTATCCTTGTGCACTTTGTGACTCAGCTGATGAAAGTGTATTTTGTATTCATCCAGGTATAAATCTTGGACAGAGCAGTACTAATGCACCAAAACAATCCTGTTCAATTTAATGTTTCATACTGAGATTGATTTAATCTAGTCCTCTAGTGTGCTAGCACATGATATCAACATCATAAACTCTTCTGTTTTAGCAGTATTACTTTGTTTCTTCAATGATTCTATATGGATTTTCTTCTGGCAATAAATGAACAAGAAAATGTAATGACTATATAAAACTTAGTACCTCTGTCTCTTTGATGCTCTTGCATATACACCCATTTTTTCTATTTTGTTTGCTTGTTTGTTTGTCTGTTTGTTTTTTTCTCTCACTCTCTCACTCTTTCCTTCTGCCTTGACAAATCTGTTTTTGCTCCTTCCCAAAGCAGATTCTCTCCCATTCAGTGATCCTTTCAAGGATCCACATTTCTTTCTAATATTTCTCTACTGTGCTAAACTTGAAGACAGCATGATCCTTTAAACACGATTTGGGCAACAAACATCATATAATTAAGCAGCTCAGCCAACAACATGTCAGCCCTTATACTTGCCAAGTTGAAACATTTCTGCATTGGCAGCTGTGTCAGTTTGTCAAAATCTTAACTTCTAGTCAATAAAGATGTCTGATTTCCCAAGATTGTGGCAGAATATTGGTGGTGCAAGTTGGATCAGGTCCTAAACATTCTTTATTTTAGAATATTTTAACTGAGGTGTGTCAATACCTCTTGATCCAACCTGTATGCAAATATTTATTGTACAGATTGGGCCAACCCACTCAGAGCTGTTTGGAGATGATCTGAACCAATTTTGTTCTTGGGTACGTGTGGTTACATAGTACAATCAATAGTGGGAATGTGATGGATCTTAGGAGAAGGAAAACTCCGACTTCAAACCCCCACTGAGGCGCCGCCATCATCGTCCATGCCATGAGGGAGCAGGCCGGGTAGGTGGGGCTCGTCAGCCTTGGAAGGCAGCCCATCTAGGAGAAGGAAAACTCCGACTTCAAACCCCCACTGAGGCGCCGCCATCGTCATCCATGCCATGAGGGAGCAGGCCGGGTAGGTGGGGCTCGTCAGCCTTGGGAGGCAGCCCATCTAGGAGAAGGAAAACTCCAATTTCAAACCTCCACTGCCTTGTGGCTATATCCACTGATGGAAAAGGCTTCAGGAGTCAACCTCGAGGCAAAATCCGGAGCCGGAGTCCCGGAGGCAGTTCGTGTCGTTCTGGCAACTCCTGCGACGTCGCTAGAACCAGTTGTATTGGCTCTTGCCTTTCCATTGGACTATTTCAGCGACGTGGAGAGGGGGGATTTGCTGCTTGGGTAACAGCCTGTCCTCCATATTATTTTACCCAGGCTTTGTGCCCTGGAGAGGACACTCCAGCTTCGCATACAGTGTCGAAACACTAGACGCTGTTCCAAGTCCTCCATACAGAGCACATTACCATAGTCTCTCGAGACTGAAGGATGCCTATGATGGATCTTAAACAGAGGGTTCAGTGTGCTTACATCTCAGATAGTAAGGCACCTTTCCTAGGATGGGGGTGAATTGCTTTCAAAGTAGCATTTTACACCAACAAAGGAATAATCTGTCAGACTTCTCTAAGTGGCAAAGTGTCAACAGTGCTTGGAAGAGCATCTAGAGATGAACGTGCTTTATAGGTGATTCTCCAAATCAACACCCTAGCTTCCAGAAATAAGCCCAGATGAGACGTCAAAAGGAATATTGTTCCCAGTAATGTCAAAATGTAGCAAATGTCTTGCATTAACTGAAAGGCTAATTTGAACAGAGAGATGATCTGGTCCTCTTACTTCTGCTAGCACACCACAAAAGCAGCAGCCTTTGGCATTTTTTGGCAGTGTATCAACAAGGAGAAAAGAAAAAAGGAAAATGTAGAAAAGGAAGGAGGGGAAGAAAGTCTGAAATCCTATTGTGACCTGTGCAATGAAAGTCCGTACAAAAAAGAACATATTCATCCATTCAGATTCCTACTTACAATCTTGAGATATATATCAACACGGAGAGGAAAATTCCATAACACGACTACCTTAAAAGAAATGCAGCATCCTCCCTCTGCTCTGCCTAAATGTGAAATAGTTGCAGAGCAATATACAGACTCTGATGTCTTTGCCCTGAACCCTGGACTCCTCAGGAAAGATCTGGGAATTCATTGATGGTTCAGCTGTCATTCTTCCTATGGTGCTTCCTCCTTGTGCTACTGTTTTAGCTCCAATACTGCTGGAGAATTTCCTAATCTGTTGTGGGTTGTCTTATCTGCCATGTCATCAACTAAAAAGACACAAATAATTCTCACAGGGTTTGTTCCAAAACATATCTCCAGAGATAGTGTGCTCTCTAGGTTTGATCACTGATTAATTAGTACTTTACTTTTGCACTAGTGACTTACATATGAAACCTATTTTCTCTTGCTGTTTCACAGCAGTCAAGGAACACATTACTTCTTGTATGTCAGAACCACTTACATGTTTCATAGGATCATAGATACTTTCTCCTTTATTTTTAAAAAATTAAAGTATAAACCCTGTAGCAGAAATGGGGAACCTTTAACCTGCCAGACGTTTTGGGCATTGACTCCTACAATCTTTCTCCATGCTGACTATTGTCCCAAACATCTGGAAAACCAACTCTGCCCCAGTGAAAGATCAAGAATTATTGGTGAAGTAGTTGTGAAAGGTGAGGAATTTAGATAGCTGTGGTCCAAACTTAATATTTCCAAGCTCTGGGATGAAGTGCATCTATTAAACTGGTATTTCTTGATACTGATATTCTTTTTACAGCTATGTCTTATTTGGCATGGAAAGGTAGTTAGTATCATTATGCTAGACATTCTTAGGGAATTTAGCATATTTGGGATGGGGTCGCATGTTGTTCACTTACATAGCTGATTGATAGCCGAACCATGTCTAGAACGTACTTTACAGTAAAATGATATAAGAAAAACAATTTGTACCCTTCATTGAAGTTATTTTATTTAACAACTGAAAATAGTTTGCAAATAATATGCAGCCTTTCAGCAGCCAGTTGTAACATTGCACTTTGAAAATAATTATACTAGTAGTTAAAACAATGAACTGACACTCTGCTTGAAAAACTGTCAATGTGTCTCTAAATGCATTAAAATTCCCTTTCAAAGTAACTTTTGAAAAATAACTAGAAAATGTACTTATACTAAAAAAGTAATTTTGTAATTACTTCTTGCTTTAGTTCTAAAATATTTACACCCTCATGACCCTAGAAGCAAGTAGTTACAGGTACCTTTCTTACTTTAAACACCTGCTTCCAAACTCTGCTTATTAAAGATGTGGTTTTAGAAAGAACAGGCAAAAAATGGGCCCTGCTAGCTCATATCTAAGCTGTGAGTTTAAGCAAAACCAAAACAATCTACAATGAAGGGGATGCATTTTCCCACCTTTGGGATACAGTGTGTTGACGTCAAGGTCATTGCTCAATGCAGGCTTCTAATTTAAATTCCTTAGGGAAGGATTCAGGTTGAAAAGAATAAGTGAGCTCAGCACTTGCATGAAGAAGGAAATAAACAGTAATTTCTGACAAACCTTGCATAGTCACAATCTCTAAGTTAATTTAGTACTTAGATAAAGAACTACATTCCCTTCATGCACTGTCACTTGGAACTCCTCTATAGGCTGAAAAAACAATGATCTTCAAGACCAGTGGAAAGAAAGGGGTCAAAGTAGATGGTATGTTTAGCACATTCTTTACAGAGATGTTCCTCAAGTGGTGAAAGATGCTAGTTTGTTATGACACTGGAATTAGCTGATCTATAAATCTTGAATATACCATGCTTTGTTTTATGGCTGGTTTATAGGAAGGTAAACACAGAGCTAGTTGGCAGAACTGATTGCTGAGGCATGTACTTTTGAAAACGTTCCTCTGTGGCAGGGACAGTGGGTTAAATGTAGGGAGTATATGTTACCTGTAACGTTAATTTGACTGAACAAGTTAAAGCTACCCCATTTTATGATGTTCAGAAAAGTGGGGTAATTCGCATGAGGGCAAGTAGGGAAATACAGGTGCTCCTAACCTAGTTCATGCCTGAAGGAGGCATAGCAGTAGGCATCTGAATTATCTTGTGCCTTTTGGAGAAATTTTACTCCATCCTTGTCCAGATGTGTGACAATATTTGTGCGTCTTGAGATCTCTATGACCCTGTTCGCATGAATGAGGAAAACATAAATGGCAATGACCTATGATGAGGGCAGAGGCCACAAAGCATTGCCAATTTCAGGGATATGGTAGCAGGAAGATTTTACTTCTGTCCACAGGTACCCTTCCAGAAACTGTACAAAGGCCAGCAGACATTGGGATTTGCATCACCACAAAGAAGAAAAAGGTAGAGGTGGGGAAGAGGGAGAAGAAACAGCCCTGGCACACAAATCTGGCCTAATCAATCAAAACCCATACAAGAGGATCTCAGGCATTAATTCAAAGATACACAAACTCAATCCTAGTAATAAACTGTTTAGCAAAGAAACTAAGCTAGATAAAAAGAAAAAGGGAAATTCTAGAACATTGATCCAGGCTAGTGACAAGTCTTTCAGTATGCAAAATGGCTGCCAGAGTGGCTGCAAGGGGATATAGAGCACAAAGTATCTTCAGTCTGAACTTTTCATAGCACTTGGACTTTATTGGGCATCCAGATGCCACTCACTTTCTTTCTTTGGTGTTAACAACTCAGTCTTTCTCATTTCTGTTCCCTTGGTTCAAATTGCTGTGCATCTTTGGTTAAAAAATCATTTAAACCCCTGAATGCCAGAAGGAACATGAAGGATTTATGGGGGTATTGTTCCACCACTGGGTGACCAGAGGGTTTTTTGTTCACCCCATAGCTGCCCTATAAATTGCACAAATATCCTTGATACATTCTGTTTTTGCATATTTCTCCTAAAATGTGCACATCTCTAGTGGAAAGCAAACATCCAGTCAAACAGAGTCATCAGTTTTGTCAGGCTTAGGACTTACATATAGACAATTATTTGCTGATTGGACATATCAGTGGCGTTTCTGTCCTCTCCAGAAGCCCATTAGGGAAGGGAAGTTGGAAGAAATGCACAGCCCTTCTGCGTCATGTTTAGGCAGTCCCTTCATTTACATTTGAACATATAATCACACATTACTGTTCTCTCTCCTGCTAGACATTCATTTTGTACAATCAGGCATACTCAGCCCATAAGTTGCTACCTCTTCTTTGATGGAGAAAAGAGTTGGGCCTTTATATTACAAAACCCAAAATCTCCTTTTCACACTGATATTTATACAGAGAATATACCCAGCCCTTTTCATCTGCACATTCTCTCTAAACTAATGCTTCAGTAAGAAATATATTAAAAATGCAAAGCATTTAGTATATCAGAGTCATGTCTTCCACAGTAAAAGCAGTAAAATCTAGACTTACTTTGCCGTTGCTTATGAAGCCTCTTGAAAATGCCAGCCTGAAATTTAACTGGAATTATTTAAAGCCAACCCAAAACCTCACCAGAGCTGTCAGTGCTTTTGTGTGTTAAAATACAAAAGGTTTAATAAAGATCAAGATACCAAAATCTTAAATGTCAGAACCTAAGACTCAAGATGTGCCTGATAGGGACCCTATTGCTTTGATCGACAGTGCTCCAGTTGGACATATGCGCTATGAACTTCAAAGATACATACAGCAGTGCACCCAGTTGAAGACTGTGTTCACCATCTGTTTGCAGAATATTTTCACTGTAGAGATGCAAATGCTGAATATTTGGACCTCCTTATAGCAGGTCCAAATATTCAGCATTTGCACGTCCCATTTCTTGAGACTTGATGACCAAAACTGAGACCAGAGGGTGGTCCCTTGTGATGTCACAAAAGCAGTGCAGGTAAGATTTCAGAGGGGCCAGAAGTACTTCTAGGCCAGCTTATTGTGGAAATGGGCATAAGAAGAGCACAGATAAATGGGCACAGAATCTGGGTAACGCTCACTTAATGCAGGAAAATGGCAACCTACAGGGGTGGAAGCATTTTATGTTTTTGGTGGTCAGGCAGTAAAAAAATGTGCCCTGTAACTGCAGGGGTTGTCAACATTTAGCTAGGGCTTATATCCTACACCTCCTTACAGATAGCACACAAATATATGGGGAGTATTTCCAACCTAGGTACTGCTGCTAAAGCTTGTGGAATGTTATTGCCAGCCCACAGGGAGGTTGTTTTCCCCCTCAGGCCCTGCACTGTTGTTGTCAGGACTTGGGAACAAGTAGGTTCAGGAGTCCCCATGCTGGCACTCCACTCCCTGACTTTCTCCAAACAACACCATTGGCTCAAGCACATGCACCCACCTGTTCTCTCCCAGAAATTCCCTGATATGCTAGCTGGTGCCATGAGACCTGGCATCTTTTCCTGCTAAATATGAGCACCTGTTTGCTGGAAGATGTACAGAAAGCTGTCAGAATAGGTTCTTTTCCCTTTCCTGTTACAGGACTGTACCAATACTGCACAGACAGAACGGTGGTAGAGCCTTCGAATTATGCTAAACAACATTGATGGATGTTTTCTTTTGTGCAACAATGGAACCATAGAAGTCTCTTTTTGACGAGTCAAAATTTACAGTTTCAGCAGACTCTGAAGAGCAAATGCTTTTACTCTTTGAATGAGTGAAACCTTTTCCCTTTCAGTGTTTTCAAGAAGCAAACAGTATCCCTTATGATGTTTATTTAACTTTAAAATAGGGTCTAGTGGCTATAGAATTGTATTTTAATGCACTTTGATTGTACTGGCTTTGAATTTCATTATTTGGGGGTTGTTGTTGTTTTTGCCAAATTGGTATCTTAATTATATTGTTGTACATTGAGTTGTAATCTGCCCAGAGTGGCCCTAGGCCAGATGGGAAGTATAGAAATGAAATGAAATGAAATGAGTGAGCGAGCGAGTGAGTGAATGAATTATTTCCAAGAATGTGGGCATGATTGCCTGTCTGTAAACTTATGCCACATATTGGGTACTATATGCTGAGAAAGCTAATCACTGCTCTGCAACAACAATAGGTACAGCAGCATTAGCAACATCAACAATAACAACAGCCTGCTAGCTGCAGGGCTCTGGAAACTCCACTAAACAAAAGTAACCTTCCTACCTCTGGGAGACTGTCTCCACTATCTCCCACTCAAACCCCCCAAACTATTAACTACATTGTGGGGTGATTGGGGGTGTCTGTTTCACCACTTATTAACTGTACCACTGGTAAGGAACATCCAAACATTTTGGAGAAAAACAAGCCACCTTTAAATTTTTGAGGACAACCTCTATGCATCTCTTGATAACCACAAAGTATTTTAAACCGCAACCACACAATCTTGAGGGGAGCATGGGGAGAATTTCACCCATTTTACGTCCCTATAGCCTATCACAAGCTGTTCACTTGCAGTCACTGCCAGTTGGGGGGGGGGGGACCCACAACCTCTTCCTGGGTCTAAAAAAAGGCCATAGGGACCAAAAATATGTCAAAATTGCCCCCTGGAGGGGAGATTTGGGGGGACCATATATATTCTCCCTTGAATTGTACTGGCCAAAGCACACTATGGCCAAAATCCTGTTGCTTAGGAGAGTAAATTGCACCAGAGTAGACCCATTGAAACAATGGGATTTAGGTAAAAGCAAAATAAAAATAAAAAGTAGTTTTTACCAATAATGCTTACACAAACTAACACAGCTACCCCTTCTAGAACTACAACAGGGATTTAGTGAATCAATTCTTGCACAAGTTCTATTGATTCAAAACGGCCTACTCTAACTGCAAGGTAGTATACTAAGGAACAGGATTTCAGCCACTAATCCAGTGAAAACAGTACTGGATCATTTGCACTGCTGTTGGGAGACAGAATGTATTTTGTGCCTGAAGGACTAGCAAATAGGATAGAGGATTCATTTCACTCAATATCAAACTTTCCTTGCTGAATTTGATAATGTTGTAAATGCCTCCAATCTATATTGTTTCCAATATAGCTGCTTATTTTTTCCTGGCAAGTAATAACTTGATTCATCTGCTAAAATTGAGTCATAATTTGTCTCATTTCCTTCTTAATACCCCTTTCTTCTTTGTGCTGCTGCGGTCTAAGCAGCCATGTTTCATAATTCAGCAGGTGCTTAACAACTATGATGGATTCACATGTACCCTACTTTCAAGACACTCTCCAATTTCCTATATAAAGCGTAAGAGCTTGTTGCTCCCTACATGCACATTTAGAATAATGAATTGAACTACATTTTCCTCATCAAAGGCCCTTGTCTACTGTTCCTTCCTTCCAGGATTTTTGAAGCTTAGGAGCAAACTACATATCACCTATTAATCACATAGGAAAGCTGGGGTTGCCAGGATAGCATTATTCCATTCCTCAAGATTTTAGAATCAAACTCTGAGACCACAGGATGGTCTTTGTGATGTCACTATGGCAGGAAAGCAAGGCTGACATAAATAGCAAACACAACACACATATACATACACAAAAGCTGTTTGCTGAGTCACTGAGCTCTACATTAGTTGGAAATGCGTGAAGATGGGCAATCTGACTTTAAAGCAAGGGTGGGCAGAGTGTGTTCCTCCAGATGTTTCTGGAATGCAATCCCCAGTATTCCTCACCATTCGGTGTGCTGCCCAGGGCTGATGGGAGTTGCTGTACAAAAATGGTTCCCAGTCTTGGGTTCTCAGAGGTTCTTAGACTATAACTCCCAGAAATCCTAGCCAGTACAACTAGTGGTCAAAGGTTCTGGGGGTTTTAGTCTAAGAACATCTGGGGACCCAAGGTAGGGAACCACTGCTCTACAACATCTGGAGAACTGTATTTTACCATGATTTTATGCCATTGTATGTAAGCAATAAAATTCTGGCCATTGCATATCACCATTAGTATGCAATCAGGATACACTATGCCGACTCAAGTAGGGAAACCAAATGATTGGTGAGGACAGAGGGAGTGGCCTTGTGATGTTGCAGAAGCACAAGGGGCAAAGGCTCAGAGAGAGTCCAGAACTTTATGGAAATGCAGTTGAAAGGACTACAGATAAATGGGTATAAAATCTGAGTAAAACAAAGTTAATGAAGTAATATGGCCACTAGGGAAAAAAAAGGATTTTTGGGTGGCCAGCCAGGCAGCAAAAAATATGCCCAACAGCTGCACTGGTTCTTACTATTCCTGCTAAAAACTGTATCTCATACTATGGTAAACAAACACTTGGAGTCTAGAGCTTGAGATATCAGAAACCCTGATAAGCTAGGACTCTCCGTCATACTTAACATTCTGCAGATTTTCAGGTTGAATGCATGAAAGTCCAAGTGACTGCTATGTACACATGGCAGAGCTAACAATGTGAGCCCACGTCCCCCTCCCCATTCAGCACTCCATGAATTAAGATGAATGTCTAAATAAGGCCAGTGTCTTCATTGCAAGGTAATTACTTGTGTGTCATTCAGCAACCTCCCACAAAATGTGTGATAGCAAGAGAAGATGTGTGGGATCCTGCTGATACAGAATTCATGAGCAATACATCCAAACAGAAAGGAGAAACCCTAATTAATACGGGGATTGAGGGATACAGGGAGTCTGACATCATGGCCAAAAAGTTTTGGACCTGTTGAACAGTCAGAACCAGAAAGTTGATAAAGAATAGAGGAAAGAAATAGTAACAGATTTAGGTCTGGGTTGGGTGAGGGCTAAGTGTCAGACTGCTTTCCTCTCTTCCTCAACTGGAAGAGAGGAAAGCAGGGCCCAGTTAATCACCAGAGAACAGTGACATGGAAGGAAGAAAAGGTGCCTTAGAGGAAAACTCTCAGCCTGAGGGTGGAAACAAATAGGGAAAGGGGTGAGCCTTAATAGCAGAACAGAGAAAGAGTATAGTCTGTTAGGCAGATCCAAAACCTTTTAATGAAAACCCAGTTTAGGGACTTGTTACAAAGCTTATATAGAAGGAGAAACCCTGTGATGTAGTTTTTCCTCTAAAAGAATTGTAGCAAATGCTTGTTTGTCCAATGTGACAGCAAAAATAGTTTTACTACTAGTTCAGGCCTCAAAGTGCATGTTGAGTTTGTCATGTTTTTATCTTAAGACAAACAGCATCTTTCAGTGCTGTTCACTGAAAAATGGAGTATGCATTTATCTTTCTTTATATGATCTCCCCTTAAGGAGCAACATGGGAGCAATATTTTCTATAGTGGATAACAAACAAAAAAGAACCCTTTTCTCCATGTGTTGCTCTGAAGCTCACCTCCCCAAAGTCACATTGGTGTTTTAAGATGTAGTGTCAGGGCACTCTGATTGATAATGTATTAGCATGGAAAATTTGCCCTTCACTGTCCACTCAAACGGTCCATCTTCTCTAGAAATTGTAAGGGGCATTCATGTCAGTTAGGGGAATATTCCTTGATACATAAAAGAATAAAAAGGGTGGAAATGAGTTGGAAAAGGAGTCGAACCCATCTCCCAGCCAACACACAAACTACAAACTAGAAGTAATTGAGGGTTATGTCTGCTCTGGCTCATTGTGCACTTTGATTTGTTCATACTACAAGATTGTGCTGTCATTGAAACATTTTCTAAATTGATATGTGGTTTTTTTTAATGCAATGGCCTCTTTTGTTTATGGCTACTCTTTAAAAATATGATTCAATTTTTGATTAACTTCTATTACTTGATTATCTAGTACTTTTATTGCTTAATAAGAAGAATTGCAATTGGATTAAGAAACACTGTCCATAAACCACTGTATTTTCTTATTTCCTCAAGGTAGCATAAGAAAAGAAAAAAACACTAATCTTATCTTTAGTTTAAAAATCTGTTTTGGTGCAACCTAAATTTTTCAGAACGGAAAAGTGTGAGGAGGACAGGGTTGAGGTGACCATGCTCTGATCCAGGAACTGAAGCTTCTATTCAGCCAACTTCACCTGAAACAAAAGTTGTTGAGGGGTTGCAAGGTACTGTGTCACAGTTACACAATACAGGCAAAGACATAGGGACACAAATGGAGGCAAGGGAATGTGGTGGCAACAGGCTGCCCCTGGAAGGTGGAATTAAAAAAGGATGCTTAACTGATGGGGTGGAGGGCAGGGAAGACAGAAAAGAAGAAGGCTGGGAGGGAGAGGCAGGTAGTTGAAGAGGGTCTGGATGAAGGAAACACCCTCAGTGAAAACCTGTAATACCCAAAAACTCCCCTTTCTGGTTTTGTAAAACCAATTTCAAGGGGACTGAGCACAACAAGATATGGGGAGGCCTTCAGGAGTACAAACAGTCATTCTGTGCCAATAGGAGTGACCTGGTGGGGTAAGATGGGGGGTTTCACAAAAAGTCCCTGGGATGATTATTTGACATTCCATTTTTGCCCCAGTATCCATTTTTGCCCCAGCTGATCCAAATTGGTTGCCTTGCTTTCTTCTGAATCCACTCTATCTTTAGTATATCTTGTCCTATTTCCCTTTTAATGCAATTCATCTTGTGGGCATGCTGGCTGGGGGATTCTGGGAGTTGTAATCCAAGAAGTTACTTTTCCCACCCAAGCTCTGCATAACTCTTAAGATTCCTAAGTAAAGGCTTTGGAAAAATAACAGTCAACAAATTATAATGATGAAACAGGTATTGCCCTGTTTGGGATTTTACTCTGGAATCAATAAAATTGACTAACGTATGGCAGAACATTTCAGCTTAAATTTAAATAACAAGGTGCCAGTCATGTGCTTGGTCTCGTGCCAGTCATATAACTGGGCACATGACTAGATGTGCAAACAGCAAATGTTAATTAGCTGCTTTTTGCCAGTATGGCTTACACAATTTCACCTGCTCCAGTAAAATTTCAACAGGATTCTGGCTGCTGAGTTAAAAAGCAATCTAAAAGTGCATTTTTTAAAGAAAAAGCACAGCCCTAATCAATTACTAGCACTTTTCTAGGAGCCTATTAATTGCCGAAAGATGTGATGAAAAATCAGATTTCACTTAACTGCTTGAAGAGACTATTGTCAAAGGAGTCTGTCTCAGGAGGAGGCCAGCCTTGTCTTTCCTGGAAGGAAATTTGAGAGGCTTGGAGTGGATGCTTTACATTCATATTTTCTACCTCAGTGCTTCTTTAGAGCCTGTGGATGTGCATACTTACATATTAAGTACAATGTTACAATGAATGAAAAACTTACTATTTCATGGAGTCCAAACAGTGGTGTTCCCAAGTAGTCTTCAATTCAAGCACTGTCCAGCCTCAAGACTGCTTTATTTTCACAAGATAGTAGTCTTAAGTGTTCTCAAACAATCAAGGTGCTTTGCCACTATTTACTGTATATGTGAATAGCTTACTGATAATCTGCATCTGGATACCCAGTGTGGTGTAGTGGATAGTGTGACAAACCAGGATTCAAAAGACCTGGGTTTGAATTTCTGCTTAACCCTGGGGTTGTTGTTGTTGGTAGTTAAAAACACCCCTTGAATATCTCACTTACCTTAAAAATCCTGTTATAATCACTGTAAATCAGTTCTGATATGGTACATAACACTATTTGCATCAACAAATTTACTCATACTTTCCATGATAGTTCAGAGCATCTGAACTCATTCATTACATTTTAAACCTTAAAAAGGCCATGAGAACTTTGGTCCTTTTTTCAGTTTAAACCTCTTACTCATATTTTTTGGATGTTGTCACATTTTTTTTCCATTGAACTATGTAAATCTCCCCTGAGGCCTCTGCTAAATTCATATATTTAACACCATATTCTTGCCATATGTGTAACAGGAAGAACTTAATATGCTCATGCACAACTCTTCAACATTCATCCTCAGAATTATAAGGGCATGTCAGGAAATTTCATAACAACTAGCTGCAATATTCAGTCCATCCCAATAAAAATGATGTATTTCTTTGAAAGATAAAATACTTTGCTGACTCACAAAGTTCAATTACAGACATGATCTTAACATCCCAGTGTTCACAAGCTTAGACTGATGGATTTCCTTATTTTCTTTCTTTCTTTCTTTCTTTCTTTCTTTCTTCTTCTATTTTTCTCATCCTGCCTTTTGTAAAGAAAAGGTCAGCTAGAACATTTTTGCCTCAAAATGCTGCTAATCCAAATCTCAGTTGGTATTTACAGGGGAAACGATGACACTGAGACTTGATAAGAGAAAAGGCTGTAACTTGAAAAATTCCTATTAGAATGCCTAAAGATGTCTTAAAATGCCCTCTGAAAGTAACTTTTGAAAGTGAGTAAGGAAGCATTACTTTTTATATCAAAATAACTTTATAATTACACCTTATTGTATTTCTGGAATGTAACTTTGATGCACCCACATTACCCAAAACGTAATTCATTACTTCCAAACTCTAATTAGAATTCAGAGAATAATTAAGAGTATATACTTGTCATCCCAGTTGCTAACTTTGGTTACAGAGAAGTAGGTGAGCTTAATGCTAACATTCACAATTACTGTATAATACTGCACTTGAAATACTTGATTTTTCCATGTTTGTATTATTTTTAAAATAAATATGTTTTATGGGTGTTCGGCAATATGCATAAAGAGAGAGTTCGTGTCATGGGAAAATTTTCCCCTGTTTTTAATACAAAACAAAATATAGCAGAACTATTAAAATACTTTAAAACATACGAACACAAAGAGAACACAACAATAGAAAAGTGCACTCATCATAGGGATAATTGGCACAAAACCCATATGACTATATCAAATCCTAGAAACTAGTATAGCATGCTGACTTTAAATCCAATATTTTACAGGTCTACTTAAAAGTAAGTCCCATGAAATTTAGTGGTGTTTATGCCCTGATTAAGTGGGGGCAGGATTGCAGCCTAAGAGATGCAAAGCCAACCCAGATGTGATGGAAATTGATTAGTTAGCCCATGCATATGTTTTTCTTTGCTAAATAAAAGGTGTGAGGCCTAAATTCAGAGCTAAACTTACAGGGAGGCATCACCCTTCTCAGTTGCTATAGTCCTGATGAGAATCCTCTCCCCTCCCACCATTAGTCCATCTTTGGTTGTCCTATTAGCCACATGAGAGGAGATTTGCATTGTTGCCAGTGACAACTTCTCTTTTGTACAGAGAGCATTTGCAAGAAAGGGGAAATACTAATTATAATTGGGGCAGGCACACAGAATTAAGGAGGGATGTTGGCAAATCTTTGAGTCCGAGTTCCAAGTATTGAGTCTTTGGTGCCGAGTCCCGAGTCCTAAGCCCCAAGTACAAGTCACTACTAAAAACAAGCTTTTTTCCAGAAAAAAAGGGAGGGAGTGGGTGGATTCCGAGTCATGAGTCAAGTCTGAGTCATTGGGGAAAACAAAAACAAAAACGAGTCGAGTCACTGGTGTGACTTAAGTCCAACTTGACAGCGAGTCCCGCAATGTGAGTCCCTATCTCTGGAATTAGGCACTCCTCTCAATCCAAACTGGAGTTCCAGTAGAGATCAGGTTCTTGTTGTGGTTGTATTGTAAAGAAGGAAATAAAAATACCCGAAGCAAATCACCTAATTAACACGCTGAATTCATCCCAGAGCAGTGAAATGGAGAGAACCTGGAGAGATCAAATCTCCCGTTTGTCATGAAATCACAAAGAATATGCATTTTTCTCTCATTCTTAGCTCTGTATATGTGATATGAGTGTGCAATACGGCCATAATCAGAGCGTGGAAAAAGTTCCTTTTCCTATGTGACAACTCCTAAAGTCCCACAGCAAGCATGGACACAATAAAATGGACTCTGCAGCCCTATTATAAGTAATGACCAGAATCCTGCTGGTTATTTATGTCAACATTAAGTGCAGTGGTGTAAATGATAGTGAAAAATTGCCACTGAGTTGCTGCTTTTATTCCTCATCACGTGCTAGTTGAATAACTCGGCACACAGCAAGGGATGCTAATGGCAACTCCTTAATTAGGGCAATCTGCTGCAGCAGGTTACATCATTGCACTTGTGCCGACATAACTAACCAATAGAATTCTGGCCCATGCCATGATACTGTGCAAACTACAATTCCAAAGAGTGACCTGCTGAATGTGGAAGGTGATTCTACTCAAGGAATCATCAACTTTTTAAATTAAATACAGGTTAATAGAATTACATCTGTGCATGGAGATCTAAGCATTCAGACAACACTGTTACATATTAGGGAATCATATTCTAACCTATTAAGCTTAAAAACCATGCCTCACAAACCATAGGCCTCAGCAATAGCAGGAGGGTATAATCCCCAACCTCACCCCAAATCTTCCTAACATTGAATTCTGTCTCTGGACAGAAGACTTTTTTAGATCAAACGACATGACTGAACAAGAGTGACTCCATACAGATAAAGAACTGCTGTGCTTCTCTGTCACTGATTAGGCAATGAACATAACACTTTTCTTATGCTATACAGAAGAGGAAAGAAAATTTATAGAAAATTGCTTCATTACACATCTTGAATTATCTCTTTCCTTTCAGTACCTTAAAAAGCCACGACAGCCCTGTTTTCTGGAGTTAGCTAAATCACTGTGCGGTGACTTTTTACTAATAGGTATGCTACTGAATACCATCTAAATTATGGGGCTTTGGACATGTCCTGTGATATATTTAACTCATTACTCATGTGTGCGTACATATGTATGTGTGGGCTATATAGCAGATAAATCTTTCATTGCTTCAGTATGATAACTTGCAGAGAATCCACTGGTAAATTCAGAGTTCCGATTCTCATTTTAATAGAAAGGAAACGTCCTGCCCACAGGACTAATCCAACTCATGCACAGTCCAAATCTGACCCACAAAGGATGCAGGTCTCTCAACCCTCCTGAAAGCCCCCTTTCACCTAAGGGAGAAGAAGAAGAGAGAAGTCCCCTGTGAGAGGGAGGTATTGGTGCACAGCAAGAGTGGACCTCTATGTCTTCCACAAGCTATTTGAATGCCAGCCTACCAGAGGGATGTGTCTAGCAGCGCTCACCCAAGATGGCATAAGCCCTCTTCAGGGACTGATTCAGCTGCTGTGCAGACCCCAGGAGTCCCTGGAGGTGGGAAAGTGAGAGAACCTTTGGGGAAAGAAGGGGCAGTATGAAAGGCAAAGAACAGTCAGTGAAGGAGAGGAGAGTGAAGAGGATAAGAAGGAGAAAGAGGTGTGAGTGAATGCTCAAGGTAACCATTGTGGGACGAGGTGCGAGTCCTGCCAAACCCCCACAGGGCTGATGGGATTTCTTTCATCCATCTTAGAATCCATGCACATCAGACAAATAGATTGAAACAGAACTTGGTTTATTGAACTGGGAAGGGGTTGAACTATAAGAGGATTGGTACTCAGTCTATTCTCTAGGATTTCATTTCCTGGCTTCTGTGCCTGGTGTCTCACTACAGGCTCACTTCCTTTGTCTTCACTCCTCTAAATGAGTCCAGTATCACTAAGGTCACTAGTTCTTCTCATTCTCCGTAAGGTCCCCCATGGGGATCTGGCAAGTCTCTGCCTGAGTCCTAGGAGAGAGAGTCAGTACGTCTGTAATGAGGGCACAATTGAGTTCCTGGCAGGCATCCCGGGAGTGATTGGTTTCTGGGCCACTTCCTCTCAGCTCTCTCTGAGCGTTGAAGTTCCTACACAACGTTCTTGCACCAACAAAGACCCCCAGTGAAACCTGCCTTTCTGGCTTCCCTCCTTTCCCACTCATCCCAATATGAAGATTGATATTGGACCTTAGAGTCTTGTGTCTTCCTCCCTCCCCTTTTGGCTCATGGAGCTAGACTAGTACCTCTCTCCAGGGATCTTCTCTGTACACATTATCCCATTTCCCCGGAGATTCTGGGTCTTCACTGGGGGAGTCTTTTACCCAGTAGATCCCAAACCATTCCTCTCAGGCAACATCTCATTCCTAATTCTCTTTCCTTTGAAGGCTCACTCTGGATTTTTCTTCTTTTATCTGTTTTCTTTGTTGTTTCTCCTAGGCATTGCTATTTTTTCTCAACAGCGACAGTGGGTCCCTCTTCCTTTTCACTTCTCTCCATTTCCTTTGTTTCTGATTCTCCCAGGCTAAAGGAAAGGAAAAAGGAAGCATCACTCCTAGTGGTTTAACATTCCAAGCAAATAGCAATATGGTTTTCTCAGATTATGTCTAAAACAATTGGCTCCTATTACAATGGTCAATTCTAAAAATGGAACAGTGCTATAGATAATACAATACAATACTACAATACAATACAATTGTTCATTGATAGCCTCATGGTGCAGTGGTCAAACGTCAGTACTGCAGCCGAAACTCTGCTAACAACCTGGGTTCAATTGCAGATAGCTGGCTCAAGTTTCACTCAGCCTTGCATCCTTCTGAGGTCAGTAAATTGAGTACCCAGCTTGCTGGGGGTTGAGGGTTAGTGTATAGCCTGCATAATTAAATTTTAAACCATCCAGGGAGTGTTTTAAGTGCTATGGGCAGTATATAAGCAGCACACTTTGCTTTGCTTTAGATTATCCACAGTTGTCTCTAAGGGCTGTCCTGCAGTACTGATCCTATATTTTATAGAAAGTGGACTCCTAAGTATTCAAAAGTTTGTATCTCATTAATGACAGAATATTTTTGACTAGACTTCACACACTATGTTCTAATGTACTGCTTTGAATTATGAGTCCTTAAGGCTTGTTTTATCTGTACCTTATTATTTAATGTATTGTTATTTCTGTTGGGACCTACCCTGGAAAGCAAGGGACTGAAAGGTGATATATAAATGGATCCTAAGTTACTGGAGATTCAAACTAAGGATACTATCAGCATAGCCCAAATGATTTCTTGCAACACAGAGCAGAACAGACAAATCATGTTCTGGCAATATTAACTGCTGCGTTGCAGTGGCCAGCATTCAGCATGCTCCTCTTCCGAAATTGCCATATTCCAGTGCTCCAGTTCCAAGCAGCATAATTTGCATAATATGCAAAATGAAATATTTTAAAAATTAGGTGAATTAATAGTTGCATTTTTATTTCTACCAGCATTTTTCAGAGGTTAGCACTGAGCTGAAAGAGGCAGTGCAATGCAAGCACTAGAATGCTGGATTTGGCACAGGCCGAATCATGTTCAAATCTCTGCTTGGTCACAAAGCTTATTTCATTTCCATTCAATACATTTTAACCAAGCATACATTTCAAGTTTATTGTGAGGATAAATGGGAAGAGCAGAACCACATAAAGTTAGTATATGTCATGAGATTGAAGGAAACTGGGACTTGTAGTCAGAGTTTAAAGGAGAGTGGGAATTGTAGTCAATGAAGAAGAAAGAAAATGGAGTCTGTTAGGCTTTAAAAATGAAAGGAAGACATGGGAATGTGAGAAAGGCAGAGAGGTTGTTTTTCTTAATTTACAGCCAGCCTGGTACAGCATGAAACTGATAAAAATGCAAGGACGAAGAGGCCCAGAGCGCACAGACCCAACAAATTCTTTTCTAATTGGAATGGAGATAAACCACCTGCATCTTCATGAGAATTGTGGGTGGAACGGACAGTTATGCCTCTTTGAGTTGATTGGTTTATGGTCAAGAAGAAGGAGGTCTAGATAATGTAGAAAATGGACGATGGGTTATGTGGGAGAGGTTCTTGTCCTATTCGAGATCCATGATGATGGATTGATGGTTTGAGTATGTGGCTTGGAGGAGAAAGAGAATGTAAGTAAGGGAAAGAAGGAGGTGGGGCTAGACCACCTTAGCCCAGTTTAGTGTTTGTTATTTTAATTTGAATTAGTTGTATTTAACTGTGTATTCTTTTGAACATGTTCTTTATGCTATGCTTGAGCAAAAACAAACTGTTTCTGTGAAACTATATATTTTCTTAATAAAAAATTAATCATAAAAATCTTCAACAAGGATTGTCTCTTGGATCAACAGGGTTTGGCTAAATCCAGAGGAGTGGTAATGGCCATTGACTAGCTACCAGAGAAGTCCTAATTAACTGAGCGGTTGTGAGTTCTAAGGAACTACAAAGCCCATGTGTCTGTACTTGCAAAGTACTGAGTGAAAGTAAAGTGTTCTTTTAAGGTCAGGCTTGTTCTAGGCGCAAAGGCTACGCACTGCTGGAGGTTGAGGACTTGCCCCAGCATAAAGGTGGTGGATTTGTGGCTGAAAAACTCCCTGACCGAAGGACCCATGCTCCTTAGGGAGATTCGTTCCTGACAGTATATATATTACTAGTGCATATAAGTAAATATTCTCCTTAGATCACAACTAGTCTCTGCCATCAGATTCTACTGATGGGAGGGGGGAGCCCTCCAGATCCATGAAAATACCACAGGAATCCCTCACAAAGGTATGATTTTCTTCAGCAATATTTTATCATTATTAAAAAATATTCTAGTTTAACCTCCTTTGTCAGTTTGATGCTTCATTACAATACATGTGTTAAACAGCACATTATGTAGGATCTCTGGGCTACCACCTGGCTACCATTTTTTAATGACCACATTTAAGGTAATGATCCATGTTCATACTTTCTGCATTTCTACATGCTGTCATCCCACTGGCTACACCCTTCCAGTGAAACATCTGCATAATAAATGTAACAACGTTCTCTGCACCTGGTAGAAGTGGGATGTAGTCCAGGAACGTTTATAACAAATATAACCTGCCATTTTGTTCAGACTCTCTGGCCAATCCCCTTCCATCATGGTTTCACACTTTTCTATAGGAGAGCTGTTGGTAGAATATTCATCTCATGTCAGGGTTGTCTGGGGGATCTGAAATGGTCTGCTGACAAAGATCTTTGTACCTTTGTCCTCTTTCTCACAAGCTGTGTTTCTTTCACTGCTGTGGACTATACTGTAGTACAGAATAAGATGCCCAAGAGCATTTGGACAAGTTGCCTTGTGAAGGACTACAACATCCAGAAACATGACTATGGGAGATTATAGGCCTTGTAGTCCAAAAAAATAACGTTCCTGAACTTTGATTTGGAATAAATAGAAGTGTATGGATCTCCTACTCACATTTGCATGAGCATAAAGCTCATTTAATTTAGTAAGGCATATATCTGGGAAAGCCGTCCAGAGGGAACCTACTCCCAAGGCAAGTTAAAGGAGAGTTGGTCCTTCCAAAAGCATAGTACCATTTTCTTGTCATTATCTGAAAGCTGAATTCAGAAATCTAAAATTCACAGCAAGAATTGGCTCAATTTATTTCTGTCTTCGCAATACTTTTCCCTCCTGCAACCTGCAGACTCCATAGCACCTTGAATTCTAAAATTTGCCAAGATGCCACAAAGTGTTGATCCTGCTTTGCACAGATATATTTGCTTTGTAGCATATCCTTCCCTTATTTATTTCTAGGCCTGAATTGCTTCCTATATTTGCAGACAGCTCTACAGAACTATCTCATTTGCCTACAAACAAGATAAAAGAGGCTTCTTTAAATTGCAGCATTAACCTAAGAACTGGGATTTCTTGGGTTTTCTAAACCTCCAGAAATACTCCTTTGGTAGAAAACAATTGGGCAAAATAGTGGATAGATATTCTGCTTTCTCAATGAAAAAAATTTAAGGCCCTGCAGGATTTCTCGCAGGTGTGGTGCTAGAGGAGACTCTTGAGAGTCCCCTGGACTGCAAGGAGATCAAACTTATCTATTCTGAAAGAAATCAACCATGAGTGCTCACTGGAAGGACAGATCCTGAAGCTGAGGATTCAATACTTTGGCCATCTCATGAGAAGAGAAATCTCCTTGGAAAAGACCCTGATGTTGGGAAAGTGTGAAGGCAAGAGGAGAAGGGGACAACAGAGGACGAGATGGTTGGACAGTGTCATCGAAGCTACCAACATGAATTTGACCAAACTCCGAGAGGGTGGAAGACAGGAGGGCCTGGCGTGCTCTGGTCCATGGGGTCACAAAGAGTCGGACACGACTAAACGACTAAACAAAACAAAAAAAGGATTTCTCGCAGTGAACATAGAAAGATTGGCTGATTGTTAGGAAGATGGGAATATCCCACTCAGAGCTTCAGATTCATAAGTAAAAGAGCAGTCATCTTACTTTGGAACAATTTGTGCATTCCACAAGAAATGTATAATTCTGTGTGAAAAAAGTCATGGTAAAATATCATTGCAACAGGCAGAAGAGTACAGATTGTTCCAATCAAAAACAAGAGAGGGGACAACTTTATGTTTTAAGTTTAGACTGTAGGGTGTAATGGATAGTGCAAGTGGTTGTGTATAGGTAAAGGAACTTTGAATTCATGTTTCTCCAACAGCAATTCCTTATGACCCATGGCAAAGCAACTTCTGAAACAGAGGAGGCCTTCAAGAGATACATGGCATGACAATTTGAAAAAAAACACATTCTTCTTGGAAATGTCTTAAGTCAGAAGACTGCCTCAAATCACGCTTCAGGTCCTGGTTTTAATTTTTAATAGCAGGATTTTACAGAAGCAGTGCTCCAGATTAAAATCAATGGCTTGTTTTCACACTGAGACTACACTGTAAGAAAACATATGCACATGGATCCCCATTTTATGGAGACTATGGGGAGCTTCGTGGGACGTGGTGGCGCTGCGGGTTAAACTGCAGAAGCCTCTGTGCTGCAAGGTCAGAAGACCAGCAGTCATAAGATCGAATCCACGCGACGGAGTGAGCTCCCATCGCTTGTCCCAGCTCCTGCCAACCTAGCAGTTCGAAAGCATGTAAAAATGCAAGTACATAAATAGGTACCACCTCGGTGGGAAGGTAACGGTGTTCTGTGTCTAGTTGCGCTGGCCACGTGACCACGGAAACTGTCTACGGACAAATGCTGGCTCTACGGCTTGGAGACGGGGATGAGCAACACGCCCTAGAGTTGGACACGACTGGACTAAATGTCAAGGGGAACCTTTACCTTTACCTTATGGGGAGCTTCATGTAAAAATAAGAGCTTAGAAAAGTTAACATGATGGCCGGGGGATTCTGAGAGTTCTAATAAAAACATAACTTTTCCAGGGTCTAGATAAAAGTGTGGGTTGTTGTACGCTTCTCCCACACTCCAATTAACGTGTAGATCTGATCTTAGAACCTTTGTATAAATCAGTTTCATGTGGGTGGCATTTAGAACTTCAATTCATCACTTAATCCACTACAAGCCAAAAAAACAACTCATCATTAATGTTGAGGGGGAACTTTGTGATTTATTGATCCCAAAACTAACAACAAAAATTAGTAAGCTAAACTCATGTAACTATATTTTTAACATTATCTATTTTTAAAAATTTATGAGAGAAGCCACCTTAGGTCCCAAAAGGAAGAAGAGCAGTAGATTAAATAAAGAAACAATATTGGTGGCTATTGTTCAAGACGCAGTTCTAGCTCTTTGTACTTTTCTTTTTCTTTCCATTTTTGTGGCAGAATTTTGACTGGTTTTGAAAATTTTCTGGTAGACATGTATCATAATTATATCCTATGCCAATGCAAGCTGGTGTCAAAGGAAGAGAAGAAATGGAGGGAATCGTAATGGTAATGATAGTGATTATGTTTTTGATAGCACATTGCAATGCAAAATGAATGTCAAGGACACAGAGAAAGTTGAGGAGCTGGATATTATGAGGGACCATTAAATGAAAAATACACTATGATTGGAATTCATAGTTTCTGACATGTTCAAAGTTCCAAAGTTTTCCATATGTCAGAAGGTTTAATTACTTCAGTCACATGATTTCTCAGTAGAAACAGCAATCGATCAATATTTGCTACATCTCTAGGATATATAGGTCTCATAATGGGAGATGTGTATATTTACAGAAATGCTCTTTAAAAATCAATTTCTTTCCTTATTCCAAAGCCAAGCAGTTTGTCACTCTGGTATCTCAAGAGGTTAGACCACCCTTTCAGTTCTTCTTTGCTCTGCTTGTCAGTCTTTTACTTTCTGTCATTAGGAGGGCATGATTTACAGGCACAGCTTTTCCTGATGAATTATAGATATGAAAACAACATCCAGCTTGTGAATTATGTGCAGCATCTTCACACCGAGTTGCAGTATGTAGAAATGAAGTTTCTGTTCTGTTCAGAGGCTGTACGACTGCCAAGGGATTCAACTCTTGAGTCTGGAATGGTGGAAAATGCACATCAAATATACTTTGGCAAATCAGGAATTATAAATAGCAAGCCATCAAGTTTCCATGGGTGGGCAGTGAGAGTTAATCACAGGACTAGTGCTCTAAGGGCATATGGTACACTCTTGCTCCCACTGGATGACAGGCAAAAAGCCCCATGGATGTCAATGGATCAGTACTGTATTCTTAATTAAATATTCATAAACCTCTTACAATGCTACCTGATCTGAATAAAGTGAGTCTACTGAATCCATCCAGTTTTCTAATGTCTTCTGCACTAATTGGCAGCAGTCTCTGCCAGGAGTCTTTCCCAGCCAGATCCTGGTTGGCAGAATGATCACACTTCTAAAAGGCAATAAAAATGGCAGAATGATCACACTTCTAAAAGGCAATAAAAATGGCAGAATGATCACACTTCTAAAAGGCAATAAAAATCTTTTCACCATTCCCAGCTGTCACCAGAGCTCACTGGTTTGATACAAAAGTGTTTGTATGTGTGTTGCACACAGAAGGTAGTGCAGAAAATCCAAACGGGTTGAAATCCAATAGTAAGTTGCAACTGGAGTAGGACCATTGAATGAATGGAACTTACGGAAGAGTTGACTGACCTAATCCCCACTGATTCAGTGAACCTACTATAGTGGTGACTTACTACTGTATTTTATTATTATTTTTTATTTTTTATTTATTTGATTTATACCCCGCCCATCTAGACCAATGGTCTACTCTGGGCGGCATTACAAAATGTAAAAAAAAAACAATAGCACCAATAAACATGCAAGAATCCAAGATGTAAAAAATGTAAATATTAAGATACAGCAGGAGGGAAAGCCTGCCTAAATAACCATGTCTTAAGTTTATTTTTAAAGACACCCAGAGAGGGAGCCAGGCGGATCTCAACAGGCAAGTTGTTCCAGAGGTGAGGGGCCACTGCCGAGAAGGCCCGGTTCCTCGTTCTTTCCTTCCGGGCCTCCCTCGGCGTTAGGCCCCTCAGTAGCCCGGCCTGGCTAGAACAAGTGTCTCTGGCAGAACTGGGTGGGAGAAGGCGTTCTGCCAGATATCGAGGTCCTAAACCATTTAGGGCTTTATAAGCAATCGTAAGAACTTTGAAATCAATGCGGAAACGAATGGGCAACCAATGCAAGGCGGCCAGCGTGGGGAAAATATGTTGGTACCTCTTCACCCCAGTTAGAAGTCTGGCCGCGGCATTTTGTACCATCTGAAGTTTCCGCGTCAATCTCAAAGGCAGCCCCACGTAGAGCGCATTACAGTAGTCTAATCTTGAGACTATGAGCGCATGGACCAAAGTGGTGAGCGCCCCCACATCAAGATAGGGACACAGCTGGGCAATCCGCCGAAGGTGGAAGTGTGCGAAACGGACCACTGACGACACCTGGGTCTCCATGGTGAGCGCCGGGTCCAGATGTACACCCAAGCTGCGAACCTCACTCTTGGTGGTAAGAGTCACCCCCCCAAAAAGAGAGGGAGTTTCCCAGACCACTGATGTCTGGGGCACCCACCCGAAGGACCTCCGTCTTGCCCGGATTCAGCCTCAGTCCGTTCTCCTGCATCCATTGCTGAACAGCCCCCAGGCAGCGCTCAAGGGACGAGACAGCATCCACTGTTGTTGGAAAAAAGGAGATGTAGAGCTGAGTATCATCAGCGTACTGATGACACAAAGCCCCACACCCCCTGATAACCCCTCCCAACGGCCTCATATAGATGTTAAACAGCATTGGAGAGATAATCGAGCCCTGCGGGACCCCACAATTGAGGCTCCACGGGGCCGAGAAACTCTCTCCAATCTGCACTCTCTGGGGACGGTCCTCCAAGAAGGAACAGAGCCAGGCCAAAGCCAGGCCACTGATTCCCAACTCGGAGAGCCTCCCCAGGAGGATACCGTGGTCGACGGTATCAAAGGCGGCTGAGATATCGAGAAGGACCAGCAGAGATATTTTGCCCCTGTCGGCCTCCCTCAACAGGTCATCAAACTGGGCGACCAATGCTGTTCCCGTGCCATGGCGCGGCCTGAAGCCCGACTGGAATGGATCCAGAGCATTAGTTTCATCCAGAAGAGCCTGTAGCTGATCGGCCACCACCCTCTCAACTACCTTGCTAAGGAAAGAAACATTGGCGACGGGCCTATAATTACCAATATCGTCCGCCGCCAAGCTCGGTTTCTTCCTAATAGGCCTAATGAGTGTTTCCTGGAGAGACCCATTAATTATTACTGTAGCCCATTCAGATGTTATAGGCCTGGCTGCTTTGATTAGCCAGGCCGGGCAAGGGTCAAGGGAGGAGGTGGTGGCACGACAGTGGTCAAGCACTCTGTCCACCATATCTGACGTCACAGGCTGAAAGTGGTTAAGTCTCATCGGGCAAGACGGAGCGCTGGATGTCTCAACTCGATCTACTGTATCCAAATAGGGGGTAAGATCCCGGCGGATGGCCTCCACTTTTGATTTTAAAAAGGCTGCAAATTGGTCAGGTGAGATGCTAGAGGGCGGCCAATCACCATTACCAATTCCGGATAGATCGCGAACTATATGGAAAAGTTCCGCCTGCTGATAGGAAGCTTCGCTTATCTGGACAGCGAAGTAAGATCGACTAGCAGCCTTCACCTTAGATTGGTAAAGGTTAGTCGCGATCCTAGCAGCTATTTGATTATTTTCCATCGGGTTCCGTCTCCATATGCGCTCTAGCCTTCTCCTATTTCGCTTCATTAATCGCAGCTCTGGATTAAACCAGGGCGAAGGGCGATCTCTGTGCCGGAGAGGGCGTTTAGGTGCGATCGTGTCAACAGCCATTGTCTGACTTGTTCTCTCATGGATAAACAAATTGACACATTATATTTTTCAGTTGTTCCGATTATCCCCTGTCACATCACCATGACCCACCTCTTTGGGGGGGGGGGGTGACTACACAAACATTTAGCTTGTGGTATGGTGCACTGCAGGGGCAGACTGGATCAGACAATGTCATTGCTGGAGTGAATCAGCCCGCCTGCAGAGTGCTTCTACCCACACCTTTCCAGTCTGTCAGGGGCTTTTACTGTTTAAGTGCAGGTAAGATTGCTAAGTCTTGGTTCATTTTGATTGTGTGTGATCACTGAAAATGAAACAAAGTAAGCTAGCAAACTGAAGCTTCCTACTTCATTTTGCCAGCTGGTTTTCAATTTCCCTATATCATTAGTTGTTTATACAGGCAGTTTCAACACTTAATGATATGGAGTAACTGGAAAATTAAAAACTTCCTCTCTCTACTTATGAAGCAAGCCAAGTTGTGTAGCCAAGCCCTTGGTCTCACATTTTGGCCCTGAAATCTCTTAAGGCATGGGGATCTGCAGACTCTACATCCCTTTTCATGAGTTGTAACTAATGATAATATATCCATTTTAAACATCTATATGTGATCAAAACACCGTTTGTGTTAGTGACACCACAGCCTCATTTAGCAATAAGAAATACCTTGCAATGATTCTTAATTGTGTAAGAAGATACTTCCAATTAGTTGTAGCAAACATTACCAAATGTCCTCTGAATTGCACTAAATAGGAAATAAAGGTGGAAGATTCCCAACAGATCATATTATTTTTACTTATAATACAAATAAAAGCATGAACAAATACAGTACAGCCATCTGCACATCTACAGAAAGGTCCCAGGAAATTCTGTGCACTTCCTCCCATTTCAGTATGTATCAATCAGAACAAGAGCCTAAGACAGATAAACAATTTCCCTCACACAGAAATACTAGATACTCAAAGGCAGACCTTCCATCAAAAGCCTCAATTCATTCATTATGCCAAAGGATAGATTCTGCCCACAACATTTCATCAATGCATTACCACAATGGTAAGAATAACATTTCAAAATGAGCAGATGATTGCTCACCCATCCCGCCACTGTGGACCCTGACAGACTCTGTTCCTATTAAAGGGGCGATTTATGGAGAAAGAGTGTGTATGGAACTGATAAAAAGAACATTAGCATATAAAGATAAGCCATGCTTCCTTAAATAATGAAAGATAACGATGGTTGTTGTGGGTTTTCCGGGCTGTTTGGCCGTGTTCTTAAGGTTTTTCTTCCTAACATTTCACCAGTCTCTGTGGCCGGCATCTTCAGAGGACAAGAGTCAGAACCCTGTCTGTGCTCTGTTGCAGTTTGTTGGATAGTTGAGTATTTATAGCTGTGGGATCAGCTTTTGTCCTTTTCAGGAGATTGGGTGATTATGGTGATCAGCGTGTTTTTGTTGTGGGTGTATTGTTGTGATAAGGGGGAGGATGATCTGTCACTGTGATTGATGGGTGTCGTTAGCTGGTCTTTTATGTGCAGTGATCACTAGTCCTTGTGGCTGGGTAGAGTTTGTTGACCTTTTGCAGGTTGTATTTTTCAGTGCTGGGAGCCAGGCTTTGTTGAGTTTTAAACTTTCTTCTTTTTTGTTGAAGCTGTGCTGGTGTTTGTGGATTTCAATGGCTTCCCCAGGGATCCCATCGGATCCCGGCCGTGAAAGCCTTCGAGAATACAAAGATAACGATGTTATTCTTCACCTCCCTATTTTTCATCCCAACAAGCTTTGTTTTCTGATGGATCATTGAAAGATTTGTTTATTTATTTATTTGTACCAAAGCTTTGCACTGCAAAGAAGTAGTGTATTAATATAAATTATAAGAAATAAAAAACCTTTTAAACATTAAAAGAAAGGATACTTATAAAATACAGTGATATATGATTAATTATATATTAAAAGAAAATACTGTATATAATTTCCAACCAAAATTGTGCTGCATCAATCGCATTATCTCTCCTCCTGACAAGATCTGTTTCTGTGCTCACTGCAGAACATAATGCGCACTGATATCAATGTTGCATGGTTTGGTTTTCTCCAGCAGATAGATATCCCATTTCTCTAAATTATCCATAGATCATACAACACCACTTTGTAGTCAATTCAGAGAATTCCACAGATATCATCCAGCACTGTACTCTAGCCCTAGCTGCTCAGCTTGTTCCACTCATTCCACAAGATGGGTGGCTCTAGGTCTTCATAGACCTAATGTGGCCTCCTCTGGTCAAACAACTGGTGTTGTAGATATCTAGATTTCTTTCTAGATTTCACTGTTCTCCTTGGAGGTTGGTGCTCATATAAAGAGTGAGCTGTATTGCTGCCAACTTATTTCATTATTTGCTATCTCTTCCCATCATACTTTTGCTGGAGCAATGCCCTCCCAGATAGTATAACATATGTATGGGGATTGGCTTCATACACATGGTAATAAGCCTATATTTCTTATTTAGTGCTGTATCTACATGTTTAGTAAGCATGGATTTATACCACACAAGACAAGCATATTCAAGAGGAAAAACAAAACAAAACAAAACCTTATCTTTTTTTGTCACCAGTTTATATTTCTCACTGGTGAACTAGATAGGCTTTTCACTTTCCATAGGGCTGTGTCACCCATATGAGGTTTCTGGGGGCTGTACTAAAGGAAAAAAAAACTTTTCTACATTCTGCTTTAAATAAAAACTTAGTAGTAAGGAAGCCAATGAGCCCAAATAAAACAATATAGAAGTAGTGAAATGTTATCAATCAATTCTCTGCTATTTGTGATTTTTTTTATTTTTTAAAATACGTATAAGGCATGGGTGAAAGCTTCATTAGGAACATGGGGACAAAAAGTCCTTCCATCTTGAAGGGACTGAATATGAAAATATTTTTGTATGCAAAGCACACTTTCTACCACTGAATGATTAACATTCTCATTCTAAAATATTGCACTGGACCCAGAAAAATATGTTTAGACACATGCTTTAAGTGGTTAAGTACATTTTACTATAAGCCAAGGCAACAAATTCCAGATGCTAGTCACTTAGTCAAAACACACAGCCAAGTTTTGCAGTTGCCAGCAGAGAAATACAGCAGCCATGCCAAACAGCCGTGGAGTTTTAATGCTAGAAGTAAAGTAGCACTCTCTCTTACACACGTGGTCTTCTCTCCCTCAAGCCAAATAATAACAGTT
Organism: Intellagama lesueurii; assembly: GCA_037013535.1. Classification (NCBI taxonomy): domain Eukaryota; kingdom Metazoa; phylum Chordata; class Lepidosauria; order Squamata; family Agamidae; genus Intellagama; species Intellagama lesueurii. The sequence continues at coordinate 48,178,413 of JBAJHW010000003.1, read as the reverse complement.
TGATCTAGTACCCATAAATCCCATTTTGATCTACTACTTACTTTCTCTGGTTAACCTTCAAGCTTTAAAGATGGGAAATTAAATTTCCCATCTTCACATATCCCAGTCATCATTCATGTTGCATTTCCTTTCTAACAAAATCAGAATTGCCCATTCCAGGTCATTAGATATTAAAGTTATATATAGATTGTATTATTAATAAATTTCAGTTGTTTAACATGATTTACTTATTGTGAATTTTAATTCATGTGACAGTAGAAAAAGCTCTGGGTGGACATTTATTAAAGTTATAACAAGACATAAACTAATTAAGCAATTTCACCCTTCACCCAGAGTTCTTTGCCATTTTCATTTCCAGATAGAGTACAAACCTAATCAAATTGTTTTGTGTTTAATTTACTTAGTATGATGTCTCCAACCTGGGACTCTCTCACTCTGTCCCTGTTGACGCATTTTGAGTCTTGCCAACCCACGGTAGCTTTCCCTTTCATGAAACTTTCATTAGTGTCTTGCAAAGAGTCAGCTCGCACTTTCAAACCAAAAAGGGTGACCAGAAAACTTTAAATGTCTCTAAAAATCTTCAGTAAATATTGTCTTGAAATTACCTCTGTGATAAGCGGCCTCTGAGTTGTGTGTTGCAATACTGCCTTCAGCCTTGCACTGTTTAAAAGTGAGCTTTAGAAAAGAAATGAAAATAGTGTGACCTTGGGCATGCACCGATTTGACCTCAGCAGTGTTCTGTGCTACCTAAAAATAAACACAATACTATTTCAGGAAAGAAACAACATTAGGGACTATGGCTGCACATACAATGTTATCACATCTTAGAAGCTAGTCAGGTAAGCCCAGGACAATGGGAATAAGTTGACATCAACTTGAATCCCTTGTTTTTTTCAAAAAAAAAAAAAAAAATAGTATAGTAATATTAAAAAAAAAAATACAATTCTGAATATTTTCTGGGAAGGTTCCAAGCTCAACCCCACATTGAAACTAAAATGAAACCCTGGTTAAAAGCCTAATTAACAGAAATTTTCTTTTTTAGTTTGCTGGAACTGAGTAATATGGGTTATATTTGTTGTTGTAATGCACTTCCAAGTCACTTCTGACTTATGGTGACCATAATAGGGGTTTCAAAGCATGTGAGATCAAATGGTGGTGTACCATATGGGACGCCAAAGTGGGTTTCCTTGACCAAAAGGAGTTTTGAGCCCATGTCTCCTGAGTCCTAGACCAAAACTCTGTCCACTAAACCACAGTGAGTCTTGGTTGAATTATGTTTCCTTGAACACAAGTGCTTCCCTAAGGGTTTGTGTATGTCTTCCATTTTGGTGTTGTCATCATATGAGTGTGTGTGGGAAAAATCCCTATGCCCTTAAGTAGAGTTGCCAGATGTCAGGATGCTAGCTGAAGTTTCAGGGAATCGCTGTGCTTTTCTGAGTCTCCAGGTGCTAAGAAAAACCTTAAGATGAGTAGCACTGAAAAAGGAGAAACAATGTAATTTTCTGCATGTGAGGTGGCTTTAAAGCCTTGGTAGCTGCCTCCACTCATGTCTAGCTGGCACAGGTATCTGCATATGCATTGCACTTATGAAACATCAGCACAGTAAAAAAGCCAGGACCATATGGAGGGGATAGAAAGAGAGTTTGTGGTAATATGGCGGTTGGCCAGTCATGCAATTTGAAGCAAAACAGGTTGTGGAGCACCAATGTCACAGTTTAGATACCTTCTTGTTAGATAACAAGTGCTTTTTCTGACATTATTTCACTGGGCAGCAAAGGTGAAAGGCCTGGGGTTGAGGCAAGAGGGGCCATGTGAGCTGGTCATAGAGAGCTTAAAAAACTCCATCATAGATGCTGTATGTAGGTAAAGGAGCACAGGATACAGACCCTTGGAGAAAGGGCATAACTGCTGCATCTGCTGGGCTCATTTTGTTACCTGTTCAACTGTCAAAATGTGGTTTCCCCCCCTCCCCCATGTTAGCTGGCTAGCTGGGTTTAACCCAGATTCTGAGACCATTTATCCTGGCTCCTTTCATGCCCATTTCACATTCAACTGGCCCACAAGCTATTCCACATCTTCCAACCCTGCCTGTCCATCCTGTGTTTGTGACATCACAAGGACCCTCCCCATGACCTTTTAAGAGCCTCCCTCTAGTCTCAATTGTGGGCCCAGTAATCTCAGGGAATGGGATGCTGTTGACCTGGCAGCCTCATCTTTAACAGCTGCACAATTGGCAGAATTTCAGCTTTTCGAGCTTTTCTCAGGACTAAATTTGCACAGTGAGAGCAGCTTGGCAAGTTTCCTTCTGCCTAAATGCAAAGGTCTAGCACATTAAAAAAGAAAAGAAAAGGGGGCAGGAAGTGGTCTCCAAATATATATTCAACCTTAGAGCTCAATCACTGACTGGTTCAAGGTCATTATCTCTCAGCCTAATTAGCCTCACAGAATGGTAATGAAGATCAAATGTGGGAGAATATTGTGAGGGGAAGTACCTAGAGCTTGATGAAAGAAAAAGAAAACATAAATGTATGAAATAAATAAGAAAATAAATAAGTAACTGCACCCTCCATAAGCTAGAATCACTTAGTCTATTCTGCTTCTTGTATGGTTAGAACTAGTGATTATTCCCGAATATATGCTACAGATATAATTACAGACAGGAACATATATGGAAAAGTGCTTTTTCTGACATTATTTGTCTGAAAGCATATAACAGAAATAGGCATGTTTAATTTCTTTATTCATTCCCTTCTCTGCTTAGTAGGGAGTACCACTAAGATTGTAATAAGCCTACATTTACACTTGTAAATCCAGTCTGAATGGATTTAAATCCTAGACTTAGATTGCATATTATTTTTTATTATGAAATAGAGAGAGGGGAGAAAATTATATATATGGATTGCCAATTTGTCTCCCAGGCAGGACTCAAAAGAAACCTATAGTTTATGGAGTGGGACTTTTCTAATGCTACTGTGCCACCAAACACTGGGCAACAGCAATGTGGATACAGGAAAATATGTCTCCATAAAGATCCTCCATGGCACACAATTTAAACTCTGCCCCCTTCTCAAAGTAAATGGATTACAACCTGCCTGCTTGCCCACCCTTTGATCACTAGGCCACAGTAAATCATACATCCCCCCACACAGAATATGTAAGTCTTGCCCGAATTCCCTCATCTGCTATGTAGTATTTCTCTGCCAAAACCAACCACTTCTCTCCTTCCTCTAACCATGCCACCCAACATCACAATCCTTATTTCCAGAGTCTTCCATGACCTTCCCCAATGTCCTGCTTTCATGTCTATAAATCAAGGTGTTATCAGAGCAACAGAACAGTCAGGAACAGCTAGAGGTGTAGTCACAAAACAGTCTGGGTCAATTTATCTGAAGATTTATCAGGCAAGGAACAAGTGCTCAGAGCAAAGAGCAAAGCCACCTAGTAACAAGGCACTGATTCTCAGCACTGCATGAGCATTGGATTGTTTTTCTAATCTGTCTACAGTGTGAGTACTTCCCTTACACGGGATGCCATTAATCAGCTACTCATGACAGGTGGACAATTTTTGCCACAGATGCTGTCTATGCCTCAGATGGACCATGATCTTTCTGTATTCCCAAGGACTTTGAGGGGGAATCTTTCTCTGAGATTTCATCTCTGTCTGGAAGGAGAGAGTCTGCTCTGGCCAGACTGGGTCCTGCACCCATCCACCCAGTCCCTAGGCTGGTATTGCTGGCTGGGACCTCCAGCTCATCATGTGAACTTACCAGCTGAGGCATGTCCTCCTCTGAGGAGGACTTTGACAGAGAAATCATGACACCCAACTCTCTATCTCTAGTCTCCTATCCTGACATATTCCTGCCTGTTACCTTCTCCCTTCCAACTCCACCACCTTTAGCCATCTGAAATTCTTGTAGTCTCTGCCTTATACAATACTTACTATAATTAGGATTTAAAAGACCAATATGTAGACAGGTTGAAAAACTGACATCAATTTGTACATTTTTTTCAGTCTTCAGTTCACAAATAATGGGTTTACCGGTTAAGTTTGGCAATTTTCTATGCATAGCTGAGTTATTGTATGCACACCCACTACGTTGCTCTAGAAATGATATGTAAATTAACCATATGCCTGTACATCTGTGTGTGTGTGACACCATAAGCTTCTGCAGTCCTTCCACCTCTTTTTGTGCACTGAAACTGTTGCACAAATATGCATATAGTGAACTTTTCCAGGAACACGTGATGGTGTGCTGTTATGTAAATATGTATAAAATCAAAGACTTAGAACCATATCTTCTACTTTTTTAAAAAGTTTCCCATTCTGCATTTTATCATGCTTTAATAAACCCTGTGGGAATTTCCACTCAAGGACAGTATTTCAATTTTTTTAAAGTATATCCAAATGTATATATACCCAATCCCTTGAGAATGCCTGTTTTTGTATCTTCATCATATTTCTTTTTTCAGAACTATTATACAAATATTCATGTTAGTTTAAAACAAAACTAGCTTTTTATACAATATGTGTGTGAAAGTGAGTGTGTAATTCCCACTGATATCCAGGCAGGGCTATTTTAGATAGTATTCTGAATTCATCAGCATGTGGTACTATAGTTGAACTAACACACACTCTCTCAATCTCTCTCTTTCTCTCTCACACAAGCATGCACAGAGAGAGTTTACCTCTCTGATCCTATATTTGACTGGTTCTGAAGTATGTTTGAAATAATATTCAGAGCAAACTCAGTTACAATTCCCTATAGCCAGTGGCTGTCCTTCCATCACAACTAAAAGCCAACAACAAATTATGCCACCAAATGTAGCTGTCAACTTGGAAAATCCCCATTCAAAATAAGTAGGCCACTTGGTTTCAATGGTGTTTAAGTGGTTGTCACCAAATTTCAGCAGCAAACAAAACTACAGCCAGCCATTTCAAGTCGGTCTTTCTTTATTCATACCAGAGTGCTGCGCAATTTAAAATTATGGACATACATGAAATATAGATAAATAAAAATAAAAATGTTAAGATAATAAGACTATTATTGACCAGAAGTGGGCTACTTCAATAGCATTGTCTCGGCCATTTGCTAGATGGTCTTTTGTATATATGGTGGGCATAAACTGCATGCACATAAGTGCTGCATTTATCAAATTTCTCCACAGTCACAGAAAATTTGCCCTGGATCCAAGTTGCCCCATTTTACTTGATTATTCTTGATCTTTCTACTTCAGCATCTATTGAATGACTACCAGATGCTCCAGCTATAGTCTTGTCCTGGTGGGACATTCTTTTTTTACTTTAAATGAGGCTGCCCCTTGTTTGTTGCCAAAATTCAATGGGATGGTGCAAGGTCATTAACTAGCTTAAGAGAGTCAGAAAATGAAAAAAAGCTCATTCAGTTTTGTGGTTGTACTGATGACCTTAGGATGTTGCAGTCCAAAGAAAGCAACTTTTCTGACCTCTGACCCTGCTGGAGACTTAACTAGTTAATGAATTCAAGAAATCAGAATTCTGGATAAGTGAAGAATTGATACAGTAAAAGTGAATTTATTTTGTAAACATTTTAACCAATCTAGAGAAGTTTCTTTAAAAAAAAAAAAGCCAGTTCCCTGAGCATCCTCCTTCAGCAAGAGCTTCATAGATTTTTCTTTTCAAAGATTCTGATTATCCAAGAAATATTGCTGCTGCAGTTTTAGCACTGGAGGCTCATTTTAACCATAAAGGTGGAGGCACAAACAGAGTGAGAGAGGTAATACAAATCAAAACAGTTTATTTCACTGGTGAAATGTACTCCCAGCCAAAAAGAAATGAGCATGCCTTCCTTATATAGTATATAGTATTCAACCATTTGCCCAATATGGAGAGGCAGCTTATGCTGTTGTTGTTACATATGAAACAGTTAATATTTAACTGCACAAGTCAATAAATGTTGCCAGCTAAGCATGTCCAGGTGAATTTTTGACTTGGCAGTCTGGCAACTTCCACTAATCCTATCGAGGACAACAAACAGCTAATGCATAACTGGGTATATTAGTGAGTGTTGCTCACCAAAACCACAGAGAAATAATCAGACAAAGAAATATACTATTTGTAATTTTTCCCCATACAGATATCATTAGTAATTGTTTTCATAGCAGCTTGAGTTTAGTCTCAATAATGCTATGCTAGCAATACAGGAAGGAAGGAGACTAGAATTGGACTTTTTTGTGGCTGATAGAATATTAAGAGCAGAACACTGTGATTGTTTTTCAAAAAAACTAGGAGGCACTTTGTTGCAAAACATCAGATTGTTATCTATCTAAAATGCCACCAGAGCTACCTTTTGGAATTTCAACTGCAAAAAGCCAAAACAATGTACTTTTCATCAGCCTCCTGGTGTGCTGGGTAATAGACCATCCCCCAAGTACATCATCTAGCTTCTGCTTGGGCTCCAGGGAAGTAGGAACAATGAAACAATATTATCTCCAAAAAAGCATCAAGATAGTTTAAAAAAAGAAGAAGAATAGAACAGATATTTTATGTTGAATACATTGAAAACCCATAATACCACTGCTGTGGATAGCCCTTCTACCAATGCAAAATGCAGCTATTTTGTACCATTGCTGTGTTCATAGTTGCTGTGGCCATGTCACTATTTGGTGGCCTGCCTTCTGGTGATGAGCCTTCCTGCATTTGGCTGGACTGGTCCTTAAGTGGAAGACATGTAGTCTTGCCACCAAAGTTGCACTCAACTCTTTAATTAATTGCATGCCAAAACGTTGATTCCAACTTACGGTGATCGTTCTCAGGGGTTTCTAGGCATAAACTATTCAAAAGTGTATTACCATTAGTTGCTTCTGGGATTGTGTAGGCTACCCAAGGCCACACAAGCTAGCTCTTCACCTGGTATACACAGTGGAAGAATTTAAACTCATCCTCTAGCTTTGCAGTCAAGTGTACCAATGCCATGAACGATCCAGCCAGCTGTTCAAAACTGACAAAGTTGGTGCTTCAGTTGGCATAGCTTGCAAGAGTTATCTCTATGCCTTGATGGGACAGAAAAGTGGAATTTAGCAGATAATATATAGATTTAAATGTGCATTTTGGGGCAGATCCTCAAGAAATGAAAAAGCAGTAATGAATTAGGGTAAGAAAAAAAAATGGAACAGATTTATGGGTAAGAGTGGTCCATTCAGCCATGCCTAGAAGTACTGGAAATCTTAGTCATACAGAGGAATAATTGCTGAAATATTTCCTTTAGCTTTCTCTTTTTCCAACTTTCTCCAAGGTAACCTACCCACAACAATAGTTTTCATCAAAAATAGCATAATGGTAGACCTTCTGTAGACTCCTTCTTGGGAAAAGGCAAATGGAAGTGAAATTCACCATTCTTCCTTCTTTCTAAGAATCACAATGAGTTTCTATTATCACTTAATTGTGTCATAAGATTTCCACAGTAGTTGGAGCTAATTAAATAGGTGTTTCCCTCATACTAGTAAGTTTTTGAACCTATGTGTAATGGATAAAGAAAAACCTGACACAATTACAGGGTCTGCATTTAATGCCATATGCAGTTTTTTTTTCCATCAGGATGTTGCTTTTGGGAGATAGCGCCATTATGAAAAGATAAAATTAGTGCTGCTTATGAAAGATATTTTAAGTACAACATTAACTGGCAAGGAGAAAAGGACATTTCCCTGTTCATATTGTGGAAGGGCAGCTGAGGAAGTCTGTCATGAAGACACAGAGAAATTTCTCAACTACAAACTTGCTTCATGAACTGGAAAAAGTATTTCACATTTTCAAATTAATCTAAACTGTTTTTGCTTCAAAGGATTCATCCCCCTAGCCAAATGAGATGATCTCTTGATCATGCACTGAAAGAAATGGTCTAGAAAATCTATATTGGTTCAGCATTCATATAGCCATAACAACCATTTCATCTTCATGCAGGTTCTTATCACTGTATTATAACCTTTCTGAAGCCAAAAAATGAAATGGGTATTTAAGCCGCAAATGAATTTAATAACAACATTTCTCTCAATCCCAGTGTTACTTCTTTTCAATCAGAACAGAGTTTTCTCTTTCCTCCAAAAATAATCCCTTTAACAGATGAATAGCTTAATCCCATGCAAGTTTTACTCTACCCTCCCAATGAAATCAATAAGGCTTGCTTCCTAAGGAAGTAAGCATGAATCAGTATGCATAGACCAACGGCTGTGCAATCCTATCCTCTGAACGTTTATAATCTGAGGCATTCTGCAACCCTGAGCACATTCATGTGACACTTAATCCCACAGAATCTTGTTGTATTTCATAGTAAAAGTACTCTGATATATTGTTTTCTTGTCAACTCAGTCTTTTTCATTCACATTTTGCATAATAGTCTCCACAAGGAGCAGGTGCTTATGTTGGTTTTCTACCTGTTGAAGTTACCTTTATCTTTTAGATCTGTGGCTCAAAGTCAGTGCCAGCATAAACCCTCCCAGAGCCTCAGGTGGAAAAAGAACTGCTACCTTTGCTCAGTCACCATCCCATTGCTGGCACAACACCACCCTCACCAAGATAACAACAACAGATGAGGACAAGGAGGTGGGCATCCATGCAATGGTAACTTCTTTCTCCAAGCTGCCAAACTATCACCTGTGCCACACTGTCCATACATCAATCTATACAGTGGAACCAGGTGACTGGCTCCAGAGGTAGAGAGTGGGAAAAGGTAGGAGTTCCACTCATCCTGGCTAATGGTTAGGCCAACCCCAGTCAAATCAGACACAATATGGATAAGCCTTCATTGCTGTGAGGGGAGATGATGTTTCTACAACTAAAATTAACTAGAGGGAAATGGCCTCTTGATGTTCTCCACCCTATTTCTACTGTACCTCTGAGCAGAGAACTAAAGGGACCTTTTCACAGATTTTTTTTTAACAGAAGCAATGTGTATAATAGAGTTTTTACAGGATGGAACTGGCCATTATAAGTGGCACAGCACAGCTTCTTTCATTTCTTAAGCTATCTTGTTTTTGCTGCAGTTGCAGACATCCATATCTCTATACAGTAAGTTCACTATGTTCTTTCTTACAAATTGTGAGTTTAAGGGTTCTCATGTAATCCACCTGCCATTGCACAAGCCAGAGTTCTCCCTACTACACAGTGGTTAGTTATGAAGAGAAACCATTGGGCAGCAGGGTTGGAGGCACACCAACAGATTCCCCACACTGGTCTGGCTACTCATCCACAGCAGCGTACATTCAAAATTGGCAAAATGCTGAATAGAATATGCGGTACCTAGATTAAGTTTTTACAGAATGCTGCCACTCTATCTCCCTGCCCTCCAGTCCTTGCCTTTTCTACCACTTCAGTAGACCCAGCTGGGTGAGACAAGCTGCCTTCTCTTCTCTCAACCAGGTGTTTGTGATAAAATTTGCAACTCACAGATAAGCCCAGAGTGCTGCAATAAAGGCAGCGAAATTGTATATATACCCCCAAATTCATGTCCTCATTCTTGCCATTTGAGAAGCCATCAAAGGGAAGGGATGCCAGTTTCCTCCAAAGAGCCTCCTTAGAACATTGCTAAATCACCGTGTAGCATATTTCCAGGGGCATTTTGAAGGAGAACCCTGGCAGCCAGGATTGGCCACAACTCATGATGAATGCCACTGTTGCTGCCAACAAAAGTTGAGAAGAGAGACCGCTCAGACACCATTGGTATCTCTGTCACTGAAACATTTTGAAATTATTCCTGCCTAACCCACTTTACTATTAGGTTTAGGTGCTTTTTTTTTCTACCCACACATACACAAAGGGGTGTGTGTGAGAATGCCCATTTCAAAATCAAGGGCCAGTCCTAGAATAATCTGAACTTCGGTGCACAAGAGTAATCAGCCACATGGTACATAATAGTGTGATTCTCTGCAAATAAGTTACATGAGGTTTGCTATGGCTTACATCCAGGTAGATGTCCTGAAACTGCAGCCTGTGTCACATGAGAAGGCTTTCCCTTAGTGGGAGAAACTATTACTAGACAAGTCTTTTTGGCTTGTTACTGCATATATGTTCTTCATCAATAGCTGAAATGACAAGGGGATCCATCCCAGGACTGTGGCATCAACAATGAGGGCTTTAAGCATTCCCCTCTCCAGCACAATTGGAGGGATCTGAGCCCTCTAAGTTGCATAGATACCTGAAGGACTGCCTCCTTCCATATGAACCTACCCGGCAGTTAAGATCTAGCCAGGGGGCCCTTTTGAAAGAGCCGTCCCTTAAGGAGGTAAGAGGGATGGCTTGTAGACAAAGGGCCTTTTCGGCAGCTGCCCCCAGACTATGGAACGCCCTCCCGATTGAGATTCGTCTGCCGCCGATGCTGATGACATTTCGGCGCCAGGTCAAAACTTTCCTGTTCCAGAAGGCTTTTAATTGAAATAATATCAACTGTGGGTCCTGATGGCAATTTTTAGAGTATATATTTTAATTATATTTTAATTGATTTATCTTTTTTATTGTATTTTAATTGTTGTAAGCCGCCCAGAGACCTTTGGGTAGAGTGGGCGGCATATTAGTTAAATAAATAAATAAAAATAAATAAATAAATAGAAAAAACACAACTTTTTATGGGTGACACAAACAGTGAAAAGAAAAGCTACTTTGGAACTGAAAGAAACAACATGAAAATATTCAAGTTGGAATCTCTCCCTTGCAGATAATAGATTGTTTAGGCCTAAACCCAGTCAAATTATCTGTAATAATGTACGAGTAATTAATTGCCCATGTATGAGCAAAATTTAAATGTTCAGCAGTCTCTGTGATGTGAACCAGAGGTAACCACAAAAATAACCACAAAAACCTCTACAGCAATGGCTCTTGGCTTTGGGCCCTCTAATTGCTTTGGCCATCAACTCCTAGAAGCCCATCTTGCATAGTCAATGGTCAGGGATTTTGAGAGTTGAAATCCAAAACATCTTGAGGGCCAAATGCTAAGAACCACTGTTGTACAGCAAGTTAAGACTGGTGATATAAAGAGTACATGCAACACTTCCAGCAGTTTTTGATTGGCATGTGTGGACTCTTGTTAAATCAGAACGTGGATGAATTCAAATCTACATTCTAAGAGACGTTGCAAATGAGAGAGTAAACTGCCCCGAAAAGCTCAAAAGTTGGAATATGTTAGACAAGGTGATCTGCTCATTTGTTGCATTTTAAATATCCACAGTTTCTTCCAAAGAATTATTCATAGGTGGCTGGCTTCTAGTGCTGAACAGGGGAAATAAAATTTCTATATTAACTTTTTCCACAACTTGGTTATACACATGAAAGTCATCTTTCTCCCTCTAAACCGAAATATCCCAAAGCTTTTTTTTTTGTTTTCTAGCCTTAAACTATAATCAGAATTAGAAAAAGTTACCATTCCCAGAAATTTCCAATGCTGCCTGCAGCATTCTGGGAAAGAATGTCAAAATTTCTCTAACTTTAGGGTGTTATTTGTCCCATTTTGGAGGACTATAAAGCAAAAGTCTCCATTTTGAGGTCATATCTTTTGTCTGAAAAAGTGCAAGTCATTTTGTTCTTTTTTTAGTAAGTCGGTACTGGAAAGTTATATGGTTGGAACCATTTACTGGAAATAAGAAAGCTTGCTAACATTTGTGGTTTTCTGTCTATGAGAGATACTGTTCATGCTTTCCCCAGTATGGGTAGTTTTACTAGTGAAGTAAAATCTACTAGTATACTGGTAAATGGCATTCATCCTCAGATGTATCTTCTGGAGAATTTCCAGTGCTTAGGCTGATGTGTCTCAAACCTTATACTGAATCGAATTATCCATTCAGTCGTATCCAACCCTTTGTGATTCCATGAGCCAGATCTCTCCATGATTTCCGATCTTGAACGGTTTCTTTCAGTTGCTTTATATTTTGGCCAAACCCTATATAGGTAAAGGTTCCCCTTGACATGTAGTCCAGTCGTGTCTGACTCTAGGGCGCGGTGCTCATCCCCATTTCCAAGCCATAGAGCCAGCGTTTTGTCCGTAGACAGTTTCCGTGGTCACGTGGCCAGCGCGACTAGACACGGAACGCCGTTACCTTCCCACCAAGGTGGTACCTATTTATCTACTTGCATTTGCATGCTTTCGAACTGCTAGGTTGGCAGGAGCTGGGACAAGCGACGGGAGCTCACTCCGTTGCGTGGATTCGATCTTACGACTGCTGGTCTTCTGACCCTGCAGCACAGAGGCTTCTGCGGTTTAACCCACAGCGCCACCACGTCCCTTATATAAGTGCTGCCAAATCTACCATCTTTTAGAATGCATACAGACCTTATGTCTCTGCATTCAAATTAAAGGGTTTCCCTGAGTCTCTGAACTGCAGTGGACATGTTTTTCTCTCTGCAAAGAAAGATGCTCCTTTCTGAGTTGGGTGGCTGAGAATAATGGACTTTTTTCATGTATACATCTGTATTAACTCAACAGCTGCTCAACAAACAAATCAGTGATTGGGTTTATGGCCATGGAACCCTTTCAAAAAGATTGAAATATCCTGCTAATCAACTCTTTGGCTAGGGCAGAAAGGAGAGGGAAGTAAACCCATCTTAATCCTCTGTCTCTCAAACAGCCAATTGTTAAAAGTGTACCCTTTTGGAATGGTCTCTATGAACATTCTCAGATGTTGGTCTAGAATGGAGTAGAAGGGTGAGGGGGAAAACTTGGATTCAACAGGCTCAAGAAAATTATTATTTACATGCCTCCCAAAAAGAAACATAGCTTGAGAATTTGCACATTTGTATGGCTTATGAGGCATTTCAGTTTCAGTTTGCAAGTTATTCACAAAACAAAGGCTTCAGTCAATAGGGGAAACTATAAATAAATTCATACACTAATTAAAATGCAAATAAATGTGAGCATTAGAGTAACAGCAAAACATGTGTACAAGTCCTAATGCAGGAGCTAAACAAAGTTGCACCACCTGATACAAAAGGATGGGAGGACAAGACAAATGGGATTTGGAGAAACAGCACAATCCAGACTAAAAGATTTTCACATCCCTAGTAGACAGAAATATACATGGAGAAGCCAGTTGCACAAAGACTGCTTGGAAAACGTTGTTGTTGTTGTTGTCAGGCCACCCTAAATAACAGTGCTCCAGGCATGCTGCCTGAGGGGAAGGCAGTTCTCCAATTCAAAAAAGTAACTTCTCCACCCCCCCCCCCCCAGGAATACACAAGCAAAACTCTGCTTGCTTCTGTTTAACGGCCTTGACTGTTTTGCAGCCAAAGTGTTTTCACCAATCTATAAGAACAAAACAGAAAATCTAAAATCAGTGTCTTCTTCCAAAGTAGCCAAAGTAACTGTGAAGACGGATAATTCAGGCCTAGCCTGCAACTGACCTCTTGTCATAATGCACAAACTGAAAACAAAGTATACAACACATCATTTAAGGTTTATACACTAACTAACAGCTATGTAATAATAACAGGACACTATCCCTACTGATGCCGACAAAGGTCCGCATAGTCAAAGCTATGGTTTTTCCAGTAGCGATGTATGGAAGTGAGAGCTGGACCATAAAGAAGGCTGACCGCTGAGGAATTGATGCTTTTGAATTGTGGTGCTGGAGGAGACTCTTGAGAGTCCCCTGGACTGCAAGGAGATCAAACGTATCCATTTTGAAGGAAATCAACCCTGAGTGCTCACTGGAAGGACAGATCCTGAAGCTGAGGCTCCAATACTTTGGCCATCTGATGAGAAGAGAAGACTCCCTGGAAAAGACCCTGATGTTGGGAAAGTGTGAGGGCAAGAGGAGAAGGGGACGACAGAGAACGAGATGGTTGGACAGTGTCATCGAAGCTACCAACATGACTTTGACCCAACTCCGGGAGGCAGTGGAAGACAGGAGGGCCTGGCGTGCTCTGGTCCATGGGGTCACGAAGAGTCGGACGTGACTTAATGACTAAACAACAACAACAAATCCCCACTGAACAAATCTGGGGAGTACATACATTAGTTTCAAACACATAGCAATAATTAACTTCCAAATCCGCACAGAACTGTGAAAGCCAAAAGGTCTGAGGTACTGGAAGAAGCAGTGGAGATGCCGTCTTCCTTCCCATAAGGGTTAATTGCAAAGGCATCACTAGTGATATTGGATCTGGATTACAACCCGGAAGTGTTAAGGATAATATCTGTCCTTGCTTATTTATTTTATACATTTCTGAACTTCCTTTCAGACAGGCACCAGAAGTATTCTGCTGTCCAAACTGCCAAAAATTCAAATTAAATAAAAAGTGTAGTTGTGGTTGTTATGTGCCATCAGGTCACCTCCAACTTATGGCAACCCTATGGATGAGCAACCTCCAAAAAATTCTGTCCTCAAGAGCCCTGCTCAGTTCTTGCAAACTCAAGTCTGTGGATTCCTTTTTGACGTCAATCCATCTTATATTTCGTCTTCCTCTTTTCCTGCAGCCTTCCTTCTTTACCAGCAAATAAAAACCAATAGAAACACATAACTCAGCTACAATTACAGAAGTCTAACCCTGCAAAAATCACAGAAAAGATGTATGTGTTTGTGTGAGAAAAAAAGAGAGGTAAGATAAGAAACTGCAGACCTTCATGATATCTCATGCTGTGCATCTTGCCGGCCATCATCCCACAGCCCATCAATTTTTGGCTTGCAACACACTTATTACTTTAACTCACATCCTAACACTGCTATGTGTGGTCAGGATGAGTTTTGAACTACCGTATTTGTCCATCTAGAAGATGCTACTTTTTCCTAAAATCATTACCCTAAAAATTGAGGGGCGTCTTTTACACAGAAGTAAGCTGAGATAGCTGAGGAGAGAACAAAACGGCATATACCTTGCCTCTGTAAACAGGCTTCCTTCAGCTACGAGCCTTAGTTTCCTACAATCAGGAGACTCAGCTTCTTCCAGTCATGAGCCTTATGGAACTGATGTCAGCTGGTCCTGAACAAACCAATTGGAACACACCTCGTTGGAAGTGGAGCCTGTAGGCTCAAGATTCAACAGAGACAAAATGTATAATGTTTTGAGCCCAGATGCTGAATCCCCAAAGCTAAGTTTTCTTAATTTTTGGGTTAGAAAATGGGGGGGGGGGGGTTGTCTTATAAATGTTATAACTTATAAAGTGTTATAAACGGAAAAATACGGTATTCTGTCTCTCTTCCCACCCCCACAAACACTGCTGAAGGGCCCTGGTGGATTCCAAAGCTTCCGTATGTTTAATATTTTAGTGGTCCATTAGAGGTATTATTCACCCTTGGTTTGGGGACTTGTCTGGTAGTAAGACACATCTGAGGAATGCCAAATCCCTTGTGGCTGTAAAACAAAAACTGAAACTTGAGCAATCCTGAGAAGAAATGTACACACACATTTATTTTTGTCAAGGCACAACAAACAGCCACAGATACTTGTAAGAGGGAAGAAATCACCCAGTGCTGCTGATATAATGTATGGTAATATGGTAAGCCTAATTTGCATGATTACACCTTGATATTTGCATATGCAGAAATTACTTTTTCCCAGCTCGGGGAAAAGGACAGAGTAGACCAATCTGAATCTGCTTCTAAGGTGATGTAGTTTCCTGATCAGCTGCCGTAATCTTTGCTTTTTTATGTTCCATGAATCATTTGTATCACTTTAATCCATTAGAGTGGTGAAAATATACCAAAAGGAGTATGAAAAAGCTGAAGTCAATAGAATAAGATTTATGAAATGGAAGATAGAAGCAATGCAGATAAATAAAGCTTGTAAAAATAGAGAAGCTGAAGTTGCCTGAAATTATTGCAACAGTGTAAAGACTTATACTTTGATACTCAGATGAATTTTGATACGACTGTCTGTGATTCTTTGGTTTCGTTCTGGGATAACTGCCAGCTGTGATGAACACAGGCTTCTGGTTTTTTTTTCCCTGGAGGTCTATGAAATTTTGTAGAACTCCTGGGGGATTCAGGTGTTAGTGGAGCTAACCTGATATCATCATTATCATCTTTTCCAGGACGTTTTGTCATCTCAAGATGTGCTGAAAGTATCATAGCCTCAGTTCCATCATTTTGCCCTCTGGAAAAATTTAGACCTGATTTGATCTACCACCAGTTCATTTGTCTTTCTGGCAGTTCATGTTATCTTCAGAGCTTTCCTCCTATGCCATATTTCAGATTAATCATTTTCCCCCTGTGTAATAGTCATCAGTTACTGTTACATCTCTGCATAAATTAATAACACAGATGTATCACACATAATGAATATCTGCATATTAATATGCAGATATGTCTGTTTTGTCTATCCTCTGGCTGATATGTGAAGAGACATGAATTAATAGATCTAACTTATAGATCTATCAGGCTTAAATCTACTGATCTGTGTTGTCTGTGATTACTTAGGAAAACATGTCTCTTTTCACCTTTATGTATATTTTTCAAATCAAGAGAACTCTGAAAGAGTTCTAATGAATGAATATGAGACCTTTTCCAAATAATAAGCCAAATTTTCAGGAGAAATAATTAATATGAAGAAAGTTATGACCAAAAGGAAGAAAAAGTTGGTGAGGGGAGCAATGAATAGCACCACCTATTGAAGAAATTTAGGAGTGGTTATCAGAAACCACTGGAGCACAAAACCCTTCTGTACTTGCCTCTCCATGTGACTGGCATAGATTTCACTGGACTCCACATGCAAAAATCACTTGATAAAACTATCACACAGGGGTAGAAAGAACTACAGCACAGAAGTACATGAATGAAACGGCAGCCCTTTCAAATCCACCTGCAGCTGATTCCCTGCTTGAACAAAACCTGCTGTCACTGATGGCAGGCAGCATAGTCACACGTCTCTCTCAAATGAATGCCAATAACTTTGTGTCTTTTTTTAAAATCTTGGCTGATGTAAGATCACTTCTTGTTCATAAAAGCTTTTGGAAGTCAGTGCTGCTATCTACCATTTTACAACTTGTTAGCCAGTGATCAGGAAAAATTATATTATTTGGGAAACTCTCAAATGACCCTTCCTTCTTCCTCCTCCATTTTTTGGAGCAGAGGCTCTGAGAACTGAATTGGAAATTGTTGCCATTTAGAAAATGACTGGGAACTTAAGATGGTCTCTACATGTGCATTTTGCATAGCAAAGATGACATTTTTCCATATGTATGGTTTTCAAAGCAGAGACTCAGATTATATCCAGGATCGAGTATTTCAAAAGAGTGTATTAATCAAAGTATTTCACATAATAAAAGAAATAATGAAACACCAGAAAATACTCCACAACATGGTAAAATGTCAGTGGATAAATCTAGCTGTTAATCCCAACTACAACTAAGTCAGCCTTTAATAAACCTACCAGTGATTCCCTCCTCTAACCTCCATGCCTGTCAGGTCTCCCTCACCCATATTTACCTCTATGGCACAGGAGACAGTAGTACACAAAACAACAGCTTCCTGAACTGTTAACACTACCAACTTCTAACAACAAATGTCCATCAACATACTCTTCTCTTTGTAACTCTCTGATTAGTCTGATTGGGGCTATAAGTCAATGTCGAGTCTCCCAATTTCCCTTAGGACACAGTAGTATGTTAGATAGGGTGTGCTGAGACAGAGATGGCTTATACAGCACCTCTGAATGCAGGTGGTCAACTCCCCTCTCTCCCCTGCTGAACCTCCAGGAGTATGGGAGGTTTGACAGCGCCACTCCTGTGTCTTGGTCCAGGATACTACTGCTCCCTCACCTTTCTCTCAGGAGATAGCTCCTCAGGTTCAGCACCTCCTCTCTTGTCTCTCCCGTTCTTCCCAATAAGAGGGCTTGCATGGGGGTTGTGTTGATCCTTTCTGCTTTCACCTAGGGGATTTTAAACAATATTGGTTCTCCAAGCCATGAATCTTCCTTTACTACCTCCTCCTATTCCTCAATGGGTTTAATTTCCTCCAACACCCCCACTTCAATTTGATTGAAGTCAGCCACCTGCTCTTCCACTGTGTCTTTCCAGATCTCTCCTTTGTCTCTTTTGTTCTTCTCTTTTTCTAACTCTTTTCCTCTTCTTTTAATCTTTTTTATGTTTTCATATTTTAATCTTTTAATTGTATTTTAAATCATATATTGTTTAATTTATCTTTTAATACTTAACTTATTGTGTTTTTAAATTGTGTGAATTTTATTGTGAGCCGCTGTGGGTCCCTTGTTGGGAGAAATGCGGCATCATCATTATCATCATCATCATCTATCCTTCCCTACATTTCCGTTCTCCTCCTCTGGGGCTGCCTTTCACTCATCTTCTTCCCCCCCCCCTCCATCCTATCTCCTTCCCCTGTATCTTCCTCCTCTGTCATTTCTTCCCACATGATCAAAGCTTCACCTCAATCAACAGGCGAGCCTGGGATTGTAAATTCTCATGGCTCAGGAAAGAGGTAGGGCAGCCCATCAACAGGGGTCCTGTCTCCCTGGTCTTCAGTCTTGTACAACCCTTATGTAAATCCCATTGATTCTACAGGTCTAGCTGGGACCAACTATTGGATTTAGCCTTGTGTTTCCAGTTCACAGAGCCTACAGCATTAAAGTTCTATTTAACAAGTGGGCTGGTCCAAAGGAGTATATTCCAAAAGATATTTTCACATGTACATTAGAAGCATACAGTAGCCATGCTGGCTTGAGTATTTTGAGACACGTAGTTCTAAATGAGATATTTAGTGTGGTGTAGAGTGATGGTCTAAAGACTCAGGAGACCTGGATTCAAATCCTGGCTCAGTCATGGAAACTCAATGGAAGTGTGGAACTGGCAAGGTCGCTTCTTAAATATCCTACTTACCTTGAAAGCCCTATTAGCGTCACCGTAAGTCAGTTCCAAGAAAAAGAAGAAGTAGTCTTGAATAAGTAACTTTCCCCATCTCTTCCTCTCTCAAGATAGTCTTCAGATGGCCATCCTATCTCCTGCTAATTAGCTTTAAGAGTTGGTGCCTGGGTTTACTTGTTTCCTCTTCCCTGTCCTCCCACTTTCAGTTTGTCATGTCTTTTAGATTGTAAGCCTGCAGATACAGGATGCCTTGTATTTTATTGGGTATATGTAAACAGAAAGAAACATTTTACCTGAAAGAGATGTGGTAAGTCCTTGCAAACTGTCACATTTTTGGTGATTTTTAGGGTCTTGCTGTGCTGAAAATCCCTCACAAGACTTCCATATTGGTCACACAAAAACAAGACCCCAGTCTCACTCAAATCTCACCCTGTTTTTTGTCTGTTGTTCTGCACAAGAATCTGCCAAATTCTGCACAGCTTCATGCCCTATTCTGCAAATCTTGTATGAGGAAGATGCCATTCTCTGCAGGAACTGTAACAATCCTGCACAGCTTGATGTTCCTTCCATAAAAAATGACCGAGGAACTTCCGAGAAATTCCTGTGAGGTTTCTTGTAAGATTTCTTGGCAGGGGAGGGGGCTTGTGTACAGAAATCTTGCTGTGAGGAGAAAATATTTTTTCTTTCTCTCCCCAACCCTCAGTTTCTCTTCAAGAACTAGAGGCTGCAAGAGTCACATCCCTGTTGAAATTATGGTGAAAATGCAATCAATCAATTTGTAGAAAGGTACAAGTGTTAATGATACCAATTAGACATTGTCTAATTTTACTTGGACATATGAAAGTAGACAACAAATTCCCTATACTTCAATTTGGACACTGTGTGTGCTGGCATATGAGCACTTAGGAGACTGAAGTGCTATAGAAGTTCAGTGTCACAAAGCTAAAAATTATGGCCTGAATCTAACTGATAATTCCAACCAGAGCAGGCCCAAAGAATCAATGAGACTTATGTAAGTATTGACTCAAAGTGATTTAATAGCTATACTCTAGTAGGAACTAGCAGCTGCTAGGAGGTTCAGTGGTTTTAGGCATCTGGCTGCGGAGCCAAACGTTGGGAGTTTGATTCTCCACCATGGCTTCTTAATAGGGACTGGGCCCTATGATCCATAGGGTCCCTTCCAGCTCTGCAGTTCTAAGATTATTATTATTATTATTAATATTACTACTACACTTAGGTTTTTGTTGTTCTAATCTTTGTTACCAGCAAAGAAAGACACACATTGGCAAATACATAGAATGCCAGTTCATTAAAAACCTCATAGGTAGAGATGGGATATTCGTATACGAATATTGCCACCGCAGTGGCTGGGCCCGTTTGACCCTCCTCACCCAGAACCAGCTGGTCCACTTACTGCTTGCGGCATGGCATGTGCAGACATCCTCATTCATACTGCGCCAATCACAGAAGTAGCCTGGCTGGGGCTTCCCCACCTCTCCCCACTACTGACCACTCAGCAGCTGAGCAGGGAGACCTGTCAGTAGCAGAGGGAGGTGAATATCCCATGTCTACTCACCAGTCCAGGATATTTTGCTGCCTGAGGCAGACCTGCAAATGTCAACTCTTCCAACAAGTCACTTCTCACATCTGAGGCAGAAAGTTCCATAAGCACATCTCTTGGTTTCTTTGGTAATAAAAATACAATAATATTTAATTAATTGTTAAGAATGTGTTGTCCTTTCATGACAGCCAAAAATTCATTGCCTGCAGCAGCATCCTTACAGTGCCTAACATTAGGACAAGTCCTGCTTTCTGGAATCTCCATTGCTACTGAGAGTAACTGAATGGTTTATCAAACAGATTGGTGCTTTTGTTGAAGCAAATAGTTTGTTTCTACACAGCTTTTTTTTTTTTAGATCAATGCACAGATAGACATTAGAGGAAATTTAATGCCTCATTACAAAAATGAACTGTTCATTAAAATGCCATAGTTATTAATCATTATGAATTTCAAATAAAGATACATACAGTATATGATACTGTCCATTAGCTAAAACTTCCCATCTGAGCTTTCCAGTCTCCTTCATCAGCCTGGCTGCTTTTAACAAGCACCAGAATGAAAGCAGTGGGTGGTTTCAACAGCATTATATTTTATCTCATGGCACAGTAGCTAAACTGCAGTATTGGAGCCAAAACTCTGCTCAGGACCCGGTTCAATCCCAGATAGCTGGCTGGAGGTTCACTCAGCTGTTCCTCCTGAGGTCAGTAAACTGAGTACAGTGGTGCCTTGATTTACGAACTTAATCCATCCCAGAAGATGTTTGTAAGTCAAAACATTTGTAAGTCAAATCAGCATTTCCCATAGGAATGCATTGAAAACCAATTAATCCGTTCCGGCTGTTTTTTGTTCTTATGTCGAGGCGCCGTTTGTAAGTCAAAGCATTAGTTCCCATAGGAACTAATGCAAAACCGGTTAATCCGTCCTCTACCACTAGGGGGAGAATTTTTTTTTTTTAACCTAAGATGACTTAGGTTAAAAAAAAGGGCAGGAAAGGAGGGAGGGAGGGAACGAACACCTTTTAAACAGAACACCTTTAAAACCAAGCAGCTTTAAACCAAACCAAGCACCTTTTAAACCAATTTTTACATTTTAAAATTACAGTACCAGGCAGTACCAGGCAGTACCAGGCAGTCCAAAGTCCATTTCCCACTTTCCCCGTGGTTTTTTTGTTCGTAAGTCAAAGCTACGTTCGCAAGTCAAAGCAAAATTTTGCGAACGGAGCTGTTCGTAAGTCGAAATGTTCGTACATCGGGGCGTTCGTAAGTCAAGGCACCACTGTACTCAGCTTGCTGGTGGGGTGACAGTGTATACCCTGCATAATTAAATTGTAAACTTAAAGAGAGTGCTTTAAGCACTATGGGGCAGTATATAAGCAGCATGCTTTTTTAAACATGTTAACCAATTTCTCATCACACAGTTAACAACAACAACAACAAAGAGAAGAGCAGTGCAGGCCTATTTAGAAGTAGGACCTCTCTGAGTCCAGCAAGTATACGATGGCTGGTTTGTTCTCTAAATTGGTGGTTCCCAAACTTGGGTCTACAAAGGTGAAATCTCCCATCAGCCTCCGGCTGTCATGGAATAACATCTGAGGAATCAAGGAATGAGAACCACTGCTTTAATGGTCAAACACAACAGCTCACTACCGTGTTTCCCCGAAAATAAGCCCTACCCTGAAAATAAACCCTAGTATGATTTTTCAAGATGATTGTAATATAAGCCCTACCCCAAAAATAAGCCCTATTTAAGTGAAACCCCGCCCTCCACCAGGGACTCACCGGGATCCTCCCAAGCCCTTAAGAGAGACTTAAAACTTCTTCCCCTCCTCTCCCACTTCCCTCGCTCACAGAGGGGCTGGGCAGCCAGGGAGGAAGGAGCTGCGTGCCGTCAGGAACTTGCTCCTTGGCTCCTAAGTTCCCAACGGCACTTGGGGCTCGCGCCTCTGCAGTGTGCGCGCTTTCCCCCCCTCCAGCGTGCGCCCAGGCGAGGCTAACAAAACACAAGGTTGGAGGGGGGGAGGCGATTTCGGAGCTCCAGCCCCTGCCAGCCAGCCATCCCCCTGCCCTGCCTTTATTTTCCCCCTCCCCTCTTTCTCCTACCGTAACTCTTTTAACCCTCCTCTTGTTTGGCTCCCTCTTCGGTGCTGCTGGCATGGCCACGTGTTGAAGCAGCTGCCGCCTTTCCCCAACTGGGCTTGCCGGCTTCAGGACCCCGCCCCCTTCCACACCAATGCCTCCCCCTTCACTGCTGCCGTTGTTTCCCGCAAAACAAACCCAGCGCCCACCAGCCCCAACGGGAGCCTTAGCCCAGGCATGGCCACTGGAGGAACCCGAGCCACCGCTGTGGCGCTTCCTGGCAGTAGCGGAGGCACCCCTGGAGGAAGTGGCACCAGGTACATTTAAAGAAGGGGAAGGAGAACAGGAATAAATAAAAAATAAAAAATAAAATAAATGATGGTAATTGAATAAATGTAGATTGTTGTTCTTGAAAAAAATAAAACATCCCCTGAAAATAAGCCCTAATGGGGGTTTTGAGCAAAAATTAATATAAGACCCTGTCTTATTTTTGGGGAAACATGGTACTGAGTAACAAGAAGGTCAAGAAGAGCAGCCAGGCTTCATAGAATCATAGAATGCTGAAGTTGGAAGGGGCCTATAAGGCCATCAAGTCCAACCCCCTGCTCGATGCAGGAATACAAATTAAAGAATATCTGCCAGTGGTTGTCTAAATTTCTCTTGAATGCCTCCAATGTTGGTGCACTCACCACCTCTCAAGGTAATTGGTTCCACTGTCGTATTGCTCTAGCAGTTAGGACGTTTTTCCTGATATTCAGTTGAAATTTGGCTTCCTGTAACTTGAGCCCATTGTTGCGTGTCCTGCACTCTGGGATGACTGAGAAGAGATCCTACCCCTCTTCTGTATGACAGCCTTTCAAGTATTTGAAAAGTGCTATCATACCTCCCCTCAGCCTGCTTTTCTCAAGGCTCAACACACCCATTTCTTTCAGTCTTTCCTCACAGGGCTTGGTTTCCAGCCCTCTAATCATCCTTGCTGCCCTCCTCTGAACTAGTTCCAATTTATCAGCATCCTTCTTGAAGTGTGGTGTCTAGAACTGTACACAATACCCAAGGCGAGGCCTAACCAGTGCTGAATAGAGGGGAACTAGCACCTCGCGGGATTTGGAAACCCTACTTCTGTTAATGCAGCCTAAAATAGCATTTGCCTTTTTTGCAGCTACATCAAACCAATGGTTCATATTCAGCTTGGGATTTATGATGATTCCAAGATCCTTTTCGCTTGTAGTATTGCTGAGCCAGGTATCCCCCATCTTGTAACTGTGCATTTGTTGTTGTTTTTTTCCAAGCTGCAGTACTTTGCACTTATCCCTGTTGAGTTTCATTCTGTTGTTTTCAGCCCAGTGCTCCATCGTATCATTTTGAATTTTGTTTCTGTCTTCCAGGGTATTAGCTATTCCACCCAATTCTGTGTCATCCGCAAATTTGACAAGCATTTCCTGCACTCCCTCATCCAAGTCATTAATAAAAATGTTGAAGAGCACCGGATCCAGGACTGAGCCTTGTTACCTCCTCCCAGTTGGAGAAGGAGCCATTAATCATCACCTTCTGAGTATGATTCTGTAGCTAATTGTGTATCCAGCCCACACCTAGTTAGCTTGCTAATCAGGATATCATGGGGTACTTTGTCAAAAGCTTTGCTGAAGTCAAGATATACTATGTCTACAGCATTCCCTCTGTCTATCGGGGAGGTTATCGAAGCAAAAAAATAGATCAGATTAGTCTGGCAGGATTTGTTATTGACAAATCCATGTTGGCTTCTAGTTATTACTGAATTGTTTTCCAGGTACTTGCATAGTGACCATTTTATAATTGGTTCCAGAATTTTCCCTGGGATTAATGTCAGACTGACTGGTCTGTAGTTCCCAGGTTTCTCTTTCCCCCCTTTTTGAAGATAGGGACAACATCAGCTCTCCTCCAGTAATCTGGCACCTTACCCATTTCCCATGATTTCAAGAAATAATGGACAGAGTACTGAGAGTTCTTCAGCCACTTCCTTCAGTACTCTCAGATGCAGTTCATCTGGCCCTGGAGATTTGAACTCATTCAAGATAGTAAAGTATTCCTTGATTATTTTTTATCAGTCTCCAGCTGCAATCCTGTCCTCTCCACTTGCACTTCACATTTGTCTGGCGGTCTGTCCTATGGGAAAAGACTGAGTTAAAATAGGAATTGAACACCTCTGCCTTTTCTTTGTCATCTGTTATCATTTTTCCATCTCCATTGAGTAGTTGTGCCACTATTTTTTCTTTGTCTTTTGCTTCACACATACCTGAAGAATGCTTTTTTTATTATTGCTTTTAGTGTCTCTAGCTAATCTCAGCTCATTCTCAACTTTTGCTCTCCTAATGCCATCCCTGCATTTCATTGCTACAGTGGTGCCTCCACTTGCGACCATAATCCGTTCCAGAAGATGGACGTAACTCGAAATGGTCATAAGTCGAAGCACCATTTCCCATAGGAATGCATTGAAATGCAATTAATCCATTCCAGCTGAAGAAAAAAATCACAAAAAAAAAATCACTGCAAGACTCATTGGAAACGCAATTAATCCCTTCCGGCCAAAGGGGGGGGGGGAGAAAAGCAATTAAGCGTGCAAGACCCATTGGAAATGCACAGAAAACAAACGGAGCAGATCGGAAAGGCACAGAGAACAAAGGGGGCAGGTCGGAAATGCAAAGAAAACAAAGGAAAAAAGCAAGGGAAGCATGCAGGACCCATCGGAAATGGGGGGGGAACCCAAAAAAGTAACCAAACCCCCCAAGACCCATCGAAAATGGGGGGGAAGCCAAAAAACAAACAAATCCCCCAAGACCCATCAGAAATGGGGGGGAAAAACCCAAAAAGCAACCAAACCCCCCAAGACCCATCGGTCTGTTCGTAAGTGGAATCTCCGGTCGCAAGTAGAAGCAAAATTTTGCGGCCGGAGCTGGTCGTAACTCGAAATGGTTGTAAGTAGGGACGTTCGTAAGTGGAGGCACCACTGTACTTCTCTGTATTCTTCCTTGGTGACCTGGCCTTCTTTCCACTTCCTATACATAGGGGGTTTTTTGTTTTGTTTGTTTGTTTTCAGGTACTCCCTGGGCTTTTTTGTGAAGCCACACTGGCCTTTTTTTGCTGCCTCCCACTTTTTTTTCTTGTTGGAATTGTTTGTAGTTGTGCTTTTAGAATTTCTTTCTAAAGAAACTCCCACCTTTCTTGGACTCCTTTTCTTGTTAGCATCCCCTGCCACAGACCTTACTCATCCTTGTTCTGAGATTATTAAAATTGTTTTTTTTTTTTAATCCAGCATATATGTGTGACTACACTGTGCTTTGGCTTTCTTTGAAATTAACAGTTCTAGTAGAACATGGTCACTCTCGCCCAGAGTTCCCCTTACTGCCACTTCCTCCAGCAAAAGTCTCTATTGGTTATAATCAAGTCAATGATAGCTAGTCCTCTAGTTTCTTTCTCCACTTTTTGTAGGAGAAAATTATCAGCTACACAAGCCAAGAATTTCTTTGAAGGGCCATACTTTGCAGAATTTGCCTCCCAACATATATCCAGATAATTGAAATCTCCCATCACTACTACATCATGTGCCTTTGAAATCCTTGCAATTTGTTTTTCAAAAGTTTCATCCACTTCATCTCATTTTGTGCTCTTTGTGCAAGTAGACACCAAGGTTACCAGTACAACATATACACTTGGTAACATTCCAATTAATTTTCTCTGACCCATTACCATGCATTCATTTTTATTATGACAATAAATCATTATATGCTGACATGCCTTTGATAGTTTGTGTATTGAATTTAGCCACTTCATCTTGTGTCAGAAATGAGTTCTAAATGGCAACTAATTCCTGTTAAACATTAATCTGATTTTCAGTAGCCTCTGTGAGATTTTAAAATCATGCCAAAATATCAAAATCCATATAAAAGGTAATTATTTTTAGATGGCCTAGGTCCAGATGTTCTTTTTGCTACTGGGAAGGTGTGTAACGTTATATTCTGTAGTGTTCCACTAGTTGAGCAGCTTGTTCCACCAGACTGTCTACCAGCTTTTTGTATGATGCTAGACCATAACAATTACTCCTATTACATCTGGGACAAAAACCTGGTCAGGCAGGCAAACAAGCACATCATCACTGTAATCCACAGTCCACTGATTAGCTTAAGTGTGCCCAACAAAGTACTGGATTGTAGCCAATAAAAGGAATGTTTCTGACTGTCCCAAATTACTAAACACATGTCCAGGCCAGGAAGTTAAAATAGTCTGATTTATGCCTTTCTCTTTTCACTGGAGATGTGTTTTCTCCCCTGAGAAGAGTCCAGACAGGTCTTTGGATCATTCCAATTTGTCCCCTTTTTAAATAATGACAGCCCGATTCCTGCCCACTTCCCTACCTTTTGTCACCCATCAGCTGTGGTGACTTCCTCTTTTAATTTTTTTTTCCTCCCAATGAGTCAGCACGGCATCAGATACAATACAGTTATCGAAGGACATCTCCAATGCATCTAGAATTATGCTGCATCAGTTAAGGAAATATTTGTTTAAAAAGTTAGAGAAGACAAAAAATAAAGGATGTGGTTTCTCTGTTGTCCCTTTTAATGTCACAGCCCACTGCATATGTCACAGGGTTGTCACCACAGACAGTCACCACCTTTATTTGGGAGCGAATTAACCAACAGAACAGGCTACAGAACTGGATAATCAGGAGCACTCTGAAACATGTCAAGTAAGCTGCAGCCCTAGCACTGTACCAGAAAGGACTGTGACAACTTTTAAAAGGGGTGGTGTGGATTGCTCTTATTCAAAACATGTGTGGTTGCTGAAATTTGATTCAAAGCAAACCACTCCAAAAGCAAAACAAATAAGCGAGCTATATGCCTCTCTAAACACCCCCTGAGTTAGTCCTTTTGGTACTGAAAGTTCCTAAAACAGGCTTGTTTCCTTATTTGTCTTCCACTCTAGCAAGTCCTGCATGATGGTTAAGACAGAGAGAGAACAGCAACCTATTCTCAATTTGTTGACTTTTTCAGTAGCTGTGTCAGTAGTCCCGTTGTACAGATAATGAGACTGCCTTTGTGATACAGAGACTCTCCTGAAGCTATTAATCACGTGGTATAAATTAGTATTCCATTGCTTAAGCAGTATGTTGTTGTTCAAACAAAACACAAACATGTTTATGCTCCCCCACTGTCCTTTATGTAGGTTTGAATCACAGAGGGGAAAAATTCCATATACCATTAGTCAGCCATTTTTTAAAAAGGCCTTAATGAACCTGGAAGGTAACTTACATACAAGTTATTCCCCCTTGCTTTTCTACCAAACTAAAAGTCTCTAACCTAGCATGCACCTTCTTTCTTTTGGTTTAAAACCAAATATATTGTGCCTAGCAGCTGGAACTTGGAAATATTATGTTTGGGGACTACAAAACCCAAATTCCCCAGCCACCATGGCCAGTGATTTGTCCACCTGTATTGCCATTAATACACCAGATTTTAAATGTTCCCTGTGTCTACGTGCATTTAAAAACTGAAAACACGACAATGGTTATTAGATGACTCAAACTTAGTACTTCAACAGTGACTAGCCTATCAAGATAGTTGCTTGATTCTTAAAATAGCAATGTCGTCTTGTAAGGTAACCTTTAGATCACACAGCTACTTCTTTCATGTATCCTAGAGATACATGGAATAAGCAAGGCAAGTTTTTTCCTAATCTTTCCACTGCACAACATTAAAGTAAGTGTGTGCGGATGGTGGGGGGAATGAGAGAATACTTGGCTTTCCTGTGGAAAACAAAGAGTTAAGCAATGGCATTGCAAAATGGGATCAGAAAGTTCTTGTTAGCATTCTCATTAGTGTGCTCAAATATTGCCTTTGCTTGTGAACTCCAAAACCTCCTTTTTACATTTAGAAAAAAACTCAGTTTGCTTCTACCATTCGGAAAATATATGGAATTGCTTGAAGTGAAAAGCACACATATTAAAAGGCACTCTTCAATAATCTTGGCAAGAAAAATGCCTTTGCTTTAAATATATATACTGTATATATATGTTTCTGCTGTGCTGAAGAGGTGGATTTCTCATGGCAGAATAAAGGCTCTCACTCAGGTAGCTGCTTGGGATACAAAACTACTGAAATGGGGAACACTCATATGGCAATTTGTTTATGTTTGACATTGCCTCAAGTGTAAACTTAAAATCTCCCTGCAGCAAACCTAAGGAGAAAAATGTCCTTAATTTTAAGAAGAAACAGCTTGCTGACACAGGCATGCACACAAGGATTACACAAGAAGTCACCTTTCAGGAATATTATGGCCCTATTTCTTTTAAAAATAAAAATAAATCATAGGCTTTTAAAATTAAAAGCCCAATGACATCATCAAATACATCCTGCCCTTTTCCCTCACAAAATGACTTTTTTTTCTCTCCCACTTGGGGGCTTCTACTTTTTTATTGCCAGAAGGGTTTGAAAGGGCTTTGCTCCATGTGGGTATGTGAAAAGATGGAGGAAGGGGGGGATAGCAGAAGAAGAAAGAGTGTGAGAGAGGGGTGGCAATGAAACAGAGTGAGGAGTGGTGTGTGAGAAGAGAGGGGAGGAAAAGGGGGCAAAAAGAGTAGAGGCCACCATAGCATTTGGTGACTTTTCCATCTTTATTGCATGGGGAGGGGCTGCAGGAAGGTGCCTGACCGACCTCTTGCTTGTCTGTGCATGTGTCGTATGCACATGGGTGTTTTTGTTTAAGGGAGTTTTTGTGAAAGGGAGTTGAGCAGGGTTCATTAAGCACAGGAGTGGATTGGCAGGAGGAGGAGGAAGAAGAGAGACGGGTGTGAAACTCAAAGGAACTTTTTAAAAAATCAGGATATCAGTGAGAGGAGAGAACACAGGGGGTGTTTGCTGGATCACCTCTGCACATTTGTAAAAATAAAATAAAATAAAAAGGAATGGGAAAAGAAGCAAACAAGATGAAATGAAAGACAACACCATGGAATGTGTGCATTTGAAAACCAAGCTGCTTTACAACAAACCATAAAAGGAAAGCCAGAGTCTAGAGAAAGGAAGCAAAGTAAAAAAGCAAAGCATGCTGCTTATACACTGCCTCATAGTGCTTAAAACACTCTCTGGGCTGTTTAAAATTTAGTTGTGCAGGCAACACATTGCCCGCCCGCCCTGCAAGCTGGGTATTCAGTTTACCAGCCTCACAAGAAGGGAAGGCTGAGTGAACCTTGTGCCAGCTACCTGGGATTGAACTTGGGTCATGAGCAGAGTTTTGGCTGCAGTACTGTAGTTTAACCATTGAGTCCCAAGAATGGGGCTGTGGCCTGGAATGCCAGTCACAACATGTCCAGTGCAAACATTAAACTCTTGAAACATTCTGCAGCCCCTGGGTGAGTACTGATTAATATTTTAAACACAACACAGGATTTGAAGCAAATCGAAGCAAAGCTGAGTTCTTCCAATTCGGAAGCAGTCACGCCCTCAGTAAAAAGCACAGGGAAAGATACATATCTTGAGAGATGAAGAATAGATGCTAAACATCACCTCTACTTATCTGTGAGGCAATATATCTGTGAAGATTCTCAGTCATCCAGGTGAGGTTATCTGGAAGTTGAGTCATGGCAACTGGACTTCTTTCTTATTAGGTTGAAACATTTTGCTACTCATCCAAGCAGCTTCTTCAGTCTGAGGAGAGTTGGGACAAGACCCCTGATATATCCTCCATGTTGGTTTCACTTTCCCCTGGTCTGAATAGGCTCGTTAGAATGGACAAAGGATGAGGGTGATTGAAAATCCCACTCAACAGGGGTGGAGGCCTTAGATACAATCAGTCTCCTATTTATCATGCTGCCCTTTCATCCGTCCCCAGAAAGATCAGGACCACACCCACCAGAAAGACCACTGTTAACTACTTTTAACAACCCATGACAATGGGTGGAGAAGGACTGCAGAAGGGATCTCCTACTAACTCTCCTCAGACAGAAGAAGCTACTTGGATGATTAGTGAAACATTTCAGCCTAATAAGAAAGAAGTCCAGATCACCTCTACTTGATTCCTACAATGGTCTGATCCAATGCTTTCAATTCTGAGGGTTTCTCTAAGAAAATTGTCAAAGAAAAGAATGATACTATCATGAGTCCTGAGACTACAATAAAAGATATAAAAAAAGAAAAACAACAAGAGATTCTGGTCTACTTGAAAAAATGAAAGAAAAATAAACCAAATATTAGAAACAAGGATCTTATGCAGTCTTTGAGCAGCTATGTAAAGATGGGTGTGACATAAGAATCAGCTATCAATCCTTAGCTGTGTGGGCACAGCATGGCATGAAGAAGCCGACACTTTGATTTTACTTGTGCTTTCAGCAGTTCACTGGCTCTTCATCTATATACTCTTCCCCCACGAAGATGACTACAGCTAAGGCAATTTTCCCCACCCACCCTCAAATACATATATGCACCTTTTGTACAGATTTTCTATGTTTAAAAAATTGCACTGCAATGCTGTAAGATGTGCTAAACCCAAAGTATAATTCCATCTCAGTCAAACCATCTCCTCTGCACCATTTCCCACAGTATAAATTTTAGTGAGCCAAAATTACATAAAGGCTAGTTTCCCAAGAAAAACATCTGGGTTTGTTGTTGTTACTATTGTTTTCTTGGTTTTTGCTAAAGAGAAAGATAATCCCTCCTGAATATCCTCCATTTTTGGAGGAGATATAAGTGGAATGTATGAACTCCTGTGCTCTGGAATGATGGTTGGTACCGAATACAAAATAGCATCCAGGCTAGGAACTAGTTGCTGCCATTGTCATTTGTAACATCAGCAAAGAAAGAGGATCCTTGAGAGGTGGGGTGGGGTGGGCTGGGGACAACAAGCTGTACTACTTTCATGGCCCATGGTGAGTTGTGAGGGTCACCCCCAAAAGAGGCGGTGACTACAATGACATATAATGTGGGAAATACTCTAGGATTAGGAAAGTCTGATTCATAATATTTTCCATTAACCATATGACATAAAAGTCACAAATCAGCTTGGACTTTTCCCAGCAATCCATTATTTTTCCCTCTGCCACTGGGGTTGTTTCTTCTCCTCCTCCTCCTCCTCCTCTTCTACTTATTTTCAGCAAATCCTTTTGCATCGGTTCAGGCAGTATGATCACTTTAACCTATACTGAGAAGTGTGTGTAGGAATGCTGGTGATTGGCAGGATGGAGAACACCTTCAAGCACCTTCCCTCTCACCTCCTGCCTAATAAGGGAGGGTGAGCTAAAGCCAGCCTCAATCCATTCTGTTGCTCAGCCCAGACACAATATCCAGGCTTTTGTCTATCTTTCAGAAAGGTTATGGTGGAATGATGATGATTAAGTGGCAGGAGGAAGATGGTGATGTGGCAGCTGGGGGAGGCAGTGTTAAAACATGAGGAGTACCAGATCTTTGTCAATAAAGCCATTTCTTTTCCCTTTTCCTTTTCTAAGACTTGATGCCAGAGCTGTTGTACTACTGTAGGAACAACAGAGAGACCAAAGAGAGAGAGTGAGGGAGAATGAGTAGAGGAAATTGCCACTCAGCCTGTTAAGGTAGTTCCCCTGCAGCCATGCTTCCCACAAATCTAAAGAGCTACAGGAAAGCTGTGTTAAGCTGCAAACAAGGCTTTTTGCCAGTTTTCTCCTCTCTTTCCCCCCATCTTCCTGTATGATCAGTTAAAGTTAATTTACCTGGAAAAACCCATCAATTCACATTTTTCTCACTCTGTGGTTGCACCCAAACTTTCAGAAATGTTCTGCTCTGGATAGTGAAATAGGCTGCCTCCTCTCATTTCTCTGCCCACAAATATGGTAGACAATTTCAAGAAACCATTTATACACAGCTCTTGGAGAGGGGAAAACCTACCTTGGGAACAGAAGAAGGCTGCAGTGAAGAGAGAGAACAAAAATGGTTTGGCCAATATGACATTTCAGAAGGGAAATGAGTTTTATTGATCTTTTTTGTTTTCCATCACCCAATACACAGCCGCCTGCCCCCTCTTCTCTCTTGGAGCATAGAGAAGGTGTAATGTCAGGCAGTTACCTGCTTCTTCCCAAAGGTCAATCATCCAGGTGGTTCTTAACCCAGGAGAAGCTCATTGACTGGGATGGGGAAGTGCCCCCCTACCCCAGTCATGAGCTATCTATGTGTCAGGATCTGGCCCACACCGCCCTGGCAGCTGCAGGATCAGGGCCAGCCTGACCCAAGAATGGCCTGGTGTTGGCAGGCTCCAGCCCTGGCCTGTGTAGCAGCTGCTGGGCCACTCATGAGGCTCACCTAGAAACCCGGAGAGAAGGTCTATTTAAGGAGTGGTTCTCCCTCCCAGAACTTGCCTCAGGAACAAAGGTCTTTGGCCCTGTTGTGCCTTGCTGCTCCTGAGCTCCAGAGTCCTTACGTTCCAGTGCACCTACTCCTGCTCCTGCCTTGGCCCCTGCTCTTCCCTCTGCTTGCCTCTGGCATCTCTGCATCTGGACTCCAGTATTCCTCCACCTGCACCTGCTCCTGTTCCTGCCTTGGCCCCTGTTTGCTTCTGTTGGTCTCCTGAATCTCAGTGCCTTGTTCCGGCTCCATGCTCCCGGTCCTGCGACCTGGCTCCCAGCCCAGTGCTCCCATCTCCACTTGGTCACAGCCAGCTGCTCAGTGAGTGTCTTTGGACTCGATACCCTGCATGGCGGACTGGGTCCTGGTGCCCTTATCCATGGTGAGAGGATGTTTTGTGACACTATGTCTTGAACATTCCAAAGGAACACATGAGGGGCCTGATGGTGATGGAGGAGACCCCAGGCTGTTCCCCTATTGTGGCATATCAAAGCATCTGGAGGACACCAAAACTTTGGCCTTTAGCACATTTCATAACTGCTGTGATCTGCTACTGGTGACACAGCAAGTTGGAACTCCCTGCCTTTCGGGTTATGTCTAAATGCTTTGATTCTTTTTTTTTTCCTTTGAAAGAAAAAGGTAGATATCAAAAACATTTCTTCTAGTTATGAATTTTTGATCTAATGTGAGAAAGGAACAGAATGTAAACAGTTTTAATCTCTGTGCAGTGATATAATAAATCAAAGTCTTAAAAGTGTAATAGAGACAAGGGACTTCAGAGCCCTGGGATTTGATACACTGATTTAATAGGATATCAGCAGGCTAGAAGTTGGTCTTAATTTCTTTCGTCCTTGATTTTGTTCTTCTTCCAAAGTTTTGTGTCAAAAACAAAATGTTTCATATATAATAGTTACAGCAGTTTTCCCATGGAAAGAAAAAAAAGAATGACTTTAATATTACAGCTTTTAAGTAATCTAAGTATTAAAATAATTCACTAGCATTTTCACCTGCATTTTCTTAAATGTTCCAGCTGTTAATGCATCTTATGAAAAGGATATCTTAATTTGACTGCCCATAGTGACTACATTTAAATCTCTGGAAATGAATAGATCCAGACTAGCATGGGGCTGAAAGGGGGAAATGGTTAAACCTTTATAATAGTTCCAAAAATAGTTTCAGTAGAACACAAAATGAATCCATTCTGATCCAGCCTCTAGACCAACCTGGCTTGAAAAAACTGGAATGAATTAATCCAGTTGTTCCGAACCTTGGATCTCCAGACATTCTTGAAGTAAAACTCCCAGAGGCCTTCGCCACTAGCTCTGCTGCCCAGGATCTTGGAGTTATAATCCTAGAACATCTGGGGCCACAAGGTTGGGAAAAAGAGAGGTTTGTGCTGGTTCATACAAATGGCACCAAGGGTGCCGCACATTCCCTTCCCCTGCCTCCCCAGCCAATGACCGACTTACCAGTTGGAGTGTGTTCCTCTCCTCCTCCTCTTCAGCTGTTTGACCAGTCCCTGGCAGGAGCACAGGTTTGTCTGTCCTGTCTCCTTTTCTGAGTGGGCAATCAGCCAAGGAGGCAGAGCAGAGAAGCCTGTGCTCCTGCTTCAAGCCTGGTTGAACAGCCAAAGAGGAGAAGGAGAGGGTGATTGCACCTCCATTGCACTATGGCATCCCTCCATCAACTAAAACATGAGGCTTGTATCAGCTGGTGAATGGAGGATGCATCTGGGGATGTAGGAACTGGCATGAACACCTGAACTGAGGTTCCTGCCCATTTCTATTGGGAACCCCTGGATTAATAGGTTAATGCATGGAATGCATAAACAGAATTTGTGCATAATCTTAATGCCACTATTACATTGAAGTATCACTAACACCTCTCAGGATGTCATACTTCATCCGTGCTGAAGCCTCAACAATGCCAAGTAACAATATTGCCACCTAGTCAGCACAGTCCAGGCCTTCAAGCAGAAAGGGCCATCGTTCTGTGACACGTTTACAGAATCAAGGCCATGTTGAGACACTTTGCTGGCTGAGGGAAAAGCAGGATGGTGCCTCCTCACATACATTCCATGTATGGAACCCAACTGGATTGGCAGCTGAATATTACTTCAATATGGAACATCAAGATAGGGTCCTCGCCACACTTAAGTGAGATGGATAGTGCAGAACAGGCTATGGGGTGCAACAGCTTTGTATTCCAAGAAAAGGCAACACCCAGAAGTCAAAAAAATCCCAGGGGGCTGGGAGAGCTGTCATTTTATCATCATCATCTTAGAACTGCAGAGCTGGGAGACACTGGATCATTGAGTCCAGCCCTGTCAAGGAGGCACAATGGGGGAATGAACTCCCAACCTCTGGTTCTACATTCAGATACCTAAACCACCGAGCTCTACCAAGTTATAAGGCTGATTCTATATAGAAGGGCAAAGGTCCCATTCACACTTAAGGCCTTAACTATAGTAGAGACCAGGACAAGGACATATTCACAGCCTCCAGAAGGCCAGAAAATATAGTGTTTGAAGACAGCCCCAATGCGAAGATATTCATCTTGAAGGTTGGCATAGACCTTGCATACCTATGACCCTGCCCATGTTTTCAGAAATATAGTGTAGATTGATACCTGAACCACATGATGAAGTTCTGTGTGCAGTAGTTCACAGGTCGGCAACTTGTGCCCCTCCTAATGTTGGACTGCATGCTCAAATATGGCGTGACTTTTATTATCAGTTATATCTGTATGCTCATTTGTACAGAGTTTTTGGTAGGAATTTATACATTTCTTGAATAACACTTTTTTTAAAAAAAATTGCAGAGGCCATGTTCCCTGCATGCCTCCTGCCAATCAAATGAATATATATAATCATATATTTTCCACAGGGATATTTACAACTGTATACAAAAAACTGTATTCAAATACAGTCATTTAGCTGACACATGAAACCATCCAAATGGCACTTGAAATATGCCATATTTGCAGTTGTCTTTAAAACCTTAATTGGTTTCCAGCTGGGAAGTGAATTAACCTGAATTGTGCAAGTGTGTTTATGTGTCAGGAGAGATGGAAACTGCACCATAAGCACTGTTGTGCTTCTTCAACAGTTCCATTTCTGATTAGTTGCCTCTGGTTGCACTTCACTGTCTGCTCTATTCTTTGGCTCAAGTCTCCATTTTCCACCTACCATTCTTTCACAGTCCTATTTCTCAGTGAGTTGCCTACTTTTTACTATACTACAGTCCTAATTATACCCCATTGTCTCCATCAACCCCAGTAGGAAGTTGACAGCCAAATGGCCAGTATCTCTGCTTCTAGGTGTTGGGGACATCTAAATTGGCTCTGTCTTCTCCATTTCCATGGTTGCATTAGAGTAGAGGTCTTTGGCACGGGGTCAATGGGATGGTGGTTGCACCTCCATTGCACTATGGCATCCCTCAGTCAACTAAAACATGAGGCTTGCATGACCTTTTTGGGTCACACCGCATTCACTTTCCTCTTGGCCACACTGCTGTCATCTTCCTATTGCCATGGGCCCTGCCAAAAGGAATAGTCAACTGGAAACAAAAGATATACAGCAGAAATGCCAGATACCACCAGGTGAGGCATGGGTTGGTATTCTTCATCTGAGCCAGACAATGAAGGGAGGCACAGTCAGTCATAATGGTAAAAGTATTCCCCCAAAAGTAGTACTATAGGGCAGTGGTCTCCAACCTTTTCCCAGCCGCGGACAGGTTGCATCACACACAGCGGCATAACTATTAGGATTTTTTCCATTAGCTTTAAAAATCATCTAAACAAGTAGTCTTTGTAGACATGGGAGACTCTTCTGGTCCACATTTTAAGGTAACACTTTTAAGTTCTAGGCAGCTATTTATTTACTTAGGTATCTATTGATAAATCTTGCAAACAGAATTTCACAAAATGAGTCTCTTCTTATTCAAACTTCTATAACAGACAACAAGAGCAATTATAACAACAACAAAATGCTACAGTTTTGTGCACAGCGACCTTGGCAACAGCACCAATATGGAAACCGTTTATAGAAACTGCAAAGTTCAAGTGTCTTTTTTAATTCAAATTCAGACAAAATCCAAGATGTCTTCCTCAACTGGGTTGGGTATCCATAACATAGCAGAATAAGCTCTACATGCAGAGTCCTCAAAACCCTAGAATAAAATATCAATTCGATTGCATATACATGAATTCACTATGTGGATTCACTCCTCCAACACAAACATATAGGAATCATATCTAGACCAAGTTCGTAAGGGCCATAGCAGTCTAAGTGGCAACAGCAGCTCTAGCCTCTTCAGCTCTCCCACTCTTTGTGATTCAAATCTCTTACAGCCCTGCTCTTTCTTAGTCCCACCCATTTGGGCTCAACCAATGTTTCATAGTGGTTTACATAAGCAAGGCTTAATTTACCTTTCCTGGACAAACATG
Organism: Intellagama lesueurii; assembly: GCA_037013535.1. Taxonomy (NCBI): domain Eukaryota; kingdom Metazoa; phylum Chordata; class Lepidosauria; order Squamata; family Agamidae; genus Intellagama; species Intellagama lesueurii. The sequence goes on along the minus strand of JBAJHW010000003.1, from coordinate 48,141,227 downwards.
CAGAGTGGAAGACAATTTGTACATCTCTTTGAATTTTTTGAAACAGTTCTTGTGTAGAAATTGCATGCTGAAATGAGTGTATTTAAGAAACTGTATACAAGATACATATGTCAGAGGGAAATTGTGCATGAAGTTATAATTGACCATACTGGATGCTGGAGGCTGTAGTCCAGGACAACCAGAAAGCAGGAGATTTGGAAAAGCTGGTATATAATTCTGATATGTTCCCTAGCATTCTCACTAAAGAAGTATATTACTGTATATATGTGTTTTCTTAAGCTAAAAGTACATTTGGTTTCTCCAGCTTAACAAGAACTCAAGATTTCCCCTTTGACAGCTGTCATATAACACATAAATAAACATCTGTGTGACTCACAATCTCAACCAATAAATTTCCTCTTGAAGAAATTTTACAAAGGCGTTAGAGGTTATCATCCTGTTTCTGTGAAGTAGGAAAATAAAAGGTAAGACAGAAAAAGGTTGTTTCCTAAAGATCAGTCTACCTATATATAAAATTACCATTTGTTTTATAATTTGTCAAGCAGTCTCTTTATGTCTTAAACTAAGATACGTAAGATAGGTTGTCTGCTTCCTTTTCCTGCAGATTATAAAGGACAGTGAATGTTTTCTTTTCAAATCTAACTTCAATTTCACCCCCACCCTTAATGGTTCCACTTAATTTCACCCCCACCCTCAATGGTTTCACTTAATGGTTCTTAAAATGTAAATATTTAAGTAAAATCCCAAAATCTCTATTGGTGAAATACTTGTATTAAAGTCAACTGAAAAATCACAAAATACTGTGTAGTTTCAGGTTCTCCAACTCTTCACCAGGCAAAATTGTAAACAAAGCAACTGTGCATGCAGGGAGAAGGGTCATGGACTGTACATTTGGTATCGAACAGCCCTGTTCAAGCTACAGGGTCTACATTACAGCCTGGATTGGCAATTTGTGGCTCTCCAGGGTGATTGTACCAAAACTCCCATCATTTTTCACCACCAGTTATGCTATCTATGGGTGATGGGAGTTGCAGTCCAGCACCATCTGAAAGACCACAAATTGCCTCCACTGGATCACAGTCTCAACGTAAAAAAGGAGAACATGCTTCAGGCATTCAAATGATGTATTACCTGGGACCGAGGTGTGTGTGTGTGAGTGTTTCAGTTGGCACCTGGACCCTCCCGAGGGTTTCTGGGAAAATGAAACAGGCAAATAACAATCAGTCTCCATTTCTGAAAATATAAAATCTAGCTGTTACCCAGAACCACCAAAAAACACAAGGTTCCTCAAAGCATGGAAAACAGCAATGAATGCAAGTAAGGCATTGTTTATATATTTACAAAGCTGGAAATGGTTTTAGATCTCTGTGACGCATGCCCCCTTTCTGATTTTTGAGAAACTGCTATAGCGCCACACCACTCCTTTACTATTGCTCAACCTTCCTTTAACAAGACCAAATTCCAATACATGTATTTCTAAACTTAGACAATAAATACAAAAACTTTGTAAAAATATTTTAAATTAAAAATAAGCATGGATCGTTTTTCTTGCCACAAAAAAATAACATGCTAGCCAGTACAATTGGCCAGTGGTTGTTACATCTTATTTTGTGGTGTGTTTTTTTTTGGTGGAAGTTACAAAAACAGAGCAAACTCCCTCTGTTAAAGGAGACTCCTTATGTTAGAGGCAAGGAACCCATTGTTACGATGCTGTTGGGCTTGGGGGATTTGGTTCCATTCACAGCTCAGAGGAAAAATTCTTGCACAGTTTTGAATTTTGGTTAAATTCCTCTAGCTGAGCAACAAAAATGCAGGGGTTCACCGAGCAGAATAACTTCAAGTTCTCCAGATTAGCCCACTCTTTTTTTTTCTCACCAACTGGCGCAGTATCAATAACTCACTCTGCGACATTAGTAGGAGAAAGAATCAAAAGTTTTATTACTTACAATTGAACAGATCTACAGCAAAAGTTAAAAAAAACATGACTGTTCTCAGCAACAGACCCCAACAGACTGACTGCTTCCAACAGACTGACAGACTCCAACAGACAAAAGAGAGAGAAAAAGAAGCAGCGCAGAGAGGCGCTGTCTGTGTGGCTCTCTTTGAATTCAGAGGTCGGGAAGGAACAATTAGTTACTTCTAGATAGAATGACAGTCACTCCAACCCAGAAAGGTCCCTCCCAACCACACCTACTAGAGGCAGCATGCAAGGTTGCAAAAACTCCCCCATCTAAGCTGTTGTGCAGGGCAGCATGAAGAATAATGATGCTAATATCCTGAACAAACAGCTCCAAGGAGAACTGTACATATTGAGCCATGTGTTGTTAGCAGAAAACACAGAACAAGTTGACAATAAAATAGAAAATATTGCTTGCAAAAACCATTGTAAAAAGCACTATTAATTACAAATAGCACACTTGCTCATTATTGCTAACTGGGGAAGTAAATGAAACTGTTACTGGAAAAGCAGTTTTATTGATAATGCTCCCAAGATACAGCAGTTGCAGAGAATTAAATGTAGCTATTTTTTGCTCCTTTCAACGGGGGAAGTCTTGTCTCTGTGTCTGTGTGTACTGTACAAAAAAGCACATTATGTGAACAGGATGGCAATGATTCTAGTTCTTTAAGTATTTTAATTACCGATTTAGCCCAAATTTTGTAGTGGTCCATCAACTTCGTTCAGTGGTGCAGCTTGGGGATTCCCTAAAGCAGGCCTTGACACAATTTGGTACCCCATGCAGGTTATAATGAATACGCAGCAGCTTATTGTGTTTGCTGTTTATACATACAATGTCTACAGTTCCAGACGAGCAGAAGGAAGGAAGGAAGACTGATTGTAAATCCTCTTGTCGACTGTCACAATCACAGTTTACTGGGATTAGATGTGAATCATCAGAATACTTTTAATTTTTTTTTTCAATGATTAAGCAAGGACTTTTTGTTTTTTAATTTTTTTATTAGAGATTTTAAAACACGGCACTAACATAATAATATCATTACTGCAATTCTTTTGGATAGAAGTATCTCTGTAATTGTTTCATCCTTCTAAAAAACATTTTACAAGTCAGCTGTTACAAAGAAGGTAAGTCCCATAGTCACTTGTTTTTTAGAATACATATCAGCTATATCTCTGGGGTTGTTTGAGTGTGTATCTTTGCTTAGTTTCTCATGGGAGTTTTGAAGCTTTTTAATTAGTTCATCTTTGTTAACATAGTTTACAAATTGGGATCGAATAGCTAAGAAAAAATCTGTTTCAGCTACTGAGTTGTAACCTGCATAGTCAGGTTTCTTTATGGGAAAGTAAATGAAAAAGAAACAGGTGTGAGTTGTTAGAAAATATAATCATTCTTTTTCATCATTCTTTTTCATGTTTATGCATTCTGGAAATTCAGGCTAAATCCAATGTTACTACAAACTAGAGTAGACCCAATGAAATCAATCAGGGGAGCATTATCATCATTTAACAAGTCCCATTCATCTCAATGTGTCTACTCTAGTGGGGTGAACTAGCATTGGATTTAGTCCTTTACATTTATTAAAAGCCTTCAGTTCAATTGTTTCTTCAGTCCTTGTTGAAAATGCCATTTTTATAACCGTATGTCAATCGGTTTCTTTTTTTCTGGGTTTATTAACTACAAATGTTCTTGCAGTATGTATGAGAAGCCTTGTTCCCAGTGGTTTGGAAGAGTGGGGGATCATTTTCCCACTTCTTGTCTTTTCGACTGTGTAAACAAAAGCAAACTTATGGCCAGATTGTCTTCTGGATGTCCCTGTGGTTTAATGCCAGCCTCACATTGTGTAGGCTTGGGCAATTTATAACCTTGCCTGCAGGTAACTCAATTTGAGATTCAGTTGAAACATAGGAATTAATAGAGAATGAAATTCTGGATATGCCTGACAACTCTCCTACCCAATGCTAGGAAGCATGAAGGCCTAAAACATCCCTACATTCATTCCCAAGACATTTGTAACTAATAAACATCACTAGTATGGGACTTCTTCAAGTGTAGTAAATAGCGGACCGGTCAGGATTTCACTGTAATTGTTTTCTGCCTGCCAAGGTGACTTCAGAACCACCTGGGGCCACTGGAAACACGAAACAGCAACATTATATTCCTCTTGTTAACAAGATTTCACTTTAAGTAAGAGAGTACCAAAAGCAAACAAAAAACAAAGTGTGCTGCTTATATACCGCCTCATAGTGCTTAAAGCTCTCTTTGGGCAGTTTGCAATTTAATTATGTAGGCTATGCATTGCCCTCCTCCGTGCAAGCTGTGTACTCAGTTTACCGACCTTGGAAGGATGGAAGGCTAAGTCAACCTCAAGCCAGCTACCTGAGCCCATCAACTCAGGTCATGAGCAGAGTCTTGACTGCAGTACAGACTGCAGGCTGCAGCATTTTTCTCTACCACACATATAAAACAGCTATAGATATGCTAATAGTGTGTATTTTGCTTTCAGTTTGTTAGATGTATTACCAAAGGAAGATAGAAACTATCTACATATCTATGTATATTAGAGATGGGAAGGAACCACAGTTCAGCAGTTCGGTTGCACAGCTGTTCTGCGGACACCCTGGCTTCCCTTGCCCTGCCTCCTCCAGCGGGTGCCCACTCAGAGGCAGCACCCAGAGGAGGCAGGGTGAAGCAGTTCATGCCCATGTCTAATGTATATCTATCTATCCAGCATCTATCCTAAAATTCAAGTGTAGCATTCCTTTAATTTCAACCTTTTTAATGATTTAACAATGTGATCCTATCAGGGTTAGTCGGGGATAAACCCCCTTTTGTTCAATAGGGCTTATTCCCTAGTTTGTATATGTACAACTGCATCTTAAATGCTCACTAAATTGTACATAAACTGGTGATTCCACTCCAATATTTTGTTGACTCTGAATATAGTCATCACTTGCTGGATCATTCCAGGGTATGATTTTTGACAAGTTGGCAAATTGGGGGGGGGGGGGGGGGCAATGTGAGGTTTATTCTTAATTTCCATTATATCTATTCGTTTTAGTACCTGTTGGAGAATCTCCTGGTATCACGCTTTAATTGAAGAAGTCTAGTAGCTTCATCCAACCTAGCTCCTGCCAACCTAGCAGTTCGAAAGCATGTAAAAATGCAAGTACATAAATAGGTACCACCACGGTGGGAAGGTAACGGCATTCTGTGTCTAGTCGCGCTGGCCACGTGACCATGGAAACTGTCTTCGGACAAACGCTGGCTCTATGGCTTGGAAACGGGGATGAGCACCGCCCCCTAGAGTCGGACATGACTGGATTAAATGTCAAGGGGAACCTTTACCTTTACCTTTAGTAGCTTCATCAACCCCTAAGTCTGAAGAAGTAGACTTGTCCACAAAAGTTCATATTAAAACATAGCAGTTACTCTTTAAGGTGCCACAAAGTTTTTGTCTTCTTTATTTTTTTATTTTGTTTTTGCCTGATATTCATCAGCTTATCAAGAGTAAACAATGTCTTTAGTCCTTACCATCTAGGCAAGAAAACAAAATTCACAGACCCCAGCAAGGCTGCTTTTGATGGTGCTGCTTCAGGTCTTAATAGCCCATCAAACACAGTGAGTCACATGCTTTGATAAAATCATTATTCTATGCCAGTAAGCCAGATGTTAACACTTGGTTTATTGTGCTTCAGAGTAAAGACTCTCTCCCATTTCCCTAAATATAGAAGAATAAACTCCAGAATCTTTCATGGCTTCTAGTATGTATGGAAGCCATCATCAACTCTATACAAGATTAATTCTAAATTATCCTCTTCTGTCCTGTGTCAATATGGTGTACCTTTTGGCAGCTAAGATGACAATAAAAAGCCAAAGAGTATTCTTAATATTATACTGGGGAGTTCTACCCCCACCCCTGTCTCAGATCTTGACCCAGAAATCTAAAAAAAAAAATAGGGTACTGCTGACCTGGCAAAAACATATCTTTCCCTGCATCCCTCCAATGGGCTGGATGACACCTGGAGATTCCTATGTAGAGAAGCAGGAAGAGAAGCAAATCATGCTCTGTCAGAAAGTGAAGGTTGTAAACTCAGGACAGAGGCTGCTTGCAAACGATGGTCAGTTGGGAGGGAAAGCAGCATCCATAGTCACCCACTGTTGGAATAAACTGGCTTTTAAAAAAATCGTACTAAAGTCATGTGGACTTTAGCCTGATTCCAAAGCTTTTGTGCCACTGTGAGCGTCTTCACCTCCACTACCGCCGCCACCTTCTCCTCAGACTCTCTGCTGCCATTGCTGCTGCTACCATGCTGTCTCAGGCCCCCCACTGCCACCGCTACCATCATTGCCATCTCCAATCAGGTGGGTCACTCAGCCAGGACAGGTGGCTGGTGGGAAAAATGGAAAGAGAGGGGAAGGAGAAGAGGGGTGGAAAGGGAGATAAGGGACAGGGATGAGGGTGGGAGGATGTGGGGACAGGTGCCTGGGGGTGGGCGAATGGGCAAGTAAGGGAGCAGGAAGATCATGCAGGGAGATCAACATTTAAGTCCTCCCCCTCCCCCTTTTGTTTATTTTTATTTTTATTTATTTTTTTGAGAACCCGGCACAACAGTGAGTTTTATTGGCCATGAGTTTGAGTCCTGAGCAGAGTTAACTGTCTGAACTTCTCTCTCCTCCCCACTCACAGAGCCTACAGGGATTTGGAGAGGAGGAGGAGGAGGAACTAGACCCTTTGCCAATTTTGTTGCAAATCTCTCCCAAATGGATTAGGGCTGCAGACCAGAAGTTCCTTTGCTTTTCCACAGCTTGCTCATCTCTAGCTGCCTGTGGTTCTGATTGTTATTAACTTTCTCAGAAGGCTAATTGTCTTTTTCTTTTTCTTTTTAACGGGAAGAGGAGACTGGGAGTAAAAGTTTTCTTCAAGATGCTTTCCTCATCAACGTAGCTGAGGCAAAAGGAAGCTAACAAATTTCCGAGTCACAGTTTCTCCTGCTCCTGTCAGCCCTATAGGTAATTGGATTCAGGAGTGGGGTTTAATATGAATCAATAAGCTACAGTTTGAATCACATCAGCTCCATTAAAGCCTTCAGCTCTTCTGTCTATTTAAATACAGAGACATCTAGTAGTTTCTTGTCCATATTGTATAGCTGTAAATGGGCTTATTCTGATGCAGAGTACAGTTTTGGAGCATTCAGTCTTGACTTCAGAGATTTAAGATGAAGATGTCCTAATGATGGAGCACCCAAAAAACAGAAATTCTGAATTTTCACAAGCCTTACTGAGCTCCATTGGAAGTAACAATGGAATTCTTCAATAGCCTCCTTCACTTCTGGAAAAATACTATCTTGTGTGCTTCTCCTTAAACCCTAGGTATCAAGTGGGAAGCATGCTCTGTACTTTTTACTGACTTTAGAGAACTTTCCCCCATGCATCAGAATCCTTGAGATCACCCTTTTCATTCTAGTTGCTTCATTTGTTAGCCAACTTTCCTTTCTCCACCATTTTCTGCTCTCTGGAGACAGATATGTGAAGATGTAACTCCAACCTATACGTATAAAAGAACAAAGTCATGAACTGTAAGTTAATTTTTTGTTTGTTTGTTTTCTTTAGCTGACTAGAATGAAGACTGATCATTTTTACTTTTCCAAGGGAAGAGTTCAGATCAGGCAGATTTCTCCATGTTTTTCTTTGAACAAAAAGAGAATAACCAGATTTCAAATCCCTCTATCATCCCTTGCATTTTGTTTAAACTTCACCACAGAATTAGGGTTGGAAGGTCACCAATATCCTATTCTCTGAGATTACAAGAAATGGAGACACAGCCTTGTGATATTGCAGGGACAGGTCCTTGTCATGTCACATACATCATGTAGGCAACAGTTGTGAGAAAGGCCGGAACAACTCTTGGATTATCTCTCTGGGGAACGAGGCAAGACAGGAAAATGGGGCCAGAATGCAGCCAATCAGATACTATAGCAGAGTCAGAGGGAAAGATTCATTTTTGGGCCACTGAATAGATGGCAAAGACCTGTTTTTGGGCACCTGCAATAGTGCAGCATTCTTGCAAGGGCTTTCAACCTTGCAGGAATAAGTCTTATGCACTTATGGGGAGTTCTGATGCTGCACAAATCCAACACAAATCAAAGCACCTTCCTGTTGGTATCAGCTGGGAATGCTTGGAGAGGGATGTCTAGGCTCTGAAGCCACTACACCCCCCAAAAAATGACACTTTTGTCTCCTCCAGCATCATTCATCCTGAGATTTCTCTCTCTCCATCCCCAGAGACCCATGGGAACACAGCAATTCCCTCATACTTCTGATGGTGTCCTGAGACCTGGTAATGTATTGCAAGCAGTGGGAGAAGAGGCAAAGCAGCCTTAGAACTACTCTAAATTCCCCCTGCATGTTAGTAGGTGTGGTTGATGATGGATGCAGCAGATCTGCATCCCTCTTACCCCCTTCCCACACTAAATCTATATCTCTCTTCTCCTGCATGAGACCCAGATTTAGAGGATGAAGCCTGTGCAGAAACATTTACTATGGCTGAGGAGGGGTCAGGAAATGGTATCTGAAATCAAATCTTCCCGATTGATTTCTCTAAGGCAAGGACACCTTTGAGTCTGAATGCAGCTCTATTGGGGGCCCTGTTGTGTCCTAAGGTACTCAGACAGCAATGACGCTGTGACACTATCATTTGACTCTATCCTTTTATTTTAAAGTTTGTACAGTGGCTTTCCTGCTTTAAAAGACTGAAATGCTTCTTCTAATCTTATTGGCTGGCAATAAGAGAATGAAAGTAAAAGATTCTGATAATTTGGTCCCACCCTTTTGCCTTCTTTATCACTGGAAAATGGCCCCCAAGATCTTCAAATTGAATTTAGCCTTCTGGTTGTGAAAGATTCTCCGCTTTTGATCTAAGATCTCAGAGGGAGGTTTTGCTTCTTCCTAGGGTCTTTGAGATGCTATTCCCAAAACCAGAGGCTTGCTCTTTTAATTAAACTGATATTTATTGAATCTGATGGAATGGGATAGCTGCATGATGTATTCATTGGGGTGAGAAATTAAGCTTCATCAGAGGTTAGACACAAATTCTTGCACACACTGTGCTTGCTGTACCTACGTAAGTATATGAAGCTGAAGGTCAAGCTACACATTGCCCTGTTTTGCCCACCTCTGCTTTAGATCGACCTTGGTTGTGGCTGCTTGACAAACCACGGTAGAAGAACCAAGTAAGTGAAAGGAAACATCCCTTCCCTGTCTGTCCCTTCCAATGAAATTATGGGCAGATATAATGAACAACACCAATCAAGACAAAGTGATTGTGCTCTGTACCTCTCTCCTGCCCCCAGCTGCCTTTTTCCTTCTCGTAGCACTTTTTTAATTCCCTCATTTTTGCTTCGTCCAATTTTCTGCACAATTGCACAAGAAACAAGATTGGTTGGTGTCCAATTCACATTCCCGCTCATGCATGAACTTACAAAATGTTATCCTTGCCATTCCAGAATCGGCTTGTTAGCATGTCCTGCCCCTGCTTCTTCTCCCCTCTTCATGGTAGCAGAAAACCCTGCTATCTGTGCCAACAATGGTTATTTTTAGCCATTCTCAAGGACTCCATTTCAAGTCAGTTTAACTGAGTGATTTTCCCTGTTAAATCGGCAGTTTAAGGAATGAAGGTTTTCTATCACAACAGTGCAGGTAATTGTGTGGTAATGTTATTTGTTGTCTGCTTCTTGAAGGATGAACTACGCTCCATTTTGTACTGTGCTCTGTGTATAATACTGCCATTTAGAGACATTTTATTATCTTATGCTCGGTAGATTTCTATTTATTTATTTATTCATGTAAGCTTTTAAAAAATAAATAAATACATATTTGTAGCACACCTAGTGCCCCAAAGGATATTTGAAAAGCAGCGCTGCAGATTGAAGCATTCGGTTGAACCTTAGAACAGCTGCCAGGGACATCATTGTACTTGTCTCAGACATATTGCTGAAGTAAAGGAATAACTATGGAAAGACAATAAATGCTTTCCCAGTACTTTTTCACTCCTACCTTAACCTACTCTTGAGCTCTAATAGATTAAGAGTTTCCGTTTTCATATTCATTTGGATCTAGACAAAACATGTGCACATGTACACACCCAAACTGAGAGAACTGCCATGCAGCTCCCAGGACACCTCTGTTATTAGGGACCCTCCCACTTACCCTCAGAAGCTGTTCCATATACATTTGCACCATGCTCTGAGCTGAGCAGGGATACATACTCATATTATCCCACTATAAACTATTAAAATTTAAACTCTGCCCTATTATTACTGGAAGTCTACCTGCATTTTTTTAAAGTCCACTTTTTTCATACCTTTCAGATGTTGTTTAAGACAGGTTACATTGAGCTAATCTCCTTAAACCTCCCCAATGAGTGAGAGATCAAAGCACAACACAGGAAAAATGCTATCTGAAATTGGTGCTTATTGGGTATGGACTAAATTTGTGCAGTAAAGCTAAACCAAAGACCAGAGTTCTTGTAAATCCTGTCTCATTTTGAACTATTTATGACCTGTGGGGTTTTATTTTCAGAGATGCTCCATAAAATGCCATTTAGAACTAAGTCTGTCTTAATTACTGTAAGGCAACTACCCCCCACTCTATCCAAAGCCATTTCTCTCTGTCCCCCACTCCACTGCGCTCTGCTGATCTGAAACAAGGGAGATGCTTTACTCTTTATTGCATGAGGACTAGATTCCAGGGATACAATGCTGAAGGCGCATATGGTATCAGTGCAGCAGTTGTCCCTATCTTCAAAAAAGGACAAAAAGGAGGGACCTAGGAAATACAGACTGGTCAACCTGACATCAATCCAGTGAAATTCTGGAGCAGATTATAAAGCAGTCAGTCTATAAACACCTTTAAAACAATGCAGGCATGTCTAGAAACCAACATGGATTTCTAAGGAGCAAATATTGCCAGACTAATCTTATGTCATTTTTTTAAATTGGGTCATCTCCCTGGTAGACAGTGGGAATGCTGTAGACATAATGCATCTTGACTTCAGCAAAGCTTTGGATAAACTGCTCCATGATATTTTGATTAGCAAGCTAATTTGATGTGGGCTGGATAGCACAACTACCAGGTTACAGAATCGTACTCAGACAATGCTTATCAATGGCTCCTTCTCAAATTGGGAGGAGGTAAGAAGAGGGGTGCTACCAGGCTCAGTCCTGACATGCATGTGCGAAAACAACACCAAACAATAAAATATGAGAACAGTGTTAAAATTAAAATTGAAGTGTGAATTCCCACTGTGCCGCCTTGACAAGGGCTGGAGTTGATGATCCATAGGATCCCTTCCAGCTCTGCAAGTCTAAGATGATGATGATAAAGATAAAATATTCCATTGTACCCACACCCATTACAACAGAACAGTCACTATTGCATCTCTAAAGCAGCCCAAAGAAGGATTCAACCTCATTTCCCTTGAAATGGAGTTCAATAATCAAGGTATTACTATCAGAAAGGTCCCTTTTCAAGGCTCAGAAATATTACCTTTTTTAAGACTACAATTCCCAGAATCCTTCATCCAGCATGACTAGTGATCATGCTGGTTGGGAGATTCTGTGAATTTCCTAGGTTCTGGCTTGTCTCAAGTAGCAACCAAACTAACCTTTCCAAGTTGTAAAACATATAATAAAACCTCCAGTGATGCTCATAGGTTCATAGAAAACTACCTTATATAATTTATCCATCTAGTTCAATATTGTCAGCTTGGAGTGGCAGCGACTCTTTCATGTTTCATACAGGATTCTTCTTAGCCTTGCTGATCTTTTCTCCAAATATTAAGGAGGCCTAAGTATTAAGTGTAACTGCCAAAATCAGACAAGACTGGACATGTGTAGGATGGCATAGTAGGTCATAAGTAACAGACTGCTCCATATGAAGAACATATGCAGTTGCCTTGTGCTGAGTAATGCCATTAATCCATCTAGCCTGACACTCTCCACTCTAATTGGCAGTGGCTGTCCATGGTCCCTGACTCAGGACACTTTATAGCCTAGCTTTCTGATCTCCTTTTAGCCAGAGATACCAGGGATTGCAGTCCAGGTTGTGTGCATATAAAGGGGTGCTCTGCCACAACACTATGTCTATGCCCAGAGATCCACAGCAATATATCGGCCAATTACACCAACCAGGACAAGACATTCTGGGTATTTCTGTACAAATGCATGGCGTCACCTGTGCAGGGTAGATTAATGGGCAACCTCCACCATTTAGTTGCCACACTTTGATAGTGGCTGACACACAGCCACTATCAAACCACACAGGTTCTTCTCCCACTCCTTTTCTTTGGCCTTTGTGGCTTGGAAGGCCATTTCTTCAAATTATATAAAATACCCTAATTTACAGTTTACTTGCAAATGATTTGTACTGTAGACAATTACAAGAGAAACACACATCAGTCTCCAGAAATATGCCCCAACCAAGACTGCAATAAATTTAATCCAGCTTCCCCTTTCCCACAAAGTTAAAGAGATGGCCAAGAACAGCATGTTGCTTTTATCAGGGAAACATCTAAGGGAAGACACACTGTGCCTTTCTTATAAATGTTCTTCCCCAAGCTAATGTTTTCCTCTTCTATTTTAATTCCTCTCTCAAGAGATACACATGCACACAACCTTTTGGTTTATAGAATGATGAGAGGGCCTCACAGAAAACTCTCATGGGGTTCTTCCATCCATGCAGAATGCTTGTTTAAGCAATTCTCCATCCAGAAAAAAAAAACTATTGACATTATAGTTCTGAGCTACCAGATGATATAAACTGGGTTTGAGTAGAGGGTTGGAGGTGGGGTTTTGGTCTTTTGGTTGAAAATTGGGTGGAAAGTACATTCACTTTCTTCCCTAGCATGACTAATTAAGTCATGCTGCTACTCCTCCATGATGGCTTTAAACTCTAATATGGGTGTTCCTTTGAGTGTGTCTGTGGAGTGTGTGGGTGATTTAAAAAAAAAAACCCACACAGACTAAACTTAGTGCATCCCATTTACTTACTGGGAATGGTTTTCAGTACAATGTATTCTGACATTTCTTTCTCTTTACTGAGTCTCAGTGACATTTTGATATCTTGCTGCTCTTGAGAAATAATCTTTATTATTCTTTTGGAATATATGACTAGGACATTCTCAGTAACAAGGATTCAGATCTATGAATGGTGCATGTTTTAGTTAACAAAGGCAATATTCCATAATGATTTTATTCATCTATTTTTTTTAAAAAAGAGCATGACAAACCTTTTAGCATACAAAAACATCTTTACCAGACTATAACCTCTAATAGAAAAATTTACGATTTGAAACCATTACTGTGATAAGTGGGGGTTTTTAAAATCTGTTTAGATCATCCCACTGACTCTTCAGTTCATTTCACCATGTCTTCTATGACTACTCTTTTTATATAATCTGCCTTATTGGGAAGACAGGAAGAAACACAAGAAGCTGCCTCATGGGAAGTCAGACGATTAACTCATCTAGCCCAGCATTGTCAACTCTGACTAGAAATGAATATTCAAGAAATATTCATTTCTAGCCCTACCTGCAAATCTTTGATACTAATGGCCTACCATCAAAGTACTAATCAGGCCTGATCCTGCATAGTTTTAGGAATCAGATAAGACTGGGAAATTTGAGGTGGGCAGGGGCAAGTGCCGATTGCAGTTAGCAACAAACCACAAAGCTTGCCTTCGCATTTTGGACAATAACACTTTTGTCTCCTAAGTTCCGAGTGGCAGGCCTGGTGTAGTGAAGGGATCTTCAAACTTTTGAGCTTGAGGGCTACATCGTATATTTTTCACATTTTTGAGGGTCAAAGGAACGTCCATGCCCGCATACACCCCATGCACACACGCTCACATGCACCCCTGCCCACCTGGACACCCGCTGAAGGGAACAGGCCAGATAAAACAGCAAGGATGTGGCCCGCGGGCCATAGTTTGGAGACCCCTGGTGTAGTGGGTAGAGTGATGAACTACAGCTCAGGAGACCTGAGTTTGAATCACCATTTAGCCATGACAGCTCACAGAGGGGGTGAACACTAGCAAAACCACTCCTTAAATATGTTACTTACCTTAAAAGCCCTACTTGGTTGGTATAAGTTGCTTCCAATTTAATGGCACACAACACAGATACATATCTATATTACAGCTGCTGTACAATCTTGTTTATTGACAGAAGTCATTTACTATTACTTCAGAACCAGAATTTGACTCAGAAAAAAAGTCTCCTCCTGAATCAATATTAACATGCTATACAGTTAATCACACTAGCTGTGGTTGGGGTGTTTATGTAATCAACCACCTCAAAGTTCATTACAGTGGTGCCTCGACTTACGAACATCCCGACTTACAACCATTTCGAGTTACGACCTGCTCCGGCCGCAAAATTTTGCTTTGACTTGCGGCCGGAGCTTCCAGTAACGAACAGAAAAAGGCAGGGGAAAAAGGTGGGAAATTCAAATTGCTAACTGTTGGTAGGCGAAGAGGCTGCTTCTTTGTAGCTCTTTCGCCCCAACGGTTAGAGTGAGTGCAATCCGAGGAGGCTTTGAACTGCCTGGTAAGGTAAGGTGCTGCTTTCTGCTTTTTAAAAACTGTTCTGGGTGGGTTTTGCAGCGTGGTTTTGGGCTGCGGGGTTATGTTTCTGTGCTGTGATGGGTCTTGGGGGGTTTGTTTGTTTGTTGGTATTTTTTTCCCATTTCCGATGGGTCTTGGGGGTTTGTTTGCTTTTTGGGTTTTTTTTCCCCCATTTCCGATGGGTCTTGGGGGGTTTGCTTGCTTTTTGGTTTTTTTTTTCCCCATTTCCTATGGGTCTTGCACGCTTATCTTGCTTTGTGCTTTGCTTTTTTTGCATTTCCGATGGGTCTTGCACACTTTGCTTGCTTTTCCTCCCCCCCCCCCCTTCAGCCGGAACGGATTAATCGCGTTTCTGATGGGTCTTGCAGTGATTTTTTTTTTTTTTGGTGATTTTTTTCTTCGGCCGGAACGGATTAATTGCATTTCAATGCATTTCAATGGGAAATGGTGCTTCGACTTACGACCATTTCGAGTTACGACCAGAGTTCCGGAACCAATTAAGTTCGTAACTCGAGGCACCACTGTACTTGTGTTGATAATGCTATTGTCACTTTGAAATTTCATTTTCTATCTCTATCTCCCTCTTCACTAGGTCTCATCCACCCTCCCTCCCAATGAATTAAGTGGTGTGCAGTTGTTTATGACTTGTAGAGATCCCTTCCAGGGTTTTCTAGGTATCAAGTACTCAGAACTGGTTTACCATTCCCTTCTTCTGGTAGTGATCTGGGACTCTGCAGCTTGCCCAAGGCTACACAGGCTGACTATTTTCCCAAGATATGTATACTTGTATATGAACCTGTTGTAACTTATTTCACTCTGTGGATCTGAGGAAGAAGGCTGTAATTCATGAAAGCTGACACTGAAATAAATAAATAAATTCATCTCTAAGATGCCACAACACAACTTCCATCAGCCTTAGCCACATAGCCAATGATGAGGTATTGTGGGGACTGCAACCTTCCATTATCTAGAAAGCCACACATTTTCCATTCTTTACTTATTTACCTCAACCCTGAGTGTTCACTGGAAGGACAGATCCTGAAGCTGAGGCTCCAATACTTTGGCCATCTCATGAGAAGAGAAGACTCCCTGGAAAAGACCCTGATGTTGGGAAAGTGTGAGGGCAAGAGGAGAAGGGGATGACAGAGGACGAGATGGATGGACAGTGTCATCGAAGCTACCAACATGAATTTGACCAAACTCCGGGAGGCAGTGGAAGACAGGAGGGCCTGGCGTGCTCTGGTCCATGTGGTCAGGAAGAGTCGGACACGACTTAACGACTAAACAACAACAACAACTTATTTATCAAAAGGCTAGACAAGAAAGTCATAGATTTTCTTCAACTTCTTTGATACACATTGGCTGAATATCTGTCAAATGGTGTTTATAAGACACAAACTCTCAAATTTATAACAAGACACTGAAAGATCCAGGCTCTCGGCAGAATTATTTATCCTCTTAGTCTTTACCGAGCTGTCTCTGAAACCATCCCCCAAATATGATGCTCCCGTATATGTAGACAAGTGAAACCATAATTCTACAAATTGCCAGAGAATATATCAAAACTCTAGTCATTGCCTTTAAATCAGATTTCAAAATCTGACATCAGCTGTCATTCTTCCAGAGCAGAACCAGCATAATCTAACTTGAACATTTTGTCAGATGTTGTTCTTACCATCAAGGTGGCCAATACTTCTGAACCCTAGAATTGGCTGCTTGCCTAAGTGTCGACCGGTTCTCATGCACTCAATAGGAAGAAGAAAACCTTGACAGCTTGTTTGGATGACATGTGGATTTTGTTGCCTGTCATCTGCTCATCTCTGCGTGTGTAACATTAGAATTTTTTTTGACTGTGCTAAGCACAGGCAAGAGGCACGCAGTCAACTGTTGAAATTGCCTGTCCCCAAAGGAAGTAACAGAAGCAATCTAATGGAACCTGTAGAAAAAAATGCAAGAACTTGCAGAATATGTTAGATTAGATTTGATTTAACAGGTAAAGCTAGACAGGCAACAAAATCTGACAAACCTTGTAGCCATTCATCAGAATTGGCAGTCATGCCAATGGGATCAAAACATGCTTTAAGTAACCAAAACTGGAGACTTCTGCCTCTTTTATCTGTCATGTAATCCAATGTGTGTCAATTACAGATTAGGGCTCAGAAGCACAGAATATTAGCATATCATTTGCATGTGTATCTTGTTCTCATGAAATTCACACCAGTAATTGATCAAATTAATATTCATAATGCATTTTGTTAATGTTGAATTTTCAGTTCATGGTGTTGAAGAGTCTGAAAATCTTTCAGATGTCTTTTCTAAAATATGAAATCATAACATTTTCTATAATGTAAAAAATGGATTCATTTGGACACATTTCACATTTTCCCCAAAACACACATAGTATATTATTCTCTTTATAAAAGAGCTTGTTTATTCATCTATATAGTTTTCTTCTATGATTTCCCCTTTAAAAAAGAAAGAAAGTTCCATGGCAGTATACACAAGGCTGAATAAAAATGATGTATGTGACATTTAAATAAGTATAGTAAAACACATACACACAGCACAAGATAATTATGATTACAGATATCATTTTGAAAAAAAAAAAACTAAAAAAAAAAGTTAAAACAGCATTTTCTCTAAAAATAGGAAATAGGCCAAGTAAACAGGAAGGGGAAAATAAGTCAAGCAGGAAGGTCTTCATATGTCAGCAGAATGAATTATAATATATGGACCCATTGAAGCTTTTTTTTGGGGGGGGGGGAGACCTTTCCAGGGCATTAGAGTTGGGAAAGAATATTTTTTGTGGGTCCCTTCAATGGGAGAAAGGCAGCATAGAAATAAAACAATCAGAAGAATAGGATAGGATAGAATATTTCCATTAGTGTGGCCACTGGCAATACTGGTTAGAGCATTCTGAAAGGAACAGTCCAAAAAAGTACACTTTCCTATCTCTAGTCAGGGCATCACAACATACAAGCTCCTGTTATTTATATAGAATGACCTGTGCTAACGAAGGCACTCAAAAACGGAATTGTAAAGTAGAGGTGAGCAACCTTTGTTTTAACAAGGAATGATGATCTCCTGCATCCCCTCCCTGTTCAGGGTCACATGCTACAGTAGGCAGAGGTGAAGTTAATGATTTTTCTCACCCATTCCTTTGTACACTTTGAAGAATGCAGGGTAACACATGGCCCTATAGAAGACTCTGGAAATATTACTTTCTAGGTTACAGCTCCTGGAATCCTGAAAATCACAGTTTTCTCAGCTCTGTCCTCCGAGTTCTTAACACACTCCATTTGGTTATGTTGTTTTAAAACAACAAATACACTGAAGAGTCCCTCATTTTCTAATGGCGGCTTTAAAATAATCAGGCCTATTTTTTTGCATTTCATTCTGTTTCTCATAGAGGCCAACTGGCAGGGCTGGCCCTGCTATTTGGCAGAGTAAGACAACAGCTTCATTTGGCAGACGCAGAGGACAGCAGTGGCCGCCCTCTTTTTGTTCCTCCCAAGTCTCCTGGCCATTCCCCTCTGTTGCAGGAATGAGCTGTATGTGCCACATAATCTGCCCTTTCTTGCACTCCCTTACCAGTGTGCTGGTCTCAAAGGAAGTGGAAGTATACTCCCGTTTTGAACAAGTAAGAGTCAGGTATCAATCAATTTGCTTCTATATTAGAGATGGGCATGAATCTCAGTTCTTAGGTTCAGAGGTTTGTAGGTTTATGCTGGTTCTCTCCATTCTCCCACCTCCCTGGCTGGATCCTTTTCTGAGTGGGCAATCAGTCAAGGAGGCAGGATAGGGAAGCTGATGCTCCTGCCAGGGACTGGCTGAACAACTGAAGAGGAGGAGGAGAGGAGCATGTGCCAGCTGGTGAATGGGAGAATCCAGTTGGGGAGGTGGGGGAAGGGAACATGTGGCACCTGTAGCGCTGCCCTTACGAACTGGCATGAACCTCTGAACCAAGGTTTGTGCCCATCTCTATTCTGTATCTGGGACTGAAGTGGGCTCTATTTTTTTTTCTTTTGTGAAACAAAGCAAAATGCTGTGGCCTGTCCATAATGACTTGGGAAGCTCTCAAACAAGACCATGGTGGCAGCAATCTTTCACCACTGTTACCTCCCAACATATTTTATTTGGAAATAGACTGCCTTTCAGAACTTGGACAAATTATTGGGGTGGGGGCAGTTGTATTCCCTGGAATTCCCCCAACCGCCACAGCTACTTGCCACATCATTTGAGAACGTCTAGAGGATGTAGTCCAAAAACAGGAATGCTTCCAAAGTTTGTGGCAAAACAATGGAATAGATATTAGGAGAGGTCCCTTTTTAACGAAGGGAGGGTGGAACTTTATAATCTATGCACATTGCTGAGGTTCCTCCCTGCTTAACCCAGTGGAGTGTCCTCCCAAATTGGTATAAGTTGATGTTCAGCCATAGAAGTATAACTGAACCACTTCTGAATTTACAGTGAATGAAGCACAAACTGGATTAAAGGCATTGCTGTGGCTTTAGCTTTCTTTCCAAAGTAAGAAATGTAAGAAATAATGTACTGTCATACAGAAGTATAGTGGGGGGGGGGGGGAACCATTCATTCATTTATTCATTCATCTACTCATTCATCTATTTAATAAAGCAACTGGACTACTAGAAGAGAATGTCTTATTCATTGCAACCTATAAGTGATTTAAGAAAGAACATTATTCATTTTTTTACTTCTTGGCACACAAATGTTGTGTCTGCTCGCTTTCCTTCCCACTCATCATTTCTGTCAGAATGCCCCAAATTTGAGTTGTTGCTATTTATAAGAGCAACAATTCTGTTTTCACTTTGTCCATATTTAATTTGAACATGTTGGCCCAAATGTCCAGTGTTGCCTTGAAGGGACCGTGTACACAAAAGCACTACATGAAACACGCAAGAAGAACACACCTTTAATAAAATTGAAAAAGGATCAGATCACACAGAACACAGTTTGGAAAGATAAAACACAGCCAGCTATACATATATATGTACATGTTTTTCACTCCCTCAAAGAGTCTCTGTAAAGGAATAAGAATGGCTGGGTTTTGACTCTCTTCCCCCAGGCAAATACCAGGACCAATCTTATGCAAATGGAACTCAGCAACCTGGACAATCACTGCACAATACCTTTTTCCTATACAAGCATTATTTCCTTCTCACCTTGGTAGTCTCCTTTTTACCTAACCTTGTAACCTCTTTGCAAGATAATAAATTGATTTCCTGTCAGAACAATACAACAATGTAACCATGTATTTCCATAATTGCTGTCTATAGACCCTGTTGTAAAATTCTATCCCTTCTGTGATTCCCACTCTGATAAAGTTTGGATTCCTTTGTAATCCCATCCCTTCTGCCAATAGGTCATGAACCACCTATTTCTCCTCCCATCTCCTTGTCCCATGAACCACCCATTTCTCCTCCCATTCCCTTGTGTAACCAATGTTATAAAAGTCCTGGTCTTCCTGTGTATGACACGGTTGTTCTTGCCTACACTTGGAGGCATGACTTCCGTCTGCCTTTTATTTAGCTAAATAAAAACAGCAACCATTTGAACTCTTGTCTCAAGGTTATTGGCATTCAAACTTTGACTCGCTATTCTGGAGACTAGCTCCTGGTTTCAACAGCCTTTGCTCAGCCATCCTTTCTGAAGGCATCACAGGGCCCTGGCCTTTTGCCCTCCTTCTCTTCTCAACCTAGTTCTACTTGTTGATGGTCTACTTGCCATCTCTCCCAGACAATAAGAGTATTAGCTCCAAAAGTGTTTTTAAAAACAGATATCCCTGGGCATCCCCGGGAGGCTTACATGTGCCTTAAAAGTCTAAAGCATAAGTAGTAAATTCCAACAGGGAGAGTTGCTGTAACATTATAGGGTCAGCAGGTGAAATAAAAGAACAAGCTGATCACAGCAGACAGTATGACTTCTTGCACAGCTTTGGTAGAATAGAGAACATTCTCTCTCTTTTTCTTTTGGATGTAATTTAGCCAAGCAGGCAGAAGAAAAAGACAATAAAAATAAGAGACTGATAGAATGTACCTCCCCCTCTTCTTTTTCATCCCTTTTTCTTTTATATGTGATGTCTGTTTAGATTGTGAACTCATGGACAGGGACATTTTTCATTAAATGCAAGCCACTTTTGGAGCCTTTTTGGCTGAGGAGTGAGATAAAAATGTTCTACATATGATTAAAATAAAATAAATGACCCTTCTCTGAAGTTAAACAATTGCATGGATGACTCACAATAGCTTAAGAGGGGTTCTCTTAGTGGATCCATCAGGTATATCATCAAGAAAATGAACTAAAGTCCACAAATGACATTGTTTACTGACTGGCTCTGAGCATTAGGTCCAATATAACTAGCAATGAAAGCAGCTAAATAGAGCTAAATAAAATTCTTGAGAGAGACAGGGATTTAATTAAATCTGAAATATGATTTAATCATGTATGCTAAAGTCAATTAGCTGCATCGACACATTATTCATGTGCACTCATTTTAAACTACAATAGCTGTATAAAATGGCTCATGGACCACTTAGAAAAGGTAAGGCTTCATGATGGCCTTTGTCAGAGGATGAACGACATTCATTCTGGACATGCTGAACAAAGCCACCCACCATGTGCTGAGCTGAGTTTGGACCAGCTTTCAGCAATCACTTGCAACTGGAACTTTCCATATACAGTAGTTGCAGTATATTCCTAGCAGTTATTTGGGGCCCAGTGGGTGGCTGAGTACAGCCAAGTCACTCAGCTTTCACCAGTCAACTCAGACCAGAACTTGGATTTGTTTTCTTTTTGAACAACTGCTTGCAAAATCCACCAGGCGGCCCAGGCAAGGACCAGAGTGGCTGGGAGATGCTGGGAACTGTGGTCTCAAAGAGTAATGCTTCCATCATCTGACATAGACTAACTCAAACCAGGGCCTCCAAGAAGCTAGCATTTTCATGAATGGCCCCCTATCTGGAGATTGCACTTTGGCATCATCATAGCCAATGAAACAGGCATGAGGTGTACTTGAATGGCAGAAGATTACTGTGAAAGTGTGTCTTCTCAGGAACAGGGGAGATGACAACCACAATACAGGGTATGTACATGCTGCTGTATACACATATCCTGTTCAGTTGTTCATTATTATTTTATTAAAGACACAGGGAGAAATAGTGAACTAGGCCTGCCTCCTCCATTGTCACTTAGCTCATGTGAAGTGACAGGCCTGAAAAGGAAAGATTCAGCAGCTTGTGAAGGATCTCCACATGAGCCAGCTCCCTGGTACCCCAGTGTTCTGGCTCACACAGAGAGTCTTTGCTGATTGACAAGTCTCCCCCACTTCAGACTACATGAGCAATGTGACTACAGAGAAGGAGATAGGTTTGGTTTGCCTTGCCTGTTTGGCCCTCCCGGATAAAACTGAAGGGATTGTAGAGCTCAAACTTCGGATTCAAACTAATTGCACTTAATTTCTCTATTTTCCACTGACAGAGGAGTCAATGTGCTTCATCCAGAATAGCAATGATTGTGATGTTACATTCTCCAGAATGGAGAATTACATGTTTCTGGTGGTTATATTACATTCTTGTTAGGTTGAAACATTTCGCTACTCATCCAAGTAGCTTCTTCAGTCTGAGGACAGTTGGGAGGAGACCCCTGATTTTATTTTATTTATTTATTTATTTTTAGATTTCTACCCCGCCCCCCTAGACAACGTCTACTCAGGGCAGCTTACAAATGTCATTAAATATATAAAACATTAAAAACATTAAACAATTAAACAATTGAAACAATAATATAAAGTATTCAAGATGGGAATAATAAAAATTAAAAGACTAGAATTTAAGAATTGACAGAAGGGAAGGCCTGCCTAAATAGCCAAGTTTTTAAATGGCTCTTAAAAACACCCAGCGAGGGTGCCAGGCGGATCTCTGTTGGGAGGCTGTTCCATAGTCGAGGGGCCACTGCCGAAAAGGCCCGGTTTCTAGTTCTTTCTTTCCTGACCTCTCTCGGCATTAGGCCCCTCAGCCGTCCCTCCTGGCTATGCCGAGTAATTCGGGTAGATCTAGGTGGGAGAAGGCGATCTGCCAAATACCGAGGTCCCAAACCGTTTAGGGCTTTGTAAGTCATCATCAACACTTTGAAATCGATGCGGAAGCGAATGGGCAGCCAATGCAATGCGGCCAGAGTGGGAGAGATGTGTTGGTATTTTCTCACCCCGCTGAGTAGTCTGGCCGCTGCATTCTGCACCATTTGAAGCTTCCACAACAATCTCAAAGGTAGCCCCACGTAGAGCGCATTACAGTGGTCTAATCTCGAGATTACGAGCGCATGGACGAGAGTGGTGAGGGCCCCCCCATCAAGGTAGGGCCGCAGCTGGGTGATCCGCCACAGATGAAAATAGGAAGAACGGGCCACGGACGCCACCTGGGTTTCCATGGTAAGCGCCGGATCCAGATGTATCCCCAAGCTGCGGACCCCACTCCGTGTGGTAAGAGTAACCCCCCCAAAAGAGAGGGAGTCTCCCAGACCGCCGATGGAAGGGCCACCCACCCTCAAGACCTCCGTCTTGTCCAGGTTCAGCCTCAACCCATTCAGCTGCATCCATTGCAGTACAGCCTCCAGACAGCGCCGAAGGGACAGAACGGCATCCACTGAAGTAGGTGAAAAGGAGATGTAGAGCTGGGTGTCATCAGCGTACTGATGGCACGAAGCCCCACACCCCCTGATGACCCCACCCAACGGCCTCATATAGATGTTGAACAGCATTGGGGAGATGATCGACCCCTGCGGAACCCCACAATTGAGACTCCACGGGGCCGAAACATTCTCCCCAATCTGTACTCTCTGGGGGCGGTCCTCCAAGAAGGATCGGAGCCAGGCAAGCGCCAGGCCACCGATTCCCAGCTCGGAGAGCCTCCCCAGGAGGATACCATGGTCGACGGTATCAAAGGTGACTGAGATATCGAGGAGGACCAACAAGGACATATTGCCCCTGTCAGCCTCCCTCAACAGGTCATCCAACAATGCGACCAGTGCCGTCTCTGTGCCATGGCGCGGCCTGAAGCCCGACTGAAACGGATCCAGAGCATTGGTTTCATCCAAAAGGGCTTGAAGCTGATCAGCCACCACCCTCTCCACCACTTTGCTGAGGAAGGAAACATTGGCGACGGGCCTATAATTGCCAATATCGTCCGCCGCCAAATTTGGTTTCTTCCTGATGGGCCTAATGAGTGTCTCCTTGAGGGCAAGGGGAACCTTGCCCTCCTGGAGTGACCCATTAATTATTGCTGTGGCCCATTCCGTTGTTATGGGCCTGGCTGCTTTGATTAGCCAGGCCAGGCAAGGGTCAGGGGAGGAGGTGGTGGCCCGACAGCGATCAAGCGCTTTGTCCACCAAATCTGGTGTCACAGGCTGAAAGAATTCAAGCGCAACCGGGCAAGGCGGAGCGCTGAACATCTCTGCTCGATCCACTGTATTCAAAAAAGGAGAGAGATCCCGGCGGATGGCCTTCACTTTTGATTTAAAGAATGCTGCAAATTGGTCAGGTGAGATATTAGTGGGAGGCCCATCACCCAGACCAATTCCGGATAGATCGCGAACTATACGGAAAAGTTCCGCCTGCTGATTTGAAGCTTCGCTTATCCGGTCAGCGAAGTGTGATCGTCTGGCAGCCTTCACCTTAGCCAGGTAATGGTTAGTTGCGATCCTGACAGCTATCTTATTATAAACCGTCGGTTTATCTCTCCAAGTGCACTCTAGCCGTCTCCTATTTCGCTTCATAGCTCGTAGTTCCTGATTATACCAGGCCCCTGGCCGAGCTCTGCGCCGGAGAGGGCGTTTAGGAGCGATCGTGTCTACAGCCCTAGTGGTGGCGGCAATCCAACCGTCAACCAGAGCTTCGACAGAGGCGCCAGACAGATCAGCTGGAATCCCTCTCATGGTATCCTGGAATCGCATTGGATCCAGTAACCTTCGAGGGCGGACCATTGAAATTGGTCCATGCTCCCTGCGGAGAGGGAGTGCCACTGAGAGGTTACATTTTATTAGGTGGTGATCTGACCATGACAAGGGAACTGACACCAGGTCAGTCACCATCAGACCACGCTCGCTCCGCTCAGTGGAAAATTCCAGTTCTAGCATATGACCGCCCACGTATGTGGGACCGTTAACATGTTGGGACATGTCCAAGGAAGCCATGGTTTCCAAGAACTCAAGAGCTGGTCCGGAAACCTCTGCCTCCGCATGGATATTGAAGTCACCCAGGACTAAAAGCCTCGGGGACTCCAACAGTGCCGCGGAGACAAAGTCCACCAGCTCCGGCAGGGAAGTGGCTGAGTCGCGGGGAGCGCGGTAACCCAGCAAGATCCCAATACCGTCCCTGGTCCCAACAGACACATGGAGGGCCTCCAGACCTGGCTTTACCACCATAGAGCGCCTAGTAACCTCAAGCGTGTTTTTATAAACAATGGCCACTCCCCCCCGCCCCTCCAGTCTGCCCTGGTGCTGGACTGCATAACCAGGAGGACAGGCAAGGGTCAAGGGAACACCCCCTTCCCCGCCCATCCAGGTCTCAGTTATGCACACCAGGTCTGCGTCCTCCTCCAGAATAAGATCTTGAATAAGCTGGGATTTGTTGGACACAGACCTGGCATTCACAACCTCCGTGTTGGTTTCACTTCCTCCTGGTCTGAATAGGCTTGTTAGAAGGTCCACAGTCCTTTGTCCTTCTAACGAGCCTATTCAGACCAGGGGAAAGTGAAACCAATGCGGAGGATATATGAGGTATCTCCTACCAAATCTCCTCAGACTGAAGAAGCTACCTGGATGAGTAGCAAAACGTTTCAACCTAGAAGAAAGAAGTCCAGTTGCCATGACTCAACTTCTGGATAACCACACCTGGATGACTGAGAATCTTCACAGATAACTTCCTTACACAGTTTGTCCTTTCCTTGTTCTTAGCATTTTTTATCTCCTTGCCAAATTGATTACTCCCCAACCACCTTACCTGACCTGGGCTGTTCACTGAGAACAGGTGTTGCTTCTGGTACGTTCTGTTTCAATTGTCGATTTCTTTAGTGACATAAGCTTTTAATAATATGTGTGTGCCATCAAGTCTATTCTGATGTATGGTGACCCTTTTCAGAGTCTTCTAGGTAGAGAGTACGCAAGTGGTTCACAATTCCCTTCTTCTGGGGGCACCTTGGGATTGTGAAGTTTGCCCAAGGCCACACAGGCTGGCTCTTCTCCTTGGAGGCACAGTGAGGAATTGAAATCCCAACATATGGCTCTGTAGCCAGATATCGAACTCACTAAACTATCCAGTCAGCTTCTGCCTTTAGACTGTGATTATTCTTTGCCTTTTTCTTGAACTCCAGCCAATACTTTCCTTGCATATTGACCTGGGATGGCTTTGGACTCCTTTTCCTGGCCCATCTCCTGGCAGTCAGGCACCTGCAGCAGGAAAGGAGACAAGTTTTAATTCTTTTATTTCATATCAGGACAACTTCCTGACATAGTAGCCTTATCTGGTGCATTGGATAATCATTGTAGGCATCCTTCAGTCTCGAAAGACTATGGTAACGTGAACTGAATAGAGGTCTTGGAAATTGGGAGAGGCCATGATGCACCGCCTGCCTCCAGGCTGAACGCTCAGATGTCAAGGTTTCCCATCTGTTGAGGTCTATTCCTAAGGTCTTCAGATCTCGCTTTCAGATATCCTTGTATCGCAGCTGTGGTCTCCCTCTGGGGCGATTTCCCTGCACTAATTCTCCATACAGGAGATCTTTTGGAATCCGGTCATCAGCCATTCTCATGAAATGCCCAAGCCAATGCAGACGTCGCTGTTTCAGTAATGTATACATGCTAAACATTCCAGCTCGTTCTAGGACAACTCTATTTGGAACTTTGTCCTGCAAGGTGATACCAAAAATGCGTCAGAGACAATGCATATGGAATGTGTTCAGCTTCCTCTCCTGCCGTGCACAAAGGGTCCTGGACTCACTGCAGTACAGGAGTGTACTCACGACACAGGCTCTATAGACCTGGATCTTGGTATATGCCGGAAGCTTCTTATTAAGCCATACTCTCTTTGTGAGTCTAGAGAACATGGTAGCTGCTTTGCCAATGCGTTGATCCAGCTCGACATCTGGGGAGACAGTGTCAGAGATTGTTGAGCCAAGGTACACAAAGTCATGAGCAACCTCCAATTCTTGCATGGAGATGGTAATAGAGGGAGGTGAGTCCACGCCCTGGCCCATGACTTGTGTTTTCTTCAGGCTGATTGTTAGTCCAAAGTCTTGGCAGGCCTTGCTAAAACGATTCATGAGTTGTTGGAGGTCTTCAGCAGAGTGGGCAACAATGGCTGCATCATCGGCAAAGAGGAAGTCCCGCATGCATTTCAGTTGGACTTCGGTCTTCGCTCCCAATCTAGAAAGATTAAAGATCTTTCCATCTGATCTAGGCTGGAGATAGACACCTTCTGTCGCAGTTCCAAAGGCGTGCTTTCAGCATGACAGCAAAAAAGATCTCAAACAGGGTCGGTGCGAGGACACAGCCCTCTTTCACTCTGCTTCGGATCTCAAAGGGATCTGATGTTGAGCCATCAAAAACTACAGTGCCCTTGATTTCCTCATGAAAGGACCTGATGATGTTAAGGAGTCGATGTGGACATCCAATCCTGGGAAGTATTTTAAAAAAGCCATCCCTGCTAACCAAATCAAAGGCCTTTGTAAGATCTATGAAGGCCACAAAGAGTGGCTGTCGTTGTTCCCTACATTTCTTCTGCAACTGTCTGAGGGAGAATACCATG
The DNA here is from genome assembly GCA_037013535.1 of Intellagama lesueurii. Taxonomy (NCBI): domain Eukaryota; kingdom Metazoa; phylum Chordata; class Lepidosauria; order Squamata; family Agamidae; genus Intellagama; species Intellagama lesueurii. Next base: position 48,113,834 of record JBAJHW010000003.1, on the reverse strand, counting down.
TCAGTGGTGGATCTATTAGCTCGAAATCCACACTGTGATTCTGGATAGACTCTGTCTGCAAGCACCTGGAGTCTCTTCAGCAGCACACGGGCAAGCAGCTTTCCTACAATGCTGAGAAGAGAGATGCCAGGGTAGTTATTGCAGTCACCCCTGTTGCCTTTGTTCTTATACAATGTGACGATGTTTGCATCCTTCATGTCCTGTGGTACTCCACCTTCCCTCCAGCAAAGACAAAAGACTTCATACAGCTCGGTGGTGGTGATCTCTTTACAGCACTTCAGCACTTCAACAGGGATGTTATCCTTCCCAGGTGCCTTGCCGGAGGCGAGGGAATCCAAGGCCGCTTTTATTTCTACTAAAGTTGGTTCGCTGTCCAACTCTTCCAAGACAGGCAGGCACTCGAAGTTATTTAATGCCTCTTCGGTTACTACATTCTCTCTGGAATATAACTCAGAGTAGTGCTGCACCCAGCATTCCATCTGCTGTGCTCGGTCCTGGATGATCACACCTGTAGCAGACTTCAAGGGAGCAGATTTCTTCTGTATTGGACCTAAAGCCTGCTTGATACCATCATACATTCCCTTGATGTTACCTGTGTCCGCTGCTGTCTGTATTTGAGAGGACTGATGAAGCCAATAATCATTGGAACATCTCCTGGCAGCCTGTTGGACTTTGCTACGAGCAATTCAAAGAGCCTGCAAGTTGTACTCACTAGGACAGGCTTTGTATGCTGCTAGAGCTCTCCTCTTATCCTCGATGGCTGGCATCAACTCCTCTGAATGGGCTTTGAACCAGTCTGCCGTCTTTTTGGTCTTCTTGCCAAAAAAACGTTCTTGAAATGTTCCCATCGTTCAGGTGCATTTGCATCAGCCGGGCCTGGAAGGGTTTCCTCAAGCGCTTGGGCAAATTCTTCCACTTTTCTTTGATCGCGAGTCTTGCTGATGTCAATACATGGTCTTCCTTCCTTTTTTGTGTGATACAATTGTCAGCTCACAGGTCTCCTAAGAGATTCCTGCGGCTTGAACAGAGAGGTTCCAGGGGCAAGTGTACTCCTTAATCAGCTGAGCTGAGTCCGGTACCCAGCCAGGCAGCACCACTTACTCCTTTTCCCAAGTCCGTTCGAATTAGCAATTGCCAGAGAGAAGAACAAATGGACTCAAGTAGCACATTTGTGGCCTAAAAATAATTTTGCAGGTTTGCTGTTCAAGAGACCAAACATCAGCTTTTAAGAATTATTGTTTTATTAGAAAAATAGAGTATTTAGAGATATTCAGTTTGTTGCAAAGCAAAGCATTCAAGTACATTTCCATAAATCAAAGCAGTTAGAACTTTAGCAAATTCCAGCTACAAAAATAAAATAAAAAACTCTAAAAATAGCTTGAAAGGCAGGCAAGGCATAGCCCCCCTTTCTCTATCCTTACTCTGAACTACATTCTAGCATAATACTAACAAAATAGCCATGGGAACTCAAAAGTCCATCCTAAAATCCAAATCAAGAATCAAAAGGTTAAAAAAGTTTTTTCTCTATCTCAGTCTTCCATTTTTCTTCCATGCTGGGACCACCCTTCTTCTTCACTCTCCTCTGACGTAAACCAATCAGGATGAAAGGCTGTCCCTTCACACTCCACCTCCGTTTCCCATGAGATGTGCAGGTGTTGTTGACCATCTTCCTGATGTTGTGTCTTGACCCTTATCGTCTCTGGCCAAGCTTGCTTCATGGAAAATTACAGCTAGCTCTAAGAGAAAAAAGATTCTCGAAGCATCTAGTTATGCTAACACAGACCAATATGGATTCCTTCTACACAGTTCCTTGACTACAAATCCCATTCAGAAATTACATTTTAGCCTTAATAACCTAAACCATGACAACAATCTCTTTGTTCGCAGTTTTACTCTACTATACACCAGGGAGTGAGCTGTATCGCAGTCAGCACCCTGATAACCCGGGGTCATTGACCGAACATTCCAGGTGCCCAACTTTAGGGTAGAAGTTTTCTTATGATTGTTGCATGGTGCAGGGTTATCGATCTGCTTGTCGGCTTTCACCCTAAACCCCACGCACCCCGTGGGGTTAACAGACCGTGGCGAGGCAGCACCTTACTGGCTAGGGGCTGCCCAGCTTAAGGCGGGCAGTAGCTACCTAGTGAGGTGCAATGACCTCTCCCACCGTTGGAGTTAGCTCCTGGCGTCACGCTCTACGCCAATCGAGCAGAGACTTATAACCGGTAACTGCTACTTCCCATGCTATTTCGACACTGTATGCAAAGCTGGAGTGTACTGGAATGTACTGAGAACACAAGTGTCAAAGCAGTGAAAGAGGCACTGAAAAATGGCTACTACCTTAAATGGATTCTATTTAGATGGCCTGACAGACATCCATGAGTTGTGTACTGGCACATAATTTAACTGTACATCTCAACTACTGTTTACTCTTGTGCTAATGAGCAGAATACATTATGTGTCGGTTCCTTTGAACTCTCTTCTCTTCTCTCTTTGTACTATAGAGAAGGTTTCCCAATCTATGTCAGGTTAATATCTGTGATATGTTGACATGGCCCACTAATGCATGATTTTTATTTGCAAAACAGAAAACCATTATAGGAAAAAAACTGATGTGTAAATAATAATCCCTACAAAAAGCACTAATACTAAAATCTGGCAAAACAGTTGTTTAAGCTGTGCATCGGTAGCAGAATAACAAATGTAATTACTTCTTGTAAGGTTAATTAAAAGAATGTTTATCTTTAGACAGCAAAAAAGCATCCCTAGTCTCAGATTTTATTGCAATGGAAAATGGAAAAACTTCACATGCTGCAGGACTGGCATACCTAAGAAACAGCCTCCTTGTGTTCCATAAGGTCTTTGTCCCAGTGCTGAAATCATATCTAAAAACCTTCAGGTCATCATGCTGTACCTTAGGGGAAATGGACTTGGTCAAGATTTCAAAGTTGTAACTTGTACTATGTCACGTCAGACTTCCATACCATGAAAGACTTATTGCCAAGATTCTTTCTGAGTCAAAATGATTCACAGATGTCTTGGCAAATTGTATGGAATTCAGTTTCTATCAGCTCAGGTAGACCATGCAGGGAGTGACATTATGAGGAATATAAGCTGGATGGGAGAGGCTACATCATAATCAAGACTTGACTCACCTATAGCAGAGGGGAAAGAATGCACCTGTCCTCTCTAGGTATAATGCCCATCTGCATAACTTGGTGAGGGAACTGGAAATCATTCTTTCTTGTGTTGGGGGAAAGGGGAGAAAAGCTGGCCCCTTCCAAAGATAGATGTCAGCATAAGATGAGGGAGAAGATGGAGTGCAAATTCAGAGAGATACAATCCAGGCACCAGGAATGGGTGCGGTATGCTGCAGGCCTGAGCATCTAGAGGGAAAGTGTGCTTTGGCTTGTCCAGCACTTACAGACTGATAGCAGCAGAGGCTTGAATGTGAGCCACACATAGCTCAGGTTACAGGCCCTAGGGCAACCCCTTGTGGCTACCTGGGGGCATTACTTAGGATCTGACTAGAGAGGGGCACAAACCACCAGTATGTTGGTTCATGCTGGTTCATTTAGCAGCCAAACAGGTTTTGGCACTTCAAAGCCTCACCTCCTCCAGTGGACACCCACTTGGAGGCAGTGGCTTGGCTTCCCTGCCCTGCCTCCTCCAGACACTGCCTCTAAGTGGGCACCTGCCAGAGGAGTCAGGGCTTTGACGCAGTGCACACCTGTTCAGCTGCTAAATGAACCAGCAGTTCATGTTCATCTCTAGATCTGACATTTAGGTTATCCCTCCTTTCCTTTCCATGGCATACATAATGCTGTGTTCATGCTTTACATAATAAACCATGATTAGAGATGGGGGTATTCATATATGAATACGAATACCCCCACACAGGTGGACATAATGAGGGTCCAGCCCCATGGGGCCGGACGGTCCACTCACCAATCTGCCGTGGGTGCGGGTGCCGCAGAGCCTTCCAATGGCTCCAGAGATCGCGTTCGGCAAGCCACTCTTCGACCTAGCAAAGAGGCTTGTTGTCCCACCTCCTGCCAGGAGTGGCGAGCCGAACGCGATCTCCGGAGCCATTGGAAGAATCCACGGCTTTCTTTCCCACTAAACAAGCTGTGGTAAATATTTTGTCCAGTTTTTTAACAAAAGAAATGTTTTAATATAATTTTAGAAACTAGGACATTGATTGTTAAAGAGTGGGACTCTATTGAGATTCCATTCCTTGAGAGTAAAAAAAGAGGCCAGTGCCATTGTAAAGATTACCACATTTATTATGACACAAGCTTCTGTGGACCACAGTCCATTTCATCAGATGCATGAGGTGTCATCAAGAATTTCAGCTATATGTGCAGTACACCTCTTGGGGGTGAAAGTGTAGACTGTGAAGTTAGATGGAAATTAAACACTGAAAGTACTGACAGTGAGAGAACTGTTTTATCAACAAAGGCCATTTATAAAACAGATGGTGCTAATAACACAAACACATTTCTTCTAATTCAAACATTGAAAGATAAGCCTCATGCAATGTCTCATTCTAATCTTCTTTCACAGATTTTTTTAAAACTAGCATTTATAATATCAGATCCATAGCCATTTATTCCTTTGAGTAGAGACTAGCCTATGTGAAGGGTGTCCCTGGCATACATCACATGGGAAGATGAACAATGAACTTTCAGCAGTGTGGGCAGCAATATTGGATCCTGCAGTAGTGATACAGGAGCAGACATGGGGACAGAGCTGGCATCTGAATTTGTTGTAGGGTCTGGTTCTTGTGTCTGTATCTTTGCTGTTGATAGTGAGTAGCTGGAGAGTTGTTGGAGAGGAAGGCATTTAAGCAAGTGCAGGTCCTCCTGGAAAATTACACTTCCCTGTCACAGATCGAGGTATGGTTCAAAAGGAAAATTGGCTGTGGTATTCTGTCAGTTACAGTATTCCCATCACTGGTTATAGTTGATCCTGAGGTTCTCTTTATGTCAAGGAGCTTGAATTGGGTTGGAGCCACATGTATTACTTGTGTTGTGAATAGCCTGAATTGAACTGAACTGAACTGTCAAAATGCTCCATCTGTAACCCCATTGTCTACACTTCTCCCTCAGCTTCTGTTGTCCCTCAGCACACAGCAACATGAGATTATAGAAACACCTGTGGACCCTTTTAAGGACATGAAGTCTCTCAAAGATTTGTGCTAGATGACCATTTTAAGGTCTCAGTTGCCTGCAGCCTGTTGTCGGATAATAACTCTTTCAAGGAGATCAGGCAAGGAGGTAGCAATGCAGTTGGTATGTCATTCAGTACACTGTCCAGGGTCCTGAAAGTTCTTTACCTTGCTTGACTCCCTTTAACTGGTCATAAATCTTCTTTACTGACAGACTCTGGTAGTCCATAAAAGGTTATGCCATAATAAATTCAATTCTTCAAAGACTCCTGGTTGGTTTTCCCGCAATAGCACGACAATGCAGCTAATAATAATGATGTGCTGTTAAGTTGAAATCCAATAAAATAAAAATAAATAAATAAATAAAATAAGTTGATTCTGGCTTCTGATAACTCATCCAAGTTTCTCTAGGTATAAAGAATTCTGAAATAGCTTTTCAGTCCCTCTTTCTGATTGTCTTCAGGAACCATGCAGCTTGTCTAAGGCTGCATCAGTGGCAGGGCAGGTATCCCCATTAACCACACACACTCTGGCTGTTCTTGACCGGTCCCCTCCTGGGAGGCATAGTAAGAACTCCCTGCAGAGAGGGGTTCCAACCCACAGGACAAAACCAGCAGTACTTTAATGCAACTGTCATTCAGGAAATACTCTTAAAAAGAGGTTACAATAGATTTTGGAAGGAGCATCATAGGAGCATCTGTTGGAAGAGAGCTACAGCTGCAGTCCTTAGCTATTAACACTGTCATATACTTAACTGGGAAGTATATATAACCTGTGTTCAGCCCAAGTAATAAGTGTGTATACGATTCCAGTGTATATTTGTTTTATAATTCTAATATAAACACATATTCAGGTAAAGTTTTCACTTTACAGAGATGAATTTTTTGTTGCTAATGAAGAAGCAAATCCATCTGTCAATTTTCACTTGACACATTCACACATAAAATGATTGCGTACATCATGGATATAGACTGGTCCTCCCCCACCGCCATTTTTGTATAATTTAAAATTAATTTCAAAAGAGATTAAATCACAGCATGATGCTGAAAACACACGAAATAGGAGATGAAATATCAAGGATCTGTTTCTCTGTAGTGTGGTACAACAAAGTAAGTATGTGAATATATACTTGTCTGTGATAGACATGCATGTGTTGCAACAAAAGTAAAGGACATTTGAAATGTCTCTACAGATTCTGTATTGACAATGAACAGATGAAATTATTGCATAAGACACAACAGCCAAAAGCCTAAGGCCTTGGTCTTCAAATCTCAGAGGAAACTTTATAACATCTGCTGGTATGCTGAAGAACCCCTACTTACTGTAAAGCATGTTGGAGCATTCTGTAAAGCAACAGGAGATGGATTTCAGGTTTGCAACATATAAACCAATCCATTTCATACACTGTGCAAAACAGTGCTGGTGTGGGTCACTACTCAAAATTCAGAAACTTGGGATTTTGAACACATACACAGCCCAAAGGTTTGCCCATAGACTTTTCACACCAAATCTAACTTTTGAGTTTTCTGCAAAGTTTTCTTCATTATCAGCTGGCTAATTAATTAAGGGAGAAGTCTTGTGATTGCTGTTGAACATCAACCACACATGGCCATCACCTCTGGAGGGAGAAAAATGGTGACCCAAAAGAGTGGCCACAGTGTTCTTCTCAGTACTATCATGTGTTGGGAAGCAAATCCGATGATGTCCAAGATTTTCCAACAACTGTGGGTCATTTAACATTGCTGGAAAAAGAGAGGGACACATATGGCAGCTCTAAAATTGCCAGGGGTGGTTTAGATAAGGGGTCAGATGAAGAGGATGCAAGAGCTGTCTGGATGACTTGAGCAACTCCCAGAGTGCCTTGTCCTGGCTTCACCTGAAGGTATCAACTGGGTAGAGTTTAACAGTAGAGGGCACAGCAAATGTGTTGAGGTGAACATTATGGATCTATGGGTGCTCACATGAATAGCCTGAAGTTAAGTTCTATATTGACTGACAGAGCATGCTGGTTTACGCTAGATAAAGATTGCTAGCATTTAGGGTGTCACAAGACCTCTTACTATTTTTGCTGCAACAGATAAACACATATGTACGCCTTGTCCACTCCAAGAAATTCTCCTCCATTACTGACCTTCTTGATAGGTGATCACTGAGAAGCTTCCACATAACCTACAGGTTTCTCAAGCACAGTTTGAAAACCATTGGCCTGACTTAATCAATTTGACACCAAAGAAGATGCATGTCTTTGCACAGAGAAGAGTAAATAGAGAATGACTTTCTCAGGGTCTTAAAAAAAAAAGATTGTGCTTTACCTGCTCTGCCCTATGCTGATTTTCCTTCAACCTAAAGTGATATTCTTGGGGTTGCTGAGGACACTTCCTCCTCACATTTCCTCTCTTGACCCTCTTTGGGAAAGGACAGAGGAGATACCTTACTCCTGAGAGGTAAGGGGGCAGCCATGGCTCACTCTATCAACACATCTGTTAGCTGGAATTATCTTTCATATCTCAAACTATTTCTCTAATAAAAAATTATGCTCTTATTTTCACAGAATAATAAGTGTAGGTGTGATTTCTTTCCAAAGAAAGAAATGAGCTCTGCTAACCATTATAAGATTCAGCGTCTGAAATGAAAAGCTAACAGTGATTGTTTCTGTTGCTTGCTCTGCTAACAATGCTGAAAACTTGTTTTTCTAATTCTGTAAGTTGCAGCAGGAGTTTGTACTCTGAGCACATAATATATAAATGTAAAATTTACCCATCCATTATTATATCTGTCACCCAATTTCAAAGTACCTACCATTAAAGAATTGTACTAATACATTTTAGATACTTTATTTCTTTAATCACAATTTTTTTTAAAAAATCGATCTGTGTGCTGCTTGCAAGTGGTCATTTTCAGGCAGGTTGTCTTTCTGAGTTGTAGTCCAAGAACATGTGAGGACCCATGGTTGGGAACCATTGGTTTAGACCTTCTGATATTTACATTGTGGAAAAGAATGTGCAGAACCTCAGATTAGCACTGGCATTCTGTAAATGAACCTAACCCAATGTTTTTAATGAGAATGAATAGGGTGTGTTCTGCTCCCAGCTTTTAATCATTATACCATCCTCCCCCAGCTGGGTTCCCTTTAGATACATTGGACTACATCTCCCATTATCCCCAACCAGCACAGCCGGGCACCAGGTTGAGGAAGGAGCTATGTTATTCAAGTGATGATGATGATAATACTTAGATAACAATCCTTTTTCCTTCTGTAGGGCCATGCATGATCTGGTGAGCCAGTGGGAACCCACAACCTCTACCATCAATGGATAACTGCTGGATAACTCAGTGATTTCAGTATCTAGCTGTGGAGTCAGAGGTTGGGAATTTGATTCCTCACTGTGCCTTTGAAAGGGGCTGAACTTGATGATCCATAGGGTCCTTTCCAGCTCTGCAGCTCTAAGATTATATTATTATATTTCCTGTTTTTATCAAAGGCCTGAGCAGAGAAAACAAAATCTGTTTTCATGGAAGGGACAGAATCCTAAAATATGAAATATGTTAACAAAAACAAAAATGTCATTGCTTCTCTAGTGCCAAGCACAATCTATTCCTACAAATTTATTACTATTATTATAAAGAAGCAAGGGTTCCAGGAAGCCACACTGACAGCTGGCCATTCCTTGCTAGCATCTTGGCAGAGCTTCCAGACAGACAGAAGCAAGAACCCAATCAACCTTCTTAGAAACAAAGTGTGCCCTTTCTCTCTAGAACTGATCCTCCTGAAGAAAATGGGATTATTCTAATACAGACATTTTTCAAAGCCTAGAAACATTACTCTTTTTTTGAACTATAATTCTAAGAATCCCTAGGGGGGTTCTGGATTTGTAGTCCAAAAAACGTAACATTTCCAAGGTCTAGCATTTCTTCTTCCCCAACAAGTATACAAAGATTAATCATTTAATTGCCCTTGAGTCAGTCTCTGAGGTCCCATCCCCTGGGCTGCATCTGCTCCCTGCACTGAAATATTGCGAGGGAGGTACAAATTTGCTGAGAGCAGCACCTCCTGCACACTATTTCTGTTTCTTGTGGAAAGAGAAATCCATTTTTATTCCTTATTTAACCATCAATCATAGCAAGACTGAGGAAGCACACAGTATTTATTGCCTGCTTCCCAATGGAATAGGTGCATTTCAGCATGACTATTGTGGCTTCATGACTGGTGATTTAGAGTCCAAGCATCATTTTTGTATTTAATCCCTATTGTGTGCTGTTCTCAGAATATTTGTTCATTTACATTCTTCATTTCTACAAGGCAATCAAGGTTCTTCCCCATCCCCATGTTATCCTCACAAAAATCCTCTGAGGCATTGTGCAGCCCAAGCTAAAATGCAATGGGTTGTGCAAGGTGCCCAGTTGGCTTTGTAGCTAAGCAAGGATTTGGACATGAAGTCAGCTATAGTGTTTGGGTAGAGGAGAGAGACAGCAAGCAAACTCATTCTTAGCTGGCCCTAGTGGAATCACTCCCCAATTTCTTCTAGATAGATATACATGTCTTATTTGCGTTGTTGTACAAATACCCAAGCCTAGATTGTCACGTGCTATCAGAATCAACTTATAGCAACCTTAAGGGCTATAATAGGGCTATTAATACGGTTTGCAAAGTAAGTGAGATACAAAAGGGGTGGTTGTACCAGTTCCACACACACCAGTGAACTTCCATGGCTGAGCAAGGGATTTGAACTTGGCCTCTTGAGTTTTATTTAGTCCATCACTCTATCCACTACACCACACTGGGTATCTCAAGCTTAATATCAGTTCTCTGCCATTTTATAGACCTCCAAAATGGACTAACAAGAATTATTTTTTCCCCCTTGCACTCTTACCCTCACAATTTCTTTTTCTTTTGTGTTATTTTACCATTTTCTGGGCTCTGTTTTCTCTACATGAGTGTTGTAAACACATGGGCCCTTACAAAAATGTGAATATACACACATACAAACAAACAAATAACAAACAACAATAACAATAATATAAATACAACCCAAACTGGATTCTGCAAAATATACACCCTTGAGTTCCATTCACCAACAGTGTGCCAGAACAGGAGTTGCTTGTAAAAGTGAAATTGTTTCTTTAAAGCAAAAGGGATGAGGAACAAACTCCCACATATCTTTATTGCCCATGGCAGAAGATCCACAACACAAAGAACACTGCTCCAGCTATACAGTCTTTAAGACCCTAAAATAAAGCACAATATTACTACATGGATTCACCCTCCTGCACAAACATATTGAAAGTTTATTACGCAAACCAATGTGATCCTCCAGGGGAGCAACAGCTCCAGGCCTCTCCAGTTCTCCCTGTTTCTTTCCAAGCTGGAATTAAGAATCACAGTCCCTTCCTAACATTTCCCCAGCCACTGGGCTAAAGTTAATAGTCCATAAGGGATTATATTATGTCTTTTTGATTGTAAGCCTACAGCAAAGGTAGACAATTTTGGATGGTTTTAGAGGGGCAGTTTTCTGCCCCGAGGATCTACTAGCTTATATCTCACCCTGAAAGTGAATAAAATGTACTTTAAAACATCAAACCCAACCATTGCTAGAAATCCACTACCAGTTCCATTTTTGAGGTTTTGGGGAGGGGTTGATGTGTCATGCCTTGTGTGTGACTGCTGAACCACTGCTCCAGGAAGCTTCCAGGTGTGGAAAATAACAATTTTGCAGATATTTTTCCCCATGAGGGAACATCCGGGATCTACAAAAACACCATTGATGGCTGCATGAGGCCCTGGGCTGCTCTTATCCCTTTCTTGACTTGAGCTGAGTAAGATAGTAGTAGACGTAAAGTAGACCATAGCTGGTTTTTGTAAGTACCCTGGGGAGACTTTCTGCTAAAGAAGTGGGATAAAATGCTTAAACAGGATTTAAAGCATAGAAATAGAAATAGAGGTATGATAACAAGATGGGATACTTTGGAGCAACCAGCCTTCCTCTTGAATGCCTCCAGTGTTGGAGCACTCACCACTAGAGATGGGGATATTCGTATTCATAAATTAATATGAATCTCTCCATCCCAGGGGTGCCTAAAGCAGGTGTGGCCCTCCAGACTGTCCCATCCACTCACACTTTGCTGTGTCACCAGCCTCCCACTCCTCTCACCAGTCATGGAAGTAGCTCCACTGTCTCCCTACTCTTCTGGCCACTCAGCAGCCATGCGGGGAGAAGTATCCTCCTGTCCCTTCCCTGGAGTGGCCAGTCAAGCCAGGAGATGGCAGAGCTACTTCTGTGACTGGCGAGAAGAGCAGGAGGCTGGCAGTGCAGAAAAGTGTGAGTGGACAGGCCAGTTCCGAGGAATGGACCCGCATTAGGCACACCTAGGACAGGAATATTCGTATTTGTAAACGAATACGAATGTCACCATCTCTGCTCACCACCTCCCAAGGTAATTGGTTCCATTGTACATTAGGAGAGCACTAGGTCACCACTGCATTTAAAAAAAATGGTGTGAAATAGAAACTCTGATGAACTACTGCAGACTACTTTCTATGGTATTTGTTTTTGTAAATTATTATTATGGAGAATTTTTTTGGGGGGGGGGGGGAAATGTTCCTTTCCCATTGCCCTGTGCAATACTTGAAACAGCCCACACTAGCTCTACCATGAACCATAAAAGGAGAGCCAAGATCGGCAGAGGGTGGGACCAAGGGGGCTGTGGGCTGTGGCACTGATCTAATCACATTAGAATGAGGGACGACTGTGGACACTGATGCTGAAACAATCCACCATCTCTGTATGATCACCTAATCCAAATGGAAGCATAAAATAGGTTGTGAATCAAGCTGCAGCAAAGCCAAATAGTTCCAATTTGGTTTGCCAGTGTAGTTGAAGCCTAGATGTGCATTAATTGAGAAGGGCATTCTGACCAGTGTCACTGCCAAACTCTTCTCTAAGGTTAAGAGACAAAGGCCTGAATCCAATTGTTTGATCTAAGTAGAGGAGACCCATTGAACTTAAGCATTCACTTCCAAGTTTGCAGTGATTCATTGGGTTTACTGCAGTTGGGACTAGCAACTAGATATGGGCCTGAGACTTTGAACTGCAGATGTTATTCCTTCCCCCCTCTTCATCTGATCTTCTAAGATTAGTGTTATGTGTCTACACTGAGTTTAACAGTAACCATGGTGAGTTTTAAATGTGGTTTAAAGCTTGAAGTTTAAAATGTATTTCAGGATCTGGTTTTGCAGTAACAATATTTCAGTGGCAATGATAGATTTACCCTGAAGCAACTACTAACTTCAGAGGTGAAGTTTTACAGAAAATCGCAGTACAAGAGAAAAGGATTAATTTCTCCATCCGCACGTCCTGTAATTCCGACAAGTATTAGGACCTCCCTCACTCAGCTGAGGCTTTGTAGTCTAAAAAATGCTGTATATTAAATGGAAATATACAGTACATATCTAGTATACTGTCCCAGATGGAGGCTGAGATGGCTGATGGAATTCCCTCCAGTGCACTTCAGAAGAGTGAAAACACAAAAACATAAGACTTAAAAACACAAAAGGATTAAATTGTCAGTCTACTATAGTAAGAAATCTATATTATATGCTACAGTATGCTCTTATACATAGCTTTGTTCTTCCCTTGAAACTTCACCTTGTAAATTATTTACCCATTTCCCACATTCTGCACTGGTCTTTGTTTGTTTGTTTGTTTGTTTTTGGAGGTAGCAAAAGATAATATACAGGAGAAAGCACTTTCTTTGGATAGCCAACTAAAATATATTCAGATCACGTTGGCTCTTTCAGTTGCTGTTACAGATTAACTTAAAAGATTTTTGTTGTTGTTTAGTCGTTAAGTTGTGTCCGACTCTTCCTGACCCCATGGACCAGAGCACGCCAGGCCCTCCTGTCTTCCACTGCCTTCCGGAGTTGGTTCAAATTCATGTTGGTAGCTTCGATGACACTGTCCAACCATCTCGTCCTCTGTCGTCTCCTTCTCCTCTTGCCTTCACACTTTCCCAACATCAGGGTCTTTTCCAGGGAGTCTTCTCTTCTCATGAGATGGCCAAAGTATTGGAGCCTCAGCTTCAGGATCTGTCCTTCCAGTGAGCACTCAGGGTTGATTTCTTTCAAAATGGATAGGTTTGTTCTCCTTGCAGTCCAGGGGACTCTCAAGAGTCTCCTCCAGCACCACAATTCAAAAGCATCAATTCTTCGGCGGTCAGCCTTCTTTATGGTCCAGCTCTCACTTCCATACATCGCTACTGGAAAAACCATAGCTTTGACTATGCGGACCTTTGTCGGCAAGGTGATGTCTCTGCTTTTTAAAATGCTGTCTAGGTTTGTCATCGCTTTCCTCCCAAGAAGCAGACGTCTTTTAATTTCGTGGCTGCTGTCACCATCTGCAGTGATCATGGAGCCCAAGAAAGTAAACTCTGTCACTGCCTCCATATCTTCCTCTTTTATTTGCCAGGAGGTGATGGGACCAGTGGCCATGATCTTAGTTTTTTTTGATGTTGAGCTTCAGACCATTTTTGGCGCTCTCCTCTTTCACCCTCATTAAGAGGTTCTTTAATTCCTCCTCACTTTCTGCCATCAGAGTGGTATCATCTGCATATCTGAGGTTGTTGATATTTCTTCCGGCAATCTTAATTCCGGCTTGGGATTCATCCAGTCCTGCCTTTCGCATGATGTATTCTGCATATAAGTTAACTAAGCAGGGAGACAATATACAGCCTTGTCGTACTCCTTTCCCAACTTTGAACCAGTCAGTTGTTCCATATCCAGTTCTAACTGTTGCTTCCTGTCCCACATATAGATTTCTCAGGAGATAGATAAGGGGGTCAGGCACTCCCATTTCTTTAAGGACTTGCCATAATTTGCTGTGGTCCACACAGTTAAAGGCTTTTGCGTAGTCAATGAAGCAGAAGTAGATGTTTTTCTGGAACTCTTTGCCCTGCTTCATTTTGAACTCCAAGGCCAAACTTACCTGTTGTTCCTTTTATCTCTTGATTCCCTACTTTAGCATTCCAGTCCCCTATAATGAGAAGAACATCTTTCTTTGGTGTCAGTTCTAGAAGGTGTTGTAAGTCTTCATAGAATTGGTCAATTTCAGCCTCTTCAGCATTGGTGGTTGGTGCATAAACTTGGATTACTGTGATGTTGAAAGGTCTGTCTTGGATTCGTACTGAAATCATTCTATCATTTTTGAAATTGTATCCCAGTACAGCTTTTCCCACTCTTTTGTTGACTATGAGGGCTACTCCATTTCTTCTAAGGGATTCTTGCCCACAATAGTAGATATGATAATCGTCTGAATTGAATTCGCCCATTCCCGTCCATTTTAGTTCACTGACGCCCAGGATGTCAATGTTTATTCTTGCCATCTCCTGTTTGACCACATCCAGCTTACCAAGGTTCATAGATCTTACATTCCAGGTTCCTATGCAATATTCTTTTTTGCAGCATCAGACTTTCCTTTCACTTCCAGGTGCGTCTGCAGCTGAGCGTCCTTTCGGCTTTGGCCCAACCACTTCATTAGCTCTGGAGCTACTTGTACTTGTCCTCCGCTCTTCCTCAGTAGCATGTTGGACACCTTCCGACCTGAGGGGCTCATCTTCCAGCGTCATATCTTTTAGCCTTTTGTTTCTGTCCATGGAGTTTTCTTGGCAAAGATAGTGGAGTGGCTTGCCAGTTCCTGCTCCAGGTGGATCGCGTTTTAGTCAGAACTCTCCACTATGACCTGTCCGTCTTGGGTGTCCCTGCATGGCATAGCCCATCGCTTCTCTGAATTACTCAAGCCCCTTCGCCACGACAAGGCAGCAATCTGTGAAGGAGAACTTAAAAGATACTTAAGTGTAAAAGCTTGAATAATGATGGTCAGAGATTCCCCCATGTCCTGCTGTACCTGATAAAAGGATCTTATTTGTCTTAACACTTGTCTACTTCTTTAGCTCTAGAAACTGCAGAATGCCTATATCTTTAGTTAGAACAGACACATTTGCACATTTTCCACCTGATTTCCTTAAGCCTGATATCCTACAGATGTGCTGGACAACAGTTCCCATCACCCCCACTAATCCTGGGATGATCGACATTGTAGTCTAGCATGGCTAAAGAGCATCAGATTGGAGAAGACTGTTTTAAACATCCACCATTTTTTCTCGGTGAAGCAGACAAGCGAGGATAACCATTCAAAGCCTGGGTACAGAACAGAAGAACTGAAATTAGAACTAGGCAATTATAGAAGCCTGGAGAGAAACTGAGGGAATCTGCTTTTTATCTTGTTGCAATTCACTGAATTTCACTGCAGGTTATTTGCTTGCATGTTTCCTGTTGGAGGATCTTCCATTTTGCTTCGGAACTGATCAGCACTCCCCTTTTGCTTCCCTTTGAGCTGCAGCAGGTGCCATAAATACAAATGTCAATGAATGATGGGACGTGCGCACCATGCCCAGATGGCCACAAAATAATACATGCCCATTGGAGTCCTGCAGCATTTCATAACTGGTATCCAAATGTTCCTGCTAAACAACCCAGGTTTCTTTCTAAGCATGGGTCTCACCCTTTCTTTCCTGCATGGAAAACCACCACATCCTCCTGGAATTATATGGATGTTACATCAAGGTAAGATGTGCATTGTTAAGAAAATAAACATGTAGCAGTATGACTGTATATTAGCCATCCCTATATAAAATCCGTCTGTTTTCTTCTGTGAAGAAAATACAGCACTTCAACTGACAAAACATTCAGTGCAAAAATTAGTTGGTACCATATGTGTCCCCTGTGCCTATCTTTTTCATTAATTGCCTTTTGAGAAAAGAGAGAAATTCAGCTGCCCTCCCTTCAATAAACAAGCAGGAACATTTTTCATGAGGTGCAGGGTTAAGGGGATGGCTAGATCTGTCAGTTTTCCTAAAGCATGAAGCAAAGCCAAGTCATCCCTGCTCTTAATATTGCAGCAAGCTATCTGAATAGGAGATAGCAATAAGAACAAAGACCTCTACAAAATTGAGAGGGGCAACAGGAATGAGATTTTTTGTTGTTGTTGAATAAAGACCTTCTCTGGGAGAAAGATAGGGGTAGCAATTAACTGAATAAACAAAAAGAATTCATGAACTGGATTGACACAGATAGGTATGAGAGGCAGGAGTAAGTGAGTACAGAGCCACACATGAGAGATAGCGGTGATGCAATAGACAAAGTTAAGAAGATGGCCAAAAAATGATGTTCTTTCTCCCCATTTGTCTTTTGTATGGGTGGGAAAATGCAGTTTAAGATACTAGCTTGGAGGAGGTGTAACCCCATGCCTTAAGGAGATGCTGTGGCTCAACAGTAAAACACATGCTTTGCATACAGAAGGTTGGAGGTTCAGCCCCTAGGTCTCTAGATAGAAAAGCCCTGCCAAAACCATTGGCAAGCTACTGCCAATCAGTCCTTACAATGCTGGATTAGATGTACCAAGGTTAGATTTGGTATAGAATCATAGAATCACAGAAAAATTGAGTAGGAAGGGGACTATAAGACCATCAAGTTCAACCCCTGTGCTCAATGCAAGAATCTAAATCAAACCAGATCTGACAGATGATTGTCCAATTTTCTCTTGAATGCCACCAGCGCTGGAGCGCTCACCACTTCCTAGGGTAATTGGTTCCATTGTCTTAGTGTTCTAACTGTTAAGAGGTTTTTCCTGTTAGTTAGCCTAAATCTGGCTTTCCATAGCTTGAGCCCATTATTACATGTCCCGCAGTCTGGGATGATTGAGAACAGATCCTGCTGCTCCTCTGTATGACTACCTTTCAAATATTTGAAAAGTGCTATTGTATCTCCCAACAGTCTTCTTTTCTCAAGACTAAACATGCCCAGTTCTTTCAGTCTTTTCTTAATATAAGTCAGATTCCTGTGTTCCTCTCCTGACGCAGCAGACTAAATTGGTTGGGAATGACCCTCTCCATATTTATTTCTGAATGCAAGTGAAACAATCTATAGTCCACCACTCCATATGCAGAATATTCTCCAATCCAGTGGCTATAAAGCTAGGCAGGCTATGCCTGAAACAGACAGAAAGGACAGCAGGTAGAGAGAAACTCACAAAAAGAAGAATATATTTGAACAATCAAGGGAAAGGAGATATGAGACATGGATTCAGTCCAAATAATTTAGGAATTTAAAGATCCAAAGTATAATTTTAAGCATTCTCTACAAGAAACTGATCTAATTGACTAATGCTTTTGTTAAACTTTGGACACCTGACCAGAAGGGGAGCAGCTCCATATCTAAGGGAAATAATTCAATGTGAGCTTTTTCTGTCTTGGTTTTTTTTCTAACAGATGCAAAAAAAAAAAGTAAGCTTGGCAGGAAGGCAATGCTCAATTTGCTTCCGAAAAGACTAGGGTTTGTTTCTGCAAGGCGGGTGAACATTTTCAGTAATGCAGGCGAGTTAACTCTCCAGACAGGCTTCCAGCAAAGGGAGGAAGAGCCATCTCCACAGAAGAGACTGCTTATTTTGCCTGCCCATCACCATGCCATCTGGGAGACTGCACAGTGTAATATGCAGGAGAACTGTGTTCCCCCTCCCCAACCACCCCCTCATGCAACTTGCTGGTAAGTGTGATTTTCCCCCTCCAGGCATTGCACAAGAAAGAACGTATGCGTCAGCAGGACTTGGGAGATGGCATTTCACATGCAATCCACAGGAGAACAGATTTAGCAACAGAGCAGATGAAAGAGTTGCAGGAGATGAAGAACATGTCTACCCCTGCTCCCTTGACTGTGTCATCATGATTAGCCCTGGGGTAAACATTTGGGAACCACTGGAAGAGGCAAGTGCAGAAATCTGCTCGAGACAGCCACTTGCTCCATTGTTACAATCCACCTGGCCATGCCAGCTGAGGGACTCTGGCGGTCATAGTCCAAAAATGTATCTTTTCCAGCCACTGTTATAGTCAAGATTCCTGGCTTGGTACATGCCAAACTGTCTTTCTTTCCATTAGGGAAACAGTAGATGCATCTTTTTAGCAGCGCTATTCAGGGATGCCTTCCTGAGGACTCGGCAAGTCACATTCACTGAAGAAAAATAATTCAAGAGACTTTTCTTCAAGAGAAACTGGCCTCAGTAGACTTCTAGACCAGTAGCTCTTAGCACTGTCAGGGTATTGTTCTTCCCCATAAGCTCACTCACCTGTCCAATGGGTCACTGCATGGTTTGAAATTGTATAATATGGAAGAGGAACACTAAGAACAACCCACCATAGGAAGATTGTGCTTTTTTTTTTCATTCTTTACACATGTGTGCACACAGAGAGAGATTTTCTGCATTAGGGGGGAAAAGGTGGCAGAGCCTAGAAGAAGGTATAAGAAAACACAGCCGGCCTACCATCTGCTAGAGTGAGGCAATCACTTCAGGTGGCTGGTATTGGTGACAGCCTTCTGATGGTTCCTCCTGGTTCTCCCCTATGGGAAACAACATATCATATGACCTATAAATTAGTATGACACCCCAAATGTAGCAATTTTCCATTATTAGTGTTTAGAATCATAGAATAATTGGGTTGGAAGGGGCCTATAAGGCCATCGAGTCCACCCCCTGCTCAATACAGGAATATTATTAAACTGCAACATTACACTGCCAGTCTGTTGGAGTCACAAACTTAGCAGGCTGATGGGCTTTGTGGTGATCACCAGATAATTAGGATAGCAAAGAGTCTCTTAGAGATAGACGTTAAAGAAGTCAGCCACACACACAGGGATCTCTGCCAGCAGTGCTCCTGGTGGGCGACTAGTAGAAGAGGCAGAATAACACAGAATGGGTTCCCAATGAATTCTGCCAATGCATTCTGCCCTGCCCCCAGGAGACTGTCCTTTTATTAACATTACAAGGTCACAGGTAGTGACAGCATTACAGATAGTAGACAGGGTTCAGATAGGACAATGGTTACATCATGTTATTAGGATTGGTCTGGGGAAAGGCAATTAATCAAGCCCTCTGATTGGCCTAAGGAAAGGCCTCTATGGCAAGATCTCTATGATAATGAGAAAGAGGAAGAATGGTGGCAGCTCCTCCCCTCAGAAGCAGCCACAGGATGCTAGGAGAGTTTTCTCTCACTACAACACCCATGTGGCTTAGCAACCTTGGGAATGGCACCCCCACACCAGTCTAACCACTTTCCCTACATGAAATGAGATGTGGGGGGTGGCTATCTTGTCCAAAACATCTGTGTAAAACACAGAGTGAAAGAGAAAGAGAAAGAGAGAGGGGGAGGGGGAGGGGGAAGGGAGGGAGGAAGGAGAGAAGTTTGCTATTATGACAGGGTGTTGATGTCTCTGGGCATCAGTTACAAATTAAGAGGAAGCCAGTGGGATAAAAGGCTTCTTCTTGAGGAATGTTATAGGGATTGAAACACAGGATATATTGACAGGCAGACAAATAAACCTGTAGCTTTAAAATCATTATCTGAGGCAATTAAAGGCTGTGGGGAATGTTCCTGTGTGGAAATTACTAGGATAGGAAAAGTGGAGAAGCAGTAGATAGAAAAATGGAACCTTCAAATGAAGATACAAGGAACACTTTGAGAAACTGTTGGATATTTATTGTCATGGGAAATTAAGGTGGTTGTTTCAATTACCTTATTTGTTCTTAAGAGAAAGGAGAATATTTCCTTGGTATGCCTTTGGAAAGATCAGACTGATATCCAGAACAGCTTTATATGTAGCTAAGAAGAGATAAGGCAGTGAGTATTAAACAGTTAACTAGTAGGACAATAGAAATTTGTCTCTCACTTCAGCATCTCAGTTTTCTATTAAAGCATAAGATCAGAGTGTTGTTCTAGTTACTCAGGTAGTTAGAGTGAGGCCTTGACATTTTGGTTACATGTAGCAGAACCATGCAGAGGACCTGTGCTATATGGTAAAACGTTTTAGAGAAATGAGAGAAGAGAGTGGGCAGTTTGTTGTAATAATATATAGTTCATTGTGTAGGAGTATACAAGGGGCTTGGTCAAAGTCAAATTATTTCTATGCATACAAAATGTGGAATTTTATATGCTTTTTTTTCATTTTGTTTTGTACGATGGTAGCCAGGATTATTTCTCTGCCCCTAAATAATGGGGGGATTCCCAGTGTGATGTAGTGAATAGAGTGATGGACTAAGACTCTGGAGAACAGGGTTTGAATCCCTGCACAGCCATGGAAACTGACTGGGGGAGTGGAACTGGTAAACCCACTCCTTAAATATCTCACTTACCTTGAAAACCCTATTAGGGCCACTATAAGTCTGTTCTGACTTTATGGCATAGAACATACACGAATTGGGAGGGGTGCAGGATTCAGAATGAAGCAAGTCCTACTATTTCAGAGTAATTTCCTCCCAGAAATCTATGGATTGGGTGCTGTCTTGATGTGCTATTCAGAGGAATTCCCCACTGATTTCAGTGGGACATATGCCCAGGTAAGTGTTTGGGGACTGCTGCCTTAAAACACAGTTTTGAAGATGGTGCATGGGGCTTTTGTGGCCACATGCTAGAATGCTGTACCAAAAGTTATAAAGGAATTTCCTGTAAGCTTGAAGAGTATGAGCTTTATACTTCTCCATTTTTAAAGAGTGTTCAAATGGGGAGTGTCTCTACCTGTGACAGTCCTGTGAAAGGAGGGTGACAAAAGTGACAACCAAGGGGAGTAATGTAAATCATGATAGTCTAATGAGTTTCACTGATATATCTGATTTGGTTTATGTCCTACTTATCCTCAAAGGAGCCCAAGGTGACTAACAGGCTATGTAACATAGCCCTTAAAGCACAAATTGCACACAAGAAATAATTTTAAAAAGTTCCATGGATCTATGTGACCTGGAACAAGGGGAGATGTTTGAAGCTTTCTATCTGAGTTTTTGGAATTCAGACACATGGAAGAAAGGCTGCTTTTGGTTCACACAATCAGTAGGCAAAAACTCTAGACAGAAATTAGCACTATTGGTGTGGGGACAGACTTTATAGTGGACTGTCCATCCTGAGTATATAGTAATTTTGTTAGAGTTGATACCTGGGTTATTTGTGATTTAGAAAGAAGTGTTCACTAAGAAAGAGCAACCTGATAAATGAGACATGGCTCCACCTGTACCATAGCATTTAGAAATTTATTTAGTACATCTCTAGGTTCTAATTCATCCAGGATGTCAGGCAACAATATTGCACAGCTGTTATTTATGTGAATTTTTAATATATGGATTTAATTTTTGATATATCGAAAGAGCAGTACTGCGGCCAAAACTCTGCTCACAAGCCAGGTTCAATCCCAGGTAGCCAGCTGAAGGTTCACTCAGACTTCCATTCTTCTGAGGGTGGTAAATTGAGTACCCAGCTCGCTGGGGGAGGGGCAATATGTAGCCTGTGTAATTAAATTGTAAACTGCCCAGAGAGAGCTTTAAGCATTGTGGGGCAGTATATAAGTGGCACACTTTATTATGGAAGCTTGAAGGTGACTTGACGGCACATAACTGCAACATTATGGAGATTAGATTTAAGGAGGGATGGCAGAAGAAAAGGCAAAGTGTACAAAAACTGGGCAGGTGAGTTTCAAGGACTGTCCAAAACATGAGGTTTTTGAGGGGATGGTTGTTCATTTTGTTTTGACTACTCCCACAGGTCACTGAAACAGCAATAGTCCAGATATTGACTCTGCATGATACTGGGCTCAGTGTGAATAATATTACAGATCAGGAATTTTGACTTACTAGTGATCATAAGTTAGGAGGAACTGTCATGACTTCGATACGCCATGCTATACTTTGAAGAGACTTTGCAAGATGTGGAAGAAAATTGCTTTCACGAGTCCTCGCAGCCTCTCCTAAGGGCGAATGAATCACTGACAGGAACGGATGTGGTTCGACTGAGCAGCGATTTAAGTATCCAGCAGGTGGCGGTGACTGAGCCTGTTTTTGGCTTTCCTACGCTATTCAACACGAGAAGCAACAGCAAGTGCCGGCTGCCGTTGCTGAGCCCGAGAGTCATCTCAGCTGCTTTTGCTGCCTCACTTCACTTCAGGTGTCATTTACAGAGATGGCCCTCTTTGCAGCCTGGACTATCATACCATCACCCTTGGAAACTCTCAAGCCTGGAGCTGACTGCTGGAGATGCCCAAGAGCAGGAACCCATTGATTGGAATGGGATGAGCTGACCAAGCCTGGAGGTGAGACGTGCATGCATACTATTCAGTGGGACACTTTTGACGATCTGCCTGTCCATGCTTTTGCCTAGCTTTTGCCCATAGGAAATCCACCTTTCTGTGCCTTCTGTCCCCTGCAACATTTCTAGCAAAACACCTGTAGGGAGCTATGATCGTCTCAGCTTCTCTTATGGGCAATGGTTTCAGGAATTGCTTCCAGGTCACAAAGGTGAAGGGTGATCAGATGCAAGAGAGGACAAAGCACCCATCCCTGTTCAGAGTAATACTAAGACAGATTTGATTAAGTGAAGCTTTTCTCATGATTTGAACCTGTGGCACAATAAGCTGTACCTGCTGAAATCCCCCCCCATCTCCACAACTATTAGTAAAAAATAAGTCCTGTCTTCCTGAGAAGGGAATGCTGATCTGAATCAGAAATAAGAAAATCTATGTTGACTGGGGGAACATAATCGGAGCATACAGAATGGCAGAGAGAAACTATAGCCAGGCATTACAACTATCTTTAATCTTCCTTTCTGACATTCCTCTGGGGCTTTCTTCAGTCAACTGCTGTGGTCACAATTTTGACTTGTATATTTTGTAACCCTGTTATAAGGTATGTGTCCTGGGGCATGAGTCCCACTGAATTTAAGGCAACTTTCTCCCAGGGACATGTGCCCAGACCTGCAGGGACCTCTACCTGCTAGCCCTGAAGACAAACAGTGCACCAAAATGATACAGCTGTTTCTGCCAACATCCCTGACAACGAAACTCTTTCGTACTCTCTAGTTCAAGCTGTGTCATACCTTACAGCTTGGGGGCATTCGGCTTTCATTCCACAAGTTGCCTGTTTTGAAACTGTTCCCTTAATTTTCCCCACCTACCTTTGCCACCAATGTCTTATGTTTATATAGAGCTGAACAGGAAAAACTTTTGGCTGGTTCTTCTGTTTCATGTTTGGGAGGCTTCTGTTCTTTGGATCCAAGTTAGAGACAAAAGTCTTGCTTCATTGCAAGGTCCTGCATTTACATCCTCTCCAGCTTTCTGTGTTCTGGTAATATGCATTTTGGTGTATTTAGAAAGATGAATATACACACTCTCTT
Source organism: Intellagama lesueurii (assembly GCA_037013535.1). Lineage (NCBI taxonomy): Eukaryota > Metazoa > Chordata > Lepidosauria > Squamata > Agamidae > Intellagama > Intellagama lesueurii. Next base: position 48,090,415 of record JBAJHW010000003.1, on the reverse strand, counting down.
ACTGCAGAGAGTCAGCAAAGCTTCTTGTAACACAAGGCAGCAAATGTGGGAAGAGACTCTCTTTCCACAGGCTCTCAGCCTGTTTCATATACAGAATGAATTGACAGTTCCATTTATCCCTGTTTGTGCTCTCTTTCTCTCTGTGTGTTTGGATTTCTTTAATAAACTGTCACTGTATTAAAAGGAGAATGAATTATATGGAGGAAAGACAAACTTAACCATCTGATAACCTGCCTACAGGTTTTAAAAGATAATGGACTCTCAGCAAAAACAAAGATTGTCCTTGAACCACTGCAAATGTAATTGTTTTCTTTCCCTGTGTGTTCTTTGGTTTTCATTGCTGAAACAAAGTGATATAAAAGGTCATTGAGACAATTTTATTCTGCCCACAGGTTTCAATAAATTATTGGAAAAATCACTGTTCGTTTCCAGATATTTATCCAGGACAATTTTTAATACAACATTTCAAAACCTTTTAAAAGCAGTTCATAACTCTTTGGGCTTCTAAGATTCTGGTTCAAAGTAACCAGACAATTCCTTTTCAAACACATCTTTTAACTCATTACTCTGGAAATGCTGCCAATATATAGCATGTCTATCTGTGAATCACAATGAACCTGAGTATAAATATAGGATATAGAAATACAGATTTGAATCTCATAATGCAAACCTACATTCTCCACGATTCCTGAAAGCAATCAGTTGTACTAAAAGCTTGTTGCTTAAAATTCCTTAGGGACTACCAAAACATTTTTGTGATCAGAAAACCTATGTTGACCAATATTCAGAGAAAAATACTGTTTAGAATTGCTAATATTCATATGCAGATAGATGCCCAAGGCCTCAAAATACACTGGGGAATGTTGGCAGATGCCTGAATGGGTCTGGTGGTAGCATTCACTGGTGAATTATTCCAAAGCTGAGAAATAAGTATGGAATTCACACTCATGAAACTGAATTTCACAAGTGTGGGATGTTTAGCATAGCATTCATGCATGGCAACATATGTGGCATATATCTGAATGTAAATGGTCACCATCTGAAGCCATTCACTTTTCCTCTCTGTGTGTCTGTAATAACAGCAAAACAATGGTAGCAAAGTTGTTCTGTGAGGGGGAAAGCTACCTAAATCCATGTTTTAGGACCCAACAAAATGCCACAAAATAGTGAAAGTTCTTCATCAGGCAAGGTGGTATTAAAAGGAAGGAGGAAGAAGTGGGAAGTTTAGAAAGTAGGCCCAGTGTTGTAGCTAAGAAGGTTGCTGTTAAACTCAGCCCCAAAATGGAGATTGCAGAGTAACTGGTAGGTGGGTGCAGGTATCAGTTTATATCTAGCAAAGCATTCTGAAATGGAAAAGCAATGTTGGGGTCATATCCTGGAGTGCATATCAGAGTTGTCACATTTACATATTCAGATATCTCTGGGCAGGCTACAGGCACTAAAACAATTTAAATAACAAACAGTTGAAAACAATATACAATTATGTTAAATGTTTTAAACCATTTAAAACTATGTATAATATAATTTTGTAAACATTAGTTAGGGATGTACACACACGATTGTCTTCAGCTTCTGATTCTTCCTTTAGTCCAGGACTTTTTTGTAATTACATAAATCAGGATGAGGTCAAACTACCTTCATCTAATTGTCTCTTTTGATGGGAAAGATAAGGAAAGAGAGCCCATCCTTGCTTTAAATCCATGGTGATAACATCCTTCCTGCATTAGTTGCCACATTCCCATTGCTCTGTTCAACATAATTTGGCTTGGGCATTTTGCAATTTGCTGCTTCTTTCCAAGTCATCTGGTCTTTTCTGCTTTCTTGATTCCTTAAGTCTAATTCTTCTTATCCTTGGACAAAAATCAGCTTCTAATTCTGGGTTTCCAGTGTTGCATGTTTGTTTATCTGCTTTGGCTGAAGTCAGAATGATGCATTAGGAAATGTATCAGAAGGCTGCCAGTCATGTGGTATAAGAAGCTTGAGCATCTCATGTTTACACAAAAGCCTCTGGCAGGAACATATGGTATTCCAGGGTTGTTGTTTTTTACCTTCCCATAACAACAAATAAAACAAGGAAGTTGAAAAATTCACATGGTGTGTAACATCACTTCATTTCTCAGTATCCTAGATTTTAAAGATCCCACTTCAGTCATGTAATCTGCATGGTAATTGTCACAGTAATGATTATGAAATGAAGTTTCTGTGCTGCAGATATAACCATTATGGGTAAAATGGTGCATAACAATTAAGAATATGGCTGTTGCTTTTCAAAATGGGAGTAAGGAGTAGAATTATGATGGCCAAATAAAGAAGGAGACAAGGCTCCTGTACCTTTAATAGCTGTATAGAAGCAAATTTCAGCAGATCTTGTTTCCATGACAAGCTACACCTGCTGAATGTCCTGCTCTTAAAGGTATAGGAGTCCTCTTTTCTTTCTCAAGTGAACACCCTACAAAGAACAGCCAAAAGAGAAAGGAGTTGAGCTGTAAGGGATCATGGAATCAGTTGGCAAGAGGACACCAAGGAGCCATTGTTCCATACCTTTGCTGCAAAGAGTGATGTTGAACATTCTACACCCTAGACTTCGTTATGTTGGAAGGGGTTTTTAGATCAGAGGTTGTAAAAAGTTACTTCTTTTCGACTATACCTCCTAGGATACCCCAGCATGCATGGCTGGTGGCTATGCTGGATGGGAAATTCTGGGAACTGTACTCCAATAAATAACTTCTCTCAGCTTTGTTTCAGATGGCCAGGTTCAGCAACACAATTCATATTTCTATTTCCCTCAACATGCCTCTCTGGATTTGGCTTCTGTGTCTACACTCCCAATATGTTAGAGCAAAATAAAAACCACAAAAAAACCAAAAATCTATGCAGGTCAAACTTGATTGAAAGAAGAAAATAAATACTCCTAGCATGTATTGTTTTGCATTATGTGCTTAGTTAAATCATAACCCTATTGTCATAACTTGATGAGTTAAATGGAGTTTGCTTCTATTGTCCTGAAACAGAATATATCTTGCCACTGAGCACAATGTGGTTGTAGAAAAAAAATCTTTTAAAAATAAAAATGAGAAAACTGCCATTTGTAACCAGCATAGTGTGGTGGACAGAGTGATATATTATTAATCAGAAGACCCGAGTCCTCACTTAGCCATAGAAACTCATGGGAGACAGGAGTGGAACCAGTAACACCACTCCTTAAATATCTCACTTACCTTGAAAACCCTGTTAGAGTTGCTGTAAGTTGGTTCTAATTTGACAGCATGTAACATAATAAAGGAGGGACATGGTGGTGCTGAGGGTTAAACCGCAGAAGCCTCTGTGCTGCAAGGTCAGAAGACCAGCAGTCGTAAGATCGAATCCACGCGACGGAGTGAGCTCCCGTCGCTTGTCCCAGCTCCTGCCCACCTAGCAGTTTGAAAGCATGCAAATGCAAGTAGATAAATAGGTACCACCACGGTGGGAAGGTAACGGCGTTCCGTGTCTAGTCGTGCTGGCCACGTGACCACGGAAACTGTCTTCAGACAAACGCTGGCTCTATGGCTTGGAAACAGGCATGAGCACTGTGCCCTAGAGTCGTACACGACTGGACTAAATGTCAAGGGGAACCTTTACCTTTACCTTAACATAATAAAACATGTAAATACCCAGGTATCCTCCCTAGATTGTAAAATGCTTTTATAAAACATTGCTGGTTCAGATATGCAGATGCTCTACTGCTCTTTGGGTGGTCAATGAGAGATTACCTGGGCTACTGGATCCTGGACTTCAGTCCAACCATATCTGCACTGCAAGCTACAAGGCAAGGCTCCTCAGCCTTCAGCCACTATGAATGAAAAACATTGTCTAGTGCAGTGGTTCTCAAACTGGGGTCCCCAGATGTTCTTGTACTGAAATTCCCAGAAACCTTCACCACTTGCTGTGCTGGCCAGGATTTCTGGGAGTTGCAGTACAAGAACATCTGGGGACCTAAGTTTGAGAACCACTCATCTAGTGAACTCCTATTCATGTATTTCTTTGGAATATGACAATGCAAGATGTTGGTTAACCACCCTGAAGATATAGCTTGAAAGACTGATGTGTGTTAAATATTGTAGATATGGGGCAGGGGATGTGTGTGTGTTGACTTCTTTGTTTCTGTCCTTTCTACTTATGAGGAGAACACACATATAACCCTACCCATTAACTATCACTGCTATTTTGAACTACAACAAGCCAGCACAACTGGAGGTATAAGCTCTGTGCAGCCTTTTATCTAAGCCACCTTCACTAATTCAGTTAGAGAGTAGTGGCTTGCCCCACTTTTGTTGGTTTCATAGGGGGGACGTGGCAAAGGATGACAGCTTGGATAGCTGATCAAATGGGGTAAGCCACAAGACCTACCTGTTTTGACTTGAGATGATCTAGTCCAGATAATTCATAACAAATGATGCTAAGAAGGTGACTTGGCTTGGTTAGACTGAATGTCTCACTTATAAATGTTGTTAACGCCAGTTATAAACGTAAAAAAAGCCATCGTTAAAGTATATATTCCTATCAGTGCAACATCCCAGCATTTAAGTCATCTCAATCTTGCTTATGAAAAGGGCCATAGTGAGGGTATCTCCATTTAAGGCGGGGTGTCCAGCCATCAATTTGTAGAAATTTTATACTTTGCTATTCCTCCAAAGATTTCAGAGTAGCTCTTTTTTTCACAATAAACTTTTAAAGAAAGCTAGACCAAGAAATATAATGATTTAATCCTGACCATTCAGCTAGTAGTATTATCAACAAGGATCAACTTCAGGAGAAAAGGCACTCAGTTTCCATGCTGCAAATAGACTATCCCACTCTAGATTTTTTTTTTCAGGATTTCAACTACACATGTGCCTTTTGAAACCTGTCGGGTGCAAGAACATTTTTGTTAGTACAGTGGTGCCTCAACTTACGACTGTCCCGACATACGACCATTTCGAGTTGCGACCAGCTCCGGCCGCAAAATTTTGCTTCGACTTGCGGCCGGAGCTTCGAGTTGCAAACAGAAAAGAGGCAGGGGAAAAAGGCGGGGAATTCAAATTAGAGGACTAACCATTGGTCGGCGAAGAGCTTCTTTGTAGCTCTTTCGCCCCAACGGTTAGAGTGTGTGCGTTTTCAGAGAGGCTTCGGACTGCCTGGTGCTGCTTTCTACTTCTGGGTGAGTACATTTACAGGGTTTTGCAGGGTGGGTTTGGGCTGGGGGGGCTTTATATTTTTGTGCTGTGATGTTTTTGGTGTGTTTTTTTTGCCCAATGGGGCTGGCTGTGCTGTTTATTTTTGGTTTGTTTGTTTTTTTCTTTCAGCCCCATCGGAACGGCTTCCTATGCTGTTTATTTTTGGTGTTTTTTTTTCATCCCCATCGCGTTCCGATGGGGCTTCCTGTGTGTTGTTGTTTTTTTGATTTTTTTTCAGCCCCATCGCATTCTGATGGGGCTTGCTGTGTGGTGTTTTGTTTATTTTGTTTTTATTTTTTTTTCTGGCTGGAACGGATTGATGTGGTTTCAATGTATTCCTATGGGAAATGGTGCTTCAATTTACGACCATTTCGAGTTATGCCCATCTTCTGGAACGGATTATGGTCGTAAGTCGAGGCACCATTGTAATAGAATGGAAAGGGCAGGGCAGGTGGGGGGAAGTGTTAAACATCCCTCCCCCTGCTACTTCTGCAGTTCCCATGCATGCCCACTCATGTACACTAACTGTTCCCATTTAAATGGACTGTAGGAGTAGGCAAGGATCTGGCTAATGTTGCAAATGCTTATGTATAATGTATAGTTGTCTCAGGTTCATCACTCAAAGTGAATATGAATGTTACTCTAGTTCTTTTTCCTTGGGAATCAGACAGTGTGATCTAAGCCTCATGGTATTTCATGAACAGCCTAAGAAGATTTATGTGACTTTTTAATTTCCTAGGTAAATGCTAAGATCCTAAACACACATACTCAAAAGTAAATCCCACTGAGTACCAGAACAGGATTAAGAGATCTGCTTCGAGTAGTACCATGAAGACAGGGTAGATGTATTGGTGTCTGAATTGTGTAGAAAGTGTTAGCCATAGTGGGTTGGGTGGGTACTGAGGAAATGATCAGATAACATGTGGTCTTGCATGGGCCCTGATCCCATTGCACTCAGTAGGAATTGGGGCATGTGAGGTAAGGAGTACTGTATATCCAGCACTGTAGCCTCTTTAAGACACATAATGTCTGAATGTTCTGTGACTTTCAAGCTACAGATCCTAAAGTTTCTTGCAAAAGCATTTGCACTCTTGTTCTATTTTGCTAACTGGCTTGTTTGGCTCTTGCAGACATTAAATTTTGCACATAGATTTCTCAGGGCGTGTCTGTATGGTTATAGCACTCTGATGCCACTTTAACTGTCCTGCTCTAGTAGAAAGTCTTGATACTAGTACACATTGTACAAGTGCTAAAAGAAAAGAATCCAGCTTTCCCCCCTCACACGTATGACACTCTCCAAATACGCTGGACTGCATGGTCAGCAAATGCTGTTATGGTCTAGCACATCTAGAGGATGACAGCTTCTGGAAGGCTGTGCTAAGCATTCTAGGACCTCTGTGCTTGCTGGTAACTGGGTGTAGTACTTATTTTGGGGAGGAAAGCAATGAGAAACCTAGACAGCATCTTAAAAAGCAGAGACATCACCTTGCCGACAAAGGTCCGCATAGTCAAAGCTATGGTTTTTCCAGTAGTGATGTATGGAAGTGAGAGCTGGACCATAAAGAAGGCTGACCGCCGAAGAATTGATGCTTTTGAATTGTGGTGCTGGAGGAGACTCTTGAGAGTCCCCTGGACTGCAAGGAGAACAAACCTATCCATTTTGAAGGAAATCAACCCTGAGTGCTCACTGGAAGGACAGATCCTGAAGCTGAGGCTCCAATACTTTGGCCATCTGATGAGAAGAGAAGACTCCCTGGAAAAGACCCTGATGTTGGGAAAGTGTGAAGGCAAGAGGAGAAGGGGACGACAGAGGATGAGATGGTTGGACAGTGTCATCGAAGCGACCAACATGAATTTGACCCAACTCCGGGAGGCAGTGGAAGACAGGAGGGCCTGGCGTGCTCTAGTCCATGGGGTCACGAAGAGTCGACTAAACAACCAAACAACAACAAAATACCTCCCAAGTTCTGGATGCAAAACACTCCTATTAAGTAACACACCTGTTCCTTGTTACTGAACTAATGTCTAGGTAAGTATATATCAGATTGCAGCCACAATCTGTGACTGGACACACACATATTGTCCAAATTACACATGATACTCATGCTTCTTTTCCTGCATCTTCATATTATTATTAAGCATGGGTAAATGGGCCAGGCTTATTTTTTTAAAACACACACACCACACAAAAAAAGTTGGGGACTACTAGTTGGGAGTTTGTTCCCAAAATTGAGGCAAATGTAAATTAATTTGTAAAATTATCTCAGAAAATCTTGGTTGAATATTTTTGAAGGAGGGTTTATGAGAGCTTTAGGTTCATGCAACAGTTTCTAATGGTGACTGAGTAGGTTGTCTTGGTGAATTATGTACATCAGCTGGAGTCAACCTTCTCACTTAAGAGGAGAAAGTAAAATTGCATTGCAACAAATGCAGGTGTCTGCTTCTAACACAGAATGATCTGAAAGCAGAGTAGAGCTAATGAGCCAGCATGTTAAAAGCATGAATCCTGTCAGAATCTCCCAGGTAAATCTATACTAAGAATACACAGAGGAGGCAACACAGAAATGATACATAATTAATACTCACATTACCTGTAAAGTTTGGGACCAGAGCTTGGAAATGTTCTGGTTTTGGAGCAGGGGATACTAGGAGTTGTAGTCCAAAAAAGGAACTTTTCCAGGCTCTGCTGAGGACCAGTCTATATGAGACATTGTTCACACATTTTTTCAAAAAAAGAGCTTAAATCTAGCCATGCAAGTGATTTAAGAAAAAGCTATCAGGTGACCCCTATCTGGAATCCTAACATGGGTCCCATGCCGATTTCCTACTGAAAATCTGCTTTTTGTGCCATGCCATCAGCCTTCTGGAAGTGATCATTTCTGTAACAAAAACTGTTGGGGAATGTGATCCTATCAAGGTGCCATTTTCAGCAGGAATCTGAAATGCCCCCATATGGGAAAAATGTCTCGATAGGGCCTCATTTAGACTTGGATAGTGATCCAAGTAGAGAGCTCACAGCTATTTTCATTTGAAATAAAACTGACTCATTTAAACATGCTCTTTTTAAAAGTATGAATTGTCATGTGTAATTTGGCCCATATTGAAGATAGAACGCAAATCATATTATAGTCCTATATTGAGGCTGCAATCCAATACGTACATTCCTGGAAGTCAACTTCACTTAAGACAATGTTCTTACTACTAAGTAAACAGGCAGAGGATTCTGTAGATAAAATCTCAAGACTAAGGTTTCTGAACAGATACACTGAAAGGTAAAATAAGGGTTAAATAATCTTTACCTCAGAAATAAGTTTCTGGTGGTGTATAACAAATTCACATAGATCACAAATCAAAGTTAATCCCTTCTAAAACCATTTGATTTCAATTACTTAAATTAAGCATGTGCTTAACACTGCCATGGAAAGAACTGGAGTGATTAAGCTCTTAACTTTAATAGGATTGTGCCCCTAAATTGTTCTTTCAAAGTACCATACCCTCGAATCATCTCTACTCAAATCATCACCTTGAGCCATCATCTTAACTGGAAATGTAATTTTCATGAACGATCAAAGGTCAGGTAAAAGAATGGCTGAATTCATTTCTACAGCTAATACCAAAATACTGCAAGGAGCTGATAAGGGTCTTCATTGCCTTCATTCATAAGAATAATGATAAGTTCTTGAGTCTGAAGAGCTGAGAAGTGGAGAATTGTTTAATCTGATGAGTGAATCTCTCTTATTTTGGAAGCCTCTTTAAAAAACAAGTTTATTTGTTAATTATTTTAATAATTAATTTGTTAATAATACACACGCTATCAGTACTTCAGTTTTTCTATGACCCATACTTGTAAGACCAATTAATAAGACAAAATTGAGATATCACTACACAGAATTTTTTTTCAATACAAAAATGTATATTGAACCTCAAAGACAAAAACTGCAATCCTGTAGCTGCTGTATATATAATATAATAACCTTACTGAACTCAGTGGGATCTCCAAGTAAATACATATATAGAATTGTGTTGTACTGCACAACTCTGGAGGAGGTGAAAAATACCTCAGTCCATAAACCTCTTAAATTGAAGTTCTCCCATGGATGTCAAAGTGGTTTCCTCTGAGGATCAAAATCTATGGACCTGAAATTTCCAGTAGAAACTTCATCTGCTTAAATTGTTGCCATTGTTTAATAGAATTCTGATTTTTCCCCCTTTCTAGCTGAAGTTAAACATAATCTCAAATAAGTTATAAGGTACCATTGTTGGTAATGGATGATAGTCACTACACATTTGTTTGTCAACAGTGACAGCTGCACAGTTTTGTTGTGCAAAAGACAAAATGGAAATTATATTCAGCAAAGTAATTACATGCTGAAACAGAAAGGTTGCTGGTGTGCTAGAGTCACCCTAACATCAAAGCAAGTAACAGAGCAAAAAAGAAGCACATTTTCATCTAATAGGTATATTGTGTTCCTGCTAACTAGAGGGCACAGTTACACCAATCATTTGTATCAGCTTTTGCCCTGATGGTTTTGAAACTGATCTTATGTCACATGGGTTTTGTTTCGCTGTGCTCATTCACTCTGGAGAAACTGCACTCCGATTTTAATTTGTTGGGGGGGAAAACTGCTTCTGGAAACAACACAAGATGGAGCCACAATAGGCACGGGATGGAGCCATAGAAAGCACTGGTATCTGCAGCTATAGGAAACCATGCAATCTGGCATCACCATCCAAATTCTGAAGGTTGAATTCTGTCTGGGGGAAATTCCCAAGGGGCTCTACATCTTGGTTCCCAGAGACAGAAGGCTTTGGGGAATCCACAAACTGGGAGTGAGAGAGATGGAATATTTCAGTGCCATGGAGGTCTCAGGGAGAATGCATCGCATAAGTGATACAGCACTAATTTTAAAACAAAACTAAAATTAAAAGAATATATTATGCACTTCAGGGCTCTGCAGTTTGAGACCAGCAATTCACCGAAGGCTTCATTTATTGCAAAATAAATTGATTCCAAAACTGTGTCAAAATAAAAAAGCCTCTATGAAGCTATTAAAAAAACTTGATTGGCAGCTAAACAAATGTGGGGTTGGCTGTGCATTGTGTAGTTGTGATTTTTAAACTTGATTTTGAACATGCAAATCCCAATTCAAACATAGGCTTTATTGCTCATGTGACCACACTCTGGGAAAAGTGAACTACCTTTAAGCAGAGGGGGTCATAGCTCATAGATCTTCTGTAGAGCACAGAAGAAGGTCCTGTGTTCAATCCTAGCATCTCCAGCTAGGACTGAAAATAAATTGTACATAAAAGTTGCCTAGGAAAAGTGATAAGGGGATATAACTTACTCATTTACTTAAGCTAAAACTTCAGTAATACCTGTGCAATATTTTGCGTTTCTTGCTTTTATTTCAGAAGATTTTGAGGACAAACAGACAAACAAACATACTTTCAAAAATATTTATATGACTTAGTTATTTTTGTACATAAGCCTCTATAAACATCTGCAGGGAGTGTCCTTCAAAATGTATGCTTGGTTTGCTGAGGAAATGAATGTCTTGTCTGGTACAAGGCATTTTGTTGTCTGAGGAAGAGCACATGGTAAACCCCCCAACACCCATTTCACTTACAAAAACCTACTCAGTCAATAATTGAATCTTATTACAAGGTTGATGGGAAGACATCATCCCCTTCTCTTAAAGGCATCCATTTAGGCTGTGTGGAACGCATAGTTCTGTCCTTCAGCCAAGGAGAACAACTGGTGGTCTGCTACTATTGACCCTTCCATACCACTCACTAGCAACTATCTTACTCTACCTAATAAAAGGTTGGCCGTGATGAGCAGCACAAACAACATATTGTTCCTACATAGTGCTGTGTTAATCCTGAATGAGACTTAGGCCTACCATTATGGAGCAGCTCATATTTTCAGCAGCATGAGTGTTAGGTTCCAGTTCAGTAAGTACTTTCCTTAACGTAGACAGAATGTTCAAGCACTGCCTTATCTAAGCCTAAAACAAAATCAGGAAAAGATTCAAAATAATATTTATTGTGTTAGTGTTCAGAGAGGGGACATAGGTAGCCATGTTACTCTGTTGTAGCAAAAACAAAAACAGTCTCATGGGTCCTTAGAGAGTAGTCATTTCTATTTGGCCTAAACATTACTGAACCATAGCTCACCTCACATTTGAGACTCATCCCCAAAAAAGAGTCGAGTTGTCAGTACCCCCTTGCAGGTGTCCAGCCTGCTCACTCAAGGGCTAAATGTGGGAAGGAAGCCCTGTACCCAGGAACCCTGTCCCAATCTTTCTGTGTAGTTAGAAAAGTCAAAAAGGGATTTCGCTTACATTGTCTGCCTAGGTTCCCAATCATGCATCAGTTTCTGCTTCAATTCAAATTTAATTCACTTCTTGATTTACATAGTGAGTTGGGAAGTGAGAATCAAACTCTACTTTACAGATCTCCCACCATTAGAAACTGAAATCCATTAATGTTTCAAGAATATGGTTCAAGCAATTATCCACCATGATCAAGTGGTCATACCTGCAAATGGATCCTGGCCTCACTTCCCAAGAACCAGGCACAAAACAAAGTAAACTAATCTGCAAACCATGGAAGGTGTGAAAATCTTCTGTTGTGACAATCAGCCATCCTCAGTATTTTAGGAATTCTCTCTTCTAATGTAATTATGTACTTGGCCCTGAATTGGTGGAAACGGGGCTATCAGGTTATTATGGGGCACATTAAATGTATTATTTAGACAATTGGAATATTTTAATTTATTTTTGTTGTGGTTAGTTCCTGCTTCATTACCTCTACCATGGAACTGGATGACTCTCAGAATGGTAAACCAAGGTCTTAGATGTTCCACTAGAACTGACATATAGAGATTATACAACAGAAATGAGGGATTAGGTAAAAGCAAGAATGGAACAGATTCAATGGGTGCTTGATAATAGAAACAAGTAGAATATAAGAGACACACATCAAAACAATATTTTAAATCAACCCAAACTTCTGCTACTTTTTCATTAAACTCTGATGCCACCAAACCAGCCAAAACAGAGCAGAATGGCAACTTCTGAGGAGAATAAACTATCCAAAATCACAAGGCATATGTAAATAGGGACTGATGTAACAAGCCACATAACATAACCAGGAATCTTCTAGTACCCTTTCTGGGCAAAAAACAACAACAAACCTTTATTCAGCAAAACAACAATCAACTAGCATGACAATGCAACAAAATGTACCTGTCCCATCAGACTAGAGCTTCAAACTGTCCACAGGAACCACATTCCAATGCCCATTCTGGGTGGAAAAGTGATATTACAGAAAAAAATGCAACTTCCAAGTGGATCACCAAATGAAACTGAAACAGCACATGAGAGTAGAGGGAGCTGATGACACAATCCACAAAACATTCCAAGGAAACACATCCCAGTACCTTTTCTGTGCAGGAAATCAATATTCAAAAAACAGTCGAGAGTGGCAATAGTATAAATCACTGTCACAAAAGACTAGAGGGGACTAATGCAACAAGCCACAAAATATCCACAGAAACCATAGTGCCAATCAATCATCCATATCTGATGCTACAATCAAGGGTCACCTTGCCATGAAAAGTAGTATCATATCTGTACTGCCCTAATGGTGTAGATGTTAAGGGCATGGCCCTTAATGGCTGCAATTTCCTAGCATTTTGATATTCATATGAATATGGCAAGCCTGCAACACAGCATGTTAAACTAAAAGTGTTATTGTTCATGGAACTGTGTATAGATAGGTCTGAAAGCCTGCAGTGATAATAGCATCAATGTGCAAAAGTATTTTGTGTATTTTGCAAAGATTTAGGGAGATCTGATGGATGCTCTTAGAACCTGCTGATATCCATAGAAAGTGTCATCTTGAAGAGTGGAGGACAGAATATAGAGTATAGCCTCTAAACTCTGTAAGATACTAGCAGCTGCTTTTGGAAAGGGATGTACGTTCTTGAGTGTTTGGGTGCATACCAGAAATGCAGTATCTCAGACTTAGAAAAATTATGTGATCCTTTCAGATGTATTCACTGTCACTGTAAATCCAAAGCCTAATTTCCAAGGAAAAATGCTTTAAGAAGGCAGTCTCCATTTTATTTATTGCTGGCTATTCTTCTGACGAGGAAAGATAATATTAGCTAACAATAATTCCAGATGATAACTTCAACAGACAAATGTTGCCACCCATTTGCTTCCCATTTGCTACTGATTCTTCCTCTGCCCATGTAGTGTGCATCTGTGCTGTTCATGATTCATCCACATGGAGCACAAAAACAGCAGCCGGCATGCCAAACTACTGCACTAGTTGTCACTTCTTCTACAAGATACTTTCCCTCCCACTTCTTATTTAGTGCTGTCACTTTGCAAAGCAGTTGTCTGCAGATGGCTTAGTTCTTTGTTACCACAATTAGGGAGGACAAAGTATTTGCAAAGTATTAGATGACTCATGGGCAGGTCAGCAAATTACCAAGTCTCTAGTTGCCTTTGCTACTTAGGGGGCCAGAGAGGTCAACAAATCACTGCATCTCTTATTGCCTTTGCTATTTGGAGGAACCACAGCTGTCATCTAATGGAGGCCAAAGGGCTTTCTCTTTAAGAATCTGTTCCATTTGTTTCTCATAATGAATGTTATGCAGAGATAACCCCTCCTCCTCTCCCTCTTCAGTAATAAAAGTAGCAACAATTGTGTTTTATAGCAGCATTTTCTATATTCAAAGCAGTGGTAGTTAGAAGCAAATGAGGCTGGTGGGGCAGAGTAGCTAATAGAGATAGGCAGAGCCAGTGGTCCATGGTGGCAGGAAGCAGACCCCATATCAAAATGTGAAATTGAACAAAGCAGTTGCAAAAACTTGTTATGTTGCAAGGGTTGTGATAGCAATGCTGGCTGTGTTTTAGAAACCCAAGCACACCTCCACATTAGGTAGATATGCTTTAAAATCCTGGGGAGAAAATTGACAACAGCAATCAAGTCTGCAACAAAGCTTTTTTCAAAGGACATTTCAGAGAAGACAAAGTAATCAGAGCAGAATATTTATCTAGTTTTAAAAAGTGCCCTGTCCCTATCTCAACAGAATTTCCCCCCCACTATCCTGGAGCTGGAAAAAAAATCGCCTTTATTCTAAGAACGTGGACTCAGATTTGGAAATATTTGGATTTCACCAAACAATGCTATATCCATATAGTTTCAAATATATCTAAATCCAAAGTTGATAGTTCCGAATATCTGTAATAATGATTCCTAATATTTGGAGTCCCATTAGTGCTATAGAAAGCAAAAGACTAGCTTTCTGCTTGCTAGAGGAAGAAGTGAAAGTGAAAACTATTTCTCAGGAGTGATTTCTTGAGAAATAAAATTTAAAGACACGTCATAGGGACATGATGGCGCTGTGGGTTAAACCGCAGAAGCCTCTGTGCTGCAAGGTCAGAAGACCAGCAGTCGTAAGATCGAATCCACGCGACGGAGTGAGCTCCCGTCGCTTGTCCCAGCTCCTGCCAACCTAGCAGTTCAAAAGCATGTAAAAATGCGAGTAGATAAATAGGTACCACCACGGTGGGAAGGTAACGGCTTTCCGCTGGCCACATGACCACGGAAACTGTCTTCGGACAAACGCTGGCTCTATGGCTTGGAAACGGGGATGAGCACTGCCCCCTAGAGTCGGACACGACTGGACTAAATGTCAAGGGGAACCTTTACCTCTACTTTAGTGCCATGGGCAGTGGAGACAGAGAATTCAGCGTCTCCTGACTGAAGTTGCTATGGCTTTCCCAATGGAGAGCGGCTAGGGTGAGAGCAGAAACCTGTTAATGAGCTTTGTCTATACCCATGACATCTCGAAGCAGGCACAGACACCAGAAGATTATTTTTGACATTGGTTCTTTCCAATTGAAAGGTGGGCATAACTGCTTATAAATCCCCTAAGCATTTGCTGCTTGGATATGATCTGGTGCAAGCCTGCACTGCAACAGTTTTCTCTGTGTCCTTTTCTGAACCCTCAATTTACATTTACTATACAGTATCTCATTGTATATTGTTTACTTAATATAGTTAATATAGATTAATATATGTTATAAATTAACAGGGAAATTATTATTAGATTAGATTAGATTGGATTGGATTAGATTAGTTTGGATTGGATTAGGGTATCCATGAAGTGGATGGGTTTAGTGCTATATTACCTTCTTTAATTCATTATTTGCTAGCATCTTTTGATGTACTTCCAGAGAGGCAATGCCAGCCAAATAATGGTCAGGATCCAAAGAACTGTATTGTACTCCACATATATACCAAATATTTTTGCTCTCTTCTTAGCCTATGTTGTCTTGTTGTGCCCTCTAATGTTTGTTTTTCAATATCAACAGGCCACCTAGAATGCCTTTTGATATGACATAAATGGGAACAAAAGAAAGAATAGCAAGTACCTTAGATAAACAAACAAAATTCTTAAGATCTTCCTGGCCACCACTCAGGAGCCCATAAATGGAATTTAATCCTCATGCACCAGGAAAGGACAATTTATTCACCCATAGGCATGTTTTGTTTGAAAATCTACATAGAATTAGACCTACAAGGTAGGCATTCCATATGTTGTCACTGTAAAAGTGGTTAAATAACATTTCTGAATTTCAGCCAGTTGCCATGTACAGGCTTAAAAAAAAATACAACAGACAGACAGCTGTGACCAAAAGAAAAAAGAAGGAACTTTTTAAATCCCAGCCTGTGTCCAAGTGAGAATGTCCCGTGTGTGTGTGTGTGTGTGTGTGTGTGTGTGTGTGTGTGTGTGTGTGTGTGTGTGTGTGTGTGTGTGTGTAAAATAAATCATGATGCTGAGAAGCAGAGTTGGCCTACTATGATTGTCAGGTTAGTGCCACTCAGGTACTGTAATTTTCAGTGGATTCTAGAAATGGAAGTAATGGACATTAAACTCTTCTGCTAAATGTAACCCTAACTGCTGTGTGAACCCTATTGCTGCCCTCAATGCATTGAAATTACAATGATGTCAGAAGGTACCACACAATTCAGTCACTGCAGGAGCTTTTTAAATCCTCGAGCATGGGAGTTAAGTGATTTCTTAGCATTTGGAAAATATTGCTGCCCTACCACTAAGGCCTTGGCTGCATGCAGATGGCTGTATATATTTCAGCATTGGTTCAGAAGCTGATTATTTCTGACTCAAAATGTGTGCTAGTTCTTGCTTTTTGTTTCTATTGTTCTATAAATGATGTATCATTATAAAATTATTAATAAAAGGAGGAGGAAGTACAAATTTCAGCATGCTCCTCACTATAAATCCCAGGAGTAAGAAAGAGTTCAGATGGGACCTTTCTGAAATTCAAATAGAATAAAATCTACAGTGCTTCATTGGTTCTCTTTATAATCCTACATCTATTGTGGAATTACATCAAGCTAGTATATGCCTAGAAGCACATACTACTTTACTTCTGTAGTAATGATCCCTTTTCAGTCTATTCCCAAGAGAAGATTCAGGTTTCCTTTTCAATAGCTAGATCAAGTATGTCTGAATTATAGAGCTATTGTCCTAAATTAGGGCTGCCATTACAAAATCCAACCAGTTGAATGCAATAGTTAAAAAGAGACAAAAAATGTTTCAAATATTAACTTACACTCATGATTACACTGAACAACTAATACCTTGCATTTTAGTTCTCATCAGCTACTTCTATTAAGCAAGTTCTGTGGTGCTTACTATACTTTTGAGGTGGAAAGAATAATAAGCAAAAAGGAAAAAATAAATAAACATAGCACATTCAGTTACCTTAATGTGTTATGGAAAACTTAGCAACATAAGAAATTCTAAAGCAGTGGTTCCCAACCTTGGGGAACCCAGGTCTTATTGGACTGCAATTCCCAGAAGCCTTCACCATCAGCTGTGCTGGTTGGGGTTTCTGGGAGTTGCAGTCCAAAGAACAGCTGGGTTACCCAAGGTTAGGAGCCATTGTCCTAAAAGGTCCTGAAAACAACACAGAAAAATGGGAATTGGGGGAAAAGGTTTGGGAATATTCAATAACAAATTATGGCACAACTCTAGTTTCATGTTTTCCCTGAAGCTGGACGCAACACTGCCCTCATACACTCTATGGGGCTTGAAGAAATGAAGCTGTATTTTAATCACCCCAAGTGGAGGCAAAAACTATCTGCAGTACCCTTCCCACAAAAAATGGCACATCTGGAAGGCTCAGGGAAGCCAAATTATCAAGATTTTTAAAGGAAACATTCTGAAATGTTTCTTTCTTGTTTCTCTATAGAAAACAACTTTGCAAAATTGTCTCCAAAACATGACCACTTTTTGTTCCCCTTCCTTCCTTCCTTTTGTAGCTGCCTCTCTACCAAGTCAACAATGCCCCAGAAAAGCACTAGGTTGAAGGCTCTGTGGAGGAAGTAAAATGATATCCGGTCTGTTAATACAGTTCCTGTCATTGCCATTTCCAGTGGCAGTTCGAAAAGGGTGTGTGTGTGGGGGGGGGGGAAGTACTTTGGAGGGAAAGGATAAAGCTGTGCTATATACCTCTGCTAATGGTGAGCCCTGTTTCTGAAAAATTATTAAAGGATGTCTCCTTCCCCTTGAGAAATTCAGTGACATTGCCCCTCTAATTTCTCTTCCAAAAACAGGGTGGAGACTTTTGAGAAGTAATTGGTGCACAGCTATAATTTTACCCACCTTGCTCAATCTTCAGTTAATACCATTTAGAAACCCATCAAGAAAGTTCTGATAATGCTTTGCAGACTTTAGCAAGACACAGCTTATGGTTCATTAGGTGATGGTTCAGTTCAAGAATCTTTGACCAAAAGAGGTCTCTGTAGGTTTACATATCTGCTGTGTGAAACCATTACCAATAAAGAGCAGGACTAGAGCTCTGCTTCCTTTATTAAAGCTATTTCTAAAAATAAACCTGAGACATTTTATCCTGTGAACTCTTATTGGAAACTCATTCATCATTTTAATGTAGCACTAGTAGCCATTCAGAGTTAATCTGGAGTATTTCTACTTTACTGCACAGAGAACCATGAAATAAGGTTATTTTTCTTTTGCACTGTATCAGGAGAAGTTAACTGACAATGAGACAAGTAGTGAGAACTCTTGGTATTTTAATTATTTCTGACCAGAAGATTGCAGCTGTTTTTAATTGCAGACCAACAGAATAACCATGTTTAAAGGGAATGGAACAAAGCCAAAAAATATCTATGTATGCCGTGTAAATTAACTTTGAAATTATACTAACATCTTACAAAACATCAGTGGAGTTCTTTGCACTGTTTCCATTTGTTTGTTATATATAGTCTATTATAAAATACATAACTTGCCTTTACAAATTGAAAAGTCGGAAAGGGTTTGTGAACAAAATATAGGACAGAAGTGATCCTTGAGATGTTCTGAAACACAGTTGGCAGGATCTCTTACCATTAGGCTTTGGGGCATTGAAGTCCAAAATACCATGTGTGCCAATGGCATGAATTTAAAAAAAAAGTAAGGCAGTGGTTCCCGGTATTCTTGGACTGTAACTCCCAGAAACCCCACCCAGCACAGCTCATAGTGAAGGCTTCTGGGAAATGCAGTCCAAGAACACCTGAGTTACCCAAGTTTGGGAACCACTGATGTAAGGCAACACCTTAATGCTATTTTGTTTTCCTCTTCAATGAGCTATAGGTATTGTCTGGCATTTAATTTTCTTCAGGATTCAACAAAAATGTTTCTTCTTACTAACTCTTATGAATACCCTGACCAACAATTGTATGACCTTAACTAAGAGGGGCAATGAAGGATTTTGGATTGCACCAGTGTCACCCTTTACCTCCTTAACATTTACCTCCTCCATTCATGGGAAATGTGAAATCTGCTCTAAACCTTACCTCATTATCTAGAGGGGCTGTTTGATGCTGTTGTCAATTAAAGGCAGAGTAAACACATAACAGTGTATCTACTCTCCATATTTGCAGGAGTTTTTCTACATCTGATGGAATGCTAGCACCTGGAGTTTAGAGAGGTACTTTAAATTCTCTACTACGTATAATGCGAGAGAGAGTGCTAGAGCTCTCTGGTAAAGACTTCTAAGTCCCTTACCAAACTACATGTCCCAGCATTTTATAGGATAAAGTCATGGCAGTTACTAAGGTGGAATCAAGCTCCTATATATGTGGAGTGTAGACATACTTTTGCTGCTTTTCATCCTCTTATTCCTTTCCTTTTATTATCACTGCATTACATCTCTCCAATATTATTGTTGCCTGATGATTACCATAAAGTTGCTTCAATAAATGACACACAGGATGCCATGTGACACTGCCATATGTTAAAAAGCAAGCCCAAACTACATAGTGTGAGAATTTACAACATACAATGTGTTGTCAGGCAGCTGATTTTTTATTTTCCCCAGCATTGCTTTGTCTGTTTTGATCACATATTCATCTAACAATCATAGCATGTCAGGAAGAATATCATTGCCATTCAAAATCTCTACACTTGATGGGTGCTTATCTATGGCATGTCCAGCTGATCAGATGTCTTACATATTGTTGCAGCTGAATGTAAGTTATCTGGCAGCTCTTTCCCCCCCAGTAGGATTACTTATTTTCTCCTCATTCAGCCTGATCACATAGGGCTTATATCTGCTGTCATCAAAAAAGGACACAATGTTCCTTTTGCCTGGTAAGTTTATAATAACAATATGAGTGAATGCCCAGGTCTTTCATGGGCAAGGGCGTGTCAGATGACCCCTGGCACACCAACATAGAAGACACATATTTTCCTGTAACAACCCAAACAGCAGTCCTTTATTTTACATTTGTGACTAGATTGCTGAGTGAAACCTCCCCTCCATACCTCAGGCTTTCCAAATGTCCTGCCGTACCAGCCTCAGGCCTTATGACCATAGTCTGACCATATCCAGTCTGGGAGCACTTTATGTCATTACCAAAACTATGCCCTGAATTCACTTCACTTAGGGCTGGGGTGTGGGTCGAGATCTTCCACCTCAGGGCTTCACAACCGGAGTCCAGGGGTCCAGAATCACACTTGTTTGTTGCTGGAGCAGCTGGAGCTGCCTCTTTCTTCTCCACCATCACTTCTGTGTTAACATAGGATGTGGTGCTTCCAAGGTCTTCCCTTGTGGAAGGAGCCTTGTGGTGCAGTGGTTAAACTGCAGTACTGCCGCCAAAACTCTGCTCACGACCCAGGTTCAATCCCAAGTATCTGGCTCAAGGTTCACTCAGCCTTCCAGCCTTCCAAAGTCAGTAAATTGAGTACCCAGCTTGCTGGGAAGGCAGTGTGCAGCCTGCATAATTAAAATTGGAACCACCTCTGAGAGTGTTTTAAGCGCTATGGGACAGTATATAGGCAGCACACTTTGCTTCCCCTGTAGAACCAAATATGGTTGGGCTGCTGTTTACAGAGACCAACCTGTTATAATGTGGAAGGCCTCCAGTGTCATCACCATCAGTGTAGTCTAGTTTGGAGCATCTTCCCACTCATTCTTCACAGTGCCTGACTCCCTGGTTGGCTTCCACCCAAATGGCTTTTATTCTTTCAAACCCTGGGCCTTGCCGTTGTCTCCTACTGTCAGGTGCCTCCTATTACTGGTGAGTGGTCTCTGCTGCTGGTCCTTCCTATTGGCCTGAACTCTGCTTAGATGACCCATATTACTGGTGGTGATGGCTCCTCTTGTGGAATACCTGCTGGGGGTGAGATGGTGGCACAGGGGGAACTGCCCTCTCCAGATGTGATCCAACATTGGTCAGACTCTTGTTCTCTGACCAGTGATCCTGTATACCGGTACTTGGGTGGAAGAGCCCACAGATGCAATGCCATGTGAGGTACAATGGATGGCCCAATTATTATCTCTGCCACAGTACGGCATGACAAAACTGCCTTTGCCACATGATGGCGTGACAAAACACTCAGGGTCCTGCTTTCTCTATGAGAGCAAGAAATGTGCATACCTTCATTATTTCTGAATTGCTGCTTGCCTTCTTTTGAACTAGTTTAAAGACATTAAAAGCAAATAACTTGCATCCCCAGACATTTTGACCCAGGCCCTGTCTTGTACTCAACCTTTTCACCTTTTCCTGCAAATTACTGTGACTTAGCACTATCTTATATCCTAGCTAAGTTATAAATGATGCATTTTATGTGTTTAAGCAGTAAAATGAGTTTAGGATGAAAGGATTCGGGTAAATTCTGGCAGCTGTAGTGAAAAAATACCCAAAAGTCTAATGGCAAGAAGAAATTTATATAATTAAGTTCTCTCCAAAACAGAATTGTTATTGTTGTTGTTGTTGTGTGCCATCAATCAATTCTGACTTTTCAGGGTTTCCTAGGTACAGAGTACTCAGAGGTGGTTTACCATTCCCTTCTTCTGGGGGCACCTTGGCTCTTCTTAGAGGCACAGGGCGGAATTGAACTCCCAACCTCTGTCTCCAGAGCCAGATATGTAAACTACTCAGCTAATGTACATAGCCCTCTTAAAAATACAGATAAAAAGCAGTTTCCCGGTTGGCTTCAAAATTTTCAGCAATTATACTAAGGTGAACCTGAAAGAAGAAGGGAGCGGACCAAGACTTATTCATGCAGGCCCGTTAACATCATGATAAAGACATGGCTTATCATCATGTTATCCAAATGCAGCCACAGACTACAAATGCTGTACACTGCCTTCTGTCAAATCACACAGCTGGACAAAAACATTGAACATCCTGGGTCTTTCAGTAAAGCAGCTGGGAGTGCAGATGGCCAAGCTCTGTTTTCACAGTGGTGTATATCAGTCAGGGTGATAGCCTGCTTTTGTAGTACCAATTAAGACAAAAATACCACCAACATATGACAGAGCTCATTGATTACTGAACCTCTCAATGTATTTGACACTTGTTGTTTTCTTCCTGTTGTATATGTACTGTGGCCATTTCTCTCACTCTGGCATCTTCTCACACTTCCTCTTCTGAGTTTGACACAGACATATTATAAACTGTGAAAATTAAAGACAAGTATAGTGAAATTTAAAGACGGGTATAGTTAAATTTAAAGATAAGTATAGTAAAAATTTAAAGACAGCTAATAGAGTGAATAAAATGTATCACCCCATATCTAAATGTCAGGCAAATGTGAAGTGTAATCACTAAATTTAAAATAATCCCTGGTAACTTTAATGATAAGCAATAATTATGGTAATGTAGAGACCAATCCAAATTGATGTTTAATTTCAGTTAGCACAAGTCAGACTCGCTGAACCAATCAATAAGACAAAATTGTTCCCAACTTGAGTCAAACTGTGTCCTTAGCATTTTTCAAGTATTCAAATTCAAATTAAAATATACATTAACCAAAGAAGTTGAGCTCCCTTCTTCCTCCTCCTCCTCCAACCTCTGCAGCTTGCCCACCCATGGTATACATGGATTGGAAGAGGCTACTGGTGTGAAGCATTTATGCAAGCTCAGAGTGTGAACTAAACTGCAGACACAGGTGTAGTAAAACTACTCCTGCAGGCTAATAAGGGAAACTGATAATTGAAAATGGGCCACATCATATTGAACAACTCATAATTTTTATTTTTAAAGCATCTTCTTTTAGGATATCATGCTATGTTCATATTCACTTGTGTGTATTGTTCTTTCATAATATATACCCTTCCAGTTTATTTTGAAACAAGCTTGTTTTATTTTCCTTTTCTTTTTCTTAAACAAGTTTCTTCAATAATAAGTAGTATGGTGGTGGAATCACGACAAGCAGACATTTGTCCATGGCATATTCTGTGAGTGGGAAGATTTTGTCGTAATAAAGCAAGCTGCTCCTATAACTCTGTGAACTGCTGCTTTAAGAATGTGGGAGTAAATTTCATGTGATGGAGTGAGCACTTGTCACTATGAAGGTGAGGGGAGGTTACAACTGTTTTGAGAGAGTGCCTGGGATCACTCACTGCATGCAAACAAGTGAATGAGTGGCATTGAAAAAAGGGAGCCTTGTCAGATGTTGCTTCACAGAACCGCCAAATGCAACTTTTTTCTTGAAGGATCTCAGTTTCCGTTCTGATGAGTTAGCTGAACATCAGTATCACCTCAGTTTACCATGTGGAAAGTTAGCAAGCTTTCTCTGGGACAGACTCAAGGTGGGGCAATGTTTTTCTTTCATTTTATTTTTAGGATGTCTGAGGACTACATGAAATACTATCTTCTTCCTTAAAAGAAACAAGTAAACTTTTTTACATAAATGCTTAGAAAGGTAGATTTTTGGACTACAATTCCCAGAAAATATATAGTTTTCAGCTAGTTTAAACTAGTTTATGCCACCAGCATGAGTTACTTGAAAGTAAGGGAAGGTAGTAACTGATGAATGTTGGGAAGGAGCGGTCTCAAATGGAATCATTGTAAATTGTGAATCATAATGTATATTGCAAAATTACGTTTCTAACGTTTGATGTTCTGTATTCTGAGACTATGAAGTACCTTTTCCACATTATTTTTCTATTGAAAAGTTTTTCGAAGCTTTAAATGAGAAATCAGCTTCACAGTAAACCTTACCCATGGTGCTTTGCTTTTGCTTTTGCACTACCACTCCTGCACTTCATGCCAACCAGGTAGGAAGCTGTTTTTTTAAAAAAAAAGTGGCTTGAGGGAATAGAGGCTTTGTGAAGAGAGCTGAATGCTGGTGCTACACACATATTTACAACAATGTCTGCAAGGGGGAAAGCCCAATCGAAACCTCCTGATATGAAAAAGTTGGAGCTCTCTAAAGGCAGAGGGAAAAAAGCTGGTTTGGCAGGAAAAAAGGCTGGACCAATTCGATTCAGCCTTGTACATCATGCAGGCAGAAAAAAAAGGCTTTGAATTCACCCAATTTATAAGCAGAGCAAATCCCATGGTATTTGACCATCTGGGCATCCTCTGTGTCAGGCAGTTAATGATATTACAGTTTTCCTAGACTGCTTGGCAGCTTTTGATATTGGGCAGAGCTTGGAGAAGTTACATTTCTTGACTGTAACTCCCAGTGTTCACCAGCCAGGATGACCATTCAAAAGAGAAAGAGAGAGAGAGCTGTGAAATCCAGCTAAAAGGACTAGGATTTGTTTTATAATAGTCAATTTTAAACCATATGGCCAGTTCAGATTATACTATTGGGCAACTGCTGCTTTGCTCATTGAGAGGTATCCTGTGAGGTATTGCAGAGTTCTTCCCAAATGTATAATTGAGCCCATTCACCACATGGGGAAACATTCTGTTTAGGTCTGTGGATTTGGAAAATTCTGTATATTTGCCTCACAGTTAAGTTATAATAAAGGTGAACATACGTATGCAGTGGCAGACCTACATTTTTGGGACCCTAAAGCTTGAACTGTTATGGAGGCCCCTTTGTATCCAACAAGGAGATCTGGGTAACCACTGTTATCTTGTTCAATGGGATTATTCCATGACAGATCACCACAAAAATTGTAAACATTTGGACTGAAGTTTGGACTGTGGCCTCTCCAAGTTTAGGGGCCCTGAAGCTTAAGCTTCATTAATTTCATAGTAGATCCACCCCTGTATATATGATGTTGAATGTCAACCAATATTGATAACCTCCCAAAGATACTGGCATTATACAGTACATCGATCAGAGTTCTTTCCTTACTTACCCAGTAATAGTAATCAATGATCAACAATTGGCCAGGTTTTTTACCTTGAAAATGTCCAAATTCTTCAGCAGCATCACTATTGGGACTTTTTATGTTATTAGTGGCCATTTCAGCACATTCACCACACTGTCATGGGAACATGTATCATTGGGGTTCATGTTCACATATGTCACTGAACTTGAGATTATACACAACTATCTAACTCATAACCATGTGCACTTGGTACCATCTGCCCCTTGCAGAAATGTATGAGTGGAGTAACAAAGAGAGCCGTGTTAAGATAACACAGCCTTGTGGCCATGGCAGTAGAGGATAAGAAGGTGTCCTGAACAGTTCTGTGTTTTGATTACAACAATCATTTTGATCCTAGTCCCTTTTTCTTTTGTATACTTACCTCACAAGCTTTGCTCAGACTTCACTGTACCTAACCAACCTGTGAAACAGATTGCTAGGCAACAGACTCTGCCAAAGAGGTGCTTCTGTTCCAACTCATTACTGTCGAGATGCTGATAGAGACCTGACAATGCAGGAAGCCCACTGACTGCACAAATAAAGGAGGGAGGGAGACGCTTCGTGGTTGAAAGAAGAGGGGGAGGCAAAATGCACTGCTAAAGCTGGAGTTAAAAATAATGGCTTCAAAGTTAAAGGCAATGAGCATAAAATAGAGAACTGTAGAATGGGAGGGAGCAGGAGGTTTTAACTAAAAGGAGGAGAGTCAGATTGTAGGTGTTGAAAAGACACTAAGCCAACTGGCATAAAAAGATACATCTTGCTTATTGGAACTAGGTGTTAGGTGCTCCTTGCTTCTCCAGTCACAATATATAGGCATTTTCCTTTGAATGGAAAAGCTCTCAAAATGCACATTCCACCCTCCTATGCATGTTTTCTTCAAAATACGTCTTGCTACATTCTCAGACTAATAGATGTGTCCGGGACTAATTTCTGCCTGATATCTGCTTTATTTGCCCACATACAAGCAAAGTGTGATTGGAAGCACACTGAGACATCTGTGATATAGATGAACTCTGCTAGGTCACATTAGGGACCAAGGAAAAAGTTGGCTGAGCCACTAGGATGAGTCAGCTCTCAATTCTCACAGCAATCTCTTTCAGAAACACCTGGAGATTCCCTGCTATCTGCAGTCCATCTCCTAAGTCAGCGGTGGGGAACCTTTGGCCTGCCAGGTGTTTTGGACAACAGCTTCCACAAATCCCTTACCATTGGCCGTGCTGGGCAAAGCTGATGAGAGCTGTAGGCCAAAAGCATCTGGAGGTTCCTTATTTTTGTTTTAACCATTAACTGTCACTTATCAAACCTCACTAGACTATCCTGGAATATAAGGCTACAAGCACATGCAAAATGATTGGCTGGCCAACAGCTGTAACACCATCCTGGTTGTCAGAAACAGGACATAAAATGACATAATTGTTCAGAATTTCTTCTTCCTGGAAATCTCACTGATGCATTTCACTCTTCAGACATAAAAATATCAGTGCCAAACTGTTGCCCACCACAGTAAACCCAGCTCTTTACCACTGTACTGTGTCAGCAGTACAGTTAATGTGTTATTGTTATTTAATTATTTTTAAGCCTTAAAAACGATACAGAGATAATCCAAAAGAGCAAAAAATTAGGAATGTGCTTTGGATTCAGAAAATATTCAGGATCCAAAGCAAAGTGGCAGTATTTTGTCAGTTTCCAAACCCCTCCAAAGCAAATGCAAGGAAGCTCAAAGTGCCGCTCAAATCGAATTTGGGATCTCCAAGGTGCCAAATATTATTTGTTTCAAAAACTGAATTTAAAAAGATCTTGGCAGTGAGTCTTTCCTGAAAACCAATAGTAATATTTTACCAGAACTAAGAAGCCCAAAGCAAAAGGAGACTAATAGCTCAGGCTCCAAGGAAATGCAGAAGCTCTCCTGGAACTCCAGTCATAGAGATCCAGGGAGAAGGGAGGGCTCAGATCAACCAGATGGACTCCAGCCTTGGAAAAGTTCTCTTTTTAAGAGAACGTCCAGAATCCCCTGTCAGCATGAGTCCAAGGTGAACGGCACAAGTCAGTTCCCACCTGCACCTAGTAGAAACGGCTTCCATCGACCACATGAATTCCAACTGTGACTAGTTTCCATATTTTCCCAAATTTTGGCACAAACTGAAACAAGACACTTGTGAGACAGACAATGTGTGGGTTGAGCTGCAGTTCCAATGCACAATACCTTATATATAAGAAATATTGTGTTGTGGGAAACAGAATTTATATCAACGCACAAGAGTATACAGTCTCATTGTCTATTACTTTGAAGTGCAAATGGCACGGGTGGGACAAACTGGGTCTCTTAGTCTGCATAGGCTCTCTCCATTGGCGCCTGAGTAGAGTGTCCTTGTCTCACAATTCACTGCTTCTGTTCCCTTTTTTCTACTTTATGCCTCTCATATAATTTATGAGCTTAAATGCATTTCCAATAATTTTTTCCAAGAAATGTCCTTCAGACTGGTGCACAGAATAAACAGTATTTTAAAGACTCCACTTTTGTCAGCTTCTCGAAGGAGTGCTGAAGTGGAAGCTTAATGTTTTTTCTTATTTGTGCAAAGGTATGTGTTTAAGTGGTAAATGAGAGTGCCACACTGATAGGCTTAGGAACTAAATCATCTTTAAGTATTAAGAACAGATATTTCAACCAGAAGAAAACCATTCCAGGTTCCTTAGAACATTGTAAGAGTCAGCCGTGAAAGATGTCTTCTTAACCTCCACCTAGCTGCATAATTCCTTCCTTCTGTTTTTGTCACGCTTGTCAGACAACAGCTCTCCCACAGTAGGTTATTTAACCTTCATGTAGAAGGCTGGACATTTTAGTCCCTCAGAACCATATTGGGTTGCACAATCCTCACAAAACTAGGCCTAATTACTTGCAAACAATGATCTCCAAGTTTTAGCCATTGGCTGAATATAATTACTTTGGTAATTGGGATTGTTGATTTTCTATGGACAAAGAAAATAGCTGAGACTAACATTGTCCCAACAAATCTATGTGCCATTCGGGGACAAAAACATACATCCCATGATGTTTTTCAGCAAACCACACTGCAGTGAAACAGAAGCATCATTGTCTTCTTGTCAGTAGCGGGACCCTCCAAAGGAAATCAAATTTTCTTTTATTGTGGAGACATTAGAATTCACTGGAGTCAGGAAATACCTCACAATACAAGAATTGTATGTTTTACTTCAGTGAACTTACTTTTCTTGAATGTTACTTTCTCTTTTTGGCTTTGGGTATTTGAGTGGAATGCATGATGAGATTCCAGACACACAAACATCCCTTTGGATATGGGCCTCTTAAATATCCCACAATTTATTTATGTATTTATGTACTTATTTTGTTTTATTTTATTTATATGCCATCTTTCTCCCCATAGGGGACCCAAGGCAAATCACAATTAAAACCACACAATGCACTGGAATTCTCATTGGAGCTGGCTGTTCTCCCTGTACCACACAACGTACATGTTTTTGGTTTTTTAAATCCTATGGCATGAGAGTTAAAGAGATGGCCACAGTGAGAATTTACTTTTTTTTACCTGTCCTGCTCAGAACAGTTAGATTCCAATTACCTTTTCAGTGGGAACAGGCCCAGGCCCAGGCTGATGAAATAGCAGCAGAAAGTTACAGAGGATGTTTCACAAATTAGGAGTCACTACAAAGAAGTCTTACTAGCTATAGATATACACCAGGTTATAACCTGGATGTGTAGTGAATGCCTCCTTGCAGCAGGGTAGGATCCCAGCTTGCTTGAAGTAGCCAATAGTAAGACCATTATTTAAAAAAAAAAAAAAAAAAAAACCCTCCTCGGACCCCACAGTACTGGATAATTACTGGCCAGTCTCTAATCTCCCATTCTTGGGCAAGGTTCTGGACTGGGTTGTAGCTTCTCAGCTCCAGAGATTCCTGGATGAAACAGATTATGTAGATCCATTTCAAGCTGGCTTCAGGCCTGGTTATGGGAGAGAGACTGCTTTGGTCGCCTTGGTGGATAACTTATGCCAGGAACTGGAAAGGGGAAGTGTGTCCCTGTTGGTTCCACTGGACCTCTCAGCAGCTTTCGATACCATCAACCAAGGTATCCTTCTGGGCTGTCTCTCTGGAATGGGACTTGGAAACACTGTTTTACAGTGGCTCAGGTCCTTCCTGGAGGGGAGAACCCAGCGGAAGGTGCTGGGGGACTCCTGTTCGACACCTTGGCCTTTGGCCTGTGGTGTTCCTCAGGGATCTGTTTTTGTCCCCTATGCTATTTAATGCCTACATGAAACCACTGGGAGAGGTTCTGGGGTTCGGTGTCACCAGTACACTGATGACACTAACTCTATCTCTCCTTTCCATCTAAATCCAAGGAAGCCGTCTGGGTTCTAAATCAGTGCCTGATGTCAGTAACGGACTGGATGAGGGATAATAAAGTGAAACTTAATCCAGAAAAGACAGGGGTGCTCCTGGTGAGTCGAAAACCAGATCAAGGAATAGGGCTGCATCCTGTGCTGGATGAGGTTACACTCTCTGTGAAAACACAGGCACACAGCTTGCGGGTGCTCCTGGATTCATCTCTGAGCCTGGATATCCAGGTTTCAGCAGTTGCCAGGAATGCCTTTGCACAGTTAAAACTAGTGCACCAGTTGTGCCCATTTCTTCAGAGATCTGATCTGGCCATGGTGACACATGCCCTAGTTACATTTCAGTTGGATTACTTTAATATGCTCTATGTGGGGCTGCCTTTGGAAAGTGTTCAGAAACTCCAAAGGGTCCAAACTTTTGCAGCCAGATTGTTAACTGGGGCTGGTTACAGAGAACATGTAACACCCCTGTTACAACAGCTCCATTGGCTGCTGATTCGTTTCCAGGCACAATTCAAGGTGCTGGTTTTAACCTACAAAGCCCTAAATGGCTTGTCCAAGCTATCTAAAAGACCGCATCTCCCTCCATGAGCCTCACTGGGCATTAAGACCATCAGGGGAGGCCTTTCTCTCAGTCTCTCCACCCTCCCAGGTGAGCTTGGTGGAGACACATGAGAGGGCCTTCTCTGTCACTGCTCCCAGACTTTGGCACTCCCTTCCATGGGAAGCTAGGTTGGACCCATCTTTGCTGTCCTTCCGCAAGCAGGCAAAGACCTTTCTCTTCAGGAAGGCTTTTCCTTAATGACTAGTGGTCTGAGAGGGGTTTTAAATGGACTGTGGTGCTGTGTTGTTTTAAATGTTTTAATATTGATTTTAGTTACCATTTTAATATAGTACTTGTTTAATTCTTTTTTTTAATATTTGCATACTTACTGTTTTAGCTTTTAAATACTGTTTTAGTGATGTAAGCCACCTTGGGCCCTTTTGGGGAGAAAGGAAGCATATAAATAAATAAATAAGTAAATAAATAAATAACCTTCCAAGACTGTACCAGAAAATGTCCTTTTAATGGCTGGGCAAGTTCATGGGACAGACAGTGCTCCTTGAGGTACACAGGATCCGGATAATGTAGAGCTTTAGAGATCAACAACAGCACTTTAAAATGGCTGAAAATAAATAGGCAACCATACTGGAAGATCAAAATGATAACTTGAAAGAAAGTATCACTGAACTTAGCCCTAAGCAAACATATTTGTGGTGCATAAAAATAGAAATCCATGTGTGCTTTTTGAATTTCTAAGCATTGATGACGGTGTCTTAGCTTTTTTGCAGAAGAGTTTCCTAACAATGGCATATGAATGTTTAACGTCTTCACAGAGTTCTCTCTGATAATCCTAGCTTATCTTTTTACATTTTGCTCACAATCTAACACAAAATTAACCAGCTGAACTGAATCCTATTCAGTTCAGCTGGCTGAAGTGCACTTCCTCTGGGTTGAACTGTAGCCTTTGTGAATGGGGTTGGACTGGATATTAATGGGCTTGTGCAAGGAAAGAAGCCCTCCAACACATACAAATGATATTTGTTTGCCTCTGGAAGTGAGGAGATCCATCAGACTAACAAAATCATGGGACAAAAAAGGCAGTCATTCAACATATCTGTACAAGGTCATTGTCTTGGTCTTTATGAGCAGAACACAACATCACAATTTATTTAATGTGTAATGTCTGTGTCTATGATGCTTTTCACAGAAAGCCTGGGACATAGCAGCAATTCTTTATTCCCAAAGATCCCAAATGCACCTCACCTTGAGTGAAGTCATACAACTCACAACATCATTTTCCCCCCCCCTTTGGAAACAGAAGGGAGAAAAAGAAACAGTATACTATTTTTTTTTTTCAGTTTATACAAAGATTGAATCTAAAGGGGGATAGTTGAATATAAGTGATAGTGTGCTGGAGAGAGGAGGTAGGGAGCCCAGATCTGGAAATTTGTTAACCACAAATTCTCAAATGCTGGTTCCCCTATGTCATTTAACAGCACAAACTGCAAATTAAAACACAAGGTAGAACATTGTAATTGGCTAAATTAAACTGGATTTTCTAGGTAATAGCCTAAATACTGTCCTTTTCAAAATATTCATTTTGAGATAATCAAGAGGACCCCACAAAATGTATGTCAGTTACACAGCTTTGGGTGGTGGTAACTGCACTGTGAAACATTGCAGTGCAACTGCAAAATGTTGACATACATCATGAGAAAAAAGGACAATGTTGCTTCTGAGGTGATCAGTAGAACCCCGTTCTGAGTATTATTGATGTAAAAACTGCTCACAGATTATCTTGTCTTTGGAAAGAAAGGGTGTCATGACACATGACACCCCAGCAAAAGAAATGCTGACTGCTGTGAGATTTTTCACTGTTGTCAGTTTTCATCAACAACAGCATTAGCCCAAACAAAAGTGTAAAAATGTGTTTTGCTTTAAACTTTGCATTTAAAACCTTGTACTTTTTTTTTCAAATTACATGTTTTTGTGAAAAAATTCCTAAGGGTTGGGGGGTGCTCAGAAAACACTTCTATCTTGTTTGTTTGTTTGTAAGCAAGTAACAAAATGTGAAAAATTCACCAAAAACTCATAATTCCACCCAGTAGTGAGAAAACATTTGAAAATTTCAATCCTCATTTGTGAGAATAAAATAAGCAAAGATTTACCTTCCCACTGAGTATATCAGTAAACAGTTTGGGGTGGTGCTACTAGATGATGGTTCTGTAGTGGGAAAATCTGCCTAACAGCAGTCTTTACCATAGATTCAGAATGAAAAGGGCAATTTGGATTGGAGGGTGTTAACCAGAAACCCTGGTTTGATCTATCTAAACTGGCATTGGTTTAAGGGATCCCAAATTGCAGGGTTCACAATTAATGAAGCTCAGGTCTAGAACTATTTCACAGTAGTAGTAATGACTTCATAAATGGATTATCATGGTAATTGTGGACCTTTCTCTGGCAAATGAATGAAGTGATCTTTTTGTTTGTTTGCTTAATCTTCAGTGAGAGATTAGGATGTAGGAAATCAGACAACAGTGAGGAAAATAATCAAGCAGAGGTTAGATAAGTCTTCCATTTCCTTTGCTGCTACTTCGCACTAGCAATTTAAACAGTAACAGTTCTTTGTGAGATAATTTACAATTGTAATTATAAGCTAAAAGGTTGCACTGCAGCTGTCTTGAGATCTTTTGTGAAAACACTATATGCTGTATGGGCTGAATTCATTGTCAGAGAAGTAACCATTATAGAATCCAATGGGGCTTGCATCCAGGTGGCAAGAGATAGAATTACAGTCTTGTTGATACTAATAAATTGGCTATTTTACAATGTCCTGTTGCTGTTTGCCGTTTGGGTGCAAGAGTGGGTGTGCACATGTGCACATATATGCAAGTGCATACATCATCATGGTAAGTCTCTGCATTTAAAAAAAGAAATACCATCCCATCACAGGCTGGGAGAACCTATTCAAAGAAACAACCCTATTTTCAGTCATTGCTACCATCATGGATTGCAAGTCTGGGAATTACAATTTTCTTTCAAGGTGACTTTACTGAACACTCTCAAATACTCTCCTCTGAGGTTATTTAGGGCCAACATAAGTCAAGGAAAGGTTGGATACTCTGAGAACAGAACAGAGTTGCACAATTTGGCAACAAGGGTAGAAAATAGTACTGTCTCTGACATTTGTCAAAGAACTTGGGTTTTCCCTGGGCCTTATTTGGGCTGCTGTGTCATGAGATTCTCAGCACCTTCTTTTCAGGCCCACATCTCAGGATGAGGGGCTTCTTCCCTGCAAATGCTTGCACTGGATAGTGAGACTACCTTTTAAACCATGTTCAAGGATTTGAGGTTCTTCTATTCCCTCAACACACATTGAAGGGCATCTTGAGTATATAGAAACAGAGCTTGCCTGGATCCGATGTTCTTTTCTAGCCCTCTGCACCCCCTGTGCAGTGACCAATGCCACCCATTCTGTTCTTTGAAGGAACCCAGTTTGCTACCCCCAAATCTAGACTTGCTCAAAACTCATTCTAGTGCTATGTAACGGGGCAGCTCGAAACATGTTGCTGTCTGAGGCAAAGGACAAGCCATTGAATTTTGTCCACTCCATGTACAGGACTGACAATACAGTAATTATTTAACATTGACTAGTGGATTTGGTCCTCCACCCATATGAGGCCTGCATGAAAATATAGGGGGTTCAGAACAGGGTGTTTGGCACTCGTAGCTATGTCCTTCAAGAGAAGGGAGTGCCCGAGGGCCCAAGTGAAATAGTTGGGAAGCTGCCCCCACATCTCATCCTCTGCCACCTGAGATAGTTTCCCCATTATGCCTAATGGTAGGGCCATTAGTAGTCTGGGATGCCCTTAGAGATGGTCCCTTTAAGACTTTAAGACTTGTGTGCCAATAACCAAGTACAAAATATACCTGATATGAATTGTGCCTGAAAGTGTATTTCCCATTCTTAAGGCATATTTGCACAACACACAACCACCTCAGTATGACTGTCTTGCAGAAATCTCATGAGAGGGAATTTGCTTCCCTGGAGAGGGGTTCCATAATTGGGTTCCTGGTCTTGGGCAACCACATCATCTGCCATGCCCATGGGTGGGATCACGACCAAGGCCTCCCCAACCAGCTTAAAACATGTGTTAACTGGTGCTGAGGAACTGTTGTTATAAGCACCTGAGCCTATTAGGATTTTGTGCATGGGTACCAATACTTTTAATCCAGTCTGGTTTCTTGCATAATGTAGCAAACCAACCCTATTGGCAAGTGCTATAGAAGAGGAAAACAAGTCTTCAGGGAGGCACTTTTCTCTTTATAGTTTCTCTTAAGCATTTGTTTTTCAATGATATTACTTTCACAGAGGAATCCTTTTAAGGGCACAGCAGTAGCATCCTTTTGAAAATGGAAGTATTTTGTAGAAGTTGTACAGTTACCTTCAAAGTGCAACATCACAAGAGGAGCATGAATTTCTGCCAAGGGGTGTGGGCATGTGAGCTTCAGTGTGAAACAACTTCATCTGAAACCTTTTTGTGTCAAGAAAGTTAGTCAAACATTGGTATACAGTGGTGACGGTTATTGTTTTAAAGCATCAGCCCTAATATGCTACAAGCAACAAGAAATGTTTGGGTGCAATGATAAACATCTAACTCTGAAATGAAATATAAAAGCTATTATTTAGAGGTAAGATGGCCATTTATGCATTACTAAAATAGAGAAAATACATTACAAAACAAGAACACAAAAAAGCAACAGATTTGCATATTTTTTTTAAAAAAATTAAAGATGTAAAGTTAAAAATAATTTTTGGCCAAAATCCAAAAAAACATGTTTATAAAGCAGTTGCATAGTGGTATTTCTCCTCCAATGGACTGTATTTCATGCAATGGGACACATGGCTGGTCAGATGTCCGAGTTCTGAATCCAACTGTCTCCATCAGTTGTGAAAGAGAGCCTGCTGGGGTGGGGAGGGGAGGGGAGTTGGGAGATACTTACTAAATAGCCCTTGCACAATCATGTAAGTGAATGAGATTCTGCCCACTTTAAATTAAATTATTATATTTTTAACAAAAATACAATAAATCTCACCTTGATGCTCTGAGACTGTGAGTAAGTGGCCTATGTGCCTGCCGCTCTATTTGCTCTTCAGGTACTGACAGCTAATGCAGAAAGTTCAGGCTCCTGTTCTTCCTTCTTATGGACTTCGGTCTTTTAGCCAGACTTGGATTAGACAGTCCCTGAAACTGAGGACCATCTTCTATAAGGTCATCTTTCTAATGTCATCTTCTCCCCTTCTACTCCTCTGCTGTTCGATCTTCATGACTGGCAGTTTGAAACTGGGGCTTCCGTATTCCTAATCCATCATTCCGATCATTGCACTACACTGATTCCTTAAATATCTTCAAAATCAATAAATACACTACCTCAGAATGTGGAGGTTCTATCCAGCTATGGTCAGTAACCATTCAGAGGGCTATTATCTACCACAGCTTTCTGAAACATGCAGCTTTCCAGAAGTGTTTGACCAAAACTCAACAAGGTACCATAAAATAACTACTGGACCTCCAGAACCTTCTTGCCTGCAAGAATATAGGAATTGTAGTCCAATGTATCCAGAAGTCCCTATGTTTCAGACAGTTGCTCTAGGAATTTGCCCAGTCTCCTTTTAAAATCAGTGGTGTCCATTCTCTCCACAAGATCAGTTCTTTCTTTCTTTCTTTCTTTCTTTCTTTCTTTCTTTCTTTCTTTCTTTCTTTCTTTCTTTCTTTCTTTCTTTCTTGGTACAATGCATATTCATGCCCTTAGTTTATTCTGGACTGTTTTTTTAATTCCTTTTCCCTCTCAACTAATCCTTTTATACTGTGTACTGACTTAACTAATGGAAAACCTTTGATATATATTACACAGATGTTATAGAGTACACTTGCACCTATTAAGATTAAGTTAAAGATCAACATTCAAAGATTTAATGAGAGGGCCAAACTGTTAAAAGAGTCCTCTACAAATAAAGAGCTCTTTTAAGAATTTAGCATTCTCTCTAAAGCTTTGAATGTTGATCTTTATCATAATGGGTAGTTCAGTTTGTGAACAGCCCATAATATGTTGAAAGCCCATTGTTAAAATTCAGTACTGAACAGGACTGTAATAAAAGCTTCTGTGTATAGCATAATAGCAGGGCTTGCCCTTCCAGTAATCTGACTCAAGTGGCAGGGGCTAGAGCTTAAAATTTGCTGCTCCCACCCTGGCAGAGGTGGATTTTGGCTTTGATAGCCATGGCCAGTGCCTCCTCCCTCCTGAAAAGAAAGAAGAAGGAGCACCAGCAGTGGCAGAAGGTAGAGGAGGAGGCCCTCAACTGGCCCACACACTCCACACTATCTTCAGAGAGCTTGTCTCTGTCCACAAGCAATTTAATAGTAAGCTTGTGAAGGGTCCTTGAAGCAGGCACTGTAGGAAGGGTGTTGTGGGCAATATCACCAATAGAGGCTATTTTCCAAGCCACTCCTCCCATACTCCCAACATTAAACTGAATGTGGAAAGTGGCAGCTGTTCCTGAACCAATAGAGAAGAAAAACCCTGTCCAGGCAGCAAGAGGGAGAAAAGTGCTATTGCACCCACACCCACCCCACTCCTGTCCTCCCAGTGAGTGTTGCAGGACCAGGATGTGACAGGGGTCATAATCAGTGGGAGAGCTAGCACCAGTACTACATGGCAGGATTATTTGGGCATTGTTTTCATTTATGTACTCCACATGGGAGGAGGGAAATGCACTGGCCTTGCATTTCTGTCATTGCTTTCCCCATGTGCAAGTGACATATCTGAAAAGGGAGACTTGGTTGTGCCCATGGACACTTTACACATAAGCCAAAAGCCCAGTTTTTCTTCAACCTACCATTTATGAGGAGCCTCCATGGACAGATCAGGCTCTTCAGATATATTCCTTTTATGTGAAGAAAGTGATGACTGAGTGGTGGACTTAGCACATTACCATGACATTAGTTGGCTCACTTTCTTTTGAACTTTGGTTATAGGCAAGTATTTCTGTACAATAATGGAAAACAAAACAAAAAAGGCATGATTTTTTTAGTTGTTTGTCATGACTTTGAAATGTTTGTCTTAATCAACATTTTCTTCCAAGCATCCTTAAGAAAAATCCATTCTCAGCATCTGCATTTTACTCAAGGGCCTATATTTTGCTGCTAACCAAGTTTGAAGTACTAAATAAGCAAGTTTTTAAGCACTGCTTACTTAATATTCCTTGAGGTAAATGAAGATCATAAATCTTTTAAAGCTTGTGCAGATGTAGAACTCAATGGCTATTCAAAGAGCCTTCAAGTTCCCTTCACTTAAGCTATTATAATAATGAATATAGTTATTTATTTAGGGAAGA
The DNA here is from genome assembly GCA_037013535.1 of Intellagama lesueurii. Classification (NCBI taxonomy): domain Eukaryota; kingdom Metazoa; phylum Chordata; class Lepidosauria; order Squamata; family Agamidae; genus Intellagama; species Intellagama lesueurii. The sequence continues at coordinate 48,053,252 of JBAJHW010000003.1, read as the reverse complement.
GGTATTGTCACTGTACCCATTTCTGATCTAAATCACAATGCATTCTTCCTTCTCTCTCTTCACTTCCATTAATTTCATAGCAATCTGGAAACAATACTGATGTTCTTGAAGTCACTCAAAAATACTTTTCTTAACTTCAGATTTCATGGATGTGTCAAACTTTTCAGCACAACCCCAGAATCGTCTAGTTAGCCTGGCCAATTACCCTGCTGGCTGGGGATTTTGTGAGCTATAGTCAAAAAAACAGGTCTCAAGTTTGTCAAGGTTAGAGGTACACCTCATGCTTTGCATACAGGAAGTTCCTAATTCAGCTCTGGCATTTCCGTTAAGTGGTTAGTTGATGAGAAACACCCTCACTAGAAACCTTGGAGAGAGTCACTGGCAATATATAGAACACATCCAATTCAGACTAAGATAGCTACCTACAGAATGATAGAAAGTTAATTACAGTGGTGCCTCGCAAGACGATGTTAATCCGTTCCAGACAAATCGCTGTCCTGCGAAAACATCGTCTTGCGAAACCAAATTTCCCATAGGAATGCATTGGAATTTAATTAATGCGTTCCGATGGGAAAGAAAAGCACAGAAACTTTAAAAAAAATTAAAAGAAAGTCACTTACCAGGTACTGTAGACTGAGCCCGGCTTCTCATAGTGCCTGGTAGCAGCGGAACATCCAGAAAAGAGCACCAAACAGCTAAAAGCCGGCAGGCAGCAGGCAGCCGGCAGCCATTTTGTGCTCTTCTCCGCTCCTTCCCCCCTCCCCTCTCCCGACCAACAGCTGATAGGAGGCTTTTGCAGCACAGGCAGTGGAAAAGCACCCCAGAGGCTTCTGGAAGTGGGGCTTTGCCAAGAGGTGAGTGGGTGGGGGTGAGGGTGGGGGTGGGGTGGCAGGGGCAGGCCTGCCACCCCCCCCCCACACCACCCCCACAGCAAAGTGCTGCTTTCAGAGGCTTGCCGGGTGCTTTTCCACTGCATGTTTACCTGCTGAAGAAGCCCCGGCAGCCATTTTGTCCTCTTCTCCGCTCCTTCCCCCTCCCCTCTCCCGACGAACAGCTGATGGGCGGGCTAAAAAGAGGCTTTCTCTGCCCTGAAAATTCAGGGGGAAAAGCTGGAAATAAAAAAATTCCGCTTTTCCCCTGCGCCCCGGCAGGCTTCTGAAAGGGGTGGGGGGGTCACGGGAGAGGCCCCCAAACATCGTCCAGCGAAAAGCGCCCATAGGAAATCGTTTTGCGAAGCACAACAGCGATCGCAAAACCTCATCGTCTAGCGGATTCGTCGTTTAACGAGGCAATCGTCTAGCGAGGCACCACTGTACATCTTTTTAAAAAGAAAAGAGATGGACAAATTTCTAATACTATTGCAATAGACAAGAAGGCCTGTCACGTTCCCACATGGCCCTTGGTTATTTCACCAAGCACACGCTACGTGTCGTTCAGCTGCCACCAGTTGATTACATTAGCTTTGTTCACAATTAATGACAGAGGTCCGGACGACGTATCATTTAAAAACCAAGTAGAAATTGTTTATTGTTACAAGTGATAAAAGTCCAGTCAATGTCGTTGTCGCGATTTGACCCTTTTTGGATCCCTCACCCCTGGAACCTATGTGGCGTTGGACCCACTCGTGCCTTGGTCTGTCCACCTAGACTCAGACCTCAGATCACACCAGGGCAAAACTGAACTCTTTCCTTTCTTCCACTGCTGCCACCAGGAGATCCCTAGATCCCCATAACTCCTTTAGAAATAATCAGGTCCACTCTTTAATGAAATAGAAAGATCTTTAGTTTATTTGCTTATTTGTTTCAGTATTATAATATTCAGTTCTATTCCTTCTCCCTTCCAGTCACTGGTCAATCACTTCTCAGATCTCCTACTATATTTTCATTAGTCTAACCACAATCACATAAATCTCTGAACTCTCTAATCAAACTCCTTCCAAAACTCTGATCTGATCTTTCCCCCCTCAGGCTCTGCCTCTTATCCTCTGCCTCTTGGCTCCGCCTCTTAGCAACATAAATATGCATGACTCACTCTAACTAAACCTGAGCCATGACCACATTTAAAGGAGAACGCTACAGACCTCCCCCCTTACTTAGGTTTGTTTGGGAGGGGAAACACATTTTTCCTCCTGAACAAACAGGTGCAATTGCTTAAACTTTTTTTTTTTCTCATAACATTTTACCTTCCACATTTTTACTAAATTTCAACCAAATCCTTACCTTATCATTTAATAATCAATACCATACTTTACCTTTTCATCTACTAATCAATAATATACATTACCTTATCATTTAATAATCAATACAATACTTTACCTTATCATCTACTAATCAATAATATACCTTACCTTATCATTTTACAGAATTTACAACCATACAGAAATCACGATCATGAACTTTTACATAAATAATTAACTGTGAATTATAGTCCATTTCAGTTTATAATAAAAGTCCTGGTATCATTCAACTAGCCTCCTGGAAAGCACATCTGCGACAACGTTGTGGGCTTTCGAGGCAAGAACTGAGTCTCTGTTGCAAAGGCAAAATTTGCAAAGTCCAAGTCTCTCACTTTCCCGTCGTAGTCTGGCGCACCATGGACTGGTCCGGTTGTGGTCATCTCCTTCAGTTGGACACACCTCGGCTGGCACTCACGAGTCCCTCTGTTGACCACTGGCTCCTTCCTCCGCACCCTTTTCCGTCGACTGGCGGTCATCGGCCACTCGGTTGTCCACAGGATGTCATCTGCTGGTCGTTTTAGTGTGACGTCATCTTTAAGTCTGGCTCGGGGCTTCACTTGCTCAGCTAGGGAAAGGGTAGGCAGTTCCCTCTTCTCCTCCCGAACATCTTTAGATGCATCGCTCTTTAAGGCATCAGGGCCTTCCTCCTTCTGTATCACATGATTGACATTATTCAATTTTGTCACTACTTTATAGGGATCCTCCCAAGCTAATTGTAGCTTGTGTCCTCTGATTGGCCTAAGCAAGAGAACTTCATCCTCAGGCCCAAAAGTTCTTTCACGGGCTTTCTTATCGTACCGGGCCTTCTGCTTGGTCTGGGCAGCCCTTAAATTCCTCCCAGCCAACTCCAGAGAACGTTGCAAGGTGTTTTGCAACTTGTGCATATATTCTACCACTGACTCTGGGTCACTTTCTCTATGGTCTTCCCAGTTCATGCGGAGCAAATCTAAAGGTCCGCGCGCCTTTCGTCCTAGCAGTAACTCAAAAGGACTAAATCCCGTGCTCTCTTGAGGGATGCTCCTATAAGCATATAGTAAGGGTTGTATTTTGCAGTCCCAATCATTTGGGTTCTCTGCTACATACGCCTTAATCATGCGCACTAAAGTGCCATTGAATTTCTCAACTGGCCCGTTGGTCTCTGGATGATATGGAGTCGAGTTGATTTGGGTAATTCCACAAGCCTTCCATAACCTTTTGATCAGTTTGGATGTGAAACTCATCCCCAAATCGCTGACTATCTCGCTGGCAAATCCCAATCGGCTCATGTAATTGATTAGGGCATCTGCCACGGTGTCAGTTTCCATGTTGCGCAAAGGAATTGCCTCGGGATATCTAGTGGCAAAATCCATTATGGTCAAGATGTATTTATTTCCCCTACGGGTGGCATTAGGTAAAGGACCCACTAGATCGATTCCCAGCCTTTGGAACGGTGTAGAGATGACTGGCAGAGGACATAATTTGGCTTTGGTCCTGTCCTGCCCAGTCCCTCGTCTCTGACAGACATCACACGTTTTGCAAAACCAAGTAATCTGTTTGCCCATACCTGGCCAAAAGAAGTTCTGGCCAACCCGTCTTTTGGTTCTGGTGATCCCCATGTGAGCTCCAAATAAACTGCTGTGAGCTTGATTAATGATTTTCTCCCTGTATTTACTAGGGACCACTAATTGCTTTCGGGGTTCCCCTTTTCCTCGGTATGGAGTAGCTAACGTTTCCCTGTACAGAAGGTCTTTGGTTAAGCTAAAGCTCTCAGGGCACTCAGGAGACAGTACAGTGGGAGTCCTGGCAGCTTCAAAGCAAACTCCCAAGCTAATGTCCTCCTTCTGCTCCTGGGCAAAATTGTTATTTGTTTTGGGATTCTGTAGTAGCATGAGTTCTGCCTCAGCCCTATCAAGCTGGGTTGCCATGGTAACCGCTCCTAGGCCTCTCTCTGCTACAGTATCGGTTTGAGCTGCAGAGGGTGAGTTTTGACCCCCCTTTGAGCGGGTAAGCACTAACACACTCTTGACATGCTCTATTAAATCCCAACCAAGGAGAAAAGCTGCTGGTATTTCATCTGACACAGCTACTTGCCACTTTCCAGACCAATTCTGGTATTCTACTGGTATCTCAGCTACTTTTAAAACTACGGTTTCCTTCCCAATTCCCTTTAAAGACATTTCTTTGCCAGGAATAATGTCATCCTGGGCTACTAAATCGGAATGGACAATGGAGATTTGAGATCCTGTATCTCTTATTGCAATGTACTTCTTTCCTTTCACAACTATCTCTTCACCTGCGTTTCTGAGAAGGGTCTGGTCATTGCTGATATAGAAACAATGGACTACTTGGGCTATAGGAATATCTTCCTCCTCATGGTCAGTAGAAGTGGTGGTGGTTATGGGATCAGGTCTCTGTCTACTATTTTCCTCCCCTGATTCCACTTGCTTGACACAATACACCTTTTTGGTTAGTGAATCATTTCTCTCCAAGTTGGGGTCTGGTTGCCTACACTGGAATTGTAAGTGGCCTGGTTGCCCACAGTTAAAACATTTAAAATTCCTTTTGTCATTCTGAGGTACTTTGGCGAACCGTGCCTCAGGGTTTGATGTTTTTGGCGGGCTAGCCCTTGGCAACTTTGGGGAAGTCCCGCCCTGACCTTCTCTCTCAGGATTCCTGCTGAGGTAATTTTTATTAAAAGGCTTTTTATAGTTATTGTCCCAGTTTGGTTTATTTACTCTCAGCTCTGAAAATCTAGGGTTCCTGTAAGCATTAATCAAATCAGTTTGTTCTCCCGCTTCCCATAAATTTTTAGGATTCTTGTCCCTTACTAAATACCGTAGTTCTCCAGGTAATAGGGAGTAAAACTGTTCTAGCCCAATTAAATCCTTCAACTGTTCTAAAGAAGTGATCTCCTCTCTTTCAATCCACTTATCCAGAGTCAGCGCCAATCTAGCTCCCAACTGAGAGTACGATTCATCCTGCTTTTTAGAGAGAGAGCGAAATTTCCGCCTCAGGTGTTCAGAGTTCAGACAAAATCTTGAATAAACCATCTTTTTATATGCCTCAAAATCTCTTGCCTTCTCGGGATTCATCTGGGCATATATTTCTGCCAGATCTCCGCTAACCTGCGCTCTTAAAACCATCATTCTATCTTCATTTCTGATTTCAAAGTCATTGCAGGTGCGTTCAAAAGCAATGAGGAAGGATTCAGGACAGTCCCCTCTTTTGTACTGGGGAAACTTCTTCAAATCTATCTTTGACAGGATTCCACCTCCCCCACTGTTGTTATTATTAAGGTTATTATTTAGAGCAGAAATCTCTAATTGTCTCATCTGTAGTTGAAAATTCATTTCCTTTTCTCTTAATTCTAGTTGTTTAGCTTCTGACTCAGCCTTGATTTCCAGGTCCCTTCTTCTCTCTTCCTGCTCAAATTGTCTGGCCTCCTGCTCAGCTCTGAGCTGTAGTTCCTTAAATTTAAATTCCCGTTCCAGTTTCCATCTCTCAAATTCTTGAGGGCTTAATTCCTTATGTCCCTCTGAGGTAACCTCAACGCCTATTTCCTTTTGTTCTCCCTCCAATTCCTGAGGTAACTCTTCAGACTCAGGACTCCCCCTTGTGGCGCGTTTGTGAGGCATCTTTTCTTTCTGGGTGATTAGAGCAGCGTTCACAAAATTTTAAAAGGACCTGTTTTTCTTATTTTACTTCCAGTTACTGATATAAATTTATTTCAAGCCTTTTCTTTTAGTACTTTCCCTCAGATCTGCTATGACCTGGCTTCTGCCTTATCCACAGCGCTCTCCTATCTCAGAGCCTGGGATTTTACAGTAAGCCCTATGATCCTCAGATCCTGAGGTAAACTCAGAAATTCCCTCTCAGAGAATTCAAGCCTTTTCCTTAGGTTCTCTCCCTCAGATCTGCTATGACCTGGCTTCTGCCTTATCCACAGCGCTCTCCTATCTCAGAGCCTGGGATTTCACAGCAAGCCCTCTGATCCTCAGATCCTGAGGTAAAACTCAGAAATTTCCTCACAGAGTCGTTCCCTATCTTAGACCCCCCTGATCTGGGTTCTGAGGCCCCACTACTAAGCTTTTCCCAAAAGCTCTAGCAGGAACCAAACCTCATTGCCACAGATCCTGTCTAAAAGGTACCCTTGACTCAATAAACTCTTTTATAAAGGCTTCACTGGATTATTTCAATAGGCTTCACTGGATTATTTCAATAGGCTTCACTGGATTACTTCGTATCCCACCGCTGCCACCAATGTCGCGATTTGACCCTTTTTGGATCCCTCACCCCTGGAACCTATGTGGCGTTGGACCCACTCGTGCCTTGGTCTGTCCACCTAGACTCAGACCTCAGATCACACCAGGGCAAAACTGAACTCTTTCCTTTCTTCCACTGCTGCCACCAGGAGATCCCTAGATCCCCATAACTCCTTTAGAAATAATCAGGTCCACTCTTTAATGAAATAGAAAGATCTTTAGTTTATTTGCTTATTTGTTTCAGTATTATAATATTCAGTTCTATTCCTTCTCCCTTCCAGTCACTGGTCAATCACTTCTCAGATCTCCTACTATATTTTCATTAGTCTAACCACAATCACATAAATCTCTGAACTCTCTAATCAAACTCCTTCCAAAACTCTGATCTGATCTTTCCCCCCTCAGGCTCTGCCTCTTATCCTCTGCCTCTTGGCTCCGCCTCTTAGCAACATAAATATGCATGACTCACTCTAACTAAACCTGAGCCATGACCACATTTAAAGGATACAGTCGTTAACTCTCAACTCAAACTGCCTTCCTTTCTTCTAATCTCCACCCACTCTTAACTCCGCCCCCACCAACTCCTATGGTGCATGCAAATCTCAACATAAATATTCATGAGCAGGGTGAACGCTACAAGGCCTTTTCAAGGTTCAGTGTGAGAGGCAAAACAAGATTCAAAAGTGTAGTGAGGAGTAGAAGGTGACTAGGTCCTTCCTGCCATCCCTAAGTTTTGTCCTCCTCTTAGTACCACTCAGTGCCAAGGTTACACTAGTTCTGATAATGGACAGATTGGTCCACCAGGGGCAGCCCAAGGAGGCTCAACCCAAATGGTAGGGGGATGAACCCCAACTGCTGCTTGGACCATGAGCTCACTATAGGCTTTACTACCAAACAAGGGTCTTCACCAGCCTAAAAACTAATTGAAATGTTCAAGTAATCAGATTTTGTTCTGTGTATTTTCCCCATTGGAAGACTGAGAAAAATACATAATCCTACAGAGTTTGCTGGAAACTAAAATTTATTTACAAATCTATTGGTAAATTAAAATATGTGGTAAACTGTAAAGTAATGTCATTTCAAAATGAGGGCAAAGTAAAGATTAACAGTAAAATCCTTGTATGCATCTACTCAGAAGCAAACTTCTTTAAGTTCAGTGTTGTTTTCAATTTATCACTTGGTCTGCAACCTTAGCTGCCATCATTATTTGCCTTGGTTTCACAGATTCCTTTCTGGAAATATCACTTCGGGCATGAACGTCTATCCCACATCTTTTGCACTGAAGGCGTACTCGGAGAATTCATTTAGATTCTTTGCAACCCTGCTGTTCTCCTTTAGTGCTCCTTTATTTCTTGTCATATAGCATTTCGGGTGCCTTTCTCAGCCGTTTTCTCCTTCTGTTGTACTTATTGGCAGTATGTTCCTCAAAGTTTTTCCCTGCATTGCTTATAATCTGTTTGCATTTGCTTTGTGCAAATTTTCCTTCTTTTGGCAGCCAAGGGAAGGAGCAAGGCATCAATTTCTATTCCATATTTTTGTTATCCACTGACTGTTTTGAGGCCTACATTCTCTTGGACTTTGCCGTTCTGTTCCTGGTCTGCTGTATACCTTCTAGTTCAGCTTTTATTATTGTGGTTGTCAGGAATGTTCTCCACCCCAGCCCATGTCTGGACACGTTTGACCCCTCTTGGCTTCCTTTCTCCATGTTCTTTTTTAAATTCCTTTCATTTTAAAGTAGTTTCAGCCTTTAAAGTCAGACGTGACAGTATTAGTCTTCCTTACCAATTTTCTACTTAGATATAAAGAAACAAAGAGTCAGTGTAGATAAAATGTTGGACTAGGACTCAGAAGATTTGGGTTCAAATCACTGCTCCACCCTGGAAACTCATGGATGTGTGTGTGTGGCATTGGTAAACCTTGGACATGTGCCATGTCTTGAAAACCACTGTTGTATGGTCACCATAACTTTGGAGCAACTTGGTGGCGCATGTCATAACATAAAAGAACAAAGAACAATGAGCAGGAATAAATGGTCAGCTAAAAGTAATATTCCCAAGGATCTCTATTGATCCTCTGATGCTTTAAAACCTATATCATTAATAAAAGTCAAGAGTGATCAGTGAAGTGAGCCAAGTTTACTGACAACACCCAATTATTTCAGATAATTAAAACAAAAAGTGACAGTAAAGAGTTCTAGAAGAATCCTACAAAATGAGGATGAACATGACAAATGCTATTCATTGTAAATCATATATATGTATATATATATATCCCAACTTCACATATCTGCTTCTAGGCTTTGAGGGATTTTAGGGCAGAAATAGAGGAGACTCTGGATTTGTAGGTAGAAGTGGAGCTCCATTAAGAGTTAAAAGACTTTACCAGGAATGTTTGCCTTTGCAAGTTGAAAATTAGCTTGCTTTTGTCCAGTGATTGATCACCGGGAGATAAACTTGGGATTTCTTTGTAAGCTGATGGTAGAAACATAGAACCTTTGACACAAATTAGTCTTTGGTCAGAGAAACTAGGAATTACATAGGACTGGGAGAAGCATAATATTTGAAATATCATTGAACTGAAATATCATTGAGTTGCATCTCCCATTGTATAGGCCCCACTATAGGCCATGACCACTAGTGGATATGGGAGTCTTAGTCCAATATCTGGACATCCATACCTTCCCAGCTCTGACATTTATCACCCTGAGTTCCTTAGAGGAAAAGTATGATAAGTAATAGTTAGGTATACAAGCATGTATATCAGTGTGGCTTATGTTTACCGGCATAGTGCTCCTACCTGGCCATTCTCTGTTTCTACCAGTACATCTAACTATATTTAGCTAATGCAGGCTGACATTTCCTCCCCGTGATCAGCACAGTAGCAGCAAGCAATTTTTACTAGGCAATTGACACAACATTTGGAAAACTTGGTTTTTGGATTACCCTGGCATTGGCTGGGAATTCTGGGAGGTGTAATCCAAAAAAGTAAGTTTTTACATGACTGAACTAGCCACTCTGGCTCTTCCCACAAAACCTTTTCTACCGTCGAAAATGACTTGAGTTGTTCCAGAAGGTTTACAATTGCTCCCAGCCAAGGTGTACCTACCACACCTTGGGGGCAACAATTTGTTGTAGATGTGAATATGAACAATGTCTTTTTACATCATAACGTGTCCAAGGATGAACTATGGGGAAAGTCCTATAGTGGTTCTTTAAGGAGTGTGAGTATTTGCTAGCTGTTCTGAGCCACTCTTGAATAGAGGACGAGTGGGAGGACAAGAACCTGGAGGATATGGCTGCAGTTGTTGTTTTTTTCTCAATGCCAACCACAGTCATGAATATTTTGTCTTCTGCCATCAGAAAACCACTCCGCATTATTCTAATCTTTGTGCAGTTGCTTAGAAACACTGAACCTTGAACTAACAGCAAGGAAGACAAGAACTCTTTATTGCTATTGAAAAGCCACTTCATTTGAGAAAAGCATCTTTTTCCAGCTGAAATTCAGACTAGGCGGGGAAATGTCCGTTTGCTTTTTTTTTTTTCCCTTCATTTTTTAGGGTGTCACTAGGGGTATGTGAATGCTACCTGCTTTGATTGGGTATGGATTATTTGTCTTTAAAATCACAACCAATTCATTTCAAGCCAACTAGTAGCCTGTCCGATCCAATCTGTATCCAGATACGTTGAAACATTTGTACATGTTTGTCAGAATAGTGCAAAAACATGAAAATGGGGAAGATGCAGGGTTTTGATTTAAAATGGAGGGGAGGGGTGAAGCCCCATGCCATTAACTACTGCTAAACTGTTAATGTTCTGGCAAAGTTCCTGCCAGTTTCTTTTCCTTCTGAGAAGGAGACCTCCCTTTCACCAGGACCCATGCCATTTACTCCTTCCCCAGCTCCCACCCTTCCATGAAGCCATCCTGCATTATCAGGGCACTGTTGCCTGGCTGTCAGTTACCCCTGGATCCTCTGAAATGAAAGCTATCACTCTCTGAAGGCTGAATTTTGCTTCATCACTTCAGAAGTTAAATTCTGAAGTGATGAAGCAAAATTCAGCCTTCAGAGACCTCCAATTCAAGCCTCCTGGCTTGACTTCATGTTGGTTTGGAAACAAATACCCTGTTTTGCTCCATTTTCTGAATAATTTCCACATCAAAGGCACATTCCTAGCTGTTGTGTGTTTCTAATGACTTTTGTTTAAATATCCTTATTTATGCTTCATTTATTCATGCCATCACATGCGTTATATTAAACTTAGAAAATGCTTGACATTTTAAGCAAAAAATGGCCATGTTTTCTTTCTTGTGGAAATGGCTTTTCATTACTTATATTGTCTGACATGGCTGACACAAGTTTATGAGTGCACTAAAAATGCAATGGTGCTTTAATGCCAGCTCTAATTTTAGCAGGCAGGAATGCATTGTTTCAGCCTGCATTCATTCCAGAATGAGCCATACGGTCCCATTTTGGACTTTTCTTTCAGAAGGGTTGATTTTCAACACACAGCTCATCATGGTTCATGGCAAACCATGGCTCAGGAAAAATCCTATGTGTAGTGCACTGTATGCCATTTGCAATTTGACTGGCATTAAAAAAAATCAGTCCATTTGGAAAATAAGTGCCAAAATAAGTCATGTCAACCAAGCCTGTCAAAAGAGAAAAGCACCATTCTTGTTATTGCAGAATATGTAGATCACATCATATCTTGGTATAATCAACAGCAATGGAGGAAAACATTCTACCTTCCAAATGTTTTGGACTTCATCTCCCAGCAGCACCATCTAGCATGGTCTGCAGTAAAGGATTGTGCATGTGGAGGGCCATTTGGAGGGCCAAAGGTTCATCGCCCCTGCTTTACTACTGTGAAGTAGACAAGCAGCAACAATGATGTCCACAGTTAATTCTAGCCTTCTACTACACCACTATAAGTTAATTGTCATGAATAGAGACGGGCATGAATTAAAAACTGAATTGCAAAATTAATCAAAAATTGCTAATTCATCAATTCATATTCATTAGAAGCAACACCCCGATGAATACGAATATATGAATTTTTAGCAATTTTTGATTTGTCAATTCATTGGGCTATAAAACACCTCCCTAGAGATCTAGAGACACCAATTTTGCAGATCAGCTTCCTCTAACTCTCCTCTACAAGCCTTGCAAGCTTGGTGAATTTTGGAGTGTGAATGTTCGAGTTATGCACCCACAAAGAGGGCCTCCACAGAAAAGTTCCTCCTAGGCACCTAGAGACACCAGAATAATAGATAAGCTTCTCCCAACCCTCTTCTACAATCCCTCCAAGTTTAGTGAAGATTTGCGTATGACCATGACATCTAAGAAGGGGAGCAGAAGGACAATTCTCCTTCTTAGATGTCATGGTCATACACAAACCTGACCTCCTATTGGGACACAAGGTCTACAGAAAACCCACCCACACAGACCTACACAATAACTCCAACCACCACCCACGACAAAAAAGAGGCATAATCAAAACACTGGTAGACCATGCGAATCGGAACTGTGAAGCTCAATTTCTCAGCACCAAACTCAACCATCTGAAGTGGGCCCTACAAGCAAATGGCTATTCCAAGAATGAAATCACAAAAGCCATCAAACCGAGAAAACAACACCAAACTGAAGAAGAAAAGCAGCCACCCACAAATAAAGTATTTCTGCCATACATCAAAGGGGTCACGGACCGCATGGGGAAACCTTTGAAAAAACACAACCTACAAACAGTATTCAGGCCCACCACAAAAATACAACAAATATTACGGTCAGCAAAGGACAAAAGGGACCCCCTCACCACTGCAGGAGTATACCGGATACCTTGCAGTTGTGGCCAGGTTAAAACAACCAGAAAAATCGGCGGTAGCTGAACATGCCAGACAGGAAATCCTATTTCAAAACACAAAAGTACTGGACAACACCAGCAATCATTATGTTAGACTACACAGGGAAGCCATTGCAATCCACAAACACCAGCAGAGCTTCAACAAAAAAGAAGAAAGTCTAAAACTCAACAAAGCCTGGCTCCCAGCACTGAAAAATACAGGCTGCAAAAAGGTCAATGAATTCTACCCAGCCACAAGGATCACTGCACACAAAAGACTAGCTAACGACACCCATCAATCACAGTGACAGACCATCTCCTCCCCTTATCACAACAATACACCCATAACAAAAAACACGCTGATCACCATAATCACCTAACCTCCTGAAAAGGACAAAAAGCTGACCCCACAGCTACAAATACTCAACTATCCTACACCAGAACACAGACAGAGTTCTAACTCCTGTCCTCTGAAGATGCCAGCCACAGAGACTAGTGAAACGTTAGGAAGAAAAACCTTCGGAACATGACCAAACAGCCCGAAAAACCTACAACAACCAATGAATTGATTCATCAGAAAAAATCATAAATTTGTGACTCGTCAACCTTGATGAATTATGAATCATGATAAATTGCCATTTTCTCAATTTGTGCCCATCTCTAGTCATAAACTTCTAACTTATCTCAAACCAGGCTTGTTCCAAGTGTCTGCAACCACATGGTTTAAGGTTTAAAGAAGCCATTAAACAGAAAGCCTCTTCCCTATGATTAACCCATTTCGCTTCATACAATATGATTTCATCCAGTATTAGCTTTAGCTATCAGACATCCAAATTAAGCACATTTGCCTCCTGACAGCCTGTCACAAAACAAAGCATACTAAAGATTGACAGGGGAGAAAAATCATATGAAAAACTTCTTTTACCACTTGAGAAAGCACCTTTGCAACATTTTGAGAAAAACGTAATCTAGTGTGAAATTGAGAGGGACATATCCAGGATTCCATGAACATGTACACTGAATTTTTTGAATTGCACGAATTTCTTGGATTGCACATAACCAGATGAGACCCAAGATTTACATTTCCTGGTATAAATGCAAACTACCAGATTTTGTTAGTTATTGCTATCAGATTTATTTTACTGTTACTGTAATCCACAAAAGCTCACATTCCAAAGAGAATACTGTGGCTTGAATATTGTGTTCCGTGCATCTGAAAAAATGGGGTATGTCCATTAAAGCTTGTGCCAAGTAAAGGCTGAAGTTCTGTTGCTTAGCATAGTAAGTCACACTAGAGTAGACTCTTGATCATTGGACATTTAGGAAGTCAACTCCTCCATAAATTCCATTGATTCCAAGGGCCTACTCTAGCTGTGACTTACTACATTAAGCAATAGGGTTTCAACCATTGTCCTGTTTTATTGGTATCTTTAAAGACATTGCCAGTCAACAATTATTTGAATTGTTTCTTCAGTTGGGACCATTCTGATATTATCCTAGAGAAAACACTAGCAGAGAAGGTCTTTCAGTGCAGTCGTGTATCCCCCACTTGAAAGTGAATTATGTGGGCATTAATGACACTGTTTGCTCCTTGGTCATGTATTAGAAATCTCTCACTGGAGGTTTTTTTTTGTGGGAAAACTGGGAACAGACAATTTAACTGGCTTTATTACCCTGTAAATGCTCAGATGTTGTTATGTCGCTTGATATGTTTTAGGAATAATTAGCATAATTGGTAAATAAAGGTTAATTTCATGCACTGGTTTGTGTTGCAGAAATGCTCTTCTCATTCTGATTTGCATGTTTGCTGCAAGTGGTATCTCACATTTGCAGACAGCTATTTTAATGTGAGCCAATGTTCTGAGAAGAAGTCATCCAGAGTTTGACTGCACGTGGAATGTTTCTTTCTAGTCCAAATAACTAAGAAGCAAATACTTGAATGATTCGTTAATTCATGTGAAGTTCAGTTATGTGAATTTTCAAGGTTACTGTAGTCTGAGTTTGGCTGAAAGGAGAGAAAAGGATATTTATCATGTAGAAAACCCAACTGTGCCATGTTTCTGTACTGAATATTTGATATATTCCCAGGCCGTGTATATTTAAAAGGGTAGCAAAAGTCTTCTGGAATTTTAAACTTTCATTTGGCTTAAGCTTTTGTGGGCTCAAAAGTGAGCTGTAGTCCATGAAAACTTATGCCAAATAAAGCTGGTACCACAAAACCTCTTTTTCCCCCTTCTGCAGCGTATGAGTATGGTTGTGTCTTGCTTATTTGAAAATTTCAGAAGATTCTGGTCAGGGTGTGAGCAGGGTGGCTACCTGACACCACCTCTTCAAGAGCACAACTTATCAAACCAAAGGCTTCCACTGAATACTAAATTCTTCTATCTTTCTTCTGAGCAAATCATTAATGTAGGAAAAATTGTATTCACAGTATTTGCTGATTTGTTTTTTTGAAGCAAACTCAGAAAATCAAAGAATGCTGAAAGAGTATTTCTGTATTTTTCTCATTCATTTCCATTTTTAAAATCTCTTTGTGGTGATAAGTACCAAACTTCTAATGTCGCTCCCTTTCCTCATACATAATGCAATCCTATCCCATAGATGGGATGTGAGTCATGAAATACATTTATATATTAATTCTGACATTAACATTTTCTACATTTTTAAATGACACCGTAGCCCTCTCTTTTTGATATATTTTTATTTAACATAACATGCACACTGAAAAAGAGTCTCATAAAGCATACTGATTATTTTAAAAACGTTTTGGTTCTTCCTTATTATTGGATCTCCTGAGTCAGACTGCTGAGAAGCTTTTTTTTTTTTTTTTAAAAAAGTAGAATATCAGTAGGAGGTATCAGTAGGGGCTTCAAGACCAATGGATACCTAGATCTTTTTGGTCTAAAACTCCCAGAATCCTTCACCACTAGCTGTGCTGGCCAGGATTTCTGGGAGTTATAGTCCAAGAACACCTGGGAACCCAAGGTTGGGAACCACTGTTCTAGACTGAGCACTCCCACCACTTACAATTAAGAAGTATTATGTTACTATTCCACCATCTTTCCTTGACAGATTTCCCAACACTCCCCAATATGAAAAAAGAAATAAGAAAGAAAGGCAAAAAAGCCTGAGGTTTACAAATTAAGATTGCCAACAAACATCTATGGATGGGGAATTCTGAGGCGACAATAAAAGTATGGTCTATAAGTGCCCTTTTAAAAAAATTCCCAAATGTTTGTTTGTTTCATTTCATTTATAGCCTACTTTTTTCCCAGTGCAAGGACCCAAGGCAACTTAAAACTGATTTTTTAAAGGATATATATGCAATTAAACATAATCATTGTTGTCATTGTCATCATCATCATGCTAGTACTAACTTTAAACAATTTTAAAAATAAAAGTGTATTTAAAAGCTCTTTTCTATGGCCTGCACAGTTGCCAAAAGCTTGCCTGAAAAGGGAGTCTTTGTCAGTAAGGAAGGAGCCAATCTAACTTCCCATGGAAGGAAGTTATGTAGCTTTATAAAGGTAAAGGTAAAGGTTCCCCTTGACAATTTGTCCAGTCGTGTCCGACTCTAGGCGGCGGTGCTCATCTCCGTTTCCAACCCATAGAGCTAGCGTTTGTCCGCAGACAATCCTCCGTGGTCACGTGGCCAGCGTGACTAGACATGGAACGCCGTTTACCTTCCCACCGAGGTGGTACCTATTTATCTACTCGCATTTTTGCATTTTGCATGCTTTCGAACCGCTAGGTTGGCGGGAGCTGGGACAAGCGACGGGGGCTCACTCCGTCACGTGGATTCGATCTTACGACTGCAGGTCTTATGACCTTGCAGCACAGCGGCTTCAGCGGTTTAACCCGCAGCGCCACCATGTCCCATATGTAGCTTTATAGCATCCACCAAAGCTCCATCTCTCATGCCCTCTGCTGGCTTGCCTTTGAGGGGAGTGAGACCAAAAGAAGGGGGAAGCTCATATGAGGAGACATTTCTGTCATCAGGTTTGTATTTGAATGAAGATACAGCAGTATGGCATGTGAAGGTTTGAGTAGCTGGGAGATAGGGTTGCTTGGTGTGTACTTGAAGTTTACGTATGTTTTGGAGGAGTAAACATGACCAGCACCATGTCACACTGTCCCTGGCTCAGTGTCCCTTTTTAGTACAGTGTTCTGTCTTTCTCTCCAGCCATCTCTCCATTTTGCTTCTGCACAAGCAACTCTTTGATTTTAGTCCCTGAGAAATCATATTGTATACAGAGGCACAAATCTGTCTCAGACCAGAAGTCCTAGTTTACAGTGGTGCCTCGACTTACAAACTTAATTGGTTCCGGAACTCCAGTCGTAACTCGAAATGGTCGTAAGTTGAAGCACCATTTCCCATAGGAATGCATTGAAATGCAATTAATCCGTTCCGGCCAAAGAAAAAAATCACCAAAAAACCCCAAAAAACTGCAAGACCCATCGGAAACGTGATTAATCTGTTCCGGCTGAAGGGGGGGGGGGGGGAGAAAGAAAAGCAAACAAACCGTGCAAGACCCTTCGGAAATGCAAAAAAAAAGCAAAGCAAAAAGCAAACAGACACTGCAAGACCCTTCGGAAATGCAAACAAAAAAACCCAAAAAACAAAGAAACCCTGCAAGACCCTTCGGAAATGCAAACAAAAAAACACAAAAAAACAAAGAAACCCTGCAAGACCCATCACAGCATAGAAACATAATCCCACCACCCAGCCCAAAACCACGCTGCAAAACCCACCCAGAACAGTTTTTAAAAAGCAGAAAGCAGCACCTTACCTTACCAGGCAGTCCGAAGCCTTCTCCAATTGCACACTCTCTAACTGCTGGGGCGAAAGAGCTACAAAGAAGCAGCCTCATCGCCACCAACGGTTAGCAATTTGAATTCCCCGCCTTTTTCCCCTGCCTTTTTCTGTTCATAACTCGAAGCTCCGGTCGCAAGTAGAAGCAAAATTTTGCGGCCAGAGCTGGTCGTAACTCGAAATGGTTGTATGTCGGGACGTTCGTAAGTCGAGGCACCACTGTATCTGTTTTTTATACCATAAATACTGCACAAGAACATAATCTCTGTTGCAGTGCAGGACCTGGGTGAGCAACTGTAGATATTGCTTGTTCTGCTTTAATGTAGCATCTGATTGGCTCCAAAAAAAATGCAAGGTCTGGGTATTGGATATTTTGATTCAGGCAGTTAGGTTTATATACGTTCTGTCAAGGGTACTGTATAATTTACTCATTGTAAAGGGATTTCAAACTTTTAAAAAAGATATATATAGTAGCCACTAATTTAACAGTTCCCGCTTGGATTTGGATTGTGTGCGAGGTCATCTGACTCATGTATAAAGTGGAGTCACATGACAAATTGCAGCAGGGGTGTCATTTCTGTACACCAGCATAAGTTATACAACAGGATTCAGACCTATGGTGTTCAAAATAATTGTTTAAAATTATTTAAAAAATTATGGATAATGAATGAGTTTTTAATAAATTAATTACAAGTTCTAGTTAAGAGCTAATAAACTATTTGTACAATATGTCACTGTTTGTCACCTGAAAGTCTGCAGGACACTGTCCACATACCTGCAGTGCTACGTCTAAGAAAACCTTGGTTTAAGGCAGGAGCGAGCAAAACATAGCCCACAACCTACTTTTGATCAGCAGGTACAATGAGGTGCTCTAGAATCCCGACAGGTCAGGATTGAGTCTCTCTTTAGCTGTTAAGCAGAGAAAACCCTCCTTATTTCTCACCAGTAATCAGAAATAAGGACCATGTACATGATTTAATTTTTAAATATCTTGCTCTTTAACTCTTGTGATCTGTGCTTTGTAGGGCTGAAACTTTGCATTGGGCCTTACTTATAAACAAAAATGTACAGAAGTTATCTGTGCTTTGTAAACTTAAGGGTGGGGGGAAATGTTCAAGTCAACAAAAATGATGCAAATCTTCTTATGTTCACATGCATGCATATGTACAACCCTTAGACTCCCAGCATATCCCAGATAACTACCTTCAGGGTTAAAAAGATGAAGCACTTAAGTACATGTTCTTGTAAATTGTCTACTATCAGAATGAGATATGAAACATAAGTGAATCCTGCTAACCTTAATTTGCAATCAAGCAAAACAGAAGGGGAAACAGAGCTAAGGGGTGGGAAAGTAGATATCCTGATTAAGGAGTGAAAAACAATAAACAATGAGGCTGAGGGAAAGATTAGTTATTGAGCTGTTGCCGGGCTGGGGAATCAAACCAGAAAGCTGTAAATTTAGATATGGCAACATCCTTCTATGACCATGGGCAAATGTCTTGAATGTTCTTCTTCCGTTCTTCGTCTGGGGTAATGAAATTAATTTCTCTCTCAGGACTGCTCTATAGAATTAATCCATCTTTATGAAGTCACTTTGAAGGCAGAAAGCCCTGAAAGCATTATGGAGTTTAACTGATCCATTTTCAGAATATCTTATTGAGCCCCAAAACTCTTTTGATGCAGTTTATCACAAAGTAATTTTGGGGAGAACAACTACTTTTAAAACATTGCTATAAATCTGAACAGGTTTTAATACAGCTGTGCTGAATGTTCACACATTTCCAATTTCAACTGTTCACATATTTCAGGTTTCAGTGTTTTCAGTTGGGCCACAATACTTCTGGGTGAGGGAAAGTCTTTCTCCCAGGAGCATGTGTAAAGTACTGCAGCCTTAATTAATGAGAAAAACTCTAAAGTCACGAGCAATGTTTACTTTTGTTTTTTCCATCTCATTGGCTGCCATTTGTTTCTCCATCTGCTGCTCTTTTGTTTCTTTTTAGGTCTATTAAGTTTACAGTGTATTTGTAAATTACATAATCCTGCCTTGCCTGCAGTGGTTTCAAGGCAGTGTACCTGGTTGTCCTCCTTCCCACTTTATCAGCCCTGTGAGGCAGAGAGTATGAGAAAGTCGTTGGTGTGACATCAGTGAGCAAATTTCATGGCTTCATGGGGACTTAAAACTGGATTGCTTGTGTTTCAAGCACTCTAACCACAACACCCACCTGGCTCCCAAGTACTCTGGCAGTCAGTTCTGTCAACATTGTAGCTTAGAAACAGTGAGGTGTTATTGTAAAGCAGAATCTCTCATTTCCAGTTTATGGAATACCTCTATTTCTGAGAGGTGCTCCCAACAGCTACTACAACTAAGGTTGCAACTGCACTGGAGCTTTTGGTGCAGGCTACTGCAGTCTAAATAGGGTCTCTTGAGGTTGAGGGGAGGAGTGATATTGACCTCAAGTGACCCTATTTCTGGTATCATGAAGTGGCTAAATATCAGCAAATTGAAGAGTTGTCCTGCTCCTCTTCAGAGGGGCAGGAGAAGTGGTTGGTTTTGTTGTTGTTGTTGTTTGTTTTTGTTGTTTGTTTGTTTTTGTTTTTTGCCTCTGCTAGAACATCACTGGTGCATTGGATCACTTAGATTAAATTTTAAAACATATTTTCCTTTGCTTTGTGCTTAGTACCAATTGACAGACTGCCCGCAGCCATGGTTTTGATTGGCACTTCACACAAATGAAAAATACCCACACACACACATTTTTAAAATTTAATCGAAGTGATTCAGCACATGAGGGATGACCTATCAGAGCCAAAAATTGCATTTCCCATGCCTCTCTGCAGAGAAGCAAGGGAAGTGTTCAATGTACCGATATCCATAAACAAGCCATTTCATAATACTGGAAATTGATACCAGAACGAGCCTTGGCAGCTTTGGCCCATTCCCAGCAATCACATGCACTGGAAACAGACTGAACTAGAGCACACCAACCCACACCAAAAAAAGTAGAAGCCCCTGACGGAGACTCAAAAAGTTGTGAGTAGGGGTGCTGTGGAGGCAAACTGGTCCACTCAAGCAATTACATTGTGTGGCCACTGGAAAAAAGAACAAACCAATCAACCCTAGCAGCACACCAAACAGTGGAACAAATGCCCAAGTGATCAAGGGCTTTACAGATAGGAGACTACCTAGGAGACCTGAGAAGTTTTTCTTCAAAAAAATTACTTTTCCAAGCTCTCACACTGTGTGTCTGCCCTAAAAGCTAAATTTAAAAGAGGAAGCTAAGAAGAATGATGGTAAGAGTTTACAGAGTTTGGAAAATTAATTTTTTATGTGTGATCAATCTCAACATGATTGTATTTCATAAAGGTTATTTGTAGATAAATTCTATTTGTTTTGATATTTTTATAAAGCAATTTTGTGTTTGTTTTTGTTTTCTTTAGAAAGGTTAAGTGCACACTAAAATCTAAATGATAAAAGGATTGGCAAAAAATCTAGATTGTTTCTCCTTCTTACAGTGGTATTACTGATTTCTGAATGATTACAGACTGTTCAGTTTGGGCTCACAGCTTGAATATTATCATCACTAATACTATCAAAGACTAATTAAAACATCCAGTGTGTTCCCCTTTTATTACACATATTGAAAATGTTGAAAGTGACTAAGTGTAATCCGCTTTCACTGCAGAAGATTCATGTCTTTGCATAAGGAAGAGGAGAAAGAGGACTTCCTTAGGTTTGACAGACTGTCTTTTACAAGCTCTGACCTGTGCTGACCTTCCTTTGACCAGAAGTTGCTATTCTTAGATTGCTGATATCATTTATATTTATTTATTAATTTAAAGTATTTTAACTCCCCTTTGTCCTTAAAAATGAACGAAGGTGGATTACATCAGTAAAAGACAATATTTAAAAGCTTAAAAACAGTAAGTATGCAAATATTTTAAAATAATCACACAAATGCCACACAAAAATGGGAAACAAAACCAACACCAAAAACAGATTCAAAGCAACAAGGCACAACAATCCATTTAAAAACCTCCCTCAGAAAGACAGTCACAGAGGGAAAACCTGCCTGAAGAGAAAGGTCTTTGCTTGTGGAAGGACAGCAAAGATGGGGGCCAGTCTGGTCTACAGTGGGAGGGAGTTCCAGAGTCTAGAAGCAGTGACAGAAAAGGCCCTCCCCCATTTCCCCAGCAAATGCTCCTGTGAAGGTGATGGGACTGAGGAAAAGGCCTCCCCTGCTTATCTTAACACCTGAGTAGGCTCCTCCAAGGAGGAAACTTCTTCCCTTTGCTCCTGAGACATGAATGAGGCTACCGTGGCACCTGACATCTCCAACTTAAGATAGAACCACCTTTCACATTTCCTACCATAAGTGCATTTTTCTAAGAAACATTCTTATTTTCTTCAGAAGGCATTCCTTTTCAAAGAGGGAAATATGCTCAAGTAATCATTCTGAGTTTCAAAGGACCAAATCAACAACTTCACCTTGCTCTTGTACCTCAGTATGGACAGAAAAATAGATCATGTGTTTAATATCCAAATTCACCCTCTTTGAACTATCCCTGTACACTGACTGAGCAAAGCAAGCCAGAGTTCAGAAGCTGAGCCAATAATTATTTTACTTGCAATGCATCTAACTTTAGCTTCACTCCTAACAAATTATGTTTTAATTTAGTGAGATAGATCCTGTTCTGTAAGCACAGTCTACCATTCTGTGAAGGTCTCAGCATGCCTGTTTGTTTTTAAATGGGAATTAAAATGTTAGCTATTTAGTGGACTATAGAAGTTATTCTACAACCATAAAAAATGTTTTCAGTGTTTCTGATATAAGGCAAATTAAACAGATGATTTTGGCATATGGAAAAATCACAACCCATTGCTCATCCAAGATAAATCGGTGCCTCAACAGCTGGGTCTGAAGATTGATGAATGGTCCCCTGCCTTATCATAGGGCCAAAGGAGTTATTGATTTTGACACATGCAAAATTGCAGCCCAGTGGTAATGTAAAGATTAAAACTAGTGTCTCACAGTTGGCACGGAAGATTGATTCATGGTTCCCTGCTTCACCATTGGTACAGAAGAACCTATTGGCATAGCTCTGTAAGTTACTCTGTAAGTAAGAGATCTCATTTGGAGGGATGGTGATTACAAACAACATCCCGGTGTCATACATCCTTTGAGAAAAAAATCCCAAAAATCCCAAAACAATATCTATTGAGAGCTATTTACAGTATTTCTCCACCAACATAATAACAGGGAATCAGCAAATTATTATCCAATAACTGATTGCATTAGGGCTTATACAATTTCAGCCGTCCTTCCCTGATGTCTCATGCCAGTTGACATAGCTGCATAAATGATTCAGGGTCAAGTCCTCTCAACTGACCTGTCCCTCCTTTAGTGCTGGTCACAGTGTCAGTCCAGTCGTTTGTGGCTCCTTGCACTCTTCCAGGTGGAGCGCCTTTAAACAGTCCAGGACCCAGTCATCCAGTGGAGTGTCACGTTCCAAGACCACAAAGCCAACACAATTCTCCATACTAAGATCCCTATGTTCCCACTCATCTATCCAATCCTGTGGGTCACTCTCCTCCACACCCAGTCCTCCAACTGCCCCCAACTTCTCCTCTGGTCTCCTTATATCTCCTGTTTGGCAGGAGGCTTCTTTGGCAGACTTCTTCCCACGTGCCGCCTTCTCCCTCTTTTTGTTTCCCTCCCACCTCCTGCCTCTGGTATATCATCCACTCCCAGATAGTGTCCCGGGGGGGGGGACACTATCCAACTTGTGCCCACCACATAACCTTGGGAGGGATCCTGAGAGGGCCAATAGGAAATGGAGCAGACCCTCCATGAATGCCTCTGCTCACCCACTCACAAAGTGGCTTTCTACATCTCTTTCCATAAGATAGCTATTTTGTACAAAGCTAGTTGCATGGCTTTGGTTAGAAAATAGAGACCTAAATCCATCATCACACTGATGCTGTACCACTAGTGTGACTAAAGTACCTTTCCCTATCCTCAGGATTTCTAAGCTGTGTAGGGCAGGCTTTTGGGGTGCATAGGAGATTGTAGTGGGAGGAAGACTGTTCCTTCCAGCTTCTACTGGATTCTACTCTCACCACTAGAGTTCCGCCAAGGAATGACTATAAGAGCACCTAGAACCTTCCAATTGAAATCAATTTGATTTAAAAGTAATTAACATGAGCTTTATTTGGCCATCATTTTACCAATCATTTCATCAATTATTACTGAACTGCATTATTGCTAGAGATAATGCATTAACATTATTGTGACAAATATTTTGTTGCAATGACATTTTTAAAAGAGGGGCAGTCAAACATATTTCAGCATTTCACTGGCAAAAATTTTATTAGGTCAAAGACTTCACTAATAATTTTAGTAAATAAAATTTACATTTAAAACCTAATTCATGTCGTAAATAACAATGGACTGAAGCAGCATTTACATTTATATCTACAGATGGGCACAAACCAGAAAAATGAAAAATTGGGGTGGTTCATGGCTACCCACAAACTACCGCCGAACCCCAGAGAAATGAACTGGTTCATGGTTCGTTTTTTCCAGTTCGTACCTGGGAGGGAGGGGAACCGAACACCTCCCTTCCCTCCTGCTGCCTGGCCACCTCCTTTCCACTGCCCCTGTCACCTCCCTGCCTGGTCCTGCTGCCTCCTCCTCTTCCTCCTTTGCTGCCACCATCTTCAGAGACAGCAGGCCCAGCTTCCAGAAGCCGGGCTGCTGTCTCTGCACATGTGCCAGCCTATCAGCTGAGAGGCGTGCACATGAACAGAGACAGCAGGCCAGGCTCCTGGATGGGAAGCCAGGACACTGTCTCTGCAGATGGCAGTGGCAGTGAAGGAGGAGAAAAATTAAGCGCCAGGTGGAAAAAAGTTTGTTTCGTTTCAGCCAAGCCACTTGCACAAACCATATCACAAACCAGGCCAGTTCATGGTTTTGTTTGGTTCACAGTTTGGTTCGTGTCCATCTCTACTTACATTGTTAAATGCACAATCAGCCAAGAATGTCTAATGTCTTAAAAGACCAACATGTGCAACAAAAATAAAAACAAATGTGTTTTGGCACCTTTAATACTAATAGATGTACTACAACTTGTTTATTTTTATTTTTGTTATATATGCTGAAATAGACAAACACAGTTACTTTTTGAAAACTACTTTTTAAAAAAGCAAAGTGCTGCTTATATACCACCCCATAGTGCTTAAAGCACTCTCTGGCTGATTTACAATTTAATCATGCAGGTACACATTACCCTCACCCAGCGAGCTGGGTACTAAATTTACTGACCTTGGAAGGATGGAAGAATGAGTCAGCTTTGAGCTGGCTACCTAAATACCTTGGGATCAACGTACCCTCTAATTTTCATCCCCACTGGGCAAGGCTTCGTCTCTCTCATGCATGACTCTGCCCCTGTGTGCGCATGTGACTCCACGTGCTGGGTTCCGTTACGACTGGAACCTAATGCTATTGCCGTGCAGAAGAGGAAGACAGCTGCGCGGAGGGAAGCGGAGCTGTGCACATACACACATGCACCCACCTTAGTGGGAACCTTGCTTGGGATCAAACTCAAGTTGTGAGCAGAGTCTTAACTGCAGTACTCCAGCTTAACCACTGTGCCACGAGGCTCTCTTTCTCCTAGCTTGAAAGAAAAAGTTTACAAAACTTTTTTTGTAAACCATGAAAAAAGTTTACCACCAGGAACAGTTATTTTGTGGCACTACACAAGATTTAGGATGGTGAGTTATGTTGTCAAAAAAATTAACTTTTTCAACCTCTGAGCAGGATCATTTGTTAGCTTCTAAATATATATCTTGCCATTTGATCCCAATGCACATCCTTCCACATCTTTCACCCAAGTGCATCACTGCCAACCCTATCCCGACATCTAAACTCCTCCAGGCACTTTGATCTCCCTGTTCTGTATCATCTAATCTTCCTTTCAAACTACATTTTTACTCCCCAGACCTCCCACATTAGTAATTTTTTTTATTCCTGGAAACATAAATAGCCTCCTTTTCTACTGGGATCACAGACTTTCTCCATAACCTTTTTTTCCTCCTTGGCAACAAACACTGGGGAAGAGCATTGGCAACTCAGTTCTTCAATCAATTAAGGCATCACTGAAGATATTTCACTTACTTATATGGAATATGACACAGAAGTCATGGGGCACAATAGGCTTATGTTTGACAGCCTTGCTGTCAGCTCTGACACAATAAAAACCCATATGGCATATTCTGGTCAGATGGCATGTTTTGGTCAGAATTTTACCAAAATAGATAACTAAGATAGATAACTTAGCTAGATAACTAAGACTCATATTCAAGTATCAAGAGGGATGTACAAGTCAACCAAGGCTGACTTGGTTGGCACTCCTGTCAATGCTGTGGTGGATGGCTGGTATACCGCCGCCACCAGGGCAGTCGACATGATCGCATGTAAACGCCCTCTCCGCCACCAAGCCCGACCAGTCTCCTGGTTTAACCAGCAGCTGAGGGCCATGAAGCGTAATCGGAGAAGGCTAGAGAGCATTTGGAGAAGGGCCCCAACGGAAATTAATCTAAAAACCACCAGGATCACGTCTAACCTTTACCTAGCTAGGGTAAAGGTTGCTAGAAGAGCATTCTTCACTGACCAGATAAGCGAAGCTCACAACCAGCAGGAGGAACTTTTCCATATAGTACACGATCTATCTGGATTTGGCCACAGTGATAGGCCTCCCTCTAATATTTCCTGTGACCAATTTGCGGCATTTTTAAAATCTAAAGTGGAGGCCATCCACCGGGACCTTGATCCCTTTTTACAGACAGTAGATCGAGCTGAGATGTCCAGTGCATCGTCTTGCTCGGTGAGGTTAACTTGCTTTCAACCTGTGATGTTCAATGAGGTGGACAGGGTGCTTGCACGCTGTCGTGCCACCACTTCCTCTTTAGACCCTTGTCCAGCCTGGCTCATCAAAGCAGCCAAACCAGTAACAACAGAATGGGCCACTGCAATAATTGATGGCTCTCTCCAGGAGGGCATGGTTCCCCCTGCCCTCAAGGAGACACTAATTAGGCCCATTCAAAAGAAACCTAATTTGGCGGCAGATGAAATTGGGAATTATATGCCCGTTGCCAATGTTTCTTTCTTGAGCAAAGTGGTCAAGAGGATGGTGGCCAATCAGCTCTAGGCCCTCCTGGAGGAAACTGATGCCCTTGATCCATTCCAGTTGGGCTTCAGGCTGTGCCATGGTATAGAAACAGCATTGGTCGCCCTGCAGGATGACCTCTTGAGGGAGGCCGACAGGGGCAATATGTCCTTGTTGGTCCTCCTGGATATCTCAGCGGCCTTTGATACCATCGACCACAGTATCCTCCTGGGGAGGCTCTCCGAGTTGGAAATCGGTGGCCTCGCTTTGGCGTGGCTCCGTTCCTTCTTGGAGGACCGTCCCCAGAGAGTGCAGCTTGGCGAAATGACTTCTACCCTGTGGATCCTCGATTGTGGGGTTCCACAGGGGTCGATCATCTCACCAATGCTATTTAATATCTATATGAGGCCGCTGGGTGAGGTCATCCGGAGTTGTGGGGCCCGGTGTCATCAGTACGCTGATGACACCCAGCTCTACCTCTCCTTTTGTCCAACTGCAGTGGATGCTGCTCCGACCCTTGAACACTGCTTGGGGAATGTTCTGGAGTGGATGAGGGCAAATGGACTGAGGTTGAATCCGGACAAGATGGAAATCTTGCGCGTGGAAGGCCCTGGCATCAGTGGGTTGGGAAACTCCCTCTCCTTTGGGGGAGTGACTCTTCCCACGAAGAGTGAGGTTCGCAGCTTGGGCATCTGCCTGGACCCGGATCTCAACATGGAAACCCAGGTGGCATCTGTGGTCCGGGCAGCCCATTTCCATCTTCAGAGGATTGCCCAGCTGCATCCCTATCTAGACGTGGGGGCACTCACGACGCTGATTTATGCACTCGTAATCTCAAGAATAGACTGCTGCAGTGCTCTCTACGTGGCGCTACCCTTGAGGTTGATGCGGAGACTTGAACTGGTCCAAAATTCAGCGGCCAGATTAATAACTGGGGTGAAGAAATTCCAGCACATCTCCCCCACTCTGGCCGCCCTTCATTGGCTACCGGTTCGTTTCCACATCAACTTCAAGGTTATGATGATAACATTCAAAGCCCTAAACGGTTTAGGTCCTCAGTACCTATCAGAATGCCTGCTCCCAGCCAGATCTGTCTGTAATACCCATTCTTCACAGGCAGGGTGGTTGAGGACCTTGACCCCGAAGGAGGCCTGGAGGGAAAGAACAAGAAACCGGGCATTCTCGGTGGTCACCCCTCGCCTATGGAACAACCTGCCCATTGAGATCCGCCTGGCACCCTCGCTGGATGGGTTTAAACGAGCATTGAAGACTTGGCTCTTCCATCAGGCTTTCCCAGAGCATTAAGATCTCGGCCTCCCTTTTACCATCCTTTTTGTCATCCTCTCCATCACCCTTTTTACCACCTTTATTGCCGTCTGTTTTAATTTACCCTATTTGGCTTGTATTAATTTATTTTTATAGTGTTTTAATATTGTTGTTTATACTGTTGTTAGCCTCCCAGAGTGGCCTGTTTGCCAGATGGTGCGGGGTACAAATTCAATAAATAAATGAATAAATAAGAGCAAATGTTTCTTAGCTTTCTGAGACTCCTCAACTGCTGCTTATCTTCCTCTAATGCTGTTGGGTGGTTTGGTCAAAGCTGTCGGGAGCTTTGACTTCTTGTCATAAATAAAAACAGCATGTACATACATATACATATGCATAGACACACACACACATGCAACCCATTTCCTAAATCCTTGTTTATGACTTTGTAAAATTTGCAGAACAGATTGGGAGTTTTGCAGGGGCACTGCTCTTGAGGTTTATGTGATAAATTTAAAAGTGTATGTGGAACATACTCATACACCTTTTTAGACCCCAGTCATTCTTTGAGCCATATCCATAAAAATGTGTGTATGTGTGTCTTATCTGAGCACACACACACACTTCACAAGATGTGTACATTGAGACATTTTGTTGTCTGGGGCAAAGGTCAAGATAGCACCTTCCCTATTTTTATGTACAAAGCCTAGCTTAACTTACAGTTGAATCTTACTGAAGCAACAATGTCCTCCACTGAGGGGGCATCAAGTAGTTAAAGAGATGCTGGGCAGAATGCCCTTATTTCTTCATTCCATCACTTTAGTGCCACTCCATAGCATCTGCCACCTGAGCCAGCTACCTCACTCTGCATAATGGTGTGACTGGCCCTGCGGAGGTAGTATGAAGCAAAGCCCGTTTCTAGGTCCACTGGCTTTTTATCTTTCTGTGGTCTGTCCTAAGTGAAATTGTGACCCAGTTCTAAAATCTGGGAGACTTTCAAAAATAGTTTGTGAAGCAGGACTGGGGAAGGTGGTAGTCATTTAAGGAAGGGGAAGAATAATCTCAAGACATCCATATAAACCTATCTATATGCATGAAAGGGATAGCCAGTGTGGTGTGGTGGGTAGAGTGACAGACTAAGACTCATGAATTCTGGTTTTGAATCCCCGTTCAGCCATGGAAAACTCATTGGAGGTGTGAAACTGGTGAAACCACTCCTTAAATATCTCACCTTGAAATCCCTATTAGGGTCACTATAAGTTGGTTCCAACTTGACAGCACATAACAACAACAACAGATGAACCAAGATGTTATCTGGATTGCACCCAAAAACTAAGTTTTGGGCAAACAGTAAATGTAGTTGGAACAGGCTATGCTATATTTTAGAAAGCCGTGTTTCCCCTCCCCTCTTGTGTGAGAATAATTATGTTATACTCAGAAGTAATAAATTACAATAAATATCGTGTGCCTTTGAATAACATCAATGTTATGTCAGCAAAAAGAAAACAAAACAATTATATTTACCAAGTAAGCAGCCCAAACACAATCAAACACAGCATGTCCTTAGTTAAAGTGTCTGGCTGACTAGTAGCAGGACTCGGTGTGCTTAGTTTTGCACTGACAGGGGTAAAGTAGGTCATCAAGGAAAGGAGTCTGTTTAATGCCCTTGTTGCTCCCATAATCGTAAGCTGGGAGAGCCATCTAGTTCAGTGCAGGGAACATAGGGCTAGGCTATCCTGAGAAGATGTCTTTCCAGTTTCAGTTTAAAGAACCCAGCAGTAGTTAACCATCATGACTAGTAACCTTTAAAAGCCTTATCCTCCATGCAAGGATGCAGACAGGTTGGAATGGGTTGAAGAAGGCAATGAAAATATTTGATGATATGGAAAATAAGTCTAGTAAGGAAGGGTTATATGAAGTATGCATGTTAGCATGAAGAAGGGAAGGGAAGGGAAGGATGAGCCTTTTGTATTTGAACAGAAGGCTCTCTTTTGTGTAATTCCTTTTCTCTAAAACACAAATGATTCATGTTTATGAAAGAGGTGTACATGAAAAATTAATGTTTCTTCCAAGTTCCCTCTTTTTTGTATAACCTTTTGGTGTCCTTTTGTCTATCAAATTGCCCAGGAATTGTTTCATCCAATAGCAAATAGATGTCAGCAATCAATCAAGTCATCCATGAGGGAAAGCAGCAGGAATTTTGAATCTGCAAAAGAACTTCAAACTCAATACAAACACTGTTTGCTTCAGTACTTGCTTATAGGTTTACCATGTGCTGAACAACTTTTGCCCTCCTTCTTTGATCCTTTATCTTCTTTATATTTCTTCTTGATTTTGGCAGTATTCCCCCCCCCCCATTTCTTTGGATTATTTTTTCTGCTGCCAGGCAGCCTGTCCTTGGGATTATTTTTTGGATTTTCCCCCCAACTGATGTCTTTGGAGATTGTATTCCCTGGTTGCTTTGTGTGTGTGTGTGTATGTGCATGTTTCCTTCCCTTTCTTGAATTATTTTTGCTGCTGCCTGATGGACTCAGAGAAGACAGTTATCAAGTGATAGAAGGCAATGAAATATCCCCATATTTAAGTAGTTTTGGGTGGATGGGACTTTGCTTGGTGGTGGTGGGGTTTTGTTTGTTTTTTGGTTTTGGTCTTTAGTTATTTGCTTGCTTTTCTTGCATTTTTGGATAAAGAACTGTGGGTTTTTTTTAAAGTTTGCTGTTTTCCCCCTTCTGTGTGGGGCTAAGGTTTGCTTTCCCTGTTTGATTGATTTTTTAAAAAAACAAAAAAGTATTTAGTTAATTTACTGTGTTTCCTGTTAAAGGTGTATATTTTTGTAGGAGCTGTTTCGCTTGCTTCTTTGGAAGTGTTAGTCAGGGGTGGTAGAATGCAATAATATAAACTAGCACCTTTATATGTCTGGTGATTATTGATTTTTCCTTTTTACATACTGTTGCCTACTTTTGAAGTAGATTGATTCTCTGTTACTTTGTCTCTTCTTCTTCTTCTTCTTTTTTGGAAGTAGTTTTTAAGGGTACTTTGGGGTTTCAGAGTGCCAGAAAACACAAATTGGGAAACAGGAAAAGGAAAACAAAAGAGGCACATGCCCTAGAAGAACCTGAAACAAAAGAGATAACAAAAAAATCACCATGCAGATCCACAGAAGAGAAGAGAGGAGAGGAGAGGAGAAGAGAAGAGGAGCTCTCCAAATAAAATTTATCCAATTTCTTAAGTTAGGTCACATAGAATAAGACAAAGATTTATTGACAAGTGTTGTCCATAACTTGATCCCATGGGCTTAAGTTACAGGAAGGCAAATATCAGTTGACCATGAGAAAAAGCTTCTTAACACTCTCCTAAAATAGTTCAACAAAGAAACCAATGGCTTTGATGTGGGTGACCATCTTTGTTACCTGCATTAGAAGAATTATGCCTCTGAATACCTGTAGTCAAAGAACATGATTGAGAATATGCTGCTGGCCTTCCGTTTGGCTTATGGGCTTCTCACAATAGCCACCGTCACTTGGGCTTTATATCTTTTTGCAACCAGGAAGTACATGAAGGGAAGTGTATATAATTGAATATGTGTGAGGAGCCTGGTGGAGGAGGAACAAAGCACTGATTCCTCTTTTACATCCAGGAAAGATGCCACATGGGGTGTCAGACGACAGATGTTCCTTCTTCCATGTCCAGCACATAAATGCAATGACCTACTATAGGAGGAGCAAAGTTCTCCATTGTTCTTCTGTCAGCCTGGACAGCATAATACACATTCCTGCAAGCTAGTAAACATTTTCCAGGCTAGTAACTTTTGTTGGCTTATTTAAAAGGCCACATTACCAGCACAAATCTGTTCTTATATCCTGAGATGTGAATCGGGTGCAAACGTACATACTAGCACATTTATGAGCAGCAATAGCATTCTTTTTCAGTTGTCTCTGAACGGAATGCACATCTGGAGTTCCATGTCAGATAATGGCATGGTCATGAGAAAAGCCCCTTTTCCAGGAAGCAACGGCTGCTGAAATTTCCTCTTACAAAAATACAGGGGTTAGGGTTGTGTTTCATGAGGCCACTTTGTTAGGAGGGGCTCATGTCCAGATTCTGATTCCTTAAAATATCAATGGGTGCCTGCATATCTCACATCCTGTGGAGCTCTTGTTATTGCACAGAGATGTAATTGGAAATCTACTGTGCAGAATGACCCTAATCATAATACTTATAGCTAACTCAGATCCCATAGATTTACTTGGCTTCTCATCTTCATTTTCACAGACACCTTACGTGAGCTTACAGTGAAATTTCTTTCCCAACCACCAGCCCACCCCATATCTGTAGACAAGTAACTGCCAGTCCAGAAGCTACCTCTGGTACCCAACCTGCAGTCCTAGGCACGTTACTCAGGGAGTAAGCACTGTTGGAACTCTATAGCACTTAATTAACCTGAGAGCCAAAAGAAAAACGTTTTCAAAAACAGGAGCGCCCTGTGGATCCAAAGCATTGCTACAGGAATCAGGTAGTAAACAAACAGCATTTAATAGTTCTTAACACTATGGACCTTTCCAAGCAAGAGTTACTTAGTTTAATAAATGGAAAACGAATATTGATTGTAGACAATCTAAACATTTTCTTATTGAGCTCTTCTGTCGCACACAGTTTCTAGTATACACACTGCAATGTTTTGTCAATAGGAAAATAAATTTCTTCCCCTATAATTAACACATCAATTCTTCTAATAAATGCTGTGTGGAATGTAAATATGCAGGTGTCATCACTGGTAATGTGTAACAGAATTACTAATTTCTTTCACCTTTGCTTTTAAAAACATATTCTCTGCAAACATAACAATTACCTTAAGAAGATATCTGCTATATCATTCAAGAACAAGTGGATTTAAGTGACTTCTCTAATTTAAGGGAGCAGGGGTTTTGGACGAGAAAGAATTTCATGCTAAAGGATATGCCTATATCTGTGCATGCATATTTGTGTACACATGTGCATATGGTGCACTGAACCTCTACGTTTACTCCTTTCCTTCAAATTGTTACCCCCTGCAACTTTCAAATGGTTGAATGATAAATAAAATAACAAATGAGAGAGAACTAGACATAATTAGTGCATAAGTAGCAGAGGAGTTTCCCTCAAAAGGGAAAAGAGAGCAGTTTATTCTGGCATGAGCTTGCCTCATGCTGCATGTTGCTCATTAGCTAGCACCTGTTTAGTGATTGATCATTGAGAGGTAAACATAAGCTTCATTTAGAATTCTAATTTTTGAGGCATGGAACTTGGAAGGAATTTGAGGCTTGGAGGAAAAACATAATTGCAGAAATACAGATTTCTCATAATGTGTAATTCATCCTCCAATTTTAACACAAAGTGACAAACACTGGGAGGTAAAAAAAGAATGCAGTGTTATATGTCTGTCCAATCTGTTCCATCTCTGTGAGGGAAAGCTAAAAGGCATGTTGGGTTGGCTTTTTTTTTTTAGCTCAGGAAAAAAGTTAACTAAGGACAGAGAGGGAGCATAATATAAGTGTACACAATTACAAGGGCTGCTCTCAGCCCAGCCCAACCCTGCTCCTTCCTTGAACTTTTGTTCCCCAACAAAGGGGAACAAAAAAAATATTATGTGCCCTTCACAGGCTTCTTGACGTGCTTCTTTTCTTCCTTTTTCCACAAGGGTAAGCCCACAGGGGCAGTCATCTGCTTTTCCATATAATGTCACTTGGAATCCAGCACTCCAATGCTGGAGGCATTCAAGAGAACATCGGACAACCATCTGTCAGATCTGCTTTGTTTTGGATTCCTGCACTGAGCAGGGGGTTGGACTCAATGACCTTATAGGCCCCTTCCAATTCTATGATTTATTCTACACTGTCATATAACAGTGTTACCAGTGCTGTTCTGGGGAGAGATGTTTAAATAGCAACCTTGTGTGAAAATTAAAAGAAAGCAAGAAGTGGATTTTTTTTAAAAAAAAAATCTGCCGCTGAACATTCACTCTCTGTACTGAATTTTGCTCATTCACTCCCGACCTTTGAGAAAGGCTCTCTACCCACTAACACAAAACAACAACAAAAACCACTCCCACTGTAGCATCAAATGTTTCCCTGACATAATGTTTCAATCAGGCCTTCAAATTGTGTGTCATTTGGAGAAAGTGAATGTTGTTATTATGTCCCATCGGAACTGATTTATAGTGTCCCTAATGGGGTTTCCAAGGCAAGTAAGATATTTAAGGAGTGGTTTTACCACTTCCACACAACCAGTGAGTTTCCATGGCTGAGTGAGGATTCAAATGCGAGCCTCCTGAATCCTGGTCTGACATTCTATCCATTACACTTCTGGCACATGAGATCACTCATTTAAATTAATTGAATAAAGTGATACAGAATTAAGATGTTGGGAAAGTTACATTTTTGAACCAGAACTCCCAGATTCTGAGTGTTGAAGTGATACCCCCGCACCCAGGCACCCTGGGGGAAAAAATGCCTTTGAAAACTTGTTCTTAGAAGACATTTGGGCAAGACTTTTGCTTATTTGAGTTTCTGGGAACTGTCATCCAAAAAAAGTACCTTCACCAAGCTCTGGAATTAATAGGTGGAATTCACTGATACACAATTTAGTCATCGCTACTGTTTTAGATGGCTTTTTAAAAAACATTGCAGAGATTCACACAAGATTGGTTGCATCCCTATTACGAGCCATGAGAACATGCCCCTGAATATATCAGTTGCTGGGGAGCAAACACTGAGGAAGAGGATATTTCCATTCCCAGCTTTATGGAAACATCTGTCTTGGCCACTCCTGGAAACAGGATAGTGGCCCAGAGACTCCTTTTGCCCAATCCAGAAGGTCTTTTATCCAGTTCTTGTGTTTCTATGCTAGAAGGTTTGTATGTATTTTGTACGTTGTAGAACCATCTGAGAACTTAAAGCCTGTAGATGTAAATTCTCAGAAGAGCAGTAACGAAGTCCTGCCTACATACCACATAAGAACACCTCTGCACAAGTGTTTTTAAGGAAATCAAGTGCACACCCAAAGCATATCCCTGGCCCTCAGCCTACATACTCCAAATAATACATCTAGCCCATGTACAATGATTGTACCTCTCTCTTTCTCTGTAAACATGTTGTTTCTAGTTCAGTCTTCTGGGGCTACTAGATTATTGTGGCAGTTCCCATACTGATGTAGTCTCTAAGGCTGCAGTCGTATACTAACTTACCTGGGAACAAGCCCCCTTGTTGTCATGGGACTGAGTATTCACATACAGGATTATGCTGTCAATCTCTCAGTTGGTTAGTTTCTTATCTTGTCTCCTGTCAATATCTCAATATATCACTTCCAAGAATAGTAATATCCTTGTATCTCTCAAGTGGCATTATTACATAAAAACATCATTGAGAATTAAGGCAAGACTGGGGAAAATCATTTATGAAGGTGCCTAAATCTACAGTCAAAGCTAATATTTATTTAAAGCATATAATTCAGAGTGAGTAATTTTAGCTGCTGTTTCTTAATAGGCTGTTTTAAAATAAATACTATGTGATTTACAGTATATGTAATCATCAAAACTTTGACAGTAACATATTGGATGCACATTTTATTGGTTTTATTAATTGTATTTGACTATGCTCTACTATCCAAGCATCCCCATTTTACAGGATATGATTCTCTTGGTTACCTCCTCACATTCTCCATTTTCATTTCATTTTACTTTGGGCAAAATCCCGTTGTGTAACTTTGTGTGGTGTAACCCAGATTGGGCGCTGGAATTCATGTGATCTAATTTTATGACCAAAATTTTCAAGAATATCTGGGGCTAGACAATCACTTGGAAAACCAACAGAGTTTATATAACTGTACAGCAGTAATATTTATAGAATCTTTCTGTTACAGTGATGCAAATTCTGTAATTTTCAGAGGAGGTCCCTGTACTGAGGGCAAAAATATTACTTTTAGCAACCACATTTCTCCTGGTTTACCCTAGAGTAAACCCAGGGGATCTAATCTAGGTGTAGACTGTGGCATGGGGGCTTTAACTTTTCTCCCCCTGTCATGGCCCAACACAGATCAGACCTACTACATTTACAATTTGTATTACAAAATAGTGTTAATTAATGTATCACTATTTAGAAATATAAATTGTACAGTAAAGGCAATAAGCTGAGCCCCTATGTAGGATTTGTTTTAGCTTGGGCTCCTATACTTACTCTAAAGTAGAACATGGGGAACTCAGGGTAAAAGCAACCAACACTTTAGTCATAGCTAGGAGCTATGACTAAAGTGTTGGTTGCTTTTGCCCTGAGTTCGCTTTGCAATGCCATATTAATAAGACTTGTTTTTGCTTGAGAAATGTTCAGTTCTGTTCAAGCTTGCAAAACAATCAAACCTGAGGCTAGTATCCTCTTGAGCTACTGTTAAGCAGAGAGTCCTGCCAGTGTACTAAAACATGATTGAGCTGTTTGGGCAAGTGTTGCCATTACACACGTAGAAGACATATTTTCTTCATGGAGATCACTCTTTGTTCTATGGCAGCACTCGCCCAACCAGTGCAATCCAGTGTTACTACACAGGAAAGACTTGCTGCTTTACAGTAGCTCAATTCAGTTCTTCAAAACACCTCAGTTTTATGATTGTGGGATACTGGGCTTCTGTATCCATAATTTAAAATGCCAGGAAATTGTTGGATATTACTGCACAGTATCATGCCTGCATTGCTAGCAGGAAAAAAGGATGCCAAGCTTTACATAAGAAAAGGCAGCCTGAATGTTTACATCTCCAATGGCAGCAGTCAAGATGGTCTACAGCAGAGGTCCTCAACCTTTTTTGTAATGCAGATTGGCGGAGCCTCTGAGGGAGGTGGGGCGGCCCCTCGCGCTCGCGCTCTCCGATGCACGCGCAAAGTGGTTGTTCCCCACCGCTTTGCACATGTGCAGGAGCGCCTGCCCATTTGTGCGCCCACCCCACCTCTGCACGTGGGCGCATGCTTGAAGGGGTGAGGGAGTGCGTGCCACCGGCGGCGGTGGCGGAAGCCTGGGAGTCTGAGCATGGCCGGGGGGCTCCCTCTGGCCGCTTGCCTCCCGACGGGCTCCAACGAGGCCGGGTCGGCGCTCCTCGCCGCCCTCCGTGGGAAATTCAAATGCAGCCACTGGTGCCGGTTCCGGAGCTGGAGGCACCAGCGGCCTCGTTGGAGCCCCGGCCTCGTTGGAGCCCACCAGGAGGCGAGCAGCTGGAGCACCCGGCCATGCTCTGCCTCCCGGCTCTTGGCCACCCCCATTGCCCCCGTCACCACCGCCGCCATCGGGAGGCCAGCAGCCGGAGCACCCGGCCATGCTCTGCCTCCCGGCTCTTGGTCACCCCCGTTGCCCCCGTAGCCGTCGCCGCTGCTGGGAGGCCAGCAGCCGGAGCACCTGGCCATGCTCAGCCTCCCGGCTCTGGGTCACTCCCGTCGCCGCCGCCGGGCCACGAAGACAGACCTCCCGCCCCCCCCCACATGCACTCCCCTCCACACAGCTGCTTTGCGCACGCAGGGCATGCGTGAAGGGGTGAGGGAGCACTCACGCCGGCGCTGACACATGCGTGCATGCGCAAAGCAGCTGTGGGGAGGGGAGTGCGTGCCGGGGGGGGAGGAGGTCTGTCTTCGCGGCCCGGTCGGGTTCAAGCCATGGACCGGCAATGGGCCGCGGACTGGGGGTTGACGACCTCTGGTCTACAGGATACTCTCTTGTGCTCACTACCACCAAGCAAGGGAAAAACCCAGACACTGACTTTTTTTTTCACCAGTTAACTTCTCACCCAAACAGAGCAATTGCCAGGGCTCTTTTCAACAAGTGTGAATGGTGAAATTTCTTGTCTTAATAAGCCTCTGAGAGCCACTGTGGTGCACTGAATAGAGTGCCTCATCATGGAAACTCATGGGGAAGGGGTGGAGTTGCAATGGTAAAACCACTCCTTGAACATCTTACATACCTAAGAAACCCTTTTAGAGTTGCTGATGGATAGAAAAACAACATGAAACCTTTAAAATATATAGAAGAACCACCTCTGCAGTCAGGTGTTTACCAATGCATACTATTTGTTTTGGAAATCTATCACTTTGAGTACAGTTAGTGTTGTGGAAAAGAATTAAATGTCTCATATAATTTCACTGGAAAAATAGCTCTTGATTTTACAGTTCTTTGACAATAGCTTCTGACAGCTAAAATTAGGTTAGCTTGATTCGAACAGATAATGAACCTCTCTCATTATCTGTTCATGTATAATCCCGTAAATATCAATTAGCCCTAATATATTACATTTACTAAAGAGCTGTTTCTTAATTCATGAATCTACAAACAATATCAGACCCACTATTCAGGTGTTTCCATGTAATTCTATTGCCAAGCAAACATTTAACATAATAACCTTTTGTTGTTGTTGTTTTATGTGGTTGATTATAATCAATTTATAAGCTTGATGGGGATATAATGTACCTGATCACCTAACTCCAGCTAGAAGATAAGGAGCATGCTTCAAGCTCTCCTTCCCTTCCAAATTCCACCCTTCCTCCCTATTTTACCACTGACTGTGGTTAGAAAATATTAACATATGTTAGTTTTGTCCTATGGTGATTACAATTTTGGATTACCTCTTCCTTAGTGCTTATCCTCAAGTTGCATAGGCATATTTCAAATAAAATGACCATAGTTTGAATCCATTTAGTAATTCCAAGAGTAAACCAATTGAATCAATGAGATTTACATAAATTTTGACTCATCCCTCAGCAGCTGATTCAACAAATCTGGTCTGATTGACACTAGGAATTTTATTTATTCATTCATTCGTTCATTCATTCATTCATTCATTCATTCATTCAACTTATATACTGCTCATCTAGCCTGTGGCCACTTTTGGCAGTTCACAATACAAAAATAACACAAACAAAATCATATAATACAACTAAATTATAAAATAAAATATAACAATTTCAAACAATATACAATGTATTCTAAAATACCTAAATATAAAATACATTATAAAATACCTAAACATTTAAAGTGGCGGTACTCAATAACATTATCAGCTGTTGACTTCGGTTTTGATGGTCTATGTGGATTACATGGTTTGAAAGGCCTGCCAGAATAACCAAGTTTTTAGTGTTATAATACTATTGTATATGAGTAGATAAAGAAATTTTAAAACTTCTACACCATTCAAAAAATTTACTTATGCTGGTTTAGATAGAAATTAGATAGCAATTTCTCCACACAGCACAATCTTCTGCAAGCCCCACTGGATATATTTTATTGTTGAGTTAAAGCAGTAGTTTTATGAATAATTTCTTATTTTTTTGTAATTATGCAGTAGTCCAAAATTTCTTGTTTCTTCTGTCTGTGAATAAAAAAAATTGAAAACTGAAAAGTCAATGTAAAGCTGACAAAACTCTCTATAAACACACAAATGCTTTATTATATATGAATAGCTACAAGGAGAAAGAGGACACATCCATGGATACACACAGACACCTTCCAGCTCTGCTTCTTCAGCTGATCCCTGCAAATGAACTTTGGACGGGAGGCAATTTCCCTGCCCAACTCTGAACTCTTTTAGCGCTTGACAGAAGAAACATATTATTTTTTATCAAATGCTGACTGAAGACAAGTCTTTCTGCTTGGGTCTAAGGGGCTCAAAATGTTTGTGTGTGTTTGTGTATGTGTGTGTGTTCTGTGCTGTCAGGTCAAAACTGAATTATAGTGACCCAAAAGGGCTTTCAAGGTGAGATATTTAAGGGGTAGTTCTGTCAGTTCCACTCTCTCAGTGTGTCTCCATGGCCAAGTGGGGATTTGAACACTGCACTGGGATGCAGTGGAGAGAGTGATGGACTAGGACTCTGGGGAACAGGGTTCAAATCCCAACTTAGCCATGGAAACTCACTGGGGAATGGAACTGATAAAACCACTCTCTAACTATCTCACTTACTTTAGAAACCCTGTTAGGATCGCTGTAAGTCAGTTCTGACTTGATGGCACAAGACACACAAACACAAGGGGCTCAAGCTTGGGGAAGGAGCTGGCAGGCTAGATGGTGACTCCTAGTTGGTTCCGTCCTTCTTTTGGTCCAAAGACTCTCCACATCTGCTGTGAAATGTTGTGAATATTATCACTTGATAATAAATTTTGCATTTAAACTTTTAAATTGTCTTTTACGGAGAGAGATCAATGCACTAGCAATGTGATACTCTGTGACACTGCTGCTTAGGCATATCCAAACAAACACTTGCCCAGCTGGGTTCTTGACTTTTATTGTTCAGTTAAATGTGACTTCAACATTTTTATTACTATCATTAAACAGTTGATGTGAGTACAGAAAGGACAGGACATTGCATTTCTCAAATGCTGTATAACAAAAGGTTCAGAATACTGACCTCTCTGGGAATTGCTGCTTAGTAAATATACTGATTTTAGATACATTAAATATACTCAGAATCATATTGTTACTTGTGTGGGCTCATTGAACACTGTGAGCATGTCTTTTTTCCTGGCTGCATATCAGCAGGTTTGAGAAGACCGTTGCTTGCTCCTGCATTGAAAACTCATGCTCCTTGTATCTGATGTTTTCAGTTATGACACTTAGCTAAAATATTGGCAGTTAACACAGGAGTAGCCTACAACATGCATATTTGTTAAACTCTTTGCCAGATGAGGGTCAATAAGACAGAAATGAATTTGGAACAACCAGAATAAAGGAGGTTTTTAATCTTTGCACAAACAATCCCCTATTTCAATCTGGGGTTTATTGTGATGGGGTGAGAATGAATTACTTAATTTCACACTTCAGCCATTTTTAATATGCTCACTGTGTCTCAGATTTATAAACATTACTATTATTAGTTATACTAACATCCCACACTACCTTTGAGACAGATGATTCTGGGAGGGGGATGGCCATCAAGATAACCAGAACCTGAGTAGATAATCTGATGTAAGATGAAAAAGATGCTTTCTCTGTTTAAGGATGAAAGGTCTGCCTGTGAAAGCATTGCCTCAGGCTAAATAACTTACTGCTACACATTTGTATAATTTACGTCAAAATATTGACTAGTTCTGAACTGAGGTTTATGAACATCTAAGTTAGAAAGTGTGTGGCTTTTTGTTAATTTGAGATTGTTAAATAAAGGTGGGCACACACCGAACTGCAAATCAGAAAAAAAAAAACACTGAGCTGGTTTGTGGTTCAGTTTGTAGTTTGGTTTATGCAACCTGTCTTGCTGAAACAAAACAAAGCACCAAACTTTTTTCCGCTCGACACTTTGTTTTGCTTCAGCAAAACAGATGCCCACCCACCCCCTTCCCACTGCCCTCCATTGTCTCCCTACCTGGTCCTGCTGCCACCACTACTGCCGGCACCATCTTTAGAAGCAGCAGCCTAACTTCCCTTGCAGGAGCCAGGCTTTCTGTCACTGCGCATGCACCTATCTATTAGCTGGAGGTCAGGTGTATGCACACAGGCAGAGCCCAGGCTCCTGGAAGGGAAGCTGGTCACTGCCTTCTGCACATGCTCCCACCTCCCAGCTGATCAGGGAAATCAGCTGGGGGTCATGCACCTGTGCACAGGCAGCACCCAGGCTCCTGGAAGGCCTCACCGCTGCTGCGCCCCTGCACTGTCAGCAGCAGCACGGTGGTGCTGAGGCAGCAGCACGACAGGAGAAGATAGCACCCTGTCTTTTTCCTTAAAAGGACCTAGTATATAAAATAAATTCAGGTTATAACCATTGATTCCCACCCCACCCCATGCATTTTGTGTTCCCAACTTGGAAATGTTGAAGAGGCATGAGCAAACTCTTCCAAAGAAAGGGTTAGAAATTGTCATTTGGTTAATGAACTGGCACAGCATAAGCAACAAGGCTGGTATCCTCTGCTGCAGCAGCTGCCTCCCGATGCCTTGAGTGGTCTTCTCAGATGAATAACTCTGTGTCCTCAAGTGGCAGGGTCTCATTCTGAAACTGCTTTTGAGGAATTCATCAGGGTTTCTTCCCTTTGGAGAGCAATGTGCTTGGATAACATGAAAGCCACCTAGCTTCAACTAAATTTCAGGTAATAAGAAGGTATTGTGCTGAGGTATACATCATTGCATAGGCACCCCGTGGTTATTTCATTCATCCGAACCACAGAGGGCAAAGGACAGCAAGCAAATGATACAGCAGAGCTTTTCAATGTGATTTCAGTGCACCACTGAGTTTTGGGGCGGGAGGGACTCAAGGAAATAAAGGAGGATTAAAAGGAATGAACATTCTTGAAGAGGAAAATGGATTGGTAAAGGCAGGAGAGAATTTTTTTCCTCCCAATTGACCTTCAGAAAATGACATCATGTTGCATAAAATATGGTTTAAAATATTTATAATTCTGTTGTTTTTCCAGTGATGATCTTTCAAACATAAAAAAGAAGTTACACAAGCAGGTTGAGAAATGTGGATGAGGAAACTTCCATATCAGAAGGGAAAAGTTCAGTGTTTTCCCTGACACTCTAATTTTCTATGTAAAGAGATTTCCCTCCCCAGAATTCAAACAGCAACCCCCTTCCCACACAATCTACACCCTGAAGGAGTGCAGTCAATGAAATACTTTCTCTCTCTGACTGTGAAAACAGTGTTGAGATGATGGTATGGTAGACTTTTTTCTCTCAATTAGAATGCTTTATCATCAATGTAGTATTAATAATACTGACTTGTTCAACTTAATGTTTGATCAACTTATATTTTAAAGAGGAAGGAATGTTTTCTGGCTAGAACAGGGAAAAGTTTGTTTGTTTTTTTACTACAACTCCCAGAATTCCTCTTATTTAAGTTATCCATGCCAGCATGTTTGCTCTCTCAGTTCTATCTTTTTTCAGATGGGGTGGCCAGAAGTGGTCACAGCATTCAAACTGTGGCCTCACCATTGGTTTATATAAAAGCATCATGGTACAGTGTGTTTCATTTTCAGCCTCTTTCATCATCATCATCTTTATCTTAGAACTGCAGGGCTGGAAGGGATTCTATGAATCATTGAGTCCAGCCCATGTCAAGGAGGCGCACTGGGGGATTGAACTCCAAACGTCTGTCTCAGCAGGCAGATATCCAAACCACTGAGCTATCCAGCAGTTCACAATGTATAGAAAGAATTCAGTTGGAAATGTTGCTTTGGGGGCTACAGTTCTCAGGAGTCCGAGAATTATGGACCAAATATGCAGGTTATCCCAACCATGGTCACAGTTTGAGGGCTTCTGTGGTTACATTTACTTGGGGGAGCAGGAGATCCATTCAATTCCATAAGTGGTACATC
Source organism: Intellagama lesueurii (assembly GCA_037013535.1). NCBI lineage: Eukaryota > Metazoa > Chordata > Lepidosauria > Squamata > Agamidae > Intellagama > Intellagama lesueurii. Next base: position 48,010,395 of record JBAJHW010000003.1, on the reverse strand, counting down.
ACAAAATCAAAGATATTTTCCAGTTTAGCCTCAGAGGTTTGGCAGTGTACATCTAAAGTGAGGATTTTCTACCCCATGTGAAATTTTCTTTTCCACTTTATGCAGCCTGGGGAGATATGTTTTGAGCTCTTTACCGTACACTTGGCTTTTCCCCACCTTCAGTAACCTGGTGTTGTTGGTATTTGGTGTGTGCATCCTGTGTCTCTGCTTCCCCCTGTTCATATTTCTCTTCTTTGTTTACTTTTCCCTTCAACTGTCAACAACTGAGGTCTGCTGATAGAGCGAACTGCTAACCTACGAACATATCTTCTAAAATTTCTATGGACATTTACAATAGACTTGCCAACCCAGCAACCTGCTATCTTGGCACATTGTGATGACGGCAAACTGCCATTGCAGCAAGTTATTGTTTATATTTTGACTAGGTCCCTTGAACACCTGCAATCCCAGCAAACTGCCAGGAGCAGAGATTGCTGGTGAACCAATTTGAGGAGGTACCAATTTTCTATAATGGCATTGTAATACTAGGGGGTTTGTGGCCTGGGGCTTTCTTAATGATATGTTTTCCTTTTCCTTATCAATGTTTACATATCCATGCTCAAGTGTCAGTTTGAGAGATTCATTGCAAGGCAACGTTATTTTACATTGACTTTGTTTCCCCTGTGATAGCTTTGGCTAGAGAGTTAGCTGAGTCCCTTGCAGTGACTTTTCACACATCGCTGTTCAAACCTCATTTTTAAAAAAAACATTGTGTACATTTTTCATGGTTGCATTTTTTACACTTCCCTTCATTATTTTAGCACACAATGCATACAGAAGAAGTTAACTTTTTCAAGAGAATGTTCAATAATATATTGTTTAGAATATCTTTAGAAGATATCTTTAGAAGATTCTGGTTTAGGCCCAAAGGTCTTTTTTTTTTTAATTTTTTTTGAGAATTCATTAATTTAATGCACAAAGAATGCATGAATCTCCCCTTTTAAAAATAATGTTCAAACATCAACTATGTACATACTGTTCCCTTTCTTTCTGACTTATTATTGGCTTATTATTCTTCACTTTCAGGCTTATTGTTCCAGCAGAGGCAACACATTCCTTTTTTGTACTCTAAACAGACCATAATTTAAAAATATTTGCATCAATGTTATCAGATTGCTTATTGGAAAAAATGTTGGTTGCCTTTGAAGTAGGAGTCTAATTGTTGTCTTTAAAATAATTTAACTGCATGCTGGGGGAAGGCAATAATATTGCAAAGAAGTAGTCAGAAACACTGTAGGAAAAAAGTCAAAGCATGGTTATTAGAAATGGGGACGAATATAAAAATGGATCACTTTTTCCGACGAATATAGCCAATTTGTTAAATATTCGTCGCTCCGTATTTGTGGGTTCCAGAGGCCCCCATAAATACGAAGGGACAAATATTTACCTGTTTTTATTCATCCTTTGTATTTGCCGCCATCTTTGCAAAGGGCAGCCAGTCTCCCTTTTTACACACCGTGGCTGCGAAGACCTGATGGAGACCTTGGCAGCAGCTATTAAGGTAAGGGGGTGTCGGTGGGAGTGGGGTGGGGGCTAAGGTAGGGAAAGGAAGAGGGTGTGGGGGTAGGCTGTTGGGATGGCTGTCTGTGTGCGTGTGGGGGGGTGCCTGCCTATCGGCTTCTGATGAGCTGATCGGCAGCCGGTAGGCAGAATGGGCTTCTGTGCCGTGTGGTAAACTCTCCTGGGGGGACCCAATTTGTGGGTGAATAACTCGGATGTCTGATATCCAATCTTCACCAAAGTTGGCAGGCATGTTGGGGAAAGACATAGGAAGCTCCGTTGTGATTCTGGAGTCTCTAAGTACCTGGGGGGAACTTTCCTGGGGGGTCCTCTTTGTAACTATATAACTCGGGGTCTGTGATCCAATGTTCACCAAACTTTTAGGAGTTGTACAAAAGCGTCTGAGGAAGCTTCTCTGCATATTTGGTGTCTCTAGATAGTTGGGGGTCAGTGTTATAGCCATTTAAAGTGCAGACAAATCAACGGATTGATCCATCGATTTGTCGAAGAATATTTGTATATTCGTATTCATTGATCTGTTAACCTTGATGAATAACGGATCAAAATGAATCGCCATTTTTTTTATTTGTCCCCATCTCTAATGGTTATACTGCAAAGTATTCAACAAAAGTACATGGTTCAGGTCAGAAATCTCTTTGTGTGCCTTCTGTAACATTGTTGCTTAGAGGCAAAATATGAATAATGTATTGGAACTATCCGGTTGGGTTATTCAATGTGGGATCTAAATTACCTTCAGCACAGGAATATCTTAAAATTCTACTGTCAGTGAAACCCTCATTTCAACATTGTAGTTTTGGTACATACACACTTGTTCCCTCAGAGAAGAGAAGAAATAAATTTCCTGAAGACATGAATTCTAAGCTAGATATTTGTGTTTTTGATGGCTATCCGCAATTTTCTGAAGTTCAGCACTTTCCTTGGTTCAAACAGCTGCCTACAGTTGCCTACAACAGCATATTCTAGTTTTCATTTGTAGCATGGCATTGGGAAATCCTGGGCTACATCCAATTGCCATTCCAAGCAGAGTAAATTGGAACACTTAATCAGACTTACTAAATCAGTGTAAGTCCCATTAAGCCAGTAGGTCTACTCTAATTGGGAAGCATAGAAAATAATTGGGTTTAGTCTATTAAATACAGAGCATTTACTACCAAAATAAGGGGTCTCTGTCCTTTGCTGCATTGATTTAGGAAACCATTCTATAGAATTAGGCTAGAACCCTGCAGTTATCCAAGGAGAATTTAGACTTCCATTTCTAAAAGAGCCATCTCTATACCACATTAAAAAATTCCTTTTGAAACACAGCAAAGTTTCAAAAGCAATTTATCTGTGACACAAGGACCTGCTGTTAAAAGGAAACATCACTTTAAATACCTTATGACAAATGTCAGGCTTTGAACTTGGTTAAACAGCAATCAGAATCTGTGCCTCACAATTTAAATCTTAAGCTTTCAGGCATGCAGTTAAGCTGTTTCTCAAACTATTCCCTTGGTCCTGAGTGAGGACCATCATGCCATGATGGTGGCATGCAGACGTGTAGCGGTAAACTACAACACTGAAAGTTAGGCTTTGAAAAAAAATCAGTTACATTTTTAAGGCTATCCTCCTTAAATTATTATCATAGTTGCAATTATCATAGTTGCAATTTTTATTATTTTGTTAAAGGTTATTATCATAGTTGCAATTTTTAAAAAGAAACATTTTGCTTTTTGACTTTTCAGGTGTAACTCAGAGACTTTTTTAGCTACTTCTTAGAAATATCTGAATGCCACAGGCTGCTGACCTATAGCACAAAACACACTTTCTTTTCATCTCCCTCATTATTGTTCTTGCCCAAAGCATTGAAAGGCCCAGCACAGTTTCCTGAATTAATGACAATTATTTAATTACTAGAAACTAGTTATGTGCAATCAGTTACTTCAAAACTCTGAGGAAGTGGGCTGACCCTGAGAAATTAAGATTGGTAACTTTGAGGAAATGCCACACGAATCTAAAACTCAAAATGAAATTGCTTGCATTTGATCCAGCTAATGGCTATGTTTGGAATGCTTCAGGAGAACAGCCAATCATTCATCCTCTTGCCCCACACTACTTTAAGTTAACAGCCTTCAAAAATTATTTTTAAAACCCTATATCTAATATCAAAAGTAAGCATATCACATTTTAAAAAGAAAGAAAAACCTTTTTATTGTTTTTGTCTGATATGTGTGCGCAGACTAACTTGGCTACTCCCAAAACTACTCAAAAGAGCACTGACTTCAACTGGGCTTCCTCCAGATTAAGTGGGTGTAGCCTTGCAGCTTCAATGCCTTTCCCAGCAGTGTTGAGAAAGATGTGGTCCTCTGAATGATGATTACAGTCCCATTAGCCAGTATAGCATAAGCGCCCAGTGAGCTATGATACAGGTCATAGTCCAACAATATCTGAAGAATCACACATTTCTTAGCCTTGGTAAACAAGGTTTGCGAGGCTACTTATAATTATAATATTGAGTATTAAAAATAGCAGGTTTGTTCTACTTTATCCAATATTGTTTACCATATTCATCAAGTACACCATTTTAAAAATGTGATTTCCTTTGGTTAAGATGACTGTTTGAAACTGATGATTCTTATAACTGCAGTTTGTTTGTCTACAAATATATTGCCTTCTAGTTTTTAGATAAAGGTCCTCGGGTCTTGTTATTTTTTTATTAAAAAAAGAAAAGAAAATATTCTTCTCTGTAAATATATTTAAATAAATAGTTAATCCCAAATGGAAGCAACATTTCCCCAATAAGACGTTGGCAGACAAGTATAAAGTATTTTATTTCAATTGTAACTAACATAGAATTTAATGTCCAGTCACCTTTAAAAACAGGGGTTATGTTTCGTCTTTATGTACCATCAGTAGTATTTTTAACACCACAAATATGGTACTGAAAATAATTCCAGTAATATTAAAGTTATTTCCTTATTTTATATGTGATCTGAAAATATAAGCATTTCAAAACTCCATTTGGAGTCTTACGTGTTATTTCTGTAGTATTAGTCTAAGTCTGAACAGCTATGGAGTGTTGTTGTTGTCTGATGTCACATTGACTTATCTGCTTGAACAGCCCTTTCTTGATACACCCTTGTTTCCACGATTAGGATTAAGCAAGGTTGAGTTAATCAGTGGGTAAAGGAGGTTGCATCTCCCAGTTTACAGTCTCAGGAGGACTACGATCTAATCCAGAGTTCCAGTTTATAAGAGTAAGTTAAGAGACATTCAGGCACTATTCTTTGCAGTCATGAGAGAAAAGTCTTCTACTGTCTTTAAAAGTATTTTGGCCACCACAGAGTAGAGGCTGATGCTAATTGTAGCTGGTGAGGAGAAAAGCACAATAGATAATAGTGGAGTAAATCAGTAGTGAGAGGCATTGCTGGTGGAAAACTAATTATTCATATATACACACACAGGTAGGCAAGCAACAATTCGTAGGCAAGCAACAATTCACAATAGCCATGAATAAAAGCAGGTGGTCATCCACTCACTCCTTCACTCCCAACTCCATTGTTTAAAACCAAGCTGACAAGCAGAAAAGTATATCTTGTTAGAAATATTGTTAACTTGCTCCAAGTTTAAAATGTTTCTAACCGTCCACTTCTCCACTTATCTGTCTCCTCCCTACATGTCCGTACACTCACATAGAAAATGAGGCCACAGGTTCATTAGGTGAGGAACACAGGGGAAACACTCTGGCCCTCCAGGTGGAGGAAGGCAGACGTGGGTTGGCTGGAGAGAGCCTTGAGTCTGAGGTGGAGCAGTGCCCCATATGCCTAATGGGCCAGTCGCCACTGGCAATGAGTATATTCACATGAAGATACAGTAAGTGTAGAGATTGTCTACAAAAGAAGTATCCTGGTTGTTTTTCTGCTCCTCCCTCATGGAGTCGTTAGACACACTGAGGTAAATAGGGCTTTCTCCTAGGTATAAGATGCATACTGTCCCTGGGAGTAAGTCTCATTTATTTTGGAGATTCAAGAGCATATGTAGTCATTTGGAGGAAGCAACAGCTGCACAGTGGCAAGGTAGAATTACATATGCACATAGCTGAATCACTACAAGACTGTTTACTATCTGCATATACATTTTAAAATGAATAAATTCAGTATTGGGAGGGAAGCATCCCCTTACATGAGCTCAGCAAATACCTAAGCACCCTCTTGTTGCAGAAGGAGAACAGCAAAAACATCACCTTCCCAGAAACAGTGTGTTCAGCATTTCAGCGGTATGCCTTATGACAATCTAAAGGGAGGAGGAGTCGAAATGGGAAAAAGAAATTTAGGCTCTATGTTTATGTACCCGAGACCAAATCTTAATGAACAGACTGCAACTTCATTTGGTTTGTTTTGGTTTGTTTGTTGTTGTTGTTTTAAGAGGATGTGCGCAGGCTTCTCCTGAAAGAATAGCTGTGTTAGTCTGTTGGGGAGATAGGGGAACCTCCCCAAAACAGAGCACCCTAAACACTGCAAGTTTTATTTGGCAGAAGCTTTCATGGACTGCATCCCAAATCTCTTCTCAAGAAGTGAGTTACAGTCCATGAAAAGTGGAAAGTCCTGTACTAAAAGACTGCAACCCCATATGTACTTACTTGGGAGCAACCACTGTTGAACCCCAGGCTTCCAGAAAAGTATGAAAGAGAGTTCGCATGAACATATGTTGAAATTATTATTGTCATTGCTACAGTTATTTGTGTTCATTTTCTACATAAAATTGCATCCTTTGACTATCTGTGTGCATGCATGTATGTATGTTCTGTGTGGATTCAGTGTTGACATGAATGTAAGGACCTTCTACTGCCAGGCTGATCAGTGCTTTGACCTGTCCTGGGATGGAGCCAATGCCATTTTTAGACTACTTGTTTAAAATGCTTTTTTTTTAAGGGCCAAGTTCAAGCAATAGTAGTAACAGTAATGCCCTCCCCCCAACCTTTTCTGAGGAGGCATTGAAAGGACAGTTCTGGCAGGGACAGCTCTGAATATATATATATATAAGTTAGAGATAGCCTGTAATTAGAGCTGAAAACATGTTAATGTTGCAGAGGCAGAGATAGTTTGGGGTTTCTGTGTGAGATGGCTTTAAAGCCTGTGTGTCCATCTCTAGCATCATTCCCAGCTGCTACCAGGATTCACTGGTTCAACATGAAGGTCTTTTTTGTGTGTTGCTTCAAATGCCATGGTGGGGCTAAGAGCACACCTTCACTGGCTCTCTCCCCAGTTCCCCCACATGCCCTGACAAGAACCAGCACAAGGTTAGGAAGAAAAACTCAATATTTGTTGTGCCTCTGTAAAATGCTTCCGTCCCATGGTTTTTAGTTCTAGCCCTGAAATGCTGCTGACCTAAGAATCCTTGAGTCTGTGGAGAATCTGTAAGACTGTTTTTATCTTTTCCTGTCCATCATTTCTCTGCATTCTCATTCTCTCTCTCCTTTTACACTTGTTTTCTTGCGCACTCTCTTGCTCTTTCCAGCTTTCCACACATAGGTTTCTGAACATGTGATTTACAGGCAGCTTGAACGGCATATTTTTATTGCATAGAGAATTTGCTTGTCTTATGGGAGTTGCTGCATTTTCATTTCAGGCCTGTCCTTCCTTCAAAAAAATGGAGACCAAAAAGAGCTCAAATAACATTATTTAAATTGTTTAGGTTGTCAGACTGTGAAACATATTTCTACAATTCTTTTTGACACTCCACATTGGCTGCTTTGGATGCTGCCCCTTGAGGGGATTTTCTTTAGGATATCCTCACCATAACTCTGTGTGATAAATCAGGCCCAAGCTCACCCATTGAGTTTCACAGCTCAGTGGAGACTAGTACCCAGAGCCTCTGAATCCCAGTCTGCTACATGTTACAGTTGCTGTACCACATACATCTTTAGTGCAAGTCCAGACCACACTGCTTGTTCCAGTTGCTTCATCTTACCCTGCACTCAAAGTTCCAGACTGGTTTTTCTGTCCAAGACTCTGCTTGCTGTACCTTTCATTCATTCTTGTCCAGTAACTATTCCTCTACAAAAAGCTTTATGACATTTGCAAGATGAGAAGAGTGATAAAGCATTTTCCCATGCCTGGTGTGAATGACAGCACAGAGCCCAAAGAGCCTGAAGCATTTTCAGGTAGACCAAGGAGACGGCAAGCTGGCCTTAGATCAAACGTCATTCTTCCCTACTTCCCACTGAGTTTTACAGGTCAGGGCCAGCTACGGTGGTCTTTTCTTCACAGTCTTAGGTCTGTCATTCCAGGAAGAAGACAGACTGTATATTCAGTTCACAAACAGGCTCAAAAGGAGTGGAAGAAAAAGCCTGAGAAATGAAGAAGGGATGAAACACCCACATTCTGTGCTTTTTGAACAGCATTTTTTTTGAAACAGTGCTGTTAAAAATACATTTCTTTTAGAGATACCATAGCCTTGATAATATTCTTTCCATTGAAGCCTATGTCTTTTTTTTTTTTTTAAAAAGGAGGGATTTATCTTTCGTAACTCTGTGATGGTGAACAAAGGATTGTTCCAGCCTTTACTTATGTAAGCATGCAGATGTGGTTATAAAATTGTTAGCAAGAAGAAATCTTATACATTTCATACTGAGAATTACAAGCCAGCATAAGTGTCACTCTGATTTGCTGGGAAAGCAGGGAAGGGTAGGTGAAACCAGATAAAAAGTTCTCTCAGAGAATCCATTTGTTGTGGAAGCAGTCGGTACCTGCCCAGATTAATAACTATGAAATATGATAGACAGGCAGGCAAATAGAAAGATATATAGGTCTTTAACAGAACATCAAGAATTTAGTTTGAACCAACTGATAAATTTGGCTTGAAGCAACTGATAAAGCCTCTCATCTAAGGGGCAGGTAACTATAGAGGCTCCATGGGATACACCTCTGCCCTTCCACAGGCCACACCTCCTTTTTAAAAACAAAGGGCTTCTTGTAGAGAAATAGGTACCTTTGCCGAGAGATGAGCAAAGTTACTCCAACTACTAACCAGGGATGTTGGCAAGTCTTTGGGTCCGAGTCCTGAGTTTTTGGTACCAAGTCCCAAGTCTGAGTCCTTATTAAAAACAAGCTCTTTTCCTCAGAAAAAAAGGGAGGGATGGGTGGGTTCCAAGTCACAAGTGAAGCCTAAGCCATTGGGGGGGGGGGGGAAATGAGTCGAGTCCAAGTTGAGTCACCGGTGTGACTTAAGTCTGACTTGGCAGCGCATCCCACTATACCACTCCCCATCCCAGCTACTAACCATGTTGACTGGCTTATTCCAGAGATGATAGTCCTGAAAAGCAAAAAGCAACATTTCCCATGTTTGTCTCGATAACAAACTGGTATGGATTTGCTGACTCCTATATGTTATACAGCATGGCAACAAAAGTTTGCTTACTGGATTTGTATGCTAAGGTTTGAGTGCAGCTGAAGTGGGTGGTTTGACAGGAGTGTATTTAAAACTGAACTTTTTTAGTAGCAGCTCTACTGGCTCTCCAAAAAGAGGGCATATCATTCACATTTCTAAAACCATCTGTCCCATCTCCACCCTGGAGCCTTGCCATTTCACCAGAGAAGCTGCAACCACGTGACTCAGTTCTAGATCAGAACCCTGGAAGATTGCACCTGTGTATGTATAAATGTGCAGGAAGTAATGAAAGCCAGAGCTCCAACAGATACCTACCTGCATGTGCAGGATGATCTGGGAGCATACAGGTCCTTCTTCAATTTTAGTTTACTACATAGACAGGCACTGCACTGACAGTGAAGAACTAATCTGTCATGTAAGTGTTGCAGCTAGAACAGAAATTACACTTGAGGAGAAATAATCATTAGGGCTAGGGATGACATTTTAGCTAAAAAGAAGTTAATCTGCATTACATATAGTAAGACTGACTCATTTAATGCAGAGAAATGGCGGTGGATAAAGATGAACCTGAAATTTTGCCATTTAAAGGGATTGACTGGAGTAAATTTCAAAGTGCTGTTTAACAACAGGGAGTATTACAAATACTATTTCCAGTTCCCTTACTGATTTGTTCCCCTTTTTTAGGTTTGTGACTCCTTGTAACAACAACTGGTGCCTTGCTTCTGTGCCAATTGAATTATGACATCCCTCTGTCCTTAACCTTTCAAAAATGTGCTCTGATAACATTGCTTAGAGGCTATTATACTGCACTGACCCATCTTGATGCACAGGAGACATTTAATTGCTGTACAAACATGGTTTCATCATCAAGAAGCAGCAGACTCCGATTAGAAGTTTATTCAGTAGACCATGAACCTTCCGTTCAATTCCGTTCAACTGCAAAGTGCCTTTCAAGGTGCTGACTTTAAAAGGCGACGGGGGGGGGGGCATTTATACTGCTCATTCTTGCCTTGCTGTAGTATTCCAGCACTCACAGCTACCATGAATAGACTTATCAGCAGGATTCCCTTTCCAGCTGGTTTCTTTAGAACAGAAATTCTGGGCACATCTAGCAGAACAGAAGTCACACTATTCCAAAGAAATGGGGTCCGTGACCCAACTTTTGTAACACTTACTATGTCACTGTAAAAAAGCAGCAGATTGTAGTCACAGAAGTATGGGCAAACCTGTTGAGGCTGACATTTGCATGTGTTTCTGAGCGAGTGTGGGTATGGATGTACTTTTTGTCAATGCAACTTACCAAACTCAGGAAGATGTCCAATCCTAAAAACCATACCTAGAGGTAATTAATGAAAGAAAACTTCAATGAAGATGATAGTCTTTATTTGCAAGCAAACACCATTGGACCAAGACTAGCTCTTCCCTGTGATCAGCATGATTGTGACCCCCCCCAAAAAATGTTTTTTGATTGCAGCTTCCACAATACATCACCATTGTGTGTGCTAGTTAGAACTGAGTTGTAGGCAAAAAACACCTGGAGGATGAAAAATACCCACCTCTTATCTAGGTTTCTGTATTCTTGAGATAAATCAACAACTGGGAACCTTACACCATGATTTCAGGTACACAGGCAGGAACAAATGTATACTCATAAATATCCCCCATTTAGTTCAATCGAATTTACCCTGCAGACACAAACAGAATCCTCAGGATTCTCTGCACCTGAGAGACATGGACCATGGCAGACCAAAGAGACAGATCTATGCTTTTGCACCTAGGGTGTTACTAGAAGACCAACGGATTATAGTTCTCAGTTTAGAACATTTCAGATGGGGTTGTTAGCTTTCAGGGTGCTGGCTGAAGTCTTGGGGGACTGCTATACTTCTCCAAGTCTCAAGGTGGAGGGGCAACTCACATAGAAAGTAGAGCTGTAGGACAAAAATGATTTATTATTGTATGTGAAATGTCCTGAGGTATGAAAATGGAAATGTGCACCCAGGCTCCATTCCCAGTTAGTTCCAGGGCTCACTGACTCAGCATAAAGGCATTTACTAGGGTGTAATTCTTGCTTCCCTCCCAACCTTTGCCTGCCATGTATTTATGACATCGTAAGAATGCACCCTGTGATGCCACAAGTGTTCTCCCCATTACATCATTAGAACCCACCCACTGGTCTGAGAGTTTGACCTTGAAATCTTAAGAATGGGAGACTGTTGACCTGGCAATCCCAGTCTCAGCACTGTAATTTGCATTCTGTTCCTTTCAGAGGTAAACAAAATAGACTGCAAAAGGTTGCAGATCTCCATTATAAAGAGAATGTTGTTCTCCCATAATGGGGTCATTTTTTAAAAATACATATCAATGCTTTACAGCAATATACTGATGACATTTTAATACCATTTCAATACCATTTTAATAGCTGTGGGATCAGCTTTTGTCCTTTTCAGGAGATTGGGTGATTATGGTGAGCAGCGTGTTTTTTGTTATGGGTGCATTGTTGTGATAAGGGGGAAAGATTATTTGTCACTGTGATTGATGGGTGTTGTTAGCTAGTCTTTTCTGTGCAGTGATCACCAGTCCTTGTGCATGGGTAGAGTTCGTTGACCTTTTGCAGGCTGTATTTTTCAGTGCTGGGAGCCAGGCTTTGTTGAGTTTTAAACTTTCTTCTTTTTTGTTGAAGCTCTGCTGGTGTTTGTGGATTTCAATGGCTTCCCTGTGCAGTCTAACATAATGATTGCTGGTGTTGTCCAGTACTTCTGTGTTTTGAAATAGAATTTCGTGTCCAGCTTGTTTTAGGGCATGTTCAGCTACTGCCAATTTTTCCGGTTGTTTTAGTCTGCAGTGTCTCTCATGTTCTTTGATTCTGGTGTGGATGCTGCATTTTGTGGTTCCAATATATACCTGGCCACAACTGCAAGGTATACTCCTGCAGTGGTGAGGGGGGTCCCTTTTGTCCTTTGCTGACTGTAACATTTGTTGTATTTTTGTGGTGAGCTTGAATACTGTTTGTAGGTTGTGTTTTTTCAAAAGTTTCCCCACGCGGTCCGTGACCCCTTTGATGTATGGCAGAAATACTTTATTGTATTGTGGCTGTTTTTCCTCTTCAGTTTGGTGTTGTTTTCTTGGTTTGATGGCTCTTGTGATTTCATTCTTGGAGTAGCCATTTGCCTGTAGGGCCTAATTCAGATGGTTGAGTTCGGTGCTGAGAAATTGAGCTCCACAGTTCCGATTTGCATGGTCTAACAGTGTTTTGATTATGCCTCTTTTTTGCTGTGGGTGGTGGTTGGAGTTTTTGTCTGGTGAACATGCCCTAAAACAAGCTGGACACGAAATTCTATTTCAAAATACAGAAGTACTGGACAACACCAGCAATCATTGTTAGACTGCAACCACACTATCTGGGTTGTCCAGGACATCTTTCTGGTATAATTCATCTGTATATTCTTGCCACCTCTTCTTGATGTCTTCTGCTTCTGTTAGGTCCCTACCATTTTTGTCCTTTATCATGTCCATCTTTGCACAAAAGGTTCCTTTAATATCTCCAATTTTCTTGAACAGATCTCTGGTTTTTCCCTTTCTATTATTTTCCTCTATATCTTTGCACTGTTCATTTAAGAAGGCCCTCTTGTCTCTCCTTGCTATTCTTTGGAAGTCTGCGTTCAATTTTCTGTAACTTTCCCTATCTCCCTTGCATTTTGTTTCCCTTCTCTTCTCTGCTATTTGTAAGGCCTCGTTGGACAGCCACTTTGCTTTCTTGCATTTCTTTTTCTTTGGGATGGTTGCTGCCTCCTGTACAATGTTACGAGCCTCCATCCATAGTTCTTCAGGCACTCTGTCCACCAAATCGAGTTCCTTAAATCTGTTCTTCACTTCCACTGTATATTCATAAGGGATTTGGTTTAGATTATACCTGACTAGCCCAGTGGTTCTTCCTACTTTCTTCAGTTTAAGCTTGAGTTTTGCTATAAGAAGCTGATGATCAGAGCCACCATCAGCTCCAGGTCTTGTTTTTGCTGACTGTATAGAGCTTCTCCATCTTTGGCTGCAGAGAACATAATCAATCTGATTTCGGTATTGCCCATCTGGTGATGTCCATGTGTAGAGTCGCCTCTTGTGTTGTCGGAAAAGAGTGTTTGTGATGACCAGTTTGTTCTCTTGACAAAACTCTATTAGCCTTTGCCCTGCTTCATTTTGAACTCCAAGGCCAAACTTACCTGTTGTTCCTTTTATCTCTTGACTCCCTACTTTAGCATTCCAATCCCCTATAATGACAAGAACATCTTTCTTTGGTGTCAGTTCTAGAAGGTGTTGTAAGTCTTCTTAGAATTGGTCAATTTCAGCCTCTTCAGCATCGGTGGTTGGTGCATAAACTTGGATGACTGTGATGTTGAAAGGTGTGCCTTGGATTCGTATTGAAATCATTCTATCATTTTTGAGATTGTATCCCAGTACAGCTTTTCCCACTCTTTTGTTGACTATGAGGGCTACTCCATTTCTTCTACGGGATTCTTGCCCACAATAGTAGATATGATAATCGTCTGAATTGAATTCGCCCATTCCCGTCCATTTTAGTTCACTGATGCCCAGGATGTCAATGTTTATTCTTGTCATATCCTGTTTGACCACATCCAGCTTACCAAGGTTCGTAGATCTTACATTCCAGGTTCCTATGCAGTATTTTTCTTTGCAGCATCGGACTTTCCTTTCACTTCCAGGCGCGTCCGCAGCTGAGCGTCCTTTCGGCTTTGGCCCAACCACTTCATTAGCTCTGGAGCTACTTGTACTTGTTCTCCGCTCTTCCTCAGTAGCATGTTGGACGCCTTCCGACCTGAGGGGCTCATCTTCCAGCATCATATCTTTTAGCCTTTTGTTTCTGTCCATGGAGTTTTCTTGGAAAAGATATTGGAGTGGCTTGCCAGTTCCTGCTCCAGGTGGATCGCGTTTAGTCAGAACTCTCCACTATGACCTGTCCGTCTTGGATGTCCCTGCACGGCATAGCCCATAGCTTCTCTGAATTACTCAAGCCCCTTCGCCACGACAAGGCAGCAATCTGTGAAGGGGCCCAATGGTATACCCCTTTTCAAACTCTAAATACTGTTTGCTGCATAATCAAGTATCACATTTCCACATATACGTATCCTACATTCTTACCTTTAAACAATACCTGCACTGAACTGACCTTCAAGGAGAGAAAATCTAGAAATATTGGAGTGCTTTCTGTAAGATAGGACATGTGGCCACCTTATTTCAAGTCAAGACAAAACATTAAAATCATGTCTAAAAACAATTAAAAGCAGCCGATCACAATATAAATAAATCAACAGAAGTATTGTTAACATATTTATATACAAGATGGAATGTATATATAAAGCAAGCAGAAAGGATAAAGTGAATCTGCCTCACTTAAATTAAGATGCTTTCTGAATTTATTCAAGGTTGTTCTGTTTCACTGAAACTCATAAAGAGGCTGATGTTATCATGGACAAGTCAATCTGACATTATTTCAGGAGAAAGACATGCAATATTTCCAGAGAACATGTGGGGCATAATTAAATGTTCTCAGCTTCATTTAATACTATCTAAACTACTTCAGAAAGGTTAGACTAATTTTGTTTGATACCAGTACACTTTATCTGAAACTGGTTTGAATCCTATTGATTAGTTATATTGCCATAACTGCAATGGCATAAATCACAGTGGCAAATTGGTTTCAGTTAACAAGTTGCTGCTTATATCCCTCATTGCGCACCAACTCACATAACTGGTATGTGGCAGGGATACAAATAGAGGCTTGTAAATAAGCAGCAATTCATGGCTGCAATTCATACCATTGCATTTACAACTGCATAACTAGGATTCTGGATAGTATATATCATCTAAATAACTTCATTAAATAAATAATTTACCTTGCCGTATTATTCTTCCATGCAAGTCTTACCAAAGTGAATTATTTCCAACAGGTGTGGATAGTCAAAACCTTTCTATAGACAGGCTACAATCCATTGATCAGTTTATAGCAGCATTACTACCTAACTAATATCCAAACCCACACATTTTGTATGAAGCATCAACTTATCCTGCTATGCCAAAACAGAAAGGCAGATTGGCCAGCATCTTATTCAGAGCAAAAGGGAAATTTCATATATGCTGCCGCCACCACCCTGGCAACCAATCATACAACCAATTCATGACCAATCTCACAACTAATGTGACACTAGGCACATAAAGGGGAGCTTGTCGGAACAGGGGAGGGAAACAGAAGGATACAGTGACGTGTATAATTACTTATTTAATCTATAGCTGATATGGGACTTGGACCTGGTTTTCTAACTTCAAAGTACCATACTATCATCCACTATGTATCACTAGCTTTAGATAGTTGGTATGCTAGTCTGAAAGGAAAACAGCAAGACTGAATGTGTCAAGGATAATTTCCAAACCTGAGACAGAACAAGGTTTGTGTTAATTAGCAGCCATGTTTGCACAGATGTGCAAGATGCTGAGTCATGCAGAATGCTGAGTCATGGATGATGCAATATCTGCAGTGATTGGCTGTATGCAAATATGTATATGTATATATGTATGGAGATGTACTGAAGATGTATCGGATCTCTTCCTTGGATGTCATCCTGTCATGTTGCCGGTTGGAACTGCTGTATATACTGTAAATACACTTTGGTGTTGGGAGAAGCTGCCTGTGTGTGAGAGAGTTATTTGGACTGCCTGGACTGGACAAGACTCTGCTAACTTTACGCCAGTTTTGCGCCAACAGAATGGCATAAGGCCAAATGGCTGTGTGAGATGCCAGTGAGGTCTGGAGAGTCCAGCAGCAACCACTGTAAAGCCATGGCTTGATTTCACATTGAAAATCATAATAGTAGTAAGTTAAAAAAAAGCATGTGCAAATCTCAGCTTTTTAAAACTGTATAATCTTAAGTTTTACAAAGTCTCCAAAAATAGATGAAAGTCAGAGAAAGGAAGTCCTTTTAAGGGCATATGAAGACCCATTGGGTAGTAACATTAGAATGCAGAAGTGTTGGCTCACTTACTCTGAAACAGAGTAAGTAAAATGGATGAAGAAACAACTGGAAACTGAATCAAGAACTTCCAT
Organism: Intellagama lesueurii; assembly: GCA_037013535.1. Classification (NCBI taxonomy): domain Eukaryota; kingdom Metazoa; phylum Chordata; class Lepidosauria; order Squamata; family Agamidae; genus Intellagama; species Intellagama lesueurii. The sequence continues at coordinate 47,994,359 of JBAJHW010000003.1, read as the reverse complement.
TCAGTTGTATAGCTTCATCCTTCATGGGCAAGATCAGGGATATTATGATGATATCAGTGCAGCTGAGCACAACAAAAAGAGTTCTGCTGTGTGATGGCATGACAATCTATCAACTTTATTTTCCAAGTTCTCAGAAATAATGGAACTATTTTAAGGCTTAAAAAAAAATAAACCCTGAATCCCACAAGCTGTTAGTTTGTGATACAAAATACAGTGTCCTCCCATTCACCTCACTGGCACCTCAACACCCACAACAGAGCACACGGCAGCAACATCAGGTGCAGGTTGGACAAGCACTTGAACCATGTGATACATCTCCTCTACCATGTAGTGGGGCTACACTCCCATTAACTATATAAGTAAATAAAAACTCATACAAAGTAGTGATGTTCTCTGTCATTTATCTGTAATATTATTTAGGACTCTTCCAAAAAAGGCAGATAATCCTGTAAAAGTTCCAGGTTTTTCACTATTGGTTTTTGATTAACTTATACCTTTCCCCTTGCCCTTCATGTTTTTTGGTCTTTGTGAAAGCCAAGATTTATTTTGTTCCATGGTTTGTTCCAGGAAGGGAAGTTAGTATGACCATTTGTAGTGGAACTTTTTCCACAGAAGAGCCTTAGTTACACATTTGTTACTGGGGAAAGGAATTAATTAAAATAACTAGTTATTTGTAACAAGTTATTTCCAAGTTCTGATTACTACTTTATTTAAGAGTAGAATATTTGTTTATGGGAAACTTAGAAATTGGTAATCAATTTTAACAATAAAATTTGAAGCCAACAATAGCATTATACAGTGGAAGAAATGTAGGGGTAGGCCTTGGAAGTGTCTTCTTGGGTATATAGCCTAACCGCGTTCTCTAGAAAATACACAATTTAGTCTTTCTTTATTTTTTGTAAGATACAGTGAATGCCACATGGAAAGTGGTAATGTGATACATTACAATTTATGGTCAATTCTGATTGCTTTGGCTTCTGCATAAGAATATGAAATGCCTCCTGTGTGAGATTTGTAATTTAGTCTCTAGTGTTTTATAAACTGCAATGATAGAATGTTGCTTCCCTTTTAGGCTGAAACACAAGAGAATAAAATCATAACCAAACACAAGCATTCTCAGTTTTTCCTGTTGATTGTGCTCTAAATCATCTGGCTATTTAGTGCATTGTTCAGAAGCATAATTATGTCCCCTCTCCTCCAGGCTTCTTTTTTCTTTTTTTCTTTTTTTTTTTTTGTCAGAGAAAGGATTTTGTTTACCTATAAATTTTATTTAAAAGAGCATTTCTCACTTAGGATACTGTAGTATTTTCCCCCTTTCCAATGCCTACTCCATTGCATATATAATGTGACTTTAGGAACATCTGAAAATCTTCTCTGTCTATCTTATTCTGTCTTTTATTGGCCCTGGTACTTTTTAACTTGCTTTCTGTTGCCTAAGAATGCATAGTTTTGCCTCACAACATGAGCTGTTATCCCACCAAAATCAGTTATCAGATGAAACAAGCTCAACTCAGTGTGGGATTATTACTATATTTAATATATAACTCACATTACCACTGAGAGCCAGTGTGGTGTTGTGGATAGGATGGTAGACTAGGATCTAGGACACTTGGGTCTGAGCCCCTTATTGGCCATGGAAGCTCACTAGGAGTAGGGATGGAACTGATAAAACCACTTCTTAAACATCTCACATACCTTGAAAACCCTGTTAGGGCCACTATTATTCAGATATGACTTGACAACTCACAAGAACAAGAACAAACATTATCACTATCGTGAGTAGGCTTCCATTCAAGAATGAGAATTTCTTCAATTGAAAAAGTTACTTTTTGCAATACACCTCCCAGATACTGAGAATTGTAGTTCCAAAGGAATTAACTTTCTGACAGTCAACTTTTTCTTGCAACACTTCCTCATACTTTCCCAGTAAAGCTGCTGTTGCGAGTTGAGAAACCCTCCAGAACATCCTGGTGCAGATAGTGTGAGGATCTATGGCAAGAAATGGGAATGGGGGCTGGGAGGAAGAGAATCAGAGAACACCCCTTGCAGAATTAGACTTCCTTCTGTTTACCAAAAGCACTTATGGATCCAAGCCATAGATGTGTGTACTGGCTAATTGCAGAAATAAATGGACAAAAAAATTACATACGATCTGGGGAAACTCTACTTCTCTATAGAGATATTGTTTCTCCTTTTCTACCTATATTTCCCTGAATTGGCAAACTTTGCAAAAAGCACAAAATACCAATCCATCCGTTATTTTTCTTTTAGCTGATCAATAATGTGCCTCTTATGACAGATGCTTTAGTTTCAGTCTCAAAACATGTTGCCAGTTATTTCCATTTTTTTGGATGACTCTGAGAAAAAAAGGGCAGGGAATCTTGGCATCTGCTCTGAATTCATCCCATTTAATCTTCAGCTCTTTTCTGGGATGTTTGTTTTACAAAGCATTTCGATTCTTTTCCATACCTTGGTTAACTTCCAGCTTTCACATCCATATGGCAGATAGAAATAACACTAGCAGGAAGATTTAAAGTGCCAAAGGTTCTTATTTAACCTTTTGATCACCACATTTCATTCCGGCTGATAAAATGCAGCTTCCATGTTGACAAAATGTTATGTCCTTTGACCTTCTCAGTGGCATGCACATTACTCATCAGCCCTGTTTAGGCATTTTTCTCTCCACACGTTGAACACTGCATAGATACATCAAAGGAATATGTGTGCTAGCCCTGCTCCATTCTAACGTTCCCTGCTGGCCTCAGCTCCTCATTATCCATGTGTTGGGAGGAAAGTTTGAAGGGGGACTGCTGAACACACGTAGGCTGTTCCCATGGTAGCTGTCTGTCTGACAACAAGCCTCTGAAGTAGCTTACAAAAAAAGAAATTACCACACAACAAAAATAAAAAGACAGGGATCAACATTGGTGCAAGATTCAAGAGCATGAATGATGTCTCTCTAAATCCATCTCTTACCAGAACAGGGAAGAGGTTTTTTTTTTCTTTTAAATGTTCCTGGACCACAGCTCCCATTAGGCAATGCTGATGAATGGGGGTTGCATCCTGGAGGGCTGGATTTTGACCACCTCAGCCAAAAACGATGAACTCCCAGCAATAACTACATCTTCATGAGCACTGGCATGGAAGGTTGCAACAGTACCCCGTTTGCTTATCTCACTCTACTGGTGAAGGGTCATATTCTGTTTCCTGGAAGAGCAGCTGGCCCTTGCAGGAATCCCAGCTGAGGTGGGATGTCACCCATCTAAGGACTGGGGCCTGATACACTTGTATCAGGTACCACGTCTAGCTCTGCTATTAGGCAGAGGAAGATGGTTGCCTCGGGCACCTGATTTGGGAAGTCAAGAAAGGGCAGAAAATCGTAGTATAATGTGTTGCTGCTGTTATTACTATTACTATTATTTTACCACCAGAATGGAGGGAAGCAAGCACAGATTATTAATGGAGACTGGAGTGGATGCTCCAGGGCCATCAGCAGCTAGGCATCCAGTAGTTGCGTGCAGCAGTAACTGTGCTGATTGTGATTGAACTATTAAGCTGCACATATATATGATACTTCAGTTGCTCAAGTAATGGAATAAATATGCATGGGCCTGTGCTGTTAGTTGCATTGAAAATGGCTGGAAATGTGGCCACGCATACGGAGTTTTGTGCTGCTGTCTGTTGTACTTTGCATTTTATATTTTGCATTTTCTTAATTATTTATTCAATCATTTATTTATTTCCTATGCCATCACTTCTAAAATAGGTCACACTTGCATACAAAAGGACCTCTGCTTTAGGAACTGCTGCAGGGGTCTGACTGCCTTTATCTGGCCTTCTAGAACACAGTGTTTTTACATAGTTTGGCTATCCTGGGTGATGTATATCTCAGTCTATCAATGCTACCATTTGCTCCACCACAGACACTGAGAGTGGTTTTCTTGGATCAACCCTATAGAATCATAGAAGTGTAGCATCAGAAGTGACCCACAGGTCACTTAGTAAAAACCCTTGCCAACCCACAGCTAAAGAATCCCTGACAGATGGGATCCAACACCTGTTTGAAAGCCTCCAATGAAAAAGAATCTAATTCTTTCCAAGGTAATCCATCCCATTGTCAAATAACACTTACTAAAATGTTTTCCTATTGTTTCGCTGCAATCTGTTTTCATATAATTTGAACCCATTGGTTTAGTCAGGGCCTTTTAAAGACACTAATTAGCCCAAAGCAGAATCTTATTTTAGAGGCCATCCCCATAACAGCATCTTATGCCTGTGTCATTTTTACAGTTACCGGGGAGTAAAGTAAGAATGTATGTATCTAATAATCTCAAATGACATTTACATTTGATATCAGAATATTAAGACCTTATAACTACATTCAGAATATTGTTTAAAACTATCTTGTCCTCTCTTTTTAAAAAACTTTTGCAGTCAACAAATTCAGAGATAATCAAATTATATTTCTTTCAAAAGATCCTATTCTAAGGCATCTTTGGAGAGTTTTTTCCTTAGTGACTTGCAGTCTGAGAGAGATTTTTGTGCTCTGTTGCTTTTAAATGTGTTTTTGGTATTGATTTTATTTATCATTTTTAATATGATACTTGTTTAATTCTTTTAAAATATTTGTACACATAACTGTTTTCAGCTTTGTATATAGTCTTTTTAATGATTTGAGCTGCCTTGGGTCCTTTTGAGAAGAAAGGCAGGTTAAAAATATTTTAAATAAATAAATAAGGACAGAACAGATGTTGACAATAGTCTTGACTATAGTAGAATTGTGGAATTTAACTTATTTTTAAAAAATAAAATCTACTTTAGAGAATGTTCCCTCTCCACAATTCTATATTGGCAGAGTCAAAAAAAGGGCAAGAACTATGGTAACATTTAGAAAAGCTTAACTAGGTCCTAACAGAAAATTATCTTCAAATTCCTATATGCAGCAATCTCAGATTTCTCACATCCCTCTGCAGCAGAGGTTCCCAACTGCCTCCTGATGCCCACCTCTGTTCACTTCATGCAACCTTCACTTGCAGCTGAAGGTTCCACCAATAGCGGCAAACCTCTATAGACCACACAGGTATATACCACTTCATGACTTTCTGCCACCTGAGTCCAAGGCAGAGCCAACTAGCTGGGTCAGACTGTGGCCTGGCCCCTTGTCCCTCCCCCCATATGTGGGGGGGGGGGGGTTCCTTTGCCATTCTGGCAGACCAAAGTTCCTGCTTGTTGCCCTCGTACTGTCTGGATCCAACTCCAAATGCCCCAAACCACCACAAGAGCTGCAAAATGCTCAGCTCCCACCAGAGAACCAACTAGCAGCTGCAACCAACCTACTTTGACCCCACCACTATCTTACAACCATATATCTTCGACCCAATGAGATAAGTGGATGCATCTGCTCAAAAGAGGTAAGTCTACTTAAACAACAGCTCTGGGTACTTGACCCAGCTGCCACCCCACGATGCCACCATCTACCCAACTACCCTTGTTACCATCTGACTTATGATGTCTACTCTCCAGGGGTCGCTGGCCCCATGCAAAAAATTGAATATTAAAAAAAATTAATAATCTTGTGCCGTCAAGTCAATTCTGACATGGTGACTTTTTTCAGGGTTTTCTAGATAGAGAGTACTCAGAAGTGGTTTACCCTTCCCTTCTTCAGGGAGCACCTTGGGTCTGTGGAGCTTGCCCAAAGCCACACAGACTTACTGTATTCCCAGGAGGCACAATGGGGAATCAAGCTCCTAAAATATGGCTCCACAGCCAGATACCTAAACCACTGAACTCCACATGGGCACTGTCATGCTCCTTGTTTCTTTGCCACTGCCCTCAGCAGCCCAGGATTGACTACCTTGCCAGCAATAGGGTTATGCCCAGGTAAAGTTAGATCCCCCTTTTTGGAGAAACCTCCCCACCTTTTCTTGAGTTCCAAATCCTTGAATTTTAAACTCATAATTTATAATTTAAGACAAATATTAAAACTTATTTTTTTAAAAAAAAAAAGTTAAATAAGCATAGTTAGTTTCTCTTGCCTACAGTTTATAATAATTCCTGGAATAAAATGCAGGAAGGATTTAACAGACAGAGCAGGACTAGCCTGTTAAAGCACAAGAAAAATTGTAAAAGGCATGAGCTGGGGGAATGAAGATTAAAATGGATGTTCTCCTATGAGATCCAGCAGTCATTGGATCTGTCTCAAGGCCTGATCTGAACATACAGGGATCTGGTGAGGCAGTGGCAGAATGTGATTTATTTAGTTTTTTAAGAGTCAGAACTTATATTCCTGCTTGTCTTCCTTCACCTTTTGCATCGCTTACTATAAAAGGCTGTATCTAAAACTATTGTTCCTGTTCTGTATTGTCCAAAATAGAAACATGACTGTTTGACACACCCTCATACATAGTAACGTGCAGGCCATGCTGGCTGAGCCGTTCTGGGATTCACAGTCCAAAAAAGAAGAAGAAGAAGTAGAAGAACTTGTTCAAGCTCTGGTGGTAATACCACAGATGAAGGAAAATGAGTGGAGAAGGGGGCAAAGAGGGCTTCCCAGAAGTGCCTATAGAAGAGTAACCTTAGTCCTGATGAAGCCCCCTCCATCTCAGGCCCAGGGCAACCTTCATGCCTACCCTTCAACAAGCCCTGGGTTTGGGTGTTGCATCACCCTTCTGGAACAGCAGAAAAGAAGCATGAGAAACTATCAGATCTCTGGATGGCCATCAGATCGCTACACATAAGCTGTACCTCTCACATTTCCATCCCTCCCCACATGAAATTCAACAGGACCTTTGCATATTTAACCTTCAAATGTGATACCCCTAGTTTCTCAGAGTTCCCAGTCATGGAAGTGCTGTAAGCGGTTTTCCAGGCATATAGCTGTGGAGTTCAGTCAAATATTAGATACAAATCCAGTACACATTGTTAGACAGATTAGAAATCGGTGCTGAGGAACATGGAGCAGTAATTTCAAAGCACCAGGAGTGTAGCCACTGACTTCATCTTTTTCATCTTAATGGCTTTGTCTTCCAACCTTGAAATTTACTGCACTCCTTTTAATACCATTTCCCATTCTCCCTGATGCAATCAGTGGTCACCACCTTCTTTAGACACATCCATTTATTGTAAGACCATAAGTGTGCTATGCTTCCCCTGTATGTTATTCTTAGCCAGAGATGTAACCCACACTGAAGAGCCATAATCAATGTGAGTGACACGGGGGCTTGCCACCACCTTACTTTCTTACTACATCCAGGGCACGGCTGGCCATTAACCAGACTGAAACAGTTGCCTTGGGTGGCAGAGTGCTATAGACAACAGTAAAACTGCCAGTGTCACTCATTCTGTGCTGCCTGAGCCTGATGCTGCCTCCATTCTACATGCACAGTCAGTTTGATGGGGTGGAGGTTCCTCCCCATAATGTCTTGGTTTGAGTCCACTCAGGTAAAGGCAGATTTGGACAGTTGGTCAAGGAGCAACCAAAGAATGCAGGTCCATGGCAGTGGGAGCAGGAGGGATAAAGGCGCTGCCACTGCTGTCCTCTTTCTTTTCCTCCTCCCCATTGAGTGTTACTGGAGTCAGGAAGCAGTGGAAGTAATAGCAGCAGCATATCTCTTCTCACTTCAGGCAGTAAGAGACCTTGCACTAGAGCCATTCACTTAATGGAAATAGATCTGGCTTAGCTTGAAGAAGTGTGGAAGGGATTGTCACTCTCGAATTGGCCTTCTCAACCACACTAGACACTGTTCCAAGACCTCCATACAGAGCACGTTACCATAGTCTCTCGAGACTGAAGGATGCCTACTACTAGCTTGAAGAACAGATAGATTTACAGGATAGCTATAACTGTATTTAAAGAGGCCAAAGGCCTATAAAATACATGGAACAGATGTTTGGTACATCCAATAAACTAGCCTATTTCATCCCCCAACCTAAGAAGGTCAACTATAGGTTTTCCTTTGGTTTTGTTAATTGCTGAATTAAAAGATAAGGAACAAAAGGAACACGTACAGCCAACAAATCTGATTCTATAAGAGAAATTGTAGTCTCATGATGAAAGAAAATAAAACAAATTAGGGGCATGGATAACTAATCTATTGAAGCTATGTATGGACCAAATAAATGGGAAAATATCTAATATAGACCAAAAATCCAAGCCCCTGAAGACAGCCACAAATTCAGGCCAAAATGCATTGGACAATTTTAAATTATTTCAATAAAGTGAGATATGCAAAGTGAGATTTATTTTCTTACATTCTGAGATTGCAGTTTCTCCTTTAGAATCTAAATTAAAAGATAGAAGATAGTGTTAATGTGAAGTGACAGCCAGGGTGATATAATGGTTAGCATGTTGAACTGGGCTTGCGTGAGGTGGCTCCCTTGATCTATGGGACACACTGGGTGACTGTGAGTTTAGCACACTATTTTTTGGCCTAATCCATCTTGCAGGATTATTAGGAGGATTAAAATAGGGTGCCAAGAAGAAGTAGGTACATTGCCTTGAGATTATTAAAAGAAAGGAGGGGTCTAAACACAAATATAATGTAAGGTTTCTTGATTAAAACTAGATTCTTACAAAAGTTGCAAGCCCCTCTGTTTCTTAAAAAAATTCCAGTTCAGAATTTCCCAGAAAACCCATATTGATGTCACTATTCCAGATCTGATTCTGTCAGTCTTGGTTTTCTGCATCAGGTGCTCAGTCAGACCAAACATCAGTTAGGTGTGAAGGATATCAATGAACCAATGGATCAAAAGAAGAAACGCCATAGAATATTACCTGCCTGTTTATACAATCTCTTCAACAGTTACGTATGCTCATTCTGAATGACCTGAATAGTGATGGGGGGAGGAGGCACATGATAGACTCCCAAACTGTTTAGACTACAACTCTCAGAATGCTTCAGCCAGTACTGGATTCTGAGAGCTGTAACCCCAAAAAGGAACTTTTCCCATCTCTTATGGAACCTTGATGGATTTCACGGGGACGTGAAGAGAGCAGTCATTCATTACCACCTCTCCAAGAGCTACCAAAACAAGAGACTTTTCTCAAAAATAATTGAGATGTCCATGTAAGTAACACAATACAATTGCAAAATGAAACATCACTCCAGGTTGTGATAGAAACAAAAGGATGCCATTTTTTCCTGTCAGTAGCATTTAACATATTCTATATTTAACTATTATGGCTACCTGTCCTAAATAATCTAAGCCTAGGAGACAAATGTGTATATGCCATGTAAGATAAACGTATGTATTATCTTGAACTGGTGTTATAATTAATTGTTGCCCCTAAATATCAAAGTAAGAATTACAGCCATGCCATCTTTTGTCAAATGATATGCATGGTTTAGCAAACTCAGGCGATAAAGTGAGATTATCTGTCTCACTGTGTCTTATGATGAAAGAAATTCATTATTAGATACAGCAGGAGAAAAATGACTAGAATAAACAAGTTGGATGGTCTCAGTGTTTCTCTTCAACAACTAGCACAATCCATCTGAAATATCAGGCAATAAATGTTGCTGAAGGGTACAGCCTTTTCCTTGACTCAGCATGACTGCTAATTGTAATGGCACATTTGACACAAAACAATAGCAAAATAAACGTTTCTGGAAAGGACATTGGTTTAATAATATAGACAACATGTCAGATCTTCACATGGAATTGTGAGCTCATTAATTTTATCTTTTCCTACTGCATCTTCTAATTAAGTGAATCATTAACTAGACCTTGAGGGATCAATTATTTATCTTATGGGGCTCAGCTAGGGTGGGGGAGATGTCATCCTTTCTTGCCCTGCCTTGGGTTATTATGCCTTTATGCACAGTGCTTCCAAGGACACCAGACAAATTGTATCAGTGATCCCTGTACATCAGGTTTAGTCAAGAATCCCTAAAGCAGCAAGGAATTCAAAGAACTTTAATAAAACATACTCATTTAACGTACATTCTTCCAGTGAACAGAACTCATGCAATGTCACTGACTTACTTCCTTATCCTTATGAATAAACCAACTAGTAGGAGATGGAAGAAGGATGTATGGATCACAAGGTACGGGCAGCTCCAAAGCTATAGTAACTTGAATTAAAGGTTGAACTTGGTGAAGACGGTGAGAAGTGAACAGCAAAAGGTGGCAGAGGATTTGTAAGACATCTGCGCAATTCAGTACACAATGGGGCCATCATCTAGATGAAAGAGTTTCATAAGCCATGCTTATAAAAACTGAAGGGTTTTATGGGCCGTGCTTACACATGATGACAAATGTTTTTTTCAACATCTCAAGTGCACTGTAGCAAGATCTTCCATGGTCTATAGCAACCTTCTGCAACTCGACTAACACTGTCATCATTTCCAGCCACCATAGTTCGGGGTGGTGGTGGGTTAGATCAGTCCGTCCATATGTCTGTTTCATCAGATTAATTTAATACTGAGGCTTGGGATAGGTTGGATCCAAGTGGTGTCAAGTAGGAATAGGTACTGTGTGAAGACAGATAGACAAGCCGAGTAAGGGCAAAGGATGGTTTGGATACAGGAAAGTTATATTATAAGAAAGCAACATTCAGCATTTTGGAGCTAACCCATTTAGACTGGTTAGAAGGCTTCACTTCATTGTCTAAATTCTGAATCCAGAGCAAGTCTCTAGTTAGGAACTGAAGACACGGCATCACTTTGGTTCTTCTCATTTTTGGGTGAGCAATTCAAGAAGTTAATGCCGGTGCTTCAAGACCCTATCACATTTATTCATCTGGATCCCACAAGATTCCACCTTGTTCTTCTCTCTCCCTCTTTTACATCTATATGGAATTGAGGAGTGAAGTTGCCCAGAAACTTGCAGTCAAGTACTTACTGTCTGTACACTGATGGCACACCCTCTATTTCTCCTTTTCAGTGAATTCAGGAGGTGCTGAATCACTGTCTGGGATAAGTAATAGACTGGAAGAGGGCCAGTAAACTAAAATGTGAACCAGGTAAGGTGGAGCGTCCATCATTCCGAGATGGCTGTATATTACCTCCAGTATCAGAAGCAGTGTGTCTCTGAATACCAATTGCTAGAGAGCAGAAATGCTACTGAAGCATTCCGATTGTGGGTCTCCAAAGACGATTCTTTGGCTGTTGTGAAAACCAAATGCTGGACTAAGTAATCCTTTGGTCTCATTCAGCAAAGTTTTTCTTCTGTTCTTACAAAACGCCACAGCTTGGAAATACTTTATTCCAATAGCAACTATTATCTGTAGCAAATTATGTTCTAGGAGCAGCAGGGGCAACATCCTTTCATTCTGCAAAATTACAACAATCCCCAAATGCCATGATGTTGCACTATTTCGTCAAAGAGGTGATGTTTTTAATCATTACTCACTTGGGAACAGAGTATTCCCCTTCCTTAATCATATTCAAGTTAGCCAAACAGGTTTGTTTTGTTTGTTTGCAATTGTTACTGTTTTTTCAGCAAGGGTTCTATTAAGTAATAGTAGTTTGACAGAGGGATGTTTTCATTAGGAGCTTGATGGGATAGAAAGGGTTAGATGTTTTTCAAGACACACCACGATCCAGATCTTGCTCACCATCGCCAGCAGCACCACTCCGTAGCATCTATTTAAGTCTAAAGAAAGGATGCTCATGGCTTTTCGTCAACTGACATAATGCCACAGTTTCCAGGGAAGTAGACATGTCAGTCTGCCTCAGCATGCTGACAAAATTGGAAAAGACAAAACAAAGCAAAGCAAAAGAGAATGAGAGAGTGAGAGAGAGACTAGAAAACAGAAGACAGTCTGAGGAAGTAGATTTTGATTCATGAAAATTCACACTGAAACAAATCTGCTAATCTTTAAAGTGCAACAGGATTTTGTCCATTGTCCCCCTCCTCCATTTTAATTGTGTCAACATGCTGACATAATGTGTAATTTGTCTGCTGTAACAAACTGTACTTCAGAATTATTGGCTAAACACTGTTGGGGAAAACCATACAAGTAAGTTCAATTACATGAGTGATTTTCACTTCCCCCAACTGCCTGCTTTATGCTGGATCAAACCTCCAGTCGTGCAGTCACTAGCACAATCAGGGCAAACTGAGTGTGCAAAACCTAGCCCAGAAAACACTTCCTATTGCTTGCACAATTGCCCCAATGCAATCATCTAAGTCAGTAGGATTCTGGCCACTGTTTTATTCATTTGCAAGTTTGCATGGAATGCCATTAATTAATGAACTAAAAAAAAAACAATTCAGATTTTTTACAAAGGTGAACAAAATAGGAGAACAAAAAAGAAAGTAAAAGAACGAAAGGAGGAAAGATCTTCAAATAATTTGCAAGCAGAAACCAGATAAATAGATATTAAATCCTTTGCACAACAAAAGGAAGAGGCAAAAGAAGAAACTGCAGAGGAATTGCATCCTTTGTATCTGCATTAATTGCAAAGGGTGTCGCAATCAGTCTGAACCAACAAAGAGCTTAGAGCTATTCAGATAGCACTAGAATGCACCGGATGGCATCCACTCAAGAATTCTTTGGGAAATGGCAAATTAGAGAGTAATAATGGAAATATGCAACTTATGTTTAATATCAAAATTCTTATACCTGGAGGGAGGTGGGGCAATATTAGTATTGCTCAAAATGGAGCTGGAAATTGACACTGTATCAGACATCACTAAATTTGGGGTCAGAGCTTTCAAAATTCAAGGATGAACCTGCCCGAGTCTTCTATAATTATGCTTGCCATGTTCTCCAGAGTGAGTTTAGCACCACCATCTGAGAAGTGTGATGAGCTGAATACCTTTAATGCTGCAAATGTGGGCAGGACTAATCCCAGGAACATCGTGGTGATTCTGAGCTCTCCCTTAGTTCCAAGGTGGAAGCTGGCATGCATCCCGTTCCTGTTTCCCTCAGGACATAATAGGGAGAGGACCTCCTGCAATGACTGATGGGGAACGCCAGAGGATTGTGAGGCCCTTCACTAAGCACCAGCTGCAGGAGTGCTTCCTTCCTGTCTTTCTTGTCTTGACTGCAGGATTCTTTTGCTGTTGGGAAGAGGTGGTCTCCTCCAGTAGAGTGTAGCACATACTTTGTATGCACAATTCAAGGCATCTTCAGTTAAAAGGGTTATCAGTGGCAGCTGTCTAGGTGTGAACTAACATTTGAAACTTTGGGAAGTTCCTGCCAGTCAGGAAAAAAAAATTGACTAAATTGATCAAAATAGCTTCAATTCAATATAGAACAATTTCATATGCTCACAGGTAGAACTTAGAGAAGTTCTTGTCCCACACGAGTCCTCATCACATGACACTTGAATGCCTCCAAAGGGCAGAGCCCTGCAGGAACCACTGGTGACTAGGGCCCATAAGGAGGCATGCTGCTCTAAGGGGTTAGTGGACAGCCCACCGTGGCTAGCAGAAAGCTGCTCTGGAGCAGAGACACCCACGAGCCCTCATGAGTGGGTGCACCTGAAAATACAGAGCAGAACAGTCCTGCCTGGTGAGAGTTCAAGGCTGCAGCACAACACTTCTCAAGAGTAAGATGCTTCACCAGTGAAAGCTTACCACTAGCTCTTTCTGAGATACTGCAAGTGGGGCTTTTTTACAAACATTGCTAGCCGTTGCCTGAACTCTCAGAGGCTACATATTTTTATACTGTTATTAACTGCTAAAAGTTTGTGGTATCTGCTTTCATTTTTTTAGAAGTGAAATTTCCTTAAGTGCTGAGAGATGTTTAGCTTGTTTTATTTTGTGATTGTTGTGATGCCCAAGCCTCCCTAAGGAGCGCTTAGCATACGGTCAGAGAGTCCGACAGGCCACTTACCTACCACCTTTGCGCTGAGGCAAGTCCTAAGACCTCAACAGTGCATAGCGTAAGCCCCTTGAACAAGTCTGACCTTAAAAGAACACTTTACTTTTACTCAGTACTTTGCAAGTACAGACACATAGGCTTTGTGATTCCTTAGAACTCACAACAGCTCAGTTAGGTAGGACTCTTAAAGATAGCTAGTTTGTGGCCCTCTCCACCTCCTGGATTTAGCCAGACCCTGCTGTTCAAGAGACCAGTCCTTTTGTAAGAATTCTTATAATTAAATTTTATTAGAAAAATAGAGTTTCATAGAATCAGTTTATATTGCACAAGCTTTAGCATAAAGAACATATTCAAAGATCATTACAGTTAAATAAAATAACTATTGCCCATTAAAATAATAAACACTACTAAGGTGGGCTAAGGTGGGCTACAGTGGGCTAGCCCCACCTCCTTCTTTCTTTTTACTTACATCCTCTCTCAATCAAGTTCCTTTCTCTCCCATCATCATGGAATCGAAATCCAGAACAGAACTTCTTTCACATAACCCATCGTCCATTTTCTACACTCTCTAACTCCTCCCTTCTTCTTGACAATTCTGGCTGTTAACCAATTAGCCTCAAGGGGCTGTAACACCTTCCTCCTCCCTTAATTCCCATGAAAGTCCAGGTGTTTTATCTCTTCTCCAATTAGCTCGGAATGTTGAGTCTTCCACGGGCCCCTTGATTCGACCTTCAGCTCTATCTCGAACCATGCTGTACCGATCTTCAGAAAAACACTCTCATGGCACTTAGAAAAACACATTCCAATGTCTCTCAAATCATCTTCACACAGAACCTGTCTGACTCCATCTTACATTTCTCTGACTACATATCCTATCATCATGACAATCATCAGCAGGAAATTAAGCTGATCTTCATTTCCAGTTCTGATTGCAGGCAGATAACTATAAAGATTTGTACCAACTTCTAACAAAGTGCTATCTGTACTATCTGACTTGATATTTAGACTGGGGAACCCAAACAGGTCCCCATTCAGTTGAGATCCCTGTCCAAACATTACAGAATCCAGCATTGCCAACACAGGGCAGCACCCTCTGTTATTGCCTTGTGCACATAAGCAATGACTAGTCTGAAGATGAGAAGTTCCTGCTCAAGTGCAAACTCCACATGCAAGCAAGAATCCACATTTGGGGATGGGTTTTGCTCATATATAGACTCTAAAGGCAGGCAGGAATCTGTCTTCTTTGGACTTATCACTGAAAGAGTGAAGAAAGCTACTGGGAGTGGGGCTTGGCCTTCTCTAACTTTCATGACAAAGCTGGATTCTATAGTGATTGAATAGGGCTATAGAGCTGACTGGGTGATCTCAGCCTTATTTACTTCAGAGGATGAATCTGGAGATGGGAAGAACATGCATGCTGTCTTCATCTCGTTAGAGGAGAAACAGAATAGAAATAATGGATAAAGAATAGGATCACTCCTCTGAAAATACATTTTATCTGCAAATTCATTCATTCATTCATTTATATATTATCCTATAAAGGCGGTGGAAATCTTTGTTCATTTCTTCCCAAAATATACTTTGCAATTTGAAAACAATGCTCATTTTTTAACTCTGAAGGGAAAGTAATCAAGTTTATGATGCCATCACCCTTTTACACTGGAAATTCTACATGTGGGGATTGTTTTTTAATTGCAGTCTACAGAGGCTGGAGAGCACAGACACCATCTATATTCAATTGTTAATATCTTGCCTTACCTTAACTAAGCTGTAAGAAATACAGGCAGGATTTTTGCAGATTTACATAATTTTGTGCACAGCCACAGATAATTCATAGTATTCTCTAACTTTGCTATAAAACTGTTAATAGCTGCGTAGGGGTCTGCCATTTTCCAGGAAACGTGTAGCACCTCTAATTCTATACCAAATGCATGGATTGTTTTTCATACCTTTGTTCTTTTTCACATTGAAATAATTGTCTTAAAAGACTGGCTCAAAATGAAACATTAATTAAAACTAGTCCTTCACTCTGCATTCTCAATAATTAGTTCTAAAGCTTAAATGTTAAAGTCATTCACCCTTGTGTAGGCCTTATGTCAAATGTCATAAGGATGTCAAAAGCTATTATGCAAGAGAAAGAAGCTTTTGTGACAGTCAGTTATTTTCGTATCAGAAATGACAATTAGATGGCAGAATACTGTAGGCTGGAATGCCTTATTTAGTAATCAGAAATGTCTGAGAGCTAGCATATCTAAGAGTGAGCTTTTGTCAAGATATTTCTAAAGATAAACACAGGCTCTCCCCTCAGTCTACACTGAAGAATTAATTTTAGCATTCTCCAGTTTGCTTGGATGTGTTAAGGAAAGTTAGTAGAGAACAATGCCATCTAATAAAATGGTCTGATATAATGGTCGGGGGGAAAAACAGGAAGAGAACACTTGCTCTCCTGTTCTGCTTGTGGGCTTCGAAAAGGTCCTTCCCTGACTACTGGGGGGGGGGGGGCTGGAGGGGGGGATGTTGATCACTGAGAGAAATAAGTTGCTGGAAATAAGGTGCTTAAAATGGCCTTGCTCTGATCCAGCTGAACATGACTTATAAAATAATAGATAATGTTTCCTTGCTGAAAGAAAGAAAGAAAGAAAGAAAGAAAGAAAGAAAGAAAGAAAGAAAGAAAGAAAGAAAGAAAGAAAGAAAGAAAGAAAGAAAGAAAGAAAGAAAGAAAGAAAGAAAGAAAGCTATCATTGGCATCACACCTCCCTATGCGAAGCATGAAATGTTGCTTAAAAGAATATTTTTAGTATAAACGTTTTTAAAATGCCTACAACACTGCATGTCAAAATGCCTGGGGATGGAAATATCCATCTTGCAATGCTTGGGAAAAACTGCTTTTTAAAAAACTATAGCTCCCAGAATCTTTCTGGTCCTCAGAATGGCAGGAATTTGCTTACTGAGGGCTATAGGATCTCTCTACTTTCCACATGCACAGTGTGCACTACTCTTCATTATCACAATTGTTGCTTTGCATCACTTATATTAGCTACTGTACTTCCAACTGCAAAACACAACTGTTGTTTTGGATTTCTTCTTCTTCTTGCTATATGCTCCCGAAGAATGTATCCCAACAATGCATACCTAGTTATTTCCTGTCACACTCCAAATGTCAGTCTCGATGCACTATTGCTTTATGTATTCATGTTTTTCCATACAGAGTAGAATAGGCTAAGAAATATTGGCAGTAATCTCAGAACTTTCTTTCTCAGAATCATGTCCTACACTTTATTCCAGTTTTTGTTGGATATTCATTCTGTAGTTTACCCAGAGCTTGGGAAAGTTACATCTTTGAACTACAGGTTATCATGCTATCTAAGGTATTCTGGGAGTAGTGGTTCCAAAAACTATCTTTCCCTATCTCTGAGTAGGACTCATTGTGCTGACAGAGGAGTCCTCCAGCAAGAACAAGCCAGAGATGCCAAAACTGGATATTGGGGAGGGGGGACCTGCCAGGTCCTGCAAATCTCGAACTCTTGGAGCCAGGGCTCAGGAGCTGAGTCCCAGGAGGAGGCTGGACCCACAGCCAGCCCATGAGAGTCATACAGGATGAAGATACAAGCCTGGAGGAAAGCTACCAGGTAAAGTGCCAATCAGCAGGGAAAGATTCCTCAGGAGACAGAACCTCTTCCTTCCAAGAAAACTAATGGTCTGGCCTGGGGTTTGCAACGGAGAGCTATAAGAGTCCTCTGTTGAAGACCATCAGTTAATGGCAACAATGGTTCACTTTGCTCCAGACCCAGCCTGCCTTGTACTTGGTGCCTTACTGTTAGTTCCTTACTTTGTTTGACACATAGACTCTCCTTGCTTGCTTCCAGCATATCTGCACTAGCTTGCCCCCAAGCTACCTTTTTACATAGCCTTTTGATTTTGGTTGGGATTTTCACCTCTGGACTGCTTTGCTGCTAATTCTGGGCTCCCCTGACTGGACATGTTGGATGCTTCTGATTCCTCAGACCTCACCTTTGGAAGCCAATCTGTCAAGGACCAGAACACACTGTGAGTCCATTCCAGGCGTTAGTCTGCAGTTTACCAGAGCTATCCAAAGAGTTGAACTGAATGAGTTTAAAACACTTGCCATGGGATACTCAAATCCACTATTCAGTATCCCAAATTCTACAACATAATCCTAGTTTACACAGCTAAAGTAATTTCACATACAGACACTTCCAGCAATAAGGAGATTTGGAGACAGGAGAAATATTAAGTTTATGTTGGAAGTAGAGTTGGCAGATTCATGCTGGTGTGTCCTTTTAGTGCACTTAATGAAATCTTGGCTTCTTGCTGTTCAGCAATTAATCGCTTGTGTACATTAATAGAATTTTAAAAAAACTTTTAGGAGGGAAAAAGCTATAAAAATATCCTGTAAAAAGGAATAACTCAAGACAAATACATCAGGCAATTCTTAAAAAAAAATAAGGAATAAGCAAAAGTAAAGAATGAATTATTAGGAAAGTGGCTTCTTTATCTGTAATTCTTTTCAGAGGCAGTTCTATTGTCTTGGATGAGATCATATAGTCTCTTATGATCATATAGTCCCTCAAAGTGTTCTGTTGTGGAATCCTTATGGAATCCTGTGGAATCAACACTGAGACTGAGGAGATTCCCATTGGGAAGTGTTCTGCCAGAGATGAAAAATGACTGAGGTTTAGATTTTATTTTATTTTTTAATTTTAGATGCTGCCTTTCACCAATGGAGGGACTCAAAGAGGCTGAGAATTAATTAAAACAATATAGTCATACAGCTAAAAACAATACATCAATATTAAAAACTGCCATCAAAAATATATTTAAAAACATATGCACCTAAAACAATAGGTAGGTAGGTAGGTAGGTAGGTAGGCAGGCAGGCAGGCAGGCAGGCAGGCAGGCAGGCAGGCAGAGCATCCTATAAAAATACTTGTCCAAATCAGCAAAAACCCTGCCTGAAAAGGAGGCCTTTCCTGCTGGCAGAAGGACAAGAAGGAGAGGACCAGACTAGCTTCCTGAAGGAGTACACTCCACAGTCTGGTATCAGCAACTGAAAAGAAGTTGCTCCTCATCAGCTGTGCCTGTGAGGGTGGTGGGACTGAGAGAAGGGCAAGCTCATGTGGGGCCAGTAGACTTGATGGCTGTGGGATTTTGGGAATTGTAGTCCAAATTTCCCATCTCAGATTTCTGCCATCAACTGAAGACATATTTGACAAAACTAACAGAAAAAGAGAGAGATGAAAATGTTGTGGAGCATTAAAGACTGTTATATTTTAATGTGAGCTTTCCTGGATCATGTCCACTTCCTTAGACATTAGAGTGAGACTTTATGACTGTCATATTTACACATGGCCACTTGACTGAGGGGGATACAGATAATGGGCAAAGTGACAGTGGTTTATTAGTAATGGAATAGGCTATCAGACTGTCAGTTAACAGTCTGCAAGGTAAGAATAGTACAGTAGACACAAGTGGCAAACTGGGAATCAATGTGGGATTTCAAACTTGGTAATGACTTAAGAACCGCTGATTGATATTCAGTCCTTTTAAATGGGTCTCCAGCAACCATATCTCAGCTGTTTCTCTTTCAAGTCTTACATTTTAGTGTTTTTATCGGAATTGGTGACTTCCAGATTATTCAAAGAGTGTGCAGGTAGATTGAAATGTTCTGAAACAGGTTTTCACGTGTTGCCATTCCTGATGTCAGATTTATACCCATATATTCTTTTGCACAGAGGTTGTCTCATTTGTCCAATGTAGAGTGCAGAAGGGCATTGTTGGCAAAGGATCACAAGAGATCATATTAGCACGCAGACAAACAAGTAAACAGGCCCCTGATGTTGTGCATGACATTGTTGGGGGCTGTAATTGTTTTGCCACGTTAGGTGTGGGGACAGAACTAGCATCTGGGTTTGTAACGGGGTATGTCTGTATCAGTGTTGTGTAGTCTATTGTTAGTCAATAGCTGCTTCAATTGAGGAGTTGCCTGTAAGAAAATATAGGCCTGCCATCAAGGGTTCAGTAATTTTCTCTTCTGGGTCTGTCTTGCAATAGGTTGCCTCTGAGTATTCATCTTGCTCAGTTAACTCATTCTTTAATCATATTGAGTGGGTACTGTAATCTGAAAAATGCCGTTTGAAGATTCTTTAGTTTGGAGTCTCTATCTTGTGGGTCTGAGCAGATCTGATTGTATCTAAGGGCTTGACTGTAGACAATATATTTTGCAGTGTACTCAGGATGGAAGCTGGAGGCATGCAAGTATGTAAGATCAGTGGATTTTTTATAATATGTGATACTAAGATGACATATTTACTTGTCTTTGTGTTGTCTCGATTATTCTCCTGGTTTTTAAAACATTTTAATGAATTATTTTGAATGAATTGTTCTCCTATTTTTACTGACCCAAATCCTGTTGCTTAGAGTAGCAGCTCACACTCAGCTAGGTCCATTGAATCAATGGGGGTTTGGTGACTCAACTCTTCTGTAAATTCCATTGATTCTAATCCCAGATCTATGCTAAAGTAAATTGCAGTTAGAGTGGGCCCATTTGAATCAGTAGAAAAGTTGGCTCACCAAAACCTCCATTGATTCAACAATGGGATTTTGTTTTATCATTACTTTATTAATTTTTAGCTATTGGTTTAATGTATCTTGTTAAAAATACAGAAATATAAAAAATATTCTCAAATAAATAAAAATGCAAAAGGCCATCTAGTGGAAAAGACCTGTACAAAGTAATTTGCTTCCCATTCACTGAAAGTACTTATGCTAGCAGCTTTATTTAAAGCGTCCTGGAAACAAAACTGTGCAAATAAAATGTCTTTCATTTGACGCTTTGAAATGCAAGATGTTATTGCTGAAGTGGAAAAATACAAGGATCCACAGAGTGTGCATTTTATAGATATTGTTCACTATATTACTGACAAGAAGGATAGGAGTCCAATTTTCTGCCACTTGAATGGCTAGAACTGCCGTATTTTATAAAACTGACAGAATCATTTTTCTTCCAGCACATTTGTAAAATGCTAAAGAAATAATGGATGGGATCTTGGAAACATGTTCACCTGTGCACACAGTGATCATCTATTGAACTTGCTGAAATTTTATGCTTCTTCAACAGTTGGGGCACAACCAGACAGGCATTTATCCAGCTATTTATTTGTCCCATATCGATACAATATTGATCATATCAATATTTTCTCCAATGATTAGGCGACATAATTGCTACTTCCACAGGTCTGCACTGCCACTAAAATAAAGTTTCATTACGGTTGTTGTTTTTTATCTGCACTGATTCTAGCACTCCATCTGTATAGTTTAAAGAAATTTTGTGATATATCTATACAGCCTTTTAGGACTACTTTAGTTGTTTTTTAAAAAATTAAGTAAATTGAATCAAGAGGTATAAACCAGTGTTCCCCAACCTTTTCCGGTCCGTGGACTGGCTGGGGAAGGTGGGGCACCCCCCACGCTTGCGCGCATGCGCGAACAAGTGTGCGCTCTCTCTTGCACGGGGGTGCGCCCGCCCGCATGAGCGAGCGCCGCCATTTTGCGCATGCACACAACCGCTCGTGCGCAAGCGCAAGCGGCAGCGCATGCTTGTGCGGCCCCATGCGCGCCCACGCGCATGCGCAAATGGCGGTGCGGCGCTCGTGCGGGCATGCCGGAGCGCGCGCTCGCAGGCGCAAACGGGCAGCACGGGGGTGAGTGTGGGCGGTGGGGCGGTGGGAGGTCTCTCTCGCCGGCCCGGTCTGGCCCAGGCCAGGGACCGGCACCGGGCCGGGGACCGGGGGTTGGGGATCGCTGGTATAAACAATGGAAGGAAGAATACATGTATAACAACAACAACAAAAACCTGGTAAATCTATGTCTTGAAAAGCCATGGTTTTAAGTGAAATGAATGCTCTAGTGCAAGTTTTGCACTGAACTGACATACTCCTAAACCCCTTCAGCACTGCATATGTTGTTGGTTGGTTGTTTTAAAGGACATTGAAGCAACTGCTATGTGCCATGGAAGTATGGAATACATTTTTTACGACTCAGAAAAATAGTAAATCCGTGTCTTCCATATCTGTAGTTTATGTTAACTTGTGCACCACCACAGTCAGTGAGCTGGTTGCAAGACAAGACACAAAAGGATGTATAAAACAGCACGCTTTTTAGCTTTAAAGAGTGGAGAAAAACATGATGATATTGGCAGAGAGAGATGATAGATAAGAGTGGGTGGGGTTAGAGGACAAATGTTGCTCATGTCACCCACTGTGTGAACAGTTGAAATGCAACATTCTGGGCTTTAAAAAAAATTAACGTGTAAATCATACAATTGGTATGATCTGTGAATGTGCAGTACAGGAGTATAATTCAATGTGGAGTAATCATCCTGTCTATTCACGCCCTTAGCAAACATTCCACAGGACTCAAGGACATCCCTCTGGACACAGAGCACTAGAGCAGAATCAGGCACACTGTTCTGCATTGCATGTATGGAAACAGATGGTCAAAACTGCTTTGTGTAGATAACAGAGGAATTCATACAGATTGGCAGAACATTCATGCGAATCCATTTTCAGCTGTATTTTTTCCAGACTGATAGAGTTCGTTGTTAATTTGCAAGCTTCCAATCTTAACGACTTAGGGAGTTGTGAGAATGCAGTGCCACATGGGCAGAACAGTGTACACAACTGTGAACTCCCCTGGCAGAAAAGTGGGATACAAAAGTAGTAAAAATCTCAAATTTTTAAGAAAAATGCCGTATTTGCCTCAAAGCATCCTCTGATACTACTTACCAGAAAAAAATCCCATAGACCAATATGAAAGGAAATAATGTGTATATGTGAACATTTCCAGTAAAAAGTGGTGTGTATTATGGGGCTGGGGGTGAATGAAAAGCCAGGGATGGTCTCAGAGTCTTTGCATTAAAAAACATTTCTCCTATTTATTACAGAATGGCAAATAAGAAACAGTTACGACTGCCCAGAAATGAACCCTGCCTGCAATGTACGCAAATCAAGGCAGACTGATGTGTTCAAACCACAACCAGGATCACACCATGTAAGATACTGATGAATTCCTAAATGCATGGAGCATCAGGAAAAGGTTTGTGCAGAAGAACCCTCTTATAAATTATATTTGTCAGTCTTTCTAATAGTAATTATGGCCACCATGCATGTTTATAATTCTTTCCAAAGGCAGAGCATAGAGGTGCTGGACCTAAAAGCCAGTATCACTGGAGAAGGAGAACACTGAATTTTTGTGAGAGAGATGGCTTTAAACCAGGGGAGACATACCTCCAGCTGTTCCCAGCTGTCACTGGCTCCACATGAAGGCATTTGTATGCATGTCACTGCAGTTGGCATGCTGGTCCTTTGGACTTGCTCCACCAGCTCTCTCCCTAGTCCCCTCCTTTCCCTCCTGGCTTTTTGACAGCTACGTAATGCTGGGTCCTTTATACCAGTTGGAGCAAAGCAGAGTATCTTGAGTCACTGGCTTCCTCCTGACAGCCAGCAATGCCTGGAAAAGATGCCCTGCCCTCAAGCTGGCCTGCCTCACCCCTTTTCCTATGATGTCACCAGGAATCACCCTGGAATCTCAATTTTTGTCCCAGAAATCTCAGGGAATGGGATAATGCTATTGATCTGGCAACACTAAGATAAATGGAGGATTCCTAGCACTGCCAGTCCAAAGGCATTGGGCTGTTATTTGGTCTTTTTCTCCTAAACAGGTTTTCTGTAGTATGAAGAAAAACCAGAAGGAGAATGGAAGAAACAGTTGAATTGAAATTCCATGTGTGAAGCAGGGTGATTGCAGAATTAACCCTTTTTTGGAAGAATCTACTGCCTAGGACAATATCAAGAAAGTGTAAGGGACGAAGCTTCAGTTACTGTATTCTGTAGCTAAAAGTGAAGTATTTACATGAAGCAATTTACTTTTTCTTTCTTTTTTCCTTTCTTTTTCTTTTCTTTGTTTGGAAGAGAGGGTATTCCCATTTCAAAAGTGACATAAGTGGGAATGAAGTTACTCAGTTGGTGTAGCAATAGCATTTTCTCAACATGCTTCTCAACATTACATTTAAAGGGTAATTTTAGGGATTTTTTTTTTTTGAGGGTTTTGGCATGAATTTTATGCCATTCTCTTAATATTACGATGGGGGAGGGGTAGAGTAACAGAAAAATGACGAGTAATGCCCCAAATCAGTTTCTAAATATTGTAATGAGTAAGGGTAATGAATTTTCTTCTAACAACAAAAGATCATGTCTGTCTATGGTTACTGAAGTGGGATTTGTCCATAGTTTTTCCATTTCCGGAAGGAAAGAACGAGGAACCGAGCCTTCTCAGCAGTGGCCCCTCGCCTCTGGAACAACTTGCCCGTAGAGATCCGCCTGGCTCCCTCTCTGGGTGTCTTTAGAAATAAACTTAAGACATGGCTATTTAGGCAGGCTTTCCCTCCTGCTGTATTTTAATATTTACATTTTTATATCTTGGATTTTGCATGTTCATTGTTTCTATTGTTTTTAAATTTTGTAATGCCGCCCAGAGTAGACTATCTGTCTAGATGGGCGGGGTATAAATCTAATAAAATAAAATAATAAATAAAATAAATAGTTCACAGCCAGGCCAATATACTTTTCTCAGAGCTTGGAAATCTTGACCATTCTGCCTAGGGGATTCTGGGTGCTGTAGTTCAAACAAGTAACTGCTTGTAGAAACCAATTACTTTAAGTGGGCAACTTTACCAACACAGTCTGCTGCACCATGCTGCTTTGCTGAACACCCAGCTTAACACTGAGTGCTCCTGCATACAAACAGCAGAAATGCATCTAAATGCTTTCTGCGGATGAGCAGATAAGTAGAATGGGTAAGAAACAAATGCCCCACAAGTGTATCTTAGACACACACTGCTGCATGCCACATTTTCCAATTGCCAACATGCAGTGATTGCAACTTTATGGGGCAGCCTTATTAGGAAATAATTCTCCCTCAGTCAAACAATTGATATAGAATTACCACTGGATTCTTAAGACTTATTTATCAGGCTCAGGAGTTATCCAGAACTATTAAATGAAATGAGATATGGACTATACCCATCATCTCAGTGAAGCCAACTACATTTCTTGTTATCACGACACTTTTTCTGCCTTGCTGAGACAGATTCTAAAATAAGAGCTTTTTTTCCCTCTTATTTTTAATAGATTGACATATGTTTGGTTGATAAATGCATGCAGCATTATAGTTATTTTTGGCATATATATCCAGAAGGCCATCACTGGCACAGTTCTACAAAGCTGGAAGGGTAAATATTTCAGGGAGCTGTGGTTTAGCAGTGTAATCTAAATTTGTCATTATCAGCAAATGAGGTTGCCCTTTGTCTGATAAGGATTCAAACATCAGTGCAGCTCCGTTTTGTACATGAATTTAGTTTATACCAAAATAAAGAACAATTCACTTTAGTTGGGAGACTCCTATATAAAATTTCAATGTTTTAAAGTTATTCCTTAAATAATTCCTTTGGTGGCCACATGCACAAAAGCAGAATTTGTGTTTTGTGTGTTTGGGGGGGGGGGGGAGCTAGTCAAGCAGAATCCCTGGCAAATATCTGTCAATTTCTCTTTTAGTGTTTCTTAAAATATTGCTTTGTTATTAAACAAGCTGAAGCCAGTTCCTATTGCAGTTTAAAAACCCATAATTCTGTTGACACTTGATCTGCTAGGAAAGTACTATTCTTTTCCAGAATATAATATTGTACCAGCCTTTGTTTCCAAATGCAGCATTGTCTTGCAACATTTTCTAAGTGTGTCAGTTGCAGGTGATCTCCATCCTGGAAGCAAATTACGGACATTGAGATCTTTAGCAAATCTCAAGAGAAATCCTAAATATTTATGTTTCTGAGCATGTCAGCCACCCTCAGACGCTTATTCCCACCATGGAAAAAGTAAATGCTTTCACAGAGTTCATTAAGATCACAAGAAGCATTCTGCTTGGTCATCTATTATTTTTCCAACATGCGGCAAGTGAGAGTCCTGCATTGCTGTACATGTCATGAGGCAAAATGGGGGGAGGGTCAAGGGCCTGTGAGAAAAAGGGGGTGGCAAAAGAGTTGTAGCTCATGGATAGAGCACATGCTATATATGCAGAAGGTCTGTGGCATCTCCAGATGTGTTGCTGTGTGTCGTCAAGTTGTGTCCATCTTATGGCCATCCTCAAAATTAATGATCTCCAAAAGATTCTCTTGTAGATATCTTGCCGAGATTGTTTCTAGGTAGGGTTAAGAAACCAGTGCTGCCTGAACTCCTGGGAGGCCTCTCCTAGTTAATGTTGGCAGCTCTGGGCTGCCTCACGGTAAAGCAAGTCCCCAAGTTTCTCCTCCTGTTCTTTATCTTCGGCATCTATGTTTATGGTCCAAAGTAGCTATCATTGCTAATTGCTATTGAGATACCTGCCCTCAATGATTTTGTCTCAATGTATTCTTCAGGTAGGGACGTGGTGGTGCTGCGGGTTAAACCGCAGAAACCTCTGTGCTGCAAGGTCA
The DNA here is from genome assembly GCA_037013535.1 of Intellagama lesueurii. NCBI lineage: Eukaryota > Metazoa > Chordata > Lepidosauria > Squamata > Agamidae > Intellagama > Intellagama lesueurii. The sequence continues at coordinate 47,968,041 of JBAJHW010000003.1, read as the reverse complement.
GAAGACCAGCAGTCGTAAGATCGAATCCACGCAACGGAGTGAGCTCCTGTCGCTTGTCCCAGCTCCTGCCAACCTAGCAGTTAGAAAGCATGTAAAAATGTGAGTTGATAAATAGGTACCACCTCAGTGGGAAGGTAACAGCGTTCCGTGTCTAGTTGCGCTGGCCACGTGACCACGGAAACTGTCTTCGGACAAACGCTGGCTCTATGGCTTGGAAACGGGGATGAGCACCATGCCCTAGAGTCGGACACGACTGGACTAAATGTCAAGGGGAACCTTTACCTTTACCTATTCTTCGGGAAGAACACATTCAGGTGTAAATTGTCCTATTCTAGTTTGGATGCATGTTTTTTTAATAATAAAACACATGTGACATTTCTGTAAAATAAGCTGAATGAGGCATTGCTGAAGTGGCAGCAGCTGAATGTTTAGCTGAACCAATTAATGAGCATATTTCATATGCCAGTTAGCTCTCCTTTGCAAACAGATATCCTGTGCATTAACATTCGCTCTGACAGGTAGAATACACACCTACCTAAATGTGTTTCTAAGAGCCAGTAATGAGGGAGTGAAAACAGTCAGGAATGCAACAGCAAATGCCATTATTCACTTAATTGTTTTCTAGTTATTGTCCCACCCTCACTCCCTACCTAAAATAGACACTTGGCATATTTGTTTGTTTCAGCTGCTGCAACAGAATTAGAAAAAGAAGCACGTGCTTCTAAATCTCTACTTTCAGAGATATAAGGCTCATGTGCAAAGTACTGTAAAGTAAAAAAACAAAAATAAGCAAAACCAAACCAAACATAGACAGTCTCTGGAAAGTTGGAAGAACAGAAGAAAATAATAAAGTGACCCTGGAATTTCTTTTTCTTGGCTCTGTGACCAGTTACTGCTTGAAAAAGGGAGAAGGAACAATAGCTTCGAACTATCTCTGCACCTCTGATCTCCACAGAATCTAACTTTGTGGAGGAGAAATGAGTAGGCCAGAAATGGCAAGACAAACTCTCCACCTTCAAAGTATAGAAAATCTACCACATTTTGATTGAACAGAGATTTTAATAGGACTGGCCATACCCTTTGGCAGAACAGAGCAATCACTTTGCCTAGCAAGTGCTGGGCAGCAGAGCCATAATAATGCAGGATGGCAGGGGCTTGGATTCCGGGTATTAAACATCAGAGGCAGAGCCATTTGCTTCTAGAAGGGGGCAAACATATACTGCCACCAACCAGTTCTCCCCAGGCAGAAGGAAACAAAACAGGAGGACTCAGGAACTAATATGGCCATCACATGCTCAAATCTAAGCACTACCACCCATTTCTCTGCACTCCTCCCATATATTGTTGGAATATGCAGATCAATTGTGTCCCAGTATGCAGTGGGTGATTCCGCCAATAACTCAGTTCTACCCTGCTATTGAAGCTGTATTGAAGCTGAGGCTCCAATACTTTGGCCATCTCATGAGAAGAGAAGACTCCCTGGAAAAGACCCTGATGTTGGGAAAGTGTGAGGGCAAGAGGAGAAGGGGACGACACAGGACAAGATGGTTGTACAGTGTCATCGAAGCTACCAACATGAATTTGACCCAACTCCGGGAGGCAGTGGAAGACAGGAGGGCCTGGCGTGCTTTGGTCCATGGGGTCACGAAGAGTCGGACACGACTTAACGACTAAACAACAACAACAACCCTGCTATTGGGGCGCTATTGTGCATTGGTCACTTTCTGCCCCTTCTCTCTCTTGTGTGCCTTCTTCCTTTTCCAAGATGGAGATTGCCTGAGCATATGCTATCTGATTGCTCGCTCTCTCCATCCACACTTGCATCCATGCCATCCAGCTTTAGGGGGTGGCTTACCCAGTTTAGAAATGTTCTTCAAAGCTAAAGAAACTTGCCTGGAATATGTAAGACAAACAACCTTCTTTGTTTTTCACTCAAATGCTATATTTTGACCTTTGCTACTAAAATACTAAAGTCTGTAGTTAATAAACCTTTTTCTAAAGTTATTACAAGTTAACTCCATATTTTTTTTGACTCTGTACTTAATTTAGCTCATTGAAGATAATTGGTCACACACGATGATCTCTAACATATATATGAATGACACATTACCCACCCTGAATCAATAGGGCAGTGATGTCCTGGTCACCAGTGTTTCTAGTTACTGTGCTAGCTCATATAGAGGAAACGCACTAACAGTCTCATGACTGTTCTTCTCTGTTGGAGGACAGAGCTGTGTGCTCCAAATGCCTGTCGCTCATCTCTTAAATTGGTTTGTCCCTCCTCAGGTGTGGTTGAATATGCTGTCCATCAGTATTTGAGATTCTGTTAGCCTGTGTGGTCAACTTCTTTGGAATGATTGAAAAATGTTGTCTTGCTCTTTGCATCAGGCAACAAAATCAGAAGTTGTTGAAACTGCTTTTTGAACTACAACTCCCAGAACCACCCAGGAAGAATGACCAGCATCCCCAAAACTTGAACAATATTGGGCTTTCCTGGAAATGTAGACAAATCCAACTTCTTCTGCCACCTCCATTGCTAAGAGGGGGAAAAAATCCTTTCAATCTCTCTTTTGGTATCAGCAGGTTGCAAAGATCACATTCTGCCACATGAGTTTATAATGCTCCCTTCATTCCTTCATTCATTTAAAATATTTTTACCTCACCTTTCTCCATAAAAAGGACCCAAGGCAACTTACATAATCAAAGACTATCTAAAAGCTAAAAATAGTAGGTATACAAATAATTAAAAAGAATCAAACAAACATTATACTACAAATGGAAAATAAAGTGAACACCAAAAATAGATTCAAAACAACAAGGTACAATGATCCATTTGAAAATCCCTCTCAGACAGCCAATCACTAAGAGAAAGTCTGTCTGAAGAGAAAGGTCTTTGCCTGCTGGCAGAAGGATAGCAAAGATGGGGACAGCCTGGCCTTCTGTGGAAGAGAGTTTCAGAGACTGGGTGCAGTGACAGAGAAGGCAGTCTCTCATGTCCCCACAGGACAATGAATATTATCTAATATTCATTGCTTTCCCCTGCTACAGGATATAGTGGTGGTCACAGGCTTAGATGGCTATAAAGGTGAACCAGATAATTTCACAGAGGTCTACCAGCAGCTATGGATTAGGGTAGAGACTCTACTTTTGTTTGTTTGTTTAGATTAGTTTTTAAAACATTTTTTGGGGTTTTTTCAACTGAATCTCCATTGCATTGTCCCTGATTTTTGGAGCCATTTTTAAGAGTCCTTTATCGCTTTTGGATGCATTACAAAGAGAAACAAATGAGGAGAAATGTAACAAAATCACCTGAAAGAAGTATTCCCTTTCATGTTTAATGAAAGGACCACTGCCTGAAATTCATGGAAACAAAAGGGACACGCCCCGTGAAAGAACCCAAAAAGGAAACAGAAATGAATGATTTCACTGTGCACATTCCTACTATGGATAGCAAAACAGAATCTCCCTGTTCAGAAGTAGTATGGCACTGAATATTGATTCTGGAGTTTCCAGGTGTAGGAACAATAGGGTCATACTATTGCTTTCCTGTAACGTTTGTCATCTTCACAAAAGCAGCCATTTGGCTTATTGTGCAGGATGCTGGGCTAGATACAGCTGGCAGGACTCCTTAGAATACAGTGTAGAATAACCAGAATTTGGAAAAGTTACTTTTTGGACTACAACTTCCCCTGTTGGGTGAGGATTTTGTAAAAAAAAATCTCCAACCTAACTTTTGCAAGCTCTGATGTCATCTAATAACCAGCTCCAAGAGTTAGGATTAAAGAGGTGTGCCTATGGTTTCTGATTTATTTTCCGTCTCCATTTGTTTAAATGTATAGTAAAAAAAAATGTTTGCAGAAACCATAGTGACTCACACCTGTTTTCAGGTACCAGTTCTCCATAAAGATTTAGGATGCCACAAGTTATTCCAGGCAGTGTTTATAATGGTAAGAGATTCCCCAGGCCTTTCATTCTGTCCTCAAAAATTTTAAATTGTCACATAAAGTTCTGAGAGGGCACTTTGACCCTACAATCACACCAAGCAGCCGCATTATTAAATTTGCTTATACCTTGCCTTGATGAGAAGTAATATATTTCAGCTATGACCTGTTTGCTCGTTTGTCTGCTTTGGTACTGTGCCACCTTTCCTCTATTGATGGGACCCAAGGCAGCTCACAAATGAATTTTTAAAACTTAAACTAAAAACAGAATAAATTACAAGTTCAAAAAAAGAATTAAAGATATAATGAAAATTAAAATCTAACATTTAAAAGCTTTAAAAACACACTTAAAAGGAACAAATGCCCATCATCCAGAATGTACTCAAATTTGACCCATTTGATTCTTAAAGGAAGGCCTTTAACTTTTGCCATAAGGAAAAAAAGGTGGGGACAACCAAGACAACCTCCCAAGGAAGAGCAATTTCACAATTTGAGAGCAGCCACAGAAAAAGCCCTCTCTTGGGTCCTAGTCAAAAGCACCTGTGAGGGCAACAGGACCAAGAGAAGAGTGTACTCTGAAGATCTTAGGAGCCAAGAAGGCTCATATATGGTGATATGGTCCTTCAGGTAGTCTTTACCCAATCCATATAGGACTTTACAGGTCAGAAGCAGCACTTTGAATTGGGCCTGGAAATGAACCAGGAGCCAGTAACTGGATAGTGGTATGTTCTCTGGAACCAGCTCCAATCAGCAGTCTGGCTGCTGCATTTTGAACCAGTTGAACTGACTTCAAAGATAGCCATATGTAGAGCATGTTACAGTAATCAAAAGTGATGTAACTAGGGTATGTGTAACTGTGGCCAAATTCTGTGTTTCAGGTTGTGTGATTACAAGGTAAAAGTTTCATCTGGAAGCACGTTTAATCTCATGTGAATGCTCATAGATGCCTTGTCAAAGATTAGCCAGAGGAGCTATGACATCATGAACCACAGAAATAAACCCAGTTTCTAGTTCCAAAGTGAATAGATCTACTGAATCAACAGAATTTACAGAGTCTTGAGTTGTCATTCAATGGATCCATTCTAGTGGAGACCAGCAGTCACATTTAGGCCCCACTGTTATCAGTGAAGATTAGCAGACTCAAAAGAAGTAAGTAGTTGTAAAAACTGGACCCCACAGTCCCAAAACAGGATCTTGGTTTTGGAAAAATGATCTTGTGACGTTCACCCTCATGGCCCCTGTTTGTCTCACTAAACACAGAGCTCACAAAGGCAAACCAAAACCCTCTTGACACGCTGCCACCAGTTGATCTCCTTATCAACGTACTTTACTCAGAAAAGATGAAGGTCCATTCAGCACTGACTTTTTAATAGAACAGGTTTATTGATTACAGTTGGTATCTGGAACAATTCATAGGCACAATCTTCAAGTTTCATCAAGCATCAATTTTAATCTTCTATATTAATTACCACAGTTCTCACTCAGACTAATCACTCCTCAGACCCCAAATATCCTTATCTCTCAGATTCCTAACACAGACTCTCTCTCTGACTTTCACTGACTGACTCTAACTCTCTCTCCTCTCAGGCTCCGCCTTTTAACATCTCTTTCGGCCCCGCCTCTTAACCACATTAACATATACCATGAATAATTCATAACTTACAATGCATAACTTAGGGTGTTCGCCACAGATCTTTTTTAAAAAAAACCCAGTGGGGGTCAAGTTACAGGTGATGTTATAGTTTTGGTTGGATTTAATGCAATAAAGGATCAGGATCAAGAGCCTCATGGCACATGGTTAAATGGCAGGACTGCAGTCAAAACCCAGGGGATTCAGGTAGCCGGCTCAAGGTTGACTCAGCCTTCCATCCTTCTGAGGTTGGTAAATTGAGATCACGGAGGGGGCAATGTGTAGCCAGCATAATTAAATTGTAAACTGTGCAGAGAGTGCTTTAAGCACTATGGGGTAGTATATAAGCAACATGCTTTGCTTTTGCTTTAATGTATGTATTTGGTTTTGCTTTGTTTTTTCAAACAACATTAGTAAATTGCTACTGCAGTCTGGGTGGAAAATCCTTCCCTTCCAAGGATGCTATTTCTCCTATGTGACAAAGATTTCACAGGCAGCAGCAGTTTTGGTGGGATTCATGAGGATAACAGCAGATGGGAGAGGTTCAGTCCCAATTCTTATCTGTTGCAAGCATGTCTAACATCACAGCTGTTATTTAGAAGAAGAACACAAAATAGACATAATAAATGCAATCCCACAGGTAATATCACATTTGTTTCACCTTAAGGGGTGAAGCAGTTTGAGAACAAAAAGTATTTTTTTCCCTAAGAGATACAAAAGGATATATTGTAGAAATATAATGAGAAGAACATTAAAATCTGTTGTGTACTGTATTGTGAGATTCTGGGGAGCATGTTTTGGTCTTCTTCTTTTTTCCTAAACAATGTTTCTTTCTTTCTCTCTCTCTCTCTCTCTTAAATAGGTGTCATCATTAAATAAAAATTGCCCCAAAGGGAATCATGGATTTCCTAAACTTCACTGAACAAAATTATACAGTGGAACGAAATGATACATTAGAAGAACCATTTAAAAAAGTAACATCTAAGATTCTGGTTTCTCTCACCCTTTCTGTGCTAGCAGTAATGACGACTATCATCAACTCTCTTGTAATGACGGCAATCATTGTGACACGGAAGCTCCACCATCCTGCTAATTATTTAATTTGCTCCTTGGCTGTCACTGATTTCCTGGTTGCCATCCTAGTCATGCCATTCAGCATTGTCTACATTGTCAAAGAGACCTGGATCATGGGTCAGGTGATGTGTGACATCTGGCTCAGTGTTGATATGACCTGCTGTACCTGTTCTATCTTGCATCTCTCAGCTATTGCTTTGGACCGCTACCGAGCCATCACAGATGCCGTGGAGTATGCAAGGAAGCGAACCCCTAAACTTGCAGGCATTATGATTGCCATTATTTGGATCATTTCCATTTTCATCTCCATGCCACCTTTGTTTTGGCGGCACCAGGCAGCCAACCGGGATGATGAATGCATCATTAAGCATGATCACATTGCTTCTACCATTTACTCCACATTTGGAGCTTTTTACATTCCCCTGGCATTAATCCTGATCCTTTATTATAAAATATACAAGGCTGCCAAGACTTTTCACAGAAGGAGTGTGAGCCGGGTTCTCAAAGAGGAGGTAAATGGACAGGGTCTCCTGGAAGCAGGTGAAAAAAGCTGCCGGCTAACTTCCTCAGCATCATGCAGCAGAGATAAAAAATCTAACCCTTCAGGAGATTTGGACAGAATCCATCTCTCTCTGCGAAGCCCCGACTCTGAATCCAAAAATGAAAAGGGGTGGAGGAGACAACGAATTTCTACCACAAGAGAACGCAAGGCAGCAACCACTCTTGGTTTGATTTTGGGTGCCTTCGTCATCTGCTGGCTACCCTTCTTTGTGAAGGAGGTAGTTGTTAATACTTGTGAGAGATGTCAGATTTCAGAAGAAATGTCTAATTTTCTGACATGGTTGGGATATATCAACTCTCTTGTTAATCCACTGATTTACACAATCTTTAATGAAGATTTTAAGAAAGCATTCCAGAAACTTGTCCAATGCAAGAGCTATATTTGAAAAACAAAAGGAAATGTTCTGCTCACAGTGGAGCCATGCTACATTGTCCTGGAGATATCACCAGAATATGTTCCAGTGAGAATCCAGATATGGTAGGCTACCAGCCCTGATATGGTGGCATAGCATTATCCCCACACTGTGCTAGAGGCATAAGCATAGCTTGTAATATCTTTGTCTCAAGCTTTCCCAGAATGGTTCTTCAGAATGCTAGAAAAAGTTGGATTTAGTCAATTCTGGTGGCAGATGTTGCGTGGAAATCTGGACAGACATAACCAGCTCCACCAAATGTTTTCTGGAGCAAATCTTTAATATTTACCTATCTGACTTTTAAGAAAACCAGCTGTGTTTTTAGGGAAAGCATTGAGATATCCACTTATTAACTGTCTCTATTTTGTATCATTAGTGTTGGACCATGAACATTGTCCAAATCTATAGCCATTTATTGGAGAGGGGAGAAACTATATGCACAGAAAGAATTTAGGACTACACATATGGGTAGAAATGTGTAATTTTATAACACATGGATAATCACATTGCATACTTAGGGTTCTTGCAGAAAGTAGACGAGTTTGCCCTTGACTGGGTGTTGTAACACTCAGCTAGGAATGCAGGAATGCAGTGCAGCAGGCATGTGTGTCCTGGGACATCACTTCAAACCAAGAGGATGCTCAAGTCTTTTCCAATGCAACATCACAGAATTACTCATCATTAATCTAAGGGTTGCTATAGGGATCTTAAACTGGAGACCTGCTAAAGAAGAAATCCATTCCTCATTTTAAAAAGGAGGGTGGGATGGGGTTTAGTTTATAAAACGTGTAGTGAACATGGAAAAGAGACCTCTTCATTAAGGATGCAGCCATATCACTTTTCTTGCTGAACCTGGACCAAAGTAAAGCTGTTCTCATTGAGGAAATATAGGTGGTGAGATATTGTTTCTTAGTGATCTAGTATGTTTTCTGTTCATTCCAAAGTAGTCAAATAATCAATGGTCAGAGCTTAGAAAAGTTACTCTTTGTGGCTGCAATACCCTCAGTTCACCGGAGAGAATGGCCATAGGCTGTGTTAGTTGCAGAATTCTAGTAGTTGTCATTTTTCCAAGCTCAGCAACTGTTTTACACAGTTGCCATGGTCCAATTGAAATGTGGGCATAGAACATGTGCTAATGATTGTTATCTCAAACAATTAAATGCCTCACTTCAGAAGGGTGATAATGCCATCCTGCATTATTTATATAATCCAGCAATCAACATTTCCAGAAACAAAGAAAACAATGGGCAGAGTGAGGGAACGGTGTAAAAGCTTCAGAATTGTTAGGTAAAATTAAACAGAAAAGAGAGAAATGAACCAATAGCAGAATAGGCACAGGCAGTTTACTTCAATGTAAACACTGGCAAAATAACAATGATACACTAGCAAGAGTCTTAAAGGATAAAATGCAATGAATACTATTGTATGAACTGTCAAATAGATCGCTAGGATTTCTGCTGAAATAAGTAAAGGTCTTACACTGTTTCCCAAAGATGTACATAAGGCCAGACTTGTCACAGCCTCCTAAGGGAAACAAATCCTATACACACCTGTGTAGGACTGCTATGACTCTAACTAAAAGCTCGTGGTAGCACCCTTGAACCACATTGACACATATGTGATGATCAGGTTCACAAAATTAAGTTTTCATTTTTAAAAACTGAAGGGGGGCAATTTTTGAAAACCAGAAAGATATGCTATTTGAGAACACTCTAGTGGGAAAAGTGTAGTGCTTCAGATGTTATTGGACTGCAACTCCCAGCAGCCATAGTCAACATAGTCGTGATGAATGCCGGGAATCATAGTCCAGTGCTTTCTGAAGGGCCACCTTTTGCTTAGCCCTGATCTTAATAAAAGCCAAAGATCCAGCACTGAATCTCCTTCCCCAGGCCCAGAATACCACTTTTTCTCCCCTCAGTGTATGGCAGTTTCTGCTTAAGAGGAATTATTTATTTCAAATTATCTATACAATTTAAATAGATTGTCTGACTACCAGTACTACCATTATGACAACATTGATGACAATAGCAACAATGATGATGATGGAGGTTTCACCATATTACATAAGGCACCACCCACCCTACCAGTAAATCTGGGATGGGGAAAGTTCTGGCATATTGAGAAGAACTGTAATATGCACAATGGCAGCTCCAGCACATGATGAATGACTCAGGCAAGCTTTTTTTTTTCAGGGAACTAGTTCTGCTTGGGAAATGTTAAAAAAAAGGAGAAGGGAAGTTGTTTATTCTTGCACCTTGGTTTCAATTGCTGCATTGTCTCTAAACGCTAAGTAAACTTGAGCAGACTTCATTTTTGCAAACACTTAGAAATCCATTTGTTTTCCTCAAAATCCCTTTGGTAACTTTTTCCTGAATTTACCACATCCTTTATGTGTATGGTAACCTACATCTCACACCCCCACCCAACACCTTTTCTCTTTGTAAATTTCTTCTCCTGACACTATGCAATTACATCTTTGGGCTGTGGTTCTTGCACCCTCACATTTGTCTTTCTTGGGCTCTGTGGTAGATTGCCGCCTTCTTTTATGATGATGATCCAGAGGTGCAGTGGTGACAGATTCAGAAGTGCATGTGTTCATCATGAGAATCTCCATAGCTTGCTCCCTCCCCCGAACTTGAAAATGCAAGAAACTGGATTAGTCCATATAAAAAATGGGGGGGGGGCAGATCTTTTGTAAAGCAATCTCAATCATGTAAAGGGTCTCAATCATCCATTCAAGACCAAACCATCCTCAAACAGGCATTACAACAGGGATTGCTGGCAACAATTGACTATTCCTAGGAAAATTTATTTATTTCCCAGCTGCAGAGAGGATTACAGTCCATAAGGAGCAGGAAAGCCTGGGAGTGGGGATGGTAGAGAATGTCATAGTCCCTGCCTCTCAAAAAGTCCCAGAGCTTCAGCTCTGCAAACCCTGGTTCCACTATACCACTGGACACACCTCTAGTTTAAGAAACAATGCAAGAGCATTAGAAATACAGTTTTCCATGCACATCCAAGTCACATGGTAATTTGTGCCATTGAGTGCAAGGCTGTACCTTTGCCTGTTGAGTCACCCCATCTGAACTAGGTTTGTTTGTGGGTCAAACCACACAATATGGGTAGCAAGCATTACCAGTGCTCTCTCTCAATACCTGACCTTCATATTTTGCATTTACTATATTTTGTTTACTGATTGCTCATTGGAAAGTAAAGGCACCGCATTAGTTTGCACATCTGATTGATGAGGAACAGCATCCCTTCCATCATTGGAAGATAAACATGAACACTGTAGGAAATACTCTCCTTAATATCTAATCTGACACTGAGATCATATGCAAGTGTAACATAACCAAGTAAAATAGCTCACTGCCATGTTTTGTCCACTTGTTTATCCACTCCCTTTTTCATAACAGTTTTTTTACAGGTTGAATATACTATTTCATTTTGACTGCCCCAAGGAAAGTGGTATTCCAAACATTTTAAGGGACAGGACTGTAGTTGTTCTGTATGTAAATAATTCTGCTGTGCAAAGTTAACCCAGACCACTTTGCCAGAATGACAGAAACTGCTTCTTTGAATGCAGTAGCCACTGTGTTTCAACTTATTAAGGTGACAGGAAAGGGTAGAGGGCAAGTTGCTGGCACTTTGCTTATTCTTGACTCAAAATAGTGCCATGAAATTGACTTTCTATGCGGACAATTGCCACAGAAAAGGATCTTGGTGTAAATGTGTCATCCAAGGGACTTCTTGTAACTGGGCAGCACTACCCTTAAACCAGTTTGTCCAAATTGGATGTTCTGATGTAGGATGTGGAGCCAAGAGCTTCTTAGCTCATGAGTCACAGCATTGACAATTGATTTATATGGTCCATTTTCATAGTAGTTGCTGGGTGCAAAAGTATTACAGTATATTGTCATTATTTGTAAAACCTTGTGGAGCAGAACGAAGACTGAGGGAAAGACATTACTGTTCAGAAAGAAAATTGTTAAAGTCATCAAGCCTACCTGCAATGGCTCAGGTTCAGAAAATGGATCAATATGTAGACAATAAAAAAGAAAATGCCTGTTATGTTTTGCATTGCTTGCACCAATACTTGACAAATATTAGTTAAGTTACTAGTATGCCAAGGAATCAGGGGACAGGTCCTGCAGCTTGGTTCCAATCAAACATACCCAGAATAGCAGCAGGAGGTATTTAGATACAACACGTTAGAAATTGTTATTGTACACTTTCATTTCGTCATTGCATTAATAGACTGTTCTCTACAATGGGAATCATTCCAAAAACACCCCCAACTGGGGGAAAATGTCGGATTAATTCTAAAACCTAGTGATGGGAAGCAGTAGAAAAGCTAATTTAGTCTGAAAATAGGAGCACTTTTTCCCATGCTCACACAAAAATACTCTATGTATGAACTTTCCAGGTGGATACTCCATCACTTCATGATGGTCATTTATAGACTGGATATGTATCTGTATATTTATTCCTCTGTAACCTAAGGTTGTGGGCTTTATTCCTTTAATCTTACTTGATGAAATGCTACACAATATCAAAAATCTAATCTAGGAAGAAACTCTGATCTTTGACATTACATCTATGAAAAGTACTTCATATACTGCATGAGAATAAGAAATTTCCTGGATTTTCTTGGTTTTCCTGCAAACCAACTTAAGCTTTCTTAACTCTAATACCAAGACGATTCCAGTGCTGCCAATGCATCTGCTTTGAAGGTGCCCTTTCATTGGACAATATGTGGACCCGCAATCAATTGTACCATTTTTTTTTTACTTTTAAAAGAAATCTTACATTTAGAGGACTGAAAGGCTTTGTTCACCTTTTAACATTAATATGAAAGAGCTGCTAAGAGCACATGCAAAAGGTCAGAACCTCAGTGAAGAAGGAGTCATTTAAAAAACAGTTAATTTTCTGCAATTCTTTCTTCTGTCCTTTCTTCGCCACAGGACATCTTATAATGATCTTAAACCTCACAAAGACCCATGACCCTTTGAACAAAGTTTGTTTCACACTAGAACTTTCCCAAGTGCACAAGTACTTCCTACATTTCTTGTGCTAAGAACTCCTACGTGACCATTGCCCAAAGCAAGAATCCTATACATGTCTTCCTGAGAGTAAGTAAGTTCCATTGAATTCATTGACCGAACTCTGTAGGTATTGTTTAGTGTAAACCAGAATTTGCACAAGTAGTGTGTGTGATCCTTTTGCCTGTGCACTGTACACATTGACATACATACCTGGGTTATACAACTGGTTGGTTGTGCACTCTGTCACACACCTTGGTATGTGACAGATGGCTGGCAAAATGCAAACATAGCTTACACAGTTGCCATTACAAATGCAACATTTCACAATAAGATTTTGGCCATACCTGAGTAGACAGACCTAGGACTGCATAATAATGTTACATTTTTCAGCTATAACTCCCAGAATCTCCCAGCTAGCTATGCTGGTTGAGGAATTCTGGGTGTTATAGTCCAAAAATGTAACTTTCCCTCACTTTGATGTGTTATATCCATCATGATTAGCAGTCTTTGACACTCCCATCCTCCATAAATTTGTCCAATCCCCTTTTAAGGCCATCAACATTGGTGGCTATCACTGTATACAGTGGTAGCATATGAAGAAATACTTCATTATAATTGTATCAGTATTCCATGATAGCCATAAACATCATATTCTGAAAGTAGCTATGAGAAAGATAGGGGGAAAGAGGATTTAGCAGTCATTTTCTTACATTCAGGCTGATGGTTGGCTGCTTCTGCACTAAGGAACTGTTGTGCCTTGAAGATACCAAGATGGTCCTTGCCACTTCAACCATCTGGATTCCATGGAATGTTTGATACATTTCCAGCACCAAAATCAATCTTTATAATTAGCCATTGCTACATATGCTCATATTCCCTCTGGGCTTGTTGCAGTGTGATCTTAACCACAATGCCTTCATATATATTTTTTTTCCTTCCATGTGTATGTGTCAACATCCTGGTGCAAACGTGTGTCCCAATCATGTCCTCTTGCACCTAAGCACTCTTCTGAACTACAATCTGCCCCACCAAATATGAAGGCCGTGAATGTGACATGCGACTCTTCCCTAAAAGCTTTGGAAAAAGCAGATACTGTAGAATTGGTCCCGAATGACAGAGAAACCATTTGGATTTAGCAGGCATTTGTGGGTGACTAAAGAAACACAGATGTTGAATGCTAGCTTTGGAACGAGAGGACTGGAAAATAGAGATAAAAGATGGCAGGACTCCAGCCATATTGTTTAGACTGCTTCTAGGCAGGCTAAGGACAAGGTTGCAATAGGAGACCACATTCAGATGCAGGGAAAACATGCGCAGTACCTCCGCAGTCTCCACTGCACTGATTATGGGACATCTGCACAGGCAAAATTGCAGCTCAGGAAAGTAGTGCCATTAGAGTGAGGTCTTATTAATATCTTTTGCAAATGTGAAACCTACAAAGTGTTACCAGAGGAAATTGGGTGCGTTTATGTCACATTCAGAACTCCTGTTGCATTCATAAATGACACATTTGCCAGTTCTTCCTCGGATACAACATAACCTGCTGACAAATTACTCCTAAATAATCTTGGCTGGAACTCTCTTATGCTGTTACTCTGAGCAGAATACAGATGGAGCATTTGCAAAGATGTCTGTTAGAGCCAGAACCCAGGATGCACCCTGCAATATGTCCACTATCTGTAAGTGGGGGTATGTTTATGTTGCAGAAGATGTGCAGACAATCCCGGGGCTAACACTGTCTCATTAACTAGTGAAGCGCAGTGGCTAAGAAATTGAGCTGTGAACCAGGAAGTCTCTGGTTCAATTTTTTTCCTTTGAAATATTACCCCAGATGGCCTTAACCCCACCATTTTTTTCCCATCTCAGCCCACATCAGAAATGTACACACATATGGCCCTCCTCAGGGCTGTTGTAAGGCCTGTTGGAATGATGTATATGAAGAATTCCAACTGCTCTAAAAGTGCTGTTATTAGGATGTGGAAACAGAGTCTCAGCACAACACAAATTAACTCAGTGAGGAGTGTCTCTGTGGTTTGCTAGAATTCTTTTTCCTGCATGGGGCAGACAACTACCCGCTGCCAATTCCTGATGGGTATTAATAATAATTCAGCTGCATAGCACACAGCAGTTGGTCATACTTGGCTCTTTCTTTACTTTCGTATCTAGCCCTTGCTGCTCCTTGCAAACCTGCATCGCTTCAGTCCTTCTTCACTTAACTCCAGCACTTAGCTCCAGTGGATTCAAGGAACCTATGCAGACTCAGCTCAGTAGAAGAGGGTGCTTGAAAGTGTTTCTATTTAAGATATCTCTTAATTCCAAGCAACAACTTGAGCTTGGACATGAATACCAACTTTCTCAGCTGGAGAAATCTCATCAGAATCCATGATCCTCTGGACTACTGACTATTTATAGATCTCACCAGCATTGCAGACTGGTAAAACCACCAACAGCCTGAATACGATATGACTCCCATATCAATGGGATCAGTATCCACAGTTTCCTGCAGCCCTACATGCAACATAAAAGGATGTTCCCTTGTGGTCTTTGTCCTGCCCCTTTGTGGCCTTTGTCTCTTCCCCTTGTATGCTGTATATAGGATTCTCTCATATTTGTGGTTTCAGTAGATCATGGAACTGGTCCCCCATGGATACGGGGTTCTACTGTATAAAAAACAAATAGTACAACAGTGACAAGGAAACAAGATGTCAAATCCCCACTTTTAATCATGGTTCTGGTCTCCAGTTGCAAAAAAAAATCCAGAGTGTATGCTTGTATAAATGTTGATCTGATGACCCATGTTTTGATGACAGCCATCAAATCCTTCGATGCTCTTGATAAGATTGCCATAGCATCGGTGTTGAAATCCTCAAAGGCAATCACCTTGGGAGTCTCCAACATATCACCTCTGCCAACTCTGGTTAGGGATACAGTCAGGAATCAGTGGGTGGTACATCACCAGAAATCTCAATCTGTCCCACATGCCCAAGATAAGGTACAAACATACTAGACTGATACCCACCAAAGAGGAAGCCTACAGATTAGGGTCCTATAAATTATAGCAATCTTCTCTCTGATGCTTCAGCCCAGCTGTTCTCAACAGAAGCCAAATGGCTCCTTGGGAGGCTCGTGCATATTTGAAGGGAGGCACAGACTGAACATTTTTCTATTCTATTTTTCTATTCATCTGTTTGTGTTGTATCCTTGTTTGTCAGGTGGCCCTGGAACTTGAGAAGAGCTCCTAAAAGGACCGTGGCCAAAAAAAGGGTTGAGAATGGGTTCTTCAACCTATGTTTATGTTGCACTTGATGTTCAGTAGGGCATAACTGGAACATGAAGACCAGCTTCTCACCTACCCTGTCCTAGTTCCCTTTTTGCACAGACATTCAACTAATGTAGTGAATATAATAGAAAAGTGAGGAAAATGTTCCCTGGACTGATCCTAAACTAACAGGGATCATATAGTGAACATAACAGCATTGCTGAAGAATGAAAGCAGACCTTTAACAGAAAATTTACTTTTGGACTACCACTCCAAGAGTCCCCCAGTAACAGGGCTCCTATCAATGCTGGCTGTGGGATACCGAAAGATGTAGTCCAAACAAATAATTTCTCAGAGGGAGAAAACCAAATCTATTCAGGCCAATGCTTTTGCTCCCTTTGATGGCAATCCCATGAATACTGCGAGAAAAAGAGGACATGCTGGCAATATTTGTGAAAAAAGCATTCCATTTAATCCTAAATGCAAACAGATGTCAAAATGATAACCACATGGAAGGATAATGCCCTTGACATTCATCAGACAGAGAAAGTTCCCTTGAAAAATATGATTCAGCAAGACCAGAATGTGCATAATGTCATTGGCAAAGCTTTGGCTTAAATCTCCATCAGTTCTATTCCAAGCAGGACCAGATTCTGTAAGCAGTTTATTGGCAGCCTTATGATGCAATGGGCTATGTTATGTGTACTCATACAATGCAAACTTACATGTCCAAAAGCATAATGTAATTTGAAGAATCATTTCAAGTATCATTATTTCCAGACAAAATATATTTTATTTTATTTTATTTTATTTTATTTTATTTATTTATTTATTTATTTATTTATTTATTTATTTATTTATTTATTTAACTTATATGCCGCCCACACTACCCAAAGGTCTCTGGGCGGCTTACAACAATTAAAATACAATTAAAATATATACTCTTAAAATTGCCATCAAGACCCACAGTTGATATTATTTCAATTAAAAGCCTTCTGGAACAGGAAGGTTTTGACCTGGCGCCAAAAAGTCATCAGCGTCGGCGCTAGACGAATCTCCCTCGGGAGGGCGTTCCATAGTCTGGGGGCAGCTGCTGAAAAGGCCCTTTGTCTACAAGACATCCCTCTTACCTCCTTGAGGGATGGTTCTTTCAAAAGGGCCCCCTGGCTAGATCTTAACTGTCGGGGAGGTTCATATGGAAGGAGGCGATCCTTCAGGTATCCAGGGCCCAAGCCGTTTAGGGCTTTATATGTCAAAACAAGCACTTTGAATTGGGCCCGGGCAGCAACTGGTAGCCAATGTAATTTAAACAGAATTGGCTTGATGTGTTCCCTAGCAGCCCCACCACTCACCAGCCACGCAGCTCGATTCTGGACCAGTTGCAGTCGCCGGACCATCTTCAAAGGCAGCCCCACGTAGAGCGCATTGCAGTGATCTCTGCGAGATGTTACCAGTGCATGTGTAACTGTCATGAGACTCCGCTCGTCCAGGTAGGGCCGTAGCTAGTATAATTTCCGCAGCTGAAGGAAGGCGCCCCTGGCCACCGAGTCCACCTGGGCTTCCAGAGTTAGACTGGGGTCCAGGAGTACCCCCAGGCATGTCTCCATGCTTCCTCTATTTATCTCATTATCTGGTATGGCTAATAATAATTAATAATTATATGCTGTCAATTCAATTCTGACTTATGGTGACCCTTTCCAGGGCTTTCTAAGTGTAGAGTAGAAAGAAGTGACTTACCAGTGCTCTCATTCTGGGGGTGCTCTGAGACTCTATGACTTGTCCAAGGCTACATAGGTTGGCTTTTCTCGCAGGAGGCACAGTAGTGAATTGAACTCACAATCTCTGGCTCTGCTGCCAGATACCTAACTCAGAAGGTGGTTACATTGCATTTAAAACAAAAACAAAAACAGGGATGTTGGGAAGTGTTTGGGTCCAAGTCCCAAATCCAAGTCCGAGTCTTTGGTCCCAAGTCTGAGTCCCTATTAAAAACAAGCTTTTTTCTTCAGGAAAAAAGGGGGAGTCAGCAGGTCCTGAGTCGTGAGTTGAGTCAGAGTCATTGGGGGGGGGGGAGTCAATTCCGAGTCAAATCACTGGTGCAACTTAAGTCCGACTTGAGAGCGAGTCCCATGACTTAGGTCCCCATTCCTGGGGGGGAAAACTATTAAATTTTTTGAATCGCTGTAAAACTGGGTGAATACACAACACATATGTAAGAGTGGATTAATTTGATGGGGAATTGTGTTTTTTTGGAGCAGCAGAGTTTTTTTACTCCTTTGTCAGAGGTCCATTTATTTTAAGGGAGATGTGGAATCAGCTCATTTTAATTGATTCCCTCTATGTGAACGTCTCTGTCCATGTTAATCAGCCACTTGCCCCTGCTGTTATTGTGTTGAAAGTGGTGGGTGGGGGAGAAGACCAGCCACCAAGCAACCTGCAAGAGCCCCCATTGCTCGCTCACTTGCCCAAATCTTCTTCCAGTCCCGGGGGGGGGGGCAGATAAGGCAAGACTAACCCTCTTCACCAAGTCAGCACACAAACCAACAACAACACTGATGCCTCTCTCACCATGCATCTGGTGAGAGTATTCCTTCAAAAACACTGGATTAAACATTTGTTTCAAGGAACGTAAACTGTGATTCAAACACCTCATGACGCTACATTACTCGAAGTTGATTTAAATTCACACCAACACATATTCCGAATTATTGCTTTAATGTAAACGAGCCCTCACTGAATTTTTTTAGTCAGCCATTAAGGGATTATTTAAATGTGATGTTAATCACACAGTATGCACTGGAGTGCAGGATTTTGCTGTTACAAATGACCAGCACATGGCATCCCAATACATATTTGAAAATCCCAGTCTGGCCTAGGGAGTCTGTGCTGGCTCTTTCTGAAAGAACCCTGCCTTGAAGGACAAATCATTGGATTAATGTCACATTTACTTTGGTCTTTATACTCTAGCTCTTCAATAACCTGTCAAGTGTCACATTTGATCATACAAGGGCAAACTACACAGCAATGTATCTCTATCAGCCTCTAGTGCAAATTTGATCACCTAAACACTCTTGGGAAAATCAAGACTTTCATACCACTAAAAATTGTTCTGCTTCTACTGACTGTATCACACAACAGGCAACAGTGCTGGGCACACCATAGAGTTATAGTTTTTAAGTATCTTTACATCATGCATGGATCCCAAAAGAAACATGAGCTCCCCTACCCACCTCTTTGAAACTGCTTGCACCATTTTCAGCTTTGTGTCCCAGTCATGGCCTTCTCCCTGTTGCCTGTGTTCCATTCCCTGGTGGTTTACGAACATAAGAACAGCTGTGCTGATCAAAGCAGTGGCCTGTTCCAGCATTCTGTTCCCACAATGACCAACCAATTGTCTACAGGACAGAGAGAGCGACAGACAGACAGACAAGCACAACATGGTTACAATTGCACACCTTAAATTCTACATCCTCAGCAATGGCACTCATGAAGCATACTGCCTTTGAGGCTGTATATATCACTAGAAGTCATTCATAGCTGATGGAACCACTGTTTCCTGTTTGAAAGCTGTCATCCAAAATGGTGGCCACCACTAACATGGCAGCAGGGATTCAATAGTTTAACAGTGCTTCTTTTTCTCTGTATCTCTCACAATTTAGCTTTGTTGTATTATCTCAGATTTGAATAGTATGAGAAAGTGTCAAAAACATATCTCAGTCCAAGTTCTCCACACCAGTCATAATTTTATATACCTCTTCTTTGACCTCTCTCTCACACACACTTTTTTCTACTGAGCTGTGAACCCCTGAATCTGTAGCCATTTCTATAGAAGTGCCCCAGTCCCCTGAGCATTTTGATAGCTATTTTCTGCACCTTTTCCAGCTCTGCAATACTTTTCTTTAAGAGTCATTAACCAGAATTAAAAAGTACTCAAAGTATAGGTTCACTATATCTTTGTGTAAAGGCATGATGATATTGACAGTTTTAGTCAAGGCTGAACCAAAAGTCTTCCCTCAGTATAAAGGATGGGGAGAGGAAGACCATTGCCATGTGTGATTCCCTGATACGTAGCATGTTTTCATTAACTGGAAACTGAAGTGAAGGAATGCTATTTTAAAAGATAGCATAAATATTTTTAAAATAAATAAATAAAATCACCCAGGCGTTAGCCCTCCTCCACTTCAACATTTTCCTTCTTCCCAAGCTTCAGACTGTCTCTTACAAATCTATGTCAAAACATGGAAATTCCTCAATTTGTTTCCTACCAATCTAGGGTGGCCACTGCTCCATTGTCAAAAAAAAAGAAGGGCATGGAGGACAAGGAACACCAAAAGGAGGACATTCTTCACAAAAAAGAGGACATTTTCAGTTTATAATGTGCATATATGCTAATTTTAACTAAAATATGCAAATATTTATTTATTTATTTATTTATTTTTATTTATTTATTTATTTATTTATTTCATTTATACCCCGCCTATCTGGTCTTGCGACCACTCTAGGCGGCTTCCAAACAACATAAAACAACAGATAAAATCACAAAATTATTACAAAAACAATTTCCATAACAATTATAAAACAAAAAATAAAGATAAATAGAAAAGATAAAAAGATCAGGTATTGACTGGAGGGAAGGCCTGTATAAACATCCATGTTTTTAATTGATTTTTAAAGATACTAGCGTAGGGGCGGCACGAATCTCCGGAGGAAGATTATTCCAGAGGTGAGGAGCCACCGCCGAGAAGGCCCGATTTCTTGTTCTTTCCCTAGGGGCCTCCCCCTGCGTCAAGCTCCTCAGCCTCACCTCCTGACTCGCACGGGTGATCCGGGTAGACCTTGGTGGGAGTAGGCGTTCCGCCAAATATCGAGGTCCTAAACCGTTTAGGGCCTTATAAGTAAGCATTAAAACTTTGAAGTTAATGCGGAACCGAATGGGCAGCCAATGCAATGCGGCCAGAATAGGAGAGATATGCTGGTATTTTCTCACTCCACTAAGGAGTCTGGCCGCCGCATTCTGCACCACCTGAAGTTTCCGCATCAACCTCAAAGGCAGCCCCACGTAGAGCGCGTTACAGTGGTCTAATCTTGAGATTACGAGTGCATGCACCAAGGTAGTGAGCGCCCCCATATCAAGGTAGGGCCGCAGCCGGGCAATCCGCCAAAGATGGAAAAAGGCGGAGCGGACTACCGACGCCACCTGCATTTCCATGGTGAGCGCCGGGTCCAGATGGATCCCCAAGCTGCGAACCCCACTCTTAGCGGCCAAGGCCACCCCCCCAAACGAGAGAGAGTCATCCAAGCCGCCAACCACAGGGGCACCCACCCTCAGAACCTCCGTCTTGTCCGGGTTCAGCCTCAGCCCATTTTCCTGCATCCATTGCAATACAGTCCCCAGGCAGCGCTGAAGGGACAGGACGGCATCACCTGCAGTTGGTAAAAAGGAGATGTAGAGCTGGGTGTCATCAGCATATTGATGACACGATGCTCCACACCCCCTGATGACCCGACCCAGCAGCCTCATATAGATATTAAACAGCATTGGGGAGATAATCGACCCCTGTGGAACCCCACAATTGAGACTCCACGGGGCCGAGACACTCTCCCCAAGCTGTACTCTCTGGGGACGGTTCTCCAAGAAGGAACGGAGCCAGGCAAATGCCAAGCCACCAATTCCCAACTCAGAGAGCCTCCCCAGGAGGATACCGTGGTCGACGGTATCAAAGGCCGCCGAGATGTCGAGGAGGACCAACAGAGATGTTTTACCCCTGTCAGCATCCCTCAACAGGTCATCATACAGGGCGACCAATGCCATCTCTGTACCGTGGCGCGGCCTGAAGCCCGACTGAAATGGATCCAGGGCATCTGTTTCATCCAAAAGAGCCTGAAGCTGGTCAGCCACCACCCTCTCGACCACTTTGCTAATGAAAGAAACATTGGTGACGGGCCTATAATTGCCAATTTCGTCCGCCGCCATATTAGGTTTCTTTCTTATGGGCCTAATGAGTGTCTCCTTGAGGGCAGGTGGGAACCTGCCCTCAAGGAAAGACCCATTTATTATTGCAGTGGCCCATTCAGTTGTGATCGGCCTGGCTGCTTTGATTAGCCAGGCCGGGCAAGGGTCAAGGGAGGAAATGGTGGCCCGACAGTGATCAAGCACTTTGTCCACAGTATCTGGCGTCACAGGCTGAAAGAGATCAAGAATCACCGGGCAAGACGGAGCGCTGGACATCTCAGCTCGACTCACTGTATTCAAAAAAGGAGAGAGCTCCCGGCGGATGGCCTCCACTTTAGATTTAAAAATACTGCAATATTGCAATACTGCAAATTGGTCCGGTGAAAAACTAGGGGGAGGCCCATCACTCAGACCAACTCCGGAAAGGTCGCGCACTATACGGAATAACTCCGCCTGCTGGTTTGAAGCTTCGCTTATCCGGTTAGCGAAGTATGTACGACAAGCAGCCTTTACCTTAGACAATATAATCAGAATTAAATATTACACTAGGACCCCTATATCTGCAGAGTTTCACTTACCCACGTTTTGAAAATATTAAAAGAAAAAACTTAGAAATACATATTTTTACAATGTAGTTACGAGAACTGGCCACGAGAGGGAGCCAGAGACCATGGCATGTATTCTTGTTGTTCAAGCATGATCTCTGGTTCCCTCTAGTGTCCAGTTCTGGTAATACATGGTGAAAATACTTTTTTTCTGGATTTTTTTTTCCTTTTACTATGCTATGTATAGCGTTCACTATTATCTGCAGTTTTCAGCATCTGCTGGGGGTCTTAGAATCAATCCCCTGTGGATACAGGTGTTGTAGTGTATTACTATAAATTAAATAGAAGTACTCTACTGCTCACGATATTGTGCAAGAGTATGACTAGATAACCACTTTGGGACACAGCATTGAGATAATGGTGTGATAAAAGTCAAATAACTAAATAAGGTATAGTGTTTATATTTGTTATATATATTTGTTATATTCAAATATATTCAAATAACATAAACAAACATCTAATAAGTAATACTTGAAGTAAAAGCAAAAACATTGGCATATGTGGACACTACTCATCATAAAAATGAACATCTCAAAATTGATGATATTTAGGGGATCAGCATTATTTCAACAATATCACCTTTTAAAAACTCCCCTTTCTAAACTTTTGTGTCCAAATATCTTCCCACATAGAATCCTAATAAGATCAAAGGTCTTATCAGAAGCTGAGAAAAATCACATGCTATGATGACATTTTTCACCATGTGAGAGAGCACCTCTGCCCTTACTCCCAGTGTCCTGGAGATCTACACTTACAAAAATGGAAATCAAGTGAGTCATGGTAGCAAAATGCCACTCATTAACAAGGAGCTGGTTGCAGCCCTAGGTGCATTCACTGTTGTGCCATCTGACACATGCCCAGGAATGCAACCAACACTATGTTAATCAGGGGCAACTTGTCATCACAACTTACATGGTTTTTACTTAAGCATAAGTAAGATTCTGGCCAATTCTGACGGATTCTGTCAGCTCCAATGACACCAGTGTATTGGGATTTATTTTTAAATGTAATTTTTGCTCCAGCATTACTTCACTCTAAATTACACTGAACCATATCTGTCATTTTGCTTGCTATTCAGCAGCGGCAGCTGGTGCCAATCGTGACTGGCAAAATGGAAAGCATAGCACAAGTGGCCAGACAGATTGCAACAGACAGAGCCCAAGGCAAAAGTGAATATTCATGCATACATGCACGATCCATCATTCATGGGGGTATGGAAGGAGACAGGTAAGCTTTCTTGCACACAATCAGCAAGAGGGAACAGAGACTGGACTCTGACTCACTGCCTCTGATAAGGAGTATTATAAGGATCGGTGTCCTGAGCCTGAATGCAGCAGTGACCAAATTGCCCTAACAGGCCACCATTGCCATGCATCCAGTTTGGATTGATTCTTTCACAGTTATGTACATTCCCTTTGAGTTTTACCATCCTGAACAAATTTATATCATTGAAAAACAAATATGCTCACCTCTAACTCCAGAGCATTTATGAACAAGTCAAAATCACTTTGGAAACCCTTCATTGTACATCCTTTCACCTTGTGAACAGTCCATCTCTTTCTACTCTCTGCTTTATGGCTGGCTCAAAACATTTTGCTCTTGAAGCCAAGGACAAAATGAAGCTCCACACCACATACAGAATGTGGCTGAGCTCGAAGTTGGGAATTTACTTCAACACTTGACATAGGATAACATCCACCACAGTCTTCCAACCCTGGAGACTGCAGATGAATTTAGGGAATCCAGGACAGGTTGTGTGGCACGTCCAGCTCTTTCCACCAACAGAGACAAAGAGATCAGGAAGACCAGTTGAGAGGTTGGCATTGGTGCCTCCTAGCAGGCACCAAAGGAGGCAGTCACCTTGATCTGTCAAAGGATAGGCTGGCCCTGCTCTATTTCATACACTTAACCAGTTCACAATCATAAAACAACCCATCCTCTAACCCCATAACTGCTATGTTCTTAAGAATAAACAAACCCTAAAATTATATAGTCTATGTGTGTTATGTGCTGTCAAGTCAGAACTGACTTATAGCAACCCTTACAGGACTTTCAAGGTAAGTGAGATATTTAAGGAGTGGTTGTACCAGTTCCAACCCATCCAGTGAGTTTCCATGGCTGAGTCGGGATTCAAATCCTGTTCTCTAGAGTCCTAATCCATCACTCTGTCCACTATATGACACTGTGTACATAATAATCATGTACCATCAAGTCAATTCAGACTTATGGCAACCCTTTTCAGGGTTATCCAGGTGGAGTACTCAAAAGTGGCTTACTATTCCCTTCTTCCCTGGGGCATCCTGGGACTCTGCAGCTTGCCCAAGGTTGGAAAGGCGGCTCTACTAACAGGAGGCACAGTGGAGAATTAAACTCTCAACCTCAGGCTCCTTAGCCAGATACCTAAACCACTGAGGTAGAGATCCAGCCATCTCTACAGTTTATAGGCTTGGCTTGATCCTTATAATTTCCCTGAAGTTTAATACATCTTAACTGGCCTATTCTATTTAGCATTCTATTAGCATCAGCATAAGAGCATAAATGCAGGCAGAGACCTACATTTTATGCATCGGTGCCAATGTTTTCTTTACTCTTGGCAGTTGCCTTAGGACATTATGTGATAGTCTGGCTAGCAACAATGACACAACAATAATAACAAAAACATGCTATGGTTCCCTTTTGTTGTTGTTTAGTCGTTAAGTTGTGTCCGACTCTTCGTGACCCCATGGACCAGAGCACGCCAGGCCCTCCTATCTTCCACTGCTGCCTGGAGTTTGGTCAAATTCATGTTGGTAGCTTCGATGACACTGTCCAACCATCTCGTCCTCTGTCGTCCCCTTCTCCTCTTGCCTTCACACTTTCCCAACATCAGGGTCTTTTCCAGGGAGTCTTCTCTTCTCATGAGATGGCCAAAATATTGGAGCCTCAGCTTCAGGATCTGTCCTTCCAGTGAGCACTCAGGGTTGTTTTCCTTCAGAATGGATAGGTTTGTTCTTGCAGTCCAGGGGACTCTCAAGAGTCTCCTCCAGCACCACAATTCAAAAGCATCAATTCTTCACCGGTCACCCTTCTTTATGGTCCAGCTCTCACTTCCATACATCGCTACTGGAAAAACCATAGCTTTGACTATGCGGACCTTTGTCGGCAAGGTGATGTCTCTGCTTTTTAAGATGCTGTCTAGGTTTGACATCGCTTTCCTCCCAAGAAGCAGACGTCTTTTAATTTCGTGGCTGCTGTCACCATCTGCAGTGATCATGAAGCCCAAGAAGGTAAAATCTGTCACTGCCTCCATATCTTCCCCTTCTATTTGCCAGCAGGTGATGGGACCAGTGGCCATGATCTTAGTTTTTTTGATGTTGAGCTTCAGACCATTTTTTGCGCTCTCCTCTTTCAACCTCATTAAGAGGTTCTTTAATTCCTCCTCACTTTCTGCCATCAGAGTGGTATCATCTGCATATCTGAGGTTGTTGATATTTCTTCCGGCAATCTTAATTCCGGCTTGGGATTCATCCAGTCCTGCCTTTCGCATGATGTATTCTGCATATAAGTTAAATAAGCAGGGAGACAATATACAGCCTTGTCATACTCCTTTCTCAATTTTGAACCAATCAGTTGTTCCATATCCAGTTCTAACTGTTGCTTCCTGTCCCACATAGAGATTTCTCAGGAGATAGATAAGGTGGTCAGGCACTCCCATTTTTTTAAGAACTTGCCATAGTTTGCTGTGGTCAACACAGTCAAAGGCTTTTGCGTAGTCAATGAAGCAGAAGTAGATGTTTTTCTGGAACTCTCTGGCTTTCTCCATAATCCAGCGCATGTTAGCAATGGTTCCCTTAGCCTCATCCTAAATTATATCTACTTGCTTTCTGATGAAAACACATTCAAGCTGCACTCACTTTCCTTTCTGCTTTTTCTTCTTGTCTAAAAAAACCTAATTGCATATGAAAGGGACAAAATGCAAAGCTTTTTTGCACTTCACTGAATATAAATAGAGTAACACTTCCCTGAACCAGCCCTTCCATTTACCTAAGCTCCCTGCTCTTACTGTTTCCACCCACAGCCAAAGACATACAATAGATGAAGCAGGAGAACTGGCTAAAATAGAAAGAGATATGATTTGTTCTATATCAGCGTTCCCCAACCTTTTCTGTAGTGCGGACCGGCGGAGCCTCTGAGGGAGGTGGGGCGGCCCCTCGCGCTTCTCCTCTCCGACGCACGCGCGAAGTGGTTGGGGAGCGCACGCGCCTAAGGCGCATGCACGCATTCCCCCACCGCTTCGTGCATGCGCAGGAGCGCCTGCCCACCCGTGCACCCACCCCACCCCTGCGCGCGGGCGCATGCTTGAAGGGATGAGGGAGTGCGTGCCAGCGGCGGCAGCCTGGGAGTCTGAGCATGGCCGGGGGGCTCCCTCTGGCCGCTCGCCTTCCAACGAGGCTGGGGGCGGGGCTCCTCGCCGCCCTCCGCGGGAAATTCAAATGCAGCCGCTGGTTCCGGAGCTGGAGGCAGCAGCGGCGGCATCGGCCTGCTCAGGGCAGCGAGGAGTGCCGACCCCGGCCTCTTTGGAGCCTGCTGGGAGGCGAGCGGCCAGAGGAAGCCCCCCGGCCATGCTCAGACTCCCAGGTTGCCGCCGCCGGCACGCACTCCCTCACCCCTTCAAGCATGCGCCCGCGCGCAGGGGGTGGGGTGGGTGCACGAGTGCGCAGGCTGGAAAGGCAGCAGCACGGAGCAATCCCGAGGCTGAAGACAGAGCCCGGGAAAATCAAAACACCTCCCCACTGGGCTCCTGCCTCCTGCCTCGGGTCTCTCCCTGCTGCTGACTTTCCAGCCAGGCTGGAAAGGCAGCAGCACGGAGCGATCCCGAGGCTGGAGACAGAGCCCGGGAAAATCAAAACACCTCCCCACTGGGCTCCTGCCTCAGGGTCTCTCCCTGCTGCTGACTTTCCAGCCAGGCTGGAAAGGCAGCAGCACGGAGCGATCCCGAGGCTGGAGACAGAGCCCGGGAAAATCAAAACACCTCCCCACTGGGCTCCTGCCTCAGGGTCTCTCCCTGCTGCTGACTTTCCAGCCAGGCTGGAAAGGCAGCAGCACGGAGCGATCCTGAGGCTGGAGACAGAGCCCGGGAAAATCAAAACACCTCCCCACTGGGCTCCTGCCTCAGGGTCTCTCCCTGCTGCTGACTTTCCAGCCAGGCTGGAAAGGCAGCAGCACGGAGCGATCCCGAGGCTGGAGACAGAGCCCGGGAAAATCAAAACACCTCCCCACTGGGCTCCTGCCTCAGGGTCTCTCCCTGCTGCTGACTTTCCAGCCAGGCTGGAAAGGCAGCAGCACGGAGCGATCCCGAGGCTGGAGACAGAGCCCCGTGGGGAGGCTATTTGAATTTCCCGGGCTTCTGTCTTCAGCCGCTGGGTCCCTCCGCGCTGCTAGCTTTCTAGCCGGGCTCCGGGAGGCTGCGCCGCCGTTTGCGCAGGCGCAAACAACCTTTGCAGGGGTGAGTGCGTGCGGGGGGGGGAGGGTATGTCTTGGCGGCCCGGTGGGGCTTAAGCCACGGACCGGCAATGGGCCGCGGACCGGGGGTTGATGACCTCTGTTCTATATAATAATCAGAAAGATGACTGAGAGTTTGGTGGATGAACACAGGAGTGAAGAGAAGCTGAAAGAAAATGAAAGAAAACACTGCTATGGAGTCCTAAAATGATCCAACATGAAGGACAAAGACGAAGAAAAATCAGATTAAAGCTTGTGTGTGAGCTATGTGCCATCGGAACCAATTTGAAATAACCCCAATAGGGCTTTCATGTTAAGTGAGATATTTTAAGGAGTGATTTCACCAGTTCCACTCTCCCCAATCAGTTTCCATGGGTGAGCGGGGATTCAAACCCTGTTCTCCAGAGCCCTAGTCCATCAATCTATCCACTAAACCGAACTAGGAATCTCCAGATTAAGGACTACTAGTAGCCAAATAGAGGGAAGAAATACCAGTGTTGCCATAACTAGGGAGGGTATGGGGGAGGTGAGGGAAAGGAAGCATATGATTCACTCACACCTCATTCACCACCCAGTGAATGAGGCTAACAGCCCGACACAGACTATGTGTTAGGCTGTTAGCCTCATTCAGTGAGTGGGTTTCCAACAAGATACTTTATTCTACTTCTTTTTATCATGGGTGTTGTAATAGATGAGGGGAATTGTGGGCAACTTTGAGACAGTGCTGTGGGGCCATTACCATCCATCCTCCTCCCTTTACTGTGCTTCCCACATTCTTACATATACATGCAGCTGCATTAACAGTAACATCTTTCTCCCTCCCAGCTTCTGCCTTTCCATAGCGTCTGTGGAAAATCAAATCCAGTAAAGTTAAAGTATATCCTCTGTTTTCTGGATACAGTGTTTATCTGTTTCTGCATGCTTTCTCTGTCCTTTTCTCTCTGTGCCCCATTTTCCATCTCATTCTTCCTCACAGAATATGAAGGAATCTCTCTGTGTTGGTAAAATTTTATTATAAAGAAATGGAAATGAGATTCTCACCCATCCCTTCTCAGCACAAGGGATCAGGCACCTTCATCTGAAGACCAAGTGGGGTGGACATGATATCTCTGGATTCTCCATAGACTTAGCCACTCATCTAACCAGATCTTCTGCAGCTACCTCTTCCTTGGCCTCTTCATCTCAGTGTCTGACCTGATCAATTAATTAATGTATTTGTTGAAAATATTTGTATCCTGCCTTTCTTCTTAAAAGAGACCCAAGGCAGGTTACATCATTAAAAATGCAATATCTGAAAGCTAAAATCAGTAAGTATACAAATATTTAAAAATAATTAAACAAATATTACGTTAAAATGTAAATAAAATCAATCCCAAAAAACACATCTAAAAGCAACAAGGCACAACAATTCATTTAAAAAACCCTTCTCAGATAGCCAGTCACTAAGGGAAAGCTTGTCAGAAGATATAGATCTTCATTTGCTTGCAGAAGTATAGCAAAGATGGGGCCAGTCTGGCCTCCCATGGGAGGGAGTTCCAGAGTCTGAGAGCAACAACAGAGAAGGCCCTTTCTCATATCCCCACCAAACACACTTGTGAAGGTGGTGGGACTGAGATGATCTTAACACCCAAGCAGGCTTGTAAATGGAGGTGCAGTTCATAAAATATCTTAGACTCAAGCCATTTAGGGCTTTATAGGTAACATCCCCCTCCTGGACTAGCAGGTGGAATGAACTATATACCATGAGAAGCATACATATGTCTCCTTAGTTTGTATAACTTACAAAATGCAACCATTTGGGTGAAAATTTTTCACTACCTTTCTAGAATATTATAGTGGTGTGATTTAAGCAAACAGATTTAAAAAATTAAAATTAGTAGCGATTAAGATGGGCACGAACCACCCATCCAGCTGTTCGTGCTGGTTTGTCCTTCAGATGAATAGGTGTCCCACGTTTCCCACTCAGGAGCAGTGCCCTGGCTTTCCTGCCCTGCCTCCTCCAGGCACTGCCTCTGAGTGGGAGCCCACCAGAGGAGGCGGGGCTGGGAAGCACCCAACACCTGTTCATCCAAAGAACAAACTAGCACAAACCATCGGTTCAATGGTTCGTGCCCATCTCTAGTAGAGGTACTCATTAGATCCTCTAACAATGTTGTAGTGTAGTACATACTAGTTTTTCTTGGATCTTAGACCACCAAGCTGTTTAAGTAGCAACAGGTATCCTCCCAATTCGTGCCTAAATAAGAGGGCACAGTTTTGTGTCTTACCTGGAGTGTGTCCTTTTGGACACACTCTGACCTGAGACTTGCTCAGATCCATAATGGTATTTATGTGTTTCTGATTCTTAGTGAAACCCTGATTCCTCAAAATGGGGAAATGCAAATGATAAGGCCAGGTCATGGACTGAAGGGTGAGGGCAAAACAGAAGGGCTTTCTGATCAAGGCAGCAGCAGTTGTAGAACTGAATATTCTGCTTTAGTTATATTTTTACCCTTCTTTTTTTCCAGCCACCAGGATAAAACCCTGAAGAGCTGCCTAAGGCAACCAACAAGTAAGGGAGTGAGTAAGGGACTTTAAAGGGGAAATGAGCATGAACCTTTTTGATTCCTTCTTAAAAGGGCAACACAGAGAACCTGCTCTTTTCTACCCTTTTTGTCCTTTCTATTTGTTTCTGCCGTTCCCCTTTCTTGAAATTAGAGGTGCTACAGCCACATTACAAATATTATTGATTTAACCAATTATTATTGCAGCAAGAGCAGCAAAGAAGATTCATTTCTAAGGTAAGGAACACATTCTCACTCTTCATTGCTGACAAGTGAGTGACTTCCTTAGTTTTTCTTTCGCTTTCCCCACTTCTAACTGCAATGTAGAAATGCTGAATTTAACACAAGAGAACTGTGTGGAATGTTGCTCATCCATATTAATGTTCTGAGTTCTTTGCTACACGCTGCAGTTCCCCCAGAAATGCACAAATGCCCTAATTCATTTCATATTGACACATCTGTTCAAAGACAATGTGCATCTCTGATTCCTAGTACAACAGCTCCCAGAAATCCTGGCCAGCACAGCTAGCGGTGAAGGCTTCTGGGAGTTTTAGGCCAAGAACATCTGGTGATCCAGTGGTGAGAACCACTGCTCTAGAGCAGTGGTTCCCAATCTACACTTTCCTACCTGTTCTTATAGTACAACTGTCATAATTTCTCAACATTAACCATGCTTATGAGAGCCAATAACACATGAAGAGCCAGGTTTGAGAATCCCTGGTCTATAGTATTCACATGTCTATTTGCCCTTTTCAATGTTCTTCATGCATCTGTCCTCATAGGCTGTTCACCAGTAAGATGATAAATCATTTGTGCCACATTTGAAAAATTATTTCTTTGTCAAACAGTTGCCAAAACCTGTTGCAAGCTATGTTAGGATTAGAGAGCTTAGTGCTACTGTGTGTGTTTCACATATCCATTGCTTCCTGGATCACTGCTAATAAAACAAAGACTCCAACCAGTAATCCTGTGGGTAGCTGTCAGCCAAAGGTAAATCACCTTTGGCAGGAGCAACAGAGAGTCCTGCTAACCTTGCTGATAGTAGCCATCTAGTTTTGTTCCTGAGCCAGCAGTTCCCCCTAGTGGCTAATCACATATATGTTGTATTTTCTAAACACGTGTCTGATGATCATCAACATCTTACAGGCGTTTACACTCAACTGGATGAAGAATATTTTTTTTTGTTTGGCACCAGTTTATATCATAGGACTGTGAAACTGACAGTGGCTGAAATGCGTACGTGCATTCCCTCCCACGTTAACAATAATGGGCAATGACAGGAAGGGCAGCTCAATTGTGTTCTTCAGTGTTTTTGGTGAAATAAACTTAAAGAGATACATCATATGTGGTGACTCTGGACATCTGTCACAAGAATTTGTAAATGTGAAGGGTGGATCTTTCTGTGTGTACATCTGTGTCTATATGAGACATTAACATTTCAGCATGTCAAATTCACACATTCATTCGTATATTTATTCCATTTATTTCTACGTCATTCTACCATGTGTGTGTGGTGTGTTCTTAATCTTCACCAATATTGTATAGAAATATGGATTTTGGAACATATTTCCCAAAAACATGTATTTATAAATAAATGGTATACCAAAATGCATATTCTTAACTCATGTTGAAGTAAAAAACAAAGTCTTGCCATTCAGAGTTGTGCAAAATCCCAAGGATGGTTAGGATCCAGTGTGTTCATTCAATTGGGAGGTGCAGATTGGATCTGCAAATGTCAGAGGTCAGGGAGGTCGACAGGGATATAGCATTTAAATAAGGTAATACATTATTTTCTTTGGGGATTAAAGAAAGATTTTGGCTTAAATTTGAAATCACTAAGGCTAATGTGGTGATGGGGACATGGTGGCACTGCGGGTTAAACCGCAGAAGCCTCTGTGCTGCAAGGTCAGAAGACCAGCAGTCGTAAGATTGAATCCACATGGCGGAGTGAGCTCCCGTCGCTTGTCCCAGCTCCTGCCAACCTAGCAGTTCAAAAGCATGTAAAAATGTGAGTAGATAAATAGGTACCACCACGGTGGGAAGGTAACGGCGTTCCGTGTCTAGTTGTGCTGGCCACGTGACCACGGAAACTGCCTATGGGCAAACGCTGGCTCTACAGCTTGGAGACGGGGATGAGCACCACCCCCTAGAGTCGGACACGACTGGACTAAATGTCAAGGGGAACCTTTACCTTTACCTTACGTGGTGATGGACCTCTAAGTACAAAAGACAGAGAAAGACACATTCTTGTTAAAATAATGATGGCATTTCATCAGGTCAATTGTGATTTATGGCGATGCTTTCCAAAGTTTTCTAGGTATAGAGTACTCACAGGAATCGTTTAACCACTCTCTTCTTTTGGGAAAGCCCTGGGACTGTGCAGCTTCCCCTCTGTGCTTCTCCCAAAAAGCTCAGAGGGGAAACAAACTCCTGCCCTCTGGCTCCACAGCCAAGTACCCAACTCACTGAGCTACCCAGCCAGTTATCTTTCTAATCCCATGATAATAGTAAGACCTGCCCAACCCATTTTGCTGCAAAATGCAAAGCAGAATATGATGCCTCACCCAAACACCTACCCAGGCCAAAGTTGTTAAGTTGCTTTGGTGCATGATGCAGAAAATTCCACAAGTAGCACCTCTTCCTTTCTATAGCAGCAACACTACAAGTAAAATAATTACAAATTTGCTGCCACTTCATGACACCCAACTGGCTGAGCTTCAGTCTGCTTAATGATACAGCCAACCCTGGATAAAATCCAAGTGCAATGACCACAGATATTCAATAGGCATTTTATAGAGAACATAATGTGATCTGCTGAGATGGGTGGAAGCCAAGTACAGCAGGTTCCCTCCATTGTTCAAGCATCCATCAAAACAGAGCATGATAATTCCCCCAAACAGTTTGGGATAGCAGGTGTTTGTCTATTTGATCTCCTTTAGGAAGGTCCAAAAGAGATCCCTCAGCTAATCCTCCCTTGTCAGTCATCTAAGAAGACCCATAAGTGGCCTGTCACTAAGTATTATCATGTATCCTTTTTCTAATTTGGAAGGGAGACTTCACGTTGTTTGTGTGGCCAAAACAGCAACTGCCACACTCAAGAAAGAGGTTTCTGGATTCTGGAGCCAGCAGGGATGGGGGATACCTGCAGTTTGCTAAATGCTGGATAGCTCAGTGGCTTCAGTCTCTGGGTTGGGAGTTCAATTCCCCACTGTGCCTCCTTGAGTGGGGCTGGACTTGATGATCCACAGGGTCCCTTCCAGCTCTGCAGTTCAAAGGTCCCAGTGAAGAAAGGGAGTGGCAAATATGTAGCTGTAAGCCCTATGAATTGATGAGTTTTGTCCAGTGGGATGTTCTTCTTGTTTTGCCTCATGTTCCCACTTGTGACGAGACTGGAAGCATTTCATCCCCAATATTTTGTGGTAAGACACCCTCTTCCCTGCCACCACCACCCTTGCTCTTGTGAGTGTGATCCTCATCCCTGGGGTCTACAGACTAGTGGATCGACTGACTGCACCATACAGCAGCTTCAGTGTGTGCCTGACTCACACAAGACCAACAAGTACACAGAATTTTAACAAAAACAAAAAACAGGAAAGCTTTTAAGCCAAAACAAGAAAAAAATAAAAAAAATAAAGAAAGAAATAAGTCAACAACATTGTGGCACCTTAAAGACTAACTGCTATATTTTGATGCGAGTTTTCATGGAGCAAGT
The DNA here is from genome assembly GCA_037013535.1 of Intellagama lesueurii. NCBI lineage: Eukaryota > Metazoa > Chordata > Lepidosauria > Squamata > Agamidae > Intellagama > Intellagama lesueurii. Next base: position 47,933,827 of record JBAJHW010000003.1, on the reverse strand, counting down.
CCACTTCCTCAGACAGGAAGTCCTTTGTGTCTCTGTTATCCAAACATTGGTCTCTTCATCCAGCTGACAGAGCAATCTCTGCAACTGGCTTGCTATAACCTTTGTACTGAGGAGCTTATTTTAACTGTTCTGATTCATTGTTGGTGAGATATTTTTAAGGCAGTGCACATTTGTTACACACTGAAAAGGAGAGACACCTCCATTGTGAAAACAAAATGAGAGGCCAAGGGCTCAATAAAGCCAACATAGCACCGCTGGTGCAATATATGTTGTTAAATATATGTTTAACAACATATATTTCACCTTGGGATGACTTTAAAAAAAAACATTTTTTGTCTTCAACCTCAAATTTTACAAATGAACAACTCAGTTTTCAGGGAATGCTTTCATCCTAGATGGATTTTGTTGTTACTATGTGCCTTCAAAAAAAAAAAAAGTCACTCCCAACTTATTGTATGGCAACCGTATAAGTCAATGACATCCCAAATGTCCTATCATTAATAGCCCTGCTCAGGTCTTGCTAACCAAAAGCTGTGGGTTCCTTTACTAAGTCAATCCATCACATGTTGCCTCTTCCTCTTTTCCTACAGCCTTCTACCTTTCCTAACATTATTGTCCTTTCCAGTGAGTCTTGTCTTATGCTACATCCAAAGTACAATAGGGCATGTTTAATTATTTTAGCTTCCACTGAGAATTCAGGCTTGATTTGAACTAGAACCCACTTACTTTTCTTTTTGGCAATTGAGAGTATCCATAGAATTCTTCTCCGACACCACATTATAAATGAATCATTTTTTGCTGTCAGCCTTCTTCATTGTCCAGCTTTCACTTTCAAACATAGCAATGAGGAATACCATAGTATGCACGTATGACATTTGTCTTGGTTTCCAGCAACACTGACTTATGCTTAAGAATTTTTTCTAGTTCCTTCATAACATCCCTGGGGTCTACCATGAGCAGTTACAAAGGGCTATAATTTTCTAAAAAGTCTCACAGAATGGTGAAGAGAAACTGGAATTACAATGTAGTAGCAATATCAGCAACATCTTATTTGCTACTGTTCAAAGAAAAGCAAAACAATTGTTTTGAGGGTTTTTTAGAAACTGGAAAGTAAATAGTTCCTTTAAAACTGCTTTTCAGGGCTCAATACTATAATTATCACTTCGTAAAAGTAACTTCCCAAGCTGTGCATTAATCATGTTTGGCTTTTGTTTTCTTCTTCTTAACAACATCTGTAGCAAGAGGAAAATAACACATTCTACAAAGAAAGATCTGCAGCAAACATTAAAAAAATTAAAGAAAGTAGAAAAGTGTGAGCACTGCTTTGACCTATCCTATCAAAACCTACACAAGTGAGTCATTCATCCATCCCACATTCACACACACAGAGAGAGAGAGAGAGAGAGAGAGAGAGAGAGAGTCCTAAGTATAATGAAGATTCAATGTAGTAATACAAAAAGTGATAATATTCTGGAATGTACATCTAATGAGCAATGTACCACCCTCCCCTTGTCATGGCAGGACATGAAACAGCTGCTCTGTCAGCTGAATGGAAAATGGATTCCAGTGAGATGCATCGGAGGCCTAGCCCAGGGCTGAGCAATTGGAGTTTTCAGAAGAGGCTGTGGCTTTCCTTGGGGTTTCTAATACAAATTTCTTTCAGCTTGGTCACTTCCTTCTTTTGCCACAGTAATTGCTGCCAAGCATTTTTCTTCAAATTTCACCATTTTAGCCTCCAAAACCCTAGAGCCAACTTCAGTGATTTTTGGGGAGACCCACAAAACTGATCTAGGCATGACTGGGGACTTCTTGAACGGCACTGTACCAGAACTGACTCAATGTCCCTGTTCATTGGAGTACCTTTCCCCAAAGCTGATACACAACCTTACATATAACCAAGTATATAACATTTCTAAATGAACTAAATGCAATCATTGTGATTGTTTGCTTTGAAAGGAAAAAGCACAACAGACACTATATTTGAAACAACTAAGCATTATAATACCTAAAGCCAAGTTTTTTGTGAGGTGCATGTATATTAGCGTACAGCCTTTTTCTCTAAAAACCATGGGAGTACCTGAGGAAATTCTGGAGTATAAAATAACCATTTACTCTGGCAAGAAAAATTAAAGAATAACCTTTTCTTCTGCCAGATAGTGCGTAACTGAAGCAGAAACTATAGATCACTGACTTTTGAGACGTTTTAGCTGGAACGGTAATTTTGTTCACAAAGTTCACACCCAAAAAGAGAACAGAAGAATTAAAGCACCAATCCAAGCCATACCATTGATTGCTCCTGTAAGAGTGCAATACACAAGTGCATAGCTGCAATGAGCCGGGAATGTAAGCAATAATAATGTGGATTTACTTCATACAATTCCTTTTCTTTGATTTGTGTTTAGAGATAAGAGCACCTGATTATGTTTGACCAGGGTTTTTTGGGGGGTGGGGGAACAATATTACAAGCATTCATAAGCATAGTTCCTATTCCAAGGTGGTTGGGAGATTTATTCCAAGGTATTTTTCACAAATATTAGAACATTATAAAGTTCAATCCGGTGACTTCCAGAAGACAAGCAAATAGATATATTGACGATACTTTCTGCAGTATGCAGTAGTATATAAATGAAACATACTGTTAGTTACTTTTATATGGCTCCTGCTGAACCATGAAACTCACTGAGTGACCTTTGGTCAGTTACTCTCTGTGTCTGATCCATCTCAAAAGGTTGTTGTAAGGATCAGTGGGAGAGAGGAGAGCCACCTTGAGCTCATTGGGAGAACTGTAAGTTTAAAAGATAGCTAATAAATAAATATATGATTTCATAGTCTATGGTCAGTCAAGTCAAACTATTGGGAAAACTAAAGGAGAAAAGGGACAGAGATAAAAAAACAAAATAGTATGGCAGTTTGGCTGGCTGGATAGCTCAGTGGTTTAGGTATCTGGTTGCGGAGCCATATGTTGGGAGTATGGTTCCCCACTGTGCCTCTGGGGAGAAGAGACAGCCTGTGTGGCCCTGGGCAAGCTGCACAGTGTCAGGGTGCCTCTGGACGAAGGGAAGGGTAAACCACTTCTGAGTATTATCTACCTGGAAAACTCTCAAAGGGGTCACCATAACTCAGAATTGACTTGATGGTACATGATTAGTAAGAACTAACATTTATTTCAATGTGAGCTTTTGTTGATCACAATCCACTTCTTCAGACACTATAGATTTTGAGTCATAAAAGCTCACATCAAACTGCCACAATATTTTTCCTTTGCCCCCACCTCCTTTTTTTTTTTTCTACTTTAGATTTGCCAGTAGGCTATGACAGAAAATCACAGCTACTTCTTTGGAAATGCCAGCCAAACTGTGTCTCTGTTACCAGTGTGGATCCATACAGCGCTCAGATTTATTTATTTATTCATTCATTCATTCATTCATTCATTCATTTTACTTGTATACCATGCTGATTAGTGCTGGGCACTACTCTGGATGGTTTACATCCAAAGTAACATAAACATAAAATAAATCACATATAATATCTTAAAAAAATAAACCACACATATACACTAAAACAACAGCAATCATTCAATAAATTAAAATTATTTCCTGTTGTTGTTGATATCTGTAGCATCTGCCCAGGTCATGAATATTCATATGCTATCTGCATAGACCAATGGGAGTGCTGGAGGGGCAGAGTCACGAGATATAAGAGACTCAGCAGGAGGAGGGGGGTTTTCAGATAGAGAGATAGGGAATTTTGAGTTAGGAAGATAGAGAGTTTTGGAGTTTGGGCGGGAGAGTGGTGATTGAAAGTGGATAAAGGAGAATGTTTGTTTAAGAGTTAACAACATTGCTTGTTCTGTCAACACCTGTATCAATAAACAATTTCTATTTGGTTCTTTTAAAATGACATATGGCCTGGACATCTATCATTAATAATAGGTAATGTTGATGTAATCAACTGATGGCAGCTGAACTCTTTGGTTGGTGAAACAAACAGGGGCCACGTGGGGATCGTGACAATATCGTTGTTCTTTTTTTTACCCAGCCACATGGAACACTTATATTTAGATATAATGCTGCCTTCAAAACTACACATACACCCAAACTTGCCAGATACAATCATTGCTGTTAGTAGTCACAACTACTTCTACCAGAGCCCAGGAAAGTTAGTTTTCTGGACAGACAGCTTCCAGAATCCTCCAGTCAACATGGCCAGTTGCTATGCTAGCTGGTATATCCTAGGAGTAGTCTTCCAGAAAATAACCTTTCCAAGCTGTGATCTTTAGCTTATCTTGTGCCATCAAGTTGTATATGACTTATAGAGAATCTAATCGGACTTTCACGGTGAGACATTTAAGGAGTACTTTTACCAGTTCTCCACTCCCCCAGTGAGTTTCCATGGCTGAGCGGGGACTCAGACCCTGTTCTTCAGAGTTCTAGTCCATCACTCTATCCACTACACCACACTGGGTACCTATGCTGTATGTGTAATTTAAATATAACAAAATCACCTGGGTTGCTGAATGTTCTGTATTTTTAACAAGGAACTATTGGTTAAATCTCATTGTTTATCCCAACTAGAAAAAGCCCACTGTATGAACGGGATTGTTATCTCAACACATATATACATTCCATTGATTCAATTGGCCTACTTTAGCTGTGATTAACAATTAAATATAGCTTTATTATCCCCACAGTGATTTCTCCTACCTGGAACTTTGTCAGCTCAAATAAAAGAGTCATTTAAGCATCAGTATTCCCTGCGTTTCTCAAAAAGGACCTCAAATAAATGTCTCATCTTTGTTTAATAGCAGGTGGCTGTGATGTCTGTCCAGCTTTGTTAGACACATGTGGTCTACAGTCCTTATTATCCTTAAATGTCATGTCATATTTAAAGGTGGAAAGAAGTCATAAGTCGATGTCTGCAAATACCAAAAGTCTATTAGTTGGTTAAATGTCAGCCTTCATCTCCCTTTCATCATTACTAGGGGACCCAAGCATGTACTCTCCATCTATTTCCTCCTCCAAGCCAACAGAAAGTTATTACTTGTCCAAAACTGTGCAAAATTTACATGGTTAACTTGTGATTATGGCTTTTACTATTTAAGGAAAATCAGTATAAAAATGTGGGTACAGGAAGATACCACAGAAATGTCTAGGGAATAGAAATAGACATGGTATTAAGAAGTTCTATCACAGACTTTGCATAAATAATAATTCATTGCTCAAGCATTTTTAATATCCCAAGAGAACATAACTGGGCCTTTTACACCCTTTTTTTGGCCATGTCTTATTTTGAGCCAGAAAAGGATCTAAAAATCTAAGAAGAACTTTTTTTCTATTGGTATGTTGATAAAAAGCAGTCTTGTTTTGTATGAATTCATTCAATACTTCTAAATCTCCTTGATCCCAAAAGAAGTGCTTTGCTCTTAGGCTTAAAGTGTTCATTCACCGATTGCATCTTGAAACTTAACAGCTAAGTCTAATTACAGTATATCACAGAAGTGAGTACACCCCCTCACATTTCATAAATATTTTAGTATATCTTTTCATGTGACAACAGTGAAGAAATGACACTTGGCTACAATGTAAAGCAGTGAGTATACAGCTTGTATAACAGTGTAAATGTGCTGTCCCCTCAGAATAATGCAACACACAGCCATTAATGTCTAAACCGCTGGCAACAAAAGTGAGTACACCCCTAAATGACAATGTCCAAATTGGGCAGGACTTTAGGCAGGACTAAACATTGATTTCGTATGCAATAACAGTGTGTCAGTTCAGGTGTTGCAGCAGTGAAATGGGAATTACATCCACACAGCTCTTTCTATGCTACTGGGTTAAGAAAAGAGGTTGGAAACGTTACTTCTTTTAGATTAAAACTCACAGAGACTCCTAGCTAGCATGGTAGTGGGTGTCTGGGGACTTTAGTAGGGAAAAAAAGTAATGTTTTCAACCTTTAATGTGCCCACTGTGCATCACACTATAATTATCTCAAATCCCCAGTTGAGCACAATGGAGAGGGTTTTTTTATTATTATTATTCTCAGAGTCTATCTGAGACCATTCTGAATTGCAATCGGAAAATTTGCAAGGTTGTTGAGGGAATAAAATGGGAAGATGCAAAGGGCTAATCCACATATGCTACCCTGAAAACACTAGAGGATGTGAAGGACAAAAGCAGCCCAGGTCCTTCCATCGTGAAAATATAGTCAAAGAAAATATAAAAGCTTAATTCTATATTGTTATGATTATGAAGTTTTAAGTTGATTGAAATGATTTTGCAGGAATCTCTTTTGCATTGTCTGCAATAATACAGCAATTCTGGGAAGCAGAGAAGCAGAGAAGTAAATGGCTCTCGACAAGACCCCTCCAGTGGCACTAGTAGGATGCAGAGAGACAAACAAAATACACTTTCAGCAGGGAGCCAGCCACAACCTCTTAGGAAAGCCTCCAGAACTATATGACAGATTTAAAAGCTGCAACAAAGGTGTGCATCCTTTTGAAGAGAAGCTTAAGAAAAAAATTACATGCTTGAAGGAGAAACACCAAAGACCATAACAATAGTCTAACTGCTGTTACAGTGATATGAAGAAATTTAAATCTTGCTCATTAAAATAAAGTACTTTGACGCTTAGTTCTTTATGTAAAGTTGTAATGCCTTTTATTATCATTGCATGGTATTAGTGGTTACTTGTCATAAGAACCTGCTGTTTCGTACTGGAAAACCACAAGACTAAAACCCGGGGGGGGGGGGAGAGAGGATGTAAATATCAGCATAATGAGGCATTGGCATAATGAGAAATTGGCAGCAAATTCGTGTATTGCCTTCTAACAAAGAAAGGCTGAACAAACACTTCTCCTGAATGTATTTATTGTAAAATGAATTTGTAAATTTCATCTTTCTTCTGTTCTCATACACCATTAATATTCGGAGTTGTGGGCAAGTCCAGGTCTGTATTTACCAAGGATGGGCTTCCTTACTGGCATTTTGTAATATTTGTACGTAAGTAGAAATACGAAAGTAGAGCATAGGTAGAGGTACAGCAATAAACATCCTATGTGACTCCTGACAAAAATACTTGAAGGGTTGATTTAAGTGAGTTGATGTCAATCTGTTTTTCTAATCTGAGCTCAAATTCTCATCTTTGTAAAACGTGTTTAGAAAACAGTATAAATGAAATAGTGTATGAATGGCATTGCAATTATAATTGCACTCTGAAAGCAATCAAAACAATCTGAATAGGAATCACAGACTTTCATTTCCCTCCAGTTTTGTTAAAAGCAGATCAGGAATCATGGTGGCCGGTAAGATTCTGGGAAGTATAGTCCCAAACGGTCATTTTTGCAAGTATTGAATAACTCTTCTAGCAACTGTGGAATATTCCACAATAAGAAGCAAAGATCTTCTCTCCCAAGCCAACACAGTGTGTCACTGGGCCTTCAATTTCCAGCACAGCCGGAAGAAAAGAAAGTTCCTACAAGTAACACTAAATGTAGTTTTGACTATGTTTGTTGCTTAGCGTCCCGCATGAGGTAACTCACATAAGACGCAGAGAGTTACAGTGGTGCCTCGCTAGACGATGTTAATCCGTTCCACGAAGATCGCTGTCTAGCGAAAACATCGTCTAGCGAAGCACGTTTTCCCATTGGAATGCATTGAAATCTCTTCAATGCGTTCCAAAGGGAAAACTCGTCGTCTTGCGAAATCTCCCATAGGGAAACCTCGTCTAGCGAGTGAGGGTCCCCGTCGGAATGCACTGACAGCTGCACTGACAGCTTTTCACCACTAGTCGGCGCATTCCTATGGGGAAACCTCATCGTCTAGCGAAAATTCCCCATAGAGAGACATCGTTTTGCGAAGCGCAGTAGCGATCGCAAAAAGGCATCGTCTAGCGATTTCCTCGTCCTGCGAGGCAATCGTCTAGCGAGGCACCACTGTACTTTTTTTGAACTACAATTCCAAACATTTGGAAGTTGTAATGTTAAAAAAAAAAAGCTATAAAATTTCGCATATCCGGTTCATAATAACGCCTACCAACAGAATGGAGGGAAGGGAGGACAGAAAGAACTCCTGGCATGATATAGATGATAATAAAACTATGAACATGTTATAAAAATGAATTTGAATGATCTGCTTTGCTGAATACAGCTTCCATGGAAAGCTACAACTATACATTTTGGAACAGTATGCAGAAAAGCAAAATCTTTTTTCTGTGAGTATTGCATAGCTCCCTATATACTGCATGGTATACAAACATTTTAAAGAGTGCTAATCTCATTTGTTCTTTAACAGATTTAATCTATCATTTGGGTATTGCCTTATTTCTTTTTCTAGGGACTTTAGAGATGTTAGCACTAGCTACCTAGGTGGCTAGACAGCTCAGTGGTTTAGGTATCGGTTGGGAGTTTGATTCCCCACTATGCCTCTTGTGAGTAGAGCCAGCCTGTGTGGCCTTGGGCAACCTGCAGTCCCAGGGAACCCTCAGAATAAGAGAATGGTAAACCACCTCTGAGTATTCTCTACCTGAAAACACTGAAAAGGGTCACCATAACTCAGAATTGACTTGACAGCACATAATGATGATGATTAGCACTAGTTATTTCCATACTCACCAAAGGGGGGCAATAGAACAACATCTTATTAACTGCAACACTAATAGAGGACTTCTCAGACTGTCAACACAGTTTCAAAACTCTCCAGAATGTGCAGCAAATACCTTTGGAATGGATTAACAGTAGAATCCACTATGCATGTCTACTCAGAAATACAACAGGCCTTACTCCTGGGTAGGTTTCTGCAAAGTTTCAGCTTCAAAAACACACAATGTTTAATGTATTCTCGAAGGTAGAATACCCTAATACCACAATATTTAGTTCAACTGCTGTGAAAATGTACCATCTGCTTTATGATAAACACATTTTTACTAAGCCTTTTAGCTTACATACCACTTTGGAGTGATTTTAATTTGTCTTGATTTTCACAAATGTTAATATTTCAGTATGTGGTTAAAAAAATGATGACAGGGTACAGAGATACACTGATATTTCACATTAGAAATGCACTTTCATGTTAGTGACACTGTTGTAAACATATGTGTAACCAGTTAACAACTGAGCTAGAGTAAATAATACCGTCTACTAGCTTAAAGACTTAATATGAAAATGGTACCAAATTTTAATAAAAGTATACTTGGATGTTTTAACATATAAATGCAAACAGAAAATTAATAGTAGATTAATTTATTTTAGGAGATGAGTGATCCTTGATAAAAATGAGCTTGGCTAGAATGTCAGTTTCGTAATGATCATAACTAGAACCATCCAGCTTTTTAACCATAAATTGTTTCACTTCCCGCTTAACAAACCTTTCTTTTCAGGCAAGCTTTCCCTGAGTAAAAGGCTACCGAGTGTGGCTTTTTAAATGGATTGTTGTACCTTACTGGATCAGATGTATCTTGCTGTTGCTTATATTTTTTGATATTGTATTTGATATTGTATTCATTGATCCCTTCAGTATTGTATACTTACTGTTATTTGCTTCAGTACTGTCTTTTAATTGTTGTAAGCCGTTGCCTTGAGTCCTTTTAAGAAGAAAGACAGGTTTAAAATAATTAAAAATATTTAATAGATGTCATGAAGGATATATAAAAATTCTCCCTCTTTGCCTATATATATATATTAACCTGTCTTTCTTCTTCTATATATATGTAGGCAAAGAGGGAGCATTTTTATATATCCTTCATGACATCTACCAAGCATGGCCTAATATGCAAACGCCATGTCACAGAGACCACAGCCAAGCAGGTTTCGCAGAGGCATGACAAATCTTTGTTCCAGGGCTTTGAACTATAATTTCCAGAATCCTTCAGGCTGGCTTGTGAATTCTGGAAGTTTTTGTTTTTTAAAAAAACTTTTCTTTTATTACAAAATACTCCTTCATTGGCAATATCTGTTGGAGTTTTAGTTGCAACCTCACATGCTGCCCGTAGTTTGTTTGATTGGGAGGAAGTTTTCTGGGCTAGGGTGATTACCTATACAGCACTAACCAATTGTTCATTCTAGCCTTTGAATTCAAAGAGAGCCCCACCTCTCTGCTGAGTGTTCTTTTCCCTCTCTCTCGTCATTGGTGGCAGTGTTGTTTGTTTGCTGTTTATCTGTTTGGTTGGTCGCTAAGTACATGTGCAGTAAAGAAAGCATATACACAAGTCTGTAATCTCAAGCAACTCTAAGTAAGGAAATGTTTCTTACTTTCTCCTACAGATGTCTCAAAATGAATTCTCGAGACTTTAAGTGCCAGTTGATGAGAAAGGGGTTGACTCTGGGGAACTTGTAGCTATTTTCTTCTGTGAATCTCTGTACTTCGACTGCATAGCAAAATGAATTTGAAACTCTACAACACTATTTATATTTACCATGTTCCTTGCTTTGCTCTTACCAAACACTGTCCACAGTGCTAGTGTCAGTATTGTTGTAGGTCACTTGTGGTGGGGCCATCATACCTTGGTTAGCCATCATACCTTGGTTAACAGAATGAAAGGGTATGTTTATCTTATATAATAACAGGTCAGTCTGAGACGTCAAGATCCAGCATGGCATAGTGGATAGAGTGTTGGACTCAGGAAATCTTGGTCAGCCACAAAAACACATGGGAGGGGAGGGCAATGTTAAAACCACCTGTTAAATACCTCACATAGACCAAATGTTTTACTAGGGTCACTATAAGTTGGACAGCACATTATAAACACGTATGCAATTTCTAAGACGGATGATTCAAAACCACTAGATCTGCTGAGAACAAGTGTTCTCAGCTATGAAAGTACCCACTTCTCGGGCTTCACTGTTCCCTCTAGGCTTTGTTGCAATCCTCACAATAGCAGTGGGGGAAACTGATTTTCTGGGGGAAAGTACATTGTTGCAAGTTATCCCTGCTGTATTGCACAAGGATATTGTATTGTAATGAGGATGGTTTATTCTTGAATGGGCAACTAAGAGCCATTAACTTGACAAAAGGCCTGACCCTCATGTATTGATATATGGACTGATCCAGCTGCCTGCATTTTCAGATTCTTTTTATGCAACGTGGCTGGCTGTGGGAAGTATCATGAGGAGTACCTGCACTTTAAAATTTACCACTACCTCACTGGCTATAATGCAGTCCTTTAGAAATATAGGAAAATGCCTTACATCAGGTCAAACCATTGGCCTGTCTTGCTCAGTATTGTCTGCAGTGACTGCCAGGAGTCCTCCAAGTTTTCAGATAAAGAATTTCAACAACTAAAAAATAACATTTGAAAATTAAAATAAGTGTGAAATGCATGAACTTTCCATGTGCTAATGCTGTGTGTGTTCTGTGCCATCAAGTCTGAACTGCTTTATAGTGACCTCAATAGGGCTTCCAAGGTAAATGAGATATTTAAGGAGTGGCTTTACCAGTTCCACTCCCCCAGCCAGTTTCCATGGCTGAGCAGAGATTCAAACCCTGTTCTCCAGAGTCTTAGTCCATCACTGTAACCACTACACCACACTAGGACTCCCTATCAAGTCCTATAGCCTATCAAGTATACCCAGCCCTCTAAAATAACACAGGCTAGAAAGGACTTGCAATGCTTCCCAAATATTGTTGAGCTTTAAGAAGATTCCAGAGGTGGGAAGACACATTCTGTAGCCATTGGGAAGCCATATAAATATATTTCCCCTGTCCTTCAAAATAAAAACAGATGCATGCAACATTATTTCACAGCCAGGAAAATCTGTTTCTGTGATCTGAAGAAAAACAAGCAGTACAGAGTGATGTCTTGGTCCCTACATCAAGCACCCTCCAAACAGGGTAAGAAGTCAAATAGCAACTAGAGCACCAGCATAGTACAGTTTCTTTCCTGGCCTCAGCATTAGGAAACTGTTTCATCAGAAATTGGAGGCTAGCACACAGGGATACCTCACCAAGCAAAGAATTTGAAATAACCTGGGATGGGAATTTACTTCAAGATAAGCAGAACTAACGGTGCAACCAAGAGGTAGCAGTCAATCATTCACCTGGGTTACAAACTCTTAATGCTAAGTTAACAAATACATTTTGCCTTCTGCATGCTGTTGACTAGAAATTAGACTGTTTCAATGGAGAGGAAAAGAGAAAGGTTCTGTGATAAGATGAATCAAAATGCCATTATATTGCCTTTATTAGCAATACATCTGGCCCTTTTTTATAGAACAGCATACAGTGCTTAACTCTTCCCTTATCTGGTGTTTGTCTACTCCAAACCACTATCACCCCAGCCACTTAAGCCCGGGTTTTTTGGGGGGAAGGATATAAATCAAAGAAATGAAAGAAAAATTATATACTTATTGAAATAAAATACAAAAAATATACTTGATAGCTATACAAGAAATTGTCATAGGCTGTTTACAAATCTGTGTTGAAATAACTATAATTAATATAAAAATTTCATTAGACCATGTGGCCCCATGCTGTCAAACTGTACCACTGGAATATAACTAGATTTTCATCCTTGCCTATTTGCCAGTAGATCATAGAATCATAGAATAATTGAGTTGAAAGGGGCCTATAAGGCCATCAAGTCCAACCCCCTGCTAAGTGCAGGAATCCATGTCAAAGCAGATCTGACAGATGGTTGTCCAATTTTTCCTTGAATGCCTCCAGCGTTGGAGTGCTCATCACCTCCCGAGGAAATTGGTTCCATTGTCACACTGCTCTAATAATTAAGATTTTTTTTCCTGATATTCCACTGAAATCTGGCTTCCTATAGCTTGAGCCCATAATTTTGCGTCCTGCATTCTGGGATGATTGAGAACAGATCTTGCCCCTCCTCTGTATGACTAACTTTCAAGTATTTGAAAACTGCTGTCATATCTCCCCTCAGTCTTCTGAGAAAGAAAGAAAGAAAGAAAGAAAGAAAGAAAGAAAGAAAGAAAGAAAGAAAGAAAGAAAGAAAAAGAAAGAAAGAAAGAAAGAAAAGAAAATGAAATGAAAAGGGGGGAGAAAAATGGACGTTTTTGTGTTGTTCTCTATGGGCAGCTATCACTTCTACCTGGTGTTGTGAGACTTGTGGAAGCAAAATATATTGACCAGTATCAGCCTATAAACTGATCTATCAACTGTGCATCTGTGGCTAATTTTTTTTTACTCTCCTCACAGAACTCTAATTCCCAGACTTCCCTGGGGAGACAAAATTACCATTAAGCCAGTTTAAGTCTGTGATGGATAAGCTCTTAACATTTACACAAGTATTTCATGAGAATTAGGTCAGTAGCTTTGCTTGAAAGAGGCTGAGAGTGGGTGTGGATTTATCAAGCAGTGATGTGATCTGGGAGGCAGTTACATTATTTCCATTTTAGAAACTGCATACACTTGCAAGGTATGGAGTATCTCTTTATCTATTCAGTATTTCAAACTGTTGCTGAGTGTGCTGACTAGAAATTGAGTTTATGAGCTTATAAGTACAAACTATTGATCTTAACTCAGAACAGTCAAATGTATTGCTTTGGCTAATAACCTATGCTTTCTAGATATGAGAGCTTCTGTTGTTTACACTTCACACAGAGAGTGGTAGGAAAGAGGTGTAAATAATCTTACTCCTTTGAAGGACAATCTTATATACATGGGAATTCTATACCATGAATAGGTTCGGGCCTTGGTCATCTGAATCTACAGTAATCATGGTATAGAATTCCCATGCATATAGCAGTGGTATGATGTCTGTATCAAGGGTGGAAAATATATAGTTCTCCAGGTGTTGCTGCCACCAACTTTCATCAGCCCTGGACAGAAAAGTCAATGGTGAGGAATTCTGATACCTGTGCTTGGAAGGCTACAGTATGTGCTCCCCAGCTTATATCATATCCACTTGAAATGCTCTATGTGTATGAGTTCTAAATTCTGCATATATACAAAGTCTTTTGTCCTTCCACAAACCCCTTTGTCCTTCCCATCTCATTAAGTGAACAGGAGGGAGGGATGTCAGCTGTGTCAAAGATCAGGTGAGCCTCAGCACCACTCCATGTGAGGATCTTAACATCTGTAATGATCAATGAACTGCTAAAGAAGAATCCACAGTCACTAAGGAAATAATGTTGCTCAGCAAAGAGGAATGAGGGTGGGAAGACTGGTTATCAAGGAGTCCATGCAATGAGGTTCTGTTAAATAAATCATCTTTTAAATCAACCTTTGTCCATTGAAAGTACAGCTCTGCTTGCTAATGAAGTAGAACAAGAGACTGCAGAATAACATTTTGAGAGCACAAACTCTGCACAAGCAGGTAAGAATTTTTGTGACTCCTTTCTGTCTCAGACTTTCAAGTCCTTCCTTCCTTCCTTCCTTCCTTCCTTCCTTCCTTCCTTCCTTCCTTCCTTCCTTCCTTCCTTCCTTCCTTCCTTTTAGGCATCAGGTTAAGCCTCATGCTTCAACGTTTTCAAATAGCTCTCTAATATCTAGAAACGTATTCATCATAAACTAAAATTATGAATTACAGGAAGCTCTCAGATTCTCCTGTCTGAAATCTAATTTTCCCCCATATGCATAAAAATGGCTATAGTTCTGCACACACAAAAATCTGATTATCCACATTTTCTTTGAATATAAATTTAACTACCTAAGACAGGGTATTTATTTATAAAAATGAAGGCTTCTCACACCTTGTACTATTGATGGGGAAGTTAGGGAAGCCCTGACTTGCTGCTGCTGCCGCCGCCTCCTCTGCCTCTTCCTCCTCCTTGTCTTGCTAATTTGATCCTCCCAGAACTTGAACTCCATTACTAACACTTATGAAAGAGTATGTATAAGATGCCTATGCAAAGGTTCTTGATTGCACAGTTGCATTTCTCACAGGTTATGATGAGCATTTGTAGCGGCAGGAGAAGAATAGGTAAGGGGATCCTGTTCCCGTATCTACACATATTCAACATAACATGTCAAGAGTCTTACAGATCTAGCACACTTTTAAATTGCAGCTGGAATGAAAAGAATCATAAATGGTGGCACCCGAATTCCACCTCCACCAATATCTCACCTTGGAGAAGATCATCGACTTATTAACCATCATTTCTTTACATATTAACTACATCAATCAGGCTATAGTATGCCACTAGCAAAGCAGCAGTGAGCAAAGTACACTATTTTTATAATGCACCACAATTGCCGCTTAATTACTAACTTGCAGAGCTCTTCTGGGTGATAACAGCTGTTAACAAATTTTTGACCTGTCCTACTAGCCGACAATGATTTGTTCAAGAGTGTGTGTTCCACTGAACCACCCAAAAACAGAAAGCACAAGCTGCAACAAAAGTAAAATCAAATCACCTAAAATAAAATGTGCAGTTCTCATATTGTGCAGTATATCCCTGATCCCAGTGAATTCTAATGCCCAAAGGATTTTAGAAGAAATTGGATTTGGATTTTCCCAAAATAGAAGCAACCTGCTGACAACCACTGCAAATTATTTCTGCTTAGCTTGCTATAGTTAGTGAGGAAAAAACATCATGCAGGATTTTTAGTCCCAATGCACATTCTCTGGTACAAATAGAGACCCTCATGGCCAAATGAAACAGATTTGTTGTCTAGCTTAGTCATTTGGAGGATGGATTGTGGGGAGGATCTTGTACTTAGCAAGTAGCTGAAATTTGGGGACATTATTTACAGAGTCCCCCAAATTCTGCCATTTGCCGGGTGATAGTATCATAGAATGCCTGCATTGTGAAGGCATCTAATTGTGTGTGGATTCTGCTTAAAATGTTACATTTTGAGATGAGAATGTCACACTCTAGAGCCTATGAATCATGCCCCTGCCTCACCTATGAGCTCAGCCCAAATGAAATAACTCCTCATCTCTTCTGTGCATCCTGTGTCATATATAGAGAGACATTGAAGGCAGGGCCATGGTAAGCTGTGCACCATCAACTGAAGGGCTTTAGTGCATTAGTATCACTTCATCAAGTAAGATGTGAAGGGAGCTAGATTGTCCCACCCACCCCTCCATTTTTTCTGGGGAAAAACCTTGTTTTTGATAGGGACTGGCATGGGAGTTGGGACTTGATACCAAAGACTCTGACTCAGATTTGGGACTTGGAACTTGGACCCAAAGACTTGCCAACATCCCTGCCACAGTGTAGGTAAAATCTGGATCTGGAATAATGATAGGGATGGAATCTTAGGAGGCCTGTGTATAAGAAGTGGATGTCCTCACATACCATTTCTGCAACTGGCTGCTTCCAGCTTGATATAGACCCAGTTTGTCCTTTAATAGGTATAGCTGTGTTATGTTCAAAGCCTCCTTTGGTATTATTAAAATGAAACTCTTTGGGGGATTTATCCATCAGCATTAATTGGCAGGAGTCATCTTACATTTTTTTGCACTATACAAGAAGCCTAATTCTAGAATAAGTATCCGTGGGCAGTAAAGAGGGAATGATAAGTGATTAAGACTTTTTTTCTTAACACAGTTATAAATGTGTAATCCTCATGCGGCACTTTTAAATGAAACCTTCACTAAAGTCTGGTGGGTGGTCAGGTCATCCTTTTACCCAGGAGCAACTAGGGAGAAGCACCTCCAAAATGATGAGTATGAGGGCACCCACCCTGCCCTGGTCATGAGCTGTTTATTCCTTCAAAACATCACAGGGAAAGCAGTTCATCTTAGTTAATCAGTATAGCATCTTTCTTCCCTTCTAAAAACATTCAGCAGCTGAAAACAGCTTGTTGTTTTCTTAATCCTAAACTCATACAGTGATTTCCTGGCTATACTTGCTAATTCTGTGATTTTTCCCTCTCAAACCACTGTATAATATTCCATGTAATGCTCTCTGCATAAGATTTAACTAGATACTGAGAATGCCAATGCATCCCACTGATGTTTCTGTTCCCCTGTCAAAGTAAAGAGATAATACAGACAATGTAACCATGTTATGTGTTTGAAGCCTTTTTTTGTACTATCAGAATGAAACTCTACCGAATACTGTGAAACTTGCTTCTAAGAACACATGCATAGGATTTTGCTGTCAAACTCCTTTTTTGTGGTGACTTTTTCAGTATTAATAAGTATTCCTTTTTTTCCCCTCACAGAAGAAAGTCCTGTCTCTGCTTCCCCAACATCTTCTTCCTTGCCCCTTTTTATGAGCACTTGATTGGTTCACTGCATTCAGATAGTTTCCCTCAACAACACTCTTTCCATCCAATATACGAGCATTTTTGACACCTACTGTATATTATCTTCATTTTCAACATTTTTGACAGAAAAGATGTCCCTTCAGCCCAGAGAATGCAAACTGATTAGAGAAGATAAAGAGAAGTATGGTTTTTGCCTGCGCGTTGAGAAATTCAAAGCAGGACACATTATTCGGAAGGTGGAAAAGGACAGTCCAGCTGAGAAGGCTGGCCTGAAAGATGGAGACCGAGTCTTGTGGGTCAATGGAGTATTTGTGGACAAGGAAGATCATGGAAAGGTATGATCCTGCAAAGGGACTGTCCTTAGCATTACCAAGTAAAACGGGAAAAGTAGGCATTTCATACTGTTTAATCTTATCCTTACCTTATTTATTCAGGGACTTTTCTTCTCCCAAACGTTCAGGGCCTCTTGCATTAGCAACCTCACATTCATGGCACCTTCTGAATGTGCTTAACTACAACCCTCTTCATCCCCAGCAAACCTGGTCTGAGGATGATGGGAAATGTAGTCCAACAAATCTAAAAGGCATGAGGTTAGGGGAAACTGTCTTACAATAGCTTAAAACTGCACATAAAAGGCACAATAAAACCAGTAAGCACTGCTTTGGCCATGCCAAGTTGTAGGAATAAAACAATGTCATATTTACCCAGCCCCAAAGTCTGGAGTTCTCTTCTAAATAAATACTTCTTACAGAACAGTCTAAACTTAAGGAAAGCTATCATTCTGCCTTCGCAGGGCCAAAAAGCATCTTAAGGATGAGCTTAACCGATATGCAACTTCTAGGCATCTCTAAGGGGTGTGAATTTAAGACTTGCTCCTAAATATCTCATGTGCTTTGAATTGAGGTTCTGGGTCCTTGTACATTTTTTTAAAATTTCAATTTTAAGTAGCAATGGGAGAGAGATTGTTGCTATGCATTATCTATATGGCTGCCTTTGAAAACAGTCTAGAAACTGTCCAGTCCAAAAATAGGGCAGTGAAATTATTTTTTTATCACTTTATTTGGTTTCAAACAGTATAGATAGCACATATAAAAAAGAGGAAAAGGGAGAAAACATAAAACAAAAACTAAAAACTAAAAAAAGAAAAATGAAAATAAAATACTTGAGGTACAGAATTAACCAGACACTATATCTGCTATTATTACATTCTTTTTTTTCCCTTTATCAATCTGTTAATAATTGGTATATATATCATATCAGAATATGTAAAATGACTCATGAAAGAGATAAAGAAAGTTGAGATATACATAAGGGCAGTGAAATTATTAACTGGGGACAGACAACGTGACTGTATTATGCCAGTACTATGTGATCTGCTCTCTTTTCAAATCTTCCTGCCAGGTTCTGGATCCAGTTCAAGCATTTGGTACTGAACTTTAAACACCAAAATGATTTGGGGCAAGGTTGTCCAAAGGATAGTCTCCTTCCCTGTATAACTAAAGACCATACTGAGAAGCCCTTGACTATCTGCCCCATCCTATGAGTGGTTTTTTGTTGTTTAAAGTCACTGTTCTTGTCCTTTACATTTTAGCCTTTCTATTTGTTTGCTCTTACTTTGCTCTGCAGTTATTCTTAAGTTTTTATTAGTTGTTTTATATGTAAAGTTGCTGTGCTTTTATTTATTTTCTTTTAATGTGCGTGATGGCCTTGCCACTGTTTTATAAGCCAGAGGGACATGGTTCTTGGGTCGTACAGAAATATAACACTGTACAATAAAAAAAAAGTTGCTGTTTGTAGCTACAGTTTAACCACTCATTCTGTCCATTACAGGTGACTGATTTAGTCATGAATAGTGCAGGTCCTGTAGTGTTCATTGTTCTGGATGAACACTCTTACAAAAGTGCACAAAAGGAAGGAGTCAACTTTGAAAAGCTGGGTCAAAAGACACAAACTCAGCAGGCAGAACATCCCGCACCTGTGACAAATGGAGTGCCGGGTCCAGTTCCACAGCCTCGTCTCTGCTACATGGTGAAGGAACAAAATAGTTATGGCTTTTCTTTGAAGACCACTGCAGGTGAGAACAATTCGTATAAGCAATGTGTAATGTAATAAGCACTAAATTCAACTTCTAGAGCTGGGGTTGGACAAGCTAGTTTAGTAAGTTATCTGTCATTTAACATCATCCTGTCATACCAGGATGGCACATTTGAGTCCCCCAGAGTTACATTTTACTAGACCAGAAAGGTAGGCATTCTATGACATTGTCACCTGAAGAACTGTGCATACAGTCCTGATATTTCAGCAGCTTCCCATGTACAGTTCCTTAAACACGCAATATGAGCTCTAGCAGCATACAAAGCCTGTCCTAGTGAGTACAACTTGCAGGCTCTTCGACTTGCTCGTAGCAAAGTCCAACAGGCCGCCAGGAGATCTTCCAATGATTATTGGCTTCAGCTCTGCTCTCAGATACAGATAGCAGCGGACACAGGTAACATCAAGGGAATGTATGACGGTATCAAGCAGGCTTTAGGTCCAATACAGAAGAAATCTGCTCCCTTGAAGTGTGCTACAGGCGTGATCATCCAGGACCGAGCACAGCAGATGGAACGCTGGGTGCAGCACTACTCTGAGCTATATTCCAGAGAGAATGTAGTAACCGAAGAGGCACTAAATAACATCAAGTGCCTGCCTGTCTTGGAAGAGTTGGACAGTGAACCAACTTTAGCAGAAATAAAAGCGGCCTTGGATTCCCTTGCCTCCGGCAAGGCACCTGGGAAGGATAACATCCCTGCTGAAGTGCTGTAAAGAGATCACCACCACCGAGCTGTATGAAATCTTTTGTCTTTGCTGGAGAGAAGGTGGAGTACCACAGGACATGAAGGATGCAAACATCGTCACATTGTATAAGAAAATGGAGACAGGGGAGACTGCAATAACTACCATGGCATCTCTCTTCTCAGTGTTGTAGGGAAACTGCTTGCCTGTGTTGTGCTGAAGAGACTCCAGGTGCTTGCAGACAGAGTCTATCCAGAATCACAGTGTGGATTTCGAGCTAATAGATCCACCACCGACATGGTATTTTCCCTCAGACAGCTGCAGGAGAAATGTAGGGAACAACAACAGCCACTCTTTGTGGCCTTCATAGATCTCACAAAGGCCTTTGATTTGGTTAGCAGGGATGGCCTTTTTAAAATCCTTCCCAAGATTGGATGTCCACCTCGACTCCTTAACATCATCAGGTCCTTTCATGAGGAAATGAAGGGCATTGTAGTTTTTGATGGTTCAACATCAGATCCCTTTGACATCTGAAGCAGAGTGAAACAGGGCTGTGTCCTCGCGCAGACCCTGTTTGGGATCTTTTTTGCTGTCATGCAGAAGCACGCCTTTGGAACTGCAATAGAAGGTGTCTATCTCCAAACTAGATCAGATGGAAAGCTCTTTAATCTCTCTAGATTGAGAGCGAAGACCAAAGTCCAGCTGAAACGCATGTGGGACTTCCTCTTCGCCGATTATGCAGCTATTGTTGCCCACTCTGCTGAAGACCTCCAACAACTCATGAATCGTTTTAGCAAGGCCTGCCAAGACTTTGGACTAACAATCAGCCTGAAGAAAACACAAGTCATGGGCCAGGGCGTGGACTCACCTCCCTCTATTACCATCTCCACACAAGAATTGGAGGTTGTTCATGACTTTGTGTACTTTGGCTCAACGATCTCTGACACTCTTTCCCTAGATGTCGAGCTGGATAAACGCATTGGCAAAGCAGCTACCATGTTCTCTAGACTCACAAAGAGAGTATGGCTTAATAAGAAGCTGACGGCATATACCAAGATCCAGGTCTATAGAGCCTGTGTCCTGAGCACACTCCTGTACTGCAGTGAGTCCTGGACCCTTTGTGCACGGCAGGAGAGGAAGCTGAACACATTCCATATGCATTGTCTCCGAAGCATTTTTGGTATCACCTGGCAGGACAAAGTTCCAAATAGAGTAGTCCTAGAATGAGCTGGAATTTTTAGCATGTATACATTACTGAAACAGCAACATCTACGTTGGCTTGGGCATGTCATGAGAATGGCTGATGGTCGGATTCCAAAAGATCTCCTGTATGGAGAATTAGTGCAGGGAAATCACCCCAGAGGGAGACCACAGCTGCGATACAAGGATATCTGCAAGCGGGATCTGAAGGTCTTAGGAATGGACCTCAACAAATGGGAAACCTTGACATCTGAGCGTTCAGCCTGGAAGCAGGCGGTGCATCATGGCCTCTCCCATTTTGAAGAGACACTTGTCCAGCAGGCTGAGGCAAAGAGGCAGTCCCAAAACCAGGAAAATCAGGGAGCTGGAGAGGGGACAGATTGTATTTGTCTTCAGTGTGGAAGGGATTGTCACTCTCGAATTGGCCTTCTCAGCCACACTAGACGCTGTTCCAAGTCCTCCATACAGAGCACGTTACCATAGTCTCTCGAGACTGAAGGATGCCTAATCTAAAGTCACTCTTAAATTTTGGCAGCTTCTCACATTAACAACACATTCATTGCATGGGACCGCATTTGAGGTCAAAATAGTGTCTTGGACAATGTAAAATGCCTTTTATCTGAAGATGAATTGCAAGCCATTTCAACAGACCAAGCACATGAACTGTGCAGACTCTTCTTGGCTCTTTCAGCTGTTCAAACAGAGTGCCTTTAAAAGATTTCTAAACCTTTATATTAGACCCAGCTTATAATATAATGCTGATTATAATGGTAGAATGTGATTTAACTCAGAGGTCGTCAACCCCCGGTCCGTGGCCCATTGCCGGTCCGTGGCTTGAGCCTGACCGGGCCGCGAAGACAGACCTCCCGCGGCCCCCCCCACTCCCCTCCCCACAGCTGGTTTGCGCACGTGTGCCAGCGGGGGCGTGAGTGCTCCCTCACCCCTTCCTGCAAGCGTGCGCGCGCACAAAGCAGCTGTGGGGAGGGGAGTGCGTGTGGGATGTCTGTCTTTGCGGCGCGGCAGCGACGGGGTGGTGGGGGTGGCCAAGAGCCGGGAGGCCGAGCACCACCAGGTGCTTCGGCTGCTGACCTCCCGGCGGCGCCGGCGGCGGGGTGGTGGGGGTGACCAAGAGCCGAGAGGCCAGCAGCCGAAGCACCCGGCGGTGCTCAGCCTCCCGGCGGCGGCAACGGGGTGGTGGGGGTGGCCAAGAGCCGAGAGGCTGAGCACCGCCAGGTGCTTTGGCTGCTGGCCTCCTGGCGGCGGCGGCGGCGGGGTGTTGGGGGTGACCAAGAGCCGGGAGGCCAGCAGCCGAAGCACCCGGTGGTGCTCGGCCTCCCGGCTCTTGGCCACCCCCACCCGCCCCCGCCCCCGCCCCCGCCGGGAGGCCAGCAGCCGAAGCTCCCGCCAGTGCTCGGCCTCCCGGCGGCGGCGGCAACAGCAGCGGCAAAGGGGTGGTGGGGGTGGCCAAGAGCCGGGAGGTGGCCAAGGGGTGGGCGTGTGGGTGGGCAAGAGCTCCTGCGCATGCACGAAGCGGTGGGGGAACGCACGTGTGCCTACGGCGCACACCCCCCCAACCACTTTGCGCGTGCAGCGGAGAGCGCGAGTGCGAGGGGCCGCCCCACCTCCCTCAGAGGCTCCACCGGTCCGCACTAAGAGAAAGGTTGGGGAACGCTGATTTAACTGACACAGCCTAACATTCCTGCTGACCCTGCATCCCTAAATGAATTCAAGTGCAAAATCTTTGTTGCTTTCATATGAGTTTATGCACAGGCAACTACTTCAACAATACAAGTGAAGGAACTGAATATAGTGCGTTATATCTACCTCTTGGCCCAAGAAGGAATTACAGGATTATTTTAGAAACCAAAAGAAAAACACTAAAATACATTTCTTGAGCCATCTCAAATGTTACAAAATACTGTAGAAGCATTTGAGTTCTCCATAACTCATCAGGCTGTACTGCAAACAAAGCAAGAAAAGGAGGGAAGCTAATGGCTGACGTTCAAGTCATAGAGTCTGCGTCTGATTAGTCTTAAGAAAGAAGGATGGAAAGGGTATCAGATATTCAGATTAGGCTTTACCAAATCCTACTGAGGTGCTCTTACCTTATATTTGGGATTTACGAAAAAGCTACAAAAAGAAATTGATAATAGTGGATTCCACCTTTTGAAAATATAAGATCCACGTGTTTTGGTGCTACAGTAGTAAACTCAAATAAACCAGTATTATTTAATAAGCAATGTTATTCTTGCTGATGCTAACTGGCCAGAAGCATCAGACACTATTATTATTTTTCTCCAGGCGCTATTAGGTAAGATGTAAAGTAAGGCTGGGCAAGACAGAATGAATAATCTACTTCTTTTATTACTGATGCACAAAAAGAAAAATTGTTATTGTTTGTCTGATCACTTGTCTGCCACCTTTACAAGTGCAATTTCAACCAACAATTTCAATCAACCAGTGATTCCCAATATGGGTACACTTACCCCCAGGGGTAGGAATCAAGACATATGTAGGGGTAGGGGTACATTTTTAAAATTGAATAATGGCAGGAAAAGGCACATACATTAACAGTGTAAGACAAGATACAAGTCAAGAGTTTTGTAATTAATTTAATGTTATGACAAGTGGTGGAGTGGGTGTTCTTCATTATTTAACCTCGAGAAAAGCCCCATTCCCTTGCTTTGTTATTTTGGCAAATGGTAAGGAGTTCCTCTCTAAACAATGTGTTGCAAACATGCCACTACAGTGTGCATGCTCACAGGCTCAGCTTTAATTTTCTTCTTGGTGAACGTTCAAGTGCTGTTGGTACCAGTGTATATATAAGTGGACACCTCAGTCAGCCCCGTGAGCAGTATTCAATGGGTGAGTTCTTTTGGGTCTTTTCTATTTTAGGGTTCAAGTTATAGAAATGGGCTGCCAAGGGGTACATAAGTGAAAAAAGATTGGGAGTCACTGTTCTACACAATTACTGTTTCTGCATCATCTCTGAATAGCACAGAACACAAACAGCAGAGAGTTACTTCAGCTTCTCTGTGTTCTCTATTCCAGGTGAGAAGGGATTGTACATCATAGATGTGTCGCTTCAAGGACCAGCTGCAAAAGCTGGAGTACAGCCAAATGACCGTCTAATTGAAATCAATGGAGAGAATGTGGAAAATGATACTCATGAGGAAGTGGTTGAGAAGGTACTAGTCAACTACCTCTCCTTTTTCTTTTTCTCACATTGATGAGATTTGTTCCATAGGTGAATGTTCTGAGGGTACATTTAGAATACAAACTGAGATGGTAACCTTGAGTGAACCCAAGCCGTACAATGTCTGAACACTGTCAATGTAGAAGAGTAATCAAATTCATATTTTAAACATTGGGTTGGATCCATCTTACTTACAGTGAATGGAATAGAACTTCAGCTAATAATGACTTGAATCTTTGATTTCAGTGGGTCCACTTGAAACAAAATTCAATCTATTTTATGTTTGGATCCAAACCAACGTAAGTTCTTCTGCACTTCATACAAAAACCATCTATCAATGTGCTTTGAGAAAAAATGTTTTTAGTAGACTGGGTTTTTCCTTGCATTCAAACTAGAACTTTCTTCATCTTTGTCCTCTACTCAATATGGTGGCAGAAGTACAATTTCTATTAGTATTTCTGTGTTCCAGGTGAAAAAGTCTGGGAACAAAGTTATGTTTCTGCTATCAGATAAGGAAACTGACCAGTACTACAATGGACAGAACATGCAGTTAACAAGAGACGTGGCTAATCTAAAATTATTGCCCCTCAAACCACGAAGTATTGAGCTTGAAAAAGGAGAAAATGGTTATGGTTTCTACCTGAAGATGGAACAGAATGGTAAAGGTAAGAATTAAGCCCTAAACTGGTAGATCTCAGGCTTTGCTGCTTTTGTCTGCTATTTGTGGAATCTCTAATACACTCCCAAGCTGAGTGGCAGTATTTCCAATTGTTTGGCAGCTGGGGGAGGTGTTAAAGGAAGTCACAAAATTGTCCCAGTCTTAGCCAATCAGAATATTTATACTCTTCTAAAAATATTAGCTTAGGAGGTATACTTCTAAAAACAGTTGTACAATACCTAAGAAGACACAATCACAAGAGATAAAGAGAAAGGACTTTTTCTGTCCCCCATTTAATATGGCTAACCAAATTTAGTACAGGTTTGATATACTGCAGGTATTTTAATAAATGTGAGTTAACAAAGAAAACAGTATGTCTCAAACTGCCTGTCTTCTTATTAGAGATGGTGCAAAGGTTTCTAGTACCGGATGTAGAAATCTGAATGCCACATCTTTCTACACATACTCCGTGACTGTAAATTGAGAATAATTTTTTTCATTGTTATTGCCCTTTTAATGGTACCCCAGGAATTATCATCAAAGTATTTATTTGACAAGGCTGCCCTGCCTTACCATTTTAATTCACACTCAGCAGCCTGTCATGATTTGAGCTGGACTTTAGATGTGGCCTGCTCCCTATACAGCCCTCACAAACCATTCCTGATAGCTAAAATAGACACCCTCTATATTTAATAAAATATTTGCAGTAACTATTGCATACCAGAACTGCCTCAAAATACTTTCCAAGTACTTTTGCAGCTGCTGTGACCACATTAACTCAGCACTTTTTATTACTAATGTCCTTTACGGTCACTGCTGAAGGCTTATTTTATTTTATTTTTGGTAAGAACTTCTAACCCAACAACCCACAACTTCACTAGCGCCAACATATAGCATGATTCCTGACTCCACCCCAACTTTATCTACTAGGTTGGTTAGATAACTTGCAATATCTGAAACCTTTCACCAGACAGGCAATGTGGTCTATGTGCCCATCACTAGACCTAGCTATGTCTCTAAAGATCAAATTCCCTACAGTTGTGAGGTCTCCACCCCGCAAAGGCATATCCTTACCACAAGTAGATGCCTGTTTGACCCTTAAGGTATGGATCCCTCCTACAGGATCACATCTGTCTTCCTTAGGGCAATGCCTTTCTTTCCCATGATCCACGACAGCTGACAGATGTCAGCCAGGGGAGAGGACACCCTGACATACCTCCAGAGGTCTCACCCACCAATCTGCCTCTTTCAGTTTCTCCAGGTCAGAATCTTTGCCACTAAGAAACAAAATGAGTTCGCTGTGAATGAGGGGCTCTGTAGACCACATATTGACAGCTTCTATGTGGCAAGCAAATAACTGTATGGGTGATGTTCAGTGCACCAAATGTGATAGCACCCACACTCTTGCCAGCTTTCTATCATCAGAGCAATTTTATCATGTGCATTTTGCCTGGAATTGAAATTATTTTACAAGAAGGGCATTCTGCTCTGGTCGTCTTGCCATGATACTAATGAGAAGATTCATCCTCATTGTAACTCTTAATTACAACCACATGTAATAGACTTTAACAGACGTATTAATGTACTAAAATAGCTAATATGATTTTCTGATACTGATTTCCCTGATAACATTAATAAATGCTTTCCTCATACCTCACATCTGAATACACCTCCTGGCAAGTTTCTAAGAGCAGGGTCTTGGCACTGAGTGCATCTCCTTACCCTGATATTTTGTCAAGGGGCTGAGATGCTCAATCAGTAACATTCTCTGGAAGGCTAGTACCAGAGCTGGTTGGCTGCTTGCTTCATCCCAAACAACTCAGCAGTTCTGCTCAAGGAGCAACCTATTGTTCACCTGCCATCAGAAACATGGGCCAGAATGTGGCAGCTGCTGTAAGATACCTGTGAGTTATATTCTTACTGCTCTCATACTCAGCTGAGCTGAGGTTGTTTTCAAGTTACATCTGCCAATGGCTATTAGTTAGTGTAGCTAAATTAAACCTTTCTATTCCAAGACAGTATACCTCTGAATTCCAGCTGCTAGGAAAGCTTAGCAGGGAGAGAAAGATGCATCTTACGGAGTCTTGCTGCAAACAAAACAGTGGATAAACTGAATCTTTGGTCCAGACAAGTCTGGATCTCCCTGTATATTTACAGAAAAATAATTTACACATGACTCCACACAAGTCTGTGGCAAATTAAACTTCGGTTCATGTCTTTCTCCCTTCCCCTGGAAAATACTTTAGCTTCGCATTTGGCATCTTACATTCCACATTCTTTGAGCAAGTGGGTAAATTCTGCAAGTCGGTTAAACTAGATACAGACCTGAACCATTACTGTGGTCTCAAAACCAGACTGTGGCCAGACGGTGCTTTATTAAATATCAGGCTTTCCTTATTTTTGACGACAGGTCACTTTATTAAGGACATTGACTCTGGCAGCCCCGCAGCTACGGCAGGCCTTAAGGACAATGACTTTTTGGTGGCTGTAAATGGAGAGACGACTGAAACCCTGGACCATAACACTGTGGTGGAGAGAATCAGGCAGTCTGGTGAAAAAACTACACTGCTGGTGGTGGACGAAGAGACAGACACCATGTTCAAAATGGTAACAAGCACAGCTGGGCTGCAGTAACAAACTGGAATGCATACCTTCCTCTGTTTCCCTTTCTTTCATATGTACACCCCCCCCCCCGATACACATATATACATCTATGCATATACAATTCATTTTCACATAGAAGGCAAAAATATTTTCCATCCCACTCTTTAGTTACTTGCCACAAATCAACTGAGCAGCTGGAGAAAAGCTTTATTTTCCCATGCTGCCCAGCTGCTTCCACCAACTGGGGAATGGAGTGGGGTTTATTGGGAGGGATTTGTAACTCTCTTCCTGCTGCTATACAGGTGAGTGGTGGGGCTGGAGGTTCCGCATCCCTGCCCTACAAGATGTGAGCAACTTTATCATTAAGTGTTTGACACCATTTCTTATTTTGCAATGAACACTTCTTTGCTTTTGGCTTCTTTAGGCTAAAATATCTCCATGTCTGTACTACCATAAAACACTGGTGCCGTCTCTACATAAGGCAGAAGTACCAACATATACCGAAGAAGTGAATCATAAACCTAGGCTCTGCAGGCTGGTAAAAGGTCCCAGTGGATTTGGCTTCTGGTTGAATGCAATCCAGGATTTGCCCGGCCAGTTCATCAAAGAGGTATTAATCTAGAATCCATATTCTGATGAAAGAAACATGATGCTAATGATGAAAATGAATAATAAGTATCCAGACCTTCTGTTCTTGTGGCACAATGAATATAAACAGCATTTAGGTACCCAGTATAATGCATAACAAAAGGTCACAGTGAGTCTTAACTCAGATATCTGTTACTTAGCAAAGGTTGCTAAGAATAATGACTTGCAATTTGCTGCTTTCGTAGAAGAATAGTATTCTAAAATCAAAAAGGACTTACCAAACCTGCATTACTGCCCCCGGCTTAAGACATGTTCATTTGGGAGGCATTCTTACTGCTTTTCAGCATAGTATACCCAGTATACTTGTGTTAGCCTTATCCTCACACCTTGTCCATTTCCATTTAACAACATCGTGTCAGCAACAGAGTTTTTAAAAAGAGAATGTTTGTCTTCCTCTAATTGCTTGCGTATTTTAAAGACAAATTCTAACCAGCAAATATATGTGGAAAAAATTACGAGAGAACTACTGCTACTTAGTTCAGAATTATACTGATTTTTCAAAGAGATAAATGCTAGCCCACATACAAATTGATTAATATACTACTGATTCTGTTCTCTAAGACCAAAAGAAAAACAAATGAAATCCTTCAATGATTTTGTACATCCCTCACATTACAGCAAATCAAGCATACATGCTCTGTACAGAATAGTGTTTATACTGCCATAAAAATTATATATGCAGCAAGGTGTTATAAATATAAATAATAATCACAGTGTGCCATCAAGTCAATGGTGACCCCTTCCAGGGTTTTCTAGGTAGAGAATGCTCAGAAGTGGGTTACCATTCCCTTCTTGTGAGGGTACCCACAAGAAGGGAATGCTGCAGCTTGCCTTAGGCCATGCAAGCAAGCTCTGTTTGCAGAAGGCACACTGGGGAATCGAATTCTCAACCTCCGGCTCTGCAGCCAGATACCTAAACCACCAATTTAGAAATATCACAACAAAAGAACATGCAGAGTAGTTTATATAGCTGACGTTGCTGCACAATGTTCCAGTCACTACCTGGTTGGTCTTCAGTACCCCTTGGTATAGATTGAATGATGAAAATAAATGACTAAATACTCACTGGAGGACATAAGTATGTACACACACAACCTCCAGCTGCAATCCTGGTAAAGAATAAGCCCATTTAATTCACTGAGACTTAATTCTGATCAGACAGGTGTAAGTGTGCTTAGTTTTTGGAAGGTGATTCTCCTAGGGCAAATGTGCATTCTGGGAGACATTTGCCTTCCTCTCTGTACTTTAAATTTAGGGTATTTTATAGCTGTATGAAAAGAGCAAAGCAGTTCGAAAATGGAACATAGCGAAGAGGATTGCACTGAAACCAATTTGAAAATATTGTTTTCATAGAACTAAAGTCCCCACTATGCCAACATAGTAATTCTAGCTCAATAAGAAAATGTAAGTACTTTTATGACAATATTAACCATTTTGCCTTCTTTATTTCTCTGCTGAGGATGTTGATAAATGAAAAGGAATATGGTATGTTTAAACTACTGGATATTATTGTTTGCAAATCCCATGTATACAAGCTTCCTACTGTAAGCAAGGACCCATCAATTTTGTATCTAAACTACTACCCTATCCTGCCATCTACTCTCAATCAGTGAAAACTTTGCTCCTAACACAATATAATTGCAGGTACGGAAGGATGGGCCAGCAGACAAAGCAGGGGTGCAAGCTGATGATATCTTGATAGAAGTAAATGGTGTCAATGTGGAGAATGGAAGCTATGACGATGTAGTCGCAAGAATCCAGAACAGTGGCAACAGGGTGACACTACTAGTCTGCGGAGAGGAAGCTTACCAGTACTTTAAGTCTCAGAATATGTCTGTTACTGCCTCGATGGCAGACCCATTAGATGATGGCAATGGCGACCCTCCTGCCTACACAGAGATACAAACTTTGCAGCCTGAACCACGAGAACGAGTGAGTTAATTTAGACATAAAGTTTGAGAAACACTGCATGACTGAGGACGGACTCTTAAACATATTTGTTGAGACAAGCATTCTATCAAGATCAATGGCATTCACTTGCCAAAATAATCTGCAAGTGAGTAACTTGTAATCACAGGGACCCTGTGTTTGTAAGAAGTGCCCAGCATGTTTTCTGGGGGGAAATCTTTTATCCGGGCAATCTAGAAATGATCATTATAATATTTATAAAGGATCAATAAGGATAGGACCATATAAGCATACTCCATTGATAAAACATTGATGCATATTAAAATGTAGATCCAGAACATCATATATTTGCATATAGAATACTGCATAGCAAACTTAAATACCCTTCAGAAGTAACTGACACCAGCTACTTAACACCTGAAAAAAATGAGATTTTTTAAAAGCACATTTGCAAGTTCTATTGGGCACAGGGGCTCTTTAAGATCACAGTTTTTCTCCTAGTATTGTCTTACTCTTCCCTTTTTGTTCTTTCGGAAGACAACTGAACAAACAGCTAAGAACGTTACACTGTGCCTATGTTCAAACGTCAGACACAAAATTATTAAATCTCTCAATTCCCAATACTCCATTATTCTGAAACATGAGAGGTCAGTCAGACAATATAGTAAAGCAGTGGTTCCCAACCTTGGGTAACCCAGGTGTTCTTGGACTGCAGTTCTCAGAAGTCTTCACCACCAGTTGTACTGGCTAGGATTTCTGGAGTTGCAGTCAAAGAACACCTGGGTTACCCAAGGTTGGAAATCACTAAGTAGACTACTGATCTGATCTACCATTGTTGTTTTTCTTCTTTAGGCAAGCTCATCCTCTTCTTCACACTCAGTTGCTTCAGAAGATGAAGACACCAAATTGTGATACTAGCGATCAAAATATCTTCCAGTGTTTATACTTGAAATGCAGTGCCGTATGACTCCTACTCTGAAGCATGGAGTTGCTAATATTACTGCTTAGGAAAGGTTGGCTGCAATCCTACATATGCTTTCTTGAAACCTCATCCTACTGCACAATATAGAAACCAGTATAACATCCAAAACAAACATGCATATGATTGGAATGGTATGTAAACATTGTTTTAATAGCATCAGGACAGCAGATGATTCTATTAAATGAATAAATCCTTTTTGTTAAGCCACCGTTCACACTGAGGACAATCCAGACTGTATGCACATGTTTACCACCATGTCATAACTACAAAGACTTCCTAATGGAGACAGGGAAAATAACATCCACCTTACATACACACAGTGATTACCTACCAGCTAATCCAGCATTTGTTTTTATTCAGTTATTGGTTTGTATTTTATTAATTGTTATCCTCTAGCAAACCGTGTAGTCATTTTAGAATGAAATAATTTTAGAGTTTGTTGCCCAACATTTCAATACTTTGAAAAAAAAATGCAAGAAATCAGCTACATGCTGGCATATGAACATGGATTTGTTTTCTCCATACTAATTCTGTTCAATATCTCATTTTATTATAAGCTTTAAAATAAAATGGTTCACTCTAATCTCATTTGTGTCTGAAGCATTTCAGTCATAACAATTGGCCGCAGGGGTCTCACTGCTTTGAACTCTTCTAGAAGAATAAGGACAAGAGAAGAATTTTAACTGAAAGACAAACTAAGTTCACGTATATGTTATGCAGGGATGGGGACTCAAGTCACGGGACTTGCTGTCAAGTAGGACTAAGTTGCACCAGTGATTCAATTTGGAATCAACTCGGGTGGATTTTTTCAATGACAAACTCAACTCAGTGCTCAGAACCCACCCCCACCTCCCTTTTTTCTGGGGGGAAAACTTTTTTTTAATAGGGATTTGGGACTTGGTACCAAAGACTCAGACCCAAAGACCTGCCAACATCCCCTGTTGTTATGTGCCATCAAATCTGATTTACAGTGATCCTGTAAAACAGGATTTTCACAGTATGTAGGATTTCAGAGAGTGGTTCATCATTGCCAAACATTCGCACTCCCACATGTATTTCCATGGCCAAGTAGAGATTTGAATCCAGATCTCCTGAGTCCTAGTCCTACCCTCTATCCACTGAATTAATGGTGCTACCCAAACCAAACTAACTTTAAACTGGATTATGTAATATATCTGTCAAGATCATGGTCCTTTTTTGTTTACAGTACCCCCTCTATACTTAATGCTATCCACCCTCATTCTCCACTGCACAGCACATTCTTTACAGTCACCTCTTCTCACTCCCCATGGTTTTTCCATCTACTACATCAGGTGAGCTTCCCACTTTCTTTGCTGAGCCCACACTCCCCATTAGTCTTTCTGTCATTTGCTGCAGAAATCCCAGTCACTTTGGGGGAGGGATGCTCTGCGCTCTGGCAATTAGTAAAAACAATCATTACTAAGTCATTACCTCCTCACAAATACCCCACCCATGCACACATACAATAGATAAATTATGAAGTTAGGGAGAGGTGAAACTTTTACATGTTCTTGTTTGTCATTTGATCTATATAACCATGTTGTGGTTTGTTTAAATGATACCAGAGACCAGAATGAGTTTCCATCAGTAACTTCAGGTTAATCTGTGGTTTCCACAGAGAGGGAAACAAATATTAGTATATAACAGAGATGTGTTTGCCAACAGATTTCTGTAAGGTCTCTGTTCCACTTTGCAACCTGTAGGAACTATAGATGAGGAATGGAGTAAGATGACCACACTACAAGTAAATATGGATGAGGAATCTGTACAATACAAGGGCCAAGAATCACCTTCTTAACACAGGGCTACACAGCAGGGTTTTTTGCAGTCCCAGCTCAGAAGCACAGCCCGGCCGACAGCAGGGGGTTCAGTTTTATTGGTAAGAAGCCTCCCAGAACAGCTTCTGAAAAACTGAGACCCTGGTGATTCAGCATTCCTCACCCCAACTTCTATGCAGTAACTTATTGACACATATTAAGACTGTCATAAATACTGTGAATTATTACAAAATCTGATTTATTTAACCATTTAGAAGCTCAGTTCCAGAATCACTGTTTTCCAGATTAAAACAAGTAGACATCTTCCCCATCATATTTACTGAACACTATAGAATAGTTCCTCTCTCTTCTGCTTTCTGAGAGCTTGCCTCCCACCTTCTTTTATAATTTTTCTCCAGCATAGGCACATTTATGTCCTAAGGGCTGCATCTTGTACCTTGGGGCTATCTCATGCCTCCCTCTGCCACCAATGAAACATTTGATCTGAGCAGACTGTCCACTGCAGAAAGAGCCACTTTAAGATGGTGATATGCCAGCTGCATCATTTGAACAAAGATGGACTTAGGGTGTCATATGTTTTTCAGGTGCCTGCTTATGTGCCAGGTAGAGGAAGAGAATACTGGAGAGAGCACTGACGAGAAATATAACATCAAACCAGCGGTGGTAGAAGTTAAATTGTAATTCTCCTAGAACTTCAGTAATGATCGTGCGATACTCTAGTGGCATGCTCATTCGAATCAGAAGCACTGAAGATACAAAATACATTCCCTGCAGAGAAGATAAAAGAAACATCAGATATCCCATTTTCCCTCCTGCTTCCATAGCTGAAAGAGGACAAGTGACTGTTCACAACACTGGCTAAAATACTCACCATAATCTGTGCCAATAACAAAACAATAACATTAGAAGACTTGCTGCTTGAGATAGCATAGAAAAACTGTAGAGGAAGAAAAATAGAGAAAATCAGTACATGGGTGTACACAAATCACTTTCTTGAGAGGAAACAACCACATGGCACCAAATGTATATTTAATAATGTGTCTAGGGCTGAATTGGAAAATACTTTGAATATTCATCATACAGGGCAGATTCCTCATATATAAAATGATTAACTAGACTCTGTCTAGATGGGCGGGATATAAATTTAATGAATATATAAAATAAAAATAAATTATATCAACATCCTATTCAGAACAACTTCCTTTTCTAATTGGCTAACTTAGTTGTAACTAGAGATGGGCATAAATTAAAAATTGAATCACCAAATTCATTCAAAAAATCACTAATTTGTCAGTTCATATTAATACTAATCAGTGCCCCCAATGAATTTTTAGTGATTTTTAATTCGTTTGGCTATAAAATGCCCCCACCCACCCAGGCACCTGGAGACACCAAAATTGCAGGGAAACTTCCTCTGACTCTTCTACAATCCCTCCAAGTTTGGTGAAGACTGGGTTTCAGATGTCCAGTTATACACCCACGAAATCCCCCCCAGAAAGTCCCCCCCCCCGGGCACCTAGAGACACCAAAATCACAGAGAATCTTCTATTGACTCTCCTCTACAATCCCTCAAAGCTTGGTGAAGATTGAGTTTCCCCAAGTCAACTGCTAAAGGGCACTTTCCTGAGGGGATGCACTTTGTGGGTGCCTAACTTGGATGTCTGAAACCCACTCTTCAACAAATTTGGAGGGATTGTAGAGGAGAGTCAGTAGAAGCTTCTCTGATTTTGGTGTCTCTGAGTACTGGGGGGCATTTTATAGAGTTTTAAAGTAAAATATGATTTGACAAATCAATTTGTTGCTTCATCAGAAAAAAATCATTAATTTGTAATTATTTGTTGACCTTGACAAATCACGAATCAAGATTAATCACCATTGTTCTGATTTGTGCCCATCTCTAGTTGTAACATTAAAGTGATTTGTGTTGGAACTCTGTTCTGCTTTCTGACAATATCCCACAATGCACTCTGTATTTGCCCTTGTATTTGCTAGAGATCACAGATAAGGAGGTATGTATTCTTTTGCAAATCCATACGTAAGATACTATGCTCTATATGCAAGCAGCTCCAATTGTCTATGAGCATTTATTCAAAAGGAAAAAGTCTGATACAGCTGGAAACAATTCAAGGAACTGCAATGGCTTGCAAAAGAAAAAAAAAATGCCTGATTTTCCCAGTGCCAAGATAAACATCAAAAGCAGACCTAAGATCATCCCACCTTGTGACCCAGCTATCAATAGCCATTACCCGAGGAGTGAAAAGGTGCTTTCTGCCTTGTCAAAAACAATCACTCTGAGTGTCTTCATGTGAGCACAAGGGACAACAGCATTCCAGAGATGTTGCATTTGCCAACTGTACCAGTATGCAAAGTAATATTTATGTCTCAAAAGGACTTTTAAAGCAGAGTTGTCTATACTATTGAGAGCTGAAGGTGCTAGACTCCACTGCTCTAATTAATCTCAAAGATAGTAGAAATTGATATTCCACTGCATAATCCCATGGTGTTCTAACTGTATTATAGTGATCCATACAATTCAACTCTCATGAGAAGCAGTCTCAGTTTTTCACAAGCAGCAGCAGCAGTAACTCTGTATACTCAGCATAATGACCAGGACATAACATAGCTAGAAGTACTTATTAATGAAGGGGGAGATGGAATGCAACATGCAGCTCCCCTGTTCCTTTAATGTACAGTTCTGCCTTAACATTCTTCTGGAAGGACTATATTCTGACCAGTATTTGTCCAACCT
The DNA here is from genome assembly GCA_037013535.1 of Intellagama lesueurii. Lineage (NCBI taxonomy): Eukaryota > Metazoa > Chordata > Lepidosauria > Squamata > Agamidae > Intellagama > Intellagama lesueurii. Next base: position 47,898,197 of record JBAJHW010000003.1, on the reverse strand, counting down.
GTCATATAACAGGACTGTGTCCAGGCTTACCTTTGTTAGAGTGATCAGTAAACCCCTGATAGAGGTGACAATAATTATTCCAACAAGGATAAAAGAAATATGCTGGGACCAGAATTTTACCTGCAGTGATACAGATGGAAAATGGTTAAATTCCCAGACAGAATCCTAGCTAGATGAGTCAAATATTAATCTGCTAGGCTGGCCAATATTAATTTCAACTCGGTAGCAACTCTAGACTTTGGGTAAAGAGGACACCAGCCCTCCAGGTGCTTCCCAGTCCTTAAAAGCTTCCCCCTTCCCTGACAACCCCAACTTACATCCAGAACACAACGCTGTGTTCCCACCTTCATATTTTTCTTCTTCTCCTCTTCCTTTGCTGTCAAACAGCATTGCTATCAGGGCTACCATGCTCAGTATTTTTCAGCAGCTCAGCAGTATGTCTCCCTTCTCTGTATTTGAGAGGGGCAGCCGTGACGAACAACTCTCAGAACCTCTGAGCAACTGTCATAGCAGGGTCAGTTGCAGCTATGCGGGACCCAGAATTGAGCACTGTCCACAACCAACAGGCTTGGTATTGTTTGAAAGGAAATGACTTCAAAACCCATCTGTGAATAAAGCTGAAGCAGTGGTTGAACAGTAGTTAAAGCGAGAAACAGACCCCTGAATCCTAGGCCTACCTTTGTCTTCCTAAAGTAGGAAACACAATTTCTGAAAAAGGAAATTGCCAAATGCTCCTGATGTAGGTAAAACTGAGTGGTAAAAATTTTGAGACGGGTGAGACAAAGGTTAAGGTCTATGTGAGGAGGGGAGGGGGGAGGTCATTTTTACAGTCACTTTCAGGCTGATCCCACATTCACTTCCTAAGAACCAAGTCCCACAAACTCAATGGCTCTTATTTCTGAATAGATATGTATACGCACTACTGACTTTTCAAAATAAAAGACGTTTGTGGAATGCCTTCTGCACATGTTCAGAGATGTCCAGAGATCTTTGTCCAGTGGTATATTTTGAATCTCTTTCCTACTCATCCATTTCTCACAAGAAAAGTGATGTGGAATTTCACTTAATCTTGTTATTGCTTTTACTACAGAGTATATGCCTTACTAATAATAAAGTGTAGGGTTCTGAAGCATGCAAAACCCTTTCCCCACATTAGCTCACTAATCCTTACAGCAACTAATCCTTACCCCAAGTCAGGTCAGCATTACTTTACTCTACCTAGTCCAAAATACCTTTGCAACTTTTTCTGGGCTGATCTGCTTACACACTGCCTATTCCTGACACTTGTTATACTAAGTCAGAGAATCTCCCTGGCTCTGAAATGGGTATTCATAATTCTGTTGTCTGACCCTCAAACTTAGCAAATGCTGATTTTAATTCCTCAAGCAAAAAAGCAGAATCCCCATTCCTGGAAGATCTGTACTTATTCCTTACTTGCAGCCCCTATGATTTTTAAAGGCAAAGGAACCTGGTGAAAAGAAAGGTCAGTACTCCTACTTATTCCCAGAAAAGATGACTGGATTTGAGGCATGTTTACAGTGGGAGGAGGCCTGTCTCTTTTTTTCCACTGCCTCTACCCCTGACAGTTTAGCAATATTGTGGGATGCAAAAAGCTAGACTAACAAAGGCTGCAATTCTATGCACACAGGAGTTATGCTGAGTCGCTTCCCCAGACAGGTAAAAACTCAGTCTGAAAGCTGCCTTCCCCACTGTGATACAGCTGAGCACTGCTGAGCGACTTCTTTCAAAGACGACTAGTCCTTTTTGAAAAATCTGGGACTAAACTCTCTGAAGTAGGACATCTCACTGAAAGACTGAAAGACAGTTCTCCCAGTACACAATCATGGCAACGTACAACTTTTCTGAACCAAGACATTATTCTTCAGTTCAGTTGAACATGGCAGTAAGTTATTGTGATGTATAGTTTGACAAGACAAGACTCATTAGACAAGACAATAACACTAGAAAAAGTGGAAGGCAGAAAGAAAAGAGGAAAATCTAACATGAGATGGACTGATTCATTAAAGGAAGCCATAGCCTTTAATTTATGAAACCTGAACACTGTCGCTAACAACAGGACTTTTTGGAAGTCATTAATTCTTGTTATGTGCTGTCAGTTTGCCTCTGACTTATGGTGACCCTATGAAAGAGTGACCTCTAATATGTCCCATTGAATGAATGAGTGACCTTCAAAATGTCCTGAGCTCAGCTCTTATAAACTCAATGTTGTGGGTTCCTTTATGGAGTTAATCCATCTCATATAGGGTCTTCCTCTTTGCCTGATACCTTAAACTTTCCCTAACAATATTGTCTGGCATGTCTTGCCTTCTCATGATGCAGTCACAAGTATAAAAATCTCAGTTCATCATGTCATGATTTTTGTTTTCTTAATGTCCAACTGCAGTCCTGCATTTGCACTTTCTTCTTTCACTTTCATCAAAGTTGTTTCAAGTTATCAGGATAACCATAATTCAGAAGTGACTTGACAGCACGTAACAATCAAGATACAGCTTAAGTGTGCTTTGCAAGGGAAGTGATTCTTTGCAAGGCAAGATGGGAAGGATGAGGGGGAAAATTCACCTATCTGGCTCTGCCTACTATTTGCTGTTTACCTTCCCCATTCCCAAAGGCAATGGGCCCAGTCCACCACTGCTCTAGATATTGCATATGCATGTATAGTGTCTTCAGTGGACACAAGAATACTTGCGCACAAGACACTTTCGTTGCAAATCTACAGCTCTTGCCAACATTGTACTCACTGCCTGTCTGCATTCAGAGTGAAATCTTGGGGTGGCTGGAGGTGTAATATGAGATCCATTGTGGTGTAGTGGACAGACTCTCAGACTAGGACTCAAGAGCTCTGGGTTCAAATTCTTGCTCACCTCTTAAATATCTCCCATACTTTGTAAATCCTGCTAGGGTCACCATACATCAAAACTGACTTGATGGCACAAAACACAGATGAAGGTATAAGAATCCTCTTTTCATGAAGATGGTAGCTGCTGCCATCTTCTGGACCAGCAACAGAGCAAAACCTAACTTTCAAGCAGATGACATCCTACCGTGTTTCCCCGAAAATAAGACAGGGTCTTATATTAATTTTTGCTCCAAAAACGCATTAGGGCTTATTTTCAGGGGATGTTTTATTTTTTTTCATGTACAACAATCTACATTTATTCAAATACAGTCATGTCATTTTCTTCTGGTTGCTGCACAAGGGTGGAGGGTTGCTACTAAGCCTCAGCTTGAATTTCAGTTCAGTACTGAAGTCGTTTATTTCTATGGAACATGTATGTACTAGCAGATTATGTGATTTTAGATCCAAAGAGCTACTTTAGATGAACCTAAGGGATTGTACACACCGAAAAGGATTTCTGTCTCCTCCACATACAGATATGCTTTGTGTGCCCATGTGCAAGAGAGAGACATGATACCTTCATGCTGTTATCACAAACTGGTCAGAAATGAAGCCCCCAACCCCTTGGATCTGTTCTGTGGATCCTGCCATGATTAGTAACCACAAAAGGCTGAACAAGTGCATGGTAAACCTATGCCATCTTGATACCTTATAAATGGGCTCTGCAAGTTGAGTCATGGCAACTGGACTTCTTTCTCGTTAGGTTGAAACGTTTCGCTACTCATTCTGAGTAGCAAAATGTTTCAACCTGACAAGAAAGAAGTCCAGTTGCCATGAATCAACTTCCAGATAACTTCACCTGGATGACTGAGAATCTTCACAGACTTATAAATGGGCTGAAAATAAAGGACTATCAATGCATCAATATGGATGTAACTTAAAGTGAGACTGACACATAATATATAACTGAAAAACAACACTGGTTAAAAAAAAATTAAGAAGTGAGGCAGTCTTGAAGAACTTGAGAATTACTGCAGGTTCCAAGTAGAATTTCCAATTAATGTCTCCCTAAAATTAACATAACTGAAATAGTGTTTTGGGCTAATGCACTACTTTGGCATAAAAAAATGGGAACAGTCATAAGTATAACATCTTCCAATGAATTTCACAAGGTTGTACATCCTACCAGGAAGTTAACTAAAACATCAAGCTCTAAATAGAGTTGAATGTAATCAGAATGTAATGGAACACTGCGAAAGAATGTGATATTTATTAGAAGTACTCACATCAAACTGGATCCCCAAATAATTCACAGTGATTTCAATTCCCCTTGTAACTGGATCTGTTTTCCCAACTCGGTCAAATACAATATTGATTGTAGCCTGAAGGGAGGAAAAGAAAGAGAGAGTGACGTGCAAAGCTACTCTTCTATAGTATGGAAGCCACCCACACAAAACTGGCCAGTGATCTTACACACTTAAGTGTGCAATCCTAACTCAAATACATGCTGGGAGTAGGCGTTAGAGTTGGGGCAAGCCTCCTCTGCTGGCAATAATCTCCTCCTCCTGGCTGATTTCAGAAATCTAGATAATCTACAAAATAATCTGCCAGCAGAACTGCTCTCCTGATTATGATCTGCTGGCAAATGATTTGAGAACGCACAGGGAGACCCAAGCTTCTGCAAGACCTGAAAAAAGAACCACAATGCTATTGCAAATTTAGATCAAGGTAAGAATAGTCCTAAGTAATTTCCAACATCCCTGGGCCAGAAGAGGGTTGCATCCTGAACTGCTTCAGTTGGCCTAATGTTGGGTCTGCTGGCACGTGACCATCCTGGCTAGTTGGGACAGCACTTTTATACATCAAAAGGCATACACTTCTTGCCTGAAAACTGATTTAATCCCTAAACAACTGGGAGTCAGACTGTATTATGACTGAAAATGCAAGAAAGTGAGGAAAACTCTCTTTCTACTAAGCACAACTTCCGCCAGACTACAAAATATAAATTGCCATCACAATTGCAATTTACGTACCATAAAAATTTTCCAGACACAGTAGATGGAGAAAAAATAGCCCAGAAAGTTGAAATATTTTCCTTGGAATGTTTTAGAATATTCTATTCTTTCCTGCAAAGAAACGTGTATTTTTTCAGGTCCATGAGACATTCATGGTAACCAACATGGGTATTGATGGGTTTCCCATCAATAAAACAATTAACATCTCATATAGATCACGTGCATGAATAATGCACACTGGCCCATTTACAGCTGCCAGATCAACATTTGCAAAGGGTGCATAACTTCAAGTTACATAAGAGGGAAATAACCTAGACTTCTAGGAGTGCCTTCAAGTCACAAAGCATGCTCTCTACGTATTTCGATTAACATATTTGTCTATGAAAATATTAACTTTTACAAGACACAGGCGTTCCTTGCTCGACAAAGCCTGTCTATAAACCATGGCTAGGGAAACTTTGGCCTCCAGATGTTTCAACTTCCTCCCAGATGCCCCAGTCAGGATAGCCAATGGAAAACAAGTAGTAGTCCATAACATCTGGACAGCCAAACATGATCTCACTGTAATAAATGGACAACAAATGTACAAAGTTCTCTCAACATGGCACAGATGTCTGGTTTGTACTAGAATACATGATCTCAGAAAAGGTTTGAACTGGGTGAAGATCGTTTAATCATCTCCTTTCTGAATTTTAAGAAAAAAGACAGGACGGGATATTATAAAGGGACAGCTCCCATACTGCACCAATCTTTGGATGATACCTAAGTTTGGACTAAGTTTTGCTCCTACCCTGGAGTTTATTACCCACCCATCAGGCACAAGAACACTCCCCTTAGCCTGCACCTTGGTAGCATGGAGGTCAGCTGTTTCCAAGAAAAGCTGCCGACTCAGCTCCTCCAAGGCATCTATTTCCTGCTGGATAACTGCCAGATCTGGCAAACCAAAGTTGTCAAGGACAAAATCCCATATAAAATCATCTGAAATGCAACACAGACCTCCAGTTTCCACTCACCCTTTAGCCCACAACATTTGCACAACGTATGAAAATATCTCAGGGATAAGGAGCTGAGGCACATAATATAAAATGCCATGCTGTTTCTCTCTCTCTCTTCATTTATTTATTTGCTACCTTTCTTCCCCCAGGTACCTAAGGTGGCCCATAATAAGTAAAATTACAAAAGAAACAATGGTTTTAAAAACAGCATATAAATATCACATTAAAAACAAATAAATATATATTAAACTTAAAAACCAAGATTAAAAACCATTTTATAACTTTCAAACATCTGTAAGGTAATAAACAAGCATTCTTGAGACACTTACTGCTTAAAAGCCTGCCTAAAGACGGAAGTCTTTGCCTGACAATGGAAGGACAAGAGGAAGGGAACTAAACTGGCTTCTCAGAGCAGCCTGGGAGCAACGACTGAGAAGGCCTCTCTTATGTCCTCGCCAAACAAGCCTGGGAAGATGGTGGAATCTAGAGAAGGGCCTCCCCAGAAGATCTTAAAAGCCAAGAAGGCTCATATGAGGTGTACGACCCTTCAGATAGCCTGGACCCAAGTCATATAGGGCTTTATAGAACATAACCAGCACTCTGAATTGGGCCTGGAAACAGACGGGCAGCCAGTGAAGCTGATGCACTAAGGGAGTTAAACGCTCCCTATAACCAATGCTAGTCAGCAATCTAAACAACACATTTCTTTGCAATGGCTCTCAATGGCAAAAAAACTACTACACATTACTGCTGCCCCAGGAACATTATGGTTAAATCCACCTGTTAAATCCCAATTGGACCCATTAAAGGAGGAGGACTTGTTGAGTAAACACTGACATAAGTCTCATTGACTCAGTGGGGCTCCTTTAGAGGGGACTAACAAATCAATTTAGTCCTATGTGTCCCATGCAAAGTAATAGCCAAAAGCCTGAATTGCAACTTACCTTTGCCGATCTAGAAATGAAGACCAGCCACTGGGTCTTTACCCCAGTATGCGCTGCTAGGTATAATTTGGTATCTGTGTGTGAGTGATACCACAGTATGCCAATCTCCAATTATCATAATGGGATAAAATTTAACTGCAAGTCTCACTGTCACAACATAAGGCCTAATTTTAGGACTTGCCTCCTTCTTCCTTCACCTCTTACTTTTTTTTTCACCACCTATCCTTCAGAGTTCTGAAGAATTGAAAAGCTTGCAGACCTTTGTGGCATTTTACCAGTCCTAATAAATGTATTGTCAAATTATGGATTTTAGTTTTACTCATTGGCCAGCATGACCAATGGCTAGCTTTATTTCTTTTCCTTTACTACAAATTAGAAATTGTATACCATTGCCACTTACAAGATTGCAATGGATGACGCAAAGTGGATTTGTACTAGAGATGGGCATGACCTGCCGGTTCAGCAGTTTGTTTATCAACCAAACGTCATTCAGCACTTCAAAGCCCCGCTTCTTCTGGCAGGCGCCCACTTGGAGGCAGCAGCTCGGCTTCCCTGTCCCACCTCCTTCAGGCGCCGCCTCTGAGTGGGCACCCACCAGAGGAGGCAGGGCTTTGCAGCACCAAACATCTGTTTAGCTAATAAGCAAATAGTCACAAACCTGATTTCACGGGACTACCTAGCTCTCCCATTTACACACTGTTATTTCTGAGAACTGTTCCTTGATAAAAGGAAAACAGCTGACTAAGTGTCTCTCTGGATCAGGTTGTGGTGCTTGGCACTCACAGGCACTGTGCTTCTGTCGTGCTTTTAAATGTATAAAACTTAACAGTTGAGGGTCAAGGTTTCTCTATAGCCTCTTTATGCATTAACAAATCCCCTTCATGACTTCCTTCAGTTTTAACCCAAGCAATAATTCTCCACTACCTAAAACACACACATACACATACACAGTTTCCATTTGCCGAAGCTGAAAATAAAGGATACTTTCACTGCCTGGTGAAGATGCCGTAACACTTTTTATCATTCCCCAGAAACCAGTGGGCTTATTATGCACTTCTCCTCTCTGGAACATATTTCTGTGAACCATTGCTATCCTGATTGGGAGGAAAAGTCAAGAGCTAAAAAACAAGAGATACAAACTAGAACCAAAATAACCATAGCACATGGTCACAGAACAATGGATCTACAGCTCATTACACTTAGAGAGGACCCAATTAAATCAATGGCCAAAAACATAGTGGATATTTATGCATGCACAAGAGGAATCACAAAAGTTGCCACAAAGTGCCAGTTTTATGTTGGTTGTGTGCCGGTTCACATGGCTGACTGCATACCCTGCTTGCACCCAGCACCTTATCTATCAACTGCATTTAGCTGTAGCTATCTATCAACTGCATTGTTGTATGCATAAATACCCAACAGGATTTTGGCCACTGGCTGGGACTTAAATTTAGTCACAACCATCATACTATTCACTGTGTGAAATCCAGTAGTAAGTTTATTTATTTATTTACAAGATTTTTTAGCCGCACCATTACCAGTGGTCTCTGAGCGGCGTACAACAATATTAAAACTTTAAAAACATTAAAACCATTAAAATAGGCAATATTATAACAATATCCTATATTAAAAACAATCATTAAAACATTAATATTAACATTAATGTTGCAACTCAAGTAGACCCACTGAATCCATGGAACTTATGGAGGAGCTGACTCATTGAATCTCCACTGATTTACTAGGTCTACTCTAGCTTCAACTTACTACCAGATTTCAGTCACTGATTTCAATGGATCTGCTCTATACATTATTATGTCTGCATCTTACCCAGCACGAAAAATCTTTAGAAGTCTTAAGTATTCAGATTTTTCAAAATGGTGTCGTAAATGTAACAGATAAAGTTTTTCTGAATAAAATACAAGTTAGTGCTAGTTACAAAGGCTGTTAGAAAATTCAATGTAATTAGGTTCAAGGTACTGAAGGGTTAGGCTGATATAGACACATTCCTAGAGAAGACCCACTGAGACTTAAATTTGCCATGACTAAATCAAGCCCTGTCAATTTAACTGGTCTGTTCAATGAAAAATTAGGTCTAGATGCAACTATGCAATTTCCCTACAGGTAACCCCACCCCTTCTATTAAAAAAAAGGCAGAAGCAGGGTGAAGGAAACCCATTTAATTAATTTTTTTGTCGACTTCAGCCACTAGTACAGCTGCAGTATTTTACAAGATGTATTTTTCTAAATAGCTCAGCTATTCTTCCCCTTTTTATGCCAATGCATTGGAAACCTGTTTCTTTTATTAAGTACTTTTTAAAATAAACAAAACTTGAATTAGGAGGCTATAGATTCCAACTTTTGCAAATAAATTGAGCTTGGAAGAATATATCTTCTTGTTAAACTCTACCTTGTCAAATTCTAACATAATCTCATCATGAGATTGTATCACAGGGAGAAATTTAAATGGTCTCCACATGACTGCTGTTTCACGCAGCAGAGTTCCCAGGCAAAGACTCCCAAATACTCACTTTTCAGAATTAAAAACAATTATGAGATATAGATTTCCAGAACAGTATTCATAAACACAACCAGGTTCTCAATCACATGAAATACCAATTAACTTTTGCCTCCATCCCACCTATGAATGAACAACAGTTCCATTTTCCATTAACATATAATTACATTCTTGATTATATGATAGATGCAGTGTAATCTCACTTAAACCAATGCCAGTTCTTCCACTGATTTGTAAAAATGTATTTCTTACATTATTAAAATGCTCACTACTCAGGTTTCCTAGCTAATCTAAAAATCAAAGCAATATTTCAGAGTTAGTTATACTTATTTATTGTTTGTTGGGGGATTGTCATCCATACAGTATACACATTTTATGCAAACAACAACTAAGCAAACGCTTGACAATATTCAAAACACGTAAACCTAATTAGATTGGGGAGATGGAATAATAATAATAACAACAACTAACATTTGTATATCAAGAGCTTTGCCCAGGGAATGGGTGAGCATGCAGAAGAGGCAGGAGAGAAAAGTGTGCAGCACCTGTAGAACACTTGTGTGGGCACAGCACCAAACTGGGCCAAACCGCCATTCATGCCCATCTCTAATCTGCAGCTATCCAGCTGAGAATTTAAATTTTCATTTGTTTAACTGAATTATACTTAAATCTGGAAAGGGTAATGCTAAATTACAATAACAATGAATTTATAGAATATCTACCTTACCTTCTTCCCCTGTAATGATTAGAAACTGAAAATTATGCTATTTCAATTAAGTATTACTTTGCTAACTGCTCTAACTAGAGATGGGGGTATTTGTATTCGTATATGAATACCCCCGCACAGGTGGCGATAACGAGGGTCCGGCCCCCTGGGGCCAGACCGTCCACTCACAATTCCGCTGCTGCCGCCAGCTCCACAATCCTTCCTATCACTCCAGAGCTCGCAATCGGCTCGCCACTCCTGCCAGGTCGAAGAGTGGCTTGCCAATCGTGAACTCGAGTGATAAGAAGGATCACGGAGCTGGCAGCAACAGCGGAATTGTGAGTGGACGGTCTGGCCCCAGGGGGCCGGACCCTCGTTATTGCCACCTGTGCGAGGGTATTCGTATTCATATACAAATACAAATACCCCCATCTCTAGCTCTAACTTTACTGACACCCTTATTGCACACAACAACGTAAATCATTCTGTCCAGTTATCAACTGTTTTAAGGTCTTTTAATGACTATTTGATTTCCTTCAAGACAAATATTTTGTCAACAGGCAAGTCACTGTTTGGATGGAAAATTCTTTAAAAATAAATAAAAAAAAGATTCTGTACTGTGTTTGCCTTACCTTTTCTTCTTGCTGATGATCATATCCATTGTTTGGAGGAGCCGACGTTCCAAAGCAAGAATATCTGCATCAGTCACATTCCTACACAGAAATATATATGGACCTTTTCACATGCCTGTCGCCTCTAGAATAGCAAAGGCTAACACAGCCCCTCCCCAGGTCTGTGCATCTCTTACACCCGCTTCTCTACTTCTAATGGAGCACATTAAGATGCAAAAATACAGATGCTGAACAGGGCCAAAATAGTAGCCAATATCAAGTTAGTATTATTGTTACTGAGACAGAGGAGACGGACAACAGTTCATTTCTGGAAAATTTGTACTGAGAATCGAAGACAGAGAAAACCAAGAGGAAACAATAGAACAGAGTTCAAAGAAAACCAAAGGAAGACAAAAATAAACAAACTAGGAAATTTTGTTTACCTTAGAAAATAAGACATATAAGTGTATGGACAATTGACTGCACCAAATCCAGAAAGCAGGGCCATGAGGGTCACCCCAATCACACCCACCCGACTGATGAGCTGCTCTATGGATAGAATTCCTGAGGGAAAGGAAAATAATATTATCTTAACATCACCACTATTTTCACTGAAATAAAACAAAGCAAACTATCACTCACCATGATATTACTTTGTTTTTGAACAAGATAGGAAAGAAATTCAGGCATTTCTCATGTCCCAGGCATGCAACCGCTGACTGGACAGACTCAGAAGTCGAACAGCCAGTGGAGAAGACCCTTGACCAAGCCAGGCTTGGGGCACCTGGGCCATCCCAAATCGACACACCAAACAAGGGGTCTCCAGGCCTGCAAGAAATGTGGCATCCCCAGGACCTGATAAGAGCAATGGGACAGGCTACCCACTTCCAGGAGCTGCACGATCTCAGGTGCAGATACATGGATGCCAGTTGCATGGCTGAAGAGGTGACAAAATGACTTGCTATGTGCCATGGAGCTATCCCTTAAAGACTTCCTACACGGAGGGAAAGGAAATAGAGTAGTCCTGAGCCAGCAGTGTAAGAGTACAGCTTTATCTGCTGCTGGAATAGGATATTTGCTAGGAACTGCCCTGGGTGCTGCAACATGTCTTGCTGACCCTGCTCCATGGGGTCCCCAGTTCCCCCGTATCATCCATTTGGCATGATCCTGGCACTCTTCAATGTGCACATCCTGGCACTCTTCAATGGGCAAGGACAACCACTAATGCAGTTACAATTACTTCTTATATTCAAGACTGCCACATAAGGAAGATACTGAAGTTAAGGTACAATGTCTTGTCATCTTTACCAACAATCTGCTTGCAAATCTTGTTCCCTTCTGCAATCCTAGAAGGGAAACTGCATAAGTGTTTTCTGTTCTCTGGCAGACTTTCTATCATGCAAGTGGGCAACCACTGACTGTGATACTAGTCATGTGACTGATCGTGCAAGGGGGAATCATGCTAGAGGGGGAAAAATACCACATCAATAGGATTTGGGCCCATGTAATTACACATTTCTTTTATTAGATCTTTAATGAAAATTCAAGAAGCATAGGAAAGTGTCATTTAAATACTGAATTTCCTAAGACTGCAATCCTATGAACACTTTTTTGGAAGTAACCCCAATTGAACACTTGGATTTGTATCTAAGTGAATATGCACGGGATTGTGCTATACAAGTTTTATTATACATAATTATACATAGTTTATTAAGTGACTAGAAATCAATCTTAATTTTTGACATTCTGAAGAAAGCTGACAGTCCCTTTTTCCACAGATCAAAAATAAATAATAATATAGTAATTCAAATAAATAAATATGCAGTGCACAGTGGTTTGTTTCAGATCGTTAGGAAATCAGACAATAAACTGAAATACTGTATGAAACTTACCATGTTTTGGACTGAGGATAGGAAAAGGATCTCCCAGTTTCCAGAAGAAATACATAAATACTAACCAGACAACACAGGCAAAAAGCAGTCTGTGTCTGTGTACTAAAAATTAATGTTAAAAAATCAAGAAAGAAAGAAAAAAAAGGATCATTAATAACACTCATATGTTACATAAAGTGACAAATGTTATCTAGTTTGGCAATCCAAAAAATTTATGCCACTGCATATACTTACACAATCGGATGTTGCTCACAACGAAGTAGCCGATGTAAAAGGGCACCATGAACACCAGGACAAGCAAAATCACACAGAGGTTTAATTTCCAATGAAAATACCGAGAGCTGGAAATAACAGAGGGATTTTAAACACATGATCGTAATCCATCTCTTTCTTCTTTCTTAGACAAATAAGTAGCGCCTTGCAGCGCGAGAGGCATTTGGAAGATGCTATTGTTGCTAGACGTGCGCTTCAGAAACTATAGGCAGTGGTCATGTTGCTAATTGTGGGTGTGGCTTTTAGGTTTTTGAAGTGGTGGCTGTGATGGAAATTGAGTTTGAAAGGCAAACTGTTCTTCAGTAAATGAAGCGATCACTTTGCAAATGAAATCAAAAAGCCAGAATGACTTCTGCATACCTTAGTGCTCTTGAACCAACTGTACTGGCTTCCTATTTGTTTCCGAACTGATTTCTGATGTATAAAGCTCTACACAGCTTAATGACAGGATATCTGAAAGACCACCTCCTCCCATATGAGCCTATACAGAATCTGAGATCTTCAATAGGGGCTTGCCATTTCATGGCTGTGTGGTAGGACTCCAACTCCCAGAATTCCCCTGGCAGAATTCTGGGAGTTGTATTGGTGCCCATTAGGCTCTACAGAGGCATAGTCCCAAAGAACTACATGTCCCACAAAGGCCTAGGTCTCACAGGAAGCACAGGGACTTTCCTTTTTTGTACATTAACAACAGAAAATCTGAGTCTCAGACACCTGCAGGGTAGACCCTGCTCTGGGCAAGTAAAATACAGGTGCCTGCAGATGAGTGTCTCTGGGCTGGAAGTCCCAGAATTCTTCCTGGGGAATTCTTGGAAGAATTCTGGAAGTTGGAGTCCAAAAAGGCCCCCAACAAATGGCACACTCCTAATCTTTAATCTTCTGCACCTCCCACCCAAAAGATGTCAAGTCAGTAAGCAGACAAGCCCCACCTTCTTCTGTAGCCTTTCCTTGTTTGTGGAACTCCCTCAAGGGAGGTCAGGCTGACTCCACCCTTACTGGGCCTTTAGTATACAGTGGTGCCTCGCTAGACGATGTTAATCCGTTCCACGAGGATCGCTGTCTAGCGAAAACATCGTCTAGCGAAGCACGTTTTCCCATTGGAATGCATTGAAATCGCTTCAATGCGTTCCAAGGGAAAACGCAGTCGTCTTGCGAAATTTCCCATAGGGAAACCTCGTCTAGCGAGTGAGGGTCCCCATAGGAATGCACTGACAGCTGCACTGACAGCTTTTGACCACTAGTCGGCGCACTCCTATGGGGAAACCTCATCGTCTAGCGAAATTCCCCATAGGGAAACATCGTTTTGCGAAGCGCAGTAGCGCTCGCAAAAAGGCATCGTCTAGCGATTTCCTCGTCCTGCGAGGCAATCGTCTAGCGAGGCACCACTGTACAGCAAAAACTGAGTTATTTTGTCATGTGTCTGTTTTTTAAAATTGTCTTTAGTCTGTTTTATTTTTTGCTGTTGTTTCTGTTCTGTTTTTATATTGTGATTTTATTGCACAGCACTTTATAAACCAATTTATAAAAAGTACAACTATCACAATTTTTATCATCACCAGGACCAGGAGAAAGGCAGCCTATAAATGAGACAATATACTAAATGAGAGAAATTTGGCCCTATTATTCCTCTTGATTTCCCAGTGACTTTTGAGATCTTTGGCTTTGGTATCTTTTGGACTACCTGACGGGTTGGATCTGGGGGCACTACCGCAATTGTTCAAGCCTTCTTAGCAGGTTATGTCCAGAGTAGGCCCACTGAATTAGTGAGGATATGGTGAGTAAACTCCTCCATAAATTCCATTGATTCAAATAGGCCTACACTAGTTGTAGCTTACATGAAGGTAGTAACTTGCAACGAGAATCGGCCACTGTTTCAATGGGCCTAGTCTAGTTGTGACTTACTATTGAATTTCAGCCAATATATACAGTTGAGAATGTTGTCAAGTACTTAGCAGAAAGCACTATTAGAAATATGCTTCATAAAAATAATCCAGGCACTATTTTCTGGCCAAAATCTCGATGTGCTACTCCATCTGTGCAACAGGAATTACATAATTGTCAATAGCAGATTGCCACTGTTAGAACTTCTCTTCTTGATTTTAGAGTATACCTGGCTCAAACATAATGAGACAAAGCTGCATGCATCCCATAATTGGAAAAGGAAGACTTTAATCAGCAGCATCTTACCACTAGTTATGATGTCATTTCAGTTGTGCAAACAGAACCTGCCCAACAGAATTTCTGCCTCTATACCTTTATCCGATCCCGTGTTGCACTTAAATGATAAATAAACTTCACATTTTAGAGTGAGACAAAATAGAACTTTATAAAGTGACAGGACTATAAGCAAACAAATAAATGAGCACATCAACTATATTAAGACTACAAGCCTCTCCAAAATAAGTTGTTCTACTTACCTGCTATTTAATACGCCTAGAATCTCAAAAATGATAAGTTCAAACATAGTGCAGGAGAAAGCGAAGGTGACTGAAAAGACAACCTGCACAACATACTGTCGCACCTGTAATATTTTTTAAAGGACAGAAATAAAAACCTTGTCTGTAAGGAGGGAATTCGATAACATGTCTGAGAAGAAACAGTAGATTACCACAGATGAAAGCACGAATACATGTTTAAATACAATGAGGCCTATAGTTGAACATGCATTTTTTTTTGCTGAAATACAATTTGCAGTAATGGTTTATCTGAGAATTATTTAGCTTCCAACAGCTCTTTGCTCTTAACGTTTCATTACATTTTGTGTAGCAAAATGCAAATATCCTTTTCAGAGCCCAAGAAAATCCCCTCTAAATTGTTCTGTGACAGTTCTCAAACAAAACATATAGTAAGTGTGGAGAAATTGAGTATTTGAGGGGGGGAAATGAAGTATGGAAAATATAGCTTTCACCTGTACTTAACCTTATGACTTATGCAAACTGTAAGGACAACCAGAAGCATGTTAAGGGAAATTTTCCACTTTGCCTTTCCCTTCCAAACATTTCAGAGGAGAAGCTGGAAGAAGGATCTGAGATTCCTATGCTATCTTGTAACAGCAGAATATTTCAAAGCGAACCAAACCATTTTCTGATGTGTGTCCCTTCCTGCCTAAAGGGTAGTTATTTGGCTGTGGGGAAGAAGCTCTACTGAGGAAACTACCCATTGTCCTGATAAGAGATGAAACAGTATTATTGGAGATGAAAGTTCATTAAGGTTAGAGCATCAAGTCAACAAATGGCCCATTAACTGGAATAAGAGAAATCAACAATGCAAGTTTCTTTAAGTGGTAGGATCCTCTCAAGGGAGGAATCTTTGTGTCCCTGTGGGTTGTCTTATTCTCACGTAAACCAGGCATCTGCCAGCCTACTCTGCTTAGGCGCAAGTATAGAAGAGGTCAGTTTAGATTTTTTTTTTATTTTATAGTGTGACCTTTCTTTGGAAATGCTCTGAGTCCGCTTTGTACTACTGCTCCATAATTCTGAGAAATCCATTTTGAGTAACTGAGTGGAATTTTCACCTTTTTACCTTTTGCAAGGTAAAAAAGGTGAACTGTGTTGTTCTTTTCTTTCTTTTTTCTTTTAATAAAATACAAAAAATCGTTTCAGGTTGCTAGTTGAATTTTGGATAAGAGAGGAAGTCGGGGTAACGAACACAATGCTTTAGTCTCACTATGCTATTGGATCTGTTAAATGGGGTGGTGGCAATGTACCTCTTTAAGTTAAACTCCCTAGAGATGCACCAGCCTAGAGAGCCTGGGAATGGAAAAGTGATGTCCAATTAAGCTGAATAGACCCGCATCCTTGCCACTTCCTTGAGTCCATCCATCTCAAGACAAAAAAAAAGTAGAGTGGATGAGTGGAGGATGGTATGGGAAGAAAGGATGAAGGGACAGACAAAGTGGGAAGTTTCCATTCACACACTGACCCTTCCATCCACCCTTACAGTTCACATAAGTTCATAGAGTCATGGCCAGGGAAAAGCAATATTTTCCTTCCTTTATATTTTTCCAAATATGATAAATATTTCCCAAATATGAAATAAGGAAAATATTGCTTTCTCCTGATTGCAAAATACTGCATGGCCCTATGGACGCATGCAAACTGTAAGGACAAACAGAAGGGTCAGCATATGAAGGAAAATTTCCCACTCTGACTACCCCTTCATAATTTCTGTGTGTCTGCTTGCATATATGTCTTTTTGACCTAAATGAGGGTTACTCTCAAGCAATTATATATGCACAGATTTATAGCTGTAAGGAAGCACATTGCATTAGCCCATTTTATATAGTGGACATTACAAGCTTCATTTCCAGATCGTAAGTGACAGAACTTATGATCTGAAAGGGTCAATTGCTCCCTGAAATTGAGAAAAAAGACAAAAGAGTTGCAGTCTATTATGTTACAACTGGCATATGTGCTCTGATCATTCCTACCTCATAGTCTTTGAAGAGCTGGCGCATGAAAAACAGCCATCCAAATCCAAAAAACAACACCTGCAGAGGGACAGAACAAGAGCAGATTACAGCTACAAGACAAAATGTCATGGCAATTTTAGTTAATTCCTTTTAAAGTTAGCAGAGTATGAGGTACAAACAATTGCCCAGAGAAAGCATGAGAAGAGCTTAAATCTCAGTAGCCCGCCCCTTTTCACAGTAACTAGTACTTTATATTTTAAAATAACTCTAGAAGTACACAAGAGTACTTTATGAAAGTAAGATTGTTAGGATACTGAAAATAATGTGAAATGGGCAGCAATTTGTTTCTTCCTAAAATATGGATCCATGACAAAGAATACCTTACAGCAATGCTCTATTTTTACCAGCAAATTAAAAATGGAAGAGGAAACTATAATTGGCTATAAAAATGTTTTCACTCTTTTTTTTTTTAAGTTCTGGAAGTATGGAGCCGTGTAATCAAGAATCCTGAGAATGCAATCTTATTTTTATTTTACTTTAAAAGATTTTTATTCCAACCTTCTGAGCAAGGACCACCCAAAACAATTTACATCCAGGGCAAGTATCCTGGTTTATTAATTAAACATTCTGGAATTTTTATACTGGTTTTGAATAGGCTACCTGTAAGGTTTGTTGTTGTTGTTATGTGCTGTCCAATCACCTCCAACTTATAACAACCCTAAAAATGAGTGGTCTCCAAAATGTCTTGTCCTTAACTGCCCTTTTCGACTCTTGTAAACTCAAGCCTGTGAGTTCCTTTAGGGAGTCAGTCCATTTCATATTTGGTCTTCCTCATTTTCTCCTGTCTTCCACCTTCCCTAGCATTATTGTCTTTTCCAGAGAATCTTGCCTTCTCATTATGCACCCAAAGTGGGACAGCCTCAGTTTCAACATTTTTGCCTCCACAGATACTTCAGGCTTGATTTGATCTATTTCAAAGTTTACTTCTAGGCTATTTATATTTATGCCTACTTTAAATTATCATAATGCAGCACAAGACATCATAATACTCAGGTTGAAAAATTTAAATATGGATAGCCTTGCATGTGATCTGCTTGATTTGGTATTGGAGTATTCATTGCTGACATACTGTACAAAGCACTGGGTGGCAAGCAGGGGAGAAACAGTTACAGACAAAGAAGACCAAGAATGTACAGTTGCCAATATCTGCCATGAAGAAAGACCGAGATCAATATGGACTGTGTCTGGACGTTTTGTGGCAACTAAGTGGTGATATATATCCACACATGAGTGTAATCAAGTCTTTTTATCACTTATACAACACTTGTAGTGTGGAACATGCTTTCAAACACTCACTTTGGTTCTTCTGAAAGCAACTGTACCAAAAAGATACACCATTTGCACACATTAAAACCCTTTTTGTGCTGCTGCATAAGACTGGAATGGAAAAGCTGAAAACCTTCAAATAAATATACATACTAGGCTTTGGGACGTCTTTTTAAACATGACAGTTGAAATGAATTTTGCCATTCCCATGTGAGAAATTCAAATGTTAACTAGAGTGGCCGCTGCTCCATCATCAAAAAGAAAGACAGACATCACTAAGAAGATACGGAGGACACCAAAAAAACAACATTCTTTACAAAAAAAGAGGACAGTTTTGCATTCAATTTGCACATATACCGGTAATCTAATATACACAAATATAATAATCATTAGATATTACTATAATTTAAACTGAAATATACTACTAGTAACAGCATGCACAGGACTGTGACTAGGTAAAAACTCTAAGGCACAACACTGAAATAAAGATAGATATAAATCAAATACATAAATAAGGCACAGCGTATATTAACTCTCTGAAATGCCCTGCTGTCTTGTATTTTCTGCAGTTTACTGAAAATGTGTATGTGTGATTGTGCACAGAAAGAAAAATGAACACTGCAGTTTTGTTGAAATACCTAGCTAGGCAACTATCTATTTTGGAGGAATGGTCTGAATGTCCATTTCTGAGACTGACTTCCCATCTGAAGTTTATACAGAATTGGCATGCAACACCATATACTTCCCGCTATTGTGATCTGGGTTTTTTATTACAAAATGACTCCCTCCAGGAAAACTACTCAATTTAAAAAATGAGAGAGGACCAATTAGAAACTCAACAAAAAGGCAGAGAGCCCTTCAAATGGATGACCATCCTCCTCCCTGAGAGCGGACATACAGCCAGCCACCTTAACTACACATTGGATTTTAAAAATAGTTCTGAATTAAAAATATCCACTCCTACGCCCTCAAGTAGCATACAAAAAAACCCTTCAAAGACACTTCAAAAGCCATGGGACCGATGCAGCCATAATATATAATGCACAAACCAATGCACACCTTGCTTCAAAAGAACTCTCCCTCTCTTTTTCTAAAGGAGTTGAAAGATTGAGGCCGGCAGCAGGAGATAGCTTTCCAGAATACAAATGGAAAGGGATATAACTCATCACCGGGACTCACACACTCTTTAAATACAGGTGACAGAAGGCTGCAGGGGTGCAAACAGAGCAGGATTGGGTTGGCAGAATGCCTTGAACCACTCCGGCTGCAGGCAGAACTCAGTAAGTCTGCAGGCTTCAGATGTGGAAACACTGCAAGCAGAAAGCAAGCCCCTCAAAGCTAATCTACTTAAGGAGGCGGAGAGGAGGGCTACCAAAGGAAGCCCAGGGAAAGGTCATTTCTCACTCCCCCCCCGCCTTCATTATTAGTACAGTCCACACCATCCCTTGCAACGGGAAGTGGTACAGTCCACCCTGCTCCTCTCAGCCTTCCACTGGGGGTGCGCAGACGTGTCTGTCTGTCCAGCCAACGAGCCCGAGTGGGTCGGAGCGACACTCGTGGGGGTTTTTTTTTGGAGGGGGGTGAGAGAAAGAACAAGAAAATGGGGCTTCTTAATAAGATAGCGGGCGGAGGGACCCTCATTACCTGAGAGACGACCATGATGCTGGAGTCTATCAAGAAGCTCATGGTGGTTAAAACTCTCCGGGAGGGGAAAGGGGCGCCCTCGCCTGTCTCTCCCCCTCCCCCGCCTCTTGCCTCGGCTTCCCTCTTAGTCAACCAGCCTCACTGCTGTCACTCAAACTGCGCGGCCGTGGGCACGGCAGGGGCGGGGTCAGTGGGCGCGAGAGACGCCTTAGAGATACGAAAGAGAGGGAGCGCCTGGCCTCATGATCTTGGAATAGAACTTCCTGGTTCCTTTCTCTGTTTTCTCGCTCCCTCTGTCTCGGGTAGACTTCCGAGCTGCCTATGGAAGGAGCGGAATAAAACCGAACGAAGAATTTTAGTTCAGCTGCCCTGTTCAAGGCAAATGTCATCCATTATGCCCGGGGGGCGGGGGAGGGAGATGGAGGCGAGGGTGACTTACAAAGGGTACCTACCCCATGGCATGCAATATCAGCCCAACTCAACAGTGCTGATACAGCCCGTTGCCGATGCTGCACACCAACGTGGGCCTGACTGAGGCTTCCTTGGCATACCAGCTGAAAAAATCATACCATGCGAAGGTTCAGTCTGTCTCGTGTGGCCCCCTTACCAGGGGAAATGTAGTGCTCAGTTCCTCGCAGAAGGGAAGCCTCGTGCCTTATTGACGTGCATACAGGTGTTTAAAAACATCATTTTTACACGAAGAACGGTGCAAGGCAGAAAGACCATGAACTGCTGTCTTTTGCCTGGTGCACTGCTGCTGCATCACGCGCGCTGCAAGGCTGCAGTACTATGCAGGGTTGGATTACGCTGCACGAAACACGATTATACTTTCTGAGTAAGTTTGCATGCGATTTCACCACAATGAAAAGAGGGTTGTTGTTTTATCTGCCGTCAAGGCGCTTGTCGCTTATGAGGAATATAGAAATGCATTTATTTATGGGAAATATAGAAATAATTTCCATACAGAAGGTGAGAGAGGAAAAAATTAGCATCTAAACTTTAGGGACTAAATGGAACCTAGAAGTTGGGGATTCTGGGTTCGTCTACTTTAGAAGTCTATACGTGAAAGCGTCAGGAAAGAACTATACGCATATAAAACAACGGCCGAACTTGCCATGCACTCATGAACTTCCGGTACTACATCGAAAGACTCTGTTGGCTCCTTTGAAATAAGGTACGCCAGAGTTGTGGAACTCGTGGGCGGGGAAATATAATTGACGGAAGGCCATAGGTAGAGAAACGGAAGTGAGTGAATTGCTGTTTTGCCATTGGGTAAAGCCAGGAAGTGCTGGAGGAGACTCTTGAGAGTCCCCTGGACTGCAAGGAGATCAAACCTATCCATTCTGAAGAAAATCAACCCTGAGTGCTCACTGGAAGGACAGATCCTGAAGCTGAGGCTCCAATACTTTGGCCATCTCATGAGAAGAGAAGACTCCCTGGAAAAGACCCTGATGTTGGGAAAGTGCGAAGGCAAGAGGAGAAGGGGACGACAGAGGACGAGATGGTTGGACACGCTCTGGTCCATGGGGTGACGAAGAGTCGGACACGACTTAACGACTAAACAACAACAAAGCTAGGAAACTGGGGGCTGGTAGAACAAACGTTAGTTCATTCTGATTGGCTGCCTTCAGCAGTGTCCAGGTTGCAGCTGCCGCTCAAGGGATCGCTTTTTGCAGGGAATATCAGGCTAAAGAGGGTTCCCTGTGTGGTTTAATAGTAGATAAAGTGACAGGCTCTGAAGAACAGTATTGGAATCCATGGAAACGCACTAGGGGAGTGGAGCTAGTAAAAGGTAAAGGTTCCCCTTGACATTTAGTCCAGTCGTGTCCGACTCTAGGGGGTGGTGCTCATCCCCGTTTCCAAGCCATAGAGCCAGCGTTTGTCCGAAGACAGTTTCCGTGGTCACGTGGCCAGCGTGACTAGACACGGAACTCCGTTACCTTCCCACCGTGGTGGTACCTATTTATCTACTTGCATTTGCATGCTTTCGAACTGCTAGGTTGGCAGGAGCTGGGACAAGCGACGGGAGCTCACTCCGTCGGAGCTAGTAAAACCACTCCTTAAATATCTCACTTACCTTGAAAGCCCTGTTAGGATCTCTCTGAGTATTCCGACTTGACAGCACAGAATGCACACACAAACCTAAGCTTGTGGTCCTGGTGAAATCTCTACTGGAGGTTTGGAAAAGTTACTTTTTCGGGCAGCAAGTCTCAGAATCAAATTCTGGTAATTGTAATCCAGAAAAGTAGCTTTTCCAAACTGATCTCTCACTACTTTGGCAACAAAGGGGAGCAGTAATTGCATCTGATGAAGTGGACTTGTTCACAAAAGCTCACATTAAAACACAAAAAAGTCTTTAAAGTGCCACCATGGTTTTGTGTTCTTTCACTTTTTGTTTTCATCTATAATGCTTGCACAGACTAAGGCTACCCCTTCTACAACTGCATCTGGAAATAAAATTACATTGTAATCTTGTGATTAAGACTTGGGCAATTGTTTGGAAATCTTTGCAGTCAAGACTGCCTCTGATGGTTGTTAAGCAAACATGTTGGTTGCCATCATGTAGAAACTGCTCCCCTGGACACAAAGTGGAGACCGTAAGGAATACATCTAGTTACATTTCAATGTACTTAATGCATGTGCTGGTTGGCCCATGTGCTTTTTACCTTTTGCATACCAATGACATGTGATTTAGGTGAATTCCTCTCCAACTTATTATGACCCTGTGAATGAATGCTCTGTCCTCAACAGCCTTGCTCAGCTCTTGCCTTCTCATGATGTGTCCAAAATCGAACAACCTCAGTTTGAACATTTTTGCCTCCAGAGATAGTTCAGGCTTGATTTGACCAAGGACCCACTTGTTTGCCTTTCTGGCAGTCCAGGGTATCCGCAAAGCTCTCCCTCAGCACCATATTTCAAACAAATCAATTTTTTTCCTGTCAGCACTCTTTACCGTCCAGCTTTCATGCATAGTGATCAAGAATACAAGAGTGTGGATTATTCTGCTCTTGATCTCCAGTGACACCTCCTTACACTTGATGATCTTTTTAAATTCCTTCATTGCTGTCCTTCCAAGTCCCAGTCTCCTTCTGGCTGTAGTCTCCATTTTGTGGTTCTTCTGTTGTCATAATTTTTGTCTTCTTAATGTTCAACTACAGATCCTGAAGCTGAGGCTCCAATACTTTGGCCATCTCATGAGAAGAGAAGACTCCCTGGAAAAGACCCTGATGTTGGGAAAGTGTGAGGGCAAGAGGAGAAGGGGACGACAGAGGACGAGATGGCTGGACAGTGTCATCAAAGCTACCAACATGAATTTGACCCAACTCCGGGAGGCGGTGGAAGACAGGAGGGCCTGGCGTGCTCTGGTCCATGGGGTCACGAAGAGTCGGACATGACTTAACGACTAAACAACAACAACGTATAGTCCTACTTTGGCACTTTCTTCTTTCACTAAAAGTCATTTCAAGTCATTGTTACTTGCCAGTAAGATGGTGTCATCTGCATATCTTAAATTATTGATGTTTCTTCCACCAATTTTCACCCTTCATCTGAACCTAGTCTGGCTTTCCATATGATACGTTCTGTGTACAGATTGAACATGTAAGGGGTGAAAATGCACCTTACTCTGAGCCTATAGGAAACCAGTCCGTCCCTCCCTATTCCATCCTGATCCTCTAGATTTTGAGAATTGGTCAGTGCATGTGGATGCATTTACATGTATAAGGATTAGAGATGGAGACGAATACAAAAACGGATCAGTTTTTCTGACTAATATAGCCGATTTGTAATATATTCGTCAATCCGTATTTGTAAAATTTTAAATCAGGACAAATATGGCTTGACGAATATTTCCTCGGTTTTATTTGTCGATCCGTTCATATTCGTCTATATTCGTTACCCCTTTGGGGGGCCTCTCTGAGCTTGCTGGCACCAATTTGAAGCTCTGGAGAATCAGGACAGAGATCCTGGATTGGCATGTCCAGCAGCCAATAGCGCTGCTGAAAGGTGTATCTACTTTTACAGACGCTTCATATAAGCTTTTCCCGTCCGGCAATTCCCCGCTTCTGTTCGTGCTCTCCAGAGTGAGAACAGTTGCTGCTCGCTGGCTTGCTGGTGCTCTTGCATATTTTTCTTTTTCATCATCATTCATCAATCATCATCAACTTTACTGGGAATTTGGGGAGGGATTTCAGGTAGCTTAGGCTACTTCTTCAGAAGAGCTTTTTTTTATTTTAAATTCAAATCAATCAAACCTCTTTTTTTTCCTGGAGGTTTGTGTGTGTGTATCGTCTGGTGGGGGGGGGGAACTGTCGTCGTGTGACTGTGGAATCTCTTTTCCTTTATATTCAGTTTTCAAAAGTTCATTTTAGAGAGGCTTGTGTCTCAGGGAATTTGGTGGGTGGCTGGATCCATCATTCCTTTTTCTTCTAAAACTTATTTGGGTGTGTGTGTTTGTGTGTGTGTGTCTGACTGAGACTTAGCTGGCAGGCCTTTTCTTTTTGGACTTTTTTGCCTTCTCTGCCACAGTGGGTCGGCGGGGAAATTTTCCTAATTACATTATACTGAGGGGGGGCTTTGTTTAGGCAGGCAGGTCACATTTTAGTAAAAGAATTACACCACCATCATTCTAAAAATAAAATTTATACACACTCTCTGACCACCTATTAGTTTCCTTCCTCAATCTCCATTGCTTTATTTGTTTAGTTGGTTTCTTAGGAAGGCAATGAAGGGATTTCTTCAGGGGCAATCCAAGGGGAAGAAGGCTGTGAAGCTATGCAGGCTAGGTAGCAGCACCGTCATCATGACCACCATGTGCACAACCACGTCTACGATAACCAGTGCCACTGTCCCTCCTCCGGTGGCCTTGCAGGCAGGCATGGACCCAACGTTTCCAGAGGTGCCAAAAGAACTGCCGCTCCTCTTCCTAGAGGAATCTGAGGAGTTACCGGTTTCCGAAGATCCCCAGTCCGATTTGGAACCAGTAACGGCAGGGCAGGCTTCACAGCCCCCACCCCAACCCTGTCCCCAGAGTCATATGTTCCCTCCTCCCAGACCAGCAGCACCCCTGGGACACAGAGTTCTTCCCAGGCCAGCAGTCAGGGGCAGGCAGTGGGTCCTCGTTTGGGCAAACATGGCAGAGGGGCCATGTGGGATCATTTCACGGCGCTCAGCGATGACCCACGGCTGGCACGCTGCAATACCTGCCTTGGGGTGGTCTGGAGAGGGTCAGACCCCAGGCATCTGTCCTCCACCGCCCTCTGCCAACATCTGGAGAGGCACCACCCAAGGCTCCTGTCCAGGGAAGGCACTTCGTCTGCGCCGTCTGGGAGAGGGAAAAGAGCAGCTCCAAGGGAGGCAGGAGGAGGTGCCTCCTTTCAAAAGGGCAGCCCTAGGGGTTTCTGGGGCCGGGAGCATGATGCAGGCCACGCTCCACGAAGTGGCACCCGTTGGGTCCTCCATGACCCTCAGCCAGGGGTCAAAGGGCAAGGCCCAGCAGGCGGCCACTTGTCTTGTCGCCGAGATGATTGCCCTGCTCGGACTTCCACTGTCCATCGTGGAATCCCAAGCCTTCCGCCAGTTGCTGCACTTTTTTGCCCCCTGGTACGACCTCCCCTCACGGAGAACTCTCAGTTCTAGAGTGCTGCCCTCGCTCTATGACTCTGTGAGGGAGGTGGTCCGTGACCATTTTTCACGGCTACAGGGGCGCAAGGTGCACTTCACAGCGGACCTGTGGAGCGAAGGTCAGCATGGCTACCTCTCGCTCTCAGCCTACTGGTGGCAGCCAGAGGACTTGAGTAGTGGCAGGGCATCAGCGACAGGGCCGCAGGGGGAGGCCCTTGCCCTGCCCCCAGGCTACAGGTCCGTTCTGCTGCAGGCGTGGCACATGGAAGCTGAGGCGATGGGGAGGAACATCGCCAATGAGTTCCTGTCCACGCTGCAGGAGTGGCCACCGGAGGGGGAGGTAACCCGTGGCCACATGGTCACAGATGCTGGGCGGAACATGTTGGCGGCATTGAACGCGGCGGGCTTTGAGGGCATCGTATGCATGGCGCACAAATTACACCTTGTGGTGCACGATGCCCATGGCCTGGGCAGCCACGTCAAACCTGAGTGGGACGCAGGCACCCGGGAGATGCGGGCACTCCTGGAGCAATGCCGCCAACTGGTGGGCCACTTCTCCTGCAGCCTGAAAGCCGCCCGCCGACTGCGTGAGAGGCAGGAGGAGTTGGGTCAGGAGACCCACGTTCTCCTGACAGACCTGCCCACCAGGTGGAACTCCACCTACACCATGGTGTCCCGCCTGGTGGAGCAGAAGGCCGTTTTGAAGGACATCATGTCCTCCATGCCCATTCTGCCGGGGGGGGGAGAGGTGGGCATCAGTGCTACAGATTGGCTGGCCCTCTCCCAGATGGTGGAGGTGCTCAAGCCCTTCCTGGAAATCACGGACATCTTGTGTGGTTATACGGCAAACCTGGGGCAGGTCATCCCCCTGATTCATGCCCTCGATCGGTTCCTGGAGACTGCTGTGGCATCAGGATCCTCCCTCCTTCCACGGACTAGGACTTTGGTGAAGAGGTTGCAGGCAGGCGTGCAGAAGTGACTCCATCCTGTCTACAGCAACAGAGCTTACCGCATGGCCTGCCTGTGTGATCCTCGAATCAAGGGGGGCTTGGCAGCATGCACCTCAGACCTCGAGGAGTGGAGAAAGGAGCTTTCTACTGAGGTCCACAGGGCGTTGGGGGCACAACGCTTGCGTGGGGTGACGGGAACATCAGGCCACGAGGGGCAGGGTGGTTTGCCCAAACCACAGGGTTCAGCAGAGATAATGGTGCAGGAATATCTGGCTGAGCCCCCTCAGCCCCACCAGTCAGATCCCCTCCATTACTGGGCTAGGAAACTAGTCATATGGCTGGAGTTGTCCAATGTGGCCATGGACCTCCTTTCCATCCCCCCTACCAGCGTCCAGAGCGAGCACGTGTTTTCCCATCTCGGAGACATACTCCGACCACGCCGCTCGCGTTTGGATCCCGTTACTGTGGAGAGACTGCCGTTCATCAAGGTGAACCTTCCCTTGTTGGACTTCCCCTCACTGAACCCAAAGAGGTAGGGTTCCAATGACAGTCTCTCCCTTAACACACTACCTGCCTGCCTGCCCACCTACCCACTCTCCAGTCCTCCTGGAAAAAAAAAGACCTGCCTACTTGCCTGCCAGCCTGTAAACCTGCCCCTCAGTCAGAAGTCCAGCTGCCGATTCCAGTCGCCTCCTTAGGCCAAGTTCCAACTAAGTCCTGCCTGCCTGCCTGCCTGCCTGCTGGGTCACGTCAGCCCAGTGGGCCAATTTTTGTAGAACTCCTGCCTCCTGCTGTTTCCAGGCGCTTCACCGGGATAACTGCTGCCTGCTGGGTCACATCGGCCCAGCGAGCCAATTTTTGTAGAACTCCTGCCTGCTGCTGTTTCCAGGCGCTTCACCGGGGTAACTGCTGCCTGCTGGGTCACGTTGGCCCAGCGGGCCAATTTTTGTAGCACTCCTGCCTCCTGCTGTTTCCAAGTTTGTTCCACCTTCTGCCTCCCTGACTGCCTGCTGGGTTACGTAGTCCCGGCGGGCTGTTTGTTCCACCTTCTGCCTCCCTGACTGACTGCTGGGTTACATAGTCCCGGTGGGCTGTTTCTTCCACCTTCTGCCTCCCTGACTGCCTGATGGATTACGTAGTCCCTGTGGGCTGTTTGTTCCATCTTCTGCCTCCCTGACTGCCTGCTGGGTTACGTAGTCCCGGCGGGCTAAATTTTGCAGAACTCCTGCCTGGCACGGGTTAAACCAGATCAGCTCTGCAATCTGAAGCCAGGCGATATGGTGATGGGGTGACGCGCAGACAGCCTTTGGGTGGGGCAGACCCAGGCCGGCCCTCTTGGCATCCAAGCCTGAACCCTCTCTTGGCACACCCAAATCCGGTCCTGGCATCCCGAACGTGCCAAGAGGGCCAGCCTGTCTCAGCCCCCCAAAACGTCTGAGGGCTATCTTTATCACATCCGGGCGGTCTCAGCAGCCAAGTTGCAATCCCCAGCTTTCTAGTTCTAAATGAGCATCTTTGTTTGTTTGAAGGTTGTCAGCAAGTCTAGTTAGACGTTTCCTAGGCCTGTCTCAGACCCACCCAAAGCCTGTCCGGGTGTCGCCCCATCACCCCATCGCACGGCTTCAGATTGCAGAGTATCTTTTTCCGACAGCCCCGCGGCCCTGCGGATTAACCGCCGTTAGTAGCACCTTGGACCCTTTTCTCCTGTTGGTGCTACTGATTCCCCGAGAGCCGGGCTCTGTCCCCCCAAGCCTGTCCGGGTGTCCCCCATACCAAGATGGACAACAACAACAACAGCAGCACCTATAACAAGCCCAGTGGCTCAGCAGCACTGCAGTTTAACCCGCAGCACCACTGTCTACCTTGCTGCCAACTTCCTCGGTGCTCGATGGGTCCAAAAGTCTACGTTGCTGGCTACATGACAACTTTCTGAGTCCTGCAGATCCTTCCACTTCCAAAAGGCCTGCGTACTCATTCCAACTTCCTCAGGCTTAATTCTCAAATGCTGCTTGCTGACTTCAGCGTCCTACCCTCCTCGGACGTCCCCGTGCCAAGAGGGCCAGGTTCAGCCCCACCCAAACCTGACCAATGTGCTCCCTCCTCCTGAGATGTGCTGTGTGTGACGTGTCCCTCCCTATCTCCAGGATCAGTATCCGCTGATTCATGTATTCTGAAAAATCTCAGAAATGCATATTTATACATATTTCATGATTCCAGCCTCCTTGGGCTTCATTCCAATTATTCACGCCTGTTCATTCCGGCCTCCTAGCCTTCTCTACTGCCCCAGAAGGCTGGCAGAAGCTGGGTGAAAAGCAACGGGACATAGCTCACCCCGTCACATGGATTCAAACTGCAGTGCTGATCTTCTGATGGACAAGCCCAGTAGCTCAGCGGTTTAACCCGCAGTGCCACAGTCTATGTTGCTGCTATGTGCAACCTGTGCGGGCGGCCCCCCCACCTCACTGGGCATCAATTCCAGCCTCCTTGGGCCATGTTGGTCCCAAATCCTGCATCCCTCTCCAGCTGCCTTGGGCTTGCCTGCTGCTGATTCTGTGCCAAGAATCAGGCCAAGGGCCTTCCAAATCTTGACTGCTGGGTGAAGTTGCTTCATCGGGCCAAGTTCTTTCCTGCCAGCCTGCCTGCCTATTCAAAGGGCTACATTAGTGCTCCAAAGTCCACTCGGGCTTCATTCCTAATTCCTGGTTGTTCGTTCTAGCTTCCTACTGCCTCAGGTAGGCAGAACCTGGAACAAACTATGGGAGCTCAGCTCACCCCGTTGCATGGATTTGATCTTCTGCTCGAGAAGCACAGTGGCCCCGTGGATTAACCACCGTTATGTTAGTGTGAGACTCGAGGCGAGAGTGTAAAGGCTCTCACTAGAGTGTCGTCCTCCCTCAAAATAGAGCAGGAGGCACAGACAAACCCGCCTACACTGCCCATCGAAACTAAACCGCGGGGAGTTGACACCCGGGAGTTGGAGCGGGAACTTTTGAAAATGTCAGTGGCTACACAAACGGAAAGTGAATTGGCGGGAAGAGAGGAAAAGGGGAGGTCCGCTGTGGAGGCGGGAATGGGGGATATAAAAGGACATGTTGACCCGATACCCGGGGGTTAGGAGATGATATGGGTGGAGGACCCATGGACCGGTAAATGGGAAACAGTGAAGGTTCCTCGGGAGGAGGCAGACTACTGGAGGCGGAGGGCCCTGCCGCAACATCCTTTGTATTGGGGAGAGTCTGAGGCTCAGGAGTGGCGCAGACGCCTCAGGGAAGAAAAGGAAGCAGTATCCCTAGAGGAGAAGGAACAACGGGAATGGCATTTACAGGAAGCCCGGAAGAAGGGGTACTTACCGGACCCTGGACCCCTCTACGAGGAGAGGAGGATGCCTACGGGGCAGAGAACCGAGATGACGAGACCACCCCGCTATTAAATCCTGAGACTATGGTCCATGACTTTGAGGACAGTAACCCATTTATGAGAGGACCCTGGGACGAGTTGATTAATAACCCCTTTGTTAAAGATGTTTGGATGCCCTCACCGGACTCGTTGGCGACGAGAGAAAAGATGGAAATTAAGAAAGCACAGCAAGATTTATTGTTAAATGTTCCAATAAAAACTAGTTATGATTTTACAACAGACGCGTCTCCAGAGTCTCAGTTGGACACCGGGGAGGTAAAAGTCGAACCCTCACAGTTAGTAGCACCACCCTATTCATCTGTTGTTGCTGTTGTTGTGCAACCTCAGTTGCCTCCTGGGGGCAAACTTAACTATGCAGGCAAATGTGATGTTCCCAAAGAAGGCAAGAGTCTGCTTTCAAGCCTGTCTGGGCATCCAAGCGCCAACTAGGCCTGTCTCAAGCCCCCCCCCAAGCCTGTCCGGGCGTCCCCTGTGCCAAAGAGGGCCTGTCTCAGGCCCACCCAAAACTGGCAGACTGTTCATTCCAGCTTCCTAGCTATTCTACAGCCTCAGTAGGTAGGCAGAACTTGGAACAAACTACGGGAGCTCAGCTCACCAGCGGCCCCGTGGATTAACCGCCGTTACGTTAGTAGCACCTTGGACCCTATTCATCTGCTGTTGTTGCTGCAGTTGTGCCACCTCAGTTGCCTCCTGGGGGCAAACTGAACTACCTTTGCACTGAAGAAGACAAGAGTCTTCTTTCCTTTTGCTTCCTTCCTTTTGCCTCTGCCTCTTCCTTTTCCTCTGCCCCCCCCCCCCAAGCCTGTCCGGGCATCCCCGTGCCAAGAGGGCCGGGCTCTGCCCCACCCAATGCTTGTCCGGCCGTTCCATGCCAACACTGTGCTCCAAAGTCCACTCGGTCTACTGCCTGAATAGGTTGGCAGAATCTGGGACTCTGTTGTGATTCTGGATTCTCTAAGTACCTGGGGAGAGCTTTCCGGGGGGGTCCTCTTTTTGACTATATAACTCAGGGTTCTGTGATCCAATGTTCACCAAACCTTTAGAAGTTGTAGGAAAGCATCTGAGGAAGCTTCCCTGCAGATTTGGTGTCTCTAGTTCATCAGGGGCCAGTGTTATAGCCATTTAAAGTGCAGACAAATTGACAGATCAATTTGTTGATTCGTCGAATTTGCTACCAAAACAAAAGCTAAAATTAACACTCTCAACATGTTGCATTTTTAAGCCTTCTACACAGAGCACTGGCCATTACTACCCTTTTTGAACTGAACCCTGCTCTCCCTTTTCAGCTTTGCTGCCCTATTTGTTCCCTGGGCAGTTGCATATTTTGATTATTGCAAAGATGAATGAAGTTTGGATGGCACAAGCTAGCACCCTAATGTAATATAAAGACCATCAAATATAACAACCAACAAATCACATAGACAAAATTGGTCAGGACTTCTCCTGGTGAGGTTGAGCAAAACTATGACCCACAAATATCGCTGAAATTGAGCATGAAAAAAGTACACTTCAAGTGTATGGTTTTAAAAAAAAAAGTCAAAAACGGCCACTGTGGCTATTAGGCTAAGTAAGGCAGTTGCCTGAGGCAATGTGTTGGTAGGGACAGAATATTTTCCATTTTTCCTCCTCCTGGACCATCACTGAGCATCTCTCAGAGGCACCCTTGAGTATATCTTGCTGCATCTCCTCAGCCTCTTTTGTGGGAAGGCAAGATGCTCCTGATTCCTGTTCCCTTTTATTGAGATGGGTGGTGGTGCTTCCTCCTTAAATTCATATGAAAGTTTCTTCCTTTCATGGGTGGGCTGATAAGCAAGATTTAGAAGAATGGGCACCTTTGCATTCTCCTCCTTTTTCACTTGGCAGCCACCAGTTGGATTGTAGCTGTCATTTCCCGAGCTTTCAGGACTAAAACCTGAAACCTTGTGACGTCACAATGCAGAAGGTGCAAGGATTGGAAAGTGGGTTGCAACTGCTTCTGGGCTGGCTTATTATGGAACTCAGCATGAGGGGACCCCAGTAAATGGGCAAAAAAAAACCAAACCCCTAGATAAAACCCAACTAACTAGGTAATATGGCAAACCAAAGCATGAAAAATAACAAGAGCAGATTTTGACATGTAGCTTAAAGGCCAAAGTGTGGCCAGCAGCTCTGGCAATTGCTGTCTTTCTAACTATGCTTTACATTCTGTGCTGCCTTGCCTACAGCACACATGATGTGGGTTTTCTAGATTCTGTATTCCTTCCAGGGCTTTTAGAAAACTCACTGTTATCTCACACACAAAGATCACACTGTCTCTTGTGCCTTCCTGCTCCATTGCCACAGAGATTTGTTTCCTCTCATATAGGCCTGGAGGAGTTTAGCCATTCCCTGAGACTGCAGCCAGAACCCTTAAACTGGGCAACTCTTGAGTGGGAGAGCTAGTACCACCCTGCCTTATTTACCTGCTTACTTTATTTGTGCAGTGACAGAGCCAAGCCACCACCACCACAGTCAAAAGCAGATAAGCTTCATGCATTTTAATGCTAGTTTTTTGCCTAAGGATAGAAACTTTATAGACATCTCCTCATCATAGTCTTTCGTTTCATAACACTTATACAAGAAGGTAGCCTCAACTGTAACACCACAAACAAGCTTGTTTTCTGTATCATCCACAAGGTATAATTCTGGTGTTTGTTTCCTTTAGTT
Organism: Intellagama lesueurii; assembly: GCA_037013535.1. NCBI lineage: Eukaryota > Metazoa > Chordata > Lepidosauria > Squamata > Agamidae > Intellagama > Intellagama lesueurii. The sequence continues at coordinate 47,865,334 of JBAJHW010000003.1, read as the reverse complement.
TGACACTGATCTGCTGTATGACTATGTATTATTGCAGGCAACTGAACAACGAAGACTGATGAATTGCTTTGGACCTTGACACTTCCAGAAGCTGGTCTTGAGTCTGACTTATTTTTCCAAGTTTTTAACTACTACATTATTACTGGTGTAACATGGCTTTTGTACTATAAGTTGGCTGAATTTTGAGTAAAGGGCACTTTTTTGGACATTACATCTAGTGATTTCAGTGGGTCTTATTTTGGAACAACTTAATAAAAGCCCTGGCCAGCTTAGTTTATGCAGTGCCTTGTCTTTGTTGCTTGCCATTTGTACTTTTTAAGGAAGTTATCTTGCTCTGGTATCTATTTTTCATTTGTCCACGATCATGTGACATATAAGCACCGAGCATTTTAGACTGAGCTGTCAGCTAAGACATACTACTATTGCTTCTAATGCATTGTTCTTTGACTTTATTGGGAGTGAGTGGAGTGGAACTGCTGTCTTGAGTGGTTGGCAAATGTCCTTGAAGATCAGGTCCAAATATGAGGCTTTTGACTTTAAATATTAACCATACTGTTTTCCAAATGCCTTTCCTTGAATTTCTAGAAAATTGATGGACACAACAACTGTGCTTTTGTTTATGCAATAGATTTTATCAGTCATAACAGGAATTCATTTTACTGTTAATATCCAAGAACTGGGTTATGTTCTGCTTTTTAGAGATGTGTTGGTAACCCCTCTTGAAGTGTTTGTTTCTATGGTAATAAAAGTTCCCTGTTCTCTGCAAAGTGAAATAGATATATACACACACACTCCAGCAGAAGGTCTCACATTTACAGCAAAACTCTTATCAGGGGAGAGAGAAGGTAACACGATGCTATATCGTTTGCATCTTTTAAGCTCTAATGACCTCTGAGTAGAGTTGTCAGATCTCAGGGTGCTGGCTGAAGTGTCCGGGAACTGCCTGCTTCCCTGGCTGTCCAGGATAAGCTGTGCTGAAGAAGGAGAACGTCTGGTCTGTCTGTCTGTCTTCATCCAAAAAAGAAGAGTTCACATCAAGAACATTCTCTGTCATAACTCCGAAAGGCAGCTTTGTGTGTGAACAGTAAAACAGCCACTTTTCCAGCAGTAGATATTGTGGTTTATTTTTAAGTGCAAAACTGCATGTTCAGTAAAATAGTGAATGCTGGGAGGCTGGAATCATCTGCACCTTTTCTATAAAATCAGCCTGTCTGTGTTGTATGACCACATCTGGTGGGCTACACATTTCCCACCTTAGTTTTAAAAGGAAGGGTATGCCCCTCACAGTTGTGCAGATGGTACATAATACAGCAGCTGAGCCATTTCATAAGGTCTTCTACCAAGGACACAAACCTCCTCTTCAGTTTCCTTAGGCTGGAATTGACTATGGTAGCATTTTTATTATCATTCGGTACCTATAATTGTTTCTACTTTGCAGGATTGGCGTTCATCCCTCAGGTACAGAGTTACTGGACTTGTTACTGAGGTGAGAGGACTCCACTGCTAGTGTACTCTAGCTTTTGAGAATCAGTGGAATCTGGCTGTATTTCTCAGTGCAATTTCTTATTGATGACAACACAACCAAGTTTTGTAACTTCCCCAAGGATGTTGGCCTTGTCTTTGACATGAACATACTTAGAATTCTCTGTTGTAGTTCAAGCGAATGTGCTAGAGTTCTCTAACAGAGAAGTCAAAGTTTGCACCAAACTGTAAATCTTGGGACTCCATAGGATACAGTCATGGCAATTAAAGCAGTATCCAGGGGTTATAACTGTGTTTTAGAAATGCACTCTAGATGGAATTAATTCTATAACTGTCTGGGTTACAACCAAAGGAAGTCATTTACTCAACCAGTGGTAAGCTATTTATGTTTTGGACAGGATAAAAGTATTTCTTATCTAATATAACAGGATGTTTTTATTTACATTGGCAATTCATATCTAAATGTTTCCCTTTAGTGACTGTAAGTGCAAATTACTTTCAGATATTTAAATACAAAATTTGTAGGTAATTCCTTGAAATTGTATTGTTTGAATGGGTGGAGGCATGAGCTTTGGCTCTAGATGCTTCATCATTTTTTTCTTCTTCAGTTCAATCTTTATTTGTGATCTTCACCAAACAATTTTGCATTACAAAAATAACACAGTTGAAGGCATATAAAAGCATTATACATTATTCAAAATGAAGAAGGAACATACAAAAGACACAATAAAACAAAAATCCCATACTCTAATCTTTTAAGCCACAAATTGTTCTTAATGAGTGAATCAGTGTAAAGAATATACTTCTTGTGAACGTCTTTGAGTTGTACATTGACATTTATATTGCATAGTTTTCTCCTTTTCTTGACCATAATAATTATTTCCCTTTCAAGGAGGGATTTAAGTCACTTGAACTGCCTTGTATCTCATATCTTTTTATTCCTGTTTCTAACCTCCTCACAAACCAGTCCCAACATTTGTATTCATTATTATGGCAAAACATTTTTTGTTATTTACAAAAATTAAAAATGTCATCTTCTCTGCTTCTGAGTCTCTGGAGATACCTATTAGAAGCAAAATGTTGGTGTAAATGGACCCATGAACCAATTCATATGACTTATTTTCCAGATTCAGATGTTTTAAAAATCTATTTGAAGTTCTAACCTTCACTTAGACAAATATCTGAAAAGAACAAATTTATTATTTATAGAAAAAACATGAGCTCCACCTCCCCTTTTATTAGTAAAAGTTCCTAAAACATTTTAATAACATTATACAGTATTATTAATTTCACAGTCATGCTAAATCAGGATAATCATTTAAACAAAGCACAGGAACTGCACTGAGCAGAGTAAGGCAGCAAGTGATTTGCCTCTCCAAAATAACACACAATTGAAACTGTAAAGGGTGATGTCTATAGGGGAACAGGACACATGGGCTGGGATTAAAGCCTGATCCCATACCATGGAATTGAATACAGAGAGAAATCCCTGACCTCAGTTGACCTCTGGATTAGGTGTTAGCAGCTCTCAATTTTATGAAAAATTCTATGGGGCCTTTGCTGAGTGTGTTGGCATTTCATGCTAAAGGGATTTTCTGAAATGGATTACACCTCCCATTGCAGTGAGTCATTTGCTTTGTTTCAGACCGGAGAGAATTTGCTGAGCTACTGAGTACTGGAAAAACTGAGCCAACAAAAGTGCATACCTGCACATTTCCACTATGAGGCTCTCTCTCTTTCTCTCTGTCTCTCCCTCTTTTTCAAATTGCAAAACATATTCAAGTAGTATTTTCCGCAACACTAAAAAGAGATCCAATGTTCAGTTCTCCTGCAGTGGACATTTTTATCATCAATAATAATTTTCGAAACAAAAGATAACTGTGTTGGCCCATAAGGGAAAAAAAAAACTGAAAAATTCATACATGGGTAATACCTGTATCTGGATGAACCAAAATGTTAGAAAATTGCTTATTGCTATTGCTAATTCCAATTTTGTGACATTTTGGTTGATCCCTCCTCAAAAATAGGAATTGCCCAAGTACAGTTTTTAAAACAAGAAATACATACCTTTTACAAACCAGACATTTATCTTATCAGTTGGGAGATATTAGAAAACACTGAGAAGATATTAGGAAAAAAAATGCTTTGTTACATTATATACTGAATCTCCAGAGCATCAGACTGACTGCAGCTGAAAACCCCGCAGTGATCTGTGTGGATTTTTACTTTGGTTTACTCCAGCATGGCTATTCTTGAAAATAACAGCTCTGTGTTGTGGGGTACAGACAGAGGTCAAGCCTTGTTACATCCAACTGGCTTTATTCAGCATGGATCCTGTATGGTTTAGCTTCAAAACTGCTAGGAAGAAATTACTGGGAGACCAGAGTAGTCCATGCAGTCTGCACAGTCAAAGTTGTGCTAGAAGCACACAGGTACAAAGCAACAGGTGTGACAAAGGTGTACTCACCTTTGGGAGTACCATTGCTACCAAAACAAATACTCTCATCTATTCTGTCACTCAGCATTGGCTGCAAATGATCCCGTAAGGTATAAGTTTAGCCAGCCAGTAAACTGTAACACAAAAAAAGTTAACAACAAGTAGTTAGCATTAACCACCACAATACATGCCTGACTCATTAAAAGAATATGATGTTTTGCAGTTGGGCATGATACACAGGAACAGAGTGTCATAGAGATGGAAGATACACAACAATCATCTAGGGTAGTCCCCTGCAGATGCAGGAGTCCACCGCTGAATAAACAAGCTAGGCATTAAAGGCCCTGCAGATGTCCCATTTCACTTTCTCTTATCTTTGTTTTGCTCCCTCTTGCTCTTAAATGTTTTCAATCCCAAACGCTTATGAAGAAATTTGCAAATCCTTGTACATTCTTATAAACAAAAACAAATACAAAAATTCTCACACACCTCTGGCAGCTTCAGATTGTGAAGTTTGTATGAAACAAATCCAGTAAAACAAATAAAACATGTAATAAAGTAAAGTATCAGTAAAAGATACCTATTCATATACTTAACTCTTTTTTTTTTATCTAAGGGCTGGGGAACTTTGGTCATCTAAAGCAACAGTTTTCAACCTTGAGTAACCCAGGTGTTCTTGGACTGAAGTTCCCACAAGCCTTCAGCACCAGCTGTGCTGGCCAGGGTTTCTGGGGAGTTGCAATCTAAGAACATCTGCATTACCCAAAGTTAGGAACCACTGATCTAGAGATTTTTGCCTAGAGTACTCATCAGCCCCTTCTACTATGGTTAATGATGAGAGGTTGAGAGAATTATAGTTTGAAATCTCTTAGGACCAGAACTTCTCCACCCCTGCTTTATGTATTTTAAATATTTTTACCCCACCTTTCTCCAAAAAAAAAGGACCCAAGGTGGCTTACATAATTAAAAACACAATATTAAAAGCTAAAAACAGTAAATTATTTAAATATTTTTTAAAAAGAATTAATAACATTATATTAAAATGTTAGGTAAAAGCATTACTAAAACAGATTTAGAAGCAACAAAATATAGCCCACCCACACCCATCTTAAAACCTCTCCTAGACATTCAGTCACTAAGGGAAAGTTTGCCTGAAGAGAAAGGTTTTTGCCTGCTTGCGGAAGGACAGCAAAGATGGGGCTAGCCTGGCCTCCTGTGGGAGGGAGTTCCAGAGTCTGGGAGCAGCAACAAAGAAAGCCTTCCGCCTTGTCCCCACCAAGTGCACCTGTGAGGGTGGTAGGACAAAGAGAAAGGCCTTCCTTGATGATCTTAACACCTGGGCAAGCTCATCAAGGGACATATGGTCTTTGAGATAGTTTGGACACAAGCGATGTAGGCTTTATATTACATGTTATGTTTTCATTTTCCCTATTAATGTTTAATCAATGCTTTACCTAAAATATTCCATCTTTCTCTGGGGCTACACTAATGAAGAGAAACAAATGTGTGACCAGTTGCTCAGGGGATCTCTCCGACACTCTATGTGTGATCACAACACCACATTTTTCCAATGACGCCCTGATTAAAAATATTTATTTATTTATTTATTTGGTGCCTTTCTCCCAAAGGATCCAAGGCGGCTTACAGTATTTAAAAGAAAATATTTTATTCCTAGGAATCTACAGGTGTGTCTGCGGAGGAGTTAAAGGCCACATATTAGGTTTAGTTATTCTAATGGTATTGCAATGCATAGACAAAATGTCAAGTGCCTGAACTACAGTACAGTGGGATTGTGAATATAAGGCTGTGATCACATGGGGAAACAGATCACAATTTGGATAGCTTGTGAAGCAATCCAGTGTGATCTGTTTCCAAGTGATCACATGATGGACAGGGAAATGTGCTCTACCCTGAACCTGATCAATTCCCAAGCTGGAGCTTTTTGGTCCAGCTGTAGGGCTTCTACTATAGAGGGCCAGGCTGGAGTGATTTCCTGAGAGACAGAAGGATCACTTTAAGGGAGATAACTCCCATTAAAGCAACCCTTTCTGGTGTGATCAGAAGTGCCTTTGCACCTGTTTGATCACACCCTAAGTGACCATACTGTGTTCAAAAGCAAATGTTACATTTTTTTTTGTTCTTCAGCTGGACCTCTCTGCAGAACAAAACTGTATTCATTGCTAGTATCCCTTTGTATGAGATAATAAAGACATAAAGTGATATTATAGATAATCCATCATTAGAAGAGAAGATTCCTTCACTGCTCAAAGAGCTGAATGCACAGTAGCAGCTTTTCCCATCCTGCCCAGTTTGCAAACTAAGCATGTGATGTCTCAAGCAAAAAAGTCTGCCTGCATCCTGGACTCCAACATTAATGTGCTTTTAGCTCTAATCACTCTGATCATAGGCTATCTATAATGTTTAATTCCACCCTAAATTTAAGGCCAGTGTGGGAGAGAGTACCAGGATTGTCATGCTGAAAATATATACACAATTAACAAATAAATACACATGCTATTAGTTTGTCAATGGCTGGTATAATTTTTAAAAGATACATATTTCCCACATCGCTGGAGAAAAAGTGAATGCAAAACTGGATGTGACCAGAGCTGCTACATCTGTTTTCCTTGTTTCTCTAGGAAGGTTTTCCCCAGATATTCAGTACTGTATATGGCACATTTACTTTACAGTAGTGAGGCATATGCATCTGAAGCAAGAGGACACCTAGCACCTGTTGAAGGACAAACAGGACTGACAAGGCAGTTAAAATTGCTTAGCACCTTTCTGGTTTGATAAGAAACAATATGAAAATGACCGGTTTAGCACTTTAAGATTTCTGAGATATTTGTGGGTGTGGCTTGGTCAGCACCACTACCCTCATACAGTCAGATCATCAGACCTGGCCCGGCTGCTAGCTTTGCTTAACCTGCTAAGGGATCTTGCGTCAGCTGTAAGTTCAGCAGATGGTACTGTCAAATCCTCATCTTGCGGTTCAAGCTCTTGATCCTTCTCCACAGGGATGTCTTCTACTGTTTCCCCCACCTTCTCTGCCGCTTGTTCCACCATTTCTTCTTCAGCTTCCACTTTTTCTTTGGCCTCCTCAGCCACTTCCTGTTCTGGTGCTTCAGCCATTTCTCTTTTCCCCTCGTATGGCTCTTCTCTGCGAGCATAAGATGGTAACTGCTCATCAAAGGCCCTGGAAATGTGTTTCAGGTGCTCCATGCTGATCTTCTCAAAGTCATGAAATGAAGGGGAAACAGGTGTAGTTTCCACCTCCACTTCTGTCAAAGGGAAGTAGTGGAATGCTGGCTTCTCTTCCTCCTCCAAAAGCTTGTAACCTTTTACCTTCTGGATGGATGAAACAGCAATAGAGTGAAGGGGCTTCTCCGTGGCCTCTGCAGACTTGAGCTCTGCTGGCCTCCTGAAGGCACCCAGGATCTTCTTAAGACCCAGGTGACTGATCTCCACAAGATTGAGGAAGAGGGAGACGGATGCCACAGCCAGCATAAACACGATAAAAACAGTCTTTTCAGTAGGTCTGGACACAAAGCAATCTACAAGGTTGGGGCATGGCCACCTGCCGCAGCGGTAAAGAGGAAGAATTCGGAAGCCATACAAGAAGTACTGACCCACTATGAAGCCAACCTCGAACAGGGTTTTGAAAAAGATATGGCAGATATAGGTTCTCAGAAGTGTCCCCTCAAGGCGGAATTTCTTGATTCCCTTCGGGCTTGTTTCTTTGCTGGAAATAGGGCTATTAGGACCAAGGGGTGAGTGTTCGTTTTCTTCTTCTTCAGCTTTCCGAGCCTTTTCTGCTTCTTCCCGTTCTTTCCGTTTCTCTTCCATCCTTACATGGTGAGCAGCATGGCCCCAGTAAACCAGTGATGGAGTGGAGACAAAGATGATCTGCAGGACCCATAGCCGGATGTGGGAAATGGGGAAGGCCTCATCATAGCAGACATTTTCACAACCCGGCTGCTGGGTGTTACACACAAAGTCTGACTGTTCGTCTCCCCATACAAACTCTGCCGCAGTTCCTAAGATCAGGATTCGGAAAATGAAGAGTACAGTAAGCCAGACTCTGCCAATGACAGTGGAATGTTCATTCACCTCTTCTAAAATGCTGCCCAAAAAACTCCAATCACCCATTTCTGGTTGGCTGTTTTAAAAGAAAAACAATGATTAAATTACATGGTGACTTTAAAGACATTCTGGACATACCTTCCACATCTTTCCTATTAATTTTCGTGAAGAGGAAGTTAATACAGTTCCATAAATTAGTCACTGAAGTTTGACACTTGCTCTGTTAAGGCACAAGAATATACTATATTCACTTCAGTGGTTCTGGATTGCACACTCTAAACCAGGAAGGCTGCTGAAGATAAACAGCACTTTTGATACAGCAGTGAGTGCAGAGCCATGCAGCTAGTCTCCATTTGCCTCTAAAAAAAAACTAGCTGAAATTTCCTAACTGCTTTCATAGATAGACCCCATATTCTCCTCACTTAGGGGCCACACGTTACAAACAATGTAGAATTTTGTGGTACCTTAAAGACTAACAGCATTTATCTGCCATAAGCCTTTGGGGACTGCTGCTATGAGTGTACCTGCGCTATGCAGACATGACAATTTGATGCCACTCGTCAAAGCTACGTCCAGTGGAATCCTAGGGTTTTGCAATTTGATGATGGGCTTAGAATTCTCCATCTGAGAACTGTAAAGCACTCCCATGAACTTCAACAAAGAATTCTAAGTCCCTCACCAAACTACAACCCCTAGAATTCCATAGGATGGAGCCATGGCACTTACAGCAGTATCAAGATGGTAAAATTGCAGATTCATTCAAAAGGGCCAGGAGTCTTTGTTGTTTTTGCTATCCCCCTGGAAATTTTTTGGAACTGGTCCTCCCCGTCCTCCACCAATGCCTCAAATACGGTAAGTTTATTTCACACTGCATCTATAGTGTACAAGATCTTGGTTAAAGCATCAGTTCAATGGCCACACGGACCAACTCCCATGGACCAAGGTTAGGAACCTGACACATGGTCCTGGAAGCTTCTGCTTGATCAAAACCAGCATCACATTGGCCATAATCATATATTGTGGTGTAGCACTTTGCAGCTACATATGGTTTGTGATCAGTTCACAGGATCAGACTATAGCAACCTGCATTTCAATATTTCATCATACACACTCTGAGATAGTTCACCCACTATGCACAATGTACAGACTCTATATGTTACATTACGGAGACTAAAAGTATCACAAAATTCTCTATTGTAAATGTACATGCCAGAAGGCCAATATCTTTAAACCCTCATTTCAGAGCACATGTGATTCAAAGCCACAGGCAATATGTCAATCCCCATATGGCCGTATACATTCTATATGTGTGTTATCTATATGACTTTTTAAGCATATTGTTCATTTAAAAGTTGACCAGTTTCCTACTGGGGATTTCTGTATTGTTGCACAATCAGTTATGCTATTTAATGAAGTGTCTGTCACTCAACCTGCTGTACAAATATTTGCACAACCAATACTTTGCCAAATATTGGTACTTTGCACAAAGTACCAAAAGGCAGCAGCTGACTCCATTAATCTTGAATAACTCATTATCTTTATGCTGTGTACTGTTTCCTCTTAATTTTCTTGAAGCTACTTGATAAACTTTTTTTTAAAAAACCCTCAAAAATACCCTGTAGCAGGATCACAACTTTCAGAAATATTTATTGTCTCTTTTTTTGAAAAACCTCTACAACAATGAATACGACACCATATTTTCAGTGCAGTAACAACCTAACTGGTTCCTAGTTTCCCTTACAAAACTGCAATACTTTGTGCAAATCAGTATGAAGTACGTGTTGAGAAAAATCCTATACCAGGCCAAACTGGTTTCTGTATTCAGTCTACTAGAAATTATTTGTAATCTATTCACACCTGTCAGTCAAGAACTAAGACATTGATTCAATACATTATCCTTCGCTACTATCCTTTCAGTCCTGATGAATCTCTTAACAGTGTACCTGAAGAACCTGTTGGTTTTCCCACAGTCAGTGTACATTTCATCACAGCAATGACCCTCGTAGGGAATTCAGCAGCACAAATCAGTGGGATTTGTCAACAAATGAAAATGAAAATCGTGCCTGCCCCAGTTGCCTGTTGTAAGTCAAGGCACTTTGCATGTGCAATTTTGGGTGGTTCTCTTCCTTTCCCATCACCTCTCCCCATGCCATACAGTATTCACATACAGAACTGCACATGTGAAACAGGATGCTATGGCTGTTTTTACCAACAGGTTTCTATGTGTCATTGATATTGGTAAAATAGCCATGATCTCAGTCTTTATCTGGCTGTCTCCCTGAAGTACCATGGAAGGCAGGGAGGAATAGGAACAGGAACCATCCTAAGCTGGACCCTAAGATTCTGAGATCTTCAAATTCCCATTGCTGTGATTTCAGCATTCTAGAAGGAAAAGAATACCTGTAAAAGGCAATGCCAGCAAACATGCAACTTACCACAGTGAAAGGATTCACTGAAGACAAGAAACCCTGTTGTTACTTGGCCCTCGGAAGCAAAAAAGTGAGCTTTACTTTCTCCCTGCTCTAAAAATCCCAACCTTATCGCATGACTGAGCATATATGACTGGATCAGCACTGATGGGTGGGCTTTATTTGCCTGGCAGTATATAAGCTCCAAGCCAGACATCTTTAGAAAGTGAATGGCATTTGGTGACATAGAGAACAATAGGTGGGAAAGACCAAAAAAAGAGAGGAGGGGCACATAATGAAGAAAAAGAGAGAGTAGTGTACATATGCTGAATAGGAGCAAAGGGAACAAGGGATGGGCAGTAATGCTGATAATGTAGTGCAGGCAAAGATACTGTCTGCAGAACTCAACATTAGTTTACGTTGAAACTCCCACTTCACTACCGAGTAAGTTCATGGACACAACTGAACACAGTAGGTGTCTTGAGATATTCCATATGACTATGGTGGGTATAGGCCATGGGTAAAGAACATGTAGATCATGGGCCATTTGTGTCCCTCCAAGGGCTTAAAGGTAGCCCCCAGTACTTCTGAGCCCCACTGCAACCCCACCCAACATGTCCAACATTAAAATAAATTCCAACAATGCCCTCTAGAGGGCATTTTATGTGTTTTGAAACCTTTCTAGCATCCCTGGTGGTCTGCACATATTCCTCAAAATAAGAGTTGAAAAATTGGTTACTAAAGGGTACGAAGGATTTTTTTCCCCATTTTCAAAATACCCATTTTTGAAAGAAAGAAAAAAAGGAAGACGGGGCTCAGGGAAGTGGCTGAAGCCCTTCCAAAGTTTTTTGGGGGAGTCAGGGGTGCCTTCCCCAGGCTCTGAAGATTAACTATCCCAGTCTAGACCAATGAAAGTATTTCATGCCTATATTGCTTGCACTTTGGGGTATTTGGGAACTGTGGAGATCTTAAAAGCTCATACGAGAGGAAGGCAAACAAAGATCTTCCAAATGTTTTGAACTACCACACCCATAGTCACCACTGGCCCTGCTAACTTGGGTAGAATGAAGTCACATTTCCAAACAGCTGGAATACACCAGATTACCTATCTCTCACCTATATAGATTATGCAGTAGATTTACCAAATACTCTACCATCAATTTTGTCACAAGTCTGCACCTGATTCTTGCCAAATAAAATCCTCCTTGCCACTTGGCAGGATGACAGAGGTGTCCAGGTTCACACTAGGGTAGTTTCGAGGAGAAAGGCAGGGTAATCAATCAGTGAGTCAGTCAGTCAGTCAATAGCTTGATCACCTATACTGGTACTGATCTATGTGTTTGGTATTAACATCTGTATTTCTATTTAGGTATGTACTTGGTATGAACACTCTGAAAACTGTACTGATTTGAACAGTGGTTGTCCTGCCCTTTTCAGTTTGGAACTCTATGGATGAAGATCCCCCTGAGTGGAATGTTGTGGTTTGTTATGGGGAGCTCCTTGGATTCTTCTGCTTTTCACCTTCTTTCTTCCTGGGAAGCAGAACAGAAAAAAGCCTGCAAATATTTTTGAGTGATTGCATAATTCCTCCAAAATAACCTTGTTCACTTTTGATGGAACACAGAAAATACCAAACAGTTGGTCTGAAACAGCATTATTTCATCTCTCTCACACACACATACACACACACATCATTTTTGCAAGAGATTAAAAGGAATGGAAAAACCATGAAATAACCCAGAAGCCTAAGGCCATTCAGGGGTCCCAGAAGCATATGTTGATGTGTTTTTACATTTGTTTATGAAAGGAATTAAATAAATAATAAATCTGTCATATTCTGTTAAAATGGCTATCAGTTATACATACAGTTGAATAAAAAAGAAAAGCCTGAGAAGTAATAATTGAGCAAATTAATGTGATGGAATGAATCAGAAAAATTGCCAGTATCATAACTGGCGTCACACAAATATATAGTGGATCAATCTGGAATACTGCCTGATCCTGGTCATCACACTTAAATAAGTATATTATACAGTTGCAAAGGGGCAACCAAATTATCAATGAATTGGAATCACTGCCCTGTGAGGAAAGGCTGCAATGTTTGCAGCAGTTTACCTTATAAAAAAGGCAAGCTGCGGAAACACTATGAGGGTGTATGAAACTATAGATGGTGTGAAGGAGATAGATGCAGTATGAGAACCTAAATAAGCCATTCCCTGAAGCCAAATAGTAGGAGATTTAAAGCTCAAAGCCCTGGGACTTTTTAATTAGCAGGGATTATGCCATCATCTGTCATCTCCTCCCAGGTTTTCCTGTTCCCTCTGAGCCTACCTGCAATCTTCACAGTAAATGGGAGAAAAATGGATTTTCCCAGGAACAGTATATTACTGTCATTTATCTCTGTTGTAAGGCAAAATAGTTGTGGGTGATTACAACTGGAATGGGCAATTAAGAGCCATCAGCTTTATAAAGGTCTGGTACTCATGTGTTGATATGGATTGATCTTGCTGCTTCCACTTTTGGACTCTTCTCATGGGGAGGTCTTCCTGCTGCTATGTTCATTGTGATCATAGTCGTGGCATATTCATGATCATCATCTACATTTCCAGATTTACTGCTAACATCACAATGAACACAGCAGCAGGAAGATCCTCACCATTCAGAGGAAGATCTGCAAACGTAGGAATGAAGAACCTCTGCCTCCACCCCTGATCTGCTGACTCGCAAATTCCAACACTGCCTGGTATGACATTACCTAGTTAAGAAGGCAGCAGGGAAAGCAACACCTTAGCAACATGTTCTTAGTTCTTTGCTTGGCCACTGGAGAGATAAATAGCCAAGATCAAATCCATGCAATAGTGCTATTGCTTTTTCCCCAGTTTGAGGTACAGGCTTCCTGCAACTCCAAGAGAATCAGTTCAAAGAATCTACAGTCCAATTAACATTACAGCCTACAGACAGTGCAAGCTTTCCAGGCAACCAGCAAAGGAGACCATGTGGTCAGGCAGCTCCAAAACAGCCTAAGGTTGCAACAACATTGACAACTACTCCCCAATTAGCATGGGTGAATTCAAAGTATTTTTCAATGATCACACAATGCAAGGGTCAATGTGAATCATCTTGGCCCTTTTGTGCTTCCAATTTGAATTCCCCCACCCTACCCTGCTGCTGGGGGCTTTGACTTTTTCAAAGCTGGAACAATTTGAGCAGTATTTCCTTTGTATTCTCGAAGGCTTTCACGGCCGGGATCCGATGGTTGTTGTAGGTTTTTCGGGCTGTTTGGCCGTGTTCTAGAAACACGGCCAAACACAGCCAAACAGTCTGAAAAACCTACAACAACCATCAGTATTTCCGTTGTTTGAGCATTTGTTTCATTCTATGGTGGCATTACTGTGGTTGGTGCTATGCTGACATATTAGAACTTCTGCATATGGTTCGAAGTACTGGTTTTAACCTATAAAATCCTGAATGTCCTGGGTCCAAGCTATCTCAGAGAATGTGTCTCCCATTATAAACTGGCTCGAGTATTAAGATAATCAGGAGAGACCTTTCTCTCGGTCCCACCACATTTACAGGTGGTGCAGATATATTTCAAGGATACAGGAGAGAGCCTTCTCTGTTGTTGCTCCCATACTTTGGAACTCCCTCTCACAGGAGGCCAGGTTGGCCCCATCCTTGCTGTCTTTCTGCAAGCAGGGCAAATACCTTTCTCTTCAGGCAAGCTTTCCCTCAGTGACTGGCTACATGAGTGTGACTTTTAGATGGATTGTTATGCACTTCTGCTCTGACTGGGTCTTTAGTACTACTTGTGTTTACCAATCTCTCAGATTGGTACTTGTTCGTTCCTTTTTAATATTTGTATACTTATAGTTATAGCTTTAATATTGTTTTTTGATTATGTAAGCTGCCTTTTTATACTCACTGTTCTTAGCTTTGAGTCCTTTGTAAGGAGAAAGGCAGGGTAAAAATATTTTAAGCAATTAATAAATAATATAAATACTAAGCTGGAGTGTGATGTTTTGGGACAGCAGGAACACGCACCCTGCAATCTTTCTTCCTAGTCATCCTGAAGCAGGGGGTGGGGATAAGAAACAATAGAGCTGGAGATCACCAGGTGAGCAGTGTCAAAGGAAGGGGGGCTGTGGGCACATGTCAAATCACATCAGATTGAGGGCTAGTGTAGACTGAAACAATCCAGAGCATTCATGTGATCACCTAAACCATAAAAGAGATTGAGAATGAAGCTGAAACAAAGCTCTGATTTGGCTTGCCAGTATAGTTGCACCCTAAGCTACCTAAGTGTTCCATGGTTTAGTTCACAGAAGATGAAGAAGCTCTTGGCCAGAGAGACAACCATAAGCAGAGATATATGTGTTTTATACCCCCCAAAAATGCCCATCTCCATCCTGAAGTGATATGCTTGTGGGCCAACCAAAAAGATACAAAAATGCATGCAAAAGCTGATAAAAATGCACACACTTTTGAGAGCATACTCTTTTCATTAGTTAGTAGTTTTAGCTTCCCCACAGTGAATGCCATGCTGCGTCCATCCTGTTTGGGTACATAAATACTTTAGCTAATGGAAAACAAAGAGCCACCAGACTGTCTGGATGCAGTTTAGATTCCCCCAGAGGAGGGGGAGCATACATTGCAATAATGCAGCAGAAATAGCTGCTGGCGACTTCTGTCTGCAGAGATTAGCAAAAATGGGCGGGCATTCACTAGAAAAAAGGAACAAAAAGGAATGTCAAAGTATTTACTGTGTTTACTGCCATTTCAACCTAAACTTGTCCCCGCCTTGTGTTTGTTTCCATATACAAAATTGGCAGAAGACATTTTGCTGCCTAAAGCAGAAGAAAATATGTCACCTCTCCTCATGCCACATCCCAGCTGACTGCTTGGATCTGATTTCTCTACTGTTGATAAGGTAGCATCCTCAGCCATGCCTCTAGAAACTAGTTTAAGGGATCCAAAGAGATAATATGGCACATGGAGGTCTATTTCCCATCAAAAGGGGGCAGACAGGTGTGGGGGGACAGAGAAAGTGCAAAAAAAGTGACTTTTTCTAAGCTCTGGTTCAGTGGGGAGAGAGACTGGAACAGACAGTGGAACGTTAGGAGTGCATTTCTTTCACAAATGGAATGCTTTTCGATCATGCTCAGGAGATTTTAAAACCTCGTTGGCCCTAGGAAATGACATGTACACAGAGGCCTACCTCTGAAGTGTCTGTTTTGGAGTGAGTGGCGTTTCTGTTTGTTGTCATCGTTGTCAGGGCTAAGGGGATGCATCATGTCTGTTTCCCCACATTTAGGGAAGGAAGCACTGATAATACACAATTCTGTCCTTCCTTAGCTGTGGCACGCCTTTCCACTCAAGCCCCTTCCCTGCAGCCCATTGCAAGAATGTGTGTGTGGGGGGGTACTTTTTATTTAAGAGGATTTCTAACACAATGGTGTCAGGGTAAGGCAGGGCCATTTGGTGTGAAGAGAGCTGTTCATGCGTGGTGATGGTCTATTTGGCTGGACAGAAAAAGCACAGCCCCGAACAACTAGATTGGAAGCCCCTGTGACAACGTTATTTCTTCTTGATCTGTTTGTCTAGAAATCAGCTTTTTGTTTTCTTCCTGCTGCTATGGTGGATATAGCAAACGTATAGGCTAGCCACTCATACTAAGTCTGAAACACCAATGTATGTAGTTCCCTACAAAGAAATAAGTGCTAGATTACTTTAACAATCTTGGCTGGTTTATATATTTTAGTATCTTGAACTTCCACTGGTTTCTCAAAAAGATAACCATAATAGATCGAGCAGGGTGTTATCATGATTAGAGAGCTTTGTGAGGTCCATATTGAGAGCCTGAGCTTTGCTCCACTGCTATGGCCATGAAAAAAAAGTGAAGCCTAATTCAGCAAACACTTCCTCTTATCAAGATATCATTTTTGTTCTTGAAGGTTTTATAACCGAGTTTATATAACTATCCATCTTTTGTTATTTTAATCATGGTCACACATTCCTGAAGAACTTTGTAAGGTTACTAACTTTTAAAGTTCTTAAAAAGCAAGTCACTCCAATAAAAGATTTTGCCCATGTCGCTGTGTATATATTGTGTAATCTTTTGTCCCCTCTTCGAATTCTGAGTACCAGTGGAAGGCTTGCTTGCTTGCTTTATTTGTTTGTTTGTTTGTTTGTTTGTTTGTTTTGTTTGTTTAACAAATTATCTGTATTGTACATTGCTGACAGATTTTTTTGTGGTCAACTTGATGGTGATGATTCCTGTGGCAGTTAGTTTAGTGGCTTGAATCTCTTACAGGTTCTGTTTAACAATTGGCTACTTTTTTCCTGATCAGAGGGCAGTGCCTGTACTGTGAGAAAGCTTAGAGAAGGAGTAGGGCCTTAGAAGAAAAGGAGTATGAACCTAAAAAAGGGAAGCAGGTTTAGTGACACCAGGATGGGTTGGGAAAGGACAAACAGAATTTAGGAATTTCCAAAGACGTAGCTGTGTTAGTTGCATGACCCCACCACCATATAGACAACATGGTATGAGCATGTCTATGTGTCTGAAGAAGCAGCTTTTCCTCCAGAAAAGCTCACATTGAAACAAATCTGTTAAAAGTGCTGGAATATTCAACCTTCTTCCTCCCCTTTTCCCCTCTAATTTTGCCAATTTAGACTTATCCACCAAGAAGAGAATGTCAGAGGGATATGTTTGAACTGGAAGAGAAGAATGAGTGACAGCAAGAATCACACTCTACTCTGAAATAACAAGCTATATGTTTGGGTATATGTCTCAGATATAAACTAATGCCACAAGAGGGTGCCATATTCTCATGTTAGTATTTTTTAAATCTGATATAGCAATATTTGGATTCTGAGCAACATGCATATTCCCTATTCATCCCGTCCTAAAATATCCTACATTGCTGGCATGAAACCCCATATCTCAAACTATTTTTTTTTAAAAAAGGTACGTATCTGTCTTCGGACATTACTTAAACTCAGATGTTGGAACTACAACATCTGGTTAGGATGAGCTTTGGATTTATCCATCACCCACCCATCCCACCTCCTCATACTCTGCAATGCCCAGCCTGAAGACAAGTCCTGCTGGACTGGAAAATTGGCCTGTTCTTATCATTGTAGAAGTCTAATGAAGGAATCACCCACCCTTGCAAGGACCCACCCTTGTGAGATTTTGTGCAAGGCCCACACAGCCCTTTTTTGGTTGCTTGGTAGTGGTGGTTGTCTTATTTTTCAGGCTTCTTTAGGTGACTTCTAAACTATCCTCTTTGGGTGTGTTTTTTAAGTATTATCTTAAGGACACAAGCAGGTGATAATATATAACACATCTTTCCTTCCTCATCCAACCACAAGAAACGTTAGGATCTCAATCTCTCTCTCTCATTCTCTCTCTCTCTCACACACACACACACACAGAGAGAGAGAGAGAGTGTGTTTGGTTATACCCTCTCAGAAAGGTATGTGTGTTTAGTGGCATCTATGATGAATAACCCCGAGGAGAATTTCCTATTTCAGAGCTTGACACACTCAAAGAAATTGTAATATGTTGCTCCATGTGTGTCCTCTTCTTTAGAGTTACAGTGATGGTAGAAGTACATTAATATGACAGTCTTCATGCCCCAATCTGCCTCAGCAAACGCTTCAGTTGTGGGCTCTCTCTTCTGCAAATATCTTCTTTGTTGCTGTTCTTGCTGCAGCTGCTGTTGTAACTATTCCTTTCCTGGCATTCTCAATACTGCATTTTAACAGGGAAATCTACCCCCATAATCTCTGCTATAATTCTGCAGGGGGATGCGCCTGTCACTTCAAATACTGGATCTGTTTAACCAGGGAGACAAAACAGAGGGGAAATGGGGAGGGGACTGATACAGCCTTCATTCCACCTTCCACATCTCTGTCTCAAGAAAAGTCTATTTGTAGTCTGGGCTCCAGTCAGTCTTAGTAGAGGCACATTGTGAATGTGAAGAGGTTTCCTCTTCTACCCTACCCCATCTTTGAGCATATACTAAGAGATTGGAAAGTTACTTTTTAGAAATAATTCACTCTTGTTATTCTCATAGTGTTTGAAAAGTAACCCACTACTATTAATCATGACTATTTTGAGAAAGTAATTCAGTATGTTACTTGTATTGATTGCTTTCTCTTCTTCCTTTTTTTTTTAAAGCAGAATTAATAAGAGAATGACATACAGCTTGAAAAATTCCTGTCAAAGGCCTCAAAATGTTCTTTGAAAGTAACCTGTGAAAGTGCCTAGAAAGTTTCTGGTTACACCAATCAAGTAACGTTCCCACTCATTATGTTACTTTTGGATTGTAACTTGGTTATATGCTCATCACCCAAACAATGAGTACTTACAGGAACCATGTTATTTATTACTTTCAAGCTCTGTATGAACTACAGTTGCATGAGCAGGGAACGTAAAGGGCCATTGCAGGAATGAAAATTCCATGTGCCTCCCCCTGTGCAAGTAGATGGGCTTAAGGAGGGTCACAGCTCAAGCGTTTAAGAAAGTCTGCTCAGGGGTGCTGAGCATTGTGTGTGCGCTATGTGCCATCAAGTTGCTTGCAGTTTATGGTGCCCCTATGAATGTGTGACCTCCAAAAGGTCCTATCATTAAACAGTCCTGTTCAGGCCTTACAGACTAAAGGTCATGGCATCCATTATTGAGTCAATCCATCTCACAGTTAGGTCTTCTTCTTTCCTGCTACCTTCTACTTTTCCTAACATATGTTGTCTTGTCCAGTCAGTCATATCTTCTGTCTCAGCATAAGACAGCTGTTTGTGCAAACTGTGATGGAGGTGGATAAATTATTGAAGGGTAGCTATTGAGCCACAACAGTACTAGAAGATGGTGTTGGGAGAGGGTATTTCATAGATGACAGCAGTAACACCCAAGCTAATGTCTTTTAGTGCACATATTTCCCTGAGATTCTGGAGAATCATTAAACAGTGTAAAGCTAGAGGAAGCAATGGGTCTGCCTGACTCAATATAAGGCATGGGAATATGTGAATACACCTAGCACCTATGTGTACCCATGCAGGCAAGAAGCGGGAATGGGGAGAACAGGAGTCTATTGAGCTACACACTCTAGAGGGCTATGCACATAGTGGCTCTACCTAGTCCAGAGTTCTGCAAACTGGCAACCTCTGGATGCTTTGGACTACTATGCCCCTTATCCCCCACCAGTTTAGCCAACTGCCGGGCTGTTTGGGGATTATGGGAGTGACAATCCAGTACAGCTGTAGATTACCAATTTAGAGCAAGCGGTCTTTGTCACTGGCTGAAATTGTTGCAAAGACTATGGTGCTTTTCCTCTCCTTCTTCTTTCTCTCCTCTCTTCCTCCTGCTCCTCCAATTCTGGGACTTACAAAAAACGTCATGGGGGCCTGAATTCTTCACCAGATTCAGGACTCCACGTGTTAGGACTCCTCCTAACTTGGTTCTTGAGAGAAGTGTGTGTGATAATCAGCTGGCTTTTGAGTTCTCGCTGTTTTCAGGTGCTGACAGAATTAAGTAACTATGTATCCCTTATTGTGAATCTTGGGGTGAAAGTGACTTCCACTTTTTCTTTACCAGAATGTTTGTTCCCAGATTCAGGCTAACTCCCCTCTGGGGAGGACATCCGTAGGGACAGTTCCTGTTTCCCTGCCCTCCCAGGCACTTGCCTTCCTGAGCCTGATATGATTGTTTCTCTGGGCACAGTGTAAAATATGCCAGCAAGGAACGGAAGCCTCTCATGCTTCAGCAATTCATTTTAAAGAAAGGGTTCTCGGACTTGGAAGCAGTTGAGCCTGTACTTTTCTCTTCCTGATATGGGATCCCAGCCATTCATACGCAATTAATCTCCATCTCAGCAGAACTGGCCAGACAGTCTCTGAATCATGGAAGAGGCCTTTCCGTGGGAATACAACAAGCTGCAGATTTTTGAAAGGGTGTCAGTAAAACTGCCCTTGACTTTTGCAGTGGTAGCCTCGTGTTGCCCATACTTGGAGGTGCTGACCACAGTGTTAACAACCCTGCTGACTGGAAAGCACAAGGGGTCTTGTATATGAGATTTCAGATGTGTGTGACTAAGCTGGGCATGCATTCACAAACAAGAGCAAATTTGAGTAACTTCTCATCTCCTACTGTGACAAACTAAGACTCATCAGATAGTCTAAGAATAGTCAGCCACTGTGAGGACAGGCAATCACACTGCAATGTAGCTTATTCTAACCAGTGCCTTCTGGATGAGTTGGACAGTAACCCCCATCAAGTCTTTTTCTCATTTACATATGGAGAAGCACCCAGTTCATTTCAGAACAATTCTTCCATGTACTTCAAATCCCGCTCTAGCAGTAACTTACAGACACTACAAGAAGGGCATCATTAGAACAAGGAATTCCTTAAGTGCCAAAAGATGTGTGGTTGTCATAGTACACATTTTCTCACTTCTCTGGTTTGCAAATTAGCTTCCTTCTTTGTGTTTGGTCACCAGAAGGTAAACAGGGGCTTCATTTGCAAACCTGAATGCATAAGTATGAAGTTTCTAATGATATAGTATCTGTATCATTTGACCTTATGCGTGGGACTGTAGCTCAGTGGCAGAGCACATACTTTCCATGCAGGTCCTAGGCTTAGTCCTCAGCATCTCAAGGAAAGACTCCTGTTTGAAACTGTAGAGAGAATTTGCTAGTTATTTTAGATGGATCAACCATTTATATTGGTATCCCATGTTTTTTTTAAAGTCACACCACTGTTTCTTCCTATAAACAGAGGTGGGAAATACATGGTTCTCCAGATGTTGAATGGGAACATCCAAGCATGTTAACTTCACTGAAGGGGGGGAAACACCCAGACCATTATGAAAACATAGTGAACAAAGTTAAAGGTGCCAGATCCTGCTCCAGATGGGTCTCAGTTTCTCTTAGGTCAATCCCTCCAAGCTAGTATAGTTCAAATACATTGAACTACAGCTTTCATTGACCCCAGGTGGCATGCCCATTAACTACTCTAATCTGGTGCTTGCTAAAACTTGGACTTCAACCTCCAGTCACTCTCCAACAACATGCTAGCTAGGGTTAATGGGGACTAAAGTCCAACACAGGGCTAGTTCATGTGGAAATGTGCTTATAACAAGCAGTGTTTATAACAGATTTTTTTCACTCCCATGATCATTTACTGGCTCTCTCCATGAAAGACAAGACAGCATAAGTAATATATCTTTTTTCAAAAGGAATGTTAGGCGGGCTCCAGAGTGTTTGCATGATACAAAGTCATTGGTGCTGTTTTGCATGCCATTCTGTTGCATTGGCATCGAGTCCTGGATAAGGCTTATCCTCACATCCTCACAAGGGTGATGAATACTTTGTCCATGCCATCAGAATAGACAGAAGTTATGCAGAAAGTCTCCACCAAGGTGTTGCTATGTGGAAAGACTCTGTGAGCCACTAATCCCCAAAGATCAACACCTTGCAGTTCAGTTGTTGTTATCACAGAAACCCTCATTCCAACTCTCAAAGCACCAATCACTTCTCAGGTGGTGGACTGGAGAGGAGAGAAGCTTGCTATAAATAGTTCTTACCTCTTTCTTTAGTAGGAATATGCTTCTTTTCTCTCCTAGGGCCCCTTTCTGCATTGCTATTTGAAGCTGAGGAATATTACTTGATTTTCAGCTATTATCCCTTCCTGTCCTAGAGACTGCAGTCCTGTGCACACTTAACTAGGAGTAAGCCGTATTGAATAAAACCCCAACTTACTCTGTCCCTGTCTTTCCTCCTTCTCTCTCTCCTCTCAGCAACAGGAAAACCCTCCAGATAAGTCTACCAGAGTATCCTCAGAGAGGCTGTGGCCTCTGGCACAAGTGGGCCTTCTAAGACTGGACCTCAGAGTATCCTCCCTGATATGATGTTCAGCACTGGGTGGAATTATTAGCAGTGTAGGCAGCCTAAAATTAGCAACAGCAGTAGCAGAGAAAGCAGTGCTGGAGGCTGGCCATTTTGGTGGGAAAATGCCAGCATTTTCAGCAGGGAAATCAGTGGCACATTGGGTGGGAAGATCCATGACTGCAGTGATAAGTTTGAACACATGTGGCCCATGGATTGTACAGCTCAATCTTAAATGGTATGATATCCCCTCCTATAGGTTTTTGATCTGTCCCCAGTATTTAGCTGAAGAGGACCATCAGAGCAACCAACAGTGTTTGAGCTGCAGTCGGAGGAAAATAATGAGATAGATTTGTTTCTGGAATCAACTACAAACCCCTGAATCTCCTTGAATTATTCAGCTTGCTCTGTCATTTGTTTTCTTTACCTTTTCTGTTTGCTTTGTTGTTGTGTTTTTGACATCCATATTTGATTTTTTTAAAAATTTATCCTTTTAAGGATGACAAGGTCATAATGACCCCTGTCGGTCAGCCACTGCACTCCAGCCAGGGACCCAAAGCCATCACCTGGCCAACTCCACCAACAACGAGGGTTGTAGAAGGTTTGCAAGGGACAGTGGCTGTTCTACATAAGACTGGCAGAGATGCAAGAACACAGACAGAGAAGCTAGGGCGATACTGCCAGTTACAGGAGTTGGAGGAGGAGCCTAGGAAATGTGGCAGGAAATAATTTACCCCTGGGGAATGAAGGATATAAAGAGGGCTCTACCGACAGAGAGGGTAGAAGACAGGAGGACTGAGACAGAGGAAGATAGGCAGGGTGCAGGAAAAGAGGAGGAGAAAGAAAAAGATCCACAGGAGGAAGAGGAGGTATAAGTACAAGAAACAGGGGGACAAGAAGAGACTCTAACATCTGCAGAACTGAAGGAAACCCCAGAGATAGAGGGGGAAGAAAAGAAAAGAGAGGTGAACATAACCGAACCAACTGTCCAATCCAACCTGAGGGAGACTGTGGGTCTGCAGTTGTGGTAGAAGAGGAATGGGAAGATGCCCGGGGGAGAATGGTCCAATAATCACTGGGCAGAAGAGTTCCCAGAGGAAGAGATCCCAGGCAAGTGGGACTATAAACACAAGGAATATCCATGGTGAGGGGTTTAGGTGCAGTTTCGGGTACCCAAAGGGGAAGCCTCCAAGTTTGAAAGTAAGCTGCCTCCAAAGCCATTGTACTGGGGAGAAAGGGAGAGGAGGAAAGTGAAGAAGTTGGAAGGACCTGTTTCAACCCAAGATAGAAACTGGTGTGAAAAGAGGAATCATAACCACCCACCATGTGGAGGGAGAGAGAAAGGCCGAGCCTTTGAAGAAGGGGTATCATCATACTTGCCCTCAGTGTGGGCATATTGGCCCTCCTTATGATGGATAAATGTAACTGACCAGAGTTCTAGCTGAAAGGCTGAACCAACAGAAAGGACTGAGAACCCAATGAAGGGAACTGGGTCCTGTACCATCTCAGTGAAGGAAACCAGATACCAGCCTAAGGTGGACAAAGACTTGGATCCTCCAGTAAGGCCAGGAGTGCTTGCTGGACTGATCAGAGTTGGATATCCTTTTTTCCCTTCCAGGTTTCAGTAAACCCTGTTGAATTTTGTCTGCTAGAGATGGGCATGAACCATCAGTTCAGCAGTTCGTGCGGGTTCATTTTTCAGCCAAACAGGTGTTCAGTACTTCCCAGCACTGCCTCCTCTGGTGGGTGCCCACTCAGAGGCTGCACCACAGATTCCCTGCCCCACCTCTTTCAGGTGCTGCCTCTGAGTGGGTGATCGCTGGAGGTGGTGGGGCTTGGAAACACTGAACACTGGTTCAGCCAAAAAATGAACAGCCACAAACTGCTGAACCGGTGGTTTGTGCCCATCTCTAGTCACAATCCTTTTCCTGTTTTTTTGTTTTTTGATTCATATTATTAGGTTGTATTAGGTATCTGGCTGCAAAGCCAGAGGTTGGCAGTTCAATTCCCCCCCCCCCCCCCCGGGTGTCCTCTGGGAGAAAAACCAGCCTGTGTAACCTTGAGCAAGCTGCACAGCCCCTGAGCAGAGAAGAAGAGAAGGGTAAACCAGTTCTGAGTATTCCATATTTACCACACCCTGGAAAAGGTTACCCTAAGTCAGAACTGACTTGACAACACATAATTATTCACTGTATCATTTCAATGCAATAGCATAAGCCTCCTTGAATTATCTTTGTTAGACTGGATAGATGGGGTAAAAGAGGCAGGCAAGCAGACAGTATTAGCTTTAGATATTTTCACTCTGTAAATAAATGGCAATCATGACAGCCCTTCTCTGCTTTTTTCTCTCAAATAATTTGTCAAGATGACATTTAGAGATAGGAAATGGTGCCCTGTTTTAAATCTATTAAGTTAATTTTGTGCTTTCAAGTCAATTCTGACATATCTATTACACAGAAAAAACAGTAAACCAAAATGTGGAGGCTGGTTTGCATAATTATTTCAGAACCACTGGCCAGGCTGGCTGGGGGGTTCTGGGATCTGTATTCCAAAAAGTAATATTTCCAAGTTTTTGATAGCTTTTATATGTTATTGTTAATATGCTGTCAATTTGTCTGTGGGCCATTGTTTGATTTTCATTTTTCTGGCATATTCTTGTTAGAAATATCTTTCTTGGATGCACATCTTAATGTGGTGAAAGAGTTTGAGTGTGTCAATGAAACTGAGAGCAATGCTGTCAGGAGGTCAGACTTCATTACCAACGTGGACTCCTAGCAGGGTCACCCAAGGCAGAATGACCATAGCCAACGTTCCCTCTAAGCTGTGTATGTGCAGAACTCCATCACCAGTGCTGCACAGCACATATAACTGGAACAAGGAAAAGGAGAAGTAATGAATCCAGGTAACTCTAAAGCAATAAACTGAACATATAAACATTGCAGTTCTTGGTGTCAATGAACTAAAGTGGACTGAAACAGGATATTTTTAGTCAGCCAGCTACAAAATTTTCTCTTCTGGAAATGACAAACTCAAAAGAAATAGGGTAGCTCTAATACTGAGGCAAGATGTAACATGGACAGTTAGGGGCTATAATGCAAGATCTGACTGAATAATATCAATCAGACTCTGTGGAAAGCCTATCAACATAACACTCATTCAAGTCTACGCGCCAACTGTGCTTTTGCTGAAATAGATGAAACTGAAAACTTTTATGCAAGCATGCAGAGGAAATTAGTCTGTTCCAGAAGTTCCAAGAAATTAAAGGGACATTTAAGCCTCGATTAGGAATGCTGAATGACCAACAGGGAAACACATTTTCTGACCAAGATCAAAAAAGAGAAGGAGGAAATAGTATACTGAAGATAGAAGATATAAAAGGATGACAGATTCCTTTGAAGAAGAATCCTGTGATAAAGAACCTGCAGTTCTAGAAAGTAACGTGAAATATGATTTCAAAGTACTGGGAAGAAATAAATCATCAGGGGTCAATGGGATAGTGATAGAACTAGTTCAAGCCACAGAGACAGAATCTGTCAAAATCATAACAAGAATATGCCAACAAATATGGAAAATAGAACAATGGGCCACAGACTGCAAATGTTCATTATACAATCCAGTTCCCAAGAAAGGAAATGCCAAGGACTGCAATAACAATAGGACTGTTGGTCTAATTTCCCAACTTTTATACAGAGAGATGCAAAATAGTAAATGATTGTAGTTAAAACAGATCTAAAATGTATCTCATGCTCACAGACAATTCTGTCCAGGTGATATATGTGCCTGTTGGATCGGCTGTTGGGCCCTTCTCATGGCCATTTTTCTTTAATCCAGACTTGGACTGGACATAGTTCTTCAAATGGTGGTATCTTTTAAGAGAAAAGTGCTCGGCAGCCCTTAAAATAGAAAGTAGAACCTGGAAAGAAGAATGGTGAGTTCTTAGAAGGAAATAACTAAAGAACAAAAGACATTAGCATCAAGAATTACAAAAGTGAGGGAATATGAATCTGGCAGAAGGCATCACAGCTCAGATCTCTAAGTGCCTACTGAGTCCCTAGTGGCCCAACCCTGTGAATGCAGCAGGTCTGACCATGTGCTGGCTCACAGAGATAACATTGTGTATGGAAATTGGCACAAATTTTGGAAGTCCTTTTACAGAGACCCGCTGCTTACAAGCCACAGTTCAGTTTATCTGCTCAGATGCCTTGTGTCTCCATAGATGTTCCATAACAATTTTGCACCACACCCTGAGAGTTTATTGCATCATTACCCTTTGCTTTTCATCTGCCATCATCCTGCTCCAAGGCAGGCTTTCCTTCATAAGCACCAGAAGCTTCGAACACTTTAAAAAGCTTGTATCTCACAGCCTCATGTTGTGAATTTATTGATAAAAAAACATGTAGTCCTATATACTCGGGGATGAAAATCAAGATGTACTACTCGATAGTGAAAACTCCCCAAAGAATTTCTCGTTATCGTTCTTGTCTACCAGTTTACAGTCACAATACACTAAGATCACATACAACATGGATTAGATCCTTGTGCTCTGAGTAATGATATTTAACTACTGGTTTACTACCCTGCAATATTTTTTTTCTGGTGTTGTCCTGTTAGATCATACATTCAAAATCTTCAGTCAGCAGACGTTAAGGAACAAGAAACGAACAAAAAATGAGAGTTATGTGATCTACTTCTTAAATAACATGGCTACCTTCAAAGATCGTGGAGGATGTGGCCAGTGTTTAAAAAGATGTTACAAAAGATTTTCAACTTCCAGTATGATCAGCATTTGGATACAGAATTGTGGAGGAGAGTGTCATCTCAATCTTGAACAAAACAAAAGGAGGGGAGGGGAAGAGCCTTTCATGTGGGCTGGCAAAATTGTCTGCTTCACCTCATCTCCCTTTTCTACAGCCTGCTAGAATGATAGCTGATGATGACAGCTGAGGGATAGGGGAGCCTTCAAGGAGCTGGAATTTTTATCAGACTTTTGCAGGTAAAATGATCAGTGATGTGTTGCCCTCAGTCAAGGCCCCTTTAAGACTTGACAGAAGACTGTTGACAGTCTGTACCATCCAGGGCTATGAGCTCATCTACAGGACAGTTACATCAGTTATGGCTTCATCCTGTGGTATCCTGAGATCTGTAGTCTGATAAGGCATGTCCAGGCTCGCTGGATAGGTCAGTGGTTTAGGTAACTGGATGTGGATCCAGAGGTTCCCTATCATGCCTCCTCCAAGTAGAGGCAGCCTTGGGCAAGCTGCACAGGCCCAGAATCCCCCTAGAAGAAGGGAATGGCAAACCACTTCTGAGTATTCGCTACCTGGAAAACCCTGAAAAGGGTCACCATAAGTCAGAATTGACTTGATGGAACATCATTATTAAGGCACTTCCAGTTCTCTGTTGTAGTTCAGGAGAGTGCACTAGCACCCTCTAGCAAAGAATTTCAAGTATCTCACCAAACTACAAATCCCATGATTCCACAAGATGGGGCCATGACAGCTAACATTCTATGAAAGAGCTGTAGCTGTACAGTTTATGATTCACTCAATGACAGCTAAAATTGACCCAGAAGGCATAGGTTATGGGTGGGGATATCTACTCTTTCTTAATTCTATCAGCCAGGAAGAGGATTGAGTCAGGTATATTTACATTAATTAATTAAATAGGAAGTATATATTTCATACTATTTCTTAGTTACATGTTTATATTTTGTCTTTCTGCTAATGAACTCAAGGTGGCATACAGTACATGCCTGTCCTCCACACTTTATCCTCAAAACAACCCTCTCGGGTTTTTCAGGCTAAGAGAACAAGGCTGGTTCAAGGTCAATCAGAGGACTTCATTGCTCATTGATGACTGGAACCTGGATATCCCAGGACCCAGGCCCTAACCACTACACTACACTGGCTCTCCTTAGTCACTTTTTGCTTCTATCCTCTTTCACCATCTAGACTTGACCACACTAGGAACTCTGTTGGCTTAAATCAGGGTGCACAGCCCATGGACTGCAGTACTCTCTGCAAGTTCTGTTGTCCAGCCACCTGGACTACAACCTGCCATTCATGGGGGAAAAATACGTTCTGCATTGCCACTGTGGCCAGGAAGAGTACTGGGATCACTGCTTTGTTACTGGCCGTGGTGGCAGTAAAGCAATTTTCAAAGTAAGATCACTGAAGCAGGGAGGCTTTGGAGTTCTTCCTCCCCCAGTAAGGCCCAAGCAACTGGGTCCACATCTTTAACACTCCAAATGATGGCATTAAGGCAGTAACCAGGGACCCCAAAGCATTGCAGAAGCTTTGGGTTTAATTAGACCTTAAGGAAAATGTGTATTTCTTCTGATTAAGTAATTTTCCATTTTATAACAGCTTTCACTCAGAGACATGCTTTAGCACTCATATTTGCAAATTAAGCTCATATGTACCTTCCATGGACTAAACCATAAAACGAATCACGCTAAATACAGAATTCTTTGTGGAGCAAAATTGCAACAGACATCTCTCACCATCCAAGAGGTAATCTTTTCTACAAAAAAAATGTGCTAAATTTATTTATTTCAACCTTCAGTAGGAGAGAAAGAATGTGAGTATGCATATCTGAGTGGAGATATGTGTGTGTATGGCTATCAATGTACCAGCTGATACCACATTGTGGTCCTTGGGCCTAAAAATATTAAGCACCTCTGTCCTAAATCTATGCAGACAAGAAAACATTCCCTTAATTTTTGTCAAATATCTGGAGCTCAGAAGTGTTAAGATCCCTTGAATGCATTGTTCTTATTGCCTATTGCGTCAAGAAAAATCTGAACAGGTTTCATATTCTATTTTGATGCCAAACAGCTGAAGAGAGACTGAATTCTATGCTCTATACAAGAAACTGCTTTCCCTTTTACAAACACCCTAAAAGCAGCTTTACCTTGGACCCCCAGCAAATGTGCTATCATGTATCCTATTGGGCTCATGCAACTTGATACACCACCTATATCTGGGAGAGTGATTAACAACTGAGCATATTTAGTGCTATCTCCTTTGATGGCCCTGGTGCATTTTTGGAATGACATACGATGCACAAAGGCTTACAGACCCCTTTGATCAGTTCCTGAACAGTTATTAACCATGTGCTCTCTATGCTAATCCAGCCATTTATTTCTATCTAAACTTCCATTCCAAATTAACTTAGTTGCTTTCTCTGCAAACCCAGTCATTCCAGCTGTATAACATCAGTTATGCTATAGTTTTGATGTGAATTAAGAAGCAATATTTGCAATAGAACCTTATGTATATTAAATCAAAGTTTGACAATGGATTTTAAAGGAGTGGTAATAATAAATGTTGCAACTCCTCTGAGCAGAAGTGGCAAGAACAGAAAAGGTAGAATAGAAAGGTCTTTAAATGAGAAATGCAAAGGGTGCAGAATTTCAAACTGATAGCAATGATGTTAGGAAGCCTAGTACATCTGTCAAAGCAAAGATGGGAAATGTGCCCCCATTGGCTGCATGTTGTCCACAAAGGCTCCACTGTGGGCCCAAGCATCCTCCAATCCTCCGCAGCCCCTACATACAAATATTTACAAATTCCCTTCTCCTCAAAAGGCCCTTCAGATCCTCAAAGGGCATGGGATGACTTTCATTATATTGTTCCCCAACAGCCAGCTTTAGAAGTTGCTTGTATCTGTATTATAGTCTTATAGGTATCTTATACTCCCTACACTTAGCAAAGTGTGATTTGAAGTTCTTATACAGTAAATGCACTAAGATTTGGAGAGGCAAGGGATAGCATGTATGGGGAAAAGGAAAATGGAAAATAATGAAGTCAAACCTTTCTCAGTACTTCCAAACAGTATGTCTGCAACCAGGATCCCACTAGAAGTTTTCAGCCTTCTTTTTTAAAAAAGTGAGGTTTATGGTCCAGTGAGAGCTGGACCATAAAGGAGGCTGACCGCCAAAGAATTGATGCTTTTGAATTGTGGTGCTGGAGGAGGCTCTTGAGAGTCCCCTGGACTGCAAGGAGAACAAACCTATCAATTCTGAAGGAAATCAACCCTGAGTGCTCACTGGAAGGACAGATCCTGAAGCTGAGGCTCCAATACTTTGGCCATCTCATGAGAAGAGAAGACTCCCTGGAAAAGACCCTGATGTTGGGAAAGTGTGAAGGCAAGAGGAGAAGGGGACAACAGAGGACGAGATGGTTGGACAGTGTCACCGAAGCTACCAACATGAATTTGACCCAACTCCGGGAGGCAGTGGTAGATAGGAGGACCTGGTGTGCTCTGGTTCATGGGGTCACAAAGAGTCGGACACGACTTAACGACTAAACAACAACAACAACAACAACAACAACAAAAGGAACAGCTGGACAATAAAACAAATTCCCAAGGGAACATGTTGACAACCATCAGCAAAAGTCCAGGAGAGGAGGCGGAGCTTCGTCGCGGTGCTGTCAGCAGCTTCTGGGAATAGCTCCCGGGAAAAGCTGGAACCGCCCGGTCTGGGGTCCCTCTGGGAATGAGGGATCGAAGGGGAGACCAGGAGTTGGTGAGCCCCAGAAGGAAGAAGTTTGGGCAGCAACCTGATTTTTCTTCCCTCTGAAAATTCACCCGAGCACAGATCGGAGACGGGAGCCATCTTGGCAGAATAGCTGTGAGTAACTCCACCCCCACCCTCCGAGGAGAGGAGAACAAGAAATACGGCTGAAAATATACAATAACAAAGTAAGTGGAAGCCTTTGACTTATGAATAACCTCATTAAGATGAAAAAGAAATTAGAGTGAAAATACCTGACCGAAAGAAGATAAGGAGCGGTGAGTCTTGCTTGCCAGCCTGCTCTTTCAAAACGAACTGACTCTTAAACAGCAGGCTGGCTCAAGGTCGAATAGAGAGACAGTGAGACGGAAAAATCTTGTGTTTCTGGAAAAAATCCCAGAGAAAATACCACTGGATAGGCTTCAAGGGACTGAAATTCTGTGAATGCTGTTTAGCCTGGATCTTTTTCCCTAGACTGTGTGGGACTCTGATAACGAAATCTTGCTGAGTTTTCGGAGAAGGAGGAAATTAGGAAGACGACGCAATCGGCTAGAATGAGGAGCTAGGAAAATTAGGACTGGAGTTTGACGAATGGGACTTTGATAACAGAACCTTGCTGGGCTTTAGAAGGAGGAATAAACTTTTGGAAGCAAGAAAACGGACTGTGAATTATTAGCGAGACGAACGCAACTGAATAGACTGAGGAGCTAGGAAAACCAGGACTGGAGTTTGACGGATTATAACGATATCTATTGGAGAGACTGACTTCCTGTGTCTGCTGTTTAGTCTGGACTTTTTCTGGGCTGGACTGTGTGGGACTCTGATAATACGGCCATGGTTGTAATTTAAATTGTTGGGCTAAAAGTGGATCTATATATTATAATACCTGGGTAAGGAGGGGAGGAAGTATCCAGGGGAGGTTTATGATGATGGGTTTGGTTTGTTGATAAAATAGTGGAAACTAAAGAGTATTATTTATAAAGATCATACTCATTGGAAAGATGGAAATGGCCCCCGAAAAATTTAAATATCAACTGTCGGGGACTTTGCCAGATAAAGAATGGCAGGTTACCATGCAAATGATAATAATAATAGGATTTCAGCAGGTAAATGAGCGTCTCAGCCAGATGGAAGATTTGATGAAAGAGAAATCATCAGATGTTAAGCAACAGTTAAAGGAAACTGTACTAACTCCAGAACTGTTTTTATTGAGTGCGATGCCAGGTAACATAGATGGGATCAAGAGTTACCCAGTGAGTTATTTAGCTACAACAGTCAGAAAATGTGATGTTAAAAATCGGATTACTGTCCTGGATTCATCCTCCTCTTCCAAAAACTGGAAGAAAACAGAGCCACGGAAACAAAAGAAGTATACGGAGAAAATATGGGAAGTGATTCAAATGGATACTTTTTCAGGCGTGCTGAATGTATGTCCAAGACAGAAGGAAATTGAAAGAGGAGATGTATTTTACAATTGGTCTCGGTTTCCTGATAGTGTTGGAGTAACTTAGATTTAAACTAAAACATAATTGTAAGTTGATAGCTAGAGGGTAATCAAACAGTTAAAAAAAGTAGAAAGTTGATTTTTTATTGAAAAATGAATAGATTGGATGCTTGTATACTTAATATGAATAGATTGGATGATTGTATATTCTGTGCTCTCCTATCCTTAAAACCCTTTTTCCATCCCTTCCACTTCCTTTTACCTTTTGTATTCCCTACCCTATTCCTAGTAGTTTAAAAATAAAATATTAATGAAAAAAAAAGCAAAAGTCCAGGAGTGAATAAAAAGACCAAGATGCTTTAAGTATACGGTTTAGTCCTTTGGTTTAGGATGATCAGATACCCCTCCAGAGAAAACCAGCCACCACCACCTCATTTCCTTTCCAGGCCAGGAGCCTCCAATTCCACCCCAACAGCTCTTGCATTCTCTGCAGTCCTAGTCAGGAGATTCCACTGAGGATGGATGGTATTTTATCAGAACTATTAGGAGGTGAACCAGCAAGTGATAAGGAAGTGTTAAAAGTCAACAGGGACATGCTGTTGATGAAGAATGAAGCTGGGCTTCTGCTCCCTTGGCAGTCTGACATTCCGTAGCTTGATGTGTTCTGAAGAAAGCTTTCTCAAAGAACGCAATTCGAACTTATCCCTTCAGGGATGGGTTGGCATTATTTAAATTAAAAAATCCAAAAAAAATCAAAGAATTAAATTTCCATGTGTGGTTGGGTGTAGTTGGTGTTCGCCAGAATCCTGTTACTTACACCCACAAGTGAAACTCTTAATATCACAATTTTCCAAGGTGAAATGCTTCTACTCAATAAGTAATCACTTGTTTTTCTTGTTACACAGGTATTGCATAACTTGGCATGTGAGAAGAACAAGCACTGACTTCTTAACTAGCAGCAATTTGCCACTGAAATTTACACCATTGGAGTTATGCTGGAATTAAGTATGTAATAGGATTCTGGCTGTCATTTTAAAGTGAAAGTACAGATATCAGGTAATTAGGCTAGCAGTGTGCAGCAAGCTAGTAAGGTGAGTTTAAGGCTATGAATTAGGAATAATCACTCAGGATGTTCATGGTAAGGTATAAGGAAACTATTACATTCACTGTTCTGGTATATACAGGATAAAACCTATACTTGAATACAGAAATGCTGAGAGTTGGCTTCTATGTCTTCAAGAATGTGAAAAACCAACATGGAGGCAGCCTCTTGGATTGTCTTCAACAGCAATTGTAAATGCAGAATAAAGCTCCAAATCTCTAACAGATTGTGTGTGCGTGCAAAACAGGGAGATGCCTCTTTCCTTTACCACATGATGCTTTCCCAAAGATTTAGTGTTTCAAACCTCGTCCTTGCAAAGGTCAATTAATGGAGTGGTGCCTGAAGGCATGTGTGATTCCCACATGAACTGGAACCAAAACTATACATCAATTCAATATATTCTGCCTGTACTCTTGTAGCAGCCCTGGGGGGACTTTTCAGAGTCAAGCAGGAAAATAGGTATTTTGGGCCATCTGTAGCTGCTGCTTCCATCTCTAAGAGATTTGTGGTCTAGTCCAGGGTGCAAGTCAGAGGCTGGGAATTGGTACTAACACATTTGTGGTATGCAAGACTTCCAGCAGGGCATTCCTTTCTCAACATCCAAAACTGACAGTTTGGCAGCCCTCTTTCACAGGTGGTTATTCTTTGGACATAATATGGGGTCCTTCAGAGTTCTTACCCCTTTTCTTTAACCTGGCACCCAGTTGCACTATCAGGACTAAATGGCTGGGTTCTGTTGCTTAGAGTAGTAAGTAGAGTAGGCCCATTGAATCAGTGGGGATTTGGTGAGTCAACTTTATTGCTGCTTGAAAAGATGTTTGAGTACTATAGGCTGACAGAAGGTCATTTTTGTCCTCTTTCTTCAGAGGACAAAATGCAATGAGTAGGATTTGACCAAATGGGAGAACAGCATTTCATCAAGCTATTTAAATGAAAGTTATTTTTATCACTTTTCCAAATGTTTGTTGGAAATCAAATGGGTCAAAGTGTCCTGCTACCTTCCTGCTAGCTCTCTGAAAGGCTCATGGAAATATTTTGCTATAGAGAAAATTCTTGGCCATTACTTTTTTTTTAAAGAACCAGATGATTTCAAAATGATAGCAATATGCATTAAAATGGTAGTCAGGGTAGATTTTACCTCCAAGAGTCAAGAAAAAGTAGCACCACATTACCTTCCCAGCCCATTGCAACCTATTTTTTTAGACTGACCATGTTGTCGTTCAGTTGTCTCAGCTCACAGCAAACAGATTTAAGCTCAAAAATAAAACACAGTATTGAGCCTGGATCACATTATTGACACATGATCAGAAACTTATAAAACCCTAAAAGGATATTGTTTGCACTCAAAAGCAGTCCAGGTGCAGAACCGTGATCTGGAGCAGCCAGAGCCAGACCAAGACATTTGACTGCTTGAGGTAAAAGCCAAGATGGTGTCATCATCTCTTTTTCTTTCTTTCTACAAATCACATATAGAAAGTAACTGCACTGGTAACTTAGTCTTATTAAAACACTGGTGAGGAGGTTGCATCCCCCACCTATGGCCAATGGCAGCAAACTAGTCAGGAACCCAGAACAACATATATGTGATACAATGATTGTCTTCCAACAGAGTGAACAGCTTGGATGTTCAGAAGCAACACCTGGACACTGCCATCTCTGTCACTTGTATTTTCTTCCTGTGGCTGTCACCTCACTCTGTCTAATGACAAGGCCAGCCTCGGATGCAGTCAAAAGAACTAGAGCTTCTTAAGGGATTCACATGTAACTATGGCACTACACTTCTACTCTGGGTGATGTTGCTCAGAGGAGTTCTAATAATAATCAGCTATAACCACTTTCATTCAGTTAAAAGTGTTGGCTAACAAATCATCATTATCTTTCACGAAAGGAAGAAGCAAAGAAAGAGAAGGACATGTTAATCCATGGTGCGGAGGGGAGAGACAGCAATACCTCTACTAGAGCTAATCAAACACCACAGACGTATATAAACTTTAAAGTGAACTCAAATGTTCACACACGTCTGTGACAGTCCTAATGAAGCCATTGCAGAAATGTGGATTTGGGTTTATTATATCTCAGGAAAATAAACTATTGCTGGGACAGAGTCAGATGAAACACACTGGAGAGAGGACTAGTATAGGCAGAGACAGAGGTGATAGTTCCAGTGTTTTCTGGTCTCAAAAATCAACAATATCGCTAATCAAATGAAAACTTCTCAAACAATAGAGATCTTGTAGATAGAGCAAAACTGCCCAAACTCTGTCTAGGCAGGATATTGATTAGAAGGTCATTCTTTATTGCTCTACTATTGTTTAGTTCGCTACCTCCTGCCGTGGGAAACCAGCAGACCTCATTTATTGTTAAATGCCTTCTTATCAACAAACCATACATATGGGAACTAAAGATAGGTAGGACTTATAGAAGAGAGCTTTTTCTGAGATGTAATTATACATACAGTATTACTGATTTGTTACTTGTTTGTTTGGGCTAGTTTACCCCAGACAAGTGTACAAGCTCAGTTCTTCATCTCCTAAAATATGGTCTAAAACAAAACATACATGGAATGTAATTATTATTTTTAATCACAAGCAAATATAAACGTAATGTTACGTGTCTCCTATTTTCCGACAGAGAAATAAAAGAGATATCCATACATAAAGCATCTATATTGAATGCACATCCTGGCCCTCCCAGATGAAAATCAAGGATAAATTTTTCCAAAACATCTGTAAATCCTGAAGGAACAGCAAAGATGCCAAGACTGTAATACAGAAGGAAAAAACTACCCACATATTAAAGTGGATGGAACTCCAGGAAAGTCTAAACCCCTCCAGCCCACCATCGCACAGAAAACAGGATTGCTAGGAAGTTGCTTCACAGGGTACAGACTGGAGGTGGCAGAACCAAAGTGAACTTAGATGAGTTTTTTGCACTGGCACAGTCCTTTACAAGTGAGGAGAAGAATGGATGACTTCACACTGATGTTACTAGACTCAGTGCCACTCATCATATAATATGGTTGCCCCAAATGCTCTTGATGTTGCCCATGATTGCATGAATATTATTTGATGTATTTATTAATTCTACTGTGGTACTTCTGA
Organism: Intellagama lesueurii; assembly: GCA_037013535.1. NCBI lineage: Eukaryota > Metazoa > Chordata > Lepidosauria > Squamata > Agamidae > Intellagama > Intellagama lesueurii. The sequence goes on along the minus strand of JBAJHW010000003.1, from coordinate 47,828,876 downwards.
CACAAAGATTAAAAAAATCTCCCCCTCTAAACATATTTAAAACAGAAAACAAGACTTAACAAACATTTTTTTCCTGAAAGCAACAACAAGTGGATCTGTTTCAGAGTCAATTCCATGCAAAAGCATATCACAATCTTATCCAACATGATGGCCTCCGACTGTACTGATTGACAACTGCCATCAGTCCCAGACAAACTTACCATTTACCATTAACACTTCCGCAACTGAACAGGTTGTGGGGGGAAATGGCATCTTTCAAACAACACAGAACTCATTGTCTGGTGAACATCACATTCAGTATAAGTCCCATGACAATCCCACAAGGGGGATTTCTTTGCACAGAAAGGGCATCGCATTGCATTTCATGAGAAAATAGGATATCTCACTGCAGGAAATAATTTACAAGGCACTCCTATGTACGTCTACTCAAAAGCAAGTCCCACTGAGCTGAGCATGGCTTACTCCCAATTAAGTATGCATAAGAGTCTAATTTGGAAGTCTAATTGCTAAATCAGCTAACAGTCTTATTGCTTATTCTTTTAATATCCAAAAATAATGACAGGGATAACTATGCAGCTGGGTGCAGAACCTTCCAAATATTGCTATCAAGCTGCAAAATGTAGTCAGTGAGAAGAACAAGAAATTTCCAAAGAAATCAAGGATTTTATAATGTGCCTTCCTACTGTATTTAAAGAATCCTGTAGTTCTTTACAGCTATAGCACATTATTTACAAATACCACAATGTATCTTGAATCTCCCTAGTTCAGGGCCTCTTGATCAAACATGTGGGTTGCAATCAGTATGTATCCTCAGACATGTGAGATACTATGTGCACCATGATCTGTACTATGATTGTACTATGATTGTTGAGACAGAACAGAAACAGGAATAGCTTGATGTGGCTGTGTCCCCTCTGTGCTGAAATATTTTGAAGGGCTGTTTTTGGACTTTATGAAATGGTGAAGCAAACGTCTGAGTAGATACAACACATACAATGTGTAACCATAAACTTTAACCTCTCAGGTAAACTTATGTTGCCATGCCCACTCTATTTTTTATAATATCTTTGAAAATATTTTTACACCAGAAATAGAAACTCTTTTTAACATCTGTTTGGACACGAAGGAGTTAAGTCTTTTCATCCTCAGATTCATTTAATTTGGTCCTGACTGGAAGGGCTTTGAAAGGGCTCCCCCCCCCCCCCCCGAATCAGAATTTCACTCCCTGCAGCCTGGATTCCTTCCAAATAAAAAAAGGTGGTTGGGACTAATCATTCTCTTTCAAAATAAGCAATTCAATTCAATACAAAAAGACCCCTTGTTTCTGGCACAGAGCAATAACAGACTCTCTGCTACATCTGTGCCAAAATTGGTGCTGAGGTTCCATTTCAAAATTATAATTTTTGTTTGGGGTGTCCCCATTGTTAGAATGGCCTTGTAAATTGTTGCTTTGCTGCACAAGAACATAGCTACACTACCGTGCAGCAATAATTCAATCCTTAAAAAAAAAAAAAAAGCCAAACACATCTCTGTTTCATGAACTTGGATATTGGTTTTGTAACTAAGATTCAAAATTTCAAGAAATAGCCTGACATTGCAACACAATATTGGCATGTACTGCCAGCAGGAAAAAGTTTTACGTAGCAACAGCTAGCCTGAATGTTGACAACATCAACTAACAGCAGTCAATATGGTCTGCAGGATTCTCTTTTGTGTTCACTCTCATTCATGAGGAGACACAGTTCAAGGGAAAACACCAGAATCTGACTCTTTTTTCATCAGTTAACCATTTCCTAGCCAAACACAAAGCATGGCTGATGGATAAAAGAATTGTATTACAGTTGAAAACTGTCAAAATGATTCTAAAATGTCCTTAACAGTAACTGAATTCAATCCTGATGGATTCTTTTGGCCGGCTCAAAGGTCGACTCAGCCTTTCATCCTTCTGAGGTCAGTAAAATGAGTACCCAGCTCTTTGGGAGGGGCAATGAGTAGCCTGCATAATTAAATTGTAAACTGCCCAGAGAGTGCTTTAAGCGCTATGGAGCAGTATATAAGCAGCACACTTTGCTTCTGCTTTAAATTATTATATTAAGTTTTTTAATGGATTTTATTTATTATACCCTTTCTGAACCCTATCCTTCCAGAGTGGGTTAGAAAATAAAATTAAAGGGCCTTGCTTGGGTTTGCTCATGCCCATAATATTTTGATACATCATTACCTCTAGGATTGCCAGGTCTCAGGGCACCAGTTGAAGTCTCGCGAATTACTCTGCTTCTGTAGGATCTCAGGGAGGGGACTGAAATATCAGGGAAAGCAGCACTGTTGGACCAGAAGGTCTAATTTTTTTTATGTGAGGTGTCTTTCCAACCTTCTCCTCCCACCCCATTGCCAGCAGACACTAGAACTCACTGTCTACATGCAAAGGTGTTTGTATTATGCATTTCCTTCCCTCTCAAACCTTGCCTGTCTCACCTTGGTGACCTCAACAGGACTTGACCCCCAGTCTCAGGCTTTGGCCCTTAAATCTTAAGGAATGAGATGATGCTGATTTGCCAGCCCTAATTATACTGTAGGACGCTCAGCTGCGGACGTGCCTGAAAGTGAAAGGAAAGTCTGATGCTGCAAAGAAAAATACTGCATAGGAACCTGGAATGTAAGATCTATGAACCTTGTACTGGGATACAATCTCAAAAATGATAGAATGATTTCAATACAAATCCAAGGCAGACCTTTCAACTTCACAGTAATCCAAGTTTATGCACCAACCGCCAATGCTGAAGAGGCTGAAATTGACCATTTCTATGAAGACTTACAACACCTTCTAGAACTGACACCAAAGAAAGATGTTCTTCTCATTATAGGGGATTGGAATGCTAAAGTAGGGAGTCAAGAGATAAAAGGAACAACAGCTAAGTTTGGCCTTGGAGTTTAAAACGAAGCAGGGCAAAGGCTAATAGAGTTTTGTCAAGAGAACAAGCTGGTCATCACAAACACTCTTTTCTAACAACACAAGAGGCGACTCTACACATGGACATCACCAGATGGGCAATACCGAAATCAGATTGATTATGTTCTCTGCAGCCAAAGATGGAGAAGCTCTATACAGTCAGCAAAAACAAGACCTGGAGCTGATTGTGACTTTGATCATCAGCTTCTTATAGCAAAACTCAAGCTTAAACTGAAGAAAGTAGGAAAAACCACTTGGCTAGTCAGGTATAATCTAAACCAAATCCCTTATGAATACACAGTGGAAGTGAAGAACAGATTTAAGGAACTAGATTTGGTGGACAGAGTGCCTGAAGAACTATGGATGGAGGCTCGTAACATTGTACAGGAGGCAGCAACAAAAACCATCCCAAAGAAAAGGAAATGCAAGAAAGCAAAATGGCTGTCCAACGAGGCCTTACAAATAGCAGAGAAGAGAAAACCTAGACAGCATCTTAAAAAGCAGAGACATCACCTTGCCGACAAAGGTCCGCATAGTCAAAGCTATGGTTTTTCTAGTAGTAATGTATGGAAGTGAGAGCTGGACCATAAAGAAGGCTGACCGCCGAAGAATTGATGCTTTTGAATTGTGGTGCTGGAGGAGACTCTTTTTTAAAAAAAACTTTTTATTTTTAAAGAAAACAAATACAACAACAACAACAACAAAAATACAAATAATAATGCTTGCTATACACTAAATTCTACTGTGCACCCCATACCCACGGGACCCCATTGAACAATATTTTTATTACGAGACTCCTTTCCAAAATTGTATAGATTGTTGTTTAGAGGCTTTCCCCTTTCCTTTCACTAATACAAATTCAACAAATCTACCCCAAATAGCATAAAAAATATTAGAACTTATTTCCCCTCTTTTCATCTTGAGTTCAATAGTCAATTTATCATTTAATGCAATGTCCCAAACTTCACCATACCAATCTACTAATTTAATATCATTTTTGTCTTTCCAAAACCTAGCTATTAATATTCTAGCACTTGTCATAAAGTTAATAATCAATTCCTTCGAGTAATAATCAAGATCTAACTTATCAAAAATTGACAACAAAGCAATTTTAGCATTAAATTCAATATCTTTACCAAATATATCACATATTTCCTTAAAAATCAGTTTCCAAAATTTCTTAACCAATTTACAATCCCACCACATATGATAATACATACCAATTTCTTCATCACATTTCCAACAAGCTTTGGAGTAATCTGAATTTATTATATTCAACTTTACAGGAGTCAAATACCATCTTAAACAGATTTTTTTAAAAAATTCTTTTATTCTTATCGACATTGACCTTAAAACTCTCATCCTCCACTGGTGCTGGAGGAGACTCTTGAGAGTCCCCTGGACTGCAAGGAGAACAAACCTATCCATTCTGAAGGAAATCACCCCTGAGTGCTCACTGGAAGGACAGATCCTGAAGCTGAGGCTCCAATACTTTGGCCATCTCAAGAGAAGAGAAGAGAAGACTCCCTGGAAAAGACCCTGATGTTGGGAAAGTGTGAAGGCAAGAGGAGAAGGGGACGTCAGAGGACGAGATGGTTGGACAGCCAAAGCTACCAACATGAATTTGACCAAACTCCGGGAGGCAGTGGAAGACAGGAGGGCCTGGCGTGCTCTGGTCCATGGGGTCACGAAGAGTCGGACACGACTTAACAACTAAACAACAACAATTATACTGTTCATGTAAACGCCTGTCTTTAGCCTTCTGATCTCACAGAACTTCAAACCTCACAGCAAAACTGAACTACTAATATGTAATTATTGAAGGACTTTTTTTTTCCAAACAATAACCCTGAATTATTTCAAAACACAAACACATTTCAAAACATGTCATGTCTGTTTTCCACCCTGCTGCTCTGGGCAGAGGGAGCAGGGGAAATCTCCCTTTTCTATGTGTAAAGCTTTGAAAGTACTCTGGGACTACTTTCTCTCAGTTCCACCAGTTCCACCATATTCTGCTTGCTATTCTAACCATGTATAATTTTGTGTTAAATTGACATTTCTGTCCATAACATCCCGTGCTACTCTTGACTTTTTGACAAAACTTGCAAATACTGGGTGCTTTGTTTTAAGCTAGTCTTAGTTTCCTTTTGATGTTGGAAGAACTAGTTGAATGTTTTGCTTTAGGGACACCAAATAGTTTTCTGAAAGGTCCTGCAGAGCCCACATGAGGATCACATGCAGGACTGATTCTCCACTCTTTCTCACACAAGTAAATACAAAAACCATGCCTCAAGAAAGGTGGAGGGCTTTCCCCCACCCTTCTCATCTAGGTCACAACTACCCTGCTCATGTAATTTCTTTCTTCCTGTCCTATATTTTCCAACTGCTCTCCCCCAGTGTTTCTTGTTGTTGAATCAGATTATGCATGCAGGAATTGGTTTGAAATATATGCTTATATTAAATAACTGATTGGCCATGATACTGTTTTTACTTAATGAAACATTCTGTACATACATCCATAAAACACTCATATAAAAAAAAAGCTTCATCAGCTTTAGACCAGGGAGGAACTTGAATACTCTCAACTCTACTTCAGTAGTAGTCTTTTCAAAAACAATATTAAATGGTGGAAATACAATCAAATCCATAAATACATGAGCAGTTCCAGTAATTGGGTACCTAGCTGGAATAACAGACTTGACCCTTGGAAAAATTGGATCAAAAAACACAGGAAATTAATGAACATACATCACACACTACATTTAAAAAGTGATGTGGACAGATTATATTTAATACGGAAAATTGGAGGTAGTGGATTACTACAAATACAAGAAGTAGTAGAGAAAGAAAGAAAAGAAGCCTAAATGATTATATTAAAAGAAGTAGAGACAAATTACTTAAAGCAGTGAAAATAGAGAACATCTTGAGAATAACAGAAACAAAGGTTGAATACAAGAAACAACAATTTGAAGCTGAAAAATAGGCTACTTCATGGACAATATCCGAGAAATATTGATGGAAGACATGATAATAATTTAATTGGGGCACAGCTAAACTGGGGGACCATCAAGAAAGAAACTCAAGGTTTGATCTTTGCTGCACAAGAACAAGTGCTCCAAACTAATGTAATGAATGCTAAAATTCAAGGAATTAGTGTAAAGAGCCATGTCAGCTTTTGCCAAGAAAAAGATGAAAGTGTATTTCTCCTCATCTGTGAATGTTCAAAGACTGAACAGAAGACTACAAAACTAGACATGATAGAGCTGCAAAATTAATACACTGGTCATTATTTAAAAAGTATAATCTGCCAGCACCCAAGAATCTGTGGAAACATCGGATAGAGAAGGTGTTATAAAATGACCAAGTTAAGATCTTGTGGGACTTTCAGATTTAAAGAGTCAGGCACCTATGGCATAATACACCAGATGTAGCAGTAACAGAAAGAAATATCTGGATAATTGACGTTGCAATTCCAGAGGATGCCAGAGTTGAAGATAAAGAGCTGGAAACATTAACAAAATAAAGAGACATGTCAACAGAAATAACTCAATTGTGGACTGAAACACATTTCAGTGGTCCCCATGGTCATCATCAGGGCATTGGAGACAAAGCAGACATGAATTTAAGAGATGACTTGCCCATTTTATTTGCAGCTGGACAGGTTGATTGAGGAGGGGCAATTAAATCAAGGCAGGATAGGCATCAATAGTGGGCTCTGACAGAAGCCTAGGCCCTGGCTGAGGTGGCTGTATGTACAGTAGTACAGAGAAGAGTCCTCTTTGAAAGACACCTCTCTTTTGAACGACTGTCTAATCCCGATCCAGTTTAAAGAGCAAATCTATAAGGGGAAGTAGGGGTCAGCCCTGAAGTTGCCCATCAAAGCTTAGGGAACTGAACAGCTCAAGCACACAACTGACTTGGTCTGTTTTCTCTGAAGTGGGGAGATATACTGTATTTCTATTTAAATAGCAGTAATTATTTTTAATTTGGACCTATGCATATTAATTAGCATATGCACAATTTGTGGAAACTTGCATCCACTTTTTCCTCTTTTGTGGTGACGTACCCTCTCTCTCTCTCTCTCTCGGCAGAAACATACGTGTCACCATAAATGTGGCACTTACTCAGAGATACTGAGGTACTAACTCTGGTACTGTGGGGTAGGAAAAGAAACCCTGCATGAATTGAACAATGCCCATCTAATTGTGGTATGGAGGGTTCTATGACAGCAGAGTCGCTCTCCTGTTTTCTCCCCTTTATCCTCATGTACACAGACACTTCTATTCACTTCCAACTGTCTCTCACCATTTAAACGGAATACTGTTAAACCAATGAATGCTATTGATGCTTCTGGCTATTTAGAGAGAAGTTAATGTGTGCAGCAAAATAGGCAGACAGGCAGGTGGTCTCTTGAAAAAGACTCCAGCATAAGATTCTCCAGATGCCAGTATTATAACAGCAGGGCCCTCTTCTCAGCAGGCTGCTACACTGAAGCAGCAGTTCTTATGGCTTTTGTGATGTACTCTGGTTATTTAGAATTTGCTGAGGACACAGCCCTTAGGCAAAATCTGTGTTCTGTCACAGTTGACATATATGTTTACAGATGTCATTTCACACAATCTCATAAACCTGTTGGAAAAAAAGTACTCTTATCTATAAAATATTGTTAAATTTAGGGTTCATTTTCCCAACATCAGAATATTAATGCAATTGAGAACCCCAGCTCTATCTCTAATGGCAAGGGGGAGAAATCAGCAAACCGTCACCATCTAGAAATGCGAATTTTTAAAAAACAAAAAAATTACATCTTAAAAAAATAGATTAATGCTTTGCCTGTATTTCAAAGAATAGTCCTGTGAGCTGCTAACAATGAAGAAATGAAATAGAATAAACACAAACACATAAAAGAGGTTTAGAACTATTGAAGTTAAAACATAAAGCAGATTTTTTTAAAAAAAACTTAAATGACATAGGCAAAATGAAGAGTTTGTTTGTTTTGTTTGTTTGTTTGTTTGTTTGTCTGAGCATATATAATATTGATTGCACCAGTCAAAGACCACTGCAAGATAAAACATTTACAATCAGTGAGACTGACATAAAATAACAGTAACAACAGCTAAAATTGGGGCGAGAGGCACAATAAATATACATGCATGTTAGGTGCCTTTAAGTCAGTACTTTGGATACCTCTGAAACAATACTTTGCTTATAAAATAAATTAATCAGTTACAGGTGGTATTTGACTGTGATTGTATTAAGATACACTAAAATCAGTGAGTTTATCAGATTACGTTCATGCTATTATATATTTGAAGCTTAGTACTGGTTTTAGTCCAGAGTCCTTAAATTTCTCCCTGCATCTAGCTGTCTTTATCGTGAATATGGCGATGTTTTGGGTCATGTATGGTTTGTCCCTTGAAGGAGGAAGTCCAGTTTATCTTTCACATCCCAGAATTTCCTTCTCTTTAGCATGGGATCTAGATAACATTCTCTGATGTCAGTATATAACTGATAGTCAGGAATATAATGAGCTAGATCTTCCACAGCTGGTGCCCCACAGATATTTCAGTAATTTGTAAACTGCCTGATTAAGTGCCATGCACTACTCCGGGTGGTTAATAATAGTATAAATAACCCTCCCAACTAAACCACTGTACCCAGATAGACTTCCCTACTACTCCAAATCAAACCAGACAGCAAATCCAACAGAGCACACTGATGGCAGCCAGGTGAAACAGTGCTCATCATTAATTTGGAGGGAGAGTGTCTCTAAAGGCTTATTCAAAGGTTGCAGTCTTTAACAATTTCTTGAAAGTTGGGATGGAGAGGGCATGATGGATCTCTACCAGGAAACCATTCCAGAGATCTGGACCCACTACTGAGAAGGCTTGATTCCTTGTAGAAACCTTCATTGCCTACCTCAGCATGGCAACCAGACTGGCCTGGGTGGATCTGGTGGCACAGGCTAATGTTATTCAAGGGAGGCACACTGACAGATAATGGGGTCTCGTTACCTGAATATATCCGCTCAGTTGAAAGCTGCTTCCACAGCAATTCAGCTGAAATGCCAGAAGGCTGCCTTAAATGAAAAGGTTATTGGCTACTAGTAGAAGGACAACATTGAGGGCTGCAATCTACTCTTCTTTGGAAGGAAGATTCACAGCTGAGGGCCTTCCATATACCATATATGGAGATGTTCACCCTCTCTGTAACACACCATCACAAAACACCCCAAATCTAACTAGCAACAACCTCCACTTATTGCCTGCTGTACCAAAACTTGGGCAAGTTATTTGTTGAAATACAACCCCTAGCCAACACAGCTAGTCCAGAAGTGATCCAAATTGGATTAGATCAATTCAGACCAACTTGGTGATCTGTAGAGTAAAGCAAATTCAGCCAGCATATCTCCAAGATGTTACAAAACAGTAGCATAAAAGCAAAGTCCTGGGGGTGGGGAGATTATAGGAATTAAAATTTAGTTTGTTCTTCCCGCCCCCATCTTACTTACACAAACAGTTTCATTCATTTAAAATTCAGATGATTTTAACTGAGTACTTCTAAACTGATGGGGGGTGATTGGTGATGTTTTCTCTTTTTTTGTACACTAAGATAATTACCACACAAGAAAAGAAATCTTGGATGAAGCGAATATGCTGGAGCATTCATAAAATCAGAAATCATGTTAAATGATCACAAAGTCTAATGGCCTTGCAGCCTCTTCAAATAAAAACATTTAAAGAGGAAAAAGATCAGCGCAGAATCACTATCTGAGAATCAGAGAGACAAATCTATGAGGATTGTGCTACTGATTTACTGAATTCCAACTCAAACTGGGCTGATTTGCACTGACAAATATCAAGACCTAATCAGATCAATTTAAAGCAATTCAGATCATACTATCTGGATCTGATGATCCAGATCGTAAGAAAAAGCCAGAAGGCAGCCTTTCCAAAATGCTGCAAATAGTGGCATAAATACTTACATAAACACCAGGATAGGGAATGAAGTCAGGGAGAACAGGAGCCAATTTCAAATTATTGGCTAGCAACTAATGTGGGAAAATGAATCTTAGTGGCTCCCTCCATTTGGTGCTTGATGGGGAGAAAAGCTGAAGAGGATTCTTTTGTTAGTCCTCCATTTGTAAGAGGAAGGTTTTTGGGTGACTTTTATAGTAGGATTTGTATTTACTGTCAGTTGTGCTTTTCCTTCCTTAATCCTACCAATACCCAAACTTTAATCTTCCTTTCCTAGTCCAGTGCATCACATTCTTATTCTTTGTAATATATGCTTCTTTTAGCATGTTTGTCTGTTGATCTCAGCATTATTTCAGTACTAGTTTTAGCAGGCAGTTGCATTTCCCTTATCCCACCACTCTTTAGGACATAGTTCTGGAGGGTAGACTCACCTTTTATTTCATTTTGTATTATTGAGAGAGAGAGAGAGAGATTATTCTTTATTCTACTTCTGTCTGTCTGTACTCTCTCTCACTCCCTCTGTTAAGTTTCATTGTTTCCAAGTAACTAATATGTACAATGCAAGTGAGGATGTGTGATAAAATCCTGCAATGTATCTTTAGTATGCATGGATTACCCAGACTAGGGGCTGAAAAGTACTATCAAAGACAGGAGCCTCTGCTTTAACTTGGATCTTCATTTGCATCAGTGGTCCTCAACCTTCAATGCCACAGATGTTTTCAACTTCAACTACCAGAAACCCTGACCATGGCTAGGGTTTCTGGGAAACGAAGTCCAAAATGATGAGAACCACTGATATCCATCACTATTTAACTGGTTAGTTTTTGAACATAAAAAGTGCAACTCCTTTGGAAGAGGACCATTCCTTGCAGTCTGTCTGCTACAGGGAGATTCTACAAACCACAGGCATTTACAACCTAGCGCTTTCCAAACAGTGTGCATCCATGGATTGCTAGACGTGTCTCCCTCTTCCATTCTGCAAGGTGACATGATTACAATGCTCACTGAAACTGAAGCACTCAAGGCTGCAATTCAGTCTTGGCTGGAGAGACAGATGATGGCTTTAAAGAGGGATGAAAATGGTATGATAAAGGCTTCACTATGTATTATGTGCACACACACACATACACACACACTTTCCTGCACTTCTCCATGGTCAAGAATTTTGCAAGCTTTTGAAACAATATAGAATGTATGACTCTGATTTCATGAAATGTCAGTATAACAACTAGAGACATCATGGGCAAAAACATTTCTCTTCTGTCACCTATGTTAATGCTTTGAAAAGTTTTGAAAAAGCAACCTTTTTCAAGCTACAAAGGATTAAAAAGAGAGCAGCAGGGAGATAATAGTCTATACAGCAATCTTAATAGTTGGAGATTATTTTACTAACTTAGCATGTATTGAAAAATAAGGATCAGCATGCTTCAGATAGCAAAGCTGGGAATGTGTGCTAGATACGAGCACTAATGATTTTTAAAAGGCAGCCAATGGCACCATCTCTGACACACACTCGTACACATTTCCAATGAAATAAACTGGAGCAACTGAAGACCTCCCTTGCACAATGTTCGTTAATTTTAATGGGACATGTGTAAAATAAAAGCTGGTTGGATAGCTCAGTGGTTTAGTTATCTTATTGCAGAGCCAGAGGTTGGAAGTTCGATTCCCCCACCTTGTTTCCCATTGGAAGAGCCAACTTGTGTGGACTTGAGCAAGCTGCACAGTTCCAGGGTGCCTCAGAAGAAGGGAATGGGGAACCACTTCTTTGTATTCTCTATCTAGAGAAAGGTTTTCTATAAATCAGAATTGACTTGATAGCATGCAAATGTTAGAATTATATGTAAAATAATTTTCCAGTGGGCTGTGCCTTGAACAGTTGTAACAGAAATTACTGCTTCCTGTGTTTAATACAGAGCTTAGGGAAGTTGCTTTTGTAGACTCCAACCTTCAGAATCTCTCAGTCACATATTCTGAGAGTTGGTCCAATAAATCCCCACAACTCTTCCCCAAGGTCTGCACAAAATGGAGATGGAATTTTTAATATAGCCTTGGCAAGGAATGGTTCAACTGCTAAATACAGTGGGGGCAGGGAGGTTTTTGAGTTTAGAGAAAATGGTATTCTAACATAAGCTCTAGCAAGCACTACCAATTATCTAGGCTTGACATCTTACTTGCACTGTAAAGCTGCTGCTTCACTTAGACACCAGTTTATAATATCTCTGTCTCTTTCCTTTTTAAAAGCATAAGCAAGATTGAACGTGTGAGTCCGGTGAATTAATCTTTTAAATAAATAGCTCATCCATCATTTTAGTCCAATTGACAACTCCATTTCAGACCCCAAGGGAGGAAACTAATAAACTTCTAGTTACTTTGCTATTGTTTTCCTAAAACAATTTGACTTCCTTTGCGATAGCCCTGAATTCCTCCATTAAAAATAGAGAGGCTGGGAGCTGAAGGAAGTGTTTTGAGACAGCCAAGTCGCCGCTTTCGGTAAAGCTTCCTTGGGACCACATTTATAACCCAATCCATGATGATGACTCTGTAGGAGTCTGACAGCTGCTGAGGCATGTCATACAGCACTCAAGCTGCAAGACCCTACAGCCTGTTTCGTTTAGGGGGTTTGGGGAATCTCCAGCTATCCCATACAAGAAGACGTGGAGTTCCCCAACACTCATCAAAGCTGTGTTGATCATAACTGGAGGTTCCTCCATCAGACAGAGTCCCTACTGGATACAAAGAGAAAAGGTAAGTTCTTGCAAGTCCTAATGTTGACCCCAATATGTAATAGTTTGTAACTTGCTTTTTAAAATCAGTTTCACATTCAACCCTCTGTCTATTGAAACCTGCTGGAATGAGTAAAAATAACGCAGAAGTTTTTTTGTGGGGGAGTGGTCCTTAATTTTAACTGGCTTCAAGTAAACTTTCTTATGTTTAACCAGGTGTAATTAGATTTTGTTGTCTACAGATCTGGAGGTGATCTGTTCTTTGCTTCTTAGTAAATCATATATCATCTCACGTTGCATTTCCTATGTTGGGACAATAGGAAAACATAAGCTCCATTCTGACTTGGCAGTCATATCTCAGTACCTGAAGAGAGCATTACACTCAACTAGCTGTATGAAACTGTAGACACAACTGAATGTAATATTTGTGAAAGATCGGGGGTTAAAAAGTACAGAGCCCTGTGACAGTTTGAGGACTAGCAAATTATTATGTCATAAGGTAGAGACCATTTAATAAAAGTGGGGGGGGGGAGGGGGAGACAGTGGAAATCAGCAAGTACAAAGAAGAGAAATTCTTTGTAATAGCTCTTATAAAGTTCACATCTACATTTCCACTAAGGGTTTGTTTATTTTAATTTCACTTGCAATCCTGGCATGGTATGATTTAAATGCTTAGTCTCCTGCCCATAATGCAAATCAGTTGGTCTCACTGCTCCTGTTACCTAATCTTTGGTTTCACCAAGTGATGCACTCCCTGCATCCAAAGAAACAAACTACAGTCCACAAATGCTAATGCCAAATAAAACCTGTTAGCCAAAAGGTTCTGACATTTCTGCTGCAACAGACTAACAGCTATTTCCTTGGAAGTTTATTGAAATGCTATGATTATGCAGTCTAGATGGGATATTCCAGCTTTATCCTCAGAGTCATCTTAAGAACAGTCTTTTCATATTATAGTACCCAGAGGCTAAAGTACAGTGCACTCTTATTTGAATTAGGCAGATTACTACATTCTGTATTTCATAAAAAGGCATACTCATTACATTGCAGATATTGACTGGCATGACATTTCTTCCCATCCACATTGCTCTACTATCAATTTATATTCCTATGCTTAGGTCCTCCTATGTATGTTTTCCCACAATAGCTCTTCTCATTACCACCTCCTTCTTCAGCTCTTGGTATATTAAGCATTTCTTCTCTGTGGGCCCCATTGGAAACAGAGAAAGATGCTACAATGCTTTTTATTAAGAACAATATGACCATAGAGGGCAGTAGTGGCTGAGATGGAAAGTTAAGGCAACTTGAGCCTTGCTTGTCTAATGTGCTTCCTTTTTGATGAAGTCGACTGATATTCTCAGCAATGACTTGCAATCCTTTTCCATTTGGTTAACTTTCAACTCTTTCCTAAGGTTAAAGTAGCATCCTGAGCAACTTCCCATTTCAGAGAGTCTTCTTACCAAAAATAATAATAAATCCTTTTCCCCGTCTTATTTCTCCTTGGCTGGAAGATTAATTACACCTCATCACACCTACTGTTTACTCTTACACTTGCTGCCAACAACAGAATTAGTTTTATTAAAGGATATGAAAGGGTAACTCAGAATCACAGATGGTCTTTATTCATTTTCATTAGATCACAATAATTGAAATATCATATTTTATGTTCCACATTAGATCATTTCTTGTTTACTTATTTTCAATTCAACCAGTGTATATTTATTAATAATAATTCTCTCTCTATCTCTGACTATCTATCTCTCTCTCTCAGCAAACCTCACTCCCTCTTCTCTCTAACTCTCCAACTGACTAACTGACAAAACTCTGCCTCCGCCTCTCCTGTCCTCTCATTGGCTTATGCACATGAGGTTCCGCTGTGATTGACAGGAGCGACTTGGGCATCCGTCACAAAAATAAATAAATAAATAAATAAATGCAGGTTTGTGAGAATGGTTGTAGATATAACCCTTTACATTTCTCATACTGTGAAAAAAAATCTCATATTTTATGAAATCCCATCAACTCTGAAAGACTGAGAGACTGAAATGAAAGAGATGAACATCTGGAAGTCAAAGGCAACACAGGATAATAGGATAGCTTTAAAACAGGATAGAAGACATTCCATATCCTGAGGGAAACCTGAGTAGTAATGTGGCCCAATGGATCCTTCCGATTAGGTACGATGAGGTATTGCCTTGGGCAGCTGATTTTGATTTTCATGAACTGGCAGCAAATTGTAATATAATTTATTTATTATTATTCTGTTGACTACAAGAACGGGAGAAGGAGCTTGGGGAATCTGTTTTGCCTTGTGGGGCAAAAAAATATGGCTACTCCTGGGTACTGTGCACTCTGACTTGGAGGTAGATCCATTTTTTGCTCTGCCTCAAGCTTTGTGCCCTCTCTCCTAGCATACTTCCAATCAAAAGTGAAGCGGGTTTCCCAGCACAAGTTGTTGTTCTAGCATATTTTGGAGCACAGCTCTTGCCCTCCTTTGAAAACTTTGCTATTTGTGAGAAGTCGCAATCAATGTTCTCAACAGGCTATTTCTGTTGCAGACATAACTCTTTTAATTCTATTTTTAACTTCCTCGTGCACAAATGTTTGTTTATGTATGTACAGTATATAGTCCTCTCATCACCACCAAGCAAAGTGCTATAAGCAAAATAAGGGATTCTGAACACTAGGAACTGGAATTTGATTGGCTGAGCTTCACAGAAGTAGCCAGGGACAACCTACCTCTGCTCCACTCTGTACTCAACTGTCCCTTTTGCTTCTTGAGTGGGGAAAACTTTCTCAGAGAGCTCTGGTAACACAAGGGGTATCATAGCCTCACACTTCCAAGGAAAGCTTGATAACGGCTTGCTTCTGAAGAGCAGTGCTTGTGTCCAGACAAGTGAAAAGAGCAGTGTTAAAAACAGCAGTCAGAGTAGAACAAGTCTGAAGAAACAAGTTAGACAAGGATACCATGGAGAAAGGCTGAAAATGAAAAAGAAAAGCATATAAAATGATATTTTTTAAAATGGAAAGGTGACTAAGACAGGGGTGAGTGAGACAGAGCAAGAAGAGAAAGAAAGAAAGAAAGAAAGAAAGAAAGAAAGAAAGAAAGAAAGAAAGAAAGAAAGAAAGAAAGAAAGAAAGAAAGAAAGATGGCAATAATGACAGAATAGAAAATACTCCTTACTGAATAACAAGGAATAATTTCCAGGAACAAGAGGAGATTCATGTGAGTAAAACTGATATTTAGAAATCTCTTTCTGTCATCAAGGTCTTTTGTATACAAATAATATCATAACTTGTCATAATAATATCATATTGCTAAAAAAAACCACTCACCTCCTTTATATTTCCAACTTGCAATGTACCATTTTAGACATAATAATTGCAAACAGAAAATAAGACTGAAGGGAGTGTGGAAGCATATGACTAAAGAGACAGGCTTCTCCACTTTTGTACCAAAGAAACACACTCCTAGGAATCTGAAATAGGCTTTCTTTCATTGAAATTAGTGTGATCAATATTAATAACTGTCAGCAGGAACTGGGAAGTGTAATGAGAATGACCTTTTTAGCCAAGATTTCAACTTTCATCAAAATCAGTGCAACTGGAGATAGGAATCTTTTCTAAAAGGAAGATTTTTTTCCCAGCACAATCTTGGGGGATAATTTTTAGCCAGACTTTGGTATATACACTGCATGACCTCTAATATTTCAATTTTTCTTTCTCTTGAAACCATGTTTGCATAATTTGGAGTTATTGGAGACTATATCCTTCTAATGCAAGAAATGAGTTCAGGTGATGCTGTATCCCAAACTTGTAAAAGTTACTTTTTTGAACTACAATTCCAAGAATTCCTTAGCTAGTATGGCCAATAACCATGGAGTTGTAGTGTAAAGAATTAACTTTTCAAAGTTTTGGCTACAGCCTTACCCTTATGAAATCTTCCCATAATCACTTGTACAATGTCACAAGCAGAATCCAGTGTCATACCCCTTTTGTTCTCTTTATACATTCCTGTTTGGCTATTTTTTATATATATAGAATTTTGATATCATGTAACCACAGGAATCAGTAACCTCTAGAGATATCTTCTGCTATTAGTGAAATGGATGGTTGTTGCTGCTGCATTTTATTTGTTTTTGTCTGATAGTGTTATTTTATGTTTTGAGCATTTGGGGAACAATGGTGTTTTATTTCTTACATACTATTGACATTGGCAGTACAACCCTCGTTCCTATATGTTTCAACTTGGAATAAGTCCTACTGAGTTGTAATGGCATTTATTGTTAGGGTAGCTTTATTCCCACTACAATGAGACTTGCTACTGAGCAGAAATGTATAGGAATGCTTTGAATGATTCTCTGTTCATATGAGTGTATTCTGGTGACAGTGATGGCATTTGTACCCAGAGTCTTTTAATCTTAGAAAAATCAGTGAACATGCCCCCATGACCTGGAACCTGAATACAGAATTGTCCTCTGATTTGAAGCTATAGATTAGCCTTAGAAACCCAAAGCTTATTTACCTGAAAATAAGTCTTCATGACACTTGGATGAGAGTATGCTCAGGTTTCAAGGCCAAATCTTGCTATGGGCTAAGTAGAGTTGTTATTATGTGCCACTTAAGTCACTTCCCTCTTATGTGACCCTATGAATCTATGAACTTAAAAAAAATCATATTATTAACAGCCCTGCCCAAATCTTACCAATTTACTGAGTCAATCTATTTCACGCTTTTCACTTTTCCTCGCTTCATTACCTTTCCCAGTGAGTCTTGTCTTCTCATGATACAACCAAAGTACAAAAGCCTCAGTTTAGCTATTTTAGGTTCTACTGAGAGCCAGGCTTGATTTGCTGTAGAACTCATTTGTTTGTCTTTCTAGTAGTTCATGCCAGCTGTAAAGCCCTCCTCAACACCAAATTTCAAATGTATCTATTTTTCCCATCAACTTTTTTCACTGACCAGCTTTCACATCCATACATGGTAATCAGAAATACCACAATATGGATTAACTTGCCTTGGACTGCAGTAAAACATCCTTACACTTAAGGATCACTTCTGGTTCCTTTATACTTCCCTTCCAAGTCTCAGTCTTCTTCTGATTTCTTTGTTGCAGTCTCCACTTTGATGACTGAACAAAGTTACAAAAACTCTTCAACAAATTCAGTTTCTTAATTGTCAGCATTAAAGTTCTCTGTTTCTTCTGTAGATATATTTGTCTTCTTGATGTTCACCTGTAATCCTGCTTTTGTGTTTTCTTCTTTCATGTTCCTCTGGAGTAGTTTCAAGTCACTGTTGTTTTCTGCCAGTAAGATGGTGTCATCTGCATGTGCTAAATTATTGGTCTTCCACCAGTTTTTACACCTTCTTTCAACTGAATGAAATCCAGCTTTTCATATATGTTGCTTCTACTTATATGCTGTCCCATAGTGTTAAAGTACTCTCTGAGCAGTTTACAACATAATTCTGCAAATAACACTTTATATTTATATAAAATTTCTACATATGGATAGTGAAATAAACTATATACCCCAGTTTATGACTTTGCTAAATGGAAACTATTCTGCTTCTCCATAGTGTTTCCTAAAAATAGCCTCTTGTCCAGGACATAGAACAATAAAATGTTATGGCACCTCCATGTCTTTCACAATGTGCCATAGCATAGCTTTTCATGATCTACTCTAAGCAGAAGAGATCTATTGAAACCAGTGGGGCTTACATTAGTCTGATCATTTCAATGGGTCTACTCTACATGAGACCATGGGGTTTAACCGTATAAATGAAGCCAGGTGAATGCTCTAGCTAGATAGTAGTACATTCTTCACTTAATTCTCCAATGTTGGAGTTATATCTCATTGACACCAGAGGCTTTATTCATCATAAGTGCCCATAAGTTAAAATAAGCAAATAAAGAAGCCACAGAATTAAATAGTGCTACTGTTGACATGCCTGTTGGACCAAACAGGAGAAGAATCATTGTCTCAGCATAGGGAAGTACTGCATTGTTAACTTTGCCAATGGTCTGAAGTCAGCAGAAACACATTATATATTCCTAACCTTCTTGGTTGAAAATCCCAACAATTTCCATCCAGAAAATTCCTTTGGCATGATGTTATGTTGCATGTTCCGCATGGAATTAGAGATTTCACTGGATATTGTATCTACATGAGATATTTGCCATACCTTGGAAAATTACTTCTGAGGAAGCAATTTATCTTGTAACTTGTTAAAGTCTTCCTACCTTCACTCATGTAATTTACAACACTTTTCCTTATTGGAATGTGTATGATTGCATTTATGCTGAGAAAAAGGATGAAAAGGAATTTCATTTGGGTCCCCCCTCCCTTTTTTTTAACTTTTCAAAATTCATAGATGTATTTTCAAATTTGACAGGGGGAACTTGAGTTTTAAAGAACTCTGGTGCAGGAAAAAGCAAAAAATGACAGCTCTGCCCAACAAAGGCCAAACAAGGCTTTGAGTGCTTTGGTTTTAAAGGTGACTTTGAATTCCTGTCAAGTCAACTACATCTTTGGTGCTGAATTGTGGTTGCCACTAGAGGTGGGCACAAACCACAGTTTGGTGGTTCAGCCCAGTTCAGTGTGGCACCTATACAGGTGTCCCACAGGTGTCCCACACTCCCCCCCTTCTCCTCTGCGCACTCACTCATTCCCTGGCTGAAACATGCTTCCCTCCCCTGCCTCCTCAGCATGATTGCCCACTCACCGATTGCAACATGCACTTCCCTTCTCTGCCTTCTCTAGCAGCTGTCCACTCAAAGGTAGCACTGCGGGCTTCCCTTGTCTGAGTTCATGGCCACTGGAGGAGGCAGAGGGAAGTGCATGCTGCAATCAGTGAGTGGGCAATCATGCTGAGGAGGTGGGGGAGGGAAGTGCAATTTGCCCAGGGAGCATGCAGAGGAGGTGGGAGAGGGGAGTGTGTGGCGCCCGCAAAACACCTGCACTAATCTGGGCTAAACTGCTAAACCGTGGTTCATGTCCATCTCTAGTTGCCACCTCTTTTTTCTGGTAATAAATCCATGACACACATATAGAGTATTATTCTCTCCATGAATGGAATAGCTGTACCTAATGAATTGGGCTGGTACAGATAGTTATGAATGTTTGATCAACTTTTAAATTTAAGAACTTATAAAAATTCACATTTTCATAACTTTTTCGTACACAGCCTGATTTCCTTTTTTTAGAGGTCCTTGCTCTCCTGAAAAGATAATACATGGTTTTTATTAGTATGAAGAGTTCTGAAATGGAAAATGCCACATCACTTAAATTGAGAAATACAGAAACTGATTTTAGGTGGTGCTCTATATTGAAAATCAATAGAAAGCCCAACTTGAGCAGTTTTTCCTGCCTGTATCATCTTCCTGAATTTTGCAATGCTGGAAGAACTTCTTCAGAGTTCAGGCTTCAAAATGGTGAAATCCATAGTCATTTGGGAACTATGCAAAGCATTCTTACTGCCACAAGTATAACGTTATTTTTACCACTTACAGTTTATTTTATCCCTGTGCCTTGCCCTTGGGAATGTCAGTACTGCGCTGGAAGGAATTTGAAGCATACCAGAATATGCCATCGTTTTCTCTTCTAGTTCTTCCCTCTTTGGCATGTAGGTGGATGTCACACAAACTTCTCTGTTGTCCTTGCCTCCTTTGTCTTGTGGGTACTGAAAAGAAATGGGTAGAAAAATAGGTGCAAGAAGGATGAATTTCAGCATGATTCCAATGAATGGCTTAGGTAAAGCAAGATGAAGAATGTCCCCAAATATGTGATATTGGGGAGCAAATTTCAGAAGGGAAAGAGAAGAATACATGTGTGGTTTTTATTGATAGAACGAACAATCTTGCTTTCCTGCTCTATAAGAAAAGTTTTCTATATTTCAAAGCCCCCAAATCTAATTTAATTATTTTTCAGTGAATAGTTTTGGTAAAATAGCAATCCTGCACAAAACAAATAGTTCCTTCTACTCTCTCAAAAGCTAAGACTTCAGTGGGATTAGGACAATTTAAACATCACCAGTACACAAATTATATGTGTTTGATGTTGGTTAATCTCCCTGGTTAATCTGCATCTCACCTCTCTAGCTAATCTGCCCAATATGGTTCTCTCATCATACATATGATACATATGTACCATACATATAAGTAGGAAACAGCCATTTTGGGGGTAGGAACCAGTGATGGACTTCCCCTGGCAGAATAGCAGAATCCAGCAGACTTGGAAGCAGGCGATCACCCTTCCACTCTGCCATCAATTCCCCAAAACAGATCTGGAAAGCTGCAACCCTTTCAGAGCTGGTTTTCAGGTGAAGTGGAAAGCTGCAAGAGCAGCAGAGAAGAAAGCTCCAAATTTCCACAAGTGACATACTGGATTTAGGTCCAATAGACTAGCAAGAGATAGATCAGGATCTACTAATTCCAAGTGATTTCCAGTAGATCTGCAAAGGATGCTTGACTCCCAATTGCCTAACAAGAGTAGTCTGTAAGAATTCCTGATGTGTAAGCAAGCCAGGGACCCTAACTGCAGGGACAGTTCAGCTCTCATTCAAGTGAACAGGAGTGAAACCCTTTCTCAAACCTGAGGTGATGGGATTGGTGCTAAAACAAACACTTTAGGGAGTGGGACCAGCAAGGAGTGGGACCCAATACCTCTAACATGAGCTTATGCATTCCTGTTTGGGCTTGTCAACTGAATAGGGCAAAATTCTGCAACACTCCTATCCTAAGTTCAACTGTTTTAAATAGTAGCAAGAAATGTGTATGATATTCTCCTGAAACAATGCCACAAAATGTTTTTGCTACTCTGCTTTGAACTAGTTTGCTGCCTGCAATTCCAATTTCCCTCCAGCAGTTCCTTGAAATGTATTCTGTTTACAAACGAACAAAATCTTCCATTCAGTGACTACAAACAACTCTAGCTTGGGGAAATTAAGTTACAGTCTTGTTTCCACTGCATTAAAAAATATACCAGTATTTCCTAATCTCTTTTGGGTCTCCCATATTATTTGACTGTCCTCACGGGTGTATCTAACACCTCCCAATTTAGTACCCACTGTAAGAGTTACATGCCAGTTAACTCAGCTTTGAACTCACTGATAAAGATACTAAGTAAAACTGGGCTTGACACCAATCTGGGCAGCCGCCTCCTGTTCACTCACACCCAAGGTCATTATCTGCCACTTAGCAGTATGCTTTGGTTACAGCCTTCATCTGGTCTCTCAGTGTATTGAACACATTCATAAACATGGAGGTGGACATTTAAGTTACATTCTCTTGCATTAGATCTTGTAGAAGTTGCTTTTTTGGATTATACAGGGTCTCCCAGAATTCCCCCAGCAAACTCTGGCTGGTGCTTCTGGAAACCATAGCATTGAAAAGGAACATTTCCAAGCTTGGTGCTGCATGTGATTCAACAGCATAACAATAATCTGCAATATTTTGCAATATTCCAGAGAGAGACAGCCTCTTGTGGGGTGCTAATTGCCATGACTGATGCCTCTAAGGTCTCTATTTATGACAGTTACGCATCCCACTTATTTCAGAGAAATTAAATAAACCCACAACATTCACAGCAGCACTAATTTCCAGATTTTGCACATCTTTAGGTGCAGAAATTACAGGAACAGCCCAATAACTTTTAATATTATTGTTTATGATAGCTGGCCGGGTAGCTCATTGGTTTAGGTATCTGGCTGTGGAGCCAGAGACTGGGATTTCAATTCCCCAAGGTGCTTCCTATAAGTAGAGCCAGCTCGTGTGGCCTTGAACATGTTGCACAGTCCCACGGCACCCCCCAAAAGAGTGCAATGGTAAACCACTTCTGAAAACTGTCACCATAACTCAGAACTGACTTGATGGCGTGCAATTATTATTAAAGTATTTGTACTCCAACTTTTGCCAAAAGCTCTAATGCCAGCTCAAGTAGTAAAAGCCGTTCAAATGTGGGAGACAGCAAAAATTCCCACCATGAGTCAAAAGGAGTAACATAGTAAATTATGGAATCAGTGACAACATCTTTGCCCTGCTACTATGCCTCCCTTACTCCTGTGCAAACAGCACAAAATAGCATGGACTTTGGGACGAGACAGACAGAGGTAGCCCTCCCTCTTCCCTCAAACATATTCTCCTCCCTAAAACCCTTTGGATAAAGATGGGACACTGCTTTTTCAAACTAGAATTTCCAGAATCCCATAGTCAGCATGGAAGTGGCTTCCCATTTCTGCTCTTGCTATGCTTCTCAGTGCTCAGGAGAAAATCCATCCTCTTTTTATCCCTGTTTCTCCTCCATTTGCTTTGTCTTCCTTTTGTGTCCCTCTTCACTTTTCTTCCTCCCTACACTTACTCTCTCTCATTTTTAGCCTTCCACTTTAATTTATAGCCCAAATGCTATGAGGTTCTACATCTCAGAAGAGGTATAGCTATATTAGCATAAGTGAGAATGTCAAACCAGACAGGGAGGGGAATTATTTTCCCTATTACTAATTTGTTTTGACTTCCATAGTGGCATTTCTTCAGAGGTATGTGCTTCAGTAATCAGATTTGCAAATTAAGCCTTTGTTTACCTTTCAATGACCAATCAAAACACAAAGAGATAAAAAGATTTCTTTCACCACTTTAGGGAGCACCTATTCTTTAAAAACCTTTTGCTAAATCCATTATCTATAAAGCAGTGGTTCCCATCCTTAGTTCCCTAGATGTTCTTGGACTACCAGAAATCCTGGCCAGCATACCTAGTGGTGAAGGCTTCTAGGAGTTTTAGTTCAAGAACATCTGGGGAACCAAGGAGGAGAAACACCACTACAGACTGATGGAAAGTGGGGTGGGGAAAGAGGGGATGTAAGTCTGCCTGGTTTTAAAGATCATCAGGGGAGGTCTTTCTCTCAGTCCCACCACCTTCACAGGTGCGCTTGGTGGGGACACGGGAAAGGGCTTTCTCTGTTGCTCCTCCCAGACTCTGGAATTCTCTCCCATGGGAGACTAGGCTGGCCCCATCTTTGCTGTCCTTTTGCAAGCAAGTAAAGACTTTTCTCTTCAGGCAGGCTTTCTCTTAATGTCTGAATAAGCAGAGCTTTTTTAAAACAGAGACTATTGTTTTTAATGTGTTTTTAATACTGCTTTTACTTACATGTTTTAATACATTTGTTCAATTCTTTTTTAAATATTGTAATAATTTATTGTTTCAGCTTTTAATATTGCTTCTTTTTATACTGTAAGTCAACTTGGATCCTTTTAGAAGAAAGGTGGCATATAAGTATTTTAAATAAATAAAATAATAAATAATAGGAGATATGAAGTAGTACCTTTTAGGTGGGTCTACTCAGGAATAGATTCCACTAACTTCAGTGGACTTACTGTCAAGTAAGTATGTATAGGATTACAGTCAAAGGAAGAAATAGTTGAAGTGAAACTTTGATACAACAAAATTTTTTGAAGGTTTGGCTATGTGTGGAGGAAATGTATCATCTGGCTCCATCACAAGCAGCAAAATGTCTTGGGTTGACACCATTAAAACCACAAAAGTATACAGTAATTCAAACATTGTCTGGTTTCCCATAGAAAGCAGTGGTGTCACTAGACAAAGATGCCTTGGGAGAGATTCTCAGTTAGAGTATGGCCATAGAAAAGGTTCTTTCAGAGGGGGCCATACTTAATTTGGAAAAAAAGTTACTTTTTTGGATTACAACTCTCAGAATCTCTCAGCCAGCATTGCTACTGGCCATGCTGTTGGGGATTTTCTGCAGCTAGAATAGATGAAAATTACTTTTCCAAGCTGTGGCCACCTGCTTAATTTCTGAAGGAAATGCCACTTTTTCATGAGCAAATCCTACCATGCTGTCACAATGTTTAAAGGTATAGCTTCCCATGAACATAGCCATGTGTTTAGATCTGTACTAAAAAGACTGTTGCCTAGCCAGCCCCAGCAACAACAATTTTGGGATAAGCACCCATTTGATAGGCTTAGTCACTTGGTGCCAAGCCTTTAAATGTTAAACTGTTACCACAGGGCATCTCTCAGAAAATATAGTTCCCATATCACTTTCACGTTATCTAAAAGATACCACAGACAAACAGCAACTGTGCACTCTCTTCTGAACAAGTATCCTTGCTTAAAAACATATGAAATAGAGAGGCATTCTTAGTACAAACTATTGCTTTTGTATTGTGGATAATCTAGTATTTAAGTTTTACATGTCAGAAAATTATTTCTGAGCTTCATAGCTCAGTGGTAGAACTGCAGCACTGCGGTCAAGCCTCTGCTCATGATCTGACTTCAGTCTCAACAGGTTCAGGTAGCCAGCTCAAGGTTAACTCAGTCTTCCACCATTCCAAGGTCAGTAAATTGAGTACTCAGCTCACAGGAGGGAGGGCAGTTTATAGCCTGCATAACTAAATTATAAGCTGCCCAAAGAGTGTTTTGAGGACTATGAGATGCTATAAAAGCAGCACACTGCTTTTCATTTTTGGCAGGATCCACTAGGGCAAATTTAGCATCCCACTCATTTTCAAGCAACCCCCAGCAGTCCACTTTTGCTTGTCCCCTTACCAGAGGTGGCAGATCAGGACCCCAGCTGTATTGCCCTCCTGAAGTCCTAGACTCACACAGTGTGTGTCTGGGTGTGCTTGTATATGTGTGTGTGAAAGAGAGAAAGGGAGAGAGATGTAGGTGGAGGCAGAAAGAAAGTGAGGCAACAAATTTGAATGGGAAAGTCAACTGGTGTGGGTGAGGGAGTATCTGAGTGAATGCTTGCTTGCCTCTGTATATTTGCATGTGTGAATGCCTCTGTGTGTGTGCGTGCGTGCGTGCAAGAGTGTGTGCGTGCACGCACACGCGCCTTTATGACCCACTGACCATAACTAGGCAGCAACTGGCAGTACCCTCACAAGTCAAAAGAGGTTCTGAGGACAGGTCCAAGTAGCCCCTTTTTCCCACGGCAAAGATATTCAAATCAACATTTTAAAAACCAAGCTTTCCAGATTCATTTTAGTCACTAATCTTAGCATAGATTGAACCCTGCTAGTAACAAGGAACATGAGGTCACTAAGGGGTTGAAAGAATGACTACACATTTGAATAGATTTAAGACCATACCTATCACTCTCTCTCTTTGGTAACCTTCAGTAACCTTTTGTTAGCTGCCATGTTCTGCTATTTATATCACTGCTGAACCACTTGTAGCTAGGCCTCAAGAAAGAAAGAAAGAAAGAAAGAAAGAAAGAAAGAAAGAAAGAAAGAAAGAAAGAAAGAAAGAAAGAAAGAAGAGAAGAGAAGAAAAGAGAAGAAAAGAGAAAAGAGAAAAAAAAATTGGGTCTCCAAAGGCAAGGAACTGACATTCATACAAAAAGAGTTTTCTGAAACAGAAGGTTACACAGATGGGTTGGCCTGCCCACCTCATCAGTGAGTTCTTCAATCTTGTTCCCTATTCTTTGCTTGTCAAGATCATGGCATTGTCTGGGGCAAAGAGTAATGGAGCACTGTGGCCTTCTCCTCCCTGTCATTTAGTGCATGGGGTGACACAAGGGAAAGAAAAGACATTGTGGCAATAAAAATGAGGAAGGGAAAAGGTTTCTCCTATGAAATAAAGTAACAAAGGGTTTTTATAGCCCAGTGATCAAAAAGAGGCAGCCACAGGCATTTGGACTGCAGCATCCAGACAAGAAGACTCTCACTGAACTGTTTTAACTCACTCAGAATTGTGTTGTGTCACTGTTGCTCACTTGCAACTAGGCTGCATTTTTAGGAAGATGAATGGTTTGTTTAAGTGCAGGTGACATGAATGAAACCACTGGGGAGCTGGTAAGGTTAAATGAGGTCATAGCTCAGTGAACCCATGATAGATTAGCCATCCATCCAGTCAAGTAATGCCAAACAAAGATTTAGGCATGTTACACAGTCCCAAGGTGGGTTGCTAAGAGATAGTGCATGTGATATGCCTGCCACAGTGATTTAACAGAAACAGAATTTCAAGCTTTAGGTTGCAATCCCATACACAGGATCCTGGAAGTAAGCTCTACTGAAATTAGAACTTCTGAACTGAAACACATACAGATTTTATTGTTTATACATTTCAGTAGCAGATTAACTACCTAAAGATGTGCTGAACAATTGGTGAGGGGAAATATTAAAAAGCAAGAGTGAGACCAAGAGGTAAATTTCTGAATAGTCTGAAGGTTCTTCGGTATGTTTATCCCACTTTGCCATAATGTAATGCATTTTTATATATTGTCCAGAATGTATACCTTTATAAGACTCCATGATTAGTTTTGTGCCTCTTTTAGAACTTTTAAAATGTCATTTCATTGCAAATGAAGAATTCATATCTCTTTCACCATAAATCACTCTCTTGCTTTTTTTTTCCTCCAGAGGCAAGTCTCCCATTTAAGCAAAAATGGGTGACTGGAGCTTCCTGGGCGAATTCCTTGAAGAAGTCCACAAGCATTCCACAGTGGTGGGGAAGGTCTGGCTGACTGTACTCTTTATCTTCCGGATGCTTGTCCTGGGCACAGCTGCAGAATCCTCCTGGGGAGATGAACAGTCCGACTTCATGTGTGACACTCGGCAGCCTGGTTGTGAAAATGTCTGCTACGACAAAGCTTTTCCCATCTCCCATATCAGATACTGGGTCCTTCAGATTATCTTTGTCTCCACCCCCTCACTTTTGTACATGGGCCATGCAATGCACACAGTGCGTATGGAAGAGAAGAGGAAGCTTAAGGAGGCCAAAGAAGGCTCAAGGGAAATCCAAAGCAAGAGTAATGCTTTCCATCAGCAGGAATACCCAACACCTGAGAAGGCTGAGCTGTCATGCTGGGATGAGCCAACTGGGAGGATCATTCTTCAAGGCACATTGCTGAACACTTACGTCTGCAGCATTTTGATTCGTACAACCATGGAGGTAGCTTTCATTGTAGGGCAGTACATGCTATATGGGATCTTCCTTGAGACGCTCTACGTTTGTAATCGGCAACCCTGCCCTAATCCAGTCAACTGTTATGTCTCTCGTCCAACAGAGAAGAACATCTTTATTATTTTCATGCTGGCTGTGGCTGCACTGTCCCTCTTCTTAAGCCTCGCTGAGCTCTATCACTTGGGTTGGAAAAAGGCAAGGCAGAAGTTCTCCCGTTCTTGCAAAAGCAACCCTAGCCCAGATACTGGGATACTGCAGGCAGACTCCCAAGCAAAGAAGACAGCACAAAGCTGCACCCCACCTCCTGATTTTAATCAGTGTTTGGCCAACCCTGGTGGGAAGTATATCAGCCCTTTCAGTAACAAAATGGCATCTCAGCAGAACACAGCCAATTTTGCAACAGAGAGGGTTCACAACCAAGATGATACAGTTGGAGAAGGTCCATTCATCCAAGTTAACTATACACAGAATTCTGAGGCCAGCAACAATTCTGCACCCAACCTTCTGCCCAATGGCTACTTCCATGAGAAACGCAGGCTCAGCAAAACCAGCCGCACCAGCAGTAAGGCTAGGTCGGATGATCTGTCTGTATGAATTGTTTTCCATGATGGCAAAATGAAACAGGGGGATGGCCAAAAACCTGCAGCTGAGCTTTTCAAATCCTGCAAATCTGAGCTCCAGCTCAACTCAGTTTTAAGGGAATGACAATATTCTGAACTATTCCAATGTTTATTTTGAATCTTATTTTATGCTTTCAGCCCATTATTTTTCCAAAGAAGGCAGTCAGCTTCAATGAAATAATAAATAAGTTTCGGCCACTACATGGCATTCTCTTGAAGAGCCTGAGGTTATATCCATACATAATATGCTGAACATTTCAACCAGAGTAGTTATTATTACTTACTCCAAAGAATCCTGAAATGTGTAATTTCATGGTAGTGTTTGAAAGTCTCCTAATTACCCCAAGTCCTTCCATAGAACCACTATTCTCAGGAATTCTTGATTGGACTTACCCCTTTGATCTGTAGTGGTATAGATTAGTATTTTGGAAAACTCTCTGTGGCCAATTTGCAGACCATAACCATGTGCTACTTAATAGGGAGGTGCCACTGATACATATTATGATATCCATCATTTTTGTCCTCTCAGACGATGTTCAAGCATTGAGTTGCTGAAGTGAACTTTTATTTCAAAGATGAGGCTGGTTCTCATTTGCAGCACTAACATGATACCAATGGACTGTACTTTAGCTACTAATCTTTTTTCTTTTTTTAAAATCCTTTCTTGCCATTTTCCAAGCAAACCAAGAGGTAAATTTCCTCCTGGAACTGCAAACTATACTTATCTTAATTTCTCCTCATCTCTCTAGTGGATGCCACATACTACAAGCTTGCCACACTTATGCAAAGTAAATGTGCAATGAATTCAACTTGAAATTTTAATATAATTGTCTGTCCGTTTATAACTACTTTAAGATTCTGAGTAGCCTCATAGTATAAGATAAACACTGGCTCAGTAACAGGATAACTGAAGACACTTATTAGAGTTGTTTCAACAGAAGTATTTATTCAGAGGAAACAGTCATCTAAATCCAGCATAATATTGTCAGAGGAAAACAGTGGGCTTGTAGAGTGTACTCGGTTGTTCCAGTTATGCAGGCAGTAACACATTTCATCTTGTGACTCCATGCATGTTACTGCTTGTGCAGCAGGTTCTACTACTGGCTGTACAACCAAATTCACAACCAGAAGCTGTATTTCAACTCTTCCTTTAGCAAATCAGATGTTTGCAAAGTCAACATCATTCGCACAAATGCAATGACACCACTGGACACTGGCCAGTATTTTTTAACGGAAAATAACATTCTCATGACTAATATGAAGCAACTCTGTTCATGGAAGCACATTGATAGCCTGGGGTTTGTTTTATTTTAACATTTTTTATTCTTTAACCCATTTTTAATTTGTAACTAAGTAATGTTGGATAGGAAGAATCTAGCCATTGGGTAGCATTTTGCTTAGGAACAAAGGTGGGGGAAACAGATGAGCTATCCTCATCTTCGTTTTAAAGAATTCTGAACAATTTTGGTGGTCAGTCCTGGCAGCCACATACAGAAACAGCCAGCAAACTATAGAATACATTAGCTTTGCAGTTAGGTCATAAAAAACAATCCCTTTAGAAATGCATTACTTCAGAGCTACCATGTTTACACATCAACTTGCAAATTAAGCTCACTGCTTATCTCCCAGTAACCAACCAAGAAACAACATTTCCAACTTGCAGAGTTGTGGAAGCCTCATGGTAGACGTTAGGGAAGCAGAGTTTCTAATTGCAAAGCTGGTTTCCTGTATCATTTGATGCTCATCATCCGTCAGCTACAGAAAATGCCAAGGTGATCTTGAGGCAATCCAGTCATGGGGCAATGTTCATGGCCCAAGCAATTTGTACAGAGCCTCTAGGAACAGAAACATATACCATAGATAACTCTAATCAGAAATAAAAATACATTGGGGTACATGGTTTTTCAGTCTTTCACATTTGAAAAATCAGACTTCAAAGGAATCCCATGTTTAAACTCAGAAGACCAGTTGCAAAATAAAGCAAGCTAAATAACATAAGGTGAGGAAAGCTCCCTCTATGCACTTGAACTGCTGAAAGTGGGTGTCAGAACAGGAAGGCTTTTCTTTTCTTACCTCAATTTGCAAATTCACTCACATTGTGATTGGTGTTTGGGATTTCAGCAGGACTGATTTCTCAAAATCAAAGATCTGCTTGAATTATGTGTCAAAACACTCATATGATTACAGCTCGAGTAATGGGTTATCTGTAATGTACAGTACAGCCTTAAATTCCAGGCATTATTGTCGCATATTCTTAAAGAAACCTGAGAGCCTGCATGGTTTATGTATTTATTTTGACAGTATAGAATTCAGATTAGCTATCCGGCTGATGGCAAATACTGCTAAAAATTCTTTTAATCTCCTTGGATGACACAGGGATAGTTTGGAACTCTGCATTTCGTCTTCCTGTTTTAAGAAGCTCCAATATCCAGATGGCAATGCACTCCTCAACCCTTGGAAAAAAACACCATGCTTTAATGTGTTTTATATAATGCTATACATGGTGCTCAAACAACAGGAAATGGAGGACACAAGTGTCCTTAATACTTTAAAGAGCCACCATGCCATTAGGCATTTCCTTCTCCTCCCTCCCTCTACTTTCTTGGGCAGGGGAAATGAAAGCAGGGACACCTTTGTGTTTGTAGTAAAGGGGTGTAATGAAAAACAAGTGTCTGTGTTCAAAATTCCTTTTCTTTACATTCCTCTTGTTTCCCCATGATTGAAACACCAAGGATGAGAAAATGCATGTCCTCTTATCAAAATGTTTCAGATAGCATACTGTGCTTTGCTTTGTCCTAATAAAAGTTTGGATTAGAGCTCCTCTTATTTGTATCTCTGCTCTCACTGCAAATGCAAACAAGACAGATAAGTAAAACTCAGCATAACAGAATACACAGACTGGATGTGGCACCTGGAACTGTGGCCCCATGCGGTCCTGAAACAATCATAAAAAATAAACAGGCCTCATTCAATGTGAGGAAACTCCAGAAGAATAATTTGTTGCAACAAACACAACAAAAACATCCATGGCAATTAAAAGGCAAATAAACTGAGGAGGATGGGATAAGGTTTCTTGACCAGAGGCCACACCAACTGAACTTTCCCAAGCATTCAGTTTTCCACCCTACACAGCTCTTACATTTCCTAGTCTATGAACAGAAATGAGCCCCATCAGTGCTGTAGCAGAGCAAGGGCTCATGGGGTCAAAGAAAGAAACATTTTGTTTTATGAGGGCAGTCTCTCTCAACTTGGCTGCAGTTCTCACAATAGCTGGACATGAGTATCCAAAATAATTTCTCCAGAAGGGACAAAATTAAAGTTGATGGGTTTTAGGCTGTGACTCTCAGACTAGATTCTTTTGGAGAAGGGGTCTGTTCTCTAGGTCTCAGGGTCTGGACTTCTATTATCAAGGAAAGGAATGTTGCCCTCCCAGCAGTCCTGGATTTATGGATTCCTTCTCATGACATCAAGATATGCTCAGATGCACCTTTATCTTTTTCATTATCTTGAATGCTCTATGGTCACTACAGGAATTCACAACTGAGTCTTTACATTGTCTGACTGTCACATACAGACCATTATGTAGTGGCTGCTATATGGCCCTTGCCTAGTGACACCACAAGGTATCAGGCTTTGAACCTGACTTTTCAGGGACTGGCATGCTGCTGAACTGGCAAAGCTAGGCCAAGCTTCATAATTGTATGTTATAGAGATGGGCACGAACCAGCCAGCTGCTCTTCTGCTCTTTGTGCGATCATCCAGTCACAGCAGTAGCTCATGCTTCCCTCCTCTGCCTCCTCCAACAGCTGCCCACTCAAAGGCAGCACCGCAGGAATCCCTGCCCCACCTCCTCGTCTGAGTGGGCAACTTTTGGTGGCAGAACAGGTATGGGACCTTCATTATGAGTGTGTACCCATGACCACACTACCTGGTCCAGATCTAGCACTGGCATAGTCCTAGTATAAGAGGTACCTCTAAAGCCCAGGCTGATTGGCAGAACTCTGGATATTAGTTTTACCCAATGATTTAGATCAGGGTTGGACAACTAGGGCCATCCATATGTTTTTGGCCAGCAGTCCCAATCAGAAATTTGGAAATTTTACCTTTTTGACTGCAACTCACAGAATTCTCCAGGCAGCGAGGCCAATAATGATGGTGGCTGGAGCATTCTGGAAACGGATGTCCAAAACAGCAAAATTTCCAAGCTCCAGCTTAAGCCAGCAGAGCCAGTGGAGATGGATTGTTGGAGTTGTGCTCCGAAATTGCGTGTAGAGCCACAGGTGCCTTGCTCCTAGGTGAGAGACAAAGTGGCATGAGCACAAGGTCGCTCAAGCCCCCAAACATTCCTGCCTTTTGACTCCCACAAAACAGCTCAGCAGAGAGTTTGGTGGGGGCCTCTTGAATATGCTGTGATAGAGTGAGGAAGAATGGAGCACCTCAAAGCAGAGCTCCATTTGTCCAAGGTGCCTTTGCTTGATATTGACCAATTTGTCTTTCCACTACAGCTCTACAGAGTGTGAAAAGGGCCCCCCAAACTTCTAATGAAGCAATTTAAGGGGCATAAGCACAAGGCTAGGATGACGGGACAGGTGAAGAACATCCATTTTTGCTAAATGTCTCCTGAGCAGTCATCTCATCCTAGTGCAAATCAAATACATAAGCATTTGCAGTCAATTGTCAACATTTTATGTATACAGTTTTTGACTGAGTGTGGTCAACGAGCCTGCCGTATTACAGTAGAAGTATTCACTTCTAGCTTTTATATTCAGAACAATAATTTTTAAAAGTAATTACACTTAGAGTTCAAAGCACATGCCAGAGGTGTTCATTACTGTTATAGCTGCCATTTAAAACATTATCTCTATACTTTACTGCTTCTTGAAGGCAACTAAATTGTTACTTTTAAGTTACTTCATAAAAATGTCAACATACTGCCCATGTAGTATAAAACACACTCTCATTCTGCCTACCTCAAGGATAAGAACACAAGCACAACACAATATATAACTAAACCTTAAAACTGCAGAGCTAGAAGGGACCCTATGGATCATCAAGTCAAGCCCCTGTCAAAGAGGCACAATGGAGAATCAAACTCCCAACTCCTGACTCCACAGCCAGATCCCTAAACCATTCAGCTATCCAGCAGTTCAAGTCAGCAGTTGAATCATGTAGCATTTCTCTTCTATGATTCAGTGAAGTCCTCCCACCACCCATTTCTATAAAAGCAACTTAAAAGTTACTGCTACACTGAAAAGGGAGTGAAGCTCTCCATCACTAAGTGTGAGACATAATGTAATATAGTTATACCATTGTTACTTTAAAAAAGTTATAAGTAACTAATTATTTCTAGCTAGTTACTTCCATCTCCGAAATCTCAGTCCCTCTATGCAAAGGAAAGGACTCTGTTGAGGCTCAGGATGGAATCTGCCTTCATACAACTTCACAGGCCTATAAGAGTTACAAAATATGAAAGAACCCCAAACTGTTGTTACTTTGCGACATGACTCCAGTGCAAGGGAGCCAGCACTCAAAACACAATTGGATGCTGCCAGTTTAAAACTAGGTAGGCAGGGTAACTATTTTTGCATCATTGCCCCTCCCAGAAATAAGACTAAAGAGGACAAAAATATGTGCAAAATTTGGCTATGTTGATATGTGTGTAAATGAATATTTAGAAAGAGTAACTATAATTTCTAACTGTTGACTGGCAACTTTAGTGTCACCTGCTCTCCATTCGTATGGTTCTAGATCCTTAAATTGGATTTGAGATTGATAATCCTTCAAGGAACAGAAATTGTCTTTGCATGTAAGACTGTCCTCTGTAAACGGAACATAGGTTGTTTTCTATTACAGCATGGTGTTAGCTCAAAACAGTGGTAGGAACACAGCTCTCATGTTCTCCTGACATGCTGGAGTCCTTTGGTATCAGACAAGTACCTACTCCTCTGCAGTTTTCTTCCCTCAGAGACGTTCTGCCTCAATCAAATCCCAAGGCGTTTTAGACAGTCAGAATTACAACCAGAAGGCTTTGTGTTCCTGCTACAAAGTTTAAGAAGAAAGCTAATCCCACTGCTCCTCAAAAGATCTGGCTGTTTGTATCTGAAGAGCTTTTGCATCATTAAAAACGATCTAAAAGCGTGAAATTGGAATTTAGGATCAAAGCATAAAGCTCCACTCCACTCCTATCTAGCAGTACTGTAGTTTGTCTATACACATAAAAACATATATGCTAACTATTCTGAGCCAGCTGTGCCCCGGGAATTTTGTGACCTTAGATGACAGATAAGATGGCTCCCAGATGCAAGTCCATGTACGTACAAAAGCTGACCAGACTGGTAGCTGAGTGACACTGGCAATAGGACACCACTCTCCACAGCACTACAGGGAAGTTGTTTAGCTGCCCAGTTCTGTCATTCAACACCATTCACCCTGCTCCCCAGGATCTGCCATGAGAGGTATATCTCTCTCATTTTGCTTCACAGTAGGACTGGTCTTGTCTTTGGGACATCATTTATAGCTGGTTTCTGACTGGAGGGAATCCATCTTCCTTCATACTGCAGAATTAGATGTCCCTGTGACTCCCTTAACCTAACCATGCTGATTTTAAAGCCAGAATGGGAGCACTGTTGGGTTTTTACTATAGTGCGCTGCATTCCAGTCTCACTTTAGCCATTAAGTTAACTGGGAGGCCCTTTGCCAGTTACTCTTAACCTAACCAATCTCACAGTTTTGTTGTGAAAGGAAAGGTACAAGGGAGTGTAGCAAAAGCCATTAAATCCCCTGTGGGCTCCTTGGAAGAAGTGCAGGATGAAAAGATAAAGATAAGGACAAAGATCCAGATGATATAGTAAGAGGAAGAAATGATAACCTGCCATTCATATACGGCACCTTCTGCTTTGTTGTGGCTATTCTTATGCTCCTCCTTAATGTGGATCACCACCACTGTCTGTACTATTCTGTTGCACTAATTCTAAACCTGTTTGATGATCAGCTGTTGAGTCCCAAATGCCAGTGCTGAGCCTGAGCTACACAAGTAAGGAATTCTGAAACCAGCCAAGGACTTCAAACAGTGTAAATTCTATTATAAGATTCTATGCATGTTATGTGTGTGCCAAAATCGAAGATAAAACAAGAACGATGTCATGTCATTCACTCACACATCTCAAGCATTTGTTCGCATCAAACTAGACATTATGTGCAAGATCAGTAGGTGGAACTTTGGCATTTTTCTTTCTCCAAAACTAGCTGCAGCTGTAGAGGACCATCAATACGGATCAAGACCACAGTGCAGTATGGTAGCTCTAATCACTGTATAATGCATGTACATATAGTTACAGTGTATATTTGGAGTTGATGAGAGGTTTCCTTGTTATCTACCTCACAGAAACAAGTGGTAGAGACTATTTTCTGTTTCTCTCTCAGTTTGGCAACATTTTTATTTCAGCTATTATTTACTGATGCTGCAGTCTCAGTTCTTAATCCTGCCACCTTTTGAAAGCTTGAAGTCTTTTACCCAAGTGGACAATTTGGAATGGCAATTTTAGGATAAAAATTCTCATCTTCTTACCTGTAGTTATACCCTTGTAGGACTAGCTTTTGGTAGAATGTTCTAGATCTTAGAATATCTTTCTCAGGGAAAACTTTAAAAGGCCAATTTGTGAACAATCGCTTGTTAATATGCAAGATCTGTCTCTTTAAGTTGTTGTTATGTGCCACCAAGTTTCATTTCACTTTATTCCACCTAATAACAACCCCAATAGGGTTTTCAAGGTACATAAGGAGTGGTTTTATTTAGTGTCACTCCCCACCCCCATTGAGGTTCCATGGGCAAGTGGAGATTTGAATCCAGGTCTATCAAACCTCCCTCCTTGGTCAAACGTGGGTACATGGATGCCTCCTTATGCTTTAAACTCCAGCTCAAGAAACACTGCAAAACAATTCCCCTAGCTACCCCATTCTCCACAGAGTGCATCACTCCAGTGTGGAAGAGGTGAACTGAATGAAAGACAGGTTTTGATAGCATGAAACTTTACAAACAACAAATATGCAGCACAGTCCCATCCAGAGTTACATAATCCTCACAAGTCCAATCCAATTGATCCAAATTTGGTGGAAGGGAACCTTGTTGTGTTTAGTACGCTTAATTCTAAGTAAGTGGAAGGAGCCCTCCCCCCCTTTTTTTTAGGGCATCAAAGAGTGGAGTACATCTTCTGTGATTACTTAGGGTGGATTTAGCTAGTGATACTCACCATATATTTGAGCTGAAATCCACAGGCACTGAAGGGTCACAAGACATTTGTGCCACCATAAAAACAGGAGACAGGCTATGCTTAGTAGTTTGGCTTGTACGTACTTATATATTTTCTATGAGTTGGCACCAAGCTCACCTCAGATAGAGGTGAGTTACTTACCTGTAACTCTGGTTCTTCGAGTGGTCATCTGTGAATTCACACTATAGGGTTTAATCTGCGCTTGCGCAGAGGTTTCCGGAATATTCTAGAGCTTTATCATGTGTTCGCTAGTACAGGTGGTCCGCCCGTCCTGGCGATTGCCTCAGTTCCTAAGAACAGCCCGCCACTGTATCAAAAGTGAGACAGACATGATGGACAGAGGGGAGTACAGGCGGGAAGTGTGAATTCACAGATGACCACTCGAAGAACCAGAGTTACAGGTAAGTAACCTCTCTTTCTTCTTCGTGGTCTCTGTGAATGCAAACTATAGGGTGATTAACAAGCTGACTTACCAGAGGACAGATGTCATGGAAGAACAGAAGAGAGTACAGCCCTGCCAAATGCTGCATCCATCTTAGCCCTGACATCTAGGTGGTAGTGAGTGGCAAACGTAGAAGGGGTTGTCCAGGATAGCAGCCTTACAGATGTCTGGGAGAGGTACTCCTCGGAGAAAGGCTGTGGAGGTAGCAAGAGCCCTCATGGAGTGAGCCTTAATGCCAACAGGCAGAGGCTTTTTGGCGAGTTGGTATGCCAGCTTTATAGTTGTCACAATCCATTGAGAGATGGTTTGAGAAGAGATGTGAGAGCCTCTGTGAGGCAGGTGTGGCGTGACAAAGAGCCTCTTCAATTTGCGGAAGGAGGAGGTTCATGATACATAAAATGCGAGAGCTCGTCTGACATCCGACATATGGAAGGAACGTTCGAGGTCAGTTGTCGGTGACGGGAAAAAGTTAGGTAAAATGACAGGTTGTTTGAGGTAGAAGTCCGATACAATCTTTGGGAGAAAAGAAACATCTGGGTAAAGGGTAACCTTATCAGGGTGGAATTGGAGGAACAGAGGGTCTATCCGAAGAGCAGCAAGTTCTGAGGCTCTGCGGGATGAGGTATTGGCTACCAGAAAAAGAGTCTTAAAGGCTAGGAAGCGCTCATATGTGGTAGGAAGTGATTCAAATGGAGGGAGTGTGAGACGTTGGAGGACGGTATGCAGGGATCACTGTGGAGGTGGAAAAGATTTAGGAGGTTGCATATTGGAGACACCCTTGAGGAATTGTTTCATGGTAGGGTGGCGAAAGAGGTGGGCTGCCTCTGAGTCCTGCGGTTGGTGTGCGACTATTGCAGAAATGTAGACCTTGAGGGTAGAAAGGGAAAGCTGTTGTCGGAATAGGTAAGAAAGGAATGTGAGAACCGCTTGGAGAGTTGTCGGTTTGATTGGAAGGTTGTGTTCAGTTGCAAATTTCTGGAAAGCGGCCCACTTATAAGAGTAAAGCTGAGTTGTAGAAGGTTTTCGGGCATTAGCTAAAATGGCGGTTACTGAGGATGAATCCTCCATGCTGTGAGGTGAAGGTTGTGGAGGTCGGGATGGTAGGTCCTGCCCTGGTGTTGAGTAAGAAGATGAGGGATGGAAGGCAGTCTTATTAAGTCTGCGGAGATGGAGCGGAGCATGGTGAACCAGGGTTGTCTGGGCCACCACGGGGTGATGAGAATTGCGCTTGAATGGTTGTGACGGAGTTTGACTATTGTCCTGAGAAGGAGAGGTATAGGTGGGAAGAGGTAGATCAGATGTTCGGTCCACTGAAACATAAGTGCGTCCCCAAGAGAGCCAGGACCCATGCCTGCTCTGGAGCAGTAGAGAGAGCACTTTTGAGTTCTGGGACGTGGCAAAAATGTCTATGTGTGGGGTTCCCCACAATTCACAAAGACTGAGGAAGACAGACTGGTCGAGGGTCCACTCGTGCATCTGTGTTCGAGTCCTGCTGAGAAAATCTGCTACATGATTGTCTTGCGAAGTTATGTGAACTGCTATAGGAAAGATATGGCATTCTAGGCACCACTCCCATAGTTGGACGGCAAGGTAGAGCAATGGAAGAGAGTGAGTGCCACCCTGCTTGTTTATGTAGAAGAGCGCTGTGGTATTGTCTGTAGTTACTTATACGGCTCTGCCGGTAATGAGAGGCTCGAAAGCACGGAGAGCCTTGAAAATGGCTAGTAGTTTGAGGTTGTTGATGTGAAGGTTTTTCTTGGCTTGGGACCAAGGGGCATGAATGCGTAAGCCATTGCAATGTGCTCCCCATCCGGTAGGGCTGGCATCTGTAGTCACTTGGGTTGATAGCTGTAGAGGGGCGAATGGTCTGCCAATGAAGAGGTTGGCTGGAGTGTCCCACCAGAGAAGTTGGGCTGATAGCTTGGGTGTAACCTGCAGGAGCTTGGAAGGTGGATCTGATATTGGATTGAAGAGGGGGAGGTACCACGCCTGCAGGGAACGCATCTTTAGTCTGGTGTGTTGTATGATGGATGTGGTGGAGGCGATAAGGCCAAGAAGACATTGAGCATGATGTGCAGTGACCAGCGCATAAGGTAGGAAGAGGTGGATAAGAGCATGGAGTTTTGTTGCCCGCTCTTGAGGCAAGAAGACCCGTGCCTTTTGGGAATCTAGAACGGCACCTATGTAAGTAACTCTTTGTGCCAGAGACAGTATAGATTTTTCTCCATTGACTTTGAGGCCCAGATCCGCAAGAAGAGAGAGAGTCACCTGTATATCTTTTAGGGCTTGAGGATGTGAAGGGGATACCAGCAACCAATAGTCGATGTAAGGGAACATGGAAATTCCTTGGGTGCTGAGGTAAGCTGCTACCGGAGCCATGCATTGGTGAAGACCCGTGGAGCGGTAGAGAGCCCGAATGGAAGGGCTTTGAATTTGTAAGCGGTGTGTTCTAGTGAGAATCTGAGGAATTTGCGGTGATCTTGGCAGATGGTAATATGAAAGTATGCATCGCTTAGGTCTATGATAGCAAACCAGTCGTTTTCCTGAAGGATTGGTAGGATTCGTTCTAACGTCACCATACGAAAGCGTTTTTGAATGATGTAGTAGTTCAGGTCCTGAAAGTCGAGGATGGGGCGTAAGCCTCCATCGCATTTTGGGACGGTAAAGTAACGGGAGAAGAACCCGGGGTTGTGTTCTGAAAGCTTGATGGGTGCTATAGCGTCCTTCAGCAGAAGGGATTGTATCTCTTGTTCCAAAACCTCTGATGGTGAGGTTAGAACGATCCTTGGTGGTGGTGTGACAGCAAATTCTATTGCGTATCCAGTAGCGACAATGGTGAGGACCCAGGAATTTGTGGTGATAGATGCCCACGAAGGAAGGTGGGCTGAGAGACGAGTGGTGCTGGGTAGAGACAGGTGGGATTGGCGGATCTGAGGAACAGGAAAGTCAAAGATTCTGTTTTGTTTTCTTCTCAGGGTGCCTAAAGGATTGTAGGGGCACTGACACTGTGTGTTGTGTATAGGCTGAAATGAAGAGGAAGACTGGGGTAAGTAGCGCTGTTTGTCAGAGAATGGCTTGTATTGTTGGTAAGCGTAAGGTCGACGCCATTGATAGCGTTGAGTTTTGTAATATGGTTGAGTGTTGTAAGACCGTGCTGTTTTCCTTAATTTCTGCAGATTATTCAATATTTCATCAGTCTTGTCATCAAAAAGACCTGTGCCATCAAAAGGTAGGTCCTCGATTGTCATACGGAAATCCTCTGAGATATGGGCTGAACGGAAACAGGCATGTCTGCGAAGAGTGACGGTGGTAGCCATATGTTTAGACGCAGCCTCGATGACATGATGTGCAGTAATGCATTCCTGGTGCACGAGAGCCATGACTTCTTGATGGAAAGTGAGGCCACGAGCCTTGTATTCAGCAGGTACTGACTGGAGAGATGGTAGGGCTTTATTCCAGAGAAAGCGGTGATATGCTCCCATGGCTGCAAGGTAATTAGCAGCTCGGAGGGTAAACGACGCAAGGGAATAAACTCTGCGTCCAATGATGTCTAATTTCCTACCCTCCTTGTTGTTAGAAGTAGTGTTGGAATGGTTGTGCACCCTGTTTTGAGTAGCATCAACGATGACAGAATTTGGAGTGGGTGCTTTGAAAGGAAAGCAGTATTGTCTCCATGAGTCTTAGACAAATTCTTGACTCTTCAAGACATTTGCGGTACAGAGGAAGGTTTAGACCAAGATTGTTTGATCAATTTTAAGAGGGATGGGATAAATCCCATACGGAGTGGTGGTGTTTGGTCCTCATTAATGTCCTCATACACTTTGTCAGACTCGGATTGGACTGGTTGTTGGACATCTAGGTCCATAGCTTTGGCTATGCGGAGCACAAGCTGTGAGTAGGATGAGAAATCCTCCGACAGGGAGGGAGGAGTAATGTCCACTACATCAGAGTCTGGTGTAGGTAGATTTGGAGGCGAATCTTGCAGTGGTAAAGAGTCGGGGGTGTCCGAATCAGAGGATTGCAGAGATGATAGTGGAGAATGTTGCTGATAAGGAGAGGCAGAATTGGTGGAACGAGACTCTGGTTGGTAACGAGTGGTCTTGTCGGTAACATGTTGAGATGCTACAGGACGAGATGTAGATTGACGAGGTTTAGAGCGCTTTGTTTGACAGGCCTAAGTACTGTCGATAGGCGGAGGTCCAGTATAGGTAGTTGTCACTTGAACAGAAGATGCACGGACCTGTGAAAGTGCAGTGGGTTCAGAAGGTGGTTAAGTGAACCTGAGCCGATGGTCGAGATCTCTTCGGTACCGACGGCTGCTGCCCAATTATGGGTTCAGAGAAATGACTCCTCTTACGAGATGGTTTGTGCGGCTTCAGTACCCGAGGTGGAAGCACGCTAACATCCTCAGACAAGGCTGGATAATATTCACGGGACCGTGGATGGTACCAAGGAGGAGGAGATGAGACTGATGCATCAGATGGATAATAATATGTATACTGGGAACGCTTGGGTTCGATGTAGGGACCGGTATAAGGTTGCCAGTATCGGTACGGTCGATATCGATGGCGTTTAAGTGGAGGGTCATAGTAAGTTGGAGGTTCATATAGCATGACTTGCTTTGGGTGTCAATACCAAGTCAAGGAATCATGAGATGCCAGCAACCCTGTAGAGGTCGGAGGTTGTGCAAGGTCGGCATCGGATCGGCAAGTGTATGGTGTGTTTTCTTGGATCACTTACGTGGAGGAGATGGGTCAGCCAAAGCAGATGGTGACTCCGAATCACACATAGAGACAGAGTAACCCATGGATTTGGGGCTCGAATGTGCCAAATGTGAAATGACTGTAACCTCAGCTGAGGTGTTGGCCCAGGATGGGGATTGGGCAAGAAGTCGAGAAGGTGGTTGGCCAGATGGCGGTGGCATCAAGTCGTCATCAGAAACTTCGAGATGGATGGTTGGTTGATCCTGCAAAGGAATTGTTGGTGTAGATTTATCTGCTGTTACTCGGCCAGGCTTCTTAGTGGCTTGAGAATCCGAAGAAGATTTCTTTGACCTTTTAGGTTTAGAATGATTCGGTACCAAAGGAGGTTTCGGTACAGGTGTGGACTTGGTCGTCGGTTCCAGAACCTTGGATTTGGAAACAGTCTTAGATTTCGCCTTAGATGATGTCGACTTCAGCGTTGGAGAAGTAGTGGGCACATCAGGAGACCTGTCTTGGGACTGGGGAGTCTGAGCGGTGTCCATAGTGGTCTGTGCTGGGAGGAGAGACTGTTCCCAGAGGAAGGATCTCAGGCCTTGTTGTCGGAGTTTGAGTGCCTGTTTTGTGAAGTTTTTACAAAGTTGACACAAAGCTGGTTGATGGGATTCCCCAAGGCAGAAAAGACAGTGGTCGTGTCCGTTGGAGCGGGGAATCTTGTTTGGGCACGAAGCACACCGTTTAAATGGAGCCACAGGTGCCATAAAAGGGGAGGGGGAAGGGAAGGAAGGGGGAAGGTCAGAAAAGAAAGAAACAGCTCGAAAAGTCTCTTACTGTTTTCTCTCTGTTATTTAACTCTTAGAAAGAAGCGAAAGAAGCGAAAGCAGTTGGCGAACGGAGAGCTCGTAATGAGATGAAACCTCAGCAGTGGCAAAAAGGAACTGAGGCAATCGCCAAGACGGGCAGACCACGTGTACTAGGGGGGTGGTCTTGGCGAACGCGTGATAAAGCTCTAGAATATTCCGGAAACCTCTGCGCAAGCGCAGATTAAACTTTATAGTGTGTATTCACAGAGACCACAAAGAAGAACCTCAAGTTCTTTTTGTAAACTACTAGTAGGCAAGTTGCAGCCCTCATGAAGTTGTTGGACTGCAACATTCAGTATCTCTCCTCATTGATAATGCTCACTAGGGCTAATCACTGTTGCAGTCCAAAAAGATGAAGG
The DNA here is from genome assembly GCA_037013535.1 of Intellagama lesueurii. Taxonomy (NCBI): domain Eukaryota; kingdom Metazoa; phylum Chordata; class Lepidosauria; order Squamata; family Agamidae; genus Intellagama; species Intellagama lesueurii. The sequence goes on along the minus strand of JBAJHW010000003.1, from coordinate 47,786,051 downwards.
GACACAACTTGCTCTAGTCCTTTATAAATTCATAATTAACCAGTCCTCACCACAATATAATTTATGTTGGCACATAAGGTAGGAAGTCCCACAAGTACCTTTCCCCACCTCAGAAACATAACAGCAAAGGGGAAAACACACAATTTGCTGCCCTTTCAAGGCATTCAAAATCTACTGCCTGAGACTATTGCTTCACTCTGCTCTGGAGCAGAGGAAGAAGGAAAGGGGAACATAATGGAACTCAGAAACTTTAAAAAAAATACTCTCCTTCCTGCGTGGGATCTGAGGGGAGGGGTATATTGTACAGTACTTACCCATATAAGTACTGTACTGTATAATGTGCTTATAACTGCCTCCAGAGAAAGGGAGAGGACACACATCTTTTTTAAGGCAGGAAACATTCATTCTGTTTCAAGAAATAAGACACTTCTGCTACTCGTCAGTAAAGAGCAGCATCCAAAAACTGAAAACACAAATCCTGCAGTGGATGCCAAGCAGCCTCTGCCTCCTGACTGATGCACTGCTAAGGGGACAGAAAAACATTTTCAAGACTAAGATGGAGGCACCACTGATTGTAATCTATTTTGTAGCAACAACAAAAAAAAAGATACCTGACATTTGCTGACCATAACCATACCTTTTTATGATGTTGCCATCCAAAAATTCAAAATCTCTGATAACTTCTGAAAATCTTTTGTCAAGGCAGCAAACTGATAATCATCAGGAAAAAATGAGATGTAGAGAGGACGTTTTTGAGCTGCAAATAGAATGAGATGTTATAAACCTTTCAAAAAGAAAAGAGAGAGAGAGATTTATAATGGAAACTTTAACAAACATAACTATTTTAGCTGCCCAGCCAGGCACCATTATAATCTACAACATCTTTCCAATCAGTTGGAGCCATCTGAAAATACATATGAGCTAAAAATACAGTCAGTCAGAAGTGAGCAAATAGGAAGAAATGTTAAGGAAGAAACAGGTGCTACTTGGAAGCAACATTTGAAAAGAGACATGCTATTGGTTTAATGTATTCCAACAGCCATTCACACATGAAATGGGCAAAATCCTATAGCAAAATGCAGTGTGTGTAAGAACTGTTCATGCAGTTTTTGCAGTTTTCTGGACATCTGTTATGCACTGAAGTGCATGCGCAAGTGCACAACCTGGTACATCCAAGCACATGACAGCTAATCAGAGTGATCATAGCTATCAGTTATATAATTTCTCCTCTACACTCAACAATTGCAATAGGATTCTGGCTAAAATACTGCTAAAAATATTTTGAAGGTGTCAGAGTGTTCCAATTGTCGCTTATAAGTGCATTATATGTCTATTCAGAAGCATGCCCCATTAAATTCAATTGGACCTATTTTTAAGAAAGAATGTTTAAGATTGCATCGTGTAACTATGTCACACTGTAAGTCCTATACACTAAGATTTGCTCTAATTCATTCTTTTTCTTAAAGCTAGGTTCTGTTTGACTCCAAACAAAAATGATCCGTTGGTGCTGTTGACTTAAGGACCTTTTGCACCTCCACTCCCCAACATAGTCACACAATTCCACCCATGACCCCCAGGGATTATATTTTCTGAAAATAACACACATGCAACAGCTGGGAAGATCAGAAATGTCTTGAATGCACATACCATGATCCCTAAGACAAGGCTAAAGCCCCCTTTCTTCTATCTGTTGCCAAATCCCTTACCCACATCAAACAGTGGGGTGGCAATTAAAATAGAAAGTAGTTAAGAGGGGGTTGAGAAATATGTCCGTTCACAATCCATGTGCTTCACTTACATCAATTGCATGTTAAATCAGGCTTATAAATGATTAAGATTCAACATGTTCTTATCAGCTCCTCACTTCCTACAACACTGAGAGGTTTGCATTCAAGAGGGGCTACAGAGATTTTTGTAACATTTCCTTTACTTATAAATATACAAGTGGAGCCTGACTGAAACTTAAGAACTATGGGTGTCTTGAGAAAGCAAATATTTCCAAGTGATAGCCATGTTACTTCTTTGCAACAAGAAGCAAAGTGTAATCTCACTTTAATGATTAATGAGCTTTATCTGGTATAACTTTTCATGGATGGCAGCCCACTTCAAGAGATACATAGAGTGTTACCTGAGCTGGTTGATTTTTGATGGAAAGGCAATAGAAATGAAAAGATACAACCATTATTATCTCAACACTAGTTGTTAACACACTGCCTTTGAGGCCTGACAAATAGAGATGGGCACCAACCAGTTCATCCCAGTTTGTCCCAGTTCATCAAGACAGCAGCACAGGTGCTGCTGCTCCACTCTCTGCCTCCTCTACCTGAAACAGCCACTCACCAGGCCTAGCTTGCTTGTTTTTTTCACCTCCTCAGCTAATCTGCCAGTCAGAAGCAAGAGCACAGACTTCTCTAACCTGCCCTTTTGCCTGAGTGGGAGACCAGCCAAGAGGGCAATGCAGAGAAACCTGAGCTGTTGCCAGGACTAGAAAAATCAGTTGAGGAGGTGGAAAAAACAAGCAAGCTGTGCCTGGTGAGTGGCTGCTTGAGCCAGAGGAGGCCGGGGAGGGGAGCAGCAGCACCTGTCCTGCCACCTCTACAAACTGGGACGAACCAGTTCATGCCCATCTCTACTGACAAGACATCCTCATTTGGAAACCAAGTACAGCTGCATGAATAGGTAAAGTGCCTGATTCAATTTTTAAGAACAAATTTGGAGGAAGAAGTATCACTTGCATTCAGTGAGCCTTGCATCCCAGTTATGCTTTTGCAAAAATGTACACAAACACATGCTGTATTCTGCACTGGGCAAGAGGCTGCACTGTCACTAGATGAACTCCAAGAACCCTTCCAATGCTATGATTCTACAGCCAGTACAAGGAACCTAGCAAAGAAGGAACAGCGTGCTCCACCCTTCTGCTGCACACCTGCAAGACACAGGGCCAAGACTGTTCCAAAATGTTTCCTGGAGAAGAAAGAGTAAATGTCTTCCTCAAGTCAAAAAGCTTGTATCTCCCAAGCCTATTATGTTATGTTGGTTCCTGGAACAGAAAAATAGCACAAAATCTTCTCCCTTTTCTCGAAGTAAATATTGAACGCATACAAAACCAGAGATTCCTTTATTGCCCTCCTGTGAAGTCCAGAATCAGTTCATAGAAGTAGCTGCCTCAGGTCGGGCATCTACATGGCCTTTCAAATATTGCAAGACTGTGACTCCCATCATCCTTAGCCAATATAAGCAATGGTAATGGATGATGGGAGTGACAGTCCAGCAAAATCTGAAAGGTCACAGGATCCCTGCCCTGTCTGGTTCTCAGTCAGGCCTCTTGAACTCCCTTGCCCCAAGGGCTTTGAGGTTCAAGCACAAACCTTGAGGTTAAGGCACAATACACTGTGTTTTAAAACACTGAAACTGTATGAGGTTTTGACGTGATTTCATTGATTGTATCCTGAGATCCGTCAATACAGAACAGGTAAATGCTTGAATAAATACATACTTACAAAAACACTGCTTCCTATATCTAGTTCTTTTCACCACTGCCGTGACTACTTGGGCAGAGCCACTTATCTGTGGCATTAAATACAAAAAAAAAATAATAATAAAGGAATAAAGCGGAACCATCCAGTTGAACACAATATAAAAGAGAGACCAAGATTTAGATTAAAAACAAAAAAAGTGCAGGGGGGCTGTTGAGAGAGGGTCAGCGTTGTGTAATGTCATACCTGCCATGGAAACTGGTAATCATATGAAAATTGCACGTGATTTGATGACAAAAGAATTGTTGAGCAGGCCCAACACTTTCCAGCCTATGTTCAGTCAGAGAAATCTCTAAGAAACTCAGAAAGGAACACTTCTTTATTCAGCAGATTCCCCCCCCCCCCCAAGCTTATTGAGTGCTGAACTATGTATCTTAGGTATTTCTTCTTCCACATACAAAATGAACAGAGGGTTTCCTCTCTAATTCCAAAGACTTTAACAGCAAAACTATCTCTTTTCAAAACCCATCATTTCCCTCTACTGGACAGAAAGAGTGAACACACTTCATAACGACCTGCACTCTGGATTCTTTCTAAATATTACTGAAAGCCTCACCCCATTTGACAAGTGGGACTAACAGAACAGGGGTCTCTTGCCAATGCCAACACTCCCCCCGCCCCTGTTTCTTGACATTTGCAGCAGGAAAAACAACTGAAGTGATAAAGAGGTGAGCACATTATGTGAAACTGCACCACAGAAGCCTCTTAAAAAATGCTCACTTCACAGTGACAGGATCTGTTAGCCACCCGGGGACAAGCCCAACCTGAGTCATTTTGCTGCCTGAGACACAAGACAAAAAGGCACCAAACTCCACTGAATATACAGAAGATGACCAGTTGTTCCATGTGATTTAAATTCTGTTAGCAGAACAGAACCTTTCATTCTAATGGAGGATAACAGGATAGCTGGGGGGACACAGAGCAGGCTGCATGGTGCCCAGACAGCTCTGCACTCTAACCCACCACTACTCTTTACCCTCTAAGCATTTCTTCCTAGAAGCAGCTGCTTCACTCTGCACAATGGCTGAGCCAGTCCTGTCCATGAGCCGTTTGTAAATCCAAGCAAGCAACACCTCAAAACCTGATTGGCTTTCACAACCAAGTAAAGGCTGGGGAGGGAGCATTCACACACATGCCTAGAACATATATTCAGCAACACCAATGAAGAGAAGAAGCCCATTTTTAAATAGATGAGTGAAGTGCCAATAACTCCAATGGGAAGATGTACATGTTACAAGAGTTTCTGGCTGAGCCGAAGAAGCAAGTCCCATCTCAAAAGTGTTCATATAGCATTTCATACATCCATAAAGTTCAGTGGGCACTATTGAGAAGAAGTGGTCTTCTGTCCACAATGGGGCACAATGATGGGGAAATGAGCAAAACGCTGAAAAGAAATCTCATCTCCTACATGTGCAGTAGCCAGAACTGTCTTAGTATGTGGTATACTTTATGCAGCCAGCTTCCAGTCTTCTGTATCTAAGCAGTGTTGCACCTCATTTCATAATACTAAAATTAGTACCATATACAAGAGGTAGCTGTCTGATGGTGATTTAACTGTTGGAATAGAGTAGCAGAGCATACAGTGAATGATCTATTAGGGGTGAGTTTTTTGGGGTTTGGGTTGTTTGTTTGTCTGTTTTGCAGGGGGACTCTAGCTCCCAGAATCCTCCAGGCAGAATTGATGGGACGTACACAAAAAGCACTACATGAAACACGCAGGAAGAACACACCTTTTATCAGATCACACAGAATGAAGTTTGGAGAGATAAGACACAGCCAGCTATACATATATGTACATGTTTTTTGTTCCCTCAAAGAGTCTCTGTAAAGGAATAAGGCTGGCCAGGTTTCCTTCACTAGGGCGGGTTATCTCGCTTTCTAATCTAGATTAGAGAAGCAATCAGCAGGGGCCACTCCTTCCACCAGCAGGATGGCTGGGTTTTGTCTCTCTCTCTTCCCCCAGGCGACTACTAGGACCAATCTTATGCAAATTGAATTCTGGAACCTGGACAGTCTCACTGCACAATATCTTTTACCTATCACCTTGGAAGTCTCCTTTACTCCCAACCTTGTAACCTCTTTGCAAGATAATAAATTGCTTTCCTGTCAGAACAATACAACAATGTAACCATGTATTTCCATAATTGCTGTCTATAGACCCACCCTGTTGACACCCTACCCTGTTGTAAAATTCTATCCCTTCTGTGATTCCCACTCCGATAAAGTTTGGATTCCTTTGTAATCCCATCTCTTCTGCCAATAGGTCATGAACCACCCATTTCTCCTCCCATTCCCTTGTGTAACCAATGTTATAAAAGTCCTGGTCTTCCTCTGCATGACGCAATTGTTTTTGCCTACATTTGGAGGCATGACTTCCATTTGCCTTTTATTTAGCTAAATAAAACAGCAACCACTTGAACTCTCTCTCGTGTCAAGGTTATTGGCATTAAAACTTTGACTCGCTATTCCAGGAGACTAGCTCCTGGTTTCAACAGAATCCTGAGCGTTTCAGTCCACCAACACAAACCTGTATTTTGCTCACCTAGAGCAGGACCTACCTCTGAGGCTGCACAATGTTCTTAGGCCTTTGCTTCCTGCTGTTAATTTAAAAAAAGAGAAGAAAAGAAGGGGGGTGGGCAAGAGAAAAGCTGATGAAGTCCTTCCTGGGAGTCATCATCTTGATGGAGCACAGGTTCCCAACCTAGAGGTCGCAACCCCCAATGAGGTTGCAAAGTGTTTTCTGGGGAGGGGGGGGGGTCACCAGTCTTAAACATGCCTAATCCTTACCTGGGTGAGTTCACTTTCATTAAGAGGAGGAGGAATGGCAGGCCGAAGAAAGTTTATCCTCACCTTCCCCCTTTCCTGTAGTAATTTGTGCATTTTCCAAATGCTTTCCAGCAAACCAAGGGGCGAAACCACCTTCACAAATTGGAAGGGAACACACAGGGGAGTGCCTGGATACTAGATTTAAAAAGTGAAACTGACAAACAGTTTTTCTCTCCTTCACAGAGCAAGTGACACAAACCCTACATGTTTGCCCCTTCACCCACCTTTGAGGTGAAACTTCTATGGGGTCTCCTACTTTAGGGTACGGAGGAGGGAGGGACTCACAAGCTGATTGACTGAAGGGGCAGCTATGCTTTCACTGGTCTTCTCAAGTCATTGTCTTTTGTTCTGACCCCTTTTTTTGGTTCCGGGAACTCAAAGGTTTCTGGCTTTCTATGGGAGTATTTTGCCTGGCATGGCTGCTGCAAAAAAAAATCAGCTGTTCTAAGGCAAGCTGCCTTCATTCTCCAGCAATCCCACTGCAGCAGTGATTACATGGCAGGCAGAACTCAAAGGGTGTAGCCTTTGCCTGATTTTCAGATTTTGTTTGTTTGCTTGCTTGTTTCCTGGGAACGAAATTATTTATTTAAAATATTTTACCCCACCTTTCTCCTTAAAATGACCCACAGTGACTTACAATAATTAAAAGACAATATTTAAAAGCTAAAAGCAGTAAGTATACAAATATTTTTTTAAAGAATTAAACAAGTACTATATTAAAATTAATAAAACCAATACTAACAATACATTTAAGAACAACAGAGTACAACAATCCATTTTTTAAAAAAACTTTCAGGCTGCCAGTCACTAAGGAAAAGCCTGCCTGAAGAGAGCGTACACTCGTTTTTTCTTTCCCTGTTCTGAATCTGTCTAAAAGCGCAGGTGCTTTGGGAGATAGAAACTGGAAGCTGTGGGAGAGGGGACAAGGGTTGAGAAATGTCTAGGGCAGCCTTTGTCAAAGGGATACTTTCCAGATGTGCTGGACCTGGACCCACCATCCAGGGATGATGGGAGTTTATATCCAACATAAGTGGATTTTATCTGCTTGGGAAAGTCTGGTATCTTGCCATTGCTAGAGTTTTGTATGGTGATTTTTACTTGTCTGGTTTTCTCCTGGGTTTGGGATTTGCTTTTAGCCTCCATCTATACCGTCAGGATTTTACCCTTATTTATTCCTCCATTCTGTTAGTATTTGGCAAAATTCTGTAGTTCTTGAAGCTCCCACACGTCCTGGTGTGATCACCCCTACCCAGGCTTGTCACTTTTTAAAATAGTCTTCCTTTGGAGGGTTTGACTCCAGCCATTAACCATACTAGGCCAAGAAGTTAAAAAAATGGGGAAAAAATGATATTCTCTTTATTACAAAGTAACAACTTGCAGGGAAACAGATTTCCACATCAACTTTTCTTCAGCTACAACCCAGATACCCAAACACAACCTCCTTCTTCGGTTCAACCTTTTCTTCTCCTTTCATCCCAACTCTCCTCAAAATCTCAAAAAATAATGGGAAATATAGAGGTCTGTTGGCTGACACTCCCAGAATTCTGCCTGGGGAATTCCGGGAGTTGGAGTCCAAAAAAATGAAAGTGCATATCCTTATGATCTGCTTGTAGGGTAGCATAACAGACAGACAAATAAATAGCCCAAGTGTTTTATCACCTATTAGTAGATCTATATACAGACTGGTTCAGTATTCTTTCCTTCTCTGAAATCTCTTCTATTTCTTGTTCTCTTAGCAGGACAGAGGCAAACTTATGTGGCTTTTCCATATGGCTGTCAGTTATAAGGCCTTCCCTAAATAAGTGTGGCAACTTCTTCTTCCTGTATTATTCTCCAAGTAGGATTCCTTAGACCAGAGGTCCCCAACCCCTGGTCTGCGGCCCGTGCCAGTCCATGACCTGAGCCGGACTAGGCCGCGGAGACAGACCCCCACCCCCACCCCCGCACGCACTCCCCCTGAACAGCCTGTTTGTGCCTGCGTGCGCACGCCTGCGCCCACATGAGCGCTCCCCCACCCCTTTGCGCATGCACAGAAGTGCCCCCTGAGCGCCGCACCACCCTTTGCACATGTGCGCGCACTCCTTCGCGCATGCGCACAAGCGCAGGGGGGTGCCCTGCCTTCCCCAGCCGGTCTGCGGGGCTAAAAAGGTTGGGGACCGCTGCCTTAGACATTAAAAACTAAAGTTCCCCTTATACCTTCTGTCAGACTCCAGGACGGGTGTTATATTCAATAGTAGCAAGCTCAGCACTAGGCTGCTGCATGCTGTCAGTCTAAATACAAAATAATGCTAACAAAAAGATAGTCCTTAATACTGTGAATAACAAACATTATGAATAATTAAGTTTTACAGAAGCAGTTTGGAATCCTTTACCCCACCACTCTTATTTTACTTATTATTTAGAAACATTATGGAAATTTACAGGCAATCAGAGGACACACTCCAACACAGAGAACTTAAAATCTAAAATTCACTAGGGGGGAAACAAGGCAGAAGAAATGGAGGCTATGATGAATAGCAAAGATGTGCATTTCCTTTGATCACATGTATTTCATTTACAGTGCCATCTTATGCACGTGCACTCTGAATAAAGCTGTATTGAATTCAGTAGAACTTACACACATACTCTTTACCTTTAAAAATCCTAGAAAAGGTCACCAGAAGAAGTCAAAACTGACTTGATGAATCTTTATCCTTCTTTTATTTGCCAGCCTCCCAATCCTGTGCAGCTTTAGAAAAGTGGTGTTGGGCAGGAAGGCTTGCCCAATCTGGCAAAGTTATATTAATATTTACGTGCATATTTTATTCGAATATGGGGGACGGTTTTTAGGTGAGTGCTAAAGCACATCATTTGAATTGTGGTGCTGGAGGAGACTCTTGAGAGTCCCCTGGACTGCAAGGAGAACAAACCTATCTGTTCTGAAGGAAATCAACCCTGAGTGCTCACTGGAAGGACAGATCCTGAAGCTGAGGCTCCAATACTTTGGCCATCTCATGAGAAGAGAAGACTCCCTGGAAAAGCCCCTGATGTTGGGAAAGTGTGAAGGCAAGAGGAGAAGAGGCCGACAGAGGACGAGATGGTTGGACAGTGTCATCGAAGCTACCAACATGAATTTGACCAAACTCCGGGAGGCAGTGGAAGACAGGAGGGCCTGGCGTGCTCTGGTCCATGGGGTCACGAAGAGTCAGACACGACTAAACAACAAAAAAGCACATCATACCACTTACAGGAGAAAGTTCTTGTAGGGGGTTTGGGCAATTTGCTCTCTCCACAGATCTATTCACTTGCTTTCTTATGTCGCTGAGCTCGATTACTGCAACTCAGCTGAACGTGTCCCACAGAATGTGAGGGAGGAGAACAGGAGGAAAATCCCAGCAGGAAAGTCCGTGGTAATCATTCACACGTGAAAGCAATCCCCGGACGCCGCAAACTGCAAGTTACTCTCCGCCTTGACCTCACGGGTGTAATGAGGTCAAGGCGCAGAGATGGCCAACTTATCTCACAAGTCTGTCAGGCTTCGGCGAAAGTTTAAATGCATACTACTTGTTTATAAGTGACTCTCGTTAACGAAAGCAAGACTGTATTCTCCAAGGCTTTCACGGCCGGCATCCGATGGTTGTTGTAAGTTTTTCGGGCCGTCTCCACACCACGGCCAAACAACCCGAAAAACCTACAACCATCGAAAGCAAGACTGCTTATTAAAGATATCAGCGACTGGCACGTCCGTTAGATAGACAGCAAACACTCATTGAAGTCCGAAAGCCTCTCGTGCAGCCAAACGCCGCCCTCTTTCCCGGGGAAGTCAGCTGCCAGCGGTTTCCCTAATGAAGCCTAGAGGCGTTAGCGCCTCTTTTCCCACGCCATGGACGTGACCGAGTGAAGCCAAGGAAGAACCGCCCCCCCCCAATGTCTTCCGGGAGTTGAAGTCTTTCAGCTGCCCTTCTAGGACGAAGAGTGAACTGCGAGAAACTTCATTTCCCATGATCCCTCTGTGCCCCAGCTAGGTCCGGGATTCCTCCGGGGAGCAGACCGAGCGAAGAGGACCAGGTCTCACCTGGAACTGTCTGAATTTGCGGGAAGGAGCGCCGCTTGTTCTTCTGCGGCCGGGGCTAGGGTTTCTAAGCAGAGGGAGCGCTTGAAAGCCGGTTCATTTAGACTTGCTCGAAGGTGCGCACGTCCGCTTTTTTTTTTGGGCGCTTGGGGACTTTTTGCAGCGGGACCCCCCCACCCCCGCTCCCTCTCGCTTCTGTCCCTTTCTGCGACGCACTGGGCTCGCCCGACGCGGGTTCCCGGGGTTCTTTTTAGCGGATCCCTTTGGAGGATGTCATTGTGGGCTCGAGTAGGAATCGTGGGTACTCTAGCTTACTGCTTACACGACAAGGGGCGAGTCCTGGCCGAACCGAGGAGGAGCAGAAGCCGGGCTGGGGAAGGAGGCGCCGGCGGCGACGTCAGGAGCAGTGACCGGCCGGAGCTGAAACTGGTCCAGGTCCTCTTTCGGCACGGAGCGCGCACTCCTCTCAGGCCGATCCCAGACGTGGAGCAGGTAAGGCGGCTGCTGGGGCGGGCTAAGGTGTAACGCACTTCTTTCCCTTCGGGGAACGGAGGACCGTAGCATCGCCCAACTCTCCTGGAGGTATTGGGAAGCGGGGAGCTGGAGAGGGTGATAAACCCGAAGGGATCGTACCATTGCTTTCCTGTCTCCAGAAGTTGTCGGACTACAAGTCCCAGAATCCCTGGCTGTTGGCCATGCTGGCTGTGGCTTCTGGGAGGTGAAGTCCAATAACGTCTAGAGCCTCAGGGTGGGAATCCTTACTTTAGAGTTTTCTCCATGCCTCTGATACATTGTCTCCGCAGTCTTTCAGTAAGAGCCTTATAGATTGTTATCATCATCATCATTTTGTACAAAGAATCTTAATTTTGAACACAGACCATAATCATGCTGTGATTTACATGTGCATAGTTTAAATTACATAACTGACTGTGATGCATTGCTGCTCACTGGCAAGGTATAGGTTAGATTAGTAGGTGTGTGTCTTGTTACTTAGTAGCTATTTACTGTGGTGTGTTACACAATTTAGATTGCATGCATATACATCACCAAAAGGATGCTGGCCCATATCTGAAAAACAAATGCCCAGTGGGGCAACAGGTTGTATGAGAGACAATATTTTACATGAGTAATTGCCTACTAAGTTCATGTATGAACATGTAGGTTTTGGCAACTCTTCCTGCTGCCAATAGTTAATCATCACTATCTTAGAAATGCAGAGATGGAAGGATCCCTATGGATTGTCAAGTCCAGCACCTTACAGCTTTTAAAGGTGTAGTAGTTTTTGAGCTGAGGTGAAAGCACTTAGGCATAGCAGTTGCACACTGGAGAAAAGAGAAGGTAGCAATAGTGTATCTACTAACCTGAGAATAAACCCACTGAATTACTGTGACGTATATCTGAATTAACATTCATGGGAATATATAGTGGTAGTGTTTCACCTCCATTGTTTGTTCAGGATAACCCCAGTGATAACATATGGGTGTGTGCGGAACCATGAGATGGATTACTTTGCTCTTATGATGACTGCCTTCCACCTTTTGTTGTTGTTGTTTAGTCGTTAAGTCGTGTCCGACTCTTCGTGACCCCATGGGCCAGAGCACGCCAGGCCCTCCTGTCTTCCACTGCCTCCCGGAGTTGGGTCAAATTCATGTTGGTAGCTTCGGTGACACTGTCCAACCATCTCGTCCTCTGTCGTCCCCTTCTCCTCTTGCCTTCACACTTCCCCAACATCAGGGTCTTTTCCAGGGAGTCTTCTCTTCTCATGAGATGGCCAAAGTATTGGAGCCTCAGCTTCAGGATCTGTCCTTCCAGTGAGCACTCAGGGTTGATTTCCTTCAAAATTGATAGGTTTGTTCTCTTTGCAGTCCAGGGGACTCTCAAGAATCTCTTCCAGTACCACAATTCAAAAGCATCAATTCTTCGGCGGTCAGCCTTCTTTATGGTCCAGCTCTCACTTCCATACATCGCTACTGGAAAAACCATAGCTTGGACTATGTGGACCTTTGTCAGCAAGGTGATGTCTCTGCTTTTTAAGATGCTGTCTAGGTTTGTCATCGCTTTCCTCCCAAGAAGCAGGCGTCTTTTAATTTCGTGGCTGCTGTCCCCATCTGCAGTGATCATAGAGCCCAAGAAAGTAAAATCTGTCACTGCCTCCATATCTTCCCCTTCTGTTTGCCAGGAGGTGATGGGACCAGTGGCCATGATCTTAGTTTTTTTGATGTTGAGCTTCAAACCATTTTTGGCGCTCTCCTCTTTCACCCTCATTAAGAGGTTCTTTAATTCCTCCTCACTTTCTGCCATCAGAGTGGTATCATCTGCATATCTGAGGTTGTTGATATTTCTTCTGGCAATCTTAATTCCGGCTTGGGATTCATCCAGTCCTGCCTTTCGCATGATCTATTCTGCATATAAGTTAAATAAGCAGGGAGACAATATACAGCCTTGTCGTACTCCTTTCCCAATTTTGAACCAATCAGTTGTTCCATATCCAGTTCTAACTGTTGCTTCCTGTCCCATATAGAGATTTCTCAGGAGACAGATAAGGTGGTCAGGCACTCCCATTTCTTTAAGAACGTGCCATAGTTTGTTGTGGTCGACACAGTCAAAGGCTTTTGCGTAGTCAATGAAGCAGAAGTAGATGTTTTTCTGGAACTCTCTGGCTTTCTCCATAATCCAGCGCATGTTAGCAATTTGGTCTCTAGTTCCTCTGCCCCTTCGAAATCCAGCTTGTACTTCTGGATTTGTACACCTTTACAAAGTTCAAAGTATAATAATGACTCTCTTCCCTTTGACTGATTTAGAATGCTGATAAAGTTCACTATAAATTCCCTACTAAAGTGTACAGATGATGGAAACAAATATGTAGTTGGCATTTAGCTAGGAGGACACAGACTATTGGTAGAGTTAAGGAAGGGGACTCCGTGTAATGCTGTATTGTTGTGATTTGATTACAGCTTACACAGCACATTGATACGATATTTTCCAAAGAAATATCTTCTGTTCTGTTGTGTGCTGCAACAACCCAGATATCAGCACTGACAACTACTGCCTAAGTTCCTATGAATTTCAGTGCCTGGAAGGTCATGTGTGCTATATGGGTCAATGAGGATCTACTTTAACTAGTGGTCCATTTAGGTTTAGTGCTATCAGGTTGCTTCTTTTGATCCTGTGAATAAATGACGTCTGAAAAGTTCTATCTTTAACACCCTTGCTCTGGTTTTAGAAACTAAAATTATTTAATACCTTCTTTTTTATTATTTTTTAAAACTCTTTCTAAAAGATCTCATTTTATGAATGTTAATGTGCCTATAGGCTTGGTATACACAGTGAAGAATAGGTTTTGTACAGCCATCCTATAATTTCAAGAGGAATGTGCAAAAATAAATATAGGCCCAATCAGAAGAGTAATGAATTATAGCAAAAAAACAACAACCCAAAAACAAAAAAAACCCTACAACAAAAAAAAACATACTGGCTCTGGATTTCTATAAAGTCTTTTGATTGTGTCAGTTGGGAATTTCTACATAATTCTTTGGGATTTTATAAATTTAGCCCTAAATTTACATCAGTATTAAATTCAATTTATTTCATGATGCATTCTAGGCTTTGGATAAACCAGGGCTCTGAAGAGTTTCAGGCCTGAAGAGGGACTACATAGGGAGTGCCCTCTCTTACTCAGGCTGTTGACTTTTGTGACAGAATTTTTTTTGCTTCATATATAAGGGCAAATGCATATTAGGAATTCAACTCATGTCATCAGTTTATATGCTAATAATGCAATATTGATGGAAGAAATCCTATAGAAACAATCCCTCATATTAAAAGGAATTCTCTGAGACTGCAAGACTCCAAGTCAATTTTAGGAAACTGTTGTAATGCTCTTCAATATACTCCCCTCACTACAAATTTTAATATCTCACAGGTTTAAATATTTAGGAGTCTTCATAGCTAAAAACCTCACCAAGCTTCTCAGATCTAACTGTGTGGGGTTTTTTTTTAAACCCAAACTAGATATTGAAAAATGAAATAAATATAGGCTATCATTATCAAGCCATATTGCTTCAGTTAAGATGATGATTTTAACCAAGTTCGCCTATCCTTTTTATACCCTACCTTTAAAAATTCAGGGTGCCACATTTAAAATTTGGCAGAAGGGAATCAAAGTTTTATCTTTAATAGGAAAGACCCTAGAATAGCTAAGTCAGTTCATTACCATTCCATCAGCAAAAGGGGCTGGGGTAGCCATTGCTGTGCGCATATTATGAAGCCTATCAACTTTATCATTCTCTAGCTCAGTGGTTCCCAACCTTGGGTAACCCAGGTATTCTTGGACTGCAACTCCCAGAAAACTGCTGGCCAGCACAGCTAGTGGTGAAGGCTTCTGGGAGTTGCAGTCCAAGAACACCTGTGTTATCTAAAATTGCGAACCACTGCTCTAACTGAAATAAACAAAGCAGCAGTACCAAAATTTTATTTGTTGTTGATTGAGGCAGATCTGGGCTCTTCATCGGGGCTGCATGAGTTGTGGGAACATGAACAGATTAAAATTAATCAGTAGAAATGGTTGGAGATGTTCACAAAATTTCCATATAAAGGGGTTTCTACTACTGCTTGGGAGACTGCTTTGAAAATACTCTAAAAATTGTATCCAGCCCCACTTCAGCTCTCACATATCAACCCTGCAATGCCAGATATGTGTTGGAGAGGCATTTCAGCACCTTTGGTGGCTTTGCAAAAAAGTAGACCAGGTTTTGGGAAGAGGTGTTTAATGGATAAATACAATTACAAATCAGTCACTCACTAAAGCTCTGGAAGTAGCATTTCTTACCCTTTTCTTAGGGGAGAACGAGTTAAGTTCACATAAACCCTTAATAGGCCATCTTCTAGTAGCTGCAAGACAGGCTACAGTTAAATAGTGGAAGGATATGCAGGGAGTGTACTCTAGAGTGGGGCAGATAGCACTATAGGGAAAATTAACCACCAAACTACATGTAGATAAAGAGATAAAACACTTGGATTCCTTTGCAGCAGACTGGCACCCTCTTATTATTTATATGAATGGAATAAGTAATAAGGGACTCCCCGAAGCATATGGGATTTATTGGTCTTTATAACATTACTTGGACTATTATTATAATTTTCCCAGGAAAGATTTTGGATATGACTCTGATGCAGGGGATGAGAAGGGGATAGGGGAGGGAAGAAGGGTACACAAATATATGAATTTATGTATTGATTAATATTAATATTGTCATTGTTAATTTTAAAAATTGAAATGGCAAAAAAAGAAAAACTATAGTGATAATAGCCCAAGAGAACTTTATGTCCAGTTACAGCAGTGGTACCCAACCTTGGTTCCCCAGACATTCTTGGACTGTAAGTCCCAGAATCTTTCACCATTAGCTGTGCTTCTGGGAGATGCAGTCAAAGTACGTCTGGAGACCCAAGATTGGGAACCACTGAGTTACAGGATACAGCAGGTGCCTGTACATTGCTGATCTGCATTAACAGTGCTACATCTTGGGGGTTTTCACTTTTTTCTGTAAGGTAGATGGTGCAGTGTGATAGCAGTGGGCATCTGGTTATATCATTAGGTTTTGGGTTCTGTTTTGACCAGACGAAGGCGTTTCGGAGTCAGTCATTAAAATAGATAAAAAATGAACAAGTGACAGTAATGAGGCACTATAATTTCTGCTTGCTCGGTTCATGAATCATAACAAAACATCTATATGATTTACTCTTGATTTTGTAACTGGCCTGGAATTAATGGTTATTTTCAGAGGTACCTTGATCCAGGAACATGTTTCTCTCCTGGGCTGTAAAGGGAGCCTTTTTCTTGTGGTGAAATCTGATGATAAATAAACTTGATGTACTGTCTGAAGTGGAAGGAAATGCAAGTGTGTTTGTAAACAACGTGAGAATTGTCATCACTTGGAAGAATTTTCTATATTAAGTTGATGTGTTGCAGCATTTCTAGGGGTAATTGTTTGACACACAGGATGCTGGGCAAAACACAAGTTGTCAAGACTTGCTTTTGTGACTTTCTAGCTACTGTGAGCATTTTGACTCATCACTTTTGCTTCTTTAAGAAGCGGAATGGCTGAGTGTAGCATTGAAACACAGACTATTTCTGGCAGCCATACCAAAGTTGTTCTGCAGCACTTCCTGCAGCCACATGTTTGTACATTTCGAAAGGCAGTCCTGAAATATACAGATTATGAAAGTTGGCATGTTCTTTTTCTGTGTCTTTAAGCAGCACACACTGTGAACACTCATTTGCCATGCTTGAGACCACCACATTTCTTCATAGGGTTAGATTAATATTTTTGTAGTTCAGGTTTGAGAACTTGTGGCCCACCAGATGTTTTTTGTAACATCAGCCCAAGCTAGCTGAGAATGATGGGAGTGGCAGTCCAACATCTGGAAGGCCTGCCATGTGTTCACCTTGTTCTAACCATTTAAAACTTCTGGTTTCTTAACCAAACACTTCCTCCTTGTTGAAATAGGTGGAGTGGGACCCTGCTCTCTTGGAAACTCCTGCTGAAACTCAGTTTGACTACACAGTTACTGATCTGAATGGCGGGCCACAGCCTCCTTCCCCTTATGAGGAAAACTACAGAAAAACTACACTGAAGGTGAAACAAACATATTTTCCTTCCAAAACATTGTCTTTGCTTGTCATCTTTTAGCAGCTTTCAATTGTACATTTTTTTTTTGTCCCCAGGGTGGTGTATTTGCAGGGCAACTTACAAAAATAGGCATGCAGCAGATGTTTACACTGGGGAAACGACTAAGGAGACATTACATTGAGGAGACCAGCTTCCTCTCACCTGCATTTAAACCGTCAGAGGTCTTGTGAGTCTTTTAACTCAGCTGCTTTCTTTGTTACTGTTTTTTGTTCTCTTTGACTATCATTTGCCTTTGCCCTCCATCACATAAACCTTAGCAGATTGCTTTACCAGGATTTATTTGCTTTTTTCTTTCTTTCTTACACTTTAGATATATAAACAAACAAAAAATGGAGAGGGCATGTAATGAAAGCAAAATAAAAACAGCAGTAGAAATACTGTAGCATGTGAAAGCATATTAGAACCATCAAGAAAATAGAAGAATGATAAGATCTAAAAGCACTGAAAGTTGTTCTTAAAATGCCTGTGAGAAACAAAAGACCTTCACCTACTACAGAAAAGTCCCTGATGTAGATACCAGGCAGGCGTCTTTGGGGAGGGCATTCCACAGGTGGAGTATCACCACTGAAAATGTTCTGTCACTCCCTTGAGGAGGGCTTCAGATGATGAATTGAAGGTATGATTAATTGGCCCCTCCCACAGAATGCATTTATTTTATTTTTTGCTAAGAAACCTTAGCACAGAGAAGTGGCCATCAAGTAACTGTCTACCCAACTGAGGATTGTTATAGAGCTTGGTAGGAACCGGTGGTACTTAGAGCTGACAACAGTTCCTCTGAGTGGTGAACTCCTCACGGCTATCACTGGTCAGGTGGCACATAAAGCAGTAGTCATCTCTTTGCTCCATTTCATTGGCTACCTTCTGTTTTTCAGCATCCGTTCCTCTAATATTGTTCGGAATCTGGAGTCCACACGATGTTTGCTAGCTGGGCTGTTCCAACAGCAGAAAGAAGGTTAGCAATGAAGGGGAGCATCTCATTGCTCTTTTCTCAGTCCTAGCTTATGTTACCTCACATCCTTATGCCACGGTACTCTTTCAAGATAATCTTCCTTTTGCTCATCCCTGTCATTCCATATTCTGGAGCATTCGGTTAGATTATACTGGGGTGGGTCCAGGGCCAAATTTCAATCTGACTGAGCCTCATGCACCCATAGCAGTGGTGGAAGTTTAAAAAATCCTTCATCAGCTTTCATGCAATGTTCACAGTTCCCACGTGTCTTGTTTTAATTTTTATTTTAATGAGAGCACTACTGAATTATGTATGACAGGAGGGCACAAGTAATCATGCAGAGCTATAGATTGTGTATGGCCCATTCCTGGACTATATTTACACTGTGAATGGGAAGAACAGTAATTTTGCAAGTAACATGGGACTTTAGGTGCAGGAGCACTAGGTCCCCCTGCTATGACTCCCAAGGAAGCAGCTGTACTGGCACAGAAATATTTTTTGCTTGAGTAAGTTACAGTCTTCAAGTTTCAATCTTGTGTTGAAATAACAAAAATTTTTGATTTCAGAAAATGGGCAATAAGAGAGAAATACTCAGCTGCAATTTTAATTCTCCAAGTGCCCATCTGTACAGTCACACACACGACTTCTGTGCCTGCACAGATCCATAGTAGGAACCTGCTTTCTAGACAGTACGTGGTCACAGGAAGGTGCCATGGCATTTGCATCAGCTCCATGAGACAGTAGCATGGCTGGGAGTGATAATGATGTGGGCCATTTTAGTTGTGTACATACACTTTCCCCAATCTGGTGGCCTGTGGATGTCTTGAACTCTGCAGCTCCCATCATCTCATGGTGAGGGGTCATGAGAAATGAAGTTTGAAGCTTCTGAAGGGCACCAGTGAGGGGCAGGTTCATGCATGCAATCAAATTAGCTGACTTAGAATGATCCTGGGCTTCAGTCTTAGTTCTTGAAAGGACTAAGATGCACAAGGCTTTTGGAGACCTGGGTTAAAATCTCCATCTTAGCCATGAAAAATCAATGAGTGAGCTCATTAGAAGAGGGACATTAGTGTAACAAATAAAACACTGCTGTGTTAATTATGTGACTTTCTAGTTGCTAATGGCAAGTCCCTGCATTCTTCATCATTAGCTGTGTTGACTGAGGTGGCTGGGAGTTGCAGTTCAGCAACATGCAGGGAGCCAGGCATTTACAGGCCTCCGCCCCCTGCATGTTGACCTGTTGTGGCATGCCTGCTTCATGAACTTTTGGCAGTGCAAACAGCTGTCCTGTGACCTCTTTGCTCAGGCAGAGCAAACAGACACGAGTGTCTGAGTGAGGCCTTGTTCATCCTGCAAGCAGCACCTTTCTTGTATCAACTCTCACTGCATCTGGCCAGGCTTGGCAAAAAACTGAAGGGAAAATTAATGCAAGAAGAAAGGATTAGGGGTTTACAGGAAACAAAAGAGAAAGAGAGCGATTAGCAGGCAGTCATGAGGAGAAAATCCAGAATGATATATACTGGAGGGGGGGCAGAATGGAACTGAATGGCAAGGTGGTGTCCACACCCACTAGAATGTGTGCCTTGAGGGAGGAGTCTCGTTCTAGAAGATTCTAAAGCAATGCTTCCCACCCCAGGTCCCCAGATGTTCTTGGACTAAAACTTCCAGAAGTCTCCACCACTAGCTGTCCTGGCCAGGATTTCTGGGAGTTGTAGTTCAAGAACATTCGGGGAACCAAGGTTGTGAAACACTGTTCTAAAGGCTTCTGTTTTTAGACACAGATACAGAAGAATTAAAGAGGGACAAAAGAAATGTTTAAAAGTACAATACTGGAATTCAGAAACTCATGTGTATGTATACTGCTTTCAAAAGGGAATTCGTACAGAACTCAAATTTCTTGCAAAGCTGGTATTGTTGTGCCTGAGCTTAACAAAACCTGATTGCAGGGAACCATTAGGAAAAGAAGAATCATCTGAGCTTCACTCTGGTTTTAGAAACCCAAGTATTTATAATGGTGGTTGTTAACTGTTTTCATTAGGATAATAGCTTGCTGTGTTGTAAATTAATTTACAAGCAAGAGAATCATATGGTATGAGTCACTATATGGAAATAGAGTTGAATATATCACCAGGAACTATCTGAAGGCACATGTTAATAACTAGTATATTTTACTTAGCATTTAGCGCAGTGGGCCTTTGCCTTATTAGTTTGTAGGCATGATCTAATGATGGCTGGGAGCAGAAATGTAATTGAAAGAAAGCTTTGCATGCCTTTAAGTGAAGAGGAAGTTCCCTAATGAGCTTTGCACAGATGATGCTAGAGATGGGTAAGAGGTTGTCCTAACACCTAAAATCCAATATGTGGCTCTAAGGTTATAAATGATATTAAATTGGTATGAAATGCAGGATGTGTTAGAATTAATTCTAACATCTTAAGGCTTAAATCATTAATTCAAAGTGTATTAGAATGATTCATTTTTTAATCTATCATCCAGGACCTATTACCATAGTTACAGATGAAGCCCAATCTGAAATCCTTTATCCCAATCCAATGAACTGCCAGCGACTGAAACAGATGAACCGGTAAGTAACCACAGTGTTTCTGAAGGCAGTGCAGATTCCCTGTTAACTGCAGGGAAATGTTGGAACCCATTGAGCAGGACCTTGAAAAAGAAAAACAGCAAACTCTTTTATAAGGCCAGTTGATTATCAAAAGCAGTATGTGCCACTAAATTGTTTTTTTTTTTTAACTGTGCTTTTCTGGAAATAGTTCACTACACTTTTGGGGTGAAGTTTGCCTTCTCTTGGATGCTTTAAATGTTGCAGCAGCATTACAATGGTTGAAAGAGGCCCAAGATTGTTACCTGCTTTGTCCTTCTCCATTATGATGGGGTGACTTTCATACTGGACCAGTGAAGCTGCAGCAAGCTTTAAAGAATGCTCACACAACATTTTATTATATCCCCAAAATTGCTGCTGTTGATAAGACTACTACAAAACAGGCACAAGAAAGGCAGCAACAGTTGCCTAAATTATATACCTTCAATATTTTACTTATTATCTGTTCAGACAATAGTGGTAATATAGCTCTAGTTTCAGGAAACTTTTGAAAATTGTTTCATTCCTGACACATTCATTCATATATATATATAGCAAGCACACTATCCATCTTTGAAGATGGATAGTGTGCATAAATGTGATAGAAATACATATATATATTTGCAACAGAAATATATATAAATGTGATAGAAATATATATGTATATTTCTCTCACATTTATGCCCCACTTTTTCACAAAAAAGTAATGCTCAGTGTAGATCATAGAAAAGAATGATAGGATTGTAGAACTGAAAGGAACCTCAGATGTCACTGAGTCCAACCTCCTTCCAGTGCAGGATAAAAAAATAGATTAAAATAGAGAAGACTATCTGAAACAATGGTTGACTGTCGTGGTTGGGTAAAATGCTGCACAGTGCCAAGTTAACTCAGACAAGCATGTATTATTTGTTTGCATGGTAAACCTGGGGGAGAAGAGCCAATACAATAAGCTTTTTAAAAACTGGGAATACCTAGTGTTGTGTAGTGGACAGAGTGACAAAATAGGGCTCAGGAGGCCTGGGTTCGAATTCCCACTCAACCATGAAAGTTCAATGGGGGTCTGGAACTGGTAAAACCACTCCTCAAATATCTCACTTACCTTACTTATTAGAGCTGCTATAAGTTGGTTCTAACTTGACGGCACATAATAATAAAACAATACCCTTGAACTATCTGACTTCCTGAAGAATATTTATAGTGACATCCTTTTAAGGTTATTTGTCAAAAGTGTTTGTGAGAAATGCCAGGTATTAAGAAAAGATCATCTTAATGAGGAGGTGTTACTAGAGACCAAGACCATCCACCATCTTGTATTCCCGATCACCATATATGGGTGTGAAAGCTAAACAGTAAAGAAAACTGACAGGAAAAAAATTGTTTTGTTTGAAATTCGGTGCTGGAGGGGAGCTTTGCAGATACCCTGGAGGGTCAGAAAGATGAACAAGTGGGTCCTAGAGCAAATGAAGCCTGAACTTTCTCTGGGAAAAAAAAATGATGAAACTGAGGCCAAAACAATATTCTTTTCCTTGACAGAGAGGGGTTGCACAGTGCCCATTTGCAGCCAGATATCTCTGGGGATCTGAATACAATTAAAGAAAAGATGGGCATTGCCAACCAGAAAGCAGTGGACTTCTTTCTCCTTTTCGACAACATCTTGGCAGAACAGGTAATATTGTGTCTTCATAAAAACAGTCCCTGCTTTCTTCAACTATCCACGAGATACTTAGCGGCCTGTGGTAGAAGCTGCACTGAAGGCAGAAGAAGCAAATCATGATCAAACAATTAAACTGAACTTCCCTCGTAATAGTAGAAAGATGACCAAGGCAATTTGGACAAGTAAGGGAACCAGCTTTCTCCTTTCAAACCCCTCTTCAGGAGACTTGTGGCACAGGGGTTAAACTACAGAACTGCATTGCAGACTGCTCACAACCTGAATTCGATCCCAACAAGTTCAGGAGGTCAGCTCAAGGTTGACTCAATCTTTCATCCTTCTGAGGTTGGTAAATTGAGTACACAACTTGTTGGGGGGCAATGTGTAGCCTGCATAATAAACTGCCTAGGGAGTGCTTTAAGTGCTATGGGGCAGTATATAAACAGCACACTTCAGAACTCACAGCTCTTCTATGAGGCCTTAGGCTTAACCCTTTAACCCTCATATGCAATCATAACCAGCTTTTAAAGTTTCCACTCTTACCACACTCTCATGTATCTATTCCCATCCATCAATATCTCTCCTTTGACCTCTTCCACCATTGCCTCTTTTAGGTTTTAAAGTATATCTCTTGCAAATTCTGCCAACTACTATGTACCCCAATGATACCAGAAATTTCTGTAGGTCCAGTTCTGGAGCTTATTCAGAGTGCACCTTTGCCTCCCTGTCCACCAAGTTACTGAATGTTTTGCTCCACACAGGGAAAAGTTTGTGTTTTGGAAGATTGTTAGAGGTGACAGCTGTAGAAACAGAAGCAATAGTAAAGCATGGATCCAGTCAAGAGTCCCAACTAGATTGAGCCATGTGAATGAATAGGATTCAGTGGTGATTAGCCATTCATTATGTGATTTAGGACTAGCAACTGGATTTAGACCTCTCGCTTAATAAATCACTTATAATATCAATCGGTAAACTGCATTTAAATCTAGTATTTCTCAGAAACTTAAGAGATCCTTTCAGGTATATTTCTGTGGCTTTCTAACTTACCAAACTCAAAGCCCTGTTTCGTTCCCTGTTGACTGACCTGAAAAAGAACCTTTGCTTTGCAAGTAATGGACACAACATCACATTCATGTGGGATGTTGACCAGGCCCAGGGGATCTTTCTGCCACCCTAAATAAATGGAAAATGCTTCCTAGAATAAATGGAGCACTTTCTTGATCTGTGCAATGCATAGGAAAATAAGCAGTACTGAGTGAGCTTTCTCTCAAGGAGGCTTGCTTGCTGTTCCTGACCTTCTCATTGAAGATTCAAGGAACTCAAGGTTCCATTCAACATAGTTCAAAACTTGTCTCACAGCACACCATACAGTGGATTCATACAAGATATGCCCTATCCTGACTTCATCTGTTGGGAAATGTGTCCAATTACTCTCTACTTGAAAGATCATCGTTAAGCAGGTTCTAAGCACCTCCTGTTGCTGTTCCAGCTATGGAAATGCTAGCAGAAGTCTGTTCATACTGCGGGCCAGGGCAGTCTTACTCTAGAGATTTAGAGAAGGATATGAGACATTCCTCTTAACACAGCGTTGGCCCTACAGATGCTCTTGGACTGCAGTTCCCATGATACCTTACCATGAACTGTTCCGGGCAGGGCTCATGTATGCCAGAAACATCTGAAAGTACTCAGGCTGCCCAAATGTAACTTAAAAAACCAACAACAGACATCTAAGTTCCGATTACATACTGACCCCAAGGCATCTAAATAATAAATGCCTGTGTGTGTCATCCATGGCTCATCTTGGGCAGTTGTCTGCTTTTCATTGCCACATTATGGGCTCTAGTGGCTTGTTGGTTTATTTTTCACTTTACTCTATTTTTTTTTTCAGGCACATGATCTACCAAGTTGCCCTGTTCTAAAGCATTTTCAGCAAACAATTGAGAAGAGAGCTGTGGACTTGCTCCTTTATATAACAAAATGCAATTTAAGGTGAGGAAACCTGGAGTTGGCAAGGCAAAGGTAAAGTGCTAAGTGAAAAGGAATGATATGCAGATGCTTGTGCCAGAAAGGATTCCTTCACTATTGGTGTTGGCTAGTAGTGTTGGCTAGTAGTGTGTGCTGCTATTAGTACCTAATCCCTTTTACTTTTAGATCAACTCCAGTTTCCCTGAAGATTGTTAAGCCAGTTATGTGGAACTGTTCAAAGATGTTGCAATGGGGAAAGTTGAAGCCTTGCAAAGAAAAGAAAGGAAAAAAAAGATTTAAACCTTGTTTTTCTCCCTCCTGTAGGGAGACTCTTCAGATGTCTGTTGGCCCCCTTCTCCATGCAGTAGAAGAAAACATTAAGGGGGCAATAGATCCTTCCTCTTCTGCAGTCAAAACCAGGTACAAAGATTAAAAATCCCCATCATTTTCTCTTGCCCGCCTGCCCTTTTTGCAGCCTATTATGCATAGTCTAGAACTCAGTTGGCATGGCTCATCCTGCAACATATAATATGAAATCATTAAAGGAAAAGTGGAACAAGCCAGACATTGGATTAAAAGTACCAGAGAAGGAGAGGCCTGTTAAAATATATCTTTTCCATGATACATTTTGGGAAGACAAGAGGAAACCATGAGAGTTTAAGAAACTGGCACTGTTGGGATTTCAGCGTAATAGCCCTCCTGGATCAGACCAAAGGCTTAGGCATTCTTACCATTCTGTCCATATGTGGACTAGCCAGATGCTCATGGGAAGATCACAAGGGGGTGAGCACAGTAGCACCTTTCCAGTTATGTTTTTTTTTCTGCAAATGGTATTTAGAGGCATGTTGCTTCTGATCCTAGAGGTGGCGTATAACTATTCTAACAGGCATTGATAGCTTCATTGCCGACAAATTTGTGTAATTCTCTTTCAAAGCTACAGTATATCACATAAGTGAGTACACCCCCTCATATTTCATAAATATTTTAGTATATCTTTTCATGTGACAACACTGAAGAAATGACACTTGGCTACAATGTAAGGCAGTGAGTATACAGCTTGGATAACAGTGTAAATGTTCTGTCCCCTCAAAATAACGCAACACACAGCCAAACCACTGGCAACAAAAGTGAGTACACCCCTAAGTGACAATGTCCAAATTCAGCACAAAGTGTCAATATTTTGTGTGGCCACCATTATTTTCCAGCACTATTAACCCTCTTGGGCATAGAGTTCACCAGAGTTTCACAGGTTGCCAGTGGAGTCCTCTTCCACTCCTCCATGACAACATCACAGAGCTGGTGGATGTTAGAGACCTTGCGCACCTCCACCTTCCATTTCAGGATACCCCACAGATACTCAATAGGGTTTAGGTCTGGAGACATGCTTGGCCAGTCCATCACCTTTACCCTCAGCTTCTTTAGCAAGGCAGTGGTCGTTTTGGAGGTGTGGGGTCATTATCATGTTGGAATACTGCCCTGCGGCCCAGTCTCCAAAGGGAGGGAATCATGCTTTGCTTCAGTATGTCACAGTACATGTTGGCATTCATGGTTCCCTCAATGAACTGTAGATCCCCAGTGCCAGCTGCACTCATGCATCCCCAGACCATGACACTCCCACCACCATGCTTGACTGTAGGCACAACACGCTTGTCTTTGTACTCCTTACCTGGTTGCTGCCACACATGCTTGACACCATCTGAACCAAATTTTATCTTGGTCTCACCGGACCAGAAATCCATGTCCTTAGTCTCCTTGTCTGCAGCAAACTGTAGGCGGGCTTTCTTGTGCATCATCTTTAGAAGAGGCTTCCTTCTGGGACAACAGCCCTGGAGACCAATTTGATGCAGTGTGCGGCGTATGGTCTGAGCACTGACAGGCTGACCCCCACCCCTTCAACCTCTGCAGCAATGCTGGCAGCACTCATGTCTATTTCCCAAAGCCAACCTCTGGATACGACGCTGAGCACGGGCACTCAACTTCTTTGGTCGACCATGGCGAGGCCTGTTCTGAGTGGAACCTGCCCTGTTAAACCGCTGTATGGTCTTGGCCACCGTGCTGCAGCTCAGTTTCAGGGTTTTGGCAATCTTCTTATAGCCTAGGCCATCTTTATGTAGAGCAACAATTCATTTTTTTCAGATCCTCAGATAGTTCATTACCATGAGGTGTCATGTGGAACTTCCAGTGACCAGTCTGAGAGAGAGAGAGTGATAACACCTGCTCCCACTTCACACCTGAGACTTGTGACACTAACAGGTCTCATGACACCAGGGAGGGAGAACGGCTACTTGGGCCCAATTTGGACATTGTTACTTAGGGGTGTACTCACTTTCGTTGCCAGCGGTTTAGACATTAGTGGCTGTGTGTTGCGTAATTTTGACTGTTTGGTTTATCGAATTACCCAAGTTCTAGTATTAACTAGCACTTTCGTCTCACCACTTTCTCAGTGCCAGAGAAACTTACATATCTTAGTCATGCACCTTGATATATCTTTAAATTGGACTCTTAATTGAGTAAAGGCTGTAAGCAACCTAAAATAAACTTCAGTATCTTAAACATTGTGTAGCTCACATAGGAAGTTTCAGATAGACATACAGTGAGGCCCTTGAGTGCAAAATCCAGAGAGACGAAAACCCATTGGTGCAAAATGTTCTTAATTTAGTTCAAAAAATGTGCTGATAAGACAAGACACTACCAACAGAGTTGATATGCATGTAAATAGACAAACTGAAGAAGACTGATTGCTCATACACTATATATATATACTTGTGGCTAACTTACCACTGAACTTCGTTTATCTCATGTGTCCATGTAGGAAACTCATTCTGTATGCTGTCCATGATGTTACCCTCTTCCCACTGCTGATAGCTCTGGGAGTCTTTAATTCCAAATGGCCACCATATGCTGCAGACATAACATTGGAGCTCTACCAGCATTCCAAAGACTGGTTTATACGGTTGACCTATAATGGAGAGGTATGGACTCCCCTGTTGCTGCTGTACTATGTGGCCTTGGCTGAGAGCTGGGCAGGTTGTAGATACCAAGTTCTTGGTTTATGCTTCATGTGAATACTCAAGCCTGTAACAGATCCAGCAGCTTACTGAATCTAGTATGTGGGATCTCTTATTATCAGCTTCAGATTCTTTCACCTAGATGATTAAAAAACAACTTTAGTCCCTTTGTCAGGTGGGCACTATTGATTGTTACAAAGAAGGCTGGGACGTGATGTTGAACTCCTGGTTTCCAGTCAGAATACTGTGTTTTCCCGAAAATAAGACAGGGTCTTATATTAATTTTTGCTCCAAAAAACGCACTAGGGCTTATTTTCAGGGGATGTTTTATTTTTTTCATGTACAACAGTCTACATTTATTTAAATACAGTCATGTCATCTTCTTCCGGTTGCTGTACAATGGTGGAAGGCGGGGTTTCACCGAACTGCGGTTTATTTTAGGGGTAGGGCTTATATTAGGAGCATCCTGAAAAATCATACTAGGGCTTATTTTCAGGTTAGGTCTTATTTTTGGGGAAACAGGGTAGCTGCCAAGGTCGAGATACAACAGGAGCACTAGTGTATCTGGAGTGTTGCAGTCTTTCTCACTTTCATTGCCAGACTATTTCATTTTTTTCCTCCCATGATATTTTAAGTAATGCTTATCATGTACCGTTCTATAATCTGATATCTTTTTCTTTCAGGAGGTGGTTCCACAAGGATGCAGAGCTGGTCTCTGTCCACTGGAGGACTTTCTGCATGCCCTTTCAGTCTATAGCATAAAGCCAGAGGAATATAAAATGCTTTGTTCCCAGACAGAGGCACTTTTAACAGATAACTGATTAGCAGCAGCTAATTATGTTGTTGTAATTTCTTCTTTCTAAATACCATAAAAGCAAAGCAACAGCCACTTGTGGTTCAACTTCAAAGTTAAAGTAACATAATAGTACATAGTTTGCCTTAGTAAGGGAGGTGAATGCTTTCCTGTTTGGGTAAACACGCTTATGTGACTGAATGAAAATGTGTCCTGCCAAGGATGAACATCATTGGCAATAGAAAATTCTGGTGGTGGTTGCCCAGAGAAGTAGTCACTTCATTTTCCAGCTGTTCATTTGTAGCTTTTGACATACCCTGCATGATCTCCGGCTCACAATTGCTCAAGGTGGCGACTACCTGGTTGAAAATGGGACTTCTGTGTGCATAAGGGCATGCAAAGTAGCCCTCAGCAAGGGCCACTGTGTCTGTGTGTAGTTACAGAGGATAGGATTTTGGCTCAAACTGTTGTCATGAACCTCTAAACTGAGTGTTTTGGTACTAAGGATAGGACTAACGACGCACATGGAACTTACTTTGGATCTAGAATTGCTATGCTGATTTGCTGCTGTTTAAGTGCTATAGCCGTTAGGAGTTCCACACATCTCTTACGGTAAACCTTCTAACAGTCCCCTTGGGTATAAGGGATGGAGAGTAGGCATGGCTACACCAAGTTGCTAGCAAGTAAATATCATAATTTGGCTTTACACAGCTGAATTTAGAACAGTTAAAAATAACTTCTGATTTAACAAAAGCCATTGTGGAATAGTACAGTTAGCTGAAATGCAAAAGAAAGTAAGGATGTTGCGAGTTTGGAAGGAACGAAACTACTGTAGATACAAGCAATTACAAGAACAGCTGGGCACATTTGTTAGTGTTAAGGGCCAGACCTACAGCTGTTAGGAGGGCAGCAGGCAATGCTAATAGAACTAATCCAAAGCTGTTAAATGTCAAAGGCAGGTGAATATTCACTGGGGACTCTAAATAGCTGCTACCTATATAGTCTGGGGTTACAGCAAATTCACATGAACTTTCAGATACTTCAGCTGCCTCTAAAGATGGTAGCACTAATATCTTAAGTTTGTGCCTATTTGTGAAGTATAACCCTTGCCTTTTTAGCATTACAACTCCTACAAGGCATGTTTAGGACTTCTGTTTTGTACAGAAGGAGAAGATGCTGAAGGGTCTTACACTGAACAACTCTGAATAAACAGCTCAGCCATGGTAAGTTCAGGAATTTACTGTTAAGCATAAGCCTAATATTTGAATTTAAAAACTCGTAACAGCTTCAAGTAGGTTCATTTAGAGGAGTTCGCTTTCCTGTGATGCTTTCTCCCTCAATATAAACAGATGTTGAACCTAAGTGGAACCTCTACTTACGAACGTCCCTACCTACAAACATTTCAACTTACGAACAGCTCCATCCGCAAAAGTTTGCTTCTACTTGCGAACGGAGCTTCAACTTACGAACCGAAAAAAACGTGTTCTGTTTGAAAGGTGTTCGTTCCCTCCCTTCCTGCCTTTTTTTTAAACCTAAGTCATCTTAGGTTAAAAGAAAAAAAATTCTCCCCCTAGTGGTAGAGGACGGATTAACCGGCTTTGCATTAGTTCCTATGGGAACTAATGCTTCAACGTAAGAACGGCGCCTCTACATAAGAACCAAAAACAGCCGGAACGGATTAATCGGTTTTCAGTGCATTCCTATGGGAAATTTTGCTTCAATTTACGAACGTTTCAACTTAAGAACATCTTCTGGGACGGATTAAGATCGTAAGTAGAGGTTCCACTGTACTTGATACAGTGGAGCAGTAACTGTACTGTAATGTATTGCAAGATCGCTCCCAGGAAATGAAAGCTAGGTCAAGAAGAGTTTTTTAGATAAGAACATGGCAAATGACAGTCTCATCCTGAATTCCCACTCCAGAGAAAAAGCCTTACTTAAAATTACTAGGTAAAAAAAAAATTCCATTTATTTTTCACCTTTTTAAAAATTTCTCCCTGTAGAGGGTCTTAAAGATTTACTACTTCTAGAAGATCTGCTGATGCTCTGCCTATGAACAGTAAAGTTATACTAAGACCACAAAATATAAAAGCACTCATTTCATTCCGTATATTGTATGTTGTGGGGGGAGGCAACTTTGGTAGGTTTTTCTGCAACTAGTCTGCCTGGGAATCCTCTCCAGGCTCTATGGATTGGAAGAAAAAAAAAAGAGAGGGGCAGGGGGAGATACAAAGGAAATAGAAGGGGCTGGTTTTGTGTGTTTAACATAATTTGTTTAATAGGTGAACTGCTGCTCCTGGAGAAAACTTGAGGATGGCAGTTCACTTGGCGGGGAGAGGGTTGCAAAAATAGATTTGAGGTATCATAACTAGCCTTAAGACCACACTTTGCCCCACTACTGTAGACAAAGACTTGCATGGCCATTGCTTCTGGGTATTCCCTGTGCAGCTCCCTTCAAGCCAGAGGGTCTCTCAAGATTTTTCCCAGCAACCCAGTTGGGCAGCTATGCTATAAAAGTGGTGGTGGGAAGGCTACCTGTTGGTCTCTGAGACTTGTTTATCTGCGGGGACTGATATGGGAATGCACTGAGATGAAGATGAGGAAGAATTTGTCTCCTCAGTTGAAAACATAAATATAGCTATCACGACCCAGAAGTTTTTTACTTCTTCCCTTGGCACTCTTAGGCACGGCTACACTACTACTACTGCGTATACATTTATTATGTTTGAGCAGCTGCTTTTCTTCCAGTGTCAGGATTGGTTCACCTCTATGATGAAAGCAGGACCTCCTCCGTAAGTGCTTCGTGTTGTTGTAATGGGAACATGGCTTAAGTTGTACCAAGTAGTGTCAACATGCTTCTCATTGGAAGCATAAGAAGCCAAAACTTTACTCAGAAATGCTTTCAGATAAAATCAGTATTATCCATACACTCTTAACCCAGCTGCAAGAGGCAACCTGAGATAGGAAGCAAACAGAACAACCCTGGATTATGGCAAAAGAGAAATGAAATTGCATTTTGTAAGAAACAATATATTTTATTTTTTCTGACACCACAGCCCTGGCAAGTGGTTTTGTACCAAATTTAATGGAGGTTACACAGAACGTTTTACGCTGGGGAACAAAAAAAAAGCCACAAAAAAGTCAGGATAACTTTTAGTGTCTGTTCCACTCCCACATTAATAAAGTCACTTGGGGGGTTCTAAGAAAAAGGATAATAAGAAACAGTAAGACTACTGTAGAATGTAACAGTGTCCAAGTCCAGCCTCTTCCTGAAAGTGGCAACACTCCCAGCATGAGAAGGGGCTCTCCTAGATATGCTCCCCAAAATAATACAATGTATTGCAGCTGCCAGAGGAGACAGTAAAGGGGTGGGGAGGACCAAGAAGCTTTTTTTTTTTAAAGAGTGGGAGGGAGAGACAAAAAGTGCTGAGCAGCACTCCATAATTTGAAAAATATGTCCTTAACTTATTTTTTTAAAGATTCCCCCTCACTGAACTTAAGTTCCTTTTGTGCTTTTCATTAATACTCTGCTCTGAGGTCGTAGTTTGGTTTTTCTATACATTGGAGTTGAAGGAAAATAGTCCAAAGTTCTGAAGATGGATTTTCCACCTAAAAGTAAACAGCCTCTCACCCCAAAGACTAAAGTCTCTGCTAAAATCCCTTTTACAATATAGTACAGTACACAAAAATAACCCCCCAAAATAACAGAGTCCTGGGAGAAGCCAGTCCAAAGGACGTAAACATACAGAGAATGGTGCAACTTGTGACAAATGGCAATTCTCAAAATACAGCTACAGATTCTCAAAGCAGGTGCCATCACAGGATACCCAAGTACACAAAAATAATTTTTAAAAAATAAATCTTAAAAAAACAACCTGTTAAAATGAATTCATTTGTTTTCAGGTATTTCCATACATTCGAGATTTCCCAAAGCATCCTCTGGTCTGTTTTCACCTATTGCATGGCCAAATTGTGCTCCTGGAGCTCTCGGGCAGCCCTCAGGACCTGGAATCTCATCTCAACAAGGATTGGAACCATCCAGTCTTTATGTAGCAGCTTAAAACATCATGTTCCCTGGGTTGCCAGGGCCTTGGCTAAATCCTCCCATTCCTACGTCAGCAGCCATGCCCCGGGGTCTCATCTGTGGGGGAATCATGATGTTCTGTTGGGGTCCTATCATGCCCTGCATTGACATCATCATACCAGGCGAACCCACAGGTCCTGGGTGGCTGTATAGCCCAGCAGGAGCACGGTCCTTGCCTGGAATCATGCCTACTGTGTTGCTCATCAGTGTAGGCTGGCCAGGCATTGCTGTTTGTGCTGGTGACATCATTCGATGGTGAGGTCCCATCATGCCTTGTTGCAGAAAAGCAGGCGGTCTCATGGGGTTATGGCCTGGCATGGATGATGCTGTTCCAAGAGGAATATCAGGTGTGCCCACTGGCCCTGGGCCTCCCATGCCAGGTAATGCCAGCCCCATTCTTGGATTCTGTTCTGCCATCATCCCCTGCATGTGGGAAAAGCCAGGCCCAACACCCTGTGGCTGCTTACGGCCTGGCACTTCCCCACGAGGGAAATACTGTAGTGTCTGACTAGGCTTCTCGGATGGAATAATCCTGGACAGGTCAAATTCTGGTATCCCAGTAGCTCCAGGGCGAATCACTTCTTGCAGCTCCGGATCAGTAAAAACTGAAGGCATGTTGTTTCCTAGGACAGTGAAAGAGTCCGGTCCCCCAGGACCTCCAGACTTGCAAAGTGCTGGATCCGCTGAACTTTGGGGCATGCTGGTGGGACGCCCCAGTGGTCCTTCACCATGGAAGCTCATTCCAGCTGGGAAATTGCCTTGTCCACCACTAGGTCCATTATGTGGAAATGGCACCTGCTGGGGAGGGGACTGTACTGGAGGAAACCCCTGTGGGAAGCCCAGGCGTCCTTGAGGTACCATTGGTGGATCTTGGGAACCATGGCCCATCATTGGATTGTGTGGAATCAGGCCAGGTCCCACAGAGACCCCATGAGGAGGTATACTGGGTCCCATAGTGTTTGGAGAGGGCATCTGGTTACTGTGAGTTAGAGGCTGTGTCATTCCCATTGGGCTAAGAGTTGGCATTGGGCCTGCCTGGTTAGGACCTGAAACACGAGGATTTGGGGGATTAATGCCCATTCCTGGAGACAAAAGAAAATAATTTTTTTGAATATTAGAGCAACCTAGGTAAAGACACTATTTTTTGTTAAAGATGTACAAAAGCAAAATCCTTTTCTACAAGAATTCTAGGTTGAATAGAAGACTATTCATAACTGCCCCAAAAGTCCCATATGTAAAAACAGTTCCAACACCCCCAGCTTCTTTCAACTGTGCAAATATTATTTCAGACTCTGTATTTGAACATACTTTTGTTAAGACAAACACTTAAGTAGATGTTTCTGGCATATCTGTGTGCCAGAACAGTTGATCACGGTAAAGATGTCTGCTACATTCTATAGCAGAGGTCCCCAACCCCCGGTCTGCGGCCCGGTGCCGGTCAGCGGCCTGGGCCGGACTGGGCCGCCGAGACAGACCTCCCACCCCCGCACGCACCCACCCCCGCACGCACTCACCCCCGCGCTGCCCATTTGCGCCTGCGCACTCCAGCACACCCGTGCGAGCGCCGCGCTGCCATATGCGCATGAGCACGCACACACATGCGCAAACAGTGGCGCAGCGCTCGCACTGGCGCACGCACATGGGCGAGAGAGAGCGTGCTTGTTTGCGCATGCGCGCGAGCGGTGCCCCGCCTTCCCCAGCCGGTCCACGGACCGAAAAAGGTTGGGGAATGCTGTTCTATAGCACAGGTGGGCAACCTGTAGTCTTCTAGTGACTCATCAAGCCCAGCCCACTGTGAAGGATGATGGAAAAGCAATCCAGCTACTTCTGAAAGACCATACAAGTTAAACACCCTTGGCATGAATGTTTTCAAGACGCAATTCTACAGTATGCAATTCATATGGGCAGGACAGGGCCCCCTAAAACAGTGGTTCTCAATCTTTTTCATTTTATGTCCTCTGCTACAAGAAAAAAATCTTTAAAAAGTCAGGCTGCTTGTGAAAAAGAAATACATACTAATTTCCATAAATGCTTATAAGAACAGCCTCCAGGTAAACACTGGTTACTGCAGCATATGCTTTTCATTATCTCAGCACACTGAACCCCATGTCCAGCGCATCTCCACTGCAACAGGTGTATTAAAATTAAATTACATATGTGAATTACATTTCTATCAACTTCTACCTATGATATCCTTTCCTGCAGACACAAAGGTAGGATGTGGTTGTGTTGGTTCTTTGGCATGGCACCCCCAAAGTACTTGTTTTTTACCTGAAAGGTTGTTCATTGGTGGCAAGTTTGGGGAACGTGCTGGGGGAGAGTCGTCATCTGAGGAAGCTACGGTCTTGATAGCGTCGTGGTAAAGTGGTGTCGAACTGGGCATTGCAAACTTGGACATCCGGGACATCATAATGGAGAGAGGGTTTTGAGACAAGGTAGGCTCAGGGGGCATTGTATATGGACTGCTAGAAGGAAGATTTCCAGGAAGAGTCACAGGAGCAGCCTGGCTAACCGTTGGAGGGGGAGCACCACCTTCAAAAAAATGAGATGCAAGTTAACTCTCTGTCAAAGCCTCATTTACTGATATGTTCTGAGAAGCTTCACTGAAGTTCAAGAGTTTGCAATGCTCTAGTCAGGACTGCACAATGGCAACACTATTTTACACACAATGAAGCATTAGTTTGTCTACTCTGACTAGTAGCAGCTCCTTTCACATTTTCAGCTCTGCTTGCTATTTGAGAGCCTTTCAACAGGAGATGTCATTCAGCTGTAGTCCCAGAGATGGCAATCTCACTCCATCTGTTTCCATGCCAATTTACCAAATGCTCAAGGGGAAAACCTCACATCCTTGGAGGAGACAGACTCCTTTCTTGACTATCTCTGTGTCTTTCACAGTGAGACACAACCACTGCACAGCCCTGTGAATCAATGGACTTGGGACACATGTGGGCTGAAGCTCAAGGGCAAGGCTAAATCTTCTGAAAGAGGAGGCTCAGCTCCCCCCCCCCCCCCAAATTACAAAGAATGTAACTCTGGCTACATGTTCAACTAATAGTCTGGCGCTATATTTTGAAGTCATAAAATAAGACATAAATAAGAGACTGAATTTTATTCCATGTGGTTCCTGAAGAGATACCAGTTTGGGAACCAGGAAGAGATCAAGCACCTACCCAAAGCTCCCCTGGCAAACCTTGCCTCTAATGAAGACAAATTTATTTTTAAGTCCAGTAGTGGAATCCCTGCACAAATAAAGTTTTTCTCTTTTGTAATCACGCTACCAGTCAAGAGTGACCTTCCCTAAGATTGTCTACCTGGCCTTCATAGTTATGGGGGTCACCTCAAGAGAAGCCCAGAAACCTACCACCAGGAACTGGGGCTTTTTTGTGATGGCCACAACATTATGGATATATACCAGGCTCCCTCCCTCTTGGCCTTCAGGAAATATATAAAATTTAAGCTTTTAAAGGAGGGCTTCAGAAACATCGTCCCCCTATGATTTTCTTGTTGTTTTGTATGACTGTAGTTGAATTTAGTTTGCCGTGCTTTGAGAGACTTCTCTTTTTTTCTTGTTGTTTTTATGATTTGGGAGTTTTCTGTTGGTGGGTGGGTGATTTATGTGTTGTTAGCTGCCCAGAGTAGTAGCTTGCCACTAGATGGTTGGGATACAAATGTAATAAATAAATCTTCAGTTCAGTGAATAGCTTAAGGAGAGGTTAGAAGCAAAAAAATTAAAAAAGGTTATGTGGCATATTTTATACAAAAAGCTGACCAGTTTAAGATATATTCTTCTTCTCCACTTACACAATATTAAAAAACAACATTTAACAGCATACCATGAATTATCACTGAAGATTACTACAATGTAAGGCAAGATTAATGTTCTCCACTTTTAAGGCCAATTCTGCAAACATTTTATTCCAGTTTTATTGAAATGAAAATCAAGAGTCTCTGAAGTAGTACATAGAGGATACAAATGGCAAGACTATATGCCATTTTGAAATCTAACAGCTATCAGCCAAAACATCAGATGAAAAGCAGAGATGGAATGTAGATGGAGAGAGAGAGAGAGTTGTATGCCTTTCCCCCTTAAGTGTGGGCTCAAATAACATCATGCCATAACTCACAAAGAGTTTTATCTACATGCAACTTAAGATTTTGTCACACATTACTAGCACTAAAGGGAAAATCCAAAGAAAGGGGCTTTGAAGCCACACTTCTGGCTCTGGCCAATGTCACACAGTTCCTCCAATCCTGTGATCTCTTGGCTTCCTACACCTCAAAGGATCATAGTAACATATAAAAAACAGAGGTGGACCTGCCTGTTTGGACCATGGGACTGATACACGAAGGGGGCTTCTGAGGATTACTAATATTTTATTCAAGTAAAGTGCATGTCTGTCTTGATAAGCCTTAAGATGTTTTCCCCCCATAAGTCTTGAATGTCTGTCTGCTTGGTAGCCTTCTTTAGAGTCAATTACAAAAGAATTCAACTGTCAAAATTAGGCATGCCTGCAATTTCATTGCAATGATCACTCTGAAGCGCTAGAGGGCAATGTAGCTAAACAGCTGACTTGGTTGCCTTCCTAATTTCTGGCATAATGGGATTTCACTGACTGAAGCTCTCAGAAGGCTGGCACCATCAAACAACTGCATGCAAACGCTCTACGCTGGGGACTAGCTTTATTAAAATCTTGCAGGCTGAGAAAAGTCAGTTGCCTCTGAGCTATAAATCTAAAAGATTAACTGGGACTTGCAATTATGCCGGGCAAACAACACCTGGGGAGGGGAGACATTTTATGGAATAGCAAAACCCATGAAGAATGAAATAGATATTTGCCTAATAATTCACAACAGAGCCAAATAGTTGCTTCAGTATTAAACTAACCTCTTCACGAGAAAAAGAAAAATGTATAAAGCCAAGCAAGCCACTGTGTTTACCAAATGCAGTTTACTATCAAAACTGACTGGTGAGAACATTCTAATTTTCCCTCCCATTACAAATTTCCTTATTCCAAGAATTTACAGAGCACTCTGTACAGTACATCCCCCCCCCCCCGCGCCCAGGAATCAGCATGCAATATGGAAAGAGTGACACCTTTCTGTGATGAATAGTAATACTCTTATCTTTGATCAGAATTAGACAGAAATATTCTTCTACCTTTACAGATTGCCCCCACTCCTCCGTAGTTCTGAGTAACAATTAGCTAGGATCCACTAGCTTCACCTATATGCAAGGAATCAGTGAGATTTATCATCTTAACTTGTTCACATATCTCTTTTAAGGTTAAGATGCCTATTTGTCAACAGGCTTCATTTAGCAATTCCACTCGCATGACTTTAACAGCAGCTCCCACTCCCCTTCATAAACATATATTCTCTATCTATAGAATGGAGTTTTGCTCCAATTTCTCTAGCAACAGAAACAGGATCTACTCAATTTCTGTACATCAGGCTGCTGAAAGAAGTGCTGGAACAAAGACATTTGGAAAGTGAAAACTCCCAATCTTACTAACCAGAAAGAGAGGGAATCGGGGAGAAAAGATGCTGACCTGATTCTGCGTTCCCCATCATGGCTGGTGAAGACATGGCAAGAGATGTTTTGTGGTTGGGGGGGATTCCGGGACTCTGTAAGGGGGGCTTTGGAGATGAAGTCCATCCAGGAGAAGGTGCAGGCAGGGACGGAGACTTGAGATGGACAGGAGAAGCGGCGGCAGAACCCATCACAGGAGGGGATTTGATTGAAGCTGCCGCTGCTGCTGCAGTCGGGCCTGCCAGGATTCCTGCTAGCTGGGATGGAGTCTGGGGAGACTTGAGGTTCCCAGAAGGAGAACCAAGCATGGGAGACTGGACCTGCCGCATGGTGGGGGACTTCAGAGGGTTTATGCCCGGAGAATGAACCTGGCTGGTACCAACAGAGACATCCAAGGGTTTGCGTCCAAGGTTGCGCTGACCAGGAGGAGCAGTGTTGAGGCTGTTCGGGTTGCTGGAGGGGTTCAGAGGTAGTGGTGGCATGTGGCTAAGTCGGTTGTTAGTCCTTTGGTCAGGCCCTATTTGCTCTCTGTGGTTCCGGAGACCAACACCTGGGCCCTGAGGCATAGGATGGAAAGGTCGAGGGCCCATTCCATAGTCCTGTTGGGGATGTTCACCAAACGGCAAGGGCACCATTTTCTGCTGAGAGGGATGCATTTCTGAGACACCTGGGCGCATTTTCATCATTTCCTCTGGGCCCACTCCAGCTTCCCTCATTTTTTGAGGTATCATTGGTGGATTGGAACTCATGCTGACATTCAGATTCACATCCCCCTTCATGCTACCAGGGCCTATCCCAAATTCTAGCTCCCTACCAGCTACCATTTGGGGTGGCATCCCTTTTGGGAAGTCTCCCCTAGATGGGCT
Organism: Intellagama lesueurii; assembly: GCA_037013535.1. Lineage (NCBI taxonomy): Eukaryota > Metazoa > Chordata > Lepidosauria > Squamata > Agamidae > Intellagama > Intellagama lesueurii. Next base: position 47,747,506 of record JBAJHW010000003.1, on the reverse strand, counting down.
CATGGATCCTTCAACCGGCATACGTGGGAAGATAGGGTTATTGCCAGGCTCCATGTGTCTCTGAGGGGGAATCATTCGGTTCATCTCCATGCCAGGCCTGATGCCTTCTATGCTCATGCCAGGGGGAAGTCCTAGCTGTTTTTCAGCTAACTGCTGCTGAAATATATCCTCAGGCAAGCCCTGGGGATTTGGAAACCTTTCTCCTCGGCCAGGGCCGCTGAAGACACCCTGCCCAGGGGGGAAGTTTCGGCCATCTGAAATTTTTGGCACATCTTCTGGCCAGGGGACACCTGAAAGCCCAGGTCTAGGTGTGGTGTTTGGGACATTGGGACCCTCTAAGTCAGGGTTTATCATTCCAGCAAACCCAGGTAGCCGCATCTGGCTGCCAGGGACATTGGGATGGGGGGCCATGCCCCTTGGGGGCAGTGAATGGGGCATTGTCATACTTTCAGAAAAGGGCTCTGGACCCCCAGGCCCCCATCCCTCACCTGGGGTCATCTGGTAAGGAGGTGGGGGGCCTCTGACTAGACCTCGAGGCCCATGCTGGTGAACCATCATGTCCTGTAAAGAACACTGCTGCACAACTTGTTCTTGTTTTCTCCTCTTCTCCTCATAGAACTCCTGCTGCAGTTTCAGCCATGCCACCTGCTCAGGGGTCATGTGATCCCGATGGTCTGGGCCTATAGGACCAGACTGAGAGTTTATAGACTGTGGCCCAACATCATCTGGTGAGAATGGCATATCCCTGTGCCCCTGGGGGCCAAAGGGAGCCCCTACGTCTGTCCGGGATCCTGGCCCTTTACCTAAGCTTTGGGATTGAGCCATCATGGCCTGTATTGGCCCTTCGGGTTTCTTTTGGGGACCATCCAGTGTTCCAGAATTTGGCTGAGGGCCCCCAGTCTGGCCTCCAGCAAACTCCTTCTCATCTGGGAAAAGCATACGCTGAATATCTCGTAGAGTCTGCAGTGAACGTTCTCTGTGCTCCAGCTGTTCTTGGGAGAGTCCATCTGGATTTTCACCCATGTTTTGCGGGTCCCCTCCAGATACCTGCTGGTTGGGACCTTTGGGGTCTGCAGTAGAACTATTACTCCCCTGGGAGACAGGACTGACTGCTCGATTATTGGGGGTTGACGTTTGTCCAAATCCCTCTGCCTGCAGTGGAGTAGAGTTTGTGGGACTTCCTGCAGACATAACTTTATTTTCTAAGCCAGGATTGTCCTGATCAATAGGGCAAGGAGGGCCAGTCGGTTTGGATGCTGGTGCTGGCACTGGAATGGGTGGAGTCTGCTGCATTTTGGCATTCTGGGGAGGAGTCTGCTCTTGGGAAGTAGGCAGCTGTGATGGAGCTTGAGGCTTTGTATCAATCCGAAGTGGTGGGATCTGTGTATTCTGCATAAACGAAAAGACAAAAGCACTTTCAGATGATTCTAGTTTAGAGGAACACAGATTGTAAGAAAAAGCTCAACTGTGAGGTCACCATGGACTGACGCTGTTTAACACCTGAAGACGCAGCTCATGTTCAGAATAACAGAATTCTCATCCAAGCCAACTTGCAGTGCCCTCCTCACCCTAGTCTACATATGAAGTTACTTACCAAAGGTATGGCGTTTCGTTCTGCCTTGTTAGGGATATTTTGAATATGAAATGACACAATGGTTTCCACTTGCCCCTTGAGTACAGCTTCTGCAGCCCTAAGGGGAAAAAAACCAAATTCAGCCACGGTATCATTGAACACACCAGTTTTCCAATCACAAAAATTCTGAGTCTGTTTTTGAGACCATGCAGCCCAGAAAATGGAGTGATAAAAGCCAAGTTATAGCATAACAGAAGATCACCTCGTGCATGCATGCTTTTAAAGTCCCAGGTTGCAATTACTTTAGTATGTTCAAATAGTCCATCCTACATGATTTGTTAAAGAAAACAAGTCACATCAACATTTGGTGCATAATTAGGCTTGGTAATCAGTAAAAGCTATTGATTGGAGGCAGCAAGTATGATGGCTCGTTTGCTATCCCACATTCATCCATACAGAGAGGGGATCCTGAAGTATTCAGTTTTTCTCAAGGGGCAGTACTTGTTGTTTTTCCATAAGGAATCAATTATAATGTAGGGACAAGCATGTATCTAATAAGCCCTGCCCTGTGTGATGTGATGAAGGTACAGAAATTTATTTCACTAGGCATACTTGGAACAGGAAGTCACAACTGGCTATTATTTCTCACTAGAGACAGCTAGCAAAAAGCCCTATGCGCTACTATGGTATGAGACTGTTACAGCTATGTAGAAAAATCATTCTGTCTAAAGATGTCCTCTGTCTCACAAAGTAAATTATACCTGAAGTTATAGCTGCATTTTATGGAATCAACATTCACTTACTTATTAGCCATCTCCGTTGAAAAGACATAGACCACTTTGGATGGGGGCTTCTGCATGCTACCTGGATCTGAACTTGCAGCCTGACCATGGGAAGGAGTGGAAGAACGTGGGGCTGAAGCATTTGAAGGTGCCATGGAGTGTGCTGTATGCTGGGAATCTTGTGATTTTGCATGATCAGCAGAGCCAAGATCTGGAAGGAAAGACACAGAGCCTTAAGAACTAGCACAAACTCCATTCCTACTAATAGTTCCTGCTGAACTTCCTACCAATGGCCATCTTTATAGAGATAGCTGGTGCTTATTACATCAGTTACTACTAATGACTGCAACCACCACACTAGCTCTACTACCACACCTCACATGCTTTAAGAAGTGACCAGTCTACAGAGTATACTATATTATAAATGACATTTCTCAATCTTCCCTCATTTCAAAGGTGAGACTCCAATCCAATAGGTCCAATTTGAAATACTACTTACATACAGCAAGAGTGCATCAAATCCTATCATTGACAGACCTAATGAAATTTCTTACATTGTTTACCTAGATGGGAAGCTCTTCCATAAGCAAACTGTTAAGCAAACTGAGATAGTTTGCCAGTTTTCCCAAAAATGGTTTAGGTACACCACATTTAAGATGCATTTTATATTCAAATTCCCACCTATGTAAAACTAACTCATAAATTACTACAACTTTTATACATGAAGATCGACAAGAGAACTTAAAAAATGTGCTTTAACTAGCTTCATACCACCTACTTAACAGCAGATTCAAAGTCTGGGGATTAATACATTACAAAGCTTATACTTTTGCAATATACGCAGACATGGACATTCTTACTGTCTGCATTATATTAGCACTTTTAGAATAACCCCTGCATCATTCCTGTACCTGGCTACCATGTTATTATTTAACTACAACTCCCCAAATCCTTGACCACATTTGCTGAGATTTATGGAAGGTGATATTAAAAAACACCTGGAAGCCCAATTTTGGGAACCATCAAAGGGTTGCCGTAAGTCAGAAATGACTGAATGCTACATTTATTATTATTCAAAAACACTAGGCACAATCAAAATTATAAAAAGATTGACTGCTATTATAAAACAGATACAAGTTTTAACAAAAAACCTAAGTATCTGTTAAATATCGGAGCAGTATGTATGCTGTTCCTAATATTGCCGGGTTTTTGTAGCTCTGATGGTGTGATTTCTGAGATCCGCAACTGCTTATAGTACTGGGTGAAATTTCTTGATATTGTTCCCAAAGCCCCAATGACTACGGGGACCACTGAAGTGTGTTTCTTCCAGAGGTGAGATGTTTCGATTACCAGGTCTCTGTACTTTGTTCGTTTTTTCAATTCTTTATTTTCAACTCTGGCATCCCCCGGAATTGCAATGTCAATGATCCAGACCTTTCTTTGTTCTATTACTACTATGTCTGGTGTGTTACGTTCAAGGTGTCTATCCATTTGGATCCGGAAATCCCACAAGATCTTGACTTACTCATTTTCTGACACCTTCTTTACCTGATGTTCCCACAGATTTTTGGAGGCTGGCAAGTTATATTTTTTACATAATAACCAATCCACTAACTTTGTCATTCTATCATGTCTAACTTTGTAATCTGTTTGTGTAATCTCTGGACATTCACAGATGAGATGTGACACAGTTTCATCTTTTTCTTGGCAGAGTCAACATTTGCTGTTAGCAATAATTCCTTGGATCTTAGCTTTCATCACATTGGTTTGGAGTGCTTGTTCTTGTGTAGCAAAAATCAAGCCTTCGGTTTCTTTCTTAATTGACCCCAGTTTTAGTCTTGCCCATGTTGAATTATTATCATGCTTTCCATCACTGTTTCTCAGGTCTTGTCCATGTAGTGGTTTATTTTTTCCAGCTGTTTAATTTATTTTCAAGTTGTTGTTTCTTATATTGAGCCTTTGTTTCTGTTGTCTTCAAAATATTCTCCATTTTCACTGCCTTAAGTAATTTTTCTCTGCTTGTACTGATATAATCTTTGAGGCTTCTTTTTTCCTGCTTTACTACCTGCTGTATTTGCAGTCATCCACGCCCTCCGATTTTTCATGGTAAATATAATCTGTCCACATCACTTTTTAGATGTAGTGCATGATGCATGTTCATTAGTTTCAGTGTTTTTTTGATCCAATTCTTCTAATTCGTTTGAGTCCAATTTATTATTCCAGCTGGGTATCTAATTACTGGAACATAAGTAAGCCATGTGAAAGCCATGTGTATTTAATTGTATTTCCCCCATTTCATTTTGGTTTTAAGATTTTCCACAGTCTTTTGATATATTTATTCCCTTTCTATCAGTTCTTTAACTTTTGTGTCCATGACGTTATCTGCTTCTAGTATTCCAAGGTATTTATAATTTTCATCACTTGATAGTCATTTTATAATATTGCCATTTTTTAACTCTATTCCATCTAGTTTTTGGATCTTGCCATGGTGTATAGACAGAGCTGCTCATTTTATTTTATTATTATTATTATTATTATTATTATTAAAGAAATTGAGCTAATTCAAATAGTAATTTTTGATACCCTTTAAGAGAGAGATCAACAGTACAGGTTAACGTAGTTTGAGGTACATGCATCTTTTGTGCAAAGTGTAAGAGCCATGTGAAATGAGAAAATTGCCTCCAGAGCAAAGAAACAACTCAAGTACTAATTGCCAGACTCAACATAAAAAATTTAGGATGAGTCACTACCTACTGATTGCCTGAATTTTATAACCCCAAACGAAGTAAGGGGGCAGAACTGAACAGAAGATTGATATATGTAAACAGTAGACATGGGCTATTTTTGCCTGGGGTCCTTTGTTGTGCCAATCCGGGAAGGAGCCCGGCCAGTGCTTCCCCACCTCCCTGTGAAGCCGACCACTTCAGCGAGTAAACAGGATGGGGAGTCTCCCTGCCCACCTGATGAGTGGGCAGCCACATGGGGAGGTGGGAAAGCACCAGCCGGCCTCCTTCCCAGATTGGCATGATGACAATAACAAAGGACCCCAGAGCTGTGCAGCAACCGGTGAGTGGACCAGCTGGTTCTGGGGGGAGCAAATGGACCTCTGTGGCAGCTGTGGTGCCACTATTCATATTTGTATCGCCAAGGGATATAAATATGAATAGCCCATTTCTAGTAAACAGCTGACATGTTTAGGAGTAGGTCACTCCTTTAGGAGCTGAAACTTTTCTTAAAAAATTTTTTTAAACTTCAAACACATTGGATTTCTTGCTGTCTCACTGTAAAAAAAAACACTCAAGTCTTTTTGTTCAACACTGGATTTGTCATCCTCTTTTTTGCTTATTCTACTGATGCTATTTTTGCACAGCAAGTAGCACCATTCAAAACAGAAAATACAGAAAGTATTTAATAGGGTTAAAAGAAAAAAACAGATGAGATTCTTGGTTCATCCTAAACTAGAACACTTTAGCATAGATGCTCAGTCATATCAAAAGGATAATGATGGTACAAAAAGTGTTGAACACCAAACATAGCTCTGGCCAGCAGTCTTACAATTTAAAAGGAAAGGCAAACATAAATAAGTGAAAGATAAGGAAGGTCAACTGGGAAAATCCAGAACGAACAGATATAATTGCATACTTTTGCTTAGTTTACTATGGATGGTGGCTTCCCCAAGTCCCTTGAGCTTGCACAGAGCCAATAAGCTTGTGGCTAAGCAGCACTCAAGCGGACATGTTATTTGTGTGAATGCGGAAACTGACAGCTGAGAATGCTGGCAGCGAACACATAAAATCATGTTAGCTACTTTAGACAACTTTCATGCAGAGGCACATGGGATTCATACAGATATCACCACCAAGAGACCAGAAGCATACTCTTAAATCTAACGTGAATATTCCATATGAACGCCAAACAGAACAGGACCTTTGAGACTGACAGATTAGACCTGCATCCCAAAGCAACACAGAATGACAACCAGAAGGCTTTTTCCAACTCAGACAAAGATATGTTTCAAGTATGCGTAAGATGGCGATCACATATGTAAAAATCTCCATCTGCTCACTTAAACTGGTATTATTAAGTTAGTATACACAATGCAGTAATTTTTTTCTAGAGGGGGAAGGCAGGGTGAGTGTCTCAATTGGGCTAGTTCTTCCCAATCTGAAACAGATTATGTATACTCTGCCAACATGCTGTTAGGGCTTGGAGGATACAGAAGAACAACTCCTTAGTTCTGTAAGCACTCTCTTTCATTATAAGGTTCTTCCAAGGGAATTTATAGTCCTTTGTTGTGACTCAATCCACTCTATCCCAAGAATCTTAGTGGAATACCACCACATTAAGTTACCAACTCAGCCACAACAAAACATCCAGAGATATATTGTACACAAACAACACCTTACCAAATCTGATAAGCTAAATACTAAAGTTTGCAAGGGCAGGAGGAGACTCAGACTTCAAATGGTTTTTCCTTATGTTTTTTGTAACCCCTGTAGATACCAGAATATAAAATACATGCATACCTTGCTAGTTATGACATTCAGGAGTTTCAAGTGTGACATTTCTCTTGAAATCTAGCAGTCTGTTTTTCCCCACAAGTTGAGGAAACCAGGCCTTGGTTTTCAAGGGAAGAGAAGGTCTCTGCTAGGCAGCTAGTAAGATTGGCCACAGTATGCTGTGGCTCATGGAACATGCCTTATGTCTATGCATGGCAGACAAAACAGTCTTAAGAGACAAACAAATTGTTCTTTCTAAAGTTAAGTTACATTTGATTAACTTTATTGACTTAGAGGTGCTCCCTGTGGCAAGCTTTTGCAGAGACTAGCTAGTTTTACTAACTCTTCAGTTTCAATTCAATAGCCTATTCGGTTGTTACACACTGGTTGTCAGCACGCTGAAGAGAGGCATAACTAGTGCCTCCTCTCTCTCCCTCATGGCTTTCTCCATCTAGAAAGTAACATGACTGAAGAAGAGAGGCTTCTGCTTGCATGTAGGCTCTCCCCACTAGCAAACAAAAACCACAATTTGCCATGGTTCTTGCTCATGTGGAGAGCCTACATGTGAGCAAGATTTCTCTTCTTCAGACATATTACTTCTTGTGCGGAGAAAATGATGATCAAGGAATAGCAATTAATTCCCCTTTAAGCACAGTGATGATGAGAATCAGATAAGTAACCGCTGAATAGGGCTTTCTTAACAATTTCATAGTGATTTATAAAATTTACTAACTGTAGGCTGTCGTGTTTCTAGGATTCAGAGCAAGTTCAAAACATTATGCACAAGAGAGGGATCAATGACAGAGGCTCTCAAGCAGGTCTGGCATCCACCCATATTTCTGCCCCTTCAGATATAGACATACCTTTGATTTCAGATTCATCACTAGGAGTGCCAGCATCTCTCTGTTCAAATGAGTCTGATGAAATGCTCCTCTCTCTCTTTCCTTTCCCTTTTGAACCATTGCCGGCCCCATTCTTTAACCCCATGCTTCCACCTTGTCCTGGGAGCACTTTTGGTGTATGGCTCCCACTCTTGGGGTCACAGGGGGAAGGCTGGGATTGGCCTGTTGAGCCCCCCTGTTTACCCTGATTAGAGAATTTAGAGTCCAGCTGGGGGTTGCCAGATGGGGACATCACTGTAGGGGGACGAACCATCACCTCCTGCTTTGATTTGGGGCTACTGGAAAGGAAAGATGAAGGAAAGAAAAAATTGTAATAATAAGTTAAAGTTATATATAGTATTAAAATGTGGCATTAAAATTTTACATACACACACTCTATATATATATGAGAATACCAAGTTGCACAAGTTGCCACCAACTCAGCCTCTTTACAGAACATGGCAAGTACAAATAACTTACTTTATTACTATGCTTGTCATCTGGCTGCTATTCCAAAAATGCCTGAGTTTTACTATACAGTTGGAAGCATTACTTTTTGAGGGAAGAGAGCAAGGCAGCAAACACAAAGATCTTAGGAACCAGTCAGTCACATAGGGATGTACTTCTCTGACTTCTGTCAATAAAGACAATGGTTTCTATGTACACAAACATGCCTCTCACTAAGCCCAACACAAAGTAAACATACAGGGCACCATAAAGTTCACAATGCCGCCCATCTGGATTCAAACAGCATAGATCAACTGTCAGAGAAACGTTAGTCCAAGAAAGACCAGCCTGCTTAGAGGACCACAGCTGAATTAATGCCCAACTCTAAACTTATATCCTAAATTACCTGCCCACTGGCCACAATCATGTCAATTATCTTTCAGTGGGGAGACACATACATACATATCTTTGAAAATAAGAGCAAAATCGAATTACAAAAGTTCAAGATATAGCCTCATCCTTGTGTAAGTGGACGGAATATACGTAAGACCAGAATTCTCAGAGCTGATCTATATGAATATCTAACAACTAATATATACATTTAACTTGCACGAAGAGGACTCTGTAATATTGCACATCAGGGGAGACCTCTCTGATAAGAAAAGCTAATCTGGTGGATAGCTCAGTGGCTTAGGTCTCTGGCTGCAGAGCCAGAGGTTGGGAGTTAAATTCCCCACTGTGCCTCTTTGAGAGGGGCTGGACTTGAGGATCCATAGGGTCCCTTCCAGCTCTTCAGTTCAAAGGTTATTATCATACAAGTTCAAAGTATTACAGTGGCTGTATAAGTAGACCCACTTGAGAAAAGCTATAAATTTAGAATCAGCAACAACATGCAACTCATGCATTGTCCTCCTATATGATGAAATTAGGACCAGCAGTAAAACAAAGAAGACACTGTCATGTCAAATTTCCTCCTTCAAAAACTTGTTCACACTAGGGAAAATGTCTTCCAGTCACATTATTTGTATTCTAAGGATATTTCTCTTCACACTGTATTCAATTTGTGTCTTGAGCTTGTGAACAGTCTGCTTTCTGTCCATCTGATAACAACTGTTTTCCCCCAAACACCAAGTCAGGGATTCAACACAGGAGCATTTCCTCTTTGCTCTGGTATTTACTTTCCCTATAACACTGAAGTAGCATTACTGTGTGCACTGTCGAACAGACGGACTTAATCTGTCATTCCTCTCTATGACTATTTTATCAAACCAAGCAAAAAATAAAAAAATAAAAAACCCCAAAACATTGTGGAACCTTAAAAACTGCTGTATTTTAATGTGAGCGTTTGTGAACAAGTCGACTTCCTCAGACATAAGAGTGCAACTACATGGCAAATTTGATGAAACAGAGCTGTCTGATAAAAGAGTAACACCAAAAAATGACCAACTTGTTCAGTTCTTTGTAGCCCTACTCAGGCTGTAGCCTGCATGTGCACAGGTCAAACATATGGTGGGGACATCTAAGAAATTTCCTCATACTTGACTCTGGTATTGGTATGGAGGGTTTTGAATTGCTTGTATACTTGTTTGTTTTATGTCTATGTTTGATGTTTTTACGTATTCCAGAGACTGTACAGATCTGGGTTGTCCACTTCTCTGTATGATAGGTCTAAGGACTGTAAATAAAGAATTGATTGATTGGTGGGGACATAGGTATACATATAAACCCCTAAATCTCTACATGCACCAAGCAGCGAACACACAGCTCTGTTGAGGGATTAGTAACTGTGTTCAGCCAAACATCATTACAAACCGCTGTACAGTACTTCCAAATGTGTAGACACGTTCCAAGTGGTATTTACATGCATACCCACATGCCTGCCACTCTTTCAGTCTGGCAGGCAAACACCTGAATAGGACTTAATTCTCACACAGCTCAATGAAATTAAAAGCAAAGCAAAGTGTTCTGCTTATATAGTGCCCCATGTCACTTAAAGCAGAGGTCCCCAACCCCCAGTCCCCGGCCTGGTGCCGGTCTGTGGCCATGAGCACGCACGAGCACTGCACCGCCCTTTGCGCATGCGCATGAGCGAGCACCTGTGCGAGAGCGCGCACGCTCCTTTGCGCATGAGCGCAGGGGGTGCCCCGCCTTCCCCAGCCGGTCCGCGGGGCTAAAAAGGTTGGGGACCGCTGACTTAAAGCACTCTCTGGGTGGTTTACAATTTTCTTTTTTTAATTGTGCAGGCTACACATTGCCTGCCCCCCACAAATGAGCTGGGTACACAATTTTACGACCTTGGAAGGATGGAACACTGAATCAACCTCAAGCCAGCTACCTGAATCTGTCGCAATCAAACTCAAGTCACAAGTAGAGCCTTGACTGCAGTACTGCAGTATAATCACTGTGCCACAAGACTCCTAAATTAATGTACTAAACTAATAAATTAAGAGTATTTATTAGATGAAGCTCTGATGACAGAGGACATATTTAGATGCAGAAATAAAATATTCATGCATGTTTATTTATAGCTTTTGAGGGAAACTGAACCATACTTACCTCTGGGCATTTCCTGATGGGGAATTTCTCACTTTGGGGTTACTGGAATGCATTGACAGAAATCCTAAGCACACTACTGCACACACTGACCGGCTCTTGTCAAGTTCCTCTGCTGGCAGTTCTGAAACACTTTCTGCCCAGTGCTTTCTTCAGTGCCCTTGGTCTGTTTGCCTTTTTCCTCTTTGCTTCTCTCTGTTGTTGCACTGGGCCTTTCCCTCTTGCAGCTCCAGCATTCTCCAAATGAGTGACTCCTACTGTTGCGAGGAAGTCTCGCATCTCCAGGGCACACTGCACCAGATCACACAACAAAAAAGAGCAACAATTAAAATGATGACAATATTCTAGAGCAGTGGTTCCCAACCCTGTTCAAGTCGCGACCCTTTTACAATAGCTATGTAACCTGCGACCTGCCTCACAATGTTTGCATAAAGAGGCATTTTTTCTAGGGTAAAGTCATTTCTTCTCAGAAAGTAGAGGCTTCTTTCTCCCCCTAAAGGGCCTGTTTCTCATACAAACATATAACACTAACTTTAATATTCTGCTCTGAAAGGTCAAGGAAGAAATTATTTAACAAGGGCTACAACACATATAAGGCTACCCATGACCTTCCAGAAAACACTCTGCAACCCCAAGGCCCCCAGGTTGGGAAACACTCTTCTTAATCAGACCTGTAAGTGCATGGCCACTTCTCCAACTTTTAACTAAAATGGAGAGATAAGTAAATGGACAGATGGAGTCTAAATACATATTTCCATCAGGAGTAAATGGTTTTTCAAGTATTAGATGTATGAGCAACAACCCAAAGTATTAAGTCTAACAGAATGGGGATGGGAGTTTCCCTGTAGTAACATCCAAGATAAGGGATGTATTATTCAGATCTTTTTGGACTCCAATTCCCAGGATTCTTCAAGAATTTTGGGATTTCTAGACAACAGACCCACATCAACAGACACTTTCAGACACCTTTGTTTCACTCACAAGGAGAGGGATCTGTCTTGGAGACTCCATGCCTATTTGGGGCCTACCCCATGATGTAAGTGTACAAAAATGGAAGCTGCCCATGGTGCTTTCTGCGAGTTGTAAACTTACTATCCTTTACATTCTACACAGAGCCCCTTCCTAAAAACTATGATGCCCAGAAAGCACCACAACATTTTTGTACATTAACAACTGGAAGTAGGCTCAAAACAGGCATAGAACCTCCAAGACAGGTCCTGTGCCAGTTAAGTGAAATATAGGTGTTTGTAGGTGTGGGTCTGAGGGCTGGAAATGCCAGAATTCTGCATGAGAGATTCTTAAGAGTCCAAAAATAAATAAATAAATAAATAATCCAAATGGCTCAGCTGTATCCAAGATCATGTACAAATACATTAGATTTATCTTGCCTTATATTAGTTTGAGCTTTAGTATTCTAAAAATACTAAAGGCTACTGTACTAAAAACAATTGTGCTTAATTCAATTAATAGTCCCAACTAGAGTTAACCCAAGTCAAGTATGCACATCCCACTGATTCAATGGGTTCACTTTAGCTGGGTCTGGACTTTGCATCACATTTACAAGATCAAAGTATTGGCCTGTATGATCTTAAAAGCAAAACATGTGGTAGCAATGGAAGAAAAAAGAAAGGTGCTGGTAGAATCTTCCTAATAATCAGTATACTCACTCAAAATCATTGTAGTTTGTTTCAAAAAAATAACCACAATATTGGTGTTCTAGTCAGAGTGCTACCTACTCTTAGAGCTATTAAATCCAATTTTCAAAGTTGTTATGAAAATTCAGAGAGACTGGGTATCATTTTGTTTAGGAAGATTTTATAAAGGTTACAACTACTAAAGAAATCTAAAAATTGTTTGCCCTTCAGGCTAAAGACGCTTGCAACAATTCTGCATCAGATTTCAAACAAAAAGTAGATTTATTACCATTGTGATACTAGATAAATAATATTCAAATTAAGTATTTTCTGTATTCCTTTTCACAAATTCAAAAGGACGTTTGGCAGGTTCCTACAAACTATGAAGAAACTAGTGATTTAAGAAAACAGTATTGTGTGGACAAAGTATTGTTTGAAACACAGAAGTAGACAGTTAAAGAAATATCTGGCACCACAGAAACAAACCACAAGTGATAAGAGCTACTAGGAAAGACAATAATTCATCAATACTGAATTTTGTCACTCTCCATATATCACATAAATATTTTGATGAGACTTCAAAAGACACCTTTAGGAAATCACATCATAATTATTTTGGTGCTCTTCTCAGACTATTATTTTTCCTTCAAGCCTTTCCAAATCTATGACGGAGGAAACCTAAATAATAGCCCAAGTGTCTAAGGAAACAATGATGTCCCAGTCAAATTTCAGCTAAGAAACACAACTGATTTTATTAATTTTAATGCTGAAGAAGCTATAAAAATGCAATTTGCCCTGTGAATCAGGAACATTTTTATGAAGAGAGTTGCTGAATGCAGTTTCATTGTGACACTTTATTCTTCTAAGCACAGAGCGTCCTTGCTAATTTTGCTGGGACAATATGCTAATACCCATGAACTGGACTGAAGACTTCATTTTTAGAAGCAGACAAACATTTTTAAAATGTGTTTAAGATATGTTGAGTCCAAATCTGCTGTATTCTAGGCTATGTTTCTACAACTTGATCTGAAAACTAGACAAAATGGCAGCATGCCTTCATTGTGAACGAAGCACAATGCTACAAATACTAACATGCAGGATGTGTGTCTAACATATCAACATTATGGACTGTAATAAAAAAAAATCTATGTTCCAGAGCAAACTTTCATTTAAAAGTAACATGTCACTCATATTTAAAGAAATTCCTTCCACACAGAGACAGGTCAGCATCACATTTAATCAGAGTTCATATTTGATACAAAGGGCTGGAAATACAAAGTGATCTCCTACAACTAGTCCAGTGTTTCTCTCTCCAATGCCTGGAACAGAACTAATCACAACTTCCCATGCCCTGTGTTGCTTGTGTTAATTGTTAAGTGCTATAACATTGTTTCTAACATAGAATCATAAAATACTTGAGTTGTAAGGAGCCTATAAGGCCACTGAGTCCAACCCCCTGCTCAGTGCAAGAATCTAAATCAAAGTAGATCTGACAGATGGTTGTCCAATTTCTCTTGAATGCCTCCAGTGTTGGAGCATTCACCACATCCCGAGGTAATTGGTCTATCAGTTCGGAAGTTTTTCCTGTTAATTAGCCAATATCTAGTTCCCTATAACTTGAGCCCGTTATTACGTCTGGCACTCTGGGATGAATGAGAACACATCCTTCCCCTCCTCTGCATAACTGCCTTTCAAGTATTTGAAAAGTGCTGTCAACTCTCTCCCCCCCCCCCCCCAATACTCTTTTCTCAAGGCTAAACATGCCCAGCTCTTTCAGTGTTTCCTCACACAGCTTGGGTTCCAGTCCTCTGATCATCCTTGCTGCGCTTCTCTGAACTTGTTTCAGTTTGCTGACATCCTTCTTATAGTGCAGTGTCCAAGACAGGACACAGTACTTAATATGAGGCTTAACCAGTGCCAAATAGAGGGGGACCACTACCTCATGGGATTTGGTGACTACTTCTGTTAATACAGCATACAATAGCATTGGCCTTTTTTGCAGCCACGTCACACTGTTGGCTCATATAAGATCTATAAAATTTCTAATTCATAGTAATAGTAATATTGACCCAAGTATCTCCCATCTTGTAATTGTGCATATGTCCCCGCCGCCCCACCCCCGGTGTAGAACTCTGCACTTATCCCTGTTAAACTTCATTTTGTTGTTTTCAGCCAAGAGCTCAAGCCCATCAAGATCTTTTTGAAATGTGTTCCTTTCTTCCAAGGTATTAGCTATTCCACCCAATTTTGTGTCATCTGCAAATAGTATTCCCTGAACTTCCTCTTCTAGGTCATTAATAAAAACGTTGGAGCACTGAGTCCAGAACTGAGCCATGTAGTATCCCACTTGTTACTTCCTCCCAGTTTGAGAAGGAGCCATTAATAAGCACTCTCTGAGTACAATTCTGTAAACAACCGTGTATCCACCTGACAGTTGTTCTATCTGGCCTACACCTAGATAGCTTGCTAATCAGAATATCATAGGACACTTTGTCAAAGGCTTTGCTGAAGTCAAGATATATTACAACATTTCCACCATCTACCAGAAAGGTTACTTGTTCAAAATAATGAGATCAGATTAGTCTGGCAGGATTTGTTCTTGACAAATCCATGTTGGCTTCTGTTATTACTGCATTGTTTCCAATGTACTTGCAGAATGATTACTTTATAATCTGCTCCAGAATTTTCCCCGGGATTCATGTCAGGTTGACCGGTCTGTAGTTCCCAGGTTCATCCTTTTTGCCCTTTTTGAAGATAGAGACAATGTTAGCTCTCCTTCAATCAACCAGCACTTCATCCATTATGGAGGAAAGCAAGAAAAGTATAGACAATGGTTCTGAGATCCCCTCAGTCAGTTCCTTCAATATTCTTGGGTGCAGATCATTGGACCCTGGGGATTTGAACTCATTCAAAGTAACAGGTATTCCTTGACTATTTTTTAAAATCAATTTCAAGATGCAATTCTGTCCCTTCCTTTTGTGTTTCACATTTGCCTGGAGGGTCATAGACAGTCTTTTTGGAAAAGACCAAGCTGAAGTTGGAATTGAGCTCTTCTGCCTTTTCTTTGTTGTCTGTTATCATTTTTCCATACCCACTGAATAGCTGAAACACTGTTTCTTTTCTCTGTCTTTTGCTGTTCATGTACTTGAAGAATGCTTTTTTGTTGCTTTTAGCATTACTTGCTAACCTAAGCAAATTCTCAGCCTTTGCCTTCCTAACACCATTCCTATAATTTTTTTGCTATTTGTCTGTACTCTTCCTTTGTGGCCTGGCCTTCCTTTCATTTCCTACATGTGCCTTTTTTGTGTTTTCAGGTCCTCTCTGAGCTTTTTGTCTATCCACATTGTTTTTTTGTTTTTGGTTTTTTTTTGGGGGGGGGGTTGCTGTCCTCCACCTTTTTTTCTTGTTGGAATTGTTTGTAGTTGTGCCTTTAGAATTTCCCACCCATCCTGGACTCCTTTTCCTGTTAGAATATCCTGCCATGGGACCCTTACCTATATTGTTCTGAGTATTAAAATTACTTTACTAAAATTCAGTGTATATATGCAGCTACACTTTGCTTTTATTTCCTTTGAAATCAAGAACTCAAGTAGAACAGTGGTTCATAACCTTGGGTAACCCAGGTGTTCTTGGACTGCAACTCCCAAAAGCCTTCACCACTAGCTATGCTGGCCAGGGTTTCTGGGAATTGCAGTCCAAGAACATCTGGATTTCCCAAGGTTAGGGACCACTGAAGTAGAATATGGCTACTTTCCCCCAGAATTCCCCTTACTGCCACTTTTCCCTAAGTCATCTCTCTACTGGTTAGAATCAAGTCACGAATAGCTATCCCTCTGGTTTCTTCCTCCACTTTTTGTAGGAGAAAATTATCAGCCACACAAGGCAGGAATTTCTTGGAAGGTCCATATTTCACAGATTTGTCTCCCAACAGATATCAGGATAATTGAAATCTTCCATTACATCATGTCTCTTTGAAATTCTTACAATTTGTTTTTCAAAGGTTTCATCCATATCTTCTTTATTGGGTAGTTAGTAATATACTTCAATTACCATGTTTCTTTTGTTTTTCACCCCAATTATATTAATCCAGATGCTCTCAATGGGACAACCAAGCTCATCCTCCTGTATTTCTGTGCAGGAATATGCATTTTTGACATATATTGTGACTCCATCTCTCCTTTTAATCTTTCCGAACAATTAATATCTTTCAATTCCTTTATTCTAGCCATGGGAGTTTCAGTTATCCCTATCAAGTCATATTTACTCTCCTGAACTAAGACTTCCAGTTCTTCTTATTTGTTTCCCATACTCTTGGTATTCATATATAGACACTGAAGACCCTGTGAGTGACCTCCACAATGTTCTGTTATTAACAGTCTTGCTGAATGTTTGCAAACTCAGAGCTGTGGCCTACTTTATTCAATCTCATATTGTATTTCCCTCTTTCTGTTGTTTTCAATTTTTCCCAGTACTATTGTCTTTTCCAGCTACTTCGGTTTTCACATGATGAGCCCAATACTTCATAGCCTCAGTTTAGTCATTTCTGCTTCTAGAGAGAGTTTAGACTTGATTTCATCTAGGACACACTTATCTGTCTTTCTGGCACTCCATGGTAGCCACTCTACCATGAGCCAAAGCTCTCTTCCAGAGCCCAAAGTACCAGATGTCAATTACCAATGCATAGTTGAAGAATATTTGAACTTGCTGCATTGTTATGCACACTGATGGCATATTTTAAATAATAGTAATGAAAAAAATCACAGGTTGCATAAGCAGTTTACGTACTGAGCATTTTTTTTCTGAAACAAATCTCAGAAAAAGCGAATGTGAATAATTTCCATGCAATAGTGTACATATAGTATGCATCTTTTTATGTTAGTTTCTTATATTGTTTTAGTTAAAAATATTGAGACAAGGTACTAGTCAGAAATAACAACATAACAAACTTACAATTAAGATCCAATAGGAAAAACCATTAATATTGAACTTGTATCAACCAGAATCCAACTGATGTTCATGTAAGGCTTGTGTAACTTGCAGCACCTAAATTAAGAAGTGCCAGGGTGCAACTTGGCTGCACAGTCAGGCAAATGACCAGGCATACACACCCAAGATGTGCCCAGGCACCACATCAGCCACATCGAGTTATGTAAGTCTTACAGGAACATCAGTACAATTCTGGCCTTTATATCAATTTTTACACTCTCTTCTTATAGGCAGTATCAAATATGAATACCTGATAAATTTTCAAAGTATGATGTGAGGAATTATATTTTAAAATACAATGTGTGGAATGAATAGAAGTAATGCTACCCAAGAAACGTGGAAAACAAGATATAATATATACGTATTCCACCTTTTTATCTACTGAAAAACTTAAGTTCATTTTCTTCTCTCTTGACCAAAACATTAGTAGTGATTCTGAGTTGCTTAATACACACATCTTTGTTCGAAGCATGCTGAACAGAGCACATAACATTAGCTTCCCCAGCCTTATTTGAGTGTATCATCTCACACGAAACAATCCATGAAAGTTGCCCTCAGTCCTAGGTGCTAAGCTCTTTCCCTCAGGGCACCTATGCTCCTTCTATTTGCATATTTCTTTTGCTACTGCCACACGTCATAACTAAGCAGTCAGATTTTAATGTGATTTCAGCAACTAGTTATTGTTTCACATTCTTCCCTCACTACTGAGATACTTACCAGAATTCCAATGTCACGACATTGTGCTGCTCATTCTGCAGATGGGTTCAGAAGCCCTATGCATACAAACAAAAGCACCTGAAATAGAAGAAAAGCTTCACTGAGGAAAATCCACAGCAAAATGAACATTTTTACTAAAAGCAAAACAGAAACAACTTGCACCAGCCCAGTCCTGGCAACAGAAGTTACATGCTTATCTGACAACTTCTCTGTCCCACCATATTAAAGAATCAAGAGACAAGCTGTGTTACAAAAAGTCAGCCAAGAAAGCAGCTACTCAAATAACTATGCCAATAGAACATCTCCTTCACATAAATAACTGACAAGAGTGATAGAGTCACCCTAATTATAGTGGAAAGTTATGAAGACTTTAGTGCAGAGAATAGTCCACTATAGTCAGTAGAATGGTTGTTTCAGCAGGTAAAAATACTCTTTATTTAGCTCTAAAGATCTCTCCTGCCCTACCATAACATGGCACACCACAGTACTCCAAATTCTTTTATGTCCTCTTTACTGACCCACTGAAATCCAAAACAGATACTACATCCCAAGCCTGAAGACACTGTGGATGCTTCACCCTTTCTCCAGCAGTCAGCAGCATGATCAATATATCCATCACCCTAGATCTGTTTATAAGACTAATTCAGCAAGAATACTAATGGCTTAATGAATTCTAGTTGTATTTTAGACACTGACAAAAGTGTAATTTCAGGAGCTGTTTACATTTTAAGAACAACGTAGTGTCTCTTATGGTACTCCCCAACTGTGGCACAAATCAAGAGAGACATTAGGTCTATACTTTTTTTTAAAAAAGTCTAATTTACTTTTAGCATTTTTGCACTGGCCGATAATTCTATCAATTTTCACTCCAAATACAAAGTATAACTATAGAGGACTGGTCTAGTACTCATGAGATTTATTTTACAATGTTAGAAGACAACACATACGTAAGACAAATCCCTCTCAAAACAATGAGATTAAATTGTTCAGTTGATGTGAGAACCATAACTTATTTTAAGGGGGAAACACTAGTTCCTTTGGACTTCACGAAAATACATTACTATCCTTCCTCCCTTTTTTCCTGTTCTCCTTCTGTTCTTCCTCTCTCTTGGATCCCCTCCTCTCTTAGTGAAAGGAGTGTCAGAGACGCTGAGAGCAATGCCAGGAGGCTAGACCCCATTACTACTCTGAACTCCTAGCAGGGTTACCCAAAGTGGAATGGTCAAAGCTGAGGCAACAAATTCGTCAGGTTGTAGGGTCCCATGCAGCCTGCTGACAAGCTGAGATACATCCATCCTCTTCACTGCTAACAGTCATATCAGCATAAAGAAATAGATCATTCCAATTGAGATGAGGGCAGAGAAACTCCTAAAGGGCAGCTGCTGGGCAGCAGCAATAATGGAAGGGAACACTGGCAGAGTACTTTTTAAGCTGCTAGTACTGTGCAGTAAACCACTGCTAAATATTTCTTACCTTGAAAATCCTATGATGAAGTAATCCAAAATGAGATAATGCTGGAAGATGAGAATCCCAGACAGGAAAGCACTGAATAAACTACTAGGGAAGAGCGAGGGACAAGCACAAATAGCACTGTAATCAATGAAGCAACTAGGATAAAGGCCAAAAGGACATCTAGTGGCTGAATGTGCATAGAGGTCAAAGGAATGTCCAATGTTGCAAGACACAACTGAAACACGAAACATGAGAAGTACAAACCAAGATAAACCGGAAACTATAAAGCAAAACACAGAATATTTAAACACTGCAGTATTTGGTGTGCACAAAGTAAAGTCGACAGGAGCATGAGATCATCAAACAGCCAATTACAAAGTGTTTTACTCCAGAAACAACAAAATCGGAAGAAACTGTTTGGCTCTAATACTGGGGCAAGACATAGTACAGGCAGTTAAAGAGTCTGTAATGCAATGTCCAACCTGTTACAGTGGACCCTCGACTTACGGAATTAATCCGTATTGGAACAGTGGCCGCAGGTCGAAAAGTCTGTAGGTCGAGGGTCCATTTCCCATAGGAATGCATTGAAAACCTATTAATCCGTTCCGGCAGAAGGAAAAAATACCCCCCTCCAAAAAAATTAAAATAACAGCAACAGTGGAGCAAGTCCCACGCTGGGACTGCAAAAAAAAATCACCAAAAAACAAAACAACACAGAAACATACCCCCTAGCCCAAATCTACCCTCTAAAACCCACCCAGAACTTTTTAAAAAGAAAAAACAGCAGCACCTTACCAGTCTGAAGCCTCCCGCGCTTGCAAAGCCGTGCTTACTCGCAAGTAGACCCGCTCCTTTGGTGGCGCTTACTCGCGAGTAGACCCGCGCCTTCAGGTTCAAAGGTTCTCATCTGTCCTTTACAATTTTAAGTGCACTTGGAAAGCAGGAGCTCTCTCAACTGCGACACACCCTATATACAGTAATGGCCGACAGACCTACAGCACAAAGAAGCAGCCTCGGCGCCACCTATAGTTAGAAAGTTGAATTGCCCGCCTTTTCCCCCTGCCTATTTCTGTTCTTATGTCAATTCTCCGGCCGGAAGTCGAAGTGACATTTTGCGGCTGGAGAAGTCCGTAACTCGAAAAGTCCGTAAGTGAAGCCGTGCGCAAGTCGAGGGTCCACTGTAATACAAATCAGACTTCTTGGAAAACCTATTAACATAACAATTATACAAGTCTATGCTCCAACTACAGATAGTGAAAAAGAAATTGAAAGCTTTTTTGCAAATATCCAGTAGTGAGCTGATCACACGCCAAAACATGATATGCTGATAATTAGAAGTGTTTGAAACACAAAAGTAGGAAACAATTTGTAGAATTCTATGAAGGCAACAATTTTTTTTCAGGCAACCAAACAAACAACTGTAAACATGAACATCACCAATATAGAATTCAAATAGACTACATGTGGAGGAAGAAGATGGAAAAGCTGTATCCTCTCTACCAAAAGACCAGGAGCAGACTGTGGCATTAGTCATGAATTTTTAGTATAAAAAAAATTAAGGTAAAGATGAAAAAGAACACTAATAGTACCAAAGTATAACTTAAATAGCATTTCTTGAGAAATTACAGTTCATATGATGACTGTTTATCAATCTGGAGATTGATAAACAAATAGTCAAGGAATACCTTACCATCTTGAACGAGTTCAAATCTCCAGGGCCGGATGAACTGCATCCGAGAGTACTGAAGGAACTGGCTGAAGAACTCTCAGAACTGCTATCCATTATTTTCTTGAAATCATGGGAAACGGGGGAGGTGCCAGAGGATTGGAGGAGGACTAATGTTGTCTCTATCTTCAAAAAGGGCAAAAAAGAGGAACCTGGGTACTACAGGCCAGTCGGCCTGACATCAATTCCAGGCAAAATTCTGGAACAGATCATAAAGCGGTCATTGTGCAAGCACCTAGAAAACAATGCAGTAATAACTAGAAGCCAACACGGATTTGTTAAGAACAAATCCTGCCAAACTAATTTGATCTCGTTTTTTGATAAGGTCACCTCCCTGATAGAGGGAATGCTGTAGACATAGTATATCTTGACTTCAGCAAAGCTTTTGACAAAGTGCCCCATGATATCCTGATTGGTAAGCTAACTAGGTGTGGGCTGGATAGATCAAGTGTCAGGTGGATACACAATTGGCTACAGAATCATACTCAGAGGGTGATGATTAATGGGTCCTTCTCTAACTGGGAGGAGGTCACAAGTGGGGTACCCCAAGGCTCAGTCCTGGGCCCGGTGCTCTTCAATCTTTTTATTAATGACTTGGATGAGGGAGTGCAGGGAATGCTTGTCAAATCTGCAGATGATACAAAATTGGGCGGAATAGCTAATACCCTAAAGACAGAAACAAAATTCAAAATGACCTTGATAGGATGGAGCACTGGGCCAAAAGCAACAGAATGAAATTCAACAGGGATAAGTGCAAAGTACTGCACCTCGGAAAAAGAAACCAATTGCATAGTTACAAGATGGGGGATACCTGGCTCAGCAAAACTACGAGCGAGAAGGATCTTGGAATTGTCGTAGATCACAAGCTAAATATGAGCCAACAGTGTGATGTGGCTACAAAAACGCTAATGGTATTTTAGGCTGCATTAATAGAAATATAGTTTCCAAATCCCGCGAGGTGCTAGTCCCCCTCTATTCAGTATTGGTTAGGCCTCACCTTGAGTACTGTGTCCAGTTCTGGACACCACACTTCAAGAAGGATGCTAACAAACTGGAACAAGTTCAGAAGAGGGCGACAAGGATGATCAAGGGGCTGGAAACCAAGCCTTAAGAGAAAAGGCTGAAAGAATTGGGTATGTTTAGCCTAGCGAAAAGAAGGCTGAGGGGTGATATGATAGCACTTTTCAAATATCTGAAAGGCTGTCATACAGAGGAGGGGCAAGATTTGTTCTCGATCATCCCAGAGTGCAGGACACGCAACAATGGGCTCAAATTAAAGGAAGCCAGATTTCGGTTGAATATCAGGAAAGACTTCCTAACTGTTAAGAGCAGTATGACAATGGAACCAGTTACCTTGGGAGTTGGTGAGTGTACCAACACTGGAGGCATTAAAAAAAAACTTGGATAATCACCTGGCAAATATGCTTTGATTGTATTCCAGCGTTATTTATTTGGCTTTTATACCACCCATCTAGATAAATCTACTCTGGACAGTTTACAGTCCAAAAAACAATAGAATTAAAAACATCAATTAAAAAAAAACTAAAACAAGCAAATATAATCCAAGATGGAAAAACCAGGGGAAGAAATTAAGTAATGTCAGGAGGGAAGGCCTGCCTGAAGAGGTAGGTCTTCAGTTTATTCTTAAAAATTCCCAGCGAGGGAGCCAGGCGGATCTCAGGGGGAAGGATGTTCCAAAGGCGAGGGGCCACTGCCGAGAAGGCCTGTTTTCTAGTTTTTTCCTTTTGGACCTCTCTCGGAGTTCAGCCCCTCAGCCTAGCTAGAACAAGTGACACGGGTAGAACTAGGTGGAAGAAGGCGATCTGACAGGTATCGAGGTCCTAAACCGTTTAGGGCTTTATATGTAATCATTAGCACCTTGAAATCGATGTGGAATCTAATGGGTAACCAGTGTAAGGTGGCCGGAGTGGGGGAAATAGGATGATATTTTTTTCACCCCAGTTAATAATCTGGCTGCTGTGTTCTGGACCATTTGAAGTTTCCGCATCAATCTCAAGGGAAGCCCCACGCAGAGTGCATTACAGTAGTCTAATCTTGAGACTACGAGCGCATGGACAAGTGTGGTGAGCGCCCCAACATAAAGATAGGAGCGCAGCTGGGCAATCCGCTGAAGATGTAAATGGGTGGTGCGGACCACAGACATTACCTGGGATTCCATGGCAAGTGCCAGATCAAGATGGACCCCCAAGCTGCGGACCACACTCTTTGTGGTGAGAGTCGCTCCCCCCAAAAGAGAAGGAGCTTCCCAACCCACTGATGACAGGGGTGCCCACCCTCTGGACCTCCGTCTTGTCCGGGTTGAGTAGGGGATTGGACTTGATGGCCTTATAGGCCTCTTCCAACTTCACTTTTCTATTATTCTATGATTCTAAATTTGCATTACTAAATTCAATTGACCATGAACCAGAAGAACTGTGGATTGAAACCAAAGATATCATCAGGGAAGAATGCAAAAAGGCTATTTGTGTAGTATAACCAAAATAAAACCCTAGTTAAATGACATAAGAACAGCAAAAATTGTTAAAGACAGATAAGAAGTAAAAGTAAAAGGTGACAAAAACAGAGCCAGAATCCTAAATGTAACTTTTCAGTAACTATTACACAGAGACAAAAAGAACTATTACAATATTCTGTGCAAGGAAATAAAACAGAATAAAAAAGAAAGAAAATAAAGATCTCTCTTCTGTAAAAATGCAAGAAATTAAAGGGAAATTTAAACCTAGATCAGGCATGCTGAAATAGCAACAGAAAAATACATTATCTAACCAAGATAAAATAGAGAGAAGGAGGAAACAATATACAGAAGAAATGCAAGGATAACAGATTCTTTTGAAGAAGAACCCTATTATGAAGAACCTGCAATATTATAAACTGAAGTAAACAAATTTAGAAGAAATAGAATTCCAGGAGTAGCTGGAATACTGAGAGAATTAGTCCAAGCTACAGAGACTAAAGCTATCAAACTCCTAACAAGAATATGTCAACAAATAGGGAAAACAAAACAATGGTCCAGACTAGAAAACTTCAATATATATTCCAACCACCAAAAAAGGAGATGTTAAGGAGAACAGTAACTACAGAACAATTGCATTAATTTCCTGCGCAAGCAAAGTTATGTTCAAGGTGTTGCAACAAATATTTTTATCCTATATGGAGGGAAAAACATGACTAATGTTTAAGCTGGACTTCAAAAAGAAAGAGGCACTAGAGATCATACTGAAAATGCACAGCAGTTACCAGAGCTTATCAAAGAAATTCAGAAGATCAGTTTATGCTTTATAGACTACAGCAAAGCCTTTGCCTCTGTGGATCATGAGAAGCAGTGGATCATTTTTTAAAAAAAAACATGTGTCTCAACGTTTGATGGTCCAGAATACATATGATACTGGGAATACGAACACGAATAACACCATCACAGGTGCCATGGAGGCCTATTCCCTGCCCCCTCACTGTTCACTGTACAGTGCTTGGTTCTATTGTTGTCACGCCAATCAGGGAAGAAGTCCGCCCAGCTGTTCCCCACCTCCCTGCACAGCCAACCCCTTCAGCACAGAGGCAGGACAAGGAGTCTCCCCACTCAGCCGATGAGTGGTCCGCTGCATGGGAAGAGTCAGCCAGGCTCCTTCTGTGATTGGCGCTACAATGGAGTCAAGCACCACATGGTCAATGGTAAGTGGACTGGATGGTTCTGGGGGAGAGAATGGGCCTCCATGGCACCTATGGTGCCACAACTCGTATTTGTATTCCCAGGGATATGAATACAAATAACCCATGTCTAGTCCTGAAGTATAATCTATATTGTGGAGAAGAAGCTTCAGTTAGGACAGAATACAAACAGAATGGTTTTCCATAGGCAAAAGAATCAGACCAGAGAGTACTTTATCTCCCTATCTGTTCAATCTGTATGCAGAACATATCATACAGAAAGCTGGATTAGATTCAGATGGAGTAAACAATAAGATATACATATTACTGGTAGAAAGCAACAATGAATTGAAATGATTCCTGATTAAGGTAAAAGAAGAACATGCCAAAGCAAGATTGCACCTGAACATTAAGATGACAAAAATCATGATTAAAGAACTGCATGACCTTAATGTGGAGAAGGAAATTAAAACGTTTAAAGATTTTATATACCTTGGTTCAGTCATCAATCCAAGTGGAGACTGCAGCCACAAATTCAGAAGAAGACTGAGCCTCAGAAAGGCAGAAATGAAGGAACTAGAAATAGCCACTAAGTGTAAGGACATGTAGCTAGAGTCCAAGGCAAGATTAACCATGGTATTGTATTCTGATTTCTGTACACAGATGTGAAAGCTGAATAGCCAAAAAAAAGCTGACATAAAAAAAAACCAGTTTCATTTGAAATATGGTGCTGGGCGAATGCTTTGCATTTACAATTGACAACTAGGAAGACAAACAAGTGGGTCCTAGGTCAAATAAAGCCTGAACTCTCTGTAGAGTTATGAAACAGAGGCTGTCATATTTTGAGATTTTGTGAAGACAGGATCCACTGGAAAAATAATAATCCTAGGAAAAGTTGAAGGCAATAGAAGAAGAGGATGACTAATGAGATGCATTGATTCCATAAAGGAAACAACCTTGCGTTTGCAAGAACTGCGTGAGGCTCTTGATAATAGGCTATTCTGGAGGTTGCTCATTCACGGGATCACCGTAAGTCAGGGGCGACTCAACTGCACATAACAACACCCTCTATTTTTGTTCCTTGTGAGTCTATGTTTATCTTATAGCTAACAGAAAACATAAAATCTGAATAAAAACCAGAAAGATACTTAATGGGGATAGAATGTATGAATTTGTACATAATGGACATTAACAGAGGAGTGGTAGGGCAGATATCACCAAAAGATGAACTTAAACCTAGAAGACTACAGTGCATCCTGACAAACCATTTCTATTTCAGCAGCAGTACTCAAGAGAACATATAACAGCACATGGCAGAGTTAACACAAATCTGGAGGAACAGAAATTATTATTTTCCATCCAACAATACACCACTATATGATTCAGATATAGTGTGGAAAAAACACAGCTCGCCAGCACCTCTCCACCACGTTTTTCTGACCCAGGATCCCCAGCTGGCATCCAATGTAGCACTGCATTGCCAAAATTCCCCAGAAGAACTTTGAGAAGCTTTCTATATTTCTGGCTTAAAACAAGGTGCATGCCCCTGCACCTTGTTTTGAAGAAGCATTGCGTTCAAACAGGCCTCCGGCAAATGCTATGGTCTTTTCAAACATGTCCCTGCACTAATACCTAGCAATCTCTACCATCATATTTTGGTGGCACGGTTTGAGGTCCATAGCAGATCTGAAATGAATGGGAACTGGGCTCCAGACCCACCACAGTTGCTCACCTCCAAAACAGAGCAAGCAGGATCCACATAGTAAAGTACAACAGCCAATCAGGAACATCTGAGAAATGCAAGTGGGTCAGTTAGAATAAAGTAGTGAAGCAAATTTGGAAGTCAGATGACCACTTGCAGTTTATTCACCTATCTCTGAAGCTAAGCAGTCCAGTACTGTAATATAGTGAAATTGCTGTATAATGCTGACTGCTACATTTTTCAAGTTAAGCAAGCAAGAGATATCTGATCCACACCTTTATTTAACCAGTGTGATGAGGCTTTATATTTACTTCTCTCCTCAATATGAAGTATGGAGCATTTCGGGTGGAAATGGGATTTGACTTGGAAATAGGTCTCTATGTTCTATAGTCCTATTCAGGTATTCAAAAACAAGGATTAATCCTTAACTGTGAGCTGTGGGAAAGATATTAGCTTTGCCCCTTATATCCTAGTTCTCATATTTAGAGAGCTAAATCTGAAAAGGAGAACAGATCCTACTCACTGGATAGCCCTGGTTTCAAAACTGGACATGAAGCATCTATACCAAGTATTTCTTCTAGTGGAAGTACAAGACAGGAGGATGTACTATGTAACAATTGTTTACAATAAGTTTTCTTGGCACATGGGTGTACGTATGCATCTTATTTTTATTTCAGAAGTTTCCGTGAAGCCATGCAGTGTTGAGCAGTGGGTTTCTTGTACAGCATGATGCTAAGATCGACATCACTTACAGTCCACACCTGAGACCACTCACACACATCTTAAACGATCTCCAACCCATCCTTGACAAGAACACCTCACTCTCCAAAGCTCTTGGTGGAGACCCATACTTGCCTACAGACAACCCCACAAACTCAGCAAATACTAACGTACAATGGACCACAAAACAGCAACAAAGACAAACTGTCAATATTCCCTACATTACGAGAACACACAATTTCTCTGATACCTTCTTTCACCTTTATATTTAATATTCTCCTTTTCTCTCTATCTTGAGTTTTAAGTGAATCCCCAATCTCCAACCCCACCTCTCTCTCTTCTCTCATCTTTGCCCAGACTTGGTGTCTGTTTTCTATCCTCCTGAGGAATTTTTACAACAGAGCCCTAAAACAGCAAAGGTCATAAATTATTGCATGTAAATGTAACATACACCGAAGAGCCAATCAATATTTAGTATGAAACTGGTATTTCATTCAACATTTCATTCTGTTTCCATATGTCTGACAAAGTGCTCATGTCCACAAAAGCTATCATTAAAATATTATAGTTAATCTTTAAGATGCATGTGCTTTTGTTTTGTTTTGCCTGATATGCTTACACAGACTAACATGGCTACCTCTTCCAAAATGGCACTCTCATGTCATGCCAAACACTAAGATCTTGCATCTCTTTTCTACCCCAGATGTTTTCGTAGTTAACTGACTGGGATAACCTTGAATACTTACTACTGTGTTCAACACTGCATGACTTACACAGAAACTTCTGAAATACGAATTAAGATGCATAAGCACACCCATGTGTCAAGAAAACATGTTGTAAAAAATTGTTAGCACCATGTTGTCTCCCCACATTGTAAAAGGCCAACTTCAGGAGGAGAAGAGTATGAAAAACTATTTACCTATTTGCCTTCAATTGTTTCTGCAACATGATTAATTTCTTGCAGAAGACTCTGATACACAATTACCATTCCTTAATACTGTCATCTAATATTGATTTGATAAGAATCAGTTACATTGCCTGCATGATGTGTTTAAGGAACCCTACAGGAGCATAAAGGCCCAAGCAGAAAAGGACCAGTATTTAATAAGAATGTGAAGAACTCCTAAAGTGTCAGTAAGCAGATGACCAATTTCTCTCTTTATCTTGTTTTAACGTAGAAGATACATGCAACAGTTACCATAAGTCTAAATATATAATTATTTTTGCTCTCATGAGACATACAACACAATACATTGAAGGAGACCCTACATATTTGAAGGGGATTCTATAAAAAGAAAGTGCACAGAAAAAATTAATATACCATAGAAAAATTAATATACAGTAGAAAGGCATTGTTTTCAGTGTGTGCATGCATGTGTACACACACAGCAGAGATGGCTGTTTCTACCAGTACACAGTGCTGGAGTTGTGCCACCTTCTAAAGAATGTTCTTTGTATATCAACTGACCCCCCTTTATTGGTGAATAATGATCAGGAACAATATGCTGCAATAAATGCAGTGCCAGCACAACTCCACCAGGAGTGGGGTAGGACCTCAAGCCTTAGTCCCGTGTCCTATGACTATGTGTTATTATATGGCATGAAAGGTATATTAGCCACTACTCTGAACATCTTCCCATATAGCAAGATGGAACAGAGACTACAAAGTTAGTCTGATCCCACAACAGCATGCTGCAACTCAGTATGTGATAGGTTCTGAAGCATCCTTTAGCTTCAACAGGTGCTCTATGTTGTCAAAGGGCAATTTCTGTAATGGAAACTGTGGTGAAATGGCCCACAAGATAGGCTTCATAACAAGCACAGGAAGAATGTATTCACTGCCACCACTCAACTTCTTAAGTTAAGGTAGGAAAAATACAGCCTTCCTGATATTCTTGGTCTGCAACTACCACCATTCCTCAACACTGTCTATGCTGACTAGGGCTAATGGAAACTGCCATCCAAGAACGTATGCTCTGCTTCAGACTTTTGAACATGTAATAGGAACTTGAGCTTCACTATTTGAATTGCAAAGACAAAGCATTACACACACATAGGCAAGGACAGGGAGAAACCATTGTATGTTCCTCCTTTCCTACAACTGGGTATTTTCTAAATCAGCTTTCTCCAACATTGTGTCCTGGAGCTATACTGAACAGTACAGTCATTTAACATGATGACTTGAAATGATGGGAGCTGTAGTCCAGATCATCTGGAGGGCACCAGACTGGGAAAAGCTGGAACACCTCCCCACTATAAGCTAGATAAGAAAGCATTGTTCAGAAGGGGCACCACCTCTCTCTAAAGCTCCTTCCAGACTGTCTCCCCAACAATGGACTGCTGGAGAGCTCAGTGGTTTCGGTATCTGGTTGCAGAGCCAGAAGTTGGGAGTTTGATTTCTCACTGTGCCTCCTTGACAGAGCTGGAATTGATGATCCATAGGGTCCCTTTCCAGCTACCCTGTTTCCCCGAAAATAAGCCCTACCCTGAAAATAAGCCCTAGTATGATTTTCAGGATGCTTGTAATATAAGCCCTCCCCCAAAATAAGCCCCACTTAAGTGAAACTCCACCCTCCATTATTGTGCAGCATTGTGAAGCAACGAGAAGAAGATGACAGGAGTGTATTTGAATAAATGTAGATTGTTGTACATTAAAAAAATTAAAACATCCCCTGAAAATAAGCCCTAATGTGTTTGGAGCAAAAATTAATATAAGACCCTGTCTTATTTTCGGGGAAACACGTTATGCATTTTGGAGATTATTGAGTCAGGCCTGCAGCTCACTTCCAGTCTGTATGGTAGCAAGGCAAAAGAATGCAAACATATAGCTGAAGCCAGGCAGGTCTGGTCAGTGCATGGATAGAAGTACAGCTGGAAATCTCATCATAGAACTTTTGCCCACAGTTCCACTATGAAAGAAAAGGGAGATATAAAAATATACCAAAATATGTAAAACTACCTGGTGGATTACTGTAGTTTTGCAAGCTCAACAATGTAACAGGTACTTCTTCTGCCTTTCCTGCCTTTCCCAATCCAGCAGCCTGTAGGTGTGTGAGATTACAACTCTGATCATGCCCTACCAAAAGAGCCATTGACCACAGTCTATTTGCACTTCAGCCCATCTCAAGGCAATAGACTATAGGAGGATGAGGTTTGTTGCTCTCTGTCCTGCAGGTTTCCAAGGTACGGGAAACCTCATGGGACATAAAGATTACAAGTCCATCCAGATATCTTACTTTTAGAACACACTTCATCTCTGACCATGTTTATTCAAAGATTTCAGTTTTACATCTGCTTGTAAATTTCTACTTGCTGGCCTCCCTGCTTCCTCACTGTAGCTGTCTTGACAACAGGACTCAGAATGGGATAAAAATCCAAGGATTTACTTGCTGCCAGACTCAATGTCTTCTATTTTCTCCTCCCCTTTGGTTGTAAGCTTCAAAATCTAATTTTAAATTCTAAATCCCTGTCACCTGTCCATCTATATTACTGACTATTTTGTTCTGTACAAATGGTATGGTTTTCAGGATCGGCACCCTTGACACACACACCCAAATTACTTGCTAATGCCTACTTGATGGGCACACAGAAGAAGACTTTCTCTTGTGATGATACCAAACTATGGAAATATATTCCCCTGGGGAACTGCAATTAGTTCCCACTTCAGCCACTTTCAGGAAATGTGTGAAGACATATATCTTTAAAATGCTCTTCTAAACTATTTTGATGTTTACTGGTTTTAGTTACTGCGATCATTTAAATGGTTTAAAAGGTGCTATTTAAATGTTTTTGTTTAATTTGGTTTTAACAACACTAGGTGTCTTTTCAGAGGAAAAGTGGAATATAAATGTAACAATTGTGATAAAGTGGCAAGAAACTACCAGTGGAGGTGTACCACACTCCATCCCTCCCAATATTCAAGAAACTACTTAAGACATAATTATATAAGGCAGATTTGAAGATCATCATTCCCTCAAATGATGTTAATTTTAATGTTTGAATTTTAGGTTTTCTGTAGATTACCACATTCAAGTCAGTTATAGCGCCATTTTGATTATGTTATTAAGGGGGTGAAGTGGGTGGTGGTTGTGGGGTTTTGCTTGTTGAACAGCACCCAAAGTAGTGTATTCAATAATTGAGTGCTATATAAATTTAATTTAATTTAAAAATAAAACAAAATAGTACAGGGCTACATTCAACACTCACACCTAGGACAGGTTTGCTTAACTTGCACTCTTCCATCCAGCTGTACATCACTGTACAGTGGAAATTGGCAACACATTACCCTGACTCCTGGGAGGTGGGGAGGGCAAGCTCCCTAGCAGCTCAAATTAGTACTGCACCAAACTTCAATGATGCCCCAGTTGGAAGTTTTGAAAAGCTACATATTCTTTAACAAAGGATATGTAGGGAACATATCCTTCATTTTAAGGAAAAATTCTATTCCCTGAAGAATATTCTGCTTTAAAACAAGGCAAATCCTCCCCACATGACATACTTTCAAAGTCATGGCTCCCAGACTTCTTGGTATCCCATCTCCGTTTCTATTTCTGAGAAAACGTACACACACCAAATTTTCCTTTATCATCACTCAATCCCATTTTAAACAAAATAATTCAATCCACAATTTAAAATTAAACACAAAAGCAACAATTGTAGCTCAACGATTATTTAAGTTGATAAAAATATGTTTTGCATCTCTTGATTTGTTCACTCCTCCACAGGGACATGCACCCTTCTATTTGGGACCCAGTGTTTTTAAGAAAATTTAGTGGCAAGATACAACCCTCTCCCTCAAGAAAGCTTCAAACCCTGATTTATAATCATCTTTACTATTATTTGTGTATGTCTCTCTGTGTGTGTGTGTGTGTGTCCATGTTTAAAGACTCAGGTTGACTGGTGTCCCAAGATGTGCCATTTTCTCCTTTGTTTCATGGTTGTGTACTTTCAAAACTGTTCAGTGAAGTGTCAAGGATGTGTTCTAGCCTGTCTGTTTCCCCTTTAACCTGCAGCAGAGATGTTGCTGGCTAGACATGAAAAGGGAGAATGTTTTCTTAATTCCACAATTTCCCCAGCAGGACTTATATCCATATCATACATTTTAACTATTTCTCACATCAGTTCTCACATCCAGTAAGCCAAAATATGTTTTTCTTTTCTTTCAAAAGACCTCCACTGTTGCTTAACCTAGTGCTTGCTAAAGAGCTCCTTCTCCTCACTGGTACTTGAAACACTGTCCCAGACACCCTCTGTTATTCTAGGTAAATTGTCACAACTCCACAAGCCTAGTCTTCTCTAACCTGGTATCCTCCATACATATTATATAACAGCTCCCATCAATTCCAGCCAGGCTATCAATCTTTCCTTCCCCCCTGTGTTAACCAGTCAAAAGACAGTCATTTGCAGGCTCTGTGTGAACAGCATTAAGGGGAGCTGAACCTGTCAACAGGGATCCCTGAAGAATATCCGTTGCTAGACTCATGCAGTCTGGGACACACTGGCTTGTTAAGAGTGTTGTGTGATGGCAGGTTGTATCTTGTGGGGAATGGGCTGTAATTTTATGGTATATTCTTTATCACTGTGTGCAGACTGGTTCCCTCTGTGCTATACAGAGGCAATTCTGGCACAACACTACATGAATAAAGCAAGTCAGCAGAGTTGTCATTAATTGGTGGGTGAGTGGTTGTCAGAGGTGCTACTCTGTTTCAAGTACTCCCATTTTCTTTTCAACTCTATTGCTAGGAGTACACAGGATGCCAACCAACTATAGTGATGTTATGCCATGCTTAACTGGCATAGCAGAAATGCTGGATTGCTTTGTTAATCATCACACTTTTAAGCATAAAAAATAGACTGAGTCTCCATGTCTACTATTTACCAGGATAACCTTCACCAATGCAGGGCCCAACAGTGTGCTTTGAATCTGTAACTAAAAACTTGGCAGTCAAAGCAGAAAATCCAGTTTGAGCATCCTTGACAACTCTGTTTAAAAATCTCAAAGTTTGAGCCTGTCCCTCCACTGTCAAACATATCTTACTATCAAGAATTCCTCCTATTAGATAGAAGAAATCTCCTTTGTAATGATTTGAATCCATTACTTCAGGCCCCACCCTCTGGAGACATAGAAAACAAGCTTGCTCATCTTCCATGTGATGGCTGTCCTGTCTTTCTTAAACTGTCGTATCCAAAACTGGACAAAGTATCCCAGATGAAGTATGACCGAAGCAGAACAAAGTAACACTATTACTTCCCTTGATCTGGACACTATACTTCTGGCTCAATCAACTGAGTACTGCATTTGCTTTTTTGCCACTGCATCACACAGTTTACTAATGTTACGCTCATAGTCTAAAAAGACCACTCAGTCCTTTTCACATGTATGTGCTACTGGCAAGTCAGAAGTCATCCATCCTATTTGTGCATCTGGTTTTAACTCTCTAAATGCAGAATTTTACACTTTTATTGAAACTAATTTTACTTGTTTTTGCCCAGTTCTCCAATCTGTTTAGGTTGTCTTGAATCCTTATAAATTCCAGGGTATTAGTTAACTATCTCTCCCAGTTTGATGCCATTTGGGAATCTGATTAATCTCTTCACATCCTGATCCAAGTCTTTTTTAAAGATGCTAAACAATATTTGACCCATTCTTTTCAGGATGATAGAGAACCACTGCTGAACACTCCCATGATCCCTCAACACTGGCCATCTTAGCCGGGGCTGATGACCACTGTAGTCCAAAATATCTGAAATGCACAAAGTTGGGGAAGGCTAGGTTAGAAGACACCCACTATATTTCAAAGTAGGGCTGAGCACCTTCCAAGGATATGGGGCCATTTTTGCCCACCTCCAGATTTGAAAAGCTGCATAGTCCATCTGGCACTTTTATCTCGAAAATGTTTTCACACCACAAGTACAGATTGCTTCCATGAATGCCTCTGATGAGTGTATGAAACTGCACACCCCATTTCACACACCACACAGGACCTGTTTTCAAACTGAAAGGCCATTTGAAAAAGACAAAGTGAATGGGCAAAAATACTTGAGGGTATCTGGAGTTCAGGGAGTCTGGGGAGGTCACATTGCGGCCTTCATACAATCCACAAGCTGTACTTAGCTCACCTTTGCACTAAATTTGGAGCAGCTGCATTTGAAGAATGGCTAAATGGCACAAATTCTTCATATAAAAAAAGGATCAAAAACAGTATTCAAAGCTACAGTGTTATTCCTTTTACATATCAATTATGATGCAAGAGTAGAACATTGATTTCTGAAAATGTCTAGTTTAGAAAAGTCATAAAAGGCACACAATATTACAAAGAGCAGCAACATAATTGCTATTTGCGCAACTGTATGGCCATGATCTCAAAACCAGATGAAATATTGGAATCCCAGAGGACTGTGGAATTTTGATCTCACCTCCCTCTGGATCTCTAGTTATCTTAGGCCCTACAGTTTGAGCTACATATCAAGGATCATCATACACATAATTACATCATAAAATACACTGCATCATGTATTAGGTCTCAGCTACAATATAAATGGTCGCATGTTTCTTCATATAGCTGAAGATTCTGACTTCAACCATAAAGTCATTTAACTGTTAGGCAAGTTGAGCTGCCACCATTATACATGTCTAGACGTTTCCAGAGTTTTGGGAAGGCCAGCAGCTCACAAGCATTGTTGCTTTTCCCGTATCATGATCAAAACCAATTCTGATTTACCTTCTATCAGAAGCCATCCTACAGAATAAGTAAAAATCTATTTGGATTAACTCATACAGTTTTACGTGTAAAACTATTCTAAATTTACTCTCTCCCCCCCCCCTTCAATTACTATGCTAATATGTCTTAAAACCACTCTCTACTGGGGAACTGGAACATTTATCAGGTTTGATGTAAACAACTGCAATAGCACGAATAAGTTTAAGTAGCAGAACCAAACATGAATTGCTCTATTCAAGACCAGACTGAAATTAAGGCATCAAAAAAGAAATCTAGAAATATCAGGTTTATGAGCAATAACCCCTTTTTTAAAAAGCAAAACCTGAATTGGGGCAGGGAGATCATAACACTGTTTTAGTACTTTGTGCAATCCCTTTATTAGAATTTCTAGAACTCAAATTGTGGAGCAAATTTCACCAGATGGTTCACTAGTTGTTAATAAAATATAGTAACTAAATTGCAGTATTGCTTTCTGTAATATTTATTTAACCTTCAGACTGCCTGATAATTAGGTTCTCCAGGTGTTTATAATGCATTTGTAGATATATACATACTGAAAAGCACCAAACAGTCCAGGATAAAGAACTCTCTTCCAAATATATAGTGTAAATACAGGCAAATTACCTAATGAAGATAAACTCGAAAGACTTCCAATTTTCTATATTGGAATGCTGACCTAAACTCAGAAATCTGGGATGGTTTGACAACTTCAGACATGATCTGTTTCAAACAAGTCCCCTAGAGCTGGAAATTTAAAAGGTGGATTCACTGGGATATTTGAGGCACTTGGCAGCAGTTAATATCCAATAATCTGAGGGCAGGTAAGTAGACTTAGGGGGTTTTATAGTTCAGTTGGAGCTATTGCAGCAAACACTGAACTATAAATGGGCACAATAAAGAAGTCATAATAAATCGATAGGAGACTCAGTTAAGACTAATAAGACTCAAAGAGACCAATAAAGGAGAACTGTTGCATGTTCAACCAATCTCTATGAAGGGAAGATTAAGAACTATTAAGATACGAAAGAAGGTAAGTGATCTCACTAACAAATGAGTGCTACGGGCTTTCCCCCTAGCTATGAGTATCAGCGAATTTCAAATTACAGATTGTCACCAAAGTGTTCCCCATTCTTATCCCAGTTGTTTCTGCTGCTACGTATCAGTCACTTGCCTTACCATAACAGATATATATATATGTTAAGGATATGTTCAGCAGCTTCCCATATGGTTGCAGATTAGCGTCCAAGGTAAACAGGGCACAGAAATTAGCAAGAGAAACTGAGTAACAATCCTGAGGGCATTGGTGGTTTAGACTTTATCACCTGTGTTAATTCCATCAATTCCCTAGTTCATCATTTTAACTGATCAGCACACTTATAATTTGTGGGCGCACTGAAGCATGTCTCTCCCTTCCTTTCTCTGTGTCATATACATAAAATATAGGACTCAACATTTAGCCTGAGGGATGTACGATATTACACCATAGTTATGATTTTCATTATTGCTGTTTATACATAATTCAATGCATTTTTGGAAATAATGTGGAAATATTAGTTTTGAACAATCAGTATTTTTAGATACATTTTAAGAATATCAGTATTTTTCCATCTACTTCCACATTTAGATGGCACACTAAACACACAGACCAAGGGAATTTTTTGTTCATGCACTATATGTGCTATGGGGCCCTTTAACATGGATATTGAATTAAAGACATTGCTGTGCTAAAAGGTTGAGGAACCTCAAACCCCAAATTAACCAAGGAGGAAATGCATGTGAGATTTATACTAGACATGAAGCCACTACAACATGAAGCTGTAACCTCAAAGTGAGTATTAACCAGCTTAATAACTTTTGAAGAGAACACTACCTTAGGAGTTAATACTAAAATTCCTAACTGTTAAACCCAAAAATTCAATAATGACACTTCAGAAAACCACTTGTTCTCTTCACAAATTTTTTTCAACACCTTCCCTTCAATAAGGAAACCTGTTGCCTTTATAAATGGCCTGGGCAGTTGTTTCAGCCCTCCTTCAATGATCAGTATCATAAGAGAGTAATAAGCCACTTCTGCTCTGCAAATGGGTACCAAAGGGTTCCATCTTGCCCCCAATGCTCTTTGACACCTATATACTGTATGTATCCACTGGGAAAAGTCCTCCAGAGGTTTGCTGTTCACTGTCACCAATATAGCTATGATATGCTGCTATCGTGTGTGTTTTAAAAAATCTAAGAATCCCACAGTGGCTCTGGATATCCTGAAAAGGTATCTGTGGTACTAGGATGTTCACAGTACATCTTCATTTCTATAAAAATAATCATGTGTCATCAAGTCACTTCTGACTTATGCTGACACTTTTCAGGGTTTTCCAGGTAGAAAATGCTCAGAAGTGGTTTAACACTCCCTTCATCTGGGGTCACCCTGGGACTGTGCAGCTTGCCCAAGGCTACACAGGCTGGCTCTACTTGCAGGAGGCACAGTGGGGAATCAAACTCCCAACTTCTGGATCCACAACCAGACACTTAAACCACTGAGCAATCTGGTTAGCTTCTATGATTGATGTACTAATTATAACAAATAGACTAGTAGCACCTTTAAGGCCAGCTTATAGCAAGAACTGGAATGGACTTTGATAGTCTTTAAAGTGCAACAAGATTCTTCAGTGTTTTGCTGCAGAAGAACACCACAACTACCCTTTCAAAAACACATGAATGATATTCACTGCATCATTATAATCCCTACTTTTGAATAGTAAATCTTTGGGCCAGTGAACTGGCTTCTTGAACCAGTATTTTATTGTATGAGTTAAT
Source organism: Intellagama lesueurii (assembly GCA_037013535.1). Lineage (NCBI taxonomy): Eukaryota > Metazoa > Chordata > Lepidosauria > Squamata > Agamidae > Intellagama > Intellagama lesueurii. The sequence continues at coordinate 47,709,636 of JBAJHW010000003.1, read as the reverse complement.
TTATATCGAACTTTTTTTCCTTTCCAGGGTCCAAGATGGGTAACAACATGAATTTGAGTAACCATGGATAATTCAACATTATGTTCACAGCAGGTACAATTGTACCAAGATGGAAGTGCTACCCATGAAGTACTTCCACCAGTACATTGCACAGTCTTGGAACCATGCAACCAATTGTGCAATCGACCTTCACAATCCTTGTGCCTGGCACATTTGCAACAGTGTAATATTACGCCTTGACAAATAGGATTCCAGCCATTTTTTTCCCAGAAGATGGTGGAATGAATGCACACCACAGACACCAGAATTATGATCCCTGTATAAGGTGTATCACTGGAGTTCTCAAAGAACCTTACATAAAACTCAACAATTAAGAAATACCAAATACATGGCCAGAGACACAAGTAAAAGCAACAGGGTTTTATTGTTTTTGTTTTTTTTATCTGCTCCCAAATTTTTAAAAGAGAAGCTGACAAACCTTCAGAAAGCATGATTCTGGGGCTATCATAGACAGAGCCCTATCATTAAATCAGGCATCCATGAAGGATGGAATATAGAGCAGGGCTGTATAGGCATATTTCAAAATTCAGGGAGTAATCATATGGAATAAGCATAATCTGGACTCTGACTATTTAGGCCCTAAATGTTAGGGCTCTAAAGGAAATCCAGCAGTATGGCTTGGAATCCACTGGGAAACATTAAGTGAAGTCATTTTACAGTTCAACTAATGTTTATGGCAGTTTACTCTCATCAATAATTGGGCAGATATTCTATATCAGTTGATGTTTCTGGACCATCTTCATGTTGAGCATCACATGAACTGTTTTACTGTAATTTAATCAGGATGTTACTATGGCTGACAGTAGCCAAGTCTGTATCTTTGAGTATACATGTAGCTCCTAAACAACCAAAGTTCATAAAAGGTACTGCAGGCTACACCTGCCACCTTGGCATCAATAGGCAATGCTAAGTCCATAAATATCCTAAGACTACAGAACCTGGCCCTTAAACAAGAACAAGATGTTGCTCAAGACAGATATTTTTCTCAGGCAAGTAGTCCTTTTAATCTTTTAGCATCTATGCTGCCACACTTGTTTTAAACAAAAACCTAATTCACCATTATCCAGAACATCACTGCTCTCAAAACATCTGCACAGGAAAGCCACTGCCACACCAGAATCCTATGGAATTCCATGAGCAAAGCAAGTTACATTCACTATATTGCTCAAAATAACTTCGCAAATTGCTTCGTGTTGCAGCTGAAGTATAAGAGACAAACCAAATCTTGAAAATCCATGTTGAACAATTTTGTTAAGACCAGCATGATCAACAAGCACCTGCCCTATGGGAAAGAAATGAACAACCATAAAGCAAAGCCTGCAGCTCCTTCCTTAAAAGAGACAGCCCAGAAGAAAATAATGACAATGGAACTGAAAAGACCACATGCACCAATATACATTTCCCCAACTCTCTACTGGTTTAGACTATCCATCAAGATGACTGAGTGCCTTCCTGCACCCCGTCCCAGCCTGAAAACCAGAATGCACATCACTATGGATCTAGATCAGGGGTCTCCAAAGTACAGCCCGCGGGCCACATCCGGCCCGCCTGGCCTTTTCATCCGGGCCGTGCATGTGGACATACGGGTGGGAGTGCGTGCGGGTGGGTGTGCGGGTGGGCAGGAGCACGCGCGTACACACACACTCCTTCAGTCCTCAAAAATATATTATGTGGCCCTCCATGTGAAAAGTTTGGAGACCCCTGATCTAGATAGTCAGTTTATGCTTAGAATGTCTGAAGATACTCAGCTATCACCCCACTCGTGCATCATATCAAATGATAAACTTATTATTAAAAGATCTGTGAGGTCTAAAGTCTGGTTTATGACAACAGACCTCGTATCTGCTTCTTGCAGACAGGATAAATGTCCCCCCTCCCCTAAAGTATCCGTGTCAGGGCTAAGACTTTCCCAGGTACCTTATAAGTACAATTCTGAGACAAAATAGTTTATCCTGTAGCAATAACCTGCACAAGTCAAGAGAAAATCTTCTACAGACCTTAAAGACATTGTGCCAGTTTCAGAGTTGATGAAAGTGAAGTGTTATCTGTTAGCAAGCAGAAGAATATTGATGCTTCCATCTGTTTATTAATAAGTGGCAAAATAAGCCCTTTTACCAGTTTGAATTGCTCTGTGGATTGCATTATGAATGTGAAACAGTTGCAAAGTAGTAAGATTCTCACTGTTTACCACTGCCTCGTCACCACAGAACAGGACTTCTAAACCATGTCTGCTTAGAATTCTCCCATGTTTTTCTGCATCTCTATCTTTTCTGCAACTACCCATTTAATCAGCTCCATGTCAGATCAGGAAGCTGCTTCAAAACATGTTAGTGGCAAAAGACATCTAAAAACAGTTACATCAAGCAGGTGGTCATGATTTTCTTCTAGAAAATGACCAAGATGTCAACATGAAGTCAGCTAAAACAAAAGCTCACAGGATTTAAGAGTCTCAGAGGAAAGAACATTTCATTTGATCTGTACCTCTGACAAAACCGGTTCCTTCCCATATCACAGACCATCCTATTCCTGCCCAGCAAAAGAGCAGCAAAACAAGAACACATCTCACTCATAAAACTGGTCTGAGGGCACATGATACTGACAACTTGCTGAAGCTAGGCAAGTCTGCTTCCGGTCAATACCTGGATGGGAAACTGCCTAGGAATACTATGTATGCCCCTCTTGAGTTCAAACATGAAAGAAACGTGGGATAGATTTTTTTAAAATCTATGTCACCCTTAAGGGCAAAAATAAAAATAGTGAAACACATACATACCACTCAATAGTAAGACATAGCAAAACAGCAGACAGATCAATACGAGCCAACAGAGCCAATAAAACCATTAAAACCAGCTTATATTACTTGTTGGAACGTTCAAAACCAGGAATCAATCATTACTCAATGGTCTTGCTAGCCAAACCAAAGACTGTGGTCAGCTGGTTCTACACCACCCTCCCCACAACCCAGATAGAAGAAAGTGCCTCCAGCAACAAGAAAGGTACCCCTTCTGTGGGAAAGGAAGATGGAATCACTCCAACTGTAGCTGCTGTACAGTAAAAGTCCCAATGACAAGTAACAGCTGAAAAGCCTTGCTGCCTGTCATACTCAGCAGATAGTAAGTACATCATGCCTGCTGCAGTGAGTGTGGCAAGTATAATTGTTTAATCCTATAAAGAGGAAATGAAACCTTTTCCTGACATCAGAAGGACACTGACATTGGTGTCAAGGGAGTTTTTCTGGCAAAGGAGGGCAGGACAGCTGAGGATGTCCTACCTCCGCTAGTTACTTCCTTCCTAATTGCAGATAGCAGAGGTGGGGATATACAAAGGAGTGTCTGATAAGGAAAATAATGTTAAGACAGCTTTGTGTGGTAGGTCCAGATATATCTTTCAAAAATGGCAATACACTATAAATTTGTTAAGGAAGTCTTATTGACACCATGACTACTGAAATCCAAGAGTCTTGGAGTTTCCAAATAGGCTTGAGACCATCTCTGCAAGTCCAGCCAGGCAATTCGTTATGGCCTATTAGTGAGGAGGTGGGGCTTGTCAGCCTTGGAAGGCAGCCCATCAGGAGAAGGAAAACTCTGATTTCAAACCTCCACTGCCTTGTGACTATATCCACTGATGGAAAAGGCTTCAGGAGTTAACCTCGGGGCAAAATCTGGAGCCGGAGTCGTTCTGGCAACTCCTGCGATGTCGCTGGAACCAGTTGTATTGGCTCTTGCCTTTCCATTGGACTATTTCAGTGACGTGGAGAGGGGGGATTTGCTGCTTGGGTAACAGCCTATCCTCCATATTATTTTACCCAGGCTTCGTGCTCACTCTCGAATTGGCCTTCTCAGCCACACTAGACGCTGTTCCAAGTCCTCCATACAGAGCACGTTACCATAGTCTCTTGAGACTGAAGGATGCCTAAACTAAAAAAAATTAGTGAGGAAGTTGAGTGCAATTGTTATTTACCAACTGGACCCATAATCTGTTCCTTAAAGTCAACACCAGGTATATACATACCTGTCAGTGGTAATCTGTTAAGAAAGGTGAGCAAAGTAACGTTACCTCCTTCTCCATCTTCTTTTTGACTGCATACTATGTTCCCATTTCTAGGCTAGAATCCTATTACTTACACCAGCATAATGCCAAAAGAGCAACTTTCACGAGCAAACTGCCGCAAGTTAAGAAATCAACATAGGCAGTTCCTATCACACACCAACTGCATGACTTCTTGTGGCAATTTGCCACTTAAAAGATATTCTGCTGGTGTTACACCAACACATCTATACAACAGGATCCCAGCCAAAGCCTGCTGTGATACAAGCAAACTCATCTTCTCCCCAAGCCTTGCATTTTAGATCCTTTATTGGAGATTCCCATTGACTAGTCACTGTGATAGGAGGTAGAGAAAACCAGTAAGGCAAGGTGCTCATAGAATTGAAGGAGACAATAACTGTTTGATCCTTCTTTCCCTTACTTGGCTGCTCATCTATTCTTCACTTCTCCCACTCCCCACAACATAGTTGACTATAAGCCATACATGTACTGTAAAATCTAAAACAGAAGTGAGTGCAAATGTATGTCTACTTCCCTCATCCTAATTATTTCATTTAAATTAGCCAATGCTATCCCACATCCTCCTCTGAAAGAAATACAGAACTCAGCAGCTGATATTAAACCCCTCATGAGGGCCATGCAAATGAATAAAAAAGAAATTGGTTCTTCCCATTAACAGCCCATTTAAAATATGTAATCTACGTACTCTCTCCCTTGCAAGTCCAGCCAGATATTCTGACATGCACCTGCACACTGCCTGTGCCAAGATCAGAGCCGGGCCGCTTTTAACTGTTGTCACCCCCAGCAAGCAAATATTCTCACCCTGGAACATCCCACTTCTAGGACATCAGTAGAGCTGCTATGTTACTTAACTGATTAGTCAAACAGTTATTTGACCAAAGTCAAGTATTATCAATACACCAAGAAGCCATGATGATCGAAGAACTGACCTGCTGTAAAATCAGAATAACTGGATTTATAACTGCTTTTCAACAGTTGCTATCATCTGGTTTCATTGTAATAATCTTTCTAGTTTTATTTCACAACTACAAACTGCCCACTCCAAAATTAAGGATAAAGAGAAAAATGGTTCAGTGAATCACAAGCATTTACAGAAATTTAGGCAAATGCTGTTAAAATTTAGTTAATAGCAATTATTAGACTGAAATCCTGTTGCATGCTTTCAATGAGTGGAAGCCCTGGGAGCCATAGGACATGCTGCTGCTTCTATATGATGAAAGGAATTACAAGGGACTCAGAAAAGCTGTGAAAAACAGAGAATTTATTATCAAATGTCGTTTCTTGCCCATGATATCATCACCTTTCCATGGGCATAAGTTATGAAACAAGACTTTGCCACTAATTAATTAACTTATAACAACTATTCTTAAGTTTCTTGTATCACAGTAACCACAGTTCACTCATCATACCATAAGCATGGTGAGCTCTAGTTTTCCTCATAGAGTTAGCATTGGGAATGAGAGAAAATGTATCATCATTACAATTATGCCATACTTCTAAGGTGCTCCAAGAGCAGAGATAGCTAGTCATGTATGTCTTGGTCAACCTCTAGGTTGGATTACTGTGACCTTAAGTGGGGCTGCTGCCCCTATCAAAATGTTCCAAAAATCAGCAAGTGCAGAATGTTGTTGTTGGTAAATTGACTGAAATCTGCTTCATAGAAATTATTATTCCCATTACGTGAGATACAGTGGTTTCCAGCCTTAAATGATCTATGGCCAAGTTATTTGAAGGATTAGAGTCTAAATGGTTTGCAGCCAGACTATTTACAGGATTGTCTTCTATCAGTGAGCCTCTCACTTTAGAGGCATGGCTGGTTAGAGCAAAGACAGCTTTTTCAACAGAGTGCTAAGACTGTAAAGGGCCTATTCCTGGGAGGCTCACCTTGCTCCCTCCTATCTTTCAAGCAAGTAGTCAAGATATTATTTTGCCAGTCTTTGCATTTGTTTAACTCTACCTATTTGGTATAAAGGTTGTTTCAACCCTCTGTTGTTGATTAATTCTCAGTTCTTTACTTTATTGTGATATTATTGTCTATGCCTTTAATCTATTAGCCAGAAAGTAGGCTCTTGTACCCAGAAAGCAGAATATAAAGCTTCTGCAGCAACAAACTGAACAAATAAGGCCCAACCCTCCTCTCAAGAATGGAAAGATGGTCCCAGAAGTTTCATGGCACTCCAGAGAAGCTCCAAACACCCTTCCAAAGCTTTCTTCCCCATTTTTAAGCTTGGAACTAAAAAGGGAACAGGAGAACACACTGAATTTGAGGCACACCAGGGACAAGACCCCAGGCGTTGCATCATCAGGAGAAACCCCCCCACCCACCCCGACCATAACTATCTGGTTGCTATCATAGCAAAATCATGTGCATAAAACACACACAAAAAAATAAGTTAACTATCTTGTAATAGGAGTGTGGAGGGTAGTGCATAGAGTGAGAGACTAGGACTCAAGAGGCCTGGGTTCAAATCCATGCTGGGATGCAGAGAAAATCACCATCATCTTAGAACTGCACAGCTGAAAGGGACCTTATGAATCAAGTCCACCCTTGTCAAGGAGGAACAGTGAAGAATCAAACTCCCAACCTCTGACTCCACAGCCAGATACCTAAACCAGTGAGCTATCCAGGCAGTTACAACATATATGTGACACCACACTTTCATTATATGCCCAATTACACTGATTACATGTAACTAAAAGTCCAGTTATAGTAAGAGGGAACTTGAAAATAGTTCTATAAGCAATACTAAGCATTTGTTAATCACTATGAACAATGTTCTCGGTGCTTAATAAAAACTGAAATAGACATTTTAGAGGTATATATTCTGACTAATGTGATTTTTCCATTTAGAAGTATAGAAAATTTACTAATTTAGGATATGGTAAATAAGTGCTTCAAGTCAGCAAATAGGTTTGGAAGAACTGTAGTAGAGACCAAATTCAGCACTCTGTCTACGTGACTGCATTTTGTCTCTGTGCTTCTCCTTCATCCTACTTAGCTTGAGCTAGGACTCATAGACTTAGTTTGTACAGAAAGATACCCAGCAAACCAACTGCATATAACTTCCATTGTTATTCAGCTTCATCAGATATTTACAAGGGCCTTTCATAAAATAAAAGAAAATAGTATGAAGTGAGCGAGAGCTCAGCTAAACTAACTAACAGAACAGAAGGAGACCTAGAAATTAGAGGTCAAGAGTTAATACCACATACCAAAGTATTTTGCATTTTAGGTAAACCAAACTCTTTATCTCTTCTATCCTACTCCATGAGTCACTATAGATATTTGAGTGAGCTGAAAGACCATGCTCAATAAAAATAAGGTGAGAAATGCAGCACTGCATTGTGTGGAACCTCTCCTACCCAACTCAGCATTGAAAGTTACTAGTACCACAAAGAATTAGTGGTTGAGAGGTCAAAACTTTGAAACAAGCTCTCTCTTCTCTCTTACAAATGTAGTTTCTGAATGCAGAACAAGACACCTACTGCTCTAAGAATCTGCATTTCCATTGCTTTTATTTTATACTAACTGCAGAATAAAAACAAAACAAACAAAAAAGATGTTTTCAGTGTGAGTGTCTAAGGTTGGTAGAATCACAAAAGATTCATACCATCTACCTATCTGTCATAAATGTTGTCAGCAACTAGGCAAACAGGAAAAGGCAAATACAACACTGAGGAAAATGTTGTCAGATCCTTGATTTTCTAAACTCAAGGCTCCCTTTGAACATTAATAGAGAACTTGTTGCATACAGGACTTCTCTTGCAGCACCCACAACCTGCACTGGGAAGCCCTGTAGTCTTACCATGTATACAAGGACTTTAATTACTCAGCCGCCCTGAGTAGACTCCTGTCTAGAAGGGCGGGATAAAAAATCCAATAATAAATAAAATAAATAAAAAATAATTACATATCAGATTCAAGAAGCCTGAGTGCTACTTCCTTAGTAGCTCCTCACCCCATGGAAATGTCACATACTACCTCCACCCATTTCCATTCCACTTGCTGGGTTCAGAAACCCTCCCCATTCTTACAAGCAGCCTCTACTTTTCTTCGTACAGTGCATCCAAAGGCCCACCCAGAGCTGCCTGCAGACCGACATAGAGAACATCCCTCTTCCCCAAGGCATTGAAAGAGTTTGGCTTCTCACCTCCAAAACCATCTGCAATAAGATCCTCATCTCCTTGCTGGGCCCGTCTACAACAGCAAACCCCTCTATTTAAATCATGGAGAGAGAAGGAGGAAAAGAGGGGATCCTCACCCTGGCGACTCTGGCACCCTCCCAGGTGTACTACTTCCTTTCTCACAAACGTGCCTACTTCCCTCCCCCCCCCCCCGCAACTGGATTCCCCTAAACCCCGATCTGGCATCTTTCCCCAGAGCCCCACACTCCCCTTTCCCAATCCCTCCCCCCAAAACACACACACACACACCGCCCATTCAACGTGCAGATAACACCCCTCCCGCCCCTTTCCCAGGCTGAACGTCCCCCTGCCCGTTTGTTCTTTTCCCCACATGCAAAGGACACGCCTCCTCCCTCCGGCCTCCTCACAGCCTGCGTTGCTCCCGCTCCCCCTCTCTTCCCCCCCCCCGCACGCCTCAGGGCGACTCCTGGGAGCTGCCCCCACCCCGGGCTCGCTTTGCCAAACAGCGACCCCTCCCGCCTCACCAAGCAAGCTAGCCTCCCTCCCTCCCGGCCGCCCGCCCGCCTCCCTCCCCCCACGCGCTTTCGGCGCCCTCCCGTACCAGGTTTTTTGACCAGCCCCCAAACTCTGAAACTTTCCCCCAAAGAGGCAGACCGGCGCTCGGCAGCCCCCCCCCCACCCCACCCCGCCCCGCCCCCGTTCCTTCTGCCCCCTCCCGCGTTCCTTCCTTCCTTCCTCACCTCCCCGTGGCCCGCAGTTTCGGCGGGTGCTGGCACCATGCGGAGCCTCCTCGCCCCCTCCTCACGCTCACCGCTCTCCCCGACCAAAGGCGGCGGCGGCGGCGGCGGCGGGGGAGGGAGGGAGGGAGGTGGCCTGGCCCGGCCGCGGTCACCTCTCAGCCCCGGGCAGGAGGGGGCGGCGCGGCGGCAGCGTCTCCCCCCGGCGACGGTGAATTCGCTCTCTTCCCGCAAACACACACAGGCTCCATTGTCCGCCAGCCAGTCTCCCTCCTCCTCCTCTTCTCCCACATGGTACCGCCCATCACCCCTCTACCTCTTCTCTTCCCCCCCCCTTTAACGAATGAAACCGCCTATCGTGCACTCCCCCGCCCCACCCAATCAATGGAACGTCCCCTACTCACTTGCGGGCTGACTTTGACTCCTCAAGCCATTGGACCGCCTCTCCTCCCAGCAACGAAAATGGTATTGTCCCGAAGGAGAAAGGGAAGGAGGAGGGGGATAAGATCTACTCCCCTTTTCTGTCTCTCTAATGGTATCAACTGGTTCCTTAAAGACACAGGCCTGAATACATGGGCCCTTCCTCCCCTGTAAGCAGTACCGCCCTTACCTCCCTCCATTCATCCTGGCACCGCCTCTTCAATTAGCATAGACCAACCCCATACCTCAAGGTAGTTTTCTTCCCACCGCCTCTTCCTTTTAAAGACGCAGCCACCCAATGGCACTTCTTAAAGCGACACGCAAGCCTTTTTTTATGCCTCACCACCAGCCTCCATCAGGAACTCCTCAGAATCCCCCTAGTAAGGGATCAGATGGCATAAAAGCCTCTCGTGGTACCAGGTTGGCTGTCGCGAGTCGTCATGGCTTTCTCTCCTCGGGAGAGGGAGGCTCGCCAGCCAGAGAGCGAAGGAAGAAGAGCTGATCCCGAGCCTAAAGCCACACCCAGGCAGGACACACAACATGCAGTTCCCACACCTTAGGGCCTTTCGACTCAAAGGTACGGCGGCCACATCTTTGCATGCTGGGAAAGAAAAAGAAAACACCTCCCGAGCCTGTAATGTGTAAGACCGAAGCAGGCTCTTACTAAAAAACGAGAGGCAAAAGAGGTGCCCGGGAGAGGAAACCGAGAGAGCAGTAGCAGAGCAGAAACAATGCAAGACACGTTTCTTCTCGTGGTGTCTCCCCCTCATTCCAACCTCCAGCATAGCAGACTCTGAATCAAAGGCAACGTCTACACCACCCTACTCCGTTGTAAGCAGACACCGGAATTAAAAGCCAAACCTTCTGACCGCATGGAAGGTTAGGAGGCTTCCTCTTATTAATTTGGGATTTGCATTCCATCTATTTGGTAAATACGCTCCACTCTCAAATCAGTTCCTCTTCTCTTACACCTCCTCCACCCATCCTGAGCCTTATTACATAACTCTGGAGGCTATCAGCAAAAACAAATGCATTTATTGTTTCATTTCACTTAATGCACTTCAACTCCATTAAAACTGGTGGGGATACTGCCATTAGGTTTCATATGTGTGTAAACTGTGCCCACTGACACTTTATGGGTGAAATAAGTACAGAAAAGCTAAAGAAAACTAAAAGCTGTGCATATTGATTTAATATATCCGCTCTTGGCCTGTGGATTGTGGCTAAGCACAGTGATCTACAAACCACAATGGCTGTGGTAAATTTTCAGGGGCTAAATTCCAGCAGCTATAATTTCTGCACGTTTTGCCAATTAAGTGGCAATGTGGTGAAATGAAATATTGTGGACTCTTTTCTTCATACAACACATGACATTTCCCGCTCCACCAGTCACTCTTAAAAGTTCAATCTACCAACTTACCCCTCTAGATTTTCTGTTTCTTTCTCTCAACCTCATCTCCTCCTGAGAATTTTCCACTTCATGTTTACCCCCTCCCCACCCCCCACAGCCTAAAGGCTGAGAACAGAATGTGTACAAACTTTGCAGGTATAGTTTTCCACTTTGGGCCCAACACAATTCATGAGATAAACCTGCATTCTCATTTTTATTCTGTTTCAGAGTACAAGAATTCAGAAGTATTTGCAACCTCAAGTCACATCCAGTTGCCCTTTACAGTTACAAGTAAATAAGCAATCGAACATAAGCTTTAATGGAAGATACATGCATTCTGTTATAGAACACAGACTAATTAATATGCAGCTTTGTTAAGGGGGAAATATTATTTATATAAGTACTATCTAACAAGCCAACAGCTTATCTGATGGATGCTATTAAAATGCAGGGGGAGAGGGCTGTGAATCAGACTACTACACAAATGTAAAGCAAAGGAGGGACTTAACTCCAAATAAGGCAGTGGGAGGGTGCTTGGAGAAAAAAAATACCTGAGAGGTCTAAGCACAACTGGACAAATCAAAACATTGGTGGCATGGAACTTTTATTGGCATAGGACTAGTAGAAAAGGTTGGAAGAAAAGGCAAAGAACAGTGAGGAAGAACACAGAGACAAAAAAATTTGAAGTGTAAATACTGCTAGGCCTAGAATGAGCAACAAAGAAGAGTTGCTTCTTTGGAGAATGCTGATCGGTCAAGAGGCTTCAATTGGTTCCAGGTCACTGGGGTTGCCCATGCAGTTTTGCAATAAGAAACTGTGGGCAAACAGAGCCCTCCAAGTCCTTCTATGACACAAGACTCCTTTATATATACCTTTGGAGAGGAAATGTGGGACCATGTGTCTTCATAGGTCTGTATATTAACCAAAGGCAAATAAGAACAAGAGAGGAGAGAGAACTGGGGAAAATATATAAGGGTAAAATGCAAAGCTAGCTACAGCAGGCAGCCAAACTCTGCTGGGACTCACAAAGAAAGCAGAAGAACACGAAGAGCTGTTCACATACCTTTAAAAAAATCCTCTGGTTTTAGTGAGGACTTCTCCCCCCCAAAAAAATAAATGGGCTGTAGATAAGAGTGTGTCTACCGTTGTAACTAATTAGCACTATGTGTAAAAGTGAAGGAAAGGTGGTGAAGTCAGCACCACTCTTGCCATTGGTACCTTTGTGTGAAACAGAACAGGGAATCTAGAATGAGTTACTTCTCTCCTTTGAGCACACCCAGAATTCCACTACAAGTTCTGGGTGGAGGCTCCAATCCTTTTCTAATGTTAATTACTACTGATTGATTTAAATAGGAAAGGAATTATTTCCCCTCATCAAGACTCTGATGGCCAATGAAAGCTGTGTCCACGATTGTCAGATAAGACACCTTTCCTTGCCCAACCTGTGCTTTGCAGCCTTTTCATTTTTTGGTGGTGGTGGTGAGGAGGACTCAACCCCTGTTAGCCCAGTCTGTCATGGCCAGTGGTAAGGAATTCTGCGAGTTACCTCATGGTGGATACCATGGATGAGAAACACATGGCCTTCCAGATGTTAATAGACTGCAATTCCCATGATCCTGCACCACTGGCCATTCTAGCTAGGGCTGATGGGAACTGCAGTCTCATAATATCTGGAGGGTTACAAATTACCCACCCCAGATGTGTACCACAGACTGTGGCCATTCTGCAGCTGCACTTCCAAAAAAGCTACTGGCCTTACATAGTACACTTCTCCCTTCAACAACAGACCCCATGTAGTTCAAAATCTGTATATTTCTCCCATGTCCTCAAAAATGTAACTAAAGACTCTATCAGAGGAGGAAAATGGAAACACGCTCTCTCATCCTCTCCCCAACAGAGCAGTGTGCCACTGTGACCTCCACTAATTTGCATCAGCCTCTCAACATGCCCCAATACCCTTCTCAGCTGCCACGCCAGGAGAGGGGCCGAGCCAAGTCACTAGGGGCTGCCACACTGCCAACAGTCGCAACCCTCTGAGATCCACCTATCTCAGGACATTTCTGAAGACAAATAACAGCACAGTATTTATTTAATATTTATTTATTGGGGGAAAATCCCTGTATAACCCAAGCCATGCTGTTCAGACTTATGCAACTCAAGAGAAAAGTGTATATATTTCACAAGATTTCACAGATGTAAAACCAATATCCAAATAATGATCAGTAATCTATGTCTATTGGTGGAGAAGAAAATGACTTGACTACTTTGATAAATAATACGGGAAGTACTCCTGGATTGAGACTGTCAGATTCGCAGGGCTTGAAAAATCCACTCGTCTGTGACGAGTGAAAAAATGCTGCTTGACGAGCCACAGCTCCCTCCGTCCCTCCGTCCTTGCCTCCTTACCCTCCCTCTCTCTCTCTCTCTCTCTCTCTCTCTCTCTGATCCTGCAGCCCTACCCTCCCGCTTCCCATTGCAAAAGGAAAAACAGCCTTCTTCTCGTGAGAAGAGAGTTCGAGCGGCACATAGATATATAGCTCTGCAGGAGAATGTAGAGTAGTCCCATGCTGGAGAATATGGAGATTCCCTGCTCCCAATTTCAACCGAACGACCTGGCTCCTTAAGAGGCCGGGTGCTTTTGCTTTCAGTTTTATTTTTGCTGGAGACATTCAAAAGAAAGACATTCAAAATACAAGCTTCATGACCCCACAGGCACGCAGGTAGCAAAGCAACCCAAATCTGAGGGTATATTTATTTTGGGTTTGTACGCATTGTTATGTAGAAAGTGCCTAGTTTAAATTTAAATTTAAACATAAATTGCAAGGCTATAGTCCGGTCATGCTGACTGGTGAAACTTTTGACTGACTGGTGAGACATTCTAAAAATTTTCAAGCCCTGCAGATTCGTATTATTTTCCATTGTCTACATGACTCACAAGTCAATGTGAATCAGCCCAGATTCCCTCCCCCTGGTTATTTTTTTTTTCATCTATTGCTGGGGCTTTTACTTTTTTTCCAATCAAATACATTTGCATCAGTTCAGGCGGTGTGATCACTTGAGTCAATACAGCTTCATGGCTGAATGGGCAACCAGAAGCTGGCTTTTCCAGTTTCCTAGTTCTGGATGGTGAGAAAGGAAGCATTCCCAAGGATATCGGTAGGTAGGTAGGTAGGTAGGTAGGTAGGAAGGAAGGAAGGAAGGAAGGAAGGAAGGAAGGAAGGAAGGAAGGAAGGAAGGAACTTAGCCCTTCTTTAGGGCTAATTTGCTTTAGCCAACCACACAGGAATCAGAGAGTGTACAAATGGGAGTCTCAGAACCTGGAAGAGTTCTTGGATCTAGCCATGCCCACTAGGGGTTTCTGGGAGATGCAGTTGAAAAAAAGAGCAAGTTTTCCAAGCAATGCTAGAAACCACTCAATGAAAATGATTAGGAGTATATTGAGAATATAAAATGTTTGTCCTTCCCAAACATAATTAGGTCATGACATTTACAACTGCATGATATGATGGTGGCCATAGTCTTTGAAGAGGATATTAAAACAGGATTTAGCATATTCTTTGAAGATGGATCTATACAGTTGTTAGTCTAAATACAAAATGGAACTTCCAGGTCCAGAATGACGTTCCTTTTCATGAGAGTTAATAATAATAATTTCTGTATAGTACTTTCTTTGTAAACAATAACAACGTGACTTTTTCATGACTTCTGTTTTGGCATGCTATTCAGGATTCTGATGATGTAGAAGTTAGTTTTAGAAAGAGAGTTTGTACTCACCACTTTCCTAACACTTACAACAAAGTTGTTTTCAAAGCCAAAGTATTAACTAAAGTTACTATTTACCTTTGAGTTTAAGACAGCATTGTTAAAGATCCAAGGCCAGATCCTTCAGTTCAACCCCAATTGAAGCTAAAGCTCTGCTTCAGTAACAGCCGTGACTTCTGTGGGCTTTCAGAATGGCCACATAGAGTCCCATAGCAGTGTTAAACAGCAATTTCACTTTGCTATAGAGTAATACAAAGTAGTCCATGTTAACCAGTGAAAATGCTGAAACTATTCTCTGTTTTTCATTAAAATAGAGCTCTGCTCATTTGTGTCTAAAGCCATTACCTGAAATTCTGAGACAGACTGGTTTTCAAAAACTTCTGTGCTACAAATAGAAACAGATGAATGATGTCAAAGAAGATACAGGCATGCCTTTCACTGAGAAATAAATGTTTTTAAAAGCACCCAAAGCAGAGTTTAGATTTAGATTTCAGTGTTCCATAAAAATGAAGAAAGCTGAGGTTTGGTACATTAAAGCAGAGGTCCCCAACCCCCAGTCCGCAGCCCAGTGCCGGTCCGTGGCCTGAGCCAAACCGGGTCGCAGAGACAGACCTCCCGCTCCCCCCGCGTATGCACTCACCCCCGCACAGCTGATTTGCGCATACGCGTGCGCTCCAACCCCGTGCAAGCACAGCACCGCTGTTTGCGCACGCACACGAGTGCATGCGTGCCCCATGTGAGCGCCGCACAGCCGTTTGCGCATGCGCACAAGTGCGAGCGCGCCCGCACAAGCACCGTGCCACCGTTCGCGCATGCGCACAAGCATGGGGGGGTGCCCCGCCTTCCCCAGCCAGTCCGCGGGGTAAAAAAGGTTGGGGACCCCTGCATTAAAGGATATTGCAGTCACTACTATTTTTCAAAGATGCTTTGTACCCAAAACTCTGTTTTTCAACAATGTTATGTATGAGGCAAGTCTACAAAGCCTACAACCTATTCAAGCAATAATCAAATTTAGGCTAGAAATATCTTGACTTTGAAATCAAAGTGTCAAAAATCTGTGATTAAATGTAAATTATATAATCTAATAATATTAGATTATATAAAAGGACACCCTTTTTCCAGATGTATTGGTATACAACATCCATACTCTTTACAAAAACTGACCATTGAGACAACTGTGAAAGACAATAAATGGAACTGTAAAATGGTAGTCTGTACAATCAGCAGTGATGTCCTATAAAGTTGCAAATTCACTCCTAAAGACCATTCAGTCCACAAGAACTGGGTGTTTCATGGAACCACTCTCCTGGTCATTCACAGTATCCATCAGAATATGTTCCTTCTTTCTAAAAAATTCCAAAATGGTCAAAACACTGTTGCTTGGCATAGTAAAGCACACTAGTGTAAGCCCGTTGAATTAGTAGAGATTTGGTGAGTCAACTCCTCTTTTGATTCAAATAGGCCTACTTTCATTGTGACTTACATGTTAAAAGTAAGTTGCAGTTAGAGGTAGGTCCATTTGAATAAACGACACTTTCACAGGAGTTGACTCAACAGTTCCCCACTGATTCAATGGACCTACACTAGTGTGATTTACTACATTAAGCAACAGGTGTTTGGTCAATATATCCACTGAATCATCAAAGAGTGATATACTATGTTAGAGTCCAGCTTTCACATTCTCGGATCTTGTTCCAGTGAAATGGAACACTGATTTGGATCTTCTTCAGTGTACACCCGGAAATAAGTCTTCCTGCTGTACCATGAAACATTGAAGGAGCTAATATTTCTGCCTTACACCAACTGTAAAGTGGCTATCAAAAACACATGAGCTACATGAAATCGTTGCTTTACCCCATCACTGAGGGATTTACAATCAGCACAAGTGACAAGAAAAAAAAAATTTAAAAAAAAGACCTGTGGCAACTTAAAGACTAAAACATTTACTATAATGAGTATTCATGGACTACAGCCTTATTTCATCAGCCACATGAAGTGTTACTCAGAATTTCAAGTACATATGCAGTAAACATGGTTTGAGGTGGGACTGTAAACAGTAAGGGAAGAGGGAAACTAAATGCAGAATGGCAGAGCATGTCGACAGTCACTCAACTACCATTCACAAAAATAGTTGCTGATAAATGCAAACATCCTGGTACTGGTAGCCTAATCGACAGATATAGTGTGATGAAATTTGGTCATCTCACTTCAAACCTCTGGTGACAGACAGAAATAATTTCATGAACTGCCTGTGATAATCACGGCATTGCCACCATCAGTACATTCTACATTACATTTCCCTTTTAACGCTACTGCTGCAGACCTACCTCCAGCTAGGCACACTGTACATATACTCAATGCATCTAATGAAGTGGGCTATAATCTATTAATATACTGTAATAACAAATGTATTCGTCTCTGTGGTGCCAGTGGAATCTTCATAGCTTTTGCTGCAACATACTAATATAGCTAAAAGAAACAAACTAACTGCACCCCAGCAGGATCAGGTTTCAGAGTAAAAAAGTATGGGATTGGTGGATGCAGTTATACTGAAATCCCAGTGCTTTCTGATGGCAGATATTCTCTGGCCCACAGCCACCAGCCCACTGAAGTAGTTTGAGAAAGGGTATTTTCCCAAGGATGATCCAGACCTCAAAACGTCCTATATCACATGTAAGGACATATAGGCTGAATAGCTTGCTCAAAGGCAAGTCAGAATTAGTTATTTCAAAATCATTTCAAAACACAGAAACTATGGGAAATCCATTTCTGGATGATATCCCAGACTTTGTAATACTTGACAGATGGAACTTTGCTGATGATTCAATTGTTGATTCACTTCACAAGCAAGAAGATAAAGGCAAAGAGCAGTACCAGGATCCCAGTAGAATGACACTGAAAAACGAACACACACAGTATCTGTGGTTATCAGAACAAGTTTCCTTGTCCTGTTTGGTAGTCCACAACCCATGCAAAGACAAAATTACCCCTCAAAAAGTACAAGATAATGCCATCACTATTCATGACCTGTCCACTATTGACACATATATACTTGATAATTATGTAGGTGAGAGGGATTTTTTAAATACCGCACAGATAAGGAACTGAAATATGCTAAATGGCATCATACAGAAAAATGTAAATATTCTGTATTTATACAGTTTGATATGAAACAGTTTGAAAGCTTACAAAGAAGAGGGAAAGAAGTACATAGAAATATATACTTACTAGCCCTGTCAGACATTAGATATAGAGATTCCAAGTTCTCATGTCTAAGTGCAATAATGAAGAAACTCATAGTAGGATTGTGGTTTATGTGCATCATATTTTGGAACCATTCTCCCATCTTCCCATGCTCCTACCCTTTTTTCCTTCTGAATCATGTCTATTTTTGTGTAAGCTGGTAGGCTTTTTTCATCTTTCTGCAACCCCTTTAAAATATTAGGTGCTTTATAAATGGAAATATCCTTGGTCTGTCATTTCTTTAAAATGCTACATGGGTATCCTGGTCCGATGCATGTTTACACAGAAGTAAGCCCCACTTTGCTGAAGCTCTGTGAGTGAAGCGAGAATGGATTTCTTCCAGTAAAACCATCAATCCATTGGCAAGTTTCTACTCATTCAGGAAACTCTATTTTAACATGCTGGTTGCCTACCCAGGATGGAATCTGAGTCACAAATATTGTATCACAGCAACTGGCTTCTTCTTTAGACATTATCTGGATGAAAGGGGATAACAATTTCAGAGGCCTTTAAGCCATGTGGGAAAATGCTCATACAATGTTCCATTGGCAAGTAAGAGAATGTCAACCTAAAAAGGAGCACTTTAATGGTGAAAAAATAAGCAGATCTATAAAACACATGTATTAATATGCAAAACTAAAACAGTCTATATATTTATTCCATTTATATTCCACCTCCAATGAGCTCAAGACAGGATACATGGCTCTCCACCTACCTCCCCAATTGATCCTCATAAACACCATGTGTGGAGACTTCAGATATGATGAACTGCTCCTGTCATCCCTAGCCAGGATTGCCTGGCTTATGTGGGAATGATCAGAGTTGCAGTCTTGTACATCTGAAAGGGACTACGTGAGGAGAGGCTGGGTTGGGGCATAAGGAATGAGTTCAGAACCAAATACTTGTAGGCTTCCCACTCCACATACTGATTGTTAACCATCTGGGGCATCAGGGTTATCCCTAAGTACTTAAAGAAGAAGAGCCTTGAGTAGGTTTAGTCTATCCTTATGTCTGTTTGCTGCAAAATGTCCTGCTGTGCGGACACTGTGTAGTTTTTTCAAAGGGCCAAAACGGACACATTGATGGATTTTAACTAGTGAATTTTAACTAGTCTGATTTTTATTGTTGCTGTTGTTGCTGCTGCTGCTGCTGCTTCATTTTAGTTTTTTCAACAAAAGGTGAGGAGAGAAGCACAAAACATGGCACCGATCCTTTCTCAGCACTCCACTCCCAAGGAAATTATCTTCCCTACCCCTGACACTGCAAGAATGAATGCTTCTCCCCCAGGGGTAATGGTATCTGCAGTGCCACAGGGATAGTTTCTACACAATCACTGGCTTCAGTAGGATATCCAACCCCCATATACTATAACATCATCCCACCCTGAATACATCCAATCTCAGAAGCTAGGCAGGCTGGTCCTGGTGCTTAATTCTATGGGCCACTGGTTCCCAACCTTGGGTAACCCAGGTGTCCTAAGACTGCAACTCCCAGAAATCTCAGCCAGCACAGATGGTGCTGAAAGCTTTTGTGAATTGCAGTCCAAGAACACCTGAGTTACCCAAGGTTAAGAACAGCTATACAAGACCACCAAGGATTACTAGGGATTTCCAAGTAGGACTACTTGGGGAAATTCTCAAGTGCTGCTGTCAGTCATAACTGACAATACCAAGTTAGAGGAACCAAAGGTCTGATTCAGTATAAGGCAGTTTTCCTGTGTTCTTACCATACTTTGAATCCTCCTCAGGTTGCCCCATAATCTCTCTTGTTAAAAGGAAAAACCTGG
Organism: Intellagama lesueurii; assembly: GCA_037013535.1. Classification (NCBI taxonomy): domain Eukaryota; kingdom Metazoa; phylum Chordata; class Lepidosauria; order Squamata; family Agamidae; genus Intellagama; species Intellagama lesueurii. The sequence goes on along the minus strand of JBAJHW010000003.1, from coordinate 47,690,024 downwards.
CATGTTAAATGCATTCACACACATAATGTTATATCTGTTTTCGCCCTAGTGTCACAGGTTTGGAACCTTAAATTATTATATAAAAAATGGCACATTCAGGACTTAGGTTAACGGCAAAAAATTTTTACAAATTCACTGGCACTTCTCTCCATTTCTACATACCCACACATTTCAGGTGTAGCGTGAGACCAGGGAACATGAAGACTGAGCTAAAACTGGCCTGGATGAAATCTTATTCATCTTTCCATATTGCTTTTTGGACTCTATTTTGCCTTTCTATTTTGGATCCTCCTGGGGAGTGAGGAGTCCATTGCTTTCCTCATTTCTGAAGTTATCTTGGTATAGAGCCTTGTCTGCTGTGGAAATCTGTTGTAAAAACTGCCATAGGGGAGAAAGAATTCCCAAAGCAGGGATTGTCATATGAGAAATCCCTACTGAGACATTCCACCAGTGTGGCTGAACTAAACTGAAGAATGACAGCTAGGCTTGAATATAGAGGTCCCAGACTATTTAAGGATTAGCAGCCTTGGCGAACAACTTGAATTGGATTCAGAGGAAGAACTTTCCTTAGCAAATAATGCAACACTAAGAGTACATTTTGACTGCTACAGCAAAACCAGAATTTTCTTATTGTTGTTGTTGTTCTGTGCTGTCAAGTCAGAACTGACTTACAGCAACCCTAACAGGGCTCTCAAGGTAAGTGACATATTTAAGGAGTGGTTTTACCAGTTCCTCTGTGAGTTTCCATGGCTGAGTGGGGATTCAAACCCTGCTCTCCAGAGTCCTAGTCCATCACTTTATCCACTACGTCATACTGGGAATACTTTCCTTACTATTTGCTGCCTGGAAAAATGACCAGCCAATGGCCATGCTGTCTAGGGATGACAGAGTTGCACTCCAACACATCTGGAGGGCACTTGGGTTAGTAAAACTAAGAAGCACCATCATCATTGACACAGATCTTTGTGTATTATAGCTGAGAAAGTAATTCAAGCTAGTAAGGTGTTAGTAGTAGGTTTGTTTAAAGGAATTTAGGTGCCTGCCAGGCTAACCAAGCATTTCAGATTCCTAGGTGCTAACATTTAACTAATAACAACATATTTTATTACTTTGATTTTACACTGCCAGGAGAAAACAGTGTTCAACAAATTTATAAATCAAAATATATACATATTTGTACACTTTGTATTGTACTGCATTGTTTGACAGTTTCAAAACTAGTCATGTTTCTAATGTATTATACATTGTGTAGATTTTTGTCATTTGCAGTTTCTCCATGTTGAGCTGAGCCTCCCAAAAAGGACATATGTGTCCATTATGACAGCCATTCAGCAAGAAAGGAACACCCTTTCCTCAGGAGGTGGTGGTCAAGACACTGGAAGCTAAAGCCTGTAGTCTCTGCCAGTTTTCAGATAGTTGCACAGAATGCAGCAGCTCTCCAAAAAGCATCAGGAGCCCTTCCAAGGCAGGGGGTGGCAGAGGAGAGGGGAGACTTTGCCACTCCCAGCACCCTAATACCTCAAGGCAACTGTGTCACAAAAACTAATAGGAGGGCCAGCCCTACCCCCAGCTAACTTTTTTCTGCCACATGAAAAAAGATACAGAGGCCTAAAAACTTTTTCATGGAGGGAGGCAATTTAGGGAGGAATCTGAGCAGGGAAAAGAGAGGCTGAAGCACCTTCTTCCCTGTGCATTTCAGTCTCCCTCTCTGGAATTGACTTTTTTTGTTCAAAAGGCTGTCTGAATACTATTACATATGCATGCTTATAAGATATCATTTTTCAATATCTTATGTAAAGGCAGCAATACTGTAAAAGGTTACTAAAAGCAGACTATGCAGCACCCAAAATGCAGCAGTTTTTCTTTGGGTCTTACAGTGTGGATCAGTGTTATTGCCTGAACTTATTCCAAGAAGAAGCCTACCACTTTAACAGTGCAAGGAATGCTACTGATCCACAGGTAACAATGTAAAGTCCCTCCATGCAGAAGTATTTTCTGGAGGCAACTCTGTTGCAGTAGTGTTAAGATTTGAATGAAGCAACTTGAAGGAGAAAGCAACAAATGTACAGCATAGACCGGGAAAAGTGCATTACAGGGTCAGGTGTGATATCAATAGTTTACAACACTGCAGACAAAACTGTACTGGCATGCTTAATTTGAGCAGCTTAGCCTTGGGATGTTTTCTGAATGAAAGGACTTGGTTTTGTAAACTGCTCTTTATAGAAGCAGACTGGTGCTGAAAAAAAGTGTTGCCTTTACAAGTGCATCTTTTACTCTGTGTGCATCTCACTTTGAGAAAGAAAAGCTCATTGGTATATTAATTTGCAGATTTTTACCTTCAGAATAATTGAAAGCTATACCATGAATCATCCTACTGTTTGCAGATGTTTCACAGGGGAAAGCTGTGAATCTGTATATGTGTGCAATAGAGTCTGCATAAATGTCACAATATGTATGTATTACACTCTAATGCATCAGCACTCAAGCATCCAGTGTAGCGTAACAGGTGAGTCTAAAAGGCTACTGTAGGCACATCACTTAAGGTCATATTTAGCCAGAAGCTGTGATCCTGACACTGTAAATGTAATATCATAAAGATTATCAAATATTGTATGCGAATGAACAATCAATGTCCCAGAACAGCAGAAACTGGAAGAGTAAAAAAAGATGATGCGTTTAGGGAGTTTAATTCCCTGCCAGGAATATGTAGGCGTTGTTGTCTGTTTTTCAGGGCAGAAATCAATATTCCCGCCTCTTCTCCTTCTGTTATTTCACCTTGAGATACTTGCGCTTGGATAGATGAGTTTTGAGTCTTATTCTCTGTTACTACAACTTATTTCCTTCCAACAATTCACAGGGTCGCAGATGTTCATGGAGCATTAACTTGCCTGTAATTTGCTTCCCAGCTCTCTGAACGGAATGCCATTAGCGCTTCAGTTTTCAGCACATCACAGATCTACAGCTACTTGTCTGCTTCTGTGTTCCTACACCATTTGTACCAAATCACCCCATCCATTTGAGGACCGAATGGCTGCTTTCCTATAATGCAGCATTTTTTAATGTTAGCACTGTGTATCATTCAGCCTCTGCCATTAAGTAGCAATTACAAAAATTACACACCTATTACTGGGCCACATGTGTTTTCTTGTCTTAATCACCACCTCTTCTCACTATGCTCTTTCCAAACTCATTTCATCCTCAACTTGATGGGGGCTAGTTAGGTAATACTCAGGCCAACTAACATTGTTCCGCCTTTTCTCCAGACAAAAGTTTTCTGCCATTTATAGCTGCATCTTAGGCATAAGTTCAACAGATAGTTTCTTCATCACTGTGTGTCCTTGGTGGGAAATTCTGCACCTGCCAGTTAAATGCATCTGTCATGTAAATAGGCTTTGCAAGGAAACAGGGAAATAAAACTGTAAGCCTACTGTCAATTACGTACTCCCCTCATATCCCCTTTTTTGCAGGGAGGCATGTTGTTGATACAATATGGAAGACCAGCTTACTACTTTGTAAGGTTTTTATCATGTGGCCGCTTGGTCATTAGTTATTTCCACTACTCAGATAATGAGGGGGGGGGGGGAATTCTGCCACACACTGTTTTATGTTTAAAGGTCAGGGCCTTTACCAAGTGATACAGCTTGAGGTTTGGCCACAAACTTCAACGTGCCTGTACAGTCATCTGCATTAGTAATTCATGTGACTGACGCTACTGAAGGGGGAAGGTACCCTCATAAGTTATAGCTTCATGATAATAATAATTGTCTGCCAATAAGTGAATTCTGACTTCCGGTTACCCTTTTCAGGATTTTCTAGGTAGAGAGTACTCAGAAGTGTATTATTATTTCCTTTTTCTGAGGGCATCCTGGGACTGTGCAGCTTGCCCAAGGCTACACAGGCTGACTTTTCTGGGATGCACAGTGGGGGATTAAACTCCCAACCTCTGGCTCCACAGCCAGTTACTTAACTTTAAACTCTTTTCTTAAAGAACAGTTTGTCTTCCTCTATTATTTCTCCATGGTTTTCTGTTTTTGCAACTGTAATTCAAAACATTATTGATACGCCTTGAAAGATTTAAGATGTACGAATACTTAGGGGAAATTGTATTGTGTTTAATGGGACTGACTTCCATGTAAAAGGATAAACAATGCAGGCTTAAATACTTATACAGAGTTTTATGATTTTTTTTAAAAAATCATTTATATTTTGGTGTGCTTAAAAGTTATATTTTTCTTCTTTTTTTCCTCCTCTATCAAGAAACAGCATGCAACCTTTTAGTACCCTCCAGATGAGCTAGACTATATCTTCCCTCCCAAGCATGGCCTATGCTGGCTTGGGATAGTGAAAGTTGTAGTCTAGCACATCAAAAGGACACCGGATGTAGAATGCTGCTGTACTGTCTGTTCCAAAATGCGAAGAATTTTTTTGCTGAAGGGTTTTTTGGTTTGTTTGTGGGGTTTTTTTGGCATTCATTTCACAGGAGTTGCGCCCTTATTCACACATAACAGATAGCCCCCTTTTTAAAGAAAAAGGTTTTAAAATATTCCAGATGTACATATTTGGCAACCAGAGCAAGCAGTACTATTATCAGCATGACTTAACTTTTAAAACTGGAAACAGAATATAAAATACTTCCTTTAAAAAAAAAGGTAGTTCACAGAATGATAGGTAGAACTAAGGATTTCACTTCATAGCAACAGAATGAGTCAGTAACTAAGGGTGGAACAACAGCGACCACAGAACACTACAAATCCAGCCATAGGTCATTTGTATTTTAGTATTTGAGCACACACTGCAGAAATGAGCAAACTTCCTCATGTTTCCCACGTTGTAAGCTAGTAGACATATTTGTCAGTGAATGTTTCACTGGAAAATGTGAATACTGCACCTTTTCCTGAAGGGAACTCTTCACACTATTTTGGGTTAAAGAAGTTTGGTTTCACAGGTCAGTTTGATTCCTCTACTTAGCAACAATCAGTACAGCCAGAAACTTCAGGCAACATGTCTCAAGTTGAATTAACATTCAGCAACACATCTGTGAATTCAAGGATGCTATATAGTGTACTCCACCTTAAAATTAGCAGCTCTCAGACAGCTGTCTAGGAATACCCATTGGCAGCATTTCACATTTGCATAGGACATTCTTATCTAAGATATATCCACTCCTAGATATAAAGTATACTTTTTCACTTCTTGATTCGAGCTGTCTCAACTCAAGGAAACACCTCAAGAAGGAATTTTCAAGCTTCATGAGATGCCTCACCTTTAGGCAAGCAAGGGATTGTTTTCACTGCAAGATCTGTAATTTTACACAAAACATCTTGGTACTAAACCGGTACCTTTTTGCTTTAAAATCGAAGCACACAAACACAATGTGTAGTCAAATGGCTGACTGTTAAAAGAAAATATGCAAACAACCCCTTTGTTGTACCAAATCCTTAAAAGTCTATGCAATAAAACAGCAAACTTCTCATTTTGTGCTATAAATGTTAAATGTGTTAAATTATGATTTGCATTGTTTTCATTAGTGGTACAATTTGGCTTAATCTGTGTAAAAAATGTTTTCATTCTCTTCTTTTGTCAAGAGTGACACAAAATATTGAACCTTCCCAAAAGGCAAGGGAATAATTTTGCAGTTCTTCATCCTTTTCAGCTGCAAGATTGATCAGGATTTACATCCTTATCAGCTCTCCAAAGATCTTTTTGAAACAACCCTACCAGCAATCATATATCCATCCAGCAGGGGCCATGTGTGAAACTGATGGATCCTTCTGAGCCACCACTCAAATATCTGTGCAACTATCTGACCCATGAGGTGGGAGATTTGAAATTCAGGAATCCATGATGTTAAACTGTGTATCCTTCACAGTCAGCATGTGATATGACTCAGACTCCATGCCCTCTTAGACTTCAGGGCAAAATGCTATAATCTCTTATCTGAACTTCAAAATGACCTAGGTGATAGGCTCTCTTCTTACACAGTATTGATTATTCATTAGAGGAAAATGAATACACAGTTCATTTTATTAGCTAAGATTTCATTCCTTCGCAGCTCAGGAAGTTTCTGAGCTAACTCAAATTATCATATGTGTGCTAGTACATTGCATATTTTCCCATCCTGCTGAACAATTGCCTTTCTACCTGAGAATATGGCCCTTATAAACTGGGGAAAGACTGTTCAAAAGCACAAGACACTTCAGGAAAGCAACAATTGGTAAAGTGCTTCACACATGAAGGACACTGGATCCCTTCCTCTGAATTACTGTTGTTGTGTGCGGTCAAGTCACATCCCATTTACAGTGACCCTAATAGGCAGTTTCACGGCATGTGAGACATTTAAATAGTAGTTTACCAGTGCCACCTCCCTCCCACCCCCATGAGCTTCCATGGCTAAACAAGAATTGGAGCCCAGGTTGCCAGAGTTGCAGTGAGAAAAAAATGATTCAGACTCTTAAATTACCTTAGGAATTTTTAAATTGTGTCAATCAGGTCTACTTGGGATACCATCTAGTCATAAAACCATTTGTCTGCCAATCTTCCAACTATTTCTGTTTCTTATCCCTCTTAGTTAATCCTCCACACTTTCTTACCATGCTTTTCTTCTGCTCACCTATTCGCTACTGTTTTAATGCTTTTTGCCTCTCATATCTTATAATGCCTCCTTACACTGTATATTCTAGCCTTTGTTTCCTGCTTCTCTCTGGTAATACTAACTAAATGGGAGCAGAAGCAAGGAAATGGTTTCAGGGACTACTAAATGCCACTAAATATATACAAAGGCTACTTGAAAGATCATGCTTTACTTCTTTACAGAATAAATAGGGAACAGGGCATTAGATTTTAATTGTAAGAACCCATGTTCAAAACTCTGGTCACCTAAAAAAAAATCTTCATTTTACAAGCTTCAGCCAATTGCTATCTCTCTTGCCAAGTTTCTGTGAGGATAAAAAAATAAGACTAGAGTCTATCTACTGTACACGATTATCCTGAAGATAAAGGATTTCACTCATAGTTCACTGGAGGAAAGAATGTTTTAAAATATAGTAACAAATTCCGTGCTTTTCATCTGCATTGCACATAGATTTACTGGGTTTTCTCCATAAGCAGAGGTGATAATTCAAGTTATTTAACATTAGCCCAAAATCTATTCTCCTTTCTACACAGGAAGAAATTAATTTCACTGGCATTAACTTCTTCCCTTTAAAAATGTAATTTTAAACATTTTAAAATTTAACTTTTAAATGTTTTATTTGTTATATACTTTTTACTTTTCAGAATCACAATAAATTCTCATGATTCTTTTAAAATGGGAATAATACTTAATTTTTAAAAAACCCTTTCTAATAAATTTTCCTACATGAGTGCAAACATTGGGAGGGATGTTATGTTTTTGTTTTTAATCATTATTGTGTGGGTGCATGCACATAATCCATTACTGACATTTTAAATTTGCATTTCCTGCCAGAATTCAAATGAAGTGGAACTTAAAGGATATCAGAATGTTGGAACAGTAATGGAGTGGAACTCATAGAATCTACTTATCCCTATTAACAATGCAGGATACAGACAGTAAATAACTCTTCTGCATAGTGCTTTTATGGGCATAAGGCTGTACAGGCAAGTTGACCAAGGATGGAGGTTGAGGGCAGGACTAACGCATGAGGGGTAAGGTGCAGTATTGCCTGTACTTCCAGTCTTTGCTGCTAAATGAAACCATTATATAGTTCGGTAATCCTTAAACCGTGATGCTTTCAGGTGGTCCGTAAGACTACACTGAAAAGGACTTCGGCTTTGGAGAACAGTGATCAGCTCCACATTAAAACTGAACTCTTTCCTTAGTCTGATGCAACTGCACTGAATGCACAAAATGAAAAAAAAAGTAACACGTGTTTGTTGCAGGTGTCCCTATTTACCAGAGCTTAGAAAGGTTACTTTTTTGTACCTTAACACCAGGAATCCCCCCTCAGCTGTGGGATTTGATGAGCTGTGATTTTTAAAAAGTAATATTTCCTAACTCTCCTATTAAGTAAGGACAGTTCCTATTTTCTGCTCCTGCCTTTGGTAAATTATTTATATTTTGGCTTTTGGAAAGATAACAGGAATGGCTTTTTTGAAAAATGCTGCTGATATACCCATCTTTTTATCACAGTTCATGTTTCAGCCACCTCCCACAAGGATCTAGAAGTTAAATATTTGAGTGGAGAGATAGATGCATCCTGATGTGTGTTCATATAAATGTTTGTTCATATAAATGTGAATCTATGAACACCAAGGCCAGCACACTTCTCCCCATCTACACACACCTTCAACTGCTTCTCCAACAAACTAGCATTCTACAACCTGATACCCTTCAAATGTACTAAGTGGAGATGACAGCAGTTGTTATCGGGCACGTTTGGACAGAGCCATATCTGGATGTGCTGCAGTAAGCAAATATGTTTGAGTTACAGCTATTTTGGTGTAGGTTTGAAACCTGATTCAAGGGCCAAACTCCTATTGGGTTTGTGCAGCGTAAACCAAAGATTGCATAACTTGTATGCACAGTCATTGCAGGTGCCTGTTATGTGATCAGACACAGCCAGGTCATACACTTCACTGTGCCCACAATTGTGAAGTAGAAGGACGTTAAATTGTAAAAACTACTTGTGCAATTTCCCTTATACGTGTGGCATTTTACAAGAAGATTCTGGCCATGACGGGATAAAACACCCCTAATTTTAAAAATAAACTTATTATACTGACTTTACTAACATGCCCTGGTTCACATGCCAGTGAAGTAAAAACAGAATAAATTAATATAGTATACAGCAGACTGAGAAAGAACCTTCAGAAATACAGTGGAACCTCTACTTACGAACGTCCCTACCTACGAACATTTCAACTTACAAACAGCTCCGTCCGCAAAATTTTGCTTCTACTTGCGAACGGAGCTTCAACTTACGAACCAAAAAAAAAGGTGTTCTGTTTAAAAGGTGTTCCCTCCCTCCCTCCTTTCCTGCCTTTTTTAAAAAAACCTAAGTCATCTTAGGTTAAAAGAAAAAAAAGTTCTCCCCCTAGTGGTAGAGGACGGATTAACCAGCTTTGCATTAGTTCCTATGGGAACTAACGCTTCAACGTAAGAACGGCGCCTCTACATAAGAACCAAAAACAGCCGGAATGGATTAATCGGTTTTCAATGCATTCCTATGGGAAATTTTGCTTCAACTTTCCAATGTTTCAACTTAAGAACATCTTCTGGGACGGATTAAGTTCGTAAGTAGAGGTTCCACTGTAGGTTGTGGCAGGCATTCAGATACTTGGTGTGAGAATAAGACACAAACCCTAATGAATCTATGGTCACTCCTGATTCATGCCCTGCCAATGTTTAGTTCAGCAGCACGTGACATGGGTCATTGCATTTGATGAATTCATGGTCACACACAGACAAGCACACACAAGTAGCAACCACAGGAAAGAGAAACAAAAGTGAAGGAAATGCTAAGCATTAATTTCACATCATGTACCTTATTTAATCAAATTAATCATAAACTGTAGTCTGGGCCTCAATGTTGCGCCACAGATATGTCTCTTTTTTCATCTCTGAAATGTAGGAAGCTATCAGTAAGTCAGCATTCTCCAAGGCAACATCTTCCAGATGTGTTTGACTTCAACTCTCAAAACCCTTCAAATTCAAACACAGAATTTTGCAAGCAGCCCAGATTTCATTTTGAATCCATCTATGTTTTCCCAATGTTCATCTATTTTTTCTCATACCATAAGAGATTTGTTAAGGATAGAAAGGTGGGAAAGCTGCACAATACATTTTGACCGGTAGCATTAAGAGCTATCTGTCTGGAAGGGCCCTCGGGGAAGCATAAGCAGTACCGACTTGGCAACAGTAGTGCACTAGCAACAATTTCCCATCTCTTTACCCTGTGCAGTCATTCTTTTTGGAGTACAAGTGCAACTGCATCAGAAAGCAAAAGGAGAACAGTTTTAATCTCAAAGCCTTTAAATCTTTAAATGGAAGCCATGTGCAAGGATATGGTGGGGAAAAGAGTAAGCAAACAAGAATAATGGCCTACGAATTCAGTCAAGTTAAAGAATAGCTCATACGGCTGAATGGTAGCCCATCCTTAAATTAAGTGAGAATTATAGTATTTTCATGACCACATAAAATAATCACTCTGCTAACCCTGTCCTCCTCTCTGTCCCTTTGAAAACACTGTGGGCCTTATTACATCATTTATACAAATTGTGAATTAGGGAAGTTGTGTTTCATTTCCCCATTGGGAATGATAAAACATTAACCCCAGCATTCCTAAGTCTTGTTGGGCATCCCACTCATGTACACAGTCAGTGAAAGCTTTAATCTAATGAGTTAATCTCTCCATTCAATGGAGATCTTGGACACTAGAACACAAAATCTCTAGAAACTGAGAAGACAGCATGCTCAGGAAGGGAAAAAAACTGCTTGTGGACACAAGAGGCTAACAGAGTGCAGATACTGAAATGCATCACACTGAATCCCTATGAGCCCATGTATACTCCCCACTGGAAGAAATAATGACAGCCTCCATGCCAAAGCAGACATAGTTGCCAGAATACTATTGGTTATCCTAACTAGAGTAGACTCACTGAATCAATAAGGCTAGCATAGGTGTGTACACATCCCTTAAAAACTGATTTAATGGGACCGTTCTAGCAGGGACTAGTAATAGTTGTTAGGATGACATCTACTATCTGAATGATCCTTGAACCCCCTCCCTTGGAAGCCAAGTAACAGTTCACAGAGGGGCAATTAACTCTCCAATAATAAAAAAAACCTATCTGGTTCAAAGCAGTATCAGGTTCAAATATACACCAGGAAAGCCTTGTAAATAGAAGTGAATGTTATTATCATGCTTTTGTTTCCTTCTGTCTCCCAGTAAAACAGTATCTTTCCACATAAGCCTCGGGGATTTTCAATTAAAAAATTAATGAACAGTACATGGGGCATAACTAAACCCACAGTTTTCTAAATAAAAAATGTTTTTGCCATTAACATGCACATATCAATCTACAAACCAACTACACAAGTGCAAAAGTGCAACATACGGAAGTTTCTAAATTACTTACTTGTTAACAAGAAACATCACACGATTTTGCAGCTATAGCACATGCTACATGAACTCTACCCACAATCACTTTTTACAACAAAGTGGTTACATGGTCTGTACCAGTTCACTTGCTGCCATCTTTCTGCTGTCAGGCAGATCACAAAGACAACACCTACCAATTTAAAAACTGTCTTTTTCTGCCTCCGAAGCAAACTGGCTTTGTCTTTGAACTCAACTTGCAGTTTGAGCTACTCTGAAAACAGAACTTTGGGATGTTCACACCATCATGAATTGCTTGTCTTCCAAGCAACCTAAGCAAACAGCCACTATCTACTATATTGCAAGGAGGCAACCACTGGCCACCATCTTTTATTATATTTACTGTAAACTGCTCAGATTACAAAGTTTTGGGGTGGTGGTGGTGGTGGAATGCAAATATTATAAATAAATCTGTAACATTGTTTGAAAGTGTATATAGAAACATATACACATGTGTGACTATTTATTTAAAATAACACATGGGCTGGGATCCTGTTCAATTTGGCATAACAAAGTTAATGACTGTGGAAGTGTAGTAGACCTGTGAAAGTGTAGCCCAAGCAGCCAGTATTGTGCAATCAATCCCATGGTTCACATCACATTTGTGCAACTGATTACAAAATTCATGATTGCACGGTTCACGACTGCAATTGCGAAATTTGTTGTGCAGTTCATGTTGAGAATGTTGTGTGACATACCTGCAGAAGTGCTTCATGGATGTTACTTCTGCCCTGCCACATTTTGTTCTACTGCTTCCACAGCTTTGTGTTACACACACGTAGATGCACAACAGGATTTCAGCTACTATCTCAGATTTAGATCTGTTATCTGAGAATCTACATCTTTATGCATGGAGAAAAAGGAGAATCATATCTTTCTGACATCACAGTTGTCTTTGACCACACATTTGGATTCATAAGCAAAGAATGCTGGGGTTGATTTATTTATTTTTGTGTGCCAACCAAAAAACAACAGGTCAAACATGTTTTGCCCTGGGTAAGTGGCACACTGCTAGAAAAGCTATCAATTGTTAGAATTCATCTGGGACCCTATAAAGGTGATGTTTTTTTACCAGCCATAGTTTGGCTTTTGAGCTGCTGGGGCCTATTACAAATATCGTCATAAACATATGGGCCAGCATCCTATTGAGCTTCTGCTGAGCAGCAAGTCCCATCAGTGCAGTAACATGGGATTGTATCAGTTCGGCAAGCATGCTGTTCTCCAAGCAAAGAGTGGATTTTCTTCATGGAATCACCACAGCAATACATACAAAGCAGTGTGAACCCATAAGACTACACTGCCAGGACTATCCACTCAGAAGAAAGTCAACAGAATACTGAGCTGGAGCTGGAATATAGACAGATTTTTATACCATGCCTTGTGGATTGGGACAGCATATTTTGCCCTACCTTCCACTGAACAGGATTGATTATTTGTCAACTGTAGCATTTTTATATGGTAGAATTCATTGTGGGAGAAACCTGAACCACGCAAAAGGCCAGATTAGGATGTTTTGTACAAATTTATGTGATGGGGAAAAACATTATGCAGGATTACACATAAGGATCTCTTGATTTTTTTTGTGAGTTTCTCCACAGCAGATTAAGTACGAGTATAAAAAAACCACACAGATTATGAATAATATTCTCCCTTGATGCATCTATGTGTGTGCCAGCAGATAAAAGAATATTCATTCAGTTATAATAAACTTTAAGAATGTTTACTGAAAAATATGTTGAAGAATAAACTAACAATAGTTGATACAGATTTGGTTAGTGCTTGACAGACCCCTTGTAACAGTTTCATAATAGACTTATTAACAGACAAGTCCTAGCATCTTCTTTGCAAACAGCAGATAGCTAGTAGCAAAAAGTTATAACTGAACACTTACATATCAACCGATATATTACAGATAAGCCTCACATTAACTGTCACTTTTTCATATATCTGACAGTTAATAGTTTGTTATCTGACAGTTACACTAGACACAATCTGACTGGTTACACATATTCTCTTATGCAAATAATATATATCATTTATTCTTATATACACATATAAACATATATACATATACATGCTTGATTGAATAATATTTATATATTCTAACAGGATCTGGCTTTACAACTGTTTTTAAAGTATGTACAAACCTGAGAAAATTTTTGGCAAATATGAGAGTTGCCACTGGCCTTTATACTATGTGTAGTAATCTTAATAAGAACAATTTGCACACTCTGAAAACAAGGGGAAAAAACACTTTTTTTAAAACCTGTTTTGTTTCTCCCACAAAATCAACAGAACAGGTTCTGAGCTAACTGCAGACAAGAAGATGACCAAACACTAACTCTTTGTGCCCACATTTTTTTTCTAATTTTCTTTCTAGGAGTGGTATTAACCTGAAAAACAGTAAAAGAAAATCCATAGATTTTTTCCACTAAATTAAGAATCACAGAATCATAGAATAATGGTGTTGGAAGGGGCCTATCAAGTCCAAACCTCTGCTCAATGCAGGAACCCAAGTCAAAGCAGATCTGACAGATGATTGTCTAATTTTCTCCAGAATGCCTCCAGTGTTGGAGCGCTTATGACCTCCCAATAGCTCTAATAGTTAGGAAGTTTTTCCTGATATTCCACTGAAATCTGGCTTCCTGTAACTTGAGCCCATAATTTTGCATCCTGCACTCTGGATGATTGAGAAGAGACCCTGCCCCTCCTCTGTATGACTACCTTTCAAGGATTTGAACAGTGCTATCATATCTCCCCTTAGTCTTCTTTTCTCAAGGCTAAACATGCCCAGTTCTTTCAGTCTTTCCTCACAGGGTTTGGTTTCAAGTCCCCTGATCACCATTGTTGCCCTCCTCTGAATTTGTTCCAGTTTGTCAGCATCCTTCTCAAAATGTGGTGTTCAGAACTGGACACAGCACTCAAAATAAGATTTAACTAGTGCTGAATAGAATAGAACCAATACTTCAAGGAATATGGAGACTATACTTCTGTTAAAGCAGCCTAAAATCGCATTTGCCTTTTTTGCAGCCACGTTGCACTGTTGGCTCATATTCAGCTTCTGATCTACAACAATTCCAAGATCCTTCTCACTTGTAGTATGATTGAGCCAAGTATCCATCTTGTAAGTGTGCATTGGGTCGGGGGGGGGGGGTTGTGTCCTTAGGTGTAGAACTTTGCACTTATTCCTGTTAATTTCATTTTGTGCTCAATGCTATCAAGATCTTTTTGAATTTTGTATAGTTTGCACAATTAACTTGTAAACCGCCCAGAGAGTGCTTTAAGAGCTATGGGGCAGTACATGAGCAGCACGCTTTGCTTTTTGCTGTAGTGACATCCTTGTACTCAGAAAGGCTACCAGTACTATTTAAAAATAACACGAGAATAAAGAATATTTGTCTTCACCAAATTCTCTGCCTCATAACTCCAGATACTAATAACCACCACAATCTTCAGCTTCAAGAATCTACAGATCTTTTAATCAAGACAATCTTAACAGCATCACATACTTTCTCTTGCATTAAAACCAGGATAAATGTCATTCACAAGGATGAGATAATTTTGACGCCAATTGAAGTTGCCAGTGAGGATATGCAGGAAAACCCCAAGAATTGGTTTCTGCAACTCATCAAGATCCAACAGATCCCAAGATGCTCCAGAAGGGGGTGCTTCAGGGCTCAGTAGACACAACAGTGAATCAGGGACCACTAGAGGTTGCACAGATTGTCTTGTCTTTGATCAAGTGGTTGCACTTATATGACAGACAGTGAGTTCAGTGTCACTGATGGCCCAAAGAAAGAAAAGTTGGTACAGCAAACATATGGCTGCAAACAAGTGTTGGGAAGAATCCTACACTCCTCCTTTTGTACTGAGGACTAAAATAAGCTTTTATAGAGCAATGGAGCTTCTCACAAGCTCCGCTTGTGGTGGTACAATACACTCTGGTAGCAAAAGAGGTGGTGTAATTTAAAACAATTAAAACTGTGAACTGCTTTCTACCTCTACAAGAAAATAGAGGATAGAATGTCTCATTTTCATTCTACTTTTTTATAACTTCTAAGCCAGTTTATGTTTAATACAGGGACTCTCAAGAGGGACTCACAGAAAAAGGATCTACACAAATGCAGATAATGTTACCAGCCTCTTATATATCACACTGTCTTACTTAATCATATACGCATTGTTTCCAATTCTGAAAACAACACATCCTAATAAATCTAAGTAAGTCCAAAACTAGTTTTTAAATACTGTCCACATAAGTCATTCTTCCTTTGCCGGTGTTTTCTTCAGCATTTCCTTGCTGCTTTTTGCTGCTGATTTATGAAGACAGGTTGGCTCTTTGTTTCCCTCACTGGCTCTGCAGAACAGTTTTCTTTAAAATAGAAGTCTTAAGTAACAAAATTCTCAAGCCCTGCCTCACAGGGTTCAGGCCTGACAGAAAGGAAATAACTAGATTCACCTTCCTATTTAAAGTAGTGTACTTCTCTTTTTTCATTCCTTACTCCATGACCATAACGTTGGGTGTTCCACACTTCAGTTCTCCCTGAGAATATACCTGCAAACATATCCTCTAGTCCAAAACTATTAAAGGAATATACATGTATAGGCAATGTATAAGTTCTGTTCAGGTTTTAATAAAGCATGCATGCTTGCATATTAGAAGGTGAGTGTGCTAGCCTCACCCCCTCACCTTCCATACACCAAAAAAACATGTTTGAAGAAGAAACTCTGTTGTAGAACAGCTCTACATGTGAGCCAGAACATGCAGAAATGAGCTCATGTGTAAAGCCTTTGAAGATACAGTAGGGTTGTAAGACACGTTGCTTTTGCATGAGGATACAACAATGGAGTGTGAAGAGGCAGTGTGTTCCCCTCCTCATCTGCGGACCACACATGCTTTACTAACACCTGAACCAGGTTGTAAACATATTTAGAGAACTGAACAATCAGCTGATGGAGCAATACTTCCAACTAGGGTAGACCCCATTGAATAAATAACTAATAATAATTATGCACTATCAGGTCAATTGAGATTTATGGCAATGCTATCTAGTGTTATTTAAGTTATTTATAGAGTACTGAAGGTAGTTTACCAATCTCTTCTTCCAGGGCTTTCTGGGACTATGCAACTGGCCCAGGGCCACAAACGTTGGCTCTTCTGCCAGGAGCCACAGTGAGGAATCAAATTCCCAGCCTCTGGACTGCAATAAAGGATCAAACTCACAGAGCTACCCAGCCAACTCCCCTGAATAAACAGGGCTTGGTAAATCTCAAGGGTCGCTTTAGCTCTTCCTTTTGTGGTCTTTTCCACATTCAGGGTAGTTTTAAAATCTTGATATTGATCATGTTTCTGGCAGTCTGGTGAAAACAGCAGATACTGTGTAAAGACATGATTTATTCTTTGCACAAGGAAATACTTTCATTTTCAGGAATTGCAATCTCTGTTCTGCAGCATCACAGCAAATACTGTAATTCAGTAGTTTTGATGTTCAAAAGACAATAGAGAAACTTGATATATTATAAATATATTCCAACTACACCACGACCATAATGCTTCAGATTTACCTTTGCAATATTTTGTGACTCTCTTGGTGTGAATTTCATTGGTAAATTCCAGCAAGAACTCACCAATGAAATTTACACCAATAGTTATGATGATGGTGGGCAAACAGGATTTTGGCCACAAATTGATTAGAAAAGAAAAAGCAAACATCCTCCAATTTTATTTGCATTGTCTCTTCAATCTTGTCACTTCAGTCTTTTCAGTATGGCACATATTTAAATATCCAGGGAAACTATTAATTACATACATATTGTTAGAGGTTTTAGAGCAGTACTGAAGGAAAGTGATGAATAGCATTTGATATACATCTAGTTAGCAAGCACTGCTGCAGCAGATGCAAAATTAGAAGAGTCAGATTATCATATGGAATGTCTTTCTGTGATATATGAGAAAATACAACAGACACAAGCAGTTTGTGGAGAATTGGCCATTCTGCCAGGAAATGAAGGATCTAAGTATCTCACAACCAATGACTTGTGAGTTGAAGACCGTAAGAAACAATACATTTGATTTCTTGATGTCCCTCCTGACAAGCCTGAGACTACCAGAATGAATACAACTGCATGTATTCATTTATTATTTAAAATATTTTACCCTGCCTATCTCCTAAAATAATATCAAGGTGGCTTACATCATTAAAAAGAAACAATATTAAAAACTTAAAACAATAATTTTTATGAATATTAAAAATGAATTAAACACACATCATATTAAAAATATTAGATGAAAGCACTACTAAAACAGATTTAAAAGCAACAAAATTACAAACAATCCCATTTTTAAAAACTCTCTCAGACAGCCAGTCACTAAGGGAATGCCTGCCTGAAGAGAAAGGTCTTTGCCTCCCTGCAGAATGATAACAACAACAGGGCCAGCCCGGTCTCCCGTGGGAGGGGGTTCCAGAGTCTGGGAGCAGTGACAATCACAGATGTATTTGCCCCCACCAAACACATCTGTGAAGGTGCTGAGACTAAGAGAAAGGCCTCCCCTGGAAATCTGAAAACCTGGGTAGGCTCATAGAGGGAGATGCGGTTTTTGAGATAGCTTGGACCCAAGCCATTTAGGGCTTTATAGGTTAAAACCAGTACTTTGAATTGTACAGAAATGATTGGCAGCCAGAAGAGCTGCTGTAACAGGGGGATTATGTGATCCCTGTAACCTGCCCCAGTTAACAAGCTGGCTGAAGTATTTTGGACCAGCTGAAATTTCTGAATACTTTCCAAAGGCAGCCCCATGTACGGCATGTTATAATAATTCAGCCAGGATGTAACTAAGGCATGTGTCACCACAACCAGATCAGACATCTTCACGAATGGGCACTGCCAGTGTACTAGTTTTAACTGTACAAATGCACTCTTGGCCACTGCCAAGACCTGGGCACCCAGACTCTGAGAGGAATCCAGAAGCAACCCACAGCTGTGCACCTGTGTTTTCAGAGGGAGTGTAACCCCACCCAGCACTATCTGGATCCCTATTCTCTGATCTGCCCTTCAACTGATCACAGTCTTGCCTGGATTAAGTTTCAATTTATTCACCTTCATCCAGTCCAGAGATAAAAGTTGGGTGTCATCCACATATTGGTGACACCGAACCACAAAACTCTATACAACCTCTCCTGGAGTTTCATGTAGATGTTGAAGTTAACATGGGGGACAAAACAGAGGGACCCCACTGGCCAATGGACAGCATATCAAACAGTAGTTCCCCAGCACTACCTTCTGAGTTTTCCCCTCGAGGAAGGACCAGAGCTACCATAAAACAATGCCCTCAAGTACCATCCTAGAGAGATGGCCCATGGCTGATGTATCCATCTGCCTCCTGGGGTGGACCATCATAACCAGTCCTGCAACCCTACAGAAGCTCTCAGTTCCAGTGAGTCTAAACCCACCAGGTAATGATCTATCTATGACAAAAGAACTGCAGAGAGTTCCTCCACACCCAGATCACCAACATCTATCCCAGTACAAAAAACCAGGTCTAAAATGTGTTCTGCAACATGGATGGGGCTAGTTACCATATGGGACAGACTCATGGTCATCATGGAGGACACGAAACCCTGAGCATATCTGACAAAGCTGCCTTGGCATCAGGGTGGTTTTGATTTAAATCAAGTCAATTAAAATCACAATTTAAATCATGATTTAAATTACTAAGGCAAAAAGCAAAGTGTGCTCCTTATGTACTGCCCCATAGCACTTAAAGCACTCTCTGGGCGGTTTACAAGTTAATTATGCAGGCTACACATTGCGCCCCCCCCCCCCCCCCGCAAGCTGGGTACTCATTTTATCAACCTCAGAAGGATAGAAGGCTGAGTCAATCTTGAGCCGGCTACCTGGGATTGAACCTCGGGCCATAAACACAGTTTTGGCTGCAGTACAGCAGTTTAACCACTGTGCCACGAGGTTCTTCTACTCAGTAAGACTCAATTTAAATCTTGATTTTTAAATGTAAAGACTCATTCTTGCTGATAGTTATCATCTTTAATATCTGCAACCAGATGAATATTTTATATTTAGAAAAATAACCTGTCAGATTAGTAAAACAGCTATATCATGACTGATTTTAGTTTAATAGGTTACTCACTCATATTTGGAGAACTACTTAAATTGTTTTATGTAACTAAAACAATAACATTATATAGTATACATATTTTTCTATTTGCTTAAACATCAATGTTTATTAACTGAAGTGATTAAACAAAATATCTTTTTTTAAAAAAAACTATATTCCAAACAATCTTCAAATCTAGCATTTAAGGTACAGTAGAAACTTCCCATCCACAGGATCAGAAACTGCAGATTCACTTATCCGCTGCCTGAAAATACTAAATACCCCCAAAAAGTATATATTTATATGTATTTCCAAGGTGTATTTACCAGAATTGGCCACTAGAGGAATCCAGAGATCATGCAAAGTATAACGTTCGCTATATCCACATTTTTCAGCATCCACAGGGAGGCTTGGAACAGATCCCCCACAGATACCACGGTCCTACTGTAATGTGTCCATTGTTTGTACATATATTTGAAGAACAACCATGGGTTGAAGGTCTTCTCCTGAACTTTATTTATTTTATACAATTTTTACTGTGAAAAAGTGCATGTTATCTCTGCTTGGATAACTTGGATTTAATTGAAATAGTTTACCAAATGTAAATATTGCATGAATATACAGCCTGATGCTACATAACTAAGCTCTGTTTCATGCTGAATAATCTTTGAACTATAATATATTTTAAATAGAAAACAATCTTTAGATAGGTTTTTCCTCCAAAAGCATTTCATTAAAATAAATCCGATTTTTAAAAAAATTTAAAAAAATTAAACCATCGATTTTAATCTGCTTTGCTCAGCATGGACATTGAAGTCCCCCAGCACAAAAAAAAACAATGGGACTCCAACACCACCCCCAAGACTTGCTCAGCTAGTTCAGGAAGGGAAACTATCGAACAGCTGGGTGGATGGTACACCAACAGAAACCACATTCCGTCCTGGGCTCTCACTTTCAGATACACACATTGTCTCATGGAAAATAGGGGGATGTGACATCAGGCAAAGGAGATGAAATCATAACAGATCACTGGAAATCCAACTCTCCATTCACCCCCAGGTCTTGCATGCTTCTGTACAGAAAACCCCAGTGGGGAAAGCTCAGTAAGATTAACACCCCCAGCATCATCCAACCAATTAGATGGTGCCCCATATCCTGCTGTGTTTCTTCACTCACACACTGGGCCCACATACTGGAACAGAACAAAAAACTATTGCCAAACTTTCTGCTGTCTATAACCAAAAGAAAGGTCTTGAAATGCCTAAATGGCTAGTCTTTTCCTAAGCATGGTCTTGCTAACTAAGGTATTCTGGGAGTTGTAGCACAAAGAAAAAAAAGAGGAATATTTCCAAGCTCTCATCTTTCTCTTGCATGTGAACATGGGACCAGATGGAGCCATTGCAAAAAGGAGCAGCAGGTTCCCTCCATCTAAGCCATGGTACTTTGAAATTCTATCCCTCTTTGACTCATCATCCAAAATCCATTCTACTGGTTCATCCCAAGTGCCCAACCACATCCATCAGCAATGCCATTTGTGATTCTCTTTATATAGGACAATAGGTGTCTTGTGTGCTGTCAAGTAGGAACAGACGTATAGTGACCCTCATAGAGCTTTCAAGATAAGTCGGATATTTAGCAAGTAGTTTTACCAATGGAAACTCCCCGTGAGTTTCCATAGCCAAGCAGATCCGAACCCAGATCTCTTGACTCCTAGTCTGTCACACTGTCCATTATACTACATTGGGTACCAAGTGTACCTCCTTGACAGGGGCTGGACTTGATGATCCATAGGGTCCCTTCCAGCTCTGCAGTTCATTACAATACTTTGTAAGCATAACAAATGCTTCTCTAGAGAAGCACAGTGACCAGGAATATGAGCTGTGAATGAGAAAGACACTTCTCTTCCTGGCTTTCAGTCTCAACTTCCACTAAATAGGTGGCCTTAGGCAATCTGTTCTGTTTCTGCTCCAGCATTATATTTCCAGGATCCAAAGAACTGTGAAATTAGTTTTGTAAGTCCAGCTGGAGTTTAGGACTGTTCTCTGCCAAGGCTGCATGGCAAAGTGCTTCTGAAACTGAAGGGTGTTTCAAAAGTGTTGAGGCCCAATACACAGAGAAGTCCCCTCTTCCACTTGAAAAGCCCTTGAATGAACCTAAGCAGTTCTGCAATCTCCATGTATGTTTCTATCAGGGGACCCTAGCAAAGCTGAACAAGTTGCACTGTAGAACAGGGGTCCCCAACGCCCGGTCCGTGGCCCTGTGCCGGTCCATGGCCTGTGCCGGATCGGGCCGAGGAGAAAGATCTCCCATCCCACCCCCGCACTCCCCCCTGCACAGCCCCTTCGCGCATGCGCACAAGTACACAACCGGTCCGCGGTGTTAAAAAGGTTGGGGACCCCTGCTGTAGAAGACCAATTCTACTACATTAACAAGACACGTCATTGCAATGATCTCACATTGCAAACAAATACATTTTTAAAGCTATGCTAAGTAATAGCTAATCAAATAAAGTAACAAAATCTAGAAGAAGATGCAGCAAGAGAAAAATCTTATGAGTCTTAAAATGATAATATTGAATACAGTATTGCTCATAGAAAATAGTGTCGGGTTTGTACTTTAAAAAAATTAAAATAGCTCTTCAACAAATAGTGAGAATTTACGCCTAAGTTTACAGCATGCTCTGTTTGATGAGGAAGCACATCTGCAGAACTCTCTAGATCAGCAGGCGGAACTTTTCTGTATAGTCCGCAATCTATCCAGAATTGCTCTAAGTGATAGGCCTCCTTCTAGTATTTCACCTGACCAATTTGCAGCATTTTTAAAATCTAAAGTGGAGGCCATCCACCGGGAGCTCTCTCCTTTTTTGAACACAGTAGATAGAGCAGAGAAGTCCAGCGCTCCGCCTTGCTCGATGAGACTCAATCTCTTTCAGCCTGTGACCCTTGCCCGGCCTGGCTAATCAAAGCAGCCAGGCCTATAACAACCGAATGGGCCACTGCAATAATTAATGGGTCTCTCTGGGAGACACTTATTAGGCCCATTAGGAAGAAACCAAGTTTGGCGGCGGACGACACTGGCAATTATAGGCCCGTCACCAATGTTTCTTTCCTCAGCAAAGTGGTAGAGAGGGTGGTGGCTGACCAGCTCCAGGTCCTTTTGGATGAAACCAACGCCCTGGATCCATTTCAGTTGGGCTTCAGGCCACGCCACGCCATGGAAACGGCATTGGTCACCCTGTTTGATAACCTGCTGAGGGAGGCCGACAGGGGCAAAATGTCTCTGTTGGTCCTTCTCGATATCTCAGCTGCCTTCGATACCATCGACCACAGTATCCTCCTGGGGAGGCTCTCCGAGCTGGGAATCGGTGGTCTGGTGCTAGCCTGGCTCCGATCCTTCTTGGAGGACCGTCCCCAGAGAGTACAGCTTGGAGAAAGTGTATTGGCTCCATGAAATCTTAATTGTGGGGTTCCACAGGGCTTGATTATCTCCCCAATGCTGTTTAATATCTACATGAGGCCGCTGGGTAAGGTAATCAGGGGGTGTGGGGCTTCGTGTCATCAGTACGCTGATGACACCCAGCTCTACGTCTCCTTTTCTCCAACAACAGTGGTTGCCGTTTCATCCCTTCAGCACTGTCTGGAGGCTGTATTGAAATGGATGCAGGTGAATGGTCCGAGGCTGAACCCGGAGAAGACGGAGGTCCTGAGGGTGGGTGGCCCTGATGTCAGTGGTTTGGGGAACTCCCTCTCTTTTTTGGGGGGTGACTCTCACCACAAAGAATTCGGTTCGCAGTCTGGGGGTCCATCTTGACCCAGCGCTTACCATGGAGACCCAGGTAGCGTCAGTGGTCCGTACCGCCTATTTCCATCTTCAGCGGATTGCCCAGCTGCGTTCCTATCTTGATGTGGGGGCCCTCACCACTCTGGTCCATGTGCTTGTTGACTTGAGATTAGACTACTGTAATGCGCTCTACGTGGGGCTACCTTTGAGATTGATGCCGAAGCTTCAAATGCTGCAGAACGCGGCCACCAGACTTCTTACTGGGGTGAGAAAACATCAACATATCTCCCCTACTCTGGCTGCCCTGCATTGGCTGCCCATTCATTTCCACATTGATTTCAAAGTACTAATGATGACATATAAAGCCCTAAACGGTTTAGGACCTCAATATCTGGTGGAACGCCTCCTCCCACCTAGATCTACCCGAATCACTCACTTTAGTCAAGATGGGAGGCTGAGGGGCCTAATGCCAAGGGAGGCCCAAAGAGAAAGAACAAGAAAGTGGGCCTTCTTGGCAGTGGCCCCTTGCCTCTGGAACAATCTCCCCCCAGAAATTTGTCTGGCTCCCTCGCTGGGTGTTTTTAAGAGCCAACTCAAGACCTGGCTCTTTAGGCAGGCCTTCCCTCCTGTCAATACCTAATTTATTTGCTATCTTCAATTGTATTAATGTTGTTGTTTTATTTTATTTTTTTATTCTTGAGTGTTGTTAGCCGCCCAGAGTAGACTTCGGTCTAGATGGGCAGGATATAAATTAAATAAATAAATAAATAAATTCTACAGCTGATGGATTTGGTACACACTGGCGGAAATCCATAGTAAGTCATAATGAGAGTAGGTCTACTAAATCAATGGAACGTACAGATCCCCACTAATTCAATGGACCTACCCTAGTTGTGCCCTACTACTTTCGCTGTATCTAAAGCAAAGCTTTAAACTTTGTCACGTATTCCTCAACCTGCAGTCCAGATGATGGATTCAACTGCAGTTTGTAGTAACCAGCAACTCCAGCAACTAAAGTGCAGTTTACTTGAAGTTGCAGCTTCAGGGGGCAATTGGGCAAGGGGATAATAGAATTTATAATTTGACTCCAGCTTTTTCTTGATCAAAATAATACGACTTTTTGTACATGCCTAACATGAAATCCAAGGCAGTTTAACTGCAAATTATATCCCACTGAGTACCATGTGGTTTACTTCTTTGTAAGTATGCACAGACTCCAGCAGAAAACAATAAACTTAAGTAAGCCACTGTTTTTTCACCTCCTCACTTGTGTCTGAAATGACAATAACTGCATTTTTAAATGTTTATAAAACCAGGAAAACTTTAAAATCAAAAAATCTCTTTGTCCAGTTATCTGAAACTTTTACTTAAATCTGAGAGTCCCCACTTAAAATCTCTGCTCAAACACAAGGAACAGATCAGTGGAGCCAACCGATTAACTGTTTTCCTGGAACTCAGGGAGTAAGAGCTCAATCTTTGCTTTCTACTCTGACAGGAAAGTCTGTGAACAGAAGAGATACCTACCACCTTACTGCATCTGACTTGGACACAGTTAACAGTGCAATCATGCACACGTCTGCTCTGAGCTCCCCAGTAAGTGGCCACAGTAGCCTTCCTTAACCCGGCATTCTCCAAATGTGCTGGATTACAACTTCTATCATTCATAGCCAGGATTCCTTTTAGAATAAATATGTTCAAGATTGCACTCCACTGTAATCAATCAACCAATCAATTAACTCTCTCTCTCTACACACACACACACAGTATACGTATATAGTTTGTGTGTGTGTGTGTGTGTGTGTACAAATCTAAGAAAAATTATTATACTAAAGAAGCTCAGTGGGTTCCAATGATGGCTTTGCCTTAGCAGAAAGCACTTTCATTCTGCAACTTACTTCCATTTCTGCAAGTTATCATTTTTGCTAATTTCTCCAATCAACTTAAACCTCTACAAAGCTGTTCCAAAAGGGTTCCAAAATAGACTGAAATAAGCTGCTGAGGATTGCAATACGTAGCAGTAAGTAGTAAGTAGTGAATACAACTAACTGAATTTCATTAGATTGATTGTTTTTTCTCATATGCAAATTTGTGGAGATTTAATGAATTAATTAATTGATACAGAGTGCAATCCTGAGCATATTTTCACAAATGCAGGTCCATGGAGTCCCATGGCATTCAATCTTTGGAATATGTGATTAGGATTACTGCCTAAAACTTATGATAAATCAACTGAGACAGAGAAAGTGTCAGAAGTCGGCATCATTGGGTACCTGCCAAGGCCCACACTGCTATAGACAAATGAATATCTGCTGTAACTGTATAATAACCTCAACTTATTTGCATATTATTCCAAGCCCTGAGGATGTAACATCACTGCCATATTCATGCTTTCTACACACCACATTTGCATTTATTGTATTGTTCTGAAGACACATATTCAAGGCACTATCTTATCAGTATGTTATTGGTAAAATGTTATTTCTTAAATCAATAAAGTTTAACAAGTGACTTGAGATGTTTTACTTTTGTCAAACTTCCAATTCTATTAGGGAAATTTCTTGTTTACTCCCAAACATTACAGCACTGGGGCGGGGGGAGGGGAATCAGACACACAAATCACAAGGATCCCTGCCAAAGCTGGTACTCCAGCTCAATTTTCTTTTAAAGATTTTTTTTCTAGTTATGAACAGAATTTTGTTTGCTGTGGAAAATTTGGGTTCTTCTCACAGTGGTGATCACAGCAATTTACATCACAAGCCCAAGACTTGCTGTGTTAATCAAAAGCTATGAATAGGTTGTAAAAGCACCTCTTCCAGTATAATGTCAAGAATCATAACCCTGTATCACTGATGTAGTGATGATGGTGTGTGGTAAACGCAGCTGTATTTTGTATATTCTGTATAGCATAGCAATCTGTGAAATAGTATAGGACTTCTTCTGTCCAATGTAGATCCCTTGGACAATATTCCCATGGAGTAGCTGTGGTTGCCTGTTGCAGTAAATACAGCAAAGCATCTTCTAGCATTAAAGACTTCCCCATGCATTATGGCATAAGCCTCAGTGGAAGATGCATAAAGTGTTGGTAGATGCATGTGCCCACATACACGCACACACTCCAACATATAGGTGGGGTCAAAAAGAAATGAAATTAAAAGAAAAAAAGTTTATGCCAATTCAGTTTACCATCTGATCAGATTTTTAAGTCAAACATACTTTATTTGGATTCCTGCGCTAAGCAGGGGGTTGGACTCAAAGGCCTTATAGGCCCCTTCCAACTCTATGAATTACTGATAATGCTATCATCCAAGATCACTAAGTAGAGTAATACTGGGGGGTGGCATCTTTATTAATGGACAATCCTTCATAAATTAAAGGTCAGGGATGAGTTCTAGAGGGCAGGTCACTAAGCTTTAGCTAAAGTTCTAAGACTAGCAAAGGTTCAGGTCCCAACTCCCCAACACCACTGCCAAATCTTATATGGAGAGAGAGACCTACTCATCTTGGACACAAATACAAAGGAAGAATCTCAAAAGAAATACAGTGCCAAAACAAATGCCTTCACCATACAATTAATGACATTTCATACCTCAGGAAAACTACCCCCACAACTCCTGCAACACCTCTTTTAAGGGCGAAAAGAGAAGAGAAGGAGAAGAAGAAGAAGAAGAAGAGAGGAGGAGGAGAACAATAACAACAAATACCATAATACACCTGACAGAACAATAATCCTCAAGCAGCAAAAGCTGATTTCAACACTTAGTCAGTGAAATAACTACTGTGACCTGTGGTCAAGGTTAGAGGCTAAGGTGAGTTATTAACGGAATGTTCAGGACACTGCAACACATAATAGCTCTTCAGGGAAGACCTTTTTAAACACTCTTTTTCATGTGCAGTTCTCACTTGGGAAGAGTGATCTGAACTAACTGAAGTCACTGTCACATACCAGGCTCATGACCTCGTAGAAATCTTCTGATCATTTGGGCTGAGGTATCTGGTTTACATTCCAGCAGTCTGAAAGTGGGTATTGCTCATAGTTTGTTCCCTCGTAGGAGCTATCCCACATTCCTCTGTTAGCCTCCTAACATGACTTCAGCAGCACACGGGTGTCAATCTTCTACAGTGTTTCTCTCAGCGAAAATGTCCATAAGGGACAGGAGAAAGCTACAGAAAAACCAAGGGAGCTCACAATTATCAAACACTTATTTCAGGCACACATGC
This sequence comes from Intellagama lesueurii, assembly GCA_037013535.1. Lineage (NCBI taxonomy): Eukaryota > Metazoa > Chordata > Lepidosauria > Squamata > Agamidae > Intellagama > Intellagama lesueurii. The sequence goes on along the minus strand of JBAJHW010000003.1, from coordinate 47,662,796 downwards.
ACCTAAAGCCTCCAGTCTGTTGTTAAATAGTGTAAATGAGGGGGGAAACATCAACAGAGCATTTGTGTGCCAGCAGCAATTCCACCAGAATCTGCTCTAAATCAACAAACAGGTCAGCTAGGCACAGGCTGCATCAGATGCAAAATATGTCAATCACCTACAAACAACTGGGGATCTGAAATCCAAGCAGAATCTGCAATGAAGATGAACAGCTCACATGTGGGATCAAAACCTGGAATCAAAATACAAAACAGAACCCAAACAGAGCTTGGCTTGCAAGCAAATCATTACTAGACGAGGAACAAGAGTTGAATACTGGCCTCAGTAAAATCCAAGGGAAGTGAGGATGCACTGAATAGCCACAGTGGTGGCAGAGAGAGAAAAGGGAGCAGGGATAGGATGAAGTATCAGGTTCCAGTTGTTTCCACATTTGTTCCAAATTATTCAGGAGTAACTGATCTCAAAGAAAAGCATTCTGTGAGATTCTAAAATATGGATGAGTTTGCTCATCCTAGAATAACAGAATCGCTGAGTTGGGAGATCTGAAAAAGGCACCAGTGCTACCTCCCTGCAAGGTAGAATACTTTACTTGCCAATCCCCACAAATGAGTAGACACCATTCAATGCAAAGTGTGTTGCAAAAACAAGGAATGTGGACAGCAGAGAACTGAGTACAAAGCCAACTCAGAGAACTTCAGCGAATTAGCAAAAATGTTTGCTATTTATTTCACATGAAATAAACATTTTTCTAAATGCTATTAGATCAGGCCTCGCAGGTAATCCACCAAGCCAAAAAGAAACCAGCCATGTACATGGACCAGCGAGATCCTGGACTGCAGCTGCTCTGCAGTTTCAGGCAGGAAACAGAACAAGCAGATGTATTAGGGCCACAGCAGCCACATGGCTAGTGGGCTGCTCTCAGACTGGGGGCCAGGCCCTGATAATTAGGAAAACATGTCCTTGACACCTCTGACTTCTGCATTATCTGTTTCCTCATCCTAATGTGTGACACAAAAGTAAAATATTAATTTCCCATAAACCTTGTTTTAAACATCTCTCCATATTGATTGACGTTTTCCTCTGGCAGCTAATATATGTTATCTACAATGGGCTAAAGCCAATGTTAATTGTACTTGGAGCAGACAGTGAAATACGTAATGGGGACTTAAATCCGTTGTATTATGAAGTTCCATTCACTTTTATGGAACAACTCCAGAATTCAGTTCAGTATTGGAGTTCCTACTGGGAAAAACTGCAGGACAGTGAGGAGCACAAAGGCTGACCAGCTGCATAGGTCGGATCATTTGCATGACTTTCTATGTATGCTGTGAGTAAGTAGAATTCTGATAAATTGGGTTCTGGCCCTAATAGTTTTAAAGCTCTTCAAATTATCAACCGAAAAAATTTAATGGCTTTTTAATCGTTCTTCTTATCTGTTCTTGTTCCTGGTAAAAATAGTTGTCTCCTGTCCACTGTGTTTCTCTCTCTGGTCTATATGTAGAGCGAATCATACCTCTTCTTCACATAGCATTTGTCCAAGTGATATGCCTGCATTAGTCAATGTTTATTTGGATTTATTTATTGCATCAATTCCTGGACATAAAGATGTCCTGAAGACATGTATTACAAATTAAAAACAACAACATTAAAACAAAACAAAAAACATTAAAATACTGTACTCCAAATAATCAATGAAAACAATAATCAGATTAAATATTTCAGAACTAAAAATTTAAAACTCAGTTCTCGAATTGGTCAGGATAGTTAGTCTGGCAAAGCTCTGGGAAAGAGGTGGTGTCTTACAAGAGCCCAAAGCACACCACAGCTGGAACCTCCCAAATATTGATAGGAAGGATTTGAATAGATGCACAAGATGCCAAAATGCACAAGGGCCACGTTGGGGTGACTACCAGCTGCAGGTCAGGGAGTAACCAACAAGACAACCTCTGATAACCACAGTAATAATAGAGGCCTAGATCAAGGATGGTGGATCAGCAAGAAACCCCAGTCCCAAGTTGCTTACAGCTTGATAAGTCAACAATAAGACCTTGTTTCAGCAGGTAATTTTTACGAATTCTAGAGCTAATGCACTGACTATATATTAGCTGATAACAGACAATCACTGCAGTTGCTTTAGAGCCAATGTAATATATATGCAGCTTAGCTGCCCATTCAACATCCCATCTGTCATATTATGTATCAGCTTTAGTTTCATATGATGTGTTCTAATATGTACTACTCATATAGGTCTGCCAGATGTTCAACTCCTAGAACCCCTACCCAACATGCCCATTGTACCAGAACTTCTGGAATGTCAAATATTCTCTAATTTTTTGCTGATAATTGGATAATCATACCCTGCATGCATTTATTTGTGTGAGAGTGACAGAACCCCTCTCGACAAAAGCATACAAACACATGCATACACGCATACAGAGACTTTGCTTCATAATAGTTGCTAATCTTGATATACAAAAATATTATGTAATCTTACTATTAGTGTTTTTATTCAGTACTTCCATGTTTCTACTATAAGCTATTCATTATTTTAACAGAAAAGCCATATGAATATTAAAGAAACTACATCTCAGACTATTTATTGACAAATTTAAAACACCTTAATTTTATTTTGCATCTGATCATGCAACTCTTAGCCTAGCCATCAAGACCTCTCTTTTCCTACATGTTGTTGGAATGATCCTGGATGTCATTGTTTTTAAAAAATGTTTCCATCATCTGAATGGCAACCCCAGTCCTCAATGCATATTGGACTCATTAATTTCATGAGGATCCCTTCATGAGGTGACTACAAAACTCGTAACAAAATGAGAAAACTTCCACTATGTTGTGAGAAGAACTGAATGCATCCTGTTGTGAACTAGCAAAGAGAGAAAGCAAAAGACTGAAAGGTGATCTTACACAGAATGAATGGCAGAATGAGAGCCAGTGCAGACATTACCACAGCTGGCTAATCCCCAGAACATCCATAAGCAGTGAAAAGTCTGCAGTAGGAACACACAGAAAATTGCAGTAGCTCTTTCATGACTATATACATTGCAATATGCATTTTTTTCCCGCTCACAGAAGTAGCTGCTGCAATCTTCCATGCTTCCCCACATCACATGAATTTATGCACAGAAAACAAATAGAAAATCTTTTAAAACGTAACATCAGCAGCAGATCAATGACAGCAACATTCAGAACTGCACCTTTTAAAACTGAAAATGTGTGTTTGGGTGCAGGGTGCCATATATTTGACAGATCTGTGCATAAATGATCCTACATGTATTAAAGAGCACATCAGGGAAGAGGCTACATTAAAACATTGTCTGATGTGCAAGAGTATCAGGAAGAATGCTTTTTACACAGGGGAGCATTCACAAAGGCAGTGAACCTCCATCTGAACGGGTACATCGTACACTTCTAGTAACTCATAAAGCAATACCTATTCCACCCAGTGGAATAAGTTCCACTGAGTTTAATAGGTCTTGTTCCCAGATATATAAGGTTGCAGCTTAATTCTGTCTAATGGACATGCAAGCTCTAAAATGAAGTAGCCACAAAACTTTGGATTTTCAAACAGTTTATAGCTATTTAACAAATAAACATGCCAACTTTCTTGTCTATTTCTAAGGGAATTCCAGATACACTTTCTTACATCTTTATAAGCAACCCAAACTTAGCAGAAGGGAGCCTGGAGTTGGCAAAACACGTTATTTTGTCTGCACTGCTTACCCAGTTTCCAGGTTCAGGGGGGACATGATTGTTTTTCTAGCCTGTTGGAACAAAGAAAAACCACAGGCACCTGGGAACTAGTTCAAGATTATGGTGGTAGGCTCTTTTCTCCCATACCACAGACAGCTTCTATTTATTCAGTGAAATCAAGAACAGAAGGGCCAGGTACACATTCACTGTCTTGACTGGTTCAATGATATCTTCACTGGTGTGAACTATTGGAAGAACGAAAACCTTGTGTGTTCTCCATGTAATACACCAAGAAGTAGCAGAGATGAGGCAGGAGTATGAGGCAGAAACAGACCATAGGGGACCATAGGAAGAAAATGTGGGAAGATCTATGAAATGAGAAAAAATAAGGGTGCATAGGGAAAAGGAAGGACCTCCGGACCTCTGAGGTGAGAATACAGAGTAGGTGGGAGGCCCAAATGCAAACAGAATTAAGGGCTAGGGAAAGGAAGAAAGAAGTGAGGGTGCAGAGAGGATCATGGCTTGGAAAAAAAGAGGGCATGACAGAGGTGGAGTGCAAATAAAACTATTGTAATCCTGAACAAAAACTTGATGGGGTACAGAGAGAAAAGAAGAAGAGAAGAAGACAAATGAAGCTGCAGGAAACCTAGGTGAAGGGGAAGGAAGCAAAAAAGAGGAGGGCAAGCAAACAATGGAGGGAGAGAAAAAGTAGGCTGGGAGACTGAGCAAACAGGAACAGAGGTAATAAGGAAGCAGAGAAAAGGATGGTGATGCAAAAAGAGTGCTCTGGTATGCATGGAGCAACGGAGGGGTAACTGAAGGTTACCCCTTCAGACATGGACGGAATGCCTTCTTTCCTCCTGATTTGCGCCTGTTTGCCATGGCTGAGCAAGTATCTTACCAGAACTAATGTCGACTCTGTCTTGGGCTCGTGCAGATGGGCATATGCAGACACATGTTTTCCAAGCAAACAAACTGCTGCAAATGCCACCTCTGCCTTGCCTTGAAAGGCTGAAGCAAATATATCAGGTTTAACCTCTGGCACCTGTAGCTGGTGGTGGCAGTGGTAGCAGCAGCAGCAGCCCCTCACACTGGCTAGCATGTTCTGCCTATCAATGCTGCAGTCAGGCTATGTGGCTGCTTGGTCTCTGGACACAGGTAGAAAGCAAAGGGAGGGAGGAAAGGAGGATCTCTGCCACAATGATCCTTAACAGACACAGAACAAAACAAAACAAAGAACCTGCCTTTGGAAGGAGATAAATAAGTTCACAGTCAGTGATTTTTGCCAAGGCCAGCTTTACATCATGTGGATGGCAGTAAAAATACCAATATCATCAGTGACCGATGGGGAATATTTTGGAGGATAAATCCTCCACCTGGAAGAACCCTGAGAAACAAAGATGTAAACTTATAGCAGAAGTGAGAAAGAAAAACAGCACAGCACTTGGAGAAAAGGACACTTAGACCCTGGCCACACAAATTGCCTATGTGTATGACCTGCCCTGCTTCTTTTCAGAATCAAAGCCAGGAAGGTGGCCATCATTATTGTGGTGCACATATTTTAATTTTTTTATTTTTTGTGGCCGGTACATCAATATGTTGGTAAAAGTATGTCACAAAGCAATTTGAGCCATTGCTGCAGTACCGGCATTTCAACACACCACTTTTCACCGGTCAGTGCAAGGAGACAGTCGTGGGCTGGAGGGTTGCGGGGGGGGGGGGGGGGATGGCAGATTAAGCTGAAAGGCAGAGGAGATGGTAGGGGAAGTAGATGGACAAATGTGATTCTGCAGAAGCAGCCAGCAAAACAGAGGACATATTTCTAAACTGAAACCTCTTCTCGATATAGCGATGTATCAATAAATATTTTTAAAAGATACATATGTAAATCAAGGGGCTGAATTGCCCCTTGAAGCAAGAGAGAAAATAAACCTTTACCACGGTGTAGCCAGCCGTAATGATTCCAATAAGACGAAATAAATTGTTACTGCTAAATGTTATTGGGAAATTCGCCTCGGTATATATACCATGTGACTGAGAATCAGTACAACAGAGGTATGGAAAGTATTGAATAACTACATAACATTCCCCTCGTGTGACCAGGGCCTCAGACAACTGCTGTTTTTTAAAAAGAAAACAGCAGATTAAAATCTGGACAAAGGTGTGGGGTTTTTTTGCCAATAATAGAGTGATGTGCCCCTCTGTGTTAATCAAAATACTAACACCATTCTAAATGAAGCTACACAACTATACCTGAAGGATGTGGTACACTCATTGAACTCAGGTGGTAGAGGCATGCAAAATAAAAGGAGGAGGAGGAGGAGAAGTAATTTTAGAACTGCAGAACTGGAAGGGACCTTATGCATCATCAAGTCCTGCCCCTGTCAAAGAGGCACAGTGGGGAATTAAACTCCCAACCTCTGGGTTTGCAGCCAGATATCTAAACCACTGAGCTATCTTGTGTCTAGTCCTTTCAAATAAAATGTATGATGTTCCTAGAGGAAGAGGAAGCAGCAGAACAGCTTTCAGATGAGGAACTGTCACATTTTATGGCCACAAAAAAGGAAAGTGGTAACCTCTTTGTTTTCTTTGTGGCTTTCAACTTAAACCACAACTTTTGCCTTTGGCTTGGCACAATCTTCTATACATTTGGAGAAGTACATGCACATTTTCACAATATACACTATAATAGCACTAGCATGCCCCCTTGGAAATTTCTCCTCCTTCTTTCATACACTTTCTGTGATGAAGAGCAACAGCTTTTCACCACACCTCATGCCCATTTGGCACATCCTTCCCTAACGTGAACATTAATTAGGACATTCAGGACACATCTTACTCATTCTTATCTCGACTTACCAGTTTGGGGTGAGAAATCATTGCTAGGATGCTCTACGTATTCCATGGGAAATCTACCTAAAAATGCAAATATCATCTTTGGATAAGTGGGTTTTGTCAGGAAATTACTTAAACCTCCACTTTCCACACACTCTAAGATCTCAAAGCTGTCCTACCCCTTCTGAAATAAGCTTCCTATAAAGGTTTGCCAGAAGCCATCCCTCTCAGTTTTTAGGAGGCCAATCAAGACACAATTATATAAAGCTGCCTTCTACTAATGTTGAACTATTGACATGAGATGTTTAAATGTGTTTAATTGGTGTAATTCTATTTAAAGATATGTTATTGGTTTAGCTAGTGATAGGTTTTCACTGTATTTTTATTGTATTTATTGTACACTGTGGTTTTTAGTGCATGATTTTATTCTATCTTGTGAACCGCCCAGGAAGTATTTGCACTAATGAAGTGATACAGAAGTGGAAATGATAGATAGATAGATAGATAGATAGATAGATAGATAGATAGATAGATAGATAGATAGATAGATAGATAGATAGATAGATAGATAGATAGATAGATAGATAGATAGATAGATAGATAGATAGATAGATAGATACTAACCACTACTATTTACATAACAAAAATGTCATGTGTATTAATTCTATAATGTACCAAATATGATGTAATTGACAGATTAGTGTACAGGTTCGATTTCCTGATTCTACCATGGAAGCTCACTAGGGGTATGGAACCTTTTTAAGCCACTTCTTAAAAATATCACTTACCAAGTCAGTTTTGACTTGATGGCACATAAAAACAACATTTATTACATACACATAATTAAACTTGGGTCCAGTCTGTCTGAAACTGCAGTCACAGTACAGCAGTTGCAATACAGGCAGGAAAACCCAAGAGCCTGTGATCTCAAGCACATGTACTAGGGAGAACTCACCACTGGACATAGTGAAGCTTTCTCATAAACACCCATTGTTTATTAAAAATATTATAAAGCTTGATTCAGATGTAGCTGAGCTATTGGCTGCAACTAGTTTCCACATGTATTTAATATACATACAAGAGAAGAGTATTAATTAAGTGCACTGTTTCTATACATGGAACAACAGTCTTTGAATTTAGAAAATGGCAAGAATTGTAATAGCATCTGGTTATTGTAGCGATAAGAGGAGGGAATAAGGAAACCAGTGGTGTTTTAGTATAGGGTGCTGCTTGCCCAACACAGTATCAGTTCATTTAAATTCATAAAACGATAACATTTTCCTATTAATCAACACTTTGATGGAACTAGATGAGAAAACAAGATGGGTGCCAGAAAAAAGCTTGAACCAGATGGCGATTCTATACTTTTCCTTTCACATGCAATTAATTAATTAAGGACCCAGGTATATCTGAACAGTATAAAACCTGAACACTAAATCACATATTTATCCATATATCTATCATACATTTGTGATTTTGAAAGTGGTGGTATGAAACCACTTTCCTGAATAATGCTATATGTTAATTGATAAAATATGATCTGCACAAATAGCACAGTCTTAGCAAATGTGTTTGCTGTTTTGTCATGTTATTGCTAATGTTTTCCATCATGGCCTCTAATGATTAAGTCTCAGTTTCCTTCTGTGAGTGTGTCAGCAGGGCTACTGGGTGTCAGGCTGTTCCTCACACCTTCCACCCCAGTTGTTCCCCAAGTGATTTCCCCCAGAAAGTAGCCATGCCACCCTCTGTGAAGGCACCAACCCCACCAAAATCACCAATGGAGTGGAAGAGGAGAAGATGGCAGGAGGGGCACTTGCCCAGAAGATCCAGAGGGCAGGCGGTGTTCTTGAAAGAATGATGTTAAGAGAGAGCAGTGAGGGTTTGAAAAGTCTAGAAAAAGAGGAGGGAGGTCTGGAGGTTATGAAAAGGGAGGGGGAAGGTAGGAAAGGGGAGGACTGGTGTTTGAAGATCATGAAGGAGGAGGAGGAGGAAAGAGAGAAAGAAGAGGAAAAAGGAGAGACTTGGGTGGAAGTGCCATAGTAGCTCCAACCTGAGCCGCCCAAGGAAATGCTACAAGCATCAAGCTGCTATGGGATGCTATCACTCTGATGAGGCGTCAACAGCCACTTGCAGAACCTGTCCCAACAACTCCCACACCCACTGAATTATGATGTTGGAGGAGGCAGAGACAATTCAACCACCTCAGGCAGCTGGAAGCCCAAGTATGGACCATTCAATGCATGACTTCCTCCTTCCTACATGACAGAGGACAGACATGGGGACAATTTTAAGCCTCCAGAGACTTGCATGTAAACAGTGAAGTAGCCACTCCACATCTGTGGACTCGATGAGGAATATTTCTACATTAAGACTAGTTTGTAGTTATCTTGCTGATCTGCTTATTAAAATTGATTAGCAATAGAAGGTTGGACTGTGGCCTTTACCTCTGGACCCGTGGACACCTTTGGATTCCCCCTCCCCAGGGAAGACTGTCCCTCACACCCTCATGTACACCTTCATCCTCGCTCTAAAACACTTTCAGCAGTACAGCAAATTTTGATCTCAATCTATCAATACACTCATCCGCAGTTCTGAACTGAAGGCTGATATAGAAATCTTGCTGTGGTGCTTGTATATTCTTTCTTTATTGCTCCGGGTGTGAAGTCACAGAGGCTGCCACAAATCCATTAATTCTGATTTCATTGCTAGGCTGAGAGCTGCAGTATGATAAGCAATGTGTCACAGTAGACTGCATTTAAAGTTTGGACTAGGAAGACCTGCCTTCCCTCTCATTCAAAGCTCTGTATCATATAAAAACCACAAAGGAAAGTTAGATGAAATAATGATGCAACTACTTTCAAAATGTAAGCACTTACTGCTCTCAAAATATAAGCATTTGCTTGAATAGTATGTATACAGGAATACATGGGTAATTTTGCAGGGAAAGTTCTTGGACTTCCCATCTAGTGATCACACAGGAACTTGAGAAGATGTGTTACAGTGAGCAAACCCATCCACCTAACCCAGTACAGTGGTGCCTCGACTTACGAACGTCCCAACTTACGACCATTTCGAGTTACGACCAGCTCCAGCCGCAAAATTTTGCTTTGACTTGCAGCCAAAGCTTCCAGTTACGAACAGAAAAAGGCAGGGGGAAAAGGCGGGGAATTCAAATTGCTAACCGTTGGTAGGCGAAGAGGCTGCTTCTTTGTAGCTCTTTCGCCCCAGCAGTTAGAGAGTGTGCGATCGGAGGAGGCTTGGGACTGCCTGGCTTCTGCTTCTGAGTGAGAGTGTGTGCGTTTGCAGGGAGGCTTCGGACTGCCTGGTAAGGTAAGGTGCTGCTTTCTGCTTTTTAAAAACTGCCTGTTCTGGGTGGGTTTTGCAGGGTGGGTGTGGGCTGGGGGGGGGTTATGTTTCTGTGCTGTGTTGTTGTTTTGTTGTTTTGTGTGTTGTTGTTTTTTTTGCAGCCCCAGCGCCTTCCGATGGGGCTTGCTCCATTGTTTATTTTTGGTTTGGTTTTGTTTTTAAACCCCAGTGCCTTCAGGGCTTGCTCCGTGGTTTATTTTTGGGCTGTTTTTTTGTTTTGTTTTGTTTTGTTTTGTTTTTTTTAAGCCCCAGCGCCTTCGGGGCTTGCTCCATGGTTTATTTTTGGGTTTGTTTGTTTGTTTTAAAGCCCCAGCGCCTGCGGGGCTTGCTCCCTGGTTTATTTTTGGTTGTTGTGGTCTGTTTGTTGTTGTTTTTTTGCAGCCCCAGCATGTTCCTATGGGGCTTGCAGTGTTTTATTTTTATTTTATTTTTGGGGGGGGGGGTATTTTTTTTCTTCTGGAATAGATTAATCGCGTTCCAATGCATTTCAATAGGAAATGGTGCTTCGACTTACAACCATTTCGAGTTACGTCCATCTTCAGGAACGGATTATGGTCGTAAATCGAGGCACCACTGTACTGACAACTCTGACTGGTAGTGCCCCCCGTTTCAAGCAGGATTCTTCCCCAACTCCACCTGGAGAGTTCTGCATGTTTTATCTGGTAGTTTCCCATCCAAATACTAAAAAAGCCTGACCCTGCATAGCTTCCAAAATCAGATGAAGGGTGGATACATTCAGGCTAGCAAGCTGCAAGCAAGTCAGTTTCCACTCAAATGAATGTATAACTGCCGAACATATAACTGAACATATAACAGCATGAAAGGGAGGACACATGGGGCATGTCTGCAGAAAAAAAACATGAACAGATTCAAATGTTTCATCCTTCAATATGCGTAAACAGACTATCCACTCTAGACCAAATTAGGCATTGCTACATCTCCACAGTGCAGCTGTAACACAAGGAGTTTTGCAGCATCTTAAAGACTGACATGGCTATTTCACAAAAGCTCTTATGGACTATAGCCCATTTCTTCAGAAACATGGAATATAGCCCATGCAGAGAGATACACTGAACTATCCCAGTTTGACCACATCCTAAAAAGAACTAAGGGAAGAATGTTCACTCATGCCATTCTACACTCTGGCGCCAGGGGACAGATCTTTATGTCTTCTGACTGTCTGCTTCTGAGAGCTTTGAGTGACAATGTCAGCTTATTGAGGCAACACTCCATGCTTTGAAAGATGTGGGCTGCAGTCTATGAAAACATGTCAATAAAACTTGATATTCTATTTGTTGGGCTCATTGCAACAGTCCTAATACAGCTATCTCCTTGGACAAAGTGCAACACAGATTAATTTAGCCTAAACCATTTCTACAAATACGCTTCATCATTCCCCTCATCGACACACAGAACAAGGGATAGCAAACTATCTTCTGAATCAGTGTTCAACAGTCTCCTTGAGGCTGCTGGACTCCCTGTTTAATCAGACATAAAGCAAATCACTTGCAGAGGCAGAGCTATATAAGCTTGCTTTAATTACAATATTGTAACACCAATTAGAGATCTATCTAATCGAGGACTCAGTACTTCCTACTTTGGTATTACTCCCATGTTGGGATAATTGCTGCTAATTAAGCTTGGAACTAATTAAGCCAAATGATCTCATTTATACCCACAAATATGACTTCCAGAAAGTCCAGAAGAAAAAGCAAGGGTGATTAATAAATCTCTGTGTGTGTCTGTGTACTACAAGCACCCTTCATCTGAAAAAATCAGCTAATACTCTTCCTCAATTCTCTTCTTAGTCCCCAAGAAACCTGATTGCTATTTCAAAGTTACTGAGTTTAGCACTAGAGCATCTTATCACTGCATTGATATATTAGTTTAATGCTAGATCTCTGCATGGACAAAAAAATTAAAAACAATAGAAACAACTCCGATAAACTACAGTAGACTACTATGTTTCAGTAGACTACTATGTTTCTATGGTGTCTATATGTTATGGAGAACTTTGGAAAATTGTCCCTTCTTCCTAACACTGTGCAACACTTTCAACAGCCCACCAGCTTTAAAGTGAACCATAAAAAGAGAGCCAGCGATCGGCAGAGGGTGGGACCAAAGGAAGCAGGGCTGTGGGTTGTGACACAGACCAAACCACATTGGATTGAGGGGCCAGTGTGGACACTGACACCAAAACAATCCATAGTCCCTGTATGATCACCTAATCCAAACAGAAGAATAAAATAGGCTGTGAATCAAGCTGCTGGTATAGTTGAACTGTATGACAGATTTTTGTTTACACAGTTGTTGAAGGAATGCTCTCATTAACGAAAAGTATAACTAATTTCAGACACAATTATGGCCTCCACATTGCACAAGCCAATGGTTCATGTCTTTCCCTGCAGAGCAAACCCTTGCCACTTAGCTTTCTTGTAATTCTTGACAGAACTATACAATTGCAAAGTTGGAATAATCCCTGGAACTCCAACTCACTGTTTAGTGCAGAGTTTACAGTGGAGTATGCAACCACAACATCCCTGATAGATGGCCAGCAAGTCTCTGGTTAAATATCTCCAGCAAAGAAGAGCCCAAGGCAATCTATTCTGCCATCAATCCATTCCTACCATTAGGAAAAAAGTAATTTAGCTGGTAACAGGCCTGGTCTGAAAGTTGTCACAAGGCTTCTGGTTTCTCTTGCCTTACCATTACATAATTTATCCTAATATATAACTCACTGGGTAACCCTGAGTCAGTCATAATCTTTCAGCCTAGCTTACTTCACAGGGTTGTTGTGAGGAATGGAGGGAATGAATAAATTATTTACACTGCCCCAGTTCCCTGAAGGAAAAGTAGGCCAGAAATGTAATAATTAACAATAGGAGAAATGGATTGGACTAACCAGGAATCACTTGGGGGGTCATGTCAGTTGAAAACAGGATGACATGGATGCCACTGCTTTTACTACAGAGTGCTTTCCCTTCTTCCACTACTCTCAGTAGTTTGTTTCAGAAAAACATCATTCAAATGTCCTAAGTCTAATACTAGCTCATTCTGACCGGGTTAATGGGAACCAAATTGCAAAAGAGAGTCACTTATCTACAAATTGAGACTCTAACACATTGTTATCTCAGATGGCTCCGTTCAGTCTTGTCCTTGACCACCACTGCCCCAACCCAAGTTCTCTGTAACATTCACATTATATACCACCATAAGAATAATATCAGGACATAAGAAACAAAGGAGATGTGTGAGTCAGTATTTCACACCTCAGGGCAACTGGTGAGAAATTTCAACAAGATCTATGAGGAACAGGCTATTAGCAAATCTTTCATACATGTTCATTTCATTTTCTTCTAACTTCTCAAATACTGGCCAGTCTGCTCCAACTGGCAATCTCTCTGTTCCTTCCTGAAGTCCCTGTACATCATAAAACCTACTCTTGTGTGCTATGAAATCCTCTGGAGCATCCTTTTGGCACAAAACTGGGACATGAGGGGAAGAACAAAAGTTCCAGTTCTGTTAGCAATGAATGCTAAAGTACACTGTAATATCTTGGCCATTGTCTTTAGAAACTAAAGCTCCTTACCACCACTCCCAATAAACTATAGTTTGAAGTCTACTGAAAGACAGCAAAAGGTAATAGTGGGTGGTCTCAATAAATATGTACTCAACTGGGCTTTACAGTCTAAATATCTGTGGCTCTTCAGTTCATCAAGGCCACACCATATTTTTACACAGAATAAGATTTCAACCATCATAGACTTCTATAATTTTGCAATCTGACATTTGATGGCTGCCTGTGATTGTTCCTCCACATTATACATTCTCACTCTCTCAGGGGAAGCCTCTTCAGCAACAAGTAGAAGCTCTTGAAGCTTCTCCCAATTCTTATTAAAAAAAAAAACTTTGGCTTTGAGTCAATCAGAAACTAACCTCTAGCCTTTGAATACAGACTTGGAGCAGGTCTCACAGCTGTGAAGCAACTTTCTGCTTGGGTTTTTGCAGAGTCAAGTTTCTACACAACTAGGGATGGAAAATGTTTTGGCCTTCAAATCACAGAAACCACAGCCAATATTCCACACAAGACCAGGACCACTTATTTGTGGTCAAACGTGTCTGAGGCCACCACCATAATCACATATCTATTTTGAACACAGCAGCCTTATCTTTATCTGATGGCACTTTCTGATAGTATTGATATTAGATAGTATTGGATTTTTTAATTGACTTGTTAGCTGCTTTGAGCAGTCTTTTTAAAGGAAGAAAAGCAGGATATAAATTGTCTTAAACAAAATAAATAATCTGTGTCTTTTATTCCAAACAACAGGTCTGCCTGGAAGCACAAAACTAAATTCCAGCTCTTCCTCTTTCATAGGAAGGTAGCGGAATTCATACTGTACAAAGAGCTCTGTATGTTTATTTTTGCCTGTGCCACAGGCAGTTCCTGGCCGATGCAGGAGGAATATTTCCCTCCCCATTATTTGGGGGTAAACTGCCCCCAGTGCAGACCATGGATTGTTCCTGCAACTGTTATTTTACAACTTCCTCTTTCATCTCACCTTTGTTCACAAACTATAGGATGTGTCTAAAATTTGTGGCTATATATCACAAACAAGGCAATAAAGAAATAAACATGGATACAGAAGAGTCTTTCCTTAGTGCTCAGTGGATTTGGTGGGAACTAAGGTTAGGCATGAGGGGTATGTACTACCTATGCTCCATGACAGCTTTTCCAATATGGAAGCCAAGCTGAATGGAGATGATGAGAGAGATAATACATCTGGAGGATACCTGGTTGGGGAATGCTGCTAAACAATGCTGTTTATTATTTGTCAGGTACAAGTAAACAGAACAAGGAGAAATATACTCTGCTGCCAAGAATAATCTATTATAATTCCATTTGTTAAATGATCAGGGATTTCAGTCTTGATGGTACCCATTGTGGTGTAGTATACAGAGTGACAGACTAGGACTCAGGCGACCTGGATTTGAATCCCTGCTCAGCCATGGAAACCTTGTGGGGTGGTGGTGTTGGAACTGGTAAAACCACTCCTTGATTACCTCACGTACCTTGAAACCCCTATTAGGGTCACTATAAGTCTGTTCTGACTTGATGACACATGACAACAACAAATCCAGGAATCCAGGTGTGGGTGAATAGCAGTTTCAAGGAGTAAAGAAACATACAAAGATGTATTTTATATTTTATCATGGTTTGCAAGAAAAAGAGAATTTAGAGAACCATGTGGAACTAGACAGCAGTCTCATGCAACACGTGAGGACAATAGTACAAGTCAGTTTTATGGATTTGTGAAAATCAACATCTGTGAGTTTCCATGGCTGAGCAGAGATTCAGACCCAGCCCTCTCAAGTCCTAGTCCATCACTCTATACACTACATCACAATGGGTACCACCTGGATTTAACAGGGTCTGAAATCCCTGACCGTTTGGACACATTGAATTGTAATGAATTATAGGATTTTCAGGAGCAGAGTATATTTCTCCTAGTTCTGTTTTGATAAATGATAAGTTACCTTATATTTCTTCTTTGAATACACTACTGCAAGGAAAAGAAAATATGGCAAGCAGAATTTGCCTCACCTTTAAACATACTTCATACAGCAGTAAAAACAGTGAACATAAGTCACTAGTAAGTTCTTTGCTTCTACAGATCCCTTTTTCCCCGTCACAGAGTCTCCCTCACACACATTCTGCCAAAGGTGAAATATGAAGGAAGGGAATATTTGCAGGCTGAAGCCATTCCCAGGGATGTCAGTCATAACAGCAGACAGCTCCTCCACACAAAAATCATTACCGCAGGGGAAACATCATAAAGGAAACAGTCATTGCAAAGTGGTCTGCAAAATACCAGAATAAACAGTCAGAAATTGGATAAAGACAACTGGTTGGCTAATAAGCCAGATGTTGTAGTACGTAGCATGGAGGAAAGCCTAGCATAGACTGACCCTTAGGACTTGTACATGAGAATGTCTAACAATCTGTGATTATTATACAAGGACTCTTGGGGTTTGTATCACTATACAAACAGGCCACCTACATCTGTTATTTGCTATTTTGTACAAAAAAGAGGGAAAATTAAAAGGGTCAGACAAACCGAAACCAAGAAAGCAACAACATCTAATTAGCAGAAGAGGCAAAAAGAGGAATATGCTAACAGAGGAGGAGTATGAAGGATGCCAGAGTGAAGACAGATGAGAAAACTGTCATATGTGAAATAAGTGAGACATGCAGAGTGAGAGAGAATGAGAAATGACATGAACAGAAGGAAGGGAGGTACAGGAGGAAGGGCAGCATAGAAAAGGCAGAAACAGCTGAGGATCTTAAAAACAAACAAGGAAGAAGAGGGCTTAAGTTTTCTCCTAGGAGAAGCCACAGTGTTTCCCTCACGGGAAAATGTGAAAAGCAGAACAATATGAGAAATGACTGTTTTTATTCCAGAGTTTTAAGACTCTAATAGAAAGGTGGTCAAGGAATTACTAAGTCCCCTGGGTTGGATGGGCTTCAAACACAACGTATCACTGGGGAACCAACATTTTCATGGGTGCTGCCACACACAGTTCTGAGTACGTTATAAGGCCTCCTGTAGTTTTGGCAGAGGTAGCCATGTTAGTCTGTGCAAAATCCAAAGAAACAAAACAAAACAAAAAGACAGAAACGTGGCACCTTAAAGACTATTATATTTTAATATAAGCTTTTCGTGGACTCGCCCACTTTGTCAGACATAAGGAAACAGAATGAAACGTTGAATGAAATATCAGTTTCACAAGTAGAACATTCTAAATAATAATTGGCTCTAAGGTGTATAGCACATTTATTATATATTCTTTCCCTCCCCCTCTTGAGTTTTAATTGAACCTTCCAAACACTCACACATACCCCTTCTCTCTTTTCTTTCCCCCCGCCCCCATTTTTGCTCAGGCCTAGTATATGTTTATAACCCTCTTCTGGAGGAATGTTTACAAATGATTACCCTAAAACAACATAGGCCATAAATTACAGCATACAGATGTACCATACACCCAAGAGCCAATGATTATTTAGAATGTTCTACCTGTGAAACTGATATTTCATTCAACATTTCATTCTGTTTCCATATGTCTGATGAAGTGGACATGTCTACAAAAACATTAAAATATAATAGTCAGTCTTTAAGGTGCCACATGTTTTTGTTTTGTTTTGTTTCTTTGGATTCTGCCTGAAAGGCCTCTTGTAGTGTCACAGAAAATACTAGGGTGCAACTCTTGGTTAAAATGCAGTGTGAAAGCTGAATCTTAGCATCCTCTTTGACATTTCAGGGAACTCCAGAAAACAAAGTAATCTTGGAATATTTGGAATAATACAGTCTTCCACGGGAAGCTGAATCTCTTTGGAAATGCCATGCCTACAACTAATGAATAAAATACAGTCTCTACCTGCAAGAGAAGAAACTGAGCTCACATATTATACCAAATGTGCCAGTTTGAGAGAAAGCAAATCTTTATATTACTGTTATTAATAACTTCTAATTCATCTCATAATTATATTAAATATTTCATTATGCTTATGTCATTTACCTTTGCAAGAGCCTATCGGGTGGTCCCTCTAACTTGCACTTTTTGGGGGGGCGGGGAATGGTATGCCTAATATTATGCAGAAGGTCCACAGCAGAAATAGAACTGGAATCACAATTCAGTATAATGGAATTAATTCAAGGGCCACTTCAGCCATTTTGATCATTATTTTTTAAGATGTACCTCTAGAACATTTTATAGGCACAAAGTTGCAAATATGGATTACACAGGTGCATGCAACAGAAAAAATGTGATGGGATGTAACATTTGTCAACAACTGTATCACTAATAAACAGTAGATTAGACCCCCAAATGCTCTAGAAAAAATATATCCAGGTGTTTATCTGGAATTCTCCCAAGGCTGTAAGCGTACATACCCTTAATTATGGTAGGCCTCATGATCACTGGAATTTACCTCTGAGTAAACATGCACAGATGTCAGACTGCATGAGCCTCTGCCAAGTTAGAACAGCATCTCTAAGGAGTTTCGTATGTATGTGTATACCTGACAGAGCCAAGAACATAAGGCATGCTAGGCCCTGTTCTGAGAAAATCTTAGGAGTCTCCACATTTTTATTTTTCAAAACAAGTTAACACAGAAAAGGAAAATGACCCCAAAACCCCCAAGAAATTCTAATTTCACCGCAATTGGTAGGAGGGATTTAGAGGAAATCCACACCTTTAAATGGCAATAAATCTACCAATCTCTGATTCTAGGGGACATATTTAGAGTATGGGCAATAATATAAGCATTTAAAAGATGCTTATGAAGTGGGTTCCCTCGGCATCACAGAAATCATTTAAACCAGAACAAAAATATAATTATGAGTCAACCATATATATATTATTTAGATGAATGAATAATTTTTCTGTTATAAAAATATGTGCATTTTTAATCGTACAAACAACTGCTGTTCACTGATCTCTACATTTATAATGTTCCCAAGCGAGGTGGTCAAAAAGACAAGAAAAGTAAGGGTTTCTCCCCATTTCAGGCTGTCCCCACTGAAAAGAAACTGATTGACAGTAGACTTCAGGATTGCTACTCCAGGGTTTATGTTCAACATTACATTCACTCATAAGCACATTTAAATTCCATTCAGGGTTTTCAAAAGCATCATAATCTCCGAAAGTCAGGGGCTTCCAGAATCTTCCTTCTGCTCACTGCATTTAATGTCATTTAATTGCATTTAATGTCAGAGTAATACTGAGTCCTCAAAGCTTTCATTTCTGAAATAAATGCTATTGTTCCCACACACACCCCTTTAAAAAATACCAGGGCAAACCGCATAAATACTTAGGAAATATTTAGTTGATTTCCTCCTTCAAAATAGGACTGACCGTAGGCATCACATCTGAATAAATTTTCCTCTGAAGAGACAGATTTGCAACACAGAGAGAGCTTCCCTGATAATCACTCAATATATCATTCCACAGGAATTACGTAAATTCTTACGTCTACCTCATCTACGTCAACAGTACTTCAGGCTATTAGCCCTGAAATTGCTTAGGTATCCCTTGCTAAAGAATGACAAAGGTCTGGCTGCTATAAACTATTGGTAATGGCAAGGTGTGTACCTTGTTTGTTTATTCCTCAGGAGGGATGTTTATCATGGCTGTCAGGGATTATAAAAATATTTTCATGCCTTGTGACAGCTTGATACTGTAATGTGCAGCTCAATGTGTGGGCAAAATGTGCAGGTGGAACACTGAAATAAACAAGCAATCTTCAGCGAGAAGCTTAAGTAATAAACTTCAAAGATGGCAGGAGGGGAAAAAAATAAGGATTGGAAGGACGCAAAGACTGGAGAGGATTCATCAGGCATAACACAGTAAGAACTAAGATGCTTGATACCATCAGACAAAATACAGTAAAAATAAAGATACATGATGTTTACAAAACATTTTACCCAATGGATTAACCAAAAATTGTAATGTAATGGTATCATACAATAAAAATGAGCAATATACTGTATATTGTAGTATAGACTGTATGTTCAGCTAAAATCCAGTGTATAATACTTTTTTAAAAACACACACATATTTCTTGTTCTTTCCATAAACACTGAAGGACCCAAAAGCAATACAAATTATGCCCCCATAACTTAATGATGTGGGGGCTTTTTCCCCCTCAGTCATCATGACTTCTATATTAACAGGGTCTGATATATACTGTGAACTTTTTTTAGTATATATTTCATATAGAGAACCCCAAAAAAGTATTCATCAGTTCTACATCACTTGGCCATATATTATGTGAACCAATGGCTGGAGCTACAGATAGCACCTCTCTCTCTCTCTCTCTCTCTGTGTGTGTGTGTGTGTGTAATCAGACTATGATGTGGGCTCACATCATCCCTCTATAAGGTACATATATGTGGGTCAGTTATATATGTGGGTCAATCCTGGGTCTTTCCAGTGGGTAATATGGGCATAATAGTGACATGCCACACAAGGGAGCTGTGAATACAGCAGAGATCATGAAGCACTTTGTAAATCAGAGGCATTGTAATAATGCCTAGTGTGCAAGTCTCTTCTTGTGGCAATTTTACATGGGAGGTTAAGTGGTGGAACCTCATGGATTGACCTTTTCAGGGGATTTTTGTAGCAGAATTCAATTTAATGAATGTCCTTATGTATATTACATGTGTGGCTCTTCTGCCATGGAAAATCTTAAAGAAGTGGGTTCGTCGGGGAACACTGATATACACTTAGGGCCAGTCTGACAGGAGAAGCTACCCAATTGGTTGCATGGGACAGAAATAGCTTGTGGATGCCTTCAAAGGAGGATGCAAACTGAGAGAGGTGGCCCCTCCTGGACTTTACACAGCTCTTTTGGGGATACTAGGATACACTTCAGGGACTGTATGATGGGCCCATTGAAGGCAAAAAAAAATGTCTTAAACTGGCACTTTCTCACATGACTGCCTGTTTTGTCAAAGGACTTGTGGCAGCTTGACCCATGTGGCTTATATCCCCAAGGATAAGATAAAAATGTGAGCTTAAGGCAACTGTTACCAATGTATGTCAATGTGTTCTACAAGTAATACATAAAGCATCAGACACAGTGGTACCTAGCTCTCAGGAAAAGTGAGAAACTGAAGCAAAAAAAAAAAAAAACCCAAACCCACCTTTGATTATGTGCAGTAGGCCTTCTATCACCACTTACCAAACATATACACAAAAGACTAAGAAACTCAGGCATTTGTCTCAATGTTTCCATTTCTAGAAATTAAGTTCAAAATAGTGGTTCCATAAATATACATGGGACAGTTCAGATATAAAAAGATGCTTGTGGAGCACAAGCTACCAGGTGTTATTGTTTGCCCCATCTTTATGAAAAAGGATGAACATCAACAGCTCACAATAGGACTTTTCTATCCATTATTCCACAGCTCCTACTAGCACTGGTTAGAATGACTACTTCTTTGCCTTTTTTTTCAAAGGGTTATTTATTTATTTATTTATTTATTTCATTTATACCCCGCCTATCTGGTCAATTATGACCACTCTAGGCGGTTAGGAGGGTAGAGGAGGGCAAGCAGGTTGGTTTTTGGATAGTCACTAACATCACTACTGGGGCTTTTATAGAGTATCCTTACTTTCAATTTTCCATTTTGAGCACAAGAGAATCCAGTTTTAACAGTAACACAGGCAAATAACATGTCTTAAAGAGTGTGATATTTACATGTTTTCTGAAACACATTATCTTGCATTCAAATGTCTGGAGACAGTATTCAACACGTTAGCATGGACAATGCAAAACAATAACATCATGTGGTATGTACTAACGTCTTGTGTTAATCTGTCCCTAGAAACTAAATGTTGCTACCCCCCTGTGAGTTGCTAAGACACATGGACAAAATGAGACCACTGGCTTTCTCCCAGATCACAAGAATCTACAATGCTGTCTTGACACCAGTAAAACTGTTGGGATTAAAGAGTGATCAGCTGAAGAAGTGTATTTCGCTGCAGACAGAACTATACCTTAGGAGGCAATCAAAGAGTTCCCCCATCTTACATTTGTCTCGTAAAACTAATAAAGAACAGGGAGGGAGGGTCGAAACCTTGGAAAGAAGAATCAGCAGCACACAGGCAGAGGAAGTGTAACCCTTCCCTCCACTGGCCAATCGTTCCCTGCAACCTTCCCTGCAAAGCATTCCCCACAGCCGCCACCACAAAACATTTTTCCGCTTTCAAAACAAGAAACAAGTCCAAATGTTTGGGGAGACCTTTACTATTAACTGGAAAACACATGTTTGAGAAATCCACACTTGCTGGTATGACATGCAGATATGCGTTTAGGTTGGTCCCATTGGAAAAGACTCGAGGCCCACTGTGGCTTTGCCTTTTTGTTCTTCCCTTCAAAGCTCAGACTCCAGAGGGATGCTTAGGAACGACAGGTTACCCACCTGTAATTGTAGTTCTTCGAGTGGACCTCTGTGATTCACACCCTGGGTGATCTGCGCCTGCGCGGAGCCTCATTGGAAAGTTCTAGAGCTTCTGCGGTAGCAAAAAACACATTAGAATAAGGCGCCTCCCCCTTGTATAAGTACCTTGGCGCCAATGCTCCCCTTTCAGTTGTGTCAACCGCAGCTACATTAAGCAGAATGGCGTGACAGTGGGGAGGACGGGCGGGATGTGTGAATCACAGAGGTCCACTTGAAGAACTACAATTACAGGTGGGTAACCTGTCGTTCTTCTTTGTGGCCTCTGTGAATCACACCCTGGGTGACTAGTAAGCTGTCTTACCCGGAGGCAGGGTGTCACGCCAAGGTAGAGGCTAGAACAGCACGTCCAAAGGCCGCATCAGACTTCTGCCAGAGATCGTCTATAATGTCGGATGAAAGTGGACAGCTGTGCCCAGGTGGCAGAGGCGCAGACATCTGGAAGAGGTACGCCGCGTAGAGGTCGCCACTGCTCTGGTGGAGTGAGGGTGAATCACCTTCGGAACTGGTCTGCGTGCCAGCTGATACGTGAGGTGAATGGTTGAAGCGACCCATCTAGATATAGTTTGAGACGTCACCTGACGACCCTTAGTAGGTGGTTGGTGACTTATGAAAAGTCAAGGTGAACGCCTGAAAGGTTGCGTGCGTTGGACGTAAAAGGCAAGGGCTCGCCTAACGTCTAGAGTATGGAGGATTTTTTCTTGAGTTGTGGACGGTGACGGGAAGAAGGAAGGAAGGATAAATGGCTGAGAGAGATGGAATTGAGATACGACTTTAGGGAGGAAAGAAATATCCATAGATAGTTTCACTTTGTCCGGAAAAAACTGTAAATAAGGATAGTCGTAATGTAAGGCTGCTAAATCACTAGCTCGTCGAGCTGAGGTGATGGCAACGAGGAAAACTGTTTTAAAGGTAAGTAATCGTAAATCAGTTGAAGCTAAAGGTTCAAAAGGAGCTTTAGTAAGTTGTTGTAGTACCAGTGTTAATGACCATTGCGGGGAAGGTGGATGCGTATCTGGGTACATATGAGATAGACCTTTAAGAAAACGTTTTAATGTTGGATGCTTGAAGAAATCAGCTGCTGGAGAGTTAGGGGGCTGATAAGAAACTATGGCGGAGAGGTAAACTCTCAAGGAAGAGAGGGAAAGGCCGCTAGACTTGAGATGAAGCAAAAAACATAAAACAGTAGCAAGTGATGGGTTGATAGAAGGCAATGAAGAAGCTTTGGTGAAAGATTTGAATTTGTTCTGTTTGTATAGGTAGGCCTTCCTAGTGGAGGGCTTCTTTGCTTGACGGAGAACGTCCATTAGTGAGGCAGAATCCTCCACACTGCCAGGTGCAGAACAGGTAAGTCTGGGTGGAGTACCTGGGCGTTGTTCTGCGTGAGGAGGTGGGGCAGGCGAGGGAGGTGGTGAATGTCTGATGAGAGATTGTGAAGGACTGGAAACCACAGTTGTCTCTGCCACCAAGGAGCTATAATGATGGCATTGGGTTTGTCCTGTTGTAGGTGAACTACGACCTTGTGGTGGAGCGGGAACAGTGGAAAAAGGTAAGTGAGGGTCTTGGGCCATCGGCCAATGAATGCATCTCCTTGGGAGTGTTTGCCAATGCTGGCTCGGGAGCAGTATCGTTTGCACTTCCGATTCACATGGGAGGTGAAGAGATCTAGAGTTGGTTTGCCCCATCGTTCGCACAGGTGAAGAAAAACTGATTGGTCTAACTCCCACTCGTGAGCTTGAGAGTTCGTGCGGCTAAGTAGATCCGCCAAGTCATTGTCGTGGCCGGCAATGTGTAAAGCCGTGAGGCAGATATGATGTGCTAGGCAGTACTCCCAGAGGTCGACCGCTAAATAGAGGAGACTTGGAGAGTGGGTGCCACCTTGTTTCAGAATGTAGTACATTGCCGTGGTGTTGTCGGTGGCAATTTGTACCATCTTGCCAGTGAAGAGGTTTCTGAAAGCTTTGCAAGCTTTTATAACCGCTAATAGCTCCAATTCGTTGATGTGGAAAAAAATTTCTCTGGAAGACCACTTGGCGTGGATTTTGAGGGATTTGCAATGAGTTCCCCAGCCTGTGAGGCTGGCATCAGTGGTGACCTGTATTTGTGGTCGTGGTTGTCAGAACAGTCACCCGACGGATAGGTTGGGAGGAAAACGGCACCATTGAAGTTGAGAGGCGAGTTCTGGAGTGACTCTTAAAAGAGTGTGAGGAGGGTCCGTGAGCGGGTGGTCGAAGAGGGCGAGAAACCAAGACTGAAGATATCTCATCTTGAGACGTACATGCTGCACTACTGAAGTCATAGAGGCCATGGTGCCTAGTACACGTTGTACAGTTAAGGCGGGTACCATAGCATGAGGGGTGAAAACTCGAAGTAAGGTGATTAAATTTTGTCTTTTGTCTGGCGCGAGCTTGTGTGGAGTCTATGCGTGCGCCTATATAATGAATAATCTTTGTAGGTTTCAAATTTGATTTTTGTTCGTTGACAGCGAGACCGAGATTGCGAAGGAGGGTAAGGGTGAAGTGAGTGTCTTGTTGGGCCTTGCGACGGGAGTGAGCTACGAGGAGCCAATCGTCGATATATGGAAATATCAGAATTTTTTGCAATCTGAGGTAAGCAGCTACTGGTGCCATGCACTTGGTGAATACTCTTGGAGCTGTTGCAAGGCCGAAAGGAAGCCTTTTGAATTGGTAGGCTTGTGATCCTAGTTGAAATTGAAGGAATTTTCTGTGTGAAGGGTGTATGGAAATATGGAAGTATGTGTCTTTGAGATCTATGACAGTGAACCAGCCGTTTTTACGGAGTAAAGGGAGAACTGATTTGAGGGTAACCATACGGAATTTTGTGGTAATGATGTATTTGTTTAACTCTCGTAGGTCTAAGATAGGGCGAAGACCTCCGTCCTTTTTGGGCACGGTGCAATAGCGAGAGAAAAACCCTTTGTTGTGAGATGGGTTGTATGGCATCTCTGAGGAGTAAATTTCTTATTTCCTCTTGCATGGTTGGCGATGGTGGAGTGATGACGTGTGTTGCCGGAGGAAGTTGGAACAAATGGATGCGGTAGCCGTCGAGGATGATGGACAGTACCCAGGCATCTGTAGTGATGGATTCCCAGACAGGTAGGTGTTTCCAGAGGGCAGGGTGGGTGGAGTGGTGTGCAATCTCAGTCATCGGAGCGTCAAACGTGATGTTTGGATTTGCAGTCGTTGCGCCTAGTAATGGGCTGTTGACGGGGTTTATTTCTTTGATTTCTGAAATAGGGTGTATAAGATGTTTGTTTTGGAGGATCACGTTGGAATTTTTGATAGGAGTTGTACTGTCGTCTCCACTGATTTTGTTGGGGGTGTTGTTGGTAAGATGGATAAACTCCCCAACATCTAGCTACTGATCTTTTCTTTTGCACGTTTTCCAAAATATCATCGGTTTCAGCATTAAAGAGGCCTGCCCCATCGAATGGAAGGTCTTCGATACGTGCGCGGGCATCCTCAGCCAGGCCAGCTGTCCTTAGCCAAGAGAAACGTTGTAAGGCTACTGAAGTGGCCATTGACTTTGCTGTGGCGTCTACCGTGTGCCTAGCAGAAAGCATCTGTTGTTTAGCAACGGAAAGACCTTCTTGTTGAAAGGTTTGGACGAGTACCTTTTTATCTTCTGGTAAAGATTCGACAAAGGTTGACATATTGTCCCAAAGGAAACGTTGATATGCACCCATGGCCCCCTGATAGTTAGCGACACACATGGTGAATGCTGCTGATGAATAAAGTCATCTTCCCATTGAGTCAATCCTTCTACTGTCTTTATTTGGTGGTATGAGGGTCTGTCGATGTCGAGATCTGGATTGTGAGGCTTCGACAAAAATAGAGTTTGGAGCTGGCTGTTTTTGAAGGAATAACACTCCAGGATCATGGACTCTGTAGAGGTTATTGATTCGTTTAGACATGGTATGGGAAGAGGCTGGTTTTGTCCAGGATCGTTGAGCGGTGCTGAGTAGAGATGGGAGCATTGAGATGTGTATTGGAGTAGTTGTATCTTTAGAGATTGGGTCGTATAGATGATCGGCCGGTTCTGTCTAAGGGCGGTGGATTTGGAGATCGAGAGACATAGCCATACGGATCATAAGTTGGGCGTAAGTTTGGAAGTCTTCTGCCGGCGATGGTAGGTCGGTATCGACAAGATCGGATTCCAGTGAGGTAAGTAATACTGACGGTGTTTGAGGTCTGGATCTGTGATCGGAATAATCAGGGTTGCGTCAGGAGTCAACAGATTGTCGACCGACTTCGGTGTCGATAGGTTGAGTGTCATAGTATTGACATTTGTGACTCAATGTCGATGGAGGTGGCATGTCCATGGGCATTTGTTGGTGTCAAGGATTTTTGATATTGAGAGATGTCATCCGAGTGTCCATGGATGTTGTTTGATATGGTTGAACGTCAGTGTCGAACTCAGGGTCATAGTGATGACGAGTTCGATGGCTTGGTTCTATCGGGCAACGGAAATCATGCGTCGATAGAGGGACAGAACGAGTGTCCATGGACCAGGATGGATATCGAGGATCATCGATATCAGAGTCTGTGTCTCGGTGATGTCGAAACGGAAGTTGTTGACGAGTTGGTAAAGCAGTGGAGTATATAGACACTGGAGATGCCGAGCGAGAGGAATGATTTCCCTCATCTGGATTAGTAGGAAAATATCGGGAGGCTGGAGCTGTAAAAGCCTCGCGTGTAGAAGAAAGTTGCTTGACCGTCCTGGGTCTTTTAGGTGCCAGGTAGGGAGCAGGTTGGAGTTGATGTGGGTCATGGTGATATGGCCATTTCGACACCAATGGCTTTCAAGATCAAGGCTCGCCGTGGGAAGGTACGACCGAACTGGATAGAGCAATTGGCTGATTTGCGGTTGCCGTTCAAGCACTGGTCGGGGCAAATGGCAACCCGGTGAGAGTGCTGAACGCGGGTCTGAACCACGCGTGATAGAATAGACGACTCCAGGGACTGTTGGGGCTGATGTCTCTGAGGAGGTCACGGTGGACGATCAGATGTCATCGAATAAGGTATGGTCTCTAGTTGTTGTTCGGAGTCGACCCTGTCGGGTGAAGCAACTACGGAAGGGTTGCTCGAAAAAACAGAGTGTTGAGGACTGGGAGGAGAAGATGTTAATCAATCAACTCTGTCATCCCATTCCAGTGATTGAGAGCAGGGTTGATGAGAGGGGATTGCGTCATCATCAGAAGGCGAACCAATAGAGATTGATTCGCAGGTTTGTTGAGGCTGCTGAGAAATGACTGCAGATTTAGATTTATGTTGTTTAGGTCTTTTAGGTGAATAAGGCTCCGGAACCAAAGAGACTTCGGTAGACATTTGACGTTTAGTGGAGGGCTTTGATATTGAGGATTTCGGTATCGAGCGCTTCGATTTATGGATTTTGGAAGTTTTAGACAAAGTGGACGGAGCATCCGAGGGGGATGGTGTGGTCGATGGACGTTGTTTTGAGGCTTCAGAAAGAGCCTTTTCCATCGCTTTGGTTTGTGAGGTGGCCTTACAAGGAGGTTCGGCCATTTTGGTTGGTTGAAGGGATTGTTCCCAAAGACGGAGTTTTAATCTGGATAAGCGAGAACGGAGGACTCCGCGCTTGAAGTTCTTACAATGCTGGCAGGACGACATCTGGTGTGCCTCTCCCAAGCAAAAAAAGATACCATCGGAGAGTGGTATTTTGTTATCACAGACCACGCAGTGTTTAAACAGGCCCAAAGGGGCCATGAATAGGAGAAAATAATTTGAGGGGAAAAAGCGATGATTGGGGGGGGGGGGGTTGCTCCGGCCAGAGGCCGAGCAAGGTAAAAAGGAAAAAATATCTCTGATGATAATAAATTTTATCTATTCTAATAGTTAAAGGAAAAAAAGATTGAAACAGGAAGGAATCAAGAATAAACTCTCTTTCTCTTTTACTCACAGAAGCAGAACCAGGAGACTCTCAACGCAGCGGTTGAAAGAAACTGAAAGGGGAGCCTTGGCGCCAAGGTACTTATATGAGGGGGAGGGGCCTTATTCTAATGTGTTTTTTGCTACCGCAGAAGCTCTAGAACTTTCCGATGAGGCTCTGCGCAGGTGTGGATCACCCAGGGTGTGATTCACAGAGGCCACGAAGAAGAACTATGATTAATATTAAATTTGTACACAAAACCTCTTAAACTCTGAATTTTTAAGTTGTGTAATCATCTTTGGAAATCAGAAGCCTGAACCATCATTAACTCACTATCACTTATGTCAAAATTTTCATCTATCAATCAGAATATGATTAGATCCCCATAACTGTCATTTCCAAGACATCTAAAATAATCTTCAGCTGTTCATGCCCTAAATCAGCCATTCTCAATGGGGGCCATATGGCCCCCTGGGGGGCCCTGCCACATTTGAAGGGGGCCACAGATTGAAAAATGTGAGCAGTTTCTGAAAGATATTTGTTCATGTTGTATCCTTGTTTGACAGGGGGGCCTGGAACCTGAAAAGAGCTCCTAAAAGGGCCAGGGCCAAAAAAAAAAAAAAAAAGCTTGAGAATAGTTGACCTAAATGAACTTAGGCAAGTCTACTCAGAAGTTTAATCTCCCTGTATTCAAGAGGGACTGCTTCCAAGCATGTGCCCTTTACTATTACAAAGCAGCTAAACAAGTTTTCTACTGAAAAATAAAAGACAGTGTAGCTATCCTTCCCATCCATCTTTCCATACATATTATTGTCCTCATTCTGGGAATGAGAACTCTTCTGTCTGAAGTTTTACCAAATATCTTGGATGTAATTACAACTGAGCTGGGTGATTTTAAAGCTTAATTTTTTGCTACAGGTTGCATCGTCTTGATCTTATTGAATGCTGGTTCCCACTAACTACACCTTGTTTGTTTGTTTGCTTGTTTGCTTATTTATAACATATTTTTACCCTTAAAAACGAACCGAAAAAGGATTTATCTCTGGTCACCTGTTCTCTGCAGCATCCACTATTAAACATGGATTCTGTGTCTGTGCACACTCTTAAGGATACTCTTATGTGTCCCCAAAGGACCTGCAGTCATGAATGCATGGCCACCTTATTTCCTAGCCTCAGTCCTTGAAAAAAATATACATTTCCTCCTTGAATAATGCTGGGGTTAGGGGGGGGCTGGACCCCCACCTAATTTAAAATCCATGTATAACTCTTATGCCCCCCAAAACATAACTACAAAGCATAAACAGTTCTCTCTCTCTCACACACACACACACACACACACACACCTCCCCCAACTCACATCAGCCTCTTGGCATGCCCCTGTACCCTCTTCGAACGCCATGCCTTGTGGAGCTGCCATAGCAGGTGAAGGTGCCGGCCAGGCTGCCGCCAGCAGATTGGGGGCCACTGCACTGGCAACAACAGGACCCCAGGTAAGCCCAAGACTCATCTTTCTAAGGCTACTTCCTGGAGATGGATAGCAGAACAGTATTTATTGGATTTTTAAATTGTATTTATTGGAATATTTATTTATTAGAAAAAACCCTGTGTATAATCAAAACTGTGCTGCTCAGATCCATGCAATTCAAGAGAGAAGTGTACCAGCAAACTATGCTTTTCAATCCAGCAATTCTATCTGCTTTTCACAAAGTATTTTTTGTATCTTTCTTATTCCTTTGTTTGTAGCCACTCTTCTACCGAAAACAAGTACTCGAAGCAATTTAAAGTCATTGTTTTTAAGGAAAGGCTGGCCCAAGAGATTCTATGAAGGCTAAATCATCCATCCCTCATCCCTAGGGCTACCAGTTTAAAAAGTTTTGTTGATCATCCAGGCACCCAAGTCCTGCCTTTGTATATCTTGTTGTTATGTGTTGTCAAGTCAGAATTGACTTACAGTGACCCTAACAGAACGTTCAAGGTTAAGTGTGATATTTAAGTGGTTTTACTCATTTCATCTCCCATAGTGAATTTCCATGGCTGAGCAGGGATTCAAACCAGCTCTCCTGTGTCCTAGTCCATCACTCTATCCACTACACCACACTAGGTATATCTGACATGACACCTAAAGCAAGCTGCTTCATTGTGCTGCTTGGCAAGGCAGGCTGTGTCTCAAAAGATTAGTGCAGTCATCTTCAAAACCACATGTTGCTTCTGGAATCAAGTCACTGGACATGGAGACTTGGGGTTCTGCAAACAGTTAGGAAATCCAGTTCTGAGAAATTCCATAACTCAACATTTTAAACAGCCCTTCTCTTTGCCAACCAATAGTTTTTAACAACATGGCTAAATGGATTCCTAGATGGTGCAGAAAATACCAGTCAGCCCATATTTTAAAGATGTCTTTAAACTATTGGTAAGGAAGCAAACATGGAGCTCTTACCTAAACATCTGGGTTTATGCACATTATGGGAGGGACAGTTAATTCCTCACAAGCAAAGGGATGCTTACATAGTGAATACGGCTGAGTTTGGGAGACTTAATTTGGAAGAACATACCACAGTGAAGGAAAAAATAGGAAACCATGTTACTAAAGACAGAAAAATCCAGGAAAATGCGTACATCTATGACTTTTGTAGATATTTATGTTCTCCTCTTTTAAATACTGAACATACCCTTAGCATTCTTGCCTATCCCACGGGCTAGTGCAGACATAAAGTCTAACTACGGTTTAAGGATTAGGCAGAGGTGTAAAATATCACTTCCTCCTCCTAAATTATGACTTAAGTGGGAATTCATGTGGTAGACAGGTAGAGCAGAAGGGGTAAAAAAATTTTAAAGCCTAATCCTAACCCCCATCCCTACGTTTGTAGGCATCCTTCAGTCTCAAGAGACTATGTTAACGTGCTCTGAATAGAGGTCTTGGAACAGCGTCTAGTGTGGCTGAGAAGGCCAATTCGAGAGTGACAATCCCTTCCACACTGAAGACAAATACAATCGTACAATCTGTCCCCTGTCCAGCTCCCTGATTTTCCTGGTTTCGGGGCTGCCTCTTTGCCTCGGCCTGCTGAACAAGTGTCTCTTCAAATTGGGAGAGGCCATGCTGCACCGCCTGCCTCCAGGCTGAACGCTCAGATGTCAACCTCCATCTTTTGAGGTCCATTCCTAAGGCCTTCAGATCCTGCTTGCAGATATCCTTTTATCGCAGCTGTGGTCTCCCTCTGGGGCGCTTTCCCTGCACTAATTCTCCATACAGGAGATCTTTTGGAATCTGACCATCAGCTATTCTCA
Source organism: Intellagama lesueurii (assembly GCA_037013535.1). Classification (NCBI taxonomy): domain Eukaryota; kingdom Metazoa; phylum Chordata; class Lepidosauria; order Squamata; family Agamidae; genus Intellagama; species Intellagama lesueurii. Next base: position 47,631,672 of record JBAJHW010000003.1, on the reverse strand, counting down.
CGACATGCCCAAGCCAACGTAGACGTCACTGTTTCAGTAATGTATACATGCTAAACATTCCAGCTCGTTCCTTTTTCCTGCCATGTGATGCCAAAAATGCGTCAGAGACAAAGCATATGGAACGTGTTCAGCTAACTCTCCTGCCATGCACAAAGGGTCCAGGTCTCACTGCAGTACAGGAGTGTACTCAGGACACAAGCTCTATAGACCTAGATATTGGTATATGCCGTCAGCTTTTTGTTAAGCCATACTCTCTTTGTGAGTCTAGAGCAGAGGTCCCCAACCCCCGGTCGGTGGCCCGGTGCCAGTCGGTGGCCTGGGCCGGACCGGGCCGCCGAGACAGACCTCCCGCCCCCCCACACGCACTCACCCCCATGCTGCCCGTTTGCACCTGCGCGCGCGCTCCAGCACACCCATGCGAGCGCCGCGCTGCCATTTGCGCATGCGCACGGACGGACGGGCGCCCGTGCGAGAGAGCGCGCACGCTTGTTCATGCATGTGCGTGAGCACAGGTGATGCCCCGCCTTCCCCAGCCGGTCCCCGGACCGAAAAAGGTTGGGGAACACTGGTCTAGAGAACCTGGTAGCTGCTTCGCCAATGCATTTATCCAGCTCGACATCTAGAGAGAGTCAGAGATCGTTGAGCCAAGGGTACAGATTTAGCCACTAAGTATATACCACCACAGGCCTTTTGTAAAATGCCAGACCACAGTTCAAACACTATCTTCCAATTTTCATTTGGAAACATCTGAAGAAGTTACATATGAACAAAACACCATGTATAATCTAGAGCTTGGAAACTTATTTTTTGGAATTATCACTCTCAGAACTCCTCAACCAGAATTGCCTGCTGACTGTGATATTCTGGAAGTTGTAATTAAAAAACAAAAAACTTATAGATCACTTTACTACTGAACTACTCCCCTTCCAAATAAATACATATCATACCATACTACATTGTTAAGGAAAGAATGATGAATATTCAGAATCACGCAGCCCTCTTTATTGGAACCAACAATAATATTGAGAGTCAGCATCCTATGGAGCCTGTTGATGGACTTAAGACTGGGGAAACCCAGTCTAGATCCTTGCACAACCAAAAACAACAACAACAACAAACAAACAAAAAATAAAAAAACAATCATAACAAAAGACTGAAGCTGCTAAATCAGACCAAAGACTTCTCCAGCCTGGCATTATACTCAGAAAATGGCCAACCAGTTGCCTATAGGCAGCTCAACAGTTACACAAAGTGACCTTGAGCTAGTTTTATAATAGCAGTTTTGACTACCCTGTTTCCCCTAAAATAAGACCTAATCTGAAAATAAGCCCTAGTATGATTTTTCAGGATGCTCGTAATATAAGCCCTACCCCAAAAATAAGCCCTAGTTAAGTGAAACCCCGCCCTCCACCATCGTGCAGCAACCAGATGACATAACTGTATTTGAATAAATGTAGATTGTTGTACATGAAAAAATAAAACCTCCCCTGAAAATAAGCCCTAATGCATTTTTGGAGCAAAAATTAATATAAGACCCTGTCTTATTTTCAGGGAAACATGGTAGTAAAAATTCACATGGGGGTTGCAGTATGTTAATATTGTAAGTACCAGCTTTTCAACACATTGGCTGAAATCCTGTTGCTTAGTATGATGCATGTAGAGTAGACCGACTGAATCAGTAGTTTGGTGAGTCAAATCCTTTGTAAGTTCCATTGATTCAATAGGCCTACTCCAGTTGCAATTTATTATGTTAAGAAACAGAATTTCAGCCACTGTATCAGAACATTAACTTAATTTCCAAAAACTGTGCAGTAGCTTATTATGTGGAATGCCCAGACCAGAGAGGCCTATCTGGTGCCTATACAGTAGTGCTCCCAGCACCAGATGGAGACCTTTTTATCCTCCCATATATTCTAATTTTAAAATTTCTGAGTACCTTCAGCTCTTCAATTTTTAGCACTTGCAGCTGCTAGTTCTACTTATATTTAGTCTTATGCTGTTCTTGTTTTTCTGCTTCTGATCCTATAGTTGTTATCAATGGCTACTTACAGTTTTGAATAAGTGTATTATCTATAAGATATAGAGAGTATACATACATACACACACATACACACATTCTATGTAGATAGATTCAATCCTCCAGTGTCTAAAAGGCGGACTGATTCAGTATTTCTGTATGCACTCAAAGGATCATTTCCAAGATAATATGAGCCCAAAGCATTAAATCAAAAGAAATACACAGAATTACTTTGTTACACTGCATTTCAAATTACATTTAAGTCAATGTTTGCATTAGTCCTTGAAACTAGGATAGATAGTCTCAGTGTACACATATTGAAACATCAGAATCTACCTCTTCACTTTGGATGCAACAATTGCCACTCCCTTCTGACACCAGGCTAAGTAACTCAGAAACAAAAGTACTGATTAAATCAATGTCGTTTCCTGTAGCCTTCTAACTTTACAAGCCATGTGTTGGGTGGACTGGATCTTGATTAACTCAGAGAACTGATAAGATTCTAATTAGAGATTAATTTAATAGTTTCACACACAATCTCAGATTTTTTTTGTCTACATCAGAAAGACACTCAATGATTGCTTCAGAAGCTCTATCATATTTTGAGATTATGTCTAGTGTCTGGATTTCTTTGTCTGATTCCCAGATTTTGTTTTATTTTGTTATTTATTATTTATTTTGCCTGTATATAACACAAAGATTTCTCACTCATTTATTTCATGCTACTCCATGATAGTGTAAATGTCACTTCAACCCATTCTATGGCTTTGCAATATCAAAAAATATACCAGAATAGGCTAGCTGCTCCAATGCTGGCACAGCATCAAGAAGGGGGGGAAAATGCTTTGCTTCATAAATATTGTTTTATTCTTCTAGGCACATATTGTAAGCACATTAATCAGTTAATTAAAATAATAAATCAATGCAAACCCCCAAGATTAATTTCTTATATTTCTTGGAACTAAGTTGAAGCCCTAATTTAAACAAAAGTCAGTCTGCTCTACCTGATACAAAGGTTGCCTGCTTTGTACTTTAGTCTGCAAGCACATCCTGACTTCATACATTTCACTCTTCCTTCTTCTTCCATGAAGGCTGGCAACCAAGAGATTATTTTGTGGCATCTGATGGCCTCCTCAAAAAAAAAAAAAAAAGACTCGAGGGGAGGCTACCACCCTCCCAAATTCCTGCCTGTTGGAAGAAGAGTGCATAAAAATGACTCTCCTTATGTAATTTCTAGCACTCGAAATTCCAGCAAACAACCTTGAACATGCCAGTTTCATATAATTTATGAAGCTCTGCAGTGTCAGACCTGGTTACAGCTTGGATGAGAGTCCACTAGATAATAACAGGAGATCTCCAAACAGTGGCTCTCTTGCCTAAACCCTGTAGAGCTACTAGCAGTCAAAGTTGATGATATGGTCCAATGATCTGACTCAGTATAAGGCCGTTTCCTAAGTTCTTCAACAGAATCGTGCTCCAAGCAGCCCACAAAACATTCATATACAAGGGAGACAGGACTCAGGAGTATGATTTAAACAGGGAAGAAGCACATGGGGCAAGCCTTCCCTACTTATGATAATCTCTGTTTAAATTGCATACATCCCTCTCCTACCCATCTGATGGAGGGGATAGGATACCCAAAGCAATCTTAATCATGCAAAGACTGCATGCTCAGAATGGGGAAGGTAAAGGTAAAGGTTCCCCTTGACATTTAGTCCAGTCGTGTCCGACTCTAGGGGGTGGTGCTCATCCCCGTTTCCAAGCCGTAGAGCCAGTGTTTGTCCGAAGACAGTTTCCGTGGTCACGTGGCCAGCACGACTAGACACGGAACGCCGTTACCTTCCCACCGAGGTGGTACCTATTTATCTACTTGCATTTGCATGCTTTCGAACTGCTAGGTTGGCAGGATGGGGAAGAATGGGTTCAAATGAGCAATGGTATTAAGGAGTGCCCACATACACCATACACATGCACACACACACATACATGCAGGTGCTGCTCACAGCCCACCACCCAGATCCATATGTAAACTTCACTGAGAAAAACAACAACAGCAACAGCAACAAATATATTGCTTGAAAACCACTGGCAGGTGTTAATTTGTTAGCATGCTTATTTCCTTAGCCCACATTTTAATCACTTCCCATTTCCCTGAAAATAGCAGGAAGAATCTGGTAAAAGCTAGTTATTATGAGTCAACTGACAAGAACTAGGTTTTCCCTCGTGTAATGAATGAATGGATAAACACATGAGCATTGAATCAAGGCTCACATTGCATCAGGGTTCACACAAAGGCAGGCAGCCCACCTGAAGCATGGGGGAGTAACAACAATTATATCAGAAGCAGCATTTGATTTGCCAGGCTGCACATTTGTCATCTCAGTTCTGAAACGAGGAAGAAGCCAAGCTCACGCCATTGCTGAAGAATGCAGTAAGATCTCCATTTTTACATTACTTCCATGTAAATGTGCTTAGAAAATACATTTGTTGTGTTTATATGAAGTGTATGTACTCAGTTGTGATAAAGATGTTTGTTCATTTTGCCCAGCCATGAAACACGGAAGTGTTTCCAAACACATGATTCTCCTTATGTATTTTCTTCCACAAGCCAGCATTGCACGTGAATACTGTGAATTTCATATAAGTAGTGTATACCCAAAAATAGGTGCTGACCACACATATAAAAGCCAAGGGTCTTACATTTTATTCATATGGAAACTGTTGTATTAGGCACAGAATAATGCTATGTACACAAAGAACATTACATACACATTAGAAGCATATGTATCCCTCAGATTATAAGATTCTTCTCTGTCTTGAAAAAATATATAACAAGACTGGGATAAAGAAGAAAAGAATTAACCTTAACTGTATTATCAGTTAGCCTCAGGTTGCATCTCAACTCAGCACCAAAATCTCAGAATGCTTGTGGTTTCCAAGATCTCTCTGCTCAGTCCACTAGAACATACTGTCTTTCCAACATGCCTAATGAAGCATAAAACAAGAATACTATGTTAGGTGAGATGCTTCTGTACCTCTGTCCATTCTATGTACAGGGGGGGGGGGAGGAGAAAAATGAATATCTCATGTACTCAGGATCTATGTATATGTGTATAAGAACTTACAAACAGGCATGTCTGGAGCAAACAGCAGACAAGCAAGAGAATTTGTGGCCTATGCATTTTTGATAAGTTTCACAGCACATGAATATTCCAAAAAGGATAACAATGTTTTGTGGCTGGAGTGTCCACAAGACAGGAACTATGTTGATGGAATGAACTGGGAGGGGGGGGGGGGAGAGAGAGAGATACCAACACTCTTTTAACCCAACTGCACAAAATACTGCCCAGAGAAATGCAGCTTACCAGAGGAGTTCCTGAGAAAAACTTGGCAAGTGGCCATCAGTATGATTCACACAAGTTTAAAAATGAAGATTAAATACACAGTTTAGCATCTCTTTACCCCCCCCCTCAGCAGCAGAAGCCACCAAATGGAAGGCACATCTGGTTGCCCTGCTGTTTGCCCACTTCCTCCTGGGATGGTAGCTACCCCCTGCGCAGCACCTGAAGGCACACAGGGCCTACTCAGCACAGGCTGGTCTACAACTAGCGGCATGAAAGGGAACGGAGCACTTGTTCTGGGCCTTGAGTCAGTCTTGTGGATTAGTCAGTCTTGTTGTTCCTGTAGTTGTTGTTGTTTTTTAAATTAAGATCTAATTACATCAACACCTCTGAAAGAGACAAATATCACAAAACCTTGAACGGGTATTTCCTTTTGTCCCACAGCTACCACCTGAATACAAGATAATAACAGCAACCTGGAGCCCTTTCTAAAAATGAACTCTCGCTCTTCATACACTGCAGTTTATGACCTTACTAGCTGTGATTTACTACTCGCTGTGTCCCCCTGCCCCCCCCACCCAGAGTTAGAGGTCCCATCACCCCATTCTTCTTTTCCTCTTAACACTCCTTGGCAGCGTTTATTTTCAGTCAGCTACCAAGGGGCCAATTAACGCTTCACTGTTGTTGAGCTCTGTGATTTACCTAATAGGAACTAGATTGGAATTAAATAGGGGACCAAACAGCCATGAGTAGGTATGAACATTATGGGCTGCATTCAAACAGGTGGGGATCCTTGATGCAAAGCAGTAAGCGTGAAGAACCAACTGACTGCAAGCGAGCAAGCTTTAAATGCAACAAGTTTTTTAGTAAAAGGTTTTGCATGTGTTTAGCTAAACTTAAAACAAAGCAAAACAAAAAATAAAGCCTCTGCAACCAGATGCTTTCACACAAATGAAACAGTCGCAAATCAAAATAATAAAGTCTACAATGAATCCACCTTTATGGCGCACAAATTTCGCAAACATGTGGAATACATAAGTGAAATTTGCTTCCACGTGGTCCAGAAATGAGAGAAAACAACAGCCATGGAACATATCATAAAGTTAAAAACGTAGAAACTTACAACACATCAATCTTGCATATAGCTAAAATGTTACTGGTTTTTCACAAAAATTCTGGCAACAGCACAACCCACTCATTCCTGACAACAGAATTCACTGCTTCAATACTTCAAAATCAAAAATCTCACTTTGAATCTTAGCCTACACAGATTTAGCATTAGCCTATTACCTACTGTCAGGATGTTTATAAAATCAACACTCTGAAAGTCCATTATCAATATCCTACTCCATCTTCTGTATCCCATTTCACTTTTTCCCTACCCCACAACCATGAGAACCGAGACCCAAATACTGCACTCCATGTCTAAAGAAATACAATATATGTGCATATACCGTGTTTCCCCGAAAATAAGACAGGGTCTTATTTTCCAAAAACCGCATTAGGGCGTATTTTCAGAGGATGTTTTATTTTACAGTCATGTCATCTTCTGGTTGCTGCACAATGGTGGAGGGCAGGGTTTCACTTAACTGGGGCTTATTTTTGGGGTAGGGCTTATATTACGAGCATGCTGAAAAATCATACTAGGGCTTATTTTCAGGTTAGGTCTTATTTTCGGGGAAACAGGGTACAATATATGTACTATTTACAATATATATTAATATGCAGATTTTTAAAAGGACACCAACAGGAACATGGATAATGCAGGTTTGTAGAAGCAGATGAGTAGTAATTGGTTCACTTGGTTCACTTGTATCATGGTTGCACTTGATACAATCATTTTTGCTTTCAAAAAGATGTAAGTGTGGCTGTGAAAACAATCCATGCCTAGGGTGACTGCAGGGAGGAAGATATGGAGAGGATGTAGCCTTACTCCAGACTTCCTGATCTGTTGCTTCATTCCAACTGCTGCTCTTCCTGACCCCCTCATCTCCCAACTGCCCCCCCCCACTGATGTAAGTCCAGTTTTGTAAAAACGGCTGACCATGTCAAATTAGACTAGGTTTTCATAATCAACCCATAACTTGTGCTAAACTACAAAAAATGGAAATAGAATTCTTTGCTCCCACATCAGTTAGCTAACTCCCTGGTGTAAACCCGTTACCCAAGGTACTAGTGACATCTCCATCCCATTCATAAGCACCTGTATTCACCACTATCGGCAGGACGTTCCCCTTCTGCTTTAGATATCATTTTGAGGGATAAGGGCATGGTTGATGACTAGGGCATGCAGCGCACCGCTGAAATTCTGGTGTGAGGTTCCACCCAATCCTAATTTGATCCCAATCCCTGAGTTGTCCCTCCCCACGTTAAGGTGCCCCAGTAAATAAATACATCAAATTCTGTTGTTGTTGTTTAGTCGTTAAGTCGTGTCCGACTCTTCGTGACCCCATGGACCAGAGCACGGAAATTCTGTACCACATAGCAAATAGTACTACTTTTCAAAGAGGTGGCTATGTTACAGTCTGTTTCAGTATGTATAACAAAAACAAACAGGACAAGAATAAAAACAGAAATATTATGACACCTTAAAGATGAACATGTTTATTTCAGTCTAAGGTTTTGTGAATTATAACCCACTTCCTCAGACACACCCACAACAGATCCTAGCTTCCCACAACAAACCAGAAGCGCACAGAATTCAGACGGCTATACCTTTAATTACAGTGTGCCACAATAACCATACAATGCCCCTATGTTATCTTGCTGGGATACTGAAGATACAATTAGGCACTTTATAGAGTAAAACATTTTACATTTTTGTAAAGCGTTTAGTATTTGTACTAAATCCTACCATCATGATACGACAGAAACAGGAAATAAACTAGTCTGGAATTAGTATAGATACCACTTTCATATCTACTAGAAGTGGACAGGAAATAAGCTAGTCTAGAATTAGTAGAACCACTACACTTCTGCCATATATATGTTTGGTACTGAGAAAGAAGTGTGTTATGTACAGTAATTCTTTGTACTATACATTTTCTCATGTTTCTGACAGTTCACTCTGATGTACACTGTGAGCAGTGCTAGATGCATGAAATAAAACCAGAGTATTTATTTGATTTTATTATCAGTATGAGAAAGCGTACAGGATAACAAATGGAAGCTGTCAATTTTGCATCGATACATAGAAATGTTATGAGCATCACTACACTGTTCATAAGAGGCAAGGTTTGGGTATCGCTTCGTCTTTACTAGGTTATGCACACACCTCCTTCCTTGTCTACTGAAATCTTCATTCATGCTTCAATCTTCACTCACTCAGAACTCTTTCTTATTAGTCTTGTCTACCCAATTCCATCTGCTAAATATATCTACCTCCCTTTTCAACAAACAGCAAAGCAGACACATGACCGTCATTCTCAACAACTGCCAAAGCCTTGTGTTTTTTATTCCAGAATTTACCTTGCAGTAAGAGCTTCCATGGGTTTGTCTGAGCCTCAATTTTAGAGTCACCCAGTCATGTTTTATACATATTTGCATTGTTTATCATACGGTCATTTCACTGTACATATGCAATTGTACCTACACAGCCTTTCCCTATACAATCAACTTCCCACTATGTGTATATATGCAATTTAATTTAAAACATAAAGTATTTTTAACTCTACATACATAAATTTACAACTCTTTTTGTTCCTGCACCCAGGTAGGAAAAGTGTTGCCTGCAAAAGCCTTCTGCAGTGTAAGGAAAGCCATTCTTTTTCTTTTTCTATTGTTGACATTCTTCCACAAAATGATGCACAAACTAGGGTCCCTCCTTTTTTTTACTCTGACTTGCCTCACTAGGAGAAAGGCTGCCTTTTCCCTTGTCCTATTTACCACCTTAATCACATTATAAAGTTACATAAAATACATGGGCAGCAGCTAACAATAAGAATAATGCTATCTTAGCAAAGAAAGTTTGGGTGGAGAAGAAGATTGAGGGGGTGATGGACAGAATCCTGTTCTTGCACTTTCCAGAGGCAAAAGAAGCCTCCATTTTCCTTGACTGAAAAGGGTCTCAGACTAATTTTGTCTCCCTCTCCCTCTTCTCCATTCTGCTTAGATTCTTTAACATACATGATGCTTCTCTGCAAGGCCCTGCCTAAGAAAACACTGGTCTTTCTCTCTTTCTTCTACTTATAATAGCTGGCATATGGCTCAGGTTGTGTTGGGGGGGTCATTAGGCTGATGAACATCAGTGTTGTTCAAGACTTTTTATAGATTTCTACATTCTATATTTGTCCCAAAGCAATACACTCTAGTTATTGTGTGTCATCAAAGCTAAAAGACACATAGAATTCACCTCTAGCGTCTTTTGAAATCCTACCAATATTTCAAAGTGGAACAAAAATCCACAAGAAGAAGTAAGAGTGATATCATCATCATGTTCTTTAAGGAGTGGCAATACCAAAACCAGCCCTTCTCTCTTTTTTGCTCTTTTAACATTATCCCACTAGCAGCTAGGTTACTTTCACAAAAGCAATAGGAATGAACAAACAGCTGTCTCATACTGTTGCCCTCACACTCTTCCAGCTATTTGCTGAACAAAAAATGGCATCATGCTCTAAATAAATTTTGTTTACTCTCTCAAATCCATAATTCAATTCCTCCCCTCCCCCCCAAACCCCAGCCTTTTTTCAAAATATACAGATTTATTTGGATGTCTCCCTTAGATGCAGAAAACACAAGATCTGAACAGAACAATGACAAAAGATTCATGGTCTCCTTCCTGGCCTCTTGCTATTCTTTCTTTTCTTTTTTTCAAAAAGCATAGGTACAATTAGAGAGGCGGGTAAAATAACACTATTTCTCCTCCCATTTCATTCTCAGTAGTAATCGCACAATAAATCTTGCAAAAAGCCACAACAGAAAAAGACAAGAAGCCAACAGGTGGGAGGGGGAGGGTTTCAAAAAATTAAAGCTTTGTGTTCATTTAAAGCTTTGTGTTCGTCGAGAACCGACACGGACTTGTGCTATGCTTCGTCGTTTGTTTTTTTTTTAAAATCTGAGAGAGCGAACGATTTTTCTGAAATACGAATTCAACAGAGAAGAAATCAAAACCCTGTTAACTTTGACCTTCTCAAAAAGTCATTTGGCTTTAAAAGGAAGGGGAGGGAAAATTTGGGCTTTGGGTGGTGTTTTGTTTTTTTCAACAATCTACTTAGATGGATGTCGGTCTTTTCCTCTTTTTTCCCCTTTTTCTTTTTACAACAGGGGAAACTGAGGCATGTGAGGCGGAGATCCACGCCCCTCCCGAATGGGAAAAGTTTCCACCTACCCCCAGTTGCTCTCTCTCTCCCGCCCGCCCCCCGCCTCCATCCTTCCACACACAGATCCCTGCCCCAACACTCCCACCAGTCACAGCCCTCGGACCCTGATGCATCTCAAAGCCCCTTGAAGAAGCAGCGGCGGCGGCGGCGGCGGCAGCAGCCAAGCTGGGCTGGGTCTTGTGTAAAAGAAGCCACATGCGCCCGGAGCCAACAAGGGCTGTTGCTCGCAATGCAATCACTGCGGCGGCTCGAGCCCGGCGGCGGCCCTTGTGCTCTCTTCCCAAGCTGTGAACTGAAGAGCAGCAAAACCGGGCGCAGAGCTGGGAGCTGCCTTGTAGCCGGAGAAGCCGCCGGCCTGAAGGCTGCCCCCCTAACTCTGCGCGCGGGGGCCCTCCTCCGCCCCACTGCCCGCGCGCCCAGCCTTTCTCCGCCAGCCAGCCCCCTTCCTCTCCACTCTTTTACCTCTCCTGGGCTTAAGCTAAAAGACGCGGCGAGAGGAAACAGGCGGACGGCGGGGACTGGAAAGGAGGGGAGGGGGGGCAGTGCCACTGTAACCGAAGAACAGCGTGAACCGAGAGCCGCCTCCACACATGCACGGACACACGGGTACAGAAAGCCAAGGAGAGCGTCGGAAGACCGCGCATTCCCGGGCTCCCTTGGACGCGACTCCGAAGTGGCCAGCCGAGCCCAGCCGAGCCGCTGGGGAGGGGGGCGGCTGAGGGAGGCAGTTCCAGACCGAGAGTCTCTCCTCCTTTCCCCCCCCCCCCGCCCGCCTGCCTGCCTGCCTGCCTGCGCGCCGCGGCTTGTCTCCCCTCCTCTCCTTGCCAAGCATGGAGCGCTCAAGGCTGCTGAGCAAATAAGCCCAGCTTGCGGTTGTGCTCCTGCTGCTGCTGTTGCTGCTGCTGCTGCTGCTTCCAGTCGCCACAGAAGGAAAAATTGTCGCCTCTCTCTTACCTTTTCTCTTTCCCTCTCTCAATCTTTCGCTTTTCTTTCTTTCTCTCTCCCTCTTTCTCTCCCTCTTTCTCTCTCTCTCTCTCTCTTTTTTAAATTGTGTGTTATGAGGAGAATTCCGCCAAGGCGAAAGGGGGGGAAAGTGAAGGGGAACAAAAAAAACACCCGCGACCCTTTCCCTGCAGTCCCCCGGCCTCCTGGTACCAAGACACTAGGACAACATCAAAGCAACTTAGGGGGAACACTTGAGGGGCCTATTGTCTGCTCCGGTCTACTCTGTGTTTGCTTCTGTCTCCCCCTCTCGCTGCCGGTAGACTTGGTATGGCCCAGGCATTCATGCCAAGTAGCTTTCACACATGGAAGCTTGTCTCAAGCAATTGCTGACAAGCCACAAACAAGACATTCTCCCTCCCTTCTCCCTCCTCCCTCCCCCTCCTCCTTTCTTCAGAATGCAAACTAAAACTCCACTGACAGGCAAGCGGGCTTGGCCTACCCGCTTTCTCTCTCTCCCCCCACCCACCCCCCACCCACCCCCCACCCCGCAAGCTCGGCTGACTGCTGTACTGGTGGAGTTAAGAGACAGGAAAAAGCCCAGGCTGGGTTGGGGGCAGGGAGAGAGAGCTGTCTGCTGTGTCCCAGTAAAATGGCAGAGAGAGAGAGAGAGACGGTGCACACAACACTGCAAAGCGTTTGCTTTCTTCAGATGCTCGGAAGGGGGGTGGGAGGCTTGAGAGATTAAAGAATGAGCAACTGGGGCGGGGAGTAGAAAGACGAATCAAACTGTTTTGCATCATATCTTAGGCATGGCGAGTGGTGAAATTTCGCTTTGTAATTTGCAAGTGGCTGAGATTTCTTATTTGTTACACACATCTAGTTCTTATATACTGTATATGTGTGTGTGTGTAGATATAGATATATTAAAGACTTTTAAAATCATAGGATATTCATCTCAGGGTTTCATTGTTTTAAGAATTTTCCCAGTATTCCTGAGATCCACCCCCTTCCTGTAGCATTTTGCCAGTGTACAAAGTGTTCCACTGCGGTTGTGACCTCGTTTACTTGTCCTCACAACAACTTGTGAGAGATGTGGGTGAAGAATGTTGAGCAAGAGTGGCTTCTTACATACACAATGAACTTGAGCCATGAGGAGGGACTCAAAGGATTATGTTATGTAGTGGGCAGCCCTACTACCTAAACTTCCCAAGCTTTGCTCCAAGGAGACAAAGTCATGGAGGTCACTCAAGGTCATCAAGAGTACTAATAACAGAACAAGAGCCAAATCTTCCGCATCCTTTAATATCTGTTTTTATTATCGATCACTCCAGAGTCCAGATGGAAGAGCCAGGGTGGTAGAATAGCCAGGGCCAGGATTTGAAATCTATATTAAGCCATGAAGTTCACTGGATGATTAGGGGGTAATCAACTGTTTCCTACTTTAACCCACCTAACCTGGGGGGGGAGAAGAGAGTTTTGCTGTGTTTTCTCTTTCCTTGGAGAAAATCTGGGATAAAAGAAAAGGATTCATGAAGGTCACTGGGAGGAAAGAGATTTCAATTACAACTTTGACCTTTGGTCAAATTGAGTTCTGTGGAGTTTGGGGGGAAATGTTGCTGTTTTGTGCTATCAAGCTGTTTCTGATTTATGGCAACTTTAATAGAGTTTTCAAGATACATGAGATGTTAAAGGAGTGGTTTACTATTGCCATCTCCTACTGAATTTCCATGGCAGAATGGGGATTTGAACCCAGGTCTCCTGAGTCTTAGTCCCACACTCCATGTTGCATTTCTTAAGAAATGCACAAATACTTTTGAAAAAAATTGAGGAACACAAATAATGTAGCATAGGATAAAGAATGAGGACATAATTGTTAGATACGCACAGAAAACATTTCCCTTTTACAGAACTTGGATAATTTACTTTTACAGTTGCCAGAATCCTCCAGCTAGCTTGGCCATTGTCAGGATTCTGGGAGATACAGTTCAAAAAAGTAACTTTTCCAGGCTTTGCCCCTTTCTCAAACAGCCATTGGCATCAACATGAAAGATTCTGCAGAGCACATTGGTAAAAATATTTGCTCATGTATACTTAGCAAGTAAGGTCCCCAGGCATTAAGGTTTGTGGTGATATTGCTAAGTGGATGTGGGTCTGGGGTGGGTCTGGCTGCACGACCACAACAGAATCTTGTGTGTGCCTTTTTAAGAGCCGCAATCGAAGAAAGATGGGATAACATATTAATTGGTTAAAAAGTAAACCCTGTCACATTCAGTGAGACTTATGCCTTAGGGCTGAGCTAAACATGATTGTGGAGATGTGTGAATATATTTCTGTGCTCTTTAAAGTTTTGCAGATAGCAGCTGCAGGGGTGGAGTTCACAGCTAATCCATGTCAGAACTGCTACACTGTGTAACCTTTTCCTCCTATCTCTTTTTCCTAGGAAAAGCCACCAGTTCACCACCACCACCCTACCACATACTACTTATTTCCTCCATCAGGAGAAAGAGAGTGACAGAATGATGAGAATGGCAGCTTGGGGTGAAATTTTTGTTTGAGAAAATAGTGCAAGCAGAAAGAATTGTCCTCCATCATGGGCTCAGCCCAGCTTGGAACTCCTATGGCTCTTATTTACTAATTACACCTCTCTAGGACCTCATCTAAATTTTAGATATCTTTAGGATTTACAGAGGAACAGCTCAACACTGGAGAGTTAGAACTTGATTCTCTTTGTCTCAGTCTGCATAGAGACAGTATATTATGAGACCAGGCTAAGATGATTTTGTTATGACCAGATCCTGTTGTTGTGAATAATATTTTTCCGCATTTATATAAGCTGTAATTGAATTGAAATTGACTTGGACTTTGGTATATGATTTTCAGATTGTTTCTGTCAGTATGTATTTACATAAATGTACACATACATTCTGGCTGCAGAGCCAGCATTTGGGAGTCCAATTCCCCACTGTATCTCATTGACAGGGGCTTGACTCGATGATCCATAGGGTCCCTTACAGTTCTACAATTCTAAGATTATTATTTATTTATTATTTATTATTTATTTATTTCATTTATACCCCGCCTATCTGGTCTTGCGACCACTCTAGGCGGCTTCCAAACAACATAAAACAACAGATAAAATCACAAAAGGTTATTATACATACCTGCAGCGGAAGATACTTAATGAATCTGACAAATTAGATTTTCATCCACAAAGACAAATGGGTTCCTAACATTTTTTGATTCAAGAGTTGTAACTAGGATGGCATTTGGTTCATATGAAATTGTCCTCAGGAAGTAGGGGGCATCCTGCTTCTTACTTCCAGAAAAAAGTAAGGGGAGGATACAGATATAATTATTGCATCAATGGTATGTAACACTATTGGTACAAACCTATGCTAATAAATCCACAAATGCAAAATGCTTGAGGAAATGTGAAACCCTAGGCCTCCCTTACAACTCCAGTACATCCCTCCCAAATTGCACATGGTGGAAGAGGATGACTGTCCGAGACAGACGGACAGGTAGTCAGACAGACAGATAGACAAGAACTTTTGAGCATGTTGAAATTATGAATGTATATGCCAAAATATCCTATAGATTCAGAACTAGGAAATGTTACTAAGAAAGTAAGTTTTCCAAACTCTAGAACAGAATATTTCTGCTCATATATGTAGTTAGTAGCTGGAATCTAGTTCATTGTGGTGTGATGTAAAGTTATGCTAGAGTAACTTTGCCAAGTGTTATAGTCAGACAAAGCAGATTGTGCAGTTCCATAATTAGTCATGTGGTTCCCATTACAACCAATTGCCCAGTGAGCCAGCAGAAGTGCTTTGTGAATAGCACTTCCACATTGGCATTATTGTAGCTACCACAGGTATAATGTTGAGTTATGGCAGAGTACCTAGGATTCCAGCCAGTGTCTGGTTGTGCTATTGTTTGCATTTTCTTGGGTTGTGCTCTAGTTTGCATTTTCTTGGGTCTTGGAATCCTGCATATCATTATTTCAGTAGTACAAAAGCTAAGTGAGGATGTTAGTGGTTGTGATGCACAGTATGGATTTGCAAGGATTCATTCTGTACTGAACATGAACCACATGACTGACTACGAAGATGCACAAGACAAAAAGACAAAGTTCCCCCTTGAAGAACATGCATTGTGCCCAGAGACACAGCTAAAAGTTCTGCTTCTTGGCCTGGCAAAAAGTTGAGAAGCCCCAGGAAATTCTGCACAAACACAAGCTGGCTTCATCCAAAGATATCAAAATGATTTTACAAAGGAGCAAACACTATTATCTTAGTTTCGTAGATGGGGAAACAGACAGTGATTAAGTACTTTGCCCAAGGCTACCTAAAGGAAGAGAAGAGAACTGGAGCCTCCTGACTCAATGTTGACTAAATTACTGAAACCACTAAACAATTCTACCTAAACCGATACTCATTCACAAAGGTAAAATTGTGCAAATCTGACTCTTTCAGTACAAACATTTTACCTGCACCACTTTTTGGCTTGGGGATTAGATAAGGATTCAGTCAAAGAGAAGAAAAACAACAAAGTAAGATATTTTTGCTTTTCGTTATGTGATGTATGAAAAATGGAACATAAACAGAATGTTGCAAAATTCCAGATGGCATGAAGGCTCAAATATAAGGAAAAACAGATCTAAAGAAACAATATGAAATGTGCAAGAAAAAGATGTCTGGATACAAAAAAATTAAGTATGGCCAATTAAAATTTGCTAGTAGTCTAGTTACTTGCATTTTACCACATTCACATTATGTTTTAATGTTTAAATATAATATTTAAATATAAATAGGGCCACCCAAATTACAAATACATACTGCATTACACATACAACTAATGAGTTTAGCCTCCTTTTCTAGTATGCTGATCTGGACTTACTTTCTGGAAATTATGGTCATACAAATTGCAAAGTTATTTATCTTTAATTTTTACCTAATGTCTGCTTTATAAGACCCATTTGAGCTATCAATTTTGTGACTTTACAGGATTGTTTCACTGTGTAATTTTAGGCCAGCATAATGGCCAGATCCTTCATTCTGGTAACCTGTGGAAAGGCAGGGAGAACCAGAAAGAGAAACAGCAGAAATATTCAGAGAAGCAGCAGGATTAGTCAGACTGAGTTCCAAAATCTGGGGATGTGTTTGTACAAGACCTGGAATGTCAGGAAACCTATCTTGCAAAACAACTTAGAAAAATATTCAAAATGAGCAAATAATATTGCTATGGTTATTAGCATTACTATCCAGAGGTCTCCAGGCACCAAGGAAAACAGATTCTGGATACAGAAATTATCACAAAGAATTATTTGTGCGCATGATGATTATTTGCATGCATGACACAGTAAGATTTAGAGAAATGATTTTGTCACACACCTTGTAGTTCTGATTCAGCAAAACAATGCATTCATTCCACTGACAGACAAATATTTAAGGGGATCCTTTCTTCGGCTAGCAGGCACATAATTAACTGAAATGAACTTAGTTTAAATACTAGGTCCCACCCTATTGCAGGGGAAGTGGTCTCTTGAAATGACTCATTTTCAGTCATGCTGGTTAAGGAGACTGAACTGTGAACCTTCCTTCCCAGAGCAGGGACCCAGCTTGGAGGGCATATTGAACCCTTTTTCCAGCCAAAACAGAAGAAGGCTATGTGACATTATTTCCTGCAGTTGGCAGGTGGTAGGATGAAACAATAAACATAGAAAGATCTGACATAGATATTGTAATTGTCTTCCCCCACTTGGAACCCTACAGACATATCATGCTGTGTTGTGCAAGGAGAGGGGAGTTACAGTCCTGTACATCTGCACTCATTGCACTCATTTCACACACTAGCAAGGTTATGCTCAAAATCCTACAAGGTAGGCTTCAGCAGTATGTGGACCGAGAACTCCCAGAAGTACAAGCTGGATTTCGTAGGGGCAGAGGAACTAGAGACCAAATTGCTAACATTGACCACCTTATCTATCTCCTGAGAAATCTATATGTGGGTCAGGAAGCAACAGTTAGAACTGGATATGGAACAACTGATTGGTTCAAAATTGGGAAAGGAGTACGACAAGGCTGTATATTGTCTCCCTGCTTATTTAACTTATATGCAGAATACATCATGCGAAAGGCAGGACTGGATGAATCCCAAGCCGGAATTAAGATTGCCGGAAGAAATATCAACAACCTCAGATAAGCAGATGATACCACTCTGATGGCAGAAAGTGAGGAGGAATTAAAGAACCTCGTAATGAGGGTGAAAGAGGAGAGCGCCAAAAATGGTCTGAAGCTCAAAATCAAAAAAAACTAAGATCATGGCCACTGGTCCCATCACCTCCTGGCAAACAGAAGGGGAAGATATGGAGGCAGTGACAGATTTTACTTTCTTGGGCTCCATGATCACTGCACATGGGGACAGCAGCCACGAAATTAAAAGACGCCTGCTTCTTGGGAGGAAAGCGATGATAAACCTAGACAGCATCTTAAAAAGCAGAGACATCACCTTGCCAACAAAGGTCCGCATAGTCAAAGCTATGGTTTTTCCAGTAGCGATGTATGGAAGTGAGAGCTGGACCATAAAGAAGGCTGACCACTGAAGAATTGATGCATTTCAATTGTGGTGCTGGAGGAGACTCTTGAGAGTCCCCTGGACTGCAAAGAGAACAAACCTATCCATTTTGAAGGAAATCAACCCTGAGTGCTCAGTGGAAGGACAGATCCTGAAGCTGAGGCTCCAATACTTTGGCCATCTCATGAGAAGAGAAGACTCCCTGGAAAAGACCCTGATGTTGGGAAAGTGTGAGGGCAAGAGGAGAAGGGGACGACAGAGGACGAGATGGTTGGACAGTGTCATCGAAGCTACCAACATGAATTTGACCAAACTCCAGGAGGCAGTGGAAGACAGGAGGGCCTGGCGTGCTCTGGTCCATGGGGTCACGAAGAGTCGGACATGACTTAACGACTAAACAACAACAACATCTGGAGGGCTCCAGGTTGCAAAAGACTGTACCTCCCTCAGCCAATGGGACAGCACTTTTACATCAGCTTCCAACTGAGCATATACCAGGCTTACAATGTGTCTATACTACATACAGTAGTTATAGCAATTTAACAGTACTGTAACTCTCATGGCAGTAGCCTGTGGAATCCTGGAATGTACAGTCTGGTGAACCACAGCACCAGAACTCTGTTGCATAGACTTCTTTGTACCTTACCTAACTGAAAATCCCTGGATTTTGTAAAATAGAGCTTTGTTGTGTCAATAGACATCTTGATACCAAGTGCAATCAGACAAGCATTTGTCACGCTGTTTGGTCCACTGCAGGCATGGGTTGGTTCATTCTTTTTCTGGCAATCACACAGTGTAATCACTGGAGTGAACCAAATAGTTCCCAGAGGATTCCTTCCCACACCTTTCTGAGCCCATGTTAGAAGCTTCGACTTTTTTGTTGCAGGTAGGATTGTTCTAGTTTTGTCCATTTCCAGCATGCAGGATCACTGGAAATGGACAAAAAGCAAGCCTTCTGGCTGCCAAGGTTCCTTCCAGTTTGAACTTTTGATACCACTTCAGGATATCATCAAATTTAATACTGCCTCTGCTCCTTGGCAGAGGGGCTGTTTTGTGGACTCAGCTGCTGACAGTTTCTCAATCAGCCCTTCCAAAAAGGCAAAGAAAATATTTTTTAAAAACGTAACAAGTGGTGCAGCACATCAGCAATGATTACTACAGTGTAAAAAATATTCATTTCCCTTCCCCTTCCACCGAGGAAATGAGAAAGTGTTCAATATGCTGGTATCCTGAAGTGGTACACTTATTAAACCACTTCTTGATATCAGAAATTAAAACTGGAAGGATCCGGACCAAATAGAGTCACTTGAGCTCCAATATACCATTTGGATGTGTGGATTGCACCAAATGGCATATTGCACCTTTACCAGCTCCCAAACAACCCTTTTTAGCCTGCTCTGCCACACTACCTCAATCATGGACATTTGCAAGATGTTTAGAAGACACTGGCTGAAATCCTGTTGCTTAGTGTAGTAAATCGCAACTACTGTATGGTGGGGATTTGGTGAGTGATGGACCTACTCTAGCTGTGACTTACCACACTAAGCAACAAGATTTCAGCCACTATCTTCAGTTTGTAGCTTCTGCATGTTTTCCCATTTCCCCCCTTTCCATTGTAAAAGTCTGCGGTCTTCATTTTGAAACTTTGAACACCAGAATCTGGTTTCTATATCTGTCCAGGATGATGCTGAGGACATTTCTGCTTCTCCCTTCCAGCTAACTCTGTAACACCTAGCCTTTTGAGGAGTCTTGTAGGACTTGGAAGGTAGCTTGTTTGAGGGATTAGAAACTTTTGCTTCTAAAAGAAAATAGCAATGCAAAAAGAACAGGAATGAAAAGGCTTTCCATATCGTTCACACACACACACACACACACACACATTCTGAACTCCTGTGGCATCAAAAATTCCCATCACTGAAAGAAAAATATTATAATAACAGAAGTGTCCAAAAAGCAAATACTGTACAGCCATGGTAGCCATGAAGAGAGAGCTCTAAATCTGTATTAGGCAATACTTCTATTTGATCAACCCAAGGAGCACAGATATGTGCCAGCTAAATTAATAATCAAACAGGACTCAATTAGTGATGAACTTGAAGAGTATAGTTCCAAGTCCCAGAAGAGTCACGTCACAAAAAAACACAGGAGACAGGACAGAAACTCCATGAATTCTGATTGTAATAAATATAATGAATCCATAATGGTGCCAATGCTATTAGGTATCTTTTTAGTTATATGAAAAAGACGTAATATTTTATGTCAGGCAAAAACAAAACAAAAATTAAAAAAAGAAGACAAAAATGTTTATGGCACCTTAAAGACTAACTGCTATATTTTAATATGAGCTTTTGTGAACAAGTCCACTTCTTCTTACAAGATTTAGATGTCTGAAGAAGTGGACTTGTCCACAAAAGCTCACATCATGATATAGTAGTTAGTCTTTAAGATGCAACAACATTTTTGTCTCCTTTATTTTTTAATTTTTTTTATTTTGTTTCTGCCTGACATGCTAGCACAGACTAACATGGCTACCTCTTCTAAAACTTAATATTTTAAGTGTGTCCCTATCCCAGATGGTGTGGTATAAAAGTGTAATAAATAAATAAATAAATAAATAAATTTTATCTTTCAGAAAAGCACTGAAAGCAGATTACATCCAAATAAAGAATAAAAGACAACCATGTCACTTTAAAACATCAAAATGAATATTACCTAATAAAAAAGGTTACAGCTCAGAAAATATATCACGTACTTCTGTGTCAAACATGTCTTGTATACAATGATTTAGTCATCTTACATGGAGGCAGTTTAAATTTAAAAGCATCCTTGTAATTATGTTGTCTCCATAGCCTTACAGGATGGCAGTACCTTTGGTTGAACTGCTTTTCCCCTCTTCTGTTTTAAACGTTTGACCTCCTGTTCTTCATGGCAGTTGCAGTCCCATTGTAAGAGATTGTGCCTACATGCTCAGGCCTGTGGAGTTGTGCCAACCGGATGGTTAGAAAGCCTTTAAGATTATGCCGATGTCATTTCCCAAGTACTGCCCTCACCGTGCCTGTATCACAACCTGTCTGTCTTGTTCTATGCCCATCACAATGTCATCCTCTGTCCAGTCTTACTAGGATGATAGTTTCTAGGATGGTACATGCAAGAGTAGTGCTGCAAAGTGTAAGACTGTTGCACGAAATCAGGTTGATGCTCGTACTTGTTCTCTTGTGCCGTTAAGTCACCAACTTATCACAACCCTATGAATGAGTGATCTCCAAAATGTCCTGTCCTCAACAGCCCTGCTCAACATTTGCAAACTCAAGCCTGTGGCTTCCTTTAGGGAGTCAATGCATCTCGTATTTGGTCTCCCTCTTTTCCTGCTCCCTTCCACCTTCCCCAGCAATATGGTCTTTTCCAAAAAATCTTGCTTTCTCATGATGTGCCCAAAGTAGGACAGCCTCAATTTCATCATTTTTCTCTCCAGAGATAGTTCAGGCTTGGTTTGATCTAGGACCCATTTGTTCATCTTTCCAGCAGTCCGGGATGTCTGCAAAACTCTTCTCCAGCACCACATTTCAAACAAATCTTTTTTGGTTTCCTGTCAGTTTTCTTTATTGTCCAGCTTTCATACCCGTGCATGGTCATCGGGAATACAGGATGATCTTGTGGATGATCTTGGTTTTGGCCTTCAGTGATACATCCTTATATTTGATTATCTTTTCTAATTCCTTCATTGATGCCCTTCTGAGTCTCAGTCTTCTGATTTCTTAACTGCGGTCTCCAATTGGATTGATGACTGAATCAAGGCATACAAAATCTTTCACTATTTAAGTTCAGTCATCATTAAAATAATGTAGTTCTTCTGTAGTCATGATTTTTGTCTTCTTAATGTTCTACAGCAGTCCTGCTTTGGCACTTTCTTCTGGTTGATGCTACAAGTCACAATATTATACTGGCACAGCTGTCATTAAACCCAAGCCTGAAACTGGTTGATTTTGTGCAGCAGCTCAGAAGGGAAAGCCAGTGCAGACTTGGGCAGACACCGATCAAGTTTACTCATGAGTAATTCCCACCAAATTCCTTCATATTCAATTTTCTTTGGATAGCATCCAAAAATAGAAAATGGTGAGGAAAGGTAAGTAGGTCAAATGAGGAAATGTATGCATAGTTGTTTATACAGATGGAAGACACTAAACTACCAGCCTCTAACCAACAATGCCAAGGGCTTGAGCAAATCATTGTTTCTCAGTCTTAATTTCTCATCTTTAAAAGGGGAATTATCATGATCTACAGGCTGCATTGTATGGGCTGTTGTGAGGGTAAACTAAATAAATATTGTGAAGTGCTTTCCATATTAAAAGTGCTATATCCATAAATCAAATTAAAGAGAAAGCTGTTTACTTATACTTGTTTCCCAAGCTACTGCCACTGCTATTGCTTACTTACCAAGTCCTTATTTGCTCTCAGATTACTTATCTTTTTAGATGAACATGCCTGGTGCTCGGAAAGCTAGCCATTTATTTATAAGTTATATGACTTTGGATTAAAGCTGGAGTAAGCATGGATTCAGACAAGACACAAGGGAGGGAAGAGGAGGATGTCCTGTCATCCTTCCAGAAAACGTAGGTATGGTGGAAATACCCTAAGACCACTAGTCCTGCCCACTACTGCTCTACTACCCAAAGTTGTGAAAAAATAGTAAAGCTGCTCAGCAGCCCCTGTCCAGTACCAGAAAATTAGTTAGCCTTCTGTGTGTACTTTTGCTGAACAGTAGACAACTACTAACATGCGCTGGATTATGGAGAAAGCCAGAGAGTTCCAGAAAAACATCTACTTCTGCTTCA
The DNA here is from genome assembly GCA_037013535.1 of Intellagama lesueurii. Lineage (NCBI taxonomy): Eukaryota > Metazoa > Chordata > Lepidosauria > Squamata > Agamidae > Intellagama > Intellagama lesueurii. The sequence goes on along the minus strand of JBAJHW010000003.1, from coordinate 47,608,643 downwards.
TTGACTACGCCTTTGACTGTGTGGACCACAGCAAACTATGGCAAGTCCTTAAAGAAATGGGAGTGCCTGACCACCTTATCTATCTCCTGAGAAATCTATATGTGGGACAGGAAGCAACAGTTAGAACTGGATATGGAACAACCAATTGGTTCAAAATTGGGAAAGGAGTACGACAAGGCTGTATATTGTCTCCCTGCTTATTTAACTTCTATGCAGAATACATCATGCGAAAGGCAGGACTGGATGAATCCCAAGCCGGAATTAAGATTGCCGGAAGAAATATCAACAACCTCAGATATGCAGATGATACCACTCTGATGGCAGAAAGTGAGGAGGAATTAAAGAACCTCGTAATGAGGGTGAAAGAGGAGAGTGCAAAAAATGGTCTGAAGCTCAACATCAAAAAAACTAAGATCATGGCCACTGGTCCCATCACCTGCTGGCAAATAGAAGGGGAAGATATGGAGGCAGTGACAGAGTTTACCTTCTTGCGCTCCATGATCACTGCAGATGGTGACAGCAGCCACGAAATCAAAAGACGCCTGCTTCTTGGGAGGAAAGCGATGACAAACCTAGACAGCATCTTAAAAAGCAGAGACATCACCTTGCCGACAAAAGTATGCATAGTCAAAGCTATGGTTTTTCCAGTAGCGATGTATGGAAGTGAGAGCTAGACCATAAAGAAGGCTGACCGCCAAAGAATTGATGCTTTTGAATTGTGGTGCTGGAGGAAACTCTTGAGAGTCCCCTGGACTGCAAGGAGAACAAACCTATCCGTTCTGAAGGAAATCAACCCTGAGTGCTCAGTGGAAGGACAGATCCTGAAGCTGAGGCTCCAATACTTTGGCCTTCTCATGAGAAGAGAGGACTCCCTGGAATGACCCTGATGTTGGGAAAATGTGAAGGCAAGAGGAGAAGGGGACGACAGAGGACGAGATGGTTGGACAGTGTCATCGAAGCAACTAACATGAATTTGACCAAACTCTGGGAGGCAGTGGAAGACAAGAGGGCCTGGCGTGCTCTGGTCCATGGGGTCACGAAGAGTCGGACACGACTTAACGACTAAACAACAACAGACAACTACCCTAGTTTTCAAGTACTGAATGCATTCACAGTGGTCAAATTCAAGCCTGTGTAATGTACTGTACATTCTTGGGAACTGTCTCATAGACTAAGAGGTGGCTAAGGGAAGATGTTGCAGCATGCACATTGAAAGGCACACTCCAGGACTTTCTGTGATATTGCAGCAGTTTGTGACTTACTCATCACTCTTTCCCAGAACCCTCTGCTACACCACAGGGGGAAAAAGAAGTAGAACTTGGATTGTGTGTTGCTTGAGCATCTCTGTACAAGAACTCGAAAGATCACCTTGTTTGGTCATCTTGTGTGGATAATGTTAGATGGGGAATAATTAGTATTCCTAGGGGAAAGCAAGTACCAACTATTCTAATTCAGATGTACTAAGTAGTAATGACCAACACGAACTTCATCTTGTTAGATTAGCTATATGAACCCCATTAGATAGGAAGTGGAGATTCTGCTTGTCACCTTCACACTCTCTTGGTTTAGCGAGGTGGATGTTGAGAGAGAGAGAGTCTGGATACATGGCCGCACAAGATCTATATTTGAAATATGAGCCACCGTTTTTGACAAAAATGGTTGTTGCATTGATTCCTAGTTCCCAGGACCAACAACCAGAACAACATTTGGCACTGTTGGTTTTTTTCCCCTGGCTCTAGCAAGATGCAGTGGAAAGAGCTTTTGCTCCCATAGCAACTGTCCACACCACCCTTTAAAAGGCCCACTTTTGAGAACCAATAGTAAAATCTGCATTTTGCTAGCAGTAAAATTTGTGGGCTTTTACTACTGAATCCTAATGTCTCTCTTCCTTATAAATGTAAGCGTATTTACCAAGACAGAAAGACACATACAATAATACAGTTCATTATTTTATGTCCAGGTATTTATCAAGCAATGTAATAAAATGGTGCAGTTTCTAGTTAGGTCCAGCAGGTGGACTTGGTCTGAATACACAATAGAGCTATGCATAATCATTATGCTAAGGCTGAGTTGGTTTTCTTTCCTTCCTTTCCTTCCCCCCCCCTCCTCCACCTCTCCTAGCAACACAAATCTGCAAGAGGAATGGAGCTATGTCAAAACCAGGGGAGGAGTGGTCATAGAAGATGCTCCCTTTCCTTTCTGGTTATTCTGATTCAGTTTTTTTTTTTTTTTTTTTTGCGAAAAACCAAGAAGCCAGTTAGCATCTGCCTCCGTGGTTCATACAAGAAGCTAACCTGTGAATTTTCACTGGTCTCTGTTTTATGCAGGTTGTCCATAGAATTCCTAGAAAGAAATGAAATTTATCATTAGCAATAGGCCAAGTTCTTTAGCAGTTTTACATATCATATTTATGGCCGTCAGACTGTTGTCCCTGGATTATTGGGAACCAGAGAGCTAAGGAAGCTAATCATCCAGATACCTGGGGCTTTCTCTTCATTTTTTCTTTGTTTTGTTTTGCTTTGCTTTGCTTTGCTTTCCATGTTTTCAGCAACAAAAGGGTTTTTAATACAGTCAAACATCATATCTAAATAATAACAAATGCTAATAGAAACAATGTATTATACAAGGCAACCAGTACTGAGTGAGAAACTATCCAGGTCCTGTTCAGAATGGTTAGCTTTTTGTAAAATACAAAGTGTTTTCTGCTACTATAATAAGAATTTAAAAAGTCATTCAAGAAATATTTAATAATAATTGTGTGCCAACAAGTCAATTCTGACTTATGGTTACTAGAGATGGGCATGAGCCACCAGTTCAGTGGTTTGTGCTGGTTCGTTTATCGGCCAAACAGGTATTTGGTGCTTCAAAGCTCTGCCTCCTCTGGCAGGCACCCACTCAGAGGCAGTGTCCAGAGGAGGCATGGCAGGGAAGTCGGGCTGCTGCCTCTGAGTGGGTGCCTGCCAGAGGAGGCAGGGCTTTGAAGTGCCAAACTTCAAAGCTAATAAATGAATAAATGAATATCTAACAGTGACTCTTATCAAGGTTTTCCAGGTAGCAAGTACTCAGAAGTGGTTTATCATTCTCTTCTTCTGAGAGTATTCTGGGACTGTGCAGTTTGCCAAAGGCTACACAGGCTGGCTCTTCTCCTGAGAGACACAGTGGGGAGGTCCCAACCTCTAGCTCTGCAGACAGATACCTAACTCACTGAATTATCTAGTCAACTAAAGAAATATTTATTTCTTCCTGATTTCCCCCCCAAAATTAGAAAAAGCTTGGAAACAATGCAATGGATTCTAAAGATGCTCCTTTTTAAATACAGGAAATCATTTAGACTTCAAAGTGTGGCTGTTGCTGTAGTAGTTTCCTGTCCTCATGAGCTGCACCTGTTTCTGAAGCTTCACTCTGTAGCTGCTTACATTTACCTCAACTGTTGTTGGCTGTGTGTGCACAAACTTTCCTGAAGCCTTTCCTGTGTCTAACCTTCTCCTTGCATATGTCTATTGTCCTGTAAAAAGCACTTCTAGGCTCCCTTTATATCCATTGAGATGTAGTGGATAGAGTGACAAGCTACGACCCTGGAAAATTGGATTTGAATCCCTGCTCATCCATAGAAACTCCTAGGGGGTGGGGTGGAACCAGTAAAACCACTACTTAAATATTTAACTTCCCTTGAAAGCCCTATTAGAGTTCCTATGTCAGTTTGGACTTGACAGCACATAGCATAGACATAGCACGGACTTTCTATGTATTTATAAATTTTCTAGGACTTTTAGGAGAAATAAATCAATGAATTTGGATCAGGAACTATGGCGCACATCAACTGGACTTCAACCCAGTTCCTCACTTGTGCTGTGATGATAAATGTTTGCATTATAACTCAGAGAGATATGAAAGCTTGAAGAGGGCAGCCAATAAGAAGTTTGTTACTACTAATTGAAAAACTCTGGTACTTCTGTCTCATGAGCTCTGGCTCAACTACAATACTAATTCTCATGAATCAGGCAGCAGTGGAAGGGATAACAACAGGCATCTAATCCAACCTCATGATAACAGGATATCCACAGCTACAGCATTGCTGGCAGATGGCCATGCATCCTTCAGCCTTTAATGAAGGCTGAAGATACACTACACACAACCAGACGTCTTGCTACCTGAGCTGAAGGATAATATGATGTCTCCCCTCCCACTCAGCCTCATATGCAGAAGCCAAGCAGAATGGCATCTGAATTTTGCTTTAGCATTGGCAACAGGACAGTGTCCTTCACTGCATCTCATGGCAGCTGGGAGATTCCCAGCAAGCTAGAGGATCAGCACTGAGCAACCTTAAATATAAGTCATGTATTTGTCATCCAGTATCTGAGGACGTGGACTTTGATCCACAGAAGATCACACCAACATAAATGTTTAACCTTTAAATTGCTAGAATAGTTTATGGTTTTGTTTTTTCTTTTATCTTGCCAATGTGTGAGGTTCTTAGAAGGGAAGCAGTGCACAAAGCAGAAGCCTTCTCCATGTGACTCACAAAGGTCCTAAGTGAGTGGGTGCACACTTAGAAGTACTGTAGCTGTTGGAAGAACTGAAGTTATCAGTTCAAGATATTCAAGATATTGCAGGAAATGGGACACAGGATTATGCACCCAAATGCTTTTCACTGTTTGAATAAGGCTCATGGCATGAAAATATTTGACCGTTAATTATCAGTATTTCACCAATTAATTAACTGAATCTTCTTTGATTGCTGAAACACACAAACATAGCTGGAGGTAATCATGAAGATGATCTAATCTAATCCCTTGTGTTCTCAGATCTGTAATTTCCTCTCTTTGCCTGTTGTCATTGTATACCAGATAGTATGACACTGCTTTGCTCAGCTCTTGCTTGCCTGAAATGATGGATGGGGCTCACCCACTGTTAATAGTCTGGTTCCTGTTCTAAATGTCAACCTTTCACAAACAAAAGATGACTGTTAACCAAATGCCAATACATATCAGTTCAGCATTACTCAAAGAAGTTGTGAGTTGGGTTTAAGCCAGGCAGGCAGATCACATGCTGAGACTAAGCACCTTCTCTTTCCAGCAAATACTGGATTAACCAACAGGAACCAAGGTAGAGAAATAGGAGAGGTAGAGACAGGCAGGCAAGAGGCCTGATACACATTAAGCAAATAAGACAAGAGAAAGTGTGACTACCTACAAGTGACTGGCCGTGAAAGGGAATCATTCTTTGTTGCTACTATGACAAATTGTTCAAAAGTGGAGATGACCTTAGAAAGAAGGGTTTTTATCATGTCTAGTGTGTCTCCATTGGTTTGCAAGGTCACATGATCACCTTGTGGAAATGTCAGCTGACACCACTCAGGACAGTGTTACAATCTGGAGGGTGCCTTTGCCCTCTGCTGGTCAGCAGATGCCCATCCATGGAAGAGAATGCAAAATGCCCTACCCATCAGATCAGTGCACCAGAACACTGGCAAAGTAAAGACCACCATGAGCTGAGCACAATCAGAAGTCCATATGCTCCCACACCCCAAAGGCTAGTCAGTGGCAGGGAAGGATTGCTAAGCGGGATGAATAAACACATCTTCACAACATAGGGAAACCAAACAATACAGGGACACAATAGCAGATTATGGGGCAAACTAAACAGGGCATAAGGCCATTGCCTCACTGCTCATACCAATGGCAGATTGTTGGATTAGAAATTAAAAGATCTGGTTGCAAAACCCCATTTGGCCATAACTATACTAGGTAACCTTGGGCCAATCACATCTGCTCTGCCTGACGTGCCTTGCAGGATTGTTGTGAGGATAATGTGGGAAGGAAGGGAACCACATAGTATGCCATATTGAGATTATTGGAGGGCTAGTGGGATACAAATGTAACAAATACATGCTAATATAATACACATGGCAGGAGTAATACTTGGGGAGAAGATGGGGAGCATTACACTAGGAGCATCACAGGCTGTATGGGGGAGCACTGGGAATCTTATAGAAAAGAGGAGAAAGCACTTTGCCCACCAAGTCTAGTACTGACTCCAGCAGCTCAGCCCAAACTCCCTTCTAGGTCTATGCTCTGACTGGCAAATCAAGCAACAACAGCCTGAGAAGCCAACGTGTCCCGTGTAATTGTCACAATTCAGCGGAATAGTTTGTCAGGTAGGGTTGCCTGGATGGTGCCCAGATTCCCCTCCTGCACTCACCAACTCTAGGCCCCTCTAAACCCCACCTCATGCATAGGAGGAGCACTTCAGCTCTGTGGATTCTGGCATTGCTGTGCAAAGAAACACCTCATGCCCACCCCTTCCTATTGGTGGGAGAAGCAGCAGATGGGCCACCCAGTTGGGGTCACAGCAGACTTCCTACCCATCTAAGGATGATCACAGAGGGCAGGAATAAGGGAGGAGACAAGCCAGCTAATCCTTAAGAGATCCTCCATACTCTCTCTCAAACTCATCCCCAGAAGTCACTGCAGAGAATTGCTATTGTTTGCCTTGCTCAGGTGACCAAAAGTGAGTTTGAAGGGGTGGGCGCAGAGGTCTCCCAACAGGGAGCCCCTGGCCCACCCACATGACCAGGAGCAGGACTCCATCCCAAGAAAGAAAGTCAGCTTCCTCACAGGTAGCACCAAGGCCATTCCAGCAGCCGCTTACACTCACCATTCATGCCCATGACTATACAGTATGGACCCCACGGGAGACAAAATAGCAGCCTTATTCAGATGAATTGTTCTGGAGAAGATGTTCCATGCGCTTTAGCCTGGCATGCAGTGAGTAGCTGGGATAGTTTGGGTGCCCTCCATTGTTCTCCTTGCCCCATCTTTCTCTTCTTCTTCCTTCCCAATCCCCTTGAACCTCAGTGAATGATCAAAGCAGACTCTGCTACATGATGGCTCTCCCCCATTGAGTAGCAGATCTCTACCAGGACACCTGGGGCTCCATTTCCCTGGGGCAGATGATGTCTTACCTGTCTCAGAGTATTAATTCTTGATTGCATTTCATTGATTGCTCAGGCTGATTGATCTCACACAGTTGTTGTGAGGATAAAATGGGTATGGGGAGGGGGAGGGAACTATAGATGCCCCTTTGAGCTTATTGGAGGCATGCTGCAATCCAAATATACCACCGTACAATTGATACCCCAGATGCTGTGTTCAGGGACTCTGTGCCTGCCTGTGCACCCATCGTAATGAGGTATCCAAGTCATTTGCTCACTTCAGTTCTTCTGTGCACAGGAATGAGACAGATTTTGACACATCTACGCTGAAGATAAAACTATTTTACCCAGCTGAATTGTCCAAACCAGAACCTGGAAAATTGACTTTTTTTGGACTACAACTCCCAGAATCCCCTAGTCACTATAGCTGTCTCCAGGCTCTGCCCTAAACTGTATAGTGGCCCCAGTTTCCTCCATGAATCACCAGCGCACCTAATATCTCCCTGTCTCCTCTCTGCTATCTATAGATCAATATCATCCCTATAGAAAGGGACCAGCCCCATACACAGATGGGAAGATTAAAAATAAAAAAGAGACCTCCCCAATCTCTCTGTAATACTTATGTAGAAGAGGAGTGTTCAGCCACTAGACCTACTGAAATTCCCTCTTCTGCACAGCTATTAATGTTGCTAGGAAAACTATTAAATTGTGCTAGGAAAAGCTGAAAGCAGTAGGAAAAGAGGGAGACCATGAGATGCATTGACTCAATAAAAGAACCCACAGCCTTTCATTTGCAAGACCTAGGCAAGGTCATTAATGACAGGACAATGTGGAGGTTATTTATTCATAAGTCAGAAGCAGTTGCGCAGTATGTAACAGTGACCATTAAAGTTGTGGTGGGAGCCCTGTCCTCTTTCTGGAAAGGATGGAGAGCTGAAGCCACAGGACTTTTGGGATCCAGAACTGACATCACAGAATGGAAACCTGAGGCAGTCTCCTGAAGCAGCTGAAGGGCCACCCATCCCAAAATGGAACAGCCCCCAATATTAGAGTGAGTAGACCTCATACAGGGCAGCCCCATGGTGGTTGAAGCTTCTGGGTCTATCCCAAGTCCTGCAGGCTTACAGGAACAATGCTGCATGAGGTCCCAACCTAGAGCACCTTCCATAACATGTGCCAAGTGTTCTTTCTTTTTCGGTCTCATGCATGCATGCATGTGTTCTCTGAGTGTACCTAGGCTTAAGGTGGGGTCCATGGGTCTCTGAAGAGTCAAGCTTGCAGGGAAGGTCAGTCTGGCTGGCCCTTACCCTTGTCATTCTGAACACACTGACCTTGTCTGATTTTAGAAATTAAGTAGTGTTGGGACCAGTCAACGCTCAGATGGGAGACCATCAAGGAATAGTGAGGAGGATCTCAAGGCAAGGCTAGGAAAAAGTTTGTCCTGAAAGAAATTCAGAGAGCCGCCACTAATCAGAGTTGAAAATGTTGTCCTAGTGGTCTTGTGAAATATAAGGTAGCTTCTTCCATCCCTTTGCCCTTCAGCTGTGGAGGTCTCTGTGAAACGTGGGACTAGCCATGGGTTTGGTATTTGTAGAGAGAGATATCTCTCTATCCCTCTTTGACCAAAGGAGTGCATGCACATGTAAATACGTACTGTATTTGGGGTGGGGCAGATATACCAACATGAATTTGACCAAACTCCAGGAGGCAGTGGAAGACAGGAGGGCCTGGCGTGCTCTGGTCCATGGGGTCACGAAGAGTCGGACATAACGACTAAACAACAAAGATGCTGGTTGGCTGCCCAGGGCAGTGGGCTTGCTGTGGACAAGGCCTTGGCTTAACGTCACAACTACTGGGCAGCTCAGGAGTATAGCAGATATTTGAGAGCACTTACAGTTTCTCATGGTTAAACAGAACAGCAAAGCAAATTTGGATTAATGGATTCTCTCCCACAGTGGGCTTTCTTGAAAAATAAATGCCTTGGCCATCAGTTCTACAGTGCAGATTAAGCCTGTATTTAACTTCCCACATACAGTCATTAGAAAAAGCACATTAAATGCAAGATACTGTACATAGGTGAGGAAAATAATGTGACATGGCAAACAGATGCCTTTCACCATTTGAGGGAACACTATTGTTAAATAATTGTTGGGTGTGTTAGCTGGACTCCTAGTGTCATGCTGTGGTTGCTTTGTAGCCAAGATTCCTTCAGGACTGGCCAAAGGGCATTTTGCGTGTTGCAAAGCTTAGGAGAGTGGAGCTAGCCTGGGTCCCCCAGCTGTCTGTGCAGCGCTAAGAGTGCACTGTAGAGGAATTTGCAGCCTCTCTTGCTCCCTCCCTGTGCAAATGTAATAATCCAATTTTAAAACAAGTAAACCTGGAAAAATGCATTCCCGTGGAGGGTGAATTCAAGTCCCACAGCTACCTCCGGCTTCTAAAATAGCTGTTACACTCTTTGTCAACCAACGACGCCAGGGGAACTTGACACTCAATTTGTCAATGTGTTACAAACTGTTTACCAGACAGCTACAAAACTCTGGAGAATAAGGGCACAATCCTCTGGGAACATCCTCTTGTGCAAGCTCAATTGATTTCAGGAGAGGTTCTGGGTGGATTTCACCCTTAATCTCCAGCATCTATTGCTGTTTTGTAAACAGTATAATTTCAGACTGCTTGTGCAGAAGACATTCCTGGCAGATTGTCCTCGAGGTGCATTTGTACAAGTGGTACAAAAAAGAGCATCTTTGCATCTATTGTGTGTTACTTTGCCATGTTGTTGATGTTCTTCGTTCAAGTGTACATATCGACGTGGCTCTTTTCTCTTTATGATACACACAGGAATAAATTCTCCACTCGTAAGAACTTGGGGTTTATCCAGTTTATCCAGAATAAGGCTGCCCTCTCTCCAGGAGAGGAAAGAACCAACAGGTAATGCAGCCATGCACATGATTAAGAGCAGAGGAATTGATAGACTGTTTAAAATGCAAATATGCTGGGGCTACTCCCAAATCCTTCATGATTTGAGGCATGGATCTGCCAGCAATCAGCCAAGGCTCAAGAGCCGCAGAATGGATTGTTCTCAGTGGCAATATATTACTGTGAGTCGCACCTATTGTTCTCATGCCAAGTATTTTAAGGGTGGCTTGTTCTTGAAGGGACAATTAAGAGCAATGAGCTTTACAAAAGACCCATTCTTAGAGACAACTACTACTAGATGGAGATGAAACACACTTTGTATTTTTGGATTCTCTTGTGTGGTATTGGTATGGATGCTGTCAGGATGCACACCTGCACTTCAAAATTTACTACTACACCACCTGCACTGCTGGCATGAGATAAGAGGTTAGGTCTTCTCTCCGTATTGAGCTAGGTAATCTAGCAGGAGCTGGAATTCAACATCTGGAACCTCTTAACTCACGAAAACACATCACCTAGTGCTGTCAATTGATTAACAAGGAAGGCAAGTGAATAGGACTTATGATTTATCTGTTTGTTATTTGATTTTTATATCTCGCCCTTCAGATCACCAGAATTCCCCATGTAGCTTACAAGTTAAAACCTATGGAAACCAAATAATGGTTGGCCATTAGGAGCCAGGGAGTTTCAACTATCCTCAAGCTTGTAAACCTGTGGTTGCCCTTTCTGGCTACAAGTTTGTTGGTAGAATAAGAATTTGAACTCAGGTCTTCCTGTTCTACATCCCAGAGCCAGGAAAGATACCTTCAAGAAGTATGAGTGCAATAACATGCTGAAATTATTTAGAACTGGGTGGTCCTGAATCCAGATTTCTATCCTACTGCTGTCCATTTATGGATAGCTTCCACAGGTCCTTTTAGCCATTCTTCTCAAATGTAACTTCTCAAACTCTGCCACATCCTACTACACTAATGGGGGCTGGACTTCAGACATGCAGTTGTGGATGTTTTTTATTTTTAATAAAAACTGAAATCTGCCAGTTGGGCTCTAGTGTAAGAGACGAACATTTCAGTCTTCATTGGATGAGAGACACTAATTCCATACAAAAAAACAGTGCACCCTTAAGAAGAAAAAACTGTTTATGCTAACATGGCCTTGCCTCAATCTGCATTTGGCAAATTAGCTGGTTTTTGTTTTATAATCAGACTTTTGGGAGATAGCAGGGCACTGGAAGCTTTGTGAGGCATATACGGTAACACTGAGAGATTTGCCTGTCTGGAGGCATATGTTTAGGAATAACAGAGAGACTAGTTTAGGAATAACACAGGGTGTGTGACATTGCATTGTTCTGCTCTTCAGAAAGGGGAATGGCTGGGGAGCTGAGAAGGGACACCTGGAAAGTTGCCACTGCTTCCCTCAACATCTACAGTTTGAGGCAATCGTCTCACACTGCCCAATGGTAGGACTGATTCTGAACTGAAGACAGAATGGTCCTGAATGGAAAGAAAGTATGGAACTGAAATAGAGGACATTGTACAAAAAAAGATATATGTCTCTGTGTGTGCATGTGTTTGGGGAGACATGCCTACATTCTAGACTGAAAAGTAGAGAAGAGAGGAGAAAACGAAGCAGAAACAAAAGGTTTTCACTGAATGTTTAACAGAAGACTGTCACAACAGAGTGAATAGTAATCATGTACACATTATGTAACTGTCATCTATTGAACAGCTCACAAATATCCAGCCACAGCAGCTCAGTTTACAGGAGAAGCTGTGGATTGTAGACTCAACAGTCCTCAGAAATGGAAGAGAGAGAAAGAACAAAAATCTCTCAATTGTATGTTGGAAGAACTATTGTCCTGTTTACATCTGTTCAGACGGGATGGTCTGCAATAGATAGTCTGCTTGAAAGCACGAGCATAATTAAGGGCATAATTCCAAACAAATGTACCCATGAGTAAGCCCCATTGAACACATTGGGCTGCATTTCTATCATGAACGAAAATGGCCAACGCTTGCTGGAGTTTTGCTGTTATTATGGTCTTTGTGTCAGCAACATGTTCTTCAATATGAAGCTTTGACACAGAATCTCTTGGAGACATCCAAGATTGAAGCATTGGCATCAGCTCGATTTGATCCTCACTAGACGCTCTAGCCTTCCTAGTATTACGATCACACGCAGTTACCAGAGTGCTGATTGCGATACTGATCACTCCCTGGTGTGTAGCAGAGTAAAACTGCAAATAAAGAGATTGTATCACATGAAAAAGGAAGGAAGACCACGTATTGGCATCAGCAAGACTCGCGATCAAAGAAAAGTGGAGGAATTTGCCCAAGCGCTTGAGGAAACTCTTCATGTTGCAAATGCACATGAACGATGGGAACATTTCAAGAATGCTGTTTTTAACACCGCCTTGTCCACATTTGGCTAGAAGACCAAAAAGACAGCAGACTGGTTCGAAGTCCATTCGGAGGAGTTGATGCCAGCCATCGAGGAAAAGAGGAGAGCTCTAGTAGCATACAAAGCCTGTCCTAGTGAGTACAACTTGGAGGTTCTTCAAGTTGCTCGTAGCAAAGTCCAACAGACTGCCAGGAGACGTTCTAACGATTATTGGCCTCAGCTCTGCTCTCAGATACAGATAGCAGCGGACACAGGTAACATCAAGGGAATGTATGACGGTATCAAGCAGGCTTTAGGTCCAATCCAGAAGAAATCTGCTCCTTTGAAGACTGCTACAGGCGTGATCATCCAGGATCGAGCACAGCAGATAGAACTCTGGGTGCAGCACTACTCTGAACTATATTCTAGAAAGAATGTAGTAACCGAAGAGGCACTAAATAACATCGAGTGCCTGCCTGTCTTGGAAGAGTTGGACAGCGAACCAAATTTAGCAGAAATAAAAGGGGCCTTGGATTCCCTCGCCTCTGGCAAGGCACCTGGGAAGGATAACATCCCTGTTGAAGTGCTGAAGTGCTGTAAAGAGACCATCACCACCGAACTGTATGAAATATTTTGTCTTTGCTGGAGGGAAGGTGGAGTACCACAGGACATGAAGGATGCAAACATCGTCACATTGTACGTACAAGAACAAAGGTGACACGGGAGACTGCAATAACTACCGTGGCATCTCTCTTCTCGGCGTCGTAGGGAAGCTGCTTGCCCATGTTGTGCTGAGAGGATCCAGGTGCTTGCAGACAGAATCTATCCAGAATCACAGTGTGGATTTTGAGCTAATAGATCCACCATTGACATGGTATTTTCCCTCAGACAGTTGCAGGAGAAATGTAGGGAACAATGAGAGCCACTCTTTGTGGCCTTCATAGATCTCACAAAGGCCTTTTGATTTGGTTAGCAGGGATGGCCTTTTTAAAATACTTCCCAAGATTGGATGTCCACCTCGACTCCTTAACATCATTAGGTCCTCTCATGAGGAAATGAAGGTCACTGTAGTTTTTGATGGCTCAACATCAGATCCCTTTGACATCCGAAGCGGAGTGAAACACGACTGTGTCCTCGCGCTGACCCTGTTTGGGATCTTTTTTGCTGTCATGCTGAAGCAGGCCTTTGGAACTGCAACAGAAGGTGTCTATCTCCGGACTAGATCAGATGGAAAGCTCTTTAATCTCCCTAGATTGAGGGCGAAGACCAAAGTCCAGCTGAAATGCATGCAGGACTTCCTCTTTGCCAATGATGCAGCCGTTGTTGCCCACTCTGCTGAAGACCTCCAACTACTTATGAATCGTTTTAGTAAGGCATGCCAAGACTTTGGATTAACAATCAGCCTGAAGAAAACACAAGTCATGGGCCAGGGCGTGGACTCACCTCCCTCTATTACCATCTCTACACAAGAACTGGAGGTTGTTCATGATTTCGTGTACCTTTACACTCTGAGACACGATCTCTGACACTCTCTCTAGATGTTGAGCTGGATTAACACATTGGCAAAGCAGCTACCATGTTCTCTAGACTCACAAAGAGAGTATGGCTTAATAAGAAGCTGACGGCAGATACCAAGATCCAGGTCTATAGAGCCTGTGTCCTGAGCACACTCCTGTACTGCAGTGAGTCCTGGACCCTTTGTGCACGGCAGGAGAGGAAGTTGGACACGTTCCATATGCGTTGCCTCCAACGCATTTTTGGTATCACCTGGCAGGACAAAGTTCCAAATAGAGTAGTCCTAGAATGAGCTGGAATGTTTAGCATGTATACATTACTGAAACAGTGATGTATACATTGGCTCAGGCATGTCGTGAGAATGGCTGATGGTTGGATTCCAAAAGATCTCCTTTATGGAGAATTAGTACAGGGAAAGCGCCCCAGAGGGAGACCACAGCTGTGATACAAGGATATCTGCAAGTGGGATCTAAAGGCCTTTGGAATGGACTTCAACAGATGGGAAACACTGACATTTGAGCATTCAGCCTGGAGGCAGGCGGTGCAGCATGGCCTCTCCCATTTTGAAGAGACACTTGTCCAGCAGGCCAAGGCAAAGAGGCAGTCCCGAAACCAGCAATATCAGGGAGCTGGACAGGGGACAGATTGTATTTGTCTTCAGTGTGGAAGGGATTGTCACTCTCGAATTGGCCTTCTCAGCCACACTAGACGCTGTTCCAAGTCCTCCATTCAGAGCACGTTACCATGGTCTCTCGAGACTGAAGGATGCCTACACACATGCATACGATTGAGCATTGAGAATCTTCAAAGATTGCTCCAGAATCAAAGGAATTGTAGACTGAAAATGATTTGGGTGTAAATGTTGTAATAAAGCGTAATTATTTGGGTAAGTGGACTCCAGTAAAAAGAGAATGAAACTGTAACATGAATTATTTTGGTTTAAGCGAAAGTCTCACACAGTGTAACATTTCTGTCTGCCTTGGTACATTTTTCTGTGTCATATAGATCTGAGAAATGACATCTGTCCACAACTTAGTGTGCGACTACACAGTGTGGTAAATGAGAATTCACTCACTATGAAGTCACACTGGGGAATTCTGGTTTCCCTGGTTCTGTTTGGATTAACACATGGAGAGGAGGAAATTGGCTGAACAGCCTTGTTTGCAGCTTGTTAACATAGATCTTTTGCAGCCCTATAGGAGGCACAGCTACAAAAGAGATACTAATAAGCTATAAACAAGGACAGAGTGCAGATTTCCTTCTCTTGTTTCCTCCTCTCTCTCTCTCTCTCACACACACACACGTGTGTGCACACACACACACACCTTTCTGCATCAGTTCAAGCAGTCAATCACACCACCTGATGGAAATGGATCAAATTTTTTTAAAAAAAGAAGCCCCAGCTGCAGAGGCCAAAATGACAGATGTTGGGGGGGGCGGTGTCATGTGGTCAGTGGAGAAAAATGCAAAGCAGCCTGTCCCAGTCCTGTAGCATTCCCCCCATGTTTTACAAATGTGATCACAACCGTAGACTCAAGTGTTGAAGCACACCTATTTCTTTCAGAACTACCCCATTGTTTCTCATGATCTGCATAGTCAAAGTCTTTGCTGTAGTCTATGTGTAATTATGCACCCATAGCATTGTACCGTAGAGTTGGAAGGTTCCCAAGTCTGTTCCAGCCTCCAGCCATTGCAGGAATCTACAGTTCAGTAACAGAATAATCTTTTCTACCCCTCCCCCCACCAATGCAGCAATCCTCAATGGAGAGCCACTCAACCTCTGTTTGAAAGTCTCCACCATCTTCTGAGGCAGTCTGTTTCAGGACAGTACAACTCTTAATGTTAAGAAACTCTCCCTAATGTTTACTGAGGATCCTTCTTGCACAGAGCCACCTTTCTGTGGCCAGCTTTCTGAGACTTAATAAATTAAAATAAGAATTTAAAAAAATCTTTCCTATCTTTGCAATCTTCTTAACTATAGATATGATGTATCTTTTAGCCCAGCCTCCCCAAATATGTGTGATCACAACCTCCATCATCCTTCACCAGGGATACCATTGGCTGTGTTGCTTAAGGGTGAGGGAGTTTATCTCCAGACAACACATCTTGAGGGCACAAGAATAGGAAGAGCTTATTTAAGGAGGTAAACCATAAGCACGATCCTGGGAACCACTTGCATTCAGAAGATGTGCGCCATCCTTAAACAATACCTTTCCCCATTCTTGGTAGAGGAATATCAACCATGCAGAATCCCTTCCAAAGTGGAAATTTGTTGAATATGGGATGTCATGGCATCTAATTCCTCTGTTCTTGTTATTTTTCCCAAACTCTTGTTCTTCAACTCACTTTATGAAGTTTCTTAAACTCTGTAGGACTATAGACATGTATTCCTGTGGAACGGGCCATCAGGATCCTGATCAAAGGAAACCTGGCCCAGTCTGATCCCCAGCGATCTCAACAGCTGGATATGTATTTTGTCTTGCCTGCCTTTTTACACTGTTCCTAGTATTTACCACTCTTGCTCCACATCATTGTTTGGTTACTAGCACAGGCACCAAGATGCATGATATTCTGATGCTGAGAAATGTATTAAGGGAAGCAGGCATTGCAGAGAGGGAAGCCTTAATGCAGCTTCCCCAGCATGATATCTTCTAGATGTTATTGACTACAAAGCCCATAGTTCTTGACATATTGTCTAAAAACATCTGGAGGGACTCAGGTCACAGAAAGCTGGTCTCACTATTTCCTAGTTCTAGTGCTAGCAATGTGGAGTTCTAGCTAGTTCCTAGTTAAATAATCTTGGATATTTACTTTTTTAACAGAGCTGGGAGAAGTCACTTTTTGGACTACAGCTCCCATGATCATGGCCACCAGCTATACTAGATGGGGAATTCTGGATGTTATACTCCAAAAAAATCCTTATATTTTCCATCTGTTATTTTAGAAACCTTAAAAACTTAGCACACAATTATGTGAGGGCCCAATTACTAGTCATAGTGAATGCTTAAAAGCAACCCCTTCAAACAGGCAGGAGGTAATTAAAGAGTTCTGAGTAATGGTGATGGTTCTGCCAGATTTGGCTTGATGAACCAACAATGAATCACCAGAAATGCCACAATTCAGGAATTGCTGTGATATTTTTTAGTACAGACATGCGTTCAAAATAATGTAAGCACGGTAGTCTTTGTGCCCTTCCTTGTTCAGCTCCCTTTCGCAAGAGTGATTCAGAGAGAGGGAAGCTTCATGACTGGGGAAGAGACAAGGAAATGTGCACCGTTATATGCTTACATGTTCCAAAGGGGGAAAAATTGGTAGGGGGTGCTTGGCACCTAAGACAATAAAGACAAAGAAAGGAGACACAGTTAAAGGCACACAACTTATATGAGGCTGGATTATTGGATTTTGCCTCTGGGGAAATGTCAAGGCCATTACTGAATCAAAATACAGACCTAAAATATGTGTTGCTGGCATTTACGATTTTTTTAAAGCAGGGTGGGTTGGGTGAGATATATGTAGATTTTGATTTAGCAGTATAATCCAGAAGGTACATGTTAAACACCTGTTTTCTTCCTTCTGGGCTCTGCTGCCCTCTTGTGGAAAGTAGGAAAATATCTAAAAGGAACAATTGACGGTTTATTTCACAGGGTGGAGTGGTGTGGGAGTCTTCATTTAATTTAACAACCAGTTGTTGCCCAACATTCTCATCCAGTGGGATTCCATCTTGAATTTTATATTTTGTTGATTTAAGTATGTGATTGGTTGTTTTTTTATGATATATCCATTTTATATTGTTGTATTTTATGATGTTTTTATAACTGATTGCAAGCCGCCCCGAGTAGACTTTGTCTAGAGGGGCGGGGTAAAAGTCAAATAACAAATAAATATAAATAAATAAAATAAATAAGATTGTTAATTTCTGTCAGTTAATGTGCAGAATGTATGTATGTTAAAATACCAAAAGAAAATCAAAAACTCCACAGTGTTCATGGTGAAAAGTTCTTCACTTCTGAGACGGGCTTTGGACAAGTCATGTACTTGATTTCTCCCATTTCTACCTAGATAAAATAGAGCTCTTACCAATTCCCTCAGATGGCTGTTAGGAGGACTAAAAAAAAAAAAGTTGAAAGGAAGAAGTTGAAAGCTCTAATCCCAAAACTTTAAAAACCCCACTTAGAGAAGCAGAACAGTGAGGTGACAACCTGAAAATTGGAGTTAGATTAGGCATCCTTCAGTCTCGAGAGACTATGGTAACGTGCTCTGTATGGAGGACTTGGAACAGCATCTAGTGTGGCTGAGAAGGCCAATTCGAGAGTGACAATCGTTTCCACACTGAAGACAAATACAATCTGTCCCCTGTCCAGCTCCCTGATTTGGCTGGTTTCGGGACTGCCTCTTTGCCTCGGCCTGCTGGACAAGTGTCTCTTCAAAATGGGAGAGGCCATGCTGTACCGCACCCTCCAGGCTGAACACTCAGATGTCAAGGTTTCCCATCTGTTGAGGTCCATTCCTAAAACCTTCAGATCCCGCTTGCAGATATCCTTGTATCGCAGCTGTGGTCTCCCTCAGGGGCGCTTTCCCTGCACTAATTCTCCATGCAGGAGATCTTTTGGAATCCAACCATCAGCCATTCTCATGACATGCCCGAGCCAACGTAGATGTCGCTGTTTCAGTAATGTATACATGCTAAACATTCCAGCTCGTTCTAGGACTACTCTATTTGGAACTTTGTCCTGCCAGGTGATACCAAAAATGCGTCGGAGACAAAGCATATGGAACGTGTTCAGCTTCCTCTCCTGCCGTGCACAAAGGGTCCAGGACTCACTGCAGTACAGGAGTGTGCTCAGGACACAGGCTCTATAGACCTGGATCTTGGTATCTGCCGTCAGCTTCTTATTAAGCCATACTCTCTTTGTGAGTCTAGAGAACATGGTAGCTGCTTTGCCAATGCGTTTATCCAGCTCGACATCTAGGGAGAGAGTGTCAGAGATCGTTGAGCCAAGGTACACAAAGTCATGAACAACCTCCAGTTCTTGTGTAGAGATGGTAATAGAGGGAGGTGAGTCCACGCCCTGGCCCATGACTTGTGTTTTCTTCAGGCTGATTGTTAGTCCAAAGTCTTGGCATGCCTTACTAAAACGATTCATAAGTAGTTGGAGGTCTTCAGCAGAGTGGGCAACAACGGCTGCATCATTGGCAAAGAGGAGGTCCTGCATGCATTTCAGCTGGACTTTGGTCTTCGCCCTCAATCTAGGGAGATTAAAGAGCTTTCCATCTGATCTAGTCCGGAGATAGACACCTTCTGTTGCAGTTCCAAAGGCGTGCTTCAGCATGACAGCAAAAAAGATCCCAAACAGGGTCAGCGCAAGGACACAGTCGTGTTTCACTCCGCTTCGGATGTCAAAGGGATCTGATGTTGAGCCATCAAAAACTACAGTGCCCTTCATTTCCTCATGAAAGGACCTAATGATGTTAAGGAGTCGAGGTGGACATCCAATCTTGGGAAGTATTTTAAAAAGGCGGTCCCTGCTAACCAAATCAAAGGCCTTTGTGAGATCTATGAAGGCCATAAAGAGTGGCTGTTGTTGTTCCCTACATTTCTCCTGCAACTGTCTGAGGGAAAATACCATGTCAATGGTGGATCTATTAGCTCAAAATCCACACTGTGATTCTGGATAGACTCTGTCTGCAAGCACCTGGGGTCTCTTCAGCACAACACGGGCAAGCAGCTTCCCTACAACGCTGAGAAGAGAGATGCCACAGTTGTTATTGCAGTCGCCCCTGTCTCCTTTGTTCTTATACAATGTGACGATGTTTGCATCCTTCATGTCCTGTGGTACTCCACCTTCCCTCCAGCAAAGACAAAAGACTTCATACAGTTCGGTGGTGATGGTCTCTTTACAGCACTTCAGCACTTCAACAGGGATGTTATCCTTCCCAGGTGCCTTGCCAGAGACAGGCAGGCACTCGATGTTATTTAGTGCCTCTTCGGTTACTACATTCTTTCTAGAATATAGCTCAGAGTAGTGCTGCACCGAGCGTTCTATCTGCTGTGCTCGATCCTGGATGATCACGCTTGTAGCAGTCTTCAAAGGAGCAAATTTCTTTTGGATTGGACCTAAAGCCTGCTTGATACCGTCATACATTCCCTTGATGTTACCTGTGTCCGCTGCTATCTGTATCTGAGAGCAGAGCTGAAGCCAATAATCGTTAGAACATCTCCTGGCAGTCTGTTGGATTTTGCTACGTGCAAGTCGAAGAGCCTGCAAGTTGTACTCACTAGGACAGACTTTGTATGCTACTAGAGCTCTCCTCTTTTCCTCGATGGCTGGCATCAACTCCTCCGAATGGGCTTCAAACCAGTCTGCCGTCTTTTTGGTCTTCTAGCCAAATGTGGACAAGGCAGTGTTATAAACAGCGTTTTTGAAATGCTCCCATCGTTCATGTGCATTTGCATCAGCCGGGCCTGGAAGGGTTTCCTCAAGCGCTTGGGCAAATTCCTCCACTTTTCTTTGATCGCGAGTCTTGCTGATGTCAATACGTGGTCTTCCTTCCTTTTTCATGTGATATAATCTCTTTGCTCGCAATTTTACTCTACTACACACCAGGGAGTGATCAGTATCGCAATCAGCACTCTGGTAACTGCTTGTGATCGTAATACTCGGAAGGTTAGAACGTCTAGTGAGGATCAAATCGAGCTGATGCCAATGCTTCGATCTTGGATGTCTCCAGGAAACTCTGTGTTGAGGCTTCGTATTAAAGAATGTGTTGCTGACACAAAGACCATAATAACAGCAAAACTCCAGCAAGCGTTGGCCATTTTCGTTCATCTTCCCAATGCCAAAACAGCCTAGACAAGTGGGCCAAGAATTGTGATCTGCACCAACGCTAGCGTTAAAGTCTTCGAGAATGAGCAGTGGCTCTCTCTCAGGGATTTTTTTTATAGTAGCTGCCAGATCGTCGTAGAATTTGTCTTTGACTTCTGTTGTGGACGACAGTGTTCGTGCATATGCACTAATGAGGGTGACTGGTCCCACTGATGAGTGGAGCTGCAGAGACAGGATTCTTTCACTCCTCCCAGTAGGTGGAACAATGGATCTCAGCAGAGTATTTCTGACCGCAAAGCCAACACCATGTTCCCTGGTCTCATTCAATGGTTTTCCCTGCCAGAAGAATGAGAAGTTTTTTTCTTTGACAGATCCCATGTCTGGCAATCTCGTATCTTGCAGGGCAACAATGTCCATCTGCAGTCTACTCAGTTCCATGTCGATGACAGCTGTCTTGCGCACATCGTCTATTTCCTGAAGGTCATCAGAAAAGCCAGGGGTCATTGTCCAAACATTCCAGGTGCCGAACTTTAGGGCAGAAGTTTTCTTATGATTGTTGCATGGTACAGGGTTATTGATCTGCTTGTTGGCTTTCACCCTAAACCCCACACACCCCGTGACGTTAACAGACTGTGGCGAGGTAGCACCTTACTGGCTGGGGACTGCCCATCTTAAGGCAGGCGGTAGCTACCTAGTGAGGTGCAATGACCTCTCCCACCGTCGGATGTAGCCCCTGGCGTCATGCTCTACGCCAATTGAGCAAAGACTTATAACCAGTAACTGCTATTTCCCGTGTTGTTTCAATGCTGTATGCGAAGCTGGAGTGTCCTCTCCAGAGCACGAAGCCTGGGTAAAATAATATGGAGGATAGGCTGTTACCGAAGCAGCAAATCCCCCCTCTCCATGTCACTGAAATAGTCCAATGGAAAGGCAAGAGCCAATACAACTGGTTCCAGCGATGTCGCAGGAGTTGCCAGAATGACACGAACTGCCTTTGGGACTCTGGCTCCGGATTTGAGTTGATCCCCCCCCCCTATTTAAAATTGGAGTTGATCCCCCCTATTTAAAAATTATCTTCCCTCGATTATCTATGACCCCAAAATAGCAGCAGAGCTGAACGTTTCCCTACCTAAACTAAAATACGGTGTATGCTTTTGGGTGTGCAGCTGTCTTTCAGGTACTGAGGGCACTGAGGGATGATAGGCTTCCGTGCAAAAGACAGAGAAACAGATGGATGGGTGGACAGATAGACAAATACTGGTGGAGAGGGAGATGGGGGAAAGAGAAAATACATAAAATCACTTAGTGTTTCCAAAAACAAATCAAGCTCTGCTTCAGGCTTATCATCTGTGACACAGATCATTCAAAAACTGGAGAAGTTTTCTGAGATGTAGTTGTACAATTTTCAGCAGCAGTAGCAAGTAAACCAACTCAGGCTGTGACTACATTGTCAAATACTTTGAGATTTGCTCCCCAAATTATCATGAGTGAATTCAAATTATTTTTCAACATTCACATGATGCTAAGTCCAATGCAAATCAGCTGTCCTTTTTAGCTTCCGATTAGAAGGTTTTTCTCCTCTGCTGCCAGGGGCTTCAACTTTTTAAAAGCCATAATGATTGCAATGGTGTTTTCACTGTGTGATCATTTGTTTCATTCTACAAAAGGACAGGGGGCATGACTCTGGATGGTGTTGTGATGATGCATGAAGTCGGGGCATGATGTTTTGAGATAGCCGGAACATACACACCCACAATCTTTTTTCCTAATTGTCCTAAAAAAAATTTTAACTATCACATTTAGCACTCAATTAGCTCTGCATAGAAAAAAGAAAGAAAGAAGATCGAAGGATCGGTAGGAGGGTGGTGTTAAAGGAAGGGGTGCCATGGGCTGTGGGTGTGTATCAAATTAAATTGGGTTGAGGAACATTTTAGACACATGAGGTAGGTGAGGTGGGAACCGGACTTTAAAATGTCACTTCCTGAATTTTCACTCAGCCCCTGAACATAGGTGGGAGGGAGGGAGGGAAGGAAGGAAGGTTGGTTGGTGGTAAGTTGAAAGTAACAGAAATGTGTTTTGATGACACTGAATATTGTGAATCTTTGCAAACTAAAGACACAAGAAAGAAAGAAAGAAAGAAAGAAAGAAAGAAAGAAAGAAAGAAAGAAAGAAAGAAAGAAAGAAAGAAAGAAAGAAAGATGTGAGCATGTTTCACCACAACTTGCTCTTTCTTTCTTGAGTTTATGTAATCAGAATGCTCAGATGATGGCTTTTCACAGTGACGTTGAGATTGAAAGGAAAGGCCCCCAATTTTCCCCACTTAGTGAACAAACAAAGTGTAGCTAAAACCTCTCTCATTATTACCTCCACTGTAATTACAGTAGATCCTGTTGTACCATCTGCACAGTTTCCCTCAAGGATGAATTTTCTATTGCCAGGACATCAAATTTTCCAGCTCTCAAATGACTGTAGTCCAAGAGCTGGAAAGCAGTTTATCTTGTTCCAGTGTCAAGGCCCTTGGATGTTCCTCCCTTGGAAGAGGCCAATACACAACACAAGCTGGTCCTTCACTCAAGTCAAGGCCGTGAAGATATTGCCAGGGAAGCCTGCAATTGACCTTCCTGGGGGGCACTCAAGCACTGTACTTATAATTGAACCACTGGCATTTAGACGTCAGCTCACAGTAGTGTTCCTCTGCCTCTCTATATTTGACACAGCAGAGGACACTCAATCCCTCCTTTAATCTACTTCAAGAAGGCCGGCCTTTCCAAAGATACAGGAAACTCCAGGGAGAGCAGCATTCTATATCCTCTCAAAGCCCGTTCTGGAAATGGGTTAGGGTGAAAAGGCGTACACCGCCACTTTTCTGCCCTTTGAAAAACGAGACACTAGTTTCTGTGCTGCAAACAATTGTAACTAAACCTTTAGAGGAAACACCCATAAATTCCCTGTCACTTTATAGCCATTGAAGGGGATGCGGTTGAAACTGAAATGTATGAATTATGCAGAGAAGATGTGTCAGTGGTAACCAGAGTTTCCACACCAGTAATGACTGATCTCCTGTATGGAGAATTAGTGCAGGGAAAGTGCCCCAGAGGGAGACCACAGCTGCAATACAAGGATATCTGCAAGCGGGATCTGAAGGCCTTTGGAATGGACCTCAACAGATGGGAAACCTTGACATCTGAGTGTTCAGCCTGGAGGGTGCGGTACAGCATGGCCTCTCCCATTTTGAAGAGACACTTGTCCAGCAGGCCGAGGCAAAGAGGCAGTCCCGAAACCAGCAAAATCAGGGAGCTGGACAGGGGACAGATTGTATTTGTCTTCAGTGTGGAAGGGATTGTCACTCTCGAATTGGCCTTCTCAGCCACACTAGACGCTGTTCCAAGTCCTCTATTCAGAGCACTTTACCATCGTCTCTCGAGACTGAAGGATGCCTAATCATCAATCAATGACTGATCAATACAAGTTGGTGAGGATAATAACCATAATTTATGTAACATTTTGAAATGTCCATGGGGCTTTCATGTGCATTTGATCATTGCAATCAGCACAACAGTCACGTTAGGTAGCCCACTATTCTTTTCCCAATTTTTGCAGAAGGGAGGACAGAAAGAAAGGGAAGCTGAACATCAGCTTGCACAAGGCCATCTAGTTAAATTTATGACAGAGGTGGGATCTGAACCCAGAGCTTTCTAATTTATACCTCAGTTGTTTATCCACTGTGCAGCCAAAAAGGAGGCAAGCCCTTAGGGCTATATAGTGGACAGAAGATGGAAGATTACACTTTTATATTAAGACAACAACAACTTCCTGCAAGAAAAAAATCCTCGTTTGCTAATATTGCAGGCAGTGAGTTTCTTCCTTGTGCTGATTTCCTATTTATAAGGATTATATATATATGTCGATATATCTGAAAAGGACACCGTCTTAAGAAGAACAGTTCATTCTGTCATCTGCAGCCTTCAGTAGCTCAATCTGATGTATGCACAGATATAGCCAAAGAGAGATCAAGTGATCCTGCTCTTCTTATGAAATTTTAAGAAGTATCAAAGCATAGTAAGCCTTGAGAAGCTGCCCTTTGGGGAACATGTTGCTTCACCTGGCTGGTGTCCAAACTCAGAACGAAATGTTAACCAAAATCAGCTCAACTATGACATTTTGCTTATTATTAAAGCTCAAATTATTGTTGATGATGGTTCATGCTGTTAAAAATTTTGCATTCCAGCCTCATAATATTTTAAACCTGCTTTTGAGCAGCAGCATTGATTCTAGAGGCTCCTGCAATAAATATTAAGAGGGGCATCTCATTTTTATTTGTGCTTTTCTTGACTGATCTACTGTATGTTTCTAATAAATACTGAGCAACATGTTTGTATTAAGAGTGAAATCCTTACAGGGATTCTTCTCATCTAGCAAATGTTTACATTTGGTTAAGCCCTGGTCACCTTATCTTAATACAGTTCAAATTTTTGTACTACTTTCAAGAAGACACCCACTATTCAAACTGTATTGACCCAAAAATCCTAGGCACCTGAAACCTACATATTTCTCTGACGAATCTATATAAATAGCATGGCCATCCTTATCACCGGGGAGAGTCAGGCCCTGATAAACAGCTCTTGCCATGGTTGTTGTGGGGTTTTTGGGCTCTTTGGCCGTGTTCTGAAGGTTGTTCTTCCTAGCGTTTCGCCAGTCTCTGTGGCTGGCATCTTCAGAGGACAGGAGTCAGAACTCTGTCTGTACTCGAGTCTGAAGATGCCAGCCACAGAGACTGGTGAAACGTTAGGAAGAACAACCTGCAGAACACGGCCAAAGAGCCCGAAAAACCCACAACAACCATCAGATCCCGGTCATGAAAGCCTTTGAGAATACATCTCTTGTCATGTCGTGCTTAAAGAACTGAAGATATTATGCCTGTTACTGCTTAAAGTTAGGGTGAAGAGATATACTTTTTGCCCATCCTCACCAGGCCAGCTTTCACTTCTTTATTCCTTAGGCTATAGATAATTGGATTTAACATGGGTGTGACAATGCAGTACAGTGAGGAAACCAACGTATCGATATCCAGAGAGTACCCAGAACTAGGCCTGTTATAATTGAAGTTGGCCATGCTGTAGAACATGACAACCACAATCAAATGTGAGGTACAGGTGGAGAAAGCCTTAGCTCTGCCTCTGGAGGTCTTGATCTTCAGGATGGTGCTGATGATGCGGATGTAAGAGACCAAAATGAACAGGCAAGGGCTGAGTCCTATCAGAGCACTGGCAAGATGAAGCACAGCTTCATTGATGGAGGTGTCTGAGCAGGAGAGCTTCAGAAGCATGGGGACATCACAGAAGAAATGGCTAAGCTCATTAGACTTGCAAATGGTTAAGGAGCATGTGAGGAGGGTGTGCACCAGTGAGTTTGTCAAGCCACACAACCAAGAAAATACAGCCATCTTCATGCAAGCCCTTTGGCTCATGATGCTAGAATAATGTAAAGGGCTGCAAATAGCTACATATCGGTCATAAGCCATGATAGCCAGTAATACACATTCTGTTCCAGCACACGTTATCAGGAAGAACAGCTGGGTGATGCATCCTCCATAGGAGATTGTTTTCTTTGGCTGGAAGAAATTTGCCAGCATAACAGGGACTGTAGTGGAGGTATAACAGATATCTACAAATGACAGGTTGCACAAGAAATAGTACATGGGTGTATGAAGGGTAAAATCAGTTTGGACCAAGATTAGTATCAGGGTATTGCCCACTAGAGTAATTGCATAAATGGCTAGGAATATCAAAAAGAATAGAACATGAAGGTCAGGGTGGTTTGAAAAACCAAGGAAAATCAATTCATTGATGAAGGTTTGGTTTTCCATTTGTTCAGGGATGTATCTGAAAAGAAAAAGAAAGGAAGGAAGGAAGGAGCAATCATCCAAAGAGAGATAATCAATGTGTACAAAACCAACAGGGTACACAGCTGAATGGTCAACAGTAACCCCCAAAATGCAAACTGGTACTTGGTATCTTCAAATTGAATCAATACTATTTTCCACCATGTCACTCTGAAAATACTGATTTTGTAAACTCACCAGGGGCAGATCTTGTTAGTACTTGGATGGGAGACCATCATGGAATACCAGGATGGAATCTCCAGGTAGGACTAGAAAAGGATCCTACCTGAAACCATGGACTGGACTAGATGGACTGATAACAATCTGATTCAGTATGAAACAGCTTCCTTTTCCCCAAGGGCAGAAAGCAAGTTCGTGTTGAAGAGCCTGATTGATTTGTGTTTGAAGGTATCCTGTGCATCAGTTCTGAAGTTCAGTCACAAAATGAAGCACACTCATTTGGCTCTGGGTGCTGTGTGGCCAGCTGAAGAGGCCAACGAGAAGTTCCAATAAGGAAAAGCTTTCTCTCAAAATTTTCCAAAAGGCAGGGATAGAAGTAGTGTAGAGAAACTTGGGCTTTGGCTCAGGGAACCAAAATGGAAGACACAGAAATCAAGCGTTTAATTTACCAGTGAGTGGTAGGAAAATAAACGACAGTTCCTCCTGGACCTATTCAGTATTCCCTTCTTTTTTTTTAAAGCATGAACTTCCATTTTGTTTTAGAGCTGCAGTTCCCAGCATTGGGTCCCCAGATGTTCTTGGACAACAATCTGAGAAATGCTGGCTATCGCAGCTAGTGCTGAAGAACATCTGGGGACCCAAGGCTGCGAATCACTGTTTTAGGGTGACATCACCTTTTCTTCCTCCTTCCTCATGGAGGGGGGAGTTGCACCCGTGCTTCATTACAGTATGAGTGGGACACACAGCTGCTTCCCTGGGAGCCAAATTTGCTAGTTGTAGCTGTGCCAAAAAGGAACAGGGCATAGAGTGTGAATAAGGCACAGGAAACAGTTGTTCTGTTTCTTCCCAGTTGTTAGTGCCTTCATTTTCCTCATTAACACTAATTGCAGCTATGCCTTTGTTCATTTGTTCAATGAGGATTTGCCATTCTGTAGCATCTCACAAACTTTAATTTTAAAAAGTGGCCATGGGAAGCATTTAAATCATTCTCGTTGCACTAGTTTTCATGCAATAAACAATTTATGGCTAATTTTCTCTTCTGAAGCAAGACAAAATAAAATAAACTAAAATAACAAATACCAACTTACTTTTCCTGTCACCTGTACAGAAAGATAACTTAGTTTCTTTCCACATCTTTGAGTAAGATTAGTTTTTTAAAAAATCTTGCTTCATAAATAATTTTCAGGTACCACAGTACACTAAATTCTTGTCTCGCCTTGTTTGTCCTTACGCTGCACTTAAGGTGATCTAATTTTGCAGGGTTTTTTTCCTCCCTTCTGTTCTACTGGGTGTATATTTCCCTCATAAAAATGTAATTTCCACTAAATCAAGATAAGCTTTTAGTAGCTGAAATTTATTGCTGTTCTTTAGATACAACATCCAGTTGGACACCTTCATGAGAAATTATTTTGTTTATTCCAAATAAAACATTCATACGGCTTCTTACAGCTTATGTGTAGATTAACCCTACATTTTCTCACAGAGGAGCAAATCAGATCTACAAGATTCACCATGCCCCAAATCCTATACTAGAGCTGTGAATGTTGAATGTGCCTTCTCCATTAAGATACACACATAGGCTTCTTTTATGCCAATTGAACTGGAGTGGAGTTAGAAAACTATATACGTAGCAGTGTGAGATAGAAGTCAGTTGTTTAAAGTTGATTCCTGGTTACCCAAGTTTTTTTCGTGACAGTGGCATAATTTAGATGGAAAAAGTTGTGTTATAATTGCTACTATATTAAGCAATTGATGGTCAGAAACTCTTTCCAATAAGCTGTAACTCACTCAGAGATCTAACCGTAGGTGTGAATTTCCCCCTTGAATGGATCACCCTGCTTAATCTTCTGCTTTGAATCAGGGCACTGTCATGGAGTTTTCTGAATGACCTTCCA
This sequence comes from Intellagama lesueurii, assembly GCA_037013535.1. Lineage (NCBI taxonomy): Eukaryota > Metazoa > Chordata > Lepidosauria > Squamata > Agamidae > Intellagama > Intellagama lesueurii. The sequence goes on along the minus strand of JBAJHW010000003.1, from coordinate 47,580,119 downwards.
GGAGTGCTTTAAAGCCCAGTGCCTCTAATCAAGAGATTCAGGGTCACTTCTCTTTATTTTAATGGTCAGACAAGGCAATAGAGATGAACACATCATTAGAACCCGAGAGCATGTTAGTGTTCCATAAAAACAATTCCCTGGCAGCTTCATTCCTGAGCCGTCATATTTGTAAGTGGAGCCCATGTTTACTTCCCAGTGACCAGTTGGAAAACTAAGCAAGGTAATTAGATACAGAAAATGAGAAAATCTTGTGCCAGTGCCAAACCAATTCCCCCCCCCCCCCCCCGTACTTATCAGGAAATTCTCACTTCCAAGAAAGTGTGAGTTTGACCTGGTTTCAGTGAATAGCACTATCAGCGAAGATGCCTTTGGGAAACTTCTGACAATAGATAGTTGACAGCCAATAGCATTCGGTGGATGTGTTTCAGTAGGAGCTGGAATAGGCAAAGGAAACAGAGATGGAGGGCAGAGAAGATGGAGCTTCCTCTTTCCCCTCCTCAAGAAACATGCTAGCTGAGGCTAAGATGAGAACAAAACAAAACAGCACACTACACTCGGTGCAGAGAGATCTATGCTGGAAGTGAATCAGGCTGCTGGTGGTTGTATTTTAAATATATACATCTGTACAACTTCCCTCTGCTCTATGGCTTCAGTCCCAATTCTGTCTCTACCCCAACACCAAAGCACCCACAGTTGCTTTCAGAAAAAGATGTTGGAATAAAGATGTTGTAAAATTCAATTTGGCCCTCAGTGTGAGCCCATTTGCCTGCCCATCCTTTCCATGAAACACACTACATTGTACTTTTCTGAGTGGGCTCATTCACTATTTGCTGAACTGCCTCTTGCCCTTGTGAAAGGGGGGAAAGAATGGCAGACAGTGAATGGAGCTAATCAGCCAGACTGATCTTTAGATAATTTCGGTCCAGTCTTCTAGCTTTAGCTGACCTGGCTTCCTCCAGATGTGTTTCATGGATGACAACTTCCACCATGTCTAGCCAGCGCAGTCAATGATCATTTGGTCTGGGAATTATGAGATTTGTAATCTAATGCATCTGGAAGGCATCAGACTGGGTAAGACTCTTTTTTTTTGCTTGCTTGCTTTGAGGAGCTTCTAAAAAAGCAAGCATCTGACAAATCTGGACAGTGACTGACTAGCAATGCACTGGTTTATTCACCTCCCATATAACTCAATGCAAGATCATTTCACCCTGTTATTGTAAACCGAGCGGCTGCTTTTCATATCAAAATAGGCATGTCTGAATGCTAGAGCACCTCTCACTTCTGTCTTGTTAGTAATCCCATGCTGACAGATCAAAAGGACTTCAACAGATTGGACTAAATAAGTGTTGAAGAAACAGGTTGCCTGTGATCAGAGCAGTATTCCTTATCCCACAATGGCAAGATGAGGTGCCCCGCCCTGCTCAGATCAGGGGCCACCACTGTGGAAGACTACGCTCCATACACCTGGTGCTTTCCACTTCTGAGTGGTCAGATGATCCAAAAAAAGCGCTACCAGCTTTAGAAAGGGTATTACCAGTTTCTGGCATTTTTGTACAATTTGCTTTATTTTTTAACCATATCAGCAAAGCATAAGCAGAGGCAAACAGCACACGGTAAACTCCATTTAGCAGCAGATCATCAGAGACAAACTTAAGATTGCATCCTAGTTTCCAGTAGATTGTTATATGGACCAGGACCTGGGAAGGATGGCCCCATATGATTCAGCCATAAATTTTCCTGGATGATTTTTGGCTAGCCACTTTCTCTTAGCCTAGCCAACCTCCCTATGTGTACCCATGGAGGTGGAGAGAACCTATATGCTGCTTTCAGCTCCAGAAAGGAAGAAAGGGAGGAAAGAATGGCAGACAGTGAATGGAGCAAATTAATTTGAGCTAAAAACTCTCAGATCTCAAGCAGTTGTTATTTCTCTCCTGTATGCCCTGCAGAGCACTAATCTTCTCTACCAGTGAAGAGAAATTGAATGTTCAGGAAACTTTGGCTGCCAATTGAGTAATAATATGCTTTGTTTGATAAAAAGCCTGACTTCACTCAGGTAAGACCTTAAGCAAAACCATAGTAATAGACTCATTCACTACAATTAGATGGACAGACTCACCACTATATTTCACATTTGCTTTCAAGTAAAGTATGAAAAGTGTCTACTGGCCCACACATTCATTCACATTATTTGATCTGTAAGTCACAGATGAGTAACAATGTTCACTGTAACCTATTGTGTTTGAGATAATGTCAAATGACATGAATGTTCTGCCTGTTGCGTTGGTGATGGATGTTTCACATACACAAGTGATTACAATCTTGCATTTATTGTATGATGAGCCAATGTGTGAACTCACACTCAGCATAATGCAAATACTTACCATCCTTCACAAATGGATTAAACACAATTTCGGAGTTATATATTTCATTTCTGACAGTGTGCCTCTAGGAAGAATGAATCTTAAGGCTCCAGAACTCTACACACAAGATGCTGTAATTTATCCATTTCAGAATTCAAAATACTTTTAAGAAAAGATATGGGTACCCACCTGCAGTTGGTCTATTTCCAATTAACAACAGCATTGCTTCCTCTCAGACTCCTATAGATCAATTTAGGGAGGAATATTTAACAATCTATCAAAGGCCTGTGGGACATACTGTATTCAGAGGAGCATCTCGGGAACACATGCAAAGAAAAGGCAATTAAAGTTGCAATCCTATACACACTTACCTGGTTAGTAAGTCTCACTTAACTCAGTGGGACTTACTTCTGAATAAATATATCTAGAATTGCACAGTAAGAATGTTGTCTTGTTTTTAAGAGAGAGAAAAACAGAAAACATTATATGAAGATAGTTTATCCAGCATCCAGAGAATATATTTGATGTTGCCTTTACTGCATTCAAAATGAAACCTTGACCACATTTAAAATCAGCTGTTTCACTTGAAAGACACTTACAGTGAGATTCATTCAGTTACAATGAATAATGATGAAGCTGCTACTCAGGATACCAAATGGATTTTATTTTGAAATCTGGGTTAGGATATATTCCAAGTAACAGTAATCTCCTGCAATTATACTTCAACCTAGGATACACTGAAAGTTTACATCTTATTCTTCAGAAGCACTTCTTAAATCTTCCAGTCACACATCTAATATTAAAACATCAAAAATACAAGTGTGGGTGTGTGGCTTTTGGTTTATTCTGATCAATAAAGAAAATGTGACTAAGAGCTGTTCTCCTTACCACTGTTTGTGTTTCAGTTTGACAGTGGAATTTACAGTTTTAAGAAGTATAAAGAAGTGATGCATTAAACTCATTTCTGACAAAAACTACATCAACCAAAATATCTACTGCCTTCTAATATGCTCTCTTCCTCTTTCCACACTGTAAGAATAATATTCCAAAATTCTGCTGGTCAGATTTAAAAAATGTAATCTTAATCTGAGTTCTAATTTTCTCAAGGAGTGTATTATTGCAGGAAGCATGCTTTTGCCCTGATGTCCTGCTTGTAGATTTCCTGTAGGCAACTGGTTGGTCGTTATGAGAAATGAGTGCAGGGCTAATTAGACCTTTGTCAGATCCAGCTGGGCTCTTCTTAGAGAACTAATCTAAGATTAGTTGGGCCTTCAATTCCAAAAGAATCAGACTGTTTAGCTCTCGCATCTGAAACAAACACTACCACCACTCACATGGCTTGCCTTCTTATTGGCAGACTGCATGGAGAGGACTAGCTGTTGTAGTCATCAGACAAACATTCATATGATTGTGAAAGAACATGCATCTGGGGTTACTGAATTATTTTAACATCATTATTAACTAGATTAATAATTAGTAAATTATTAATTAGGAAACTCAGGACAATATACCATATACCATTCTTTCCCATTTCATTTTCACAAGAACTCTGCAAAGTAGGTTAGACCGAGAAGGCGTCACCCAACAAGATTCCTGGCTTAATTGGAATTTGCTACTTCAGAACCATGTAACACACATTTTCATAAAATAACAATGGCCAGAATCTTGCTGGAATTTATCACTCACAGAGTGACAGCTGTGGAAATGGTTATTTGGCAAGGTGCCAGTGACACACCGGTCATGTGGTCAAGTATGTGCCTGGCATATGACCGGTCATTTTGCCATACATCTGCTTCTGTGACTAAAGCTCTGCATGCAACATATGCCAACAGGATTCTAGCCAGTTTACTTATTACATCAGTATCCATCTCCTTTTTAAAAGAGCTCAAGATGATGTTGCAGCCTCAAAACAACCCAGTGACAAGGTGACAATAGAGAGTTACAAGCCATATGGTTCCTAACATTCTCCAATCATTGCTTCCAATGTAAGAAATGGCCAGAATAAGCTTCTGTGTTTTGTGGGAAAGGTATATTTACTGACAGTACGTCCCCTACATTCCATCTGCACTAGTGAACATGGCAGTATAGTGTGGGGTTTGTATAGCAAGTTCACGTCTAGCCGTTCCCCTGCTAATTATTCCAGCTTCTTTTTTTTAATACTAAATTTAGATTGCAAACAGAGCAGGACCAGAACTGTGTTGCATTATACTGAAAAGGGTCCCTTAGCTGGGTGTGATCTCCTTTAAAGCAATCCTTCCATGCACATATGATCTGGTCCCCATTGCACCAGCCCAGTTCCAAAAACAGAGCAGCCCTGTCACTGAACCAAAAAGGTCTGAATCGGACATGCAGCAGGGTCAGGCTGGTTTGTGACTCCTTATACATTGTGTAGTTACTAGAAAACAGCTTGAACCTGACAGTGCCATAAGTGGTCCAAAATGTGACCTATATTGGCCTTCAATCGCACTCTAAGTCAACTAGGCTATTTAAGCACTGTTGTATAATTTAATTTTAAGTCTTTAGTAATATTAACAAGCATTTCTTTCCAGATTTACAAGACAAAGATACACAGATCAGAATGAACAGCAAAATGTGTATGAGCCAACAGTGCAGTGCTCTTGTTTCGATGTTTTATAAATGTGATTTTGAGAAGCATCAAACTATGAGCCCCTGCTTTGGTTTTGCCTCACCAGCACTATCTTCTCTAGCCACTTCTTCTCATGGCTTTCCTTTACACTGTGTGCTGTCCCCACCCACACTTTGGCTTCCATTCAGCCCCATGCTCCCCACCAAAACTTCCCCTCTTACTTAAGAAGCAGAGATTTGAATGTTAGTTTAAAACCTTGATCCATTTCGATAGTTATTAATGAGACAGAAGCATCAATGCATTTACATTAACTTAGATAGGCAAATTCTTAGTTTGTTGCATTGAATGTTCCATTAACTGTTACCGTAAATTAGTACTTCTCATTCACCCTGATTAGTAGATATATATTTTTCTTGACTTTTATTATATGCTACATCTTTACAGGACAGTTGGAAATCAGAACACTTTTAACAAAGTGGACAGGAGAGTGTTTGATGGGTGGTACAGAGATTGCTATAATTTAGAAGCAAATCTTTCAGGATGGGTGTGATTTAAAGATTCCAGCAATATTTCAATTGCTGTTCTACAATTTTGACAGTACTACTATTTTATAGTTTTATTTCTTTTATTAACAGCTCAGTATAATTCCTATTATACTGATGGGTTTAGCTTCCATTATTTTTACATGTGTCTCAGTTGCTGGCCTGCTGTAATTTTTAGTAAAATTTCCAAATTTATTTTACTTTTCTTTTGAGCTGCTCTGGTTTTGTGATGATTTGCTTGCTTATACCCACTGGAGTTAAAATGGATGAACCAACAACCAAAAATAATGCTTGTGATGTGAGATGGGAATGAAAGGACAACAAAAGCCGCCCTATACCTGCTCTGGGAGCCTTTTAATCTCTCCAACACTCAGAGTTTTAATCACTGGGGAGATCTGGAATGACTTTTTAAGGGGGAGGTTTATCCCATGCTACCTATGCATGGTAGACCCAATATAGATCAAACTCCTGCATGCTTACAGAACAACAGAAGGCTACAAGAAGAAATACAGCACAGCCACAGGCTGTGTGTCAGCCATTTTCTCTTCCACCTTTTTGCAGGTGTCTCATGTTGTCTTGCTTCCTCCACACCTTCTTCAGTCTTGTCATCTACGTATTGTCTGTCATCCAGAGTTGCTGTATAGATCCAGAGCTCAGCAGCATTTCACCTCTCAACCTCTTTACACCCTCTCTGTTCTTTCTGTCTCAAATTTACTGAATAAGTCATCAGACCGTTTCGAAATTACATTGCAAAACATATAAATATAAATAAATGTATAAACTGATAATAGACAAGAATACATGCGCATGAAATTACCTTTCAGACAACTATTTAAAACAAACCCCACTGACACTCCAGGTAACCTCTTAGTGGTTATACCTAAGTAGTGAACCTCTTTAGTGGCATTTTTGTTGTTTAGTCGTTAAGTCGTGTCTGAATCTTCGTGACCCCATGGACCAAAGCACGCCAGGTCCTCCTGTCTTCCAACGCCTCCCGGAGTTTGGTCAAATTCATGTTGGTAACTTCGATGACACTGTCCAACCATCTCGTCCTCTGTCATCCCCTTCTCCTCTTGCCTTCACACTTCCCCAACATCAGGGTCTTTTCCAGGGAGTCTTCTCCTCTCATGAGATGGCCAAAGTATTGGAGCCTCAGCTTCAGGATCTGTCCTTCCAGTGAGCACTCAGGGTTGATTTCCTTAAGAATGGATAGGTTTGTTCTCCTTGCAGTCCAGGGGACTCTCAAGAGTCTCCTCCAGCACCACAATTCAAAAGCATCAATTCTTCGGCGGTCACCCTTCTTTATGGTCCAGCTCTCACTTCCATACATCGCTACTGGAAAAACCATAGCTTTGACTATGCGGACCTTTGTCGGCAAGGTGATGTCTCTGCTTTTTAAGATGCTGTCGAGGTTTGTAATCGCTTTCCTCCCAAGAAGCAGGCGTCTTTTAATTTCGTGGCTGCTGTCACCATCTGCAGTGATCATGGAGCCCAAGAAGGTAAAATCTGTCACTGCCTCCATATCTTCCCCTTCTATTTGCCAGGAGGTGATGGGACCAGTGGCCATGATCTTAGTTTTTTTGATGTTGAGCTTCAGACCATTATTTGCGCTCTCCTCTTTCACCCTCATTAAGAGGTTCTTTAATTCCTCCTCACTTTCTGCCATCAGAGTGGTATCAGCTGCATATCTGAGGTTGTTGATATTTCTTCTAGCAATCTTAATTCCGGCTTGGGATTCATCCAGTCCTGCCTTTCGCATGATGTATTCTGCATATATGTTAAATAAGCAGGGAGACAATATACAGCCTTGTCGTACTCCTTTCCCAATTTTGAACCAATCAGTTGTTCCATATCCAGTTCTAACTGTTGCTTCCTGTCCCACATATAGATTTCTCAGGAGATATATAAGGTGGTCAGGCACTCCCATTTCTTTAAGGACTTGCCATAGTTTGTTGTGGTCCACACAGTCAAAGGCTTTTGCGTAGTCAATGAAGCAGAAGTAGATGTTTTTCTGGAACTCTCTGGCTTTCTCCATAATCCAGCGCATGTTAGCAATTTGGTCTCTAGTTCCTCTGCCCCTTCAAAATCCAGCTTGTACTTCTGGGAGTTCTCGGTCCACATACTGCTGAAGCCTTTAGTGGCATACCTCAACTAAACAGACCCCTTACCAACTTCTTGTTTCCTCAGGATTGCTGCTTTTACAGCAAAAAAATGTCACTTTACGAGTTAAATGGGGGTTATCCCCTTGCAGTAAATAAGTCAAATTACTCTCATCAGCCCCAGCCCCCCAATGCTCCAAATAGGGTGTTGGTATTGGTATCAGCCTTGTAACATCCTTGTATCCATTAGCTCAAAACGTAGGCGGGTAAACGCCATACGGAGATCTTTTTTCATTGGAAAGAGCATGTATTTTTCTACCTGAAAAATGATTGTAGACCTCGCTAGCCATTTCATAGATTGCACTGAAGATAAGGCCGCCATATCTGTTTGAGCTCTGATGTCAAACACTCTTTGTTTGAATGCATTTTTGCTGTTAGAGTTACTTAAGAGCCTCGTGGTGCAGCGGTTAAACTGCTGTACTGCAGCTAAAACTGTGCTCACGACCTGGGGTTCAATCCCAGCTAGCCGTCTCAAGGTTGACTCAGCCTTCTAGCCTTCCGAGGTCGGTAAAATGAGTACCCAGCTCGCTGGGGGGGGGGGGGGGCAATGTGTAGCCTGCATAACTAACTTGTAAACCACCCAGAGAGTGCTTGAAGCGCTATGGGGTGGTATATAAGCAGCACGCTTTGCTTTAAACTAATGGCCTCAACACTCAAGCCCTCGTTAGAGAGCATTTGAGAAAAATTCACAAACCAGGATTTTATTGTAGAGTTAGACATTTGTTCAATTAAACACATCTTGGGTAACCTGTCATCGCACATCTGGCATAGCTTAATCCAATAGTTAAATATTCTAAGAAGACATATATCAGATACAGCTGCCAAACCAAGTTCTGCTCTAATAGCATAAGCAGGCGAACTTCTTGACACACCCATGTTTCCCCTTATAAATTTGTTCTGAACTTTTTCAATTTTCCTATTAATACCAAGGCCCCATATTTCTGCACCAAAGATTAGCATCGGCAGTACCTTTCCCTTAAATAGTTTTATAACTGGTTGGAGGGAGCCGGGGTATTTATAATTAAGTAGCTTGTTCAGAGAGTTAACTGCTATTAAAGCTTTCGTTTCATTCCTCTTTATCTGATGTGACCAAGATCCTGTTGCAGAGAAAACTGTGCCAAGATAATTATAGGTTCCAGTCTGTTCTATTTCTTTTGCCCCTATGAAACACTTACGTTGTTTCCTTTTCTTACCAAAGACAACTTTTGATTTACTGTTATTAATAACTAAATCGTTAAGCTGACAATATTCGCTGAACTTCCTCAGTTGCCTACACAGACCAACTGGTGTTGTAGACATTAAAATCATGTCATCTGCGTAGAGGAGCACATTTACAGATCTAACTAATATTTTTGGCATATGGAATTCCAGATTGGACATAAATGGAACTATGTCATTAATATAAAAATTAGAAAGGAATGGGGCCAAAATACAACCCTGGTGTACTCCTTGAAAAGTGGAAATCTTATTAGTTAAAGTCTGATTGACTCCTGCTCTGACTTGCAGGTTCATTTTCGTATAAAGAGCCATTATAAGGTGTAAAAGTCTCCTATCAATGGGGAGCCACACTCCTTTCTAGGGTAGCCACATGTCCTCTTCAAGGGAGAGCAATCCCTCATGTTCAAGGTGCTCTCCATCTGAACTGCTGTCTACTCCAAATCAGATCTGAAGATGAAAGAACCGTGAGATCCGAGACTTTGAAGGTGGCCATCCACAGTGAGGACCTGGACAGCAGACATAGCAGGCATACAGGTCACCTAGTCACAGTCTTCTTCACTTGAGATGCACTGTAATTCTGTTTAATAATCATGTGCTGTCAAGTCAATTCTGACCTATGGCGACCCCTTTCAGGGGTTTCCAGGTACAGAATACTCAGAGGTTATTTATCATTCCCTTCTTCTGGGAGTACCCTGGGATTGTGCAGCTTCTCCAAAGCCACACAGGCTGGCTCTACTCGTAGGAGGCACAGCGGAGAATTGAATGCACAACCTCTGGCTCTGCAGCCAGACACCTCACTCACTCATCTTTAAATGACCCTTAAAAAAGTAAAGCACATATTGGTACATGCACACTCATATCTGTACTTATATGCTCTCTTTTGTCTTTTTTGGACGATATGTAAGTGGCCACTCCAGTTCTCTCACACATGCTGCCTCCTTCCAGCATCAAGTAGGCAACAAGGCAACAGTAGGGCGGGCATGAGACACAGCACTAATGACTCATCATGAGCTGGAACTGGATCAAGAGATCTCCTCCTCCTTCACCATCCTTCTTCTTCCAGTTGGCCTGGTCTCCGTTACTTAGCAGGCATACTATTAGCAGGTCAAAACTTGTTCATGTCATGCTTTTTGCTCCAAGGTTTTCAGTCCTACTGAAGTTTAACATTAATGCTAACATTGTTGAGCAACTGTTAGTGACAATTTAAAGAAAGCAAGATTAATACATTAATATTATTTCCAAACTCTGCTCTGATAAGTAATAATGAAAAGCAGGCCAGAACGAAAAGAAGAAAAAAGAAAAGAAATTAAATTGAATTAAATTTATACAGGTCTACTCACAAGAACACCCGGATAACTAAAGATCAATGGCACCAGTTCTGAGCATTCTAGTTCCATGTCTTCGATGCTGTTCTCTCCATTGTGGGAGCAAAGAATATTGGAAAATGAAACAGGGAGCACTTGTTCCAAAATGAGACAGACAAGACAGGTGCCAGTTATTTGATGGGTGTCCCTTCATGCTATCCTCTTGTCTCTGACCCCAGTGGGTCTTGGAGGAAAGCAGTTTTGCATGTGCATGGCAGAGAGCAAGAGCACTCCTTGCACAGGTCTTGCCACACTGTCATCTTTCCCATTCATGGGAGAGACTAAGAGCTGGAATGTTCTGTGTATATGCAAGCGGAGTGTATGTACATACTGTGTTTTTTGGGGGAAAGGAAGAGTCCAAAGTTGAAGCATCAGCCCAGGATGGAATCCTGTGCAGTGGCATGATTGTGCACATGATTGTAATTATTGGGTGAAATCTTGTTGGACAACTCGACCAAGTATAAATGGTGATGATATCATCACCTGGCAACATTCATCTTTATTTATTTTTATTTAGAATTTCCTATCTCCCCTTTCAGGTTCTGGGGATCCCTGGAGTTTTCTTTGCCTTGGGGAAGCCTTTGGGAGCATTGGGATGGCGGGGGGAGCATTTAACATTGGAAAATTGCCCCTAGGTGGTGGCAAGACTGCCAGTGGTAATTTTCCAATATTAAAGGCTGTCCCCCTCCCTTACATTCTGAACCTCTCAAAGGCTTCCCCAGGTCAAAGGGGATTCTTAAGGATTTGAAAGGGGGGGAGGAATAGGAAGTTTTAAATTAGGTTAAAATAAAGGTTAAAATCACTGGGCGATGACACAGTGGAGTTCTACAGCAGGATTTCAGCTATTGTTTTGGGGCCAAATCATCAGAGATGTTCTGATGGAGGTTCAGGTTAGCAGGTTGCTGCCTTGTGAACCAAATGTGTGATGAGTGTCTGCTTGTATATGTTTAGATATAAAGTGGGAAAGTATTCACATCATCTGAAAATCCTTGAAAATCCTCTTGCTTAGCATAGTAAATTGCATTCCAGTATGCCTATTAATCGGTGAGAATTTGGTGAATCAACTCCTCTGTACATTTCACTGATTCAAATGACTATCTGGGAGAGATTTTAAATGGCTTGCTGCTTTGAATCTGTTTTTGGTGTTGATTTTGTTTACCATTTTTAGTGTGGTTATTTGTTGGATTCTTTTAAAATATTTATATAATTACTTAGCTTTTGACCATTGTCTTTTAATGATGAAAACCGCATTGGGTTCTTTTCAAGGAGAAAGGCGGGGTAAAAATATTTCAAATAAATAAAAACTCTAGCTGTGACTTACTAAACAACAGGATTTCAGTCACTGTTGTGGAGAAAAAGAAACTGTTAGAAGAAATGATAGTACTCCTCAAATAGTTGCAGGATTGCCACACAGAAGGAGGCAAAGGTTTGCCCCTGCTGCCTCAGAGAGCAAGACTAGATGCAACATGTTAAAAAACTACATGAAGGCATATTATGGTTGAATATTAGGGGGAAAAATACCTCCATGGTAACAGTGGCTTCATAGTGGAACCAGTCACCCTAGAGTAAGGTTGCCAGATACATGGGTACCAAAAAGAGGACATAGAAAGACAAAAAAGAGGACAGAGGAGGACATATTGAATGTTTCATTTGAATCGTTCCGGATTAAACCCGCAATCAATACAATTTTATTACAATAGCTGCCAATAAATGTCTCTTAGTGAACCGACCAAGAAACAGTCATGTTAAAAAATAAAAATAAATTCAATGGAGGCTTTTTTTCAAAATACCAAAAAACATTATTTAAACAGCAAATTGTACAATTACCTTATAATCTTTATTAATTACACGACATATCCCGACACCTGCTGTTGTTGCTCCTTCGCTTGCACCGAGGCGAGCTCTGCAAGAAGGTTCCCCTTTCTTTCCCGCCTCCTTTTGCTGTGGCGGCGGCGGCGGCTGCCGCCTCTTCTCCCTCTCCCTCTTTCTCTGGCAGGCGCCTGGCGCGGAGCCCCGCTCTTGCTCTGGCTCCCCTTCCCTGCAGCTTCAGTTCTTCTCCGCCAGCCTTCCTCAATCTTTTCTAGCCGCTGCCGCCGTCTCTCCTTTCTCGACTTCTGCTGCTCGCTCGAATACCTCCGGGCACACTCACAAACTTTTTTTTCCCCTTAAAAAAAAAAAAGATCCTGCCCTTCTCCAGCCGCCGCTCTCTCTCAACTCTCTGCTTTTGTTTTGCCCGTTCCCTCTCGCTCGTGGTGTGTGTGTATATATATGTTTGTATATATCTTGCTCTCCTTTCCTTGCTAATCTTTATGCACAGCTTGCTCAAAACGAACCAGGAAGTCACCTCCAGAAGCAAAGGCTCTACATGGGCGTGGCTGATTTATAGCCCGAAGTGGTGTCTTAGATTACGACTCCATCAGAGACTGCTTTCCACCTTCCACCTCTCCCCCTCCCATCCAAAATTATAACATAAAATATTACAAAAGCCGGACATTTCAAAGGTTTTTAGCTTTGCCTGCCGGACATTAGGCTAAAAAGGAGGACATGTCCTCCTTTTGCCAGACGTCTGGCAACCCTACCCTACAGTACCTTCTATTGCTGGGGCCTACAAGCACAAAACAGACTTTTGTGGAGAATGCTTGTTTCTGGACTGGCAACACTCCAGTAGCAAGGAACTGTTCCATAAACAATGGTGCCTCCACTTACAAATGTCCCTACTTATGACCAATTCGACTTACGACCAGCTCTGGCCGCAAAATTTTGCTTCTACTTGCAACCGGAGCTTCCACTTACAAACAGAAAAAGGCAGGGGAAAAAGGCGGGAAATTCAAATTGCTAACTGTAGGTGGCGAAAGAGGCTGCTTCTTTGTAGCTCTTTCACCCCGACGGTTAGAGTGACTGCGATCGAGGAGGGACTGCCTGGCTTCTGCTTCTCAGTGAGCGTGTGTGTGTTTGCAGGGAGGCTTGGGACTGCCTGTTAGGTAAGGTAAGGTGCTGTTTTCTGCTTTTTAAAAACTGTTCTGGGTATTTTTGCAGCGTGGTTTTTGGCTGGGTGGGTTATGTTTCTGTGCTGTGATGGGTCTTGGGGGTTTGTTTGTTTTTTGGGTTCCCCCCCATTTCCGATGGGTCTTGGGGGGTTTGGCTGCTTTTGGGGTTTTTTCCCCCCATTTCTGATGGGTCCTGCATGCTTCCCTTGCTTTTTCCTTTGTTTTCTGTGCATTTCCGACCTTGTCCCTCTGTTCTCTGTGCATTTCCAATCTGCTCCGTTTGTTTTCTGTGCATTTGCAATGGGTCCTGCATGCTTCCCTTGCTTTTTCCTTTGCATTTCCGACCTTGTCCCTCTGTTCTCTGTGCGTTTCCAATCTGCTCCGTTTGCTTTCTATGCATTTGCAATGGGTCCTGCATGCTTCCCTTGCTTTTTCCTTTGCATTTCCTACCTTGTCCCTCTGTTCTCTGTGCATTTCCAATCTGCTCCGTTTGCTTTCTGTGCATTTGCAATGGGTCTTGCACGCTTGATTGCTTTTCTTTTCTCTCCCCCCCCCCCCCTTCGGCCGGAAGGGATTAATCGTGTTTCCAATGAGTCTTGCAGTGATTTTTTTTTCCGTGATTTTTTTCTTTGGCCGGAACGGATTAATGGGGTTTCAATGAATTCCTATGGGAAATGGTGCTTCGACTTACGACCATTTCGACTTACATCCATCTTCTGGAACGGATTATGGTTGTAAGTGGAGGCACCACTGTATTCAGGCAACGAAAATCAAGGGAAGGAAAGCTTGGTATAGAAACAGAGGCCTACTATGAAAACAGAAGCCCAGTAAGATATATCCAATGCCAAAATAAATAACAATGCTGGTCTAACCAGTTTAGTTGTAGACAACAGATAGTCAGGTAAATTCCAAGAAGTAAAATCAACGCAGCCCAGGGTCATAAACAGTGGGAGAGTCACAATAGTGGTCAAGATAAAAGGAATAGAGGGTCTCTGTCTGAGACTCTAGATAAATGTTGTTCCCAACAGCTTTGTAGTCCCAAAGCTGAGACTTATGTTGCTGAGCTGCTGGGGTTCCACCCAAAACTCATTTACAGCCACATGGATAGTTGGGCTTTCACTCTAGGTCTAGGAGACCTTTTATTCTTGAGGAAGCATCTGTTCGAAAGAAGCCTTTTTGGAATGAACTCTCAAAATTCTACTGCCAGCTGGGAGATTCTGGGAGTTACATTTGAAAAGCTTAACTTTGCCAGGCTCTGATTTTAAAGAGGCAACTGAAAGAAGAGGAAGAAGGATTAAGATGATATTCTTAAGGAAAGTCTGCTCTTAAAAATAAAACCATCTCTACAATGTATGCACAAGAACGTCACAGATAACAATTTTCTCCTCCCTTCTTCTTGCTCTCCATTCCAAGAGGTAGCTCCAAAAATAGCCAAGAAAACAAAGAGAAAAAGGGACTTAAATTTCATGCTGCGTATGGAACGGACTGAACTAAATTCAGCTGCTCAATGGATTTCAACAAATACACCTTCTTGAAAACCAACAATAAATATTAATAAACTCGTATTAGTAGGTACAAAACCTGTGACAATATACACTGCATTTCAGTGGGTTTTTTTTTTTAAGTATATACCAGTAGTATGTTTCTTCCTTATCCAATATAGTAGAGATTTGCCTCTCTTTTTTTAGGGTTAAGACTACTGTAAATGTATGGCCTTCTGAAATGCAGGATTCCTTGAATTTCCCTGCAAATACTTGAGATCCTCTGAAGCATTCTGAGCCATGCTAGTTATATTAAGGTGGACAAAAGGTGAATTAGGATTTCCTTATAGATTATTCTTTTTGCTCTGGGGTGTTGCCTACCTAGAAATGATAGAGTGAATTTCTGTAGGCTGAGATTCCAAATTGTTTAATAAACATTGAACCAACTAAAGGTCTCTCTGCCCCTTTCATAAAGTATGTTGCTGAAGTGAAGAAAGGTGTATGTGTGTGATCAGACTGCTGGAAAACTACACGCTTGCTCACGCTGTAAAGGGTCACTTTAATGGGAGTGATCCCTCTTAGGTGACCCTTCTCTTTGCCTCAGAATTGCTCTAGCCTAGTTTCCAAAAGTAGCAGTTGTACAGCTGGACCAAAAAGGTCCAACTTGGCCACAGACTGGCGTCGGGCTGAAGTGCATTTCCCTGAATGTTGTGTGATTGTTGGGAAATACTGGTGCCCTTTTAAAACATTGGCACCCTTTTAAAACTGCACCAAGGATTCTGTCCTGCCTGGCAAGTGCTGGGAGGCTTCCCAGGTCCTTACAGTTCTTGGGTCAGGGCTCATAATGAGGAAAACCCAAAGTCACTGGAGCTGGCCCTCAGGCAAGAACAGCGTTGCTGCTGGCCACCTGGCACTGGGTGGCTGGCAATGGTTTTGATGGGGGTGGGAGCACCCTGATGGCTCCTGCCCCTGGCCACTGCCATCCACATAGCTTCCTGACCCCAGCGCTGTCAATAGCAGTGGAAAGGTTCCCAGCATTAGTCAGCTTGCAGGCCAGGACTGCTCCACATCCTGTTTTAATTCAAGGATTCACATTAAAGCAGGATGTGTGAAACAGGTGGTTTCATTCCTGTTTTCAGTTACACTGGAGTAAAAAAAGCACTTACTATGTGTTATCTGAAACATGTAGTTCCTGCCTGCCTGTCCTGAAGGGATGTTTTGTGTAGAAGGGCTGTGAGCTCAGCTGAGTTCTGGTAATTAAAACAAAGCACTTGCATCAGAGTTCTTTAATTGCTTCATAGTTTGTTGTAACAGTTGTTTATTATTTTATTACAGTGGTGCCTCGACTTACGAACGTCCCGACATACGACCATTTTGAGTTACGACCAGCTCCAGCCGCAAAATTTTGCTTCGACTTGCAACCGGAGCTTCGAGTTATGAACAGAAAAAAGGCGGGGGGGGGGGAAAGGCGGGGAATTCAAATTGCTAACGGTTGGTGGCGAAGAGGCTGCTTCTTTGTAGCTCTTTCACCCCAGCAGTTAGAGAGTGTGCGATTGGAGGAGGCTTGGGACTGCCGGGTAAGGTAAGGTGCTGCTTTCTGCTTTTTAAAAACTGTTCTGGGTGGGTTTTGCAGCGTGGTTTTGGGCTGGGGGGGGGGGTTATGTTTCTGTGCTATGATGGGTCTTGCAGTCTTTGTTTTTTGGGGTTGTTGTTTTTTTTCTCTCGTTTTCGATGGGTCTTGCACGGTTTGTTTGCTTTTCTTTTTTCTTTTTCCTTCGGTCAGAACGGATTAATCGCGTTTCCGATGGGTCTTGCACGGTTTGTTTGCTTTTTGCTTTGCTTTTTTTTGCATTTCCGAAGGGTCTTGCACGGTTTGTTTGCTTTTTGCTTTGATTTTTTTGCATTTCTGAAGGGTCTTGCACGGTTTGTTTGCTCTTTGCTTTGATTTTTTTGCATTTCCGAAGGGTCTTGCATGGTTTGTTTGCTTTTTGCTTTGCTTTTTTCGCATTTCCTTCGGCCGGAACGAATTAATCGCGTTTCCGATGGGTTTTGCAGTGGGGTTGTTGCTGGGTTTTTTGGTGATTTTTTTCTTCGGGTGGAACGGATTAATTGCATTTCAATGCATTCCGATGGGAAATGGTGCTTTGACTTACGACCATTTCGAGTTACGACCGGAGTTCCGGAACCAATTGAGTTCATAAGTCGAGGCACCACTGTAACTGCTTTTACGTAATTTGTTGGTTTTGGCTCTTGCAAACCACTTCAGGATTCTTTAAATTGATTTTTTTAAAATTTTAAATGACAATTAACATTTTCCTACAGACCTAAATAATTAATTCCTCATACATGTCTTTTGCATCAGATTGATGAATCTGGGGTTTTAATCAACAACAATAACAACAACAGAAGAAGATTGTACAAAGTTGGAGCCTTTCTACTGCTGAATTATATGGATGAATACATGGGTAATAATATGAAAATGTTGAAAAAGAAAAAACACAGCTGCAACTCTGCAAGCATTCGTACAAGAGTATGTGACAACACAATATGTTTTTTTTTTAAAGCTGAGCTTTGGGAAGGTACTATAATTGCCAGAACCCTCTATGTGGAATATATTACTGTAGTCTTCCTGGGTGGGCAAGGAAGATGAATGTGCGATTTTCTACTCCAGATAATAAAATATCTTGGTATTGATCCTACATTGCACACCTTCATTTAGATGGGAATACCACTGCTGTTCTGCCTCAGGCAGCAAAATGTCTTGGGCCAGCTCTTCCATCCACCTGGCCAGATAGTTAACACTGCTAGCAATTGCAATTAGATTTCAGTTACTTCCAAGCTAAAAGCTGACATAATTTTAGAAACATTTGATCAGACGTCCTTGCCTGTATTTTTAAAGATTAGTATTCTAACTTGAAACAATTCACCCTGGACTAATGATGCACACAATTATGTAGCGACAAGAATAAAACTAAGTTATTTTATGATTTCATTTGCAAGTCTTAAAAAGTCTATATAAAACATGAACTGTGCTTTTTTCAGAAAAGGCATATGAAAAATGTCTGCTTCTCCAATGACTAAGAGCAACAGAAGTTCAAGTATTTATATCTCATTGGAATTTTTTTCATTGAGGCCATAAATTTAGGTGTTGGGGAGTTCACAAGAGTTGACTATCAGCATCTCCTAGCAGTAGTCACAATATTCAGTTTTGCATCAAGATGTTACAGTGTTTGATTTTACTTCTTTGCTCCTCCCTCAAAAAAAAACTTTTTTAAAAAAGTGAATCATCTTTTGGGCCAGAACAGAAAAGCAAGTCTCTGGAGCTGTTTTCCTGATGTGTCTGTCTGCAGTGCAACTGTATTCTTTAATGAATGCTCAGGGCTCCATTTCTAATTTTGGAACTGAGTAGAATGAATTTACTGTAATTTTCAATCACTGGAGAATACGTTTAATGTACATCCCCCTACTGTTTATGCCTTATGCAAACAGTGCCTTCTTAATAATGCCCATTGCAGCTAATTTGCAACCACAGATCTCAAAAATATTGTCTTGTAAAGTTTTAATAGAGCCCAATGCAACTTAATTATCCATTATTGGCAGTTTTTCTCCTGGGGTGATTAGTTGGAGGAAGCTACTGAACTTTCAGATAGCAAAATCTCAGATGGAAGGTTGATTAGTTATTTAACAAGAGATTGGAATAGGAGGGAATGGGAAACTCCCCTGGGTCATCTTTGATCAACTTGTTTTATCTGTGGCAGGATACTCCTTTGCACAGAATAATCTAAATTAAAGTTTTGTTGGTGAGTTTTCTTTTAACTAGACTGGTTTCTATTTAAAGCTCATTGGGATGAATTTGCCCACTTTTGAAGGCAATCTTCACAAATAAAAGTGCAAAGAGGCTTTTTGAGTCCATCTTAATAAGTCTCCTGATGTAACTGGATGTTTTTGCAAGGCTGCTATTTATTCCTCACATTTCTGTTGCCTACTGATATGGATGCTTATGTTTCTGAGAAGGGACAGAACAGGATAACTGAATCTCCATTCATTCCCCAGACAAGAAGGGTAATTGAAAACAAACGTGAAATCTCAGCAAGAACAATATTGGGCACCAGGATACCTGAGTGAATTTTATTTAGGTACAAATCACAATCATAGATCACTTGTGTCCCAAGAAAGTTAGTACCTTGGAAAATCAGAACCCAGCAAAGGACAGAAGAAGATTATCACCAACACTTTGGAGAATTCGGGGATATAATAAAGTAATGTACACAGAATGAAGTAATTTAAAATAATCTTAGACTTTGTCCAGACATGCAGCCTTGCCTAATACATATTTACTCAAAAGTGAGTCCCACTGAATTTGCTAAATGATTCAGTATTTTCAGGTAAGTGCAGGTAAGATTGATGCCTAAATAGGAACACAGAAAATTATTTATTATTTATTTATTTGTTTGTTTATCTCACTTTTTTCCTTAAAAAGAGCCCAAGGCAAATATATAGGCTTATATTTGTAAGCACACCTGTTTGTCTGTTCCTAATGTATGCTATATCAGCAGATTTTAAGGCAGTTTAAATCAACAAACTGAAGGACTGAAGATGACATCTCTATAGTTACACAATGCTTGGATGAACATCCACGGTTTAATCTGATGGTGAAATACATGCAATGTTGCACCAGCCAGCTATTCTCAGTGGTGGAGCATGGAGAAGGTCTCCTTCAGCAGATCTTAATGGTCAGGCAGATGTATGTTTAGGGCTTCAAAAATCATCATCAATGCCTTGAACCAGATGGGAAGCTTATTGGCATCCAGTGCAGTACTTTTAGAACTGGTTCTAAAAAGTATTCCTGCTGTCAGTCTAACTGCTGCACATTGCACTTTCTGCAACATCCATGTTGTATTCAAAGGCAACACCACATACAGAGCTTTGCAGTTGTCTAAATAGAAAGTAATGTGGCCAGATTGTCCCTATCCTTGAGTTGTCACAGCTGACAACATGAGATGCAGCTTCAATCCACTGTCCCTCATTCAGGCCATTACACTATACAGACACCAGTCCAACACTTGCACAACTTCACCTGGCTCCAATGACACAGAGAAATACAGCTGGTGGTACCCAACTCTAGCACTCCAAACCAATGAGTTTGCATAAGACTGACAGTACTTCGGTAGAGAGTCAGATGTGAATCTCTGGAATGTACAAGTCAAATGAATAAATCAGATAATGTCTTATATCAAGTCACACCATTGGTAGGTCTAGCCCAGTGCTGTCAATTGTGATTTGCAACAGCTCTGCAGTCTTTCAGATACAAGTTGCTTTAGCTTCCCTGGAGATGCAAAATATACAAAGCTGTGCTACTTTGCAGGGCTGGCATGAGCTAGTCCTTTTCAGACATCGTAGTTGTTGCTGTTTTTAGGACACTCCAATCATGTAATATTTACATGGCATAATCAGAACAGAACAAGTGGCATTGATCTGGATTGTGTGTTGGATCTGGGGAGACTCGCCTTCACAACAGTGTAGTGAGTCCGAGTCTGACAACTGGATTCTCAAGAGGAGTCATCTCCAAGATCAATCTAAAGGACTTGCTCACTAGCTGGATGTGCAGCTATCAGTGGATAGGGACAATTCTTATCAGACTGAAGAAGCTAATTGGATGAGTAGCGAAACATTTCAACCTAATAAGAAAGAAGTCCAGTTGCCATGACTCAACGTCCAGATAACCTCACCTGGATGACTGAGAATCTTCACAAATATATCTGTGGGCATGAAAATGTTGTTGATATGTGCTATTTATATCCAACTTACAACAACCCTAACAGGGTTTTCAAGGTATGTGAGATGTTGGGTGAGTACTTTACCACTGCCGCCTCCTAAGGAATTTCTGAGGCAGAGTGGGGATTTAAACTCAGGTCTCCTGAGCCCTAGTCTTGTACTCTCCCCACCACACCATACTGGCTCTCTCATTAAAATAAAAGAATAAATGTACAATGTTGAGGCAAACAACCCACCTCCCCCCACTCAACACTCATACTGAGAAACTATGTGATACAACTAGGGTAGCCACATGAAAAGGCCTCTTGTAACTTAAATATAGTTATGTGGAAGAGAGGATTTAAGCAGAGTTAGCTTGCATGACTACAAGTTTGCCAGGTCAGCAGCATCCCATTGCCTGACATGTCAGGGCGAAAACAAAGAGGAAGCTCACATGATACAGGAGGTGGGCCCATGTGATATCACATGAGAAGGTGTGGAATAGGCAAGAGTTGGGAAGGGATTTAACCTGCTATTGAGCCACCTCTCCCTGGCTTCTAGTTATTTGGTGAGCTGACATTGTACCAGCACAATATGGATACAAACACCTTTATAAATGGTCTAGTCAGTCCTGGGACCACCTCACACACAAAAATCAGACCTCCTGGAGCACTGCTTCTGCTCAGATTTGTGGGAGACCCCGAGAAGCAAAGGAGACATGGGTTTGCCTTAGCACTTGATTGTCCTGACGTGCAACCTGTATTGTGGAAAATAAGCTACTGTTAGGACAGACGATGAAGAGACTCAATAGCAGGTTAAATCCCTTCCTATAGGCAAAGGTGTCACACAAGGGTGCATTTTATCTCCTTAGCTGTTCAGTCTGTATACAGAATGTGACATATGGAAAGCCAGACTATATTCAGAAGGAAGAGGAGTGAAAATTAGTGTAGGAAAAGTCAATAATTTATGTAAATGACATCACCTTACTGGCAGAAAGCACAATGACTTGAAATAATTTCTGATGAAAGAGAAAAAGAAAGTGCCAAAGCAGGACTGCTGTTGAACATTAAGAAGACAAAAATGACTACAGAAGAACTACAAAACTTTAATGTCGACAACTAAGAAACTGAAAAACTGAAAGATTTTGTACACCTTGGTTCAATCATCAATCCAAATTGATATTGCAGCCAAGAAATCAGAAGAAAACTGGGACTCGGAAGGTCAGCAATAGAGGAACTAGAGAAAGTCATCAAGTGTAAAGATGTGTCACTGGAGACCAAGGCTCCATACTATTGTAATTCCCGATCACCATGTATAGGTGTGAAAACTAATAGGAAGAAAATTGTTTTGTTTCAAATATGGTGCTGGAGGGGAGCGCTGGTGATACACTGGACTGCCAAGCAAGTGGCTCTGGATGAAAACAAGTTTCAACTGTCTCTGGAGCCAAAAATGACAAGTCAGGTTGTCATACTTGGGGTACATCATGAGAAGGCAATAGTCCCTGGAAAACACAATAATGCTGGGAGGACAGGACATTTTGGAGATTGCTCATTCATGGGTTGCCATAAGTTGGAGACAGCATCATAACAGAGAAACAGAACAATTCCCAGAGATTTCAGACAGTGCTCTGAGACCTGGAAACCCTACAGATGTTAGCCTGCTGAGATGCCCACTTTTACACACAATTAAAGATGCAAATGCTCTACTCTCATTTCCATAAGACTACCCTAGATAACCATTGGCATGTGGCTGCAAAAAAATAATAAGACGGGCAGCTATACCCCACCTTATTATTCAATGTCCTAAAGTGAGCTGATGATTGGCAATTCTACACACAGACTGAATCTGTACAATTCACTAAACCCTGTGAGATCAATTCCAAAGAAAACACGTATGCATGAGATTAAATTCAGTTGCATTGGTTTTTGCATAGGATCGAGCACTGCACAACCTGTTTTTTCTTTATTGCTCTTGTGGGTGGAAGACAAAAGCACAAGAGGAGCAATAGCTCCTCATTATCGCCCTGGGATTTGTAAAAATATCCTGTGTGTCCTCCCAGGAAGTTTCTCTTGGGGCAGAATATGTGAGGAATTGTTGGGTGGCTTTAAAATTAAAACTTTCTCTTATTATGTGGCGGATAAAATGGTTCAGGCAGAGGCCTACAGAGCAGATTGGTTTCAAGTCTCTCTCAGCAGACCACTCTTTGTTTGCTAGCTTACCTCAACTGTCTCAATATATTCATTCAGAGTCTCTGGTAATGAGAAAGAATAAAATGTTTCTGTCTACTTACAGTTCTTCATAGATAAAAATAAATATAATATTGTGTAAAATATGTTAACTTGTTATATCACTGAGCTTACCTAGCTTAATTACTGACTAGTTACACAGTTTCCAGAACACATCACTTTGTCTTTAGGTTCCACTGCTAACACTGACTGAACCCTGACTGGGAAAGGACGGGGGGGGGGGGGGGGGAGAAGTAGAGAAGCAACAATTGGCTGTTACTGGATTGACTGACATTCATCCCGGTCCAAAAAGCATCCCTCCCGGCCAAAATCTCCGAAAGGCATCATATGTGCGTTGCAATACATCCAACAGTTTCGAGATATAATCGAGGCGCCTAGTCAGAGCGTACAAAAGGTGTTTGTAGGGCTATAAACGAAGTGAGCTCAGTGAGGCTTCTCCCGAGGGTTGCATTCCTAGAAAACGCGTATTTCGGTGTCAACAGCGTAAGCCCTGCCATTCGAGAAAGAAACGCGGGTCGCCTGTGTTGAAGGAAAGTTTCCCAAAGTGCGTTCGCCTATGCACCACAAAACCCACAAACCAACGCGAAAGGGCCACGACGTCACCTTTGCGCATGCGTAATAACGGCTGGGGCGGGGGTAGCGGAGTCGTTGTTCCTTCCCCTTTTCCAGGAACGAAAATGGAACGAAGGATGGCTTGATGGAGTGTGCGCAGGCGCGGGGGTTGGCAGTCCCACCATGGAGCATCCGCAGCTGGCTGTGGGGTTGCTACACGTTGCCGCTTTGTGTGTGTTTCTGCTTTGTTGGGGAAATAGCTCAGCCGGTGAGTGTTAAGTAAGGTTAATCGGACACGGATGCCGCATGTGTGTGTGCAGTGTAGTGTACAAACTCTTTCTTAGAAGTGCTGGTATAGATCGGTCTCTTAATTTTTGCAAGCAGTCGCTCGTTCCACTTCTGGCTGCCTGGAACGATTCACGCCCCAAAGCCAAGGATGTGTCTGAACCAGTTCTCTTCTCTCTCCTTAAACTTTCCTGTAGCGTCAGACACTTTGCTCCTGCATAAGATGTTCTGTTTCTAGTACTGGTCTTGCTGTTAATCAAGTAATTAGGAATTCATTTACCAAATTGAAATACGAATCTAGATTCTTTAGCTTCGCTTGTGAGAGAAAGAGAGTAGGAGGAGGGACTGTTTAAGGGAAATCTTACCCATAAAAACCCCCAGGTGACAGTGACTGCTTTTGTGATCTACTAATTGTCGTGCCAGTGAGGAAGAACAAAGTACAGGCAAAATATCCCATGTGATCCAGCTGCAAATTTCCATAAAGAATTATATCGGATGCTCTTGATTCACTCCTCAAATATTCAGGAGCTGCAATAATTTTGTAAGTCTAACTTCGGGAATGCTGGCATATGTTTGAGTTGGCAATTCAAACCCTCCTGAGAGAAGGGCCAGCTGAGATCACAAACTATGTGTGATGGGTTAAGTGTCCAGCCATTTGTGCAGCCTTGGACAAGCTACACAGCGACACTAGAAGGAGGGAGGGGCTGGCAAACCACTTCTGAGTTCTTTATACCTAAAAAGAAAAGAAGTGGAAAGATTGCTTCTAAGTCAGAATTGAGCAGACAGCATTGTTATGCTTAATATCTCAGTGCTCAGAGCAGGCTTCTCTGGGAATTGCCCATTCTGGCTGTGGAAATTTGGGATTTTGTAATTTTCTCTCTCTTCTTTTTCTTCTTTTCTTCCTTTCCCATCTTGGACTCTGTGATTAATCTGGATTTTACCTTAGTTTATTTTTATGTTATATGTAAACCGCCCAGAGTAGACACGTTCTAGATGGGCGGTATATAAATCTAATAAAATAAATAAATAAATAACCCAAGAATGTAATTTTCTGCATCTCTGCTACTGATGTTGATGATATTGGAACACCTTCCAGGTCAAAAATTAGGCAATTCTTTCTCTCTGTTTATCTCTTTCAAAGATCTACTTTGCAGAAACATGGATCACATTCATGAAGCAAGATGGTGATTATGGTTGTGAAGATCTTTAGGAAAAAAATCAATGCCATTGAATAAACATTACTCAAAGAGATGAAATTATTATAATGCCCCCTTTTCTGTTGTGAAAACCTACGCCTAGTTATTCAGACATGGTTTGTCTCTCATCAGTTTGCTTTAGAAATGTACCTGCAGCTTTCCTCTTAACCAAGGTGAGTTGTTAAGGGTTTACAGCAGCCCTCTTGTGGTATCGTGTCTTCATTTCCCACTGGGATATCTGTTGGGAGTAAAAGTAGCAAATCCACAAGTCTTGTGTTGAAAAGTAAAATGTGCAAACCATGAAACGAATGAAACCAGATAGAATTCTGAAGTGCTTCTTTCTTCTTCCTTGTTTCTCTTAACAGGGCAGGGCAGGGTTTTCCAGTAAGAGAATACTCAGAAGTTTACTATTCCCTTATTCTGAGGGTGCCCTGGGACTGTGCAGCTTGCCCAAGGCCACACAGATTGGGTCTATTCACAGGAGGCACAGTGGGAAATCAAACTCCCAACCCTTGGCTCCGCAGCCAGATACCTAAACCACTGAGCTATCCAGCCAGCTACAAATAAAATAAAAGAATTTATTTAATTAAACAGTGATGGATATAGTTAAGATAATCAACTGTATAAAGAAGGCAATGAATCTATCAATGTATTTAGTAGCTTAGATGCATTAAACCAGTAGTTCTAAATGTTTGCTTCTTCAGATGCTTTGGACATCAGCTCTCAGAAGGCTAGCCAGTATGACCAGTAGTAAGGAATTCCAGGAGGTGAAGTCCATAACTTCAAATGCTGAGAACTACTGCAGTAAATAACCCCTCAATGCGCTAGTGGAGGTAGTGAAGCTGTCTTACTATCTCAAGTTTGGGACTACATGCAGGCATCAGGTCATCACAGCCATCCTCTTCTCTTGTCACCCTCTTGGTACTCCTCTTTGAATGGTCATTTTCTCTAAGGGGTTTCACTCTAAATTCCTCCCAGTTATGCTTTTCCTTATCTGCATCTTATGGTTCCTCCTTTTGGTAAGAAACTGACATCTATTTTGCATGGATTCACCAAAGGATGAAGCTTCTCTTTAAAGGCTATTCCACTGTAGCTTCAAAAGCATGTCAACTGAAGTCTTGGAGGGCTCAGAAAACACATCTTGCCCAGTCCCTTGCAAACGCTCAAGTGTTTTTATCTTCCACCATCATGTATCTTCTGGCCTCATCCAGAATGGGTTGAGAGCAAACTTGCTTGTATGAGATATTGCAAAACTGCCCAAGTGAATTAAGTCATAAGCCGCGGGCCAAATGTCCCCCACTTTCATTACTCTGTTACTTACATATTCCAGTTAAACAAAAACAACAACAACAAATCAAACAGTTTATATACCACCACTGCCCAGACATGCTGTGCGGTATCTCACATTATTGTCCTACTTTTCCTCCAAAGAGTTTAGGGAAGTTTGTTTCAGCAGCTTCCATTAATGACCTAAGGAAGATTAACAAAACTATACATCTCAGTAAGAAATGCAATGCCTTGAGAAAGGATTCAGAAGAGTTCTAAAGTTGTGCATTTTGAAGAGAGTCAAAAGTACTGGAAAACAGAAATAAGGGAAGGTTTATTCTTAATTCTTCCTCTTGTTTAGAATTAGTGGACACAGGGCTGATCCAGGTAATTCTGCCTGAGGTGGGACAGAAAATGGCCCCCTCCACCAAAAGTGTAGGTGCTGTGTTAACAAATTAATTAACTAAAGAATGTGCTGCTCCGGACTCCATGGGCAAGAAGAAGTTGCTTTGCCCTGGCTAGTGGCAGAACAAGCCCTGACCAAATGCTCCTCCCCAAGGAGCTCGTTTTATCTTTCTGCAGTTCAGTGATGGAACAGGAAAGTGTATCCAGACCTCCTCATACCGTACCAGTATACTGATTGGGCTGAGTGTCAAAGACTATGTGTTAAAGACTGAAGACTTGTACATCTCTGCGTTGGCCCCACCAGTTGGCAACACTGTCCTTCAGTGATAGATTGCTGAGGATGCAATTCTGCTTAAGTTTCAGATGCAAAGTGGAAGAAATTTCTGGTCCAGATTGACAGAGCCGTAGAAAACTACAAACCATGTGCGAAGGAAAACTGTCAGTGCTACCAAAGGTAAGCCCCCACCCCACAACTTTCAATTAATATTGATAGAATGTTTGACCAAAACTCAGCAGTAGAACCAGAGCTTGAAAATCTAATTTTGGGGACATAAAACCAGAATCATCCAGCTGCCTTTTTTTTGTTTTGTTTTTTGTTTTTTGGCATTATAACTAGAGATGGGCATGAACTGCTGGTTCAGTGGTTCATAATGCTTCATTCTTTGGACACTCAGAGGTTCTGTGCGAGCCTCAGCTTCCTTCCTTCAGTGGGTGCCCACTCAGAGGCAGCATCCCAGGCTTCCCTGCCTTGCCTCATCCTCTGAGTGGGTACGCACTGGAGGAGGTGGGGGAGGGAAGCCGGGGCACCTGTGGAACATCTGTGCATCCGAAGAACGAACCAGTGGTTCATGCTCATCTCTAATTATAACTCCTAGTGTTTCTCAGTCAGCGTGGCCAGTAGCCATGCAGTGTGGAAGATTCTAGAAATTGTATCAAAGTTACTTTGAATTTTTTTAAAAAATGTAATAAGATACAATATACAAAAACATTAAATAGTTATAAACCATCAAACCCCACAAAATAAACATATCAAATGGTATTACTAGTTTTTTTAAAAGTTACTTTTTAAATTATAGAACCCATCTTATGCGTAAAACAGAAGGCCTGGACAGGCTGGAAAAGATCTGCCTCCTGAGACTAAGGAGAGCTGCTGTAGTCAGAGTTGATAATTGTGTGTTACGCTAAAAAATCTTAAAAGGTAATATGGCTAAGCCTCAAGCCTGCTCACTCCCTTTTCCTTTTCCAGTACCCTCAGAGATGGGAGGAGGGGCCCTGTCTACTGCCTGCTTGCTGCCTATGCAGATGGCAGGGTGGCATCAGTGTGAGAAAAACAACATTTGCACACATGCCATGAAATGTCCATTTCAGTTCATGGCCTGGGCCTGTCCTTAAAAAACCTGTTTTTTCGCCTGCATTACCCAGAATCCTGCAGCTGTTGGTTTGTAGAAGCATGGTCCAAAAAATGGAATATTCTTCAAGCCGTAGTATCCAGTGTGGTGTAGTGCAGCGATCCCCAACCTTTTTCGGTCCGCGGACCGGCTGGGGAAGGCGAGGCACCCCCTCATGCGCATGCGCGAACAAGCATGCGCTCTCTCTAGCACGAGCGTGCACTCCCGTACGCATGCGCAAACGGCGGCACGGCGCTCGCACGGGTGTGCTGGAGCACGCGCGCAGGCACAAACGGGCTGTGCGTGGGTGAGTGCGTGCGGGGGGTGGGGCGGGAGGTCTGCCTCGGCGGCCTGGTCCGGCTTAGGCCACGGACCGGCACCGGGCCGCGGACCGGGGGTTGAGGACCTCTGGTGTAGTGGATAGAATGACAGACTAGGACCCTGGAGAGTTATGTTCAAATCCTTGCTCAGCCATGGAAAGTCACTGTGTAGAACTGGTAAAACCACACCATATACATCTCACTTAACTTGAAAGCCCTATTAGGGTCACTGTAAGTTGGTTCCCACTTGATGTCACATAATGTAACAGGCTGGGCTGGTTGTCTCTTTGCCTGCTTGCTCATTCATGGACCGTAACCCAGTGATGCTGTCTGTGAAATATTGTGAAAAGATGAGAGTACAAAATATCTTGGGCCACCAAAAAGCAAGAGGTTCTGCCAGGCTACTGGCTCAGGAGACTAGGAATGGCTGGAGGACTGAAGAAGAATGGCAGGGGTGGGGTTGAAAAGACCTGGTGCCATCAGCATCTTCCCCCATCCATTCAACATCCACTACCTCCGAAGAATGTCTAATGCAGGAGTAGACAAAGTATAGACCTCATGTTGTTGGATTGCAAGTCCCAGCATTCTGCACCATTAGCTATGCTGGTTAAGGCTGATGGTAGTTGCAGTCCAGCCACATCCCTACTCTGCTCCAATGGTAGGACCGGCTCCCAAGTGAGAATCCCTTCCTGAATGCCTCATTAACAGTTGTTATACTAATTTTTCACAAAGTGTTTAATGACGGGTAGAATCTGTCTTGCCTTAGAATCAGGGAACAAGACTTGGCTCCCTTTCAAGAGGGGATCTCTGAGGAGCTGCTGTCAGAAGCAATCAGTCGAAGGCTTGGGACGCACTACCAGATCGTTGGGAAGAAGTTATACCGTGAGCATGACTGCATGTTCCCTGCAAGGTGAGAGCAATACGAAATCATACCCATTAGAGAGTGAACAGGGAAACCTCCCTTGCCTCTTTAATGTATGGGTCATTAAGCCGAGAATCTTTGAAAGGGCTAAACTCCAGAGTGAGAAGAAGAAACTGATGAGGCATTGCCTTGCCTGACATGTAGAAACTGCTCTTGCTTTTGTGAGAAATCAATATCAGCACTGCACTTTCGTTGTGTGAGGAGGTGGTATGGGTTAGAGGCAGAAAGAAACAGAGAATAAATACCTCTGGGGAACAAGGATAATTGAAAGGGATCACTTGCAGAGCTGTCTCAAACAAGACTTGTTGGGATGTCAGGAGGGGTTTATCGCTGTATCAAGCTTCATTCATAGCAGTTGTAAAAAGAGCAGGGTCATAAGGTTTCTTACCAATGTCTCTCCCTTATGTGCCCCTCTTCTTTGTCCATTTGCTGTTCAGTCCTTCTAGGCAAAGGAACTGGCACTTCACCAGTATGGTGTAGTGGTTAGAGTCTAGGATCAGTGAAATCTGGGTTCAAATCCTTATCCAGCTAGAATGCTCATGGGATGAGGTAACGTGTTTCACAGGGTTGTTAGTAGGATAAAATGGAAGGTCAGGGAAAAACTGTCTGTATACTGCCTTGAAGTCCTTGAGGAGAATACAGAGCTTGGAAGTAACATGTAAATAACAATAGCACTTTCTTACTTGCTACTCCTCAACTTGGCTGTTTAGGAGACTTTCCAGTTATTTTTGTGTTTTTGAAATGTGCTTGTGTGTATAAAAATGAAGCAACACAATAATAATTTGTTAGTGATCTGTCATCTTTTAACAAATAATAAATAATCCTACCAAGTAGATTAAAATAATAATGCGGAGCAAATAAATTTTAAAAGGAAGTTGCAAAGTTTGGGAAAAGATACTAAAAATGCTTCATTGTGCCTTATGTATATTGCCAGCAATCCTATGAGGTAGATCAGCCTTATTATTATTCCTTCTTACAGTGACTCAGCAAGTTCATTTTAAAAATATTTGTAGAAAAATCTATTTACAAGCAAACTGAAACCATGAAATAGGTTTTACTACAGTAAATTATTTTTAATACGCAAACTCTAGTACAGTTTTCAAAAAATTAACAGTGCTAATTTCACACAATTATACTTAATTTGAACTATATTTCATTGGAATTTGTTTAAAGAAAGAAAAATGAGATTTAAAAATAAATAATCACTAGGTTTAGAAAATAGAAATAACTTGTGTTTTGGGAATCAAGAAAGTCTTAAAATATTCCATAAATGAGATCCAACTTTTTATAAAAATGTCCATTTATTCTCTTTTGTTCTGTAGTGTGAAAATCTAGCCAAAGCCATAACAAGAAATTTATACTTTTCCCCACTGTCCACGGCCTATCCATTCATTTGTTATAAGTTTTTTGGATTCAAACTATGAGAATTTTTGAAAAATTCCCCAAGCAGAATTCTGGAAGTTCCTGCCCACAGACACACACCTGTAGACCCCTACGCATAGCTACATTTCACTCTGCTGAGGCAGGGCCTATCTTCCATGCTGACTTGGGCCTACTTGTACAAAAAAAGGAAGCTGCTCTACTATTCCTGGGAGGACTTGGTCTTTGTGGGAGGTGTAGTTCTTATAGTGGTGCCTTGTATAGAACCTACCGAGCAGCAAGATTATACCTCCCATAAAAACCTAGGCTTCCCAGGATGTGGTGGGGCAATTTTTTTGTGTGTATATGAAGCAGGCCTGAGACAGCATGGAAGATAGACCTCATTCCAGCTGAGTGAAATGTAGCTGTGGGCAGCTTTCTATCACTGTGTGTCTGTGGGCAGCAGCTCCCAGAACTCTGCCTGGGGAATTATTGCAGTCAAGTCCAAAACACACATACATGTGCACACTACCCAAAATGAATAGTGAACCCCTGCCTCCTATCAGAAAGTTATTCCTTTCTTGTAATTTGAATCAGCTCACCTTCACTGTCATTCTCATAGCTATGGTTTGCCCATTTAATTGTCTGCAGGTGTAGTGGAGTTGAACACTTCATCCTGGAAATCATTGATGACCTTCCAGATATGGAGATGGTCATCAATGTACGAGACTACCCCCAGGTGCCTAAATGGATGAAACCAAGGATGCCTGTCTTCTCCTTCAGTAAGGTGAGAACACAAAGGATTGTTTGTTCAGTCAGTTGTACTAAGTTGGGGGATAGCTATCATACATGATGGACTTACCTGCATTATTGCAACATTTTGCTGCAATTAACATGCTTCTTCTTCTTTTCTATTTTCTGAAAGACCTCAGAATACTATGACATTATGTATCCTGCCTGGACGTTTTGGGAAGGGGGACCAGCTGTTTGGCCCATTTACCCGACTGGTCTGGGGCGCTGGGACCTCATGAGGGAGAATCTCATAAGGTATAATTCATGAGAAACATACGTTGCTTTTGAAACAAGAGCTCCACAAACTTCAATGCTTCTAGTGAAGGATATATTTTCCTTTGTATAGTGGAAATTAGTCTTGCATGCTCTGTGATCCAGAAGCCATGACAGTGGCTTCCATACATCTAAGCAGATCAAGACTTTTTCTTTTTAACTTTTTCAGGCCACACAAATGTTCAAAACTTGAGGGCAAGTTCTCTGGTCAGAGAATAAATTAGCCTGACTCAAGAATTACTGTACCTTTAGAGTGGGGTTTGGAACTTATTTTTCCTAACACTGTCCTTATTCCTTTGGGAACAGTTGGTGAGAGTTTCATGGTTGTGAGCAGAGTCACCCCTTTTGTCTCTTTCTCACATTTACTCTTCTCTGTTTTTGCCGCTGCACATTCACTTGAGTACTTTCTTCCCCTCTCCTTGCCTCCCCACCAAGCTGAGGAAGGGCGAGACTACTCATGCTAGAGATTTGAGTGGATCACCTGCAGATGGCTTTTAAATCAATATGAAATTAGGCTGAGACCTGCATGCAATTAGGTTGAGATAATCTAATTCAAGTTTTTGACACTTACATACAAAGCCCTCCATGGTTTGGGCCCATGTTACTTGTTGGAGCCTCTCTCTTTAATTTCATCTGCCCGACCCACAATATCATCCCAGTCAAGGTTCCTCCAGGTGGCCACCTCGAGGGAGGCCCATAAATTCTCTACAAGAGGTAGGGCCTTCTTTGCAGTGGCTCCAACTTTATGGAACCAGCTTTCAGAGGAGCTCCATCTAGCCCCCTCCATGTAGACTTTTAGGAAGCAATTAAAGACATTGCTTTTCAGGGAGGCTATCCACACTGACCCCTGCTGACCACCTTCCCCCCTTTTTTCTTTTCCCTCCTCTTCTTCCCTCCCCTCTTTTCCTCTGTCCGCTCTGGGATTAGTCAGTGCCATCTGTTTGTTTTTTTAGCATTATTGCTATGGGTTTTAATATTTTTATTTTCTATTTTACGAGTTGTAACCCACCCAGAGTAGTGCTGTGACACTAATGGGAGTGGGATACGAATTGAATGAATGATAGTCAGGAGAGATTATGAGAAATACAAGGGTGTGTGTGTGTGTGTGTGTGTTACTTGCACATATAAAATTTATATCTCACCCATCTGCTGCTTATATATGACTTGGATCACCAGCAACCAGTAATGAAATATATAATAAAATGCAATAATGCTATGATAAAAACAGACAGATGCAGCAGATAAAATGTTGAATAAAACAAAACAAAAAATTAATGCTTGCCTTACCTTTTATTTCTGAGCTTCTGGTGCTTAAATTTCTTGTGTTGGGGTTTTAATATTATGTATTGATAAAAATATCTTTAGCTCTGCAGAAAAATGGCCTTGGAAGAAGAAAATTTCAAAAGCCTATTTCCGAGGGTCCAGGTGAGCAGCTTCCATTTCCAGATATTTCAGTGCTGCTGATGATTAGCACTACAATGGCCATGATTTTAACAAAACTGGAGCACCAGTAAAAGAAGATCTGGTTACTGCAAGTGAATATGGTTATCATTAACTAAATAAAGTAAGAGCTATTATCTGTTATTAGAAATCAATATTTGATGTGCTGTGGGCCTTTCTGTCATATCAGCAGGATCCTATACCAAGTGGACTCTTGTCTATCTCAGTTTGCTTTTTTTGCAGTCTAAGACTTGGGCAGGATCCGGTGAGACTTCAGCTGCTGGGATGTAGATACTCCATCAGTTTTTTTACCTGGTGTTTTGTTTGTTCTGTCTTTTTGTCTGCTTATGTGAACCTTGAGGTAACAGGAAGTTCTCTAACAGGTTGATGTGTGCTTTTCCTGCTAGGACAAGTTCAGAACGGGATCCACTCATCCTTCTTTCTCGAGAAAACCCAGACCTTGTTGATGCAGAGTACACTAAAAACCAAGCCTGGAAATCTGAAAAAGTAACTACTGTTAAAGCCAATTCTTTTACTTTTCTGGAAGAACACTTCTTCCCGAGAGCTTTTCATGGTGGCCAAAGGATTTATGGGAGCTATAAAAGGGAACTTTTTCAGGATTTGATTTTACTTTAAGTACATGTTTAAGGTTCTGATATTATCTTAAATATATAGCATGCAATTATGTCAGTGCTTTTTTTCTTTACAAAAGTTATCGTCACGCATACAGCCTAGATTAGGAGGCAAATATGACGATAGAGAGATTTGATCTTCCTATGGTCCCCATCCATATTGGGCGGGAGAGCTTGCTTGCAATTTGCATGAAAAAATACTTCAATGGGAGTTTCAGATTTCAGGCAAGAGGGTCCAGTCTAGACTTAACCATATTGACTATGCCAGGGAGATGATGCTTGGAGTGGTTTCCAAGGTTTATTTAGATTTCCCTTCAAATAAACTTTGGTCTTGTATTCTACTGAAAATCAGTATGGAGAACAAAAAGTAGCACATGCTCTTATTTATGTATCACTTTGATTTGGGTCAGGAGGAAGAAGATTACTAGCAAAAGTTTAAAATACACATTTCCCCCCCCAAAGGACACACTTGGGAAACCACCAGCTAAGGAGGTTCCACTGGTAGACCATTGTAAATACAAGTAAGTAACAATTTTGGACAGTAATACTTCATATAAATATCTAAGTTAAGTTAGCCTCATCAACTTGCTAGGACTTGATTTTTGACTAGATATGCAATAGGATTGTGCCAGCTACATAGAATCAGTGGCATTGTCTCCCACACTGGGATTGGGGGATGGGCAATGCCCTTCCAAAGATGTATGATGAAATTCCAAGCAAGGCATGAGACTATGAGATATAATACATCATGTTGGATTCCTTTTGTTTCTGCCATTCCATAAGGTAAATGAAATATTTATTAATATTCTTTGGAAAGAAAAAATATTTTTCTACTTATTTTTAATTTAATTTTTTTAAATTGAGTTTTTGTGTTTATTTTAAATTATAAGTTATGAATTGATATATATTTTTATTAAAAGGGGGTTGGATGGTGCTAAGGGAGCTGTTGGGAGACATGATGCTTTTTCAAAAGTCACAAAAGGAGTGTGGTTCCTATTGCACACCATGTGGTGCAACTTGACATGCAACAGATCATTTCTTAACTTATAAGTTTGCTCTCCAATGTTATGCCTTTTATGTTACTGTGCAATGGATTTCTGCCATTATGTGGTTGTTGTGCAGCTCTCAGTTTCTAAATATTTCCACCACCCATTTCTATTGCGGTGGCTCATTGAATTATTTATCAACTCCACTCCTTACAAAGGTTCTCTGGTTTACAGCTCTATTAGTTGTTGTAATTCAGGAAGAGTATTTCAGGAATCCCAAAGAACCACTATATCCCCTGTGCACCACTCAGTGATAATAAGCAGCCGACATGATTATACTCCCTTGGACATCTGTAGTTCCTCTGATGCAGTGAATCCAAGGCTCTCTGTCATCTCAGGTCCCCTAGAGATCTCCGTAAGAGATTTCAATGCCATATGTAGGCAGTGACGATGCTGAGATGCTAGTACATTTAATGACTTCCCTGGGATCTCTTGGGAAAAGCAAAATGGAGCCTGGAATTGAATTTAGAGAACCTCTGACTTGAAAGTTCTTTCTAAATAGAGTGACTGTGCCTTATTTGCATTAAATGGTGCATCTTGTAGCTTTCCATCCTTTTACAAGAGCAACCAATCCTATCATTGTGAATACTCAGGTACTGATATAATTTTTATCTGAAATATATCTCAGATTGATATAAATGTATCTTTCTGCTATATTGACATATTTATATGGACTCATCAGGAACAAGGGTTTCTTTATTTAAAGCCAGTGAAAGCCTGTCATAAATGCAACAAGCGAGCCTGCTGAACCTCTAGTTTTTTTGCTTTTTCGCTATTCTGTAACAGGGTTCAGAGGGAATATCTATTCCCCCCCCCCCTCCATATTCTTCTGTGAACCGGATACATGTTGTGGAATAAAAGTAACACCTTTCCTCTATTTTGATGATTTTATTTGAACTATTGTCATGGTATTTGTGATCTTTAAAAAGCATACAGACTTTTACTAAATACAAACAAGTAAACTACACTTCAAGAGAGTGGTATAACAAATTGAAAATCACAGAATAAAATGAATGTATGATTCCATCAGTTTGTTTCTAGGATGATGATTCAGATATGCTAATCACTGGAGGAGAAGCAATTTTCTAAAACAATGTATTGATCATAATTGTTATACAGATACCTTTTCAACTTCCGAGGTGTAGCAGCCAGTTTCCGCCTTAAACACCTCTTCCTCTGTGGTTCACTGGTTTTTCACGTTGGGGAAGACTGGCAGGAATTCTTCTACGCACAACTAAAGCCTTGGGTTCACTACATCCCAGTCAAATCTGATCTCTCTGATGTGAGGTAAGAAGGATACACCAATCATTTCACAAACCATACTTACGTGCTTGTGTGCTTATTAGTTTATGGCATGTATAGGTTGCCTTGTAAGCAGGGTTTGCTAGTGTTAATGCAGTAAGGTCAGTATAATCACGTACTATCATACCTCCATAAACATATTTGATCTTGGAAGTAAAACAATACTGGACCTGGCAAATATTGGACATCAAGAATCTCCAGATAACACTACAAAAGAATCCTGCATAGAACACTGGGGAACTGCTGTGAGTTAGATTTGAGAGTACTGTGCTACATGGCCCAATGTTTGGACACGGTGTAAGATGTTTTTCTGTGGTGCTGTATCTTTCTACCTTGACACAGAACTTGGTTATACTGGTAGGGAAAGCACACCTATGAGGTTGGTTCCTCTGCCTGAAACAATGACCTATAAAATACTAAAAATATTTCCTTCAAAATACAGTCCGGTGAAAAGTGTTGGGCTTTATTAAATAGACATGCCTCTATTAGTTTGGTCCCAGTTTTCCAGTCTCCTTGTAGCCTCAAAAGCCTGATAGGAAATCACTAACTGTAGTTCATACACACTGGGATAACTTACTAACTTTGTTACAGGGAGCTTTTGGAATTTGTAAAAGAAAATGATGACATAGCCCAAGACATTTCAGAGAGGTGAGTGTTGTGTTTGTAATTACAAGAGTGTTGCTAGGTACTTAAACGGGGAAAGGGGACACAACCATAAAATTGCCCTGAGAATAAATAGGTATGTCAGCATTTTGGAAAATAGTTAAAAGTTGAAGAATAGTGATATGGGTAGGTGGGTGAATGGATGGATGGATGACTATCAGTTTCCCACCCAGCTTGACTTAAATTTTTCTGTTCATATCCATTCTGTCCCGAGTATCACACACCAGGAATTCAGCTAATTCAGATTCCTACACAGATTCTGCTAAATTATCCCTCATTCATCATAACTTAGTATGTTGCTAATATATCTATGGTCTGGGTTAAGAAGCTTGTGTTTATTTTCAATTTCTGGGTAGTTTGGTTATATTTAGCTATCAACATATACACATACACATGCTCCTATATATAGCTGTCCAATCATTACACTCTGCTGGGAGGAATCTTCTCTGTTTCCTACATAGGAGATGATAACAACCATGTTGCTGTTACATGCCACTTCTGACTATGCTAATGGGTTTTTTAGGTCTATTAAATGGTCAAGGAATGGTGTATGACTGCCACCCCCAGTGAGTTTCCATGGCTAAGTGGGGATTTTAACCCAAGTATCCTGAATCCTAGTCCAACACGCTATCCACTGTAACATGCTGACTCTGTGGTGGGATGTGACATGTGGAGATAAAGAGCCTTCTTTACTGTCGTGACATGACCGAGGAGTGCTTTCCCTTAGGAAGCCTTTTTGGAGTTGGCACTGCCCTCAGTTTAAAAGGCAGTCACTTCTGAACAGGGGACATTATTCAGCTGATGGTTAGTCTTTTTACTGAAAGTAGGCAATCAGTACCCATGCTCACATACCACACAGCAACTATCAGAGCACTGAATGTGCACCCTAAGGCAAGCATTGCATTTTTCCAGACATACACATCTGTACTTTGAGTGATAGAATATGAAGGCACAGATATAAATATGCATAACAGCAAATGCCTCTTGTTGCACTATGAATTATACAGAAAGGCCTCCAAATGTTGGACCTACTCAATTCCAGATATCAATAAACCGTTCAGTGTGTGTCATTTCATGTAAATTGCCATCACTGGGATGTAGTTTAGTACCATGATTTCTGCATGGTAGCCAACCATTAAAAGAGTAGCAGACTTATTTCCCATTTGTGTGTATTTTGTTTCAAAATAAGACTCCATTCCAGTATACAAGAGATCTGCACTGTAATTATATAATAACCCTGTTGCATCTTAATAACAGGTTTACATGCTTAAAGTTTTGGGGTGAGGGAGAACTGAGCATGCCTGTCCAATATACAGGGTTGGTGATCAGTCCTGAAGGCGTATGCCATAATACATTTCTTCATCTTTTATGTGGCACAGATCTTTTTGTTGCATTTGCTGCTGTATGACAAGCCCAACATTTCTGCTAGAACTTGGCACTACAAACATCTTAGGGCAGTATTTAGTTTAATTTTCACAATTTCCCCCAAACAATTGAGAATGATAGCTTTAGGGGGCTGAGAATCTTCAGTTCAACATTCCTAGTCCCTCCCTCTTCCCACAGAATGACAGTTCCTTGGAAACATTCACTGATGGTCAAGCATTATTTTTCTTCTTCATCAGTTGCATAGATATGTAATTAAGCTCTTTAGTTAGACTTGGAGTTAGTTATCTGTGTTTCTTTGTCCGTCTTGCCTCTAGGGGTCACCAGTTCATCATGGAGCACTTGCAGATGGAGGATATCTCTTGTTACTGGCAGAGACTTTTGACTGAGTACTCCAAAGCTCTGATTTACAAAGTAAAACGGAAAAGTAGTTACAATGAGATTTCTCCCAGACGCTTGAGAACAGAACTGTAAACATCCCAGTTCTGTGAAAACCACCAGTAGGATTCGTTATGTTCACAGTTCAGGACCAGGAGTGGTGGATATTAGGACATTCAAAGAACAGTATTGGGTGGGTTCCCCCTGCTTCTTGTGGACACTCAAGTGTTTTATGCTGCCAAACTATAAGACATGGTGGGAGGAGAACTGTAATTTGCTGTACTGAACTATTTCATCAGCTCCAGAATGTTCATGGTCTGTAACAAAACAAAAGATACAGAAGTATTCGAATAAGAGGGGATCTTAAGTTCCACTGACATCTGGTACTACATTACTACTGACACTCTGCTATTAGTTTTGTACCCTCAGTTCTTTTGAATAGGGGACCTGTGTTCCTGCATATTGAATTGATTGACACCAGATTAATCCCATTGAATGGGCCATTTTGGTAGAATTGTAAATGAATCATCCCCAAATTGTATTTGCACAGCATTTAATCACATGCTGAGTAGGAGAGGCACAGAGTTGGGTAAAACTGTATGTTGGACTACAACTCCCAGAATTTCCCAGCTAGAGTGGCCCCTGACCACAATATCACAGAATAATGGGGTTGGAAATGGTCTATAAGGCCATTAAGGCCAGCCCCCTGCTTAATGCAGGAATCCAAGTTACAGTATATCTGACAGATGGCTGTCTAGCTTTCTCTTGAATTCCCTAGTTTTGAAGTGCTCATCACCTCCTGAGATAACTGACTCCATTTTTATGCTGCTCTGGGTGATGTATTCTTTGAACTGTAAACCAAAAAGCAAAGTTCTCTAACATCTGCATTTGCTGGGTTGGACCAAAGGTCCTCTGTAGTATGGTATTCTGAGAGAAACTAGCTAGATGTTTCTGAGAAGTTTATAGGTGGGACACAAGGGCAACAACTTTTCCATGTTGTTTGCCCCAGCAAATTCTTAGGCTGAAAAACCTATATTGAAAACTGGGTAGTATGTAGGTCATTACAGTTCTATCTTGTGCTTCTCCAGAACAGTTCAGGATGGCACTATATATTGATATTTTTCTGCTTGACTCCCACACCAGCCCTAGGAGATTAGGCTGAGAGATGATGACTAGCCTAACACAGCTATTTATTTTTTTATTTACAGTGCAATCCAGTACATGTCTGCTTGGAAGTAAGCTCCATTGAATTTAGTGGGATTTATACCCACAAGAATGCATATAGGATTGCAGCCATACTGAGGTTTATGCCTGAGTGAGGAAATGAACTCTTTTGTGGTCTTTAGGGACAGTAGCCATCACATGGAAGGCTGATGTCTAGGGTTTCCCAATTTTGCCTCCTTTTCCTTCATTTGAATTAGCAGGTCTACATGGTCCATTTAGGGCATAGGTGGGCATCTGAGCCCTTCCAGATGTTTCGAAGTGAGGAAAACTAACATGGCTTGATAGCTAGACAAATTCCTGTACACTGGATAAGAAAGAGTAAGTGATCCAGTTTGTAAAAGAGTTGAACAAGAAAATGAAGCGGTTGTGTTGTGGAGGCAATAATGGGGTGGGGTGGGGGAGACGACAAGCGGGCAAGTACTTTATGTAGAAGCTAAATTTCTCTCCAGTGAAAAGAATTTATCTGGTGTAGTCTACAACACTGTTGTCTTTATATGGGGATCTTTGGGATTTAAAAAAAGATGAAACATGTTTTGTTAGCTGAATTAATCCCTAAATTGAAGCATTTTTTTCCTATTGCATCAATAAAGGACCAGAACAGTTAGCAAATATTTTGCCCTATATAACCTATTGTGTGCTACTTGCCCTTTGTATTTGTCACAAATATTTGCTTGAGGACGGTGACTGAGGTAAATGGGAATAAATTAAAAGAACTGTTTTCTTTTCTGGGCTGTAGATGTAGTTATTGCAGTTTGATAGTTTAACAAACAGCAAATTACAGTG
Organism: Intellagama lesueurii; assembly: GCA_037013535.1. Lineage (NCBI taxonomy): Eukaryota > Metazoa > Chordata > Lepidosauria > Squamata > Agamidae > Intellagama > Intellagama lesueurii. The sequence continues at coordinate 47,539,812 of JBAJHW010000003.1, read as the reverse complement.
GTGCCTTGACTTACGACTGTCCCGACATACAACCATTTAGAGTTGCGACCAGCTCCGGCCACAAAATTTTGCTTCAACTTGCGGCCGGAGCTTCGAGTTGCAAACAAAAGAGCCAGGGAAAAAAGGCGGGGAATTCAAATTAGAGGGCTAACCGGTGGTCGGCGAAGAGCTTCTTTGTAGCTCTTTCGCCCCAACGGTTAGTGTGTGCGCGTTTGCAGAGAGGCTTCGGACTGCCTGGTGCTGCTTTCTGCTTCTGGGTGAGTACATTTACAGGGTTTTGCAGGGTGGGTTTGGGTTTGGGGGGGGGGTTATGTTTCTGTGCTGTGATTTTTTGTTTTGTTTTTTGGTGTGTGTTTTTTCCCAGCCCCATCGCGTTCCGATGGAGCTGGCTGTGGTGTGTGTGTGTGTGTTTTTGATTTTTTTCCCCAGCCCCATGGCGTTCCGATGAGACTGGCTGTGTGTGTGTGGGGGGGGGGTTATTTTTTCCCCCAGCCCCATCGCATTCCGATGGAGCTGGCTGTGGGGTGTGTGGGGGTGTTTGATTTTTTTCCCCCCAGCCCCATGGCATTCCGATGGGGCTTGGAGTGGGGTTTTTTTGGTGATTTTTTTTGTCTGGAACGGATTAATCGCGTTCCAATGCATTCCTATGGGAAATGGTGCTTCGACTTACGACCATTTCGAGTTACGCCCATCTTCTGGAATGGATTATAGTCGTAAGTCAAGGCACCACTGTAAATGTTAGGAACGTGAGGCAAAAAGTTCTTATCTAAAATTGGGATGGCAACTTTGGTGAGTTCAGGAAATAGCTTTCCAGCCCCAGTGGCAACTGTACCAGTCCTTTCAAATGAGCAAAAACTATGAAAATCAAATGGAGGGGTGGCTGGAAATGCACCGTATGCTTCATTTTTGTGAGCTTGAGTGAGGGTTGGAAGGGCCCTGTGGTTTATTGCAAAACCATTACTCTTGGAGGCTTCGAAGAGCATTGGAATCCCCCCTCCTTTTTTCTTTTTTCTTTTTTTTTTTGCAGATTGTTCAGGGGACTGATGGGAACAGATGGGAAACCTTCCCAACAGATGGGAAACCTTGACATCTGAGCCTTGACGTTCAGCCTGGAGGCAGGCAATGCATCATGGCCTCTCCCATTTTGAAGAGACACTTGTCCAGCAGGCCAAGACAAAGAGGCAGTCCCAAAACTAAGCCAAATCAGGGAGCTGGACAGGGGACAGATTGTATTTGTCTTCAGTGTGGAAGGGATTGTCACTCTTGTATTGGCCTTCTCAGCCACACTAGACGCTGTTCCAAGACCTCTATTTAGAGCACGTTACCATAGTCTCTCGAGACTGAAGGATGCCTAATCTAATCTAAAAGCACACATTCTTCTTATCCAAAGTAGTGGAGTTTTGCAGCCTGTGTACAAGACAAGGGAACTTTTTGTCCTTCCAGATTTTTGGAGAATTGAAATCCCAGATGCCCCAAACAAGGGCATATGGGAGTTCCGATTCAAAATCGTTGCAGGGCAAAAGGTTCCCAACTCCTGCCCCAATGACTTCTCCCTTCCTTAGTTCTCCAGTCATGTAAAATGTAGAGCGGATATCTTGCTGAAGATTCTCACCATTGGAGAGTCAAAAAGGGTGGCAACAGGAATCTGCTTGAAATTGCCCAGCAGCTGCTTCTTCACTGTGAAGCAGGTCTATGCAGGTTCAGTTTCCAACACAGAAGGGAGGAAAGATGTCCTAACGTCCTTCCTCTCCCTCCAGGAATTCCACTGAATGTGAAGAGTGAGGTGGAAGAGGTAGTCACTTAGCTAAGTGAAAATCTATGCTTCACTTTTCCACCTGTTGCCTCTCTACTAGTAATCATGCCCTCTCATCTCCTATGCGACACAGGATCTCCATACCTGATAGGTATGTGTATCTGCTGCAGGTGAATCCTCAGCTCTTCATAAATCTAACCTATAGGCAGCAAAGAGGGAGGGACTATAGGGGTGCAATATCTCTAGCTTCCACTGAAGGAATGAACACACTAGACACTGTTCCAAGACCTCTGTTCAGAGCACGTTACCATAGTCTCTCGAGACTGAAGGATGCAAGAAAGACCTTGAAGGGCTGCACATAATCCCTGGGCTACATTTTGGGCACCATCTTAAATCATAAAATGCTTCCCTCATTCCTCTAAGGATAAGAACATATAAAGGGATGACTTTGTCTTATGATGTTCATTAAACTAATTAAACACACTAAACTTGAAAGAAATATATATATAAATATATATATAGTTTGAAGTGTTTTTATTCTCAAAGGTCAGCTACATGGAGTCACAGCCCATCCTAACTGTGCCTGATATGATTATGTATTTCTTGACACCAAAATATTTGCTGCTTGAGGCAAAAGAGAAGGTACCTGTGTAATAGGATACCTGCTTACAACAGGTCTCGGAATACCTTTTGGGAACCTAGCTGTGAGGGTTCAAATTTTAAGTCTTCGGTCTCCACAACAAAACCAGGAGTCTTTTTCAACTTTGAACCAGGGGAAAGGTTTATTGGAGTATTCAACAAGAAATCAGTGTCCAAACAAGTGTTCCATAACTTGTCACCTGCCGCCAACGGGTCAGACAGGGGTACCCAAGCGTCATTCAAAAAGGGGTTGGTTTCATTGTTGTTCCACGGTCCTGGCCACCCAGTCACGTCGTCTTTCACAGCCTCTCTGACCTCTCTTTCCAATAGGGGAACGGCCTCGTCCTCCGGGGGGTCGATCCACCCGGCATCTCTTGTTGGGGAAAAGGTTGCCCAGGGTCCTCCTGGTACCCTCTCCTCCTCATCTCCTCTACCCTCCATGCCAATTTTCCCTTTTCTCTCTTTCCACCTTCTCCTTTTCTTCCCTCAATCTCCTCCACCACTCTCGGGCCTCAGCCTCACCCCAGTAGGATGGTCTAGGGGGAATCTCTCTCCGGCGCCAGTAGTCAGCCTCTTCCTTGGGAACCCGCAGCCGCTCCCATTCTCCAGTCCATGGGTCTTGTAGCCATACCCATTCCCAATCTGGAAGCAATGGGCTTTCTCCCCTTTTTATTTCCGCTGTTCCCGCCTCAATCTCCACCCTCTTTGCTCTTCCTATTCCTGCCAAATCCTCTGTTTGAACGGCTACCGTTAACCCGCGCAACTCCCTCTCCAAGTCCCAGGTGTCAGTACCCCGTTGTTCTCTTCTGCGGGGATCTGGAGTGGGCGAGGTCTGGCTTTCCCTCTCAATGGTCTGTGGAAAGGACAGCACTCCAGCGAGAGATTCCTTTCTCTCGCCCCCGGTCTCACACTAGCCTGTGCTGGTTGTTAATCTGGGAAACTTGTATGATGCTACAAATAGAATGATGGTACAGGTTCTGATACCACCTTGATCATACATGTACACAGTGGCTAATATACTAATTCTGTATCTAAAAACAGTTCTTTTAATAGGAAAAGGCAGTGGCCAGAATCCTGTTGGGCTCATGGAGTGTAAATGCAGTTGCACAAATGGTAGAAGCCATATTGCTGTCTATCATACATTTGTGCCCTCATTAAGCAATCAGTTGTGATAGCTAGCAAACTGAAACTTACTTGCACAATTGCCCTTACATGTGCTGATTTTTGCTAAAGGATTCTGGCCTGTCTGTTCATTCCAAAGTGAGTTTGCTTTCATGCACGTTTGGCAAATTATTTTGTCAACCAGGAAAAAGCATGGTTTTGCTCATATCTCTCATATCTAAGGCACATATCTTTGATATTCCCAGTGTGGTGTAATGGACAGAGCAACAGACTAGGACTGGTGAACAGGGCTTGAATCTCCACTCAGCCATGAGAATTCAGTGGGGGAGTGGAGCTGGTAAAACAACTCCTTAAACATTGCACTTACCTTGAAAGTCTTTGGATCGTTATAAGTTGGTTGCAACTTGATGGCACAGAACACACAAACAAATTTGGAGGGATAATGCTGTAAGAGGAGAAAATAAGCTTTTGCTTCAGAATGTGTGTTCGGTCAGCCCCCACCCGCACCAATGTCCTGCCTCCTGTCTTGTAAGAACTTTGGAAGGGATACTAAGATAGTGTAATAATTCTCATTAGTTTAGCTCCATCCTCAGTATATGATGAAGAAAGCTGCCTATCTGCTTGACATGTATTCCAGAGAAAAGTCTGCAAGGTTTTTATATGGAAGATCAGTCTGCTTAAGGGGGATTGGAAGTCACCTGAGCCAGAGAAGAGACAATAAGCCTGCTCGCTTTACAATTCTGTCTTATTTGGTGGCTCAGATTAAACAACAAAAACCTGAAAAAGTTGTTAAAAAGATAAAATGAAAGCTGTGCTGATAAAAGTGAGCTTTCTTAGGACCAACCAAACTGCCGCAAAAGTGTGCAAGCTTTCACATTCTCCAGAATTATTCATCAATCTGAAGTGGTACCAGAAACCAAACCAAACAAGCCAGGCGATAAGGGAAGGGGGAAAAACCCAAATTAAGAGAGGAGTTGTACCCATGAAGCCTGTACTTAGGCTGCCTCAGGTTGGGAAATGCAAACTCAGTCAGTCCCTGCTAGATAGGAAAAGTGTGTCCCTATTTCTGAAAATGCAAGCAAACCATCTACGCAGCAAAAGCAAACAAGCTTTCTCTCACGCTGACGCTTCTTTAATTTAGAGCCAAGGAGTTTTAGGATTAGATAAACGAGGTCGCCCCGTCCTCCCAAAGCCGGGAGGGGAAGAATCCAAAGTACACAGAAGGTGCAGCGTCCTCTTTTCCTACGCATTTTTAGGAAGCAAGCTGCAAATACGCAACTCCTTCCCCGCGTCTCGGCGGGCATTAGCCCCGTTCAACAAAAGCTTTGTTGCCGGTATTCGCGGCGGATGCCCACCAGGTATAGTCTCCCTCTGAAAAAGAGAAATATTACCTTGCGACATGTCCTCCACGCCGGGAGGGCGGCGCACTTCTCTTTCGCCAACTTCCCGTGAGGCTGAGTCGTCAAAGCTCCCGCACGAAGAGCGGAACTTTACCGCTCTGGTTCCACGAGCGGCGCCGGGCGGAGGAAATGCCGCGCGCGGCTTTGGCGGATGGCGGCGCCGCTCCGTCCCCCGCGCTGGCCCCGAAGCAACGGGACTTGGCGCGGGAGTTGTTCGGGCTGCCGCCAGAGCCGCCGACTTCGGGCTGGGAACGACTCCGAGCGCTCGTGCGCCCAAAGTAAGGGGGAGGGAGAGCAGCCTGGAGACCGGCTGGGTGGCATCGAGGAGTTTGCACGGTGTGGAAGCAGCAGCTGCTCGGAAGTCGTTCTTCCACGCCAGGGTGCAGATACTTGCGGAGTAGGGTTATCTAGAGATGGGAAGGACTGGAGAAAAAACGGAAAAAATGGATTAAAAAAACAGATTTCCCCCCAGTTTTTTTCCAAAGCCGTTTTTTTTTGGTTTATTTCTGGAAAAACTGGGAAAAATGGAATGTGGAATATGTTGTTTTGCAATGATAAATATGTCTATGACATGGTATTCAAACTATATAACATGAAGACTTTAATGAAAGACTTCTGAGGCTTTATATATTTAAGTGCTCTGATCTTACAGGTTCTTTGCAGAGGCGCTCGGCCTCTTATTTAATGGAAAGAGAAAATCTAAATATTTATAAAGAGACTACCTCAAACACAGAGTCGTTTTACGGGCATGGCTTTTTTTATGTTCAATAAAACTTGTTAATATTTAAAATAACTCTTTGCTGTTGTCCCAGATTAACGGAGCGATTTGCTCCCCCAGCATAATTTGATTGTTTGGCAGTGTCAGTGCATTTCTTCACTTCAGTTGTGGATCCATCCCGTTTTTCATTGTTTTCATGAGTTTCCAGGAAGGATATGTTGGAGTAGCAAGGTGACAACCTGAGATTTGTTGGCCTAAGGATAACACAAGGTATAGCATTGTATTTGAACCTGGCCCACACAAGGTGCAGCATTGATTTTGAGCCTAGCCATATTTTCCATAGGTGGTGTTTTTCCAGTGAACTAAAATGATGGCTAAAAATCACAGTCCTACTGCTTTTGTATGCTGAATTCATGTGATGTAACTTGCATTCTTCCCTGCTGATGATAATGTCACTTCATTTAATTCTGATAGTATGTTGTTGAGGATAAGGATTACTCCAGACCCAACACTGGACAGTTCTCAGTCTGAATTTTCTTTTCTTTTTTCCCTCCTCCTCTTCTTCCTCCTCCTTTTTTGACAGTGAAGTAAATCGATACCCAGAAGAAACACTTAATATAATCAAAACAGCGGTTGCAGCAGGTTTTATTGGTTTGTTCTATGGAGGAATGCCTGCTTTTATTTCTGCCAAGAAACAGTACATTGAAAGGAGTGATGGAAAAGTTTTCTATAATCAGCTGGATGCTGTGGTAAGGACAAATAGCTGATGTGAAAGCTAGAGCAAATCTATTGCTTCTATATTCTATGTAATTTATAAGCCCCTCCTTTAGTTGAGAATTAGCTTGCTTAGTATGGGAAGAATCACCACATTTCACATACTTACCTCTAGGACAATAACTGAAAAATCAAGTAATGAAAGGGAGAGTTATATACCTACTTGAATGAACTAGTCTTTAACTTTGACAACATCAAAGCTGGATTGTTTTCTGTAATCTAGTCCATGTCAATAAAAGCACATGAGAGATACAGTACTGTATACATCTATTACTTCTGTAAAACAAACATGTCTGTAGAGGAAGGTTTAGGGCTTGTTTAAGATTACTACCTTCAGCTTCTGGGCAAAATGTTTACCTCTATTTCGGATTTGTACTAACAGGCCTGCTTTTCCTGTTAGTGTGAGAATGTGAATCTGAACATAATAAAAATTCCAGTTGTAACTTGATGGTAAGATTCTGCCTTTCCATCTTCTCTGCAGCAATCTGCACATCGTGCAGGAATTAGGGGCTTCATCCGTTATGGGTGGCGATGGGGCTGGAGAGTTGCTGCTTTTGTGGGAACATTCAAGTAAGTGTGTTTGCTGTTAGCTTTGCAAAGCAGTTGCTGTCCAATGCTCCAGATATATTTCAGGTAGAAGGCAGTTCTTGAATGTCACCACTGTTTATGTGCATTAGGTCTGAAATATCAGAGGCATATCAGTTGCTTTTCAGCCAGAATGAGCTTTAGATTTAATATATAAAGAAACTGGATAAGCTAGAAGAAAATAGTGGAAAGTAGTAGAAAAGGAAAAAATGGTTCAACAAATACATAATGAGTTACCTACCTCAGCCTGCATTGCATCAAAGTAATGACAAAAGCTTAGCTGTCTAACATTGTAATGAGTAATGACAGTGCATTACTTTTAAAATGTGACTATCCAACTTCTGGTATCCCCATCTCAGAGGTGAAACTGGACTTCATTCGAAGTAAGCATCCCTTCAGAATAGTATCATCCGTTGTTAAAATCATCATTAAAGACAGCATCTGAACTTGGTAAAATTGCATCTTATTAACACAGCCAAATAACCCTCTTTGTGCTAGAGAGTAGAGATGGGGGTATTCTTATATAAATACGAATATCCCGCCACAGGTGGAAATAATGAGGGTCCACTCACCATTTCGCCGTGGACGCGAGCTTGACGGAGTCTTCCTATCGCACCGTTGTCAGCAATGGATTAGCCACTCCTGGCAGGAGGCGGGATGACAAGCCTCTCTGCCAGGTCGCTAATCCATTGCAGACAACGGTGCAATAGGAAGGCTCCGTCGAGCTTGCATCCACAGCAGAATCGTAAATGTACAGTCTGGCCCCATGGGGCCGGACCCTCGTTATTTCCACCTGTGGCTGGATATACGAATACGTATACCCCCATCTCTACTAGAGAGGCTGCAAGGAATGAGGATTCCTGATCTGTGTATGATGGCCATGTCCTTGTATTTAGACATTTTAGAAAAATATTTGGAATTCTTTCAGAAATAGTGCAATAATCCTTTCACGTAGCCCTCCTCTAGCATTCTTATGTCTTTAAAGATTCTTAAGGAAAGATTTTTCATAAGAGACTTGCCAATTATTGCTTACAACATACAGATCTGAAATTGCTGGAAGTAGAAAAGGAGGCACTATATACAAGTCATGACTTGTTCTCAAAGGTTTGGCAGAGTGTTCTTGCAGAGAAATTGATGGATCAAAGTCAACTGAAGGCCTTACTAAGTTTTGGTTTTAGAAAAATAATTCCCATATCTGAATTGTACCTAAATCATAGGTACAATAATGGAGTTGGAAGAGGCCTTAAAGGCCATCAGATCCAACCCCCTGCTCAATGCAGGATTCCACATCCAAGCAAATCGGATGGATGGTTGTCCAGTTTTCTCCAGCGTTGGAGCGCTCACCACCTCCAGAGGTCATGGGTTCCCTTGTCGTACTGCTCTAACAGTTAGGAAGTTTTTTCAGATATTCAACCTAAATCTGACTTCCTGTTGCTTGAACCTATAATTGCATGCTAAGTCCAACACACAGCCTGACCTACTTCATGGACTCCCGGCATCATGCAGGGAGCAAAAGCAGCTTTCTGCATCATTGCTGCAAATCCAGGTTCAGTGGCCCTAAAACAGCTCACCCTTTATATTCTCTCTTTTTTCCTCGGGCGACAAAGTCTTCCACCATTAAAGAAATGGAGAGTGGGATGCTGTTAAAGAGAATGGCAGCACCTCATTTGGGAAAACACTTCACTTGGGAGTGGGGGGTAAGGCCTTATCACTGGGCATTTGGACATGAAGAAGGGTTGATAATGAAGATTCTGATCTCAACAGAGTTTAAACATTCAAGTTAATGAATACTGCAATAAAAGCAGTAATGTCATTTTTTTTAATGGATTGTTGTGCTGTGTTGTCTTTAAATGTATTTTTAGTGTGGACTGTTGTTAATATAATACTTGTTTAATTCTTTTTTAACATTTGTATACTCACTGTGTCTAGCTTTTAAATATTGTCTTTTAATTGTTGTGAGCCACCTTGAGTCCTTTCTAAGGACAAAGGCAGGGTAAAAATATTTTAAATAAATAAATAAACAAATAAATAAATAAAATAATTAATCCTCCACCATTCAGTCAACAAACCAAGCTAAAGGTGCAGAATCCATTGGTTGCTCATACTTCCTTCTGGAGACACGAGATTACTTTGAAGAAAATGTAAAGTTTAAGAAATGACAGATTTTCAAGAGAAAATTGGACAACCATCTGTCACATCTGTTTTGATTTGGATTCCTGCATAGAGCAGGGAGTTGGACTCGATGGCCTTATATGCCCCTACCAACTCAATTATTCTGTGATTCTGTATGCAATTTCTTGATCTTCATAGCATGTGGATTGTTCCTTATTGTAACTTCTTCATTACAGTGCTTTATTCTTGCGTTTCTTATATATGGTCATTTAATATGCAGTGCTCACACACCTCATCTAAGTGTATCCAAATGACACCCAACCTCCAAAGCCCTGCACTCATTTTGCAGTTGCTGTTTAAACTTGCAAACAGGGACTTCTTTTGGATTATCTCTATAATCAACCCAGGCAAACAGCCAGTGTTCCCTTTTACACCCCTGCAGTAACTCTGGCACAGCTAAGGGCTGACTTGGTGCTGCCTTTTTAAAAATAAGAATGTTTTTTTGGTGAAACAGAGCTTTGATTACTTTGATGACACTGCATAAGCTATTTATCATAGCACATGGTGCTATATGTGGGTATAATATCTTGTGAGTGCTATCTACAAAATAATAAGCTTTGTAAATCAAAGTGTTTTATTTTAAAAAAGAAGTAAAAAGATTCAGTGAACAGGTTCCTTATAAATAGGTGGATACTTGCTTTGACTGAAGTACTAACAATACCACACGTTTATTCATAGCTTTTTCACAGACAGGCCACTCTTGTTTCAACTCTTAAACTCTGACTGACTCCTAGACTCTGAAGTGGTAGCACGGTAGCAACACTACATGACTGTCCCTCTCCCTCTCTTCTATTCAAAACTGAACCTCTCCAGCCAGGAGCTGTACTGACCCATCAGGTCACAGTTCTACTCATAAACATTCGGTCATGCTTTTCAGCTGCCTTAACTGTCACTCCTGGCACATATCCCACAGTTGCAGTCACTTATCATGTGAGCCAATACAAACCTACCCAAAACATATACAGTACAGAATTGCCACTAAATATTTTCTTAATATTTAAAGAATTTTTAAAAAAATCTTCATAAGTAAAATTCTAATTAAAACTCTTCTTATTTAATTGAAGTTGCTCTCCTCTGTTATTACCACACCCATTATCCAAAGTAGAGCTTGCTTGTCCATGACCTTTTCTGTTTTGATAATATCCATGAGGGAGAAGAGTGTGCTGTCATGTCAGTTGTGCAGTGTGCTTCATGTACTGGTTTTGCCATAAAACATGGATTAGGAAGTGCATATTTTTTGCGGGGGGGAGTATACTGTGTTGTGTTATGTGGGAAAGTAATTTATAAAATGGCTGACAACTCTTCCCATGTTTCCCCATTTGAGATGATGCCTATGATTCTAGTGAGGACTTGACAAGACCATGGTTTAAGTCATCAGAAATATCATTTCACCCTTTACAGTTATCAATTTTCTTGCTGATCTTTGTTTTTCTTCCTCTCCTATAGCATAGTCAACACTGGTCTAACTGTGTATCGTGATAAAAATGCCATCACCCACTTTGCCGTTGCTGGAGGTGAGACTATATTTATTTGGAGGTATTTTTGGTGACTCATTTCACACGCTAGCAAGGTTATGCTCAAAATCCTACAAGGTAGGCTTCAGCAGTATGTGGACCGAGAACTCCCAGAAGTACAAGCTGGATTTCGAAGGGGCAGAGGAACTAGAGACCAAATTACTAACATGCGCTGGATTATAGAGAAAGCCAGAGAGTTCCAGAAAAACATCTACTTCTGCTTCATTGACTACGCAAAAGCCTTTGACTGTGTCGACCACAGCAAACTATGGCAAGTTCTTAAAGAAATGGGAGTGCCTGACCACCTTATCTACCTCCTGAGAAATCTATATGTGGGACAGGAAGCAACAGTTAGAACTGGATATGGAACAACTGATTGGTTCAAAATTGGGAAAGGAGTACGACAAGACTGTATATTGTCCCCCTGCTTATTTAACTTATATGCAGAATACATCATGCGAAAGGCTGGACTGGATGAATCCCAAACCGGAATTAAGATTGCCGGAAGAAATATCAACAACCTCAGATATGCAGATGATACCACTCTGATGGCAGAAAGTGAGGAGGAATTAAAGAACCTCTTAATGAGGGTGAAAGAGGAGAGCGCCAAAAATGGTCTGAAGCTCAACATCAAAAAACTAAGATCATAGCCACTGTTCCCATCACCTCCTGGCAAATCGAGGGGAAGATATGGAGGCAGTGACAGATTTTACTTTCTTGGGCTCCATGATCACTGCAGATGGGGACAGCAGCCACGAAATTAAAAGACGCCTGCTTCTTGAGAGGAAAGTGATGACAAACCTAGACAGCATCTTAAAAAGCAGAGACATCACCTTGCCAACAAAGGTCCGCATAGTCAAAGCTATGGTTTTTCCAGTAGCGATGTATAGAAGCGAGAGCTGGACCATAAAGGAGGCTGACCGCCGAAGAATTGATGCTTTTGAATTGTGAGTGCTCACTGGAAGGACAGATCCTGAAGCTGAGGCTCCAATACTTTGGCCATCTCATGAGAAGAGAAGACTCCCTGGAAAAGACCCTGATGTTGGGAAAGTGTGAAGGCAAGAGGAGAAGGGGACGACAGAGGACGAGATGGTTGGATAGCGTCATCGAAGCAACCAACATGAATTTGACCCAACTCCGGGAGGCAGTGGAAGACAGGAGGGCCTGGCGTGCTCTGGTCCATGGGGTCACGAAGAGTCGGACATGACTTAACGACTAAACAACAACAATTTTTGGTGAATATGGGGTATTAATTAGAGAGGATTAGGTTCAGTGCTACAGAGGCTTGTTTCTTAATCCATTGAGCTTCACTAGTTGATCTTGGCTCCATATTAAGTTAATCAGTAACATCTGCTCTTGTTTGAAATTAACATTTGGAATTTATGTTTCCTATTCATTTCAAAGAACCCTACTTCCACATGCCTGTGCTTATGATCATAGTGTTAATATTATACAGTTTTTAATGGTTCTTTAATGAAATATTCTTAAAGAATTATGAAGTTAGAGGATTCATAAATGTCTAAGAGTAGTTTTACTTTATACCAACTTCCCTGGGCGTAGACTCCATTGAACTCAGCAGGGCTTATTTCTTTATGATAGGCAGAGAAGTATTGAAGAACATTGTAGTTTGTCTGTCTATGTACACTAGGCCTGTTTATGTGCATTGGAAATCTATCCAAGGAGTAGCACATTTCTTCTTAACTACCTGAGTTGGCTTCTTATATTGAGAGAAGCCATTTGTTCTTCTGAAAAGTACTCTTAAGTGGTTCCGGTTTGTATTTTGGACATGCAGGAATTAAATCTTAGAGTTAAAAAAAACTCAATTCCTGTTCTAAATTCTTAGTCGGTGTGTACTGTTGTGAATTTGCTCCAGATTTCTGACATTCTGTAGATGCCACCCAGATGAACTTCCATCTGAGTGACATCAAATAGAGTATAAAGTATGTTGTATAGGGTGTGGTTCATGTCCTGCTGCCAGACCATGTTCTTTTTCTGTTGGGAAATAGGAGCAGAAAGTGAGGCTCTTACAGATTCTGTTTTGCCTTGCATTGCAATGTTTTTCCCAGCTTTGTTGACTACTTTGAAAATTATCATGCCAGCATCCAAATTATATCTACTTTCCTATCTATGATGAGAATTTTAGAAAAGAACCCCATCTTGCTGGAACACTTCTGCTTTGCCCACTGTATATCCCCTTTTTTTGAATCCTAAATCTCAGCTATCTTAATGCATTCAAAGAATCATAGGATTGTAGAGCTGGCAGGCATTGCAGGGGTTAGTTATCGAGTGCAGAAGCAGGAAGTCCCCAACTGATATATGGTCATCCAACCTCTACATAAAAATCTCCAGTGAAGGAGACTTCTCCTTCCAAGGTAATTCATTCCATCGTCAAACAGCTTTTACCGTCAGGAGGTTCTTTCTGACACTATTGGAACTAGTTGTTGTTGCTTATGAACAGTTAGCATTCACAGTTGACACCTCTGGTCAGTTAAACTGAATTAGAAGTAACAGTACAGCCAGGTAACTTATTGTATCTGAGTCTTTTTGCAAAATGCCTTTGCTTGTGTGATTTTATTTTGTTTGGTTTCTAGGTTGTACGGGAGCCTTGTTCCGAATGCACTTGGGCTTGAGAGGTTTGGCTGGAGGGACCTTTTTTGGAGCGTTATTGGGGTAAGCGGCTCTTGTGTGCAAGCACGTTCAGATGCGCCAGCAATTTGAATTAGCCCTATTACAAGTCATGATAGGTTCCAAATATCAACCCCAGCGAATTTTTAAATTTTTACAGAAAATATCCCACTCACCTTTTGTCGCTGACGTATTCTGTATTCTCTGATTGATGAGGATACCTGTCTTTATGTTTCTCACATCCTACAATTTTTCCTCACCTTAATACTCATATTTTTGAAAATCTTTTTACCCTCTTGTACTTCTGGAGAATTGGGCAGAGGTACTGACTTTTCTAAATGATAGCAATATGATGCTGATTGCAAAGATGGGTCCATTTATTAATTTGAAGGATGTATTGCTCCTTTGTTCTTAGACAGCTTTGCTGCTTAGCATATTCTTCATGCAGACCTTAAACATTTAAACATGCACCAACAATAGGGTAAACAGAAAATTGATTGTTTAGGGCAGGCTACCGTGTTGCAGGTTTGAGAGGTCTGGCTTACAGACCCTTCCAGCATCAGCTTTCGTCTCCTTGGATCTGCCAAGGCATTTGTGCGGCCTGTCTGCTGCTGTCTTGGGTCACTGGCCCAGAAGGTTCCAGTGTTTCACTTCGTGTCTTTCCTCCCAAAAGGCTGAATGGTGGAGAAAACTTCCTCCATTGGGAGCCACTGCCTCAGGGCACCCTGAAGCAGAGTTCCTGAAGCTTTCTTTCTCATCGGGAAGATTATTCGTATGCTGAATGGAGAAACATTAGAGCTAGTAAGAGCGCAGACATCCGGGCAGGGGTGAACAAAATGTAGGCTTTGGGCCACATGCAGCACTTCAGGCCCCAAATGTAACCAGTATCCCTGTCTCCAACTTCCCCCAATTAATTTTTTTAAAATTGCTCAAAAGTCGTCTTCTGTGTGGTATAGGAGGCAATGTTGCCATGTTTTGAACCCCCTGACCCCCACCTGCCAAAAAGTTTTAAATTTCTCTCTGTGTGTTTAATTATTTATATATATTTTAAATTCATTGAATATTATTTATTGGGCAAAATCTTTTTAGTTATCCCCGTCAGCACAATGCAGTTATCATAAATTTCAGCGACAAACCATTGGAGTTAAGAAGTTAGCATTAAGCATTTGCTGTTGCACACTGAGTTGTACAGCCTTGCATCCAGTATCAAATGCCTGTGGCAACTTCTTAACTTCCAGCAGTTTTTTTGCTAAGATTTATACCAATTGTATTCTGCTGGTAGGATTTGGGGGCAATGATTAATACTTTATAAATTTAGAAACATTGTTAAAAAAAAAAGTAAAATCTTGTATTTGTCATGTCTTAATTATGCTTGGGTGAGGAGTTTTTTATTTTTATTTTATTTAAGGAAATTAATCAATAATGTCACTATTTAATAAATATATAAATAATCCATTAATGAGTAATATTTATTTTTGAATTAATTAAATGTGTTGTTTTTTTTAAAAAAAGAAGATAATTAGCCACTTTGTCCACAACCCCTTGAAAGTGCAGCTGCTGAACAGTCTGAAAAATGGCTCTCAACCCTGCCAGAGTTGCACACACCTGTTTTTTTTATTGGGACCAGGAAGAAAGGGCCATAGCTCAGTGGTGGTGCACATGCTTTGTATGTAGAAGATCCTAAATTCAATCCCAGGCAACTCCAGTTAGGGCTGAAAAAAACTGCTTCCTTGCAATCCTGCAGAGCTGCTGCCAGTCAGTGTCAGTAGTACTGAGCTAGGTAGACCAAAGGTCCTAGGTTCTCCTTTTGCCACATTCATTGAACATATACAGAAGAATATCTGAAAAATGCTGCTTTGATAAGGATGGTGATACATCCACAAGGAATCATTCTCAGCTAGTGAGAATATAATAATAGGAGGGAAGAATGATGGGTTCTTTTACCAAATCTAGGATGCTATTCTATTGTACTACAATGTTAATTCTAATGTATTTTAAACAATCAGTGATACAGGAAGGGGGGAACACTCTGCCATGTTTACCATTCACAGTGGAATTAAGCTTTATGTTGTGTCTGCATCTGAAAAGGAATTTGATTAGTGGGGGAAGAGAAAGATGTAGGGACTGGCAGAGATAATGCATCAGTGACTGTGAGACTAGCGCTCTAATGGTTCATAACTGCTGTAATTGTTAAGCTTTCCACATTGCTAAATGTGCTTTCTTTGCCATCTTCCTACAGTATCCCTGCAGGAGAGTTCCAGATTATTCTGCAAAAGCTTTCTGGTGTAACTTCTGATGAGAGAAGAAAGCAGAAGCAAAGGGAGCTATATGAACAGAAGATGAGAGCGTGGTAAGAAACCAGCGCTATTCTGTTTTAATTGTTAGCTTTGGTACTGAACCTGGTTAGATCTACCATTAAGAAAAGAAAAATTAAATCTCAGGCTGTGACTAGACTGACAAGCTGAATCAAAGTGATTTGTATTTCCTGTACTTTGATTCACAGCCTATCTTGCAGTTCAGTTCATTTTTAGTGATCACATGGGCCACAGATTGATGCAATCCTCATTTCAGCCCACAGCCTGCCTCCCTCTCTCCCTCTAGTCCTGCCTCTACCAATCCTTTGTTTGTTTGTTGTCATGCTGCTTGATTATTAAAGGGTTGCACAGCATTAAGGAAGAGGTAGCAGCTTTGCAAAGTTCTTTCTAATGTACACAGAAATATTCACACATACCACAGAAACATGTGTAGTCTTCTGTATTTCTAATCCTGTATTTCATTTGGATTGTTTCTATTTGTTGAGAATTTGTTGATGTTTGGATTTAAGCAGAGTTAGGAAATATATAGTTGCAATGACACTATAACACTTTAGAGAGTAAAATTCAGCAGAGTCTATTTACAAATATACATAGAGAATACCATCTTAGATTCAGACATAAAACTGGCAGCATAACATGATACAAAAAGTAATACAGAATAAATTATCTGATTTACAGCAGGTAGCTTGTCCCCTTAACACATGTCTCTTATACATCTTGGGACCAAATCACATCATTGTACACCAGCTGCACAATATTAAGTCTTTAACCTTGACACAGACCTGAATCCACTCTGTACAAGATTCAGACTACATCAGCCATTTTACATTCACTGTACAACATTACATTTAATAGATTTACAGATTAAAAATCTCAACACTATTTCATAGGAATTTTCAATTTTTTTTTCTGTGTGGAGTGATCTCGTCCTAGTATATCAATGGAATGACTCAACACTACACTTGTTTTTTTCTTCAAAAAATAACAAAAGATTGGGACACTCAGGGGACAGATCACAGGGGCGGGTGTTCCCATGGTCCCTAAACATCTTGCCCCAACTGCCTGTTGTTACCACAACACCACCCCTGTCCTTTTGCGGGGGAAAAACAACTAATGAAATAGGGAAAAGTCAGTTCAAATTGTTTTGGCTTGAAAACAAATAGAAGCCCCCAACAGCAGAGGAAAAGACTCCATGTTGGGACCAAAAAGGGCTAGACTGATTCAAATTGGCCTTTGTGTCATGTGATAAATAGAAAGGAATCAAATTCATCTGTTGTGTAACTGGAGGAAATCCTGTGGTATTTGACTGCATAGTTACAGCCTCAGTCTGCTTGCCTGTAGAGTTCTTTCTCTTTTCACTAGTTTCTTATTTCAGCATTTTCTGGAACATCTGCTTAAATAAACTGGCAACTGTAGAAACATCCAAATGCAATCAATACGAGGTCCATGATTGGGTATCAACATATTCTCAAAATCTACAATGGTTGGCATGCGTGCGCACACACAGAAAGAGAGAGAGAGAGAGAGAGTCAGAATCTAGACATTTCAGGCATATTGATGCCTTATTTGTGTCCTTTCAGCCTTCCACCATGAGAAAATGGGACATTCTGGAGGAAGTTTGCAAGGTGGCCACTTAGAAGGTGCACTCTTTGTCAGGCATCATTGCATGAACTGCTTTATCTCAGCTGAGGTGGCATTGAGGAGAAGAGTCCTTCAGCAGGTGGAGGACCTCTTCTAAGTCCAACTCAAATGGTTTTTATACCTTCAGGGCTAGGTGAATCTCTCCTCTGCCCCACCCTAGAACTTTAGGCTTTGGTAAATCCCATCTCTTTAGGGTGTCTGAACTGTATTGTTTAGATTATTCCTTTTTTCTGGTGGCTGGAGACGAAGACTGGTTCAGCCAGGGTTGGTCCCTCTCTTTTAAGGGGGCCCGAGCACCGCCTTATTGGCTGATCAGTTCTGCCTGTGGAAGCGAGTAGGAGGGAAAACCCAACTCTTGAGGATGTCCTTCTTCTGCTACATAAAATGAACATTTCACGGTGAGTGCCAATGTTCCTTTTTATTTTGTTCTCCAAATATTTTAACCTTTTTTCTTTATTTAGGGAGAAGAATCTTAGCACCACAAAGAGCATTTTAGGAGAAACAGATGATGTTTCCGGGGGAAAAACTGAGGAGAGAAATTCTGGGAAGATGCAGTAATTTTAAGAACTTGTCCCAAATCATCAGTGACGAGAGAACTGTGACACACAGAGGAATCTTGTGTTCTCCATATTCCTTGCTGACCAAGACACATAAAACTGTCCTAAGAAGGGCTCTTAAGTTTGGTCATATAAATGTACAGAATGGAAATTTTGGCTCCAGAGGATAACTACCTGCTTTTTTGTTAAACAAGGAAACGCTTGAGTGCCTCAGTGCATGTGTTAATGAATTAAAATAGGAACAGAGAAGTATATATATATTTTTCCCCATGGGATAAATGGATTGGTATAAGAGAGATCGTCAGGAATAAGCAGGTCTGCATATGAATGCAATGACTTATAACATGGTAGGGGCCTGCAGAAATAATTTGCAATTTCTTATTTCACAGCAGATTATTTCAAGTAGTGTAGGCTTCTGAATAGAGATGGGCACAAATTAAAGAACAAATCTTCAAATTTCTTCAAAAATCACTAATTTGTTGATTTATATTTGTACAAATCAGTGCCCCTAATGAATCACAAATCAACGAATTTTTAGTGATTTTTGATTCATCAACTCATTTGACTATAAAACGGCCCCCAAGGCACCAAGAGACAACAAAATCGCAAAGAAGCTTCCTCTGATTCTCCTCTACAATCCCTCCAAGTTTGGTGAAGATTGGTTTTCCGAAGCCAGCTGCTAAAGGGCACTTTCCTTGGGGGGGGGGATGCACTTTGTGGGTGTATAATGTGGATGTCTGAAACCCAATCTTCACCAAACCTGGAGGTATTTTAGAGGAGAGTCAGTGGAAGCTTCTGTGTGATTGTAGTGTCTCTAGGTGTCTGGGAGGAACTTTCCTGAGTGGCCCTACTTGTGGTTGTATAACATGGACATCCAAAACCCAAACATCACCAAACTTGCAGGGCTTGTAGAGGAGAGTCAGGGGAAGTTTCCCTGCAAATATAGTGTATCTAGGTGCTTTGGGGGCTGTATTATTGGATTTTAAAAGCAAAAATGAATTGATGAATCAGTTCGTCGATTCATCAGAAAAAAACGTAATTCATGGTTCGTCATCTTGATTAATCACAAACCAAAATGAAGCACCATTTTTCTGATTCGTGCTCATCTCTACTTCCAAAACATTTGTTACCTGGTAGTTTTATTTATATGGCATGGAGATGTGGCTGAGTAAATATAATAAGCTCACATTGGTGCCTGTGTCAAAAAAAAGTGTTACAGCGTGACAGTCTAAATGTGGTCAATGAGAACAGGCCACACAAATAAAATGTGTGCTTATTAATTCTCCTTTTGCATAATTTATTTTACATCTGCAGTCAGGTTTTCAGTATATTTTTTAGCACAGGAAAGTGGGAGGATTATAGATCTTGTGGAGATGAGCCAGTGAAATGACTCCTTGGGTGTCGTGTAGACATGGGCACTAGGGAAAAGAATACGAATGTGCTGCAGCGGCCCAATCCTGCCCCCCAGAACCGGGGCTCCATTGTCATCGTGCCAATCGTGAAAGCAGCCTGGCCAGCCCTTCTCCGCCTCCCCACGCAGCCAACCACTAATTTGCTGAGCGGGGAGACTCCCTGTCCCGTGTCCACGCTGCAGTGGTTGGCAGTGTGGGGAGGTGGGGAAGGGCTGGCTGGGCTGCTTCTAAAGTTGGTGCGACGATGGAGCTGAGCACTGCACAGAGCCCATTAAGTGGCCCAGCTGGTTCTGGGGGGGGGGGGGGGCAGGATTGGTTTGTATTTGTTTCCCAGGGAAGTGCCCATGTCTAGTGTCATATAATAGTCATATAATAGTTAGAATAATTGAATTGGAAGGGGCCTATAAGGCCATCAAATCTAACCCCCTGCTCAATGCAGGAATCCAAATCAAAGCAGATCTGACAGACGGTTGTCCAATTTTCTCTTGAATGCTCTTCAGTGCTCTTCAGCATTGAAGTGCTCACCACCTCCCATGGTAATTGGTTCCATTGTCATTCTGCTCTAACAGTTAAGAAGTTTTTCTTGATATTCAGCCTAATTCTGGCTTCCTGTAGCTGGAGCCCATTATTATGTGTCCTGCACATAATAATGATCAAGAACAGATCCTAGCCCTCCTCTGCTACCTTTCAAGTATTTGAAAGTTCTCGTATCTCCCCTCATTCTTCTTTTCTCAAGACTAAACATGCCCAGTTCTTTCAGTCTTTCTTCATAGGGCTTGGTTTTTAGTCCCCTGATCACCTTTGTTGTCCTCCTCTGAACTTGCTCCAGTTTGTTGGCATCTTTCTTAAAGTGCGGTGTCCAGAACTGGACACAGTACTCTAGATGAGACCTAGAATACTGTGCCTAGAGTACCTAGAACTGGACATAAATGTTGTTCATAAATCCATACATTAATAGTTGAGTGAATTTTGGTGACTATATCCCAAATAATAATAATAACCATAGTGCCTGTAGGCTGAGAAATCTATTCTCAGAAATCTATTCTCGCCGCCCAGAGTAGTCAAAACGACTAGATGAGCGGGATTAAAAATGTAAGAAATAAATAAATAAAATAAATATTCCCTAGCCACGTTTCAGTCCCACTACTTACAAATTCCTCTTCAGAGTGCAAGGGCACCGGCATTTCTTGCAGTTTAAATATACCTGCAGTCACAAGTCTCCCTCTGCTACAACATGATGAGGTTGCTTCATTGTGACTGGGCAAGAGCCCAGTCATGATATTTGCACAGCTTAAGAAAACCACATTCTACCAGGTAACCCTAAAAAGGGTGGCAGTCCAAACAAATACTTCTAACATAAAAGCAGAGTCAGATCAGCACCAAATTTGGTGCAGTGGGAGGAGACAGTCTGCTCCTGCTCCAATTTGGGGACTTTTGAGCAAAGGGTTTTCGAATTATGATTTTTTTAAAAGTAACACTGTTGTTACATGTCGAACCAAGTGAGCAGAAACCTTTGGTCAATTTAAAACAGATCAAATATATTGATAGAGAAAATTAGCATACCTATCAAAAAAGGTATCCCTGCCGTCAGTTTTTTTTAAACTTCACAGAAATTAACCCATTCTTGGCTCTAATAGACCCTTAGCAATTAGTACTTTTGAAGCCATAAAAATGCTGAGTTTGCCAGCTTCTTATAATTTCCCCAGCATTCTAAACAGATTGAACTTTTGATTCTGAACGGACTCTGAAAGAAAGCAATTTACTGTCTCCTGACCAAACATTTTAAATTGCTTTCTGTGAAAATATTTTTTTTATTTAAAAAACTCATTTAATCTGTGAAATTACTGTTTTTTGTTTTTTACTTTTTGGCTGGTGATGATCTCAAAGCACGTTTTTGCCCGGTTTACTCAAGAGCAAGGAGACAGCTGCAACAGCAGCCGATACAGTCTTTTCCATTTAGTTCTGCTCAAATCTTGGGAACTAACATATGTTGTTTCCTTTACTGAGTCAACCTCTCTCATGTTCAGCTTCCTCTTTTCCTACTACTCCACACCACTTACCCAGAAATATAGTCTATTCTGGTCACTTCTGTATTTCCATTATATGTGCATGGTAGGATCTCAAGTGCCTTTTCTGCTTTTCTGGCTGTCTTTAGTATCTGTACCAACACCACATTTCAAATGACTTGATTTTTCTCCTTGTCTTTCTTCACTATCTTCATTTCACATCATATGGATTATTTATTCATTCATTCATTTAAATTTTATACTGCCCACCTAGCTGCCAGGGCCACTCTGGGCAGTTTACAACAACAACAAAAAAACAATAATAAAAAGCAGTGAGCAAAATAACAATAAAAAAAATAGACGTCAACATCATAAACTATCAACAACATAAAAACTAAAAAGTAATAGGGGAGTTTAAAACAAGATGGCGTAACAGGTAGTGTGTAATTCTGAAACTACCACTGTGTTAAGATGTTGAGTACTCCGGGAGAACCTGCCTGAAAAGCCATGTTTTCTATAATCTTTTAAAGCTCCCCAGTGAAGGGGCCAGGCGAATTTCAGGCAGGAGCTCGTTCCAAAGATGAGAGGCAACCGCTGAGAAGGGCGGTTCCCGGTCTTTTCTTTCCGCCCTCTCTCAAGGTCAGTATTCTTAATCACCCTGCCTGGAAAGAACGTGTAGAAAGGGCAGATCTCATTGGAAAGAGGTGCTGTGCCAGGTTTTGACCTTGGTTTCCAGTGACATTCTTTGCTAACTCCAACCTCTTCCTTTTTTTATTTCAAAAAACAAAGTGATGTTTTTTTGGAAAACGTGCACACAACCAATCCGTAGAGCTTTCGGTCCAATATAGCTTTTCTTCCTCAGCTTGCCTAACTCAAAGAAAGGGATTGGAAATTGAAACAGCTTTCCAGTCTGCGTTTTGCAGAGCAGGCAACATTAGTTTGACCGAGTGTGTATGTTTGTCCATTGTATGTATGATACCTACTCACACCTTTACTTTACGTTCAAAACAGCCCTTCAAAATATTTTGGCACAGAGGGACTACAGCCACATCCAAGCAGTTCTTGCTTCTGTCTTCTCAAAGTAACCATAGTACAGATTATATGCTCATCTTCTGGAATCCTGTACCACTGGGTGATTCTGTATGAGGGAAATTTCTGATTGAATTTGTCTGTACCTTATATATATTTAAACTCCCATTTTAAAAAGGCAGGAAATTTCAATTCTTCCAAAAAAACCCTTCGGTTTATGAATGTGGGATATTGTGCTTCTGTACCCATGATTCAAAAAGCCAGGAAATGGCCCAATATAGCTGCATAATATGCTTGTGTTGCTAGCAAGAAAAAGGATGCCAAGCTTTACATAGCAAATGGTAGCCTGAATGTTGACAGCATCGATGGCAGTAGTCAAGATGGTCTACAGGATACCCTCTTCAGTCTTCTGAATTAAGAACTCATTTGTTCAAGGCCAAGAAAAAAGTTTGAACTCCTTGATTTGGTGTTCATTCAAGAATACTGTTGTTTTTAACACTGAGTGTTTAATTAAATTAATGGAATAGAAAACAATGACTATAAGGTTATTTTTACAAGTAGAATTTCAACTGTCTAAGACAGTAAGATAGATTCAAGGGTGAAATTGGCAGGGGGTGGGTCTGAGAAAGTCTGAGAAGGGCCTCCTGGAAGATATTGAAAACCAGATGGAGTTGGGTGTCATCAGCGCACTGGTAGTACCAGAACACAGATTTCTGGAGAGTCAGATTTTTCATATATATGAGACATTCCACAGGCTAATGGTCAAGGTGTTGAACAGGAGTCCCCTAGTAGCACTTCCATTCACAGAGTGATACCATAGAAGGGAAAGTCCCAGAAGCTGACTCCTTTTTTCATCTGCTAACCACTTCTCACCCACTTCTCACCCAAACACAAAGCAATTGTCAGGGCTGTTTTTCAAGTGTGAATGGTAGTGAGTAGAAGAGGGTATCCTGTGAACCATCTTGACTGCTGCCATTGGTGCTGCCATTCAGACTGCCCTTTCCTATGTAAAGCTTGGCATTTTTTTTTCCTGCTGGCAATGCGGGCACGATATTGGGCCATTTCCTAGCTTTTTAAATCAAGGGTACAGAAGCACAATATCCCACATTCATAAACCAGATGTTTCGAAGAATTGAATTGCAATACACATCTGGTATTGAGAAGTAGTATTTAATCTTACTAATGGCAGCTGGCAGCGAGGCTGTAATAAAAATTGTACATATAGACCACTTAATGCAGCAGCATGCAAATGGTTCCAACGTAGTTCCCCATCTATGTATGCTCTTTCATTCTAGCAAAGATGGCTACAAGTAGCCTCAGTGTAGCTGTGCTTTTCCCCACCTGAGTTTTGCCACCTACAGTGTTTTCCTCGGCATCAATTGCACAGAATTCTGTCTTCTGCATGTAAAGCTAAGGCTTGTGTGCATGGTGAAGAAGTTGAATGATACATGGTAGAAAGATGGGGAGTTGAGGGAAGGCTACAAATCACATTGAACGTTTGTGTAAATTAGACAACAGAGAGTTGTGGCTACTGAGCTTTTAAGTCATCCTCATCTCATGAGCTCATGTCGTAAGCTCTCCTAAACTACTTCTCTGTTGTTAACAGGAAAATTAGAATAAAAGGCAGTATTTAACAACAACAATATTTTATCCAGAATGAAAGTATTAAATTGAAAGCAGTTCACTTTTTACACGGCCACAGCTATTAAGCAGAATATGGTATACATTTTATTAAAAAGCAAGAACAGGCATACATCTTTTTTACATTTTCTGGAGTTATAAAACCAAAATACCACCTTCTTTGCCTTAGGCTGAAGCCATCCAGTTGTAAGAACATTTCCTGGAAGTAACTATATTTCTCTCTCAATATAATTACAGTTTTAAACTGAATACAATTTCATATACAGTAATGAAGAAGGACAACATGAAAATGAGATACAAGATGTTACGATATGTTTTGTTCAAAAAGGAAATATATAATTTAGGATTTCAATGAAATACTGGGTTCCTTCAAACACTTTTTGTTTGATGAAATACTGGTCCCAGCATGCTATAACACAGGTAAGATGTTTCTGGAACCCCTCACCCCCCTAGCCACCCACCTCACTTACAGCCAAGCTTACTTGTGACCACCTTGGCAATGTGTTGTGTGTTATGCACTATCAAGTTTGAACTGATTTACAACAATTCTGAAGGGGCTTTCAAGGTCTTTTAGAAGTGGTTTTTTTTTTCAGTTCCACCCCACAGTGAGTTTCCTTAGTCAAATGGGGATTTGAACCCACGTCTCCTGAGTCCTAGTCCATCACTCCATCAACTACATAACACTGGGCATCCACACCTATTATATTAAAGTGCCATATAGACTCTTTGAAGCAACAAGCTCAGAACCCAAAGTTGGCCATGTTGCACAGTTGGGATTGTACTACCTACCACCTTCAGTGGTTAAATAGGCTTTCTGTTGAAGCAAAGAGTGGAAATCTACATCCTGTCTGCGTAGTTCCTTATCAACCTCTCATTTCCATGACCAGATATGTAACTTGAGAGGAAAGAAGTTCTCCTAGCTGCGGTTTCACTTCCCTAGAATTTGTATGATATCAGGTGACCAAAACAGGAGCAGTGGTTTTTCTTTAGTAGGAAAGGATAGATAGAAATTTCCAGTGATTTTCCAACTGACTGCATTAATTAAGAAAAAAAATATTTTTAATTGGACCAGCATGGGCATTTCATGCTCACAGACTTGAAATGTTGGGTTGTATAAGATAGCCTAGCTGCCTGCATAGCAGGAATGGGGACCTGAGTCACGGGACTCTGTCTAGTCAGATTTAAGTTGCACCAGTGACTCGACTTGGACTCAACTCAAGTTTCTTTTTCAATGACTTAGACTCGACGCAAGACTCAGAACCCACACACACCTTGCCTTTTTTTCTGGAGAAAAAAGCTTATTTTTAATAGGGACTCAAACTTGGGACTCGGGACTTGGTACCAAAGACTCGGACTTGGGACTCAGACCCAAATACTTGCCAACATCCCTGCTGGATAGATCAGTGAGTATCTAGAGGTTGAGAGTTAAGCATCCCATGTGCTTCCTGTGAGAAGAACTAGCCTGTGTAGCCTTGAGCAAGCTGCACAGTTGCACGGCACCCCCAGAAGAAGAGACTGGTCAACCTCTTCTGACTACTCTGTACCTAGAAAACCCTGGGAAGAGCTGCTGTAAATTGGAATCAGTTTGACCACACACACACACACAACTGCCTACAAAAATCAACATGTAAGCTTAATAGGCAGTAAAATACTGCAGCTTAAGGACTTATAGCATGGTGGGAAGTGTGTGACTGTCCAGATGTTTTTAAAGTGCAACTTCCCTCATCCTTCATCATTTCCTGTGTCAGCTAGGGATGATGGGAATAACAGTTCAGAAATATATAAAGGGCCACCTGAAGTGGCTAGCAGTAGAACTACAGGATGACTTAAAAAGAATGTTTGTGGAGATCACTTCAGCTAGGTAATTTTAGACCCTGGGCTTAATCCCTTATGGGAGGCACTGTAGATGGTTTTTACTTTAGTTGTGAAGGTCAAAACTAAAATTTCTCCCCCCCCCCCCCGACCTAAATGTTCTGTACTATACAAATGTTTCTTTATTCTATATTCCTGATAGGGTTGAACAAAATGAAAACCCCCAACATTGTTTGCTGACTCTTACTAAAAAAAATTAAATGCTCTGAACACAGGCAGTTTTCCATTCCAGACTCAAATCGCATAGCACCATCAAAACTATAGAAATAAAATAGCTTGCATCTGCTATCCTGATGCTAAACAAATTACCGTAATCTAGCATAATAATAAAAAATCCTTTTCTAAAATCAAGTCTAGCACCATCAAGACTTGAGAGCTTGCCCAATTTGCTTAAGATAACTCACCTTAACCTCTTTATTTTTACTTGAAACACACATATATAAATATACGTTTAATGTAAAAAATTAAGGATTTGTCTCTAGCATGCCTAGTTCCAGGCTATTGGATTTCAGGTCAGAGGTCGAGCTTTAGCTACACTACCAGATTCACTTCTCACTACAGACCTATTTATAACACTAAACATGAAACCAGAATGTGAGTCAGTTTGTGAAAAAAAACACCTGAATATACAGGAAACCTGGAGGGTGGGGTGAGGTGGGTTTAAATGTAAGAATGACTGAGCCTCGCAAATGATTTTGAAATTCCCATTTTTTATGTCCAGTTTATCTCCACTACCTTTCCATGCAAGTTTTTTCCTAGTCCAGTCTCCACAATATCCTTATCATTTAGCATTTTCTCACTCCATAGTCTGTCACAGAAGTATATACTTAAAAGCAGATGGCACAGTACAACTGAATAATAAGTCAATTAAGAAACTTAAGGGTGCCTAAGGTATCGTATCCTGCCACACAGACATGCACAAACCTTATATTTATACTTAAGCTTATGTATACCATTAAAGGTTGTCAGAACAGTAGCAAATAAATACACAAAATACTTATCTGACCAATGAGAAAGCAGCACTTGCTACACTTACATTTGTTCTTTTTAAAAGGCTATACTATAGCAACAAAGATAATACAGCTACGCTATAAGGTATAGTTTCTTGTTTTTGCGCTCTAAACAGGAAAGGAATTGTGTGCAAATTGCATTTAAGGGGAAATTCCAAAACGAGAACCACTCTTTCCCTACATAGCAGGCAACAAAATTATTCTTTGGATATGCTTTATCCAACTTCAGAACTTGTCCTGTATCTTCCCTTCTTCTGCTGCAAATTGCACAGAACAGCTACAAGTTGCAGGTCCACCTCTTCATTGCAGCTTATTTGTTCCTTACTGAGTCTTTATTATAATGACAGTACAAAAGTGCAGGAACTATGGATAAACTGTTGACCCTAGTGGAGCCACTCTTAGGGTTAGTACCATGCCCAGTTTTCAGTGTAATTATTTCCTTCTGCTGTACATGGGGAGATGGCTTGTTAAAGGCAAATTTGTGACTTAACAATCACCTGGTAGGAGGGTTCTCCCCACCCCAAACAAATTATATCATGCTGAACATCTGATTTTGTCAGGAAACAGGTCTGTAGAGCCCAATGCTCGAGAGGAGTTCTGTGAACATACAAAATACTGTGTTAAAAATTGCTTCAGCAGTTTATAGACTTTGCTCGTGGCTTCTGTCTGAGATCTGGTTTATACATGTAGGCTGAGGTGGTAGAATGGGCTCCACTCTTACAGCAGTGAGGAGAGGAAATCTCTGTGGGTTTTATCCAGCATCTCTGACACACTCTGTTCCTGGGGAAGCAAGAGATGCTGAGACACTAAATACAGTAGCATTTCTCCTCTTAGAATTTTATAAAATGGATTACAATTTATGGCCAACCCCCCGCCCCAAAACCACACACAAGATGCTATATGGTTCATCTTATCCTATCTCGCTAGCTTCCAAAACCACCAAACTGGCTACTGCTAGAGTCAGAATGCTTGATTAAATGGGTCCAGGTTCTGATCAGGCAAATTCATTTTTAATACTTTGGATGTACAGTGGTGCCTCGCTAGACGATGTTAATCCGTTCCACGAGGATCGCTGTCTAGCGAAAACATCGTCTAGCGAAGCACGTTTTCCCATTGGAATGCATTGAAATCGCTTCAATGCGTTCCAAGGGAAAACGCAGTCTTGCGAAATTTCCCATAGGGAAACCTCGTCTAGCGAGTGAGGGTCCCCATAGGAATGCACTGACAGCTGCACTGACAGCTTTTCACCACTAGTCGGCGCACTCCTATGGGGAAACCTCATCGTCTAGCGAAAATCGCCATAGGGAAACATCGTTTTGCGAAGCGCAGTAGCGATCGCAAAAAGGCATCGTCTAGCGAATTCCTCGTCCTGCGAGGCAATCGTCTAGCGAGGCACCACTGTATATGCCTTAAGAAAGAGGTATTAAACCCCTGTTTGTACTAACCCACTTTATACTAATTAACCTTTCTTCTTAAAAGGACCCGTGGACCATATTTAAAAGCAAAAACCAGTAAGTATACAAATATTTTAAAAGAATTAAACAAGTATCATATTAAAAATGGAAAACAAAATCCATACTGAAAACACATTTAAAAGCAACAGAGCACAACAATCCAATTTGTTCCTAAGATATATATTCTTTGGGATCAGCTGGTGCTGTCCAGGGGCAGGTGAAGCTGTCCTGCCACCACCCAGATCAGAAGTACACGTCCAGCTGCCATCCCTGCCACATCACATTCAAGGGGAAGGCAGCAGTGGTGGCAATACCTCTGCTCCCTCTCCCATCATTGGATATGGAAGAGAAAGAGGAGTGGAAGAGGTGGCTGCAGCAGAAGGAACCCATCTACGTACCACCCAAAGGAAGAACATGGTGTTTATGGTGGAGGGCTTGTCCCCCCTCATCCTGCCTTTATTACTGGAATGTATACAGAACACACTGTTGAAATGATGCATATTATAAGTGTGAATATATTAACTAGGATGTAGCTCCTCCTCCTCCCCCATCCCCCAAAATTACTGTGGACACTTGAGAAGAAGGCCATGGTACAGGAACCTTTCATGCCTTGGCATGGAGGACTCCAGCAAATTGATAGCTCTGGAGAGCTACTGATAGCAGCAGCTCTCCAGAGCAGCTGGTGTCCAGTGAAGATAGCAGAGGCAGAGCCAAGGAAGTGACCTGAATTTCTGACCTTGTGTTCTGTCATCTGAAGCTGCAACACCTTCCTCCCAGGCCTAATTGTAGGGCCTGCCCTCATGCAGTCTACCACAGGGGTGGGCAATTAATTTCTATAGGGGACCACATGAAAAATCTGAACTGTGTTTGGGGGCCGAACCAACTTTACTTAAAAATAAAATGAAACAGTGATGTTATGATTGTTTTTATTTTAAACTTGTTAATCTTCACAAATACTAAAGAGTTTTTTTGCGGTATGTTAAAGATAAGCAACTGATCAACTTTAGACAAAAAGCTATAAATGGTTTTGATGTCCAGCGGGCCGGACAGGAGCGTTTCGTGGGCCGTATGTGGCCCTTGGGCCACACTTTGCCCAGGTCTGGTCTACCACATATACCAGTTGTTTTCCCCTAGTTCCAGCTAGGATGTGTCAACAAACATATTGTTCCTCTGTATTATTGAGACGAAATTTCCAGACTATTGTTTCCTCCTCAGGAGTAAATACCTGGTGAGGAGTTCATTTGTAAAGAAAGCCTGCTGATTCATGCCATGGTGGCTGGAGTTGTCCAAACCAGCAGATCTATTCATAAACCCATACTCCAGGTGGAATTTTCCCCCATAAGCTATTCATTCTCCAGGTGGAAGTGAGTGCCCCCCTTTGTGGTGTGTAAAGAAATTTCAGGGAAGGCACAGGACTGTGAGCTGCAGGAGCTGCAGCATTACTTTTCCCACTAAATTTGCCCTTTTCCTGCTATTTCTTAGGGTAAATGACATTTTACTTACGTTTTGTGGCAAGAAAAACTTATTGTGCTTATTTTTAATTTAAGATAATTTATCCTAAGGTGTTTTTTTTTATTTTTAATTATGAATTCAATTTTTTGTAAAAGCTGGGTTGGGTGATGGCAAAGGAGAAGCAGGATGGTATGAGAGTTTTCCAAAACATCAAGAAAAGGGTCATCGTGCTGAAATGTCTGGGAACTGTTGCTCTAAATAATTCCATGGAAGGAGTTTCTGGTTACTTTGGTTCCCCTATTAAGGGGAAGAGAGAAAAGAAACACCAACTCTTCTTTGGTTTGAAATTAATTTCACTGAAAAGTTTCTGAAAATTGGCATTCCATTTTTCCTCCCAACATCATGTGTCCAGCCAGTTAGAAACCTGGGAGGTGAAATGATACATTACAAGGACTTCTGTGAGTCTTTTGCAGGACTGTACATCTTAAATAGAAGAGCCAGCATAGTGGGGGGAAACTGTTAACCCTTTCCTGTAATTGATTCTCCTCCAACCTGTTTTACTCAAGCTAGGAAAGAGTTGGGTACATTATGTGTATGTGGTATGGATAACCCTTCCTATACTGAAGCTTCAGGATGGTTACAACACATTGTTCTGGCTGTTTCCTCCCTTCAAGCATCTCAGTGTTCAAATTATACAGAAAAAACAGTGAGATTCTTAATGAGATTGATGCCTCCATCACATTATCCTGTTTTAACCAATCTGTGTCCTCTCCCATAATCTTCTAAAAATGTACTCGTAGCCTTCCGTGAAAGGTAAGGAGGACAGGCATTTCTGAGGTCTAGTCTGCATTTGTAATTGAAGCACTTCTAGCCTTTTGTTGTTGTTTAGTAATTAAGTCGTGTCTGACTCTTCGTGACCCCATGGACCAGAGCACGCCAGGCCCTCCTGTCTTCCACTGCCTCCCGGAGTTTGGTCAAATTCATGTTAGTTGCTTCGATGACACTATCCAACCATCTCGTCCTCTGTCGTTCCCTTCTCCTCTTGCCTTCACACTTTCCCAACATCAGGGTCTTTTCCAGGGAGTCTTCTCTTCTCATTAGATGGCCAAAGTATTGGAGCCTCAGCTTCAGGATCTGTCCTTCCAGTGAGCACTCAGGGTTGATTTCCATCAGAATGGATAGGTTTGTTCTCTTTGCAGTCTAGGGGACTCTCAAGAGTCTCCTCCAGCACCACAATTCAAAAGCATCAATTCTTCGGCAGTCAGCCTCCTTTATGGTCCAGCTCTCACTTCCATACATTGCTACTGGAAAAACCATAGCTTTGACTATGCGGACCTTTGTCGGCAAGGTGATGTCTCTGCTTTTTAAGATGCTGTCTAGGTTTGACATCGCTTTCCTCCCAAGAAGCAGGTGTCTTTTAATTTCATGGCTGCTGTCACTATCTGCAGTGATCATGGAGCCCAAGAAAGTAAAGTCTGTCACTGCCTCCATATCTTCCCCTTCTATTTGCCAGGAGGTGATGGGACCAGTGGCTATGATCTTAGTTTTTTTGATGTTGAGCTTCAGACCACTTTTTGCGCTCTCCTCTTTCACCCTCATTAAGAGGTTCTTTAATTCCTCCTCACTTTCTGCCATCAGAGTGGTATCATCTGCATATCTGAGGTTGTTGATATTTCTTCCGGCAATCTTAATTCCGGCTTGGGATTCATCCAGTCCTGCCTTTCGCATGATGTATTCTGCATATAAGTTAAATAAGCAGGGGAGACAATATACAGCCTTGTCGTACTCCTTTCCCAATTTTGAACCAATCAGTTGTTCCATATCCAGTTCTAACTGTTGCTTCCTGTCCCACATACAGATTTCTCAGGAGACAGATAAGGTGGTCAGGCACTCCCATTTCTTTAAGAACTTGCCATAGTTTATTGTGATCCACACAGTCAAAGGCTTTTGCGTAGTCAATGAAGCAGAAGTAGATGTTTTTCTGGAACTCTCTGGCTTTCTCCATAATCCAGCGCATGTTAGCAATTTGGTCTCTAGTTCCTCTGCCCCTTCGAAATCCAGCTTGTACTTCCGGGAGTTCTCGGTCCACATACTGCTGAAGCCTACCTTGTAGGATTTTGAGCATAACCTTGCTATTGTGTGAAATGAGTACTATTGTACGGTAGTTGGAGCATTCTTTGGCACTGCCCTTCTTTGGAACTGGGATGTAGACTGATCTTTTCCAATCCTCTGGCCACTGCTGCGTTTTCCAAACTTGCTGGCATATTGAGTGTAGCACCTTAACAGCATTGTCTTTTAAGATTTTAAATAGTTCAACTGGAATGCCATCACCTCCACTGGCCTTGTTGTTAGCCATACTTTCTAAGGCCCACTTGACTTCACTCTCCAGGATGTCTGGCTCAAGGTTAGCAACCACACTATCTGGGTTGTCTGGGACATCCAGATCTTTCTGGTATAATTCATCTGTATATTCTTGCCACCTCTTCTTGATGTCTTCTGCTTCTGTTAGGTCCCTACCATTTTTGTCCTTTATCATGTCCATCTTTGCACAAAATGTTCCTTTAATATCTCCAATTTTCTTGAACAGCTCTCTGGTTTTTCCCTTTCTATTCTTTTCCTCTATTTCTTTGCACTGTTCATTTAAGAAGGCCCTCCTTGCTATTCTTTGGAAGTCTGCATTCAATTTTCTGTAACTTTCCCTATCTCCCTTGCATTTTGTTTCCCTTCTCTTCTCTGCTATTTGTAAGGCCTCGTTGGACAGCCACTTTGCTTTCTTGCATTTCCTTTTCTTTGGGATGGTTTTTGTTGCTGCCTCCTGTACAATGTTATGAGCCTCCATCCATAGTTCTTCAGGCACTCTGTCCACCCAATCTAGTTCCTTAAATCTGTTCTTCACTTTCACTGTTTATTCATAAGGAATTTGGTTTAGATTATACCTGACTAGCCCAGTGGTTTTTCCTACTTTCTTCAGTTTAAGCTTGAGTTTTTCTATAAGAAGCTGATGATCAGAGCCACAATCAGCTCCAGGTCTTGTTTTTGCTGACTGTATAGAGCTTCTCCATCTTTGGCTGCAAAGAACATAATCAATCTGATTTCGGTATTGCCCATCTGGTGATGTCCATGTGTAGAGTCGCCTCTTGTGTTGTTGGAAAAGAGTGTTTGTGATGACCAGCTTGTTCTTCTAGCCTCTAGCATGGTACAAAACAGGAGGCCTGGTAGAACTGTAGCCACCTCCCTCTTACACCCTTGCTGCCACTTGCCAGAATGCATCACCAAAAGATACATTTTACCTGATAAGAATGCTGATAACCAACCTACCTCCAAAGTCCAGTATGATTAAGATACTGTTCTTGATGTCTCATTGGAGAGCTGCTGTGGTATCGTTTCTGCTGTTGCCACTAGCTGAAAAGAACTGACGGGGCGAGAAGACCTCGAATATTTGCAGGCTAACATAAGAAGAAACATTGATAATGTCAGCAAATCTAAGGAAAAGTTCTTCATAATGTGGAAGGGGGAGTGGGATAAAGAGGATGTCCAGTTGTTGTCCTGCCCTATTGTTTTATTCTAGTGCAACTTCATTGTGTTGCTGTTGTAGTTGTTACCTTGCTACATAATTCATATGATATTATTCTGTTTGTGGAATCTGGCTTATGTTGCCTCAAACAGCTCTCATTTTGAAGATCTTAAACCCTATTTTGAACAGCAGGTTCAGAAGTGGTTTATATGAAGTTCTTGTTATATTAAGTTCTAACATGAATTTGCAGAAGTGTCACTGAAGTTTTCTATGAAAGATCCTCTGCCAGTTATCACCTTGTGCTACTGTTGCTGCCCAGAAGCTGCCCTTCAGGAACTTTTCTGTCCCCACCTCCAGGGAAACAATCAATTATCTTCTGCTGATCAAACTTAATTCCTGAAGAGGGTGGATGCATCTTAACCTGGTGTCTCAGCTTTGGCCATTCTGCCTTGGGTGACCCTGCTATGAGTCCAGACTTGTAATGGAGTGTCCCTTCCTGCCTATATTAATCTCACCTTCCCTGACACACTCAACCCCCCTCACCATGTTCAGGAAGGTGTGCATCCAAAAGCTGCTCTCTCTGTATCACTAGCTCCCTTGGCCAAACAGTGCGAAAGAAAAGAGTGGACCTATAACACTGAAAACGCTACAATAACTGGATAGCAGAATCTACTTTTTAACCACTGGAGAGGCAATCCGAAGTACAAACGTACTTGATAGAGCTAAGTTTATAAATCCCTCTAGAGGCTTTGTGAAACTATGGTTGCAGTGAAGGAGGAATAAGCTCCTGTCCTTGCTCTCGAGGGCCATGTTTTTTTCTGACATTTGTGGTATAAGGGATTTCTTTTTCTTCTTTACCATATGGCTAGGATAGGGAAGTTGAAGGCTTCCTGGAAAAAAAGGAGCAGAAGGTCTACAGAGTTTGTGGCTTCATGCCCTTTTGCAATCTAGCAGGGCTTATGGAAAAACAGAAACCACTTTGTACAGTGCCCACACTTCTGGGGAGGTCCTGCATTCCCAGAATGCAATGAAAGCACATACAAAAGGAGGTGGCCAGAGCTTGCTACAAATAACATTACTTGTAAAGTAGGTGTATTATATCATGGCTATAACTTAATGAGGGATATCTTCACACCTTTTGTAGTATAAATGACTGTACATAGTTCTTCCAGCAGCATCACCCTCCTCAACATATAACAACTTGTAAGATAGACTTAAGTACTGATTTACTTAATGGTGAGAGAGAAAAAGAGAGAGAGACATCACCATGAAACATGCATGGTAATTTGTTGAGCTTCCTGACCAAATGATGGTTTGAATGTACGTGTCTCCAGTCCCAGAACAGTCTTGCTGAGGCATTATAGCTTGAAAGCAGAGATTGCTCTAGGGACACAGGGGCACACATAAGTCCCACCCCAACATTCCTGCTCCCCAGATGTCACATCTAATGTGAAGGTCAGCTGATTTCTGCCAATTACAGGAATGCTGCAAGAATATTTAATGGAATGTACTTATAAGCCTCCCAGCAGACATTTGAACTGAACATACAAAAGTGTGTTTTAGTTAAAATTAAAGGTAGGGCGGGGTTGTGGGGTCAGGGCTTACAGGCACATCCTGCCTCCACCACAGTTAGTGTCCTGCACATTTTCAGCAGTGTACTAGAATAGGGCTACTGATGCTCTAACCATTATACCACATTGGCTCCTAACAACACCCTAGTAGGTCACAAAGACAACTGTACTTACTGTGGCAGTAACATAATGCTCTCAGTACTACTCCAGCTAGAAGAAAAATGAAGAGCACAGCAGAAGCAATAATGATCCCATACGTTGGAGGCAATGGACACATTGCTGTAATGAGGTAGAAGAAAATATTACTTTAAAATCCAGGCCCCCATCAAAGATCTCACGGGCTTCATGCTATACCAAGAATCATGAGGCTGCACTGCTGTATCCGCTTAGTTGGGGTTAATTCTCGTTCAGTTCAGTGGGGCTTACTTCAGAGGAGAATTATGCATGATTGTGTTAAGCTTGTCTTAATACAATCAATATAGAGTATGCATAAAGGTTATATTTCCTCTTTTTTCTTTAAGCTTCAGATCTGCTACATGTGGAAAGGATTGATGCATCCATACACAAAAAAGGAATATCAAATTAATCCCAGGTAAAGTGTCAATTTTGTGTTTCTTACCAATTTAGTTAAGTAGCTGTACGTAACATCTGCTGTATTTTCCTAGCATTTCTCATACTACTAAAGAAGGAATCCATTCAGTAGAGAAAAGTTTTATTACATGTCTGACCATGTTTACTGGCAATAATAAATGTGTATAGATATTAATGACTAATAATTCTTCATAATAAATGACTGGAAATATGCTTTTTAGACTCAAACTTAGCCATAGTTTGAGCATATCCATTGAAATCAGTAGGAACCAAGGCAGCCAGCACTAACTTAGGTTTAATTGATTCAACACAGCTGCTTCTTGTGGACAGAAAGACTCCTTTTACGGAAAATATCTGTGCTTGACTTTTGAGGAATCCCTCTACTCCACATTCAGGAGAATCACGTAATACTTTAAATAACCTTTTTAGGGTGCTAGAGAGAGCAGAGCAAGAAAGGGACTAGGAAATCTACTTCTGACAGATCAGTTGCATGTGTCTAAACCTGGATACAACCAATAGAACTTACTGTATGTGTGACTAAGATCCATGTCCAGTTTGTTTTCTCTCATCGCACCGGGCAATTTTTGAACCAGAAATAAGACTCTTAATTAGAGATGTTCACAAACCTGAAAAATGGTGGTTCATGATGGTTTCTGGTTTGCGGTTCAGTTTTTGGTTCGTGTCCAGTGGTGAAGGGTACCTGCTCCTGTTGTGCTGTCATGCCATCCCCGCAGCCCCCACTGTGGCCCCGCCTACATCCTTCCTACTTCCTCCCATAGGAAGGTGATGGGGCAGTAGGAAGGGGAAGGTGGGCATCCATTTTGCTGAAGCAAAATTAAGTGCTGAGGGGGAAAAAGTTCAACGCTTTGTTTTGCTTTGGCAAAATACAATCCCTGAACTGGGTTGCAAACCAAACCATGAACCAGCCCGATTTCTTGGTTTTTCTGGTTTGTAGTTCGGTTTGTGCTCACCTCTACTCATAATACTTCAAATATGTATACAGGACAATGCATAATCTTGTCTTTAAAACACTTTAACAATTTATCTCTGCGGTCTACTGGACTACTACATTTTGGAAATGAACAACGACACCCTGGCATAGTGGTGAGGGTACCTACACAAGCTAAAGTTGGTAGACACTTTGAGATCTTGATATTCAACTGAGCAGTGGACCAGGATATTTTCAGTCATGTTGTGCTGCAGGTTGCCAGTAATTTGAAAAAGTCCAGTTTTATTGTCTTGTGTGGTAATAGTATTCCATGTCTCTGTGTTATTATTGATTGATCCTAACATCATAGGCCTTGGATATCCTCCATGAGAAGTGCATGTCAATGTCAGCCATACTGGTCCGCAGGCATTCAAAGGTTTCTCATATATGATGGGCTTGCTAAAATCAGCTGGAAGGCAGAAAAAGACAGATAATATTAGGTAACACTTATTCTGAGATATATCAAGCAACTGTATTGATACTATCCATCAGAATTGTCTTTCTGCTGAAAGCCGATGAGTTGCACTGGAGCAAGAAAGTGATTTTAAACAAACCGCATTCATTTCAGTAGGACTTATAGAAGCCTTATAGTCCATACTGTGGATTCCTTATAGCCTATCTTCCTGAGTGACTGGCTGTGAAAGATAAAGCGTTAGTGCAAAGCGAAGATTAACTGAACAACTTTAACTTGATAGCTTGTAACCATGTTAAGCTAAAAGGCTCTTTAAAAACTTGTAATGATCAGCAAGTATCAGAAATACCACCTCTATCCTTCACTTCGACCTCCTCATCTAAGGAATATGTCAATTTAGATTGTAAAAATGCAGTTAGTTACAGCTGGGGACAATCAGAGCGAAAAGGAGAGTTAGAGGGTGATCAGATGGACACATAACTCACTATTTGGTTCACTTTTGGTGTGGTTTGGTTTGCCTTGTTCTCTGGTGACCACATGTGTGGCTGATAATTTTCTCCTACAAAAAGTGGAGGAAGAAACTAGAGGAGTAGCTATTGTTGGCTTGATTCTAACCAGTAGAGATGACTTGGTAGAAGGAGTGGCAGCAAGAGGAACTCTGGGGGAAAGTGATCATGTTGTACTTAAGTTCTTGATTCCAAAGGAAACAAAAGTGGAGTGTAGCTGCACATATACGCTGGATTTTAGGAAAGCCAATTTTAATAAACTCAGAACAATGATTGGTAAAGTCCCATGGCAGGAGATCCTAACAGAAAAAGGAGTCCAAGAGTTTCTATAAAAGGAAATTCTAAAGACACAACTACAAACAATTCCAACAAGGAAAAAAAGGTGGAAGACAGTAAAAGAGGCCAGCGTGGCTTCAAAAAAAGCTCAGACAGTATCTTAACACAAAGAAGGACACGTAAGGAAGTGGAAAGGAGGCCAGGCCACAAAGGAAGAGTACAGACAAGGAGCAAGGAAATACAGGGATGGCATTAGGAGGGCAAAAGCTGAGAATGATCTGAGGATAGCTAGAAACACTAAAAGCAACAAAAAGCATTCTTCAGGTATGTGTGAAGCAAAAGACAAAGAAGTGGCACAACTACTCAATGGAGATGGAAAAATGATAACAGATGATAAAGAAAAGGCAGAAGTGCTCAATTCTTATTTTAGCTCAGCCTTTTCCTAAACAAGACCCATAGGAAATGGGGAAAAAAACTCCCAAAAGCAACCAACCCCCCCCCCAAGACCCATCGGAAATGGGGGGGAAAAAAACAAAAAATAACCAACCCCCCAGCACCATACCTTACCAGGCAGCCTCCTCCGATCGCACACACTCTAACTGCTGGGGTGAAAGAGCTACAAAGAAGCAGCCTCATCGCCACCTACAGTTAGCAATTTGAATTTCCCACCTTTTTTCCCTGCCTTTTTCTGTTCGTAACTGGAAGCTCCGGCCGCAAGTCGAAGTAAAATTTTGCGGCCGGAGCTGGTCATAACTCGAAATGGTCGTAAGTAGGGACATTCGTAAGTCGAGGCACCACTGTAGTCAAGGAATACCTTGAACAAGTTCAGATCTCCAGGGCTGGATGAACTGCATCCAAGAGTATTGAAGGAACTGGCTGAAGAACTCTCAGAACCACTGTCCATTATTTTCTTGAAATCGTGGGAAATGGGTGAGGTGCCAGATGATTGGAGGAGGGCTAATGTTGTCCCTATCTACAAAAAAGGCAAATAGGAGGAACCTGGGAACGACAGACCACTCAACCTGACATCAATCTCAGGGAAAATTCTGGAACAGATTATAAAGCAGTCACTATGCAAACACCTAGAAAACAATGCAGTAATAACTAGAAGCCAACAAATCCGTAATCACAGTTTTTGATCTGGCAACCTCCCTGATAGAGGAAATGCTGTAGACCAGACCTGGGCAAAGTGTGGCCCGCGGGCCACATACGGCCCACGAGCCGCTCCTGTCCGGCCCGCCTCCAGTTGCTTATCTTTAACATACTGCAAAAAACCTCTTTAGTATTTGTGAAGATTAACAAGTTTAAAATAAAAACAATCATAACATCACTGTTTCATTTTATTTTTAAGTAAAGTTGGTTCGGCCCCCGAACACAGTTCAGATTTTTCATGTGGCCCCCTATAGAAATTAATTGCCTACCCCTGCTGTAGACATTGTATATCCTGACTTCAGCAAAGCTTTTGGCAAAGTGGTCCATGGTATTCTGATTAGCAAGCTAACTAGGTGTGGGCTAGATAGAACAACTGTCAGGTGGATACACAATTTGCTACAGAATCGTACTCAGAGGGGTGATGATTAATGGCTCCTTTTCAAACTGGGTGGAAGTATCAAGTGGGGTACCCCAGGGCTCAGTCCTTGGCCCTGTGCTCTTAAACATTTTTGTTAATGACCTGGATCAGGGAGTGCAGGGAATGCTAATCAGATTTGTGGATGACACAAAATTGGGTGGAATAGATAATATCCTGGAAGACAGAAACAAAATTCAAAACAATCTGGATAGGTTTGAGCACTGGGCTGAAAGCAACAGAATGAAATTCAACAGGGGTAAGTGCAAAGTACTACACCTAGAAAACGGAAACCAAACACACAGTTACAAGATGGGAAACACCTGTCTCAGCAATCTTACAAGCAAGAAGGACCTTGCAATCGCCGTAGATCACAAGCTGAATATGAGCCAATAATGTGATGTGGCTACAAAAAAGGCAAATGCTATTTTAGGCTGCATTAACAGAAGTATAGTCTCAAAATCCCATGAGGTACTAGTTCCCCTCTACTCAGCATTGGTTAGGCCTCATCTCGAGTTCTGTGTCCAGTTCTGGACATAGTATTTCAAGAAGGATGCTGACAAATTAGAACAAGTTCAGAAGAGGGCAACAAGGATGATCAGGGGGCTGGAAACCAAGCCCTATGAGAAAAGACTGAAAGAACTGGGCATGTTTAGCCTTGATATGATAGCATTTTTCAAATACTTGAAAGGCTGTCATACAGAGGAGGGGCAGGATCTCTTCTCCATAATCCCAGAGTGCAGGATACACAACAATGGGCTCAAGTTACAGGATTTGGTTAAATATCGGGAAAAACATCCTAACTATTAGAGCAGTATAGTAATGGGATCAATTACCTCAAAAGATGGTGAGTGCTCCAACATTGGAGGTATTCAAGAGAAATTTAGACAACCATCTGTCAGATCTGCTTTGATTTGGATTCCTGCATTGAGCAGGGGGTTAAACTCGATGGCTGTATAGGCTCCTTCCAACTTCATTAGTCTATGATTCTATGAGGATTTTGGGAACTATAATCCAAGAAACTTATTTTTAAAAAAATAACTAGGCCAACCTTATTGTAGATGTAATGTTGTGGTTTTGCTTTAAATTTGGTATCTTTTATGTTACATTTTTATCTGCTTTTAACCATGCCTTAAAATACAAGAAAATGAAATGTCAGTAATTAGGGGAGGGCTTGAGTAAATAGCAGAACTTGGTAACATGTAAAACACCAAATAAGGAGAAAGTGTTTGGAACAGACAGTAAAGGAATAATAATATCAATTCTGCATCATTTGCTAATTGCAACAACTGGGCCCAGAAATACAGAGATTTCCAAATTCAGTAAGTAGCAGATAGCTGTAAAAAAAAAGAAAGGAAAAAAAAGGCAATTTGCAAATTGAATAACCATTTTTACTATTACTATGGTTAAAACAATTTAACAGAACTAGACACTGAAGACTTGAGTGTCCCCTTTACTAGACAAATACTTACCAACCACAGATAAATCAACACGTAATTTATCTACTAATCCGTCTTTTAAGATGATGCATTCATATGTACGTTCATCTGACACCTTCACTGGAAAGATGGAAAGTGTAAGATTCTGCTCATTCATCGTTGTCCTGTTCTTGTAACGAACATCTATATGGTCATCTTTTTTGTCTTTTACATAAAAGTTTGCAACCAGAGGTCTAGGCTTTTCAGAGGTTTGCCAATAAATGTTGTAATTCGTTATGGATTCCCCTGGAGGTATCCTGTAGTTGCAGGGAAGTTTGGCTTCACCCCCTAGTTTGGCAATCACCTTTTCGACTTTGTCTGAAGAGGAAAACAACAACACATATTTTATTTATTTAAAATATTTTTACCCAGCCTTTCTCCTTAAAAAGGACTCAAGGTAGCTTACATCATTAAAAACACAACGTTAAAAGCTAAAAACAGTAAATTATTTAAATATTAGGAAGAATTAAATGAACATCATATTTAAAACATTAGGTATTACTAAAACAGATTTAAAAACAACAAAAATACAAACGATCCAATTTCAAAACCTCTCTTACACAGCCAGTCACTAAGGAAAAGCCTGCCTGAAGAGAAAGGTCTTGCCTTGTTTTAAAATAATACTTTTGCAGAACCAGCGGAAGATCCAGGTAACTTATACCATCCGTCACTATGTTATAGGATTCAAAGAAATCTAGACTGTTTAAAGCAGGAGTCCCCAACCCCCGGTCCGCGGCCTGGTGCCGGTCCGTGGCCATGGCAAGACCAGGCTGCAGAGACAGATCTCCCGCCCCCCTGCACGCACTCCCCCCATGCACCCCACCTGCACGCACGGGTGCCACGCCCCTCCGTGAGTGTGCCCTGCCCCTCCGCAAGTGTGCCCTGCCCCTCCGCGCATGCACGTGAGCATACCCTGCCACTCCACGAGCACGCCCCTCCCCTCCGCGCATGCACACCCCACTCACCTGTGAGCACGGGGGTGCCCCTCCGCACACGTACCCCGCCCCCCAACCGATCCACGGTTCAGAAAAGGTTGGGGACCACTGGTTTAAAGATAACCATATGAGGGTATTGTTAGAATATATAATTGTGCAACCCAGCATGTATATATGTATATATGTGTATATGAGAATGAAAGAGATGTATTTGCATAAGAGAATACATGTGACCAGTCAGATTCTGTCTAGTGTCAGCAAGTAGTTGCTTAGAGGTTTAACTGTCAGATATAAGAAAAAGTGATAGTTAATGTGAGGCTTGTCTGTTATTATGTGTGTTGATACATAAGTGTTCAGTTATGACTGTCTGCTGCTAGGCGTTTACTGTTACTATGTTAGTAAAAGAAAATGTTATGAAACTGTTATAAGTCTGACAAACA
Source organism: Intellagama lesueurii (assembly GCA_037013535.1). Taxonomy (NCBI): domain Eukaryota; kingdom Metazoa; phylum Chordata; class Lepidosauria; order Squamata; family Agamidae; genus Intellagama; species Intellagama lesueurii. Next base: position 47,497,843 of record JBAJHW010000003.1, on the reverse strand, counting down.
AACCAAATCTTTACCAAGTAAAATGTTCAATTACTGTTTGTTTATCCTTAAACATGTTTATAAGTAAAGGCTCTTAAAGTTTACTATGGCTGAATGATTATTCTTTTTACCTGCTTGCACATACATATATATATGTATCAAGGGAGAATATTATTTATGATCAGTGTGTTTTTTATACTCATGCTTGATCTGCTGTGTGCGAACTCCCAAAAATTTCAACAGGTATACCATCGCCGTTGTTTTTTAGTGGTAGCATAGTGCTGAATATTTTCCCATAAAATACTCTGGGATACAAGTAGGGCTTTTGTTTGTGTATATCCTTCTTTCGCTCCTGCTTCTATTCCAGTGTTTTAGATTTTTATTTTCTCTTACTGTGTGGTCTCAAAGATTTAATGGGGGCTATTATCATGGATGACCCTGATGTTGGGAAAGTGTGAAGGCAAGAGGAGAAGGGGACGACAGTGGACGAGATGGTTGGACAGTGTCATCAAAGCTACCAACATGACTTTGACCCAACTCCGGGAGGCAGTGAAAGACAGGAGGGCCTGGCGTGCTCTGGTCCATGGGGTCACGAAGAGTCGGACACGACTTAACGACTAAACAACAACATTATCATGGAATAGTGCTATGGGATCAACCAGTCATTGGACTTTCCTGTGTCAGGTCCTAAAAATGGGCACACAATGTCAATTGTCAATCCTTGTCAAAAGCAAGGATGATGTTGCTTTTATCACACTGCTTCCATCCTCAAGGAGAGAGGAAGAGAGTTAATAAGTACATCTGCATCCCATCAACAAGAGAGTGAAGGAAAAGGGGGGTGCAAACACATTGCCCTCTATTTTCTGAGATGCCGGGGGGGGGGGGCAAAAGCTAAAAAAGGAAGTGCAATTTTGCAAAAGACCCCACCCTGCCCCAAAACATCAGCTTGACCTTCCTTGGATTACAAAACTGTTACTGGGAGGAGGGGGGGATCACAATCTCTATTGTGAGTAAATGACTATGAATGACTTTAAAATGAATAACAATCTAAAGCAGCTGTTCTCAACCTTTTTTTGGCCAGGGCCCTTTTAGGAGCTCTTCTCAGGTTCCAGGGTCCCCTGTCAACCACAAAAAGCCTTTGGCTGTGTGCAAACAAGCAGTGGTGTAGTGTGGATGGCCAGCACCCCCCAGCAAGGCAAGTTTTGTGGGGTGTGGGTCAAGTGCCAGCTCTGTGATGCAATGCATGGGCAGGGTGGGGCATGGGGGGCAGGGCAGGAGAAGCCCCCAGGATGGAACCATGAAGCAGTCATGGAGCTGCTCAAGGTCCATGCTGGTGGCAGTGGTGGTGGGCCTGGTGCCCCTGGCAGCTTGGGCTGCCAGGAGGGCGAAGACAAGCACAAGGAGCAGCTGCAGGAGCACACCGGGTGGGGCAGCCCACACACCCCTAAGAATTTTGCACCCAGGGTGACTGCTCCTTTGGCCACCCCATGCTATGCCACTGCAAACAAGGATACAACATGAACAGATGAATCTGTGGCCCCTTTCAAATGTGCCAGGGTCTCAAATGAAAATGGCTGATCTAAAGGATCTAAAAATCCACATTTCTGAAAAGAAAAACCATTGATATAAGCCACATCAATATTAGTAATTCAATATAACCATATACTCAGATTTACCTACTTTTGTACGGGCTTTACATGCTTACTTCACATGCATGTTTCCTTCTCTCAGGTTGGAATCTTATTTTCTTTTTTAAAAAGTGCCTTAAAAATTTTTCTATTGTACCTATACTCACTCCATGTACATTTAACATGAAATCATTTGATATAGTGCATAAATAAAAGTGACACCTTGACAGAATCAGGATACATCTGTTGCTGTGTATGTATTGCAAGAATCAGAAACCTTTGGCCTGCAAAGTGTTTTTACCCACATCTCCCATATTTCCTTAGGACTGGCCATATAGGATGGACTTGATGAGAGCTGTAGGCTGAGAACATGTAGAGGGACAAAGTTTCTCTGTCCCAATGTGAAGCATGCATGTGGATGTAATCTTGAAAATCTTTGACAGAAGTGGAGGACAGCAATATTTAACAACAGCAGCAATGTACCATGTCTTAAAAGAGACTTGAAGCTTTGTGAATAACTTTAACTTGAACTATGCAAGAAGTAAATAACTACCAAGAGAGATTTACTTTATAAATATAACGAGTTTGTTCAGCAGTATTTGTCCACCAAGCAGCCAATTAAATGCTAGTAAAACACATACTATTGAAAAAAACAATTTAAACCCATAATTAAATACACAGTGGTGCGTGGTGCTTATCCATAGATACTCAAAATTACCAAAACATATACTGGTAAAAAACATTAATGCCATTGTACAAAAGTTGGCTATCACATACTGATATTTGTGTCAAGTTGATAACATATGTACCACTCCAAAGATGGCATGATTCAGAAGCTGATTATACCAAGGTGGAATACCACACACTTATTGCACATAAATTAGTAACTCACAACAGTTGTTTATACCCAGGGTGGCTATCACATAGAGATCAACTACAGCAAGTAGATGGCACTATGGGCTTCTGGGAAACTCCCGTTTGGTTGATAGACTTCCTAGGTTGTAAATCCTCCTACTATACTGTTCATGGTGCTACATGTTCTTGCCAATATGATATTGCCAACATAATATATATGAGCTAAACTGGCCACCAGTGTGGTGTATTGGATAGAATGATGGATTAGGGCTCTGGAGAACAGGGTTCGAATCTGCACTTGTCCATGGAATCTCACTGGGAGAGTGGAACTGGTAAAATGACTTCTTAAATATCTCACTTTCCTTGAAAGCCCTATTAGGATCACTATAAGTTGGTTCCGACCTGGCGGCACTAAACACACACACACAAACAGGCCCCCAATCTGCATAAAATATTCTTAAACTAGGAATCTAAATTTCTGTTTGAAAACAACATACACAATCAGCTCCTAAAGTATTTTTTAGCATGTTACTCTGAACCACGTATATTCTTTCACAATGGAATATTTTTGAACCAAGCCAACCAAAGGTCATCTGAACCACCAAGATAATATCTGGGAATCTGTCTTTCTCAGAGCTAATTGGGGTGGGGGTTTCTAGAAACTGAAGTCTTGACTTTTCCGAATACTGCACTTGGTAACCATCTCTTCTATTTCCTTTCAGCTGGCAAAATTAGGTTTTAGGTAGGATAACTATATGCGCCAAAACAGACATCTGGGCAACTTGGTGATTGGAGGTGATAACACATTAATCCCTCTAGAGATTAGAGGCACCTGTTTGCCAAATCAACAGCAAATAACGTGCATTAAGCAAGTTAATTTGCAACCTCCAAAGCTTCAAAGGTCTGGGAGGATAAACACACATCCTTTGCTATTGAAGCCATTGCCTGTTTATCTCTTTAGGCCCTGGGTCATCTCCTCCTCTTTAGGATGTGCTGCAAAAGTTTCCTGCCCCTCTTTGCAGCTGCAATAAACAAATAAAAATTTGCCCCTGCAGGATTCTTGTCCTGCTTCCCAGGGTCTGCCACCAAAGTGAAGGTGCCATCTTTGACTTACAGGATAGTCTTTGGGTAGGAGATGGCTCTGCTTCCTGCAGTGTCCATTCAGAAGAGGCAAACCTCAGAGCATGTGGTGCTGGAGGTGGAGGGTCTGGTATCATTGTGTGTAGTTACTTTTAATACCTGTGGGTTCATATTCTCCTCATTCCTAAGTGGCTCAACATGACGGTCTTTGTGTATTCCATGCATAATATTTGTTTAGGAGGTAATGCATGAATTTTCACTACCTCTTGTCTCACTCTTTCATGCATGCATGTAATTTTGCAACTGTTACACCTGGAGTCACCTCCTGCAACATCTGCCCCATTACATCACCAGAAGCCACTCCCTGGTCTTTGGTTTTACCCCTGAAATACCAGGGAATGGAAGGTCAGTCTACTTGTCTATGCCTCAGCATGGCCATAGACTACTGTGCAAGACTAATGGGATTATCAACACACAAGGCAGAGGCTGCTTTGATGCATCTGAGAAAGTGTAAGCATCTTCCAGTTGAGTCCTGTAATTGACCTGGTGTCACGTCTGAAATCTACCTGGTCTCGTGCAATTTCTACAGAACAGCTCCCACCCCCATTCTGACAGGGTCATATTATTCCATGGAATTCAGTGGGGGTGGCTTTACTTCAGCATTACCGTACCAAGAGGAAATCAATACAGGAAGACCGTGGGTGCAGTTATGTCAGAGAGATATACACTGTGACTTAGCAAAGGTCTTTTGTGGTTGACCATGCAACCTCTTCTCTGTCCAGAAAAAAGAGAACTAAAACTGGCCAGGCAAGACACTCATAAGTGTGCACTTAGAGACTGGAAATTTTTGCTGCAATGTGTCACACCTATCTTTGAATACCCATGAAACTGCAACTTGAATAGACTTACAGCATGAAACAGCCATGGACCAGGGGAATTATGCCACCCACAAAGACTCGGCAACTCAAATTACTTCATGTTGAAGGTGTACTGCAAAGCAAAAATGAAAACTGAGCTGGATCCCTCTAATTAGCCTGTGTGTGGGAGGCATCAGTCATTCGACAAGTAATTCTGCCACACTCTTGGGTATCAGCAGTGAAACACAGTGGATACTTCCCCTATGTAAGAGAAAGAGAGTTTGTTGGTATTTCAAAGGATGACCTTTGCATCATTGTCCTGACCAGATAAGTTCTGATCAGTGAGCTGGGGGCTGTGACTCAACTGCTACATTAAAAAAAAAAATTTTTAAAGTCAACTTCTGTATAATTTGAGAATACTAGACACTGAGAAGTGGTTGCAGCTGAACAGTTATAGATTTGAGCAGCAATTTAGATTGGATGCATGAGGTCCCTTTATATGTGTAAGTGTGTGTGTGTTAGTACAATCATAATTATTTTAAATATTTATTGAGTTCAGAAGGATTCACAAAGAGATAAAAACACATGTGAACATTAATGTGCATACAAATTAAACATAAAAAATAATTACACTTGACATAGTAAAATCTAGAATTTAATGCCCAGGAAGAAAAACACTGTGTTTTTTAAATAGGTGTTAAAAGCAGGCAACTGCTGGTGCTTCTTAGATAATAGAGGGGGAAAACAACAGGTATGTACCACCATGGATTAGGTCCATTTCCATGTTGCAACTAGAGGACAATCTGATGAGCAGGACCTCCACTGAAGATCTGTACAAAACAAGGTGGTCTTCTAGTTAATCTGTCACCAGAATATACTTTAATAATATCATCATAAATGACCCACATATAATATTGATCCTGACAGATGTCCCACCTTGTTTGCTGCAGTCTGCACCAGCTGTAGCTTCCAAACCAGACTCATGGAGAACACCATACAGAGTGAAGTTCAGTAATCAAGCACACAATTAGCAATACATGAGTCACCTGTAATCAAGCTGTCATGATCCAGAAAAGGGCAAAGTTGATATTGTGGATGGTATTTCTGATATATTCTGATATCTCCTCAGCACAGAAGCCTCAAGTGTAGCAGACTCTCATACCAGCCATAGCTAAGCCTTGTCACAGAGCTCTTATGAAAGTCCAGCAGCATCCACAAACTATATGGTTGTACTTCAGGGGAAGCAGAACCCCCATTCAGGACAGACACCTCTACAAGACAGCTCCTGGACCAAGGAATGATTTACCTTCAGAAGCCCTATTCTGCTATTCACAAAAAGATTTAAAATCAACGTACGTGCAGGGCACTATAGTAGCCCACAGCTCCTCTGACTCCTTCTCGTTATATGGAGACCAACAGTGTGAAAAACACAGCCTTTGCTATGTACTGAGAATATGGTCACACAACCAGAAACTCAATAAAATCAAGATGGAAAATTTCTCTCTCTCTCTCTATCTGGCCGAAGGCCACTCTGGGTGGTTCACAACAAAAAAATAATAGAATAATATACAAAATCAAATCATAAAATATGAAACAATTAAATAAGAGTAACATAACAAAATCAAAATCAAACAAATTAAAAAATCCAATCTGAAAATCTAAACATTAAACATTTAAATTAGCAGTAAACAGCAGCTATCAGTTATTAGCTATGATGTCAGCAGGCTCTGTGGATAGCATAGTTTGGAAAGCCTGCCTGAATAGCCAGGTTTTAAGTTGCTTTTTTAAAAATCCCCAGCAGATGGGCCAGGCAAATAGCAGGTGGCAGCTTATTCCATAACTGGGGAGCGACTGCTGAGAAGGCCCAATTTCTTGTCTTCTCTCTCCAGGCCTCTCTTGGGGTCAGCACCCTTAGCTGCCCTGCCTGGGATGAGTGGGTAGAATGGGCAGTCTCAGTTGGGAGTAGGCGCTCTGTCAAAGCCTCAAGCCATTTAGGGCTTTTTAGGTTAAAACCATCAGCTTGAAGCTGGGATGGAAATGGACAGTCAACCAACCAGTGTAAGGTGGCCTGGATTGGGGAGATATGTAAGTATCTATTAGCTCCATACAATAGTCTGGCCACCATGTTCTGGACCTGCTGAGGTTTCTGTATCAGCCTCATAGGTAGCCCCACATAGAGAGAATTACAGTAGTCTATTCCTGAGACAACCGGTGCATGGATCAGCATAGTGAGGGATCCGGTGTCAAAGTAGGGGGACAGCTGAGCGATCTGCATGAGATGGAAATAAGCAGAACAGACCACAGATGCTATCTTGGTGTCAACTGACAGTGCTGGGTCCAGTAAAACATGCAAGCTGTGCACCTCATCCTTACCTCCATCTTGCCCGGGTTCAGTCTCAGTCTATTGTCCCCCATTCACCCCAGCACAGCGGCCAGGCAGCTCTCAATGAATGGAGCAGCATCCACTGCAGAGGGATGGAAGAAGAGATCGAGTTGGGTGTCATCAACATATTAGTGACACGAAACTCCAAATCTCCTGATTCCAAATCTCCAGAAAAAGGCAGAGAATATCCCCTTCAGATTGTTGTTTTCCACACATGGAGGTGGACGAAGAAGGGCCTAGGACTAAAGTGCTCCCTTCTTTCATGTTGACTTGAACCCCCCATTTTCTTCTCTAAAATCCTGATTAGGATTACAGTTTCCATCTTTACCAGGATTTAGTTTTAGTTTATTGACCATCATCCAACCCATCGTTATGTCCAAGTGTTGCTTTAGGTCATGTCCAGCTGTTCTGCAGTCAGACTTAACAGAGATGTGATCAGTATACTGCTGACACTTCACATCTAACACCTGCTCTCTCTCACACAGAATTAAATAAAAGATACAAGAAGATATGAAAAGGTTAAAGCCAAGCAGAAAGCTTCTAAGCTGCCTTTGATACCAAAAACAGAAATCTACTTATTCCCCCCCCCCCCTTATTATTGAGTTGTTTGGACTGAACAATTTGAAATAAATTGTGTCATACAAACAGGACAAACATTGCAAAACTGAAAAAGGACTGGCTCAAGGACACTTTTTAACTGAGTTAGCAGATGTGCCCATGATTCATTTTGCAACCACCACATAGATGTGGGAAAAGTTACCTTTCTGGACGATGACTCCTAGAATAGCACAGTCAGGGGTTATGTTGGCTGGCAAATTCTTAAGAGTTGTACATAAAACAAGTTGCTTTTCAAAGCTCTGTCATTGAATAAACTCCATGGAAAAGGACTTCTGCTGAAAAGCTGAACAAGAATGTTGCAATTTCTTGCTGTAAAATTTAAATAAGTTTAAGCAAGAGAGTATCCTGGTGAATTCTGATTATTATATACCCATCTGATTGGATCTAGATTAGGTCCTATTAAAATCACTATGAAAAGTTAGTCAGGGCTAATGTAAGTCCCACTGATTTTAGTGGGAAAATTTAAGTGGTTTACAGCATAGTCTTAGTCCTGCCTTCCTTGAGATACAAGTCTCATCAAGATCACTCACTCTCAGGAAGATATTCAGAGGGTTGCAATCTTAGTCTGGTTTCACCCAGTATAGGTTACTAAATTTATTTGTTTGTTTAACTTGTATACTGGCCAGTTAGTGCTAGACACTACCTTGGGTGGTTTACATCCAAAATAAAATAAACATGAAATAAATCTAAAACATACTAAGAAAAAAACTTATCATGTATAAACAAATAAAACAAACAATCAACTAATAAATCAAAGAAAAACCAAGCCATGGCGAACAGGAAACATCAAAATAGCCCATTCATAAATGCCACCGCAAGAAGGATGAGACGACAATTAAGTAAAATTTGATATTTGAAAATACTTTTGCCTTTGGCGTTTTGCTATTTGAATCAGAGATCAGAATTTGTCTTACTTTCTCTTAAAATTAGACTAAGAACAAAAGAAACAGCAAAATGGAATGAAAAATCTGGACTCTTCTCTACATAATTCAGAAAGAAAAGAAGAGGAATTGCAGTAGTCCAGCGTGTTCCTTTGGTATGACTCACACATGTGATGAATGTGCTTGGTTGCTCCCACTTGCAGCAGAAGTGGCTCGAAAGACCAGAGAGCTTGGTTTGTTGTGCCATCTGGCAGAAAGCACTTTCCCATCTCAGATTTGTTCTCAATCAGCAGAACAGAGAAGGAAACCAAGAACAAATTATCTGATTTGTTCGGAGGGAACAAACTTGAGAACAGAAGCTGCTCACTGTCAGACACCACAACGAACCAACTTCCATGATCTGTTTCACTCAGGAGGTCAGGCACCTTTGGTAGGATCAGAGCCAACCTTTTGCCCCCTTGGGCCTCCAGGGACTGAGGAGCAGGAACAAAAGCTGCAGAAATACAGCAATATCAATGACAAATTGTTGCCATTCCACTTGTGGTTTTGAAAATAAGAGTATTTGTTTGTTTGTTTTAAATACACCAGAAATGGCATTTGGCCCATTTAAAAGGTGAATTGCCACTCTCAGAGGATTGGAGAAGCAGCAGGTTCCCCTTTTTGTCAAAGAAACAGCATTTTTGGGAGGCCTGAAAGCCACAAAAGCAGCCTTGGAAGAGCACCTCTTGCTCCCTGTTCCAGTTGCACTCCCTCCAAGCAAGAGAACCGTGTGCTTTTTTATGACACACCAAGCATCTTGCAGAGACCTGGCTCGTTGTGGCCTCTGAATGTACCCATTCTCTATTTAGCTTCTAGTCTAATCTAGATTCAGTAGTCTTTATTGACATTAAGAACCCCTGTAGATCATGCATGTTGTTGCCAATTGTGGGGTAGGGAGGGAACAGCCTTCCCCTCATCGATTGTCTTCTAGCAATTGATACTGTCACAGACTGTCACGTTCCCGCCTGTCCCTTGGTTGTTTCACCAAGCAAAGAGCACAAGCTATGTGTCGTGTCGCTGCCACCAGTTGATTACATCAACATTGTTTATTATTAATCACAGAGATCCAGGCAATGTGTCATTTTAAAAAGAACCAAACAGAAGTTGTTTATTATTACAGGGGATGAAGATACAATCAGTGTCTTTAACTCTTAACAAAACATCCCACTTCATCCACCATCAACCGCCAACCCTCTCTCTAACCACCCCAAACTCCAAACTCTCCAACACCCTAAACTCCTCCTCCTCCTGCACAGAATCTTATATCACATGACTCCGCCTCTCCAGCACTCTCATTAGTCCATGCAGATAGCACATTAATATTTATGACCCGGGCAGACGCCACACTCCTCCCCCCTTAATAAGTTTGTGACAGGAGAGGAAACTTAATGGTTTGCCCTCATAAACAAAAATATATGGAAGAATGCAAATATTAACCTCTTACATTACTTACATTACTAAGGATACATTACTTACATTAATAAGAATTACATTACATTATTCTTACATTAATAATGATACTTACTGTTATTTTTACCATCACTATACATACCTCTTAGTCTATTAATATCCAAGCAAACCTTGCACTTTAAGCTTATCACATAACTATTACACAAACAGAACATTTAATATTGAACTCAGATGAAAACAAAGAATTTTCTCTAGTCATTTGGCCTTCGAGACAAGGCGTCAGCAACCACATTTTGGGTCCCTTTTGCGCTGCGGATTTTGAAATCAAAGTCTTGTAAAATCAGCGCCCATCTCATCAATTTGCTGCTGTTGGCTCGAATCGTCCTTAGCCATAGAAGAGGAGCGTGGTCGATGCACATGACAAATCTTTTCCCCCAAATGTATGGCTTCAGCTTTTGCAGTGTCCATACAATAGCTAGACACTCTTTTTCTATTGTGGACAAGTGTTTCTCACCCGACTGAAGTTTCTTGCCGATGTACATCACCGGGTGCAGATTTCCACCATCGTCGGCTTGGCTCAACACAGCTCCCAGCCCGATGTTCGACGCATCCGTGTAGATGATGAACTCACAGTCAAAGTCTGGTGCAATAAGGATAGGTCCTGAAGTCAGCACCCTCTTCAAACGATTGAAGGATACCTGGCATTCTGACGTCCACTGGATGTTTTCAGATTGCTTCTTTTGGGTTACGTTTGATAACGGGGCAACCATCTCGCTGAAATTTGGCACGAAGCGACGATAGTAGCCAGCTAACCCTAAGAATGCTCTGATTCTCTTTTTGGACATCAGAGTGGGCCAATTATTAATGGCTTCTATCTTAGTCTCAAGGGGTTTGATCACACCTCCCCTGACTAAATGGCCTAAATATTTCAATTCTGAACTTCCAAGTTGCCATTTGGTTGCTTTCACTGTTAAGCCAGCCTGATGCAACCTCTGTAGCATGACCTCTAGGTGGACTTTGTGCTCTTCCCAGGTCTGGCTAAAAATTTCAATATTGTCCAAGTAGGCCACAGTAAATTCTCTTAGACCTTGAAAGGTTTTGTCTACCCAGAATCTTCCCAGTTCTGATGAAGTAAATCTAGGGGCCCTCTTACTTTGCGCCCAAATAAAAGTTCAAAAGGACTCAACCCAGTACTTTCTTGGGGTATGTCCCTATAAGCGTATAATAATGAGTGCAATTTATTATCCCAATCATTTGGGTTCTCTGCTACATAAGCACGTATCATTCTCATTAAGGTCCCATTAAATCTCTCCACTAGACCATTGGTCTGGGGATAAGGAGAAGAAGTGATGGGGGAAATTCCACAGACTTGCCACAATTGCTTCATTATTTTGGAAGTAAAAGATGTTCCCAAATCGGTTACTATTTCTGACACAAAACCGATTCGGCACATGTAGTTAACTAAGGCATCTGCCACAGTTTCGGTCTCTATATTTCTTAGGGGTACTGCTTCAGGGTATCTAGTGGCATAATCTATAATAGATAGGATGAATCTATTTCCTTGTCTAGTCGCTCTGAGTAAGGGTCCCACTAGGTCCAGACCCAAGTGTTGGAAAGGGGTCGAGATCACTGGCAATGGGCATAGCTTAGCCCTCGTCTTGTCATTTCCAGTACCTCATTTTTGGCAACTATCACAACTTTGACAATATTGTTTAACTTGTTTCCCCATCCCTGGCCAATAAAAGTTCTGTGCCACCCTTTGCTTAGTGCGAGAGATGCCGATGTGTGCTCCAAATACATCTTTGTGTGCCTTTTCTAAAATCTTTTCTCGGTATTTAACCAGTACAATTAACTTCTCCCCTATGAGGAGTCATTAGAACCTCTCTGTACAATAAATCTTTTTCCACACAATACCTATCTGGATGATCAGGGGTCAGTGGAATGGGATTCTCCTTAGCTTTTCCGAAGCAATCAGTTAAGGAGCTATATTCTTTCTGTTCCTTAATAAAGTAGGAACTCTTAGGATTTCTCAAAAGCCCTAAATCAGCTGTCTCCCTCATTTCAGGTTGTTCCCCTAAAATGGGTCTTTCATTGCTAGTTTCAGCGCTTTCCTCAGTGGCTTCAATCTGCTTCCCCTGAGAGCAGGTTACCATTAAAACACTGCACATGCTTAGATAAATCTGAACCAATCATACAAGGAGCTGGGATTTGATCTGACCCTGCTACTTTCCATATACCAAACCACCCATGGTACTTCACTGATATTTTGGCCATAGGTAATACCACCAAATTAGAACTAACCCCTTTAACAGAGACCTTCTCATCTACTATCATGTCTTCCTCAGGGATTATAACTGGATGGGAAATAGTTATTTGTGAGCATGAATCTTTAAGGCTTAGATACTTCTGGCCATTTATAAAAATCAGTTCTCCTGAGCTATCTAGTAAATTTTGATTGCAGTTGATAAAAAAAACCACTGTATCACTTTAGCCTCAGGAAGTTCTGGGCTCCCTGCCAAGTCAGTTCCCTTAGCAACAGGGCTGCCACTGGTGGCTTCAGCTGCCAAAGGCTGAAGGAGAAATGCTTTTTTAGGCTGACTGAAATCTTTATTCCTCTGAGTTTCACATTGGGCAAAAAAATGTCCCAGTTTACCACAAGCATAACATTGTTTATTTGCCTTATGTTCAGCGTAAAGGGATCTATTAATTTTTCCCTCAGAACTATTTGATTTCAAGGGACTTTGCTCTGGGAATGAATGTTTTGCTTTAAAATGGTTTTCATTAGCTTCGGTATTTCTCAGGTAATCTCTACTGGAAAGAGACACTCTCCTCCTGTCGCCCCAACCTTTTCTATCAAGTTTTACCTCAGAAAATTGAGGAGCTCTGATCCCACTAATAGAATCAGCATATTCAGATGCTTGTTGCACATTTTTAGGATCCTTATCCTTGACCAGATAATGCAACTTCCCTGGTAAAATTGAATAAAATTGTTCTAATCCAAACACATTTTTCATTTGGTCTTGTCACGTTCGCAGGGGATTCAGCAGGCAAGAGTCCAATAAGCCAGTCCAAGGTCAGTAGTCCGGGAGATACAAAACAGATGCCAAATCGTCAAAGCCAAAGCACGAACCATAGTCAGAAGTCAGAGTCCGAAAGCCAAGGGTCAAGAGAGCAAGATTCAAGACAAGCAGGAGTGTGGATGCAAGCCAGAGAATTGACTTGTTGCTTCCACAGGCTTCCAAGCCTCTAGGTACAAATTATATAGGAGCAAGAATCATCAAACTCCTAGAAACATTCCATCCTGTTAAAACTCAGGGCTGGTCGACCTGATGTTCCTCTGCGAAACATTCATGCGAGCCTCAGATCTTTGTGTTGTGAGTCTCTGCCAAAGCTTGTCCCTCACTCTGGCTAGTGGGGGAGGAGAATCTGGCAGTGATTCAGCTGTCTGTGACAGTAATTGCCCAGCATTTTCCTCAGCTGTAATTAACCCCTCAGATTCCAGATCTTCTTCGGCTGAACTCATGACACCATCCCCCCCCCCGCAGGGCTCCCCCCTTCAGATGGGCCGGGTCGATCAGGATAGGTGGCATGGAACTGTTGTACAAGGTCGGGGGGGTGTAAGTTGCTTGCGGGTTCCCAAGATTGATCCTCAGGGCCATAGCCCTCCCAGTCCACGAGGTACTGAAGGTCCCCCCGGTGGATTTGTGAGTCTAGGATCTGATGAACCTCATATTCTTCCTCGTCATTGACTAAAACGGGTGGAGGTGGAGCCAGGGGTGGAGGTCGGACAGGGTCCGGTGCCGCAACAGGGACAAGGAGGGACCGATGGTAAACCGGGTGAATACGGAGAGTGGCTGGGAGTTGTAAGCAAAAAGTGACAGGGTTGATTTGATCTGTGATTAGATAAGGCCCCATGAACCAAGGGTCCAATTTGTGCGACCAGCCAGGTTGGCGTAGATAACGGGTGGAGAGCCAGACCTGGTCCCCTGGTTTCAGAGGTGGCCCTTCTTGCTGTTTTCTGTCGGCCACTGTCTTGTAGGCATCTTTAGCTTGCTGAAGTTGCTCTCTGAGCAAACCTTGGAGAGCCTGCAACTCGCGTATGTGAGCATCAGCAGCAGCAACTATGGTCGACGGCAGGACAGCAGGGAAAAAACGAGGGTGGTATCCATAGGTGGCCGTAAATGGGGTCTGTTTTGTGGACAAATGTATGGCGTTGTTGTAGGCGAACTCAGCCAGGGGTAGCAAGGTAGCCCAATCATCCTGCTATAGTAGGTATAGCAACGTAGGTACTGTTCAAAGGTGGCGTTAGTACGCTCGGTCTGTCCATCTGTTTGAGGATGGTATGCCGACGATAAGTGCACCTGGGTACCTAGACTGGTGTGTAAGGCTTGCCAGAACCGGGAGGTGAATTGGGAGCCACGATCTGAAATTAAGCATGTCGGGAGCCCGTGTAGATGAAAAACGTGTTGAAGGTAGAGCTGAGCTGTTTCAGGAGCTGTGGGAGGCTTGGGACACGGGACAAAATTAGCCATTTTGGTGAACAGGTCCACCATTACCAGAATGCAGATGTGCCCTTGTGACCACGGGAGGTCAGTGATGAAGTCCAGAGATACTGTGTCCCAAGGGTCGGCTGGTATGGGTAATGGATGTAGCAGCCCTGGAAGTTTGGCTGGTACGTCCTTGGCTCAACGACAAACCTCACAGGAATCAACATAACGAGCAACGTCAGCGTGAACCCAGGGCCACCAGAACTCCCGTGTGAGTAGATGCAGAGTCTTATACTGACCAAAGTGTCCTGCAGGAGGGGAATCATGGGTCAAATAGAGCACGTTGGCTCGGAGGGGCCCTGGTGGGACATACAGGTGCCCTCGGTGCAATAGGAGACCCTGGTGGTTAGCAAAGTCTCCAGCAGGGCCCTCTTGGAGTTCCTGCAAGCGTTGCTTGGCCCAGGGATCTTGGGCTTGGCTGGCCCGAATTTCCTCAGCCAGGGACAAGCGGGTTGTAGTGGCTGCGAAGACTGAGGGTGATAAGATAGGTGCGGTCGGAGTCTCTTCAAAGGGTGATACAGTGTATTCCGGTTTGCGGGAAAGGGCGTCAGCTTTCCGATTCTGGGTCCGCGGGATATAGATAATGCGGAAGTCGAACCGGGAGAAGAGAGGCACCACCTGATCTGGTGTTGATTGAGGCGTCGGGCTGTCTGTAAGTGTTCCAGATTCCAGTGGGCAGTCAAAACGTGGACGGGGTGATGGGCCCCTTCAAGGTAATGCCTCCAGACATCGAAAGCGGTTTTGATGGCCAGGAGTTCCCGCTCCCAGATGGTGTAGTTGCGTTCTGAAGGTGTTAACTGCCGGGAGTAAAAAACGCAGGGCTGCAGTGGCTGTGATGGGTCCTCCCGCTGGGACAGCACTGCACCCAGGGCCACACTGGAGGCATCTGTCTCCATGGTAAATGGTAGTCGGGGGTCTGGATAACGCAGGATTGGCTTGGTCGTAAAGCGAGTTTTCAGGGTGGTGAAGGCATGGTCTGCCTCCGGAGTCCAAAGAAATGGCTCTTTGGGCCGGAGGAGATGGGTCAGAGGCGTGGTTATGTCCGCATAGGCTGGTATAAACTGGCAGTAATAGTTTGCGAAGCCGAGGAACCGCTGCACATCTTTATGGTTCCGGGGCTTCTCCCAGGTCAGAACCGCTTCTATTTTTTGGGGGTCCATCTGGATCCGGTGGGGTGACACGATGTGGCCTAGGAACTCGACTTCCTGCAGGTTGAGCTCACACTTCTCCAGCTTGGCGTAGAGTCGGTGGTCTCGTAGTCATTGTAAGACCTGACGAACATGTTCTGTGTGCCGAGCGGGGTTTCGGGAGTAAAACAAAATATCATCCAAATAGATGATCACAAAGCGATCGAGCAGGTCTCAGAAGATGACGTTCATGAACCGCTGGAATACGGCCAGAGCGTTGATCAGGCCGAAAGGCTTGACCAGGTATTCGTGCTGGCCATAACGAGTCCCAAAAGCCGTCTTCCACTCGTCACCTGCACGAATTCTCACCAAATTGTAGGCGCCACGGAGGTCCAGCTTGGTATAGAACTGGGCCCCTTTAAGGCGATCCAGGAGTTCAGCGATCAATGGCAGGGGGTAGCAGTCCCAAATGGTTATTTTATTCAAGGCCCGGCAATCATTTTTTTGACAAAGATGACGGGTGCAGACAGGGATGACATGGACAGCTGGATAAATCCCCGTTTCAGGTTTTTGTCAAGAAAGGCCCGCAAGGTCGCTAGTTCTGGTTCGGACATAGGGTAGATCCGCACCACAGGGAGGGGTGCCCCAGGCACCAAATTGATGGCACAATCATAGGGTCAATGCGGGGGTAGCTGGTCGGCCCCCTTTTCCTCAAAAACGTCAGCAAAGTCCCTGCATGCCGAAGGTATCATGGGACTGACTGTTGAACCTGCTGCAGCCAAGGTGGCCGGTGGAACCAGATGCAGACACGGATCCCTGAAGTGCAACTCCCCTTGTGCCCAGTCCACTAGGGGGTTATGTGTCCGGAGCCAGGAAAGTCCCAGAATTAGAGGGAAATGAGGCATACGTGCAACATTGAATTGTAGTTGCTCCTGATGGTGTTGGATCTGGAGAATAACCAGATAGGTCTCCTGGGTCACCGGGCCGGAGCGGAGGAGACGCCCGTCAATTGACTCAACTAGGGTCAGGGTCTCTTTGTCCTGTACAGGAATCCGGTGTTGTTTCACGAAGGCCGTGTCAATGAAACAACGGTCGGCCCTGGAATCGACCATGGCATAAACAAACAGCCAGCGCCTGTCCGGTAAGCAAAGTTTCACTGGCACAAGGAATGGACCCTGGATATTAACATAGGGTTCAGGGGACCCAGCTAGGTGCCTGTCTGGGGGTCCACTCAGACATGGGGCAAATCTTTTGCTGGCGGTGATAGCATGGAGCCGGGGGCACGCCGCTTGACAAAGCAGCCAGAGGCAAAGTGTCCTGCTCCCCCACAGTACAGGCAGAGATTCTGTGAATGGTGCCGTGTTTTTTCCTCAGGGGTGAGGCGTGGCCGAGCAGCCCCTAACTGCATGGGCTCGAAATCCTCTTGTCCAGTGCTAGAGGGTGTCAGGAGTGGCTGCGAGGGATGGGAACTGCCCCGTACTAGGCGTCGGCTCTCTAGGCGGCCATCGATGCGAAGGCACAGCGTGATTAGCTCTTGCAGCGTATTGGGTCAGTCTACACACGCCAGCTCATCCAGGATATCATCGGCCAGCCCCTCCATATATTGGTCTATGAGAGCCGCCTCGTTCCAGACCAAGTCTTGGGCCAAGAGTCTGAACTCAGTGGAATACTGGGAAACTGAACCCTTACCCTGTTTCAGGGCCCGAATCTTCCTATTGGCAGTAGCAGCTTGCAAGGGATTAGCAAAAGCTGCTGAAATATGGTCCAAAAAGCCCATGTAATTGGTTAACAGGGGTGAAGGAGCAAGGAGTAAAGGAGTAGCCCATTTAGCTTCCTGTCCCTTGAGAAGGCTGACTATGAAGCATACCTTGGTTTTGTCCGTGGGAAAGTCTCTGGCACGCAGCTCAATATACAGTTTACACTGTGCCAGGAATGCTGGAAACTCCTCCACCTTTCCTCCAAACTTTTCTGGAGGAAGCACAGGACACTTGATCTGGGCGGTAGCGTTGGCCTGAGATTGCAGTTGTTGCTGCTGAAGCTGTGCCACCATTTGTGTAAGATACTGCACCTGAGTAAGCACAGCATTCAGCTGCCCAGAACCTTCGCTTGCCTCCCCCTCCATCTTGTGGAGAGAGTGTGTGGTGGAAGCAATCTGTCACATTCCCAGGGGATTCAGCAGGCGAGAGTCCAATAAGCCAGTCCAAGGTCAGTAGTCCGGGAGATACAAAACAGATGCCAAATCGTCAAAGCCAAAGCACGAACCATAGTCAGAAGTCAGAGTCCGAAAGCCAAGGGTCAAGAGAGCAAGATTCAAGACAAGCAGGAGTGTGGACGCAAGCCAGAGAATTGACTTGTTGCTTCCACAGGCTTCCAAGCCTCTAGGTACAAATTATATAGGAGCAAGAATCATCAAACTCCTAGAAACATTCCATCCTGTTAAAACTCAGGGCTGGTCAACCTGATGTTCCTGTGCGAAACATTCATGCGAGCCTCAGATCTTCGTGTTGTGAGTCTCTGCCAAAGCTTGTCCCTCACAATGGCTAGTGGGGGAGGAGAATCTGGCGGTGATTCAGCTGTCTGTGACACTAATTGCCCAGCATTTTCCTCAGCTGTAATTAACCCCTCAGATTCCAGATCTTCTCCTGCTGAACTCATGACAGGTCTAAGGAGGTGACATGTTCTTCCTCTAACCACCGATTAAGAGTCAAACGTGCTCCAAGCTGGGCAAAAGACTCCTCAGGTTTCTTTGTAATAGTGCAAATTTTTCTTCTGAGGTGCTCTGAATTAATCCCAAATCTGGAATACACCATCTTTCTATAAAACTCAAAATCTCTAGCTTGTTCAAGAGGCATCTGTGAATAGATCTCAGATAAAACTCCCCCATCTGTGACCTTAAAATTATCATCCTCTCATCATTTTTAACCCCAAAGTCCCAACAAGCTTTCTCAAAAGAAATCAGGAAAGATTCAGAACAATCTCCATTCCTATACTGGGGAAATTTCTTTAGGTCGATTTTTGAGGGATTTACCACACTGGAATTATTATTATTCTTATTTTGAGCAGCTAATTCCAATTTCTTCATCTCTATTTGGAATTGCATTTCCATTTCCATTTCTCTTTGCTCAAATTCCCTTTCCCCTTCTCTTTCTTTAATTTCTAGTTCCCTGAGTTTGTATTCTTGTTCCAACTTCCATTTTTCAAAATCTTGGGAGCTCTGGATATTTTCTCTCCCTGAGGCAATTATTACTGAGTCCTCAGTTTCTTCTTCACTTTGAATTTGAGGTTTCCAATTTCCCTCAGCACCTTGGAGCTCAACCTGTGCCTCCATAACCAACTTTTTACTTCATTTGGGTGGCATAAACAACACAATTCCTTATTAAACTTGACTGGTTCTTTTCCCTCCCAAGAGCCAAACAGACCTTTCTTTCAGTGGCTTTCCTTATAACTAGGTTGTGCTTTTCCAAGCAGCTCGCCTCAGCTACTCCCAAGCTCGCAACCCTTGCCACAATATTTCCCTGTCTGGGTGATTCTGGTGTCCAGACACAAGAACAACTTTCTGCTTAGCTTTTCTTTACGTTTAGCTTTTATTATCACCTCAGATCTATCCTGACTTCGGCTTCTTCTCCATCCGCTACTGCTCTTTTCCCTCAGAGCTCCGGATTTTGAGCTAGCCACTTGGTCTTGTAAATCCTGAGATAAATGGTTTCTCTTAAGGAGGAATTTTCCCTATCTTAGGATTCTCCAGATCTGGGTTCAGAAGCCCCGAAACTAAGTCTTCCACAAGACTCTAACGGGTAACCACTTCTTACCACAGATCCTAACCCCTCCTAGCTACGAATACCTTCAGGAGGGAGATATGGCATTGGCACAGTTCCTACTTGTTGCAGAAGAACGGTGAACAGATGTTTGAAGGCTGTTCACTTTTCTGGCACTGTGACCAACCATCAGACTCGAGGTAGTCAGATCAGCCGTCCCTCCACTCTAAATCTGGTGTTGCTGAATGCCAGGTCTGTATCCAACAAATCCCAGATTATCCAAGACCTTATCCCGGAGGAAGATTCAGACCTGGCATGCATAACTGAGACTTGGATGGGTGGGGAAGGGGGTGTTCCCTTGACCCTTGCCTGCCCTCCAGGTTATGCAGTCTAACACCAGGGTAGACTGGAGGGGCGGGGGGGGGAGTAGCCATTGTCTATAAAAACACTCTAGAGGTTGTTAGGTGCTCCGCGGTGGTGACACCAGGTCTTGAGGCCCTACACGTGTCAATTAGGGCCAGGGATGGTATTGGGATCTTGCTGGGTTTCCGCGCTCCCTGCAACCCAGCCATTTCCTTAACAGAGCTGGCGGACTTCATCTCTGCAGCACTGTTGGAATCTCCGAGGCTTTTGGTCTTGGGTGATTTCAAGATCCATGCGGAGGCGGAGGTTTCCGGTCCAGCTCTTGAGTTCTTGGAAACCATGGCTTCCTTGGACATGTCCCAACATGTCAACGGCCCCACCCACGTGGGCGGTCACATGTTAGACCCGGTGTTTTCCCCCAATCGAAGTGAGTGTGGTCTGATGGTGACTGACCTTGTGTCGGTCCCCTTGTCATGGTTGGATCACCGCCTAATTAAATGCAACCTCTCAGTGGCTCTCCCTCCCTGCAGGGAGCAATGACCTATTTTAATGGTCTGCCCTCGAAGGTTACTGGATCCTACAGGATTCCAGGACTCCATGAGAGGGATTCCGGCTGATCTGACTGGCACTCCTGTCGAGGCTCTGGTTGATGGCTGGCTTGCCGCCACTACCAGGGATGTTGACACAATCGCTCCTAAACACCCTCTCTATTGCAGAGCTCGTTCAGCACCCTGGTTTAACCAGCAGCTGCGAGCTATGAAGCAAAGTAGGAGAAGGCTAGAGTGCAAGTGGAGACGAAACCCGACGGATTATAATCGAAAAGCTGTCAGGATCGCAACTAACCTTTACCTTACCAGGGTGAGGGCTGCCAATTGAGCTTACTTCGCTGTCCGGATAAGCGAAGCTTCAAATCAGCAGGCGGAACTTTTCCGTATAGTCCATGATCTATCCGGAATTGGTCAAAGTGATAGGCCTCCTACTAGTATTTCACCTGACCAATTTGCAGCATTTTTAAAATCTAAAGTTGAGGCCATCCGCCGGGAGCTCTCTCCTTTTCTGAACACAGTAGATCGAGCAGAGACGTCCAGTGCTCCGCCTTGCCCGATGAAACTCAATCTCTTTCAGCCTGTAACACCAGATATAGTGGACAAAGCTTTGACCGCTGTCGTGCCACCACCACCTCCCTTGACCCTTGCCCGGCCAGGCTAATCAAAGCAGCCAGGCCTATAACAACTGAATGGGCCACTGCAATAATTAATGGGTCTCCCTCACAGAGACACTCATTAGGCCCATTAGGTAGAAACCAAGTTTGGCGGCGGTTGACATTGGCAATTATAGGCCCGTCGCCAATGTTTCTTTCCTCAGCAAAGTGGTAGAGAGGGTGGTGGCTGACCAGCTCCAGGCCCTTTTGGATGAAACCAAATGCCCTGGATCCATTTCAGTCGGGCTTCAGGCCGCGCCACGGTATGGAAACGGCACTGGTCACCCTGCAGGATGACCTCCTGAGGGAGGCCGACAGGGGCAAAATGTCTCTGTTGGTCCTTCTCAATATCTCAGCCGCCTTTGATACCGTCAACCACGGTATCCTCCTGGGGAGGCTCTCCGAGTCGGGAATTGGTGGTCTGGTGCTAGTCTGGCTCTGATCCTTGGAGGACTGTCCCCAGATTGTACAGCTTGGGGAGAGTGTATCAGCTCCATGAAATCTTAATTGTGGGGTTCCGCAGGGCTTGATTATCTCCCCAATGCTATTTAATATCTACATGAGGCCGCTGGGTAAGGTAATCAGGGGGTGTGGGGCTTCGTGTCATCAGTACGCTGATGAAACCCAGCTCTACATCTCCTTTTCTCCAACAACAGTGGATGCCATTTCGTCCCTTCAGCACTGTCTGGAGGCCATATTGAAATGGATGCAGGTGAATGGTCTGAGGCTGAACCCGGACAAGACGGAGGTCCTGAGGGTAGGTGGCCCTGATGTCAGTGGTTTGGGGAACTCCCTCTCTTTTGGGGGAGGTGACTCTCACCACAAAGAATTTGGTTCTCAGTCTGGGGGTCCATCTTGACCCGGCGCTTACCATGGAGACCCAGGTAGTGTCAGTGGTCCATACCGCCTATTTCCATCTTCAGCAGATTGCCCAGCTGTGTTCCTATCTTGATTCCTATCCTCACCACTCTGGTCCATGCGCTTGTAGTCTTGAGATTAGACTACTGTAATGCGCTCTACATGGGGCTACCTTTGAGATTGATGCGGAAGCTTCAAATGGTGCAGAACACGGCGGCCAGACTTCTTAGTGGGGTGAGAAAACATCAACATTTCTCCCCTACCCTAGCTACCCTGCATTGGCTGCCCGTTCATTCTGCATTGATTTCAAAGTACTAATGATAACATATAAAGCCCTAAACAGTTTAGGACCTCAATATGTGGCAGAAGGCCTCCTCCCACCTAGATCTACCCGAATCACTCGCTTTAGTCAAGATGGGCGGCTGAGGGACCTAACGCTGAGGGAGGCGTGAAGAGAAAGAACAAGAAAGCGGGCCTTCTTGGCAGTGGCCCCTCGCCTCTGGAACAATCTCCCCCCAGAAATTTGTCTGGCTCCCTCGCTGGGTGTTTTTAAGAGCCAACTCAAGACCTGGCTCTTTAGGCAGGCTTTCCCTCCTGTCAATACGTAATTTATTTGCTATTTTTAATTGTATTAATGTTGTTGTTTTATTTTTTTATTATTCTTGAGTGTTGTTAGCCGCCCAGAGTAGACTTCAGTCTAGATGGGTGGGATATAAATAACATAAAAAAATAAAAAAATAAATTCAAACTCAAGCCCGTTCAATTTTTCACTGGATTGTTTCGTATCCCATCGCTGTGCCACCAATTTGTCATGTTCCCGCCTGTCACTTCGTTGTTTCACCAAGCAAAGGGCACAAGCTATGTGTCGTGTCGCTGCCACCAGTTGATTACATCAACATTGTTTATTATTAATCACAGAGGTCCAGGCAATGTGTTATTTTAAAAAGAACCAAACAGAAGTTGTTTATTATTACAGAGGATGAAGATACAATCAGTGTCTTTAACTCTTAACAAAACATCCCACTTCATCCACCTTCAACCGCCAACCCTCTCTCTAACTACCCCAAACTCCAAACTCTCCAACTCTCAAACCCTAAAACTCCAATCTAATCTCCTCCTCCTCCTGCAGATAATCTTATATCTCGTGACTCTGCCTCTCCAGCACTCTCATTAGTGCATGCAGATAGCACATTAATATTTATGACCTGGGCGGACGCCACAGAGACATACTGGCTAATGGCTTTGCACATGCGAGTGACCTCCTTTTAAAGCCAATGGCATTTGTCACTTTTACAGGAAAGAAAATTCCATTATCTTGGTTATTTTTATTTTATATTAAAATATTTAAGTTGCTCAGGCAATTATGAGAAAATACACACAGTTTAAAATAATAACATAATAATAATCAAATTAGCAGAATAAAGGCCCTGAAAAGAATGGAGTTGCTAAGTACTCAAGAGAACCGTTGTTTGATACCAACACCTCATTATAATGAAATGTTTCTCAACAATGTTCTGAATATTAAGAAGGAAGGAGACAGATCAATCTGCTGAAGGCCACTACCAGGGAGCCCCTGTCCTGTGTCCTCACTCATGATAATGTGACACAGACTCCACTTCCCCCAAAGATCTCAAGAGCTTGGAAATGTTATTTTTTTGGACTTTTTTAGTCAGTATGGCCATGGCTTTCAGTGTGAGAATGACAGAGGGAGAGAGACAGAGAAAGTCAGACAGATAAATAGAGACTTTACGATGTATGTAAAGACTAAGAGGTAAATTCCAGCAGCAACAGTAGCTGTAGAGCTTGCACGACAGTGCCTCTGATCATGTCTAAATGACATGTCCTTAAGCCATGAGACTGAATCCCAAAATTGAGGGCTGCCAGACTGGTAACATCAGAGTATTTGATATTTCAGGACCAAAGCCTGAGATCTGGAAAATGGATCCTAAAACCTGAGCTTTGGCAACCCTTTTATGTGTGCACATGTACACTTTTCTTAACTCAATATGGGAAGGTCAGGATTCTTTGTGCAGGCATGAACAACTGTTACATAAGGCACAAGTGCCACCCAGGAATCTTTGTTGGCTCGTTTGCACAATTCAAAATATCATGATCAGATGTGTATCTCCTTAACCTATGCTACTGATCTTAAATTTTACTTGCTTTGACTGCATGTTTAACCTTCCTTTCTTCTATGGAGCTTAGGGCAGGGTAAGAAGTCCCTTCATTATCCTCAAAAGGGCTCTGTGAGATAAGCTAGAATGAGAGGTAATGGATTCCCCAAGGTGTACCTTTTGATGGAAAGGAAATTTGAACCTTCCTCCCATGTCAAACACTCTCTACCTAAGGCACATGTGTGGCCCTCCAGATGTTGTAGGATTCTTATTCTACCTTCCCACAGACCATGCTAACCAGGGCTAATGGGAATTGCATCCCCAAAAAGTTTGGAGGGTCACATGTTTCTTACCTCTACTCTAACCACTATATCATAATGACCTTCAACATGCCACCTCTCTTATTTCTCTACTGCAAAGAACAAAGCTACTGCAAGGATCAACTGTTTCCTAGCAAAAACTCGACTGAGGTGTTTAACCATCAGCCTGGTTAACCATCTTCACTCATTCCCATCTGGCATCATTGCTCTTGAGCAAAATACAAAGTTGTATCGTGCATGTTCAGAATTGAAATGCCAAAAAAAACAGAGCTAAGGGAGAAGACTGGGAAGACATTGGGTACATGTAGTTGCGTTCATTTTGCCATTTGAAGCAAGACAGTGAACAGAGCACTAATTACCCTTTTTGCTGCACAAGCTGTGGCAGTTGTCGTGCAGTGCCTAGGGAAAAAGAATTCCAGGGGCTTGGGAATTTTTCCAGAAGTCCCAACGGTGCTATATAGTTTGGTAAAGCAATTCTACCCTCTCTTGTGAACCATCATTGTTCTCATTTCTTCAACATTTTAAGGGTCTGCCCTCGAATTTCAAGCTTCTGGTCCTGAAATCTCAGGGGATGGGATGATGCTAGCCTGGCAACACTATAGTTTTATTAGATGAGAGGAAGTGAAACAGTTACACTCTGTGTCTTGTGCTCATCCCAGGGGAGTCTATGATATATCATTCATTGCTCATCATGCCTGATGTCTAATTTTCAGTCAGGGAATCCCCTGAAAGCAGTGAAGCTCTGATATTTAAAACACCAGAGAGGAAAGCAGAAGCCCAGCCTAGAGCTGAAAGTAGCTTGGCTTTGAATGAACCTTCAGTTCCAGGTTCAGTATTTCTAGTGATAATATCCATTACTCAGATTTGCCATTTTACGGAGTGAAAATATATTGTGCTATTTCATACCCCTCCATTAGTTCAATGTACAAACTTCTTCATAACATCTTTCAGAGCATCCCAATATATTTTGCTGCCTGACACAAAGCAGCAAATGGTGTCACCAGCTCACACAAATCAAAGCGTACACTACACAAAGCCAGACAAACTACCCTGCTTTCTTGAAAATAAGACCTAACCTGAAAATAAGCCCTAGTATGATTTTTCAGGATGCTCGTAATATTTATTTATTTATTTAACTTATATGCCACCCACTCTACCCAGTGGTAGAGCCCTACCCCCACAAAATAAGCCCCAGTTAAGTGAAACCCCGCCCTCCACCATTGTGCAGCAACCAGAAGAAGATGACATGACTGTATTTGAATAAATGTAGATAGTTGTACATGAAAAAAATAAAACATCCCCTGAAAATAAGCCCTAATGCGTTTTTTGGAGCAAAAATTAATATAAGACCCTTGTCTTATTTTTGGGTAAACACGATAGTTTATCACCCGAGAGAAAATTCCACAGGTACTTCTCCCTCTTGCTGACAATAAACATATAACAATAGCAATGTAAATAGGTAACAATTTGCAGCCCTTTCAGGATGGTAACTCAACAAATGATACCTGAGGCAACTGCCTCAGTATACCTGGTGGTAAAGCTGGACACGGAACCATTTTAAGAAAGGAATTTGCACCGAATGAGTGCAGAGCACTAGTATTCCAATTATTACTTTGGCCTCTTTATAGAAGATTTTTAATTCCAATTCTTCAGAGTGAGAAGATGAGAAAATTTCAGGCCTAAAATGACACTTTTCTCAAGTTTGGGGGAAATGTGTGCACAGGTGGCCTGTGACATGACTGAGCACTCTGCCCTGAAATTGTGGGGCAAGTCCCCCCCCCCCACTGCTTAATCAGCCAACTGTGGATATAGATCACTGGTAGAAGACACATTACATTTCTTAAAGATGCCAGGTTCAGTCAGAGTCATCTTGAGTTAAGGCTAGGCAAGAGAACTGCTGCCACTCATTATTAAAAGCACTGGGCTAAAGAGACAATACTGGGCTAGTTAGGTACGATACAGTTCCCAAAGTCCTGAGGTTTTTCTCATTTTGTTGAATAGACAGCTCCCATTAATCTGATGCATAACATCAATAACCAATATAGTCCACCAGCACAATATATCAATGAAGCAAAAGCTGTGGTTTTATCAGTAGGCAATACAGATGGGGAGCTGGCTAGAATCCAAAAGATACAGGGAGAAACAGTCTCAGGATGTCTGGGGTAAATAACAATATGTTGTGTCTTTATTAAGTGGTGAAAAGCTTTAAAAAGTTTCTTGCTTAACGCGTTTCAGCAGGGCCTTCATCAGAAGCTTAAAAGTAAACAAAATTTCAAAATTATAAATGTATACATATCAGGTATATTCCTATAAAACATTATGTGGCTTAAGACCTTATTAACTCATTACAAAACTTATAAAAATCAAGCAAATAGGACAATAAACATGTATATATGTATGGCTGAGGACCTATATTTTATACACTTAAAAACAATTATTAAAAATGTTAAAGCCTTATAAATGACCTCAATAAGCGAAATAGTCAACACATACCAAAATCTTTATATTTCTCTGGTCTGTATCAGCTCCAAAGCTAATCAGGAATGTTGACCCCGAGCAGGGAGGCGTTTTATTCTCAGCTGAGTCAAGGTCGACATTTTAATTGGTGTATTTACAGCAGGGGAAGAAAATCAATCTCCCTGTATCTTTTGGTTTCTATTGGATGTGCCAGTTCCCTACAATTTGTTTGAGCTAGCTAGAATCCCATCCTTCCAACAAGAGGGCTCTTGTTCACAGCAGCTGCCGGGATTTGAAAACAAAGGACTAGTTACTTAACAGCAGGTGCCCAAAGGAAGCTGCAGTGTCATAGGTTGTAGCCTGTTCCCTGGACAGCAACATCAAATTTGAAACATAATATGACTTAAAACTTATTATTAAATTTAAAATAGTTAAATGAAGAGATTGATTTTCTTCCCCTGCTGTAAATACACCAATTTTCACCACTTAATAAAGACACAACATATTGTTATTTACCCAAGACATCCTGAGACTGTTTCTCCCTGTATCTTTTGGTTTCTATTGGATGTGCCAGTTCCCTACAATTTGTTTGAGCTAGCTAGAATCCCATCCTTCCAACAAGAGGGCTCTTGTTCACAGCAGCTGCCAGGATTTGAAAACAAAGGACTAGTTACTTAACAGCAGGTGCCCAAAGGAAGTTGCAATGTCATAGGTTGTAGCCTGCAACTCAGTTCATGTGTCACAGAGTTGATCTACAGCAGATTGCTTGTGTTATGGCTTTTGCAGCATGGAAAAATGCTAGAAACCAAAATGGGCCATATTCTTCCAGTGTGTGTAGAGTTTTGTAGGTTCCCTGATCTAAATGGCACAAATAAGTGTTTTTCAATATGAATGGGTGTGTGTGTAGTTATTTGTAAGTGGTTACATCATCACAAGAACGTAGGTATTGTCTGTCTATACTGTTAGTTTTCCTTCCAAGGCAAAAAGCAGGTATGATCACACCCAAAAGTATTAGCTTCATCCTCATCCCCATTTGTATAGTGTAGATGGAGAAAGAATGCAGAACATTTCATAAACTGGTTGGGAATTCCACTGAGGTCGCTGGCCTGGCCTAGGGGAAATCCCTGTGTGGCTCCATCCTCAGCCAAAGGAATCTTATGTTTCAGTTTAGGGTGAAGTGGTGGGGGTGGGTGGGTGGTGTGCTGAATGATTGGCAGCTCTTTGTCTAACAGGATTAGGAGAGGCATTCCAATTGACACCCGAGGAGAAATCTAAAAATTAAAATTAATTTTTAAAAAATGAGTAAAAATAGTATTATTTAAAGTCACCTTTTATTAGTGCTTTATCACTTGGATGCTCAAATCTGCTCAAATTTGTTTAATTTCTTTAAGACAGATTTTAACTAGGGACAGGATTTTATTCTATTTTACAGAATTTATTGTAAGGTACTGGGTTTAATTTATTATAATATGTTTTAACATGTTTTGAAGCACCAGAGTGTGTTTGTACTATGGGGCAATATACAAGCTGAAATAATCAATAAATAAAACTCACACCACTGACTTGTGTCTGTAGTCCTCATTCTGAAACTTATCTTAATAAAGATACCTGGACATGTATGTCTGTGGGCCATGACATTGGCAAGCCTCTCTCTCTCTCTCAAAGTCCCCTTCAGCCTAGCATTCATCAAAGGAATGCTGTAAGTGGGGAAAAATATAAGGTAATCCTATTCATGCATGCAATCTAAGATTGGGGGAAGGGTAAAATATAAATATGAGAGCTATATACATAAAATATTTAAAAGATGTCAGGAAATCAAGCCACACATCTCCTTTGCTATTTCTATTTCCTCCACAAGAGGAACTGATTCAAAACTAAACTATATTCAAGACTGTGAGAGAATGGTTTTATTTAAGATGCTGCAGTAATCACACTTTCAGGAAGTAGGATTTCAATTTTTCCTTCTTCCTCTCTTTTTAAAAAATTATTATATAAACATTTAGGAAAAAACCCAGCAATAATAGCGTTTCCAAATACGTAGATCCACTGTTTGGAAAAACCAAACATCTGACCCAATACGAAGCTTTGGGATTTGGTAAAAACTATAAATGAAGATGGAATCGCAGTCTACTGACAAGATGTGAGGGTTAAACCGCTGAAGCCTCTGTGCTGCAAGGTCAGAAAACCAGCAGTCGTAAGATCGAATCCACGCGGCGGAGTGAGCCCCCGTCGCTTGTCCCAGCTCCCGCCAACCTAGCAGTTCGAAAGCATGCAAAATGCAAAAATGCGAGTAGATACATAGGTACCACCTCGGTGGGAAGGTAAACGGCGTTCCGTGTCTAGTCATGCTGGCCACGTGACCACGGAGGATTGTCTGCAGACAAACGCTAGCTCTATGGGTTGGAAACGGAGATGAGCACCGCCGCCTAGAGTCGGACACGACTGGACAAATTGTCAAGGGGAACCTTTACCTTTTTTTTAAAGAGCTGATGTGATGTAGTGCACAGAGTATCTGACTAGGTCTCTGGAGACTGGGTTGAAATTCCTGCTTGTCCATGGAAACTCGCAGGGTGGGGCAGGGAGAGTGGCAATGGGAAACTATTCTTTGAACATCACACATACCTTGAAAACCCTATTAGGGTTGCCCATAAATCAGAAATGATGTGCCAGCATATAAAAGCAGTGTTGATAATTTGATATTAACTTCTAATATTTGATACCTAACACCCAGTCTCTGTGCATTTATCTGGTTAACCCTTTTAGTCTTTACTCTGAAAATATATACATACTCTTCTATATGTATGCATGTGTTTAGTTACTTGTGAGACTTTAAGCTTGTTGACTCAATGCATTTCACTTTCACATTTCAATGTTCCTTAAAGGCATGATTTCAGAAAAGGGGAAAACAAGATGGTTAAAATAATAATAACAATTAAAAAAACCCAGTGAAGATAATGTTGTGTTTACTGAGGGGAAAAAGCCACAGCAATGTTTGGTCCCTCTTATTGCAGCTTGTCTTCAGAAGATTATATAAGGACCACAGCAGACCACTTGATGAGTTGGTCATTTGTGATTTCCTAGTAAGTTGTGAGGCATGCAGGAGGGTGCAGAGGGAGAAACAGCTGCATCTAAGTGCCCATCCTAAAAATGCCCCTTCATCAACCACCTTGTCTAGTTAGACTGAGTTTGTAATTTCTAGTATTATGAACAAGCATTAGCTTGCTTCTGTTTGAGAACATCCCACCCTCCCATTTCTGAATATAAGGTGACTTTTTTTCTAACTTAGAGAACCAGTCCACTGCTCCCCCTGATTTCTGTTCAGATCTAAGCACAAAATTACCTGTACCACTTGGCAAGACAATAGAAATTAACATCTAATAATTGGTGACATGCATATTATATTCCGCGCCACGCCACGGCATGGAAACGGCATTGGTCGCCCTGCTGGATTACCTACTTAGGGAGGCAGACAGGGGCAAAATGTCCTTGCTCGTCCTCCTTGGTATCTCAGCTGCCTTTGATACCGTCAACCACGGTATCCTCTTGGGGAGGCTCTCCGAGTTGGGGATTGGTGGCCTTGCTCTCGCTTGGCTCCGGTCCTTCTTGGAGGGCCGTCCCCAGAGAGTGCAGCTTGGGGAGAATGTATCGGCCCCATGGTCCCTCAGTTGTGGGGTCCCGCAGGGTTCAATCATCTCCCCAATGCTGTTTAACATCTATATGAGGCCGTGGGGGGGGGGGGTCATCCGGGGATGTGGAGCTTCGTGTCACCAATATGCTGATGACACCCAGCTCTACATCTCCTTTTTTCCATCTGCAGTGGATGCTGTTCTGTCCCTTGGGTGCTGCCTGGAGGCCATTCTGCAATGGATGCAGTCGAATGGACTAAGGTTGAACCCAGACAAGACGGAGGCCCTGCGGGTAGGGAGCCCCAATGTCAGCGGTTTGGGGAACTCCCTCTCTTTTTGGGGGGGGTGACTCTCACCACAAAGAATTCAGTTCGCAGTCTGGGGGTCCATCTTGACCCGGCGCTTACCATGGAGACCCAGGTAGCGTCCGTGGTTCGGTCTGCCCACTTACATATTTGGCGGATTGCCCAGCTGCATCCCTATCTAGACACGGGGGCGCTCACCACGCTGGTCCATGTGCTCATAGTCTAAAGAACAGACTACTGTAACGCTCTCTATGTGGGGCTTCCTTTGAGACTGATGCGGAAGCTTCAGATGGTCCAGAACACGGCGGCCAGGCTATTAACAGGGGTGAAAAGATTTCACCATATTTCCCCCACTTTGGCCGCCTTACACTGGCTACCTATCCACTTCCGCATTTATTTCAAGGTGTTAACCATTACATATAAAGCCCTTAACGGTTTAGGATCTCGATAACTGGCAGAGCGCCTTCTTCCGCCCAGTTCTACCCGTATCACCCGCTCCAGTCAGGCTGGGTGGCTGAGGGGCCTAATGCCAAGAGAGGCCTGGTGGGAAAAAACCAGAAATCGTGCCTTCTTGGCAGTGGCCCCTCACCTTTGGAACAACTTACCTGTTGAGATCCGCCTGGCTCCCTCGCTGAGGGCCTTCAAGACTAGCTTGAAGACATGGCTATACAGGCAGGCCTTCCCTACAGCCATTACCTAGCCCATCTACCCTTTTCTTCTTTTTCTCTTCTTCTCCTTCTTCCTCTTCTACCCCCCCTCTTTCTTTTTTCCTTTCCCATCTTGGATTAATCTGGATTTTATCTTACCGTATTTGCCGGCGTATAAGATGACTTTTTTGCCCTGAAAAACATGCCTCCAAGTGGGGGGGTCGTCTTATACGCCGGGTGCACTTCAGTTGGGATAGCCTCTGCAAGCGCCCCTCGCCGGCTTTGGAGGTCCCCCGCCAGTCCTCTGATGGTGCAGGAAAAGCCTCCGAAGTGCTCTGAAGCCGGCGCGCGCGGTTGCGGGGCACCCCCGCCAGTGTTCCGATAGCTTTCTCTGCACCATCGGAACACTGGCGGGGGTGCCCCGCAACCGCGCGTGCCGGCTTCAGAGCACTTCGGAGGCTTTTCCTGCACCATCAGAGGACTGGCGGGGGATCTCCAAAGCCGGCGAGGGGCGCTTGCAGAGGCTAGCCCAGCACCCCCGCCAGTCCTCTAATGGTGCAGGAAGTGCTCTGAAGCTGGCTAAAGGTTAAAAAGAAAAAAAAAAGAAAACCTTTTTACCTTCCGAGGCTTGCCGAAGGCAGGGGGAAAGGGCGGGAACTTCAAAAATGGTGCCGGGAAAACCTCTGCAAACGCCCATCGCCGCGCGGAGGGACCCCCGCGAGTCCTGGGATGGTGCAAGGTAAGCCCCGGGGGACCCCCAAAGCCGGCAAGGGGCGCTTGCAGAGGCTAGCCCAGCACCATTTTTGAAGATCGGGCCCTTTCCCCTTGCCTTCGGTAATGCTCAGAACGGAAAAAGGCTTTCTTCCCCCCCCCCCCTTTTTCCGTTCAGAGCCTTACCGAAGGCAAGGGGAAAGGGTATATAACAAACTCTATATTTTGAGTGGAAATGTTGGGGGGTCGTCTTATACGCCCAGTCGTCTTATACGCCGGCAAATACTGTAGTTTATTTTTATATTATATGTAAACCGCCCAGAGTAGACATGTTCTAGATGGGTGGTATATAAATCTAATAAATAAATAAATAAAATATTAAATTGCAACGTGGCATTTCAGAGATACCTGCACATTGTTTAAGACTCTGGGCTTAATGCGGGCCCACTTCTCTCCCTGACAATCATGTGGATTCACATTGCCTTTATTAATACTTTCATAATTTGGTATCCGAATGTCTCCCTAGCTTGTTTCCTCATTCTGATCTCTTTAATCAAAATTTCATTCTTTATCTCCTTCTCCCAGCATTTCTCACATTCTTGTTCTGCAGGCCACTACCAACTTAAATTTGCTTTGCTAAAGTTTCTGTTTAATTTGATCTATCTCACTTGAGCAAGGGCATTTTAAATGTTGTCCTATATTCTGATCTTCTGTTACTGAGAGTTTAAAACAACCTCCCCACATCCTGAACAGATTTGGCAATTCTGGCTATCCCTTTTAATTAATTTCCTGATTGTCGAGAAACATTCTTTTCTAAAATTAAAAATTACACCATGCTGGATTTTCTGTGAAACTTAAATGTAGAGTGCAAAAGCAACATGGTATTGCTTTTTTTCTCTCCATATGGTTCAATATTGGAATATTGAGGTAACTGTGTATTGAATGATGCAATCAAATGAGGCAATTACAACACGAGGCAAGGATTTTGTAATACAGTGCTATAGGAATAGCAATATTTTCTAAAGAATCTTGGACTGAGATGACTGGCTGAGGAGTTTCTTGAGAAAACTGGGGGAACCCCCGGGGGAGAGAGCTCACAGCCTGGGATAATCCCTGTGCTGGAATGGAAACAACAACTAGTGCTGCAATCTTCCTTTTCTGAAACAGAGGCTTGCCTGCATTCCAGGGCTGGCCCAGTCATTAGGCAGAGTGAGGTGGCTGCCTCAGATGACAGATGCTAAAAAGTGATGGGGGCAGCCACCCTGAGTCCAACAACAACTCTGGAGCCTGGATTCTGTACCTGCTCACTGCTCAGCTGTCTGTCACACCTTGTCACCATCAATGCATCACACACAAGTGAATCCGATCAAGACTCCTGACCGTGCAACAGAGCTCACAGGATATGCTAAATGGGAAATTCTGGAAAGTGTAACACCAAAAAATAGGGACAGCAGCTTTCAGTGAGCAAGCAAACCAACAGCCTGCTGAAGCCATATGCTTCACAGCAGGAATTGTGGGTGGGAGGGCCAACTGTTGTGCAGGAAATGAGAAGATGCTGGTCACCAACAAGACATTTCTTCTCACTGGGTGCCCAGAGAAATAAGAGTTTCTTGTTGGCAAATGAAACAGGACTGCAGAAATCACCAGTCATTGTGGATGAGCTTAAGTGGGTATGAGTGCAAGTGTGCATACACATGCATGCACACACAAATTGAAAATTATATTAAAAACTGCTTATTTCTACTCGATTGGCAAGTTTGCACTGAAGAAGGAAAGAAACCACAGGGTAAGCAAATAATAACTACAAAACTCTACTATTAACGCTTTCCATTCATGACTCACTACTATAGCATGGCTTATAAAAGGGACACCAGAAGCTTCTGGGATCTCTGCACTGCCTGGCAGTAGGGTGGGGCCTTGGTATCATTGCTATGGGAGAAGAGTCAAGGACATGGAGCAGAGCAGTCCACAGACCTAAGAAAATAGGTACACAACAATGAAAAAGGAAATGCTATTCAAAACGCCCACTAGGCAATGGTGTTGGAGGCAAAACCGAAGCTTTTTTCAACTGTGGGACTGTAGATCAAAACAGGCCCAGCCTCCCTATATATAAAAAGGGGGGGGCATTATCATTAATTTTAAAGTGGATGTTTGTTTATTTGCTTTTACTGATTTTCTCTTACAGCCATAACTCCATGCCCCAAACAACGTAATGTCATGCACCTCTTTGTTTTATGAATGGGGAAGTTGCTGTCATCACAAACAATCATCTCCAAAACACTGTTCATGTCATGTGCCTTATTTTAAAGTATGCCACAAAGATTACAAGACCAGCTTGAAAGAGTAACTAAAAATATACTGGGGTGTGAGCTGCATAAAGTACGTGTTGTTAGCACGTACTTTAGGGTAATATAGGGTAATCTTATTCATGTATGCAATCTAAGCTTTGGGGAAGGATAAGATATGAGAGCGATATACATAAAATATTTAAAAGATGTCAGGAAATCAAGCCACATATCTCCTTTGCTATTATTTCCTCCACAAGAGGAAATGATTTAAAACTAAACTGTATTCAAGACTGTGAGAGAATGGTTTTATTCAAGCTACTTCAGTAATCACACTTTCAAGAAGTAAGATTTCAATTTCTGTTTCCTTTCTTTAAAAATATATATTATGTAAAAGTTTAGAAAAAAGCAAGCATTAATAATTATCTTTCCAAATAGATCCATTGCTTGGAAAAACCAAAACATTTACCTGTTACTAAGGGAGGAGCAGAGGAAATGTTTAATTTCCCAGTATCCTGAAGTGGCTAAACTGTCTTCTTAAGCCGTTTAATAATACTGGGAAACAGAAAGCAGAAGGGGAATTTAAAGCTGCAAGCTCTTCTTTGGTTCATTTCATGTGATTACACATGCTGGGAATGGACCAAAACAGAACAATCGTACCCCCCCCCCCCCGCAAAAAAAGGATCCCCTGACAGAGACACAGGAAAGTGTAGGTAGGAACACTCTGGGGATGGTCTAGTTTGTTTTAGCAATTATGGTCATTTCATCACTAGAAAAAGGAGTGAAGCAGCCCGTCCTTGAAGCAGAACAAACAACAGGATAAATGCCTTTCTGATTACACCCTAATATTCCATCTTCTGGAGCATATTGGCTCTCATATTACAGATCTTTTAATTAACCAGAGCACCAGTTACTCTTTTTTTCATATTAGTAGCTAACATTTATCTGATTTACTCACATGACTCTCCTCTACAATCCCTCCAAGTTTGGTGAAGATTGGGTTCCCCTAAGACAGCTGGTAAAGGGCACTTTCCTGGGGGGGGGGGAATGCACTTTGTAGGTGTATAACTTAGACATCTGAAACTCAAGTTTTATAGTTATAAACTTCAACAAGCAACAAATTACTGTTTTTCAAAAGTAACCATAAAGTAATCTTTTGTTGTTGTTGTTTCATGCCATCAAGTTGCATCTGATGTATTTTGACTCTAATAAGGTCAATGTGTGTGATATATTTAAGGAGTGATTATAATTGTCACTAGAGATGGGCGTATTCATATTTGTATATGAATACAAATATCCCAGCGCAGCTGGACTTAATGAGGGTCTGGCCCATGGGGCTGGACTGTCCACTCGCGCATCCAGTGGTGGCGGCAGCCTCGCTCATCCTTCCAATCACTCCCGGAGCTCTTCCTACTCGGTTGGCCACTCGGCAGCTGTGCAGGGAGACTAACCCTCCGTCCCCCTGCCTGGAGTGGCTAGTTGAGTGGGAAGATAGCGGTGCTCCAGGAGTGATTGGAAGCATGAACAAGGCCGCTGGCAGATGCATGAGTGGATG
This sequence comes from Intellagama lesueurii, assembly GCA_037013535.1. Lineage (NCBI taxonomy): Eukaryota > Metazoa > Chordata > Lepidosauria > Squamata > Agamidae > Intellagama > Intellagama lesueurii. The sequence goes on along the minus strand of JBAJHW010000003.1, from coordinate 47,462,242 downwards.
CTCCGGACTTGTTCAGTCCAGCTGTGTGGGGATATTCGTATTCATATACAAATACCCCCATCTCGAATTGTCACATACTCCAGTAAGTTTCCATGGCCAAGGAGGGAATGAAACCCAGGTCTCCTGAGTCCTAGTCTGACACTCTATTCAGAACCCGACACCGGCAGCTCAGTTGCTTTTTAATTACTTCAAAAAGAAACATCTGAATCAACAAGCTGCTGGCCTGTGGTATAAACTACAACCTACAGACAATCTACCTTATTGCTTCAGCAATCACAAAGAAGTACAGGCAGGACACAGCTATATGGAGATAAATGTTGTGGAGTTCTTCACAGTGAGAGCTCCAGAGTGAACCATCTGGTGTCATCTGCAAGCACAGTTGGTTCACTCATCACTCCTGACTCCAGATTATTTATGAGCAAGTTAAAAGTTTCCCCCATTGTTAGCACTTCCATTCATATTGACATTCTTCTGATTTTATCCATTAGCAAATAAGAAGACCTATGATATAATCCTAAGTCTGCAAAGTCTATTCAGGGCCTTTGGAAATTATTTTAGCTAAAATGCATTGCAAGTTCAAGAATGTAACATCAACCAGATTACCTCATCCACAAAACTCAAGATGACAAGACAGGATTTCCCTTTATAAAAAACATGCTGATAAATTTTCATCAAAGTTTTATCTTATGTATCAGTTTTACTTTTAATAGTCTCCTTTACCAATTTAGCTAGACCAAATGTTAAACTAATTAGTCTAAAATTTCCTGAATTCATTGGGGGGCAGGAAACAACACTAAATTGGCTATTTTCCAACAATCTGGTATTGAGATTGATTTCATATTTCTGTTACAAAGTCAGTAATTATGCCAAACACACAATGAATCACTAGGGTTACCAGAACGATAAGGGTAACATACCAAAATATCAGTCCAGAGAAACATCTTCAGACGAGGTCTTGAGAATTTCAGTCATTAAACCTATTTGTGCCCAGGCTGAGTTCTTTTGTTCATATGTAAAACCTTCAACCACCTAGAACTTATGTCAGGATCTTGCTGTATATATATCATTATAACAGCTTGACATTAACTTACATGAGGAAAAGAATCCTGTTGTGGGTATAATGTCAACAGGCTGACATCCACCAGCATGAAACAACTGGTAGATGGGTTGTTTAAATTTACAACAATAAAATCAAACTGAACAGCATGCTAGCCATAGTTTCCTGATACAGCATCTTGGTTCTTACAAGCCCACTAAGTCCTTGAGATATTTCAAGAAGCTCTCTTAATGGTGTGGCATGTTCTTGAGGAATCCTTTGTACTTTTCTGAAGCACAATGTTTAGCATGATAGCATCCACTATGAGAAATACTCTTCCCTCTGATATGCTCTGACAATTCCCATTCACACTGAAGTGAAGCTTGTTGTTGCAAGCCTTCCTCGTTTAGTTAAGCCTACCATGTATCTCAGGAATAGTGTTTATATATGTTACACACATTGGAGAATCAAAGTCCCAACCTCTGGCTCCACAGGCAGATATCTAAACCACTGAGCTATCCAGCTCTTTTGCTCTCTCTAGATCTGATGCATATCCAGTCCTGTACATATTAATTTCAGAGTCTGGAAGAGTTACATTTTTGGATTGTATCTTAAGTATGTTTCCTGGGTGCTGTGGTCAGTGAAGCAACTTTTCTAAGATCTAGGTTCAAAAAGAAGGCACATTGTGTTCACTGCAGAGGGCTGCAGGATTAGATACTCTCCCACTCCACTTCCTCTTGCAAGAAAAGTCAAGGAATACTCTTACGTTACAACATACATACACTAAGTTATTGGGCTTACCTGAGCGACCAGACTGGAATACAAAGAGGATAAAACAGAGAAACCCCTTGAGGATAGGTCTGGAGAACATCAGTTCTGCCTTCCGTATGCACATGGTTTCTTTAGACTACCTGATCAAACACAGTGAAACAGCAAAAAAATAATAATTCATGAAGCAACTATTAGACAGGTGGGCTTCAAGCGCAATAATTTACTAGCTGACTGGTTGTTTTTATTTATTTCACTTTCATGCAGTCTTTCTTCCAGTAAAGGGACCCAAGGTTGCTCAATTAATAAATTGAGATATTGCTAATGGAAAGGTAATACTAAACAGATAAATTAAAACACACATATCAAATCCACATGTAATACAAAGTTTAGCATGAGTTTATATATATTACAGCAAATACATATTTGCTACAGTATGTTTACACACAGAAAACTAAAACCAATTCTGGCACATACTGTATGTATTTAACACATATGCTTGTGATACACACATTACATTTTTACATATGCATATAACAGATGAAGCAGCCATAAGAGCCAATGTTTTCGAAAAAGGAGGAAAAAGTCAAAATCATCTCAACAAACACATGAAGAAGAATGACGTCTGTAATTTAAAACTTGGCAAAGGAAACTGTAAATGCGTTAACATATAGGGAAGGAAAAACCAACAACAGATTTGCAAAGAATGGAAGATAATGTATTAGACAGCTGCATTTCCAAAAAATAAATTAGGTGGCAAGAGCAGATTTAAAAAGAGTGTCAGTGAAATTATGCTGTGTGTGACACAAATTGTGTTAACAGAAGCTTTGGGTCCAAACACTGGAAAACAGTGGTAAGAAACTTGTAGGTCTGTAAGAGGACAGCTGTTTTCAGTTACCCTATCACCAGCAGAGATTATCAACAAACCAGAAAAGAATCCCAACTGTAAGGATAAAAAGGGGCCTAAAATTAAAGTTACAAGAGGAAAAATCTGAAAGAAGAAAAGATAAAGAAAGGTGACTTGTGAATAGATTCAAAACATGCAGAAAGAAAGCGAAGAAAAACTGTTTACTGTATCCCGAGAATAAAATAATGGAGAAGCTTCTATTAAAATAGTGGGGTGGGGGATGTTAAAGTTTTAAGATCAAATTGGAACAAACCAATGGAGTATGCTGTAGAATCACCTTTGTTAGAGGCTTTCAGGTGGTTCCTGCCTTCTGGCAAATAGTTGGGTCAAGCATGGGTGGCTGCTGTAGATGTCCACCCATGTTAAAAGTTTTCCCAAGTACTACAATGAACTTAATAGTTACAGCAAACAGAAAAGAAAAATAGACAAAAGCTTCCTCTTTCAGCATCCAGTCTTTCCATACAGAGTATCAGTCTGTGTTCTTTCTTGTCATACCAGCCTTCTTTTAAGATGAAAGGTTAGGAATCAAACGTTCATGAGGGGAAAAGCAATTTAATTGATTAACTCCCCATATTGGCCCTTATAATTAGCTACAAGCGATCTCTCAGTCTATAGAAAGTACTAATAAAGGAAGCAAAGAAAGTGAGGAAGTCCTTTACAGTCAATTTACGGTAAGCAGAAATTTGAGATCAATACATACCAAACAAATGCCCCGTCCTTCAAAGCGCTATGTAAAAATACTAATCCTCATCTGGCCACGTCCTTTGAGCCACCAAATCTGAGCTGCTCATACTTCTTAAACTGTGACTGTGTGCCAAAAGATGAGCTGCGTGACTTTTAAGACAAAAGTCAAGAGTCACTGCCACCCTCACAACTTCCCTTTTCCGAATGTCTGAAAAAACAAAACAAAAACAAAACAAAAAGACAAACTTTCATCCTGGCTCCCAGCATTAGGTCACTTTCCATTTTCACAAGTAAAACAGCAGAGGCAGGCTAGGTTGATGATCAGATATGGCGGCAGATTGCTAAGTAGCGAGATCACCAAGTAAGTACCCAAGAATGGGTTGCTAAAAGCAGAAACAAAAAGTTTCAGCCTTTAAGAGCTGATACTTTTATTGCAGCATGAGCTTTCATGGATTGCGGTTCAAGTCTTCAGACACAGGGAGACAATCCATGAAAACTCATGCAGAAATAGAAGCCTTACTCTTAAGGGCACCACAATGTTGCTGTTTTTGCTGAAACAGACTAGCACAACTATCTCTCTGAAAATTTCTAAATGTAGCTCACAGCACTTTTCATATACTGTACATTGAATCTCACCTATTACATACTGAACTTGCATGGCTACGGAGTCCTCATCCTTTCTTGCACCATGATGTCATCAGGTAGGTAGGCTTACTTTACACATACATAAAACAAGAATGAGAGTTTCGGTAAGCATCCAGATGTTGCTGGATCACAACTCCCCTGATCCCTTACTATGGGCTATGCTGGCTGTGGCTGACAGGCTGAAATTGTTGATGTCTGGAATAAGATCTTCCCTGTCCAGAAACATGTCTCAAAAGGGAGGAACCCTACCATAAATAACTATAATTTAGACCAGTTTATTGCTAGCAATTTTTATATGCTTTGGAGAGGATGCTATTTATTTTGCACTATATCTCTGGGTGCAGAGCCAAAGGTTGGTAGTGTGATTCCCCATCATGTCTCCTGTGCATAGAGCCAGCCTGTGTGGTCTTGGGCAAGCTGCACAGTCCCACGGCACTCCCAGAAGAAAGGAAAGGTAAACCACTTCTGAATAGTCTCTACCTAGAAAACCCTGAAAAGAGTTGCCATAAGTCAGAATTGACTTGATGGCACATGATTAAAAAAAAATCTGTAAAATGATGCTTTATAGAGAATGAGAGGACAAGGGGGGTTACACATTTAAATTATGCAGACTGCAGATAACAGCATTGCCATCTTGGATCTGTATACACACAAACAACACACATTTCCTTCTAGGTATTTGTTTGGACTGATATTTAGTTGGACTAATAAGGTTTATCTGGCATGTATACAAACTGGGAATCCCCAAGGAATATACAGTACCAGCTTTCATGGCTGGGTAATGCCCTTTCTGTGATTTGCTATGATCTGATTATATTGTTTGAATTGAGGAATGTTTTTTCTTCTTCTCTGTCTCACTTAGCATCAAGGATGTTATTTCTTTGAACTAGGGTGTGACTACACAGTGAGAAAAATGTGAATGTACTTGCTATGAAGTTGCACCTGGGAATTTGGATTTTCCCAGAGATATTCGAGTTTATTGGCCACAGAGAGAGAGATGGGATGGGGTGAGGAAATTTGAGTAAATGACTTTGTACATGGCTTGTTAACATAGTTCTCCTGTAGCCCTCCTGATTCACAGGAGCCATGGCTAGAGGGAAAATGTCTTAATAAGCTGTAAACAAAGGATGAGAGGCCATTTCCTCCTCTCTCTCTCTCATTCTCTCTCTCTCTCTTTGGCATCTAGGTGCTCTAGCAAAACAGCACTGGCGCCAGGCTTTTAAAAAAGAGAAAGAAATGGCATTTTTCTATTCAGATGGGATTGGTGGAGAGTGAAATCCATGCAGACCACACTTTTCTGCATTGGTTCAAGCAATCATACTATCTGAACCAATGCCAAATTGATTTTTTTTTTTAAGCAGAAGCACCAGCAGTGGAGGGGGAAAACACATTGGGGAAAGGGACTCCTGGCTGATTCACATCTGCTTTTGCATTGTGTGGTCAGCAGGAAAAAATATATGAATTAGATCATCCCAATACCATAAGATTTCTTACTGGGGAAAGGTTCTGGTGGTTTTCTTGTGTTGTCCAAATGGAATGGATGATTTGAAAAGATTTAGACGGGTATCTGGCATTTCTCAAAACAATGGAATTGCTTTTAGAGTCAGGTTGGTTATCTGGCCACTGCAAAGGAGGGAGATGTCTGGCCTGGACCAAAGATCAAACTGAATGTTAAGGTAAGGTGGATCTCTCTCCTCAGCCTGAATTGAGGGTGGTATAGAATCAGAGAGTTCAAAGAACTGTAAAAATATATCTAGTCTAGTCTCTTGCCAGTGCAGGGAATCCAGTACTAAGCCATCTGAGACAGGTCATTATTCTGCTTTGGCTTAAAAAGCTCTGGCAAAGGTGGTTCTATTATTTTCTGATACAGCTGGTTGCACTATTAAACAGCTTGGACAGATGTTCCTAATGTTTAGCTGAAATCCCCTTCTTTATCATTTGAACCCATTGGCTCATGTCCTGCCTTCTGAGCAACTGAAACACATATTGAGGATTTCTAAAGAAACCGTTAGGAAAGGCCGTGTGGTTCAGGATTATACAAATGCAAGCATAAGGTGATATATTTATTAAACCACTAAAAATCACACAAATTGCAAGCTTTCATGGGTAAAGTTCCACTTTCTAAGGCTGTGCACCACCCCTCCAGGGACAGTGCAGAAAAAATTGCAGGTCAGAGTCCCAAACATTTATGGTAAACGTCCATGCTGAGTCTTCTTGTATGAGGTGAATTCAAACTTAGGATGCAGTCACACTGGCAATACAAACCACTCTTAAGCGTTATTTAAACCAATTTAGATTTTATTGTTCACGAGATGCAAGGGTGAAATCGATTTATATGGGCTGAAAAGTGAGGGTTTTTTTTTTCAACTGGGCAGCAGGGGCTTATTAAAATACTTCACTTCTAAAATCAATTCAATTCAATGCAGTTTTCTGGATGTAAATGCTGCTGTCATTTTAATTTGTGCCTATGTGGATTTTGGGTGGCAGGGGCACCACTGTTTTTCCTTTAATTTTCCTTTCTTAAAATGTTTATCACTGCATCTCTTTATCAATATGTTCAGCATTACAACCACCTACCCCATGCTCTCCATTCAGCCAACACATAGAAGGAGTTGTCAGAGCAGCATAAGAGTAGCGGGTGCAGAGCAGGCATGGCTAGGCACAGAAGGTGGTCTGTGAGGCAGAAGCATCACTTCACAAAGGAGCTGGAAGCTCCCCGCTTCTCACTGTTTCATCAATAATCGGCTGGGTCACCTCTTTTATGTTTTCCCTGTGGTTTCTAGCAACTATTATGACACCAGGTAGCATATACATATACAGTCAGCAAAAACAAGACCTGGAGCTGATTGTGGCTCTGATCATCAGCTTCTTATAGCAAAATTCAAGCTTAAACTGAAGAAAGTAGGAAAAACCACTGCGTTAGTCAGGTATAATCTAAACCAAATCCCTTATGAATACACAGTGGAAGTGAAGAACAGATTTAAGGAACTCGATTTGGTGGACAGAGTGCCTGAAGAACTATGGATGGAGGCTCGTAACATTGTACAGGAGGCAGCAATAAAAACCATCCCAAGGAAAAGGAAATGCAAGAAAGCAAAGTGGCTGTCCAACGAGGCCTTACAAATAGCAGAGAAGAGAAGGGAAACAAAATGCAAGGGAGATAGGGAAAGTTACAGAAAATTGAACGCAGTCTTCCAAAGAATAGCAAGGAGAGACAAGAGGGCCTTCTTAAACGAACAGTGCAAAGAAATAGAGGAAAATAATAGAAAGGGAAAAACCAGAGATCTGTTCAAGAAAATTGGAGATATTAAAGGAACATTTTGTGCAAAGATGGACATGATAAAGGACAAAAATGGTAGGGACCTAACAGAAGCAGAAGACATCAAGAAGAGGTGGCAAGAATACACAGAGGAATTATACCAGAAAGATTTGGATATCCCGGACAACCCAGATAGTGTGGTTGCTGACCTTGAGCCAGACATCCTGGAGAGTGAAGTCAAGTGGGCCTTAGAAAGCATGGCAAACAACAAGGCCAGTGGAGGTGATGGCATTCCAGTTGAACTATTTAAAATCTTAAAAGATGACGCTGTTAAGGTGCTACACTCAATATGCCAGCAAGTTTGGAAAACTCAGCAGTGCCCAGAGGATTGGAAAAGATCAGTCTACATCCCAATCCCAAAGAAGGGCAGTGCCAAAGAATGCTCCAACTACCGTACAATTGCACTCATTTCACACGCTAGCAAGGTTATGCTCAAAATCCTCCAAGGCAGGCTTCAGCAGTATGTGGACCGAGAACTCCCAGAAGTACAAGCTGGATTTCGAAGGGGCAGAGGAACTAGAGACCAAATTGCTAACATGCGCTGGATTATGGAGAAAGCCAGAGAGTTCCAGAAAAACATCTACTTCTGCTTCATTGACTACGCAAAAGCCTTTGACTGTGTGGACTACAGCAAACTATGGCAAGTCATTAAAGAAATGGGAGTGCCTGACCACCTTATATATCTCCTGAGAAATCTATACGTGGGACAGGAAGCAACAGTTAGAACTGGATATGGAACAACTGATTGGTTCAAAATTGGGAAAGGAGTACGACAAGGCTGCATATTGTCTCCCTGCTTATTTAACTTATATGCAGAATTCATCATGTGAAAGGCCGGACTGGAGGAATCCCAAACCGGAATTAAGATTGCCGGAAGAAATATCAACAACCTCTGATATGCAGATGATACCACTCTGATGGCAGAAAGTGAGGAGGAATTAAAGAACCTCTTAATGTGGGTGAAAGAGGAGAGCACCAAAAATGGTCTGAAGCTCAACATCAAAAAAGCTAAGATCATGGCCACTGGTCCCATCACCTCATGGCAAATAGAAGGGGAAGATATGGAGGCAGTGACAGATTTTACTTTCTTGGGCTCCATGATCACTGCAGATGGGGACAGCAGCCAAGAAATTAAAAGACACCTGCTTCTTGGGAGGAAAGCGATGACAAACCCCGACAGCATCTTAAAAAGCAGAGACATCACCTTGCCCACAAAAGTCCGCATAGTCAAAGCTATGGTTTTTCCTGTAGTGATGTATGGAAGCGAGAGCTGGACCATAAAGAAAGCTGACCGCTGAAGAATTGATGCTTTTGAATTGTGGTGCTGGAGGAGGCTCTTGAGAGTCCCCTGGACTGCAAGGAGAACAAACCTATCCATTCTAAAGGAAATCAACCCTGAGTGCTCACTGGAAGGACAGATCCTGAAGCTGAGGCTCCAATACTTTGACCATCTGATGAGAAGAGAAGACTCCTTGGAAAAGTGTGAAGGCAAGAGGAGAAGGGGACGACAGAGGATGAGATGGTTGGACAGTGTCACCGAAGCTACCAACATGAATTTGACCCAACTCCGGGAGGCAGTGGAAGACAGGAGGGCCTGGCGTGCTCTGGTCCATGGGGTCACGAAGAGTCGGACACGACTAAACAACAACAAAGCATCTCCTAGACACTCAATTTATCAATGTTTCACTTTAAAAAAAATGAAAACCTTTAAGAACTGTGTGCTCCTAAAACAGAAAAGAAATGACTCGATTTCAGCAATGTGGATGCCCAAACTGGTTTAAATCACCAGAAATAAATCAATTTCCATTCAATGCATGTGAACAGGGCCCCCAGTTTAAATACCCTGTGACATGAACCTGATTTTGAAAAAGGTTTGAACAGAAATCCATTCAAATTGGCAGTGTGACCACAGCTATAGGTTGAAAAGTCAGCTGGGGGTGTGGTTTTAAGTATACTCTCCTGTAGCATGTTTGGAATTTTCCATTCCACCTGCAAACAAAGGATTTGCTAATTAGCCTATGACTGTTCCCACACACCATCCCACTGCTTACTCCTGAAACACAACGTTTCTTCTTGGTTGGCGATCTGAGTGAAAAAACAATACAGAGGCACTGCAATCTCTCTTAGATGGTTGGGGTTAGAATTAGTTTATTCACCAGGTAGAAGGAGCCAATTAGAACAGAAGCACTGAAATCTGTGAGACTATCTGGAAAAATTATTCTAAAGCCTCAAAAGAATTTGTTTCAATGAGCACGGTAAGAGTTAATTTTCTAACGAAGTTGCATATTTTTTTAGCCTGAAAAGAGAAGCATGAGATTTAATAACACTATTCCAGAAAAAGAGGAAGGTGCAGAAACATCAGACACACTTTAACACGTTAAGAAACTACTTGGAAAAATTTGTCATTCTGGGGAACTTGGTGTTGACAGTGGTACTTGGAGAAATGCTTGGGAATTGTTATCACTATCAGGTTATTTACATTGATAGCAGATGTGCTGGTAGGTGCTATCAACAGCAGCAACAACAATGTGTGTGTTCTGTGTGGTCAAGTCGGAACAGATTTATAGTCACCCTAATAGGGCTTTCAAGGTAAGTGAGATATTTAAGGAGTGGGTTTACCACTTCCACTCTCTCAGTGAGTTTCCATGGCCAAGTGGAGATTTGAAACCTGTTCTCCAGAGTCTTAGTTTGTAATTCTATTCACTATACCACACTGGGAATCCCAATAACAATAGTCAAATATTATAGTTCTGGATAAGCAGTAAGGAAAAACATGCCTTATAGAAACTGGAGTTTCATCAACAAGCAACTCAAAATTACAGAAAATTAAAAAAATTGCAAAATACCAAACATTAAGCAAGAAATTAAAAAAAACATGGAAGCAAGATCAGACCATCGCCCTCCCCATACTAATTTCAGTAACTGGAATCATTCCAAAATCTGTAGTCACCAATTTAAAACAATTGCCAATAACTGCTAATTTGCTCCCTGAAATTAAAACATCAGTAATTTTGCAAATATGTCATCTCCCCTGTATGTTCAGATGACTTGACTCCTTTATTTTTATTTTTATTTATTTAAAAACAAATTATGCAGCCTTTCTCCATAAAATGGACCCAAGGCAGCTTATATCATTAATATTACCGTCTTTTAGTATTATTGTCTTTTAAGGCATTCATGAGAAAATTGGACAACCATCTGTCAAATCTGCTTAGATTTGGATTCCTGCATTGAGCAGGGGGTTGGATTTGATGGCCTTATAAGCTCCTTACAACACCATGATTCTATGGTTAAAGCTATATTAATAATAATAACAATCTCAGAACTGCAGAGATGGGAGGGACCCTATGGATCATCGCATCCAGCCCCTGTTAAGAAGGCACAGTGAGGAATTGAACTCCCAAATAGTAAAAAGGATCAAACAAATATCATACTAAAAACAAAAGCAACACCAAAACACATTCAAAGTAGTAAGGTACAACAATCCATTTAAAACCTCAATTCAGGCAGTCAATCACTCAAGCAAAGCTTGCCTGAAGAGAAACTGCTTGGGGAAAGATAGCAAAGATGGGGCCAGCTCAGCCTCCTGTGGGAGGGAGTTCCAAAGTCTGGGAGCAGCAACAGAGAAGGCCCTCTCCTGTATCTCCACTAAATGCATCTGTGAAGGTGGCGGGACTGAGAGAAAAGCCTCTCCTGACGATTTTAACACCTAGACAGGCTCATAAATGGAGATGCAGTCCTTGAGATAGCTTGGTCCCAAGCCGTTTAGGGCTTTATAGGTTAGAACCAACGCTTTAAATTCTGCCCAGGAATGGATTGGCACCCAGTGGAGCTGCTGTAACAGGGGGGTTGTGTGATGGTTGTGACCTGCCTGAGTTAGCAATCTGGCTGCTGCATTTTGGACTTGTTAATGTTGAGGCTTGGCCCTTTGGTCTATTGCCATACACCAGCAATGATGAGAAATAAGACGTGCAATATAATAATAACATCAGCAGTTTGCAGAATAAAAATAATCAGGGGGAAAAAAGCCAACAACACTGTTTCATTTTATTACTTTTTAAAAAACACACACACTTATCTCCTACCTTTCCCCCAATAAGCTCAAAGTGGCATATATTGTTTTTCCTTGTCCCAACTTTATTCTTACAACATAAAGGCTGAATCATATGTGTTGCATCATACATACTTGTATGTATTGAGATTTCTTCTATTGAAACTCATAGGACAAAATATAATTGAGGGGGGGAAACCCTACAGTTGTAAGGGATATGACCACCCATACAATTGATTGTGCAACCTGGGCAGACCAAACGCATGACAGGCTGTTTTGGAAAAAGGTTTTGATTTTGTTTTGTTTTTTGCACAAATGCTGTCACACAATTGTGTACAAGCAATAGGATTCTGGCCACAGAATTTTAGACGTGTTTCACTTTTGAACTGTTTCTATAATGAATGCTTTCTGAAACAGTTGCATAATATGACCTGTATCTATTCCTCTTGTGAACTTCACTAGCATTTTCCAGTTCCCCAAAATGCACAATATGAAACATACTCAGAATATTTTTTGAAGAAGTAGCTATTGCATAATCCACATTGCTGGCCTTTTCACTCTCACTATGGTATGTCAGAGAAAAGAACCAAATTAGTACTTATTAGCTATCATAATAATAATGCATGCACATGGATGGTGGGAAAAAATGCAGATTCACTGCACGTGTATTGCAATGAAAGTCCCAGTGTACAGAAGGTGTAGCTGTGTGGAGTGATAGAAAATGAGAGAACAAAAAGAGGACATAAATTGTAAATGAGATTTTAAAGTATTTTTTCATATCTATAAGATCCTGTCAAATGTACGGCACAGTTCTGAAAACATACGCTTATATTAATTTGAAAATTTCAGGATACAGGCATCTTTTAAAGATATGACTAGTTGTATCTTCTGCAAACCTATTTCATAAAAAAGGGGATTTAGAGACTCATACCTCTCTTATTTCTTCTTCATTAGATTCTATGTAACCTAGGGCCAAACTATATTTTATAGATAATGTATAATCAGAAAAGAGAGTTTCTTGAGTGCTGCGATCACTGCACTGTCACAGCTGCAGTTTTTCACACCTCCAGTAGTTTCCAAATTTGCTTTCTTTCTTTTGTGATTGGTCATCAGGCAAACAGCAGAGGTTTTATTTACAAGTAGCCATGAGTGTCCATCTGAATCAAATCTTTGGAATACTAAAGCAAAGCAAAAGCAAAGTGTGCTGCTTATATCCCATAGCACTTAAGGGGACTCTCTGGATGTATCTGTGACGATTCTCAGTCATCCAGGTGAGGTTATCTGGAAGTTGAGTCATGGCAACTGGACTTCTTTCTTGTTAGGTTGAAACGTTTCACTATTCATCCAAGTAGCTTCTTCAGACTGAAGAATACGAATTCAGACGAATACAAATATCCCTGCACAGGTGGAAATAACGAGGGTCCAGTCCCATGGGGACGATTTCACCGCTGCTGCTGGCGCCATGGAGCCTTCCTATCGCGACGTTCTCCGCAATGGATTAGCCACTCTCCGACCTAGCAGAGACGCTTGTCATCCCGCCTCCTGCCAGGAGTGGGTAATCGATTGAGGACAACGGCACGATAGGAAGGCTTCATCACGCTCGCATCAGCGGCAAAATTGTGAGTGGACAGTTCAGCCCCATGGGGGTGGGCCCTCATTATTTCCACCTGTGCGGGGATATTCGTATTCATATACGAATACCCCCATCTTTAATACTAACCTAATTTGAAGACTGCATTCTTCCGAGAGAACTGCAACAAACACCTTTTACATAGTTGAATGCCAATTAGCTAATCATCAGTTAAAAATATTGGTCCTTTGCCTTTGCTGTAGGACATCATTACTTATGCGTAAGCAAACCTCTGTATTAAGTTAGTATCCATCTAATAAAAATGTCATTTGTCTGTTTTATAACTTCTGTAGCTGCTTATAACTTTTATATGTCTAAATTTCACATGGGACTACAGTGGTGCCTCGACTTACGAACTTAATCCGTCCCAGAAGATGTTCGTAAGTGGAAATGCTCGTAAGTCGAAGCACCATTTCCCATTGAAATGCATGGGAACGGAATTAATCCGTTCCAGCATTTTAAAAAAATACCAAAAAAAAAAAAAAAAAAAAAAGCACACAGAAAGACCCATCGGAAGGCGCTGGGGCTTAAAAAAAAACAACAACCAAAATTAAACAGAGCAAGCCCCGAAGGCTCCAAAAAACCAACACAAAACCCCCAAAATAAACATCGAGCAATCCCCACGCTGGGACTGCAAAACATAAAAAATTACCAAAACCAAACAACACAGCACAGAAACATAACCCCCCTCAGCCCAAATCCACCCTGCAAAACCCACCCAGAAGTTTTTAAAAAGCAAAAAGCAGCACCTTACCAGGCAGACCGAAGCCTCCTCCGATGGCACTCACTCCCCGGCGAATGGCTGCCGGCAACAGGCCCCGGCCAGCAGCGTTGGCCAGCCGAGGCGGCGGTGGCGGGACCGGCCATGGCGGAGGGGGCCCTTACTCATGGTTAGACCCGCGCCTTTGGCGGCCCTTACTCATGAGTAGACCCGCGCCAGGGATGGGCAGAGAGCGCACCGGCTTCCCGCACCCGGCGGCGATCCGGAGCCGGCCCGCTTCTCCTTCCTCTTCCTGTGCCGCCACCGCACGCCCCGTCCACGGAGGAGCCCCTCTGACCCGCGCGCTCCAGCCCAGCGCCTTTGGCGGCCCTTACTCATGAGTAGACCCGCACCAGGGATGGGCAGGGAGCACACCGGCTTCCCGCGCCCGGCAGCGATCCGGAGCCGCCCCCGCCTCTCCTTCCTCCTCCTGCGCTGCCGCACTCCCCGTGCTCGGAGGAGTCCCTCTGACCCGTGTTCCATAGTTTAAAAAGTTCCCTGACCCCCTGCTTTAACCATTGGGGTGAAAGAGCTACAAAGAAGCAGCCTCTTTGCCACCAACGGTTTGAATTTCCCGCCTTTTCCCCCTGCCTTTTTCTGTTCTTACGTCGAAGCTCCGCTTGCAAGTCAAAGCAAAATTTTGCGAGCGGAGCTGTTTGTAAGTCGAAATGTTCGTAGGTAGGGCCATTCGTAAGTCGCGGCACCACTAAAATGGAAGGAAGACATCAGGAATAAGAAGTGATTATGCATGAAAGCCTAAATATTTTTGAAAACTGTTCACTGCATTTGTTTGTAGTCAAGGGGATAAAATTAGGTAATAAAGAAGGAACCTTTGTAGATTTCTTTTTTTTTTTCTTTTTCTTTTTGGTTTGGTCATGCAGCCCATTGTAAGATTTAACAATGTCTTTAAAAGAAATCACCACAGCTTTCCTTTGCCTTGGTCATGAAACAACGTAGGTTTTCCCCACTTCGTTTTAACGACCACGCTTACTGGCTTTGTTCCTTTTTTCCAGAAAAGCAAACAAGTCTGTTAAGATCTATTGCTTTTGTTTCTCGACATATGCCTTTCAAGTCTAATTCCTTCTTCTAATTCACACAGTGTATGTGAGGCAATTCACACCTTTAAAAAATTATATTATAATAAAGGATGATGTTTCAATGTCCACTTCTGTTAATGAAAAATGCAGTTGGGGATTTTGTTTTTGATGGATACATTGTGAAAAGTGCATTATCACTGCACAAGAGTGCAGTGATGTTATTGTGCAGCACAGAAAATAAACATTCCATAAGGCAATTCTAAAAATGAGGGCAGACTAAACAAAAAATGTATAACATTGAAACTAGACTTTGAATCTTAACCAGACTTGGTACAGGTGTAGCAGACAGTCTGCTTCTGCTCTGTAGTAAGTCTGGGAATTTTTGGACAAAGGGTTTTTGAGTTATGACTTTTTAAAAGTAAAACTGCTTCACCCCCACTGCAGAACCAAGTAACCCAAAACCTTCCCAGACTTAAAACAGATCAAATTAATTGATATTTATTTATTTATTTATTTAATTTATTTATTTAAAATATCCCCCCCACCTTTCTTGTTGAAAAGGACCCAATGCAGCTTACAACACTGAAAGACAATATTTAAAATTGAAAATAATGAGTATACAATGGCAATTAACATCAATAAAAGACAATATTTAAGCCTAAGAACAATAAGTATAAAGAGTCAGCATACATTATTAAAAGGCAACATGAAAGCTAAGAACAATAAGTACACAAATATTTAAAAACAACAACAAATGCCACTGTGAGAAATGGAAAACACAAAGATGGAAAACAGAAGTAGTATTAAAAATCCAGTCAAAGCAGTAATGTATAAAAATCCATCTAAAAATCACATACATTTAGCTAGTTACTGAAGGACGGCTTGCGTGAAGCAAAACGTCTTGGCCTGCTTGCAGAAGGACAGCAAAGATCGGGCCCATCTGGTCTCCGTGGGAGGGAGCTCCAAAATCTGGGAGCAGCAACAGAGAAGGCTCTCTCCTATGTCCCCATCAGAAACACCTGTGCATTCATGCTCAGGGATGAATCCAGGAGCACCCTCAAGCTGTGCACCTGTTTCTTCAGGGGGAATGTAACTCCAGCCAGCACAGGCTGCATCACTATTCCTTGATCTGCCTTTCAACTGACCAGGAGTACCTCTGTCTTGTCTAGATTAAGTTTCAATTTATTCACCCTCATCCAGTGCATTACTGAAAAGGCCAGTCTTGCTTATCTTGAAAGGGAATTGTTGGTCTCATCCATTTTTTTTTAATTTGGAAAAAATCCAGGCTGCAGTGGCAGATATTGTTAGTCAAAACAAGCATTTCAAAAGGGAAAAAGAACCACTTTGTTATACGACTGAGGATGCCTGCAACAGGATTACCAGTAAGAGGGTTCCAAAATAGATACATTGCTGCAGTTTCATGGGCCAGGAGGGGAGATTTTTGGAGGGCAATGAAAGGTCACAGAATCAATCAAAAGACAGGTTTTCTTTGAAGAATAAAAAAAAACCTAGGCTTGCTTTAAAGAAAGTAGTTACTGGCCTTTCCACTTATAAGTGGATAGATAGGAAAGACCTTTCTGTTACTGAAGGGCCTGGAGAGAGCCTGCCAGTCAAAGAGCAATGCCCAGGACAAACAAGTGCTCTGACTTGACCATTACTGGAGGCTCAGAACTCTTCAAAAATTGACAGACAAAACATATCACAGTAAGAGCTAATCACACCTGCCAAAAGAACCTCAATTATACCAAAATTATACCTCTGTTTTACTGGTACATTTATTTTCACGGTCATGTGGTATATATATCTGTGGGAGTGTTCATTTTTTAAAACTGTATCAATTCATTTCTTTCTATTTGAACTGTTATAGCAGGCTACACTGCTCTTAATTTTGTATCAGTTCATTTTCTCTACTGTTTCTTGGGGCACTTAGCCCCCCCCCCTTGTCCTTTTTTTTCAAAACAACAAAAGTTATACATTGACAGTGCAATAGAGAGGTCCTTCTCTCCTCTTTTCCTTCCCCCCCTTCCTTTACCTGACCCCTTTGCAACTGACTGCATGATACCTTGCAAGTTTTTTGCAAAGCAATAATTGTCTCTGCTCAATACCTACCTCGTATTTCACCCACAAGGGAGGGGGGAAGGCTCTACCCTTTGAGCTGTCACCTTCTGAGCAATGTATTTGTGTTGTTTTTGCTACTGCTGATGTGTTGATATATCTTTAAAATTAAAAAAAAAAAAGATACAAGCGCAGTGGCCATGAAGTAGCTGCAGAGCCCAGAAACCTGACTCCTTTGTGAAGGAAATAAATTGACAACAATGTTCACACAGGCTGAAATGATAAGGAATGAAGCAATTTATCATTGGTACAAAATAAAACATCTCTCCCAGCAAGGGGGAAATAAACTGCTGGATGGGAAAATAAGTCAATCTTGGCTGTGTTGTGTGCTTGGAAATTTATGAAACAATCTAAAAAACAGCCATATCGATATAATGGGGGTACAGTGGTGCCTCGACTTACGACTATCCCGACATACAACCATTTCGAGTTGCGACCAGCTCTGGCTGCGAAATTTTGCTTCGACTTGCAGCCGGAGCTTCGAGTTGCAATCAAAAGAGGCAGGGGAAAAAGGCGGGGAATTCAAATTAGAGGGCTAACAGTTGGTCAGCGAAGAGCTTCTTTGTAGCTCTTTCGCCCCAACTGTTAGAGAGTGTGCGTTGGAGGAGGCTTCGGACTGCCTGGTGCTGCTTTCTGGTTCTGAGTAAGTACATTTACAGGGTTTTGCAGGGTGGGTTTGGGCTGGGGGGGTTATGTTTCTGTGCTGTGATTTTTGTGTGTGTTTTGGTGTGTTTATTTTTTCAGCCCCAGCGCTTGCTGTGTTGTTTATTTTTGGTTATTTTTTTTAAGCCCCAGCGCCTTCCGATGGCGCTTGCTGTGTGCTTTATTATTATTATTTTTTTAAGCCCCAGCGCCTTCCGACGGGGCTTGCTGTGTGCTTCATTTTTGGTGTTTTTTTTTAAGCCCCAGCGCCTTCTGATGGGGTTTGCTGTGTGGTTTGTTTTTTTTTTTTTGGCCGGAACGGATTAATTGCGTTCCAATGCATTTCAATGGGAAATGGTGCTTCGACTTACGACCATTTTGAATTACGTCCATCTTCTGGAACAGATTACGGTCATAAGTCGAGGCACCACTGTATTTTGCCAGGTGTGATTGAGTCCTAAAGCAAGATTTGAGTAGCACAGCAAAGGAATGCATCTCCAGTTACTAATCTTAAATTGAATTTTCATGCAGTGGGATGGTGCGTTCTAGTTGCAAAGAAGCACATCCCCCCTCCCTGCGGAATCCACCAAGAACTAGACATACAAGGTAGGTGTCACGTTCCTGCCTGTCCCTGTGTTGTCTCACCAAACAAAGGGCACAAGCTACGTGTCGTGTTGCTGCCACCAGTTGATTACATCAGCGTTGTTTATTATTAATGATAGAGGTCCAGACAATGTGTCATTTTAAAAAGAACCAAATAGAAGTTGTTTATTATTACAGGTGATGAAGGTACAGTCTATCTTGTTAACTCTTAACAAAACATCCCACTTCATCCACCCTCAACTGCCAACCCTCTCTCTCCACTCCCAAACTCCCAATTCATAAATCTCCAATCTCTCAATCTACCAAATCTCCCCCTTCTCCTCCTGCAGAGACTCTTATATCTTGTGACTCCGCCTCTCCAGCACTCCCATTGGTCCATGGATATAGCACATTAATATTCATGACCTGGGTGGACGCCACATTCCTCCCCCCTTAATAGGTTTGTGATAGGAGGGAAAACCTAACGGTTTGCCCTCATAAACAAACGAAGATACATGGAAAAATGCAAATAATAACTTCTTACATTACTTACATTACTAAGGATACATTACTTACATTAATAAGGATTATATTATATTACTCTTACATTACTACGAATACTTACTGTTATTTTTCCCCCATCACTATACATACCTCTTAGTCTATTAATATCCAAGCAAATTTTGCACTTTAAGCTTATCACATAACTATTACACAAACAGAACAGTTAATATTGAACTCAGATGAAAACAAAGAATTTTCTCTAGTCATTTGGCCCTCGAGACAAGGCGTCAGCAACCACATTTTGGGTCCCTTTTATGCTGTGGATTTTGAAATCAAAGTCTTGTAAAATCAGCACCCATCTCATCAATTTGCTGCTGTTGGCTCGAATCGTCCTTAGCCATAGAAGAGGAGCATGGTCGGTGCACAGGACAAATCTTCTCCCCCAAATGTACAGCTTCAGCTTTTGCAACGTCCATACAATAGCTAGACACTCTTTTTCTATTGTGGACAAGTGTTTCTCACCCGACTGAAGTTTCTTGCTGATGTACATCACCGGGTGCAGATTTTCACTGTCGTCGGCTTGGCTCAACACGGCTCCCAGCCCGACGTTCGACACATCCATGTAGATGATGAACTCACGGTCAAAGTCCAGTGGAATAAAGACAGGTCCTGAAGTCAGCGCCCTCTTCAAACGATTGAAGGATACCTGGCATTCTGACGTCCACTGGATGTTTTCAGATTGCTTCTTTCAGGTTAAGTTTGATAATGGGGCAGCCATTTCGCTGAAATTTGGCACGAAGCAACGATAGTAGCCAGCTAACCCTAAGAATGCTCTGATTCTCTTCTTGGATGTCAGAGTGGGCCAATTATTAATGGCTTCTATCTTAGTCTCAAGGGGTTTGATCACACCTCCCTCGACTAAATGGCCTAAATATTTCAATTCTGAACTTCCAAGTTGCCATTTGGTTGCTTTCACTGTTAAGCCAGCCTGATGCAACTTCTGTAGCACGACCTCTAGGTGGACTTTGTGCTCCTCCCAGGTCTGGCTAAAAATTCCAATATCGTCCATGTAGGCTACAGTAAATTCTCTTAGACCATGCAAGGTTTTGTCTACCAGTCTTTGGAAGGTTGCTGGAGTATTTTTCAGCCCCAAACTCATGAACCTAAGGGACTACAGAAGGCTATTTTCTTGGTCCTTAGAGTCCAGGGGCACCTGCCAAAACCCTTTGGTCAGGTCAAAACGGATAATGAATTGAGACTTCCCTATGGCCTCGATAAGATCGTCTAGGCGAGGCATCAGGTATGCATCTGCCTTAGTAGCATGGTTCAACTTTCTATAATCTACGCAGAACCGGATGCTTCCATCTGGTTTGTCTACTAAAACTATAGGAGCAGCCCAGGGATTTGTAGATGGAACAATGATATCAGCTTTTAGCATTTCATCTATTTCCAAGCGAACTTTGTTAACATAAGGGCCTGTTTCTCTGTAAGGGGTGACTGCTATGGGTTGGGCATTCCCAGTGTCTATTTTGTGCACCACACCCTTGGCCACACCAGGTTTCTGTGAAAACACCTTCTTGTATTTTTTTAGGAGTGTCCCAATCTCTTCTTTTTGACTTAGGGATAGGGCAGGGCTAAGGATCACATCATCCGGATTATATTGGGGTTCTCCCCTGCCTTCCCAGCACTGCAATTCTGGCTTTTCTTCAGGGCTCTCCCTAATGGCATATAAAATCCATTTTTTAATATAATAGGGTTTAATCATGTTTATATGTACTATTCTCCTGCCCTCCTCGCCTTCCTTTTGGAGGACATAATTAACATCACTCATCTTTGACACCACTTTGTACGGTCCTGACCATGCTAACTGCAATTTATCCCCCTTTATGGGTCTCAGCATCGGGACAGAATGTTCTTTCCTGGGCCTTTTTATCATACCAGTTTTTCTGCTTTTCTTGAGCACCCTTTAAGTTTTGTTCTGCTATTTCTAAGGAACTTTGCAAAGTGTTCATTAGATTATCCATGTACTCTATAACGGATTCAGGGTCACCCTCTTTATAATCTTCCCAGTTCTGATGAAGTAAATCTAGGGGCCCTCTTACTTTGCGCCCAAATAAAAGTTTAAAAGGACTCAACCCAGTACTTTCTTGGGGTATGTCCCTATAAGCGTATAATAATGACTGCAATTTATTATCCCAATCATTTGGGGTTTCTGCTACATATGCGCGTATCATTCTCATTAAGGTCCCATTACATTTGTCCACTAGACCATTGGTATGGGGATGATAAGGAGAAGAAGTGATGGGGGAAATTCCACAGACTTGCCACAATCGCTTTGTTATTTTGGAAGTAAAAGATGTTCCCAAATCGGTTACTATTTCTGACGCAAAACCCATTCGGCACATGTAGTTAACTAAGGCATCTGCCACAGTTTCGGTCTCTATATTTCTTAGGGGTACTGCTTCAGGGTATCTAGTGGCATAATCTATAATAGATAGGATGAATCTATTTCCTCGTCTAGTCACTCTGGGTAAGGGTCCCACTAGGTCCAGACCCAAGCGTTGGAAAGGGGTCGAGATCACTGGCAATGGGCATAGCTTAGCCCTCATCTTGTCATTTCTAGCCATGGGCAGCACTACAGAGTCCGAACATATACCTTTGAGACCGATGTTCTGTTCCAATGTATTCTCTTTAGGAATTATGTCACGGTGACAAATAGTTATTTGGGAACATGTATCTCTTATACCTAAATACTTTATGTCATCAATAAAAAATAATTTTCCCAGAGTTTTCCAGTAAATCTTGATCACACTTGAAAAAAAACATTGTATCACTTTAGCCTCAGGAAGCTCTGAGCTCTCTGCCAAGTCTGTTCCCTTAGCAACAGGGCTGCCGCTGGTGGCTTCAGCTGGCAAAGGCTGAAGGAAAAATACTTTTTTAGGCTGATTGTAATTTCCATTTTTAGTCTGTCTGAAATCTTTATTCTTTTGAGTTTCACATTGGGCAAAAAAATGTCCTGGTTTACCACAAACATAACATTGTTTATTTGCTCTATATTCAGCGTAAAGGGATCTATTATTTCCCCCCTCAAAACTATTTGATTTCAGGGGACTTTGCTCTGGGAATGAGGGTTTCATTTTAAAATGACTTCCCTTAGCTTGAGCCTGACTGAGGTAATTTTTACTAGATTGGGATCTCTTACTGTCGTCTCACACTTTTCTACCAATTTTTACCTCAGAAAATCGAGGATCTCTGATCCCACTAATAGAATCAGCATATTCAGACGCTTGTAGCACATTTTTAGGATCCTTGTCCTTGACCAGATAACGCAATTCCCCTGGCAAAATTGAATAAAATTGTCCTGATCCAAACACATTTTTAATTTGTTCTAAGGAAGTGATATCTTCTTGCTCTAACCACCTATTAAGATATTAATTTAAACGTGCTCCAAGATGGGCAAAAGACTCCTTAGGTTTCTTTGAGATTGCGTGAAATTTTCTTCTGAGGTGCTCTGAATTAATCCCAAATCTGGAATACACCATATTTCTATAAGCCTCAAAATCTCTAGCTTGTTCAAGAGGCATCTGTGAATAGATCTCAGATGAAACTCCCCCTATCTGTGACCTTAAAATTATCATGCTATCATCATCTTTAACCCCAAAGTCCCAACAAGCGCTCTCAAAAGTAAGTATTTATTTACAGTTGTTAACCCGATCTTACATAATACTAAGAGATACAATAAAACCTTATAAAGATATATTAGTAAAAAGTTACACAGTTTACATAATAAAACCATTTATAAATAGAGCACTATGTATGGTTTGCGGAACTAAAACCTCTGGCAATCATACATCTGCGGGTGAGCATAGCAGCATTACAGAATCTGGCAACACAATTTGTGGTCTGTAACGACCTGTCCGAAAGAAGTAGCTTCACATAGAATTCAGTGGGCCTCCCCGGAAATTTGTGAATAACAGGATGAATAAGTCCCTTACGTAGTTCTTGATAGAAAGGGCAGCATAGAAGGACGTGGGTCACGGTTTCTACTTGGTTGCTTTTGCAAGGACATAAACACTCTGAAAAGGGGATATTTTGGAATTTCCCATCCAGAAGTTTGGAAGGGAGCATACTCAATCTAGCTAAGGTAAAAGCTTGTATTATCTTTGTGGACATTAGGCTCTTTGCCTGGTTTCTTGCTCAAATTCCCTTGGCCTTTCAAGTTCTCTGATTTTTTCTTTTTCCAATTCTAATTGGTTTTTCATAGCTAACTCCTTCAGTTTGAATTCCTGTTCTAGCTTCCATTTTTCCAAATCTTGGGAGCTTTTGATATTTTCTCCTTCTGAGGCAATGATTACTGAGCCCTCAGTTTCTTCTTCACTTTGAATTTGAGGGTTCCCATTTCCCTCAGCCCCCTGGAGCTCAACCTGTGCCTCCATAACCAACTTCTAACTTTGTTTGGGCGTTATAAACAATACAATTTCTTATTAACTTGTTCTTTTCCCTCAGAGCTCCGGATTTTGAGCTAGCCACTTGGTCTTGTAAATCCTGAGGTAAATGGTTTCTCTTGAGTAGGTATTTTCCCTATCTTAGGATTCTCCAGATCTGGGTTCAGAAGCCCCGAAACTAAGTCTTCCACAAGACTCTAACGGGTAACCACTTCTTACCACAGATCCTAACCCAGCGATGGCGAACCTATGGCACGCGTGCCACAGCTGGCACGCAGAGCCCTTTCTGCGGGCATGCAAGCCATAAGTCGCCGGATCGCTACTCCCTCATCCCCGCAGCCAAACCTCAGGAGGCAGCTGCAGCTGCGGTGCTGGAGCTTTGGCAGGAGGCGGGTCAGGATCCGGAGCAGCTGGCACTGGCGGTGGATCTGGAGTGGGGTCTCAAGGCACCTCCATGCCCGGGATTCCCCCTTCTGCCACCACTTCCGGTTCCACTGCCACCACTTCCGGTTCCACTGTGGCAGCACGCCACCCGCTGGTGTTTCTCCCCCCCCCCAGTTCGGGCACTTGGGCCCAAAAAGGTTCGCCGCCACTGTCCTAACCCCTCCTAGCTAGGAATACCTTCCAACTCAAGCCCATTCAGTTTTTCACTGGATTGTTTCATATCCCACTGCTGTGCCACCAATTTGTCACGTTCCCGCCTGTCCGTGGGTTGTCTCACCAAACAAAGGGCACAAGCTACGTGTTGTGTTGCTGCCACCAGTTGATTACATCAACATTGTTTATTATTAATGACAGAGGTCCAGACAATGTGTCATTTTAAAAAGAACCAAATAGAAGTTGTTTATTATTACAGGTGATGAAGGTACAGTCTATCTTGTTAACTCTTAACAAAACATCCCACTTCCTTCACCCTCAACCACCAACCCTCTCTCTCCATTCCCAAACTCCCAATTCACAAATCTCCAATCTCTCAATCTATCAACTCTCCCCCTTCTCCTCCTGCAGAGACTCTTATATCTCATGACTCCGCCTCTCCAGCACTCCCATTGGTCCATGGATATAGCACATTAATATTCATGACCTGGGTGGATGCCACAGTAGGCATTATACAACATAAGTTAGCTGAAGAACTGCATTCCCATGTTTCAGCCACTTGCCAGTGTTGTAGTTCGCTGTTTTGTTGCTGTTGTAGAAAAAAACAAAAACAAAAAACTGCTGGGAGATTTGCTCTTTGCCATTGGCATTCTTTTTTTGGGGGGGGGGGGCTTGCCAAGGTAACGTATTTGGAACATCACATGCTCTTTTTCTCAGTTAAAAGTTAAATTAAATGTAATAGTAACAGTTATTAATCTGAAAACAGCTGTATCTGTGAAATCAGCACAGAGAACTGAAACATAAATGCCTAATGGTAAGGTTAGAACAGTTCAACAGTAGGCAGAGAAGACTGTTTTGCCTTTGTGCTCTTGCTACCTTGTTTAGTTGGATTACTCATTTTGAAAGGTCTTTATAATTTGTGATTCCTATTAATAGGATCTATATCTTTGGTTCTATTCCCAGTATAGCTCAAATGTTGATGCAATCTTTTTATGTTTCAGTTCTCTGTGCTGATTTCACACATACACTTGGTTTCCAATTAATAACACAATGAAACTTGCTTTTTCGCTGGTTGAACTAGTTGTTAATCCTCTTAGGTTTAACGTACTGATGTTTAGGTTGTTTTTTAAATGTACTATTTGTTTGATTTTTATGTTTATCCAATTTGAGAGTAAGGAGCAATCTATGACAAATTAAAATAATGCATAAACCATCAATAAGCCTGAAATCTACAGAAATTATGTTTTAAAGTCTTTGAGGTATATTTGATTGTATGAGTATGAAGACTATGCTGAGGTGAGTGTTCTTGGTGGGCTCTCTAGCCCAGACCCTAAGGAGAATGGTGGAGAAATGGTGGCTAAATCCAAGCCTGAGGGTAGGAAGGCCTGGGACAGCGAAACACAGACAGAAGACCAATGGACTGCTGTGAAGAAATGGAACTCTCTGGAGTGCAGAGAGGCAAAGGGAGCTAGCCTGGACGTGGGGGAGATAAAGGAGATACTGGAGGTGGGAGCAAGTGGGAAGAGGAGAAGGGGATGAGGGATGAGAATCCCTAAGAGGGAGAAGAGGAAGGTGCTTGAGGTGATGCCCAGGAAGGGATGCTTACAATGTGGAAGAGGAAAACAAAAGCCTGGACCTGGAGGGAAAAAGGGACTATGTAGTAAGGAAGATCCCTGGAGAGGGGTTTTAGTCCAACTGGGAGTGCCAAAAGGAGGGGGAGAGAAGCACCTGAACCCAAACCCACTGCCATGCCCTTATGACGTTCTTACCAGAAGAATGTCAGAAGTGACTGAGTCAGAGACACCAAACCGGGGCAGGGCCTGGGGAGCCAATCCCTATGTAGCTGAGACGCTGGTGGAAAAAGCAGTACAAAGAGCACCAATGCTGGGTGCAAGAATAACAGCAACTACCACCAACTGAGATCCGCACCCTGCCAGAACCATCCTGGGTGTTGTAAGTACATTGTGACGGCATGGCAGTGGCTTTGGGTTCCCTTATTGCAAGTGTAATCAGCCCTTACTTGTCTAGACCCCCACCTTTGAGATCTCAAGGTGCCTACCCACAGGACAACCTATAGACCCACACACTCCAGTGCCATTAATTTGGGGTGTGGAAAAAGAAAAGGTTGAGCCAAAGCTAGTGCAATCAACTAGCTCCTCCTTGTTTGAATCTGCTGGTGTCAACTGCAAATATCAGGCAGCAGAGAAAGAACCACCTGTCCACCCTGAGGATGTCTGTGTGGCTCACAACGGGGTAGCTGATTAAAGTATCCCACATAATGCTGTATGTCTCTTTCTCAAGTATTGTGTCACAGTGTTTGGAACACAATTTATAAAAGTGTGCCTAAATTAGTGATTTTCCATGTTGGCCTCTGTGAACTCCTCTACCTGCTATAGACAGTTGGGGAATTGACATATGAAACAGTCTGGTCAGTTCCTTTCACTGAAGTCCAATCAGTTTTTCTGCCTCCTCTGGCCCCCAGCCTCACATCAAGTCCAAGTCCTTGCTGACTAGCCCTGGAGTGGTTCTGCTCACCCTCCCTGGGCTGTGCACAGTCTCTGCTCCAGCTGGCCCCCTCTGGCTAGGCTCTCATGTCCCATCACCAGGTGTGTTCTTCGCCCCCCCCCCAACAATCCTCAGTTTCCTGAATGGCAGATTCACTCAGAGGAATGCTGGCCTCTTCTGGGTCCTGTGGTGGGCCAGAAGTCCTCTCATGGGGCATGGGCTAGAACAAAGTTCAGAACAACATGTGGTAGATGATACCAGGCAGGTCAGAAGAAGCATAGTCCACCTCTCACTAGAGCTTGGTCAGGTCCACCTCTCCACTCCCTTCCTCCTATCCTATCTCCACACTTCCTGTCTTCCTGTACTCTGGGGCATCTTTTCCTTTTATATCCCATGTTATACCTACAACAACCACCAGTGCAAAGAAACAGAGGAAAACAACAAAAGCGGGGGAAGGGTCTCTCCAGGAAATCAAAGAAATCAAAGGGAAAGTCAAACTTATATTAGGAATGCTGAATGACCAACAGAGAAGCACATTATCTGATCAGGACAAAATAAAGAGAAGGTGGAACAGTATACTGAAGACCTATACAGAAGAGATAAAAAGATGACAGACTTATTTGAAGAGGACTCCTGTGATGAAGAACCTGTAGTTCTAGAAAGTGAAGTAAAAGCTGCTTTGAAAGCACTGGAAACAAATAAATCACCAAAAGTAGATGGAATACCAATAGAACTGTTTCAAGACACAGAGACTGAATCTATCAAAATCCTAACAAGAATATGTCAACAAATAAGGAAAACAAAACAGTGGCCCACAGACTGGAAATACTGACTATACATTCCAATCCCTAAGAAAGGAGATGCCAAGGAGTAGCTATAGGACCATTGCTTTAATTTTCCATGCAAGCAAAGTGATGCTCAAGGTGTTGCAACAAAGACTTTTATCTTATATGGAGTGAGAAGTGTCTGATGTTCAAGCTGGATTCTGAAAAGAAAGAGGCACTCAAGTTCTGCTGGCCATTGAACCACATTAAGGAATTTCAGAAGAAGACCAGTCTATGCTTTATAGACTGCAGCAAAGCCTTTAACTGTGTAGATCAGTGGTTCCTAACTTGGTCCCCAGATAGTCATGGACTAAAACTACCAGAATTCTTCACCACTAGCTGTATTGGCTAGGATTTCTGGGAGTTGTAATCCAAGAAGATTTGGAGACCCAAGGTTGAGAACCACTGGTGTAGATCATGAGAAATTATGGGTTGTTCTGAAAGAAATGGGTGTTCCTCAGCACTTGATTCTCCTTATGCCTAACTTGTATCATGGACAAGAAGCTTATGTTAGAACAGAATATAGAAAGACAAAATAGTTTCCTATAGGGAAAGGTGTTAGACAAGGGGGCACTTTATTCTCTGATCTGTTCAATCTGTATGCAGAACATATCATACAGAAAGCCAGACTAAATACAGATGGAGGAGGAGTGAAAACTGGTGGAAGAAACATCAATAATGTAAGATACAGAGTTAACACCCTGTTACTGGCAGAAAGCAGTAATGACTTGAAACAACTTTTAGTGAAAGTGAAAGAAGAAAGTGTCAAAGCAGGACTGCACCTGCATGTTAAGAAAACAAAAATCATGACTACAGAAGAAATA
Organism: Intellagama lesueurii; assembly: GCA_037013535.1. Classification (NCBI taxonomy): domain Eukaryota; kingdom Metazoa; phylum Chordata; class Lepidosauria; order Squamata; family Agamidae; genus Intellagama; species Intellagama lesueurii. The sequence goes on along the minus strand of JBAJHW010000003.1, from coordinate 47,434,367 downwards.
CAGAGGTTTAGTGTTGACAATGAAGAAACTGAAATAGCAAAACATTTTATATACCTTGGTTCTATCAATCCAACTGGATTAGTAGGCATCCTTCAGTCTCGAGAGACTATGGTAACGTGCTATAAATAGAGGTCTTGGAATAGCATCTAGTGTGGCTGAGAAGACCAATTCGAGAGTGACAATCCCTTCCACACTGAAGACAAATACAATCTGTCCCCTGTCCAGCTCCCTGATTTGGCTGGTTTCGGGACTGCCTCTTTGCCTCGGCCTGCTGAACAAGTGTCTCTTCAAATTGGGAGAGGCCATGCTGCACCGCCTGCCTCCAGGCTGAACGCTCAGATGTCAAGGTTTCCCATCTGTTGAGGTCCATTCCTAAGGCCTTCAGATCCCGCTTGCAGATATCCTTGTATTGCAGCTGTGGTCTCCCTCTGGGGCGCTTTCCCTGCACTAATTCTCCATACAGGAGATCTTTTGGAATCCAACCGTCAGCCATTCTCACAACATGCCCAAGCCAACGTAGATGTTGCTGTTTCAGTAATGTATACATGCTAAAAATTCCAGCTCATTCTAGGACTACTCTATTTGGAACTTTGTCCTGCCAGGTGATACCAAAAATGAGTTGGAGACAACGCACATGGAACGTGTTCAACTTCCTCTCCTGCTGTGCACAAAGGGTCCAGGACTCACTGCAGTACAGGAGTGTACTCAGGACACAGGCTCTATAGACCTGGATCTTGGTATATGCTGTCACCTTCTTATTAAGCCATACTCTCTTTGTGAGTCTAGAGAGCATGGTAGCTGCTTTGCCAACGCGTTTATTCAGCTTGGCATCTAGAGAGTGTGTGTCAGAGATCGTTGAGCCAAGGTACACGAAATCATGAACAACCTCCAATTCTTGTGTGGAGATGGTAATAGAGGGAGGTGAGTCCATGCCCTGGCTTGTGTTTTCTTCAGGCTGATTGTTAATCCAAAATCTTGGCAGGCCTTACTAAAACGATTCATGACTTGTTGGAGCTCTTCAGCAGAATGGGCAACAACAGCTGCATCATCGGTGCAGAGGAAGTCCCGCATACATTTCAGCTGGACTTTGGTCTTCGCTCTCAATCTAGAGAGACCAAAGAGCTTTCCATCTGATCTAGTCCGGAGATAGACACCTATCCAAAAGCGTGATTCAGCATGAGAGCAAAAAAGATCCCAAACAGAGTCGGCGCGAGGACACAGCCCTGTTTCACTCCGCTTCGGATGTCAAAGGGGTCTGATGTTGAGCCATCAAAAACTACAGTGCCCTTCATTTCCTCATGAAAGGACCTGATGATGTTAAGGAGTCGAGGTGGACGTCCAATCTTGGGAAGTATTTTAAAAAGGCCGTCTGTGCTAACCAAATCAAAGGCTTTTGTAAGATCTATGACGGCCACAAAGAGTGGTTGTCGTTGTTCCCTACATTTCTCCTGCAACTGTCTGAGGGAAAATACCATGTCAATGGTGGATCTATTAGCTTGAAATCCACACTGTGGTTCTGGATAGACTCTGTCTGCAAGCACCTGGAGCCTCTTCAGCACAACACGGGCAAGCAGCTTTCCTACGATGCTGAGAAGAGAGATGCCACGGTGGTTATTGCAGTCGCCCCTGTTGCCTTTGTTCTTGTACAATGTGACGATGTTTGCATCCTTCATGTCCTGTGGTACTCCACCTTCCCTCCAGCAAAGACAAAAGATTTCATACAGCTCAGTGGTGATGATCTCTTTATAGCACTTCAGCACTTCAACAGGGATGTTATCTTGCTGATGTGAATACGTGGTTTTCCTTCCTTTTTCGTGTGATACAATCTCTTTATTCGCAGTTTTACTCTGCTACACACCAGGGAGTGATCAGTATCGCAATCAGCACCCTGATAACTGCATGTGATCGTAATACTAGGAAGGTTAGAGCATCTAGTGAGGATCAAATCGAGCTGATGCCAATGCTTCAATCTTGGATGTCTCCAAGAGACTCTGTGTTGAAGCTTCATATTGAAGAACGCGTTGCTGACACAAAGACCATAATAAAGCAAAACTCCAGCAAGCGTTGGCCATTTTCGTTCATCTTCCCAATGCCGAAACAGCCTAGACAGGTGGGCCAAGAATTGTGATCAGCACCAACTCTAGCGTTAAAGTCTCCGAGAACGAACAGCGGCTCTCTCTCGGGGATTTTTTTTATAGTAGCTGCCAGATCGTCATAGAATTTGTCTTTGACTTCTGCTGTAGACAACAGTGTTGGTGCATATGCACTAATGAGGGTGACCGGTCCTGCTGATGAGTGGAGCTGCAGAGACAGGATTCTTTCACTCCCTGCAGTAGGTGGAACAATGGATCTCAGCAGAGTATTTCTAATCGCAAAGCCAACACCATATTCCCTGGTCTCATTCAATGGTTTTCCCTGCCAGAAGAATGAGAAGTTTTTTTCTTTGACAGTGGCCAAATCTGGCTATTCCTGTCTCTTGCAGGGCAACAATGTCCATCTGCAGCCTACTCAGTTCCATGTCGATGACAGCTGTCTTGCATGCGTTGTCTATTTCCTGCAGGTCATCCAACTGGATACTGAAGCCAAAAATTAGAAGAAGATTGAGATTGAGTAGGGCAGCAATGAAGAAATTAGAAAATATAATCAAGTATAATGATGTGTCACTGGAGACTAAGACCAAGATAATCTACACTGTTGCATTCCATGTATGGGTGTGAAAGCTGGACAGGAAAAAAAGCTGGCAGGGAAAAAAATGATTCGTTTGAAATGTGGTGTTGAAGGAGAGCTTTTCACCCTGGACTGCAAGAAAGACGCACAAGTGGGTCCTATATCAAATCAATCTTGAACAATTTCTGGAGGCAAAAATGTTGAAACAAAGGCTGTCCTACTTTGGGCACGCCATGAGAAGACAGGGTTCTTTGGAAAGAAACAATAATGCTTGGAAAGGTTGAAAGCAGCAGGAAAAGAGGAAGACCATATATGAAATGGACTGAATCTCTAAAGGAAGCCACAGGCTTGAGTTTGCAAGAGCTGAACAGGGCAGTTGAGGAAAGGACATATTGGAGATTGCTTAATGATATGGTCACCATAAGTTGGAGGTGACTTTTAATGATGTCAAGCACCATTGTATACTCATTGTTTCCAACTTCAAATATTGTCTTTCAATGTTATAAGCTGCCTTGTGTCCTTTTCAAGGAGAAAGGCGGGGTAACAATATGTTAAATTAATAAATAAATAAATTTGTAGTAGTCGCTCCCCCATCCATGGAATGCCCATCTCTAACAGGCATGGGAGCCACTCATGTTTTTATCATTCAAAACAGGGTTGTGTAAATATGACCATAGAATTTTTTATTTTATTTTGTTGGACTGCAACTCATACAATACTTCACCATTTGCTCTGCTGCCTAAGGCTATAGTTCAAAAATCTGGAAGGCCAGAGTCTCCCACCTCTGATTTAGAGCCCAAATTCAGATTGGCCAGCCAGGTGTATATTGTACTTTTTGGCAGAGATGGGGGGGAATGAGCTCTTGCTTTGACCGGAAGCTGCAAGCATCATCCAGGGAAATGGATTGGCAGGAGACTGAAGACAGAAGAAGTCTTTTCATCAAACCATTCACTTATGGAACTCACATTCATGAGAGGTGTTGTTGATGGTCGCCAGTTTACATGGCTTTAAGAGAATTAGGCAGGTTGATGTGTGATAGGATAAGCGGCTATTAGCCGTGATAGCAATATCTTACCTTCAGAATCAAAGGAATCATGATTTATCTGAATGTTGGTTGCTGAGGAACCAATGGCAGGAGTGACTACTTTCATGTAGTCTGGAATGGGCAACTTGTGCTCCTACTGACGCTGTTGGACTGCAACTCCTACCAGCATCCACCATTTGTTATGCTGACTAAGGATAATGGGAACTGCAATCCAACAAGATCTGGAAAACTACAAGTTGCTCACCCCTGCACTATATGCAACCTTAGATTGCAATCCTAAACACACTTTATCCCAGTCCCATTGAATATAATAAGACTTCACTTATCGCAGCCCTACAGAAGAATGCACTGCTCACAAAGTCTGGATAAATATTCTGATGCACAACACTCCCATTGTCTTAGAGTCCTTGAAGTTGTTACCAATCTCAAAGTGTCAATGTCAAAGTGTCGTGTGCCTATCCGGTCTTTTTTTCTTTAGGATCACAACTGAAAGGCACCGTGGACCTATTCCTTTGTTATCGACAGATTTTGTCTGCCAAGAGAAACGATGCAAAAAACAAGGGAGGCCTGCAATTCAAAAGCAATGTTGTCTGGAAATCTAAACCTCTGTGAATGAAGCAGTTCACTTGCAAAACAGAGACTCTCCTAGAAGGTTACCGTAAATAGAAAGAAAAAAACGGGTATGTCATCTACAAGTAGAAACAAATTCTGGCTCAGGTAATGTTTTATTAGATCACTAAAATCTCTTACGCTTGAGGAAGTGGATTTGTCCATGAAAACTCACATTAAAACATAGCAGTTAGTCTTTAAGGTGCCACAACATTTTTGTCTTCTTTATTTTTTAATTTTTCTCTTGTTTTTGCCTGATACGCTAGCACAAACTAACATGGCTAACTCTTCTAAAATCTTAGGAACAAGCAGGCTTTAAGCTTCTGCAGAACTCCTCTTCAGGAGAGTTTGAACTTGTGGAATAGAAGGCTGGAGCTTTTGTTTTTCCCCCATTCATCCCCAAATTTTGCTCCATCTAAAAAAAGAGTTCTGGCGAACGGAAAAGCTCACCTTGGTTGCAAGTTTTGAATGATCCAATAAAAGTAACTATCCAAACCAGAACGCTGGCCCAGTAAACAAACTCTGTTTGAGACAAGAGCAGAGGCTCATCCGGAAGCAGCCTTGGACAAGAATATCCACAGGAGTTTTTTTCCCGGGCGGAGGAGGGAAAACGGCATAGCAGAATGCCAGCATCATTCTCGCACCCAGCACACCCCACGACCGCGCACATTATTAAAATCGTAAAGCCATGTGCATCGGGGGGAGCGTCCGCCGCTGCCTGCCTGCCTGCCGACACGCATGCCTTTAGACACTTCGCTTCCCAAATGCCCCATAGAATGCAACGGAAAGAAGTCCCCAAGGAACAAACTGCCGCAGGCCCACATTAACAGGATCCGGCCCGAGCGTCTCCGGGACAGGCAGCACCAAGCGCTGAAGCAGCCGCTCAGGGGCGACTCGGTTGCCTCGGAAGCAAGGGAATGGGGTTGGCCACTTCCAAATGGGTGAGTGTATGTGTTATGTCTGCAAACTTAAGGAGGGCACAACTCGGAAACGTCCCTTTCCCCTTTTTCAGTACAACTCGAAAAAATCCTCAGCCACGTGAGTGAAGGTCTGGGAGTTGTCGTCCGAAAAGGTTAACCGTTTCCGGGCTTTGGGGCTGATCATTTTGCGCCTCTTTCCTTTGCTTCTTCGGCTTGAAAGCCGAGCGAATCCAAAGCCCTGAGGAGAGGCGGATGTTCCTCCTCCTCGGCTCTCCAAGTCGCCCTCCCGTCTCGGCGCCTCCGTCCCGCCCCCGGAGCGATCGGTCCTTCCCGGCTCGAAAGGCCGAGGCGGCGACCAGCGCGGGCCCCTCCTTCCTCTCGCTTGGTTGGCTCGAGGCGGGCGATTGGCTGCTGCCGCGACCAGAGCGGGCCTCTCTCTTCCCGTTTCAGCGACTCTTACATTCGGTGCAAAGGGGATTTCCTAGGGCGTTTCACAGGCGCGGCCGTCGCAGCAGCGAAACTCCTCGGCAAGTAGGTTCGGGGCGTGCAGGGTCGGGTCTGTCCGCCTCGCCCGGCCGGCGCGCTCCTTCTCCCACCCGCGCCCCGAAACGCCGCCCGCGCGCCGGGCGGCAAGCGGGACCTGCCCCTTCCCTTCTCAGAGCGCCTTCGCCGCGCTGAAGTAGGCGCCGTTCCGCGGGCCGGAAAATGCCCGCGGGGGCGTAGAGCCTGGGGGGCGCGCGTAGTTGACGGGAAGACCCCGCTCGGTGCAGTGGGGTTACCTGGGAGTCCGTGCGCTTGCCGTTGCTCCAGAGCAAGGAGGAGGAGGAAGAAGAGGGAACTAGTGGGAATGGGGTTGGAAATGTTCCACCCGAGAGCCCCGCGCGTGTTTACGCGGAAGTCGGTCCAAGAAAATCCGTAGGCATTTCGGGCGGGGAGGCTGTGAAGCTGTTAGGGGAGCAGGAGGCCCCGTCATGGCAAGCGCCGCGCCAGCACCGGAGCGTCTCGGGGGGGCGGGGGGGGGGAGCGTGCATGAAAATAATTAATGCGTAAAAGTAGGACGGGGGGAGGACAAACGCTCCCCCTTTTCCGCCCCCGCCACCTATGTGTTAAATTCCGTATTGGGACCTGGCTCGCGAGGGAGTGCGCGTCGGTTGTCGCGGTAGCGAAGTGTGGTGTGGGAGGAAAGGGGTGTGTGGGTGTGGGTGTGGGGGGGGCGTGAAGAGAGGCTGTGCGAGAGCTGCCCCTTGTGGGAGGCCGCCGCGCTGCCCCCGTTAAAGAGCAGCTCTGGAAACGACGAAGACGTGCCCGGGAGGCAAGGAGCAGCGCTCTCTCGCTCTCTGCGGCGGCCGGACTCATGGGAGCTGGGAAGGGCCGGCTTTGCGCCCGCCGACCGGGTTCATCTCTGCTCCTCACAAAGAGGCTTCCTTACGACGCCTCGGAGTTGCTGAGGCTTCCCACACGCCGAGAAGCGGCAGGGTCGGTTGGTAAGAAAAGACACCTGCTCGGAAGAGAGGCGGAAATGGCATCTCTTTACTTCTGTCTGTTGTATTTTTAACCGTGTAACCGAAGGTCACAATGGCAATCGGATCACTGCACAAGGACCGCAGCACAGGACTGCTTGCCCAAGTCCCTTTACTCCAGAGTACTTCCACTTACAGCAGGAAAACGACTCTGGAATAAAGCAGTCTGATCTTGACTGCCTCCGCTTAAAAATACATTTGGACACATAATCCATAGTCACGTGTGTAATGCCTCAGTCAGGCAGAAATATAGTTCGACAGCACATGGACACACACAGAGAGATGTCAAATTAAAGCACATGCTCCTGAAATATGCTTTTGCTGGAAATGGTTGCTGTGTATTAGTCCACATATGATGTTAATTTGGTAGTTTAATCACAACATGTATGATAGGTTGCTCTCCCAATGACACTATTACATTGTAAAACAAACATGACATAAAAAAACAAATGGTGACAACAGGGGCCTCTCTTTACTGCATCCCATTGGTATTGTTTCACATCTGTAGTGTCCCTAGGCCTCATTTTCATAGCAGGTGAGATTAAATAGGTATGACTACATTATGGGGGCAGTTAAGATCTAGCCAGGGGGCCCTTTTGAAAGAGCCGTCCCTCAAGGAGGTAAGAGGGATGGCTTGTAGACAAAGGGCCTTTTCGGCAGCTGCCCCCAGACTATGGAACGCCATCCCAACTGAGATTCGTCTGGCGTCGACACTAATGACATTTTGGCGCCAGGTCAAAACCTTCCTGTTCCAGAAGGCTTTTAATTGAAATAATATCAACTGTGGGTCCTGATGGCAATTTTTAGAGTATATATTTTAATTGTATTTTAATTGTTTTATCTTTTTTACTGTAGTTAAATTGTTGTAAGCCGCCCAGAGACCTTTGGGTAGTGTGGGCGGCATATAAGTTAAGTTAAATAAATAAATAAATATTATTCAGCTATTTCTCTTCTTCACCTGTTATTCCCTCCCTGGTTGTAACTGGTACTGCAAAGTCCTGAGAGCAGAGGCCACCATTTATTTATTTTTGTTTATGTTGTTAAATGTTTGTATACACAATTAGCACTATAAAAATAATCAAAGCAGCCCCTGATGTGTCTGAGAGGAGTGGAAGTGGGACCTTTCTTCTTTTAGTGTTGGATGTAGGCCTCTGCAGGAATCGTGACTCATCTGTTAGGGCATGTGGCAATGCCAGCCAACTGACTTCTACCTCCCTGTCTTTGTTACTGCCCTACTGGGTGCATGTATGAATGCTTGCCTGTCTTCTTCGTCTCTCTCTGTATGTGTGTATGTACATAAATATTCACTTTGGTTCCAGCTCTGTCCGTCCGTTGTAGCTCTGGCCCAGAAATCACAATGTATACTAGCTGCCCCTGAAATATCCAGGGTTAGTAGAACAATTCAGGTAGCAAGGAAGATGAACTTAAAACTGGCAGATATTTTTTGTACAAGCCAGTGTCAAGTCAGGAATTCTAATGCCTGAGCATCTCCCCAAAAGCCCTGTAGAACTTTATAGACCTCTAGGAAAGATCAGAAGCCTGTGTTTGTCACAGCTAGCATTTTTCCCAAAAAGGGAATAAATTTCCAGAATGAAACCAGATAATGAAAGTGTGCTGCTTATATACCACCCCACAGCACTTAAAACACTCTCTGGGCAGTTTATGTTTAATTATGCAGGCTACACATCCCCCCCCCCCCCCATGAGCTGGGTACTCAATTTACTGATCTCTGAAGGATGGAAGGCTGAGTCAACCTTGAGCCAGCTACCTGAACCTGTTGGGATCAAGTTGAGCAGAGTTTTGACTGCAATACTTCAGTTTAACCACTGCAATTTAACCATGAGGCTCCTCGTTGACAATCATATGTACATTTCGTCTTTTCACTGTTGCAGTTATTTCAAAGCAGAGCGAACCAGTACATCCACTGGTGGCAAAAGTACAAATGGGAGATTGAGTCTCAAGATACAGTGGTGCCTCGCTAGACGATTGCCTCGCAGGACGAGGAAATTGCTAGACGATGCCTTTTTGCGATCGCTACTGCGCTTCGCAAAACGATGGTCTCCTATGGGGAATTTTCGCTAGACGATGAGGTTTCCCCATAGGAATGCGCCGACTAGTGGTCAAAAGCTGTCAGTGCAGCTGTCAGTGCATTCCGACGGGGACCCGCGCTCGCTAGACGATGTTTCCCTATGGGAGATTTTCACAAGACGACTGCGTTTTCCCTTGGAACGCATTGAAGAGATTTCAATGCATTCCAATGGGAAAACGTGCTTCGCTAGACGATGTTTTCGCTAGACAGCGATCTTCACGGAACGGATTAACATCGTCTAGCGAGGCACCACTGTATATAAAAACGTTTGCAATGCAGATATTATTCTTATCTAAAAAGCTCGGACTCAATGCGTTTCGGTGGTGGCCTTCTTCAGGAGCAAGCTTTTAGAACTTTTGCTTCTCATTTGGTCTCTACCAGCTCCAGTGTTAATCCAAAGTGCAAATGTTCTAAAAGCTTGCAGTTTTTTAAGGCAACATCAGCTTGTCTAATTCTACAAGTTTTATTTATCTACATTGCTTTTATATATCATAAGCACAACAATACTTCAAAATTTGAAAACATCCAAAAGTCTTAACAGCTATGAGAGAAACTGTAGGGATGAATGCTTAAAATATATCCTTGCAACTAATGAAAAGCTCTAGGTGTTATTGCCACCCAAAATTCTGACAACTGTGAGAAATTGCAAACAAAACTATATTAAAAAACAAAACTTAAGTTGTAGGCAGAAATTAAATCATGTTATAATTATGTTTCAAAGCATTATAACTTTAAGTAATCTTTAACCTTTAGGCATATTAGACACACATGAAAAATTATTAAATAATATTCTCACCCAGTCAAGCCAGTCTTGTACCAGTGTGCATTTATGGAGGAAAATCCATGATAAGTGTTGCTTGATGTTTGGTGCCCATAGTGGTGTGGAGTTGCAATGATATGATGAAGAATTGAATTTCTCTGTGTGTGGTGTGTCTTCCTATGTTTATAATTATTTCAGTTGTTTATCTTTAAAACGTTTAATTGTATAGATACAGTACACAAATACATAGCAAATTGGCTTTACCCACTGAACTTTCTATGCATCCAAATGCACGGATCTGGAACAGGTGTGCGGACAATCACATTCATCTGCTCATCTGCATTTTGTGTCTGAATTATATGTGTGTATGCATGATTAAGGCCTGTGCTTGTTGCAAAATCTGTGGTTGCATTTAGGAGCCTACATGTATACGGTTAGTATACAAAGGTGCAAATAAACATATGAATGACTGTAGGTAGTGTTTGCAGCTGTCTCAGTCTGCCCTTGCCGCACATGTTGGGTTGTGGGAATATTACTGTTTAATCTGTTCAACAATCTTTCCATGCATGTGTAACCATACAAGAAAGAGACTGAATTTACAGTGATTGGCAGATTTATTTACAAAATGAGTAACTGTTATGCAGAACTGCTGGTAGCTGAATGGTTTAAGTATCTGGCTGCAGAACCAGATATCAGGAGTTCGATTCCCTACTGTGCCTCCTTGACAGGAGCTGGACTCAGGGATCTATAGGGTTCCCTCCAGCTCTACAGTCCTAAGATGGTGATGATTATGTGCTGTAGGTTGAAATCTATAAGGATCAGTTTGTTTGCATTACACTTTCAGCCTACATTTAGAGTTAAAGGCTTTATTTTAATCTGTCCTTCTTGGGGTGGCGTGGGGGGATAGATCATGTGTTCCGGCCTGCTGGAGAACTATGTGGCTGCGATGGTGCTGAGTGCAGCTGGAGATGCCCTGGGATTTTGCAATAGAAAATGGGAGTTCCAGCGCAACGGGGAGAAGATTCACCAAGAAGTGGCTGAAATGGGCGGTGTGGCCAAAATCGATGTGGCAGGCTGGAGGGTCAGTGATGATACTGTCATGCATTTGGCAACTGCGGAAGCCTTGGCAGCAGCTGGGAATACATCAGATTTCACCTACTTGTATAAACTCATTGCAGCCAACTACAGGGACTGCATGGATGACATGTCTGGACGAGCACCAGGTAATATTTTCTTTTTTACACAAGTAATCATTTCATATAATTTTAACGTGGTAAGAAAGAGCAAACTGTTGTATTTCTCAAGTGTCATTTTAGATTGGAGCCAGATATTTTCCCAGAAGCTTGCATTAATCTTTATAAATACCCCATTAACAGCTCTATTTAATGGCTTGTTGTTGGCAACTGTTATGCTTACTGCTAATAATTTTTTTTTACTCACTTGCTTTTTCCAGTGGGGTTTCAGTAAAGCAGGGGTGGCCAATCTCTGGCCTTCTATATGTTATTAAACTGCCGTTCCCATGATACTTTACCACTGTCTATACTAGCTTGGGCTGATGGGAGTTGCAGTCCAGCAACATCTGCAGAACTACAAAATGCCTACTCTTACATTAAAAGCTGGCTGGCTGGATAGCTCAGTGGTTTAGGTATCTGGCTGCAGAGCCAGATGTTCGGAGTCTGATTCCCCACTATGACTCCTGTAAGTAGAGCCAGCCTATGTAGCCTTGGGCAAGCTGCACAGCCTCAGGACAACTTCAGAAGAAGAGAATGGTAAACCACATCTGAGTATTCTCTACCTGGAAAATCCTGAAAAGAGTCACCATAAGTCAGAATTGACTTGATGGCACATCATCATCATCACTATTGTTACTGTTATTACATTAAAAAACAGGACACCAATCCCTGGCTTTCTCATTTGTTAGACTACAGGCCCCATCACCCCCAGCCAGCATGGCTATTTGACATGATAAGTGTTATAACTTGCTGGGAGTTGGAAAATTAGAAAAGTGTAGTCCTTCATCTTAGACAACACAGACTGAACAATCTCTGGAAGGTAGTGTCTGGAAGGTTTTAAAAAAGTGGTTTGTTTCTGAGAGAACTGGAAACTAGAAAAAAGCCAGAAAACTAGAGAAGATAGAAGACTATAAAAAGGCTGCAGGACTTTATGTTAATCTATCCCAAAGTTAAATAACCCCTTTAAATTAAGAGAACTGTTCCCTCTTTTAGTTCCCTTTGTCCTCTCCCCATTTGCTATGTCTTTTTTGTCATTATGTCTGTGAGAGGGTAACATCATTGGTGTCTGGAGTTAAAGTATTTGGGACAGTCTGAATGTAATTTTTCTACAGATCAGTGAATGTTGAGCATTTTCAACAATGGGAGCCAAGCGTGCCAAGATGATAAGCAGCTCAAAATGTGATTTGATTGGGACGTATGTTAAAAAATGAGATGGCTAAATCTTTCTATGCAAATTATGCCACATGCTTTGACAAGGAATATTTTTGTTTGTGAAAAGGGTAAGTGCTGGCTGCTTTTGGTTGATGGTCTGCCTTAGAAATAGTGAGTTGGACCCAGCTTTACACATATTTAGCATGGGCCCATTGAAATGACTGGTTAATGGGATAGTCATGGCCAGCTGAAGTCCCAGTGAATATATGTTAGATCCAATGTACTGGTTGTTCCTGTTAGATCAATAAGAATCATTGGGCAAATGGGTTTGGGTGCTTCCATGCTTGCTGATTTTCCGTGGAACTGCCATCTTTTGCTCATTAGGATACTAGGCAGAGTCCAGGTGACCTCATTGACAATGTGGTACATTCTAAGGTTCTCTCAATGTCTCTTTATTTTAAAGACCTTGTTCGGGCTTTTCATGTTTAAAGATGGCAGGAGTTCTGGGGCATCCAAGGCCAGTCCAGGTGAGAACACAGAGCAATTTTAACGGTTTCACAGAGTATGCAAACAGTAGCCAGAGGTCAAAGCCACTGGGCAGTAGTCAGTCTGTCAATCACTTATGTGGTGCCCAGGGCCCCCTAAAGAGCGCCTAGCACTCGGTCAGAGCGTTCGACAGGCCACTTACCTACCACCTTTGTGCCGGGGCAAGTCCCAAGACCTCAGCAGTGCGTAGCGTAAGCCCTTTGAACAAGTCTGACCTTAAAAGAACACTTTGCTTTTACCCAGTACTTTGCTAGTACAGACACATGGGCTTTGTGATTCCTTAGAACTCACAACAGCTCAGTTAGGTAGGACTCTTAAAGATAGCTAGTTTGTGGCCCTCTCCACCTCCTGGATTTAGCCAGACCCTGCTGTTCAAGAGACCAGTTTTGTAAGAATTTTTATAATTAATTTTTATTAGAAAAATAGAGTTTCATAGAATCAGTTTATATTGCACAAGCTTTAGCATAAAGAACATATTCAAAGATCATTACAGTTAAATAAAATAACCATTTCCCATTAAAATAATAAACACTACTAAGCTGGGCTAAGGTGGGCTACAGTGGGCTAGCCCCACCTCCTTCTTTCTCTTTACTTCCATCCTCTCTCAATCAAGTTCCTTTCTCTCCCATCATCATGGAATCGAAATCCAGAACAGAACTTCTTTCACATAACCCATCGTCCATTTTCTACAATCTCTAACTCCTCCCTTCTTCTTGACAATTCTGGCTGTTAACCAATTAGCCTCAAGGGGCTGTAACACCTTCCTCCTCCCTTAATTCCCATGAAAGTCCAGGTGTTTTATCTCTTCTCCAATTAGCTCGGAATGTTGAGTCTTCCACGGGCCCCTTGATTTGACCTTCAGCTCTATCTCGAACCATGCTGTACCGATCTTCAGAAAAACACTCTCATAGCACTTTTGTTGTTGTTTAGTCGTTAAGTCGTGTCCGACTCTTCGTGACCCCATGGACCAGAGCACACCAGGCCCTCCTGTCTTCTACTGCCTCCCGGAGTTGGGTCAAATTCATCTTGGTAGCTTCGATGACACTGTCCAACCATCTCGTCCTCTGTCGTCCCCTTCTCCCAACATCAGGGTCTTTTCCAGGGAGTCTTCTCTTCTCATGAGATGGCCAAAATATTGGAGCCTCAGCTTCAGGATCTGTCCTTCCAGTGAGCACTCAGGGTTGATTTCTTCAAAATGGATAGGTTTGTTCTCTTTGCAGTCCAGGGGACTCTCAAGAGTCTCCTCCAGCACCACAGTTCAAAAGCATCAGTTCTTCGGCGGTCAGCCTTCTTTATGGTCCAGCTCTCACTTCCATACATCGCTGCTGGAAAAACCATAGCTTTGACTTAGAAAAACACATTCCAATGTCTCTCAAATCATCTTCACACAGAACCTGTCTGACTCCATCTTACATTTCTCTGACTACATATCCCATCATCATGACAACTTACACTCAAAGGCAGTAGGTCAGAAGAAGTAGATAGAAGTATGGTCATAAACAAGTCAAGTTGTTCACCAGAGGTTTTAGCAGATGGGAGGTGGGGAATGCTGCAGTGGGCACCAAAACCAGCTATATTTATTGTTGTCTCCAGTAGTTTTGGGATGGCTGTATATCTTGTCTTTGGCATGGGACCCCTACCTTCTCCAGGTGGCTGTACTTATTATCTACTGCTGGTGATTGACTTTGGAGATGCTGACTTCACCTCTGTTGTGTTCTCTTCTCCAACATCCTGAGTTTCTGGTGTTCTCTGGGATGGGGAAGGGTTAGGCATGCTCATCTGTCAAACTATCATCATTTCCTGCAGGAACTGGCGCCTTCCTGGCAGGGACAGGGGCTCAATTTCCTATGCTTTTAGGACAGGGCTGCCAGCTGGATCCTCCTCTCTTCTGATTTCCCCTGGCAGAGGTAGATTGTTCTGGTTTTCTTCCTCTGAAAAAGACCTGACCATGCAAGGCTTGGCAGGACGCATTTTCTGGATTCACCAAACATTCTTGAGGGGAGGTTGGAAAAGTTACTTTTTGGGCCTGCAACTTCCAGAGTACCCTTGCCATAGATCTAATAGGAGATTCTGGAAGTTGCATTTCAAAAGAATTGTTATTTCCTAGCTGTGCTACTTGAGTCATCTCACTTGCACATCTGCCTCTCAGAATCCTTTCCTCTGTTGTCTTTATAGCTTGCAACATTTCTTTAAATAAATACAAAAAAATGTTTGACATGCTTAGGTGGGAACAAGGAAAGGTGCTTTAAAGGAATTCAGGCCAGTGGGGCATCTTCCTTGGTATCATTGCACTAAGCAGCAGTGGGTTTTTCAGACATGGGTCTTTCCATCTCTACCTAGAAATACGAGGAATCGAATTGGACTTTCTTTACTGAAAACAAGTGCTGTACCATTACTGTGCAGTTTTTCCCCTAAAACTTTCCAGTGGCAGTGAAGTACACATACTTTTGAACTCTTCATGGGTGTGCTTATTGCAACTCTATGCTGGTGGACATTTGGAGTCCTTCTGTTGAACTGAGCTGTGGAGGAGTTTGCAGGGCAGGAGACAATGTTTTGCAGGTCTGAGATTCTGAAGTGTAGGGGATTGTCCCTTCATGAGAACAAAGGGACAGGGGAATCCCCTCACATACCCTCATTTTCAGAATGGCTTTTGAAGAGAGCTGCTGCTTTGCCAGCCCGTTGCATCTTAGAGTAACTGGAAACTCACTTCCAAGCTTAGAGTGCAACCAAAGGATTTTTTGGAAGAAAGGAACCCCTGCCATATCCTCTGTGCCCCCCATGCTCCCTTCAAGTTGGTAGAGGAGCAGCAAGGAAAAATCCTGCTGTAGGAGTGAGAATTTGCTTGTGTGATGACAGGTGCTGCCTTGTAGTTTAGAGATAGGAAAAACACACAGGAAAATTACCATTTTTGTGCAATATGACCAGGTTTTGCACAGACTTAGGCTATTTTGCACATCTGCACAGCCCTTGCTGGGAAGAAGGTAAAAAAAATCTTACTGTTCTTCACTTTCATCATTGTCTGACGAGACATTTCAGTGTGAAAAGAAAGTGCTGAAGTTAAAAACAAAACATACAACTAGTTCTGACTTCAGTTATAATAGCACTAAACCTTATCTCCACCCCTGCTTCTGAGATGCCCCCTGAGAGGATCTTCAGTCCAGTTTCTGAGACAACATAAGAAACCTGCTGGATGAGGCTAGAAATTTATATAGTCCAGCTTCCTGTTCCCACAGTGACTAACCAGATGCCTCTGGAAAGGCCCAGCAGCAGAATATGGTGGAAGTTCCCCAGTTCTCCCGTGCTTGTTTTCTAGCACTTGGTAATTCAGAAATATGTTCGTTCTAATCCTGGAAGGTCATCTTGCCATTCTTTCTGGTTTCTTGGAGTAATAGTTCAAGTTATTTTTGTGGGTGCAGCAGAAGTGAGGTTTTAAAAATAACCTCAAATTAATAGGTTCTTCTTCTAACAGCTGCAACTTGTATTTATTTATTTGTCTTATTTATAGGTCACCTTCATCCGAATAAGGAGACTGAAGGCTGAGTCATGATAAGGGAACTCAAGGTGGCTTTTTATCCCCTGTATTATTAAAACAGGCATTGCTAGTTGTTAATTGTGCCCCATTAAAATTCTTTCTGGAAACACTTCCTGCAAGCAACAGTGCCTGAGCTTTACTAGTGGGCCCAAGTGTGGAAAGGATCCTACCTATTGTGTTTATGACTTTCTTTCCAATTTTCATTGCCTCCTTAAGGATTTCACTGAAAATAATAGTGAGCAACACAAAGAAGGACAGAGAATGTACTATATGAACTAAAAATGTGTTTGTTTTCTAAAAGAAACTTGTTTCTGGTTTGTGCTGTAAACCAGAAAAAGTGACGTTATATGGTATGGTACTTAAAGGCAAGAACATGCTCTAATCTGGGAGAATCCCTTTTTGAGGTCCAGTACAGTAATGATTCAGACTTGAATATGTTGATGAAAATACTAGCTTCCTCCTAGATTATTGAGTGAATACAGAAGATCATGTTGAGGTGTTACCATCTATATAGTATAGAGAAACCAGCAAAGGATGATTATCAGAATTTATATTTTTAATAAATTAAGCCAACCAATCCCAAACTGGCACTCTCTATGCTTTGAACTACCCCTCCAATCACCCCCAGCACACCTGATTATTAGCTGGCTGACAACGAGATTATAATGTGTTTAAGTCATAAATTTACTAAGCAATCCTGCTTACACAGATGTGGAAAGAAGCCCTAGTGAGTAGGCATGGGACTTCTCAGGAGACATGCAGAGGATTGCTTTATGAGATTTTTTTTTCTTTTGCATGGGCAGTTTACCTCTGTAAACTGAGATATGCAAATGAATGTGGGAAACATTCTCACTTTACACAGGAGAGTCAAAACTTGTATGAGAAGTTCCAAAGAATGCAATTCACTTGGTTTTAAATGCTTCTCACAAACAAAGCGTATCTGCATTTGTACATTAAGCAAGAAAGTTTCTGTGGTTAATTTCAGGTAATTGGTTAGGTATAGAGCACTTGACCAGAACTGTGACCACCATGAGACTAACACCCCATCCATTAACAGATGCAGCTTCTGCAATTCCTCTTGGCACATGTTAATTTCAACAAGATTCTGTCTCTTGTGTTTAATGAGAAAATAAGAAGCTAACAGTGTTAGGGAATACGAAGTGTGCCAGACTGATGGAGTTGAGAGATGTTCTTTGTTTAATCCCTGCATTGTTTGCCCCTTAAAGGCATTGGAGTAGGTTTAAGAAGAGTACCCCAGAGAACCCGGAGATCCATGTTCATAATTTGGTCAAGGAAGAGTACTCACTAGAGCACAAAGCCTATTTTATGAATAAGATGATAAACAGACTCTTTCCACCTGTTCCTTGAGTTTCTCCAGTGGTAATTTTTTAATTATAAAATGCAATCTGCTTGTACTTCCTACCCAGGTCATTCCTTAATCCTACAGTAAGAATGGATCCATCCCATCTTCTCTGTTCCCACAACATACTGTCTCACAGCCTCCCTTTAATGCACATTTATATCTGTAGTTGGGACCTACAAGTTATAAACAGAAGTAAAAATGTCTCTGCCCTCAAAATTAGAACAAGAGTGGCCCAGGATGGTTTCCTGTCTGAGGTAGAGGACAAGGTGATGTTCTGCTACGTTATCTATATAGAAGATGGCTGAACGGTCATTTGGGTTTTACATCAAAACACTGGCAGTGGGGTAGTGTCCTCCACTACTGTCAAGGGCAGGCGGACTTAAATAGTGAAGGACAGGTCATGTGATGTACAGAGCTGTGTCCTCTCAGGAGACAGAAATGGATGGAAGGCTGCCAGTTCTGCCTCCAACGTTTATCACTTGAGTTGGTTGGCTCAGTCTGCCTAAAGGATAGGACTGCTCTGAACCAGCAAGGACCACTTCTTCATCAGTCTGTCTATTCATTGATGTTGACTTTAGAAACCTTGTTTCAGGCTTCTTTATCATGATATGAGAAATCAAGTTATTTAGGATAGGGATCTTCCCATGTTGGTACTAAGGGGTTAGAACAAATCATTTAAAAGTCTGAGAAACTGGTGATTACTAACAGCCAGCATGAATTTCTCAATAAAAAGTTATGCCTGACATAATCACCATCACCATCACCATCACCATCATTATTATTATTATTATTATTATTATTATTATTATTATTATTATTATTATTATTATTATTATCATTATCATCATCATCATCATCATCATCATCACCACCACCACCACCACTACCATTACCACTACCAGTTTGGTATGTTGATTGATTGAATATGCTACTTTTCTCCCAGGACTGGATGAGGGAAATACAGTTGGTGTAATAAATCTTGGTTTTGGCAAGATCCCCAGTGATATTCTTGTGATCAGGCTGATAAAATGTGGGCTGCACAAAGCTACTGTTAGGTGGATTACCGGCCTGCTGGTAGGCTAAAGCCAAAGCGTGCTTCTCAGTGGTTCTTTATCATCCTTTCAGAGAAATGACAGGTGGGGTGCTACAGGGTTCTGTCCTGAGCCTGGTGTTGTTCAGCATCTTCCGTAAATGACTAATGTGAAGGAGTAGGGAAAAGGCTCATCAAATTTTCAGACGACACCAAACTGAAAGGGGTAGCTAGTACTTTAAAAGACATGATTCAACATCATCTTTATAGATTGAAAAAGTGGGCCAGAACAAACAAAATGAGTTTTGATGGGAAAAAAGAGTTCTGCAAGAGTTCTGCAATCTGCAGGAAAAATCAGATGCACAAAAACAGGATGGCTGACATCTGACTTGGCAGTAGCATTGGTGGGAAGGATTTAAGGGTCTTAGCAGACCACAAGGGAAGTAATACTATCATTCTATTTTGCTTTGGTCATACCTTACCTGTAACCTTGAGCCCAGCTCTGGGCACCCCAGTTTAAGGATACTGCAACCACAGAAAATACACTTGCTTCATCTTCCACGTAACAGCCCTTCAAATGTTTGAACTGGCCTGTTTCTAGAGGAGGGTGATCGGGATTAAATGGTTGGAAACTAAACTTTGTGAGGAATGATTGGAGGGGGTAAGTATATGTACCCTAGAGAAGAGAAGACTAAGACGTGATCTGATAGCTGCCTTCAAACACTTGAAGGGCTGTTACGTGGAAGATGAAGCAAGTGTATTTTCTGTGTTTGCAAAAGTTAGTGCCTGAACTAGTAGACTCAAGTTACAAGAATGGAAATTTGCCTAAATATAAGGGAAAACTTCCTGACAGTAAGAGCTGCTCAACAATGAATTACCTTGATTTGGTAGGAGACGATCCTTTACTGGAGGTTTCTAAACAAAGTTTGGATCGTCTTCATGTCAGGGATATTTTAATTGTTGGTTTCCTACCTCAGCAATGGAATTAGACATTTACAGTGGAACCTCTACTTATGGACGTCCCTAGCTACGAACGATCCAACTTACGAACAGCTCCGTTCGCTAAATTTTGCCTCTACTTGCGAACGGAGCTCCAACTTATGAACCGAAAAAAACACTTTCCTGCCCTTTTTTTAACCTTAGGTCATTTTAGGTTAAAAAATATATCTCCCCCTAGTGGTAGAGTATGGATTAACCAGCTTTGCATTAGTTCCTATGGGAACTAATGCCTCTACTTGCAAACAGCGCCTCTAGATAAGAACGAAAAACAGCCGGAACGGATTAAATGGTTTTCAATGCATTCCTATGGGAAATTTTGCCTCTACTTACGAACATTTCAATTTAAGAACAGCATTCCAATACGGATTAAGTTCGTAAGTAGAGGTTCCACTGTATAACTCTTGGGGTACCTTCCAGCTGTAGAGTTTTGCTTCTGTGATTTGGAACTTCTCTGTGGGGCAATTGTCTGTCATCTCAGCATTCTGGCAATAAGTGAAGACCATTTTTATTTTGGAGAGCATTTGGGTTTTCTGATCCTGAGGTACAGGTTGGAGACTTTTACTTTTTGCTGTGTTTGTTTTGTGCCGTGACTGTCATGTCTGTTGCTCTTTCATGTTGTGCCTGCCATGTTTTTTTGCTAGCTGATTGTAAGCTTCATTGAAATGCTTTGACAGAAGACAATGGGATAATGCAAGCAAACACACCTTAAGAAGTCATAGGAAACTGCCTTAAACTGAATTAGGTATTTTGTACATTAAAACCCTTACTGTTGTCACTGACTGTCAATGGCTCTCTAGGGTTTCAGGTAAGATTGTTTCCTAGTCCTTCTCACAGACCTTCTGGTGGCTTCCAGCACAGGTCCCTGACTAATTTCCAGAATCAGACAGGGTCATATTCACAGTGGTATTGGGCTCATCCTTGGTTGCCAAGCAACAAGGGGTAGGGAAATAATACTTGTTGAACTACATCTCCAATAATCCCAGAAAGTAATATTTCTTGTTGTTTATACGATGAGGATATTTAACTACAGATCAGTCTGAGTTATAAATGAACATTTCAGGTATTTGGACTGTGTTCACTACCTCTTCCATCTTTCACAGGTGGTACTTGCATGGAACATGCACTGAGGTTGGATCCAGACAATCCAGCTAGTTGGATACCCAACTTCAGTAAAGGAGGCGGCGGCTGTGGAGCAGCCATGCGTTCAATGTGCATTGGACTGAGATATCGTCACCCAGAACAACTAGAAACCTTGATTGCTATCAGTATAGAGAGTGGACGCATGACCCACCACAATCCTACAGGCTACCTTGGATCCTTGGCTTCTGCTCTCTTCACTTCTTATGCTGTGAATCGTAAGCCAAGCCACGAGTGGGGGAAAGGGCTGATGGAGGTGCTGCCAAAGGCAAAAAGTTACATCAAGAGCTCTGCTTCCTGTGTGGAAAAGAACTTGAAGCACTGGTGAGCAATGCTGCTGTGTTTTTAGTAGTAGTCTGAATATTCCAAGGGCATCTAGTATGATTACAATTAGAGATGGACACATACCGCCAGTTCAGCAGTTTATGCCGGTTCAGCAGTTTGGTACCCTGTCCCCTCCAACAGGTGCCCGGAGACACAGCGTCCAGAGAAGGCAGGGCAGGGAAGCTGGAGTGCTGCCTCTGAATTGGTGCCTGCTGGAAGGGACAGGGCACTGAACCATGGAACAGCTGTGCAGCCATTGGCCTAACCGGCTTGAACCAGTGCTGCATGCCCATCTGTAATTACAGTTAATAAACGGGTGATGGTGAACAGCTACACAGTGTTATCCTGTTCTAATGAGAGTGCAGCATCTGAATAATGAGGAACAGATGTTGCCTACAGTTGCAAAACTTTGATACCTTGGGCCTGTCCACACTGGCATTTAGAAATGGTATATGGATTGCTGATGGCACAGTTTGGATTGGTGGGGGGGGGGGGGGGAAAGAGACCTTGTCCACAAGTGTTTCTACCTAGATCAATCCATCCTTCCCCTTTAAGAGCTTTTATGCACCTTTCTGGCCCATTGATAGGGCATGCATTCTTTTTGGCATGCTCATAGTTTATCGTGTTTAGCCAGGAGATAGCAGCCTCCAGCAACCTCAGCTTCTAACTGCCATCATGGATTCATATTCAGAGGGAGAGAGAGAGGGGGGGAGAAGAAGGAGGGAAGGGAAGCAGGGAGTGGGGAATGGACAAAACAGAACGGCACCAACAGAGGGAAAGAGAAGCAATGTGAGAAAAAAATCATCCTGACCTTCCACAGACCATCAGAGGAAGTGCTTAACTGACAGCTGATTGGGCTACAAGAGGCCATTTGCTGTTTGTATGGGAGGAGCATGCACATGGTTCCTCTCCCCAGCCTCAACAGACCCGTTGTAGCCCAATTCACCTCACACCCAGTCTGGACAGGCCCACCAGGTTGTGTCACACTGACAAATGTGCCTGGTTCTCAAAATGATTTTTTTTTAAAATTACGGTTTTATTCTTTCTTTTTGAAAAAGTAACCTTTCCAAACTCTGTGTAAATACACAATTTTTTTTTGAGCTAGGATCTTGAAGGAAATTTCTTTTTATTTCTGTATCCTAGGAATTACTTTGAAAGTCAGTGGAAAAAATACCTGGAAACAAGAGGCATTTCAGATGGGAAGTCCCTTCCATCCTTCCCTGAAGTATACGGTGTGAAAGAGAGAGATGAGTTCTATGTGTCCCTGAGTTTCTCTGGCTGGGGAGGCAGCAGTGGTCACGATGCTCCGATGATTGCTTATGACGCCTTCCTTGGCTCTTCCAACTGGACTGATCTAGCTCATCGGGGCTTTTTCCATGGTGGAGACAGCGATTCTACTGCAGTTATTGCTGCCTGTTGGTATGGGGCAATGTATGGCTTCAAAGGGGTCAGTGCAAGTAACTATAAGGAAATTGAATACAGAGACCGACTGGAAAAAGTAGCAAGGGAACTGTATCATCTCAGCTTGAACGCAGAGCAGTAAAATGGTATTGGTTAGATGAGCTTGTGGAGAGAATAAATTTCCAAATAATCTCTGCTGCTGCCAGTTCTTTTCAAGAATATTAAAAGCTGGGGTGGGGAAGGGGAAGGGAGGAACAGTTTCGGACACAAAAATATCCTCAAATCCTCCAGCTTATGCTGGTCCAAAAGAATGCAGTGCTCTAAGACAGATATTTAAATAAGTTTAGTGAAACAAAAGGCCTATCCCATCAGTTCTCAAAATAATTTCATGACATATTAACACTAGATGAAATCTAGTGTTTCAGGTGTGGAACTACACTCATATGCAACAAGATTTTTCTCCCCTTTCCATCTTCCTGTGCCACTCCTAAATTTGCTCCATGTGGTCCTCAGGGAGGTGCAGTAGGAAGAGTCAAATTGTACTCCTGCTTTCCTAAAAAAGAAACTGTTCTCAGGAGGGATAAGTTAATGGAATGCTACCCATTAAATAAAACTAGGTATTGATCCGAATGATCAAGGAAACAGTCACACAAGTGAGTTCTAATACTACTTCCATGTGGCAACAAAATGCTGCAAAAGTAGCAATTAATGCAGTGAATGTGGCTAGTATGTTGTGAAAATTAGCCAGTGGGGGAGGGGAGGAATATATATATACTGTATTCCTCTCTCTCTCTAAGGAACTGCTGAGGGGCTTCAAAAACTTGGCATGAATAGAGAAGGAGCATTTGCATATATGTTTGATGCTTTAGAGTTGCAATGAAAGTGCTTTTAGTGTCAAAATCTACCTACAAAGTGCTTTTCTTTAGATCTTACTTGGAAGGTAACCATTTTGGAGGCTAGTAGATTCAGTGTGCTGTATAAGTACATCTTCCTATCCAACACTTGCTTTTATTAACTCCTATTCAGGAGCGTTTCATGTATAGCAGGGGACAGGAAGGAGCATTCCAGCCCCTTCCAACGCTGGTAACCCGTCCCCCGAATGACAGGAAAGCTCTGTAAAGAGCCTGTATCCATGTTCATGTGAGTGTGGTTGCAAAGCTCCAGATGACGGGGGACTCTCCCTTTCCAGGACTTCTAGTTTCAAGGAACACTACATCAGTGTTCAATCTAAGAAATGTGCAGTTCATTTGCAAGTAACTGGGGCAAGGTTGGAGTGTGCATCTATAGGGAGCTCCCTCTATAAATTTAAGGGGGGGGGGGAAGGCTAGTAGTGCCAATTCTGTGTTAGCCACTATGAACACGTAACTAAGCTGGCCGCTGGATTTTAGAAGCTTTAGTCCAAAAAAAGAGAGCTGAAAGCTCAGTTTTTGAATTTCACTCCGATGGTCTTGTACTGCTTTACTTCAGTTTCAAGTGCTGGATTGCTTTTCTCCCTGTTTTGCAATCACAAGAAGTGATTAGCCTTCTAGCTGTAATTTTAGCTGCACCGATGGCCTGTCTTTGTTCGAGTTTCTGAGTACTGAGGGGGAGATCACAGGTCTTAAAATTGAACATATAGAGGCCCACAAGCATCCTCTGAGAGATGAGATTCGAACAGCAGTATCATTGGGAAAGTCTGTAGTAATTCAGTTGACAACTACAGGCTAAGAGTGGAGGGCATTTACCCATCCAGCTGCCACTCCCCCATGCCCACTCATATTGGCCAGTAGTAAGGCATTGCAGCCTAAAGAACCTGTCCACACTGGCATATAGATAAGGTATATTGATCACTGAGGGCACGGTTTGGATTTAAAGAAAAAAGACCTCGTTCGCAAGTGTTTCTTCTTAGAATGATGTATCTTTCCCCTTTAAGAGCTGTTGTGCACCTTTCTGGCCCAGCAGTAGGGTATGCATTTTTTTTTTTTTGCAAGCTCAATTTAGCTGGGAGATAGCAGCCTCCTGCAGCTGCAGATTCGTCTGAGAAAGAAGCAGGGAGGGGGGAGAAAATAGAACAGCAATGACAGAGAGGAGCAGTGACTAATTTCACTTATCTTGACCCTCTGCAGACAATCAGGGAAGCACTTAATTGACAGCTGATCAGGCTACAAGACGTTGCTTGGTGTTCATAGACGAGAGAGGTGCGCCAAATTGCACATCACTCCTTCCCCCACGTCAACAGACTCTTTGTAGCCCAATCTACCCCACATCCAAACTGGCCAGTCTCTAAGAAAGCAAAACTATCCAAGAACATACACAAAGAACACACACATTTTACCTCAGGGAGAATGGCTTTTTAGGGCACTTGTGTATAGACCCCCTTCAAAGTTTTTGCACTCAAGATGAAAATAAAACCAAAGGTCATTTTACTTGTAGATGCTGTTCCTGAACTTTCCAAGAACGTTTAACCCCAGTCCCAGAATGTTAATTTTTGTAGAGGAGTCTATGCTTTTAAAAGTTCAAAATATAAAACATGTAAAGAACTCAAGTAACCTGTTGGTTATAACTGCCATTTATAAAAAAATTGAAGTTTAACTATCTTTGTTTCATTGAGACAGTTTGTTTTGCTTTACTGATTGCTACCTTTTTTTAGAGAACTTGCAATTCAAACATGTTATTAATTTCTTGTTCTTTCATTCCCCCCCCGCTTCATATTTATGATAAAGAACAATATTTCACATAATTACAGTAAAAAATGAAGTTAAGATCCTTAACATTTTAATAAAACTTTTCATTATTTAAACTTGCTTGTGCCTCTGAAGGGTGGATGTACTGCTGGGGCTGAATCCACAGATGGAAGTCTACATTAAAGCTTTTAAGACACTTCACCAGCAAAGAGTTGTTTTACTCTCACTGATAAATTGTAAAATTGCTACCTATGACCACCACTCCCTGCAAATGGCATGAGGACTCATAGCCTCCTTCCTCCCAACCAACCTTCTGTTTTGCTTTGTTTGTGGAAAACCATTTCTTTCAGACCCTTTCCAATGCATCTAATTCTAGGCACAGCTGAATGGCTATAGCCTTAGAGTTCAGCATCATATGGAAAGAGGCCAGTGAAATCTGTCCTCTAGCAGTACTACAGGTGGCTCATTTCAGGCCACTTGGCAGAGCTTGAGAGCATGTGTCCTAAGTCCTGGCCCTGCCAATGCCCACAACAGCTGCTCATTCATGCTTTCAGCAGAATCACTCCCATATGCAGCTCATGTGCCAAGTGCATGGCTACAGCATGAACCCAGGGGCCTGCCACAGTTGACGATACAATCAGACATTGTAGCCACAGGTAGGGAGCCCTCCTGACAGCTCAGTTGCAGTAAGAGAGAAGGGGAAGCTTTGACATCACCATTTTACAACCATCAACAAGACAGCAAGCCACAATTTCAACACAATTTACTACAGCTCTTGCATGTGTTGTATAAAACATTTAGTGCAACATGGTACAAAGTTATCTTTAATAGTAACAATAAGAATAAAAAAATTCCACACAGTTTTCTCACATCATGCAAAGGTAGCTTGTCCCCTTTCCTCCGGTAGCAAAAGAGTCGTCCAGAATGCTTTGCTAAAGCTTTTTAGAGGCAGTGCCCATCATTTTTAAAAAAGGTTGTCCCACACTGGACAGCACAAAGGGCAAGTAATTTGCCAAGGAATCGTGTAGGTATAAATGCCGCTTTGTGGAGATTCCTCCCATTCAAGTCTACTGCCTTTGATAACGTATCTGCATTTTTTTCAGGAGTACGTAGCCATGAATTATGATGACTGGGCACTGGAGGTCGCTGTGGGATAGCTTTCAATAAGAAGGCGGGGGGGGGGGGGGAGGAAGAATTGCTGGTTATGTAGGAAAACAGTGATGCTACCAGGTCAGTTCAGCAATTTCCAATGCAAAAACAGAAAGGGAAAGAGCTGTTCTTTAGGACAGGGAATTGTCTTGCCGACTTGCTTCCTCCTTAAGAGCTGAACTGTTGTAATTCTTGCCCCAAAGCAGTATATGTACAGGACATTTTACATTTATAAAACAAGAGGAAGGAGCCAGGGGCTCTTTTTTTGTTTAGCTCTTCAATCCCAATTGCTCACTTCTGAATATAAAGGCAGGAAGGAGGATGAAGGTGTAGGTGTTTTCAAGTTACACAGTGGTGTTTCTTTTCCTTTTCTTAAAAGTACAGGAATAATTATAGCTGGCAGAGGCAGTGTTTGACCAGGGTACTTTTGGGATGCTTTACTGGGATGCTACAAAATCCTCCTTCACGGGGAAAGGAGATAGTTCAAAAACCTTACAGCTCAGGTGGATACTGTGAATTCAGCCCTAAAGTGAGTGAGCTGAAAATGTACATCCTTCTCCTTCTGGCAGAGTGTATGAGGAACAGAAAACTCTGCATGGACTTTCCCCAGTTATAAAGCACCATTAATTAAGGTTAATACATTTTATCTCCACAAAGTGCTGCAATGAGTCAAATCTCCCAAGACAAAGGTTTTCACTTTTTAGGAAAGCTCACTCTGTCACCAATCCCTTATGCCTCCACCTGCTGCCCCCTCCTACCAAGGCAGCAAAACATGCTGGCATCCTGTGTCTACACAGAATCAGCCATTTTTATGAAAAAGGTAATGACCAGCTGTGCCAGGAAGACTTTTAGGAAGACGGCGAACCTCAGTTTTCTGGAAAGCATGCTTTCCTGTGCCAGCAGCTAGAGTCAGGAGCATGAGAGAGCTGGTCCACTGTAACAAACATTTTCTAGTTCAGAGCAGGAGGGGAGCAGTTGGCTTAATCTGGTGAAAGAGTGCTCCCTGCACTGAGCCCAAATTTTCTTTGTTAATGTCATGTCTTTCACAGAAAGAACAAAGTTTATTTTGCCCTACCATATTCTCATTGTCCACAATGGCATTTGCAGGGCTGTGGGGAATACAGAAGGGTGGTGAAGGGTGTTGCACCTGGAGAAACAAAGCTGAAAGAACAAAATAGGGGTGGGCGAGCACACACACACGAGGGGAAAAGGGACCATTCAAATCCTCTCCCGCCTGATGTCCATTCCTTATCATAGGGCATGAAATCTGCACAAAATGAAAACTCGTCAATACATCCACATTCTGTTTGAACATCCTACAATCATTACAAATGATGACAAAGCCAGGCTCCCTCAAAGAGGCAGCTATCTTCTCCCCCTTCCTAAATCTTCCTTTGGTCAACTGAATGTTTTCAGAATCAGGAGTTCAGGCTTTTGGCCTTGCACTCTTTGCAAAAGGGTGGCAGTGTAGTGTAATGAAATCCAGAGGGCAACCCTGTGTGTGCTGTTTCTGTAAACAGAATTTTTACAGGCAGCAGTACTGTAAGGACACCAAAGCCAGAATGGTTCCTGCCTCACTGATACGCATAGGCCTTTGCTGGACTGCAACTGGCCCAAGTAACATAACGGCCAGTGGCAAAGCCACCTCATTTGCATTTGTCGGTCCTCAAAATGGGAAGCAGCTGGAGACTTAACCAGGTGGCCAGGCAGAAAATGATGTTGCTTTGCAAGGACTGGTCCTCGTTCTATTTCTTCCACAACAAGAGGCAGCCAGTCCAGTTCTTTCCGGCCCTCTCCAGGACCAAGGGACTGGTGGTTGTGAAGCCAAGCTCACTGGATAGAAAACCGTTTAAACAAAATAGTGTGCCCCCACTCTGGCACAACCAGAGCCCTACCAATATCAGTGCACTCCGGAGATTGTCCTTGGCATAGTACAAGAAGAACACATCTTTAAGCAACATAATTACAGTCCAAAGGGCAAATGAAGAGAACTGATGGTGAAAAAATGCAATATGAAAATTCATTATATACAATGAACAACATGGACCTTCCAATTCGACTTAGCCATTGGCCTGATCTTTGCAGGAGGCATTCTGGGGTGCTCAACCTTCTCTAGTTCCAACAGATGAAATGAACTCCCCTGTGGAGCTGAGTCAGGCTCCAAAAAGTACAGATGCTGAATAAAAAAACAACAAACACTTCCTTTGGGTTCCAGGTGCACTGTCACCTCCACTGATATCCTTTCCAATTAATCTATAGTTCCTGGATGGATGCTGAGAACAGGAGGCTCCAGACAGGTGGGTGAGTAGTTTAGGTGGGGCTCCTTGATCCACAACAAGGGGACCCCATTCTTGCCTTCAGAGTTCTTGCTAGAGTTTCTGCTTTTGAATCGTACCAGCAGGATGGTGATGATGAGGATGCCAAAGATGGGGAAGGGGTAGAAGAACACAAAGTAGAAAAGGGAGTCGTTGGAGCAGATGACAGACTGTAGAGAGGAACCTGGAAAGATGTAACAAGGGGCAAAGATGA
Organism: Intellagama lesueurii; assembly: GCA_037013535.1. Taxonomy (NCBI): domain Eukaryota; kingdom Metazoa; phylum Chordata; class Lepidosauria; order Squamata; family Agamidae; genus Intellagama; species Intellagama lesueurii. Next base: position 47,405,700 of record JBAJHW010000003.1, on the reverse strand, counting down.
ACGAATATTCAAAGCAATACCTTTTATTTTCTATAAATATTAGCCCAGAGGTATGTATATGACCTGTGTGATGCAGAAATAGTCTAAATGAGATGCAGGGTTTCCATAACTGTACAAATAATTCAGTATGAACAGCATTACTATTAATGGGACTACATTTTTTGTTTGTGTTTATACCTAATAATACTATTACAATTTTTCATGTCCTTGAAATGTACTGGAAACAATAAATAAAATAATGCCTAAATGTGTATGCAACTGTCCCTTTCTGAAAGACTGGGGGTTGTTTTTTGTTGCTGTTTCTATTATGGTTGGACTTAGGTTCTTTGTTGAGGAGTTGGTGGTACATAAGATATGAAACTTTAAGAATCTAGATTATCAGCCACTAAACATGACAGTGACTGCCCATGTTTGGCTAGGGCCAGCCCTGTGCTTGGGCAGCTACCTGAATCACAGCATAAGCACATTTATTTTCATAATTTTACAAAATAGGAACCCTTAAAAACTTTTTTGGCCAGGCATTTCAAATTTTTAAAAAATGCGCTTGCCCCAAATTTCCTTTTATTTAATTAATAATTCAGCTTTTTGTTGTTGTTTACTGACTGAAGAGTTACTTTTTGCCTCTGCTTTGTAACTGCTCAGTGGTTTAATTATCAGACTGTGGAGGCAGAGGTTGGGAGTTTGATTCCCCCACTATGTATCTTGCGAAGGAGAACCAGCTTGTGTAAGACTTGGGCAAGCTGCACAATCCGAAGACACCCCCAGAAGAAGGGAATGATAAACCACTTCTGAGTATTCTTTACCTTGAAAACCTTGAAAAGGGTAGTCATAAGTAGAATTGTCTCGGCACATGATGATGATTTGTAACTCTATGATCATACAGTACAATCTTTATATCAGATTTTTTAAAGGTTTTGCTTATTACTCTGGAATCATTAGAAGGAAGGAATCAAAACTGTGCTTCAGACAACAGAAATGTCTTTGGTTGGCCTTATGTATGGGCCATAGAATGACACCCAGGCAGAAGTAAATGTCTAAATCTCTGCTCTGAAAAAAGCCTCTTCCATTTGCTGTTTTTGAGCAAGGATTACTGGCCACCATGCCTGGAGTTTAGCTAGATATAAATGTGAGTACAAAACAGCTGGATGGTACCTGCTTGCCCATCCCCTTCTGAGAGCCCCCAACCATCAGTGCAAAACCCTTGTGACTGAACACTTCTGGCTGTCCTACTTCAGGAACGCAGCAGGTGTAATGCTGGCCAAAGACAAAAGCACGTTCTCCCACAGATTCATTTTCAGCACCATACCACAGTGCACATTTTCTTTCACTAGTTTAAAAACAAAAGAAAGCTATTACATACCCTTTCCATCTCTCCCAAAGAAAGCTCATTATACCTCACCTGTGTCTTGCACGTAAACTGCAGTAGGGCCAGAATCCTCTTCAGCCAATTTGTACCACACTCCCCGGGGGTCAGGCAGCCACTCTTCCACCCGGCAAGAGTAACTGGCAGAATCTGTGGCAACTGCCCGCAATACAGTCAGCCGATATAACTTGGCTGAGAGCCTTTGAAAACACAGCCTGCCTTCCCAGGGGCCACCTTCTCGGCTAAAGATGGAATCCTGGCTCACTTTCAGTAAGACCTCCCTCTCTTCCACATCCTTACGACCAGCATGCCCATGTTTCTCTTTTGTTTTTGTGGCAAACCAAGTCACAGACAAATGGGAATCCCGGCTGGAGGTTGACAAGATGTTGCAATCCAAATGGAAGTGTCCCTGCTCTGCTACGGTGAGGTTGGCTGCTGTTGTATCCACTTGCAATGAGGCATCTGAAAATTGGGGAAATATGTACAGAGACAGATTAGTTTAACTCACCGCATGTGCACATGCAGAATCATGGCTTTAGCACACCACATGATTATGGTCAAAGTAGGAAATGTCCAGTGAACCACTCACTGAAAAATAGCTCCCTAAAGGTGACTGATATAAACAAAATGAGCCCGCAAGGACTCTTTCTTATCCTCAGCATAAAAGGTAGGACAGCAAATGAAAAATGGCAAAGAGCAAGCTATCTGGATACCTAGCCTCCACTGAGCCATGTTCTGTGGAAACATGAGAGACAGTGGCTGCTCCCAGGCTATGGAACTCATTTCAAGAGAGATTGGGCTCCCCCCACCCCACCCCCACTGTCCTTTTTTCAGCAGGCAAAGGTATTTCTACTGAGGCAAACTCTGAGCAACTGACTCGCTGTTAAGAAAATATGGGTGCTATACAGACACACCCTTAGAGGGCACCAACCTTGTTTCACAGGTTCTTGCCAGATCGTTGGACCGACACCATAGGTGTCACATGTTCCCTTCCCCCACTCCCCCAGCCAGATCCCCCACTCAGCAGCCAGCACACGTTGCCCTTCTCTTTCTCTTCAGGTGTTTGACCAGTCCCAGCTTCCCTCTTCTGCCTCTTCCAGCAACTGCCCACTCAGATGAGGAGGCGGAGCAGGGATTCCTGCAGTGCTGTCTTTTAGTGGGCGGCTGCTGGGAGAGGCAGGTTGAATACACAGCCTTTTAAACTTCCACTGTTTTGAACAAACTGGTGGTGATTTGTCAGCCTGACCTGTCACCATTAAGATCCTCACTGTGCAGAGTACGAAGGTGCTCATGCCACCCTTGGGGGTGGGGCTTGTTGGGCACTCCAAGAACTATAGTTATAAGAAGGTGATATCGTGTAACCGGAGATACTTCTGATATATCTCCACCAGAAAGGTATGGTTGTGCTATAACTTGGGTAGCATTCAAAGGAGAAAGATCACAACTGTGGGGCAGACAAAAGTGGGCACATCTCCTGTAGCCTCTCCCATGGAATCTTCAGGTTTACCATTACTGGAGTGCTATGGGATGGATCCACATGGAGCAGTCATGATGCAATTCCTGACACACAAAAGAAGCCCCCAAATATAACCAAAGGACTTCCTACGTAGTGGTTCTCTACTTTTGACTTTCCACCTATTTAGGATATTTACTCCTAGAAACCCAAGTCAGCATGGATGATGGTTAAGAATTCTGGGAGCTGAAGCTGAATCCTCTGGAAGGCTAAAGGATATGAACCACTGATTCAGGCTAGCTGGCTATGCCTAGCATTATGCTGGTTCCTGCTTTGCATACAATCGCTACAGCAGAGGCAAACAAACTAGTGCCCTCCCAATATTTTGAACAGTTAAAAAAAAAACACCAGCCTGCATGGCCTACAGTAAAGAATTATGGAAATTGTGATCCAAAACATCTGCTGAGCACTAGCTTTCCCATTCTCAAGGGCACAGCAAGAGCTGTGCAGTGCATGCAAAATGGGGGGAAAACAGTGTCATGATATCATTTGGTCTGTGTGAAGAAATGCAAAACCAAACCATTTCCATTCAGATTTCAGGTGTAGCTACTGGATGGGAGAGAGTTGGTGTCAACTAGAGAAAAGCTGTTCTCATGAGAAAAGACATTATCTTGTGAAGTGCTGGCCAAGGGCAGTCTGACCATGAGATAAAGCATAGCAGGCTTAATGCCAATTAACTTCAGCTGCCTTCTGAAGATGAACAAGTCTGCAAGTATTCCTGAAGATTCTGATGAAACTGGGTTTGGTAACTGCAGTTATTAAGGGCTGAGGTATATATAAGAAAACCCATAAAAAGCTAAAATGGGCCACATGTCTTTGGATGTTAACCTGCCTTTATGTGAGTGGGAGCTGCACTCTGTCTACACTTAGAAGTCTGTCTGCTATTATTGTGAGGGCTCTTAGTGAAAGTATTCCCAGTGTGGTGTAGTGGATAGAGTGAAGGACTAGGACTCTGGAGAACAGGGCTTGAATGCTCAGCCACAGAAACTCACTGGGGAAGTGCAGAACTAGTAAAAGCACTCCTTAAATATCTCACCGTGAAAATCCTATTAGGGTTGCTATAAGTCGGTTCCCACTTGACAGCACAGATCACACACACAATTTGTATTATTTTTCTTGTTGTGCTTAATCCCAAACTCTTCTAAATCTATTTTCGTAATTTGGCTTATTTCTTGTATTTGCAGAAGTGTTTTGTCTTTTTCGTTATTCTGGCTTTTCCGGATTAGTCCTGAATCCAGTCTTGACTCCATGGTCAGCTATAAATGGTTCTATGCTCCTATCCTATAGGGCTGGTTTTCGGCTCTGAAAGGGTTGAGTTGCAGGACTGGTAACTTCTTGGGTGCTCCCAGGTAAGCCAGGAGTGAGCACAAGTGGAGTGCAATAGCCAGGAGACTCAGGGCTTCAGATGCCTGGGTTTTTACAGGCCAAGAATGCCTTGGAGCCACCAAGGTCTTTATATTCTGAGACACAGGGTGAAAAACATTAGCATATTCTTAGGCGTCTCATGGCAATACTTATTCACTCACATTGTGCTTATCAATATAACAAAAGCAGTGGCTGCATCATTAAGAATGCAACCAACTGTACAAGAAAAGCCTAGTTGAGATATTTCCTCTCTTTGGGCTTGGTCACCATTTCACAGACTCAAGGCTGGCAAATCTGATCAATAATCCCCAAAGGTGCTTTCAGAAGAAAAGATGAATTCATAGAGCTAAATGAACAGGACAAAGGATTGCTGAAGTACAAAGACATTCATTATTTCTGAACCTGGTTAATAAGTCAAAAAGCTTGTGAGATTTTAAAAAATGCCAAATTAATGATCCCCCACCCCTTTTGCACAGCTCAAGAATTTCCACCTCAAATTAGAATGTTTCATCTATCTTGAGGCTGTTAACAGGCCATCTGAGAACTTAGAGCCTGAAAGCAGAATATGGAAGCTTAGCAATAATGTGTGCAGCATTCAAAATTATTATTGCCTGGAGGCATTCCTCCCCCAGAGATCTTAGATCTTTCTTCTTCAGACTGAACAGTTGAAAAGAAGTTTCTCTAGCAAAGATGTCAGATATAAGATTTCCACACTCTCCTGGGAGTTGGGCTTGTTCTTCCGAGTGCAAAATCCTGTCCGAATGGATTATAGCCCTGCTAAATCCTATTCAGTCAACTGATATCTACAATCTATATTATGTATATTTTATAGGCATAAATCCTTCTGAAGCACATAAGAAATGTGCACGAGGCACCTAAGAGCTGATGCACTGATTTGGCGGGTATTTCACAGGCCAAATTTTAACCTTTCATTTCTGCTACAAATCACAAGCTGTGGCTAAAATATAAGCTTCAAGTACTTCAAGGCCACATTTCTCTACCTCTTAAGAATTTCTTCTGTGCTTTCATTTTATCTATTTTGAAATGCTTCCATTATAAAAAGAAAGGTTGTCAGCAGTTCACCATCAAAACTTTCTACATGCTTTGCACTGCTTGTTAACTCTGAGATGAAATCTTTAACATGAGCTTCCAAAGAAGCCTCTGAACCTTAGTTATCTCCCAGTAAGTGCATACACATAATCATAACAAACCAACGGGAGTTTGATGGAAGGTCTAATTCTATCTCCAAGACATTTAAAATACATTAAATCAAAGCATGCTGACCTTATTTTCAAAATGTGCCTAAGCTTACAATATCTTCCTTGGATGACTTGTGGGGTTGAGCACACAGAGACAGGGGAGGTGGGGTGGGGGAGGAGGCAGGGAGTGAACAGATGCCTCTTTAGTATTATGGGGAAAAATGGCAAATTCCAAAAAATCCTAGTGGAGAATCTTCATGTTGGAATACAATGGTACCCTGCTTTCCACATGACAAATACCAGCTGCAGAACAGTATAGGTTATTGTAATTACCAGTTCCATTCTACTAGTTTTGATGTGCATAACATATTGTGGGCAAACTAAGATGACTATAGGAACATAGGAGGCTAATCTGGAAGTTAAGTCATGGCAACTGGACTTCTTTCTTGTTAGGCTGAAATGTTTTGCTACTCATCCAAGTAGCTTCTTCAGTCTGAGGAGAGTTGGTAGACCAATTCTCCTCAGACTGAAGAAGCTACTTGGATGAGTAGTGAAACGTTTCAACCTAACAAGAAAGAAGTCCAGTTGCCATGACTCAAATTTCAGATAACCTCACCTGGATGACCGAGAATCTTCAGATATATAGGAGGCTAATGAGTCTGATCATAGGTCTCTCTAGACTAGTATTGTAAACCATGAGTAGTAGAAGCAAACCAGGATTTCAGGTAGTGCATATTTCTCTGTGCTACCTGGAGATCCCTGGTATTTCCTAGTGGTCTCTCATATAACCATTAACCAGAGCCAATTCTGTTTAGATGTGCTGCAGGTGGCAGTGGTGAAAACTTAAAGCAAGACATTGGCCGCTATTTCCCAACTTCAGCAATTAGTGCCTATAATTAAGTACATAAAAGGGCACTGCCAAGGCATGTGGAAGGGCATCTGCATACTCAGGGGAATTCTGAGATTTGCAGAACTTATGAGTAATCGAAAAAGGAGATCCATCTGTCCACAAACTGAGGGGGGAAAAGTATTGTCCATGAGTTCAGTGATGCAAAAGAAAGGGGAAGAATCAGGGGAAAATAATGGCACAGCCTGGCTTTTCCCAGACAAGGAAGCCTTTCTGCCCCGGATAGCCTTCCCCTCTGAGGAGGAGGAGACCTGGGTTGGCTGACAGCAGATCCAGTCTTGGCTTCCAAAAGTTCTCCCAACAGTAATATTTTCTTGCAGGCTCTTATGCACTCTCTGCTGGTTTCTATCCCCTGCAGCATCCCTAAAATGAGCGACAGTTGGCAATAAATTACAGGAGCTAAACTATAGCAGTCAAACTCTACTGCTTACAGCTGAGTTGGTGGCAGAACCTGGAAAAGTAGTTTCTTTGGACTGTAACTCCAAAGTGATTGCTGACTATGGAATTGTGGAAACTGCAGTCCAAAAATCCTAAATTCTCTAAGTCTGACTGAAGCTACCTATTTTCTCCACCTAACAGCTCCAGATAATGTTTCTTGCTGAATAATAAACATATATTTCAGCTGGCATGTTCACAGGGCTAACTTGCAATAAGCAATAACTGAGCCTTTCCCTCCCACTTCTCCTGGCCTTCATGTGCATCAGCACTTTACCTGGTTTCTTCACTGTAATTGTTGTCAAGCCAGACAGGTCTGCTGCCCGTCGGTACCAAGTATTTGTGGGGTCCAGAAGCCACTCCTCCACCCGGCAATCATAGGTTCCACTGTCCTGCACAGTCATGTTCTGGATGGTGAGCAGATACTGGCCTGGAGAGGGGCTTTCCACACGCAGTCTGCTCTTCAGATCATTCAACACTGCTGGGTCTCCATACAGCAAGACACCCTGTTGGGTCAGCTTGACCACGGCTTCTTTCTCTGGGTGGCCAGATTTCCACACATACCATTCCACTGACAACTGGGAAGCCTGGCTGCTCCGGTTGGTCACCAGACACTCCAGTGTCACCCATTCATTCTCTAAAATTGTCAGGTTCTTCTGGCTCTGGTTCACTTCCAAGAAGTTATCTGGGGGAAAGGTAAGGAAATATCAATGGACGACACAACAAAACCAAAACAGCAGCTTTTTTTTTTTTTTTTTTTTTTTTTTTTTTTGCTGTTTCAGCTCTGCATTGTACTTTTGTTTGTATTTCATGGTGTTACTTAAACTTTTCTTTAGTTTTTTTTCTTTTTTCAGGCTGTCCACGAAAGTATATTTATGCCAAATATAACTTGTTAGTCTTTTTAATCTTTTATAAAAGCAAAAGACAAATAAACAAACATAAACAAATGGCAGTAATACATATGCATTCAACATGTATGACATTTCACAAATAATTAGTGATTAGTTTCTTGGTGTAGTTTAGTTACACAGTGTCTTTCCACAAGTCCATATCAGCAGCTGGGGGTGGCAGAGGAGAGGTGTTAACCTTTGATTGTACCCTTGATATTGTTTTATTGACATAGGCAAAAATCACAGAAACCATCCAGTTGTTCACAACATCCCTCTTGCATGACATACTTACTCTTTCATGTTAAAGTACACCTGGACTATGTTGTTATTTTTACTGTGATGGACAAACCCTTCTGGAAAGCTTTTCTTTACCTCTGAGATATTTTTAAAGATGCCACTAGGGTAAATAGGGTAGTTTCCCCTTGTGTTTGTACATGGTTAGTATAGTTATTGAATCTGAAGAACATTTAGGAATATTTTTCTATGCATGAAATAGATAAGATAATGGCAACCAAATTAGGAGCTGCCACAGTGCGTGGGTGAGAATGGGTGGGTGGGTGAGGCTGCAGACACAACATCCACTAATGAGATTTAGGGATTGCAAATGTACCAACCAGACTATTTGGAGCAGCAGCAGGGCCTCAGTAGGGATTAAGAACTTCCCTTACAGCTGGTTTTAAGGGGATGTAACTTCTCCCAGAGTGGCTGCCTGGAGCTCTGGTTAATCTAGCACTGTGCTGTATATTTCGTAATATTAACTAGGTGGTTTTTTGTTATTTATGGTATTTTTACTGGATAATGCTAGCCATTTTCAGCACTTTTGCTGGAGAAGAAAAGCAGTGTAGAAATCCTAGCAGACACAAATCATATTTTAAAATTGATTTAATGTAAATGCTAACGAATAGCCAGTTCGGCTTCCAGCATAACATGATTGTGATTTTTTTTTTTACATGTTCATTTTAGAAAATTTCTACAGCACTGGAGTTCAATGGACTTTCCATGCCCACTGCAAAGGATGCACTAAAACGTAAAACATCACAACATATTCCATGTGTGTTGATACACCAAACAGCACTTCAGACTCTGAACATGGTACTGGTGCTGGCCAAACCCTGATCCATTTCCTCTATCCTCTGGAGCGGGATTTATAAAAGTTTATTTTTTCCCCTGATGACCAGCTGTACTGGCTTAGGGATTCTGGGAGTTATAGGCCGAAAATTTAACTGTTTCAAGCTCTGCTCCGGAGCTGGATAGGACACACACAGAAACCCAGAAAGTTTGTTGTCTGGAAGGTCTGGTCTTAGTCTGACTTTTGGAACAGTCTCCTCTGCCTTTCAGTAATATCACACAGGACAATTATTTCTGAAAGGTGAAAGAACCCCCCCCCCCCCAAAGCAACCTTTGTTTTCTCATATTTTCCTCATGCCTTAAATGAGTGGGTCATTCTTCTTTCCCTGGAGCTGCTGGGAGAAAGGGCCTTCAAGGACAAAATGTTTACAAGTCTACACATTTTCCCGAAACAAGGCATGGTCAGTCAAAACTGCCAGCCCTCCCAGCGTTTTGTCCTATAATAAGTTCACCTTCCTTCTGCTTCTCTGTTTGTTGACTGGCAGTTTACTGATTTACTGAGCGCTCCCTTATTTTCTCTACACACTATTCCTGTCAAGAAAACAAATGTTTCTTAGAACTGGTTCCCTCTTCATTAAAGAGCTGAGAGCATGGGAATGAAACTGGGACTCCGTAACTTGTGCTGGGACCCAGGACATATCTAATACTGAAGTGTGCAAGAAAGGGCAGCAGAGAAGAGGAATCTGGCAAAGAGCTTTCTCAAGCAAGGAAGGTAGTTCCTCATCAAATCCCTAACATCTCAAGGGACAGGCCTTCTGTAAAAGACTCTCAGAGCACAGAGGAAGCATCCAGGAAGGTAATAACAAAGGCACTCAAAGACGGCTTCCAGGAGAACACCTGGACCAAGAAAATCATTCCTGCAGCTGGAAACAAAAGCATTTTTAGGGGCTTTTTGCACTGTAGATTCTCCTTTTGAATTGCAGGCTGTAGTCCATACAGTCTGCTGACACCTGACAACTTCTGTGTGGCAAAAACAGGAAATCCTGGGTGGCAGACTGGCTGCTATAGCCCGAATTCACTACAAACTAGTGTGTAAACTGCCTGAGCCACATTATCCCTCCTCTCTTCCAGTTCTACACCAGGATATAAGACGACATCTGGTGGCTCAGACGAAAGGCATTCTGTCTCCAAAGTAGCCAACCAGTTGTCCATATGCAAGAAATAAGTGTAATGTTTGTTTATTTCATTTTATTTCTACCCCACCTTTCTGGGGTGGTTCAGGGACCCACAGTGGCTAAAGCATCCTTCCTTTCATGCTCTCCAGTAACTTGTATTCACAGGCATGGTGGCTCTGGTACTGAAGGCAGTAAATAACTGGTTTGATCACCTGAATTCTTGGTGGCACACTAAAGAAAGGAAATGAAGCTGCAGTGATGCTCCTGGTGGATACATCTTTAGCAGCAAGCATCTAGTAGACTCAGGATATGTAAAGCAGATACGAGCAGTAGCCCAATTTGTGTTTGGAGTGAAGTATGATGATGGAGGAGGTAAGGATGGATAGAATGGCAGTAATCAAAAAACAAAAGTATTAGACACCGTGTAAAATGAAAAGCAGATGCTCCTTTGAAATAACTGATTATTCAATTCATCTGCATGAGAAGATGACCTTGGTAAGAGATGACTGTGCACAGCCACCTCCATCAGCGCACCCTATTCATATGGGGCCTTCACGGCCCATGCAGTGTGATACCTGGCAACTTGACAGTGACTTCAGTCCGACCAGAAACTTCCTCAGCCAGCTTATACCAGGCATGGTTGGGGTTGAGCAGCCATTCCTCCACATGACAGTAATAGCTGCCGCTGTCGCTGACCTGAGCTCTCTGGACTGTGAGGCTAAAGAGTCCCCCAGACAATGACCTTTCAAACTGCAGCCTTCCTTTCAGCCCCTCTTCCTCGGCATAGGTGCCGTACTCAAACACAGAGCTGTGGGTGGTCTTCAGAATGAGCTTCCCATCTGTGTCTGAGGGTTTGTGGACATACCACAAGACAGCAAAGTGAGAGTCTGGGCTGGTCTGAGACTTCACAGAGCAGTTCAGGGGGATGGGTCCATTCTCCACAAGGGTGATGCTCCGCTTTGACTTGCTGACCTGCAATTTTGTCACTGGAGGAAATGGAAAAAAGAAAGACAGTTAATGAAAAAAAGAGAGCTGCATTTCTTGAACATGGGAAGCAATTAGATTATTTTTATTCATTAGTTTGTTCATTCTGTCCTATATATGTAGTGCCTCTGAGCTTAGGACACACTTGTATTTATGGCAGTTGATCAGATTGAACATGCTACTCCTCTCTCATACCCATATTTATGTTGCATTTTACAATAAGTGAGTAATCAAAGCCTGTTTTTATCAGATAAATTTGCCTTTCAACTTTATTCAGTCTTTGATAAACGTGGGAATGCGTGAGCAAACAGAATCTGACTGACAGACCATTGCAGGATAACTGTCTATGCAAATGCAAGAGTACGTAATACCTTTTATTTTCTTTCCCCAATCCCACAGTGCAAAAAATCCAAACCTTTGCTACAGAGACAGTAAGAGGACCAGCCTCACAAGAAGAACTTACCATCTCTGCCACACATGTAACATCAATTTCTGGACTTTTTTTTTTTTTGCACCATCCATGAAGGGGTGTGCTTAGAGCTGAAGGAAGTGGATTTCATCCACGAAAGCTTGCTATTTGTTTTATTTTTAGTGGTCCAATAAAGGGTATCACCTACTCTTGCATTTACGTAATCTGAATTGCAAAGGATAATGAATAAAATTAGAAACCCCTGTATAATCCCCATCAAACAAAGAACTAGAGTACAACAAAGATTTTATAAACTACCTTCAATTACTACTTTCAAATGTAAAAAAATCCAAGAATACTTACTATAGCAACACAACAGGCAATATAATGAAGCTATAATCTCAATTACATACATACCTAAAGTGGCCTCTAGAGCAAGAGACACCTCAAAAATAAGGTCATGATTTTCTTCCTAATCACACTGTTGTTACGTGCCATCAAATCGCCTCTAACTTAGGGCAATACCATGAATGAGCGATCTCCAAAATGTTCTATCTTCAGCAGATGTTCAACTCTTGTAAACTCAAGCCTATGGCTTCCTTTAAAGCAGAGGTCCCCAACCCCCGGTCTGCGGCCTGGTGCAGGTCCCTGGCCTGAGCTGGACCAGGCCGCAGAGACAGACCTCCCGCCCCACCCCCGCACGCACTCACCCCGCAGAGCTGATTTGCTCATGCGCACGCACTGCAGTGCACCCGTGCGAGCGCCACACCGCCGTTTGCGCATGCACCCGAGCACCCGCACAAGCACCGCCGTTTGCGCATGCGCACAAGCGCCCGCACAAGCACCGTGCTGCCGTTTGCGCATGCACGTGCGAGAGAGTGCTCATTTGCGCATGCGCACGAGTGCGGGGAGTGCCCCGCCTTCCCCAGCCAGTCCGCGGGGTGAAAAAGGTTGGGGACCCCTGCTTTAAAGAATAAATCCATCTCATATCTGGTCTTCCTCTCTTCCTGCTGCCTTCAACTTTTCCCAGCATTTTTGGGTTTTTGCAGTGATTCTTGCCTTCTTATGATGTGCCCAAAGTAGGGCAGCTTCAGTTTCATCATTTCTGCCCTCAAAGAAAGTCCAGGTTTGATTAGATCTAAGACCTATTTGTTTGTCTTTCTGGGAATCCGTGGTATCTGTAAAGCTCTCCTCCAAAATCATATTTCAAATGAATCAATCTTCTTCCTGCCAGCTTTCTTCACTATCCAGCTTTCATGCCATACATAGTAATCAGGAATGCAATACAATCAATCATGTTGGTTGCTTGGGAAATTAGAGCAATGGTCCCAAAATTACTGTACTCCTTGGCATCTCCTTTCTTGGGGATTGGAATGTATATATTGTACATTGCCAGGTCTGTGAGTCATCGTTTTATTTTCCACATTTGTTAGCATATGCTTGTTCAGATTTTGACAGAGTCTGTGTCTTGAAATATTTCTACCATTATTCCATCTACCCCTGGTGATTTATTTCTTCCCAGTGCATTCAGAAAGTTTTCACTTCACTTTCTAGAACTGGAGATTCTTCATCAAAGGATTTTTCTTCAAAGGAATCTGTCATCCTTTTTATCTGTTGTGCACAGGTCTTCAGTATACGGTTTCCACCTTCTCTTTATTTTCTCCTGGTCAGACACTGTGCTTCCCGGTTTGTCTTTCAGCATTCCTAATTGAGGCTTCAATTTCCCTTCAATTACTTGGATCTTTTGGAAGAGATCCCTTGTTTTTCCACTTTTGTTGTCCTCTTTTATTTTTTTGCACTGCCCATTATAATAGTTCTCTTTGTCTCTATGTGGCAGTTGCAGAAAAGCTGTATCCAGGATTCTGATTGGAGATGAGCATGAGCCACAGTTTGGAATGGTTCGGCACAGTGCCTACACAGGCATTCTGTGGGTGCCACATGTTTCCCTCCCTTGCCTCCTCTGGGCGATTGCCCACTCATTGGCAGGAGCGTGCTTCCCTCCTCTACCTCCTTGGGCGATTGCTCACTCAGAAGAGGAGGCGGGTAAGGAAGCCTGTGCTGCTGCCAGTGAGTGGAAGATCACCCGGAGGAGGCAGAGGAGGGAAGTGCACTCCTGCTGGTGAGTAGGTGATCGCCTGAGGAGGCATGCTTGTCTAAAAGCTTTTAATTTCATCTACTTCACCTTCTGTAATTGGAGCATAGACTTGAATGATGGTTATGTTGATAGGTTTTCCTAGAAGTCTAATCAATATTATTCAGTCAGACCTTGCATTATAGCTGCTGCCTATGCCACATCTTGCCTCAGTATTAGAGCCACTCAATTTCTTCTGAGTTTGTCATTTCCAGAGTAGAACATTTTGTAGGTGTCTGAATGGAAATCTTCCATTCCAGTTCACTTTAATTCATGCTTCTCAGGTTCCATGTTCCAACTGTGTGTATTGTGCAGCACTGGACTTTCCTTTCACATCTGTGCATGTCAACCACTAAATGTCCTTTCAGCTTTAATGCATTCACATAATTAGTGACAGTATTATTCGTACTTGTTCTTTGCTCTTCCGCAGTAGTTTATTCAGTGTTTTTCAACTTGGGAGCCTCCTCTTCCAGTACTATTTCTTGTTTCATTTTGAACTGTCTCATTATAGAGTTTTCAAGGGCATAATGGTTCAGCAGTGGTTTACCATTGCCTTCTTCTGCACAGTACTAAAAAATAAGTTAGTTTGAGTATCACTGCTATTGTTCTATTCCCATCGCCACTAGAACTATCCATTATCTTTTGCTGATGTGGCCATTATTCCTGAAGAGAGTGGATGCACTTGTCTGTTGCCTCAGCTGTGAAACTTCCGCCTTGGGTGATCCTGCTCATAAAGAAATGTAGCCTCCTGACGGCATTGCTCTTGGCTTCTCTAACACACTCAAAACCCCTCACTATGTTAAGGTATGCACCCAAGAAGGGGCTTAATAGCAGTATCTCCTGAAATTTGAGTCCTGGAAGTTCATGATATTGTAACAAAAGAAATTGTAACAAAGCGTAAAATAGTATTTTACTTTTATTCACCAATACCTACTCGCTATCAACATCAACACAAACACAGTTTGTCATGAGAGTGTTTCTATTGATCTGTAACACACCCGGACACCCTATTCCCCATGAACCCACAAAACCCTTATTTGGTTAACCATTACTTGTCAGATTGTTTTAGAAGGAATAGACTGTTATACACAAAAGATTCCAAAGAAAATAGGCAGTTCTTGTGAACTATAGGACTTTGCTGTTCTAATAAAACATGCAAGGTTTATGCATCCAGGCAACACATTAAGAAGTTCCCCTGGAGCCTATACTGCCACTGGCTTTAATCAGTATGCTAATAAAGTCTAGATAGCTGTGCTATGCAATGACATGACATATAGAGGAAAAGAACTCTCATCTCTTCTCTCTGGGGAGCTTGTTTTAATAGGAAGGCTTAGGCTCATACTGCTGAGTGGATACTTTCCACCTTATTAATTTTAGGAGAATAACCTCAGCCACCAAGAGGGGGCAACCTGACCCAGTGCACCTTCCTGGCTGGTATCAAGGAGGAAAAGGTTATTTCATGTCTCTGTCAGTGCCCCAAGTCCTTGAGATGAAAAAGCAGTAAGGCAAGGGATCCGATTCACAGAATTTTTATTCCTCCCACTGCTGCACCCCTCCCCTAGCTAACAGTTTATTTTTAATTGGTGCTGGATTATTTTCTGGCACAGTTGCTAAGGAAACCTCAGTTGCTATGGAAACTGTATATGTTAAATGGACAGCCTATATCTGTTAATGAAGTACCACACACACACAATTCACACATGTGTACAACAAAACATACTATCTGTACTTACCGTTTCCCCGAAAATAAGCCCTAACCTGAAAATAAGCCCTAGTATGATATTTCAGGATGCTCGTAATATAAGCCCTACCCCAAAAATAAGCCCTAGTTAAGTGAAACCCCGCCCTCCACCATTGTGCAGCATTGTGTAGCAACCAGAAGATGACACGACTATAAAATAAAACATCCCCTGAAAATAAGCCCTAATGCGTTTTTTGGAGCAAAAATTAATATAAGACCCTGTCTTATTTTCGGGGAAACACGGTATTTTGCTGGAAATATCCTGCAATTGCACCTTGTGGCACAAAACAGTTTTTAACATTTAAAAATAATTTCCTGAACTATGGGTAATGTAAAACAAACTCTCTCTCTCTCTGTGTGTGTGTGTACACACATGTGCCATATACGGTTAACTTCTTTAAAACTCTATTGTTATCCTGAATTTCCAGGATGAAACAATTGAATTAAAAAAGGATATCATCTGTCCCAGTTTTATTTCTCCCAACATGTACGTATGTTATGCTAAGGCTGGAAAATGAGATAATTTTTTAATATCTGGCACTTTAATATAGCAGTCTTTTGCTTGGTGTGTCTGCATGTGCACAAATGTGCATCCTGGCAAAAGCAAGAACCTGCCAGTTCCTACCCGTACCTCAGGATCTGATGGCCAGTTGAAGCATTAGCTGTGCAACACCATAAGACTTAACACCGCAAAGCAAAGATGAAGTTTGCTTCAACTTCTAGCTGTTAAAGTTTTAGCCAGAGTAGAAGAAACCATAAAATCAACCTTGCGAATGAAGCAGGGTCCTTGCATGGCCTCTTCTAGCTTTGGAGAGTGCACTGGGGTGCTTGCATTGTCAGAGGACCACCAAACTTTTGGAGCTATTCCTGATTTAAAGAGTGATGGCCCATCATCTGTAAGGCTGTTTCCCTCCATCAACCTCAAAAGTGCCACCCAGCAGAGCTTGGCTCCCCCCGCCCCTATTCAGCTGGTGAATTCTGCGAGTTGTAGCCCAAAGTAGTAACTTTTCCAGGCTCTGTTACTCAATGGCTCTGCTTTTCTCTCTTCTACTCATAGAGCTACTAGCTCTATAATACTAAGGAACTCTTTATCGTACACAGCCATAAATCTTGGCCCATGTTAAATACTGCACAACAGGACTGAGCTAGCTGCACACATAGCTGTGCTCTATCTCTATTTGAGTCTTACAAGAATAAGAGCTTTCCAAAATAACAGCTCTTCCAATGTTTGAGGAGAAAACACCCATCCTTTAGCTGCAATTTGGGGGTTGCTGGAAGACAGAACGTATTCCAGTGATCAGGTAATATTTACCTTTCTCTCTGTGTGTGTGTGTGTCAAACTGTTACTCAATTTTGACACGGAGCAAATGTATTTGTCCCATATTTTCCTTTTATCCTTTTCCTCCCACCTTTCCCCATTTGTGTGTGTATGTGCGTGTCAAACTGTTACTCAGTTTTGACATGGAACAAATGTATTTGTCCCATATTTTCCTTTTTTTCCTTTTCCTCCCACCTTTCCCCATTTAATTTTGCCAAGAGGAGATGACAGACTGCAGAGTGATAGTCCTCGATAGCAAGGTGGCACTGGTGATAAATGTCTTCACCCATTCTGTGGCATTCTGTACCACAAGATGTTGTGATAGCCACATGATATAGAGATAAGGCTACTGGATTAATAGCTATTAACCATGATGAGTATAGATTAAAATACTCTGCTGAGATGCAGCATGCCTCTGAATGCCAGTTGCTGGGAAATGTGAGTGGAAGGGGGTATTCCTGTCAAAGGTTGAAATTTTAGATGAATAAAGTGTAAAAATGATTAAGCGGTTTATGAGAAATATAGCCCTGGAAATGGGGGTTGTGACTAGAGATGGGTGTATTCGTATATGAATATCCCCCCCACAGGTGCAGATAATGAGGGTCCGGCCCCCTGGGGCCAGACTGACCACTCATGATTCCGCTGCTGCCGTGAGCTCGGTGGAGCCTTCCTATCGCTCTGTTGCTCATGATAGATTAGCCAGTCCTGGCAGAAGGCGGGATGACAAGCCTCTCTGCCAGGTCGCAGAGTGGCTAATCCAGAGGTCCCCAACCTTTTTGGGTCCATGGACCGGTTGGGGGGTGGGTGGGCTCCGGGCGTGGGAGCACCCCCGTACTCACGGGTGGGCATGTCACGCTTGCGGGTGGGCATGACACGCCCACCCGCGAGCGCGACACGCCCCTCCGCAAGCACGACACGTGAAGATTGAACTTAAGTTGCAGGCAAATACTTAAGTCATGGTTCAAAACGTTAAAAAATTTGAGGAGCATAAAAGTATAATAAAAATACCAAGAAGAAGTTTTAAATTACTTTCTAACAGCTAGCTTTACCAGGCTGGCAAAATACATGTAAAGGCTATTGGCTCCATAAGACTAGCAAAGCACATTGTAATCCAGTAGGATCTTTAACCCTGGTAGAACCCATAGAAAAAGCATATGCTTCTCTACTAGAGTGAAGCCAACAGAAGAATACTTTAGCTGTGCTTCAATGGCAAAACCAGTGTTCTTGTTTACAAAAAATATTATTTTCTGCAGTACAGAATTTCCAGATTATATGCCACATTAGCCACCAACCAAGTGTGTTGATATCTGTTTTCCTAAATATACCAGAACAATGAGCAAAATACAAATATAGCAAAGCAGGCAGGAGTCAAAGAAGCAGTGGGCTTCATTACGAGAAACAGACAACAAACACAAACAAAGATATCCTGGATTTCCCTCCATAGATTCAAAATGGCAAATACAATGGTTCAGGTGAGAAAACTTCATATTTTTCATGTGTGTCTGGATATGCTAAAGGCTATAATCTATTGCTCAAAACTATAATGCTTAAAGCTATAACTTCTGGAAATGCAATCTTTATCTTAGGTGTACTGTCTGCTTTTTTGTACTCTCTGATTATGCTTCTTAAGGCTATAAGCTCCTGCATGTTTAGAAAGTAATTTAAAACTTCTTCTTGGTATTTTTATTGTACTTTTATGCTCCTCAAATTTTTAAACATTTTGAACCATGACTTAAGTATTTGCCTGCAACTTAAGTTCAATCTTCATGTATTTGTGCCAACAGCTTTTTTCATAGCTGTAAGAACAATGGATGATTTTTACACATTTTAAACAACTGTACTGGTAGCTTTTCTTAGCTGCAAGAATGGATTTCTGTTTAAGCTTTTAAACCTGCAATTTCCCATAAGTGACTGTATGACTGGATTGCCGTATAACTGAAGTAGGAGCACTTGTAACCTCCAGGTTACATGTTTTCAATAATTTTGGATAGGTGGAATCATACATTTCAGACATATGGGACATAAAAGCAATTAGATGAATAAAAATTGTAGAATTAGGCAAGCTGATGTTGTGGATGTGAATGTGTAGAGAGGGCCTTACTTCACCTTGAATGAAACAATGCTTTATTCTTATACTCTCAAGAGAAATGGGGCATTTAAACAACATAACTTATACCTTGGTACCCAGATAAACTTAATAGGATTGGCATTGTTATCTGATCTCACACTGAAATTAACCCTATAAGGGAAAAATGTCAGCTGTGGTGGACCCTCACAGACTCAAACTACCAAGGAGTGTTATAATATTATAGTGTTCTGAGGACTTTGTTTGAGTGTCATACATTTGACCTTGGCACTACTGAGCTTCCATCCTGCTTCGGGGTTTCCTGTAGGCAGCTGATTGGCTAGCATGGAATAGAATTCTGGACAAGTTAGGCATGGCTCCTCTTACGTTATTCTTACCTACCCCATTATATAACTGACATCAGCATATATTCTTAGACTCAAGGTAAATGGCAATCAGACTGTGTTCAATGTGGAAGTATTAGAACCAGCTAAAGGCTTGAATAAAATAAGGTGTTACAATGTAAGAAAAAGACACGGGCCTCAATGGCAGAGCACCTTTTCTTGCTGAAGGCACATCTATATTTGAAAGGCACCTGAACAATATATATGCCAAAAGTCATAGTTGTTTCTCTTTTCCATTTCATGGCTAGGTAGTAATCATGTAATGGGCATAGCCAGTGGCAATCTCACCTCTACAGATGCATATTAGGTATGGAGAAATGCACCAAACCAGTGGTTGCTGTTAATATCTTAATAAATCAAAGCTTCTTTGCCACACCTGCTCAAAGCATTAGAGAAGTACATAAAATACTATGGAAGACCATAATAATGCCTGTGTATTACTAAATCCAATCACTACATTATTGTTGGGGATTGTGGAGGAAGCAGGCAAAACAATTAAAATAAGATACTGCCAGGCTTGGCTAGGGAGATCACTACTATGGTACTGAAGCTGCTGAATCCTCCAAGCAGAGAAGTTGCTTCATCCTGTCAAGGTATAACAAGCCATAGCATGTTACACCTGGGATTTAAAATTAACCTCCAGCACAATTATTCTACCGATCATAGCTTCTTTAGCCTGAGGGCACAATGCAATCATGATCTCTCAGTACACAAAAAGAAGCAAACCCATCTGGTGACTGAAATGGCCTTATCATAAACAAGAATGGGAATTTGCCAAGGAGAAATGTAATCATGTAGTGGAATTTATCCATAGAGTTTCAGATTCCCCACTTTCCCATATCCCCATTAAGGCAGAAACATTGGGAAAGAATGTCAAACTCTAGTGGTCAGATCATATTTTAAGATATCTCCGGAAAGATCTGCAACTGTCAAAGGCTTTCTTTAACATTTGGGCTACACCATCAGTCATCAAAAGAGGACATGACAATATTTGGGGTAGTCATCAAGCATAGAACCCCCCCAAAAAAAACACTTAAAATAATATTACAGTGGTGCCTCCACTTACAAACGTCCCTACTTACGACCAATTCGACTTACGACCAGCTCCGGCCGCAAAATTTTGCTTCTACTTGCGACCGGAGCTTCCACTTACGAACAGAAAAAGGCAGGGAAAAAAGGCAGGAAATTCAAATTGCTAACTGTAGGTGGCAAAAGCTGCTTCTTTGTCTCTTTCGCCCTGATGGTTAGAGTGAGTGCGATCGAAGAGGGACTCCCTGGCTTCTGCTTCTCAGTGAGCGTGTGTGTGTTTGCAGGGAGGCTTGGGACTGCCTGTTAGGTAAGGCAACGTGCTGTTTTCTGCTTTTAAAAAACTGTTTTGTGTATTTTTGCAGCGTGGTTTTAGGCTGGGGGGGTTATGTTTCTGTGCTGTGATGGGTCTTGGGGGTTTGTTTTTTTCGGGTTCCCCCCCATTTCCGATGGGTCTTGGGGGGTTTGGTTGCTTTTTGGGTTTTTTTTCCCCATTTCTGATGGGTCCTGCATGCTTTCTTTGCTTTTTCCTTTGTTTTCTGTGCATTTCCGACCTTGTCCCTCTGTTCTCTGTGCATTTCCAATCTGCTCCGTTTGTTTTCTGTGCATTTGCAATGGGTCCTGCATGCTTCCCGTGCTTTTTCCTTTGTTTTCTGTGCATTTCCGACCTTGTCCCTCTGTTCTCTGTGTATTTCCAATCTGCTCTGTTTGTTTTCTGTGCATTTGCAATGGGTCTTGCACGCTTGATTGCTTTTCTTCCCCCCCCCCCCTTCGGCCGGAAGGGATTAATCGCGTTTCCAATGAGTCTTGCAGTGATTTTTTTTTTTTTTTGGTGATTTTTTTCTTTGGCTGGAACGGATTAATGGGGTTTCAATGCATTCCTATGGGAAATGGTGCTTCGACTTACGACCATTTCGACTTACGTCCATCTTCTGGAACAGATTATGGTCGTAACTGGAGGCACCACTGTATTTGAAAATATATCGTCTTGGCATTTGTACCCACAAAAACCTTAGAAGATATACAGTCACTGTTATTCTTCTAATAAAAATGCATAATGTCATGAATGATCTACTCAGGGGTCACCTAGCAAGTAGGAAAGATTTGAACTTTCATAGCCAAAGTTCAGAGTAATTCTTCCAGCCACCACAAACAAATGGTGCCATTTCACTTGCTTTTTGGATATTTTGGGGCAGTAGATCTCCCTTCTTCTTTATTCTCTGTTCTCCTATGCACAAACTTATCTTTAAAGCTTCAAATGAGTAGATATGTGCATTACATTTTAATTCATACATTCTATAACATGCATTAAGAAGAATCATACCTCTTTGTCCAAAGCACATCCTATATAAGAAAGCAAGAAAGACAATGTGACGATCACCCACGTCACTTATGCCATTCTTATTCATGAGCTGATTTGCATGAACCTATGAGAGGACTGGAGAGGCGGAGTCAGCAGCTACATGAGGCTTGGCAGGAGAAGGAGGAGTCAGATAGGGCTGGTTAGTCAGAGAGAGGGGGAATAGATACTGAGAGAGATAGAGCTGGTTAGGAAAATAGGTAGAGAAGGTGGTAATGATATAGCAAGAGAAAAGAAGTATGTACTGAGAGGACTGTTGATGATTTGCTTATGTATAATGTGTATCTGAAAAACTTCTGTTATTACTCAATCTGCTTCACTTCAATAAATAAGTTCTGTTTCTGTTCACAAGTCAAGTGTTCGGACAAACATCATTTATATTGTGGATTGAGGTAATCCACTGGTGGCAGCGAGAAGAAAACGCGACGTGAGCCTTTGAGGGAAAGACAAGCAGGGACTACAAGGGCAAATGCCACATAGTGCATGGTCTTTACTGGACACTACATTATTCCTGCCGGCCATGCAGCCAGCTAAGGTATCCTGAATGACCCAGGGCTCAAGAGTTACAAATGTCTGGATGGGTTGCCCAAGGGCAACTGTTCCTAATATAAAACATGGTGTTGCAGATATGCCTTCAACACCTGCCCGATCCCCCCCCATGGAAGTACAGGAATCAATAAGCCTCATAAAACTCTTGGATCTCCAGACCAAAGTTTCACACATGGAACAGCTTAGCAAAGGTTTGCTTTTGTGAGTGAGTTTTAAAAACATATTCTATGAAATCTCGTAAGACAAAAAGGAGGGCATTAACTACTATGAGCTCTCTCTCTTCGGGAGTGAAATGTAGATGCAGGCTGCTTTGCCCATAATTCAAATGAACAATATCATGTGTCTAGCTGAAGATGCTCCTGGCAAAATGTTCCATTTAGGAAAGAAGGAAGATTTGTTGAAGAACTATAAGGTAGTGGAGATGGGAGAGTGAGGAAGATGGTATGCTGATGTATAGACAAAGCAGTTCCCCAAACCAGCAGAGTCCCATGGGACACCACTCATCTGAGCCAAGGGGGAGTCAAAGGCTGCTTTGTCCCACTTTGAAGGCACACTTCCCCAGAGGCTAGCAATCTTCAAAGCCAATCTTCTTCTAGAGAAAACTTATGAAATATTACAAAGTCTCCCAGTGTTTGCCCTAGTTTTTATAGCCTCTGACAGAATCTGGCCTTTTTGATGTTCAAGAAGGAAGGGCAATCAGATGAGGAACAACAAGTAGAGATAGGTTCTTAAGGGCTGCAGGATAATCATGCACATGTATATGAATAAATATGCCCAAATACACATACAAACACTGCTATACCAGCTAATTTAGCTGTGGAGCTGCATGACCAAAACGTCACAGATTTTCCAGTTTGGGCTTGTAACATCTGAAATATATTTGGCAATACATAATAAAACATGGCCAAGGCTTCTATGGCCTTCTTAACACACTTTTTCAAACATATATACTCCATGCTCCTGAAGAAGTGGGCTATAATCCACGAAAGCATCTGTCAAGTGAAACCTGTCAGTTTTTATTATGCAATAAGACTCTTTGCAGTCACAGCGGTGGTGGTAGTACTACTTCAAGTACCAATATGACACATCTTTTGTTACAGTGCATACAGTTCCTTTCAGAGCTGTGCTTTACAGTCCCCAAACAATGGAGAAGAATTTTGGGACCGGTATTTCCACAAGATTCTCTGTCAAGGGACAGAGAAGGAAGTCTTTAAACAGGTTTTCTCATCAAAACAGATTATTCATACAGCTTCTAGGTCAGAGGCTCCATCTTACAAGGTAAGAAAGTTATCAATTGGCCTTGATGGTGTTGGAGACTTTCCACCTTGATACCACACAATGCATACGTAAATCCCTACAATGCAGCATTTTTGTGAACCTTGGAATGAATTAGCATGAGGGTGTTTGAATTTGATTTAGTTTTTCTCAACGGAAGTAAGTAAGTTGGCAGATGTAGCTGGCATAGATAGTGCTGCTTAGGAATTATTAAGTAGAAAAAACACGCAGGAGCCATATTAATGGCAGTTCCTTCTGCACAAGGATTATGGCAATGAACAAGGCAGCAAGAGGAGGTCACAGTGAGGTCAATTTATTCCCTTGGAGAATTAAAGACAAATAAAAATAATAATATAATTACAACGAAGGACAGAGACTCAAATTATGTGGCCAGCTCCCTAAGGTACAGGGTAGCCTGGCTCTTGCATGCCTTATTCTCTTGCACAGCAGAATAAAATTCCTACTCAAAACTGGATTAACAATGCTGGAAATTGCATTAGGCAACATGGGCGGCTGGATGGTGCAATAAGAGTATGAACAAGGGAAATAACATTAGGCTGTGCTACTATTATTAGTGCTGTTATTAACTTGTCACTTCACTCTAGTGTTCCAGTAACAATGAATTATTGCCTGAAAGCAAGCCAACATGATTGAATTATAGGGGAGGAGAAGGGACAACAGCTTCTTGGTAAGTATGACAATATTAACTATCCTAAGGATCTTACAACAACTCTCTGTTTTTTCCCCTCTTCCACTTGCCTCCCCCTTCAACATGTAAAAGCAAGCTACAGAAAACTTTCAGAGCAGAGTCTTCATCAAAGGACTTTCCAATCCATTCAATGTACTGCAAGCAACAGCAGCTGTATTTCCTATCCTACATACTTTGCTTGACAAACTATTGCCCCACTCTGATACACACTGACTAGCTGCAGATACCCAGTCTATTTAGTATATCAATATTTCACTTTCTAAGGTAAAATATGCCCAATTTACCCCATCAAATAACTGCTCTCACAAGACTCATTTCTGCGTTGATATCATATGTTATAAGGATATATCCCCTTACACTGCAGACAGGAAGATTCATTAACCAAGTTCAACTTTTGATGGAATCGTTTTTGCTGTTTAGCTTTTGATGGAATAGCTATCAAAGTTGTAATTAAGACTCTCATTACAGGCACTTCATCTGATTCTTGAATTCACTGCATCTCTCTCTACCATAGTATCACATCAATACGCACAGCATGAATTCAAGGGCTGATACCAGAAATGAGCCCATTTTTCGACTGAAGCAGTCAGCTGGCACCACTGTCCATTTCTTCCATAAGACAAGATCAGAAGGCAGGAACAAGGTTTCCTCAGAAACAGCCCCAAACTTCTTTGGAATCTCCTTCCTGAACAGATTAGGAAGGTTTCAGTACTTCTGTCTCTTCTGAAAGGCTGAAATGCCTTCACATTTCATCAAGCCTTTAAGTGAGGAATGCAAGTTCTGGATTTTACTTGCATTGATGGTAATCTCTCCCTCTCTGCACTTGTATAATACTGTAAGTCACTTTGAACTAATGGAAAAATGGCATACAAAGATTTTAATAAATGAAGGATATTTATTCCTGGTTGATCCCAAACCCCCATGCCGTGAGGAGAAGGAGGAGGCGCCGCCATCACCCATGCGGCGAGGGAGCAGGCCGGGTAGGTGGGGCTCATCAGCCTGGGAAGGCAGCCCATCTAGGAGAAGGAAAACTCTGATCCCAAACCCCCATGCCGTGAGGAGAAGGAGGAGGCGCCACCATCACCCATGCGGCGAGGGAGCAGGCCGGGTAGGTGGGGCTCATCAGCCTAGGAAGGCAGCCCATCTAGGAGAAGGAAAACTCCGATTCCAAACCTCCACTGCCTTGTGGCTATATCCACTGATGGAAAAGGCTTCAGGAGTCAACCTCGAGGCAAAATCCGGAGCCGGAGTCCCGGAGGCAGTTCGTGTCGTTCTGGCAACTCCTGCGACATTGCTGGAACCAGTTGTATTGGCTCTTGCCTTTCCATTGGACTATTTCAGTGATGTGGAGAGGGGGGATTTGCTGCTTGGTAACAGCCTATCCTCCATATTATTTTACCCAGGCTTCGTGCTCTGGAGAGGACACTCCAGCTTCACATACAGCATCGAAGTCCTCCATACAGAGCACGTTACCATAGTCTCTCGAGACTGAAGGATGCCTATGATGATGATGAAGAATACAACCGATCATATGAGCAAAAACTGTTAGCAACCAGCCACCTGAGCCACTGCAATGTATGTAACTTTTTAAAAAAATCACAATTTAATTCAAGCGTCAGCAAGCTATCATATGCTCATCAATTCATTTGAACTAGCAGGACATATTCATATGTAAGAGAACTTGTCCCACATAACATGCTTTACCTGTCATATACCTATTTTACTTAAGTTTTTCTTTTTACTTAAGTGCCTGGACCATTAATTTGTCTAATTTCAGGCCACTGAGATTGTATTGGAGTTCTGAAGCCGGCATACAGGTGGCATAACCATGGGAACATAAGAGGTCAATAGAGAGTGAGGTCAATCCAACCACCTGGCATCTGCTTACAGTATGTTTTTATTCACTACAATGAGTGCCGCTATCAATGGCCTTCAAAACAGAAAGTCAGTGCTTTGTGAGTGTTCATTTATCAAAACCTGTTCCATACAGCTAATGGAGGTACACTTGCTGCATGTAACAGCAAGGAAAGAGATGGCCTAATGTTCCGAGTTCAAATCTCAGCTGAATTTCACATTTTATAATAAGCCAGGTGATATCTTGCAAACCCCTCAGCAGCCGAGGGAAGGCTAACTATAAATACTAGTGATGCCACTTTTCTCAGAGGAAGGCAGCTCTAAAAATGTTAAACTGGAAGGTAAAAAAGAACACCCACAACTTTTCCTTTAAAAAAAGCTGGTTAAAAATGGAATCCTTCACAACATGTCAAAATTTGAAGCACACATAAATAAAAAGGCTATGGAAGAAGAAGAAGAATTCCAGTGCAAGATGCATCTACCGTCAAAAAACGTGTACGCCTCACTGATCGCTGGTGAATTAGAATATGGAGATGTGAAAAATGGAAAATAGAACTTGCGTCAAGGAGCAGTTTCAAAAGGGCAAAAATCACAAACCTAGCTCTTTCATCAATAGCTCATCAAAAAGCCTTCAAAATAAATGGTGCTGCCAGAAAACATTCAATTAAACTGTATTTGAAGAAGCCATCCTGTAAAGAAATGTACTTATTGACTCTGCAGATTGTTCATTAAGAGCCAAGATTTTTTTTTAAGAAAGGCTGTTTAAAAAGTAGATGCACACACAAACGTTTCAAAATTAGCTTTACACAAGTTCAAAAAAAGTGTATATCTCCCAACAGAGCTTCAAGCTGATGAAGGAAAGCAATGCTTTTCAAGTGATTGTGTGCTGAAGATCCAAGAAATGTCCAATAAGGTGGGAGCAAGAGCAACATCCATATGAATCAGGCAAACAAGTAAACCACTTAACAATAAGTTCATGATGCAATCCAAAATGTATTGTCTTGGAAACATATTCCATTTCCCTGTGTAAGTTCATGGTCCCCAGGCAGTAAGGAACCTCACACTAGCTTTGCATGCAGAAGATCCTGGTTTTACCTGGAGATGGCAGGGATTAAAAAAGGGACTTTCAACATGCAATGCATACGAAAGCTTTCTCTGAAACCTTGGAAGGGCTGCTGCCAATCAGTGTAGCCGATACTGAGCCAGGTGGGCCAATATTCTGACTAGGAATTTAGGCATTCTCCTCTGCTTTTCTATGATTCTATTTTATAAGCATTTTTATAAACAAAAATGTTCATTAGACTTAAAAGTCTTAAAGATTATCCATGGGAATATGTTTCTTGGAAATATATATGGCTGATCAATATAAAAAAAGTGAGGACAATCATCTCTGGGGGTGGGGGTTCTTGGTTTTTCCAAGAAAGATACCTCATATGTAATGAACTTTGACTTCTTCAGGGACCAGTTGCCTAGTCTCTCTGACACAAAATCATTTTGCCACTTGTCAGACTGGAAATAAATGTTCAGGAGATAAAGCAGGGCAAAATAAGAGGGCAACAAAATCAGAAGAAGAATATTAAACCAATCAATCGAGTGACATTAGGAAGGAAAAGCTTTTATTTTCACCTTCACGGGTGTGCTAGTGAGAGAAAGAACAACAACAACCTAGTTCTCCAGCATATGTACAAACAAAACAGATGCAGAAATCCTGTAGCTTCTATAACAGTAATGTATTTATTTCAGCACTAGCTTTCATGTATTACAAACCTCTACCTCACAATGAAATAGATCTGTTACATTTTCAAGGTGCCACAATACTTCTGTTTTTATGTGGCTTTGTTTTCGCTCTACATTCTGAAATGGGCTAACATGGCTATTGCTTTGAGAATTACTAATTTTTGACTAAACTGCACTGTACTTAACAGTCAACTTTGCAACTTAAGGCTTTGAGCTTATTATGATGCAGAACTCAATGGCAAGCCCTGCTGCAGTGAGTCTTTTCTGCTGGTTTAGCTGTAACTGGACCACCTTGCTCTGGGCAAGGTGTTTAAAAGTGAGAATCAAGCTCCTGACCTTAAATGCCTTTATCACACACAGGCAGTTTATATCCCTTAAACTCCTATTACTGAAGGATGCAGAGGACTGCCTTTATCCTTGTTTTTATCATGTATCTGAAGAGGCTGCTTTTGATCCCTGAAAGCCCACACTGAAACAAAATTGTTAGTCTTCAAAGCACCACAATATTTTGTCATTTTTTTCTTCTCTTTTCCCTCTCCCCCAACCTCTCCCCTTTGAATTTTGCCAATTTACGCTTGGGATTATTCTTCCCATATTCCTACTGCAACTCAACTGAAAAGCCTGCAAATGTTCAACTTGTATCAAAAGAGGGAAAACCCAGGAACAAATTAGTACTAGTGGGCAATGCGGCATGCACTGACCTAGCAAGAAAGGACCAAACTGTTATTTTCAAAGACAGATAAGAAGTTGCATCCTGGTAAGCTATCTTTCTCCCCACACACAGCCTGTCATCCAGAACAGTGCTTGTGAGGCTGAACTGCACCTTCTGCCATAGAAATATGAGGACCGGGATGTCCTGAGCCTATCCTTCTACCGATTTATCATATGTAAGATGGTAACTATCCTGATGCATTCTTTTGGGAGCAGAAATTTACAGCAATTTGAAGTGCTTGATATTCATGTATGTATTGGAATGTAAGGACCACCAAATTCTTTTTGGTGTATGCAAGGTAGTCCTTGCACTCCAATACATGTAGTGCTACTGACAACAGACCTGGGCAATAGGGTGAGGGCAGAAACCTCTTCTTGGGTCATAGCTTTTCTAGAGCATCCATACCTCAAATGGAGCATTTGCTAGTGCCAAGAAGTCGGCTTTCTAATGCTTCAGGGAAAGGAGGAAAAAGGGCCTGGTAAGGGATGAGCTGTGGGTGGGGATAACTGCAATTAACTTCTGTTCACTTGCTTCTGGCATTCAAAAGGGTGCACCAGGAGCAAGGAGGAGGAATTGCAGCATGATAGTTGTAGGGGGAGGGACATGAGGTGGGGGGAGTATTGTCACCATTTATTATAGCTCTCAGGTCCTTCCTCCTCAAGTAGTAGTCATGACCTTGTGGGAAATGTCTGGTATAGAGCTACCTGTTGGCCCAAAGCACTGCTACTTGTGCTCTACCTAGGCCTGGAAAGGTTGATGTGATCTCTGGAATCCTCTTGTCCTCCCTATGGTCTCTCTACAGGCAGTAGGCCCAGCCACCTGTGCCCTATTCTATCTTTCTTGGGCATGTCAGAGGAGATGGTAAGAAGTAAGAAGCCTAACTAAAACAAAAGTGGAAATTAGTGGACTATTGTAAGAATCCCAGCCAAGAGCCTCATTTAGCAAGCTCTGCTCACTATAGGATGATTAACCGAAAGAGTCCTCTTGCATTCTTCAGAGAGAAATGCATTCCCATCACCAGAAGCATCTTTTTTCACTCAGCTGATATGGAATTCCTGGTCTGAAGGACTGTACTTAATAGAATATTAGCAACAGTCATGACTTGTGGCTGTCTAAATTCTACAAGTGCACTTGGACTTGGGATAGATGTATGAACAATCCCTTCAACTAGGAGGATATTTTGGTTCCATCTGACTCTACAATTCTCTCAAATGATAAAATTCATATTACTTCCTCTCCCCCAACCAGAGCTGTCTTTTGATGAGCCAAAATGGATAACATTCTTCTCCAGAGATGGAATTCTAACGACAAACAAAAAGGGGACAACAACTCAAAAACACAACAACTCTAATACAACTCTATCAAGCACAGTGTTTCTCAAGCACTAAGTATTCCCTTCTTTAATGTCTTTTCTCCTCCTTTGATGTGCCAGACCCTTTGTGAATAAAGCAGAACACTTATGCATATCATTATGGGTAGTATCTGACCTTGTACTTGCAAAGAGGAAAAGTGCTCTTAGGCAGCAGTGTACCATACAAGGGCATTGGCAGTCTGGGCAGGGCTAAGAAAGTAGAGAGCAGAACAAATCTGCGGTGGCCTAGCAATGAAATACATTAGGAGATGGCTGTGCATTTTAACCCCTTGACTGCTCTACCATAAGATAGCTGCTAGGCAACTTTCCCTCAGAAGCAGCAAAGCAAGATTCTTCCAGAAGAACATGGTAGCAATTCTATCTTTTTTAAAAAATATATTTTTTGTAGACTGTCTTCAGTATCCTTCAAAGATGAGAAACAGGTAACTTTATATAATTTTTATTTAAGAGATTTCTAAGGAAAAATAAACAAAAATGAATGCCATAAAAATTTAATTTGCACACAGTTTTTAATCAAAGAAATATCTTGAATCAGCTGTCAAGCAAAGGATCTGGGACACAGAACTTCAAGAACATTTAGGTTCACTGGACAAATTCAGTGTTGTAAAAAACGCCTTCATACTTCACACCTATATGACCAGTATAACACCACCTAAATCTAGAAGAGCTTTTACCTTAGCCAGATTTAATGTGTTCCCTTCTAATCTCCTGGAAGGGAGATTTCAAGGCATACCTTGATCTGATCGTTTATATCCTTGAGATGGTGAAGTAGAAACAGTGGGACATGTCCTCTTATACTGTCATTTCTATCGAGACCTCCGCAAGGATCTTCTCTCCCCTATTTTTCAAAAATTTCTGGGGAGAGCCAACGAATTTTATATTATTTTACTGCTCTCTGATAAGGTTTCTTACATTACTAGTAAAGCGGCCAAATACTGCACTGCCACAACAGCTTGCCACAGTCTCCTGAGCACATAAGGTCTTCGAGTGCCCCCATCCTTGTTAGAGCTGTTTTGTTTAACTTACTTTCTAGGAGAGTTGTGCTGGCATACTGATGGTTATATGTGTCTCCTAATCTCATCCTATATCATGTGACTGCTGTGATGTTTTAAAAGCTTTTCTATCCTTCAATGATGCTGGCTAACTCAGAACATCTTTTTAACTTTAATGTAGTAAAAGAGCCAGAGGGTGCATTTATGGTGTCATGTCATGTCTTGACCAATGTCTCTGATATTATGTGATTTTATCTAAATAATGTATTTTTATCTTCCTGGTCACTGACCGTATCATCATCATCATCACAAGTATTAGAAAAGAGAAAAATGGGTTGGCTTTTTGTTATCATCACTATAGTCACACATATGGGTTCTGTACCTGTGCAAATACCATTTCAGATCTTTCTAGAATTAGGCGAATATCCTGCCTTCCTGCATCTCTTTTAGATTGCCACAGCAGCGACTTGGTCCCACTTTGGGGGAAAATATGTGATATCAATCAATCAATCAATCAATCAATCAATCAATCGCCTTGCTCTAAGATGGCTCTTTCTTTGTCTTTGCTGTGACGAGAAACTCTTTCCCATCAACAGCTATCTGATGAGTCTTAGTAAATCTTTCCAGTGTTTCACTAAACAAACCCCAAGGATCAAACATTACTCAAAGCAGTCTTGCAGGAGCAACAGATCACAAAGCTGAGGCCTCCACAATAACCAGGTGCTGCCCTGGCTCAAGCCTGTTTCTGCCAGCTGGCCTCCTCATGACCAATTGTCCCAGCCTTTGCTCATATTGATGCTGACCTTTCAGTGACTATCAGTGGTGTTGTCAGAACTGCATCGAATGTAGGAGCAAGCATGATTTAGGAGCTGTTTGAGGCATGACAAAGGCATCTAAAAAAAAGTTGTAGGTCCCATCACTGTAGTTGGTTGCTCTTTATATATATATTCACATCAAGTTAGTTGGAATGCAGTTTATAACAACTTAACACCCCATGACAATGATTATTGAGATACAGCAGGATACTGAATTATGCACCTTTAGATAATGACCCCCAGTGCAGGTAAGCTCCTGACTCACTGAGGTTCTTAAATTAATAGGCCCATGAGTTGAGCTAGCTGGGAAAATCAAAGTGTTCTCTGAGCCAGACATCCAAAGACAGACCACTACTGAGCAGCTGCCCTTCTCTAATCCATAGCATCTATTCTGCTCTTTATTAAAGTTCCACTCAATTTGCCTGTTCCCTGGCCCATGGTGTTCAGAGCCACCTTTTATTAACTGAACTGTCTTTATATTAACTACACATTCCTGGCACAGAAGCTGA
Organism: Intellagama lesueurii; assembly: GCA_037013535.1. Classification (NCBI taxonomy): domain Eukaryota; kingdom Metazoa; phylum Chordata; class Lepidosauria; order Squamata; family Agamidae; genus Intellagama; species Intellagama lesueurii. The sequence goes on along the minus strand of JBAJHW010000003.1, from coordinate 47,373,823 downwards.
TTTTAGTGATAGGTTTAGCATTGCCATTAGATGCTTTTTAATTTTATTTGGCTTCCTATGCTGGCTTCCTATTTCCCCCCTCATATTTATATCTAAAAGGCTTTTACAGGTTTGCCAGCATGTGATGATCCAATTAGAAGTGTTACATATCTATACTGACCTTAAATTTTGATACTAACAGGGCCTTGTGCCATTTTTGCTAAAGTACTTCCAGAAATACTCAAGCTTTATAATTTGTAGCAATAGGAAAAATCATAACTAATGGCATGGTGTGAGAGATGAAGAAACAGCATTTCCATGTTTTAAATCCACACTTGAAAAACTCTAGTTTTGTCTACGACTTTGCAGTCAGTTTTCTAACCTACAAAAATACTTTTTAATCCTTAGCTACCTACCAGAATGTGACAGTGTTCACTGAGTTTGCAAGAAGGCATGAGATCCTTGGATAGAAGTATGGAAATTTCAGCAAGTCTAAAATGTGGCAGCCAGACTGATTTATGGGACTAGCTCATTCAATTATATATCCCCAGTCCTGGAGCACGTTCACTGGCTCCCTGTTAGTTCCCATGCTCAACTGAAAGTGCTGGTTATGACCTGTAACGCTCTTAATGGATTGGGATCCCAATATTGTTGAAACTTCTCTCTCAGAAATCAGCTATGCATTTCAGCTCCTCCTCTCAGTCCATGATGCTAAAAGTGGCCACACTGAGGGAGGCCAAAAAGGTGACAAGGAATTGGGCCTCTTTTATGGTGACCCCCAGTCTCTGGAATAATTTACCAACTAAGATATGCCTGGCTCCTTCCCTCTTTATGTTCAGGAAATTGATGAAAACAGAATTCTTCAAAGCTGCCCTCAACAACTGATTCTCCAGGATGCTATTAATTTTAATGTTGATTCTATTTTTTTAAAATGAATTTTAGACCCACATCGTTAGATCACTATATTGTTGAATGTATTTTGTTATGTGGGTTTTAGAGTAGTGCTTGCACTAATGGAGTGGTATATAAATTAATTAATTAAACAAAGAAACATACAACTAAATAAATAATACAGGTAGAAAACAAAGGTTACTGACTGTTGTAAGTGGCACATTCCTGATTTGCATGTATATGTAGCCCACCTCTATCCATGGTGCTGTTTTCCAAATCTTAATGCAGCTCAGGTTTGAAAACTTAAGTGCACTAACACAGATGAAGTCTGTGGCAATTTAATACCAGCACAAATCATCCAAAACAATTCCTTGCCAGGGATCATACATAAAGATCTTTGCTCAATAGCCTACCATGCAGCCATCTGTCACATGCTCTGTCCCTGATGTGGGTCTGCTGTCCTTGTCTGAGCCCTTCAGACGTGTTTGCCTTATCATGTGGCACTGATTACATCTTGAAATGTCTTACAAAAGGATGAGGTAATCAACAGCAAGCAGCGGAAAAGAAAGAAGCTTCATTGGAAGAACCTGTTTTTACAGGTTCTTCCAAAGTCTTGTGTATGTCTTATCCTGACTTCTTATTGGGGCCAGGCTACATTGCCTACCAAACATTGTTCTTTCTTATATTTGCTTATTTTAAATATTTATAAAGGAGGAATACTTTTAAGTTGCCAGTTTTGATATGACTCATTCCCATAATGAAAACTGCAAAATTCCATCGCACGGAGTTAGCCATGAGAGCTAAGCTTATATACCAGACAGTTCTAACTGAAATGCCTTAAGGTTTGGTTTCTTTTGCTTTCTTCTGGCTATAGGCAGTGTTTTTACTTAAACATAATACTAAACTATAATTTAGTTTCAAAATGAGACTAATCACCTTCTCTGCCTCAGCTGGGATATCAGAATGTTTCATTCCTTTTTTATAACCAGCTGCAGTTTATTGTTATATCAGAAACTAGCCAAACTATAGTTAAGAAATCTGGTTTTCAGCACAGTGGCAACTCTGGTCTCCAGTTCCACAACAGTTCAAGACAGTACAACCCATAGTGAGGGATGATGGAACTGAGGTCCTGAAACATCTGGAGGACCACATCTGTCCACTCTCATTTCAAAAAACAACCAGGAACCTAGAAATGATGCATTAATTTCACATTAAACGGGAAGACAATCCAACAGATACACCTAAAGAATAATGTTTAATATTATTAGCATAACAGGTAACATATTTAATATTTCAACATTACTTTCAATTTTTTTTCTGATTCAACAAGTACTTGTAGCACATTCTAAGGACAACTACTTCTTGGTAATTTCTTCAGTGTAGATTAGCAATTAATCCTCTTAAATCTTGCTAGTTTAAACACCAACAAACTGGGTTGGCAGCAAACATTTCACAAGTGTTATGAACCATGTTTTAGAGATTTCTTAGCACTTCAGCCGCAGTCAGACAAGGGTTTCAACCATTACACAACACTCACTGAGTCATCAGCATCAAGAGAAGATGCATGTTTCTCTGTCTAGTATGTGAGCCACCAGAGTAAGGAAAAGATAAATGAAATATGCTTCTTCCTTGAATTGCACGGATCTGAGCAGCATGGTTTTGGTTATACTTGGTTTTTTTAAATAAATACATACATACATACATACTGTTAAATAGCCTGAGAAATGTGGTTCTTGGGCTTACCTAGAGCCCTGTTGCTGGCAGTGCTGCAGCCCCTGTCTGATGGTGGCAGCTCAGCTGGCCCCTTCTCCTGTCATGGTGGTACCACATGATGGCTGGGAAGGGTGCTGGGGCATGCCAGGAGGCTGATGCAGGTTGGTGGAGAGGAACATGTGTGTGAATCACCTGTTTATGCTTTGTAGTTACATTTAGGAGGGCCAAAGAGTCATATATGGCTTTTGAACTACACGTGGGTCTGAGATTGCATAACACCAGCACTGCTGAAAGGAGAAGCGTAGTTCTAAGATACACATTTCAGATGCACCATGGAACCCTGAAGTTGCCAATAGAGTTATAAACCAAGAGTATAACTTGATCTCTGTCAAATAGTTCATCTTAGCAGCATACACACTGTTTTACCAATAGCTATGCTCTCTTTTCCGCTCTCTCTGTCACACAAACAGAAACATATGGCTGCCTTATGAAAAAGAGAAAAGACATCACCAATGAAACTATTCTTCTCCACTAATAATCTAAGTGAGAATGAAACAAATGTTGCCTTACTTTTGTGACATTATTGTGACGTTTGCCCTAGTGGCCCCTGCTTGTTTTTCCCTCACAATGGCTCACGTTGTGTTTTCCTCTCGCTGCCACCAGTGGATTACCTCAATCCACAATATAAATGATGTTTGTCAGAACACTTGACTTGTGAACAGAAACAGAACTTATTTATTGAAGTGAAGCAGATTGAATAATAACAGAAGTTATCTATCTATCTATCTATCTATCTATCTATCTATCTATCTATCTATCTATCTATCTATCTATCTATCTATCTATCTGCCTCTCATCCCAATCTCTGACTCCTCCTTCTCCCGCCAAGCCTCATGTAGCTGCTGACTCCGCCTCTCCAGCCCTCTCATACGTTCATGCAAATCAGCTCATGAATATGAATGACATGAGTGTCGTGGGCGGTCGCCACATTCCTCCCCCCCCTAAGAAAAAGGTTGTTTCATGAGGGAAAACCTTACAGTTTACCCTTATGAACAACGGAACATACAGGGAAAATCAGAAACAAAACACTGACAATCAGACTACTATGCTTACCAGTTATGTCCTAAATCATATACCATATTTCAACATATAACACATTATATTATCATATACTTACATATACCTTATACTAGTTTTCTCTTTCTTACTATGTTTACTAGACCAAACCTATTACTTTAAACATTTAAAACAATCAATGCAATTATAAACATTTGCACTACTCACATTAATACACCTCTTAGTTCATCAGCATTCAACGAGACATTGCATTTTAATTGCATTTCATAACTAGTGCACAAACAGAATATTCAATACAATACACTCTTTTATCCACCCATTAGTCATTTGGCCTTCAAGACCAGACGTCAGCAACCATATTCTGAGTCCTTTTTATGCTGTGGATCTCAAAGTCAAAGTCTTGCAGGTTCACTGTCCATCTTGCAAGCTTACTGTTAGTGGATTTCATAGTTTGTAGCCACACCAGAGGGAAAGGGTCAGTGCAAAGGATGAATTTCCTTCCCCAAATATAGGGCTTCAGCTTTTGCAGCGTCCATGCAATCGATAGGCACGCCCTCTTGATGGCAGACAAATGTCTCTCACCAGGTCGAAATCTCCTGCTGATCAGAGTCACTGGGTATAGATTCCCTCTGTCATCTGCTTGGAACAGCACGGCTCCCAGACCCACGCTTGACAGATCGGTGTACACGATGAACTCCTGGTCTAAGTCCGGTGCAACAATGACAGATCTTGAAGTCTGTGCTCTCTTTTGATGATTGACAGTCATTGGGCACTCTGATGTCCACTGGATGTCCTCGGCTCGCCTCTTCTGGGTTAAGCTTGTTCTCTTACTGAATAGTGGCTTAATTTTCTCAGCTGTGGGAAGGTTAGGCGGTTTCTTCCACTCCTCCAGCACAGCTATGACTTTGTTCTTCCTAAAAACTTTATTGCTTTTGCCTTCACTCTCACCCATAATCTTGCCCACAGGTACTTTTGTTGCGAAGTTCTCCATATGTGGGGGACCACTATCATGGGTCACCTCCAAATTCACCGGCATGTTTCTTTTAAGTGTAATCTCAAACACTTGGTTTATTTTAGATGCATTGAGATTTTCATCATGTGGTTCTATATCTTTAATATTTGGTTTCTTAGGTAGGGGTTTGCATTGCAAGGTTTTAAGGGCTTTTGCAGCTGCAGAGCGACTAGACTCCTCAGCCCTTCAGTTCTGCTGCAAGAAATCCACACCATGCCAACAGCAATTCACTCCCCTCTATGGGTCTCAGCCTCACCACTTTGTGCTCAGGAGAGAATGCTCTTTCCTGGGCCGCATACAAGCCTTTCTCCTTTCCATGAGTACCCCCCCAAGCTTGGCTCTGTTACTTCTAAGGACTTGTCCCTATATTTTACAGGGACAATTAGGTGTTTGAGATGTCCATCTGCACTCCTATGAGGTGTTAATAAAACTTCCCTATATAACAGGTGTTTATCAACTATGAACCTCTCTGGGTGTTCAGGAGATAACGGGAAGAGAGATTCTTTGGCTTTCTCTAAACACGGAATCAGGGTGGTATCTTCCTTCTGTTCTAAAATACAGTGGTGCCTCGACTTACAAACTTAATTGGTTCCGGAATTCTGGTCGTAACTCGAAATGGTCGTAAGTTGAAGCACCATTTCCCATAGGAAGGCATTGAAATGCAATTAATCCGTTGCAGCCGAAGATAAAAATGACCAAAAAAAAAAATCACTGCAAGACCCATCGGAAACGCGATTAATCCCTTCCAGCCGAAGGGGGGGGGGGGGAGAAAAGCAAATGAAGCGTGCAAGACCCATCGGAAATGCAAAGAAAGCAAAGCAAAAAGCAAGCGAAGCGTGCAAGACCCATCGGAACTGCAAAGAAAGCAAAGCAAAAAGCAAGCGAAGCGTGCAAGACCCATCGGAACTGCAAAGAAAGCAAAGCAAAAAGCAAGTGAAGCATGCAAGACCCATCGGAAATGCAAAGAAAGCAAAGCAAAAAGCAAGCGAAGCGTGCAAGACCCATCAGAAATGCAAAGAAAGCAAAGCAAAAAGCAAACGAACCCCCCAAGACCCATCGGAAATGGAGGAAAATAAACCCAAAAAGCAAGCAACCCCCCCAAGACCCATCAGAAATGGGGGGGGAACCCAAAAAGCAAGCAAACCCCCCAAGACCCATCGGAAATAGGGGGGAAAACCCAAAAAGCATACAACCCCCCCCAAGACCCATCAGAAATGGGGGGAAACCCCCAAAAGCAAACAAACCCCCCAAGACCCATCGGAAATGGGGGGAAAAACCCCAAAAAGCAAGCAAACCCTCCAAGACCCATCGGAAATGGGGGGGGGAACCAAAAAACAAACAAACCCCCCAAGACCCATCACAGCACAGAAACATAACCCCCCCAGCCCAAAACCACGCTGCAAAACCCACCCAGAACAGTTTTTTAAAAGCAGAAAGCAGCACCTTACCTTACCAGGCAGTCCGAAACCTCCTCCAATCGCACTCACTCTAACCGTTGGGGTGAAAGAGCTACAAAGAAGCAGCCTCTTCGCCTACCAACGGTTAGCAATTTGAATTCCCCGCCTTTTTTCCCTGCCTTTCTGTGTACGTAACTGGAAGCTCCGGCCGCAAGTCGAAGCAAAATTTTGCGGCCGGAGCTGGTCGTAACTCGAAATGGTCGTAAGTCAGGACGTTAGTAAGTCGAGGCACCACTGTAAAGGAAGTATTATTAGAATTTTTCGATATGACCACCTCAGCCATTTCTACTATCTCAGGGTTTTCCTCTAAACTGGGACATCGTTCAGGATTTTCAGGGGTCAGTGAAATTTCTTTAACTTGTGCAAAGCATTCATTTAAGGTAGGGTCTTCCTTTTGTTCTTTGATGAAAGATAAGAGTCTTAGGGTTTCTCAGAATAACCAGATCAGCTGTCTCTCTCAATTCTCTTATTTCAGGAAGATTTCCATCATTTCCCTCAGTGGCTTCAATTTGCCTTCCCTGAGAGCGAGTTGTCACAAAAATACTCTGCACATGCTCAGCTAAATCCAGACCTATTAAACACGGGGCATGAATTTGATCGGTTATGGCCACCTTCCAAACTCCTGACCATCCCTTATATCTCATTGGTATTTTTGCCATGGGCAACACCACTAGTTCAGAACCAATCCCTTTAATAGAAATATTTTCATGGTCTAACATATTTTCCTTAGGGACTATATCAGGGTGACATACTGTAACTTGTGAACAAGAATCTTTGAGTGCTATATACTTATTATTATCAACATAAATAGCATCACCTGAGCTGCATAGAAGATTCTGATTACATTCTATCAGAAAGCACTGAGCAACCCTGGCCTCAGGGACATCTTGGCTCTCTGACCCTTCTGTTACTTGTGTTGCTATGGCAACAGCTCCACGGCTAGCTTCAACTGCCACATTAGTTTTTTATTATGCTGTACACAAAACACCTTCTTAGGGGGACTGGAATCTCCACCTTTATGCTGATTACAATCCCTAGTCTTTTGAGTCTCACACTGAGTCCAAAAATGACCTTTCTCCCCACACGTATAACACCGTTTACTGGCCTTGGGTTCAAAACAAAGCGCCTTATTAACGTTTCCCTCAGGACTATTAGGTTTCAGATGACTGTGCTCTGGAGATGAGGGCCTGTCTCCAAAATGGCTTCCAGTATCTTGGGTACTTCTGAGGTAATCTCTACTGGGTGGGGGGTCCTCTCCTCCTGTCGTCCCACACTTTTCTACCAATTTTTATCTCAGAAAATCAAGGATCTCTAATCTCACTAATGGAATCAGCAAATTCAGATGCCTGTAATACATTTTTAGGATTTTTGTTCTTGACCAAATAACGCAATTCTCCTGGAAACACTGAATAAAATTGTTCTAAACCAACTACATTTTTCATTTGGTCTAGAGAAGTGACATTTTCACGTTCCATCCATTTGTCCAAACATTGAATCAATTTAGCCCCCACTTGGGCATAAGATTCTTCAGGCTTTTTGGTAAGGGAACGAAATTTTCTTCTAAGGTGTTCTGCATTTATGCTACTATTTTTCTATATGCCTCAAAATCTCTAGCTTGCTCCAGAGGCATCTGAGAATAAAGCTCAGCTAAATCTCCACTTATTTGTGATCTCAAAACTATCATCCTTTCATCATCCTTAATCTCAAAGTCCCAACATGCTCTCTCAAATGATATCAGGAAAGATTCAGGGCAATCTCCTTTCCTATATTGGGGAAATTTCTTTAGATCGATTTTTGAGAGATTTCCCTCACTAGAGTTGTTGTTATTATTATTGTTATTTTGAGCAGCTAATTCTAATTTTTTCATCTGTATTTGAAATTCAATTTTCTGTCTTTTTCTCTAATTTCCAGTTCCTTGAGCTCTAGCTCCTTAGCTTTCTCTTCAGCTCTGGCTTTTTCTCTAATTTCCAGTTCCTTGAGCTCTAGCTCCTTAGCTTTCTCTTCAGCTCTGGCTTTTTCTCTAATTTCTAATTCCATGGCTTTTTCTCCGAGTCTATACTCCTGTTCTAGTTTCCATTCCTCCAGATCTACGGAGCTTTGAATAATTTCCCTTGAGGGTTCCCCAGGTATTTGAGGGTCTCCATTTCCATTCCCATTCCCCTCAACCTCTTGAGGATCAATTTCCTCCATTACTGGCTTTTTAGTTCTTTTGGGTGGCATAAGTATGTACTTCCTTGATAAGAGGGACTGATTTCTATTGCTGAGTTAGTCAGGCCTCTTTTTAAAACACTTTTACTTCTGTTTTCTTTTTCCAGTATTTTTCTGGGGTACTATGTAGCTCTCACTCGGCAGCTAATGATGGCTACACTTTCTCTGGCATCACACAGGCCACTATTTTTCTTGGTCTGAGACAATCTTCTTGCCTCCAGACACAAAAAAATTCTGTACTTAACTACTTCTTCACTTCAGGCTTTTCAAAACTTCCTCAGATTTATTCAGACCTAAGGCTTCTACTCCATCCGCACCTGTCCTTTCCATCAGACCAGATCTTCTGAGTTAGCCTCCTTGTTCTATAAATCCTGAGGTAAATATTTTATTTTGAGTAGGTACTTTTCCCCTTCAAGGACTTCCTCAGATCTAGATTTAGAAGCCCCGCCACTAAGTCTTCCCTGAGACTCTAGCAGGTCACCCACTTCTTCACCTTAGATCCAAAACTTCCTTCTACTTAGAAATACCTCACTCTCAAAATATTCACTTTCCCACACTGGATTATTTCGTATCCCGCCGCTGGACACCAATTGTGACGTTTGACCTAGTGGCCCCTACTTGTTTTTCCCTCACAAAGGCTCACGTCACGTTTTCTTCTCGCTACCACCAGTGGATTACTTCAATCCACAATATAAATGATGTTTGTCAGAACACTTGACTTGTGAACAGAAACAGAACTTATTTATTGAAGTGAAGCAGATTGAATAATAACAGAAGTTTCTCAGATACACATTATACATAAGCAATTCATCAACAGTTCTCAGTACATACTTCTTTTCTCTTGCTATATCATTACCACCTTCTCTACCTATTTTCCTAACCAGCTCTCTCTCTCTCAGTATCTGTTCCCTCTCTCTCTGACTAACCAGCTCTATCTCTATCTATCTATCTCTATCTGCCTCTCATCCCAATCTCTATCTGACTCCTCCTTCTCCCGCCAAGCCTCATGTAGCTGCTGACTCCGCCTCTCCAGCCCTCTCATAGGTTCATGCAAATCAGCCCATGAATATGAATGACATGAGTGCAGTGGGCGGTCGCCACAGTTATAAATATTCACATTATTTTATGAAGATATAAATATTAATACTGCATCTCAAAATCAACACAAGGCAAACATGGATTGCACCTTTTTAGCACTTCAAATAAAAAACCTCTGTAAATGTGAACAATCTAAGTGATGGAATAATTTCATGCCCAAGAAAGAACAAGATTTCAGGCTGATGGCCCTCTACTAGTCTCTTGGAAGTATTAGGTACTTACCAGGCCTCAAGACTCTGATTTCCAACAGATTAGAGGTTCTGTCTGCCAGCCGTGTCCAGCTGCTGTTATAGTTCTTCCTCCAGAGCTCTGCCACACATTGGTACTTGCCTGCCTCTGTATCACTTGCCCTGCTGATGCTCAGGCGCACATTGTTGCTGGACTCAGACTTCTCAATAGCTGTTCGGGTACGGAACCCAATGTACTTGTCTCCCCATTGAACACCTCCATCCCGGGTAAAAGTAACTAGATCATGAAATTCAGTGCTGCCAGCAGGCTGAAAACGCCATGTCACAGACACGGGAACCCATGATGGGTAATGTGGCTTGATGATGCATTGTAAATCAAATGATTCATTATAGGTCACTCCAGGGGTGCGGGAGATGGCTGTAACAGCGAAACCAGCATCTACATACACAAAAGACCAAACAGACACAGAAAGCAGACATGTTAACTCATGCACTTAGAATAAGGTAGTTTCCAAACTTCTGGTCACACAATGTTGTACCACTGTCCCCCCCCCCCCCCCTTAGATAGTGAATGCACATATGCAATGGGAATGGCCAAAACGATCTTTCTCCTAAACTCCACAGAAACAAGCCTGCCCCTGAAGGGCACGCTAAGAACAGGTGATATTAAAAGCTCACTGACAAAATTCAAGGTCTCTGGCAGAATTTCGGGTTTGACAGATCAGGAGGCAAACATAGTTTTAAAACTTCAGCTCTGTCTTCTTGCTTTTGCCCATAGCTTAAAAATAAGATGCTTGAAGATTATAAGATCAAATTTCAGTGTAGCAGTGCTCACTATATCTCAGTTAACCGCTTGTGACAATGGCAGAGTACATTTGTGCAATTCTGTTTAGCATGGACAATTGCAACTTTCCTGAGTTACTTTGATTTGCCAATAGTTATTCATTCTGTAGTCACATCCCCTTTAGTCTACTACTGCAATGTAATACATGTGGGGTTACCCTAGCTAAAGAACATTTATAAGCAAACATTTATTACCAAACCAAAATGTAGCAGCTAAGATTAAACTGTGTACTGAGATCACATTACTGACTGAAAGTGCTTCTCTGATGGGAAGAAGGGCAGCTCACAGTGGAGGATGCCTTAAGTGAGAATTATGGGGTTCAAGTGGAAGATGGGCTGCCAAGCTACTGTTTGTGAACAAATTTGGCACAGACTCTGAGGGTTGTTGAGGAACTGAAAATATGGGCATGTCTTCTGATGCTTTTATGATGACTAAGATTAATATACTCCTGACGTCTCCTGCCTTATTGTAATGGTGCTGCTTTGATAAACTTTTTACTTTTACTGGTTTAAACTATAATATTTTTACATTGATATGCTAATGATTTGGATTAGTTAGTGATGTATTTGATAGCTAAATGTGGGTATCTTTTAGGCAACTTATTTATTTTAAAAATCTATTAAAATACTTAGGAAATTTTTAATTATAATGCCTTTGTTATCTCACTGACAAAGTTTACAATTTCATGAAATACACTAATGAATGTGTTTGTGTTTGTCTCATCTATCTATTAATTTATTTAAGTTTCTTGCTAACTGCTGTGTGCATGATTTAGAAAAGTAGCATAAAAATAAAAATGATTGTGAGACAGGTGTAATGTACACTAGCACTATATGGAGAGCTTTATAAGTGTTACTTTAGAGAAGGAAGCCATTCTCCTGTTAGGCAGTCCCTTCTCATTAATGAGAGCTCACTGGCAGAAAAATTTGAGACAAATTATTCCATTTTTTCCAGAGCACCTACTTACTATGAAGTATGCTACATTTTGCTCCCAACCAATCTTCTTTGGGTTGTTACTTGTAAAAGTGCCTTATGACTTCGGAAATAATTGCACCACAGACATACACTCTACGTTGCTGCTAACCAATTCCCTCCTCCCCAACCACAGTGCAAACTGACATGGCAACACATGTATATGGAGTCCATGAACCCCAGGATTTAGCTCTTGGGACCATGCAATAAACTTGTACATGCCATAAAAATAATAGATTTGTTCTCCAAGCTACAATACACACTATAAAGCTACTCAGAACAATTTCTTGTTCTGCCTTTCTATGTGCTCGCAGCAAGATGACAGTTCCATTTGTCTGGCTACACACAACGATGTTAAGGTAGCAGCCTCCAGATCTTTGCTGCTGCCCAGGACTGTTATCTCCTGAACTGAAAGCAGGAAGATATTAATTAACAACGCCACGCAGTTGGGACATTAATTGCAACAAGCAGATTAGTTTTTGCCTGTCAGGCTTGCCCCAGAGCTGCTACAGAAACCTCTGCACACTTACAGCAAGGGGCTCAGGGCTTCTAATCATCAAAGGACGTCACCAATGGCAGAGCTCCGGCCATGTAATTACAGCAAAAAACAGGTCAATCTTTGGGATTAAAGCCTTTTCGAAATGTGTTTAATGATTATCCAAGAGAAAGGAAGAGACCCAGGGAAGGCAAAGAGGCTGCATTCTCCCTCTCTCACTAGGCTGCAAGTGGAATCTCTGCATGATGTGGCCTTCGACCTACTGAGCAAATGAACCTTTAGGCACTGGTCAGGGCAGAGAGGTCAGACGCAAATACTTGACACTAGAGTGTGGAAGATGCTTTTGTTTTGATACTGAGGACTATGAACAGAGGTCTCCCCAGGCAGCACTGAACTTGGAGAATGCATGCCTGAACTACTAATTATCCTTGCATGTACAACACAAACAGACCTGTAGTCAGGGACTGGGAGTTAATTTTGTAGCATCTCAAATGCAGAGTTTGGAAAACCTATGGCAGGGTTTGCTGGAGAATTCTGGAACTTGTAGTCCAAACGAGTAACTTTTCCACATTCTAGTCATATAAATCAATGAACTGTGACTGCCCAAAAGATATCTAGAAAAGAGACTTTTGCCCAAAGATGGACAAAGGGGTGCCCCCCCTCACAGAGCAAACTGCTCTTACAACCCTGTGAATTTCCAGAAGAAACAGGACAGTTTCCCTGGGGAACTATCTGGCAGAACTGCATATGTGAATGAAGATGCAGAATTTCTGATTTTAGTTTCCATATATATTATCTTCTTCCTGCAAGCTGGTCAGGCAGACATACATAAAAATTACCAGATAGTCTTCCATAAAGACCACCCATAGGATTAGAACTGCTTAGATTCTGCATTGTGATTGCATAATTATGTTTTCATACCACGATGACTTCTTATATCTCAATCAGATCTAGATACAGGTGAATTCTACAGGGCTTACCCCCCGCAACCCTTTAGCAATAATTAACTCCTTGTATCTATTGCCTGCTCCCAAAACCCCTTTACTGAAAATTCCTGAACTCTGTATCATACTGCCTTCCTCCACTCCAGCTGCCCTTCTGCAGCCCACAGATAAATCATTTGTGCACGTTTCACAACATTTGATTTTTATTTTCTCCGTCAACACCTTCCTTTCTGAATTAAATGAGAAATTAGTTCAATAGGCCCTCGAAACCATAATTTGTTAGCATCCCAGCTGATTTTGCAATTTTTACACATTGGGGACCAGGCATCAAAGCTCTGTGGTCTAGGTCTCTGGCTGTCGAGCCAGAGGTTGTTGCGTTTGATTCCCCAATATGCCTCCTTGACAGGGGCTGGCCTCAATCCATAGGATCCACTCCAGCTCTGTAGTTCTAAGATGATTGTGATGATTGCCATCATCCTATCTCAGATGGCAGGCTGAGATCTCAAGCAGTAAGATCATTAGCTGCTTTCTAGCGGCTCTAGAGGCCAGGAAAATTTAAAAGCAGTTTCCTTTCCTATCTGTAGACCACTTTGGGTGAGGTGTCAATGGTAATTACAATTAATGGCTTACAACAATGGGGGTGGGAAGACACTGACACTTGCCACTGCTGACCATATTTTCTTGACTCTTTATATTCTCAGCCATAGTTTAGAAATTTCACTTTTTCAGGCAACAATTCTCAGACTTACCTACCTCAAAAACATTTCTCAGCTTTATTCCCAAGACACTTGTTTTGGAAACCCATATTTGTCAAGGTAGGAGTAATGCAAGGAGCACCCTAAGCACTCATCAGGAAGAAGTCGTGGGAATGGGCTGGTGGCCGATCAGAGAGCCCCAACTTCTCTCACACACTGCTTTTTCCTCTGCAGATGCACTCGAGGTCATTTCCCCTCAGCCAGCTTCAGAGTTTAGCTGGGGTGAGTGCAAAAAGCTTAACATGGTAAGGAGGGCTAGGCGCATACTGGAACAGAAGCAAGCAGGGTGGGTGAGGTACTTCTATCTACCTTCACATGTACAAGAAAACATGAGCCAGAAAGCTATGCCTACCCAAGAAGATTAATTTTGCTTTGGAAGACATAGAAGCAGTAGCCAGAATTCTGCTGGTGACTTAAGTGTGTGTAAGTTAAGTTGCATAACACACTGCAATGAATTGCCACTAACTAACAAGGTGCTGGTTGTGCTACGATGTGTGTGCCCAACTGCTCAACAGGTATGTATCTAGGAATGTGACCGGTCCTCATTACTTAGCAGTTAGCAGCAATTTGCCATTGTGAGTTATACAATTTAACTTATGAAGACAAACAGGATTTGGGCCTGTGGGCTGAATCCAGTCTAGGTTTGATGCACTTAAGGTCACACTGCAATCCATGTGGGAAATTAGTGAATTTGAAGAGCTGGTTTCATCAGTGGAATACAACTGCACATCTTCACAAAGAAAACTCTGTCCAAATCATTTCTAATAAACTTGTATTTGTGGCTGCCTCACAGAAAAGGAATAACAGACCAGGAAGGGCCATCAATTGCTTGTTTTCTAGAGCAAAAATGCTTCTGTTGCTTTCCCAGGCATGTCAGGCAAGACATGGCTGTGCATATGCCTGAAGAACCATGGTCAAACTCCTGCTGAGTTCTTGCACTGGAGGAACACAACTGGTGTAAATCTTGGCGGCAACTTTTGCAAGTTAAAAAGTTAGCATAGGCCTTTGCTGTTGTGCACCAAGTCACAGCAAATGCCTACTTTACTTTCTTAACTTGAGGCAGTCCAGGGATAAGATTTATGCCAGTGTAAAACTAATAGGATTTTGACCCATGAATTGTAATACTGCTTGTCTCACAGCTGGTTAGCTAAAACATCTCTTTCACCTATTTTGGGGATAATTAAGTTGCAAGATATTTATTTCTTTTGTCATAAAGGGAAGAGATATAAACAAACCCAGGACGGATGGTAAAATAAGGTAATGTGATTTTTCTGGACCTCAGAAAAAGTTCCTTGTTTTAGTTTAGAAGATGAAATGGCTTGTACAAAACCAGAAGCAGTTCAAGTGCCATCTCTCCAGCAGTGAAATAACTAATCATCACAGTACTAGGCAGAACTGACACTGCATCTGTTGTTATGGAATATCAATTGAGAGGCAGAAAAGATCAAAACACATTCAGTGACCATTATGAGCATGGCTATCAGCACAATGGAAGAAAATAGCTTTCATCTCTGTTTTTGGTTGTTAATGTTTCAATATGCACTACAGGTTGAACAAATCCATAAAAATGGTTTGAGGCAGTTAGGGAAATGCTAAATTCAATCCAGATGAACTGTTATGCAAAATGCTAAACTTTCCATTTGAAGTTTTGTGTCTTAAAAGATCAAACCAGACAACGGTCATCAGTCATTTCTGAATGCATCAAGCAGATAACTACTCTAGACTCCCATTAGCAGCTATGAAATGGTAACTGCAATATAATAACCAGGGATGGGGGCTCAAGTCATGGGACTCGCTTTCAAGTTGGACTTAAGTCACACTGGTGGCTCAACTCAGTTCCCCCCCACCCCAATGACTCAGGCTCAACTTGCGACTTGGAACCCACCCACCCCTCCCTTTTTTCTGGGGGGAAAAGCTAATTTTTAATAGGGACTCAGACTCAGGACTTGGTACCAAAGACTCAGACTTGGTACTTGGTACCAAAGACTCAGACTTCGTACTTGGACCCAAAGACTTGCCAACATCTCTGAAAATAGCCAACAAATCAATCATTTTCAACTACTGCTACCTGGTATTGAATCAAAAGACAATTAAAAGGCAGTAAGGTATTAAAAAAACTGAACATGGTCCAATTTAGGACTCTTAAGAATTTCTCAGTGAGAAAGGGGTTGTTTTTGTGGTGTGGCACAGGTCCTACATTCACTAACATTACCTAAATGTGCACACTCACCCAATGCAGTGATGGATACTGCTGAGCCATTATGTCGCTCTCCGATCATCTGCCACTCTCCATCCAACCTACGGGTCCACTCTGTAATCCGACACTCATAATGGCCCTCATCTGCCTTCAGGCTGTTGAAGATCTCTAATGTGAATGACCCAGGCCGTATCTGTTCCATTTGTATCCCACCATAGCTACTGCGTTCAGCGTAAGCAGGGCCTGGGTGAAGGGTGCCATCACGGTCTAGGTGCACAATGTCACTGCGACGGTTCTGCTTGTCCACAAGTTGCCAAGTCACGGAAAGTCGGTTTTGAGGTCTAAACCCTGTGCGGACACTGCAACCAAATCGAAGGCTCTCCCCTTCTAAAACACTGGTAGAATTGTTGGACACCTCCACTGAAATATTGGTCTCTGTGGTAAAAGGAGTCAACACGTGATTACAGGTGAGGATTTTTTTGGGAGGCGGCAATTCATACAAACCTCCTGTTGGTTACTCTTTTTCACATAAAAGTTCCCAACACACTTAATATGGGGTATGTGGAAAAATATAATATGTGATCTCCTAGTAAACAAGTATACTTCGCTAAAGTGATTCCCATTATTGAACCAGCTCCAGAAAACACGACTGAAATAGCAGAAAAAAGCCTGCCAAGTGCATCTCTGTATCCTTGGATAACATACTGTATTATGCTACACACACCAATTATACACATGGAAATGTTCAGGAGGGAACATATGGGGGGAAAGTGGTGAATTGCGATGGATATTACTTATGATATTATTTATTTATTCATACACAGATCACCTTCATGGTAAAATATAACAGGGCAGTAGACAAGATAAATCAGTACAGTAAGAACAATGAAATGACCATAAAATACTTGAAATTCAACAAAGCCAGAAATAAGAATCAATGCACAGGGATATTCACTTAATATTTTTTACTAACCAGAAGAATACTTGACTGTTATACCTCATCACACACAGCCATTCATAGAGAATTCTCTCCTCTGATTCAGAAATCAGATGTTTGAACTATTTTTGTATCTTCTATACTGTTAATCAGAATGTGCTGAAGGACACCCCCCTCCAGAAATTCTTAAAACTTCTCTGGCTTCTAGTTACAATTCAAAATGCTGGTGATTACTAAACTTTCATGTCCTGAAGCATCACTGATGGGATGTGAACATTATCTGAAATGGATTTTTTTGAAAGACCTTATTTTTCTAAAATAGTTCTACTTTTTAATTTGATAAATAATAATTTAAAAGGCAAATAAGCAAGTTAAATCAGAACATTGATTAGGACAGCAGAAAATTATCCAGCTCAAAAGATCTGATTCTCTCAGGCCTTTCTAAATGTTATTTTATTGCTGTGATGTTTTAATCTGTTTCTTTTTAAAAAAAACATTCTATTTATTCTTACTGTTTGAAAATGTCCAGGGAGAGTCATATTTACATACATGTTCCTAGAAGTAAATTTAAAAGATACAATTGATCAACTTGCCATTTATTTATTTATTTAGTGATTGACTGATTGATTGATTGATTGGCTTAATAGTAGATGTCATTTTCTTCAGCAGAGAAGACTGAGATTTTACATAATATTCTTCCTTCAATTACTATTCTGCTCAGTCAATATGTATTTTATGCTATTTCAGAAACTACTTATCATTTGTCTTACTTTTTTTTAAGTTAACCAGTTAAAAGAGCAAGCGAAAGCATAGAGGTTTGACTCATAAAAATCCAAGCCTCCACTTCATTCGTATATATGTATATATGAAGAATGTGTGTGTGTATACACAGTATATAATGTACAGAGAGAGAGAAAGAGAGAGAGTGAGGACCTCAACAGATGGGAAACTTTGACATCTGAGCGTACAGCCTGGAGGCAGGCGGTGCATCATGGCCTCTCCCATTTTGAAGAGACACTTGTCCAGCAGGCCGAGGCAAAGAGGCCGTCCCGAAACCAGCAAAACCAGGGAGCTGGACAGGGGACAGATTGTATTTGTCTTCAGTGTGGAAGGGATTGTCACTCTTGTATTGGCCTTCTCAGCCACACTAGACGCTGTTCCAAGACCTCTATTCAGAGCACGTTACCATAGTCTCTCGAGACTGAAGGATGCCTAATCTAATCTAAAAGCACACATTCTTCTTATCCAAAGTAGTGGAGCTTTTCAGCCTGTGTACAAGACAAGGGAACTTTTTGTCCTTCCAGTTTTTTGGAGAATTCAAATCCCAGATGCCCCAAACAAGGGAATATGGGAGTTCCGATTCAAAATCGTTGCAGGTCAAAAGGTTCCCAACTCCTGCCCCAATGACTTCTCCCTTCCTTAGTTCTCCAGTCATGTAAAATGTAGAGCGGATATCTTGCTGAAGATTCGCACCATTGGAGAGTCAAAAAGGGTGGCAACAGGAATCTGCTTGAAATTGCCCAGCAGCTGCTTCTTCACTGTGAAGCAGGTCTATGCAGGTTCAATTTCCAACACAGAAGGGAGGAAAGATGTCCTAACGTCCTTCCTCTCCCTCCAGGAATTCCACTGAATGTGAAGAGTGAGGTGGAAGAGGTAGTCACTTAGCTAAGTGAAAATCTATGCTTCACTTTTCCACCTGTTGCCTCTCTACTAGTAATCATGCCCTCTCATCTCCTATGCAACAGAGGATCTCCATACCTGATAGGTATGTGTATCTGCTGCAGGTGAATCCTCAGCTCTTCATAAATCTAACCTATAGGCAACAAAGAGGGAGGGACTATAGGGGTGCAATATCTCTAGCTTCCACTGAAGGAATGATTTTTCTAGGTACTTTTGGAAGGGGCAGTGAACCAAGCCTGGTATCAGGAATTATTTAGTGCTTTACCCTGCACTAACCAAGGATGAAAATGTGGGTAAGAGTAGAGTTAGTGCCTATGTAGCCGTTGTGTGATCTTTATTACAAACCAGATTCATCCCTTGTGACTTAATTCTTGATATTTACTCTTCCTTTTGTCTACATCTGCATTGAGCGTTAGTTATTAGGTAAGATTTTCCTCCACTGCACCTCCCACCTCAGTCAGGCTATAGAATTATTTGATTCAGCTTATTTGGGAGTATATGTATGGAACTAGTCTGGCTTTGTGTCTGTTTATCTGTCATGTGTGGCATGCATGCTGTGTGAGTGTTGCATGCACATAGGCGCGCACACTCATACATAGTGGTACAGCGTGTACCAACCAAGTGTTACATTCACAACATATTCTTTTATATATTTTTACATTTGTCACCCATCTATCCATCAGGATGATGAAATCACTTGTGGGGGAAAAACTTGCACTGCTTCTAAGGCATTTTCTGGATAGAGCACTGACAGCAGTGAGTTCTCCCTCTTCACAGTCAGATGGCACTTACTGTACACCCCTCAACTACTTATCTAAGATACAGCAGGTTTCATCCTTTCTGAAAGGGCTACATACTAAATCTCCAAATTTCATCCAGTTTGAAAACCAGAATACTCCACTCAACTGCTCTCAGCTTTTTGGATATAGTGCCACATTACTCTCATAAATCTGAGATTTCCCAGCAAATGTAGTTAAACCCAGCTTCTCCCACAAACCCACGTAATCCAAAGAACAAGCAAGATGGCTGCTTACTCAGGGGCAGGACTGTGATTGGTGTGTTCTTTGGTCTCTTGCTCTCTCCATCAATAAATTCACCAGTTGTTGTTTTCAAGCGCTCTGTCACTCGGCAGTTGTATTTCCCACTATCCTCCAAGCGAAGTCGATAGATTTTTAAGATATAGACACTGTCACTTTCTTTTGCCACTTTCAGCTGTCCCAGAGCCTCCCGCTGGGCAAACTCATTATTAAGGACTGGCACAGCATTAGCCCCAAAGGTGGCAATCAGGGAACTGTTGAAGGCCCACGAGATGGAGAAGTATCTCTTTGCAACATTCTGTACCTCCAAAATGCATCTGAACTCCACTGGTTCACCCACTGTGTAAGTCCGCTTCTCTGTCTCTAGTCGGACGTTGATATCCATATCTAAAAAAGAACACAACACAAACACGTACATGCACTCAAAATGAAACCATGTCACAGCACTGAATGCACAAGAAAAAACAAATGAAAGCTTGGACAAGGAGACCTTGCTTGTTCATATACACATATAGACAATTTCCCCTCCCACTGGAGTCTATCTGCCTCTACCCGAACTATGTCTCTAGCTCATCTACATTGTACACAGGGCATAACTGTCAGAAACAGGTTAATTTGGCACTTGCTTATTACACATACAATCTTTTTCTCAAGAAAGGAAGAGGCCGGAACACTGTTTCAATACTAGATACACCCTGTCATGTTGAAAGATCATACCATTTGCCTTACACATTTTGGTTCAATATTTTGAAGTGTGTACCAAACTAGTAACATTTTTTTTAATAAGCTATGCACTCAATTCCAGAGGCCTTGACTTGGCACATAAATAAAGTGTCCAATATTATTTCACCCACTGAGAGAATGAAAAAACAGGAGATAAGTGTTATGTTTATGTTGCTGACTTTAAAGATCATTAAATCCTACCAAAACTAGAGTCAGTACTGACTGACAAACCAAAAGAAGAACATTACCATTCCAAATAAATAAATAAATAAAAATAAAAATTTAAAAAAATGCACAACATACAACAACAACACAGAGTGACACTTAGTGAGACATTCAAAAGAGCATTGCAAGTTTGATTTTATATTAAGGAAAAACAGAGCATTATACATTCAGAACACATAAATACTAATCTGTAAGAAAGGAATCAAAATAAGCATTTTATTTACTAGAAAATTTCCCTCCTGCCACCACCGCACAGATGTCCTAACTTGCTGCCAGGGGAAGGTGACACATACCAATGTGTCCAACATATATATAAGGCATCCCTTCAAAACATGTAGTTGTTCTTCATCTTAGCAGGAAGGTTGTGAGCTACATTTATGCTAAATGTGCAGAGGAAAAAAACCAGAATTTTTAGATATGCTGATTGTGCCTTGAACAAAAAATTATTCCACCTATCCAAGACAAGATTCATACTCATCAGATTTTATACATTTGTATTGCCAAATAACTTAGTTCTGCTAGATTTTTCCCAAAAGAGATAATTTGCTTTTCAAACAGCAACCAAAAGTTTTCTGGGAAAACTGCAGGTAACTATTTTAGTGACACTACATATTTATGCTGCAGCAATGCAACTCATGTCTCCTATAAATACACCCATGAGTTTTTAACAAGATATATTTCTGCTCTTTTGCCTTCAATACAAATTTCACACAGACTTCAAAACATTTTACAGAGTATCAGGAGCCTAAAATGTCTAGGTTGCCTTCCTGAGTTTGGTGTCCTCCAGATATGCTGAACTACAAGTTCCATCTCCCTAAGGGAGTTGGGTACATCTGGCTGGGTATGATAGGACTTGCAAACCAACACATCTGAAGCCACCAGGCTGGGTGAGGCTTATGTAGGTCATGTCCATTCAAGCCATCATTAATCACGTGAAGACTTCAGCTCCATCAAAAATGTAAAACCACGTCTTTGCTACTGACACTAACACTACATAACAGCTCTACAAAAGGTGCTGAGAGGCTTTTAACAACATTTAGGAACAAAAATAATGTACAAGCAGGGTGTCTCATTATGAATGCCTTTCAAAGTATGTTTCAGATAAAAACTTGAGGTCTAAAATAATGGGAAAGAGAAAGCCAGTGGCACACGAAAACGAGATAACAAAAAGACAAGGGGAGGCAGATGAATGAAAGGAAGGAACTAAAAGAAAGCATGGAAAACTGAGACAAAAGGGAATTGGTAGAAACAGGGCTGTAGAAATTGACAGTGCTGACAGAGTACGTCTTGCCCCCAAAGTAAGTAACAAGTACCTATACTTTAATGGCCAACATTAAAGCTGCTTATAAAGGGTTGGGGATTTGGTAGAAGATTTATAGGGGTTATAGACCAATTATATTCAGATAATACTTCAGAAGTAATAGTTAATGATGGTTTAACAGAGCGGATCTTTCTAGGCCGAGGTACAAGACAAGGCTGTCCACTTTCACCAATATTGTTTTGTATGGTTATAGAATTGTTAGCTAATGCAATAAGAAATGATGAATTAATTAAAGGATTAGGAAAAAATGATACAATTAAGATTAATTTATTTGCTGATGACTCATTATTGACCATTAAAAACCCATTAGAAAGTATGGATAATATTAAAAATCATTTAGAAAAATTTGGGGAAATAACAGGATTAACTATTAACTGGCAAAAAACACAAATAATGATGTTTAATTATAATAAACATGAACAAGAAACGTTTGTAAATAAATATGGTTTTAAAATATGTAATTATATTAAATATTTAGGTATAAATATAGTCAAAGTGACTCAAAAATTAAAGGAGCAAATTTTTAATAAATTAAAAAGTGATATTAAAGATAAATTGCAGGAGTATTCTAAATTGAAACTATCGTGGTTTGGAAGAATCGCCATGATCAAAATGAAAATATTACCAAAAATTACTTATTTATTCAGGATGCTCCCAATACAATTAGAAGAAGAAGATTTTAAGTATTGGCAGGGATTAATTAATGGATTTTGTAATCAAGGTAAAAAATCTAGAATAAATAAAAGATATTGGTATAAGGCTCAAAAAAATGGAGGTTTAGGTATTCCTAATATAAAAAATTATTATATAGCGAATCAGTTAAGATTTATTGGAGATATTATATACAACAAAGGAAGGTTAATTTGGTGGGATATGGAATCCTCAGAAATAAATGGGAATGTTGAAAAATATTTGTTTAATGTAGTAAAAAGAAATACAATAAATCAGGTAAACAACTCTTTTTTAAGAAACATGTTAAATGTCTGGAACAGATATAAAAAGAAGTTATGTCCCTTTACTTCACCACTAAAATTAGTGACCGAAATAGAAAATTTCCCAGCAAACGTGAAGGGTTTAGCTGATTTGTTCAAGGATAACAAAGTTGCCAGATTGAAGGATTGGATAATTAAAATGAGATCGAAGGATCAGATTATAGTTAAACTTCAAACTAATAAATTATCATGGTATAATTATATCCAATTAGATAGTTGGACAAATGAATGGCTGAAAACTAATGGCAAATGTAGAGAATGTACTAAGTACGAACAATTTCTATCATCACATGAAGACATGCAGAAAGATGCTTTGACGAAGGGAGTAGTAAGTAGAATTTATAGCCTAATTTTGGAACAAGAGGAAAAAGAGACAGAAACAGAAGGTTTGAAATCAATTTGGGAAAATGATTTAAAGACAGAAATTAAAACAGAGGATTGGATAAAAATTTGGAGGATGAGAGTTTTAAGATTAATGTCGATAAGAATAAAGGAAATTGAATATAATAAATTCAGACTATTCTAAGGCTTGTTGGAAATGTGATGAAGAAATTGGCACGTATTATCATATGTGGTGGGAGTGTAAATGGATTCAGAAATTTTGGAAACTGATTTTTAAGGAAATATGTGATATATTTGGAAAAGATTGAATTTAATTCTAAAATTGCTTTGTTGTCAATTTTTGATAAGATAGAACTTGATTATTGTTCAAAGGACTTGATTTCCAATTTATGACAAGTGCTAGAATATTAATAGCTAGATTCTGGAAAGATAAAAATGATATTAAATTAGATGATTGGTATAATGAAGTATGGGACATTGCATTAAATGATAAATTGACTACTGAACTTAAGATGAAAAGAGGGGAAATAAGTTTAAATATTTTTTATGCTATTTGGGGTAGATTTGTTGAATCTGTATTAGTGAAAGGAAAGGGGAAAGCCTCTAAACAACAATCAATACAATTTTGGAAAGTAAGTTCATATTAAAAGTATTGTTTCAAGGGGTCCCGTGGGTATGGGGTGCACGGTGGTTTAGAATGTATAGTAAGTATTTTGTATTTTTGTATTTGTTTCTGTTTTGAAAATTTAAAAAATAATTTAAAAAATAAAGGAAAAAAAACAAGTACCTATACTGAAAATCTACCCAACACATAATTAAATGTGGACAGGTTACTCCTTTAATAAGTTTTTAGGACTCTGACGTACACAGAACCCTTACTGGCAATACAGCAGTAAACAAATGGATTTTTTTACTCTAGCTTAAGGACACATGAGTTGATGCAATCCCATAATAAATGCAACTTAGAGGCCTGGCAAGTGGGACAGTTGTTATTCCACTATTTATTTCTCTTTTTCTGGCATGCTAACAGGCTAATTCTCTTCCCAATAGTTGTTCAAACAGCTTCCTAACATAGCAGAAAGAGTCATCATATGCACAGATCTTTGTGGAGTAAAGGTAACTCAGATATCCATCGCACATGACCTAACTTTGTAAACTCTACAAATACTTATGTTCTGAGATAATGGTGAATCTTGTAATGGAGAAAGTGATATTGGCACATCAAACCTTTAGCTTATTTTATGCTTCAACTGTTTACAGGTAAAAATGCTTAAAAGTGGTTGTAAGGCTCCATTCACATTCCCTGGAGTAATAGCACACTCAAAAGCCTATGCAGGCAGAAACTGACACTTAGGAATATCCAAGTTTTGGTCAATGAAATACATCCCAATACATGAATCTTTCCCACAGAATGTAGCACATAGAACTTTTAAGCAGAACACCTTCTCCTAAAAAAAGACAGAGCCGAAGAGATATTAAAGGCTATGGATGAGATAAAAATAACTGGAAACACTAACCAGTTCCTTCCACATAGACCATGGTGCCCTCTGAGCGCTTGCGGGTCATTGCATACCAAGTACCATCAGGGTCCTGAATCCACTCAGCTGCTTCACAGTAAAACTCGCCCTCATCTGAAGATTGCAGATTGTAGATTGTAAGCTTGGACTGAGTCTCGCCTATTTTATCCAGGCGGACATCTCCACTTGCATGCCGCTGGGTGTAGTCAATTCCTGCACGCAGTACGAAATCACGACTGAGGGAAATCACTTCTGTTGCAGGCTCATCTGCTTTCCGTCGGTACCAGGCAATGGAAATGTGACTGTGCTGTGCAGTACTCTTGGATATTTCACATTTCAGCTCCAGAGAATCATGTTGCACTTTGTTCAGAGTCTGGCCTTCTGAAGTCACTCGCAAAGAATCAGAAATAACTGCAGGAGAGAGATGAGAAGAGTTTCAGTTCTGGTGCTTATGATGTGCTAGACAATCTCCGAACAGAGCAAAACAAACAAAACAAAAGAGATTTTGAGAAGCAATGAGAAAAGATTTTTGCTTTCAGTACTATAGAGGGAAAGACCTTGAACATGACCTTATAACACGGGAAAAGAATCTATTTCCATCATAGGTTGAAGACCTGGCTTCAGGATCCATCAAATCCACTAATGGGAATCTGAGTAAGAATGAGAAAGGCTTCTGCCAAAGGTTCTGAAGATCTGAGTTGACATCATTGGGCTAGACAAGATAGCCACCAAAACTCAGTGGCTAAGATCTTGTTGCTTAGTATAGTAAGATACACTAAAGCAGCCCAGTGAATCAGTGGAGATTTAGTGACTGAACTGTTCCACACATTGATTCAAATGAGCCTACTCTAGTTGTCATTGTTTATTGTTGTTTGAGCCAATAAAACTTATAGAGGAGTTGACTTACCAAATCTTCACTGATTCAAACGCGCAAATTATTCTTCTAAACAACAAGATTTCAATCTTTCAGACAACAATGAATTTTCAAAAGAGCTCCTTCAAAGTTGCTAGCTATTGTATTGTCAGCACCATTTACTTTAGCTTACTGCCTGGAATCTCAAAGAGTATCTATAGACCTTCCCCAGTCTGCCTGTGATGTTATGCTGGCTGGAAGTTGTAGCCCCAAGCATCTAGAGGACAATGAGTTAGGGAAGGCTGGTTAACACTATATGGAGCTCTCTCTTTTATCGCTGTTGTTGTTGTTTAGTCGTTAAGTCGTGTCCGACTCTTCGTGACCACATGGACCAGAACACGCCAGGCCCTCCTGTCTTCCACTGCCTCCCGGAGTTGGGTCAAATTCATGTTGGTCGCTTCGGTGACACTCTCCAACCATCTCGTCCTCTGTCGTCCCCTTCTCCTCTTGCCTTCACACTTTCCCAACATCAGGGTCTTTTCCAGGGAGTCTTCTCTTCTCATGAGATGGCCAAAGTATTGGAGCCTCAGCTTCAGGATCTGTCCTTCCAGTGAGCACTCCGGGTTGATTTCCTTCAAAATTGATAGGTTTGTTCTCTTTGCAGTCCAGGGGAATCTCAAGAGTCTCCTCCAGCACAATTCAAAAGCATCAATTCTTCAGCCGTCGGCCTTCTTTATGGTCCAGCTCTCACTTCCATACATCGCTACTGGAAAAACCATAGCTTTGACTATGCATACTTTTGTCGGCAAGGTGATGTCTATGCTTTTTAAGATGCTGTCTAGGTTTGTCATCACTTTCCTCCCAAGAAGCAGGCATCTTTTGATTTCGTGGCTGCTGTCACCATCTGCAGTGATCATGGAGCACAAGAAAGTAAAGTCTGTCACTGCCTCCATATCTTCTCCTTCTATTTGCCAGGAGGTGATGGGACCAGTGGCCATGATCTTAGTTTTTTTGATGTTGAGCTTCAGACAATTTTTTGCGCTCTCCTCTTTCACACTCATTAAGAGGTTCTTTAATTCCTCCTCACTTTCTGCCATCAGAGTGGTATCAGCTGTATATCTAAGGTTGTTGATATTTCTTCCGGCAATCTTAATGCCGGCTTGGGATTCCTCCAGTCCAGCCTTTTGCATGATGTATTCTGCATATAAGTTAAATAAACAGGGGGACAATATACAGCCTTGTCGTACTCCTTTCCCAATTTTGAACCAATCAGTTGTTCCATATCCAGTTCTAACTGTTGCTTCCTGTCCCACGTATAGATTTCTCAGGAGATAGATAAGGGGGTCAGGCACTCGCATTTTTTAAGGACTTGCCATAGTTTGCTGTGGTCCACACAGTCAAAGGCTTTTGCGTAGTCAATGAAGCAAAAGTAGATGTTTTTCTGGAACTCTCTGGCTTTCTCCATAATCCAGTGCATGTTAACAATTTGGTCTCTAGTTCCTCTGCCCCTTCGAAATCCAGCTTGTACTTCTGGGAGTTCACGGTCCACATACTGTTGAAACCTACCTTGTAGGATTTTGAGCATAACCTTGTTAGCGTGTGAAATGAGTGCAATTGTATGGTAGCTGGAGCATTCTTTGGCACTGCCCTTCTTTGGGATTGGGATGTAGACTGATCTTTTCCAATCCTCTGGCCACTGCTGAGTTTTCCAAACTTGCTGGCATATTGAGTGTAGCACCTTAACAGCGTCATCTTTTAAGATTTTAAATAGTTCAACTGGAATGCCATCACCTCCACTGGCCTTGTTGTTAGCCATGCTTTCTAAGGCCCACTTGACTTCACTCTCCAGGATGTCTGGCTCAAGGTCAGCAACCACACTATCTGGGTTGTCCGGGACATCCAGATCTTTCTGGTATAATTCCTCTGTGTATTCTTGCCACCTCTTCTTGATGTCTTCTGCTTCTGTTAGGTCCCTACCATTTTTGTCCTTTATCATGTCCATCTTTGCACAAAATGTTCCTTTAATATCTCCACTTTTCTTGAACAGATCTCTGGTTTTTCCCTTTCTATTATTTTCCTCTATTTCTTTGCACTGTTTGTTTAAGAAGGCCCTCTTGTCTCTCCTTGCTATTCTTTGGAAATCTGCATTCCATTTTCTGTAACTTTCCCTATCTCCCTTGCATTTTGTTTCCCTTCTCTTCTCTGCTATTTGTAAGGCCTCGTTGGACAGCCACTTTGCTTTCTTGCATTTCCTTTTCTTTGGGATGGTTTTTCTTGCTGCCTTCTGTACAATGTTACGAGCCTCCATCCATAGTTCTTCAGGCACTCTGTCCACCCAATCTAGTTCCTTAAATCTGTTCTTTACTTCCACTGTGTATTCATAAGGAATTTGGTTTAGATTATACCTGACTAGCCCAGTGGTTTTTCCTACTTTCTTCAGTTTAAGCTTGAGTTTTTCTATAAGAAGCTGATGATCAGAGCCACAATCAGCTCCAGGTCTTGTTTTTGCTGACTGTATAGAGCTTCTCCATCTTTGGCTGCAGAGAATATAATCCATCTGATTTCGGTATTGCCCATCTGGTGATGTCCATGTGTAGAGTCGCCTCTTGTGTTGTTGGAAAAGAGTGTTTGTGATGACCAGCTTGTTCTCTTGACAAAACTCTATTAGCCTTTGCCCTGCTTCGTTTTGAACTCCAAGACCAAACTTACCTGTTGTTCCATTTATCTCTTGACTCCCTACTTTAGCATTCCAGTCCCCTATAATGACAAGAACATCTTTCTTTGGTGTCAGTTCTAGAAGGTGTTGTAAGTCTTCATAGAATTGGTCAATTTCAGCCTCTTCAGCATCGGTGGTTGGTGCATAAACTTGGATTACTGTGATGTTGAAAGGTCTGCCTTGGATTTGTATTGAAACCAATCTATCATTTTTGAGATTGTATCCCAGTACAGCTTTTCCCACTCTTTTGTTGACTATGAGGGCTACTCCATTTCTTCTACGGGATTCTTACCCACAATAGTAGATATGATAATCGTCTGAATTGAATTTGCCCATTCCTGTCCATTTTAGTTCACTGACGCCCAGGATGTCAATGTTGATTCTTGCCATCTCCTGTTTGACCACATCCAGCTTACCAAGGTTCATAGATCTTACATTCCAGGTTCCTATGCAGTATTTTTCTTTGCAGCATCGGACTTTCCTTTCACTTCCACCCGCGTCTACAGCTGAGCGTCCTTTCGGCTTTGGCCCAACCACTTCATTAGCTCTGGAGCTAATTGTACTTGTCCTCCGCTCTTCGTCAGTAGCATGTTGGATGCCTTCTGACCTGAGGGGCTCATCTTCCAGCGTCATATCTTTTAGCCTTTTGTTTCTGTCCATGGAGTTTTCTTGGCAAAGATACTGGAGTGGCTTGCCAGTTCCTGCTCCAGGTGGATCGAATTTAGTCAGAACTCTCCACTATGACCTGTCCATCTTGGGTGTCCCTGCACGGCATAGCCCATAGCTTCTCTGAATTACTCAAGCCCCTTCGCCACGACAAGGCAGCAATCCATGAAGGGGTTTATCGCTATACTGCACCTAAAGAGATCACACTAACTCCTACAGATCTATTTCATGTGATGTAACTTCATTCTTTTCAATTCCAACTGCAGTATTATCTTTTCAAGCCTTCCCAAGTATTTCCTTCCAGGTTTTGGGAATTTACATTACTTTAGCTTTTTGTTTTTCCTCTGTTTCTTTAATCTGTCTCCTAAAAGAGATGAGGTCGAATTTCCCTCCTCTTTCCTTATGCCTTTTCATATTTTATAAGTGCCCCTAAGCACCCTCCAAGAGCTGCACTCACAGGCAACTATGCCATCAAATGTCGATTCCTGCAACTTAAGCAACTGGCTGTAGAAGCAATAAGTAAGCACCTTGTCAGCTGCTGTGGTTAGCATGAAGGAATTGCACAGCTGTCACTAATTTTTTGTGCACAATCCTGTTGACATCACTCAGCAAACACTTGTATTCCTGAGGAAATCAATACTTTCCAGTATTCAAACTGCTAAACAAGTTCCTGGAAAATAATGATTATTCCCCCAGGAAACATAGTGATCAAAGATGTGGGAAAGAAAATGTTTCACCGCTATTATATTTCCAGGATGGTTAAAAAACAAAGAAAAAAGCAAAAGGAACAATTTTTAAAATATTTTTTCATAAAATTAACTTGAACACAATGAATGGATACAATGCCAACCAAATGTGCTGTTTCATACTTGTTTCTTTTCCTCCCATACTCCTACAACCACTGGAATCATGATAGTCCCTGTGGCGTTCACCCTTGTGGCACCTGCATGTTTTGCCCTCACAAAGGCTCACGTTGCGTTTTCCTCTCGTTGCCACCAGTGGATTACCTCAATCCACAATATAAATGACGTTTGTCAGAACACTTGTCTTGTGAATACAAACAGAACTTATTTGTTGAAGTGAAGCAGATTTAATAATAACAGAAGTTCTTCAGATAAACATTGTACACAAACAAATCACTAACAGTTCTCTCAGTACATACTTTTCTCTTGCAATATCATTACCACCTTCTCTACCTATTTTCTTAACCAGCTCTCTATCTCTCTGTATCTGTTCCCTCTCTCTCTGACTAACCAGTTCCTATCTCTGACTCCTCCTTCTCCTGCCAAAACTCATGTAGCTGCTGACTCCGCCTCTCCAGTCCTCTCATAGGCTCATGCAAATCAGCTCATGACTATGAATGGCATGAGTGACGTGGGGCGATTGTCACAGTCCCCATAACCATTTGCCCAAGGAGAGTTCCTAAACTAGAATTGGGTCCATCCATTTCTCTCTATTATATAATCTATGTATATTTCCCCTCATACACACTAACATTCCATGGAGATGAACGCACAAGTCTTGGTATACTAAAAGCATGTTAACAATACCCAATGCTTCCAGTTTTCCTCCTTAAAATTAAACCTGAGTTAGGCAACCTTGTTTTGGCACAGCTCTGGAAAAAACTACATATTTGGACTGAAACTCCCAGTCTTGCCGGCACGGTGAGAGGGATGACTGTGAGAGCTGGTAGTCAAAAAAATGTTTTCTGATGCTGTGACGACTACTCTAAATGTTTTAGACTCTATGCAAGACCATCTGGCACAGCCAGTGGTCAGCGATTACGAGTAATGTAATCCAAAACATCTGGAAAACCCATGACTGATTTAAACAATAAAGAGAATACATGATACTTTCCTGTCATGTCTTTTTAAATATTCCATGAAAAGGATTTCTAAATAAAGCTTTGAATACACATGAGTATGATATGCGAACATATTAAATTTGCTTTATTTATTATTCTTCTCAACCAAAATATTTCAACTGAAAAACTTTTCACTATCAGAAACACTTCTCAGATACTTGTACAGCACATTGCATTAACATGGTGGTAGGCAAAAATGTTGAAACTCATGCCGTCCTGCTCTGGAAAAGACAATAATGCTGGGAAAGATCAAAGGCAGCAGGAAAGGGGAAAGACCAAATATGAGATGGACTGACTCCTTAAAGGAACCATAGGCTTGAGCTTGTAGGAGCTGCGTAGGGCAGCTGAAGACAGAACGTTTTGGAGATCGCTCATTCATAGGGTTGCTATAAGCCTGAGGCAACTTGACAGCACATAACAACAACATAGAAACCTTTTGATCTTGTTTATTAATAGAATTCTAACATGCTAAAGACAGTAATAACATATAACACACAACAGATATAAAATGGGGTCAGCAGCTATGACCTTGCATATATTTTTTTAACAGTACATTGCATACTTGCTCAGCATTGGCTATGTTGGTTAAGGTTGATAGAAACTGTAGACCAAAAACATCTAGACAGCTATAGTCACTTATCCCAAATTTGGATGTTGCAAAACCCCAAAAAGGTTCTGGAAAACTCACATAAATGGCAGTGATTAGATATTTCAATTGTTCATTGGCCCAAAACTATGCTTGAAGATTAAGGTATAACATTTAATGGCTGAAATTCTCCAGCTCTGTTGCACACCTGGAAGGCAAACTGTGTAACAGTCACTTGTTTCTAGCTGGCCATTAATAAGTTGCTGCTGGGATTGTTGGGAGTACATGACCACTGATTTGGTGTCTGCTCAAGAATCCCAGCAGGGACTATTTAATTGCCAGCTAGAAGGGACAGAATGTTATGCTATTAGTCTTCAGCACATATAGCAAAGCAGCAGTACTTTAGCCACTAAAAATATGAGTAGGATTTATATTGCCTATATTGGTGGCATTTTCATTGTGAAAAACATTACTTCAGAGGCTGTTCATAATCCATTAGTTACTGATGTACCACCAAAAAAATAAAAGAGAGAAAGAGCACTGAAGTGCTAGCCAAAGTATTCTTCAAAGTGTTTACTTGACAGGCAAGAGAAGGGAAAGCACTAACTCCCATGTCCTCTACCACTGCTTACTTTGCTCTCATGAAAAGAGACGGGTCAAAAGAGGAGTCACTCTTTGATAATGGAAGATACAAGGTCATCATATCCTTTAATATGTAGATGAACCCCAGAATAGGGCTACAGAGTTGCATAAAACTGACTCCATCTAACTTACACTGATATATGCAAATTCACAATACTTATATAATTTAAACAGAAATGCAATATATTTCCACTGTACTGAGGAAGACTCAGATCAGGAATCCAGCTGCATAAACTGCTATGGGAATTTTCAGGTTCCTTGGCTCTTCCTTCTCAGAGTTCATGACCTCAATAAGCCCTACAGTTCTTCAAGGTAGCTTATAATATTAGCGTTATGACTTGAGGTGAAAAGCTGAGGCTGAGACATAGAGTAATTTGTCTAGGGAATCCATAGCTGAGATGAGACATTTCAATTGGATACATCTAGTGTCATGGGCATCATCCAACACACATATGTTACATTCCTGCAAGTGGCCCTTCCTTGACTACTCATCTCAATTTAAACAACTTTTCTATTCAAAAAATCATTTTACTTCTTTCCCCAATTTCCATGAAAGCATTTTGGAGCTATCTTACCTAGCAAGGCGACTCTCCTCCATCTAACAAACTTCATGCAGCATGTAGTTAACATTAGCAGACTTAGAAAAAGAGGAACAGGCAAGACAGACATAATGTACATATTCATTTAGTATAGAGATTAGGAACATTTCCCCATACAGGTGATATCATCCTGCTCCACTGGCTTTACTTACGAGGGCAGAGGGATGTGCAGTCCAACAACATCTGTAGGATCATGTAGTACTGACTTGATGTAATGCAGTGGTTCTCAAACATGGGTAACCCAGATGTTCTTGAACTGCAACTTCCAGAAACCCTGGCCAGCACAGCTAGTGGTGAAGGCTTCTGGGAACTGCAGTCCAAGAACACCTGGGTTACCTAAGGTTGAGAACCACTAATGCAGTTAATAAAAAGCAATTAACTATCCCTCTAGAAAAAGGAGAAAAAAATAATCTTTTCTCCTTCTAAATGAACACAGAGCATTCCTCTGAAGGGATAAACTAAGCTGAAAGAAAAAAAGGGCTCCCCATTGAAATAATGTATGAAATCCTGCACTAGATGAGAAACAGCGTATGAAAAGATCCTTAATATGCTTGTCCTGCTCCTCCTGTTCACAGAATACAGAGTTCAGTGTCAGAGTTTTAAGTGTGATATGTAGAATAAATACTGTACTGGCTCCCCCTTTTTTTTTAAGCAGCAGGTTATTTTTGTAGAGCTAACAATAAGCTTGTTAATCACTACAATCAATCAAATTTTGATCAAGAAAAAAAGGTCTAATTGAACAACACAACAGATTTCAACTATTTAAAACTATTTTTAAGAGTATAAAAACAGTGGTGGTACAGACTGGCAAGCACCATCTTAAATCAAATATTTAAACTTTTATAGGATACTAAGGGGCACTGCCTCTCCTAAGATGATGCATCCTTAAACATAAACCTACAATCAAGGACACTTTTTCTTCTTCAGAACTACAGTCTTTGTCATATGGACATTTACCAACACTCAAGTAGCAGCTGTAGGCATTTAAAATACTTCCAGAATTTAGGAGGTTGTTCTTCAGCAAAACATGAGTCTAACTGTCAGCACTGATTCAGTAAACTAAAGCTGCTGCTAAATGCTGACTAATGGAAATACTGGATAGTTCAAGCATCATCTCCTTTGTTCTCAGAGAATTTAGGGCAGAAGTTCTCAACCTGGAGTCCCCAGATGTTTAGCAAGTCCCAGAAGCCTTCACCACTAGCCGGGAGTGATAAAAATCAAATTGATTTAAACCACAATTTAAAACATGATTTAAATTAATTTGATTTAAATCAAATCCACTTTGCCCCTAGCTGTGGTAGCCAAGATTTCTGGGAGATACAGTCCAAGAACATATCGGGACCCAAGGTTGGGAACCATTGATTTGGAGGATCAAGTGAGATATCTTGAACCTAAAGAATGGAGCTGGCTGTATTTTATTTTTTTGTGAAATGAACCCAAATACCATACGCGGTTGCTGTGCAAAATGTAATTTGGCTTCTGCGGTGCTCTATCATATCTGTTATTCTTATACATAATAAGCAAGCAGATATAGGCTCTGTTTCGTCTTAAGCAGCATCATTTCTGGAAAAAAAAAACCTTGAAAGCTTAAGGACTAATTCTACTAGCAGCTCCGTGAAGTGCTTTCTTCTTCTCTTTACAAATTCAAAACTTTTTTTAGCTCTCCTGGGACACATATGCACCAAAACTAAGAGAAAGAAAGTAAAATTCGGAGCTGGCTAAGACAAGAAAGGAAAAAGTAGCTGTACCAGCAAAGTTACAGACCTCTCTAAAACTTGAAAATCTGCAACTCTGAGAAAAACAATTGGTACAATACATTAAAAAGTTTTACATAGTCTATACAGTAAGGTTTGGAAGTTTTGAGAAATGTATCGGAGAATTGTAGAAAAAATAGGAAAGGCTAGACTTGCATTAAAATACATTTGCAAGAAGAATGGAAAGGATATGCGTTTTGTCCCCCAGTTGTTTAATTTGCTTTGGGCAAACTACTCTTAACCATCAAACAAGGTTAGCAACATGATGGAACATGACGGACCCCTTCTCTAGGACATCCATATGTTCAATATAGAACCCAAGTCTTTGGAACTGTGAAACCTGATGATGACCCATAGCTCATTTCTATTGTATCAAACAGCAAAGATTAAAGGTAGATAATATTCACTGTATTTCTGTTTCCTCTTGGTCTGCCCTTACAGATATATATATATACACACACCCTGTGTGATTTTCACATCATCATAATCATCCCTGAGTCAGGGAACTGAAGATGGCTTCCTGTTCCCTGATGACACAATAAACACCAGTGACATGTATTCTCTCTCCCTCAGCTGTCTTTATGAAGGATATGCCCTGTGTGACTATTTCCCCACCAAAGCTACTAATAAATGCAACAAGCAGACACTCAGTACTTTATTTATGATACTGATATATTTTAAAATTCTCATTTAAAACCAGCTATTAATAATTTCAAAAGCAGATTAGATCTCATCTGGTCTGCATCACAGCACTCTCTTACAACTGGGAAGGGGAAAATCAATCAATTAAGTCTGATGCGAAATCTGTAGAGGAGCATATGGCATTACTTTAATGATCTACAAGCAGATACTACACATGGAGCAAAAATGACTCAGTGTAACAGAACAAGAATCTCTCCCCACCTGAGAGAAATGTTGAGGTATATATGCTTTGGACTCAATGGCTTGCTTCTTCTTTGTGAACAGCTAAAATGTTATGTGGGTACTAATGTTTGCTGCCTGGAACCAGGCCTCTAGTTTCCTGTTGTGTCTTTCTTAAGAAATAAATTCTGAGGCATGATGGCAAAGAACATTTCATATGAAAAGTGAACCTTCTTAAAACATCAAACTAAGAATCTTAATGGAAAGTCATTTTTCAGAATGGGCAAAGTGCTTGCGGCTTCTCAGCTTCAGAGATTCCTGGATGAGATGAATTATCTAGATCTGTTTCCATCTGGCTTCAGTCCTGGTTATGGGATGGAGACTGCTTTGATTGTTTTGGTGGCTAATCTGCACTGGGAATTGGACACAGGAAGTGTGTCTCTGTTGGTTCTGCTGGACCTCTCAGCAGTGTTCGATACCATTGACCATGATATCCTTTTGGCCTGTCTCTCTGGGATGGGAGAAACACTGTTTTACGATGGCTCTGGTCCTTCCTAGAGGAGAGAACTCAGAAGGTGGTGCTGGGGGACTCCTGTTCAACGCCCTGGCTGCTGGCCTGCAGGTTCCCTCACAGTTGTTTTATCTCCTATGTTATTTAACAACTACATGAAACCTCTTGGAAAGGCTGTCTGGAGTTTTGGGGTTTGGCGTCATTAATATGCAGATAACACCCAACTCTACCTCTTCTTGCAATCTAAATTCAAGGAAGCTGTTTTGGCTCTAGATCAGTGTCTGATGTCAGCTATGGGCTGGATGAGGGTAAATAAACTGAAGCTTAATCCAGACAAGACAGAGGTGATTCTGGTCAGTCAAAAGGCAGATCAAGGAATAGGGATGCAGCCTGTGCCGGATGGGGTTTCACTCCCTCTAAAACACAAGTACACATCTTGGGGGTGCTCCTGGATTCATCTCTGAGCCTGGATACCCAGATTTTTGCTGTGGCCAGCAGTGCTTTTACTCAATTAAAACTAGTATGCCAGCTGTACCCGTTCCTAGAGAGGTCTGATCTGGCTATGGTGACTCATGCCTCAGTTACATCCTGGCTGGATTACTGTAATGCACTCTATGTGGGGCTGCTTCTGGAAGATATTCAGAAACTTCAGCGGGTACAAAACACGGCAGCCAGATTGCTAATTGGGGCTGGCCACAGGGATCACATAACTCCTGTTTCAGCAGCTCCACTGGCTGCCAATCCATTTCCAGGCAGAATTCAAAGTGCTGGTTCTAACCTAAAAAGTCCTAAATGGCTTGGACCCAAGCTATCTCAAGGACCAAACTTTCCTTTATGGGCCTGTTCAAGTGTTACAATCACCAGGAGAGGCGTTCCTATCCATTCTGCCACCTTCATAGGTGCATCTAATGGGGATACAGGAGAGGGACTTCTTCGTTGCTGCTCCCAGACTCTGGAACTCCCTCACACAGGAGGCTAGACTGGCCTCATCTTTACTGTTCTTCCACAAACAGGCAAAGACCTTTCTCTTCAGGCAAGCTTTCCCTGAGTGAATGGCTGCTGAGTAGAGTTTTTAAAATGGATTATTGTACCTTACTCCATTGAACGTCTTTTGGTGTTGCTTATGTTTTTTAGTATTGTATTCATTGATAGTATTGTATACTCATTGTTACTAATCTTAAATACTGTATTTTAATTGTTGTAAGATGCCTTGTGCCCTTTTAAAAGGAGAAAGGTGGGTCTGAAATATTTTTACGCAAACAAACAAATAAAATAGGAGAGGCCTTTCTTTTGGTCCCACCACCTTCACAGGTACATTTCGTGGGGACACGGGAGAGGGCCTTCTCTGTTCCTGACTCCCAGACTCTGGAACTCCCACAAGAGGCCAGGCTGGCCCCATCTTAGCTGTTCTTCCATAAGCAGGCTAAGACCTTTCTCTTCAAGCGAGCTTTCCCTTAATTACTGGCTCCCTGAATGGGGCTCTTAAATAGATTCTCATGCCTTGCTGCTTTGAATGTGGTTTGATGTTGTTTCTGTTTACCTTCTTTTACTATGGTATTTGTTTGATCCTTTTTAGTATTTGTATACTTATTCTTTTTTAGCTTTAAATATTGTATTTGAATGATGTAAGCCACCATGGGTCCTTCTTAAGGAGAAAGACCAGGTTAAAATGTTTCAAATAAATAAAGAAGAATGACTGTTCCCTCCAATAGCAAATTTAACTGCAGTGCATGAAAAAGACTAGAATGCAAACAGTGCCACTCAAAAATAAGAGGGGTCTTACCCTGCTCAAAGCTGGCTGGATAGCTCAGTGAGTTAGGTAACTAGCTGCAGAGCCAGAGGTTGGGAGTTCAATTCCCCATTGTGCACCCCAGAAGAACCAGCTTGTGTGGCCTTGGGCAAGCTGCACAGTGCCAGGATGTCCACAGAAGAAGGGAATGATAAACCACTCTCTACCTAAAAAACCTTGAAAATGGTCACCATAAGTTAGAATTGACTTGACGGCACATGATTACTATTATTAACCTGATGAAAGAAATATATGATATTTGCCGAAACACAAAAATGATGTTTGGGATAAAAAAAAAACACCACTCCCTTCAGTAGATCCCAGTGAGGTCTGTTGAGTGTATTTGGGAAAACAAAAATAGAAAGCCAGGAGTGAGTAGGAATGAAAGAATGGTCTCTCTTGCTTGGAAAGGATAACTGACTGGAACTCTGAATGAAACACTCCCCTTAGGATAAAGGATATACTGCAACCTGCTACAGGTTTCACTTACAAGGACCTGGCCTTTAAAACAGAATCCTTCTTAATAATAACTCACATCTAGTCCTTGACCAACAAATTCCTTACTGTATTACTTGATTTGGGTAGAAAGCAGCTAAAAGCTGCATACAGAAGAGGAAAGTAGGCAATGGGGGGAAAGGAGAACAATGAAAACAAAAAGAGATAATGGGAGTCAAAAATTGAAAATCAGCATCAGCTAATAATCACGTGTACAACAAAGCATCACCCATGGTCAAAGCACATGTCCTTTGCAAATTCCACTGAAGTGACTGAGACTGACAAAGATCAGAATGCTCTTGCCCGAGTCTAATTCATCAGAAAGGGCTTGTGTTGGAGCTGCTCCCAACTGTTTGAGCTTATGAACCTCAAGAGAAGGAGTGAGCTAGGCAACATGCAAGGGCTCCATGGGAAGAGAGACAGAAAAAGAATAGCAGAACAGATTGGAAGCCCCCTTTAACCAGGAGCTTCAACAAAGCTAAATAGATAGCAATTTAACACTTGACATATTAAGGGAAGCTGAAAATACAGATGCCGCTGCTATTTTCAGTCTGATTAGGTGAAAGAAGGATTAGTAGTTTTCTGAAGACAAGGCAAGGGGAGGGAGATGGGCAGGCTGTTTTGAGTAAAACCAGACTCCATACTACGGATGCTTTGACAGCTCCTGCAATTTTACAGAACACCACTAGGCAGAGTCAAGACAGTAAGAACTATAAGCAAAGTAACACAGCTTAAAGCAGAAAAAGTTGTAAGAAGAAACAACACAACTGGGAGAAATGTCTTGTTGACTACAGTTGTTTGTTTGTTTGTTTGTTTAATATACTGCTCTGTTAGTGCCATGCACTATTCTGGGCAGTCTACAACATGATAAAATAAACAGGCATATAGTAGAAAACTTACAAATAAGCAAAGGAAGAAATAAAACATTCAAAGAAAAAAAACACAAATGGCACCAAAGACATATTATTTGCGTAACAGCAGAACAGGAGGCATGTAATCCCTTGCATTGACAGGAACTCATGGAATGGGAGGGGGAAGTCTTTTCTTACCAGAAATTGCCACCATAGATAAAGTCATCTTAGCAGCAGTGAATTTCAGTAATTAAATACTTCCCACTCCAGTCACATGGTTCTCTATTTGGAATAGGCCAAAGTTTTGTTTCTTGTTACCACCAGACTCTTTCTTTTTCCAATTTGCGATCTTCAGTGTTTCATCACAATGGGCACTTCCAATGTGAGTCCCAGGTGAACCTAACAGTATCTATACAGTAGTAATTGTGTTGCACCTTCCCACACCATACTGCTTCATGTCAGTGAAGCAATGATGTAATAAGCATTAATCCACTTTATCAATTATGAGACAACATGGAACCAAACTACGAGGGATTAACAGCTACCTTGCTCCTTCTATTAGTTGAGAATTAGGGGTGACTCAGAGAGGTGAAATACTGTATGTATGATGTTTGCAAAGAAAACCAAAATGAAGTGGGACATCATAAACCACCTGCACAAATTAGTATTAATGTTTACCATCCAGGAAAGGAGCATTTGGAAATTATATATTGAAAGCATATCTATATGACATATATGGGAGCTGTTGAAGCATTTATGCTTTAGCCTAGAGAAAGGACTAAAGACATTTCTTAAAGAGCTAATATGTATTTTAAAAGAGCAACTTCTTAAAGGTAATTAACACATATTGACTGAAATCCCGCCATAAGCTGAAAATGAAACTACTGAATCCATGGTGATTTGGTGAGTCAACACCAAACATACCTAAGTTCCACTGATTCAATGGGCTTACTCTAGTTGCAATTTATTACTAGATTTTAACTATTCTAATTAATCTTACATTCCTGGTGAGGCAGTGAAATATAAATGACTTGAAAATTCATTCTGTGTTTTAGTTCCTATAAAATTCATCTACCAAATCCTTTAACATATAGATTAAAAGCACTTTTATACTAGATATTATACCAGATATGATTTAAATGCCTGAAGAGAGAATAAGAAGCAAGAGCCCATATGAAGTGGGGAATAAATAATGAGTTTGAGTTAGGGATGAAACCTTTCTAAAAACATTGGTAATCTTGTAATATCATTTGCTGACTAGTTTTCCCCAGTAAATATTTCTTTTCCCAGTTGGCAAGTTCAGTGACATACTTTCTTCTGAAGAATCACAGTTCCACAAAGCCATTAGATTCCTAACAGATGTTTCTTAGGGTACTCAAAAACAGAACAATATAAAGAACCTGAAAATTTCCCAATACCCCTTAAGTATGCATGTAATAATAAATAACTGTGTGCTGTCAAGTCAATTCTGACTTCCGGTGACCCTTTTCAGGATTTTCCAGGTACAGAGTACTCAGAAGTGGTTTACCATCACCTTTTTCTGGGAGCATTCTGGGACTGCGTGGCTTGTCCTAGGTCACACAGGCTGGCTCTTCTGAGATGCACAGTGGGGAACTGAACTTCCAACCTCTGGCACCACAGCCAGATACTTAAGGCACTGAACTATCCAGCCAACTGAGTATGCATGTAGCTAACATATAACTCGATTAACCCCTGAATATCTAAAGAAGATTGATACAGGTAAGTTGTCATGTTGTATATCATATGAACTGTCAGATCCAACTTCTTATTTATGTATTTTCAAGGTGAGTAGCAAAATAGTCCACTCCATCAAGAAACAGAGATTTTCAATTCCATGTTCATGTTTTCTGAATTGTGTCCAATTGCAAAGTTACAATAGTATAATGCTCTCCCCCATATTAGATGTGGTGGCAGACAGTTGAAACATTTATTCACCCAGTTCTGTGTCAATGACATATTAAATGCAAACTGTAGATTCTCATTTATAAAACAAAAGTCACTTAGTTGAGGAGTGCTGAAACCATCTCCTTTTGTCCCAGCATTCCAGCATTCAAAGTACACTTTCGTTCCACCAGCTGGGCTCTGATACAGTGAGAAAGGCTATGGGGAAAATGCTTGGTGTAAATGTAAGCCATGGAAGCAAATTAAAAGAGATGGGAGGGTTCAGCTCCTTTATCCTTATACCTGTTTTGAGAGTATGTGATTGCAGGCACGTGCGCGTGCATACACACAGACTGTACATGGCTCAGATCTAGTTTTAAGCAAATACGTTGCATCTAATTTGAGCACAGCTACACCACCATCTGTCTATAGCATTGCCTTATAAAGCACTGTAGTTTGATAACTGGCTTCTTAAGTTCCTATAAATGCCACAGAAATTAAAAAGAGGAAATAAGACTACTAACTGAAGGTCTGACATCAATCCCCTCCCCCTTTAATAACATTTTAACAGTATTTTCTTTTAAGTAGTAAAACCTATTCCTGTTCAATACCTTTAAAACCAAACTGCCCATGAGATGAAACACTGTTAGTAACAAAAATCTCGTTTTTTAAGACAGAAAGCATAACATTTTCAGTTCATTTTCTGACTTACTGAACTAACATTTTAAAGTGAAACGTTAAGAGCAGGACAACACATTCTGCAATTAACTATTTCCATTTCTTGTATTCTTGCATTCCAGGGGAAGAAGACTAAGACTCCAGTTTCAGTGCCACGTTATCAACAGAGTTAGAATGCTCAGTGTTCTGCAAACAAAAGAACACTTTACATACAAGTTTCTATTGCCTTTGGATATCATAGTAGGATACTGTTTTGTTGATCAGATTTGCAGGAGGGTCTAAAAACAAGACTCAACTAGTTGCTACTGCAACAGAGTAGCAGGCTGGTAAGTCCTCCAATTACAATAGGATCCTTGTATGTGCTTACTCATTGTGTCAAATGATTAAGCTGAAAGAAATGCATCTGTCAAGAGCAACTAGATGTGGTCAAATGGTTGAGGAAAAGAGGAATGGGTAATTTAAAGAACATTTCTTTTCCAATAAGAAATTGGGTCATCTTTCTGACTCAAGGCCTCAGCTCCCTCTCACATGTTGTTACAATCCATTAGTCATACCTTATCCACATGCCCATTTAAGACAATTACCCGAACCATATTCAGCATTTACAAGACTGCATTATAATCTGATCCACCTAAAAATAAATCACACTCTTAAAATATAAAGTTGGTACTCAGACTGAGGCTAAACTGTTCAAGACCTCTAACTGGAAGAATATTGGGGATACATGTACCAGCTGCATACAAACAATAGGGAGGACTGGATAAACACTGAACATAAAGTCATCCAAGTAAAAGAAGCTTTATTCAGGAGTTATACGTAACTGCTCATCTGGTTCTCAAACAAAGAACACTGCCACTAAAGAAGGCAGCTAGTTCAGCATCAACACCATCCATAGTAGATTTTAGTTTTTATGACAAGATTTGAGACTTCATGAACACTGAGTAAGGTGAGAATGAATTTGCATCTAGCCCTTTCGAAGGAAGCAAGGTTTCAGCAAAGGGCCCAGAAAGAAAAGCTGCACACAGGATGAATGTGATACAAACATGTACAGAATATAAAAACCAAGGAAAGACAAATGTTGATTATAAATTTGTTTGAGAATACTGCACTGTCATGGTCTTAAGATACAAAAATACAGAAGTTATGCAACAAACAGATTTCTGAGGTAAAACTGATTTTAAAAATCTTCAAAGACAGAGACAGTACAACTACAAAAGTATAATTCAAATATGCAAGGTTTCAGTATCTTAAAAACCATATATGTGCTGTATGGCCAAATATATAGCACTAAGCTGGCAAAGTGAGTAAGGAGAAAAAAAGAGAGATAGCCATAAGGGTCCTATGGTATCCTATGAACAGTACACATCTGCCTAGACTTTATCATCTCCTCTGAAGCCAGAATGATTATTTCTGGTGGGGAAACTTACCAATCTCAGCAGCAACCTGACAAGAGCCCAAGAGCTCCAGCTAAGCCTATTTAATGAGAAAATAAATGCACATAGTTCATGCTCTGGCTTTTTATCAATATCTATCTTGATACACAAATATGCATCTCAGCTACGAAATTAAACATAATATGAAAGGAGAGAAAAATCTATACAATTCCTTAGCTAATTTTTAAAAATAGTTGATGTTTAATAGGCAGGTATAGGACAGATGTACCTGTAAACTATGTATTGTCTGATTACTGGCATGCAGTGTTGGTTAACTCTGCTACATTCAAGACATCACATTACATAAGAACCTAAGAAGAGCCCTGCTGGATCAGGCCAAGGGCCCATCTAGTCCAGCTTCCTGTATTTCACAGTGGCCCCACCAGATGCCTCTGGGAGCACACGAGACAACTAGATACCTGTCTCCTGATACTCCTCCCCTGCATCTGACATTTTGTCCATCACACCCCATTAATGTTAACACCTCAAAGACATATTAAGATCCACTGCCATCTGTTAAGTCTAGAAATCTTAAGCTAGGTACCTTTGGAAACATTCTTGTGCCAAGATTTTCTTCCAGATGAACACAGCTCCTCTCCACTACCCACTAGCACTTGAAATAGGTAGCAAGAAGTAATGACAGGTAGCATGTCAAAAGCAGAGGCATGGAAAATTACTTTTTGGGGAAATTTCACACCTGGCAATGACCTTTAAGACCCCACACCTTGTACACTTTATACAAACCTGCTTCCTAGAACAGGAATTGATATCAACAGGGGTCTTAAAGGTCATTCATTGCCAGTGTGAAATGCCGCACTATTAACACCTTGTGCCCAGGAAACAAACAGTCTCTTTGTTTGAGGGCCATGTATAAATGCATAAATGTTTGTCATGTAGTCCCACTCTTATATCTGAAGAAGTGGACTTATCCACGAAAGTTCACATTAAAATATAGCAGTTAGTCTTTAAGGTGCCACATTTTTGTCTTTTTTTATTTTATTTTATTTTATTTTTTGGTCCGATATTCAAAGTGTTGTTTACATTTACATTATGGCACTCCTGCAAATAATGTGAGTTTTCAGGACTTAAGTTTCAGGACCAGAGTTTTCAAGAAGAGTTAGATTACGACAAGGTCATGATGTTGCCAAAAGCAACTGTTTGGTTATACACAAGATAATACTAAAAGGCAACTTATTTATGACCACACACAAGATCATTAGCATGCTACAACCAATTCTGGACAATAAGTGTTCATTCTCCCAGGTATTTATGAGGCTTGTACAGTGGTGCCTCGACTTACGAAGTTAATTGGTTCCGGAACTCCGGTTGTAACTCAAAATGGTCGTAAGTCGAAGCACCATTTCCCATAGGAATGCACTGAAATGCAATTAATCCATTCCGGCCGAAGAAATAAAATCACCAAAAAAAATATTTTTTTTTAAAAAAAACACCCAAATTAAAAAAAAAAAACCACTGCAAGACCCATCGGAAACGCGAATAATCCGTTTCGGCCAAAGGGGAAAAGAAAAGAAAAGAAACCGTGCAAGACCCTTCGGAAATGTAAAAAAAGCAAAGCAGAAAGCAAACAAACCATGCAAGACCCATCGGAAATGCAAAAAAAGCAAAGCAAAAAGCAAACAACCCCCCCCCCAAGAC
Organism: Intellagama lesueurii; assembly: GCA_037013535.1. Classification (NCBI taxonomy): domain Eukaryota; kingdom Metazoa; phylum Chordata; class Lepidosauria; order Squamata; family Agamidae; genus Intellagama; species Intellagama lesueurii. Next base: position 47,329,362 of record JBAJHW010000003.1, on the reverse strand, counting down.
CCATCGGAAATGGGAAAAACAAACAAACCAAAAAGCAAACAAACCCCGCAAGACCCATCACACCATAGAAACATAATCCCACCACCCAGCCCAAAACCACGCTGCAAAACCCACCCAGAACAGTTTTTAAAAAGCAGAAAGCAGCACCTTACCTTACCAGGCAGTCCGAAGCCTCTTCTGATCGCACTCACTCTAACCGTTGGGGCAAAAGAGCTACAAAGAAGCAGCCTCTTTGCCTACCAACGGTTAGCAATTTGAATTCCCCGCCTTTTTCCCCTGCCTTTTTCTGTTCGTAACTGGAAGCTCTGGCTGCAAGTCGAAGCAAAATTTTGCAGCCAGAGCTGGTCGTACCTCGAAATGGTCGTATGTCGGGACGTTCGTAAGTTGAGGCACCACTGTACTGGCTTACAGATAGCCGCCCAACTTTAAAGAGCTACTGATACTTAACAGGCAACACAACATGGAACAAGTCTTACATGTTACAAACCTAGCTGCCAACTGTGTCCCCACATCAATTTGGACAGCAATGTTACCCATAACATCAAGGGCTTGTCTACTTATTTATTTTCTAATGTGATATATGTTATTCTTTGCCAGCAGTACCCTTCTGCCTCCCACCAGAGCAGACAGAACAATCTCTGTGCAGGAGACAAAACCAACACAAATCTGACATCAGAAATGGCAACATACAGAAGACAGTATCAAAACATATCAGCCTTCGAGGACTCCCTGTCACTGATTACAAACTGCTATTGCAGGAAAAAAAAAGAATTAGAGAGAGAGATTTGTGGGAGAAGTAGGTGGAAACAGTTTAAATCCATAAATTCCTTTGTGTGTGTTGAGGATCAAACACATAGCCAGGCTTTATAGAACACTAAGTTCTAATAAGCTGGCATCCTTTTTGTCTTGTGTATAATTAATCAGTTTTGGCAAAACCTTGATCCCAAGACAACCTACTTTAGTTGAAAACTCAGATCCTAATACACAAGTCCTGAAAATTCAAGTAACTTGAACCTACCTATTGCCAGGATGGGCAGATGTTACTGTTATTAAATATTTTGAATGTTCATTACCTGCATTAATATCACTGTCACCTTGGAAGCTCATTACCAGGCTCCACCACCACCCACTCCCATCACTATGTTCTTTCCAGATATTGTACTCCATGTGTCTGAAGAAGTGGACTGTAATCCAAGAAAGCTTGCACTGTAATACATTTGTTAGTTTTAAAGGTGCCATGACACTTCAGGTTTTTTGCCTTGTTTTTAATACTGCTGAAGCAAACTTAGCACGGCTACCTTTCTGAAAACTGGTACGTGCAGATAAGAGAAGAAGAAGGAGAAATAATGCTGATGATAATACTAGAGAAAGATGAAGAGAAAATGCATATTTAAAGTAAGCTTGATAAAATATTTACTTCTGCTAATAATCTGGTTAGATTTGTTACAACATATAATGATAGCAACATATGTTTTCTCAATTATTGGTTTCTGACTCAAAAATTCAGTGCTTGGAGGAGTCTTCGTTCATGCCCATTGCTAATTCTGACAGCTCAGAAGAATATTTCTGTACTGATTAGATCATTCATCATTCTCCTTTCTCTCAGTAAAGAACATTATTCAGAATTATTATTATTATTTATGATTACTACAGCTACTACTACCACTGTTACGAGATTGCAAACAAAATTTAAAACACAGCACAGCAAAGAGAGGCAGAGGACAAAATCCAAAAGCTAAGCCTTGAATATGACAAATAGAAATTAATGAGACTTGCTATTTCAATTGGGTATATATAAGGACTAAGAGATTACGTGTCAAGGGCCTTAAGAAAGAAATCAGTTTTGAGGAATGTTTGAAGGAATAGAGAGGTGACAACATGCAAGTGTGCTGAGAGGCAGGTAGGAATGTAATATGTAGAGTTCTAAGAGCAAACGAGACAGATGTAGCTAAGAATGGTGGCCTGAGCTCTGCCTCTACTTGAGGCAGAAATCGCATGGTGGTACCATCCCTCATCGTTTGAGATTGGTACAAACTGAACTATGACCCAGAAAACCAATGAATTGGGTTTGGTTTAGTTTGCGACCCAGTTCAGAGATCGTATTTTGCCAAAATGAACTGAAGAACTGAACTTTTTTCCTCCTGGCGCTTTGTTTTACTTTGGCAAAACAGATACTCGCCTGCCTCCTTCCCGCTGCCCCCATTGCATCCCTATCTGGTGCTGCTGCCTCTACCGCCATTGTCACCATTGTCAGAGACAGTGGGTTGGCTTCCATTCCAAGAGCTTGGGTCTCCTGCCTCTGTCCGAGCTGATTAGGGCACATGCACAGAGGCAGGTGCATGTGCAGAAGGCAGCGACTGGCTTCCCTTCCAGGAGCCTGTGCACTGCCTCTGCAGATATGCCCAACCCCCAGCTGATTAGGGTGATCAGCAGAGGGTTCGGCACCTGTGTGGCAGTGAGATGGTACAACCAAAAACCAGTCTGGTTTTCCAGTTTGGCTAACCACGAACCATCATGAACCACAATTTTTTAGATTCATTCCCATCTCTACTCATTATAATCATAATCCCTGCTAATGCTTAAAAACCAGCATTCTGATAGGAGGCTTTCCTTTCAGAAAGTCACAATTTCAGTGAGGTAAATGACAGCTGTGACAATGGGGGGGGGTGTGTGTGTGTGCACAAGAGCATGTTGTATGCCTCTTTTTCTTGAGTGTTCCATAATGTCTGAATAGGATTATTAATGCAGTTTTACAAATACATATGTTTACATTTTTTATTGGCAGATTTAGTCTAGATTTCTGATAAAGAATTACTGTCTGAAGCACATGGCCTTGATCTTCAGTGTGTGTAAAATATAAGCTTTGTGGGGAGAGATCAACCCTATTGGAGAGGTACAACTTTGTCCCCTCACCAACACCCCCTCCCCACATAAGCCATTGTGACTTCTGGACAATTCACTGCCCTGGCATCGCCACTACCAGCATGTATATACTAAGGGGGAAAGTGGTTTGAAAAGAACAGATCAGGGTTAGTCCCATACTGAAAACTGGTTTCTGGAGGTGCATGAAATAAAGGAGACAGCTTCTTAACATTGCCACCTTCTTTTTCTCACTGTCTGAAACAATGACTTTTGAAAAGACTATATTTAAAGAGAAACTTTTACAACAACTACCGTATTTTTCAGTGTATAAGACATGTACAAGACACCCCCTCTTTTCTAACCCAAAATTTCTTTCTTTGCAAGAAAGTGGAGGAGGAAGGCAGGGATCAAAGCACTTTGATTCCTGCTTTCCCCCTCTACTTTCTTTGCAAAAAGCTGCTTACCCCTTGCAAAAAGTGGAAGGGGAAAGCAGCTTTTTGCAAAGAAAGTGGAGGGCGAAAGCAGCTTTTTGCAAAGAAAGTGGAGGGCGAAAGCAGCTTTTTGCAAAGAAAGTGGAGGGGGAAAGCACTTTCCTCTCAAGAAAGTGGAGGGGGAAAGAAGGAAGCGATTCCTGCTTTCCCCCTCCACTTTTTGCAAAGAAAGTGGAGGGGGTGCTTTCCCCCTCCACTTTCTTTGCAAAAAGTGGAGGGGGAAAGCAGGGATCAAAGTGCTTTGATCCCTCCCGACCCTCAATTATTCCTCTAATTATTTTAGGAAAAAGTGTTGTTTTATACATGGAAAAATACTGTAACTTTAGAGTTCTGTCAACTATAAGAACATTTTAATTTTATTATGAAACAGTTTCCTCCACCCCAATGGATTCTCTTGAAACACCACAGGAAAATATTTCTAAGGTGAATACAAAAGATGCTGCTATATCCTTTGAAATAAGCCCTGCTGTGTATTCTACACTTATTTCTGCTTTCCCCACATCTCTGGTATCAATACGAATCCCTCTGTGTTGTTAATGACACTTACTGTAGTTATACCAATCTTAGCAGTAAAGGAGAAAAATTATTTTAAATCAGATTTTTAAAGCATCAAAGAGGGAACACCACAATCAAATTAGGTGTTAGTTTTTAAAGAGAAACTTTGCCTTAGTTCTGCAATGTAGCAAAGTATGAACAATGTGCTCTGGTACACTATTGTATTCTAAAATTTTCTTGGGTTGTGCCACTATGTGGGAAATATCAGGAAGGCCAGTTACTCAATCATTATTAAGCTGAGCTGCCAGCATGATTTGTTTGAATTCTCAACTCCATTTTGGTATATATTAGTTATAGAAGTAATACTTTGAATGCACTGCCTTTTGGATGTGTTGCCTCAAAGAGACAAGACTGCAAGTTCCATTCTGTGCAATGAACATGAAACGTAGAATTTGAAGTCCTGGCTGTGCAAGACTCACAGAAATAAAGGAAACTCAATTATTAGTGCACAGTTTTACTCTCGAAAGTTGGTGCTTGATTGAACATCTGCAGCTATGCAGAAACAGCTGTGGAAAGACTAACAGATACATTTCAGTGGCTGAAATCAGTAGTAAGTCACAACAAGGGTAGGCTCATTGAAACAGTGGACTTTTGGTGGTTCAATTACTAATTTAATTGTGACTTAGTACTGGATTTCAGTCATTGTGAGCTTTTGTTGATTACAATGCACTTGTGTTTAAGGAACTGGATTGTAATTCACAAAAGCCCATCACATCTATCAGACTTTGGGGTGCTACAAATCTTTTGTTTTAATTGTTTTTTACATAATAATATTTTTTTTGGATATCTGATATTTAGGCTGAAATCCAACTGCAAAATCATGCTCTCTCCTGCAACTCCACTGGAATAAATGTCAGCAGTAAATTGGCAGAAGTTAAGACATCAGAGTAGTCAGTGGTATGGCTGGTGTAAACAACAAATGCCTCGGACAACTTCCTAACCAGCAGCAATTTGCCATGTAAATATTCATTGAATGGAGCTATATTAGCAGATATAACTAAGGGGATTCTGGCTGTAGAATTTCAACCACACCCACTGCATGCCTCTGCATGCAATTAAAAAAAAACCATGCTTTTGTGTAAAACACAGCAGGTCTTAGTTTAAAACTATCTTCTGACCAGCTACTTCAATCTGATACAAAACATGTGGCTGGGGCAATCATTCACACAGCAACTCATTTCACAGGAATTTCTACAGCTCTTTCCATATAAGGTAATGTAGCAGAAGTCTGGCTGTCTTGATGACAAGGGTGAAATCCCACTGAATAACCTTGTGATGAGTTTCATCTGCTATTTCTTCTGTATCCCTCCCTCCATGTGTACATCACATTTCAGACACTAGCCAAAACATACATCCAAGAAGATGACAAAAAATACCCGAGAAATTCTCCCCAGAAGGGTAAAATTAGTAGATGACATTCAGAGCACCTAATGCAGGGGTGGGCAATTAATTTCTATAGGGGGCCACATGAAAAATCTGAACTGTGTTCAGGGGCCGAACCAACTTTACTTAAAAATAAAATGAAACAGTGATGTTATGATTGTTTTTATTTTAAACTTGTTAATCTTCACAAATACTAAAGAGGTTTTTTGCGGTATGTTAAAGATAAGCAACTGATCAACTTTAGACAAAAAGCTATACCAGAAAAATTGTCAAAGATGTATACAGATGTATCAAATAAGTGTTGGAAATGTGAAATACAAGTGGGAAGTTATTATCATATGTGGTGGTCATGTGGAGAAGCGAAACAATATTGGAAAAGAGTACATGCTATGTTACAACAAATACTGCTCTGTAAGGTGCCATTAACCCCAGAACTGTTTTTATTGAGTATGATACCTGATAGTATAGATAAGTCAAAGGAATATATAGTTATATATATTGTTACGGCAGCCAGAATTCTATATGCTAAAAATTGGAAAAGCCCAACGGTACCGAAACAAGAAGATCTTATTGAAAAGATACGGGAAATAGCTGAAATAGATATTCTATCAGAAGTTATGAAGGACTATCCCTTGCAAAAGGCAACAGAAAGATGGGATCTATTCAACAAGTGGACTGAATTAACAGGCAGTGTGTGAATAGTATATATTGAAATGAGAACTTAATCTAGAAGGCAGAAAAGAGTAAACAGAATAACCTAAAATCTTGATATGGCAATATGTATAGAATGGATATTAGTATGTTATTGTCTCTTCTCTTCCTCATCAATTCCAATTCCCTTTTTCCTTTCTGTCATCCCTTATGTTAAAAAAAATAAATTAATTTTTAAAAAAAAGAAAAAAAAACTTTAGACAAAAAGCTATAAATGGTTTTGATCTCCGGCGGGCCGGACAGGAGCGGCTCGCGGGCCGTATGTGGCCCTCGGGCCGCACTTTGCCCAGGTCTGACCTAATGTGTACATAACTCTCCCTCAAACAGAACTTACTCTCTACCCAGATTTTTAGTGGTCTGACTAATACTACTTGGGGGAAATAATAACTGCAAAGAGCCATTTGGATTCAGTATCACATACTTTCTCTCATGCTTACTACAGATTTGCTGGGTTATCTACCCTGGATTTAAACCAGAGATAGGCATGATCCCATCTTCAAGGGTACCTACTGGGCAGCAGCAATAGCATATGATGACATTGGTGGAAGATGTTAACACTAAGCTGCTTCTGAGTACTTTACACCTCAAAAACATATTAATTTTATTATGATGAATATTAAGGAACATTAGTTAATGAACCAGACAACTAGCTGGTCTCAAGTCTACCTGTGGCTGTGGAGCTGGCTGTAGCAAAAAATGAAGAAAAAAACTTGTTATTTTGTACCGAATCCTCCTGCATCAGTTTTTTCCCTTTTCTGGTGTGTGTGACTATCTCAGTCTAGAAAAAGGCAGCCATAGGTATGTCCTAGGCTAGGGTGATGCTATGGTGATGTCTTAAGTGGGGCACAGGATGAATAGCTCAGTGGTTTAGGTATCTGGCTGTAGAGCCAGAGGTTGGAAGTTCGATTACCCACTGTGCCTCCCTGACAGGGGCTAGACTTGGTAACCCATAGGGTCTCTTCCAACTCTGTAGTTCTAAGTAAAGAAAGAATAAAATAATCATAAAGAATTACAATGGAATGATCCCCCTAAGTGAATGCCTGTTCTCTCTCCTCTGAACTCTTTCTTCTTTTAAAAATATGCCTGACAAGTTTAGCTCTGTACCATATTAGGGCTGCAGTGTTGCCATGTCTGCTGAATAGTTTGTTTTATACCCTGCAGTCACTTTGTTACCTGGTTTTTTTTAGCAAAGCAATTGCTCCTATTATCATGTTTACCTTTCATTCTACAATCATGACCTTTCTAATTATATTGACACAGTCTCTATCTCTGAACTAGGCTGATAAGCATTTCAGGTTAGTGCTATGTCAATTGTGAAAAGAAAAAAGAAGAGTCCAAACTGCTCAGAATGAATGCTATGCTTCTGCATAAAGGGAAGGGGGAAGAGGGCAGTGTTAATAGGAAGGAACTGTGATGACAGTGACTTCAACCCCCAATAGGCAATATTTGTTACATACTGAAATGAGAAAGTAAGATGTGGAACATACCCTTTTGCTTTTTATGAATTGTCACAGAAATGTATATTAGTCTTAAATAACAAGGCTTAAAAAAGCACTACAATCCAAAATGAAACAAGAGATACTGCTGCAAATGAGATTACCAGGACAAAAGGAACTCACTCAGCTACTGCGGAAAAACAAAGGATAAAATATGGATAGCGCTGTTCCTAAGGAAGCGACTGGATTGAAACTGAAAGAATGTCTAGTCGCTGATCTGCATCAATGCAAAAGGCAAGTCCAGTGTTGCTTGACACACAATTGAAATGTGTAGTATGAGAAGTATGAATCTAGAGTCACTCAAAACCTTTAAACAAGAAATTGAGCATTTAGACATTGCAGTAATTGTTGTGAGTGATCCAGAAAATAGGACCCTTATAAACAAACAACTACAATGCATTTATCTCTCAAAATGAAAAACTCAGAAGGAATGGTTTAGCTCTAACAGTGAGGAAGATGCAGCACAAGCAGTTAGTGGCTAAAGTGCAAAGTCTGACTGAATAATATCACACTTCATGGAAAGTCTATCAGCATAACCATCATTCAAGGCTATGCTTCAGCTACAGTCCTGGAGAAGAAAAAACTGAAAGCTTTTATTAAAGCATGCAAGAAGAAAATGATCACACACTAAAGCAGGGTTTGCCAATAGTCCCAGAAGACTGAAACACAAAAGTAGGAAATAAAAGCAGGATTAAAAATTGGAATTTCTTCTGTCCCCGCTCTCCCTGGCACTGAACGTTGTTCAGGAGGACGCTTAAGTCTTTATTTATTAATTTATTACTTAAATTTGTATACTGCTCCCCATTAGTACAGAAGCACTACTCTGGGCAGTTTACAATAATAAACAAAATGAAATGAAATGAAATGAAATGAAAAATATTTAAAACCAAATAACTAACCAATAAAACCAGATGGCACAAACTATAGAACAAAATGGCGGACAAAAGGTGTTCAGCTAGGGTCGGTGTGGAAAGCCTCCCTGAAAAGCCACGTCTTTACTTGCTTCCTAAATGTCCACAGGGAGGGGGCCAGGAGAAGCTCCTCTGGAAGCCAGTTCCACAAGACTGGGGTCACCACGAAGAAGGCCCTGCTCCTAGTAGATGACTTACAGGCCTCCCTCGGAGTGCCCACCCAAAGGAGCCTCACCTGTGATGATCTAGTGGGTCGGGCAGATGACATAGGGGATAGACAAGTAGCATGAGCCCAAACTGTGGAGAACTTCACATGCGAGTGTCAAAACCTTGAAGCTGATTCAGGACGCAACTGGTAACCAGTGGAGGCGAGTCAGAACTGGGGTGATACAGTCAAACTTGCTCGCACCAACCACCAGTCTGGCCACTGCATTCTGGGCCCACTGTAGTCTCTGGATCAGGCTCAGGGGAAGCCCCATGTAGACAGCATTGCAGTAGTTGATCCAGGAGATCACCAGCTTCTGCATCAAGGTCCTGAGGGAGCTCTTGTTTAGGTAGGGGCGGAGTTGGGCAATTAGACTATGATGGTTAAAGGCTGATCTCGACATGGCTGCAATCTGGGACTCCCCAGAAAGAGTTGGGTCCAGAAGAATGCCCAAACTTGATCCCTAAATGGGAGGGCAATGCCATCCATTCTAGGGATGATTCCTCCCACAACCTTTCAGTGAGCCCCCTCAGGAGCAAAATCTCTGTCTTATCTGGGTTCAGTTTGAGCCTGTTCAACCTGGTCCATTTCAGTACTAAAGCCAGGCAGTGCTCAAGTGTCTGGACAGCATCCCCTGCAGAAGCGGCAACTGAGAGATAGAGTTTTGTGTCATCCGCATACTGATGACTCATTACTCCCCCCCCCCCACAGCTTCACATAGATGTTAAACAGCATTGGGGACACTGCCAACCCCTGGGGAACCCTACACCTTAGGGTCCAAGGGGTCAACAATTCATCCCCTAGCTGAACTCTCCGGACACAGTCCTCAAGAAAGGATCAGAGCCAGTTCAATGCTAAGCCTACAATATAGCAATCTCCGAGAGCCTGCCCAGGAGGATACCGTGGTCGATGGTATCAAAAGCTGCTGAGCGGTCCAAGAGTACCAACAGGGTATACCTGCCTCCATCAGCCTCCCTTAAAAGGTCATCCTGTAGTGCAAATGGTGCCATCTCAGTATCTCGCCATGGCTTGAATCCAGACTGGAATGGATCAAGGCATTCCTGCTCCTCCAGTTACATCTGGAGCTGATTTGCCACCATCCTCTCGATCACCTTGCCCAGGAATGGTATATTGGTGATCAGACGAAAGTTGTTCAAATTGTCAGTTGCCAACTGGGGGCGCTTAATGATGGGTTGTATTTAATGCATAAGGGGAGGATTCCCTCCCTCAATGATGATTTTATGATATTCACTACACACTCAATTATGGCCACCTTAGCAGCTTTTTGACTGGGCAAGGGTCAAGTGAGGAGGTGGTAAGCCTACAGCTCATCAACACCCTGGAGACCTCCTCCACTGATACAGGGTCAAACTGATCTAAGTGGACAGAAGAGATGGTGTGGTGATGGTCACCCCACACCCCTTTGGGGGCATAATTCTACAGGCCAGAGGTACTGGCTTTTCCTGATTCTACTGATGGAAGAAGTAGAATGCAGTGCAAGTACATCAGTGGATCCTGACCTAATATAGACAGCAAGATTGTAACACTAACTATAAAATGAGAAAGCAACTAAATGGATATAGGGGGTTAGAACATCACTTAAATTAAGAAGCCTAAAATAGAAACAGAAGTACAAAGATGCCTAAAATTAAATCGCCTTAATCTAGAATTGAAAGGATTAGAATGTAGGTACTAGGCACAGATTTGTTAAGGAGGTTACTACATAATCAGAATGTGACTACCGCATATCTTTCTCTTCTGCTGTTAGAAAGCCATCACAAGTAATACTGGCTCTTCGACACTACTTCAAGAAAAGATTCCAAAACACCTGTGCCTCTGCCCTCTCTCCCTCCTCCCCATCTCAGCTATTTTGGCACCTGGTGGCAATCTGCATTGTTGGCCTGGCTCCTAGAAAAGACAGCCTTGGCTCTGGTCTGTCTGCAATCTGTTATCTTTCTCTGTTGCTGCTAGTGCTTCTGGCTACCTGAAGACTGACACCCATCTGTTGTCCTTCTATGGATTTCAGTTATGAATCAGACCAGGATCTGTGCCATGCATTAGCATGCTTAATGGGTGTCACTCTCCAACCCGTTCAATCACTCTTGATGAGGGATGACGGGCTGTTCAGGGAAAATCATGCAGTGGCCATTTGATTCAGGGAGTCAGTCAAAAGAACAAGCAACCCAAACAAAAGAAACACTGTCAGAGTTGTGATTAATTAAAGAACTGGAGTGATTATCTCATTAGAGAGAGAGGAGAGAGTGCCAGGCTTCTAAAGGTACAACATTAACAAATAGCTTAAGAAGATTAATTACAGCACACACAAAATACATGGCACTCCAACTCCCTTAACGTCTCACACACAACACAGCTGGCAGAAAAAGTTCCTGCTTTGCACAGAGGCCACCAATTAATGCTTCCACATAGAAAATGTCAAATTCATAAAATGACTCTACTTCCCTCTCTCTTGCTTCCCATCTTTCTATTCATGAATAGTTTGAATCTCATCCTGCTATAGACAGACTGAGTGTGGCAAGAGCAATTTAACAAAGAAGGGTCAGTGTTGGTTATCAGAAGCATGGGGAAAACAGAAGTAGGCAAAGAATGCATAGCAGTACTTGTTTTAAAGCTGCAGAAAGAAAATGCCGCAGCATCTTTTGTACTCACCACAGATTTTTTCCCCCATTTCATTTTGTGGTTCATGGCTCCATTTCTTAGGCATCATGCTATGTTAGCTAATTCCCTCAGGACTCCAACCCCAATGAAATCTAAGTCCACATAAGAATTTGTTCACATTCATTCTTGTGACTTCAGTCACTCTCTCTTCAATTGTGACTGGAAACTTAATGGGAACACAGGCTTAACTGCCTCTCAATTCTGTGCTAAGACCTGTACTAAAATCGATTTACCCCAATTTTTACATCAAATAATACCAAGCTGGGCTGCAGCATATTTAAAGCACACGTTTTCGTAATTACCAGCCATTTCTGGCAGCTCAAGCACAGAAAGGAAATGCACTGCAATAGAATGTCTTCAAGTGGTCTATATCTAGCTGAACAGGTTAGATGTTTCCTCCTTCTCATTTCAGATGAACAAATTTAGCAAGAGAAAGGTTATAACAAAGATTTCAACTGAAAAGCAATTAACATTAAAGCAGGGTAGACAGAAAACTCTCCATATATGCAATTTAAAGGACTTTGTAGCTTGTATGAAAAGCCTTAATTTTATCACAAAATAAATTATAGCTGAAATAAGAGGATTCCTGCTCATTTGCCCTTTGCATGCATTTGTTTGATAACTATGGCTGCTTTGGGGTCCATCACCAATTAGTTTAGACTGCCTTATCCTAAAAGACAATCTGAAAGTTAGGTTATCTTAAGGCAGTGATTCCCAACCTTGGGTAATTCAGGTATTCTTGGACTGCAATTCCCAGAAGTCTTCACCACCAGCTGTGCTGGCCAGGGTTTCTGGGAGTTGTAGTCCAAGAACATCTGGGTTACCCAAAGTTGGGAACCACTGCCTTAAGGTGATGTTGGACTACAGCTACCATCATGCTGGCTGAGAGTGAGAGGAGGTGAGATTTAACAACGTCCTGAAGCCACAGGTTCTTAGTCAGGGGACTACTGAGGGGTTACAGAAGAGTCACACCTGAATTAGGATACAAAGAGTAGTTTTCTCTGGCAAAGAGGAAACACAGAATCACAACTAGAAGCAGCAACAGGTTACCGGGGGGGGGGGGGGGGGAACTGTGGTGAAATATTTGTAAGTACCTGGAATACAATGTGGCCTTTCAAGTACTTATAGTTACTTCCAAAATATTATTAAGCTATCAGAATAGTAACTGTTGTACTTATTTTAATTAACAACAAAATAACATAATCACACTAGGACTATTTATTTTTGACAACTGCAGCAGGGAGATAACGAAGTTGCTAGCCCTTGGGGAAATCTCCCACCCACACCCACCATGTGTAACTGTGCTATCTATCTAAACTTTTCCTGAAAGAGACCCACCATATATGACCACATGCATTTAGTTTCAACTTCGGAGAAATCTATGCTGGATGTCAGCAAGTTACACAAAGGATACAATTCCTGTAGTGTACCATCATGAACAGTAGGCGTCACTGATCTAAGAAGTGACAGAAAACTATTCTCATATATCCAGATGATACAGTTAAGGCCCTGGGAACTACTGTAATCTCTGTTCTGTGTAGCTCAAACTACTGAATGGATTTAAAGGTGGCCTTAACATCTCACATCCAACACCAAAACCTTTTGCACTGCTAATCCAATTGCTTGTAAGAAGGAGATGATCCAGGAACTGATACAGTTTAGGCATGCTACTTATTTAGAGTGCTCCAGTTTATGTTTCACCTCTTCTTGTTGTGCAAAGTAAACCTGTCAAATTCACTACTATGGACTAGGCACTATCTACCACTGTTCATGGTAGAGGGGAGAAATAAAAATACAAGTCAGAGTTTGAAAAGAATAACATTTTACAGCAGCCGCTTCTATTAAATTACATGCAAAAAGATGTGGTGGACGAAGTTACTGTATTCTGCAACACATTTACTGTATACAGTATTATGTTAATTTCCTCATTAACAACAAATTGCTTATATCAGTTTAAAAATAAATATGTGCAATAATATAAAATAAACCAATGCATTTTAAAAAGTAATATAACCTGAAACAGCATCAAGTAATGGTTAGTTTAAAAACAGCAGTAGAAATCAGGAACTATGAGCACACTGAAATAGAAACTGTTTCAATTTCTTTCTTGACTAGCTAGACCTCAACCTGAAGATATTCCAGAGTCACAGCACCACTAGTAAGGGTCAAACTAAATATTAAAGGGATTGTGTGTTTCCTGCTAACAGCATATTTGTCCCCCACTGATGGAATTGGTGCCTGAGTAACCACACTTGCAAATGAACTCCACACTGACCTTCTGATAAGCAATCACAAACAAAGCAAGCCAATCTGTAAAATACAGGGATTAAAAAAAACCCTCATGGCTAGCTAGGAAAAACAGGTACTTTTCACCCCATAAGTAAAATCACTTCTAAATGTGAGCTAAGCATTATGTACGTACAGTATACTCCTTATGACTGTCTCCCAGTTTTGGATACACATACAAGTACCCTGTTTCCCCGAAAATAAGACCTAACCTGAAAATAAGCCCTAGTATGAAAAAAATAAAACATCCCCTGAAAATAAGCCCTAATGCATTTTTGAAGCAAAAGTTAATATCTTATTTTCGGTGAAACACGGTATGACTACCCTGTTTCCCCTAAAATAAGACCTAACCTGAAAATAAGCCCTAGTATGATTTTTCAGGATGCTCGTAATATAATATAAAACGGCTTGGGCCCTGGATACCTGAAGGACCGCCTCCTTCCATATGAACCTACCCGGCAGTTAAGATCTAGCCAGGGGGCCCTTTTGAAAGAGCCGTCCCTCAAGGAGGTAAGAGGGATGGCTTGTAGACAAAGGGCCTTTTCGGCAGCTTGCCCCCAGACTATGGAACGCCCTCCCGACTGAGATTCGTCTGGCGCCGACGCTCATGACATTTCGGCGCCAGGTCAAAACCTTCCTGTTCCAGAAGGCTTTTAATTGAAATAATATCAACTGTGGGTCTTGATGGCAATTTTTAGAGTATATAATTTAATTATATTTTAATTGTTTTATCTTTTTTATTGTATTTAAATTGTTGTAAGCCGCCCAGAGACCTTTGGGTAGTGTGGGCGGCATATAAGTTAAATAAATAAATAAAAATAAGCCCTACCCGAAAAATAAGCCCCAGTTAAGTGAAACCTCGCCTTCCACCATTGTGCAGCAACCAAAATAAGATGACATGACTGTATTTGAATAAACGTAGATTGTTGTACATGAAAAAATAAATAAAACATCCCCTGAAAATAAGCCCTAATGCGTTTTTTTGGAGCAAAAATTAATATAAATCCCTGTCTTATTTTCGGGGAAACAGGGTAGTAGTACTGAGACCAAGGTGGATAAAAATCAATAATTTTTAAATCAAATTGATTTAAATCATAATTTAATTTTTAAATATATTTTTTTAATTTAAAACATTAAAAAATCCATTTTTTCTTTAAATCATTATTTAAACCAATTTGATTTAAATGAAATCCACCCTGCCTGAGGGAGTTCACAAAGTCAAGACATGTCCAAGTCCATATGGGACTTTAAAGGTCAAGACAAGAATTCGTCCATTTTGTCTTAGAAATGTTACAACTGGTGAATTAGCTGAAGATGATAAAAGGTGTTCCTCAGAACCACTATTACCTGGATATATGAAGATAGCACTAGTTACATGAACATCCCCAAGCTCGTAACAGAAGCAGCAGAACCTTATTTAGATTTGAAAACACAGTCTCTCCCAGATAGACATCTTAACATTACCTGCATCTTCTTTCAAATATCTCTCTCACACCTCACTCATAGTTCCACTAGTATTTGTTTAGTATATTCCTAGGATTTGCATCACCCAGGGCTCCTGCCATGTTTCCTGAAGGCAAAGCCTTCTATCTTGGTAAGTGAGACAAACCATAGCACAACACAGCTCAGTTACTGTGGCATTTTTCAGTCAACAGCTCTACTCATGGCTAATTCTGTGCTACAACACTAAATCAGAAATGGATGTAGAAACACTGAAGAACACACAAGGCACTTTGAGAACTGTAACTAATGTGAACCCTCTGCCTGAACCTGCTAGTTACTCATTGAGTATATGTATATATATATTGTGTGTGTGAACACACATACACACAGTTGAATCACATACCAGAAGGACAGAGATCATTATGATTTCTCTGCAGTGTCAGTTACATGAACTGACACTCAAATACACCCAAGAAACCTCCAGTGTCCCAATCTAAGCTACTGGAATCCACAACAGGATCATGCTACTGCTGGCAGAAACAAGGGTGACAAAAGTTAAGTTTTTAAATCCAGTAGGAAGCCAGAGGTATGTTCATAAATTTACAAGAATAAATTTTTATTCAGTGACCAAATTAAAAACAAACAAACAAAACAGGTCAGAGCTGTGAAATGCTGTGGAGCTTTTAAAGCAGACCTGAAGCAGCCAACAGTTCAGTAAAGACCCTTCTAAGGTTCTTACCCAGCACTGGAGAAAAAGCTAATCTTCAATAAACAAGCAGGTTTTACCAACAGTAATGGCAAACTGTGTGTTAACACTAGAGTTGCAGTGGGAAAAGCTTCCAGTAAAATGGCTTGCAGCCGTAATGCTTCAGGTTGCTGCCCTGTCAGATCTCATAAGCTTTTAGCTCAGGAATCACATTTGTGTTTTCCTAGAAATCTACTACCAGCTTCTCCTAGAAAGTGAGTTTGGTGTCCTCATTTTTGACCTGGTTAGTAACCAGGTGTTCTGGCTGATGTTTTTACATAAATGAAGCATGCAAAACTAAACAGCTGAAGAGAACGGACTGATTCAAATTAGTTGTTAATACTCTGGCCCCACCCCGCCAAGGATTAGGAAGCAATTTTCCCTGCCTGTGTCTGTTACTGAGTAGGCAAGCATATCACAAATGTGTTGCTGGCTAATATTTCAAACTATGAAAAAAAGTACCAAGGCTTAAAGCTTGCAGCCTGGACTCCTTGTTGTTGCAGCGATATTGTTAAAGCGATTGGCCTCCTCTTGGGTATTTATGCTGTAAACTATTTTCCTAGGAGCATCCATTTCTCTCACAGTGTTGGTAATGCACAGGGAAAAGCTTCAGCCATTGTGAAGTGTTGACTGCCCACTCTCACTGGCGGACCAGACATGAACCTTTGGCACAAAAAAATTAAAATAAAATAAAAATACAATCTAATTTGTTGTGTGAAAACCAGCTTCCATTCATTCTTATTCATCCAGCTCTTATTTTAACACAGTCTCTTGGCCAGAACCCAGCTGTCCAAATACATTTGAGTGACATCCCATCTCTCTCTCTCACACACACATCCAAAGTGAGGGATTGCCATAATCAGGTCAGAACACCAGGTAGAACTCCAAGGCCCCAAAGTCTAGCTCTAACCCACAAATGATGCACTGACAGATGGTGACACCACACAGTACTGCACCAGAGTAAAACACTGAGGACACAAGCAGCTTCTTGAGGTTGCAGTCCACAATCCACCATTTTAAACTGAAGTGCACTTCACCCTTGAACTGAATATGACTCTAAGAAGTGTGGTTTTCGTTATACACATTTTTTTTTTGTTCCCTCCTGGCATGGTGACGCCACATGGTGGCTAGCAACCTCCTCATGCAATGGGAGGGGGCAGGTGGAGCCGATTCAAAGCAAAACAAGGATGAGGAAGAAGAAAAAAAAGGTGCAACACATACACACAGAGTGCACTCTCCCAACTCCTGGTGTGTGCCTGGTGTGCGTGTGTTTTGTTGCACACATTTCAACAGACGGAGGGTGTACTTGCTCCTGCTTCATGCCGCCATTGCCAGAGCTGGAGGCAAGCGACTGTCCCTGGGCAGAGGGGGAGTCTGGTACCCCTAACCTCAGCGTTGTTAAAGGGAGACATGTATTTTCTTCAGTAAGTTTGAGTAGCAGTTAGATGAACCAATCTGCCACTGCCTTTGGGGGTATACAGCCAATGGTGACACTGGAGTGGGGGAAAGACTAGCTCTTCCCTTTTCTGGCTCTGTCATTGCCTGTGCACTCTCTGTCCAAAATATGTCAAGGGCAGTAGATTGCCCTAGAATTAATTGCAGTAACTTTCAGATGTGTGTGTAATATTCTTCTACATGCCAGAATGAAATGAGGTTTGTTTTGGAAGGGAATATATAGAGCTTTCTTATTGAAAACAAAGAAGAACTCATATCAAATACTGACATTATATTCTGTGGGGCTATGGCAAACAGGAGGGGAATACGGCCAATCAGCTAAGGTTCTAGGCTTCCATACACTTCCCATATGTACAGGCTGTTGATACTTAAGTCGCTGTTTTGTCCAAGGAAGACCCACCAAACATTACACTTACTGTGTAGTTTTATCCTTGAATTTTGATCACTAAATTAGAAGTGCAGAGTTTGGGTACATTTCCTATTTTAGCACCACACTGTGAAGAAAGGATTACCACTTTCCTACCCAACCTTGTATTTGAGTTGGTCCTCCTGTGCAAGTTTGCAGGGGTGGGGAGACTTACTTATTTCAATTACCTGGATATACCTAGAGAGAGGAGGAACAGTGTGACCTGCCAGAAATTTAATGGACAAAAACTGAAGAATAGCTAGGCAGGTTACTTCAGCTCTAAGAGGTGCAAACACAAGGAGACCTTCCTTTAAAAACAGAACCAGGTCAAGGAAATCACTTTCTTCTGGATTTATGCAAAGGACAAGTTATTCAGCTGTCCCTCTGTTATGGAAGGATAGGGTGTACAGCAGATACAGCAAAGAAAGGACATCTCCCAAAGATCATAGTGGTCTAAGAGATCTACACAAGGGAACGTAATGTCTCACTCAACCTGTTCCTAAATTGTTTAGGGCTTTTTGTCATATATGAAATGCGTTAAAAGACAGAGAAACAACGCGGTTAAGCTTCTCTTCTTGCAATGAACTCTTACTCTTTAACACTAACCAATTAGAATTAAGGCTATCTAAATACTGACTAGAAGCCTGTTGGTAATTTATGTGTGCATAAGTTAAACTGTGTCATGCACCATGGCTGACGTCTGCTAACTAACAAGGCTCCAGTCCAGTTACAAGATACATGCCCAATTGTGCAACAGGCATGTGCCTAACAATGCAATCAGAGCCATATTAATGGCAATTCAAGTTAATATATGCATGCATAAATCAGCAACAAAATACTGGCCACTCATAACGGACTCCATACTATTACACTGCATTACAATCTCATGTCACGGTCTTAAAAACAGATGGCTGGATGCAATGATGGATTTCTGCTGATAGAACCCAGGGGAAGTGAGGGAGATCCCACTCCACATGCTAAACCCCATGCACTCATAAAACCAGCTACAAAAAGCTGGAAAACACTCCACAGCCCATTTTCAGTGGGACACAAAGGACTCTTGAATGTGAAAGATAAGACAATTCCCAGACGTTATCCCACCAGAATGTTGGAGTTACTCCAAAAATGTCAACCCCAATCCTACCTGGAAGATCATTTTCAGATAAGAATAATTTAACTTTCACACTCTTCAAATGAACACATTGGCTTCATGAAGCTGTTGGATGGAGAATGTCCAAAGAACATGTAGCATCCTGGTAACCCTAGTTTCCAAGCAACAAGAAACCTATCACAGATGGCATGTTCCACTAAAGAATTTTCCATTTCTAATTCTGCATTTGAGATTGTGACTTTTCCATTAGGTTCCTTTGAAGCACAGCATTTCATATTATGTGCAGTGATTCTATGGCTAACCATCTGTTCCAGTCAAGAAGTCTAAGACAGTACTGGACAATAATTTCCCAAACTATGCCAATCTTTTTAGAACTAAATGGTCTAAAAGCCACAATGCTACTGCCCCTACAAATCATTACAGTCAGCTGAATTTTTTAATCCTGCCGTTCCTCCAAAGAACTCAAGATGGCATGCATAGTCCTCTCTTTAATTTAACAACCCATTATCACAACAACCCGGTAGGACTGGTGAAGATGAGAAACAGTGGTTAGCTCAGGATCAAGCAAGCTGTGGCTGAAAGGAAATGGTGTCTAGCTTGCCAAAATTTCTCCTGTTGACTTTCTTAGTTTCTTCCTTCTTAATTTCCAGTTCAAAAAGACAAGGCTTCATTTGGACCTAGTTCCACCTTGGCAAATGCCTATTATGGGATGTCTGGAATAGTGCCCTTCACTGTACAGTGCCTCTGAGAAACTCAGAGCTTGAAAATGTCTCTCTTTTTTTTTTTGGACTACAACTCCCAGAACCCCCTATCCAACATAGCTGGTGTTCATCCTCGAAAAAGGGTCATGTTTTCCAGGTCTAAACCAGTTACTCTCATCTCTAAGAACTACAAAGAAATCCCAAACATTGCAGATATAGGGGGAAGAGTGAATCCCAACATCATTTTTTACACCAATTAAATACTGAAGAAAGATCAACTCTCTGGCCAGAACCTTTTTAGTGTTCACATAAGCTTTGCATAACTTGTTGTGGTTAACTGACAAGATGTTGGGCACAACTTGTTTGTGTGCCTGGTCACATGCCCAAATGTGTAACAAAGAGGCACACTGGGATTTAGTTTGTGCTTAGTTGTAATTAGGCAGAGAAAGCTGTTCAAACCTTATAGAAATACCAATAAGGTTAGGGTCTCTGCATACTGGGGACGTGGTGGCGCTGCGGGTTAAACCGCAGAAGCCTCTGTGCTGTAAGATCTATAGATCTGCAGCTGTAAGATCGAATCCACGCGACGGAGTGAGCACCCGTCGCTTGTCCCAGCTCCCGCCAACCTAGCGGTTCGAAAGCATGCAAATGCGAGTAGATAAATAGGGACCACCTCGGTGGGAAGGTAACAGCGTTCCGTGTCTAAGTCGCACTGGCCATGTGACCACGGAAGATTGTCTTCGGACAAACGCTGGCTCTATGGCTTGGAAACGGGGATGAGCACCGCCCCCTAGAGTCGAACACGACTGGACAAATTGTCAAGGGGAACCTTTACCTTAACCTTTACCTTAACCTTAACCTTTACCTTTGCATACTGAGAACATTAGTTTGGTATAATCTTTAGGGCATTGTACTGGGATCCAGGAGATACAGGTTCAAGTCACACCATGCCATGAAACTCAGTGGGAGATTGGGGTCAGCCTGCCCATCTTGCAGGGCTATGAGAATAAAGAAGTCCTGGCAAAGTCGGGTTGCCTCTCCCACCTTTTCCATAGGTCAGGACTTCAGGGAAGTGGCCTGTGCAAGTCAAGATTGCCCATCCTTGCCCTGTGTGAAGAACAGAGTGTGACTAAAATGAGGCTGCAGGTACTGGTCTATCATTGCATCCCTAAGCCTTCACCTCTTGCCATCTGTAGCGGAGTAATGTCTGTACACATGTAGATTGCCTTTGTAATTAGGAACTGCACCATCAGGGATCCAGCCATGAGGAGAGCATGTACACACATTGCAAGCACCCTTTATAGTTTATTCCCTTCCCCAACACAGAGACAATAGAAGTCCCACTGCCCTCCCATACAGTTACAATTGAGTGGAGGGAAACATCCAACAAGGATCGAATTACATAACAACCACCACAAAAAATATTGCTGTGTTCAGCAAGATGTTTTCGAAGTCACAATGTACAGCAGGATGTAGTGTATATATACATGAGGATGTTGTTCAGCTTCACCTTCTGTCACCCCACATGATTACCTGTGCTGGCTAGGGAAGAAGAGAGTTGCAGTCAAAAACAGCTGGAGGACCCAACACTGCTCTCCCCCCAATCAAAACAAAATAGGCTTAGAGATTCTACTCTCAACTAAAAGAAAAGTTGCATTTCTCCTTCTGGTTCTTGTATTTCTAACTGAGCCAGTGACCTTTAATACTGACCAACACAATTTGAAAAATAAGACTTTGCAAAGTGTTCTTCTGTTCACAGGCACAAACAAGCTTGTCATTTACCATTTGACCCCATTTGCTGGTGTGTATATTTGTACGTTTTCCTTTTCTGTGCACTCACTCTGATTATCCTTATCCAGTGAGATTAAGACTTCAGTGTTTGTATCTTGTTTACAATTAGAATTCAGCATTCCCCCAATTATACACAGCTTTTATACAAAGGTTAGGAGGTATAGGAGACAAGTAAATCTGCTTAATATGCAAAGCAGAGGAAAAAAGAATGACGTGCATACAAGAGAAACAAGAACAACCACACTGACCTTTTAAATGGCAGTTTGTTAGGAAGAAAATCAGGTGTTTGTTAGCTTATACGACTTTGTTTATAAAACAGAGTTTCCATTAATCAGCCTGAGAAACAAACTGGAAAGTTGTCTAATGAGTGCAATATATCAGACTCAGACAACCAGTGTCCTGTGGCTATTAATTTAGCCAAGGAAGGTTCCTTAGGTTCTTTAATATAAGGTTTAGGATAAAAAATATTCCAGTTTAATAAATGCATTATAGTACTTACAAATTCAACCATGAATCAAAAAGCCTGGGAATTATAAATTAAGTCTTTTGTCTTATTTCCATGTGAGGTGAGCACTACACACCTTTTCTACACCATACTTACTTCTCAAGTAGCATCTATGCAGTCACACCTTCCCTTGCCTTTTCAGTCCTAGTCCTTTTTCTGAAAACTGGGGAAACGCTGACGCTCAGATCAGTGTCAATCTTTAATAAAATATTGGCTTTTACATTCTCAATTCATAATTCTGATAGCCAGTTTCTTGCATAGCTTCCCTGAAGCTGCAGAGTGCAATTCTATGCATGTTAAACTAAAAAGAAAATCAGCAAACTACTGAAGCTTATAAGAACATCAGACTGCCTCTGGTTTACTCATAAAATTCTAAAGATTTAATCAATTCTTTTTAAAACACAGCCAACTCATTGGAGAAATACCCAAATCTTGTGGCTGCTTAATCATAAACACATAACATTATCTCTTATCTTCTTTTCCTGACTTAACTGCTGATTCCTGTTGACTCAGATACAGTGGACCCTCGACTTACAGACGGCTCCACCTGCGGACTTTTCGACTTACAGACTTCTCCGGCCACAAAATTTCCCATCGACTTGCGGCCGGAGAATCGACCTACGGACCGGAAGGGGGAGGCGGGGAAAGCGCCAAATTCAAATTTGGCGCTTTCCCCGCCTCCCCCTTCCGGTCCGTAGGCCGCCGATCGTGCCTCCGGAGGCATTCCAGGGCTTCTCCGCCGCCATGGGAGGCCTCTCGGAGGTCCCCCCTCGCCGCCGATAGTGCCTCCGGAGCTCTGGAGGCACGATCGGTGGCGAGGGGGGACCTCCAAGAGGCCTCCCATGGTGGCGGAGAAGCCCTGGAAGGCCTCCGGAGGTCCCCCTCACCGCTGATCGTGCCTCTGGAGAAGCTCCGGAGGCACGATTGGCGGCAAGGGGGACCTCCGGAGGCCTTCCATGGCGGTGGAGAAGCCTTGGAAGGCCTCCGGAGGTCCCCCTCGCCGCCGATTGTGCTTCCAGAGAAGCTCTGGAGGCACGATTGGCGGCAAGGGGGACCTCCGGAGGCCTTCCAAAGCTTCTCCACCGCCATGGAAGGCCTCCGGAGGTCGTCTGCCGCCGCTGGCTTTCCCAGGGTACACCGGGCCTACCAGGGGAGGGCTTCCCCTGGTAGGCCCGGTCTACCAGGCTTTCCCGGGCGGTAGACCGGGCCTACCAGGGGGAAGCCCTCCCCTGGTAGGCCCGGTGTACCCTGGGAAAGCCGCCGCCAGTGGTGGTGGACGACCTCCGAGAGGCCTCCCATGGCAGCGGGAAAGCCCTCGGAGGGCTTCGGCAGCGGCGACAGCCGGGGACCCCCGTGAGGCCTCCGGCAGCGGCGGGAAAGCCCTCGGAGGGCTTCGGCAGTGGCGGGAAAGCCCTCGGAGGGCTTCGGCAGTGGCGGCGGCGAGGGACCCCTTCGGACCGGTAAGGTGCTGCTTTTTGCCTTTATTTTCTTTTTTTGGTGGGGGGGTATTTTTTCTTCGGCCGATTACAGATTAATGGGTTTTCAATGCATTCCTATGGTAAATGGACCCTCGACCTACGGACTTTTCGACCTGTGGCCACCGTTCCAATATGGATTAAATCCGTAAATCGAGGGTCCACTGTATATGCCCAGGTACAACAAGGAAAGTATTAACACTGTTAGATTTCCCTTTGCAGCCTCAGTTGTTGCAGTTTTATGAGTCAAGTGCCCAGGATGTCGGGGTTTAATTTTTTTCCTTAAAACTAAAGGGTTTTTCTTCATAAAATCATATTCACAATGAAACTTGTACACTTACATATCAAATACCAAGAACACATGATATTCCTATTAGAACTCAGAAGTCAACCGTATCCTTAAAACCAGATGCAGAACCCATAACGGGAAGTGTCTTAAGTCGCCCTGTATTCCAAGAAGAAAATACTGCTTGAAACAATTAAATATCACAAGGTTTTTATATTAAAGTATACCAATAAATAAAATATTATTTAGTATTATTTAAAACAACAAATACAATGGGTAAGGAACACCTCCAATGCAGGAATCAATTTACTTCATTACTATGATACAACTGAAATTTAATGAGGAGCTTGTGGAAATGTTATTAGAAATCTGATTCTTTGATGAGTCATTATGAAGTTTTCAATTATCGTTCAGTACTTAAAGGTCAAGGTGATTAATTCATAGAGCTGCCGTAAGTCCAAAATGACTTAAGAGCATATAACAACAATTCAAAAGTCAAGGATGACCTACATTAAAATAATCCAAGTAAGTTACCAGTTGACCACATGTTCAGCAAATACATGGAATGTAGATAGAGAAAGCTATTTTGGGGTAGTACATGTTGAGTTTTGGGCTGCCATTGCAGATTCAACTGAAAATCTAAAGAAAAAGGTTGGGCCAATGACAGGGAATATGAAAAACCCATTGGAAGTGAGATATTTTGTCTGACTTCTGAAAACTGCTCCCTATATAACTTAATTCTAAGCAAGACAAATATTAATATGGCACTGTGTTCTGCAAATGGATGAATGAGTCTGTTTTACCATATGTGCATTTGGTGGGGACACAGGAGATGGCCTTCTCTGTCGCTGCTCCAAGACTTTGGAACTCCCTCCCACAGGAAGCTAGGCTGGCTCCATCTTTGCTGTCCTTATGCAAGCAGATGGAGACCTTTCTCTTCAAGCAAGTTTTCCCTCAATTACTGGCTGCCTGAGTGGGGTTCTTAAATAGATTCTTGTATCTTACTGTTCTGAATATTTTTTGATGTTGCTTCTGTTTACTATATTTTACTTTGTTTAATCCTTTTTGGCATTTATATATTAATTATTTTTAACTTTAAAAATTGTCTTTGAATTATGTAAGCAGCCTTGGGTCCTTCTTAAGGAGAAAGCCAAGTTAGAAATGTCTTAAATAAATAAATAAAATTTGAAATTCTGACCTTTTAGCGGGAACTTTTTGAAACTCTTCCTTAAAAATTAAAAATTCTAGGAACGTATTTTTTTAAAAATACAGTTAGACATATTTAATACTTGGTGGTTTTGAGAAGTCACAATTATTATTGAAGTCTGATACAGCATTTCAACTAGCACTGGAGGTGGCATTAACCAATACAATATTCACTCTTTTAGTTCATCCCTTTGATGTGAGTAAGGCTGAATATTATGACACTCACTATAATATGCCGAGTCGTGTCATGCAGGCCTTCCACTACATCAAAAGAACTCAGTGCTAACAAACGTGAAACAACTGATGTGAAAGTTACAGTTAGACAAAGAGTGGCCAAAGGAAAATTCCACAAAGTGTTGTCCCTGTCCATTCCACAAAGGCACTACACCACATTCCCTACAAACAATTTTATAATTATCAGTGGAGAAGAAAAATTAAATACAGTTAAACTCCCTTGAGAATAAATGATCTATGAAGGAATACTATCTGCTAGAGGGTTGCTTGCTGACTCACAGTAATTCCCTGTGGCCCTGATAAAGCCTCTTAAACCAGTATCAGATCAAGACGGTAAAACTGTTATCATGCTAAGCTCATTGGGCAGATATAGCAAGATGGAAGATATCTTCTGGTACTTGCTAACATCAAAAGGCAGCTCACTGCTAGAAATTCAATTCACAACTTTTGCAGGCTCCTCATCCACAATGGCACAAACAACCTAACCAAGCAGCTTTGCCCCACCATTTCACACAGAAAGAGCTGCAGACTGTTTGGTGGGCCCTGAAGCATCCTTTCTGTAGTGCCTCCACTCTTTGCTTGCAGCATAGTGCAGATTAGACTGCACAGCTTACTCTGAACTACAGAGCAGGAGTTTGCTGATGGGCAGAGGTGTCTGCCTGAGAGTTAAAAGCCAGACCGTGCGTTTTGTGTCGTCAAGTCAGAACCTATAATGATCCCAACAGGGCTGTCAAGGTACTTGAGATTTTTAAGGAGTGCTTTTACCAGTTCCTACTCCCCCAGTGAGTTCTCATGGCTAAGTGGGGATTCGAACCCTGTTCTCCAGAATCTAAGTTCATCAATCTATCCACTACATCACACTGGGAATCACTACAGCCAGAGTAGGTGGCAGCATCTGACATCTTTTAAATTCTATGGTTCTTCAGGGGCAGGAGTATTAACAGACGGAAGGGACAAAGGGAATACTATTTTAAAAGATGTTTGCAGATTATTCTGCCTGAACACAGTGCTACCTAAATGCAACATGCTCTGTTCTTATTATTTCTGAATTTTATAAAATGAGAGGGAGAGAAAAAGCATGTCAATTACAAAGGGTCCTAACAATTCAGTAGCAATACTGCAGCCTCCTCCATCAGTTCTCTCTGTTTTCAGTTGCTCCAATTCATGTGATAAGTTCCATATCTAAAATTACTTACCATTTGTTCGGATACCACCAAGAACATTTAGATGCCCCCCCCCCCCCACTGGATGAAGCTCTACTTTTTGACCTTTCTTTCACTGATAAGAGAGAAATGGGAGAGAAAGAACACATGCTGGGGAGACAATTCCATGGCCACGATTTATATGATCAGGTTGTGTGGTTCATTTAAAGGTTCTTGCCAATATATGATAGTCATAAATGAACAGTTAGCACGTGCGTAGGTGAAAATATGTGATAATATGTGCATGAACAATATAAGCATGTAAGGGCATGTAGGCTTTTTTAAATTTGTGGGCTACTAATTTTTGCAGCACGGCTAGAAGAATATTAGTTGGAAGGAAAGTCTATGCAAGTTAGGTTGTTGTAGGTTTTTTGGGCTGTTTGGCCGTGTTCTGGAGGTTTTTCTTCCTAATGTTTTGCCAGTCTCTGTGGCTGGCATCTTCAGAGGACAGGAGTTAGAACTCTGTCTGTGTTCTGGTGTAGTGTGTGGGATAGTTGAGTACAACAACCATCGGATCCCGGCCTTCGAGAATCTATGCAAGTTAGCTTCTAAAATGAAGGAGCAATGTGAAGGATTAGGGACTGGCATATTACTGCAAAAACATTAATGCTCATTTGGTTGAAGTGGCATGTCATAACCTGGACAGTTGTGCAAAGATATGCATATAAGACAATTTGCAGAGATATTGAGTCTTTAAAGGGGCTATAAATAAGCCCTAAAGTGGTGATAATGTAAGCATGATTTTAAATGCTTTCCAAAATTGTTTCTGGCTACATGTATTAGCAGTAACCATAATAAAGGAAAGCTTTTTAAAAGAGTGGATCACTGCTTGCTAATCAGAGGGCAGAAGACACAGCTAGTGCAGAATGTGGCAGCCAGACTGGTGTGTGTCTGGTGTGTGCTTTGGAGACCATATATCACCTGTCTTGGTCCAAATACACTAGCTTGCAATTTGCCTCCTTGTGCCATCCAAGGCTTAAACCTATAAGGCTCAAAGTGGCTTGAGGCCAACATATCTGAAATACAGTGTCGTCCCATGTGAACCTATAAAAGGCCTGTTTTGTGGAAGTTCTGTTGCATGTTCCACTATCAGAAGAAGCCAGGATAGTGGATACACAAGATCACAGAATCATAGAAAAGTGAAGTTGGAAGGGGCCTACAAGGCCATCAAGTTCAACCCTCTGCTCAATGCAGGAATACAATCAAAGCATATCTGCCAGGTGCTTATCTAAGTTTTTCTTGAATGCCTCCAGTGTTGGAGCACTCACCAACTCCTGGTTCCACTGTCGTATTGCTCTAAAAGTTAGGACGTTTTTCCTGATATTCAACCAAAATCTGGCTTCCTTTAACTAGAGCCCATTGTTGCGTGTCCTGCAGTCTGGGATGATCAAGAACAGATCTTGCCCCTCCTCTGTATGACAGCATTTCAAATATTTGAAAAGTGCTATCATATCACCCCTCAGTCTTCTTTTCTCAAGGCTAAACATGCCCAATTCTTTCAGCCTTTCCTCATAAGGCTTGGTTTCCAGCCCCTTGATCATCCTTGTCGCCCTCTTCTGAACTTGTTCCAGTTTGTTAGCATCCTTCTTGAAGTGTGGTGCCCAGAACTGGACACAATACTCAGGGTATGGCCTAACCAATGCTGAATAGAGGGGGACTAGCACCTCGCGAGATTTGGAAACTATACTTCTATTAATGCAGCCTAAAATAGCATTAGCATTTTTGTAGCCACATCACACTGTTGGCTCATATTTAGCTTGTGATCTACGACAATTCCAAGATCCTTCTTGCTCGCAGTTTTGCTGAGCCAGGTATCCCCCATCTTGTAACTATGCAATTGGTTTCTTTTTCCAAGGTGCAGGACTTCGCACTTATCCCTGTTGAATTTCATTCTGCTGCTTTTGGCCCAGTGCTCCATCCTATCAAGGTCATTTTGAATTTTGTTTCTGTCTTTTAGGGCAGCGGTCCCCAACCTTTTTGGGGCCGCGGACCGGCTGGGGGGAGCGAGCTGCATGCGCGGGGGGCGTGTTGTGCTTGTGGGGGGGGGTGTTGCGCTCGTGAGGGGTCGCACCACGCAGGCGTGCCACGCCCCCCACGCGTGTGTGCGGGGGGGCGGAGATCCGTATCCACGGCCCAGTTCCGGCAAGCCCACGGACAGGCACCGGACCAGCAACACCGGATACCCCTGTTTTAGGGTATTAGCTATTCCGCCCAATTTGGTATCATCTGCAAATTTGACAAGCATTTCCTGCACTCCCTCATCCAAGTCATTAATAAAAAGATTGAAGAGCACCAGGCCCAGGACTGAACCTTGGGGTACCCCACTTGTGACCTCCTCCCAGTTAGAGAAGGACCCATTAATCATCACGCTCTGAGTATGATTCTGTAGCCAATTGTGTATCCACCTGACACTTGATCTATCCAGCCCACACCTAGTTAGCTTGCTAATCAGGATATCATGGGGCACTTTGTCAAAAGCTTTGCTGAAGTCAAGATATACTACATCTACAGCATTCCCTCTGTCTATCAGGGAGGTAACCTGATCAAAAAACAAGATCAAATTAGTTTGGCAGGATTTGTTCTTGACAAATCTGTATTAGCTTCTAGTTATTACTGCATTGTTTTCTAGGTGCTTGCACAATGACCGCTTTATGATCTGTTCCAGAATTTTCCCTGGGATTGATGTCAGGCTGACTGGCCTGTAGTTCCCAGGTTCCTCTTTTTTGCCCTTTTTGAAGATATGGACAACATTGTCCCTCCTCCAATCCTCTGGCACCTCCCCCGTTTCCCATGATTTCAAGAAAATAATGGATAGCGGTTCCGAGAGTTCTTCAGCCAGTTCCTTCAGTACTCTCGGATGCAGTTCATCCAGCCCTGGAGATTTGAACTCGTTCAAGGTGGTGACTGTTTATCTATCTCCAGCTGCAATCCTGTCCCCCCCCCCCCCACTTGCACTTCCAATTTGTTTGGAAGTTCATAGTCTGTCTTATGGGAAAAGACTGAACTAAAATAGGAATTGAGCACCTCTGCCTTTTCTTTGATCTCTGTATCATTTTTCCATCTCCATTGCGGAGCTGTGCCACTATGTCTTTTGTTTGTCTTTTGCTACTCACATACCTGAAGAATGCTTTTTTATTGCTTTTAGTGTCTCTAGCTAACCTCAGCTCATTCTCAGCTTTTGCCCTCCTAATGCCATCCCTGCATTTCCTTGCTACTTGTCTGTACTCATCTTTGGTGGCTTGGCCTTCTTTCCATTTCCTGTACATGTCTTTTTTGGTTTTTAGGTCCTCCCTGAGCTTTTTGTGAAGCCACACTGGCCTTTTTTGCCACCTCCCCCCCTTTTTTTTTTCTTGTCGGAATTGTTTGTAGTTGTGCCTTTAGAATTTCTTTTTTTAGAAGATCCCACCCTTCTTGGACTCCTTTTCTTGTTAGGATCTCCTGCCATAGGATCTTACTTATCCTTGTTCTGAGATTATTAAAATTGGCTTTTTAAAAATCCAGCAGACCTGTGTGGCTACACTCTGCTTTTGTTTCCTTTGAAATCAAGAATTCTAGAAGGACATTGGTCACTCTTACCTAGAGTTCCCCTTACTGCCACTTCTCCCACCAAGTCATCTTTGTTGGTCAGAATCAAGTCAAGGATAGCAAATCCTCTAGTTTCTTTCTCCACTTTTTGTAGGAGAAAATTATCAGCCACACAAGCCAGGAATTTCTTGGAAGGGCCATATCAAATGCAAGATGTTGCATTTGGTTTGTTTTTTTGTTTTGTTTTGTTTTTTTAATAGTAGAACCTTGATTATAGAATATCTTCCCAAGGAAAATCAGGCTAGTTCTATCCTAGCAGGCAGTCGGGACTGCATGGATTCACACTGTCTTTGGTGTGTAAAAATAGTTTTAAAGCTGGCTTTTATAGCTGTCATTGTACTATTTTGAAAGAAATCTGTATTTTAAAATTGTTTTTTTGTGTGTTTTTTTAAATGGGTTTTTAAATAATGTTTTATCTTTTGTGGTTGTCTGCTTTAGGGCCCTCAATAAACACATATGTTGAACAAATAAATAGTAAGTAATCAAGTGGTCATTTTAGCAGGACTTTGTCACCTCCTCTAAGGAATTACCATTTACAGCAGAGTGCGGAACAGTTTGGCCCTCTGGATATTTTGACCTACAGTTTTATCAGTCTGCTCTTGCACAGTCAATGGCTGAGGGACTTGGAAAGTGTAGTCCAAAATTATGGGGACTATCTGTGGCTCCCAATCTCTGACATGCAACACACAGTTCTCAGGCAGTGGTCTTGGACTCAATCCATGACACCACTGGTTCATGACCTCTCAAGTGAAGGGCCTTGTAAATGGTACCAGGCTAAACAAACCAAACTCTCACAGTGTAAAGCTGCTGCGTATGTTTATACTATTAGACCCTTGTTCATGTCTGTAAAGCCCTCGGGGAGGACAAGGACACTCACTCCCATATTATGGCTGCCAAAATAAAAATGTGGCCTCAGCTGTGCTGACACTGACAGCTGTCTCTCCCTCCCCTGCCCAAGACTCCTCCTCAAATGCAGCAGGCAGAGCAAGAGAGACAGAGCCAGGCCAAGAGAGGAAATGAATGTTGAACGTTGGATTAGAGATGAGAGAAGCAAATGACACTGACTCCCCCTCAGAGAAACAGCAGTAGAATGGGAAAGATGTAAAGGGGAAAATTTTCACTGGTAATAAAATAATGGCCTTTTCCCATTACAGGGTTTCTCAGTGCTTTATCTATCTGATGCTACAGGGACCACATTCTGTTTTCAGAGTTCACTGAGCAATTGCTAAGGCAGAGAATGGGTGCCATATGTTACCAGCTGCACTTGCAGTTATCACTTTCCCCACTGAATACTACTTTTTTTGAGACACAAAAGCAAGGAAACCTGTGTAGCTCTGGCTTCTCTTCTTGCTGAAACAACCCATTACAGTGGAACCTCTACTTACGAACTTAATCCGTATTGGAATGCTGTTCTTAAGTTGAAACGTTCGTAAGTAGAGGCAAAATTTCCCATAGGAATGCATTGAAAACTATTTAATCCATTCCAGCTGTTTTTCGTTCTTATCTAGAGGCGCCGTTCGCAAGTAGAGGCATTAGTTCCCATAGGAACTAATGCAAAGCCGGTTAATCCGTACTCTACCACTAGGGGGAGAATTTTTTTTTTTAACCTAAGATGACCTAAGGTTAAAAAAAGGGCAGGAATGTTTTTTTTCGGTTTGTAAGTTGGAGCTCCATTCGCAAGTAGAGGCAAAATTTAGCGAACGGAGCTGTTCGTAAGTTGGATCGTTCGTAGCTAGGGACGTTCGTAAGTAGAGGTTCCACTGTATTCCTTTAGTACTGCCAGGAATGACAGCTGGACCTCTCAGCATCCTGCAAGAAGTCCACAAGCAGCCTGGGACACCAGGAGGCTACCACACCATTTCAGCCCATCATCAGGAAGAGAAAGGAAGCAGAAGAGACTAATGCTTCATAGCTGCCCTTTGGCCAACACTGCTACACATACACACACAAAAAGCACCATGGGGTTATCAGCCTGAGGTGACACTTAATCCCTCTTCCAATGACTCCCCTCCAACTGCATCAGAAAGCTGTCGTTCTTATTTATACAGCAACTCAAAGTGCACTTCTGCACCTAGACTGAACTGCCATCTCCACTAAGGAAGCATTTGTGGGTTCTGCTACTTATGAACTGTCACTTCTTCTGGTAACCTCCGATCTGGCCTAGAGGTAACAGAAGCAAGTTCCCCGCATCTGCTGTCCCATAAACCTGGCCCCCTGCTTTGCCATCAACCTTTCCACTTTGCCCCTCAAAGAACAACAATGCAGGCACCTGCTTCAGACTGGCAAGCAAGAAACTTCAGGCTTTGCTTGGCTGAAACACGAGAAAGCCAAAAGCAAATAGGGGTAGAAGCTGCAAAACATCTATTTGATAAGGAATTATTTTAAAGTGTTGGGCACATATCTGAGTCCTGCATATCAATCTGTAAATACCTCAGAATACTAAACAAAGTATATTTGAGTATAGACACATAGTTTTACTAAATTTCATAGCAGAACCATTTTATACACTAATCTATAAGATTTACAATGCATACTGATTAAGTAGTAAAATACAGTTAGGTTTAATAAGGAAGTAAGCACTGCACATATTTCTACCCCCACCTATCAAGTTCATGCTTAGAAACAGAAGAGAAAATAAAGGTTAGCTTCAGAATTTCTGGAAATTGCATCTCTAACCATATTATCAGTACAACTCTGCACTCAGAGAAAATCTCCAGCTTGAGCAAATTCACATACATTTCCAAGCACTTCCTAGTCATCTGGAAGGGCAGGGATGCAGAATTCTGAGATGTTACACTCCAGCAGAAATCTTAAACCTTCTGGACCCTTTGAAAACCAGTTCCTATGGTATTATGGAAACAACGGCTAAAATCCTGTTCCTTAGCATAATAAATCGCTACTAGATTAAGCCCATTTGAATCAATGAAATTTATGGAGGATTTGACTCAGTCAATTCCCATTGATGCAATGGGCCTTCTCTAGTGCATCTTACTATGTTAAGCAATAGGATTTCAGCCAATGAATTAAAAAGGAGAACTGCATTGACAAAAGAGTAAATCCAGCCACTGAAGCTCCAATCTTTTAAGATCAAGATGAGAAATAACACTGCAGTATACCTCTGGTGTGATGTTTTGGAAAAGGACAAGAGGACAGCACTAATCATTACAAACAATAGAAGGAGCAGAGCAGCACAAACTGCAGAAGGCTGTATAGACCCACAACTAGTAATTTTGATGCCTGGGTGGGGGAGCTTGAAAAAAATGCAAACACCTCTGCCTCTAACCCCCACAGCTCCCTTTCATCTTTGCAAGGTACCCCTCTGTCCAACAGAAGACTTGCACAGGAAGCAGACAAGAGTGGGTAGCTGGATGAGCAACTGAGCATCCTCCTACTCCTACTCCTCCTTGTCTCATCACTGGCAATGGATTTAGGCTACACAAACTGCCCTGCTCTACAACTAACTCTCCACCTCCTGCTATTGCCACTGAAGGCATGCCCATCGCAGCTTCGCTCGAGCTGGGCCACCAGGATAGAGGGAAGGGAAAGGAGGAGGTTGCAGGAGGCATGAACATGGAGCTTTGAGGACCAGAAACATAGATGGGACGCTTAACAGCATGGTTCCCTGAAAAGTAGCAGAGATGCAAAGCTTGTAAATGAACCCTGCCAAGGAATAAACAGGCACCTCCAGGTAAGGAACTTTTGCTTCCACTAAATTTCAACACCCTGTTTGGAAACCCCAGTTAAAACAGCTTTGTATATTAAGACACTTCCAAAGTCTGCATTGCTATCTTTTTGAGTGAAAAAGACTCCCCAGACCTATTTTAATCTTGCTTCACGACTGCACCTGGGATTGAGATAGGTCTCATCGCCTTGGTAGATGATCTATACTGGTAACAAGGCAGTTGCTTGTTAACTCATACAAGATGTGATCATGGTCACCAGCTTGGATGGCTTCAGAACTAGATAAACTCATGGGGGTCAAGGCTACCCATGGTTATTTGTAATGAAAGCTATATATCATCTCCAGCATCAGCATGCTTCTGAAAACTAGCTGTCAGGCAACAGGTACAAGAGACTGCTATTGCCCTTTTTGTCAGCTTCCCAAAGGCCACTTGTTGGCTACTGTATGGAGACAATATTGCCCTAGACAGGACTTCAGTCTGATCCAGCAGGGTTTTTATGTTCCCAAGACAAGGTACAGTGCCACTAATAATCTCTCAGACAGCAGCTTTTACAGCATCATAGCAGCTTGTTTAAAGGAGGAGGAGCGGAAGAAGATTGCCAAATTATACAGTAAAAATCAAGCATATAATTGCATATCTGATATAACACCAGATGGCATACTATATCAAAAGGTGAATAATTGAGTCTGCTTTGTTTAGAACAGCAGAGCAACAAGTGATGGAATAAGGTATGCAAACTAAGGAGCAGAAATAAGAATACAGCCTGAGGTCACACTTCTTTCATGGGGCAGCAAGCAAAGGATTTGCGCAACTGAGCACTCTATTATTTAAGCAGAAACAGAAACTCTCCACCCTTCAAGATAAGTTACACATAATGTACCATTAACCTGAAAGTCCATTGTTACAAGATAAAAATCAGGAATATTACAGAATTGAAAAACAAGCCAACATACAGGTTTGGCAGGATCATAAAACATGTTAGTTTCAATATAATCTCTAACTAATGAGAATGTAAAAAAGACATTTCCCGTGTTGGGAGACAACTTCATGCAGTTTTGCTTGGAGCATTTAGTATCAACTGGTGTTAAATAAATGCTAGGCTAGATGGATCACTGCTTGAAACTGCTGTGCCAATTCCAGCAAAACTGCCTACTGCACTTAAGTGCCATCCACCCTCTCAAAACTAGGAACAAAACAAAAAGGGCCTAGGTGAAGTGAACAATATCTATTTCACAGGTATCCATTCAGCCAACACAGCTGCATGTTCTTCTTTGAGTTTCCACTATTGCTGAAAAATTTATGCTGGTAAAACATCAAATTCCATTAGCAATTAGGGAAACAACAGGAGTGATACACTAAAAGGTCTGGGTTTTTAAACCAACTGTTAAATCACAGTGCCATGCCTTGAAATCTGAAAAACAAGATTATCAGTATTAGCATTCCCATTCTTTGGTAGACTGACTCCCATGACTACAGTAAGTTGACAGGATCTACCACACACCTTTAAAAGACTGCATGAAGGGGGAAATAAAGTAATAGACTCTGACATATACCAGGTGCATGCCCAAGTTTGTTGAAATAAAAACAGAGGCAGAAAGTAATTGATCTAAAGACAAAAAGAAAGAGCAAGTTTAGCAGAGGACTGCAGTATAGCAGTCAAAACTGTAGTATGAGATCAGAATAAAGTTGTATCACTATTGGAATACCTGACTGTGGCATGGGACCCCAGCCAACCATGATTTTCACTGGCTG
Organism: Intellagama lesueurii; assembly: GCA_037013535.1. Taxonomy (NCBI): domain Eukaryota; kingdom Metazoa; phylum Chordata; class Lepidosauria; order Squamata; family Agamidae; genus Intellagama; species Intellagama lesueurii. The sequence continues at coordinate 47,294,206 of JBAJHW010000003.1, read as the reverse complement.
ATCTTCAGCCAGTCAGTTTTTCTTAGGCTAGCCACTCTCCCTCATAGGACTGTCGTGAAGAGGAGAAGCAGAGCCACAAACATTACCTTCTAGAAATATGAAAAATAAATATCACGGATCTTTCAAATCAAGAGATTCTGCAACAGCTCCTGTGTGTTTGCAGCCAATGAAGTAGCAGCAGAAGTAGTGCAGAAGCCACACATACTTTTATTTTCTCTTACTTTTAAAACCAGAAAACTTGTAGGAGGCAGAGAAATACAAGGAACAGCTATCTAGGCTACCTCTGATGTACAGTTGCCGGTTACATAGAAACATAGCTATGGATGTTTTTGCCCTTGCTCTCAAGCCAGCCATATGTATTTCTCTAGCAAACAAGATCACTGTGGTTAAATGTCATAAGGGTAATAAATGACTCTTTCCTACCTGCAGAGGCTGAAACATTTATTTCCATTTAGGACAAGGGTAGACAACATGTAGCCATCCAGATGCTGCTAAATTAGAACTCTGATTATTCCTACTGTGGGTTAGGACTGACAGAAATATATGTATCAGGATCTGAAAGCTCACATGTTGCTTTCTCTTGATTTCAGGAGGCTGCGTTTAGATTCTGTACAATGAACCCTTTCAAAAAATAAACTGGATTCAACTATTTTAAAAAGCCATACTTTTATTTATTTTTTACTTACTTCCAGTAAGATAAAAGTCTGTGATCCTGCCGCTAATATAGCAGCTTGACTCAGACAACTGCTGAAACCATAGCTGAGATTAGCAATGAACAGTTTGTGTTTGCAAAAGTTGCTGTGGCAAGCTACAAAAGCCATGAGCTCCTCTTTTTCAATGAACAAGGGGGATATGGTTTCTCTTTAGAAAAAGAAAGCAGAAAAGCCACCTTAGGTCCTTTCAAGGAGAAAGGCGGGGTAAAACAGTTTAAATTTAAAAAAAAATATTCAGTCTTGCACATAACGGAGGGGATGAAGGAGTACCCAAAATTTTGATCATTTATGATCACCTAAAAAAAATCATACTCTGAACTGGCCACAATCCATTAATTTGTTTATTTAAAATATGTTACCCTGCCTTTCTCCTTAAACAGGGCCCTAAGCAGATTACATCATTAAAAGAAAACATTTAAAGCTAAAAACAATGAGTATACAAATACTAAAAAGGATCAAACAAATAGCACTCTGAAAAAAGGTAAACAAAAGCAATACTAAAAACACATTCAAAGCAATAAGGCATAACAATCCATTTAAAAATCCAACTCAGGCAGCCAGTCATTGTGGGAAAGCTTGCCTGAAAAGAAAGGTCTTTGTGTGCATGCAGAATGACAGCAAAGACGAGGCCAGTCTGGCCTCCAGTGAGAGGGAGTTCTAAAGTCTGGGAGCAACAACAGAGAAGGGCTTTTCCTGTGTTCCCAACAAACAACACCCATGAAGGTGGTGGGACCAAGAATCAGTGGAGATTTGGGGAGTCAACACCTCCATAAATTCCACCGGTTCAAAGGGCCTACTCCAGTTGTGATTTAAAACTGACAGGAGTCACCACATTTCCACTGATTCAATCGATTTCAGCCATTTTGTTATACATATATAAAATACAAACAAGGTCATAGTGAGTTTTTGTTTATTTAAGAGAAGGTTCAGGGGGCAATCTGCATCAGAATTGGAGTATATGGGGAAGTTTACAACTTCCTTACCAAATTCATTAAAAAAAAAATCAGAGTACATTGCCACCCCCATGCCACATATCCATTAAAAAAAGAGCCACATTATGATCAATGTGAGCTTCTTTTTCAAATGACTGTCATTTGCCAGACAAGTTTCACAGGAACTTTTTTGGGAAGGTATCTTTAACGCAACATGCAGTTTCAACCTTAGTGATAGTAAGAAACATTAAACATGAATGCTACTACCTATCTTTCACATCAAGGATAAGCTTCTATTTCAAAAGAAACGGAAGTTTCAAGAACACAGAAAAACCATTATTATCCAAAACATAGTAATTCAGGGATTCTGAATTCTCTGAATTATAGCACAATCTTCCCATGAATTTTCCACTCAGTGAAGCCACCAGTGCCCCAGCAAAAAAGCTGGATAAAATAAGAGCTGTTGATGGCCACAGGTCCATTAAAGGATAGCCCAGATCCAGAAGGTATAATATAACATTAATGAGAAACCAAGAGACAGAAAGCCAAGAAGCACCATGCACCAAGAGCTCGTGGCTTTTGTAGCTTCTTCTGCTCTAAGTAGAAAATCCACAAGCATAGGAAGAGGAGAAAGATGTTAGAAATTTAGCAAACCATCACAATTTTTCCTCCCTTCGCTGCTAAATGCAAATTCTCCTTATTTTTTTTAAATCACCCAAAGTCCCTCCCTTAAAAAGAAACATGTTCTCCACCCATGCCCAGTTTAAACTGCTTCTGAACTAAGAAACCCCAGAAGGAAATGACATGTTAGATTATGAACGTTTTCTATCAACAGACTTGAACCCTGCCACTGTAGTCTTCCTGTTGTTCTTGTCATGCACCAGTCCAGAGGGCTAAGAGAGAAAAGGCCACAACAACAGGCTTCTGCGAAATTTCACATTTCCCAACACGCTCAAATCAAATCTGCTACAATGCTTTCCACATGGTTCTTCAGCGAAATGCCTCACACAATAGACCTCAGGACTGATCAGTCCAGTAAGCAATGTTTCAGTTGTGGTTGATGCTAAATACCTGTCATATTCAATAACAATCTTCTACAGAAAAATAGTAACTTAAGTTCTTAAAAGGCAGATTGGGTTTCACACTCTACCATACCATAAATATCTTCCTATGTTTGACTCAGTATTTCTGAAGACATTTCCAATATCTTAAAAATCCAATTTCTACTATTACGAGAACAGCTGCTAGACTGAGCTTGCCCCACGGTAAGTTGTATGATGTATCAGTATCATTTGATAATCATGTAAATCCATCCTCAGCAATACTTTGTTCCATGGTAACCAAAGGCATAATAAAATAACTTCAAGCAAGGACAGAACAGTTTAGCTGGTTAGAAGTAATCAGAAAACTGGCTGTGGAGGAAGTACTTCAGTCAAAAGAAACTACACTTAGTTCTTCCACTATGGTTTCTCAGCCCTTGAAGGTGCCCTTAAGGCCATTTCAAGCATAACCTTTCCTTCCTTGGGTCTTTAAACTGAGTTTAGAGAAGAGAAAACAAAATATGGGTGTATGAGAGAAAGATTTATATCTAATCTCATACAGTATGTACACCTTAGATTAATGATGGTCATCAAGCCTGAATGCCTCTTGTTTGCCAGGCTTGCTTTCACTGTTCTGTATCTTCAACCATTTACTCCCACCTTTCTTATCCAGATTATCACCTGTTACTAAAGCAACTTCCACCAGGAGCACTGATCAGTCCATTATATTTTTAATTTCATTAGGATCCTCTGAAAGCAGCCTGATGTTTCAAACAGCTTTCTCATCACCAGCAGACCAGCCTTTACTTTTGCCTTCCTGGAACTTTAATGATAGAATTAGAAACCAAAATCACATTTTTCTGAAATAATGACAAAGACAAAATGATGAACTAAATGTCTACCTCAAACTACCAGGCCACTAAGTATTACAATGAAATACAATGCAGTTTAAAATCCTCACACATTTCATAGCCTTCAGAGAAACTGAAAAAAACCATCTCCCCCACAGCCTCTTGGGCCCATCTGCTGCCAAATAAAAGCTGCTGAACCTAATGAAGGAATTAAAAATTTATAACTTGATGAAAGGGGAAAGTTTGTTTCGACTTTTGAGAAAATGAAAAACAGTAACTCACATATAGTTCAGAAGCCCTTCCTGACTGGGCATTATGCACAGGAGTAGCCCAAACCACACTGCAAACTGAAACAATTAGCAATCTTGTCAAAGTACATGATAACCCAATTCAGAATAGAAGTTTGTTCAGAATATAGATTTGTCTAGTTCATACTGCTTGATATTACAAACCAAGCAGTATTTTCCAATTTACTCCCCAACTTAAGAATGTCAGATGAGATTCTGAGTACATATGTTCAAGTTCCAGCAGACCCAATATTCCAAGCTTTTGAAGGGTAAATACTAGTTTTCACCCTTAAATGTTAAATCCCCTTTTTCCATTGCAACTCTGTTTAACTGCTATGAAAGGTCCAATGCACCATCTAGTCAGGTCAAATTGGATCAGTTTCAACCAGTACAGCCTGAGAACATATACAAGCCACTTGCATGCTGCAAAGCCACCACCTCTTCTCTAGATTCTTGCCCGCTGTGGCTCTTAAAATCAGGAAAGGAAATGACTGTTGAATGGGCCACACATATAATTAATGCATCTCCAGCGGAAGGTCATTTACCCTCCCATTTAAAGAAACCATTATAAGGCCCATTCTAAAGAAATCAAATCTAACAACGTTTGATTTTAATAACTATAGGCTTGTTGCCAACATACCATTCTTGAGCAAATAGATTGAGAGGGTGGTGTCCGGGTAGCTGCAGGCCTTAGAGGACATGGATAGCCTAGATTCATTTCAACTGGGATTCAGCCTGCATGACTGAACTGAAACGGCATTGACCGCCCTGCAAGATTTCCCAAGAGATGCAGATGGGGAATGTAACCCTGCTGGTCCTTCTGAGATAGCTATCGAGTTTAGGATTTGGGGGCTCTGTTCTTTGGTGGTTCCCATCCTCTCTCAAGGGCCAAACTCAGATGATACAGCCTGGGGAGGCAGTGTCTACCCCTTGGGACCTCCATAATGGGCACCCTCAGGGACCGTCTATTTTCACAATGCTTTTTAATATCTATTTGAAGTTGTTGGAAGAAGTCATAACAGAGATTTAGATTTTCTTGTCATCAAAACACAGCTCTATCTCTCATTTTCTTCATTTGCAGGTGATATTGTACTGTTTCTTGAGCACTGCCTAACGCTAATAATGGACTAGACAAGAGCCAGTAAAATAAAACTGATTACAGATAATATGGAGATCCTCCTGTTGAGAAGATTGTCAGACTGGTTAGAGGGATATTTACTTGGCCTCAGTGGGTGTTACACTCCCCCTGAAGGATCAGGTCCACAGCTTGGGGGTACAGTTGGATCCAGCTCTCTATGGAGGTGCATATATCTGCTGCAGACAAGAGTGCATTTTATCAACTTGGGCTGATTGCCCAATTGCACCACCACCTGGATAAGAAATGCTTAACATTGGAAATCTCTAAAATAGACTATTGTAACACTCTCTCTATAGGCCTGCCCTTGAAGTCTGTATGGAAACTTCAGCAGGACCAAAACGTGGCTGCCAGACTGATCAGGTACCAGCAGATATGAACATATATTTCCAAACCTGACTTGCCTTCACTGGTCCCCTATTAGTTTCCATGCCTGATTCAAGGTGCTGGTCATGACCTATAAAGCCCTTAACAGTTTAGCTCTTGATACATGTCAGAATGTCTCTTCAACAAAATAAATATCCCAACCACTTCTCACAGTTCCTGATGCTAAAAGTTATGAGAACCAAGGAGCCCAAAAGAACTAACACCAGAAACTGTGCTTTCTCGGTTGTGGCCCCTTGCCTCTACAATTAGCTTTCCACAGAGGTTCATCAGGCACCATCCCTCTCAGTTTTTAACAAGTTTATTAAAATCAAATGATACAAAGCTGATTTTACTAGTGTTCTAACTACAGATCTGAGATGTTCAATTTTGTTTTAAATTTGTTTAATTCTATTTAAATGCAGGTTTTATAATTTCAGTTAATGACAGAGTTTTTGTTGAATTTATTGTATATTGTGGTTTTTATATTATATGATTTGCAATTATGCCTTGATGGGTTGTGAACCACCCAGAGAGTACAGAAGTTGAATCAATGAATGAACGAATGAATGAATGTAAGACAGGACCACAATTCCAAACAGCTTTTTATTTGGCAAGTATCTTCTCTATTAGGTGAATTCTCTTGGCAGACTTCTCAGAACTCTTTTAAGCAGCTACTGCCCCCAACTACGTTTCTTGCTGCAAGATACAAGAGATCTTTGTTATGATCAAAAGAGCAGATAAACTCCAAAATATGCCTGGGGAAGATTTACTGATTTATATTTTATTTATTAAATTATTTCTAGCCCATCTTATATCAATACATACCAGGCTAGAGTACAATCAATACAATTATCTTAGAAGAATCTAAAACACTCCAAATACTTTCAAACAATTTAATGATTATTCAAGATTTAACAATTCAAACCCTGAATAAATTCCTTAGGTTAAATTTCTAAGCAGTTTTCCATCTTGCCTAAAATTCCCAGGGGACAATGATTAAGATCCAGTGGTGTATATCCACTGATGAATGCAGACATCACCTATGCAGCCCTATATGGCTTGGGTCCAGGCTATCTGAAGTATTTTATCACTCCATATGAGCCTTCTCGGCTGTTAAGATCTTCTGGTGAAGGCCTTCTTTGGTTCCACCACCTTCCCAAGCTCGCTTGGTGAGGATATGAGACAGGGCCTTCTCAGTGGTTGCTCCCAGACTTTGAAACATACTGCCCCAAGAAGCCAGGTTGGCCTCCTCCCTCTTGTCCTTCCGTTTACATGCAAATATCTTCCTCTTCAGACAGGCCTTTATCTCAGGAATGCTGGTTTTTAACTTACAAGTTCTTAACTATTTTTAAATGGTTTTTATTGATTGTTTTAATCCTAATACAGTGGTGCCTTGATTTATGACCATAATCCAGTCCAGAAGATGGGCATAACCTGAAATGGTCGTAAATCGAAGCACCATTTCCCATAGGAATGCATTGGAACGCGATTAATCCGTTCCAGCATAAATAACCCCCCCCCAAAAAAAAAACCCACAGCCAGCCCCATCGGAACGCGATGGGGCTGAAAAACAAACAAACAAACAAACAAACAGAGCAAGCCCCATTGGAACGCGATGGGGCTGAAAAACACACCACCAAAACACCAAAAAACATCACAGCACAGAAACATAACACCCCCCCCCAAACCCAAACCCACCCTGCAAAACAAAGCAAATGTACAGTACTTACTCAGGAGCAGAAAGCAGGACCAGGCAGTCCGAAGCCTCCTCCGACGCACACACTCTAACCGTTGGGGCGAAACAGCTACAAAGAAGCTCTTCGCCGACCAACGGTTAGCCCTCTAATTTGAATTCCCCGCCTTTTTTCCCTGCCTCTTTTGTTTGCAACTCAAAGCTCCGGCCGCAAGTCGAAGCAAAATTTTGCGGCCGGAGCTGGTCGCAACTCGAAATGGTCATATGTCAGGATGGTCGTAAGTTGAGGCACCACTGTATATATTTGTTTTTTAAAATGTGATATTTATATAGTGTTCTTAAATTTCTTATTTTATCTGTTTTGAGCTGCCTTGGGTCCCCAATGGAGAGAACGGTGGCGTGTGCACACATGTGCGTGCACACACACACACGGACACGCACACACAGACAAACAGAGGTATATATAACAAACAAACAAACAGAGAGAGGTAGGGGTTACCTTCTTCCCATTGTGCTAAGGAAACAGCTTCAATCAACAGAAGTATGCTATTGAATTATAACCAGAATGACAAGATGATTCATGTGGCATCATCTGTAAGCATTCAACAATATTCTAAGCTCAGGGAGAACTCTGAGAAAACTGACACAGGTTTGTTTCTCCTGAACACTCACTGAAAAAGCTTGCTATTATTAAATCAATCCAATCACTGGAAATAATCTTCAAAGCAAACACTATCTTTCTCCATTACATGAATGTTATTTTTGGTTAGGAATAAGATTTTCATAACTCTACTACCTAATGTTTATTCCCTGTCACTGTCTCTACCAAACAGCAACACAGAAAAACATTTTGTGCTGGCTTTTTTCAAGGCACTGACTCTCTTTCCAAGTCTCATCACCTGCTGGTATTCCCTTGCTAACTTCATCCACACACACACTTTCAATGGGTGAAAAAGCAAAGAGGCTCTTTTAATTGCTACTATGGAACTTCCTTCCTTCAAATGGGTCAAACCTCAAGTGCAGTGATTAGAGCCCTGCCACTCCATCATCCTGTTCTTCATGGTTACAGTGCCAAGTCTAAAGATGAGAATAGTCTCACTTATGTGTAGGCTCTATATGAGTGCTAGAACCCCTCCTCTTCACATTCAGGTTCATAACCATAGGAATGCTTTGACAAGAGGGAGTGGAGGCAAGTGCTTCCCTCTATGCATGTTCATAGTGATGGTCAAATAACACCTGCCTAATTCAGATTCTGTGCTGTACTGTAGAAATATCCGATTCCCTGAATGCTTGTTAAAAATGATAACTCTCAAAGCAAAAACATATTAATCAGAAAATCAGACACCGATGCTCCAAAGTTGATTACTGTGTGTCATAAATTTCCCCCCACTTTATTAGCCTGGGTATAGAGATGCAAGTAATATTTCTCATCTCCCAATAATTTAGACATACGTTTTGTGGCCAGGAATAAATACAGCATTATTTTGCATCATAACTGCCATCATTATTTTAATGTTGTTCCTATTTTTTAAAAAAATACGTATGTTCTGTAATCTATATTCAGCTTTGAGGCTAAATGCAATAAAATAGAAGTTTAGTCCAAGGCTTCCCTCTCAGGCCACCACCAGAAACATTCTATTATTCAACACCTTCGTCCTACAGAAATCTCAGAGGTTTCCTTCTCCTTCTGCTCATACACTTGCACTATTTCCTTCCGATTCCCAAGATTTAATTAAAACCAATTTGGATTTAAACTGAATTATTAAAGACTTTGAAATAGCACTTTGCCCAAAGAGTCACTTTGCATGGATGGGGTTGTAAACAGCCACTTTACCACTATCATCTGCATTATCCATATTCTCTTTACTACCTTAGGTTTCTAGGGATTTGTTATTTTCCATTAAGAGCAAGAGCTGCACTCCTTGGGAAACTCATCTGTAGCTGCTATTTGCTCCCACACCTAAGTTTACCTGAAAATATTCAGCAGATCTCACAGATACCAAAAGCAGTTTTAGCTTCAGGAATGAATTATAGGTATGACCAGCAAAAAGCTACAAAGCATTAACAGAAGGTAACAGCCTGACTGCTTGCTGTGACTTCCAGAGAGAGAGAGCCACCATCATCAAAAATAATAATAAACTTACATAATCACTTAAAAGTTGTTTAATAAGGCCCTTTATCTAACATTGTACCATGGCTACCAACAAACTCAGAATGCATAAAACTGGTAATATATCTCAATAAACCAGTAGATAGACAATTTAACAAGTTAAAAACTCTGCAGAAACAGGAGCCATGTAGAAAGCTAATGGGAAGGGCATTCCACAACTTGGGTGTTGCAAGTGACACAGTTCCCTCCCTCAATGCTACCCACTTCTGTTTTGTCCGTTATCTCTCTGACGCAAAGAGATTGATATGGTAGAAGAGACTTCTTAAGGAACCTGGCCCTCAAGTTATTCAGGGCTTCAAAACTCGCATTTTGATTAGGACCCAGAAGTTAACAATCAGCTAATGAAGCTGTTTTAAAACTGCAATATATGATTGGAGTCATCCCTCCCAGTTAAAATCCTTGTAGTTAAATTTATTTAAGTTCAAGAATATATCCTTCTGCAATAGAATTCCTAGGATGGCTGTCCCAAATATTTAGTCAGCATTAAATGAACCATTATGAATGATGCAAAGCAAACAGGAAAACTGCAGGAGAATTCTTAAAGGAGCCCATCAGAGTATTTCATGACAACTAACCTGCACTGTTGTCAAAGTGCAGTGGGAGAAGTTTGGCTTGAAATGTATTTATCACTTCATGCAAAATATTTATAAACAGGCTTTTATAATCAAATCCTCACAATGCAACATATGAAGCTGAAGATTAGATATTACAATTATGCATCTCAAAAAGGTGCTGTTATGGAGGGGTATACTAAGAATCACATGAACCATTCACATTCTTTAGTAAAGGATAAAGTCATAGTCTTCTATAGGCATGAATGACATGGGGCACACATAAATCAACAAGAAGGGAATGTCGAATCACCATGAAGAAAGTTTCATCTTTTGAACATGCTGTCAGGAATAAACAAAAGATGCTCCATCATGTAACCTCATTTCAAGCCATTCAGGGATTCTAGGGCTAATACTAATACTCTGAATTGGTCCTGGAAATGTCCTAGTAATCAATGGAACTGCTGCAAAAATTACATTACATGTTCAGACTTTAGGTCCCCTATTAGCATGTTCAATGTTGAAATTTTTGTACCTGATTACATTTCTGAATGATAATCTATGACATCCTCAAGCAAAAGCACATCACAATATACCAACTTGGAGGTAACTACATCACAGTTAGCCAAGGCCAGCTATGACCACTCCAGATAGGGCTGCAGTTGTTGTATAAACCTAAACTGATATTAATCATTCCTTGCAATTGTTATTACTCATGGTTCTCCAGATAGTTTAGAGGATCCCACAACTTTTCATCTGATGCATAATCCTGCCAAGGACACTTAATTTTACTCCTCCAACTATCCTACCTGGATTAAATTAAGTTGGCTTACCTTTGTCCACCGCAGTATCATGTGCAGCTCTGCTTCGTATCACAGGCTCTTTTTGTCTGTGTGAATTTAATGTTTCATAACAATTCTTCACTTCATCACAGTTTACAGTCATTTCACTTTTTTTAAACTATTATGCTCAAATAAGAGGAATCCCCAAAACAGGATAACGAAGATTGGAAAAACAAGACAACCTTACCCACTAGCTTCATCTTGGCACTGTAGCTCCCAAAGTATCTTTCATCTGTGGTGGGTGTGTGACATTCATACTCGCCAGCATCTCTGTCTTGGAGCTCTGTGATGTGCAGCAGAGCAGAATCTCCTTCAACCCTTTCTACGTAGATTTCTCCACTTCTGACCCGCTGAGTGTAGATTGCATAAGGAAAGGATGGGTCCATGGTGCTGACAATTTGTACCTCTCGTTCTGGGGCAGATGGAAGATATATAGACCACTGAAAGTTCTGTTCTGCTGGGCCTTGATAACCACTGACTTTGCACCAGATGGTGATGTGGGAGTTTTCAGTACGATATAGAGGGCCCTCTTGAACAGTTACTTGACGCTGTGCAAATGTCAATCCTGAGAAAGAAAGGGGAAAGAAAGAAATTTAGATATAGCCAATTTGCTAAAGAAAATTATATAACAGTTGTATTTAATCCCCAAATAGTGTCTGATGTTGCAATTCTCACTCAAGATTTCTAAAAAAGAAGTTATTATTCAAGAAATACCTGAAATATATGCGCTTCACCACCATCGTTGTCATCATCATCTTAGAAATGCAAAGCTGAAACAGACCCTATGGATCATCGATCCCAACCTCTATCAATGAGGCACAATGGGGAATTAAATTCCCAACTAGAGATGGGCACAAATTAATTCAGCTTGGGGTGACGAAATTCATCAGCGTACCACCAGACGTGCTGCATGTTCCCTACCCCACAGCCAGCTGCCCCCTCATAAGCCTCAACATGCCACCTGAGTCATTCTCTTTCATTGGCTGCCCCATCCGGGAAGGAGCTTGGGCATCCCTTCCCCACCTCCTCCAGCAGCTGACCAGTCAGACGAGGAGGAGGGACAGGGATTCTCCCTGCACAGCCATTGAGTGGTTGGCTGCTGGGAAGGGAAGCCTGAGCTTCTTCCTGGACTGGGCAGCTGGTGAAAGAGGAGGACCTGGGCGATGCACAGAGGCATGTGAGTAGGGGAGCCAGCTGGAGAGGAGGGAATGTGCGGCACCTATGGTGCTGTGCCGATGAATTTCATCACCCCGGGCCAAATTAATTCATACCCATCTCTACTCCCAACCTCTGGCTCCACACCCAAATACCTAAACCATTGAGCTATCCAGCAGTTCTTGAAAAAGAAAACATTGTAACTTTCTAATTCATTAAAGTCCTTGCACAAATAGGTATTGCTCAGATTCAAAACATTTACCCTCCTAATCCCACTCAATTTAGTAAAACAATATCATTCTCTAAAAATTATGTTCAGTTTGCAGAAAGGGACACTGAAGCCATATCCAAGTATAATGATCTTACTTTTGCTCTACAAAGAAAAAGCCAAACCCTGTGATGGAAAAGCATGGAAGGATTACAAAGGGAAGACACTGCCATTTGGATCCCATGCAAAATTATGTGAATGATCCAAGGAGGCTGTATAATAAAAGTCAAAACTGGAAGCACATGAGGGCCTCACCTTGTCCATTCCATGCATTTCTCCCTGCCAAAACACTGAAAATGGGGACTTAGTACTGAGATGCACATTTACATTCAGATTTCAATAAGGCATCTGTGTTAGTCTGTTTCAGAAGAATAAAAACAAGAGTTGTGGCAACTTAAAGACTAATGAATTTATTTTGGTATGCAGTGTTTCCATGAAAGCTTGCATTGAAATAAATCCATTTGTCTTCAACATGCCATGACTCTTTTATTTTGGCTATACATGTTTTAGATGCAATTCTAAACAAGAAAAGGACAAAGAATGGCCCTCCAGATGTTGTTGAACAGCAAATACCAGCCACTGCTGGCTATCCTTGTCATAGCTGATAAGTGTTACAATCCTCGATTTGTCCACCCCAGGCTAAATCATAATATGGTGGTTAGAATGAGCCTAAGTTCCTCCCTCCTGGGCTTCATGATCTCATCTTCTCCTTTGGCATAATTACAAGGAGAAGAACAAGCACTTTACTGAGAACAATATATTTTAAGTTGTGTTTAGTTCTTGAAAATCAGTCTTTGATCACAATAAGTAACTCACTGGACTGATTCCTTTTTTAAAAAAAAAAATTAGCTGCAGATTAGCACGTTCTCCAAACCCTAAACTGTGGTTAATCTTTAAACTAGACTTAGTTGAACTACAGTTAGTTGAAATGAACCAGCTTCATAAACTATTGCTGGATTTTCAACTAAATGTAGCTGACATTAAGATTAACAGAAGTTCATTCAGGTTTGGGGATTACAGGAAGCTGTGATTTAGGCATGGGATTTTTTTTCCTTTTGGATTTGGCTCAAGAGATCATGGGACAGGTAGTTCTTTGAGAGGCTCCCTCTATAGAGCTAATATGCAGTAAAACTACCCATCCCATAATTCCTTGAGACTCCAGCAAACCCTTGCTACTTTCAGGCACGACCAGCACCAGTTTCCTTCTTCTTGAAGGGACAATATAATGGTAATAAAACCCCACATGGAGATGAGGAAAGCTCCTATTTAAACTACTGTTGTGATGCTGTATCTCTCAGCCTTCTGCTCAGTGGAATTCCTGGGAAATTTTGGGAGCTGCAGTCCAAAAGAGATAAAGTCCCATCACTACTGTGGTTAATCCAAAACGGAAGTGAAACCTTTCTGTCTGCTCCTTATGACTGTGCCAAAGGAAGCAAGAGAGCATGCGAGCCCATAAAGAACCCAGGCTTAAATCAAATCACCCTACTGTCTTGCTTTTCTATAAAAGAACACTGCAGCTTAAGATACATGTTTTAATGAATAAGTGTGGCAATATGACAAGATAGCATGGAACACTTTCATGCACAACCCCCCACCTCAAAACTCTTGTGGGGAAACATGCACATTAGTCTTCCCAAGAATATTTAAGATACATTACTTCTAGCAGTGAGAAAACTAAATTAAAGTGTATTTGTTACAGCTCATTAGGTGGCATGTTCTTAGCATTCTACTCTAATCTTGGATCTCTATACGCTCTCAGATGACAATGCTGCTGTCAGAAAATGTTACACCTGACTTGGAAACATCTCCATGGAAGGAAGCACAGATGCACTGGATGAAACAAAGAAAGAGTTGTGAAAGTCCATAACCTTTACATGCAAAAAGAACTCCTGGAAGACAAGGGAAAAGACCTTTTACTACCACTTGACATTCTCCACTTTGCTGCTGTTTGTCTCCCTGGGACAAGAAAAGAGGGAGCCTTCTTGGTTCCCAGTAGGGGCTTAGATAATAATAATAAACTTAGAACAGCAGAGCTGGAGAGTTGGATCGAGCCCAGCTCCTCTTAAGGGGGCATAGTGAGGAATTGAACTCCCAACCTCTGGCTCACCAGACCACTGAGCTATAGTATTGGTTTTTGTTTCTTTGTTTGCCCGGTCATTTTGCTTTCTGTGTGTTACTGAAGTGGTGAATTGTTGCTGGTTAACAAGTGACTATTTGTATTCTTTATAGCAGGGGTCCCCAACCTTTTTCACCCCGCGGACTGGCTGGGGAAGGCAGGGCACCACCGCACTCGTGCGTATGCACAAATGGCAGTGCGGCGCTTGTGCGGGGGTGCACACGCTTGAGCGCATGCGCAATCGGCGGCGTGGCACTCACGTGCATGCGCAAATGGGGGCGTGGCACTCGAATGGGTGTGCTGGAGTGCGCGCGCATGCGCAAATCAGCTGTGCGGGGGTGAGTGCATGCGGGGGTGGGGCGGGAGGTCTGTCTCCGCGGCCCAGTCCGGCTCAGGCCACGGACCGGCACCAGGCCGCGGACTGGGGGTTGGGGGACCTCTGCTTTATAGCATGCCTATCATTAATCAACAGTAATTCATCACTGGGAATTATACCACAAAACTTACACAAGCATAAAACAACATGGAAATAAACTAGTTACTAAAATCCTACAAAACAGAGGGATCTTATTAACAAGCCAAATGAATTTTCCTTGTCCTGTATTTAAACCTGCATAACTCACAAATGAAAGCTTCAATACGATCCCTTAACTCATCTGAAAGGTATCAATAAGAGCTCTTTAAGATACTGCAAATAATACAAGTAGAAGTCAGACCTTGGAAATATTCCTTTTTTGTACTACAACTCCAATCCTGGAGGACTGTGGGACATGTAGTCCAAAACAGCATCACTTCCAAGCTTGGCTAAAAGTCCCATTTAGAGCCTCTCTATTAACACAGAACACTGGAGATGGAATGGGGTGGGGGAAAAGGAGTTGGAGCCATATACACGCCAGTGCCCCTCTACATTTTACAGCCCTCATATGAGTTGATGAAACACATTCATCAGACTTCGGAAGGGCCAGCTGCTTCCATTTGTCTTGTGCTTAAGAGTCTCCCCAACATGATGTGGAAACATCCATCTGCTTACAATGTCTACAAGTGACAGGTAAGTGGAAGAACAATATTTTTGCACTACGCTCATACACATAAAATAAGTGATGTTACACAGAAGAATCATATTCAGTGCTATAGAAATTCACACATGTCTCAACAACAACCAAAAAACTTTCCCCAAGGCTATGAGAACATACAGAGAGCCAGACATGTCAATTTCAGCTAGAACAAATTGGTTAGGCAGCACTTAATCTCCCTGGGATGCTTGTAAGACCATGGAAAAGTGAAGAATGGTGATAAAGGTTACACATGAAAGTTGAGCTAATCAAGCAGATGCACATCTAGTCTTTCCATCCGAACAACCACTCCCACTTTATCAGTATCAGAAGAATTCCAGATTATTGGCAGATGCTCAATCTTATTCATGCTGCTATGTTTCTAAGAGCCTGGTCCCACACTTGGAAAACAGAAAGAAATACTGCTTTTCTTTCTGTCCTACCACACGTATAGACACATTTGGTGAGGACACAAGAGAGGGACTTCTTAGTGGCTGCTCTCTGGCTATGGAAGTCCCATCTGAGATCAACCTGGAACCCTCCCTGTTGTTTTTCCTCTGGAAGGCAAACAAATTTCAACTTAGAGAGAACTTTGGCCACTGATCAACTGACTAGGAAGTGCCTTTAATGGTGGATACCTTTCCTTTTGTTGTTGTTTATCAACTGCATTAATTTAATGCAATAATCTACTTAACACTTTTAATACCTGTAATCTATTGTGTGGTTTTTAAATCGGATTTGTTTTTAAGGAGACAGACAAAAGATAGGATATAAATTAAATAATCAAACCAATAATAATTAATAATTTAGGGGAGAGATGACACTAATGACCTTCCAGATGCTGTTGGACTCCAACCCCATTAACCTCTAGCCTGAACGTTCAGTGGTCAGAGATTATGAGATCATACTCTTAAAAAAAAAAAAAAAAGGAAGGCCTCAGGATCTATATAGTCAAGGAGTTCTGGCCATATTGTGGCCCTTTCATATGATGTTACCTTGGTACATTATTTTCTCTTCCCCACACTTATTTTTGCATCTATTTAAAGTATTTAAAGATTGGGCATGCATGCCTAATGAGGTCTCTAGTCACAAACTGACATCTACTAGATTAACTCTTTTAAAAAATAAAAGGTCAGACTTTTAACTCTTTTGACAAAGTTAATTTTACAGTGTTGAAACCATGCTTTACAGTACTTAAGAGTGGGTCTAGCAAAATCTTTTAAGACAAATGGAAGTTAAGTTTATCATGACTAATTTAAGTCTCACTGATTCTGGATCCAAACCAGTATCTATTTGCTAAACCTGTACCCCAGACTCCTCTCCAAATATATTCAGCGCCTTAGTGAGCATGGTGGGTTTAATTAATTTGGAAGTTACCAAAGCAAAAAGCTCAAACCATTAAAAAGGGAGAACAAAAACAATCAAAAGCACCAAACCCCATAATCCATTGCCGCTTGCTTCAAGAATAAGAACTGCCCCCTTTCAGAGAGGTTACAAGCCAACTTCATCACAGGAAAACAAGAAAGGAGAAAAATGAGTAAGGCAGCTGTCTGTTTCACTGTACAGCAGTTATTTCCTAACCATAGTTCATCAACCTTGGCAGTGAAGCCAGCAACATACAGCAATCTAACTTATCTGCTGGTACAGAAAATGCTCTGGGATTTGAAATGGATGAAACTCCCTGTTCACTCACTGAAGTACCTATAACGTAAGACTATAGTGAAGCCAATAAACCTTGTATTTCCTACTTATGGATGTAACATAGGAAAGAAGGCATTTCTAGTGCAGTCTTAACTATACAAAAGTAATAAGCATGTGGGTTTTTAAAAATTCCAATAAAAATTAATGTTTGTTGGGGTTTTTAAAAATAATAAAATGAAGTTATTGGAAGGGAGAAAGAGATGATTGGGCCATCCACAGATCATTAACTTAGCTGTCCTTTCCTGCTAGAGAAGAGACTCAAGATCTGACGTTTTCCCACCAGAAACCTTGGAATAGGTCCAGAAACAAATATTCTTACCAGCTCTAAAATAAATGGTGAAAAATTGCTCAACAGATCCATCAGACCATGCAGCTGAACAGATGGAATGCAATTCAAACTATTAGGCTGGGTAGAACATAATGGTGCTCCAAATTATATTTCCCCTCATTATAAAAGAATGTGGTTGAAGAGAAAGACAAGAGGAAAAAAGTTAATAAATTTTTAGCTAATGGGTTCTGGAAAGGGAGACTAAAAGGCTACTTTGCTGCCTATTATGCTAGATTGGCTAATACTCCAAGTTCCCATTTCTAGAAATATAGCCAATTTAATGCACACTGAATTAGGATCTTTGCACTCAGGATTAACAGTGCGTTATAATAGGTCACAATAGAGAGAATTTGATA
Source organism: Intellagama lesueurii (assembly GCA_037013535.1). Taxonomy (NCBI): domain Eukaryota; kingdom Metazoa; phylum Chordata; class Lepidosauria; order Squamata; family Agamidae; genus Intellagama; species Intellagama lesueurii. The sequence goes on along the minus strand of JBAJHW010000003.1, from coordinate 47,276,650 downwards.
TGTGTATCTATCAACAGAGAAAAAGACAAATATACAAAAACAGTATGTTCCACAAGCAGAAAATATAACCCATCAAACAAAACACACCATTAGGGACAGAGATTCAAGACATTTTTTCCAATCAAATCCTCTCCTAGTTTTACTGTTTAGAGCTCTCTTATTTTTGTGTATTCATACTCCTTTAAACATGGGCCCTTTTTAGCAGATGCCTTTAATCTCCACTGGAAAGAGGCAGAGAGTGCTTACAAAGAGAGCAATCTTGAAAGGCTGGGTTACAATTAGCGATGGCATCTGGCTAATATGTCAGTGACACAGCTGGCATCCAACTGCAAATTCTTGAGCAATAAACCAACAATACCCGGACTGCTGTAAAAATGAAGGAGGCAGCCAAGAAGTATTGTAATGAATGATGGAGGGAGGGAGGGAACCTATTTGTGTATATTTAAAAACAAAAACAAAAAAATGCAAACCACAGAAACAGAAAAGTTAAGGAAACACGTGTGCAAGCCCATATCATGGTAACATCTGGGTCAATTTATTATATTGTTTTCTTTAAAAGGTATCTTCTTATGAAGATACACCATTAACACTTCTTCACTTTGCGTATGCATTGGTCCCCACACATTGAATATTTGCACACCAGCACAGCTGCTACCTCAGTCATACATTGGTGCCATGTGACTACTACATGTGTGTGTGCTAATGTACTTGCTTGTTGCTGTTGTTTAGTCATTAAGTTGTGTCCGACTCTTCATGACCCAATGGACCAGAGCACGCCAGGCCCTCCTGTCTTCCACTGCTTCCCGGAGTTGGGTCAAATTCATCTTGGTAGCTTCGGTGACACTCTCCAACCATCTCGTCCTCTGTCGCCCCCTTCTCCTCTTGCCTTCACACTTTCCCAACATCAGGGTCTTTTCCAGGGAGTCTTCTCTTCTCATGAGATGGCCAAAGTATTGGAGCCTCAGCTTCAGGATCTGCCCTTCCAGTGAACACTCAGGGTTGATTTCCTTCAAAATGGATAGGTTTGTTCTCTTTGCAGTCCAGGGGACTCTCAAGAGTCACCTCCAGCACCACAATCAAAAGCATCAATTCTTCGGCGGTCGGCCTTCTTTATGGCCCAGTTCTCACTTCCATACATTGCTACTGGAAAAACCATAGCTTTGACTATGCGGACCTTTGTCGGCAAGGTGATGTCTCTGCTTTTTAAGATGCTGTCTAGGTTTGTCATCGCTTTCCTCCCAAGAAGCAGGCGTCTTTTAATTTCGTGGCTGCTGTCACCATCTGCAGTGATCATGGAGCCCAAGAAAGTAAAATCTGTCACTGCCTCCATATCTTCCCCTTCTATTTGCCAGGAGGTGATGGGATCAGTGGCCATGATCTTAGTTTTTTTGATGTTGAGCTTCAGACCATTTTTGGCGCTCTCCTCTTTCACCCTCATTAAGAGGTTCTTTAATTCCTCCTCACTTTCTGCCATCAGGGTGGTATCATCTGCATATCTGAGGTTGTTGATATTTCTTCCGGCAATCTTAATTCCGGTTTGGGATTCCTCCAGTCCTGCCTTTCGCATGATGTATTCTGCATATAAGTTAAATAAGCAGGGGGACAATATACAGCCTTGTCGTACTCCTTTCCCAATTTTGAACCAATCAGTTGTTCCATATCCAGTTCTAACTGTTGCTTCCTGTCCCACATATAGATTTCTCAGGAGATAGATAAGGGGGTCAGGCACTCCCATTTCTTTAAGAACTTGCCATAGTTTGTTGTGGTCCACACAGTCAAAGGCTTTTGCGTAGTCAATGAAGCAGAAGTAGATGTTTTTCTGGAACTCTCTGGCTTTCTCCATAATCCAGCACATGTTAGCATGTACTTGCTAGTATATTATAAAACCTGTCATCACCTGCATGAAGTGCCTATAGAAGTCATTAGCTTTATGGGCATCCACACAAACATCTTTAAATTTCCACTGAAGGGATCAAAGGGGTGAGAGATCATATCCTATTTCTCCGAAAATAAGACCTAACCTGAAAATAAGCCCTAATATGATTTTTAAGGATGCTCGTAATATATGCCCTACCCCAAAAACAAGCCCGTTAAGTGAAACCCCGCCCTCCACCCTCCACCCTCCAGCAACTAGAAGATGACATGACTGTATTTGAATAAATGTAGATTGTTGTACATGAAAAAAACAAAACATCCCCTGAAAATAAGCCCTAATGCGTTTTTTGGAGCAAAAATTAATATAAGACCCTGTTTTATTTTTGGGGAAACATGGTAGGACTTGAGGACACAGTATTCAAATCATCAAGAAACCACCAATAACTTGTGCAAGAGGATGCCCCTCACAAAACAAGAGGCTGCTGCTTTGAGGAAGAGGTAGACACCTCTGAGGAACATTTGGATACCCCAGCTACAGTCATTTGGGGGGGGGGGAAGTACACCCTCTTTGAATTCTATGGTTTTACGTATCAGGACATAATAAAAATCACCTTAGCAGGTCTGAAAATCAGGTAAATACAACCTCACATGAACAACAACACTTCTGAATTTGCAACTACATTACTGCAGAAAATGATTGGTAAGCAGAGCCTGCAGTATGAAAAGAAGGCTGATAGCTCATGCTGTACAGGGGACAATAATACATTTACCAGGCTGAACAAGAATGTGGAATTGCCTTAACCCATTTTCTATTAAAACAAAAAGAATGACTCCTTTAGCAACCTTAACACTCATATACATTGAACTTTTGAATAGGGAAAACCTTTTCCAGATTCTACATCAGCCATTCTCAACCTTTTTTGGGGCATGGTTATAAACACAATCTGAAAAAAATATAAGCCAAATCAGGATTGTATACGTCGCATAATGAAACCTTATAAGGTGGTGTGTGAAGAAATTATTCCTGTCAGTGGTGCCTTCAAATGTGCCAGGGCCCCCACTGAAAGTGGCTGCTCTACATAAAGGGATAGCAACAGAACCTTTTTGCATCCTTCACTTGGAAGCAGTACTTTACAGAATGCTTTGTATCACATTTCAGGTATACTGTATATTAAATCAGAAGCATACTCACAGTATAGCTGGCATAGGAAAACAAGAAAGAGTCGTATTTTATACTTCACTGACAGGTTAGTTACCTCCATTTCACAACTGCAGGATAATCATCCTTTGTTTTAAAAATTCCTAAGGGGTAGCTGTGTCAGTGTGCTTAGAGACTTCTAGCAACTTAAAGGTGGCAAAAACATAGTGTGGACTGCCACCCATTTCTTCATGTGCACATGACAAATAAAGCTTCTTAAAATCTGAGGCAGTGGTTCCCAAACTTTTTCAACTTGTGGCTCCCTTTCCTCCCCCATCCTGGGCATCGGGCGCCTTTTCCTTGCCCACGGCTCATCCTCCTCCCCGGGTTTGGCTCCCAGCCCACTCACCTGGGCCTTCAAGTCTCAGGCAGGTGGGTGGGATCCCTCCTCCTCCTCTGTTGCCTCAGGGTGGCCTCCAGGCTGCTGCACCTCACAAGGACGCACAGACAGAAAGGGTAGCTTTCCCCCCCACCCCATCCTCACCCCTGGTGGCTTGGCCCCTTCACCTGCTGCGAGATGTAGATGGAAGGGTGTGGAACTGGCCCGAGCCACCTTTTGTGAGGGTGGCAACAATGGCACTGTGGAGGCCCAATCAAAGATCTGTTAATTTAATACCATTTTTACTGTGAAAAAGTGCATGTTATCTCAGGTTGGATAACTTGGATTAATTAAATTAGTTTACTAAAAATATAAATATTGCATGAACATACAGCTTCATGCTACATAATTAAATTCTATTTCATGCGGAATAACCTTTGAACTGTAGTGTATCTTAAATAGAAAACTATCTTTAGATAATTTTTCCCTCCAAAAGCATTTCATTAAAATAAATTTGACTTAAATTTTAAAAAATCAATTAAAAATCAATAAATAAATCATTGATTTTAATCCACCCAGAATCCTAGGCGTAGATTCCACTTGAAAGCCAATGAATCCTAACCAGAAGTATGAACTGTAAGTTGTCCTGAGAGACCTGAAGTGTTATGCAATAAGGTCACAAGCCCTGCACATGTTTCTTGTATTCTATCCCATTTCTACATTTGTTTGCAATTACTTGAATTTGTAGAAAGCCAATATAAGAAAATCCACATGCATTTTGTATGCAATTCTCTAGGTATTTACACACAAATATGTTCTCAGAGTGTACACATTTTTGTGTACCATTTTCCCAAATGTACCCTTTTTTTAAGTCAGAGAACTACAGTGCAAAATTCAGACAAATTAAAAAACTGCATTCATTTATTATGTTCGCTCTAGAGAAAAAAGCTGTATTACAATTTTTGGGAAACAGCCAGGTTCTGCACCCTCAGCAAAATATTGGGGCAGCTCTGTCCAACAAGAGTGTAAAACCATAGACATAACCTGCCACTGGACGCAAGCCCTTGTAGGCAACTGATCAACCAACCACAAGAATTAACAGAGCTCACTGGGAGTTCTGTGGCCTCTTAACTAATAGTCTTGAATCCTGGCAGAGAGAACAAGAACTGTGCAATCCCAGATACATTCCATGCACCCAAGGTTTGCACTGATTGTTCATAAGAATAGTTCAGTGCAAACTTTATTTAGTGTACTGTGGGAGAAGGATCACACATATTGATTCTGCTCCAAGAATTTCAAATGGAGAATTCCACAAAGCTTACACATTAACTGTCTTTGAATGAGGGGGTATCACTGAGAATCTTTACTTTCCTGTACTGCTGACCATGTGGGAATAGGTCTATCAAAACATTCCACTGTATATGTGGCGGCTGCGTGTGACTATGATCCACATTTTTCCCTGCACTGAGAAGATCTGCATAGGACTGATGGCTATATAGAATAAGCTGTTTTGGAAAGCAAGGGGGAAATATATTGTACGACAGAAATAGCTACTGTTTTCTAAAACACTCATATTATTGTGTACATCAAGGAGACTATATCTCCTTGACATTAGGTCTTGAATAAATCTTTCAGAGGAACACCATGGTAACACTGCCTTTGTATTTTCCAAACACAACGATTGCTTGTACAAGCCAACCATTGTACAGTGCAGCTTAAGGTCTGACACCAAAGTAAAAGCAATTGCTTCAGGAGTTTCACAATGAACTGATTTCCCAATGAAAGGTGAAGCCATGCTGACTGTACAAAATTTGCATAAAGTTCCTTTGTTGACATAGCTACTATAGAATGTGGCATGACATATCTTGCTCCCAGACCCACTTTCAAGCCATTCTGCCTATCCCCAAAATAAGCTTTTAAAAGGTCAGGACTGATGTGCATGTTATCAGAAGAAAAAAGAAATGATGCACTGCTATAATCTGTAGAGGAGGATATTACAAATCCAGAAACAGCTCTGGGTAACCAACATGCATTGCACTCTCAGAAATGTTCTATAGTAAGTTTTAAGACAGACAAGAAAAACCAAACAGAATCCACTCAGGCACGAAATGTAATAAGACTACAATTCAGCTCCCATACTGCCACTTTGAAAAATCACTGTTTAACTCAGTGGTCCCCAACCTTTTCCCAACCGCGGACCAGTTGGGGGGCCGTGGTCCATGCGCATGGGGGCGTGGTGTGCTCGCGGGGTGTGGCGCGCTCATGCGCATACACGCAGGGGGTGCACAGGCGGGCAGGGTGCACTCGCAGGGGGGAAGGAGATCTGTGTCTGCGGCCCGGTCCTGCCTAGGCCACGGACCGGTGCCAGGTCGCGGACTGGGAGTTGGGGACCCCTGGTTTAACTCTTAACTTGAAATGGTTTCCTTACTTATTAAGGTCTGAATGAGTCATGTGGTGCAGTGATTAAACTGCAGTACTACAGTGAAAACTCTGCTCATGACCTAAATTCAATCCTGGGCTCAGGTTGCTGGCTTGAGATTGATCCAACATTCCATACTTCCAAGGTTGGTAAACTGAGTACCCAGCTTGCTGGTGTGTGTATGTATAAAATGTGTAGCCTGGATAATTAAACTGTAAACCACCCAGAGAGAGCTCTAGGCACTATGGGGCCGTATATAAGCAGCACACTTTGCTTTTGCACTTTTAATAATTTATGTAATCCAGGAGTAGGCAAAGCTCAGCCATCCACATCTTGCTGGACTGTAAACTCCAGTATTCCACATCATTAGCGATACTGACTAGGGTTGGCAGAATTTGCATTCTATTAAAGAGAGGGCTGTTCTCTGACCACCCCAATACAATATCATCTATGCACATCAAACTTTAGAGAAGACAACAGTTTCTTGCTCCAAGAAGCTTACAATTTAAAATGCAAAGGACAATTCCAAATCTAGATCCATTAACAATATGGATGAGCAGCTGTGGCCCTCCATATGTTTTTGGACTAGAACTCCCATAATTTGTCACTGCTGGCTATGCTGCCTAGGACTGATTGGAATGGTAGGCTGAAAATATCTGGATGATAATAGTTTGCTCACACCTACTCTATGAAAGATCTACCAGAAAGATCTGGATGTCCCGGACAACCCAGATAGTGTGGTTGCTGACCTTGAGCCAGACATCCTGGAGAGTGAAGTCAAGTGGGCTTTAGAAAGCATGGCTAACAACAAGGCCAGTGGAGGTGATGGCATTCCAGTGGAACTATTTAAAATCTTAAAAGATGACGCTGTTAAGGTGCTACACTCAATATGCCAGCGAGTTTGGAAAACTCAGCAGTGGCCAGGGGATTGGAAAAGATCAGTCTACATCCCAATCCCAAAGAAAGGCAGTGCCAAAGAATGCTCCAACTACCGTACAATTGCACTCATTTCACACGCTAGCGAGGTTATGCTCAAAATCCTACAAGGTAGGCTTCAGCAGTATGTGGACCGAGAACTCCCCGAAGTACAAGCTGGATTTCGAAGGGGCAGAGGAACTAGAGACCAAATTGCTAACATGCGCTGGATTATGGAGAAAGCCAGAGAGTTCCAGAAAAACATCTACTTCTGCTCCATTGACTACGCAAAAGCCTTTGACTGTGTGGACCACAGCAAACTATGGCAAGTTCTTAAAGAAATGGGAGTGCCTGACCCCCTTATCTATCTCCTGAGAAATCTATATGTGGGACAGGAAGGAACAGTTAGAAGTGGATATGGAACAACTGATTGGTTCAAAATTGGGAAAGGAGTACGACAGGGCTGTATATTGTCTCCCAGCTTATGTAACTTATATGCAGAATACATCATGCGAAAGGCAGGACTGGAGGAATCCCAAGCCAGAATTAAGATTGCTGGAAGAAATATCAACAACCTCAGATATGCAGATGATACCACTCTGATGGCAGAAAGTGAGGAGGAATTAAAGAACCTCTTAATGAGGGTGAAAGAGGAGAGTGCAAAAAATGGTCTGAAGCTCAACATCAAAAAAACTAAGATCATGGCCACTGATCCCATCACCTCCTGGCAAATAGAAGGGGAAGATATGGAGGTAGTGACAGATTTTACTTTCTTGGGCTCCATGATCACTGCAGATGGTGACAGCAGCCACGAAATCAAAAGACGCCTGCTTCTTGGGAGGAAAGCGATGAGAAACCTAGACAGCATCTTAAAAAGCAGAGACATCACCTTGCCAACAAAGGTCCACATAGTCAAAGCTATGGTTTTTCCAGTAGCGATGTATGGAAGTGAGAGCTGGACCATAAAGAAGGCCGACCGCCGAAGAATTGATGCTTTTGAACTGTGGTGCTGGAGGAGACTCTTGAGAGTCCCCTGGACTGCAAGGAGATCAAACCTATCTGTTCTGAAGGAAATCAACCCTGAGTGTTCACTGGAAGGACAGATCCTGAAGCTGAGGCTCCAATACTTTGGCCATCTCATGAGAAGAGAAGACTCCCTGGAAAAGACCCTGATGTTGGGAAAGTGTGAAGGCAAGAGGAGAAGGGGACGACAGAGGACGAGATGGTTTGACAGTGTCACCGAAGCTACCAAGATGAATTTGACCCAACTCCGGGAGGCAGTGGAAGACAGGAGGGCCTGGCGTGCTCTGGTCCATTGGGTCACGAAGAGTCAGACACGACTTAACGACTAAAGAACAACAACAACACTCTATGATACGAAGTCTTTCATAATTGTATCAACTAAACAATGCTGTACAGACTATTTTAGATATCATTATATACTTCATGCTTCTTTCCACTTTTTCAGTTGTTTTTCATCTTATGGTCTGGAAATGCTTAGTTCCTTTCCAAACCAAGCATGTCTATAGCTCCTCCACTGTAAAAGCACCATTCGAGGAAGTTTTCATAATAAGAGCATAACCTCTTACAAAAGAAGAAAACATCACTTGAGAGATGGAGAAATTTTTTCTTGTGCTGAAGCAGAAAAAAAATGATTTACTGTTTGCAAGTTAGAGGATCAAAGACATCTCTAGGTTGACAATAAAAATAGAAAAAGATGGGCTTTAGAGATAAGCAGCTGGAAAGACTGTTTTTTGGCATTGTTCTGTAAGGCAGAATGACAAGAATACTCAACCATAGCCTCAAACTCTACCACAAGTCAGTAGAAGATCTGGCCTGTGAGCATAATCCAGCCCATAGAGGTTCCCTGGCTATATGGCAGAGCTGATTCTGCCCATCAGTGATCAGAAACAAAAGACTATTTCAAACTCTGGAAGGTTTTGCATTTAAATGAACTTTGGTTCACAGCCTGGAAAACTTTGCATGTGTGATGCTATTGTACTGGGGCAGATCATGAAGATGTATACCTTGTCCCGTCCATTTTGACTTGGTCCTATTGCAGCCCAACTGCTGCAACTGGCACACCAATATCTTTCCCAAACTGGAATCTGGTTCCAGGGCTAATTTCTTTCCCCAGTCTGGCTCTAACAGCTGTTCCAAAGCCAAAAGATAATTTCTGAATTGCTCATCTTAATATGAAATAGTTTTAACTTAGCAGAGCCATGTTCCAGTTCTTGGCCATATTTCGGATGCATCCCTTCTGGTTAAGTTTACTGAAGTGTTTAAAATACTGATGGAGTATACACTTGACAGCAAGGACACATACTTTTAATTAATTAGGAAACTAAACATACACAAAGGGGGAAACTACCTAAAACAGGATGCCTGTTCCAGACAAAACTCCCCAGTTAAATCAAGAACACAGCAGCTTTGATCTTCATCTATTCCTTTCTGGCTCAGTGTGATTAGTAACTAGAGGCAAGGCAACACTTATATAGTTAACAAGGAGAATGAACTTTTATTTATCCATTTTCAACATATCAGACTCAAGAGGATTTATTAATAAATAAATATCTTTGATGATTCAAGGAAGAAAGGATATTCCTTGTAACTATCTATACCCTACAGACTTTACACAGATTGCATGCCTCAGTACTTGATTACTGATGCACATTTTAACTACTAAATAAGGATGTGGCAGTAGCGGGCAACTTTGGTGGGGCTGAGAGCCAACTGTTCATCTCCAGCACTCCTTGTAAGCCACGTCAGGCTGCAAATGTCAAAAAATGTGGGGAGTAGGGGTAGTCAAAACAGGAAGAATCAAGATATCCAATTCCAGTTTTGATTGGACTGGTAGTTGGGAGAGGCGAGAAGCAAGAATAGCTGGGATATGGCTATAATGTCTCTGTGCTAAAAGGTTTTGGAGAGTTGTTTTGGACTTAATGAAATGGTGAAGCAAAACTGTGAGTGAATGCGACACAGAAAGTGGAGAAACATACACACGCCTTAACCTCTCAGGTAATCTAAGGCTGCATCCCTGCTCCACAGAATGCAGACTAGAAAGCTATCTGCCAATTTCCAAACCCTTTCCTTTGGGTATTGTGCGCATGTTGTATGCATGTTTTCTAAAAGATGTCCCCTTCTCTTTTGAAATAATTTAAAAAAGGGGCGGGAGCTGGGAGCTAGCAAATATTATCATTGGAAACCAAGGTAATCTCTAGAGTTTTTTTCTTAATTACCAGACAATTGCACAATGACAAGACGGATGGAATGGCTGAAACTATGACAGGAAATAGGCACATTTCCTCAAAAGATTCTACCCATGAGATGAAGATTAATTAGTCTCTATTGTCAAGCACACATAACATTGGCTCCTAAAGTCAGTAATACTTCAGGGTTTAATCAAGAGTGCCCTGCCTTCCAGAATTAGTTTAGAAACCTTATTTAGAGAGAGATATAACATATGGCCTATAATATACAAATCTGGTACCTCTTGGCACAAATACAAAAGACATGTCAGAAATGTGTCTTTTTAATATTTAATAACATAAACTCCAGGCATGGTTTGGTCATGAATTTTATGTCTGACACCGAACAGTACCTTTTTAATGGGCTTAAGATGTTACTCAGTGTTCAGAAACCAATAGCAACATTTTGGTTTTCATTTTCCTCCAAGGTGATTTCAAAAGCCAGTACATCAATATCATTTAGGTATTTTTAGCAACAACTCTCTGTAGAACTTTTAAAGCGGCTATTATGCTCACAAGGCTGTTGCATAGTAACTCATAAGCACCACTCCCTGTCTTGCTAATCTCAGAGGGCCATTAACCCATTAATTGGGCCGTTTTGTGGTTCATTTCGGGGCGCTTCAGAGAAACGCACCTGCCCAGAATGAAACAAAACGCTCAACTATTATTGGTGTTGGCAATTCATACACTTTGTGTGATTCGTGACTTCTGGGAGTGGTAAAATGGCCCCTGTGCGAATTAGAGACAAAGAGCACTTTCCTGAGGGGAACCTGTTTTGGGGGCTATAATTCAGATGTCCCAAATCCAATCTTTGCCAAACTTAATGAGTGTGAGGAGAAAAGTCAGCTGAAGACCCCTGCGAGTTTGGCATCTCTAACTTGCAAGGGGGGCATTCTACTGCTCCCAGAATTCTTGAATCACATGAACCATGAAACTGTTTCGTTGGAAAGTTCGTGAAAGTTAATGGTTTGTGAATAACAACAAACCACAAGTTCCCAGTTTGTGCCCATCTCTAGTGACAACCTAATGCTGGTCATCTAATTTCCTATTAGAAGTAAAATATTTACAGAAAAATGCAATTTTTAGTTCTTTAAGACAGTGCTTTGAATGGTAAAAAAAATCCCGTTACAACCTCAGTGTAGACATAATTTGTTCTATACAAAGTTGTACAACTGTACACCACAGCTGAAGTCCACACTAATATCACTAATTTCATAACAGCAGTCTGTCACATAATTATGCCATTTACACTTCACCAGCAATAGGATTTTGGCCAATATATTGCTATTTAATACATAAATTTTATGCATTAAAATTTTTGTTTTAAGAAACCATTTATTTTAGTTCATTAAACAGCTGCCTAACAAAAAGAGTAATAACACAACCCCAAAACACTGACTTGAGCCTGTTATTTCTAAAAGCTTTTTGTTTTAGTGCATGATGAAAAGAGCAATCTGGTTGATTATATCCTCATATTTTAATTTTATCCAGGACAGATGTTTCAGCTGCTAAAATCATCAAACAAAACATGCAGTCGTCAAACATGGATCTCCTTAGACTATTCTCATTTAAGCAATTTGTTGAATACACATTCCACTGAAGATCTTGTAATGGTGAATATTACCAAGTTTTTATACATAACAGCCAAGCTAGGAAATGATCATTTGAATCCAACTGAAGAATTAAGCCAGTGTAAGTTTGTTAGTGTAAGTTTCACTGTTGAATTGCTATTAGTTAAGGCAATATAGACATCACATCAGCAGTTGTCTTCTCACTAACACTCTTATTAGCCAGTCTCTTTACAACTGGGTGGAGTCATCTTTTTTCCTACACAGTTCAACGGGTCTCGGTAAAACACGATTTCTCTTTCAGTATAACTACCGATGTTGTCATTTCTGAGACAGCAGTTTCTTTGTAGCATCTTCTACAATTATCTTCATAGCACCCAACTCTATGACAACTGCTTGTAAAGTGGGCAGAACCAGAGAAGGAACTTGAGATAGTTTCAAACATGACACTGAACTTCCCCAGGCCCTGATGTGGAAGTAAATGATTAAACGGTTCTGAAATTCATCCACTGAAAAAGATCAGCCAATTTATTGAGGAAAAGTCTATCAAAGACTACTGGTTAAGATGACTGTACTTCGCCCCCCTACTTTCTCTTCTAATCTGATTGCATATTTAATATACAAACCAAGGACTACCCGAGCTGACAGGGTTAAGAACCTGATGCTCTCTATTCCCCCAAATTATCTCCCAAAAAAACTTTAGCATGGAGAATACTTAAAGCAGAGTTTGGAAATAAAGTCTTTGAAGCTACAAGTAACTTCCCCAAACAAAAAGGGGCAGAAGAGCAAGACAAAAAGAATTCCAGACAATTTCTGCACTCTCTTTTGTATGGTGTGCCACGATCTGGGTTCTGAAAACTCATCTGTGTCAAAAGTGTGGATGATCACAGAGAAGAGTATGCATGAGAGTGCATTTGAACTTCCTAGCCCTTTCCCCTGAAAATGGGGGCAGAGCTGTATACTTTCTGAAAAAATGCAAGTGCAGAGGAAACAAAAATTAGAACATTCCAATACATGACTATGATGAACAAAAAAGCAGCGACCTACCAATAGTGTTGGGTGGCTAAGGTATCTAAAAAGCATATTTTTATAAGAAAGGAGGTCCTATAATTTTGTGTGTGTGTTTTGCAACAATGTTTTAAAGGACAGGAATGGTGGAACAACAGATGTATATACTGCAAACTACAAATACTCCGTCAGTTTTGAAATAATACACAAAAAAAACCTGTCCTTAAATGTTTGCAATGTGAGACTGAACAATGTATGTTGGGAATGTTTTCGGTCCAGAGCAACCTAACTTAGTGCAAATATGGACTAGATGGCCCATTGAATTTTTAATTCAATGAAATATCTGTGTACCTCCTACCAAAATAACTGGAAATGTATTAGCAGTATCTGATACATGACTTGTGTGGGATATAAACAAGTTGCAAGTGGGAGCAGAAACAGAGAAATGGTCATAGTAGGAGGGAACAAGAGCAAACTCTGCACAAATGTACAGAAGTATAAGCATTCTCTGCCTACAGAGTACTGTTCCACAAGAGTATTTCATACGAAAACAGGCTACAAAGAAAGAAGCAAATCATCACAATAGCCCACTGGCCTTTGCTATCATACCACCATTGTGAGTCAATGTACCTACCAGTTATCTATAGGAGCCAGAGTCATACCTAGAAATTTGGTACAACAGTATCACTAAACATACACCTTGGGCCATTTACACTGCTTGTAAACATTCAGATTTTTTTAAATAAAATACCTATATGCAATTAGGTGAATCCCAAACATTTAGTTGAATTTTTTTTTAAAGTCTCCCAAATCTATAATACCTTTTGCATATTGCTGCCTCTTTCATATGCCAATGTACTGTTCTTATGCAAGTTTTCCTCCCAATTCTTTCCAATTTCTTTTCAGTTCTAGGATAATTAAAATGTGACACACACCCTTTCCCCCCCTAAACCAGGAGAAAAGTAGTTATTAGGGTAGGCTTCTCTTTATGTCTGTTGCACGAGAAGCTACTTTCTTTTCAATGGTACAAGAAACCCTCCCACACTTTCTCCCCTTCACTGTAAGTATTATGCATTACTAAGCTTTTAACTTACTTTATGCCCCTACTGACACGGGAACAGAATCACACAAAAGCAAGGTAAAGGCTTTTTAACACAAAGGCTTGTGTATGAACAAACCTACACAGAAATCTGTTGTCTTTGATGTAGCTGAAACTTTTCAGCAAGAACTATTGCAAGTAGTAGTGCGTCAGCTGCCCAGATAAAGTCATAACACTACATAAAACTCCAACTCTGAGACAGATGTAAGTACTTAAATCATCTGTAGCATCATGTATATTGGTAACTAGGTTTTAGGTCTTTTTTTTTTTTAAGTTTCTGACTGATATTAAGCCATTCCAGTGCTTCCTTTTCCAAATTACTCCCACATCACCTACCACTACAAACCTTCTCTCACACATGGATAAAAAGCCCAGGTTTCACTCTAAATTCTCCTTGCTACTTCCCTGATTATGAACAGTGTGGACAATCTTATACATGAGTGATGCAGGCTTCCCCACCTCCTCCTCTGACTGGCTACCCATGAGAGGAGGCGGGATGGGGAGTCTGGGGCACCCACACAACACCTGTGGGCCTGATCGCCAACCTCCACCAAAGCACAGTTCATGCCCATCTCTAATGACTACTCAAAAGTAGCTATAACTGAGCTCAGGGGTGCTTATTCTTAGGAATATGGATACAGAATTGTAGCTTAAATCTTTTCCCTCTAGCTCAAAAGAGGCACCTTTTGCTATTTTCTTGCCAAGATTATTTTATTGCTTAGTAGACTTTTTAAAACACCCACCCTCTGTATGGTGCTGGTCCAAGAGGAAAAAAAACAAAATAAAGATTTATAGTGGGAGAAGACCTCTATTAAAACATATCAAAATGCCACAAATTATGCAAGCTTTTTAGTTCTCCAGAATGTTTCATGCAACTAGAATGTACAGGAAGTAGGAGATGAAGAAATTATTCTTCTGTTTGCCTTGATACAGCCATCATTGGTTTGCTTGTACCCAAGATCCAGACTCCAATTAATAAAGATAATATGAATCTTGTGGTATCCTATAGACTAAAACTAGTCTTATTAAGTATACGTTTTCATGGTCCGCAGCCTGCTTTACCAAATACACAATCCATCTGATGAAGTGGGGTGCAATCCAAGAAAGCCTATACCAAATAAAACTTGTTTTAGTCTTCCAGATACCAGAAGATTCATTATAGTATTCACTGTAATAAATTAATGTGACTACCTCTCCCCCATCAAAACAAAGTTTGAGCACCTGTGCTGATGGCATTGTGGCTTCCTATATCTATATATATATATACAGAGGTGGCAGAAGTGAAGAGACAAGAGGTCAAAACTAAAAATTCCTACTGTGCTAAAATCATTGGGTTATTACACAACTGTAGCTTTCAAAAGCAAGTACAGAGACACAAATCTATTCTAAAAATCAAAAGTAGTTTGACCCCTCATAAACAAGCAGGTTTACTTCAGTGTGAGCCTTCATGCAGTACACTCCAGTTCCAGAGACATGAACTGAGTCTGAGGAAGTAGTGTGTGATCCACAAAAACTCACACCCAAATGAATCGGCTAATCTGTAAGGCACCGCAATACCTCAGTTTTGATGTTTGCTACACATTCTGCTTTGAAATCTATTTCTTGGAGTTATGACAAAACTTCTCAGCAACATTTATCTGCAAGGCACTTATCCTAAGATTGATGATGAATGTAGGATGCTTTGCCAGAGTAAGACCAGAAGTGAGAACAGATACATTTGGCTGCACCAGCCTGAAGAGAATGTGCCTGTGAACTTCCATCCCACTTCAGAATAACCCTAATGTCAGGTTTGCCTGGCGGCAGGGGAAGGGAATCTATTTTGCTTTCCTACATCTGATAGCCAAAAGTTCATAAAAGCTCTCCAGAACACTTACACAGCAAGAATGAGCAGACAAAGGGAATGGATGCCAATACAAACACAGAGTCAAAACACACACTCAACAGGTTTCATCAGCAATACTGTCTTGAGTCATTTAAAAGTAAAAGGCAGTCATACTATTGCAATTCATGTCAGACAATCGCTTGAGGCCCTCAACGCCCTTGATGAGAACAGGCAGGTCAATCATGACAAAGCAATGGTGCCTGGGAAGTTTACCCTCCTCCTTGAGAATGCAATGTCTGGCACAAGGAACAGGAGAAAGAAATCTGCTGCACAGAGATTGGGTAACTCAAGAGTTTTCATTGCACCATAGAAGGCAGGTCAGAATGAGTTATGCTTCATTTGCTTATTGTTAGTCTGAGTAACCTTCTGCTTTACCCTTCCCAGAGCACAACTGTTTGTTCAGATATCACAGTTCCATTCACAGAAACAAGTAACAGTAATCAAAAGAAAATACCTCCTGAAGCTTTTTGCTATAGAAAGGCTCTAATTCTGACTATGCACCAGTTTCTGGACACAAAACAGACTACCTGTTTTTTAAAATGATCTTCCAACCACTAAAAAAGCTGGTATAGCACCAAAGGCTGGAATTCAAATCCTAAAACAGGAACCAGCAGAGACCCCTCATAGTGCATGTGACTGATGGGATTACTCATTCTGCTACCTACAAAGTCTTGGGCAAGCTGCACGGTCCCAAAGCACCACCACAGTGAACTCCTTTTTTATACCTAGAAAACCCTGAGAAGGTCATCATAAGTCAGAAGTGCCTTGATATTACAAAATTATTATTCCAACTACCATGTTCCTACACCTTCAGTGAAAAATAATGTTTTTCCCCATCTTTCCTTTGTACATTATACCTTTCATCACACACACAAAAAGGCAATTAGGATCTCAGGATTGGAATTGCCACAATTAATCCATGTAGTCTTTTGCACAGCATGATTGTCATCTCAGAAAACAGTAGCAATTAAGACCCAAGGAGTACAGTCTCCACAATTAAACCTCATGGACAGCTCTTGTCCACAGGGGAAGTCAGCCTCAGGACTGACCATGGTGAGAAATGGCACCACACACCTCAGCCATACTGACTGCTAGGCAGCAGTTAATTAACTCAACACATGGAAAAGCCAATAGCTTCAGGTAGAGGAATTTGACCTGGAGGCTTATAGAGGCCTGAAAAATTAAATTGTTCCCATTAATGGGGAAAAACTGAGAAGGGCTTAGCTTTAGAAGCCACTTTCAATGCTCTGTGTATGTTCCAGAGAATATAAAATGAACATAGTTTTAACAAGTACACTGCTTCTCACCAGTGAGATAACACAACTAGTAATAATAGTTCCAACATAAAGTATATAATTTCTAGTTAACAGTGCTACACGTCAAATCCAATTTTATAAATTAAAGCAGTGACAAAATGCAAAAATCTTATGCTAGTAGAAGCAGTATTTTTCTCTTCCGATTTCTGGATTGTAATTTGTTTCACAGAAGTAAGTGCTCTGTTGCCGCTTGATTGCACCATCAGATAGTGGCATTCTAATTCAGTTTAGTTCCCACTGAAGAGCCATGTGTTTTTCATGGGACATTTTCCAGCACACAGAGCAAGAAACACAAGCTCTCTCAAGAGCCTAGCACTGGCAAAAACCAGTCGCAGAGGAGCTGCAGCTTATGCCTGTACTGTTTCAGCAGCTCTATTAAAAACATGTGCATTGATGTGAAGAAGCATTAGAAAATAATCCCATATTCCACACAATGCCAATCTTATGTATTTCACTGACCTACAGGATAGTTGTGACCAATCATTCCAAGAGCACCTTCAGGACAACTGAGCACTTAGTCTCAATTCTCTGACTGTGAAGATGACAATGGCATGGACGCCCCTGTCAGCAAGTCATCTCACTCTAGTCTGGAAAACACCTACCCAGACTGTGCAAGAGTACATGGAGGGGGCTGGAGATCCAGAGGGCAGTGGAGCAGAACCTGAAAAAGAGGAGACACACCATTCCCAGGATTGTTTCTTGTTGTTTAGTCGTTAAGTCGTGTCCGATTCTTCGTGACCCCATGGACCAGAGCACGCCAGGCCCCCCTGTCTTCCACTGCCTCCCGGAGTTGGGTCAAATTCATGTCGGTAGATTCGATGACACTGTCCAACCATCTCGTCCTCTGTCGCCCCCTTCTCCTCTTGCTTTCACACTTTCCCAACATCAGGGTCTTTTCCAGGGAGTCTTCTCTTCTCATGAGATGGCCAAAGTATTGGAGCCTCAGCTTCAGGAGCTGTCCTTCCAGTGAGCACTCAGGATTGATTTCCTTCAGAACAGATAGGTTTGATCTCCTTGCAGTCCAGGGGACTCTCAAGAGTCTCCTCCAGCACCACAATTCAAAAGCATCAATTCTTTGGCGGTCGGCCTTCTTTATGGTCCAGCTCTCACTTCCATACATCGCTACTGAAAAAAACATAGCTTTGACTATGCAGACCTTTGTCGGCAAGGTGATGTCTCTGCTTTTTAAGATGTTGTCTAGGTTTGTCATCGCTTTCCTCCCAAGAAGCAGGCGTCTTTTGATTTCGTGGCTGCTGTCACCATCTGTAGTGATCATGGAGCCCAAGAAATTAAAATCTGTCACTACCTCCATATCTTCCCCTTCTATTTGCCAGGAGGTGATGGGACCAGTGGCCATGATCTTAGTTTTTTTGATGTTGAGCTTCAGACCATTTTTTGTGCTCTCCTCTTTCACCCTCATTAAGAGGATCTTTAATTCCTCCTCACTTTCTGCCATCAGAGTGGTATCATCTGCATATCTGAGGTTGTTGATATTTCTTCCAGCAATCTTGATTCCGGCTTGGGATTCATCCAGTCCAGCCTTTCGCATGATGTATTCTGCATATAAGTTAAATAAGCTGGGAGACAATATACAGCCTTGTCGTACTCCTTTCCCAATTTTGAACCAATCAGTTGTTCCATATCCACTTCTAACTGTTCCTTCCTGTCCCACATATAGATTTCTCAGGAGATAGATAAGGTGATCAGGCACTCCCATTTCTTTAAGAACTTGCCATAGTTTGTTGTGGTCCACACAGTCAAAGGCTTTTGCGTAGTCAATGAAGCAGAAGTAGATGTTTTTCTGGAACTCTCTGGCTTTCTCCATAATCCAGCGCATGTTAGCAATTTGGTCTCTAGTTCCTCTGCCCCTTCGAAATCCAGCTTGTACTTCTGGGAGTTCTCGGTCCACATACTGCTGAAGCCTGCCTTGGAGGATTTTGAGCATAACCTTGCTAGCGTGTGAAATGAGTGCAATTGTACGGTAGTTGGAGCATTCTTTGGCACTGCCCTTCTTTGGGATTGGGATGTAGACTGATCTTTTCCAATCCCCTGGCCACTGCTGAGTTTTCCAAACTTGCTGGCATATTGAGTGTAGCACCTTAACAGCGTCATCTTTTAAGATTTTAAATAGTTCAACTGGAATGCCATCACCTCCACTGGCCTTGTTGTTAGCCATGCTTTCTAAGGCCCACTTGACTTCACTCTCCAGGATGTCTGGCTCAAGGTCAGCAACCACACTATCTGGGTTGTCTGGGACATCCAGATCTTTCTGGTATAATTCCTCTGTGTATTCTTGCCACCTCTTCTTGATGTCTTCTGCTTCTGTTAGGTCCCTACCATTTTTGTCCTTTATCATGTCCATCTTTGCACAAAATGTTCTTTTAATATCTCCACTTTTCTTGAACAGATCTCTGGTTTTTCCCTTTCTATTATTTTCCTCTATTTCTTTGCACTGTTCGTTTAAGAAGGCCCTCTTGTCTCTCCTTGCTATTCTTTGGAAATCTGCATTCCATTTTCTGTAACTTTCCCTATCTCCCTTGCATTTTGTTTCCCTTCTCTTCTCTGCTATTTGTAAGGCCTCGTTGGACAGCCACTTTGCTTTCTTGCATTTCCTTTTCTTTGGGATGGTTTTTCTTGCTGCCTTCTGTACAATGTTACGAGCCTCCATCCATAGTTCTTCAGGCACTCTGTCCACCAAATCTAGTTCCTTAAATCTGTTCTTCACTTCCACTGTGTATTCATAAGGGCTTTGGTTTAGATTATACCTGACTAGTCCAGTGGTTTTTCCTACTTTCTTCAGTTTAAGCTTGAGTTTTGCTATAAGAATTCCCAGGATAGCAGGGCTCAAACAGAGGAAGTGATGGTGGACCCCCCAGGGGTTGCAGGCCAACCCCTAGTGGACAGAGAGAAGGCAGCTGGCCACTGGGGGATATAAAGGCAGACTTGCCAGGAGGAGAGGGAGAAGCACAGGGGGAGAGAGTGGTGGAGGAGAAAGGGTGCCAAACAGAGGAGGTTGGGGAACCAAAGGCTGGGTTTCCCAACAAAGAGGAGGAGAACCTTAAGGAAGGGGACTGGAAAGAGAATAGGGAAGAACCTTTCAAAACCTATTGGGTAGAAGAGTCCTTGGGGGAACAACAAGAGCCTCTGGGGGAGTGGAACTATATTTTTAAGGAAGATCCCTGGACTTGGTACAACCATGCATCCCCAAAGGGGAGGGGGAGAAGTTCCAAAAACCCTGGCTTCTTGTCCATTCATTCTACTAGTGGGAAAGTATTCAACACCCTGAGATGGCAAAGTCAAGAAACTAAACCCAGGGAACCCACAGCAACCCAAATCCAACACGCAAAGAAAACATTAGTGCCAGGATGAGAGTGAGGAGACAGGCAAACTGAGGAAACTGTGGACTCCTTGGGGGGGGGGGAACCTCGAGATACATGCCCTTATTGCAGGCATATTGGCCCTCACTCCTAACGAAACTCTGGTACGGACTGAGTCCCTGGACTGTAGTAAAAAGGGACAGTTATTCTCCCCGGTTACTGTAACCAAGGAGACGGGAGGCTCGATGCTACAGAGCTGGACTCTGGGCTAGTGAACATAATTAGAGTTGAGGATCTCTGCTTAAAGTATTTCATGTAACAGAGCTTGAATCGTTTTCATGGATGCTAGTCAAGACAGTGATCCCTCCCCACATACACTTTTTCTTTAAATCTGTACAAACGACAGTCACAACAGTGGAGAGGGAGTATAAACATTTCTGTAAATTCAATTTTCATGATGGAAATCCCTAGTCTAGTTAGAATTAGTATTCTTTGGGTACATGTCTGTGCACACCTAGTACATGATGCATATCCCACTCACAACAGAAAATAGCAAACAGGGACTGAAATCCTGTTGCACAGCTCCATGTGCAACAGGAATGACAACAGCAACAGGCAAATCACTGTTGATTAAACCAGGGATGGGGATGCGAGTCATGGGACTCGCTGTCAAGTCAGACTTAAGTCGTACAGGTGACTTAAGTCTTTTTTTTATGACTCTGACTCAACTTACAACTTCGAACTCACCCAGCCCCTCACTTGTATCTGGGGAAAAAAGCTTGTTTTCAATAAGGAACTCGGGCTTGGGACTCGGGACCTGGTACCAAAGACTCAGACTTGGGACTCGGACTCAAAGATTTGCCAACATCCCTGGATTAAAGACTTCCTTTGGTGATTTCACAACTCATACACAATATGATGAAGTTACAAACAACCCGAGATTGCCAAAGGAAGCCTTTAATCAGCAGCAATTTACCTTCACTGATACTATTCCCATTGCGCAGATGGAGCCACAGAACAGGATTTCAGCCTGTAGGTGGGTGGGAGGCAGTTTTTACTGTCTCTCACAGGTTGTTGTGATGCTGCTTTGAATCCCCACCCCTACTGCCACATTGTTTGCCAAAGCATAAAGAAACATGAAATCCACTATGGGCTCTCCACCACCTCATCTACTTCGGCAAGGTACTAGCAGTCCAAAGAGACAGTAGGTCAAGGGAAACTGTGGTCTTCCAGATACTTAGGACGAAAAGTCCCACAATCCTTTACCATGCTAGGTAAGGCTGATGCAAATTGGAGGCCAAAACACCTGCAAGCCAATGGTCTCCCACCACCACAGTAGCACTGATGGACTGACTCACAGAAGGTAACATTTGAAGCCAGGTCTCTACATTCCAAGTCCAGCAGCATCCACTTGACTACACTGGCTGCAGAGGACAGTGAAGCAGTAATGAATATATCCTCCCCTACCTAAAGACAACAAGACAACCATTATTATGTAAGAGAAAAGAGAAAGGGAAGACTCACATAAAAATCCAGTTTACAATACAATTTACACTTCTTCAGTGCTCAGTTTCTAGGAGGCTAGCTATTATAAAAAAGGGAAACTATTCATACATTCATAAACCAGCAAGGGGGAAATGAGTTCCATAACTTGCCCTAAGCCTATTAATTTTAGTTTCCTATATATTGTAATACATGTATATTAGTAACAGACTTTGCATCTTTGGGGGAAGAAAGTAAATCTTAGAAATATACATAGGCCTAGTAGCACCTGACAGAGGCATTAGCAATCTCATTACTGCAAGAGGGTTATTTACAATACTTTACCCTATTTTGTCCTACAGTATACTCAGCATGATGAAGTGCCACTTGCTTAAAGCCTCTGAACTGAAGCTCTGCTGTGCAAGGGAAAGAGACTCAGCAGTCAGTACCCTCTGTATGACACCCACATGCCAGATGAGGCTTTTCAATCCACTGCGGCTTTTTCCCTCCTCCCTGACTTCTCCTTCAGTTATAGCAGAATTCGGTTTCATCCTCTCTGACTTTCAGAATTCCCAATTCCACTTCTGCAGTTCTAAAATGCCTATTAAATGGTAACTAAACATGAATTACAATGGGAACTAAAGTCACTCACATAACATTCCATGCTATATAATTAGCACCTTCAACAAAATGGGCTTTCCAAACCATTCGGTCAGAAAATTCAAGTTATGGAACAAGATAAAGCTTTTGACTTCACATTACACTCTTTTCCCTCTCTCTCCTTCTCTCTTTCTCTAGCGAAGCAAACCAAGTTCCACCTCAGAATAACTTTCAAGTAGCCTGAGGCCTTGAAACATAACAAAACCTCAGAAGCATTGTCAGATCTACTCATGATTTGGAACATCAACTCAGCATCCCTACCAAAAGTTTGGAAGGGGGAGAGAGACTGAAACAGCCATGAAGGAGACAAAATATCAGACAGATC
The DNA here is from genome assembly GCA_037013535.1 of Intellagama lesueurii. Taxonomy (NCBI): domain Eukaryota; kingdom Metazoa; phylum Chordata; class Lepidosauria; order Squamata; family Agamidae; genus Intellagama; species Intellagama lesueurii. The sequence continues at coordinate 47,254,019 of JBAJHW010000003.1, read as the reverse complement.
ACCAATACATTCATTCTTTTTGTCAAGGGGATGATCTGACATTTATACGGAAACGCTTCATACAACACAGCTTGATGTAAGATTAAAGAATAAGGATTTCAGGGAGGGTTTGGTGCTTACAGAAGGAGACAGAGTAAGATAATTAAAAGGCTGGCATCTAGCCAGGCCAACGGAACCAACGGTTATTTTTAATTTTTTTTGTGAGAACCCTTTGTCAGATCTTTAGCTTTATTATCAACACAGAAGATCCTGGCTCTGGTGACACAGAGCCCTCTACTGTTCTGCTGGAGTACTGGCATTAAGAGGAGGAACAAGGGAAGCATTCACACCATATTAGGAATACGTTACTCACAATAATACTGACCTTAAGCCAAGAGGATTTAGTGCTCAAGCTTGTTTTGTTTACTGAATAAGCAATTCCAGTTCATCCATGTCAGTTATCAGAACACAATAGACTTGCTTGACAGATTTATGCCTTAGGCTGCAATAACATGCAGACTTACATGCAAGCAAGTCCCACTGATATATTGGGACTTCCTTCCAAGCAAAGACGTCTGGTACTTGAATATTATTGTGATGCTTTTTTTTTACACCTTATTTTTGAAAAATACATCAAAGGTACTGTAAATGAAAGCCAGCACTTTTCTAAGATTTCTTGCTTAGAAAATGGTGCATTTTAAAAGCTGTATTTAAAATAAGCATTGACTTTACCTATTCATGGCACACATTGTGCAAGCTCACCCACCTGTGTGTCTTCACATGTCACAGTGTGGCTTCAGTGACAGATATGGAAAGCTATTTACCACCTAGGAGCAGGCAAGCCACTAAGTCCAACCCTCTCTTAAGACCTATATGATGAACAGACTGGCTACTAAGCTTATTTTCCTCCAAATATTTAGAAGGTTTTTGTTTTTTTAGTTTCGAAGTTATGAATTTCCAGTGGGAAAATATCTCTCTTATTATCAAAGCACAATTTATTTCGCTTATCTTGAAGATTATCACTATAGTCACTTTACCTATTATTTACACAACGTTTTTCTAAAGCCACATTTTATACAGCAAGCCAATCATATAATTGCCAAGCTAACCATATGAACCCTACCAGAGACACTTGGGATGATTTCAATGCCTTGTATCCAGTCCCTCTTAAATACGTACAAGAAAAATTATATTGTAGTACCACCTCTCATGCAGAAATCCCCCAATACACTTTGCAGAATTACATACAAACTTCTTCATTCACAGTCACTTCTGCATTATGAGCATCAACTGTTTAAAATCACATACAAGTGACAGTACAAATCACTTGATGACAAACAGCAAAGAATACTGTATCAAGAGAGCATGCATCCAGTTTCCCATGCTGGAATTCAGTTAAATCTCTACCTTTACCACTGCAAAAACACTCCCAAAGGGTAACTGTGTTTGCTCTTTTTCTTTAAAAAAGCTAAGGCTGCAATCTATACACACTTACCAAGGAGAAAACTTTAATGCATTCAGCAGAGCTTACTCTTGAACCTATATGTGTAGGATTCCACAAAAGTGTCTTGCGGCATCTTTAAAATAGATTTGTAAGGATCCACACTAGAGACTACTTCACACATCTAATCCACTAACTCTTATGCCACAACAATGCAAAAAGTAAAGTATCAACCAACTGCGATAAATATGAGAAGGAAGACATTTTTCAACTATCTTCAATCTTGTGTTACCCCCCTGGGATTGTGCTTGCCTTCAAAATTCAAATATTTCCTACAGCATGAAAGCACTGCTGACTGATCAGGTCTGCTTGTGATATCTCAAAGGCAGATTCACAGCCAGACAACAACTCTGTTTAAGGCACAACAAAAAAAGGCCTGAATGTTCCTTCCAATGCCCCAGCCTAGCTTCACAACCTTGTTCAGAAGGACTGGTAGGACACTGCCTGCAGCAGCAGCGCTATAATATAATCAATCCTATTAATAACAAAAAGTCAAGCAGTCGTCCTTTATTCCTTGGTTTCATCTCAGCATTAACAGAAGCATTGTGCTATTGCATACTACACAATACTAATGAGAAAACGCAATGATTATGAAAAGAAAAGTCAGTCTTGTTCTATTAGAAAGTACTGCTGGAAAGGAGCAGGGAGCGGGCAAATGGTGAGTTAGAACTTGCCAGAGATTTTTTGACAAAGACAGGCAGTTCTTACCCAGTAGCAGAAGAAATGTCAGCTCCAGCAGAAGGCACCTCATCTTTGTAGAAGAGGGAAGATAAAAGGGCATCACTCTCTTTCTCAGTTTTTCTCTTGTTTATTCTTTTATCTTCAGTTGTCAACCGCCACCTGGTTTTATATTTCCGGGAAAGAATATTTTGGTACAGTAAATCTGAAAAGGGAAGGAGATTGGGAACAGAACCAAAAGATTCTTTTAAAAAAATAACAGTAGTAGTAGTGAAGGAAAGGCTTAGTGGGAGGCTTGAAAGTGTCCTCAGATACTAAATGATTATTCCAAACAGACACGGTTGCCTTTCCAAATCCTGGCACATTGTGTTTGGCAGCATCTACTTTGATTTCTCCCACTCCAGCTTCCACCGCACAGTTGGGGCACGCTGTCCCTTTCTCGATCAGCCCCTCCCAGGAAGCAGAAAGGAGCTTGAAAATCTGTTCATCTACTCGGACTCAAACAGCAGAATTGTCTCCAGACTGCAAAAATGCATGTCTGGTACTGCACAGTCTGGGCAATTCAGCAAGCTCCCTCTTCAAAAATTTAAAATGTTGGTACAAAAGTCCTGGGGATCAAAACCTTGCAGACACCGATCAGATTCTGTACCAGCCTGTTAAGTTTTCATGGGTCAATGGCAAGGCAGGGCTGTGACTGTAGATGCCCTCCAGGTAGGGATGTGGGGAAGATGTATCTGTGCCCTCTATTTCCTTTAAAACAAGGATGGGGCAAAGAAACAACTAGCGCCAGAACGTCCCTTCAGCAGCTGCTCCTGTTCAATTTAGGGTCCTGGCTCCTGGGGTCTGCAAAGCACAACCGCTTCTTCCTGAAAAACAAAAAACAAAACCCATGGAAACTTATGAAGAAAGAAATAAAAATACATCGTTAGTGCTAAGAACTCCCCGCCGCCGAGATGCCAAGCATGAAAGGCAGAAGGGAGGGGTGTCTAGACGAAACGGGTCGGGCAGAACTAGGGGCGACCAGCGAAACCGACCCGCGTCCCTGTCCCTCCCCCTCCCCCTCCGGCAGCCCCCCTTCTGCGCCAGGAGGAGAGACCAGCCCGCTATTGTTTCACTCCGCTCACGACCGAGCCACCTCCCCCTTTCCCCCCTCAAAGTGGAGGGAACACGGTTTAGCAGGGCGCCCTCTGCAAGCAGGGAGATTAGCGGCCGCTGAGCCAAGGGGGTGGGGGTGGAGATCAGCCCGGAACTGCTCCGGAGCAAAAGGGCGGCGGCATCGAGAGCAGCCCCCCCCCCCCGCGCGCCTAGCCCGAGCTTCTCCCACACGCCCAGTCATTGCTCCGGACAGGTTCGAAACAAAGCGTACCCCACTTCGGATACCCCGCAAAGCGAGCGGTCTCCACCACCACCACCACCCCCCCGGCCAGCACTCTCGGTGGCACGAGAGCGACAGAGCGCGCCCCGGCCAGGACGTACTCCTTACAAGAACGGCTCCCGTCGCGTGGGAAGCCGCCTCCGCCGCTCCCTTGTCCGCTGCACGTGCCCCGGTTGCCACACTCGACCCTCACTCACAGCAGACCCCCCCCCCCGGACTGTTGTGGCGGCGGCTGCCCCTCCCTAAGCGCTGCCTTTTTGCCCCGCGAAGAACGCGCGGCGCTCCCTCAGCCCACCTGGCGGCAGCTGCTGCTGCTCCTCTCCAGCCCGCGCCCGCCTCCTCTCCGGCGTCTGGGCTCGGGCTTCATTCTCTGTTCAAAAGCGGCTGCAGGGGGTGCCGAGCGCTTCCTCCCGGCCGGGAAGCTCCGCCTTTTTTTCCCCTTGGCCCCTCCCTCCTCGCCCTGCTCTTTTCTCTCCCCTCGCTCGCTCGCTCGCTCGCCTCCTTCTCTCCACCAGAAGGGAAGCGCCGGCTTTTTTTTCTCTCCCGGCCCGGCTCCTTTCCTTCCTCTCCGAAGCGAGCCCTGGCCGGCGTAAAGCCGCCCCTCGGGGAAGGCAGGCAGGGAGGGGTCTTTTCGTCTCGCTATCGCGGGCGAGGTGCAAAAGCGGGACGGAGCGGGGTCAGGTCTCCGCGGAGGCTGTTTGGGTCCGCTGCGGCTGCAACGGGCGGCGAGCGAAAGCAAGGCTGGGCGGGGAGGGAGGGATAAGGTGTTGGGCTGCCTTTCAATCATTAACTGCGCTTACGATTTAGTAAAAGCAATCGTGCATGTGTCTCTCGAGCAGGATTTGCCTGGGCGGGTGTTGTTGGTTTTTTTTTGCTTTTTTTTTAACTTCTTGTTTATTTTGCAGCAAGTCAGAAGATCCAGACATGGTTGTTGTTTTTTAAGGAAGGGCCATAGTGTTCTGTATTCCCCTGTGTGGTGTAGTAGTGGATCGGGTAACCGACTAGGGTTCTGGAAGTCAGGGTTCGAATCCCCCGCTCTGCCAGGGAAACTGGGGGAGCGAAACTGGTAAAACCACTCCTTAAAATATCTCGCTTTTACCTTAAAAGTCTTATTAGGGTCGCTATAAGTGGGTTCCGACTTGAGGGCAGGCAAGCACACACAGTGTTCTGGAATGAGTTGAAGCGATGAAGAAAGACAGTGTAGTGCAGTGGTTAGAGCGATTTACTGGGATGAGACTTGTTCTGTTTGAGGTCGTTTCTAGTCCCTGCAGAGCTGTGACGCTCGCTGGGGTGACCTTGGACCAGGCTCACAGGCAGGTCTGCCTCACAAAGTTTCTGAGAGGATAAAATGAAGAAAAAAGTCCCTTACCCTGCTTTGGAGTTGTGGATAGAAGAAAGCAGGATATAAATGTAATAGGTAACAAAAACCAAAAGTGTGGCACTGAAGATGGATGTGGCGGCCTTACAGTTTTAGATGCAGACTAGAGAATCAGAGTGACCAATGTTTCCACAGGTCATCTTGACAAGAAACATAAAATGTGATATCCCCAGTTATTTAAACTGCTTTATTCTGGGTCTAGTCCCAGTAGGCAGTGCTGAGACTAAATGGTTTGAAGATTGCAGATTTAGACTATAAAACTCTGCCACAAGTGCCACTGATTGGTAACATCAAAACCTCAGATGCTGCAGTACTTGTTTTGAAGCATAGGTGTGAAGTCATAAAAAACAACCTGGGCAACAAAAACAGGTCATGCTTCTGAAAGTGGAAAAATTTGAGCTGCAATCCCAGAGCAAATTTCATTCCTCGTTCCCTGTCTTAGCAGGCATGCACCTGAACATAGTCTGCATTTCTGCTGCAAGAGCAAAAGTGACTAAGTGCATATGTATTATATATGCAAGACAAGTTACAGCACGATTTGGCACAATCCAGGAACCTACTCATCTGTTTCTACCTGCAGTACCAACCATGCAGTGTGAAAATGTGGGCTTCCAAGTTGCATGGCTGAATGCCCCATGACATAATTCAGTATGCTGACTCTGCAGTTGTGTAACCAAAAGTATTTTGAGTCATGCTGCTGTTAATAAAGAGGATCTGTAAGATGTGGGGAAGATTAAACAGTAAGATTCAATGATGAGTGAAGCGAATAAAGTAGGTCTTTTGTCGGCTTAACAAAGAGTCAAAGGAGGGAGAAAACAAAAGAGATTCTGTACCAGTCAGTAGGCTCCGTGCATTGGCTAAGTGAACTGAGGTGTTGAAGGGATGAGATGGGCAGGAAAACAGCTGGGATTCCATGTTTAAACACTGTATCTCCCTGTATGACCCTTCCTGGGTGTTAAGATAATCAGGGGAAGCCTTTCTCGTCCCACCACCCTCACAGGTGCACTTGGTGGGGACACAGGAGATGGTTTTCTCGGGCGCTGCTCCCAGATTCTGCAACTCCCTCCCACAAGAGGCCAGTCTGGCCCCATCTTTGCTGTCCTTCTACAAGCAGGTGAAGACCTTTCTCTTCAGGCAGGCTCTTCCCTTAGTAACTGATTGTCTGAGAGACAATAAATAGGATGTTTCTATTTTGCTTCTGTTTTTGTAAAGCTTTTACCTAAATATTTTTAATATAATGTTACTAATTCTTTAATATTTGAATAATATACTGTTTTTAGCTTTTAATATTGTGTTTTTAATGATGTAAGTTGCCTTGGATCCTTTTTTAGGAGAAAGGCAAGGTAAAAATATTTTCAAATGAGAGAGCAACATACATAAAGTTGATGAGACAGATTATATCGGTGGGAAAGTGCGGGTGAGCTCAGCTGTGCTCTCCTCTGAATATGAGCAGTACAAGCCATTTCATTATTCTGAAGCAAACCCTTGTAGTCAAAGTTGGAGTGGTGGTTTGGGAGAATGAATATAGGGTGAAGGCAGGGAAATGAGTAGAAACAGCACCAGTGCAACCAAAAAAGAAGCAAACTTATTGAGTGATTGAGATTGATGTAATGTGTATATGAATGTATGCATATATAGCTGTATACACACAGGTATTTATGCATGCATAACTCTATACATGCCTACTCAGAAGTCAACAAAACCTAACCGTCAGGGAAATGTAAATAGAATTGCAGCCTCTGATATTGAGTCCTCTGATGAATCTAAAATTCAGCCAAGATGAGCCTACTAAGATCGAAAAGTAAAAGGTTTGGCATTTCTTTTCCCCCTACGCTGTGTTACTGCTACGCTGGAATCCTGAGTAGTGAGAGACCTAGAACAGAAAAAAGAGCGTACATTTCTCCTCAATGCAAAGTTCATAGAGGTGAGGCTTTTGATGGTTAGTATTCACAGAGGTTGGACATTTCACTGCAAGAATTTATGCATTAACATTAGCATTTTCTTAAGCATAGATACCCATTACTCATGAGTATCAATTCTTATTGGCAGTGTGTTGCTTTTTAAAAAACAATTGTTTTAAAAATTGTTCTGTCAGAGAAGACGAAGAGAGGTTTTTAGTGCAAGGTGAGCAAAATTGTGTAAAACATAATTGCCACAAAATCTCTTCAGGCTTCAGAATTCCTCCTTGAGGTATTTCATTGACTCAAGACAGCCTAAACATGTCAAGATGTAGAATTTAGAGTGTATAGAGTATTAAAATAATCGGGGGGTGGGGGTAGAAAATGCAATCCTGAAAATGTACACTGTATATTAAAAATGACAGTTGAACAGCTTGCTCAAAGTTACTGCAAAACAATCAGTCAGTTAGGTTGAAACGTTTCACTACTCATCCAAGGTGCTTCTTCTGAAGAAGCTACTTGGATAAGTAGCGAAACATTTCAACCTAATAAGAAAGAAGTCCAGTTGCCATGACTCAGCTTCCAGATAACCTCACCTGGATGACTGAGAAATCTTCACAGATAAATCAGCCAGTTCTAGCCAAGTCTGGAAGCAAGATCAGTATAGAATAACATTGCCTTGAAAGAAAAGGAATTTCTTTCATGGCTGACAGTCAAGCTGTGGGATAGAATTGAAAGTGTATTGAAATCTTTGATATATAGAGTGTTGCAATGTGTTGATATAACTATCATTTGGTGTTTCAGATCCTGTGATTTGCTCTATTGTATTAGACCCCTATGGTTTCATCCAATTGAAATCCATAGACTCTGTAACGGTTAGTTAAAATAATAAAGCTTATCATCATGGTTGCAATTTGCCAGATTCTGATTTACAGGAGGTGCAAAAGCAATATAAATTTCCATTATAAAATTTCTGACTGTGCATTCAGGCCTCTGGAACTTACTGGCCCTGGAAAAAGTGAATAGTTACAGTATGAAGGGAAAGATAGAAACATTTGAGAAAAATATAAATATAAGGAGGCAAGAAACACATTAGATGGCAACATAATGAAACATGCCATACCACACACACCAGATATCAACAACACTGATACTAGGGAGCAGTATCATGTTGCAGCAGTAACAACAACAGCAGCAGACGAGGACAACATGGATTTTCCTCCATAGATTCAAACTGGTTTGGCTGGGTGAACACTTAGAATAGTTTTCTTTGTGTGTTATTATGATATGCTTAAAGGCTAAGAAATGCTTTTTACTTTATATACTCTTTTAAGAACTTTTATATTTTAAGAAATGTATTTGCTTTTTGATTGTGCCTTTTTAGTCTATAAACTCTAGCATTTATAGAATGTAATTAAAATACACTTTATTTTATTTTATTGTATCTTTTATACTTCTGTATTTTGGATTGAATTCCAACTTAAGTATTTGCATGCAACTTAAGTTTAGTTTTCATTAGAGATGGGGACGAAGCGCCAAAATGGGGCTGCATCTTGGTTCGTGGGTCGTCAAAATTGAAAGCAGGCATCAAACTTGAAAGCAGGGATCAAAGTGATCGCGCAGCGCTTTGATCCCTTTTTGCCTCCTCTTGCTAAGCCCATGGGGCATAGCAAGAGGAAGGAAAGCAGGGATCAAGGCAATCCCGCAGCAGCTAGGGGATCCCTTCCCTCCTCTTCTTATGCCGCATGGGCATAAGAAGAGGAGGAAAGGGGAACCAAGCCATCCCCCAGCCCCAGGGGTGGGATTCCCTTCGGGCAGGCTTTAGGAAGCCGCCTGAAGGAAAAACCCCTCTCTGCTTATGCCCCTGAGGAACAGCTGATCTGCGGGGTCGTAAGCAGATAGGAAACGAAGGGACGAATATAAAAGGGTCCAGAGACCCCAACGAATACAAAGCAACGAATATCTGACGAATCAGGGATATTATATTTGTTAATTATATTTGTCCCCATGTCTAGTTTTCATGTATTTTTAATCATTCGTGCCTATAGTTTTTCTATAGCTGTAAATCCTTTGGATGTTTTTCAACAATTTTGAAGTATTTTTGTGCTTGTGGAACCTAGAAGCAATGTAGACAAATAAAGCTTGTAGAATTAGACAAGCTTATGTTGTCTGGAATCATTGCAACAATGAAAAGACTTATACGTTGATACCAGATAAATTTTGATATGATTGCAAATTGTTGTCTGATTTCATTCTGGAATTAACTCTTAACTGGAATAAATGCCAGCTATGATGAATGCAGGCTTCTGAGTTTCCCTTAGAGATCTAAAGATTTGTAGGGCTCTTGGGGATTTGTTCAGGCCTCAGACTCTCTGACTTGACAAACAAACAAGAAAAACTAATTTAGTGAATATTCTTTACAACCCTGGAAACTAGGAGATATGTTCCAGCTTTTTTTCCCCCAAATATGATTGGCCATACCTGCCTAACTCACTTTTCTAGAATTACATAGGATTTCAGCTTCTAATGATGGGCTATCTATACTTTGGCCCTAAAATTCTGGATTTCTCCAGTTTGTTTTTTATGGTAAGTAATGGGAGGAAGATTTTAAAAATGGCTTCACGATTAATCAGAAAATCACTGCAAACAAAAATTCAGTCAGCACCTATCTCTGGCTAGCTCTCTCCTCAAAATTTCAATCATAACTTTGACTACCCTGCTAGAAACACTGAAAGGGGCAAAATAGTTGTTTCTAATGAAATACATGGACAAAATAGTGCTTAGACTAAAAGTGACCTATGGTGAGAGGAGGGAACCTGCACTGAACATCCTCCATATGCTGAGGCCATGGGCCACCAGGAGACATTTTGCTGTAAACATATATTCATTTACCTGAGAATAAATCCTTTGAAATGCAGTGGAATTTGTTTCTAAGTAGACCTCCATAGGATTACTCTTTTAGTCTGCAGTTCTTCAAGGGCCCAAGATTTCCTCTATTATACTTGAGCCCAGGAATCTTTGTTATCTTATAATGTAGGGGACAGGATGGTGTGCTGGGGGGGCACATCACCCTCAATTAATGGATTAATCAACCATGTGCCCACCCAACAACCTCTGTGCTTCAGCTTACTCTCCAAAGCTGCTGCTTCCACCTCCAAGTTTGCCACTAGAAGGGCAAAGTGCAACAGGCGACTAGATTTTAGGCCAGATAAATATTGATCTGGAAAAGATTTGTGCATCCCCTTTCTGTGCCCCATTTTGCTCCCAAAACATTCCTCTGCCGAAGTAGCTTTTGATAATAACAATTGGCCATTGAACAATCATGAGGTAAGACATGCTATTCAGATTTGCAGATGACACAACATTGAGTGGAATAGCTAACACCCTGGAAGATAAAAACAAAATTCAAAACTATCTAGATAGGCTTGAGCACTGGGCTGAAAACAACAGAATTAAATTCAGCAGGGGTAACTGCAAAGTACTGCACCTAGGAAAAAGGCCTCAACTTCAGTATTGTGTCCAGTTCTGGACACTGTACATCAAGAAGGATGCTGACACATTGGAACAAGTTAAGAGGAGGGCAACAAGGATGATCAGGGGGCTGGAAACCAAGCCCTGTGAGGAAAGACAAATAATTTGGCATGTTTACCCATGAGAAAGGAAGACTGAGGAGAGATATGCTTGTTGTTGTTTAGTCGTTAAGTCGTGTCCGACTCTTCGTGACCCCATGGACCAGAGCACGCCAGGCCCTCCTGTCTTCCACTGCCTCCCAGAGTTGGGTCAAATTCATCTTGGTAGCTTCGGTGACACTGTCCAACCATCTCGTCCTCTGTCATCCCCTTCTCCTCTTGCCTTCACACTTTCCCAACATCAGGGTCTTTTCCAGGGAGTCTTCTCTTCTCATGAGATGGCCAAAGTATTGGAGCCTCAGCTTCAGGGTCTGTCCTTCCAGTGAGCACTCAGGGTTGATTTCCTTCAAAATGGATAGGTTTGTTCTCCTTGCAGCCCAGGGGACTCTCAAGAGTCTCCTCCAGCACCACAATTCAAAAGCATCAATTCTTCGGCGGTCAGCCTTTTTTATGGTCCAGCTCTCACTTCCATATATCGCTACTGGAAAAACCGTAGCTTTGACTATGTGGACCTTTGTCGGCAAGGTGATGTCTCTGCTTTTCAAGATGCTGTCTAGGTTTGACATCGCTTTCCTCCCAAGAAGCAGGCGTCTTTTAATTTCATGGCTGCTGTCACCATCTGCAGTGATCATGGAGCCCAAGAAGGTAAAATCTGTCACTGCCTCCATATCTTCCCCTTCTATTTGCCAGGAGGTGATGGGATCAGTGGCCATGATCTTAGTTTTTTTGATGTTGAGCTTCAGACCATTTTTTGTGCTCTCCTCTTTCACCCTCATTAAGAGGTTCTTTAATTCCTCCTTACTTTCTGTCATCAGAGTGGTATCATCTGCATATCTGAGGTTGTTGATATTTATTCCGGCAATCTTAATTCTGGCTTGGGATTCATCCAGTCCTGCCTTTCGCATGATGTATTCTGCATATAAATTAAATAAGCTGGGAGACAATATACAGCCTTGTACTCATTTCCCAATTTTGAACCAATCAGTTGTTCCATATCCAGTACTAACTGTTGCTTCCTGTCCCACATATAGATTTCTCAGGAGATAGATAAGGTGATCAGGCACTCCTATTTCTTTAAGAACTTGCCATAGTTTGCTGTGGTCCACACAGTCAAAGGCTTTTGCGTAGTCAATGAAGCAGAAGTAGATGTTTTTCTGGAACTCTCTGGCTTTCTCCATAATCCAGCGCATGTTAGCAATTTGGTCTCTAGTTCCTCTGCCCCTTCGAAATCCAGCTTGTACTTCGGGGAGTTCTCGGTCCACATACTGCTGAAGCCTGCCTTGGAGGATTTTGAGCATAACCTTGCTAGCGTGTGAAATGAGTGCAATTGTACGGTAGTTGGAGCATTCTTTGGCACTGCCCTTCTTTGGGATTGGGATGTAGACTGATCTTTTCCAATCCTCTGGCCACTATATGCTAGCGCTCTTCAAATACTTGAAAGGTTGTCATACAGAGGAGGGGCAGGATCTCTTCTCAATCATCCCAGAGTGCGGGACAGACAACAATAGGCTCAAGTTACAGGAAGCCAGATTTTGCCTGAATATCAGGAAAAACCTCCTAACTGTTAGAGCAGTATGACAATTGAACCAATTACCTTGAGAGGTGGTGAGTGCTCCAACACTGGAGGCATTCAAGAGAAATGTAGACAACCACCTGGCAGATATCCTTTGATTTGTATTCCTGCACTGAGCAGGAGGTTGGACTCAATGGCCTTATAGGCCCCTTCCAACTTCGTCATTCTATATCACTTTGTGTGTTCCATGTCTTCAGTTTTGTAGAAAATTTTCATTATCTGTAGACAGTAATGTCAACTGTTCAGTAGGAAATTGGACCTAGCAAAGAGAGAAATATCTTTTTCTATTATCAAGAGCCAGCAAGTGACAAAGCCATCATTTTGCTGTACTGTATTGTAGTATGTTATTGCTGTATTTTAACTTTTTAACAGATTGCATATCTCCCAGTTAACTGATTACTGGCAAGTTTTTTAAATGCATTAAATAAATAATCCAGAAAGAAACATGTTTTCAGCAGATTGCCGCTCTATAGTATTTTAAATAAGTCTTTTATATTTTTAGTAGAAGGTAACCATAGAAATAGATATTATAGGATTTTGAGAAGTAGCAGAAAATTAGTAAGTGCTGCTTAATACCATTGAAGACTCATTTAGCTTTCACAACTCTGCTCTTCTTTCAGAATATTGCATTAATGCATAATAACAATAGTATACATAAAGAGACCATGAAAATGACTTTATGGCATTATAATATTAATCCCATTTCAGTTAAACTAGATTATTATAATAAGCACCGTCTGCTAAAGACTGTTAATAGGCACCTGTATGCTCCGTCTGGATCCTCTTAATCACTATGCCTATTCTCTTTTCTGACCCCAGTAATAACATAAAAATAGCTTAGCTCCCATTACTCTTCCTTTCTGTTTTCTGACCTCTTTAAAAGTATTTACTGATTTCCAAAAGTTTTTTTTAAAGCAAGCCTCTCATTTATCCCCATTGCAGAGACAGGTTAATTGAGGTATGAGAAAATTCATTGACCTTTCCATGTCCATTCCATAATAGAGTTGTGTTATACTGCAAATCCCCCAGCTTCTGCCTGATTATTCCCTTTTACATATTTTGAAAGCATTCATTTTCCTAGCATTCATAATACCTTCTGCATCATACTGTTTGCAAAATGACTATGACATTCAACATAAGCACAAGACTGTGCATTTTTCTGTTCAGTGTTTAGGGCAGGTTGGTTTTGTCGGGCAATTAAGAGAGGTTCACCTTCTTTCATCAATAATGCCATCGCACACTTAAATGGCAATTTTGCACAGGCAAACCAAAATACTACTATTCTTTTTAGCAACACATTTCCATACATATCAACTGTGGGTCCTGATGGCAATTTTTAGAGTATATATTTTAATTGTATTTTAATTGTTTTATCTTTTTTACTATATTTTAATTGTTGTAAGCCGCCCAGAGACTTTTGGGTAATGTGGGCGGCATATAAGTTAAATAAATAAATAAATACAACGCTCTAATAGGAACCAGTTTCATAGGCTGAAATCGAATACTAAGTCTCAACTAGAGTAGCCTCATTGAATCAGTGGTGATTTGTTGCATCAACACTTCTGTAAGTTCCATTGATTCAGTGGGCTTTTTCTAGTTGCAGCTTACTACTGGATTCCATTGTGTGTTAGTGAAAATAACTAGAATTCTGCCTTTCTTAACCTTAAAAGATTTGCTGTTCCCAACAAACTCTCAGTATTCTTTGCCAATAGAAGACCCTTCCACATCTATTCCAAATTTCCCAATATATCAGAAGAATTTAAATGGCTAGAGAATTCAAAGGGAATAGCTAGCAAGAACAGATGGAAATATCCTTGTCAGAAAAGCAAGTTTCTTTTATATTATCTGCAAAGAATTATGAGGCAGACATTATTAACATGCTTTTTGAGGATAGAAAAAGTAGTACAAATGGAGAGTAATCATATGAAGAAAAATTATACTGTGTAACCAAAATTAGAATTAGAGACATTATAATGGTAATAGAAACATGAAAGAGTCTGTAGCACTTTAATCAGGTTTTATTTGGCATAGGAGTGTGTGGACTGCAGCCTTTTAAAAATATCCTTCTGAAAATCTGTACCACACTCAATGAAACCTAAGCTAAATCAAACAAGTTAGTCCTTAAAATGCCACATGGCTCTTTGTTGCAGCAGACTAACCTGTGGTGTGTTGTAAAGGGGCATCCTGCGCTATCCTTAACTTTAGGAGTTCACTGCTTTTTCTGAGCTTATTGCTATGCACACCTGGCTTTGTTTCCCCTGCCCAGAAATTAGACAAGTTACTTTTTCAGAACTGTAGCTCTCTACTCTGCAACCAGTCTCTTACTGTTCCCTAAAGAGTAAAACTAGACACCTATAAAGATAAGAAAGTTTCTGCTTTTATCCTTCACAAGAGCTTGTGGAAGAGTATTAGTGAGAACAAGGCATTTGGTGCCTGTGCTAATTAGTTGATGGGGGCCCGTCTCTTACCTGTGTAAGCTCAGCAATATTCACTGTCTTTCCACGATGACCTTCTTGCTGGTTTGACTCCTCATGTTTTAGTGTCTCATGGACCAGCAACTTATGGTCTGAGTGAAGGCTCGTGCTCATCCACCATTCCAGGGCAAAGTGCCCCTTTGACCATGGTTCATCCCAGATATTAGCCATTCTCTTCATGAAAGAGAATACTTTTGAATTGCTGGGAAATGTGGAAATGATGATATTTTATTTAAAATAAAGTCACGTTAAATAAAAAAAATCTTTTAGGTAAATACGAATAAGCCAAATTAGAAAAATAGATTTAAACCGTTCAGAATGAACCTCAACAGCAAAGGCTAACTAAACTACATACTTATACATGGTCAATAGAGTTATCCTGTAGCAATAGGCTTCTGAGCTTACACAAAGTGCAATTTTAACCAACATAAGAGAAGCTAACATTCAAAGACATAAGACCCATTTTAACTTGGCTCTGAACTCCTTATATACATTTTCCCTCTGCAATAGTGCTGGCATCCATCAGCCAGTCCAAACCCAATCATTCAAACTTTGTGGAATACTAGCGAACTTCCATGCCTCCAAGAGAAGGCAACTGAAGTTAATTAGCAGTGGCATCAATCAAACTGACCTTGTTCAACACTGCACAAGATAATGCATGTGCCCTTCTCATGGGAACCTCTCTCTAAGCTGGTATCACCTCCCATTAGCTGTGCTTCAAACCCAAGTTGGAATTGGTTTGGTTTTACACTCCACAAAGTTTCAAACCAAAATATTATCTAATGCAGGGATGGGTAGAAGATAGATTGGGATGTACAAACAGATACCTAGATAAATTGTAATATATCAGCAAGAGTGTTCATTTCCTAGTTCTTTAGAAGTAGCAGTTTTTAGGTTTAAAGCTCTTGGATCTCATAGTTCGTAATAACTCCAGTATAGGTTTATATTTGTGTAGGCAGGTCAGCACAAACATCATATTTGCCTCCTAGGGGGTGTAGATCTCTGTCTCCTGAACTGCCATTTTCTATCTACAGTACATCCATTGGATGGGCCTCCTGAGCTTCCATTGAAATACAAAGTAGATGCTCCAAGCATGAAATCTGCCCAGTCCACACTTTTAAAAAGTGTTTCTCCCGCTGAAGACTAAGCAAATTAATGGACTGATTTACCCAAATAGCCAGGTCCAAATCTTTTTTATGGTTGCAGTATGTATTTTTGTTTTCTCCTGCATTTGAACACACTAAACCCCACGTTTTTTCCATCTGGAATATGTGACTTGTGAATTTTGCTAGATCTTTCTAGAACAGACTGAAACAAAATGTTCAAGTGGCAAAATTCAATACATATGGCCATTCCCAGAATGAAGAAAACCATACTCCAACGACTGTGTTAAGAAAGAGCAGGGGAAAAGATGGCAACCCTTATTAAATACCAACATGATTCCATAAACAGGAAATCAAATTCAGACTGTTAAGAGACAAATGCTCAAAAGCACTGGGCCTGAATGAATGAATCTGTCAGTTTCAGTTTTCTCCCAAATCTAACCTCTCCCATTCCAAATATGAAGAAGTTTATGATTTTTGGGGGGGGGGGGGGGAATCTTATTTTTTTTCTTAAAAAGAACTTAAGCAAAATTCTTCCCCATCCCATCTTATGCTAACAAGTTTTTTTTTAAGTATATTCTACTAAGATTTTCTTTTCTTTAAAAAAACAACTGGCCACTTTTCAAGTTCTTAGAAATTAAAGCTGCTGACAGTTGCATTTAGAAACATACCAGTTACATTAGCTATGTTGTGGGAAAGTGGGCATTTATAATTACGCCAAGCGTTTGATTTATTTATGCCTCTAATACACTGATGGATTAGGGAGCCAGCAGCAACCAACACAAAATGACTCTCCATGGCACAGCTGATGCCACAGAGGTCTTTTTACATGCTACCATACCAAGCAGGGGAGGAGGAAAAGACTATTTTAAGACAAATCAACATGTTTCCAGATTTTCAGGGCATCTGTCACCAGGCTTCACAGAGTTATGGTACCTAATCCTGCAGCAGATTTTCTTTTAACCATTACTTGACAAGGAAGCATGGGACGTGGTGGCACTGTGGGTTAAACTGCAGAAGCCTCTGTGCTGCAGGGTCAGAAGACCAGCAGTCGTAAGATCGAATCCACGCAACGGAGTGAGCTCCCGTCGCTTGTCCCAGCTCCTGCCAACTTAGCAGTTCAAAAGCATGCAAATGCAAGTAGATAAATAGGTACCACCTCGGTGGGAAGGTAACGGCGTTCCGTGTCTAGTCGCGCTGGCCACGTGACCACGGAAACTGTCTTCGGACAAAACGCTGGCTCTATGGCTTGGAAACGGGGATGAGCACCGCGCCCTAGAGTCGGACACGACTGGACTAAATGTCAAGGGGAACCTTTACCTTTACCTTTGACAAGGAAGTATGTTGAAATGTGTGCTTTCCTAATGATTATCCCTGCAACAATGCATTTCTTGAGGTATAAACTGTAATGTGTTCAGAAGCAGTGGTGCCATCTCACTGAGACAGGGCTAGCAAATAACATAAGAAATTCTTTTGCATAGGATCAAAATGATTTTTTTTTAAAAAAAGTAATGCCAGATTACAGGAATATACTATGGAAGATGAAGACTGCTTGCCCAGAACAAAAGTTGGAAATATTACAGTTTGGGGCTTACAACTCCCAGATTCTCCCTAGCCAGTGCCTGCAGGGATTCTGAGATTTACAGTCCAAAAAAGTAAACTTTATCAACTTTGGTCTAGAATAGCAAACCCTGCTGAAAATACAATTTGTGCTAGAAGACCATGGCTAATTTGTTTCTTTTTTCAATATGCCACGAATATAATATCTTCAGCAGCATGACATAATTGTGTGTGTGTGTGTGTATAAATATATAATATTTAAAAATAGCTACATGCCAAATAGCTATGTTCTGTCCTGCTCATTATCTTCCACAGTCCTTTGACTCTGCCAGTCTGTTTGCCACACAACCCCCTTCCATGTCCATCACAGCCAAGCCAGAATGCCAGTCCTTAAATTCCCACCTCCATTCTGAAGTCTCCTCTCTTCTCAAGAAACTGTCCTCTGCCATGCACTGGCAGGCTTCTGAAATCACATCCATCACAGCTACCTCATTACTCAACTCCGTTGTCCATTTCTAGAAGAATTTGAGGGCTTGGCTACATGACTCATTTGGAGCATGCTGGAGCAGGTTAAATAAGGTCACTTAAGATCAGTTAGAGATCTGGTATGCCATGTGGTGTGATTTTTGTATTCATGTGGCATACACATCTCAAGCGTCCCTATTTGATCCACCCCCTTAAAAGTAAAGCCACCTCCACCTTGCCCATCTGATTGCCATCTCTGATGGCTCTTGTCATTCTCCGTTTCTCAGCAGCATGTGCCCCCTTGGACTTTTAGTTCAAGGTGGCACCCTACGGACCCAATAAAACCAGTCTCTAGCTGTCAAGCTGTGGAAAAAATTCCCCACTTGCTCCCTTCTGTCTCCTCCCACTTCCAGAAAAAAGCTTTGAATTTGTTTTAAATTTAGGAGCAGAGAAAGGGTATTTTTAATTTCCCAGTATCATTAAGTGGTCAAATTGTCTGTTTAAACCACTAATGATATGGGAAAATTGAAACCAGCTGAGAAATTAAAAGTAGGAAGTTCCACTTTAGTTTGATCTCAGTGATCACTGGTCAGTTTTTGGAAACAAACCAAAACAGATCCTACCTGCACCTAAAAACAAGTAGCATCTGAAAAGGACCCAGAAAGGTGTGGGTAAGAATGCTCAGGGTGGGCTGGCTCGCTCTAGCAATTATGTCATCTGATCTCTGGCAAAGGGAGCAAACTATCCCATCCGTACAGCAGACCAAACAGTGGGCTAAATGACCAAACAGTGACTTAGTAGTCACCCTCTAAGTCCCCACCATCTGCTCTGTATGCCAGCTCCATTACCAGTCCAAGCCAGTAGGGGTCAAATAGCTTCTTACAGCAATGGCTTCAGTCCTATTTGCAGTCCTGCTTGGGAGGCAGCTCCGTCCAACCTATTTGGATGATAAGCATGCATGGGATCACTCTGCTCATCACTTCAGATGTCTCTCTCCCCTTTGTCACAGCACTTGCCACTCCAATTCAGATCCTTTCTTCAATGTTTTTGCATCCAGGCAGCTTTTAGGAACACTCCTCCCCAGCTCCTTCTAGTGCTGCCAACAGCTATCTCTCAGGGTCTTCTCCCAGTATATGGATCCCTTAATATGAAACAACATTTTGGATTTTGATGTGATAGCATGTTTGAACACTGTAGTGTGAATCACACTGAGTCAATATAGGATGGAAGCAAGGTATATCCCAGTGTGGATCCCTCAATAATCCCTGCTAATTGGATCCCCCCATAATCTATGCTCCCTTGGGTTTGATCTGTGAATCAAGCCTCCATGACACCATTAGTGAGTATAAAATGGAATAATGCCATATGTTTTATGCTGAGCTCCTCAAAGGAAGTAGCATTTCAGATAAAAGTATTTTATTTGACCTAAGCCTTTTAAAATGGAAACAGCTGGATTCAAGTATGTTTGAAACTGGTATATTTTTTGTATTTTTAAAATATTAAATATAGAGGATGTGTTTCTTCTAAATACTATGGGGTGGATGGTGCATGTCTCTTCTGGAATACATAGACTCAAGCTTAGAAGTCCCTCAGCATTTATCTGCGACACTAGGGGCCAGTCTCCTGTCAAGACTGGTACAATATCTATTTTCAGAATTAAATGGAAGAAGATGACTAGTTTTAATCCCAGATGCTAATATAACATTCTTTGAGGTGTTATTGCATGTAAAAATCACAGAAGCCAGCCCATATCCCTCATGCCTTTCTTGCTGGCTGAAGAGCAGAGATATTCAAAAAGGCCTTGATCCTTTTGCTCCTCCCAAAAGCGAAAAATACCTAATAATTTTTGATATCTTAGTGGTCTAATGGGGGAGGCCCTTCTCTTGGCTCCACCACCTTCCCAAGCTCGTTTGGTGAGGACACGAGAGAGGGCCTTCTCAGTGGCTGCTCCAAGGCATTGGAATGCACGGCCCCAAGAAGCCAGGTCAGCCCCCAATCCCTTTTGTCCTTCCATCAGCAAGCAAGGACCTTCCTCTTCGGGCAGGCTTTTAAGCAGTAACTTGTCTCAGGAATGCTGGTTTTCAAGTTACAGATTTAAAATGTTGTAAATCTCTATGGGGAGAATGGTGGCATAGAAATTTTACACACAAACACACACACAGAGTACACGTACACACACATCAACCTACTGTTCTTTTTGCCTACAGTCATCCATTTCAGTGTGTGTTTGTATTTTGTTGACTTTATAGCGATGTATTTGAGGCTCAGTTATAACATAAAAATAAGGGGAAAGGGATCTTATTCAGTACACTTTCTTCATAACCAAAGGAATGAAGGTCTTTGTTGTTTTTGTGTAGCTGCTGACAGAAATCATAAAGTCATGAGTGTGGGGGGACATATTTTCTTTGATCAACAGTATGTTCTTCCTCTCAAACTGCTTGCTCTCCTTGAGGTCAGAAGGTGTTTGGCTAGAGATTTCTCCTTCTCACTGTTTCATCTTTCCCATCCTGTCAAAGACTGAGAGGAGTCAAGTGAAATTGAAACAGGCACCTCCTTGACATGAAAACTTTCATGTTCCTCCCTCCATATAGATGATTAGTGCACAGCCAAGGCATCCAGACATCTGGTTTTGACCCAGGCCAGCGCTACCTCTCCCTATTACACAGTACAGAACCAACAGCGAATACGTCACATGTTGAAAGAGGAAATAGCAAAGGTGTAATAAGGGTTACTGTGGCTGACATGATGTAAAACTCAAAAATACTTGTTTCTGCTGTAGAGAAGAGCGGAATGTGATTATGAAAGGTAGACGTAGAATGGCTGGCAGCTCCCAGATTATGGAACATCCTTCCTTAGGAGGTGCAGCTGGCCTCTCCCCTTCTGTCAGCAACTGAATACCTACCTCGTTAGAGACACTTTTGGGGAATCAACCAGCAATTAAAATTGGGGGAGGGGTGGTCTTTTTAAATTTGTTTATAGTTTTAAAGAACATGTTAAAAATATTCGTATATATTTGAATTTTAAGTGTTTTTGTGCACCCACTTGGAACCTTCTTGGGAAGAACAAACAGGATATAAATGAAATGAAATAAAACAAACAAATAAACATGTAAGATAGCAATAGCTGCTGTTATGTATCCTCCTCTTTTCATATGTCATATAAATTACGTCCTATACAGGAGTAGGGAATCTGTGACCCTCCAGAAATTGTTGGATGACAATTCTCAACAACTCTGACTTTTGGTTCTGGGCTGGGCTGATAGGAACTGGAGTCCAACAGCCTCTGGAGACGCACTGGTTCGCTTCCCCATTCTGGTTTAAGAGAATGCATATTGTGACACCATGACCCTGTCTTATTGGTATGCACATCACAAAGGGCAAAATGTCTCAGGTCCTCAAACTAGACCAGGGCTTGGCAAAGTGAGGCCTTCCAAATGTTGTTGGATTCCAGCTCTCACCAACCCTGTTCCGCAGAGTAAATGAGAATGATTGCTGGGAATTGCAGTGCAACAAAATGTATACCCTTTGCCTGACCCAAACTAAAAATCACCAGGAAGCTCTTCCTGGGGGATCCATGGCATATAGCAATTCAACTCCATGTCTCTTGTCATGTTTAGTCCCTTCCTCTGTATGTATAAGTACAGTTCCTCAGTTTCCCACATTACACATTCCTTACACATTTCTGTGCATTTGTGTTAAAATCTATACTTTGTACTGATCTGCATTTACTGTGTGTTGGTGTTCCATGTGTCAATGATCTGCTGGGTAATCCATATTCTACAAAAGCAAAATGCTATCTTCTGTGATTTATACATTGTTTTTCTTGCTTTTCCCATAACTTCATCTGATTCTGCTAGGCGTGAGGTAGAGTAAGGAACTACGTAAGCTCCTTTCCTCTGCTTCTAAGATTCCAGTTGGCATTCTTTACCATTTTTATTTTGGCGGGATCTGTTTTCACATCTGTCTTTGCAACCATATGGGCTAGAAATCTGCATTTTGTTTGGGCTGCAGACCCAAGCTGGGTTCTGTGGCACAACACTGTGCACTGTGGCTTTCTAAATTTCTGGAAAATCAACCCACAGATGTCTCTAAAGCCTACTGCTTTCCTTCCTCCTGTGGTCAGCTCTATCCCCCTGCTTTCTCTATGTATTATGAAAACACATACTGTTATCACAGTAGTTCTCCAAGAACACACAAAGAGAGAACAAACATCCAACAGCAGGAGTGATGTATATTGGCCAAGAGACAAACTGGGCTTATTTTAATGGCATTATTGTTGGAATTTTTGTAACCTTACACACTGCCTTTGGAAGTTTGGCTGGGAAGGACCCTTCTGGGCTGGGGTGATTCTCAATATATTCAGCACTAACCAGTTTTCCGCTCCTGACTCTGATTCAAAGAGAGCCTCTCTGCTCTGCCTTTTTTCTTCTCTGTAAGTCTCTTGAAGCCAGTTAGTCTGTTTGAGGCCTGTTGTTGAAAGCAGCTATGTTTTGTCAGTTTGCTGTTTGATCTGTTCAACTGTAAGTAAATGAAACCTTTAATTCTTACTACTTCAAATGTCTCAGAGTGAATTATTGAGACTTATTATTAAGTGCCAGTTAGTGAGAAAAAGCAGTAGACCTGAAGCTATTCTACTCTGTGAATCCATGCATTTCTGCTGTACACCCATAGGAATTCTGTTGTCATTCACACAGAAATGTTTATCCCTGGAAAGGTGCATTTCAATTCCACATGGCACTCAGCACCCCTTCTTGCTCACCCTTCTCTGTCATTATCATCACCCTCTTAGCCACCCCTTTTGCCAGCATTCAAATCCCCCTTTTTAATGTTTAGCAAGTGAAATAGTGCTGAACTGAAAAAATGGGAAACATTTGAATTAGTATTATGAGTTAATGCTATAACTACAGCACTAAGCTAGGAGAAATAGTTTTTTAAATTACAATTTACATATTGCATTTCAGTTGTAGTCCTTAACAAGCAGAAGGTAGAGAAATGGCATAGGGTTAACTCCCACACCATATTCTGTTCTACATCCTTAATGATGTCATCTAGCATGCCTGGTAACTGCTCCAAAGGACTGATATAAGCAATCACACAAGCCAAAAGCAAGACAAAATATTGCAACTTGACATGCTATTAAAAAAATGCAAGCCCTGCCACATACTCATGCCAAAAAATTGGCTCTACCCATAATAAGCATAAGATTGTGTACCTGAAAGAATGTCAAAAGTAACCGTAAGAAACAGTGGAAGGAATACCCATCTAGTCTCTCCCATAGTAGCCATGGCTGGGTTTAAAAAGTAAACTGACAGGAAGAGGAAGATTTCCACTGGGACCACAGCATGTTTGCTGGGAAGGTTTAGTTCCTTCTTTACTAGCCTGATAACACCCCCAATGGTAGGATTAGGGTTAGGGATAGATTCTAACTGCTAGAGGCAGGGACTAGCACATTTCCCATTATCATCATGAATGGGGAGGAAAGTGTTTAACCTCCCCTTCCCATGAACTATTGGCCTAATGAAAATTAGGGAAGAGGAACACTTCATGTATAATTTTCAGGAACCTTGGTAGTGGTGTAAATCATGCTGTTAAAGCTGTGGCCAGCTTGGGTCTTTGGATTACGGCCACAGCTTGGAAAAGCTGTATCTCCCAAAATCCCCCAGCTAGCAAGGGTGATTCTGGGTGTGGTGGTCCAAAATCCTGGGAATTGTCATCCAAAAAGTGAAAATTTTGAAACTTTGTTCACATCTCTGATATATCTGATAGACCAGGAGCAGGCAATCTCCAGAGTCTGGAGAGCACACAAACACAGATCCCTGGAACTTGGAGGACCATACCTGCTTCCATGACCCCCATCTCTCTCAAATTTTCTTACAGAAACATGGCAAAGCAAAGTGTGCTGCTTATATACCACCCCTTTGTGTTTAAAGCCCTCTCTGGGTAGTTTACAATTTAATTATGCAGGCTATATGTTGTCCCCACTCCCCCTGAGAGCTGGGTACCGACCTTGAAGGATGGAACGCTGAATCAACTTTAAGACAGCTATCTGAACCCCTTGGGATCAAACTCAGGCCGTGAGCAGAATCTTGACTGCAGTACTGCAGTTTAACCACTGTGCCACGAAGCTCTCAGCTAAAAATGTGACCCTTTCACCACCTAGTGGCCAACAATTTAAAAAAAAATCTTTGAATACTGTGACCCCCTCAAAATATTATAAAATTGCCTCCCATTAGCCCTAGAAGGCACAAGAAGACTTTTTGAGCCACACATTTGTTTAAGTTAGTGCATAGAGGTGCTGGGGGATGCAGGTGCTTAGCAGTGCATTCTGGCTCCTGAATGAGAGCATGTTACCATCCCAATATCATTTCATAAGCAAGTCCTCTTTGAAATAAACCTCTTCTGTTTGGACTGATGGGTCTGTAAGGACTGAGGGGGGAAAAGATAGTATTATTTATTCATGTTGCTAATAATCTATTTCCATGTCTATTTCATGTGTATTGCCTGAAGGCAATATGACCCATTAGCAATGTTTGAACAAAAACAGTTGAAATTTTTCAGTGGAAAACTACCCACATGAGAGCTATAGTTCCATATCTTTTATTTTGTTATGGGAACAAACTACATAAAGATGCTGAAATCATAATTAGAAAGAGATGGCACATTTCTCCTCCAACAATATGATTCCCCCAGAGCCTCTTGTCAGAACAAACTAACATGCAAAAGAGGCTCATGTTTACTTCCCAATGATGACCAATCGCCAAATAAAAAAAGTAAATTTGTTGAATGCAGAGATGAAGAAAGTTCTGGCTGAATGAATATACAGATGCCCTTTATCACCTCTGGAAGCACAGATTCTAAATGCAAAACACATTGTCTCATCTAGTTTGAACCTTAATTACCCATCAAAGAAATGCTTCTGCCATGGAAGGGCTTCCTGAGGGAGTTTCAAATGGGGAAGCAGTTCTTTTATTTATCTAGGGGACAGAGATACTGTACCTCAGTGGCAGGGGACACATGATTTGTGGGAAATGTTTGGCCCTATAGATGTTGCAGTTCTAAACCTTCCATTAACCAGCAACCAGGATGACTGAAAATCCAGCAATATCTGAAGGGTTTTCAAGTCCATAATGCTGTAAATATTCAGGTTCAGTTCCTTCTGATCCTAAAACAGAAGCAGAAATCTGCTTGAAGTTGTTTTGGCTTAAAAATTGGGAGAGCTTTTCTTATTAACAGTAGACTGTACAGATCAAAAGATGGGCCAGAGGTCTGACTCAACACAAATCAGCTTTGTATGGACATGTCTCTGCTAAGGCTAATACCAGCATCTGGCCTGGGGTTTGCCTACTGTGAAATCTAGCCAGTCTCAGTCATGCATGTGGCCAGGTATGCAAAAGGTGCCCAGACAGGTATGCCACTCTGTTGATCCTCAGCACCTGAGGGAAATTAATTGTGTGTGTGTGTGTGTGCGTGCGTGCGTGCACACTTTATCTGGATCTATGTTGTAGTCTAGAATAGACCACCAAGATGTACTGTGTGACCCATCTGTAAACTTAAATTCCCACAGGCTACTAAGAAATAAAATGGAAAGTTTACATCATATGTTGTGGTATATGAAGTGGAGCTTGGAAAAGTTAATTTTGGACTACAAATCTCAGGTTTCCTATCTAACACCAACCAAACGGGGTGGAAATCTGGGCATTGTAGACAACGTGTGATTTGCAGGCATTTACGGTACATCATTCTATGGGCCGCTGACCCTTGATCACTATGGAAGATACAGCACAAAGTCACAGTTAGTGGGAGGAAGTCAAGAACATTTAACAGCAAAGAGCAGAACTACCACGTCCAGTATACTTTCTCCAGCACAAACATATTTTCTGCACAGAAAATCTTTAAAAGATTTGAGGCAGGGAAAGTCATATTCATATGTATAAAATGGAGTTTTAGCCATATGAATAAACTCCTTAACATATTTCCAGGGCACCAGGGTGATATATTTCATAGGTTTTCTGATATCATCTGAAAGTAGATTTCTCACTGTATAATAGTGGCTGATCTGCTTTTCTCCTGGCATTCCCATCAGTTCCTTTCACCTGTGGCCTCAGAGACGAAGACACAATGCATCATTTTCACTGTGCTGAAAAGAAAGCAGATTTTCTCCCCCTTGCAGGTTTTAGCGTCATCAATCGGTTCTTGGCTTATCTTCTGTTGCTACTGCATAGTGGGATTTCTCCTAGGCTGCCATCCTTTCATTTTCTCTCTCGGACAGCAAACACAGCTGGAGAACCTAGAACAAACTAACTAAAATGGGGCTACTAAGAAGCAAGAGAGAGGCAACAGCATCTTCAGGATATATCTGAGATCCAGAAATACAGAAAATGTTTAGGAGAGGTTTGCTAGAGGGGCAGAAATACTCAAGATGGCCCAGTAAGAATTATACCTGCTCACTGGCCACAGAATGCTGTGTCTCTTGGGAGAGAAAAAAATGAAAATGGAGCGGGGGGCTAGAATGGAATGGAGTATTGTGGAATGGAGGTGGCTAGTATAATGTTCAGATGGAAAATATTTATATTTTAGAACATTTTGTCACAGAGTTTTGAATTTTGGTTTAAAAAATGCACCTCTAGCTGCACAGCAGAAGTGCAGGGACTTGCAGAGCAGAATTAGCTTCAAGTCTCCCCAGAGCGGACCATCTCATTTTCACTCATCAATTGGCATGTGCAGTCTCAATAACTCTTTCTGAGACAATGGTAAGAGATAGAATAAAAAGATTGCATTTATTTACGGTTGAACTGATTTGGATTCCTGCATTGAGCAGGGGGTTGGAATCAATGGCGTCATAGGCCACTTCCAACTGAATTATTCTATGATTCTAGGAATAGTGCAAAACAAGGGGAGAATGGACCAATCAGAATGGACCACCCTCACAGACATCTTGACCCTGATACTGTTGAAGCCCAGGTTAAAAGATGGTATGCAGAGATGATTCAGGCGGTTGACACAATTGCCCCAAACACCCTCTCCAGTTCACAGTTCACCCTGCATCCTGGTTTGCCAAGCCACTCTGAGCTATAGTTAACTAGGAGATGGCTAGAGAGCAGGTGGAGGAAGGCCCAGACCGACTTAAATTTGGCTGCTGTAAAGAGCTTGTCCAGGAGGCATGCCAATGCCTTAAAAGCAGCAAAAGGGGTGTTTCATAGTAAAATCGTTAATGAGGCCATGAACCAACAGAGAGAAGTTTTCCGGGTGGTTTCTGGACTCACCCACCCTGGCTTTCAAAGGCCTCAGTTTGCTTTTACCACCGAACAATCTGCAACCTTTTTAAAATCTAAAATTGAGGCTATTTAGGCTGATCTTGACTCCACCAGCAATTTAGTTGACTGGTGGGGACCCTTGCTGCACCCTCTCACTCTGCCCACTTGTTTCAGTTTTACCTTGTGACATGGGAGGAGGTTCCCAGGCTGCTGGCTAGCTGCAGGCAGACCCACCACTTGTGTGCTCGACCCTTGCCCAGCTTGGCTAATAATAGTAGCCAGTGGGGCAATGGTAGAATGGATGACAAATATTGTCAACTCTTCACTTAGGGAGGGTTTTCTCCCCCCCCCCCCACATAAAAGAAACTATCATCCATCCTATCATCAAATGCCCCGAGCTGGCAACAGACAATCTGAACAGCTTTCGTCCAATCACCAGTATTTCTTTCTTGGGCAAGGTAACTGAGTGGGTTGTGGCTAGCCAGCTTCAATCATACCTGGAGGAGTAGCACTGCCTTGATCCAATCCAGTCTGGATTCAGGCCACGACGGGGTACTGAGATGACACTGGTTGTACTGCACAATGACTTCTTAAGGGAGGCCAACAGGGGCAAAAATACCCTGCTGGTCCTCCTTGAACTCTGAACGGCTTTTGATACTGTTGACCACGGTATCCTCCTGAGCAGGCTCTCTGAGATCAGGATCAGGGGGCTGGCATTGAGCTGGCTCTGGTCCTTTCTTGTGGGCCGTGTCCAAATGATTTGATGGGGATGATTTGTCAGCCCCTTGGACACTCAGTTGTGGGGTGCCCCAGAGATCATCAACATCTCCAATGCTATTTAACATCTATGTTAAGTCACTGGGGAAGATCATCAGGAGATCTGGAGTAAGGTGTCATCAGTATGCTGATGACACGCAACTCTATTTCTCCTTTTCCACCCCTGTAGTGGATGCCATCCAGATGCTCGAGCGCTGTGTGGCTTCAGTATTGGAATGGACTAGGGCTAACAAGCTCAAACTGAATCTGGACAAGTCTGAGATTTGTTCCTGGGGGGCCTCAGATAAATTGGGTGGATTAATCTCTAAACTTGATGGTTCTGCCCTCCAGTTTAGGGATCAAGTACATAATCTAGGCATTCTTCTAGACCAGCTCTTTCTTGGGATTCCCAAATTGTAGCCGTGTTCAGATCAGCCTTGAACCAACTCAGGCTTATTTCCTAATTCCACCCTTACATTGATGAGGGTTCCCTCAGGACATTGGTGCAAGCACTGGTCATCCCCCAGGAAGACTCTTGCAATGCTCTCTATGTGAAGCTCCCCTTGAACCTGACCTGGAGCTTACAGCAGGTCCAGAATGCAGTGGCCAGACTGGTGACTGGTTTGAGCAAATTTGAGCATATAGCTCCTGTTCTGGCTCACCTGCACTGGTTACCCATTGTGTCCCTAATCAGGTTCAAGGTTTCAACTCCTACATAGAATGTGCTTCACAGTTTGGGACCACGTTACTTATCAGTGTGTGACCCCAATGTCATCTGCCCGGCCCACCAGATCTTCCCAGACGAGGCTTCTCTGGGTGGCCACCCCGAGGGAGGCCCTCTACAAGAGGCTGGGCCTTCTCTGTAGTGGCCCCATCTTGATGGAATCAGCTTACAGAGGAGATATGTCCGGCTCCCTGTCTTTTGACATTCAGAAGAAAACTTAAGACCTTTCTTTTTAGGGAGGCCTTCCATACTGATCCGGGTTGATATATTTTTTCATTTTTTTCTTATTTTTTAATTTTTTAATTTATTTTTATTCCCCCCCCCCCCATCTCCTGTCCTGCTACGCTGTAAACGGCTTTTGCAGTATCGGGTTTCTGTGAGTGATTTTAATGTAGTTGTTAAACCACCCAGAATAGTGCTTTTGCACCAATAGGGTGGTATATTAAATAAATAAATAAATAAATAAATAAATAAATAAATAAATAAATAAATAAATAAAATAAATGCAGCGTATTGCACAAAAAAAGCTGCTTAGAACAACAGGTCTTAACAGGCTCCCAGCAAAATCCTGCAGACTACATTCACATAACTGCAAACTATTGTATTTTTCCGTGTCTAAAACGACACTTTTTCCTAAAATCATTAAAGGAAAAATTGAGGGTTGTTTTGTACATGGAAGGAGGCGGAGGCAGAGGAGCAGCCGCTCTTGGCCGCCTCCCACGGCTGCCCATTGACTGCTGCAGCCACCGCCAGATCACCTCTTTCAGCGCCACTCGCAGGCTCCCTTCGGGCAGGGGACAAGGCGGCGACGTGAGCTGGAGGTGAGCCCTGGCAGGAGGAGGAGGCGATCGGACGGCGGCGGCAACAGTGAATGGGCAGCCACGAGAGGTGGCCGAGTGTGGCTGCTCCTTTGCCTCCGTCTCTGCCTCCTCCTGCTGCTGCCTCCGCCACCAGATTGCCTCCTCCAGAGCCACTCGCGGACTCCCTTCGGGCAGGGGACAAGGTGGCGACATGATTGGGCGGCAGAGGCAGCAGCAGCAGGAGACGGAGGCGGAACCAGCCCTCGTGGCTGTCCATTGACTGCTCCTCCGCCTCCGGCAAGGGACAAAATTAGGGGTCGTTGTATACATTGGGGGGCTCATATACATGAAAAATACGGTAACTAGCCTAACTGACAGCAGATTAAAAGGGGGCAGGGGGGAGACACTTAAGCAGAGAAGCATGGCTCTCTTTGAAATCAGAGGTAGGGAAGAACAATTGGTTACTGCTGGATTGACTGCCATTCATTCCAGCCCAGAAACGTCCCTCCCAGCCACACCTATTAGAGGCAGCCTACGAGGTTGAAATAACTCCAACACATTTATGCTGCAGATCCACCTTTTCTCTCCCCCCCCCTTTTTAAAGGAATAAGATAAGTCAGTGGTGCCTTGACTTACGAACGCCCCGACGTACGAACATTTCGACTTACGAACAACTCCGTTCGCAAAATTTTGCTTTGACTTGCGAACGGAGCTTTGACTTACGAACCAAAAAAAAAAACGCGGGGAAAGCAGGAAATGGACTTTGGACTGCCTGGTACTGCCTGGTACTGTAATTTTAAAATGTAAAAATTGGTTTAAAAGGTGCTTGGTTTGGTTTAAAGCTGCTTGGTTTTAAAGGTGTTCTGTTTAAAAGGTGTTCGTTCCCTCCCTCCCTCCTTTCCTGCCCTTTTTTTAAACCTAAGTCATCTTAGGTTAAAAAAAAATATTCTCCCCCTAGTGGTAGAGGACGGATTAACCGGTTTTGCATTAGTTCCTATGGGAACTAATGCTTTGACTTACAAACGGCGCCTCGACATAAGAACAAAAAACAGCCGGAATGGATTAATCGGTTTTCAATGCATTCCTATGGGAAATGCTGATTTGACTTACGAACGTTTTGATTTACGAACATCTCCTTGGATGGATTAAGTTCGTAAATCAAGGCACCACTGTACAGTAGTTCTATACAGTAGTGAAAAGTAGAATCTCCAGATAAGCCACTCTAAACAAACCAAATTAACAGCTCTGTAAATGTCAGCACCCCAAAGCTGTCCCTAAACAAGCAAAAGAAGAAGAAATTGAACTGGTACATTTGTCTGTAGCTATGTGGGATATTCTACATAACTAGACTAAACATTTCTTCTAAAATGCTCCTCATAAATTCCGAACTGATGTGTACAAATATGAGAAGGAAAATCTCAAAAAATGATTTTAAATAAAAGGAAATGGTCTCTTGTTTTACTCATACAAGTGCCTTTTGTCATGATGGTTGTTGTAGGTTTTTCGGGCTGTTTGGCTGTGTTTTGGAGGTTTTTCCAGAAACCTCCAGAACACGGCCAAACAGCCCGAAAAACCTACAACAACCATCATATCCTGGCTGTGAAAGCCTTCGAGAATACATTGACTTTTGTCATCATTGCTACCAAATAATCCAAAGTAACACAACAACAGGAAAAAGATTGTGAAGAAATGTTAGGGTTTGTCTGATGAGGCATTCCTGATCTCATCTATTCACATGATGGGGTCAACAACAAATCTTGATTCATGTGCTCTTCCCCACCCCTGGTGTTTCGTCCTTATTGTGTACTATGCAAGTTAATGACAATGCTCAACCTAGGAGATCACAGACTTGAGAGTGACCCTTCATACAAAGGAAGAGGGAAGGATGGGGAGAGAAGAGATGATCCACAAGTCCTCTGTCCAAACAATGTGGTTAGCTCAGTGCACTCGAGCAACCACCAAATGCCAGGAGTCAAGGCTGACTGTCAGATCATGCCAATTTCCTCATGCCATCCTATTCATCTACTGCCTGCCAGCTATGTTTCCTGTGTTCCAAACATAGCACAGAATGAAGTGGTCATCTTTAGAGGCAAATGCTGGAAGGCAAAGTGCTGAAGAAGAGAGCTACAGGCTAAGCATCCTGCCTTATGCCTTTAGGGCCAGTACAATATGCTGTGCCATCAACTGGTATAAAAGAAAGGTTCAGCTGCCAGTCCAGTTGGTTTCTGCACATGGCATGGAAAAGATACCATCTTGTTTCTTTAGCTCAGGTAGCAAAATATCTTGTCTTCCCTGGTGCTCCTTCCTATTATTGTCAGCAGTAGAGTTTCACAGAACTCTGCCTCAGAAGTTCATGAATGGTATTCTGAAGGGCTTCTGGCTTCTGCAAAAGAATGACACACATGGTGTGCAGAGCTTTTGCAAGGCTGCTTAGTGGGCAGTGTTCAAGGCTGTACTTAAGCTGAGCTGCTCACTGAAAGCTGATGGAGAATTGTAGGGCAGGTGATGATGGGGGTGGCAGGACCTTGATGATACCTGGAAGGTAGGGGGGGAAGGGGCAAAATTAGAGCTTGGATAAGTTAGATTGGGGGCAGGACCACAACTCCCTGAATTCCCCAGCTAGAGCCTGGATGTTGGTGTGCAAAAATTAAATTTTCTAAACTCCACACAATCTTCATTCTCAAGAATGTGTGCATGTTGTGCACACCTATATTGTATTTGTTGAACATGCTCAGGCATCTGGTGCTTTCCTCAGTGTGGCTCATCAAATGGCCAGGCTATTAGACTTTGAGTCATGCTG
The DNA here is from genome assembly GCA_037013535.1 of Intellagama lesueurii. Lineage (NCBI taxonomy): Eukaryota > Metazoa > Chordata > Lepidosauria > Squamata > Agamidae > Intellagama > Intellagama lesueurii. The sequence goes on along the minus strand of JBAJHW010000003.1, from coordinate 47,222,073 downwards.
AGAAAGAATACATATTTTGCCTTTTCTTTTTTTCTTTGCCCACCTGTCTTCGCTATTTTGGGCACCCCTTGTCTGTTCCAAGGCCTTTCTTCCTCCACAGCATTTTCTGTTTTATGATGGACATTTCTCTATCTGTGTCTCCTGGTGGGTCCTCTCTTTTTTAGAGAACAAATACTGAACAGCCGTCTAACAAGAGAGAGAGAAAAAAAAAGGATTTTCTGTTCTGCAAAGTGCTGTATGAAGTAAACACTTCTGGGCAAGTCCTTTGCTTACACTTTGACATCTTGGCCTTTGTTTCCAATTCTTCCATTTTTTTGCTTCCACACTTTGTGGAGATTTAAGTAAACTGTGGAACAAATTCTAAGAAACCAATGGCAAACATGTTTTTTTTTTTTTGCAACAACAACTGAGAGCAGTACTTTTTGGAGAACAAAGCTGCTTTTTAGAATAGATCCCAGTCCAGTAAGGGGCACTACACTTCTGGTTTCCATGTACTTCCCCACTGCTGGCTGAGGTAGCAAAGGGTTCCTGTATCTGCTATTCCCTTTTCTGCTCTAGTTTAGGATTGCACGAGTCAGCTATTTAGGAGGGAGTTTGCCTTTGGATTTAGTGCTGTTCCCCCTTTCCCTGCTAAACAGCTGACTGAAGGGAGCCATACATGGTAGACACATAATGAGCATCTCTTCTGCAACCCCAAAGTGTAGCACCATAACCAATGGATTCAATGGACATTTGAATCAATCAGATTATCTTACCTGACTATAAGAGCTGCTTGACAGTAGAATGGGCTTCTTTGAAAGTTGGTGGATTTTCCTTTATTGGACTTTTTAATGCAAAGGTTAGAAGGCCATTGGTCAGGAGTGTTTTAGCTGTATTCTCAGGGTACTGGACTAGATGATCATTGATGATCCAGCTTGACAATTGTATAATTTTATTAAAAGACCTCTGTGCATTCTCTTTGAATCAGGGTGTCTATGCATCATCTGATTGGAAATTAACATATAATTCCAATACAGTGTAACTCAGAAGAGTGGGGGGCCAAGAAACCATACCGTAAGTCAATTTAAGTGGTTCAAACAAGATAGCTAATTGCATACTGATATAGTAGAAGTCAAGGGTTACTAGTACATCTAATGTAGCAGATATTCCTTTCCAGCTTCAAATGTGGTGATTAAGACTTTCTTAGGGCTACCCTAGATGCAACATCTATTTTAGCTTGTTATCATTTTAACAGTTCATCCTAGCAATTGCTCATTCTCCAGGGACTAACAGGCTTCTGATTTTGACTTGGAGGTGTAGTTTTGTTATGGTGGGGTTTTGTGTATATTCAGCACCCATTTCATAAATGTATCTAATTCTGCTTCTTCGCTATTCTTAGTTGCCTGTGTGGATTCCAGCAAATGTCAGAATAATTTTTATTTGATGAATACATGAATATAAATGTAATATTCAACAATATGAATATAATTACTGTATTCAGAGTTGAGCACACGCCAAGAAAGCATTTGCATTCAAGCAAAGAACTCTGGGCATTGTTTTAAAGTGGCCACCTCCCTGCTTCACTGGAATATATTAGTAAATACTCAAAATGTTTCATAGCTGTTTTCTTTTAATCTGATGTCTTCCTCGTTGCCAATGCACCAGGGGCAAAAGTTTCATTTTATTCCTTTATTTGCCTTAACAGACAATACAGTACCTTTCAGATCGTGCACTTGTGGCCACCTCCCAGTTGGCAAGAATGAATGAACTGAATTATGTTCATGTCATACTAATCTTCTTCACCGATTCTTGGGAGTAATAAAATGTGTGACATGTCTTCTTTAACTTTGATGGAAATTAATGTCCCCCTCCCCATCTTAAGTTAGACTTTCATCTACAAGAGCTGCTCAAGGGGAGAAGGGAGAAACATTTTGTCAAGCTGTTGCCCGTGAAGCAAAATTGCACAGTTGTTTAGTATTTTACTGCTTACAGACAAAAGTGGAGTTGACAACCTGTGGAGCAAACTAGGAATGCCAAAGCTCACACGAGTGTAGAAGGTGATTAAAAGCACTGTTCCATAATTCTAGTAATGTGAAGATCTGGTGTATATTCTTCGGCTGTCTTTTAGAAGAAAAATCAGGCAGGCCCCATTTATGTTGAGGTTCCAATATGCTGATCAGCTTCTTTAATTAGTGTGAGTTTTAGGCTTTAGAATCTATATTGGCTTTTAAATTTATTTTCAATCTGATTTTAAAGAATGTTCTTATCTATTTTATTATACATTGCTTGGAAAATCCTTGTGTATGGGGGGGGGGAAGATTAATAAATAATTTAAATAATTGCTAAATAAATTGTATTCTCGAAGGCTTTCACGGCCGGGATCTGATGGTTGTTATAGGTTTTTCGGGCTGTTTGGCAGTGTTCCGAAGGTTTTTCTTCCTAACGTTTCGCCAGTCTCTATGGCTGGCATCTTCAGAGGACAGGAGTTAGAACTCTGTCTGTGTTCAGGGGAAGTGTGCGGGATAGTTGAGTATTTGTAGCTGTGGGATCAGCTTTTTGTCCTTTTCAGATTGGGTGATTATAGTGATCAGGGTGTTTTTTGTTATGGGTGCATTGTTGTGATAAGGGGGGAGATGGTCTGTCACTGTGATTGATGGGTGTCGTTAGCTAGTCTATTGTGTGTAGTGATCACCGGTCCTTGTGTCTGGGTAGAGTTCGTTGACCTTTTGCAGGCTGTATTTTTCAGTGCTGGGAGCCAGGCTTTGTTGAGTTTTAGACTTTCTTCTTTTTTCTTGAAGCTCTGCTGGTGTTTGTGGATTTCTAACATAATGATTGCTGGTGTTGTCCAGTACTTCTGTGTTTTGAAATAGGATTTCATGTCCAGCTTGTTTCAGGGCATGTTCAGCTACTGCCGATTTTTTCCGGTTGTTTTAGTCTGCAGTGTCTTTCATGTTCTTTGATTCTGGTGTGGATGCTGCGTTTTGTGGTCCCAATATAAATAAATTGTTTGGGATTGGACTGTTTGAAGGACTGCACTTTCCTGATATGCCTAGCTAAGTTTTAAGAGCATGGGAACAGGCTATTTTCTCTAACACATTGTGATCAGATGCACACTTTGTGGGAATCCAAGAGACGACCTTCTTGGTGGTGGCTCCCAGGCTTTGGAACTTCCAGCTGTGTGAAGCCAATAGGGGTCACCAAGTCTCAGGGTTCCAGTCTGAAGTCTCAGGGAACTGCTGTGCTCTCTGGATCTCCAGGCAAACAGACAAATCTTATTGTGTGAGCAGTGCTGGTGGAAGAGAAAGTCTGTTTTTATTGTCTTATTGTATTTATGGTTTCTTTTATTTTATTTATGGATCTTTAATGTCCTAATACGCATCTAATACCCAACTTACTCTTGAGCATATTGATTCATTACAAAAGTGACTGTATGTGTGCTGAGGACATAATATTTGTTTTCCTGTAGAACAAGAAAGCTGCATGTTTATAACTCAAGCATGTGTATATTTTATACAAGGGCCTGACTCCATGACATGACAAGAACCTTTTCACCTGTCTCCTGTTATGATCCTGAAATCTCAGGAAATGGGAAACTGTTGACCTAGATACTAGCATAGCTCCCTGTGTGGCCTCAGTCAGATGGACATTTGTCCCGCTGTTTGATCTGCTGCAGGGATGGGGTGGTTTGCACTTTTTTTTCTGGTGGCCACACAATATAATTGCTGGAGCAAGCAGACCATCTTCATAATGGTCCTACTTACACCTTTCTGAGCCCCTGTTATGGGCTTCTACTTTTCTGGTGCGGGTAGATCTCTCTGTTTTGGTCAGTTTCCAGTGCATGTGATCACTGGGAATGGGCCAAATATGAGCCTTCTCAGCTGTCAAGGCTTCTTCCAATTGGAATTTTCTATATTGTGAAGTGGCTTAATGAGCTACTTCAGGATACTGGCAAATAGAATACTTTCTCTGCTCCTCAGAGGACTTGATGGCCTTATAGGCCTCTTCCAACTGCACTATTCTAAGTGAATTGTTTTTCAGACTCTGGTAGACTATTGTTGAGGCACTACATTTTTTAAAAAAAAGAAAAACTAGTGTTTTCTTTAGTTTCTGTAAAAGGACTTGTTAAGAAACTGTGCACAGCCAGGGCCACAGATACAGCTTTGTGCAGTTTTTTGACCGGCCCTTCAGACAAACCAAAGAAAATATTATTTTTTCATATTTTAATGTGATGCAGTGCCTCAGGGAAAGTCTACTAGAGTCTTTAAAGAATTTACTTCCCCTGCCCCTCTGCCAAGGAGCAGAGGAAGAGTTCAATTTCCCAGTATCCTGAAGTGGCTTTCTAATCAAGTCTCAGGGAACTGCTGTGCCTCTCTGGATCTCCAGGCAAACAGACAAATCTTATTGTGTGAGCAGTGCATGATAATCGAAGGAGCTGTTTTAATTTATTAGTCTTAATGTTTTAATTACAAGTTGATTAATTTTATTTGTACTTTAGTAGTTAGCCACCTTTCTTTCAGTGGGAAAGCAGAAGACGAATTTAATAAATAAATAAAATGAACAGAGAAGTACAAACTGCAATCCCAATAGCTATATAGATGCAATCTACAGTAACTCCTGCAGCAAGTATGATTGCAGAAATTACTATTTCTTCCTGGAAAGGTGGATAGAGAGGTAATAAATCAATGCATAATAAAGCATAATAAACAGTAAATGTTGTTATTGTGTCTTAATGTTCATGAGCTAAGCTTTAGGGACCTAATCCTCATTTTAAAAAGGACGGGCATACATAAAATCAAGCTGTGTGTGGAACTAGAAGCAAGGAATGAGATAAATATTCAGCCTCACATGTTAAAAGGCACCAAAATTGTTTAACAGGCAGAAGAACTAAACCCAACCTTTTATCTTTTTCAAAGAATTTTCATCTATCAGAAATCACCTAAAACTACTTTTTCGTTCTGACTCAAAGGGAAGAGTTTCACACAGTCTAGACACGGAGAGGCCTTTTTGTTCTGCAAGTGACTCAAATCCACTTCTAGTGCTTCTGAAATCAGTTGAATTCACACAGGAAGGAGTGTGCTCACTAAAGAGGGGTATTCATGATCAGAGAGTTCCGCCCCTACTCTTTTCACAGAGGAGATTTCATCATCTGATTCATTCCTGTCTTTGTAAGAAGCTGAACACTCATGATGACTCCATTCCCATGGCTTTCACTCCTTTGGATTCAGTATAAAGTGAACTCAAATCTTGGAGATGATTTTAAACCTGTTTGCACAAAAATGCTCTGGAAAATCTAGTATAGATACTTACAACACATGGTTCACAAAATAGGTATAACCCAGGCTTAATCATACTGACGGCAGACCCATTGAAATCCTAGGATATCATGCTAGTGACAATAATAAATCCTATTAGTTGCCTCTAAGTGGTTTTGCTGTTTCTGTTGTTATTCCATTTGATTTATACCCCAGTCTTCCTCAGGGTAACGAAGGGTCTGCATAAAAACATTTAAAATCACAAAATACAAATATGACAAATTCTAAAATTATAATTTACAAATGTCTGCTAACTAATAATATCATCGAATTGATTCTGATTTATGGTGATCCTTCCCAGGGTTTTCTAGGTACAAGAAGTACTTGGAAGCAGTTTACCAGTCCTTCCTTTCTGGTGGTACTCTGTCACCCTGCTTATTCAAGGTCACACAGAAGGTAGGGCATGTAACCCTATCAAGCTGCACACTTTGGGTGATCTTAGCTGGCCACCTCATGGGAAGCACAGTGAAGACTCCAGCTCCCCAACCCAGGCTCTTCAGTTGGTACTCCAACACACTGATGTGTACTAAGATGAAATAAAAACAGTAAAACCATACATTAGTACAAGACTACGACATAGTTTGTATCCAAGCCAGTATACATGGGTTGTTAATGCTAACAGAAGAGCAGTGCATTCTTTGGTATATTCAGCAGTTCAAATAGTTTATATCATGACTAAATAAACAAACTCTTTTGTATATAGAAAAAGGGGATCATTTTATCCCTTTGCATATATAGCTCTACAAACAGTCTTGTTGAATGTCATAATGGGTAATCGAGCAGTCAGTGCTGTGTACACTATGCTTCTGTCTGAAACTAGTACAGCCATTATTTTTCCAGCTGTCAACCCAACCGAGAAATGAGTACATTTGAAATGAACAAAGCACCCTTATTTACCTTCCCAGTAGCTTCAATGGCTTAAAAAAAAGATGGGTGTGTTTTTGCCCTTAAAAAGAAAAGGTGCCAAGTTTTGTTTTTTGCAATGTTTTAGGGTGACGAGGTGAACGGTATTGTCTACCTATTCAGAATAAGAACAAGAAATGCTGGATGAATCTGAACATTATGGGGAATGGGTATTTCCATCAATTAAGATGTCCCCTATCCCACAATAGCATATACTCAAAGATATGTGCCCTAACAATCAGACTTGCAAATTAAGCCCATGCTTACCTTCCACCGACCAATGATAAATCAAAGCACGCTAAATGCAAGATAAGTAGTTGAGGAAAATCACACACTGTAACAAGCAGATATTTTTCACCACAGGAGAGAGCACCTTTTCTAAATAAGTGCTACTAAGTCTATTTTGACACTTAGTTCTTTATCTAATTGGTTTTGTTTGTGCCATTTGCTATAACCAAATCTGATAATATATTTATATTTCATTGTGATCTGACTATATAGTCCTAATTCACTAAGAACTCCTTCTGAGGAAGAAGAAGCCGCCATTTAAATTATGATCCTAAGCAGCAGTCAATTGACAAGTGGAACAGATAGGCATACTGGGTTTCTGGGAACATTTTGTCCTACCAGAAATTGCTTCTTTCTTTCGAAAAAAAAATCACAAGAAAATATTTTAGCAGGACCCTACAAAATGTGTGTGTGTGTGTGTATGCGCATGCGCGCGCACACTATATAATAGTGGTGAACAGAACATAGTTTTTTTGCGGGGGGGTTATGAGCAGGAAATGCCAAGTCCCTTATGGCTATTGGGAGCAGAAGCGGAGAACAGTATGACACTTCTATCAGAAAGGCAAATTTTGCTGAGTTTTGAATAACGGTTCATAATAGACACTGTTATATCAATAGCATAAGTTATTCATAAGCTACATTCATATAACATAGCAAACATGGAAGCAAATACATGACATGTATTTATTGCCCATGCCTATCTATATTAATTTCTCATGATAAAAGCAGTTCTAACTTTTAACTTATTTCACTTCTTCGCTTTCTGAAAGTGGTGCTTATTCACAAAGGCAACATAAAGATCCCTGGCTTGACTAGTTCCCTCCTTCCTGAAAAACCCACAAGCATTTTCAGTTAAAACAACAAAGCAAAAACAAAATGTAAGAGTTTGGCAATGTCTTTTTCTGAGATATTGTTACGCTTGTAAGATTTTGGTTCGAATGCAAGTTATTGCCCAACGCTGTATTAGGTATTTTCAGTGGATCTACAGCTTTCAACATGTATTGATCGATTCAAAACTATAATTCCAAAAAGAATCCAGCAGAAGGAAGGATGTGTTAGAGTGGGCCAGTAGGGCACTTCAGGAGCTGTCTTTTTCAAAACACACTGAGCTCTTTTGTTACTACCTTCTTGTGCCATTTGTTGTTTAGTTGTTAAGTCGTGTCCGACTCTTCGTGACCCCATGGACCAGAGCACGCCAGGCCCTCCTGTCTTCCACTGCCTCCCGGAGTTTGGTCACATTCATGTTGGTTGCTTCGATGACACTGTCCAACCATCTCGTCCTCTGTCGTCCCCTTCTCCTCTTGCCTTCACACTTTCCCAACATCAGGATCTTTTCCAGGGAGTCTTCTCTTCTCATGAGATGGCCAAAGTATTGGAGCCTCAGCTTCAGGATCTGTCCTTCCAGTGAGCACTCAGGGTTGATTTCCTTCAGAATGGAAAGTTTGTTCTCCTTGCAGTCCAGGGGACTCTCAAGAGTCTCCTCCAGCACCACAATTCAAAAGCATCAATTCTTCGGCGGTCAGCCTTTTTTATGGTCCAGCTCTCACTTCCATACATCGCTACTGGAAAAAACATAGCTTTGACTATGCAGACCTTTGTCGGCAAGGTGATGTCTCTGCTTTTTAAGATGCTGTCTAGGTTTGTCATCGCTTTCCTCCCAAGAAGCAGGCGTCTTTTAATTTCATGGCTGCTGTCACTATCTGCAGTGATCATGGAGCCCAAGAAAGTAAAATCTACCACTGCCTCCAAATCTTCCCCTTCTATTTGCCAGGAGGTGATGGGACATATCTTTTAGCCTTTTGTTTCTGTCCATGGAGTTTTCTTGGCAAAGATACTGGAATGGCTTGCCAGTTCCTGCTCCAGGTGGATCGCGTTTAGTCAGAACTCTCCACTATGACATGTCCGTCTTGGGTGTCCCTGCATGGCATAGCCCATAGCTTATCTGAATTACTCAAGCCCCTTCGCCACAACAAGGCAGCAATCCGTGAAGGGGTCTTGTGCCATTAGGGGAGGCAATAGGGTGTCTGCTTTTCACTAAGGGCCCATTCGACAGAATTTTAGTGCCCAGATCAAGGGAAGTAATTGTACCACTCTGTTCTGCTTGGGTCAGACCTTACCAGGAATATTATGTTTTGTTCTGGGCACCACAGTTTAAGAAGGATGTTGACGAACTGGAACAGGCAAAGGCAAATACCTTTCTCTTCAGGAAATATTTCCCTCAATAAACGAGCTACCTGTGTGTGATTTTTAGATAGATTGTTATACATTATTGCTTTGACTGGATTTTTAGTACTACTGATGTTTTCCATTTCTCAAAGTGACTTTTTTTGGTATATTTATTGATCTTTCTCTTAATATTGCCTGTTAATGGTGTAAGATGCCTCCATATTCATTGTTTTAAATATTGTCTTTTAATGATGTTTACATATTGTCTTTTAATGATGTTAACCACTCTTGTATTCTCATTGTTTTCAACTTTAAATATTGTATTCCATTGTTTGTAAGCCACCTTGGGTCTTTTTCAAGGAGAAAGGTGGGATAAAAATATGTCAACCAACCAACCAACCAACCAACCAACCAACCAACCAACCAACCAACCAACCAACCAACCAACCAACCAACCAACCAACCAACCAACCAACCAACCAACCAACCAACCAACATCTCCATTCATTTTCAACACCCCGTAAGAATGCCTTGCAACAACATATTCCCATAATTAGCTTCCTTGACAAAATAAGAAGGAAAGTAATAGCCTACGGCACTGTTATGTTAAGCTTCCATCAGCATGGAAAATGTTCTGTTATCAATTCCAGTCTCCCAGTGTTCCATCATAGTGAACAAGATCAAGGATAGGACTCTGCAGATGGATCTGGTGTTGCTATTGATCTCTTTTGCACCAGTGGCATCATCTGGAAAATGGAGCAAGTTTGGCTTGACTCACCCCAGTGATTTTCCTGAATATATTCTTTTGCTTTTTCTCCCTTAGTTTGATAGAATATTAATTATTTAACAATTATTTAACAATTAATAATTTAGCAATTATTTAACAAGATAGATTTTTGGAAATGTAGTGATACCAGCTGTTATCTTTACAAACGCTGGGAACTAGTAGAGTTATAAATGCTTGAAAGCAACTGGACATAATTTTTGAACACCTAGGAAAATAGCTTCAGGTCCTGATTTATTTGCAAATGCAAAATGGCAACATTTCAGCCATTCTAGCATTGATTTCAGGAGGCAGCTTTTGGGGATATTGGACTATGGCAATCTCCATTCAAGCTGCTGCTAGTCCAAATGGCAAACTGGGGACTAAGATGATGTGACAGAATGGCATAGTTGAAAAGTCAGGCCATTTCATGAAATCCCCACTCAAATTACTTCTTTTCTCTTGGTACTTTCTGTTCTGCTTCTGATTTAACACTACTGCACTAAAGCAGCAGGCAGCAAACCACTCTGCAGGCAAGCTGTATCATACTGAAGGTCCAGAAGAAGAAATATATTTTGTGGATTTGTCACAAAGGCAATAGAAGATTTGCAATTATTTAAGTGGAAGCAGGATGAAACTGGCACTACATATACACACAAGATCACATACTTGTATTATACATTTATTAATATGAGCACTTTAATCCCTAAATAGGATTAGATTCTTCGAATTCTCTATCCTTCACCTTGCCATGACTAAGTGAATACAGCAGGGCATTCAGTTTCTAAACATATGTTTCATTTATTGTTCCCATGCTTCTAGAAATAAATGTACACCCTTTCCTCCATAATAACTGGATGATGCTTTGAACTTCTGAGCAGGTTTTAGTGCTCTTATTTGAAATGGTCCCCTACACTCACATATGCAGATCCGATAAAAATGATTGTGGGAAACTGCGAAGTAGGGAAAAAAATCTGTTGCAAAGATATTTGCATTTAAGGAAAGTGCTAGACATGGTTTAAAAATAAAGGAAATTGTATATATTTTTTTTAAATTAAAAAAAGGGAAATGTCATGGGCTAAGCAAGGAATAGGATGGATGGTATACTAACTAAAAAGCTGCATATAGGAGCTCCGCTGAAGGACTGCTGGAGAGCATTATGCCACATTGCTGTTTGTAGGATTGGGTTAACTATACTTTATTGGCCCAAGTCTTTCTCATGAGCACACACAAAAATGTTTTACTACCATAATCCACAATTCCATCACCTTATTTTCTTTATTATACTAATTTCCCCCTGCATTTTGGTCCACAGTGCCATGACTGAATGAAAGACCCTTTCTCACCAGAAGATATTTGCCGAAAAACCAGGCACCAACCTTTATAATTTTCTTAGGCAGCATAAAACCGAATCATGGTAATTGATTTTGGCTCAGTTCCATAGATAAATATTACTGTTGACAAGCAAAGTTAGAGCCAATCTCAAGGTAAGAATCACAGAACACCTGCATTGGGTTGATCATCAAACTTTAAAAGGATTTTCAAAAGCATGCAACATGGCTGTAAAAGCTTCTGACCAAATTGTACTAAAGTAAAAAAAAAGTGTACTGTTTTACACCACCCCATAACACTTAGAGCACTCTCTGGGCGGTTTACAGTTTAGTAATGCATGCTACACATTCCCCCCCCCCCCCCGCAAGCTGGACACTCAATTTACCAACCTTGGAAGGCTGGAAGGCTGAGTGAACCTCAAGCTGGAATTGAACCCTGGTCAAGAGCAGAATTTTGGCTGCAGCACTGCAGTTTAACCACTGCATACATACAAGCAGACCCTTTTCTCAATCAAGAATTGGGTAGATATGACACAACTATTGGGGACATTTCATTCAGTGGGACTGAGGTCTGAGAAAAGAAGTACAGGATGAAGCATAGCTTTATTAACACATTGTATACAATTCATTGATTTATATGCTCTGGAGGTGCTGTGTTATATAATTTTGATAAGAAGTGTCCAAGTTTTCCAACCTGATTCTGAGTACAGTATGTTCTTTTTCCTTTTTCCTTTGAAAATACAGATCTGAGACGTCACTTCCGCTAGAATGGCAATGTACGGCTGAATTTTCATCTCTTCACCCTGGAATCTAAAAAGGATGATAAATGTCCTTCTCCCTGCCTGAAATGTGAGTAAATAGCGATTAAACTTCTGATGAAAGCTTTAGGCAAAGATAGAAACACTTTTTGAAGTGTAAACATGCTGTTATCTATCTGAAGAAAGTACTTTCGTTTTTGCCTGAGAAGACGGAGGCTGCTAGAGAGGCAGAAAACGGCCTGTTAATCACGGCTTGACTCCTTGAGCTATAAATCTTTGCTTAGCTTGGTCTATACATGCGAAAAGGCAGAGATAAAATCAGGAGCTGGGTTCGTGGACAACCCCATAAACCATCAGATAATAGTGTCGAGCGTATCGCCCGTTTAAAAAGGCTGGAAGAGGGGGAGCCCCTCCTTCCTGAAATCAACATGGAAAAAAAAGTTTCAGAGCTTGCCTCTTCCGTGAAAGGAATGGAAGGACAACTTGGACAGGTACTCTCTAAAATGGACATTTTAATAAGAGGGAACCAACAGATGGGACAAGATATACAAAAACTGCAGGGAGAATTGACAGATATTAAGACAAGTTTAGGCAAAACAGAAGGCAGGTTGCAACAGCTGGAAGATTTCCAGAGCGTGGCATCAAAACGGCACCAAGTGATTGATGACCTTCAGAAAAAGGTTATCTATTTAGAAGATAATTCAAGACGTAATAATATCAAAATAATGAATTTTGAACATGAGAAAGAAAAGGATTTGAGGGGGGAAGTGATGGACTGGATTAATTCTGTTATGAAATCCCAACATGTGGCTGAGGAAGATATTGAGAGAGTACATTTTGTGGGGAACCCAAAGAAAACCAGAAGACCCATAATACTAAGATTTTTTAACTATATGAAGAAAGAACAGTTTCTTAGGGTCATTAAAGAAAAGCCTGAATTGCTAGTTTATAGATCAAATTCAGTTCAGATCTATCAGGATGTAAGCCCCGAAACCAGCCAGTGGAGAAGAACAATGAAGCCCATCACTTCAATTTTAATTAAGAACGGCAAGAGATACAACTGGGGCCACCCTGTCTTTTTGAAAATATGGAAGGATGGAACCCTACATAAAATCTACTCCTTTGAAGATGGGAAGGATTTGATGAAAGCCTGGGGACTTTGGCAAGAAGATGAGAATGAAGGGACAAGCAAGCAAGTAGCTTTGTAAAGACTGGTAGTCCGAAAGAGAAGATTTTTTGAGAGAAGATACTTTAATTGGAAGAGATTACTGGGCGTTACTGGATGTCGGAAGAATTTTTTTTTTTTTCTTTCTCCTTTACCCTCCCTTTTTTTCCTTTTTTTCTTTTTTCTTTTTGATTTTTGATTTTTCTTTTTGTAATGAGGGTTGGGATTTTTTTTTCTTTTTTTTTCTGCTTATTTTATTATAATATTAAAAAAATTTTTATAATATTAATAAGATCTTTTTAAATTTTTTTTAATTTTTTTTAAATTTTTTTTCTTTTTCATATTTTTTTTTCTTTTCCTTTTTTATTTTTATTTTTTTTTCTCATTGTTGTTTTGGATTACCTGATTAGACTTGGGTGGTAGAAAGAAGAAGAGATGTTAAAAGTTAGGAGGGAAGGCATTTGAGTATATATATAGATAAAAATATGAGGTGGGGTGAAATTGGGATGAGGGTTTGGCTGGGGTCCGGACTGGTGGGGGTGACGTCTCCCCCCCTCCCAGAGCTCGCGCCGAACATTAGTGAGACGTGGGGAAACGGGAGGGAGGAAAATAATTTATATGTAGGTAAGAAGGATAGGGATAGGAAACTAGAGGTTGGTGAATTTATTTTTTTTAGTTGTTTTTGTTTTTGTTTTTGTTATGTGAGATGCACAAAGGGACCGCATAAGAGGCAGAGAAAGGAACGGATATGGGGAAAAACATAAGGGTAGCGACTTTAAATGTGAAAGGCCTAGGGTCTGTGTTAAAGAGAAGGAGGATAGAATTATTATTAAAGAAAAGTAAAGTTGACATTATCTATTTACAAGAGACACATCAACTAAAGGATGGAGTCAATGAATTGAAATTACAAAACATCCATATATATGAAAAAGCATTTGGGACCTCTAAATCTAGAGGGGTAGCAATATTAATATCTAAACATTGTGAATTTGTGATGAAAGAAGTAATAAAAGATAGTAATGGTAGATATTTGATAATTCAAGGTCAAATGGGGGAGGAAGATTATACATTAGTAAATGTGTATGCACCAAACATGAATCAAGGAGAATTTTATAGAACTGTGATTGAAGAAATGGAAAAGGTTAGGAAAGGATATGTGATTATGGCAGGAGATTTTAATATGGTTCTGGATAAGGTGAAAGATAAATCCACATGTAAAAAAGATGAGTTGAATAAAAGAGGTACCCTCCTGAGTAAGATATTAAACACTACGGATTTGAAAGATATATGGAGAGAATTAAAGGGAGATGAAAGAAGGTTTACATATTATTCTTCTGTACATAATAGTTATTCTAGAATAGATTTTATGTTTATTTCACAAAACTTAATTTCAAAAGTAGTAGATACAAATATTAATGTGATAAAAATAACAGATCATGCGTTGATGGTGTTAGAGATGAAAGTTAAGAAGGACTATAGAGAAGCTAGAAGATGGAGAATGGACTCCAATATTTTTCAACATACAGAGGTTGTGGATAAAGTTAAGAAAGAATGGTTGGAAATATGGTCATTTAATGAAGCAGGTGGGAATAAAATAGGAGTGTTATGGGACACTATGAAAGCAGTCATGAGAGGAATCGCCATAAGAGAATCCTGTAGATTAAAAAAATTGAGAGAAGAAAATATAAATAGAATTGTAGAATCATTAAAGGATTTAGAAAGCAAATATTTTATGGATAGAGATAACAAAAAATTAATTGAGATCCAAGCTAAAAGAAAGGAATTAGAAGGTATAGAGCTAGAAAAGGTCCAGAGAGACTTGATATACGCTAGGAGGAATTTTTTCGAATACAGTAATAAAAATTCAAAACTTTTAGCTAGATTAGTTCAAACTAAAAGAGCAAAAAATATAATTGGAGTGATTAAAGACAAAACGGGAAAGAATTGTAGCTTAATGAAAGAAAAACTAAAGATAATACATGAATTCTATCAAAATTTGTATAAAGGTAATAGTGTATCGAAAGAAGATATAGAAAATTATATTAAAGAAAATGTTAAGAGTAAATTATCAGAGAATGATAAAAAGGATTTAGATAAAGAGATAAAAGAGGAAGAGATTATAGAGATTATTAATAAATTAAAAAATGGTAAAACTCCAGGTTTTGACGGTTTAGGATCAGAATATTATAAAACTTTTAAACCAATATTGATCCCTAAGTTAAAAGTGCTCTATAATGAAATATTGGAAGGAGAGAGAATACCAGATTCTTGGAAACATTCATTAATAACTCTTATCCCAAAGCCTAATAAAGACTTAACAGACCCAAGTTCATATAGACCCATTTCACTATTAAATCAAGATGCAAAGATTTTTACTGCAATACTTGCGAATAGAATTAATAAATTTATTATAAAATATATTAAAGAGGATCAGAATGGTTTTTTAAAGGGTAGACAAATGGAGAATTTGACTAGGAGGGTATTGAATATTTTATACAATATAGAAAAAGACAAATTGAAGGCAGGTATTTTATCATTAGATATATTTAAGGCATTTGATTGCGTGGAATGGCCAACATTAAAGATTTTGTTAAAAGGTTGGGGTTTTGGAAAGAAATTTAGGGGGATAATAGATCAACTATATCTGGGGAATACCTCTGTAGTAATAGTTAATGATGGGATTACAGAACAAATAGCTTTAGGCCGAGGCACTAGACAAGGTTGCCCTCTTTCTCCAGTTCTGTTTTGTTTGATTATTGAAATGTTGGCAAATGTAATAAGGAATGATGATTTAATCGAAGGTATGGGGAAAAAGAATAAAATAAAGATTAATTTATTTGCTGATGATTCCTTGTTGACAGTGAAAAATCCGTTAGAATGCGTAGATAAAATTAGAACTCATTTAGAAAAATTTGGAAGAATAACTGGATTATGTGTGAATTGGCAAAAATCTGAATTAATGTTATTTAATCATAATAGAGTAGAACAAGAAAGGTGTGTTGAAAAATATGATTTCAGATTATGCAAATCAATTAAATATTTAGGAATAGATCTAGCAAAAAATATTCAAAAAATAAAGGAATATAATTATAATAAACTAAAGGAAGTGATTAAAAACAAATTACAGGAATATAGTAACTTTAAGCTATCTTGGTTTGGAAGGATTGCATTGATAAAAATGAAAATCTTACCAAAAATTAATTTTTTATTTAGAATGCTACCAATACAGTTAACAGAGGATGATTTGAAATTTTGGCAAGGAATAATTAATAAATACTGTAATGAAGGGAAGAGATCTAGAATAAATAAAAAGTATTGGTATAGAACAAAGCAAAAAGGTGGTATAGGTTTACCAAATATAAAAAATTATTATTTGGCTAACCAATTGAGGTTTATTGGGGAAATTATATATAATCCAGAAAGGCTAATTTGGTGGGAGATGGAATCATCAGAATTACAGGCAGATATAGAAACATATTTATTTGGTATAATTAAGAAAGATAAAATAAGGGAAATTAATAATCCATTTTTAAAGACATTGTTAAATATATGGTATAAGTGCAAAAAGAATTTATGTTCATCATATTCCCCACTTGGATTAGTGACAGAAATAGAAAATTTTCCTACCAACATGAAAGTATATGTGGATCTATTTAAAGAAAAGAAAGTGATTAGATTGAAAGATTGGTTGTATAAAATGAGATCGATAGATCAAATGAAACAAACTCTTCAGAATAGGAGCATTTCATGGTTGAATTATATACAATTAGAAAGATGGACTAATGAATGGGTAAATAAATATAATAAAGGTAGAGAATATACAAAATACGAACAATTGTTATTGTCATATGAGGACATTCGGATGACTGACTCAGTGAAAGGTACTGTGAGCAAAATTTACTTACTTCTTCTTAATTTAGAGGAAGAGGAAAGTGAGAAAGAAGGATTAAAAATAGTGTGGGAGCAAGATATTGGGAAAAGAATAAATGAAGAAGAATGGAGGATGATATGGAAAATGAGGGTGTTAAGATTTATGTCAGTAAGAATAAAGGAAAATTTTTTTAAACTTAGTTTAAGATGGTATTTAACACCGTCAAAATTAAATAAAATTAATGCCAATCATCCGAATGTCTGTTGGAAATGTGAGAAGGAAATTGGTACATACTTTCATATGTGGTGGGAATGTGAAAAAGTGCAAAGATTTTGGAAACAAATTTTTAAAGAATTAAGCTACATATGTGAAAAAGATATAGAATTTAATGCTGAGATTGCTTTGTTATCAATATTTGAGAATGTGGAATATGACAAAATGACTAAAGAATTGATAACCAACTTATTAACAGCAGCTAGATTGATTATAGCTAGGCAATGGAAATCAAAAGTCGAATTGCAAATTGAAGAATGGTATAAAGAAATATGGAATATAGCAATAAATGATAAATTAACTTGTAACTTAAAGGTTAAGAAAGGAGAGTTGAAAAAAAATAACTTTTATGATATATGGGGGAGATTTTTGGAATATGTATTAATAAGAGGAAAAGGGAAAGCTCCAAATCAAGAATCAATGCAGTTTTGGAGAAGAGGACAATAGAAGAAGAGGAAGAAGAAGAAGAAGAAGAAGGAAGAGGAAGATTATGGCAAGAGGTCCCGCATATGGTGGTGGGGAACACAGTTAAATTGTATTTTAGTTTGTATGTTATATGTTTTTGTTTAAATTTAAAATAAAGGGGAAAAAAAAAAAATTTCAAAAAAAAAAAAGAAAATACAGATCTATTTTCCTCTTTTGCAGCTTAGAGAAATGATGTGAACAGAATAAAAGAATATGTTACAGCAGCTTCACTGGCTGCCAGCCCACTTCCAGCAACAATTCAAAGGTCTGTATCTCCCTTTATGAATCTGCCTGGGTTTTTAAATAATCAGGGGAGGCCTTTCTGGTGCTGTTTTTTTTTTAATTATTTAAATACTGTTTGTTTTAATATTGTAAGCTGTCTTGGGTCCTCCTGAGGAGAAAAGCAGGGTATAAATATTTATTTAAAGAAACAAACAAACAGAAGCAGTGGTGGGACAATGGTTTTCCAGCAGCTTAAGGCACTTCTCTTAAGAAATTGGACAGACCTAAAGCATTTTTCATTAAGATTATGTCCATCTTCCTCCAATGGTAATTGGAGGATACAACTACAGGTTTACAGGACACTCTCTTCTGCTCACTGTCATTCACATTAGTCAAAAAACAGTGCTGATTATTGCTTTGTGTTTGGGTGAGAAGTGGTTTACTGATGGAAAAAAGGAGTCAGCTTCTGACATTTTCCCTTGTGTGGTGTCACTGTGAATGGTAGGGAGCAGAAGAGGGTATCCTGTAGACCAGAGGTCCCCAACCCCCGGTCCGCGGCCCGGTGCTGGTCCGTGGCCTGAGCCGGACCGGGCCACGGAGAGAGACCTCCCACCCCCACCCCCGCATGCATTCCCCCGCACAGCCCGTTTGTGCATGCATGTGTGCACATGCGCCCGCATGAGCGCTGCACCGCCCTTGGCGCATGTGCATGAGCGCCCACGCGAGAGAGCGCCCACTTCTTCGCGCATGCGCATGAGCGCAGGGGGATGCCCCGCCTTCCCCAGCCGGTCCGCGGGGCTAAAAAGGTTGGGGGCCGCTGCTGTAGACCATGTTGACCGCTGCGCTTGGTGTTGTCAACATTCAGGCTGCCGTTTGCTATGTAAAGCTTGGCATCCTTTTTCCTGCTGGCAACTCAGGCACGATATTGTGCAGCCATATTGGGGCATTTCCTGCCTTTTTGAATTGTGGGTACAGAAGCACAATATCCCTCATTCATAAACCAAAGGCTTTTTAAAAAAGAATTGAATTATTATTTTGCTGCATCAAACTAACATGCCTCCTCTCATAGAAACAGATTCACCTGTGCCATTATGTGTTGCATAAACAGAAAATACTTATTTCTTATATAGTAGGCTTGGAATACTCCAGGTAAGAGTTGGGAAGGATTGATAATGGAAGAAAATGAGTTCATGTTCTTAGAGGTCTTGACTCCCAGGTATTAGCCAATCATGCTTATGCAGGAATCTTTAAAATACCAGCAAGAAATCACCTCTTCCTTTTTCTTTCTTTCTTGTGGCCACAAAGCTGGAAGGGTCTGGACAATCAGCCAGTCCTTCTATCTTTGCTGTGTCTGTGCATGCATGTACATGAATGTTGTGTTTCTAAAGAAAGGGCACTAGATATATTTGTTCAAATCATAGAGACGGGAGGATAGCTTCTTTGTATCACTGATAGCTGGAAGCAAGGAATTTCACAGGACTTGAAAAATTTAATGTCAAGGTCTCCTGTCTTGTCAAGACAGCCTAAATTAAGAGGAATGAGGAATTCAATCCTCTCTGGAACCAGCAGCAGACAAGGACTGAATGATAACCCCTTGCCCTACCTGCATGTCACTCATCCACACACACTCATTCACTTCCCCCAAGAGGTTCTTCACTTATGTGGGACATTGCAATCAGATGTAATCCTCACCAGAAGAAAAATGGTTGGAGAGAAGCTGGTTTGAGGGCATGTTAAGTGGCAGAATACATAAGTTTCCCTCATTGCTGCATTTAGCGCCACGCCTATCAGTTATCAGGTGTAGCGTACAGCCTGTCCACACTGGCATACAGTAATGGTATATTGTATGGTTCCCTGATAGCACTGTTTGGCAGAAACAAAACAAAAAAACCCTCATCCACTTGTGTGTCTACTTAAAAATGACCCATCCTTCCCCTTTAAGTGCTGGCTTGTCTCTTTCTGGCAGAGGGCTAGAGCATGCAATTTGGGGGGGATGACTTATAGCTCTTTGTTATGCCTTTGCAGATGGGCACCAAGAATTACAGATTGTACCAAAGATAAGGATCTTTTAAACACCAGTTGGATAGCACCAAATTTCACAGTCTGGACCGTGTGGTCTCTAAATGGTGCTTTATTCAGATTACTTCTTCTGAAATTAATCAATTTGAAGGTTATTGACAAGGTTATTCACTGTGCCTTGTTCAGAACACAGATACTTAACTGTGCAGAGAATGCTATACAAACATCATGTTTGTACATATTTAATCAATGTAACTTAAATTACTTCAACTCATTTAAGTAATGAGTTTGACACAGGTTGCACAATCCATTCATATGCATAAACGCAGTGCAAAGAACTCAGGAACAAAATATGTCAGATATCAAATGTTTCAAATATATGCCCTGAATTCTCTGTTGGCCACAGCCCTGCAGCTTTCCAGGTTCTGAATGTCGTTGCTCATCTCCATTTATTTATATATTTTGTCATGATTGCTCCCACTGAAAAGCAATGAAGACAAATGATAGAGGATCTGAGATATGTTATCAGGGATCAAAGAAAAGCATTGTGCTTTTTTGTAATCACAGAGCTTTCCTCCCTCCCTCCATTTCTTTTACTCATATCATATAAAGAAGTGCAGCACACCATCATATTTTATACTGGTGGAAATGTAATGTAATCATTTCTCCAAGGTTGCCAGGCACTGAAACTGCTTTCGGAGTTGACAGCTCCAAATATTTTTCTTCTCTGCTAGGGAAGATTTAGGCAAGAAGAAAGTTTAATATCTCAATGTACAGGAACAAATCAAGCAATGTGAAGTTATAACAAATTGTAGTGAACAACTATGCATAGCACAGAGGCTGGGCAAAGGGAATATGGAAAAAAACACAATTCCATAAACACACATGTTATGAATGCAAATGGAAGAGAAACTGGTTTCTTACCAGAGAGGCCAAGTCCTCTCTCATTTCTTGATTTGGTATGTTGTGAAAGATATCTAGAAGTCACATTAGTCTGTATTTGCCTAGTGTATAAATATGACATTAAACCTCCTAAGATTTCTGAGGCTGGAACAACACTGTCAGTGCACATCACTGAAAGAATATAACAGTACACAAACAGGATAAAAGAACCCTAGCAATCAAAGAGAACCACCGATGTAAACAGCCTCCATAATCTAGTGAAAGTCATCTCTGATTAGCTCATAATGGAATCAGTATAATTTAATTTAGTCACAATTATGAACTGTTTCCAAAGAAACCTGACTGTTACCAATGTTGACTAATACATAAGGTGATGTGGATAAAGTTGGGTTTAATTCTGTTGCAGAGTGGAGGTCAACTGGTAAAAGCTCAAAGATAGGTTGCAATGCATTTCTAGACATGTCTGCCAAAACATTCAGTGGCATTTATTATTAAATGAACAAATATAAGACTGCAGCCTTAATCTTCAGGTTATCAAAGCTGTGAACTCTCAGACTGGATTTGTTACTATAGGCACATAGATCAGTAAGACCTGAAGCGTGGTTAAATGTAATGTTATATGATTATTTCTCAATTGTTCCTGTTAAACATCTGTCTTAATTTTATACAAATTCCAGTGATGGATATACCTTACCTGGTTGTTTTATGAAACATTCGGAATTTTTTATCTTAGTCCTTTATTTTGTAGTTTAAACAATGGAGCATGCACAAACTCTACAATGCAGGGCTTCTTACTGCATGCAGTAGAGCAGAGATGGGAATGTGTGGTCCTCCAGATGTTACTGGGCTTCAGATCTCACATCTCTAAGCAGTGTAACCAATGGTGAGCAGTTGGAGGCCAACAACACATGTGAGACATGAACCCACTGTAACTAAGAAGACTGTATGGTGCATGTCCAGACAGAGTTCAGAAAGTTGTGTTTTTTTTGGGCCATGGCTGCCAGAATCCCCAAGCCAATATGGCCAGTGGCCATGCTGACTAGGGAGTGTTGGAAGTTGTAGCCCCCCAAAAGGGAAGTTTTTAAAGCTCTTCATCTGGATCAATAGTTCCCAACCTTAAGTCCCCTGGTGTTCTTGGACTAAAACTCCCCAAAGTCTTCATCACTAGCTATGCTGGCCAGGATTTCTGGGAGATGTAGTCCAACAACATCTCAGGATCCAAGGCTGAGAGCCACTGATCTAGCTCATTTTTATATAGTTCTCTGAATTGAGGCCACCATGCAAAATCTCTAAGAAAAAAGTAAACATGGTGGTGCATTGCTATGGATCAAGAGCACCTTTTGCTCACATTGGTGCAGTGGGAGCCTTCCCCTTTCTTCTGATTCCTACCCCTCCACTTGATTGCAGCCATTTGTGGAGTTCTATCAATCTTTAAGAGTAGTTTTGGGGAGGTATAAGGTTACTGTAGTGCAGTGGTTCCCAAGCTTGGCTAACCCAGGTGTTCCTGGACTTCAGTTCCCAGAAGCCTTCACCACCACTTGCACTGGCAAGGGTTTCTGGGAGTTACAGTCCAAGAACACCTGGGTTAGCCAAGAACCACAGCTGTAGTGGGATGGAGGCAAACAAGAGTTGAAATTCTGACACCATAGGAGCCAAGCCACTGATCTGAAAGAGGCTAAACTTTGTATTTGTGAAAAATGTTGTGCTTTTTCTGGGTTATATTGTGACTGTCTGATTGTCCATGTCTTAATTATATACTAGGCCTGCCAAACAGCAAAGTTAATCTACCAACTCAAAGTATATAGTACCTCAAGACAGCTAAATTATGTTTTTGACATCTGGGACAGTCAATCCTGTCTGTAAAAATAAAATGAGAATAAACTAACTAAATAAGGAATTTTTGCCCTTTCATAGCGCCTAATATAAGGGGCCTAAGGCAGTTGTCTTATTCTGATAATAGGTCTGTACCTGCTGGCCCCCTCTCATGATCTAGCTGTGCTAGTTTATTAAACTCGAAGACAGATATAAATAATTGTCATGAACAGCATAACATAGTAACCATCTATTACTTCTTCAAATTTTCTTTTTTAAAGTTAAGTGGAATGAAACAATCAGGCTTTAGCTTCAAAACCAATTCCCACCACAACCATGTCACGGGGCTAGAATTTTAAATACTCATAAGGACAGATTGCTGGGTAACCACAATGAGTTATAGAACCTATCACCTTCCATGGGGTGGGGTGGGGTGGAGGTGATAAAGAGTCAGTGTGTAATGATGATTCATCACATCATACAGCACTTTCAGCATGTTCAGACTATCCAGTTACAATTGCTGTGTTTCCCTATGATTAATGCAGGATATTGTATCACCTGTGCCGTCAAATTCATTGAATGACTAATTGGGAGTTAAGTCCTAGCAGCCACAATCCTTTTGGAGGACAACTGGACACAGAAGGGCAATTGTGCAGCAGATGTCCCTTTCTTGTGGGCTCCTTTTTTAAATGACTGATAGTACAACCAGTTCCACAACCAGTGCAAGATTGGGAGCATGACAGACAGCCTGCTAAAGGGGTGGCAGTGAAATACACATACAGTTGCTTTTACATGGGCGCATATGTGAAAAGGATTCTGACACTGTGTTTAATAGAATTTATTTATATTTGTACCTTAGAATGCTGCTGGAGTAAACCTTTGACAAAAAAAGGCAAACAACAACAACAAGAAGAGTCACTTTATTTACTTCCCACCTTGAACAAGCCATATGACCATAATAAACTTGTTATTGTTGTTGTTATTACTACTACTTCCCTCCTTTCCCAGTGGAAGGACGTGAGGCAACAAACAATAGCTAAAAACATATATGTTTAAAATCACAGTAAATGAAGATACTAGATCAATTTCTAAATGGGGAAAAAGAGAGAAAAATATTGATTCTCTCTATGCAGATGTTTCTATATTTCTTTATTAATATCTGTGTGTCCTGTGCCATAAAGTTTGAATGGATTTATAGTGACCCTAATAGGGCTTTCAAGGTAAGTGAGATATTTAAGGAGTGGGTTTACCAGTTTCACTCCCCCTGTGAGTTTCCATGGCTGAGTGGAGATTTGAAACCTGTTCTCTAGAGTCCTAGTCTATCACTTTATCCACCACACCACACTGGGAATACTCTATTAATATGGTAGTTGAGAACTACTAGAGTGCATACGGATTTTAATACATATGTCCGCTCGTATTTTGTCTGTGATATGAAGGACTTGCTGATGACAGTCTCCAAAAATGTAGCAATGCGTCTGATTGATCCAATAGCTTATGGGAATGAATTCCACCCTTTAATTCCCCAGCACCAAAAAGGGCTTCCAGAACTTACTTTTTCTTTCTCTTCTTCTGTTGAATGGCAGTTATGCTATTTCAGCGTCATGTTGCTTTCCCAGTTTGTCTTGATGGTAGAATTAAAATAAATTTGGCCAAGTCATTTGGGCTAATCCCATTAAAGGAGGCTACAGCATTACTTCTGTTTGTAGGACACATACCAATGCAAAAAGAGGGTGCAATTCTGCAATATGAAGCAGATGCATAGCTACAATGTACACCAGATGAGATATCTCTCAGGTGGCAGAGTTTCATCCCTCCAGGTGCCAGGTATGTACAAGATGAGCTTCAGGTGTCTGGAGGCATTTTTGAGAGTTTTGAGTATGACTTTTGTAAAATCGTCTACATCTTCTATTACTATAATAATAGTACACTGTATTATACAGTACCATGTAATTAAGAGATTGTATCAGCTCAGTGTAGTCTTGCCTCGACATAATTGTCTCCCACTGCTACAGACAGGGCGAATATGAATGGCACAACAGAAAGTTTTGTTCGTGAGACACTTTCTGGGCTGACAAATTGGTTGGATACAATAACTGTAATTAATGAGGCTGCTATAAACTTTTCTCAGAGCCCTATACACGCTGGAGGGAATGATGGCCACTCAGAGCATTACTCTGCCTTCTTCTGATTTAAAAACGCAAATCTGTAGCGTACATCTACCATGGTTTCGGAAAATGCCCTTTGTTCTATTAGTAATTACATGCTTTAAAAAAACCAACTAAATATTTGGTGTGGGGCATCTGATCCATTTCAGAACCCTAATGGGATGTAGAGGTCCTTGAACCCTTTGCTCATTTTGGTCTCCATCTGGTTAAGGCTCCTTGTATCTCTTATTTGCATGTAAGAAAATCTTCAATTGATGCACTGATGTATATTCTGTCCTAGCAAATAAAACAGCAAAGAGCCCCCAATCAGGACTGAACACAGTTTGGGGCAAAGGGTGAAACTCCCCTTAGTTCCCTTTGCCAAGTGCCAATCTGAGTCAGGAATCCTGCACCTTCAATTTAATTTTATAAGTCTATGACACAATTTCTGACTGTATGAGTACCATCTAATCTAGTTCCCCATCTCTGTCCTATATTTTACATCTTTTAAGCAAGAAGTGTAGCCAGGAGTTTTGAACAAATCACACTCTGGATGAAATCCTATTGCTTAGTGTAGTAAGTTGCAACTAGCTTAAGCTCATTTAATTAGTTGGGAACTGGTGAATCAACTCCTCTGTAGGTTTCACTACTTCAGTGGGCCTTCTCTGGTTGTGACTTATGCTAAGCAACAGGATTTCAGCCATTTTAGGTTAAAAGTATCGACCTTTCTATGTATTTGCAGTCATTGTGCCTAAACATTTTGTAATATGGATTCCTCTTTATAGCAACTCCTGGTTTGAATTAAAATGATTTATGTATAAATGAATTTTCCCTCATCAAGATAGTTCTCCCAATGGCAATTGTAAGATCCCAGAAGAATTAGGTGACATGTTTTACTTGAATGCATGTAGAGGCCTGTGGACGGGCATGATGTAACACACTATCCTACAATAACTGTAAATATGTAAACACAGATATCATGTGTTTGTTTATCTTGTTAATCCTCATGCACTAGGATGAACCAGTCATGCCTTGTGTGAGTTCTGGGGTATTTTCTGTCCTCAGTGAGAATTCCAATTTATTACAGAATGTAAAAATACCTTGTGTCTACATGAATGTTTGTGAGTAGGAAATTAATTGTTCCTCCAAACATCCAGAACTGGAAGACACATGGCAGAATAAATGTAAAATGAATTAGATAAAATAAGATAAAACAAAACAGACATTGGTATGGCAGATATTTCTTGACCTCAGTGAATTTCAACGTCTCTCAATTAGACATGGGAACTTCATATTCGTATCTCTGGGGATATGAATATTAAGTGCAGCACCACAGGTGCGAAGGAGGTCTGTTCCCTCTCCCCAGAACCAGCTGGTCCACTCACCGATCGCCGTGTGGCACGTGTGTCCATCATCGTTGTCAACATCATGCCAATTGTGGAAGTTGCCTGGCCAGCACTTCCCCGCCTCTCTGCACAGCCGACCACTCTGGCAAGGAGGTGGGATGAAGAGTCACCCCGCTTAGCTGTTGAGAAGTTGGCTGTGCCGGGAGGCAGGGAGGGCTGACCAGGCTACTTCTGCAACTGGTGACATGTCGTCGTTGATGGAAGCATGTGCCACATGGCAACCAGGGATTGGCCAGCTCTGGAGGAAAGGAATGGACCTCCGTGGCACCTGTAGTGCTGCATTTCATATTTCTATCCCCAGGCATATGGATATGCCCATGTCTACTCTCAATACATAAGCTTCTGTGGATTGTTGTCCATTTCAACAGATGCGTAATTGAGATGCATAATTCATTCATTCACTTTTACTGAAACCAATGTGGGGAATGTGGAGCCCTTCAGATGTTGTTGGACTGCAGTTCCCAGCATCCATTGCCATGGTGGCTAGGAGTGTTGAGAGCACAATCCAATAGCATTCCTGTCCTATAGAAAAAACAGTTGTCGATCTTAACTTCAGGATGACAAACTAGCCAACCTGAGATACACAGATGCCCAAATCTTGAAGCAAGACTTGTCACTCACAAAATTGTCTCCTGCTGTCACATTATTCTTTGTCTTGAGGACATTCTGTCTTTGCACCAACGTAGCTCTCCACATGCTTTCTTCCCTTTGTGCCTACTGTATTTTAGCCCAGTTATTGCAGTCAATTAGGACTGCCTCTTATCCTGTTATGTATTTATCCTGACAACAGCACTGTGCAAGGGAGAAGCCTATTATCCCTGTGTGAAAGAGAGAAACTCATTATCCTCCTGCTCCTTCAAGGGGAATTGAGGTACAGGGAAAAGTAATAATTTGCCCAGAGTCATCCTAGAAATCTGTGGTAGAGCAGCGAATAAAATTAAAGACTCCTCCAGACTAGCCCTAAATAAGGTCTCTTGAAAGTAAGACACTGTAGCAGCCTTCTCCAACATGCTGCTTTCTAGAGGTGTTAAACTACAAAACCCATATTTACTCATGGTCTAATTGGCTGAGGATGATGGGGTTGTAGTCCAAAACATGGGTGACATCAAGCTAAGGGAAGCTGCACCAAGTTGACGGAGGCTACCCTCTGGAGTCCAGGATGGTTTGTTGCAGCCCTACAACATCCAATCCAAATTACTGAATTATCACATCTAACTATACATAACACATAACTATATATAAAGGTAAAGGTTCCCCTTGACATTTAGTCCAGTCGTGTCCGACTCTAGGGCGCGGTGCTCATCCCCATCTCCAAGCCGTAGAGCCAGCATTTGTCCGTAGACAATCTTCCGTGGTCACGTGGCCAGCACGACTAGACACGGAACGCTGTTACCTTCCCACCGTGGTGGTACCTATTTATCTACTTGCATTCTTACATGCTTTCGAACTGCTAGGTTGGCAGGAGCTGGGACAAGCGACGGGAGCTCACTCCGTCGTGTGCATTCGATCTTATGACTGCTGGTCTTCTGATCTTGCAGCACAGAGGCTTCTGCGGTTTAACCCGCAGCGCCACCACGTCCCACTATAACTATATATAGTCAAAGCCTAATGCTAGGTTTAGAGAGGGCTGTTGAAATAGAGAAGGGGGAGGAGTTAACCTTTTCTTGCCAACTCACTGGTTTTCTGCTTCAAATTGCACTGCCACACATGCACTCCCCCCCCCCCCCCGCAGAGGACCAAAGTGCACATTTGCCTTTCCAGATACCTCTCTGACACACTGGAGAATGGAATAGAGGTGCTTGTGTATGTTTGTATGAGTATGTGAGGTGTTGTGTTGTGTGTGTATACAAGACAGAGAGATTGTCAGATGGAAAGAGAAAAAGGAAAAGAACTGGAGAGTGAAAAGCAGGGAAAGGATTCTTCATCTGTGCTGTTTCTCTACTCCAAATCTCTTGCTTGAACCAACCGGGATTTACTTCCTCATGTTTAAAATGTGTGGTACAATGAAATCCTGTACAGGTCCATTGAGAAGTAACTTTTATTTAGCTCTACTGGGTTTACTCCCAGGTAAGTGCATATTGTGAGTGCTAGCATGGTGCAGCAGATAGAGTGTTGGACTAAGACTCAAGAGACCTGGGTTCTAATCTTCACTCAGAAATTGGAACTCACAGGGGGAGACAGTGATAAAACCAGTCCTTAAATATGTCATGTGTCCCAAAAACTCTGTTGAGAGCCAATGTGATGTAATGAATATAATGTCAGACTAGGATTCAGGAGATCTGGATTCAAATCTCACTTGTCATGGAAACTCACTAGGGAGAGGCAGTGATAAAAAACAGTCCTTAAATATCATACATACCTGGAAAATCGATTAGGATTGCCATAAGTCAGATGTGATTTGATGGAATATAGCAACAATAAAGTGCATCTAGGATGGAGAGTGTGGGTGTGGGTGTGGGTTGCATATGCATGGCTAATGGAGGAACTTGGATGTTTGGTCCAGAAAGTTTTTTGGACCATAGCTCAGTGGTAGACTAGTATGGTCTAACTAGCATGACCAGTGACTTTCCCCTTTGTGGTGACAGAGTACATAACTTATTGTGGAGAAGTTCAATCTTTGGTGCAATCTTTGGAATCTCCAGTTAAAAGAATTTGCATGTGACAGGACAGATATGCTCTGCCTAATCAGAGCTCAAAGTAACTAGTTACAAATAATGGGTTACTTGTTATTAATTCCTTTTTCAGTAATGAGGTATCACTGTATTACCTTACAACTGCAACTTAACAAGGGGTAATTTCACTCCTTTTGTGGTCCAGTCATAACATCACTAAAAGGTAGAGGTTGAATCAGAGTGTGGGAAAGTTGTTTTTTAAACTATAGCTCCCAGAATCCTTCAGCTAGCAAGTCAGTTGTGGTTAGAGTAGGCTCATTTGAATCAATGGAACTTACTGAAGAGTTGGCACACGAAATCTCCACTGATTCCATGGGTGTGCGCTAGTGTAATTTACTATGTTAAGGACCAGAATTTTGGCCACAAGCTGGGACCGGACTTTGCAAAGCCATTTTCTGTTCCTGTAGCAGCAGCAGGACACTGATGCAGGCTCACAAAATCTGCCACACTATCTTGCGCATGTGCACACTGCCACTGTGATTTGAGTTAAATATTGCATTAGGTGCTGGGTGGTACTGATGAGGCAACATGATTTAATTATTCAATATGTGCAGTTATTTTTCTGACAAAATTTTCCGATTTTTGTCTTTGGGATTAGGGAGAGATGAGAGCTATACGTTGGGGGAGCGCCTTGCTTTTTGATGCACTGTGTACTCTATATATGGAGCTGTCAGTGACTGAAATATTACCAGAATGATGAGCTTATAGAAAGAACTTAAGTAGATTACAAGGAGAGATGGGGCATTAAACACATAGGAAACCCCACTTAACTGATCCCTGTTAAAGGGATAGAGCTGATGCTAGAATTGCCTTTGGTTTTGTGAAAGGATCCACAGAGTGTGTGTTTGCCCTTCTAAACTTCCAAATGGCAAGGAATAGAGGGGATTTTCTGTAGGTAAGTGTGACATGGTCCTGGATGCTTAAACTTGGATGCCTCCTGCATGTTGTTTGGTGCTTTCAGGGGTGTTGTGTCATGGTACAGTGCCATAACAAGGGTGGGGCAAGTGAGACATTCACACTGGGCACACAAAGCTGAGGGGCACAGGGGGGAAAATTCTAAAAAGTGCACCAATTATACCAAGCCATTAGGAAAAGCTCCTTCAGTCATTCTTCACCTGGATATGCTCACCATGCTAAGAAGGGAATGGCTATTTGTCACCACCTTCTAAATGTGGAAAGTGACAGGAGAAACATTCATGCTCATGTGTGGAGCCTAAACATGAGCATAAAGTATATGCATACATATCTTGTATGTTGTGAGCCGCCCAGAGTAGACTATGTCTAGATGGGCGGCATATAAGTGCAATCAATCAATCAATCAATCAATCAATCAATCAATCAATCAATCAATCAATCAATCAATCAATCAATCAAGTCTTTTTTGCAAATTAGTAGTTTCCCTTGTATACAAAATGATGATGGGGAAGGGAGAGGCTTTGCGGCGTGCTTACCAGGATAGGAAACATTTGAATGGGTCATGCAAATTCAACCAATTCAAATTGATCCAAGAGTTGCAGATGTCAAACTTTGTGTGTTTTCGCCATTCTGCATTGCCTGCTCCCCCAGTCTCTCCACTGTGTTGGAGTATAGCATTTCCTTTGTGGCATTGGAGAAGGTTTGGAATAGAAACGGTTAAGAAAGTTAATGCCATCAGTGCTAGGCAACTTGTACTAATGTTCTCATGACTAAAATAAACATTGTGTTATTATTATCCTTATTTTGTTATTTCATTATTTACCTTTTTACCAAAGCAATTGCAATGAACGTACATACTTCAAGCATGAAGTGTGCTAGTTACAGCTTTACTGCAGTAGGTCCTCATGGTCCATAATTCATTGGATCAGAGGTGGTATAGCAGCACAGTACATTATGGATAGCACTGGCCCTGCCCATCCCATATGAGTGGCAGAGATGGCTATACTTGGGCACTTGCCTGGCTTTCATGATTCATCAAAGGCACCTGGATATTTGATATGTAGATATGTAGTTCCTGCATGCACTGGCAGTTCTTTGGCTTTTAATACACTTTCAAGTAGTTTTAACGGATTCAAGCATGAGTGATTTCAACACTCATAGCCAGTGAGACTGAATTAGGTGAAGAGCAGCTGCCACCCACCAAAACTACTCACATTTTATTACAGCACACACTAGATATGGGAAATTCCTCAGACTGGAATCTGAAAGTAAGATTTTTTTTTTTTAAACAGTCTGGGTATGTTCTGCAATTTAAGAAAGGAAAAGTTGCAGTCTTATAGCAGTCTCCACAGATTAACCATCCTCTCCCTGCCTTCTGCATTGGATCGCACATTTATCAGCAGTTTCAGTGGAAAGGTAGAACGAGTGTGGCTGCAGAATGGCTCTCTCGAGTGCCCTCTCTTGTAGAAAGTCACCATCTTCAATGCCTTGTACAGGCCATCAATGTTTAAAAGCTAATTATGTGCATTGGTCACTGGAGGAGCTGGAATAAAAAATGTCATGTCCCCTGCAGCCCTTGTTATTATGGTCATGGCTGTAGAAGAGTCTTCTTGGTTGTCGTTCAGTGGTTTGGAGCTGAACTGAAAGTGTGGGAGGCAGGACTGGCTGAAAAATAAAAAAATAAATCAGCATCGTGGTGTTGCTGAGGAAAGGAAAGGATCTGGATAGATTTTACCATTTCAGCAAAAGTAGACTTCTTACACCTGCTGAGATGGCAAGGTGAGAAACGATCTCAGTGAGCCATGAATTTGCAAGACTTGTGGCATTTCAGAGGAAGTCAGTGCATACAAAACAAAACATGCATTTTAAAGGCAGATGGCTAAAATCCATAGGGCTGGAAAATATGCACCAACTTGATTTGGTCGGGGGGGGGGGTAAACAGATGTCTTAGGCCAATTGTGTAAATAAATGTGCAACTTATTGTTTGTTTTTTGGCATGGGTGGTGGATTCATATGTTTTTATGGTTTGTAAACTGCCAAGAGCAGTGGCTCGCCACCAGATGGGTGGTAAACAAACAAACAAACAAACAAATTTAGAAGGGAAAGTATTAAAATGTCCACAAATTTCGATGCATGGGAGGAGAACTTGCAGTCTGATAGAAAATAAGTATAGGAAGGACATGCAGCTGGAATTTGGAGAAATGTAATGAGATAGAAACAGAGAGATTTTTGCATACTAAGCCTGGCACACCAATACCCTCCCTTCTTGTCTAAAGATCTGCTGTGATGTTATGAATTTGCATTGCCAGGCTTAATATGATGGGCCATTTTGGACCCTCTTCTGGGATCATGTTATTTTGCTTCAAGACTCCGGACATAAGAATAGCCCTACCAGATTTGATCAGTGGTTGATCTATGCCAGGGGTAAGCATGTTTAGTGAGGCAAGGGGCCAAACCTTTCCCCTTAGTACCCACTGTAGCCAACACTGCACTGAGAAATGGCAAAATAAATATCAGAGAAGCACAATTGCCTGGAGATCTATTTCCATATTTGATTCTGAGGTGCGTGGTTTTCAAAAAAAGCTTTGGGGTGCTTAGGGGACCATGGGTCCCTCACACAAGAACCACCACTCTTGAAGGCCTCCAGGAGTGTAAGTATCATTTCTATTGTTATAGCTACTGTAGAAAATACTGCCTTCTCCATGCAGAGGTTACTCTGTGGGAGGCTGAGGGGTGCAGCAATGTTTAAATTGGCTGAACTTATCCAGCATCTAGTGTAGTGCAACAGCCTGGTTCCCACAATCAGGGTTTGAATGCTGCTCACTGGTGTTCTTTAGCAACTGGTTCTGAAAAAGGAGGTTTCATAAAGCCCTGGGGGGGGGGGGGGACGGTAGACCAGTGAATACTGTATACCGTGTGACTTGTGAGGAAGACAATCTTGTCTTTTTGAGTCCATGCCCTTTGAGAGCTCTTTGTCCTATACAGATTCTGCACATGATGAGTCTGCTTAGATGAGAAATAGCCAAAAGCTTAGACCTTTAGTACAGAAATAATGCTTGGTGAGTTCTGCATATTTATTATAATCCCAGTGCTTTCTCCATGATTGTGCATCTCAAAGAATGATCCTCCTCATTACAGAGCAGGAAACAACAAGAAAGTCTTGAAATGCATTTCGTTATTTTGAACTTCACCTATATTTAGAAGCCAATGAGAATGAAAGGGTGAGACGTTAGCTATGAATGGATCTGTTCAACTAAATGCAAAGTTGCTATAAGATGGTGGTTGTTTTAGTGACATTTGGAGGAGGCTGTGATTGCTTCCCCGCCCCCTCCCATTCACATAGACTCTCCTGAATAACTCACCACCTCTGTGATAAAACTAGACAGTGTGCATTGCAGTTTAGCAGATGGTTGCCATGGGTTACCTTAGTGCTCCACAGATATTCCCTTCAAAAATAGTAACATGAGCTTTAAAGGGGGCCCCCAAGACCATCATGCTGGGTTTGCTTGTAGCTAATCACACTTACAGGAAGGGCAATTTGGAATGCAGTAAGCACTCTGGCAAACTGATGCAAACTGCTTTTATTCTTATCCTCAGCAGCAATATCTCCTTCACACATGAACACAGCCCTTTCAAAGGAAAAGATGGAAGTTGACCTTTTAATAGGAGATTCAGGAAATTCAGCCAATCCACAGAAATGACACTGGTGGCACAGGACATTATTCTGACTATGTTGGTGGACAATGTTTGCCAACAGTACTAATCTTAGTTTACACCAGCAATGATCAACATTGGGTGTCCGTATGGTTCACGGTGAGGAACTTCTGGCTATCACCCATTCCTCATGCTGGCTTGGACTGACAGGATTCGTAGACTAAGAACATCTAGACAAGTGCAATTCTTCACTCCAGTGTAGGTGATACATAGTCTGCAGGTGTCTTCAGCCAAATAAGTATGCCAGTCCCTCACAAAAGCACCACAATTTCAGAAAACAGACTCTGCC
Organism: Intellagama lesueurii; assembly: GCA_037013535.1. Lineage (NCBI taxonomy): Eukaryota > Metazoa > Chordata > Lepidosauria > Squamata > Agamidae > Intellagama > Intellagama lesueurii. The sequence goes on along the minus strand of JBAJHW010000003.1, from coordinate 47,188,700 downwards.
TACAAACACTCTTCAATCCATGCTAATAGCTAGAGGCTTTTGAAATCCAAGTAGAGGGAAACAGTTATACTTCCAGAAAGCACAGAAAACACCAGTGCCTCTTCATATCACTCTCTATTATGATACAGAGTCAGGACTAACCAAAGACCTTTTTTGGGGGGGGGGAGCACAAGGGGCCATCTAAATGGCATCTTACCCCAGCAGCATGCAGATTGCGTTCCAAAAAGCTGATGATGTGTACAGGTTTATAGGTTTCTGTTGCTATGCTAATATTCTTTCTCATCCTCTTTTTTTACACTGCAATAATATCAGATTCATAGCTCCAAATCATGATTGTGAAGAATGTAATTATAGCTCATGTAAGTAAGAACATGCTCTGAGTCAGTTATTAAAAACACAAAACTTGTCAATATTCATGGCTGAGATTTGTAAGAAATCTGCTCCAAATCACAAAATAAACAGTAAATCTGTTGCTGATTCAAGTTATTATCTTGCTTATTTCCCTGTTCTTCAGGTATGCCTCTTTTTTCTCACGTATTTACAAACTACAACACAGAAGAAAAGGGATAGAAAAGTGGTCTTGTAACAAGCCAGTTGTCTCTGTGCACAATGTATTTGACTTCGAACAGGAAAAATGACTTTCCTTAAGAGAAAACTGTAAATCTAAAGATAACACATTGAATGTGTTGCCCTAGCAGGTTCAATGCATAAAACCTAGCTTGATGCAAACTATACCCATATCGTGTAAAACAAAAGATCTGTGGGTTGCTAACTAAGGGACCTGTAGGATGCACAGAAATGCAGCCTATTGTTAGGAGTTAAATATTTAGATGATGCTCTAGAAAACAATGTGCTCATTTTAGAATTGGAAAACACCAAGGCTGAGAGTGCTAGCCCAAATGAAAATGTGTAGCAGATAACTCTGAAGGTACGCAAAGCAACATCCAAGGTAGCAAGCAAAGCCAGAGAGCAAATGAACCCATGGCAAGGGAATCAAAGCCACAAAGTCCTTCTGTAGTTAGCTTTTAACTCTGCTTTAGAGTTCAGTTAATGTCAGGGTATTGGATGGAAACACAGTAGTTTGCAGAGAGAAAAGAAATGAAAAGAGACAATTTCATAAGTTTCTGGAACCATTAAAGGTAAAGGTTCCCCTTGACAGTGTTTGTCCATAGACAGTTTCCGTGGTCATGTGGCCAGCACAACTAGACATGGAATGCTGTTACCTTCCCACCATGGTGGTACCTATTTATCTACTCGCATTTTACATGCTTTTGAACTGCTAGGTTGGCAGGAGCTGGGACAAGCGACGGGAGCTCACTCAATCGCGTGGATTCGAACTGCTGATCTTTTGACCTTGCAGCCCAAAGGCTTTGCGGTTTAACCTGCAGCGCCACCACATCCCACCTGGAACCATTAGTCTACACTAATCCCACGATCCATGTGCAGTACAGTCCTATGCACGTGGAACTGAGTGGCAGGAGATTAATCACAGATAAAATGGCAGATAAAAGATCAAGACAGATAAGGGGAACATTTGGAACAGACAAAGGAAGTACTTTTTCTCCAAGAGCATAGTTAGTCCAGGAAATTTGCTGTTAGAAACTATGGAGATGGGAAAGTTACTGTTTAGGGCAGCAGCTTCCAGAACCACTCAGATACCATGGACAATGTCCAAGCTGGCTGATAGATTCTGGGAGCTGGAGTCTAAAAGGTAACTTTTGCAACTTTGGATTGGTCTGTGTGTCACTTGAGTTAGAGATCTCGAGAAGAATGCCTCTAAAAAAACCTTTATTCACTCTTTTCTCATTGAGTATTAAAATAAGAAACTGGCAAGCAAACTATAGGTCAAGGAAATTATAACCAGGAAGTTGTCACATTAAGAATTGTGTTGATTGGGGTGACAGCAGGCACTATCTCATTTAATTGCTTCATTAACTATTCTGCAAAGGAAGAAATAGCTGTTTAATTCATAGAGAATAACCTTCAGCCCCAAAACTGAAGATCTGTTTTCCTTAGCACAAAATATTTCCTCTGCCTAGCTCTCACAGTGCATACATTTCTGCAAACAAGGAGATTTTTATCATTTGTACATAAATAGTTGCTTTCTCAGCTTGAGGCCAAGAACCTATAAATTTCTAGTGGCCTTTTATTTATTTGTGTGCTTATTCTTTATTTCTGATATTTATACCCTGCCTTCTGTAGTCAGTTGGCATTCTCAAGGCACTTTACAAAAGGAAAGGAACAACAATGACAAAATATTATAAAAGAACTAGTATAATAAGAATAATAACAACAAATAGCAGTATGGGATAAAATCCCAATTTTAAAAAGTTACAGTGTCTTAAAAGTATTAAGGGTTAAATCCAATTGTTTTTCCCAGCTGGAATACAGCCACTGAATTAATGGGACTAACCTTAAATTCAGATGCAGGTGGCATGAAAATTACTGGAAGAAACAACAATAATGCAAGGTGACACATGGTTATTGGCAGAAAGCAGCAATGGCTTGAAATCACTATTGAGGAAAGTCAAAGAAGAAAATGCAAAAGCAGGATTGAAGTTGAATACGTATTAAGAGGACAAAAACATGATCACAGATGGATTACATAACTGTACTGTTGAAAATGAACAAATCAAAATTGTTAAAGAATTTCAGTGCCTTGGTTCAAACAGTAATCCTAATGGAAACTGCAGTCAAGCAATCAGAAAACAGAAACTTGGAATGGCAGCTATGAACGAATTAGAAAGATCCTGATGTGTAAGGATGTTTCACTGGGGATTAAGGTGAAGATCATCTACTATGGTGTTCCTGACTACTATGTTCAGATCTCAAAGTTGAACAGAGAAAAATGCTGATAGCGGAGTGGGTGGGTGATTCTTTTGAAATGTGGTGTTGAAGGAAAGCTTTACATAGACTGCCAAAAAGACAAATAAGTGGATTTCAGATCAAATCAAGCCTGAACTCTCCATAGAAGCAAAAAAGACAAACTAAGATTTTGTGCTTTGGGCACATCAGGAGAATTCTTCACTAAAAAAAGGATAATGCTGGGAAAAGCGGAAGGCAGCAGCAAAAGAGGAAGGTTAAATATAAGATGCATTATCTCAATAAAGGACGCAGCAAGACCTGAGTGTGGCTGTAAAAAGAGGAACTCCTGGATGTCACTAATTCATAGGATCACTAAAACTCATAAATGACACGAGGTACATAATGAATAAGCAAGCTGTGTGCCTAAATATGCCAGCATTTGCCCTGCCGCTTGGTCTGCTGTGAGGATAGGCTGGTTCACTCCTTTCCGAAGTGCCACTGTGAACCAGCTCAGCCCCAGAGTATTCTTACTCACACCCATCTGGCTTTCTGTCAGGGGCTATTGTTTCTTAGGTGCGGGTAGGATCCCTCCATTTTGGTTTGATTCCAGAGTGTGTGATCACTTGAGATTGAACCAAAGTGGTTGGCTGGCTGTCCCTTGGGAGAAGCCTCTTGATGATCTTAAGGATCTTGCTTCTGGCTCTTCTTTGGAGGGCAGGGGAGACAAAGCTTTGCATTTCTTTCAAATTATTGCTAACCTATCAGAGATGCTTTCAAGGGGTTTTCTCCCAAAGGCCCTGTCAAAGCATGACCGATGTGCTGTGTTGGTTTGCAAAACTTAAAAAGAAATGCAAAACCTCCCTACATTCCTCTCCAAAGGAAGAGGCAAGGAAGATTTAAAGAGAAAGTTTTCAATTTTTCAAGATCGCTAACAGACTTCATCCTCCATGAATTGCCTCAGCCACTTAGCAATCTTGAGAAATGGGAAACTTTCCCTTTAAAGGGAAATAATCCTTGTTCATGCTAAACTGGGTCACTTGAGGTGTGGTGTGGTCAATCCTTGAATGTTGATGCAAGGATAGCTCCAAATGATATACTACACTTAAAAATGATCTTGTGTAGCACAATCCAGACTGAACGAGGCCAGGATAATTCGGCTGTCTAGTTACACCCTGTGTTGACTTACCAGAACCTATTGATTTAATTAGTCTTCTCTAGCTAAGACTAGCAATCGAATCTAACCCTAAATATGTAGGCCTAGATCTAATTGCTAGTCCCAATTACAGTTGACCCATTGAATCAATGGAATAAATCTTAAGTGTTGACTTACCATTTACCAGTGGATTCAGTGGGTTCATATTGGGTAGGACTGCCAGTTGGATTTAGGCCATGGCATTTAGTTATGTTTAGCAACACAGCAAAATATAAGGGTCTATGCCTAACGATGAGGCTGTTGTTGAAGTTGTAGTCATGCGAACACCAGAGCAGACTCCTTTGTATATAGTAGCTTCATTAGTTGCTACAAAAATAGCTGATTCTTTTTTATTTCAGTGTCATAAATGATTAAAATGACTGAGACCATGCAGCCCTGGTGGTGGTATAAATGGAACATGAAAATCAATGGCACTTCAATGCAATGGACCCAGTTCAGAGCTGAAAGTAAAGCAGTCATTTGCTAGGCGGCACTGTACTACGCCACTCTGCTCTGCTTTGCCTGCCGGCTGGCTGGCTGGCTGACTGAAAGAGCTCGTCTTATTAACAAGGATTCATCAGGGATGCTTTTAAATAATGTAGGAAGTATTTGTCTCCAGGGATGATCCTCAGCAAAAAATGTACTCTGCCTTTGTACTTCAAATATAGCCTTGATTTGATGTATGAGTTTCCACTGATAGCAGCTTGGATATTACAAACAACACATACAGCGTCTATCTTATACTCTCCCCTGAAACCTCTTTAGGGGGAAAAACACCTTTTAAGAACCAGATACATTTTAATCTGCATATTTGAATCATTTACATGCTACAAAATTTTAATTAGCACATTGCCAGCTTTGAGCTTACTGTTTGAGGAACAAAAACGGCGTGAAGCTCTTTTATGCAATTCAGATTCACAGTTTTCTCTCTTTCCCCACCAGACAAGGCTGGAGGTCATGTCTCCTCCAGATGTCTTGGCATGATTACTCTCACCCCCCACTTGCCAGCATAGCCAATGGTGATGGATGATAGGGGTTGGTATCCAACAATATTTGGAGGTCTCACAGTCTACATACAAATCCCCCTAGCTACAGACCTGAGAATTTTCAGCGAAGTTGTAAAGAAGCCTGCCTGCACAAAAGATGATTTAACCCTCAGATCTACCCTTGCTCTGAGATGGGGTAGGCCATGTGCAGTCTTCTAGATGTTTTTTGGACTATTATGCCTGTGATCCATCACTAGTGGCAGTAGGAGTTGTAGTTCAGTATCTGACGGGCCACAGGTGTCCATTTGTACTCTTAGTGGATGTCCCAAATCCACATACGTGCACTGCCTCATATGCTGCTGTAACACCAAGGCTGATCAGCCTCTCCAATATGGTGCTCTCCAGATACGCTGGACTACAGCTCCCCTCATGCCTTCAGCCAACTTTATCCCTGTTGGGCAAGAATGATGTGAGTTTCATTCCAACACAGCCAGAGTGCACCAAACTGGAAAAGTTAATACTAGACATTGCAAATACAATAGGAAGTCTGGTATTCATAATGATTACTTTGAACATTGTGCATAGTCCCAGCATCCCAATTCCAAGTAATTGGAATTGCCATTCTTTGTTCGTTTGGATTTCTGGTGACATCTTTGCCAACTAATTGCATTTCTACTATTTTTTCTCTCATCCTCACATCTTTTTCTTCTTCTTTCAGAAATGGATTATGATGTTTCTTTTCACACTGAGCACAATTAGGCAGCAAAAGCCTGCCCAGAGTGAACAGATGAAGTGCTACAGATGAACCACATAAGAAATGCTGTTGGCATGTTTCTGTTTCTATTCTATTCTATTCTATTCTGCAACACCCTGGCACAGCCATTCTGAGGCTTAAAGAATAAAACTTTTTTCTTCTTTCTATTTAGGCAGAGGCAGGTAAGTAACACTTAATTATTCAATCTCTGCAAAGCAGAACAATACTAAGAGGAATCTAGTAAGAATCCTGTTCTTTTACCTTTTGTGTAGTAGTTCTATTCAGCTGAATGAAATTTATTTCTCAGTAAGCATATGGATCTCATGCATAAGACTACAATACTAGACTAAGGCTAGCCACTTTTGGCTTTGCCAAAGGAAAGGTGTTACAGGATTACAAAAAGTTATGGTATTTTAAAATTGTACACTAGGGAACTCCAGTGTACTTTTCAGAACTATAGCAGAGATTTTTGAAGCCCTTCATGAAATGGCAGGTCTCTGAAGCCAAGGTAGTTAAAGTGGTATTAAACTGATGTAGCTGTATAGAGTGGATTCATTCCATGTATCTCCATACTGAGTGGGGGACTCTGGAAATAGTAAAAAGTAAAATTTCCAAGCTGTAGCAGTGCAGATAGCCTTATTCATTTCACATTCCATAGCATCTCCTGTCTGAGTTGCCTGCCTCATTCTGCCATACAGTAGAACCAGCCCTAATTCCAGGATCATGTCAATCTGAACTGTGTGTAGGTGAAAGGAAAAGACAAGAACACTTTGCTGGAGGAAGTGTATGTTTTCTGATGATTAAATTGGTCAACACGATCACCTAAAATTCTGGTCTTGTAGAGATGAAGAGTTAGAAAATATTCCACCCCTTTCTGCATTTCCTGGTCACTCTCTTTGCATTAAGCACTCTTCCAGTTCTATGTCAACCAGGTAATGTCCATAGGATTAGAGGGCATAGCCATTTGTACCATTTCCTTGAACTTTAAGGCCCTATTCTCAGCTGTTAGTATAAAAGCCAGAGCTATACCCCAAGTGTCTGAATAGGTTCCCCTTTTTTGCTTTAGGGACAGATTGCCAAAAGATTATAAATGGAAGGTCTTTTTTGGAACGTGTTATAATTAATCCTGAGATCTTCACCTTTTGAAGTCTATCCTTGTGGCTATAGATCATGACAACTGGTCATTGTCATTACAACACATTGTTCAATGCATCTGCGATCACCACTGCAGACTAATTATCCTCTGCTGGACTTCTGAAGTCCCTCTATCCCTGCCAAAAAGACGGAATTATAACTTTGTGATATAGTACCAGCACATGCTGAATTCCCTCAGTCCCTGCTTTTGCCAGCAACAGCAGCCAGTGGTTTCTGATAAGGGCAAGTTTAATTACAATGACATTGTTGTGAGCACTCCTAGATGTCGTGTCTCAGTAACAAAAAGAATTTACTTTCAGGATGGCCCTTTTGGCCACAGTCCTACAAGGTGATATGGCTGCTTTAAAAAAAAAAACTGATGAAATTTCATTGATGCATTCATTGATTCATTGATTCATTTATATTCCACCTATCTCATGGCAAGGCACTACTCTGGGTGGCTTACAATGAATAAATACTAGAATCCATTTGCAGAGTTTTGGGATGGCACAAAAGTAACTTCTCTTGAGTTGAGAATGTCAACATTTTTCCACACTGAAAGAGCTAGCAACCCTTTCAAGCCACAGTTCAGCCTCTTGGAAGTATCCCTATCCCAAGAAATAATAAACTCTTTTCAGTCATCATGTAAGCAGTTAGAGTAAGCACAAGAGGAGGGGGAGAATGCCAGCCACACTCTCTCCCTTAAATATTTCCAACACTCACCTTGCATAGAGAGTGGCTTTGTGAAGAGGAGAGGCTTCTTTGTGCATACAGATTTTCCATTGCATCTCAAACAAGGAAAAAATTTATTTGCAAGGAGAAGCTCTACAGATATGGGAAGGTCTCCTTTTCAGAAAGTTAGAAGTGATGATAGGGGTTAGGACTAGCATGCTTCCCCTCCTCACCTGTTTGTTCTTTTCTAACTCATTTTATAATGACTGAATAGGGCTAACATTCAACTCTATTTGGTATTCATCAAATTATAGTGTGTTTGGTTCTGGACACCACATTCGTCCTCTCCAGACATTCAGTTTGAGAAGGTTGTGTGAAAGTCTTCTGTCACAACTTGTTCTCTTCTCTTGATGCAGTTTTCCCAATATAAGTGCATGCACCCTTAATGCAGGAGAGAGATAGTGGCTTGAAGTACCCATGCTTGTTAGCATTAATGTCCAATTTCTCATCACACCTTACATTGAGGACAGTGTTTTCCACACTTGTGGACTGACCCTAAAACTTTGAGGTGTGGAGAAAAACAAAGTAAGTTATTAGGGATCTTATTGTCTTTTTATCTGCAGCATTTTAAACAGGGTTGTTTGGCTGTCAGCAACCCGTGGCTTATGTGCTCTTTAATACAACAGCTTGCTTTGTACTTCTGTTCACTTTTTTATTATTATTACATGGACCTAATTCATAAATCTTCCTACCAGGAGTGTGTGAAGCCTTGATTAATGAATGTATTAAGTGAGGCGTGTTATAAATCTAGCATATCATGACTATCTTAGTCTTTTGAGCGTTCATATCTCTCAGGGGTGTTAATTAGCTCTCTCTTGAGACACTGGCTTATTGTGAAGAAATTTGATGCAGGGCACCACAGTGTGGCAACAAGATGACTGCGGAGGCAAATCAATTCTGACAAGACATTGATCAAAGGCAGGGAAACACTTCTCTAAGGGGAAGAACACTGTGGTGGGTGTAGGAGCAGCCCATATTTAAGGTTTTTTTTAAACTGTCTAGTGGTAGTTTTTTTTTCTCCTTGCATCTTCACTGACATTTGAATCAGTGCGAAGATTGCCAAAAATTACAGCTCTCGGTTTTATGCCTCTGGAAAATAAACATAATGCCACAACATGTTTTCTCTCTACTTTTGCTATGGTAAATTCCACAAGAAATAGCATGGGAAGGTGCCACAAAAGTCATTTCTCTTGAGCTGATGTCAATATATTTGGAAGCAGAAATATCTATCAACCCCTTCTAGGCACAATTCAAGATGTTCCTCCCCCCCCCCCCCCCGCGAGCATTCAGTAGTTTAGTTCAGTCATTGAACTTGACACACCCTTTTAATGAACATTGGTACAAATTTGCCTGTTACCTGGCTCAGGATCTCTTCTCAAGAATTGTTTGTAGTTGCTCCTTTCATCCTGCAAACCACTTGGGGAAACAAATGGGATGGCAGAAATAGTCCCTTACTGATTGGCAGAGCAGCTATTTAATCCAGAAGATCCTGTTAACTACATCACAGACAGAACTTTCTGTGTGGTACAACCAGTAGTATAGTGGTAAATTTGAGCATGCCTGTGCTCATTATGTCAGTCCCCATAGCCAGCCTCATCATAAAGGAGAACTTAAAAAAAAAAAAGCACACACACATTCAATTGCCCATTGAAGACCAAACCACTCTTAAATATTTTGCATAACATCTGTAATAGCTTCCAACAATATTCTGTTCCTGGGAAACTCAATTGTACAAGCTACTGTGAGGATATGTGTGTGTGTTTTGTGCTGTTGAGTCAGAACTGACATATAGCGACCCTGTTAGGGCTTTCAAATTAAGTGAGATATTTAAGGAGTGGGTTTACCAGTTCCACACCCCCAGTGAGTTTTCATGGCCAAGTAGGGATTCAAACCCTGTTCTCCAGAGTCCTAGTCCATCACTCTATCCACTACACCACACTGGGAATCACTATGAGGATATAGCCTAGCTCAAAGGAAGCAAGGAAGAGAGGGTGGCTGAGAAATGATGTCATGATATCTGCTACTTAGGAGGTTCTGGGGCTTGCACCCTCCAGACCCTGCCTCTGCAACACCACTGGGTGGCCTTCATGAAGTTGCACTAATGCAACTATCAGGGGATGGCAGGGGGTGTCACTAAATAGTATTTTAATGTTGAGTAACTGCAGTGGCTCCAAGTTTGTCCTAATTTTGTAAACTGAAGTGGCTATTTACAGGGGCCTTGATGAACACATAGTTGGTATTTCTTGAAGATGTAATGTCAAGAGTAATAATGCATAACAGTGTACAAGGTATAGGTAATCTGTCTTTAAACATTGAATTAATGAACATCTGTCTATAAGCATACCGTTTATTTCTAGGAAATTGGTTCAAGAGTCATTTTATCATGGTGCTACTTTTAAAAGTACTAAGCAGCACCCACCATTTCAGTTGCTAACTGTAACTGTGTAGGGGCTTCTAAATATTTATATGTGTTTATTAGCTCATCTTTACAAACTAGGTTCTCTGAGATTAAAATGAGCAGCACAGATCATAACAAGTGGTCCCTCCTGCAGGGAACAGACACAGCTGAAATAGGAGTAATTTAAATATGCAATATGTTGTATGAGAACAACTCAGAATCACTTGGAAAAGATAAACATGGAGTTCTAAAGGAGGAAGGCAGCAGAAAAAATATGTAGCCCTATTTTGGCTTTCTTTTCACACAATTAACAATAGTAATGATGAGAGGGAGGCTTTGCTTTCTGGGCTAGACTTACTGGCAACCATTCCCCATCTTACATTCATGTGGGAAGGGATATCTGTTGAGCCTGCATATAGACTCCTCTTATGAAGTATGTATTAAAACTATACAATGATCACATTGTTTAAAGTAACGTAAAAATTATGTTGTTCTGTGCCATCAGTAGGGCTTTCAAGGTAAATGAGATATTTAAGGAGTGGGTTTACCAGTTCCACTGCCCCAGTGAGTTTCCGAGACCAAATGGGAATTTGAACCCTGGTCTACAGAGAAATAGTGTGTCACTCTATCCACTCTGAGTGCCCGCCCCCTCACAAAAAAACTTTCCTAAAAAAAAAAAAGGTGTGTTGCTTATATACCGCCCCATAGAGCTTAAAGCACTCTCTGGGTGGTTTGCAATTTAATTATGCAGGCTACACAATGCCACCCCCCTCAGTGAGCTGGGCACTCAATTTACCAACCTCGGAAGAATGGAAGGCTGAGTCAACCTTCAGCTGGTTACCTGGGATTGAACCTGGGTCGTGAGCAGAATTTTGGCTGCAGTACTGAATTTTAACCACTGCACCACGAGGCTCCTTCAGTTTTAAACATTTGTTAATATTAAAACCATGATTAAAAACAATTTAAAAAACATTCTAAAATCTTTTAAAAACCTCTAAATTTAACAAAATACAGCATTCCCCAGACCCCATTTATTGCTTAAAAGCCTGTCTGAAAAGGATAATCTTTGCCTGACAACAAAGGACAAGAGGGAGAGGGTCAACCTGGCTTCTCAGGGCAGGGCATTTTAAAGTCTGGGAGAAGCCATTAAAAGGACTCTCTCTTGTGTCCTCACCTAATGAGCTGGGGAAGGAGGTACAGCCAATCTCGTGTGTAGCAGAACCAGCCCTGCCACTTGATAGAGTGAGGCAGTTGCCACAAGTGTCATGTGCTAGAAGGAGGCAATGAGGTGTTAGAGGAAAGAGTCATGTGCTCATATACATCCAGGTGCAATGGACAATGCTGTTAATTAATTAAACATGTGCCATCAAGTTGATTTCAACTTATGGCAACCCACCCAGGGTTTTCTAGATATAACATATTCAGAAGCAGATTACCATTCCTTTTTTCTGGGGGCACTTTGGGACTATATAACAATTTTATGGGGTGGTATAGATCTTGAATTAAGAAATAAATAAAATTGCCCCAGGTTACATAGGCTGGCTCTTCTCCTGGGAAGCATAGTGGGGACTTAAACTCCTCTCTAAGTAGGGACATAACAGGGCTGCTAATACTTCTTTGGAACACCTAGTCTCATGTTAATTCAATTCTTTTAAAAAAAACAAACCCTTCAGTTTATGAATGTGGGACATTGTGTTTCTCTACTCATGATTCAAAAAGACAGGAAATTGCCAGATATTGATATTGTCTGGGAATTGTTGTGAGGAAGCTTTATTTACCTGAAAGGAATAAACTGAAAGTTACAATTTAGCTTGCACTAAGCAACAGGATTTCAGCTAGAGATTTCCAAAGTGAATGATGCCAATTGATGTTCTCTAGGTCCAGGCCATAAGGTGCTCAGGTATTATGTCTATAAATTCAGAAGTTGTCCTTTCCTTGCCTTTCCTTTCCTTTCAGCTGCCAGGAGAAACCCCCCATTGGCTTCTAAGAAGGGCTTGAGTGAACTTTAAAAAGTAATGGGCAGGTTCTCTTTGATTCCTTTTTCAAAGGGCAAGGCAGGGAGCCTGCTCTGATGATACAATATGTATAAGAACATGATGATACAATATGTCAACACACACTGACTTCCGCAGTGTCTGTGTCCAGATCACTCAGGTAAGGGGAGCTCTACAGTAAGGTTCTCTATAACACTTTTCTCTAACCACGTGCTTTACACGTGGCCATGCTGGCTGAGCATAATGAGTTTCACCCAATATAGAAGGCAACATATAGAAGGCAACAATTTTAGGAAGGCTTGCCTATTACCTTTTGTATGTGCCATCAAATTGATTCTGACCTACAATTACCCTAATAGGATTTCCAAAGTATGTGGGATATTTAAAGAGTTGTTTTGCCAGTTTGGTGCTCCAGTGAGTTTACATGGATAAGTGGGGATTTGATCCCAGGTCTCCTGAATCCTAGTTCAGCACTTGATACACTACCCCACACTCACTTTCCTATTACATCAGCCTACCTAATAAAGAGAGAAATCTCCCATTCTCATATTCTGTCGGCATTTATAGCAAAAAATCTAGATCATGATTTATTTATTTATTTTATTTATTAAATTTATACCCCACCCATCTAGTCAACTGACTACTCTGGGCGGCTAGATTTCCTAGAGAATGATTTTTAGAGGCAATGAGGTAAGCAGATTCTCTCTCTCTAACAGACAGGAGAGTGTGGGGAAGCAAAAGAATCCAGCGCCCCCATTAACAATAGGTGGTTATTTACATGTTTATAGTTTATATTTGTGCTAAGCCACGCTCTGAACCAATCTTTCACATCCTGCCCCCCAATAGAAGAATAAACAAACTTGATTGCATTGGATGGTTGTTGTAAGTGATCCTCTCAGGGTAGGCCTCCTCCCTCCCCCAAATCGTGATGTAAGGATAATAATATTGGATGTAATATTTGTCCCCTTCTATTGTAAGAAATATTTGTGAGGCAATTTGTAATTTTTAAAAACCTTCGAAATAAAGTAATAAATCACATTTCCCTACCTCACTCCAAGAAGACCTGAGCTTTTAAAAACCTGGACTTCACTTTTGTCCTGCATACTAGTGAGGGTAGAATAAGACAATGTTGTGAAATCATTTCAGATATAAGGCTCAGTCAGGATTTCTACACTACCATTGTCATAGTTACCAGTATAATGAAAGACAGTCAAAGCTTGAAAAACAACTAGGAAATCCACTCCACAGACAAAATAAATAAACATACACAAATAAAAACCCTGTCAGCGTAACACTCTCTTATGTGTATGGTCAGAACTAACAATAGCCGGTTGTGTCTCTCACCTCCTCCTCCTCTTCCTTTCACTATAGAATTACAAATGGCTGAGAATTATAGTAATTAGAGGCAGTTTCTGGGGGACCTATACAAATGCAAATGCAGGCTATGGTCAGATTATGTTTTTTTTAATGTTTCAGAGCCCAGCTCTCTGAAAGTCTCATTATTGCAATAGGTTTCTTCCCAACATTTGGGGATGTGTGTCTGGGTCAGCCAAAGACATTTTGCTGTTGGAGATGGATCAACCTTAGTCCTCTCTGCTGCCCCATCAAAGAGTAGAGAACCCAAATCTTTTTTTTTAATTGGCATTTCAGATAGAAAGTTTCACAGGCTTGCCCTTGGAGTAAAACAAAAACAAACAAACAATACTGAAATAATAAGGTAAGACTGAAATTCTATACTCACTGTATCCGGCAACAGTGGTGGCTGGTGATAGTTTCAGAGATGCTGTGAATTCATTTCAGGTTTAGTCTGCCTTTTATAGGAGCTGTTTAAGGTGCTGAACCCATTTAGATTTAGGACCTTGGGTAACTCCTGTAAGGTCCAGACTAAAACCCACAGTGGATTCACAGCATCTTGGAAATGGGATTCATAGATCTCCACTGCCTTAGAATTGGCCCCATTGAATTCTTTGAAACCTACATCAGAGTAAATCTTAATGCTTGTACTGCAGATAACTGAAGATTTGCTGCCATTTCATGACACCCTAAACCAGCTCTTCACTGTTCACTTCCAATTTTAGATGAAAACTAGCTAAAAATCACATATTAATCTTGTTAGTCTTTCAAAAAATATGCATCAGCTGTGCTTCAGATATGAACATATTTATTCTGGAGTCATTGTCCCCAAGTACAATAAGACTTCTACCAAATTATGTAAGCCTAGGAGTATGGCCTTTGTCTTCTTTAAAGGACTACTTTGTTCAGGCCTGACAGACATAGATCCACCACAAGACTGAGTGACTGACTTGAACATTCAGTGCAAATAACCTTCAGTCAAGGTCTATTCTGCTTTGTACCAAGGTGACACGCCCTGTTTTGGGCAGCCTCATGGAAGATAAACTAGGCATTCATGTTGGAATGGAGCAAGAAGGCTTATTAAAACTTCCCGTTGGGCAAAGTAAGACATCAGAGTGGATGCAATTGTTCGGCAGGCTCAGCTACCTTAGGCAGCAGGTATGGAATAGCAACCTGTTGGTTATTTAATGTAACTAGAATCCTTCAGTCCTGCCTGTTAAACTTTAAAAATCTTACCTGCAGGTTCTAGAAGTTCAAGAATTTTCTTCAGGAACACTAAACAAAATCAGAACTCAACCTTTTTTATGACAGCAAGTAGCCCTTCACATTTGGAATATATTAGTGCCACAGAAGTTTCCAGTTTTCACATTTTAAAAAATATTTTTGATGTATTTGCAATTAGAACAAACAATTCTTTATAATGACCCAACCAATAATATTTCAGAAGGTGAGACAGGCTTTGACCTTCATATAAACAGGTAGGTTTCCATGCTGAAAATACGTGAAGAATATAGCACATTGTTGAAAATATTGCTTGACAGATTTTATATTGTCCACAGCTTTTATAATAACCGGATGGAAATGGTGATTACTAGAGTGGATACAGAAGATTTTTTAAAGGCATCTGTTGAATCTGGCCTTGCAATTCTGCTTTTCACCCATTTATTACACTTGTTACACATAACATCAACTTAACAACTGGATCCAGATTATTTTCTTGAAATACCTTCAATGTCATCTTGTAAAAGGAGAAGCATTAAAACTGTTGCAGTTATCACTATGCATAAGATAGATTCATAAACCTTGCCATGTTTCATGGGCCTGTGAGAGGGGAAATGATGGACCAGAGCTCAGGCAAACCTCCACATCTTTCACATTCCCCTTGGATGCTGCCCTTAGGGGAGGAATGACTGCTTGACAACCAGTTGAGAGAGATCTACTGTCTGCACAGGCGGAATCCTACTCTCAGAAGGCTGAGGTCCCAAGTATCAAAATAGCAGGAGTCCCATCCATGTCAGAGACAGAGGTGGAGTCAGGGACAAGAAAGTTGACCAGTGACCAGGGCAGAGAGGGGAGGGAAGGGAAGATCCCAGCCAGGGGAGGAGGGAGAAGAAGTGGAGAGAAAGGCAGGAGTGATGCTGAAGACTGGTCCATCAACCCCTGGCATCCTGGGGTCCCCTCTTATTTCACTCACACAGCTTTTGATCCACCTTATCCTGCTACAGAGCTGTAAATGTACAGCAAGACCCATGGGCATGGGGTGTTGGCGCTCCTTGGGGAAGAACCTGCTGTTAGTCCCCCTGTAAAATCACCACCAATGAACACCCAGCAGTGGCACTGGCAGAGGCAGCCACTGGCAGAGGCAGCTCCACCAGTTGGAGAAGAGCCCTGAGCCCAGGAAGCCGAGAAGGAGGACTCTGGAAGAGCTGCACCATAAAGGTACCTGCCTGTGGACTGTTCTCTAACAATAAACAGTGATGGGAACTAACCTGGCTGGACATAAGGGTATGTCGGACGTCTTTGGACTAAGGGGGCGGGCAGTGATCTGGAGGGCTGTTGGAGATCACTTGTATACTACAACTAATGAATAAAGTTTGGTGTTCAAGCAGCCTACTGATGACTGATGTGTTCTTATGATGATGTCCATGGGGTTCTTTGATGCCCTCTGCCCATGGAAGTGCTGGGGACCCACACAATACCATATTCCTAAAGCAACATTTTCACAATTGTTTTTATTGCTAGTACAATTTTCTAAGATCATATACCAGGAGACTGGTATATTGAAAGACTGAAAAATTTCCTGGAATGTACTAATTTCTGCCAGTTTTTCATCTTTTTAAGAGAGTGTATTCAAATAAATTTCTAAATAGGCCATGCTTCCCCCCGCCCCCTTTTTCAGTGTAATATGTTTTCCCACATAGCTAGAACATTTCTAGCTAAACCCTAAATAACATCAACAAAAGATTTTAAATAATTTTTATTGCCTGAAATGGATAAGGATATTTCAACTGAGAAGTGAGTTTCTTTTTTGTGACACATGAAAGATCACCAGGGTCAGGACCCTCTAGTCTAATTCTAGCCCCAAATACAAATATTCAGTACTTTAAGATTCATTATTATACAGGCTGGTGGTTCCCCTCCCCCCCTGCTTCTTAAAGAATCACATCACGGTGACCCAGGGGCTCTTCCAAAGGAGACTTGTTGTGAACTCAACCCTTCTTGTTTCTTTGTATTTTTCCAAGGGTGCTATTCTTAACCTACTCTTGTTTTTAAAATAGGTTGTCACTCTTCAAATGCAGATTGTCATTGTCTGTCATGGCACCAAGTGAAAAAGTTGTTTTAGACGCTGTCTAGATGGGCGGGATACAAATTTAATAAATAAATAAATAAATAAATTTTAAATAAAGAAAAAGAAAAAAATTAGAGGGGGCCCTGAAGCACATCTGTAGGGGATATTCCTGTGTGCCTCCCTCTCGACTACAGTGCTATTTCTATCTCATGTTCCATAATCACACATCACTAGGTTTGGCTCCTCCTTGATGTGAGTGGGTGAAGGGAGGGCTCCCTTCACTCCTGTACCTCAGAAATGCCCAACAAAATGTCTTGGGCCAGTCTTCTCCATAGATCATGTGTCTGGCATATTTTCAATGACACACACCAGCAGGGTTGACCTGGAAAAAGAAAGAGCTACTGCTCTGCCATGACACATCATTATATGAAGTCTAGTTATAAAGAAATATGGCTTACATGCCACCACTTGGACTCTGTTGTGCAATCAATATAGAATTTAGAAAATTTATTTATATTCATTTATTCAATTTGTATCCCGCTCCCATTAGTGTCACAGCACTACTCTGGGCAGGTTACAATCACATAAAATAGAAAACACAAATTAAAACAGAAATATTAAAACTGATAACAAAAACCCTAAAAAAAAAAGAGAGGGGGGGGGGGAGAGAGAGAAATTTCCTTTTTTTGGATAATGGTTCTCAGAATCCCACAACTGGTATGACCAATGGCCACACTGCCAGGGAGGTTCTGGGTGCTGTAGTTCAGGAAAGCTGCTTTTTCAAGTGGTGAGCCCACCTTCACATGTCATACACCATCACCATAGATTTCCATGTTTATGTGTAGGGGAAATGCAGAAAGCATAAATGCGCAAAAGACACACGGAAATGATCTGCAGGAAGATTTTATGCTTCTTCCTCTAAGGAAGTGCTTATTGGAGGGTTTTCAGATAGTAAAAGCCATTCTCCCTCAACTCTGCTCTAGCCTGGAATATACAAGCATTCTTGTACAAACCAGCTGCTGCAAGGCAAACAAAAGGGTTGTAACATTTATTTTAAAGCTTGAGGAACCTCTTGGGATAAACAGTCTAAATTAAAGATCAAAACCATGGCATGTATGCCAGCAGCATCCCCCTCACTGGCGGATAAGCTTTTCCCTGAGACGTACAGATGCCTTGCTCTTGGATTCTAAGCACCCTTCCTTCCGTCTGGCTGTCTCTATGTCCCGTGCAGGAAAGATTAAGCCAGCACCCTAACTCTGTCCTCTGTCTCTCAGCTGAATGCCCCTTGACACCTTCAAATGTGATTTCCTTGCCGTGTGGGTTCACCTGGTAAAGTGTTTCTGAATGTCCCAGTTTCTGTTTTTAGGGCCTCATGGGAGAATGTTAAATCCAGGCCACTCCTGGATGTATTTAAAGTGATTGTAATTCACATGGATTGGGCCTTAGTTATAAGCTGAATTACATTCTGATTTAGCAGCAGGGATTAAGTCTCTGCATTTTAACTTATTAACCCAGCCCCAAGTTAGAAGAATTCTCTTATCGCAGCACTAAGCTGCAGCGCAGGAGACGGCAGAGGCGATGCCCAGGGAGGAATGGGGTCGATCAGGTTTCTGCACTCAGCCACAGCTGACAGTAGTGGTAGATTTCTCTGCTAACAGGTAGCAAATGCAAGAGCTGGAAATTGCCATTCCTCTGTATTCTTATAGGGTGTAGGATTTTCGCAATTACAAACAGTGCAGCCTAGTTTTGGAACTAGATCTGAGTTCACAAAAACCCTGCTAACTAGGTGACCACTTCCTCTCAGTCTTCATATACTATGATCAGTACACAGCATCTTCTTGTCCTATTACATCATCAGTTCTAAGAGCTTAGAAAAGTTACTTTTTTCAGACAACTCCCAGAATTACCCAGGTAACATGACCAACCTGCAATGAGAAACCATTCTGAGTTATGGCCCAGAAAAATAATTTTTCCAGTCTCTGGTTGTGTGTTATTTTCAATGTTCTCTAAGTGCCTCATTTTACAATTGGTAAAATGTATATTTTTTGCCAATATGCTTAGGCTAAGTTGTGTTATTACAGGCAAGATACATCCTTCAGTAAAGCAGCTAGCACTGGCATAACAAAAAACAAAAAAACAAAACAAAACCAGAATTTATGTGATGTAGTGGTTAGCATGGTGACCTGTGATTGACAGCAGGCTCAAATTCACACTCAGCTATAAACCTAATTGGGGGTGTGTGGACTAGATAAAACAGTGATATCATATCTAGAAGCAGTGTTCTCTTATGTAGCAAAAGATGTCTGTCTGTAGAAGCTTGTTAAAAGCAGAAGCATGATTATCATTGGAATGTAAACATAAGCTTCCTTTGCAGGTCTAATTGCTGAAATACACATGACAAAGAAGATAATGTCCCTGGAATTTAAAAATGCAAGAGCAAGAAATACAATTTCCACAAACATTTGTTTTTCCCAGGTTACCTTGGGCTAGTCACCATGTCTCAACCTACTCCAACTCACAGTTTCATTGTGATGATAGAATAGGGTGGTAGTGTACGCCACTCTAAAATCTTTGAGGGAAGGGTAAAATAATAAAAGATAAAACAATACCTATGCAACTTACCTCTGAGTGGTATAGCAGCATGGAAATAACTAGAGGTGATGACAACCAGGGTAGGCACAACCATGTGGCCAGTAAGGCATGTGCTGATGGGGTGTCACCTCCACATCTTTCTTCTCTGTGTCTATGTGCTTGCACACAAACATGCGGCAACATGAGAAGCTGTCACTCCGTCCACTGTAGAAAAAAGAGATGGTTCCCCTATTTCCTGCTGTGGTACCAGTGCCAGATTCCAAAAGATCTCCTGTATGGAGAATTAGTGCAGGGAAAGTGCCCCAGAGGGAGACCGCAGCTGCGATACAAGGATATCTGCAAGCGGGATCTGAAGGCCTTAGGAATTGACCTCAACAAATGGGAAACCTTGACATCTGAGCGTTCAGCCTGGAGGCAGGCGGTGCAGCATGGCCTCGCCCAATTTGAAGAGACCCTTGTCCAGCAGGCTGAGGCAAAGAGGCAGTCCCGAAACCAGCAAAATCAGGGAGCTGGACAGGGGACAGATTGTATTTGTCTTCAGTGTGGAAGGGATTGTCACTCTCGAATTGGCCTTTTCAGCCACACTAGACGCTGTTCCAAGACCTCTATTCAGAGCATGTTACCATAGTCTCTCAAGATTGAAGGATGCCTACACACCAGAACCAGTGGCAACAGTCTCCGCCAATGTAAGAGTGAAGGAGGAGAAGGGAAAGGCACCACTACCAGCCCTCCTGCTGCCCTGAACAAAGGGAGAGGAAGAGACAGTGATAGCGAGTGATGCTGATGGCAGCTACCTGTTGAATGTACTTATACTGTGCTTCACTCACGCCTGCTGCCAAAAGACAGGGAGAAAGTGCCCAAAGGCCTGCCAAAGGCCTATACAAAGCCTACATCAGCCAGCAAGGTAGTGCAGCTAGAGCTTATAGGGTCAAGTAGCAGGGACTATGATGCTAATCTGCCACCCCCATCGGACCTTCCTTTTCCCTTTGAGCTTAGCTGCAGTCTCCTTAGCATCTGGGAGAGAAATGGATTCTCCTAAGAATGGCATATTATTGCAAGTTATTTCTGTTGTAATGAAAATATTTGAGTGTGTTTGTATATACATGGGCAGTTGAGATCCACTGGATTTTCAAAAGAAATGCTCCTTTGTTGACATGGATTGGTCCAGCTCAACACCTGCACTTCCACTTTGACCAGTACACTACTGGAGCCAGCAATTTCTTCAGGCAATGTCTCACTCATTGGAACTGGTGGGTTGTGATATCTTCCTTCCTTCTTCAAGTGGTAGGTGAACTTGGGAGACCCCTGATGATAACAGATATGATGGTAATGTGTCAACAGGGCCTGAAAAACAGACATCGAGGCTCAAACTACTAGAAGCAGAGAAATCTTCAACCACATTTGCACAAGCAACTACATACTTACAGGTGGTGATAGAAATTGAGACAGTTAGTTTGGGTTTCCTGGTGTTTTCTTTCTCCTTGTGTCTGCTCTGTTGCTCCCCTGATTGTAGACTGGGAAATCACAAGTTTGACAGCATATCTGCCTTCCCCTCCTTCTCTTTAGTAGTCTTTGCTTTAGGCATAGCCAGGGGGGCAAAACTGTCTGTAAAACTTGCAATTTTCTTAGTAAATAATTTTTTCTCATTTAAAATGGCCTTTAATACTGATTTTAAGCAGCCAACTTGCATACAACACAAATGAGGCTGATGCATATAGATTGGTAAAGGTTAGATGGTTAGTGATTGCTGTTTTCCTAACACAGGAGAAAATATATGGACTGTACGTAATTAGAAAGACTGTCTGGTGGGGGAGAGACTGTCTGTTTTCACCCCTCTCTTCCTAATACTCCAAACAACCTGACAAGTTGACTGTTATTACAGTACAGTTGATTTAAGGTCAAAGTTGGCCTATGAAGCAGGGAAAAGACTGAATACTTAGCTTATGCTTCCTTGGATAACTGTACACAGATCATTAGTTTCTCCCATATGAATTAAAGGGCATTCACTTATTTTTTTTCTGCCTGGCTTTATCTTTTAAGTCTTGAGGAATGGTGATCTCCACATGCTCCGAGACATTCTTTATTCCTTACCAAGACAAGGTAGCAGCCCTGCCCTTCAAAAGTTCATTCTGACCTCTGCTTCCTTTTAAGGGTTGCGACTACATGGTCAAATGCTGCAGGATTTGCTCCACTCATAACATGGGTACATTTGACGTATTTTTTACTAACCACATGATGCAAAGGCTGGTTCAAATCGGTCCAGCTCCTTTCGCTTCAAAAGTGTTTGTTTTAATATGCTGCTGGGGGGGGGGGGGAGCTTTTACTTTTTCAACCCTGAATGATTTGAATGGACTTTTCCCTGTGTGGTTAGTTGTGATATGTTTTTGTAAAGACAGGGGACATGTCTGTAGGTGGCATTTTGGTGACATAGGCAATTGGGGTGTGATGTTCAAGCCAGGAGAACATACTCCTGCATTCTTTCCTCTCCCCCAATTGTCCCCCGGATTTTTTAATTTTTAAAATATTTCTTACATATACGAAATTAGCACTAGATCACCTTATTGCTGGGTAATTGCTATTATTCTTTCCCATATTTACGCCCCCATCAGATCCCCTTCAGATTGGCAAAGGCAGGACCACAGGAAGGATCAGCAGAGGTGGGACCCAAGGAAGGAAGGAAAGAAGGAGGCTAGAATGCGGATCACATTGCAACCAGCATGAACGGTGAACTCCCAAATCAATCTGCAGGCCCTGTGTGAGCACTGATTGCGATTTCAAGCGTAATACAGGCTGTAAATCAAATCCAGTGTAGACACACCCTGAGTTGCAGCAAGGAGACTATTTCCTTTTGCTTTGGCAATTTTGCTTTACCTTTGCTAAAATCATGGCACCAGGCTAGCCTGCAGGCATTATAGAAAACAGGGCTGCCTCTCTAGAACCTTTCAGTAGCAAGCCATTCTCTCAGAGAAGCTTTTGCTGTATTGTCAGGCAGGCAGGCAGGCTCGGTGCCGAGGGATTCTTGGGAGCACCAATATGCTCTTGCTCTTTTATTTATTTCATGTGGTTCCAATTCAACAGCACCACAAATGAGCTTTTAACCTACTGGCATCCTTTTGCTGGAATCTGACAGCTCATTGAACGAAGCATTGCCACGACTCTGGGGAGGAAGAAAAAAAATCACCATTGTTAATATTTCATAAAAAGAGGTTTGTGTAACTGTCATGTCCTTTCTCATGTTTCTTTCCTTATGTTGATGCCTGCCACAAGAGCTGTGTGTTTCCTTTTCAGAAGACTGTTTCCTTTTCAGTCTCTTGTAGTCTCTAGTTTAAGGACTTCCAGTTTCTGATACCTTTATAATAAGAAAGAAAAAAGCTGTTTTTTTAAAAAAAGAAATGTCTTATGTGGTTTATGTTTTTACAAACATAAGCTAGCTTTTCACCCCATAGAGGTCTTCATCACGCTGGGCACCATAGAGCTGTGGATGGTTTAGAAAAAACATAACGTCTCCAAAAATTTTGGCCAGATGCGTGTGCCAGATTTCTTTGTTAATAATTCCTTTGTTTAAGAAAGACTCCTACTCATATGTGCACATCTGCACCTCAGTGTTGGTATGATAATGCCTGGGATGGGTATCTCTATATTGAGTCAGACCACTGGTGCAGCTAGGGCTGTGTTGTTGACACTGACTGTCGGTGGCTCTCCAGGACTGGAGGCAAGAATATTTTCCAACCTATACTAGAGATTGCAGGGATTAAAACTGAGACTTTCTGCATACAAAGTACACGCTCCAGCACTGAGAGTCAAGCTCTCCTTTAAAAGGCTTCTGCAGTTTTGAGTAGCCATTTTTGGTTTCTGTTACCCCCCTCTTGCTGCTACTGACAAGCTGCTGAGCAATGGCAGCAATACTACCAGAAAAAAGGGGGGGGGGGACAAACTCAATTCTTCCTTCCTTCTTTGCCTTTTAGAAAGGAAGTGAATACCCTATCTTGTACATTTGTAGGACTCTATGGTGCAGGAGTGCACTCCTGTATCCTTTGTCACAAAACAGGCTGGAACAGTTGCTGTGGAATTTGTGCTGGTGGCAAAATTGTCAGCTATTGGCAAATTATGGTGGCAGCAATGTGACCCCCTGAATTTAGAGAGGTCCCAGGTGGAGCACAAAGTGGAGTACAAAAGAAAAATAACAGTACAAAACACAAAGAGGGAAATCAGCCATTGACAAATTGCATACAAATGGAATTCTAATATTTAAAAATAGATACATGGCCGAAAATTATGTTATTGGAATATATTTTGAATGTTATTATTCCAAATGTTAGTAAATATAGCTTTTTAAAAAATTTCAGTTTGATTTCTAAAACACCTTGACAATTTGCTGGACAAACCAATTCCTTAGGTTTTTTTTTTTAATTAAGAAAAAGCACCATTCCAAAATAGAAGTAGAAAGAGAGCTATTACACAATAAAAGAAAAAGAGCCACTATACAATAAAAGTTCAAGAGCGGGGATACCTTTATTACGTAGACCACTAAAATCAAATATTCAGTGTGAGCTTTTGTGATTTAAAGAAAAATCACTCCTTCAGGCATGCATCAAAATCTTGTGGAGAGTGTAGAACAAGTATAAATGGATGTCCCAAAATTTCACTCTCTTATTGGGAGAGGAGTTAGGGATTGGCCAGGTTTGTACAACACCCCTGCAGGATCTTATTTTGGCTAAAACATGTAGGTGCACACCTCAGACTGTTGTTTTGTTTGGTTTTTTTTTACTGGAAAACTGGTCTGGCCAAGGACAAGTATAGGTTAAACACAGTGGCTGAGAAGAAACAGCCTCTGGTCCAAAGTGAGCCAAGTCCCCAAGAGGAAATGGCAGCAATATAGGTCTAAGTGACTCCCATCAAAATTATTTAGAAGTTATGAATACCCCAGCCAAAGAGTCCTTGCACAGGATAGCCCTTCTGGAGAGAGGAAATATAGATTGGATCTCCTTCTTTTGTTTTTGCACTATAGAGGGATTGTCTTGGAGAACAAACACCCTAAAAGGGTCTGCATTTTCATAAACAGACTCTGCCCATCTTCTTGTTGTTTAATCAAATGGCCCATTTTATTTCCATTGTTTCTGGGTTAGCCAGGTGAGCAAGGTTAAGATCAGGGCAGAACAGGTGAAGTGGATACATGACTAACAAGAGGCCAGATCTCTTTAGTCAGGCTGGTCAGAAACCAAATACGGTGGTGCCTCGACTTACGAACTTAATCCGTTCCAGAAGATGGTCATAACTCGAAACGGTCATATGTCGAAGCACCATTTCCCATAGGAATGCACTGAAATGCGATTAATCCATTCCGGCCGTTTTTTGGTCATATCTCAAGACGCCAGTCACAAGTCGAAGCATTCGTTCCCATAGGAACTAATGGAAAGGTGGTTAATCCGTCCACTACCACTAGGGGGAGAATTTTTTTTTAAAAGCTAAGATGACTTAGGTTAAAAAAAGGGCAGGAAAGGAGGGAGGGAACAATGGGGAAAAGAGGAAAGAAAGAAGGTCATCACTGGGGCACACAGACCCCTCAGACAAAGGTTTGTGCTTTTAAGCACAAAAAGAGAGAGGATAGAGAGAGAGAAAAGACAATGGGGGGGGGGAGAGACTTTGGAGTCTAAAACACTTTTTAAACCCACACATTTTAAATCAACACCTTTTAAACCAAACACCTTTTAAAACAAAAGAGAGGTCACAGTACACAAACCCTAGGAGCCACAGAATTAAAAAAAACACATTCTAGCAGGGACTAAAAATGCTACAACTACACACCGCAAGACCCATCAGATCACAGGGGGTTTTCTAGTATCAATGCTAAATCATCAGAATATGCTTGTAGCTTATATTCTTCTCCCCTGATTCTGAGGCCTCTAATTCCATTATTTCCTCTCATTTGTCTATTCAGAGTTTCTAAGGTTAAAATAAATAGCAATGGAGATAGAGGACATCCTGCCGTCCCCTCCAATTTAGCATTTCGCCAGAGAATCCTGTTAGCCTATGCTACTCTCCTGTATTTCTAGTTTCTGCTCTCGGACCTTTGCTAGCCTGTTCTCTATTGGGATCCTTGCCCAAGAATTCCCTTGCATTGTTTCAGCTGGAGTTCCAACACTCTCCAGTTTCAAGGCAGTCTAAGAAGACTAAGGAGAGGTAATTGTTGTCCCTTCTAATCTATCTTCTGGAAGTATTTTCCAGACACTTTGGTGTCTCCCCAATCTACACCCTTGCCTTTCCTCCACCCCACCCCCCCTCTGTGATTTAAGGAAAGATTTTCCTTTCTTCTTATCCTTTTTATCACCTCAACAAATAGTCTGCTCAGGGACTGCAGAAATTTGTAGAGCAGCCTGAATCTCAGAACCCTCTCAACCATGCAAGTTTGCTTCTTTTGGGTCTATATTTCTCCATATTGGTTATATATTTTATTGTTAAATGTATGCTTTATTTTAATGTTTAATATTTATGTTCAGCAAAATCGAACTGTTGCCAGCTTTTGGGGTAGACTAATTCTCTGTTGCCTTGCCTCTCTGCTTTTTTTGGGGCTGGAGCAGTTTTAAAAGGCTCTTAAAGGCTTTTGGATTGATTCTGATTTGTTTTGTCTTTGTTTTTCCAGTAGTTTTTATGGGTTTTTGAGGGATTTTTCAGACTAGTGCCGGAAACCACGAAGGCAGAAAAACAAAACAAAATTACCTGAATGACATCGTCACTTCCATGTTAAATGAAAAGACTAGTGTCTGAAAAATTTGAAAACAACTACCGGAAAGAACCTGAAATGTAACAAATATGATTTTTTTTTTTGCCATGCACATTACTAGAAGCAGTACAGAGTCAGGCAGCAAATAACAAGCTCAATGATATTTTAATGAAAAGTCAGAACATGTTGCTGAGAACTGATAGTAGTGGGACAAGAGAAATGGGTGAGTGGGAGAATAAGGAACACATTCTTTCAAATGCTTCTTCCCACACATGTACCATTAGTTGCAAGTGGCAGGGAGACAAAATGTTTATCATCAAAAGCTTGCACCATAATAAATATATTAGTCTTTACAGCACCACAGTTTTTTGTTGTTTTTGCTATAACATGCATAAGGTGCTTTGAAAAAAATTTTTTTGGGTGTAATTATCTTACCCCATTCTCAGCATTTTACAGAGTTCTGACTCGTGGACCACAATTGTGGGGCACCTCCCCCCAACACTTTGGGAGGAGGCACACCCTGGCTCCAATCACAGACAATGTTGTCTTCCACTGCTATCCTACTCCTTCTTTCATCTTTTTTCTTCCCACTAAGAAAGACAGAATAGTTGGATGATGTATTTTTGGACTGGTAGCACTGGAGCAGAGGTTCTTAACCTTTTTAGTGGTTGCACCCCATTGAATCTCAAAATACATTCTCGCACTCCCTTGAAAAATGTGTTCCAATTTATTTGTTAGAAAATTACATTTATTGCAAAACAATTTATTTACTGAAAAACAGATACTCATATATGTATTGACATAAAATTAAAATAATGTCTCCATTTTTAGTGGCTAATTTGTTGTTGTTTATTAATAATAATATTTTGGAAGCAGGATTTTTCAAAAGAGGTACATGTATGTCATCACTTGCATTTCAGCAATTTCTGGTTTTTGTTTTTATATGCAAAAGTGATGAAAATCCCATTTCACACAGATAGGTGGTAGCAAATGGTAGAAGTGTCTGCAATGCTGCCTTCTCCAGTTGTGGATATGGGTCTAACTGAGCACACCAGAATTGTCCTAAGTCTAATTTTTCAAATTCCATTTGAATACGGGTATTAGCCTGTATTTCGTTAGAATTGTCTTTTATTAAATTATTGTCATCTATAGAATTAAGGTAAAAAAGAAATGGATCCAGAATCCATCTCTACTCTTTGCCAATATCTCCCATGGAAAAATATCCATGAAAAGATGCACTCAATTGCTGCAAATGTATTACAAGTTCAGGTAAAAATGTGATTTTCTCATTTTCCAGAACGATTTCATCAAGCAAGGGAAAGTTTGCAAAATTACCATTTTCAGCTTGACATATCCAAATTTTTAGTTTTTCAATACAAGCAGATAATTTTTCAGTAGCTCTTATTATGTTCTTACCATATCCTTGCACTGATATATTTAATTCATTCAGGTAAGTGAATATATCTGCAAAGTAGGCCAGTTGAAGTACTGCATTTCTTCTTACAAAGTCTTTAACTAAATTATAATTCTGGTTAGTAAGAAACTGAATAATTTCCTTACATATTTCAAAAACCCTGCTTACCATACATCCCTTGGAGAGCCACCTTATATCAGTGTGATAAAGAAGCACAGTATGGTCAGCACCGATTTCTTCTTAAAAAGTATAAAAGGTACAATGATTAAGCGCCCATCTTTGGATATAATTTACTACATTTACTGCAATAGCTAAGTGTTTTAACTTCTCTGGCAAAGTTTTTGATGCAAGTACATGGCGGTGCAACATGCAATGTATTATGGTAACGTGGTACTTATTTCTTCATATATGCAAAAAAATCTGGAATTTTTGCCTAACATCACAGGAGCATAATCAGTGCAAATTGAGCCTACCACATCCATTGGTATTTGACGTTTCAAAAAAAAAAAAAAAAGTCTTTAATGAGATCGAAAACATCAATGCCTTTTGCCGTCAACTCTAGTTGCTCCCAAAATAAAAATTATTCCAAAATTTCCTTTTCCTTTATATATCGCACAAATACTAATAGCTGACTGCAATTATCAACTTCAGTTGACTCACCCAATTGAATACTCATTTTCAGAGGACTGGCTTTAATATCTTGTACTACTTGCAGTAAAATATTCTGACTGATATCTTATATGCATGATCGAATCACATTATTTGATAGTGGAATCTGCTGAATTTTCTTATGTGCCTCAGAACCTAACACAATTTTCGCAATTTCCAATGCACATGATTTTACCAATTCCTCAGCTATCGTATGAGGCTTCTCCCCCCTAGCACACAGATATGCCACCAGATAAGAAGCTTCTAACAAAGGCTTCTAAATTGCTGCAAAATTTTGTGATAGTACCGCTGGTACCAAATCGTGCCTTCTTAGACTTCAAGATGTTAAGTGTATGTCCTGCAGCTTCACCACCATGCCGATTGTTGAAATGGTCTAACAACTTATACGGTTTGAAATTAGAGTTTGAAAATATCTTGCAACATAAAATGGATTGTGGTCATTGGGTACCTTATTTCTCCATTGTACAAGTGAATCCGTAAGCAACATAATCATCTTTCCATTGGCATCTTTTCGACATGGCAAGGGTTACTACAAATAATAAAGTAATATTCACACATTATTTTGAGTACACATTTAAAGTAAATTATAAAATAACATGTAAACAAAAATTAATGATAATTCTTACTGAAAACAAAGAAAAACAGCATTTGTTTGTTCGTTGGCCTGCTTTGTTAACGTTTGTGCATGAGGAAGTGCACGTTTCTAGGAATTTCTTATGGCACTGGCAAGTGCATGCGCAGTGAGAAAAGTAGGATGGGTAGTAGTGGGGATCATATTGTCATAGCATCTCATCATAGCGTATGCCAGGATATACATACTCACATCAACCATGAGTACATCGTACAGTCAAGTCAAATTTATAGAGAGACAACTTTAAATTTTATATTATAAATCTAGAAGCTAAAAAAAAAAGCAGTCGTTACCACTTGCACCACTGGAAATGCTTTCTTGTACCTCCAGGGGTGCACACACCCCTGGTTAAGAACCGCTGCATTAGAGGTTGCCTGTCTGGAAGCACCCTTATACTGCCACCCCCGGATGGAGAAGAATTTGACTGGAGCCAAGATTCTTGACAGCAGTATCCATTTCACACATCTCAAGACTAGCTGCAAAAGAAAACATACGTATCTTGCCTTAGAAAGTCACAAGGCTTGCAGTGTATTCCAGAGAATGCATGCATTTTCAAAATGCCAATGTGTAAAAACGTGCAGCTGAAAAAATACACACAAGTATACTTTAAATTAGAGATAAAATGTATGCAAAAATGTTATTGTAGAGGAAGTGTGTACAGAAGAATGTCTACAAATTCCACGCAGAAAGTATAGAGTCTTACAATCTGATATAAACAAAGGATGGAAGAAAAATGCAACTAGAATTTGGAGAAACACACAATTAGGATAAAGTTTTTCACATTGTTACACTACAACCTCTGATTTCTCAAAGCTAGGTATTTGCTTGTTTAAAATAATGGTGATGTCAAAAACAAACAAATAAAAAACTTTCAATCATAACACATGGAACAAGATTTTAAGAAAGAAATGCTCATTAGCCTTTCTCAGTAGTGTAAGATGAAATGAACTGACAAGATGAAATGAAGTTCTAGCATGGGTAATGCCTTTGCTGGCTCACAAAAAAAGTACTAGCAAGGTGAGCTTTTGAGTTCTGTTGGAACTGTCCATCAGACAGAGATGGTAAGTAGCTTTTGAATGAGGGGGAAGCAAATTGCCCAAATAAATGGGGCAGATGTTACGTATGCCCTTTGTTCTTGAACATGGAGCTTGCAGTTTCAGCTGAGACAGAGGTAT
The DNA here is from genome assembly GCA_037013535.1 of Intellagama lesueurii. Classification (NCBI taxonomy): domain Eukaryota; kingdom Metazoa; phylum Chordata; class Lepidosauria; order Squamata; family Agamidae; genus Intellagama; species Intellagama lesueurii. Next base: position 47,158,861 of record JBAJHW010000003.1, on the reverse strand, counting down.
TAAGGTAATGTTTTACCCTCTCTCATCTTCATGCAACCAATCCAACAGTCTGACCTGGCACCATACACTTAGGTGAGGAACACAGTCCCCCCTCATTGGCTTGGAGAAGAAATACATGGAAGAAAAGGTCTTAGGATGCGATCAGATGGGCATTTGTCCTGCTGTTTGGTCCCACAGTGGGGATGGTTTGATTTGCTCCTTTTTATGGTGATTGGCAGGGCTTGAAAAATCCACTCGTCCACTCGTCTGTGATGAGTGAAAAAACGCTGCTTGACGAGCCACAGCTCCCTCCGTCCCTCCCTTCCTCCTTGCCTCCTTACCCTCAGTCCGTGTCTGATCCTGCAGTCCTCCCCTCCCCCTTCCCATTGCAAAAGGAAAAACAGCCCTCTTCTCGCGAGAAGAGAGTTTGAGCGGCACATAGATATATAGTTCTGCAGGAGAATGTAGAGTAGTCCCATGCTGGAGAATATGGAGATTCCCTGCTCCCAATTTCAACTGAACGACCTGGCTCCTTAAGAGGCCGGGTGCTTTTGCTTTCAGTTTTATTTTTGCTGGAGACATTCAAAAGAAAGACATTCAAAATACAAGCTTCATGACCCCACAGGCACGCAGGTAATAAAGCAACCCAAGTCTGAGGGTACATTTATTTTGGCTTTGTACGCATTGATATGTAGAAAGTGCCTAGTTTAAATTTAAATTTAACTTTAAACATAAATTGCAAGGCTATAGTCCGGTCATGCTGACTGGTGAAATTTTTGACTGACTGGTGAGACATTCTAAAATTTTTCAAGCCCTGGTGATTGGACAACATAATTGCTGGAATGAACCAACCTATCTCCAGAGTGTTCCTACCCACACTTTTCTGTGTCCCCGTCAGGGGCTTCAGTGTTTTTGGTTCAGGCGGGATTGCTCCATTTTGGTTCATTTCCAGCATATGTGGTCACTGGGATCAAAACAAAGCAAACTTCTTTCTTTAATTTCTCAGCTGGTTTGAATATCCCCATATCATTAGTAGATTAAACAGATATCTTAACCACTTAGTGGTGTAGGGAAATTGGGAAATTAAAAACTTCCTTCTTCTGTTACTCCAGAGAAGAGAGAGGGAGCAAAAAATTTTTTTAAACAAATTAGGGCAGCACTAATACACTGCACCACTTAGAGAATTTTTTTTGAAATGGAAATCTTCCTCTTATAATTGGGAGGAGACAGGAGGGGGCAAGGAAAGAGATTTTTTTCCCTTGTCTTTCTCTTTCTTAATGGAGCTGGACCCACATAGCATTGCTTGAGATGCCTATGCCATTTGGATGCAAGGGCCACACCAAATGGCACACCATACTTCTTCCCAACTTTCAGTGACACTATTTAGCCCACCCCAGCCCATTCCGATTGAGCCTGTGTAGACAAGCCCTTGCTTTCAGCAAACAGAGTCTACGTGCTCCTTCCTACGTTAAAGGTTTAGTTAAGCCAAACTGGTTGTCATACTTAGTGGCTGGATAAGAAGACTCCTCCTTTGAAATGTAGTCCCACAGAAAGGCTTCTTCCTCAGACAGCAGAATTTGACTTGTGCATTTGAACTGTGGTATTTCCAACAGCAAAAGGGAAAAGTTCTTGTGTCATCCACCCATAGAAACTTCCACACAAAATTCCAGCTTGGGTAAAATCTTTATTGGATCACTGAAAATGAAGTGAGTTTTCAAACTCTACCTGAACTCTTCATCAAGCAGAGACACTTGGAGATAATAGAGGAAGCAAATAGTCCCCCCCAAAAGCAAGCCAACCAAGAGGACTATGTTCCTTACCCAAGGCTATGAAGAGATCGACAGCCACAGGTGTACACATCAGGAAGAGGGAAGACTACAAAATATCACCTTAACATCTCCATTTCAGCTGAAACTGCAAGTTCTACATTACTTTAGCAGCAGTCTGGATAACAACAGACATAATACTGTGGTGCCTCGACTAACGGAATTAATCCGTATTGGAACGGTGGCCGTAGGTCGAAATTTCCGTAAGTCGAAGCACCATTTCCCACATGAATGCATTGAAAACCGATTAATCCGTTCCGGCCTAAAAAAAAAACAACCAAAAAATAAAATAAAATTAAAATTAAAATAAACAGAGCAAGTCCCACGCTGGGACTGCAAAAAAAAAAAAAAAAAAAAAAACAAATCCAAAAATAAACATTGGAGCAAGTCCCACGCTGGGACTGCAAAAACAAACAAACAAACAAACAAAAAACAACAACAAACGAAACAACACAGAAACATAACCCCCCCCAGCCCAAACTTACCCTCCAAAACCCACCCAGAACAACTTTTTAAAAAAAGGAGCACCTTACCCATCCGAAGCCTCCGAAGCCTCCCGGGCTTCCCCGCTGCTGTGACCGCCGCCGGTGGAGGCCTCCCGGGGTTCCCCGCCGCCGTGACCGCCGCCACCAGGAGGCTTGAGCCTGGCCGGGGTGCTTCGGCCGCTTGCCTCCCGGCTCGCCTCCCGCTTACTCCGCGCCACCCTCCGTGGGCCCATGGCGGGAAATTCAAATGGCGGAGGGCGGCGAGGAGTGAGCGGGAGGCGAGCCGAGAGGCAAGCAATCGAAGAAACCCGGCCAGCTCAAGCCTCCTGGCGCTGGGCAACCGCTGCCTCCGCCGCCCCCGCTGCTGCCGCCAGAGCACCCAGGAGGCTCAAGCCTCCCGGCTCTGGGCCACCCCCACCGCATCCCTTTCCCTAACCGTTGGGGCGAAAGAGCTACAAAGAAGCAGCCTCTTCGCCACCAACAGTTAGTAAATTTAAATTTCCCGCCCTTTCCCCCTGCCTTTTTCCTTTCGTAAGTGGAAGCTCCAGCCGCAAGTCGAACCAAAATTTTGCGGCCGGAGCTTTCCGTAACTCGAAATTTTCGTAAGTAGGGACGTCTGTAAGTCGAGGCACCACTGTATCTAGCCCACTTCTGTAGACTATGAACTTTGTCTTCTGTTCCCAGGCTTCACATAATCTCTGCCTGATGAGGGGCTCCTGTACAACTTGAAAGCTTGTCCTTGTTTTTGTGACTTTTTATCGCTCTGATATAGGCATTACCCAAGCTGGAGTTTTGTTTCTGTGGATGGGTCACATGGCAACCGGTTCCTTTTCCTGTAAGCCTTTCTTTGTACCTTCTGAGAGGTGCTTATAAAGAAGCAGGAGCAAAATGAATGCGAAGGGAGAGCAGCAATGAGCACAGCGTCTACTAAGCACTTACAAGCTTCTGAAGCTTCCCTGCTGCTCCTGTTTCCTTGAACTCTTTTGATCGGAATGCTTCATATGCGGTTCTAGCTTAACGCAGCCATGGAATCCCATTAAGAAGACACAGACCCCACATAGGAGGGTCTTTTTCTTCTTCCAAGCAACCTCACCTGGGAAGTGAAGTTGTATTTTTTTAACCCACAGGCAGATGATGCAGCACTCTCTACTGTTGAAGCACTTGGATGTAAGGACTAGATGACTCTGAAAAGTGTCCTTAGGGGAAATGTATCTTTTTGATTTGTCACTACTTACTGAAGACACCAATTTCCACCCAAAATCAACACTTTTAATTCATGTTTTGGGTGAGGTAGAACTGTTATCACAGCCCACATCCAGGACCTAGTTTCACAGATATCTGTAGCAGAAACCACAGTTAAAGAGAAATACTTAATCACACAGCATGTACATAAGCAACGGCATTTCCTGTCACAAGATGTCCACCATCTTAGATGACTTTAAAAGGGAAACTGAAAAATCACGGAGAATGAGGCACTCAGTGGCTACTGGTCATAGAGCGCAAACCCCTGGACACCAATCGCTGAGAAACAACAATGTGAGAAGACTATTGTCTTCATGTCAGGTTGATCACTGTATAAATGAGGATACTGAACTATATAGGAATAGACACAATCTTGTAAAAAATCACACAATTGATCCACTAATTCAGTATCATCTACCCTGACTTCCAGCAGCTCTCCAGGGCTTCAGGTAGAGGTCTTTCCATCCTTTCTTGGTCATGCTGGAGACTAAACTATGAGGGAACCACTGGGCTATTTAATCCCTTAATCAGATCTTAGAATCATAAAATAGTGAAGTTGGAAGAGGCCTATAAGGCCATCGAGTCCAACCTCCTGCTCAGTGCAGGAATACAAATCAAAGGATATCTGCCAGGTGGTTGTCTAAGTTTCTCTTGAATGCCTCCAGTGTTGGAGCACTCACCACCTCTCTAGGTAATTGGTTCCACTGTCGTACTGCTCTAACAGTTAGGACGTTTTTCCTGATATTCAACAAAAATCTGACTTTCCTGAGATTCAACCAAAATGAGTCAATTGTTGAGTGTCCTGCACTCTGGGATGATGTTGTAGGGTTCTTCTCATACTCTTTTATAATGGTTATTTGATGGCGGGATCAATCAATAACCAAGTAGACTTTCTAGCCTGTCTTCAGGATCCCTTTAAATATAAATACTGTAAGAGTGAAACTGGGACTTGGGAATGAGGCACATGCAACAGGGCTGATGAAACTGGGCTTTCAAAATTTCTCCTCATCATCATAGCACTATTGTTGTAGTCCTGAAAATGCTACACAGAAGGCTGGGGCCCCTGCTGAGAGGGGTATTAATGGTGCTGTGGGAAAGAAGCATCCCAGGAAACTGGTTGGAGGTGTCTTCCCAGAGTGAATTGGGGGGGGGGGGGGAATCCCTCTTTCCTCTGTGCCAAATTTTACCTCTTTCAGAAGGCCCCTTTACCTTTTGCATAGTGCATCCAAAAGGCTGGATGGGCTGCGATGGGAAGGCCCCCCCCCCCAAGAGGCCTGCTTCTACCAGCCTAGTTGCACATGCCCAAATCTGGATCCAATTCATGTGGTTCACAGAGATTTTCCATGTAGTAATTAAAGAGAGGAATGAATTCTCCCCCACATACAATCTGGCAAGTTTCTCTAGCACTACATTTCCTTAAAGATTTTTTTAAAAAAAAACTTAACTAATCTTTAGTCACTCAGCTTAACTCCACACCCTGACAAAGCATGAGGTAGACATATGCCCTATCATTTATTGAAGTATATTGCTTTATTTTAGATTGGAGGAAAAAGAGTGGATAAACAGCACAAAATTCCACAGTGGTGAGAAGGGGGCTGTTCAGATCAAAGCCAGTGGATGAAAATACGTTTGTCAAAGTAAGGTAATGAAACAGCCATTCTTTGCAGAGCAATCTGGCTCATAGCCAAGTCCTACCTATTTTGTGGAGGGAATGGTGGAGGGAGGAATTGACTGCCCATTGCGTTATTGTTGATGGTGCAGCAGTCTAAGCTTAAAGGGTCCTGTTTTGTTTACGGCTACACAAACAGACAGGGAACACATGGGATGAAATCCTGGTTTAACTGAAGTACATTGGACATTTGCCAAGGACAGCAGAGTAGCCACCCAGTATGACTATTGATTTTTAGCCACCCAGCATTTGAAACTTATTTTATGTAAAGAAGGAGAAGGAAAGATAACGATTACTTTCCAAGTGGCTTGTGGGTGTCATCTGAAGGGGCCTTGGGACTGCACTGTTTTGTCCACTATATGTCTACTTATTTGATTGCTTTCCTGTTTGTCTGCCAGTTTTGTGTAGTGAATTCAATTGTGGGACTAGGGTTCAGGTGACTACACTGTGGAAACTCACTGGGAGGTGGCTCTGGTAAAATCACTCCTCCCACATCTCATATAATTTGGAAATGTATCAGAGTTGCCTTCATGTAGAATCAATATGGCGGCATTTAACACACATTTAGTTTGCATTTTAGCACCACAGCAGCATACTCGCACAAACTGAGATACAAAAAGGCTTGGGACCGAGTACAAGATATATAATAAATAATATTGAACTGAAAGCATAACACATTACTTTGAAAAAGCTGGCCTGGACTTACTTATAAGCTATTTACATTCTCATGTCCCAAGAGGCAGTGGACATGGTGGAATTCAGGGTTCACTTAAAAGCCTATACTAAAGGGGCAAAGTATATGTTTATTAGAAAGGTGTTCCACAACTTTGAGGACACCATCAATAAGGCCCAGTCTCTTGTGTATGCCAGCCTAACCAGTCTTAACAGTGAGCATTTGAGAAGGATTCCTGAAGCATATTAATCTATGTGAAGAATTATTGGAAGACTGTTTCCAGATAATTTGGTCCCAAGCAGTTTAAGGCTTCTTTTATTGTTGGCCACTCTCTTTGATTTAGATAATATCAGACTTGGCCATTCAAATGACTGGGGTGGCAATTGTTCATATTTTACAACACTGCCCTGAAGGGCCTTAGCACAGTGTTTTAGTCTCACATCAACAATGTGAAGTATGTTGGACCGACAGAGTGGGCCTTTCTCAGTCCCAGCCAATGTACTTTATAGGTAAGTAGATATTTGCATCTTCTTCAGTTAAATCCAGCAGAGCAGGTCTAGTTCTTAATAAAACAATAAGGGAAAGGAATTAAAAACATTATTTTTTTATTCATAGTGGTAGGTCAGAGAGAATTTGAGACGAGACATGGCTTCCTCAACATCCTCCCTTTTTTTGTTTAGGTATTTGTGCAGTCTTTGGCAAAAAACCCTCAAATGACTGCTCCCTCTAATATGCCGGGCTTTGGTGGAAGCATACTGTACTTGTCTCAGAATTCCTTGGAGTAACATCAGTGGGTTGGAAGCCTTTGAGTAAATGAACATTGCATAACCCAATTATTACCAGAGTACAAGCATTGGAAATTTTTCAGCAGTAGATTCAGTGGCCATTTCAGTCACCCTCTGTCACTAGACTGGAGAAAAGGGCATCCCTTTGTCTTTGCCTCAGACAGACAGGCCTAGCTAGAAGTTTTGCAAATATGTCAAAAGAGGTAGAGGGACCTGTCTGGAAGTAACTGAATAGAAAATAGAAATGCACACAACAAGCAAAAGCTTCCAAATAAAACAGGAAACTGGAGCACGTACCATTATAAGGGTTAAACGTGTGAGCCTCTTAATGCAGTGGTGGAAGATCACTATTGTGATCTTCCAACCCACCCCCAAACCAGAAGACATTCCAGCAAACAAGGTCAGCCAGATCATTATCAACTATCAGCATTCTTTACCTGAAACTCATTTCAACAGGCTAGGCTTGTTTGTGCCAGTGAAAACAAATATGTAGCCTCTAGCTTCATCTTTGCAAATGAGATCCCTAATGATAAAAAATAAGCCTTAGGCAAATGTACAAGCAAGGAGGCAAACTCTGGGAACCCACATCTGGTATGTAAAGCCACCTGATGGGTTCAAGCAGACAGCAGGGAGACTGAAGTTGCAATTGTCTTAGAAACACTCTCCTGAGAATAAGTCACATAGAACTTAAGAGGCTTTTGTTCTGAGTAGACAAGGGGTAAAACTATACATCATAAATAGCATATCATTGGAATCTGAAATTCTCTTAGTGTTCCAAAGACATGATTCTGGCAGTGGTTCCTGCTGAGCCATCACCTTTGTAAACAAACCTGGTTTGCCTCTCCATGACCAATCAAAAAACATAACTTGCAAATGACAGGAAGTGTGAAAAACTCCTGTGGTAATCAGATGTCTTTTGAGTATTAAAAAAATACTACTTGTAATAACATGCCATATTCAGAGCCTGGATTGTTAATTATAAGGGGAACTTACTCATTACTTCTCGGTAGCAATTATTACAAGTATTGTTGCTTTAAACACAGTAATTTGTTGCATTGTTCAACATGTTGTACGTATGTCATTTCTAGATATGAGCATGAATTGTGGTTTGGCGGTTGGTGCCAGTTTGGTCTTTGGGCTCCACAGCTATTCCATGGGCACCCCAGCTTCCCAGCCCCACCTCCTCCAGCAGGCCCCTACTCAGAGGAGGCAGTGCAGCTTTACACTTCCTCTGAGTGGGGGCCTGCTGGAGGAGGCAGGGCTGGGAAGCTGGGGTGCCCACAGAACAGCTGTGCTGCTGGAGGGCCAAATTGGCACCACCTGCCAAACCAGTGGTTTGTGCCCATCTCTAGTTATTACGAATAGCCCAGAAAAATACAGGACAATGCTGTCTGATATTACACCTTGGAAATATTTTTTAAAAACTACAAAGGAAACTTTAAAAGAATACTTCCCTTGGTATTTAGGACTGATAAGAGAATGACATAAAACTTGAAAAAAAATCTGTCAAAATGATGATACAATGCATTAAAATGCCCTTTAGAAGTAGCTATTTAACTATCCCAAGAGGAATGCTACAAACTGAATTTATACTGTCCACACTGACAAACAGCAGCTCTTCCGCCTTTCTCTCCTTAATGGCATTTTTATGGCATGACAAAGACAAAAGAAGCGTAAGATGATAAAATTTACAAATGGGACACAATGATGACATCCCTGGACCCAATAAAATTCCACACTGGAAGCAGGGTAATTGCACATTAAAAGCCTAGTCTGGAAGCACCCTTTCTAGCAAAATCGAAACGTGTAACTGTGCTTAATTTTGAAACAAACTCACATCTATCTTTCTGAATTCTCATAATTTTTGGCTAGTATGAAGGCAAGATGACAAATGGGTAAACTGTGCCCACACACATCTAAGCCCAAGAGGAATGACAGCAGAAGGAGAGGGTCCTCGAGATTGTTTTATTAACTTCATCTGCTGCCTGGTGAGTTGAAAGAAAAAACAGAACAAAATAAAATAAGCAGCCCTCATATAAACTAATATTTAGGCCTCTTCTCAGAAGTGGAGGAAAGCCTGGGATAAAGATTACAACTATTTGAAAGTTTTTTTTTTAAATTCTGTGATAGCTCACAGTTCAATAGTCTATGAAAGTGTAATGAATCAGACTCATGCACTGAATGTAGAAACAGACTAAATTCTTTTATTTGATGCTTAGCAGCGGCAAAACAGGACTGCACTGGTAATCTAAGTATGAAAGCTGAGAAGAAACAACAAAAATGCACCTAAACACAATAAAAAGGAGAACTTTTCTATATTTGGATCAGAGTGGATTTGACTTAAATCAAATTGATTTAAATCACTACTCAGAAATACTCAATTTAATACCCCCTCAAAAGTGCACAATTGCTTGCTATAACTTTAAAACATACATTATTTTCATAATATATAGTTTTCACAATCCCCTTACTTAGATTGACTCCTCTAGTAATCCTGTTTTCATTAACCATTTCAGAAAGAGAGAAGAGAGCTTGATTTTGCCTACACACAACTGCACAGAGAAAATATTTAAAGTTGATATTCCAAAATAATTATCCTCAGTCAAGGAAACTATTGAAAGCAATCTGGAAGATTTTAATAAGCTTAAGAATTTCTGACATTATATCATATAGATTGGGGAGGGAGAGGGAGAGTTCCAGAAATAACTTCAATCAGAGTTGGAACATTAGGTTGATCAGGTCTGTTATTTTTCATCTCCCTATATTGTTGCTAACAAATATAAACCACAACGTATTCTGATGATATCTTCTGGATGAGGTATAGGTAAAGCTTAATCCTTTCTTCTACAGCAGTTTCTTAAAAATTCCAGTTCCAGATGGGCTATGAAAGTGAGAGTAGAATTAAACATCTGGGTGTATGGGGGATGGAGAGATTTGCAAAGAAATATCGCTCTGGGCAAGAAGGGTTAAGCATCTCCACTGAACAATCCTACTTGGCAAATCCTTCTGGATTTTACATTTGCATTAACCACTTGACAGATGTTTGTTAGGAACCGGACATTCCAGCCTTAACAAACCCTGTCAAGAGGCAGGCAAAAGGCAAAAGGGCATGACTACTTGCATCTTATTTGAGACTCAGATTCTTGGTGGTGATGGTGGGGGCAGGAGACACCTGACTGGTGAAAGGATATGTACTAGGGCTGTGCTTCAGAGTCATCCCAAATGCATTCAAATGTAGCCCATATGCATTTCAGAGAAGAGCCCTGAGTGTGCACACTCACAAAAAGCCCTTGAAGGTTTAGCATCTGATTCTTGTTCTGCACCATCAAGCTAATGCTGTCCATGGTTCCCCTTCCTGCCACTATGTCACTCTGCAAGTACAGTACTATGTTTGCTAATGGCAACCATGTAATTTGTTCACCTGCAGGAATGCAATCTGTATATAAAAGTTAAATTCTTTTGACAAAGGAAGCTGCATACACCCAGCATGTCTGGAAAGATTAGCATACCTCTGGAAAAAGTGAGAGCAAAGTGTAGTCCTCCATATTTTGTACTGAAGCTGTGCCATTCCTTACCACTGCGGCTCCCAGCATATTTCTTCTGTTTTGGTTAGTGTCCCAGCATTCCAACCACAGCTGGTGGACTGGACTTTGCTCACTCCTGCTCTAGAGGAAGGGCAGTAGTCAAGGAGCATTCCAGAAGACAAGTATAAGAATAAGTAAGAAGATTAGGGATCTCTAATGAAAGATGAGCAGCTAAGCTTTCTTTGCCAAATGTAGACCTTTCTGCCAAACTCTGCCCCTATGCCTAGCTTTGCTGCTTTGGTTGGTGTGCCATTGAATAACTGCCTACACCTCAACAACACACTTAACATTTTCACACAGCTCAGCAGTGCTCCCTGGAGTGTTTAGTAAATTAGTCAAGGAGTCTGAATCATATTATCTTGTGCTTTGTCTCTGAATACACATCCCAAACTTGGGCTGTTTTTGCCAATTGGTTTGTCTACTAAGAACTTTCATAATTCAAGTCTATGTACATTAAGAAGATGGGTCCAACATCTAAGCAGTTTTATGATTTGCTAAACAGGTGTCATAAGAAACAGATATCATACTGCTAGGCAAAACATTAATCAATCTCCAAGGAGAAGATTTTTAAAAAATCTAAGACTTCCACATGTGTCACTTCACTCTTGTTGTTGTTGTTGTTTAGTCGTTAAGTCATGTCCGACTCTTCGTGACCCTATGGACTTCACTCTTAGTTCTCGCTAATTAGGAGTCAAAAGTTCTCAGGCTATCCTCTCCCCAAAGAGACCTGTAACTCTAGATCCTTCAGTCAGCATGCCAGATGGCCATGCTAGCTGGGGAATAATTGAGATTGTATCTAGCATGAATCACCAGTTCAGCCGTTTGTGTCAGTTCATTTATCTGCCAAACAGGTGTTCAGCACTTCAAAGTCCTGCCTGCACCAGTGGACGGCCACTTGGAGGCAGTGACGTGGCTTCCTTGCCTTGCCTCCTCTAGGTGCTGCATTGAGTGGGCACCTGCTGGAAGAGGCAGGGCTTTGAAGCACCAAACATCTGTTTGGCCAATAAATGAACTGGCATGAACCGCCAAACCAGTGGTTCGTGCCAATCACTAATTGTGTCACTTTCGTGTTCTAAGGATACTTCTATTCACAAGGTTGAATCGACTGAACTGAACTCCTCCGTAAGTTCCATTGATTTGTTGGGCCTATTCTAGTTGCAATTTATTATGCCAAGCAGCAGGACTTCAGCCACTGTGTTTCCTGAGCTTTGGATCAAGAAAAACCCTTTTCGACCTTTTTTTTCGAGCCAGGCCGAGGAAAGGAATATTTGGCAATAAGGGACATAATATTCTTTCAAAATAGTTGGACAGAAAAAGTTATTGAAATAAAGTCTAGCCTGTGATTCCATAAAGAAAGCCACAGACTTATGTTTGCAAGACCTGAGCAGGGCTGCTAATGACAGGACATTCTGGAGGTCACTCATTCACAGGGTCACCAATGGTTGGAAGTGACTTGACAGCACATAACAACAGACAACAAATGCAATGGCAGCCTACCTGCAATCCTCATTCAGAAACCCTTTATAAAAGCCATTCCTCCTCCCAAGTCTGAAACACCTCCAACTTAAGAAATCAAAGTGTTAAGACTAAATTCAAATAAATATTTTACTCTAGCTTCGATTTTTCAAAAGTGAAGTCTGAATTTATTTAAATGTGCTGTCCAACTTTGCTACCCTCAACAGAATCAATATACTGATTGGTTGTCCACCATTGTTAGTTGCTGGAGCTGCAATTCTAGTTCCTGCTAAAAGACATCAAACAGTCATTGTTGAGACTCTTAAAAACAAGGCGGAGGAAAGAGCTCACTGATTGCCATAAGGCAAGGTAAAGGTAAAGGTTCCCCTTCACAAATGTCCAGTCGTGTCCGACTCTAGGGGGCGGTGCTCATCCCCGTTTCCAAGCCATAGAGCCAGCGTTTGTCCGTAGACAATTTCCATGGTCACGTGGCCAGCGTGACTAGACATGGAACACCGTTACCTTCCCACCGTGGTGGTACCTATTTATCTACTCGCATTTACATGCTTTCGAACTGCTAGGTTGGCAGGAGCTGGGACAAGCGACGGGAGCTCACTCCGTCGCGTGGATTCAATCTTACGACTGCTCGTCTTCTGACCCTGCAGCACAGAGGCTTCTGCGGTTTAACCCGCAGCGCCACCACGTCCCTACTGATTGCCATAAAAGCAGTGTCAAATTTGTTCTATGTTTTTTATTTATTTATTTATTTATATGTTGCCTTTATAAAAGAAGTTTGATTTTACTTGACTTTGCTTTGTTCTTGTTCACCTCCTTCAACCTGTATTCAAGACACATTTAGGATAAGCTTGTGATAGATTGCACGAGGCACCTTTAAATTAAATTATGGACTGTTCTTATTGGGGATGCTCCCTGGCTTCTACTGTGCAGTGTACTGAAGGATATCTCTTTGAAGAATTACAACTGACAGCTGTTGATGGCTCTTTCTAGTAGCCAAACAAGTGCTTTGTCTGATGGAAAGTGATGTCCCCCAAGCCTATTGAAATAAAGAGATCTACATTGAATCTGATTTGCAAATCTGAAAAACACTGTGTGCTCAATCTCTTGTTCCAGGATGAAACATTTGCCTCCCTAGAGTGAAACAAGGGCAATGCTTTGCATTGCCATCTTTCTGCCACAGAAAAACAAATCTCTACTTGTTCTCATAGGGAGTGAGGGAAAAATCAGCAACAGATGTTGCTTGTAGGCCCCTTGTTTGGGTTTACTTCAGACAGTATGCTGATACTCCCTTAAAGGGCTTTGCTGCAAAGAGTAAAGGGAAGCTGATCAATCAAATCAGGTTAAAAAGGACTACAGTTCAAGCACCATATTCGTACCTCTAGCTTAGGATGGGTTTTTTAGATTTTTTGGACTACAAATTCCATAATTCTCTGCTCTGGGAGGCCTACCTGACAGACAGACAGACAACTACATTTGGCTCACCTGAGAGAAAGGCGTCAACTGGAAGGCTCTGCCTAGGCTTCCTATTCCTGCCTTAGTGTTTCTAAACAGGAAGCTAGGTGGAGCTAGGCCTAATTAGACCTCAAAGCCTTCTGGCTGCAGTCTTTGTCCCAGGTAAGCCTTGTTTAGGTGTTTCCATCAGGCAGAACTCCCAGAATTGTGGGATTTATGGGGGGGGGGGGGAATCCCATCCCTATCTAGAGCAGCCAGGATCTGAATTTGTTTATGCATGTGTCTTGGATGATTAATCCCATCCTACTTACCAGGATCAGAGCCAGGAAAGTTACTCTTAAGAAATAATTACTTATCATTCTGAGACCCCCAAAGTAGTTAGTTACTGTTATAGCTGCACTTTCTGAGTTCTTAAAAGTAATTGAAAGTGTTACCTTTTGCCACGTACCTGCAATGTGAAGCATACTTTCATCACATCCCCCTTATTGATGCTTCAACACCCACATCAAAGCACAAGGTGGTAGCATTGAGCACTTTAACCATGTGGTATTCCTTCCCACTATTTAATGAGGCCATATCCCCTCATAATTATGAAATTAACTAAGCAATTGGTTATATCACAAAAAGAATGAAGCTATGCCCATTACATTGGAACTGCTAGCCTAGTTAGACCTCAAAGCCTTCCAGTTACAACTGTAATGTAACAGTCACATCATCCAAGAGGCATGGCTTTGCATGCCTCTATCATCATCATCATCATCTTAGAACTGCAGAGCTGGAAGGGACTCTACGAATCATCAAGTCCAGCCCCTGTCAAGGAGACACCCTGGGGAAATATCCTTAGAATACAGGAGAGATACACACTGGAGAATTGAACTCCCATCCTTTGGCTCTGCAGCCAGATATCTAAACCACTGAGACATGAAGCAGGTCTGAATAATTATTAACCCTCGGAAAATTACTCTTAAGAGATAATAAATAAACATCCAATTAATGTTACATAATGTTACTCTGGCTGCAGACAATTTCTCAATTGGTATTACATAAAAGGCAAAGAAAATATATATTTTTCAGATTTAATCTAAGTGATTCAGTACATCAGTGATGGTCTATCAGATAAAAACATAATAATTCCACTCTGCAGAGGAGCAGGGGAAGTGTTCGGTTTGCTGATATATTAAGCCACTTCACAATACAAAAATTGACAGTGGAGAGAGCTGGACTAAATAGGGTCACATGAGTTCAGTATGACATTTGGATGTGAGGATCACACCAAATGGCATATTGCTTCTCCTCTGACCTCAGGCAACTGTATTTATACCGCACCAGTGTGCTCCAAAAGGGCCGGTGTAGTCACAGCCCAAAACAGAATTATGTCAGAACACTCTGAGCAGCATTAGCTTTTCAAAGAAATACTTGAACAGCAGTGCCAGCTACTACTAACTTCATCTCTCTCACTACTGGAGGTTATTCACAGAGAAGAGTCCCTTGTCCCTGAACTGTGCTGGGAATGAACTAGAGAAAAGAAAGCAGAATACATGGTGCATGATTTCTGCTGTCGGGCTGCATTCAATGGTAGCTTTGCCAGCCCCCCACCCCTCTTCTTGCACAGCTTGTGAAATGCACAGATGGTGGCAGGTATTTTCCAGGGAGAAGCTTTTCCATGAGGCTGCACTCCAATGAGGATTCCCATCTCTTCTGAACAACTAGGTGTGCCTATCCATTTAGTTGCAATGGACTTTTTAATTTAGTGTGATGCCTGTTTTTTTTCCTCCTGTTTTCCCGAGGTAAAGAATGAAACCAGCTTTGCGTTTTTCTGCTCCAGCTTTGCATTTTTCTGTAGCCTTCCCTGAGCAATTGGAAGATCTGTGGGAGGCCAAAGTAGGCATTTGTCTTTAGCAAGATGGAGAGACTGCAAACTGATCACTTTGTCACTTCTGTATCATTTAGAATCTAAGACTCCATTTTGCTTTCTTGGCAGTCTGGTTGCACAGGTCTTGGGCATCACTTCCAGCCCAGTTTTTAGATTTTTCTTTGAATCTCAAGTTTTATAACATCATTGCCTAATGAAGAAATTGAAAGAGCTTCTAAACTCAAGGGTTTGGAATATTTTGAGTGACCCAGTTGGTGGAACAAATCACAATAATGTAAGATAAGCAGACAACAGCATATTAACAGCAGTGACTTGAAACCACTAGTGATGAAAGTTAAAGAAGAAAGTGCAAAAGAGGATTACAGCTGAACATTCAAAATTCAAAAATGACAGTGACTATGAAGAATTAGATAACTTTAATGTGGAGAATGAAGAAATGAAAATTGGTAAATATTTTCTATACCATTGTTCAACTATCAATCTAAATCAAGGCAAAAGCTAAGAAATCAGAAGACTGACAAGAAACCATGGAAGAACTGGAAAAAGTCCTTAAGTGTAAGGAAGTGCTTCTGAAAATGAGGACCAGTATCATCCATACTGTGGTATTCCCAATTGCAATGTATGGTGGAAAAAGCCAGCCAAAAAAGAAAGCTGCCAGGGAAAAAAATGGTTCATTCTAAATGTAGTGTTGGAGGAGAGTTTTATGGATAGCACACACGACCAACCACAAAGACAAGTGAGTGCTAGATTAAATCAACTCTGAACTTTCACCAGAACCTCAAATGACTCAAGAGAGGTGTAAATCCTATTCTTTGGCTAGCCTGTAAGAGAAGCTGATAGGGGTGGGGGCTTACTAGTATATCACCTTGAATTAGTAGTTGCCACCACTTCCCCCTAGTTCATCCACTGGAGATGAATGGAAGCCCTGCTTACCCTACAGATGGAAGGAATTCTTCTTGTTGAGTCTGTTGTCTTCCCTCAACCTGGGAAATGCAACACAGAAAAGGTGGGGTGGGGAGGAGGAAGACTCTCCAACTCGTTTTCTCCTCCTTAAATGGGGAGCTTTCTGTTATGAACCAAGCAGATAGGTGATAAGACAGGTTGGATAATATCTTAGAAGAACATAAATGTTGTTATATTTTAAAAGAAAAAAGTTACAACACATTTCAAAGCAAAAGTGTTAATGCAGGGTAGAAAAACCAGACACGTCTCTGCACAAATGTTCTATTGTGCTTCTGTTGCTAGCAAGATCCACAATTCTTGATCTGGGGAGCTCCCCCAGATATCTCCTAAATTACAGAGATGTGAAATCTGTATGTTTTAATGTTCATCCAGCAACATGTTGTGGAAGAAAAAGAAGCACAAAACACTTATGCGGATGTTTCTTGTTCACTTCACTTCACAGCATGCCTGCCATGCTGTACACATCTATTCAGCTTGCACTTGTTTTATAATGAGTCACATCGTTCAAAACAGACAGGGTTTGTGCCATGATGCTGTCACGGAGCCCATTCCTGATACCAGAATGTGGGACTTGAGCCTATTATTGCAGATGTATTGCTGTCTCCTACTAAGGAAGCATAATTTTATTCTAGACACTGCAGCTCCTTTTTTAAAACATGTGTATAAAAGTGGGAACAGAAAATATATTCCATACATATAGGTCTTTGTACCTGGCTCTCCAGTTCTTCAAAACAGTTCTGGTTTACTGATTCTGCAGAGATAGCCATGTTAGTCTGCCACAGCATGTTGCAAAAATTAAAGGGACAAAGGTTGAAAAAAGAAGGCAAAACCACAGGATTACATGCTGTGCCACTTTAGGACTAACAGGTCTGTGTCAGTTCAAGCTTGTGTGTACTTTCTCAGGCACAGGATTTTGGTTCCCAAAATTCCACCTGCAAGAAATCTCTTAGTTTCTAAGGTACCACAACTTTTTGCCTTGTGTTTCCCCCTACTTTTTTCATTTCCCCCCTTAGTTGTGTCAGTAGTTTACTGATGTGGTGACAGAATTGATGTACTTTAGCTGCAAGACAAGAAACGGATCCCACGTTTCATCTTTTCAGGCACTGGACCCCTGCATCTCTTTTTTTGGATCTTGGAATTGGGTGTTGAAAACTGAACCTCCCAGAGCTTCTCTTATTTGTTGATGTTGCTTTGCTTTGCACCTGCAGGCTTTGTGCAGAGGAGAGAGGTTCAGAGCATCTGTAAGCACATTTCCCTTACAAATGAGGAATCTCATGCATCTGAGATTAGAGGACAGCATCTGCTAATTAGTGAGATTAGCAGAAGCTGTAATGGCCAGAATATATATTTCATTTCAAAATGCTAGCAACTCTTAACTACTGGGATTCGGTTAAGTCTGCTTATTGGTTTAAATGGGAGCATATTAAATTAACTACAGCAGATGCCCCATTCAGACGGTGGCATGTAGATGTACAATTTAAAAGCACCTCTTGGATATATTCAAGATATGTATTAACATATTCAGTATACTGAGTTATTAATATATGCTCAATATAGGTTCCAGTCCTATTTAGACTTCCCTGGGACAGGAAGTAAATTCAGTTGAACTTAGTGGGACCTATTTCTAAGCAAACATGCAAAAGAACTTGAAGGTATGTTCCATTTAATTCAGTGGGACTTGCTTCTGAGTAGTCATGCCCAGGATTGTACCCTAAAATATAAAGAAGGCATGCAGTTTTAGAAACATAGATGAAACTTTTTTTTTCTTTTTTGTGCACCATTATAATTACAATAGCTGGCTGGAAAGCTCAGTGAGTCAAGTGTCTTGCTGCCGAGGCTGGCAGTTCGATTCCCCACTGTGCCTCCCCGGAAAAGAAGTAGCCAGTGCAGTCTTGGGCAACCACTTCCTTGAGAAGGAAATAGTAAACCACTTCTGAGTCCTTTTGACCCTGGCAAGAATCATCATAACTTAGAATAACTTGACAGTATATAATTAATTAATCATTGCAATAATGTCAAATTGTCAAAACACTCTTCCCTTCACCTCTTAAGGAAAATTATTTCTGTTTAGGCACATGTAACTAAAATGTGATTCACTTTAATTGTTTAGAAAATACACAGTAATGTAGCCAAACATGTATGCACTTCTAAGCCAAATTAATGTTAACAAAAGAAAGTAAAGGATGAAAGGAAACAGAAGTGAGAGTTGGAACATGCAAACATGGAAGGGGTGAGAAAAAGAGAATCAGATATTAGTATGAGGAATATGGAGAACATGAAGAAGAAAAAAAGAAAAATCCAGCACCAAAACACAATACTTTTAATGAAAGCAATGGTTTTGCCATTTTTTTGTACTTATGGTTTTGTAATACCTGAGCATTACCCTGGAACATTCTAATGCTTAAAAAGCAATGGATCTCTAAGCTGTGATGATAATGTGACTGCACTAATAGTGCCCCATCAATGCTATTTTCAGTTACTTCTGGGCATCTGGATCTGGAGGCTTTCACTAGGTCCATGGAACTCTGGAAATACAAAGAATGTTGTTGCCAGAGCAGATAATGCATCCGGTCTGGGCATCTGCCTTCAGGGTGTCGAGAAGAGCAGCTGTTTAGAAGAACATTTAGGCTTGTTCCATTGTGATAATGAGTATGGTGGATACCTCCAAGCCTTTAAAATGTGGAAATGTGTTGGCAAATTAGTCAGCAGTCCTCCAACCCAGATGCCTTGAAGCATCAACCAGATGACATCAAGCAGATGTGCTTAGGAAGCTGAAAAAGGAAATCTAGATCCACCGCCCAGTTTTGCATGATCAGAGTATAGGAAGTTCTCCTCAGAATGTGCATACTAATGAAATATTAATTGGCTTCTTTTGTATGCTGATCAAATTAAAGGCAAAAAGGGGGAAAGGGGAAAAAAAGAAAATGCAAGGGACATTAAGTTGTGGCATCTTAAAAACTGACAGGTTTGTTTTAGTGTGAGCATCTGTGGATCAGTTTCTGTCACATCTTATGTATATAAACTCTGCCCTAGAAACAACTCAGCATTTCTATGACAGTCAAACCTACCTCACAGACGTTTAATCACCCTATGTATGGCCTGTAATTTTAAGTAATTAACATTCTGATAATCCCATTCTTGTGTTAACAATGTATTGCCACTCTATTGACTGTATCTTCACACTGTCATGCCTTTCCACCTCCAGGGATATGTATCAACAAAGATGGCATAATATAAAGAGTACATGTGTCTTGAGAAATGGATTTTGATCCATGAAAGCTTACACTGAAACTATTCTAATTTTGCTCAGTGCCTTGTCCTCCCTGCTTATTCCCTTTAACTTCCCCAACTTGCTGAAACAGACAATTTCTTTGGAAATTGGATTCTTTTGTAGTTTCTTGATCTAGTATAGTGTTCCCTAATCTACTGCCCTCTATATGTGGTGTACTGCCCTCCCATCACCCCATCTAACAAGATGTGGCTGTGGATTCAGGCAGTTGAAGTCCACATGGCCAAGATGTTCCTGGATTTATTTGTGTAGAATATGAGAACTGCAGTAGCTGATGAAGAAACACAACAGGTCAAGTGCAAGCCAACTTCAGTCAGGATGCTTACAATGACTTTCCATGCTTCTAAAGGATTTTAGAGATCTTGGCTGCTTCTCACTGGAAATATTTTTCTCATCAAGAGAAATCGCCCCTTATTCTCTTGCATAGTCCCCCTTTTTGGTAAGAGTATTTGGTATTTATATGAGTAGAGTGGAGCTAATGCTGAATTGATGGCACTGTGTGTGTTTTGTGTTGTCAGTTGGGGCAGACTCTAATAGGATTTTCAAGGTAAGTGAGATATTTAATGAGTGTTTTTTTTTTCAGTTGAGTACACCCTCCAGTGAGTTTCCATGGCTGAGCAGGGATTCAGACCTAGGTCTCCTAAGTCTTAGTCCATCACTCTGTCTACTACACTATACTGGGTATCCCGGTTTATGGCTATCAAATAGAAATAACCACCCTGGTTTAACTTGTATTTAGGTAAAAATAGCATACTTAAACTTACTGCATCAGAAAATGAATTTCATACACGCACACCCTCTGTCATTCTCTCAACTTGGTTGCAGAATTCTGTTAGCACTGACTTCCTAGATAAGATAAAAATACAACAATTTACATACCACTAAATGACAACCTAAGAAAGACAATAAGAGACTGGATGCCCAAGTCTACCTGGCTATCCATCGCAGGGTTGCCAGCTCACTCCCCACCACCAGCTGCTGAAATTCAGGGCCCAAACCTGAGGTCTGGTGTTGAACCTGTATCTTTTTGCACTTGCTGAAGAGAAGCAGGACTGGAACTACTTTGGATCCAGCTGATTGTGGAAACAGGCCAGCTCTATTCCCAACTTCCTGCACAGCAATTCCCTGAGATTCAGCCACCTACTCCCCCACCCCCTCGTTCCTAGTTCAGGTCATTTTACAAGTATTTTCTGTATTTTATATTTTCCTGGTCTAAATTCCTGCAGTAGAATGCTTCACTTCAGGCCCATTTGCAGGTCTAGGTAAATAGAAAGGTAATGTATAAATGGCTCCAAATGCACACACATGCTTGGGTGCAAGGCTAAATGTTTCAAAATATGTTCACGCTTTTGTTTTACCAAAGACTTCTCTCCGACATGAAAATGATGGGCTCTAATGTGAGCAATTTCAAACCCATTTATGCATTTAGTGTAGCACTTGCAATCAGTAATGGGTTTTATTCTTGAAGATACACTTGGGAGATACTCAAATATAAGGGGTGTCAGTTCTCACATTACTAATTGTGCTTGGGGGTGTGCATATCTGAATATAAAACACATAATTGCCCCATCAAGTGGGGGAAAGCATGTGGGTGTAGAACAGAACACCTATCTGTTTATAAAACTCAGAAGTGGCAGCCCAGTTAATGGATGCCTGACAATTCCGTTTTACTAATTTTATTTATATCCTGTCGCATCAAGAGACTTTTCTATACATTCATAGAACAAATACATAAAATGTCAAAACAATCAACAAACACAACCAAAGATAAAAACAAGAAAGCATTAAAAGATACATCAAAGCAGAAGAATGGATAAAATAATCCGGCACTAAGTACTATAAGCTTCAAAAGCAGCAGTCTGTAAAATAACAACCTTAGAAGCCCTTGACAAATGAAACCAGTTTTATCTGGCATGTAATGCTTAGAAGAGCAGATCCATGGCTTCAGGTCTGTGGAGGGCATTCCAAAGATGGTGTAGTGCTACTACTAGTAAGACCCTGTCTATTCTCTGGTTACTATTCATTCAATATCAATTGGTGAAGAAATTTGCTACTCAAGATAAATGTAAGGTATGGGCCGCTTTGAATGGGAATGGGCAGTTTACTAGAAAAACCTTATCCCAAGCTATTTAGGATGTTATGGGAAAATGCCAACATTCTGTATTGTGTTCTGCAATGCACCAATAAAATTTATTTCACAAAAACCTGGTCCTGTTAATAATTTCACAGCAGAACTTTGAACCAAATGAAGTTTCCAGAAGTCTTTGACAATAGTCACATTTTGCTATCCCTAAACAAGGATAATTATAGACTGGGCACCAATTTTCATACTCACTCATTGTCCTCTTCTAGACCAGAATATGTGAAAAATCAGACTTTATCTTTCTCATCAAGGCTGGCATTGGCATCCTATTATTCAATTATTTTACTGATCTGCCAGTTTAAGACCAGAGTTCAGGCTATTTCATGTTGACTCAAGCTTCACAAAGTGAGGAAACCAAAAGCTAGGGCTGGTTTCTTGAAAGACGTGTTCAGGGATCAGGAGAAAACTAGGTATATAGCAACTAATTGGTATCAGATAACCCAAATCAGAAATTTGGCAACTCAACTGCATAAAACACCTGGCTCAAATAGACCATTAACAGAAATAGAGAAATATCGTATAGAGATAGGGAATAAAAGGAAAACAGGGTTAATTTCAGCCATTTATAAAAGTATTATAGATGAACAATTTGGAGACAATATGGGATCCAAGATAGTTTGGGAGACAAATTTAAAAACTGAAATATTAGAAAACACATGAAAAAGAATATGGACCTCTCAACCTTACAAATCAGTTTCATCTCAAGCTAAAGAAACAGTGTTAAAAGTAGTGCACAGATGGCACTTATACCCTGTAAAATTAAATAAAATAAATAAATATCAGACATGTGTTGGAGGAACTTTGGAACATATGTGGTTACCAAGCGCAAGAGTGGACATTTTTCTGGTCTGAGGTAATTAAGTGGTTGGAAAGTATAACAAAAGAAAAAATAATCTCAAATGAAACTTTGCTACTTTTTTCATTATTTATGGGAGAGAATGAAAACATTGTGAATAAAGAACTAATTGCGATTATATTAGGAGGAGCCCATAATGAAACTGCCCAACACTGGAAGGACGCTCAGGACTTGTCCTTGCAAAGATTTCAGAATAGAATATGGAGACTGGCTCCGATGGAAAAACTGACCTATCGCATTAAACTCTATAGAGGTGAAATAAAACAAGATAAATTTATGGAAGTATGGCATCTCTTGTTGGCCTCTGGTGCAGGAGACCAATTGGAAAATGGGCTGAAATGCTGGTTAGTTTGAATAACTGCAGGGTTAGAAGTAGAACATATATAAATGTTTAAATATTATTAGTATACTATAGGTAAGAAAATTATTGGAAGTGTAACTTTTTTTTAGGTAATTATTACTTTTTTCTTTTTTGTTATGTGACTAGAAGATTGTAACTTAACAATAACAACAACAACAACAACAACAACAACAATAATAATAATAATTTTAAAAAAGGAAGGATGGTGTGCAAAGGCACAGATTGTTCTTGCTTACTCCAGATACCCACACTTTGCCCTGGTCTTTCCAGCCCAAGTCCAGATGAGGAGGATAGAGTGCCTGGGACCAACAAAGATGCCACACCTCACCCTGGACTTGTAGTTACTTATATAACACAACTGAGTTTAACTGTATTGCTAGAGGAATCTTCCTGTGTGTTCATCAGTGCCCTCCACCATCCCTGATCACACTGGCTCTCACAGGCTTATGTTGATGGGAGCTGCAGCCCATACAATATCTAGAGCAGTGGTTCTCAAAATGGGGTGCCCAAATGTTCTTGGTCTGCAATTCCCAGAAGCCTTCACCACTTGCTTTGCTGGCCAGGATTTCTGGGAATTACAGTCCAAGAACATCTGGGGACCCAAGTTTGAGAACAACTGATCTAGAGGACCGCACATTCTTCATTTCTGATCTAGGCACTGCTTTTGGTATGCGTGCAATGGAGCACACAGTGGCCTCTGCCTCACTTTTACAGAGAGTATACCAATTTGCTGAGAACAGAAAGCATGACCACTTTTCTAAGCTCCTGGAATCACTTGGTGTCACCACAGGCTCACAACAGCCCCCATTGTGTGATGGGACAGCACTCTGAAAGGGTCCTAGTTTGTACTCTATGATGTATGGAGCAGTACATGTTGTAAGAGGTTAGCATATGGCCTTCTAACTCAACAACCCTGCTCTTTTTACTGCCGCTGCTGCCTTCAGGAGTCTGCTGTTTCTTTCTCAAGAGTGAAAATGCAGCTCTTGGCAAGCCCTTGTTATTTCAGCTAAGGCTCATCAACCATCCCTCTGTCACTAAATGCCTCATTATGTGCAATTAATGGACTGACTGAGAGGAGCTACAAAGTCGCTCTCCCTATGAACTCACTTTGAGGCAGCTGGGTTACTTCTAGTGACTTTTTTAATGCTGTCAGGTTCATTACCAAGTGCAGCTGGATAATGGGGAGGGGAAGGAAGGAAAAACTGAAAGCAAATGAATGAGAGAAAACCCAGAAGTTATGCAAATGTAGCCTTCAAACAGCTTCAGGCAATATGATGCAAGGAGCAACTCTGCCTCCCACTGCTCCTGGGTCCTATTTGTGTTTCTTACAACAGGCACACACACCCCACCTTGGCACCCTCTAGCTGTGTTGGACTACAATGCCCAGTTGACTGTATCATTCCAGGAGCTGTGACCTATCACCTCTAGGAGACAGTAGGCTGAGGAAAGAGAAAAATTGACAATCATCTGTCAGATCTACTTTGATTTGGATTCCTGCACTGAGCAGGGAGTTGGACTTGATGGCCTTATAGGCCCCTTCCAACTTCATTATTATATGATTCTATGAAAGCTTTAAAAGGACAACATGTAATTCAGCTAGTTTCAAACAATATTTGGTGAGTACATACTAGCACACTAGTTTTACAGATTTATTTGGACATGTGAAATAATTGCTCTGTGACTCAGCACACACACACACATGCACACAATATCTGGAAAGCAAGCTTAGCAAGAAATAAAGACCTAGACTTCTGCCCTACCCACCACTCTTCATGTCATTTGTCACTGAAGTGACAAGCAGATCCTTCCAAAGGAAGTCTGATCTCTTGCTCTCAACTCATCTGTCTAGACATGTACGATATAAAGTCACTCAAAACAAATGCTTGCTACAAGAACAAAACAAAACAGAAAAGTCTTCTTGGATCCCTCCATCACTGAGACATCCAGAATATCAAGCAATAATCTGACATGCATTTACAAAGTACCTTCAGTTTCTTTCTAACGTAGGAATCAAAACAGTCTGGAAAGCAGGCCAGTTCTTCACAAGTGAGAGAAATGCACTCTCCATGCGCTCAGAAGCTCTTCCTTTTCCATTATAATAGAGGCTTGGGATTTAAAAACAAATGTCAAAAATGAGCTTGGGTGAGGCTCTGTTCCATTTAAGCTCTGAACCTGCTTGTGTTTCCACACTGCCTGGACAATTCCGGAGAATGTAGTCAGTCAACCAACCAACCAATATTCCAAGGTTCTGATTTTTTATTTTTGTTTTTTTAAAAAACAATACCATCAATGTAAGTTCTGATAAAATTTATTTTATGGTCATTTTTGTTGCACAATTGACTAATGTTTATTGTTGTTGTTTAGTCGTTAAGTCGTGTCCGACTCTTCATGACCCCATGGACCAAAGCACACCAGGCCCTCCTGTCTTCCACTGCCTCCCGGAGTTTGGTCAAATTCATGCTGGTAGCTTCGATGACACTGTCCAACCATCTCGTCCTCTGTCGTCCCCTTCTCCTCTTGCCTTCACACTTTCCCAACATCAGGGGCTTTTCCAGGGAGTCTTCTCTTCTCATGAGATGGCCAAAGTATTAGAGCCTCAGCTTCAGGATCTGTCCTTCCACTGAGCACTCCGGGTTGATTTCCTTCAAAATGGATAGGTTTGTTCTCTTTGCAGTCCAGGGGACTCTCAAGAGTCTCCTCCAGCACCACAATTCAAAAGCATCAATTCTTCGGCGGACTAATGTTTATACTTAAGTCTAAAGGATCAACTAAACCCACTGAATGAATGAGTGAGTGTAATTATTTATGTTATTCATATGCTGTCTTTCTTCTCTACCTAAGGTGGCTCCCAAACAATTAAAACTGTACAATAATCACAGTTAAAAAGACTATAAGAAACTACAATAATAAACAATTAAACATCTATCAATATTAAAACCACCATTAAAAGCAATTTCAAAACCATTTAAAAACCTCTAAATTCAATGAATACAACATTCCTAAAACCCTGACATATTGATTAAAAGCCTGCCTCAAAAAGAAAGCCTTTGCTTGATGATGGAGGCCTGGGAGGGTGGCTGGCACCGAGAGAAAGATCTCCCCAGAAGATTTCAAAAGCCAAGAAGGCCTATAGGGAGTGATAAGATCCTTCATAGAGCCTGGACCTAAGTCATGTATGGCTATATAAATCATAACCAGCACTTTGAAAAGGGCCCAGAAACAGGTCAACTGGGGTAGTATGGGAGTTATATGCGCCCTGCAACCAGCGCCAGCCAGCAGTCTGGCCACAGCATTTTGAACCAGCTGAAGTTTCTGAGCACCCTTCAAAGGCAGCCTCATGTACAGCGCATCACATTAAATGAAACAAGATATGACTAAGGCATGTGGCACCATGGCCAGATGGGACATCTTAAGGTACAAATGCAGCTGGTGCACTGGTTTTAACTGTGCAAATGCACCTCTGGCCACCATTGAGACCTGTGCATCCAGGCTCAGGGTTGAATCCAGGAGAACACTCAAGATACTAACTTAATTTTTTGGAGGGGACTGTAGTCCCCTCTAGTAAAGGTTGAATCTCTAATCCCTAATGTACCTTTTGACTGACCAGAAGCACCTCTGTCTTGTCTGGAATAAATTTCAGTTTTGTTTGCCCTCATCCAGACCATTACTGTACTAACAACAGACTCTGGTCTAGGCCAGATCAGCTTCCTTGGAATCAGATGATAGAGTTGGGTGTCGTCAGCATACTGATGGCACTGTATCCCACAATTCCAGACAACCTATCCCAGTCATTTCATGTAGATGATGACTAGCACAGGGGGCATGACTGAATCATGAGGGACATCACAAGCCAATGGACAGAGTGTTGAACAGGATTCTCCCAATACCACTTTCTGAGTGCAGCCATCCAGAAAGGATCAGAACCCCTGTAAAACTGTACTTCTAAACCCATCCCAACAGAGGGTCAGAATCATATTAGGGATGATGGTATCAAAAGCCACATAGAAGTCTAGGGACATACTCCCCCTGTCGAGTTCCCAGAATAGGTCATCGACCAAGGCAACCAAAGCTGTCTCTTCCATAACCAAGCCTAAAGTCAGATTGAAATAGATCTAGGTATAATCAGCATAATCCAGGAGCCCCTAGAACTGAAATGCCACCGCATGCTCAAAAACCTTGCTCAGAAATGGAATATTGGAGACTGGCCAATAATTATCATGTACAGTGGGATTCAAGCAGACATAATGATAGCACTAATCACGAAAGTATATGACCTTTTGTCTTGAGTCTGAGGTATATCTTGCTTGGCTGGTGAGGCTTATAGTTTTGGTTTGGTTGGGTTTGGTTTGTTTGTTGTTTTTTTGCAGCATTCCTAGTTGCATTATTTTGTCTTACTTTTGGCATGTGTGATTACCCATATTGGTCCTTTGGGGCAGTTGCTGGGCATATCCACATGGCATCATTGGTTATGCACATGGTGTGTAGTGTAGGAGTGAGCTATAGTCCTTTTCCTTGCCTTCTCCTCAACTGCTAAGGAGAAGTGCAATTCAGTTTGTAAATTATATTTTTAAAAATTATTTTTCTCCTAGCTTAGTGCTATACAGCACTAGTTCAAATGGGTACCATGTCTTGTCAGTTCAGTCCTATAATATTAAAAAAAAACAAGAATGGAATTGAATGCTGGCAAAAAGGGTGGGTATAAGAGTGGTGATAATGGAAGGAAAGGGTGAGGAGGAAGATGGGCTTATGTGATGTGTGGACACTTGAAATGTACCTGCCTTGGATAATTAAACATTTCCATGTGAGTGGCGACAGTGACTTAAATTCCAGGGTGTGGTATAGAGAAGTTCACATCAACTTGGAAAAAATGTTTGTGCCTAATCTCCCTAACTATAAACAATACATTCACATCTGTTTCTGCAACCTGTACAAGGCACAACATTTTAATTCCTCTGTTTGATTGTTCTTGGCTGAGAAGCATACATGAAACCACAGGAACATGTCAAAATAAATCTGAGCCAAAGTCTTTATTTAGAACTCTTTAACCAAATATAGATTATTTTCAAGGGAGGTTAATGGAGTTAAGAAAGACGCTGATTACAGTGGATTTTGAGCAAAGTGAAAATAAGAGAAAGGCAGGCACACTGTGAAATACGGAGGAGGAGGCTGATCAAGCCACGCAATGCTGTACACAAGAATAGGATGCATTTCTGCTGCATGACCTGGGTTGGAGATTTTTCCTTTTCTGCCCACGTCTTTAAAAAGTTGGCTGTCATCTCTCATGTGTTGCTTTTCACTAAGGGATTGACACTGCCAGACACAGAATGCTCTAACCCTGACCCGGGAAAGCTCTTAAGCATGTGCCTAGCTTTAACTACCAAAGAGTAATCCCACTGTGATTATTAATTTGCTTGAAGTTAAGCATGTGCTGCAGTGCTTTCGCAAGATGAAAGCAAGGGTATTCAGAGCCAGTGCAGTCCACAATTTCACAGTAATCAAATGTTGCCTTGCATGGAAAAAAAATCAGAGGATTTTGACACTTCCAACAAGCCAGCAGCCTTTTTGCTAGTGAGCGGAAATAAATGGCATCATCTCTGCCTTTCCTGCTGTATCCTGGGTTCATTTGGAGTGTACCTCCAGACAGAGCCTGGAAAGCCACTCTTTTCTGATTGCACCCCCCTGCGAATCCCTCAGCCAACATGACCATGTCCTCTTAAAATTTCATCTGTCATCCTCCCACTCAATATAGCCCCCCCCAAACGAAGGCATTCTTTTCCTGTTCACTGTGGCATAAAATAAAGGGGAGGGGAGGGAGAGGAGAGAAGAGTAAGGTAGGGTGGGGTGGGGAGAAAGAAACCCCAAAACTTTCTTCACAGTAATCCAAAGAAAAACATGAGACAGAATTCTTCCCTTCAGTCCTGGCATCTTCATAATAGTATTCAAGCTAGAAGCATCTCTGGGCCTTTGTTGTCTCTTAGTCAGAGATGGGTGCTCTTAAGGTTGAGTTTTAATGTTTAAAATATTCTTTGAACTCTGAAGGTTTTTGGAGGGTGTGTATACGGCTCCTGATAGAGGCTCATTTGAAGAGGAAGAAGAAAGCCTTCACCGTTCCCTCTTGGTTTGTGTCACTGTCTGATTCTGCTGCAGTGCAGTTTTATGAAGGAAATTATCAGGGGGAGGGGAGGGGAAATAGGCAGCCATCTCCTGACAGGGACTTGTCAGCTTTTTCCTTTTGAGTTGGGGGAAGAACAGCAGTGAATGTCTTTTAAATGCCAGTCTGAGACCCCGAAATAATAATAATAATAAATCAACAAAAAAAAATCACCCTGCTATTTTCTTCCAATGACTGGCATTGAGTAAGCAGACCACTTTAGAACGGGAAGGAGCGGTGTGTCTTTCAAACTACTGTACAGAGAAAAACCAGAGGTCTCTTTCTATAACAGGGGTGGGGAACCTTTACTCCTCCAGATCTTTTTAGCCTACAGCACCTTCCAGTTCCAGTCACTGTGGCCTAAGGAAGGAGACTGTGGGAATTTAGCCTCACAACTCCTGCAAGGCTCAGCAATCATCCTTGCAAACAAAGCCATGTTTGGATTGGAAGACTGAGCACAAAACAAAGCAATCCTACTTGCAAATTCAACAGGTATGAAAAGCTTCTGTTATGGCAGTCAGATATTCTTAAGAAATTCCTTATTCTAAACTACCCGTTATACGTTGGCCCTGAGGCATAAACATCCACGGAATTAAGGGTGAGAAAAGGTAAATTGGGGACAGAAGACAGGGTCAGTTTCCTAACCCACAGACTCCCAATCCCTGTGCTCTTAAAATCAGTCCCACATTCCCAACTTTATCTATGAATAGGGCAGACCTATGTTTAAAGACAAGCCTGCTGCTGACTGACCTAGTCTACCTCCACAATATTCATATGACAAACATCTTTATTTTGGGGGTTCATTTTTCCAAAAGATGTGATCTGTGATTTTTTTTAATGCTTTAGTCCTTTATACACATACATGGGAGCAACTCATTTTTAACAAGACTTACTTCTAAGTAGACATTGGATCACACCATGGGTGTCCCTGCTCAGTGAGTTTCCATGGCTGAGCAGGAATTTGAACCCAGGTCTCCTAAGTCCTGATCAGATCCTCTATTTACTACACAATTCTGGCTTGCTTAGTTTCTCTTTATAAATGCACAGCCGTATTAGAAAGAATGTGGTCAAGCTTAACTTAACTTTGTTGTCTATCCTCTTCTTTGCAAATAGTTAACAAGCCTCACAGGACTGATTTTGTTCTCATCCAAAAATGGAGTCTTTGCTACTGTGAATGACAAAACAGCATCAACGATACTGTTGGTATTTTTATTAGGACTCCATGGCAACCCCAGTACAAGATTTGGTGGTTCCCAAGGAGCCAGATTATTTTCAGCATAAAGATTGCTTGAAAAAATGAAAAGTGATGGGCTTTTGTGTATCTTGAACTAAACCTAAATTCACAAACTGTCTAGCTTTATCAGTTAGAGTTGCTAAACTTAGATTCAAGCAGGGCTTCTGTAAAGGTTTCAAAAGTTTTGAAGGTTCTGGATCCTGAAATCCTAAGTGCTACATTTAGCAGTGTGTTAAGATCAGCACTTTGTTCTGTTCTCCACTTTTACTAGGGCATCTCACAAAAAACCCCTATGCTGTGACGGGGATCACATGATCAAGTTAGTTCTTGGTAAAGATACTGGGAAGCTGCCTGGATAGTTCAGTGAATTAGGTACGTAGCTGTGGAGGTAGAGGCTGGGAGTTTGATTCCCCACCGTGCTTGCCAGGAGAACAACCAGCCTTGGGCAAGTTGCGTGGTCTCAAAGCACTCCCCACCCCCAATACAAGGACTGCTAAGCCATTTCTGAATACTTTATACCTAGGAAACCCTGGCAAGGGTTGTCATAAGTCAGGGTTGACTTGACGCCACGTTCATATTAGAATAGAATAGAATAGAATAACACTTTATTGTCATTGCATGTGCAACGAAAACACCGGAGTGCTATCCAGACAGTGCATCACTCATTCAGCTAAAACTCCATATAAACTCCTCACCAAATTCCAACATAATACAACGGCAACAAAATACATTCACATGCAACCCTACAATAAGTCAGACTAGATCTTAACTGAATTTAGCAAAGTCGTCGCCCTTGGATAAAAACTGTTTTTAAATCTATTTGTCCTTGTTTTAATAGATCTATATTGTCTTCCTGATGGCAGTAGTTCAAGCAAAGAGTGTCCTGGGTGGGAGGTGTCCTTTATAATATTTTGTGTTTTTTTAAGACAGCGGGACCTGTACAGTTCCTCCAAGGTGGGGAGGGGACACCCAACAATCTTCTGTGCTGTATTAATCACCCTCTGGAGCGATTTTCTCTGGGCCACTGTACAACCCGCGTCCCACGTGCACATGAAGTATGACAATACACTTTCTATTGAGCATCGATAAAAAGACACGAACAGTCTCTGAGTGATGTTATTCTTCCTAAGCATCCTTAGAAAGTGCAATCTCTGTTGAGCCTTTTTCAATACCTCTGAGGTATTTACGCTCCAAGTCATGTTCTCCTCAATATGGACACCCAAAAAACGAAAAACCCTCACCCTTTCTACCCAGTCTCCACTGATGAATAATGGTGGAATATCCATCCCCTTCTTCCTATAATCTATTACAAGCTCCTTAGTTTTTGAAGTATTTAGAAGCAAGTTATTCTCGCTACACCATTTTACCAATCGTTATAAGCAGACTCATTCTCCTCTGAGATGAGCCCCACTACTGTAGTATCGAAGCTACCAACATGAATTTGACCCAACTCTGGGAGGCAGTGGAAGACAGGAGGGCCTGGTGTGCTCTGGTCCATGGGGTCACGAAGAGTCGGACATGACTAAACAATTAAACAACAACAATTGTAGTATCATCTGCGAACTTAACGATGGTATTGCTGTTATAAGTAGAAATGCAATCATATGTATAGAAGGTATAGAGCAGGGGACTCAACACACAGCCTTGTGGTGAACCAGTACTAAGGCTGAGAACCGTATATGTATATTGACCTACTCTAACCCTCTGACTGCGTTCAGACAAAAAACTGCCTATCCACATACAAATGGAATATGGAAGCCCCAAGTCCCATGGTTTAACCACCAGCCTCTGAGGGAGGATGGTATTAAATGCCGAGCTAAACTCCACAAAAAGCAGCCGTACATAGTTCCGCTGCTGCTCCACATGTGACAATGCAGTATGAAGGACTGTAGCTACAGCATCCTTCGTTGATCTATTTGCTCTATATGCAAACTGGTGGGTATCAAAACTCTGGGGGAGAAATGATGTAATATGACTCCAAACCAGTTTTTCAAAACATTTCATCACTACTGAAGTAAGTGCAACTGGTCGGTAATCATTTAGATTAGAAATGTGAGATTCCTTGGACACAGGAACAATAGTGGAGCGCTTCAGACAAGACGGAACACTTGATTGTAGCAATGACTGGTTAAAGATTCTAGTGAAGACTCCGGCCAGTTGGTTCACACAATCCTTCAACACTCATCCAGGGATGCCATCAGGTCCAGCAGCCTTCCTTGGATTGACAGCTTTCAACACGTGTCTCACCTCATGCTCTTCCACTTTAAGGATGAAATTGCTATGAGCCAGGGACTGTAAAACAGCCCTCGTTGATGATTCCACCTCAAACTGAGCAAAGTTCCTCTGCCAATGCTGCATCACCCACCACAGCTCCAGTGTTGGTTTTATAGTTGGTAAGATGCTGGATTCCTTGCCACACTTGCCTGCTATTACTGCTGTCCAGATGGTGCTCAATCCTCTTTTTATAGTCTAACTTGGCCACTCTGATGCCTCTCCTCAGGTTTGCTCGGGCCATACTATAAAGGGCCCTGTCACCAGACCTGAAGGCAATGTTCCTTTCCTTTAACAACTGCTGTACTTCCCTAGTCATCTAGGGCTTCTGATTGGGGTAGACCCGGGTCCGTTTGTCCACTGTGACATTATCTATGCAGTTCCCAATATAACTCATGACACTGTCCGTGAACATCTCCAGGTCCTGATGTTCAAAAACCTCCCAATTAGTCCGATTAGCTAGCTGGATAGCCCAGTTTAGTAGGTCATTTGCCTGTAGAGCAAATAAGATCTAAGTATACGGGAATGGATGTGTGGCACAGTGATTATGATGATGAAGCAGGCCCAAATGAGGTTGCTAGAATGAAAGCTGGAGAGTGATTATTTTAGTTGTTGTTTTGCGCCATCAAGTCGCTTCCAACTTATGGTGACCCTAAAATGTCCTGCCCTGCTCAGCTCCTGCAAACTCAAGCCTGTGGCTTCCTTCAGAGAATCAGTCCATCTCATATTTGTTCTTCCTCTTTTCCTGCTGCCTTCTGTTTAGATCCCTTTAAATCTCCTGAAATTTCAAAAGACAAAGCAGCTACAAAGTTGGCTGCCCTTTTCCTCTCCACCCCACTTTTCTCCTCCTTGCTTGGAGCTTTCCTCAGTGACAGCAACTGCCGTATTGAAATCATCCTAATATAGTGAGGTGCTGCTGGCAGTTTTCATATATACATGGCATTATCCAACGTGATGTTCCGAGTGTCATTGAAGATCTTTTAGGCGAGGGCACATCTTTTAATTCAAGTGATACTGTATGTCTATTTTTACAGAGCTTCCTGTGCATTAAGATCCAACCTCAAAAGGAAACTTCCCACACGTTGATAGAGACTTACTCATTTCATTTTCATACAGGCAGTAACATTGCCAAATGAACTTTTATAATTGATATAATTTTGTAAAACAAACCTCCTGTGGTAGAAAGAGGGAAGGAAACAGGGGAGGCCAAAAGCTTCATTGCTGCTTGCACTGAACTCCTTAAAAGACTTGAAAAAAGAGGGCCTTATATATATGGGGGAGTGTGTACACCCCCCACACACCCCCCCCCACACACCAACAAAAGCTTTCCATGGCCAAGAGTAGTAGAGCCCTGCTGTTCATACATAAGAACAGTGTCTCTGCTCCTCAGACCTGCTCTGTCTCCTCCTTTGTATCTCTCTAAATAAGAGTAAGATTTTATTTGTTTGTTGCCCCATTGTATAAAAATAGCTGGAAAGATTTTCACCAAATTTGGAGAGCCAGTTTGGGCTGGTCTGACTTAAAAACAAACAAACAAACAAAAAACCCTACATGGTATACTATTTATTTTATTTATTTATTAAATTTATACCCCGCCCATCTAGACCGAAGTCTACTCTGGGCGGCTACTACTGTGTCCCTCCCAGTTTGTTTCTCTTAAACAGTTAGATAGCTTTTCTCTAAATTTGGAGAGTATGTTAGGGATAGTCTGACTTGAAATATGGAATTTGTGGTATACATGAAAGTTACTCTGGCACCCTGAAGGCCAGTCTACTGATTTGTTCTTGCCTACAGATTTGTGTGCAAGTAAGAGACCGTGTAATGTAGTGAAGAGGATGTTGGACTGGGATTCTGGATATAAGACCCACAAAGAGAATAATGTGCCACAGCACTGTAAAGATTTCAGTGAGTTCAGTTCATAAATTGACATGTTGGGACATACACCATAATTTTGTGGATGAAGGGCTCTGAATGTTCTTTAACCATGACCCATGCTGGCTGGGGGGTTCTGGGAGTTGTAGTCCTCACAGAAAACTTACATACCTTCCAGAATTTAAATACAGAAGATGTGGTGATAACCAGTAACTTTTGATGGAAAAGAGAGAGAGACTGTCCTATATAGATGGCTAGGTCTATCAAACGTTAGTTAGCCTTGAAAACTAAATGAAAGAAACATGCACTTCAGGAGCATCTGGACTAGAGAGTAGTTAGCAGCAGATACAAGACTAATGCATAATGCAGTGAAGATCGAGCTGGTTGGGCACATGGAACTGTTGTTTCCAGTTAGAGCAAAGGCATAGTCACTTGCAATAGTGGCTTGATTCCTGAGATCCAGTAAGCTAGAGGAATGTTTGTTAACAAAATGAGATTTAGGATCACACATACCCAGAAAGAGAGAGAGAAAGAGACAGAGGGAGAGAAAAAGAATTACAGCCATCTTAATAACAGCTCACTGTAAAAGTATCTCGGAAAGATGTGCTGATTTTGACTATTTATTTGGCACAATATTCTTTTTAGTGTTGATACTTTATGCCCTCACCTTCCAATTGAACATAGTACCTCTATGAATGCAGTTGTTGCCTGCACAGTATTCCTTGAAGACAATTTATAACATCAAGGGATTACAGAGTGTATGCAATCAAAAGGTTCACTATTCTAGTTCTAGCAGTACAGTTTAGGGGTGTGGGTGGGCATTAATTTAAAAAGGAGGAGAGTATGGTTTGCTTAGCAGGTTGAGAAACCCTAATATGTCATATTGCTTAGTATTAATATTGGTCACAGAGTGTTAATAAAACAAACACCTTGCCCTGGCACTTGAACTTGAAGAGAAGATTGGAAGCCATAAATGGGGGTGGAAAGCAGCTGATCTTGGTTTGCTGATTGAATGGAACCAATCAATCTTTTTAAAAACATTGAAAATGTTCTTAGTCAAACTAAAATATGCTCTTCCTACAACCACTTCTCATGCATAAGGGTTTGCTCTCACAAGCCAAACCAAAAGATGTCCCCCCCACAAAAAAAAGGAGTCGGTAATGGCATTCATGGAAGAACTTATGCTTCATTACAAAAACAACTCCAAGCTCCCATCTGTGTAGCCTCATCAATAGATGTTGATGGCACCAAAATTATTACTGGAGAGAGCACATACATCATATCCAAAGACAGAGAGGGAAAGGAAGGGCTTAAAATACATGACGGTAATACGAAGATAACAAGAGCCCTTCTAGATCAGAGAGAGATGGCCTCTCAGACAGCAGATTTGGGGCATTATGAAACCATGCCAAATTGTTAGTGATTAGTTTTATTATTATTCTGTTTTTATTGCCAGTGATGGGGAGAAGTCCTTGTGGGACTTCCTGCCTCATGTGCTAAAATTATGTGAAAGGATCTTAGGGCACTTTTAACCAATTTTATTTGGTCTACATTTACATGAATTGCAGCCACCTGATGTTCTCCATAACCATCATGAATTTATAATACTGATAAACCTTGATTTAAACTGCTGCCTTTATAGGAGTTCTTCATTTACAAGCAAGTTTGTGGACCCCTGATGTGGTCTAAGGCCATCATGAATGGAGAAAAAAGGTTACAAATTCCCCCATTGATATTAATGGAGATTTTTCTTGTTTTAGAGCCTTCTCAAAGGAAGGTGTGTGTGTGTGTGTGTGTGTGTGTGTGTGTGTGTGTGTGTGTGTGTTTAGAAGGGAATTCAAACCAATAGTTCCTTCCCCGCCTCTAAATTCAAAGAGAGTCATGCTTCTTTGCTCAGTGTATGTCTTTTCCCCTCTCCTTTGTCTGTTGGAGTCAGTCAGTCAGAAGCAGTCAGTCTGTTGAGGCCTGTTGTTGAAAGTCAACCAATCATGTTTGTTCAGTTTGATGTAGGTCTGTTCAACTGTAAGTAAATGAAACCTGTTCTTCTTTCTCCTATTTAGGTCTCAGAGTGAGTTATTGAGACAGTAAGCACTAGTTGAAGAGAAAAAGGGATGGACTACTTTGGGGAACTTGAAGGTAATTTGGCTCTGTTAATCCCTGCACTTCTGCTGCCAGCTAGAGGAATTTAACCAAAAATTCAAAACTCTGCAACATGAATGCCTCCCATAGTTACTTATGAGTAAAGCAAATGTAAGAGCTGCATCCAAATGTTATGCATTTAACAACATTTTCTTTTTTGGGCTAGAACTTTCAGATCCCCTTAGCCTGCATGGTTAAAGGATTCTGGATACTGCAATCCTGAAAATAACTTTTTGAGGCTGTGATTGGACATGATTTGTATTTTGCCTCTTGGTTTCTGTCATATAAGTCAAAAGAATCTTTTCCTTGGCAATTTTCAAGGGAAACGATGGAAGCTGTCACTTGGAATGTTTTATACATGTAATGTCTTGTCTTGGGGACAGAGATAATAAACTTCAACCACATCATTTTATTTTCTGCAGAACAAAATCATGTCTCCCATGACATAGGAAAATGCACAAGGTATTGTACAACACCATTTGCAAATTCAGTAGTTTGCCAGATATGCCTTTTATGAGAATCTACAATGGCTTGTCTCATTTTCCAAGGAGCATAACACCAAGGTTAGACTCTTGATCTGGGCAAAAAGGAAAAAAGAACAAAATTTCAGTACAGAAAGTACTTTGCAAAAAACTGTATTGGGAAAAAAAACAGGTATTGAAGAACACGGGTTAGAGGTAATGACAATCACCCACAGTGTAAATGTGAAATATGGATTTTTATGATGGCCCATTTACTTTTTATCTTTTAGCCATAACATCTATTTCAAGTACTCTTTTTCTTGCTTAGTCTAGTTCTTCCAGCCTGCATTGTTTCCCAATATTCAGTTATTCTGCTGGCCTGATGTGCCCAGTTGCTAGGAAACCTATTCCTTTTCTTTCTTACTTTTTTTCAACATAACATAGGTTTTTTCCTGCTATGGCAGCATCTTCTCTTCCAGCCTTAGGCATCTTGTTGCCATAGCAGCAATACACCTTACTTGCAGTGCAGCTTCTGATCATAATTGTGTAACCCTTAAGACTTACAGGCATTGGCTGAGAATTGCCTGGATGCCTTCCCTCTTCCTCATCTCTTATTCCTGGCCTCTCTTCACTGTCCTTCTCCAATGTTCTCCAGAAAATAAATATATTAAGAATTGTCATGCAGAAAGGACGATAGTTTCTACATCTTCCCTTTTCTGATTTGAATTGGAGATGGACAAAACTTCATGCTGCAAATCCATTTAGCGTCTCAAGAAACAAGAATATCTCTGTCTCTACAGTGGCAAAGTGGACTTGGCCCAGCAAGACAGTAGTGTCCTGGCATGGTATAGCATAGCATCAGGTTACAGCACTAAGCTCTATCAGTGCAAGCAGCAGCTCAGGCTGGCAACATTGCCAACCAGTCTAATGGAAGCAGCGTGAGCTAACTTGGACACTGAAAGGCAGGGACCTCCCAGCTATCTCACTGCTGCTATTAAAACTGGTGGGGCGGGGGAAAGAAAGAAACAGGAAGGTTGGCTTGGTTTCCTATTCACCCCCATTGACATGCATCTGTTTGGAGCCAGTTGATAATCTGCATGTAGGGAACAGCTTTTGCAAATGTCCTTACTGAGACAAAAGACTAAGGCAATAGCAGTGCAGCATCTGTTCATGGCTTAAAATGCTACTTTTTTTGAATATGTAGGGATTATTTTCCCATGTATGCAAGAATATATTGTAGAAAGTGGCTGTATAGTGGTGTGATTCATGTAAGGCATAACAGACTATTATTCTAGGCATCATGAGTCTACTAGGGAGTTAGAGCCATAGATTATCAACTAACCAGAAAGGTTTTCCATGTGTTGAAGCAAGGCAAGCCTGTTCAGCCTTAAAGGTTGAAACCCTGGTTGGTTATGGAGCCACACTTTCATCACAGACATACACAATGCAGAACCACAAATGCTCACATACATACAGTACACTGTTCAAAACCTCTCAGGTCTTCATTATTTTCATCCAAACATATATCAGTGCTCCTTCCATACACTCTCAGCTGAGTGTGGAATGATGAGTAACTCCCTCCCATGGACAGCCAGGTTGGCCCCATCTTTGCTGTCCTTCTGCAAGCAGGCAAAGACCTTTCTCTTCAGGCTGGCTTTCCCTTAGTGTCTGGCTGCCTAAGTGGGATTTGTAAATGGATTGTTGTACCTCACTGCTTTGAATGTGTTTTGGTGTTGCTTTTGTTTACCTTTTTTAGTGTGGTATTTGTTTGATTCTTTTAGTATTTGTATACTTATTATTGATAGCTTCACATACTATCTTTCAATGATGTCAGCTGCCTTGGGTCCTTTTTAAGGAGAAAGGTGGGGTAAAAATATTTAAAATAAATAAATAATAAATAAACAGTTAACATGGAAGCAAGGGAGCAGTATCCCTCTGGTCCACTCCAGCAACCCATTGACCAGCTGGGTTGCATGTGTGGTCCAGTTGTTTCAGCCGGCTGCCGATTGAGCGCCAGAGATGGCACCTTCACCTTGGCACCCTCCGGCTTGGCAACAAGGGAGAGACCAGCCTTCTCCCCTCCTTTTCCATCCCCTGCCCCCACCGCCGCTCCCACAAGTTTTTCTTGAATGCCTCCAGTGTTGGAGCACTCACCAACTCCTGAGGTAACTGGTTCCACTGTCTTACTGCTCTAACAGTTAGGAAGTTTTTCCTGATATTCAACTGAAATATGGCTTCCTTTAACTTGAGCCCATTGTTGCGTGTCCCGCACTCTGGGATGATCGAGAACAGATCTTGCCCCTCCTCTGTATGGTAAAGGTAAAGGTTCCCCTTGACAATTTTTGTCCAGTCGTGTTCGACTCTAGGCTCATCCCCGTGTTCGACTCTAGGCTCATCCCCGTTTCCAAGCCATAGAGCCAGCGTTTGTCCGAAGACAATCTTCTGTGGTCACTTGGCCAGTGCGACTTAGACACGGAACGCTGTTACCTTCCCACCGAGGTGGTCCCTATTTATCTACTTGCATTTGCATGCTTTCGAACCGCTAGGTTGGCGGGAGCTGGGACAAGCGACGGGTGCTCACTCCGTCGCGTGGATTCGATCTTACAGCTGCAGATCTATAGATCTTTCATCACCCCTCAGTCTTCTTTTCTCAAGGCTAAACATGCCCAATTCTTTCAGCCTTTCCTCATAAGGCTTGGTTTCCAGCCCCCTGATCATCCTTGTCGCCCTCCTCTGAACTTATTCCAATTTGTTACATTCTTCTTGAAGTGTGGTGTCCAGAACTGGACACAATACTCAAGGTGAGGCCTAACCAGTGCTCAATAGAGGGGTACTAGCACCTCACAGGATTTGGAAACTATTAATGCAGCCTAAAATAGCATTTACCTTTCTTGTAGCCACATCACGCTGTTGGCTCCTATTTAGCTTGTGATCTACTACAATTCCAAGATCCTTCTCACTCGTAGTTTTCCTGAGCCAGGTATCCCCCATCTTGTAACTGTGCAAGATGGGGGTGGTTTCTTTTCCCAAGGTGCAGTACTTTGCACTTATCCCTGTTGAATTTCATTCTGTTGCTTTCGGCCCAGTGCTCCATCCTATCTGAAGGATGATTTATTTAGTAGAAGGTTTCTGCTTTTCTGCTTTCAAAAAGCAAAGAAGTACCACAGCTCAAAGATGCTGAATGGAAATGGCACCTTGCCTTTCTGACAGATGTAACAGAGCTACTCAACAGTTTCAATGTGCAACTTCAAGGAAAGGGGAAGCTCATCTGTGATATGTATTCACATGTGAAAGCATCTGAAGTAAAATTAGACACCCTCATTAAACAAGTGAAGGAGGAAAACTTCTGCCATCTCCCCACAATTTAGAAACTGTTGGCGGAAAAACCAGCAGTTGTATTCCCAAACAAAACATGTGTGGATTCACTGGAAATTTTGCGAAAGCAGTTTCAAAGTAGATTTAAAGAGCTTCATCTCCATGAACAGTACATACAGATTTTCCGGAACCCATTTTCTGTTGACATTGAAACTATTGATCCGATTTACCAAATGGAATTGGCCGAACTACAGAATTGTGACTCTCTGAAAGAACCATTCAAGTCAAGCAGCCTTACTAATTTCTATGCATCTCTCTCCTCTGAGACATATCTTAATCTCAGGAACCATGCACTCAAAATGGCAACCATCTTTGGCAGCACCTATGTCTGTGAACAGACTTTTTCTCAAATGAAACATCTGAAATCTCCAACCAGATCCAGCCTAACTGATGAACACTTGCATCACTTGTTACGACTAGCAGTGCCAAATATGGAACCGGACATTGACCATCTCATTAGCCAAAAGCAGACCCATACTTCCCATTGAAATACTAATAAGCTTATGTTGATTAAAATTGTTCTTCATTTTAAATATTGTATTGTTTTTGCCTGTTTTTTTTTTTTTTTTTTGCACTACAAATAAGATATGTGCAGTGTGCATAGGAATTTGTTTGGATCAAGTAAAAAAAAAATGGACCCAGAAGAAAATATTCAAATATAGACAAATAATTAGCTAAAATAGATTTTTTATTAATAAAAACTTAAAAATACATTCCAATTCCCTCTTACAAATTTTAAAAAGTATCCTCTTATATATTTTCTTCACTTAAAAACTCATTCAAATAATTAATTCACCCCTATCAAGTAAAAAATTGTGACTCTCTGAAAGAACCATTCAAGTCAAGGACGTGGTGGCGCTGTGGGTTAAACCGCAGAAGCCTCTGTGCTGCAAGGTCAGAAGACCAAGCAGTCGTAAGATCGAATCCACGCAATGGAGTGAGCTCCCGTTGCTTGTCCCAGCTCCTGCCCACCTAGCAGTTCGAAAGCATGTAAATGCGAGTAGATAAATAGGTACCACCTCGGTGGGAAGGTAACAGCGTTCCGTGTCTAGTCGCGCTGGCCACGTGACCACGGAAACTGTCTATGGACAAACGCTGGCTCTACGGCTTGGAAATGGGGATGAGCACCGCCCCCTAGAGTCGGACACGACTGGACTAAATGTCAAGGGGAACCTTTACCTTTACCTATCAAGTAAAAAAAAGGACCCGGGTCCTTTTTTTTAACTTGATCCATTTGTTCATATTTTTTTCAAACTATAGTCCGGCCCCCCAACAGTCTGAGGGACAATGAACTGGCCCCCTGTTTAAAAAGTTTGAGGACCCCTGTTATAGGAAAAGGAACAAATAATCTAGCAGCACCTGAAAGACTCAAGTTACGACCTGACCGTCGGGGGGGGGGGGCGAGACAGGGGGATGTCCTCAGAGCAATGTAAGAGTCAGCATTTGTTGAGTGGCTCCAGGTAAGAACACCATGCTGCTCCAAAGCAAAATGGTGCCCACATGTTGTCCCTGCACCTCTGTCTCCCCCTCAGTCAGAAGGGAGCTTTGATTCAGGGAGCAAGGATTTTCAGGTAGACCTGAGAGGCATGTTTTCCTCTCAGCTCCATCTGGTAAGAACGTAACAAACCCATGCCCTATTGCTGCAATCTGTGCCTACATCAGTGTCCCTCTTTTAGGTTCCAGGAAGGCAGTGCCCTGCCAGGCGTGGGCCTTTTATTATTATTATTTTTCTCCACATCACTACTTTGACAGGGTGGTCTGGGCATTGGGCCAGATCCAATTTGTGGGGAAAGACCCAAGTGCTCCTCTCCAATCTCTTTGGGGAACCTCTTTAAGGGCTCATGTGGCGAATGCTTTCGGAACCTACTTTACTCCAGGTGGCATAGGTACTACACAGTGGTTTTCATAACCGTGGATCCTACATCCTGTCATCCTGGGGTTCCTCAGGAAGTTTCTTATGGTGGTGGCTTATTAGCTGAGAAGCAGATCATTCCAGAGGAAGAGATCTGATTTTGATCTCACACCCCTCTTAAGTAAATGAATCATTGTCTTTCATTTTTCTTGATGGACAGGAGGAGGAAATCAGGGAGGATCAGTGGCATGGTGTGGGCAGAGAAGGAGGAAGTTGGAAAGACTTTGGATCTACAGGATTCAAAGCCCCATCTCTTTGGACCACACCTTCAACAAGGAGAAATCTTCAGACCAGTCTTAGAACAAAGTGCTCGAAAGAGAAAGAAGATGTGAGAATGAATGTAAGTGAGTAAGTCAATTGTCCAGCTATGCAACCAGACACAAAGGGTAGCAGCAGGTTGAAATATTTCTAATTTGGTAACACACTGTATTTTTCTCCTCCTATTTGTGTGTTGTGTACATATGTGTATCTATGTGTGAATGCTTGCTTTCCTGCCTCTGTGTGTACCATAAGAATGCATGTGTGTGTGTGTTGTGCGCATATCTATATATGAATAAACACAATCATGTATTTGTCACCTACGTCTCTGCCCACCATTGGCTACTGTGCTGTTCTGCCGTCAACCACAATAATTGCCAGACACCACTAGAGTAAACATGGCTCCTCCATCACTTCTGTCCTGCTAGCGGTGCAGACCTCTGGTTATTAGCCTTCCAAGATCCTTGAAAGATTCGTGCAAATATGACACTAAATATTGGAACTGAAGATTTCTGAAATATCTTACACTAAAACCTATTTCTTTAAATATGATCTTTGGTTGAATTCATCACACTAATCTTTCTTGGAAGGTGGTGCTGAAGAAAAATGTGTATTAACAAGTTTCAGAGGAAATGGCAACCATTTATTATATACTGGAATCAATCTATGGGCTGTCAATCTCATAAGGTTTCCCCACATTATATAACTGATTGTATTATTGTTTCATGAAATTTAAATTGTAATGTGAATTAATTTAAATTTTAAAGCAGGGGCAAAGTATGAGTAATTCAGTATTCTCATTCCATTATTCATGGTGCAAACCACAAGAGAATAATAATGTTAATATTAATATTAATAATATTGATATTAATATTGATAGTATTAATAATAAATAGTGTTGTGAATATCTTAAGACTGAAAGTGCCATTGGAACAGATTTTTTGGTGAATTTTCTTCCCCAC
Organism: Intellagama lesueurii; assembly: GCA_037013535.1. NCBI lineage: Eukaryota > Metazoa > Chordata > Lepidosauria > Squamata > Agamidae > Intellagama > Intellagama lesueurii. The sequence goes on along the minus strand of JBAJHW010000003.1, from coordinate 47,115,573 downwards.
TACAGCCACCTGTGGCCCTTCCCCCAAAGATGCAGCTTATGTAGTGCAGAAGAACTTGGGAAAGTTCCTCTTTGTCCCATGAAACATTTGCAAGAAATCGTTAAGACAACCTGCTAGATATAGAAGACACCCACCAATTGGTCAGTTGGTCCATTTATATAATACTCAGCAGTCAATAAGCATTTCAGCAAGAGTAAGAAGTTAATATTGAAAAACTTGTATACATATACCTACAAAGCAGCTGACTTTGGGCACCTGGTCTGCTGATCACTGACTGCTCATGCGCAGAATCCTCTGCAACAGTAAGAACTCAAGAAGAAGGTGGAAGTGAAGTGGTGCTCAATTAGATGATCTATGTAAATATGTATATCAAACCCAGTAATTATGAACTATGAATCTATCAAGAAATCTGACTGATATCTGTCAGACTGATGTTGCCCAAGGAAGTACACACACATTGGATCGCAAGTGGGAGAGTTTTGGTCTTCCAGATATTTTGGCTGAAATTGCATCAAAGCCAAGGCAAGGCAAGGCAAGAAGCCAAGCCAAGCATGCTGCTCCTATACCGTCTCCATAGTGCTTAAAGGTGCTTGAGTCCAGCTCCTGTCAAGGAGGCACAGTGGGGAATCGAACTCCCAGCCTCTGGCTCTGCAGCCAGATACTTAAACTACTGGACTATCAAGGCTGAGTCAGCCTTCCATCCTTCCAAGGTCAGTAAATTGAGTACCCAGCTTGTGGGTGGTCTACAATGTAATTATGCAAGCTAGTCATTGCCCCCTCCCACAAGCTGGGTACTTGTGTATCGCCCCCCAGGGTATCGCCCAGGTTAAGAACCACTGATGTAAAGAACCACTGATGTAAAGAACTTTAAGGTAAGGAGTTGGGAGTCCAAAAGCTCTAGAGGGCCAATGCCATTCTTGCATTAAATGACAACATCTTTTGAACTTGACCCTTGGAACTCGGCAGTGCAATACCAATGCACTGGTATTGCTCCAAAGATCAAGAGATGGGAAGCTTTGATTTCTGCTTTGTTCCAGCATCAGTTTCTTTTTCTGTTCCTTAAGCTTCAGTTCAGTGACAACAGATCTTTTACATTAGTATTCAGTGACAACCTAGTCTTCTGGAATTTCAGAACTCACATAGGCTGTGCTCATCAGGATCCTCCTTGTTTGACTTTGGAGAAATTATGGTTAAAAAACGAATTAAGCCAATTTTCAATATGTTCTGTTACATTCCATCACCCAGTAACATATCATGGCTGGCATGAGCAATAAGGGACCAGCTTGAAAGCTGGAGTGTTATAAATGATTTATTGGTCTAATAAACAGACTCAAGTTATCTACCTCTTTCCCTTCCCCCTTGCCCGAAGGACCAATACAGCTACTGTACAAACATTTTCTACTTCCCATTATGTAATGTTACAGAGAAGAAAAACAAGGATACGAGCCCCACGAGATTCTCAATGGCTGACAGATTCCCTCCCCCACTACCCAGCCAGACTATTAAACAACTTTGAAACTGAGATGAAGGTGGTTGGTTTGGGCAGTCTGCAACAAGAGCAGATTGCTGTGTTCTCTGTCATGGAAACATTTTGTGGCCAATCAAGCTCCTAGAAGCCCATTACTTTTCTGAGTTGCCCAGGAGAGGTGCCAGTGATTCTGCCACTTTTCTCAGCTGACATCCTTTTGCTTTTGAGGCAGGTTCACCTCTCAGTCCCTCTTGTGTTGAGGGAGAGGAGGGCAGCCAGAAACGTAGCCTCACTTGTGTTGTGAGGAACAAGCTCTGAAAATAACTCTCCCACAAAGCAGAATGTTCTTCACTCAGTCATTTAGTACACAGCTGTGGAGCTTCATCATGATTTGCTCTTCTGTAATTATAGGACTGACACATTTGAAGCACTGCTAACAGGAAGAAGGGAGGCAGCTTTGTCGGTTCCGCAGCCCAGTGTCAAACACGTTTATTTCATTTTTTACTTGGAAATAAATTCCATTTATTTGAATGGAAGTAACTGTCATGCAAATGTGGATGCCAGTTGCCTTTAGCATCACAAAATCATAGGACTGTGAAGCTGGAAGACACAAAAAATGTCACTAAGTCTAAACAGCATGTCAAAGCAGGAAATCCACGGCTGATGACCACCCAACCATGATTTATACACCTTCAATGAGTTGACTCAATGGGACATAATTATTATTGCTTCCTGGAGAGGTCAGTGAGTTGGGTACCTGGCTATGAAGCCAGAGATTATGATTTAAATTCTCCCCTAGAGAAGACCCAGCCTGTGTAGCCTTGGGGAAGCTATACAGTCCCAGGGTAGCCCCAGAAGAAGGAAGTACTCTATATACCTAGAAAACCCTAGAAAGGGTTGTCATTAAGTCAGAATTGACTTGATGGCACACAGTTATTATTATGAATGAAGAAAACTCCACCACCTTCTTCTGTGGGCCATTCCACTTTTGCACATCTCTTACTTTCTGAAAAGTTCTTTCTAATGCTTAGTTGCAATCTCTTTTATTTTAATTTGAATTCTTATTTTGAATCCTATCCTTTGCTTGCTTGCTCTATCTTCTTTGTGTCAATCTTTCAAATATAGGACAATGGCTATCATATTTCCTCTCCTTTTCTAAACATATCCATCTTCCTTAACTGTTCCTCATAGGGCTTTTTAATTTCATTAATTTGATTTGATTTTTATACTGCCTCTTTAGTGAATACACAACTCTGGGCAGTTTACAAATGAAACTCAAAGTCATTGGCATTTTCTCATCTTTTCCATGCGGTGAACTTATTTCTCCCCCCTTTGCTTGGGGCATAACTGAAAACCTAATTTTGTTATTTTTAATCACTCTTGGAATTCTGAACTCATTTTGAGCTTTAGCCCTCCTGACCTTCCCCCGACAAATATCGACTATTCCTCTGTACTCTTCCTTGGTGATTTGTCCCTTCTGCCATTTCCTATGTTTACTCCATTTACATAGTGTTGTTGTTTAGTCGTTAAGTCGTGTGCGACTCTTCGTGACCCCATGGACCAGAGCACGCCAGGCCCTCCTGTCTTCCACTGCCTCCCGGAGTTGGGTCAAATTCATGTTGGTAGCTTCGATGACACTGTCCAACAATCTTGTCCTCTGTCGTTCCCTTCTCCTCTTGCCTTCACACTTTCCCAACATCAGGGGCTTTTCCAGGGAGTCTTCTCTTCTCATGAGATGACCAAAGTATTGGAGCCTCAGCTTCAGGATCTGTCCTTCCAGTGAGCACTCAGGGTTGATTTCCTTCAGAATGGATAGGTTTGTTCTCCTTGCAGTCCACGAGACTCTCAAGAGTCTCCTCCAGCACCACAATTCAAAAGCATCAATTCTTTGGCGGTCAGCCTTCTTTATGGTCCAGCTCTCACTTCCATACATCACTACTGGAAAAATCATAGCATTGACTATGCGGACCTTTGTCGGCAAGGTGATGTCTCTGCTTTTTAAGATGCTGTCTAGGTTTGTCATCGCTTTCCTCCCAAGAAGCAGGCGTCTTTTAATTTCGTGGCTGCTGTCACCATCTGCAGTGATCATGGAGCCCAGGAAAGTAAAATCTGTCACTGCCTCCATATCTTCCCCTTCTATTTGCCAGAAAGTGATGGGACCAGTGGCCATGATCTTGGTTTTTTTGATGTTGGGCTTCAGAACATTTTTTGCGCTCTCCTCTTTCACCCTCATTAAGAGGTTCTTTAATTGCTCCTCACTTTCTGCCATCAGAGTGGTATCATCTGCATATCTGAGGTTGTTGATATTTCTTCCGGCAATCTTAATTCCGGCTTGGGATTCATCCAGTCCTGCCTTTCGCATGATGTATTCTGCATATAAGTTAAATAAGCAGGGAGACAATATACAGCCTTGTCGTACTCCTTTCCCAATTTTGAACCAATCAGTTGTTCCATATCCAGTTCTAACTGTTACTTCCTGTTCCACATATAGATTTCTCAGGAGATAGATAAGGTGGTCAGGCACTCCCATTTCTTTAAGGACTTGCCATAGTTTGCTGTGGTCCACACAGTCAAAGGCTTTTGCATAGTCAATGAAGCAGAAGTAGATGTTTTTCTGGAACTCTCTGGCTTTCTCCATAATCCAGCGCATGTTAGCAATTTGGTCTCTAGTTCCTCTGCCCCTTCGAAATCCAGCTTGTATTTCTGGGAGTTCTCGGTCCACATACCGCTGAAGCCTACCTTGTAGGATTTTGAGCATAACCTTGCTAGCGCGTGAAATGAGTGCAATTGTACGGTAGTTGGAGCATCCTTTGGCACTGCCCTTCTTTGGGATTGGGATGTAGACTGATCTTTTCCAATCCTCTGGCCACTGCTGAGTTTTCCAAACTTGCTGGCATATTGAGTGTAGCACCTTAACAGTGCCATCTTTTAGGATTTTAAATAGTTCAACTGGAATGCCATCACCTCCACTGGCCTTGTTGTTAGCCATGCTTTCTAAGGCCCACTTGACTTCACTCTCCAGGATGTCTGGCTCAAGGTCAGCAACCACACTATCTGGGTTGTCTGAGACATCCAGATCTTTCTGGTACAATTCCTCTGTGTATTCTTGCCACCTCTTCTTGATGTCTTCTGCTTCTGTGAGGTCCCTACCATTTTTGTCCTTTATCATGTCCATCTTTGCACAAAAGGTTCCTTTAATAGCTCCAATTTTCTTGAACAGATCTCTGGTTTTTCCCTTTCTATTCTTTTCCTCTATTTCTTTGCACTGTTCATTTAAGAAGGCCCTCTTGTCTCTCCTTGCTATTCTTTGGAAGTCTCCATTCAATTTTCTGTAACTTTCCCTATCTCCCTTGCATTTTGTTTCCGGTAGTGGGTCGGGTGAGTTTCTCTCCGCCACTCCGGTCCGGTTTTTCTTTTCTTTTTTCTTTTTTGGTTTTACTTTAATTTACTTTTTACTTATTATTTTTCTTTTACTCTTTTTATTTTCTCTTACTTTTCTTTCTTTGTTATTTGTTACTTCTGAGCTTTCTGTTTTCCCCTCTTCCTCTTGATCTTGCGTCGCGTCGGGGCTGCTCGGAGGCTGTTGGGCGAGCTGGAGGACGTGGGAGAGGCAGCTGACTCGGCTGGGTGTGAGGCGGAGCTCGGTGACGCGGAGCTCTCGGACGCAGGAGATTGTTTTCCCGCTGTGGGGGTCAGAGGAACTGAACTGGCGTAGACCTGCTGAGACCTGTGGGTCTAGGTGGACCGGGCACCGGGGTTTTGGGAGACAGGGTCCGGTGCGGAGAGGTCCGGAAGAGCTCGCCGGTTCGAGTGGAAGGAACCCTGGCAAGATCACTGACGCCGCTTGAGGAAGCGTGGTGAGCTTGCGCTTGAAGCTGGAGAATCTGAGGATGGCCGAAAGGCTGTCTGAGGGCTCGGGGAAGCTCGGTGCTGGCTTGCTGTGGGGCTCTCTTGGGAGCTTTTGAGGGCTTTTCTGAGGGCCCATTTACAACTGGGAGATCACGCCAACATCAATGGCCAGGGGAGCCCATTTTACAGCCGCGGACCTTGGCATGTTTAATGGGGAATGTTTTACTTGTCTCCATGTTATGAAGAGAGACAGTATAAGAGCTATGCTCCCTGCGGTTTGCTTTTTACTCCCCCTTCCTCTATTATTACATCATGTACTACCTCTGACTTTTCGGTTTGGGGTCACCGCCCCCATAGACTCGGACTTACTTCCGACAGCCTCCTTGGGGAAGACAAGACCTGCGGCCAGTGTACTGCGAGACCGGTCTAATTGTGTGGGGGGAAACTTTAGTGTATATTTTTGTTTATTTTATTTTATTTTTTGGTTATATGTTATATGTTATATATAATAGTTTGATTAATTTAAATATTAATAATTATGTCATTCTGTATTATTGCTTATTACTGATTATTATTTTGTTAATTTTTTATTATTGTTTATTGTATTACGTTAGTGCATCTTGTTTTTTCTTTTTCTTCTTTCTTTCTTCTTGACATGGAGAGGAGGGCCTGTCCCCCCAGCGAGGGAATGAACATCAGGGTGATTACGGGTAGAGGGAGATATGACGTTGGCTCAGTGCCTACTCATTTTAGAAGAACAGTGAACAGATGTTTGAAGGCTGTTCACTGTTCTGGCACTGTGACCAGCTACCAGTCTCGAGGTAGTCAGCTCAGCCAGCCCTCCACTCTAAAACTGGTGCTGTTGAATGCCAGGTCTCTGTCCAACAAATCCCAGCTTATTCAAGATCTCATTCTGGAGGAGGACGCAGACCTGGCGTGCATAACCGAGACCTGGATGGGCGGGGAAGGGGGGGTTCCCCTGACCCTTGCCTGTCCATCTGGTTATGCGGTCCAGCACCAGGGTAGATTGGAGGGGCGGGGGGGGGGGGAGTAGCCATTGTTTATAGAAATACTCTTGAGGTTACTAGGCGTTCCACGGTGGTAAAGCCAGGTCTGGAGGCCCTCCATGTGTTTGTTGGGGCCAGGGATGGTATTGGGATCTTGCTGGGTTACCGCGCTCCCCGCGACCCAGCCACATCCCTACCGGAGCTGGCGGACTTTGTCTCCGCGGCACTGTTGGAGTCCCCGAGGCTTTTGGTCTTGGGTGACTTCAACATCCATGCGGAGGCAGAGGTTTCCGGTCCAGCTCTTGAGTTCTTGGAAACCATGGCTTCCTTGGACATGTCCCAACACGTTAACGGCCCCACACATACGGGCGGCCATATGCTAGACCTGGTATTTTCCACTGAACGGAGCGAGTGTGGTCTGATGGTGACTGACCTGGTGTCAGTCCCCTTGTCATGGTCAGATCACCACCTAATAAAATGTAACCTCTCAGTGGCACTCCCTCCCCGCAGGGAGCATGGACCTATTTTGATGGTCCGCCCTCGAAGGTTACTGGATCCATTGAGATTTCAGGATACCATGAGAGGGATTCCAGCTGAGCTGTCTGGCGCTCCTGTCGAAGCTCTGGTTGACGGATGGCTTGCCGCCGCCACTAGGGCTGTAGACACGATCGCTCCTAAACACCCTCTCAGGAGCAGAGCTCGGCCAAGTGCCTGGTATAACCGGGACCTACGAGCAATGAAGCGAAATAGGAGACGGCTAGAGTGCATTTGGAGAGAGGAACCGACGGATTATAATAAGAAAGCTGTCAGGATCGCAACTAACCGTTACCTGGCTAAGGTAAGGGCTGCCAGACGATCACACATCGCTGACCGGATAAGCAATGCTTCTAATCAGCAGGCGGAACTTTTCCGTATAGTTCGCGATCTATCCGGAATTGGTCTGGGTGATGGGCCTCCCATTAATATCTCACCTGACCAATTTGCAGCATTTTTAAAATCAAAAGTGGAGGCCATCCGCCGGGACCTCTCTCCTTTTTTAAATACAGTGGATCGAGCAGAGATGTCCAGCGCTCCGCCCTGCCCGATGACTCTTGAATTCTTTCAGCCTGTGACGCCAGACCTGGTGGACAAAGTGCTTGATCGCTGTCGGGCCACCACCTCCTCCCTTGACCCTTGCCCGGCCTGGCTAATCAAAGCAGCCAGGCCTGTAACAACGGAATGGGCCACAGCAATAATTAATGGGTCTCTCCAAGAGGGCAAGGTTCCTCTTGCCCTCAAGGAGACACTCATTAGGCCCATAAGGAAGAAACCAAATTTGGCGGCGGATGATATTGGCAATTATAGGCCCGTCGCCAATGTTTCTTTCCTTAGCAAAGTGGTGGAGAGGGTGGTGGCAGACCAGCTTCAGACACTTTTGGATGAAACCAATGCCCTGGACCGATTTCAGTCGGGCTTCAGGCCGCGTTATGGCACAGAAACGGCACTGGTCGCACTGTTGGATGACCTGTTGAGGGAGGCCGACAGGGGCAATATGTCCTTGTTGGTCCTCCTTGATATCTCTGCCGCCTTTGATACCGTCGACCACGGTATCCTCCTGGGGAGGCTCTCTGAGTTGGGAATAGGTGGCCTGGCGCTTGCCTGGCTCCGATCCTTCTTGGAGAGCCGTCCCCAGAGAGTACAGCTTGGGGAGAATGTTTCGGCCCCATGGAGTCTCAGTTGTGGGGTCCCGCAGGGGTCGATCATCTCCCCAATGCTGTTTAATATCTATATGAGGCCGCTGGGCGGGGTCATCAGGGGGTGCGGGGCTTCGTGCCATCAGTACGCTGATGACACGCAGCTCTACATCTCCTTTTCATCTACTTCAGTGGATGCCGTTCTGTCTCTTCAGCGCTGCCTGGAGACTGTACTGCAATGGATGCAGTTGAATGGGTTGAGGCTGAACCCGGACAAGACGGAGGTCTTGAGGGTGGGAGGTCCCTCCATCGGCGGTTTGGGTGACTCCCTTTCTTTTGGGGGGACGACCCTTACCGCAAAGAGTGAGGTTCGCAGCTTGGGGATACATCTGGACCCGGCGCTTACCATGGAAACCCAGGTGGCGTCCGTGGCCCGCTCCGCATATTTCCATCTATGGCGGATTGCCCAGCTGCGACCATATCTTGATGGGGAGGCCCTCACTACTCTTGTCCATGCGCTCGTAATCTCGAGATTAGACCATTGTAATGCGCTCTACGTGGGGCTGCCTTTGAGATTGATGCGGAAACTTCAAATGGTGCAGAATGCGGCAGCCAGGCTTCTTAGTGGGGTGAGGAAATTTGAGCATATCTCTCCCACTCTGGCTGCCTTGCATTGGCTGCCCATTCGTTTCCGCATTGACTTCAAAGTGTTAATGATAACGTATAAAGCCCTAAACGGTTTGGGACCTCGATACTTGGCAGATCGTCTTCTCCCACCTAGATCTACCCGAATCACTCGGAATAGCCAGCAGGGACGGCTGAGGGGCCTAACGCCGAGAGAGGCCCGGAAAGAAAGAACAAGAAACCGGGCCTTCTCGGCAGTGGCCCCTCGGCTATGGAACAACCTCCCAACTGAAATTCGCCTGGCACCCTCGCTGGGTGTTTTTAAAACCCAATTGAAAACTTGGTTTTTCAGACAGGCCTTCCCTCCAGTCAACAACTGATCTTTACTCTGTCATCTTGGTTATTGATTTAATTTAATTATAAGTGTTAAAATTATGATATTTTTAAATTTTTATGTATAATGATGTTTTTATCATGTGTGTAAGCCGCCCCGAGTAGACTTTGTCTAGGGGGGCGGGGTAAAAATCTAATAAAGATAAAGATAAAAAGATTTCCCTTCTCTTGTCTGCTATTTGTAAGACCTCGTTGAACAGCCACTTTGCTTTCTTGCATTTCCTTTTCTTTCGCATGGTTTTTGTTGCTGCCTCCTGTACAATGTTACGAGCCTCCAGCCATAGTTCTTCAGGCACTCTGTCCACCAAATCTAGTTCCTTAAATCTGTTCTTCACTTCCACTGTGTATTTATAAGGGATTTGGTTTAGATTATACCTGACTAGTCCAGTGGTTTCTCCTACTTTCTTGAGTTTAAGCTTGAATTTTGCTATGAGAAGCTGATGATCAGAGCCACAATCAGCTCCAGGTCTTGTTTTTGCTGACTGTATAGAGCTTCTCCATCTTTGGCTGCAGAGAACATAATCAATCTGATTTCGGTATTGCCCATCTGGTGATGTCCATGTGTAGAGTCGCCTCTTGTGTTGTTGGAGTAGATGCCCTTAGCCAACCATTAATTCGCAGTTCTGTGCCAGACATTGCAGTATGTCCAGTAGGCCAGGATTGAGTTACTAGGTCTCAAGGTGTCAGCTGAAATCTCAGAGAATTGCTATGTTTCTCTGGGTCTCCAGTCAAAGAGACAAAGCTCAAGATGAGCAATCCTGGAGGAGGAGAAAATATCCTTTACTGAGTACAATGCTTTTAACACGTGGGTGCCCATCTCTTCCCTAATCAAAGCTGGCACCAGATTTTATTAGCTCACATGAAGGTATATACCCATGCATTATATTTGTTTGGATTGTAGCAGGCCACTATGCCTAAACAAACATCATGTGTGCAAAACACATGCAAATATCATATCATGAGATTAAGACAACCTTATACACATGTGCACACACTCATATAATTTTACAACTGTTGTTACACAAAGTATACTTTACCTCCTGTGGCATCACAAGGACATGCCCATGTTCTCCAGTTTGAGTCCTGAATGGAATGGAATGGAAAGCTGCCGACTTGACAACCATAGGCTTGGGAGACAGCATGTGCTACGCAATCTATCCTTGTCTTTCTTCTTAACTCCAAATGCTGCTGTTGTTTAACAATCTATATAGTGTTATATCTAAACAGACATTTGGCTTCAACAATTATTTTGAGCAACAGTCACTGTGTCTTCTTCCACAGCTCAGAACCTGTTCGTATGACACTGTGCTTGGAAAATCTGGCACCCTGTGGCTGAATTTCTTCCTTTCTCAAATTCATTTGGATCTGGAGAGTTTTATGTGGGACATGCCTGTTTGCCCTTTGGTTGCATGATTTTGTAGGACAGACATTGTTTTCAGAATAAGAAACTTCTGGGAGCCCCAGAATAAGACAACATGGGACTGAGAGGCCAAAATACTTGTTAAAAATTTAAAAAATAAAAGAGTAATTGTATGCTTGGAAGCTTAGAGACTGGTGAGCTCAACCAGGAAAATCTCTAAACCACTTAAATTGCTCTAAATTGTGGGATGAAACATTATACAACGTTTGTTTTTAGCAGTTAGGTCTTTGGTGTGTGTCCTTGGTTCACTATGTTTAGTCACAGCTAATGACTCTTAGGAAACATGGAGGCGGGTTGTTCAAAGGAATAAAGTCCAAAGGTGATGGTCTCTTACAAAGTATGTTCTTAATGTTCGATCAGTATACATAAGCTCAGCAAAGACCTAAGCTGTCAGCTATGTTTTTGGCAAGTTAACTTTATATTCCGCCTTAGTTTAAAGTGTCTGGATTCTCCCGACAAAGGTTTTTATTCCTTGCAGACTATGTAGAAGGGGCATTCTTTCTAATAGCATGGTTTTTGCTAAAGACAGTTCTTCTGACTAGTGGAAAAGGAATACCTCACACACACACCCACTTCAGCTAGCCTTTTAAAATTATTTTGCTGCTCCATTAGCAGCAAGGCAGATAGCCGTAGTCTTTCCATGGGCCTCCCACCTATTTAGTGGCAAGTTTTGAGGTGGTGGTCTTTGTGGGTAAGGTGATTTCAGAAAACACCGACACTACTATAGCTTTGCCACAACTGCAGCAAATATTGTTTAAAGTAACTTTTAAGCAGAATGTGTAGATGTCATGGCAAGAATAAGCACAATCACTGCTTTGACCAGCATACCTACAATGCTGCATTCTGAGGAAGCATCTCTTTGCCAGGATGCATAACAAAGCATAATGCAGGGCCACAGGAGATCCCTCCCAGCATTACCTGCTTTCCAGTAGCAATCAACAACAACTAGCAATCATGCTGACCCAGCAAAAGCTTGGGAAGCAGTAGTTCCATCACGGGCTGACAGACAACTATGGTGGCAGAGACATGGGCCTGGTAGAAAGTGACAGGCAATGTTGTGACAGGCAGGAGGGCGGTGGCTGGGCAGCAACTAAAACCAAAATGTTCTGCTTTCCTTGATCAGCCTTCTAGAGCTGGCCTAAAACAGAACAGTTAATGGCACCCTCCTCTCACCACCACAATACATGTCAAGTGCAGAATACCCAAAGCAAGTCAAATTATTTTGTCACTTAAGGTAGAAAATCTCACAACCACCTCTTTCCCCTATTTGGCAGAAAGCTGCAATAATATAAATTTAAATAAATAAAATTTTGTTGTCTTTTATAATACAATCCAGTAAGGTGATTGCTTCACCACATGTAATAGTAGGGCAAGCCTTGTGATCATCTAAGGGTCTCACGGGACACCTTGAGTAGTCACGATGGTGGTGAAAATGTGTTACTTATTAATTCCACTGCAAGCTCTCTGTGCCATCCATTGGAAACATTTTGTGCAGTCCAAGACTTTCTTTACCTTAGCTGTCATATGGATGTTCAGAAAAAACTGATGGCCCATTGGAATATATTTGCCAGGACTTCCAAAAGAGAACATTGATCACATTTCCAGCAATCCAGACAGACATAGAAGGAGCTTCCCTGAAGACTAGAAAAGCATTGTGAGTACACTCGGGTGTCCCCTGGGCAAAGGCATGCAGCCAGCAAATCCTTCACTTCCAAAAGCATTGCACTGTAAACTTCCATATACTGTGAGAATAAAGAGAATAAAGAAAGAACAATCCAGATTCTACTATGCCTGCACTATAGTAAGGGAGCACTGCCCCTTATTCAGAGCACTGTCTAGTTAAATGTTGTTAGACAAATTCAGTTACATGCTATTTAACATTTGCACAAAACTTCTGGGACACGTTATTTGGAGATTTAGAGCATGCTGTCATCCAAATATGGATGATACAGATACGTTTCTTTCTTTCTCATTGTACTGTAAGAAAGCTGTCATTGTTGTAAGTCAATGTCTCAGGTTGGGAATGAATTTTCTGAGGGCTAAAAAATTTAATCTTCATCCAAAGAAGACAGAGATGGTCTCAATTGTTACCTCCTCTCCCCCGCCAAAAACAGAGTTTAGATAAGTCACTTTTTGAACTGTAGCACCCAGAATCCTCCACTGGACATTCTATGAGCTATAGGTCCAAAAGTATTTCCCCCCCCCCCCAAACTCTGCCTGGAAGTAGAGGTTTTGATTGGGGTAGCATTGCTCCTACCCACAAAAACACCCTAGGCACATAAGGCATGTGACCTTGTGAATGTGGTTGGTTTTCAGTTGCCTAGACAACAACTGTGGCTTGTAGTGGAGGTGGGATCCAGGTTTCCCACCTTTGCTACTGCTTGCTCCTAGACGATCCTACCTGCTCTGTTAGATTTGATGGATGCTGGCTTTTAAATACTGATCAGAATCATGTAACTTGCTGCACCTACTTGTGACTAACTGATAAAGTGCCATGGCACATGTCAGTTGTGTAGTTGGGTGCATTATCAAGTGTGTGATTGAGATGAGCCATGAAACTTTGTCACATAGCCACAATTAGCTACGGCAAGTTACAGAAAACTTATGTGAACACGACAGGATTCTGGCCACTGATTCCAGCTAACCAACTTCCACATCAAGCTATCTTAACAACTGCCTTAAATGAAAAAAGACATTTAATAAGGAAATCAAAAGTCTGATAGGAAACAAAACATGTACCTGCTGGCTATAGCTACTTAATGAAGAGAAAGGAATTTATTATATAGTTTTCTCAATGATTTGTGTATGTTTCCAGTCTTGTGGCATGTCAGCTGTTCCCTAGGATTTCTCTGAGGTGATTAAAGGGCAGAGAACATTATCTGTTATCCCCTCTAGATTTCCGCTTACTTTAATACTGAAGGATTGTTCACTGTCTTCAGATTGCTTATGGATCGGTAAGAATTTTATTGTCTTGTAACCATCAAGCACAATGTTTCACATACATGAAGAATCACACATTGTGCTGTTTGGACCCCTAGATGGATTTACTGCCCACAAGAGCCTGCAACAGCAGCTAATTGGTCGACTTTGTGACAGCTGGAGTGTTCATGCTTGCACTCTTCTGCATAACCTGTGCAATTTGAAACTCAGGATGGCTGGCCTGGGAAGTCTACAAAACCTGCATGCATTGATTGTGATCTTTTATGATTGTTTATTATATGCATTACAACCCAACCCAAAGGCCTACTCAACATCAAGAGCTGGTTTTTCTGGGTGACATCTGTGTTGGTAATGAGCACATCAAAAGTTAAATCAAGGATGGAGACAAAACACATCTTCATTTTAATGCCAAGGACATTACTAAGTCACCAGTGGTTGCTAAAAATTTAAGCTGCACAATAAAAGAGAGATTCTGCCCCAGAGAGGTCAGACTACATACTTCAAAGAGAATCCAACCAGTCTAAAAGTCACATCTTTTCTGTAAGGTCTTCAACTAGCTAAATTTCTGATGCTTTTATATTCCTTTTTGCAACACAAAAATATAATCTAAAAATCTTGGTCTCAGCTAAAACAATCCCAGTTATCTGTTCAATTAAAAATGCTGAATAGAACTAATAACAGTCATTGTATACTGCCAACTAAATTCTGAGTCATGGCAACCCTCTCAGGGTTTCCCAGATGTGCTCAGAAGTGGATTAACAGCTCCTCTTTCTGGAGGTGCTTTGGGACCATATTGCTTGCCAATGGCCATACAGGTGGTGGGGTGTGTATGAACCACACATGCTCTGAGTGATCTTAGCTGGCCCCTCTCCTGGGAGGCACAGTGGGGAGCTGAACTCTTGGCCTTGGGAATAATTTTAAGCTGGAAAATCACTGCCATTAGTCCCAGTCACCAGCCCCAGAGCAGATCCTTTGAATCAATGGGACTCAAGTAAGTCTGTGACTACACCACCAAATACCTGGAGATTTGCTCCATTTATTAAATGAGTGAAATCGAAGTAATTTTTCATGCTGCATGATGCAAAAGCTGAATCGAATCAATCCAGCCCTTTTGGCTTGCAACCCAGATTTTATCTCTCCAGGGAAGAGCTTACTAGTTTTTCTTGCTAGAAAGATTTGATAGGGCTTTTTCCTCTGTGGATAGCAGAGTGGCTTTTCTGTAGGGGGGGGGGAGAGCGGAAGGAGAAGCGCCAGCTGGGATAAAAGAGAGGGAGCACAAGAGAAGGAACAGTGAAAGAGAGCGGAGAGTAGTATGTGTGTGTGAGGGGGAAAGGGGGGCAAAGGGGGGAAGAGCATGGATACACACACACAGTGCCAGTACTCACCTCTTTGCAATGCCTCTGCTCCCCTAAGCTGCCACTTCTTTTTTTTAACAGCTCCCCCACAGTCCTGTTTATTCTTTTTTTAAAAAACAGCTTCAGGAACTCTGGCTGGCAAGAGAACAAGGTAAGGAGGAAGGAAAGCCTTCTTAAGGCAGTTCCTTTGAACTGCACCACCTACAGGTGCTTCTAATGGGACTGCAAACACTGGGCTTTTGCCCCTCCTCTGGCTTCTGTGCCAGATGTATTGGAATGTACCAAATGCCCCAGTGTGATTCTGCAGCAAGAGAAGGCAAGTTAATTTACATTTCCTTTGCTGTGTAGTCACAGCTCTCTAACTCACACTGATTCAGTGGGTCTGTTCAAGTAGTTTGGGACTAACAATTGGATTTCGCTCTGTATAAATTGGTGCTATGAATTCTGAGCTTGTACAAAGTAGGAGTGGAAACCTTTGGCCCTCCAGATATTTTTGGATTGTAATTCTCACAATCTCTTGCCATTGGCCATGCTGTGTATGGTTGGTGGAAGATATAGACCAAAATATTAGGGGACTCAAAACTTCTCCACCCCGATCTAGGCAATAAACAACTGGTTTGGTAACATTCACTGCCTTTTAATTAATACTCCAAAGAGTTTCTTTTACCCTTCTCATTTTCACTGATCCTTGCCTTCAGAGTCTGCAAGTAGCCTTTAGCTGTCCCCAAAGTGTTGCTCTTTCCGGTCAGGACCCGACAGCTGCTCTTGCCCATGCCTGTGTTTCTATAAACAGGGCTTGACATTCAAGCACAGCAGTGAAGCTGCTTCCTCCTGAGTCTCTTGGCTGTGGGAATAGGGATTCGCTTGTTGGTTTAGCTGTTCTCACCCTGTTCTTCTGCTACCTCTGTGTAGGTTGCAAGAGAGGTCAGTGGCAGCACATGCTAGTTTTGGGTGGCCTTTCACCCCTGCAGAACAGGACAGTTTGCCTCTCTTCAGCATCAGAGTGCCCCAAATCTTCCTGGATAAAATTAAACCATGCAACTGAACAATGCTACAGACTTGAGTACAAAAATATTTGATGTTCTCTGCACTGCCGGGTGGTTTTCCCAGCGGCAGGTATTCTTAGCTAATTGGTCTTAAGCTAAAGTCTTGACAGCTACAGGTTTGACACTTTTTCAGTTTTGTGTCCCCTGTGAGATAAACCAGATACTTTGTAAAATTTCCAGGAAATGCCTCCTTTTTTTTTTTTAAAGGAAGCTCACTGAGCACACTTATGTTGCTTGCACTCGTAAGATTGATGGCTTCACAATCTCAACAAATAACATGCAAACAATAATAACTGCTGTAAATATCAGACATTTAATAGGAGAAGGAGCATCATGAAAATTCTGTAACAGAACTGCACTTTCAGACAGGGTTGCCACTTAGAAAACTAAAGTTCACAGAAAAATATTGTGAAGCAAAATCTCTTTCTCTCTCTCTTGCCTTTGAATGCAAAAATGTAATGCGGTCTTCTAATAACTATTGCATTTAGATAATTTGTGGCCTGATTGCATGAATACTTTCTTGGGAGTTAGACCTACTCCCATTTCAAAGCACAATTAAAGCTCATCCATACAGTGGTGTTGTTTCCAGTCATTTTAGTGCATTCTTAAGTCTTTTTTCCCCTTGATTTGCATTGCTTTGAATTGGTCATCCCAGTATTTCCAACCAGAATTATGAGGGCAACAGTTGCTGGATGTACTTGTAGATACCTATACATCTCGTTCACACAAATCTTGAATTGCACCACAGCATTTTGCTTCACCCTTATTTACTCTATCCTGTTCATCCTCCTCCTCCTCATCCTCATGGTTTATCTGCTCACAGTTCATCTATAACAAACCTTCATTATTGCACGATACAGAAATCTTCCAATTTTGACTTATCTACCTATTTTACTGCATCACAATATGCTGCATTTTTAATTTTCACCCCCCTCTTAGGCTATACTGATTGATCAGTATGCAATGCTTTCCCTGCATTCAGTATCATTACTACTGCCTCACACTGTTCCTTCCATGGAAGAAATTGTATAAATTATTTTAAAAGGGTGTGTGTGTTGTTGATCCCTCCTGTCATCACAAAGGGAGATGATCTTGGCTTCAGTTACCAGCCCTGTGCGCTCATAAAACATTCATAAAAGGAGGCCATTACAAAGCCTTTATTTGGGTTCCAAAAATGAGGAACGAAAATACTATGTCTTGATGTTTTGAAATATCAGTCTTGGCATTATAAGATAACTAGGTGTCTAAATGCAAAATTTATTCAAAGAGAGAAAGACAAATGAAGCAATCGTTGATATGGAGGTGCTATTACAAATGGGGAAGTATTCATGCTTCTGATCAGTTCCAAATTAATATGGGGAAGGAAGGCAGAAGAATTAAATTGGAGAAAGGTTGTTGTATGACAACCAAAGTAGTTTCATTCTTGTGGACACCAGGACATGTGCAGATATAATGGGTATAAAGAGAGCTCAGTGTGGATTAACCTGTACACTGGACTGTAGCCTAAAATTGCAAACCAATTTGCAGTGAGGAAAGTCTACTGAACAACAAATCCAAATCCTATTTTACTGCTGCAATGTGTTTTATTATTCCCTAAAGTCACGGCCTTAAGATATGGGACTAGATAAAAGCCAGAATGGAATGTGACAGAACTGGAACCCACTGGAACGGAACACAATGGCCTGGGACAGCCACTTCTGAGTAGGGTTACCCAACCAAATTCACGGCACATATATGACTAGATGAGACGGATATAGCAAGCTATAAATCATCTGCAGGAACAACATTCCAGTACCTGTTCTTAGCAGAAAATTGAAATTTCAAAGAACAACCCAGAACAGTGACTTCTGAGTAGGACAGTCCAACCAAATTCATCCGTCCTAACTGTCTAGAGGAGAGTGATGCAACCAGCCACAAAATGCCCCAGAGAGCAACATTCCAGTATTGGGCAGAACATCAATATTATGAAAAACAGCCCGGAATGGTGACTTCCAAGTAAGACAGCCCAGCCAAATTAACCTGTCCCACTTGAGGAGGAGAATGATGTCGCTAGTCACAAATTAGTCCCAAAGACCTCTTTCCATTCTAGTCACAAAATCCATATTGCACAAAATTGTGCAGAAGAGTGATGCTCACATGTCGTATCAGATGAGAGGGGAATGAAGTTACAAAACATTTTCAAGAAGCATATTCTAGTACTTACAGAGGCAGCAAATCAACATTATGCAAAACAGCCTTGAACAGCTATTTACAGGTAGGATAGCATTCCAAATTATACCTGTCCCATTGTAAAACAAAGCAAAGTGTGCTGCTTATATACTGTTCCATAGTGCTTAAAGCTCTCTCTGGGTGGTTTACAGTTAATTATGCAGGCTACATATTGTCTCCCCCCCCCCCCCCCCCCTCAGCAAGCTGGGTACTCTATTTACCAATCTTGGACGGACGGCAGATTGAATCAACCTCAAGCCAGATCCCTGAGCCTGGGATTGAACTCAGGTTGTGAGCACAGCCTTCACTGCAGTACTGCAGTTTAAACACTGTGCTACAAGTCAGTCAGAGAGGACAGATGCAACCAGCCACTGTATAACATCTGGAGCCATATTCCATAGCTGGTTTTGTGTCTAAGGTTCATATTTTTGAAAAAGTCCATGAATACCAGCTTCTGAGCTGGTGATAGCAACTAGTTCACCAGTCAGTTATGACTGGATAGGAGAAATACATCAAACCACCAACCTTACAGGAATCACAGTCCACACACAGAAACACAGGTTGAAACTGTATGCTTTCTGCCAGCCTTCCCAAGCCCATCACTGTGGCTTAGCCTCGAGAAGAGAAGACTGCAAGGACATATGCTGGTGTTCTGTGGCTTAAAGCTGTTTAGTGCTTTGTTTCGTTTGTCTTCTGCCCTGGATTATTTTTTGTTGCACTGTTCTACTTGTAAGTTGTTGTTACAGGCTGTGTCTTGAAATAACAATTTTCTGCCCAGAACTGGTACTGGAATGTTGTCCCTGGGGATGTTTTTTGGCTGGTTGCATTAGCCTCCTCCACTTGGATGTGACAGATGAATTTTGTTAAACTATCCTACTCCAAAATTGCGGTTCCAAGGTTTTTATATCAACAATATTGATACTCTGCCCAGTATGGGTACTGAAATATTGTTTTAGGGGCATTTTTGAGACAGTTAAGGGTTGATGAAAGAAATGTTTGATGGTTTTGAGGTCTAAAACACTGTTCTGATGTTTGTTCATCACATCCCATTATTTTTGTCATTGATTTTTATGAAGATGTCCCCATTCCATTCTATTTGGTTCTGTTCCAGCTTTCATCTAGTCCCTTAACATAGGTTGCTTTCATTTCACTGTTGCCACTGTTGTTATAGAACTACAATTACTGAGAGATGGTTTCTGCAAGTACTTTGCAGGTTCTGCAAAGTGCATGCTAAAAGAGAAGGCACCGTTGTTCTCTGAAATTGTGTCTGAGCATGAGTAAATGAAATAAACATTGATAACGTATATGGTTAAAGAATAATACATTCACAAAGTTTACTGTGACAGAACTACAATTCTCCATGGAGCTACATAGAACTGTAAAGCAGTTATGCTGCATCATTTAAATGCAAAGAACAGTGTTGCTCAGATAAATTACTGAATTCACTAATTCGATAAGCTAACATTACTGAACATTTAGGTTCCAATAAGTGGTTTGGGGAGAAGAAAATGGATTTCTTCCACATTACGCATCTGAAGCGTTGCTTGTGATAATTTAGTAAATTCACTAATTTTGTAAGCAAACATTCATGCATATTTAGGCTGTGATAGGTATTTTGGGAAGAAAACATGTATTTCTCCCCACATGATTAATGAATTGATTCAAAAACCTTTTAAAATAGGTTGTGGCAATTTGCTGATAACTTCTGAGTTATCAATGCATGAGTAATCAGACCTCTAAGGAAAAAGAAACATTTCCCCATCTTGCTGACATTTCCTCAGAAAGTTTACTTATACATGTCCTCACCATGTTTTTCAGCTCCCCTAAAAAAATCATGACATACATTTTCCCTACAAAAAAAGAATGAAGAACAAAGCCTCCAACTGCAATATTTTGCCCCTGAAGTCTTTTTTGCTTCCTGAGTGCTATGTCGAGTTTAACAATTATATATTCGGAAACCCAGTCATTTTTAGGTATATTATCCCTATAGCTTTTCTGGTGGTGTTTATGGCAGATGGCTGACTGGCCAATGCAGGATCTTGGCCACTCAGTAACCTAGTTTATCAGTTTCTCACATTATAATACAATAGACCCCAGCTCAATATGTGACTCTCTGTTAGAGTTCAAATAATTGAATTTATGCAGTGCAGAGGTGTTGCCCTAAAATGAAAACAGTCTTTTAAAAGATGCCTCAGAAAGGTGTATTAAAAGTGAAAGTATTATTGAAAAACTACAGCTGGGGAAATTTTTTTACAAAACAGCTAATTGTTTTGGTACAAGAAGTAACTGATGAGATAACATGGCAGAAGCAGCTTATTCAATTTTGTGTCAGTTTTTGTAGTGAAAAAAGTAAACAATACAATAAGCTTATGTTATGTGAAACAGAGACAACGGAGAAAAAATGGAATGTATTTTTATTTTGCCACTTGAGTTATATTTACCTATAATGTGAATTAACAAAGAAATACCACAAAATAGGTGTGGAAACCTGTATTAAACAAATGAGAATAACAATATATTGTACAGTAGAAGCTTTTACAGAATAATGAAAAAGGAGAAAAAGATCAATGTTATTTTAAGCACTTTGTTTCTTAATAAGCAAGTAAAGAAGAAAAACAAAGGTGTTGTTTGTTTTAGTCTCATGATTAACAAATACATGAGTTTTTAAAGGAATATAACGCTGCGGTCACACCACCAAAATGTTTTTGAGTTACTCCTCGTGAATTTCAACCCCGTTTTGGGGGGAGTTTCCAATGACACAAGGCTATTATTGATTCTTTCTTCATGAGCTGTTGGTTGTACTGCACAATGAAATGGAGAACAAATATAGTAGTAGCCTTCAAGAGGGCTGGATTTGATGTAGAGATAGCAAGGGACGGCCTTTTAAAAATACTTCCCAAGATTGGATCTCCACCTCGACTCCTTAACATCATCAGGTCCTTTCATGAGGAAATGAAGGGCACTTTAGTTTTTGATGGCTCAACATCAGATCCCTTTGACATCCGAAGTAGAGTGAAACAGGGCTGTGTCCTCGCGCAGACCCTGTTTGGGATCTTTTTTGCTGTCATGCTGAAGCACGCCTTTGGAACTGCAACAGAAGGTGTCTATCTCCGGACTAGATCAGATGGAAAGTTCTTTGATCTCTCTAGATTGAGAGCGAAGACCAAAGTCCAGCTGAAATGCATGCGGGATGTCCTCTTCGCCGATGATGCAGCTGTTGTTGCCCACTCTGCTGAAGACCTCCAACAACTCATGAATCGCTTTAGCAAGGCCTGCCAAGACTTTGGACTAACAATCAGCCTGAAGAAAACACAAGTCATGGGCCAGGGCGTGGACTCACCTCCCTCTATTACCATCTCCACGCAAGAATTGGAGGTTGTTCATGACTTTGTGTACCTTGGCTCAACGATCTCTGACACTCTCTCCCTAGATGTCAAGCTGGATAAACGCATTGGCAAAGCAGCTACCACGTTCTCTAGACTCACAAAGAGAGTATGGCTTAATAAGAAGCTGACGGCATATACCAAGATCCAGGTGTATAGAGCCTGTGTCCTGAGCACACTCCTGTACTGGAGTGAGTCCTGGACCCTTTGTGCACGGCAGGAGAGGAAGCTGAACACGTTCCATATGCATTGTCTCCGACACATTTTTGGTATCACCTGGCAGGACAAAGTTCCAAATAGAGTAGTCCTAGAACGAGCTGGAATTTTTAGCATGTATACATTACTGAAACAGCAATGTCTACGTTGGCTTGGGCATTTTGTGGGAATGGCTGATGGTCGCATTCCAAAAGATCTCCTGTATGGAGAATTAGTGCAGGGAAATTGCCCCAGAGGGAGACCACAGCTGCGATACAAGGATATCTGCAAGTGGGATCTGAAGGCCTTAGGAATGGACCTCAACAGATGGGAAACCTTGACATCTGATCATTCAGCCTGGAGGCAAGTGGTGCACTATGGCCTCTCCCATTTTGAAGAGGCACTTGTCCAGCAGGCCAAGGCAAAGAGGCAGTCCCGAAACCAGCAAAATCAGGGAGCTGGCCAGGGGACAGATTGTATTTGTCTTCAGTGTGGAAGGGATTGTCACTCTTGAATTGGCCTTCTCAGCCACACAAGACGCTTTTCCAAGTCCTCCATACAGAGCACGTTACCATAGTCTCTTGAGACTGAAGGATGCCTAAAAATGTTTCATCAAGTCACTTTTGACCGATGGGAACCTGAAGAGGGTTTTCCAGGTATGAAATAGTCAAAGAGTAGTTTACCCTTCTTGGAGACACAACTTCATGTGGTGAGAGGGTTTGAGTGTGTTAGAGAAGCTGACAACAATGCCACCAGGAGACTAGACTCCCTTACAAGCCTGAACTCCTAACAGGGTGACCCAAGCTGGAACATTCACCTCTGAGGCACCACAAAAAGATGCATCCACCCTCTTCAGGAGTAATGAAGACCACATCAGCAGAAGAGAATGGACAGTTCCAACAGTGATGGGGTGAAGAAACGTCTGGGGGGCAGCTACTGGGAGGCAGCAGTAGCTGAAGGTGATGCTGGGAGATGATCTTTCGCAGACAACAGCAAGTGACACTCAGGCTAACTTTTGTTAGTATAGCAGAGAAGAAGGCAATGATAAACCACTGCTAAACCTTTCTTATCTTGAAAATCCTGTGATGAGACAGTCTAAAATGAAAAAGGAGATAGTGCTGGAAGATGAGACTCCCATGTCTAAAAGTACTCAATCAGCTACTGGGGAAGAACAAAAGACAAGTACGAATCACATAGTTGCTAATGACACTGCTAATTAAAGTTGAAAGGGTGTCTAGTGATTGACATGCACAGAGGTGAAAGGAAAGTCTGATGCTGTGCAACACACACAACTGGAACATGGAATGTGAGAAGTATGAATCAAGGTAAACTGGAAACTGTAAAGCAAGAAATGGAATGTTTCAACATTGCTTCTGGAATTTGTCTGTGTCATTGCTAATTGACCTACTTACCTGCCTAATCCTATTCCCCTGCTCCTGCTGCCCACCAGCCTAACATATGTGATAAACAAACTGACGGAATGCCACTAAACCTACCATCCTTTTTTTCTTTTCTTTAAGGAGAAAGTGAGCTTTTGTTTCTGTTATAGTCAGACACAGAGTGACTGCTGGATTCGAAGAAGTTACCAGAGGCTGAGAACCATGAACTGCCAAACCAAAATTTAAAAGCAAACAAGAGCAAAACATAGCCAATGTCAAGGTACTCAGAGAGAAACTATAATAATAACAGTGTAATTATACTCTGCAAAGTAAGTCTCACTGAATCTAGTAGGGTTTATATGAGGGAAGTGGGCAAATGATTGCCAACATAATTGTTATAATAATAACAAATTATTATTTTATATCAAATTATATTAACATGTTTCAGCATTTAAGATCTGCCCTCGTTTTTCTTTTAAGAATTATTCTATAAATGTTATATTGTAAAATATTTGCAGATGATTGGAACCTTAGAAACACTGGGATTCTGAAATGCTGCTAAACATGAATTTTTGAGAAATTCTGTGCATTGTTTTACTATGAATTAAAAATTCTAGCAGTAGCTAATAGGCAGAAATAGACATGTTGAGAATATAACAGGAGAATAAAACTGTTTCATCATCCCACCGTATACCAGAAGAGGGTTGGAGAACTGCAGTTTTCTGCCTTAATGGTTTTATTTTTGGTCATAGATATAAGAATCTTCCACCTCTTGAGGTTGTCATAAGTACTTTAAAAAAAATGATAACAAAACTTAGTACACATTTAACAAGCTATGCCAAATTTAGAAGATGCACCAAGGCCATCACTTTGAGACATGCTTAGACCATTTCATCTCCTGTCTTAAATATTACATGTTCCAGTAACATAAATTTTAAACGAACACTAGACCAGCATCCTGTTGAGCTTTTTTGCTGTCAGAAAAACACTGAGTAACAAAAGATATATTTTGAAATTCTGAGAATGGAAAAGCAATAATTTATCACAGTTTACAACAAATTATGTCTTGTTTGGGGACTGGTATTTGCTTTTCTATCACGTTGTTAGCTGCCTTGGGCTTCCTTTTTCAGGGAAAAGCCAGATATGAAGAAATGATGATTGCCTCATTCTGTTCTTAGATATTTCTCAGCTTGGCAGAATGCATTGTAACGAATTTGTTACTATCATTCTTATTATTTATTTTTTAATCTGATTATTTCTTCTGTAGGCCATAGACTCTGCAACTTACTATCCATTCCAAGGACAGATATGACAAGCTGACAGAAATTATGCAAACAAGAGATGTGGCAGAGTTGGAGGATTAATCTTGTAGTCTGGAGTCTACTGCTAGTGTGCTACCCCATCCTTGAGTACAGCTCGCTTCATTCTATGGGGCGGTCTTTTAAAACAAATATTGCAAACCCAATGAACTTTGCAGAAATCTTAAGTTTTAAATCCGGTAACAAAAGCAGCAGCAACAATAGTATGAACTTAGGCAAACTCAGATGCAGCAAAAATATATGCCTCTGAATTTCATGCATCAAGAACTGCTTGAAGAAAAATAAAAGTCCTATATCATCTCTTTAATCCAAAATGTATCAGGAATTAAATCTTAGTACATCACTATCTCTCAAACTATATATATATACAGTATAGGTATGAGAATCCAAGGCTTTTTTAAAAAAAATGCAGTTGTAGAGGTAAAATCTTTAAGGCCCGAACATATAAATACATCACTCCAAGGACTTTCCTTTCATTGCTCCTGCTGGCACACAGGCACTGAAATTTTACTACATAAATCAAAGTGATAAAGGCCTAATTCCTGTTCCTAAGGGAACAGAAGCTCCTTTCCTTTCCATCTCTTTCTCTTTCTAAACTGAACATTTTACACTCACAGCTCCTTCCTAAGGACTTCCCTGCCCACTGGGCTGCACAAAATAAACCATGGGAGTTACACTTGTTCTATTTGGGTTGCTAGACACTTTGTGCTTTTAATGGCTGTGAAGCGGGGACAATGTGAGCCTTGACAACTTCCTTCCTCGTGTGATTTTCAGCATTCTGGCAACCTGTGCATTGAGCAACTCCAGCATATGGCACTTAATAATGATACTGCAAAGCTGGAAGGGACCCTATGGATCATAAAGTCCACCCCTGTCAAGGCGGCACAGTGGGGAATCAAACTCCCAACCTCTGGCTCTGTAGCCAGAGACCTAAACCACTGAGCTATCTGGGACTGCCACTGGTGATCTTGTGGAATTTTTGACAAAGGCTCCCCCAACGCACTTTCCAAGGTTCCCCAAAGGCTTTCCCAGGGTAAAAGAGAGCCCCAGAACCTGAAAGGGGGAGGGAGAGGGATAGGAAGCCTTCAGTTTTTTTTAATTAAATATTTCCAGCAGCAGATCCAGTTTATGCTAGTGTAACTTTAAGCAACAGGATTTTGCCTATTGTGTGTTTCATGTTAGTCTATGATTTCCCCACAGCATTTTTAGTCTACAAATATTGCTCTGTCCCCTACTTTCTTTCTATTGCCTCCTTAACACTGTCCATCTTTTTTTTTACACAGACTTCATTCTTCTTTAGATCTGACTCCAGCGGATGAAATTCCTGTCTCCAGTTTGCTGTAACCCAGTTTCCCACACTGCTTTAAGAGGCCCATCTTACTCTTAAATATAATACTTTTGCTGAATAATTTATCTTCATTCTACTTTTCAAACACTGAATATACTCCCAGGAAATATTCAAGGGCAACTGGTTCATCCTTTCTTTTTTACACACACACACACCTCTTCTATTTTCCCCCTTTGAATCACACCTCTTTCTGCTAATCCAAGCCACAACCATGTCAGGAATTCATCCATTTAAAAAAGCAATTAAAAATACCAAAAAAACCCCAAATCTAATGCAGCTGAAGCACAGCTACAGCACCATGATGGAGCATTCACTTTGTGTGGAAGAAAATCTCAGGCTCAGTGTCTGGATACTCCTGGTAGTAGGATGGTATTGACAATACTGAACCAGATGGACGGATGGTCTCCCTTGAGTCCTAATTAGAATCCTTCCCTTGTCCTTCTTTTTTATGTGGATGGTTTTATGCAGGTTTCAGATTCTAACAATCTCAATTCATAGCCTAGATGAGGCCTTTTGTCAGTCCAGGAAGACTGTGGTCTTAGTCTTAGCGTGGAACAAAATACTTGAAATCCTGAACACTAGCACTCTATACTGCAACATTAGGTTGCAGGCCCATAAAATGTTTATGGAAGTAGCGTTCATATATGTACAGAATCAGCCAAATTGCACACCAAAGGGGTTGTAATGAATGTCTTGGAATGCTATCGTGTGTATTCTAGCAAGCATTACATGGTATAAGACTGTGTGTCCGTGCTTTTACCCTCATGCTTCTATATCTGTGCCTTTCAAGTTAATTGATTTAGGAAGTTGTTAGACATTTCCTCCATTAGCAAAACAGCTATACTTCCCCAGAGCTCAACCAGGGAGACTTAAATGCATTGTTTATTGCTGAAGACATATCATCAATAAGCAAAACATTATTGGAGCTCCTTGATAAAAAAAGAAACTTCTTGTAAAGTTTACATAGCATAATTACTTCAATACAAGGAGACCTGCTGGTCAGTCATAAGATTACAATTGATTTCTCATTATGCTGATATTTGGTTCTTACACTGAAACCTAATGAAATATTGCTCTGCAGTCTGCTGTTTTCATAAGGAAAGTGTTTGCTGTGTTTGTTACCAAAACATAAATACAGCTTTTATCTGGACAACTGAATAGAGGAGACAATTAGGAATGGCTGTAAGGTTGTTGTAATGCAGGTGATAAGGAAAAACTCCTGTCATGGTTGTTCGGTCAGATACTGAAGGTCATGGATTTTTCCTACTTCTCCTGAAGCCTGATGTCTTTCCAGAGGGTTACTATTATCATATCAATACTGCATGGTACATGTGGAGTAGTAATTTATGGTTCCAGGAGAATGAGCTTTGCTCAAGGTGCCACTTCTACTGCAGGGATATTGCATTTATTCATGATGGTAAAAACTCCATGCACACTGTCCACCGTCTAAATGGGGTGATGGGCAACAGAACAGCAAATGAGCTCCAGAATAAGTAAGCACAAAGTGAGGCATTGGTGAGGGTGCAGAAATGCCTAACCTGACATATACGGCAGTGAAGTCTAAATTGGCTGTACCTAATTAGGAAAGAAATGTTGGGGCTGTACTGAGTGGCTAATTGAAAATATCAGCTCGGTGAGGTGTAGCAGTGGTGAGGGGCACAATAATCAATTTAATATTAGGAAAAGAGGGAAGTGATTGGAAATAAACTGGCAAGCATAATAATTCCATTTTATAAATTAGCACAGTGCTCACATTTAGCATAGTATATAGTTCTGACAGTCCAATTTTATAAAAGGTATGGTCTCATCTCAGAAAAAATATGACCATGACAGTACAATCAGAGCTTAGAAAGTTACTTCTGAATTAATTATTTACTGTTATAGCCTGAAGGTCTCCCCAAGTAATTGTGTATGATTCTTTTGCCCATTTTAAAAGTGATGTCTTATTTAGAAATAACTAAAATGTTTACTTTAAGCTACTTTTACCCCCCCAAAAAATGCTTTAAGATGTAGACCTGTGGTGAAACACACACTTAAGTGGGAAGGCTGCATACGCTGTTTGATGATAAAAGTAATTAAGTTGTGTAGTTACACTGCACGAGGACTGAAGTTATCATCCACTATTTTACAAACATTTTCCATCAGTTATTATTAAAAGGAATCAGTTACAAGCAACTCATTATTTGTAACTCATTATTTCCAAGGGCAAAATATAAAGAAGGGATAACTAACATGAACTGCAAGCTGTAAGCTCTATGGGTTTGAGGAAAGACATCAGTGGTTGGAACTTGTTTGTTCAAAGCATAGATGGCTAAAAGGAGGTCCCATATGAAACAGTTAATAACATTATGAAGGGAATGGATTGCAGAAAGAGTACTATATCATTCAAAGTGCCAATATGGGAGGTCCAACCACTAAAACAAGCAAGACTGAATATCCAGAGAACCAGAAAGTAGCATTTCTTTATGCAATGTGTAATTAACTTATAAAACATGTTGCCATAAGAAGTGTTGATGACCGCTGGCCAAAGTGATCTCAAGTTGAAGAAGATAGATTTTTAAATGAAGCTATTCATCTTGCAGGTTAAAAACAGAGTCTCCAAGGGATGCTTCCATGCTTTATATTTAATGTGGACTTGTCATGCTTCATACACTCATTTTTATGCATTGTCTGGTGTGTGTGTGTGTGTAAGTGAGTGATTGAATAAAAGAGAGATTTCCCACACCAAAATAATGACTAAAACTGTCAGTGGGTTAGAACTTCTCTACAAGAGTATGGAGGAGAAAGAAATGGGCGAGACAGCAAGAAGAATGACAAAAAGCATAATCTACCCACCCACCCCAACTAAGCTAGGCTACTGCCCTTATGTGCAGTAGGGCCAATCAACGGCCAAATTAATTGAAAGGAAGTGGTGGTTGCACATAGGAGTGGATATCAGGTGAAGGAGATGGGCTGTGGCCCTATCCCAAGTTGGAGATTCCTGGATGGAATGGTGGAGTTGGAGGCCGGGGTTGGAAGAGGCATGCCCTGTTCAGGAGGGTTGCCACAGCCCTGACCCCAGGAATGCTGATGGGTTCCCCTAGTGGTCTAACTACTGGAGCCATACCCAACTCAGCTTGGCAATCCTTGATTACTCTTTAAGAATTGTAAGGTATGCATCGGATGGCAGTCATATCCACTCTTTCACGCTACGCCAAGACTATTGTGCTGCAACAACTGACCTGTCTTTTATCCCCAAAATTGTTCAATAAAGTTTTAAAAAGTTAACTTCTTGTTTGTTTGTTTTATATCCCACTCCTATTTGTGTCACAGCACTATTCTGGGTGGGTTACAACTCGTAAAATAGAAAACAAAAATAAAAATAGAAATATTAAAACAGCAATAACCCTAAAAAAACATGGCACTGACTAATCCCAGAGCAGATGGAGGAAAAGAGGGGAGAGAAGAAGAGAGAAAGAAAGAAAAAAGAGAGGAAGGTGGTCAGCTGGGGTTGGTGTGGAAAGCCCCCCTGAAAAGCTTCCCTCGACTGGGATGATCTTGTGGGTCGGGCATTGTTGGAGGGCGGTGAGGGATGTGGCCTGGGTCCTCTCACATGGATCCATAACAACAAGTTTAAAATATTATGCAAAATTATGTTAAAATAAACATCAATCAAGATTGAAAGCAATTTTAAAAACATCCTAAAGGCATTTTGAAATCTAAATTTCATAAATATAGTGTTCCCTAGACCCCCCCCCCCCCCACTGATTATGTCTGCTGGTTACTATGTATGCTGGCATTTACCAGCCAAAATACAGTTCAGAAGGATCTAATGTGTTTGGATGGCAGTTTTGCAGCATGTGTCAAATGAAAAAAGCAACACTATAATTTGCTTTGCTTCTCTGTGATGTTAGGGCTCTGTGAGATGACGCAAAAGAGGTCCGTCCAAGTTCCAGTCTCATTGAGTCAGACATTCATTCAGTGTCCTAGGCTTGGCCTCTCTCTCGCAGTCTGCGCTATCTCCAGCATTTTTGTGAGGATGAAGTAGAGAGAAGGAGAGCTGCCTTGAGCTCAGTGGAATAAAGGAAGGCTATAAATGCTTCTTTTACAAAATGATAATGATAGTCTGCCATCCTCCTCAGACTTCTCAATGGCTTCTGAGTTTAACTGCAGTCTTCACACAAGCTGTGAGGGATGGGTTTTCCCAGCAACAATATATTGCTACAAGCCATCCATTTTGCAAAGTGATTTTGGAGTGCTTTGGTCTTCAGTTTTACAAAACACCTTCCCTTGGTGGAGATGAAAATTCCTAGAATGAGTTAGTAGCTGCCTACATTTTTGGACACTCCTTTGAGAGGCCATGAGCACTGTCAGGGTGAGCACTTGTACTTTGAAACATACCACCTTACCATATGCAACTGGCCCCTTTTAGCTTCTCTCACCATTGACTTCACTGGCACAACCTGTTTGGTTCCTAGATGCATTCAGGGCCGGATTAAGACCCTTAGAGGCCCTAAGCACTTAAAAGATTTTGGTGCCCCCATATATATATGTAATTCAAAATATAAACAATAATAAACCATAAAATAAAATTTTATTTATCAAAATTAAACAAAACTTACAGAAAATAATGTTTATTTTTGTATACTTCCACTTTATGTTTGAAAAGTTTTCTCCTACTTTTTTTAATTGCAAAGTCTTTGATCAGATCCTCAAAACTAATCTTATGTAACACATCTGCTTCTATACTTAATAGAGATAAGGCATCCAGCCTGCCTTGCTGCATAGTTGTTCTGATGGGATTTTTAATATACTTCAACTGAGAAAATGAACGCTCAGCTGAGCAATTTGTCACCATTAATGTTAAAAATATACGAAAGCCAATGTCTACATTTGGAAAGGCACACTCAATATTGTCTTCTACAATTATTTTATAAAGTTCAGCAGAACTGAATCTTGTTTTTACATTTTTTGTTGCACTGAACTTATGGAGCACATATGAATGAAACTGCTGAAGCTCAGCTGAGAACTTACTGTTGAAATCCTTTGGGTAAGCATCAATCAGCTTTTGACAGCACTGAGAAGATCTTTCAATGTTAGTAGATGATGAAGTGACATCATTTGGCACATCACTTAGAAAAGAAAATATCTCTGCTATTTCTTTATATATCTCTCCTCTTATTTTCATCTCAGTTTCAAGTTTGTCAACAATTGTGTAAAAGGTGGTGATACGGAATTTATCTCTGGCATTCAGATATACTTCTGGTGCATCTCTGTCATTGGGTACCTTCTTTCAGATATGTTTGCAAGTTGTAGCTGCCTTGTAATCAACATCTGGTAGCATTTCCTTTGCAGCTGCTTCATATCTTTCAAATTCATCTCATGAAGTTAGCTAATGATACATACAGATCTGCACATGTTTCCAAGTTCACATCCTCATTTTGTAGAACTTGGCTTACTCTGTGAAAATTCTGCAAAATCTCATTCAAAAAATTCAACATAAAAACAAATTCTAGCTCTTGCATCTTATCTGCAATATTATTTGCTTCTCTTCTAGCGTCTCCCTTTTTTAAAATTTATTTTTTATTTTTAAAAACTAGGGATAAGGTAAGGAGTACAAAAGGTAGAGGGGGATATGAGGGGGAAGGAGAACACAAAATGTACTGTCATCCAATCTGTTTGTTCATGTTGCGATATCAAGTCGACTTTTTGCCTTTCTACAATTTGATTGCCCTCCAGGTTTCAACTTACAGTTACATCTTAGTTTAATTCTATGTTATTCAAGCACTATCTGGTGACTCAAGCCATTTATATAATAAATCCCATCGTTCAGTTGCCTTTTGTATTGGACAGTCTTTCAACACTTCTGATAGAATATCAATTTCTGCCGCTTCCCATATCTTCTCCATGAGTTCCTCTTGTTTCGGTATCTCCAATGTTTTCCAGTTCTTAGCATAAAGAATTCTGGCTGCAGTGACTAGGTAGTTCTTTGTCTTATCTATATTATCTGGTATAATGCTCAGTAAAAACAATTCTGGGGTTAGTGGAACATTACAAAGCAGTATTTTTTGTAACAGAGTATGTACTGCTATCCAATACTGTTTCGCTACTCTACAAGTCCACCACATATGGTAAAAGCTTCCCTCTTGTGCTTCACACTTCCAACAAACATTTGACACCTCTGTATAAATCTTTGACAATTTTTCCGGAGTCATATGCCACCTATAAAACATCTTATATATGTTCTCCTTGAAATTTACCGATTTTGTGAGCTTTATGTTATTTTTCCATATTTGCAACCATCAATATCAATATTATGTCCTGTATTTTGTGCCCACCTAATCATACATTCTTTTACCATCTCATCTTGCATTTTAGTTTCAAGCAAATAATCATACATTTTCTTAATTACTTTATCATTTGAGCCCAGCAGAAGTTTATCGAATATCGTTTGTTCTGTGTAAAAGCCCTCTATTTTATCTTTTCTATAGCGTCTCTCTTTTGTGACTGGGCTTCAGCTATATATTCTAATGCTTCTAAAATTTTAAGGAAAGATTTCAAAATTGCTGCTGTTGCCATAGCATGTGCCTCCCATCTGGTATCAGAGAGGTATTTTGAGACATTTTCATTTCCAATACAACCTTTAAGAATTGTCCACCGGCTGCTTGATGCTGAAAAAAGGGTATAGAGTAACTGCACTGTAGAGAAGAAATTAACTGCCTCTTGACAGCAGTCAACAGCACTTTGGCCTACCAGATTTAGTGAATGAGCTGCACAGGGCACATATATAGCAAACTTGTTTGTTTCTAAAAATGTTTGCTGTATCCCCTTATAACACCCAGACATGTTAGCAGCGTTGTCATAAGACTGACCCCTACATTTTGAAAAGTTTATCCTACAAACTTCATGTAAGTACTGCAACACCTGATTTGCCATTTGCTCACCAGTATCACCTTTCATTCCCAGAAAGGTTAAAAAGTGTTCAATAGGCTGTCCATCTTTTAAGTACCTACCCTATTTTTCCGTGTATAAAATGACACTTTTTCCTAAAATAATTAGATGAAAAATTGAGGGTCGTTTTATACACGGAAGGAGGCAGAGGCAAAGGAGCACGCTCGGGAGCCTCTTGCTGCCGCCGCCACCCTCCAACACCACTGCTGGGGCTCACCTCCAGCTCACGTCGTTGTCACCTTGTCCCCTCCACCTTGTCCCCTCCAGCGGCAGCAGCAGGAGGTGGAGGCAAAGGAGCACTCGCGCGGTCAGGCACCTCTTGCTGCTGCTGCCGCTGCCCAATTGCCTTCTCCAGCGCCCCAGCTCACCTCACCGCCTTGTCCCCTCCAGCAGCAGCAGGAGGCAGAGGCAAAGGAGCACTTACGCGCGCTCAGACACCTCTTGCTGATGCCCCCGCATCGCCTCCTCCAGCATTCCTTTAGGGCAGGGGACAAGGCAGTGACAACGTGAGCTGGAGGTGAGCCCCAGCAGTCGCACTGAAGGAGGTGATGGGGGCGGCGGAGGCAGCAGCAGCAGGAGACGGAGGTGGAGAAGCAGCCGCTCGGCTGCCTATTAACTGCTCTTCCACCTCTGGCAAGGGTCAAAATTAGGGGGTCATCTTATACATGCAAGCGGGATCTGAAGGCCTTAGGAATGGACCTCAACAGATGGGAAACCTTGACATCTGAGCGTTCAGCCTGCAGGCGGTGCAGCATGGCCTCTCCCAATTTGAAGAGACACTTGTCCAGCAGGCTGAGGCAAAGAGGCAGTCCCAAAACCAGCAAAATCAGGGAGCTGGACAGGGGACAGATTGTATTTGTCTTCAGTGTGGAAGGGATTGTCACTCTCGAATTGGCCTTCTCAGCCACACTAGATGCTGTTCCAAGACCTCCATACAGAGCACGTTACCATAGTCTCTCGAGAGTGAAGGATGCCTACTACTACTACTTATACATTGGGGGTCGTATACACAGAAAAATACGGTAAGTACAACACTTAACTGATTGATATGTGATAGATCTGGTGTTGAATCAACTGACAAACTAAAATAACAAGAAGATTTTACTTCATCAACAATGAGTGCATGGACCTTTTGTGCCATTAGTTGAATGAGTTCCTCACAGGTGGTTTTGGACAGGTAAGAAGGATTTCCTTTGCCTGAGTTTCCCTATTTCGAAATGTGGCCTGCTAAAAATGGATCAAACTGGCTTATGAGTTCAAGCAGTCCTAAACATTTCCCATTTTGCAATGATCCAAACCTTTCTTCTGTTCCTCGAAAAGCCAAGCCATGTTCAGCTACGAATAACAGCTATGACACGCCTCAAGACATTTTCCCAGTAATCACACTCCTCCTGAATTTGTTTCTCCAACTGTTGCCCCAACCCCGCACCTTGTCTGCGAGTTATGTTAGCATAGAGTCTCGGTGAGTAGTGCTTTTTTCATGATTATCAATTATAATAGTATTTTGCCAGTCACTGAACCCTTCTCTTATAAGAAAATCCGAGAAATTTTTAGGAGGAAACAGTTTGCAAATGAAACAATAAACCGATCCTGTTGATGGTGAATACAGTAACCACTCTCTTTTGTATTTCTCACCATTGGTTTTTGTCCCAACAAAAAGTTTCTGCGAACAATACTTTACTGGTTTGCCACTAGTGAAATGCAGGTATGACCCATTGTAGAATTAATTGGGCAGAAATGCTCTAAGACAAGGTCCGGCAGCTGGAGGCCTGTGTTTCTAATCTCCGTACTATTAGGGAGCAGGCCGGGTAGGTGGGGCTCGTCAGCCTTGGAAGGCAGCCCATCTAGGAGAAGGAAAACTCCGATTTCAAACCTCCACTGCCTTGTGGCTATATCCACTGATGGAAAAGGCTTCAGGAGTTAACCTCGAGGCAAAATCCGGAGCCGGAGTCCCAGAGGCAGTTTGTGTCATTCTGGCGACTCTTGCAATGTTGCTGGAACCAGTTGTATTGGCTCTTGCCTTTCCATTGGACTATTTCAGTGACATGGAGAGGGGGGATTTGCTGCTTGGGTAACAGCCTATCCTCCATATTATTTTACCCAGGCTTCGTGCTCTGGAGAGGACACTCCAGCTTCGCATACAGCATTGAAATAACACAGGAAGTAGCAGTTACCGGTTATAAGTCTTTGCTTGATTGGCGTAGAGCACGACGCCAGGGGCTACTTCCGACAGTGGGAGAGGTCATTGCACCTCACTAGGTAGCTACCGCCCACCTTAAGCTGGGCAGTCCCCAGCCAGTAAGGTGCTACCTCGCCACGGTCTGTTAACGTCACGGGGTGCGTGGGGTTTAGGGTGAAAGCCAACAAGCAGATCGATAACCCTGCACCATGCAACAATCATAAGAAAACTTCTGCCCTAAAGTTGGGCACCTGGAATGTTCGGACAATGACCCCTGGCTTTCCTGATGACCTGAAGGAAATAGACGACATGCGCAAGACAGCTGTAATTGACATGGAACTGAGTAGGCTGCAGATGGACATTGTTGCCCTGCAAGAGACGAGATTGCCAGACATGGGATCTGTCAAAAAAATTTTTTTTCTCATTCTTCTGGCAGGGAAAACCGTTGAATGAGACCAGGGAATACAGTGTTGGCTTTGCGGTCAGAAATACTCTGCTGAGATCCATTGTTCCACCTACTGTGGGGAGTGAAAGAATCCTGTCTCTGCAGCTCCACTCATCAGCGGGACCAGTCACCCTCATTAGTGCATATGCACCAACGCTTTCGTCTACAACAGAAGTCAAAGACAAATTCTACGACGATCTGGCAGCTACTATCAAAAAAATCCCCGAGAGAGAGCTTCTGTTCATTCTCGGAGACTTTAACTCTAGAGTTGGTGCTGATCACAATTCTTGGCCCACTTGTCTAGGCCGTTTTGGCATTGGGAAGATGAACGAAAATGGCCAACGCTTGCTGGAGTTTTGCTGTTATTATGGTCTTTGTGTCAGCAACACCTTCTTTAATACAAAGCTTCAACACAGAGTTTCCTGGAGACATCCAAGATCGAAACATTGGCATCAGCTCGATTTGATCCTCACTAGATGCTCTAGTCTTCCTAGTATTACGATCACACGCACTTATCAGAGTGCTGATTGTGATACTGATCACTCCCTGGTGTGTAGTAGAGTAAAACTGCGAACAAAGAGATTGTATCACACGAAAAAGGAAGGAAGACCACGTATTGACATCAGCAAGATTCGCGATCAAAGAAAAGTGGAGGAATTTGCCCAGGCGCTTGAGGAAACCCTTCCAGGCCCGACTGATGCAAATGCACCTGAATGATGGGAACATTTCAAGAACGCTGTTTATAACACCGCCTTGTCCACATTTGGCAAGAAGACCAAAAAGATGGCAGACTGGTTCGAAGCCCATTTGGAGGAGTTGACGCCAGCCATCGAGGATAAGAGGAGAGCTCTAGCAGCATACAAACCCTCTCCTAGTGAGTACAACTTGCAGGCTCTTCGAGCTGCTCGTAGCAAAGTCCAACAGGCTGCCAGGAGATGTTCCAACGATTATTGGCTTCAGCTCTGCTCTCAGATACAGTTAGCAGCGGACACAGGTAACATCAAGGGAATGTATGACGGTATCAAACAGGCTTTAGGTCCAATACAGAAGAAATCTGCTCCCTTGAAGTCTGCTACAGGCATGATCATCCAGGACCGAGTACAGCAGGTGGAACGCTGGGTGCAGCACTACTCTGAGCTACATTCCAGAGAGAATGTAGTAACCAAAGAGGCACTAAATAACATCGAGTGCCTGCCTGTCTTGGAAGAGTTGGACAGCGAACCAACTTTAGCAGAAATAAAAGCGGCCTTGGATTCTGTCGCCTCTGGAAAGGCACCTGGGAAGGATAACATCCCTGCTGAAGTGCTGTAAAGAGACCATCACCACCGAGCTGTATGAAATCTTTTGTCTTTGCTGGAGGGAAGGTGGAGTACCACAGGACATGAAGGATGCAAACATCGTCACATTATATAAGAACAAAGGAGACAGAGGCGACTGCAATAACTACCATGGCATCTCTCTTCTCAGCGTTGTAGGGAAGCTGCTTGCCTGTGTTGTGCTGAAGAGACTCCAGGTGCTTGCAGACAGAGTCTATCCAGAATCACAGTGTGGATTTCGAGCTAATATATCTACCATCAACATGGTATTTTCCCTCCGACAGTAACAGGAGAAATGTAGGGAACAACGACAACCACTCTTTGTGGCCTTCATAGAGCTTACAAAGGCCTTTGATTTGGTTAGCAGGGATGGCCTTTTAAAAATACTTCCCAAGATTGGATGTCCACCTCGACTCCTTAACATCATCAGGTCCTTTCATGAGGAAATGAAGGGCACTGTAGTTTTTGATGGCTCAACATCAGATCCCTTTGACATCCGAAGTGGAGTGAAACAGGGCTGTGTCCTCGCGCCGACCATGTTTGGGATCTTTTTTGCTGTCATGCTGAAGCACGCCTTTGGAACTGCAACAGAAGGTGTCTATCTCCGGACTAGATCAGATGGAAAGTTCTTTGATCTCTCTAGATTGAGAGCGAAGACCAAAGTCCAGCTGAAATGCATGCGGGATGTCCTCTTCGCCGATGATGCAGCTGTTGTTGCCCACTCTGCTGAAGACCTCCAACAACTTATGAATCGCTTTAGCAAGGCCTGCCAAGACTTTGGACTAACAATCAGCCTGAAGAAAACACAAGTCATGGGCCAGGGCGTGGACTCACCTCCCTCTATTACCATCTCCACGCAAGAATTGGAGGTTGTTCATGACTTTGTGTACCTTGGCTCAACGATCTCTGACACTCTCTCCCTAGATGTCAAGCTGGATAAACGCATTGGCAAAGCAGCTACCACGTTCTCTAGACTCACAAAGAGAGTATGGCTTAATAAGAAGCTGATGGCATGTCCTGAGCACACTCCTGTACTGCAGTGAGTCCTGGACCCTTTGTGCACGGCAGGAGAGGAAGCTGAGCACATTCCATATGCGTTGTCTCCGACGCATTTTTGGTATCACCTGGCAGGACAAAGTTCCAAATAGAGTAGTCCTAGAACAAGCTGGAATTTTTAGCATGTATACATTACTGAAACAGTGACGTCTACATTGGCTTGGGCATTTTGTGGGAATGGCTGATGGTCGCATTCCATCTCCTGTATGGAGAATTAGTGCAGGGAAATCGCCCCAGAGGGAGACCACAGCTGCGATACAAGGATATCTGCAAGCGGGATCAGAAGGCCTTAGGAATGGACCTCAACAGATGGGAAACCTTGATATCTGAGTGTTCAGCCTGGAGGCAGGTGGTGCATCATGGCCTCTCCCATTTTGAAGAGACACTTGTTCAGCAGGCGAAGGCAAAGCGGCAGTCCCGAAACCAGCAAAATCAGGGAGCTGGACAGGGGACTGACTGTTTTTGTGTTCAGTGTGAAAGGGATTGTCACTCTCAAATTGGCCTTCTCAGCCACACTAGACGCTGTTCCAAGGCCTCCATTCAGAGCACGATATCATAGTCTCTCAAGAGTGAAGGATGCCTAATCATATTTTGATTCTGAAGTGATCAAAGTGGTATTTACTGTATTTGTGTCCACCTCTGATGATGGAGATTGGTTTTGACCTGGAATAGGTATATCATGTTGTGGAACTTGTGTGAAGAAATCAGACACCTTTGCAGTCTTGGACTCTAAATCCAAAGTCTTCTCTTGTTTCTTTTTTGATAGTTTTTGCTTTTGTGCACCACTTAACTGAACACGTTTCAACTTGGTTCTTGGGATCTGTGGGGTCTGTCACATAAATTAATAGACATAATGAAATACACATTCAGTTATCACCACCAGTCCACCACCATACAATAAATAAAAAATAGAAAATGCATGCATAGTCAAAAGCAACACCATTTGGCCATTTTCATGAGTTTCACAACATTTCATAAGCACTTCCACAAAATTATGAAACATTAATTACATTATTTATTGTCAGTGTTATTAAAAAAAGGAATCAGCTTACAGTGGTGCCTCGACGTACGACCATAATCGGTTCCAGAAGATGGACGTAACTCGAAATGGTCGTAAGTCGAAGCACCATTTCCCATAGGAATGCATTGAAATACAATTAATCCGTTATGGCCGAAGAAAAAAATCACACCCCCCCCCCCCAAAAAAAAATCACTGCAAGACTCATTGGAAACGCGATTAATCCCTTCCGGCCAAAGGGGGGGGGGGGAAGAAAAGCAATCAAGCGTGCAAGACCCATTGGAAATGCACAGAAAACAAACGGAGCAGATCGGAAATGCACAGAGTACAAAGGGGGCAGGTCAGAAATGCAAAGAAAACAAAGGAAAAAGCAAGGGAAGCATGCAGGACCCATCAGAAATGGGAAAAAACCCCCAAAAAGCAACCAAACCCCCCAAGACCCATCGGAAATGGGGGGAAAAAGCCAACAAACAAACAAACCCCCCAAGACCCATCAGAAATGGGGGGAAAAACCCAAAAAACAAACAAACCCCCCAAGATCCATCGGAAATGGGGAAAACACTCCAAAAAGCAACAAAAAAACCCAAGACCCATCGGAAATGGGGGAAAAAAACCCCAAAAAACAAACAACCCCCCCAAGACCCATCACAGCACAGAAACATAACCCCCCCAGCTCAAAACCACGCTGCAAAAACACCCAGAACAGTTTTTAAAAAGCAGAAAACAGCACCTTACCTTACAAGGCAGCCTGAAGCCTCCCTGCAAACACACACAAACGCTCTCAGAAGCAGAAGGAGGCAGTCCCAAGCCTCCTCCGACGCACACTCTCCAACTGCTGGGGCAAAAGAGCTACAAAGCAGCAGCCTCGTCACCACCTACAGTTAGAAATTTGAATTTCCCGCCTTTTTCTGTTCGTAAGTGGAAGCTCCGGTCGCAAGTAGAAGCAAAAATTTGCGGCCGGAGCTGGTCGTAACTTGAAATGGTCATAAGTAGGGACATTCGTAAGTCAAGGCACCACTGTACTTACAAAATGTCAGAGTCTGGAAGCTTTTAGGTGGCCTTTTGCCACCTGGGAAGGGCATCAGGGCCCAATCCACCACACAAGGTAACAGAGCTGGAACAATAAGGCTGGCAGGCAAGGCAGGAACAAGGCAAGGCTGGAGCAAGCTGTACACACAGGCCAAAGCAGAAGACACTTACATTGCTGAGGCAAAGTCTGGGAGGGAGAACCACTCCTTAAATAGGCCTTCCCTCCAGGCTTCCAGGTGGGTCCCTCAGGAGTGGCCTAGTAGCTGCTGCTCAGGCCAGGGCCTGAGCCTGCAAAAACACCAGGCAATTCCTGGATCAGGCTGGCCCTGATCCTGCAGTTACCTTACCAGGGCCATGTAGGCCAGAAACTGGCACAAAGCTACAATGTTAGCACCTGTGTTGTTGCCTGTTGGCATGCTGGACGCAGAGTGAGCTACTAGTGCCCCTGCACAGTCTCATTCTCAGTGGACAACTGAATGGGACAGCCAACATGAACAAGACTTAGAAGTTAGACAAGAACGATCACGTGAGCCTCTGTGGACCATGGGGCAGTTAAACTTACCAGATTCTAATTTTGTTGTATTCCCAAGATTAATGTATATCATTAACCTCTATCATTACTATTATTATTTTTACTTCTGCCGAGGAGGTTATGTTTTTGTGTATGTGTGTGTGTTTTTTTCTACTGACGTTGTACAGATTGTACACAAATTTCACAGACTGCATACAAAGTTTCCCCTGCTTTCATTTATGGGGGGGGGGAATTTCCCCCCCTTCGATTTCATGACCCTTGGCAGAGGTCTACACTCTCTGAGTGCTCTTGTTATTATTGTATATATCTGTATGTAATTTTTTCATGGCTGCACCATTTGCAGTATTGCACCATATGGCCCATGGTAAATTCGGCTATGGAAAATTTCTGTGGTGCCCCCTCTTCCCTTGATGCCCCTAAGTACGTGTTTATTGTGCTTAATGGTTAATCCACCGCTGGATGCATCTCTCACTTTTCCTCTGAGAAGCATGAATTAACTACTAAGTCTGATACCACTGTGAAGTATATAAGTCTAAATGATAAAAGATAATAATTTGTGTACGACTTTTTATTGAACATCAGAGCCAAGTGGATTTAAGCCTAACTTTCAAACTGAGTCAAGTGAGAATTTGAACCAGCGAAGTCCAGCACTGAAGTCACATTCTGTGGCTCACCTGATTTCCCTCAGTGTGAGTTGTCCAGGATGAGAATTAGAACTGGTCCTACAGAATATCCACCAAATATTTGAACATTTATTCAGTTTTATATTTGACCAGTCCCAAGTCAATATGGAGTCCCTACTTACTGCTCATTGACTCACTCTGCTAAGAACTGCCTCTTCTATTTCTGTCTTTTCTACATCTTGTCTAAAATCCTATTCGGAGCATAAATGAAAGTGTAACATTCCGTCTATAGCTCCCCAGTAAACAACTCCCCTGCCACAGTTCTTGGAGGGTGCATGTTGGCTGGAGTGTGTGTGTGTGTGTGCGCGCACCCAAAGGATTACAGCAGCCTTGGTTTATTTGCCAGAGAGGAAGATATGGAAAGTTATGCTTGTGCTTACTCTACCAAAAAGATTTCAGCCGTTGTATCAGGATTTGAATCCCTACATGCTCTTGCAAGTTGCTGCTGCAGGATCTAAGGCCAATGGGACCACGGGGCATATAGCTTTCACTGCTCCCAGTGACCCTGATTGCTCATGCACGTGCTTGAGATAGCACTGAGGGCTTCTAATAGCAAAGCTTGGAAGCAACACAAGTAACAGTTTTACCATTAACACATTACCTTGGAGGTAATAAAGACATAATAAAGCTATTGTTTAAAGTAATGTAATGACCGGTAACACTGTTACTTTTAAATTGTAATAAGTAATATTTACTTGTTGTTTCCAAAACATTGGATTAGAGAGTTATTTGGGAGGGATTTGGAGGCTTTCGCATTTTTAGAAAATACCTGGGTTGTTTTTTAATAACTAAATGTAACATATTAGTAAATGCTAGGAATGCCTCACTCTTTAAAAAAAAATACTTTGAAAATACTTTGAAAATAACAATAATGATTAATACCTAACATAAGTGAAAATCCTGTTGCTTAGTATGGTATAGTTTTCACTGGAGCATGCCCTTTGAATCACTGAAGATTTAGTGAGTGACCTCCTCTGTAAGTTCCATTGATTCAAATGGGCCCACTCTTACTGCATCTTACTATACTGAAGTAAGTCACAGAGTAACAAAATCTAAATTCCTTTTGATCCCCCAAAAGTCACAAATTCTCAAGTTTACTCGTATAACTTTGTTTGGTTAACAAATATGCTTCCTCAAGTTTGTTAACAAACATATTTCTTCAAGGATCAACATTTATTGCCTTTGTTCTAACTCACAAGGAGAGTAAGAAACACTCACTGGTGTGGGATGCTATGTGATACTGTATGTGCCTGAATGGAACCAATTACCTCTGGAGGTAGTGAGCACTCCAACGCTGGAGGCATTAATGAGAAAACTGGACAACCATCTGTCAGATCTGCTTGGATTTGGATTCCTGCA
Organism: Intellagama lesueurii; assembly: GCA_037013535.1. Taxonomy (NCBI): domain Eukaryota; kingdom Metazoa; phylum Chordata; class Lepidosauria; order Squamata; family Agamidae; genus Intellagama; species Intellagama lesueurii. Next base: position 47,073,419 of record JBAJHW010000003.1, on the reverse strand, counting down.
TTGAGCAGGGTTTGGACTCAATGGCCTTATAGGTTTCTTCCAACTCAATTATTCTATAATTCTATGAAGTCAAATAAATGCTTCTTGTGGAGACATTCCAGAGCTGGTCTTTCTGACTAAAGCTCAGTAAAGTACAAGCATGGTGAACATAAACACTGTTCTTCAATATAACTAGAATACCTGGCATAGACCTCCATCTATGAAACAAAGGGCATCAGACCTGTGGCTATGACTGGAAAGTTCCTGAATCTCATCAACTTCTTTTGTCAAAATTTCCTCTAATGTATTTCTCCTATAGGAGTTGGCCTGTTTTATGGTGTTTTAACACAATATTTTTTGTTCCAGTATGAGGTAATTTTTCTGAGACATCTGATGGCTTCGCCCGCTCCCTGCAGGGTACACATGGAATTAAGTTTTATAGAAGTCATTTGTTTCCTTTCTAGCACAGATTTGGCAGGTATCAAAAGCTGGATCATTCATTCACTTCAGTTCTGTGTAGACCTCATGTCATGACAAAGGTAGCAGAAGTGCGGTGGGAAACATGCTTCACAGTGAAAGAGAATTAGAACACATTCTTACAACCTATTGTCCATAAGGTTACCACCATATGGACAACACCATTTTGGACTGTCACTAATTTTTTTATGTTCCCCAACATTTTTCTTTTTTAAACCCTGTCAGTAGTTAAAACAAGAGGAGGCTTTAGTGCATTGTCATCCCATCCTTCTGTTTCAACGGATTTTTAATGTTGCAGCATATCATAGTATATGATTCCTTTCTTACAGCCACCCTTCCATCCACACACACAGAACTCCACCATTTTGTTCTTCTGCTTGGTGGTCCAGAGCCAAATCTGGGAAGAGCAAGGGAAAGAGAGCATTCACAAAGACTAGGCTTGGTTCTTTTGCAGCCTGCACTTGTAACACAAGTATTGTATTTACTTCCAACACTCCAATCGTGCAGAGAAAAGAAGAAGAACTGGGGAAAATGAAACAGCTATGCTCCATACGATTATAACTATTTTATAGGATACTCTTTGAAACTGTGCCAGATTTGTCATTGAACTCATGTCGCTGAACCTAGTGGAGGGTTCCCCCCACCCCTTTTAAGCTGTTGCTTCAGCTACCTCAAGGGGTGCAGGCTGGCAAAATACTTCCTGCTGAGGGGCAGAAGTAACAGTGTGTAGCAGTGAAGAGAGGAAAGGGAGTGGGTGGCGGTGGAGCAGAGAAACAGAGCTGCGCCAAGGGAGAGAGGCAAAGCAAATGCAGAGTTCTTCAAAGAGGAACATCAAAGTACCGAGGAAGAGCTGAGAGTGACAGATCTAGTTTAAAGAGCCATCTATCTCCCAGCTCTTGCTATGTAAATTATGCTCACTTGCTGAAGAAATTGCTAATACGTTTTCAAACCAGTTTCTCATTGCACTGACTTTTTCCTTGATACTGAAAGGAATGTTATAGTAGGTCAGGCCCATTGTGGCTGACAAGAGCTTGAATTTGGCTGTTCAGGGTGCAGCCAACAGGCAGTGGAAATCATCATCAGATGTTTGCTTAAAGCTCAATTATCTGTTGTTTCAGCTATTGAGTAAGAGCTTAGATAAACCTAAAACCTGCTGGAAGGGATATCTACCTGGGACGAAACTCCCTGCCCACCAGGGATATTTTTTTATGGCTGTTGTGTTTCTTAAAATTTAAAACTTAAAATTGCAAGGACAGGGAAGAAGTAAAAGTAAAAGGTGAAAGACATAGGGTCAGATGCCTGAATGCAGTTTTTCAGTAACTGTCACATAGAGACAAAGAAAACTACTACAACATCCAGTGCAAAGAAACAGAAGACAACAACAGAAGGGGGGAAAAGATCTCTTCCAAAAGATCCAAGAAATCAGAGGGAAATGCAAGCCTAGATTAGAAATGCTGAATGAACAACGGGGAAACATGCTATCTGACCAGCAGAAAATAAAGAGAAGATGGAAACAGTATAGTGCAGACCAATGCAGAAGGGATAAAAGGATGGCAGACTTCTTTGAGAAGGAATCCTATCATGCAGTTCTAGAAAGTGAAGTGAAAGCTTCTCTGAAAGCATTGGGAAGAAATAAATTAGGGGTATACAGGATACTAATAGAACTGTTTCAAGCCGCAGAGACCAAATCTGTCAAAATCCTAACAAGAATATGCTAACAAATATTGAAAACAACACAATGGCCCACAGACTGGAAACATTCAATGTACATTCCAATCCAAAGAAAGGAGATGCCAAGGAGTGCAATAACTATAGGGCCACTGCTTTGATGTCTCATACAAGCAAAATGATACTCAAGGTGCTGCAACAAAGGCCTTCATCTTATTTGGAGCAAGAAACGCCTGATGTTTGAGCTGGATTCCTAAAAGGAAGAGGCACTCAAGATTACATTGCAAATATCCATTGGCTACTGAAGAGCACCAAAGAATTTCTGATCAGTCTATGCCTTATAGACTATAGCAAAGTCTTTGACTGTGTAGATTATTAGAAACTATGGATTTTAATGAAAGAAATGGGTAAGCTTCAGCCCTTTATTTTCCTGATGCATAACTTGTATTGTGAACAAGAACCTGCAGTTAGGACAGGATATGAAGAGTCTTAATGGTTTCCTATAGGCATAGATGTCTGACAAGGGTATATTTTATCCCTTTATCTGTTCAATTTGTACGCAGAACATATTGTATGGAAAGCCTTACTACAGTCAGATGAAAGAGTTAAAATTGGTGGAAGAAACATCAATAATTTAAGATATGCAGATGACACCATCTTACTGGACTCGATGGCCTTATAGGCCCCTTCCAACTCAATTATTCAGTGATTCTACTGACAGAAAGCAGCAATGACTTGAAATGAATTTTAGTGAATGTGAAAGAAGAAAGTGCCAAAGCAGGACTGTTAAGAAGACAAAAATCACGACTACAGAAGAACTACAAACTTTAGCATTTACAATGAAGAAACTGAAATAGTTCATAGATTTTGTATTCCTTGGTTTAATAATCAATCCTAATGGAGACTGCAGCCAGGAAATCAGAAAACTGAGACTAGAAAGGGCAACAATGAAGGAATGAGAAAAGATCATCAAGTGTAAGGATGTGTCACTGGAGACCAAGACCAAGATCATCCACGTTCTTGTATTTCCAGTCAAGAATGAAAGCTGGACAGTAAAGAAAGCTGGAAAAAAATGATTCATTTGAAATGTGGTGCTGGAGGAGAGCTTTGCAGATACCCTGGATTGCCAGAAAGACAAACAAGTGGATCCTAGATCAAATGAACTCTCTCTGGAGGCAAAAATGCTAAAGCTGGGGCTGTCTTACTTTGAGTACATTTTGAGAAGGCAGGATTGTCTGGAAAAGACAATCATGCTGGGAAAGGTGGAAGGCAGCAGGAAAAGAGGGTGACCTAATACAAGATGGATTGATTCCCTAAAGGAAGCCACAGGCTTGAGTTTGCAAGAGCTGAGCATGGCAGTTGAAGACAGGACCTTTCGGATACTGCTCATTCATAAGACTGCCATGAGTCAGAGGCGACCTGATGGCACACAACAACAACATTGTGTTTCTCTCATTTCAATTTCTTAATATTTCCTACATTTTGGAATAAGGGTACGAGTCTGTCTTCAGACAGCAAAGGAACAGCAATCATAGTATCATAGAATAATAGAGTTGGAAGGGGTCATAAGGCCATTGAGTCCTACCTCCTGCTCAAGGCAGAAATCCAAATCAAAGTATATCCAACAGATGGCTGTCTAACGTTCTCTTGAATGCCTCCAGCTTTTAAGTGCTCACTTGAGGTACGTAATGGGTTCCGTTGTTGTACAGCTCTAACGGTTAAGAAGTTAGTACAAGACTCCTGGACATGGGGCAGCTCTGCAGGTGCTTATGAAGGGAATGTTTTGCCCCACACTTAGTTGTGTATGCAATGTACCACTGATCTTACTAGTTAGAAGTGCATAATTTAAATTCACTGCACGATTCCAAAGTGTCTAGTCATCTGTAGAGATGACTAATCAAGGCAAAATGTTTGCCTATTTAATTAAATATTTCTTTCCATTATGGAAAAATGTGCAGCAGCAACCCAACATAAGATGCCAGAAGCTCAGACTAGGGATTCAGCCAGAGGGAACTAGGGACTTGTTCACCACCAATGCATCTCATGGGGTAAAAATGTCATTGGGAGAAAGCCGGTGTGGGAGTAGTATGGTTTAGCCTTGCAAAGTTTTTCAGTGCATTATTTTAGAAATACAAGATATTCCTTGTTCAAATTTATGTCTCACGAAGAGCCCTAGTTTGTTACCCCACCTTAAACCAGCAATAATAACATGATCTTGGTAGGGGTTATGACATGTTTCAATATTCTGCTGGATCATTTGTACTTCTAATCTTCCTAGTCATTCCCCTACTCTGCTATTGGCTTATGCTGAATATTGGTTTCACTGCCTCACAGCTAAATACTGTTTTAGAAGAGATTGCCGTGTTAGTCTGTGCCAGCATATCAGGCAGGAACAAAAGAAAAAAAAGAAGACAAAAACATGGTGGCACCTTAAAAATTAACTGCCATATTTTAATGTGAGCTTTCATGGACTAGTAGTCCACTTCCTCAGACATAAGAGTGGGACTACATGACAAATATTTATACATTGGCCCAAATCAGATTGAGGAAGTGGACTTGTCCACAAAAGCTCACATTAAAATATAGCACTTAGTCTTTAAGGTGCCACAATGTTCTTCTCTTCTTTATTTTTCATTTTTCTTCTGTTTCTGCCTGATAAGCTAAATGCTGCTGTTTCATGCTTAGTCTGAATCCATCTCCATTACAAATGTACTCTTATTCTGTCAACTTGGCATTGACAGTGCATACTGTTACAACAACGTATTGGTAAAACAACATGAAAACCACAATCAACCCTTGGCATAGCATGAGCTCCTAATGCCACGTTCTGACTTCATATGTATTTGACTCATAGTGTACATTCCCTGTTGGTATGTTGACATGTCAACATGATGGTAAGAGAGAATGATATTATCAAGAATTATCACAACAGCCCTCAGCAAGCACCAGCATAAAGGAAATGAGTGTGTCCTGTGGCACATGAGACAGAGAAGGCCCTGGCAGCCTTGGATGTAATCCACAGAGTCCCTTAACATACCAGAGTGTAAATGGTAGACTTTATGTCAGCATGACCAAAGAAGAAGGGGGGAAGGAAAAAGGAGAAGTAAGAAAGGAGAAGTAAGAAATGAGAAGTAAGACTAGCATGGAAAGTAAGGCTAGCATATAATAAATTCTGGTAGGAACCAAAGTGTTTGCATCTGCCAGAGAACATATTGCAATTTATTATCTTGGCTGGGCCTGCATAACCTATGAGAGCTTTGGCTGGCTCTGTGCAAGCTTTGTTCAAATATTGGTTTGTTTTCTGAAGAATTAGCTGTGCAGCCAAACCTCTCCTCTCTGGTATCTGATCACCAGCCCATCTATGGCCACCTCTCATGCCTCTGTCCCTTCATTTTGGTTTTCATTCTGATTGCTCAGGCAGAAGTCTTTCAAAGATTTGCATGCCAAGAAGCAAAAAAATATGCATTTCTCTTAATGTGTGTTTTGACTCTACAGTACAAATGGGAACAACTGGACTGAAGCAACTTGTGCCTCTTTCTGGTGAGAAAGAGATTCTGTTTCTGATCTGTTGATGCATGAGTATTTATAGAACACTTAAGTTCAAAAATGTCAAAGCAATGTACAAAATTAACATATACACACAATACACTAATCACAGTTCATAGTAGACAAATACAAAAATGCAAAACATGTGCTCCGTGAGAGAGTGGTAAGGTTGGATTTGGCAGGAAAAGTTTGCATAACCAGAAATGTTATCAACTGGCACTTGAAACTAGAAAATGTAGGAGTCCATAAGGGCATTCCCCACAGTGGGCACCACAGCACTGAATGCCCTGCTCTGAACTACCACGCAGCAGACCTGAAGAACATGTGACACCACCAGGAGGGCCTCTGCAATTGATCTTGAGGATCAAATGGGCACATAAACAAGTATTCCTGTTCCCTAGACTCCTAGAGGATAGCAAGACAGGGCATACAAAAAGGAGGAGGAGGTCTCCCTGCAACCTTTCTACACAATTAATTATCTTCATGGGGGAAAAGTCCACCCAAGGGTTAAAGTCTAGAATACATTACTCCACAGCCAGCTAGATCAGAAACAAGAGAGGCAGGGTTGCTGGCTATGGCTTTCACGTTTTTGTGCTGAAAATGAGGATGAGAAATTGCAGCCCAGAGGGTCAATTTTTCAGGCATTTTGAAGTGGCTGAAAACAGGGGTTCAGAATGAAAGTGTCTCCTGAGCCATTGCTCTAACCTCAACACTGCAATGTTGTAATAAGGTGCCTTTTATGTAAGTGACCTATTTTCCAGGGAAGCCAGTTCTCCGAGAGGGGAATTGAAAAATGACTACAGCAGCAGTTTTTAACTTTAATATGTTTTCATTTTCTGTGAGCAACAAGCAGCTGCTGTACCCGCAGGACTTGAGGAACTGTCTGGTTTCATAAATGGAAATCTCCCCCCTCATGGCCAACTGAGGGATGCGAAACAAACAGATAAACAAAATGTGGGCAGTGCTCTGTGCAACCCCTTGCTATACAGGATTCTCTTAGCAGAGATCTCCCACAGGGAGGGAAAAGGTTGTTTCCCTGTTGTCCCAATAGGAAGAAGTAAGAACCTTACAGGAAGCTTATAAGGAGTTACAAGTACAGGTCATACCCTTCAAGAGAAGGGCGAACAAAAGAAATGACTACACTGGCCCTGTGGAAGGGAGATGGGACTGGGTGGTGCTTGAATGAAGAGAACAAAACAGAGAGGCTCTTGATGGAATCTACAAGCCTGCTGGTCATATTTGGTTCTGAATTAAGTCGTTAGCTCCATACATCTTTCTGCTTCAAAGTGTGCTACAGCAGTCCTGCTGTGGGGTTGAACTAGGCAAGATGGCAGTTTCATAATTAGGAATGAAGAAAAAGTGAAGGGCATTTTGCTATTCTCCAACAAGATCTTACAGGTCTCAAAACTGGAAATCACCTAGCTTTTGTTTGGTGATTGGTCATCAGGAGGAAAACAGTGTCTCCCATTTGCACCTTGATTATGCAAACATGGCAGTCTCAAAGACTTCGGAGGTATAAGGTTTTCTAATTGCTGGAAAAATGTCACCTTCTGAGCTTTAGAACTCTCCTACTCATTCTGCTGAGCAGGGTTCCAGGTACCTGCGCTGATGTCCTGTTCTGCAAGGCTCTCTCTCCTTCTGACTCCAAGAAGAGTTCCAAGAGACTTCACTGCCTATGGAAGGGGACAAGGTGATGCTCCTTCCCTATTGCATGTGCAATATGTTTTAAAATAGCAATAGAGTCAGACTTCAGTACTGGCAATGGGATAGCGTCCTCCTCATGCTGAAACAGCAACAACCTTGGAGAAATTACTTTTGGATGATTACTCCCGGAATTCCTGAGCCATTGGCTGTACTAGCATAAGAATTTTTGGAGCTGTAGTCCAACAACAGCTTTTTCAGGCTCTGTGAGCAGGCCAATTGGTGGCATAAAAACTCTGACCTCCCTGGCAGAGAAAAACAGCAGGGGAGTCCACCAGGTATAGCTGAGATGCCATCATGATTGACTCTCAACATCTGCTGCCTGAGCCAGTCTTTTCACTTTGCCTAATGGTAGGGCCAGTTAGCCAAATCATTTGTTTCAGTTCTCTACTAAAAACTGTAGTTTGTGTGTGTGTGTGTGTGATACATTTTATGTGTGCTCCCCCAAATTCAAGTGTTCTTCGCAGGTTTTCCTATATAAGTAAAAGGCTATCTGAATTATGGAGGTAATAGTTACCTTTATTAGAAATCAGGAACACTTCTTACCTTCAAATCTTTATTTCATGATTATTTAAAAGCTTTCTCCCACCTGTGGGATGTGCCTCAGGCTACACTGATAAATTGCCATGTTATGAAAACTATCCCAGGCTAGTAAACAGTTACTTTTGGTCTTAAAATAAAAGCACCTTCTAATTTGAAATCTAGTGTTTTGTTTTGTTTTTTAAATGATAGAAGTACACATTAAAAAAATGTGAATAGGAAGGGAATAAGTTGTTTTGGAGAAAAGAAATTAAATCTCAATGCTTGTTGCTTCATGTTAGTTCAAGAGTGTTAAACTATAACATTGTCAGGTTCCATATATTTACACTGTCTATGTAAAACCATAAATCTAGCAATATCCACAATTTGTTACATTAAACCATGTTGGATTAGCCAGGAACTGGAACTTTCCATTCTCCTCCAGGGTGTGGAGTGTGTGGAACGTGCACTGTCACATTCAATCCACTACAAGCATCCCTGCATGTACCCAGTCTTTTCTATCTTTTTTTTTTAAGTCTCTGGTTTATGAATGTGGGATATTGTACTCCTATATCCACAATTCAAAATGCCAGGAAATGGCCCAATATTGATGCACAATATTGTGCCCATGTTGCCAGGAGGAAAAAGGATCCCAAATTTTATATAGCAAGGAGCAGCCTGAATGTTCACAACACCAATGGCAGTAGTCAAGATGGTCTATAGGATACCCTCTTCTGCTTACCACCATTCACAAAGTGACACCAACCAGGGGAAAATCCCAGAAGGGGACTCCCTTTTAATCAGTTAACCACTTCTCACCTAAACACAAAGGCAATTGTCATGACTGTTTTTTGAAAGTGTGAATGATAAATATTTGGGCAGGAAACCTGAGGAAGAAAGCTATAATGGATCAAAAGCTCTATTAACATGTGTGCATGTTTTCCAAAAGATATCCTTTCACCATTTGAAATACAGTATATAAAAAAGAGGGGAGCTGGGAGTTAGCAAAGATTGTCATTGGAAACCAAGGTCAAAAACATTCATACTATGTGAAAGAAAGACAGTGAAGAAAGTCAGGAACAAAAATCAACTCATTTGAAAGGTGTTGTTGTAAGAAAGCACCCACAGACAGCCGGAAAGGCAGAAAAGCAGGTGCTCAGTCAAGTCAAGCCAGAACTCTCACTAGTGCAAATGGCTACCTGTGGCGGAATGCCCATGTCCCACCTGTCCGTCATGTGGAGCTCTAGAGCTGGAGCCTATGGGAGGACAGGAGGGCGGAGTCAGAGTTGACAGTTGGGGACTGAGAGAGAATGAGAGAGGAGGTTTTGAAGGTTTATGAGAGAGATTGGAAAGTTGGTGTAGTTGGTTTATGTGTTAAAGAATAGTTAAAGGATAGAAGTATAATAAAATAGATAGTCATCAGATCTTATCCCAGTGATTAATGAAATGTAATACAAATAAAGAAACGTGTTTTAATATCCAAGTTTAATGAGTGCAACATAATATAACATCTATGAACATACTTGTGTGATTTAATAACTAAGTAATAAATAATCAGTTATATTTGACAACACGTGTCCAAGAAGCATCTTTGGTAAAGTGTGGATAAAGATCCACTGGTGGCAGTTGGTGAAAGGAGAAATAAGCAAGTCATGTCCGAATGTGGACCTGGGTTTGAGGGAAACAAACTAGGGACACTGGGGGTGCGCGACACTACCCTACCATGCACATATAAGGAGAATATAGAACTGACCAGAAAATATGATATTTTTGGAAAATGTGGTGTAGGGTGCAGTTGCAAAACAGAAAGAGCTAACATGAGACTGATTAATTCAATAAAGGAATCTACAGTTGTCAGGGTAGTGATGATCTTAGAGTCTCTGGTGAAAAAAAGGCAGCTTGGAATGTTATCTCTGTGGCCATCCTGGTTTGGATGTTCTGAGAACTGTAGTCTGAAAAGCAACTTTCCTTAGCTACCAGATCCCACCTCCCAAGTTATTTCTATTGTGATTGCCCTAACATAATTTGAACCAAAGCTATTCTGCAGGGCAGTAATGACAACAACATGTTTCAAAATGTCATTTTTACAAATGTGTAAACATATGTGTTCTTTGAGCTTTCAAATCCCGTCAACGTTGTGACACAAACAGGCTGTTTATCTTGCTAAAACTACTAAAATAGTCACATATTACTAACATCTATTGTCCATACTGGCTGGAGTTCATGGAAGTTGTAGTACCAAACATTCCAAGGGAATTGGGCTAGAAAATAATGATCTAGATCCTGTGAAAATACCTGTAATCTCCAAGATTGTTGCCCACTGAAAAGTATTCAGAAATCCAGAAGTTTAACATGCTTGAGACTAGCCTGTAACATGTCTACCTAAGAGCAAAGGGTAGCAACAAGACAAGAGTTTATGAGCTGTCTAAATGAGGCCTTATTCCATTTCTTCAAATATTTTTCTCCCCTGAGTTTCTAAACAATTAAGAATATCAATACCACTTGAGATAAAGCCCACCAGTATTCATTCAGTTCATCTAAATCCAGAACAGGTAGATCTAGAAGCGAAGCAGTGAGGTTGCATATCTACTGAGCTAAGCATAGGTGGAGTCCAAGAAACATGCATACAAGATCTTCTGTTGTTTCTCAGTAATTAGACTTGCTGTCCATCAATAGATATACCAGCACCTAAATGACATTGTGAGAATGAAGGCAGATCCAATCACATCTCTATCCAAGCGCCATCCCTTCCTCTTAAGCCAGGTGAAGAAACCAAGCCGGGAAGGGCCAAAATAGAATGGAGGGTAATGACACCTGTGGGCAAAAGGGAAGAGTCAAGATCTTAGAGTGAGGCAAGAAGAAAGATAAATGAGGTGACAGGACAGTTAGAGAAGGTCAAAGTGAAGATGAGAGAGATGACAGGGCCATCAGAAAAGGCAAGAACAGAAGTAGGAGACAGGGCAAGACTGTTAGAAAGAGCGGGAGGAGGGGAGAAGGAGCTGACAGGACAAGCAGAGAAGGAACAGCAGAAAGGGGAGGAGAAAGAGGTGATATATAAAGGGGACAGATCAGAGGGAGTGGTAGAAGCTGGGAAAGCAGATTCCAAGAAATGACCTAAAATGCTACCCCCAGGATCAGAATATATCTGGTTGGAAAACCCCTGGACTCATCAATTGGAGTACAGTGGTGCCTCGACTTACGACCATAATCCATTCCAGAAGATGGACGTAAGTCGAAATGGTCGTAAGTCGAAGCACCATTTCCCATAGGAATGCATTGAAACCCCATTAATCCGTTCCGGCCAAAGAAAAAAATCACCAAAAAAAAAAATCACTGCAAGACTCATTGGAAACGCGATTAATCCCTTCCGGCCGAAGGGGGAAAAGAAAAGAAAAGCAATCAAGCGTGCAAGACCCATTGCAAATGCACAGAAAACAAACGGAGCAGATTGGAAATGCACAGAGAACAGAGGGACAAGGTCGGAAATGCAAAGAAAACAAAGGAAAAAGCAAGGGAAGCATGCAGGACCCATTGCAAATGCACAGAAAACAAACGGAGCAGATTGGAAATGCACGGAGAACAGAGGGACAAGGTTAGAAATGCAAAGAAAACAAAGGAAAGATCAAGGGAAGCATGCAGGACCCATTGCAAATGCACAGAAAACAAATGGAGCAGATTGGAAATGCACAGAGAACAGAGGGACAAGGTCGGAAATGCAAAGAAAACAAAGGAAAAAGCAAGGGAAGCATGCAGAACCCATCAGAAATGGGGGAAAAAACCCAAAAACCAAACCCCCCAAGACCCATCGGAAATGGGGGGGGGGGATCCAAAAAACCCAAGACCCATCACAGGACAGAAACATAACCCCCACCCTAAAACCACACTGCAAAAACATCCAGAACAGTTTTTAAAAAGCAGAAAACAGCACCTTACCTTACCTAACAGGCAGTCCCAAGCCTCCCTGCAAACACACACACGCTCACTGAGAAGCAGAAGCCAGGCAGTCCCTCCTCGATCACACTCACTCTAACCGTCGGAGCGAAAGAGCTCCAAAGAAGCAGCCTCTTTCGCCACCTACAGTTAGCAATTTGAATTTCCTGCCTTTCCCCCCTGCCTTTTTCTGTTCGTAAGTGGAAGCTCCGGTCGCAAGTAGAAGCAAAATTTTGCGACCGGAGCTGTTCGTAAGTCGAATTGGTCATAAGTAGGGACGGTCGTAAGTCGAGGCACCACTGTAGTTGATGGTGCCTAAGGAAGAGGCCGAGAGGAGGCGGCGAGGGGTTAAGCCAGTCAAACCCTCATATTGGGGCAAAAAGGAAGCGAGAGAGTGGGGTCGAAGGATAAGGGAGGAACAGGCCAAACTGGCCAGAGAGAGGTGAGGGAAGACAGGATGGCGGAGGGGCCTGTATATCGAAAGGGATACCAGAATGGACCTTGGAGGTACTCAGACGTGAGATAGGAATCCAGCGTGCTCAAGACACCCGGAAACCCCAGAATGCCCAAGTTGCCAATACCATTCAAACCCCCCTTACTAGACCTTTCTTCAGATTGAGGGTTTGGACTAGACATGGGGACGAATATAAAAACGAATTGCGATATTCAACGGATATCACTGACTCATCAAATATTCATTGCTTTGTATTCTTGAGGTCCAGAGACCCTGACGAATATGAAGCAACAAATATAACCCTTTTATATTTGTCCCTTCATCTATCAGGCTTCCCCCCTCTTCCTATGCCCAAGCGGGCATAGGAAGAGAAGGGAAGAGGAACCCAAGCGATCCCCCAACCTTTGCAAAGACAGGAGGCTGGGGGATCACTTTGATCCCGCTTTGATCCCGCTTTGATCCCGCTTTGATCCTGCTTTGATCCTTTACCTCCCCTTCCTATGCCCCCACGGGATCCCTCCTCTTCCTATGCCCTCAAAGGGATCAAAGCGATCCCCCAGCCCCGCTGTCTTTGCAAAGGCAGCGGCACTGGGGAATTGCTTGGGTCCCCCTTCCCTCCTCTTCCTATGCACCTGTGGCATAGGAAGAGGAGGGAAGGGATCAAAGCAGGATCAAAGTGATCCCCCAGCCCCCGCGTGGGATAGGAAGGCTGTGGGGGCCAGGTTGTTTTATATATATATATAGATAGCCCCACGGGCTGTCTAAAAAAAAAAGACCCGACAAACCAACAAATTGATTCATGGTTCGTTGGCCACTGCGGGGCAATTCATGGTTCATGGGTCATCAAGTTTGACAACCCACAAACCAAGACGAAGCACCATTTTGGTGCTTTGTCCCCATCTCTAGTTTGGACAGTTAAGAGTTTGACGTTGTTAACCCATTTGCAGAACAAGACATCAACCCTTTTCACATGCCACTGCATGAGGAAGAGAGACAGTTTATACCAGTTAATTTTAATAGCTTTTTGGAATTACCTGAAATAAATGTTGTTAACTTGAATCTTGAGAACGTGCTGAGGAGACTCCCAAAGATAAAGGAAAAGAACTGATAGGAAGACAGAACCCTCACAGACATCTTTCCACCATTAGCTGAAACCTTCTTCTTATTTCCCAGACTCCCTCCAACCTCTCAGTTAAAGTTGTTATCCTGTTACAATCAATTTCAGATGCCAGGATAGTACTGGCCTACCTTTCAGGGGCATCATAGACTGCTCTAGCTCAGTTGGGCTACTTTGCAAAACTGTTGTAACATATACTCTTTCAGCCATAGACCTGGTCCTTGCAATACCAGTAAAATATTGATGGGTTTTATTGGTGTTGCCATCTGTTGCCATCTGCGGTGTTGCTGGGAAGACACAACAATACCTCCTACAAGAGTTGGTTCTGTGTATGTGGTGAGGGGAATATACGGACACTGAGTCATGTCATCTTAGAGTGTAAAATTTTGAGCAGATTCGGGAATGGCTCAGTATAAAATTAGTATTCCTTCCTTAGATGGCAGAGATAGAAAGGAGTGCCTACAGAAGCTTTTGGAGGATAAGAATAAAGAGGTAACAAACAGAGTGGCCAAATTTGGATGGCTGGCGATAAAACTATGGGATAACTGGCTAAATAATAAGGATAGAATAGGAAGTACTAGATATATGGTATAGGATATAAAGCTGATTAAAGTCTATATAGTTTATCAGATGTACAACCTTACTATTGTTATATCATTTTATTGTGCATTTTAATGTATATGTATATGTTCAATGGCCAGTGGTTATAATAAACTTTTACGTCGTGGGAATACCTCATACCTCATCTGAAGACCCACATGAAATGACTTGGTTTTTAATACTGAAACTATATTTTAATCTTTTTGTATTTTATATTTTGTTTTTAACCCAGCATTTTAGAGAATGTACTGTATTTGTACTTTTTAATCTGCTAGCATTATGTCTGTTCAGCTGGCACCATGCTTGTGTATATATTATTATCGTACTTATGTTTTAAATTGGTGGAAGGTGGATGACCAAAGTGGTCAAAACAATAAAGACTGAACTGAACTGGTGGGCTTTATCTGGGCTTTATGTGCATACGTATTAAAGAAATAAGCAAATAAATGAATAAATATTCTCTTAACTGGCTATGTATGTCTCCTGCATGGGACAGGTTGGGTAAAATTCTTGTAAACATCTATTATACGCACCCAGAATAATTATTTAGCTACCAGATTCAAACACAACCTGTCATCATTATCTCACAAGGCATTCTAACTGTGTGCTATGTAAGAACCAGTTTGTAAAGCAAGACTTAAAACATTTTCTAAAACTAATGTTTTTGTGCAGCCATGTGTATGTTGCTATACTTGTTATATTATATCTATAGTTTATTTCTGATTTGATTTTAATGAACTGAGACTCTTAAATGTTTGCAAAGTTGTGCAACTTTGCCTCTGGTTTACTTTCTTGGGGTTTTATCACTAATGCAAATCCAGTGGCTGTTATTTTAATTCAAGCCATGGCTAATGCTATCCTTTAATGTTCTTGACTTTCGGCCAGGGAGCTGATTGCTGCTTCCTCTGTTTACTGACTTCCTCTCCTATCATTTGCAAGTCTAAATAAGCTGCATACTTATTATTAGCTTGCCGTGAAAGCCATATCCCCTTTGGGACCCACAAACACTCCTTTTTATGCTTTATTCTTAAGGAAATTTTTCTCGTACAAGAAAGCCAAAGAAAATCAACAAATGCAACTCAAAATACTTTTGCTTCATCACACAGAAATAAAATTAAGTCGCTCTAAATTGAATTCTACAGGTACGACAAGGGCAAATCAGAGAGGGGAAGAGCCTCTGTCCACTTGGGCCATCCCCCCAGTCAGAGCTTGGAAAAGTTAGCACTCAAGTTAATTTGTCACACCTACCTTGAATGCTGGAAGTAGATCACTGGTGTTAATTGTTTTGGTGAAAAATCTGAAATTAATCCATGTTCTTAATTAAGTTGACAGTACGCTCATAACATCTTAGTTTCATTTTTTTTAAAAAAAAGAAAAGAATTAGTGTTACTGAAAGCAGTGACCCTCAACAGGGACAAATCTAAACAAATTTACATAACAAGTTAATCATTACATAGTCCATCCATGTCACTGGCATTTAGTAACCTAAATAACAAATTTTAAAATTGTTGTAAATAATTAGCAAATTAGGGCTAATAAATAATAAATAATGTTACAGAGCAAGTATTCTGCATATCCGTACATAGAAATTACCATAGGCTCATTTTATGGAAATCGGTGTCCTTTGGTTTTTGGAGAAGCCTTGCCTCTTCTTTGGGGATGCCCAACTCTAAGCAAGCCTATATCCTCTGGGCAAGGTGCTTTGGCATAAGCAAAGGGCGGGAGGAGTCACTAAACAGCCACTCCACAAATACAGTGGTGCCTCGCTAGACGATTGCCTCGCAGGACGAGGAAATCGCTAGACGATGCCTTTTTGCGATCGCTACTGCGCTTCGCAAAACGATGTTTCCCTATGGCGATTTTCGCTAGACGATGAGGTTTCCCCATAGGAATGCGCCGACTAGTGGTGAAAAGCTGTCAGTGCAGCTGTCAGTGCATTCCGATGGGGACCCGCACTCGCTAGACGAGGTTTCCCTATGGGAGATTTTCGCTAGACGACTGCGTTTTCCCTTGGAACGCATTGAAGAGATTTCAATGCATTCCAATGGGGAAACGTGCTTCGCTAGACGATGTTTTCGCTAGACAGCGATCTTCGCGGAACGGATTAACATCGTCTAGCGAGGCACCACTGTATATACAAAAGGGGACCAACACATGTCACATTCCTTTTCCTGTGTTGGCAGTGCTCTCAGAGAAAAAGCTCATTCTTTCCACTCCTGCAAGATCACTGACAACTACAACACTGGGTGCAATCAGTAGCCATGATGGCACGCACTGGATTGCACTGAAAAGGTTTGCTTTAGGGGGAGTTGTTGTTGCATGTTGTAAAATCAGAACCAACTAATAGCAACCCTAACAGGGTTTTCAAGGTAAGAGACATATTTAAGGAGTGGTTTTACCAATTCCACTCCTCCAGTCAGTTTCCATGGCTGAGCAGGGATTTGAACCCTGTTCTCCAGAGTCCTAGCCCATCGCTCTATTCACTACAGAGAATCACTCCAACACAACCCCTCAAAACAGAAGCCCTACGGCTGGGCTAAAAATGTCCAGTTTGGACATGGATCAGGGTCAGGCTGTCCCCATGATGCATGTAGTGAATAGAGTCCAAATTGTGATCTATTTCCCTGTGGGAGCACACCCACTAGCACAAGCAGTTGTGAGGGGGGCTGCTGTCTTACAACACAGAAACACACTGTGTTCACTCTAACCTTGCTCTCGCTCGACAATCAGGAATGCATACATGCAGAATACACTGGACAAACTGGCTTCAATTTATATGTGTGCTTGTTGACTCTGATTACTCAGTTACACGTATATCCAACCTTTCTTCCAATATGAGCAAAAGGTGGCATACAAGGGTTTCCTCCTCTACACAATATCATCCCAACAACCTTTTTGAAGTTGACCACACTGAAAAAGACTGACTGATCCAAGGTCACATGGTTGAATTCCATAGTTTATATCAACCCATATGTCTAAAGTCGCAGTCCAATACCCAAACACACATATGATTAAAAGCCATTTGTATATACCGGAATTCTGGATTACACAATGTGAAGAACTTCTCTGCCTTTTCAATTTGGACCTATCACTTATAGATTGACACAATTGCTTCTAAGCACTGTTTGTTGCTTAATGAAGCCTGTCTGATTCCCCAGTATGATGAGGAGAATTTGTCAATGAAGTGTAGAGAACATAGCCAGAAGAACACAAGTCTTCCAAGGACATGGGAAAGAAACCTTGTCAGTCTGCTGTGATTTATTTGCTAAACATCCGACTGATGACATCACTTGCATCTGGACCCACCTGGATGCTACTTTCAATCCAGTACAAACACCGGATGTTGCTGGAGAACCAGATCCTTGCATTGATTTGGATAATTTTACTTATCACAGCCTGACAAGCGTGATTGGTAGAGTGTAGTTTACCATATGTCTCCTTGATCTTTGACTGAGAACATTCAACTGTGAGACGATTGGCTGGGATTTAAAGGTTATTAACACATGGCTGCATGAAGGAATAGCAGGCCTGTCCTGCTATTAGGTAGAGTGAAGTAACTGCCCCAGGCAGCAAATGTAGGGAGAGGGAAGTAGTGACAACCTTCTGCACACTCTCTTTTGGAGGATAGTGCTATGTAAGCCATGTGATCACTTCTGCATCCCTATACTAACCTGTCATCGATGCGACCACATGAATTTGACCCAACTCCGGGAGGCAGTGGAAGACAGGAGGGCCTGGCGTGCTCTGGTCCATGGGGTCACGAAGAGTCGGACACGACTTAACGACTAAACAACAACATACTAACCTTTTGTTCTCAGGCAACAGATGACATTTTGACACCAGTGTAGATGAAAAATGCAAAAGTCAGTCCAATTCACATCTGTCTGTCGAGTAGGGTAGAACTACAATTTTGTCCTTTGTCTCAGGAAGCAAAATGTTTTGAGTATGAAGAAGAGCCTTCATCTTCACACTCTGATTTCTCCTTTACATCAGCAGCCCCCAATGCTGGTGGTTATAGTAACACAAGCCTGAGTTTTTCTTTCTCTTTCCTGACTTCTAATCAATATGCATGAATGCCAAATTTAATGTGAGGGGTCCAGGGATGTGCTGCTCCATCTGTTAATGCCTCTGGGCTCTTTGCTGTGCCCTGGGGGCATATTACTTTTCTTAATCTGGCCACTGTACAAATGTTGATGCAGCCCCGAATTGATCAAGCTACTGTTGCCTTGTCTTTAGCTTGTTGTCTGGTATGTCCTCTAGATACTTTCCATACACATTGCAACCAGGTGCCACCCATCCTATATTTTTGCAATAGATTTTTCCTGCCTAAATGCAGAATTTCACATTTTTTCTGTTGAAATTAAGTTTGTTTGTTTTGACCTAGTCCTCCAATCTGTCATGGTCCTTTGAGATATTAGCACACCCCTCCTCTAGGTTTGGCATCATCTGCAAATTTGATCAGCACTTACACCCTAATCTAGCACTGCACTCCCCTAGTTTTTCCCAGCCAATCAGAACCATTATTGCCAACATTCCATGCTCCTCTTCCCATTGTATACTTACAAAGTAAATGAACAATACATTTAAACATAACTGGGCATCAAACAGACCTTGTCAAAAGTCTTGCTGAAATCAAGATACACTGCTTCCACAGCATTCCCATGATGTAACAAGCTTGTAGTACTTTTCGGAAAATGACTATGATTAGTTTGGGGTGACATGTATTTGAAAAGCCTATGTCGACTCTTAGGAATCACAGCATTCTTTCCTAAGTGCTCACAGAGTTTTTAATTATCTGCTCTAGAAATATTCCTGGTACCAGTGTCAAGCTGCTGATTGGCTATTCCCAGTTCCTTCCTCTCTCCCCTTTTTGAAGATGGGAACAATATACTGTTCTCCCAGAATACTCAAAGATGCAGTTTGATTACATCTACAACTTCCTTTAGTACCGTTGGGTGCCGTTTGTGGGAGTAGCTGGATGCAACTCAGCTACACTTGGTGCACATGTAGAGTAGGGAGAGGGGACCTCTCAGGCTTCCTAGACTATTCTTTACCTTCAGCCTTAGATTGCTCTTCTTAGGGTTGCTGATGTCACTTCATTCCTTTCTCACACCTTTCTCTCTCTCGTCCCTTTCCTATCCTAGGTTAATTTTTCTAACAAACATAAAGCTTCTCTTTTTTTTATTAGAAAGAAGTGTGGACATGATTCCTTGATAAGTGTTCTCAGGTATTCTGCATAGCAGGAAAAAATGCAAATAGATCTACTGTGAAGCCACACTTGGGGGTTGGGCTTCCCCAGGTGAATTTACTTCTGCCAACCATGCAGGATTCAGCCAAGAGAGCTGAGGAAATCATCCTTATTTGCAGCTTCTTAACCATTTGAACCCTCTCCTCCTCGTATCTGGTGCCTGGGTCTGCTTGTTTCCCTCTTCCCTTCCTGTTCTGTTTCTTTCTGTTTCTTTTAAAGTCTTGCTGTCCTAGCAGGAG
Organism: Intellagama lesueurii; assembly: GCA_037013535.1. Taxonomy (NCBI): domain Eukaryota; kingdom Metazoa; phylum Chordata; class Lepidosauria; order Squamata; family Agamidae; genus Intellagama; species Intellagama lesueurii. The sequence continues at coordinate 47,053,941 of JBAJHW010000003.1, read as the reverse complement.
GCCAGCTGGCCAACCTAAGGTGGGACAGGGGGAGAAAAGAGTGAGGAGTTGGCGGAGAGACAGGAAGACATTTTTCCTTCAGCCTTTTTCCAGTTTCTTGCTCTGCTGTCTGACCACATTTGCAGCAGCCAGAGTTATATCATAATCACTGCGGTGTAGGGGGTAGAGTAACCAACTAGGATTCAGGAGGCCTCAGTTTGACTCCCCTCTCAACCATGGAACTTGGTTAATAAACCTCAATTGGTTAGCCAAATAATAATTTTTTATATTTGGTAAACCTATACCACCTTTTTGCTTTGTTCTATACCAATACTTTTTATTTATTCTAGATCTCTTCCCTTCATTACAGTACTTATTAATTATTCCTTGCCAAAATTTCAAATCATCCTCTGTTAACTGTATTGGTAGCATTCTACATACCAATACTATAAGTTGGTTCTGACTTAATGGCACACAACAAGAAGAAGTTAGAGCAGAGCAGCCTTAAAACTTCTTCCCCTCTCTCTCTTTCCTTTGGTCAGCCAGCTGCCCCAGTGCTACATTGTGTGTAAGTTCCATGCCATCAAGTCAGACCACCTTGTAGCGACCCTAATAGGGTTTTCAAGATAAGTGAAATATTTACTTACTTATACTTATTTTTCAGCAGTACATAATATTTATGCCAGAATAGATTTTATATTCACATCTCAAGATTTAATTTCTAAGATAGTTAATACTGAGATTAATTCTATAAAAATAATAGATCATGCTTTGATGTCAATGGAGATTAAGATTAGAAAAGATTATAAAGATTCTAAAAGATGGAGAATGGATATTAACATTCCAGCACCCAGAGGTAATGGAAAAGATAAATAAAGAATGGTTAGAATTATGGACAATAAATGAAGCAGGAGGTACGAAATTAGGCCTGTTGTGGGACACGATGAAAGCAATTTCAAGAGGAATAGCAGTAAGGGAATCCTGTATACTGAAAACAATTAAAGAGATGAACGTAAGAAAACTGGAAGAAGAATTGAAAAATTTGGAAAGTAAGTTTTTTTTTAGAAGGAGACAGAAGGATATTGGCAGAAATTCAGGCAAAAAGAAAGGAAATAGAAAATTTAGAGATAGAGAAAGTCCAGAGGGATTTGATGTATATGAAGAGGAATTTTTTTGAATATAGCAATAAAAATTCAAAATTATTAGCTAGAATGTGCAAAAATAGAAGATTAAAAAATACGATAGGGGTAATTAATGACAGAACAGGTAAGAAGTGTAATACAATGAAAGATAAATTGCAGATTTTTCAAGAATTTTATCAGAAATTATATAAAGGAAACAATGTGTTGAAAGAGGATATAGAAAATTATATAAATGAGAACTTAAAAAACAAATTATTGGAATGTGATAAAAGAATATTAGAAGAAGAGGTTAAAGAAGAAGAAATTGCTGAGGTCATTAATAAATTGAGAAATGGTAAAACACCAGGCTATGACGGATTGGGTCTAGAATATTATAAACTCTTTAGTTCCATTTTGACACCTAAGCTAAAAATGCTTTATAATAAAATATTGGAAGGGGAAACAATGCCACCTTCTTGGAAACACTCATTAACGATTCCTATTCCAAAACCCAACAAGGATTTAACAGACCCGGGATCTTATAGGCCTATATCTTTAATAAATCAAGACGCAAAGATTTTTACTGCTATATTAGCAAATAGATTAAATAGATTTATAGCAAATTATATTAAAGAGGATCAATGTGGCTTTATAAAGGGAAGGCAAATTGATAATTTAACTAGGCGAGTTTTGAATGTTATATATGAGGTAGAAAAGGGAAAAACAAAGGCAGCTGTTCTATCATTAGACATATTTAAGGTCTTTGATTGCATGGAATGGCTAACATTAAAGCTGCTTTTAAAGGGTTGGGGATTTGGTAGAAGATTTATTGGGGTTATAGATCAGTTATATTTAGATAATACTTCAGAAATAATAGTTAATGATGGTTTAACAGAACAGATTTTTCTAGGCCGAGGCACAAGACAAGGCTGCCCACTTTCACCAGTATTGTTTTGTATGATTATAGAATTGTTAGCTAATGCAATAAGAAATGATGAATTAATTAAAGGATTAGGTAAAAATGATACAATTAAGATTAATTTATTTGCTGATGACTCACTATTAATGATTAAAAACCCATTAGAAAGTATGGATAGAATTAAAAATCATTTAGAAAAATTTGGGGAAATAACAGGATTATTAATTGGCAAAAAACACAAGTAATGATGTTTAATCACAATAAATATGAACAAGAAAAGCTTGTAAATAAATATGGTTTTAAAATGTGTAGTTATATTAAATACTTAGGTATAAATATAGTTAAAGTGACTCAAAAATAAAGGAGCAAAATTTTAATAAATTAAAAAGCGATATTAAAGATAAATTCCAGGAGTACTCTAAATTGAATCTTTTGTGGTTTGGGAGAGTCGCTATGGTTAAAATGAAAATATTACCAAGAATAACTTTTCTATTTAGGATGCTCCCAATACAATTAGAAGATGATGATTTTAAGTATTGGCAGGGATTAATTAATGGATTTTGTAATAAAGGTAAAAAATCAAGAATAAATAAAATATATTGGTATAAGACTCAAAAAAAGATGGAGGTTTAGGTATTCCCAATATAAAAAATTATTATGTAGCGAATCAACCAAGATTTATTGGAGATATTATATATAACGAAGGAAGATTAATTTGGTGGGATACGGAATCTTCAGAAATACATGGAAATATTGAAAAATACTTGTTCAATGCAGTAAAAAGAAATATAAATCAGGTGAATAACCTCTTCTTAAGAAACATGTTAAATGTGTGGAACAGATATAAAAAGAAGTTTTGTCCTTTTACTTCACCACTAAAATTAGTGACTGAAATAGAAAATTTCCCAGCAAACTTGAAGGGCTTTGTTGATTTGTTTAAGGATAAAAAAGTTGCCAGATTGAAGGATTGGATGGTTAAAATGAGTTTGAAGGATCAGATTATAGCTAAACTTCAAACTAATAAATTATCACGGTACAATTATATCCAATTAGACAGATGGACTAATGAATGGTTGAGGATTAATGGCAAATGTAGAGAATGTACTAAGTATGAACAATTTCTATCATCACATGAAGACATGCAGAAGGATGCTTTGAAGAAGGGAGTAGTAAGTAAAATTTATAACCTAATTTTGGATCAGGAGGAAAATGAGATTGAAACAGAAGGATTAAAATCAATTTGGGAACATGATTTAAAGACAGAAATTAGAACAGAGGATTGGATAAAAATTTGGAAGATGAGAGTTCTCGGTAAGAATAAAGGAGAATTTTTTTAAAATTAGTTTAAGGTGGTACATGACTCCAGTGAAATTGAACATAATAAATTCAGACTATTCTAAGGCCTGTTGGAAATGTGATGAAGAAATTGGCACATATTATCATATGTGGTGGGAGTGTAAATGGATTCAGAAATTTTGGAAATTGATTTTTAAGGAAATATGCGATATATTTGGAAAAGATATTGAATTTAACTCAAAAATTGCTTTGCTGTCAATTTTTGATAAGATAGAACTTGATTATTACTCAAAGGAATTGATTTCTAATTTTATGACAAGTGCTAGATTATTAATAGCTAGATACTGGAAAGACAAACATGATATCATAGAAGATTGATATAACGAAGTATGGGACATTGCGTTAAATGACAAATTGACTACTGAACTAAAGATGAAAAGAGGGGAAATAAGTTTGAATATTTTAAATGCTATTTGGGGTAGATTTATTGAATTTGTATTAGTGAAAGGAAAGGGGAAAGCCTCTAAGCAACAATCAATACAATTTTGGAAAAGAGGTTCGTAATAAAAGAATTACTCCAAAGGGTCCCGTGGGTATGGGGGTGCACTGGGTTTTATATTGTTAATCAGTATTTTGTATTGTTTTGTATTGATGTATTTGTTTTGGAAAATAATTAAAAAATAAAGAAAGGAAGAAAGATTTAAGGAGTTCCACTCCCCCAGTAAGTTTCCATGGCTGAATGGGGATTCGAACCCTGTTCACCAGAGTCCTAGTCCATCACTCTGTCTGCTACACCACACTGGGAATCCTATATTAGCAAGCTTTTAAAAAGAGAGAGAGAGAAGGGAAGAGGAAATCAGGTGCAGGCACCAGGTTGTGGAAGAGAGGATTCAACCTGCAGTTGGCTTCCCTGCTGCCCTGCCCACATTGGCTCAAGTGATCACATTGACTAAACTGATACAAATGCATTCAATTCCAAAGAAGCAGAAGCTCCAGGGAAGAGAAAAAAATATTGATTAGTGGTGGCGGAGACTCTGGACTGATTCACGTCATGTAATCAGAGGAAAACTATGTGACTCTGACTGTCCCAATCCTGAAGCATTTCCACATTATTTGTCAATGTAGTTACACCCTGAGTCTCAGAGGGCTGAATCCTCAAGTTAATGTTGCTTCAGTATCTCTGCATGTGTGCTGTCCAACATAGTTTGTCTGTCTTTGGGGACCTGAATTAATCTAAAGCAGCTACATATTCCTGTTCCACATTCTTACTGTCATCCATCAGCATTTCTCCATCTTCTTCGTCTAGCTATGAATACAGCCAAGGAGAAAACTGCTTTATTACCTTCAACATCTCTTCCAAGCTGGATCTCTGAGCTGTAGCCCTCCTGACCCTCTTCCGACTAATTTGTACTATCCCTTGGTGATTTGTGCTTCCATTTCTTATGATTGCCTGTTTTAAATTTCAATACATTTGAAAGCTCCTCAAGCAGACAGCCTGATTTCTTCAAATCTCTCCCACGTTTCTTTGTTGGAATTGTTTGCAATTGTGCCTCTCATATGTGGCCAATTACCCTGAACTCTGGCCTCTGATGAATATTACTGACCATAGGGTCTCACCCAGCAGTTCTGGAAGATAGTTGAAATCAGCTTTCTTACATCCAGAGTGCAGGTCCTCCTAGAATCCAGGATCTAGACAGAGATAGCCTTGCAATAGTTATCTTGCAGTATCTGCACTAAATTATTTCAATGTGTCAGATATAGGTCTGAGACAATTTGAAAATGTTACTTTGTTCAAAGCAGGATGTCCAGACTGGTAGCCTCTACTTTAACCTTGTGGATTGACTCAATAAAGTAGTCATGGTCTTGTGTTGGTAAGACCTGATCAGGGCTGTTAATGATAAGACCATTTGAAAATCACTAGCTGGAGAAATCCACCATGACAATGCATGCATCTTGTCTTTGGGGGCAGAAGCAGCACGATATTCCAAGAACTCATCCCATAAAAGCAAGTAGGTCATCCTCATAATTACATCAGTTTTGTGCTAAAAAGCTCATCCAAGTTTAAGCTCAGGGTGTGGTTGCCATATTATGACTTCCGGCTCACCAAGTGCATTAATGAAGAGGATGGGAATATTTCCCATGGAATCCAGCAAGGTCTGAATCAAAACCAATATGCATTGAAATTGGAATCACACTGGCATAATAAAATTTATTGCTCCATTTATTGCTGAGAGAACGGGTAATTATCACCTTACTGTCCACAGAAATTTTCAGAACTCATGAATGCTTAATAGAGTTTCAGTAACTGCATCATAGAAAACTGTAATTTCTTAGACAGGAATATAAACATTGGTAAGGTCATTGTGGGCATTATGACTCCTATGTTATGATGTTCACAGGATGGATGCCACAGGGAAATTACATTTCTTAGGACTCTTGGCATGTTAATCACAGCCATAGTGAAACACCAGGTGTCAAGGAGAGTAGAAAGGGAGAACCCCTTTCCTGCTGTAACTGATGAAGCAGCAGGTACTTCAAGAAAGGTTAGTAAGGCAGTTTAGAGGAGAGCTTTCCAGAGGATGACCTCAGGATGTAATGGGATGTCATATGCTCTGTGATTGTGCCCATAATATTTCAGGGGAAATATTGTGGATTTGCTTACTTACTGCATTTCTATGCTCCATGTCTCCCTGCAATGGGACTCAAGTTAACTCACAGATCATTTAAAAGAGACTGGAATTAAAACAACATACAAGAAGCATTAAACATTACAAAATGTGGAAATATTAAAATCACCATATTTTATCATATACTTACTAATCTTGGGGGGGGCAGTCTCCTCTCACTAAGAGTCAGTCAAAATAAATGGAAAATTATCATTTAGTTTTACTTTGCAGACAGGTAACAGCAGCCCATAATGCCCCACCACCTTAGAGGGAGGAAGAACCGCTTCCAGTACCACAATATGTGCAACCATTCATCACCCATCAGCCCACTCATCGCCTCCTTTACTGCATCTCATTTAGCCCTTCCTCTTTCAAAAAGGGTAAAGATGTGTTGGATGGTTTGAGCTGCTTGTGCTTCTTTACACAGAGGTGTTGCAGCTGGCAAGTTAGCAAGAAGAAGAGAGGAAGAGGCTTGGCAGCAAGGTGATGGCAGGGTGGCCTAGAAAGTGATGAAGTGATCAAAGCAGCAGCAACAGGGCCCTAGTTATTCTGCCTAATGAGAGGACTCGCGCTGAAGATGAAAATGGTCAAGCACAATGACACAGAAAACATAGCCTGAACCAGCATCAGGATAGGAACCAGAAGAAAAACATCTGGTGAAACAGGGTACGTATATATAACAGACAGTTCACTTTTCAAAAGTATTGAAGCTATATCTGTTTAATGAGCAATAGTTCCATGGCTGAGAGCAAATACCTATGGAAGAACCATAGCTATGTTTTAACTTGTGGCAATATTTCTCCGTTAAAAGTACAATGACATTGATTGTTCCTAAGCCACTAAAAGGCTCTAAAGCCATTCCCTTCCACCAGTCTTTTAACTGCCTTTGAAAAGTACATTTATAACATGTTAACAAAATTTATTGATGCACCAGCAAGGGAACACAGTATTTCACATGAAGGCAGCCAGAAAATATTTCATATTTCGATGAATGTCAAAATCTCCTTTCAAGAATCAGGTTGGCCTTGGCTTCACCTTGAAAACATATTTGAAGTACATATTGTCATATATCTCATTAAATTTCCTATACAGGTAACCATGCAGAAATGCTATGTCACGGGGCAGTGACACAAACAACTCTTCTTTCACTGGGAAAGGTAAACAGAGGCCTTCCAGCATTACTGCCCCCCTTTTTCAGGGGACAAGGAATATGTGGCCACCTGCACAGATAAGGACTGCTGCAGAAACCAGGCAGACCAGAAATCACTCAGATGATTTTGAGTTCATCAGACAATCCAACAGTCAAGGCTGGGTCATGAACTGCATGTTGAGTTGAGCAGGGAATCCAGAATCATGGGACAGGGCAGTAGTAACCACAGGCAGGGTTAAGAAACAAGCTAAACATCACTTTGGAAAACAAATCAAAAGACAGCCAGAATGCAGGGGAAACAACCAAGAGCAAAGTGTGTGGCTGGCCCTGCCATTAGGCTGGGTGAGGTGGTCACCTCAGTTGGCTAAGCATTGGTTGTGGTGAGTGCACCACTCCTACATAAGCAAATGTAGATGTGAGGGGAACAGTGCTGCTATGCATCTGCTTCCTGATAAAGACAGAGAGGTAAATAAGAATGGCCATGGCTACTGCTGCCGCCTCCACTTGTCTTTTCTTCAAAGTAACCCACCTTCTCCTGCCCCTGCCCCCAGCCCTGGCCACGTCATTGGGAGCAGGACAGCAGTGCTCTTCCATTCACCTCACATTTAGGTCTCCTCACTCTCCCTGACAAAGACAGAGAAGAGGAACAGGAAAAGGTGGTTGCTTTGAAGAAAAGACAAGTGGTGGCAGGAATGATGAGTGAAGGCAGGCAGCGCATGCAAGCAAGGCCACCTGTGCATCTTGGTCAAACCTGGGGCCAGAGGAGAAGGAGGAGGCTTATTCAGCTGCACATCTCCCACCAAGACTCAGGGTTGTATACAGCACAGGCAACGTCTTCAGTATGGAACTCTGCCCTTCCTCAGAGCCAAGGCTAGGTTGCTCATTGCAGTGGTAAAGGGTGAGCATGAGAAGCTGCAATCTGAATGCCATCCCTTTGCCAGTTTGCTTCAGAACCTGTAAATAATTTATTGATTTTATATTGCTAAAATTTGAATCTCTTTTTTTTAACCCAACAAAGGCATAATGGCAGCAATTAAGCATTTAAACCTAATTTAATGTTCTCTGTATAACATTAGCAAGGTTCTCACATTATTCCTTTTTCATCATTATTGTGCCCTCTGCCTAAGAGGCCACAAGCTGGGCAGATTCCCCTTTATTGTTAAAGGTCATTAGACATGGTAATTCCTCTGGCATTTAATTAAAAGAGAGTTGGGGAGTGGTGGGGATTGACGTATTCCAATCCAGGATTGAAGAAAGTCAAACAGCAATTGAAAAACTTAATTGGTGGGTAAAAGTCCATCTGCTTACTATGGACTGAAATACTGCCCTTTCTTTATTATTTCAAATACCGTCCCCAGTGCCTTTATAGTAATATATGATTTTGAAGGAAAGGGACACAGCAGATGCTCTATTCCCCCTTGTTCTGTCAATTTAAAAAACCCTCTGAAATGTAGCATATTAATATGCAAACGTACTTAGAAGCAAATCCCACTGAGTTCAGTGGGTCTTTGGACCAAGTGGATATAGGATGTTGGCCTTCATTTTGAGTAGGCTCATTTTTCCAGTTGATACAGCAGAATATGTTTTTGGGTCTTGTAGGTACCCTGCAGTGGACTAGGACACAGAAGACCTAGGTTCAGATCCCCAGTTGACCACCATGGAAACTCACTGGGGGTGTGGAATTGGTTAAACCCCTCCTTAAATATCTCATCTACCTTGAAATCCCTGTAAGTGCCGCTATAACTCAGTTCCAACTTGATGGAACATAAGGCACAACATACAGGTAGCCTTTACACATCCTACTAGCCATATTTTTAAAATCAGGAGATGTATGGAGTTTATAAAATACGTCAATGTGTGTGATAACAAAGGGAGACACTGCTTCGGTGTGTATGCAAAGTGCAGATTCATTTTAGAATGTAATTCACTAGACAGGTACAGAAGGCCCTCTGACCTGCTCTGTACTTGAATATTGGGCATTACAACCTACCTTGTATCCTTTAAGACAGTGGTCCCCAACCTTGGGCCTCCAGATGTTCTTGGACTTCAACTCCCAGAAATCCTGGCCAGCAGAGGTGGTGGTGAAGGCTTCTGGGAGTTGTAGTCCAAGAACATCTGGAGGCCCAAGATTGGGGACCACTGCTTTAAGAGACATTCTGATCCATTCCATCTCTTCCATCTGCACTCTGTGTCTGTTTCTGCTTCTCAATTTGAAAAACAAAAACAAAACAAATTATCATGGACAGGGTAGAATTGTAAATAGCTGTGACCTAGGGAGGCCAAGTTAAGCCATCCATTTTGATGATACGATACACTTTAACAGTGTGGCCAGAATCCCAGCAGGCAGTGATTGTTATTTGCGTCACCACAGTAAAAAGTGAAAAAAGAAGGGATCCTGATGCTCAAATTGCTTGACCTATCCAATCAAAGCCTGTACAGCAATTATTCCAAAATTACTCACGCACTCACTTCTAATGGTGTAATAATATTTCTATGAAGCTCAGTAAACGAAGCTGAATGAAAGGAGAAAGGTGAGGACAGTTCCAGAATGCAAAAAGGCTATCTAAGCAAAAATGCAAGTCTTTCACTTAGCCCTACAGTTCTGCAAAAATGGCTGCAAGAGAATACTTAACGCATAATGATCTCATCTAAGCCCTCCCTACAGCTCTACGAACCAGCTGGCACCATGGCTGCAAGAGAATTTAGTGCCCAGGAGTTTCATCTGAGCCCTCCCTAATACCTCTGTGGAGTATGCAGGGTGACTGTTGGACTTCATTGGGAGCATTCAGCTTTTACTTCAACACCAGGAACTAAGTATACCAGTACAGTACTGTGTATTCTTCATGGATCATTTTAACCCTACAAATGCCAAATGAAATAAATACCCATTGAGCTGTTGCTCCACCTCGGGGGCAGGGGGTGAAGAACAGCTCTTTGCTTTTCCTCACAGTCACTTCAGTGTGGAACAAATACCCGTTATTCAGTCCATTTTTGCATGTTTGTCCAAAGACAGAACACTTGTCTATGATTAATTATTAACTTTGCCATCAGGTTGTTCAGATAACTATAAGAAACTTGTTCATTTTAGTTCATGATTACTCTAGGTTAGTTTATGAATTTTAAATGTACTTTTAAAGAGAAAAAGATTGTGTATGTTTCCATATTCTGCTTCCTATTTGTTAAGAGCAATTCCAGTATGTGGTATTATATTTAAAACTGAAATTCTGTTGCTTAAATTTATGCCTGCACAAGTTGATAATGTCATCAGCCACAGCCTTTTATTGTTCATTGACTGTTTCATATTCCTCCCCTAGGTTCTGAGGCTCCTCAGGATCCTTTCTGACCTGGCTAAGCCTTTGGGTGCCTCATGACTAGATAGGGGGAGCCTTTAATGCCTAAAAATCACCAATTGCAATCCTGGTAAGAGGAATTTTTCCATTTGCTTACTAGTATAGAATAAAATTATGTCCCTTTTTAATTTTTATGTATATGATATGTGTGTGTGTGTTTATGCAGTAAACACATGGGGGATTGTTTCCAAGCCTCCCCGCAGTTGCTGAAAACTGCAGATAATAGTGAACGCTATACATAGCATGGTAAAAGAAAAAATCCAGAAAAAAGTATTTCACCATGTATTACCAGAACTGGCCCCTAGAGGGAGCAAGAAACCATGCTATGTATTTTTCAACAACAAGAATACTTAGTGTGGTCTCTGGTTCCCTCTAGTGGCCAGGTCTGGTAAATACATTGTGCAAACACATATTTGTAGGGTTTTTTTCTTTTGTTATTGTTAATGATCGTCTTATTTTGTGTGTGTGTGTGTGTATAACTATGTCTTGTCAATAATCCTTTTATTTTGTGTGTGTGTGTGTGTGCATGTGTGTGCATGTGAGTGCATGTATGCATGTGCATGTCTTTGTGTGTGCATGCGTGAGTGCAAAATAAGTGGATCATTGATAAGACATAGTTTATTTATTTTATTTTTATTTATTTTATTAGATTTATACCCCACCCATCTAGACCAATGGTCTACTCTGGGCGGCACTACAACATTTAAAAACAATAGAACCAATAAACATGCAAAAATCCAAGATGTTAAAATGTAAATATTAAGATACAGCAGGAGGGAAAGCCTGCCTAAATAGCCATGTCTTAAGTTTATTTCTAAAGACACCCAGAGAGGGAGCGAGGCGGAACGTTACGGGCAAGTTGTTCCAGAGGCGAGGGGCCACTGCCGAGAAGGCCCGGTTCCTCGTTCTTTCCTTCCGGGCCTCCCTCGGCGTTAGGCCCCTCAGTCGCCCGGCCTGGCTAGAACGAGTGTCTCTGGCAGAACTGGGTGGGAGAAGGCGCTCTGCCAGATATCGAGGTCCTAAACCGTTTAGGGCTTTATAAGTAATCGTAAGAACTTTGAAATCAACGCGGAAATGAATGGGCAACCAATGCAAAGCGGCCAGCGTGGGGAAAATATGTTGGTGCCTCTTCACCCCAGTTAAAAGTCTGGCCGCGGCATTTTGTACCATCTGAAGTTTCCGCGTCAATCTCAAAGGCAGCCCCACGTAGAGCGCATTACAGTAGTCTAATCTTGAGACTACGAGTGCATGGACCAAAGTGGTGAGCGCCCCCACATCAAGATAGGGACGCAGCTGGGCAATCCGCCGAAGGTGGAAGTGTGCGGAACGGACCACTGACGACACCTGGGTCTCCATGGTGAGCGCCGGGTCCAGATGTACACCCAAGCTGCGAACCTCACTCTTGGTGGTAAGAGTCCCCCCCCCAAAAGAGAGGGAGTTTCCCAGACCACTGATGTCTGGGGCACCCACCCAAAGGACCTCCGTCTTGCCCGGATTCAGCCTCAGTCCGTTCTCCTGCATCCATTGCTGAACAGCCCCCAGGCAGCGCTCAAGGGACGAGACAGCATCCACTGTTGTTGGAAAAAAGGAGATGTAGAGCTGAGTATCACCAGCATACTGATGACACGAAGCCCCACATCCCCTGATGACCCCACCCAGCGGCCTCATATAGATGTTAAACAGCAATGGAGAGATAATCAAGCCCTGCGGGACCCCACAGTTGAGGCTTCACGGGGCCGAGAAACTCTCTCCAATCTGCACTCTCTGGGGACGGTCCTCCAAGAAGGAGGACCGTCCACCGCCAGGCCACCGATTCCCAACTTAGAGAGCCTCCCCAGGAGAATACCGTGGTCAACGGTATCAAAGGCGGCTGAGATATCGAGAAGGACTAGCAGAGACATTTTGCCCCTGTCGGCCTCCCTCAGCAGGTCATCAAACAGGGCGACCAATGCTGTTTCCATGCCATGGCGTGGCCTGAAGCCCGACTGGAATGGATCCAGGGCATTGGTTTCATCCAGAAGAGCCTGTAGCTGATTGGCCACCACCCTCTCAACTACCTTGCTAAGGAAAGAAACATTGGCGACGGGCCTATAATTACCAATATCGTCCGCCGCCAAGCTCGGTTTCTTCCTAATGGGCCTAATGAGTGTCTCCTGGAGAGACCCATTAATTATTGCTGTAGGCCATTCAGATGTTATAGGCCTGGCTGCTTTGATTAGCCAGGCCGGGCAAGGGTCAAGGGAGGAGGTGGTAGTTCAACAAGTTGTAAGATTATGATCAGATAGCATTCCCAAACCTGACAGTTTCCACATGTTTCGGACTGCACAATCAAAACTGTACAGGGAGATTTGTTGTCCATCTGGGAAAAGGCAATTTCAAAGCGACATAACAACTTTGAAAGAGCCAATAAGAAATGTGCCACTAGGGGTCAACCATGATGATCCACATGCCATCCTCTCTAAATCTCACAATTTATTCAAAAGTTAAACATTTAATCAATGCTAGTTGATTAACTGTTTAATTTAAACTGTGTAAAACCTAACCTCTGTGATCTCATATGGGAGACCTTTCAGCAACCTCTGCAAAACCGTGGAGATGCAGTGATGAATTCGAAAGCCAATGAAGCAATGCTACCAAGATCTGCCTTCTAGGTCTGTTGGGATATATTTGCAGAGCAAAGGTGTACATAGCTAAAAGGAAAACAAATACAATTTTTGAAACCAAAGTTGGGAAAAGAGTAGATCTGGACCTGTTGGTAGAACTTTAGGTATTATACAGTATGTTAGGATGAATGCCAAAACCAGATCAGGTTGTCAAGTCAGCAGTACCTCACTCCCTGAGCTGCTTGCTCTGCTAACATAAATTGTAGTCTAGTGCTAATTTGACTGCTGAGTGCACAAATCACAGCAGCTTCGTTTTGACTAGATTTCATTGTGTAATAATCTTTTGCTAAAATCCAGTATTAAGCTGCATCTAGAGTAGGCCCATCAAATTAGTGGGGATTTGGTGAGTCAACTCCTCTGTATATTTCACTGATTCAGTGGGCCTATTTTTGTTGCAACTTATTACTGAGTTTTGACCATGGTGTACCATCATCTTTAGATCAGTTAAATATGCAGTTCCCTTGTGCCAGGTAAGCATATGCAGCACTGTGTGGTTCTTGTCGTTTGCACGACCATGTTCTCATTTTTGCTTAGGTAATTAGTTGCAGATGGTCACTTTAATTTGCTATTTTTCCTAATTGCCTTTAATTAGAGAGGCACTCCAACTATCCATCACTCACTGAGTCCATCATTTGCTGATTCATAATGAGTTGGGCTATTGTTTTATTTTCCTAGTATCAATGACTTGTTTGCTTTGGCTTTTTTGTCAGCAAACAAACAACATATTTTTAGTTCAAAGGAATGCAGTATCAACTTTAATTAGGTGTATGGCAGCCCCCTGCTCTGTACACAGAGAGCGGGGGGTAAGGACATAAGCAACTGATACATACAGCTGGGAGATATGCTGCCCATCTACACACCTACATCAAAAAACAGGGACTCATGAGTCTGCAGAACATGTTTATATGTTAATTCCTGTGTAAAGATGAACATTTTGAAATAGCCCCTATAATGTAAATAGGAAAGCAATACTATCATGGAGAAGATTGCGTCCAGGTGACTTGTGCGCCTCCTGAATATTGTTGTTCATGAGCCAACTGAGGATGAGCAATTCCAGTGTCCGGCTGTGATGTCCTTCTTCAGGTTCCACCTTCCTCTTAATCCAGACTTTAAATAAAATATACTTCAGAGAGAGAACTGTCTTCTAGCAGCTCAAGTCCTATATAAAGGAGAACACATGGCCACATGCCTGGAAGGGTTAAGAATGGCTAGAGACTGGGAACCAGCTGGTGTAACATTTCCTTCTTCTATTTCCAATTAATCTTCAGCCTTTTGTAGAGGTGAGCAAGATGTTTATTTTCTACTCTGTACTCTTCCATTTCTTATTTCCTGTGAGTGGCCTCACACAAGTCTGAAGCTGTTGCTCCATTTCTGCTTTTTTGTTCGGGGAAAACAGCAGAAGCTGCCAAAAGTCTTTGTCTGAAGAGAAGAGATGGAACAGGAGGGAAGAAAGGAGAAACATCTCCTCTGTAATAATCATGTGTCGTCAAGTCAATTCCAACCCATGGCAACCCTTTTCAGGGTTTTCCAGGTAGAGAATACTCAGAAATAGCTTACCATTCTCTTCCTCTGAGGATGTCCTGGTTCAGTGCAGCTTGTCCAAGACTACACAGGCTGGCTCTACTCACAGGAGGCACAGTGAGGAATTGAACTTCCAACCTTTGGATCCACAGCTGGATACCTAAACCACCTAAACTCAGTGAGTCAGGTATCTGACTGTGGAGTCAGAGGCTGGGAGGTCAGTTCCCCACTGTGCACCTTACCAAATCTCGGAGTTCCTGGATATTAAGCATTCTACCACTTTCAAGGCCTATGTATCTCTTTCTGCCTCTCCTTCCACAATACCAAGGCACCAAGAATTGCCTTGCCTTTTACGCATGCAAAACCCTGAAGAGAAATGCTTCACCTACCCCTGTAGAACAAGACACAATACAAATGTGCATTAAACACACATACATTAATTCATACCTATAAATACACATTCAGAGTAATGGCTATACTTTAAATAGAAAAACCTCTCATCATTGTGTCGAGGACTCTTAAGTTAGCTTGCTGGTCTACTGTCCAGGTGCTTACATTTGATGGGCAACCTGAAGATACTTTTTTGCTCTCCCTTCTTGTCGTTCTTCATCTATGAACTGGGTCTGAATTGGACAGCTTTTAATGCAGAGGACACCCTCAAAGAGAGGGCAGCCCCTGGTAAAGCAGAACGCATAGTCACCCTACTGCTTACTCATGGCATGCCTCTGAACCAGGGCTCTGTCACCTTTAGCCGATAGTGGCCTACTGGCCTGTGAAAATGCAGCTAGAGTCCAGGCAAAAGCAGGGTTGTATGAGATTAGTGTGGGGCCATATGGCAAGGAGTAGAGGCCACAATTGCCTCTTCTGTGCCAGTCACGACTTATCCTTGTTGATGCGCCTACGTCTCTAACCTTTAATCAAGCATTTTGACCCTTTTGGATGTCAGCTTTCATGCAAGGAGGTGATTTTGCAATTGCAGCTGTAATGCAAATGACATCTTGGCAACTTATCTCATGATGGGCCCTTGAAGACCAGCCATTCTCAATGTTGTTGTTTTGTCCACAACCATAAACACAATATTAAAAACATATAGGCTGAATCAGAATTGTATAAGTCACGTAACAATCTTATAAGGCGGTGTGTGAAAAATTGCTTCCAGTTTGTGGCCCCTGTCAAATATGCAAGGGCCTCTCAGGGGGCCATATGGCCCCCGTTTACACTACCAAAGTCTGCATTTATTTATTATATTGATAAAATTGTGAGTGCACAGTTGCACATCTTAAAGGGAACCTTGCTCACAACAACTCTTTGAGGTAAGGCAACACAACATCCTCTAGTGCAGAGGTCGTCAACCCCCAGTCCACGGCCCGGTGCCGGTCTGTGGCCTGAGCCGGACCGGGCCGCAAAGACAGACCTCCCGCCCCCCCCCGGCACGCACTTCACTCCCCACAGCTGCTTTGCGCACGTGCAAGGCAACACCTTCCATCGGGGCAGCGAGAAGATGGTAGGAGGAATGGCTTGCGCCTTGGGGGAGAGGGAAGAGAGGGTCAGGGCCGGGAAGAAGTGCCCGAGCTCCTGCGCGAAGGGGTGGGCGGCCTCACGGGCAGGCGTGTAGGTGCCCCTGCGCATGCGCGAAGGGGTGGGGGAGTGCTCACACCGGCAATGGTGGGTGCTCCACCACGCTTCGCGTATGCGCCCGAGTGCCCGAGCGCCCGCGCAAAGGGGTGGGTGGCCGCGCGGGCGGGGTGTGCAGGCGCCCCTGTGCTTGCGCAAAGGGGTGGGGGAGCGCTCACGCTGGCACTGGCGGGCGGGCGCTCCCCACCGCTTCACGCATGCACACGCACCTGAGGGAGGGGGGACCCCCGCCTTCCTCAGACGCTCAGCCAGTCTGCAGTCCCAAAAAGGTTGGGGACCGCTGCTCTAGTGTGTTTCGTGGTTTGTTGGGGTTGAACCCAAGTCTTCCAAGTCCTAGCCCAACACTCTAACCACTACACTATGCTGGTTCTCTATACCCTATTGCTACATGGATTACATAATTCAGGGCAAGATTGAGGTTACAGGTAGGATGTCAGACTCAGAAAGCTGCCCTGCTGTTTGGCTGTAAGTGCCCAACCAGACAAGGAGCATACCTTTCAAGAGCTCAGTCTCTCTCGGAAGGGGGTAAAGAAATTCCAAAAGCAAGGCCATGTCAGTACATAAGCAAGGTTATAGCAGACAGTGCAAGCAGGCAGGAAAAGGGGTAATGAGAGTACAAGTGGTGGTTGTACAAAAAATCAGGGGCCTACTGGGTCATCAGTCCAAAGAAAGAGTAGCCAGAAAAGTAGTCACTAGAGCATGAAGGCCAACTTGCCAAGCAGTCAATCAAACAGGAATGCAAGGACCATTGAGAGCAGGAGCAAAGCAGGCAAAATTGGAGGGTTGATCTCAGAAACTGAAGTGAGCAGCATACTTATGCATCTGTGGCTTGGGTGGCTCCCTCCCATACCTGCAGCTTCTCAGGCAAAACCCTACACCTAAGGTGTCTTCTGTCACAGCCTAGCATTGTCTCCTTGCCACACCCATTTCTGCTGCATCTTGAAATGCATTCTCTCCCCTGGGTCATTTCCCCCTAGAGGTTCCTTCTTCACCTGAGTGGGTGGATCCTTTCAGAAGGTTCTCAACTCTGCTTCAGGCTCTGGTTCAGTGGCAAGGAGCTACTAGCTGGGTTATTATGTTCTTCATCCAACTCCAATCTCTTCAGCTGAGGCATGGCATCCTGGCTTTTATCATCAGAGGAAGACTCTTCCAGGTAGAGCATGCCAAAAGACACCACAAAATACATACCTGACATCACTAGTATGGTTCGATTCAGCAGCACCATGGTAATGGAATTCCCTTCCTACCATTTGTCAAGGGTGGCAAATCTTCATATATTTAAATTGTTGCTGTTGTATGTTGAATACTAGATAAAGGGAAAGATGTTTGTAAGATCTGCCTCATGGACCAGAGTAACTTGACTACATTTCATAAAGTATTCTTTGATTTGTGTGAGTGGGTGATACCTTTTGCGGTTTTGCTCCAGGTAGCAAAATATCTTAGACTGGCCCTTTCCCCTAGAAAATATCAGTAATTTCCTTTTCTATTTATTTTTAGGTCTGTAGGGAAGATTTTCCTGTTCTGTTGAGTCTTTAATGATATATGATGCTTTATATCGTACTTTAGTATCACTGTCTACTTTTATTGTATTGAATGTGTTTATTTCTGTCTTAATTGTTTTATACAATGTGGAAGCTTTTACTTCATTTTTATTGTGTCATTTGGTTGTATGTAGAGTTACATTTAACTCAGTTAAACAAACAAACAAAACAATCCCTTATTTAGATTCTATATTGACATAGCATAAATGGAGTAGCTTCTGAAGGCGAATAATCTCAAATTAAGAATCTGCCATGGACATTATTTGTTGTATGTTGAGTTGTATGACTCAGTGGCTGAAATCCTGTTCCATAGGTTACACTGCATAAGGTTGATGGCATCATGAACTGCAGCTATTTTTTCTGAAAGCATTTCCAATTCTTCCCCAAAGGTCCCAAAGCTCCATATCCTGGCGGCAATGATTTTTGGAAATTAAAGAATCACCCCCATCCTGTGGCTCCCTCACAATGAAAGGGATCCCACTGAAGTTTCAAGACCATTGGGGAAAAATCAGAACGGCTTTATTTCTGAAAAATGACTACAGGGATGATACCGTCAGCCTTATGCGATGAAACTTATGGAACAGGATTTCATCCAGTACAGTATGTGACAGATAATGTCTATGGTGATTCTTTAACATGAGGGCATGTGCCTCCAAAAGTTATGCGATTCAGTTTATAATTGCAGGCATGGCTAACGGCACCAACACCCAAATTCAGTGTAAAGGAGCATCCTGTGTTCCACCGTTGCATAGTGCAGTCCTAGGAATATTAACTGAAACCAATGCCCACTGTTTTCCATAGGGTGACTTGTTTGCAATTTGGTAATTGGATTGCAGCTCATTGTATGACAACTCTGGACAACCTCACAGTTGCAGAGAGATCTGGGTGCTCCTTTTTCTTTCCGTCTTGACTTAGAACAGTTAGTACCAATGCTTAGCATATCACAAGCAGAAGGTGTTCTGTCTGCAGAAAGGTTAACACTGTCTTTCTGCAGCATGCCTGATGTTAAAGAGCTCAACAATCCTGCACAAAACACTTGCTTATGGTTAACTAAAGAAGGGCTGGTCTTGAAGTCAGTCGCCGCCGCTCTTCCTGACCCCCGCTCTTCTATATTCCCTTGAGCAATCTTCTTTCCGGAGTTTCTACTGGCAGTGCCTCAACGCCCTCTCTTGGTGGCACAATTTGCATCTATACAGCCTTTCCTTGTGTGTTGAATGGAAATTGATTCTTAATGCAGAGATTTGGGACTACATGAATGAATGCAGGTGAATAGGTGTGGGTGTGGAAAAAGGTGTGTGGGAAAACAACAAGCAAGTGGCAAAACTGTCCGGCAAATGGGGATATCTTTACATTCATTCTAATACAAGAAATCTTTAACTTTGCATGTAATCTGGAATAGGAAAGATTGCAGCAGCACTGCAGGGTCCGTGGAGGAGAAGAAAAAGGCAGAACTGTATCTCTAAGGAGTCTGTCTTCTGCATTTTTTCTTATTCAGTTAGAGTACTACAGAATAAGGCGGAAATGTAGCACAACATTATGGTCTGGTTATAACCTATAAAGCCTCTTAGGTTTTGGCTTCAGGGTACCTGAAGGACCATGTTTTCCCATACAGCTGTGCCTGAGCTTTCAAATCTGCAGAGGGGAAGCTTTAAAATCTGCAAGGGAAGGCTCCCTAAACAGAGATATAAAAGGGCTCTCTTGGTGGCTACCCCCAGTTTTTGGAACTTCCTACCGAGGGAGGCTAAGCTGACCTCTTTTCTGCTGTCCTTTTGCTCACAAGAAGGGCCAGCAAAGATCACTAGCAGTGATGGAGTTTTTCTCAGGTGGACTTCTGCTAATTGAGCAGCAGCTACTAAGGATGGGTGTTCTTTTTAGTTGTGTGCAGTAAATTTTTTTTTTAACTTGAGTTGGGTCATACCGTCACTGAACCACTAAAAGCTTACAAATAAGTAAAGCTTTTGTTTTGTCCAGAATGCTTCTTCACACACAGATGGTATGAAATGGTTGAGGGACAGACAAAAGTCCATAAAAATCAGGCCAAAAGTAATGAATGTGGTTTTTGGAGCCAAACTGCTAGCAAGGCAATATGGAGATTGCAGAATCAGTATAAAGCAAGGGTGTTAAGAGGGGCCAGAAGTCTTATAGCACCTTTAGGACTAATTGGTTTGTATTTTTCATAAGCTTTTGTGTGTCCAAGCACACTTCTTCAAATGAATGGAATGGCTGTTCTCTGGGGAGGAGGGGAGTTTAAAACTGTTGGCAAAGATAATGTGTCAGGGGAAGACAACAATGGAGTGTGTCAGTCCTGGGTGAAGAAAATCATTAACAGACAATAGGTGGTAATTAATTTTATCACAAAGGTGTTGAAGTATCAGTTTCCAGCCTCTTCTGTCTTTAGTCTGGAAGACAGAAGCCTGGCTGTGGCCCCTGAAGATCTGCCCATTGCCTTGGGCAAGACTCACATGTAAACTGTGCTGCAAAGTACTTTTAACTCAGATCTTGACACTGCAATAATCCTACAGTGATCTTACATTTGCCTGAAGTGAAAACTGATATTTAGGCTCATTCAGCTGGTCTGCAGACTGCAACTTGGGAGATTACTTTGATTTGGATCCTGGCAATAAAAGACATGGTGAGGATGATTTATGGACTTTTCTGTTTCTCTCCCTGATCCCCAAAATTCTGCAATAGACATCCTGAAGAAGGGTCCTATTAGACTGTTCTGTAATAATTTAGTTTTCCAATAAAGGTATTACCCACCCTTGGTGTTACATTTAACTAAGCATCCAAATATTATGCTGGCATATAGTAAGAGGGTTGCCAGGTTCTGTGTGGCATTACTTTCAGCACATAAGACATATGGGGAGTTTTTCCAGGCCCTACACTGCTGGTGGGACTTGCAGAAAGCTCACTGCCAGCTTACAGGACTTCTTTTCTCAAGGCCCTATATGCTGTTCCTGGCAAGTTTTCTGAAACAAGAAAGCTCATGAGTTCTGATACTGGTGCTCAGCTCCTTGCCTTGCTCCAAGTGGCAGTATAGGCCCAACTGCCTGCACCCATCAGCACTCTCCCCGTTCCTGTCCTCTTAATCTTGGCTTTTTGGTATGCCAATATATTGCTCAAGCACGAAACACACACAAGCATTTTGGAACTGAACTACTAAAAATGGTAATGGTAGCTAGTTAGGAGTGGTAAGGGCTTTAAACTCACTTCACACCCAATAATCCAACTTTCTCCTTCTGCAGCACCCCTCACCCTGCCTCTCCATCTTGATTCACAGAAACACAGTAGTTCCATGAGACCAACTAGGGCCCTGGGAATGGGCACCACTAGCCAATAGCCACAAATGACCTTACATTTACACAGCCCAAACTCCTCTCTCTCTCTCTCTCTGCCTCTTCATCTCCCTCATAAACAGATTGTGGTCTGTTTAGTCCCCACCACCACCACCACCTGTATTTTATCATCTTTCCTTGGAGGGAGGGAGAAGGGAGAGGTTTGGTTATGCCCCATTTAGAAGATGGGAGAAAATGTGTAACTGTGTATTACGTTTGCAGAAACCACTGTGATAAAATCCTGTCCCACGACTTTCACTCACTCAGCCTTACCATCTCAAGGCAAGTCAAAAGTCCACTGCCCGCTCAATGACTCTTCCATTTGGCCTTGTCTCCAGGTACACCTGCAACAGGTAAATAGTATGTGGTTGTTTTACCAGCTTGTTCTGTCCCTGGTTCCCCCATGTACAGTGAGAGACGCATCCACTATTTCCTTCCTTACACTAGATAGACTGATTCACATAGTTGTGCCCCTCTCCTCCATGCCAGTACTTAATGTTAAACAGCTTAAAGTGGGGCTATTGAGGCCTGGGCAGGAGACCAGTTCTATGGGCAATTCACTGTTTTTGCTAGTACTGTATTACATATCTTGGAACTCATTTGTAACAAACTGTCTTATTTTGTGTCTTTTAATGCTTAGATCTGGGCAAATCTTCCCAAGCCTATTGGATTTAGTCCATAAAGAGGACTGTGAATATGCAACTGAAACCACAGTACACTGTTTTGCTCTTTCCCCATGCCTTCCTTTTCTTTATTGTTTCAATAGTGTCAAATGTCAGATTGTAATGGTGTGATATGCATGTGCTTTCCTTTCCTTGAAGAAGTATTTGGTAGCTCAATTAATTAATTGACTGAAGTTTCTTGTCAACCTCAGAGAAAAGGTGTTGCTGAACCACAGAATGCTGTTAAAAAGACATTATCGACATTGCAGGTGCTGCCATGTGAAACCAGAGCCACAATCTCTCTCAGTGGTGGTCACAATAGAGCCCCCATTACAGTATGTTCAGCAAATGTAGCAGAAGTGAGTTGAATCCTATTAAAGTTTTCCTAAGAGTGGCAGCTTCCGTGAATTCTACTTCTTCTGCTCAAAGCTTTGTTGAGCCTTGGGTGCAGCACTGCTAAGTAAACAGAGCCTGCTACAAACACAAAGGCTTGAGAGAAGACAATGGTGCAGGAGATAACAAATTTAGAGTGGTTCAGTTGTACCTTGTTTTCTCAAGGTAGTCTACATGGATCTTTTCTTCCTTATTTCATCTTTAAACAATGCTTTGTAGTAGGTCTGGCTGAAAGAGTAACTGGCCAAGACCACCTAGTAAGTTTCATGAGTCACTGTGGCCAGGTATTCAGAT
Organism: Intellagama lesueurii; assembly: GCA_037013535.1. NCBI lineage: Eukaryota > Metazoa > Chordata > Lepidosauria > Squamata > Agamidae > Intellagama > Intellagama lesueurii. The sequence continues at coordinate 47,031,416 of JBAJHW010000003.1, read as the reverse complement.
TTGTGTAGTTTCAATTCATTACTCTAACCAATGCATCACTTTGGTTTCCTTGTGTGGGCATGCTGAGAAAGCAGAGTCTTGGGAACTGCATTAACTGCTCGCAAGTAGCAAATTTATCCCCATTGCCCATTGCATTGTCTTGCTGTCAGTTTGCGGAGATTGTCACCCAATGATCAAGGTTATCACTCACTGGCTGTGGAATCCTGAAACCAATTTTTGTGGATGTAACCCCTTCTCCTTGCTATCATTAATGAAAGGAGAAAAGTATCCCTGCTCCATCTAGCCAAAAGCCTATATAATCTAGCATCCTGTTCCCACAAGTAGCCTACTAGATACCTCTTGAAAACCCCACAAAAAGCCAGTCAGAAGCAGCTGTTGTTCCCCAGCAACATTGTGGAGGCAGGGTGGCTACTTATACACCACCAGTAAAAGAGGACAGGACACCAACATGCACAACATTGCCCATCCTAATTTATATGTACACATATAAAATAAGGCACAGTTTGTATAATTTAAACAGAATTACATCTCATTTGGGTGTAGAAAGCTATAATCAGATAACCTGTGTTTGCTGTCCAGGTGTACACAATGGATGGACCACTTCAAGGCCCTTCATTGCCCTCCTTACGGCTCTTTATCTTTAAATCAGATGTGGACTGAAAAGCTCATCCAGTAGAGGATGCCTTCAGAAACAGAACTGTTTTCTGAAAAGGGGATAACTATTCTACAAGGAAGTAACATGCAGCCATCATGATTAGTTGCCAACTAGAGATGGGCACGAACTGCAGTTTGTAATGGTTCATTCTTTGGATGAACAGGTGTTCCATGGGAGTCCCAGCTTCCCTCCCCTGCCTTCTCTAGTGGGCACCCACTTAGAGGCAGTGTCCTGGACTTCCCTGCCCCACCTCCTTCTCTGAGTGGGCAGCAGCTGGAGGAGGTGGGGGAGGGAAGTCAAAGTGCCCATGAAACACCTGTCCATCTGAAAAACGAACCATTACAAACTGCTGAACTGGCAGTTCATGCCCATCTCTACTTCCAACATTAGTTTTTTTTAAAAAAATAGCTACTGCTAGGACTAGTCCAGGGTCATCCCAACATTCCCAGTCAGCTGGCATGCCAGTCTGCAGGGCAAGGGCCCAGACTTAATCATAGTAACCCCAACAGTCCAGACTGCCTACAGCAGGGGTCAGGGAACTTTTTGATCTTTTACCCCCCCCAAAAAAAATTTATATACGCCAACATTACCCCGCCCTCTCCCAGCACCGCCCCTCCACTCTCGCCGTCTGCGGCCGACCCCCCCTCCCCCTTCTGCGCTCACCTGGGACCTGTGGCCGCCACCCGAGCAGCCAGTCTGGAGCCGCCACGCCGCTAGGAAAGCGCGTCCGTGGCGAGGGGAGGCGGGCACCGCAGGGCTGGCAGGTCCACAGGCCATGAGCTCAGGGGAGGCGGGGTGGGAAGGGGGCCTCCTCGCCAGCGCACCGGGCGGGCAGGCGCAGGCAGGAAGGAGAGCCCTGGCGAGGGCTCTGCCGGACAAAGAGTCCAGCTGGCCCGGTCCGCCGCCCTCCCCCCCCCCCACTTTGGAGGCAAGGAGGGCAGGTGGGTGCCCTGTGCAGTTCCTCGCCGGGGCTTGCTCTCCCCATGATGGATTGCCCGCCTACACACAGCATTGTCGGAAATAAAATGCCTGGAGAAGATGATCTGTCACTGTGGTTGATGTGTGTCGTTAGCTAGTCTTCTGTGTGCAGTGATCACCGGTCCTTGTGGCTGGGTAGAGTTCATTGACCTTTTTGCAGGCTGTATTTTTCAGTGCTGGGAGCCAGGCTTTGAAGCTGCACACGAAAGACTAGCTAACAACACCCATCAACCACAGTGACAGATCATCTCCCCTCTTATCACAACAAAACACCCATAACAAAAAACACCCTGATCACAATAATCACACAATATCCTGAAAATAACAAAACCCTGATCCCACAGGTACAGATACTCAACAATCCCACACACTACACCAGAACACAGAGTTCTAGCTCCTGTCCTCTGAAGATGCCGGCAACAGAGACTGGTGAAACGTTAGGAAGAAAAACCTCCAGAACATGGCCGAACAGCCCGAAAAACCTACAACAACCACCTTGCAAGATTGTTCCAGTCAACAGTATGGCAATGTTTCAACAGGGTGGGTTGTAGAAACAAGGCTCTTAATTGATCTGCTAGCAAGACTAAAGCCTCCACAGATGACTCCAATGAGTCTTTGCAGCTGCCTCAAGAACACAGTCTTCAGCTGCATAATAGTCTTGCACAAACTAAATGAATCTTCCTGTGTAAACAACTTAATGGCTCTTTTGTTCCTTCAAACACTTCCGTAATAACAAATCCCTACCTTTTTGGTGTGCCTCATTGTGAAGGACATAATAGTCTGTCAAGAGGCTGCGTCTGTTAAAGCTCTTTGATCTTTCCCACGGGAATCTCTAAAGATATACGCCCTGACATGGTGTTCCCCACTTTTTTAAAGGACAATCCACGCGGTTTACTGCCAGTGGTGAAAGAGGCACCCCCTCTTCCACTGACAGAACAATCTCTGATTGACATGGGTAGTATGATAGTTCACTTAGAAATGGGAAACATGAACTTTTTGGGACTTTGGTTCCTGACTATCCAAGCCAGCATGGCCAGAGAAGCAGGCAACTTTTCTCATCTCTGCTTCCCTTACACCTGAAAGGCAGTTTGGGCCGGGGACACAGGGCAGACCTCCTGGCACAGAGAGCTGCTATTAGTATTCAAAAATATCAAGCACAGTCAAAATTATATATAAAAAAATTGATTGGCATTTTATAACAGATACAAGTTTTAACCAAAAACCTAAGCATCTTTTAAATATCAGTGCAGTATATATGCTGTTCCTAATATTGCTATTTTTATAACTTTGATGGTGTTATTTATGAGATCTGCAACTGTTTATAAAAATTTTCTTGATATTGTTCCCAAAGCCCTGACGACTACAGGAACCACTGAAGTGTGTTTCATCCACAAGCGAGATGTTTCAATTGCCAGATCTCTGTATTTTGGTAGTTTTTCCAATTCTTTATTTTCAATTCTGGCATTATCATTATCATCATCACCATCACACTCCACTGTTCCTAAAACCTGGTGCCTCAGGTGCCCATCTCACCCTGCTAGAATCCTATTGAGCTAATTGCAAGAATCCAATTGCTGTTTGCGTAGGGTTTAAATAACTTGTTCTAACTAATTACAGCTAATTGACAACACACTGTGGTATGTTTGGGACATGTGCCTGCTCATGTTCCCAATTAGAAGGAATATAAATGGGCAGAACCTATCTATTTTACCTAATGTGGGGATGACTGGATAAGCAAAGCTTACAACCAGCAGGCGGAACTTTTGTGTATAGTACGCGATCTATCTGGAGTTGGCCACAATGATACACCTCCCTCTAGTATTTCCTGTGACCAATTTGCGGCATTTTAAAATCTAAAGTGGAGGCCATCCACCGGGACCTTGATCCCTTTTTACAGACAGTAGATTGAGCTGAGATGTCCAGTGCATCGTCTTGTCTGGTGAGGTTAACTTGCTTTCAACCTGTGACGTCCAATGAGGTGGACAGGGTGCTTGCGCGCTGTCATGCCACCACTTCCTCTTTAGACCCTTGTCCGGCATGGCTCATCAAAGCAGCCAAGCTCACAACGCTGATTCATGCCCTTGTAATCTCAAGAATAGACTACTGCAGTGCTCTCTACATGGGGCTACCCTTCAGGGTAGACTTCAACTGGTCCAAAATTCGGCCGCCAGGTTAATAACTGGGGTGAAGAAATTCCAGCACATCTCCCCCACTCTGGCCACCCTTCATTGGCTACTGGTTCGCATCGACTTCAAGGTTATGATAATAACATTCAAAGCCCTAAACGGTTTAGGACCTCAGTACCTATCAGAATGCCTGCTCCCAGCCAGATCTGTCCGTAATACCCGTTCTTCACAGGTAGGGCGGTTGAGGGCCTTGACCCCGAAGGAGACCCGGAGGGAAAGAACAAGAAACCAGGCCTTCTCGGCGGTGGGCCCCCGCTTGTGGAACAACCTGCCCATTGAGATCTGCCTGGCACCCTCGCTGGATGGGTTCAAACGAGCATTGAAGACTTGGCTCTTCCGCCAGGCTTTCCCTGAGCATTAGGTTTTTGAGATCTTGGCCTCCCTTTTACCATCCTTTTTGCCATCCTTTTCATCATCCTTTTTACCGCCATCATTGCCATCTGTTTTAATTTATCCTGCTGGTTATTATATTTGTTGAATGTATGTATTATTTTATTTTTTTATCCTGTTTTGATATTGTGCTGCTTATCTTGTTGTTAGCCGCCCAGAGTGGCCTGGTTGCCAGATGGTGCGGGGTATAAATCCAATAAATAAATAAATAAATAATAAACGACTGTGTTTTTATTTAATATTTATGACAGTATAAAATGACAGAACTGCAACTTGCTATTCTCTCCCCCGACTGCTAGAGTACCTGTGCTTTTAACAAGTACTTGGCAGGCAGCCATTTCACAGGCCTGGAACACCAGTCAAGCCAGTCCAGAACCTGAGGCCACAGTTCACCACAGACACAAAGTCTTCCCATGTCTAGTTCAGGTGGCACTGTTACATGGGTTCACCTTTGTCCCACTCCTGTGGAAGTACATTAAGAGTCTTCTATTATTTGCTGTTGTGTTGTCTGAGTAGCCTTTACCTTTCACAACAAGTGCAATTTCCTCATAGTAAATCTACCAGTCCTGGGGGCAGAGTAGAGCCATTTTTGTATTTAAGACAGGCTTTCTCGTATATATATAAAAAAATCTCATACAGAATGGCAAGAAGGCTGAGAAGTAATTGTAACCTCGGGCTTGTTTGCAAACCATCGAACCTCAAAATTTTCCTACACTCTGCATTCTTTCTCCGGCCATGGTTCGGGGCAATGGCAGATTCTGCTGACTTGTTTAAGTGTCTCTAAATGACAGGAAATAGCCTGGTTGCTAAGAGATTGTCATGGTATTTTCTCTCCTCTGCCCCATATCTTATAAGTAAATGTCTTGCATTGCCCAGAGGCTCTCTACATTTCCAGATGCTGCGCGAGCAGTTCCAGGAAAGCAGGACTCAATGGGTGCAGAGACACATATATTTTCTTTCAGAAAGATGTGAGCACTTATAATAAAGTACATTTTGAACTATAACTCCTATAACTGGCTGGGATACGCTGGGAACTGTAATTCCAAAATATGACTCTTTGAAGCTCTGACTTGCCCTATTCACGAGGCACTGGATCCAGCTTGTACACCCTGCACATGGGAGACTGAAAGGATAATTCATAATGCGTCTGGACTAGCAACACAACCATGACATTCTGAACTATTGGTACTGGCCAAACCCAGTAGGTACAGCTGCTCCGACTGTGAAGAGGACAATTGTGTTACATCTTTCAGCTGAGCAGGTGGGAAGCCCAACAGGGGGAAAAAAGGGGTGGGTGGGTAGCAGGGTAACATAGGACCATAAGACATAGTTGATTATACATGGATTTAAACCCAGATTTTAAGAGCTAAGCATTTAAATCCTTCTGCCTGAATGGGAGAATTTCTGTTTTGTTTTCTCCTATATCCTGTTCTGTTTTGTTTTCTCCTGTATTTAGCAACTAGCATTCTGTTGCTTTTTATCACAAACAGAAAGGAATTCATTGAAATCTACAGTATATGGCTAATTGATGAGGTAATGTGTTGGTTGCATGCCTGGTTGTGCACTCTGGCATGCATTTGTCGTGCAACCAGCACCTCATCAACTAACCACAGCTCTTTTGTGCCCAATAAAAAACAACAGAGTATTGGCCTACTGTGAAATATATATATATATCTATATATCTTAATTCCCTTCTGACAAATTTATACTTACATATGCACAGTTTAGAAAGTTCTTATATGAAAGGTGGAGAAAAAAGAACCAAATGCAATTCTCAGCTATATCTTAAACCACTACTACCCTCTGCTGGAAGAAAAGCCAAATTCGTAGAAAGGTATGGTCTCCTACCCTTCAGACTAGCTCTTGAACAGGCCATAAGCCCTGAGTGTTCCTAGACTTGCGAGACATGCTTTATCTCAGCTGAAAGCTTAAGACAAGATCATCTGGATATGATGTGCTAGATCAATGTTTCTGACATGACAGCTGCTGCTTGCATCTATTGCAGGATGGAGAAACTGCGGCTTTCCAGCTATGGTTGAAATCCAGCTCCGTGGTATACCGTCAGTGGTTCAGAAAGATGGGGGTTGCAGTGCAGCAACACCTGGAGGACTACAGGAGCACCCCTTATTTTTGCTTAGGCAGTTCCAGAAAAAAAATATGGAACCAAAATGGGCAGAATTAATATGATGTGCAATATGAGATTCAGCTACAGTATGTTGCCTGTGAAGAAATACAGCACCATGGGAATAAATCTGATTGTCTAACTGCATTGGATGTTTGTATAAATTGCAATGAAAATGCATAATGAAGACAGGAAGAGTGCCACATTCTCCAACAAGCTTTGTTCCCTCTTATACTATATAGATGGCTGTGATTTCCAGAGTGCACCATTTCAAGCATCTCAGGCAAAATAAAAATCAAGCCCCGGATAAACAAAGCCACAAAGAACTGGCTTTGACACCCTACTTTGAGGCAGTGACTTGAGTGGAGAGTGGGCCTGTCAAAACGCATGGCTCTCAACACCATGGACACCTCACGGTTTGTGAAATATTTGGCATGCTGTGCTGTATAGCTCCCGGGTTATGCAGAACTCAGAGTCTGTAAATAGTCTGTCAGTCAAAAACAGACTCAAAATCAAAATTTTAAAAAGACTAAAAAATGAAGGGTGTGATCAGATGGCGGGAAAGACACACGTCCCATTGCACCAGAAAGGGTCACTTCGCAGGGTGTGGTCTCCCTTAAAACAGCCTTACAACCTGGCCTCCAAAAATAGTAGCCATATTGCTGGACCAAAAAGGTCCAGCTTGGTCATGGATTGGGCTGGAAAACAATTCCCCCGTATGTCATGTGATCACTGGGAAATAGATTACACCGGACCACTCCATGAGCAGTCTGAAATGTGATCTATTTTCCGGTGTGGTCACGCCTTAACATGGTGACTTCGAAAACTTTAAAATAGTCATTCTTTTCCTGACATAATAGCTTTCCACATGTTATGATTTCAAACAACAACAACAACACCAGCAGCAGCAACAACAGGAGATAATTCAAAGCACATATGCTCCCATCTGCTATCTGAAGTGGTACCATCCATCAAGGGTTGCATCATATGATTTAGCTGATTGTGCTGCTCAGCAGTCCTCCAGGATGACAGGGAGCCCACAGTATTCACACAGAACAAGAGGGCAATAGACAAGTTGAAATGGATGCTTTACAGAAGTCAGCTTTGTCACTCTGCAATTAAATGCCAAGGAGCACGACAGCCCATCTCTATCTAGGGCTGCGCAGACGAGCCTGACAGCCGCCGAAACAAGGTAGTAGAGATGGTGAGAGTAAGAGAGTGAGTGAAGCAGTCAGTCACTGACTGCTCTCCGAGGTCAAGTCATTTAACGGAAACTGAGCTGTTGAAAGGAACAAGAAAGCATATATGGCTGATCTTTGGCTCCTGCCATGTGAGGGAACCACTTAGTGGGAAATAACTGCGTGGAAATCACTTAATGGAAAATCACAGCACAAAAATCACTTGCTGCATTGGGAAGCCAACTGCCCAGATATTTAGGAAAAAGAAAGAGCATTACAGCAAAACGAAACATCCGAGATCCCATCTACTTCAGATATATAGCCATGCCCTAAAGTAAACAGAATTAATTCTGTTCTTTGCAGGAACCAGGTTTTTGCCTATTCAAGCCTTCCCAAAATGTGGGTGAGAAAAAGGAAACAGGAGTCTCAGCTGACAGAAAAGTGAAATGAGTCCAGATACCTATGAGGTATCTCATAGGCTGACATGGGAGTCCAGTGGTCACAAAAGGTAAAGAGATGATGCATGTGTGTAGTGAAATCAGATTTGTGCATTGTCTTAGGAAAATGTGCAAACCAGACTGAATCAATGTGTAGCCTGCATAATTAACTTGTAAACCGCTCAGAGAGTGCTTTAAGTGCTATAGTATATAAGTGCTTTAAGTATATAAGCAGCACACTGTGCTTTTTCTTTTTCTTTATCAAGGATATTTATTTGATGCTGGAACTTCCACACAACTCTGTCTAAAAGACTTAGTAAGTGTGAGAACACAGTTGGTCCATGAAAGAGTGTAAAGCAGGGGTGAGTAAAGTGTGGCCCTGCTGATGTTATGGGACAGGAACTCCCATCATGTCAACATAGTGGGAAATGCTGGGAGTTGCCATCCAGCCACATACTAAGGCTACAATTTGCCACCCTGATGTACTGTTACTGCCATCTTAGCTAATCATAGGCTACATTACAAAGAGTGTCTGTAGAGATAATCTTGTCCATCAGATTTGGGCCCCGAAGTGTGAGACCCCTGATGAATATACCTGTTTGTGTTCTATGATATGTCGGATATGTAACTAGATTATGAGGTAATATGTGGTTAATTCTCTCACACACACATACAACTCGGTTATTTTCTTCATTCCACTTTTGGCAGCCTTTCCCCCCTCAACCCCATTTTAAAAAGATGCTGCTCAGAAGCCTTTTTAGCTTTCTGCTATGCCAGCTGAATACTGGTGCCAATATGCTCTACACTGATGTTATTAACACATTTTTGGATCTCCCAGGCCAATTTTTGGAGAAAATATTTAATACTTGCCTATGACAATATGTAGAATGAATAGGCTAGTAAGTTCTAAACAGAAAGGAAGCTGGAGAGAGAGAGAGAGAGAGAGAATGAGAAATGGAGAAAGAACAGCAAGAAACTCAGAACTTATACATGAGAAAGTCTAGCAACCTCACCAAATTGGCCTAGTACATATTTCTAGCCAAAGAGTTAGTATTTAGGAGTTACACTGAGCTAGGATTTTGCAGAGGTTGCCTCAGAACCTGTCAGCAAATATTCTTAAAATCTATTGATGTGTCTATACAAAAGTTTCTTCCGAGAAAGTGCAGAGTGGCTTTTTAATGCTATCTCTTGAAATGCAGGATTTAACTAGAAGTAGAGAGCTTCGGCCCTGTCATTTTCAGTTTTAGGCACTGAGTGCTAACATTTCCATATGCTGCGGTCAAGAACTGCATTTAGGCACATGTTCAGGCCTGAAATTAGGTCACATGGTCACTTGCTGCTTACAGCCAGCCAAGACTTAGTTTGCTTGTCTGTTTGTTTATATTTATACCCCACCTTTCCTTTAATGAACTTGCAGGTTCATACATGGCTCTCCTACTCCCCTTTATCCTCAAAATAACCACGTGAGGCAGGTCAGACTGAGAAAGCATTGACTGATCAAAGGTTACCCAGTGAGTTTTGTGGCCAACCCAAGTCTCATAGCTCCTGTCTTAACACTTTATCACCACACTTCTTGGGTGTTTGACTTGTTTATGGTATCAGTAAAGTTATTTTTTAACCAGACAGATATAATAGTCTGGCACCGGCTTCTTGAAGTGCTCATTGTGTGGATTTGGCATTGTGTGCCAAAAGATTTTAGCGGTAAGGCATTTTGAAAGCAAGTCATAGATTGGTTATCTCTACCTCAACAGCACCAGGTATACTAGGAGTTTCCAATTGTCTAACCTAATACAAATATATTGATACATATTCATTTCCAGCATCTCACATCAGCACTGTGAATGTGGCCTCTGCCCTTTGATCCTCTGCTCCAAATACTTAGCCCTTTGGGTAAAATAACGCATTACAAAAAACATTTCTAAGGGTGGAAATGAGTACAGCCTCAATCAAGCTGTCAATATAGATCAGCTATGCAGTCTGGTCTCTCCTGTGCCCATGCAAGCACACGCTTCCATGCACTTCTCAAGAGACAAGGTAGATTTTAAGCACATCTGTATTAGTGTAAGCGAGTCAGCATGCATTTCCACTGTAAACGGCAACAAAGCTAAGTGCTTTGCTCAATTCATTCAGCATTCTCCTCAGCTTCATTTAATGTATGGAGAGTTCAGATTCCTAAGTGGTCTACAGCTAGCAGCCAGTTTTGCTCAATACTGCTCTCATTATGGGCCAGTTTCAACTTATGAATTAATTTATAAGCCAGTCCATTTGTGCAGGCAGTGCTGCTGGAGGGATAGCCTTGCATTTCTTCCAGCCCCCTCATACTAATAAGGGAAGCTATAAAAAGGAATAGGAAGTCAGCTGTCTGCGGTTGCAACAAATGCAGAGAAAAAGAGAATAGCTTAATCAAGGAGACACTGACAAAATTTAAAGCACGGGAAGAATAATGTTCCTAACCCAGGGCTACAACATAATTAAAATGAATCAAGTAAATCAGTAGATCTCTGGTATTGTAGGTCATATTCATGCTGTAATTTTCTAAGGGGATATGTATCCTTTGCGGCGCACGCACGCATGCACGCACGCACACACACATACACACACACTTTTTCCTCTGACATTTGGACTCTCACCATCATAGGGGTGAAAGGACTAGGAAAACTGTCCGCTGAAATGGGAGCTCACACCCATGTTTACCTCTCAGCAAGACCAGTCCTACCATTAGGCAGAGTGAGGCGGCATCTGATTCTTACCCGGTTCTTCAGTAAGCGACTATTCTGTTTTTACTGTCAGATTTGGAAAGAGACAGCTGTAGGACTTTTTGGTTCCCATGACAAAATAACTAACTTGACTTTAAAGAATATCACCCAAGCACCTTAGCTTTGGGGGCAGGAACTGCTGCTAAATGTCTGGGGCTGGCCCTGTTTCTCCAGCTTGACTGAATGCCAATTTGCACATTATGCTAAATGCCCCGTGTCAGCCTTCCAACCTTCTGAGGTTGGTAAATTGAGTACCCAGCTTGCTAGGGGTGGGAGCAATATGTAGACTCCATTATTAAAAAATAATAATACTTGTAAACTGTCCAGAGAGTAATTTAAGAGCTATGGGGCTTAATAAGATAAGCAGCACACTTTGCTTTGCTTCATTATTATTCATGCAAAAATAGACTAATGTGGCTATCTCTGGAGGAGATGTGTAGGATTATAACTCCCAGAATCCCTCAGCCATCATAGATTCGTAGGATTATGGAGTTGGAAGGGCCTATAAGGCCATCTAGTCCAACTCTCTGTTCCATGCAGGAATGCAAATAAAAGTATATTTGACAGATGACTGTCTAATTTTCCGTTGCATGCCTCAAGCATTGGAGCACTCACCATCTCCCCAGGTAATTGGTTCCATTGTCATACTGCTCTAACAATTAAGAAGTGTTTCCTGATATTTAACTTGAAATCTTGCTTCCTGTGACTTGAGCCCATGATTACTCTGGAATGACTGGTTTTAAAACAGAACATTTGTTTTAACTTATGTAGATTTTGAAATGTTCTGTTTTAAATTTATGTTCTGGAAGCCATGCTAGGTGTGGGCAGCAGAAGACACATTAACCCCCAAATGCCCTGAAGATATTTTAAATAAATAAATGAAATTTTAAAATTATGACACAGTAAGGGGAGAATATAGAAATAGTTGTTTTTTTATAACCTCCAGTCTCAAATAAAACTATAATGGTCTGTATTGTGCAAAAATCTTTATTACTGTGAAGGCTTGGCTGGTAGATTAGAAGCAGCTCTTTCAGCTACTGTGCTGTAGTCATGACAAATGAGTTTCAGCCTTTCATCATGAGTGCAGGATTAGACAATCTGACAAAACTTTTGAATAGAGATTTGATGAACGGCCACCTGGGCTTGGGAAGAATGATTCAACTATGCACCTCCCAAAACATTGCTCTCACCAGGCTGGAACCTGGTTTGACATGCCACATACAGTATGTTGCGTAAAATGGACGTCTAGGTTTTATAGAGTTTTCTAAGAATATGATAGCAGAGATAATTAACTGAGAAATGTCCACCAGGTGGCGTTGGACTGTCATAGAATCCCCAGCGGCAGCTGAACAAGATGCTTTCAGAAATGAAAATCGTGTTTATGCATTACTGTAACACATCTAAAAATGCACCAGGAACTCCTGGTGTCTACAATATTTCCCCACTGCCTCAAGATTTTTGGATAGCAGGCAATTTTGTGTAAATGTTAGATTGTAGCTGCATGGTAGTGCAACTATGTTATTGTGCCGCAGAGCAAATCGATATTCTGCAAGACAATTCTAAAAGTGGGAGAAGCCCAAACAAAAAATTATAACATTGAAACTGGACTTCGGATCAGCACCAAACATGGCATAGCTGTAGCAGACAGTCTGCTCTCGCATTGTATCAAATTTGGGGATGATGGGACAAAGGGTTTTTGAGTTAGGATTTTTTTTAAAGGTAAAACTATTCCCCCCATGCAAAAGCAAGCAACCTCAAACATTCCCAGATTTAGAACAGATCAAATAAATCGAAAAGGCCAATCTTGCTTATCTTGAAAGAGAATGGTTGGCTACACCCACTTCTTTTATTTGGAAGCAATTATTAGAAACAATACAGCCATATAATAATTCTCAAACAATAACATCTATGATCTGGTTATATGAGACAGATACTCTTAAAAGACTTACAGTATTGATCCACATAATGTAGGTGTGATCCTTTAGTGGCACCTCCGCTTTTGGTCAGAAGTTATTGTCCATTTTAGCTTTATGTGGAAATTTTGCTGAACATTGCCTTTAGGTGCTTTGAGACCACATTGTTGCAAAATGGAAGCTAAAAGGGCCAAATAATTACTCTGCACATGCACTTTAAGTTAATCATCAATTATTTACTCTAATGTCTGTTTCAGGAGAAATGATAAAAACAGCACTAATTCACAACTTAACAGGGTTTTTTCCCCAGGTACACATCAAAAATGGCATATGTTTTAAGATTTACACCTAAATTTGTAAATTAGTCAAAGTGTTCTGAAACATGTTCCATATGGGCACACTCATCACAGGGATTTGCTCTCTTTTCTGGTGAGGGTAAAATAAAAAGGGAGAAAAAGAAGACATGGGATAGCTTTCTAAAATTATGCATGGGGCAGACAAAATAGCATGAAGTTTCCCCCGCGCTCTCGTGATAAGCTGAATGGTTGGGGATTCAGGGCAGGAAAAAGAAGTATCACTCAAATAGTACATGGATGAACTGTGGAACTCACTGCTCCAAGATATCATGATGCTTGCCAACTTGTAGCTTTAATAGGGGACTAGAAAATTTCATGGGAGTTAATGGCATCAATGGCTACCCTTCCATATCACCCCCAGTATCAGAGACCATATGCCTCTCAGAATCAGTTGCAGGAACACATGAGCAGTTGTTTTGCTCATTCAGCCATGCCTTGCTTGTGGAATTCCAGCTGGCCACTGTGTGAACAGAAGAAAAGGGTGGGGTGAGGAATCTTTATATTTGTGTGTGCATTTTGCGCATGGAGACATGCCCTGTTGTGTGTTTGCCAGGATTTTATAAATATGTCAGGACATATTTTAAATGTCTTCATGTTGTCAAACACTTTCCCCCTCTTTTGCAGACTGCATCGCAGTGTGTAGATGTTTTAGTAGCAAAGTGTGTCCGTTTCAGTGGGAGATGCAGACTGGGGCAATCAGTAAAGAAATCTTAACAGAGAGATTTCACACACATCCCCACTCTGCTCTTATCCAGTCTTTTAAGCATTTCAAGCCCCACGTGCTGTCTTTGGTGAGAGACTGCCTCTCCCACCCAATGACTGACTGAGAACACTCTGTCTCTGCTTCTTTGGGCTTCCTCGTTGGAAGGCAGTGGGGGAGGCTTCTTGTTCCCCTTTAGCCGCTCTCAGAGCTGACAAATCTAATCAACCACTTGCCTGTCTGCAAAAGGCAACCTCTCCGTGGTGTTGCTTGCAGGCGGTTTGCCTGCGTGCACATTAGCGCAGTCAATCGACTTGCTGGCATTAATCCGGCAGCAAGCAGACAGTGCTGGCCGGCAGCAGAGAGAACAGGCCAGCAGCAGCCAAGAAGTGTTAATGATCGCCTCCCACATGGCCCACAAACCCTGGAGAGCCACTGCTGTCAGTCAGAGTTGGCAATATCATGCTGCCATGTCTTTTTGTTGGACTCAGAACCAGGCAGCTTCATGTGTTTCTATGATCTCTTGTAGTCACTATTGCTCAAAATGGAAATTGCTCAATGATGAGATAAAATATAATAGGACATCTCATCTAGCAGCTACTTTCTGGGATCTATAGACATGTAATGCATTTATGGACCTCTATGTGCTAAGCAAAATATATATATATATTGGCAAATTCTTTCTCTGCCATTATGCAATTGATTTTTACTGAGCACTGAAATTGCAAATAACATTTGAAGTAGTTATATTGACTCTAAGCCTCCTGTGTTATGAGGCCAGCTACTTACAGAGTGCTCTGTTACTCAGAGCCTTTCCAAATTGCCACATTCACGATTCATAATAACGCTCTGGTTACACAGGTCGGGATCATCATCCGGAGCTATTCTTCCCCAAGGTGAGACTGAATTGTGGTGCCTCAGCTCAGCAGGACAACACCTCTGCATTCCTGAGTAGTGTGTTGCGACGAAGGCTTCTCTCACACACAGCACAATCCCTGCTGCTTAGCTTTGTCCGTGTGAAAGAAAGAGAGCAAGTGTAAACCAGCAGGAAGAAAGCAGTCTCCAATGAATTGGAAAAGTGTCTTGCAGGCAGCCAGCAGGCTCTGGGAGAAAGTCACATCCTACCAAACATTGAGATTCCCTGGCTCTGAGAAAACAAACACTTCAGCCTTCCAAAATCAAAATTAAAAAGCCATGGGTGAAATCTTGGGATACTGTATTTTTCTTGTACCATTATGGGGCCTCTCACAGCCACTTAGGCCTTTTGGAATTCTAAATGGGAGGAGGCATTCAAATGGGACATATGTTCTTTGCAGTAGGGAACTCTAGAATACTCTATTTTCTGTAAATCAAATTAGAAAGCTTCTTTGAAAAGACCACATTTCCAAGCTTAGAAAGATTGTCTGGCTTTTTATGTCATACTGGTTGTGTTCTGAACTGTTGCATTAGGGGCAAGGAGGTACCTTCGGTGAAACATCAAGGAAGGACATAGATAAAGGGTCAGCTCAGATGTCTAAAAGTCCCTCTTTGTGATGTGTTCCAAATTATTTGTAGGGATCTGTCTTAGTGGTGAACTGTACATGTGAACCACCCCCAGCAAAATGACAAGTTTTGAGACTGCAATGTTTAGAATGCCGAAGGCAGCATGGGGACTTCTGGAAGTTGTGATTTTAAGAAAGTAAATTTTCCCATCTGTGCCCATGTCTTCCACATTTACAGTCACAGCATACCAATCACAATTGCTATGACTGAAAAGTTAGCTTGAGAACCTGTGCTTTTGAGCAGAACCGCAATGCCATGGGAAAAGATGCTTAATCCCTTCATAACTGACTGTGTCTCCCTTCAAAACAGTCGTTTCTCATGTGAAGAAAATCAACTTGGGAGGAAAGTTTTGAGCAGACAGTGATAAAACTCAGCACCACCTTTCTCTGATCTTTTCCTCGAAAGTATAGAAGTTTTCATTTAAAAAAAAAATTAAGGGAGGGAGGAAGAAGCCCAGAGCTTAGTACCATATATTTTTGTTTGACACTACTGGACTTCTCAGAGGTCTCAGACTGGCCACTGTGGGAACAGAATGCTGGATTCAATGGTCTTTGGTCTGGTCCAGCAGGGCTTTTCTGGTGGTCTTACTCTGCTCCATTGACTTTTGTGGAAGGATTCAGAATTTGGTTATTCCATTTCTGGTGCAAAGAAAAGTATGGAGAGACCTACCCAGTCTCACCTCTTCCCTTGGAAAAGGGGAAAAAAGATCACTTTGGATACTTCTTGGTTAAAGGAAACCAAAAAAACCTATACATTCTTTTTTATAGTATGAAGCTACATCTTGTAGTCATCATTGCTCTTTGGAGAGCAGAAAATGGAGGGGGAAAAAAAAGAAAAGGCAGCCAACAAAGGAATCAATAGGAAGAAATAAATGGTCTCAAGAAATCTGATGCATAGAGAAGAAAACTCTAGGCTAGTAGCAGGTTCAGAGCATGCTCCTCCCTTGTACCAAGTGTTAAAGGGAAAGTATTCAAAGTTGTAATTTTCTGACAGTTTTTATCCATTCTGTGAGTGATAGTGACTCAGTTCTTCCTCCCATGGATGACCTACATTTGAACTTTTCCTAAGAATGGATGAAAAATTCCAAAATACAGGTCCGATTTCTATCAGCCTTCCTAGCACTTTGTAACAACGGGATCCTTGAGACCAAGAGAAAGGGTTGAAAATTGTTGGGGCAGTGGTGGGTGACACAGGTAGGGAAAATTGCATCTCTGCATATAGGTCAACAAAGAATGGCAAATAACAGCTAAAATTATTTATGAGGGACCTTAATACAAACCATGGACTCCATTTCCAACTGCTCCCAATATCTGCAAATCATTTTTTTATTCCTTCTAAAAACTATAGCCACAAATGGTAAGGCGATTCCTTCCATTCAAGAAGTAAACATGGGTTGAATTGGATTGATCAAAAGAGGGGAACCATCATCTTACTGGAATCCAAGAGATCTCAAGGAGGTGCCACCCAAATTTCCCCCACTGAGAACCTTCTCTGTTCAGTTCTTTTGCCTCCTTGGGAAGATAAGCAGAAATTGTAGTCTTGGCCATGCATTCAAAAGGGGGGTAATTTGAAGGTGTGAGTTGGGGAAAAGTTCTAGATCAACCCCCTGCCTCCATGTGAAGATGGGCAGTCTGAGAAGGAGACAGTCTGGTGCATATAGAGTCTCTCTGCATGATTGGGAGCCCTAATATTTCACATTCCCAACTGTGTAGAGAAACTCCATGTGTAGCAGAAGCTTTCCTTTTCAGACACCCCCTTTCCTTATGAAAACAGTGGCCAGTGGGAGGTGGGCCTAGAACTTTCAAACTTACATGAGAGTTCCTTCCTCATACTTTCAAATCAACCTTTTTTTTTAAACACCCATATAGAACATGGGTTGTTTCCAATCAATTACCTATTTAATAAACAGCCAGAAAACTGAGAATATCACATTTTTGAGCTGCAACTTTTCAAATCCCAGTGGACTGAGAGATTCTGGGGATGCGGGTGCAATCCAAAACATAAATATTTGAAACAATTGTATCAATAAGCAAAGCAACACAGAGCTGTCCTCTTTCACTAGAAACGTTGCCCCAGAAAGACATACTGAAAAGATTCAGGCAAGGAACCCATGCCGTCCCCGGAATAAAAGCAGGGTGGAGTAAAATATTGTTCCACTTCAGCCTTCCAAAATGGTAGCTAAGGGAACATTGCAGAAGATAAGAGACAAAATGCTGTAATTTGATCATTGTATAACTAAAGAAGTAAAGAGTTAGCTGATTAACGGATGAGTTCTATTGATTTCAGTGGAACATAATTCAGAAAAATGTGGTTGCATTCATATTCAGTTGAAGTTTATGGAACCATATTTTACATGCATTTGATTAAGTCCAGTATACTAGCTTTATTAACAATATCTTTCAGTAGCAGTCAATGGAGACCAAAGTCTAAAGGAACTCACATTGCTGTTGTCTGGCTCAAATGAAAAGCAAAACTAAAAACAGTATTTTAGGCTTGGATTTCATTACAATAAGAACATTTTTGTGTAACATAGTATCAAGCCACCATTCCTGTTATTTTTCTTGAAAACCTTCTAGCCTATGGGCTAGAACCAACCACAAAATCATCAGCAACCAAAATTTAGTATATTGCAAATGGCACGTTACCATAAGTATATGGTACTTGCACAATGTCATGCAGAATTTAGAAATATTAAAAGGGTGTCACATAGATAACGAAGTTTGGAAGAAGCGAGAAAGAACATTTCAAACTGGACATATTGAGACAGTAGCTGTGCCAAGTGGAAAGAGCAAGAGCAATATCCTTCATAGCTTTCAAAACCGATAAGGATCATTCCTTTGGGAGAAAATAATGTCCTTGGTATAGATTTGCCAGAGTCTGTGATGGTATATTCAGGTGCATTCTTGAGTTCTCGCAGGTCAATAATCTACATTTAACCAAGTCCCTTGGTGTGTTACGGGCCATAACACTTGTAAGGCAGCTGCTACATGCTGAAATAATAATCAAAGAAGCAGAGAGAGAGAGAGAGGGAGAGAGAGGGAGAGCAGAGCTGGTTATGAAGTGTGTTAATGTGAATGCTGAGACTCCGGCTTATTGATCTGGTGTGGTTTGACTGTTCACTGAAAATTCTTCTACAGTGTTCTTTTGAAATTGTGTTTATAAACACAATACTTATCTCAAACAGGCTCTTCCCAACCAGTTCTGACTACTCTTTCCTTCTCCTAGGGTTGCTCCACAAAATTTACGTGACTAGTCCCTGACATTCCGGGTTTTTCCCAAAAGATGTTTTCCAAAAGGTTTTACCTATTACAAGCAGAAGAGATGGGAACCATGGGGAAATGTCCCTCCTGCAAGGTGAGTTTGTTTTCCTGGATTATCTTGAAGGTGGGAAAACACTTAGCGCTATGCTGCTGTTCAATTCATTTCCAAGGTCAGAACCTTGTTGAAATCTTTCTGTTATTTTGTCCGTGTGGTTCTTGTTTGGTTGGTTTGGCTCTCTCTGTTTGATTGGTTGCTTTTTGCCTGACCAGTGGAAAAGCTGAGATTGGCAATATGAACTGGAAGAAACCAGCAGCACTAGGGTTCCGGAAAGAGTCCTCTTCTCCCCATTTCCTGCAGCTTAACTCTTGGAATGTTGTCTGAGGATTTGCTTTTTTTAAAGTCTATGGTATTACCATAAAGGTGTGGATTAATGTTGAGGGAGATGAAAGAATCCCTTCCCACCTTTTGCATTCCTATATGGACAAGGGCATTGGTAAATGGTGCATCTGAAGAGCAATTGGAACCTTAGGGGGACAAAAATAATTGGTAAGAGGGGGCACAAATTGGTACGAGTACATGATTTCTCTATTGCATATACATCCACACCAACAATTCTGCTGGAAGCCAGCCCATGAACAATTCCAAAGATCAGCAGTTCTCTCTTCTTTTGTCTCCTATGCCCTTTCTAATTCAAAACTGCCCTGTATCTAGTGGAATGGCACTGACACTTTCAGAAGTTCAAAACTCACTACATTTCCTAAAATAGCTAACTTGTAGAATGCAGGTATCTCCCTGAAAATCCACTTTCATGGCTCTCCATGTGAATCCAAAACTTCATGCAAGTGTCAGCACCCTCTGGCAAACCACATTTTATTATCTGGCAAAAGCTAAGTCCTGCATAGAGATGAGCACAAAGTACTTTGTGCCCCTTTGTCCTAAGTTGTCTGTGTGGCAGCACAGCTGTTGCACATTCCATTTCCCCATCCTCTTTGCCTGCACCTCCACTCACCAGCTGGCATGAGCAGCTCTGTCCCTTCCCATCACGTGATCTTCCAGTCCAGGCAGGAGCCCAGATTTCCCTTCTCCACCTCCTGCAGCAGCCAGCCACTTACAGGCAGCACTACAGGAATCCCTGCCATGTCTCCTCATCTGGGTGGCTAGCTCAGAGAGCATTCAGACACTGCTGGCAGTCAGCATGCAGGAAACTGCTGCATGCTGACTGCCAGCTTGTGGCAAACTGGTTGTACACACCCACTGCCATATGTGCAGGACTAGAGGACCCTTTGTCCTAAGTCATCCTTTGGTTCCAAATAAATTCTCCTCTGTCCCACTCTTGATTTCTACCACCTTCTCTTTTCTCCTAAGAGGATTTAATACCCTTTTAGCTCCAAGACTAATGTCATTCCTCCTGACCTCCTACGTAATTGCTTCTTTCGTTGTTTAATTTCATTTAAGCCTTCAGCACACAAGGTCTCAACTAGATCAGTGGTTCCCAAACTTGGATAACCCAGGTGTTCTTGGACTGCAATTCCCAGAAACCTTCACCACCTGCTGTGCTGGCCAGGGTTTCTGGGAGTTGCAGTCCAAGAACACTTGAGTTACCCAAGGTTGGGAACTAATGCTCTAGATTAGTGGTCCCCAACCTTGGGCCTCCAGATGTTCTTGGACTTCAACTCCCAGAAATCCTGGTCAGCAGAAGTGGTGGTGAAGGCCTCTCAGAGTTGTAGTCCAAGAACATCTGGAGGCCCAAGGTTGGGGACCACTGCTCTAGATGACACAGCTACAAAATCATCAGAAGAGGAATCCCCCTTAAAAGCAAAAGAGGTTTGCTTATCCCAGCAGAAGATTTCCTCCGCCACATGTTGCAAATTAGCTTGCTTTTGCTTTATGTTTGGTCATTGGGAGGTAAACTCAGGGTTCATTTGCAAGTTAGATTGATTAGACATGGAACTTGGAAGGATATGAATGTCTGGAGGGAAAAACGTAGTAGCAGGAAAGATTTACTCCCTTAATCTGTCATTTGACAGGCCGATCACATCAGACTTTAGGCTTGAGGAACAATCTTCAGGCAAGAACGTGTTTACTCACGTAACTATACTAGAATTATTTGGTTATTTTCCTAACCAAATGGGACACATGTGGAGGAGAAAATACTAAACAATAACACAATGCAGGTAATTTTTGGAATAAGTGTTTTTTTATTATTTTTATATTTTATTAAACAAACATCCAACCTAAACAACATAAACCTAACACCCCAATAAAACACAATTACATAATACACCAGTGCCACCTTCACACTCAGGGCTAGCATTAATAAAAATGAATGAATATTTTTAAAATTCATTCAATCCATTTTCTCTCCAAAAATTCATTGTTTCTTCCCTTGGCGTATACCCCTTCCCTCTCCGAAATACATATTCCAGAAATACACTCCATATTTTCTTAAAATCATTATTTTTGATAGGCCTCTTCTTATTTTCATATCACATGTCAATTTATCATTAATTGCCATATCCCATAATTCTCTATACCATTCCTCTAGATTAATTTGGTTATCATTTTTCCAATTTCTTGCAAAAATTAACCTTGCTGCCGTAACCATTATTACAATTAAATCCTTATTTTCTTTCAACAATTGATCTTTCTTAACCATGTTCAATAAAGCCATTGATGGGGACATTTGAATATTTAATCCAGTTATTTCCCTTATTTCTTTAAATATTTGCTTCCATTCTTTCTTTCTTACTTCACATAACCACCACATATGTAAATACGTCCCCTTTCTTTTTTACACCTCCAACATAGTGATGATACATTTTTATTTATTATATTCAGTTTTACTGGCCTTAAATACCACCTCCATATTACCTTATAACAGTTTTCCTTTATCCTTACAGACATGTTCTTCATAATTCTTTGATCCCACATTTTATCCCATTCTTCTCCTACTGCTTCTTTATCCAAATCATGTTGCCACTGTGCTTTTAATCCTTGTGTATCCTGTTCGGCCTGAATTAATAGTTTATATATTTGACTTACAGTTCCCTTTCTTTCTGTCTTTTCCTCTAATTTCAGTCTTTTTTCAATAATCTCTTCAAATGATGTCATTTTTCTACTTTTCCCTTCCTTACTTTTCCATTCCCTTGTCCACCTTTCTATTTGAATCAATTTTTAGAATAACTGTAAATATTGAAAAACAGTACATTCAGTTTCCATTGCATTGACGAGCTTTGCAGGCACTACCAGATTGTCCTATAGGTTGTCAGTCTGAAAATTATATAAACCAATGTCTTTTAGAAAATTCAAGAATATCAGAAAACTGGTAAGTCTTACATTTGATTAAAGTTGCAGGGAGGGCAACATTAAGTGATGTACTATCGAGATCTCACAAACAATTAAAAGGGACCAGGTGTGGGGAAGTGTTGAAAAGTATTGTTTAAAAAATATATAAAAGCCTTAGCCTTCTTTAAATGAAATTATGGGATATGACCATGTGGGTGGGGGCAAGGAAAATGCCAAGGATTCTGCTGGTGTTTCTCCTCACAAAACCTCAGAATTCACGTTTCTCTCAAGACACACCAGGCAAGAAAGATTTACACTACACCAGTATGTTTTGCCTGCTTAATTACAATTCCATTGTAATAAAATTACCCAAATAATGGGTACATAATTAGAAAAATTAATCGATCAACTGTTGCTTGAAGGAACACGCCCACTTTCAATTGTAATTGGCAATGTGCAGACAGCGTTCTTTGTGACAGCTCCAAATATGGACCTTTCCGCCCCAAAAGCAGGGCTTGGGAAAGTTATACTTTGGGGTTAGGGTTCCCCAAATCTGCCAGCTATCATGAGAGTCATATTTCCAAAACTTTCCCAAGCTCTGTTGAAGAGGTTAGGTCATATTACCCTCTACTTCCCTCAGTCCCACCCAGACACTACTTTTGAAAAGAATCATTCTGCTCTGCTATTGCCGAAATGTACAGACTGATGGTTACCTGGGTTGAGGGGGGGCACTTCCTCTTGCAGCTGCTTTACACTTGCTGTAAGTATGCCATGCATTTATACCACAAAGCTGCTTTGAGAAACTCCTTTTTCAGAGAAGAAGAGCTGGCTATGTATTTCTTCAATAAATAAATATATAAAGCAACCAAACCCCCAAGCGCCTAAACGCCTTTAAAGGTATATATAAACCAAGCAGTTTAGGGTATTTCAGCAGAAGAAATGCAGAAGCAGTGGTTTTCTACCACAGTGTGACAGTGTAGCTTTACCCTGAATATGAGTTTCTAAAAGGAAGGAAAAACTGCTAAAATAACTTGCAAGTGACATTTGGAAACCACATCCACTGCTGTTCAGCTCAGTGGCAGTCTCAGGCTCAGCTGTTTAGGGCGTGAGGAACACTTACCAGCTCATCATACAGCACTGCGGCTTGATAAATGAACACATACAGCTTAGTGACTGCGGTAGTTTCTGTGCCTGAGCAGAAACCAAAAGCTTCATTGAAATGCGCCCTAGTCAAAATGTGGTATGCTTCTTCTGTTCTGGTAAACATGGGTGTTTTCTTAGAAAAGGCCAAAACCTCATACAGAGTGCCTGCTCAAATTCAGAGACTGTTTTTTTCTGAAAATCACTGGTGAAATTGGCAGTTTGGGGTATTTGCGATGCTGATGAGTCAGACTACTCAAGTGGCAGAGTAGAGGGTAACATACTACTCCAGTCCTTTTATAGTCACTTTGTCAGCTGTTCATATGCATCTGCAGTTAAATGTGTAGAGGGAAAGTGGACAAAAGGGTGGATCCCTCCCCCAGAATCCAAATTTTCTTTATCATTTTAAGGTACTCAGAGAGATGTAGTGTATTCTAGTGTCGCACATTTTGCCTAAAAACAATGGCCATGTAGCACTACGCAATTCCTTCTCCTAGAAAACCTCCTACGGACACCCTTTGTCAGGACATTTGGCAAATCATCGTCCCTAAGATAGCAGAGGTCTCCCTCTGTCACTGCACTCCCCCCATGTGTAGAAGTGGGACAAAGCCGTGGATAGCAGGGAACAAAGCTAAAGCATTTCCCTCTGCATGTGAGTATTCTATGCCAGGTGTATAGCTTTCTTGGATACTCCTTCCATTTGAATGACACTGCTATAGTATTAAAATGTTACTTTTCATAACAGCTGGAGAATGCAATCACAGGATTTTGGCAGGTGGAGGTGGCCTAAGTCACTTCACTGCCTGAGGAAGGGCGACAACAGCGCTTCCCTTCCAAGGGAGGGCATGTAGTGTGGCTCAGGGTGAATGCCAAGTCTTTGGACACCAATGACAGAAAATCTTACATACATTCCTCTTCCTGCCAGTACAAATATGACAATAGTAAGTAAATTAAATAAATAGCAATCTGATACCTGTTTTTAATACTCAAACTGCCTCATTCTGTTAGTTGCCTAATTCTGCCTAATGACAGGGCCATTATCTCCCACCATCTCTTCCCATATACATTTCCTGAATTGCTGAAAAACATAGGACCAAACTAGAATGTTATGTGCAGATGCTTAAAACACTATCCTTTCTGCCCCCACCCCCAGAAAAGAAGGTCATTAAAAATCTCCACTGGGGAACGGTGGTGGTGAGAGAAGGGTATGCTTAATTCCTTCCCTCCCCCACTTTACCATTTGTGTTCTCTTTCGTCCCATAGCTGCCTTTCCCTGAGATTACTTTTCCTTTAAAAACCTCTTGGGAGGAAGCAAGATGGACCCCTGCGGTACTGTATATTTGGAGCCTTAACTCTTGCCCAGCCAAGAATTTCACAGGTCTTTCCTACTGTCGTATGGAAATGAAATATTAACTCCAACATCCAGGCCCAAGGCAATCCTGCAGGAGGGAATGGATAAACTGGCGAAAGAAACCATGCAAAATGTTTCTCTCCGCATGAATTTGTTCAGCTTTTTGAAGCTGGCAATTGCTTGCAAGATTCCGTCTTTGAGTTGGGTGGGAATTAGAAAATAAAAGGTGAGCAGGAGGAAAACATTTGACTTGTGTCCTCTTCAGCTGGTGGACAAGCCATTCTTTTCCTTGCTTCAGGTTTTAAAGGGTGTGCGTATAATGAGGCACAGAAGAAGAAGATGTTGTTCATTATCTAACTATAATCTCTGCAGCTTTTGGGTCTGGATCTCAGATATGAGAAACAGCAAAAGGGTCAGGGTATGAGCTCCTCTGTTGAGTCTGTCTAAGGCAAGGCAGGCAATGTGTGGCTCTCCCAATATTACTGAACTTCAGCTCCTATCAGCACTAGCTACTACATATCATGAGTATTTATGTCGTTACAGGATGACCACAGGGCAGAGAAAGGTTGCAAGTGAGCTTTTGTATCCCACTGGGCATTCATAGGGTTTAAAAATAATTAGCAATTTGAATGGACCTAACCTGAAATTAGGACAGTAGACTGAGCTGCTGGCACTAAAGAAGATGAGTGGCAGCAGAAACCTCCAATAAAGCCCCAAATCCCTCCTGGACAGTCCAACCGCTGAGAAACTAGGAATGGCTTAGACTTACATCACCATGTGGTATAGACACACCATTGCAGCTTCTCCACCAGTCATTTCACAAAGCTGTAGGGTGAAGATAAAGACTAATATCACTGTTTAGATAGCCTTTTTGCATTTGATGATATTCTTTTTCGCACACAGCTGAGTTTCCTACACTTTTTACTCCTGAAATATTACAACATGAGGACTGAGTATGTGTGTGATTGTGGAAGGTTTACTGCTGTATGGACTTTGACTGTGTAGGTCATAGTTAGGATGTTGCATAACTCATATTTCCAAGTTATAACCATTTGTGTTCTCCACCCATAGGTAGAATTTTTTATAATGGAGAACCAGAAATGCACAAATAATATCCAAAGCCCAGGGCAATGCATGTCAGAATGCCTCCTAAAGGTTGTGGGGGCTAATCTGTATGCCCTTTATTCAGGCACAAAGCAAGCCGGGGAACTTCCACGAACTCCTAGCAGTGAACTACAATTTGATAAATGGCTGTATATTTGGGATATGCATTCAGATTTGGAATTATTCAGAATTCATCAAGTAATGCCAAATAGTTCTGAATATATCTGTAAGAGGCATCCTGGTCCCCCACCATGACAACACAGTAAGGTGCTGCAGAACAAGACCCTTTTATTCAAGTAAACAATTCAACAGGCCTGGCTTAACTCAGCACCAACAGGGTGTCTGAGAGTTCATTTCACTCCCAGTGCTCTGAACTCAGGAACAGCCTTGCAGTTTTGAATGTGTCCCAGTCCACTGCATAAGGCCTTCCATGTTGCAAACCAAACCAGATCACTACATACATGAGTGTGATAGAGATTCAACTGGAATGCAAATTTGACCAATAATGATGAAAGACTTGCATGTACAAAAATCACCTCTGTAGTAAAATATTTTTTTAGGAGGACTCGTGATAGGAGATTCCAATATATTCCAAATCCTATCTTCAGAGTATAATTTGTCTGAAAGAATCCATGCCATGTACTTCTATGGAACACTGAAAGAAAATCCAAAGGCAAGGGTGGTTGGTATCTTTACTAGACCAATAGAAAATCACAGACATGTGTGATTTGTGATTGTGTTTGTTATTTGCATTTGTGATATTTTAGTGATCTAATAAATGCATCACCCACCATTACCTTCATATTGTGTACAAGGACCACACGGCTCTTTAATACTTTTTCACTGAAATAAAAGATTCTATACTCTCCATAGGCAACTGCTTCTGTTCCAGGATGCCTAAAAATGTTACCACACTTACTTACTTACTTACTTACTTACTTACTTGTATCAGTGTGTTGCACAATTTAAAATTATAGACATATATGAAATGCAGGTAAAATTGAAATGAATTAAAGTATCAAGATGATTAGACTTATGCTTAGAAAATCAGAGAGCTCTTTTTGTATGTGTTTAAGTTAAATTTAACCAAAATATATGTTGTTTTAAACCAGTTGCTTTTCCTTTTCAGTGGGTACTGGAGTCTCTTCATTGTCTCCATAACATTCTACCTTTTCTCCTTTTGCGTGTCAATATTCTTCTTTGTATCCAAATGCAGAAAACAAGATAAGGTGTTATCTGTGTGCAGCGTACTGCTGTGGCCTCATAAATATTGGATATGAAGCTTGTTTTTAATGCAATCAAAGCTGGCATTGACCTAATTCTTTTCTGGTGTTACTTCATATGCTCTAAAACCTCTATGGCCCTGTGGAGGAAGTTATGTATGGGCTGATATGACTGTATTGACATAGTATTTGCATATCAGATTGTAGCACACTTCTCAATTCCTTTTTTTGTAAATCACACCTATGAAATAGTGCTACAACTACCAGAATCCCTCACCTGCTGTGGCCATAGTAGTGCGATGAAGCAATGTCACTTGTTAACATGACCATAGCACTTCATCTTTTGAGATAACATGCTTCATTTTATTTACCACCTTTCTGACAACCAGGGCTCCCAAAGTGATGTACAGTTGGTATAAAAACGATTTAGAACAGAGATTAAAAACTTTGTTTAACAACAGATTTAAAATAGTCTTAAAACAGTTTCTAGAATGGGCTTATGAATATAAAAGACCATGCAAATCAATACACACTTGGTTGCTTGCTTAGAAGCTCAGCTGGAATACAACCAGTCTGACATCTTTTCGAAGAGAGTACCACGATAAAGGCACTGCTACAGAAAAAGCTGTTTCTGGTCCACTGACCAGTAGTGTAGTGACCAACCTAGTCTTGTGTGGTGGGACATGGTATAGGGGAGCTTAAATACCAGGAAGGCAGATTCAGAAGGTTCTTCCATCCATCATATACATATAAGCTATTTAGGGCTTTGTAGATCAAAGTCAGCATCTTAAACTGAGCTCAGAAGCAAACTGGAAGTCAGTGTGGCTGATTCAATGCCCAGTCTGGCTGCTTGGCTTTGTGCTAGCAGTAACCTCAGAGCATTTTCTGAGGGCAGCTGGCTACAGGAGAAGTTGTCCTCCTATGGGGACTAAGGCATTTCTGCATTACTGGCCAAGTGGTAAACTGGGATATATTTGTGGCCCACCATGGTTTGTATCTGCAATGTTGCTGCTGTTAAAAAAAATTATGACAAACAACTTGAGATGCGAGTCTTCATGTGCCTCCTTGAGGTAAAGGTGGACCCCAGCTGTTAAAATAATAATAATCAAATGCACAGATGGCTACACATACAGAAAATGCATGCCAGGTATTTCAGACTGGCCAAAATTCTATTACTTATTGTCTGCTGATGTTAGTCCATCAGCATAAATCTCAGATGTAATTTGCTGCTAGTTAAGAAGTCAGGGAAGGCATTGTGTGTTGTACACCAGTTTCATGACTTGATGCATAAGAACAAATGCCTACTCTAATTTTTTAACTAGCAGCAATTTGCTGCTAGGATTTATAGTGGTAGGCTTATGCTGGCTTAATTCTTCAATTGGAGTGAGTGCATGGAATTAAAGGTGATCATGGTTGTGAGGAAATGATCTAAATTCTCTGTGTATCCTAATGAGTTTGACATCTGGATCATCTTATTTAAAGCTAATTCCTCTTCCAAATTTTTTGTGATCTCCAGTGTTCTTAAGTAGTGCACCTATTGTCTGGGCATGTGAACTGCTGAGATATTTGTAACTCATACAAAACAGCCAAATATAAGGCCAGGTTTCTTCCATTCCTTGGTACAGAACCCAGCCAAAATACTTGTATTTTCTAGATTATGGAAGCATTCGTAGGTTGGGATGAAAGATACAATCTCCTATAATTCTTATTTCAGAGCTCCCCAGGACTCCCAGAGTCACCTTCTTTTCACTCTCCAAGAACAAATGTTCTTATCTAAATGTTAAAAGGTAGTTTGCAGCTTGGTGGAGAAGACATGTTTTAAAATTAACATTTCAACTCATGCTGCTAGACTCCCCTGAAAGAACACATTTAATCACTGTTGCACTACAATGATTTGCTTGGTGTAACTTGCATAGCCTGCTGTTTTCACTGTCAGATACTGGAAGCTTTTTTATTTGATGGTTCTGGATGTGCTCCAGGCCAGAGAGATAAAGGCTGCACTTCTCATTTTCTATTGTGAAGTCTTTATTGGTTTTCTTGTGTTATGACTTATCAGATTTCCAGGAAGGTTTACTTGCTAGGTTTGTTCATGAATGGTGGTGAGGGGACTACTTATCAGAATCTGCATTATACTAAAGAATCTGTTATCCTGTATTTCTTTTTACATTTTTATTATAAGGTTTTGGGGACCCTCCCAAACCACACTCTCTACCCAAATAAAGAGTATACAGGTTGGGGTCACCTCACCCTATACCTTTCAAAAGATACTGCAGCCTGGGTCATGCATTTCCAGAGCTGGTTGTTGTTACTTTTTGATCTATGGATTAGGGAAACACCAATGGCTATGATGTCAGGGGGGCTGTACTGTGCTCTAATTGTGTGACCTATCCATTCAAAGCTGAAACAACAGCCATTCATTTGCAGCCACACACATAGACACACACCCAATTCTAACAGTGTAGTAATATTTAAATAACTTTTACTAAGCTAAGCTGAGTGACAGAACAAAGAAAAAAAAAGGATATTGGAGAATATTTATTTATTTATTTAAAATATTTTTACCCCACCTTTCTCTTTAAAAGGATCCAAGGCGGCTTAAATAATTAAAAAGACAATATTAAAACTCTAAAAACACTAATTATATAAATATTTTAAAAGAATTAAAGAAGTATTATAGAGTCATAGAAAAGTGAAGTTGGAAGGGGCCTACAAGGCCATCAAGTCCATATTTTAAATGGTAAATAAAATCAATAGTAAAAACACATTTAAAAACAACAGAGCACAACAATCAATTTAAATGCAAAAAGCTTCCTAAGCAGCAACACAAGTCTTTCTTTTCCCCTTGCAGCTCTGCAAAATGGTTGGCTGTCTGTAGTGAAATATATCTATGGCATGGTGATCTAAATCTGAGCACTCCCAAGCACCTCAGTGGTTGGAGTGGCTCCTCTGGGGATCAATCTACTGCATTACTTTCAATTGCCCCTTCTCCCAATTCAAATTGCTGGCCATCTTTTCAAATCCACAAATGCCCAGTGGGATACAAAGGATGCGTAGCAGTGCTGTTCTGCCATGGAGAAGAACAGTGGGTTCTTGCTTTGCCCTGTAGTTGACCCAAAAATGCATAAATACCCTAGTTTGGTCTGGTTTTGCACACTTGTCTGAAGAGAATGCACAATGCATATTATGGTATACAATCCCATGGTTGTCTAGAGAGTCATAGATCTGGAAAACATCTGATGTCAACTTCTCAGAAACAGCAAGTGACATGGCAGTTTTCCAGTTTTGTGCTTTTTCTGATGGAAGAGAGGATTTCAGTGGCTGAACACTCTTCCATACAGAATATAAACACTTTTTACTTAAAAGATAAATCTTTCAAATATCTACAAGAAAAATTCTACTCTGTTTTACTACAGAGATTATCAGTTTTGTACATGCAAGGCCTTCATCATTATTGGTCAAATTAGCATTCCAATTGAATCTATATCACAAGCATCAATGTGGTGGTTTTGGTTTGGTTTTGGGGTTGTAACATCCAGAATTCCACAGCTAGAAGGGTCTCTATGCTGAGAGTAGAAGTGAGAGAGGTGTAACCCAAAAAACTAACACCTCTTATCTTTGGCAAAAACTTTAAAATGAATTAAAAATAATCCACTCTTTACAGGACATGCCACTTGTCATCTCAAGTACTATAGTCTAGGAGCAGTTTTACCTCAAATGCTTGTGTTATAAACTGGCCATCTATCTATCTATGAATACTACAGACAACTGTTTTCTGGCAGAGCTGTCTGTATGTTCTCTGCTATGAGATAATAGTTGACCAATATTCAGCTATATTCAACCAGCATTATCCATGAATATCTCACTAACATCTCCATATACAGATGGGTGGGAGAAAGGCATGGGGTGGGTTTAGGTGGTCACAGAATGGTAAGAATATCAGATCTGTGAAATAGGTTTATCTGACCCTTTCTCCTTAAGACCTTCTCTAAGTGACTCCAAGGCTGTCTATCAGCTTCCTTATTCTGATACAGTGGTGCCTTGACTTACGAATGCCCCTACCTACGAACATTTCGACTTACGAACAGCTCCGTTCACAAGATTTTGCTTCGACTTGCGAATGGAGCTTCCACTTACGAACACAAAAAGGCAGGGGAAAAGGGCAGGAAATTCAAATAACTAACTGTAGGTGGCTACGAGGCTGCTTCTTTGTAGCTCTTTCGCCCCGGCAGTTAGAGAGTGTGCGATCCGAGGAGGCTGCCTGCTAAGGTAAGGTGCTGCTTTATACTTTTTAAAAACTGTTCTGGGTATTTTTGCAGTGTGGTTTTCGGCTGGGGGGGTTATGTTTCTGTGCTGTGACGGGTCTTGGGGGGTTTGTTTGTTTTCTGGTTTCCCCCCATTTCCAATGGGGGGGTTGGTAGCTTTTTGGAGTGTTTTTTTCCCATTTCTGATGGGTCTTGGGGGGTTTTTGTTTGCTTTTTAGGGTTTTTTTCCCCATTTTCGATGTGTCTTGCATGCTTCCCTTGCTTTTTTGCTTTGTTCTCTTTGCATTTCTGATCTCCTCCATTTGTTTTCTGTGCTTTTGTAATGGTTCCTGCATGCTTCCCTTGCTTTTTTGCTTTGTTCTCTTTGCATTTCTGATCTGCTCCGTTTGTTTTCTGTGCTTTTGCAATGGTTTCTGCATGCTTCCCTTGCAAATCAGAAAAGTTTTTGCAAGGGTCTGTGCTGGCTTGGTTTAAAATGTGTTGGTGTAAAATGTATGGGTTTAAAATGTGTGGGTTTAGCATGTGTTTTAGACTCCAAACTCTCTTCCCCCCCCCCCATTGTCTTCTCTCTCTGTCTGTCTCCCTCCTTTCCTGCCCTTTTTTTTAACCTAAGTCAACTTAGGTTAAAAAAAAATTCTCCCCCTAGTGGTAGAGGACGGATTAACTGGTTTTGCATTAGTTCCTATGGGAACTAATGCTTCGACTTACAAACTGTGCCTCTACATACAAACAAAAAACAGCCGGAAAGGATTAATCGGGTTTCAATGCATTTCAATGGGAAATGCTGATTCGACTTATGAACATTTCGACTTACAAACATCTTCTGGGACGGATTAAGTTCGTAAGTCGAGGCATTTAATTCATAAGCACAATTTATGAAGATCTCCAAGCAACAAGATAGTTATTCTGGCCCAATCCTAGAATGCCCACTTGTCCTCCTTTATAGTCCAATAGTTGAAGGGCTTTCCAAGAACTGTCCTCTATTTGAAAGTATCCTCTGTTAAACAGATTCTATTTGTAGGACCAGATTAAACGTACAGGTTTTAAAAAGAAAAAAAAAAGAAAAAAAAGAAAGGAGCGCAGAGGTCTTGAAGTTGCCTGATAGACTAAACAGACAGGCTGGTCACCTGGTCACAGCGTTCCACATTTTGATTTTTATATGTTGTAATTTTAGTAACTCCTATTAAATATCTAATTTTGCATATACATTCACATAAGCAAATATTATGCAAATAGACAGTGGTATGGAAGCGAGTTTTGAAGGAAAATCTAGTTATAGTCTCCATAACTAGACCTGATCCCCATCAAGGGAGTTGGAAAAAATGCAGACTTCTGGGCCAGTCTATTTCAATAAATGAGCAGCAAGTCTTCTGCAGAGTTTATGGATTTACTTGGCCATTCAAGACCCAACTCAAATAATTTGGACTACTACAAGGCTAACTTGCATCAGTACATGTTCCGCGAAATTGCAGCTAAGCTCAGAGGGAACAATGAGGCCTGGGGTTTGGCAGATGCTGTCATGGTCCCTCCTGCTCAGAAAGTCCTCAGGCTTTGACCCTGCAAGCCCTGGCTCTACTATACAACGACAGATATGTGTCCTATTTCTCCACCTTTTTGTAATGCAACCCACAATGTATAATGTCTGATACCCAACTGTGATATGACATACAACAACTGAATGAGGTAGAAATAAACCTCAGGCTCAGACCCAATAATCTGTCCAGATATTTCAGCTGAGTATAAATAGTCCAGGAGAGAATCATATCAAGGGCAACATAAAACAGACATAAATGGATTCAACAAAAGCAATTATTTACAGGCACAGAGATATAGTAAAAGCAATTAAGAGGCACAATATTAAGAAATTGATTCCAAGCTTAAAATGTTGGTGGGCTGTAAAGATATAAAGGCATCAACCTTGTATCCTCTTACACTATCAATTCTCCAGTTAATTATCTGATAATCACTATTGTATTCATCTGCAAAATAAATGTCCCATGTAAATTTAAATCTGCATGTAAATAGAGTAAGAGTTAATTAACACAACAATAAATACCCAGCCATTTGAGTATTCTGGTACCTATACTCACCAGATTATACTCTCCAGTAATGAGAAGAATCTATTAGCGCTTGCTGCTCTTAGATTGAAATATCCTAGTCTAATGCATTTGTAGCAAAGGAGAAATTATGATCCAAGGAGCAAATCGGTCAGTAATGAAGGAACTCTGGCAAATGTAGGTCTTTCTTTAATGAAGTATAAGTGAACCCTTATCTACTCAAGCACTTAACACTCCATAAATTTTAAACCTGTGCTTACATCCACATTTACTTAAATGAAAATAAAAGATATTTTTAAAGGCTTTCATATAATTCTCTCTGCTAAGCAAAGAGTTTCTTCTTCTTCTTTGATGGGTATCATAGAGTAGTATGTTCTAAATTAAAGATTAGCTATGGAAGCTGGTTTGGCCAAATATGGTTCCATACAGAGCATTAGCTGGCCTCCTAGTTGCCAACCCCAAAATGTGAGAGATGGAGAGTTTGTCCAGATGGAGTATCTTCCATCCCCACTTTATTCCAGTCAGAGTCAGTGCCAATTCAGAACAGATCTCACTGGGGTTTATGTCCACAGTATCCCACTTCTCTTAAGAAATCAGCATTTCTTAGAGAAACAGGATTTTTGAACAAAATCTTTCAAAAATGTTGAAGGGACCCTTGAAGAATTCCTTCTAACCTTTTAAAATGGACATTTTGGATATTTTTTGTCACATTGCTTACCAGATTAGCACTAACATAACAGATTCTGATGGGTGTAGAAATTTGTTGTGAATTCATCTCAGAAATCAACTGCCTTTAAAAAATATTGCTCTAAAAATCAGAAGAATACCCTAAAAATGATCCTCTGTTAGATTTTTTTGCTGGAATTTTTCTTCTTTGTTTCTTTTTGTTTTTTTAAAGTGGAATAGCACTAAACTGAAAACCTCCAACTGGAAAAGCTCCTGCTGCCTGAATTTTACCACGAGCACAAAGTGGGAAAAGGGGGAAAAAACTACCTCCTGGAGGTAGATTTAAAAAGTATAAGAAAAGACAAGGGTCTTGTTGTCATACTTTGTGACAGCTAGTATCAGTTTAAGCCTTGTGTGGTCTGTACAGGCAAAAAAATATATCCAAGTATCATTTTATATAAAGTACAACTAATCTCCATCTAGATGAGCACAGAGAGAGGGAAAAGGAGGTATTTAGGGGGACCTGGTAATGAAGGCAAAAGGGCTGCCTGCCACTTCAATCATAGAATCAAAGTCACTCTCTTGTACAACTCACTACCAGCCAAAACTTTAAACTCTGAGTTTTACAGTGTAATATAGAAAGATATGGGAGATTTAGAATCTGCCTTACCAGGAGAAGAAATAATATAAAGCCATTTGATGGCAGCCTTAATTCCAGAACTTGAAAAATTTACCATTTGGACTATCCACTCTCCATGCTGTCTGGGAAATTGGCAATGTAGTAACTTTTCCAAATTAGGCTAAATATTAAGGAAGTAAAGGCATATGTAAGGCAGTAAATCATGGGGGACAGATATGTACTTTGGGTTCTCCTGGTTGTGATACAGAAGAGTCACATTCTGGATTTCCTATAGGTGTTTCCCCCCCCCCCCTCTTAAAATCATAACAGCCTGGGTGGGAGGAGGGAGATTGCACACTGGGACTACACTGATGTGGGTGGATTAATATTTTTCTCCCAGCATCAGATTCCTAGTCATCTGTATTGGCATTTGCCTGTGGGTTAGGGGAACGTAGGGATAAAAGTATCATTCATTTTAAAAAGAAGCAAACATAGAAGATCCTGATCTTTGATCTTTTCTATAACGTATGATTGCATCTTCATTAAACACACTGAGTTCTGCCTTGAAGATTTTGAGCCTTGGCTAAAATTTCCAGTAAAAATTGCTGCAATGTTAACTGGATAGCTCAGGAAAATGCAGTACCTAGTTGCAAAACCCTGCTAGTTGTAGGGGTTGAGAGATTCAATTCCCCACTGTGCCACCAAGGAGAAAAAGCCAGCCTGTGTGGCCTTGGGCAAGCTGTACAGTTCCAGGATGCCCCCAGAAGAGGGGAATGGTAAACCACTTCTGAATATTTTATGCTTAGAAAACACTGGAAAGGTTTCCCATAAATTGGACTCAGTTTAATAGAATGTAATTATTACTATAATAGTCCAGATGCATGGAGAGCACTCACTAATGGATGCTACCCATCATTTGTGAACCAGTCCCTTAGAGAAGAACCATATATTAGAGATCTGTAGAGAATGATCAGTGACTGGGAGAGGGAAATGCTTAAACCCCTCCTGTGCTTCCCAGTTCTCTCCACCAAAATGCCTCCACCCAAAATGTCTCCCCGCTCCCCCCATCCCTGAGGTAGACATGGGAAAACACAGCCAGATTCATTTTCTCCTGTATTTAAATTTTCTCAACTTCAAGTTCTTTCCATCATGATCATGAAAAAATCTGTGAATGTCATTAAATTTTTCAGAAACAAACTGAAACAAAAATATCCCCATTAGTATCAGCTGGATTAACAGGTAAGATACAACAAGGAGCCTCTCGGTCAAAAAAAGGTAGCAATCCTAATTTATTATGAGGGTGGCACTGTGTATTTTGAAAGAGTGGCTGAAGTGACAAAACCTGGTTCTAGCCCTAATTCAGCTTCACAAACGGGTGAATATGGGAAGACACAAAACCAGACTTTCAGGAGTTAAACAGGTCTGAATAATCAATCTGTCAGTTTTTGCTTCTTCAAATTCTTAAAGTCTCACATTCTTTCCATCCCATATACAAAAACATTGTTATTTTTTTAAAAAACAACAACCTTGGAATGAAATCCTCACATGTTCCTCCCATCAGCCATGCTTTCTTTCCCAAGTTCTAGAGCTCAGTTGGGTGGGGGAACCCACCTTAACGACTGCCTGAGAACTTGCTAGGGAAAATTCACAGGCCATGGCAATACTGTTTTCTTCCTTAACTGCAGATTCTTCACTGCCTAGATCCCTGATTCTTGACATGGTTTTACAACAGGAACACAAGGATGGATTTTTTCCCCCCAATTCCGTTTAAGGCAATGATTCCTAACCTTGGATCCACAGATGTTCTTGGACTGAAGCTCCCAGAAGCCTTCACCACTAGTTGTGCTGGCCAGGATTTCTAGGAGTTTTAGTGTACGAACATCTGGGGTCCTTGATTGCCCTTCCGATCTGTTGCTTCCTTTACTAGCTGCCTTTCCTTCCTCCATTTTTGCCCTCCAAAGAAAATAGATATGTGGACATGTACTTTCATGTTATACATATATAAAAGAACAAAGCTGCAAGAACTGTATGCAAAAGGGATTTTTTTTGTTTCCTTAAACTAAAAAGCATTGAGAGTAGAGGAGGCTCAGAAGATCTTTCCACACTTTTCTGTGCATCAGAAAGAGAATTTCCTAATTCCAAATCGCTCCAACATATCTCTTTTTGAATCACTCCCAAAGGACAAAACAATGAGTACAAATTCCTCACCAAGCCTATATCCTGACTGCATAGTTATGTGCTATATAAGTTGTACTCGTATCTAACTGATGGTTACTTTAATGAAATTTCCAAGGCAAGTAAGATGTTAAAGGAGTTGTTTTAACAGTGTCAATCCACCCCCTTTAGTTTCCATGGCTAAGCAGGGAATTGAACTCAGGTCTCTTGAGTCTGAGTCCATCATTCCATCTGGAAATGTTACTTTTTTGTGTTAAAGCTCCCAGAATTTCCCAATGACTAGGAAACCTGAGGAGTAGTAATCCAGAAATTAAACTTTCCTGAGCTTGGCTTTTGCACTATATTCCTCTGAGATTTCACAGAAGATGTCCCTCTGCACCCTATGAGCCTGGGATATCTAGTGTCTCACCCATGCACACAGACACCGTTAAGAGCTACCTTCCAAGGTTCTCATTTTTTTCCCATTAAAAAAAAAACCCTCATTCTTTTAGACCTTCAGTAATCCTGTCTCTGAATTCCTGCCTCTCTCACAACATTATCTGACTCAAGCGTATGCCCCACTTCATTAAGCCCGTAAGCCAGCGGCTGGATGGTATCGCACTTGTATCCGTTTGCAATTTAAAACAGGCACTTGCTTTAGATCAAAGCTGTGGCAGCAACAGCGGGAAGAGAAATTAGAATCTCATGGCATTTCCGTTCGATTTCATTGCTGCCGCGCATCTCACTCATTACCAAGAGAATGAAATCTGCGCCCATTCAGACTGTCGCTGCCTTTTATCCCATGGCCTCCATGTGATACATTATTGCCACATTTAACACCAATTGGTCATGGCCCTTCTTTTCCAAATTGGACAGTGCTCCAGACGCACAGTATTAAAGCCCCCATCAGAGGGACACAAAGCAACCATGCCACCCCTAACCCCTTTGGGGCTCTTTCCATCCTGCTCTTGTTATTACCAGTTCCATTCCCATGTGCTTTTAAACAAAATAACAGAACTGCTCTCCCCCTGACTGAATTTTCATGCTGGATTGACAGCCCCAGAGACGACTGCTTGCTCTGTCTTTCCCTTTATTCTTTTTTATCTGCACAAATACAGCCCACGCTGCTGTCAGCCTGCTTTTGCTGCTTCGTCTTGCCCCTGACCTGCAGGAATCCCCTTTGGCCAGAGGCAATCTCCTCTGTCAATTCCACACTGACACCCATTTAGTCCAGCATCTTCCAGGTAGCCCCATGCTGTAAGGCAAGAGTGCACCAGTTTTACTGGGACACCTCCTATCATTAGACAGAGATCTGCAGGCAGATGATTTGGAGTATCATTACAGAGCAGCAAACTGCAAGTTATTCCATGTATTATGATTGTGTTTTCACTGCCAGGGAGAGAGAAGGGGTATTGTGGGCTTTTCAGGTACTGAAATAACATGAATAGTTTAAGCCCTGAGTGGAGTGGGCAGGACAAGGGTAGCATTTGCTTTGCCACTCAGGCAGCTAAACGTCTTCAACTGGACCTATTTCTGACACCACTGTCTTCCCTCTAGCAGCAAAATGTCTGCTTTGCCCTTTTATTAGAGCACATAAGACTCACAACAGAGCATTTCCATGTGCCTTCACCTCTCAGCAGGAGAGCTCCTGTTCAGGGTGCCCACCAGCCAGATATGCCTCCCCTCTAAAGTACTATGGCCTAAATCCTATTGGGCTGGCAAAGCTTAAAACAGAATCATAGAATAATGGAGTTGGAAGGGGCCTACATAGGCATTGAATCCAACTCCCTGCTCAATGCAGGAATCTAAGTCAAAGTTTAACAGATGGTTGTCTAATTTTCTCTTCCAACGTTAGACCACTCACCACCTTCCAAGGTAATTGGTTCCATTGTTGTACTGCTCCAACAGTTAGGAAGCTTTTCCTGATAGTCAACTGAAATCTAGCTTCCTGCGACTTGAGCATGTTATTACATGTCCTGTACTCTGGAATAACTGAGAACAGATCCAAGCTCTACTCCCTATGACAATCTTTCAAATATCTGAAGAATGCTATCAAATCTCCCCTCAGTCTTCTTTTCTCAAGGCTAAACATGCCAAGTTCTTTCTGTCTTTCCTTATAGGGGTTGGTTTCCAGCCCCCTGATCATCTCTGGCCCTCCTCTGAACATGTTCCAGTTTGTTTGTATCCTTCTTAAATTATGGCATCCTGAAGTGGACATACTGCTCAAAATGAGACCTAAACAATGTTGAATAGAGGCATAACTGGTGTGCATTATGATTTTGGCTGGCTTTGCACCTCAGTGAATGACAGATGCCCAGAAAATAATGGAAAATGCTTAGTATTTCACCATAGGATTATTGCATATTATTATAAGTTGCAAGAAGCAGAGTATGCCACCCCATTGTCCAATTTTTGTTTTCATTTCCAGATTCTATAGCTACTGAACGTGTCCAGTCCTCCTGGAGCTTAGCAGCTGGAAATACAAGTAGGGGAGGGGTGGGGCTATGCTGTTATCTCCAATAACTGTGCAATCATAAGGCTCTGTAACTGTAGCACTTTAAAAACAAAGTCCAGCCAAGTCAAGTAGAGGGTTCTTCCTGAGTCACTTAGTGACTTCTACTAAGCTTCCCTTGAAGAAAAGGTCCCACTGGTATAATAATACCATGTGCTCCCATATGACTGTTGTGCAAATAGTGATCTCCATGAAGAAAACCTGTCCTCTGCTTGCATATTATTATCTTATATTATTTTGCTGGCAGGACTTCCCACTCAGTGGAAGCTCAATAAGGTACTGGTCTCACAGGTCAACTTGGTTATTTAGCTGGTCAGATTTAACTTCAAAGCTCTTGAAATTTAGCTGTATGATTATGTTACCTTCAGAAAAACTGCAACATGCCCTTCTTTGACTGACTTGAAGTTTTTGCCCATCTTTTCAGTGCCACCTCCCCCCCCCCACCTCCACAAAACAAATAGGAAACAAGGTAATAAATTTTCCAGATTAAAACAGTTCTACTCAGAGGATTTGCTCATACATTTTTCCAGTGTGTGAAGGGAAACAAGGCTACACCAAGTAGTTTCAATCTTGACAATACCCAGCTGACCAGCATGGGTTCCTTACATCCATGTAGACATTTTCTATCTCCTCCAGGTACAAAGCTGATTGAAAACTTTGTATGTAACTTAATTTACTTCCATCTCTGCAAATAGTCACAGACTTTGGAAGCAACTACTTGCAGATACACAGCTACTTGCAATTTGTCCTGTAGCAATGGGATAATTACATTACTTTCAATTGTAACTTCAGAAAGAATAACCACTCCTTTTCAGTGTAAGCCTGAATTAGTAACTAGCTAATTTTGTGCCTGTGGAAAGAAGATGAATCGGAATGCCCAAAGGTTAATGCATAAATAAAATAGTGGCAAAATTTATTTTAGTCCTGAGAAAATTAATACAAGTTGTTTACCAGTGGTGGCTTCAGGAATCTCAACCAGTTCTATTTCAAACTTTTTCTGATGCTATAAAGCAGTCACAATTCTCAAAAAGAGCAGAGAGCCTGGAGAGCAAGCAACACAGAAACATGAACATACACGATACCACAACAATTCGCAACACTTGGTTCACTTTGAGTTTGTAAGCACTATTAAATTGTTTCATGCCTGGATAAGCTCACATTGCTTATAGAGGAATGGTTAGCCCCTGCCCTTTCTGTCATCATTTTCAACATGTGTAAAGCAATAAGCCTGCAGAAATGGCAGGGAGACAAGATCACACAGTTTGAGTGCCAGTCTACTGTGCCATGCTGTGCTCTGCTGTGGGTGTTGAAATGATGGTGAGGTGGACAGAAGGTATTGCTCCACAAACTAGGGGCTCATAATATTTAGATTGTTTGAAATCTAACCATAAGTAATGATACAGTTACATTTGAGAAACAGGAAATTAGACCTACTTTTCAAATACTGTAACTGAAGCAATGACTAACATATATTTGTGGCTTAAGACCTAGCTATAACTAATTAGTTTTAAAATACAGTTTTCTAAGCTCTGCCTCTGAGCAGTCAGGTTCTATGTAGAATTGCTAAGAGGTGTGGCTAGTCTATGTATACAGTGTCAGGGGTGTGTGGCTACTCTGTGTGGACCTACCCTGCCTTGGCAAGCATGAATAAAACTTCTGGATGTTTAACGTCCCTACAGTGCACTAATCATTTTGACCCTGCCCTGTTCACCATTGATGGAATCACTGATGATTCCTCCTAAACCATAAGGCAAAATATATTTGAAGTCATTTTAAAACATACTGTAATTTAAGATTTGGGCTACAATCCTTTATGTTCTTACATGGAAGTAAATACTCAGTGGGATACACATCCCCCCCCCCCCAGCAAGCTGGGTACTCAATTGGAAGGTACCTTGGAAGGATGGAAGGCTGTCAACCTTGAGCTGGCTACCTGAGCCTGTCGGGATCAAACTCAGGCCACGAGTAGAGACTTAACTGCAGTATAGCAGTTTAACCACTGCACCACAAGGTTCCTGAAAACCAGGGTTACTTACGCTGCATGTCCAAGCCC
Organism: Intellagama lesueurii; assembly: GCA_037013535.1. Classification (NCBI taxonomy): domain Eukaryota; kingdom Metazoa; phylum Chordata; class Lepidosauria; order Squamata; family Agamidae; genus Intellagama; species Intellagama lesueurii. The sequence goes on along the minus strand of JBAJHW010000003.1, from coordinate 46,990,516 downwards.
ACAGCCAACTGAATTAAAGACATTTACAGCCCATACAGCCTCAAATGGCATGACTTGGTCAGTCCATTTCCTTGTTCTTGAGATGCCTTGTTTCTTCACCTATCACACTGGCACTACTTTTGCCAGTGGGCTTGAGGTCGGCTGGTGCCAGTGCTCTCAGTTCTTCATCAGGAGCTGTCTTCTTTTCCACATCCATTTTTTCCCTTGAAATGAATTTGGCTTTGAAGCGTAACACAAGGAAAATAACCACCAGGATAAGGAACAGAACTGGAGGGTAGAATAAGATGAAGTGGTATAGCGATTGAGAAGAACAGATCTGGGTGGAATTGGTGGGTGCTGCAACAAACAAGCAAATTTAGTTATTTTTTTCCTCATCTTCCATTATAAGTTTACAAACAAAGGTGAAGTACGGTTTAAAAAACGATTTACACAATCCCCATTCCAAGCCATTCCAACAAAGGAACAGAGCAGACTTCTGAGTGAAGTCGCTGAAGATGTGCATTGTGATTAAGAAAGGCTAACTCTGAAATAAATGTGTTAGTCTTTAAAGTGGCACAATGCTTTTGTTTTTATGTTGTTTCCATTTTTGCATAAGAGGTGGTCCATACTGTTAGTGCAAATATAGCCCCTCCTTGGGATATATCTGCACTGCACTTTTGCTCTTTTTAAAAACCATCTACCATTATTTACCAACCATGTTCTAGTACTATGTTCATAGGTGATAATCAATGCAAATAGGCATAAACCAGAAACAGAAACTTGTTAATACTCAAAAACTTTTCAGTGTCCCAAGGTGTGAACTACCATAAATGAGCCAATTTATGTAACAAATCATAAAGTCATGGTATACCAGTGAAAGTGTTTGGTTGGAAATGGAAATCATTAACAGATTTTATACTGTGAAACGTAAGACTCAACGGAGATAGGGAGTGGCCCTTTATTTACTTACTGTTCATCTTATTATGTCTCTCTTTATCACCCGTGGATGCTGCCTGAAAGTGGGTCACACCCACACTACTTAGATCTTGAACTCATTCATGCTACTCTGTTCATTTGACATGTCTAGTAATGCTATCTTGTTTTTGTAAATTTTTCCTTAGCCCCTAAAGGCTTGCTTTATTGGGACTGAAATGAGAATTTAGGTCTATTACCTTTCAATTTATGAAGTTTAGTTATACAGATGAGTCATGGATGCAGCTTGACTGAAGGATGTAATCAAACTATTTTGGAGGTCCAATTGTGAAAAATCACCTTGTAGCAATACTTCAATCACCAAGGTATAATAACAAGGTCAATGTCATGTAGAAATAAGAGTTTTGTAGCACTTTAAAGATTAACCAACTTGGGCATAAATATTTGTAGACCAGAGCTCAATTCATCAGATGGAAATGTATGCCAAATAAAAGCCCTTAAGGACCCACAAAATTCCTTGCTTTCTTTTGCTACAAAGACTACCATGTCTCTTCTCTTCCCTTTTTAAAATGCTAGATTTGATGGCTATCATTTATGCTGGTTCATTGGAGGCTGGTTGTGTCCTTAGTAACTAATTAACATGGCTGCTCCAAGACTAACATGGTTTCGCCCTGAAAAGTTTTGCCACGTGAAAATTATGTGTGGAACATCTTTTGAGTTTTTAAAGAATTCCCCTAAGCCTTAGAATCTATGTTGTAATACTATAAACCCCTCCAAGAGAGAAAACGTTCTTTGAACAACCAGCTTGCCTGAGTCATGTAATTTTATGGGAAAGGGCAGGTTCCAGACAATGTTTGCAACCCCTCTTCTTCTCCTCACTCTCTCTCTCTCTCTCTGTGTCTCTTTTTTGTTTCCACAGAAAATCTATTGGGAGAGGGAAAATAGCTGCACGATTATTTGTAAAAGGAATCAGTAGGATCTGAGTTCTCCATCTGGACCTTTTGATTCTTCTGGAAATAAAGCAAATTAATCCAGCTTTGTGGCATGCGGTGTGGGAAAAGGGAGCTCAAGTAAGCTCTGGCATAAAATCTGATACTGCACTATATCTGTTTTACAAGAGCCTGCACTTTTGCTAGTGCTCTTTTATGGTGTCCTGTATTGTTGTCCAGTGGTCACAATTAGATGCAGGGCTGGAAAGTTCCAACGTCAAGAGTGACAAACACACAAAATCAGAGTATTATTACCTGAGGGAAGTACCACAAGGCTGCTGAATCCTGATTGACTCGAAGCATAATGAACCTGATTGGCACTACAGTTGGCTGCCTGCCATTCTTCCACCTGGCAGTAGAACAGTCCAGCATCCAGCATCTCCACATTCTGCAGTGTCAAGCGAAAGTCACCCACAGAAGGGTGGTGGAGGTGCAACCTTCTTAACAGCTTCTTATTCCCACCATACTCAATGACACCGTTGCCCTTCATTTTCACCAGTGTTTCTGTATGTTCTGAAACTTTAAACCAGCTGATTGAGAAGCGGGAGGTGGCCTGTACTGAGCTCTGCAGAATGCATTTCAGGGTCACATCCTCATTTTCAGTGGCAATGATGCTGTGGTTCGTTTTTTCAATGTGTGGCTTGTTTTCTGGTGACAGACAAGAAAACGCTATATTGAAGATTTCTCACTTGAGGGTGTTTTTGCAGAACTAACGAGCAAGCCATCCTCATTGGTGTTTACTAGCACCAGGTATTTCCTTCCTTATAATATCTAGGCAATAACTGGGAGGGAATTGTACCCCAAAACGTTTGCTTAAGATAGCCACCTGGGGTTTACTCATGAGTAAGTCTGCCTTTGCACAGATCTTGCAAAATTACTTTAAAAAATTAATTGTGGCCCAATTCCTCCTCCTTAATAGTTAGCTGGAGTTATAGTTATATTTTTAAAAAAGTAACCTTTTACATTCCCATTAATTAAAAAAATTACTTTAAAAGTTACTTTTCAGTTACTTAAAAATATATACACCTGAGTGCTATAGGACTCTGATCTGCAATGAAAAACATACTTTTCCTATGCACTTCGTAAGTGCCTGAACACCCACAGCAGAGAACGAGGCAGTGGAATGAGCCACTGAGTGTGAGCCAGTCCTTGAACCATTTAACATCTCTGCTCTTCCATTTTGTGAGGTCACTGTTGTAACTATAAAGGTAACTCAAAAAATAACAGTTATACCACAAAAGTAGTGAAGTTATCCTCTTACAAGCAAAATGAAATGTAGTTATGCCTTTGTTAGTGGAAAAAATAACTGATTATACAGTATTAGTAACTAGTTACTCCCAATCTGTGCTTATGCACAGGCTTCAGAGTAGGGGCTGGGAACATCAGGTTAAGTTGCTTGGGTGAATCTACTCATCATAACCCCTTGTTTGAAGCAATATGAGAATATGTCTACTTAAAAGTAGACCTACTCGCAAACAAACATTCCAGTGTGCTGATTGTCTCTTGAATATAGACAGCCTGGGGCATGAGAGGCTAATATAAAGTTGATGCAAAGAATAAAAAAATTAAAAATGGCAAAGCAATTTTTATATAGAAAAAAAATCCCCTCTCCTCTATGGGAAAAAACTGCACAGTAGTTTTGAAAGCCTGTCCCACGTGCAAAGTTATCCACACACATCACACACATAGAATGGTTAGAGGTCTGGTTTCGATGGAATATATTCTTCTCCAACATGATTATCCACACTATTTTAGGAATGACAAGGGATTGGACTAGCCACTAAACTATTCCTGGCATTGTTTCAGAGAATTACTTCTTAAAAGGTCCTGCCAGTTTAGAACTATCCATTGCTATTCAGTGGCATTATTCTAATCAGGGCATAAACACAGTGGTGAAGTAACTTTTATCATGAAGTACATTCCCATAGTTTCAATGGGATTAAATTCCAAATGTCTGTGTCCAGAACCACAACTTTAATTATCCTTTGATTGCAATCTTGTTCTCAAAATTCAGCCTAATGGAGAACAGCTATTAAAGAAATGGTATGCAGTGCATCAGAATGCTGCAGTCTATCTTCAGCCCTTAACAGGTAAGCTCCAAGACAGCCAGCAATTCTGTTCTAGCGGATACTATAATAAGCCATAAAAGGCAAAGAGCCAATTTCCTCTCTTCTGTGCCCCTGGTTTTATTTTATTTTGTTCTCTTCTTTTATTTCCAGCCTCATATTCAGCATTCCTGAACTTGCTCAGGCAATCTGCTGCATTGATGGCGGTAGTTTTTCTCTCTCTTTCCTGTTAAATATAGATTTCTTCTTGTTGTTTTTCTACCAAACTTGAGCATGGCTTCTTGTGAACTTTGTCTACCTCTTAGTTCTTTGTGGCCTCCTTTTGATTCCATTTGTACAGGTGTGGGGGCAATGAGTTCACCACAAAAATGCCCAGCAGCATGGATGGAATCCTTTATATCTCATGCTGAATTTGAACAAACTGTGAGGTGAAATATATATTCTGCTTGAATTCTGAAATTTGCATTTAAGAATACGTAGTAATAATCATGTGCTGTCAAGTCAATTCTGACTTAGACAAAAACTCTTGCCGGTTTTTCCAGGTCTAGAATACTCAGAAGTGGTTCACTGGGGCCTTCTTCTAGGGCACCTTGGGACTGTGCAGCTTGCCCATGGCCACACAGGCTGTCTCTACTTCCAGGAGACAGACACAGTGGGGAATCAAACTCCCAACTTCAGCCAAATACCTAAACCACTAAGTAATATGAATTAAGTATAAGTATATGCTGCAGTCTCCTCTTAGCAGATCAGTGTTAGGGTGATACTTTGGATCCTAAGTGCTACTGAAATGCAGCTGAGAGGGCTCTCCGTTAGAACAGAACAGTGGCCATATGGTATGCATTTATCTATTAATACCAATACTAATACTAACAAAAACAAAACAATGTGTGCCTTGTCTAGCTTTCAGTCTGAGATCCACAGCTCCAAGAACATGAAACGTAGATAAGTGAAATGTAGCATGCATGCTAGATGCGTGCTGGGGATGTTGTTTGGTTTAAAAAAACATGAATTGATTCTAATTTAATTTTGATTTAGACATATTTTCAACATCTCTGTATTCGAAGGCTGCAATACTACCTCCAGTCTTTAGATGGCAGACATTCCTAAACAATACATAGGTTCACAGTCACTACAGTTTGAAGCCAGGAGTGAGCAGTATGCCTCTTTCATAAGACTGATGTGGGAAAATATCTCCCTCAGATGTCTAGAGGGATGCACTATGGCAAAGGCCATGGTTATGGTTGCCAATGGACCTGGCTTCTTTCAGACAACCACACTGACACCTACTTGGTTGCTTTTTCTGATAGTGTGTCAAAAAGGGAGGCAGGCAGTTGCGACCTATGCAAATTTTATCCTTCTCTCCATATGTGTATAAAATTGCCAAACTCTGTTATTTACACTAGCGTAAGTGCAATGGCAAAAATCACATTGGCTAATTGCAATTGTATTGTTCACCATGTGCAAAGTCACATGGCAGAATACAAGCAGCAACTAAATGATGAGCCTCAATTCACCATTGCAATTTACACTATTATACTTATACTGGTGTAGATAACCAATACGATGTAGGCCAATATATATACGTGTGTGTGTGTGTTTGTGTGTGTGTGTGTGTGTGTGTGTGTGTGTGTGTGTGTGTGAGAGAGAGAGAGAGAGAGAGAGAGAGAGACCGAGGAGTATATACATATAAACACACATGCAGTTGTATGACAGCCAGTGAGGTATAGTGGATAAAATGACAAACTAAGATTCAGAGTTCAGATTAGAGATGTGTATTCAGATTCATAAATATTCAGAATTCATTGAATAATACCATATTTGGATAGTTACGAATATATTCAAATCCATTTTTATAGTTCTGTATATAATAATAACAACGTATAATATTCAGCATCTCATTTATTCCTATACATTAGAAAGCAAAAGGCTAAGTTTCCGTTTGCTAAGAGGAAAAAATGAAAGTGAAACCTTTTTTGTGGAGTGCTCTCTTGAGAAAGGAAACTTAAAGACATTCTGGCACCAAAGGCAGTGGGTGGAGAGAACAAAGTGTCTCCTGATTGGGGTTGCTATTGGTTTCCCCAAGGGCGGGATCTGGGGTGAGAGTAGACCTGTAGATGATGTCTGACACTGAAATCACCCTTCCCCTCCAGCTGCACTTTTCCCACCAGTTGCCAGAACTAATAGTGATGACAGGTTATGAACATGTAGTCAAAAATTGGAGCTCCCAAGAAGTCAATAATCTGGAAGCATTTTCAGCCATGTGTAACACATGCTCACATGGTTGAGTACATGCACTGCAAGAAGGTGCTCAAGCATGGCCAAAACGTGGACCATCTCTTCAATAGGAGCATGCTCAGTCATCTGAAAACACAACTCAGGGCATTGCTGCTGGCAAATGAAGTAGGTACTGTGGAGGTAAGTGGCTTCCTTATTGTGAAGTGTAATAGTCATCAGAGGACAGAGATTGAGCCACCGGCCTGGGGAAGCAGGGACATAGATGGGCAAATATCAAGAGGTGGGAGGCAGCAAATGCCAGACTCACGTCACAAGAATACATTCCAGGCTTGGAGGGGAAAGATCTGCAAATGTAAAAATGCCAGGATTACTTGTCCTCAATGACCAGCCATTCTTTCTGGTGGAGAACACTGGTTTCCGTAGGCTTGTGGCAGAACTAGCACCTCAAGCATGGCAGGGGCTTGTCCTCCGAGACACAACCCCAGAGGAAGGACATGGCAGAGGCAGAGAAGCAAATGCAGGAGCTTTGCAAGCCAAAAGAGATCAAAACCTCATCTCACTGGGCTAAGAAGTCTGTTTTAGGGAGGTCTGGCCAAGGTGGCAATGGGAATGCTCTCTTGCCTACCAACTAGAGTGCCCACTGAGAAAGTGTTCTCTTTGGCAGGGGGACATTGTCAGTCTATGACACTCATGCTTATAACCTGGGTCTGTAGAAAAACATTTCCTTAAGGTCAAGGTTACCATTTCTGGACTTCCCTTAAGTCCTCTTTAAGTAAGAGAGACACAGATGGGCAAATCTATGCTCCAGTACTGGGTATGCCATGCTTCAGTCAGCTGATCCCTCCTTCTGCCTCTTTCATTCCTACCAACTGCTACTACAAGATTGTGGTCACTCACTCAACTGTGCTGCTCCCCATGCTGTTGGCACAATTCCCACCCACCGCAGGCTATCTGCTGCTCCCATCTGCCTGCCAGTGCTGCCCATAGTACTCACTCACTCCCCAGTGCAACCAGTCCTCTGCTATCTGGAAATTCTGAATTCTTAAAATTCCAAATTTTGAATTCAAAGGGCTGCAATTCTGAATTTTGAATCTGATTTTTGGTGCTAGTGCACATCCCTAGTTCAAAACCTTGCTTGGCCATGGAAGCCCATTTGGAAGAGTCTTCAATTCTGGACAGTTTTATGTTCAAGAGCCACCTATTAATTGAGCTTGGAAAGCTTCCTTTGTTGGATTACAGCTCTCAGAATACAGAGATTGTAGGGGGGGGGGGAGATTATTTTTTTCTAGTCCAAAAAAAGTAGCTTTCCCAAGATTTGACTATCTAGCCACATAAATAAACTGGTTACCTGAAGGCTTGAAATAGAGCATGGTTTTTCCAGATTCTGTTTTTCCAAGTTTGTACCAGCTGCCATCCATTGACCACATCCATTCGTCAACCACACAGTAATATTGGCCCTGGATATCATAATCTGGAGACAGAATAAGCAGTCGGTAGAGATGACTGGAGACCTTCGCACTGTGAAATCTTGATTTCTGATTCGGAAGACTGAATGCTTCTCCATATTCCAATATATTACTATAATTGGTCTTTAAAATAATCAGTGGAGCTGAATCTACAGCGGACAATGGCAGAAAATACCAAGTGACACTCAGCTGAGAATTCCCTTTTGTCAGCGCTGAGATTTTGCAATCAATAGTTGCATCTTCCTTGTTAGAGATTTCCAAAAGCTTTGCATCTGTGCGGACTTCCAGCTTGCTTTCTACATGAAGAAATAAAGAGATTAGTAGTGAGTATTGTTGGTGCCACAATTAGGGGCAGCTCACAAGTTCAGTGAGAGGGGGAACCCCTCTCTTCCCCTCCCCAATTTGAGAGCACCCCCTGCATTCCAGTCACAGGCTGCCTATGTTCATTGAAAGATTGTTTTTAAGGAGGCATTAGAGAATTAAAAAGACAAGTAGAAATAGGAAACGTTTGGTAAACAGATTTCTGTGTTCAAGGAACATGTCAGAATTGCAAATCTGAACAATTTGGTGGTAACTGAATATTTAATGCAGGAAGCGTTGCAATGCTTTTATTATTCTGCTGCCTACTGTTGATCATGCAGGCTCCCCATGTAATCCAGAACCCTTCATTATCAGGTTCTAAATCACACATAGAATCTACGTGCCTCCTGCAGACACCCTGCTTTTTACCTTATGTTCACATGCATGGATAGCGCCAATGTAATTCTAGTCAAGTGGAGCTGGGATAACATTTGGGGAAAAAAGTATTAAAAAGGCCTGGGAGTTTGTGCTACAGACAGACTTAAATTACTGCTGTTTGTAATATTTTTAAAGAGAGAATATCTATTTATCTTTTATTCCTGAATCTCCATCTTAAATATATTATAGATTGTTGCTGCAAAAATGCTGGAAAATACAGCAGTTCCTCACCTTGCTTTCTCATGAAATTTGAAAGCTTGCGCAGTATGTTTTCAAGTGGTCCTCAAACATATGTCTCTGAAATCCTGTGGTTTAGTGCAGTAAATTGCACTAGAGTAGGCCCATGGAATCTGTGGGGATTTCTCAAATTAACACATCATAAATTCCATTGATTCCAATGGGCCTACTCTAGTGATTTATTTTAATGTAGTAAGTTGCAACTACAGTGGTACCTCGGTTTATGAATTTAACAATTAATTTGGTTAACATAATTTTCGGTTTACGAACGAAAATCCATTGAAAATAATGCCTCGGTTTACGAATTTTTTCCGCAATACGAAGCAAGTTTGCATTGTGCTTGGGAGATTTATAGCGCCGCCCCCATGCATGCATTCCTATGGGAAACCGTGTTTCAGTTTGTGAATTTTTCGCATTATGAAATGTCCTGGAGAACGGATTAAATTCGTAAACCGAGGTACCACTGTAGAGTAGGCCCATTGGAATAAATGGAATTTATGGATGACTTGACTAACCAAATCTCCACAGATTCTGTGGACCTCCTCTAGTGCAATTTATTACACTAAGCAACAGGTTTCAACCACTTTTTTTAGATGTGTTTTCTGCCTTCTCCTGTTTTCTTGGACTGCTTCCACAAGGATAAATATGGATTGTATTTCTGCCGTAGATAAAGACTGATGTATCATCCTAAATCAGGATGGAGAGCATTTCCTCCCATGCCCTGCATGCCTCAGTCAAAAGCAAAGCTTGAAATAACTAACAACAAAATAAACAGAACAAAATGAAGACATGATAAAAAAATAAAATAATACATACATTCAAACAAATATAATAACCAGCAAGATAAATTAAAACAGATGGCAGTGAAGGTGGTAAAAGGATGATGAAAAGGATGGCAAAAAGAATGATAAAATGGAGGCCGAGATCTCAGTAACCTAATGATCAGGGAAAGCCTGGCGGAAGAGCCAAGTCTTCAATGCTCGTTTGAACCCATCCAGCGAGGGTGCCAGGCGGATCTCAATAGGCAGGTTGTTCCACAGGTGGGGGGCGACCACTGAGAAGGCCCGGTTTCTTGTTCTTTCCCCCTGGGTCTCCTTCGGGGTCAAGGCCCTCAACCACCCTACCTGTGAAGAATGGGTTTTACGGACAGATCTGGCTGGGAGCAGGCATTCTGATAGATACCGAGGTCCTAAACTGTTTAGGGCTTTAAATGTTATCATCATAACCTTGAAGTTGATGCAGAAACAAACCAGTAGCCAATGAAGGGCGGCCAGAGTGGGGGATATGTGCTGGAATTTCTTCACCCCAGTTATTAATCTGGCCGCCGAATTTTGGACCAGTTGAAGTCTCTGCATCAACCTCAAGGGTAGCCCCATGTAGAGAGCACTACAGTAGTCTATTCTTGAGATTATGAGTGCATGAATCAGTGTCGTGAGTGCCCGCACGTCTAGATATGGACGCAGCTGGGCAATCCTCTGAAGATGGAAATGAGCTGCCTAAACCACAGATGTCACCTGGGTTTCCATGGTGAGATCCGGGTCAAGGCAGATACCCAAGCTGCGAACCTCATTCTTCATGGGAAGAGTCACTCCACCAAAGGAGAGGGAGTTTCCCAACCCACTGACACCAGGGCCGCCCACGCACAAGATTTCCATCTTGTCCAGATTCAACCTCAGTTCATTTGCCCTCATCCATCCCAGGATGGACCCCAAGCAGCGTTCAAGGGTCGGAACAGCATCCACTGCAGTTGGAAAAAAGGAGAGGTAGAGCTGGGTGTCATCAGTGTACTGATGGCACCAGGCCCCACAACTCCAGATGACTTCACCCAGCGGCCTCATATAGATATTAAATAGCATTGGTAAGATGATCGACCCCTGCGGAACCCCACAATTGAGGATCCATGGGGTGGAAGTCATCTCGCTAAGCTGCACTCTCTGGGGATGGTCCTCCAAGAAGGAACGGAGCCATGCCAAAGTGAGGCCACCGATCCCCAACTCAGAGAGCCGCCCCATGAGGATACCATGGTCGACGGTATCAAAGGCCGCTGAGATATCGAGGAGGACCAACAAGGACATATTGCCCCTATTGGCCTCCATCAAGCCCAACTGGAATGGATCAAGGGCATTGTTTCCTCCAGGAGTGCCTGGAGCTGATCAGCCACCACCCTCTTGACCACTTTACTCAAGAAAGAAACATTGGCGATGGGCCCATAATTCCCCAATTTCGTCCGCTGCCAAATTAGGTTTCTTTTGAATGGGCCTAATGAGTGTCTTCTTGAGGGCAGGGAAAACCATGCCCTCCTGGAGATACCCATTAATTATTGCAGTGGCTCATTCTGTTGTTACCAGCTTGGCTGCTTTGATGAGCCAGGCTGGACAAGGGTCTAAAGAGGAGGTGGTGGCACGACAGCCCGCAAGCACCCTGTCCACCTCATTGGACGCCACAGGTTGAAAGCAAGTTAACTTCACCGGACAAGACGATGCACTGGACATCTCAGCTCGATCTACTGTCTGTAAAAAGGGATCAAGGTCCCGGTGGATGGCCTCCACTTTAGATTTTAAAAATGCCGCAAATTGGTCACAGGAAATACTAGAGGGAGGCCTATCACTTTGGCCAACTTAGGATAGATCGCGTACTATACGGAAAAGTTCCATCTGCTGGTTGTGAGTTTTGCTTATCCGGTCAGCGAAGAATGCTCTTCTAGCAACCTTTACCTTAGCTAGGTAAAAGTTAGACACGATCCTGGCGGCTTTTAGATTAATTTCTGTCAGGGTCCTTCTCCAAATGCACTCTAGCCTTCTCTGATTATGCTTCATGGCCCTCAGCTGCTGGTTAAACCAGGGAGCTGGTCGGGCTCAGCGGCGGAGAGGGCGTTTAGGTGTGATCGTGTCGACCGCCCTGGTGGTGGCGGTATACCAGCCATCCACCAGAGCATTGACAGGAGCACCAACCAAGTCAGCCAGAATCCGCCGCATGATATCTTGGAATCCATCAGGATCCAGTAACCTGTGGGGGCGGACCATCTTAATGGGTCCAAGCTCCCTGCGGGAGGGAAGTGCCACTGAGAGGCTGCATTTAATTAGGTGGTGATCCGACCATGACAAGGGGGCCAGTATCAAGTCGGCCACCATCGGAGCACACTCTCTCTGCTCGGCAGCAAAGACCAGATCCAGCATGTCTTTTATACATTCTTGGGACCAATCACAAAATACATTACTTCATTTCACACTTACATAAGGTTACATCATTTTCTCCAGCTGTACAACATCAAGTCTTAAACCTTGGTACCCACTTGAATCCACTTAGTACATGACTCAGGTAAAAACAGCCATTTTACTTTCTACTGTACAACATTTATATTTAATACATTTTCAGATCAAAATCTCAACAGTTCCAGCGGTTCAGCTCCCCACCCCTACAGTACCGTGGCTTCCATGCCCCATCTCCTTTGGGTGTTGCCTCTGAGTGGGCACCTGCTGGAGGGGGCAGGGTGCTGAACCACAGAACATCTGTTCAGCCACCCGCCGAACTGGCACAAACTACCACACTGTGCAGTTCATGCCCATCTCTAGTTACATGAATACCTTAGTGCTACTGATAGGATTCCCAGACTCTGGCCAAGACCTGTCAGGAACTACATTACAGGAGAGGACATGTTCAAAAGACAAGAGCAGAGTTACAGATGCAGTTCTTTGGGCATCTTCAAGACTTTGGGGAGAGAGTGCAAGGTTCCCCATCTTTAAGAGAGTGTGAGTAAGCATAGAGAAAAGGCCTATATGACGAACAGAATAATTTGTAACCACAATTGAAAAGCCTATTTATTCAAATTCATATCCTGTCACATTGAGTAGTTTATTTTCAAGTAAACGTGTGATTTTGATTACAGCCCTAACATTGTTTATATGCAAAGAAGTGATACATTCATTTTTTATGTTCCTTGCTCCCTTCTTTCTAAGATGGCCTAATTTGTTCACATTTTCCAACAGGCAGGACTGAAATCTGCCTCCAGCGGTAGGCACCAAAAGGGAATAGGTCTTTAGCAGGCTTTTCATATGCAGTCTACCAGAGATAAAGTTACTTTTTGAGATTACAAGTCTGAAAATTCACCAGGACATTCTGACAGTTGTGATGCAAGAAAGAAACTTTTTATCATCTCCAGAATCTGCCAGTTACTGGGAAAGCTAGTTGACCTGCAATTAGCTGCTGCAGCAGAAGAGGAAGAAGGATAGGCCACCTGTTGTCCTGAAAAATAACCCTAAATCCTATGCCTGAGTTTGTTGACTCATTTTGCTTCGAGTCTTGGTGTTATCAGGTTAGCAAGATGTGGAAAGAAGAGGTGTAGATGTGGGGTGAATCTTCTAGTCCAGGCACAGGGAACTGGCATTTGGACCACAGTCTGGTGTATCTCCACACCTGCCCTATATCGTCAGTACAAATGCAAAACTATCAATTCTTGGATAATAATACAGAGGGATAAAACATCACAGTATGAGGATGGCCACATATCCTCTTCTGTCTTTCTCTGACCTTTTCCCGTGTGCTAATGTGCCTTCTTCTCCTTCTTCACATGTTCTGACTTTCATTTATGCCCACAATTCCTACTAAACTGTTTAGGAGACATTATTGCCCATCCGAAAGTAATCAAAGAGCACATAGAAAGAAAATGGCATTTGACTTCTAATTTTTACATCAAGTAGATACAGCAGGTTTCTGGCTTTTCCAGGTTGCTACATCGGTGAACCCCAGAGAAGAAGAGTTATTGTGTAGTACGGGGCACTGATGGTTATGAAAAGGACTGCAGCCACTGCCAGCGTCTCTCAAGGAAGTACCAAAACATGACCTAAATGTCCCCCTTCTTTTACTATCAAGTGTTCTGGAAGCACACAGAGAGACTGCAGAGAAATGGCTGTAATGATATCTATTTGAGGAGATTCTGCTCATTTTTCCTGCCAGGATTCTCATTAGATGTCAGAGCAGTATACTTGATTTCCATCCGAAAAAGTCCATTACAAAAGTTGTGACAGTCTTCCCAACACTAATCTCTCTAAAGAAATCCAAGTTATTGCTTTTAAGTTTTCTGTCACCCACAGTGGCCTTGCTAAAGAGGGATGACATGAAAGGAGAAATCAAAACCCACTTCAATTTAATTAACTGAGCACAATCTCCACATTTCCTCTCTTGCTTTCAACCAGACTGCTGACAGGGCAGTCTTGTCTCTCTGTGGTAGCAACTGAAGTATGCAAAAGAAGAAGCCAGCAGCTGCTTCAAATTATATGCACAGACAGCCAATGTGCATCTCTGCAAAAGCCATTGTCTATCCACAGTTGGTGCAAACCTCCCGGTATGAGTCATTTTAAAAATATTTGGAATATTTTTCTTTTCCAGAGAATTGGTCAGATCTATTGTGAGTAGCTCTCAGTTTCTTGCTATCAGATTTGGTTATTGCTTATTCTTGGTAAGTAGAAACACGTGTTTTTCAAAGAAGGTGGTTTGTTTATGCCGTTTTGGAACAACGTGTTGTAGAAGGCCAAGGTAAAATAACCAAAAAGTGAAATACTGAAAAGACTTGAATCAGTTCTTAAAATTCCAGGGAGGAAAAAGTCTTCACCTCATAGACAGAGGACCATAGTACTGATGCAAGGAAAGGGTTTGTGGGAAAAGCATTCCATAGACAGGGTGACACCCCAGAAAAGGCCCTCTCTCCCAAAAAACACCGCTACCTTGCTGAGTTTAGGGTCCTTCAAAGCTTGGAAGTAGACACTTAGAGATAGCATAGTTGCTTGCAACTGGTTGACAATTAGGATGTCAAACTAGATTGCATTTCAAAACTAACATAACATGAATTTGTATTGTTACCAAATTGGCCAGGCTTGTACAACACCCCTGCAGTCTCACTTTCACCGAGGCATTTATGTGCACACCACAGACCACTTTCAGAGGTAAACTTGTCAGGTCAAGGACAAGTATAGATTAAAAACAGTGGCTGTGAAGAAATAGCCTCTGGTCTAAAGTGAGCCAAGCCCACAAGAGGAAATAAGAGGAAAATAACTCTAAACAATCCCTATCAAAATAACATAGAATACATGAATACCTAAGCCAAAGAGTCATCTCACAGGACAGCCCTCCTCCAGAGAGGCCAAATAAATTAGATCACCTTCTTTCGTTTTTGTATTGCAAGGGTTTTCTGGAGTTCTAGAATAGCAAATAACCTAGAATGGTCCACATTTTCATTAAGAGTCTGCCCATCTTCTCCTTCCTGTCCAGTGTCCCTGGACCATCTGATAGAATTAGCCAGGTGGGCAAGATTAATATGTGGGGGCACATTAAGTGGACACATGATTAACAAGGGGACACATGATCACTCAAGTCAGCCTGGCCCAAAACCAGATAAAAAGACCATGATAGTGGCATTAGAGGCTCCAGGGTGAACATGCTTGCTGTTTCCATGTTTCCATTTCTACCTGAACCCTGTTGCTGCTGCTACTGCTGAAGGCCTCCTGCTGATCCCTGCCAGGTCATTTGTGCTAACTTCACTATTTCTGAGCTGAAATCACTTTTTGTGCCCCCTCCCTCCGGAATCCAGGATTTAGCCAGAGAATCCTGCCACCCTATATTGCTTTCCTGAATTCCTGGCTTCTAGCCTAGAACCTCTGTTAGTCTGTTATCTCTTCTGATTCTTGCCCTAGAATTACCTCCCATTGTTCCGGCTGGAGTTCCAAAGTTCCTCAGCTTCAAAGCAGTCTAAGGAGAGGCAATCTTTTGTCATTCCTACTCTATCTTCTGGGGGTATTTTTCCCACACATTCGTGGCTCCTCAATCTACCCCCCCTCTTTCCCTTGTACACGTGTGTGTTCATGCGTGTGTGCGTTTGTGCATATGTTTATGGAAAGATCCTTCCTTCCTTTCCTGTTCTTAACCTTGTAGCACTTTTGCAAATAACCAGCTCAGGTACTGCAGACCTTTGCAGAGCAGCCTGAATCCCTATGCCCTCTCAGCCATGTAAATTTGCTTCTTTTGAGTCTGTATTTCCTCATATTAGTATATACTGTACAGTCTTGTGAAAAAGAAAGCTCACCCTCTTTGAATTCTATGGTTTTACATATCAGGACAAAATAAAAAACATCTGGTCCTAAGCAGGTAAATGAAACCGCAGATGAACAACAACACATGACATATTATACCATGTAATGATTTATTTTACAGAAATAAAGCCAAAATGGAGAATAAAACCATAGAATTCAAAGAGGGTATCCTTTCTTTTTCACATGAGTGTACTTTATTGTTCAATAAAATTCCCCTTGTAAATAGCTCTGTGTGACACACTCAGCCCAACCTGTGTCAAGACACACTAATGTCATTGTTCCAAAATCCCTTACATGTGTGTCTCTAAACATGTGTGAGTTCATACGTGTGCTCCTGATAGCAGTATGCATGTTCAGTATGCATGTCAGAATTGGCCACTAGAAGGATCCACTAGAGAACATTTCCCTGTATTTCCAGCATGCTGGTAAACGCAATGCAATGTCAACATAATAATGAGCAACATAATTATTTGTATAAGGGGCAAGAGCGAGAATGAGAATAATCTGAATGTTGTGGTATGTGCTTCCTTTTCTAGAATAACATTCCAAGGTTGGGTTCTTGCCACCCTAACACTCTTTACCAGTTGGCTAATACAGAAAATGAAGGGAGAAAGTAAAAAATGCTGAATCGTCAAGAGACAGGGTATCAACAAGAAATTAAGAAGACAGAGAGTGAAGATGCTATGATGTTGACTGGCAATGTTTGTGTGTGTGTGTGTTTTATTTATACTGTGCCTGAAAGAGTAATGGACTTTCTTGCACTAAGCTGGAGCCTAAATTAGATGGCCGACAAAGCACTCTTAACTCTGTTGTTTGATGATTCCATGAAAACTCTATTTAAGGTACTAAGAAACCTGTAAGGTATCATATGTGTTGCAGACTTTTTGCTCCACAGGGTATCCTTGATAGGACATGCGCTAAACCAGTGGTGGTGGGGAACGAGTGCAGATATTGATCTTTCATCCATCCAATGTCTTCAAAAGAATATCTGCTTCTCAGTTAAGCTCTCTAACAGATCTTTTATATAAAGATTTTGGAGCTGATATTTTAAACATGGTTGTAAAGCTGGTTTTTGTTCCCTTATTTCTAGACACATTATTCATACCACTCCACTGGTTAAATTCTTCAAATTTCTGTATACATGAATTGTCAGTCAAGGAGCAGTTCTCACAAAATCATTTTTCAGGCTTTAGCAGCAAACTGTTGTGTTTTATATATAAGATGGTGTTCACCTTACAAATCATAATAGGATGCTGAGACCTCTTTGGTCCCTGCAACTTCAGTCTTCACAAAATCAGAAACCACTACTTTCAATTGAATGAAAAATGCTACAAGCAGGTGGCTATATATATATATATATATGCATGAGCAAATAATTCTCTGGAGATAAAATAGGTTACATACCTGTACTGTTTATTCTCTGAGCTGTCATGTGTGAGTCACACATATATGGCTGCCCCCATGCAGAGCCACAGTTCAGAAGATTATAGACTGAGTTTTGGTGGTAGATCCACCACCCCTTCCTCTAGATCTTTTTACCTTTTCTATTTATCTTTATTTTTTGTTTTATAATTGTTATGGAAATTGTTTTTGTAATAATTTTGTGATTTTATCTGTTGTTTTATGTTGTTTGGAAGCCTCCTAGAGTGGTCGCAAGACCAGATAGGTGGGGTATAAATGAAATAAATAAATAAATAAATAAATAAATAGAGTATGTTCAAACTGCTGTCCTTCCGTTCAAAATGTGGGTGACAGTAACAGTCAACTGCACATGCCAAAGCAGGGAGAAAGGGTGAATGATATGAACACACAGATGGCCTTCCCAAGAATTTCAAATCAAGCTCTCCAGTTTTGCCAAGTCTGGTTGGAAAGGGACCCAAAAATTTATTACAGAGGCATTACATTCTTCTCCAATGCAGAAAAGACACTTCTTGTACCTATCTATGAGGGGAATTTTTCCTCTGAAAATAGAAAAGCACTTCAAGAACACCACTGGGATCTTAGGCCCCAAGAGGAATGTGAATCCAAAATTAACAAAATGTAAAATAAATTAAAGGTATAAAGTAACCTCAACACCAATAACTAGTATTAGTCCATTCTCTCTGAGGTTTTGTACTATGTGCAAACTTTGTGGTGGACAAACCAGAACTGAAGGACAGCCGTTCTGCACATGGACAATGAAGAAATGTGGCAGGAGAGACTGGGCCCCCCACAAGATACTCCCTGGTTGTGTAGTCTTCAACATTCCCTCTAATTTTCAGTAGTGCTGGGCAGGGATCTGCCCCTCGCGCATGCCACCCCCCGTGGGATTCCATCATGACCAGAAGCAAAGGGGCTGAAAATGATTGCTGTGGGTGCTCAGAGGAAGAGGAGCCTTGCATGGAGGGGGGCAGAGGTGCGCACGCGCAGGCATGCATCTTAGAGGGAATCTTGGTAGTGTTGACTGAGACAAAGATTTGTCAGACCTTGGAAGTAAATAGTCACAAGCCACCTGTAACCAGTTAATTTGGGGGACAACAAGGTACAACTAGGTTACAATGTAGCCAGAAGTTACAAAGCTACTTTTTGATGTAACGAGTAACAGTTCTAATTACTTTCAAGTAATTAGAGAAAAAAGAATTTAAAGAAAATTTTGGAGGCATTTTCATAATTCTCCCCCCCCCCCCCCCGGTTTTTCAAAATGACAAAGGATGTATTGGAGTTGTGGGGTTTTTTTCGTATTTTGAATTTTTGTATTTTCAAGATGCAGTATAAGGATTGGCCATTAGAGAGGGAGTATTTTCCTGTATTTTTCTAGCTTACTTCATAGGACAACACAACACCTTAACAATATACAGTGCAATGAGTGTGACTGGACTAGCAATAACTGTCAGCTGGCCATCTGAAAGTAATGAGTAATGCAATGATTTCTTCCTTAAAAACAACAGTCTAAGTGCCGTGCCGTGTACCTACTTGGTTTGCTGACATTTATCTCGACGGCATTAGAAGGTATCACTGCAGCTGCCTCCACTGTTGCTGAATCTCTGCCTGGCCCTGAGCTTCTCCAGACTTCTATTTCACATTTGTACATCCCTGCATCTCTCCATGTGGCACTGTGGATGAAGAGGTGGGATGTCGAGGAAGATTTAGTGATCTTGGTTTTCTTCTGGAAGTGCAGATGGGCCATTCCCCATTCAATGGTGCCTCTTGCAGTGATTTTCACAAATTGCTGATAGTTACCCAGGGCTGAGGTGGGCTTGAACCGCCAGGTGATGGATGTTTGTAGTTCATTGATGTTGTCATTAGCAGACACCTTGCAGAACAGTTCAAAATCTTCATGGAATTCTACATTTGGAATTCTGCTGCTCAGAACAGCTGTCAGATTCAACCCTGTTGATCAAGATAAAATTATTGATATTCTACATTCCATATCATAGAGACTGTATCTTTTTGCTTCATAAGTGGCTGTCAATTTTCTAAGGTCAGAAAATCTTGCTCACTTTACTTTTTTAAAGAAAGGCACCACTATTATCCTAAATAATTAGATGTATTTTGAATAAATACAAAGCATATTTTAATGAAATAAATTCATAGAAAGGAGAGGGAGTGGAAGAGCAGCTGAACCATGGCCTGAAGAAGTAATCCTGAAGACTATGGTCTGTCAGCTTCATTCTTCCACCACTTACCTGACTGGAGAAGAGAAGTGTGAATCAAGTTGGCTCAAGATTGGTGGTTAAACTGACTGTTGAGGAGAATGCCTCCTCTCTACCATTACCCCCCTTTCCTGCCTAGGATTTTCTTAGTAATACAAACTTTAGCATTAGGCTGGCAAGTCAAGTCCATGTTTATGCTCTAATAACCAATCAGACCACAAAGCACATTACATGCTAGATATATAGGTGAGAAAATAATGTACTATGAAAAAGAGCCGCCATTTGGAGGAGCACCTCTTCTAAAAATGTACTAAATGTATCTCTAACTTGATCTTCCACTGGCACTTTGTGATTTGGCTTTTCTGGGTGCTGACTAAGTCCCCACACTTTCTTCTGATTCTCCCAGCCAGGATGGCAGGCAGGGGACAAAGCCAGCAGATAACTCAACTGATGCCCACTGGAGGTAGTTTTCCAAGTGCTGACTGAATGTCTTTCTCTGCACAGAGGGAATAAGTGCATACAGCACTTATTCCATGCTTCTCCCAGCACAACAAATGGGACCATGACTGATGGTTGCTGGACATGGGGTTTGCAAGGAAGGGCCTACCTCTTCTTGCTAACATAACAATTTATTTTATTTTATTTTACTTTGTTGTAACAGAAAATATAAGTTACTTTGGAAGCCTTTGCAATTAATGAATGAAATAACGAACTAATGCATAATGAATTGTATTGACCAGAATCCTATTGGTGTTCAGTAATGTTTGCATTGTTAAGGTACTACACTCAATATGCCAGCAACTTTGGAAAACTCAGCAGTGCCCAGAGGATTGGAAAAGATCAGTCTACATCCCAATCCCAAAGGGCAGTGCCAAAGCATGCTCCAACTACTGTACAATTGCACTCATTTCACACGCTAGCAAGGTTATGCTCAAAATCCTACAAGGTAGGCTTCAGCAGTATGTGGACCAAGAACTCCCAGAAGTACAGGCTGGATTTCGAAGGGGCAGAGGAACTAGAGACCAAATTGCTAACATGCGCTGGATTATGGAGAAAGCCAGAGAGTTCCAGAAAAACATCTACTTCTGCTTCATTGACTACGCAAAAGCGTTTGACTGTGTGGACCACAGCAAACTATGGCAAATTCTTAAAGAAATGGGAGTGCCTGACCACCTTATCTATCTCCTGAGAAATCTATATGTGGGACAGGAAGCAACAGTTAGAACTGGATATGGAACAACTGATTGGTTCAAAATTGGGAAAGGAGTACGACAAGGCTGTATATTGTCTCCCTGCTTATTTAACTTATATGCAGAATAAGGGAGCTGGACAGGGGACAGATTGTATTTGTCTTCAGTGTGGAAGGGATTGTCACTCTCGAATTGGCCTTCTCAGCCACACTAGACGCTGTTCCAAGACCTCTATTCAGAGCACGTTACCATAGTCTCTCGAGACTGAAGGATGCCTACATATCTTCCCTTATAGACTTAAGTGTGGCTACTCACTGCTCCAGTTCTCTCATTTTTTCTTCAAACAGTGCCACTAGTTTGCACTTGCTGCATGTGTACACCATGTTATACTCAGGCACAAAGGCAAACATTGCACAAACTTTGCAGGTCACCACAACTGAGGTATCCCTTCCATCCATTATCTCTGTGAGCTTTTTGCTTTGATCTATTTGTCTATGGATAACCTTTCCCTTTATTTTGTTGCCTTGAATGTAGCTGGGAATGTCCATTGATATATAACTATTTCCAAAAAATCCCAAATTTTGTTAAGAGCCTCCCCCTTGGCCTCTCCCATCACACTCCCCCATCAAACTCCTGTTAGCTCTTCCTGTTCGCTAGCTCTGGTCACAAGCTCCCTGAGTCTGCCTCAGTTTTATTCCTCAGCTGTGTTCTGTTAGGAGTAAGCAATCAAAAGTTCCTCCCAGAACTCATAGCTCCTACTTATAGCTCTTAGCATTAATCAGGACACCCCCTTTCCGGTTAAGATGAGCACAGGGCCCTTCTGTTAAGGATACCCCCCCTTCCTGTTAAGCTGAGCACATGGCCCTGCCTCTTAAGCTGAGCACATGGTGCTTCTGGATGGGGAATTCCTAGGGGTTACACCAGGTCCCTTCCTGGGGTTAATCTAAAAAAAATCACTCACCCCTTGCCTTTGTATCCTTGGTCTCCCCCTTTCTTTTATTCCTTCCTCCAGTAGACCTTTCCTTCCTACCTTTCCTTCCTGTCTCTCTGCTGTCAAACTCCTGTTAGCCCTCTCTGGTTGTGAGCTCCCTGGGTCTGCCTCAGCTTTATTTCTCAGCTGTGCTTTGCTAGGAGTCAGCAATCATATACACAATTGTGCAACTGAGAAGTTCCCCTGTTCATGATTGATTAACTGCAATTAATTGTGGCACATTCTCTGAACTTTACACGAACACCAATAGGATTCTGGCCACTATTTAAAAAGGAATTTTCCCAGTTCTGGTAAAAGCCATCTCATTAACTCTCTAGTAGCTTACATGAAACCCATAGTAGTTTATCACAGCACAGTTCCCATTAAAAGATCTAATTTTACAGTTTACCTTTATAGTAGAGCTTTCTTTAGCCATGGCTTATCTAGAAACTGAAGCCCCATAGCGGAAGTAGGGGCAGATGTCAGAAAATCATAGTACTCTTCCATCATATCACTCCCTTCTTTGTGTACATAGATGCTTCCTGACCTGGATTGTTTCTGAGCCAGCTGAGTCCAAAAACACAAAAGTATTGCCTTGGGCTCATCCAGAAATAGCTTAGCTCAAATACAGCTCATTCAAGGATGCCAGAATGATATACCAGGAATACTTTGTACAATTTGCTACACATTGTCTTCATTGTGACTAGAGTTGGTTGGTCGCACAATGCCTTGAATGAGCATGCCAGTATCTTGAGGGCAGCCTTATGGCAGGTTAGACAGAAGGAACACAAACTTAAATATGTCACAGTGCTAGGAAACTTCCTGATGCTAGGCCAAGCTGTTGGTTTATCTGATCCAACATCTGGAGTGATGGCAGCTTCTCAAGGTCTCAGGCAGAGGTCTTCCGCATCATCTACTGACCCTTTTAAGTGGAACATGCCACGAATTGAATCTGGGACCTTCTTGCATGCCTAGCACATGCTTTCCATATGAGCTACATTTAATCTCCACAGTCATGGGTCATGATTCCAAATTGGGAACTGCTGTGAGTTCTCTCTCGCTTTTAGTCTGTACTTTACTGAAATATGGCAAGACACTGAACCTATTTTGGGTATAGAGTTCAGGACCTTGGATAGTTCCTGTACTGTGCAAACTGAGAACTAAAGTGGATTCACAGCAGTATCCAAATTGGAGTCACCAATTGGAGTCACCAGATGGGTGGTTCATCCTGGTTCATTTACCAGTGTAATAGGGGTTCAGCAGTTCAGCGCCCCACTGGCGGGCATCCACTCAGGGGCAGCATATCTGCTTCCCTGCCCCACCTCCTCCAGGCACTGCCTCTGAGTGCATGCCCGCTGGCAGGGACAGAATGCTGAACTGCTGAACACCTCTTGCAGCACTAAACAAACTGGGATGAACCACGAAACCAGTGGTTCATGCCCATCTCTACCAGGCCCTACTGCATTTCCAAAATGTTTTAGTTTGAAACAAGAACCATACAGTCTCTCCCACATGGCAAAGATTCCAACACCTCATTTTTTTCTTTTATTCTTCTGATTGTAAGTACTGATGAACTGTAAGTAAATAAACCTTTTTCTACTTCAAATGCTTCTAGAGTGATTTTATACCAGCAAAATGCTAGTTTTTGTGGGGAAATCAAAAGAATGTGTGTGGTGAAACTGGGTTGATCTCTCCTCATTTCTCACTTTGCTAACGAAAAGGAAATAACCAAAAATCCCCAACAGGGACAGCTTACCTAGTGGTACAACTTTTGCTGGGATTTCTTTAATGTATTTCCAGCTTCTACCGTTGGACCTTTCTGTCACTTCACAACGATAGAGCCCTGTATCATTGCTGGATGAAGTGTGATAAATGGTCAAGGTAAATATGGAAGGCTCCATCTTCTCAGCTCTGACCTCACCACGAGCATT
Source organism: Intellagama lesueurii (assembly GCA_037013535.1). Classification (NCBI taxonomy): domain Eukaryota; kingdom Metazoa; phylum Chordata; class Lepidosauria; order Squamata; family Agamidae; genus Intellagama; species Intellagama lesueurii. Next base: position 46,967,068 of record JBAJHW010000003.1, on the reverse strand, counting down.
GCGTTCTACATAGGATGCACCTATCTTTAATTGTCCATCTTGATCCATGCTAGCTATGTGCACTGGAGTTTCTCCAGCCTTCTGGATAAGCCACCAGTTCACAGAGAGTGAATTTTCAGTTACATTTCCATTACAGTGAAGAACCAAAGCATCTCCTTCCATGATTTCTTCCTTATTGACTGAGACAAACAATTGCAAGCTGCTTTCTGTGAAGAAAAGACAGTGAAACATTTTGAGAGGTTAATCTAAATCAAAGCTCTGCAGTTCTACAATGATAATGATTAAAAGAAAAGAAGACGAAGATACAAAATAGGTTTGGCTTTTGTCACTATTTAGTTCTAAGAGTGTCATCTAGAGCAGCGGTCCCCAACCTTTTTAGCCCCGCGGACTGGCTGGGGAAGGCGGGGCACCCCCCTGCACTCGTGCGCATGCGCAAAGGGTGGTGCAGTGCTCATGCGAGTGCTCGTGCGCCTGTGCAAAGGGCGGCGCAGCGCTCGTGCGGGGGCACGTGCTCACGCGCAGGCACAAACGGGCTGTGCAGGGGTGGGGGGGAGGTCTCCGTGGCCCAGTCCGGCTCAGGCCATGGACCGCCACCAGGCTGCAGTCCAGGGATTGGGGACCTCTGATCTAGAGACCTTAGAGTTCCTAACCTTTGAGCTTTGTTAACTCTGTGATCACCAAATTCTTTGACTTCTACAGATTACTGTGGCTAAGAAATCTATAGACTCCTGTAATATAAGACTTTATTTCTGGCACAGATATGGTTACACAGCATTGCAGAATATTTGCGAAGGAGATCTTATCCTTATGTTGCAAAGAAAGTCTTCTTTGTTGCCCTATTGCAAAGGAGATCCAGCAGAATTTCATGTGCTTTCGTTTTATCTAGTTAACAGTTTCTTCATTTTCTTTTGACTTTGAATACTCTTTTCTAATATTGATACACCATTGTTGTGAACTGCCATGGACACTCTTTTTAGAGTCCAAGAGTTGTAGGGAAATGTTCTATAAGAATCACTAAATAGGTTCAGAAAAGAGAAGGAAGAGTTCATAGTCACACCAAGAGAGTTAGCCGCCCTAATATAGCTTCAGAAGATTGGACATAATGAGATCTCAGCTTCTTTTTACTCCTATAAATAAATTTCATCTATTCTGAATAACAGACATTCCTGTCTATGTTCAGTAGTAGTTTACTAGACTTCTCCCCCTTTTAAAAATCCATAAATGAGGACCATTTAGAAAGGCAACACAATAATAAGGGCAGAAATTATGGAACAAAGAAGCATAGGGAGAAAAATGCAAAAATTATGAAGGCACTGGAATGGAATCCTGCACTACAAGCTAGGGAAGATGACCGATGACCCCCCTCCAAAAAGTGTTTGCCCTGTAGTGGTGGTGATGTCATGGCATCAAGCTATTCCTACTTTGTAAGCCATCCAGGCTGGAGACAGCCAGTAGTTTTTCAGGGAGCTGAAACCAGTTTTGAAAGAGGGAGACTTTAGATGATTTCAAAAAGTTGGCAGATTTGTTTGACCACAGGCAATAGATGGAAATGCATCTGCACCATGAGGAAATGATGTCTCTCTCAAACAATTTTCAATGTTTCCTGCTTGTTTCTGCACATGGTATAGGAGAGCTGGGTGTGTGTGAAACACAGTCAGCTAACAATCTGAAAGAGGCAGAGCTGGGAATTTGGGACAGACCAATTTGGGACAGTTTTTCCTTTTGTCTTTCAGACCAGAATTCCCCTGCTTGTCTGCAATGCAGCAAGATGAAGTAAAATATAAAAGCCAGCTTTTAAAAGAAGTCCCTCCAAATCTTGCACCACTTAGCTTATACCTGGTAGACCAAATTTTCTTTCTATATGTGCAGGCACCTTGTGGATAAGGAAGAGTGGGCTTGACCTGCTGCACCCCCTGTTGCCTGATGCATCTTTTCCCCCTGGTCTAATTTATTGTATCCCAGTGCCGATTCTTCTTGTTCTTTTCCACCATCATAAACTATAATGTACCTTATTGGCATAATTTATTTCTCTTCAGATTGAATAATGTCTTACAAATAGCACATCTGGAAAAGAGGGGATTCCTTAAGTGCTGAAAATGTCTGGTCATCAGAGGAGAAGTCTTTCATACCTTCTGAAACATATAGATTAGTTTGCTTTGTTGTGTGATTGGTCATTGACAGTTGAGCAGGGGCTGCTATCATGCCTCTGAAACTCTCCGATTTCACCTTCTAAGGATGATCTATCTATATTAGATAGAGTGGCCCTCACAGAGGTATTTTTTGGGGGGATGGGGAAGGTTGATTGCGAAACATGACCATCTCAAGCAAATATTTTTGCTGTCTTGTTGTCATATGTTATAAAATACTTTAATTTACCCTATCTTATTGCTATTTTTTTTTATTGCAGCATTTGATGAGAAGGGATCAGATCATGAGTGATCCTCTATCTGGGCTATCTTGGCCCCTCCCAACACATATTATGTTTGAAGGAAAAGCATTTGGCATGACTGACCTCTAGGCTTCACATTTATATTGATGGCTAATGAAGAAACTTCTTTTGTAATGGTGAATGACCCAGTAGGTGTCGTCTCCATTTCAGAAATCACACAGCTATATCTGCCGTGGTCCTTCACTTCCATCTGCCTCATCTTGAGGATGTACTTGCCATTGCTTTGCTTCTTCACCTGGAGATTTCCAATCCTGAACCTTTCCTCATACTCCTTTTGAAAGGACAAGGACCCGTATGGATCCAGGGTTACCACCTTTCTGCCACGATTGTACCAATCCACCTGGAACCACCTGTGTTGAGTTTGCTGGGCTTCCACAGTACAATTTATTTCCAAGATGTCCCCCTCCAGAAGAAAGCACTCAGTAACAGAGATATTAACAAAAAAACTTTTATCTGTGGAAATACAAATGAATAAACAGCTTGACATCACAAGTTCAATTTTGCCCTTCAGCTTAGTTTCTTCTGGTAAGGTTGTCAAGGTTACCTGGGTTAGAGAGGCCCACACTAACTACTCAGCCACACTACCCTGATTATCCTGGTGTGGGCAAAATCCAAGAGAGTCAAATGTGCTGATGGCTGAGAAAAATCTTCCTGCCTGATACCCTCCCAACACCTTAGTCCATCCTGACTAAGCAGTGCTTCCAGCGAGTTACCAGAAGTCTACAAGGCTAAGCCCTTGGACTCTTATGCCAACCCTGCAAGGTAGAAATGCCAAAAATACCCACAAAATATACAGACTCATGATAGATGGGAGGCAAGCTTGGTTTTAGTACTACCAACCTTTTAATCGAAAAAGAATCAAACATCTGAAAGAAATTATATTGTATTAAAAGTGGTGAAAATAAAAAAGAACAAAATTTCAAAACAGCATCAACAGTTATAGAACAGTTAAAAGGTATGTGGAGCAAGAAAATAGGAAAGCCAGCTACCCTGTGCTAATACATACATCCTGGCATAGCTTCAGAATAGCCTCAGAGCTTATATGGAGTGTAGGTCATGTAGCAAAGCAGCAAATGAGTGTTCCCCTAAGAGATAGCTAGGCTAAACTAAGTAACTTATCCTCCCATTTTATAGTTTAAACATAGATTTCCAGACTTTTCTAGAAGATCTGCCAATCGGGTGTCAAGCTTCACCAAACTTTCACAAAGAAGAGAGTTACTTCTCTCTTCCCTCACTTCAGCTGGAACCATTCTCCTAATTAACTCAGTATCAAAGAGTGAGCTCAGTCTGGCCTTGAAGTTTCCATTCAAACAGAGATAGGGTGCAGGTGTTTGCTGCCTTCCAGTTACCAATGGGCATTTCCCCCTTTCTCTCAGTCAGCTGTTTCTAGGCATGAACTGTAAGGCCTGATTTTCTAGAAGAGCAATAGAAACCATAGTCCCTCATTTTCCTAAACTCTTGACAAATGTTTACCCCAGGGCAGTCAAATATGTTCACTGGGAAACATTTCCAGCACAGAAAAGAGGATGGAGGAAGCTGGAATGCTCTGCAAAAATTCTGTGCACTTTTTTTCAGGAACAGTGTTGGCTCCTGACCCTGTGAAGACACCTACATATCCAAGATGGGAAGAGCGTGCTTTTTTTCTAAACCAGAAAAAACTGGGAAGATTAAGCTTGCTTTTTTAAACATATTTTTAATATAATATATATTTTGTGGTATGCATATCCACTTCAGTTAAAATTAGATGACAGCTGTTTTGCACAGTTACTTCCCAAAAAACAAAAAGCATGCTGGTTATATACCGCCACATAGCATTTAAAGCACCCTCTGGGTGGTTTATAATTTAATTATGCAGGCTACACATTGCTTCCCCCTCCCAGTGAGCTGGGTACTCAATTTTCCAACCTTGGAAAGTTGGAAGGTTGAGTGAATCTCAAGCCAGCTACCTGCAATTGAACCTGGGTCATGAGCAGAGTTTCGGCTGCAGTACTGCAGTTTAACCACTGCGCCATGAGATGTCAAAGGCATCTGTTTGTCATACTACATTATTTTGCTCACCTATGTATCTTGCATTTACTGTGTTTTGTGATTGGTCATAGGAAGGTAAACATGATTGCTAAGGGACGTTTCTCTCAGAAAATCTCCTTGTGGGAGGAAAACCACGTCTGTCATCCAGAATACACATAACATCTAGTTAAGTGTTCCACTATACATTCATTGTCTCATCATGATTTAGCAAGCCATCTCTTTACTGTTATATGGATGGTGTGGATAGATAAGCAAATGCAATAATGAATGGATGAATTCTATTAAATGAAAGCAGTTAAGTGTGCGTGGATGAATGGATGTTGCCCATCTAAACTTTCCAAAGCAGCTGGTGATGAGGTGGATTGCTGATCATCTGTTGAAATAATTTTGTTCAAGCTTATCAGTCATAACTATTTTCACATACGGACAGATAAAAAGAGGAAGGTATGTAGTGAAGAGTATATTTCTGAAGCATTTCTTCACTGATAATGTGACTGTCCGCTATCTTGAAAGGAAGTAACAGTGCCTTTTCTCCAATCCATGTGAAATTTCAGAGATTTCTCTATATGCAGTTGAAGAGCCAGAAGCTACAGCTAATCATAGGTACTTTAAGTCTAATTGCTTACTGCACATAAATTATCCAAGGCATTGAATGCTAGTTCATCAATAATGCAGAGCAAAAATCCTGAACAAATGTTTACCATTCACAAATATTTGCTGAATCTCTTATGTGAACAATGTGGAACGTTAAAACCGTGCCATTCTGATCCAGAAGTGAGGCCGGGAAAGCATTTCCCTTGTTGAAACCATGTGCATAGTGCTTCTAAACTGAGCTATTTAATTTAGGTTGCTGCTCCCCTGTGGGAAGGCACTACATTATCATGATGCCAGTCACCACAGCAGAACTCTATGAATCATAATTTTACAAACTAGGACTGATTGAATGGGTGGGGAACATATATAGATCTTTAAAAGAAATGTTATCTAAAAAGGGGTTCTGATTTCATCCATTTCAAGACAAAAAGGGGTGTATCACTGCACTATGGCAGCAATACTGAAGATATGGCACTAGAGCAGGGGTCTCCAAACTTTTCAGAGTGAGGGCCACAATATATGTCCTCCAGACTTTCGAGGGCTGTGTATGCCCGGCCGCCCGGCCGCCTGCCCGCCCACTGGGCCGGATAAAAAGGCAAGGTGGGCCGGATGTCGCTCGCAGGCCATAGTTTGGAGACCCCTGCACTAGAGAAAAGTTAACAGGGCTGGCCTTACTTTAGGTAGAGTGAGATAGTTACCTTAGGCAGTAAATGTTGTGTGTCATGAAAGGGCAGTCAACTGCAATTTATTTACTTTGTCATTACTGTTTTTGTTTAGTTTTTTGTTTGTTTTACTGTCAAGAAGGGGCAAAGGCACACATGGGATCTTCTATCTCGTGCCAAAAGATGCTGGCTGGCTTTGAACACTTGGCATCTTGAATAAAACAGGTGGGGGAGTGGGGTGTCAAATGCTGCTCTGCCTCAGGCAGCAAAATATCTTCTGTCAGTCCTAGGAGACAATAGCCTGTTGAATGAAGAGGTCAGATTGAATTTAAATGTTAAAAAGTACAATTTTACATTTAATTTTCAAATATAGAAAAGTGCATTTTAACACTACAGTCATGTACAACCAGCCAGTCTTCAGCTGTAAAATAAAATAAAATCAACTCACATTCGAAATTTGCTGAGCTCTTCAGAACTGTATGGAGAGGTCAAATAAACCAGAGAATCAAATTATCCACAATTATGTGCAATGGTTTCCCCCACAGACTTTCAAGTGGCTGCTGGCCCCTCATGGCATATATGACTGGTGGAAAATGCAGATCTTACCAAGGCTTCTGATGGTCAGGGACGTTCTATTGCTCTGTTTCCAAGCAATGTCTTTCCAAGTTTCATCAGGATCTTGAATCCATTCCATTGCTTCACAGTACATATTCCCTTGGTCTGCAGGCTGTAGGTTGACAATGGACAGTTTATATTCTTTGTCTCCAATTTTGTCTAGCCGGACATCTCCTGATGAAAACCTTTGAGCATAGGAAGATCCTGGAAGCAAGACAAAATCTCTGGACAGAGAAAGGATCTTCTGGGCTTGTCCAGCCCCTTTGTCTTGAAGAAGGTACCAGGCAACAGAGACATGTGTATGTTGCTCTGTTGCTGTTGACACCTCACAAATGAGTTCTAATGATTCCCCTTGGTCTCGGTGGAGGGCTTGCGTCTTCGCAGTGGCAGAAAGTGTATCTGGTATTACTAAAATAACAGGAAAAGATAAAGCCATTATGGCTAACATCCTATTGCTAGTCACAACTAAGGGAAGGCCCACAGAATCAATTGCTGAATGTTAAGTCAACACCTGAGTGAATCCCTTTTAGTCAATGAGTCTATTCTAGTTGGGACTAACTATAGGATACTGACCAACATACTCCTAGTTACTGTGCCAGCAAATGGAAAGGAGCTTTTGAACAGTGTTTGACTTTATGGATGAGATGGAGGATGGAGAATTATCTCCCTCTATACCACCATAAAGGTACCCAGCCTTATCTCATTTTGGAAGTTTGGTGGGGTCAGGTCTTGTTACTACTTGTTTGGGATGCCACATACGGCATCCTGTGTAGCAGTTTCCCACTTCTGCTGCCTGTCTCAAACTTCAAAAATCAGGCAGGATTTTGGCAGGCCATAATAAGAAACAGATGGGTTGCATTTAGTTTGGTGCACAAAGCCATGCAAGCTTTATCTACCAAATCATGTTCATTCAGATGTGTTGGATACAACAGTCATCCTTCCAACTCAGCAGGTTTGATGCCCCTGGGTAGGAATAGTGACTGTTGCATCCAACACAACTGGAGGGAGCCACCCTAAAGGAAGCCAATTCAGTAGATCTAGTTGACCTAGTAGCCATTGCCATGTTGGTTTGAGGTGATGGCTACTGTAGTGCAATACACCTGAAAGGTGCCAGCTTGGAGACAGTCATACTAAAAGATCAGAAAATTGTTTAAAGAGATGACTTCTTCTCTATCATACCAAAGAGATTCATCTTTGCATTGTAGCTCCCAAGGTAACTGTCATCTGTGGAGGGTGTGTAACATTCATACTCGCCAGTATCCTCATCCTTGAGATCAGTGAGATGGAGCAGGATGGAATCCCCTTGGATCCTTTCGATGTAAATTTCTCTGCCTTTGACACGCGAGGCATAGACTGCATATGGAAATGAATGGTCTCGTGTGCTGATAATCTGCAGCCCTGTCATTGAGGCAGATGGCTTATACATGGACCACTCAAAATTCTGCTGCACTGGTCCCTGGTAGCCACTGACGTTACACCAGATAGTGATGTGGTAGCCCTTTGCTCGATAAAGAGGTCCCTTCTGAATAGATACCATCCTTTCTCCTGCATAGAGATCTGTGTGCAAACCATAAAATGGCAGTAGGGTTAGCCAGTCTAGCCATAATAAATTAAGTACCTTGATTGGGAGAACAAAAGCCAAAAGTCAGATTCACAAAAGTGTGTGTTTTGAATGAATAACATTCCGGTGCAAAATGCAAAACTGTCAAACCTTTGCTGTTCAAAAATCACACATCAGTATTCACAGATATTGTGAGCTTAGTCTGAAAGTTGTATCTGAAAAAACAGTGTCTTTTGAGTAGGAGAAACGAGGAGAAAGAGGAAGAACGCACCTTGTTTTGTTGCATTAATTTTGCTGGTGTCGTTTTTTTTAATTGTCTTCATTCATGTTTTTAACTTGCTATCTGGTTTCTTTAGTTTTCAAAGTTTCCCACATACAAGTTTTAATTATTTATCTATTTCACAATCAAGCAAAATAAGCTTATAAAATAAGATGTTTCCATGTAAAGCTGCAATTAGTAGCAAGGATTACTAAATGTGTGTGTATGTATATGTTAATATATTTTTACCAGAGCAACTGAAGATAGCAGAAGCTGAAACAGGGCTTTTAAGGTAAGTGAGCTATTTAAGGAATGGTTTTACCAGTTCCACCTCCCTCCAGTGAGTTTCCACGGCTAAGTGGGGACTCAAACTCTGTTCTCCAGAGTCCTAGTCCAGCACTCTATCCACTACATCACACTGGGAATCCATTTTAGTGGATCTTTTAAAGGATGGAAACATTGCCATATTTTGTGAGCAATCCTCTATAAAATGTAAGAATGTAAATGTGAAAGCAACCTTTGATACAGAATCAAGTAATTTAAAGATGAAAACAATGTTTGATCTTGATGTTCAGCATGAAAAAAGGCAGCACAAACATTGTTTCAGAATGGACATGCAGTGCAGACAGCCAACAGACATGAAGATCTGATCTGTCAATACTGGGTGACATCACTAACCATAAATGCAAAGACCTAATGGAAAACAGGTGTATCAGTGGCTGTCAGCCATACCTGTTAAATAGGATGTCCAATAGACAGAGGAAGTGCAATTGTGTATATCAGACAGAAGATAAATGTCTAGGAAAAGGTGACATATTCACACCCTGACTTGTGAGCACTTGAAGGCAGCTAATTGGCCTGGAGCAGACTGAGTTTGGTCTCACACAGCAAAGCACTTCTGTATTCTTTTGGAGAATAAATATATCACATGAAACTCACCAAGCAGCAGGAAAAAGAGGACCGTTGAAACCTGTCGGTGTCCCATTAGCAATTAGAACAAGCTTTCTTTCACAGCAAGGAGCAAAGTTCTCCCCTCTATCTGAGCTACAGCAACTGACCTCACTTCAGTAATATTGGGGAAGTTGTCTGTCATCAATTTTTGTGGTTTCCTGGTTTCAGAGATGAAAGACTGAAGAACCCATATTTCTCAGAAATGCACATGAAAGACCACAAGAAACAAATTCAGTAGGTTGTATTCCCTTATTTCAAGTTATACCTTGAGGCCGTAGTCATCTACACCCAATAATTAGCAACCTTTCCCTCAGGTTAAAATAAAATAAACTGCCTCACAAGCCCCCTTCCCCATGGCGTACTAAGGCTAGTAAAGCTTGTATCGTCAATGGTATTTCAAAATAAAAGTTCATGTTATCTAGCCAACCCCACCTGTCCCAAACACTCCATTCCACCCCTCCCTCCCTCTGTACAGCAACAGGCAGTCAGCATTTCAAAATTCTTGAGCATGCTCAGTTCACATTTAGATGTTGTTTGTTTTGACCATTAGGATTTCATTTCCTGATTTTCTGTACTTGGCAAGACTTGGGTTTCCCAGAAAATGCAGAAATCCTCTTGTGTTTCACTCCTCCTCTTGTGGTTAGTATACTATTGGCACTCACCAGCTGAGTTTTGTGTTAGAGGAAGTGTTTTTTTTGGGGGGGTTGTTTTTAATTCATTTTCCATTAGGTGAGGGAAGATTATAGGGAAGGGGATTTGGATCAGGGTATTGGGGTAAATAAAAAATACAGAATGTGATAGAGAAAAGTATATATCATTATTACATTTGTCGATATGTTTTCTTACTAAGCTTACTTCACACTTATCTTACCATTTTTTCCCCTAAATCTTTAAAATTTAAAATTATATCTTATATTTTCTTTCTCATGATTTTAACCCATTCACGTTCTCATCTTTCATCCAATTATACAAAGGTTCCCACTTTTTTTTAGCCTCAGCAATTTCTTTGTCTTTTAATACTCAAGTTAAAATATCCATCTCTGCTGCTTCAAAAAAAATTTCTATTAACTCCTGGGTTGTTGGAGTCTCCTCTTTTTTCCAGTATTTGGCATATAAAATTCTTGCTTTTGTAGTTACATGTATGATCAAAGTGTTAGAGGAAGTGTTGATCCCACTACAGTTTTTCAGTGTCGGTTCCATTTTGTTGAAAGTGTAATTGTTAAAAAGCACTGCTGCATTAAGATGTTCTATAGCCTGGGAAAGCCTGTCTGAACAACCATGTTCTTAGTAGTACTGTATCTTGAAAGTTACCAGTGAAGGGGTTAGGCAAATTTTGGGTGGGAGACTATTCCAGAGTTGCGGAGCAACTGTCATCTACTCAGGTCTTGCAAACTTAAGGCTGTGGCTTCTTTTACTGAATCGATCCATCTCATATTCAAGTATATAATGTTTTGGGAAATTCATTTCTCTCCCAGCTACTGAGAGGACAGAAACCTAGCTCAGAGAAGGTGGTGGATGATATCACAGTCCCTGCTAAAAAGAATGTCTCTGGGCTTTGACCCCTTGAGCCATGACTACACCACATCATGGTTTCTATCCTTGTGTCAAAGTGGTTTGAGGATTGTGACATTTTCTATTGCTTAAGCTGGGTAGACTACAATATGTCATTTAGTCTGACTAGCCATCAGTAGACAAGAAGCAGAGTGATTCTTCTTCCAATGAATAGTTGCAAGTTCATTGCACTTCCATTTATTTGACTCTTAGTGCAGTCCTCTTCATATCAGATTAGAAGCTAGTTGCCATCTTGATACATGCTTACTAAATGCACATCTGTTGCTGGTCCTTGCTAATACACACTGGCCACCTTTATGATATACCATAGTGCTCAGTGAGAGATTCCTATGAAACTCTCAATTCATTCTACTTCTCTTTCTCTTATGTAGGAAACAACTGTTCCCTATAGATCCCTTTAACAATGCAAGGAGTGTTAATGGCAGAGTGGAGAGCCTGCCCTGCAGTATCTATTATCTCATTAGAATCCATGCACCAGAAATAGGATTTTGATTCAATTAACTTTTATGGCCATGTCTTAGAAACTCCTTTAATGGGTTCTCACTTGATAAGCTCATGGGAATCCTTTGCTGAACGAATGATAGCACTGTGGTGTAGAACAAGAGAGCTCCACCACACTTTGTACTAACTAGCACAGAATATTAATGCAGAAAAGTAAGCCCACAGGCAAATTTGGAATTTTTTGGGGGGAGGGGAAAAAACTTACCTGCCTACATTCATCAGAGGTTTTCAAGCAAGGAATTCAGGTAGCTATGGATATAGTGACACCTGAATTTTTAAGCTGCTGTAGCAGGATTGGAATTGCAATTATAGACAGTCATATTATGGTTCCCTGGGACTTGAATGCTGCTTTCTCATTAGTTTAATAGGCAGATGCAGAAAATTGCACTCTCCCACAAATTTCTGCTGCAATTTCCTGCCATTACTCATTTGCTTCTGGTTACTGGGTACATTTCTTGGCTGAATCTGAAGGTACTCTGAATAGCATGGACTGAACTGTTTGGATTTGAGAACTATTATACCTTTCTCTCCAACTTAATCCCATCTTCTGATCAAAGTCCACAATATGGCTTGATTTAGACTGATTTATGAGAAGAATATTATGTTAGAGGAAGATGACCATCATTAGGAAAGGCTTGTTTCATGAAATAAGAAGTCATTTAAAGTACATGCAGGGAGGTGGGGAGAGAGGGTCATTTAAGTCAGCCATTCAGCCTTTTTTTGGTCAAGGCCATAAACACAATATAAAAGAAATACAGGCTGACTCAGAATGGTATAAGTCGTATAAAGAACCTTATAAGGTGGTATGTGGAGAATAGTTTCCAGTCTGTGCCAGGCCTAAGTACACTCAAATGGGGCCATATCCCCCGCTCCCCCCCCATTGAGAATTACTGGAGTAACTTGAAACTGGAGAGCAGACTGTAAACTAAGCTCCATTTTCTTGATTCCATCAAAAGATAAAAGGACAATGACTTGAGTAAGGAACAAAAAGGAAAAAACTAGGGGCTTCAAAATAAAACCAGCCAGATCTTTTAAGTAGTATGAAACCAAGAATGTAGATCAGTGGAAGATGCTAATATGGGCAGTTTATTACTGTTGATGACACTTTCATCACCCTCCTTCTGAGGAGTTCAGGGTGACACACTTGGTCATTTACTGTTTCCATTTATCCTTCCTTATAAACCATGCTAAGTACTGTGAAGCACCTGTGCTATGCATGCAATAGTAAATATTCCATTTGAGTGTACTTAGGCACTCTTTAGTTATTCCATCACAGCAAGAGACTGGACCAGGATCCACCTACTAATACCAAGCTCTGCCCCAGAGCCAAAACATCTTTGTAACTGCCAAAGCTCCCATGCCCTAGGGATGAGTTTTGATCTACCATCTGTCAGTCAGTCTTACTAGCTGATAGAGCTTTGAACTTAAGTCTAGGAAGGCGTAATGGAATTCTGTACTTGCAATGGAAAAATGAGAACTAATAATCTTGACAAAATTGAACATTTGTTTGGTACTTCAGGGACACCTTTGCTGAAAACCAAAATCATACTTGCACTACCTGTATTCCTTTAGGAGCATCATACTGTTTCCGATCTGTAAAGTGTCATTGCCAAACACTCTAAAATCTCAGCTGTCACATTAAGTGTCCTTTCCCAGGACTACAACAGGCTTAATTTTTATTTTGTTTTTCTCCATTCCACCCACTCTTTCCAAACATTCAGCTGCCAGGGGTGGAAATGAGCGAGGCCCACTAATCACAAAATGGTACTGCAGAGACAAGTGAACAGAGCTTGATACAATTAACTGAACATTACTGACATCATTTTATATTGCTAATTCTGCTTTGGAAATTGATTTCTTTGCCTCACAGTTTCTTGCAGAAATGAATTCCATATTGGCTCATGGAGACAAGAGATATAACAGCAACCTGGGTGGTTTTTGTTTTCCTCTTCCTCTTCCCTCAGTCTTCTCCTTTTTCGTTCTGTCTTTTTAACTGTTTTTACATTGCTTTTTGAGGCAAAGCCATGCCACATGGGCTTGAATAATTTCTGATTTAAAAATATGGATCTTAAACTCTCACTTGAACTAGAGATGTCTTGTGTACCTGGATAAAATCAAGAGTCCATTTCCTCATTGCAATCCATGAGATTCATTTGTTCTTAGGCAGGCTAAAGTGTCTTTATGGGCTTCCCAACAAATATTTTTTTGCTTTGGTTTGGAAGAGCCACCCACATCTCCCAGCTCCTGTATTTAGGATGCAATGCAGGAGCAAAATATTCAGTGGCATCTGTAAGGCTGGTGAGCAGACTGCAAGTTTTCTCTAGAAACCAGCAACTGTCAGCTGCCATGGTCAGTGATCAGGAGGTGGAGGTCCTGAAGTCAGAAACATCTGGAGAATCAATGATTGAGAAACACTGCCCTAGAGCCAGGATGCACAACCTGAGGCCTTCCAAAAGTTGTTCAACTGCAGCTCCTATCAAAATCCCCAGGCAGTATAGCCAAGCTGAGGAATGATGGGAGCTCCGTTCAACAACATCAGGACCACTGCATGTTTCCCGTCTTTTGCTTTAGTATTCCTGATTCATTTGTATCCCCAAGTTATTATGAGAGAGAGAAATTGGAAGACTGGCTAAAGAGAATGACAGGACATCTCGCTCTTTAAACAATTGCACATTAAAGAAAAGAAGAATTGCACAGAAGCGGAAAAATGTTGGCAGATACAGCTTGTCTTGGAGTGGTATAAAAAGCTACAGCTTCTGCTATTTCTGCTTAAGAACTATTAAAGGGACAGGACCCTCGGTTCCTTTCCTTTTTCAATCAGAACTTCCTAGGAAGAAACATAAGAATAAATAAGAAATGTAGTACAGGAATTAAGCAGCCACCCCCACCCCACCCCAGAAGTAGGGCACTAAATCATATACCCTCTCAGGAATGTTCTCAATGTGCTTCACTATTTTCTGTTTGAGCTCTGATTTTCTATTCTCCCCCACTCCCTTCCCCCATAACTAGCAAAAAATTACAAGTATTGCTCTAGCGCCCTCTAGGGGCATAAGCGCTTGCTCCTGGTTTCCTCCAAGGTGTTACAACTAGGAATAATGAGCCCTCGAAATTTAAACTCAAGGACATTCTTAATATCAGATTGATTGTTCGAAAAACCTTCCCAGAAAAACAACTGTTTGATCATTGTGGTTGATTTTTGAGAAGGAGATGAACTGTGTGTGAACGTTGCTCAGCAGTGTTAGGTAGATGCTATAAATCCTGCTTTGACTTGAGAAGCAAGATAATGAATTCAAGAGAGTCCCAGAAAGTCTCTATAAGGTCAGCAGGGCCCTGCAATCATTTAAAACTATCCCTGATTATTTCCAAGTAATGAAGAGGCTCCTCGCATGAGGTGCACAAAGTTTGCCCTTTTTAAGAGCAGGCGATTTATTCATAGGTAGGTGTTAAGAAGTAGGGTGGTGGATTTACTATCTATTTTATGGTCTCTTGGGATGAATTAGCTAAATAGCTGCATGGAATTACTATTTTTAATCATTTCCTGACCGAGAGGAATGTCTGATCACATACCCACTGGGAAAAGGGATCTATTATCTTGTGATAGGGGAAGCATTATTTTGGGAGAAGCCAGTTGATGGGTCAAAGCTTGGCTGGTAGCAGCACTACAAAAGTGGTGCTTTGAGTGAGAGACGCCCTTTAGAGATACTCCAGAAAATCATACAGTAAAAGCTACTTGGTTGGAGGTTTTGTCCAACAGAACTGCCATAACATTGCATAGCTGAAGTGAATTGTATGATTCAATATAAGTAGAAGGTACCACTTACACCCTCAGGTTATGAAGGGCTTCTAAATACCCAAACCATAACTCTATTAAAATAAGACACTGGAGTGTGTATAATGCTGTAAAGTATTTTAAACTTGTCACAGCTTAGGGCCTCAGGGTATCTTAATTTGGTCCCTGCCCCAGTCATCCTGCTATCGCCTGTCATGGTGCTGATTTCATAGGAAAGACAAGTGCAATAAACCTCACTGATGTGATTGTGGGGAGGAAAAATAAGCATTCTCCATTTCAGATTTGATGCTATGAATACAGTAGGTTTCTTTCAACAAGCCAGTCACCCTAGACCTTATTTCCCATATCTGCAATACAAAGTAATATAAAGTTATGCAAAGTTGTTTTACGGGGCTAGGACATGAATTAGATAACACCTGTGAAGTGCTTTGAACAATAGAAAGCACTACACAAACATATGGTGGTGATTATATATCATATAATAGCATTGATTCTTAGTACTGTTTGACTTGATGTAAACCACCCTGATACACACAAAACTTACAGGGAACAAACCTTATTATTTTATTCAGAGAATTTTTATCACTAATTTTTTAAAAACATACTGTATAACCATCTAACATTTCCCAGTTTACCTTACTTTGGGAAAATGAGAATATGGCAGTACATATATCAGCCCCTGGGCAATTAATCAGGGCCACCAAAGCTCATAAGAAGAGCCCAACATGAGTGTCTTCCCCCTTCATCATTCATTAGATGCTTCTGTCCAGACCTGCAAGGGGCCACTTATGAGCAAAAAGTGGAGAATCAACAGAACCAACTGTCAGTTGTTAGCAACAAGCCATGACTTCTGCCTGATCTTTCTCCCTCCCTACCCTTGAAACACAGTTTGCAAAACCTGGGAGAAACCTGGGCAGTCTTGCTCACCGCCTGAGAAGAACAATGTCTAGTTTCTTGTTAGAATGTGCCACCAGGTCATTTCTGGTTTATGACAATCTTATGAATTAATGACCCCCAGAACATCCCATCATTAACAGCCCTGTTCAATTCTTGATAAAAAGGCATCCTTTTGT
Source organism: Intellagama lesueurii (assembly GCA_037013535.1). NCBI lineage: Eukaryota > Metazoa > Chordata > Lepidosauria > Squamata > Agamidae > Intellagama > Intellagama lesueurii. Next base: position 46,951,013 of record JBAJHW010000003.1, on the reverse strand, counting down.
TCAGCCAATCCATTTCATTCTAGGTCTCCCTCTTTTCCTATACCTGTAGCTTTTCATAGCATTATTGCCTATTCCAGTGAATCTTGTCTTCTCATGATATATGCAAAGTACAATAATCTCCTCCTTCACGGATTGCTGCCTTGTTGTGGCGAAGGGGCTTGAGTAATTCAGAGAAGCTGTGGGCTATGCCGTGCAGGGACACCCAAGACGGACAGGTCATCGTGGAGAGTTCTGACGAAACGCGATCCACCTGGAGCAGGAACTGGCAAGCCACTCCAGTATCTTTGCCAAGAAAACTCCATGGACAGAAACAAAAGGCTAAAAGATATGACGCTGGAAGATGAGCCCCTCAGGTCAGAAGGCGTCCAACATGCTACTGAGGAAGAGCGGAGGACAAAGACAAGTAGCTCCAGAGCTAATGAAGTGGTTGGGCCAAAGCCAAAAGGACGCTCAGGAATGGGCGAATTCAATTCAGATGATTATCATATCTACTATTATGGGCAAGAATCCCGTAGAAGAAATGGAGTAGCCCTCATAGTCAACAAAAGAGTGGGAAAAGCTGTACTGGGATACAATCTCAAAAATGATAGAATGATTTCAATACGAATCCAAGGCAGACCTTTCAACATCACAGTAATCCACGTTTATGCACCAACCACCGATGCTGAAGAGGCTGAAATTGACCAATTCTATGAAGACTTACAACACCTTCTAGAACTGACACCAAAGAAAGATGTTCTTCTCATTATAGGGGATTGGAATGCTAAAGTAGGGAGTCAAGAGATAAAAGGAACAACAGGTAAGTTTGGCCTTGGAGTTCAAAACGAAGCAGGGCAAAGGCTAATAGAGTTTTGTCAAGAGAACAAGCTGGTCATCACAAACACTCTTTTCCAACAACACAAGAGGTGACTCTACACACGGACATCACCAGATGGGCAATACCGAAATCAGATTGATTATGTTCTCTGCAGCCAAAGATGGAGAATCTCTATACAGTCAGCAAAAACAAGACCTGGAGCTGATTGTGGCTCTGATCATCAGCTTCTTATAGCAAAATTCAAGCTTAAACTGAAGAAAGTAGGAAAAACCACTGGGCTAGTCAGGTATAATCTAAACCAAATCCCTTATGAATACACAGTGGAAGTGAAGAACAGATTTAAGGAACTCGATTTGGTGGACAGAGTGCCTGAAGAACTATGGATGGAGGCTCGTAACATTGTACAGGAGGCAGCAACAAAAAACATGCCAAAGAAAAGGAAATGCAAGAAAGCAAAGTGGCTGTCCAATGAGGCCTTACAAATAGCAGAGAAGAGAAGGGAAACAAAATACAAGGGAGTTAGGGAAAGTTACAGAAAATTGAATGCAGACTTCCAAAGAATAGCAAGGAGAGACAAGAGGGCCTTCTTAAATGAACAGTGCAAAGAAATAGAGGAAAATAATAGAAAGGGAAAAACCAGAGATCTGTTCAAGAAAATTGGAGATGTTAAAGGAACATTTTGTGCAAAGATGGACATGATAAAGGACAAAAATGGTAGGGCCCTTACAGAAGCAGAAGACATCAAGAAGAGGTGGCAAGAATACACAGAGGAATTATACCAGAAAGATCTGGATGTCCTGGACAACCCAGATAGTGTGGCTGCTGACCTTGAGCCAGACATCCTGGAGAGTGAAGTCAAGTGGGCCTTAGAAAGCATGGCTAACAACAAGGCCAGTGGAGGTGATGGCATTCCAGTGGAACTATTTAAAATCTTAAAAGATGACGCTGTTATGGTGCTACACTCAATATGCCAGCAAGTTTGGAAAACTCAGCAGTGGCCAGAGGATTGGAAAAGATCAGTCTACAGTCTACATCCCAATCCCAAAGAAGGGCAGTGCTAAAGAATGCTCCAACTACCGTACAATTGCACTCATTTCACACGCTAGCAAAGTTATGCTCAAAATCCTACAAGGCAGGCTTCAGCAGTATGTGGACCGAGAACTCCCAGAAGTACAAGCTGGATTTCGAAGGGGCAGAGGAACTAGAGACCAAATTGCTAACATGCGCTGGATTATGGAGAAAGCCAGAGAGTTCCAGAAAAACATCTACTTCTGCTTCATTGACTATGCAAAAGCCTTTGACTGTGTGGACCACAGCAAACTATGGCAAGTCCTTAAAGAAATGGGAGTGCCTGACCACCTTATCTATCTCCTGAGAAATCTATATGTGGGACAGGAAGCAACAGTTAGAACTGGATATGGAACAACTGATTGGTTCAAAATTGGGAAAGGAGTATGACAACGCTGTATATTGTCTCCCTGCTTATTTAACCTATATGCAGAATACATCATGCGAAAGGCTGGACTGGAGGAATCCCAAGACGGAATTAAGATTGCCAGAAGAAATATCAACAACCTCAGATATGCAGATGATACCACTCTGATGGCAGAAAGTGAGGAGGAATTAAAGAACCTCTTAATGAGGGTGAAAGAGGAGAGCGCAAAAAATGGTCTGAAGCTCAACATCAAAAAAACTAAGATCATGGCCACTGGTCCCATCACCTCGTGGCAAATAGAAGGGGAAGGTATGGAGGCAGTGACAGATTTTAGCTTCTTGGGCTCCATGATCACTGCAGATGGTGACAGCAGCCACGAAATTAAAAGACGCCTGCTTCTTGGGAGGAAAGCGACGACAAACCTAGACAGCATCTTAAAAAGCAGAGACATCACCTTGCCGACAAAGGTCCGCATAGTCAAAGCTATGGTTTTTCCAGTAGCGATGTATGGAAGTGAGAGCTGTACCATAAAGAAGGCTGACTGCCGAAGAATTGATGCTTTTGAATTGTGGCGCTGGAGGAGACTCTTGAGAGTCCCCTGGACTGCAAGGAGATCAAACCTATCCGTTCTGAAGGAAATCAACCCTGAGTGCTCACTGGAAGGACAGATCCTGAAGCTGAGGCTCCAATACTTTGGCCATCTCATGAGAAGAGAAGACTCCCTGGAAAAGATCCTGATGTTGGGAAAGAGTGAAGGCAAGAGGAGAAGGGGACGACAGAGGACGAGATGGTTGGACAGTGTCATCGAAGCTACCAACATGAATTTGACCCAACTCCGGGAGGCAGTGGAAGACAGGAGGGCCTGGCGTGCTCTGGTCCATGGGGTCATGAAGAGTCGGACACGACTTAACGACTAAACAACAACAATGATCTCAGGTTGGTCATTTCAGCTTCAAATGAAAATTCAAACTTGATTTGATCTAAATCGATTTTTTTTTGTGTTCCTTTACATTTCAAACCACCAACCAATCAGCAGTCAGCTGTACACATGATACTCCATCACCCATCCACCAATCATTTTAGGACCAGTCTATGCATATGCACAAATCATGCATCCACAACTATATACCACACACTTCTGTTATTATTAGTTGCAACGACTAATGGGTGGAATCTGATGACCATTTTTGCATAATAATTAGTATTAGATTGATGTACCATAGCAGCAGTGGGTCATTTGAGTTCTTGTTTTTTAATTTATCTCAAGTTGTCTCAGGAGGACTACTGCTTTTTATGCTAACATTTACAATGGGGAGGGGGGGCAAGAAAGATTGCTCCCTCATATTTTCCACTGCTGGACTTGCCTAACTAGGCATTCACATGGTATTAGAAATTGTTGCATAACATGGTTGAATCTTGTCTATAGTGGGATTTGAATGCATTAGCATCTTATTAAAAATCATCTTTAATATGTTTGGCCTCCAGATGGTCACAGCTGAAGAGGAGTCACCAGTAGCCGGTCACCTTTTCCTCAGCCTCCTGGCATATAATTATAGTTATTTCCCTTAACATTTGTGTTTGGGGGAGGGATAAATTGAAGTCCTTGTAGAATACTGTTCAACAATAATTCCAGTTTTGCACTAAAAAGTATTAAGGGCTAGGGAAAGAAGCTGGCTTTTAATGTAACATTAAGCTGCTTATTTAGGACTCTATGTTCTAGAGATACTGCATTTCAAAACTAATTAGATTGACAGAAGCTTGGATTCCAGTTCAGGATTTCTAGAAGCAGAAGATTTTAACAGACAGGGGAGTTAAATGGCTATTAAAGGACAGGATTTAATAGCCTGAACAGCCGCCAGTTATGACACACTTAAAGAGGGGACAGAAACACAGGTTGAACAGGCACATTTCAGACACCTATGGCTTTCTCCATGATTTGATCCACATAAAAGAAAGTGAATTTCAGGTATCCAAGGGCATTTTCTAGAAGGGAGAAAGGAGACACTGCCTTTCCTTCACTCTGATCAGCCGACAGAGTTATGCTCCATTAACCCTGGAGATTTCCACTTCAGAGCTTGTCTATTTCTCTTATTCATGAGTTTCCAATAGAATTACTAGATAAACGTTTCAAGAGTGAGGGACATGTGAGGCCAATCTACAAGCAACCAATTTTGTGTAGGAGCAGCCTTTTGTTTGAATTTTGATTACAAGCCTTCTATCTTGAATTTTGTGATGATGAACAAGATTTGCTTTTTATCATCCATCTGGGGAACGTGAGCAAAGGACAATGTGAACATGGAAATGATTGTGGCCTAAAACTTGTTGTTGCTTTTGCTGCAACACCTTAACATGGCTACCTACCCCTTTTAAAAATTTCAAAAAATTATAGTCATATGTTTGAAGGTTCCTATTATATCAGTGTGCTGAAACTTGGTTCAGTCCCAGCAATTAAACTTCAGAAACAGGCCCTGCTAAAATATGTATAATAGTGCATTGGGTGACCTTCCTATCGGAGGCAGAAGCTTTGAAACAGAAAAGTGTGGCTGTGGCCTTTTAGAATCATAAAGAAATCTATAGCTCTTCATCAGTGCAGCAGTGAAGAAGATGGCTTTCTGTTGATGAAAGGCAACAAACACATATTTGGAAATGTGGGCAATCATTTGGAAACAATTTGAAATGTAATCTCATGTAGTATTATCTGTCAAAGTTAGAAAGGTAACTTTACCTTACCCACAGTATATCTTTGGTATCTGTGTTGGTGCCTGGACATAATCTTATGTATGGGACACAGAGAGGGGTGGGAAGAAGAGAATAATAGTACAAAACAGTGGTTCTCCACCTTTTGTATCATACCCCGTTTCCCTGAAAATAAGTCCTAACCTGAAAATAAGCCCTAGTATGATTTTTCAGGATGCTCATAATATAAGCCCTACCCCAAGAATAAGCCCCAGTTAAGCGAAACCCTGCCTTCCACCATTGTGCAGCAACCAGAAGATGACATGACTGTATTTGAATAAATATAGATTGTTGTGCATGATATAACCAGCTATGATAAATCAGAATGGTAGAGCCAGAAGGAACCTCAAGTGTTATCAAGCCCAATCCCCTCTTGAAGCAGGAAATCTAGAGCTACAGCATCTCTGACAGACAGCCTTCCAACCTCTGTTTAAACAACTCCAGTGGAGAGTCTTCCACCTTTCAAGGTATTCCATTCCATTGTTGAACAGCTCCTAGGGAGTTCTTCCTAATGTTCCTAATCTTCCGAAAATTTATTCAAAATCTCCTGTATTCTAATTTTAATAATTACTTCAGCTCCCACCACAGAAAACAAACCTGCTCTGTCTTGCACATGACAGCTGTTCAAATATTTGAAGATGGCTATCATATCACCTCTTATTCCTAGGTTAAACATGCCATGCTTCCTCAACCATTCTTCATAGGAGTATGGTCTGAGAGAATAAACTACATAAGCTCCCACTTGAGATCATCCAAACCAGGACATTTGTTCTAAGTATCCAGAATAATGTTGAATTTGATTTGCTTCCAAGATCTATAGCTCAGTAGGTAGAAAATGGTTGGTGACCTTGCAGCTGTCACTGTCTTTTTTTAACATATTGAAAATGTTGCCCAGTTCCTAGTTCCTTTTTTCAACCAATTGCTGCATGAATAGCCTAGATAGTTTTGTTTTTCGTTTTAGACACTGTATGAGTTATGATGCTCAATATCACACATGCTCACCGCTTGGAAACTCTCCTCTTCCAGATTTATCATCATTCTCTGGTATAAGTGGTATCCTTCCATAAAACATATCAATGCATAATAATCACTATTCACACTTATGAGTAAGGGACTTCAACCATGTGCCCCGAAATAAGCATTGGGCAGCCCCACAGGACACTTCCACTCCAGCAAGGGAACATCCCCTACAGCAGGGGTCTCCAAGCCCCGGTCCACAGCCCGGTGCCAGTCCGTGGGCTTCGCAGGACCGGGCCACGGAGACAGATCTCCCACCCTTCCACCTGCATGCATAGTGCATGGCGCATTCATGCGCATGTGCGGGGTGAGCGGGCACGTTCGCGGGTGGGCGTGGGGCGCAAGAGCGCCCCACTCACCCGCGAGCGTGCCACGCCCATCCGCAAACGTGCCACGCCCACCCTGCGAGCGCAGGGGGTGCCCCCACCCCCACGAACCCCGTCCCCCAACCAGTCCGCGGTTCCAAAAAGGTTGGGGACCACTGCCCTACAGTATACCCAGAGTTGAGTCTAGCCCCCTGCTTTCTTTTTGCACAAAACATTGTCAGCTATAGCAAATGCACCCCAAAACCATCACAATTTGAAATTATATGAAATATTTAGTTTTGCATGTATGTCTAAACTGTTCGTTTTCCAATTACTCTTCATAATGATCACATTTTCCCTCAGTTGCTCACCATCCTCTAAATTCCATTCCTTGTCATCACAGTTGGAGAGTTTGCACATATCACTGCATGTAAATCCATTTTTTAGGCACATGTATTTTGATAATTCACTGCTCTGTGCAACTGCAGGCTGGTAGATTTAGCACAGCCTGAGGTGCTGGCAAACCCTCTCTCCAGTGTCAAATTAGATGCTCCATTCCCCTGTGATTTCCAACTTGCAACACATGCCACCAGCACTTGGTGTCTTGAGGCCTGCTTTAAAAGACCTTCTCTGGCAGTCTGCATGTCGAGCATGCTTCATCAGCTGTCCCTGCATGGTGGAAGTTGGTAAATTCTCTCCTTCTCATTGCCTGGTGAAGAACAGATAGTACCTAGTACCTATCTGTTCTGATAGACTGGTTTTGCTGTTTTTTGACCAGAATTTCCTCCACCATCTTACCATTTGTGTACTTCTGATATACATCTAGCCTTTCCACCTCTAAGTGATCTTCTACAGTTTTTGGCTAGTGTTGGCTAGTATTGTCTGGTAAATGGCAAACACATCTATTATTTACTATTGCTCCCTTCCCTGATTGCCACTCAAAAAAATTGTCCTTGCAAAACCTTTCCAAAATTAGATCAATCACTTTCTGTGCTAGAGCCACATCATCACCTATGGTTGATGAACTACTTAGTTTATTCTGCAGCATTCCCTCTGCAGTAAGTTAACTAGCTTTGTTTCTTGATGGGTGAGTTCTTCTGGTATTAACCAAATTCCTGACATTATATCCAGAGGATGAGAGAGGATATCTGCCATCAGAAGATCACTTTCATTACCTAATAGTGGCATGCCACGTGCCTAATAGCGGCATGTCTGCCTTCGAAATGACTCCATTTGCCATGGACTTTGTTTTGGTGCTAAAAATTTTAATCATTTCCTGTTATAGTGTCATGAAATTTCTCAATGGGCAAATAATTTTCCATCCATTCCTGTTAGACCTCATAACACCTCTCATCATTGGTAAAGGTGTTTATTGAATCAGAAGCAATATTCTAATGCTCTATCTTTTCAATAGGGACAGTCATGCTATCTGAACTACCTGTGACCTGTGTCCTAGCTTAATCCTCCTTTCCTTCTAAGGGCCCAAACCAAGATTAGACTTGGCAAGACAAAGACATGGGTAAAATGTAACTTTAAATACTCATTTAACACTTTGTGATTCATGCACTCAGTGGGGAGTTTATCAAATAGCACTGTGTTTCACAGATAGATTTCTGTCTATGTTATACTTGTGGCAGCCCATTCCCATACATCAGCACTTTAAAGGTAGCAGTAATCAAACTGTGGTTATGCATGGACAAACCAGCCTTTTGCTAACCTGTCCCCCCTAACCCCACCCCAGTTTTTATACAGGTAGTCATGTTTCTCTGTTTCAGCAAAACCAAAAATATTTACTTATTTAATATATTTTCACTCCACCTTAAAAAGAACCCAAGGCAGCTTACATCATTAAAGGACAGTATTTAAAGCTAACACCGGTGAATAGACAAATACTTTTTTAAAAAAATCAAACATATTATGGACCTTTAGGACTAACAGATTTATTCCAGTGTGAGACTTCATGGATTACAACACATTATTTTTCCACTTCTTTTCATTTTCATTGATATTACTTGTATAGAGTACACCCACAAGTAGGTTTTAGACTGTTAATAGAATCCTACACGCAACAGAAATCTGGCTTCTCTCTCCACTGCTGCTTTGAAATTTGAAATGCTGTTTGCCACACACAGACTGCTTCTATTTCACATGGACCATTAGATACAGAACATCTTTGTCTAGAGTTCTTTTTCTTTTAATGCTTCTGATCAGGAGTCTGCTTTTTCATATTAATTCATGAATGTAGTTTCTATAAGGAGACTGGCTGGGTCACCAAACAGTGAAAGAAAGGAAAGAAAGCTTTCTGCTGTATAAGCTGACCTGTAAAAGTACAGAGCTTTAAAATGTCTTCTGAAATAAAGATGGGATGCAGTTGCGGGGCAGATAGTACATCACAGTTCAGTGGGTCTCATTTATGTCATGCAGTACAACTCAACTTCACTCAAGACTGATTCTGCCCCTCCTAGAAAGCTGTGAATGACTTGAAAAGTCAGAAGTTTATTGGAACAAAACTTCCTTTGTTCTATTCCCCACTCTTTCAACAACTAGCATACTTGATCCCTTTCGCAAGGTCTCTTTCAACATCTTATGTTCAACAGGATATCTCAGAAGCAAAGGGTTTTTGAAAGACACCCCTGCCATCTAATAACACATAGTGGCATGGTAAGCAAGTATAACTAGCCCCTAGCCTCCTAAAACATGTCCTTATAATGAACAGTCATTAGCAACAATCACCTGTGTAGGTCAGGTTTTAAGATCTAATAGGCACTTCAGTTGTATGGGAAAGACAGATGCTATCTCACCCTGGGTATTTGTCAGGGATAGGCAGAAGGCCACATCATACTATTAGAACATTCCACACCTTCAAAGAGGATTTACTTTTAGTTCACATGGCCACACAAATTTAGAAATCAGGCATACATATTATTTTATGGTTGCCAAATTTTAAGATTTTTGGTGCTTCCAGATTTCTCTTCATATACTCACCAAATAGTAAAGGAAGGAACTTACCTCAGATCTCTGTACAGTAAGTAACAGCACTGCAATGTTATCAATGTGGCTAACAAGTGATCTGGGTTATCAGCACAATTTCAGAATAGCAGCTATCCACTATTCAAGCGGAAGACCTTTTTTTCCACCTTTCTGTGGAAAAACATCATCCCTTGACTCATTTTCCAGTAATATTAGCTACAATTTCAAAGGTACAGTCAATGTCCTCGTGACTATAGAAATTACTAATACCATCTGATCCTAAATTGGCCTTAGCACTGTTTGGGCTGCTGCTTCAAGTAAACATTTCTGATATAGTCCTACTTTTAGGTACCTAAGAAATAATAACAACAAATCAGTACATTGAATGATCATGAACACTTAATTTTACAAGAGGAAGTATCAGTGAGATATTGCATTTAATGCTATAAAATAAAACAGGTAGAACTATATTTTAATGCAGAATATGCATAAAGTTGTTTCTCAACATACTGTCACATAGGTGAGGCAATGTTCTAAAATATGAACTACCGCATACCTTTGATGGTATCAGGAGAAAAATCATTTGCTGCTTGGAACATTGAGAATCCAAGGCACCATTTCTGAATACCAGCCATAAAGAGGTCTCCTGGCTTCAAAGCAGAATCCTATCACCTGACCTGCAACTGGCTGTGTTTAAGCACCCATTGTTATCGTCATCATGAGATTGTGGTTTTCAAGAAATCAATACTTTGTAAAATCAAAATAGAAGAATCGATTCTTATAGTCAGAAGAATCTTTGAAATTCATAAGCATTAGCTAAAGTTTTTAGGCACCTGTTTCCTCTCCAGTCCACATGCATCACAATGCCTTTCTCTTCAAGCATCATTACTGGTAAAAGCAGAGATCCAAGATGACCAGGGCTCCTCTTTATCATGCTATTTTAGTGTTTTCAAGATGGTTAGCAACATTTCAAAAGAAATGACTACAAACAATAATATCACTCTTAAATTTCATTTGCTAATGTAACACGACAGGAAAAAATTGTGGCAGTTTGAAAAAATACTGTAGCTGGTGAGTTAATAGTTTAAAGTCTCTAAAAGCCTGGAAGAATAAAATAGTCTTTGTGTGGCACCAAAGCAACAAGGTAGCCGCCAGGTAAGGCCACTTTAGAAGACATTCCCACAGCAAGGTGCCATAGCTAATAGTCCTCCCCAGTTGCCACCTAACTCGTTGTAAAGGCAGGGGCACATGGAGAAGATGCTCTGGTGAAAATTACAGTGTACAAGCAGATGGTACCAATACTAACATACTAAGTAGTGTAGAAGATTATAATTAATCATCAATACTTTCAATTGTGTTCAGAAACATACTGAAAGCCACTGCAACTGTTGAAGTACTGGCAACATGTCTTCCCTGTGTTCAGTCACAGCAATCTAGCTCTAAACCCTGTTCTGCCCAATACCCCCAATTTTTATTTTTTTATTTTTATGTAGAAGCCTAGAGACAATTTAACCATATCCTGCCACAACCTATTTTAAGACATGGAGAGAGATTTTTTTTCAACATTGGAAATATTGTCTGGTCAGTTCTGTTTTTGAAAAGAACACCTTCGCTGGGAAAAGACTAAAACAGGTCATGGAGGCCAAAGCAGGTCAGGGCAAAAACAAGGGAGGAGGGAAATGACACATGGGAAGGGGTATGCAGTCCTTTGAATGTTGGAACCTGCCTAGCCTTGCTTTAGAGGCAGTTTCACATTAGGAAGGGAAAGAATAATAGCTAAATTCCTCGTTTCCATTGAGTCTGGCTGTTTTGACTGGATAGGACATTTTGAGAAGGAATTTTGAACCTTTGTGGGATTCCTCACCTCCAGTCAAGAGCAAAACAAACAGCTCTTTTCCCACATCAAGTTCTGTATAATTTGTGTAAAATGTATCTTGTGAGTTTTCCCTTAACAAGCCATGCATACACATAAACGAAGCACAGATGGACTAGATGATTGTTAACAAAAATGTTAACAACCAATCTAGTGCTTCAAATTTTAAACACATTAGTAGTTTTGGGAAATTTGTGCAAGTGAGAAATTCTGAGAAAAATGGGTAATCTTGCGCAAAAGTGGCAAATTTTGCACAAAATATACTTCTTACCAACACAAACCCTCCCTCCCTTTTTTAACTCTTTCTTTGTTTTCTATCTCTTGTGGGAAAGTTTACAAAACTAGACTTCAGAAGAACTGAACACCAAACATGGTTCATAAATTATTGCATGTGTGAGATACAACCATACACCATTGACTCTTAAAGCCAGTATAAATGTTTTACATGTGAACTCTGTACTTCATATGTCTGAAGAAGTGGACTTCTACATGAAAGCTCCCATTAAAATATAATAGTCTTTAAGGTACCACAAGGTTTTTGTTTTTCTTTTTTTCTTTGGGTTTTGCAGAATATTTCTAGATTAATGATTCTGTAACACTGCATTTATGGTAGAGGTAGGCTATCATCTATCTATCTATCTATATTTTATTTATTTATTTATTTATTTATTTATTTATTTATTTATTTATATCCCATCTTTCTCCTTAAAAAGGACCCAAGGCTTTTATTAGTGCTTCAAACGATAGCACTGATAACTAGGCCTACAGAAATTACAATTTTGACTTTGGAAAGTAACTACCTAGACCAGTGCCATCACAACTTTACTTCCTCTTATACATAACAGGATAATACACTCCTTCATCCAGTGAAAGAAATCAGGAACACTGAATACCATATCTAATGCAAAGAGACACCTACATAATGAATAGACAAAATGGTTTATAAAAAGACAATTTATTTTCAATGGTAAAAAACACATTACACAGCATCATTGTAACTGTCCAACTCTTATCTTCCAAAGCCGTGCTGAACACAATTCTTTAAAAGCTTCCAGAGCTGTGTCTAAAACCTCTTTTCAAAATTAACAAAAAAGGTTTCCTGTTCTTTAAACAAGATACATTTGAAGAAATACCCGATTCACGTTCCAAGTGTCCTGAATTCCCATAATGTGAGCTGGAAGCATGAAAAGACACCAATCAGGATTGATGGAAGTCCCCAGAACACTTGACTGTTGATTTGTTGACTGCAACTCTGACAAACACTGCTGAACATCTAACTGAACCCCATGCAACTCTTTCTCTACAGAGACACTAGAGAGAGTTAACACAAAACAAGAGGAACAAATCTCTTCTGGAAACAGAAGTTCTACTATTTCAAAGGGAGAATGACAAAAGAAATTGGCACAATTGGAAGGAGACTGCTGGAATGGTACTACTTCAAGATCGAATTAGGTACAGGGCATTAACCATCATCTCAAACAAAAAAGGAACAGCTGAAACCTAATAACCAAATGTTGTTTAAAAAGGAGCAACTTTCCTATGATCCAGAAAAAGCAGGCAACAACTTGAGGGACAGGAAACCTTATGTGAAAGGCAAGGAATCTCTGAATTAAAATAACCCTGAGTTTCTTTTCATAGAGAGACAATGCAAGTGTGCAACAAGTGCTAAAGTGAAAGTAAAAGTACCTGGGCTCAATTATTCCATAATTATTGCATTTTTTGTTTATACCTTGAAATGCTACCATAGGAGGATGCAAGACATGCATGAAAGGATAATTTGTGCTTCAGATAGTTGTTCCCCCCCCCCCCATTTTAAAAATTAGAATGTGGAAAAAGCAACTGGAAGTTTAGTTCAAAATATGAAACGCTGAGACAATTGATTCATTGAGGGATGCTATGTTAGATTAGACAATATAAGACAGCGGGGGTGGTACTCCACAAACACTGCAAAGCCCACAAAAGGCCAGGTCAGTTGGGTCAGCTAAGTCAAATGCTTGTTTACTAAGCCAAACACATTTGACTAGAGCATGAAAAAGTAACATTTGGTTACTACATAATACAGTTCATTGGTCATGCGAGCTCAGGGATTCTGGATGCTGTAGTTAAAACAGCAACAACACTTTCCCAAGCTTTATCTTTCACTATACACACTTCACAACAAAGGGAGGCTTCTACGCATATATGCATCCATTCAACTTATATTAACCAAAAAAAAATATGGCAGAACTAACATTTGCTCTTCAACATTAAGCACAATATAAAATAATGGTTATTTGTTTTTTACTTCCATTATCATTCTTAGTTTGATTCAGGTCATGCATATTTAATGTGTAATGTTTTCTGTAAGATGCCTATGTCCTGAATTCTTATTGCTTAGAACTACCAACTATGCTGGATGATGGGAGCTGCTATAGAGACAGCTCTTTGAAACTGGGATATGGGTTACATGGAAGACAGGATCTAGGTCTCTCCTCTACAGCACCAAAGAGCCCCATGATGATAATTTATTACCATTCTTGTGAATGGGCAAAAGATACACTGCAATGTGCAGCCTTTGGTATTTTAGCATTCACAAAGAAACATTAGAAAAGGGGCATTTTCTCCTACTTGTATCCATCCCACTCCATCGCTCCTTACCCTGAGTTACAGTTTTATACATTGACCCACGACTGCAATGTCAGAAGTCTAGCTCAGTGGTTCCCAATCTTGGGTAACCCAAGTGTTCTTGGACTGCAATTCCCAGAAGTCTTCACCACCAGCTGTGCTGGCTGGATTTCCTGGGAGTTGCAGTCCAAGAATAGCTGGGTTACCTAAGGTTGGGAACCACTAGTCTAGCTGATGACAAAACCATGCAAGTTCCCTGACATTATGCTATGGATCTTACCACTTGCTTACTGATCAATGCAGGTCTCCACCATGGAGGATCTTATTCCCTCATGTTTCACAACACATTACTAGCTGCAATCAACCAACTGAGAAGAGGTGGGATAAGAAACATTTCTATCCCAAAGGCAGACCTTCTGCTTACTGGGTTAGATGGCTCTGTGATCTTCATCAGAACATCCAGCAGTCTCCATCCAGTTGCTAGAAGTGAAGTGTTCATTAAAAAAAACCCACAAGCACTCTGAGCAGGATGGGAAATCTAGTGGCATTTTCTGTTGGGATGATGAATACCAAGCAGTGAAGAAATACTAAAAAAATACTCTTACCAACATAACAATAGAGGGTACTATACAAAACACAGTGGAGAAGGTGGGGATTGACAAGAGGTTTATATTGCTGCCCAGTTACTAAAAAACCAGTTTTTGGAGTCACTAAATCAGTGTCATTTTAAAAATAAAGGATTCCAAAACCCAACTTTCAGCTTAGAATGAACTCCAATATCACCAATAAAAAAGGAAATTTCTCCAAATCTAGAATGTGGAACACTTTCTTTCTTTAGAGATGTTATCTAGAGGCTTGCTAATTATAAGGAAGATTTATTTTCACTGAGCCTTTCTAAATCCATCTTCCTATTAAACAATAAGGAAGAATGCATTTTAGGCCCAAGTCTTGACAGTGAGTACAGTTTGCCTGTGGAAGAACCATCTCTAGAAGAAATGCCATTGAAAGAAGGGCTAAATGCTGACAAATATGACATGTGTTCTCAGTGTGAAATACCAGTAGAAAAAGATGCAGCTCTAGGTCCAGGACAAGATCAGATGGATTGCTGTCAGGGCATTTTGGTTCAAACACTCCAGTCTGAGCGACCTCAGACCTTCCAAAAAACCCTCCTTTCTTTAAAAAAACTACATATTTATCCACCTCTCATTCTGATTAGTCCATTTCCATAGACATAAGTCGCCGCCGCTCTCGCCTTGTTTCCTGAACTTCTTTCTTGCAACACCAACGGGAAGTGCAGTAACCTATCAGACAGGATAGGAGTCCAATGATCGTGGCTAGGCCAATGCCAATCAGCAGTGGAAATTTGAAAGCATTCAGCACTGAGAGGAAGAAAATGAAAACGGTCACATATAATCCACAAAATCAGGACAAATATTCTTTTACTTCATAAAGAAAGGAAATATTTGAAATCTCCTTATGTGCAGATTAGAAAAATACTATTTTCTTTGTTAGTTGTTCACCAGCAGCCTGTGATTGTAGACTGGCAGTTGGGCAGGGGGCTCGTTTTGCAGTGGGGCTGTTGTATCTACTGAAAACAATGGCCAGAATCCTGTTGCTTGGGGTAGTAAGCCACACTAAAGTAGGCCCACTGAATCAATGGGGATTTGTTGCGGCAAATCCTCCATAAGTTGATTCAATTGGGCCTACTTTAACTGTTACTTACTATATTGAAAGTACTATTTGAATCAAAGTAATTTATGAAGGAGTTACATCAATATATCATTGTTGATTCAATGAGCCTATTCTAGTGTGATTTACTACCCTAAGCAACAGGATTTTGGCCAGTATCTCCTCACTCCCTGTTTCTTTGTTACCTGAATCTGACCAGGACAAAGACAACACTGAGCAAGGGGTTGGATTTGATGGCCTTATAGGCTCCTTTCAACTCCATTGTTCTATGACTCTATGATAACAGTAGGATTGTTAATGGAGGTGACACTTCAGTTTTGAAAGACTCAAAATGCTGTATTTGTCAGCCACTGCTGTCTTTTGTGACTGAAAATCCTGACCAAATCTTAAGGTAAAAATCATAACATGGGTTTGCCAGCTGAGAACTTGTCTGGAGTGCCATGGAGATTGCATTTCATTCTGTATTTAATAGCAAGTAAATAAGTAGCTAAATTGCCATGAAGACCAAACATCAAACTACAACTAATGAAAGCCAGAAGAACATAGTGGCCAAAACAAGAATGCCTCTGTAGAATAGAAAGCACACTACTCTGCATTATTGAACAGCAGTATAGTGTAGGCTGTTTAGGAAACAGAAATTATATTTATTGCCATTTCAGAGAACTAGATTAAATATATTCCTAGAATGGAGCAACTAGCAGTATAAAACTCCAAACTGCATATTACACGAGCACATTCTCCTATTCTCGTAGTTCTGGTGCTACAAGAATAAGAAACTCATGAGCCTGTCAGTAAACTGATAGGAGAAGAAAAAGTGTATGTGAAAAGACCAAATAAGTAGCTTGGTACCTGAATTTGGAAGTAGGTTTTTTGGAGTACAGTTCTCAAAATCTTTCGGCTAATATGGATCCTGAGAATTGTATTCCAAAACAGTAGCTTCAAAGCTTTAATTAGTCCACAATGAAAACTAAATAAGACCGCTGAGGCACTCTTACCATCCATTTTCACTGTTACAAGGATTGGTTTGGATTTTATCTCCATTTGTCGTTGCCAGACAGCTGCAGCTGACTGCACCCAGGGTGTTACCAAGCAGTAGTGGTTTCCAAAGTCTTGGTCTTCACAGCCATGAATTCGAAGCCGGAATTCCAAGGGAGTGATTCTCTCCAAGCTGACATCACTGCTCCCATTTCTTCTAGCTTGGGTCACTATCCCTTTCCGATCCAATGAAGCTAAGAAAACAGGGTCTCTATCCATTGCAACAGAACGTGTAGCAAACCAGGAGACATCAAATGACATGTCATCTGAAATTGAAAAGAGAAACCAACTTAAAATAATGTTTGGCACCACTTCAAACCCTGGTCAGACTCAGATGTCTCTTCCCCAAGGAGACACAAAGAAATTCCAAAGAGCTGTAAATTAAGAGTTGATTTTTTAAAAAGGGGGTTTGATGATGGTAAAGGAGTGGTGGGGAGGCATGAGAGAGTCTCAAAAACAAAAAAGGGAGCATGATGCTGAAAAGTTTGGGAACCACTGGCTTACAATTAGTTCTTAAGCAATGCTAGGAGAGTACAGAGATTATTCTTGCCCTCCACAGAACTAGGTTTACTGAACTGTACAGGCTTAGCCGCTTTCAACAACTCCTGGCCTCCAATTTGCTAGGATCCTCTAAATATCCTCAATTCTAAAGCTTGTCAAGTACAGAAAAAAGGATTAAGATGATTAGTGTAAGAAGCTCCATCAGCAGCAGTGTTTCCAGGCACTGTTACTTACTCGTTCTGTTACAGACTGCAAGCAAGAAAACTCAAAAGGCAGCCACTGAACCCTTACTAATCTCTCGTTATGACATATTTTACATCAACTGTACTCGCTGCACTGTCAAAAAAACATGTCCTAAAAACTTCTCTGATACCATCACAACCCTTCCCCTTTTCTGTCCCCATCTTCTTTGCTTAAACAGTAGGGTACTGGTAGAATGCATAATGCTGTTCTTCCCATCTTGTATACCTGGTTGCTACCATTTCAAAGCCCCAGCACGTTAACTGCACTCTGAGGCCTCAGCATTCACTCTCTCTTCCTCTCTCTCATGCATGTAACTTGATCAAACCACGCAACACAGCTATGCTCTAACATAAGCCTGTGCTGTACTCCTATTTCTATTACAACAACTTCCCAAAACTGAGCTGTACTTCCTATTCTCTTTTATAATTTCCCCCCAACAAAACCACTCAAAACGTATCTTAACAACATTGTTAACAATGAAAGAGTACTGGCTTATAGGAGACAGAACCCCAAAAAACCTCAGACAAAAGAGCAGTTGCTGAGTGCATGTCTATACTGAGAGAAGGCCATTAGCAGCAGTTGTTTCATATATGCAGATCGGAAAACTATTCAAAACACCCTGAATTGAAGACTACAACCTGACAAAAATTAACATTTTTTTATCCAAGAGCTTCCAAGAGTTCAAAAGCATGTATTACCTAACTGTAATCCTTTCAATGACTCTTTAAGGTCAACAGATGTTGTTGTCCACCATAAGGAAGATGGAGAGGGATGCAGACTGTGGCTCTGCCTAAGCCCACCTATAGATTTCATGAAATTTGAACTGGGAGCTTTTCTGATTCAGTGCCCAGACTCTTCACTACTACTATGCTACACCAGCTATGCTTTATTTCCCCTCCTGTGACTGCAGAGGAAAAGAAAAGGAACAGAATGCAGTATTGTGTGTTAACACTGTATACAGAAAGCAAATAATCAGAGATGCCTCTTCAGGTTCAGCTTGGTCTTGGTGGGAACTAGGGTACAACTTTTTTTTTTTTTTTTGATGGTTCACACTTCACACTCCTTGGTATACTTAAGGTAAAATTCTAAGGTGCCTATTGGTTTGCTTCTTACTCGTTATTCAAACTGCTGTTATGTTTGTTTATTACAAGCTGTCCAAAGACCTCTAGATTATGGAGCAGCATACAAATGTTAAACAAGCATTTTTGAGGCTATCTAACACAAAGACATTGTTGAAAAACAATTGCATCTGATGAAAAATTGTATGCAGCTACAATCCTGGTCTCCTTAAATGGGATGCTTGCAAATTATAGATACATGCCTGTCCATAAAAACCAGATAATGGCATCAGAATTAGCCTGTCTCCAAACAGGCACTAAAGGTAAGCTACTTCCTATGTCATTGTAAGATTTTCTCCCTGATATGCATTGCCCCCAATTCAGATCCCCTTTTACTTATAAACATACTTTTGATGTGTGTCATCAGCAACAAATGCCTTACACCAATTTCACTAAGACCTTAATCTTTCAAGTGTCTTTGCACTGACTTCCACCTCTAACACTGGATGACAAGTAGTCAGAGTCCATCAGTATATCCTGCATTCTTCCGTGCAATGTGCAAGATTATAATAAATCCATTAGCAGATCTGCACTTTTAACCTCATTAGGCTGTTAGCTGATGATGCATTTTAATTATTCCAGCCATCTTCCACCGAATGTCCTACTGTACCCACTGCAAGCTGGAAAACAAGCATGAGAGCCATGTGTAATAGATTTACTACAATCATGCCTACAGCATCTGTTGGACTTCATCCGAGAGCCAAAAGGTCATTAACACAATTTGTGAACAGAGTGGATACAGGATGGATGTGTCACTGATGGGGGAAAAAGCTTTAGCAGCAAATGCCCCATCTGTACAGATCGGAACCTTACCAGCCATACACAGAGAGAGCAGCACATGAAACATAAGCAACCTTGGGAAACCAACCTTACAGATATAAGCTCATTTTTACTTCTTCACTCTGTTTCCTGCTTTTATGTAATGCTAACAATCAACTGGAAATTAATCATTTTTTAAAAACAGTGTATCAAAGAAGGTAATATAAAATAAATCAAGCAGCCACGAAGCTCCTTCTAAATACTGAGTGGTAAAGATATGTTATATACGAAGCATAATCTTGTTTGCTGGGCTGCTTTACCAAACAGTTGCTAATTCTTTCTATCACCCAAATTCAGGGCTCTCCACTATAATTTCTAAGTTATAAAACCAGATCACCAACATTTCCTGGGGCCAGAGCAGGCAATATGCAAAGCCAAGCTTACCTAGCTGCACAAACACACTTTTGATTGCTGAGAATGGTTGTAAATGCAAGCTAGAGCCTCACCAAGAGCTTAGAGATTATACAGACAAAAATGTACAGTGAGATACAAGGAGAGATTGGGTTATGTTACAAAAAGTTACCCTTTATTATCTCAAATACAAAACAGTGCACTCCATACAGCCCAGAGGAACCTTATTTTTATTTTTGTGTTTAGAATAAACTGCCAGACTTGGATGTTCTCTTATGCCACAAAATATAGTAATTTGTCCTTAGCCATCTACTGACTGTTCTTGCTCCATTATTTTATCCTGCCTTCTGTTCCACATCAAAAAAAACCCACTATAAACAAATATTCTTCCCAAGCTGTATGCCCCATTATAGGAGTATTATTTTTTTATTGGATAGCCAGCATCATCTGTACAGTCCCTGTATCTGCTGAAGGGAAGCCAATTAAACCACAGATGCAAGTTTTTTAAAAGTCATGCAGGGAGCCAATCTGAAGACCCACTACTGAGACATCCAACAGATGGGAACTATCCATCTTCACCCAGATGAGTTATCAGTGTCTATGACCAGAGGGAGAGAAGTGTCCCAGATACTTTATTCCCAATCCCTCAAGCCATTCATTACTCACATTTCTATCCATCTTATTTCTAGGCTCATATTTCTGACTAACTCAATCCAATTACACTAGAATACTCCAAGAGACTTAATTCATATGGAAGATGATGATCATGTCTTAACCTACAACTTCTCCTGTACAGAGTTTAGGCTTCTAGGTCCTTGAAACACCACCTTCCCCTGCAAAAAGGGAGGGGGGCTTTATTATCTGAAAAAAAAAGTTTCTTTTCATCTCTACTGAAAGGTTTTCCAATTCTGCTAATTGTTTGGGGATAGAGCATAAACTTATAAAACCCTATTGACATCCTACAATTCTAACTGCAAAAAAAGGAATAAGATTTTGCAGTATGGAATCGTATAAGAAGAGTTTTGAATTGTAACTTTTAAACTACAATTCCCACAATATCTATGTTCACATTGGCTGAGAGATTCTGGGAACTGTGGTCCAAAGAAGTAATTTTTCCAAGTTTTTTAGAAGCTAATAAATGGAAATCAGTACTGTGTGGTAAGCATCCCAATATGGTCACAGTAAGGCTACAGTCCCCTCCTATGTTACTCTTAACATAGTGGGAATTATTCCTGAGGAAACATACCAAGAATGGTCCTAAAAGAATAAATACTTTATAGATTCTACATATTTCTCAGTCTCCTAAAAGTTTGTTGGAGTGTAAGTCCCTCCCACAGGAGGGCTAGGCTGGTTCCATCTTTATTCTCTTTCTGCAAGCTGGCAAGGACCTTTCTCTTCAGGCAGACTTTCTCTGAGTGAGTGACAGCCAAGTGGGTTTTTTAAATTAATTATTGTACCTTTCTGCACTGAATATGTTTTGTTGTCACTTATGTTTTTAGTACTGTGTTCATTTGATTTTTTTTTAGTATTGTATACTCACTATTGTTAGCTTAAATACTGTTTTTTAATTGTTGTAAGCCCCCTTGGGTCCTTTTTAAGGAGAAAGGTGGGTTAAAAATATTTTAAATAATTAATTAACATGTGTTGGTTCTTACATTTTTATGAGTATAGGGGGGCACTCCATAATTTGTGATAGCACTCCATAATTTGTGATAACCGTACATAAATTAACAACAATTCTGGCAAGGAGAACAGCAAATAGGTGTAACACTGTAGTTCTGTGTTATTCCAGTCATAAAGTGAGCTAGCTAATGACCAGGGCCATTGTCTATTGTACACCACAAAGCAGAAATGGGGAGTGTGTGCCCCCCCCCCAAGTTGCAGGGCTTCATTTTCCATCAACTCTCATCACAGTCTACACTAGTGCGGATAGACAGAAGCAGCAGTCCAACATCTGGAGGACCACATATTCACTACCTTAGTTACAAAGGAAGGAAGGAAGGAAGGAAGGAAGGAAGGAAGGAAGGAAGGAAGGAAGGAAGGAAGGAAGGAAAGGAAAAGAAAATAAGAGAAAAGAAAAGATTTGAGTAACAAACACCTACTCTGTTTCTTTTTTTAACTAAACTCTCAATTTTACATTGTTAGGCCCAAATCATCAGCCTGAAGAAAACACAAGTCATGGGCCAGGGCGTGGACTCACCTCCCTCTATTACCATCTCCACACAAGAATTGGAGGTTGTTCATGATTTTGTGTACCTTGGCTCAACGATCTCTGACACTCTCTCCCTAGACGTTGAGCTGGATAAACGCATTGGCAAAGCAGCTACCATGTTCTCTAGACTCACAAAGAGAGTATGGCTTAATAAGCTGATGGCATATACCAAGATCCAGGTCTATAGAGCCTGTGTCCTGAATACACTCCTGTACTGCAGTGAGTCCTGGACCCTTTGTGCACGGCAGGAGAGGAAGCTGAACACCTTCCATATGCGTTGCCTCCGACGCATTTTTGGTATCACCTGGCAGGACAAAGTTCCAAATAGAGTAGTCCTAGAATGAGCTGGAAGTTTTAGCATGTATACATTACTGAAACAGTGACGTCTACGTTGGCTCCGGCATGTCGTGAGAATGGGTGACGGTCGGATTCCAAAAGATCTCCTGTATGGAGAATTAATGCAGGGAAATTGCCCCAGAGGGAGACCACAGCTGCGATACAAGGATATCTGCAAGCGGGATCGGAAGGCCTTTGGAATGGACCTCAACAGATAGGAAACCTTGATATCTGAGCATTCAGCCTGGAGGCAGGCGGTGCACCATGGCCTCTCACATTTTGAAGAGACACTTGTCCAGCAGGCTGAGGCAAAGAGGCAGTCCCGAAACCAGCAAAATCAGGGAGCTGGACAGGGGACAGATCATATTTGTCTTCAGTGAGGAAGGGATTGTCACTCTCGTATTGGCCTTCTCAACGACACTAGATGCTGTTCCAAGACCTCTATTCAGAGCACGTTACCATAGTCTCTCAAGACTGAAGGATGCCTAATCAATCAGTCAGGCCCAAATCACTTTAGTAGCCCTCATCAGTTAGACCCATTGGTTGATATCTAGTAATCAAGCTAGAGTAGGCTCACTGAATCAATGGGGATTTAGTAAGTCAACACTTATGTAAATCCCATTAATTAAATGGATTCACTCTATCTGCAACTTACTATTGGATTTCAGGCATTGAATCAACTGCTGAATGATGATTCAACACTGATGTAAATACTATTGATTCAACAATACTATTCTATTTAGGACTACCAATAGGATTTTGGTCTTAGTGTAGCAAAAGCACAACATGTCTGATAGCACTTTTAAAGAGGAACTGTGAGTCTGGCACTGTCTTCCAGAACCTGTTGACCTCCCAATACCTTGGGCTAAAATTGCGAGTATTCCGGAACATTGGTCAAGCTGGATGGGGCTGATGGGAGTTAAAACTCCAAAATATCTGGAAAGCATCAAGTCCTGGGGAAGGCTGATCTAGTTTGCTCTAGTTTGTTCATGTCTCACATACCTGGTCTCTTAAGCAGTCATTGCCAGCCTAGTGTCTTAATGTTTATATCAGTGGAATACTATAAATATTTTAACTAGATGAGTATTTTGTCACAGAAGCAACTATCAGAAATTTTAAAAGGCACTTAAGCCCCATGGAAATAAAATGAACAAACTTGGTCAAAAAAAACTGTGAAGGGACTTAAATTTTGTTATGCTTGCTAATCCCAACTCACTTAAATGTAAATACATTCAGAAGAAGAAAGTAAGACGAGCAGGTTGTTGAGAAAATGTTACCCCAAATAGAACTCCTCTGAAATAAAACAGAACAGTGAAGCGCAACAGGGTCTATGCATTGTTGACACACCTCCAAAACATGTTCAACTACAAGTATATGCAGTTTTTATATGAAATGGCACATAGTATGAACACCTCTTCCAATATACACACACAGGAAGCATTTTGCAAACCAGTCTTAAAAACTGCTGTTCCTCTCAGCAGTATTATGAACGTAAAATGGTAGAAGCCACCGCTCACAGTTTTATTGTATGCTGTTTGATTTGCAGTTCTTTGGAATGTAGACAAGGTTGTACTCTGTGCTACAATCTCTCAGACAGCCTCTCAATTAATAGCCTCAATTTGTCTTAACTTGCATCTCTTCCCATGCAAAATACATGGGAATAGGGAAAAGATCCAGCACCAAACATGCATATTTTCCCCAGGAAGCACTGTAGTTTAAAATAAATCCAACCTATTATACTTGGCATATTTCGTGTCAATTTAATCCCTTGCTGTGCTGGCATTATCCTTTATTTTTTGTTGGTTTGTTTTTGGTACATATCAACAATCTTTACGGCATTATTTTCATACATATGGTGGTATCTGACAAATGGAACAGAAGAAATAACAATAAGAGTAGAAGCAGCAATTAAAAATACCAGTCAGAATCTAGATGCAGTGAAATTGAATAAGAGCACTGGTTGGGTTTGATATAATTTTTAAACTAATGGACTTTAGATAGAGAAAGCTAGAGGCAGCTACTATTCTGAGACATGATGTAGTCTCTGTCACACTTTGGAGCAGCTCTTCCTAATGTGATGTTGCGGGGGGTTGGGGAGAGATGTCATGAGGAATTGTGATAAATTAAGCCTTAAGACAACCTATGGTGCTAGGACTGTTTCTTCCTCAGGGAAACTGGAAGTGATCAACATGTAAAGCACACATTTATGCACATTTTGATTTGACATGCAAGTTTAAGCCATCTAGCTTCCCCGGTCAATCAGCCTTCACAATTCTGAGCCTCATTCCCAGCCCATCTGCTTCACACCATGCAGTTCTATTTGACAGAACAGCACTCTTAGCATAGCTGAATCACAATGTTGAGACTGTTTGTATTTAACAACATTTAAACAAAGTTATGTAGAACCTTCACAGACTGTAAATCAAGTTAAAAAAAAATCTGATGATTTCTTGCCAGAGTAGCTTCTAGCTATATGTGCAGTAAATTAAACTCCTCTGGCATGCCGGTACCAACAAACAAGTCAGTCACTAGCCAGTCAGCCAACAAATTCTTGCACCCCTTAAACATTTAGACCCATGGAAAAGGTAATGTGAAGTCATATCTTCCCTGTTAAATTTAACAGAACTTTCAGCTTGGACTGCTGTGCACGCAAAGTTCACAAAATTAGCTTTAAAAAGGCAAAGAAGAATAGCTCCAAGTACAATATCCCCAATAATAGCTTCTGTTAATGATAAATCAAGTATATTTTGAAAATCTGCACTATTGAGTCAGTATCCAACTTCCACTGTGAAGAAACAGGAAAGAAATGAGTCTTTTTGGACTGCTGGCGAGGCTTTGTCTAAGCCTGACCAAATGTTCTTGTTGTTCCTCTCCTACTAAGATTGGACATCACCACGGCTAAACTGACTTTGAATGTGGCAACTCTAAACAGCAATGTTGCGCTGCACCCAAACCAATTTTGAAGGTTCTTCAATTTTTTTCCTTCCAGTCATTCTACCCCCAGTGATAAAATGCAACAACCCATACTTTTTGGTTTTAAATATATGACCAAAGTATTCTAGTGTTCTGTATTTTATGAGTTTTCTGATTTCTTGGTCTTCTTCACTGGTTGCCTCATAGTAAAAAAAAAAAAAGTGATAAATCCATATTTTAAATGCTTATAACTCTTTTATAATTGTTATGTGCCTTCAAATCTATTCCAACACATGGCAACCCTAAGAATGAGCAACCCCCAAAATGTCCTGTCCTCAACAGTCCTGATCACCTCCTGCTAACCCAAGGCCATGAGCTTCCTTTATGAAGTCAATCCCATCTCATATTTGGTTTTCATCTTTTCCTGTTTTCTTCAACCTTTCCCACCATTATTGTCTTTTCAAATTAGTTTTGCCTTCTCGTTATGCGCTCAAAGTATGTTAGCCTCAGTTTCATCATTTTTGCTTCTAGATGAAGTTCAGGCTTGAATTGACCTAGAACCCACTTGTTCATCTTTCTGGCAGTCCAGGGTAGCCACAAAGCTCTTCTCCAGCACTATATTTCATATGAATCTATATTACAGTCCACGATTCCATGCCATAGATTGGAACCAATAACACAAAGCACCAGATAATGTGTATTTTCAAAGCAAATCTTAAGGTTTTCTGGCATATTACACTTTTTCATATAATCATGAAGTTGGAAGGGGCCTATAAGGCCATCAAATCCAACCCTCTGCTCAGTGCAGGAATACAAATCAAAGGATATCTGACAGGTGGTTGTCTAAATTTCTCTTGAATGCCTCCACTGTTGGAGCACTCACCACCTCTCAAGGTAACTGGTTCCATTGCCATACTGCTCTAATAGTTAGGAAGTTTATCCTGATATTCAACCGAAATCTGGCTTCCTGCAACTTGAGCTGATTGTTGTGTGTCCTGCACTCAGGGATGATTGAAAAGAGATCCTCCCCTCCTCTGTATCAAATACTTTCAAGTATTTGAAAAGTGCTATCATATTTCTCTAGTCTTTCTCAAGACTAAACATGCTGAGGTCTTTCAGTCTTTCCTCACAGGGCTTTCTTTCCAGCTCCCTGATCATCCTTGTTGTGCTCCTCTGAACTTGTTCCAATTTGTTGGCATCCTTCTTGAAGTGCGGTATCCAGAACTGGACACAGTACTCAAGGTGAGGCCTAACCAGTGCTGAATAGAGGGGGACTAGTATCTCACAGGATTTGGAGGCAATTCTTCTGTTAATGCATCCTAAAATAGCATTTGCCTTTTTTGTAGTCACATCACACTATTGGCTCATATTCAGCTTGTGATCTACAATGACTCCAAACACACAATGACTATGTGTTTGGTTTCTTTTTCCTAGGTGCAGTACTTTGCACTTATCCATGTTAAATTTTATTCTGTTGTTTTCAACCCAGTGCTCAAGCCTATCTAGATCATTTTGAATTTTGTTTCTGTCTTCCAGGGTGTTGGTTATTTCACCCAATTTTGTGTCATCCGCAAATCTGATTAGCATTCCCTATATCCCCTGATCCAAGTCACTAATAAAAATATTGAATAGCATGGCACCCAGGACTGAGCCCTGGGGCACCCCACTTGTTACCTCCTCCCAGTTGGAGAAGGAGCCATTAATCATCACCCTCTGAGTATGATTCTGTAGCCAGTTGTGTATCCATCTGATAGCTGTTCTATCCAGCCCACACCTAGTCAACTTGCTAATCAGAATATCATGGAGCACATTGTCAAAAGCTGTGCTGAAGTCAAGATATATGATGTCTACAGCATTCCCTCTGTCTATCAGGGAGGTTACCCAATCAAAAAATGAGATCAGATCAGTCTGGCAGGATTTGTTCTTGACAAATCCGTGTTGGCTTCTAGTTATTACTGTTTTGTTTTCTAGGTGGTTGCATAATGATCGCTTTATAATCTGTTCCAGAATTTTTCCTGGGATTGATGTCAGGCTGACTGGTCTGTTGTTCCCAGGTTCTTCCTATTTGTAGATAGGGACAATATTAGCCCTCCTCCAATCATCTGGCACCTCACCCATTTCCCGTGATATCAAGAAAATAATGGACAGTGGTTCTGAGAGGTCTTCAGCCAGTTCCTTCAATACTCTTGGATGCAGTTCATCTAGCCCGGGAGATCTGAACTCATTCAAGGTAATAAGGTATTCCTTGACTATTTGTTTATCCATCTCCAGCTGCAATCTTGTCCCCTCTACCTACACTTCACATTTGTCTGGAGGGCCATGATTTTTCCTTTAGGAAAAGACTGAGCTAAAATAAGAATTGAGCACTTCTGTCTTTTCTTTGTATTCTGTTATCATTTTTCTATCTCCATTGAGCAGCTGTGCCACTGTTTCTTTTCTGTCTTTTGTTACACACATACCTGAAGAATGCTTTTTTGTTGCTTTTAGTGCCTCTAGCTAGCTTCAGCTCATTCTCAGCTTTTGACCTCCTAATGCCATCCCTGCAATTCCTTGTACTTGTCTGTACTCTTCCTTTGTGGCCTGGCCTTCCTTCCATTTCCTATATGTGTCCTTTTTTATTTTCAGGTCCTCCCTGAGCTTTTTGTGAAGCCAAACTGGCCTCTTCTGCTGTCTCCCACCCTTTTTTCTTGTTGGAATTATTTGTAGTTATGCCTTCAAAATTTCCTTTTTTAGAAGTTCCCACCCTTCTTAGACCCCTTTTCTTGTTAGGATCTTCTGCAATGGGACCTTACTTATCCAGCATGTATGTGAGGCTACACTCTGCTTTGGTTTCCTTTGAAATCAAGAATTCTAGTAGAGTTCTTAAGGAAGCTACTATGGCCACTTCTGTTCTCATTTTCACTGCCTAGCTATGATCTCATTGCTGACGCACTCAAACTTAGATTTGTCAGCATGCCTCACATTTTCATTCTGAATGTTTAGCTACATTTCTTGGGCTGCTTGTTTTTCACTGATTACCATGAACTCAGTTTTTTTAACATCCATTTTTAAACTATGTTCATTACTTTCTTCATTGACTTTATCAAGTAACTTTTACAGACCTTCTAAACAGTCAGCTCCTAATACCACACTTGATCTTAGCCAAAAGGTCGAGAAACGATTACTAATACTATATCATCTGCATATCAGATGTTGCAGATAATCTCTCGATTGACAATGTCATCATTTGAACAAATGAATGCTTCTCTATAGATAACCTTAGAGTGCAAATTGATGGTGAATGTATAAATCCTTGTCATATTCCTCTTTGTGGCTCTATCCCCAATGGCCAGACTACCCTATCTGGAAAGGGCTGGCTACCACTCTCATGAGGCAAAACTTGAAACTAGTAGACAAGGAAAGAGGATTGGCATGGTGAATACTTTCCTCTGACCCAGGAAAAAGGTCCAAAAGAAAAAATTACAAATATGGCAGTTATGTTTCTTCGCAGCCTTCTGGGAATATGTATTAGAAGATTGAGACCATCTGCAACAGTAGTCACAAGTCAGCTACATTTCCAGAAGCAGCTGACTTAGGGAGGGAGGGAGAAAAATATGAACTGACCTGCATTTCCAAGATTGACACAGCTCAAGAGAAATATCAGAACAGATTTTAAAATGCATGTTTCGAGGCTAAATATATTGTATTTATTAATTATAGAGTAATTCCCAGAGGTGGTTGAGGAACCTATGTTGCCATCTATTCTTTTTTTGTAGCCTTTTATTTTAGAATAAAATGAAATTCTGGTGGGTGGTGTATTGCTAAATAGATTAAATTGCTGAATGAAACAATGAAATATTAAACACGTTTAAAATAGAATTTAACAGATTCTCAAGCAATTTATCAAAAAATGCTTAAATGAGTTAAATAGATTAATGCAAAAGTGACACAGAACAAATGTGGACTAAGCTTGCTAACCCAAGGGTGGAAGTCGGCAATGATACCTTAAATGATCAGTAAGCATTGCCTGTGTAACTGCAGGTTTCTTGCATGTTATGGATCAGCAATCAGATGGAGTGTTTCCAAGGGTACCTTTCCACTCTATATTGGCTACAATGTTTTGTCTGCAACTCCACAAAGTAAATACTGTATTTGCAAAGTAAATACTGGTCCAGGAATGACACTTACATTCACTGAACAAATTGATCTGAAGTTTTAAGAGAAGAAAGATTGACAAACAAAAGGGCATTGGGCTTTTCTTAACAGAGCAGGGTTTTTTTTTTTAATATTTACTGTAAGCACTTTGAACACATCAACACAAATGCTAAGGCTTAAGGAAGAATAAACAGTTTGTCCTAGATCTGTCCTCAACATACTGCATTATAAACACCCATCAACATTACATTTGTATAGGTGAGTTACACAGCTTAAATGAAAACAGCTAAGTCCAGTGTGTGCTGACTTTTCACAACAACCAAGTTGCTCTCTCAAATAAACAACCTCTGAAATGTCCCAGTGATGATTACATTTTTCCATCTGAAATACATAGCAATGATATTTGAAATGTAAATTTTTACATGAGCAAATAGAAAACTGGCATTCCTTATCATATGTAAAGATGTGCTGTTTTGACTAGATTAGCTATTTATCACATAACACTACTCTCCACTAAGTAAATTTGTGTACTCTGGTAATCAAAAAATCTCTTCCTTCTGCTCATCCAGCCAACAAGACAAGAGCTATTAACTAATAACCAACACTGCTCAGAATGAGAGAGCAAGCTTGAAAAGATAACTAAAATATCTATCATCAAAAGTCCTATGCCTCGGAACAATCTTCAGCTGTCTGGCAACTGGGAGACCAGATTAACTTGTAGAGACAATTATGTGTATCAGGAAATCATCAATGTAGAATTATAGCAGGGTTTTTTGTTTGTTTGTTTGTTTTCAGATGGACTAGTCCATTAGCTGATGTCACAACATCTAGGGTTCTATCAATGCAGTTAGTGTTTTCATAGAAGTCAGATGCAAAGCTCCTTGGTAAGACTGTAAAACTAGTATTCCATCAACTATTGCTGGAACAAGCACACATAGCTGCTAATGATAATCCAACTCAGACTTTGAGAAACACTGTAAGGAGTGAGACCAGGATGCCACATATACATTGGGTAAGAGGATCCGTCTTCACAGTTTTCCACTTCTTTATAGGATATGTTGTAATTATAACAACTTCCTGAAAGCATATTACATCCTGCATTGTTAGTATGGTAAAACAGACAGAACCCCCCCCCCCCAATAATAATCTAAAACTAATTGAAATCATACCTGGGTCAAGCACTGTCCCTTCAACAGTGATGATGCATATCAAATTCACCAGCTCATCTCGATAAACAGTTGGATTATCCGAATGCACGGAGACATTAAAAACAGGACCTGTTTTGAAAAAGAGAAATGGGTTGATCTCCTTTTTTACCTGTGAGAAAGCTGTCCCTGTGATAGCTTTTCCATCCAGAACATGATGCTCTTTAGATTCCAGAGTATATTCAGTAAATTACATTTGCCCAAATATTTATGGAAATTGGTGCATATGCTTCTGAAAAAGGCTTTCACCAAGGGTTAGAGATTTTTCAAAGGTTTCAGAGAGTTACAGCAATGCAAACCTTATCAGACAACTTTCTAGACTCTTTTTGTGTCACATGTCAAAAAATGATTCAACCAAGTTCTGGTTTTAGATACAAGCATATAAAGTCTTAATGACTATGTGAACTAAATGTTAACAACAGGGAGCCAGTACACTGGCCATACATCCCCAAGCAATGGAGAATCTAATCAGAGGAACACAACACAAAAATTGCAGAAGCTGAGCAGATTCAACAACCAGTGTCTGCCTTTCCCAGCCAGGGATCATCCATGTGCATTAGACTATAACTTCCACCATACTCAGCCAGGTTGAAGTAGGCTAACTTATATACACAACACTGAGTTTTATCAGTGAAGGTAGGTGAATATAAATGAGACAGAACAAAAGAATGGTGAAAGAGTCTCACTCCACACTATGATTTTGAGTTTTTGTTGTGACTTTTGCCACCTGTTGCTTACACAAAGCAAATTCAATTCCATAGCACTTGCCAATAAAGTAAGGGGTACTGAATGGCTGTGATAGGAAGACGATCTGTCACAATCTGTCTCTTTTTGTAATAGCTTGGCTTCACATATAGGACCAAGAGCAGTATGTTTTCTTCTTATAGATGGAAGAAAATAATAAATTTCTATATAGCAAGAGTATGAAAGTAAAAATCTGTTCTACACATTTTCCAGTTCAGATAAAAATAGCTGCTTTAAATTAATCCAGTATCAAGTTAAGAGGGAATTACTGCATTTTCTACTGCCTTATCAGCATGTAACTGGGAAGAAAAAAAAACCCACCAAATATATATCCCTGATGACAGCACTCCCCTAGAGGTTACTGCGGATAGACAGTCAAAGTTACAATGATGGGATCTTTCCTTCATTGTCACTGTGTTCCTAGGGTGCTCTTTACACCCGGAGAATTCACAGGGAAGGGAAAAGTGTGTGATATACTGAATGTAAAATTCTACAGCATAGTTCTTTTCCAAAGGAAAGAGAAAGAACTGTGTCCTAATAAATTTAACGGGGATTAATTGGTGACCTCTGGCTCTCCCCTGGACAATCTGTTGTGGCCCAAACCAACAGGATAATGAACAGCAGTTCTAAAGAGTCAGTTGCAAACCTATTGCCAGGTGTCATTTGAGGGAAAACAGTAAGATGTTAGAAAGTAAGGATAGCTCTGATGAATATTAATCTTAAATTTATTTAACTTTACATCTGAAGAAATTTGCAGCTTTCGCCGAGATGGTTGTCATTGGTGAAGAGGGCACTTTTTTATACATGAGTGGTAGACTGCAAAGTGTAGTGATGAAAAGTTTCAAGCAACTTGAAAGCTGGCTTTTAGAGAAATTCAATTCTTAAAAAAAAAAACCTCTGGTTTATGAATGTGGAATATTGTGCTTCTGTATCCGTGATTCAAAATGCCAGAAAATGTCCCAATATTGTTACTCAGTATCACGCTGGCATAGCCAGCAGGAAAAAGGATGCAAAACTTTACATAGCAAAGAGCAGCCTCAACGTTGATGACACCCACGTCAGCGGTCAGGAAGGCCTACAAGATACCCTCTTGTGCTCGCTACTATTCACAAAGAGACACCAAGCAGGGGAAAATCCCGGAACCAGACTCCTTTTTTCATCGGTTAACCACTTCTCACCTAAATACAAAGCAATTGTCAGGGCTGTTTTTCAACAAGTTCTAAAGGAAGTCAAAAGAGCATTCCCCACAGATCCCTTATATTCAGATAAGTATCCATGCAGTTTAAAATGTTACAATGAAAAAGATGTGATGCAATTAAAAGTGGAAGAAAAGAAAACTGAAAGTATCAATCGCATATAAAAAAGACACTGAGCTGGTATCCCACATAGAAGGGGTATAACTGCTTTATCTCCCAATGAAGTTCAAGACCTCTGCTGTCCACACCAACTCCTGAAGCATTGGGGAAAATATTGGAGTAAAGTCACCAGGCAGCATATACTGCTCTGCAGCTGTTCTCCACAGTACAAAACAAGGGACTTTTGTCAATATAGTATAGATAGCCAGGGTCTTACAAGCTCTAATTTTTGTTTCTTCATTTTAATTTGTTTATAACTAAGTTAACTTATATTAATTGATTTGTACAATACTTTATTACACTACAAAGGCTGAGTGTATGTATGTTCAGATGAATGCTTGCCTTCTTGAATGGGTTTTGAGCAATGAAATTTGAACTTCACTTCAGGAAATTAGAGTCTGCTTTCCTTCTTTGGCTACTCTTTTCTTTTTCGTGTAGTGGTAACCATTATCAAAGTTCAAAACAAGTGTCTTCTACTTCTCTTTTTCTTTGTGTGTTCTCTTGGCTAGAGGTGGACAAATAACCTTGCAAGAAAAAATACTGGTGTCATTTTGTAACATCTCCAATGTTAAAGCCATGTGCGTGTTCCCATTTACGGGAACTGGGTTTTTACCAGACATCTCATGCAAATACCTGCACAGCAATGGATTAATGCTAGGTATCTCTAAAAGGGCACAGGATCAGTTGGGCCCTGCTCTGTATGCCCTCATTCGTGAACCAAATCAGGGAGCTAGTACACAACTCTATATTTATAAATATTCTGTTTCACATATAAGTGGGTTTGAATTTATAAAGCAGGAAACAAACCCTTTCATTGAAATAAGCACTTACATGAAAATGGGAACCAAATTCTTCTAACCAAAACAAAATCTTATATTGTCACAGATTATGCATTTGGCTCAGAAAAATATGTCTGCTCCTCAACTTAGAAACACTTTTTGAAAGAGGAAAAAAAGTAAAGAAATATATGTAACAAAACATGTGAAAGCCCGGTAGGGCAGGGGGATCATGGAGAAATTAAGGCAAATTTTTAATTTTTCTTGTGCAAAAATCTGGAAAATTCATAGAAAAGGCTACAATAAAATCTTTTTTCTTTTGCAGTGCATGAAATGCTTTTTAAAGTAAGAGTTTACAAACTTAAAATGCTGGGAAATGCACATCATGAAAAATGCTGGGAACTGCACATCATGCAAGACAATGTACAGAATTATAGAGAACATTAACCAGAAAGAGCAGTGTATCATATATAAAGAACAGTGATTTCTGTAGCATGCTTTAAACAAATTCACCATATGGGTCCTGCCATCTGACAGCTGTATACTGGAAGGCAAAGAGATTCACTGCTTGTGGAAAGCTGCTCACTTTCAACTGGTGACCTAAGTTCTAATTTGGTGGAGACATTCATCTTAGAAGTTAGACTGTTCTGTCCAAATAACAAATAACTGTTAAGAAAGTTGTTGTTTCTATATTCATCCCCTCTCTGCTTCTCAGGCTGCAAAAATTAAGATATGTGTGCTTATAAGGTGCAGCAGTTTTCAGCTCTCACTTTCATACAGAGTGTATTTACAATATGTTTATACAGAAATAAGGCTTTTATATTTTTAAATGTCATAAACATGCCAAATAGTACAATTTCATGTGCGACCTAAGTTATGACTAAAATACCTTAAGTTGCTGAACCACTAAATAAATTTTGGTTTGATATGAAAATAGGTACTGTAATATATTTCATTTTCTCCCTAAATTTCCATTTGCTTCCCAAAAATAGCCCCCCCCCAAGAAGATATTTATCTTACAGTTTCCATATTTTCTGAAATTTTACACTTTTATTGCTAACACTTAATTAGGATGTTGAATTAAAGAACTGCTGGATAGCTCAGTGGTTTAGACATTGCCAAATGTTGGGAGTTCGATTCCCCACTGTGCCTCCTTGACAGGGAGGCACAGTGGAGGAATCGAACTGGACTCAATCCATAGGGTCCCTTCCAGCTCTTCAGTTCCAAGATTAATACCTGGCCAGATGTAGGTCAGGCTGTCTTGGCTGTCACAGGAATGTTAAGGGATGTCTCTGGGACACAGGACAACCTCCCAGGACACTCTTGTATATGGATCTCAATTACTATTACAGAAAAGAGGAATTACAAAAGGAGACTCAAAGCGGAGATAGCAGGAATTAGATACAAAAGTAAGTTCCAGTACATCTTTAAGGGCCTTGATAGGCTTTCAGTGTGCAACATATAAACTAATTACTCAGCTTTCTATAGTATCTTAGGGTATGAGAGACTCTGGCCTTTTTCCCAGAAACATCTCTTAGCATTCCAATGACAGCCAAATTCACCTGGCCTACAGCTGGCCAGGACCTGTTAACTGAAATAATTAACAATTTGGTAGTTCCATTCCCGTGTTAATAAATCATTGTCACTTTGTCTATTATCTGCATCATCATTTGGTTATGGGTATATGCATAATGACACAGGACATTTATTTGGATTTTGATTCGTGAACATTTTAGTCTTTAAAATGCTACAATATTTTTTCTTCTCTTTTGCCAACATACTGGTGTGATGACACAGCAGGAAAAATCTGCATTGATGTGCTGTGAATTCACACCCAGAAACTTCAGAGAAAGAGGAAGGAACTGGCAATCAGCTTTTGTTCACAGCTTGTTAAAGCAGCTTCTGCTGTAGCCATCCAGATCAGCTACAGCAGAGCTACCTTAACAAGCTGCGAACAAAAGCTGTTTACCAGTTTCTTCCCTTGTCTCTGACTTTGTCTTTTTTCTTTTTTGTAACTTTGTTGCAGTGCTGGCACCAAGCCTTCTTTAAAAAAGAAAAGAAATAGCATTATTAGCAAAGTTCTGAAGTCTGCTTGGTGGTCTCTTAATATATTTGAGGGGAACTGACCACTGAGAGCACCCCTTTGATTCCTATCCCTACCCCACCCCTCAAACCATAACTCTAAATGGGAACTGAGATCAAAAAAGGAAATATCATGCAAAGGAACACAGCATAACAGAGAGATGCAAGTCCAAGTTCTAAGACAGTGTGAATGAAACAGCTGGAGCAGAGAGAGAGGAAAAGAAAGACAATTCCATCAGCTCTGCTGAAAGACCAACTTCATTACACTTCTTTTCTCCCTAATTTGTTTCCATTCCAGATGGTCTTTACAAGAACTACTGAAACTTAATAATTCATGCCTCCTTTATATGTCTTTCCATCCCATCCTTTCTCGTGCATTATATCTTTTAGACTATAGGCTTATAGACCACTCTGGGAGCCTTCTCAGCTGAAGAGAGGGGTTATAATGCTTGAAATGATGGATGGAGAACCTCAGGTCCATGGGACAAATTACTCACCATATCACCATGCTAACTACATGGAGATAAGGCCCTCAGGAAAGAGTTATTTGCCGTTTCCCAGAACCCCACCCACTAAGGAAACCATGCTGGCAAAGCAAGAGATGAAATGGTGCACAGTGACCCAACACTCCAAAATGTCAGCTAAACCTTGACCAGTGTTCAGTAGTCAGATTTGCACCATTGTTAGGAAACATATGAAGTAGCAAAGAAAACAAGTGATCCACATCTGGTCTGTCATTCATGGAGGCAACACTTTGCTTGCATGGGGGGAAAAAAATGAGGGTCAAACAAAAGTCTAAACTGAGAGATAATGAGCCGAGTTGTCTGAAATCACTTCTCTGAAGCTCCATGTCAATTCTGTGTGCTGCTGCAGCCAGGAACATGTCTTCATCCTCCAATGTGGCAGCCATGTTGGGAATGTC
Organism: Intellagama lesueurii; assembly: GCA_037013535.1. Classification (NCBI taxonomy): domain Eukaryota; kingdom Metazoa; phylum Chordata; class Lepidosauria; order Squamata; family Agamidae; genus Intellagama; species Intellagama lesueurii. The sequence goes on along the minus strand of JBAJHW010000003.1, from coordinate 46,914,821 downwards.
TGTGGCAGGACCCTCTGCCTTTCTACATATGTCCACTGATATCTTCTAACCTGGGGGTGGGGGAATGTTTCAAATCCATCCACCATGCAAAAACAAAATGAACAAGCCACCAGAAAAGATGCACAATTTTTGTGTTGATCACAGACACAAATGTATTTTGTTGGTTCTTCAGAAAATATTAGATTTCAGCTCTCATCATCCCTCATATGTGCTAGCTAGGGCTGATGGGAAATGCAGTTCAAAAAAATCTAGAGAGCCACTTCAGTCTCCACTCCGGCTCCAAGAAAACAATTAATTGACTTGAAACAGCTATAACTTCTATTATTATTTAGGTATTTTGCTGTATAATGGATTTTAAATCATTCCTCAGAATAAATTACACTTTTCTTGAAATGCAGTTGAAATTAATTTCACTTAACAGAAAAAAAAAGGAGCTGAAAAGATAAGTTTGGTTGGAGCAGAATCACATATACCCCTTGATTCAAAAGGAAAAGTAGTAGTAGTTAACTGACAGCTCTGTCTAGGCATAACAACTTCATAACAATGCAACTTTCAGTGCTACACTGGAACATCATTAAAAGTATGAGCTATAGGGGAAACTGATGTAATTGACAATCTTTTCCTAATCCAAAATATTACTCATATTGCCCTGGCATCAGACACTGCAACATTAAAGTCAAACTACTATCATCTTGTCATGCCCACATCATTTCCTCCACATAATTCCAACTATAACCAGCAGCTGTGTTTCTATATGCAGTTTTTTCCCTACTAATGCTAATAACATGACATTAAAAAAATTGAAACACTCTGTGTTTTAACTGTGGTATATATTTCCAGCCACCAAGAGAAAAGGCCATACAGAATTCTTAAAGCACATTTTTACTTAATGGGAAGATTTCAGTCAGGGGGAGGCAGGAACTGTTTTATGCTTTGCCTCAGAGAAAGGAGGAAAAAACTAGGCATGATAGTATAACATGGACATAAGAAGAGTCCTGGTAGATTAGACCAAGGGCTTATATTGTCCTGCAAGGAAGGGAGTGGCTGAGCAGATCCATCTGAGAGGCCCACAAATGAGACATGAATGCAGAAGCACCCTCCTATTTGCACTCCCTGGCAACATATACTCAGGAGTGATGCTACTTTTGAATCAGAAATTACATCCTGCATGGATTTGCCCAATCTCCCTTTAAAGCCGGCTGGTGGATGAATTATTTTATTTTATTTATTTATTTATTTTATTAGATTTGTACCCCGCCCATCTAGAGAGATAGTCTACTCTAGGCGGCATTACAAAATTTAAAAACAATAAAACCAATGAACATGCAAAAATCCAAGATGTAAAAATTTAAATATTAAAATACAGCAGGAGGGAAAGCCTGCCTGAATAGCCATGTCTTAAGTTTACTTCTAAAGACACCCAGAGAGCTAGCTTCACAATTTGGAAGTGATAAAACGCTTATCTCTAAAGAAACAATACTTCAAAACTACTGTTCATGCAGTTAACTTAGAAATGGACCCTCTGATTATCAACAAGATCAAAAAAGAAGAAGAAGAAAAAGAAGAAGAAGAAGGAAGCCAATTTGCAGTTTCCACAGCTGAGAAACACTGTGGTAGAAAGAATGGATGAATTAAACTTCTTAAGGAAACTCTGCCTCTAATAAGAGCTCACTACAATGTGATCATAAGCTTTGGCAAACAGTTTTCAAGCTTGCTTAGTACACCCTCAAAATTCACAACTGGATTTGTATTTTTAAAAACTGACCTTCCAATGCTATACAAGTCCTAGGTCTGTGGCCAATTACAAATCATGACAGGAGTGTGATCAAAAGTAGGAAAGCAGATCTTGAAGCTGAGCTTAAAAAGTTGCCAGCAGGCATCTAAACTTTCAAAATAATTTTATGGTACTTGCTGGACAGTTTGGTATCTAAATCCTGGTGACTCCTATTTTGCAGAGGCATTGTATCCACTCCAAGGTTTAGTCTGAACTTTATAGAAGCTACCCAAGGTGCTGAACTTCACACCCCAAAAAGATCAGCACCTTAGATAGCTCATTTAAAGCAGAGCTGATTCACTGCTCCTGAGAAATAGGAGTCAACAGCCTCCACTGATTCCTGTGCAATATTTCAGGATAGAACGTATGTGTGCAGCTCTAGCAACAGTAACATTAAACATGTTACTCTTCTATTGCTGAAGAAAGCCATAAATGTTAGTTATAGCTTGTGTTCACAGTTTTTTTCTAAGTACATATCCATTTGTGGTATCATTTTTAACAGTATCTGGAGTCCTGAAATGGCACATATTACATGGTTACTGGGAAGCCAAACTCTTTTATTAAAAGTTATAAAGAAAAGAAGACAAGAATTATCTGGAGCTTTGACCTTGCATTTCTTTTCTATACACTTCTCTTATTTTCCTCTTCCTTTGTGTAGAACTGATTTGCTAAATGGCTTGCCTTCAGAGTTCATTATGCCATGTAATGCAGCCCTTCTACCCTAAGGCCTCACTAGCCAGACCTCAACAAATATGCACTGCACAGAAGTGGAGTGGTGCAGTTCTTCCCAACTTTAGTACTGCAGTGGTGGATAGGATCATTGTAGTAGTAGCACAGTGGTCCTTGCCACTTCCCAAGCTCAATAGTAGTATGGAATGTCAGAAGTTATTTGGAACTTTGTGTTGAAGTCCCAGAAAAGCTTGAGGGACCCCAAGAGTAACTTCTTTCTCTTACTGGCCTCTCTTGCTATGGAGCAGGGAAAGGTGGCTATAGATCAGCTGTGCATATGGACACTGTTACCTGAAAGTATTCTGCACTGACGGCTTTGTATCACATTGGTGTTGTATGGAGACTAGATGGGTATTTGTCACACTGTTTGTGCCATGTTTCTGTTCCATTTGATATTTATTTATTCCATCGACTATACAAAGTTAGCACTAATTGAAAGCTGATCTAATCTGCTGGCATATGTATGTAGCATATATCGCTCATCAAGCAGTGTTTTTCCCCCCGCAGCATTTCTACTCCCATTATTATGTCTCACTTTTGGCTTGTGTCATTGCCTATATCATTCCTTTAGGGATGTTGTTTGGCATATTCCAGTGACATCACTAATGATGTGCAGAGTGTGGCATGGTCTGGGAATGAACCCTATTCCCTTTGCTTGCCTTCTTCTCATTCTGGTGTAGACAACAACTGCAATGCTATTTATTAACTGTATTTTTTAAAAAATACTTTTTTTCTTTTGATTTAGCTCTGTAACACTAATAGGATACAGCACTTATCCAAACACTTACTGCTTTTTGTCATTTCAGCACTATCCCACTTGCCAATTTTTTTTAAAAGGCTTTGAATGCCTAATACAGACTAAAGTGACTTGACTTTTTAACGTATTATACATACGTGTACACATAACACTTATGCATGTGTTATGAAACATTGGAATATCCACTTTCTGCCATTCCATTTGACAGTAAGTGAATGGGTGGTGAAATGGGTGAGGAAGAGGGCAGTGATAATGGCAGAGAAGGGTGAGAGACAAAAGAAAGCTGTATGATCACTTGAAACTCACCTTTTCAGTATAATTAAACATTTCTGTAGGAACACTGACAGTGATTTAAGTGCCAGCATAGAGTAAAGTCCACATCAATCCGGGACAATGTTCCATATGGTTCCACCCATATTCACAGGATCCATAAGAGTTTATACTTACACTGATTTGTTAATTTCAGCCCTCAAATCTATGGAACAGCTGGATTCAAATTCTTAAGAGACTAGGGCTTCTCAAACCCCTCCCCCACCACATATACGCAGTAGATTACAGATTTTTTTAAAGGACTAAACATATCCTATCACCATTACAGTGGCATATACAGTTGTGGATATGTGATGTTTCAAGCCCATGAATCTGGTCTTGGTCAGAAAAAACTAGCATGGATGCTATTTCCCTGACCATACTCTCAAATCCCAAACCAGAATGTCTGCTAATATACCAGTACAATAAATAATGAAGCCTATAAAACCTAAGCAATACAAGCAAGAAAGATCCTGCTGCCTTTTTAAAAAAAAGTCATATTCTGCTGCTGAACAAAATTGTATATATGTTAGAAAAGTGGAAGTAGACTGGTACAACATGAACAATAACAGCAACAGCAGCAAAACAAAACATTGCCAAATGATCACTGCTTCCTGGAGTTTCTACACTAGCAATCTTATGACAAAGAAAAATTAAGCATATTTAAATTAATATATTAAAATGGAAAAAATAAATATATTATTACCAGTCTATGTACATTATGTTTGACTTGGGAAAAATCCAATGCCTTCACACCTTTATGGACCTGTTAGAATAAATTCATATATGTACACGAGCAAGACGATACAACTAGCTGAATTGGAAATGGTCCAAAATAGTGGTTCTTAACATTTTGTATCCTGTGTCTCACCAATCATTCTATCAAAGAACCTGTGTCCATCACGGAAGTATCAAATAGTCCACTTTTTCCTGGAAAGAGACATTTAAACATTTATAGACATTATGTTGTCCTTGTCAAGTACACTGTTTTAAGAAAATGATAGGAAATGGCATTGTCACAGTTGCCGGAGGACATAAGGATTGAAGGTGAGGATTGAAATTAAATTAAATTAAATTAAATTAAATTAAATTAAATTAAGTTAAATTAAATTAAATGAATAGCAGTGAGTGAATTCTTAGTTATTGTCATCAAACCTCTAATGCAATCTAAGCAAAAGCTCTAAATTGTCAGTATCTTGGTCATGATTTTTAAAGTGTACAGACAGATTTCACTAAGTCAAAAATGTTAATTTTAAAAAGTATATTTCAACTGCCCATTCAAATACCATGTGGCAACAGTGAAAACTGTTAAACTGTGGAATAGTCTTAAGTTAATTAATCATACTTCCTTCTTTAAAGACTTCAGAAAGTAAATTAAACAAATATAATGCACAACAGGGATAAGTATTCTACTGATATTGACAGGAGAAGGGAATGGATTAGTTTTTATGTGTCCTGATTTATGAGCTCCAGGTTAGAAGATGACCTTGCTTCTCTGGCTGCACATTAAAAAAGATGTTAATTTATTAAATTACCTTAAAACAACACACGATGAGAGGAGGAGGAAACCTTGTTTCCAACAGGGAAAAAGATTGTGCTATAATTATATTATTGGTCTTTAAGATGTGAGTCTTCATCCTTTTCGGAAAAACAAGGGAGCTGGTGGCACCTAAAGACTGACAAATGTATTGTGGACTAAACCTTTGTGGCCTAAAATGCACTTTATTAAATGCAACTAATATCAAAATAAATGTATTAAGTCTTTAACTTTCACAGGATTCTTTCTTTCTGCTGCCACAGGCAATATTACTGCCTCTCTGGAAATCATTAATGGAAATAATCTGAAACAAACTTTCCCATAAAAGTTCAGGAAGATAATGTACTGCTGTGGTTTCTATGGCAAAAAATACCACCTAAAACCACTGAGGTATAGCCACCAATTTATAGAAAGGAAAGAAAGGAAAAGGGAAATGAGAAAGAGAGAGACCACCTGCAGTTCAGAGGGATTGCACATTCACATTGTGATGAGCTTTTCTTGAAACAAGAAACCATTCAGACAAAGTGACAATCCCAAACAGCTCCGGCAGGAGGCCAAACTGGTGCTAGGAAAGTCTTCTGATCCAAGTAAGGCCTTTCAGCTTCAAATAGAAATCAATAAAAGCACAGACGTCTGTTGCAACAACCACTAAGAGCTTTTATGTTAAATTTGTTGAGATTTCTCTGTAACAATTCTTCCACTACTTAACAGATCCTTAGCCTGCTGATGTTATTGACTCCACTGTGTCGCCTAATTGGCTACAGTTCAGATTGAATAAGGCTAAAATTATCTGGCAAACTGTTTCAGATTTTATTTTACATAAAAACTTTGAAGGTTAGAAAAAGCCTGTTAATGGACATTGTAAGGCAGGAATACACAACATTTTAGAGCTGCTTCACGATGTTCAGAAGACCAGCAGTCGTAAGATTGAATCCACACGACAGAATGAGCTCCCGTCGCTTGTCCCAGCTCCTGCCAACCTAGCAGTTCGAAAGCATGTAAGAATGCGAGTAGATAAATAGGTACCACCACGGTGGGAAGGTAACAGCGTTCCGCGTCTAGTTGTGCTGGCCACGTTACCACGGAAACTGTCTTCGGACAAACGCTGGCTCTATGGCTTGGAAACGGGGATGAGCACTGCACCCTAGAGTCGGACACGACTGGACTAAATGTCAAGGGGAACCTTTACCTTACATCACAATGTACACAGCACCATGGCTGTAAGAGTGCAGCTGACAAAGTGAACAAGAAGCATGCAAAGAGAAACTCAGCATCTTTAGACATCAAGGAGCCATGGTTGGTTGCAACACCTTGGTTCATACCTTTTTTCCAACACTTCCCAATGTTTACTGCAGTAAAGACCAGTGTGCCATGTACTTTACCAAAGAGTTCCTGCACAGCAATCCAGCTGTGGTCAACCCTAGGCATGCACATAAACCTATATCAAGCTTGCATGTAGTCAGAAAAGCTGCCTCAGTGAGAGAGCTAAGGACAGTGAAGCAAGGAAAAAGCTGTAATACGAGGGTATACTGAAAAGTCTTTTAACCATTTCCCTGTTATTTATTATTATTTATTCTCCAAAATAAAACAATAATATACTGTCATTATATATGATAATATATATTGTGGAACTGCTTGTATTTTGAGAATGAAAAATAAGCACACAGACTTTTTGACATACCTTTGCAATGTAACTTTTATCCCTACAGGCATTTTCAGTCACAGGCTGAATGGACTACAAGTTGCTTTCAAAAACTGTGCTGTAGGTGTTTTGTCATTTCACTATTGAATGGAAAGCTGTAGCGTTTTCTCCCTTCTATAAGTAACAAAACATCATCCACCCAGCAGAAACAGTTAGTTGAAGGCATGATCAACTCATCTCTTCCTACACACAGCATCAACAGGCTCAGCTGGATGTGTAATGGTGCTTTTCAAAAGAGACTCAGCATTATCAGTTCTTCACACAACAGTGACTCTCAGTCTCCCCTGTGAGGTACTACAGGGAAAAGGTGAAATGCTTCCCAACTAACAATGCTCAGCTTCTCTTAAAAGGGTTGGATGCACTATGCGCATTATGTGCCACTGTCCATAGCACAGAGAGATAGGATCAAAAACAACCCTAAGAAACATTAAGTCCTGACGTAGCGGGAAAGGATACAAGAATTTGCAGCAAGGCATGTATATGAGAAAGAATGGAGAATTCACAGTTGCTCAATTCTGGATGACTGTATGGAATAGTTTATTGTTGGAAGCCATTTCTGTTCCCCCACAGCTGCTACAAACACTCCAAGAAGTACTGGAGGGGAAGAACCAAGATCCATACACAATTCCTATTAGTCTGTGACAGTGATGGAAGATTTAAGGCTAAGTGACTGCAGATACTCTCTTCCATGAACAAAAAAATCAATAGTATAAAATTACTGGGGAAATTGTAGTTAATATACCAAAGCCTTTCTAACTGTGTGAATCACTAGTATAAGCACCAGTACTACCACTATGTACTTTCCCCTAAAGTGCTAATTGTATTGAGCTTTGTACTGACCTGAGGTCTGGAAGTCTATCTGGATAGGATTGGATAAGCCATTGACTGCCTCTCGCCACAAGCCTCCACCCCCTGGTGACCATGCAGTTACCATACAGCGATATAGTCCAGCATCAGAAACCTGCGTCTGGTACATCCTGTAGCGGAACTCATTTTCCTGGACCTTTTCCAAGACCACACCATCCACACGGTCCTGGTCTGTCCAATCTTCCCGTCTGACCACTGAATCTTGATTGAGAGAAATTATGCGAGTGGTTCCATTGGGACTGGACTGATCATTCAGAGGTTTCTCAGCTGTAATGAGGACTGAGTACCGAGGAGTCTTGATGTTCTGGGAAGACACCTTGCATGTCATTTCAAAAGTGTGCCCTGCCATGAAGAATGGCTTCAGCTTCACAGCCTCTACGGTCAATGCATAATCTGAGAACAAAGGAGGCACAGACATAAGCAACAAGCAAAAGATGGGTGAAATATGCAGTAAGCAGAGGATTAATGTGCTAGCTTCCTGCAATGCATTTCAAGTTAAAAGACTAGGCAGTGCATCATGACATGTTAGAGGCAGACATGTATAAAGCCACACGACAGTATGCATCCCTAACAGCATGATTCCCACTGTATTCAATACAGCTTACTCCCATGTAAGTATGTATGGGACTGCAACCCACGTAAGGTAGCTTTCAGCAACTATTTAGCAGCCTGTTTTGATAATGCAAGAAAAAAACAAACAGCAGGGGAAAGCAGGCATGCAGAATAATTACATACTGAGAATTTTATCTCCATGCTTGAGTGAAGTCCTACTGAGCTTTGACAAGAAGGCAGGGCTTCAATTTCACATTATGTAATAGCTGTATTAATCCATGTGCGTACAACAAGTCATAAAGAACCAAATTGTATCAGTACCTTCCAATGTAGATTAATCAGGCATAATCTGACTCAATTAGAGAATAACACAGGATCAGACATCAACATGATTATCAAATACATCTTGAAATAACTGATTGCCATTCTGAAAATGTGTATACTTATGATTTTTTTCCTCTCTTGCCATTCTTTTTAAAATGTCATTGACTCAAGTCTTCCATTTGATCTTTGCCTTTTTTAAACAATGCCATAACATCTTATAGTGTCCTCTGTTATAAAGCATAATGTGTTTCACTACCTTAATCTTTTGTCTCAACATGCAACCAACTGACTCTTCAGTATAATTACTCTGTGCATGACTTCTCTTCTGTCCGAATGGCTACTAACTTTTTAAGGCCCAGTGTAGGTATTCCATGATAGTGAATGACAAAACAATCTTATATGCACCTTTCTAGAGTCCCCAGGAAATGACAGTGAAAATTGAGTTTTTTGGTTATTTTGCCATTTTGCAAGGCATTGGGTGGGTGGGTGTATGGATGAAGCAGAAGAGGCACACTTCTTGGTCTCAGATCAGGGAAACTGAGAATGGATTCTCTTTTTTCTGAAATTATGACTGTAAAGGAGCAGCCTACTAAGTGTTTTGTTTAGTCAACAGCAGAAAGCAGTGCCACAAGCAGCCGGAGCTTCCATGAAACTTCTTTAGCACCAAATAAGCAGGAATGAGCAGCTCTCCAATTAAACTGGGCTGCATATATCTCGTTAAATGTATGCTTGGAAACTGGCTCTCTGCTACTGCTTACCTGAGACCCAGGAGCATCCTGGGTTCAAAGGAATTGGGAGGCAGACAAAAATCACTCCTTCAACAACCAGTTGCATGGTTCCTTTCTCTTTTAGTTACTCTATGCAAGCACAAAATTACATTCAAGGCAAACGTCCAGACAAGGAAGCTTAATTTATCATATTAAGCCAAGAGAGAGAGAGAGAGAATTCTAGATTCACAAAATGTCAGAAAAACAGGCCAAGTTAATATATTTCAGAGTCTTAATGCAAATAATTACTACGAAAATTGTGGTAAAGTTGTCTGAAAAAACAGAATTTAATGAATTAAAAAAAATCTGAATCACTAATGCTGATTCTATATTCTTGATTCTAACACTTTGCAGTGTGTGTACGACTATCAAGATTTGTCCTGGACATTTAAAACTTTTTGCACTGAGGTATAATAGAGGACCAAAAGGAATATTCCGCATGAAAGAAAAGTTGATGCCCTGCTGTATAGAACTTTGTTTCATTCTTAAGAAGCAAAACAGCAACCAAAAGTAGTACAGCTACTTTTCCCATCATGCAGCCTAATGAGAGGTTGTGCCAAATTGAGAGGTACATTCAGTAAGAATTCCTGCAGTTTATAAACGCAATATACACTTTAGAAAAGTATGTTCCATATATTCCATCTACAAATCAGGACATGATAAAAAAAACATATTATGGTACAGTCCATAGTCCACAGTTAAGTCTCTGGACCAGTAGCTGTTAGCCTTTAGTCTTCCACATGTTTTGGACTTCAGCTTCCAGAATCCACGACTAGAAATGGGCACGAACCTCGATTCAGAGGTTTGGCCCTATTCATCTCTGTGCTCACACAAGTGTTGTGCGGGCACAGCGACCTTCCCCTGCCTTTTGCAGCCTACTCACCTTTTGCAGCCTGCTCTTCCGTGTTTCACCTTCTCCCTTGGTTGACCACTCAGACGAGGAGGCGGGGCAGAGATTTCTGCCCCACTGCCTTTATGGGGCCAGCTGATAGAGAAGGCAGAAGATGGAAGAGCAGGCTGCAAAAAGTGAGTGGCCAGTAGCACTGGAGAGGGAAACGCACATCGCCCAAGGAATGGGCGAACATGCAGGAGAGGCAGGAGGGGGAAAGATGCCATGCCCACACAGCACCTGTGCGAGCACAGCGGTGAATTGGGCCACACCTCCAAATCAAGGTTTGTGTCCATTTCTATCCATGACCATTGTGCCAAGCTACTTGGGTCTTCTGGAGGTCAAAGGCTGAGAACCACGGGTCTATAGTTATAAACACAAGGATCCATAAAAGTTTTCATGTCTGAACCTGTCAACGGTTTCAACCATATTTAGTCACCAAGCAGCATAGCCTAGTTCAGAGAAAGGCACTTAGGGGAAAACACAAAAGAAATTACACTTAGGTGTTGTGAATAGTTTGAAAAAAGGATCAACACTGTAGAAATATTGCTTTCATGGAGAAATTATATCAACTATCATTATTCTACACTGGGGGACAGAAGGTATTCCTGCAGTATGAAATCTTCATCTTCATATTTCTATGACTTGTCAGCAATCTAAAAATTTATAGCCTGTTGTTGCCAAAAAAAAATACCTGCAAAGGGCTTTAAATTAAGCTAGCATAAAGGTAGCTCTTCTCCCTAACTCTTTTCCCTCAATTTTTTTTCCTTTCTTTGGACTCAGCTTCTACATACACATTGCATACATTTGTAGTTTTCACAGGTCAGGTACTGTGAAATCATGGTTTTTCTTATTTATAGACCTGAACTACCTTGGCATTTGGAAGTGTTTGTACAAAAATCTATTTTCTCCAATAAAAAACCAAGCTGAATATTAAACACAAGGTGAGGTGTTTTTTTTACAAGGCAACAGGGAAATAAGATATACTGAGTTTGCAACACACTTCACCAAATGAAAACTACACACAATAATACTTGTGCCCTTCCCCCAAGAGATCCACAAGATAACAGTTGTGATTACATTTTGCTGTATTTTGCCTTCAAGCAGCAGTTTTCACAATGAGTAAACATATCTAAAAGACAAAAAAAAAGTGCCTTTGACAATTATATGAGCACTGTAAGAACACATTACGGTCCAGGTGACACAAAAGACCGGACCACCAAATTCCGGACAGCCTGTTTCAGATTTTTCATTTATAAGTGAAATAATATGGGGAATCATGGGACCTGAGACACTCCACAGGCTAATGGTCAAGGTGTTGAACAGGAGTCCCCCCAGCACCACTACCATTCACAAAGCGACACCACGCAAGGGAAAATTCCAGAAAATGACTTTTTTCATCAGTTAACCACTTCTTGCCCAAACACAAAGCAATTGTCAGGGCTGTTTTTCAACAAGTGTGAACAATAGAGGGTATCCTGTAGACCAGTGGTCCCCAACCTTTTCCCAACTGCGGACTGGGGGGGGTGTGGCACGCTCGCACACATGCGCATGGCAGTGCTCGCGGGGGCCCTGCTTGCGCACATGCGCATGTGCACAGCGCACTCACAGGGGGCAGAGCGCACTCACATGCATGCACACTGCGGCACTCACGGGGGCGCTTGCGCACATGCGTGCAGCACGCTCGCAGAGGGCAGGAGATCTGTGTCTGCGGCCTGGTCCTGCCTAGGCCGCAGACCACTGCCGGGTCGCGGACTGGGGGCTGGGGACCCCTGCTGTAGACTATCTTGACTGCTGCCACTGGTGTTGTCAACATTCAGGCTGCCCTTTGCTAAAAAGGCCTGGCATCCTTTTTCTTGCTGGCAATACAGGCACGATATTGTGCAGCAATATTGGGCCATTTCTTGGCTTTCTCGGTTGTGGGCACAGAAGCACAATATTCCACATTCATGAACTGGAGGATTTTTAAAGAACTGAATTTCCTGGCTTTTCAAAATGGGAATTTAAATATAGATAAGCTACACACAAATTGAATCAGAAATTTCCCTCATATAGAATTACCCAGTGGTAGAGGATTCCAGAAGATGAGCCCATGATCTGTACTATGGTTACAGGGAGAAGACAAAAGTGAGAACAGCTTGGATGTGGCTGTAGTCCCTTTGTGCCAAAATATTTTGAAGAGCTGTTTTGAACGTAATGAAATGGTAAAGTAAAGGTGTGAGTAGGTACAATACATACAATGGACAAACATACACATGCTTTAACTTCATTTAAACTAATGTTGCCATGCCCGCTCCGTCAAATGCAGATTGGAAAGCTATGTTCCAATTTCATATCCCTTTCTTTGAGTTAGGCAAGCTGAGGAAGAAAAGCTGTATTGGACCAAAACCTTTACGCACAAGCTGTGTGCATGTTTTTCAAAAGACAACCCTTTGCTTTTTTGAAATAAAAAACGGGAAGAGGTTGGAGATAGCAAAGAATGCCACTGGAAACCAAGGTCAAAATCATCCATACTATGTGAAAGGAAGCTAGTAAAGAAAGACAGGGACAACAATCAAGTTATTTGAAATGTGGTGTTGGTAGAGATACTAAATACAGCCAGAAAAGAAGAAAAGTGGGTGCTCAGTCAAGTCAAGCCTGAACTCTCACTTGCGTAAAAATCAGTAACCTGAATCTATCCTACTATGCACATATGATGGAAACACAGATATGACCAGAATAGACTATATTGCTGGAAAAATGAAGTAGATCAGTAGACAAAGAAGAAAATCTAACATGAGATGATTTGACTCAATAAAGGAAGCCACAGCTGTTAGTTTGCAAGATCTAAGAAGAACTTAATGGAAAAGACAATATTGCTAGGAAAGGGGGAAGCAGCAGCAACAGAGAACAACCAATGTGAGACACTGTTGGTTTGCAAGAGCTGAGCAGAGTTCTTACTGATAGGACATTTGGGAAGTCAGTAACTCATACGGAGCAAGAAAGGTGGGGTTAAGAGGTGTTTTTTTTACCTCCCTTCTGTCTACCTAACTTTCACCCCAATGCTCCCCTCACACTGCAGCTGTCCTTGGCTGCTGTTTCCTTGCTCATGAGTAAACCAGATAAAATTGGCTTTGAGATCATCCCAGCCCCACACCAAAAACAGTAATTTCCCAGCTTAAATGAGTGAGCTCCTGATTATTATTATCTATTATAAAAATATATATTTTAAAATATTTTCACAGGTAGGAGCTAAAAACATTTGGCCACAAAGGAGTTAAATGCTTTCTTTCACATTGAACCCCATGGCAGGGTTAAAAGTGATAGACATCTGACACCTGCCCTGTATAGCTGACTAGCTAACCCCAGACACATTCTGATTGGTCAGAATGCTATGCTATGCAAATAGCTCAGTCTTTTAAGAATGTTTTCAAGTTATAAAAAAGCCAGTGATTTCAGAGCTTTTCAGGCTTTAAAAGTACTAATTACAAAGTATGAATTAGAGCTATGAATGACTCAATTCCTGTGAACAAAAGAAAAAGCAGCTAAAATGGACTTTCCCCCCTCTGGTATGTAAATCTTGTCTTATCAATGTATTTCATCTGTTTTCAATCAGCTGGAACTCCAGGTTGCTTGCTTCTGCACAGGCATAAAACAGTGTTACTTTTTAAAAAATCATAACTCAAAAACCCTTTCCCAAAATGGCATAGAGGAGGAACAGACAGTCTTCTCCCACTGTGCCATATCTGGTGCTAATCTGATGCCCAATTTTTTATGTTAGAACTTTTTGTTTTGACTGCCACCCTTTTTAGAGTTACCTAGTGGAACCTTTTTTAAAAGCTGCACTAATATCATGACTGGGCTCTCACCTAGTCATAAAAGAAAAAAAAGGGGGGGTTTCACCCTTGTCCCTTTCAATGCTACAGCCCACCAAATACCTCACAGGGTTGTCACCTCAGATAACACCAGCCATAGCTCTATTTTGGTGTGGACTAACCATCCACATGGGCTACAGAAGGGGCTAATTAGGAGCACTCCAAATCACACTAAAAACCTGCAGCCCTACTGCTGTGCCAGAAAAGAGTGGAATAGGTCTAAAGAGGGGCAGGATGGATTACTCCGAGCCAAAAAATGTGTGGTGCTGTAAATCAAGCAGCACCAATAGCAATCCAAATAGTGAGCCATTCTGCCAGTGTGGACATGCCCTCACTTTGGTCTAGGAGACCACCAGATCTCACAGGACATCTCAGGAGTCTAAGAAAGCAAGGACCAAATCTTGAGCACTTGGTTAACTGAATCAGTGGATATTGATCCAGCGGATATGGGTGTCCTACTATATTTATTTACACAAGGCAGAGAAAGGAGGATCAAACTCTATAAAGAACCAGAGGATCATTTGGATAACATAGATAAAGCAGAAAATAAGAAAGCTATTTAAGGTAACTATACACATCACACCATAAATATGAAACTCACACAGACAGGACCTTGGGACCCAACAAAGCAGCAGGAATAAAGCACAGGCAAGAAACATTTAAGTCAAACATTAAATATGAGGACAAGGCCAACGGTTCTGGGCTCACTTTTATACTGAAAAGCCCTAGCAAGCCAGGTGGAACCAATTAACCAGAGTCCATAAAGCCAGAACCTTCTAGCAGTTTGGTGTTCATGCTAGCTCCCCCATGAATATAACTGAAGAAATGGTACTCTAATTAGTAGGCCTCTTCTTTGACTTTGAGAAAGCAAAAAATAAGACACAACAGGTGGCCAGGATTATTACATGATGTCTACTTGTCAGGGGACGGATTCAGGAAAAAGACAGAGTAAAAACGTGATTTCTTCACAAAATGAAACAGTACAAGAAAATGAACATAGTGCTAACTGCAGCTTGGCTAAACAGAAAACTATGCAATCTCCTACATTACAGATATTTTCAAGGCTGCAGATTTAATTCTTCAAAGGATGAAGAAAAAACATGTTTGTCAAATGAATCCATACCATGACAAGCTCTCAGTTTTCTCATTCACCCAAGCAAAGTGTGCATGTTGCCCATACCCTAAATGTAATAATCAGCACACAGTTAAACTGGCTGGCCAAAGTCTGGGAAAGGGGTGTTCCAGTTGGGTATGGAATGTGGTAAGGAACATTTTATAGCATCTTCCCTGCTGAGTGGCACCATTGTGCAAAGCTGGGAAAGCCGGAATGGTAAAATTCCCAATAGCTAGGGGGAAAAGGCAGAATACTACAAAAGAACTCACTCAATATGTGGGCAGAATGTGTGCAGCACCTGTGAGAGCTAAGCTAAGTATGATACAGAAGACCTATAAACAGAGAACTCCCACAACCATCACCACACACAAAAACAGCTAGCGACAAACAGACCATTCTACCTCAATTTTGTTCCCTTTATGAGCCTTTTCCATTCTGTTCCTGTTTTTAAACTCATGGTAATTTATATTTAATGCACTTTTCTGTGCATTATATATATAAAAGTATATGTATGTGTACACACCTACACACACACATATATAAAAGTATATGTATATGTACCTACCTACCCACCCATCCATCTGTCTTGCAGATGTTCTTTTATATCCATTTTAACCTAATGCAACATTTAAATCAGCCCCTTTTGTGGTCCCTAGGTAGTATTTTTTGGAAGGGGCCCTAGCACTTCTGGCAAGTGGTCTCTATTTATACCCCCATTTTCTCTTCAGGAGGACCCAAAGCAGCCTCTAGAGCGTGCAAGGGGGATTTCTTCAGTTAAAATAATCTATTTTTGCTGGAAAAATCAGGGGGAGGGGATCATAAAACCAACTTTCTAAGAACCAGGGAGGATGAGTGTGGCACTTGACCCTCTGGAGGGTGTGCTCCCCTGATTTAGCTACTCCTCTAAGCCAAGAACTAAATTGCAAAATTGGGAGAAATGGGGGGGGGGGTAATTGCAATCTGTTCCGTGTTGTCATTAGTATTCTATATATGGAGTATTTGGTCAACAAAGACCTCTGGCTGATTAAAAGGTTCCCCTTGACAATTTGTCCAGTCGTGTCCGACTCTAGGGCGCGGTGCTCATCTCCGTTTCCAACCCATAGAGCTAGCGTTTGTCCGTGGACAATCCTCCGTGGTCACGTGGCCAGCGTGACTAGACACGGAACGCCGTTTACCTTCCCACCGAGGTGGTACCTATTTATCTACTCGCATTTTTGCATTTTGCATGCTTTCGAACCGCTAGGTTGGCGGGAGCTGGGACAAGCGACGGGGGCTCACTCCGTCGCGTGGATTCGATCTTACAACTGCAGGTCTTCTGACCTTGCAGCACAGAGGCTTCAGCGGTTTAACCCGCAGCGCCACCACGTCCCTGTTCTGACTGATTAGCACTATAACAAATTCCCCCAACTTGTGAATTTCCGGCACAATGGACTTGCATGTTTGCTATCTATGTGGAGCTGGTCAGAAGAAAACCGGTCACTAAAGGCCCTGAGAGGAAGCAGGAAAGTGTAAGGGGAAGGAATTCTCATTCCCCATGCTGCCATATCTCAGTCCTTCCTGAGAGTATCCCAGCACTACATATCCACCTGTTCCAATAAATAAATACTACTTTCAGGGTACAGGCTTTCAACTGATATTATTAACAGAAACAAAATCAGCAGTTTCTGATCTTTCTACAAAGAGCTGATTGGCTTCACCAAGGAGAACTCCTACTTACTATGCAGGTTATTTTAAGCCAAACAGTTTTCAAGATAAATGCATGTGGATAGTTTTTTTAACTGGAAGTCTGCTCTTCATTTGTGAAACAATTATTAGTACCTATTATATAGCTGGCTTTAAATGCTTAGTAGTAAAAATATTGACTCACACCAGTTAAGAACACAGCATATATTGCATTAAATTGAATTTGTTTACTGCAAGGGAAGATGTTCTAGTCAGTTAAACATAGGTCCTTATTCCTGTTTATTGTTATTATTTCAACCGTCATGGTTATATCTTCTCCAATTACTACTACAAACAAAATGCATAAACATATACACACAAACTATAAAAGGCAGTCTGTTCCACTGTTGAACAGCTCTTTTCTAAAGTTTCTCCCAGTATTTAGTTAAAATCTGCTTCACTATGCACTGGTTCTAGTCCTGTCCTCTAGAATAGTGGTTCCCAATCTTGGGTCCACAGATGTTCTTAGAATCATAGACTCATCGAGTTGGAAGGGGCCTATAAGGCCATTGAGTCCAACCTCCTGCTCATGGCAGGAATCCAAATCAAAGCAGATGTGACAGATGGTTGTCCAATTTCTTCTTGAATGCCTCCAGGGTGGAGCGCTCTCCATCTCCCAAGGTAACTGGTTCCATTGTCATACTGCTCAAACAGTTAAGAAGTTTTTTCCTGATATTCAGCAGAAATCTGGCTTCCTGTAGCCTGAGCCCATTGTTATGTGTCCTGTACTCTGGGATGATCGAGAACACACCCTGCCCCTCATCTGTATGACTACCTTTCTTGCACTACAACTCTCAGAAATCCTGACCAGCACAGTTATCAGAGTAGATTTAATTTAAACCAAATTGGTTTAAGTCATGATTTAATTTTTTTTAATTGGATTTTTAATGATTTCATTAAAAAACTGACTTTTAAAATTTAAATCATTTAAAAAAATCATTGATTTTTATCCACTCTTACAGCTAATGGTGAAGGCTTCTGGGATTTTTCATCCAAGGTTGGGAACCACTGCTCTAGAGTGACACAGACCAATTCCAGCCCATCTTCTATGTGACTACCTTACAAATATTTGAAGACCACTATTGTGTACACTTTTCATCCTGTAAATATTGATATAGCCCAGTCCAAGACACACCATGCATATTTGGCAGGTAAAGTTCTGATAGAAAGTCTGATAGATAGCACTCTCAGTTTCCACATGAACAAAAAATGTGGTTCTCAGTCTTTTATATCTTCTCTCACATGAATCATTCAAATAAAGAGATGGGTAACTGCAAATAACTGATGAGAGATGCCTGGCATAAGACTGTGGTGCTCAACCAATATAAATACCATGGCAAATTCTGTGATTCATCTTGTGCACATCTAAAATCCTAACAGGATTTTGACCTGAGTGTTCACAGTTACAACCAAAAGTAGATGGATATCTGCTGTGGACAGGTACATAGGAATTTGTTGTAATAGCAACCAGTGTATTGAGCCTTTAAGAAGTTTTGATGGGAGGGATTTCGGATGAATGTCAATAGCTTAGAGTAACCAATTATCATCTTAACCAAGCCTCTTCCAGGTGACCAATTTACGAACTAATGTGTGAAGATGGTTCTTGAGGAAAGTGCTTCATACACTGGTTGAGAAGGGGTGTTGAAACAGCAACCAGAATATTGTGCCTTTAAGGGATATTGTCCCTTTGATGGGATGGACTTTGGGTGAATGTGAATCACTTAGAGTAACCAATTGTTTCCCTCTGTACCTCAGCGTGTATTTTCTACCTTTTTACCTTAGTCAGACATGTAGGGTCCAAATGTTTTGTTTCCAGTGCTGTGTGTAGCTTGTGACTGAACAGTTTCCCCTACTAAAATTTTGGGGTGAGCTACTCTTCTGCTTAGTCCACAAACTGCCCACGTCCACTCCTTAATTCCTCTGCTGGTGTTATGTTATCATGTGCTGTCTAGTCACCTCCAACTCATGGTGACCCTAATAGGGTTTTTAATGAGATATTCAAGGAGTGGTTTTACCAGTTTCACATGCCCAGTGAGCTTCCATAGCTGAGCTAGGATTCTCCTGAGTCCTAACCCAAAACTGTACCTGCTACACCACACTGTGTGATACTCCCTTTCTTTCCCTTTTCCACTGATTTCTAAAAAGCAACAAATTAACTGCTGTGAAAACAGTTGTCTCAGACACAAACTTTCCCAGAAGGTTGTCATTACAAGAGCATTTTTGGTCAAAATATTTTGACTAGTCACGTAAGTAAAAAATTATTTTCTTCCTTATGTTCTTTCCTTATGAATGGCCTTTGACTATTTTCATTTTGTAACCAAAAAAAAAACTCTTTTCAAAAACTGGAGGCAGTTCAGGCTATTAAACTCCCCAACAGCTCCAAGCTGTTTACGCAGCTTTCACTTGCTTGCTGTTGATTTTAT
Source organism: Intellagama lesueurii (assembly GCA_037013535.1). Classification (NCBI taxonomy): domain Eukaryota; kingdom Metazoa; phylum Chordata; class Lepidosauria; order Squamata; family Agamidae; genus Intellagama; species Intellagama lesueurii. The sequence goes on along the minus strand of JBAJHW010000003.1, from coordinate 46,895,501 downwards.
ATTTCCAATTATAGACCAGCAAGGCAAAAAGCTGGAAAACATCCCATAAGCTAAGATCCGTTCGTGGTTAAATGAAAAGTATTTTATTGTAGTTAGCGCTAATAGTGTGGATTTACAATGATGTATAATAATGAGAAAACTATTAAGACTAGTTCCTGAAATCATTATCATTATAATTAAATTCCACAGGGAAGCAACAGTATACAAGTTGGTTGCTAAGGATGCAAAGTGAATTTGCTTTAATTTTATGCCTCAAATCTAAACTAGCATTCAAAATAAAACATGCTAGGATAGAATACTATTTTCCCAGCTCCTCTTTCTTTCAAGTCCCACAGATAAATGAAAAGAAAGGAGATGCTTTCTCTAAAGGAATGGAAAGCCTTCAATCTTGTAGAATCAGTGATCCATCAACCAGAAATCACCAAAAGACATCTGAGCCTCTGGATCTGTTTCGAGTACCAGAAAAATTCAGCTCAACTTGAAGTGTTCTGCACAAAATCTATTTCTAATTAACCTACTCAGTTTTCTTCACTAAGTCATTTTGTTGCTATTGTAAAACAAATAAGTATTCCAAACTGTTGGTCATCTACTCCAAATCTCCCAGAGATCTACTGAGTGACACTGATCTACCCTCTGCTTACATCCTAGTTTCTGCTCCCATTTTTGAATTTCATTTTGTGGCATTTTATGATCCAAGACCGTAGTGCTAGATTCTGAAGAATTAAGAGGTCCAATTTCCAACATATGTGGGTCTCAGGGAGCTGGTTTTCATATCTGTGTCTTGATATTTATGTTCCTTAAGTCACATCCAACAACTGCCTGCCAGTAATCTATTATGAAACGTTTCTGTATGCAAGTGTATGGCAATCATTAAAGGTACAGACTGGTCTACGGTAAACATTTTAAACATTTAAATGATGGTATGCAAAGGCACTGAGCATAAAGTGACAAAGGTCGGTGTTCTTTCCTTCTCTAAAGTACTTAATGTGCTTTGCTATGAACTGGAAGATCTAGGTTCAAGTTCTCGATGACTCATGAAACTCACTGCTAGTCACAACCCAACCTGCTCCACTAGGTTTTGTGAAGATGAAACAGAAGTGTATGAAGTGTATCTCCTTAAACATAATGGAAGAAAGGCAGGATATAAATGGAATGAATAAAACAATCACCAGTAGATATATATCAAAAATTCAGCAGGGTAAGATAAAGCAAATTCATGTGGCTTTAACGCCAGCCTCAGTGTTCAGAAGCGGAAACTGACATATATGTCAATACGCCAAAATATTTCACCCTAGGATTTGTTTTAAGACTATCTTATTAAATCTGTGCTGGTCATTGTTTTGTTGCTGTTCAGAATATGAGAGCTGCATGCATTGCATTGCCAGTGTAGTGACTGATTGATTGGATGGATGGATGGGAAAGGTTCTGCAGTTAACTACTACCACAAACAGACCCCATCTCTCACAATCTGTTGGAAACTTTCTGTTAAGATGAAAATGGAGAACAGAAAATCATACATGCCCTACATATGTCATCATTAGCTTGAAGCGAGTCCAAAGCCTTGTCTCCAGTAAGTTCAGTAAGTGAGGTGAGTTGCCAAAGGCATGTTTGAATGAAATTTTCTTCATGTGCCATTGATAAGAATGGACAAAGCTGGCAACCTGAGTCCAAGAACTTATGGAGGGCCACTGTTTTCTCATCTTTGTTAATAATATGATAAATTAATAATATTCCCTCCTACACTGTGGTGCAGGAGTGATTATATAGCTCTCTCAGTAACATATTTCAATGAGACTTGGAGACTCAGAACAACTAGAAATAAGTGGCTGGGAAGTTGTGTACACATAGACATACCAGACCGTACAAAGGTGAGGAGAGGAAAATCAAATTTGATTTTACTCCAGCATGAACAGAGTAGTATAAGCCTCCTATATTGTAGTATAAGCCTCCTATATTGACAAACAGTGGCATGAAGCCTACATTCAGCAAAAGCATCACACAACATTGTGAGAACATGTACCAACATTTTAATGTTTTATCTACTTCGTTTTGTCTCAATATTTACTTTAATTTGTTTTGTTTTTCCATGTATGATTAGCCATCTTTAATCAGCACTGTAATCTGAGTGATCAGTGGGATAGAAACATGACTGCTATCCAGCTACTATTGTGGAAAGAAGAATTGTGCTTTAAAACCAATTCTAGTAGTTTTCTTCTTACAGTTCAAACATAGTATTTTTACATGTTGTGCCCATGCTACCAAGCTTGATATTATGTGCTCTTGTGATCCTAGAGAGTGAACTCTAAGATCAACTCAGATCTTTTTGCTTAATGTCTACATTTCTGAATAATAGCATACAACCAATACAACTAGCATGTGTTTCCAAACACTATCAGCTCAACTAAGCCATTGTGTACCACATTTTTATGGTGCTCATAAGCCATCAAATATTTACTCAAGGCAGGACTAATTACAAATATCTGATTGTGATGCTGTGAGTTTGGGACAAAGCTTCCAAGGCATCTGCCCAAGAAAATCCCATTTACTGTAAGGGAACAGATGCAAAGTGCTAAGTCTGAGGGTAGCAGCCTCTGTAGCATAATTCCTTTCTTTTCATATAAATTACTTTCACGAGCTTCAAAATGATTATTTTGTCTAATTTCAGATATGAGCACATGAAGATGGAGTTACATTATCATCACTCATCTCTCATTTTTCTTGCCTTAGTGTAGTACTCAAAGCCAACCACTCCAAGAACATTTAGGTTGACACTTCATAAAGAGACTAATGGATCCCTCTAATATAATGACACTTTCCTCCTCTTCCAGAATAGGAAGATAAGAACATATTTTGCAAAAGTCATGGAGCAACAGAATTCTCTGCTTCAGAACCACCAGTGCAAGAAAGCACATACAGATATGACAGAACTGCCGCTACAAGACCTTTTTTCAAGCAGTTCCCAACATGTACTTAAATAGATCCAGGGATGTGATAAGGCTATACAAGGGTACATGGGGAGTGATTTACTGGCAACTACCTCCATGTTCTCAAGTGCATTTGCCAGATATTTTTCTGAAGCATCTTACTGTTTACTGATAAAAGACTGGAGAGCAAGGGACACAGATAGTGGATTCACGATCAGATATAACAATTTACATACTCCTGTATCATGAATTGTTTTTAAATTTGTAAACCGCCCAGAGTAGACCTTTGGTCTAGATGGGCGGGATAGAAATCCAATAAATAAATAAATAAATAATAAATAAATAAATCCTATTTATTTATCCTATTTAATCCATCTTGCAGACAAAGAGGTGTCAATTGGGAAGGAAGAGGAGATGACCTGCTTTGAAGAAATGGCTAGTTGGAGCTATGAACAGGAACACGTTAGGGAGATAAGGAAGCAGAGCAACAGTTTGTTTCAGGTTTTACTTATCTGTATATAAATATATATTTTTTATAAAGCTTCCTCGGCACCGTCCAAAGATTAAATGAACACCACCCACAACCGCATAGTTCCTGCCCATGGGCTTACAATCTAATAGATGTAAGACAAAAGGAAAATATATGGTAGAGAATATGAGAGCAAACAAACCAAGTTCAAGTTCTAAAAGTTATATAATTATTCTTATCATGACCAACTCTACGGAGGACGTGCCAGACAGGAACTTGCCTCTCACTAAATCAATAAAGTAGGTAGTGCTAGCCTCCCCCCCCCCCCCCCCAACCAGCTGCAAGCAGGTGGAATAGAAAAACTTAACAGAAAATACAAGGATACTCTGCTAGGCTAGCTTCCAAGTTGATCATAAACAAAGAGGGGATTTCATTTAATTGAGGAAGCCAGACAAGGTTTGAGCTCTAGCCATTTAAAAATTGTTCCAGTAAGCAAGGCCATTTGAAGGCTTATGTAATATAGTTCAGTTTTTATTTTACCCTATCTGAAACCTTCCAAGACTTCAGAGGTGTACTGTATTTGATTATATTCCCTGATTCTGCAGGGAATATAACCCATGGCTAGTAGCTGTGATCTTTCATCAATCTGTCAAATCCCCTTTCAAATACATCCAGACTGCATCTTGCATGTAGATCCATTTCTGTGTCTGTAAAACCTAAGCCTTGGAAACCTACACTGAACTTTAAAAGTCTATAACAAAAATTGCACTTGGTATAGCCCTAAAATCTATATATGAAACATATGTACTGGCTTACACGTCTTCCTGTCTATCAGGCCAAAACAAAATAAAAATAAAGAAGACAAAATGTTGTAGCACCTTAAAGACTGACTACTATATTTTAATGTGTGCTTTCGTGGATTAAGTCCATGTCTTCAGCCCAGTCTTCCTGTCTAGATATGGACCTAAGGTAAAGGTTCCCCTTGATATTTAGTCCAGTCGTGTCCAACTCTAGTGCTCATCCCCGTTTCCAAGCCATAGAGCCAGCATTTGTCTGAAGACAGTTTCCGTGGTCACGTGGCCAGCGTGACTAGACACAGAACGCCGTTACCTTCCCATCGAGGTGGTACCTATTTATCTACTCACATTTTTACATGCTTTCGAACTGCTAGGTTGGCAGGGGCTGGGACAAGTGACGGGAGCTCACTCCATCGCATGGATTCGATCTTACGACTGCTGGTCTTCTTAACACTTCTCCAAATCTTTTTTTCCCTTCACCATACACAATGGCTAAAATCCTACAGTAAGTCACAACTACAGTAGGCCCACTGAATCAGCAAAAATTCGGTGAGTCCACTGCTCTACAAGTTCTGCTAATTCAGATGGCTTACTTTAGTTGCAATTTACTACTGGATTTCGGCTATAGGCATCGGATTTTCAGTTTTTTTGGACTGCAACTCCTATAAGTCTCCATTCTGAGAGTTTCACCTGAGAGACACAACATCTAGAGAATCTAACATTGGATCACCTGGAGAAAATGGCAAGCTGGGAAGGCTTTATAGCCTGCCATTGATCTAGCTCCACCTTACAGTCTTGTGAAGGAAGGAAGATGTCTGCCTGCTGTGGGGGAGGAGCCTCTTTTTTACCCGGACAGCTCAGCTGGACCTAGGCTTATGCCAAGTTTTGAAGGCTTTCCAGCTAGGCCTTTTCTCCAGATGAACCACATGTAGGTGTCTGTAGGTGTAGGTCTGTCAGTATGGTGAATTTTGGGATTTGGAGTAAAAAAAAAAAAATCCATGCCTAGTCAACCATTTACAGTTAAATTAATAATGTCTGAACACCTTACCTTGCCCTTGACTGCCCAAGATAATATTTGTTTTCCTGTGCTCAGTGAGTAACAATCCATTTCCCTGTTCAGATTTCTTCCTAATGTTTAGGAAAACTAGTTTTTCTGTAATAAAGTGGGAGTTTAACTACACCCACCACCTCTGTCCTAAGATCTGTTATGCACATTCTCACTGGGAGAAGATCCATGGAAAATGGGAGATCCTACCCTCTATTTTCTTCGTTGCCTTCTTTGTTCTCAGAAGGACAAGTGTGCCAATGACCATTTTTGTTTCAAAAATCGCCTAAGATTTTTGGAAACTATTGTTCTGCAAGGAAGGACTAATGCCTCTTGGCTCAGAAACAACCAGGGGCTTGCCAGAAATGAATTTAGAAATATCTGTCTTTTCTATCTTTTCTTATTTCTTAAAAGCTGCACACTATAATTTCTTTAATAAATCTGAATCTACTCTTCTTTTAAACCCTGTGTTAAGAGGTTTAATTTCATATTTCCACTCTGCCCACTCTCTGCTCAGCCCACACCACCAAGAATTTGGAAAATTCCAAAGGGTTTGGATCCCTTACAACATGTTGGAATATAAATATTTATTTAAAAAAAAAAAGGTGTTTGTAATTACTTCACAAATACTGGGTCTGTTATATTAGGTTTCCTAACAGACTAGATCTAATTGGTAGGTTGTAGAAGATAATTGAGTTTCCAGGAGATTTCAGGATGCTTTGAGTGTGTCCCCTGCCTTTGACATGTGATCTCCACAGAAGAGGAGGTGGTCAGATACACAAACTGTACAAATGTCTGAAATCCTGTTACTTTGCATAGTAAGTTGCAAAAGAGTACACCCACTAATCAGTGGGGAATTTGGTGAGTCAACTCCTCTGTAAGTTCCATTGATTCATATGTGCCTACTCTGGTTGCAACCTACTACTCTAAGCAACAGGATTTCAGCCAACAAATCACAAAGGATTATTATCAAAATAGGAGCAGTATAGCCCAGAAAGAGATCTGTCATTTTTTGATAATAGAAAGCAGCACTATGCAAAACATCTTCATTAATAGTTATTTACTAAAGTATCCCGGAACACAAAGCAACAGTGAAACATACACAAGGACGTGATACGGGGCCCAGCGGTTCCTTCTAGCTTCCAATGAAAGAACTCAATTCTATGTCTCCTTCTGAACTTACCTCTTTACATACACAACAGTACACAACAGTCATCTCAGTGAGAACAAGCTCTGTGAGCCAGTTCTAGCTGCTTGGAGCAATGTTTAGTGCATGGCTGAGAGAGAATAGTTAAACACCTTTAAGGCAGTGTTTAGTAAGTCAACACTAGTGTTCCATCAGCTACTTAGTTCAAAAATTAGCCTTCAATGGAAAACTGGACATTAAATCTGGGGATGCAAGTTTGGTTTGCACAATTTAGGATTATTAACCAGAAACAGTTTTGATTGTGTCAATCAGCAGATGTGAAGTGGACTAGGCCTCATATTTTAGATACTGTACTACCAAACGTTTCAAATCACACTAGTAATTAATGGCTACCTTTGGACCCTAAAACATAATTCTAAACAATTCAATAAAGCAGAGGTGAACCTAAAGAAACTGATCTGTTTTGGCAAACATTTGATTCAATGAAGTCTGAAAAGCTAATGTTTGTATTTTGGGGTACATCAGCTATTTATATGGAGAACAGGCTATTTTAAGTAGCAAGGTAAGCGTGGATTGTGCTTACAGCTGTTCACCAATTTACTGTTTCTTGCATTCAATAACTATGGTATGATATCATTTACTCTTAGCCACCATTCTGTAGTATTTCTGTCTGCTTTTGCCTACTATAACTTGCCCACCTTGATAAAATGCCAGCTTAGAAAAAAGACAGATCAAGAGGGTGGTTGCTTATAGTAGCTTGGCTGGTTGATTGAACTCCTTCTGAACCCAGCCTCCAATTCACTTTTCTCCTCTACTGCCTCTCAAAAAATTGCCTTTGATGATCAAGAGATATTAAATATGAATAAGAGACAGCAGAAGCTTGTCAGTAAAAACCTACAGATTCTTATCTCTCAAAAGCAGGCCTGTTCTTCAGAAGTACTCCTTGATTTGCCACTTAGCTTTCAGTTTTCATTTGTGATCGATCTCCTTATCAGAACTAAGTGTATCTGTCTCCAACTCATCAATTGAGCACACTACTTTGCATTTAATGCAATTCACATTGCTTCAGCTACGGAAGAGCTACCCTACAACAATAACAAGCCTCAGCATTCAGGCACACAGCAGAGAACTGAAAGAAGGAACTACTGAAAGGGCAGAAACATTACTAGCTAGATGGAAAGGCACAGAACACATGAAAAAATAATACCCACGGTCAGTCCCAACAGCAAGCTTACTAACATACAATTTCTTAGAAAGCTATTATCAAACTGGAGTTTCTTTGTTTTTTGGTCTGGAAATATTTAAATCTAGTCTAACATAATCTAATTTTTAGCAGTGAAATCTTAATTATGTTTACTCAGAAATCCAGTGTTCAATGGAACTTACTCCTAGGTGAGCATGCATATGATTGAACCCTAAATGTTAATGTGTTCTTTGATTAGAATTTGTGTTCTTCAGATATATACAACATAGTTCCACTACCTACATAATTGAGTTGATATGCAAATAAAATAATTGCTGAAGAGCTTGTAGATATCTAAACCTAAGTTCCTTTAATACTTTATAGAAATTGAACACATGAAGAAACAGCCAAGGAATTCAGTATATCACTGATGTTATAAGGTGTATTTAGCACTACCTGAACAAGCCTCACACTTGTAGATTTCTCTCTCTTACTCCTCTAGCTTGACAAGAAGGTGATCAGAAGCCTTTGCTTCTGTTTTCAGTTAATAATCTATAATAATCTTAGAACAAAAGAGGTGGAAGGGACCCTATGGATCATCGAGTCCAGACCGTGTCAAGGAGGTCCACTGGGGGATCAAACTCTCAACCCCTAGTTCCGCAGCCAGATGCCTAAAACCACTCCACTATCCAGCAGTTCTGTGGTTTGTTCCTTGCATCCAAAACAGGAAAAGCTGTAATTACACTAAACGACTAAACAACAAATGGTTTATTCAAGCAAATCAGATTCAAACTATGGTTTATAACTATGGCTAATCTGGATAAAGTTATCGTTAAAACCATTAATTTTATTCATTCAAATATATATACCTTCAACCTTTCCCCCTAGGAGTTCAAAGTAACTGACAAACAAGCATTTTTTTCTGTTAAAACAAAATATTGAAACATTCTTTCGACTTACAACATAAACATAAAAATATTAAGACTGCATAGAAAACACCACAACAGCACTACTACTATTGGATGAAAAACATCTCAGGTGATTTGACTAATGGAGGGTGGAAGAAAGGTTACATGAAAGAAGGAATATGAAAGAAACATGAAATGTTCATATACCCCTTTTTCAAAAACACAAATAGTTTGTGCCCTTCATTAAAACATGAAAGCTCATCCCTAGAGATGGCATGCATTGCCTTTCCCAGTTCCAAAAAGGCAAAGCCATTTCTATATACTACAGTCACAGCATAGGCACAGTACACACAGACAGTAACAGTAATCTGCAGCCTTTATATGCATATATCTCATTACAGCCAGTCTTCTGGACACTCACAAATATACAATTATTCTCATGCAAATGGTCATAGAAATGCTGCACGTGGCAAACATGTTTAAAAGGGGATGCCTTTGTCACAAGTTTGCACTGACAGCGTAAAATTAGGTATGTGCTGGATTTAGTTCTCTATTCTAGATAAAAATCATCAGATTAAAAAAGGAAAATGTTTGAGTCAAGATTTGCATTATAAGTAGCTGACTGTTAATTTTTTTAAAAAAAACATCAGTTACCATTGTCTCAGCATCTTCAACAATTTCCTAATGCCGCCTTAAAAGGATAGAAAACACTGCAAACACAGATTAGGTCACTGACACATTATAATTTTATGCCAACATGGTGCATTAAAGAATTACTGCTGAAACAAGTTTATCTTACAAAAGCACATGTGAAGATTCGGGGGGGGGGGGGGGGAGGAAACCCCAGGTAGAATATGAAAGAGGAGGAAAATAAGGCTGATGGATAATTTGAATCTAGCAAAATATCCATAGATTTGAGACTGAATGTTCTTTTTCTGCCCTTCACCCCCAACTTTCTGCTGCCTTGTTTGTTTCACACATTTCTCACATCTTTGGGCTTGCTGCCCCTGGCCTTTCCTTTTTTCAAAATGGTGTCATCTCACTGTTAAATGCTTTTGCCTAAACCGTTCATGGATGGATTTAGCCAAAGACTCTTATAGCTTTCCCACAGATCCTCAAATCAGAAGTATTGTACTTGACTCTAATGTCTGAGTTCTGTACTGCCCCCTACAAATTATGTAACTGACATACTCAGCCAGGGAGGATATGAGATGGGAGGTGTGAGGTCTGAGCAAGACACCTCTCACTCAAGCGCTGTCAATTTCACCAGGGAAAGGGAAAAGATACAAAGGGTCAGAGACAGATAGAGTCAGAAAGATGAGAAGGGAGAAGCCCCCTAGAGAAGACACTAGGGAAGAAAGTGAAAATAGGAAGGATGTAGTGGAGGAATTGACGGAACAGTTAAAAAAGGAAGTAAGGAAAGGGAGGAAGAACTGCAAAGAGAGATGGGAAAGGAGAGAGAAATTGGCGGAAGAGAGTTCATATAATGAAAAAAACATCTCAAGGAAGAGAGTAGTAGAAGCAGGAGAAGTAGAGAGCTGGAGACAACCAAAGATCCTTCCCCCAGGCTGAGAATAAATCTGGCTAGAAAATCCTTGGACGCACAAGTGGGAGTGGTTGATGGTTCCTAGGGAGAAGGAAGAAAGAAGAAGGAGAGAAACTACCCGGCAGAAGCCCTCTTACTGGACTGAAAAGGAGGCTAGAGAGTGGGGGAAAAACTGAAAGGAGAGGGTGAAGGTAGAGAAAGAAAGATGAGAAAGAGTGAAATGGATGGTGCTTCATGGGGCTGAGAGGAGTGAGTCCCTGAGAACTGGGAGTTCTATGAGCTGGGAGAGAGAATGAAGAGAGGAAAATACCGGAGAAAAGCAACCATGCCCTTGCTGTCAGTATCACCAGATCTGGCACTGATGGACTGGAATCAGCCGGGACTGCAAGGACCCTAAGACTCTAATAATGACAATCCATTTACTTTTTCAAGAATGGAACCCTTTTCTTACCCTGTTGGGTGAGGAAGAGTAATCTTAAACTTGATGTAAATAGTTTTATTGAAGTTCCTGAAATAAATCTTGATTGCTTACATGTTGAGCCGAAGCCTGAGTCTGATGAGATGAAACAGGACTTGGAGGAGAGTCGGGTAGGGGTTAAACAGGCACCCTCACAGTGGGGAACCCTAAACCAACTATTTGAATTACAAAAAGAAATGGGAGTAGGGTGGTGAATGCTGTCTCAAATAGTAGGGGAAGAATACCACCACACACACACATTTTTGTGATGTAAACACACGTCAGCAACAGTTGAATGAAGATACAAGTACTGATCTTAGGAAGCTCAGCTGTTCAGTGAATAGTGAGAAATGCAGTGCTAGAGTAGGGGAGCCAAACTCACAGTATACTCAGCCTGATTCAAACTGGTTTGACGTAGAACTGGATAAGCCAACACCAGCAGCTAGGCATGGCCTGGAAGCCCTTTCTGAGAAGAGATATCAGTAGCTGACCACTATCTTTTTAGCAGCATTACTGCTGGAGAAGACAGAACCAGAGCATAATATGAGAGGATAAAAAAGGAGAACCAGGATTCAGTTCCCCACTGAGGCCTAAGTTTACTTGTATCAGGTGCTCTGTCCTCAGGCAATCTTCCTCCAGTGACTTTTATGGGAGAAAGAAGGCTGTAGGTCCAGATGGAGTTGAGAGGCTACCTATACTGTCCTGAGCAACTTGAAAGATTGAGAGATACAAATGTTAGTAACAAATCGTCATGTATTCACTTATTTTTATATCAATAGCAGTTCGGTGTAATTCACATATATCATGGAAAGCTATAACCAATACATGCTAGAAATTCCAGCTCATTCTAGGACTACTCGATTTGGAACTTTGCCCTGCCAGGTGATACCAAAAATGTGTCGGAAACAACACATATGGAACATGTTCAGCTTCCTCTCCTGCCATGCACAAAAGGTCCAGGACTCACTGCAGTATAGGAGTGTGCTCAGGACACAGGCTCTATAGACCTGGATCTTGGTATATGCTGTCAGCTTCTTATTAAGCCATACTCTCTTTGTGAGTCTAGAGAACATGGTAGCTGCTTTGCCAATGCATTTATCCAGCTCGACATCTAGGGAGTGTCAGATATCGTTGAGCCAAGGTACACAAGGTCATGAACAACCTCCAATTCTTGTGTGGAGATGGTAATAGAGGGAGGTGAGTCCACGCCCTGGCCCATGACTTGTGTTTTCTTCAGGCTGATTGTTAGTCCAAAGTCTTGGCAGGCCTTGCTAAAACGATTCATAAGTTCTTGGAGCTCTTCAGCAGAATGGGCAACAAGAGCTGCATCATCGGCGAAGAGGAACTCCTGCATGCATTTCAGCTGGACTTTGGTCTTTGCTCTCAATCTAGAGAGATTAAAGAGCTTTCTGTCTGATCTAGTCCGGAGATAGACACCTTCTGTTGCAGTTCCAAAAGCGTGCTTCAGCATGACAGCAAAAAAGATCCCAAACAGGGTTGGCACGAGGACACAGCCCTGTTTCACTCCGCTTCGGATGTCAAAGGGATCTGATGTTGAGCCATCAAAAACTACAGTGCCCTTCATTTCCTCATGAAAGGACCTGATGATGTTAAGGAGTCAAGGTGGACATCCAGTCTTGGGAAGTATTTTAAAAAGGCCGTCCCTGCTAGCTAAATCAAAGGCCTTTGTAAGATCTATGAAGGCCACAAAGAGTGGCTGTCGTTGTTCCCTACATTTCTCCTGCAACTGCCTGAGGGAGAAGACCATGTCAGTGGTGGATCTATTATCTCGAAATCCACACTGTGATTCTGGATAGACTCTGTCTGCAAGCACCTGGAGCCTCTTCAGCACAACACAGGCAAGCAGCTTCCCTACAATGCTGAGAAGAGAGATGCCACGGTAGTTATTGCAGTCGCCCCGTCTCCTTTGTTCTTATACAATGTGACGATGTTTGCATCCTTCATGTCCTGTGGTACTCCACCTTCTCTCCAGCAAAGACAAAAGTGAGAATGGTCAGATTCCAAAAGATCTCCTGTATGGCGAATTAGTGCAGGGAATCGCCCCAGAGGAAGACCACAGCTGCGATACAAGGATATCTGCAAGCGGGATCTGAAGGCCTTAGGAATGGACCTCAACTGATGGGAAATGTTGACATCTGAGCGTTCAGCCTGGAGGCAGGCGGTGCAGCATGGCCTCTCCCAATTTGAAGAAACACTTGTTCAGCAGGCCGAGGCAAAGAGGCAGTCTCGAAACCAGCATAATCAGGGAGCTGGACAGGGGACAGATTGTATTTGTCTTCAGTGTGGAAGGGATTGTCATTCTCGAATTGGCCTTCTCAGCCACACTAGACGTTGTTCCAAGACCTCTATTCAGAGCACATTACCATAGTCTCTCGAGACTGAAGGATGCCTAACAACAATAACCAATACACAGAAACCTTAATCCCATGAACTGTAGAAGGACTAAGACATCTTCTAGTCAAGTCCATGATTGTTACAAACTCTAGAAAAATGTGATTCTGAAGCCTGCATCAACGGATACTAGCCAAAATCCTATGACTGCATGCACGCTACTTCAAATTCCAAGAGCCAGTTGTAACTAGAAGAAACCCATTGAATCAATGGAACTTATGGAGGAGTTGACTCACTAAATCCCCACCAATTCAATGGGCCTGCTCTATTTGCAAATTAGTGCTGGAATTTAGCTATTGTGTATGAGCTCTGCACACCCTAAAATCAAAAAGGAAGTCTTTCATCAGTGATTATCAGCTGCTGTCAATGACATTATTTCTGTTCATAGGCAGAGATACATAACAGGATTTCATCCATTATTTTCTCCCCAAAAGCTTACAGCAGAGATGGAGAATTTGTGACTCTGCATCTCACAGCACTACCAAGCAAATCACTGATGAGGGATACTGCAATCTGCAGTCCAGCAGGGCAATATATAATCTCTTAGAGAAAGTAGAGGTCAACAAGGAACATATTAAAAAAACAACAACACTGACCTGCAAATGTTGTGTACCTACAAGGCAGTCAGTGAGACGACAAGGCTATCACAAATCTAGAGGCTAAACAACATATTCTGGCTAGCTATGTGTTCAAATCATCTGCCTGAGGCCAAGATCACCTACGTGCAAGCCCCTGCCTGAACAGTCATTCCACTGAAGATCACAATCAACAAGCTTTAAGACAACTGGATAAAAGTTACAAAATCTTATGTGTTTCAGTAAAACAGCCTAAGAGCACCCTTGAAGGCCCCTTATCCCCTCAGGGGATGAATTTTTCTACCATGTCGAACCCCAACGAGCCTTCAATAAGGATGAATGCCTGCAAGGGCAGGATCTCCCCACATAAGGAACATACCCAGGCAGAGCCGTCTCCAACTACTTACACCCCAGTGGGCCTCCTGTTGCTAACCTCTTCACTGTCTACTGGTGCCCAGTTCACTGGAGCAGCACAAAGATTGCAGGACGATCAGTCAGGATACGGCAGCAGGGGCTACAGCAAATCTTCTCAGTCCTCAACTCCCCTTCAACGGCTTAACATCCAAGAATCTAGGCAGAGTAAGGAACCACTGGCTCCACTGCAATCGCCCCGCTCCTCATCTAAGTCAACTAAGGTGAGCGTGGACATTCACAACCACGTGAAGCTCAGTGACTGCCCCATGGTCTCACAGGTTCTTCTAGAACCCTTGGCTACCCCTGCTGCAGACAACTTATCCGGGGTGGACCCCCATGTAGACAGCCTGCCGCTGAACCCGACGGTGCGTGCTCCACTGCTGTCTGCCAATTGACATACTGTCCTCCTGCCCGTCATTTGCCCTTCTGATGCCCTTAGATTGATTTCCTGGAATGTGGCTGGGTGGTACAGGAAGTTGCAGGACCCCGAGTTCAGCGATCTTCTTCGAGGCTTTAATATTATTCTACTCCAAGAAACGTGGGCTGTTCACTCTGTACTACTAGCAGGATATGCCTCATACTCCCTTCCAGCACAAAGGCTCACGGCAAAGGGCCGTCCATCTGGGGGCCTAGCAATATTAGTTGCCGACTCCTTATCTGCAGACTTTGTTCTTACAGTTGATGGTAGCTGTAAAATTCAGGGTATAAAACTTAAAACTAGGAACCAAGAAATTCTGATAGTCAATGTCTACATGCCCCCAGTCTCTTCCAAGTTTCACAGGGCCTGTCAATGGGAAGCCTTGAGTCATGCCTTAGATGATCTTGATCTTAAGTTTCCAGGGATCCCTCTTTTGCTAGCAGGAGATTTTAATGCTAGAGTAGGCCAGGGTGAGGTCGTATTCGACCGTGTCCTGGATACATTTAGTGATGCTTCCCTTTTACATCTTTACGTCCCAGAGAGGCAGTCCAAAGATCATCAAATTAACGATGCGGGGACTCATTTGGCAAAACTCTGTTTACTTAGAGGCCTAATTTGGCTAAATGGCCTTACAGAGCTTGACAATGAGGGTGAGTTCACGTACATCTCCCCCCATGGATCCAGCACAATTGACTATATTTTGATCCCTGTTTCCCTATTATCATGCGTGGCTGAGTTCCGGGTGGGTGAGCCCCTAGCTAGCAACCATCTCCCCTTATGTTGCAGTCTTGCTCTTAACACAGACACTACAGTCCTGACCAATTTGGCACCTAAGGAGTATCCACTGACCTTGCCCAGAATCAAATGGAATCACAGAGCAAAACACCTCTTTGAAAAAGCAATTAAGCTAGATACGACACCCCAAGTCTTCCTCAATTGGTTATCTTTATCAAAGCCTGAAGATCACATCAAAGGCTTCGAGAATCTAATAGACACCATAATAGCTAGCCTTGGCCAGTTCCCTCAACAATCACAGAATAGACAGGCCCCAGTCACATGTCCTAGGTTAGACAAGGAATGTCTTGCCCTGAAGCAGGATATGAGGAGGATCTACAATAACTATAGAACCTCAAGGGCCCTCAAGCTCCCTTCACAGTATTTTGTGATTGAAAACCACCTCAGTACAGCCATTAAGAAGCTACATCATCGTTTTATACTGGACCGTTGGTCTCATTTAGCTCAGGCTATCAAATCAGGTAACAACAAAAAATTTTGGGAGGTGGTTACAGGTTCTGTCATCTTTAATAAGAACTCACAGGACCTCCCCTATATACCAGCTGGGACATGGGAACAGCACTTCTTGGCCACTTTTTATGATAGCTGTAAGCCCACAGTGCCAACCGATTTGCTTCCACCCAGAGATCTTCCGGATTGGGCCCCAGTTACAACTAGTGAAATAAAAAAACTTATAGGACACCTTAGAACTGGAAAGGCACCGGGTCCTGATGCCCTTCCCCCGGAACTGCTTAAGGCTTACCCCGATTGGTGGGCGCCTGTTCTTGCTGTTTTATTTACTTCTGTTAATCGATCTGGGATCATGCCCAGAGCATGGACACAGGCCGTAGTGATTCCCATCTATAAGAAGGGTGATAAGAAATCCCCTGCAAATTACAGACCAATAAGCCTTCTTGCTATCACGGGGAAGATGTACACCAGCTACTTACTCCAAAAACTACAAGACTGGCTAATAGACCAAGATATTCTGGGACCTGAACAAGCGGGTTTTAAGGCA
Source organism: Intellagama lesueurii (assembly GCA_037013535.1). NCBI lineage: Eukaryota > Metazoa > Chordata > Lepidosauria > Squamata > Agamidae > Intellagama > Intellagama lesueurii. The sequence goes on along the minus strand of JBAJHW010000003.1, from coordinate 46,879,414 downwards.
GGAAAGTGTACATTAGACCATTGTTTGATCTTATCCCATCTGATTTCCAAATACGCTTCACAGCGTAATACTCGCCTGTATGCAGCTTTCCTAGATCTAAAAGGGGCCTTTGATTCCATAGACAGAGATATCTTATGGCTAAAGCTCTCCAGGCTGGGCATTGGTAGGAGGCTCCTCTTTTTAATCCAAAAACTCCATGCGGGCTCTACCTGTCACATAAAAATGTCGACGCAGGGGGCCCTTTCTAATCAGATTTTTTCCAACAGAGGAGTGAAGCAAGGCTGCGTTCTGGCGCCAACTCTGTTTAATTTATTTATTAATGACCTTGCCCCACTCCTACATAACATCAATGGCCATAGCCCCAAACTGGGCCCTATACAGATTCCAATTCTATTATATGTGGATGACATGGTTCTCCTTTCCCGCACAAGGGTCGGCCTAAAGCGGCTAGTGAGTGGTTGCTATGACTACCTGACACGCAATAAACTCCAATTAAATTTTGAGAAATCTAAAATTATAGCCTTTGGCAAAGCATGGAAACCCTTCTCTTGGTCTTTCAATGGCAACCATATCCAGCAGGTCAGAGAGTTTAAGTATTTGGGCATTTTTTTTTTCATCATAGACACACCTGGTCAACTCATCAGCGGACAGCGACTAAGTCAGCAAAGCTTTCAGCACAGGCTATCCTACGCTTTCATCGTACTTGGGGACACTCTTACATCCCTGCTGCGCTGCAGATTTTTAATGCCAAATCAGCAGCACAGCTTCTTTATGGTGTCCCCATCTGGATGTCTGCGTTACACAGTTCTGTGGAAAAGGTCCAATCAACATTTCTGTATAAAATCTTTGGCCTGCCCCATTGTGTGCCTTATGCTACCCTATGCCTTGAAGGAGGTCAACACAGGATTGAGACTCAGGCTTGGCTCAGATTCTTTAAGTATTGGATTAGAATCTGTTTCTTTTCAGCCCAGGACATCTTATTTCAAGCGCTGCTGGCAGACAATCTGTTTCCAAAAGGTTTGGCCCTATTTCTTAAGAAAATCAAGACCCTGGGGTTGTCACCAGATCTGCTGGGCTCAATACCCCCGTCCAGGTTGTTCCATACAATTAAAAAAAGAGTTCTGGATATAGAGGGGCAAACTCTGCATAGTGCTGCCCAAAGAGTCTGTTCCCCACTTCATTTTCAGCTGCCCCTCTCCCATGGCAGTAGACCGAACTATCTCTATCATTTAGAACAGCCACAAGATCGATGGGCATTTACCCTTGCCAGGTGCAATATAGTACCATCGAGCTTAGCGCAGGGCAGGTATATGGGTTTACCTATAGAACTGAGAGTATGCCTGTGTGGTCAGGGAGAGGATGAATCCCTGCAGCATATGCTATTCTACTGTATTTTGTATAAGGACATTCGCCTGTCTTATTTGAGCACCTTCCTCTCCTCCCATTCTGGATGGGACGATCTGAAAAAAATTCAACATCTCCTAAGTGGCACTATTAAGGAACTGACCCTGACAACTGCTAGATACGTCTATTCCATCATGCAGAGACGACGTAGTGTGCTCTCGCAGAATGCCGAGCCCTAACATGCATTTGGCTCTTCCCTGCCACCTGTTAACCGTTGAACATTTTAGCTGTATTTTAGTGTGTTTTAATTTGTACAGTATGCCAATAAAGGTTTCTGTCTGTCTGTCTGTCAGTAAAACAATTTTGTTTTAACGTACTTTTGTTTATCGATAGCAGCTGGAAACTGAACTAATAATAAGGTAACATATTTTGTTACTTGAAAAAAATATTTGAAATGCAAAAAGCACCATTAAAAAGAAAATGCGGATCCCCTCACCTTTCTACGTCTGGTGAGATAATGGAACTTTTGAACATATTACAGAAATTTTAATGCCTTAATACTGGATGGCAGGGAATGCCACATAAGCTGCTGTCAACACATTCCCTCTGAGATCATGCAAATATGATCTAAAAGAGTATAAAAACAATCAGCCAATTGTGACAATCACAAAAAAATACTGCATTTTAAGTCTAAGAAGTTATGACACTTGTTTATGCTATATTTCTCCCAAGAGACCGAACATCTAAAAAGCCTCCTGTGAGTGACCAGCAATTTAGCAAGTGTATTTTACATAGCAAAACAAAAAACCACAACAACTTCCATCTCAATCCAGGAGGAAGAAAACATTCTTAGCTTAATTGTGCCGGGGCAGATTTTAAAATGTCATATCTCTATAGACAGCTGGAGAGATCTTTTTGTTTGTATATACGGATAAACAAATCTGCGCACTCATCCCACACAAGCTCAATTCAGGTCACAATTAAGAAAGTGCTTGAGATCACATGCATGGATGGAAAGAATTCTCACTAAAGTCTTCATTCTCACTAGCTTCAAGGTCTCAACCCTGACAAAACATTTAGAGGAGAAATTTTCAGTGCCCTGCAAGATTCCTCTCTAGTGATGGGCATGAATTGAGTCGTGCCACTTTGTACAAAGCTGTCAGGGCGGCGCCACAGATGCCACGAAGACCCTCCCCTAACCCACAGGATGGCTGGCCTACTCACCATCCATTGAGCCCCGCTGGGGTCCTCCTTTTCTGACAGCACTCCAGTCCAGGCAGGAGCTCAGGCTGCCCTTCCCTGCCTCCTCCAGCAGCCAACCACTCGAAGGAGGAGGCAGGACAGGGATTCTACCCATGCAGCTGATGAGTGGACAGCTGCCGGAGGAGATAGGGAAGGGTAGTGCAAGCTCTAGTCCGGACAGAAGCGCCGCCAGAGGAGGACCCTGGTGGTGCATGGCGGATGCTGAGCGGGTCAGCCAGCCAGCCCAGTGAGTGGGGGGAGGGGCCTGCACGGCCCCTGTGGTGCTGCACTGACAGCTTCATATGAAGTGGCAACCTTGTTCCTCTCCTCTCCTCCAATGTGAGAGCAAAACAAGAAATGCTCTCCTTCCTGTTAAAAGTTTTTCAAATTAATGAATAATGTATCTGGAGCAGCCAACAAAAGATAGCATCCTTTCCCTTTAAAAAGTAAAGCAGACAGAGAAAGAGAGAGACCAATAACAGAAGGAGGTGGTGCTTGTTTTAAAATATGCAAATAACTCATTGAATGCTTCAGATTTTTAAAATTCCATGAAACAAAGTAGTTGCTATTGCAATTTGGTGCAACTTGCCCAAGCTATGAAAGTTTTACTTCGATCCAGGTGAAATTTGCACAATTTACATAATTTGTATAAAATCACTGAGTCAGCAACACCAGAAAAGATCTCACGCTCTTTCCAAGCAAGGAGGAATAAAATGCATTTACTCTACATTGCTACTCTCTCCTCCCTGCTTCCTTCCCTCTCCTACTTGGTTTTCATTAGGTTCAGTAACTCCAAATGAATTGAGGCTAGCTGTAGTTAGATCTAACTAAAACTGTGCACAAACCATAATTTATAGTTTACAAAAACTCTGTAGATGTTTCAGTTTTGTAAACTAATTTTAAAAATAGAAAGTAAATTGCATGGTTTTGTTTTGAACTGCATTTACTTATTAGTTTATGAATGCAGCATATGTGTAAGTCCTTTCAAAGACTGCTCCCTTCGTGCACTGGCTCTTGCTTGCATTGAAGCTGTTGCTCATGGGGTTTCTAAGTATTCTCGGAATAAACTGTACAAGGACACTATTCTTAGAGCTGCAAATATAAATACACAAAAGAATAACCTCTTCATGCATGCACTTGTTTGGGTGCTGTGACAGACCTGAAGATACAGCTCTTTGTTCTCTCACCAACAAGTGTACAGCAGTAGATCATGAGAGAGATTTTCTCTCTTGTGTTGTCTAAGAAATGTCCACCTGCCTCATGCTGTACCAGACAATAAAGACTGTTGTATTTCAGCAGGACTTTCAGGTTGCTGCCTTAACACCCATGTATGAGCAACAGTAACCCTATTCAGAAATTTGCCTGAATTGCATGTGGGGTGAAATTAATGATGGGGATGGGGGCACACCCAAACATCTCATCACTGAATGCCTCCATGTCCCCAGCAGCGTCCTAAACAACTGTACTGAAAGTGAAGATCTGAAAAGGGCTTTGTAGTCTCAGTGTGCAAAGGTCAGTGACACTGCTGGGTTTACAGGACATCATACAAATCCACTGCTGAATGTAACCACATACCTGGTAACACCACAGTCCTCTCATGATGAGGTTACAAAGTCCTTTTCAGAACTTCACATTCAACACAGAAAGACCTAGCACATCGACAAGTATGTTGGGACATGAAGGCATATGTCATCATCTTACACTTAGCTTTACATGTGTTCAGGTCAGTGCCTGTGTAGAGCTAGTATATATGCTATGTAGGGTGAAATGCAGTGTGTCACATCTAGGCAATAGCTAATCAGCCAAAGGAGCAGCAAACTACAACACTGATTGAAGCTTACGAGGTAAGCAATAAACATAGAATCTCACAAAACTTGTATAGGAACATGTACAGAGAGAGGGAGTTCTGGAATTTGTGAAGAAAATCGGAGCAGCTAATTTAAGCTTAACCATCCTGACAAAACTGAGTTCAAACAGTGAGTAATGCCAATGAAATATATTTAGGTGTCAGATATCCCTGACCAGAGCACGGCCAAAGGGGGAAAGTTTTAGACTACAGAAGTTACTTTTCCAAGTTCTGTACTGATAAATAAAAAGCATGCCCCCCACCACTGGGCTGTATGGAATACCTCCACCACTCTAGTTCTATAGATTTCCTATTAAGAAATCACATCCCAAGAATACATATCATATCATATGAAAGAAGGGCAAGGAAGGTTGCATCCTATGTATTCAGCTTTTGACACTTTTTAGATACAAGTATGGTGTAGTAGATAGAGTGGCAGACTAGGATTCTAGAGAACAGAGTTCAAATCCCCACTTGATTTCATTCTACAACATATTTTAGAGTACTGTAATGTATCTCTTATTTGTGTTTGCTAGGTTGTTATTCTATAAACACTGTCCTGAGAACTTCAAATCTGCTTAATAAATATTTTCTGCAGATATCTACATAAAACTTGCAATGCATGGAAGTGGGGCTGGAACTTCTTTCATCATTACTAGGAACATCAAAATAAATTTATGTGAAATAACATGAAATAATGTATATTTTGCCTTATACTGCAAATATCTGCAAATAAGGAAATGTGCAACATTGCTGTTTGCCTAGCTAATACAGCTCACACATTCCTGATTTTCTTGGGGCTTCTAACAACATCTACTATGAAATATTTCAGCTGAAAATTTGAAAATTTGAAACAAAGCATTTATTTGGTATATTCTACAGACTGTACCTACGGTCATAGCAAAGCTACCAGAACAACTGGTTCATTCACCTATACAAAGCAAGTTGAAAAAAGAAGACAATGGTGACTACCACTATTACTACTCCTCTTGATTTTTAAAGCATTTCAGATTCATAATGTACTTTCTCATTATGTGTTTTTGCTCTTACAACCACCTTGTACAGCACATCCCTGAAAGGAAAAAGGAAGTAAGTGGACTGTGTTTCATAATTAGCATCATGTCTGAGGCAATCACTAAGAGCACAGCACTAACTCCATCTGGCAGCTTTCACAGGAGGCTGCTATATACTGAGCTGGACCACTGGTGCATCTGTCCAGTATAGTCAACTCTGATTGGCAGCACATCTCTAAGGTTTCAGGTAAGATTCTTTCTTAGCTCTACCTGGAGACCCCTGACGGGATCCTGCTTAGCTTCAGAAAGCAGGTAAGATTTCTCAAGTTAGCCTTTAGTGTAAGCCATGACTGTAATACAGCTGCTGGGAAATCAATGCATCCATTGTACACAATCCTCATCAGAGTGAGTGTTGACAACCCTTAAAGTGCATAGTCTGGGAAGTATCATTTATATTTAACTATCCCTTGCAATCCAGACTTTAAGATCTGGGCTCCGCCCCCCGCCCCAGGCAGACTTTGCAAAGTTAGGCAAGTATAGTAAGGCTCCAATTACACATTCTGGACTCTGTGAGTACAAGGGATTCCACAGCAGAGGTGTGAATCTTTTAAAGCCTATTTATCAAACCTTAAGGGGTGTGCTGAAGTGACCAATTAGGAGTGTTGGCCACTGTCAAGACAAATCCTTCCACAGAATCAAAAGGCTCTACATACACTATATTTGATTTTTCTCATCCTAACTTAATGGGTCAGTTTGGATTACCAAGGCATTAATTTTGGACAGCTACATGTCTATGTCTTTAAAAAAAAAATCCACACCCTTCTATATGTAGAAAACTGGTGATTAATGTGCAGTCTCCATTTGAAAAAAAAATCAGAAGTACAAATTTTAATGCAGGGAAGAATAGAGCAGCCTCTGGTTTGTGGGCTTTATCTGACCGATCAAGAGTGTAAGAACTCCCCAGTCCACCACTCCCCCAACCTCAGCCCTCCAATTCCCTCCACTCACCCAGCTCATTCTCCAAATTGGGAACAGTAGGGAGATAATGCCTTACAAAATTGTTTATTATTCACAATCCCTTGCTCTTGAGGGTACTATTTCCTCTAGATTCTGTGTCTCCTCTTCAGAGTTAGTTCAAACTGCTTCTGCTGAAACTGCCAGAAAGTTCATATAGGAGATAGTGGCTAAAATCCAGTAGCCACAATTAGAGTAAGCCCACTGAATCAGTGAAACATGCAAAGGACATTGACTCACCAAATTCTCACTGATTCAGTGGCTTTACTCTAGCTATCACTTACTCTTGGGTTTCCACCTGTGAGTGCTGCCTTAAACACTTCCAAACAAGGGTTCCTGGCTAACTTAGTGTAACATTCCTGTTTGCTGTAGTATAAATCTTACTGAATATTCCTTAATTGTACTGTTTATTCCCATCAGTAGCCACTTCTGTCCTTTTCTTTCAAAAGATGGCTGCAGCAGATGGATGCAACTCTATCGAGATCCTTTAGAACTTTTCCATTTGTAAATATTTATTAAGGCAAGTCACTGAGTCACAAGCAGCTTACATTATTAGCTTTAGAGTAAGACTGTCCAAAATTCCTACCTTGCGTAGACCATAAAATGCTTACAGGCATGGAAGCCACATCCTTGATCTTTATCCAGCTGTTGTTGCGCTGCCTGCTCCATGAAGAAATTACACAATAATAATCTCCTTTATCTGCTTCAGAAGTCCACTGGATTCGTAAGCGGAAAGTGTCCACAGCTGGCTTAGAAAAAATAATGTCCCCATTCTGGGCCCGCTGTTTGCTTCTGTCACCAACTACCAGTGTCCAGTCTGCATCCATAGTGGCAAGAAGTTCATCTTTTGCCACTTCATCACTGCGCAAGGGTAATCTGTAGTACCAGGACACAGTGAAACGTATGTTCGCTTCAGTATTCTTTGCCTCTGTGATCCTACACTCCAGTTCAGTGGGGTCCTCTGAAAATTTAGGTGTTTTGGAAGCATTCAGAAACACATGGTAATTTGGCTCTGCATAGAGTTTGAAAAAGCAGAAAGGAAGCCAATTAAAAGCATGAAATAAGGATTGTATTTTCTCATCACTAGCTGTCTTTTCACAACTGCAAAATTCCTTCAGTGTACCAGTTTTTCCAGTCATGACACACGAAATCGTACCTACCATTAGTGGGCAACAGTGGAGGCTATTCCCATAAGCAGACCCCACTATCTCCACTGTTTACCTGAAGGATACAACACTTTCAGGTAAACAGAGGTAGCCAGAATTTAGTAAGTCACCTTTTGGGGTGAGAGTTTGATTTCATAATACAAAGCACATTCTTGTCACAGAACACTGCACTTCAAATTGCAAAACATTTTCCTTTCAAGGACATGTTTGATTTCAATGGTATGGGATCAACATTTCAGAAGAACATGTCCAGACTGTGTTAGCTTTCTCTATCCTGTTTACTGTTCCATTTTACTGTCCATTTGCAGTGACAGATTAGCAGAAACTTGCCAACAGAATCAGCAAGCACTGGGAACAACTTGCATTTACTTGTGCAGGATGCTGAACACTTCGGGGGGGGGGGGGGGGAGACACGAATTCAGCCAAACAATGCACTTACCAATTAATCTTCCTAACTTTAAATTTCAAATTCTTTTGACATTTTTATCATCACAACAAGTGTGAAGCAACTCTGAAAGATACCATTACCTGTTTGTAGCAGCTGTAGTCAGATCCCAGGATTACGTGCAAACAAAGAATTCTAAGGTTAACGAATACATCCACACAGAGTTTATCTGCTTCAGTAAACTCTCTGTGGGTATATTCACAGGCCCCTAAAAAGATGTGTGATTTTCTAAATCGAAAGCATAAATAATTGTTTTCTGCTTTGATAAGAAGAAAAGTTTAAGAGAATTGGGGTTTCAGCCAGTCCTGTCAGTACTGGAAAGGCATACAGTGGTAGATTGCTCAGCTCTTCACACTGACTTTTAGACAGAGGATTTAGAAGGAAGGAATAAAAGGCTTGCTAGCTAAGCCTCATTCCTGCACTCTGTCAGCTGTCAAAGAACAGCACTGCTGACAGTTCAATGACTTAATACCCTGCCAAGCTTTCAAACTTCAATCAAGGAGGAGGAGGCTGGTGATGAATTTTGGATACCATTTAGGTACCTCAGATGATGAGAATTCCTTACCCACTTCACCCACCCCCAGGCAACATTATGTTCAACTGAATAATACTTTTATCCTCCCTCTTTACCTGCACCCAAACCATTAATAATTGGGGACATATAAAGGAGAAGGAATTCCCACAGAATTTCCCATGGAATATTTGAATCGCTGAAAAGAGGCACGTTGTTCAAGCTGGCTTTTGAGGGCAGGGTTTTTAAGACAATACTGGAGACAGAAATACAAATACGCAGGAAATTGCTTGCATTTTTCCAAGTCAGCCTTGAATCCAAGCACTTACCTCATAGCTCCAGCTGACTAGGAACTGCATGCAGGTGAAAGAGGAGACTGGAGAAGGGATAGAGTCTCCCTGCCTAAGCACTGAAAACCAGCAGGCTGCCAAGGGAGACAACCCTGCACTTCCTCTGTGCCATGTAGGAAAATGCAGAGGGCTGCAGGAGGAGGAGGAGCTCCTGACTCTCTGCAAGTCAGTTAGTTAGTTAGTTATCTGTTGAAGCAACTACTACTTTGTATTTGCTTATTTAGAAAGCTGCCTGCTCTAAATGTTATTGTATTCTGTGGGCCTTCTAAACACCACAGACAAGCTTATTCTCACCTATTTATGTATACAGCAAATGGAGGGGGAGACAGGATTGTGATTAGACCATTTTCTTTTCAGGATTTCTCTTTGTCCATCACAACAATGAAAGCCCCTCAAGTCAATTTCAACCCTACAAGGCTACAATCTTTTATGAAAGAAAAGTCCCCTTTTCTACATCTGAATGAGGTTTTTGTCCAAACAAATATTTCAGTATTGCATTGGAAATGTACTACAAGAGTGAATTCCAGTCCCCTTGGCTCTTAAATACAAAAGGTGCTATCTATCCTGTTGTCAGGATTGGACCATGGGACACAGCCCTGAGGTGTTGAGGGAGGAAACAAAAACCCCTACCCTAACCTCAGTAAGCAAAGATGTTGCCTGCAGAGAAAGCACTTTGTGGCAGCAGGCTGGTCAAGAATGCAGTTATATGCCATTTGAAAGGATTTAGCATTTCTTGGTGCTTTATGAAAAGCATCAAACTAAACCAATCAAACATTACTTGTAGAGAGTGGTACAGCGATAGGTATCTTCCCTGCTCTTATTGGCCATCTCCCCAGAGTTAGAAAGCATCTGATTGTTTCAGCTTCCTACAATTCAAAAGGGTTTAGAAAATACTTTATAATAAATGGCCTGCAGCTGCAACTTTTCCCACCCTGCAATCACCGAAGTGCTTTTTCTACCAGTGCCACCAGGCACCAGCCTAACTGAAGAAGAATGGGAAATGGAAGAAGATTGCTGCTACTATCCCCTCACTTCTCACTAGGAAAGAAATCCTCAGCAGGGTAGACAGGGTGGCCATCAAAAAATATCATGTTGACAGTTCCTAAAACCCAGGGGTGTCTCTGGACACTCTGGGTTTGTCAGAGCAAGGATTACCATTGGCCTGGTCTCTGGTTGTGCTAGGACAGCATTCAGAAATGTGCATGCACCAGTATCTTAATTTCAGCATCGAGTAAGTAGAAATGTTTGCTTCCGCTGTTTGAAAGGCTGTCAGGAATCATCTGGCTCCTAATTGCGAAGTCAAAAGCCAGAAACTTGATTTTTCTAATTATTCTCTAAGAGATGCTGACATGTCAAGGCAAACTCTAAAGAACAACATGGTTCTTTACAAATTTATGCTTGCCTTTCAGTTTTCTGTATCTCTCCTGCCTGGATGCTCATTTCTCTGCATATTTGCATAAAAAGCAGGATCTCAGTAGCTTAAGAGTTCAGCTAGGGAAACAGAGCAAGAGTTACTGAAAACACAGCACTCCATGAAGCCAGAGCAGAATACTAGGGAAAGGAAAATGCAATATTCATACACATAAAAAGCTTTTGTCTAGACAATCCTGTGGTTCATCCCACTCTTCTTTCCATATTATATGGATGCTGCTTTACTTTCTGTCCTTATTAAGTATCTGCAAGTGATCCCAAGGATAATAAATTTGCTCAAGGAAATCAGTCAAACATAATTTCACCACTGAAAGCAACACTGGAAAAAATACTACCTGCTTTTTCTTGGATTACATCTCCGTAATAGCAGCAAACCAGAACCCAAGAAGGAGCATAAACGAGCCACCAGACTGTTTGAGACCATGTCCTACTTTGTGGCATTGCCATAAGCTACTAATATGCTCAGAGAGATGAATGAAATCATAAAAATAGCCATGCATGTCTCTATATTTTTGTAGATGCCTTAGGATCTGTACAAGAACAAGAAAAACTTTAAAACTCAAGAGAAATATGCTGAACCATTCTTAGCCAAAAATATTGAACAGTAGTTTTAAAAAATGTCTTTGGCTGACAAGTGGAGAAAGTAATAAGGGAAAATGCATAGCTGCAAAGGAGTCTCTGGACAGGCCATTTAGACAGATGGGACCTTAAAACAGACTTACACTGTATGATTTAAGAAAGGGGTGGGGAAGAGAGTCAACTGAAGAGTTTGGAATCTCTAACATGTGGTGTTAGAAGTCCAGAACCACACAAACCATGAAGTATAAAAAACATCAAGGCCAATAGTAGTTCGGCATTTCGTTCTGGGCAGGCATGTTACCCTGGAACGAACCACAAAATGGCCCAATTCATGGGGGGTTTTGCTTTGTGGTTCATTTCATGCCCATTTCTAATTGTGTGTCTTGAGCATTTGGGGATATTGATTTCATCCACATGGTCCCTTTGGATCATTTTGGGTTTACTTTTTAAATAGATAACATTCAGTAATTTTTTTCCATAGAGATTCTGGAGTGGCGATAGTGAGGTTATTCCCACTGAATGGCACTTTCCATTTCATTTTTAAATTTGTATAATATAAAAAATAAAATACAGACAAAGTGATTCATCAACTTCATAGGTGCCACCATCCAACTACTCACCAGGTGCTGATACCTCCACAATAACCGGTATAGATGTCCTCTCTGCTACCTTGTACCAGCTACCATTGTGCTGTGGCACCCAAAGGGCTGCTTGGCAGAAGTAGTAGCCTGAGTCTTCAATGCCCACATCACGTACCAATAGGTGGTATGAAGTTCGATCCACATGGCTAAGGCTGATGAGTGTAGAGTCACTGATTACAGAGTCACGATCTGCACTCAGCAAAACCTGAGCATCTGCCATGCTGCTATCAGGTGACTCACTGAAGTACCATGTTATTTCAGCTTGGAAAATACCACTTCTGTCTGTTGTGATGTTGCAGGTAAGGTCAAGGGAATCCCTTTCTCTTACAGTCACATTGCTTCCTGTAATGAACACGCCTAATGCTGGAGAGAGGGAACATGAAAGACCAAAGGTATTACTCTCAATTGCATAGTCCACTATGTACTATTACTATTAGATTGCACTGTCTGGTTATGTATTCATTGTTATAGGGAAAACCTCCAAATTCTTTTCATTAGAATTTATTTCCATTAACCAAATCAGACCCATATTTTATCTTACTTGAAATTCAACCATCTCAGTTTTAGTTCCTCCTGGTCATGCAAGGCTTGCAGATTTTTCACTGGAACTCAAGTGATCCATCCTAAATTTTAGCTGTAGTGTGAATGATGTCTTTCCAAAATGGTGCTCTATTAATACATTTAACTATATATAGTTTCCATGCAATAAAATGGACCCCATGTCTCTCAGTAATATCTACAACAATGGTTTCTAAAACTGGGTCTCCCAATGACGCTGTACTTCACAATTCCCAGAATCTGCCACACGTGGACATGATGGCCAGGGCTTCTGGGATTTGCAGTCCAACACTATCTGTGGACCCAAGTGTGAGAACCACCTGCCTAAGGTATACACATAATTAAATTCAACACGCCTGCCTTTCAAGTTACTTTCACTTAAAATTTAGGAACTTAAGAAATGTGGATATTACAATCAGCTTCATGAGAAAGTGCTTTTCTAGCATCTGGCTAAGACACACTCTCAAAGGCAGACCAAACAGATTTTACAGGCTAACTACTACCTAAACCTAAATCCTAAACGATCCTAATCCTAAAACCACGATATCCTCAGATCTCATCTGGTGATTACAGGATTTGTAACTCAGTTGGAACCCATTCCCTCAAATGGATCAAAATCTAACCACAGACTGGCTAGTTTATTCCTCCTCCCCTAAATGACAATTTTACAGTCTGGCATGACCTAAGGAAGCACACGAACTGGTCACTGATGTATGTACCACATGAATGTATTTTACTTGCTTGAAAGAGACTGTCAAGTAACTAAAAAGACAACTGCAGATTTCAGTTCTCTTTTAACCCTTAACAAACCCTAAGGCTGTTTTGCAAGACGTCTGCACAAATATCCTATATGAGCTACAGGAAACAGAATCCTCTGCAGGAATAAACTATAAAACCTAAGTCAACATCAAAACAAGGAATTAAAATTAAAATATCACCAACTTGGTGTCTAAAATAAGTGCGCACAAGGCATTTGAAGAATATGCCAATATTTTACCATTCCTCTTTACCAGGACCTCAAATTCATTGGCCAGCTTGGGCTTGACATTTCACATTATACGTGACCCACAAGATAGTGAACAGCAGTCCTACTGTGTTGCACTGAGCTAATATAAGGGGTAGCCAGCTTTCTGACTGCACATGATTCCCCACCCCACCTCTGCTACGTTATTACAGCACAGCTACAGTTATGGGAAACATGATTTAATGATTTCAAATACTCTCACCTGTTGGCTGCACCACCACATTTGCTACATCAGCAGTCTTCTCTTGGATTTTTTGCCATGTACCATCAGCACCTTTAACCCACTCACTCACTCGACACCTATAGGCACCTTCATCTGTTGGAAGAGCCTGTGACACAGACAAGCGGTAAATGTCATTGGCCATGGCATCTAAGCGGACATCTCCACTGATAAACCGCTCGTTATATTCCGGGCCAGGCTGGAACTTGCCCTCATGCGTCAGGGACAGGATTTCTTGCCAGGCAAGGCCATTCTTAAATTCCCAAGACACATGTAAATGGGTGTGCTCTGATGAATTAGTAGAAGCTGAGCAACGCAACTGAAATGCTTCTCCTTCTGATAAGTTCCAAGTAGATGTAGAGCGGGCTTTCGATCCACTAACTGTTAAGCCATCTGCAATCACTATTTAGAGAAGAAAAAGTTATCAAGCATGTGGATTACAATAAACAGTTTTACATAAAAAGTAGTGATGAAACCAAGTCAAAACTGTAGTAGCCATCACGAAAGAGAGATCAGGATGGCCCCTTCCCTTTTATCCTTCTGAAAAAAGCTGAAGACCCATCTCTTCAGACAGGCTTTTAACAATTATAACTGAATCCCTGAACCCCATTTTAGCAGATAATTTTAATCTTTTTTATGTTTTCATGTTTTAATTGTATTTTAAATCATATATGTTTAATTTATCTTTTAATATTTAACGTGTTTTTAAATTGTGTGAATTTTAATGTTGTTAGCCACTTTGGGTCCCGTGTTGGGAGAAATGTGGCATATAAATAAAACTAATAATAATAACAATAATAAATATACTAAAGAATATGTTGAGTCAAAACAAACAATTTGTGTCAGAAAACATGAACAGAAAGTATTTTAAACATTACACTCCTCACCCCAGCTAAGTCAATTGTCCCAGCATTATAAAAATCTCCAGTTCCTTCCCAAGTACAGTCTGCAAATAGAAAAATTCAAGTTCCCACTGTGCAAAATCATGGAGAAAAAGATTCAAATGCAAAAAAGTGGTAATTTCAACCACATAGCTTTAAGTCCAAGTGATAAATTTCATGGGATTCTTTGGAGATACGCTCAACCATCCCCACTACAGTTAAAGAAACACCACATAATACTATGCTTCTAGTCTGACTTGGGAGTGGTACAGCTGGCAGACACATTTGTGCCTCATCTGCTCACCCCAAGGCAACAGCTTTTTGCTCCAAATGAGAGCACACTGAAGGCTGTGACAAACTGACTAAGAAAAACGGAATCAAATATTTAATACTTGGAATCAACTTCTCGGACAATTTAACAGTCTAAATTTCATATTATTCATATTAAATTTATAATCTGCATTTCTACTACAAATAGAGCAGAAGGTAAATCACACTGAAATAAAATGACAAATAAAATTATCATCAACGTATAAAAGCATATCAGTTGACATACATCACTTTAGAAAAAAAAAAGGGAGACGCACTCAAGACTTAAAACCTCTTCCAGCAAATAACTTTAAAGCCAAAGACCTATCTGAACAGAAACATCTACATGTGCTGCCAGAAAAATAGCAAAGCTAAAACAAGCTTGGGCTCCCTTGGGAATGAGTTTCAGAGCAGCCATGGAGATGGTCACAAAATTTAGTGGGAATTCAAGAAAGGACCTTCCCAGTGGCTGCCCTTTGACTATGAAATTCCCTAGCAAGGGAGCCCAGGCCTGCCTTCTGCCCAAAAGGGGTGTAAAGAAAGAAGGGTCTCTTCTGAAAATCTTAAAACCCAAAGAGTCTCATATGGGAGAGTGGAATTTTTCAAATAGCCAAGTCCCGTCAAGACTGAGAATAAAGTATCCCATATTTGTTGACGTTCCATCCCACCCAGGCCCTTCACAAAAAAATGTGTGTTATGTTTATAGGTATTTATAAATACATAATAGGCATCAATTTTTAAAAAACAAATATTTTGCTTTATCCTCAGGTTAGATGAAGAGACAAAGGAGTATACAGAAGTAAATCATATCTATCAAAGCTTCAATAACTTACTTTTTCAGACAACTCTCAGAATCTAGGATTCTAGATACCTCTGTTCTGGAAGTTGTCATCCAAAAACGTAACTATTCTAAGTTCTGATTTTTGTACAAGATCTTCCACAAATGATTACAAAATTATGCTAGACCCAATACCAATTGTAAATACCCCTCACCCTGTAGAAGTACCTTTGACTTCGATTACAGCATTGTAATTTCCCTGGAAGACGGCATCTGTGCTAGGCGTAGTACATCTGTACATCCCTTCATCAGCAGAGCGGATGTTCCCAATCACAAGTTCGACAGCCTCATTGCTGTTTCGCCTCAACATGATCTCCTTACTATTAACCCGATCTTCATACTCCAGAGATGTAAACCAAGGGTCCCAACTACTCACTATATGTACAAATTTAGGGTCTTTAGCAGGGTCCGTAGAGAACTCCCAGTCAAAGTTCTGTTCACTGGGTCCATCATATTGACTAACATTGCACGGAATTACCACCTCTGTGCCTTCAACTCGAACTAGGGGCCCTGCAGGCACCTTCACAATACGTCCAAGGCAAGAAGCTGAAAAGGAAAAGCAACAATGTTGAATTAATACTGCAACTGTATTAAAGCAAACAGCAAGGGTCAGAACTGGAGGGGGAAAGGAGAACACTATTATTTGCCGTATAACAGATGGTTTATTGGATAATAACTGAAAATGGTGCTTGTGATAAAAGATATTTAGAGAGGCCAATTAGGGGATAGAGAGTATTGGGTTAAAAAGGGGAAACACCCAAGATTAAATCCTTGGTTGGTTATGAAACTCAGTGGGTAGCCTTTGGAAACTTGTTTGTCTTCACTACTTCACTGAGTGCCATCTGGGATTGTGAATGCAGTCAGCAGTCATTGAAGATCTCTTGTTCTTTCTGTAAACATAATTTCCTTGGTCCTTACTTTTCCTCTGCACTATGTAGGATCACAAGTTACCACAGTGAAAAAAACAAGACTTACAGAGCCCAGTAACCTCTGCCTCTTGCTTGCAGCAGAAATATTCTTTGTTTCAGAAATAACCATAATTAGAACTAAGCTACCTGTCTAGAACTGCTAAGAAGAGTTGCCAATTTTGGTAACATTTACTGCTTTGGATAGCTCAGTGAGCAGCTAGATATCTGACTGTGGAGCCCAAGATAGGGACTTCCATTCTCCAGTTTGCCTCCTGGAAGAACAAACAATCTGTGTAGCCTTGGGGAAGCTGCATAATTCCAAAGCACTCCAAAAAGAGAGGAATGAGTATTTTACACCTAGAAAACTCTGGAAAAGGTTGCATTAAGTTGGAATCAACTTGGCGGTATGTAATTATTATTGCTGATGTTTCGATATTCTCTCCCAGTTTTCAGCCTTCCTTACCAGTCTAAAAGACATGCAGCCAATACTGTTTTCTTTGTAATTTTTTTTACAATAATGTTATGTATTTTATGTTAGATACGTCTCACTGACTCATGGTATTAATATTTTCATTACTGTGCGAAGTTGGAGATTTTAAACAACTGTTTAATGTGAACACAAGATGAGGTTCAAAAAATGTATAAGCTTTGAAGTCATTATGAAGCATCCTTTGCTCTATTCCTCCATCAATGGCAGCCATAAAGGATTTCTGTTACTCTTATTCAAAATAACCACAACATTTATAACATTTTGGACTCATACAGTCATGGAAGATTTACAATATATAAAATATCAGCAGACCTGCTATCTGATGAGCTTCCAAATCACAGACTGTTCATGCATGAACATAAACATGTATAAAGGATATTAGCATAGCAAAGGGAAGATTCCTGCTTCCTTACAACTAAGGATGTGAAAAATTCTCCTGATTTCATTGTGTTTCTGTGAATACCACTTGCATTCTTGTACAATCATTTATTCATATATTCTTACAAATGTATCTGTATGTTGGGAAAATGTATCATATTGCAGTATGTCTGGTTCTTCTTCCCCACAAAAATTCAGATACATTTCCATACACATTTGATATGAAATATGTATTTTCCATATGCTTTTTTCCTAGTGCACACATTTTGACGTATGTTTGTGCATATTTTCAATTGTACATATTTTTGCCATCTGCACCAGAAATCTCATAAATGTGTGAATTTTGAAAGCAAAGTTTGCATCTTAAAATGCAAAATGGATACTTACATGTGAAATTTCAAATACAAGGACATTATTTTCTATCTCTACTTACAGATTGTGAAACCCGGGAGGTTCCATTACAGGATTTATATCCCCTGCCCCCATCTCTGGGGTGTTTCAGAGATTCAGTCCACCAAGTGGACAGACGTCAGAAATTCAACTCTTATTCCCAGATATATGTTATGTGACCAAATTTGCAGTGTTCTCAAAAAGGCAGGGAGCAAGGAAAACAATTGGACAGTCAGTTAAAAACAAATAAATAAATAAATAAATAAACTTGGTTTCATTCATGAAGCATATATCCAGTTTAGTATAAGTACTGGCAATGTGGTCAGGTGTGCACTTGATTTCTTAAAGTGACTTCAAAACAAGTCGGCGCACAGGACTATGATATAAAAAATATGTGTGAAACCACAGACGTGACAATGCAAACATATATACATCTTCTTTCATTCATTACGAGGCCTTGCTAGACTCATGTGTGTGTAAAAGTAGAACAGCAACTAGATCAGCTGCTTCTCATAGGTGCTTTAAGCAGCATTTCTGACTGGAGAACCAGCACCTCTTCTGCATCATAGTGGACTTGTTCAGGAGCTACAAACTGGCATTGGTAGCATCTCTCATTTCCTAAGAATGTAAAGCAAACCTAGCCTTTTTTTAAGAGCTGAAGACCTTCCATAAAAGGAAAACTGTTTCAGCTGCAAAGTCAGTATACAATTTCAGCGTCCAGACAAAATCATTTGAACAAGTAATCCTATTCTATTCTAAATCCCCACACACACACAGGCACCCCAAGGCTGAAAGAATCTGTTTTGACCCAGATTTTCATCACCACAAAAGAATATCAAAGCTAAATCATGCTCATTCCTCTCCTTCTTTCAACCATAATTCAAATAGGCTGAAATTCACTCACTCAAAGAAGCACAGAATAATTGGAAGAGGCCTATAAGACCATCGAGTCTACCCCCTGCTCAATGCAGGAATCCAAATCAAAGTATATCTAACATATGGTTGTTTAATTTTCTCTTGAATGCCTCCAGTATTGGAGCTCTGGAAGGGGTTTTTTTTGTTTGTTTGTTTTGTTTTTTGCTATCTTCCACCTTTTTTCCTGTTAGAATTGTTTGCAGTTTTACTTTTATAATTTCCTTTTTAAAGAAATCCCCAGCCATTTTGGACTCCTTTTCCTGTTAGGCTCTCCTACGATGGAACCTTACACATTATTGTAATGTGTAATGTTATGTGTAATATTATGTGTAATAGTCATGGAGTTCCTCAGGGCTCGATACTGTCCCCCATGCTGTTTAACATCTACATGGAACCGCTGGGAGAGGTCATCAGGAGGTTTGGGCTGAGGAGTCAGCAATATGCTGACGACACTCAGCTCTACCTCTCATTTTCCACCAATCCAGGTGAGGCGGTTTCTGTGCTGAACTCATGTCTGGACCTGATAATGGACTGAATGAGGGTTAATAAATTGAAACTCAATCCAGACAAGACGGAAGTGCTGTTAGTGGGTGCTTCGCCGGACAGGCTGGAGGGCCATTTCCCTGCCCTGAATGGGGTTACACTCCCCCTAAGAGACAGGGTCCGCAGCCTGGGGGTGCTCCTGGACCCCAGTCTAACTCTGGAAGCCCAGGTGGACTCGGTGGCCAGGGGAGCCTTCCTTCAGCTGCGGAAATTATACCAGCTACGGCCCTACCTGGACGAGCGGAGTCTCATGACAGTTACACACGCACTGGTAACATCTCGCATAGATTACTGCAATGCGCTCTACGTGGGGCTGCCTTTGAAGACGGTCCGGCGACTGCAACTTGTCCAGAATTGAGCTGCGCGGCTGGTGAGTGGTGGGGCCGCTAGGGGACATATCAAGCTGATTCTGTTTAAATTACATTGGCTACCAGTTGCTGCCCAGGCCCAATTCAAAGTGCTTGTTTTGACCTATAAAGCCCTAAACAGCTTGGGCCCTGAATACCTGAAGGACCGCCTCCTTCCATATGAACCTACCCGGCAGTTAAGATCTAGCCAGGGGGCCCTTTTGAAAGAGCCGTCCCTCAAGGAGGTAAGAGGGATGGCTTGTAGACAAAGGGCCTTTTCGGCAGCTGCCCCAAGACTATGGAACGCCATCCCAATTGAGATTCGTCTGGCGCCAATGCTGATGACATTTCAAGCGCCAGGTCAAAACCTTCCTGTTCCAGAAGGCTTTTAATTGAAATAATATCAACTGTGGGTCCTGATGGCAATTTTAGAGTATATATTTTAATTATATTTTAATTGTTTTATCTTTTTTATTGTATTTTAATTGTTGTAAGCCGCCCAGAGACCTTTGGGTAGAGTGTAAGCTGCCCAGAGACCTTTGGGTAGAGTGCACAGCATATAAGTTAAATAAATAAATAAAATAAATTATTGTTCTGAGTTTATTAAAATTGGCTTTTCTAAAATTCAGTGTACACATATGGCTACACTCTGCTTTTGCTTCCTCCGAAATCAAGAACTCAAGTAGAAGATGACCATTTCCCCCCAGAGTTCTCCTTACTGCCACTTCTTCCACAAAGTCATCTCCATTGGTTAGAATCAAGTCAAGAATAGCTAATCCTCTAGTTTCTGTCTACATTTTTTGTACAGAAAAGTATCAGCAACACAAACAAGGAATTTCTTGGAAGAGACATATTTGCAGAATTTGCCTCCCAACAGATAACTGAAATGTCCCATTACTTCTACATTGTGTTTCTTTGAAATTACTGCAATTTGTTTTTCAAAGGTTTCAAAGGTCTATTTTAACATGTATTGCAACTCCATCTCCCTATCTTTTCTGTTCTTTTTGAACAATTAATATTCTTCAATTGCTATATTCCAATCATCGGAGTCATCCCACAAAGTTTCTGTTATCCCTATCAAATCATATTTACCCTCCTGAATTAAGCTTTCCAGTTTTCTTGTTTGTTTCCCATGTTATTGGCATTAGTATATAGACACTGGAAATTGTATGATTTGAAGCCTGCTTTCCTTCGTATATTTTTATGAAGATTATTATTGGGCCTCATTAGAACTGGTCCTATAAGTCCTATAAGAGGGTCTTGCCCTCTTATTTTGCATAAGCCTTCATCTAGTCTTTGTCTCCCTCCCCCTTCTAATTCAGTTTAAAGCTTACCAGTACTTTTGAGGTGCAGCCCATCACTTGCCAGCCATCTGTTGTCCAGGAAGCATAGCCCGTGGTCCCAAAAATCCAAATCCCTCACACTGACACCAACTTCATAGCCAGTTGTTCACTCTGAGTATTACCCTTTCCCTTTCTATTCCTCTTCTGAGTACTGGTAGGATGGACAAGAAGACTATCTGAGCCCTAATGTCCCTGAGTTTCCTTCCCAGAGCTTCAAAGTCTGATGTGCCTTCTTTGTAGTTCCTCTTGGCTGTATCATTTGTTCCCACATGGATGAGAAGAAAGGGATGTGCATCTGTGGGTTTTATGAGCGATGGCAATTCTTCCATCACATTTATAATCTGTTCTCCAGGGAGACAGGATATCTGGCAGGTCCATGGATCTTCCCCACATATTTCAATCCCACACAGTAAAACATCTTCTACTACAACTACTCTTCTCTTCTTTTTGTAGGATGTCGGTTCAATGACTGCTTGGCTAAGCTTCAGCCTTTCTCATGTACTTCTGCAGGGTCTCCTATATGTCTGCCTCTGCATGCTCTCTGCTAGACTCCCCTTCAAGAATCTGAAAACAGTTTTGCACTTCCACTGGTGAAGAGTGTCTTCTTCTCCCCTCCTAACTGTGATTTTTTTCCATGGTGCTTCCTCCACTATGCTTGTTCTCTTCTCAGCATTCTCCTCCTCTGCTTTGTCTTGCTGTTCTTCCACCTCCAGTGCCTCCCTTGGCTGCTGTTGCCTAAGAATTCTGTGTATTGTGTTCTTGAAGGCTTTCACAGCCGGGATCCAATGGTTGTTGTGGGTTTTTCAGGCTGTTTGGCCGTATTCTGGAGGTTTTTCTTCCTAACGTTTTGCCAGTCTCTGTGGCCAGCATCTTCAGAGGACAGGAGCTAGAATTCTGTCTCTGTTCTGGTGTAGTGTGTGGGATTGTTGAGTATATGTAGCTCAACAATCCCACACACTACACCAGAACACATATCTTCTGTACACACTGCACACACTTTGCAGGTCAACACCACTGAAGTGTCTCTTTCCTCCATAATCACTGCTATCTTTTGTTTGCTTTGAAGGATTCTTGGGAAAGTCCACTAATATAATTATCTCCTTGATCTCCCCTTTTCTTTTGTCTTTTCTTCCAGTAGTTCCTTTTCTTACTACCTTTCCATACTAACTCTCCCCCATCAAAACCTTGTTAGCTTTCTCTGTTAGGTCACTCCATCCCTGGGGTCTGTCTCAGTTTTATTCCTCTGCTGTGCTCTGTTAGGAGTTAGCAAACAGAAAGGCTTATAAGCACATTCACCCTAAGTTTCCATTCCCCGTCTGTAAAAAAAAAAAAGCCATATCATCAAAGTAGTGTTAAACAGCCTATCAACCTGCATTAGCTGAATAGTAAGACATGACTTGAACTAATACCAACAACATATCTGGGAAACCAGAAAGTCTCAATACAGCTGTGCTCTGCATTTGTCAGCAAATAGAAGTAAAACTATATCCACTACCACTGTGAGCCAAAATTGTAAACTATTAATTGCATATGCATGTCCAAAGCACATTTCTGCCTACTGTTGCACTGCAAAGTGGACTTGTGCTAAATTCTGCAATATTTTGTTCTCTCACTCTAGATTTGTGTCTAAAATAAGATAAAGGAGACCATCTTCCTACTTTTCTCTTGCTACCTCATAAACTTCGGGCAGCAGACATACAAAGCTTCTTTGTACCAAACAGGCTACTGCTCTGTCTAGCCCAGTCTGCCCCAACTTAAGTACCTCAAGTTTCGGACATCAACTCAGTCAACATGGGATGGTTGGGATGATACAGATTATTGCCCAGAACAATGATCCCATCCACCCAGACCAGTCACTGGATCATACTGGACAAGGACTATGAAAGCGCTTCCTGTTCGTGTTAAGACTTGCTCTGCATATTCCTTTATCCTTCAGCTGCTCTTTGGCCCTGAACTGCTCTTCAGATCTAACATCTAGCTTACTTCTCAATCTTGCCTCCTAGTTCACCCTTCAGTCCTTACTTGCTTGTTGTGCTCCACTGAAGACTAGTCTCACAGTTAGGCAGCATGAGACAAACCTCAGACAGCAAATGTTAAGAACAGCAATTTCTCTTGAGCCCTCAGCTTTTTCCCTCTCCTGAGGTGGGGGCAGCATTGTGTGCTCCCTACATCCCCTCATCTCAAAGAATCATAGAAATGTAAAGCTGGAATGGATCTCAAGGGTAATTAGCTCCAACTCCCTGCCAAAGCTGGAAATCCATACAAGAAAGCATGTCTGAGAAGCAGCCATCTAACCTCTGTTTTAAAAAAAACCCAATGAAGGAGAGTCTTCTACCTTGAAAGGCAATCCATTCCACTGTTAAACAGCTCCTAACATCAAGAAGTTCTTCCTAAATCTTAGCAAAATCTCCTACTGGAAAACACAATATTCTTTTGTAAGTGCTCACAGACTGACTGTTTAATTATCTATTCTAGAGCCTTTGCTGATATTGATGTCAAGCTGATTTGATAGTTGTCTGGACGTCTCACACACACACCACCCATTTGTTTAAAGATGGGGTTGACATTTGCTTTTCTCCAGTCTCTGGGAGACTGACTTGTTCCTCAAGAATTCTCAAAGATTAGAGAGAGGCTCTGAGATTACACCTGCAATTTCTTTTAACAGCTCAAGATGAGGCTGTCTGGCCCAGGAGACTTGAATTCATTTAAATCAGATAGATGTTCTCATCCAACCTCTTTGCCTATCATAGGCAACAACACACACCCCTCCCTTTATTCTTCGTGCACTAGGTTGAACACTCTTTTCCTCTTGAAAGAAGACAGAGGCAAAGTGGGTATTCAGCAATTCTGCCTTCTGTCTCTCCCCCATTAGCACTTCTTCATCCCCTCCTTTCAATGGACTCATTATTTCCTAGTTCTTCCTCTTGCTTCAAGCATAGCTAGAAAAACCCCTTTTATTGTTTTAAAAATCTCATAAGTCTGAGGTCATTTGGAGCTTTAGCCTGCTTAACCTTCTCTCTACCATTATTGGTTACTCTTTTATTCTATCTTGGAGATTTGTTCCACCTTCCATTCCTTAGACATGCCCCTTAGCTCATCTGAGAGTTCCTTATGCGGCCACCTTCATTTCTTTAGGTATTTCTTTTCCTGCTTTCTTTCTCATCGCAAATGTTTGTAACTGCACCTTCAGTATTTTTCTGTTTAAAAAATTCCCAGCCATCATGGACTCTCTTCTTTTTGAGCATTTCTGACCACAGGATATGACCCAGCATTTCCTGAATAATAATCATGTGTCGTCACATCAGTTCTAACTTATGGGGACTATTTTATGGGGACCAAGGTCTTCCAGGTATAGAATACTGGCTCTACTCACAGGAGGCACACTGGGGAATCAAGTTCCCAACCTCTGGCTTAGCAACCAGATATCTAACCTACTGAGTTATCCAGCTCATTGAAATCAGCTTTCCTAATGTTCAGGGTGTTCTTTATACTATTCCCAATTTTCCCTTTTCTCAGTATAACAAATTCCAAGAGGTTATGATCACATCCACCCACAGTTCCCACTATCTCATCCAATCAGTTCTCAGAAATGCCAATTAAAATCATATTTGCCTTCCTGCTCAAGCTCCTTTTATTCCCCACCACCACCTATGTTCTGTGCCTTGCTGTAGCACATTGGAAACCATGGGCCTTTCCCTCCTATTGCTTGGTTGTTGTCCTTTTCTCTCTCTTGGTTCTCTTTCAACCATTGTAGTTTCTGCTGAATCACTTATATTAATAAACCCAGTAACTATCTCCCTGTCTTGTGGAAATATCTTTACACTTCCTAGCAGAGTTCAGCTTAAAGCCTCCTGAGTTGGTTGGCAAGACTTCTAGCTAATGTGTTCTTCCCAACCCCTGTAAGGAGCAGCCCACTGCTTGCCAAGAGTCCTTCTTCATGGAAGTGCAGCCCATGGTCCAAGATGCCAAACCTCTCCTGACGACACCATCTGCACAACCAGTTGTTGACTTCCAGTGTTGCTGTCTTTCTTCTCAGACCATGACCATCCATCCATCCATCCATCCATCCATCCATCCATCCATCCATCCATCCATCCATCCATCCATCCATCCATCCAGCTTCAACACCACACAACTTAATGAAATACTACTCAGGCGGTTTACATAATTAAGCAAAACATACAAACTAAAATAATAAAAGAATGCATAGATGTGAGCCTGCCGCAGTCGCAGCTGGCTGACGCAGTGGGCAGAGCACCTCGTCCAGTGTGGTGGGCACACTTTCTCAGTGTGCTGTGCCTGGATCCTAGAGTGAGGTTAGGAAGAACGCCACTGCCGTCCTCGCAGGTGTAGCTATGGGGATGGCTCAGCTAGAGATAAAAGGCAAACCAGAAGACTCAAGAGGGGGAGGAACACTGGCAAGACGCCGAAGACTGGGCTGTGCTGTGAAGAGGGCTGACTGCAATGCCTGAAGAAACTGCCAGGGTAAGACAAAATGGAGTGAGAGTCCAAGAGCCAAGGCTCCTGGAAAGCTAGAGAGACACCAGGCACTGCTGGGGACAAAGCATGCATGCGGTCGGTCCCCTGCCCTCCTGCCTTGAGCCTTGGTTCTCCAGCTACCACACTCAGCCCTGATTCTCCAGTGTGGTAGCTGTGCCCAGCCATCTCCCGAAGTAGTTTCTGCCCTGCCACCAAGGAGGGGTGGTGGTGTATGAATGGTCCTCCTGTCAGGGACCAAGGACTAGGGTGCATGACCTCAGAAGGGCAGTGGTCTCCTGACTTCAAAGCCCCTGGCAGTATTCCTTAAGGGACATTCTGAACAAACTGGACTTATTAACTTTGGGAGTGAAGTAACTCCCTGGCACCCGTAGAACTGTGTTGACCTGTTGGACTAGGGTCTGTGACTCATTGCAGGAGCTGGACCTAGTTGGGAACTTGCCCAACCCAGCGGGGCCCAATCCTGCTAAGGACTTTTTAGTTAGCAGCCCAGGAGGCTGTGGGTCTGCAAAGGGCTACGTACCTGCTGCCTGCCAGGGTCCGGATCTGCCAAAGCCTATTTCTGTTCAAGGTCCAGCCAGACCCAATTCTGTAAAAGACTTTTGGCACAAGTTTTCTTCCCTTCCCCACTTTAATAAAAGTTCTTCCTCTGAAAAGACTCACCCTCTCATCAATGGGGGGAGGTATGGCTCACAATAGATAATACCACAAACAAACAAAAACAAAACCAAGAAGGCAACTGGGGATTGCTACCTGGTGGCTTAGGTGAACCAAATTATATAAACCATAATATAATAACATAATTTGTATATAACAAAAGTATATAATACAATAATAACTGCAATAGAATACGGGTCTCAAAAAATAACCTAGAATGTTACCAATAATTCATTTTTTACTGATCTTCTAAAGATCTGCAGGGAGGGGGCCTGTCAATTTTCTGGTGGAAGTTTATCCCACAGTGAGGGTGCCACAACAGAAAAAGCCTGGGTCCTACTTTTGTTTTTCCTTATTTGCCTTGGGGTAGGCACCCTCAATAGTGCAGCCTGAGAGGAATGGGATGGACAAGTAGATACCCTTGGAGAGAGGCCCTCTGATATGTAACAAGGTCCTAAACCATTTAGGGCTTTATAGGTCATAACCAACACCTTAAATCTGGCACAGCAGTCAAGAGTGAGCCAATGCAGATCATCCAGGATTGGGAAAACATGATCAAATTTCCTAGGTCCTGATATTAACCTGGCTGCCACATTCTGGACCTGTTGTAATTTCTGTATCATCTTCAAGGGAACCCCCACATAGAGAGTGTAACAGTAGTCAAGTCTCAAGATTACCAATGCGTAGATCAAGGTCTTCAAGGATCTCTCACCCAGGTAGGGGCACAACTGGGCAATCCGCCTAAGGTGAAAGAAGCCGGTCTTGGTCACTGCTGCAATTTGGTGTTCAAGGAACAATGTCATATCCAGAATAATGCCCAAATTGCAAATCTGGTTTTTTAGGGGTAGCGTAACCCCATCCAGACTAGGTAGATTACCCCCTAATCTGTCAGAAGGTACCCCTAATCAACAAGATCTTTATCTTGTCTGGATTCAATTTCAACTTGTTTGCCCTTGTCCAGTCCATTATCAAAGACTGGTGGCACTCCAGGAGCTGAACGGCATCCATTGCAGATATAGTAAATGCGAGATAGAGCTGTGTGTCATCAGCATATTGATGACAACGCACCCTAAATCTCCAGATGACCTCTTCCAGCAGCTTTACATAGATGTTAAACAGTACAGGAGAGATGATCAAACCCTGAAAGACACCATAACGTAGGGTCCAGAGGGCTGATACAGCCTCTTTGAGTTGTATTTTCTCAACACAGCCATCAAAAAAGGAGTGGAACCATTGATGGATCAGGCCTCCAATCCCTAACCCTGATAGCCAGTCCAGTAAGATACCATGGTATTGAAAGTGACTGAGAGATCAAGGAGAATAAACAGGGCCACACTTCTCCTGTCAGACTCTCTCAAGAGGTCATCTTGCAGAGCAACCAGTACCAATTCATTTCCATAGCATAGCCTGAACCTTGACTGAAATGGATCTAGGCTATTGTTGTCATCCAACAACACCTGCAACTGGCCAGCCACCAACAGGAAAGAATGATTAAAAATCCACCTTTGCCTTTCACCTTTCTATCCAGAGCTTCATAGTCACTTGCAATCTGCTGAAAGATGCTCTAGCAGTATATTTTGTTCCCATGTGGATCATAAGGAAGGGAGAGTCATCAATGGGCTTGATGAATCTCTGCAATCAGCCTTGTGCCCTCAAAACTAATAAAAGATCCTATCTACATTGCTAGGACTGAAGTCCAGTCAACTGTACATGGAATGGAGACTGACATCTTGTGCCTGCCTCAGACAACAAAATGCCTTGGGTCAGCCCTGTCCATTTTACTGGTTTCTTTCAACAGGTCTCAATAGGTCTCCTAGCTCCTCTAACTGTGGTCCATGCCTCACTGATATGCAGAATTGATTTTCCCAGCCATTCTACCCAATATTCTTTGGACCTGAGATAACAGGGTTTGTACTCAAAGACCTTCAACAAGCAAAGCATATGTTTTCGCTCCAAGCCATGGCCTTGCAGTGCCAATAATAATTTGACAATGACAACAACTATTGGTCTCCAACCTGTGAAGTGAATGTTGCATAATTCTCACGTCAATAAATCCATCCATTTCATGGAACTGATGTTATGATAATTATGATACATATCTCATATGATCAGAACACCATTATGCATGTCATCACCAACACATGCCAATATTAAAAACACACACATAGGCCATGAAAGCCTTCTGTAATGATTCAGTTAACCAATAAAATAGACTGTTACATCATCTTCACTACAATATTTCTTGTAATGTATTTTCCTTGAGGCCATATACAGACAGACATTGAAATACATTTTGCAAGGACATTTATTTCTACTGTAGATCTGCATAATGCAAGCAGAGTTAATGCGGTGGGAATCAGAGATCACCATTTACACGCCATAACATTTTTTAACCTTGGTGATGTAATCAACCGAGCATTTTGCATTTGACACAAACAATTTTTGAAAAAGGAACCTTTTAACTTAAAAACAATAGGGGGTGACTATTCTAAACCTGACAGGAAATATTTGCAAAACACTGAAAGGGAACGAAGAATGTACAAGGTTTCAAAGAATTTTCTGGGTATCTTTCAACTTCTCCCCCGAGTTTCCAGTTTAAGCCGCACAAGACACTCACTTCAGTGTCAAATATAAAGAAACTGACAAGAAAAACCCAGTTTTTAACCATCAGCTGCACTGGATCTAATATTCAACTCATTGCAGCAAGCCAACACTTAGTTCAAAGATGTGCAGTGTAGAAACAGGGGTGGGGAATCTGTGGGTATTTCAGATTACAGTGTTCACAGTGCTCTACCACTGGCCATGCTGCCTAGGGCTACTGGAAGCTGACACCCCAAAATATCTAGAGTGTCAATTGTTTTGCAGCCCTGGGCTGTGTGGGTGCAAGAGAACCTCCTACATAAAAAGTTGTTTCTCTTCCCCAAATTAAGTAGACACACTCCTACCATCAGCAGTGTGCAACATTTTAACTAAAATAACTCTTTTTAATTATTTCTGGTATAATATGTAAGCCTCTACACTTCCCACAACATGAAATAATCAGAAAGTCAAATTCCTGTTTAGGCTACAGAATGTGACAGCTCATACTCAAGCATGCAACATTGCATGAAGACTTCAAAGAAATGTTTCCCAGATGAAGTCTGCGTATTTATCCAAGGATTAGCAGGTTTTATTTAACCCATCATCCAGGGAAAGGTCAACAGGACTCTCCTCAATGTCAACCAAATACTGAATCTTGAATCAAGAGCAGCAAGGGAGATTATTTTGCTTTTAAGAGGAAGGACTGTGGGAATACACCACTTATAAGAAATTTCTGAAGGGTTTTAAATAAATTAAACCTGACATATGAAAAAGAACTGGCTGAAGTCTATGACATGATCCAAATCTTCAGGGTTCTGTCTGATGTAACCCAATTTGGTCATAATACTAACAAAGCAACTACAGTATACCACACAAGTATATTGACTACATGGCCAGAAATAAGTCTACTCTAAAAATAAAACATTTTTCTTCTTCTACCACCCCGTGCCCTTCAGGGAGACAGCTCTGGTGCCCCTCTCTCAAACTTGAAGAATTATTGGAAAGCTATGTGGATATATCTGAACCTGGATGTGTGCATATACAAACACACACAGACAGAGTCTACGTGATCAGAACAGGAAGAATGCCAAGCACAAATATATTAGCACCAATGGATAAGCAACGTGCTTTAAACTCTGGAAAATAAAATATTATATACTAATTATTATACACAGCATACTAATTATACTGTATGTTCAGATATACAATTCATCATCAGCATGATACTACCTGTGCCAAACATATATTTTAATAGTCCGAACCAAAACTACTGCAGCCATGACTTGAACAACCCTTTAACCTGTTAAAACAACTTGAGTTACATCCCAGGTTTCACATAACACCAGAAAATTATACATCATCATCATCATCATCATCATCATCATCATCATCATCATTATTATTATTATTATTATTATTATTATTATTATTTATATGCCACATTTCTCCCAACAAGGGACCCAAAGCTGCTCACAACATTAAAATGCACACAATTTAAAAACACAATAAGTTAAATATTAAAAGATGAATTAAACAATATACAATTTAAAATACAATTAAAAGATTAAAACATAAAAACATAAAAAAGATTAAAATTACTAAAATGGGGTTCAGGGATTCAGTTATAGTTGTTAAAAGCTTGTCTGAAGAGATGGGTCTTTAGCTTTTTTTCGAAAGGATAACAGGGAAGGGGCCATCCTGATCTCCTGAGGGAGAGCGTTCTATAACCTGGGAGCTGCCACAGAGAAGGCCCTCTCCTGTGTCCCCATCAGCTATGCTTGCGCTAGCAATGGGACCGAGAGGAAGACCTCCTCTGCTGATCTTAATTGCCGAGAAGGTGCATATAGGGAGATACGGTCCTTCAGGTAGCCTGGACCCAAGCTGTATAGGGCTTTATAGGTAACGACCAGCACTTTGAATTGGGCTCAGAAATGGACTGGTAGCCAGTGCAGTTCTTGTAACAGGTGCGTTATATGCTCCCTGTACCTGGCTCCAGTCAGTAGTCTGGCTGCAGAGTTTTGCACCAGCTGAAGTTTCTGAACCGTCTTCAAAGTCAGCCCCACATAGAGTGTGTTACAGTAATCCAAACAGGATGTAACTAAGGCATGTGTCACTGTAGCCAGATCTGACATCGCAAGGAACGGGTGCAGCTGGCGCACCAGCTTTAGCTGTGCAAATGTACTCCTGGCCACCGCTGACACCTGGACCTGGGCATCCAAGCTTAGGGATGAATCCAGGAGTACACCCAAGCTGCTGACCTGAGTTTTCTGGGGGAGTGTAACCCCATCCAGCACAGGTAGTATCCCTATTCCCTCATTTGCCTTCCAACTAACCAGGAGCACCAAGGTCTCTTTGATTTATTTCTGAAATCGCATTGGTCTTTCTCCCTATTTTGTGATGGAAATGTAACAGCAACATACACTGTTCCAACTTATGGCAACCCTCCCAGGGTTTCCTAGGTATAAAGTGCTCAGAAGTGGTTTACCAGTCCCTCCTTCTGGTGGCTGTCTGGGGCTATGCAATGTGCCCAAATCTGCAGGGCACATAACCTTGTGGCCACACTCTCTTCAGGTGAGCTCAGTGGACTCCTCTCTCATGAGGCACAGTGGAGACTCCAAGTCCCAGCCCCTGGCTCCACCCCTGTGATTTCCCTACTTTTTTTTTTTTAACCTAAACCGTGAGTCAAGCTATTCTTTTATGACTAACCATAAGAATCTATTTTTAATAGTCAGATGCATAAATAAGTAAGCAGGACAGCAGCAGACTGAACAGTCAGTCATTAAAGGATCAATAATTCTGTAGTTCATATTTTTATTCCATGTGGTACCATAAATCCAGCATACCCAACTAATACTGTGTGGGTTAAAATCTGAATTAGATTTGATTTGAAAACTAAATCCAAAACAAAACCAAAAGCTATTTAAGATTTAACACTATTCTATATCCTATTTAAGATTTAACAGTAACAAAATAAACTTTATTGGCTTCATATCTGTGTTTGTACTTTAAAGGTTGGAGAGTGTATGTGGGGAAAAAGCTAAGTTTGGGGGAAAAGAATTAAATACACAGTACTTTTCTTTAACAATATCCTCTTTGGACAAAAAAAGGCTTCTGGTGTGGCCACACAGGACTTTGTCCTGGCTTTAACTTTTCTATACCTCACCCAGGAATTTAAACTGCTGCCATGATTCACACAGAAATATTTAATTATCCCAGGAAAATGCATTTCAAAGGTCCACAAATAAAACAGGCTATCTTTCTCGTCACTCTTCTCTGTCATTATTAACAACCTCTTT
Organism: Intellagama lesueurii; assembly: GCA_037013535.1. Lineage (NCBI taxonomy): Eukaryota > Metazoa > Chordata > Lepidosauria > Squamata > Agamidae > Intellagama > Intellagama lesueurii. The sequence continues at coordinate 46,847,658 of JBAJHW010000003.1, read as the reverse complement.
CCTACCCCTTTTGCCAGCATTCAAATCCCCTCTGTTTTTTTTTTAATGTTTAGCAAGTGAAATAGCACTGACAAGACATGGTAAACATTTGCATTAGTGCTATATCAGTTTAGCACTATAGCAATATATTTTAACATACAATTTACAAATTGCATTGGAGTTGTTGTTCTTCCCAGTGCAAGCAGGACACAGGCCAAAAAAAAAAAAAAGTAAGGCTTTATTTCCCCACTTCACCACACTCTACACATCATCAACAATGTCACCTGGACATGTTCAGGTACTGCTCTAAAGGACTGAAAGGTGCAATCACACAAATCAAAAGAAACAAAATAATGTGACTGGAATGCTATTTCTTAAAAAAGTAGACCAGATCTACTCATGATTAACACTAAAAACTGCCGGATAGCTCAGTGGTTTAGGTATGGTTGGGAGTTCAATTCCCCACTGGGCCTCCTTGACAGGGACTAGACTCTGATCCATAGGGTCCCTTTCTGCTCTGCAGTTCTAGATTATGATGATGATGATTAAAGTTGTTTAGTCAATAGAATAAATATCAAAAAGAGAAGTGAGGGATGCAGCAGAAAGAGTGGGACAAATACCTGTACAGTTATTCCCTTTGTTTGTTCAGGAGCATAGTATTACATGGAACTGCATATGCTCAAAATCTATCTGTCTAGATATATTAAATTTGAAAGCACCCATTGTTCAGATGATAATTACAAATCTATTCTTATGTTGGCTTTTAAATACCTCAATTTCTATCACACGGACAGCTACAAGCTGCTGAACTCTAAGAACTGCGAGTTGAGCTCTAACATTAGGCAAACTGATGTTGTTTCAGCAGGTGGCACATGCTGCCTCTTACCAAAAAACTGAACATTGAGCACTTTCTTCCCAAATGTGACCCACCCTCTATTACCATTTTTGATACAGCACATTTTGGTAACAATTCTTTCTTGACTAATTATCCAGAATTCATTGCTGTCTTGTTCTTTTCCTTCTTCCCACCATACTATCTACTCTTCATTAGCAAATATTATTTATAAAAGCAATCCTGCACTCTTTTGGATAATGATGGAAATACACAAAAATACTAAGCCTACAACTGCTTTTTGCAGGAGCGTATGAAAAATACTCTTACAGTGCAATTCTTGTCAAATTCAATAGATCAGCATCTACAGGATTCTGGCTTTGGCACCTTTCTCAGTGATTTTTCAAGTCCATTCAACTCATGGTTCCCATGCATTTTATTAACCACATTCTCCAAAGGCTGGGGCTTATCATGCAAGGGTATCAGAATGCACTTTTCTATATAAATGGGATATATACAGATGGATGTTTGAAATATGTATTTCTTATTACTTGGCATAATAATACACTACTAATGATCTAGAAGGCTTCTCCTTCAGTAACCTATGATTAAATACCGAGTTGCCAAGAACAGCTAAAAGCATGTAGTTCAGATGAGCATGTTAAGGACTTAAACTTCAAATATGGACCTAAATCCCACTGTTTGTCAGCTGGAGTAGAGCTACTGAATCAATAGGACTTTGGCAAGTCAATATTTACATCCCATTGGTTCAATGGATTTACTCTACTTGAGACTAATAACTGAGCCCTTACTGCCTGCCAACTCTGTTCATAAAGGGAAACAAAGAAGAACAAACCCCTCAGAAACATTGTTAGGATGGTTTAAAAAAAACAGTTACTGAAAATGATACACTTCTCCATACTGCAATATCAATGAAGAGAATCCACCCAGTCACAATCTTTATTTAACATTGTGCTTGTTGTCAAGCAAGAAACAGATTCAATACTCAATTTCAGAGCATTAAATTTTTCTAGCTGTTTCAACTGCAATCAGTTAAATCTGGTTACTAGAATTCTGTTTTGACCTAACCCTGCTTTTCTAGCTTCAGAGGTTTTTTTCCTTTGTTCCCTTCAGCAGACCATCACACTATAAGGCTCATTGGGATCTCCTAAAAAATGGCAGATATTTTCCACTCCATCCCAGAGACAGCATTTAGATTGCCTGTTTTGCAAAATAATCTGTCTTTTTACTAGAGGCTGTGCAGGAAAAGCACCAAGAGCTTCATTAGAAGAGCCCAAATTGTAATCTTTATGGCTTAGGTATAATTAGCTTGGAAACAGCAAAGTGTCTTGAGCTCATGACATGCTCAAAATTTCACTCACAGACAATACTGCCTTTCAATTCTAGATGTTTCGGGCAGGTTTTTATGTCACAGGAGGTCTACAAAATTATCATCCCATGGTACTGATAAAAGGTGGATGGGATGTCATGTAAAATACAGATACACTGTTTATACCCTAGCCAGTAAGAGTTTTTCTTTCTTCTTTTTAATAGACAATGCAAAGCGCTTTTCAAGAGGAATTAGCCTGGGTGTAATTACTTAAAACCTATTATCTCCATCAGGCTGAAATAACACCTATTGCATCTTAACCAAAGTCTCAGAAATGTGATCGGAGGCTAATAGCGCTTGATTTGCTCTAATCCAAGTCCAATTTCAATCAAGGGAAACAGGTTAGCAGATCTCACACTCTGTTCATCCCTCATGATAATCCATCCATCATTAAACTTTCTGGGTATTCAGATATGTTCAGTGCTATGGCCAACATTTAATGTTGAGCTGTTCTTAGTTCAGACACCACATCACACAGGAACTCACTACATAGCCTTTAGTTTTATTCTCTCAGCTTCTATCACTGGAATATGAAGAGAATACTGGGTTACTTTCCAGGACTGTTGCATAGATTACTGAGGTAAAGTACATGAATCAGTGTGGCATACATCAGTTTACAATTTGCAGAGAACTGCTATAAATAACATAGCACTGCCATGGTGAGATAGATAAAAGACCATTTAAAACATGCAATATTTTCTGTTAAAAAACTGAACAGACTCTCCCTGCTAAAGCCAGTTTCTCCAACTCTCTCCCCATTCTTCAGAAAATTAAGTTCTATCCTAGCACCATGCAGTGCACTCTGAATATTGCACCACAGTCCTCTCCCTGTCCTTGCATGCACAACACATGCATATATTAACTCCTCCAGTGATGTCAGTACAGTCAAGTTCATAAAGATACTAGGATAATGGTAGAGTTGCAAGTCTTAAACTGCAAGATTACTAGCATCTCCCTTTGTCCCCTTAACAACAGAAGAAACTACCTGATAATAATTGAACCACTTAATCCATGCACCTCTGTATTGTCAGCCCTGACAGTCAGAAACGGCTCTCCAGAGTTTCAGGCAGGATTCTTTCCTAATCCTAGCTAAAGTTTCCTAGTATGTTTGATGACCTCCCATCCAAGTATGAACCAAACTTGTACCTGCTTAGATTTAAAAAATCAGACAAGATCAAATGTGTTCAGCACTCTTGGGTGGCAAACCCTTTTGTGTCTCATCTACATGTAACATCCTGAAGATTGTTACCAGTACACTCAATATCATGCAAACTATCAAGAAACTGGAAAATGAAGGGATGGTGGTTTCTGTCACCTTTGAAATCCAGGCCTGTCAGCTTGTGCTGGGATGGGTAGTCCACAAGAGAGGGGGGAAATTGCCAGTTAGTTGGAAGAGTTTGCCAGCTGTGTCTTATCAGTATGAGAAGGAATTTTTCTAGGCCATAACTCATTCCTGCTACCAGCTAACTAAGAAACAGATTTCAGCTGATAGGAAAGGAGGGGGAATGAATTACTTGGGTAAAAGTTACTTCCTTCTGGAAGATTCAGGGCAACTTGGATCCTATTTGGTGGAATACCCTCAAAAGGTCTGGAAAAGTGGATGATGAGTATAAAACAGAATGGGAAATTTGTTTATATAGCCTAGTTTCTCTGAGGAGACTGCTATCCTTGCTTGTTGTCTTGCTATTTGATTTATACTCTGAATGTGCTCTGGAACTATGTTGAAGTCCTGCTTTAATGTAAGCAGTCTAGAATAGTTATTTTCTATGAGAACAGTTCTGGAATTGCCCTTGCCTCAAACTTTTTGAACGTGCATTTGCTTCACAGATTTTTTTATTGCTTTTGAATTTTTTGGGAACTGCTTGGAACTTCATATTTTTTAGACTATTTTTTGCAACATCTTTAATAAAACAATAAAAAAATCTACAGCAATTTAGTTATTTTGGGAATAAAGGGTTGATTGATACTAAAGGAAGGCCTTACCTTGCACACTTCCTGGATCCTATACATTTTGTGAGTATTTTGGTATTCGTACCTGGCAGGGTTGCTGTGGAAGTTAAAGTGTGCAACCTTATGAATTTTTTGGTAACACCCTGGAACGCTGAGGAGTCAGAGTGACTCAAGGTGAGGGAGGGGTACCAGTCAGGAAGATTTCCCCCATCCATCTGTACATCTAGAGCTCCTGGGAGGCATCCACACCAGGAAAAGTTTGAGTAGTGTGGCTTAATGGTTTGTGTGGGCCTCTCTATCCTAGCCATAATCTTGACACAAGCAAATACCCTCTCTGACTAACAGACATGTGCATATACCAACCTATGTTATGAGTATATACTTTTTCCTTTGCTATTCTACAACTCAAAGAAAACAGTCGCTGGCGTACAGGTCTGATTGTATAACACTGCTATTTCACAAGGCAAACATTGTACTGCTTGTCAGCCTGACATATAACAGCAATTGAACAAACAGTGAATGCTTGCTTCATGGTATTCCTTCTGCTTCTTAACAGCTCTTACAGAACACAGTCTCTTTCTGTGACATGTAAAGGGAGCTAGAGAGGTGAAACAGTGTTTCTTCTGTCCAGTGGATTTCTTTTCCAGTATAATTTTTATGTTGGCTTCAGTCAAAGAGTCTTGCAACCAGCCAATTTGTTATCAGGTAGTGGAGAGCCTGCTTCAGGTCCTTCAACATCAAATGGCACTTTCATTCTCTGGATGTTCAATGCAAACATGCTTCTCTTGGCAAGAAAACATTGTAACAAAACATCATACATCAAAGCAGAGCCTCTTCCTCATTTTATTGGTTTACATGACCAGTTTTGCAAACCAAAGAGGGAGCTAAATATATTTACAAACCCCATTGTTTCTTGTTCTTCTTACCACCAGATTAACAAGGACAAGTCTCCTTATGTTGGCACAGGCTGTTGCTCTAGTCGCTGGCAGAAGAGCTGAGTAATTAGAATCCTGCCGCCTTAAGCAAGGATGCATATCAGCACAGAACAATTACTAGCAACATTATTAGGAAAAGAAGTAGAAGTGCAGACAAATTTCTGATATTACATTTTTGTATCATCTAAGCAGAAAAAGAGTTTGGCAAGTATGGTTTGCAGAAAGAACATTCTAACATTCTTTCACACATGTTTTTAAACTGGTAATTGCACAAGCTGAAAGGGCTTACTTCAAGAATATATGAACCTGTGTTTTAAAAGGCTTAACATGCCTCTATTAGCATTATTGACCAGAATCCTCTTGTGAAATCCTATCTGCATAAAGGAAATTTTGTTAGTGATTTTCAAAATGTTGGACTGTCTGTTGCATACACCCTCCCTGTTCCTACTTCTCCACTGTCATCATTAATACATTTTTGAAAAACAAAGGCATAAAATTCTTACTTACATCAAAATACTGTACAAGCATAGCACAATTTCAGACTTCTTCTAGCCACGGACTACTACTTCTCTGCTCAATCCTCAGGCGCCTGATCTCTAGGAGTCTATACAAATTTTATTTTTCAGTGAACAGATGGCTAGCACTTTGACAGCCGGGCCTCTTTATAGTTTCTCTCAAGGTGGGGCATGACACTTACTACTAAGAAAAATCTTGATACATTTACTTGTCTGGGTGGAACAGTTTCTACATAAGTTCTAGGCGGCAGCTGCAATGCTTGTTAAATCTTATAAAATGCAAGAAATATGAGTAAAACACTGAATTAGAAGGCCAGAATGCAAACAAAAGCTAACAGAAATCAGCAGGCTTATTTTCAAGGAGTTTGATGTTTCCCTCCTGCACTCTCTCTATTTGGCTGTTGCTTCTCGCATACAGCCATTTTGAGACAAACAATAATAATTTAAAATTAAATCTAGATGCCATTATGCCCTGCAGACCAAACACAGCACACTAGGATCTCTTCCCTGGCCCATGCTTCAGCCCTTGTTACTGTCTTGTTTCAGTGCTACAGAGCTGTTGAGGTATGTTCTGTAGCATAATTCTGAGGCAGAAAATGGAGCCCCTATCCAAAGGCAAAAGCTTAGCTGACCCAAAATAAATTACAAAATCTATATTAAAGTGGTATGTTTATTAGGCCAGAAAGAAAATGAACAAATGCACATGGCATGCTGCTTCAAAAGAAACCTATAATATTTTAAATGCAACTTTCATCTATCTGAGACCAGGACATGGAAATGAAAAGACCCTAATTAAAGTACAATGATACAGAGTAAGTTCTCTGGTTCCTTCCTTTTTCTGTGCATTCAGCTACACAAAAGCAACACTTTGTTTCTTTAGAAATAAGTTTGTGATTTGATCCAGGGAATAAAAGTGACCTCTAGTACCCAAACTGACTGCACAAGAACTACCATTGGTTCCAAAATAAAAAGGCACCAGTTTCCAAGTCCTCTGGATAATTCTAACATGTCACCAGCTAGCAAGGAAACCATGTTCATGCTGCACTGTCTATCTTTGCATCTAATTCCTAGGCAATACAGCCCCAATGCTGGCTTTTCTTTTTCTTCCTTGTTCTTTTTTTCAAAAAAGCAGTGGGAAAAGGCTAAGCAGACAGTGTTGGCATCAAGAAAATTAATTTTCTCTAAAAGCAGGGGCTAACTAAACATTAAATGCAAATGTAAGAAAACTGATGTGAGGTTTTATTTTATTTTATTTATCTTCTATTCCACCTTTCTACCTACCCCCTGTGAGGACCCAAAGCAGCTCACAAAAAAAGAAGCTCTAAAAAGACAGCTTTCAGGTCATTAATTCTGAATAACAGTGGATATGGAAATTTCACTGTTTCCATAGTTTGTCTACTCAATATCTCCCTCCCCCAAAATACACAGAGAGTTTCATGTACATGTTCAATACAGATAGTCAAAAGCGAGAGTGTAGCTTGTGAAGTCAGAAGGTACTGCCGGTGACAATTACAGTATGCTTCACCATCTATAGTCCCACTCCCAACCAATATAACATGTACACACTTGAAACCGAGGATAATATTCCATACAGCTGATGAGGTAGGCTGCAATAGTTGCAATCTATGAAACTTTTCTTTCTTGTCTTTCAGAAGGAGGGAAGAGTACAACCAATGCTTTTTGACAACTCCCAGAATCCTTTAGCTAGCACACCACACTTGACTAAGGGATTCTGGTAACTATCATCTAAAAAAGTAATTTTGTGCACTTCTGGGTAAAGTTACATTGGCTTCTCACACCCCACAGCTTTATTGGCATTGTGCTTCTGGCGCCTCTGTCAACTGTGATATCCAAGGAGCTCCCCTACATCCAGAACAAACTGATAAAAGCCACTTGTTTCACACTTTCCCCAGCATTACCAAGGGAAGTCCTATAGTTAGTAATGGTAGATTGATTTCAGCTTGAAAGTCAGACCATAATCCATAAAGGTGGTGGTTTATCAGGAGCCCCAGCTGAAAGCCATAAAAGTCGTCTTTCTCTTTGAAGCTTAAACTAAGAGTACCTTTCTAAGGGTATTGTATATGGACACAAAAAAGCTCTACATTCATGTGACCTCATCTTTATTTACACAATCATTTATTTATTTACTCACTACAGTTATATGCTTCCCAATAGCAACAGTTCTTTGGAAGGCTAACAATAAAAGGAATATATAAAAAGTAAAACTATAAAATCTAAATACAGCACTAGACACCAGTAGAGTCAGAGAATAAAGCTGACATGAACTTAATAGCACCACTTTAAAACCTAAAGAAATATCAGATAAGATTCAAAAGCCTTAGGATTGCTTTTAAATAGAAAAAGCCCTTCACTTGCCATCAAAAGGGGAAAAAAATACAGGCTTTAGACCAGTCTCTGAGGCAAAAATACCAAAAAGACCCATTCCCTTGTAGCCACCCATCCTACTTAATTTGCAGAGGCACCCAAGTAACAACTTCAACAGAAAATCTTACAGTCTGTATAGGAACATATGCAAGGAGAAGATCTTTTAGGCCAGTTTTTTCAACATGCTACCTTCCACTTGTGCTGGGCTACAATCCCGTTAATTCTCAAAGACTGATGATGGGGATGACTGCTTTGGACAGCATGTCTCCAAGCCTTTCACGACTGTAAAGTTCAAGCTCAGTGCCTTGAATGGGACACAGTGACAGAAGGGAAGCTAGTGCAGGAAGCCATGCACTGGTGTAATATGGCAAACTCCTATCAGCAACCTCACTGCCCTATTTGGGACCAACTTAATTTTCTGGATTAGTTTCCAAAGCAGCTGAGTGTACAGTGCATTGCAATAATCCAACCAAGAGATTACTTACTGAAAGTACAAAGGCCAAAAACACCAGTAATGGTACATCAGCCTATATGGTTTAAAAAGTGTTCTTAGCCACATAATCCACCTTCACTGACAATAGTGGGTTCAGAAAAAGTTCCAAACTGCAACCCTAATCTCCTAAAGTGAGTGCAGTACATTCTAGAACAGACTAAACACTACTCAGCTGGCCAGACGAAGCATCCATTAACACCACCTCTACCTTGTCTATATGGAATTTTAGCTGCTGATCATCATATAGACATTACACCACTAACTTGCCTGGATGCTATTAAACATGGGTGTGTTAGGGGGATTTAGCTGCATGATTTTTTTTTTTCAAAAGTAGTGAAGCTGCTCCACAAATCAATTCAGAAAAGAACCTCATATCACTAAGCATCATTCAGTCATGGCTACCTGTTTACTGTAATGACTGCCTTGGGATTTTCACTCAAGGCCTTAACCACCCCCTTCTGTCACACGTCTAACTGCATTTAAACATGAAGGGAGTTCTAAACGCAGCTTGTGACTGAAATGAAGATGAGCTGTTCAAAACAAGAATCATTCACTGGAATAGCTCAAATTCTATGTCTGAGCCTAAGCAGTGCACGTGACTCAGGCCAGTTTTTACTTGGAGCATACTAGTAACAATAACTGCTGTCAACTGCCTTGAGTTAACAATGCCAATGTATACCTTCAACACAGCTTCCATTTTTGTGTTCATGAATACAGTATATATTTCTGCAAGATAACAGCAAGTGGAATAGTAATTGTCTCTGTAGGCCTTGGGGTAAACAAAAACACCCCCAACACCAAATTGCTAAATTTCTTGCCTTCCCTGGGGAGTTTTGCTACCCAAGAAAAGAGATGTCCACAGAGGCCTGCCTGTTTCCTCCTGTTTTTCTTCCATGCCCCATTTCTGGAGAAAGAGGAGAAAATAATGTGGAAATGCTTAGTAATTACCAAACAGAACCAAGACACACTATATCTCCCACACAAATCACATTTGCCTTGGTTGCATGGTACACTCTGATCCTCCTGTCTCCTTCAACATTCTTATGGCACTAACAGAATTTGCAGAGACACTGAAGGGAGCATGGAAGAGAAAGTCAAACATCCATGATCTTCCCTGGAACTAGCTAGTTAGAACCATGTACTAATCAAACAATGCCTTAGGCACGCAGACAAAATTGTAGTACCAATGGCATGGCACTAAACCTCTCCCTCCTCTGTACATATTTCTATAAGCCCCCAGAGCCCAACTGTACTTGCACTGCCAGCTCAGATCTCAGTGAACTTAATGGGACCGATGCCAGCCGAATGATTTAACACCCCTAATGGATAATATATTCTTGAGGCATCCAAAATAGAAGATGCCTGCACTTGCCCACAGAGAATGCATGATGTCTCTCCTGTTTCAAAGGTCTGGCAAGCCAGATAGCTTGAGCAAAACTGAAGTGAGAGTACACAACACTTGTGGATTGTCAAGGTTTGCTGCAATCCACAATTAAGTCAGATTTCTGAAACAGAAAACTCTTCTGAAGATTAAACACATATACAAAGCATGGTGCTTCCTTTAAAACTACGCTTGAAGCAAAGCAGTACAGGAAAAACTTACACTGAAATTCAAAAACTTTCCACATTTTGAAATTCAAATTGCAGGTTGAAAATATGATTTTAAAATTTGAGTACTACAGACATTCCCATTCTTCATTTTTCAAAATGCTTTAGGTATCTTTCTTCATTATCATCTTTCTCTACCTTCCTTCATACTTTTGGTGAGACTGTAAATGTGTAGGCAGGGCTTTCTCAGTAATTCTGTTCTACACCATACAAGCACCTTCAGCTCAAGTAGTTAAGAAATAATATTATTTGTCAGTTGATGAACATAAAGTTGAGAGCAACAACACTGTTACAATCCAACATTCTCAGAATGAATTCCATTTGATTGCTGGAATGCTATACAATAAACTAACAACAAACATTAGGGATGGGACTTTCATTCATTTCCATAACTCTGCAGGGAAACTTCCCAGGCCAAATGAAGGGAGTCACAGCCCCAAAGCAGGAAGAGATAGAACACACATCCACCTCATCTGCATTTGGTCCCAATGCCATTCCTCAGGTAAGAAGGGACTATGGCTATACAAAATTCCCTAAGACCTGAATTCCAACAAGCACTGGGGCAGCTTCCTTTTCAGGGTTAAATTATATTAAATTAAATACATAACAGGCAGCAGAAAATTGCAGCCATGCCCCACCTGGCTCAGTCATATTCAGGAACCAGCAGGGGCCAGTGAACAAATGGAGCTTAGTGGTCTGGCTGACAGTATCATTGGGGAATCTTTGGAAAGAAGTGCTGAGGCCAATTCTGCCAGTGAGCCATTGGATTATGAGAAGAAGCTCATGAGACCCTTTTGGCCAAGAGAAGGGTGACAGCTAAGAAAATTCAAGCAAAAGCAGAGTCAGTGTCTCAAAGTCTCTTGATAACTAACTGGAAAAAGCTAGATGCAGAGGAAAGGCACACTGTGAACTATAAATTTTCTTAGCTACATCAGTCAGTTTGTGGAAGATAACACTTTACCAGTCTCTCGCCAATATCCATCTTTCATCACCTGGACTCCTCCAAACAACTTTCAACCTGGATTGTCTGTCAAACTGCTTTTGTCTGTTCCTATGATTTAAAATGACAAATTACTTCCACCACATTTTTTTACTTGATCCACAGACACTGACAACTGCTCTTTTGGGAACTGAATTGGCTTTGAGGACACAGCTCAGCACTTGCTACACACATACATAAAAACTCATCTTTTTTTACCAAAAAGCACATATCTTTTTTGTTTTTTAGCCCTCATGCAGGGCTTAGCTTCCAAGCCCAATGCAACACCAGACTATAACATTTACTGTTAATATTTTTGCTAACATATCTGTATTTTTAAAAGCTCATTTATCCATTTTAGCAGTCTCTGACATCTAGCATCTATCAATGTCCTTATTATGCTTTTAATCATGAAAACGAAAATGTGCATTCATGAAAGGATCAGATATTTTTCAGGATTGTGCATCTACAATGTTTCTATGAAGTTGCAGGAAGTGACATCAACATTACATCTACTCCAATCCTCCAATGAACAATGGTGGATCTGTTGCTCAGTTGCAGAACAAAAGTTTTTATACACCGAAGGTTCTAGATTCACTTTCTGGCATCTTCATATAGGGCAGTAAATACTTCTGCAAATAATAATAATAATAATAATAATAATTCTAGACAGCTCCTGACTGTCAGTATTGACAATATTGGCCCAGATGGTGCAATGTTTTGATTCAGCATAGAACTTTTTCTTGCGTATCTATGTTATTTGAAACTGCAACCCCAAGTAGGAAGTATCACCTTATTTCTGACTTGCCTGGGCTTCTCATCAGGAGTGGCCAAAACCATTAGTGCCTGTATACTTTTGGTTTTCCTGAAGTGTGTGTTGTGCATTTTGAGAGGTCTCTACAGTAAAGGTAAAGGCAAAATATGAGGCCCTATATGAGAATTGGAGAGATTTTCCTAGGACACATATTTTGCCTGTGCATTTTTCTCAGCTCTTCTGTAAAATTTGCACTTATGGGCACCTACGTGCTGCACTCAAAGAGCAAGTGTGTGTTCAGACAAAAAGGAAGTTCGGTTTGACCTCCTTTATTTTAAATGCTCTCTTTCCCCCTATTTTTCTTCAACACAGAGAGTTTAGAACAACCTCACTTTATTGTCATCAACAATTTCTTCTGCCAGATTATTTTATTACAAAGTTCTACCTTTCCTTTTCATATCAAATTCACTCCAGGTGGCTATGCAGAAAGAGAATGGCATAGTTATAAATAGAGTACAGAGCCAATTTTTCAATATGCAAGTGGGTCTCCTATTTGATGTTAATTCAGATAGAGTTTTACTCCTTTGGGAGCAGTGTGCAAGGCACCTTTGTTCTCCATGAGCAGTCTCCTCAGCAAGCACTCACTGTGGGCAATGTTAAAGTGGGGACCCTCAGAAACATCTAACAGCAAGGCCAGCTATAAGATAATAGGAGTGCTTCATCTGATCTGTCAGCTCTCATGCTATGTTTATGCTTACATGAAGATGGTCAAGACCTGGGGGTTTTCACAGGGAAAAGAAAATAGTTTAATTTAGCTGGCCCTCAGGCATAAGCATATAATGGACCATTCTACAAGCACCTGGAAAGTTGCTTAGGAAGGTTCAAACAGAATTACAGAATAGGGACTGGGCAGCGTGACATGGGAAGAAAATTCAGGAAGTAATAGGAAGGAACAAGAGAGGAATAAATCCTCTGATGGTACAGAGTTGTCATTTCCAGTTATGAAAATTCCTCAGTGTTAAGATTTACCTGAAAGCTCATCATCTTTGACATGATGAACAATTCCACCCATATCACATCCCTACTTTTTCTCTGCTTATCTCAGGGATGAGGAGGAAAGGGTGGTGAATTTTCCCCCAAATCACTCTTGCTTCTCCTTCTTCATCCCAAGGATATCCTTCCAGCATTTTAGAACTTCAGATACTCTCAGGCCCTTAAATGTGACTCAAAAAGCAGGAGGCTTAAAGAGTTCTATCAGAGAACAAGCTTTCTTATAAAGCTTCATGAAAGGGAGCAGAGACCTCTTTCCCCACATGGGGACCCTTGACAGAGGTGACTGAGCCAGGGTGAGCCTTCCTACCATAACAAGTTTCTCCACATGAAGTTCTCTGCTTTCTCCCACATTAATGCATGGCAATTATTCATTTATATGGGCAAAAGTAAAGGGCACTGTTCTGGTGGGAGCTTAGTCTGTCCTATACTGTCGGTAATCTCAGTTTTGAAACACTTAGTCTGCTTGCTCTCTTTCCAATCTGCCTTCCATCACAGCCCCATTTAGTTTGTCTCAGAAAACCCAATGAAAAACTATTTGCACGGCTCTCCCTGCAACTGCTTTTCTTCAGTACACTGTGATGGTATGTTAAACAAGTGAGATACGTTGCTGAGAGATGGTTGCTGACACAGAAGACTTTATATACAACCCCAAACAGGAGGTAAAAGAGTGTGCAAACCTTCTTTCTCTATAACACACAGAAGTTTTATTCTAGCGAGGCGGGGGGGGGGGGCACACCTCCAAAGCTCCAAGTAACTGAGTAGTACCATAACCTGCGTTTTATTCTTAAATAATAAACTATCATTATAATAATATAATAATAACACACTATGTGTGTAGCAAGTGCTGAGCCGTGTCCTCAAAGTCAATTCAGTTCCCAAAAGAGCAGTTGTCAGTGTCTGTTGATCAAGTAAAAAAATGTGGTGAAAGTGATTTGTCATTTTAAATCACAGGAACAGACAAAAGCAGTTTGACAGACAATCCAAGTTGAAAGTTGTTTGTAGGAGTCCAGGTGATGAAACTAAAATCACAAGTGTGGGGAAACTCAATGCTGTTTGCTGACTAAGGAACCTTAACATTACAAAAATTAAAGAAAAAAACCCTATTACAAACATGTTCAGCCCCCATTTCAGGACCTTTAGCCTATCCTGGTTATGTACTGCATTCTAGCATGCATTCCCAGCTTCCTGATAGCATTCCCTGCAAAAAGAAGCAACTTTCAGGTACTTCCTCATTCTCAGTTCTAAAAATCTAATGCAATCAGTTTAGACTCCCTTTCACAATACCTGTTTCATTTGACAAAATAGGGGTTCCATCAATTCACAGAACTCGCCTGCCTTATACAAATCTTTTTCCAAAATATAAACATGTATACAGTTGCACACCATTCAATCCCACCACCCCAATAAACACATTCATGACTGGGCAGACTTTTCATGCTATTTCAAGAAACCGGGAATATTTTAACTTTCACTTTCTTGGATTGGTTCCACCTCTATCCTGCCCCAACCCTGATTTTAAATATTCGCCCACAGAGGAATACATATCTACATGCCCCTCCTTTACTGAAATAACAGTGGGACACAACTCATGTTGCAAAGCTGGTTGTGCAGCTACAGAAGAGGAGAGAAGAAAACACAAAAAACTCATGAAGAGTAGAATTGCATATTAAATCCTGTTTATATCACAAACCCACAGCGAAGGTTAAAAAAAAATCTCAAAGAACATAATACAGGGCACACAAACTAATTCAATTCACATATCACAAGAATGATGAACTATAGTGTAGCATTTGTCCTTGATAAATTTCATGTTGCATCTTAAGTGCTGATACAGAAATGTGGTCTTTGCTAAAGCAGAGTCCTTTTATCACAAAAAAGGGGCTCCATTAAAGACTCTCACCAATTTTCAGATGTTTTCAGTATATACAATGCATAAGTACGTACCTATGATCAACTTCACCCTTAACTTAACACTTGATAAACCAATAACACACAAGACTAATGATTAAACCTAACATTTTTCCTCAAATATCTCCCTTCCCAAACCTCTTTTTTTTTTTATTAGAGCTTTGCATTCCACAACTCATATGCACTTCACTGGGCAGACTGCTTAGTGAAAAATTTCCACTGCTTTTACCAGTTCTGGATTTATTGTTTCATGGTTTTTTATGGATCCAAAGGTTTACAATATATGTGTATATATATAGAACATATATAGAACATATATATATATACACACACACACAGAGAGAGAGAGAACCATATCAATATTTATATATATATAAAACCATATCAATATTTATTTTTTCCACTTTCACTACTTTCCCATCTTCAAAATCATCTTTAATGAATACCTCCATCTTGTTCCACAGGGCAATGAAACTATTAAGAACTTGTGTCCCTGGGGATCTTAGTGTGAATTAGTACAAGCATTTTGTTTTATTTAAACCAATAAGCTACCAAACCCTCAGGAGGCTTAGTGCCAAAAAAGTTCATCACAGCAAGAATATCAGCAAGATATAGAACAGACACATGTTCAAAACAATGCATGCTGAAACAATGACTCCCAGCCGCCACCATGATCCCTGCAAAATTTGGAGATGCTTTTCCTTAAGAACTCCTTTGCCAATTTAGTGCAAAAGGACCCCGGGGACCATTACCAGAGCACCTCCTGTCTCTGGAAACTCAACAAGTAGGGAATGAAAACAATAGCCTCTTCTTGTTTCCCCCAACAACCAATGTTTTTAAAAGGCATATGACCTAGTAGTCATTACCACATTTTGCAGACTACTAATTACTTGTAGTGTGAAGAAATAATTACTTTGGTTGCTACATCAGGCAATTTGCTTCTTCTAGTGACATAAAGTTCCAATATAAGAAAATGGAAAGGATTATTTCTGTCTCCTTTCACCATTCATAATTTTCTAAATCTCTACTGTTTCCCATCACCACCATCCTCTCCTGCCCCCCAGCAACTAAGAAAAGAAATAAGCCCAAACTATTCATCTTCTGCTTGTAAGAGAAGACTCTAATTCCTTCATAATTTTAAGTACCTTCCTCTCTCACTTATCTATGTCTATAAACTCCTTTTATTATTTACTGAAAGCATTTATAGTCCACCCTATATCAGAAGATCTCAGGGCAGGTTACAGAACCATATAAAACAATTTAGAAACATAAACTCTTTAAAACAATTTAAATTAAAACAGTTCAAAACACAAAGTTAAAACATCAAAACCATTGCATCAGAACCTGCACAGGCCAAAATGCTCAACCTCCAAACACCCTAATAATAACATGTCAATGTTAGCACCAGTCAAGCCTCCAAGGGCAGGGCATTTCATAGTTGAGATGCTACAGCCAAGAAAGCCTTTCCCAATGTCTCCACCTAACACACAACTCTTAATGGTTGGGCTTGGTAGAGGGCCTTCCCAGGAGATCTTAGTAACCAGGCAAGTTTATATAGAGATAGGCACTCCTTCAAATATCTGGGTTCTAAGCCATTAAGGGTTTTGTAGGTCACCATCACCGCCTTGAACTCTGACTGGAAGTATACTGGCCACCAGAGCAAATCCTTCTGAACTGGTGTCATGTGGGGTCTGAAACACGTTCCTATTAGGAGCCATGTTAAGTCAGAACAGACTTATAGTGACCAAGCGGGCTTTCATGGTAAGTGAGATATTTAAGGAGTGGTTTTACCAGTTCCACACCTTCAGCTAGCTTCCATGGCTGAGTAGGGATTTGAACCCAGGCCTCCTGAGTTTTAGTCCATCATTCTATCCACAAGATCACATTAAGTAGCAGTCTAGCCATTGCATATTGCACATATTGCACCATCCATGTCATTTTTAAGGGTCGGTCCATACAGACTGCATTGTAGTAGTCTAACTGGGAGGCTACCAGTGCATGGACTACTGCGGTCAGGTTGTCCCTGTCCAGGAATAGTCATAGCTTATAGAACAGTCAAAGCTGGGCCCAGGCACTCCAAGCCACTAAGCTCACACAAGTCTTCAGTGACAAAAATGAGGAATACCTCCAAAGTCCACTTAATAAGCAACTCCAAAAAGAACCAGTCTCCAACTCATCTCCCAAAGTTGGGAACCATGAACCACAGAGTTTCCATCTTCTTCAGATTCAATTTCACTTTACTTGCCCTCATCTAGCCTCCAGACATTGGTCCAGCACCTGCATGGCCTCAGCTGACCCCAATGATAAGCATATTGATGGCACCCAACCCCAAACTCCTAAAGACCTCTCCCAGCTGCATCCCACAGCTTCAACTTATTAACCATTAGAGCAGTACAACAATGGAACCGATTACCTCAGGAGGTGGTGAGTGTTCCAACACTGGAGGCATTCAAGAGAAAACTGGACAATCATGTGTCAGATCTGCTTTGATTTGGATTTTTGGAGCAGGGGGGTTGGACTCAATGGCCTTATAGGCTCCTTACAACTCCATTATTCTATGAACTTTACCAAAGAATGTTCCATCTTCAAAGGTGCATTTGGTGGATACACAGAAGAGGGCCTTCTCTGTTGCTGCACCCAGACTTTAGAACTCCCTCCCACAGGAGGTTAGGCTGACCCCATCTTTACTGTGCTTCCTCAAGCAGGCAAAGACCTTTCCCTTCAGGCAAATTTTCCCTTAGTAACTGGCTGTCTGAGTGGAGTTTTTAAATGGACTGTTGTACCTTACTGCTTTGAATGTGTGTTGGTGCTGCTTATGTTTTTTGGTATGGTATTTGTTTGATCCTTTTAAGTATTTGTATACTCACTGTGGTTGGGTTTAATATTGTCTTTTAATGATGTAAGCTGCCTTGGGTCCTTTTTCAGGAGAAAGGCAGAGTAAAAATATTTTGAATAAATAAATAAAGGCCCAAAAATAGATTTAATTTAGAAAAAAATATAACATTTTTAAAAGGGGTGTTGCAGATCCAAGATTGTGAGGGACAAAAGATAGCCAAAATCACATCCCATGCCCCCGGAGTGTGTTTTTAGTACTCTTAGTTCTTAAAATCATATTTGTTTAACACTTTTTAAATATTGTAATAATTTATTCTATGCTTTTAATACTTTTTTAGAAAACTGTAAGCCACCTTAGGTTCTTTTTAAGAGAAAGGTACAAATATTTTAAACAAATAACTAAGCAGCAGCAGTGCTGAGCTATCGGTGTGGTTCTTCCAAGAAGTGGGTCAGGAGCAACAAGTTCTTTTACTGGTAAAGGCACCAACTAACATCACAATTTATCACCATGGTTGACTATACGTTACCTACACTGGGGCAGGCAACCTGGTGTCCTCTAGATGTTTTAAACTATGAAGTTCAGAAGTTTCAGGCAGTATGGCCAATGCTCAGCCGTGAAAAGAGCACTAGGAATGTGCCAAGTTGCCAAGCCATGATCTACAGCTGAAACAACATCTGGCAATTTAGCAGTCTCCAGATGTCTTGGATTTCAGCCTCCTTCAGCCCCCTAAAGCATGGTCAATGGCCTTGCTGAGGAGGGTGATAACTGAGGTCCAGCACATTTGGAAGCACCTCAGAATCAACACTGATATGCCTTTTTTCTCTATCATGTATACACAGAGTTTTATCATGTACAACAAAGAATGACAATTGGCTCCTTACTCGTCACCACAAGTACATGGGATGGGGGTAATGGTATCTTATTTTATATGCTTCATATATGTGTATGTTGTTCTTATGTACCATCAAATCACTTCTGATGTACAGTGATCCTATGAATTAGTGATTTCAAAAATGTTGTATCACCAACAGCCCTTGCTCAAGTCCTGCAAACTCAAGGCCATGACTTCTTTTGTTCCTTTATTGAGTGTACATGTATAGGCACTTCACTAATTCTGTAACACAGTTCAGAGAGACATTTCTTAAATCTGTACAAAGTTGTTCACTGTGCTTTCTGTTAAAAAAATTGCCAAAATACCACTCATGATCTGACCACTCATGACAATTATATCAGAAAATCAGTGGGAGGAGTGTATGTGCCAGCTGCCTTTGTGTAGCTGTTTTGCACAGCCTTGGAATACTTCTGAGAATGAGGAGATAAGCAGGAGAGGAGAAAGAACAAGCAAAGATTTGCCAGCCTACAGTGAGCAAGTTATAGGTAAAAGTCCCTCTTGTTGTAATGAGGGGGACAAATCTTACCCTTAAGAGTCACTGACGGCAAAACAGAAAATATGTTCTTTTACTTATTACAGAAGTGGGGTGGGGTGGAGAACGGCAGACTGCTGGCACTAGAAAAAGAACAGGTAGCTCAATACCAGTTTATTTCATGCTATTCAGTCACCAGGACTATATTCTATTTCTGCAATCCATTTCCATTATTGATCTGCCATACAGCATATCTAATGGACAAAGTCCTTTCTTCTTTCTCTTGTTTTACTATAATTGCATTGCAAAGAACACTGTTTCATGAGGTTCGTGATTATGAGCAGACAAACAACTAATTACTGGAAGCCTTTAACTGCAGGGTTTGAATTAAACCTTGATTCAAATTACTAACTGTTTGTAGCATCAAAGAAATCAAACAGCTGGAAACACAAGCCACAGCAAACAACAATGGACATGAAATGAAGCTCTCAGAAAGATCCCTAATGCTAGCCAGAAGCTGGAAAGAAAAAGGAAAAAAAAAGCACACTCTGAAGCATGTAAGACAAATATTGATTACCTGGGGATTTTGCAAGTTGATTGGGAATGTTCTTACTGAGGTATAACATGAGTCACCTGCTTCCCTCAAGGCCCTTCCCACAAAAAGAAAGAAGCAGATTTTTTAATTAAATTGAACTACTTGTCTTAATTAGGACTAGAAAGCCTGACACTTGCTCAGTTTACAGATACATACAACTCTAAGAATAAGAAGTTGTAAAGCATCTTTCTATGCAGATTTATCAGGTCTGTCTCGTTGTATTTGATTACTGAGCTGTTCTCATGCTGTTCACAGGTACAGACTGGAAAGCCTGGAAAAAGAAGTGATGTTGTGATCCTCGGAGTTTAATATCCCAAAACCAGGTTAGACCTTTCCTCCAGATGTACACCTTGGCTCTTCCTTAGGAAATCAATTATACAATTTGCTCTTCTAAAGTCACCAACAATGACACACTTCCTTATATACTCACCTGATCTAGTCACTATATAACTATGGAATTATTACCAATTTAGCATATAAGACCTTTGATCCCACACAATATAATACAGTGTACTTCATATAAGTTAGCAACACAGTTTCTTGAACTTTATTAATTTTTTTTACTCATTTTCATAGGCTCAAGTCCTACCTAGCTGTGCCAAATACTGTCTGATTCTTCTAAGGCTGGTGGCCTAAACACACATACAAGGAACTAAATCTGAAGCTCCCTCTCATTAAGACTTTGTTTCTAAGTAAAAACCCTTAAGGGAAGATAGGAGCATACCTGTCAGCAGCCTTTTCTCTGCTGTTCAGTTTTTCCATATGTAATAACATCTGAACATAAAGGCACCCTTACACAAGCAATTCCCCCATCAGTATTCTGAGTAGTGCATCACAAGCAGCATGCGTTTGTCCAAACCCAACCCAAACTGACTTTTTCAAACTCAAAAAAAAAATGTTTATGGTATAGAGTCAGACTCCTTTGTTTGTATTAAGATCTGCTCAAACTGCGAACAGAGCAATAAGGTGGTCTAACTTTTAGAGCAGGGAAGACATACAGGTTAAAGGGGACTACTCATCTCCTTCTTTGACTCCCCTGCCCCTTTTATTCTCACAGACCATCTCATTACTGAAGGCAACTAAAGAGATAATTGGAAAGGAGGCTGTAGGTGAAAGAGAGATAGGTAGACCACACATAAAAATATCCATGTGACCCTTTTAATTTTTATATTCAGTATATCTACCCCTCACTGTATATGTGAAAGGGCCAAGCCTGGCTAAAAACCTAGGACTAATATCACATTTGAAGGTGTACCTCAGACTATGTTTGCTGAAGGACAAAACTTCTTTTTCTGCTAAATGAACATCAACAGCAAATTCTACAAAATACTGTAAGTAAAGGGTTATTTAAATTAACTGAAATCTGGGTTATTCCTATCATATTGGCTACTGAGTGGCTTAGGTCCCTGGCTGAGGACCCAGGGGTTGGGAGTTCAATTCCCCACTGTGCCTCTTTGAAAGGGGCTGGACTAGATGATCCATAGGGTCCCTTCTAGCTCTGCAGGTCAAGGGTTATTAGTATTAACTGCAGTGCCTTATATATAAAAATATCTGATCTTCACCAGTTCTGAAGTACTAAAATACTCTGTGACTAATTTTAGATAACTAGGATAATACCTAAGAAAAACAGTATTTCCACAAAATGTTCCAAGTCATTACCCTTTGCTTAAGCCAACCAAAGTTCTAAATCCAGTAACGTTTAGAAAATGAAATTTTGCAAGATTTAACTACATTTTTAATATGACATCTTACAGGTCAATTACACCATCTCTAAAAGGTCTTCATATGCTATTAAGCATTGATAGTGTCTTCTTAAAATCCCTTTTACAGATTCTCAGCTTATTCACTTCCTCACACATACATCTTATTTTAAAATATGCTGTTACAAAGTTTCCCAAGCATTAGCAGTCAGACTCAGAACACATGCATGGAACACACCTTTTCTTGTCTGGCACCGGAATGCAACTAAGACAGCTGCTCCACAGTCTACAAAACTTTTAGCAATTACAGAAGTGCCATTCATTAATTAGCATAGTATACTGAGAACACAAATTAACAACACTAAAATTAGTGCCAGTGCACCTCTGAATTCAAGAACTGATTTGACTACCAGAACACCAAGAAGATACATACAGTTATACTCATCCCTGTTTAATGACACTTTAAAAAAAAAAAAAGGTTAGACACCTATACTGGCAAATTCTAAAAGAAGCTTATGTTTCCATTAATCTAGACATCATAAGAAAAAAAATGAAGCGAAAACAACTTCTGGAGACATTCACAAAGCATTTCCCCAAAGCAGAGAGTAAAATAAAATGAAGTGGATAAAGATTAATCAGAGAACTGGGCATGAACAATAAAACTAGACACTGTTTTCAAAGCATTAAAAGCATTAACACTTTAGATTAGAAAGTTCACAGTAATTAAATGCAGTCACACCTTAAAGGGGGCAACTGTGAAACCAGCCATCCTGTAGTCCAAAACAGAAGAGGCCAACATTCTTTATTCCTTGCTAGTGAGTGAGCTATAAGGAAAAGACCTCTTGAAGATGCATGATTGAAGGGACTCAGCCCAGACTAGTCGCCTTGCTTGTACTATGGCTCAGAGAGAAACAGGAGTAAAAGGTGGGTTTCTTTCCCCAACCGTCTAACACACCAAAGAATTAATGACTTTAAAATACCAAGTAAGTAGAAGATGACAATATGTCACTTCAACACGAGATTAAAGCCTCCTTTTCTCTACACAGCACAGAGCAGAATATCCATCTGGAGAGAAAAAACACACACACCTGGGGCGTAAGGTACCTGGGGAACTCCCTTGAAGTACTAGATCCTGGGCGATCCAGCAAGTAACAAGCAACAAAGGGTTTCTGAGCATGGAGAGAATGCCTTGTCCACCACTAAGTAAGAACTTACCCTAACACAGCAGGCAAGGCATCCAGAGAAAACAACATGGCTCTCAAGCAAGCTTGTCACCCCCTCCTCCTTTTAACATCGCAAACCTCCCACTCCAACAGCCACACGCGTGAAGTAAACGCAGCGTCCCAGAGGGCGATTCGCTAATGGGAGATCTTCTACACTTTCATCGTACCCCCATCTTCCCCCACCCACTTAAGTCTCTCTCTCCCCCCCCCCCCAATTCCTTCTCCTTCATTCATTCATTCACCCGCACACGGAGAGCGCGCAACGCACACGCAAACATGCCACCCATCTTCTCGTGTCACTCCCCACCCCGACGCCGCTCGCCCCCTCCCCCGGTCCAAGGACTCACCGAACAGTGCGAGCAGGAGCAGCAGCAGAAGGGGCGCCTTCTCCCCTCGGTGCCCCATCCCGCTGCCTCCAGAACTGGCCGGGGGGGGGGGGTCTGGGAGAGGTTAGGAGCGCGCCCAGGAGGAGCCCGAGCCCCGGGTCGGTCGGTCGGTCAGTCGGTGGGTCAGTCGCGCCTCCACCAAGTGGAGCCTCCGCGAGGGGGAGGGGCAAAACCAGCCCGAGCGTCAGGGAAAGACCGACAAACAGCCCTCGCTCCCCGCGGCCGCTGGCTTGCTTGTCCTGGCAGCCGGCGGGAGGGAGGGAGCGAGGGAGGGACGGTCGGTGGAGCCGCCCGCCTCTCCTCCGCTGCCGCCGTCCCCCTCCTCAGCCCGGCCGCGCAGCCAACCACAGAGACAAAGTTTCCCTGCCCCCGCCCCGCGCCCCCTCCCACAGGTGCCGAGGGGAAGCCAGCCCGGCCCCCACCCTTAAAGGGGAGGAAAGGGAAGAAAGGAAAGAGGCGGCAGCGAACCGACGGCACTCCTTGTTTGCCAGCAGCGGCGGCGGCGGCGGCGGCTTGCCCTCCGACAGCACCGCCCAGGGAGTCCCCGCGCCGCCTCGCCTCCCCTCGCCGTGGCCGAGGCAAGCCGTCAACTAGTTACCAGATAGATTGCCACGAAACCTCGCTACCTAGCTTGTCACGCCCCACATCCCGGCCGCGGTGCGCGGCATGACGGCGGCTGTCGCCAGCGACCCAACGCGCCCTCCTTTCTTTCTTTCTTTCTCTCTCTCTCTCCAGCGCTGGCCTCCCAAAACGGCACAGGGCGCTTCCAATTAGAGAGCGAAAACCTGGTCCCGCGTCAATGGGAGAAGGGAGCCCAGGCCCACCGTTCTCTGCTGGACTTGCTCTCGCCCAAATCCGAGAGTGAATAAATAAATCAAACAAGGAGGGTAGGACGAGAGTCCGTGGACGGAAAAAGCGACTGGCAGGGACAGCG
Organism: Intellagama lesueurii; assembly: GCA_037013535.1. NCBI lineage: Eukaryota > Metazoa > Chordata > Lepidosauria > Squamata > Agamidae > Intellagama > Intellagama lesueurii. The sequence continues at coordinate 46,823,839 of JBAJHW010000003.1, read as the reverse complement.
AAGTCGGGGGTCGAAAAATTCCTGACGGCGAGGGCACCTCGTGGCCAGGCAGGGAGGGCTCTCGCCCCTGAAAATGTGGAGGTGACGCGCCCCCCGGCCGCGGTGCACGAGTCTCCCAGATAGGCACGTGTGTGGTCTCGCAGGTTCCAAAAGAGGAAGGCGAGGGGTCGTCTTGTGAATAGGATACGAGGTTTCTAATGTTATGTGCCCGCTTCCTGTAGTACCTGTGTTTCCTCAGGAGTAAGTCCCCTTGTGGTCCCTGAGGAGCTTGACTAGGCTTGCAGCCTCTTCAGTTCAATCTGGGTTCGTGCCTTCGGCGCTCTGCAACTTCCGCGACTCATCTTACGCACGCTTACCTGGGAGTTACCTGGGAGTCGAGTCACACACCTTGATTCTTCCTCAGTAGACAAGATTTCCACGCGGGCTCTAAACTGAGCCCTCTCATTGCAGGTCGCTGGATAATGCCCCTTTCTTCCCCAGCTGAATGCATTTAAACTCATGGGATAAATTTAGGATTGGTGTTGACAATTAAAAGCGAAGACTGAAAAGAGAGGTAATTCTCAATTTACCTACAGAGGACTTTTTTGCTGTCACTTTTCTCCTCCACTGTCTCCCACTCTAATTACTGCGAAATAGGACAAGGATCCACGAGTCTCTTGCTCTCAGTATTGGAAAGTCCTTCCACAACAATTCACTACAGACAGTGGTTCCCAACCTTGGGTAAGGGAGGGGTTCTTGGACTGCAACTCCCAGAAACCCCAGCTTTGGTGAAGGCTTCTGGGAGTTGCAGTCCAAGAACACCTGGGTTATCCAAGGTTGGGAACCACTGACTACAAAGAAAGTAGATACCTGATTGCAACACAAAAAGAAGGCAATCCTTATGGTTCTGCTGAAGTAGAAGACAGAAAGCAAGGTTTCTTCATAGAGTATACCCACCAGTTAGAGACAAATGAAGAAATTCTCAATTACACAGATTCCAAAAGAACAGCTGTGATTTTAAGGATCTTTCCCTCAATCACAAATAGTTCAGTGGTTTGTGATACCATCCATATACTATCCTTCTGGCTGTCTTGCTAGATGCTGGTACCTGGGGATGTAACTTTTTTTTTTTTTGCCATGGGTTGTATCCAGAATTCATCATGCCTCAAGAAAACTCACTGAAATCCATGGAACTTAAATTTGTCGGACCTAACTTGTGCACTTGATTTCAATATGTCTGTTCAGAGCATGACTTAAGTTATTCAGATGTGACTCCATAGTTCCAGTCCTGTTTAGAAAGCAGGTTTCAAAAAGTAGTGTTAGTCCCATGACCAGAGATGCTGTGAAGATTCATTTCCACTCATCTCTATTGGTTTTATTACTTGCGTGAACTCCTAGAGTGGTAGTTGGGGTCCTGAAACATTGCAGTGACAGGCTAAATGAAGGCCTTATACGTATATTGCCTAGCAGATTCCCCCAGAGTGTCCCTTTTCATTTTTTTAAAAAATATCCCCCCATTTTTAACATTTATTTGGACAGATTATATAATTACATGTTTTAATCACTATGTGGTACTTCATTTAGTTACATCTAGACAGAATCAGGAATTTCCGGTTACTATTGTCCACTATTGCTGGAGGAAAACAATAAATTTATTGTCTAGCTTCCTGTCTGGTGTATTCTATAACAAATACACAAACAATACATGATGAAACTGGAATATTTCAATCATTGTAAGGGACAAAGCCCTATAAGATATAACAATCTAGTTATCCAAACTAAATATAGATAGTATTCCATATACATTATATAATGAACACACTGAAAATGATCAATGTTTTCAACCTAATAACTAAAATCCTTGTTCCTTTGATTTGAGCAAGTGGCATGTGAACACTTTTGAGTAATTAGTGAATTTGTGAAAACAGGCCAAAAGATCTTAAAAATACACCACATTGTGTGATAATTTCTCTATATGTCCTGCAATAAAATAGATTTGTGCAATAATTGCATCATGCTGGATTTTTCAGCTGTCCAGTTGCTGATCATTTCCTCCTACCAGGACAATACACTACTGTTGTAAGTTTTGGCCTAGTGCCTTAAACATTCCTCCATTCTAGGTGAGGCTATTTGCTGTGCAGATCAGGAAATGTATGCTACTGATTTAATTACTGGGGTGGGTTATTTTAAATTTCATTTTAATTCTTAGGTTTGGGGAAGGAATGTATGTAATGTTCATTTAACACTGTCTCACATAACCAAGAAAAAAGTTCTCATTGCTTCTCTTTTATCTTGTACAAATACAGACCCCAAATCACGTAAGAGTTAGTTGAGCTTATCACCATTAATAAGAACGTGCTGTGTACATTGATCTCTGCCAGACAGTAGTCTTAGCTTAAGCTGAGCTTGGAAAGTAACTTTTAAAAAGAACAAAGGACAAGATGGAGCCATTCATAACCAAGTGGTAGTAGGATGGTTCAGTGCCAGATCTGGAGAGGGGGCACCTGGGGTATGTGGCAAAATTAGACGACTCCTGGCAAGTGATGGGGGAGACTTTAAATAGTGATATGCAACTGGATGTATGTGTGGACCCAGACATGACTCATATGCTGGTTGTCAGAAGGTTGAAGGAAGAAAAGAGAAAGAAAAAGAGGGTGCCAAGAGATATTGCTCTCACTTCCTCTGCTATATTTCAGGCAAAAGCATTAGCTCCTTTAATAGAGAAGAGCAGCTTCACAGGTTGGAGTACAGATTTCACCCTGGTGCAGGTGGTGCCTGCCACCCAGCTTTCCTCACCAGGAAGCTAAATTTAGTAATCTCTGCTTCCTGATTTCCTGGAACCATTGGTTGTGGGTGTGAGTGAGAAGCCTTTGCTTACTCCTGAGGAATCCAGTAATCAGTGGTGGTGAATTTGAGGAATAAACGAAGGTGAATAGAGCTGGGAAAACCACTGTTTCTTTAAACACATCCAATCACTGGTACTGATGACTTCTCTCTCCCCTGCCAACTTGTTATTATTTTTTCAGAATTTGATCCCTCTTATTTACCAGTAGAAGTGCCTGCTGGGAGTCTTTCTGCCCAGGAGGCCCCCAGCTGCAGCTCTAGCATCCTTCCTGCCCAAAAGTGTGAGAAGAGACAGGGGCAATGAGATCAGTTGCAGGTAGAAAACAGCAAAAAGTCAGGGTGGGAGCTTGTATCCTAACACTTAATACTACATTCAAGAACTGCAATTTTCAGAAATTTCAAACCATCCTTCTGGTCCAAATCTGCCAATATTTTTTCCTCCTTTCTTTGCCAATATTTGTCCAGAAATGAAAATCAAAGAACCTTCCACAAGATAGCACATTTCTTCTCTGCACTGAGAATCTAGCTCCCTCTGAGCTATGAAACTCGCTGGGTGACCTTGGGCTGGTCACTCTCTTTCAGCCTGACCTGCACCATCGTGTTATCATGAGGGTAAAATTAGAAAGAAGAAGAGAGTCCTATATGTTGCCTTAAGTGTGTGTATGTGCACATATTCATATATGTGTGTGTATATGTGAGTGAATGGATGAGTGATTAAAGACTGAATTTTAACACTCACCTTCTTTTCATGCATTAACTTTTCAACTGACCTCATTTCTCCACAGCAAATCTATGTAACTCGCAACAAAGATCAGCAGAGGATCCTAGATAGTTGGCTGCACTTCCCTATCCTCTTTATCAGTTATCTTAGATTACAACAGAAGTTCCTTTGTTTGTTTTTGCCCACTTATCTGGGGCTATGGCTCAGTTAATTCTTTAGCCAATCTTGGAAAAGCATTTTCCCCCTCTGTCATACGTCTTCCAGATTTCCTGTTCACCTCCCTGACAAATTCTCTGTCCCATAAGGGCAGCCAAATATCTCACTTCCCAGAGGACAGTCCTCCAATTGAAGGGATTTTTTTTCCTACGGGTGCAACTACGCTGGAAAGCTGAGTCAGAGCAATTCGGCTTTGCTACGGGTTCACAGCCTGTATTACATTTGAAATTGCAGTCAGTGCTCACATAGGGGCTGCAGATAGATTTGGGAGTTCACTGTTCAGAGTCAGTGTGATGCGATTCACACTCCATTTTACAGCTCCCCTTCTTTTCTTCCTTCTTCTGGTCCCACCTATGATGATTCTTCCTTCCTCTAATCTTATCACCACATGATCAGATAAACAGCACAAGTTTTTAACTTGGAACCAGAATGAAGACTGTGTTGGAACCTATTGCTTAGACTTCCATTTTAGACAAATCCATTCTCTTCTTTTATGACAGTCCATTTCCTTTTTGACAATATCTTAAATGACCACTTTATCTTGGATGTTTTTAAATGAAGGTCAGATGACCATCTGCTTAGGATACTTTTTAACTGTGGATTTCCTGCATTTTCAGAGGGTAGATGAGATTACCTTTTGGGTTTTGTATAACTCTGCAATTCTGATTCTACCTCTGATACCCAGATTTCTCTCAAGGACATGTTCCTTCCCCATAGTCATTTCACGTTCTTCTTGAGGGGAAATTTTAATAACAGACTACAGATTCTACAGAATAAGCTGACGGCAATGGCATACTTCTACCTGTGGAGGCTTCTTCTGCTTATGGAAAAGAAAATCTGTTTCATAAAATATTATTGAGCTTTGAATTTAAAAAAAATCTAGGGCCATACTAGATGTTATTCACCATCCATAGTCTTTATGTGGTTGAATTTGTGTATTTTTGTGTGTTAAATAAATAACATGTCAGGTGGGGGTGGGGAAATAGGCTGGACCAGAACCATGGGTTGGGGAGTATCAAAGGGTTTAATGAGGGGGAGAGAAATTTCTATCTGCAGTGGGAAGGAGTTTCTCATTGGTGGCAGTGGATAAATTCTAGCTTGACCCTGAATTACAACAGCTCTGTTTTTTGGTGAGAACAGGAGCTTCTGAAGCTTCTCACGTTGCAGTACTATATGAACTTTTGCACAAACTCTTGTACAACTGTTTGTAGGACAATGCTAGTGCTTATTTTACTTCCTTGGATGCAACAAAATTCAATTTTAAAAAAAGATCACAGTATCCTCCTAGAGAGTTTGTTGGTTCAGAAGCATTAAAGAAAGAGGGGGAAAGTGGCCAACATACAACTCTTCTGTAGCACAGCTGTTCTTCTCTAGCAGCTACAGAACTATGCCTTCCTATTTGTCAAGGGCTTCTGGATACAGTTCTGCCTGACATTATATTGGTATGAACAAGGTCCCAAAAAGGAGATCCCAGCTACTCTTAGATATACATGCAGTTCATGGATATGAAGCTATAAAATAGATTTATCGCAATAGCATGGCTCTTGCTTTACACAAGGATTAATGATTTTTCCAGACACCAAACATTAACAATTCACATGTTATTCTCCACCCCTACCCCTGCCCCATGTTATTTAAACAGATAATTCTAGGCAAAGACTGTTTCACAGATCATGCAGGTATCTAGTGAAGATGCTGGTATTTGTTTGCAGTTATGCCTTTTCCCCCTTTTCTTCTTTCTTTCTTTCTTTGACATGCTTCAAGTCCTCTATTTGCATGTTGCTTATTCTAACCTTATCTTTGATGGACTGATACACCGATTGATTTAGGCCATTTTCTTCACAATTTCCATTCTGAAGCAATTTAAGTTTTCATCCAAGGCGTCAAAAGCTTTTTAAAAGACCATAAAGCAGTCAAGCATCTGCTTTTTTTAAAAAAAGCTACATATTTATTTATGAGTTGCACTGTAAATATGTGATCAATGCTTTGTTTCAATGGGAAGAATCCTATTTGACTTTCATATATGATGGTTAGATGGTGTTCTGTTGTTTTGTTGTTGCTGCTGCAGATTTGTTTATTTACATTCATACTGACATGTATGCCTCTCTAATTGCTGGCCCAAAGCAATTTCTCATTTCTGCCCTGGGAAAATTAGTCACTTCGTGCATATCTCAAGAGAATGTCCAGAGTGAAGAGCTTGTGGAATGAACATGTTTATGCTTGCAGTTTATGATATGACCTCAAAACCTTAGATATGAAAAAAAGAGTGTACAAACTCATGAAGTTCATCACAACATTTCACTTAAATCTACCCCCTGTGCCATATGGTGTGTAAATACAGCCATGCCTCTTTAAAATAGCAGAGAGCATGCTTTTGTCCAAACAGCTGCTCAAAGAAAGATATCATCTACATTACCTACATGTACATCTTTGTGTGCTTCTAGATTTCTGTTGTCTCTCAGGCCAGGCAATATTCACCAGAAACTAGACATGAAAGTGTTTCACAAAAGAGCTTCACTATGTGAGACCTAGCACTGCATATGTTTAGTCAAATGGCAGTATCTCAGAACCCAATGGGTTGTATACGCAAATGTATACAGAGATGAAGTCCCAATGATATTGCAGCTGTAGGCCAGAAAGTACCACTAGAGAGACTGGCACCACCTTGCATGTGCCAGAAATTTAGGAGAATCAGATTAAGAAGAATTCAGGACTCTAAGTTATACAGATGGAAAAAAAAATGTCAGCAAGTTTCATAAAAGAATAAAAATGAAACACTCCACCAGGTTCTCTGATAGGCTCCAGACATGGGCAATCTACTATGTATAATATGGTCCTTTGAACTATTGGGGAATTTGGTTTTAAAAAAGGGGGGGGCAGTTTCTAGGAATTTGGTTATTCCTTTTAGTTAGCAGAGTATCAGGCAGAAAAAGAAAAGGGAAAACAACAACACAGAAAAGTGGAGAGATCAGCCTGGCCTCATCAAACAGCACTTTCCTTGTTTTGGACACAAAACTCGCATTCTGTATGGTAAAAATCACTCTAGAAGCATTTAAAGTGGGAAAAAAGTATGTTTACTTACAGTTACCATCTGTAATTATAGTCGGAAGGAAAAAGGGAGGGAGACCCTGCATGCTTACTGTTTGGAGGATGAAGAAGAACAGGGGCTGTCAACAAAACAATGGAAGCAAAAAACAAACAAAAACAAAACAAAAAACTGGAAGAGGGGGCAAGAGCTTGCCTCAAATGCCAGGGACGGGAAAAGAACTTTAGTGCAAAGGACAATCATATTAGGTTGTAAAGCCCCCTCCCGCTGATACCTTGTGTTAATTCATTGAAGTTTGCTATTATCCCAACATGAACTTCATTGGATAAGAAAGTGCCAAAAGTTTTGTTGTTGCTTGAAGGAGGCAGACATCCAGTTTGGCTTGGACCACAGCTCCTTCTGCCTGCTTAGAAATGGCCCCTTAACTCTACCCTAATGGGAAGCTGACCAATGTAGTTCACATGGAGAGCTTTTGAGAAACTGTGCAAATGTGGCTTACTATTCAAGCTTGGAAACATTTGTGGAGTCCTTAGCTTTAAATAAACAGTTAAGTTACTATGTTAATCATTAGTAACATTTTAATAACAGATGCCTTTTCAAAAAAAAATTTAAAAGCCTAGAAGTATTTTAAAAATGGTTTTTAAACTTGCAAACCCTACCCAAATTACTCCCAAAAGGAACAAATTAAAAAATAGAACAAGTTAATCATTACTAAAACCATTCATGCTCTTATCATTGAACAATTAAAAGAACTCTTAAAATCATTGTTGTAAATTTGAACAAATTATAAGTATTGAATTAATGTTTAAGAAATTATTTCTAAGCACTGTTTATCATGTCAGCCCTCATTTAACCCCTATCTAATTTGCCATTTAGCCAAACCCAAAACTGAGCCTTATTCATTTTTTTCCTGTGTTTCTCTTAGGGTAAGAATAAATACATAGAGAAATGTATATTTCTTGCTCTTCTGTTTTCTTTGGAGTGACAGCAGTCTCCTTTGTTATGTAGACCTCAGGAATCAGGTACAATGATACTCCAATGATGAAACATGCTTCTGCTATTAATATGCTTTTACAATCAAATATCTGAGACGAGAAAACACTACAGTATTTCTAAACACAGGATTGGCACCTTGTCTAGTTTTGCTCTCAGACATAGTACACATCCCAGTCCTGACACTATAGTACACTCCTGTTGCTGTTTCTGTTATCCTAAGCATCATTGACTGCAACTAAAGGCTTGGATAGACAACTAATTCAGGTTGGGCTAAGCAGGGTCACTTAAGATCACATATGCAGAAGCGTGGGTATGCCATTTAGTGTGATCCTTGCATCCACATGGCACACTCAGCTTAAGTGACCCTATTTGGCCCACCTGTCTTTAAAAGGAAAGAAAAATTAAAGGAAGAAAGAATTTCCCTCCTTCACCCTCTTGTCTTCTCCTTCTTCCAAGAGGAAGCTTTAATTAAAAAAATAAACTAAAATTCTAAAAGGTACAGTGCATCAGCACTGACCAAATAGGTTTTCAAACAAAACAAACCCCTCTGCTTCCTCTCCATCCCCCTCCAGAGAAAAGCAGAGTAAGTTTTTAATTTCCCAATATCACTGAGTGGCTACGCTGTCTGTTGAAGCCACTTAACGATATTGGGGAATTGAAAGTGGATGGAATATTGGAAGCAGCAAGCCATCTGCTTTGGTTTTATCTCAGCAATTGCACATTCTGAAACCAAATCAGAGAGATCCGATCTGTAACTTAAAAAGAGTAGCCCCTGACAGGAAGCCAAAAAGGTGCAGGTAGGAATGCTCTGGGGACAGGCTGGTTTGTGCTGGGACCTACATCATGTAGTCACCAGGAAAAGGAGTGAACCAGCCCATCCCCAGAGTGGGATGAACAATGAGACAAATCCCGTGTAGGCACACCTTATCTCAGGTTGCTGTGACTTGTTACCTAGAAAAAGATATTTTAGTTTGCAAGTTTAATCCTTGATACTCTTCTATGCATACATATGATTCAATTCCAATTGTGTGACTTTTCCTCTTTGGTCATTTTTCAAGTATACTAATAACCCAGTTTGAAAATTGTTGAAATTAAACCAATTCCTAACTCGGAGCAATCCTCAACAATGAAGCAATGTTAGTCTGTTAGCAGCATGCATAGCAAAAAACAAAACAAAAAACAACAACAATAGAATTGTGGCACTTTAAAGATGAACTGATTTATATTAGTAGGAGTTCTCATGGCTCATACTCTATTTCTTCAAATTCATGCAGTATAATAGTTAGGGCACCTCTGCACAACCATTTAACTGTTGATACTAAGATTTCTATGTAATTGTCAGCTTGGCAAATTGTTACTTGTCTATTGTCATTCAAGAAGTCCAATGTAATTGTCACCTTCTTTTTGCAATCTTACATGGTCCCCACTGCTCCACCATGTATTCTGTGCATATAAACTGTGTGTCTCAAAAAGCAGATTGTGATCCATTGGAGCTCTTGCTGAAATAAACTGCAGTCTTTAAGGTGCTACAACTCTTTTGTGGTTCTGGTTGGTTGTTTTTTTGTCATCCATTATTGTGGTTCGATACTTAAAGACAAAGATTTAGAGAGGGGTAGTGGTGATTGCAGGATGGAAATGAGTCTCAGGCAATGGTAGAGACTGCCCACCATTGCAGGAAAAATATGGGGGATCCAAGCAATGGCATCCTTTTCCTTGACACCCATTCCCTAAATGCAGTTTCCATATATTTTCAGGGAATGTCCTGTCCAGCTTGGTTTAGCACCTGCAGGTTCCTTAGTAGCAACGAGATGGATGGTGTATCTCAGAGGAAATATATCTCTCCGCATTCTTTACCTGAGCCCAATCCTTTCCTTCCTCAGTAATTTTTCAGATGGAAGTTCTTTGCCCCTGAAACAATTGCAGGAACTGTGAATTGATCTGTAACCTGCATTGACATACTTGAGTGCCACTTGAGAAGGAAGCAAGTATTCAGCCTGCAAAACCTTGGGTCACATAGCCTCTGTCTACATGAAATCTGGCCTGGTAACTTTCAATATACAGGCACTTGAGGGGTTTAGCTGGATTGAGGGACCCACAGAGAATTAAGTGGGAAGGGGCAGGTCAGCTAGAGAGATGGAAAAAACAGATAGTGGAGAAGATATGAAAAAAATACGAGAGAGAAGAAGAAAGGAGGATGTCTTTTAGGAGGAAGTGGCATAAGATGACCATATTCCAGTTCTACAAAGCTGAGCAGCCTAATTTGCGTGTAACACAGCCTCATTGCATAATATACAAATTAATATGGATTTTGCCCTCTCGTGCAAATTAAGAACTCTAATTGTTGCATTGTTGTTTCTCTAGTATGTTTCAACTTCGGCATTTATATAGTAACCACGGATTCTCTGAGATTTGTGATAACTGGTCATTGTAATATAGTGTAATGGTTAGACTGTTGGACTTCAGAAAAGGAGACCTAATTTTAAATTGATGCGTAGACACAAAGCTTGCTTGGTATCCTTATTTCTCAGCCAGACCTATTTTTCAGGCTTGTGTTTTGTATAAAATGGGGACAGGAGGAGAGCCCCACAAAACAACCATTCATATAACAGGTTCGTATAAATAAATAAATTTTAAAAATGACGCTCTGCTATATATATGGTCTTCCGGTGATATTCTTATGAGACAGCTGTTTTCTTTTAACATCATTTTTTTACTGGTGGCAAAACCAAAAACCCTACATATCCATGACAATGCCCTAGGAACCCTTGTCAAGTCAGTCATCTAATTTGCAGGAGGTGGGGGAAGCAGTAGAAATTGAGGACAAATGGTAGAAATCAGATGAAAAACAAGACACACACACACACACACATATGCAAATGTATACAGAGATGAAGTGCCAGTTCCTAAAATTGCACCATCATTAACTGCTGTTTTGTTTCATTGCTACAAGCTATAATGTAGTCAAGAGTGAGCTTCCTAGGCTGGAACTACACCTTGGCAATAAGGTGGAAAAATGTATTTACTGCGGGTTAGCTGCAAACAGGCACGAGATCACTTGTACCACATGCCCAAGTTGCAGCACTCTCTTCTTTGTTTTAATCTGAGGTGTGTAAGCATCCAGACTGCCATTGTGGGCACATTGGAGGCTGGACACTACCTCATATGATGAGAATGCCATGCTCTGCTCCCACCCCGCTTTTTATTTAGCAACAGGTTTTTATGCACATCTTCAGATGTGCAATTTTGTTCAGGTTTTTAAAAAGGAATTGCATGTCTGCATATGCGAAGGGAGGTACAAAGGAGAAAAAAATGAAGATAACTATGGCAGTCAAGGAAACATGAGGGGAGGAGAAGGGGCTGGCAAAGGTGAATCCACAGGCTTGGATCCTTGTTCCCTGGAGGCTCTGCAGGGTGGCTCCTGAAAAGCAAGGGGCCCTTCTGTATTATCTTAAGTAACCACCCTTATTTTAAAAATAGCCCTTAGAACAGACATGAGCAAAGGGGTGGCAAATAGACGAGGCAGGGAAGGGGCAGACAGACGACTGGCAAGAAAAAAAGTGGGCAGTCCCGTATTACCTGAACATGCAGCGTATCTGTCAAATCCAGAGCGGGGGGGGGGGGGGGAGACGGACCAGATAGGGTGCCATTTTAAACCACAGTAGGGCTTAACATCATGTGATGCAACAGGAGTCATTGAGGAGTCGATCCAGTTTTTCACAACAGCATAGTTCCCGTCCTAGCATAGCTTGAAAATTTACTTTGTGGACTACAGTGCCCAGAATCCCTCAGCTAAAATAGTCAGTGACTGTGTTACTTTATACATCTGTGATCTTAGCATGGTTTAGCAGGAGCTAAACCATGGAGGGTTTTGCTCAATGGCTAATTACATGGAAAGGTTTGTTTCTCATAAATCAATTGATCCAAACATTGACTGCATGTTTTGCCTTGTATTTCTAGTTCATAAGGGCTAGAGACTTACCATCTCTACCCAGCCATCCCCAGGCCAGTTTAACAGGCACAAGGAGACATTTCTTAAACCTGACCACCCAGGTAATATGGCAACCCAAAGTGAGTGGGAGGAAACAAGGGAATGAATAAAGTAAGAAAGAGACAGAAGAGGGGAACAGCAAAACAGGGACAAGAGGGGTTGGGTCAAATAGTTGTGTTAACCTAGGAGGGAGAAGAATCAACTAGCATGGCATCTATCAATGCCAGAATCTACAGCTAAACCATGGCTAATACTGTAGATGGTCATCTGGCCTCTTTTTAAAAACCCAGAGAAGACTCTTCCCTCTTCCAGAGTGATTAGTTCCACTGTTGACCATAGTAGCTGTCTTCAAATGCCTCTGTGGCTGTGATTGTCACACTGAAGAGGGCAAAACCCTACATTTAATAGGCTTAAGGTACAGGAAACATGATTTCTGTGGAACATTGGGAGAAGCAGTGCGACAACAGAACCAATTACCTGTGTCCTTTTTTGGAGGCTTCAAGCAGACAAGTTGTCTGCTCTATTGCTGGAGGCCTTCAAGCTGAACAGGTGTCTGGTGGGAATATCCTAGCTCTTGACTTTCAGTTTCAATCAGATGGCTGGATTTGATGACCTATAAAGATTTCTCCAACTCTTAGCTCATTCACACTGAGCATCTGTTGAACTTTCCTTGCACCTGTGATACCAGTTCTGCATCCTAGTGTCCATGCAACACAGGACTGAAACTAGTGTTACCAGTCAAAGTGGGGCATACCGACACCCAAATAATCCCTTTTTGGGTGGAGTGACACAACTGCTGAATGGTGTTGTTTTGGTTTGCTCCAATTTGCTCCAGTTCAGGATCTGCTCATATGGACCTAATACTGGGTTCTCTACCCATCCACACACTTTTTGGGTGGGTGTCATTTGATTATATTTCCTTAGAGGTACTTTATTGGTGGTCAGTCTTCACCCCTCCATGCCCTGTGGAGGGGGTAAAACAACGAGTCAAGGGAAAAGAGCATGATGTGGTCAAGGAAGCAAAAGAGGACCACAGTCTGTGTTGGTATTGAAACATCAGGGAGCAATTCTGGATGTTTGTTGACAGGTAGTACTGGGACATCCCAGTACCTCCAGCAACAAATATCATCCTCCTGTGTGGATGACCAATGCCAAGATGATCTATTCAAATCTGCAACAAGAAATACTGGGAACAACACCAATGTGCAGACGAAGCTTCTGTGATTCTGCCTCAGATTTCTCCCTTGTCCTCTCGCTTGCTTCCTTACACTGTTTCCTCCTGTTGTAATCTCTGTCACTGAGAGAGTTAAACAATTTACAAACTCTAATCAAAAAGAGTTGTACGGTGGGAGGTAGGATATTACTTTACTCCACTGTTTTTTAAACTATAAATTCTGTAAATAATTTGATGGTTCTCAGGGACTACTTTCCTCTGCAACTCTGGTCTAAACTGTGGGACAAAAATAGGCACAACAGATGGTGTACAAGAAACTAACTGCTTTGACATCATGGCTCAGCTTGTCATCATTATGTATACTCTGTATGCAAACGTATCTTTACTAAGCTGTCCAAGATAAGACTTGGCATTTGATTAAATGTGAAGGATACCTGTAATTATTCTTGCCTAGAGTTAATGGCATGTGTTGTATATTACTGAGGTACTTAACAAGCATAACCAAATCATGGGACAAAAATCCATTTATCTGAACATATCTATTGAAAAATGTTGAATACATTGTTTTGTAGAGATTGAAAGTGGTCAGCATTGACTAAAGCATCTTTACCTTCACCATGAGGGAGAATTACATATATGCCTATGTAACATATTTTGTAAATTATTATATATTATATATGCATGTGTGGGCAATGATAGAAAAACTCACATAGAGAGGAAAAATAAATACGGAATTATAAGGGCTTTTACTTAGTTTGGTATGAAGTTTCTGGGCAAATCTGAGATATATCTCAATGGGAACATGTACCTGGACTTTTGGTTAATTCATCATATAATGGTTGTTGTAGGTTTTTCGGGCTGTTTGGCTGTGTTTTGAAGGTTTTTCTTCCTAACGTTTCACCAGTCTCTGTGGCTGGCATCTTCAGAGGACAGGAGTTAGAACTCTGTCTGTGTTCTGGTGTAGTGTATGGGATAGTTGAGTATTTGTAGCTGTGGGATCAGCTTTTTGTCCTTTTCAGGAGATTGGGTGATTATGGTGATCAGGGTTCTCCCTACTTCATGAAAATGAAAGTGATGCATATTGCTCTCTACTCTGATCATGCTGTCCTCACAAAATGGAATTTCATCCCAGGAGCTCCATGTTTGGGGTTTCCAGAAGAGCCCAATCATGGAGCCCCTATGAGAGAATTTCATTGGCACTTGAACTTCAATCTTCTTTGAGCTTCCTGGTTTCTGTTACAGTATTTGTAACTGTCACTTGATACATCCCCAGACTAACTTTTAGCTGGAGGATTCTTCTCATTGCTGCCCAATGCATCTGTCCCTTTATAAATCATTAATTATTGGCAATTATCATTTCAACAAGAGGTTTCTCTAAAAACCTTAAAAGAAGCCAGCAGCTGGTAAATCCTGAAATGTACTTGTGGCCAGTTTCAGTGTCAAAGAGTTCCAATTATCATCCCCCCACATCTGCAGAGGAGTACCCTTGGATGCATGGTATTCTCTCTCACTCACTCTCCCCCTCCTTGGCACTCTCTAAGTCACACCCAACCACACTCACATATGCATACACATCTAGGGACCACATATATGTGGAAATGTTCACTCAAGATGAGAAAAAGAAAAGAGCTGCCATGTAGGAAGAGGCAGCGTATTTAAAATGCACCTTGGGTATTTTGAAAAGTGGTTTTGAGACAGGCATCTGTTGTATGTATGTTATATTTACGGTACTTGACAAATGATTATAAAAAGATAAACACTTGCTGACCACAAAATAATCCCATACTCTGAGGGATTTACATTATTAGTAAATATAACAGTGCGTCAACTAGACTTTGGATGATTCAAATCATTAAAGACAGCATTCTGAATAATGTTTATGTTGGTGTATAATTATGTTATATATACACACACACGTATACATAAATACACATGTACATATAGAGTGTTGCTACATTGCTCTGCTGGTCTTATTGGCCAATATCAGGGTTGTAATTTCCCTTGAAGTGTAATTTGCCTTGAAAAAGTTTTGCATGGAACACACTGGGATTTTTAAAAAAAATGTTTTCCTATATTCCAACTATTTTGCTTTTTCTGCATATTTTGCAGCTGTTTTGTCACTTTTGGTTATTTCCAGTCCATAGTTTAACAAGTAATAACTAATGTAAAAGTATTTCCCAGGTACTTCCACTTTATGAGTGGCAAGGGCTCATTTTTGTATCACTGGAACAATTGCAACGACTACGCACCTGTGGTCCCAGAGACAAACTTTATGCTGCTGTGAAAGAGAAACTACCAACTTTTGAGATGAAATATTATTTTGCACAGGGGTAGTTATAGCAGTCCTTGATTAGTGCTTAGCAGGCCTGGAAAAAACCACCCTCAGTGGTTTACAGCTTCCCACTGAACAAGTACATGAGGCAATGCCAGGTAGCAGCCTGGAGATAAAATGAGAGGGGATGGTGCTTCACCATAAATTAGAAGGGTTCATCCATGTCCCTTTGATTTAAGCAAGAAAATATCTTGGGCCTGCCCTGGACACAGTTAGATTCTCAAAAAATCTCATCTACCTCTCAAGTAGGTTTGGCATGCTAGTTCTGTTATCATCAGAACTACTGCAAATACTGCAAGCAGACCTTGAGCATTTACTTTTTAAAAATAATAATGATTTACCATTGTAATTCAGAAAAAGTAGTCAACTTTTCTTACTCTTTGCTCTCTCGTCTCTCAGAAGTAACTAAAATAGGTTCCTTTTAAATTGCTTAAAAATCTGACTCCTACCAATCACTCACCTACATATGAAATGTATTGGCCTAAATCTAATTGCCACCCTCAATGAGAGATGGGAGTATTCGTATTTGTATACGAATACCTCCTCACAGCTGGACGTAATGTGGGTCCCCTTACAAAAACTCTTTGCAAGGGGAGGACGTAATACCTCCCCTTGGCCATCCACTGCCACCACCGGCCCTGCTCTCCCTTCCAATTGCTCCAGAGCTGCCGGTTGGCTATCCACTCATCAGCCTGGCAGGGAGACTCGTCTTCCCTCCTTCTGCCAGGAGTGGATAGTCAACCACGAGCTTCAGAGCAATTGGAAGGGAGAGCGGACATGCCACCGCCAGCGGACGCATGAGTGGATGGTCTGGCCCCAGGGGGCCAGACCCTCATTACATCCAGCTATGTAGGGGTATTTGTATTCATATACGAATACTCCCATCTCTAGAGTAAATCCATTGATTCAAATGCTGAATGGTAAATTGGCACTAACGTAAACCTCACTAATTCAGCTGGTCTAGTTTAATCAGAACTAAGAATTACCTACGCCCACTCATCCCACCATGGCCCTCATAACAGAGCATGAGGCTCAAGACAAGCCAGCATTTGAACCATGCAATATTCATCTTCCACCAATTAATGAGACCACATCCTATAAGTATAAACATAAGTGTAAAAATTATAATTAAACCATAGAATAAGTTACACTATACCTCATTGAAGTATATGTATATGGTAATGGAATTGTATTTTGGTTGTCAAACAAGAATTAATTACAAATGTCTAATTATTTTTAGGCAGTTACTTTCAAACCCTGCTTAGGAACGTAGAAATGTGTCTCATGATGAGTCACAGTATTGGTCTTTCAAACCAACACGGAGTCAACACTGATTGGCAGCATCTCTCCAGAGTCTCAGAGAGAAGTTTCTGCTAAACCTACCTGGAGATCCTGCATATCTCCAGAGGTTTCTCATCCAAGTGAAACAATTTTCTAAACAAAAAAACATGGCTCATGATAAAGTTGGGAGTGGTGAACATGTGTTAAAGAGAATTAGGATGTTTAGCAAAGTAGTTTGTTGTGGAGCCCAAGCACACAGGGCAAAACTCTTTGCAATTGACAGTCTAACTATATGACATGCTCAGCTCCACTCTTACGAGAGCAGCGCTGTCTTAGGTGGATAAAGAAATCTGTTTGTCCTAGTATGTGCCTTTTTCACCATTGCATTTTCCAAATTAGCTTGCTTTATTTCATTATTGGTTATAAAGAGGTAGACATGGGCTTCATTTGCAAATCTTATTCCCCAGGTGCCCAGCTCAGAAGAATCTCATTACTGGAGGACGGACAATACAATCAACTTCTGATTGAGAGAGAATTCAGCTTCTCATATTGTTTGACGCAATATGGTTTGACCATAAAATCCTCCAGGTATTGGCAGCTCCTGCTCTGCCATGAGAGGACATGACACTTCACTTTTAGGAAAGCTCTGACAGCCAAACTGGCATAGGTTAAGGCATAGCCACAACTCCAAAGGTGATGGAAGGACTTAATGGAGAGAGGTTCCTTTCTTGCTTTTTGCCTGCTGAAATTACTGCCTTCTTATGGGGAGGGAGAGTTGTGTTAGAAAGCTTGCTGCTCAAAGGCATGCTCATCTAATGATCTATTCCACGCTGCAAAGCTGAAAACAATCTGCAATTACACATATAAATGTGTTAGTAAGGCAATAGAGATTATCTCTGTTTCCATGGCAATAATTCTCTTACTTAAACTAGCTAGACTGGCAGTTAGCAGAACAGTTTCTAATATTCAGGACAAAGGTCTTGTAATGACATCAGTTGGCAAATAAAGAAACGAAAGTCCTTACCCTTTGCCAGGTTTTATACCTTCTTGTTTTTCTTCCACATGTTCTGTCTCCTAAAATGCTGAATCCATTTACATTTTCTGTTTGTGTTTCACAAATATGCACATTTTACCTGGCATATCAGTTCTCTCCATTGTTGTTGTTGTTTAGTCGTTAAGTCGTGTCCGACTCTTCGTGACCCCATGGACCAGAGCATGCCAGGCCCTCCCGTCTTCCACTGCCTCCAGGAGTTTGGTCAAATTCATTAATAGTTTACTGGAAGGAAAGGGGATCTGCAGCCTCAAGGTGACCCACACAGCTTGTGGCACTCACACATACTTTCATTACCTGTGTGTGCTGCCACCCAAACAACGGCCATGCCCCACAACCGTACACCAAGTTTGGAGCTGCCATGTAAACCCGTGAACACAAACGACTCCTCTTGGACTACCACTGTCATCAATCATGGCAAACAGTCAGAGACCCCCTTTAAACTGTTGTCATAACTCTTCTGAAGGCAATGGCTTACTTCACGGTACCCTTTTAAAAGTAAGGATGTGCTTGGTGAAAGAGATGATACTATGTTCTAAACCATGTGTCATAGCCCTGACCAGCAGTATAATGTGGGAGTCATTCTTTATGACTTCTCTGTATAAATAATGAGCAGGATTTATAAACCAAAAAACGCTTTGTTTTAAAAAACACAAGAACAAGCTTGCAAGTAGTCAGTTTCTTTGGCACATAACCACAAGTCTTTACTTTTCTTCTATACCTTAAAAAACAATTACTTCCTTTGCTTCACTTTTATTTTTCTAGTTTAAAACTTTGTGTTCTTCATAGATAGATAGACTGGCCACACTTTTATCCAGTCTCTTATACTCCGTAGCCTCCTCACAAACCCAAACCATACTGCAAAACATATATGTCACTAACAGGTTATATTCACTCACTCTTGAACTAACTCCTTCACACCCCTCTCATCAAAGTCATGCCTTATGCACAGACAAAATCTTTCCAGCCAGCAAACACATAGATAAATCAGCACACAATTTGATCCATAAACACTATGTTACACTTCTCAACTGCCATAACAGTCCTTCCTAGCATATATCTCACATACTGTTGTTAATCAACTCAGTCACTTACCATGCAAGCAAATACAAACCTCATGTACAATGTAAAATCCCTACACAATCCTTAGTCTTGGGGACACAGAAGGAGCCTCCCCAAAGAACATGAAGACACGAGCAACAACAGAACAGTGCCTTCCACTCCAGAAGCACCATTGGATTTCTTCCATTTTCGCTCTGGCTCTACCCACCACTGATTTCAGCTCTGCCTATTGCCATCCTACATCTATGAGAGATTATTCCCAAAGGGAAGTAGTCCTGAACAGAAAACAGTCTTCCCACTCAATCTATTGGAACGAACAGCGTTTCCCTTCCAGTACACTGCCAAATAACAGCTGGGGCTTTACACTTTCAAGATGGGTGCTGCATGTGGCTCAACCCAAATTGGTATGCTATCTATCTTCACTGCAGACAAGGCTTTGCTGTGTCTTCTACAGATACTGCCATCAAAGTAGCTTTCACTAAACCAGTACCTTCCAGATATGTTGGAACACAACACCATTTATCCCCATCCAATATGGCCACCACCCATGATGAATCATCTTCTGAAAACCTGATGGGCCGCAAACTGGGAAGAGCTGCCCCAGTAATTCCTGTTTCGTATGCGGCCTCCTTGTGGCACTAGTTCTTTCTTGATATATGTAGTTGCACCACTTTCTTGTATTAATTTCATTACTCCTGGATGACAGTATTATTCAGATGTCAAGATACATTTCGGATGGGAGTGGTCCTGAGAACATTTTGCTTGCTTGCTTGCTTATGTACAAGCAAAGCTCCCACCAGGTTCCTTCCTTCCTTTCCCTAACCCCCAATATCACTCAGAGCTGTGCAAGTTAGATATCTATTAGGTCTTATTCCTCATGCTACTGTGACCTACCCCACTCAATTCAGCACAATGCTAAAAATGCAAAACACACAGGTACTTGATCGATTGTTTCCATCCCAGGAGCTCCATGTTTGGGGTTTCCAGAAGAGCCCAATCATGGAGCCCCTAGGAGAGAATTTCATTGGCACTTGAACTTCAATCTTCTTTGAGCTTCCTGGTTTCTGTTACAGTATTACTTTAATTTCCCAGGGTGTTTTGTTTTTAAATTTCGTACCTTTTTAAAACCTCCTGATATGTCAAAGCAATATTTGGTGTTTTGGAGAGGTCTGATTTTGTTTTAGCATTGTTACAGTCTCCTTCAGATTGCTTTGGAAATAGATAACCCCACTTTTAAAAAAAAATCCAAATAATTTTGGAAGCATACCCTTACTCACCACAAATTTCACCTGAACTACTTTCTGGAATTTCATCATTCTCAAGAATAAGAATTTCAAACTGGTAGCGTTCAAGCATAGATGGAGTTAGGGGGAACCCCACACTTGCTACATAAACTGCTATGGCCTTTAAACCCCTAAAACGTTTGAACTGCTGGCCCCTGGATTTTCCTTTTATGGCAGCCCTGTGAATTAGTGACATCCAGAAGGTCCTGTCATTAACAGCCCTGCTCAGAGTTTGCAAACTAACGGTTGTTATTTCCTTTATTGAGTCAGTCCATCTCCTGTTAATGCTTTCAAATTTTTCCTAGCATTATTGCTTTCTTCAGTATGTCGTCATAATGTGCCCAAAGGACAATAGCCTCAGTTTAGTCATTTAGCTTCTAATGATAGCTGAAGATTTATTTGATTTACAACATCCATACATAGTAATCATATATATCTTGGTTTCTGTTTTCATTGGTGATTTAATCAATTAATAGAAAATCTTCAGCTATATCAGTTTCTTCATTTTCAATAATAAAAAACATGTAGTTCGTTACAAATGTAAAGTAATTATCTACAAATCATAAATGTGCAAGTTTGATTTGCTCAAATCAGATATATCTGATCTTCTCACTCAGCCACAGTTGTAAAAAGTTCCTTTTTTGAACTACAACCCTCAGAATTCGGCAGAGGTAATCCTGGCTGGGGGGGTTATGGGATTTGTGATCCAAAGACATGTTTTATTTTATTTTCCACTTGCATGGAGACCCAGGCCAAAAGATTCGTCCTGTCGTTAAAACATGGGAGGGAGTAATTACACGAATCAAATTTATGCTTGATTCGAGCCCATGTTTTATTACTGCCCTTAGCAAAGAATGTGCCTTGGTGCTTGTAAATCAACCTAGAATCAGCCTGCTACTCTGGGCAGTCCAGACATCCAGCTGCAGGTGTCTCGATTGCATTTCAGAAGATGTTCTACAATCCAGCATTCTATTTTGATATTAAAACCATGAGATAATATATTAGGGAGGGCAGATGCTCTACACACAGCACTTGCTGTGGTCCTATTTTGCAGCCTGGCACAGAACAAGCGTTCAACATCCAGATGAATACAGGCAGCCTGACAGAAGAAGAGGCAGGGTATGCTGTTAGTGGCAGCAACTTCAACATCTGTTAGAGGAGGTGACTTGGCAGACTGTCTGTATCATGGACATTAAATACAACTGAGTAAGCTGTAGTTTTAGAGGATTTCTTGGAACAATAGAAATATTTACAGGAACCTACAACTCTTACTGGTTTTACAAGTTTCTATTGTCTGGGTAACAGATTTAGCTCTTGATCATTTCTGGCAGCAACTCATACCTAATTTCCCCTGGATTCATGAGAATCTCACTCTTGACAGTGGAATTTCACAACAGTCACAGAGGCCACAATAACTTTCCATGTTGCAATACTTCCACCCCTCTGCTTCCCCTGTAAAATCTACTACAGCAAAACTCCTTATCAACTTCCGGGTACACCCAATTCTCCCCAAGGGTTTTCTTGCCGGCAAGCACATTCCTGTTGCATTTAGCATCACTCTACTGTTCAGTTCCAAAAAGGGAGAAGACTTCCACCAGATCTGGCAAATGGAAAGCTATTTATTATGTAATCAGAATCGACCCTCGTAGTAAAATATTTGAAAATGAATCCTTAAAAAAAATTAGGCCATCAATCTCAAAATCAGGACACATTATTATAAATTCTAAAATCGACATATTTTGATTTTAGGATATGCGGATGCTGCCTAGAAACCTTTTTTCTGAGCTGGGCTGGGAATTTGAGCAACTTGTCCCATTTGGTAATAACAACTTAACTTAAATCCAGTAATCAGTCCAACAACAGTAGATCCACAGAATTAAAAAAAAAAGTTACATCAATGTTGACTTACCAAGTTTCTCCTGATTCAGTATGTCTACTCTACTTGAAACCAACAAGTGAATTTAGGTTAAAACAATATAAAAATAAAGAGTAAATAAAAAGGACAAAAACGTGGTGACACCGTAAAGACTAACTTTTATATTTTTATGTGAACTTTCATGGACAAGCTCACTTGGTGAATTTAGGCCTTTGTCTCTCTCCTGCAGTGTTTCACCTGGTTAATATAATTTGCTATTTGACTTCCAACTTCTCAATAATTACGTCCCTTGCTTGCAACCAGAGCTGTAACTAGCTAATATCCCTAAAGCCATAACATAAAATAGGGTCCCCTACAGTTTTGTCTCCTCTTAAAGACTTTCCATATGTGGAAAGAAACAATGAAGAGGGGAGGGACTAGCTACTCCCCTCTAAGTGTGGAGAGCTTATCTGGGTAGGGAACAACTGAATAAGGCTCCAGAAATGAAGTTTTTCCTAATGACATAGTGGACTTGGGTTGGTTAATGCATATTTCATGTTATTTTTCCTGCACCCTGCAGGTTTGAGGGCCTGAGGCAGGGGACTCACTTGCATTGCCCTGGTTATTGCTCTGCCTGTGCTCTTTGATTTCTATTAGTACTTGAACGTGTCTCCTATCTCAGGCCCAAACCTGCGATTGCCACATATCAGACCCAGGGGCCCCAGGATTAAAAATCAAGAAGAATGAAACCTATGTTCTCTACTACCTTCTGAGCATGTTGATCATATTCCTACAAAATGTAAAAATGTGCTAAACTATGCGTGTTTTATTTTATTTTATTTTAAGCCAGAAATGCAATGCCTGTGATAAAGAGGCAGATTTTACCCTGTTTGTGTGTGAACAGAAACCAGCATTGTTCCAGTGACTCTGTCTAAGCTATTTCCTAAGCAGCAGAGGATTCTTCCACAGAAAAGAAAATAATGGAAAGAAGCTAAGAAGGAACCACAGCTGTTGCCGGTGCAGCCTGTACTTTTGGTGAGACATTGAACTCTTTCTGCCATTCCTTAACCCTTGTTTGTTAATCTGATTGGAGCATTTCCAAGGCAAAACTACCTTGATAAATAAATATATAGAACACCCACAGTACATGCTCCTCTCTTCAGCAAAAAGTTTAGCAATATCCTTTCTCAAATGAATCTGAGATTATTTACAGGTACAGCATGGAACTGGAAAAAGCAATGGCTGTTTCCTAAGCTGCCCTGCAACCACTCCATGTTTATGGGCCAAATGGTTGAGTAGCACCGTTTCCCTTTTATACCCCAGGAGGTTTTCCTTTCTCCAGACATTAATTTGGGAAATCCCTTTTGCCATGAACTGGAGTATGGTACCATAAACATTACTTTAATCATGGCACCAGGCTTACTGTTGGATTCAGGAAGATATTTGTGGAAGACAAAAAAAGAAACACCAATACAGTAGGACCCCTTATCAACGGGATCAGTATCCACTGATTCACTTATCTACAGTCTGAAAATATTAAAAATATTAAAAGAAAAAAAATCCAGAAAAAAAACTATTTCCACTTGTATTAACTGAGTCGGCTACTAGAGGGAGCCAGAGACCATGCTAGGAATACTTGTTAGTCAAGAATACATAGCTTGGTCTCTGGCACCCTCTGATAGTCAGTTCTGGTAATACATGTGAAAATATTTTTTCTGGTTTTTTTCCCTTTTACCATGCTAATAGTGTTCATTATTATCCAAGGTTTTCAGTACCCATGGGAGGGGCTTGGAACCAATCCCCGGTGGATATGGGGGTGCTGCTGTATATTAGCTTTCCAGTTTTGGATGGAATGCTGGTAACTGAGACAATCAAAGTAATGTTGCAGGATCTTTGGTGGTAGTGGTTCTTATAGCGTAGTATTAGGCAAACAAAACTAGTTGGCGATCTATAGTTTGCATTGTGACCATTTACACTCCTCCCTGATCCTTGTCCCAAATGTTTTTTCTTACCTTTCTCTCATGGGCTCGTCTATACCTGAATGCATCTTCATTGCAAGTTTCTAGAGCACCCTGCCTTGATCTTTATCATTCATGACACAATAGGAACTGGAAGGGCTGAGAATGAAGGCATCAGGGGAGGGCTATGCAGGGAAGAAATTTCTCAAATCACACCACAGGTTTCAGCAAATACTCAAAACGAGGTTTATATATTCATTGACAAAATGACAGCCTTTGCCAATTAAAAAACAAGGATGCAATGAACTTACTACATCCTCTAACATAGAGAGTGGTACAGCTAATATATGTTTTGGACAAGGAAAGGCTCAGAAACGTTCCAAATGTCAAAGCCGCAATTGTTGATCTGTGCCTGCTTTTCCTTCCTTCCCATAATTCTTCTAAGAGAAAGGACCTCCCTCTTGACAGATGTCTCCTCAGGCCCTCCTGCTAAACCTGACAGTACTTTGTTATAGTTCCTATTAGGATGAGCAGCCCAGCATGATTCTGAGAAATGCCATCTTAATAGGAGATCTAAGGAAATATTGTCTCAACTGACAGTATTAAAGTTTGCACGCTGCCCTTTTCATAATACAGTGCAGTGAAAAATGGAAAAGCAATGGGAGACTGTCAGGTGTGATATGATTGCCTTTACAGTAGCACTATTTAGATATACACACTTCTGCCTTTTATATATACACACACTACTTTTTCTGACATATGCATTGCAAAAGGGAGAAGCAGTGATGTTGTTCATACATTTGAAAATGTTATCCATCTGTTTCAGGATTCAGATAAATGGCTTGGTAAAATCTCTTTGGCAAAGAAACATCTTTCCAATAAATTTTTTACAAGTTCTGATGCTTGCAAAGTGATGTGGTTTTGTCTTCAGTCTCCCTTTGCGCCTTTCTTTCTCTGCCACATCCTGCAGATTCTGTGTTGATGTCTAGCTATATTAGGGTTAAAAAAATCCCTCTGTCAATAACAAAACACAATAAATGATCTAGCAGAGTAAATGGATTTCCCTTTGCTCCATGCTTTAAGATCCCTAAATGTCAGAGTAGCCACAGACATCTTGTAAAGAGATGCAGTTCTCAAACTTCCTCCATAGTAAAGGACAAATGGAGAATTCTATTTGCATATCCCTCCCATAAGCAGTGACTCATGGACAGAGTAGAGGGGCACTCCACTCTAAATTTTGTAGTTGGCCTCACATGCCCCTTTTGCCACCCATCCACTCCAACCAATGGTAGAATATGGATTGGGGGCGTTCTTCTCCTTCCTCTCCCCTCTTGATTTGTCTACATCATGGATGGAATGTCATCTCCAGATGTTTTTGAGTTCAGCACCGTGAACCCCACCAACACGGACAGCAGTAAAACTTATGTTGTTCTTTAGTCCAGAATGTCTGGAGGTAGAGGTGAACAACAAGGAAGGAAGCCTTGCTTTGCCATGAGTAGAAGTGGACTGATTCCTGCTGGGCATGACAGTGACAGTTAACCACTTGACTGCCTCTGCAATACTGAAGAGGTGACCTATACCCCTATAGTACTGTGCATATGAAAGCCCAGGAGTGACTTAGAACCTCCTGTGGGAGGATAAGGCTGCAACTAATCAAAAGAAACTGCTGGGCTCAGAACCATTTTAATTATCAGGTTGTGTAATTTGCACTAGGCTCCAGATGGTACATATCAATTGCCAAGTGGAAAAAAAACCCCAATGTAATATAAAAATCTAGTTTCAGCCCCACATGACCCCAGTTCAATGTGAAGTGCAGCTGCTAGATGTGGAGAGACTGTCACTTGCAGTGAGCAAAAATGGTAACCTTCCTTGTTCCAGATACGTTTCTATGTTTAGTGGTTTATGGTGATAGTGTGACAGAAAGTGGAGAGAGGTGCATGAGGAGGGTAGAAGTGGATGTGCCCTTGTCTTGTATGGAAACAGATATCTGATCAGAATGAACTGTGTTGTAGACAGACCTCCATTTTCTCTACAGAAGTTGAACAGAAGTTGTTGGAGTTCACAATATCTCTTTTGTTCTGCATTAATACTCTGAAATTCAAGGTTTTAAGAGCTTTCCTCTTGCTGTTTGTAGGCCTCTAACTGTCACTGAATGTGATGCTGAGAGCTCAATTGCATGATACAGATATCCTCTTACTACGAGCTGGAAACCCATGAGCATTTCAGAAACATGATTTAGATAGGCCTAGATGACTGGGCAATCATACTTGCAAAATAATACGCTGTATTTAAATCCAAAAACCAACTACAAAACAAACCAACCTACAGAAGGTGAGAAAAGTCTGATAATCAGACTTAAGGAATTCCCTTTTCTAACTAGTGGCTACCTGGAGCATATAGTTTGGTTTCTAAGGATTAAAGCATGTTTACACACACATGAGGAAAATGCATAGGTATATCATAGTGACCTATGTTATATGTGCAAATTATGCTCACACATTACTATGCAGCTGACTACCACCACCAAAAAAGCTTCCTGCATATATCCATGAGCCCCACTCTTGTTAACATCCTGACCAAGTTAATAATACCCCCTCTCCCCAATTTTGAATCTGGTCTCCTCTCAGAGGTTTGCACAGCCTGTTTGTGGCTTGCTGGAAATACCTGATGCAGGGAACTCACTTGTCCCAGAAAATTGCACTTCCTCCTCACTAGATTAAAAGAAAGAAGTAAGCATGGGGAGAAATGTTCCTGGTGTTTCATGGGCATTAGTTAGGGCTGTTTCTGTTCATCACAAGCTTTTACTCATAGCAACATGATTCCAAATCAGAGAGTTGCAGACAGCACTTCAAAGTTGCCTTTTATTCAGAAGAGTAAAAAACAGCTGGCTCTGGAAAATATATATTGCCTGTATTTTTTTTTAAAAGGACAATACCTTTCACCCCACTGTCACTTGCATTCAATGCTATTACAGACCATCACTCAGAATTTATAAGAGGCTCTTAAATACTTCTGCTCAAATAGTAAACATTCAACCGTGCACACTTGTTTAGGAAGCTCTCAAATATACTCTTTGGAGATTTCTAGTAGTGTTCTATATGTGTGTTCCCTTGTGTATGTGAATATATACACATGTGTACACACACACATACACAGAGAGAGAGAGAAAGAGAGAGAGAGAGAGATGTTCAGTGCTATATAAACCAACTGATTTGTCGTTTAAGTAATCAGTATTTATCTGATGCACACAGCCTTCTCTGGCAGCACGCATAGGACAGTCAAAGTTTCCACAGAGGCTCAGATTCCCAACAAAAATAAAAACACTGGTCTGGGCTGCATACATTTGGAGAGAGCAATCCAGAGATTGTTATAAATTTTCAAACATTTCTATCACAAATCGCCAGCCCTGGGGATTACGGTAACATTACTGTAAGTAGACTTCTATGGCTAATGCAGTACTGATGCGGTGGCTTCCTGGTATATTGGACTACAACTGTCATGGGGCGATGGAAGTTGTATTGTTGCAGATCTGGAGATCACATTGCGATATTATGTGCCCTTGAAACCCACAATCTAAAACCACCTCCTGATCAAGTACAAAACCATGCCTGTTGGAGTTTGCATACTAGGTCTTGTGCAGACCTCAGTCCAGTCACAAATTGTGATTGGGGCAGGGGGCATCCTCCAAAATTTGGGGGTGAATCATTTCAGCCTCAACTCATGGAGGCTGGCTTGCATGCAGGTGCCAACAGGTACAGTCAACGCTCAGCTTCACCCATCAGTACTTCCAATAGCGGTGTAGGATTTCTGTGCCCAAATACATGAGAACAATATCTGCTAAAATAAATGCCCTAACATGTATTGTAAAAGATGGTACTCCTCTGGTTTCCATATTCAGGACTTGTCTGTCAGTGTATAAACCAATTTAGGGAGAGCAGATTACATGTGAAGATTCCTCAGGAGCATCTCATGCTTCTTGGTTCTGCATTCTAGATGACCATAGCCATTACAGTGTGTTAGATTTGCCTATCAATGGTCGCCAATCCATAACTGAAGGATACAGAAAAATTAAATGCAGGCGGGGTACATTTATAACCATGAACACTACAATTCTGTTACCCATGCACATATGAGCAAACTCCATTAGATTCAATGGAACTTGCTCTCAGTAGATCTCTTTTCTTCCTTCTTTACTGTTCTAATTCATATTGGGATCCTAGCATGGGGCAGGGGTGGGGGGCCTTAGCCTTGTTCCCATGGTTCCAATCTGGACTGCAGGGCTTGCGCCAGCAATTTTCATTGCCAAGAAGTGATCTTTCATTTGGCAATAGACCTTATCGGCTGGATAGTCACCTATTAGAGGAACTGTAGTTGCAGATTTCCTGTATGGCCAGGTAGTTAAGTTACACAAACACTGAAATTCTTACTGGATAGGACCCCAATCCATTTCCCAATAATGTGCAATAAATGTGTAAACCCAAGTTTAAAAAAAAAAATCCAAAAAAGCCCACACCTAGTTCCTAACTGTGTGTTAGTGCAAAGGTTGCAGCATTTAAACTTTGTGTTGTCATCTTACAAGTCATTTTGTGTCCATGCCACACTTTCCTAGCCAGACATTCTTTTTCACAATTTCCTTCTCTCTCCTTCTGTCCTGTGGGGCTTCAATAGAAAGCCTCAACAAGGACAGCTCATCCCAGTGCCCAGGAGCTTTACATAAGCAATGCCCATTAGCGTTAATGGAAGATGCTTGCATAAGTCTCTCAGGCGAAGATAGGAGAATAGCCCCAAGGGTATTTATACACATGCATCAGTGCCAGAGTTCTTATCAGAGAAATGCATTTGCACTTCCTTGTCTCCTGCTTCTTGGCTGCCCAGAAGAGGTTTCTCACATACATGGCCATTCAAGAAGAACCAAAGGCCATTGTAACACATCTAGCAGAGTCAATTTGACAACTGTACAATCCAGAACAGTTTTCTCCTAATTTAGCACAGTAGATTATTTCTTTTACTATGTAAAGTACGTGATAGTGGCCAAAGTCCACTTCATATGGCTGGTCCATTGGTTCCTTTGCAAATGTGCCACATCTTTACTTGACTAAAAGCTTATGCTCATTGCAGCACACATTAGTTGACTCCATGAGTAATCCATGAATTAAGCCCATATAGATGCAATGTCAGGGTTACCCAGTGTGGTATAGTGGACAGAGTGATGGCCTAGAACTCTGGAGACCAGAGTTCAAATCCCTACTTGGTCATGGACATTCACTGGGTAAGTGGAACTGGTAAAACTACTCCTTACATATCTTACTTACCTTGAAAACCCTATTAAATTGGTTCTGACTTTACGGCACATAACTCACTAAACGCAATGTTAAGACAGCAGTCTTTTAATGTTCTTCAACTCCGCATGAACAATGATGAAACTTGAACGCAGATTGCCACTAGAAATGGGCACAAACTGCCGGTTCAGCGGTTCGTGTCAGTTCATTTTTTGACCAAACGGGTGTTTGGCACTTCCCAGCCCCACCTCCTCCAGTGGGCACCCACTCAGATGCAGCACCCTGGCTTCCCTCCCCCACCTCTGAGTGGGCACTCACTGCAGGAGGCAAGGTTGGGAAGCGTCAAACACTTGTCTGGCCAAAATACAAACCGGCATGAACCACCGAATTGACAGTTCATGCCCATATCTAATTTGCCACCATACCATCCTGAGCATACATACATATAAGCTTTATTGTTTCTGGCCATAGACCTTTACAATGCCATCCTGAGCATACCCTAATCAAATTTTGAAAGCTGTTCAAGGTTGGGTCCAGTTAGTATTTGAATGGGAGACCACCAAGGAACACATGGATCTCCAGATAGGTCAAGGAAAGGTTGCTGCCTGAAATCTCAGAGACAGGCTGCCAGACAATTCTGAGCTTGATGAACCAGCCAGTCTGGCTCAGTGTAAGGCATTTTCCTGTGTTTCTCAGTTTCTTTCTCTCTTTTTTCAGGCTATATTTTATTTATAATTTTATTTTGCTTTTGCAAAAAGAAAAGAAAAGAACATGCAAAAATGGAACAGTCAAAAATAAGTAACATTCCTGGACAATATAAAATGATGAAAAAAAAGGAGCCAAGTACATTTATGAGATTTTCTCTTATTCTCTCAAGATGTAAAACATCCATATAGAATATATTACTAACGATGAATCACTGCTTAATAACCAGAACATTTTTTTCCTTTTGCAGACCTCATATTTAAATGTTTAACTAGCAGACCAAGCGGTCTTTTCAAAGCTTTATACAGAAGACATTTCAGTACAGAACATGAGATTCTGCATAAAATTCACATGAATATCTGTCCTGAAAAGAAATTCTGTTTTAAAATTATAGCACCCTTCATCTGCGTAAAATGTAAGCAATTAACGCTTCCCTTTGTTTAAAATTTTAAAACAGTTGTTAACTAATGTATCAGTAAAGGAATACTTGAATCATTACAGAAAGAAGTAGTACGAGGCAAAGGAAATGTTGAGACAGGACAGTAACTAATAATTTTATTTATTTATTTATTTATTTATTTATTTATTTATTTATTTATTTATTTATTTATTTATTTAACTTATATGCTGCCCACACCAGCTTACAACAATTTGAATTCAATAAAAAGATAAAAACAATTAAAATACAATTAAAAATACAATGCTCTAAAAATTGCCATCAGGAGCCACAGTTGATATTATTTCAATTAAAAACCTTCTGGAACAGGAAGGTTTTGACCTGGCGCCAAAACGTCATCAACGTCGGTGCCAGATGAATCTCCCTCGGGAGGGCGTTCCATATTCTGGGGGCAGCTGCCAAAAAGGCCCTTTGTCTTACCTCCTTGAGGGATGGCTCTTTCAGAAGGGCCCCCTGGCTAGATCTTAACTGCCGGGTAGGTTCATATGGAAGGAGGCGGTCCTTCAGGCATCCAGGGCCCAAGCCGTTTAGGGCTTTATACGTCAAAACAAGCAAAACAATCTCTCCCTACATGATCCTGTACCAACAGAAGCAGCTAAAACATCACATCAGAGGCTTTGTGTTCTGGGTCCACAAGAGGCATAAATTCAACAGGTGATGCTTTTCTGTGACAAGGCTATTCAGTGAGAGCCAAAGCAACATGTTGAATTTCTGCCAGTTAATAGCACATCAGTTCTGACAGGAAAAAGTAACATTTCGCTTGCACACATTCTGCTGGCCCTAACATTATTATTATTTCAGCCCTAGGTAAAGATAGTGCTCTGTTCCCGGACATTTAATGGAAGGGGATTAGTGAATTCTTTAAACTCGTCTTAGATCAGCTGATTATCCCTATGATTTGTTCTGGAGTGAGGTGTATGTATATATAACATTGAGGGGTATTTTTATAAAAAGAAAAAGGCATCTAAAAATATAATAGATAAATGAATACATTCAAATGCAAGAATCAGAGTCTTTTATTGCACTCAGAAAAGGACTGATGGCAGCTGTTTCAAAGAAAGCCAAATTGCTCCATCTGTATTTTGCTACAGTTTCTACAAACAGAATCCTTCAACTGTTGGAATGAATTAAATCCACTGGGGGGTTATTACATTCATGCAGATTCTGAAGGAGCCGTCCACTGAAATCTCGAAACCACCAACCTTTATAGCAGAGAAACAGGTATGATCTTGGAAGGCAAGAAAACAGAGATTAAAAGGTAGGAGGGCAAGCTCCACTGAGTTATCAACATGGCTTTTTATCAGTTCAGGCTGGTTTGGAGAGTCTTGGGCAGACTGCTTCAAGGGGCCCCTAGAAGTTGCAGTAGCTGCCCCAGCTTATTAGTTCATGGGTAGACATGGTGTGGAATCTGATGAGGGAGGCCATAGTTCAGTGGTAGAACATGTACTTTATATGCAGAAGACCCTATTATCTTATCAAGAGAAATATGCACAATTTAAGGAGTGGAAACAAATTGAAATATATAGAATTACTGACTTATTCGATTCAGGGGAACCAATCACTATTAGGCAAATAGAAGAGAAAACAAAGCAAATAAAAACCAATTGGCTACAAATAAAACAAATAAGAAGTTTCACTATTCACTTACAACAAAAACCAGGCTCTCTAAGAACATTAACTGAATTTGAACAATATTGTATCCAAAAAGATAAAAATAAAAAGAGAGGACTAACCTCACTAATATATAAAAGTATTATTGAGAAAGAATATGGAAAAGGCGGAGGACCTAAAACAGTGTGGGAAACAAATTTAAATATTAATGTACCCGAGGAAATCTGGACAGGAATATGGAATAAATACCCATATAAATCTATATCAGCAAATGTGAAAGAAATGGTTCTGAAGGTAGTGCATCGGTGGCATTTATATCCTACAAAGTTACATAGAATTAATAAAGATATATCGGATAAATGCTGGAGGAACTGTGGACAAAAAGGAACTTTGGAACATATGTGGATTTCTTGCCCCAAAATAGAAGCATTCTGGCACGAGGTAATTAGATGGATAGAGACGCTGACCAATCAAAAAATAGATATGAATGAAACATTATTGTTATTTTCATTATTTACAGGGGGAAATGAGAAACTTGAAAATAAAGAATTAGTTGCAAATCTTATAGGCACCGCAAGATCTGAGATCGCTAGAAATTGGAAAAACGCTCAAGATCTCTCATTACAAGCATTTACGAATAAGATATGGCATACAATGTTGATGGAAAAAATGACTAATAAAGTTAGACTATATAGAGGAGAAATAAGGCACAGTCAATTCACTGAAAACTGGAAGCCTTTATTAAAATATGCCAATAAAATAAATCTCGAGACACGTGGTTTGGAAAACAATTTGGAGCATTTAGATTGTTGGTCAATATTTCTTTAAGATGAGACGGGGAATGGTGTAAATGTGATTTTGAGAAATGTGGGGAATAGCAATTGGTCAACAGTTAAATTGTATAACAAGTAAGATGACAGTTTACTATGTTAAGCTTTGTATTTATTACTTGTAACATGATAGATTGTCTTTTCTTTAGAAATAAAAAAAAGTAAAACAAAAAAAATATGCAGAAGACCCTATTATCTCCTCAGCATCTCCAGGTAGGGATGGGAAATAATCTTATCCGAAACCCAGTAGAGATGCAGCCAATCAGTGTCAACAGTGCTGGGCTAGATGAACCAATGGTCCAACTCACTATGAGGCAACTTCCTCTGGAGCCACTTGTATGTCATGTTATATACTGCATGTTATGGCTGCAGCTGTGCTTCAACACCTGGTATGCTAGTAACAGATTTGTCAGCACAGGGCAGTTTCTGTCATCTTTGATAACTGCTTAAGTAACATGTAGGAATGTATTTCACAGAGTATAACTAGAATTCATCATGGGTTTTCCCACTTTTTCCCCTCCCTCACAAAAAGCTCAGCAAATGAAAACAAGACAAAAAAGAGATATATACTGATTTGCAACCAAAACAAAAACAAAAAACACCCTCTCATGCCAACACAAGATTCAGGACAGATATCAAAATTCAAGGGAGGTAGTATCCAAAGGTATTAATGATGTTCAGCCTCTTCCAGTAGAAGTATTTAGTACACTTGTCAAATTTATGAATGATATGCAATTAGAAAACCTGAAAACATAACGGAGGGTAGAGTAGAAATAAAAATGAACTCCATAAACTAGTGAGCTTGCATGATTAAAACTAAATGAAATTTGGCAAAGATAAATATAAAATACCTGGCTAGACAATAATACTGTCACAAACAATTGAAGTATTATAATGGATAGCTAAGAGCAAAACAACAGTGGAATCTGTTCGGCAGTGATTTGGAACAGGGCATTTAGTATAGTGCATCTCCTAGGTGGAAAACTGTCCAATATTTCTAATTGTACACGCATGTCGAAAACCTCTCTGTAATTCATCCTTCCCATCTATTTTATGCATAGCATGTTTCCTCTTTTTTATATATAGTATGTTTTATTATTGCTGTATACCATCTTGAAATCTTTGGACATAAATGGTTTAGTAATACAGATAAACAAATACAATTTAAAATGCCAGATGCAAGCTTTTAAAATTCAGTTAGATAAATAAAGAAATGGTTGAATTTTTGCATTCTTTATCCAAGACCTACAACCACAAAAAGGCTTTCATATTAGATTACACTTTCATTCCTGTATCCAGAACATGTGGCCGTTCCAATGGTAGACTGCAACTCCCTTCATCGTTCATCACTGGCTATTCTGGCAGCTGCTAATGGGCACTGAGGAATCACACAGTCCTCACCCCTGCTTGATTTAAATAGAGGGAGGCTAGGAATAGAACAGTTTGTTCTGGTGTCAAATTTGCAGGATTATTGTTAGGAAGCAACAACTAAAACCAAAGAAAGCAGAAGTAGGAATAGACCAGCTCCACCTTGTCGGTTTGAATCAAACAGGAAACATCGCTGTCTTCTCTCCAAAGCATGGAAGGGGAAAGTTGTTGAGCTAAACCTTGGATAAAGTTCGCATGCCACTATCGGTGACGCATGAAAAGTTTTTCCACTCCCAGTCATTATCCAGGCTATGGCAACAGCTCCAAAATTCATTTCACCCTTTAATTTGATTTCATGGAACCAAGTAAAGAGAGGTAGGGCCTGCAGAGAAGACCCAGGGTGACAAGGGAGATGACATCTGACATTCTCCCTGAGAAGGCAGCAATGTTCTTGATCAGTGAGGGGTGGGATAAGTGGTTGCCATGGCAATATATTCCCAAACACACACATACACATGCAGATACAGGGACACACAGGACAGGAAAGAATCCAGTGGCCTGTAAGGGTGTCAAATTTCAGCAAAAACTACAAGTGACTTCCATTTCATCAGGAAGGAAGGAAGGAAGGAAGGAAGGAAGGAAGGAAGGAAGGAAAATGCTGGCTTTTAAGTGGGTCACATTTTCTTAGCAGAACAGAAGCTATTACTGTAGTCTGGCTCAGAATGGCTTAACCACCTGAGAAGAATTTAGCTAAGAGGTGACTCCCATTCCAGAATTGGTGCTAAATTCTGTTCTTCATATTGAGAGAAATAATGAAGCCCAGTGGATGGCAGCAAAGGGCGGGGAAGGGGCAAAGGATTTGGAACAGTTCCATTCAACTGCGGCATTAGAACAGCAATTTGAAACAATGACGTTTCCCCCAAGGCAGGCACAGCTGTACACACACTGAACACATTTACACAGTGGAAAGGAGAAGGGGAAGGGGAAGAGAAAGAGAGGATGAGAAAGCTTCTAATTTTCCAAAACCAGTGTGGGATTCAGAAGGCAGGAAAAGATATCATAACACATGGTGCAATTAATGCAAAGCAAGGAGATCTATGAAGGCATATTGGAAGTCTTTGCACCTATTATTTATTGTGATTCATTATCCAAAACACAAACAATAACACATTGTCATTATGATGATTCATATAATGGAATGATTATCTCCACATAGTCACAGCATACAATATGTTCTGTTTGAATTTCTGGGGATAATAGATGCAAAGAGTTCTCAATATACCCTTGTATAAGATGTTTCGTACAAAACAAAATAATGGAAGGCATGCCAGACAGGGGTTAAGCACATTTAAAGTCCACTGGTTTTAGTAGCAGAAAGTTAAGGAACAAAATCAATGTGCCTAAAATGCATTTAACTTTGGACTCATTATGGTAACTGTCAGATTTCAGATTCCTGATTACTCTGTGTACAAATACAAAAGTGGACAGCAAAGAAACATGACAGGGGAAAATGTATTCATTTGAAATGTATTGCTGCAGGAAAGTTTTACAGACACCACAGACAACAAAAAATACGAATAAATAGGTTCTAGATCAAATCAAGCCTGAATTCCAGGGACTGGGACTCTAGTCACGGGACTCGCTGTCAAGTCAGATTTAAGTTGCACCGGTGACATGAATTGCACTCGACTCTTTTTTTTTTCCAATGACTCGAACTCGACTCGGAATGCACCCACTCCCTCCCTTTTCTCTGGGGAAGAGAGCTTGTTTTTAATAGGGATTTGGATCTGGGGCTTGGGACTCGGGACTTGGTACCCGGGACTTGGTACCAAAGACTCAAACTCAGACTTGGGACTTGGACCCAAAGACTTGCCAATATCTCTGCTGAATTCCCAGTACAAGCAAATAGACTAAAAGAAGCTATGGTACTTTGGGCATATGAGAAGACAAGAACTCACTGGAAAAGACAAGAACATTAGGAAAAACTGAAGAAGCAGGAAAAGAGATGAATTAATTTAATAAAGGAGACAACAGCCCTTAGTTTGCAAGGCCGGAGCAGGGCTCTTAATGACAGGAGGTTTACCAGTCATTAATTCATAAGAGTGCCATGCATGAGTCAGTAGCAACTGATGGCATATTATATACTGTATACATACAGGAGTGAGAATCTGACTACTTGAATTTTTAAAAATAACTATAGTGCAATCCCATTGTTGATTTACAATAAATAGTTATGCTGGAGATTATAAATGTACATCTGTAGTCACAGTCTCCAGTTCAGAAGCTTTCTGTTATTTAGTTAACACTCAAACACAAACTCTAGAAGAGAAGCTCCAGCAGGGATACAGATTTCTTAAACAGTCTTTAAATTCTTATACAAGATGTGTCCAAACTTCCCTTTTAAAAGCCCATTCTTTTGACTGTAAGAAGGCTGCTTGGATGTGACTCCCAATAAATCCCATATTCCAGGGGGTGGCAATTTGCGCTCCATCTGGAAGAGCCTATAATTATAACTTTGTAATTAGGAGAAGAGGAATTCATTACTCATACCTACCGATGTATAAATAATTATTTCCAAGTTCTGGCACATCAGTCACACAGTATAAATACAGAAAACTAGAACTTCAGTCACATCATAAGAAATGAAAAGTATGGATTATTTCAGTGAATCATTCATTTAGGGTAACATAAAAGGGAAAAAGGAATGTAAGGAGGAGGAGAGCTTTTTAGCCAAAAGATCTGGGAGACTGGTTTAGATGCAGCACAAGATTGCTGTTTAGGACTGCTGCATCCAAGGTTGAAATTATCTCTTATGACATCAGCTTCCCGAAGGAGAGGAGGAAGAGGAAAAAGCTTTGACAGATCTGAAATAGTGAGACAGTTTTTGATACCCACAACTGGAGGCAGCTCTTGAGAAGTGTTCTTGAAGAGGATCACTCTGACCAGGTTTGGGAATTCATTGGTGGAGTGATTTTGCTGCACAGCTTTCTAAGTGTTCCGCCTTCTGTTGCATTTAACTGAGCGCTTTTGGTCTTAGCTATCATATGGCAATGAGCCTCACACATTAATAATGCATAGGGGCCAGTTTTAAATATATTGCCTGTTACAGGCATTAAGATTCTCTTGTGCCTCTATTATTAGAATGGGAAAGAAGGCATAGATAATTTAGTTCCGTTCATTATTTTTAATATGTCTGCTATGGCCCTTATTCTTTGGCTCCATAAATCCAATACATTCTGGCCCTATCTTGGGGACTTTCTATGCTGAGAACACAGGTCTCATTCCCTGTCTCTGGACATTTCCACATTTAGCTGTATTATTATTATTATTATTATTATTATTATTATTATTATTATTATTATTATTATTATTATTATTATTATTATTATTAATAATAATAATAATAATAATAATAATAATAATAATAATAATAATAATAATAATAATAATAATAATAATAATAATAATAATAATAATAATAATAAAACACCAGGCACAGTCAAAATGATAAAAACATTGACTGGTATTATATAACAGATACAAGTTTTAACCAAAAACCTAAGTATCTGTTATATATCGGCACAGTATGTATGCTGTTCCTAATATTGCCGGGTTTTGTAGCTCTGATGCTGTGATTTCTGAGATCTGCAACAGCTTATAGTACTGTGAGAAATTTCTTGATATTGTTCCCAAAGCCCCAATGACTACAGCTGTGTGGCAATGGGTCAAATGCCTTTTTATTGTCTATCCAGGCCATGTTAAGGTTTGTTTTTCATCTTTTTGCATTCTTCAGTATCATTTTATCAATAAGCAGCTGATTATTTGTGCCTCTTGACTTTTTAAAGTTCCCTTTCTGTTCGTTGGGTACAGGGAGTTTTCAGTTAAGTAATTATATATTAATCTTGTGAGTGCTCCTATGAGGAGCTTGAACATTGTTGGAAGGCATGTAATTGATAATTACTGGGTTCATTGCCCTTTTGATTATCTTTTATTATCAGAAATGTGTGGCCTGTTGTCATCCAGTCTTCAGTTGTAGAATTTTGAAGTAAGTGGTTAAATTGCACTGCTATACGTTGATGGAGACTTGTTAGATGCTTTAAACAAAATCCGTGCAGCCCATCTGGATTAGGTGTACTCCAATTTTTCACAGCCTTTACTTGCCTCTTAATCATTTCAGTTGTTATTACAATATCATTCATTTGTTTTCCTTCGTTTCTTTACAAATGTCTTTAATCTCTGAAGTGTTTTTGTTATGTTCGGTTGGGCTTTTCCACATTTCTTTCCAAAATTTTAGCATATCATCTTTATATGGGTCTAATTTCCTTTGCTCCGCATTTTCTCCTAGTGATATATAGAATAATCATTGGTTATTTTGAAATTGCGTGTTTTCTCTATACTGTTTCAACCGTTCATCATATCTTTCAAATTTCTTTGCTGTAGCTGTTACCCGCTGTTTTAATTCTTCCATCGTTTCAACAATTGTTTTCCTTTCTAGGTCATATATTTTGCATAGTCTGACTTTTACTTTTTCATTTTAAAGTTTTGAATCTTTCAAATGTTTTAAGTTGCAAATGTCTGCATGTAATTTGTTTATTTTTCTTTCCAGCCGAATGTTCCATTTTGGAGTGCCATTATTATTATTATTATTATTATTATTATTATTATTATTATTATTATTATTATTATTATTATTATTATTATTATTATTATTATTATTATTATTATGGAAATTGATCATATAAAAAACAAACAATACATTAAGTACAATTTACAGAATAACATTGTCATAAGATTTGTTAGAGTCTTTTTAAATGGAAGTTACCAATACTGACTTTGCGCCAGTAAGCATCTCTCCAAAAATATATTTGAGAGACTTTGAAAATTTATTTTTGTGGGCAGTGAAGTGGTGAATTCTGGGACTCAGTTATAGCCCAAGAAATCAGCTTTTCTAAATTATGCTGTGGAGGTGTTTTTGTTATTAATCTTTGCAGGTAATTATAGAATCAAACATTTGGATGTGACCTTGGAGGTCATTAGTCTAATCTTCTTCTCAATGCAGGATCTACATTGCACAATGTTCTCCCACATTCTCTTACAGATGACCCATTCAGCCTCTGCTTATATACCTCCAGTGAAGGAGACTCCACCATCTTCTAAGCCAGTTTGCTCTAGTGATCCTTAACCCTTACTTGGTGAGGATACCATGGGAATTTTCATCAATCTCGATTCTGTCGTCATTATTTGTTTATTTATTGATACAAACTATGCTGACAGAAAGCGCACAGGAAAAAAATAATTCATTTGAAATATAGTGCTGGAGAAGCCAGAAAGATGGATACTACATCAAATCAAGCCTAAACGTTTTATGGAAGCAAAAATGACTATACGAGGCGGCCATACTCTGGGCACATCATGAAGTCAAGACTTTCTGGAAAAGACGATAATGCTAGTAAAAGTTGGAAGAAATAGGTGAAGAGAAAGATTGAGTATAACATAGATTGACTCCATAAAGGAGCTCTGAGTTTATAAGAGCTGAGCAGGGCTGTGTAGGGCCAGACATTTTGGAGGTCACTTATTCACAAGGTCACCTTAAGTCAAAGGTAACTTGGCAGTACATAATAACAACAAAATATACACAAAATGTACACGAAGCTAAGGTGACTGTTCCTTAATTCATGGAAATTGAACAATTTAAAGTCTTGTACTGGTTGTTTGCCCTCTTTCTTAACAAACAATCAGAATTAGAGATGGAGGTATTCGTATTCATATATGAATATGAAGACCCCCGCACAGGTGGACATAACAAGGGTCCGCCTTCCAATCGCTCCGGAGCTTGAGGTCGGCTATCCACTGGTCAGCCTAGCAGGAGTGGCTAGCCGACCGCGCGCTCCGGAGCAATTGGAAGGGAGAGCGGAGCCGGCAGTGGCAGTGGACATGTAAGTGGACGGTCCAGCCCCAGGAGACTGGACCCTCGTTACAGCCACCTGTGTGGGGGTATTTGTATACACAATGTCTCTAATCACAATGTTTGTGTGTGTTCTTTGCACCTCAAGCAGAAAGCAGGTTTGCACATATTTTTGCTGCTCTATGGATGGAAACCCTAGCTCGTTGTCCTGCTCTGGGTTGATGAGGAGGAATTTCATGCAGCTTTCAAAATCCCTGTTGAAATGTATCATGTCTAAACTGCTGAGTTGGAATTTAGCAAGTATTGTTCACACTCCTATATTTTCTGTTGTGAAAAAACTCTCACCATTAGGATACTTACCAAAATGTCACTTCCACCTCCTTAGAGGAAAGGTGTAATTCAAATACATCTAAATTAAGGCTGTGACTACATTGACAAATAATTCAGGATTTGCTCCACAATTAGCATGGGTGAATTTGAAGTACCTTTCAATGATCACACAACACAAAGTCCAATGTGAATCATCCCAGCCCTTTTTGCTTATGATTCAAAGTTTTCCCCCCTGCTGTAGGGGGGTTTCTACTTTTCTAGAGCTGAAACAATTATAATGGCATTTTCCCTGTGTGATTGTTTGTTTCATTCTACAAAAGGACAGGGGACATGACTCTGGGTGGTGATATGGTGATGTGCTAAGCTGGGGTGTGATGTTCTGGGACAATGAGAAAACTGACCCCCTAGTCATCCTGAAGTATTTTTTTATAAAGAATTAAACAGACTACTAAATTTAATTGTAGATCACCTTATCACTGCATTGATACATCAGTTTAACACTAGATCACCTCTGCACAGACCAGAGAGAGAGAGAGAGAGAGAGAGCCAGGGATCACCAAGTGGGTAGTACCAAAGGAAGGGGGGGTCATGGACTGTGAGCACATTTCAAATTGCATCAGAGACTGCAAATCAAGCCACAGCAAAGCTGATTTGGTTTGCCAGTGTAGTTATACCCTAAGTCACCCCTGATGACAACGAGCTGAAAGATAAGGACTGTTTTCCCGAAAGAGTGGGAAAAGGAATGTCTAAATGTTATAGTGCATTACAAGAAAAGTCTACTTATTAACTTATAGAAATTGTGGCAGAAATTGGCAAAAATGGTTCACTCAATATGCTTGATTTCTATTTGTAGACATATCTGAGAACCCCAGTCCGTACTCTGAAGTCCTGTGCCAGGAAGGATGTATCGCACACTATTTCTGAACATTTAATTTAGTTTTCAGCTTGCTGGATAGCTCAGTGAGTCAAATTACTAAAGTCAGGCTTTACAAGTTCAATTCCCTGCTGTGCCTCCCAGGGGTACAAGCCAGCTTGTGTCTAACGTTAGGTGTGCTTCACTGTCCCAGAGCACCCCAAAAAGGAATGGTAAATCACTCCTGAGTACTCTATACCTTTTTTTAAAAACTGCAAAGGGTCACCATAAGTCATAATCAACTTGATTGCAATTGTCGTTGTTGTTACTACTATTAATTTAATGTTCAGTGTGGTACCGATATGTGGTACAGCCACAGTAGACATTTATCAAAACATTCTAGATGATGTCTTGTGTGGTCTATTTGTTACAGTGGATGTAACCACAGTCAACATTCAAACACATACTATGAAAAAGCCTTTGAATAAGGTGACTGAGTGTTCAAGAACAGGGTGAGAGATGTAAATTGTATCAGTAACCTATGGGGGACTAGATAAGCGTTGAATGAAAATTTGTCTAAAATAGGTTGCCATATTCCAGTTCTTCAAATCTGGCAAGGTAAATTGCATATTACACAAGTTTGACCATCCAATTTGCATATTATAAAATTTAAGTAATATTCTAATCAATGCAGATTTTATATTACACAAAATAAAGGCATTTGTTGAAATACAAGGCCCAGTGTCCTGTTGCAGAGCTGCACAGGCACAGCAGGAATGATATCAGAAGCAGCAGATTGCTGCTACAGTCATGTGAAAGTGTCACTAATTTTGGCTTTATTTTTATTAAACAAATTATGACATGGTGTAATATGTCATGTGTTGTTGTTCATCTGAGGTCGTATTTATCTAATTTTCAGATCTTCTAAGGACCAGATGATTTTTATTATGTCCTGATACATAAAACCATAGAATTCAAAGAGGGTGTACTTCCTTTTTCACATGACTGTAATTAAAGAGTCCCTGCTTTGATTTGGGGTGCACAGAACGTACATGCAATCAGAGAAGGTTACATGTATCCCCAAATCAAAGGAGGGACTCTTTAATTACTGGCAGTCTGCTGTTGTTATTTCCCATTATGTCATTTCTGCTAAACAAATATGTTTTAGCCTTGGCATCATTTATATAGCCACCCCTACTCTGAGGGAACTATCATAGAGTGTTAGATTTGGAAGGATATGCAAGTTCAAATCCCTGCTAAGTCACAAAGCTTATTTTGAATCTTTGGGCCACTCAGCCAAGCCTACTTTAAAGGGTTGTTTTCAGATTAAATGGGGAGAGAGGAACCATGTAAAGGAGGCATGTGCATCGCTGGTGCATAGAAATAAATAATGATATTTTGCTATGCACATTGGACTTCTGGCAGTATTCTCACGAGATGGTTGTTATTTTCCCCCGTCAGTCTTTATTGATGGCAAAAAAACAAAAATAAACCCACCTCCTACAGATCCATGACAATACCACAGGAACCCACCATGAATGACACACTGTAACCTGTTTTGCAGAGGACAAGATGCAGAAATAATGGGGCAAAGACAAGCTATAATTTCCTTCAGAGATAAAGATTAAATATATTATAACCAGAAAACAATCCTATATTAATGCTGTTATGTTTCACTTTTCCACACACAGATACTCACACATACACACCAAAGCAAGTGCTAATCCAGCATGCAGCCTGCTTCCTAAACACCTACCTCATTAGCTGTGGTATTGTTTCACTGCTATGCTACACTGGAAATGAGATTCACAGATACAATTTCAATAAATAAACAACATTATCCAGAATCCCTCAGCCAGAACAGTCACTGATCATGTTGCCTGGAAGATCCTGAGTCCGTTGTAGCCCGGGAAAGTAGCAATCTGTGCTTCATAATGAGTACAGGTACATCAGTTTCCTATGCATGTTTACCAAAGGGCAAGACTCATTTAATTCAGTAGGACATAGAACTGAATAAGCAGTTGATAAGCAGAATGAGCCACACCAAGAGAAATATATATAGAATTGAACCCTTTTCACTGTCTGAAACCTCTTTACAGAAATATAAGTCTCACAGCAGCCATAAACTCGGTAAGAAAGACAGAATCTTTTCATAACTGGTCGGAATTGGTCGGGGCGAAGGGCCTCCCCCTAACATCTCCCCTGACCAATTTGCAGCATTTTTTAAAACTAAAGTGGAGGCCATCCACCGGGAGCTTTCTCCTTTTTTGGTTACAGTGGATCGAGCAGAGATGTCCAGCGCTCCGCCTTGCCCGGTGAGTTTTGACCACTTTCAACCTGTGACGCCTGACATTGTGGACAAGGCGCTAGTTCGCTGTCGGGCCACCACCTCCTCCCTTGACCCTTGCCCGGCCTGGCTAATCAAAGCAGCCAGGCCTATAACAACCGAATGGGCTACAGCGATAATTAATGGGTCTCTCCAGGAGGGCAGGTTTCCCCCTGCCCTCAAGGAGACACTCATTAGGCCCATTCGAAAGAAACTTAATTTGGCGACGGACGATATTGGCAATTATAGGCCCGTCGCCAATGTTTCTTTCATGAGTAAAGTGGTCGAGAGGGTGGTGGCCGATCAGCTTCAGGCGCACTTGGATGAAACAAATGCCCTGGATCCGTTCCAGTCGGGCTTCAGGCCGCGCCATGGTACAGAAACGGCATTGGTCGCCCTGTTAGATGACTTCTTGAGGGAGGCCGACAGGGGAAAAACTTCTCTGTTGGTCCTCCTCGATATCTCAGCCGCCTTTGATACCGTCGACCACGGTATCCTCCTGAGGAGGGTCTCCGAGTTGGGAATCGGTGGTCAGGCGTTGGCCTGGCTCCGGTCCTTCCTGGGGGACCGTCCTCAGAGAGTTCAGCTTGGGGAGCATGAGTCGGCCCCGTGGAGCCTCAATTGTGGGGTTCCGCAGGGTTCGGCCAT
Source organism: Intellagama lesueurii (assembly GCA_037013535.1). NCBI lineage: Eukaryota > Metazoa > Chordata > Lepidosauria > Squamata > Agamidae > Intellagama > Intellagama lesueurii. The sequence goes on along the minus strand of JBAJHW010000003.1, from coordinate 46,779,741 downwards.
CTCTCCAATGCTGTTTAACATCTATATGAGGCCGCTGGGCGAGGTTATCAGGGGGTGTGGAGCATCGTGCCATCAATATGCCGATGACACACAGCTCTACATCTCCTTTTTGCCAACTACAGTGGATGCCGTTCTGTCCCTGCAGCGCTGCCTGGGGTCTGTATTGCAATGGATGCAGGAAAATGGGCTGAGGCTGAACCCGGACAAGACGGAGGTCCTGAGGGTCGGGGGGCCTACCATCAATGGTTTGGGAAACTCCCTCTCTTTTGGGGGGGTGACTCTCACCGCGAAGAGTGAGGTGCGCAGCTTGGGGGTCTATCTGGACCAGGCACTCGCCATGGAATCCCAGGTAGCGTCAGTGGTCCGCACCACTTATTTCCATCTCTGGCGGATAGCCCAGCTGCGTCCCTATCTATATGTTGGGTCGCTCACCACTTTGGTCCATGCGCTCGTAATCTCGAGATTAGACTACAGTAATGCTCTCTACGTGGGGCTGCCTTTGAAATCTATGCGGAAACTCCAGATGGTGCAGAATGCGGCAGCCAGACTTCTCAGTGGGGTAAGGAAACATCAACATATTACTCCCACTCTGGCCGCCTTGCATTGGCTGCCCGTTCGGTTCCGCGTAGATTTCAAAGTTTTAATGCTTACGTATAAAGCCCTAAACGGTTTAGGGCCTCGCTACCTGACGGAACGCCTTCTCCCACCTAGATCTACCCGTATCACCCGATCTAGCCAGGAGGTGAGGCTGAGGAGCCTAACGTCGAGGGAGGCCCGGAAGGAAAAAACAAGAAACCGGGCCTTCTCGGCAGTGGCTCCTCGTCTTTGGAACAGCCTCCCTCCTGAGATTCGCATGGCCCCGTCGCTGGGCATCTTTAAATGCCAACTGAAAACCTGGCTGTTTAAGCAAGCCTTCCCTCCACCCACCGTCTGAACTTTTGTTATTTTGTGTTTTCTCCCATTTTGGATCATTGTTTATTTAGTAATATATTGTTATGATTTTAAATTGTTAAATTGTTAGATGATATGTTGTTACCCGCCCAGAGTAGTCTATATGACTAGATGGGCGGGCTATAAATGTAATAAATAAATAAAATAAATAAATAATTTATATCTCCCCTCCCTTTTTTTGCAGACCATACCTTTCCCTGGGTTAACACCTAGCTACACTCTCACCTAAGCCCCCAGAAGCCTGTGGGAAATAAACTGAAACGTAATGCTTTTGGAAGGCATCGTAGACTCAGAGACTTAAAGAACTGTAGGGCTGGAAGATATGCCAGGGTTGACCGAGTTCAGCTCCCTACCAAAACAGGAAATATACTAAGATGCATAACGTCAGAATCTTGAACAGATACCTCTTTCTCTTTGTAACACTACAGCCTCCAATACTTTCTTAGCCAGCGTTCATTGCTACAGATTAACTGATTTCCTCGCAAACAGTGCCAGCACTTCTGCCGACAAATTGCTGTGAACAGATTTCAGCTGGGTGCTAAAGGACAACATATTATCAGCATTGCAACATTTACCATGAAACTGTGAATAAGTGGGCTTCACTCATCAGCTAATACCACTGAAAGTCTTGTTCCTTATAAACGGCAGAGTGAAGCACTGAGCTCACATTTGCTTTTTATCTCCAGATTTATAAGAGTGACTCCTGGAAGCCTGTGGAAGTGGCAATTCACCTTTTGAAAAAGGATACAGGGCATCTGCGCTATTTTTTTGCACCCTAACATATCCATTTTTCAAGGTTCAACTGCAGTCCTGCTTGGGCATTTCCTTCTTTCACTTTCTCTAAAAGTCATTTCAAGTCATTGCTGTTTTCTGCCAGTAAGAGGGTGTCATCTGCATATCTTAAATTATTGGTATTTCTTCTGCCAATATTCACTCCTCCTTCATCTGAATCTATTCTGGCTTTCCATATGCAAGTCTACTCAGAAGTAAACTTTACTAGGTTATGTAGGACTTACTCCCATGTAAGTGAACATATGATTGCAGCCTCAACCATGTGCAGCAAAACTTTCTTTAGCTGCTCACTTTAGAAACCCAGGGAAAGAAAATACTGTGGTTTTTCAGTGCATGATTATGAAGAGAGCCAGATGTAGACAGATCAAAATAAATTTTCTTGGTGCACCCTGCCCCCATAGTCATTCTTTTCAGTAAAGTCTATTTCTCTGCCAGATTTTAATGCATTTCCAGCTGGTTTGGCAAGGGATTTGCTCTGAAGAAAATTGAGGATTTTGTTAATAAGGCAAAACATATTCATTTCACTTTCCTCTTACTCATTCAGAAAAATGGTTGATTTATATTACTTCAAGCTTTCAAGTAAATTTGACATCTACACAGAGAACTGGCTAGGAAAATTGCTGCCTGGGAGATGCAAGTTACAAATAGCTAGATGATACAATGATGGAGAAGGCAAATCTTTGTACCACTTCAAAATGTAGCTTTCTTTAATATCAGCTAGGTGTTCATAAGAGTTATACATGCACCATGCAGGTTGGTAGCTGAACTGCTCTTTTGTAAAAAGTCTGCCATCTCATCATTACAGGTTTATATACGCTTCCACCCACTGTCTTCACAATTGTATTATCCTTCCCATCATACAATATGGGGTAACATCTTGAGGTTAAAAGAGATGTTACAGTAATCATATAAGGATATCTACCATAAGAAGTTAAAATTGATTATCAAAGTGAGGTTTCTCAGCTTCCAAAGTTGCAAATCAGCTTTTGTTAATCTTGAAGTGGTCTTTTCCATGCATAAGGTACAGATAATTCCCACCTTCTCCCCTCTGCATTGACAGCTATCCAGGTAGAGCATGTGTGTATTTTCTCAATCACCATTGCATGAAGAAAGTGATCTGAGTCACTGCAGAGAGGGGCACAGACGAACAGAAAGCCTGGAATGTATTCTTCTTCCTGTCTTTTCTAGATCTCCATGTAGATTGGCATTCTTTGACTTCCTTACTTTCTTCTTCCTCCTTCTCTGAAGTAGCATCCTGTGTGTTCCTTCTCTTTGCCACCAAGAGGCAGGAGCACAGAACCTTTTCATAAGAGCTGCGTCAGTGGACTGGCAAACATAAAAGCCAGCTCTAGGGGCTTCTATAAATATGTTTGGAGATATTTTCTTGCTCTAATGTCAATAAAAGGATTTCCTAATATGTTGTCTTTTTGCCTAAATGAATAGCTTTCACTGTGGTTTTATTCAACAGCGATAAGCACAGCATTAACTCACTACTGCCAGTGTGGTGTAGTGATAGACCAGAATTCAGGACACCTGGGTTCATATCTCTTAGCCATGGAGACTCACTGGGGAGTGGCATAGGTAAAACAACTCTTTAAATATCTCACATACCTTGAAAACCTATTAGGGTTGCATTATCTCAGGTATGACTTTATGGCATATAACAAACAAAAACAAATTCACCACACTTTGTCAGCGCCAATATCAAACAATCCTAACAGTTTCATTATTTTTATGTCCAGCTAGGCCAAGATCAGCATTCTTGGTTTGCTTTATATAAGTTTATCCCTCTCCATTCTATAACATATGCTAGTTCCTGTACCCTATAGATGGGTACTCCCACCTCCCTAAAGCATTTGGGATATTTTTCTTAATAAATGCTGGATTATTTCAGGACCAAATTACTGAAACATTCAAGGCCTTTCAGCTGTAATCATAATATTGGAGCCTTGTTAATAAAGCAGCCACAATTATTTCAGGTAAAATGATTAATCAGACAGAATTATCAGATTTATATAAATACACCATTGCAGATTCATTGCAAATGGCTTTGGCCAGTCCACTTTTGCAAAACTTTTAATATAAGGAGGAAACAGAGCTTGACAGAAATGGGTTATCACACAGATCCTAAACCTTTCAAGGGCAGCAGGCTAGCTTAGGAAGAGAACAGGACGTAATGGGCCTCTAAACTGTGTCAAGCTTAGGAATCCTTATAGTGTTATGTAAAGCTTGAAACGTAATATTTTGTCCTGGCCTCAAAATGCAAGACTTACTGGTTCACTTAAAAGTCAGATGCATCAAGACAGCAGCCACCTGCCAAATTATTTAAAATTAAAAGTTAGGAACCAAGCTACCCCATATCAGAGAATCATGATATAGATCTCATGTGCAATCCTGGCCATAAGAAAATTAAATGGAACAAGAAAAGACTGGACTTTTTGCAACATCACATGCTTCCTTTAGTAGGTTTGGCTGGGAGGGGCCTTTCTGGGCTGGGTGACTGTCAATCTATCCAGCAGTAACCAATATTTCCCTCCTGCCTCTGAATTCAAAGAGATCACAACCTCTCTGCGCTGAGCCTTTTCACCTATCTTTCTCAGTTGGAAGCAGTCAGTGAGTGTTTTGAGGCCTGTTGTTGCAAGCAGTCATGTTTGTTCTCAATTTTCTGTATGAGTTGTTCAATTTAAGTAATGAAACCTTTTATTCTTTCTCCTACTAATGACTCAGAGTGAGTTATTGAGATTGTAAATCCAGTTAATGAGAAAAAGGGGTGGTCTACTCTGGGGAACTTGAAGCTATTCTGCTTTGCGAATCCCTGCACTTCTGCTGCGCAGCTAGGGGAATTTAGCCAGAAATTCAAATCTTTGCAACAGAAAGTAGATGAACTTTGCAACAGTAAGTGGATGAAAGCTTGAACTTTCTTAGTTCAAGCAAAGCTTCCCAACTTTGTGGCAACACAGACACAGCTGAGTCATTCGAAGCAGGTATTCAGCGTTATTTGCAGCTAGTACCTAGGTAGCAAGGTTACTTCCATCAGCCCTTTCCCAGTAAGATAAAGTCAAAAATTCTGGTTTGATCCTGAGTGCATGACAGCAAGGAAACAGCTAGTCTCCCAATCCAAATACAGCAGAATGAGTACTGAGTCTTCAAAAACAAAAGTACAAAACACAAATCAGGAAGAAGAAGAAAGAGGGATACTAAAGGAAGAGTAGTCCCAGCTAATTCTGGCTGCCAGAACAGATGGCTCTTCACTCTCCTGGAGTATTATAACTGGGAGTCTCCAAACAGATGCCTTGGGAAACACTTGCTGTGCCTCTGCTGACTCTGGGGATCCCATTTTCAAGCAGTGTATGCAGCTAAGTGAGACTAGGTTACCCCTACCCTCACATTAACCTAGAAAACCTCCAGTTACAGTATCAGACGTTGACATGATTCCACCAGACCTGATTAAAACCTATGCTAACTGGTGGGTGCCAGTACTGGCAGCACTTTTCACAATGATCAAAATGACAATCCACATCCCTAGCAATTGGGGTATGGCTGCCATGACCCCAATATATAAAAAGCAGATCATGCCTAACCCCTCAAATGACTGACTAATCATCCTGTTCAGTGTAGCAAGCAAACTCTTTGATGGGAATGAATACTGGAAATTTTGGGAGTGGCTAGACTAACAAAATATGTTAGTGGAGGAGCAAGTGTGTTTCAGGGCCAGCTGCTGCATCATTGATCAATGCCTGGTTCTACAACATCTGGCACAAAAATACAGCTCCAGGCCTCAGGGAACACTCTGTGCTGCTTTTGTTGATTTTAAATCAGCTTATAATAGCATCCCTTGGGACAGGCTATGGGCCAAATTTGAAGCTGCTTCTCTAGCCTGCAGATTGTTCAACCTCTTTTTGAACTACTTGCCAATAACTCCTTGAAAGTTAGGTGCAATCCACAGGGGCATCTATGCCATAAGATGCCAATTAGGAGGAACATGAGACAGGGATGCATCCTAGGGGGGCCATATTCAATTTTTACATCAGTTCTACGGTCCAGTCTATTCAGTCCAGACTTTCATCCATCCAAATCTGCAGACAGACCAATTCCTGCCTTGGTATATGCAGATGATGTCATTCTATCTTACTCACAAATAGGACTTAGAAAAGCCCTCCAGGCTTTTAGAGCATACTGCTCCAAGGAACAGTTTACAATAAACTATCAGAAGACTAAAATTCTTGTGCATGCCAAAAGGTTCATTAAGCATAAGTATCAGGTGGGCATGACACAAACAAATTAAGATTTACAGATATCTGGTGTGGTCTTCAAAGAACTGGACAATGGAGAGCTCAGATCACCCACTGTCACTGAGAATGCTCAGAGAATGGTTACCACTATTCTGAGATTTTCTTTCTCAAAAGAAGGGTTACAGCAGGGCCAGGCAATGGTCCAATTTATCTGTGGTGCACAGTTATGCATATACAACACATCTGCCACCTTGAAGCAGTACAGTACAAATTTTTGTGCACTCTTCTTGGTGACCTATGCTATATTCCTAATGCCCTACTTAGAATAGAGTCTGGAATGGCTGTACTGAAGCTCATGCTAGCTACCAGTTAATTAGTTTCTGGCATAAGTTAAAATTTAATTCTCTTTGACTAGATTCCTTGATCTTAGCAGATAACCACTCTTCATACTGTGTGAGAGTGATTGAGCAGACGCTGCTTACATGTGGGTTCCCCCTTCCACAGCTCTTCCCCTGGGTTCTTGAAAGTGAAAGAAATAATCAAACAAGGGATCTGAGATGTAGCCCTCCAGGTGGACTGAACCCAAGTTTCCCATTATCCAGGAGCCAGAACCTACACCAAAATCTTTTCTCCAGCAGATGTGAGTGGTGTATCTTATTAAGCACCATAGAGCTTTTTCCCTGGCACATTTCAATGCATTGCCTTTAATGCTCCTGGAAGGAAGATATCTGTGTATCCCATATTCACAGTGCCTCTGCCCGGGCCCATTAGGCATGGCTGAGATGTACTGAACAAATTTTATTATACTGTTTAATTTATAAAAAGGCCCAACATTTACATATTTTTCCAAACAGATCTGATAAGCTTTCTCTCTCCTCCTCCTCCTCCTCCTCTCTGACTTCTGAAGCAAAATCAAAGCTGAGGTGGCAAATGTCTGCGCCATGGCATGTTTAACTAGAAAGCAGTTGGTAAACCACTCTACCAATCATACTAAAAAGGATGCACAGCTGTAGCGAGGACATACATCTGTTCTCTGTATGTGGATTTTCAGTGTTTGTAACAGGTATCTATTTGTTTTGTTCATTTTGTTTTTTAATGGCTGAGCAATGGTCATAACAAAAACGATGATGAGGAAACTTTTTTTTAAAGTGTCTTTATAATTAAAGACTATGTACACTGTAGCTTACTTAGCTTGAGTGTAAATCTGGCACTACCTCAAGGCTTCAGGATGGAGTGCCTGGAGCACATAGCTGTCTACTCACAGAAAGGAATGGCAAGGGGATTGTCACAGCTTCCCCCTACATAGAAGCCAACATCTGCTGCCTGCTGCTTCAGTATATCGAATGGTGGAGCCAGTCCTGCTTTTGATTGATGTTGTTAGGAAGACAGAAGGATTAGATGAGGTGTTGTTGCTTTAAGAATACTTATCTTCAGAAATGGGCAATTCTATCCTAAGGATTTTAAGGTATGTGTTTCTTCATTTGTCTGTATCATTTGTAGGCTGCCTTTTTCCTGGTAGGGGGAGCCTGTTTTAACAATGTTCAGAACCCAAAGCTTTATTAAAACAAAGCATTGTTTTAACAATATTAAAACAGGTAAAACTAAAAACACAATAAATCACTGATTAAACAGCAATTAAACCACATTACTAATTAAAAATCCATGAAGTAATTTTAAAACATTTAAGACATTTACCCTATTTCCAGTAGCTGAGTCTACAAGGACTGGGCGCCAGTGCTGCAAGAAATGGGGCAAGCCCATTATGCCATATAAAATTTGCCTCAGTAAAAATGTAAGTTTGGGAAAGAAGATCCAAGGTTGTTCAAATGAAGAGGAAAAAGTGAATTGACAGCAGATGCTGATGAAAAGAGACATTGCCCCATGATGTTTTCATAAGTCAAAATGCAAAAGTTAAGGGAAGCATCAGTAAAGACAAAAGGACAAAAATGACATTGCTAATGAGAGAAAAAAAACACAGGCTATTTCTGAATTCCACCCTAATGACAAGTGATAGATTTGTCACTTTACAGAATGGACTAATCCAAATGGATTGGCCAGATCTTTACTTTCTAAATTGCTGTCACAAATCATTAAGAGTAGCTAAGTTGTTCATAGTGCAGATCACTTATGTGGCAAATGTAATGTTTTTTCATGTTCCTGAATTATCTGTGAGCAGACTGTGCATTTGTGAATATTGTTCACAGTTGCTCAACAAAGCGACCCAACACATTTTAACATGTGGCTTATTTGCAAATCTATTTGCATTTCTTGAAGTAGGCTATGGCCTATAAAAACATACGTCAGAATAAATTAGCCTCTGAGGTGGTACAATTCTTTTCCTTGCTTGAGAACTTTGTATGTCAGTAGCTATCAGTACCACATGAACTATCATTTCAGGTAGACTAGACAATTTGGCTTTTTTTTTTACTAGAAAACATTAATCTTACATATGGAAACAAGTGACAATTTTTTTCATTTTCTATACTATCTGCAAATACTTGCAACTGTTAGACAAGTTAAAGCATGATCAAAACTGTGTTCTTGGAAAGTCCAAGAGCACAGAGAACATTCCAGTGCTAACAGGATTTAGATGTAACTGTAACTGTTTTACTCACATTAAGCTCTGCATTGTCCCTCAGGAGATATTGAAAGAAACCTGGCCAATGTCAACTGCTCTTGTTAGTTAAAGCTGTTCACAAAGCTTTGTGTTCTCAACCCAAAGGCAGAGATTTATTCCTTATGCTGGTTTGGGCTTTTCTACATGTAGTGGGTTAGCAGCCTTCCTTGAAAGTCTCCAAGACTTAATGCTGAGGGATAAACTCAAGAAAAGTGTCTAGTATGCCAGCCACTCCAAACCAAGTGTACAACTGAATCACACATAAGAATAATGAAAGCTTAGAAAAACTACTTTTTGGACTACAACTCCTGGAATCTTCCAAACACCTCCCAGAGCCACTAGAGGACATGGGAGCTGATGTGCAACCCCCCTCCCAAAACATTCCCAAGCTGTGAGAGGGGCAAAGTCCAAAATCCCCAGCAATGATGATGGCCAATACCAACATAATTCTCTCTCACACACACACACAAGCTGGTCTCCTTAAGATCAGTTATCCACCTGCATCCTCCAATCCTTTTCAGGATTATTTGACATTTGTATGGAAGAGTTCAGCAATATAGTGCTAAGTTTAGGACTGACTACTGAATAGGAATAATCTCTCTGGAGACTGATAATAAGGTAAACGAGAGAGCAGAAACTCACTATTTAAGAAGTTCATCCATTGATCGAATGGAGAAAAGTTGCTAAACTTGTTTACAGAAGCCCTTACAGTAGGCTTCTATATGTGCAACTATGCTGAACAGCCGTCACAGAGCAGCCATGTGCAATTTGCTTTTATCTAGCTAAAGAGGACAACAAATAGGAAGTGACCTATGAGAGAAGGAGAAAGCAAGTAAGGCTAAGCATACCAATCCACATATAGATTTAGAAAAGGTAGGGCATGGTAAAAGTCACTTGGGTTATCTTTCTTTTGTCCTCATTGATTCTGTTTACATGTTGCATGTGTTAGTACTCAGTTCCAAAAATCAAATTATTTATCAACTGCAAATTAAAGGCCTTGGAATTGTCAAGGTCAAATATACGGCACTCGAACTATAATGTCTGAACACTATAAAACTTTATAACATTCTTTAGCAGTTTGTGTCTGTGGCAGTCCATGATAACTGACATTTATCTCTAAAAGGGTTAATCTCAGTATGAGATCAGATAACCTTTTCTAAGGAATACTGCCAGGGAAAAATATAATCATTGAAAGGATTATGACCATGGAAATAGAGAAGGAAGAGAGGGATAAAGTAAAACATCACCAAATCAATCTTTCCTTGTGAATATAGGTATTTCTTTATATGCATACAGATATACTTTCAAAGAGGAATTTTGAGTTTTTCTGTGGACTACAAATGTAGGCAACTCGTGGACCAGGACAAGGGGCATCTTACCCCCATATTCAGGGGTACAACTCACCTGCACCAGCTGTGAGCCTCACTAGTTGCTCCAGCCTTTTTGATTGTAGAAGCACACTTTTAGGAATAACAGTTAGCTTTGACTATATCTGCTGCCTGAGTCATACATTATGTTCTTCATCCCTACCTGATAGAATAGGTCCAATGCTTCTAGTACCATTTTCAATGTTAGTTTTGGTCCAATGAAGGTGGCATTGCCCAGGACACCCAAACCTATTTGTAAGTGGCCATCAAAGTCCCCAAACCACAACATATGGATGTGAGGCAAGTACAATAACTTCAAGATTTGTTTACATTTCCAGAGGGAATCCTAAATTGGTGTGGCCAGCTGCAGCCCTCCAGGTGTTTTATGGATTGCAATTTGCATAGTCCCTCCCCATTTGCTCTTCTGGCTATGTCTGGTAGGAGTTGTAGAGCTATAGGCCAAAAAACTATGTAGAAAGCAACAGTTGCCCGCTTCTGCCTTAGGTTATTTATTGGGAGGTTACAATCCTGAATTTAAAAATTAAACAAATAAATTCAAGGAAGCATTTGACATGATTTCTAATTATTCTGTCATTCCTAGAGCTTCTGTCTACATGCTTTGAGACTGCTGCATGTTACGGATAGTAATACTGATTTTACTTACATGGTTTGTAATGGTGATATGAAAAAGAAAAATGGATTAACTCTAGATTATAATTAGCTCTGATTATACTTCCTGGAGGTAATGTACCCTCTGCAACTATTTGAACATTTCTGTTGTTGTTGTTTTTGTTTTAAAGGAGGCTGATAATGAGTTACAGGATTGTTGTCCCAGGATAACAGATAGTAAAAATAAATAGACAAAAAAGTGCCTTCATTAAACTACATCAAGGATGAAAACAAGATACTTATTTCAGAAAGGACTACAGAGCAGTTGAACAGGAAAGCAAAATTAAACATAACAGATATGGCTCTCATTAACACCAACAGCAGTAAAAACTAATTTTCCATGGATACAAATGGTTCTTCTGACTGCAGAATAACAGGCCATTCGGGGAACTCAGTTTTATTTGGGCGGGGGGGGGGGGGTGTATTCCCTTCCAGGGCAGTCTTTTATTGCAACAGCTCTTTGAGTATGTCAATATTTGTAAAAGATCATGTGCATTTCTCAAAAGGCTGATAGGTGTGTATTGGATTTCCATGGTGAGAATGGAAAGAACAGCCAAGGATTACACAGTAAAGGCACCAGGGCTGCGAAAACAGACCCAATATCATTAAATGAATTCCCACATCTGATTCCATGGTTTGAGGTCGGGGTCTCTATTGACAAGCGGAGGCTGTTGGCATATGTCAGCACGTGTCAGGCTGTTGCTGTGTTTCACAGAGACACAATCCCCGGAAAGAAGCCAGCCACTTCCAGCCAGGAATAGTAACCATTACATGGCTCTCCTGGGGAATGGTCCTTGGAGGCCTGTATGGAAGATCACACATCCCTACAAATGATTCTCTGGAGTAGGAGGATACAGGGGAGGAAGAGGGAGACGAGTGAAACACAAATTATAGCCACTTCTTCAAGGAAATTACAGGCTCCTAATGTAAGTGCCAGATTTCCAATATCTCAATACATTATCAAAAATTAAATTGTAAAAAGGCCATATGCACATAATTCAGAATGGCAAGTAGCATGGAAATTACTTCTACTGGGGGAAAAAAGGTATAGCTTATTCTGGCATTTGTACTTTGTAACAGTCACATGGCTCACCCCTTTTACTTCAATGGAACTATGAAGATAACAAGAAAGAGCTGCCCCACCCCCCCACATACCAACAAAAAGGCATATGGATTCTCAACACCAGCAGAGCAGACTGCAACCACTAGGTAATATTCTTTTTACTTTAATCTGACCCCAACTGGCTATATCTCATGGGTTTACTCAATTATACCCCAACTTCCAGATGGAGGACATGGGTTTTCTCCCCCACCCCTCCTTTCCCGGACAAACAGAAACATGTCTGTTTTGAATAAGAGCCAACTGGAGAAGAAATGTGTGTGTGTGTGTGTGCATGCATTGCCTGTGCCCCTTTGTGTGAGGAACTGGAGTGTGAAATCCAACCCACAGCTGCCCCAGTGGCAACTTTAAAACAACTTCCTGCCTCATCTAAGACAGAGCTGCCTAGTGAAATTCATCCTGCCAAGAACTTAACATCTAAGAATAACCACCAGACTATTCCCACCTTACCACAAACATTTGGACTTTTGGTACTTGCTTTGAACAAGTGGGATTTACCCACGAAAGCTTGCATAGTTATGATTTTTTATTTCTTATTGGTGCCCTATAAAGGTATGGCCTATTCTTGCATTCCTATTGAAAAAGTATCCCAAGATTTTCACAATGGCTGGAATACATTGCATTCTAGGTATGCATGTGTTTAACTTTCACCAAAAGCTGTGTCCCTGTTGGCTCATCTTTCCTGAAATAATGTTCTTCCTTCAAGATTCCTTGTCTGTAGCACAGACAGAGTTCTGACTCCTGTCCTCTGAAGTTGCCGGCCACAGAGACTGGTGAAACGTTAGGAAGAACAACCTTCAGAACATGGCCAAAGAGCCCAAAAAACCCACAACAACCATCAGATCCCGGCCGTGAAAGCCTTCGAGAATACCAGTGACTTAATCTGAAAGTCTGAGGCATAGATCTCTGAGGAGACCCTTCTGAAGGAGCCTAATTGGATCAATAGGATATAAAATTTTACCTAATGCCTACTTTGCCCCCAAGATTAATTCCCACAGTGGGACCTCCCTTTTCCAACAGTTCACTACAAAGTTTGAAGTAAATTTAGTGACACACCTACAAAAAAAGAGATGAACATGTGCAATGGCCACAGTACTGAAGCCAGTTCTTCAAACAACAATATGCCCAGTTTGCTACAAATTTTTTTTACAGGAGCACAGTTCTTCCTAAATGTCAGGTAACACAATATTAGTGACAAATCAGTATGAGAATTGGAAAAGGTTCATATATACCTCAGTTTATTGAGTCAAGAATCAGCCAGCTTTAAAGGAAGCAATCAGCTCTTAATCTGTCTGACCTTTCTCATAATATACCACCACATATTCCCCATGCTACTCCAATTAGGAAGAGTCATGCCAGCATGTTATAGCAACTTTTCTCCTGACTGTTGAGCTACAGCCATCCTACTATAAAAGAAACATAATTCTTTCTATACTTGTTTACTATATTACTCCTGCCTTGATAAATTTCTATTGCTAAACATAAGCTAGTTTCATCAGCTTTGCCAGATTAACTACTGTATTCATTTTAGAGTCATTTCCAAAGTATTTTTTTTCCTTCTATGAGACAGTTATAATTTTCAGCTTTACCATTTCTTAAAGGTTAATAATATTTAACTAGATGGACTGTGCTGCAAATCTCTCATTCATAGGGTCTCCATAAGTCAGAGGCACATAACAACAACAGATGGACCAATGGTCTGATTCTGTAAATACCTTATTATATAAAAATATGAGACAGAAGTGACAGAGCTAGCATTGAAATCAAAGGAAAATAGTAATAATGGGATCAACCAAAATGAAGGGAGCTTTAACAATTTCTCCAAATGTTTAAGACCGTTTAAAGAAAACCACTGGTCCCATCACCTCCTGGCAAATAGAAGGGGAAGATATGGAGGCAGTGACAGATTTTACTTTCTTGGGCTCCATGATCACTGCAGATGGTGACAGCAGCCATGAAATTAAAAGACGCCTGCTTCTTGGGAGGAAAGCGATGACAAACCTAGACAACATCTTAAAAAGCAGAGACATCACCTTGCCGACAAAGGTCCGCATAGTCAAAGCTATGGTTTTTCCAGTAGCGATGTATGGGAGTGAGAGCTGGACCATAAAGAAGGCTGACCACTGAAGAATTGATGCTTTTGAATTGTGGTGCTGGAGGAGACTCTTGAGAGTCCCCTGGACTGCAAAGAGAACAAACCTATCCATTTTGAAGGAAATCAACCCTGAGTGCTCACTGGAAGGACAGATCCTGAAGCTGAGGCTCCAATACTTTGGCCATCTCATGAGAAGAGAAGACTCCCTGGAAAAGACCCTGATGGTGGGAAAGAGTGAAGGCAAGAGGAGAAGGGGACGACAGAGGACGAGATGGTTGGACAGTGTCACTGAAGCTACCAACATGAATTTGACCCAACTCCAGGAGGCAGTGGAAGACAGGAGGGCCTGACGTGCTCTGGTCCATGGGGTCACAAAGAGTCGGACACGACTTAATGACTAAACAACAACAAAAAGAAAACCTCCGGGCACATATTCTGAACAAACAATTAGGCCATCCCAGGTCACTCCACATTTATTCTAGGACACAAAATAAGAGTGTTAATATCTGGAGAATATGGTGAGAGGAACACCTCTAAGAAGAACATAGCTTAAAACACTAACTTGAGTAGAAACTCTAATTCCAAGTTCCTTTTACTCTTCTGGGCTTCCTGGTTGCAGGGAAGTGAGAGATAAGAAAGCAAGACAGAGTAAAAAGAGATATGACAAGCTGAGAGGGAAAGAGTGAAGTCTTTGGACTGTGGCATATTAAGGGATATTCCCTATTGTTTTTTCCAAGGCTGCTAACCCTCTTTCTTAACTCCCTTTCTCTATGAACATGTGCATGTACTTCATCTACAGTCACAGTGCTAATATCCTAGTCCTAACTGTGTTCTTTAATGCTTCTTTCCTGAGAAAAATCATCAAAAAAAGCTACATTTAGCAACAGGGTATGCATTTAGCCAAAATCAAATTAATCTTGAGTGTTTGGTTTCAGATATCCCTAACCATGAAAAAAGTACACAAGAGGGCATTTTTAACTTACTCATTTATTTATCCAAACCCAAATTCTCCCTAAATCAACTTTTCTTTTACCTCCCATATATTTTCTAATTACATATCAGTTTTTAAATCTAATCAGACTTGCCTCACTGCTTCCACCCCTTTTGCTTTCACACTAAGGAATCTCCATTCTATGCTTTTTCTATGAAGCACAGCAAACCAAAACTTCCCCTAAATTCCTCTAAATTACAAGGAATAATCCGAACAATTGAGCTATACTCTTATATACACTGTCATGGGAATAAGTCCCACTGAACTCAGTATGACCTATTTCTGACTCTGAGTAGACATACTGTGTATAAAACTGCATTGCTCATTATTAATTTCTTATTTAGATTTCCATAACTATAGTGAAGATCTAACTAGACTCAAGGCAAGACTCTTAAGATACTAAGTAATTGACAGTGTATCTACAGCACACAGTTATAGCAGTTTGACTCCATCCTATTATTTTGGGATTTGTAGTTTTGTGGGATACTTGGGAATCTCTGCTACAATGCTCTGGTGATGTCAGTCAAGGGAGTGCAGTAAAGCTCTCTCACAAATAATTCCAAGTATCTTGCCAAGGAATAAATTCCGGGATTCTTTAGGACAAAGTCATGACTGGTACCAAACTGCCTTAACTATATAATGGGATACAGAAAAAAAAACATACCTGCAGTATTAACCCAGAAAACTGAAAAACCTTGAGTTTGTCTCTGTCATAGAGTTCCAGCAGTAAGTGGCATGGCTCAATCCTATGGAATGCTGGGATTTGTACTTTGGTGAAGGACTTGTCTCCTATATATCAGAGAAGAGGTCTGCAGAAGAGTGATGCAGCGAAGAATTCTGAATAGCATCAAAATGTTGTAACTGAGAAGTGCAGAAGGAAAAAGCCTTCAACTTGGTTAGCAAAGTGACTAAAGCTGGTTTGCATGTGCTGGTAGCCATTAACAAAGCAGACCAGCAATTACTCTGACTTCCAAAGAGGAGGATGAAAGAAGGAAAGGCTGAGTGTAACAATTTACATATCAACAGATTAGAAAGGACAAGATAACAAAAACAAAACAAAACATGCCAATGTCTACCTGGCTAGCAATCTATAACTCCCCCTTGATTCAGATTGCTTTAAATGCTTTAACTTCCAATAGCATTGAGATCAGGAATCACTTGATATAGCTAAAGAAAAGGAAGATGTGTTTGAAGTGATTTATAGGTCCTAGAGTCATATTTGCAAAGATACAAATCTAAAGATTAGTTAGCGCAATCCATTGTGTTCTTTCATTTTGTAACCTGCCCTTCCTCCATGGATCCAGCGTGGCATACACAGGAGCTATCACGCTTTGACTGAAATCCAGTAATAAGTCACAACCAGAGTAGGCCCATGGAATCAGTGAAACTCACATAGGTGCTGACTCACCAGATCCCAACTGATTCAATGGGTCTACTCTAGTTGCAACTTACTACTGGATTTCAGCTACTGCCTTCAGAACAAGCCTGTAAAGTAGCAGAAGGAGAAAGATAATAACTGGCTGAAGGTAATCCTATGAGAATCATGGATAAATGGGCATTTCCCACATCATAAATGAAGGAAGAAATCAAGGTCTCTTTAGTCAAAGTGTAACAATATATCTGCTATATGACATTTTATCTCTCTGGTTGATCTGTGTGCATGCTATCATGTGCAACTGACCTATATTATCAGTATTGTGTAAAAGAACTACTGCATATCACGGTGTGGAAATGCACAGTTACTTCATTTGTCCAAGCCACCAGCTGATGTCCCAACAACTTTATGAGATAAGAGTAAAGCCAGGCTTATAATGTCAGGTGTCAAGCCAAAGCATTCTACAGCTCCCACTTTTTCATTGTGCACCAGAATTGCAGAAGCCAAAGAAAAATGAAGAGTGAAAAATCACAGTAAATTTTGCTCAAAGCCAAATAAACTCAGACTCCTACCCCTTAGTTTCTTTTAAGTCTTTGTCTTCTAGGAGGACTGATTGCAGCATATCATGACACTGACCTTCTTCCATATCCATCAGCTGAAAGCAAATAATGGCCTGCAGCCCATAATCGCCCACACTCCTGCTCTGCATTAATCGTCATCCTTCAATGCTGAGCATCTGACTTTGTTCTGACACAGACAAAGTGAAGCCACAGACTCCCAAAGAGAGAATCCTGGAACATAAAGACCTTTGCAGAGAGGAAAGGAAGGGGTGCATCCATTTTCCATGAATGAAATATTTTATTTATACACTCAGCTCTTTGGTTAAGTGAGCCTGAGGGGCGAGACTGTACATCCATAGATGCTTTTAGTTATTGTCTTGGATATGGCTGGAAATCTTGGAAAAGAATGGATTTAAGTTGACTCTTGACAAGGAAGCCGAAAATTGCCAAATGCAAACAGAAAAAAAAGCCTGTTAAAAGTTCAATTTGCAGTGATTGCTAACAGCTTGGAGTGACTCACAAGCCACAAAAGTGGTCTATTTCTGATCGCTCTCTGGTGTGAAAAGGCAAAATGGGGCAAATCACACTTATCATACAGTCACCGGTTGACAGCTCACAGTATGTGGATAATTTTTTCAAGGGAAACATTCACAGAATAGAAAAGGCACATATTGGTTTTGAAATGATTTGGTGGTCTAATGCAGGGGTCTCCAAACTTTTCAGTATGAGGGCCACATCATATATTTTACACATTTTTGAGGGCCGAAGGAGGGAAGGGGGTGGGAGATCACTTGGGTCCCCCTTCCCTCCTCTTCCTATGCCCGGGCTGGATAAAAAGGCAAGGTGGGCCGAATGTGGCCAGCGGGTCATAGTTTTGAGACCTCTGGTCTAATGAATTAACGTATTATATTAGATGAATTTGTTATTTTTAAAGAATCTGTAACTTCTGGGCTTTTTTTGGAATCTGAATCTTACATTTGTGACCCTTTTCCAAAATGAAAAGGCATTTTCATGTTGAGCATTATGTGGATTCCGGTGCCTTGATTTTTAAGTTGGGAAAATAACAGTCTTGCCCTCAACCTGACACAGAGTCTCAATTGGGAGGAGGCAGCTTTCAAAAACTAAGATAACTGTCTTTTACCACTAGCCAATTAGCAAAGTTATTTTCCCCACCTCTAGCTTGCCCCTCCTGTTTTCCTGTTTGTTTGTTTTGCTTCTGTTGTTTGTTTGCTCCCCCCTCTTGTTCTCTGACCAAGACAGGCATGTAATTCTTTATTCCTGACCTCTGAACATGCAGCTGCATAGTGGACTGACTGAGACTGCAATTTCTTCTTCTTTTCTCTCTGTTATACTTCTGACTATAAATGAAAAGTTGGAAAGTTAATTACGATTTTCAGTCAGAAGAATGGTATAAAGAAGTTTTGAATATAGCTATTAATGATAAATTAACATGTAATGTGATAATTAAGAAGGGATTGTTGCTGTGGGTTTTCTGGGCTGTTTGGCCATGTTCTTAAGGTTTTTCTTCCTAACGTTTCACCAGTCTCTGTGGCCGGCATCTTCAGAGGACAGGAGTCAGAACTCTGTCTGTGCTCTGGTGCAGTTTGTTGGATAGTTGAGTATTTATAGCTGTAGGATCAGCTTTTGTCCTTTTCAGGAGATTGGGTGATTATGGTGATCAGCGTGTTTTTTGTTGTGGGTGTATTGTTGTGATAAGGGGGGAGAGATGATCTCTCACTGTGATTGATGAGTGTCGTTAGCTGGTCTTTTGTGTGCAGTAATCACTGGTCCTTGTGGCTGGGTAGAGTTCGTTGACCTTTTGCAGGCTGTGTTTTTCAGTGCTGGGAGCCAGGCTTTGTTGAGTTTTAGACTTTCTTCTTTTTTGTTGAAGCTCTGCTGGTGTTTGTGGATTTCAATGGCTTCCCTGTGCAGTCTAACATAATGATTGCTGGTGTTGTCCAGTATTTCTGTGTTTTGAAATAGAATTTCATGTCCAGCTTGTTTCAGGGCATGTTCAGCTACTGCCGATTTTTCCGGTTGTTTTAGTCTGCAGTATCTCTCATGTTCTTTGATTCTGGTGTGGGTGCTGCATTTTGTGGTCCCAATATATACCTGGCCACAACTGCAAGGTATCCAGTATACTCTTGCAGTGGTGAGGGGGGTCCCTTTTGTCCTTTGCTGACCGTAACATTTGTTGTATTTTTGTGGTGGGCCTGAATACTGTTTGTAGGTTTTGTTTTTTCAAAAGTTTCCCCATGCGGTCCGTGACCCCTTTGATGTATGGCAGAAATACTTTATTTGTGGGTGGCTGTTTTTCCTCTTCAGTTTGATGTTGTTTTCTTGGTTTGATGGCTCTTGTGATTTCATTCTTGGAATAGCCATTTGCCTGTAGGGTCCAATTCAGATGGTTGAGTTCGGTGCTGAGAAATTGAGCTTCACAGTTCCGATTTGCACGGTCTACCAGTGTTTTGATTATGCCTCTTTTTTGTTGTGGGGGTGGTTGGAGTTTTTGTGTAGGTACCGGTCTGTGTGGGTGGGTTTTCTGTAGACCTTGTGTCCCAATAGGAGGTCAGGTTTGCGTATGACCATGACATCTAAGAAAGGGAGTTGGCCCTCTATTTCTTTTTCCATGGTGAATTGTATATTTCGGTGGATGCTGTTGAGATGGTTTAGAAATTCTTCCAGTTTTTCTTCACCGTGGTTCCAAATTGTGAAGGTGTCATCCACGTATCAGAACCAGACTCTGGGTGCGAAGGGTGCCGAAGCCAGGGCCTGTTTTTCGAAATGTTCCATGTAGAAGTTTGCTATAACCAGGCTGAGTGGGCTCCCCATGGCCACTCCATCTGTCTGTTCATAGAACTCGTTATCCCACTGAAAGTAGCTGGTTGTTAGGCAGTGTTGGAAAAGGGCCTTGATGTCTTCTGGAAAAATCTGCTGGATGAGTGTCAGAGTGTCCTTTATCGGTACCTTGGTGAATAGGGATACTACGTCAAAGCTGATCAGTCTGTCCCTGGGGTTGAGTTTTAGGGTGCTGATCTTGCTTATGAAATGTCCTGAGTCTTTGATGTAGGATGAGGTTTGTCCAATGTGGGTCTGTAGGAGGGTTTCTAGGTATTTTGCTCACGGATCCCGGCCATGAAAGCCTTTAAGAAGGGATTGTTATATAAGGATATTTTTATTGATATATGGAGACTTTTTATTGAGTTTGTGTTTTAAAAAGGAAAGGGTTGTATGCTTTCACAAGAATCAATGCAATTTGGAAGTAGAACACGGTGTCATAAAGAAGGGAAATTGGTTATATCTTTGGATGGTCCCAGTGGGGAGGGTGCACCTGTAATATTGTGTTGTTTTTGTGTTTTATGTTTTAACTTTTTTTTTCTATGTAGTTGTGTTATATTTTGTTTTGTATTAAAATCAATGAAAAATAAAGAAAAAAGAAAAACTGACTGTAACTGAAGATCACAACTGTAAGTAATGATACCTTTTTCTACTTAAGATGTTTTTAGAGTGCTTTTTCTTGTGCAGAGTGCTAGTTATTGTGAACAGGGAGGATGCTGGGAACTTGAGCTACTTCTCTCTTCCATACACTTTTTTTCTGCTACCATTGCTGCTTTTGCTTTGTTTTTCACCTTACACTCTGCTAATTGAAAAAAAAAGGAAATTACCAAATTCCCACAACACTTTACATACTTCATTATACTATTGGCCTGGTGGATCATATATACAGTATTTCTTCCAGCCAAGAGTAGTAAATAGCTGCAATGTACCAGTAAAAACATAATACTAAGAAAAGTGGAAGGCTGTAGGAAAAGAGGAAGACTAAACATGAGATGGACTGACTTAGTTTGGAAGACAAAACCAGAGCTCTTAATGACAGGGCCTTCTGAAGATTATAAGTCTGTAACAAAAACAGCAATAACAATTGCCTGTGAAACCAGGCAGGGGAAGAAAGTGAAACATAGGATCTGCTGGTATAAAAGGAGTAAAGAAAGAGGAGTTTGGGGCTTTAAATACTTTCCTTTGCTGCAGCTTCCATTAAGGTATGGGAATACAGTTAATTGTCATCTGTTTCCACTCTGCATTACAAACAGAATAAATTACAAACCTTGGTCCCACTGAATTCAATGAGTCATTCTTTTGAATAGAGTAAACATGAATAACCTGGTGCTATGAGCCACTGGTAGATTCTCTTTCAGGTCCCCGTGCTTTATACATGGTCCACTTGCCACCGAAACCCATCTTTATATAGCTTGGCCTCTACAAAGCCAGGTTATCTGTGCTACTGGGTGAAAGTCTCCCAAGAGGCAATTGGCAATGGTATAGCAGCCTTTGCAACCTTGAGTAGCCAGATGGTGCTGAACTATTACTCACATATTGTAGTTCATCAACCACATTGGTTAGAGATTAACAACTTCTGAAGACCCGAGATTAAGCAAATCTTCCATCTTCTGTGTCACACCACAAGCCAGGTAGTCAGCCATCTATGTGTGTTATAAGAGCAACCCAAGCTTCTCACTTTAGATAAGCAGTTCTCTGCAGCAACAAGGCTGCTCAAAATACATATAAAGTAGCCTACTCCTTATTCCTGCTGACTGCCTCACAAATCATTGCTCTGAGACAGATTTACAGCTAAGTCATGGCAAAGGGACGTGGTGGCACTGCGGGTTAAACCGCAGAAGCCTCTGTGCTGCAAGGTCAGAAGACCAGCAGTCGTAAGATCGAATCCACGCGACAGAGTGAGCTCCCGTCGCTTGTCCCAGCTCCTGCCAACCTAGCAGTTCAAAAGCATGTAAAAATGCGAGTAGATAAATAGGTACCACCTCGGTGGGAAGGTAGTCACGCTGGCCACGTGACCATGGAAACTGTCTTTGGACAAACGCTGGCTCTATGGCTTGGAAACGGGGATGAGCACTGCGCCCTAGAGTCGGACACGACTGGACTAAATGTCAAAGGGAACCTTTACCTTTACCACGGCAAATATAACATTTCACCAGCAACGGGGGAAGAAAGATTGAACACTGAGAAAAGGTTCTTATCTTGATCCCATATTGAACAAAAAGTCAACATTTCAAAATATCTTGCAAAATTAGAAGTGTCATTTGGAGTGCAAAATGTATTTGATCAGCTTAAATTCAGTTTTGCTAAATTTTGGTGGCTATTTTTCTAAAACACCAACTTTCACTGATGTTTTCCCAAGAGATGTCTTTATCCTCTACTAGCTCTTGTTAAGACACATCATTCTAGACATCCTGGAGAAGCCCCAGGAGAGCTACTGAGTAAAATCAAAATCACAAGAAACAACCCACAGCTGAAGTATTGAGATTTAGCAACATCACTCAACAGCCTAGTGCTTGCTTACAGAGCTCTTGGCTGACAGTAAAACCATGCTGGTGCCTATCCTCTAAGAGCTTTATAACTCTATATTCATAACAATCCCATATTCATAACAACAATGACAACAACAAGGAGGAAAACTTTGCAATGGTCTTGTCTTTTCCCCTCATCAATGCTGATGCTTTCTTTTCTCCTCCAGGGGATCTCCTTTAACTTAAGTCATGTTAAGATACATCCTACTAATTAAAGGAAAGGAGTGCAGAGATACTAAAGAGCTGGTGGAAACAGATATTTATTCCAAAGCACTATGTTGGCAAGGTTAGTGTTAATGGTCATCATGGCCAAGTACATGTAGAGGCTCACAGCCAGGCAAAGGGCTCAACAGTGAGCTTAGATGGTACGCAGATCTCCAGTTTTCTAGTTAAAGCCCAACACCCACAATTCTTTCAGTCTTTCCATTAATGAACATGGATGGGATCCTTGATGGTGGGGGAAAGGTAACCACAATTGGAAGAACTACACTAGGCTCAGAAGAAGTCTACAGTTATTGTTTGTCCAGACCTTAGTTTTCCTGGTTTAGATATAAGAGCATAAAATGCTTAGCCCTAAAAGAAGTGTAAAAGGAAACTGAAATGTGCAAGAGAGGGAGGGAGGGGGAGAAGGAACCATGTGAACTCATGGGTCATTCATAGTTTGGCTTTAGGCTTGAAACTGAACCTATATCTGGAAGCAAGGCCTTGCTTCAGCAGCCATCACCAGGGCTTTGCTATTCAGCCTGTTTCCACCTGCTTAGGTATCGAATTTCCAACATACCAAACATGTGACCCTTCTAAAGTAAGAAATTAAGACAATCCTTTGGAGAAGGAAGTTACCTATCTTAAATAGGTAATGACAAATTATTTGTGACTTGTCAAAACAGGTGTGTTTAATGACAGAGTAAAATATTCCTAGCACAATACAGAATAATCTCTTCTAGCTCTCTTAATCCATTCTCTGGCAATGTGGTAAAAAGTTAAACAAAGGTTGAAATTACAGAGTTCCTTTGTCCAAGGCATCTGGAGGCTGCCAAATGTGGATTTTCTCACCTACCTTGCCTTTGCACAGAGGTAACCTAGAGCGTGATTAAAGCAAAGTGAAGTCACAGGAAAAACTATTCAACGACTTAACAAAGAAATAAAATCTCACATTTGATCTTCCCTAAGGAGGAAAAAGAGTGTAGAAAGATCGACCTTCTACCATCTATGACATGGAGCAACGAGAGCTCTGAAAGTAATGAGCGGTGTCAGATATAAGACGTGGTTCTCTTTCATTGGTAACACTTGAACTGAAAATTCAGGAGGGTGTTGATTTTTTAAGCTGAGACAGGGATTCTGCAGGGAAAGATTGTAGCGGACTCCCAGCTGTCTAGCCCAGATGAATAGCCACCTGTGGAAGAACTAGGGTACAAGATAATACAATGGTTGTTGCGTGAACAGTGACTGCAAGTGGCTTAGTTACAGATCCACTGAAATTCTTGTCTTCAAAATGGGGTTTTGAATTCTTAAAACAGCCTTATTCAGGACAAGCAAGTGGAAAATGTGGTCATTTCTGCCCCAGTTGATAGCAATCTAGTAAGTGTGCAAAGGGACTCATGTGAAACTGGGGTGCCTCACCTTTCACTCTGCCACCCAACATGAAGTTTTTGGGAGCTGTAGGAAGAAAAGGGCTGGTCTGTGACCATCCAGCTGCATGACACTGCACAGAATCTAGTGCAAAGTAGAAATTCCAAAATGTATCACTACCTTTCTGAATTAAAATGACATAATGCTAGTTCTCAGAGTTGCAGCGTTTTTTCTTATGCAAGCAAAATTTGTAAAATGATCCAGCATGTCTATTCACCATACCTTGTTGTTGTTGTTTAGTCGTTAAGTTGTGTCTGACTCTTCGTGACCCCATGGACCAGAGCACGCCAGGCCCTCCTGTCTTCCACTGCCTCCCGGAGTTTAGTCAAATTCATGTTGGTAGCTTCAGTGACACTGTCCAACCATCTCGTCCACTGTCCAACCACTTTCCCAACATCAGGGGCTTTTCCAGGGAGTCTTCTCTTCTCATCAGATGGCCAAAGTATTGGAGCCTCAGCTTCAGGATCTGTCCTTCCAGTGACACCATACCTATCTATCCTTATTTACCCTGTGTGTAAATAGGTAACTATTTATTCCACTGCTTAGAAAATACATTCTCCTCATTCCCTCACCTACTTTCATCTGTTCTCTGCCAAAGAGCCACTCCCTGCAATCAATCAATCAATCAATCAACCAATCAATCAACCAATCAATCTCTGAAAACTCCCATTTCACAATATAAAACATGGCTGGAACTCAAGTTAAAATGATGCAAACTTGCTTTGAGCCTAGAATGTGCAAAACAATTGCAAAGGATTTTACTCCTGGCTGCTATACTGAACTTTTGTGCCCATTATAGGAACTAGAGCACGGAAGCTACCTATAATGGGCACAAAAGTTCCTAACCATTAGGACCAGTTATTAGGCATCCAATATCATCTTTTCATTCCTCCACTCTCTAGGCTTCTAAAGTTAGGCTTTTAAAGCTCAGCTGTAAAGCAATTTGCCACACACACAAACCCCTTCTTTAATATATATATGTTCTGTCCTGGTTGGTTTTATTGTTTATTTATTTTCTGGAGAGGGGAGTTGGAATTTTTATTGTAGTTATATTGTTTATGTCTCTCCTGGAAACATGGCTGAACACATGTTTTAAAAATAAATGTCGCAATCCACCAACTTAATAGCCTGTAACAACCAGGCAAGTAGGGCAAGAAAGCTGGCTAGTCTAATGAACTCAGTACATCCCCCTCCAGTTTTCACAGCACCTCGAGAAATGGCTGAGTGAGCTCTGGTGTGGTCAGAAGCTATAAGCTACTTAATAGTTATGTACGTCATATAAACCAGGAAGCAGCCAGCCCTGAAGAAATGTCTCATGATGACAGTGGATGTTAATCCCTACCTAGCTCTGAAGGTGCAAAGGAGGTGAGAGAAAGATATTACAGCTTAAATATTACAGCACTGAGAATGCATTTTGTTACACAAGTCTGCTTCTTTTATTTTTTCCAGAAACCCTGACTCAGGAAGGATTTGTAGGGGGTATGTGTTGCTGACGGCATATACCAAGATCCAGGTCTATAGAGCCTGTGTCCTGAGCACACTCCTGTACTGCAGCGAGACCTGGACCCTTTGTGCACGGCAGGAGAAGAAGTTGAACACGTTCCATATGCGTTGCCTCCGACGCATTTTTGGTATCACCTGGCAGGACAAAGTTCCAAATAGAGTAGTCCTAGAATGAGCTGGAAGTTTTAGTATGTATACATTACTGAAACAGCGACGTCTACGTTGGCTCAGGCATGTCGTGAGAATGGCTGATGGTCGGATTCCAAAAGAGCTCCTGTATGGAGAATTAGTGCAGGGAAATTGCCCCAGAGGGAGACCACAGCTGCGATACAAGGATATCTGCAAGCGGGATCTGAAGGCCTTAGGAATGGACCTCAAGAGATGGGAAACCTTGACATCTGAGCGTTCAGCCTGGAGGCAGGCGGTGCAGCATGGCCTCTCCCAATTTGAAGAGACACTTGTTCAGCAGGCCGAGGCAAAGAGGGAGTCCCAAAACCAGCAAAATCAGGGAGCTGGACAGGGGACAGATTGTATTTGTCTTCAGTGTGGAAGCGATTGTCACTCTCGTATTGGCCTTCTCAGCCACACTAGACGCTGTTCCAAGACCTCTATTCAGAGCACGTTACCATAGTCTCTCGAGACTGAAGGATGCCTACAGTACAGTGTGTGTTGCAGAAGAGACCAACAGTTTCCTGTTGGTACTCGTTTCCTGTTAAAACAGCAGCTGGTGTAGTTATGCTGCTCTCACCTGCTGTGATCACTATGTTGTACGAGTACCATCATCATCACTGTTGTGTGATTGCCATGATCTCAACTGCACAATGGCAAGATTTGCATGCACAAGGAGGTATCTGTTGTTGCTGTGTGCAAGTTTGAAAAAAATGCCACCACTTGGATGAATGGAAATTGCACTAGAGCTGTGATACAATTGCATCCAGGCTGCGGTGTTTTCACTAATATACATTCTGTCCATGCATTCTGCCAATGCAGATTTTGTCAAAACAGAACCGAGCCAACAAATGTGGCTTCCTAAGGACATTATGCTTCTCTAAAACATACTTTCCTATTCTGATCTACATAGAAAAATCCATTGCATTTGCAGCACCTTCCAACACATCTGAGGGCAGCAGATTAGCCCAGTGCGTTTGATGGTGGGGAGAGCCGGACAGGTTCAGCCATTAGCTGAAGTGAGATGGTTTTCGGGGGGGGGGGGGGGGACAGCTTGGTTTCTTACTACCAGCATATAGGAATGCTTATGCGGGGGAAGGAAAAAGAGGAAGTGGCACCAGGTTAGAATCCACACTGGCTTCCTCTGAGTACAGCTGTGCAGCCAGATTATCACCTAAAACCTGGCTCTTCCAGGCCAAAGGATTATGAGCAGAATGAAGATTGGTTTCCTAGGTCCTAAGCAAGGACCTAGCTGCACAGCAGCTCCATTCCCAAGGCCACCAGAAGCAATTTACATCGTGTGCCACCACTGCTACCACAGCTGCTGCCACCTTCATCTTCCTCCATCTGCAGGTGTACCCACACACTGTTGGCAAGGGGGCAGGGGTTGTAAGAGACAGCAAGAAGCAGGTGATTTGGTGGCAGTGGCAGTGCTTCTCTTGTCTAGCGAGCAAGGGAACTTGAAGTTGTGCTGGGTTCAAGGTAGGCTCTATGGCACAAATGATAGGAAAGTATATCAGTTTTACTCTCTCATATGTTCAAAATACTGTACATATATAAATATTCATATTATTTCTGCCCCAAATAGGAAGAGAGTTGTGAGCTCATTACGTTTTTTCAAAAACAAGCCCAAACGAACTTCTCCTCCTTTTGCATCAGCCAAACTGAATTCTAAACACGGCAAGGACCATGTTGTAGCTGCCTGTGATATACATCTTAAACATTATCTCCGGGAAAAAGAAGGGGTGACTAGCTACTAATGCTCCACAACACATATATTTGGAAAATGTAATGTGAAAAAATATTTATCAGAGTAAACTCAAAGCCATAAAGTGAAAAATGGAATATTTAGTAGTTGCAATATTTGGTGTAAGTGGACTGAAACAAGAGATATTATGATGAAAAAATGAATTATAGTCCAAAAACAGAAAACTTATGTTGGACGACTGATGAAACTCTGAAGCTTGTTAATGACAGGAAGCAAAAGTAAAGGAAGCAGAAATAGAGTCAGAACTCTAAATGTAGCTTTTCAGCAACTTAGATAAATAAATAAAATAAAATAAATAAATAGGCACAAAGAGAATTATTGTAATAAACAGTGTAAAGATATAGAAGAAGACAACAAAAGAAAGAAAACAAGAAGTCTCTTCCATATGATCCAAGAAATCAAAAGGAAATTTAAACCAAGAACAGGGATGCTGAAAGATTGATAGGGGAGTGTATCATCTGATCAAGATAAAATAGTGAGAAGATGGAAACAAAATACTGAATAATTCTACAGGAGAGATGCAAAGATGACAAAATACTTTGAAGAAGAATCCTGTGATGACAGACATGCCGTTATATAAAGTGAAGTGAAAGTGTTTCCAAAACAATTGGAAGAAATAAATCACCAGATGATATACTAGTAAAACCAAAGCTAAAGAATCTATCAAAATCCTAGAACCCAAGAATATTCCAACAAATATGGAAAACAAAATACAGTGGACCCTCGACTTACAGACGGCTCGACCTGCAGACTTTTCGAGTTACAGACTTCTCTGGTCGCAAAATTTAGGTTCGACTTGCGGCCGGAGAATCGACCTACAGACCGGAAGATCAAACAAAATGGACCAAAAACGGCCGGTTACGGATTAATCAGTTTTCAATGCATTGTAGGTCAATGGAGCCTCGACCTACAGACTTTTCGACCTGCAGCCACCGTTCCAGTACGGATTAATTCCGTAAGTCGAGGGTCCACTGTAAAACAAAATGGTCTAAAGACTTGAAACATTTAAGATATATTCCAATCCCAAAGAAAGCAAACAGTGACTAGTGCAGTCACTATAGGGCCATTAATGGAAGCAAAAGGATGCTCAAGATTTTGCAACAATTAGGAGAAAGAAATGCCAGATGTTCAAGCTGGCTTTCAAAAAAGGAATAGCCATAAGAGATCAAATGGGAAATTTGGGCTATTGCTGTATCTTACACTTCTCCCTTATATTACAGTTTTGGTTATACATGGACTTTTTTCAATAAATAAATAAATATTCAATAAATAGAGTTTCTCTGGCCACCCATAACCAGGGGCATGAATTCAACATCAAAGGTGTTGAAGTGGTCTATTTGCTCCCAAATGCAACGTCTCTAATTCAACCTGTAGATCATTACATATGGTACTGTATGGAAAAGATTGTCAACGCTATAGAAGAGAACCCTGCTAGATAGAACTATTCTCTCTCTCTCTCTCTTTCTCTCTCTCTTTCTCTCTCTCTCTCTCTCTCTCTCTCTCTGTGTGTGTGTGTGTTAATCAACTGTTTATGCTTTCTAGTTATGTTTTTTTGGGCATAAATGTTATACATGAATTTTTGACTGCTCAGGGTTCCAATGCTCCTAATTCCAGTGTTGTTGAAAGAAGAAGTGTATTGTAAAGCTTTCAAATGTGTGGATCATGAAAAGTTATCCATAAGACATGGGTGTGCCACAACAGTTTATTGTCCTAATGTGTAACCCATACTACAAACAAAGACCTATTGTTAGGAGAGAATGGCCAAAATCCTGTTTCATAAATTATGCCTGCAAAAAGGTGATGGATGGCATTACTGGGGCCAGGGGGCGGGAGAGGATTTTCAGTAGTTAAAGACATTCTACTTCTGGCATTCGGCTTGTCTGCCTTACATGTAATCAGTTTCATTTCATGCAAAACAAGTAAGCCCAGGACAGAAGGAAGACTTTAATTCCCCCAAATCTCCCACTATTAGTAATGTGGGTGAAATTTTCAGTAATTAAAAATATCTTTTTTTTGTTCCAGAACACCCATGGCGTGCATGCAAGTTGGATAAGGTGTAAGATACAAGTGGAAAATCTTTAATGACTGAAAATCTCCTTCTGATGATGATGTCATCGCCCTTCCTCAGGCATAAGGATCACAACAGTATTTTGGCCAATATGGAGAAACAAAATGGTTTCCTATTGGCAAAGGTGTCTGGAAAGGGTTATTTTATCTACCTATCTGTTCAATCTCTATGTAGAACACATAAAAAAACTTAGATTGGATTCAGAAGAAGAAAGAAAATTGATGGAGAAACCACCATGAAGTAAAGATATACAGGTAATCCATACAACTGGCAGAAAACAGTGATGACTTGAAACAACTACTTAAGGAAGATTAAACAAGAAAGTGCAAAAACAGAGTTACAGCTGAACATTGAAGACAAAATTATGAATATGCAGGAATTATGTTACTTTAGTGCTGACAATGAAGAAACTGAAATTCTTATATTTTCTATACTAAGGTTTAATCATCAATCCAAATGGAAATTGCAGCCAAGAAATCAGAAGAGGATTGAGTTTTGGAAGCACGGCTATGAACGAATTTTTAAAAAAATCTCTAAGTGTAAGGATGTGTCACTGAAGACCAACATAATCTATAGCATTATATTCCCAGTTACTGTGTCCAGACGATATTAATTCAGATACTGAAGAAATCTGACAAGAAAAAAAAATTAATTAATTCAAAATATGCTATTGGAGGAGCTTTTTATGGATACCGTGGACTGCCAGAAAGACAGTAAGCTGGTACTAAATCAAATCAAGCATGAGCTCTCTTTAGAAGTGAAGATAACTAAACAGAAGCTATTATCCTTTGGACATACTATGAGAAGACAAGGCTCACTGGAAAAGACACTTATGCTGAGAAAAGCTGAAGGTAGCAGAGAAACAAGAACATTAAATATGAAATTGATTGACTCAATAAAGAAAACTTTGGCCTCAATTTGCAAGTCTTGAGCAGGGTTGTTCATGATAGGACCTTTTGGAAGTCACTGATATATAAGATCATCATAAGTGAAGACTGACTTAATGCCATCACTGGGATTAGATAAAACCGGCAGTTACGGTTTCTCCTACATTCATATCCAGATCTCAAGTTCTTTCCATCATGAATATGAAACCATTTGTGATAAACTCTTATGAAAAACATACCAGCATAAACTCTCACCCATCTTTATTTGGCACATCTACCTGCCACTCCCTGTTCCTTCTGATCCGACACCTGTAGTGGCTGTCTCATTCTGTCTAAAATTATTGCCTGGGTGAGGGCAGAACCAGAGTGCTTCCAAGTAGAGGAAGGAAATTCTTAAGGCCTGTCTCTGTGTGACTGTAACAGCCAGATCTTCTCTCACCTCCCAGAATTTGCAGATCACCTTGCTTTGTTTTGTAATTGGTCTTCAGGACCTAAGTTGGAGAGTCTTTTATTCTAGTTTCTCAGACGTGAAAGGCCAAAAGCAGGCATTAGACATTTCAGCTGAAATCATGTTGATGTTTTCTGGAACACTAATTTTCGCACTAACTATTGGCTATCTATAAAGTCTCTTTCTGCCCTCAGAACACACATGTGCAGTTTCACCAAAGCCTGTTTGCTTTATATCTTGTAGAGTTGCAAACCATACATGCCCTCCAACTGTTGGAAACAATGGTGTGTGTACACAGCGGACAGGTTTATCAGCAACAAGAGTTGCTGTTCCTAGAGGCAGTGGAAATAAACACTATGATACTCTGGGGAAGTTATAGGTGCAAAGGTGACAGTCCTGCGAATCTACCTGCACATAACTCCCCGGCTTTATTATTTCTGTAACAACCAGCAACTTACATTAATTCATTTCTATCCTGCCCTTCCTCCAAGGATATCTGGATGGCACAGGTGCCCCTCATGCCCATTTATCCTCACAGGGACCTTGTAAGATAGCTTAGACTGAGAGACAGAGTGACCTGCACAAGATCACCAGTGAGCCTCAAGTTTGAGTGAGGATCTGAGCAGGGATCTCCCCAGCCTTTGTATAACATTCTAATTGCTATACTAGTGACTTCCAGCAATTGACAAAAATTCACATGGTTTTGTAGAAGGAAGGACACAAGCATGTAATGGATCAAGGCTCAGCAAAGCAAATTGTGGGTGGATTGCACAAGCAGCAGGTTTTTCAGTTATTGCAGGTGAGAGGTTTGCCCTACCCTCCACTGCCCTGCCCTGCCCTGCCCTGCCCTGCCCAACCTTATCCGGTTTTGTCTTGCCCAGTCCTACTGGCAGAGGTCCTTTCTGTTCTTCTTGGTGACACCCGGTTACCTGAAAATGTTGTCCACCTTCCGTTTGCATCCTAACTAGCTGCATATTCAAGGGTCAAAGAGATTCAGATTATATCACATTTAATCCTTCAGGCTACATGAATCAAAAGAGCTATGGATACTGTGTCGTTTAATGTAGATCCAACATAATCAGGCAAGCCTCAACAAGCCTGCTGACATACACAGCATTAGCAAAGAAGGCAGCTCATGCACCTTCAGCAGAAAAAAAAACCCAGGCTTCCTGGAAAGTAGCTTTATGGTAAAGATGAGACAAGACAGGAAAAAAAGAAAAATACCTCATATATTTTTCCACCACGCATGCAGCATCCCACACTGATACATAGAGTTGGGTGGGTGGGTGGATGTGGGGTCATTCAAGTGTAATGATAAACTGAAAATAATGATGTTAACTGGGAGGAGGCAAGTTGCTAATTGCCAACTAACATAGACTCCGTGCCTGTGAGACAGGGATGGCCAAAGTGTGGCTCTCTGGATGTTGTTGAACTGCAACTAGCAGAGTTTCCTACTATTGGTTATCCTGGCTGATGGAACAGGGGCGAGCTGCACATCTGGAAGGCTGCACTTTCTTTACCACTACTGCAAGAGTTGCTCAGTAGTATAGGTATCTAGTAGAAATGGGGATATTTGTATACGAATACGAATATCCTCCCTTAGGTGCAGATAATGAGGGTCATGATTCTGCCACTGCCGCGAGCTCCATGGAGCCTTCCTATCGCTCCGTTGCTCATGATGGATTAGCCACTCTGCAACCTGGCAGAGAGGCTCATCATCCCGCCTTCTGCCAGGACTGGCTAATCTATTGCGAGCAACGGAGCAATAGGAAGGCTCCGTGAAGCTCGCGGCAGCGGCAAAATCGTGAGTGGTCGGTCTGAGCCCAGGAAGCTGGATCCTCGTTATCTGCACCTGTGGGGGGATATTCGTATTCGTATACGAATACCCCACCTCTAGTATCTAGCTGTGGAGCCAGAGGTTGGGAGTTTGATTTCCCACTGTGTCTCCTTGACAGGGGCTGGACTCAGTGATCCATAGGGTCCCTTCCAGTTCTGCAGTTCTAAGATGATCATGATGGTGATCATGATCATGATGATTAGAGTTGTATGACAGGCAGAAATTCAACAGTAAAGCTTTTGTTACATGGAAAAACTGTCACATGTCACATTTCTGTCCACTGTGTAATCTTTTCAAAATATAGACTCCAGAAAAAAAGAGGGTGAACCACATACAGAAAACGAAGTAGGATGCCTTTGCAGTGCATATGGTGGATGAGCTTGCAAGTCTGGAGAAGGGAATGGAAAAGTATAAAGGTAGCTGCCTTCAACTAGGTCAGACTCTTTGCCCTTCTAACCTAGTACTTCTCATGGTCAGGATCTCTCTCTCTTTCAGGTCACTTGCCATCAGCTGCTGGAGATGCCAGGGACGGAATTTAGGATGTGGTACACGGAAGCACATGCTCTGCCATGAAGCGATGAGGTCTCCCCAGAAGAAGGAGGGGTGAAAGCTCACATACCTAGCATGCTATACAGAATTCTGGCAGGTACTGATTTTCTCACCTCATTCTTGACTTTTTTTTCTTCTGCCTTCCAGTTTGCCAATGCCAGATTATTGACTGGAAAGCAAATAAAGGGAAGGTTGCTGCAAAGACAGCCATTGCTATTTGTGGATGAGTGTGACTGAGGTGTTATGCCTTAATCAGCAACTTGTGATCTACATATCGTATCAGGAGACGTTTCTCTGCCTTTTAAGTTCATATGCCTTTTAAAATAGTCACATTTCAGTTTACTGCTAAGGGCACAAAACTGGGAACTAACCATATACAATACCATCAATGCCAAGAAATGATAAAGCCATGCATCTACCTTGGGTGCAGTCAGACAGGTATTTAACCCACTGTTCATCTGCTACAGGGAGAGGTTGGTTCACTCCTTTTTCCAGCAATCACATGATTGGGTCACTTGCTCCAATATGCCATTTGGATATGAGGATCATAACGAAGGGCATATTGCACCTCCAGCTGACCCAAAGTGACCCTATTTAGCCCACATCAGTCTGCTCCAAAACAGCCTGTCTGATTCCACCCTTGGCTTGACAGATTTTCCACTAGAGTAGTGTGAAGGATGGAAGGCTGCTTGGTCTTTGACTGCAACTCCCATCAGCATTAGCCCTCACCAGCCTAGCTAATGCTGAGGAATTTTGGGAGCTGTAGTCCAGCAACACTGGGAAGGCTGCATGTTGATTACCCCACCCCCTAAGAAAGAAAGCTCACTGTCCATATTTATTTATTGAAAGCTACATCGTTTGAAAGCTACATCGTTTTTTAGGACTTTTGATAATGAATGCTGCCAATGGGCATGAGAAAATAAGGCCAGCAGGACAGTTTTTCATTTTGAAGTCCAAAGGTTATCTGGAGCAATTGGAGATATTTTAAATGAAAAGTGGTATAGAAATGAGTTTAAAATTAATGAATACATAAAGAAATAAAGAACACTCTGTACCCAATCACCCTCAAATCCCAAGCTTCACATGGCATTTTTTTTATCCTTGGCCTCCAAATGATCCTTCCACAAAATTTGAGAAGAAGGAACCAGATTGATGTTGCCTAGCAACAAAAGAATGACTGCTTTGGATCACAAGAAATCATGTGCTTCTTAATTTACCTCTTTCTAGATAACACTTCATATGTCTGATGAAGGGTTCTATACCATAGAAATGCAGGCTGTAACACATTTGTTAAATTTTAATTTGATACAGAACTCT
Organism: Intellagama lesueurii; assembly: GCA_037013535.1. Lineage (NCBI taxonomy): Eukaryota > Metazoa > Chordata > Lepidosauria > Squamata > Agamidae > Intellagama > Intellagama lesueurii. The sequence goes on along the minus strand of JBAJHW010000003.1, from coordinate 46,745,432 downwards.
TCATTGCAATTGAGTGGAAGAAGGGAGAAGGAACTCTGTGGGCAATAGGATCAAGTGTCTTGCTTCTGCTAGATCTTTAATCCAGCCTATCCAGTGAGGTGTCGTATCTGTCATAACATTGCATTTTTGTTCTCTTTCTTCTGCTATATTAACTGCCCCTGTGACAATGCTTAGTAAAATGGACCCTTTCAATAGTATAGATAGTACAGATGTTTTTAAAGGTATGTATGTTTTGAAGCTACATACATATGTAAAAAGATTTGCATGTTGTTGCATCCATGCACACATACTGTATATAAAGAGGCTAGTTTCATCATGTCAGTAAATACAACATCAAAATATTTGACAGTGGTCCAATTTTTAAAAAATGACTATCAATATATGCAGACAGGAGTCCACCTGTTTTTGAAAAATCCAAGTTTCTAATTTTCTGCAATCCAGATGTTCAAATATCTCAAAACAAGCGTGAGAGCTTTATAAATTTGCTGGAAAGGGAACGAAATAGCCCGCAGAGGCATTCTAGCGAGGAATTTGTTGTTTCTGTGCTCCCCCTACAGTTCATTCCTGGATTAATCTCCAAATTATTTTACACATAAAAGTAAAGGAAGCAATTAGGCCTCTTATATTCCAAATCTTGGTCTGTCATAAAATGAGATTATTCACTAACCACAATTACAAAGGGCAGGGCGGGATACACCTAGAGGGGGATAACCTTGTATGTGGGGTCATTTTTGTCCAAAGCAAAGCAAAGCAAAGGAAAGGAAAGTTTCTTTTACAAATTACAGTGCTCAAAATGGGGAATTTGCATTCTTCAAACAGGGAGAGAGCAAGTATAAGCACAGAGAAGGGAGTTTTTTGTTCTTCTTGCCTCCATTTCCCCCTCAAGCAGAATTGCAGAAAAGATTAGAAACTTCAGGAAATCATGCTGCTTCAAAAGCGACGGTGATGCTTCTCTGAGAAGGCACTCCATGTAAGCTCAGATACTTTCCTGTTACCTTAACAAATAAATAATAAATGCAATTACAGTGATAAATAATTATCATATAGGTTTTATGACTCTCTCAAAAGAGATCCAAATAAACTCTGCTATTTAAAATTAAAAATAAAGTGCTTTACCTCCTTTTGGAGTAGCGATTTGCCTCAAAACATGAATTAGTGTTCTGTTTTTTAACTGGATCTTTATATCCGCCTTCACATCAAATGGTTAATTATTAATTTAATTAAGGAGGGTTTTTTAACTGCTGGGAATCAGGGGAAAGGACAGATATTTATGGAGTTTTCAGCCTTGGAATCTAGAATAACTTGTTAGGGCTTGAATATTATGTACTTGAACTGTAGGTTCAGCTGCCATTTTCTTCTTTCCTGCAAGCAGCTGTATGTCGTGGACTAATTCTGCCCTTAAGTAGCTGGCAGCAATGCATGAGCTCCCAGGGTTTTTTTTTTCCTGGCGTGGCACATACACTTTAAACTTGGGGAAGGAATTGCCACAACACACACAATAGATCACTTTTTCAGAAGCCAATGGCACAATTTTTTGGCCTGGGGTATTTCTGCCTTCGCTCAGGATGCAGACCATAGCAGTTTTAAGGAGGCCTGTAGAAAGGTTGGGGAGAAGCAGCCCCAACAGTTTTCTCAGGCAATTAATGCTCTTCTCAGGAACAGATGGCCAGAACTCCGTGTTCTGAGCTTCTACTCCTTTTCTTTAATAGTGCATGTTGTAGGTGAGGGGAATGAGAATATCCCTGACTGTGTGTACATTTGCGTGTGTGGGTCCTGTGCCAATTGGATTTTCTGCTTCAGCCATCAAAATATCTTGGGTTGAGCTTGATGCAGCCTGCCATCTGCTGTCCAGTATAATTTCTACTTGTTCAAGCAGAAGCTCAAATGGCATTCACAAACAATAATGTATAACACTTTGTTCAAAAGTATGTTGCACTGTGTTCAGTTGTACACAGGTGTGTTTATGACTGCTACTATCAATTATTGTCATCATTATAAATATTTCTTGGCAGCTTTTTTCTTATAAATACTCAAAACATCTTTCAGTTGAAAAGTTTAAAACATTACAAACAGAGCATAATGCAAAACAGCTTCTCACTGCAAAAACAAATTAAGGGGTTAATGATTTGACCCACTATTTGAAACATGGCCAATCACATCCCATCAGCTAACTGTGAGGTGAAGAAATATGTTAACTTCATGCTGAAAAGATGAGAAATGCATTTCTTAAAAAAACCTCCCCAGTTTATGAATGTGGGACATCTGGCTTCGATATCTATGTTTCAAAATGCCAGGAAACAGCCTGATGTTGTTGCTGCACAATATCGTGCCCGTGTTACCAACAGGAAAAAGGATGCCAAGCTTTACATAGCAATGGGCAGCCTGAATGTTGACACCACCAATGGTAGCGGTCAAGATGTTCTAGAGGAAACCCTCTTCTGCTCACTACCATTCAGAAAGTGGCATAAAGCAATGGAAAACCCCAGAAGCTGGCTCCTTTTTTTCATCATTAAATGCTCAAAAATAAAACAATTAAATGGGAGAAGAGATAGGGAACTCTGTGGGCAATATAGGCCTAGGTTTTTTAAGTCATTGCCAAATGTAACACTTCTGCTGTTATCCACTGCCACTGTTATTTTCTTCACAACTACCAAGCCCATCTCTTATCACAAGGCTCTAAAGCAGAGGTCATCAACCTCCGGTCCGCGGCCCGGTGCCGGTCCGTGGCCTGGTGCCGGTCCGTGGCCTGAACCAGACTGGGCCGCGAAGACAGACCTCCCGCCCCCCCCCGCACGCACTCACCCCCACAAAGGCCCTACCCCCCTCCCTCCGCTGCCGAGAGCAGGACCAGAAGCAGGGAGGCCGTGATGCGGGTGGCCGTCGACTTCGCGGAGTGCCTCAAGGACTCGACCCGCTTCAGGTGCCCGGGGGGAGACGGGCAGGGGCTTCTCCGGGAAGGGCCGCCGGGAGACCCAGGGCGGGCGGGGGCGGCCCCCTCCCATCCCTCGCCCTTTCCGTCGCCGGACTTGCGGAGGAGGGAGGGAGAAAGGTAAAAGGCTGTCGCCACCCCCCGCTCTCTGCCGCCTGAGCCCACTCGGGGCCACGGCCTGGGCCTCTACCTGGGCTTGGGAGGGGAAAAGGGAGCCCCAGGGAAGCGCCTCCCGGGGGTGAGGAAGGAGGGAGGGAGGAAGGGAGGGAGGGAGAGGGACGGCCTGTTGGTCGGAGCCGCGCAGGCGGGCCTTGCAACTTCGGAGAGGCTACTTTTAAAGCTGCCGGTCCGGGGAAGGGGAGGGGGTGGCAGCTCTGGTTCGGGCCGGGCAGCCGGTAGTCATCGGCCCGCCCGTCTGGGCCCGGAGCTCTTGCTGTGGCGGGGCTCCTCGTGGGAGGCATTTGGCGGCGCCGGCGCCCATTTCTGCGGCCAAAGGGGGCGGGATTGGCACCCGGGTCCCCTGAGCTCTTCCAGCCACCCACATAGTGGCCTCCCTGCTTCTGGTCCTGCTCTCCCGGGGCCTCCCCACACGCACTCATCCCCGCAAAGGCCCTACCCCCTCCCTCCGCCACCGAGAGCAGGACCAGAAGCAGGGAGGTCGCGATGCGGTTGACCGTCGACTTCGAGGAGTGCCTCAAGGACTTGACCCGCTTCAGGTGCCCGGGGGGGGCAGGGGCGGGCAGGGGCTTCTCCGGGAAGGGCCGCCGGGGGACCCAGGGCAGGCGGGGCAGCCCCCTCCCCTCCCTCGCCCTTTCCGTCGCCGGACTTGCGGGGGGGAGGGAGAAAGGGAAAAGGCTGCCACCCCCCACTCTCTGCTGCCTGAGCCCACTTAGGGCGACGGCCTGGGCCTCTTCCCGGGCTTGGGAAGGAAAAAGGGAGCCCCAGGGAAGCGCCTCCCGGGGGTGAGGAAGGAGGGAGGAAGGGAGGGAGACGGCCGGTCGGGTTGTGAGCCGTGCGGGCAGGCCTTGTGACTTCGGAGAGGCTACTTTTACAGCTGGCGGTCCAGGGAAGGGGAGGGGGTGGCAGCTCTGGTCCGGACGGGGCTGGGCCAGGCAGCCGGTGGTCGTCAGCCCGCCCGTCTGGGCCCAGAGCTCTTGCTGCGGCGGGGCTTGTTTGGCGGTGGCGGCGGCACCTGTTTCTGCAGCCAAAGTGGGCGGGATTGGCACCCGGGTCCCCCGAGCTCTTCTGCAGGGCCAGGCCGGGCCAGGCCGGAGGCTTCCCTGGAGGCAGCCACGGAGAAGAGGTGGGTGCAGGCGGCTGGTCCCCCGACCCCCCGGGGGCTGCTTTTCGCTCTGCTGGCATTGGGTGAAAGGCTTCTTGGGGCTGGGCTGGGAAGCTTGGTCGGTGGGTCCTCTCTGGTGCTGCCTTGCCCACCCAGTTGCCGCACCTCCTTGTGGCGCATGGACTCCCCCGGGGTCCCTTGGGGCAGAGGCAGGGCCGCCGCCGGGGCCTTGTGTGACCCCAACCTGGGAAAGCTGAAGGGAAGAGGAAGCGGTGGTGGCAGCGGCTCGGGGCCCCGCAGCGCCCAGCCGGCGGCCCCCGGCTCCCTTCCCGGGCAGGGCGGAGAGGGTTGCCCCACAGCTAGGCAGCAAGTGGGTGGAGGTGCCGGCCCTTCGCGTGCAGGCCCTTCCCTTCAAAAAGGCCATGCTCAGACTCCCAGGCTTCCGCTGCCGGCGCTGGCGTGCGCTCCCTCACCCCTTCACGCTTGCCTTCTCACAAATAAATAAATAATAAAAAAGCTACCATCCGCTTCGGGATCTCTGCCTTTCGATCTGCAGAGAAATGTCTCCCTGATGAGGGAAATTGACGCCAAATACCAAGTGCTTTCTCCTTTATGTGTTCGTTGCCAGAATGTATAGAAGCTATATAGGTTTGCTTTTTCTGCAGAGATGATCTCTCGTCTTTGTGTGTGTGTGTGTGTCTGTATGTATGTTTTCCCCCCTCCCTCCTCTTCATCCCGAAGCGGATGGTAGCTTTTTAATTATTTATTTATTTGTGAGAAGGCAAGCAGAAAGCGAGAGGAGGGATTCGAGGAGTGGGCAAGAGGGCTGTTCTCCAGGCGATAACCTCTTTTTTAAAAAAATCTTGGGATGGAACAATAGGTCTTCTTTGGGGTTTCAGTTTTTTAAGCGAGCACTTGGCTTTTTAGGTGTAAAAACGCTGGACAAAAAGGCGGCGGCAGCAGTAAGGTAGCGAAGGGGCAGAGGAATCAGGACGCATGGGGCACTGAGGCGGCTGTTTCTTTTTCTGCTTTGAGGGAGAATTGTTTTCAGGGCACTGGTGGGGTGAAAGGCAAGAAAGAAGGGGGAAAGCTATTACAGCACAACACTGAGGAATTTCTAGTATTCGCAATGGCTGTAGTAGGAGAGAGGGTGCTAGTAAAGGAGGGAGGGAGAGTGGATTAGATTGAGAGTGGAAGGGGGGTGGGCCAGACTTGTTGCCTTCGTCCCACTTGGCGCTCCCTTTGAGAAGCGTGGCTTTCCTGAAGCGGAAAACAAACAACAACGCCCCCCTCCCTTCCCTGCTTGAGAGCTTCAGCTGTTTTTCGAAAGCTTCTCGGTCGCTGAGGAGGAGCAAGGAAAGCAGGGTTCGGCTCGTCCCTTCCTCCTGCATCCAAAGCTTTTCAGACACCCCAGAGGTCTTCTTGCCTTCCTTGGGCTGATTGGACAAGCCACGTTCCAAACACGAAATGCAAAAATGACATTTTCTCCGCCCCCCGCCCCCCAAGGTGGAAGTTGACAGGCAGACGAACGTTAAAGGAAGGGAGAGACTAGGAAGGCTGCTTGTTTTCAAAGGGGAGTTTAGAATTACCGGAGATGGCTGCCAGGATCCTGCCACAACAGGACAGATTTGTGGGTGCAGACTACAACTTCCAGAATTATGCTTGGGGGATTCTGGGAGCTGTAGTTGAATAACTGCAGCTCTGCACCTGTGAGGCTAGGGGCTTGTTTCTCTGACATCTGTCTGCCACTGCCTTACCTTACAGCCAAATAACTAGATGGGTGGGGCATGCATAGATAGATAGATAGATAGATAGATAGATAGATAGATAGATAGATAGATAGATAGATAGATAGATAGATAGATAGATAGATAGATAGATAGATAGATAGATAGATAGATAGATAGAGCAACATTTGGGGCAGTTAATATTTTAGACTGCAACAGTCCACGCACGGAGGCCCCCCCATTCACGGACGCCGGCGGTGGCAGGCCCCTCCCCCCCAGTCCTTGGAAGAATGGTCTTCAACAAAACCGGTCCCTGGCATTAAAAAGGTTGGGGACCACTGCTCTAAAGTAAAAGCTGTCTATATCTCCTGCATTAACACACGTAATTCTTCGGCTAACTTCTTTCATTCTTTCTTTCCCCTCTGTAGGTTTGCATCTTCAGTCTTCACCCCACCCTGCTTCTCTCTCTTCTCCCCCCCCCCCCCCGCACATCTCTGCTCGGACCCGGTGTCTATTTTCTGTCTTCTTGAAGAAATTGTTACAACAGGACTCTAAAACAAACATAGGCCCAATTACAGCATGTAACCAAGGAACATTTAGAATGTGAAACTGATATTTCATCTACAATTCATTCTGCTTATATATGTCTGATGAAGTGGACATGTCCATGAAAGCTTACATTAAAATATAACAGTTAGTCTTTAAGGTACCGCACATTTTTGTCTTTTTGTTTTGTTCCTTTGTATTTCACCAGATATGCTTGCTACCTCTTCTAAAACTGCAACATAAAACTAAACTGTTTTTGAGACATTCATTTTTAAGGACTTCCTGTCACAATTCATCAGAGGTTGCTGAAACCACCACCTCAAACCGAGGAAACAAAAGTGCTGCTGTAATCTGGAGTTTTATCTTGCAAATGGAAAATAAGCACACAGGAGGTTGTTTTTAATTTCTGTTCTTATTGCAGTTTCCTCATATCCAGCTTCTGCAAAAACAAAGCCATGTTTACACAGTGGCAAATATTTTGGGGGATTTCAGTAAGAATGAGTAACAACAATGACTTTAAAAAAAGCGAACAAATAAAATCAGATGGTTGTTGTAGGTTTTTTGGGCTGTTTGGCCGTGTTCTTAAGGTTTTTCTTCCTAACGTTTCGCCAGTCTCTGTGGCCAGCATCTTCAGAGGACAGGAGTCAGAACTCTGTCTGTGCTCTGGTGCAGTTTGTGGGATAGTTAAGTATTTATAGCTGTGGGATCAGCTTTTTGTCCTTTACAGGAGATTGGGTGATTATGGTGATCAGCATGTTTTTTGTTGTGGGTGTATTGTTGTGATAAGGGAGAGAGATGATCTGTCACTGTTATTGATGGGTGTCGTTAGCTGGTCTTTTGTGTGCAGTGATCACCGGTCCTTGTGGCTGGGTAGAGTTCGTTGACCTTTTCCAGGCTGTATTTTTCAGTGCTGGGAGCCAGGCTTTGTTGAGTTTTAGACTTTCTTCTTTTTTGTTGAAGCTCTGCTGGTGTTTGTGATCACCATAATCACCCAATCTCCTAAAAGGACAAAAAGCTGATCCCACAGCTATAAATACTCAACTATCCCACAAACTGCACCAGAGCACAGACAGAGTTCTGACTCCTGTCCTCTGAAGATGCCGGCCACAGAGACTGGCAAAACGTTAGGAAGAAAAACCTCAAGAACACAGCCAAACAGCCGAAAAACCTACAACAACCATCGGATCCCGACCATGAAAGCCTTCAAGAATACAAATAAAATCAGATTTGTACATTTAAGTTGGATTTTATTGTAAAACTCTTCCCCCCCCCCCAAACTCCACATGATAGTTCTAATTTAAAATATGTTATAACTCAAAGATGGAAACAGTGTTTATAAATTCCAGTTCTATTTGCCATACTAGCAATCCATGTGCAGCTTGGAACCACTGAGTCACGAAACGCACGGCATAACCTTGGCTCAGTCATTTTCTCTCAGCCTGTCCTTCTTGAAAGTGTTCTTTTCACAACAAGCCTATAAGATAGTTCAAGCTGAAAGGGAATGGCTGAGAAAATGACTATGCTTCTCTCCTTCCTCCTACCATATTCCAGAGTGGTAGCTGGATATCAATCCGCACTACTACTGTCAAGGACCCCTCTACCACTACTGTGAAACTGAGTGTCCAGCTGGCTTTTCAGAAGATGCCTCAAGGTCTTTTCCAAATTGTCTTTTAAGGGCAAAACCCACTCAAAATCCAAGGTCTCTTTCACTGTTGTCATTTAATCAATTATGTCCTCTTACTTCTAAGGGTCAAAGAATACTTAATACTCATTCTCCCCATGGTTCCTTGCTCTCTCTTTCTCTTTCTTTTGCCCTTTATTTGTGCCTCCCCCTCTCTTTTTGCCTCTGTGTGGCTTCTCTCTCTCTCATGTGCATGCTCTGTTTCTCCTTCCTTCTGGCGCCAGTTTGGGCAATGCCTACAGAATATTTCAATGAGACTTTATGAAAAGTCGTTTATTCATGTTCTCCTCTCCACTGTGTCTGTAAGGAGGAGATGCTTTCATGTCCCTGTTTGATTAATTGCAGTTTAGCATTCCTTCCAAAATCCAGACAGACTGCAGTTTTTCTTAACTATCTTTTACTTCAACAAGCCAGCTTTAAGCCATGGATTGTGAAGCTAGGTTGTTTTAAGAAACTGTAGTTAAGATTTACCCTCAAGTTTACTTTACCAAGTTAAAATGTAATTTTTTAGCATAATACTAAACTGTGGTTTAAAAATGGGGGCCAAAAGCTTCTAGTCCCTCAGCATCGGGGTCATTACATGCTAACATATCTCATGGTATGTGATTTTTTTTTGTGGTGAATTTTTGTCATCTTGTTCATGCCAAAAAATCCGTGATGAATAATTATTTACATTCATTTTGTAACTGTGTTTCATTTAGGAATGTTATGTAATCTTTCAGGAAATAGTGTGGGTGTCACAAGATGCTTAAGTACATACATCAGTTAGATGCAATAGAATGAGAAAACACAAAATTCTGCCAAAGTTCTCTATGTACATATATGAGTTGCTTTCTTATAGGCTGCTCAGGTTTATTCTTCCAGGCAACGGACAAAGATTTGGTATAAACACTCAACAATGTTTTCAAAGGAAACCATTAACCTTCTTGCAACTTGTGGTTCAGCTCCTCTAACCATATGTGACCCAGTTCAGATGTCTCTGCACAGGATAAGGCGAGGAATGGGGCCCTATTGTTTAAATGCTAACTCTTCCTCTTCCAACCTTGATAACATGCATAGTATGATGAAACTCAGCTTGTTGATTCAAGATGAAATGCTGGCAAAAGCTACTCTGGTTAAATGTTCCTCAAGTCACAAAGATTTTGAATGAAGAGGAGAAAAAACTGGCTACTCTTAAACCTGGAACTGTGGAATCTGTGGCCTTCTAGATGTTGAAAAACAACTGACCCAGAATGCAACAAAAAAAAACACGCAAAAAAACCCTATTTAAACAATGATACAGCTGTCTAATAGCTGTAAGAGAATAATAGCATTTCTGAAAGGTTTGGTAAATTAGTCAGAAGGAAAAGGAGAAGACCATTCCAGAACACAAACAAGGATATGGAAGCAGCAACACAGCTCTTTCACTTTGTTGTAATAAGAATCGTGTGCTGTCAAGTCTACTCTGACCTATAGTTGCCCTTTCTGGGGGTTTTCAGGTAGAGAATACTCAAAAGTGGTTGACCAGTCCCTTCTTCTAGGACTGTGCAGCTTGCCCAAGGCTACATAGGCTCCTTCTACTTCCAGGAGGCACAGTGCGGAATCCAACTGCCAACCCCTGGCCAGATCCCTAACCCTGTGAACTCTCCAGCCAGCTCAATTTGCTGAACAGGCCCACAAAACAGCAGGCACCGTGGCTGCAAGAGAACATACAAGGCCTTGGGGATTTCAGAGGAGCCTCTTTTGTGCCTCTGTGGTTTGGAGCCTCCGGGGAGCTCTTGGGCTTCATTGGGGAGTTCAGCTTTCCGTTGCTTTCTTCTTGAGTTCCAAGAATGCAGTGGCCCTCTTCTGACTTCCTCTTTCCTGAATGTATTTGCTTTTGAACCCTATAAACACCGAATGGGATCAGAAGGAACTCTTTGGGGGTTGCTGTGCCCTGGGAATGAACAGCGGTTCTTTACCCCACCCTGTAGTTGCCTCCCCCCAGTCGAACAAGCACCCCTGGTTTGGTCTGATTTTCCACATTTGACCAGAGACTGTGCGCATGCACAGTGTAGGACTGGAGCTTTCAGCTCCCAGGCGCATTTTCAGTTCTGCTCCTTTCAGGGGGACTGTGTCACAACTCTCGTGCACTGGATAGCACTTGGTGGCAAAAATATATATGCCACATAGAATAGGAAAAGGACAAGAAAGTAGAAAAGAAGAAGCGTACAGAATCGGGTGTGGGTGGGTGTCAGTTGCTTTATTCCACTGATAATATCTCACAGGGAGTAGTCAAGTTTAAGGTCACGTTTATTCCAAGGCTTCTAGGTTTGTCACATTTGGAAGATTGGGGGGGGGGGCTTGAAAACTGACTCTTTCCTGTCTCAGCAGTTTTCAAGGTGTGACAGAAGGGCTGGTTGGAAGGTGGCTGAATAGTTATCTCGTGATGAAAGGCATGTCTTTTTTCCCAAAAGTTCAACCCCCTCCCACGGCTTTTTTCTCTTTATCTTCACAATAACCTAGCGGGGTAGATCAGGCTAAGAGAATACGACTGGCCCAAAGGCATCCTGCAAGTGTCGTAGCTGAGGTGGGTGTGACATGCCCCTCGCGTGTCCCCAGATTATTTTACTAGCCTGAGGCCCACGATACATTCTCTCCTTTACGCTGCCACCAGTTGACCTCTGTCAACACCCTTTAATTAGAAAGAATGAGGTCCAAGCTGAGTATAAATTTGAACTAAACAGGTTTATTGGTTACAGTTCGCTTAAACAGGTTCTTCACAGACTTTAAAGTATTCATTGGATTAGTAATAACTTGTTTGACTCTTAACTCTCTTAGCTCTCTATAAGTTCCACACTCTTAACTGCCTACCTTATCTCCTCACTATACCACACACTCTAACTCCCACAGACTAACTCTTCATTTCAGACTCTCATCTCTGACTCTAACTCCCAAACTGACTAACTCACTCCCAAAACTCCTCTTCTCTGCCTCATCCCTCTCTTCTGCTTTCTCTGGCTCCGCCTCCCAACAGCTCCCATTGGTACATTCAAATAATCTCCTACATGAGCCAAAGCAGGGTGATCGCCACAGTGGGATTTCAGGCCGTATCTCCCAGGTCCTAGTCCATTATTCCACACTGGATCTCATAACATTTTGAAGCAGAAAGTCACAAAGCGAGCTAAAATCCAAGTAAGGGAAACAGGAAATCCATGTCAGAGCTCAGAGTCTAAGTTCCCGCTTATATTTTTCAACACAGGTATTGACCGGGATTGTTGCTATTCGAACTTATTTCTCTGGGTAGCTGCTCGATTCCGGGATATACACTGATTTTCAGCAAAGTGTATGGTGGTCAGTGTTTAGGATCGTTCCTTCATCCGTCGTGGAGGTTTCTGTTGAGGAGGGCGTGGTCTGGGCTGGGGGGGTCCACCTTGTGGTTGTTGTTCAGAATGAGGTGGGGGTGGTAGTGGCCTTTGTTGTTTGTCTGTATGGTTTGAGGTAGCCTGAACGGAAGGCTGAGGAAGATTCCGGTATTTCAATGTATTCTCTGTAAGCTGGGCCTGTATTTCTCTTTCTTCATCTGCGGTAAAGACCAGAGTATGGAAAATTACTTTTTTAAAGTAAATTGCCAATTTTACTTTTTACAGTATTCATAAACTAACTAGTTTTTATTCACTACAATGTCTTAAAAGTAACTTGTGACAATTGCTTCTTGCTCTTCCACTGCCTCCCGAAGTTGAGTCAAATTCATGTTGGTAAAACAATGGCATTAAAGAATTCCTGTCAAAATGCTTCTAAAATGCTCTTTAAAAAGTACTTTAAAGAAATAATTAGGGAACTTTAGTTGTTACCTAAGTTAGGTACAAGTTACAGTAAATTTCAAATGCAATGTAACAGTTAGCAATATAACAGCTGTTACATTGCATTTGAAATTAACTTCACTATACCCGCATGAAAAAGCAAGAGATGGAGGGAGGGAGAGATGGGGGGGGGTTTCTGCTCCTGTGACCAAATGACCTTGGCTAAGCTTGGATCCAGTGGCCAGAATCCTGCTGGCACAGCTCCATGCGCATAAGGCTCCCTAAGGATCGTTTTCAATCTTGTGAAGCCTTTTGTAGCCTCAGAGTGAACGTGGGGAGACTTTAATGTCTAAAAATCATTGCCCTCAGGAGTGCCACTAGACTAGGACCACTAACAGTGAATTTCAGACATTAAAGGTCACTCTCCCCATCCCAAGCTCCCCAAAAGCTTCCCCAGGACAAAAGAGATCCCTATGAAGTCTTGGAACTGGGGAAGGGTGAATAAGAAACCTTGACTTAAAGATGAGGGATACATATGATGATGTTCTTGGCCATATGAGCACAGAGCTGCACCAACAGGATTCTAGCCCTTGTGTCTTTAGTTATCTGGCTTTAATTATCTACCTTCATCTGTTGGGAGTTTTTGAAACTTGCATGCTGCCTTTAGTAGGTTTGCCTGGGAGGGAATCTAACCTGAAATTCTAAACTCTACAGCATCATATCCAGCCCTTCCACCCTTGTGCCATTCACTAAAAAGTTAAGCTTCTCCTTGGCTTGTACCAAGGCATAGGATGTACAAGGAAGGCTTTCACTTATATTTCAATTTAGAACTCCCTTGTCTCCCCCATGAGATCCAGAGGGGTGAGGAAACACAAAGTCACATATCTCTCGGGTGTTTATAAATACACGCCATCAAATCTGTTCTGACTTATGGCAACCCTTTCTGGGGTTTTCTAAGTGGAGAGTACTCAGAAGCAATTTACTATGACCTTCCTCTGGGGCACCCTGGAATTATAGACCTTGCCTAAAACTACACAGGCTGGCTTTGCTCCTAGGAGGCACAGTGGGGAATCGAAACTCCCAACCTGTGGCTCACTGAGCTATCTAGTGAGCTATCTCACTGAGCTATCTAGCCACTTCTCCATTGTTTACCACCTTCTGGTTATATTTGGTCCCATATTCCAGATAAAATTGGGAAACTGAGCATTTAGCCAGGTGGAGCTGGGTCTATGCTAGGCCACAAAGCCTTAGGCTTTTCTCTCAGGTGAGTCACATTTAGGAGTCTTTAGATGTCTGTCTGTCAGGTGGGACTCCCAGAGTGTAAAATTCGGTGATTTGTACCCCTCCCCAAAAAAGGGAGGGGTCCCTCCTCACGGATGAATCTGCCTGTGATGTCTTGATTAATGTGGAAAGAAATCAGCTTAGGATAAGCAAACTGAGTAGGCTTTATTATAGGAACGTATGCATAGAAAAGCCATTTAGTATACTAAGCTAAACTAGAGGCATGCTAGGACTGAATAAGGAAGGAACTGAAATTAATCCTACAAGCATCACTACATCACAAGTGTACACAGGACAAATAAGGAAGGAAGGAGGACGCCCAGGTCGCCTTAGCTATTTCTCTTACGATGGGTTTTCGGGGTTCTTCTGTACAACGTGTTGTTGCACCTTTCTCGACTCCTAAGAAAATTTTGACCTAATCGCTCTTTAAGACTCTGTCAGGTTTCCTTCCTTAAAACATTTCCCTTCTCCCTCCTAAATGGATCTGGCAGTGAGTGCCTTCACACCCAGGCACACCTACACCTACCGTACTTCCCACACTTTGGAGCCTCTCTTCCGAGGCTCCCACATAAAACCATTTTCTATTCTTTTGTGGGCCAAGCCTGGTGTTTCCCCTCTCCCCAGACCCAGATTACCACAAGCAGGGCCAGCCCTGTCTTTAGCTGTGCTATGGTGACTGCCTCAGATGGTGCAGTGCTAGGGATGAAGAAGAAGAAGTTGCTATTGCCATCCACTTATCCCTACTAGAACTGGGCCCAGAGAAGAAACGTGTTTTGCCATTTTCTGCCATTGCCCACTTCATCATTTTCTTCCCTATGGCTATTGTGGGAGCAGGGGCAGCCAGGCAGAACCAAGGGCTAGGGCAGGGGCAGCACTTTTTCCCTTCCTCTGGTGGCAGGAAGCCTTGTGTCACCCCTGAATCTAGGACAAAATCACCAGCCTGCACCCCTCATACTGGACCCAGGTCTTCTCTACCTTGCCTGGGCTTCACCTTCATAGAGAGTCACACAGCAAAGTTCTATTTTCCAAGTCATGAAGCACATGGATGTGCTTTCCGGTTATATTTTCAGACCCATCTACCTGCTTACTTACTAGGGTTGCTAGCGTCCATTAAATTCCTGCTTTGTTTCACATTCTTTAGTTCTAAATAATACATCTTAATGCCCTTTTGGAAATCTTTGTCTGTCTAGCAACTTTCTTTCCCTAAGCAGTGCATGTTTTCGGTTTGCCAAGTAACTCAAAGTTTAAAAGTTGTTTTACAATCCTTTCCCATAGAAGAGATAGCCCAAAATTAAAAACTTAGACATTGTTAGCAAATTAACTGTAACCCACTGAGAACAATTTCATAAACCTCAGACTGCTTTAAGACACTTGGTTGTAAAAAGACAACAACTATTAGATTTCAAGTAGTCAAACAGTAACATACCTTCCAACTCACGTCTTTTTGCTGCCTTCTTTCTGACAAAGTAAACAATCAGAGCCACAAAGATAATAAGGAGAACACCTCCTCCAATCAGCAGTAAGTAAATCATATATTTTGAGAAAGAGCCTGAAAGGTGGACAATTAAACAATCAATCAGGGCATAGATAGATAGACAGACAGACAGATCGATCGATGGATCGATCCAGGAAAAGATTAAGGAAGCTGCAATGTAACAACAGAAGTGAATGTTCTCAGCCAAACAATTTCATATGTTTTATTTTTATATGTCAGCTTTGTAAATAAAGTGTTCCATTCCTGTTTAACTATTGCCTGAGTAGGGGGACCTAGTACGTTTATAGCCATACACCTATAAAGCTGAGAACCCATGCCATGCTATCCTTGCACTATGAGAATAAAGGTGCGGTTCCTTTATTCTCAAAATGATTCCGAGAAAAGAAACAATTGAGGCCAGAGGAGACAAGGGGAATAAAAGGCAGCTTTCTGCCAATCATAATTAGCTGCATTCTGTTTTTTTTTTTAATTTGCTTCTGACTGCTTTGTGTGAATTCTTACTGTTTTTCTCCATCCTCCCCACCTTTTGTTTAATCTTAAACTACATGTGCCGCAGTTTCCTGTATCTCTGGTATGACTTGCTTGTGGGTGAAGACAAAGAATGGCTTTCGTGTTCTTTGAAGATGGTTGACTATTGTTATAATTCCATCATCATCATCATCATTATTATTATATGACTGTGCTTTGAAGGTGTTACTTTTGGCCCATTTCTCCTTTGCGCCATGTACTGCTTTGTTGTAAAAAAATGTCCCTTTCATCCAGTGGCACCCATTGCTTTGTTGTCATGATCCAAAGTGCAGGTGCACAGGTTTCTGTGGTGTGGCTTGCTGGCTGTTGTGGATTCTAAAAGCTGGTTCTGTATTGTTACTGTGTGCATTTATTCTAGAAACACACAAACACACATACTTTTTAAAAGTTAGCATTCCTCAGTATCCCTCATGGTTGTTGTTGAGGAATAAACAGACATGGACTCAAAGTACCCCTTAACTCTGTTGTGGTAAAGAGCCCCAAACACTTCCTTGTATGGTTTGGCCATATGCCTCAGGGTGTTTCTTTGTGAAACTGGTTTCTGATGAAACCTTTTCCTTATATTTAATTTTTCAAAAATGGGCCCTGTAGTGTAATAATTTATTGACACTTTTGCTCTGTGTTTTAGCATGCCAAGCATGACCTTTGCCATAAGACGGTTCCTCTCCCCACACCCTTCCCTTGCAACGTATGGGGTTCAATAACAGACCAAATGTGGCTGGCCACACCACTGATGACCCCTCAGGTCAGCCTCTGGACACCTGCCCCCTATCCCCCCCCCGCTCTAGCGGGTACCAGCTCCCACTGACAGACTGGGTAAGCCCGAACAGTCAGCTGAGACCAGAAGGAGGTGAAAGCAGGGATGCAATATTTACCCAGAGTCCTGCTGACATCTCAGTGACATCGCCACTGATGTCAAACACTCTTTGGAGAAAGTACACTGTCTCTTCTTTACCCAAGAGGCAGTTTAGCAACACAGATTTCTACCTGTTCCTGGACAGTTGATTTCATTCTCCGTATGTTGCTTGTCTATCTGATGCCTGACAACCTCGCACTTGAATTTCCCAGAAAGATTTTTGGGTTGGGATGTCACCCTCCAGGTCCCATTGACATACTTTGGTCCCTGAAATGTTCTCATCTTATTATTTTGATGCAAAATAAATTTGAGGCTTTGATTTTCATCAGATTTCACTTCACAGACCAGTGTGTTGTTGGAGCAGTCCTTGATTAACTGTGGCTGAGGCAAAGGTTCTGAAAGAGAGAAAAGAAGAAAAGGAACAGGCTGTAAGAGTGGCTCTAGTTAAAATCACACCTTTATCAGAAGACCTGGAGCTGTTTCAGGAATAATATTAGGTCTTCTCAAAGTACAAGACAATGAAGATTGATGGGGGGGAAAAGGATACTACAAAAATGAGGCATCTCGAGAAACAGCTAGGTATAAAACATATGCACAAGCATACACCCCTCATGATTGTTGTAGGTTTTTCGGGCTGTTTGGCCATGTTCTGGAGGTTTTTCTTCCTAACGTTTCTTCAGTCTTGGTGGCCGGCATCTTCAGAGGACAGGAGCTAGAACTCTGTCTGTGTTCTCAACTCCTGTCCTCTGAAGATGCCGGCCACAGGGTGTTTAGGAGCTCCATCACATCCCAGAAATGGAAGGGGGTATTTCGGCTTGCGTGGTGGGGCTATGAGACAGGCAGGCAAGTTGGCAGGCTGACACCAGGGTGATTGGGCAAGTGAGCAAGGGGGTGATTGGGCGGGTAAGCGGGAGAGTGAAAGCAAGATTTTCTGCTCCTGTCAGAGGTGTTCACACATGTAGAATCAATTCCGATGAATTGATTCCATATCTGCTTCATAATAAATGTATTTCTGAAGGAGGAGCAGAACAACTTCTCCTGGCACACTACTTTGCACAACCACATCCCTCACATGTATGCCTAAATCTGAGTTCGGTTTCTTTTAGCAGAAAGAGAGGCATTTATTGTCAGTGCGATCAGGCTCTCAGATTCACAGTCTATGTGTTTTCCTGGATTTTGTCCTGTTCTGGATGCCAAGATTTGATAAGGGACAAGTGTGCGTTGAGTCTGACTCACCACCTATGGTCCTTCCTGGACACAGTGCAGTGGTTCCCAACCTTGGGTAACCCAGGTGTTCTTGAACCGTGGTGGTGAAGGCTTCTAGGAATTGCAGTCCTAGTAATAGTAGTTCTACTAGCAGTTCTAGTAATGATATATAAAACTCAGTTAGCCATGGGGTGAGGCTATTTGAATATGAACAAGTTCAGAGGAAAGCAAGAAGGATGATTAGGGGGCTGGAAATGAAGCCCTATGAGGAATGACTGAAAGAACTGGGCATGTTTAGCTTTGAGAAAAGAAGACAGAGGGGAGTAATGATAGCACTTTTATGATAGCACAATGCGCTCAAGTTACAGGAAGTGAGATTTCGGTTGAATATCAGGAAAAACATCCAAAATGTTAGAGCAGTACGGCAATGGAACCAATTACCTCAAAAGGTGGCGAAGGCTCCAAAACTGGAGGCATTCAAGAGAAATTGAGAAAACAACCTGGCAGATATCCTTTGATTTGTGTTCTTGCATTCAGCAGGGGGTTGGACTCGAAAGCTTTCTAGGCCCTTTCCAACTGTATTATTCTATGATTCTATGATTCTGTAAATCTGCCAAGCATTCAAGACCTTCAAGGAAAAGATACAGAGTTTGCAGACTCACCATGCACTTTCAAAGTTATAGTAGTTTCCTGAAATAATGCAATTCCGTTGCTTGCATGTCCAGATACCCTGTAACCTCCAGCATCATCTTGCTGCAATTTGTGTATAATGAGACTACCATTGGACAGTTGGTTGCATTTTCCTGTGTAGTTCTCTCCTGTATTCGATGAATTACATCTCACTACCTTTAGTTTATTACTGGTTAGCTTAACCCATTTAAAGATGGAAGGTGTTCCTTCGTAATCGGGATTAGGCAGAAGAACTGACCGACCCAAAAGACCATGAATTTCTTTCCCAGCTGTAGTGCCTGCAGAAAAAAAAACACACAGAGACAGACAGAAACAGGGACTTTTACACACTTTCCATCTTGGACTTCATTTGGAGATGCTACTGATCAGGGATGTTGGCAAGTCTTTGGGTCTGCAAGTATGATTCCCTATTCAAAACAAGTTTTTTCCACCCAGAAAATAAAAGGAAAGGTGTTTGGGTTCCAAGTCGCAAGTCAAGTCCGAGACATTAAAAAACAGAAAAACAAACC
Organism: Intellagama lesueurii; assembly: GCA_037013535.1. Taxonomy (NCBI): domain Eukaryota; kingdom Metazoa; phylum Chordata; class Lepidosauria; order Squamata; family Agamidae; genus Intellagama; species Intellagama lesueurii. Next base: position 46,726,941 of record JBAJHW010000003.1, on the reverse strand, counting down.
AAGTCGATTCCAAGGTGAGTCACTTAAATCTGACTTGACAGTGAGTCCTGCATTTCAGGTCCCCAATCCTGCTGCTGATTCATGAATGTTAAAATCCTGTGTTTGCTCTCATGCCACTGTGCAGTGATACAGTGCATTGCATCTGAAGTTCTCAAAGTAATAAGCACCCAATCCTAAATATATCAGCTTCAGTCTAAAGGAGCCAACAGGTGCAATCCCAATGTACATAAAAAGCATTTGACCATTGACTGGAGTTGCTGCATTAAAAGCTTGTGTGTCTGTGTAATCCTAGCCATAGCATTCAGAACAGAGGAAACTCTCATGTTTGTATATTGGCTTGCACACACAGTACAGTTTTCACTTGTCATACTAAATTAAACATTTTTGTTGCCACTGTCAATGGGGACGTTTGGATTTAGCCCAGAGAGACTAGCCTAGCCTAGGAAAATTACTATGGTTCCCAGAATCCCACACCCGACCGGACAACTGCTGAGTTTGGCAGATTACTTTCAGAAAGGAATTCCTTCTGTTATTCATTACTTTGCTTATATTGTTAGACACCAAAAATAAAAAATTGTCTGTCCCGTTATTTGTAAGATAAATCCTAATCTTGTTACAAGGAAAAGTCCGGGGACAACCTGTTTTATAGAAGTGAATCCATGTTAGCAGGGCTTGAACAATATCAGCAATAACAACATCCTCACATATCTCTCCCACCTAAAAAACCCACCCATTTTGTTGCACACAGTAGTTTAGGAACTATTATCTAACTATACTTGGCTTATTTCGCTACAGTGGTTTTTGTGCACCAGTTCTCTACCTTGGACTTAATCTCAGCAAACTAAAAGTGCAATCAGATGGCAATATTGCTCTTGCTTTGGACCACTTGTGCTACAATCTGGTTCAAAAAAATTTCCAGTGCTACACAATGTACAGGAAATCCCGAACTAGCTGAACCCTGCTCTTCACTCAGTCCAGACCTTTTTGGTCCACCAGTAGGGTTACCCTTTTCCTTCCTTCCTTCCTGCCTGCCTGCCTGCCTTCCTGCCTGCCTTCCTGCCTTCCTGCCTTCCTGGAGCAGGGCTGGATTGATTGGACTGGTAGGGACTGGATCACATATGCATGGAAAAGTTGCTTTAAAGGAGATCACATCCCCTGAAATGACACTTTCCAGCATCATCCAACATGATCCTGCTGTACTGCCGTCTGGTCATACCCTCAGTGAGACTATGCATCTTAACTTTGTTTTCATATTCACTTTGATTCAAGGTTGTTTATCTCAACATAATAGGATGCTTCTGGAAGTAAAGGATTGTCTGTCTGCATGCCATTGCCCAGGGGACGCCCAAGTGCACTTGCAATACTTTTCCAGTCTTTGAGGAGGCTCCTTCTATGTCTTCCCCCCAAAAAATAATTGCAGGGTGTGGGGGGGGGGGTATAAGTAGAACAGGGCTACTTGGATACAAGACAAAGTTTCTATGACTAGGGAGAAATAACATCGACACAGCACTTATGTGCATGCAATTTATGCCTCTCCACATGTACGAAAAGAAGGTCCAGCAAATGGCCAAAATAACGCTGTTGAATTAGCTTCCCTCTGGTCAAAAATAGTCTAATTATCTCAACATTTTAATTTGTTTTTAATTTAACTATATCTCCCATAAGCCCATAATTTTAAATTGTGCAACACCCTGGCACAAATAAAGAAAGAGCTTCAACATGATGCTGAGCTACAAGCTCCCCTGCTTCCTTTCAAATTTGCTACTTTGACTAAATTTGGAATACAAAACAAAGGATATATCATCAAGTTTTGATCTTTCTTTCTAAATAAATACAGCCTTTTTTTACTTCCAAAATTCTGCTGCACAGTCCTGTTGGAGTGAAGGGGAGACGCTAGACAGTGAACTGTGCCCAGTATCGCCCACGTGGTAGGAACTGAGCAGTAGTCGACTTCAATTGGTCCACTGTACTTAGTCTTAATATTTGCAATGTACATAGCTGTAATAATGTACTTAACCAGTCACAATGTTTGAATTATCCCCCATACTATAGAATGCCCAAAACTCCATCACAGCAAAAGTACTGTAGTTAAATCACATCCACATTGTAAAACGTCAGTCCCAAACATTCCACCTGCTAGCTGAATTAAAGTATAACCCCATATGTCATGTCTGCATGTCTCTTAAGAGCAAAGGATTTAGCACAACTGGCAATTGCTCCAATGCAGCAATATTTTGCCTGTTTCAAGCGGGAGCAAGGAAGGAAGTGGTTAGAAACTCACCTTTCAGGCAGAAGGAAAAAATCACCAGGAATGTAATGAGGAGAACGGTGCAGAGGTTCATTTTCAAGGCACTGTTTTTGGTTCAAAGAAAATTGCAGCAAGCTGAAGAGGTTCGTTCTTCTAACTGAGCTTGCCGTTCACATGAAGTTCTGCGAACAGCCTACCGTACCTCTTGCACCTCCTCTGAGGCTCCACAGAGCCCTCCTTTTCTCTGGGAAGTGTGAAAGAGTAGGCAGAGCAGGCTTTTGAGGCTCTCGATTCCTTCAGTGCGGAAATTTTGCAAAATTGGTTGATCAGCTTTTCTCCTTCGTTTCAAATTCTCAAAATTTACAAATGCGTACACGTATTCTTGCACAGAACAAAGCAGACTTTATAGTTAAGCACATTATTTGACATGTTGGGCAAGACTCCAAACTCTCTTAACATTTAAATCATAAATTTGGACCTATTTCTTTATTAATTCCAGTGAAGGGACAGCATAAGGTATAGTATAAAGTCTAAATCACCAATTACAGTGGCTTGGATCATAGGATAAGAGGAGTTAGTCTAAGGAATTTCACAAAACAGAAATTTAGCATCCCTGCCTCCCCAAGCTTCCCTCAGAGGCCACATGGACATAACCCACTGCCACAAGCTTCTCTGTAGTATAAGAAAGCCCTTTCAAACATGAGAATCCTGGATGGAGGAAGAGATAAGGAATTTTGCCTTAAAGTTCAAATACTTTTTCATGCCTTTCACTGAAAACGATAAGGCTTTTGCATTTTATGATTTTATTCTTAAGAACTTTGAAATGTTCTAAAGATGTATTCTTCGACTTATTAGGCTAGAAGCACTTATTATTCATTTTTACTCTTGAAAGAATCTATACTCTTAATGAAAATGGTCCTGTATTTCAGAATGTAACTTAAAACCATTTTTTTGATATTTTGTTGTATTTATGCTCTTATATTTTGTACAATATTAGCTCCTGTATTTCAACATTCCTATGTTTTGTATTCAAGTAGAACTTACATTCACCTTTTAAGCATTAAGTATTTTTGCCTACAACTTTGTTTCTAGCTGTACGGATGTTCTTAAAAGTTATATGTTTGTAATATTTTTGAACTTTATGTTTTTCATATGGAATTTAGAAATGATTAAATAAATAGAACGTGTATAGAATTAACACCTTTGTCTGACACTTCTGCCTATCAAAAACCATTCTGTTTCTCCATATTCTGTCCTAACAGTAGCTTCTTGTCTAGTGTAGACTAGCGTGAGGCTACTTATCTAGTGTTGAGGCACACATATTTCTTTTGGAACAACCCACAGTTTTAATGATCCACAGGGTCAAACATTTTGCTGTAGATCAAAAAACATAATTCGTATTTACAATTAATTAAAGTGCTAAAGAATTTCTTATACAGAATTCTAAAGAAGGTTCCAAGCAGCCTGCTAAAATAAGATTGGGTTAGCCACTTGAAGTCAACAAGAACAAGAATGTTAAAAATAAATATTTTTTGCAGCTTTTTGATTTCCCATCCTGAAAAACAAGAGCCAAAATATTAAATAAAAAAGGTTTTCGTCTTGCTGAGAACAAAAATATGGCTATCACATTTATATTATTGATCATTTACTTTAGCTATTTTTCCTGTAGCTCAATAAGTGTTTTTCTTTATTTTGACAACCATGCAGCTTTATACCCCCCCTTCCCTTGTTTACAAACATTGGAAATGCAAGGAGGTTTTCAAAAGCCTGTTTCCATAATGTAAGACCAGAAGAAATTGTATCGAGGAAGCATTCAGTTATTGTAATTATCTACCATAATCCTATAATGTATATTTTGTATCATGAAGTTTGCTTTTCCATAGATTGTCAAGCTGTATGAAAACCTGCAGACACAGATGTGAGCATCAGAGCAGAGTACACAGCTTTTCCGTTATTTTCTGCTGATAATCATCAAATGGTTCTCCAGATGAGCTATTTCTCTTCTTATCTCAGCTTTTACTTACAAAACCAGGAAACTGCTGTCATATTGAAAGAAAGAAAAAATAGCAACACCAAGCCATTCCCTACATAATGGAAACAAAGCCTGCTGCATGCTTTTTCTCATAGGTTCCCACTAGAGGAATGTAAGAAGCGAAGGAAATATAACACTTTGCTGCAATGTGCTATTTAAAAGTTTAGTACTGACAGAATGTGTTGCGTAGGCCATCCCTCTTCAAATCTACTGTAACCCAGCAGTATCAGGGATGTTGTCCAGGAAAATGCTTGGTCACAGTTTCTGGGATCATTGTAGACCATCTGTATCAGGGATAGGGAAACTTTAGCCCACAGGCCTAAGGCAGCCAAGGAATGTTCCAGATCCAGGCTATCACAGTGTCATACTCTAGCCAGCAGCCATGTTAATCTGATGTCGCCCAAGGGAATGTAGTAGTCTTGTAGCACCTTTAAGCCTAAGTAGTCTTTACTTTTTGAAAGCCTTCGTGTTTCCAAGCATACTTTGTCATTTCTCTTGTCCCAGGTGACACTCCTCCCGCATTACAATCTTCCTCTGCATTGTTTTGTGCTGGAAATGAGGATTGGGTTCTCTTCCCATCAGAGCTGACTGACAGAGATCAGCAAAGGAGCGGAGAGATCATGTTTTAATTCTCATAGTAAGCACTGGATGGAGAGAACTGAAACTCACAGCTCATTGTGCTGTTATGCGAATGAAGTGACACCGTCTGTTCAACCGAATTGTATGGTTCAGCGAAGAACAAGAGGAACTAACATGAACACACAGTGACTCATCTATCCGTCCTGAGCCCTGCACATTGCTTGCTTTGGTGCTCTCTTCCAGTTTCTCAAAAGTTGAGGGTGTTTGGGGTTGAAAAGGAGTAAAAGAGGTGGCCGGGTAATAGTTGTAAAGGTGAACTTCATTAGAAGCAAGACCCATATCTAAAAAATCATTTTCACATTGATGGAATTCATTTTTTGTTATGGTTCCTCCATTACTATTCTTACATGCTTAACATATTGAAAGAATTTCATCCATTTAAATGAGTGAATAATGAAATTAACTATGTTGGCACAATTTCAGCCATCGTATTGCACAACAATTTATTAACACGGCCTATCCAACACTTTGAGAGATTTAAAAAAGGGTGAAATGCATAGTCTTTTTTGAAAAAATATCCAGTTTATTTCAGTGTGTGATTTCATATTCACTTCTGCCAATGCCACCATGCCCCATCCCCAAGAATCATAGTGGCAAGTCTTTATATACCTGTGAGAAACAAACTGAGACTTTCAAATTTGCTTACATTACACAACAGGATTCCATCCATTATTTTTCAGGGATATTGGCAAATCTTTGGGTCTCAAGTCTGAGTTCCAGTCTTTGGTACCAAGCCCCAAGTCTGAGTCCCTATTAAAAACAAGCCTTTTTCCCCAGAAGAAAAGGAGGGGTAGATGGGTTCTGAGTCACAAGTTGAGTCTGAGTCATTGAAAAAAAAACTCAGAGTCAAGTCTGAGTCGACTCACTAGTGCGACTTAAGTCTGACTTGACAACGAGTCCCGTGACTCATCGTCATCCCTGTTATTTCCCTTATAAAACTGCATTTTACTAAACTTATGACACTAATTCAGAGAAGACATTTATCTTGTTGAGGCAGAGAGTTCGTATGTACAGTAGAAAAGCTGAAGAGTTAGCATCTTTGGAAAGGTATTTTTCTGAGAAGCCATACACCAACAGCTGCAGTTTTGTCTTGATAGCTTACTGTCATCTCGTGGCAGCTTTGTGAAAATGCAATTCTTAAACAGTCCATTATCAGCTGCAGTCTTATCTTACGTGCAAAGTTATTTACATATCACTTTGCTATGTTCATTTGATTTAGATGAGGCAGAATTGCTGTATTCCAGTCATGGGAGTCATCCCACCAAGTTTCAGTTATTCCTAGCAAGTCATATTTGTCCTCCTGAATTAAAATTTCCTGTTCATCTTGTTTGTTTCCCATACTCCTGGCATTTGTATATAGACTCCAGATTTTGTGTGATTTGTGGCCTGTTTGTCTTTGAATATTTTTATTAATATTATTATTAATGATAATGTTATTATTGACCCCCATTTGAACAGTTTGGTCTGTTCCTCTTATTGTGAGTAAGGCTTCATCTATCTTTAACTCTGTGCTTGTGTCTCCCTGTCCCTTCCAGTTCAGTTTAAAGCCCTTCTGATGAAGTTCTTCATGCTGTGGCCAAACACATTCTTCCCAGTCCTTGTTAGGTGGAAGCCATCTCTTACTAGCAGTCCTTCTTCTAGGAAGCTTAGCCCGTGGTCCCAGAAACCAAATCCCTCACACCGACACTACCTTTGTAGCCAGTCATTCACCTGAAGTATTTCCCTTTCCCTTTCTATTCTGCTTCATAGTACTGGTAGGATGGATAAAAAAACTATCAGGGCCCCAAATCCTTGAGTTTCCTTCCCAGAGCTTCAGAGTCTGATGTGATTTCTTCAAAGCTCCTCTTGGCTGTGTCATTTGTTCCCACGTGGACAAGAAGAATGGGATATGTATCTGTGGGTTTTATGAGTGACGGCAGTCCTTCTGTCACATCCCTTATCTGACCTCTAAGAGACAGCATACCTGGCGAGTACATGGAACTTCCCAGCATATTTCGGTCTCAATTCCATGCAGTAGGGAGTCTCCTACTACAACTACTCTTCTCTTCTTCTTTTTGCAGGGTGCAGGTTCAGTGACTGCATTTTGCTGTGCTTCAACCCTTCTTATGTCCTCCTGTGGGGCTTCCTCTGCCTGCTGTCCGGCAGACTCTTCTTCAATAATCTGAAAGCAGATTCTGGTAAAGGGTTTATTCTTCTTTTACTCCTAACTGTGACTCTTTTCCATGTTGCTTCCTCCATTATGCTTGTACTCTCCTCAGCACTCTCCTCCACTGCTTTGTTTTGGTTTTCTTCCATCTCCAGTGCCCCCTGTGACAACTGCTGCTGCTCAAGAGTTCTGTCAATGTATGCTTCATCTTCCCTTATAGCCTTGAGTGTGGCTACTTGCTGCTCCAGTTCTGTAACTTTTTCTTCTACAGTACCACTAGTTGCACTTGTTACATGCATATGTCATGTTACACTCAGGAACAAAGACAAACATAGCACAAACTTTGCAGGTTACTACAACTGAATTGTCTCCACCCTCCATAATACCTGTTAGCTTTCTGGTTTCAACTTATTGTTTCTGAATGCCCATCCCTTTTCTTTTGTGACCTTGAATGTAGCTGGGAGCACCTACAAATATATAACTATATCCAAAAGAACAAAAAAAAATTGTTAGGGGCCTCCCCCATTGAACTCCTCTGGGAAACTCCTGTTTGTTCTCCCTGTTCACTAGCTCTGGTTGCAAGCTCCCTGGGTCTGCCTCAGCTTTATTCCTCAGCTGTGCTCTGTTCAGAGTCAGGAATCTAAAAGCCCCCAGAACTCACAGCTGCTACTTATAGCTCTCAGCAGTAATCAGGACACTCTCCTTTCTGTTAGGCCAATCACACGGCTCTTCCTGTTAAAGACATACCCCCTGGTGTTCTGCTGGCACACTGTTCTTCATGTTAAGAATACACACCCTTCTGTTTTGCTGAGCATGCAGCTCTTCCTGTTAAGGACACACAACCTCCTTTCAAGCCAAGAACGTGGCTCTTAAGCTGAGCACTGAGTGCTTCTGTCTGGGAAATTCCTAGGGGTTACTCCAGGTCCCTTTCTGGTGATACTCTTTAAAAACACACACTCACCTCTTGTTCTTGTCTCCTTGGTCTCCCCTTCCCCCAGTAGACGTTTCCTTCCTATCTCTCCCCTGGAAAACTCCCGTTTGCTGTCCCTGTTCACTCGCTCTGGTTGCAAGCTCTCTGCATCTGCTTCAGCTTTTTTCCTCAGCTGTGCTCTGTTCAGAGTCAGGAATCAAAAGCATAAGCTCCCAAGGCTTTTTTAATACACCAAGAAAGTTGGGGAAGGAGTTGCCTCAACACACAAAATAGATCACTTTTTCAGACGCCAATGGCACAGGTTTTTTGGCCTGGGCTTCTTCTGCCTTCCCTCAGGATGCAGTCCATAGCAGTTTTAAGGAGGCCTGTAGAAAGGTTGGGGAGAAGCAGCCCCAACAGTTTTCTCAGGCAATTAATGCTTTTCTCAGGAGCAGATGGCCAGAACCTTGTTCTGAGCTTCTACTCCTTTTCTTTAATAGTGCATGTTGTAGGTGAGGGGAATGAGAGTATCCCTCACTGTGTGTACATTTGCGTGTGTGGGTTCTGTGCCAATTGGATTTTCTGCTTCAGCCATCAAAATATCTTGGGTTGAGCTTGATGCAGCCTGCCATCTACTGTCCAGTATAATTTCTACTTGTTCAAGCAGAAGCTCAAATGGCATTCACAAACAATAATGTATAACACTTTGTTCAAAAGTATGTTGCACTGTGTTCAGTTGTACACAGGTGTGTTTATGACTGCTACTATCAATTATTGTCATCATCATAAATATTTCTTGGCAGCTTTTTTCTTATAAATACTCAAAACATCTTTCAGTTGAAAAGTTTAAAACATTACAAACAGAGCATAATGCAAAACAGCTTCTCACTGCAAAAACAAATTATGGGATTAAGGTTTCGACCCACTATTTGAAACATGGCCAGTCACTTCCCATCAGCTAACTGTGAGGTGAAGAAATATGTTAACTTCATGCTGAAAAGATGAGAAATGCATTTCTTAAAAAAAAAACCTCCCCAGTTTATGAATGTGGGATATATGGCTTCTGTATCTATGTTTCAAAACGCCAGGAAATGTCCTGATGTTGCTGCACAATATCGTGCCCGTGTTACCAACAAGAAAAAGGATGGCAAGCTTTACATAGCACAGGGCCACCTGAATGTTGACACCACCAATGGTAGCGGTCAAGATGTTCTAGAGGAAACCCTCTTCTGCTCACTACCATTCAGAAAGTGGTATAAAGCCATGGAAAACCCCAGAAGCTGGCTCCTTTTTTTTCTCCATCATTAACTGCTTTAAAACAAAGCAATTGACAACACTGTTTTTGATTTTTTTTTTAAAAAAATTCTCTTTTAAAATATTTTTAAAATATTTTTACAACCAGACACACAATCCCTTTCCCAGCATGATTTTGATAAGCCCCATGATAAAGAAATGCTGGAGCTGTGGAATGCCAGCAGGACTGCACAACAGAAATAAAAAAGGGGGAGAAATGCCTTATACATGTTTTGCTACTGACAAAATTCTGAAGCCTGTGTCGTAAGCGCACAGAAGAAACAAACAACATCTGCCCTAACATTTATTCTGGCAACACAATCACGGGATCAACAGTGCCACACACAATATCAAGGGTACCTTCACTTCTTCCTCAGCTAATGTGATTTATGCCACCTTTTGCCAACAGTGCCTCTTGGCACTCCATAGAGGACAAACAGGACAATATTTACAGAAATGGATCAACGGCCACAAATCAGACATCAGAAACCACAACACACAGAAACCTGTCTCCAACCATTTCAGTCTACCAAGTCACTCTGTGTAAGACATAACAGTTGCTATTTTAGAACAGAATCATTACAGATCAGGAATACAGAGGGAAACAGCTGAAATAAAATTTATACATATGATGGACACCCATATAAATGGATTGAATATAAGCCAAAGTTTCTTAAGTCATTGCCAAATGTAACACTTCTGCTGTTATCCACTACCACTGTTATTTTCTTCACAACTACCAAGCCTCTCTCTCATCACAAGGCTCTAAAGTAAAAACTGTCTGTATCCCCTACATTAACACACGTAACTCTTCTGCTAACGTCTTTCATTCTTTTTTCCCCTCTTGAGGTTTGCATCTTCAGTCCTCACCCCACCCCACTTCTCTGCTCGGACCTGGTGTCTATTTTCTGTCTTCTTGAAAAATTGTTACAACAGGACCCTAAAACAAACATAGGCCTAATTACAGCATGTAACCAAGGAACATTTAGAATGTGAAACTGATATTTCATCTACATTTCGTTATGTTTCTTTATGTCTGATGAAGGGGACATTAACAATGTTTTCAAAGGAAACCATTAACCTTCTTGCAACTTGCGGTTCAGCTCCTCTAACCATATGTGACCCAGTTCAGATGTCTCTGCACAGGATAAGGCGAGGAATGGGGCCCTATTGTTTAAATGCTAACTCTCCCTCTTCCAACCTTGATAACATGCATAGTATGATGAAACTCAGCTTGTTGATTCCAGATGAAATACTGGCAAAAGCTACTCTGGTTAAATGTTCCTCAAGTAACAAAGTTTTTGAATGAAGAGGAGAAAAAACTGGCTACTCTTAAACCTGGAACTGTGGAATCTGTGGCCTTCTAGATGTTGAAAAACGACTGACCCAGAATGCAACAAAAAAAAAACTCCAAAAAACCCCTATTTAAACAATGATACAGCTGTCTAATAGCTGTAAGAGAATAATAGCATTTCTGAAAGGTTTGGTAAATTAGTCAGAAGGAAAAGGAGAAGACCATTCCAGAACACAAACAAGGATATGGAAGCAGCAACACAGCTCTTTCACTTTGTTGTAATAAGAATCGTGTGCCGTCAAGTCTACTCTGACCTATAGTTGCCCTTTCTGGGGGTTTTCAGGTAGAGAATACTCAAAAGTGGTTGACCAGTCAACTTCTTCTAGGACTGTGCAGCTTGCCCAAGGCTACATAGGCTCCTTCTACTTCCAGGAGGCACAGTGCGGAATCCAACTGCCAACCCCTGGCCAGATCCCTAACCCTGTGAGCTCTCCAGCCAGCTCAATTTGCTGAACAGGCCCACAAAACAGCAGGCACTGTGGCTGCAAGAGAACATACAAGGCCTTGGGGATTTCAGAGGAGCCTCTTTTGTGCCTCTGTGGTTTGGAGCCTCCGGGGAGCTCTTGGGCTTCGTTGGGGAGTTCAGCTTTCCGTTGCTTTCTTCTTGAGTTCCAAGAATGCAGTGGCCCTCTTCTGACTTCCTCTTTCCTGAATGTATTTGCTTTTGAACCCTATAAACACCGAATGGGATCAGAAGGAACTCTTTGGGGGTTGCTGTGCCCTGGGAATGAACAGCGGTTCTTTACCCCACCCTGTAGTTGCCTCCCCCCAGTCGAACAAGCACCCCTGGTTTGGTCTGATTTTCCACATTTGACCAGAGACTGTGCGCATGCACAGTGTAGGACTGGAGCTTTCAGCTCCCAGGCGCATTTTCAGTTCTGCTCCTTTCAGGGGGACTGTGTCACAACTCTCGTGCACTGGATAGCACTTGGTGGCAAAAATATATATGCCACATAGAATAGGAAAAGGACAAGAAAGTAGAAAAGAAGACATTCCCAAAGCGTACAGAATCGGGTGTGGGTGGGTGTCAGTTGCTTTATTCCACTGATAATATCTCACAGGGAGTAGTCAAGTTTAGGGTCACCTTTATTCCAAGGCTTCTAGGTTTGTCACATTTGGAAGATTTGGGGGGGGGGCCTTGAAAACTGACTCTTTTCTGTCTCAGCAGCTAGTTGGAAGGTGGCCGAATAGTTATCTCGTGATGAAAGGCATGTCTTTTCTCCCAAAAGTTCAAACCCTCTCCCGTGGCTTTTCTTCTTTTCATTTCCAATATGGGGAGGGGCCTGTCAAACATTGACAGCACAGGCAGGTAGAGTGGTGCAGAGGAGATCAGCTTTTTGGAGCTTTCCTTCATCCGTTGCGGAGATTTCTGTTGAGGAGGGCATGGGCTGGGCTGGGGGGGGGGGTCCACCTTGTGGTTGTTGTTCAGAATGAGGTGGGGGTGGTAGCGGCTTTTGTATGGTTTGGGGGAACCCGAACGGAAGGCTGAGGAAGATTCCGGTATTTCAATGTATTCTCTGTAAGCTGGACCTGTATTTCTGCGATAAAGACCAGAGTATGGAAAATTACTTTTTTAAAAAGTAAATTGCCAATTTTACTTTTTAAAGTATTCAAAAACTAATTAGTTTTTATTCACTACAATGTCTTAAAAGTAACTTGTGACAATTGCTTTTTGCTTTTTCATAATTAAAACAAAACCCTTAGGAATTGATAAAACAATGGCATTAAAGAATTCCTGTCAAAATGCTTCTAAAATGCTCTTTAAAAGTACTTTAAAGAAGTAATTAGGGAACTTTACTTATCACCTAAGTTAGGTAAAAGTTACTTTACTGTTTACCGAACTGTTTACCGAACTGTTACATTGCATTTGAAATTAACTTCACTGTACCCTCATAATGGGGGGGGGGGGGAAGAGAGAGAGGAAAGGAGAGTTTAGTCTTATTCCCACATGGAGCTACTTCACCAACTATACAAATCATCAAAAGCTCTTCTCTGGTTACTTCAGGGCTTGCATCCTTTAAGGGTTTTCTGTTCCTGGGACCAAACAACCTTGGTTAAACTTGGATCCAATGGCCAGAATCCCGCTGGCACAGCTCCATGTGCATAAGGCTCCCTAAGGATCTTTTTCAACCTAGGGAAGCTCGTCGGAGCCTCGGAGTGAACGTGGGGAGACTTTAATGTCTAAAAATCATTGCCCCCAGGAGTGCCATTAGACTAGGACCACTGACAGTGAATTTCAGACATTAAAGGTCACTCTCTCCATCCCAAGCTTTGCAAAAGCTTTCCCAGGTCAAAAGAGTTCCCTATGAAGTCTTGGAACTGGGGAAGGGTGAATAAGAAACCTTGAATTAAAGATAAAAGAATACATATGATGATGTTCTTGGCCATATGAGCACAGAGCTGCACCAACAGGATTCCAGCCCTTGTGTCTTTAGTTATCTGGCTTTAATTATCTACCTTTATCTGTTGGGCATTTTTGAAACCTTGCATGCTGCCTTTAGTAGGTTTGGCTGGGAGGGATCTTTCTCGGATGGGGTGACTATCAATCTATATAGCACTAACTAATTATTCAGTCCTGCCTCTGAGTTCTAAGAGAGCTCTGCCTCTCTGCTCTGTGTATTTCCCTCTCAAGAGTCTTTGGAAACAGTCAATGAGTCTGTTGAGGCCTATTTCTGCAAGAAGTCATGTTTGTTCTTAATTTGCTGTTTAATCTGTTCAATTGTATGTAAATGAAACCTTTTTATTCCTTCCACTATTAATGTCGCAGAGTGAGTTACAGAGATTGCAAGTGCCAGTTGATGAGAAAAAAGCGGTGGACTAATCTGGGGAACATATAGCTACATTCTGCTCTGCGAATCCCTCCCTGCATGTCTGCTGTGCAGCTAGAGAAATCTAACCAGAAATTTTAAACTCGGCAGCACTACGTCCAGCCCTTCCACCCTTGTGCCATTCACTAAAAAGTTAAGCTTCTCCTTGGCTTGTACCAAGGCAGGATGTACAAGGAAGGCTTTCACTTATAATTTAATTTAGAACTCCCTTGTCTCCCCCATGAGATCCAGAGGGGTGAGGAAACACAAAGTCACATATCTCTCGGGTGTTTATAAATACATGCCATCAAATCTGTTCTGATTTATGGCAACCCTTTCTGGGGTTTTCTAAGTGGAGAGTACAGTACTCAGAAGCAATTTAATATGACCTTCCTCTGGGGCACCCTGGAATTGTAGAAATTTCCTAAAGCTACACAGGCTGACTTTGCTCCTAGGAGGCACAGTGGGGAATCGAAACTCCCAACCTGTGGCTCACTGAGCTATCTAGTGAGCTATCTCACTGAGCTATCTATCCACTTCTCCATTGTTTACCACCTTCTGGTTATATTTGGTCCCATATTCCAGATAAAATTGGGAAACTGAACATTTAGCCAGGTGGAGCTGGGTCTATACTAGGCCACAAAGCCTTAGGCTTTTCTCTCAGGTGAGTCACATTTAGGAGTCTTTAGATGTCTGTCTGTCAGGTGGGACTCCCAGAGTGTAAAATTCGGTGATTTGTACCCCCTCCCAAAAACAGGGAGAGGTCCCTCCTCACGGAGGAATCTGCCTGTGATGTCTTGATTAATGTAGAAAGAAATCAGCTTAGGATAAGCAAACTGAGTAGGCTTTATTATAGGAACGTATGCATAGAAAAGCCATTTAGTATACTAAGCTAAACTAGAGGCATGCCAGGATTGAATAAGGAAGTAACATAAATTAATCCTACAAGCATCACTACATCACAAGCGTACACAGGACAGAAAAGGAAGGAAGGAGGACGCCCAGGTCGCCTTAGCTATTTCTCTTACGATGGGTTTTCGGGGTTCTGTACAACGTGTTGTTGCACCTTTCTCGACTCCTAAGAAAATTTTGACCTAATCGCTCTTTAAGACTCTGTCAGGTTTCCTTCCTTAAAACATTTCCCTTCTCCCTCCTAAATGGGTCTGGCAGTGAGTGCCTTCACACCCAGGCACACCTACACCTACCGTACTTCCCACACTTTGGAGCCTCTCTTCCGATGCTCCCACATAAAACCATTTTCTATCCTTTTGTGGGCCAAGCCTGGTGTTTCCCCTCTCCCCAGACCCAGATTACCACAAGCAGGGCCAGCCCTGTCTTTAGCTGTGCTATGGTGACTGCCTCAGATGGTGCAGTGCTAGGGATGATGATGAAGAAGTTGCTATTGCCATCCACTTATCCCTACTAGAACTGAACCCAGAGAAGAAACGTGTTTTGCCATTTTCTGCCATTGCCCACTTCATCATTTTCTTCCCTATGGCTATTGTGGGAGCAGGGGCAGCCAGGCAGAACCAAGGGCTAGGGCAGGGGCAGCACTTTTTCCCTTCCTCTGGTGGCAGGAAGCCTTGTGTCACCCCTGAATCTAGGACAAAATCACCAGCCTGCACCCCTCATACTGGACCCAGGTCTTCTCTACCTTGCCTGGGCTTCACCTTCATAGAGAGTCACACAGCAAAGTTCTATTTTCCAAGCCATGAAGCACATGGATGTGCTTTCCAGTTATATTTTCAGACACATCTACCTGCTTACTTACTAGGGTTGCTAGCGTCCATTAAATTCCTGCTTTGTTTCACATTCTTTAGTTCTAAATAATACATCTTAATGCCTTTTTGGAAATCTTTGTCTGTCTAGCATCTTTCTTTCCCTAAGCAGTGCATGTTTTCGGTTTGCCAAGTAACTCAAAGTTTAAAAGTTATTTTACAATCCTTTCCCATTGACGAGATAGCCAAAAATTAAAAATTTGGACATTGTTAGCAAATTGACTGGAACCCAGTGAGAACAATTTCATAAAGCTCAGACTGCTTTAAGACACAAGTAGTCAAACAGTAACATGCTCAAGACTTACCTTCCAACTCACGTCTTTTTGCTGCCTTCTTTCAGACAAAGTAAACAATCAGAGCCACAAAGATAATAAGGAGAACCCCTCCTCCAATCAGCAGTAAGTAAATCATATATTTTGAGAAAGGTGGACAAGAAAATAATCCATCAGGGCATAGACAGACAGACAGACAGACAGACAGACAGATAGATAGATAATTGTGCATGAGTTATGTGCACCCTGAAATTTAAAAAGGAACACTTTAATTAGCGGCAACCTGCCACTACTGATGATGTCACCTCCGTTGCACAGGCTTTGCTACACAACAGGATACTGGCTGATGTTTGGTTTTGAGAAAGTGTGGTGTGGTATAATGAAAAAGGCATATATTACACAGCTCAGGTAAAGATTAAGGAAGCTACAAATGTAACAATTGAAGTGAATACTTTCAGTGAAACAATTTAGTATGTTTTATATTTTATGTGTCTGCCTTGTAAATAAAGTGTTCTGTTTCCTGTTTAACCGTTGCCTGAGTAGGGGGACCTCGTACCTTTATAGCCGTACACCTATAAAACTGGGAACACATGCCATGCTATCCATTGGTGTGGTTCCTTTATTCCCATAGTGATTCGGAGAAGAGAAATAATTAAGGCCAGAGGAGCCAAGAGGAATCATAATTCCATTATTATTATTACTATTTCTATTATTATGGTTACTATCCCACTACCCTGTGTTTTGAAGGTGTTACTTTTGGCCCATTTCTCCTTTGTGCCATGTACTGCTTTGTTGTAAAAAAATGTCCCTTTCATCCAGTGACACCCATTGCTTTGTCGTCATGATCCAAAGTGCAGGTGCTCAAGTTTCTTGTTTCTGTGGTGTGGCTTGCTGGCTGTTGTGGATTCTAAAAGCTGGTTCTGTATTGTTACTGTATGCATTTATTCTAGAAACACACAAACATGCATAATTTTTAAAAGTTAGCATTCCTCAGTATCCCTCATAGTTGTTGTTGAGGAATAAACAGACATGGACTCAAAGTACCCCTTAACTCTGTTGTGGTAAAAAGCCCCAAACACTTCCTTGTATGGCTTGGCCATATGCTTCGGGGTGTTTCTTTGTGAAACTGGTTTCTGATGAAACCTTTTCCTTATATTTAATTTTTTAAAAATGGGCCCTGTCGTGTAACAATTTATTGACACTTTTGCTCTGTGTTTTAGCATGCCAAGCATGACCTTTGCCATAAGACGGTTCCTCTCCCCACACCCTTCCCTTGCAACGTATGGGGTTCAATAACAGACCAAATGTGGCTGGCCACACCACTGATGACCCCTCAGGTCAGCCTCTGGACACCTGCCCCCTATCCCCCCCCCCCCGCTCTAGCGGGTACCAGCTGCCACTGACAGACTGGGTAAGCCTGAACAGTCAGCTGAGACCAGAAGGAGGTGAAAGCAGGGATGCAAGATTTACCCAGAGTCCTGCTGACATCTCAGTGACATCGCCACTGATGTCAAACACTCTTTGGAGAAAGTACACTGTCTCTTCTTTACCCAAGAGGCAGTTTAGCAACACAGATTTCTACCTGTTCCTGGACAGTTGATTTCATTCTCGGTATGTTGCTTGTCTATCTGATGCCTGACAACCTCGCACTTGAATTTCCCAGAAAGATTTTTGGGTTGGGATGTCACCCTCCAGGTCCCATTGACATACTTTGGTCCCTGAAATGTTCTCATCTTATTATTTTGATGCAAAATAAATTTGAGGCTTTCATTTTCATCAGATTTCACTTCATAGACCAGTGTGTTGTTGGAGCAGTCCTTGATTAACTGTGGCTGAGGCAAAGGTTCTGAAAGAGAGAAAAGAAGAAAAGGAACAGGCTGTAAGAGTGGCTCTAGTTAAAATTACACCATTATCAGAAGACCTGGAGCTGTTTCAGGAATAATATTAGGTCTTCTCAAAGTACAAGACAATGAAGATTGATGGGGGGGGAAAAGGATACTACAAAAATGAGGCATCTCGAGAAACAGCTAGGTATAAAACATATGCACAAGCATACACCCCTCATGATTGTTGTAGGTTTTTCGGGCTGTTTGGCTATGTTCTGGAGGTTTTTCTTCCTAACGTTTCTTCAGTCTTGGTGGCCGGCATCTTCAGAGGACAGGAGCTAGAACTCTGTCTGTGTTCTCAACTCCTGTCCTCTGAAGATGCCGGCCACAGGGTGTTTAGGAGCTCCATCACATCCCAGAAATGGAAAGGGGTATTTCGGCTTGCGTGGTGGGGCTATGAGACAGGCAGGCAAGTTGGCAGGCTGACACCAGGGTGATTGGGCAAGTGAGCAAGGGGGTGATTGGGCGGGTAAGCGGGAGAGTGAAAGCAAGATTTTCTGCTCCTGTCAGAGGTGTTCACACATGTAGAATCAATTCCGATGAATTGATTCCATATCTGCTTCATAATAAATGTATTTCTGAAGGAGGAGCAGAACAACTTCTCCTGGCACACTACTTTGCACAACCACATCCCTCACATGTATGCCTAAATCTGAGTTCGGTTTCTTTTAGCAGAAAGAGAGGCATTTATTGTCAGTGCGATCAGGCTCTCAGATTCACAGTCTATGTGTTTTCTTGGATTTTGTCCTGTTCTGGATGCCAAGATTTGATAAGGGACAAGTGTGCGTTGAGTCTGACTCACCACCTATGGTCCTTCCTGGACACAGTGCAGTGGTTCCCAACCTTGGGTAACCCAGGTGTTCTTGAACCGTGGTGGTGAAGGCTTCTAGGAATTGCAGTCCTAGTAATAGTAGTTCTACTAGCAGTTCTAGTAATGATATATAAAACTCAGTTAGCCATGGGGTGAGGCTATTTGAATATGAACAAGTTCAAAGGAAAGCAAGAAGGATGATTAGGGGGCTGGAAATGAAGCCCTATGAGGAATGACTGAAAGAACTGGGCATGTTTAGCTTTGAGAAAAGAAGACAGAGGGGAGTAATGACAGCACTTTTATGATAGCACAATGCGCTCAAGTTACAGGAAGTGAGATTTCGGTTGAATATCAGGAAAAACATCCAAAATGTTAGAGCAGTACGGCAATGGAACCAATTACCTCAAAAGGTGGCGAAGGCTCCAAAACTGGAGGCATTCAAGAAAAATTGAGAAAGCAACCTGGCAGATATCCTTTGATTTGTGTTCTTGCATTCAGCAGGGGGTTGGACTCGAAAGCTTTCTAGGCCCTTTCAAACTGTATTATTCTATGATTCTATAATTCTGTAAATCTGCCAAGCATTCAAGACCTTCAAGGAAAAGATACAGAGTTTGCAGACTCACCATGCACTTTCAAAGTTACAGTAGTTTCCTGAAATAACGCAATTCCATTGCTTGCATATCCAGATACCATGTAATCTCCAGCATCATCTTGCTGCAATTTGTGTATAATGAGACTACCATTGGACAGTTGGTTGCATTTTCCTGTGTAGTTCTCTCCTGTATTCGATGAATTACATCTCACTACCTTTAGTTTATTACTAGTTAGCTTAACCCATTTAAAGATGGAAGGTGTTCCTTCGTAATCGGGATTAGGCAGAAGAACTGACCGACCCAAAAGACCATGAATTTCTTTCCCAGCCGTAGTGCCTGCAAAAAAAAAACACACAGAGACAGACAGAAACAGGGACTTTTACACACTTTCCATCTTGGACTTCATTTGGAGATGCTACTGATCAGGGATGTTGGCAAGTCTTTGGGTCTGCAAGTATGATTCCCTATTCAAAACAAGTTTTTTCCACCCAGAAAATAAAAGGAAAGGTGTTTGGGTTCCAAGTCGCAAGTCGAGTCCGAGACATTAAAAAACAGAAAAACAAACCAAGTCGATTCCAAGGTGAGTCACTTAAATCTGACTTGACAGTGAGTCCTGTGTTTCAGGTCCCCAATCCTGCTGCTGATTCATGAATGTTAAAATCCTGTGTTTGCTCTCATGCCACTGTGCAGTGATACAGTGCATTGCATCTGAAGTTCTCAAAGTAATAAGCACCCAGTCCTAAATATATCAGCTTCAATCTAAAGGAGCCAACAGGTGCAACCACAATGTACATAAAAAACATTTGATCCATGACAGGAGTTGCTACATGACTTGCACACACAGTACAGTTTTCACTTGTCTTACCAAACTAAACATTTTTGTTGCCACTGTCAGTGGGGACGTTTGGATTTAGCCCAGAGAGACTAGCCGAGCCTAGGAAAATTACTATGGTTCCCAGAATCCCACACCAGACCGGACTACTGCTGGGTTTGGCAGGTTACTTTCAGAAAGGAATTCCTTCTGTTATTCATTACTTTGCTTATATTGTTAGACACCAAAAATAAAAAATTATCCATCCCGTTATTTGTAAGATAAATCCTAATCTTGTTACAAGGAAAAGTACAAGGACAACCTGTTTTATAGAAACAGTCGGTAGTTAACCACTAGCCCTGGATCCAGGTTAGGCTTTTTAAGGAGTGGCCAAATTACCGTCTCTTTTAAGGCGGTAGGGACCACTCCCTCTCTCAAAGGGCGCTCACGGCCTCTTGGACCCAGATGCGAACCCCCCTGGCAGATCTTCCAGTTAGCCAAGATGGGTATTTGTAAGAGGGCTTGAACAATATCAGCAATAACAACATCCTCACATATCTCCCCCATCTAAAATACCCACCGATTTTGTTGCACACAGTAGTTTAGGAACTATTATCTAACTATACTTGGCTTATTTCGCTACAGTGGTTTTTGTTCCCCAGTCCTCTACCAGCAAACTAAAAGTGCAGTCAGATGGCGATATTGCTCTTGCTTTGGACCACTTGTGCTACAATCTGGTTCAAACAATTTCCCAGTGCTACACAATGTACAGGAAATCCCAAACTAGCTGAACCCTGCTCTTCACTCAGTCCAGACCTTTTTGGTCCACCAGTAGGGTTACCCTTTTCCTTCCTTCCTTCCTTCCTTCCTTCCTTCCTTCCTTCCTTCCTTCCTTCCTTCCTTCCTTCCTTCCTTCCTTCCTTCCTTCCTTCCTTCCTTCCTTCCTTCCTTCCTTCCTTCCTTCCCTCCCTCCCTCCCTCCCTTCTGGAGCAGGGCTGGATTGATTGGACTGGTAGGGAGTGGATCACATATGCATGGAAAAGTTGCTTTAAAGGAGATCACATCCCCTGAAATGACACTTTCCAGCATCATCCAACATGATCCTGCTGTACTGCCGTCTGGTCACACCCTCAGTGAGACTATGCATCTTAACTTTGTTTTCATATTCACTTTGATTCAAGGTTGTTTATCTCAACATAATAGGATGCTTCTGGAAGTAAAGGATTGTCCGTCTGCATGCCATTGCCCAGGGGATGCCCAAGTGCACTTGCAATACTTTTCCAGTCTTTGAGAAGGCTCCTTCTATGTCTTCCCCCCAAAAAATAATTGCAGGGTGTGTGGGGGGGATAAGTAGAACAGGGCTACTTGGATACAAGACAAAGTTTCTATGACTAGGGAGAAATTCCATCGACACAGCACTTAAGTGCATGCAATTTATGCCTCTCCGCACGTACGAAAGAAGGTCCAGCAAATGGTCGAGATAATGCTGTTGAATTAGCTTCCTTCTGGTCAAAAATAGTCTAATTATCTCAACATTTTAATTTGTTTTTAATTTAACTATATCTCCCATAAGCCCATAATTTTAAATTGTGCAACACTCTGGCACAAATAAAGAAAGAGCTTCAACATGATGCTGAGCTACAAGCTCCCCTGCTAAAAATTCGGGTGTTCCTTTCCAGTTTGCTACTTTACCTAAATTTGGAATACAAGACAAAGGATATATCATCAAGTTTTGATCTTTCTTTCTAAATAAATACAGCCTTTTTTTACTTCCAAAATTCTGCTGCACAGTCCTGTTGGAGTGAAGGGGAGACGCTAGACAGTGAACTGTGCCCAGTATCGCCCACGTGGTAGGATGTGAGTAGTAGTCGACTTCAATTGGTCCACTGTACTTAGTCTTAATATTTGCAATGTACATAGCTGTAATAATGTACTTAACCGGTCACAATGTTTGAATTATCCCCCGTACTATAGAATGCCCCAAACTCCATCACAGCAAAAGTACTGTAGTTAAATCACATCCACATTGCAAAATGTCAGTCCCAAACATTCCACCTGCTAGCTGAATTAAAGTATAACCCCATATGTCATGTCTGCATGTCTCTTAAGAGCAAAGGATTTAGCACAACTGGCAATCGCTCCAATGCAGCAATATTTTGCCTGTTTCAAGCGGGAGCAAGGAAGGTAACTCACCTTTCAGGCAGAAGAAAAAAATCACCAGGAATGTAATGAGGAGAACGGTGCAGAGGTTCATTTTCAAGGCACTGTTTTTGGTTCAAAGAAAATTGCAGCAAGCTGAAGAGGTTCGTTCTTCTAACTGAGCTTGCCGTTCACATGAAGTTCTGCGAACAGCCTACCGTACCTCTTGCACCTCCTCTGAGGCTCCACAGAGCCCTCCTTTTCTCTGGGAAGTGTGAAAGAGTAGGCAGAGCAGGCTTTTGAGGCTCTCGATTCCTTCAGTGCAGAAATTTTGATCACCACAAAAGGAAGTGGGGGAAGACTTAAGATAGTTATTTTTAGTTTTAAGTTTCATTTTTGGAATGGTGGCCAGCACTAGTTCCCAAAGGGGGAATACTGGCCCTTGAAACTGTCGAAGCTGCCAACCCCACCATAGATCTAATGATGAACCCAAAACTGAGCTGTTGAAGAAGTCTGAAATATTCTCAGACTCCCATCAGAAGGGCACCGTAACCAAAAAGGCATTTGCTCCAAATATGCTTCCAGATATGGTCTCCAGGCAGGACTGCACACAGATCGCCACTGGATGGAGAGAACTGAAACTCACAGCTCATTGTGCTGTTATGGGAATGAAGTGACACTGTCTGTTCAACCAAATTGTATGGTCAGCGAAGAACAAGAGGAACTAGCATGAACACACAGTGACTCATCTATCCGTCCTGAGCCCTGCACATTGCTTGCTTTGGTGCTCTCTTCCAGTTTCTCAAGAGTTAAGGGTGTTTGGGGTTGAAAAGGAGTAAAAGAGATGGCCGGGTAATAGTTGTAAAGGTGAACCTCATTAGAAGCAGGACCCATATCTTAAAAAAGTGTTTTCACATTGATGGAATTCATTTCTTGTTATGGTTCCTCCATTACTATTCTTGCTTGCTTAACATATTGAAAGAATTTCATCCATTTAAATGAGTGAATAATGAAATTAACCATGTTGGTTAATTGGCAACTGTAGCCCCTTCTAAGGTGATTAAATCTGCTATATTTCAGATGGATAAGTGCAGGGAGCTTTATTCAGGCTTATTGAGGATGAGTTTCTTTCATTGGTGATGTTCTGAGCTGATTTTCAAAAATTATTAAGATTAGTAAGTATGATTGTATGTATCTTGTTGATATAGGGCAGGTCAGCTGGGCTTTTGCACAGAGTATCACAGTTTGAAATATAAAGGTGTCTGCGCTGGTGAATATGAGGCAAATAAACTGCAACACCTCCCAACCCCATTGTCAGGTAAGTTCTCCACAAGGTCAGCGCAAGCTCTCCCACTGCTTGGGAAGAAGGAGCAAAGTGCCCTGACGGACAATGATAAAGCATTCATGCCTTGTGCCTCAAGCCCAAGAAAGAAAAGATTGTATTGGCAGCTGCATCGTGGGCAGCCCCATGTCCTACAAGAAAGAAGAGAGCTTGCCAAGTAATACGAGAAGCCATTCTGTTTCCAAAACACTAACCATTCTGCTAACCATGCTAATTTTGCAAGGATTCACAATTCACAAGCTAATTTAGCTGCTCCTTGGTGTTAATTGTTGTGCTAACACTCTCTACAATGTCCAGGATTTTCATTTCCCACAGAGTTCAACATCTTGGAAAAACCCTATAAGAAAGGATGTGAAAATACGTGAGCTACATTTTGGTTGCATTCCTCAGAATCCCACAATCATTCTGGTCCTGTCCAAGTTTCCCAATTGAGTTTCAAGAATGCTTTTTCGATCCCTCATGGAAGTTTGCATGTATTTTGATCCACATTTTCCTAGGTTCCGCATTTTAATACCTGCTTCTTGATATATAAATGTTCTCAATTAAAGATGGCATTTTCCAAATATCTCCATTTAGAGGGACATATTTATTCACATACATAAAAAAAAGAAAAGAAACAACTGATGCTCACAATTTCCTACCAATAATCAAAAAACCAAATTGCATGTCCTTTTCTTAAAAGACTCACCGAACAAAAATTGAACATATTCATTTAAAAATCTCGATTAATTCAATTTTCTTTTCCATGCTTAGACACAAGGTTAACAGGCTTCTTTAATTCATCCTCAACATCTGTTATTTTGAAGCAATGTATTTATATCCCTTAACAGGGACAGGGCTTCAGTGGGTAGAGCTGGAGTGGACAAGTCAGGAGGAGCTTTGGGAAGATGGCACCAAGTTGTGATGGGAGTGAGGGTAGTTCAGCAGGGGGAAAGTTTCTTGCATCTCAACTTTTCAGAGTCTCTCTGTCATATGCTATTCAGGCAGTGTTTTTGCCAGCATAAGGAACAGACATTAGATACAAATGACAGTATTGCTCCACGTGTGACATATAAAATAATCTCTTTATTATGTAGGTACAACATCATAAAAAACCACTGTAGCATAAACACAGATAAAAACATTGCAGCAGAATGGACTTTCCAGCTGTATATGGCTGCAAGATGGAGTAAGAAAATGAAGCATTCTGGCAAGTTCTAGCTGTCCTGCAAAGAGACTGATGCAATTTTATCTCCTAGCTTCTCATGCATCTTCTCTAGTACTGTAAGCGTGCAGTTCCCAGTTCCAAAAGCAAAGCAGGATCCTGGAAGTTCCACAACAGAGTTCAGGAGGCAAGTCTACTTAAGCTTTCTAAGACTCAATGACAATAAGAGTTTGTTTGTTTTTTACAAATATCAGTAGGAAGGCCTTTTGCTAGGAGGCAACAAAATATTAGCAAGCAAAACAAACATTCTTGTTCAATGTCACTGAGGAATGTTCTCAGAAAATGTAGGGAATATGAACATCCCACCCCCAAAGTATCTGTGATAACGACTGGCCTCTGAACAGAATGTAACTGGCACAGAAGAAATACCAGCCTCTTTTCAGGGCCTAACTTCACAAGATGCTGAGCTCCTAATTGGAAGGTGTATAGCACATTTTCTACCAAGCAATGTGATTTCTTTTGGGCTTCATGCCTGATCCATCACATGTGCAAATGAAGCCTGTTTTTACGTTCTGATGAGCAGTCACCAAATGAATGAAACTGATTTGCAAAATGCTGATGGAAGAAAAGCATGTGCTAAGACAATCAGGCACTGGTTATTAGTCAGGGAACACGGCTTCCAGGAGCCAATAGTCTTGTCTAGTTTAACTCTACCACTTAGCCTCTTCAAAACTGCTTAGCATATCTTCCCCCCCCCCCCCCAATAATTGGCACTAGTGTAAGACCAAACTGGTGATTGCTATTACCATGGTTTTTGGAAATGTACAGCGGATAGATTGAAAACCCATTTCAATTTACACTATGCATATCTGTGTCTTGTGTGTACAGTTCTCATAGCATGCTTGCTCACTTGCCTACTTCTTTCCTTCCTTCCTTCCTTCCTGACACCAAGAGATTTCAGTCATCATTTCAAAGACACCATGGTAAATTTTTAAAGAAACTTTAATTTCTAATGTAAAGATGATAGAACATAAGGACACCCACTGCCTATAGGAAGACCATAGAAGGTTGCAAGACTTATAGCATCATCCCACTTATTTCCCAGTGCTACACACACATACCAAGTGTGGGATTTGAATCCAAATCTCCTGAGTCCTACTCTGACAATACACCACACTGAGTCTCAAGTGTGACAGCAGAAGTAAAACACAGTTGACCTCTGACACCAGAAGTAAAACACAGTTGTCTTGTCTTGTAGTCACTGATATGCTTTTGTTCTATGCAACTGTTATGTTTTCAGCCAGCAGCAGCCAAGCCATTATATCTAAGTAACAGCCATGGCAGTCACACCACAAGAAAAAGGACCTGGATTCTTCAGAGTTTTCATTGGAAATAAACCACAAGCAAATTCACAATAAAGACAAACTTTGTAATGAAGCACCTGCTGTAAATTATAGTGGAACTCTCTAAGAAGCATAAGATGACTAGTAAGACTTATTACGTTGCTTAACCCAGCAGTTAATTTATCATGAGAACTTCATCTATAAATGTGAACAAAACAAAGGAAGAAAGCAAATGAAGCAAAACTGCCTTATATTACTGGATAATCACAAGCTGTGAGCTAGAATATAGTCAGGGATTCTTCTTTTTTAAGGAAGAAAGGAAGGAAGGAAATAGAGCTGCAGGTCTGGCTGATGTCAGAGAAGGTGCCACAAGGTGATGAATGTATATGCTCACTTTGCACAGAGCACTTGAAAAGGTTAAAGGCAGCCTGCAAACACCATTTGTTTGCACGCCTCACCTCTTCCAGCTTAAAGAAGCCTATTATATAGTTTATCTGATGACTTACAACCAATGTACCCTCTAATTTCAGCCCCACCTGGCTGGGCTCTGCCTCTCTCACACGTGACTTTGCCCCTGTGTGCACGTGCAACTCCGCACCCCTCACGCAGGGTTCCATCACGACAAGAACCAAAGGGGCTGAAAACGATCTATTGGCAGAGGGAGGCGGAATCACACACACACAGGTGCAGACCTTAGAGGGAACCTTGCTTACAACCCATGGGTCAGGATGGTTCTTGTAAACATCCAGCATCATGCATACTACTTCTTGACCACAAGAATTTGCAAAAGCACATTTCAATGATTGATTCTCTTCCTCTCTTTCCATTTGGAATTTTCTACAGTGTTGCTTGTCATGATTTTCAGCATAAAATGCTTTGAAATTCCTCTTTGGTGTTTCGTAAGTTGCATGCCCAAGTCTCAGCAGAACCAAGAATCTCAAGGGTTCAAGAAAACCAGAAAACACTGACATGGAAATAAAGCTGACATTATTTAGATCATTTGAGGCTAAGAAGCCTTACATCTAGATTCTTCATATATAATTCTAAATCTAATGTTTAGAGTACAATCACTGCCTTGGCCTATGTGAACTATTCTTAAGCAGGTTTGCAGGCTTAGCTATTGGAAGGCAGATATTTATAAGGTCATGGTCATTTTGAGACAGGTTGGAATGAAGAACCACCAATTCCCTAGACTGTGGGGAGGCATAAAAGGAGAACATCTGATCAAGCATCAACAGGATCAGAAAAACAATCATCCACAAGTTCTAGGGCTGCAGTGTCAACCATAACCTCTCGAAACTCTGTTTCTGTTCCAGTCTTTTCTTCTGTTTCGGTTTCTGATTTCCCCTCAGATCCAACAGTAGGATTCAGATCCATCTTAGGCTGTTGTTTAGAACTCCCACAGGTCTCAGAATCTATAAGAAAATGAGTTAGGAAAGTGCACACAATATATATATTTTACACAATCTCATTTCTCTGGCTTTGCTCAATTTTTCATGCATGAAAAATCCTCTTCATTTCAACACTAATTTTACAACAGCAATATTCTAACATTCTTACTTCCTGAATGGCTGCTTAGGCACTGGTTAAGGATCAGCCTTCATAGAGAGTCTTCACAAAACCTCAAAATTTGGGATGGGCAAAGTGTCGCCTCCTCAGTAAACCCAAAATACTTTTTTTAAAAAAAACCTGAAAGTGCCACCTTTACCCTCTGGGTACAGCTAACAGGTGGGGGCACGCACAGAGACTGCAGGCTCAGCTCCCAGAAGGGAAGTCAGGCCTACAGTGTCTCAAGATGGTGGCAGAGGTGGAAGACGAAAAGAGGCAACAGAACCAGGTAGGGAGACGACAGGGGAAGTGGGAAGGGCGCGGGGTGGGCTGTGGAGGTAGAGGGTACCAAACCAGGAAGTTTGCTAAATCATAAAAAAAAGTTTGTGATTTGGTTTGGCTCAGGTTCATTGGTTTTGATGAACTCGAACCAACAAACCAGCAATTTTTAGCGAGCTTCCTGGTTTGTTTTTTAGTTTGTGCCAATCTCTACTCAAAACTAATCTGCTTTAAGCTGCTCTCTGATGGCACCTACAGCATATATCTTGGTTCCATTGAAGGGTACTATGAAAAGAAGGTAATTTCTAAACGATATGAGAAGCAGCTACAAAAATAAAGCCAAATTCTCTACCCACCCTTGTTATTTAAGTACCATTGGACCACTGTACGTACCAGGATTGGGAATACTGGCAGGAAGGGCACATGTGGCTTCACAGTGTTCTCCGTTAGGTGGACTCTTTGGACCTTCACTGGAAATGGCAGACAGAGTGATCCCCTCATCTTTTTCATCCTCTGTTTTAAAAAAGCATAATGAAACTGATGGGAGCAAATATGGTTATTTTTCCCACCTTCCTTCCAATATGTTCAGACATATTTTAGGGTATGTTAACTTTATACCTGGCTTCTGCATGAAACACCTGAGACAGCCATCAATCTCCATAATTTTTATTGGCTGCTTCCGGGCTACGAAACCACCTTCTAAGGAAAACCAGTCTGGACCCTTACTTTTACTCTTTCCACTGCAGGCAAGGACCTTACTGTTCAGACACTTTTTGCAGCTGAATAAGCCACTGGGGAAGGGGGCTTTAATGGGAAATGCTGTGTTTTCTTACTTTTTAACTTTACTTTTACTTTTTATTTTAAATTACTTTAATTTATTAGTTGTTTTAATATGATAGGCTGGGTGGATAGCTCAGTGATTTAGGTTTGTGGCTGTGGATCTGATTGTGCATCCCAGAAGAGTCTGCCTGTGTGGCCTTGGGCAAGCTGCACAGTACCAGAATCCCTGCAGAAGAAGGGAATGGTAAACCACTTATGAGTACTATCTACCTAGTAAACCCTGAAAAGGGTTGCCATACGTAAGAATTGACTTGACGGCACACAATTATTATTATTTAATCTGATGGATTTAATTGAGTTTAGTATTACAGCTGAATTGTAATTTTAGATATATCAGTTTTTTAACCATTCTCTAGGCTGCCTTGCCTGCTTCTACTGAGAGAAAGGTGGAATGTAAAGCAAACACATATTACATATATAATATCTTCATGTATGTGAAGGTTTATGGAGCAAAATAAAAAATGTTCATTCTCTGCAAACTTTACACTCTAAGCTCAAACCAAAAGGGAGTGGGCATAATGAATATAAACAAAAAGGAATAGGGAAATGCAAGTTTGCATAAAGTGATTGCAAGCAGACACTTTAATAAAACATCTAGCAGTGATGGGCAGGATCTCCAGGTAACCTTTTGAAATAAGACCAACAGATCTAGATAGTCTATTGACTATCTGCTAAATGAATACACACACTTCAAGAACAGATGGCATTATGATGGTGTTATAGCGTTAAGCTTAACAGATTTGATTCATTACCCAAAGCCTTCTCATAGGCCTCCTGCAAACAATGTGGGATGATAGTCATCATGTTTGTGGTGTCTGCAGGCAAAGTAGTTCATCATGATGAAACCTCTGGATCTCTGCTGATCCCAAAAGTCATGCTGTGATACCATTTCTATGATACCAACAGAACTGTGTCAGGAGGTGTGTAGAGGGTTTCAAAGAAATACCCAGTCAACTTTGTGAGACAGATGGGACGTGAATTATGTGGTGCTTTTGCTCAAAAAGCTGCATATTTCAGAGACAAGCTTGGAATATGACCCGAGGACACTAAAACACAGAGCATGATGTAATTTTATAAGAAAAATAATTTTTGCAGAAATTCAGCCAAGTGTAAAACCTGAAAGGCAAAGTCCAAGGAGACCACTGCAAGTAAAGGCAAGAACTTTATCCTTGCTGATTGCAAACTGTAGCTAGTGCAGATGCAGAATTTCAATTTTTGTCAAAACGTAGGACCTGTAAACACAGGAGGAGCTTACGTTCTTTTTGGAACAGTCACATTAATAAAGTCGTGATGGAAGTTGTACTCCTGTGCACAACATGAACTGCATAAAATGTATGGGATTAGAGTATGTGAAAGATGCAGAGCAATTTTTGAAATTTACTTGAGTGTTCTAATAATTATCTTTTTTGTTTTAAAAAAAAAACACCTCTCAAAGCTGAGAGCCTGACTTCACAGGGAGGAAAATGCAGAAAGTGCTATGAATCTGGGGTAGGCTGATTTGCATTTTTCTCATTGATCACATGATGCAATGGGAAATGCAAATTGGCTCCAGGATCCACAGCCCCAATTTGTAGGGTTTTTTTCCTTTCCACTAGATACCTTGTATTTTTTTATAGTCCTTTTTAAAAATACCTTGTATTTTTTAAAAGTCTTTTTGCCTCGGTTCAAAGCGTGTGATCGCTTTGAAACAATGCAAAAAGGAAAGCCCAGTTGAGCACCCATGCACCTTTCTCTTGAACCTTTGCCTCATGAACCCTAACCCCCACCCTACCACACAAGCAGCACACACTTACGGGGAGCAAAGCCCCTTTCTAAAGACACCTCTCTTTTTTTCTTTTTCTTTTCTTTTTTTTTACTGTTCTCCATTGTCAGCAACACTCTGGAGATTTGTTTTGTAAAACAGATTAAAAAAGAGAGTTTTTCTCAGAGGCTGAGAGTTGTTTTTTTTTTTTTAAGGATATAAGGAAATTGAAGTAAAAAATAGAAAGGAACATGAACTACTGGTTTGGCAGTTCATGCCAGTTTATTTATTTGTTCGATGCTTCAAAGCCCAGCCTCCTCTGGTGGGCATTTACTCGGAAGCAGTGGTCCAACTTCCCTGACCTGTCTCCTCTGGGTACTGCCTCTGAGTGGACACCTGCCAAAGGAGGTGGGGCTTTGAAGTGCCGACCCGTGTTTGGCCAATAAACAAATTGGCATAAATCACCAAATTGATGGTTTGTGCCCATTTCTTGTAAGACACCTTTTAATTGTTTGTAAAGCAATTCTTTGTAATGGCACCACCTACAGGGCGATAAATAGAACTGTAAGCAAACAGAGGGGAAAAGGCTCTCTCCTATTTTCTGCGTGGCTACTTAAATCGCAGACCCAAATTCTCTGGTGTGACTTCACTGTGAGTGAACGTAAGTGTATTTGCATTTCCCTCACTGTGTAATTACACTCTCAGTAAAAGAATCCCATGCATGCATATCCAAAGGCAAGATCCTCTGTTCAGCAGAGCTTGCTCCAAGGTAAATGTGCACAGGATTGCAGCATCATATTACAAAATGCTTGCTCTCAATGTGTGATCTCATGTATAGTGAACTACTTAGCCAAATGACCTAAATGTAGCTCTCAGTTCAGATGGTGCTGCTGGTTTCCTATAAGGAAAATAGTAAATGTACTGAATACTCTAGAGAAGGAAGAGAGAGAGAGAGATCTGGAAACGTCAGCTACGCAACCTATGCTACCTATTTCCATCTGAGAAATAACAGTCAAATCATGCACAAATACAAAAATGTGTTATTTAAATGGAAACAATCTCATACAGTCACAGAGTATGAATGACCAGTGGCACATTGGGATGTCAGGTTAAATATCATAGTATTGAAAATACCAAATTCTACAGTATACCCAAAAATTATCATTCGCTATTGCTGTAAAGACAGTTTTCTTCAACCTGCTTCACTCCAGAAATGATGTATTATAACTCAAAACCCTATCTTAGGGCGATGGATATTGTTATCCAACACATCTGGAGGGCACTGGAGTGGAAAGGTTGCTGTCAATCATCTTTAAGACATATCTCTATAGTATACATTTTGGATGAGTAAATTCTTGTCTCATTTTACTCACTCTAAAAGAAAAAATACTCCATAAGTGATTTATCTCCAGGTTGTTCCCCAAAATGTGTGTGTGTGTGTGGATTAATTGGTGGGGGACAGAAGAGACAAAAACTTTATTCCCCCACTCCACACCTTTTAGATCTTTTTTTCTTTGTGGGTCATCCCAGAATTCATAATTGTCATGACCTCAGTGGAAGACTCAACCAGCAAGGGAGCACACCTGCAGACCCTAGACCTTTAAGGGTACAGGAGTCTTATCCTTTGTATAGGAACACCTCAGCTGTGTAGTCGGAGGAGGGGACTGGACCTCCTTGCAGTCCCCACAGTTGATTATGTCTGCAGGCACAGGTTAGCTCAAGGGTTTTAAGCAAAGTTTTTGCAGCAATGGAAAACCCCTTGAGAGTAAAGGCTTCTCAGGAGGAGCAGGAGGTCTCCTGGAAGGAAGACAATTCCTCCCAGAGTCCCTGTAGTTGAGCTCTGACAGTGTTTCAGCAGCTCAGCAGTATAAGCCTCAGTCTGGGACTGTAACGCTTTAAGAAAGGACATATTTCCAAGGCTCTTGAGCCTGCCTGATTCTTTGAACCTTATGGCTTGTTTGCGATTGATTTGCTTGTGCCTGACCTTGGACTGTATTTTGATTTTGCCTCCTGGAATATTCCTGCCTATTTGCTGCTTAGAAGTGGAATGGTTAGACTTTACGTATACTCTTATTAGATTTTGACATTGGATCTTTGTGGCTTGGCATATGTTGTTCCCTGGTAGGAGTATGTCTGTTTCTTGATCTTTGCTCTGTTCTCTGACTTAGTGCTGGGTTTCCCTTGCCTGGCTAATCTGTTTATCATACAATTATCTGCTACTGCCCCACCACCACCACCACCAAAACAGGATGGTAGGATTGCACTGTGAATCACTGTGGAAAAATCAGGGGAATTAGTACTCACCTGCAGGCACTGGAACGAAATGATGCATGCTTTTCATGCAGCAGCAGGTGATCAGGGAGGCAAGGATGGCCAGAAGGAGAGCACCCCCTCCACATGCTGCCAGAATGTAGAGGAAGAGTGGGTGCTGCAGCAGATCCCCTGGTAGACAAAATGGTTTGATTTAAAACAACAACAACAGTAGTGGATGCCATTACTTGTTCTCCTAAACCAGAAGGGTCAGAGAAGATTTTATATTGAATTAATCTTTGCATTTCACAGGCAACTTTAATAATATGCTACAAACGCTTCTAATGTACAATATATTGCTCTTCTATTTGCCTAACACAGATTTCCACATCTATTATGTGATATCTCTTTGTTAATTAACACTGTAGGTAAAACACAACACAGGCAACATTTAAAAACACACTTCACTTTTTTCTCTTTTCTCTCTGTTACATGACGTCATCATTCTGTTGTTTACTCTTTCTTGAGAAAACCGACATGGAACTGAGTGCGCTACTTCTGCCTTGTTATCTTATCAGTAGTTTTGTACCTAAACAAATGGTACTTATTTTGAAAACTAGCTCCCCAACTATAGCTTTTCAATAGTACTTCCTTATGCTACTGCTGAAAACACCATGTTCCAGTTCAACTCTGGCTATATTTCAAATGGAAACAATGGTGAACACAAGCCCTCTATTGACAAAATCAGTATATAACTTGTCTATATGAAACAAAGCAATTCTTTAGGTATTCCAGACCCAAAGATTCAAAGCAGGAGTGGATAGTCCATGGCCATCTTTTCATATGACTCTTACCAAGCCTTCATTGCCCAATTGGGTTGGAGCTCAAACCTGTCTCAGCTCAAGCAGGGAGAGAGAAGTATGGATTCTAAAGCTAATGCATAATACTAATGCCATAAGAGCCAAAGCACTGCAGCCAGATTATTAACAGCAGCTCATTACCAGGAGCACGTAATCTTCCTGTTACAGCAGCTCCACTGGCTACCAATCTGTTTCCAGCCACAATTTAAAGTGCTGGTTCTAACCTATAACTCTCTAAACAGCTTAAGTCCAAGCTATTTCAAAGACCATATCTCCCTTTATGAGTCTGCTCAGTCCCATCACTCTCACAGATGCGCTTGCTGGGGACACAGGAAAGGGCCTTCTCTGTTGCTGCTCCCAGACTTGGGAACTCCTTCCTATGGGAGGCCATGCAGGCCCCATCTTTGGTGTCCTTCCTCAAGGACTATCTAGGAGACAGTAAACTGGATGGTTTATATTTTGTTGCTTTTAAATCTGTGGTTTTTTTGTAATGATTTTACCTAACATTTTTAACATAGTTATTAGTTCTTCTTTAATATTTAAATAATTTACTGTTTTTAGCATTTGATATTGTGTTTTTAATCACGTAAGCCACCTTGGGCCCTTTTTTAGGAGAAAGGTGAGGTAAAAATATTTCAAGTAAATAAATAATAAATAAGAGTCATGCTTTCAAAAGTCTTCTGTCCATGTACCGCCTCATTTTCTTTGAGCTCAGAGCCAAACTAACCCATACAGCTTGCATATTGGTTAAAGTTCATTAATTTTCTACACCTTTTGAGCTTTATTCTTGAGCAATCAGCACATACAATCAAGAAAGCCTATGTTTAGCTCCCAGTAACTTACTACAAAACAAAGCAAACTAATCATCGTATGGAAATCAGATGTTTTTCAACAGTTAAGGAATTCCTGCTTCTTAAAATGCATTCTCTAGCCTCAGCTGTTAACACAGATCTGATAGCCACTTTTGGAACCAGATGCATTTTCTGAGAACTTTTAAAAAGTGTCCCTCCTCACAAATGGTGTGTTACAGTTATCCAAGCAGGATGTCATTAAGGCATATGTCACTGTAGCTAGATCAGATGTCCCCAGGAACAGACACACTGGCACTCTAGCTTCAGCGGTGCAAATGCATCCCTGATCATTGCCAAACATCATCCAGACTGAGGACTGAGTCCAAGTGTACACCAAAGCAGTGAACCTGAGTTTTCAGATGGAGTATAATCTCATTTGGCACAGGTTGGCTGGCTCTCTATCTGCTTTTCCACTGACCTGGAGCTATGTAACTCCATTTTTCAGCAGTTAGAAACATAAATGGACAACACAGTTGTTATGGGTTCTTATGTTAAGGCAAATTCACAGACAAAGTGGAGATGAAGGCAGGACTTGTTAAAGCTGTTTGGTAGCACAGATGAGATGTACACATTTTTAAGTCTTTATTTCACATAGTGAACACATTGTTGGCTGATCGTTGCATCTGCTGCTATATCTTGCTAGGTTTGCAAAGATTTAAAAGAACAGAAATAGCTCTCCGTTAACTGGGGGGATTGCACAGCAGTTATTGAACCATTAATATCAAAGCCATGCACGACTGCTTGCAGTTAGCAGCCTGTGAGCAACCCATTCACTGCAACTCATTCAAAACATTGGGAGGTAATGAATAGCAAAGAAATTATATGGTCCAAGGCATAAACATTAAAAAGCAAAATACATTGTTCAAATTTTGAATGATATAACTGGTTCCCAGCTGTGCCAAGGAAAGGAAATGCTATTGCAAGTTGCAAATGTGTAATTATTTTGCCAGGACTGTCTAGGCAAGAATTACAAGTTGGGGCCAATGAAGTGATTTAGCTTTGGAGCAGTTGGTTTATCATATTGATGGCTGCTGTGTCCAGTTTGGTGCTAGAATGAGAAATACATTAATTTTGAGGAGAAAACATCATTACTCAAAATCTGAAGAACTGCAAAATGAGGATCTGGTAGCACATGATACCAGCCTGCCAGTGGAGAGAGATTTTGGCTTTTAGCATATATACTACAGTCTAACAAGGAAGGGCAACCTCCATAGATCTAGGGGCTGCATACACCCAACTGTTGCTGTTGGAAGGCCATACCATTCTCACAAACACTATGCCCCCACATTTTCTTCTTCTTTTTTAAACAGATTTTTTTTAAAAAAACTAAAAAACCCACTTATGCCCTCCAGTGGCCAGAATATACATATACTGTATTTTAATAACTTTTTTTAAAACCAAGCATGACAGCGACTGAGGTAATGGGGGCCCTGTGAATTGTTATTACAAATGCTACTTACAGCACGTTTAAACAGATTATAAGGATAAAATTTATCAGAGCTACTATTGTATAGTAGGACCACTTTGTCCATGGGATCAGTACCTGCAGTTTCACTTATCCTCTGCTTGAAAATATTAAATAATCGTTGTTGTGGGTTTTTCGGGCTCTTTGGCCATGTTCTGAAGGTTGTTCTTCCTAACGTTTCGCCAGTCTCTGTGGCCAGCATCTTCAGAGGACAGGAGTCAGAACTCTGTCTGTGCTCTGGTGCAGTTTGTGGGATAGTTGAGTATTTATAGCTGTGGGATCAACTTTTTGTCCTTTTCAGGAGATTGGGTGATTATGGTGATCACAAACACCAGCAGAGCTTCAACAAAAAAGAAGAAAGTCTAAAACTCAACAAAGCCTGGCTCCCAGCACTGAAAAATACAGCCTGCAAAAGGTCAACGAACTCTACCCAGCCAGAAGGACCGGTGACCAGATCTGCACACAAAAGACCAGCTAATGACACCCATCAATCACAGTGACAGATCATCTCTCCCCCTTATCACAACAATATACCCAAAACAAAAAAACACGCTGATCACCACAATCATCCATCTCCTGAAAAGGACAAAAGCTGATCCCACAGCTATAAATACTCAACTATCCAAACAAACTGCACCAGAGCACAGACAGAGTTCTGACTCCTGTCCTCTGAAGATGCTGGCCACAGAGACTGGCGAAACGTTAGGAAGAACAACCTTCAGAACACAGCCAAAGAGCCCAAAAAACCCACAACAACCATCAGATCCCGGCCGTGAAAGCATTTGAGAATACATTATTAAATAATCACCACCACTTCTGAGAAATATTTGTTTCCAAGGTGTATTACCAAAGCTGGCCACTTGAGGGAGCCAGAGACCATGTTCTATACAGTGGAACCCCTGTATCTGCAGGATCAGTATTCACAATTTCACATATCCACAGTCTGAAAATATTAAAAATATTGAAAGAAAAAAAAAACTAGAAACATGTATTTTCATGACATATTTACCAGAACTGGCCACTAGAGGAAGCCAGACACCATGATATGGATTCTTGTTGTAGAAGAATACATAGCATGGTTTCTGGTTCCAGTGAAACATGGTAAAAATATGTGTTTCTTGATTTCCCCCCCACCACCACCTTTCACCATTCTATGTATAGCATTCACTATTTTCCATGGTTTTCGGCATTGGGACAGGGAGGGCTTGGAACTATTCCACTGATGTGGGGTTCCTAGTGTGTAGTGTTTCTATACATGTGCTTTTTGACATTCATGGGGGGCTTGGAATTGATTCCCCACAGATACTGCAGTCCAACTGTACTTGCATCTGTATTTTTGGTGGAATATGGTTCATCATCCAATCTCTGTGTTTGTGATAAACTTATAAACATACTAGGAAGGAGCATCGTGTTTGAGATCTAGGCAAAAATGAGCTTGACCTTTCAAACTGCCTTCTGAACAAAAAGATGCAGCTGTCTGTTGAGAGCAGTTAGTTTGGAAGTGGAGTGGAATGCTAACAGTAGAGACAATGCAAAGCTTTTTGGAATTATTGGCAGCCATTATCAAAAGAAGACAAACTATTGAAAGCTCTGACCAGATAAAAGAGAGAATCTGGAAAGGAGCATGCTATGGGCAAATCCAGCACTCTTATTTAAAAATATGCTCTGCTGAACTGAGTGGGATTTGCATCTGTGTAAGCATACATGGAACTGCAGTGCAGGATTCATAGTTTGTTTGTTTGTTTGGAATAGGATTGAATCTTGAACCCCCAGACCTCTTTTACAGTAAATCTTTGCTACATTTCTGTAGCTCGTTGTTTAGTTACATCATATTCACATACACACTTGTTTTTGATGGAGCTTACTGCGAAGCAAGCACGTGTAGTGTATATACAGCTATGCAGTTATATCTATTTCAATGTAGTAGAATCCAAGAGGAGCTCTGCCCAGAAGTTCCATTTCCCATTATATAAAAATGGAGGTGAGAGGGGAAGAAAAACATGGGCAGTGCATTTTGTTTTAAAACATTTTGAGGGGAATTTGGGAGCGTTTAGGAAGCAGGAAAAAACATTGTGGGCTATATATGACCTATGGAACACATATTGCTTTCCCCTATAATATAGCTTACAACCGTGGCTACTTCTTTATTAGACATGTGATGTGGGACTGCCATTATCTCATTCATATGCATTTTACTGAGAGTCCTTATAATGCCATCCCCCATAAGTATTCTTCCCATATTTCCTCAGTGCTTCCTTAATCTTTTTTTCTTAGCTCATAAAGTCTGACTTTTCTGAGAGAAAAAGAAGAATACCCCAGATTCCTTTAGTGTTACTCTCCATCTTGTGTAGTTCTGACCATGGTAGCAACATATTGGGCAGATAAACCTCTCGCATCCTAGCACACATCTACTATAATTTTGCAGTGGGTACTATTTTAAAAAATGTATGGTTAGCATCAGAGCCATAACTAGCAATTTTGGTGCCTGGAACAAACAGCACAAAATGCACAGTATTTTCAGATATTTTAATATAACTGACCAGTATCCTGTTAAACATTTATTTCACATGGAGCCCCAACTGTTGAAGTTGTTGCAGTGTTCTGATGATGTGCTAGTCACACACAGTCATGTGCCTGCTAATATGACCAGACATATATATATAAATGTGTAGTGCTGAAAAAATTGCTTTCTGTTTCTAATTGGATCACTTAGACTTTTTTTAACTACAAGTGACACATCAAATGGATTTGCTCTTCTATTTCCCTGTTGTCAGCAACAATGTCACACCTGGTGGTGTGAATGAAAAACAGTGAAATTAATGTTGGAAGGAAAGGGCAACATCCCTGATTAGTCGGGAAAGTCAATGGAAATTCCATTTATGGTTTACAGTGAAAGAGCAATGATTTATTAGCACTGGGACCACAAATGGAAAGTAGCCTTTGGACATTTCCAGATGGAAGGCACCTCAAGTTTGCAATTAGAAAACAGTGTAATTAGAAAGCACTCCATCTCTTTCTCCATCACAGATTTCTGTGAGGGGGAAAAAAGACAGAAAAAGCAATGGAAAACACTGGAAAGGTATGAAGGGATGATGCCATTGCTCCATATGATTCAATGAATGAGCTGATGGCATCATAAAAGTTTGGTCTGGAAATGCTCTCTACAGGGCCCCCTCATAACATTCTGATTTTGGAACCAACAAAGAAGTGTTTAGAGTAGTTTCAAGTCAATTGTAAGGAAGGTTACTTAGAAGTAAGTTCCATTGAACTCAGTGTGGCTTATTCCCCAAGAAAAGTGCATAGAGTGTGCTCTCTCAGTTTTGAGAATTTAAAACTTCCTGTCTAAACACTGGATCTGAGGCTGGCTACCAGACCCAAAAGCATCCATGCTGCTTCAGCTGATGGTATGCCAACAGTGCCAGCTGAATATGTTGCTTCCTGAGGCAGAGGGCAGAATAGCCCTTCATACATTCTACATATAGAAATGACCTTGGCTAACAGTTGAATTTGATTTCAGTGCTGGTGACAAGATGGCATTCACCACCTTTGGGTGTCAAACTGTTTTCAGAGGGCTGCATGGCAGACCCAGCTCTGCCCTTCAACAGAGGGAAATGTCAGGTGGCCCTGCAAGACTGCATTATGGGAAGCTGAAAGGAAGACAATTTTAGGGAAATTATTTTGTATTGGTGGATTCATGTGAGGGATACATAAAAAGGCAGATGTATGGGTGTACTTCAAAATAACCCTTTCAGCTCCCATAAGAAGATAAAATGTAGCTTACCTTCATTGCCATCATTACATGACAACTCAATGGAGGAGCTGTTACAGGCATTACTTCTATAGCAAACCAGCTTTCCATGGATTCCTTTTTCCAAAATAATCCTCTTGCCACCATCCTTCTGACAAACCTCAGTGTCATTCATCTTTCTTCCATTCAGAGTCCAGTGAACACTGTCATTGGAGTGTCCACCCACTTCACAGGAGACATCAGCTCTTCCATCAGACAGACAGTGAATACGAACAACTAAAGGCGGTTCTAAGTGGTAAAATAACAACAACCAAATTTGTTGATAAAGAGTCAATATGACAGGTCAATTGTATATGGCTTCTGAGTGATGCAAAGTATTGTTGATCACAAGAATGAGAACTGTAGAACAGTTGCAAGTCTTCTGCTGGTGAAAGGGTGTGAAATATGTTCATTGAACAGTTCTGAATTTTTAAAAAACTGTATTAAATTTCATCTTCTAAAGTTGTATAATTATTCATCTACTCCTAGCACATGGTGTGTTCTTATTACTCTACAGTCTTAATATCAGGACTCACTTACTGAATTACTATTGCTACATTTCTTATTTAATCTCCTATCACTTTTTCAGGTATAAAGTCTTTTGACTACATAAATGGATTATAATAGGTTTCTACTTTTCTTTGCTTCCTATGAAAGTGAAAACATTTTAATGGTCCTACCTTCCATACCAAAATTGTACCATGTTTTCTAAACGGATGCTCCAAACTGGATAACTACATGAATTAACCCAGCATCATTGTCTGAAATGTCAGACCAGACTGGGCAATTAGTTTTTATTTGCCATATGGAAAGCCTTGGGGTTGTCTGGAAGTTGAGCCATGGCAACTTCCAGAGAACCTCACCTGGATGACTGAGAATCTTCACAGATGTCTGGGGATTGTGTTATTCTTTAATTATGCTAATGGGAGCACCAAGCTACGCTGACAGATGGGTCAAGATAGGGCCGTATTTCAGATGATACAAGGAAGAGGCACCATTATGTTATATCCTACACCACTGGTTCCCAATGTTGGGTCCCGAGATATTATTGGACTACACAGCTCCAATAATCGTTGACCTGTGCTGCACTTATGCACAAGTAAGCCATAGTTTAGGGCATCAGTTTAGGTGGGGCTTGCATATACAAAACAAAACGTTTAAGAAACCTTGTTAGAACTGGGGATGTATTTCAG
Organism: Intellagama lesueurii; assembly: GCA_037013535.1. NCBI lineage: Eukaryota > Metazoa > Chordata > Lepidosauria > Squamata > Agamidae > Intellagama > Intellagama lesueurii. The sequence goes on along the minus strand of JBAJHW010000003.1, from coordinate 46,686,579 downwards.
ATTTGGAAATCATTGGGAACACAAAGTGAAAGTATTTGTTCATTTGCAAACTGATCCAAAGGGCAACAAGGAAGCCCAAAGTGATGGTCGAATAAAACCAGAATTCTCTGAAGCACCAGATTTTTTTCAGTGGGTTGAAAAGCTGAAGTGGAGGGGTAGAATTAAAAAGCACTCACTGGGAAAACAAAACTAATAATGTTACAGGAGAACCTGAAACCACAAAGCAGAAAGAGATTGACCATTTCAAGCACCGCTGAAAAGCCCAAGCTCTCCTGGAAACCCCAATTATAATATCATCCCTTTTCTATTCATTCCTAGTCTCCATTCTTGCTTTTTAATGAGCTGATCTAAATACATGCAGAGCCACCGTTTCACTTTACTACAGTGACCAAAAAATAAACGAGCTGTTCCTCAGTTAACTTACTACCTACCAAACCAATCTGCATGTTTGAATGAAAATCTACACTCCCCATGTTCTACCAAACACCTATTTAAATGGAATTTGGTTAAGAGTGATGTTGGGAGTTGGTAAGAATGACCTTCTTCTAATCAGTTTGTAAGGCAATGAATTTCTTTGGGATTATGCTTCTAGAATGCGTATTCACAAAATTTATTTCCTGGTCTATGACCTCAAGTTTGAATTGAAGATGGAACACTCTTCTTTTCATATAACATTTCAGATAGCCTAGCTGACAAATCAGTTTCCCAACAGCCCAAATCTATGTATGGACAGAACTAAGGAAAGTTTGGACTACAACTTTCAGAATCCCCCAGTGGCCATGCTAGCTAGGAGCTTCAGAAAACTATATGTTGTGATGTTATGTGTCATTAAGTTGAAACTGACTTACAGCATACCTAGTAAAGTTTTCAAGATAAGTGGGATATTTAAGGAATGGTTTCCCCTGTCCCTACCTCCCATGAGTTTCCACAACCAAGCAGGGATTCAAACACATGTCTCCTGAGTCCTAGTCTGTCACTTTATCCACTTTTATCCTGAGATCTGTATGTAGCTCCCCTGAAGTAAATTTTCCAAGTTTGTGTGGCATGGACACCAAGAAAAAAATACTGCTGAGCTTAAGGGAATTTACCCTCCAAGAAAGTGTGATTGCCTTCTGAATTACTTCAGTGATACAAGGAGGCTGTCCATTATCATGACTCAACACAAAGTAAAAAAAATTATCGGTTCATTTCTGCCTGTTGTACAGCTGCTAAAACCAAAGAATATCTATCCATACAAACTGAGAACTTTGGATTAAAAGCAGAATGAAGGCACCTTCACACGGCCATTTAGATGTGAACAGGCACTTTATTATAGGCAGAGCTAATTGTTGAAAATACCTGTTTGCCACATGCTGAATATCAACTGAGCATTATAAATAATATCAATTAGCCTTTCATCTTTATTGAAGAGCAGTGAGTTTAAACTTAATTTCAAGTCAATAGTTTGTGTATCATAGCTTTCAGTTAGATACTTACTTGGGCCTAAGACCTCTTGAAAACAGTGCTACTTCCCTCTCACTTAGGCTCATGAAGTACTTTATACAGCAATAGCATGCTCTCAGATTTTGCCATTGGTGATTCCAAAATTAGCATACTTACCACACACTCTAAGTAATAAGGTTTTGCTCTCATTTCCAACAGCAAGTGTGTATCTCCCTTCATCCTTGTCAGTTAAATTCTTCATCTCCAGGGTACCATTACTCAGGCACATCCGTTTCTCATAGTCACTGCAACAGTCCGTGCTTACGTTTATTAAGTGAGGACAGTCTTTTGTGACTGAAAAATCAGTTGTGTTTAGAATTTTCAGAGGAACAGAAATTGTGCTGCCAATGTCTCCAGCAATCCGGATCATGCCAGTACAAGTTTGGGCTGAAACAATAACAAAACAGTTATTATTGCACCATTAGAACTTTGTGGTGGTGTTAATTTTGACAAAATAGGTAACAGTGTGATGTCTAACAAAAAGATGAGAAGCTTTACCTTGATGGAAAGACTAAGGACCATCTATTTTCTAATTCTCCTCTTCGCTTATAACTACATTTAATTTGAATGAAAATCCAAAGAGGTATTGGAATAAATGGTGTGTGCGTGTGTGTGCATGCATGCGCGCGCGCACGCACACACACACACACACATTGTAAAGTCCAAATTGTTAATTACTAAGACTGCCGTCTTTTGCACAGCCCGACATTCACTTGACTGGGAGAAAGTCCCACTGAATTCAGTGTGGTTACTGTATGGAATGTATACAGTTGCATGGTAATCCTATGTCCCTTTTATGAGATTTATAGTACTGTATAATCCTATACACATCTACTCAGAAGTAAGAACGAAAACCTACATTGATAAATTAATGCAGATAATAAAATCCCAGCTCTCAGATTTATATGAGCCTGTTCTCTGAAAGAATGCTCCCCAATCTGAGTCCGGCAAATCTGCTTATCCAGATTCCTGTCGGAAGTCCAACCGCAGCCTTCAGTTCAAGTAAAGCATTTTATACTTTTTTAAAGAGTAGGCGAATAGTGACCACTGTGTAAAATGTAATGGATGTTATCTTTAATAGCCTTAAACTATCACATGTATTAAAATACTGCACTGCATTTGTAAACCCCCCCCCAAGGTATTTTACTACAGGCATATGCAGTTGCTAATTCACTAATTCAAATGAATAAATAAATATAAATAAATAAGTCAACAGTTTCAGGAAAGAGGAATTGTTCAATAGTTATGGACCTCACAGACACATAATAGTAATATTGCATATAATGAAATCATCTCTATATACGTTGGAGTGGTGTTTGCAAAACCAAATTAATTTAGGATAGTAACTGGTCATTGTCTTTGAACACATGAATGGATATACAAATGGAGTACTATTTTCAAAAATAATGTAAAACAGGACCAGATGTTGAGACCCACTGGTAACTTTGGTATATGGGACATAGAAACCTAAATGATTTGGGATTCTTTGTCTAGCTTTCTAAATTATTTGTTCCAGGTCACATTGTAAAACAAGACAAGTTTCCCGGAATCATTGTCACCCAGCCTTCCTTTCTGACCACTATATAGACATGCAAAGCTTCTGACCTTCTAACCATTCTTACTTCTCTAGCATTTACAAATGCAGTACATCAAGAGAACATAGTTACAATTAGTTTACAAGAAAATCTGTCCTACTTCAGACTGACTGTCTCTTTTCATGCCTTGGTGACTATGGCACCAATATTTCCATGAGTCTTCTTACATTCTTTTCAAAAGGAGAGGGTGGGGGTTAATCTGAATGACAAGATCACTTCTGCTCCTTTAGCCAAAGCTATGCCAATTTTATAAAGAAATGTCCCACTTACCATCAAGAATGGTCAGAATCACCAGCGTGAATGGCAAGGGAAAAGAAAAACTGAAATCCATTTTAAACATCTTCTTGCATCGTGTGCTGAAAATAAAATCTGGCTTTGCTGTTAAACCAATGTACAACTCAGGAAATGATGTCAGAAGCAGGTACAAAAAAAAAGAAAAGAAGAAGAACATAGAGTGGAAAGATGCAAGAGTAATGTAGATTCAAAATAGAGCGGAAGGGTATTTGGTTGACTGACTTCATCCTGTAGCCACATCATCTTGATGATCTATTTCTATGGCCCTGTGTGTGGGAATTGGGGTGTGCAAGAACAGGACTCAGGAAGAAATGATGAAATAATGGTCTAAGCAACACCATCTTTAGCCAACCCATTAGAGCTCAGAACTGCCCAAAGTATATCCTGATTCGATGCCAGTTTTCTCTGTTCATTGAAGCCTTTCATTCTTGGGTCCATTCTATGGTACAACATGGAGTACAAAATGTAAGGCAATGTAAAAGCTGTCATCTAGTTAAAGATGGTCATGATTTAATAACGCTGAAAGCAAAACCAGCAAGGTAACAAATCATCCTATGTCACTTAACTGCGCTGACAGGAATGGCATGAGTTAGATGTAACTGTTTTGAGTAGATTGAGACCAAAAGCTAAAAAATAAGTTTTAAAAAAATCTGTTGTGATATACGGTAAAATACCTGTGCATGTTTCTGTGTATATAAGCTCTGCTTCTATATTATCAGTGTTAATGAGAGTTCAAAGCATTCTCTACCATTAGAAAAAGAACTGCTGGGGTAACCACCAGAGCATGCCAATGGAAAACATCAAGTCATTTACAGCCTCATACAGATGAAGGTTACTATCCAGACCATAAACAAACTATGCATAGTGTTAACATTAATCCAAAACAATGCTCACACAACCTGACCAAAATGACATGGAAACTGATCACTGATCTGTAGTTGGCTGCATGCAGTTTTGCACTGCAGTTGGCTAGGACAATTACAATATATTCACATTTGATAGAACATGACGCCTGAAAAAAAATTGTATAGTCAATCCCTGGAGAATCCACACAAAACAGACATTGTTGCAGAGAAGAGGAACAATTTTATGTTGTGTGATGCAGCCTGGAACATCTCCTTTCTCCTGCAGAGTCAGGCCCATTAAGGCATGTGAAGCACTATCACCCTTCTGCCAGCCCACTCCAGCCTATTACCCTGGCCTCCATCTCCCGCTGGATGCTGTTATTTACAGGAAACTAAAAACAATGTGCACGATCCACTACTGGCTCTTTCCTTCCTCCCCTTAGAGCAGTGGTACCCAACCTTGGGTAACCTAGATATTCTTGGACTGCAACTCCTAGCAACCCCAGCCAGCACATATATTGGGGAATGCTTCTGGGAGACATATGGGGAGAATTTGTTGAGCTTGTACTAAAAAGGGGTTAGGGGCCACCCCCTTTGCAAGAGTTATTACAATTTTGGAAGGGAAATGGGTTTCCAGGAAGTAAAAGGTTGCCACTCCCAGCTGGCCCCAGTGGGGAGGGTGGAGAATTATGTTTAGTAGATGTCTGTGAATTGCTTATTAGATATTTGTATCGTTTTGTTAAAAAAGAAGAAAAAAGGAACAAATATTAAAAAAGAAAAAAGACAATAACTATCTACATGTTACAGGCTTTCATGAATCCTCCCTATTCTGCTATTGGCTCCTTTGCCAGAGCCATAACTAGCCATTTTGGATCCAGGGCAATTGAGCACTCTGTCCTGATTCACAGAATGAGCTCCCTGAAGAAAAAAGGAAGTAAATGCCACATATATCTCCCAAAAGGAAAGTTTATGCTGTCGAAAATGGGGGGAAGTGTTGGTGTTTGTTTTCATATCATTCATTAGAGCCACTTCTAGATTTAGATGTCCCAGTTCTCCCATCCAAATTATGACTGTGTTCTTTGCTTTCTTTTTCCCAGTGTCTTCCTTTGTCCTTCCCCACCATGCTATTCTCTTGCCTCACTTATTTCCTCAGCACTCATCAGAATCTTTAAATTGCAGAGTTCAAAGGGATCCTAAGAGCCACCTCATTCAATCCAAGAATCCAATGCAGGAATCCATAGGAATCTCTTTCCAATGCAGGGATCTGCAGCTAAAGTTTCCCTGGCAGATGGCCATCCAACTTCTTTTTTTAAAAAAATGATTCCCTCTATTTCTTCCCACACCTCTTCATCTTAGCCCTTTCCTTTGAAATCTTTGTCACTCTGTTTGTTAAGTGTCACATGCTCATTTGTTGTCTGTCCGTCTTTCTGTTTGTCTCTTTCCCTCTTTCTTTCCCTTCATATTTCTTCTCTCTTAATTAAGATGCAGATCCTCTTAATAGAGGATTGTATAGCTTCAGTGCTGAAGTATGCAGAAAAAATAGTGAATGTACAGTAGCAGAAACAGCAATTGAAACAAGAGCAACAACTATAGAAAATGTTTTCACACCTCAGTGAACCAGATCTTTGGCCAATTTACAATCAATAAAAAACACTACTATTGGTCTGCTACAATGTAATATAGTAAATAGAGATGGGAATGAACTGCCAAACTGGTGGTTTGTGCTGGTTTGTTTTTCAGCCAAACAGATGTTTGGAGCTTCTCAGTCCTACCTCTTCCATTAGATGCCCACTTAGAAGCAGTGTCCAGCTTCCCTGCCCTGTCGCCTCCAGGTGCTACCTCTGAGTGTGTGCCCGCCGGAGGAGGTGGGGCTGAGAAGCACCGAGCACCTGTTTGGACAATAAACAAACCAGTACAAACCGCTGAGTTGGTGGTTCATGCCCATCTCTAATGGTAAAGGTAGCAGAAATACAGTAGCTATAGTATATATGATGCTGCATGTTTACCTTCATCTTAGAAAAAACTATATACTTTTTCTTCATATCACATGTGATCAGATAGGTAATATAGATTAACAGATAGAACAACTTTTTACTAATTCTAGATTTTATCGAGTTATAGTAATGGCTGAATTACTGTACCTTGTATTGCGGTATTGTTTTTGAATATATTTTTTGTTATTGTGGAGTTTAAGGGTTGTAAGTTTTAATCACGTAAACCACACAGTATAATGCTTGCATTAATGGCAGTGGTATATCAATCAAATAAATAAATATTAACATATACATAAGTTGCCCTTGCCCTTGCAAATATTCAGCTGGTGATTTACACAAACCTCGGCTAGGTAGATTGTGGTAGTGGATAGTGTACAATCTGCAGTACAAAAATTTCCTCTGCCCCTCCTGCCAAGCAATTGTGCAAAAATTTGCCAGGCCAGCTTCAGAAGCAGAGTTCTAGTGGATGTTCCCCAAATCAACATTATTAAACCCCATTTTTTAAAAAAATCTATAGTCTGATTGAAGGTCAGGATAATTTTAACTTGTCTCTACCACACACACACACTATAAGTGGGGAGGGAACCTTAACTGTGATCTAAGGTGTGACAAAAATAGCCTTCTGTGAGAAAGGCAGTGATCTGAATCTTCAGATATCTGCAGGGCAGTGGAGAGAAGAAAAAAGACATTTGCAATTAGGAAGTCACCCTTGGGTGCACTTGTCCTTTATGTTTCAGACTAGTATCCAGAAACTGCAACCTATATGTTAACAGGCTATTTCCTCCATCTGAAGTAAAAGTGTGAGAACAGAAACATAAGACTATGTTAATATCATGAATAACTGTGGAAGGAAATGTGGCTTCTCTCCCTTCCCCACCATAATATTTAGGTTACATTATTTACTGTACATTTTCAGAATGTAACAAATGATAAATAATGTGAAATAGCCATTTAGCCACTTTACATGTGTTTCAAGTTCATAATTGTCCCACTTTCCCCTTCTGACTTCTTTAAGCAGGTAGATCTGTTCTGTAAACTTTCCCCGGTCTTTTCTGGTTGTTTTTACTCATGATTATATCTTATTCTGTTCATAGTTCCTTGCATGCCATCCAGTAGGTGGTAGGTGGTTGAGGGGAGAGTGAAGGACTGTCATATCAGATGACCTGCCTGCTGGGGAAAACACAGGATGGTAGGAAAGTGGGTTCCACGTGGGCACAGAAATGCGGCATGGGCCCTTTGCCACCAGCAAATTAAGTGGATGTGACCTACCTCCTAAAACATTCCTCCTAAAGAAATTTAGCCTGCCTCCTAAAGCCTTCATTCACATACCCAAAATCCCACAAGAGGACCCCCAAAATAAGAGATATGAACAGAAAGGCCACATTCTCCCTAAACTGGGTCTAGCCCAATGCCCCAATCCACCCACCAGAGTAGCAATACAGTGACTAAAGGCTCATGGATCTGCAACTACCCAATAAAGTTGTGACAAAGCTGCTATAGTTTAGATACAATGACTAAAATTCTTTTGCCTTTTGAATTAGTGTAGGCCCATTGAATCAGCAGGGATTTGCTGCATCAACTCCTCTGTAGGTTCCATTGATTCAAACAGGCCTACTCTAGTTGTGGCTTACTACACTAAAGGAAGTTACAACTAGAGTTAGCCTATTTGAATCAATGGAAATTATGGAGGAGTTGACTCACTAAATTCAGTGGACCTACTCTAGTGCTACTTACTATTCTAAGCAACAGGATTTCAGCCACATCCTCATAATCCCATAAGTAACCTCATAAGGCTACCTAGTGCAGTGTAGTGTAGAGAATAAAGGAGTAGGATACAGAAGAATCCTCACTCAGTCACAGAAACTCAGGAGATGTGGGGTGGAACTATCATAGAAGAGAAGCAGAAAGAGGACAAGAAGGAGCAGGGCATTGACACAGCACAATAGGGGAAGAAAAGGGGGCAAGTTGTCGTTACTGACTCAAATGACAACAGGATGTCCGTGTGGTTACTTGGCTGGCTCCACCCTGTTCCCCTTTAAAGACATTCTGAGTATTCTTCTGCAAACTACACTCCTACAAGTTGTGAAACACCTGGGCAATGCCCAGGCATTATACGAGTTATACTGTCAGAAATCCCCCCACTCCATACTGCAGCTAAAAATAAATAAATAAATAAATAAATGCAGACAACAGCTGCTACAACCTGGTGACCTCACACAAAGAATCTACCAAGTACCTCAGCAACTGAAGTATGTAGGAGCAGTTTGGGCCTCAGGTGGGATGTAAAGCTCTCAGTCTTCTCCTTTGGTTCTGACTCAGTGTTTTCATTATAAAATACTATTATGTTCAATTTCCTTTCCCTGCCTTTAATCACATTACATTTTTCTTACCTTAACTTACCAGACTTAACACAAAGGATGTGTGGGATGCTGTTCCACACCACCAGCTTTTTGCTGTGTCCTGGGGTCACCTTGAAGACTCATGAATAACTCTTCTTTAATGTTTTAGAATGTGGCCAGATACAGTTCACATCCCAAACACCAACTTCTGTTGGAGTTCATGACACCTCTTGTGTTCTACATTATTACTGTCACATTTAAGTTCTGGAGGTTTCCTGTATGTAGACTTTTAAATACTAGTTAATGTGATGCTAAGGTTGAAAGTGTGAGTCCAACAGAATACAAAGGTGTGCTACATGCATGCATTGTGCTCATATGCCATTATGCCTCCTCTCTGCTAAAACAGTAATATCATAAGATGTGCCTTATGTCTGAGGGGTGGCTATTCCACCAGCTGTGCACTAGTAAGGAGTAAGCTCTACTACTACAAGGTGTGAAACACCTGGATCTAAAGACAATCACAATGTCTGTTTGAGCAGATAGTGTGTGTGTGTGTTGCATTGCACAGGGTATTCCACTTTGTGTGCCCCTAGATGTACACCTCTGAGAGGGAAAATAACAAATTCAAAAGAATGGAAAGTTATAGAATAAATAACAGTTCTCTTGCAACATTCTTGACTTTGGTTCTCCTGATCCCTCTCTGTTGGTGATATTTGCTGGGGATGATGAGTGTTGCTGGATACCAGTAGAGCACGAGCTTAGGAAAGGCTGAGCTAAAGCCTGAGTGAAAGTAGGTTAGTCCTACACCCATCATCTATTACAAAATTCCAGACTGCCATTTATCTCACTTGTGTATAAAATGTAAAGAAGCAGAGTCCCAAGAACCAGAAAGCTTTTGTGATTCACAGAGTTGTAAGAGCTAGTGTAGTATTTATACAGTGGCCCTAGCCACTGTAAAGTTACGGCTGATGCCAAGTTTTCTTATGATCTCTTCCACAAAAGGGTATGGTAGAGGATGTAGCATCTTTTATTTGCTGATGTTGCAGTTCTACCTCTCAGTCCTGCCACCTTCTGAGGGGAGGGAAGTCCTTTCGTGTTTAATGGGCTTAGTACTAGGTAAATGGAAGTTTTTCCTCCTCATGTTTCGATCAAGGAGAGGGGTGGTGTGGTGGTCTGAATTTCTTTACTTTGGGGTGTGTTGGTCCAACTATGGCATTTTGCTTCCAACCAAAGGTTTTATCTGTGAGGAACAAGACTTCTCATCTCAACAGTGGTGGAACAGGCCTGGAAAGGCTCTCATTTAGATCCTTACTTATGGCATGACCTTGGATTGATGTGACAAACTCACTAGAGCAAAGAACACTGTACTGTATGTGCTTTTTGTAGGAAGATGGAAATTTTTAAAAGGCAATAAATAATCATAGAAAATAAATAAATGTATCAAAACAGGCATACTATTTATAGAATTACTATATATTGAGATTTTATTTTTGTCACAGTGAATTTTTTTACCATAAAGGAAAATCAAAGAAACATGGATCCCGGCCATGAAAGCCTTTGAGAAAACATTAAAAAGTCTTCCAATACGCTATGGAAGACATTAAATAAAATGCCTTGGGATAAACTGCTTTAAATGGGAAATGTCCTTAGGAAGAACAAGATAAGCAATGAAGATTACTGGCTGAAAGACAAAAAGCACAATCTTTTAGCATTATGATTCAGAGACAAAGAAAAGGCACAAACTGGATTTCCAGGGGAGTTGGAAAAGAAAGCAAAGTTAATTCAGCAAACCTAACTTTTTTGTCTGATACACATTTGACAGACCAGATGGATGCTTTTACAGTCAAGATTGCTATTTATACAACCAATAAAATACAGTTTCTCCATGTCATGCAAATAGATATAGTATAGTTCAAGATCTTAGTCATAGCAAATGATTCCAAAACACTTGTAGATACTATAGGTTTAATATTTAAGCAAGGGAATGTGAGTTTAGCTGTTCTTCAGGCAGAAAGGACAATAAAAGGCAGCAATACAGAATTATATTTCCAGCTTTAGCAAAAATGACTAACTTACGAAGTCAACAACTTCTTAGTTTAAAAAAAAGACTGCATAATATGACTCAAGCTGTCTAATCAAAGTCAGCTAAGCAACAACCACTTGTGAAAATGGTAGTCCTCAGCTATGCTACTGCTTGTTTTCATTACAGAGGAAATTAAAAGTATTTACTCAGATACATTTTCATATTCAAAGACTAATCCAGATGTCTTTGGTAAATATTATTTAACTCACACCAAACAGAAGATAGGAACATAGGAAGCGGTCTTATGCCGATTCATTCATCCAGCGGAGCATTATCTATTGTGGCTGGTAGCAACAGCTCTGCGGGGTTTGAATCTGCAGGATTCCTCCCCTCCAAGTACTAATGAAGTCTGAGCCTGACCCTGTCTGGCATCTTTAAATCAGGCAAGATTGCATGTTCGGGTTGGTATGGTGATATTATTACCAAGATTACTGAGGCTCTGAACAAATTGCGCCTTCCAACAAGATGCAGCACTCCATTCCATTCCTCATGATGGTTTCTCCCCATTCCTCACCAATAGCCTCTCCTGTACTGTTTAAACACCAAAATGACATTAGTCCTTTTGGTTGAAAAACATGTCAGGAAAACACAAACTGTTCCAGTGTACAGTCCATTTTCAACCATTTAAGAATTAACTTCATCAGCACATGAGCGTGGCAAACTGTGGACTACATGGCCTCTTAAAATATTCAGGCATGCACATTTAAAGGTACCTTAAAGACAAGCTACATCCCACCCATGGCACATGCAGAGATCTAACTTATTCAGACTTAGATTAAGGGGGCTAGAAGCTAAAGAACACAAGCTGAGCAATTCACAGATATAATAATTTTAGCAAGTCATATCCAAAAGGACAAATAATCAAGGACAAGCACACAGAAAATAAAGACAGACTGGGGTAAATAAGGACAGCTTGTGCACATGCAATGCAGAGCACATGGGTCTTTTACTTTTAATTCTCAGAAATAGGGTACAATTGGTTCACAGAAGAAATTACTAAATTCTATTTAGATTACAGCTCCTATGCTGGTAAATATGTGAAAATGTATTGAAATAACAGCTTCTGAACACAGGGAAGAGGTAAAATGGCCTTTTTTTTGTCAAGGTTAACATGGAAATTAGAAATCATAATAGTACAGAAACATGTTTGGAAAGCCTCCATCTGGCTGCTGAATTGACTGCATTCCTGTGGTTTGACACCAGCATAAAGTATGTGATTCCATTTCAAGTGATTTCGTATTTTCATTGGCTGCACTCCTGTGGCTTATCACACTGTGGTAAATCACACTAAAGTAGGGCCACTGAATGAGAGGGGCTTTGGTGAATCAACTCCTGTGCAGATTCAATGTAGTAAGCCACAACTAGAGTAGGCCCATTTGAATCAATGGAACTTACAGAGAAATTGATTCACCAAATCAGCACTGATTCAATAGGTCTAGTTTAGTGTGACATACTATGCTACGTAACAGGATTTCAGTCATTGTCTCCTTTTGCATCACACCAGGTAGGTAGGAGACATCATGTTTGTTCCTTCATTTTGCCATAAAACCACCCCACAAAATCAAGTTCACAGGATATCTGGAAGTTGAGTCCTGGCAACTGGACTTCTTTCTTATTAGGTTGAAACATTTTGCTACTCATCCAAGTAGCTTCTTCAATCTGACTTGGATGAGTAGCGAAACATTTCAACCTAATAAGAAAGAAGTTGAGTTGCCATGACTCAACTTCCAGATAACCTCACCTGGAAGACCTGGATGACTGAGAATCATATTCACAAATATAAAGTTCACAGGAGTTGGAAAAATACCGATATCACTATTGTCCCAGAAGCAGGTCTGATTTTTCAGCAGAATACCTGTCAGTTCCTCATATCCCCACATAAGCATTGCAGCAACAGATTTATTTTTCTGGATACTGGAAGGGGAAATATCACATAATGCAGATGTTTCATGTGATATAGCATGTGTATATATTCCAAATGGAACCCAACAGACATGCTGCTGCCAACACTCCAGTTTGCACTTAGCCTTTAAAAACCTGGTTTGTATAAGGTTCTGTGGATATGTAACATAACATCAGAATCCCATACATTTCTTAGTTTCCTTCTCTAGAAATGACATTCCCAGACTTCAGTTTCCAAGATTTTTTTTAGGGGCGGAGATGGTGGCAGCCATGATGGTTAAACACATGTAATAAAACCAATGTGTTTGTAATGTAGATATAACCTTTGATTATTAAACCAGCAGTTCTGCTCCATCTGCCTCCTAGCTTTTAGTCAAAAGCCCAGATAAAAACTCAAGAATACTCAAGCAGTTCTCACAACTAAGTTGATACAAACTGAAAATATGGTTTTCCTGTCTGTAATATGCCTTAGTTATATTCTTAGCTTGATTTGGTTTCCAGCTTACCTTGAAAAGTGGAAATATTTAAAGACGTAGGGTTCTCAGTAATACAAGGAGCTGCTGCTGCTGCTGCTGTGGTCTCTTCTTGATTCCTAACTATAGACCACTGGCCTTCCGCAGCGGTGTAGAGTTCATGCTGTGCTGGACCTTCAATGTCTGTGCAGCAAGCAACAAACAGGCATGTAAATGCTGGGGTAACATAGGACATTAAGAATGTTTTGTGGACATTATAAGAAAATAATTTTAAAAAATGATTTGATATGGTTACAGACATACAAATTTTTGTTCAAGATTTTTGAAGCCCTGACTTGGGCATTGACCAGGTTTTTCATAATATTGTTGTTACACAAATACTCTGATAGCACAATCCTATCATTTACTTATTTAATTTATATCCCATTTTCTCATGAGCTCAAGGCAGAATACATGATTCTTTTCCTCTCCATTTTTATGTTTGAGTTTTATTTGCAACCTTGCATGCTGTCTGTAGTTTGTGTGACTGGGAAGGACTTTTCTGTGTAGGCTGATTGTCTGTCTATCCAACAACAACCAACTGTTCCTTCCAGGCTTTGATTTCAGGACATGCCTCTTTGTTGAGTGCTTTTTCCCTCTCTTTAGTCTGTTCAAAGCAGAGTTTATTTGTTTGCTGTTTATCTCTTCAGCTGGTTGCTACAAATTTGTGAAGTAAAGAAAGTAGTATATGTAAGTGTGTAATTTCCAGCAACTGTCAGTAAAGAAATGTTTTTACTTTTTCTATTACAAATGTCTCAGAGTGAGTTATTGAGACATTAAGTGCCAGTTAATGAGAAATGGCTGGACCGTGGAATTTGTAGGCATTCTCCTCTGTGAATCTCTATATTTCTACTACATAGCAAAAGGAATTATACCAGAAATTCAAAGCTCTGCAACATTTTATTCTCAAAACAACTATTTCTAAATGGCCAGGCATCTTTACTCTGAAGTAAGGGCCACTCAATGGCAGTTACTTTGACGTAAGTAGCCATCTCTGAAGCCTGAGAAGATTTAAGAGGTCTTTTTGGCTTAAATAGCAACTTCATATCTTGTTTACTTTTGTGGAAGAGAATCAAGAGTTTAAGAAGAACTATGTTAGATAACACTAAAGGCCTCCCTAGTCCAACATCTTTTTTCTCACAACAGCCAATCAGATACCTCTGTGAAGACCACATGCAAAACACAAGGGCAACATCTGCGTTATCTGTGTTCCTCAAGCAAACCATCTCTCATTCTTCTTGTTATTGTTCCCCTCTGCTCTTGCTAGGGGCTGAATGTCATCATGCTTTCCTGGTTTGAGATGTGGGTCTAAACAACGATGTTGTTCAGCCTCAAAACCAAGTTCAAAGCTAATTAGCTATTCTCCATCCTGCATTTATTTTCCTATTTACCTTCATCAGCTGTAGCAATCTGTACTTTTGTTTCTATTCACGTGACTGAAGTATTCTATCTGTATTTTATGTGTTTTTTAATGTGTTTTATGATCTCTCTGTCATTTTTCCTTCTCTTATTTCATTGGTTACTCTCTTAATCCAAGAGATTAATCCAAGATCAATAGATTACTAGAAATAACATATATCCATCCTGACTTGTACCACTGATAGCCTTGAGATCGAAGCTATGAATCAGGACTATGATTGCCCTGCTGGGAGAAAAAGAGTGCTATGGGCAAAGAACATGATCAACAGTGGATCCTGTAAATTGACTCCTTTCTGAAGAACAACAGATTGAAAATAGTAGCAGCAAAATGCATAAAGAACAGCACTTTTTAATGTATAGAATATGACAGCAGCAAATGTTTGTGAGACCATTAAATGCCAAGACTAGATATGACCTGAGAGACACATGAATAGTATTTGGAATGCTCTATTTTACAATAATTAATTACTGTTGTCATTCTGAGGCAACCCAAAATAACTAATTACCATTATAGCTACAAGTTTTAAAGTAACCCCTTATTTTTTAGGTTCTCAAAAGTAACTCAAAGTACAATCTGAACTGGCAAAAATGTTCAAGGCCAGTTGAGCCAACAACAAAGCCACCAGAAGCTATGATGAACCAAAATCCTTCCCAGCATAGGATTTTTGAAATTATTTAGGATTTACCTCATTCTAGCCTAAATTTGTGCCAGCACTATGGCTGTGTCCCTGGGCTAGAGAAAGTTGGATCTGATGTAACCTTGCTGCTTTTCTCCAGCCCTACTCTACTTGATTTCAGTTCTTCTGCTAGCAGATCTTAGCTGGCAGAGCAGTCTCCCCAGCAAATTGCTCTGTTGGCAGATCTCTTGGGTTCAGACAGCAGCAGCAGATTTCCCAATAGCAGAAGGAGATTTCTGCAGGCAAAGTAGGCTTCTGCCTAATCCTAGCTGGCAGATCTTTAATTTAGGATTGGGCTGCCTGGTTGCACACTTACATTGAAGTCGCACTGAAGTAAAAATGGGAAATAAATTGACAAAGTTACAGTTATACAACATAGAAGTTACACTGTAACTGTAATATAACAGTTCTTCCTTTATTACTGCTAGAAGGAATTAATCACAAGTTCCTCATTATTTTTTCTGGTTGCTTGCAAGTACTGTAATTTTAAAATGTTGTGTTGCTGTTTTTCTACTTTCATGTAAGGAGCTCCCAAATTTGATCAGCAATAGCAAGATGGAAAAGAGAGGGATTGGTTTCTGGATAAAGTTTTCCTGCTAAAACCCAAGTTCCGCTTTTCCCTTGCAGGGGAGAATATATTTGGCCTAATCATGGGGCTGACTCTGACTGGGGAAAAGTCCTGCAAGGAAAGGTTAAAAAGTCTCCTCTTGCTGTGATCATATTTGAGTTTATATTCTTGCAAGTGTACAGACATGCTAAACTGCAAAGAATTGCACCTAATTCCCTAGAGACATAAGACATGCTTGTACAATTTCCTTCTCTCTGTATGTATTTCATTTCCCCCTCAACTACTACGCTATGCATCACTGAACACATCTGTGACTGCAAACAATACCACTGACTAAGAGGCCTGACCACCCTGGAAAAAAATGCAGGAAATACTATGGGTTTGGGGTGGGCTGATTCACATTTTTTCCCATTGATCACATGACACAAGAGAAAATGCAAATCGGCTTTGACTCCAATACCCAATCCATAATTTCTCCTCCATGCCAGAGACTATTCTACTTTTTAAATAGTTGAATCCTTTCACCTTGCTTCAAGGTATGTGATCACTTTGAACCAATGCAGAAAGAACAGAGCTCTTGCACACACAGAGAAAGTGGTAGCCCTCACTTCTTGCCTCACAAGGGAGGATGAGGCGTGCACACACATAAGCAGCACCAGCATTCACCTCTCTCTATAAAGCCTCTTTCCCAAGACACTTCTCTTTTTTTAAAAAACAGCTTCTCCTAGGTGGGCAGTGCTTCTATTTGTTTGTTTGTTTGTTTGTTTGTTTGTTTACAGTTTAATGAGCTCTCCTGGCAGCAAGATAAGATGAAGAAATTGAGAAATTGAGGCAGGAAAAGGCTTCTTAAGGCAGTTTCTTTGATCTGTGTCACATACAATGCTTCTATAGAATTGCAATTACTTCTCTGCATGTGTGGCCACTTAAATTGAAGAGCTGGTAACTATTTCCCAGCTGCTTCACAGCTGGTAACCTGAGCTCTTGAAAGGAAAGGTGATTTTTGAATGTAACATTATTACAATAACAATAATCAAATAAATGTAATCTTATGGTATTCCCAAGCAATACACAGGGATGTGAAAGCTAGATAAACTGATGGGAGGAAAAACCCCTATTAATTTGAAATGTAGCATTGGAGGAGAGCATTATGGATACCATGGACTGCCAGAAATAAGTGGATACTAGGTCAAATGAATTCTGAACTCTCTAGAAATGAAAATAACTAAACTGAGACTGGCATGCTTTGGGCATATCACAAGAAGACCAGACTTACTGGAAAAAAACAATAACACCACGGAAAGTTGAGGGCACCAGGAAAGAGGATGACCAAATATAAGGTTGAGTGATTTAATAAAGGAAGCCACAAACTTGTGTTTGTTCGAGCTGAGCAGGACTATTAATGGTCACTAATTAATGGTCACTGAAGATGGTCACTAATTCATAGGCTTGCCATTAAGTGAGTAACAAAAAAATCAGTGTTATTGATAGTTATGTATTTATTATTTATTTTCAACTAAAATAACTACCACATTAATTTGGCAGCAGCTTTTACAGTTTTAATTTGAATGTATTTTAAAATTTTATTTGATTTTAATGTGGATTGCAAGCATCATTTGAAATAAAACATTCTCTTTCTTCAGACCCTCTTTTCTCTCCCATGGAGGAAAGCCTCTCCGCACATTATTCCAGCGATGACACATGGGTGATGTTTTTGTAACCAAAGAAATAATACTTCGTCCTTCAGAAATACTGTTCTACACATACGCAAAATTGGTGAGTAGATTAATATAGAGTGCAGTCCTGTAGAAGTCTATTAAAAAATAAGCTCCACTGGGTTTTCACCTCATGAAAGTTTTGCAAATTAAAATTTCATCTGATTAATCCATCCTGGCTCATAAGAACATCACCATGTGCCTTGCTGACTATATGAGATAACTTTGATGATCAAAATAGATCATTAGGGGACCTCCTATTCCTGATATGCTCAGTTACCACTTTGTGGGAGTGGTCAATTCACATGAACAGTCCAAGTGCCATTAACAAGAAACACAAGCAAAGTGAGAACTTCAGTGAGTAGGGGGCACTTGGTCTCCAAACATCTACTAGTAGAAGTTGATCTCCAATACTGTAGAATTTCCCTCTTCCTACATGATGCTACTCGCATGAATATATACTGCTCACTGAACTGTTAAATGAAGATAGTGGGAGTAGAATGTATGAATCATCCCATAATGAAGAAAAAACTAAACCTGGTAAAGATACACAGAAACTCCCTCAAAACAAGCATAGCAAAGAATTTTTGATAGCTCATATTTCTTTTACTGGCAGATGAAGAATAGAAGGCAATAGATAGCTCCAGCAAAATGGAGTCAGCAAGCCTTATTAAATTGTTGCCTAAGGTGCATTGTCTCCCAGTATCCTTTGTGATACCAAAGCAGAGGAGCACAGTAATGGGTGCAGATGCCATGAGATATGACAAAGGAATAATATTCCAGCAAGGCAAGAAGGGCTGTGGTTTTGCTCAGTTTGCAGAAGCTGCTGGAATTGATATATGTCATAACAGAAGATGTAGCTACATTTCCAAGGGGGCTGACAATTTAAAACATCCAGCAGTTATTCCACAGAAATTTTGCTTTAAGCTTTCTTTGCAAGTGTTTTTCTGTACAATAGTACTTGCTAAGCATCATGTGAGAACTTCAAGTACCTGAACAATGGTGCTAATTCTAATTGCTACACCTCCTATGAACACAACGTTAGAACTGAAAGATGTGGAGGACTTCTTCAAAACTGTTAATCATAGAATCATCGAATAATGGGAGTTGGAAGGGGCCTATAAGGCTGTCTCGTCCAACCCCCTGCTCAATGCAGGAATCCAAATCAAAGCAGATCTGACAGATGTTTGTCCAATTTTCTCTTAAAGTGCTTTCCAAAACTATTTCTTTTCAACATGGGAAAGAAGAGAAGGATAGGTGCCATAAATAGGAGAGGGAAATAGCAAAAAGGAAAAGAATGAGAAGAAACAAAACAAGGGAAAGTGAATGTCATCAAAAGGCACAAGATGTAGAAATAGAAGAGGTATACTCCTCACTTGGACAACATGCAGGCTATGCACAGAAATCACTAATAAATAAAAAGCAGATAGGACTGGAAGACCCAAGCTCATTAGAATGTAAACATCAGCACTTAATTGTCTTTACTAAATAGTTCTGGTGCCAGTGAAGCCCCTGGCAATGACTAGAATGTGGCATGGAATGTTCACTTGTTAACTGAACAAAGAAACTGGCACACCAGCTTCTATGTGGGAAATGAAAGCTGGTAATTTGACCAAGACATTGCACAAAGGCAATCTGAGGACTAACAAGATCCCCCCAAAAAAGAGATACTATGGAAGCTACCAATTGGTTTCAGAGATGGGGTCTGACTCCACAACACACTGGAAGAAAGGTCATGTGATGATGTAGAAAAGTCGGAGGCCAAGGGACAGGAAAGATGAAGGAACAGGAGGGATGCTTTGCAGGAAATAGTTGGAATACAAAGAACCTGCAGAAAGATAGATGATCAAATATACATTATAGATAGCACATAATTAGAGAAATTAATTATTTAAATGATGAAAGATTCTTATTTGCTGACAAAAATAGGTCTGCACGGGTTTGTGTATAAAGCACGTCTATACTTAAAAACTGATAAATATTTGACCAAACACCACCAGATTTGACATAGAGCAGGGGGTAGACTGTCGTCTCCCACTGTGCCAAATCTGGTGCTCATCTGAAGCCTGGTTTTAAAGCTAGATTTTTTTTTTTGTACTGCCAGCCTTTTTAGATTTGCCTTATCTTATTTTGTCCTGCTGGCAAAATATCATCAGAGCATGCCTGTGCTCTGATAATATAGGTTGGAATCCTCTTGGTACTCACATAAGGTTTGCTTAAATGTTGCAGCTAACTGCAGCTAATTGAGAAGATGCTGGGTCACCTCTTGGTTGTGCATATGGGTACATGACCAGACACACAACCAAGCACACCTTGGCACCTTGGCAATTAACCATAATTAGCGGTGGCAAGTTATGCAAACACAAACAGCTTACAAATTAGCTTACTTTATTTTGTCATTAGTCCTTGAGAGATAAACACAGACTTTGTTTGCAAGTATGATTGCTCAGACACAAAGTTCTGGAAGAATCACCACTCTGGAATACTAATACGATTTCAGCTTTCAATGAGGTTTAATGTATACATACAGTTTGACTCTAGGAATGACATGGCAGAAGAGCCAGGGAACTGAGACAACAACCAAAAGAGAACAGGATTCTGTCAAGGAAAAAAAAACTGAGAATCCTAATTCAGCACAAACATAGTCCAAGACAGACTTTCACAATTCTACCACTATTTCACCCTTAGGCTATTTAGGTCAAAAGTCAAGCAAAGACTGTGGTAATTTTCCAATTTCACACTATCACATGACTCTTCTTCCAATGTGTTGTGGGATCCATCTCCAAAACTAAACGGTAACTTCCATGATATCTCTGATACCAGAAGAGGGTCAGTGGACTTAGCACTCCTGATATCTGGCTGGGTTCCAGGACCATTCTGGCCACAAATGTAACACGGTTGATATTTTGGCCATCTCCCATGTCAAAAAACCCTCGAAGGGAAGCAGTTAGATCTCTATATCAGACCTAGAGGGCAATGGAATACAAAAGATGATGATAACATTATGGGAACTCTAGACTTTATAAATGTTCCAAACGAGTGGCACATCCCACTGCTCTGATATTTTAGAACAGATTGTCTACAGCACTACAGAGAAGGGAGAAGAGACACTAATGTTCTTCATTCAGTCTCTACTGCTCTCAATTTTCAGTTAAAGCCAAGGTAAAAAACTTAACATTGCAGAATAGGAGGCAGTAAAGTCAGGGCTGGGATTGTTGGAATATGAAGGCTTACACGGCCGGGATCCCATGGTTGTTGTAGGTTTTTCGGGCTGTCTGGCCGTGTTCTTGAGGTTTTTCTTCCTAACGTTTTGCCAGTCTCTGTGGCCGGCATCTTCAGAGGACAGGAGTCAGAACTCTGTCTGTGCTCTGGTGCAGTTTGTGGGATAGTAGAGTATTTATAGCTGTGGGATCAGCTTTTTGTTCTTTTCAGGAGATTGGGTGATTATAGTGATCAGCGTGTTTTTTTTGTTGTGGGTGTATTGTTGTGATAAGGGGGAGAGATGATCTGTGTTGCGGTCACCTCTGAAGCCCCTATTCCCCTGGCCTTCAAAGGTTCCCACTCTTCTTCCTCCTTCGCTGCCACCAGGTATTACTGTTTTAATACCATTTAATCACGGAGACACGTGTACTTTTGAAACTTAAGTCATTTATTAAATCAGGGAAGTTAACATACGATTAATATTCAAGAGAAAAATCACAGGCTGCTAATCACTTGTCTTTCACTCAAAGCTGCTTTAACTTTATAACTCATTTAACTCTCTGTTCCATTCATCGTTCTTACTGATCTCTAACTCACTCTTAATTTACCTTTTAAGTTTCATACAGTCTCTCTCTAACAGAAACTCTCCGAATCCCTCTCAGACTCCATACACCAGCCTTTATATCCAGCTCCCTCCCCCCTTGGCTCCGCCTTCCGACCCCTCATTGGCTCCTGCTTTAAGGTTCTGCTGTGACGGACAGGTGAGGGCAGGGCTGTTCGCTACACACCTCCCCCCTTAAAAAGTTGTTTCATGGGGTAAAACCTATAGTGGTTTAACCTCATGAACAACGAGGAGCCTTAATGTAGACCACCATCAACTTTACAGCATTACCATCAAAACGTACCACCTTTGACCACAAGTAATAATTAACCAACTTATACGCTTGTTATGCATTAACCTAGTAATTCAGTTTTGGTGCTGATCACAATTCTTGGCCCACTTGTCTAGGCCGTTTTGGCATTGGAAAGATGAACGAAAATGGCCAACGCTTGCTGGAGTTTTGCTGTTATTATGGTCTTTGCGTCAGCAACACATTCTTTAATACGAAGCCTCAACACAGAGTTTCCTGGAGACATCCAAGATCCAAGCATTGGCATCAGCTCGATTTGATCCTCACTAGACGTTCTAGCCTTCCTAGTATTACGATCACACGCAGCTACCAGAGTGCTGATTGCGATACTGATCACTCCCTGGTGTGTAGTAGAGTAAAACTGCGAACAAAGAGATTATATCACACGAAAAAGGAAGGAAGACCACGTATTGACATCAGCAAGACTCGCGATCAAAGAAAAGTGGAGGAATTTGCCCAAGCGCTTGAGGAAACCCTTCCAGGCCCGGCTGATGCAAATGCACCTGAACGATGGGAACATTTTAAGAACGCTGTGTATAACACCGCCTTGTCCACATTTGGCAAGAAGACCAAAAAGATGGCCGACTGGTTCGAAGCCCATTCGGAGGAGTTGATGCCAGTCATCGAGGATAAGAGGAGAGCTCTAGCAGCATACAAAGCCTGTCCTAGCAAGTACAACTTGCAAGCTCTTCGAGCTGCTCGTAGCCAAGTCCAACAGGCTGCCAGGAGATGTTCCAACGATTATTGGCTTCAGCTCTGCTCTCAGATACAGATAGCAGCCGACACAGGTAACATCAAAGGAATGTATGACGGTATCAGGCAGGCTTTAGGTCCAATACAGAAGAAATCTGCTCCCTTGAAGTCTGCTACAGGCGTGATCATCCAGGACCGAGCACAGCAGATGGACCGCTGGGTGCAACACTACTCTGAGCTGTATTCCAGAGAGAATGTAGTAACCGAAGAAGCATTAAATAACATTGAGTGCCTGCCTGTCTTGGAAGAGTTGGACAGCGAACCAACCTTAGCAGAAATAAAAGCGGCCTTGGATTCCCTCGCCTCTGGCAAGGCACCTGGAAAGGATAACATCCCTGTTGAAGTGCTGAAGTGCTGTAAAGAGACCATCACTACCGAGCTGTATGAAATCTTTTGTCTTTGCTGGAGGGAAGGTGGAGTACCACAGGACATGAAGGATGCAAACATCGTCACATTGTACAAGAACAAAGGAGACAGGGGCGACTGCAATAACTACCGTGGCATCTCTCTTCTCAGCGTTGTAGGGAAGCTGCTTGCCCGTGTTGTGCTGAAGAGGCTCCAGGTGCTCGCAGACAGAGTCTATCCAGAATCACAGTGTGGATTTCGAGCTAATAGATCCACCACTGACATGGTATTCTCCCTCAGACAGTTGCAGGAGAAATGCAGGGAACAACAACAGCCACTCTTTGTCGCCTTCATAGATCTCACAAAGGCCTTTGATTTGGTTAGCAGGGATGGCCTTTTTAAAATCCTTCCCAAGATTGGATGTCCACCTCGACTCCTTGAAATCATCAGGTCCTTCCATGAGGGAATGAAAGGCACTGTAGTTTTTGATGGTTCAACATCAGATCCCTTTGACATCCGAAGCGGAGTGAAACAGGGCTGTGTCCTCGCGCCAACCCTGTTTGGGATCTTTTTTGCTGTCATGCTGAAGCACGCCTTTGGAACTGCAACAGAAGGTGTCTATCTCCGGACTAGATCAGACGGAAAGCTCTTTAATCTCTCTAGATTGAGAGCGAAGACCAAAGTCCATCTGAAATGCATGCGGGATTTCCTCTTCGCCGATGATGCAGCCATTGTTGCCCACTCTGCTCAAGACCTCCAACAACTCATGAATTGTTTTAGCAAGGCCTGCCAAGACTTTGGACTAACAATCAGCCTGAAGAAAACACAAGTCATGGGCCAGGGCGTGGACTCACCTCCCTCTATTACCATCTCCACACAAGAATTGGAGGTTGTTCATGACTTTGTGTACCTTGGCTCAACGATCTCTGACACTCTCTCTCTAGATGTCGAGCTGGATAAACGCATTGGCAAAGCAGCTACCATGTTCTCTAGACTCACGAAGAGAGTATGGCTCAATAAGAAGCTGACGACATATACCAAGATCCAGGTATATAGAGCCTGCGTCCTGAGCACACTCCTGTACTGCAGTGAGTCCTGGACCCGTTGTGCACGGCAGGAGAGGAAGCTGAACACCTTCCATATGCGTTGCCTCCGACGCATTTTTGGTATCACCTGGCAGGACAAAGTTCCAAATAGAGTAGTCCTAGAATGAGCTGGAATCTTTAGCATGTATACGTTACTGAAACAGCGACGTCTACGTTGGCTTGGGCATGTCGTGAGAATGGCTGATGGTCGGATTCCAAAAGATCTCCTGTATGGAGAATTATTGGAGGGAAATCGCCCCAGAGGGAGACCACAGCTGCGATACAAGGACATCTGCAAGCGGGATCTGAAGGCCTTAGGAATGGACCTCAACAGATGGGAAACCCTGACATCTGAGCGTTCAGCCTGGAGGCAGGCGTTGCATCATGGCCTCTCCCATTTTGAAGAGACCCTTGTCCAGCAGACCGAGGCAAAGAGGCAGTCACGGAAGCAGCAAAATCAGGGAGCTGGACAGGGGACAGATTATATTTGTCTTCAGTGTGGAAGGGATTGTCACTATCGAATTGGCCTTCTCAGCCACACTAGACGCTGTTCCAAGTCCTCCATACAGAGCACGTTACCATAGTCTTTCGAGACTGAAGGATGCCTATACCTAGTAATTCAGTTACTATTTCAATTACAATACTCTCCCTTTCAATCATATATTCAGGTACTTATTTAACACCAACACATAACACTTTTAATACTTACATACATTTTTTTTCATTAGAACATACAGCTTATAACCTTTAACTTGGTACCATTAACATTTTATTGCTTTTGCCTTTTCACCAACGTCCATTTCCCTAGTCTTCAGCCTTCGGCGCTTCTCGAAAGGGCTTCTGCCACCACATTTTGGGTCCCTTTTGTCCCATCAATTTTTCCCAGTCACAGTTTTTGTGTCATTTGAGTTCCCTTTCAATCACCCGTCTTTGTCCTTTTCGACTGTCCAGAATCGTAGTCATGGTGGAGGGTTAGAGCATATACAAAACTGACCTTCCCTCCTGCACGGCTTGCATTGTGGTGAAATGCACCCCCCTCCGCACCTTCACGACACTCACGAACCACCGAAGGATGGGATCTTTTGTCAGCCTGCTGCCTCCCCTTCCGGAACGTCCTCGGATGATGGTCCTTGCAGTCATCTGCCTGGCTCGGCACGGCTACCGGTTCAAATCTGGTCACCCCCGCGATGGTGAAACCTCTCTGGCACTCAGGAACTCTCCGTCCGCGGCCTGCCATCTGCGTGGTCTTCCATCTCTCTTTCTGTCCTGTTATTTTAGCAGCTCTACAGAGTTTTACACACCTTTCTAGAGCGGCTATCGTGATGCTACTGGGTAAACCCTTTAGGTGATACCCCGTGAGTTTGAGCCAAACTCGCATTCTTTTAGCCATATGCACCACTGGCAGGGTAAGGCTACGTTTTAAACCACTTTGCTTATGATAGGTCACGCCTCTGCCTTCCCAGTATGGCCATGCATGTTTTCTCTTGGGCTTTTCTCTACTCATATATAGGACAAACGTTTCCTTCTTGCCCCACAGTTTGATTAGACAGGTTCGTCCTCTGTAAGGTGTAACTGCTTGTGGGGGTGCATCTCTGATTTCCATCTCGTGCACTACCCCTAAGGCCACCCTTGGTTTGTTATAGGAAACCTGCTTGTGCCTCATTATCAAGGCTCTCGCTTCTCTTAGCTGTCCTGGGGAAAGTGAGGAACTGAATTGGACCTCCTCTGGAGTGTATTTGGGTTCTCCCCTCTCTTCCCAGTAAAGTAACTTGTGTCTTTCATTGACTGCCTCTTTCAATGCCAGCAAGACAACGTTTTCCCTTCTAGAGTAGGGTTCGATCACATTCACAGGGACTACTCTCCTGCCTGTCTCTACCTCCTCCTGCCTAATGTAGTTCATCTCGTTCATTTTGGAGGTTATTTTAATCAGCTTGGACGAGAAAGAGGTTCCTAAATCCGTGACTATTTCAGCAGCAGCAAACCCCATGCGACACATATAATTCAGCAGAGCGTCAGCAACTGCCTGAGTCTCTATATTTCTTAGGGGAACTGCTTCAGGATAAACCTGTTTCCCCTCTGGGTAACTCGGGGCAATGGTCCAACTATGTCTAAACCAATGAGTTGGAAAGGGTTCGAAACGGTAGGTAAAGAACACAGCTTGGCTTTCGTTTTGTCATTGCTGTTTCCTTGCCTCTGACACACGTCACACCTCTGGCAAAATTCTTTCATCTGCCTCCCCATCTCAGGCCAGTAAAAGTTTTGGGCAATTCTTTGTTTAGTTTTTGAGATGCCCAAATGGGCTGAAAAAGTACCAGCGTGCCCCCATTCCACTATCCCCACTTGATATTTGCGAGGTACTACCAGCTGCTTGTGGTGAGTCTCCCCCCCCCCCCCCGCTTCTGGGATTCACTAAGGTCTCCCTATACAACCGGTCTTTTTCTAGGAAGAACCTTTCTGGACTCTCGGGGGTTACCTGACCTTTGCCAACTTTCCTAAAACATTGATCCAGCGTGGGATCTGCTCTTTGTTCCCTTTTAAATGTGTTTTCTAGGGGAATCTTAATCGGTATTAATTCAGCTGTAGGCTCCTCTCCTTCCCCCAGCTCTGTATTCATTTCGCCCTTATCCTTTGCTTTGTCTTCTTCTTTCTGCTGGGAGCGAGTCTGCACTAAAACACTTTTGACATGCTCAGTGAGATCAATCCCAATCAAACAGGGCGCAGGCAATTGCTCAATTATGCCTGTTCTCCATAATCCTTTCCACCCTTGATAACTTATAGGTACCTCAGCCACTGGCAGGGTAACTATTTCTGCACCTATTCCTTTAACTGTCAGGCTTTCACCTTTCAATATGTTCTCTGGAGGGATGATGTCAGGATGGCACAAAGTAACTTGAGAGCACGAGTCTTTCAGAGCCATACATTTTGTCCCATTTATGTAAATGCTGTCACCAGAACTTTTAAAAAGCTCCTGGTTGGCCTCTATTAAATAGCAATGGACTATATCAGCTACAGGCAGCTGTTCAGCTCGCTGTTCATGACTCTCCTCCCTAGCTGTACTTGTATTATGAGTTACGGTTTCGCCATTCTCTGAGGTAACTTTGCTTTGCTGCACGCAGTACACTGACTTAGGCTTGGGTAAATAGGCCTTTTGACCCCCTTCTCTGACTTTAGCACATTGTGAAATGAAATGGCCTCTCTCGCTGCATCCAAAACACAATTTGAAGATTCTTGGCTCTGGGCTAAGGGTCTTATCTCCCTCCCCTCCCCAGGGCTTGTATTTTGGCTGGCTCTGTTCTGTGGTCTTGCCTACAAAATGGCTGCCACTTGCCTGCTGGTTCTTGAAGTAACCCTTGGGATCCTTTTTACTGTCATCCCAAGTTTTCCTCCCCACTTTTACCTCAGAAAAATTCGGGTTTCGAATAAGTGAAATAAAATCTGCGACCCCCCCCCCCCCCAGCTTCAGGAACATCTCTGGGCTTTTTATCCCTTACTAAGTACCTCAGGTCCCCCGGTAGCAGTGAATAGAACTGCTCTAGCCCCATGATGTTCTTAATATCTTGTACAGACTCAACTCCTTCCTGTTGAAGCCATTTGTCAAGATATGTGGTCAAGTTTGCCCCCAGTTGCGAATAGGATTCTTCAGGTTTTTTCGTCAGGGCTCTGAACTTACGTCTTAAATGCTCAGCATTGATGCCAAACCTTGAGAATACCAACTTTTTAAATTCCTCAAAATCCCTCACTAATTCCAATGGCATCTGGGCGTATATATCAGCTAATTCGCCAGTTATCTGGGACCTCATCACAATCATACGTTCTGATCCCATCACTTCAAAATCTTCACAGGCACGCTCAAACAGACAAATAAAAGATTCAGGATTATCGCCCTTCCTAAATACAGGGAATCTTCTAAGGTCTGCCTTGGACAAATGTCTTTCGTCAGAATTAGCATGGCTATTATTGTTATTATTATTAACCTGGGCGGCCAGCTCCATCCATCTTAGTTCAAATGACATTCTTTCCTTTTCCAGATCTATTTCCCACTGTCTTTCTTCAGCCCTAGCTTGAATTTCCAGCTGTTGTATCTCCAGCTGTTTCAGCTTGAATTCCCGTTCCTGTGCTTTCTCTAATTTCCATTTTCTGAATTCTATAGAGTCCTCCCCCTTTGAGGTCTCCCTTTCCCCCTCTGAGGTAATTCCTCCTTGAGTTTCTTCCCCCTCCAGATCTGAGGCATCTGAAACCTCATGAGGCACCTCTGCCACCTTTTTCCCCCGTGTGGAAGGCATGTTTATTTATTTAGGCTTCTGATTCAATTTCCAAGCCTCAGATTTAAAAGGAACACTTTTTTTTTCCAGTGAGTTAGAGACTCTGTAATAAAGTTGCTTCCCTGCTAGCACCCACAATTAGGATACTCTGTTTAGACCTCTGGCTCCCAGCCAGGTCTTTAGCATGAGACAAATTTTCTCCCTGCCTCTAGCCACCAAAATAAACAGAAATATCTGCTTTAACCAGTTCCAGCTTTTGCTGATTTGAGTCACCTCAGCTTCTCTGACCTTGGCCTCCACTTTGTCCCCTCAGAGCTCTCTCCTTTGAGCCCAGGACAAGCTAGCCAACTGGTCCCTTCTATGCTAGAGGTCAACTCCTTCCAGAAATGGTTTCCTCAGAGCCTGTCCCTATTTTAGCCCCCCGATCTGAGCTTAGGAGACTCCCTACTAAGCTTTTCCCCCTGAAAAGCTCTAGGAAGTTACCCACTCCGGTCACTTCAGATCCCCTGACTAAAATAACTTTTTCTGCTCTGGGAACCTTTCTGCTTTTAGGCGTTACTGGATTACATTCGATCCCGCCGCTGGTCACCACTTTGTTGCGGTCACCTCTGAAGCCCCTATTCCCCTGGCCTTCAAAGGTTCCCGCTCTTCTTCCTCCTTCGCTGCCACCAGGTATTACTGTTTTAATACTGTTCGCTACAATCTGTCACTGTGATTGATGGGTGTCGTTAGCTGGTCTTTTGTGTGCAGTGATCACCGGTCCTTGTGGCTGGGTAGAGTTCATTGACCTTTTGCAGGCTGTGTTTTTCAGTGCTGGGAGCCAGGCTTTGTTGAGTTTTAGACTTTATTCTTTTTTGTTGAAGCTCTGCTGGTGTTTGTGGATTTCAATGGCTTCCCTCTGAAGTCTAACATAATGATTGCTGGTGTTGTCCAGTACTTCAGTATTTTGAAATAGAATTTCATGTCCAGCTTGTTTCAGGGCATGTTCAGCTACTGCCGATTTTTCCGGTTGTTTTAGTCTGCAGTGTCTCTCATGTTCTTTGATTCTGGTGTGGATGCTGCGTTTTGTGGTTCCAATATATACCTGGCCACAACTGCAAGGTATCCGGTATACTCTTGCAGTGGTGAGGGGGTCCCTTTTGTCCTTTGCTGACTGTAACATTTGTTGTATTTTTGTGGTGGGCCTGAATACTGTTTGTAGGTTGTGCTTTTTCAAATGTTTCCCCATGTGGTCCGTGACCCCTTTGATGTATGGCAGAAATACTTTATTTGTGGGTGGCTGTTTTTCCTCTTCAGTTTGATGTTGTTTTCTTGGTTTGATGGCTCTTGTGATTTCATTCTTGGTATAGCCATTTGCCTGTAGGTCCCAATTCAGATGGTTGAGTTCGGTGCTCAGCCAATTACCCAATCTCCTGAAAAGGACAAAAAGCTGATCCCACAGCTATAAATACTCAACTATCCCACAAACTGCACCAGAGCACAGACAGAGTTCTGACTCCTGTCCTCTGAAGATGCCGGCCACAGAGACTGGCGAAATGTTAGGAAGAAAAACCTCAAGAACACAGCCAGAGAGCCCAAAAAACCTACAACAACCATTGTTGCAATACTCACATTGGTCTTGTTTCCTAGTATTTACTGTTGCATAGTCCACATGGTACCTTCTCAGATTTTCATTGTGCAGCCTTCCTGTTTCCCAGAGAATTTAATCCATGTTAAAAAAAAAATTAAGTTTCTTCTTTAGCATTCTCTACTGATGAGGTAAGCACTTCTAATCCTGCCTCACTAACTCCCAATTTTTCTGCACAAATGTCTCCTACAGTGTTTGTAAATCTGTATATTTCTATCACTTTATTTTTCTTTCTCTTGAACAAGATACTGATGTGTTACTCATCTCCCCACTGTCTGTTATAGCTGAAACCATCTTCCCTTAACCTCATAACTTGATGACCTGCTCATATTGTCTACCAGCAGACCCATGTCTTCATCAGAATGGCATGTTTTGCCCACTGCAGTAAATAAGTGAGATAGGTGAAGATTGCGATCCTATTTATTTTTTGCATTCTGGAAGAAAATAAATCAGCTACACATCTATATTGTACTGACCTGCAGTCTGCACATGTATTGAACAAGATATGCACGTGTCAAAAACAGCTGCATGTATCCAAAAAGCAAAAATGGTATTGTAAAGGGAAAGGAAGATGTGCTAATGTTCAACTAACAATTGTATGTTTTAAGTATGTTTCCCCCATAATGATGACTAAAAAGAAAAAAAAATACCTATCTTCTTTTTCCATTTTCCAAAATGATGTACAGAGGAAACCATTACAACAAGAAACAATGCCACATAAACTCCTGTTAAGATGAAGTGTATTGTCTTCTTTGGCTTTTGCTTTAACTCCGATTCTAAAATTAGAATGCAAATGGATATAATCAACTATTTTATATTACTATTGACACAACGTTTTGCAAAGAACTCTGTACCCACTTTAAACGGCACACATCACTGTATCAAATATTAATGAGCTTGTCAATTGATTAAATTATTTCAGTTAACCACTTTGCTTCAAACATTTCCATCAGTTAACTATAAAAAAAGTTACACTAACTCAGCCAAGCTCATTACTTGACAATATATAAAAGTATTGAATATTGCCTGAAAAATCATCCAGAATGCATTCTTGTATTGAGGACTATGTACCAAGATTCCTGCAACAAGTCCACCAATACGAAATTACTTTTCATGAGAAACAATTAAAATCCACAAAGTTCTTAGCATTCTGAGAATAATTCATAGGAAGCCAGGTGAGACCATTAGCCTAATACAGCACAGTCTTCTGTACTAACTGGATGGCAACAATGTTCTCCTACCTATTCTCTGATATCCTTTAAACAAAATGCATCAGAGTGAAAGCTGGTGACCTCTGATGCTTATCTGATGAGGATAGCCCACAACACATACCAGTAAGCACCAGCTGAATTGATTGATTGTACAGTTGTATTCCATCCTCCGTAAATACTTCTACAAAATACTGCCCAGAATCTTCCAGCCACATGGGACACAAACTCAAGCTGCCATTGATAAAGATAAGACATCTTTTGCTGTAGATTTCACAGGCGGTTACATTACCACCTTTCATCTTCCCCATTAAGATATGGTCTTTTCTCCAAGTTACATTACTAATGCGGATTGCTGGTTTTCTGCTGTCCAGATCAAATAGCACACAATTACCAGGCATTCCATTGATGAGATTACTCCTTAATTTGGGTTCTAGATGCAATTTTTTTAAAAAAAAGAGCAGAGCAGACAGTTAATGCCTAAAATGTATGGGTTGGATTCAGATTCAGTCACTGTTAGAAATCCTACTTATTTTAAGCACATTTACCCTAAGTGTGATCAAGCTTGGATCCAAACTAACTTATTAAATAGATTTAATAGATGGGCTTGAAGAATACTAACACCAAAATCAATATATTTGGGTTTCTCACATGAAGACTGCATTTCAGATTTCAGCCATGAAATCTGGCTGAAAATATGCTCATCATGTCAAGCATCATTATTCAAACAGTGACAATCAAATTGATTTCTCTCACACAAAGTTTCAAAATATTTTAAGAAACTTAATACAACAGATTCAAGTGTTAGAAAGCTGATTTCAGCATTACCATACATTAATAAATCCCCAATATATTAATCAGCTCTTATTCAATATGAGTAGTTCACCCCTTTTCTTTGTCCTTAACAATTTGTTCCCAAAAGCCTTTCAATAAGGAGGCTGAACTTTCTCACACCATCTTTGTGAAACTTAATAGTAAGATTTGTTAATTTATTCATGAAAATATATATTTATATTACATATGCATTTATGTATTTGTGCATAAATCAGTAAACCCACATTGGCAGCCCATATGGGACACACTTAAAAGAGCAACAATATATTAAAAATTCTGGTATCATTCTTCTGTGTCTTTCGGCAATGAACGCCATGAATGCTTGGTGATTAATTTATGGCAATAATTCCAAGGGAAGAAAACACCCATCTGCTACTTACGAGCAAGCACTACTTGAAATCTGTGAGTGTATTCATGTATTCCATCCTTGGTATAAGCTTCTACCACGTACTGCCCACTATCCTCCAGCCGTGCTGGGCACAAACTCAAGCTGCCATTACTAGCAATAATACATCTTTTGCTGTCAATTTTGCAGGGTGTTACATTTGGACCTTTCATCTTCCCTAAGATGGTGCCTTTCTTCCAAATCAAGTAATGAACATTGACTGCTGGTTTCTGGCTGTTAGGATCAAGGAGCATACAATCACCGACAGTTCCATTGATGAGATGATTATCTAGTTTGGATTGTGAACATTAAAAGAAAAGGCATTACTTAAACATTAATATAATAATATATTATACGTATGATGTATGAGCATAATATGAAGTATAACATTTCATGTGCACTAGTATTTCAGGAAATTAAAATCTGTTTCAAAGATGAATCTCAAAATGGATGATGCAAAATTACTGTAGAGAGCCCTGATAAATCCAACACTATACCCTGGCTGAAATCCAGTAGTAAATCACAATTAGAATAGGCCCATTGATTCCCAGTGGGGAATTTGTGAGTCAATTCCTCCATAAGTTCCACTGATTCAATTGGCTTACTCTAGGTGTGACTTACTGCTTGTTCCACACAGTCAGTGTTCAGTGGCATATTCAGCCTGCTTGTCAGGTTTTTCCACACTCTCTGGATGTTATTTTGTGATATGATCACTCCTAGAACATGATGATATTATTAATTAACCCCCTTAAAAAACAGAGACAAGGTGCCTTACAGTGTATCTATGATACAAAGTTAATTCACCCCAATTATTATCACCTGGAAAAAACCATAATATTGATTGGTTAGACGACAATTTGTTGAAGATTCTGTAAAACAATTATGTGAAACTATATGAGAAGCTGGTTGTCTGAAGGGCCATGTCATGAAGATACCTGATCATGGCCTTCTGAGCCCAGTGAACCAGATATAGAAAAAAGAGACACAGTCAAATTTCTTCACCAAGTGGCTAGCTAGATACTACAGATAGTCAGCTATTCATGTGATGTCAGTGCTGTGGTTAAAAAAAAAAGGTTACTCTCAGTAGCCAACATCCATTCCTACAGTGAGCTCAGCTGCCATTTTATACTTAATAATAGTTTGCAATATTTTATTATATAAAATTTATAAGAAAATCAAGGAGTCAAAAATGGCCATATGGCCATTATACCAAATTCAGGAATCTCCACATATTGGGGCCTCCACAAACTGTCCTCCCACAGAAGAGCAATTCAGACCCCAGTCTAACAAAAGTGGAGAGTACATGGACAATGGACAAACAGATAAATATCCAAATTTGTAGTTAAATACAGTGGCATGTACGAATACCTTTAGTAATACTGTCCCTTTTCCACCTGGTATCAGCAGAGTATTGACTCTTCTGTGGGAAAGGAACAAATTTACCAAGAGTCTCTTTTCCTTGCATGTCATCACCATTGACTGAAAATATAATGAAAGCAAAAACATGATAGAAAAACTTGTATTAATGATTCTTTTCCTTACAGGGAAAGGTAAAAGCAAATACTTCTAAACTCTATAGTTAGTGTGTAGTTACTTTAGAATGGGAACAAGGAACACACAGTTCATCATTTCTTGTTGCCTCACTTCTTTGGATTTTACACAAGGAGGCCTTGGTCAATATAATCAATTCATTGGTTTTCCAAGCAATAAATATATTTTGATACTCTTCCTATCTAGTAGAAACTTTACAGCCAGTTCTGACATTCATCAGTCATTGGTACAAGCCCTTCCAGGATCAACAGACTTGTGAACTTCAATCATAGGTTTTGACAAAAATATGCAACAGCTAATTTAAACAGCTAATTAAATTTAATTTAATTTGTGGATTAAGAAACAAAAATACTAGGCAAAAGATAATCTCACACCAATGTTGACTGCACTTTCTTATTGTTATTTGTGTACATGCTATATTTCTGCTATACTG
Source organism: Intellagama lesueurii (assembly GCA_037013535.1). Lineage (NCBI taxonomy): Eukaryota > Metazoa > Chordata > Lepidosauria > Squamata > Agamidae > Intellagama > Intellagama lesueurii. The sequence continues at coordinate 46,652,562 of JBAJHW010000003.1, read as the reverse complement.
TGTATAAAACTCTGGGTAGCCAAATATATTTCACTTTAATGAAGTACTGCATAAGCATTTTCTACCATAACCAGAAATTTTGTGCATTAAGCTACTGGAGGTTTAATTATAATTCTCCATTATCACCTCAAGTAAGTTTCAATCCAGAAATAACTGACACTAATGCTCTTGGACCTACTCTATAATGCAACTCTGTATTGTCCTGAAGCTTAGCACTGTGGATTTCATCAATAACAGCCACTACTGACCTAATTCTATAAATATATATATAGCAGTTACAGATTTCCATGACCTAGAGTTACCTGGATATAATTCTTTAATATTATAGCAAAAAGGAACTTACCTTGAAAAATAAGTACACACACTACTGACAGGATAGTAAAACTAGAAATTGCTTCAGAATGCATTATGCTGTGTACTCAGCTATTCTAAGTACACAGGAACACTGCACTTTTTAAGATCCCCTTACATTAAGAGAGGTTCCAATACATTGCTAGACATGATAAAATGCTGTTTCATCTTGATTTTAAATTCTTTTTTCCAGGCTTTGAATAATTTTCAAAATAGTGATGGGTGGGAGAGAATAGGTTCTTCAAAACAGGCTGTCTTAGTCACTGTAACAAACAATCGTGAAGCAAGTTATTGGTAAATGTATCCACCCCCTTCTGCAATTAAAATGGACAAATGAGATGCAGAGCAAAGCTACAGAATAAAGAAAACCCTTTAAGATAATTGCATACTAGAGCAAAAATAGAATTCATAGAGGAGCTAAAAGGAGGATGGAGGCAGCTGGTTCCCTGATGCAAAAGGTCATTTTACAGTTTAACACTTAATAGTCTTTTGCTAAGGAAAATAGAATTTTGTTGTTTTACAAAAAATCTTCCATCTACAATATATACATAGTCTTAGTTTAGTAATCCATCACTGAATAGAGTTCTCACTTTCCAGATTCTTTAAAAAGTCTTGTTAACCACTACTACTTACTAGTATAAATCTTTATTGTGTTCATATGACAATTCAGAATATCACAGGAAACCCTACAGATAGCTTACATAAAATAAAAAAGCACATAAAGAGCATACAATAAAAGAGCATGTGATAAAAAGAGGAAATGGAAATAAGAAAATAAGTAGACCCATACTAGATCAAACCAAAGGCCCACCTAGTCCACCATTCTGTTGTTAGAACAGTCAGATACCTATGGGAAGTCGACAACCAAAATATGAGCATGATAGCACCATCTTCTTACATTCCCCCTACCACACTGTTTGATATTGAAGGTAATATGCTGTGTCGTCACTGACTATTAGCCATTGATAGCCTTATCCTCCATGAATTAGTCTACTCTCCTTTTAAAGCCATTCTATTCCCCTCATTATCCTCAGCTTCTGATACTGAACTTTTCTAATATTTTATTTGTCTGATCGGTTTTAGTTATTACCTTATTGTTTTGTTGTGTTTTATTCATCATGTTGTAAACTGCCCAGAATAGTGCTTTGCACTAATAGGGGAGGGGGGGGGTTGTATACTAAATAAATAAATAAATAAATAAACAAACAAACAAACAATATACATACAGACTCTGACAAGCTGATGAATTTTAGCTGAACCAGTTTAGCAGCTTGAACAGTGAGAAGGGATTAACAAGCATATTTTAACAGGTGGTTAGACAACAGTGCAAATATAACAGAAAGTGGATTCAAGTAGACAATTACCACAATTAATGTTGATTCAGAATTGATTCAATTCTGAGCAGAACAAACTATAGGAAAGTAAGTGGTTGAGCAACAAAGACCCACTTTCAGTGGCCATTTCCAAGGCTTGTTTTTTTAGATTTTAAAAATACAGGGCGTGCAAGTGGAGCGTGATATACAACAGTGTGATTTGCATGTGAGTAGTGTTAGTACTGCTTTTTCTTCCTTCCTTGGAAACATGGTCCTTTTGAAATTTAGTTGGTACTGCCTAGAGATATAAATGTGAGCATTGGTATGAGTATTTAATACCTAGAAAATACCCTTATGAGTATTTAATACCTAGAAAACCCTAGCAAGGACCGTCGTAAGTTGGAATTGACTTGATAGTACCTAACAGCAACAATACCAATAATAATAAATACAGTGGTGCCTCGACTTACGAACGTCCCGACTTACGACCATTTCGAGTTACGACCAGCTCCGGCCGCAAAATTTTGCTTCGACTTGCGGCCGGAGCTTCCAGTTACGAACAGAAAAAGGCAGGGAAAAAAGGTGGGAAATTCAAATTGCTAACCGTTGGTAGGCGAAGAGGTTGCTTCTTTGTAGCTCTTTCGCCCCAACGGTTAGAGTGAGTGCGATCGGCAGAGGCTTCGGACTGCCTGGTAAGGTAAGGTGCTGCTTTCTGCATTTTATACTGTTCTAGGTGGGTTTTGCAGCGTGGTTTTGGGCTGGGGGGGGTTATGTTTCTGTGCTGTGATGGGTCTTGGGGGGTTTGCTTGCTTTTTGGAGTTTCCCCCCCCCCATTTCCGATCTGTCTTGCATGCTTCGCTTGCTTTTTGCTTTGCTTTTTCCCCATTTCCGATCTGTCTTGCATGCTTCGCTTGCTTTTTGCTTTGCTTTTTCCCCATTTCCGATCTGTCCTGCATGCTTCACTTGCTTTTTGCTTTGCTTTTTCCCCCATTTCTGATCTGTCTTGCATGCTTCGCTTGCTTTTTGCTTTGCTTTTCCCCCATTTCCGATCTGTCCTGCATGCTTCACTTGCTTTTTGCTTTGCTTTTTCCCCCATTTCCGATCTGTCTTGCATGCTTCGCTTGCTTTTTGCTTTGCTTTTTCCCCATTTCTGATCTGTCTTGCATGTTTCGCTTGCTTTTTGCTTTGCTTTTTCCCCATTTCTGATCTGTCTTGCATGCTCTGCTTGCTTTTCATTCTTTCCCCCCGCTTTGGCCGGAAGGGATTAATCGCGTTTCTGATGGGTCTTGCAGTGATTTTTTTTTTGGTGATTTTTTTCTTCGGCCAGAATGGATTAATTGCATTTCAATGCATTTCAATGGGAAATTGTGCTTCAATTTACGACCATTTCGAGTTACGCCCATCTTCCGGAACAGATTAAGTTCGTAAATCGAGGCACCACTGTATAGCATATTTGTGATTTGAATTGAAGCATTTTGGGTTGAGAGAACAGTCTACAGAACTTTGGGAAGAAGCAACAGGTCCTAAAAACACAAATTGCTTTAATGAAAAATTATATTGTCTTATTGCCCATATGTTAAATTCTTAAGTTGTGCAATAAAATTTTTGAAAACAAGATGATTCCTACTATTTTGTGTTGTTCTGACATCAGAAATGAGAACACAGAAATGAGAACCTGTTTTAGAATATTTCAATCTCCCCTGACATTCTGTAAATGATCTACAAGTTACTGTGGTGGAGAAAAATAACTACAAGACTGGAAAGAGAGACAGCTAAGATACATACATAAAATTCAGAACATTTCAAAAGGATTAAATAAATTAAACTAAATATAGACAGGGATTGTTTAGCTCATTGTGTGTGTGTGTGTTTGTGTGTATGTGTTGGGATAGATAGAGAGACAGACAACAGACTCTGGTAATTAACTCCTGCTTCATTGTGCAGGGTAATGGGCTCTCTAAGACATGACTCATGATTGAGGCTCCTGCTACTTCACACTTCATAGGAAGTGTGGGACTATCTGTTGAAACCAGCATTCTTACTATTATTATTTGGGCCAATAGTGCTATTGTCACCTTGTTAATCTCCTTCCTGTGCCTACTTTGTATATAGCCTATGATTTTGCTTCACTCTAATGTGTCTGAAGAAGTGGATAAAACCTCAAAAGCTCACATTGCATGCAATACAGCAGTCTTTAAAGTGCCACAATGTTTTTAAATTTTTATTTCTGCTTTTTGGTTTTATTTTTGCCTGGATATGCTTGCACAGGCTAACACAGCTACTACTTTGAAGACATAAGCCTGCCATAAAATAGGACTTTATATACTGTACTATTAGAAAGAGTGTACCCAATGGCCAATGTCCACAAGATGGTGCTGTTATCTCAACATTTTACTCCAAAAATGTGTAATTCAGAGATGGGGGAAATTCTCCTTAACGACTTCTCAAATCTACCTTTTTTTTTTTTGTAAATTCCAGAAAAAGAACTCAATATTTTAAAATACCAAATGCAGAAGAAATAAGAGGTGATAGATTTATCCAGCCAGGCCCAGAACGTTGAGCACTTAGCTCTTACAAGTCAGGATTTTAATTCCGATGTGTTAAACAATGTATATGACATTGAATTAACATTGCTGCTTTAATACTTTCAACACACACTCACAAGGAATAGTGCATTGGAAGTGACTAACACTGGGCCTGACTCACCCATCACCTTCAGAATATTTTCAGCTTGAGAATCAGTTACAGCTTCCCAGAGCTGCAGCTATCTTACTGTTGTTCAAGGCAACTCTGGTCTGTAGACTCCCCACCTCCACAGCGGATATTCTTCTCAATTGTGAAATAACATTTCTATAAGTATCAACTGGAGTCTCTGAGATAATCTCTTCTTTAGAAGTGAAATGATATTTTTGAGGAGGGGCTCTCCCCTCTTAAAATGCTGGAAGAACAAGACATTTATGACCAGATAAGTCCATCTCAGTCTGGAGAGAACCAGACCCCACAGATGAACATGTGATAGCTATTTCCTCCCTAGAAAAATCCTAAACAGTATTAATATTTCACTAAAATAAGATAAAACCACAGAACAGCAGGGTGTAATTGCCCACTGGAGTGCTTTACAAAGATTGTACTTCTTGTCTAAATCCAAATTTTAGTTCCAACTAGAGCAGATCCACTGAATCTATGCAATTTACATAAATGTTGGCTTGAAAAGTTCCTATTGCTTCAGTGGATTTACTGTTTTTAAGAATGAGTACTGGATTTGGACTGCTCTTTTCCCTGGATGTTAGCTGAATATCTGACTAATATCTGACTGAATATTTGAATACCTGAAGACCACCTTTTGCTCTACTACCGAGAATGAGGCGTATGTCCAACACAAAGGTTCAATGTATAATAGCATTGATAGCATAGAGAAGACTTATATCAAACTCTGTGAGATCATCTTAAAATAACACACACTCTTTTCACCCTTTCCAGGCCATGCTCCTGCTGAATAATATGAACCTGGATGCATTCACCATTTCACTTGTTGTTGTTTAGTCGTTAAGTCGTGTCCGATTCTTCGTGACCCCATGGACCAGAGCACGCCAGGCCCTCCTATCTTCCACTGCCTCCCGGAGTTTGGTCAAATTCATCTTGGTAGTTTCGATGATACTGTCCAACCATCTCGTCCTCTGTCGTCCCCTTCTCCTCTTGCCTTCACACTTTCCCAACATCAGGGTCTTTTCCAGGGAGTCTTCTCTTCTCATGAGATGGCCAAAGTATTGAAGCCTCAGCTTCAGGATCTGTCCTTCCAGTGAGCATTTCACTAAGGTTGTGCAATTTATGGTGAACAGGATACAGCCATGCAATCACAAAACAAAACAAAACAAAACAACAGAACAGCTGCTAAAAGGAGTTAGGGCTAATGCCCAGTGGCCTTCTAAACTCAATGAGGAAGCATACACCCCCTTTCATCTGTGAATGGACTGTAATATTTTTTTAAATAGGAAAGTTTCGTGCCTATATAAAGGAAACTAGATTGTTACTAGCACATCTTAACAGACCTTTGGTGCATAACAAGTGACCACTTTTAAATCATTAGATTATTTAGCTACTTTTTACAACTAGCAAATGGTTAAATGCTTGTCTTACCCCTACTGATACACTAAAGAGTGTTATGACCTTGATAAGTAAATGCCTATTAGAAGATTTAAATTTCACCATAGAAATCCAAACCATGCAGTTAGCTCTCAGACTTGTGATAAGCCCATGCATCAGGTTTATGTTATGATCCCAAGCAAAGTGGAAAAATGTTGTAACCAAGCAAAATTATTCTTCATGGCTATTAATCCTATTGTCTTGAGAATGCTCTACAATGCAGACTCTTTACCCTTTGTCACAGATACTTAGGCTGCTAGTGTTTCAAAACAAGAACCAAAAGATTTGCAGTTAATTAACTTTCAGAGCTGATATTTTATCCAACATATTTATTTTGCACATTTTGCTGCCTCATCAAATGGCTTCAACCAATTACAAGAAAGAACTAATACTGGTCTTTGTAGAAGTATAAAAGTAAGAGGATGTGCAACTTTTGCACACATATTTTCTCATTCTAGTTCTCTTAATTTCTATTATTTGGCTTTTAAAAAAATAGTCATTGTCCAGAGAATACTGTCAGAAGAGCCTTAGCTTGAAGCTCTGGTTACAACAGGACCAATCAGCAGTCACAGCTGAAACTTTTATGGCTATAGTTCAACTGTAAGGCAATGCTAATACATCATATCAGACAACAGTGAAATAACATGGCACATTTTCATTACAGCAAAATCCACTGTGTTTCACTTTCAAAACAAAATATTAACCTCATTGGTGGCTTCTGATACCGAATGAGGACATTTTTCAATAACCCAAGAATTCTAAAAGTAATTAAATACTACCCTGTCCTTCTTAGTGCAGTGCCCCAAGTCTCAGCTTTGAATCATTTACAAAAGGATTAAGTTTTCCTTTCACAAGTTTTTCTTGAAAATTTCATTCATTCTGAAGTAATTGTTATGTGTAAAGATCTTATTCTTCTCAGAATGAGATGTAACGAGCAAATTGCGAGGTCCTCAAAACCTGTGGCAACTTTCCCTGCAAAGCATCATAGGTAAGAAGTACATCATACAGGAGAGAGAATACATATGATATATGAAAGCAGCTCCCTGTTGCAGATAAGACCCAGGATAAAAAAGAAAAATCAGAGGGTGAGTTTGACAAACAAAATCTCTGTGTTTACTTTTTGGCTGAGTGAGGTGCTCCTTTTCAAGGAGTTAATAGGATGACAGCAATTGGTTTGAATGAGCCATCTCATAAGACTTTGAGTCCCACGATGAAACAACAAAACATTCCTTGATGCCTGTATGGCTTTGCACTACGACTGCTTCTGTTTTCCAAATCAATTAACGTAACTCTTCCTCTATCACACCACAAGGGACATCCTTGTTGGGAACTCATTCTGAGAAAAACAGAGATAAAAAAAGAAATTGTGAAACATAAAACTGCATAAGCCTTAACATGAAAATGAGACACAGAGTCAACTTGGAACATAATAGAAGTGGACATTTCACACCTGCTAGTGCTGTCAGGCTAAGAGGGTATTAAGGAACCTATTTCAGATCAACCAGCTAACTAGCCTGAACAGTTGCATTTGTCCTATCTTTCTCTTTTACCTGTCCTTCCACTAATCCCACAACCACATCATTAAGGATCATATAAACCTTCTGAAAATCTGCCTGGAGACACCTTGTCTTTATTCAAGGTTCAATACCTGCCCATGATAACTGTTCATTTGAGGTACTCATCATGCACAAGGGCTGCCGTTTTACAATTCACAATTCAATACCCTTCAGAAGTCTTTCTATAGAAAAACAGCTGAAATGCCCTTATTAACTACTTGGAAGACAGGATTATCAGACAGCCTAGACAAAAACCAACAAATCCTACCACAATTGCAAGAGCCATATGAGCTGGCACTAAGCCTCAGGCTGAAATCCAGTAGTAAGTCACAACTAGAGTAACCAACCCCTTCACGGATTAACCAAGAGTAACCAACCCCTTCACGGATTGCTGCCTTGTCGTGGCGAAGGGGCTTGAGTAATTCAGAGAAGCTATGTGCTATGCCGTGCAGGGACACCCAAGACGGACAGGTCATAGTGGAGAGTTCTGACTAAACGCGATCCACCTGGAGCAGGAACTGGCAAGCCACTCCAGTAACTTTGCCAAGAAAACCCCATGAACAGAAACAAAAGACTAAAAGATATGACGCTGGAAGATGGGCTCCTCAGGTCGGAAGGCGTCCAACATGCTACTGAGGAAGAGTGGAGGACAAGTACAAGTAGCTCCAGAGCTAATGAAGTGGTTGGGCCAAAGCCGAAAGGACGCTCAGCTGTGGACGCGCCTGGAAGTGAAAGGAAAGTCCGATGCTGCAAAGAAGAATACTGCATAGGAACCTGGAATGTAAGATCTATGAACCTTGGTAAGTTGGATGTGGTCAAACAGGAGATGGCAAGAATAAACATTGACATCCTGGGCGTCAGTGAACTAAAATGAACGGGAATGGGCGAATTCAATTCAGATGATTACCATATCTACTATTGTGGGCAAGAATCCCGTAGAAGAAATGGAGTAGCCCTCATAGTCAACAAAAGAGTGGGGAAAGCTGTACTGGGATACAATCTCAAAAATGATAGAATGATTTCAATACGAATCCAAGGCAGACCTTTCAACATCACAGTAATCCAAGTTTATGCACCAACCACCGATGCTGAAGAGGCTGAAATTGACCAATTCTATGAAGACCTACAACACCTTCTAGAACTGACACCAAAGAAAGATGTTCTTCTCATTATAGGAGACTGGAATGCTAAAGTAGGGAGTCAAGAGATAAAAGGAACAACAGGTAAGTTTGGCCTTGGAGTTCAGAACGAAGCAGGGCAAAGGCTAATAGAGTTCTGTCAAGAGAACAAGCTGGTCATCACAAACACTCTTTTCCAACAACACAAGAGGCGACTCTACACATGGACATCACCAAATGGGCAATACCGAAATCAGATTGATTATATTCTCTGCAGCCAAAGATGGAGAAGCTCTATACAGTCAGCAAAAACAAGACCTGGAGCTGATTGTGGCTCTGACCATCAGCTTCTTATAGCAAAATTCAAGCTTAAACTGAAGAAAGTAGGAAAAACCACTGGGCTAGTCAGGTATAATCTAAACCAAATCCCTTATGAGTACACAGTGGAAGTGAAGAACAGATTTAAGGAACTAGATTTGGTGGACAGAGTGCCTGAAGAACTATGGATGGAGGCTCGTAACATTGTACAGGAGGCAGCAACAAAAACCATCCCAAAGAAAAGGAAATGCAAGAAAGCAAAGTGGCTGTCCAACGAGGCCTTACAAATAGCAGAGAAACAAAATGCAAGGGAGATAGGGAAAGTTACAGAAAATTGAATGCGGACTTCCAAATAATAGCAAGGAGAGACAAGAGGGCCTTCTTAAATGAACAATGCAAAGAAATAGAGGAAAACAATAGAAAGGGAAAAAACAGAGATCTGTTCAAGAAAATTGGAGATATTAAAGGAACATTTTGTGCAAAGATGGACATGATAAAGGACAAAAATGGTAGGGACCTTACAGAAGCAGAAGACATCAAGAAGAGGTGGCAAGAATACACAGAGGAATTATACCAGAAAGATCTGGATGTCCAGGACAACCCAGATAGTGTGGTTGCTGAGCTTGAGCCAGACATCCTGGAGAGCGAAGTCAAGTGGGCCTTAGAAAGCATGGCTAACAACAAGGCCAGTGGAGGTGATGGCATTCCAGTTGAACTATTTAAAATCTTAAAAGATGATGCTGTTAAGGTGCTACACTCAATATGCCAGCAAGTTTGGAAAACTCAGCAGTGCCCAGAGGATTGGAAAAGATCAGTCTACATCCCAATCCCAAAGAAGGGAAGTGCTAAAGAATGCTCCAACTACCGTACAATTGCACTCATTTCACACGCTAGCAAGGTTATGCTCAAAATCCTCCAAGGTAGGCTTCAGCAGTATGTGGACCGAGAACTCCCAGAAGTACAAGCTGGATTTCGAAGGGGCAGAGGAACTAGAGACCAAATTGCTAACATGCGCTGGATTATGGAGAAAGCCAGAGAGTTCCAGAAAAACATCTACTTCTGCTTCATTGACTACGCAAAAGCCTTTGACTGTGTGAACCACAGCAAACTATGGCAAGTTCTTAAAGAAATGGGAGTGCCTGACCACCTTATCCATCTCCTGAGAAATCTATATGTGGGACAGGAAGCAACAGTTAGAACTGGATATGGAACAACTGATTGGTTCAAAATTGGGAAAGGAGTACGACAAGGCTGTATATTGTCCCCCTGCTTATTTAACTTATATGCAGAATACATCATGCGAAAGGCTGGACTGGATGAATCCCAAGCCGGAATTAAGATTGCCGGAAGAAATATCAACAACCTCAGATATGCAGATGATACCACTCTGATGGCAGAAAGTGAGGAGGAATTAAAGAACCTCTTAATGAGAGTGAAAGAGGAGAGCGCAAAAAATGGTCTGAAGCTCAACATCAAAAAAACTAAGATCATGGCCACGGGCCCCATCACCTCCTGGCAAATAGAAGGGGAAGATATGGAGGCAGTGACAGAGTTTACCTTCCTGGGCTCCACGATCACTGCAGATGGTGACAGCAGCCACGAAATTAAAAGACGCCTGCTTCTGGGGAGGAAAGCGATGACAAACCTAGACAGCATCTTAAAAAGCAGAGACATCACCTTGCCGACAAAGGTCCGCATAGTCAAAGCTATGGTTTTTCCAGTAGTGATGTATGGAAGTGAGAGCTGGACCATAAAGAAGGCTGACCGCAGAAGAATTGATGCTTTTGAATTGTGGTGCTGGAGGAGACTCTTGAGAGTCCCCTGGACTGCAAGGAGAACAAACCTATCCATTTTGAAGGAAATCAACCCTGAGTGTTCACTGGAAGGACAGATCCTGAAGCTGAGGCTCCAATACTTTGGCCATCTCATGAGAAGAGAAGACTCCCTGGAAAAGACCCTGATGTTGGGAAAGTGTGAAGGCAAGAGGAGAAGGGGACGACAGAGGATGAGATGGTTGGACAGTGTCATCGAAGCAACCAACATGAATTTGACCCAACTTCGGGAGGCAGTGGAAGACAGGAGGGCCTGGCATGCTCTGGTCCATGGGGTCACGAAGAGTCGGACACGACTAAACGACTAAACAACAAAAGAGTAACCAAACTGAATCAATGGAATTTACAGACTCAACAAATCCCCATTGATTCAATGAACCTACTACTCTACTTGTGACTGACTACTGGATTCCAGCAACAGAATGTCATGTGTTCTATTAAGCATTCTAGAAAGCTTATGAAGACAATGCACAGATCACATGCCACAAGAGCTTCACACCTGAGATACCAAACTAGCAAACTAGCAGATCAAACTAGTAAATCCTGTGCTTACCTCTGGGTAACCAATCACCAAACAAAACAAGTTAACTTGCAAGACAGCTTGTACTATGACAGATATATTTCAAATACTTAAGGGACAAAATCTTGTTGCATAGTTACACTTGTGCAAAGCAAACAGCGTAATTTACAATGGCTTCTCGCTGCTAATTAAGGAACCTCTGCCTGGATTTTCAGGGACATGCCAAATCAGTGGGGTGCGATGCACCTTAATATCTAAGCAGGGACTCATTAATTCTCAGCAAGAAGCTGCTGTGAGTTACGACATTCTCATTTCACAGGTGTAACTGCACAACAGGAGTTTGGCCAATGAATTCACATGTCTAACAACATGTCTCTAGTGTGTAGTTTGATCCTTACTGATATGTGGGCAATTTTCTGATCAATCACTATAACCCTTGGTCTTGTAATATAGAATATGAACTAGTGCAGATACAACTGTAGCTATGCAAGGTGGGATTAACAAGTGATTAAGAACAAATACTATAAAACATCAGTCCACCCAACAACCCAGGACTGAATACCCCTAATCCACCAAATGGACTGATACTCCAATTGCTAAAAAAAGAAGATATATGCTACCTTCCCAAGTACTGTCTAACATGAACGCTGTAAAAAGGGCATACTTGCTGTAAACTAAAGAATTACTTTTCAACTTAGGCCCCTAGAATCATATAACAATGGCCTCCTTTTCCATCCACTGATAATGCAAAATTATTTATAATTTGTTAAATTCAGATTATATTGCTTCCTTCTTGTTTATCCATTACTAACCTGGGACACTTTTGGTTATACTTGTTAGAGTGATAGGATGAGACTTGGAAAATGCACATTCAAGTTCCCACGGAGCCATGAAACTCAGTAGGTGACTTTGGGCCAGGCAATTTCTCTAATCTTGACCTATCTCACAGGGTTGCTGTAAAGATGGATTGGGGAAGAACAGCAATGTACACTGCCTTCAGCTCACTAGAGAAAACGTGGCATATAAATGAAACTTTAAAAAAAAACTGTAATATTATGCTTTCAATGTCCCTTCTGTATGAAAGAATATAGCTTTTTATCCAAAAGCTAAACAAAAATTTCTGGGAGCAGTTCCATATGCATTTCAGCTCTCCCTGCAAAATGCTTGCAACTAGTGATAAGATTATTTTTCAGTTGCTGCATGCATATCAAAACTAGAGTACAAAATATTTACTAAGAGGCAGGCAACCCAGACACCCTGTCTGACGACCCCTGTAAAGCTCATATGGATTAGGAGAGTCAGACACGTCCTTACTGTCTTCTTGGGCTCTTTTTTCCTCTTCTTATCAGAGGCACTGAGGTTAGATTGTTCTCTGCTTCTGTATGAAGAGCCCCGGTTCAGTTCCATCTCGCTGTAGGGTGGCAGAGTGTCCTCTCCTTCCTCTTGTTGTGGAGGTTGCTGCTGTTGCTGCGGCTGCTGCTGTCCCCTTTGGTAAGTAGATGGTGGCGACCAAGCATAGTATGTTCCTCCTCTTTGACTGGATTGTGAGCTAAGCTTCGAAGGTGTCTCACTATGCTCACCACCCTCATCATAGCTTCGCGATTTCCTCTCTAGAGCACTAGTGAGGTAGGAGTGATCGTGTTTCTGACTCCCTCCAGGTGTTCGACACACTAGTCTAGGTAAGTGTTTCTCTTCCTGGGTACGTCTTCTGGATGGGCTATATGCCCAACCTTGACCTGAATCTGTCAATGGCTCACGGTTTCCTCCTCTACGTTTGCTGTAGTAATCATCTGAGTTGCCTGGGTGCTGTACAGGCCCTCCATGGGTTCCTCGTGACCCTGATCTCTCAAAACGTCTGGGTTCCTGTCTCCCCTCTGTGATGCGAGCATGTTGACTATAGGACTCCGCAAAGGCTGCAAGTTCATCCATAGAGACAGCTGGCATCCCTAATGAGAAACATTTCCTTGAAAGCATTTCTGACTTTGATCTCTGCTGGCTGTAGGAGACAGAAAAGGGAAGCTTTATATTTTTGTTTAAAAGCAAGAATGTCCTGCAACAGTCTCTAAGCAAGCACCTGAATGATATATTCAATCTTTAAAAAAACCTCTGATTTATGAATGTGGGATATTGCTGCTGTGTCCACTTTTCAAAACACAAGAAGATGGTCTGATATTGCATTGCAATATCATGCTTGCATTGCCAAGCTTTACATGGCAAAGACCAGCCTGAAAGTTGACAACTCCAATGTCAGCAGTGGTCTACTGGATCCCCTCTTGTGCTCACTACCGTTCACAAAGCGAAATGAAGCGACAGAAAATACCAGAACCTGACTCTTTTTTAAAATCAGTTAACCACATCTGACTGAAACACAAAGCAGTTTCCATGGTTGTTAAGTAATGAACTCACTCCCTCTCTCTCTGTGGTTTCTCTGTCTTTCTCTGTCTCCCCATGCCCCTTCTCCCACACCCCATAACTCCACTCTCTCTTCCCTACCCCAGATCCACTCCCTCTTACCACTACCCCTCCTTCCCCTCCCTGTGGCTCCTTTTTCTCTCTCTCTGGGTCCTCTTCTCTTCTATCCATGGCGCCTCTCTCTTTTCTCTCTCTGTGGCTCCCACTTGCTCTCTCTTGCTCTCCTCTGTACAGCCCCCGCCCCCTTTGTGGTTTTGGCTCACCTCTCTCATTCTCCTCTGTGGGTCTTTTTTGTGTGTGTTTATTTGTTCAAAGACACTTATTCCTATGGTAAGGCTGAACTTCCCTCTAAGCTTTGCAGCTCCGGATCGGGGCTGCGCAGCTGAGCCAGAGTTGCTTTTGCTTTTGGTCGCAGCAAGAATCTGGTGTGCATGCTAGCTGAAAATTAGAGGGAACGTTGCTGAAGTCCCAATCTACCTTCTAGCCCAGGAAAAAGTCAAATTAACCTCAGTGAGACTCGCTAGTTTCCTAAAGTACTGGGAAGAGATACTGGGAAATTGCACAGTGATAATGTGCAGCTGGAACAAGCATCTTTAAGGTTTCCTTTCTCCTAAACAAAATAGGATGGATCAACTTCACATTTTTAAAAAGCACATAGCAGGAATCCTTTCCTTTTCAGAAAGTAGTGGCAAACATTTGAAAAATAACTACCAAGTTCATTATGAGCCATGAAAATTGGTAGCAAAAAAAGATCATAGGTGTGGGTGGAAAGGCTTTTTAAAAAACAGAAATAAGAACTTGTGAAATACTTGTCCAGCATTCTTCAAATTTGGCACATAGCCCATACTGTCTACAACTCTACAGACTGACAGTCCCAGTTCTAAAATTCAGAAAAAAATGTCCGGTATAGAGTATTCATTCAATATATGTAGTCTATTCTGAATGACAGTGGCTCTTCAAGGCCTCAGGCAACTCTTTTATCATCTTTCTAACTGGAGAGTCTGGGGATTTAACCTGAAGCCTTTTGCATACAAAACATGGAAGTTTTCCCTGCATCACAGACTTCTCCAAGTGGTCTAAAACAGCAAGGGTAATCCAAAGGCTACTGTGTCATATACTGACCATAATGCAAATCCTAACACAGCCATAGTTCTATTGTGCTGATATTGGACAGCCCTCTATCTAAGAGCATAATGACTGAAATTAGGGAAATGTGTTTATTAATTGTGATGTAGGTTTTACAGAAAAAGAACTGGATGCTTTAAGCAACATTATCTGACTTGTTCAATCCCACAATAACACACATTTTCCCTTAGTAAGCACATATAGTGTCTTGTATTTGAGTACTAGAATTTATCAATGCTTGGCTTAAAACAATAACTTATAGGCATTCATATTCTCCATTTAGTCCGTCTACCATGATTGACTGCAATACAACAGCCCCTACCAACAGTTGATAAATGCAAACATACTGTATATAGTTGTTGTAGGTTTTTTTGGGCTGTTTGGACATGTTCTGGAGGTTTTTCTTACTAACGTTTCGCCAGTCTCTGTAGCCGGCATCTTCAGTCTCTGTGGCCAGACTATCCCTCACACTACACCAGAACACAGACAGAGTTCTAACTCCTGTCCTCTGAAGATGCAGGCCATAGAGACTGGCAAAACGTTATGAAGAAAAACCTCCAGAACACGGCCAAACAGCCCGAAAAACCTACAACAACCATCAGATCCCAGCCATGAAAGCCTTCGAGAATACATACTGTATATAGTGTGGAAACTTTCCATTCCATATCTTTGTAATAACAACAGGCACTAACTTGATAAAAGAAAAGCAGCATCTGATTCACACCATCCAGAGGCCAGAGTGGTGTGGTTTCCTAAACAGAAATTGAAGTCTGTGTTTATTTCTTTCTCTTCTCAGCACTAAAGGCTGTAATGACAATATTATGTTTGTCCCTGTACTGTAAATACAGATAAGCACATCATCAAGGACCAAAAATGTAGATTCTTGCTGTGTGTAGATGGAAATGGAATATGCTAGCTTGCTGATGCTTGATATGCATAGTGGCCAAACAAAAGTTCAAAAGTGAAGCATATATAAAATCCCAGAGGGCTATCTCTCCCTCTGGTAAAACACAGCCACTTAACTTCAGTTCTTCCATTGTACAATACAGGTACCAACAACTTAACTTACTTTAATATTGAAATGTACGGTATGTATACCATACCCAGTGTGGTGTAGTAGCTACAGTAAACTCAGGAGCCCTGAGTTCGAATCCCTGCTCAGCCAAGGAAACTCACAGGGGCATGGAACTGGTAAAGCTACTCCTTAAATATCTCATTTACCTTGTAAGCCCTATAAGGGTCAAAATAAGTCAGTTCTGACTTGATGGCACATAACAAGTGGTATATAAGGATAGCCCAACACAACCATGACTGGTTTCTTGAACTAATTGAAAAACCAGTCCTGATAAATAAGGGAAACTACTGCTGACCACGCTTTGAATTACCCTAAGAGAGTTACACAAAATGATGATAATAAACGTTTTTTCAGCCTCTTAATCTCTTCCTCACCAGGAAAGCAAAAGTGCTGGAAAGGCACTCTTCTTTCTTGTTCCACCACTCTACCTCCAAAGCATTTCACTCACCTGAACTTGAAACTGCCTCTTTCTTCTCTGTAATCAGAACATGTCTGTGGCCGGGACGTGCCACCTCCACTGACAACTCCAGCCCAATACTCTGCATCACCATCCATGTCCCCTGAAGGAGGAAGCGGCTTCCTGCGCACCTGCCGGTAAGGTTGGCGGAAGCTGCCATCTTCATCGTGGAGGGAACTGAGCTCTGAGATAGTGTTATTGTCTGGAAGAGAAAAGGGAATTTGAAAGCAAGACATTTTGGTGACGATGAAAATTGCTTACCGTAAAAGGCTTAAAGAAAATAGATAAGATATACTCACAGACTGTTGTTGTGGAACAAATTTAAATCACATTAAGAAGTTTGCCATGAAATACTAAATACTGCATTAAGAGATTTTCTAATTGCAGTCTTCTCTCTGGAGGGATTTTATCTGAATATTTTCTTTTACTAAAATAAGCACTGTTGTACAAAAGAAATTATGAACACTATAAAAATCATGGTGCACTTCATCCCTGTTCATTCAGATACTGATCTAGATCATCTAGGTGGAACTCTTATAAATTCCTTTCCTGTAATAAGAATGGGTCTTATCAAATACATGGCTGATCAGAAATCATGCTGATAGCACCACCACTACCACCTTCTGTTTAGATACGTAGACAAGGTTGAAAACTGTCAAATTAGAGTAACCAATTGTTGTGCATTTTGGTCAATGGAATTATATGGATTGATTAACACGAATTTTCAAAAATTCAGAAAGCTGTATTCAAAGAATCACACAAATAATTCCATGTGCCCCAATGAGACTTTAAACGCTTTTTGCTCAAACAGCTGTCATTCTTGTGCACAGCAAACCATTTTTGAATCATTTAAAAGGAATCTGTGACATGATATATAGTTTGCAATTTAAAAAGAAAAAAATCCACAGAGCATGCATAAACCCATGGCTAGATCTAAACAGCAACTCTTTGAATTATGAACAACCAAATGGGAATACAAAATTGATGTAAGCTTGAATGACTGTTTTTTACACATCTTTTGTCATAGGTACTCTTATATGGTACAATAATAAAATATGGGGTAACGAGCCCACAGTGTATGAAAACTATGTGCCCTCACCATCATTTCGTTTCAAGTGGAAGACAGACCAGGTCTGTGTGATGAACCAAAAGCAGTTTTACAGAATGACTTGATCTTCCCCTCCCATTACCCCTACTGTCGATGCCACAGCCTGCAGTGGCATCTGGATCCTTGGCATTCCAATCTGGAGGAAGCCTTTTTATAGTATTTCTTGTGGGTGGAAATGGCAGCATGTTCAGTGATGACTGTTTTAGAACACCATGTAATTTGTTAGTTTTTCTCAGAGCTGTGATTAAAGTCATTCCTTGAGTCTGTCGATCAGCTAAATGAGGCAGCTTGCGCGTCTACGACTGCCAAGACCTACTGGCATTTATGGACTGACTCAATTGAATATGTGCACTAAAAACAGAAGGCAACAATTATTATCTTTTTGAATAAAAATCTGCATTCACTGAATCTGAAAGAGCTAGTTGAGTCAGTGACTTGGACCACTTCAGTCTGTAGAGCTGTATTTTGTGTCTTCTTCTACTAGAAATGATGGATGTGCATAGGGATGCATGAGAGCAGAGAGCCTTCTGTGGAAATGTACTTGCTGTGTTTCATTTACATGTTTTCCTTTCCTGTACTGATCTTGAAAGAAAACAGTTTTGTATTTTTGCTCAGATTTCTCAATCACTGATACTAACACTAACTTCCTTTTTGAACTTTCCTCCCAATCTGTCATTCCTTATTGCCGGCGACCCAGTCCTGAAGGAAAATGCATAAACATGTGTGCCTCTACTAGAGGTATCACAATAGTGAAAAGAGATGGTATTTGGTCACCAGCACTCACAAAAAGAGATCCCTTTTCACATTTGTATTCTTTTAAATGTAACACAGAAGTATTCTTGCTACTGAGTTTGAGTTCCTTTCCGGCAGAATTTTGACTGGTACTTCTACTTTTTTGGTAAATTCCTACTGAACATTTCTGAAAATAAGAGCACATACTCTGGAAAGATGGAATATGTGTGTCTCATTATGCACCAGGCTCTGCACCAATCTTAACAGAAATTTCCCTGATATCCACACTATGTTTCTCTTACCTCATTTTATTCCAGTTTCTTTTTAGGAGTTCCCAAACTTTTTTGTTCCTCCCAAACAAGTTGGGTTTGTTTGTTTTTTGGTACTACTTTTTATCAGAGGTAAAGTTTAGTAGCATGGCACTTCCAGTGATATAACTGATACAGGTAACCTTGATATGAAAATTTCAGAAAAATCTTTACAGAGGAAACTGTGTAATTAGGAACCTTCCCATGAAAGAATGTGAGTGACTAAGGACCCACATTCATGTTACATCACCTCTCTGACCAAAGAAAAGAAAAAGAGAAATAAAAGACTTGCCAGCACTACAATGCTCTCTAACTACTAATTTGGAAAGTGACCAAATGCAGGGTGAAAGGGGACTCGTCTCTGGAGTCTCTCAAGTTGGCTGCTGATTTATTCCTCCTCCTCTCTCACTTTGCATGGGGTTGTCTACACATCCGTTTTGGAGTGGGCTGGAGTGGACTAAACAGGGTTGCTAGGAGGTACGTTATGGCATTCAGTGCAGTCTTCGCATCCAAGTGGCATATGAACCTGAAGCAACAAGGGGGGGGGGGGGGTTGTTTGCTTTTCTCTCAAAGAGCCACTCGAGAAAATCAAACAAAAATCCTTCTCCTGTCTTCTCCTTCATCTGTTCCTGCTTCGCTTGTTCCTTTTAAAAAGCCAAGCTAAGCCACATAGAGGGATAGACAGACACACAAGGGTGCACACATGTGCACAGGAAGGTTCAGATTTCAGAATGTAGCCTCACCATGCTACCTTTGGAAATCCCCCTCCTCTGATCCATTTGCCCCTTTTAAAAAGCCAAGCCAAGCCCCCCACCATGAGACAAGAGGGTTTGGCTTTCCAAAGGAGAGTTCCATGCATTGCATTTGGAAATTAAAAACTTCTGCAGACCTGAGAAAGTGTTTCATTTGCCTGTATCATGAAGCAGCTCTTATTAAGCCACTTCACAATCTTGGCAAATTGAAAGAAGGCTTCCTTTGGTCCATTCCCAGCAATCACGAGACAAAACAAAACAGAACGATCCTGCTCACAACAACAAAGTAGAAGCCCTTTGACAGAGGGGCCAGAAAGGTGTGGGCAGAACCGTTCTGGGGGCAGGCACTTCAGCAAATACATTGTATGATGACTATGTTTAAGAGGGCACCAGGCTGTCCCTGCAACGGTCCAAACAGTGGGCTAAATGCCCATCTAACGGCACTGGCTTTGGCTCTAAGGCAAAAACATGCAACTCTCTTGCCAGTGTGGCCTCACTGTGTGTGGCTGCCTGGACAGCTTTTCACTCATTGCCCTGCTCCCCCACTTGTCGTTTAAGTGTGTGCCTGTAGAAGGAGCAGAGCTGAATAGATTCTCCTCCTCTAACTCACGCATAGCCAGGAGAAAACAGAAAGCATTCCTTTAAAAACTTGCATGCATGTGTATCTGTTTTCCAGAGCTGCAAAAGAAAATAGGGGTGGGGGTGGGGGTGGCAGGGAAAGTTGAGATTGGTGGGAGTAAAATTTGAATGGGGAAATGACAAGATGCACCAATAAGCATAATGCAGAGAATGAAAGAAGAAGAAAAGAAGAAGTGGCATTTCTGGAAGAGCCCTACATATGCACCATATAGTCTATACTACTTCAGCTACCATTTCATAAAGGAAACATTTGAGCATCAGAAGGAAATCTGTGTTCATGATCTACTATGTTTAAAATGCAACCATGTTAAGTTTTACTAGAAACTGCTGAACAAACTGATTCCTCACATCTCTCCCGCATCCTCCTGGCTGGGTCAAACTGAGCCAATTCTTTCTCAACATAGTATAGCACCTTCATAGAATCTCTGTCTTTGTCAGTCTGGATTCGGTAACCCTTGCGCACTGTTGAGAAAAGAAGTAAATAGTTAGCTCATTACTTTTTCCAAGAAATAAGGTTTCAAATACCACATCTGGACCTCCCCACAATTTGTTTTATTATTTGTCTCGGAAACATCAGTACACATAGAAATGCATTGTATGCTTCAAGCAAGGATATGCGGCTTGCTCCTGACAGCTGCATCTTTTGTGTGCTGACTTAAAAGTATAGGAGACATTCCCTCCCCTGAAAAGATTTTCTATAGGATTTGATTCAGACAAAATTAGACTGTAGATTTCTGTGTTTGAGTTAACACTTTCTTTTCCTATACACTGAAATAAATGGGACCTTTCAAGAATGAAAGGCACACCAAGCTTAGATAACAAAGGTGAATATCAGTATCCCACATGATGTTTAAAAAACTAGCCAATTTCACTTTTTAAAAAAGTTTTGCTGTTTGTTTTCCTGTTTCAAAAAAAGTTTCATTTGTTTCATTTTGTTTGAGCTGCAGGAGTACATTAGAAAAATAGTTCTCTACATAATTTTGTAGAAATGCAGACATTAGTATCAGAAGATTATGTCTGTAGTTTACGTGATCTCAAGTCCACTAAAAATGGCACTAAAATGACACTGACATCCACAGGACCCGTTCCTAAGTACATGTATTTTGCTAAAACTAGAATGGCAACTTGCCCAAGTTTTTGAAATGGTACTTGATCACAAGGGAGAAACAAACCCACGCTAATTTCATTCTTGGGATTGTATGGAATAAAAGTCCACACTGACAATTTGACTCTCGTCATCTAAAGTTCAGGCACAGGATATATATAGCCTGCATAAACTAGTGCTGTGGGGCTGGTAAGAATATGGAGCCATGAAGGAGGACATTCAAACCTCTCCAAAGTCTACACATAAATATGTGCAAAGCATAGTTATAGGCAGAGTATAGTTTGCATGCATCTGGCATCAATCATCAGTTGTCGGAAGAATGCAAAAATGTTTCACATGCTGTGCTGTTATCTCCTTGTACTCTGGCATCCATAGATGCTCCACATGTATATGCCAAGCATTTGTTTTAAAATATATATTAGATCCCTTATAAAATTGTAGTAAACATTTAGTTCCCAATGAAAAGACCTAAGAATAAGCTAATGCAGGCATGTGCATGACAGATGTGGTTAACCTGTCACAACTAGAGATGGGGGTATTCGTATACAAATATATACATTCGTATACATCTCGCAATCAGCTAGTCGCTCCTGGCAGGAGGCGAGATGACAAGTCTCTCTGTCAGGTTGAAGAGTGGTTCACCGATCGCAAGCTCCAGAGAGATAGGACGGGAGAACAGAGCCCGCAGCAGCAGCAGATCGGTGAGTGGACCGTCCGGCACCATGGGGCCAGACCCTTGTTATCTCCACTTGTGTGGGGGTATTCGTATACAAATACAAATATCCCCATCTCTAGTCACAACCCAGATGTTGTTGAACTAAAGCTTCTATCATGGTTTACCATTGACCAGGTTAACTGAGACTAATAGGAACTGAAGTCCAACAGCACCTGGAAAGCCAAAAGGGCTCTCTCTGCTTTAGATTCTTGGTATACAAGAGAAATGGGCAACATGTCACCTCCAGATGACTAAGCCCTAAAATATATATATTCCTCCCAAATCCAGCCAAGCACAATTACTTGAATTAATTCCAAATGAAATCAGTGTTGCTTGCTTGTAGGTAAATATATTTAGGATCAGGCTGCAAAAGATAAAATTGCACAAAATGATAACTTGTGCTGAATTGTAGTTGATGTAGCAGCAAATATAATTTCTAAGTTATATTCCATTCCTTTTCTGTTTCTCTCATGTTCCTCATTTCCAGGATACTGTTGTTCTGATGAGGTATATAATAATATATTTTACAGTACACTCTTATGTTTGTTTACTCAGAAGCATTCGAAAGTGCTTACTCTGGAGTAAATACAACATGTTTGCAGCCTTAAAGAAAAAATAAACAGTCTACAATGATTAGTAAAGTTATGTGACTAATTCTGCCTTCTTCGTCCATCAGTTTTTCTACACAAATTGTGTGAAGCAATGTAAGGATATAACAAATACCAGGGATGTTGGCAAGTATTTGGTACCAAGACTCAAGTCAAGTCCCAAGTCTTTGGTACCAAGCAATGTTCCCTCTAAACTGTGTGGGAACATTGGTACCAAGGCCCAAGGCCAAGCCCCAAGTCCGAGTCTCACGTCCCTATGAAAAACAAGCTTTTTTCCCAGAAAAAAAGAGAGGGGTGTGTGGATGTCTGAGGCTTGTGAACCATCCATTTTTGTTCCCCATTGGCCTTCCCCTGAAAACTAAAAAAAAGTTTTAAAATTAGTAAAGAAAATCTTGCTTCACTTATCTTTTAAACAGGTCCAGAATCCTCTTGTTTAACAGGTTGCAAAATTCCCCCTGCATTGTGTGTGTGAGTGAGAGAGAAAGAGACTGAGGGAGGGAGGGAGGCAAGCTGCTCTTGGCTGTTCTGTGGTTTGTGTGTGTGTGTTGCTAAGTTGTGTCTCCAAGTTTTTGCATCATTTTACAGAAAGAGAGAGTATGTGTATCTTCCAGGAGTACAGCTCAAGAGGAAAAGAAGTCACCCACGTGTATGCACACATACACATTCTGCAAAATTATGCAAAAAGATGCAGACACAGCAAGAGTTTATTAGCAGCTCTGCCCACCCAGTCCTGGAGATGCAGGCTCGCTCTCTCTCTCTCTCAGTCACATACACACAACGGAGCCAGGGAAAAGGGAGAGGGAGTCATGTGCGAACCGGAAGCAGCTTCTGCAGTGCAATTTCTCTCTGCAGGGTTCCAACTGGCAAACGGAACAGTTTAAAAGATATGTGAAGCAAGATTTTTTTAAAAAAAACTAAAACAATAGGGACTCACTCAGAAAAAAAGTCTCCAAGTTGTGAGTTGAGTCCAAGTCATTTAAAAAAAAACACCATGAGTCAAGTCCAAGTAGAGTCACTGGTGTGACTTAATTGTGACTCAACAACGACTCACCCAAGTTGAGTCTCCATCCCTGACAAATACTCATAATTTTTCTCATTCTCAATAAAAAGGGTATCTTGACACATTGAGACATCCTATTAAAAACTGTCAACCACTGCAAGATTTTTTGTTCTTGCACAACAAGGAAAAGACAAAGGCTTTTGTTGTTGAACAACAACTTTTGCAGAAAGCCTCTGTATTACATATTTAAAAACTTACATTATGCACAAAATACAAGGGTGTTTTTTTTTGTACAAGATACAAAGTTTCAATGCAAAATACAACTTTTGTGCACAAAAATATTTTGATGATTTTTTTTAATGTCCAAGGGTATTAAAAGTGAATGCAATATTGTAATCTAGCCTGGTAGGGAGAAATGTTTGTAAATTTTTTGTTCTCACCGCTGAGAAATCAGTGAAAATTTATGACCCTACAATAGTGCTTATAGCAGTCTTAAAAACAAGCCCAATGCAAAAAGATGTGAAGTGACATCTTTTTATAGAGTCTATGTCAGTATGAAATGAGGCTCTAAGAACTACAGTGTATGTTCTACATAGCAATTCCTGTGCACTGACATTTAAAACCACACACACACAATCATACACAAGAATTGTCCTGTAGTCTAATTATGATTTTTTTCCCCAATTAGATATAATTCTGCTTTAGGCCACCCACTGATTTCTCACTCCTAAATTATCTAATCTAAGTGCTTTGACAGTTCTCATTAGTTCATTTATTCATATTTTCTGAGGAGAACAACAGAAATGCACTGATTATTGAAGCCTAACTTTTCTGCAAAACCCTGAAAAGGTCACTACACTAGCACAAGGGTTCAAAAATGTTATTGCCAGTGCACGGTCATTAATTACTTTTTCAGCAATATCATCTCAGTACTAAGCCATGGGAAAAGTCAAGCTTGTGACTATTACTGAGAGATTTCTTCTTCAGAAATGCCATCTGGAATTTCAACATCCCATTCTACAAGCATTTGATCCTAAAGCACTCAGCAGTTAACGCTGGCAAAGTCTTCCATGTTCTCCCATAGTTTTCTGTTAACAATGGGCAAAATGGTATGAAGCCTGATCCTAAACATGTCTACTTGAAACTAAGGCCTTTGGAGACCAACAGGATTTACTTCTAAACAATATGCATAGAACATCCAGCCTTAAGCCTTGAAGGCACAAGGTTTATCTTTCTTAATCACAGACAGTGCTCATTGAAAGCTCAGGAAGCATAATCTAGCTTGTACTGGAAGAATACAGACATTTGCGTAGGTGTGCTGCCACCTCATTGAGCGCCGAACCAGTTTTTAAAAGGCACATTTCTCTTCTAAAATGGACTCAGTTGAAACCACTGTAGAGACAAGTGACTGGCTTTTACTTTATATGAGTGCGCAAATTCACAAATCTCATATAAGAGAAAATGCAAAACAATTGCAAAACATAAAATAAAAAATAAAGGATTATAAAAATGTAAGAGAAAGCAAACACAGGAAAAATACGGAAAACCAGCAATTCCCACACATTTTGAAAGCCCCCCGAGTACCAATTAACAGCTTCAATATCCCAGTAGTCTATTCCCAAATGATGCACAAGGTATGAATCAAAGGGTCTAAAAATATCGCAAAGCAGTTTTTGTGATTTCTCTCTCTCTCTCAATGACTTCTCTGCTCACAAAAATTGCTCCAATAGTTTCTGGCTGATGTGTTATATTATTCACATGAGCTGGGAAGTGGGCGACAAAATGTGTTCATCTGCAATATGTATATCACCAAACTCAAAACAGACGACCATTCAGTTGTTAAATATGCATATTAACCATAACAAAACCCCACAAGGTCATTATTGGCATGACACCCATCCCTGTGCCAGGAAAAAAACACACACCTGGTGACCAGGGATTAGCATGGTAGATCTATACAGCTGCAGTCCTATGGATGGGAGAGTAGCACAAAATCAAACCCTTCAACCTCTTGTTTAGAGTGTAGGATGAAAATAGGCTTTCATCCCATTCCAATGATTCTTCAAAAGGGAAAAAATCAGCACAGCTGATTCCTCAACCTAAACTTGTGGGTATGATGATAGCTATGGATGCCACCCTACATACTCTGGACAATTCTGTAATACACGGAACAACTGCTCATAATAAATATTTACAGAAAGATCAGCTCTAAAAACAAGTACAGAAGCTTGCCTCTTCATTTTTTGGAACAGGTACCCTTCCTAATCTTGCAATGTGAATACACATAATCATATGTGAATACAGATCTACTTCCACTGAGAGATCTCCAGATGTTCTGGCAAGCAGACAGGCAAGATGCAGAAAGTTTCCAGATTACCACTTTGTCCTCCTGGATTGGATTCACTTGGTGCCAAAGGTGGAAGGTGTGACTTTTCCATTAGGACCGCATGAGATGGGACTCCACCCACAGTGGGAATATAGTAAGGTCCAGGGATTGAGGTGACTGCTGGAGGATAGCCAGCCTTTGCAGCCTTCCCTGCTTCATACACTGGGAAAAAAGAATAACTATTAGATAGAGCTCTACAATTATCAGGTTGTAGCTTACTAGCACCCTTTAAGATAGGGGGCGATTAACAAATTTAATGCGAACTATTTGTCTACCTTGATCTTTTAATTTGCATGGCACTGAACTTGTTTGAATCTAGGAGACTTACCAGGAGAGGTCAGCACTGCCTTCATTCTGGGCAGCTACCTTGTTTTATATACCAGTTCACCGGCAAAATTAAGTTGGGATCATAATAAGTCTTTAAAGCAGCTTTATTTGAATAAAACACCTAGAGGATTAATTTAATTTTTTTTAAAAAAGAAGGCAGTAATTAAGACTCAAACCACTAAATATTCAAACCCAGAGCCTAAATGGAATTTCAGGGAAATTGCCCAGCAACCTAATTAACAAAAACACTAACCATGTAAATATACTCTGTTTACCTTCTCATTTAAGCACCACAGTTGATCACTTTAACAATGCTGGCAACCCCCAGTTGTATAATAGGCCTGGAACTAGTTGGCTTGAGTCAGAATGGGATTTTGCGATTCACAACAATAGAAGACACACATTTGTGCTGAACATTTTTATGACTGATCTTTCTCAACATAGATTCCATAATCAAGCCACACTGATGGGAAGAAGTCTTCTGTAGATGTAGATTTTTGTGGATCTAAATATACTTCTAGGTCCCCATTTCATCCACATTGCTACTGTCATCCTCACCCCATTAAACTGGTGGATTTGTCTTTGTGTATGTACTGAATTATAGTAGATACATGTATCTTCTGTTATTAATTGAACCAGTCCACAAACATTAGAGAAAACATTTACCAACAATTAAGCAGTTACTAACTAAAGAACCCTTTAAAAAGTGAACAGTAAAAACTGCTTAGCACCCAGTGGCAGCTTTGCACAAGTGGGAAACACTTCTATTAATATAAACTGGGACACCCGATTTTTGCTAATCCCCTGGCAGACTCCAAATATCTGTGGCAATTCACATACTTTCCTAGCCAATTCACATACTTTTCCCAACCCTCTGGAGCAGCTTTTTAGAAGGTGCACAGGAGCAGTTAGCAGAGGTATGAATAAACTGGATGTCCCCAAATTCAACAAGTTGAAGGCCACCATTAGATACAATTCTGTAAGATGGGAACAAAACAGAAGATTCATGCTTCTCATTTCAGCCACTGAAAAACTAAATGGACCTCTTTTTCTCTCTCTCTCTCTCAAAAGGCCAGCAGTAAGAAATACTGAAAAAAAACTCCTCTAAAGCCTATTCTACAGGTACATAAGGGTAATGGTCCAATTCCATTCAGAACCTACTAATTGTCATGAGCAAAGCTACAATTTTGGGGGCACTATTTTGCAGTCACCCATTGATGATGACAGCTATGTGAAACCTAGGCCTAAGGCAAAACAGTAGACCTATTCAGGCATCACAGCATCTGGGTTTGTCAACATTCTAAGAGGTGAAGTCTAGCCCACCCACCCCCATCATTATCTTCTTTCCCTGAAATTAACACTACATCTGAAAGAGGTTCCTGCTTATATGTAAGCTCTACTAATAAGCAGGAAAACTGCTTTACCTGCAAGTAGGAACCCAGAGTTGTTGTTTTTTCTTCATATGTAGAGCATTCATGTGAGCAGCAACTTTTCCTCTTCAGACTCATCGCTGATCATGGAGGAAAATTATGGCGTATAATATGGAATTAAACCCTCCCCCCATGTATGCTGATGAACCCATATGCTATAATGCCTGAACAGGGTTCATGTGTATTCAGCTTCCTGTCTCCTAAGGCCTGGTGTTTACAGACAACAGTATTTCACCACGGCTGAGTGAAACTGTCAAGTGTATGGGAGACCAAGAAAGAGCACTGTTGCTTTTATATAGCATTAAGAGGAGGACAGTTTGCAAAACTGAAAGACTGTTTGCTAAACTGATAGACATTGTAACAGTCACTCACATGCCCGTGGACAGCAGCAGGTATCTGGACAGCAAGGGCACCGGATATAACAGCAGCAGCTGTGAGGACAGCACTGGCA
This sequence comes from Intellagama lesueurii, assembly GCA_037013535.1. Lineage (NCBI taxonomy): Eukaryota > Metazoa > Chordata > Lepidosauria > Squamata > Agamidae > Intellagama > Intellagama lesueurii. Next base: position 46,624,781 of record JBAJHW010000003.1, on the reverse strand, counting down.
CCAGCAAATCCCAACAAGGAGAAAGAAGAGGAAAGCCCCCAGGATCACCAAACCCACAAACACCCATTCTGCAAACAAAGACATGTGTCAAATGTTAGTGAACCAGTTAAGAAAGTTTAATACAGTAAACGTAAACCAATTAAATGTGAATAAATGTGTATATTATAAATACCTCAACCTGGATACGTTTGAGGAGAACTGAAATATGTGAAATTATTATTGTTGCTGTTGAAAAAAACACTATTAATGATGGGAAGGAAAGGCCACCATCTATATTTTCATTTATTATAGCAGCCCATCAAGAAACAAAATACGCAACAATAATAAGCATAACTGCCCTACTTACAACCATTCCATATACTGTAATGTGGAACTTCAACCCTAGACTTGTTGAGTACAAGAGATATAACACTTTTAATAGGCAGCATGGGAAAACAGTGGTCTAGCAAGAGTGGAGAATGAAATCACAATGGCATATGATGGTATCTAGGAGGAAATCAATGAGTCAAAATCTCCCTTTTCCACCAGCATCTTCATACTTGGAGCTAGATATAAAAAACTGCTAAAACAATTATTAAACTAAGGGGTTAATGTAGAGGCAAACATTTGGAACTAAATCCAATGTCAGTGAATCCCATTGAGCCATTTGGATTTTCATAAGTGTTGACTTGGTTACCCCAACACTTCTAAATGGCTTCTAAATACCTAAGCAGTGCCTCCTCCCATACCTCCCTATCAGGCACCCAGTCAAATGAGGTAAGGTTGTTTGGAAAGGCAGCCTTTTCCATGATGGCACTCCTTTGTGGATGCCCTCTCTTAGAGGCTTGCTAGGTGCTTCCATTTTTGTCTTTTCAGCAACGCATAAGGACATTTGTTTTTCTTGCATTTACATCTTAGCACTCGTCTTCTCTGTGGATTGTTTTATATGCAATCATAGTTTTACTACAAATAAAGAAATTATGTATCTTTTATTAATAGTTCTTTTTAAAAATAAACATCTATGACTGTGAAACACTGGATTCAGTACACACTGCAATCTGTTATCAAAGAGCAAAAATGTACAACTTTTTAGAACAATACCAATATACAACTTGTTCTAAATGAAAATCACACTTCAGAAGCATCCTCGTCCTTTAGAACAATGTGCATATTCCCTGCATGCCTTATTTTAACATGAAAACAGAGAGAGTTGATTTCAGTTGCCATGACATTACATGGAGGAGCTGCTTGTGACCCACACGTTGTCTAGCCTTGGTTTAGTGATGGAGTTATGTGCTAAGGATTGTGTGCGTAATTAGAGTGCACTCCTGGACTCCTTTGTCTAGAACAGGGGTCTCTAAACTATGGCCACATCCAGACCGCGTTGCTGTTTTGTCCGGCCCGTTGCCTTCAGCCCGTACATGCGGGGAGGAGTGGGTGGTGGTGTGGGCATCTGTGCGGGCGTCGGGGGGGCAGGCGTCTGTGCATGCATGTGTGCAGGGGACGGAGGGGGCATGCGTATGTGCATGTGAGCAGGTGTGTGGGCGGGCGGGCGAGCGTGCAGGCGGGAGTGCATGCGTGTGCGTGCCTGTGGATGGGTGTGCGGGCGGGCAGGAGTGCAGGTGGGCGGGACTGCACGCATGCACATGCACACCTTCCTTTGGCCCTCAAAAATATCGCAAATATATTATGTGGCCTTCCGTGTAAAAAGTTTGGAGAACCCTGCTCTAGAACAACAGGTTTTGGCCATGTCCAGGTTAGCCTTCAACCAACTTAGATTGATCATGCTCCTACCTTGATGGGGAAAGTTAGGTTACCTACCTGTAACCATGGTTCTTCTAGTAGACCTCTGTGAATTCACACAAATGGGTTTATCCTGCGCCTGCGCAGGACGTTCGGAAGATTCTAGAGCTTTAGGGAAAAAAAGAAACCAATTAGTCCCCCCCCCCCGGCAGGGTGTGAGCTCCGCCTCCTCAACCTTCCTTCAGTTTCCCTAGGTCCGCCGTTATCGCACAGTGGAGATATTTAGATAAAGTAAACGGTACCATATAGTGGATGTATTAAAGAAACGAACGGTACCGTGACGGACAGAGGGGAGGAAGGGAGGGATGTGTGAATTCACAGAGGTCCACTAGAAGAACCATGGTTACAGATAGGTAACCTAACTTTCTTCGTAGTGGCCTCTGTGAATGCACACAAATGGGTGATTAGCAAGCTTACTCACCGGATGGAGGGCCGTCACGGAAGAAGAGATGACAGGATTGCTCTTCCAAATGCGGCATCATTTTTGGCCCTGACGTCGAGGCGGTAGTGCTTCGCAAATGTCAGAGGGTTAGACCAAGTGGCCGCTTTACAGATATTTTGAATTTGGATGCCTCGGTGTAGAGCGGTCGATGTGGAGACAGCTCGGGTAGAGTGTGCCTTGAGGTGATCTGGTACCGGCTTGCCTGCAAGTTGGTATGCCACCTGTATCAGTTGCACTATCCATCTGGATATCGTCTGTGGGGAAGCAGGAGCACCCCTGTTGGTACCGTGGTAACATAGGAATAGACGTGTAGAACGCCTAAAGGTGTTGGTCCTATGAAGATAGAAGGCAATGGCTCTTCTCACATCTAAAGTATGGAGCTTACGCTCAAGCGGTGTGGATGGAGACGGGAAGAACGTTGGAAGTATAATGGCTTGATTCATGTGGAATTCTGATACCACTTTGGGTAAAAATGATGCATCGAGATAGAGGGTGACCTTATCTGGGTGCATTTGGAGATAGGGAGAGTCCGATCTGAGAGCGGATAGCTCACTAGCTCTCCTAGCTGAAGTGATTGCTACAAGAAAGGCAGTTTTAAGAGAAAGTAGTTTCTCATTGCAGGTTGCCATTGGTTCAAAGGGAGGCTTCGTGAGTACTTCAAGAACGAGCTGAAGGGACCATTGAGGTACAATTCTCTGAGATGGTGGGCGAATGTTTTTGAGGCCTCTGAGAAATCTTTTAAGTGTAGGGTGAGAGAAGAGTTTGGCGGAGCTGGATCCAGGAGGTTGGTGAGCTACTACTGATGCAATGTAAACTTTAATGGTAGAATGAGCCAGACCAAGGTTGAAGAGGTGTAGGATGAAGGTAAGCATAGTGGAGAGAGATGCTGGGATCGGGATAAGTCTCTTAGATTCAGTAAATTTCAGAAAGGATTTCCATTTGTTGCCATATAGGCGAGAGGTGGATGGTTTTCGAGCCTGATTTAGGATTGCAGTGAATTCCGGGTTATCCTCCACGCCGTCAGGTGCAGGGACCGAACATCGGGATGGAGGACGGCTCCGTCGTAAGAGGAGAGACGGTATTGCTGGTAAGTGAAACAGTTCCTCCGTTATCTCTCTGAGGTGAGCGAACCACGGCTGTCGTGGCCACCACGGGGCGATGAGAATCGCGTTTGTTCTGTATTGGATTATTCTGGTTACTGTTTTGAGTAACATTGGTATCGGAGGGAAGAGGTAAGTAAGTTCTCCGGACCAAGGTATCATGAAGGCATCTCCTAGAGATGCAATGTCTGAGCCTGCTCTTGAGCAGTATCTGGGGCACTTTGCATTGAGCCGGGAGGCAAAGAGGTCTATTGTGGGTTGGCCCCATCTGTGGCAGATGTCCAGGAATACAGTGTCGTTGAGTGACCATTCGTGCATCCTGGTGGGGAGCCTGCTTAGGCGATCTGCCAGGAAGTTGTCTTCTGATGAGATATGGATCGCCTGAGGGAAGATATGGTGGGTGCAGCACCATTCCCAAAAGTCTATGGTGAGGCGAAGGAGGGGTCGTGATCGGGTTCCTCCTTGCCGGTTTATATAGTACATGACGGTGGTGTTGTCGGTCACGAGTTGTACTGCTTTTCCTTCGAGTCTGGGGAGGAAGGAGTGGAAGGCTTTTATGATGGCCAACAGTTCCAGTTGATTTATGTGAAGGGTTTTTTCCCTTTCTGACCATAGACCATGTGCCCAAAGCTCTTGGCAGTGAGCTCCCCATCCCGAGAGGCTGGCGTCTGTTGTTACCTGAATAGAGAGAGACGGAGGTGTGAATGCTCTGCCAACTAGGAGGTTGGGAGCGAGAGTCCACCAGATAAGTTGGTGTGCCACATATGGCGGTACCCTTAGCTTCTTTAGCGGTGTGTCTGTTGAAGGGTCGAGTTGGGAGAGGAGCCAAGATTGGAGTGTTCTTAATTTGAGTCTTGCATGAGGAACCACTGATGTAGTGGAGGCCATGAGTCCCAACAGATGTTGGGTATCGAGGACAGTGACGGTCGCAAGAGGTTGAAAGCCTTGTAAAGCTTTGCCAATTTTTGCTATTCTGTCTTGTGGTAGGAAAGCTCTTGCCTGATTGGAATCTAGTTGTGCTCCTATGTAGCTCACGCGTTGAGATGGTACCAGGTTGGATTTTTCTTGATTGATCTGTAGGCCCAGATTGTGCAGGACATGGAGAGTGGTGTTCGTGGCATCTACGGCGCGTTGGTAGGTCTTGGCAACCAGGAGCCAATCGTCGATGTACGGGAAGATCTTTATTCCCTTGGTACGGAGGTATGCCACCACTGGGGCCATGCATTTTGTAAATGTCCTGGGGGCTGTAGAGATCCCGAAAGGGAGGGCAGCAAACTGGAAGGTGGTGTCTTGGAAGCGGAACCTGAGAAATTTCTGATGGGACGGATGGATCGAGATGTGGAAATAAGCATCCTTCAGGTCGATGGTGACAAACCAGTTCCCCTGAGATAAAAGGGGGAGAATGGAGTCAAGAGTTAACATACGGAATTTCTTGTAAAGAATGTATGTGTTAAGCTGTCTAAGGTCCATGATGGGTCTAATACCCCCATCTTTCTTAGGGACTGCAAAGTAACGAGAAAAGAAGCCCCCGCTTGAGTCCGAAGGTGGTACCAGGACTATTGCCTCCTTTCTCAGGAGAGATAAAATTTCCTCCTGTAGAGGTAAGGAAAAAGGGGTGGGCTTGGTGGAATTTGTCGGGGGTGTTTGAAAAAATTCAATGAAATAGCCATGTTCAATAATGGTAAGAACCCAATTATCTGTTATCTTTTTCCGTTCTGGGAGGAATGGGTATAGTCTCGTGGTGGTTATCTTACTCCATTCTGGAAGGAATGGGTACAGTCTTATGGTGGTACCTGGGTATTCAAGGATATTGCTTACCCCTGCGTTGGGGCTTACGAAAAAGCTGTCTAGGAGCTTGATACTGTTGCTGCTTAGGTTGTGTTGAGGTAGGTTGAAGCAGCTGGTAAGCACGCTCGTGCTGATGCTGCCTGCCGTACCGAAAGGGCTGGTACTGGGAAGGCTGATGGTAGAAAGGCTTCTTGTAAGGAGGTTTCTGGTATCTGTAAGGCTGGTATGGGATGTAAGATTTGGCTGTTTTTCTCAATTTATGAATGTTTTCCATTGTATCGTCGGTGGTAGAATTGAAGAGTCCTGTACCGTCAAAGGGGAGGTCTTCAATTTTAGTCTTAGTATCATCCATGATGTTCACTGATCTGAGCCAGGCATGCCTTCTGACCGCTATGGAAGTGAGCAGGGACTCGGAGGCAGTGTCAGCAGTATGCTTCGCTGCTTGTCTTTGTTGCTTAGCAAGAGTGTTAGCTTCAGCATAGATATTGAGAGCCTCAGTCTTAAGTGGCTCTGAGAGTGATTGAAGGGTGGGCAGGATTCTGTCCCAGAGATGTCTTTGATAGGCGCCCATTGCAGCCTGGTAGTTAGAGATTCTGATTAGCAGAGCTGCTAGGGAATAAAGCTTTTTTCCAAATGAGTCAATTTTTCTTCCTTCTCTATTCACAGGTGTGGAGGATGATCTGCCACGAGATTTGTATTGAGTAGTTTCAACCACAATGGAGTTAGGCGCTGGGTGTTTAATCAGAAAGTCCGAATCCGCTCCATGAGTCTTATAATGGTGCTCAATCCTTCGCGGAATTTGAAGAGTTGAGGGTGATGTGCCCCAAGAATTTTTAACCAGGGTCATGAGTGCTGGTATGAGGCTCAGGCTGGGAGGAGGCGTTTTGTCCTGCTCCATATCATGAAAGACTAGGTCCATTTCTTGTTGAGGGACCTGCGCGTCGAGCTTTAATGTCTTGGCCATGCGCAAAATAAGTTGCGCATATGATGAAAAATCCTCCAAAGGCAGTTGTGGAAGATTGCCGGTTTTACTGGTATCAGGAGCCTCGGACTCATCGGATGAGGATGAGTTAGCACCTTGGTCAGATGAGTGAGGAGTCGATTGTGGTCGCGGTACCGGTGCTGGTAGCAAGGGTTCAGGATCTGATTGAGTAGAGGCCGAAAAGGGCTCTGTATCATGGTCATGGGGACCAGAGTAAAGCGTAGCAGCCTTTACCAAAGGGTGGCTCCTGTGATGCTTAGGTCGTTTGGCGGGTACGGGTGGCATCGTTGCCATCATTCTCTTTCGGGATGGAGGAGCTTGGGGAGTGGATAGATCCCCCTGAGGCTGGAGAGATGCTTGCATCGGAGGTGCAGGAGGGTACCATGGCTGGTATGCCGGCCCTCTGTATTGATCATGGTATCCAAAGCCTTGATATGGAAAAGGCTGGTATCGTTCTTGATACGGAGAACCATATTGAGGTGGACCCTCTGGATGGTAATACTGCTGTTCAAGCCCTGACGGCTGGTATGGAGAGGCATGCTTGTGTTTCTCCTTTTTCTTTCTAGGAGTGCACGGGGCAGACTCCTGTTCCGATTCAGTCTCGGTATCAGCCCACCCTGATGAACAAGGGCTAAACTGGGCAATGGCCAGGCTGGACGGTGCGACAGCCTCAAAATGGCCTGAAGTTGGAGACAAGCTCAGAATCTCATGAGCCTCTTGGGCTGGAGGTAGAGTATGATCCTCCCTGTCCGATAGCCCAACAGCATCCATCGCAGACTCTGGGGCTGACATAACAGCCATAGAAAGAGATGTAGCAGCCGGTTTGGCCATCTCTTTTTTCTTTTTAGGATTGTCCTTATTCTTTTTAGCAGGCTTAGTCAGCCGTGGTTGCGCTTTAGTGGCAGCAGACTTAGGTTTATGAGAGTTCTTAGGTTTAACCGGTAGAGAAGTTGTGCTGAGTAAGGACTGGTCAGTAGGGCTGGTAACGGATTTTGCAGCCTCTTGACGAGGAGCGCTTGGAGCAGAAAGGGCTGCAGGCTCCATGGAGGGATTCAGAGTCTTTTCGTAAAGGAAAGATCTCAGTCGTTGCAGCCGAAGCTTAATGGCTTGTTTTGAAAAACTCCTGCAAGCAGCACACAACTGGGTGTGATGGAATTCCCCCAGGCAAAATAAACAAAGATCGTGTCCGTCTGTAAGAGGGATTTGACGAGAACAAACGGAACACTTTTTGAAGCCCCTAGGGGCCATAAAATAAGGGGGAATAACAAAGAGAAAAAAAGAGAAACGTTTAAGGGGGAAAAAAGGGGGGGAAGGCGGGAAAGGGAAAAAAAGGGACGATAGAACCAAGTAAAAGACAAAGATCAAGGTTTCTATCGTAAAAGGTAATAATCTATTAGGAAAAAAACAATTTGCAAAGAAAAGAACAATTAGCAAGCTAATAAACTTCCCTTAATCGCTCTAGCGTTTCCAAACGTCCAACACGAACGGCGGAAAAAAGGAAACTGAAGGAAGGTTGAGGAGGCAGAGCTCACACCCTGCGGGGGGGGGGGACTAATTGTTTTCTTTTTTTCCTAAAGCTCTAGAATCTTCCAAACGTCCTGCACAGGCGCAGGATAAACCCATTTGTGTGCATTCACAGAGGCCACTACGAAGAATCACTGACAGCTTTGAGGCTGGACGAAAGACGGCAGCAGATGCAGAATGAGGCAGCCAGACTGGTGTTGAGTGTAAACAAGTTTGATTACATCTCACCAGTTCTGGTTTGCCTGCATTGGCTTTCTGCTGTTTTCCAGGCCAAGTTCTCGCTTACAAAGCCCTCAGTGGTCTGGGAACATGTTATCTGTCAGAGCGTCTTTCCCTCAGAACATCATCAGTCTGTCCCAGCTTTTCCTCACAGGCCTTGCAAGGCCTCAATGAGGGAGGCAAAAAAGACATTTACAAGAAAATGTGCTTTCTTGGCTGTGGCCCCATCTCTGCGGAATGGGCTCCCACCAGAAGTATGTCAGACCCCCTCTCTCCTATCCTTTAAGAGGATGTTAAAGACTGTTCTCTTTCGAGAAGCATTTAAATATACCCTTGCTTAAATTAATATTCATCTGTGTTTCCTGTTGCTATCACTATTTGGCTTTAATATAATGTATTTTGGCATGAATTTAGGTTTATGTGGGTTGATTATTCATTGATGTAAAACTGCTTAGAGCAGTAGTAGTTTTGATGATCAAGTGAACCAACCTTTCCTTTAGCCTGGCACCCTCCAGAGGCTTCCATCACCTCCAATCTTCCTTAAACTGACATCCCCTCCAGATATGTTAGACTATATACCCATGATTATCCTTACCAACACTGGGAGCAGATGATAGGAATTTGTCATCTACACATCTAGAAGGCACCATTTTAAAGACAACCTTTTTTATAGGCCTACATTTTAAAACAATTTTTGAAAGTCCAGTAACATTGTAACCTCTCATTTACACTTTAATTTTAAAAAGAAAACCAAAAACAAATATACCTTTGTCCCCAAAAGCATTTTCCCCATAAGGGCCTAAATCCACCAATGTATCATGTAATAATTTTGAAAACCTAAAACACCCATTTTTTAAAGCAAGAAAAGCATGAGTTACTACTTAATACAAGCAGAACACAGAAGCTACTAGGATGGCCTTGTCTATGATAAAACTATTAATCTGTTTTAAAAAATAATTGCCTTTGCATCCTAAGCACCATTTATTTAAGCCCTTGCCATTCTCCCCAGCTATCATTTACTGCAAAGACCAGGAACTAAGGGCACATGCCCAAGCTAAGAATAAGTAAGAGCACAAGATGATGTTGATGAACGGACAGGATGGATGGATGGATGGATGGATGGATTGATAAATTAATGGATGGATGGATGGATGGATAAATAAATAAATAAATAAATAAATAAAGTGTTAGAGGACAGAGTACCTGGCATAATATCCACAGCAAAACTGGGCAAAAGATCAGCAAGCAGCCCTGTCCTGCCTAGAAAAGACAGAGGAAGGGAAAGAAGGAGAGTTGTTAGCACAGGAAAATCACTGCCCACCCATAGCCTGTTCTGTCCTATGGTATCATGCCTTCCATGAACTGTGACAGGCATTAAATGCTTTAGGAAACTCATTACCAGAGCTTTAACTGTATTATCTGATATAGGCTTTTTTGTTGTTACATGCTGTCTGACTTGGGGAAACCAGACTAGAGGTTTCAATATATACGAGATATTTATGGTTTTACAAATGCTACCCTCCCCACATGAGTTTCCATGACTGAGCAGGGATTTGAACCTAGGTTTCCTGAATCCTAGTGTATCACTTTGTCCACTGTATTCTACTGGCTCTCAGTGTAGGCACAGCACAACATAATGCATTTATAAAGGGCAAGACCTGTTAAGGTATACTTTACATTTAATTTGCACTGAAAACTTAACACTAGAATAAAACCATTAACTCTATATGGTGCCACAATACTCTTTTATTTTGATTTTCAGCTATTTTCACAGACCTTTCAAAATAATTTGGATTATTCTTAATTCCAGCTCTCATTGAAAGTAAACAGCAGATGATAGGAACACATACTGTAGATATCCCAACCTGTGAGTTTTGTCATGTTGTTATTGTATATTGTGTCTGTATGATAAAGAGATGGTGTGAGCTACTAATGATTCAAACAGCCTGGGCTGAAGGTGGAAATCCATTCCATTTTCTGAACTTTCCATTTTAAATGAGTTTGGTTTTTTTTAATGCTTTAACTGCAACAAAATCTATTTTGAGGAATACAGCAGTACAGAAGGTTACTATGCTACATATATTTTCTGGAAGAAACCATAGTGCTATTTTTAGGTCTTTGTGAAAGCAGCATAAACAAGCCAGTTCAAGTTGACCCAAGTACCCACCAATACAATAATGCAGATGGGAGCATGTTAACAGCATTTTTTGGCATGTCAAGCCGTTCCCTTCTGTAAAGTAACAGTGATTCTGACAGAGGCTGTTTCCATGTCAACTGGAAGTAAACCTCAAAGGCTTTGTACAGAATTTATAGCTGCTACCTATCCTGTTCCCAAAAGGAGTAGGCTACATGAGCACTGAACTAAAATCTAGCTCAATATGGATTATTTTTGCTCTCTTTAATTATGAAATGTGTATTTACAGGAATCTAAAATACATATTAACATATACAGGGAAGACATATCCAATGTAGAAGCACTTTCTCCAGCTGCCAAGTATACTTATCCTGTGCCTGTTTAAAGATCAGTGTTAACAACAAATGCATCCATCCCTGTACAGTTATGTGCAGGGCGACTCAAAAATAAAATTGCACAGTGGTATGCAATTGTATGGTACACACCACTACATTTTGTGCAATTCAGCTTATGACAAAGTGCCCCATGATATTATGATTAGCAAGCTAACTAGATGTGGACTGGACAGCACAACTGTCAGGTGGATATGCAGTTGGTTACAGAATCATACTCAGAAAGTGGCTCCTTCTCAAACTGGAAGGAGGTAACTGGAAGGAGGAGTCTTGGGCCTGATGCTCTTCAATATTTTTATTAATGACTTGGATGAGGAGGTGCAAGGAATGCTTATCAAAGTTGCAGATAACACAACATTGGGAGAAATAGCTAATAACCTGGAAGACAGAAACAAATTCAAAAAGATCTTGATAGTCTCAAGAACTGGGCTGAAAACAACAGAATGAAATCCAGCAGGGATAAGTGCAAAGTTCTACACCTAAGAAGAAGAAACCAAGTGCAAGCTACAAGATGGGGGATACTTGGCTCAGTAACAGTACATGAGAGATGGATCTTGGAATTACTATAGATCACAAGCTGAATATGAGTCAACAGTGCAATGTGGTTATAAAAGATGCAAATACTATTTTAAGCTGTACTAACAGAAGTAGAGTCTCTAAATCCTGTGAAGGACTAGTTCCTCTCTATTCTGCACAGGTTAGGCCTTATTTTGAGTACTGTGTCCAGTTCTGGATACCACAATTTAAGAAGGATGTAAACAAATTGGAACAAGTTCAGAGGAGGGCAACAAAGATGATCAAGAGACGGGAAACCAAATCATATGGGGAAAGACTGATTTGGCTTTGAGAAAAGAAGACAGAGATTATAGCACTTTTCAAATACTTGAAAAATTGTCATATAGAGGAGGGGCAGGATTTGATCTCAATCATTCCAGAGTGCAGGACACATAACAATGGGCTCAAGTTACAGGAAGCCAGACTTTGAATATCAGGGGAAAAAACTTCCTAACTGTCAAGAGCAGCATGACAAAGGAACCAATTACCTCAGGAGTTGGTGACTGCTCCACCACACTGGAGACATTCAAGAGAAAGCTAGACAACCATCTATCCGATATACTTTATACTTGGATTCCTGCACTGAACAGAGGAGTGGTCTTGATGGCTTTACAGGCCAATCCATTATTCTATGATTCTATGATCCCATGTGAATTCCCACAATCTTCACCCTTCCCCATCTGTTCAATAGGGCTCCAGAAACAGTATATTTATTCTTGTGCTAGTAAACACAAGACTTTTTGTCTTGTTTTGTTCTAAAGCTTTGAAAAGAACAGCCTTGAACCTATAATTTAGGACTTTACAATTAGTGTTTGAGCTAATTTCTCCAAATTAGAAGTTATTCCCTAGTTAAGAATATAGTGCATGCATCTGCTTTGTATATCCCACAGATTTGGTTACAAGCTCACTTAAGGCTATGTTAATTATTAAGCATGTATGTTTGTGCACACAAAAAAGGATTTGTGGAAACACATACTGTTCATTTCTACATTAAGCTGTTTGAATTAAAGACCATCAACTGAAATCAAATTTCCTCTGTATCTAGATTTTACTTTGATCATTACAAATGGATTTAACATCAGTCTTAGTAGCATTATTTTTTTGAAGAGTGTATCTGTGTTGGCTAACCATGACTGTCTTTTGTTAAAGCAACAATAAATGTACTCCAAATTCTAGCAGTGTTTTGCTACCTGTTGCAATTCATCAAAACAGTTCTTTTATCATCCCTGTAATACCATCAATCATGAGTGGCTCTCGGACTACAGTGGAAGATAAAGCTGATACGTACTTCAGATAATATGCTAATCTTTTCTTACAACAAGAACTATTCCCATGCAAGCAGTGCTCACAATTATTTATCGGGGACTAAATACATGCATCACTCTTTTTCTGGAAGAAAGCATGTTCAGGACTAAGTGGAAAAGAGATAGAGGACACTTAACTCTTTCTACTGACACTATTCCACTGTCATGAATGTCTCCTTGCCCTCTGCTCCCTCTGTCAATGCTGTCTGAAATGCATGTTCCAAGAAGAAAACATGTATTTGAAACACTGTGGGAGAAACTATGTGGGAGACACTCTGGGGCTGTGCAGCTTGCCTACAGTTACATAGGTTGGCTCTTCTCCCAAGAAGCACAGTGGGGAAATCAAACTCCTGACCTCTGGATTTGCAGCCACATAAATAACGCATTGAGCTATCCAAGCAGCTTGTTGTATACAATTACAACTATTAAAAAGCAATGAAGTGTTTAAAAATGCTCATTCATCATGTCAGCAATATTAAGGAGTTTAGGGAAGGGAAGGCATCTGGCTGTTAAGGGCAACAAATTCTCCTTTAATAGAGGTTACTTAGGACCAAACTATGTGACATGGAAGATATACACAGCAAACCAGTCTCCCTTCTTGAGAACTTGTAGTATTGTTTCTAGCGTTACCATTCTGAATTTTTTTAGGTCTAACTAAGAGTTTACATCTATCAAGTCCAAAACAGGGCTCAGGCTTCCATCCTTCTTTGGGACCATTAAAGTAGGGTAGGTCTTCTGTTCTGGCCCTTGAATCCTCAAAGAGGCTAGCTGAGTGGAGCTAGGCCTACAATTATTGACCTGTCTCTAATATTCAATTCTTTGGTAAGGTGTTGGAGTGGGTTGCACCTTCTCAGCTCTAGGGGTTCCTGGATGAGGCAGATTATCTAGATTAATTTCAATCTGGTTTGAGGCCTGGTTATGGAATGAAGACTGTTCCGGTCTCCCTGGTGAATGTCTTAAGCTGGGATCTGGACAAGGGGAATGTGTTCCTGTTTGTTCTGCTGGACTTCTCAGCAGCTTCAATACCATTGATCATGATATCCTCCCAACCCAACTCTCTGGGATGGGACTTGGAGGCATTTTATGAGTTAGCTTGAGTGTTAAAATAATCAGGAGAGGCCTTTTTCTCAGTCCCACCACCTTCACAGGTGCGCTTGGTGGGTACAAGGGAGAAGGCCTTCTCTGTTGCTACTCCCAGACTTTGAAACTCCCTCCCACAAGAGGCTAGGTTGGCTTCATCTTTACTGTCCTTCTGCAAGCAGGTGAAGACTTTTCTCTTTAGACAAGCTTTTCCCTGAGTGACTGGCTGTCTGATTTTATCCCAAAGGAAGAACTGGTATGCTCCCATTGCACATTGATAATTGATGAAACAAACACCCAGGACCAGGATAAAATACATCCTCCTACCCAACATGTCCATCTTGCAGCCATCTCTGTTATTTGGTACGGTGTTGTGATGCCCTTTTGTCCTAGTTTGAGAAGCCTTCACAATGATTGAATTTGGTTTATTTATTTATTTAACTTATATGCCGCCCACACTACCCAAAGGTCTCTGGGCGGCTTACAACAATTACAATACAGTAAAAAAGATAAAACAATTAAAATACAATTAAAATATATACTCTAAAAATTGCCATCAGGACCCACAGTTGATATTATTTCAATTAAAAGCCTTCTGGAACAGGAAGGTTTTGACCTGGCACCGAAGTGTCATCAGTGTCGGCGCCAGATGAATCTCAATTGGGATGGCGTTCCATAGTCTGGGGGCAAGCTGCCGAGAAGGCCCTTTGTCTACAAGCCATCCCTCTTACCTCCTTGAGGGACGGCTCTTTCAAAAGGGCCCCCTGGCTACATCTTAACTGCCGGGTAGGTTCATATGGAAGGAATGTGAATGCTTGAGAAGAAATGCAGCCTCTTTATCATGGATTTTGTATGTTTTCCAGGCATCTCAAGGTGGGTTTTGAGGTAGACAGTTTCTTCCATTATTTCTAAATCAGAGCAAGTAAAGATGGTAATATGACCAATCTGGACAGGAGTGGCAGCATAAACTGGATCAGATCTGGGTGGAACTGATCTGTGAACTGAAGATACTTTCTTATTCTTAGCATTAGATTGGAGTAAGAATTGAATTCTTCAGAACATGAGGGAGGACTGACATCTACCACATCGGACTCTGAGGTGATAATCAGGACAGACAGAGAGTTTCCTGCTGACTCACTGTCTGAATTACAGGCAGTGGGATGTGAATCTTCACTAACTATTGAATGTTCTAATTCTGTAGTGTGCTTTGAGACTTTGAAATGATAAAGCAGTAGTGGTATGTGAGCACTTTCCTGCAAGATTTGTTGGCTTGGAAGAGGGTTTGTGCTTGTGACCTAGGTTCGAAGTAGGGTGGTCTTGAGTAGCATCCCTATGGGCTATAGATTGTCTTGCTGGGCCACAACTGCAAGAGTCCTTCATCAACTCTGATCCTGAGCCAGAGAAGGACCAGGATCTGGGGATGGTGGTGTCTTTTTTGTCTTTTTGAATTTATTCTATTCTGAAGACAGAAAAGATCCATCTTGGGATGCAGTTGACCACCACTGTTGAGACCACTTGGAGGATCAGAACAGTGACCAAGGTGTATGTTGGCAGCTGTGTTTATGCATAGCTAACCTAGTGGACAGTTCTGAATCCCTCAATATATTCATCTCAAACTTATGCCGATTTCTTAAGACTCTCACGCACTGGTGTGAACAGGAGATTTTGATAGCAAATGAGACGCTGAATCAGACTGTGACTTCAAAACCCACCACTTCTATTCCTGAGGAACTGGTAGTTTACAAGTCAAGTCTTTGGAGCTCCTTACCAGTGGCCTCAATTCCAAGGACTTCCATTCCATCGCCTTTGGCTGTGCTTTCATACCAATAGGGCATAGGAGAATACAATGGCATACCCCTGAGAAAGCCAGGATATTTCTCCACTTGCATTCTAGGAAATCACGGAACGGCAGAGGAAAATGCTACTCCGGTCCTGCATATGGCACCGGATAGAAGTAGAGCATTGCACCATATACTCCAACATGACCTCTTCTGGCTGGAGGTGAGTTTTGGGGAGACTCTTTCAATGGGGAGCACTTCTCTCCTGTAGTGGAGGAAGCTTACTCAGTGTTTGCTGGGTAAGCTAACTTCACTCTGAAGATTGATAATATGTTGGAGATGATGCCTGCATTTAGGACATCTCTTCCTCTGAGGCTGAACAGAGGCATACAAGCTCATCTTGTTCTTCTCTAAAGGCTGCAGGGAAGATCTGGCTACTCACAGTTCTTTAGATGTCTTTAGAACCTTTGGCTGTTCTTTAGACCCTTTCAGTTTATATTTCTGCTTTGGCTTCTTTGCAGAAATTTAATCCAAGTCAATGGATTTATTTCTTTTTAGAAACCAATGCAATGTTGCTTTTGATACAGATGCCAACACTGCCCTCGAAGAAGTAGATTTTGGAGCTGACAGTGCCCTTGAGATTGACAATACACTATCAGTATCGAGTGAAGGTAATTGTGCCCTCTCACCCTCAGTTGGCCTCTGATTGTCCTGGGTCCTGGTGGTGAGTTCAGCCTGGAGGTCTTCCATGATTATTTGCTTGGAGGATGTCTTACAAATAGACATTGCTGGAACTGAGGACACCTGTTGAGATAGTGAACCAACCACCTAAAGTGATTTCTCCCACAGGTGGAATTTAAGACAAGATTGCCAGTTTTTAATCACAATCTTCATGAACTGTTTGCAGTTTTTGAATGGGTCTGTTGGGGCCATAAAAGGCAAGAAGGCCTTACAATGATTAAGACAGAAAGGCCTTAGATTAATGAACAGGAATAGAGAAGCCTTACAATGACAAAGGCAAGAAGGCCTTAGAACGAGAAACAGTAACACCTTTTTTTAAGGGACTTACAAGCAAAGGAAGAAGGATGATGAGGAAGATGACAATAACAAAAGGTAAGATTTTCAAGATTTTCAAAAGGGTAAAAGAAAAAATAAGCTCTAATGAACGTTCCTAGGCATGTGCATGCATGTGTGTGCTCTTTAAGCTCTAAAATGTTCTGACAGCTTTCACGCAGACACAGAAACACCTACATATGTGATTCACTGAGACCATGAAGAAGAACCACAATTGGTACAGGGACTTGTCTCAGTGGTACCATTTGCACTTGATACTGAATGAGAATACCACTCTCCGGATCTTCATAGGTAAACATCCTGTGCACTCTCAGGATGTTCAATTCTCAAAACCCTGAGGCACTTGCATTTCATTTCCAGTGCATCTGGTATTGCCCACATCTTCACACTCTGAACTCCAAAACAATAACCCAGTAGACATTCTATCAATCCTTTTTTTTCCCTAGCATATCCTCACAAAACAACTGAATCAGGCTGGATAGTCAGAGGCCATGTTGTACTCTCCACTCCCCCATAAAGTTTAAATAACTGGATTCCAGAACAGGAACAATACACACACCCTACTGAAAATAATATTTTCCTTTTCCTAACCTCATAGATTTTTTCCCACCCTCCCCTCCAACCCCGCTCTCTCATGCTGTAATGAAACTCACTAAGCTTTCTTCTTAGCAGCTAGTTTTGCAAAAGCCAGTCAGAGGCTATGCCTCAATCTGAACCTGTTGATCCAAATATGTCAGTGAATTTCCCCTATGTACCCAACAAGAGATACAAGAGATACAAAGAATAAATAATTGTGCCACCACAATTGGCTTTCAGCATTTTATTTTTTCTCACAGGCAGAATTAATTTGGTGATAACCCCTCTTCAACTGGCATGCGTTTCTTCCTCTTCACAAAACCTCCCCCAATTCTAATTTTTAAAACCGGCTGTTAAGTAGGCTGCTGAAAAACACTACAGCTGACCCAGCCGCTCTTGTTCATACCAGTGGTTTCCACAGCAACGGTAGGGGGAGGTAACACACAGGCTTGTCATGAATGCGTGCTAATTGAAGGCCAACTTTCCTCCCACAGGGATGAGCAACAAGTGAACCAAAAATATATAACGAGAGAGGACAAAAGAACACACTCTGGGTGGGGAAGAAAGAGGTTTGAAAACCTTGAAGATTTTTTTGTGTAGAAGTACAGACATTTTACAGCTAGAAATGAGATAATTCAGACCTAAGCCAGCTGAGATATTTCTGTATTTTGAGGAAGTGAGACAGAAAAAGGAAGGGTCAACAAGTATTGTCAGAGTCTTTAGGGGGTTTATTATGTTTAAGAGCACCTGGTTTCCACAGTGTCCCCGACACAGTTACAAGTCTATCCCATTTCCACCATTCAGTTGTTGTTTTCTATTCAACCACTATAGGGTTATTTCACTTAGAAGGGGAATGCTTGCACAATACTTAAGTACCTACCTGGAACCTTTATTTTAGTTCCATTTCCAAACAACTGAGGAAAAGCAATCCCTCTACACCAATAAAAGGCTCTAAAGCCAACCTAACACTGCGAAGGCAAAAAAACCCAAGTGTTTCTATTTAGAACAATCCATCCTTCTCCTTTAAGAGCTGTTGTGCACCTTTCTAGACAAGCAATAGGGCATGCATTCTTTTTGGCATATTCATTGTTTGTTTAGCCAAGAGACAGCAGCCTCCAGCAGCCTCAGTTTCCAACTGCCATAACGGCTGAAGGAGAGATAGAGAAAGTGGCTGCAGAACGAGGGAAGGGAAGCAGGGAGGGGAGAAGGGAGAAAATGGAAATGCACCAACAGAGGGAGAGCGGAGCAATATATTAAAAAATCACTTCCCCATACCCTCTGCAGATGAGCAAGCACTTAACTGACAGCTGATTGGGCTACAAGGGATCATTTGCTGTTTGGACAGGAAGAGCATGCCAAATAGCACATTGCTCCTCCATCAGACCTTAACAGACCCTATGTAGCCTGATCCATCCCATACCCAAAACAGCCAGTCTGGATAGTCTCTAAGTCTATTTTTGCATGTATAATGACAATAACAAGAATAAATCTTGTGGCATCTTTATGACTACTACATTTATTTCACTGTGACCTTTTGTGTACCAAAGTTCTCTTTTTTAGGCAAAGGGATAAAGCAGTTAGGTCACAGCTTTAAACAAGATATGGAAGGAATACTTGCTAAATTCTTTTATCTCATTGACTCCGGTTGTTACAACCAGAACTTGAGCTTAATGAATTAGATTCAAAACATTAGTATTAAATTTGGATTGCTTGTTTGTTTGCCAAATGGGAGGAAAAGCATCTAATAAAAGTAATATTCTAAAGATAATGTATTAAAAGTAATATTTATAGAGGTTTCATTGGATCAAAGCATGAGTTTTAATATATACAACAACCCCTCCGAAGAAAAAAGCACCCATGCCTGTCTCTGAAAAGTAGTTGGTCACAATCTTGAATAAACATATCCAGACAATAACACCCAGATGCCTTCATTAGCACAGCTAAGCGTCTATGTTATTTCTCAGGAGCTTGTGGAAATTATAGTTAGAAACCTCAGAAGCCCTAAATGTAGGCTTCTACTGCTCTATAGCACAGACAATAATGGTTTTAGCATTTCTAGTTACAGCAAGAGCAAAGCCTTGTACCACTTTTAACGACCAACAACAAGGTTACTAAATGGAATCTTGGAAGTTTGCTTTCTTTTCTGTTCTTGCTGCAAGGCTAATAGAACAGTTTCCTCTTTGGAACTACCCATACAGACATTTAGGGGGAGGACTTTCTGAATTACAACAGTTTCACCTGCCAGACAGTCTGATAGTTTTGCTCCAAAAAAAACTATTATTCACAAATTATCCATGCAACACAGAAGCCAGTACTCTCCTCACCCCTAGTTGTGTGATTTAGGGACACACACACAGACACACACACAGACACACACAGACACACACACACACACACACACACGTAAGATGAGAACCACCCATCTAATGTTTTGAATTCTGAAATAAAACAATAATCATTCTCATTTGGGGAATTTATGTAGTTTGAAAACTCCACAATTTTGTGGGCAAAACAAATGTAGAAAATGCAGGCACTTGTATGAACTATCAGCAATGTTTCCATAAAAACATCACACTTTCTACTGGAAGAATTCCACTGAAAGCCCCAGGAAATTCCTCCCCAGCCAGCAGGAAGAATGCTGTAATTCCTCATCGTTGCTAAAGAAGATGAGACAAGTGAGGATTTAATTTCCTAGTTCACATATAGAGTACATGATTATAGGTGCGGGGATCAAGTAAAATGAGATACATAAGATGACAACTGCATTAAGAGAGCATGAATGTTCAATGTTCACTGAAACTCTCTTTGAAAGATCATTACCAATGTCAAAAATGCCATTGTCATTTTCTGCATCCCATTTCACTCTGTCCCACAACCACAACTATGGATACTTCATGTATAAATCTGTGGTATTAATATAATACTATGTCAGGAAAGCGGATTGTTATCTACCACAGCTCACATTAATATAAGCACAAAGAGGTACAACTGAATTGAAGGTATAATCTTTCCTGTTTACTTATACTGTACAATTTTATTCCCCCCTCCTTTCCTGAATGCACTATATTAAATGCTAAGAAATAAGCTCTTTTTGATCTTTTTTCTTTACTCTTAGAAAATCCGCACACACTGAAAGTAATACAGAAGGATAAATAAAAATCCCCACAAAAGAAAATGATGGTTTAGGGTTGCAAACTCCTTAGTCTACAACAAGGTCCCTCAAGAAATGCTCAGCAAGAACAATATATCTTACTGCAAGTCTGGTGGATGATGAGTGAAACTGGGAAAACTAAATTTCAGGATTGATTTTTCCACCCCTGTACCAAAATGTATTGTTCCAACATTATATCAAAATTCTCATATTACTGTGAGGGTGACTATTGGGATTTCCTGCCTCATATGAATCAGTATGAACAGTGTAGATATTTTAGTAGAAGTATTACAGTCAGTATCTTATTCCAGAAGAGGGACCTGACCCCACCCCTTGTGACTACGTCTATTAAAGGGTAACTTCTTCAGGCTAAAGGATAATCTGAACAAACACTTATTCCTGCGCAGACATCAGCAGGGACGTGCATTCTGCCATTTCACCTATTCCCACAACTATATGCCGGAACTACACTTCAGTCTAGCACTTAGCAAAGGTGCCAAATTCAATTCAGAATCAAAAGCAGGAGAGCACAAAGTAGGAACATGCTGGCACAGGGAAAATGGCATATCAAGCTATCCAGATAACAGATCATCCATCTTGGCTTCCTGTTTATTGTTGCTGTTTCTCACAGGAAAGGAAACAGCAGAAATTTGATAAATGGATTGTAACAGTAGCATGGTTTTCAGAGTCTTTCCTACAAACAGCTCCTTACAACTAAGGGTTACAACGCTTCTTGTTCTCATGTATCAGTGACTCACAGCAACTACCTTCCTGCTAGACTAACTAGATGGCCCAGTTTATTCAGATTGTCCCAGATGGTTTTATCTAAATGGCACATTTGTCCTTGTTTCATTAAAAAAAAAAACACACAAAAACTAGGACATACTGTCATTGTCTCTATTCCCGCTGCACTGATTATACCTTTTATACAGTAAAATATATCCGTATATATTTATATGGGTATATAAATATAGTATATCCAGCAGCCATTTTCCTAAATGCACCTTCTGCCTCTCAGCTTGAAGTGTAAGTTTGAGCCATGCAAATAGTCATACTGCAAGAAGTATATAGCAAGATCTACAAGGTATAATTGATATGCTGGTGAAGCATGAAGATGTGAGCAGGGTCTTTGGAGAGGTGAAGGCCACCACATGTGTGCTGGATCCTTGCCCTTCCTGGCTTTTAACAGCAGCAAGAGGGAGACTGGCTTGAGTGGGTTAAGGGAGTGCTGAATGGCTCCTTGGAGCAAGGCAGGTTACCAGCATGCCTAAAGGAGGCAGTAGCAAGGCCTTTCTTTATAAAGCCCTCCTTGATCCCACTGTATTAGATAATTATCAGCCAGTCTCCAATATTCCATTTTTGGCAAAGATTAGGGGTATCTGTTGGTGTCTCAGCACCATAGGTTCCTGGATGAAGGAGATTATCTAGATCAATTTCAGCCTGGCTTCAGGCCTGATTACAGAACAGAGATGTCATTGGTCACTTGGGTGGATGACCTATGCTAGGAACTGGACAAAGGGAATGTATCGGTTCTTCTGGACCTCTCATTAGTTTTCGATGCCATCAACTATGGTAACCTTTGGGGGGGGGGGCTTTCTGGAATACGTATTGGAGGCAATGTTTTACAGTGGTTTTGATTAGAGATGCACAGGTGGACATAACGAGGGTCCAGCTCCCTGGGGCCGAACCGTCCACTCACCTTCCGCTGTTGCTGTGAGCTCCATGATCCTTTCCTATCACTCTGGAGCTCACAGTCTGCAAGCCACTCCTGGCAGGAGACGGGAGGACGAGCCTTGCTGCAAGGTCGAAGAGTGGCTCGCAGACCGCAAGCTCTGGATATACGAATACTCCCATCTCTAGTTCTGATCCTTCCTGTATGACCAAACTCAGAAGGAGGTGCTGGGGGAATCCAGTTTGACATCCAGGAAATTGGTTATTCAACATCTACATGAAACAGCTGGAAGAGGTTGTCCAGAGCAGTGGTCCCCAACCTTTTTGACACTGCGGACCAGTTGGGGGGGGACGGGGTCTGTGCACGGTGGGGCGGGGCACCCCCGTGCTTGCGCACATGCGCGAAGGGGTGGCACTAGCTCGCGCGAGAATGCACACACTCATGCGCATGCACAAAAGGGGGCACTTGCGCGCATGCATGAAGGGGTGCTCAGACGGCACACACACACACTCGTGCGCATGTGCGAAGGGGCGGGGGTGCTCACGGGGCACACACACGCGCGAAGGGGCTGTTGGGGGCGTGCAGGGGGGAGTGCGTGCGGGGGGGGCGGAAGATCTGTGTCCGCGGCCCAGTCCAGCCAAGGCCACGGACCGGCACCCCTATAGTGATGACACCCAACTCTCTCTCCTTCTCATCTAATTTCAAGGAAGCTGCTGTGTGCTTAAACTAGAGTCTGTTGTCAGAATGGATGAGGACTAACAAACTAAGACTGAATTCAGACAAGACAGAGGTGCTCCTGATCAGTCAAAAGGCAAATCAGAGGATACTGGATGGAGTTACACTCTCAGGTTTGCAGCTTGACTGTGCTCTCAGACTCAACCCTGAGCTTGAATGCACAGGTTTCAGTGGTGGCCAGGAGTGCATTTGCACAGTTAAAACTGGTGCACCAACTATGCCCATTCCTTGAGATGTCTAATGTGGCTACAGTGACACATGCCTTGGTTACATCCCATTTAGATTATTGCAATGTGCCCTACATGGGTCTGCCTTAGAAAAGGGTTCAGAAACGTCAGCTGGTTCAAAATGCCGCATCCAGACTGCTGACTGGTGCTGATTACAGGAAGCATGTAATTGCTATTTTACAACAGCTTCACTGGCTGGCAGTCTGTTTCTGGGCCCAATTCAAAGTGTTGGTTATTACCTATAAAACTCTATATGAGACTTCTCAGCTCTTAAGGTCCACTGCGGAGGCTCTTCTATTAGTCCCACCACCTTCTCAAGCTTGTTTGGTGAGGACACGAGAGAAGGCCTTCTCAATGGCTGCTCCCAGGCTTTAGAATGTGCTGCCCTAAGAACCTAGGTTGGCCCCTTCCCTCTTGTTTTCCATCGTCAGGCAAAGACCTTCTTTTTCACACAGGCTTTTAAGCAATAAGTGTCTCAAAAATGCTTTGTTGATTAACTTACAAATTTTAAAATGTTTTTAAAGGTTTTTATTTTTTTTAATCCTGCTTTTAATCTTGATATATGTTTATTTTTTAATATGATATTTATCTGGTATTTTAAGATTGTTGATTATTTTATACTCTTAGTTGTTGTGAGCCACCCTGGGATGCCTATGGGGAGAAAGGATGTAAGTAAGTAAGTAAGTAAGTAAGTAAGTAAGTAAGTAAGTAAGAAAGAAAGAAAGAAAGAAAGAAAGAAAGAAAGAAAGAAAGAAAGAAAGAAAGAAAGAAATGGCTAGCTAGCTTGTGTTATTTTGGTCTGGATATAGGGTTGTATAAAGACAACAGATACAGAGAAAGATACTACAATTTATTGGGGGAGCAAAATCTTTTGGAATTATTAATGTTGTGAGCCTTCATCTAATGTTTAGCATCTACTGTTATAAATATATGCAAATATTACAAAATACTAGTCAGTATCCAGTAACATCAGTGTAAGGAAACCAAACCGTATTGCTAAATGAAAATGTCACTACTTAGAGCAGGGTTCAGGGAACTTTTTTACCTTTTACCACCCAAAAAATTTATATACGCCGACATTACCCCCCTTGATTTGAAAGGAAGGAAATCATACTTTATTTGAATTCAAAATCTTATTCAATCTACACAGGCTGTGTACCGAACTAGCAGGATATATCATCAGTATCAATGGCTGCCAGACTATGTACTGAACTAGCAGGATGCACCAAATTTAATAAAGACGTGCACTATTTTTGCTGGAACACATTGCACACCAGCCATGGGGTGGTATAGGGAGTAGTAAGGTGTCCAACGTGCCTAGCAAGTTGCATTAAATTTTTGCTAGCTCGCAGAGGATTTAATCATCATCAATGGCTGCCAGAGTGGTGCTAGCAATGACGT
Source organism: Intellagama lesueurii (assembly GCA_037013535.1). Taxonomy (NCBI): domain Eukaryota; kingdom Metazoa; phylum Chordata; class Lepidosauria; order Squamata; family Agamidae; genus Intellagama; species Intellagama lesueurii. Next base: position 46,600,865 of record JBAJHW010000003.1, on the reverse strand, counting down.
GCTTGCTAGAGACAGCCAAGGCAGAGTTGGGGGGGGGGGGCTTTTCCTACCACTTTAATCATTCTGTGTGTGGTGTGCAAAAAGGAACAAACCAGGCTAAAGGTCATGTCACCCGCCCTGGTGCCACAGCCCAACATCAAAGGACCAGTGTGCTATTTTTTTTATCATCATCAATGAAAAACTCAGCAGTGGCCAGAGGATTGGAAAAGATCAGTCTACATCCCAATCCCAAAGAAGGGCAGTGCCAAAGAATAATCCAACTACCATACAATTGCACTCATTTCACACGCTAGCAAGGTTATGCTCAAAATCCTACAAGGTAGGCTTCAGCAGTATGTGGACCGAGAACTCCCAGAAGTACAAGCTGGATTTCAAAGGGGCAGAGGAACTAGAGACCAAATTGCTAACATGCGCTGGATTATAGAGAAAGCCAGAGAGTTCTAGAAAAACATCTACTTCTGCTTCATTGACTACGCAAAAGCCTTTGACTGTGTCGGCCACAGCAAACTATGGCAAGTTCTTAAAGAAATGGGAGTGCCTGATCACCTTATCTATCTCCTGAGAAATCTCTATGTGGGACAGGAAGCAACAGTTAGAACTGGATATGGAACAACTGATTGGTTCAAAATTGGGAAAAGAGTACGACAAGGCTGTATATTATCTCCCTGCTTATTTAACTTATATGCAGAATACATTATGTGAAAGGCTGGACTGGAGGAATCCCAAACCGGAATTAAGATTGCCGGAAGAAATATCAACAACCTCAGACATGCAGATGATACCACTCTGATGGCAGAAAGTGAGGAGGAATTAAAGAACCTCTTAATGAGGGTGAAAGAGGAGAGCGCCAAAAATGGTCTGAAGCTCAACATCAAAAAAACTAAGATCATGGCCACTGATCCCATCACCTCCTGACAAATAGAAGGGGAAGATATGGAGGCAGTGACAGATTTTACTTTCTTGGGCTCCATGATCACTGCAGATGGTGACAGCAGCCACTAAATTAAAAGACACCTGCTTCTTGGGAGGAAAGCGATGACAAACCTAGACAGCATCTTAAAAAGCAGAGACATACCTTGCCGACAAAGGTCCACATAGTCCAAGCTATGGTTTTTCCAGTAGCGATGTATGGAAGTGAGAGCTGGACCATAAAGAAGGCTGACCGCCGAAGAATTGATGTTTTTGAATTGTGGTGCTGGAGGAGACTCTTGAGAGTCCCCTGGACTGCAAGGAGAACAAACCTATCCGTTCTGAAGGAAATCAACCCTGAGTGCTCACTGGAAGGACAGATCCTGAAGCTGAGGCTCCAATACTTTGGCCATCTCATGAGAAGAGAAGACTCCCTGGAAAAGACCCTGATGTTGGGAAAGAGTGAAGGAAAGAGGAGAAGGGGACGTCAGGGGACGAGATGGTTGGACAGTGTCATTGAAGCGACCAACATGAATTTGACCAAACTCTGGGAGGCAGTGGAAGACAGGAGGGCCTGGCATGCTCTGGTCCATGGGGTCACGAAGAGTCGGACACGACTTAACGACTAAACAACAACAACATTTATAAAGCTTATTAAGTACATTGAAATCCTGGACTAGTTTCCTCCAAAGTAAACCACCCTCAGAAAAGCAGCTATATATAGGACTGCAGACTTTTAATACACATTTTATACATATTTTATACACTACATAAAGTGTATACACACATTTCACTTATTTGAAATGTAGTGTTGGAAAAGAGTTTTACAGATAGCATGACTTGTCAGAGAGATAAGTAAAGCAAATTAAGTGTGGACTCTCACTAGAAGCTAAAATAACCAAACAAAGGGTATTGTACTACAGTGGCATCATGAGAAGACAAGCTCACTGGAAAAGGCAGCAATGCAGGAAAAAGTGCAATGCAGTAGGAAAAGAGGAAGAATACACATGAGATGGATTGACTCAATAAAGAAAACCACAGTCTTTGTTTGTAAGACCTTTTGTTTGGTGTTGCAGTCAAAGCAGGACCAGGAGCAGAGAGACAGGGATTCAGATTTGGGGAATAAACTATGATACTCTTGCCTGCTTTGGGGATGAGAAATAGAGAAACGCAATTGCTACACACTTCAGACATCTAGTCCCAGGTGTGTTGGTTGTCTTTTACTAGGTGTTTGCTGTTAGTGAGACTCTTCTAAATATTCTGGTTCTGCCCAGTACAAATTCAGTGTCTAAACAGAATCTTGAAGTACTTGCTCTTCTCAGCAGAAACTGCAGAGCTAAATGCAGTGGAGATTAAATTTGGAAGGTTGCTTTTTTCATGGTTTTATGAAAGAGTCAAGTCTCTTTCTGTCTCTCTCTCTCTCTCTCTCTCACACACACACACACACACACTCCCTCCCTAAATTTTCAACAATCAGTTGCTTCAGTTCAGTATGTCCGTTTCCTCTCATTACATTTAAACAAGTTTGATGAAACCACCCGGTCCCTCTCTCGCACCTTCCTTCCCGCCTTAATTGGAGCCTTCTCTCCTTGCAGTCACGTCCTTTTTTCATGGTTTTATGAAAGTCAGTCTCTCTCTCTCTCTCACATACACCCACCCTCCCTCCCTCCCTCCCTAAATTTTCTACAATCTTACCTTTAAACAAGCTTGATGAATCCACCCGTCCCTCTCTCGCACCTTCCTTCCCGCCTTAATTGGAGCTTTCCACCGCGGAAGTAGTCATTCACAAGCCAGATTGACTGCCCCGGGCTGTTCTACAGCCGTAAACAATAAAGCAGCCTTATCTCCGATCTCTAAAAGAACTGATTTACAAGTGCTGCAACCAAGGAAGGTAGCAGGGATAGGTGGCTGCAGGGGTTGGGGGTTTAGTGCTCTGCTCATTACCCCCAGGATTTTCATTTTTATTCCATTTGGGGTAATTTACCCCTGTTTCCTGACCACTGACTTAGAGGTTATATGGGTGCACATAACATCATGAAACAGGTCACAGAAAAGTAAAAAATAAGATACATGGTCGAAGTGGGAAAAATAACCTGTGTGCAACCATAAGCATGCACATAAGCATAAAACAGGACGATAAGTCAAGTTTAGGAGAAGAGCTTATGATAACATTGTTTTTAGAGGTCTAGGGTTACGGTAACTTGGTTTTATAAACCTATGATAGAGAACACATCACAGAGGTTAAAAGAAACAAAGAACTATTATGGGTGTTGTGGTTTTTTCAGGCTGTTTGTCTGTGTTCTGGAGAACACGGCCAACTAGCCCGAAAAAACCACAACTACCATCGAATCCCAGCCATGAAAGCCTTCAAGAACACAAAGAACTATTATACTTCCAGCATTGAGAACATGTGGATCTTTGGCCAAGCTGTGGCACTATTTGGGCCTTGGCATTTTTCAATGATTCCTAACAACACTAAAATGCACTGAAGAGGAAACATGGCTCTTGTAACTCAGAGGGGCATCCAGAAAGCTGCTAGGAGATTTATTGGAAGAGTGTGACCATTTAATTGAATTTCTCCCTGCTCCCTTTAACAGAAATAAACTTCTCCTTTCTTCTCATTCCTCGTTTTCTTGGTTTGTCAATCAAGGAGAAAACAGCAGCAGCTATTCCCAGAGATCAAAGTTTTAACTGGCAACAAAGACTACCAAGCAGGCTGTTACCATAGAAACATTAGTAACTGAGGACACTGAATAGCATTGGTACCCTTTGTCAGCAGCGTGCGGCTGAGGTTGGCAAGTCAGAAGGAATACTGGGGAAATCTTTGGGCAACAAGTAGCATTTCTAAACACTCTTACTGCAGGCACGGGTAAGGTTGTACAGAGACGCAGCCATTGCCAACAGTGCCATATGGGTATCTAGCAGAAAGACTGGTGGAGAAACTGCACTCTGCGAGCTGCAGGAAACTAAGGAGAACCACTTCCCTTTTGGAAAACAAAGGATTTAACAGATGTCAACAAAAAAACACTGACTCTTTTTTCCTTTTCCAACAAAAACAAAAAAACATTGTCTTTCCTCCTCATTGTAGAAGGAGTAGTTATGTTAGTCTGTGCAAGCATTTTAGGTAAAAACAAAAGAGAAATAAAAAGTTAAAAAAAGACAAAAACAAAAGTTCACATTAAAAATATAAAAATTAATCTTTAGAGTGCCACCATGTTTTTGTCTTTTTTTACTTTTTATTTCTATTTTGCTTTTACAGATTACAATTTCCTCCTTATTGTATCCTTATAATTAGAGATGGGCATTAACCTTGGTTCGGAGGTTCGTGCCAGTTCGTACACATGGCACCACAGGTGCCCACGCATTCCCTTCCTCCACCTCCCCAGCTGGATCCACCACTCACCAGATGGTGCGCACTCCTCTCCCCCTCCTCTTTGGCTGCTCAGCCAGTCCCCGGCAGAAGCACGGGCTTCCCTGCTCCATCTCCTTGCCTGATCGCCCACTCAGATAAGGAAGCAGGACAGGCAAACCTGGCTCCTGCCGGGGACTGGTCAAACAGTCGAAGAGGAGGAAAAGAGGAGTGCATGTTGGCTGGTGAGTGGAGCATTGGCTGGGGAGGTGGCGGAAGGGAACATGCAGCACCTGTAGTGCCGTGCATATGAACTGGCATGAACCTCTGAACAGATGTTCGTGCTCATCTCTACTTATAATAGTTACTTACTGATTTGTTCATAAATGCACTGCTTCATTCCTGCATTAAGGCTCTGGTTCTGAGTTCATCATATTGAGTACAAAGCCTGTGTGCTACTATACTATGTTTTGGCCAAGCCGATGAGAGTGTGTGAGATAAATAACCAGTCTGTCAATGCCTTTCATTTTTAGTGAAATCTAAGGAATCCGAAGAGCCAAATGGGCCCTGCTCTACCTGATCACATACATATACAGTACTTCAACCACTGGCTATGTAGGTAAGAGGCCTTTAATTTTAATGGTTATTTTAAATGTTATAAGACTTGGTCAGCAACTTGATGACTTTAAGAAGAGGGGCCCCAACATAGCCTAATGCTAAGTCCCCTTCCCAGAGCTACTCTCTGAAAAGAACTTTGCATGCCTGCATTGGCCGCTGGATGTTGAATAAATGTTAATGCTCCAGGGAGATTTACTTTAGAAGTTTTCAGTTGCTAATCTCTAGTTTACAATTTCTGCAGTCTGAATCCTATGGATTCTATATTCTATGTATACTATAGATGTCAACAGTTGCTTTAATCAGCATGACAAATAGCTACTAAGGGACTGCTGGAGGTTTTCAGCAAAATACTATAAAATCAGCATGAATTCTTTAAATTGTGATATTTAAAGCAGAACTTGAAATGAAAGATTTTTCTATTATATTCCATAACGAACTATAGAATATATTTTCTGCTGAAGCTAAAGAGACACTTACAATACCATGGTTTGAAATTAATTTCTTCTAACACCACACAAAGTTAATAGTCATATTTGAGTGGCTAGTGACAATGGCATGATCCAGATGATATAGTATCTCCCATTTTTTTGGCCTAAGAAAAAACATCCTCTCTTCCTACCTCTTGATCACCAATCCAGACACATTCAACCAAGGAGAGGGAATTCAGCTTTCATCAGACCTTGTGCTCAACAGCAGATAAAATATATATCTACCATCCTTTATATGACACTATCTTAAAATAATCTTAGAACTACAGAGCTGGAAGGGACCCAATGGATCATCAAATCCAGCCAAGGAGTCACAATGGATAATTGAACTCCCAACCTCTGGCTCCGCAGCCAGATGTCTAAACCACTGAGTAATCCAGCAGTTCCACTGAGCTACAGGCCTTATACAGATTCAAGGCCATATGGATTCAGCATAACATAAACCAATTCAATTATCTGAACAAGATTAACCAATTAATACAACTCATGGAAACTTTCATAAACCTACTGGGAGATCGTTATGGTACAGCAGCATCAAAGGATATCCCCCATAACAGCATTTTGGCAGGGAAGTTACATATTTCTAGCTCTGAAAAAAAATGAAATTCTGAAATGCTAACAATATGTGATTTCTACGTCAACTCCACTAACAAGTGTAACAAAATGACTGAATGTCTCAAAAACGAAAAAGAAAACAGACCTTGTGCTTTTCTTCATAAACAAAATGCTTTGTGGGAACTTCTGAAATACTGAGGAAGTCATCTGCTCACCACCTTTTAAGCAGCAAGCTTACCCGTTCAGTACTGGACTATGCTAAAAAGTGCTCATATGGGACCACTGATACAATCTCTAGTAACACTGCTTTAATCTACAGCTATAATCTACCTAGACTAAGAGCACAGGGCTGATTCTTCCATTAAAGGGAAGGCTAGCTGCTTTTCAAAATTCAAGTTGTGAATTTAGCAGCTACAGACCTCATTAGAGATTCGTTTATTTATTTATTGCATTTTATACTGTCCATCTAGTGGCATACCACTACTCTGGGTGGTTTACAAACATAAGTATAAAACATAAATGCCAAACCCATATACAAAGTTTCATTTTATGGAAAAAAAATTAAAATGACCACATGCTCACTTTAATCTGTTTAAAATCACATTATATATGGGTTTTGCCTTATTTTGCATGTTCCATAATGATTGTGTTTGAAGGAGGAATCTTGTTTCCAAGTCCACAGTTTTAATAGCTTTGAAATGCAATCATAAAAGGAGGCTGGTGAAATAGGAGAGAATTAAATTATTTATGTCTGATTACCCATAACTATCATATATTAACACATATGTGGTGGTTTTCAAGAGCTTTATCCTTCCAGCATAAAAAGCTACATATCACATATATCCTAGGGGCAATGTTGGCCCCAAGGTGTTCCATAATTTATAGGCAGTCCCTAATCCTTTGACTGTTTTGCATCCCCTTCAAAGGGAATCAATCCCCCATCTGAGCATTAATAAACAAAAACTGAGATTCTCATTATAACTCTACTAGGATTTAGATATTTTATTTATATTCAGCTTTTCCCTACAATTCATTAATACTGGGATGAGGTCTGAGCATTCCAGAAGTTCACCAAATGAAAAGTGGCAATGAAATGACACTAGGTGAGCAGAAAATGGGAATATGCTTTCATGATACATTGGAATGGTATATATGAAAACAAACAGGTGCCTTGCTGGCAGGTGTAAACTGTTTCTTGTGGTCGCCGATCAGCCGCTTCTAAGAAGCCCACAAACCACATTGAAGTCATTGATTTAAAATATGAGGGCAATTTTTACACTTATATAATACCAGCAAGGGTCCTCTTTTCTCTATAGTATTCAAAATGTTGCATTCATTGTTTTTTCATGATTTGAAGAAAATATATATCGATGTGCATTTTATGCTGGCAAAGATAGAAGTTTTTTATTATTTGCAGTCAAATAATTTGGAGAAAAATTTTCTATTTATTTAATTTAAAGAGGATTTGAGGAGACTGACTGGACTTTTTGTGAAATTATTATTTCGCTGAGGCAAACACATGCTGGTTTATGTCTTTCAGACATACTAGCTTGCCATTAAGAAATGGATGTAAGAGAACTTATCTCAATAAATCATCTCTTTCATTCTCTCTTGATAGACATTTTAACCTTGAGGGTCAAAGTCCACCAAGCATATATAATTTAACAGAACATACAGAACTGTAAGACAGTAGCATATTACAAATATTATTCCGTTAATCGACATGAAGTTGAAGCAAAATACACCTTAGCAAAGAAAGCTATTGAACTTTTACAAAAAAATCCAACAACTTTTAAATTACTAATTAAGAAACTATTAACAGAAGTTTCTAATTACTGAGTGGGACGTATTAACACTATAGCTGGGTGGATAGCTCAGTGGTTTAGATATCTGGCTGCAGAGTCCAAGGTGGGGAGTTTGATTCCTCACTGTGCCTCCTGTGAGTAGAGCCAGACTGTGTGGCCATGAGCAAGCTGCACAATCCCAGGATGCCCCCAGGGGTAAACCACTTCTAAATATTCTCTATCTGGAAGACCCTGAAAAGAGCTGCCATAAATCAAAAGCACCTTTTTGGCAGCTGCCCCCAGACTATGGAATGCCATCCCAATTGAGATTTGTCTGGCGCCAATGCTGATGACATTTCGGCGCCAGGTCAAAACCTTCCTGTTCCAGAAGGCTTTTAGTTGAAATAATATCAACTGTGGGTCCTGATGGCAATTTTTAGAGTATATATTTTAATTGTATTTTAATTATTTTATCTTTTTTACTGTATTTTAATTGTAGTAAGCCGCCCAGAGACCTTTGGGTAGTGTGGGCGGCATATAAGTTAAATAAATAAATAAATAAAATTGACATAGCATATTATTATTATTAAAAATACCATGCACAGTCGATCAAAATTATAAAAAACATTGAGTGGCATTACATAACAGATACAAGTTTTAACCAAAAACTGAAGTACCATATTTTTCCATTTATAAGACCCCCCCCCCCCTTTTCAAACCCAAAAGTTAAGAAAACGTAGCTTTCAGTATTCAGCCTCTGGTCTCAGAACGCTCAGACATTAGGAGTCCCTGTTGTATCTGAGCCTATAGGCTCCACCTCCAACGAGGTGTGTTCCAATTGGTTTGTTCAGCATCAGCTGACGTCAGTTCTATAAGGCTCCTGATTGGAGGAAGCTAAGTCTCCTGAGTGTAGGAAGCTAAGTCTCCTGATTGAAGGCAGCTAAGCCTCGTGATTGAAGGAAGCCTGTTTACAGAGGCAAGGTACGTGCCATTTTGTTCTCGCCGCGTTCTCAGCTTACTTCCGTGTATAAGACGTTCCTCAATTTTTAGTGTAATGATTTTAGAAAAAAGTAGCATCTTATACATGGAAAAATACGGTATCTGTTAAATATCAATGTAATATATACGCTGTTCCTAATACTGCTGTTTTTTGTAGCTCTGATGGTGTTATTTCTGAAATCTTCAGCTGATTATAAAACTGTGTGAAATTCTGTGGTATTGCTCTCAAAGCCCTGATGGTGATAGGGACCACTGAAATGTGTTTCATCTACAAGAGAGATGTTTTGACTGCCAGATCTCTGTATTTTGTTAAATTTTCCAATTCTTTATTTTCAACTCTGGCATCTCCTGGTATTGCAATGTCAATGATCGAGACACTTCTTCATTCTATTACTACTATGTCTAGTGTGTTATGTTCAAGGTGTCTATCCGTTTGGATCCGGAAATCCCACAAGATTCGTCATTTTCTGACACCTTCTCTAACTGATGTTCCAATGGGTTTTTGGAGACTGGAAATTTATATTTTTTGCAGAACTGACATGATGGGGCATCATTATCATCATCACCACCACCAATTTGAATTGGATCTAAAGGAGATGGCTGGATCCAAAAAGCACATTTCTGCTCATTAAATAAGAGGGGCCTTCCAGGATGCAGTTTAATCCCAACCTAATTACTTCCCATTTGCATTTGACAGAACCCAAGAGGAAGGGAAGATGGCAACAGACCAACAACTCAGGTCAAATGCCCAGCTACACACCACTGAAGTTTTGTTTTTAACCTGGTTTTTTATCTGACTTGGACTATTTCATATTTCCTGGGTTGGGTTTGGTTTTCTGACATCTATTTGGCTAGAACCACATCTTTTCTTTTTAGACATCTTGCCCCTCGGTGTTCCTCCTTAGTGTTGGCTGGGCGATTTAGCTATTCTTATCATGGAAACTTCTGCAGCTGCTGTTTGAAAAGAATTAGATCTTGCAGGTTTCCTATCCACAGAAGTCAATCATAGTCACTCATTTATGGGGAAGAAAAAAATGAGCAAGAATGAGCTTAAACTCACATTCTCCATCAAAATGTACCAAACAGCTACATGCTGATGACCTGCTATCACTGAAAGAGTTAATTTGTAGTAGGACAAAATTAGCAGTTGATACAGTCTATTGCAGAGCTAAGCTTCTGTGATCCTTTATCTCCCATAAACATAGTCAGGGAAGCTAATGAAGTATTATGGGACCTGCAACCCAAACACATCTGAAGGGGCACCGCTCCCCCCTCCTGGCCTGTCTACTGAAAATATCTGAGAACTGATCACACACCATTGAAGTTATACAGATAAAGTTCACGTTCAACCACACTGTCCCTGTGTCTCACTTCACTGTTTCCCATGCTGCAATTTTCCATTTCTGATGGAAGAAGACAGAACAGGGTACCAGGCATTGCTATTTACCCAGATCCCCATTTTTGTGCTGACTTTGTTTTTAAGCGCTCTGCACAGTGGCTCAGCTCTCTGCCAGCAACTTTAAGACAAATAAATAATAAGAACAGCACAAGACTTTGTAGTATAGATGATTTAAATTTAATTAGCTGGCATTCTCTTGAGTACTGATATTGTAGCATATTGGGTTTACTGTACATGTATTTTTAATTATGTGTTTCTGGTTTTTATTTTAATGTAAGCAACCTGGAATTTTACAGAAGATAAAATACAGGATAAAATAATTTAGGTAAATAAAGATGGCATCTCAGGATACGTCTCCAACAGAATTGTATAAGAACCAGTATTCCCATATTTTTTGTTTCTTGTAGCAGCACAAAATGACTATGAAGCTTAGAGTGCAACTACATAGGGAGTAAAACACTATTTGCTTCTTTTTAAACTAGGTTCCTGTTAGTTTCTGCTGCTGAAAGCACTGTTAACTTTTACATTAATACAATTAATTATCCTGTTGCAAAAGAGCATATCATACTTCCGAACTGGCTCAATTTCCAATTAAAACATAGTCCTGCCCCATAAATAATGCCCTCTTTCCCACATCTTCCCTTGTTTGTTTGTTTGTTTGTTTGTTTAATGGAAGTTAGATAGCAATTATTTGATATGGTGTTAAATTTAACAAGCATAATAGAGAAACAAAAAATTCTTTGGAGGAGAGAATATAACAGACACTCAATCAAGGGGAATTATTCTGCTGTAAGACTGGGCTTCCCTATGCTTAGCTTCATGACATGTTGTTTGCCAGTGAATAGTTCAATTTTAACCATGCCAACTCTGACACAAACCATGGGGTAAAATGCAACATAGTCACACTTTATGTGTTATATCAGCTTCACTCTGATTAAGAATGTACCGTATTTGCCGGCGTATAAGACTGGGCGTATAAGACGACCCCCCAACATTTCCACTCGAAATATAGAGTTTGTTATATACTCGCTGTATAAGACGAGCAATTCAACTTTCTAACTATAGGTGGCGCCGAGGCTGCTTCTTGGTGCTTTAGGTCTGTCGGCCATTACTGTGTGTAGGGTGTGTGGCAGTTGAGAGAGCTCCGGCTTTCCTAGTGAGCCTGTGTGTGTGTGTCTGCAAGGAGGTAAGCTCCTGTTTTCTCCTTTTAAAAAACTTCTGGGTGGGTTTTGGCTGGGGCGGATATGTTTCTGTGCTGTTTTGTTGGTGGCTTTTTTTCCCTTAATGCCTCAGCAAGGGAGCTGAGTTTACTGTGTGTTGTTGGAAGTTTTAAGTGCCTTCCGTTTCTTCGGCCTGAACGGATTAATTGGTTTTCAATTCATTCCTATGGGAAATGGTGCTTCGACCTACAAACATTGAAAAAGAGGACAAAATGGCTGAAAAGCCTCCAGGCAGCCATGTGGCTGCGGCCATTTTGTCTTCTCCTCCACTCCTCCCCCCTTCCCTCTCCCCTCTCCCAACGATCAGCTGATGGGCGGGCTATTAGGAGGCTTGCTGAGGCTTTCTCTGCACTGGAAATTCAGGGGAAAAAGGTGGAAGCTACCGGTATGTCTATTCCAACTGAAGTGCACCCGACGTACAAGACGACCCCCCCCACTTTGAGGCATGTATTTCAGGGTAAAAAAGTAGTCTTATACGCCGGCAAATATGGTAACTACCCTAGAAAGCCAAATGAGAGTATGATTTGATTCGCAGACTCCATTACATTTGAAATCACAGTCAGTGCTAACACAGGAGCTGTAGATAGATTGAGCTCATTGTTCATACTGGGTGTGATGAAATTCATGTTCCACCACACTGCCCCCCCTTCTTTCCTTTCTGCCTCTGGTCCTACCACTGCCGATCCTTCCTTCCTTCTCTGGTCCCACCTCTGCTCTGATCCTTTTATGGGGCATAAATGCAGGAAATAATAATAACAATGACCCAGCAATATGGTGATAGGATGAACTAGTGCTAATCTGATATATATAAGATTTTAAAAAAAATTAGAGGGTAATCAGGGAGAGGAAATAATGTGGGGGCCTGTTCCCTGGTCTTGAACATTACACCCCAACTGCCCTTCTCACCAAAATGCCACCTACAAACATGCCCCACATCTTTACAAGGACATATCACAAATAACCACATGGGAAAAAAGTTCATTCGAATTGTTCTGGCTTGAAAAAGTAGAAGCCCCCCACCAGCAGAGAGGGGAAAAAGCTGCTTTGGAAGCAAAAAAGGATTGGACCGATTCAAATCAGTCTTTGCATCATGTGATCAGCAAAAAAATACTTCAAATGTACCCCTGTTATTTGTCCATGTGATCACAACCTAAGACAGCAATACCATGTCCAGAACAACAGGTAATGACAAGCCTGCCTTGGGTACTGGCATCAGTAGAAAGAGAAGACACTAATGAAATAAAGACAATACAAATTTTGCATCTAATAGTTCACATATAGCTAAGTACACTGAAGTGAGCAGAGAAAGAGGCTACATTTAGTGGTGAAGAAAGCTGGGAAAATAGCTTACCAAGAACAAGCAGCTCCACTGACTCTTCATTCTTGCCCTCTACATCATCAGGCGTGATAATAAGGCAGTAGTACAGTCCACTGTCTCCCCACATCAGTTTCCCAATGTGAAGATCTGCATCTAAAAGACGATGTAACAGAAAGAATAAAATCAGACCAACAGAGAAAGCAAAGGGCTAAACATAAAATTTTCATACTCACTAGCCACTGCCAGGAGGGGAATTTCCCTTCTCTCAAGTGCTAAATCACTTGCCATGCAAATGAGGCTATGGTCTCATTGGCAATAAGAACCACATTTAAGCATAATTTAAATCAATTTAGATGTTATCCTTTGCATGACACAAGGTTGAAATTGATTTATACGGGCTGCAACTGGCCAACAGGGGCTTTTTAAAATACCTCACTTCTAAAATTAATTCAATTCAATGCGATTTTGTGGATGTGAATGCTGCTGTCATTTTAATTGGTGCCTATGTGGATTTGGGGTGGCAGGGGCACCACCGTTTTTCCTTTCAATTTTTTTAAAAAATATTTCTTAAATTGTTTATTGATGCATCACTTCATCAATACATTTGGCATTACAACCACCTACCCTGTTCTCTCCATTCAGCAAATGAAGGAGCTGGTGGAGCAGCAGAAGACCAGTAGGCACAAAGTAGGCATACCTGGACATGGAGGACAGTCCGGACATAGAGAACACTAGGAGAATCATCCACCAAAGGAGCTGGGAGCCTTCCCCTCCCATTCTCATTTTTTTCATTGTTAATTTGATGGTCCCTTGTCTGATGTTTTTCCCATAGATTCTAGTGACTATTATGACACCAGGTGGCACCTCCTAGACACTCAATTTATCAATGTATCACTTACTTAAAAAAATAATAAAATCAAAACCTTTAAGAACAGCATGCTCTTAAAACAGAAAGGAAATGAGTTGATTTCAGCAGTGTAGACGCCAAAACTGGTTTAAATCACTAGAAATAAATCAATTTCCATTCAGTGCACGTGAACACGGCCTCCAATTTAGATATCACGTGACTTGAACCCGTTTTTTTAAAAAGTGTGAACAGAAATTAATTCAAATTGCCAGTGCGACCACAGCCTGAGACGTGTCCAGTACTTCATCAATTAGATCAAGTTTTGCAAACCTTATGCAAACTTAACTTTACTGGGGCTGGTTACAGAGAACACATTACTCCCCTTTTACAACAGCTCCACTGGCTGCTGGTCAATTTCCGGGCCAAATTCAAACTTCTGGTTTTGATATATAAAGCCTTCAACAATGTACGTCCAAACTATCTGAAAGACTGCATCTCCTTATATAAGACTGACCAAGCTTTAAGATCATCAGGGGAGGACTTCTAGGAGCATCTGATGAGGACATAAGAGACTTTGCCTCCTTTGCTGCTGCTCCCCCTGGAATTCCCTATCATCCAAGACCAGGGCCACACACACCCTTGCTGTCCTTCTACCATGCGGCAAAGACATTTCTCTTCAGGCAGGCATTCTTTCAGCAACCAGCTGCCTCTGAGTTGTTGGGGTTTTTTTTAAACAGGGTAGTTATGTCTTTTCTTTTTCAATTTTTTTTCTAAAACTATTTAAAACTATTTTAAGTACTAATGCATAACATGATGTTTAATTGCTTTTTAATATTGTAATAATATTGTAACAAATGAAATTTTCAATATTGTCTGTCTTAATATTATAAGCCACCTTCGATTCTTTTGGGGAGAAAGGTGGGCTACAAATACTAAAAATGAATGCAAAAATGAATGACACCAATAGGATTCTGGCCTTTATGTTTTGTTGATATTTGTAATTTTAAGTCTTTTGTTGATTTCCCCCCCATCTAAACTAGTGTGAGAAGATGAGGAGTTGTACAGAAATGCCTATAATAAGCACAGTGATCTCTACAGCAAAAATGAAAAACGTCATAGCTAAGAATGATTCCAATAATCAAGTGCCAGGCAGGTAGTTACCATGGACAATGGTGACATCTCTTCCTTTGTAAAATTCTCCTATTGTTACTGAAGAGCCCTGCTTGGAAGCTACTGCTCGAACTGTTCTTCTGTTGTCCAAACAGTCCAAGTAAGGGTCCCATTCCAAGTTCCTCTTGTTCACTGCCTGTATTCCTGCAGAAACCACTCCCAGAGCTTCACCCATGCGATCCTGGCAATAGGATTTGAACCTCCATTGTATCACTGCTGGTTGCGTGGAAGAAGTTGAAAAGTGGCAGCGAAGTACAACAGGCTGAAAGAGCATGGCTACCCGTTTCTTCTCGGGTACCATGACATCCAGTGCTTCAGTTAGAGCTGCAAAACAAAACCAACAGTATTAAAATAATCATGCCATTTGGGTAGGACAAAGAAATTGTGTTGAGAGAATATTGGTAGTAATAAGCTACACAAAAGCCTGAGATCCTGTGGCGCAGCTCCACAAGCACAACAGGGATGACATTAGCAGCAGTGGCAAATTACCACTGATGAAAGACTTCCTTTTACAATTTCAAGGTGCATGATGTTGTTATATTTTGTACAAATCACAGGCACCCCAAAAGCACTGTTAATCAGCAGAGACTTGTCTTTAATTGGGCAGCAATTTGCCACTCATGATGATATTACCCTGTTTCCCCGAAAATAAGACCTAACCTGAAAATAAGCCCTAGTATGATTTTTCAGGATGCTCGTAATATAAGCCCTACCCCCAAAATAAGCCCCAGTTAAGTGAAACCCCGCCCTCCACCACTGTGCAGCAACCAGAAGAAGATGACCTGACTGTATTTGAATAAATGTAGATTGTTGTATATGAAAAAAGTAAAACATCCCCTGAAAATAAGCCCTAGTGCGTTTCTTGGAGCAAAAATTAATATAAGACCCTGTCTTATTTTCAGGGAAACACGGTATTGCTGTTGTGCACGTGGAGCTGGGCAATGTGATCTTAACCAATATTTTTAATGCAGCAATATAGCATCAAGCTGGTTTGAACACCAAGTTGTAGCAAATATGGCATCTGTATGCTTCTCCCTTTTTGTCCCCTTCTCCAGCACAAGCACAATAATATGTATAATGACTTTTGCTTCCATTTTTATTATCTCCATCTTGTCATCTTGGTCTGAACTCCAAAAATTGCAATCAATCTTAACTACAATTTGATTGAAACAAGTGTGCTTGAAATTACTGGTTTACTCCATCTCTACTCTAGCTTGTTTCAACAAATGTTAAGATGAACATTTTCAGGTACAGATATAACTTTAAAATGCAGCTGAACCATGGTATGATAACCATGGTTTATCATAGTATCCTAGTGAGTCAAACAAGTACTGTCTGATAAAAAACCCTCGGTTATGATTCTCCCCAAGGATATACATCTGTAAGTTGTTTGTCAAAAGAAATACAAGCAACTTTAAGCCCTCAGTGCAGAATGCAGAAAGAGGTTTAAGCTCCACCAATCACTTTATCAAAACAGCTGGGTCCCATTGTGACCCTAAAAGACTACTTTTTCCAAGAATAGAAAATACATGTTTACAGGCATTCTGTTATTACATCTATCCTTTACTGTAAAATTTGAGAGCATCAGAAATTGATGCAGTTTTGTGGGTAGTAGACAAACAAAAATGATTGTAAAAATACTGCTGTGTATAAATGCTTCTGTCATCATAAATGATAAAACACAAAGATGGTGGGCAGAGGGTGTGAAGGAGATTAGGAGAAACACAGAGTGTCCAACGTTACTACAGTGGTGCCTAGACTTACGAACTTAATTGGTTCCGGAACTCCGGTCGTAACTCGAAATGGTCGTAAGTCGAAGCACCATTTCCCATAGGAATGCATTGAAATGCAATTAATCTGGAGCAGAGATGTCCAGCGCTCTGCCGTGCCCGGTGACTTTTGATTTCTTTCAGCCTGTGACGCCAGATATTGTGGACAAAGCGCTTGATCGCTGTCGGGCCACCACCTCATCCCTTGACCCTTGCCCGGCCTGGCTAATCAAAGCAGCCAGGCCTATAACAACTGAATGGGCCACAGCAATAATTAATGGGTCTTTCCTTGAGGGCAGGGTACCTCCTGCCCTCAAGGAGACACTCATTAGGCCCATAAGGAAGAAACCTAGTTTGGCGGCGGACGAAATTGGCAATTATAGGCCTGTCGCCAACGTTTCTTTCATCAGCAAAGTGGTGGAGAGGGTGGTGGCCGATCAGCTTCAGGCTCATTTGGATGAAACAAATGCCCTGGATCCATTCCAGTTGGGTTTCAGGCCGCGCCATGGTACAGAAACGGCATTGGTCGCCCTGTATGATGACCTAATGAGGGAGGCTGACAGGGGTAAAACATCTCTGTTGGTCCTCCTCGATATCTCAGCGGCCTTTGATACCGTCGACCACGGTATCCTCCTGGGGAGGCTCTCCGAGTTAGGAATTGGTGGCCTGGCGTTTGCCTGGCTCCGATCCTTCCTCGGGGACCGTCCTCAGAGAGTACAGCTTGGGAAGAGGGTATCGGCCCCGTGGAGCCTCAATTGTGGGGTTCCGCAGGGTTCGATCATCTCCCCAATGCTGTTTAATATCTACATGAGGCCGCTGGGCGGGGTCATCAGGGGGTGTGGGGCATCATGCCATCAGTACGCTGATGACACTCAGCTCTACATCTCCTTTTCACCAACTGCAGTGGATGCCGTTCTGTCCCTTCGGCGCTGCTTGGAGTCTGTGCTGCAATGGATGCAGGAAAATGGGCTGAGGCTGAACCCGGACAAGACGGAGGTCCTGAGGGTGGGTGGCCCCACCATCAGCGGTCTGAGAAACTCTCATTTGGGGGGGTGACTCTTACCGCAAAGAGTGAGGTTCGCAGCTTGGGGATCCATCTGGACCCGGCGCTCACCATGGAAACTCAGGTGGCGTCAGTGGTCCGTACCGCCTTTTTTCATCTTTGGCGGATAGCCCAGGTGCGTCCCTATCTTGATGTTGGGGCGCTCACCACCTTGGTACATGCGCTTGTAATCTCGAGATTAGACCACTGTAATGCGCTCTACGTGGGGCTACCTTTGAGGTTGATGCGGAAACTCCAAATGGTGCAGAATGCGGCGGCCAGACTCCTTAGTGGAGTGAGAAAATATCATATCTCCCGCACTCTGGCCGCTTTGCATTGGCTGCCCATTCGGTTCCGCATTGACTTCAAAGTTTTAATGCTTACGTACAAAGCCCTAAACGGTTCAGGGCCTTGATACTTGGCGGAACGCCTACTCCCACCAAAATCTACCCGTATCACTTGATCGAGTCAGGAGGTGAGGCTGAGGAGCCTGACGCCGAGGGAGGTCCGGAAGGAAAAAACAAGAAACCGGGCCTTCTCGGCGGTAGCTCCTCGCCTCTGGAATAATCTCCCTCCGGAGATCCGTGCGGCCCCTTCACTGGGCATCTTTAAAAACCAACTGAAAACTTGGATGTTTAGGCAGGCCTTCCCTTCAGCTATTATTTTATTTATTTTTATTTATTTTTCTCTTTCCATCTTGAATAACTCTACTACTGATGTCTAAATGTGGTTATATTTTATATTGTTATTATATATGTTGGAAGCCGCCCAGAGTAGTCAATTGACTAGATGGGCGGGGTATAAATGCAATCAATCAATCAATCAATCAATCAATCAATCAATCAAAATCTGTTCCGGCCAATGAAAAAAATCACCCAAAAAACCCCACAAAAACCACCGCAAGACCCATCGGAAACGCGATTAATCCATTCCGGCCGAAGGGGGGGAAAAAGAAAGAAAAGCAAACAAACCGTGCAAGACCCTTTGGAAATGCAAAAAGAGCAAAGCAGAAAGCAAACAAACCATGCAAGACCCTTCGGAAATGCAAAAAGAGCAAAGGAAAAAGCAAGCAAACCGTGCAAGACCCTTCGGAAATGCAAAAAAAGCAAAGCAAAAAGCAAACAAACCGTGCAAGACCCTTTGGAAATGCAAAAAAAGCAAAGCAGAAAGCAAACAAACCCTGCAAGACCCTTCGGAAATGCAAAAAAAAGCAAAGCAAACAAACCCTACAAGACCCATCGGAAATGGGGGGAAAACCCCCAAAAAACAAACAAACCCTGCAAGACCCATCGGAAATGGGGGGAAAAAAACAAAAAACAAACAAACCCTGCAAGACCCATCTGAAATGGGGAAAAAAAACCAAAAAACAAACAAACCCTGCAAGACCCATCACAGCATAGAAACATAATCCCACCACCCAGCCCAAAACCACGTTGCAAAACCCCCCCAGAACAGTTTTTAAAAAGTAGAAAGCAGCACCTTACCAGGCAGTCCGAAGCCTCCTCTGATCGCACACTCTCTAACCATTGGGGCGAAAGAGCTACAAAGAAGCAGCCTCTTCGCCGAACAACGGTTAGCAATTTGAATTTCCTGCCTTTTTTCCCTGCCTTTTTCTGGTTGTAACTCGAAGCTCTGGTCGCAAGTAGAAGCAAAATTTTGCAGCCGGAGCTGGTCGTAACTCGAAATGGTCGTATGTCGGGACATTTGTAAGTCGAGGCACCACTGTATTGGGCTGCCAAATGCCTAACCCTAACCCTAACCCTAACCCAACCCTAACCCTAACCCTATCTATCTGTGAACAAAAAGCCACAGATGGATAATCCATGGCAAAAAGGATCAACAAGAGATAACAGTCATGTAGGAGGCCACGGGGACTGAGAGAGAGCAAATTCACCTAGATTATTTCTATGTCCCACTGGTGGTATATATACTACTGCTTTAATACCACTCACTTTAAGGACTAATTTGACAGGCTGCTAATAACTGTAATAAAATTTAATGTAACAACCACCAGAATTACATCAGAGGTGACAATTGCTGGAAAACTATTTACTCATTGACATTTACATCCACCCCCTTAACTGCAGGCATTCCTGAGGTGGTTACCAAACAAATCCTCTGAACACTAAGATAAAATAAGATCTCTATCTAGCCAGGAAAAAGACAGAGCCTAGAATCTTGTTGTATATTTCCACACTAGTAAGATAAGAAACCAGAAGAGGCATTGCCTATCACACATTGAATTACATGGTTGTTGTGTGATGGAAAATACCCATGCCAGTTTCTTGACTTGTGGCAATTCATCACTAAGAGTTATGCTGCTGATGCAAGTGTAATTAATAGAGTTCTGGCCAATGTAAAAAATAACAACAAAAACAAAACAAAACAGAAGTATTATGGCACCTTTAAACTAAACGTGTAAGCTCATTTCAGCGTAAGCTTTCATTGCAACCTTCTTCAGCCACATCAAGTAAAAGTACCAGCAATGTTGTTAAACCAGATTAGAAATAAAGAAGTTGTATTATTTCTTACTAATAATTATAATATGGACTGTAAACAAGCAAAATATTTGCCCAGGTGAAAAGAGTAAGGCCACGGTCACACCAGTGAAATGTTCTCTACTTATGCCCCAATGAGACTGTATCTTAAATTTGTGGTCGCATGATGCACAGCCATTAGTGAATCATTTATCTGGCCAATGTGATAAGTGCAGCTCATTTCCTGCTTGCCTAGAGTCTTCTACTATTTTTGTTCTGGTGCGGTTCAATATATTCAGTTATGGTATGGCATGTGTGTACGATCCCATTGAATTTTTTTCAAACTAAAGCCACCATGGAAGGCAGCCACCACTACTGCCGTCAGGCTGCCTGTTTAAATTTATTTTTTCCCCGCAGTCATAGTCTCAATGCATTGGTAAACTTACGTCAACAGTTTCAACACAAACTCTTAGTGCAATGGAATTGTTAGGGAAGTGGCACAGCCCTAGGTGGGGTACCTGGTCCATTCAGTGCAATGCATTGCTTCCAGACGTGCCAGCGGAACAGAGGAAAAGATACCCATCACGACACAGTACCTGACATATCCACGTACCATTTAAAATAAAAGTTACGGGGATGCAGTGACCTATAATCCAAGAGAAAAAATAAATTGGTACCACAATGTAGGCAGTCATAATGATTCAAATTGAAGGGAATGAACCGGTAATCCCAAAACACATCCGAATGCTCATCCAGGTATATATGCCACATGACCATGAAGCACAAGAAAGGGATGGAAAGTATCATTAACAGAGGGGAACATTTCCCTGGTATGATCGCAGCCTAAGATAAAAGGAAAAGAAACAAACTATCCATCCATTAATATTCAATGAAAATAAACATTCTGATAATTCATTTTCTTGCTGGTGAGGATTATATTCCCCTACTTCAAGACTAATTTTCAGTGTAAAAGCGCTGGCTGGAAGACATCCAAAGCTACTTTCACAGTCAATTTAGAAAAAAACAGGTTGGCAATGCAAACAATATTGTTTCACCAGCCATCACATACTTCCACGGTATAGGCAAAAAGCACCTTCATCTGGGCTATGTTTTTCAAAAGCATCCACGGTACTAAAGCATACATGATTTTTTTATAAGCCCTCCCTTTCTAAAACACTTATATATCTAAATAAGGCAATCCAATAAATAATCTCACAGTTCATACCAAGGGTGAGATTTCTCATGGTAAGAAGTGTGAGGAATTGCTCAACGAAACTACAGAGTTAGATTAAGAACAAAGGTAGACAATCTAATTATAACATTAACACACACCGTGTATGTGTTACTGACAAAGTACAGGGGACGTTCAGTACAAAAGCAGAAGTGGGGATTGTTTTTAGCATGAAAAACTGGAAACTCCAATGAAAATTCAGTAGATATCTGATGTTGTGTAACAGAGTGATGAGCCCTTCACAGACTAAGCTTTCAGCCACTGTTGGCTACTGTTTCAAGGCACTGTATTCCTAGTTTGAACATACATAATGGAAGTGTCAAAACACCAGACTTATACAGTTAACAGCTACCATCCAGTGCAGAATATCTTTGCTTGAATCCATCCTGAACCAATGAAAATAGTAATTACATCTAGAAGAAAACATACCACTAGTTTTGGGAGTTTCGGTGGACTGGAGACAAAGAAGTCAGTTTGCATGATGCTAAGGTGAAAGCAGACACAGAATGCACATTATTTTCCATTATGGACACTTTGCCTAGAACTGACACTGTTATTCACTTTGAAGACACACATATCCAACTGAAAAGCCAAAGTTTTATGTTCTCCCCATACTGTCGTGATATGAAGATTTGGTACCAGAATTCACATTTTTGTTAGACAGCATAATAGTGTTGGTGAACTGGGGAGTTATGTGAAAGCTAAGTGAAGATTACATTCCTATCAAGGATTTCTTTTTTCTGGATGGGATGTGGATTCAAAATGTTCTAGAGAGATTTTAAGCAAGAACTACTGGTGACAAGAACAATTTGTACTCTATTCATCTGTCTGTGGCGTCTGTTCTCTTGTAGGCAACCCCCGCCTTTCTTCCCTTATTGATCTATTTCTTTACTTTCCTGTCTGAGCATGATTTGTAAAGAATGCCTGATGTAAGTCTTGCAAGTGTCGGTATCTGAAGAAAATATCTTAGGGCTTTGCTGTAAACAATGAATCATGGGATATGCTCTGTCACCAATGCCCATGGTAATTAGAGCCACATAGGAATATGTACCAGTGAATTGGTTGCTGGTATAAAGCAGCACAAATTTGCCTGTTGCATAGATGTACTGGTGTCCAGGAAACAAGGGTACTACACAGTGTTCTGGACACAGGTTAATGATGGGGAGGAAACAGAATGGAATTGTGAAATTTCTCAGAGATACCTCTTCCATCAGTGCAGATCATGATGTCACTGACTTAACTCAGAAGAGGTGAAACATGAGTCGATAGGAATCAAAGAACATCTATGCTAGATCTGTCATTAAAATGCTGGCATTTTCAGACCTATGTGGCTACTTGCTGCAGGACTGTTAATCTGAATATGCAACCTGCATATACTGCTGCATATTCCTGGAATATCTGAGGATAAGGAAAACCTAAGAAAACTAACCAGCCAGCTGTGGGATAACATTCTCAATAGCCTGCTGGCCTTTTTGTTCGTCTGGGAGTCTATAAAGCTTCTACATTAATAGAATTAAGAGAGCATCAAAAGACTATCGTTTGTTATGTCCCACATCTACAAATATTTCTCATCACATACACTTCTGCTATTGTGTCTGATATATTCAAAACTACTGCTTGTGGATTCGGGGAAAGCAGTTAGGAATTATTTAATCTAGAAGAGACCCTTAGACTGTCAGCATAAATGTATTATTGCACCCCTATAAGGAGTTTCTTTAGCAGATCTCATAGTTCCTTGTAACATTTTTAGTGGAATAACATGAATATGGTCAATACAATAGTTCAGAGTTGGAAAACTGACTCTCAAACTCCACATACATAATCTTGAAGATGGTTTTGATGACCACAGCACCTCTTCTGTCAGCATGACTATAATGCAGGTCTGGTTTTCAGACTGTTGATGGCATTATATTCTGTTAAATCTATGATTATAAAACATGTCAGACTTAATGTGTAGCCTGCATAATTAACTTGTAAACCACCCAGAGTGTGCTTTAAGTGCTATGGGGCAGCATATAAGCACCACATTTTGCTTTTTTTGCTTTAACCATCTCAGCCTACACCTGCTAAAGGAAACATCCTGTACAAGAGTCCAGTGTTGTACTGCTATTGTCAGGAGGAGCCACTTTATCTTTATCTTTATTAGATTTTTACCCCGCCCCCCTAGACAAAGTCTACTCGGGGCGGCTTACATACATAATAAAAACATCATAAGACATAAAAGATTTAAAACATCATAATTTTAACACTTATATTAAATTAAATCAGTACCAAGATGAAAGAATAAAGATCAGTTATTGACTGGAGGGAAGGCCTGCCTGAAAAACCAAGTTTTCAAATGAGTTTTAAAAACGCCCAGCGAGGGTGCCAGACGAATTTCAGTTGGGAGGCTGTTCCATAGCCGAGGGGCCACTGCCGAGAAGGCCCGGTTTCTTGTTCTTTCTTTCCGGGCCTCTCTCGGCGTTAGGCCCCTCAGCCATCCCTGCTGGCTATTCCGGGTGATTCAGGTAGATCTAGGTGGGAGAAGACGATCTGCCAAGTGTCGAGGTCCCAAACCGTTTAGGGCTTTATACGTCATCATTAACACTTTGAAGTCAATGCGGAAACAAATGGGCAGCCAATGCAAGGCAGCCAGAGTGGGAGAGATATGCTGAAATTTCCTCACCCCACTAAGAAGCCTGGCTGCGGCATTCTGCACTATTTGAAGTTTCCGCATCAATCTCAAAGGCAGCCCCACGTAGAGCGCATTACAATGGTCTAATCTTGAGATTACGAGCTCATGGACAAGAGTAGTGAGGGCCTCCCCATCAAGATATGGTCGCAGCTGGGCAATCCGCCATAGATGGAAATAGGCGGAACGGGCCACGGACGCCACCTGGGTTTCCATGGTAAGCGCCGGGTCCAGATGTATCCCCAAGCTGCGAACCTCACTCTTTGCGGTAAGGGTCGTCCCCCCCAAAAGAAAGGGAGTTGCCCAAACCGCCGATGGAGGGACCTCCCACCCTCAAGACCTCCGTCTTGTCCGGGTTCAGCCTCAACCCATTCAACTGCATCCATTGCAGTACAGCCTCCAGGCAGCGCTGAAGGGACAGAACGGCATCCACTTAAGAATTTAGTTTGAGAATTGCTGAAAGGATCATTGCCACCCGTTGCAGAGTGTGGAACAGAGTGTGGAACACTAATTTAAAATTTACTCCTGAAGGAAATGCATTACAGGAAACTTATAACACATTACTTCCACATTCTGGCATGCTGGCACTCCATCAGATTGTGTGGTCCAAGCAGGCCTTGGGGCAGTCCACTCTGTACTTCAAACTTTATCCTACTGCCAATCTGACAGCTGAAAAAGAGATGACTGCATGGTACCATTGAGTATGAGGTTTACTGTGAGCTATTGGAAGAAGGGCCCCTCTCTCTCCTTTTCTTCCCTATTTACTCCCCAAACAGTGCCAAGTCTCAAGGCAGGGACTGCACCCATGAACTTGCAAAAGGTACAAAATGGGAGAGTGGTGGAGAAGAGGGGGTGCTGGAACGGTGGAGAGCAGCAGCAGCAAAATATAATAATAATTAATAAACCAATTAGATGCAGTAGCTAAAGGACTGAGGGTGAGATCAGACAGGCATTTGTCCCGCAGTTTGGTCCGGCTTGGAAATGGGCTTGCCACTTGCCTTAAAAGAGGCAGGGAGAGGAAGTTTTGCATTTCTTTTTAATTGTTGCTAGCGCATCAGCAATGCTTTGAAAGGGCTCTTTTTTTAAAAAAAAAAAGTGCTTTATTTATTTTATTTATTATTGGATTTATATCCCGCCCTTCTAGACAGGAGTCTACTCAGGGCGGCAAACAAATAAAAAGAACAATTAAAATCTACAATAATAATATGATCAAGATGGGAGAAAACAACAAAAGCCAAGAAAGTACAATCAAGAATTGGCAGGAGGGAAGGCCTGCCTAAAGAGCCAAGTTTTTAATTGACTCTTAAAAACACCCAGCGAGAGTGCCAGGCAGATCTCTGGTGGCAAGCTGTTCCAAAGTCGAGGGGCCACCGCCGAGAAGGCCCGATTTCTTGTTCTTTCTTTTCGGGCCTCTCTCGGCATCAGGCCCCTCAGCCGTCTTTCCTGGCTCTGGCGAGTGACTCGAGTAGATCTAGGTGGGAGAAGGCGTTCTTTCAAAGCATTGCTGAAGTACTGTGTCAGTTATAATGATAATCATGTGCTGTCAAGTCAGTTCTGACTAATGGCAACTCTTTCCAGGGTTTTCCAAGTAAAGAGTACTCAGAAGTGGTTTACCATTCCCTTCTTCTGGGGGCACCCTAGGACTATGTAGCTTGTCTAAGGCCACACAGGCTGGCTCTACTTGCAGGAACACAGTGGAATCAAACTCCCAACCTCTAGCTCCACAGCCACTTAAACTACTGCGCTATCCAACCAGCTACTGTGTCAGCTGGCAACAATTGAAAAAAACAAAAAAACTTCCTGTCCCTTCACAGGCAAGCAGTAAGGAAGCTTTCCATTCCTCAAGATCCTTAAGTAGCTTCAGCAAAGCGTGGAGGAGGAGACAGGAGAGGGAGTTACTTTATTTATTTATTTTTCCTTTAAAGGGAAAGAAAATCAGTTCAGACTGTGTTAACGAGGATGCTTGAAGTACAATGTCATCAATCCTTGTGTGTGTATATGTGCAGATCGCCCCAGATGACATACCACAACTCAAAGTGACCCTATTTAGCATGCTCTATGCCAGGGGTCTCCAAACTTTTCACACGGAGGGCCACATAATATATTTTTGATATTTTTCAGCACCAAAGGAATGCATGCGTACGCATGCATGTGCACCCTCCCGCCCGCAAACACGCACGCACCTGCCCAGAGCACACCCACCCGCCCGCATGCACTCCTGCCCACTCGCACTCCCACCTGCATGCACACATGCACACCCGCCTGCCCACTCGCACACCCGCCTGCCCACCCGCACACATGCACTCCCACCGCCACGCACACACAGACACACACCCACACACACTCCTGCTCACTCACATGCACGGGCCAGATGTGGCCCGCAGGCCATACTTTGGAGACCCCTGATCTAGGCTGATCCAATCTAGATCAACTGTCTAGTTGTACACTCAGTTATTTATTTAATATTTCAGGCAGGCTTTTCCTTAGTGACTGTTTGTCTGAGAGGGGTTTTTGAAAGGATTGTTGTGCCCCATTGCTTTTAAATATATTTTTAGTGGTTATTTTAATGACCATTTTCAACATACAATACTGTCTACTTTATAGCCCTGCAGGGCGGGGCTCCGCCTCTCTCACATGCAACTTCACCTCTGCATGCATACACGACTCCACCCCCCCCTGCTCGCAGGGTTCTGTTGTGACTGGAACCAAAGGGGTTGAACACAATCAATGCATGGAAGAGGTAGAAAGCTGCGCGGAGGGAGGCGGAGTCGCATGTGGGGCTTAGAGGGAACCTTGACCATTTTAAATATAATATTCAGGGCTTTAAAAAATCCACTTGTCCACTCATCTGTGACGAGTGAAAAAAACGCTGCTTGACGAGCCATAGCTCCCTCCTTGCCTCCTTACCCTCAGTCCGTCTCTCTCTCTCTCTCTCTCTCATCCCGCAGTCCTCCCCTCCCCCTTCCCATTGCAAAAGGAAAAACAGCCCTCTTCTTGCGAGAAGAGAGTTCGAGCGGCACATAGATATATAGCTCTGCAGGAGAATGTAGAGTAGTCCCATGCTGGAGAATATGGAGATTCCCTGCTCCCAATTTCAACCGAACGACCTGGCTCCTTAAGAGGCCGGGCACTTTTGCTTTCAGTTTTATTTTTGCTGGAGACATTCAAAAGAAAGGCATTCAAAATACAAGCTTCATGACCCCACAGGCACGCAGGTAATAAAGCAACCCAAGTCTGAGGGTATATTTATTTTGGGTTTGTACGCATTGTTATGTAGAAAGTGCCTAGTTTAAATTTAAATTTAAGTTTAAACATAAATTGCAAGGCTATAGTCCGGTCATGCTGACTGGTGAAATTTTGGTCTTCCGGTTCTGGTTGGGTGAGACAACATCGTTTGTTTGTGTTGCGTCCTCCGGCCTAATCTTTTAAAGTTTTCTTTAAACAATTATCCTGTCCAAGACAGCCTAGTAATTATTAGTATTCTTGCTGTGCTTGACGCCGAACAAAGAAACAGAAACAGAACAAAACAAACAACTTGCAAGCTAGACTTTGCAGTTTGTTGTGCATACCTTTGGTGATAGGACAAGTATAATCAAGCAAAATATAACTGCTGCTTTGGGGAGCTGACATCAACAACATCTGGGGACCCAAAGCTGGAGCCACTGGGTTAAAATGACCTCATCAAATATGTTGGTAACATTATCTAAGTTCTCTGTTTAAAGAGTTTGTGTATACTCCTGTTACTCTAAGGACAGGTCATCGCTGAGGCCAAGAGGCTTGGAAGAGAAGGTTCGCCTGAGGCAGGGAATAAAAGCTGTGTTTGTTTGATGGCAATCCCTATGTTCCCACTTCCTCTACACTGCTCGACAAGTGATAAGTCTGATATCAGCACACTGTTCCACTGGGTAAAACATATCCTAGATGAGACGAAGTTAATTAAATCATTCCTCTTCGAATCTCATGAGCTACTAACTACATTAACCAACTTAATTGCAATAAGCAATTTACCCTGAAACAGTAATACGCAAACTGACCAAGGCACCCCCACTTCCACTGGATGATTTGTCCAAAGGGGAAAAAAACTCTAAAAAGAAGGCTAAAAACAGGGCACAGGTAGGGAGTCCGCATGGGTGTACAAAAAGACTAAAAATATTAAGCGAACAAGCAAGACAAGAAAGTCATCTGACAAGATGGATTTCCATAATCTATTTAAACTTATTGAGAGGAAACCAAAGAAAGAAAGAAAATCTTCTAGATCCAAAAGGAACTCTGAAAAGTTAGATACTGGCCAGGCCCTAACAAATTTAGACCAAATAGCTATTACTCCCCCCATACAGGACATTGAGGATAAAATAGATATAGTGGGAAATGATCCATGGACTGACGTGATAAATAGTAACCCTAAGAAGAAGAATCAACTAACACCCCAGTTGATGCAGCCTGAGAATAGAACTAGATGGAAGTTAAGATTAATGGCTAACACTCTAGCATCCTGTGGATACCCAAAACGAAAAGGGATACTTACCCAGAATGAATGCAAATGGAATTTGATCAGCACTCTAGAACCTATAATCCCTGAATTAACTTCCATGTCCCAAATTCTAAATGTGGACTACTTATTCTACAATTATACCCAAGCACGTGCGATAGTAACATTCAAAGATAGCATAATAACCAATAGGATTTATAGCAGAAGAAAGGAATTAGCTGCGAGGGGTATAACTGCTGTACGATATTTTAAAAACAAAGCACATCCCCTACCACTCTTGTGTGGGTACACTAGAGAAATGGAAAGAGAGACCCTAGCTTATGTCCAGGAGAAACATACAGAGGAAGACCTTATTCAAATTTTAGAAGATCACCCAACTGATTGGCAAAATGATTACAAAAAATTTATAAAAAAAACTATAAGGATGATAGACATGCAACAGAAAAGATCAACCCAGGCCTTGCTTGGCCAGAAGAGGAGGTAGAGACTCATCTTATCTCGTCCTTTAGTAAATTGCCAACTGATGTGCGGGCGTCCTTAGTGAATTGCCTGGACTCCCTGGTTGCAACTTTGAGGGATCTAGAACAGCCCCCAAATTCCAGTGATGACCTAGCAACCCATCAACTGCCCACACTAGGATGCCCAGTGGAGACACAGGTTAAGGACAGAATTAAAATCCCCCTGGAGCCCAAGGTAATAATAAATAAAAGGGTTCCCAGTTCTAACTTGACAGTGCCTGCAGACCATCCCGATCTATGTTTGATAACCAAGGCACCCCTAGATAACGCCCAGAGTAACCCTCCTGATATTATTGAAATAAATTCAGTGGCGAGTTCAATGCCTGACTTAGAATCATCCATGGATTATCCTGCTTCAAATTGACAATTTGCAATTCAAAGCGAGCACCACCTAAAATGCATTTCATGGAATGTGTCTATCTGGTTGAACAAAACTCAAAATCCATCATTTCTGTCATTTATGAAAAGTTTTGATATTATCTTTATTCAGGAGACATGGTTATTATCTGAGTTGTTATTAAATGGATTTACTTCATACACTCTCGCCGCAACTCCTGCAGTAGCTAGAGGCTTGTCTGATATCCACCTCAGTGGTCTGTGCTGTTTTACTACTACCATCTTTAAGATCTATTGCAATGGCCGTTCTCCTGACCTTCAAGGATTGGGAAATTTCGGTTGTGAATGTTTATATTCCACCTAATTCATCTCCTTTCTATTATGAGCATCGCTGGTCTGATTTAGAAATGTACATATATGATCTTGAGACAAAATTTCATGGAGTGCAAACAATATTGCTTGGAGATTTTAATGCACGTCTGGGCAATGGCCATTTTAGATCTGCCTATGCCGAGCATATTGGTGACTTTTATTATTTATTTATTTATTTATTTATTTATTTATTTCATTTATACCCCGCCTATCTGGTCTTGCGACCACTCTAGGCGGCTAATCAGTCAAGAAATACAAAAGATCCCCTTCTGAATAAGACTGGAAAAAGTTTTTGGCAGCTGATTGATAAGCTAAATTTGGTAATATTAAATGGTAATTTCCAAGGTGATGAATTGGGGGAGTTCACATATTTCAGTAAAAATTGAGCTAGTTTGATTGATTATTTAGCTATTACCCCCCCCTCTTACTAGATAAAATTTTATACTTTACAGTGGGTACACAGCCAGAAAGTGACCATCAGCCTCTTATATTCTACATGCACACCCCTAAAGCTTCATTAAATAATGGGGAGGATAGTTCTTTCCCAATAGATCAAGTGTTGGTGACAGCAGATATTACACTGAAGTGGTCTCCCACACTCCAGCAAGAAATACAACAAATTTTGTATAGTGCTCCTATGCTCGAACTGAAAGGGGAAACTGAGGCAGCTCCAAACATCAACACTGCCCTGGCAGGATATGGTAAACTAATAGATACTTTCAAACCCTTCTTGACCAAGAGGGTAAGACTATCACGCAGAAGTAGACCAACTAATATCAGTTGGTTTGATAGAGAGTGCGAAACTATGAAGCACCAATTAAGAAGAGTTCTTAAATTGCATAAACAAAATCAGTCTAAAAGTTTACCCAGATCTTTTTTTGATCTCCGCAATAATTATAAACAGCTTCTCAAAAAGAAAAAACAAGCCTCAATAAAAGAATCTTATCGGGAACTTGCCCTGGCTTTGTCCCAGAAAGATACGGCAAAATTTTGGCGACTGCTCGCATCAGCAGAGGGGAGGTTTCGCCATGATCTGGATTCTTATGTACCCACTGAATGTTGGGAAGAGTATTACTTCAAATTATTCAATGATCCACCCTCTACTTGCGAAATATCTCTACCTCTAATATCATCTCCCAGTGATCTAACAATGTGGCCTCCAGTCACAATTAAGGAAATAAAATCATTGATTTCAACAATCAAGAGCAATAAAGCTCCCGAGGAAAATTTCATCCCCCTGGATATACTTAAATCTTTTCAGGACTGGTGGGCCCCGACCCTAGCTACCTTATTTACTTATATAGATATGGTGGGTGGCACCCCCAGAGAATGGTCATCTTCACTTGTGCCCATCTATAAGAAAGGCGAGCGAAAGGACCCAGCCAATTACAGACCTATAAGTTTGCTTGATGTAATAGGCAAACTTTACTCAAGACATCTCCTTTTAAAATTGGAAGATTGGGTGATAGAATATAATCTTTTAGCTCCTGAACAGATTGGTTTTAGGGAGGGGCATTCAACATTGGACCATATTTTTCTGCTTAACCATCTAATTAACAAATATGCTATTGCATCCTCAGGACAATTATATGTGGCATTTATTGACCTCAAAGCTGCTTTCGATTCCATCCCAAGAGGTCGTTTGTGGGGAAAACTTATAAATCTTAAAATAGATCCTAGATTGCTACAAAGAATCAAAGACCTCCATACTAATACTTCCCTAAAGGTCAGAGCCGGCATTTCTGGTCAACTATCTAACATAGTTAAAACATCTAAAGGTGTCCGTCAGGGCTGTATCCTAGCTCCATTGCTTTTCAATTTGTACATCAATGATATGGTAGCCAGGTTAACTGGACTGCAATTTTTCCCTGTAAGAGTAGGTGGAAAGTTTATTTCAATATTACTCTATGCAGACGATACCTTGCTAATATCCCACACACAAATAGGTCTTAGAAGATTATTAAAACAATTTAGTAATTATTGCAAGGAGAACTCTCTTAATGTTAATTATGAGAAAACCAAAATTATGGTTTTCAATAGAAGACCTCAGGCACATAAATGGACAATGGATGGGAGAATATTGGAACAGGTAACTCACTTTAAATATTTAGGCAAGATGTTTTATCAGTCAGGTTCCTGGGCATTTCAGATTGATTTTACAAAGTAGAAATTTGAAAAAGCCATGTTTGGTATACTTAGATTCTGTAGAACTAGAGGAGGACATTTGATCCCTCCCACTCGTGAAATTTATAAAACCAAGTTACCCCCCCCCCCAGATTCTGTATGGTGCTGAAATATGGGGAATTGGAAACTTATACCCATTAGAAGGGACGTGGTGGCGCTGTGGGTTAAACCGCAGAAGCCTCTGTGCTGCAGGGTCAGAAGACCAGCAGTCGTAAGATCGAATCCACGCGACGGAGTGAGCTCCCGTCGCTTGTCCAAGCTCCTGCCAATTTAGCAGTTCGAAAGCATGCAAATGCAAGTAGATAAATAGGTACCACCTCAGTGGGAAGGTAACGGCGTTCCGTGTCTAGTCGCGCTGGTCACGTGACCACGGAAACTGTCTTCGGACAAAACGCTAGCTCTATGGCTTGGAAACGGGGATGAGCACCGTGCCCTAGAGTAGGACACGACTGGACTAAATGTCAAGGGGAACCTTTACCTTACCCATTAGAAGTAACCCAAAATAGATTTGCCCGACCATTGTTGGCAGTACCTCCCTCAACTCCCTCAGCGCTAGTTAGACTAGAATTGACAATAATGTCAATAATGACACTAGGCAACAAATCACTAATTAACTATTGGCTGAAAATTTTGTTTACCACTCAGTCAGAATATTTAACATCATCATATGGGGAAATGAATTCTGGAACGTGGAAATCCTCCGTACTGCAACTAGTAGCCAAACTTGGATTTTCAGAAGAGTATGTAAGGCACTTGGTTTGTCTGCAGCAAAAAGCTCATTAAAGCAGAGATTATTTGATCTCTGTTACCAAAAAGATATAGGTTTGCTAGGCACTCTAAAAACAGCCCCGTTTTATAAGATTATTTCATCTCCGCCTTTAAATCTTCCTTCTTATTTTGCCGATGTAGTGAGCTTCGACCATAGAAAAGCCTTCACTCAGGCACGTCTTGATATGTTGCCGCTTGCTAGCTTAAAAGGGCATTACACACAAATTCCATACTATGAGAGAGTTTGTTCTTGCGACCAAAAATCAGTTGAGGACTTAGTACATGTTGTGTTTTACTGTCCCCTATTCGCGACCCACCGTGAAAGGCTCCTGAAGCCTATTGGAAAAATATCCTGGAAGACCTGTCCAGGAAAAGCTCAGGATCCTACTCTCAGATAGAGATAAATTTATTACATTTCGAATGGCAAGGTTTATATCTATACTTATGAAAATGAAACTTGTAGCCCCCACTACTACTAATCAAGCGGTTATTTAGGTTCATGTACCCTTGGGGTGGCGCTGCGGGTTAAACCGCAGAAGCCTCTGTGCTGTAAGGTCTATAGATCTGCAGCTGTAAGATCGAATCCACGCGACGGAGTGAGCGCCCGTCGCTTGTCCCAGCTCCCGCCAACCTAGCGGTTCAAAAGCATGCAAATGCGAGTAGATAAATAGGGACCACCTCGGTGGGAAGGTAACAGCGTTCCGTGTCTAAGTCGCACTGGCCATGTGACCACGGAAGATTGTCTTCGGACAAACGCTGGCTCTATGGCTTGGAAACGGGGATGAGCACCGCCCCCTAGAGTCGGACACGACTAGACAAATTGTCAAGGGGAACCTTTACCTTTACCTTTACCCTTGGGGTTCCCCCTTCCGCGATAGATGCTTGTTATTGGCATCAGATACTGTCTATCAACTGCCTTCACTTAGTTGTTGTTTTTTAGATGTTAGAGGTTTTTAGCTGTGATAGAAATCTAACTTGATTTGGGTTTTCCCCCTCATACTATAGTGTATTGAATTGTACTGTATTGTATTGTTTTTATTTGATGTACTTTGCAATGGCCTGTGTGCCACGCAATAAAACTTATATGTGTGTGACTGGTGAAATTTTTGACTGACTGGTGAGACATTCTAAAAATTTTCAAGCCCTGATAATACTTGTTTAATTCTTTTTTAAAGATTTGTATACTTACTGTTTTTAGCTTTTAAATATTGCCTTTTTAATTATGTAAGCTGCACTGGGTCCTTTCAAGGAGAAAGGTAGGGTAAAAATATTAATATTGGGGCATTTAAAAGGGATGTGTATTTGCGCAACCAAAATTGTTTAAATTGATTTTTGGATACTTTTTCCTCTTTTTGCTATATATTGGGAAGTTTCTAGAGTAGCATAGAAACAGAGGGGTGGTAGAGATTGCAGAGGGGCTGGAAGTACTATCCCAATTACTGCTCTCTTATCTCACCAGCAGTCAGCAGAGCTCTTGTGGAGTTGCTGTGCCTTTTGGAAGCAGCACAGCCAATTCCAATACTGACTGCTCATACTGTTTTATTGTTGTTGCTTGTATCCACTCCACCCCATGGTCTCCTGCCTGTCTGTCCTCATCTGTA
This sequence comes from Intellagama lesueurii, assembly GCA_037013535.1. NCBI lineage: Eukaryota > Metazoa > Chordata > Lepidosauria > Squamata > Agamidae > Intellagama > Intellagama lesueurii. Next base: position 46,566,751 of record JBAJHW010000003.1, on the reverse strand, counting down.
TTAAGGATTTTCTGCTGCCGCCTCCATCTATCTTCTCTCACCTGCTGTAGCCTCTCATCGCCATGTCCCATAGCAAATTCCATTCCCCTCCTCTCTGCTGCTGAGCATTCCCACACACCAGCTGGCTTGATCTAGCAGAAATCACTATGGCTTTCCATCTGGTGCTTGGCCCACTGGTAAAGGTATGGAGGCATAAGTGCTTTCTCAAAATCAAAAGAGGGTATGATACCAAAAAGTTTGAAAACCTGAGATCAACTTTGTAGCTAAAGAAAAAAAAATCAAACAGTACAAAATAGCACCTTTGCACCTTTCATTTCCTGTGCTTACTTCATTTTTTAAAGATTCTATCTCTACGGTACCGTGTTTCCCCGAAAATAAGACAGGGTCTTATATTAATTTTTGCTCCAAAAAAACACATTAGGGCTTATTTTCAGGGGATGTTTTATTTGTTTCATGTACAACAATCTACGTTTATTCAAATACAGTCAGGTCATCTTCTTCTGGTTGCTGCACAAGGGTGGAGGGCGGGGTTTCACTTAACTAGGGCTTATTTTTGGGGTAGGGCTTATATTACGAGCATCCTGAAAAATCATACTAGGGCTTATTTTCAGGTTAGGTCTTATTTTCAGGGAAACAGGGTATATATTCTTCTGTTTCACTTGTATGCCCTACCACATTTTCACATTTTATCTTTTTTTATATATATATAAATTTTCACACAAATTATTGTGTGAACAGTGCCATATCTATAGTTTGGCCGTGAGATTGAAAAGACAAGAAGAATCAGGAAAAGAAATAAAAGACTAATCCTCACCCAACCCCTGCAAAATTAACATCTTTGCACAGAATTGGAAGGCAGGGACAAGCCAGGGGATATCATGAAATATGTCTGGATTTCTTCATGCAAATGAAAGCCACAGAACCTACTCATTCCCTTTACAATGGCACATACTGCCAGAGTGTAGTTAAAGAAAGAGTTCTTACACTGTGTTGATGGTCTTTGTGTGAGAGAGTACAGGTGGACAGGGCTACTTCCTGCTTGGATATGCAAAGTGACTGGGATAAATCTGGATTCCTGGTGCTATACTTCACCTTGAAAAATCCCCAGCTTTGCTTCCCATGTATTCTCTCATAAATTCACATACAACTTCACTCAACGTTACAATGCTGATTATTCCTACAATTATTTCTAGCAACATCAGTCTCAATACCTTGTAAAAAACAATTGAGCCACTGGCATTCCGTTCATAGCAGTGCTAATCTGAAAGTGATTCCTGGGGATTCCCTCTCCCTCCCTATTCATGTACTGATGGAGAGTCATCTGAGGGCATCTTTGTGTAACACCATCATGCCTATATGGGTATACATGGGTGCAGGAAAATAACTGAACTCATACAATACAAACTATGAAAGTCATGAAGATGTATACCTTATATGTATTGAGGTGTCAAATATTCTGCTGTGAACACTGATATTTTCCAGAGCAAAATAGCATGGATACATCTGATAACAGCAAAACAGGTGATGCCAAACTGAGGAAACAGCAGAGTTTTATCTCATGAAGTAGGAACAAGAAAGACCACTACTGGTCAAAGAAGAAAGAGGCAAGTTCTTCTCTAGGCAGTTAGAACTGATAAAATAACAAATATAATGTACATGTCCCAGTGTCAGCACATTTTAGTGTTTTCGCTTCAGCAAATCCTTAAGTTCCTCCCCGCAAAGATAGTAACAGAAATTACTTGTCAAGAATGTAGACACTTCCTTACGACTGAGAAGGACAGAAAAAAGCTCAGAGCACCACCACCAAGACCTTTGTGAACAGCTAGTGAAAACACAGACTGTTGCATGCTCACCCTTACCCTCTATCTGCCTTTTGTACAGAGGCACATTGATTCTTGCAACTCCAAATCATGGGCATGCTATGCTCTGTTAATGAGAGCATCCATGATGAGCAGAACATCTCAGGTGAGCTGCCCACTGCCTGCCTTAACACAACACTCTTATCTTTCCCATGTGTACACCATAATCACAGCTTGAAAACAGAAGCAGAAGAGGGGAGCAAGCACTAGCTCGTATTGGCATGCTGCAGTTGCAACAAATGATATGACAAAGCAGCTGGGTTGCATTTACTCTAGAAAGACAGAGGGATGGGAGTCAGCCTAGACTAGTGGGATACATTTTCAGCAGGAAAAACAACAAACTATGGATAAATGGGGTCCCTAAATAGTTGGATGCATATATGAACATCAGAGGGGCTTCAATGGGGCAGACCCCAAACCTGGAGAGGAAAACCAACTAACTCCTCAGTATTGGACATGCAGTAATCCAGCTAGGGACTAGGATGAATGGCAAATTCTTGGGGGGGGGGGGTCTAGAGGAGTTGCTCCCTATCCAAAAAACGTAAGTTAAATACAAGCTTTATACAGACAAATCTAGTGGGGAAATCTTGGCTCAGGACTCACTAGTTTCCTAGTGCTCAGACAATTGCAAAGAAAGGCAAGAATCTGAGAGTCAACTGAGTGATAATATTTGAACAGCCTCAACTCTCCCCATACAGATTCCTCCCCCACAATGTTGTATTCTATTGCATATATTACTCTGCATTAGTAACTGTGAGAACAGAAGTAGGAGTAGTACTGATTCTGCCTGAATGAACAAGACGTTTATGTAAGATACACACAAAAAATCTCTTTTTGGGAGCCCATGAAAATCCTGAACTTGCCCCTTCCTTCCTTATCCTCCCCCCTCCCCCAATTCATATCTACGAGATGTGTGTCCAACTCTGAAGGATTCCCATGGGAAACATTCCCTGTTGAAATCACAACCACCAAAATTTTCCGTACAGCTTCTGATCCCTTGCTTCACTCCATGGCAACCCATACCCTAACTAAGCTTGCCTATTCTTATTCAAATTAAAATGAATTTTATTTTAGACAGAGAGGCAGTGTGAGAACACACTATGCTTTAAAATCACCACACTGATAATTAAAGTGGGTGTCTCAAACACACATACAGAGAGAGACTGTGTTTACCACCCAGGTACTATATTTTCTATCTGTATCTCCCACTTGCGGAACAGTCTTGGACCCTTATACAACATTAAGGAAACAAGCACACACATTACAATGAATCACACATAGGATCAGAAAAAGTTTGTAACTCTGAAGTTATTAACTTTAACAATGACATGGGAAGGCAAAGGTCTTACCTGTTACCCACAAGAATGCAGCCCAGCCTAACAAAACCCCGTCCATTTTGGTCGTTCCAGACAAGAGAGGAACAGAAACGGGTAAGGGAGGGAAATAGGAGACACAGAAGGAAATAAGGCTCCCTGCAACAAATCAGTTGGGAGTTAGAAGTCTTCTCTTCTCTCCCCGTTATCTGCCGGTCTTCCACCTCATGCAAAACTCAGCTTGTGAATAGGCAGAGTTCTGAATGGGAAATACCACTCTGCTAGGGGGAAACAAAGAAAGCATTGCTTTTCTCTGGTTAATCTCTTCCCTGCTGGTTTACTTATGAATCTTAAGCAAGGGAAAAATAACTATTAGCTAGCTTTACTCCTCATACAAAGCCCAGATTGAAAATAAGAGTAAAGCTCCTTATATTTTAACTTCTCTCCTCCCCTGACATCAGAATTCTAAGACTAAAGGAGTTTCTAAATCACATGGCTGTCCACAGAAGCTATCTAGGAACACCAGAGTTCATCACTAGACAACCTTAATATTAAAGAATAAATGGATTGACTGAGAGAGTCTTATTAAAAGAAACCAATTACTGTATATCTAAAAAGTGTCTGGGTAGAATTTTAAAAGAAAGGAGAAGTGAAGTTAAAAGGGAAGAAAAGGCATGTGAATCAATTTTTTCAGGAGTTCAAGGATATTTGTAGTTGCATAAAGAGAACCTCTCATTTAATCTTTTAACAATGCACACATAGACACATACAAAAGCATTAAGTTGTTGTCATGTACAGTAAAGTGGTTTCCAAATTATGCTGACTCTAATACCTCAAGTCAAGAGATGTGAGACATTCAAGGAATCATTTATTGCAGCCACCTCCCAGTAAGTTTCCATGGCTGAGTGGGAATTTGAACCATGGTCTCATAAGTCCTAGTCCAACACTCGATCCACTATACCACACTGGCTATTTAATATATAAATAAAATAACATACATTTATGAGGAAACCCCATACTTATTATTCATTTGTCATTCCGTTACTGAAACCTGTGTAGTAAGTCACAACTAGACTAGGCCCATTGAATAAATGGAACTTACAAAGGAGCTGATTCACCAAATTGCCACTGATTCAATGGGCATTCTCTAGTTGTGACTTAACTGCGCTAAGCAACAGGATTTCAACCACTAAGTCAGAATATTTATGTGAATATAGTTATTAGGGAAGACACCTGTTTAATTCAGACTTCTAGATTAAAATTACATGCAAACTATAAAACAAAGTTAGCAGGATACCATGTACATTTGGATGGGAGATACGTTCTGTGTATTTTGTGTAGATTCACCAACACTCAAAATAGTCTAATTTTAATATTATACAAGCAAGAGGTGTTGATGATTGCAAGAGTAACTGGTGAAGGTACTCATTATGAGGAGGATGCTCTGGCTGTCCCGAGAGGGCCATCTGCAATGGTCCTGCGCCAGTGCCCCCTCCCCGGACTTCAGGAAGACTTTGGCAACAGGGCAGTCTGAAAGCATGGTCTCAGGTGGAAGGAGGAAGATCCCAATGAGCCACCCCTGTGGAGTGGGACAGAGGCCAATCCTGCTTCACAGGAACTACACTTAAAGGAGCTGGAGAGGGAAGGGGGAAATGACTCAGACTGATTCAGATAATGCATTTGCTCCCATAAATGTACTCAATGGTACATTAATGATACCAATAAATTTAGTGCTAATCCACTAACAAGCAAATGAACAAAAAACAAACATCCAATACAGATCTTTCTCTAAAGGAGTTCCTCGGTTTTTAAAAGCTGTTTTGAAAACAGGCATTTCCAAAGTAAATTAGCAGTGGGTGATCCTCTGCTGAAAAATAATCAGAACAGAAGCTTTCAATTATAGCACCAATCTACTAAAAGAAGAAAAAAATATATATCCAGCACAGGGTATCATTTTAAAAGTGTTGCTTCAAGCTTTCCGAAAGATTTTTTAACCATTCTTTTAAAAGAAGGTGATTTCTTCAAGAAAAGAGATTTGAGGATCTTTTTTAATTCCTATAAATGTGGCCTAAAACTCTGGTAGGACCATGCTCATTCAGAATGAACCAGCACAAACAGGTGAGGAAGAAATGCTGCATTTGGATGAGTCACCTTCTTCCAATAAAAACCCTCCACCTTCTCAGCAACAGCATAAATAATAGTATCACACTAACCCTTCTCATTTCAGAGCAATAATGGAGTTATTCAGATATATATTTCCCAAAGGCTAGTTTACTGTCTTATAATAAAATATTGTAGATAAAACATCATACAAGATATAGTCTTAGCAGCACAAAAATATAAAATGAGATTTTGCTTTTACTTTCCCCCTTTTGATCAAATATAAATACCTACTCTTAGCCCCATTTTAGAAGAAACCTGTTGGTAGTTTTCCCAATTATAAACACAGTTCATACTTAAAACCCTAGCATAAGTATTTGGTTCATGTTTTCTACTTTTCTTTTTCCTCCTGCAATGGGAAGCAAACTTGGCACTGATTTGTTGAAAATAAACACTGACTCATTGCTAAGGAAAAAGGTTTCCAATTCAAGGAAGCAGCATTGTTCTTCATGAAATTCTGATCTCTTTTCATTTCAAAACAAGCTTATATTTTGGGTGTACGCTAAATAGGCTCAGTGTGTTATTTGCAAATGAATAATCTCTCTGTAGCGCAGGCCACAATTCACTCCAGATGAGACCTTTAATCGCCTTTCTAACATCTGCTTAAAAGTTAACTTGAGAGTCTTGTGGCACCTTTGAGATTAACAAGTTTTATCTGGCATGAACTTTTGTGGCATACTCTACTTCTTCAAACAATGCTCAAGCCACAGTTTTATATTCATATTACTGAATATAATGGGGCTGCAAGATAATAGAATGAGATATAGAAAATGACAATTGTCTGTATTATTACAGTGTTGTGCATGGCTTAGATTATTTTTCTAACAGCAATTTGCTATAGAGTATGAATCAAAACAGGACAATTCTGTCTTCAGCTAAACCAGGCATACTCGTCAAAGCAGAAAACCTTGCTTTAACACCTCAAAAATAATTGCCTTGTGTAACTAAAAATATTACCAGGATGTTTATGCTAACCAGTCTTTGAAAAGTTTATGACCAGAGTTAATACTAGTTATTATAGTTTCATCCTGTCCCACCTGGGATACTAGAACCAGTGTGCATATAAATCAGTGGCATGCATATTGTACTCTATGTATCTGAAAACATAGACTATGTTCCTGAAAGCTTATGCTAAATGAAACTTGTAAGTCTTAAAGGTGTCACAAGATGCTTTGGTTTTTCTGCACAGCTACTTCTTGGATATTTTTGAAAAGCAGAGTTCCACAGACTTCCCTATGGAGGCATAAGCACTTGTCATGAGAAATAGTAAGTCTACTAGTAGTAGTAAGACTAATAGTAATATGAATTCGTATAGATGGGGGTATACGAATACCCCCATCTCTAGTAAGTACCTGTCTGACACTTTCTACACGGAAGTACAGTAATAACCTATCTTTTTCCATAGTATGTCCCAATCAACAGTTATATGCTTGCCTCCTGTTTTAACTGATAGGGGGGGAAAGCACTAGTAATGAATCAGTAGAGAAATATATTGACCAAAATCTTATTGCTTAGAGTAAATTGCACTACAGTAGGCCCATTGAATCAATAAGGATGTAATGAATTAACCTTTCCCTAAATTCCATTGATTCAAGAGTCTACTCTAACAACTACTTACTATAAGAAAGTAAGTTGCAATTAGAGTAGGCCCATTTCAATCAATGAAACTTACAAAGGGGTTGACGAACTAAATCCCCATTGATTCAGTGGACTTATTTTAGTGTGATTTACTATGCTAAGCAACAGGATTTTGGCCAGTGTTGCAGATTTTTTTCATTTAGGTGACCCCTTCTTAGGGACTTCAATGACAGTACAGACTAACAGATCAGTAATAGTTTTCTGCTATCTAGCTCTCCTGACAAGACAAGTGTAAAGGCTATAAGCCAAACCCTCTGTTTGTACGGTCTCAGTTGCACTCAAAATAGCAGAAACAACATTTTCTTAACTCAGGAGAGATCAACAGTTAAACATTTGTGATGTTTTCCCTCTCTTTAAAGCAACAAATGCTGTTATACTGTTTTCAGTGAAATTAAAACAATGTTATTGTAAAACACTCCCAACTTACTAGCCAATTATTTGGTAACACAAATATAATCTAAAATTGGCCCAAGAAATACAGTTTTGCAGTTATTTAGCACAAATTGGCATGCTATAAACTACAGTTTAACCTTCAATCACTCTGGCCTCAACCATTTGCTAGTTCCAGTTGTCAACCGACATGAAGGTTTCTTATTGGTTGAGTGCTGGCAGCTGACTTCCTGTCCCTCAACAATCAGGCCTTCATGTAAAGTTTATGTTTGTATTTTACACCTTTTTTCTTTATTTTTTTAACTTTTAATCTTTATTGCATTTAAAAAAGAAATTATAAAAATAAGTAAATAATTATCACAATATTGGCACATAACCAAATACACCTTTTTTTTCTTAAGGTTCACACAAGGCAGAAAGAAGAAAAAGAGAGGAGAAAAAGAAAAGGAAGGTGTATGATACTATAACTCCTTTTATAGCCACCTTCAGTCCATTTATTGAGAGAAATGCTAAATAAATAAAATCAAAATACATATTATACAGAACATGAGGGATAATTGTGTAGGAAATTTACTGCATCAATATTGCACCTGTATGTACACATCAGTAAGGAAGAAAGTGGTACAATAAATTGTCCCAGAGTGCAGTAAACTATTGACTGGAATCCTGTTCAACGAAGCACAGTATAATATTACTCCTGCATAAATGTGGCAGCTGTTCTACCCTGGCAACAAGGACTGTACAATTGATCACACAGTCCCCATTTCGACTGACTGCGCCAGCAGAAGTGCTTTGTAAATAGCACTTCCGCCTAGGCACAATTCCAGCTGAGTTACCACTGGCGGATCATCCAGTTGCACCTACATAGCTAAGATTTCAGCCACTGTCTGACTTAAGATGTAATAAAATAGCATGATATCCATGCCCGCACTTAATCATCCTTTAACATTTTATTTGGAAAGTCCTTTTCCTTGTATTCTGCTGAACATCCATTCAGCAGTCTCAATTTACCTTGCAGCAATTTCCATAGAAACAGTGCTTTCTACGACATTTTTAGATGTGAGGCAATCCTCCACAAATAAATATCTCCAAATTGCTTCATTACATTCACTAAAGGGCAGCATGTCACAAAAAGTACCATTTAATAATGCAGCAACTTTATATTGTTCCACCAGTTTCTTTAAGATGACTGTCAGGTGCGATAAAAGCTTTCCTCTGCTAGCGCTCTATTTCAGAATTTTTCTTTCCTCTCTTAGCACCTTCACAACAAATTGCTACTGAAGTACTTAGTTACCGTGTCTCAACATACATTTTGTTCCTGGCTGAATCTAGTCAATTTATATTCCACTGTATTTCTTTTTGATGATGCTCAAAAGAATGGGCTCAAACTGTTTATACGTGTTCATCACATCTACCTGGACATATTTTTCTCTCAGTGTCGTCAATGTGCTGTCACATTGTTCCTGTAAGTACAGCTTACTGACTCAATGGCCCAGTGGTGGTGATTTCTGCCAATTGCAACTCATAACCTATGCCGAGGTTGGGGAGGGGGGTCCACCCAGAAGGCTTATGGCAGCGATGGTGAACCTATGGCACGCATGCCACAGCTGGCACGCGGAGCCCTTTCTGCTGGCACGCAAGCCATAGGTTGCCAGATCGCTACTCCCTCCGCCCCCCCCCCACGCAGCCAAACCTCAGGAGGTGGCTGCAGCCGGTGCTGGCACTTCGGCAGGCAGATCCGGAGCAACTAGTGCTGGCAGCGGAGGGGCCTTAAGGCACCTCCATGCCGGGATTCCCCCTTCCGCCGCCACTTCCGGTTCCGGGTCCTCCGGGTCCACCCACTGTTTTTTTTCCCCCCAGTTTGGGCACGCGAGCACAAAAAGGTTCGCCACCATTGGCTTATGGAATCAAATGGTTTCCTGGAGGCTCTTGGGGAATTTCCTGTTGCTTTGGCAGGCAATTCTGTGGAAGCCTTTTTTGACCTGTGGAATTAGGAAATGGCCAGTGTGCTAGACACAACTGTTTCTAAATGTCCGTCCCATGTGGAGCTAGACTAGCCCCCTGATTCACCAAGGAGCTGGCGGGATGATTAGTGGGATGGAGACCAGAGCAACAATGACAGAAAACCTGAAGCAAATCTGACTGAACATGGGCTTGAGCTAATTGCAAGGCCTACTTCAGGGCAATATTGGCAGCAAATAAACCATTTTTCTCTGTCAGCACTGTATCTGCTCAGAGTCATCATGCAGAGCTGCTCTGGGTGGTTAGGGCCTCTTATGCATTGTCCCTCACTGAAGAAAAATGTATGCCGCTCAGTAGCCCATGAAGAATTTGCATGATACTTTGCAATAAAATTGCTTCTATCTATTCTAACTTCTAACTGTAATTGAGGCAGTCCCAGTGGATGTTACTTTGGCTCCTGCTTGCCAAGTAATAATGGATATATTTCAACTTGTATAGGCTGAAAATGAGGACAGAAACCTTGGAGATGTGAAAGTCATCATCTGCATATTGGATTCCCGCCCCTCCTAACTCACAAAAGCATTCAGGAGAGATCTGGCTGAGGTGGTGAATGGAGTGATGAATGCTTCTCTTCAAGAAGGCAAGACTCTGAACTACCTAAAAGACTATTGTTGAAAAAGCACTCACTGGAAAAAAAAAACCCGCCCCCACTGGTTAACTACCAGTCCGTCTCCAATATCCCATTCTTAGAAAGGGTGGCTGAACACACAGTGGCCTTCCAGCTCAAGAGATTTCTGGATGAAACAAATTATTTACATCCATTTCAGGCAGCCTTCAAGTTTGAGGTTTGGGACAGAAATAGTTTTGGTTGCCTTGACAGATGCATTATGTCAGGAACCAAAAAAGGGAACTGTAGTTCCCTGTGAGTTCTTCTAGACCTCTCTAAAGCAGGGGTCCCCAACGCGTCTTTTACACGGAAGTAAGCTGAGATAGCTGAGGAGAACAAAACGGCACATACCTGGCCTCTGTAAACAGGCTTCCTTCAGCTACGAGGCTTAATTTCCTACAGTCAGGAGACTTAGCTTCCTCCAATCACGAGCCTTATGGAACTGATGTCAGCTGATCCTAAACAAACCAATTGGAACACACCTCTTTGAAGGTGGAGCCTGTATGCTCAAGATTCAATAGAGACAAAATGTCCGATGTTCTGAGCTCAGAGGCTAAATCCTCAAAGCTAGGTTTTCTTAATTTGGGGGTTAGAAAATTGGGGGGTCTTATAAATGGGGGCATGTTATAAACGGAAAATACGGTAATATGAACAATAGGAGAAGATGAAAGCAGAACCAAGCATCAGGTTTCGGGAGGAAAGGATTCAGCAACTAGTTTCCCTGTGGCCCTGCCGCTCTCACTGTTGCTGGAGCTGGGTTGAATACAATGGCTACAAACCCTTTTTATCAGCTCAAGCAACACAATCCTATCCACACTTACACTGGAGCAAGTTCATCAAGCTCAGTGGGGCTCACTGCTGGGCAATCATATGAGAGGGAAAGTTTCATGTGCTTACCACTGCTCCCAACTACTATTGTCCTGACTCTGTTTTATCTGCCTATCTATATGTGACACCACCATTAGAAATAGCACTTCACACTAGAGATGGGGGTATTAATATTCGTAGACGAATATCCCCCCGCAGGTGGAAATAATGACCGTCCACTCACCGTTTGGCCTCTGCCTTGGGTGCAGCGGCACCTTCCTAGCGCGCTGTGCTCCGCAATGGATTAGCCACTCTGCAACCTGGCAGAGAGGCTTGTCATCCCGCCTCCAGCCAGGAATGGCTAATCCATTGCAGAGTACGGCACGATAGGAAGGCGCCGCTGTGCCCGCGGTAGCAACCGAACAGTGAGTGGATGGTCCAGCTCCATGGGGCTGGACCCTCGTTATTTCCACCTGCAGAGGGATATTCGTCTACGAATACCCCTATCTCTACTTCACACAGTAATGCAATAATATTAGGCCTCTGCCCACAGGATCTTTCAATGTAACTTTTTTAAAATGATGTATGGTGAGAAATGGATTAAATTAAGAAGAGGACACAAGGAAAGTGTAGAAAGAACAAGAGATAAAGTTGAATAAATGTGATTGTGTAAACTGGAGTTTCACTTCAGCTATTATTCCCAATTCAAAATTACAAGACGCTAAGCATTCCCCCCCCCTTCACGGATTGCTGCCTTGTCGTGGCGAAGGGGCTTGAGTAATTCAGAGAAGCTATGGGCTATGCTGTGCAGGGACACCCAAGACGGACAGGTCATAGTGGAGAGTTCTGACTAAACGCGATCCACCTGGAGCAGGAACTGGCAGGCCACTCCAGTATCTTTGCCAAGAAAACTCCATGGACAGAAACAAAAGGCTAAAAGATATGACACTGGAAGATGAGCCCCTCAGGTCGGAAGGCGTCCACATGCTACTGAGGAAGAGCGGAGGACAAGGACAAGTACCTCCAGAGCTAATTAAGTGGTTGGGCCAAAGCCGAAAGGACGCTCAGCTGCGGACGTGCCTGGAAGTGAAAGGAACGTCCAATGCTGCAAAGAAAAATACTGCATAGGAACCTGGAATGTAAGATCTATGAACCTTGGTAAGCTGGATGTGGTCAAACAGGAGATGGCAAGAATAAACATTGACATCCTGGGCGTCAGTGAACTAAAATGGATGGGAATGGGCAAATTCAATTCAGACGATTATTATACAGTGGTGCTTCACAAGACGAACACCTCGCCGGACGAAAAACTCGCAAGACGAAAGCGTTTTGCGATCGTGTTGGTGACTCGCAAGACGGCTTCTTCTATGGCCGTGCTTCGCAAGACGATTTTTTCCCCGCAAGACCGATGCCTCGCAAGACGAAAAGAATTCGTTCATCTTGCGAGGTTTCCCATAGGAATGCATTGCAATGCATTCCTATGGGAAAACGCTTTTCGCAAGACGAAAATTTTGCAAGACGGCGCTACTTGCGGAACGAATTACCTTCGTCTTGCGAGGCACCACTGTATCTACTATTGTGGGCAAGAATCCCATAAAAGAAATGGAGTAGCCCTCATAGTCAACAAAAGAGTGGGAAAAGCTGTACTGGGATACAATCTCAAAAATGATAGAATGATTTCAATATGAATCCAAGGCAGACCTTTCAACATCACAGCAATCCATGTTTATGCACCAACCACCAATGCTGAAGAGGCTGAAATTGACCAATTCTATGAAGACTTACAACACCTTCTAGAACTGACACCAAAGAAAGATGTTCTTCTCATTATAGGGGATTGGAATGCTAAAGTAGGGAGTCAAGAGATAAAAGGAACAACAGGTAACTTTGGCCTTGGAGTTCAAAACGAAGCAGGGCAAAGGCTAATAGAGTTTTGTCAAGAGAACAAGCTGGTCATCACAAACACTCTTTTCCAACAACACAAGAGGTGACTCTACACATGGACATCACCAGATGGGCAATACCGAAATCAGATTGATTATGTTCTCTGCAGCCAAAGATGGAGAAGCTCTATACAGTCAGCAAAAACAAGACCTGGAGCTGATTGTGGCTCTGATCATCAGCTTCTTATAGCAAAACTCAAGCTTAAACTGAAGAAAGTAGGGAAAACCACTGGGCTAGTCAGGTATAATCTAAACCAAATCCCTTATGAATACACAGTGGAAGTGAAGAACAGATTTAAGGAACTAGATTTGGTGGACAGAGTGCCTGAAGAACTATGGATGGAGGCTCATAACATTGTACAGGAGGCAGCAACAAAAACCATCCCAAAGAAAAGGAAATGCAAGAAAGCAAAGTGGCTGTCCAACGAGGCCTTACAAATAGCAGAGAAGGGAAGGGAAAGAAAATGCAAGGGACATAGGGAAAGTTACAGAAAATGGAATGCAGACTTCCAAAGAATAGCAAGGAGAGACAAGAGGGCCTTCTTAAATGAACAGTGCAAAGAAATAGAGGAAAATAATAGAAAGGGAAAAACCAGAGATCTGTTCAAGAAAATTGGAGATATTAAAGGAACATTTTGTGCAAAGATGGACATGATAAAGGACAAAAATGGTAGGGACCTAACACAAGAGGCAGAAGACATCAAGAAGAGGTGGCAAGAATACACAGAGGAATTATACCAGAAAGATCTGGATGTCCCGGACAACCCAGATAGTGTGGCTGCTGACCTTGAGCCAGACATCCTGGAGAGTGAAGTCAAGTGGGCCTTAGAAAGCATGGCTAACAACAAGGCCAGTGGAGGTGATGGCATTCCAGTTGAACTATTTAAAATCTTAAAAGATGATGCTGTTAAGGTGCTACACTCAATATGCCAGCAAGTTTGGAAAACTCAGCAGTGGCCAGAGGATTGGAAAAGATCAGTCTACATCCCAATCCCAAAGAAGGGCAGTGCCAAAGAATGCTCCAACTACCGTACAATTGCACTCATTTCACACGCTAGCAAGGTTATGCTCAAAATCCTACAAGGCAGGCTTCAGCAGTATGTGGACCGAGAACTCCCAGAAGTACAAGCTGGATTTCGAAGGGGCAGAGGAACTAGAGACCAAATTGCTAACATGCGATGGATTATGGAGAAAGCAAGAGAGTTCCAGAAAAACATCTACTTCTGCTTCATTGACTACGCAAAAGCCTTTGACTGTGTTGACCACAGCAAACTATGGCAAGTTCTTAAAGAAATGGGAGTGCCTGATCACCTTATCTATCTCCTGAGAAATCTATATGTGGGACAGGAAGCAACAGTTAGAACTGGATATGGAACAACTGATTGGTTCAAAATTGGGAAAGGAGTATGACAAGGCTCTATATTGTCTCCCTGCTTATTTAACTTATATGAAAAATACATCATGCGAAAGGCAGGACTGGATGAATCCCAAGCCGGAATTAAGATTGCCGGAAGAAATATCAATAACGTCAGATATGCAGACGATACCACTCTGATGGCAGAAAGTGAGGAGGAATTAAAGAACCTCGTAATGAGGGTGAAAGAGGAGAGCGCAAAAAATGGTTTGAAGCTTAACATCAAAAAAACTAAGATCATGGCCACTGGTCCCATCACCTCCTGGCAAATAGAAGGGGAAGATATGGAGGCAGTGACAGATTTTACTTTCTTGGGCTCCATGATCACTGCACATGGGGACAGCAGCCACAAAATTAAAAGACGCCTGCTTCTTGGGAGGAAAGCGATGAGAAACCTAGACAGCATCTTCAAAAGCAGAGACATCACCTTGCCGACAAAGGTCCGCATAGTCAAAGCTATGGTTTTTCCAGTAGCGATGTATGGAAGTGAGAGCTGGACCACAAAGAAGGCTGACCGCCGAAGAATTGATGCTTTTGAATTGTGGTGCTGGAGGAGACTCTTGAGAGTCCCCTGGACTTCAAGGAGATCAAACCTATCAATTTTGAAGGAAATCAACCCTGAGTGCTCACTGGAAGGACAGATCCTGAAGCTGAGGCTTCAATACTTTGGCCATCTCATGAGAAGAGAAGACTCCCTGGAAAAGACCCTGGTGTTGGGAAAGTGTGAAGGCAAGAGGAGAAGGGGACGTCAGAGGACGAGATGGTTGGACAGTCTCATCGAAGCTACCAACATGAATTTGACCAAACTCCGGGAGGCAGTGGAAGACAGGAGGGCCTGGCGTGCTCTGGTCCATGGGGTCACGAAGAGTCGGACACAACTTAACGACTAAACAACAACAAGCATTTCCCAGATAGAGAAAATAACCAATGAAGTATTCGGAGAAATTAATAAAGGCCACAAAATCATAAAGTGTGAAAGGCTAGAATATTCCTGTCACATTAATGAGAAATAAGAAATAAAGATTGTTACAGCTGACCATTTAAGGTAATATAAACAGAAAAAGAAATGCTGGAAGAAGAAAGCAAGACATTGATTTAGAAGGAGCACAACACCTGTGCTTAGACTACAGCATCCAAATCTGCATACATTGTGATGTCCAACCTCTGATACAACATAAACTAAAATATGCTATTGCACAAAATACATATTGTTTGCACACACAAAAATGAAGAAATAAAATCAAACAAATTACTCTGAGGATTCCAAAGCTAAGAAGGTTGCTCAAGTACTGTCTGAGCTGCTTCTGTTCTGCCAGCTAAAGACAGGTAGACGCTCATGTCCTACTGCTAGGCCCAATCAAGCAACAGACTAAAAGGATTGTGAAAGAAAAAAGTTCACTCCTAGCTACAGATTGTATAGGGAGACTGATGTATAAAACTTTGAGGATCTTAATAGAAAAGCCATTGTTGATCCCACCAGTGTTTTATTCCTCTAGCACAAGTTACTCCACCATCCTAATAAACAGTTCATCAAGCTTTGTCATGAAGAAACAGCATACATAGATTGTGCAAAGACATTTACAGTTGAAACACATGTTTTTTCATGGTAGAGCTTTTCGTACTTTAATCCACTGAGCAAACTTTCAGTTTAAATCAACCGTATGTTGAGGCACTTTGTTAACTATGTTCAACATTTATTTGGAAGTGAAAACTTGGGGGGGTGGAGACATCCCTCTGCCATTTTGAACACAATTCTACACAGAGAGTGATGGTTTTGTGATGTTGCCATAAAAAGCTAGTCAGTCAGCATGTCTTCAGTTAAAAAGAGGAAGAACCTGAGCCGAGTTTCTTGAGGAATGTTGTATTTGCCAGTTTGAGGTAAGTCAATTTAAGGGGAGGTGACAGGGAGCCGAAGAACTCCTTCCCCCATACCATATCCTGAAGACTGTATCTCCAATGGACCTTTTTGATATTAGTAGCACAGTATCCTGAGGAATTTAAGTAAAAAATAATCTCAACGTTTATTATGCAAAGGCTGATTTTTTCCCTGTCTCTACTAATGCTACCAAAGAAACCTGTATGCTTCACCTAAGGCTAGATTCAAATGTCTGTTACTGTTGTCTTTGCATTTATAGAGAAGGGGATTTGATAATTGTCTTCTTCCTTCACGTTCTCCTAGGTTCACGTTCTCTCCACGTTCTCCACAAGTCTCTTATTCTTCAAGCCCCTATCATTTGTCTTGGAACAAAAATAATTATCTGCTGCTTAAAACATTTCCCAAATGTATGGACTTCCAAATCTTCCTACATCCCTTTTTCAAATACCCAGTGGCCTTGATGAAGAGTTCTGGTGAATTGACAGGCTTGCATCTTCTGTGAGGTTTTAGTTCACTGTAATAAAGATGCTGTCCACTGATGGGTTTTAAATTTTATTCCTACAAATCAACATACTTTCTTTTCCAAGAAACTGAAACACTTCCCCACTAACGTCTGAAAGTGTCCATGTTTATGTTGTTACTTGCCATTAAACTAATTCCAATTCATGGCGACTCTATGAATTAATAGCCTCCAAAAGTTCCTATCGTTGACTCAGGTCTTGCAAACTAAAGGCCAGGTTTCC
This sequence comes from Intellagama lesueurii, assembly GCA_037013535.1. Taxonomy (NCBI): domain Eukaryota; kingdom Metazoa; phylum Chordata; class Lepidosauria; order Squamata; family Agamidae; genus Intellagama; species Intellagama lesueurii. The sequence goes on along the minus strand of JBAJHW010000003.1, from coordinate 46,549,979 downwards.
CTTACTGAGTCAATCCATCTCATCTATCTTACGGGTGACAGTTACTTTCGCCCCCTCAAATTCATTGGATTAAGATGGCGTACGTTTTACTCTCTTTGGCTTGGTCACATTATAGAGTTCATTTACTCCTTCCTCTTGAGACATCCAAAAGTCCACGCTCTTATCGAGAATTTCTTCTGACTACAACTCTCTTCGCCCACTGCCAAGTGACCAAACCAAGTTTCGGAGCAACAATCAGAAGGTTTCAAAGCTATGACCCAGTGCAGCGCTAAATAAGCCGCGCCCTTTCCCGCCCCGACACGTGGCGCCTTCGCGCGGCGGTTCCTAAAAGGCGTCGCGCGATTGGTCCATTTCTTCTTAAAATACTGGAAGCGTCTCATTGTCTTCCTACGCCTTGCGTATCACACACACACACCCCGCTCCCGCCACCCTTTTCTCTCTTTCCCTCGCTTTTTCTGCCTTCCAGTTTCTTGCGATGCCCAATCGCAAAGGCGCGCGCAACGCCTATTACTTCTTCACGCTGGAGAAGCTGCCGGAGTTGAGGCGGCGGGGCCTGGCTGTGGCTGGCGTGGCGGACGCTATCCCGCATTGCTCGGGCGACTGGGAGGTGAGGGAAGCAGCGCCTCTTCGCCCCCTCCGCCGCTCCTGAGGGAGGCGGGGAGGTGTACTAACGTTTGCCTCACTTTTCTCAAAGGGACTCAACGTGCCCATACACCAAGGGACTTAAATACAGTGTTGGACAGTAACTGGGTTTAATATACCCTTTCATTCCTCACGGGAGTGTGAGGGAAATGATCGGTTCTCTCAGCGGTGTACGCCGTCCCACACGCGGCGTTTTCTTTTCCTTTAACCACACGACCTTTTGTGAATTCCTTTTGTGAAAATGTCTGGCTTTCTGTCTTTTCTAGTCTTAACGCCGAAAAAAAAAAAGGCGACTTGATTGTAGTCATGCTGTGTTGCAAATTCAAAACGGTCTGGGAAGATGCAAGGGGGGGGGGGGAAGCTCTTCAGCAAATTCTGTCGCAAGTTGCAGTGGATCAAGATTGGCTGTAGATACCCTTGATTTGTTCTAGTCCTTCTGAATTATTCCTCCATTTGTTGAGTGTTTAACGTGTTTGGTGTCCCATCTGTCAATGCATTGTTGCTATCAATGAAGCCATATTTATTTGTCAACACCGGGAATTACAGTAAATAATGGCTTCCTCGTTCATAACCAAACCATAACCGTAGTTCTCAGTTCCTTTTCTACCAACACATTCTACTCTTCCAACACACCCAATTGTTCAGTGTTGAGCTGTGTTTTTCCTAAGCATTTTGTGGAGTAAGCCCAATAGAATTTCTTCCAGTTCGTTTATAACAAGATTGACCTGTGAGAAACTGATGACCAAAATCCAACAAAGTCAAGCATTTATAAATCATATTGATTTCAGTGAGAGTTTACATTGTGGTTAGTATTCTCTGTTGAATCAATAGGGTTTTTAGGAAGAAAAACAAGAACACGGCCAAACAGCCCGGAAGACCCACAACAACCAGTAGGGTTTTAATGGATTATGGTTGTGTGTGTATTGATAGGAAATACAGGGGATTTTAAATTTTCTAGTTGGAAAGGAATTATGAAGTCAAATAATGCCTGTTTTACTCCCAAGATTCTCACCGAAGAGCAGAAAGAAAGGTATGCTGAAATGGCTCATCAGTGGAAAGCGAAGAAATTGGAAGGAACAGCAAAAAAGGTAAATGCAACCATGAACCTGGAATGGAAATACATTAGGATTTATAATATATTCTTTGGGACCACGTTAGAATACTGAAAACAGTTACACAATTGGCAATACTTTAAAATAGCATTGGTGAACGCAAAGTGATTCTTAGGTATTTGAGGAAGTGAGTGAGTGGTTCCATCATGAATCAATGGCAGGGTGCTTGAGTCCTTTTTAAAAGCTTAGCAAGTTGGCTGGCTGGTTAATGCTTATTGTGATGGAGAAGGGAATAATATCTGGCCCTAAAACAGTGGGTGGTTATTTTTTGAATAAAAAATAAGGTACCAGTTGTTTCAAGTTTAGAAGCCTGGGTTATTTTGTCATATTTAGAAGATTTTTTTTTTAACTTTAACATTTAAAATTAAAAAGGTATAGCATTATTATGAGATGTATAGAAGTTGTACTAGTAATTGGATTAGTATCACAAGCTCTATTTAAGCAGGTGTTCAGACAGTAAGTGAAAACAGGCTGGAAGGATTGCCCCATCCACCTCCTGATTTTCACATGATGAGCAAGAAAGTTATAAGGGCTACCACAACTGTAACTGGCAGAATGTGGTTGCAGTTCTCGTTGTGTTGAGGAATACCAGTGCCAAACTACTGAGCTTCATGGACAACTGTTGACCACATCCATCTGAAAATAGGTGCAGTCTTCCATGAGACTTTCTGCTCTGTGTAACACAATGAACATAGTGAGGGATTTAAGGCTGTCAAACACATGTTCTCTGCACTTAAATGTTGTGAATGCTTAAGGTTACCATGTAGGTTTATAGAATATGAAAAACAAAACAATGGTCCACAGACTGAAAACACTCAATATACATACATTCCAATCCCTAAGAAAGGAAATGCCAAGGAGTTCAGTAACTATAAGACAATTGATTTAATTTTCCATGCAAGCAAAATAATGCTCAAGGTGTTGCAACAAAGGCTTTCTCCTTATATGGAGCAAGAAATGCCTGATGTTCAAGACAGATTCCGAAAAGGAAGAGGAACTCAAGATCTTACTGTAAATATCTGCTGGCTACTGGAGAGCACCAAAGAATTTCAGAAGAGCAATCTGTGCTTTATAAACTTCAGCAAAGCTTTTGACTGTGTAGATCATGAGAAACTATAGGTTGTTCTGAAAGAAATGGGTGTGCCTCAGCCCTTGATTGTCCTGATGTGTAACTTGTGGACAAGAAACTACCATTGGGACAGAATATGGAGAGACAGAATGGTTTCCTACAGGCAGTGGTGTCAGGCATCTCTCTACCTCAGATTCTTTTTCCTGCCTTTTTTCCCCAGTCAGGTTTCTGTTAATGTTATTTATGGAGTCTGAAGACAGAGTGATGTGTTCTGGCAGCTAGTTAATAATGAAGCAAATCAGGTAACCAGCTCAGCAATGTAACAAGTTAGTATTTTCTACACAAGATGTTTGTTTTGTATCTGTGAAGAACTGTAGGTAAACAGAAACATTTTATTATTACCAGAGTCTCTGAGTGAATGTATTGAGACAGCAAGCTCCAGTTGATGTAAACTAACAGATAAGAGGTAATCTACTGAGGGAGACTTGAAGCCAGTCTGCTCTGTAGGTCCTTGCCTGAAACTTTTTTATTCATTGAGAAATTTTAATTATAATGTCACATTCTGCCCGAAGAGAAACATCAGTAATTTAAGATATTCAGATAAGACCATCTTACTCACAGAAAGCAGCAATGACTTGAAATGACTTTTAGTAAAATGAAAGAAGAAAGTGCCAAAGTAGGACTGCAATTGAAAGTTAAGAAGACAAAAATAATGACTACAGAAGAACTATACAACTTCAGTGTTGACAATGAATTGAAATTGTTAAAGATTTTGTATACCTTGGTTCAGTCGCCAATCCAAATGGAGACTGCAGCCAAGAAATCAGACTGAGACTTAGAAGGGCAGCAATGAAGGAATTACAAAAGATTATCTAAGGTAAGGATGTGTCATTGGACCAAGATCATCCACACTCTTGTACAATAGGACCCCTGTATCCACTGGATCAAAATCTGTTGTTTCACTTATCCACAGATTGAAAATACAGTACTAAAAATACCTACAAATATGGATTTTCAAGGTGTAATTATTAGACTGGCCACTAGAGGGAACCAAACTATGTTATGTAGGTAAGCCATCACCATTTCACCTGGTCTCTCAGCAGCTGATGAAAAAGTGAGTCCTAGATCAAATCAAGCCAGAACTATATGTGGAGGCAAAAATGCTGAAGCTGAGGCAGTCCTACTTTAGGCACATCATGACAAAGCAGGATTCTCTGGAAAAGACAATAATATTAGGAAAGGTGAAAGGCAGCAGGAAAAGAGAAAGACCATGTATAATATGGACTGACTCCCTAAAGGAATCACAGGCTTGAGTTTACAAGAGCTGAGCAGGGCAGTTGAAGACAGGTCATTTTGGAGATCTCTGAATCATAGGATTACCATGAGTTGTAGGTGACTTGATGGCACATAATAGCAACAAATTGTAGGTTAATTTAATTAAAACAATCTTACTAGAAATTGATACAGTTTACCAGATTTGTAGGTAAGTTGACAAATGCTAGCCACTTCATCTGGAATTTTCTAGTGTTATGTGGTCATGAACATTAGAATGTCAGTGACTGTGTTACACTTCTACCGTCAATATGTCACCTATGAGAAAATAGCAATAGCATATTTGTATTATCCCAGAGATTCAGATGCTGTGGAAGTTACTGAAGGGAAGGGGTGGAGTTGTACCTTGTGTTACTTTGCTCACATCACATCAGGCCCACAATTCTTTCTCTTTTTTTGATTACATATATTTCATTTTTTTCTCCACTGAGTTCAAGGTGATGTACATGACTTTCTTTTCTTCCCTTTGTCTTCTCCCATCTCTGAGATGGGTCAGGCTGTGTGTTTGGTCCAAGGTCACGCAGTGAGCTTAATAGCTGAGTGGATTGTAACTTACTGTAAGTCTTCTCTATTATCCCAATCTTCTCTTGGTTAGACTAGACAGGATGATTTTCCATGTGTGTTACTAGAGAATGACAATACTGTAGTCCTTTTTCGTTGATTCAATACTTGATGAACTAATGAGTTATTTCAACTTTTTTTTTTAGTCATCCAGCCAAGTTCCAGAATCTTTCCCCATACAAATTAAGAGCAGCATTCCTGTAGCAAACCCTGTCAAACCACTCAGAACATATGATCAAGGTAAAGTATAGTGAAAATGTGCTAAATCTCTTGAATTATTTGCCTATCTTGTATATTTTCTAAATAAGAGTTGGTGCAAATAATTCTGCCTTTTGTAAGCTCATAAAACTTATGAGGGACAGGACAGAAGAATGGTGCGTATCAGCAAAGCATTTCTAATCAGGTGTGTAAGCCATAATTTCTTAATGATCTGCGTTACCAGTGCAGCCTTAAATGATGTAATATACTTAATAGCAGAGTAGCTGTAGGCATGGTGGACAGAGTACATCCCTCTGAACATTGGACCATACCTCTAAACATTCCTCTTCACTAATTATTTTGGCTAGGGTTGATGGCAGTTGAAGTCTAGTAGCATTTGGAGCCTACCCTCTAACCACTTTGTAAGTTACTTTGACTGTTCAGCACCTTTTTCAACTCTTGTCATTTTTCAGGTTTGGCAACTAACTGAATACAGTCTTCAAATTATGAGGTTGTGCCTCAAAATTACATAATGGCAAATACTGTAAGATATTATCACTTGTTTTTATGTTGTTGTTCTGGGTTTGCCCAACATGGAATCTACTTAAAAAACAAACACACACACACACACACACACACACAGCAGCAGCAGCAACTTACTGAGCTAACAGTTTCATCAACTGGGCTAACATTTTCATCAAACTATCAAGATCACTTCCTTGGTTTGTCAGTGCCAGATCAAATTTCATCATGGTATATCAAAATGTGTTCTTTTTGTTTTATTTTTTATCTAATATCAAGCTTTACGTTTCCTTATGCTATCTCACGGGTTATTTTAATACTTAGTCCCACAGATCTTTGCAATCTGTTATTTTCCTAATTGTTTAAAATAACTGGGTGTCATCTGTAAACTCATGTCTAATTCAGTGCTATTTATGAACAAGGTAAAACGCCCCAGTTCAGCCTCTAGAAGGAGCAGCACTACTTGCATCTCTCCAATGCAAGAATTAATCATTTATTGCTACTCTCTGCTTCTTCTTTACTTACCTTCCTCTCCATAAGAGGACTACTTATTTTATTCCAAAACTGCTCAGTTTGCTCAATATTCTCTTGTGGAGCCCCACTGGCAAAGCAGGAATAATGTTACTGGGACTGGCAAATTGCCACTAATTAGAGATATTTTTTTTATTTCACAGTGCCTTCACCTCATTTGTTGCACACACTCTGAAAATTAAAAAGACCCCTGGCGCACATGGTGACACCATTTCAGTATGGTTTGGAAAAGAAATAAAGTGTTTATATAGGGTTTTTTGTGTGTTTCAGGATTGCAATTTGTAGATTTTGAGTCATAAAATCAAGTGATTGAAATATAGTAATAAAAAAGCTTATGTGGATCCACCTGTGGGCTAAATTGAAGTTGTGTGGAGAAACCTGAGTAACAGGTGAAATACAGTAGGAAAGGATTGTGTGAGATCCAAAGGTATTTTTTTAAACTAAAACTGACATTCTAATTTGCCATGTGGGAACTAATATGGTTCATGGCAGAACAGGGAGCAGTAGGGAAAGGTCTGCAAACCTGATACTGCTTGGCTTTGGTTCAGTATTGTAAAAAGGAGCATCTCATTTATTAGCATAAGTTCCTGTGCCTGTGTTAAAGAAATAGAATGCCATACCCCTGTTAACTATCTGCTCTGCACCATGGTTACATGTATGGTTCACTGCAGCTAGGTAAAATGTACAGTTTCTGAAGATGTTCCTCTGCCCCCAGCCTAATTATTTAAACCTAGGGATTTCTCTGCCTTTTGTGAACGAGTTTAGTTTTGGCTATCTAAGGATTCTTGTCCAGTGGAAGAGCTTGCTGTTAGTATATAGGCCCCATTCTTAACTATTTTCTAACATTAATGATCATTTTCTGTAGGAGTTGAATAGTAGAAATGGAAACAGCCTTTGTTGTTGTTTAGTCGTTAAGTCATGTCCGACTCTTCGTGACCCCATGGACCAGAGCATGCCAGGCCCTCCTGTCTTCCACTGCTTCCCGGAGTTGGGTCAAATTCATGTTGGTAGCTTCGATGACACTGTCCAACCATCTCGTCCTCTGTCATCCCCTTCTCCTCTTGCCTTCACACTTTCCCAACATCAGGGTCTTTTCCAGGGAGTCTTCTCTTCTCATGAGATGACCAAAGTATTGCAGCCTCAGCTTCAGGATCTGTCCTTCGGGTTGATTTCCTTCAAAATTGATAGGTTTGTTCTCCTTGCAGTCCAGGGGACTCTCAAGAGTCTCCTCCAGCACCACAATTCAAAAGCATCAGTTCTTCGGCGGTCAGCCTTCTTTATGGTCCAGCTCTCACTTCCATACATCGCTACTGGAAAAACCATAGCTTGGACTATGCCGACCTTTTGTTTCTGTCCATGGAGTTTCCTTGGCAAAGATACTGGAGCGGGTTGCCAGTTCCTGCTCCAGGTGGATCGCGTTTAGTCAGACCTCTCCACTATGACCTGTCTGTCTTGGGTTTCCCTGCACGGCATAGCCCATAGCTTCACTGAATTACTCAAGCCCCTTCGCCACGACAAGGCAGCAATCCGTGAAGGGGAACAGAGCCTTAGTTTAGTGATATTGTGACTTTAGTATAACGTGGTTTTATATTTCTTTTGATTGCTGTAAGCCATATTTTGCAGTTTAGTTGGAAAGGCAGAATATAAATGCTTTAAATAAGTCACTTAAAATGCACCTCTTGTGTGAGTGAACATTTTAGCAGCTTAACCTGTTTTCTGTTGAGGAAGTTATAGTCTATACCAGTGGTTTTTCACTTACGTATCTCTTGGTAGCCTATTTCCATAAACTGTACCCCTCATATTAGCCAACCCGAACACATGGCTGCTCCTCAAAACCAAGCTTCCCCTAACAGGGTGAACACAAAGGCTACAGGAGCAACCAGTAAACAATAAGTGTGGTTACCAGCAGCAACAGTAACACTTGCAGAATTAACAGGGCAGCTTCTCAAAAACAGGCTTCCCTGGGGCAAAAAAACCTCTTGCTGCCTCCCTTTCCTGACCAGCCACAAAAGGATGGGATGGTGTTTGCTTTATCCACCAAGATGCAGCAGATTTTTTACCTTTCCTAGCCCTCATTCCCCCTCCCTCTCTCCCTGACATGCAGAATGCACAATACCAGTGGAAGGAATAGGGGAGAGGAAGTGTTGAGAGAGATTGGCTTCTAGGCCTCCTTCCGCCAGGGACCCATGAAAGCCTCTTAATACCCCACAACCCACCCTCACCTGTTTGCCTGCCCTCTTTCAGGCCTTATGAGGCCAGAAAGGGCCAGACTCAAGCCTGAGGCACTCTGCCAAAGTGCTCCTTTCCTTCCTCCCTTCAGCAGCTCTGAGCCAGGCTCTGCCTCAAGCATTTGCCCCGACAGAAAACTGGCCAAAGTGAAGGGGCAGGGCTTGCAAAGGAAACAAATACAAGTGTGTCCTATACCAGTGGTCCTCAACCTTTTCTGAACCGCGGACCGGTTGGGGGGTGGGGTCCGTGCGCAGGGGGCACACCCCCCGCTCGTGGGGGGAGGGGGCACTCACACATGCATACATGGGGGCAGGCGCTCACGCGGGTGGGGGCGGCGTGCATGCGCGGGGCGGGCCATGCATGCGCGGGGGCGGGCCGTGCATGCGTGGAGGAGTGCGTGCGGGGAGGCAGGAGATCTGTCTCTGCAGCCCGGTCCTGCAAAGGCCACGGACCTGGGGTTGGGGACTCCTGTCCTACACCATATATTAGTGGGAGGCAAATTAGTAAATGTGTCCATGATTTGCTTCACACTCTTTAATGACCAATGGGTTTGCCCTCTTTTGTGCACATGTGGGAAGAAACAAGTTGACAGATACGCCTTTTCCCACCATTCTTTTCCCCCCCATGTACTCCTAAATGTCCTAATTTGTACCTGGGGGGGGGGTACATGTAACCCTGGTTAGGAACCACTGGTTTTTACTAAAGAAAGCAGTTTTAACCATTTAAACAACTTTTTAGCCTGATTTAAAGACTTTGTTTTTATTAGTGCAAATTCAAAACTTATTCATCAGGATGTTACTTGCTGCTACCTTTAATTTTTTTCTCTAGTGCTTGAAACCCCATTTTACTTCCTGAATATCTTCAGCCATGGAGTACTGCCCCCTCACTGCAATCAACGTTTCCTGCCTTGTGAAATTGGCTGTGTTAAATACTCACTTAAAGAAGGCATAATTGCAGCTTTTCATCGTTTTGTAGAACCAGGTGAGTTTTGAGGAGAGAGTGAAAGTCAATTCTTTGTTTTCCATCTGCATAGAGGGGAAAGAGGCTTTAGCAGAAGGAAAATTCAGTTTTATCAAGCTAGCTGGTTCCTGTTCTTTAGAACAGAAAGGGCTCAACTTTGCAACAACTAACAGCTTAGCATTGTTTAATATATATTGTATATATTCTTTGTGGTCTTCTGCAGGTGAAGTGCCACGGGGTTTTCGGTTTCATTGCCAAGCTGCAGGTAGGTTTTGGGCGAGAGGGATAGGAATTATGGATTATCAAAGTTTTGTGTGACTCACATGTATTTTAGACTTCCTGGGATATTTCATTTGACTATTAAAAGTATAGTAGGACCCCCAAATCTGCAAGGGAACAGTTCCAATCCTCCTCCCTTCGTGGATGCAGAAAACCATTTGTAATAGCAAAGCCATAGAATGGTCTGTAAGGGATGTGGTGGCGCTGCGGGTTAAACCGCAGAAGCCTCTGTGCTGCAAGGTCAGAAGACCTGCAGTCGTAAGATCGAATCCACGCGACGGAGTGAGCTCCCGTCGCTTGTCCCAGCTCCTGCCAACCTAGCAGTTCGAAAGCATGCAAATGCAAGTAGATAAATAGGTACCACCATGGTGGGAAGGTAACGGCGTTCCGTGTCTAGTCGCGCTGGCCACGTGACCACGGAAGATTGTCTTCGGACAAAACGCTGGCTCTATGGCTTGGAAACGGGGATGAGCACCGCCCCCTAGAGTCGGACACGACTGGACAAATTGTCAAGGGGAACCTTTACCTTTACCTTTTTATAATGGTCTGTAGCTCCCTCTAGTGGTCATTTCTGATATCTACATCATGGAAATATGTATTTGGTGTTTGTTTTTTCTCTCTCTCTCAATACAGTGGTGCCTCGACTTGCGACCATAATCCGTTCCAGAAGATGGTCGTAAGTCGAAATGGTTGTAAGTCGAATCAGCATTTCCCATTGAAATGCATTGAAACCCGTTTAATCCGTTCCGGCTGTTTTTTGGTTGTATGTAGAGGTGCCAGTTGCAAGTCGAAGCATTCGTTCATAGGAACTAATACAAAGCGGTTAATCTGTCCTCTACCACTAGGGGGAGAATTTCTCTTCTGAGCAGAGATGTTGATGATATCAGCTGCATCTGTGAGATAAACAAATGTAAACAAAGTCTAGGGAATGCTTTATTGACAACAATAGGAAAAAATAATAGGAAAAGTAAAATGAGCAATCTCTTTTTTGACAACAGTTTTGAATATGATCATTTATATTTATGCTACCAAAATGATTTGGAGAAAAGCCAAAAGCAACTTTTGGGAGATTCTAAAGACTCCAGTTGTTCTCTATTGCTGCCATTTGATGGAGTGAAAATTAATGGATGTTACTTCGCTACAGAAGAAACAAATATCATAGAATCATAGAAAAGTGAAGTTGGAAGGGGCCTACAAGACCATCAAGTCCAACCCCCTACTCAATGTTCCATGGGAACAGTCATGTTTATATTCTCATCATGAAAATAATCTTAAATAGTGACATGTTATTCTCTATTTACACTGTTGGTAGGATAAAAATGTCCTGATTACACCAAATGCCCTATAAGATAGATTAGACTTCTTGTTACTAAACATTATACTTTTCTCGCAAGATAACTATAGAAAAACGTTTAGGTGAATTGCTTTGCCAGCACTATAATGAAAACAAAAGTATGGGGTTGTTTAATGGAAATTAGATAGAAGATGGTCAAGCCACAGGTGATGTTGACTACAGAAACACGTGAAATTGTCTTAGATACAATTAAAAGAGAGCAGAAGTAGCACTATGGTTTGCAACTCATGGTTTTTATGTGGGCATAACTATGGGTAAGAGATTTCAGTTTAGATTTTCTGATATGTGTTAATATAATTGCTTAAGGCTAAAATTATATTACTTAGATTTTAGAATGTGAATAAAATATCTCTGAATTTTTTGTGCTTATACAGTTTTACTTTTTTGAAATTGACAGTTTTCTTGTATATGAAATGGAAAGTAAATAAAAGCATGTAAAAAGTGACTGATTCACTTTTATACTCAGAAAATAGACTAAAAAGGTGAAATGTTTGAAGAGCGAGCTACTTCACCATGAGTGATACTTAAGCAGTTCTTCTTCACAAAAGAGAGATGAAGCATTTATACAGAGATACCCAGATGAATCTATGTTGTAATGTGCTAAGATCTGAGTTCCACAAAAACAAGACTCTCCCTTGTAAAGAGGAATGCCTGTTGTGGAAAATCAGGCTTTCTTCTGATCCTTCAGGATTCACAAATCAGCGGGCTGTGTGGGACAGAACTAACCAGAAAAACCAATGGCTGGATTCCTATTACGTTGTGTGGATGTCACCAGATGGTAAATAGAGAAACCAAATGGACTATGTAGTTGGAAGCAGGAGATGGAAAAGCTGTACTCCATTCTAAAACAAGACCAGGAGTGGCTGTGGTACTGATCATGAGCTGTTAAAATCCAGCATTGTAGATGGGGAAAAAAACACACACACTATAATAATCATAATGCCAAAATATAATCTAAACAGCATTCCTGATAAATTTAAAGTTCACATAAGGAACAGACCTGCATTATTAAACTCAGTTGACCATGAACCAGAAGAACTATGAAGTGGAACTGGAGATATTATCAGGAAGATAGCAAAAGGCAATTCTTATAGTAACAGTAAAAACCTAGATGGATGTTGGAAGAAGCACTTAAAATTGCAAAGGAAGAAGCAAAAGTAAAAGGTGATAGAAGTAGGGTCAGAACCCTGAATGCAGTTTTTCAGTGAGCGTTACAGACAAAGAGAACTACGACAACAATCAGTACAAAGATATAGAGAACAACAAATAGAGAAAAACAAAGATATATCCCAGAAAATCCAAGAAATCACAGAGAAATTCAGGCCTAAATTAAGAATGCTGAATGACCAACAGAAAAGCACACTGTCTGACTAGGAGAAAATAAAAAGAAGGTGGAAATAATATACCAAAGATCTATACAGAAGGGGCAAAAGGATGACAAACTCCTTTGAAGAAGAAGCCTATAATGAAGAACTTGCAGTTCTAGAAATCGAAGTGAAAGCTGCTCTGCAAGAAGCAGGAAGAAATGAATCCCCAGGAGTAGATGGAATATTAATAGAACAGTTTCAAGCCACAGAGAATGAATGTGTCAAAATCCTGACAAGAAAATGTCAACAAATTTGGAAAACAAAACAATGGCCCCCAGGACTGAAAATGCTCAATATACATTCCAATCCCTTAGAAAGGAGATGCCAAGAAGTGTAATAATTATAGGACCCTTGCTGTAATTTCCCATGCAAGCAAAGTGATGCCCAAAGTGTTGCAACAAAAGCGTTTAGCTTATATGGGGCAATAAATGCCTGAGATTCAAGTGGGATTCCAAAAAGGAAGAGACACTCGAGATCATATTGCTAATAGCCACTGGCTACTGGAGAGCACCAAAGAATTTCAGAAGAGCAGTCTGTGCTTTATAAACTACAGCAAAGCTTTTGACTGTGTTGATCATGAGAAACTATGGGTTGTTCTGAAAGAAAGGGGCTGTGCCTCGGCACTTTATTGTCCTGGTGCATAACTTGTACTGTGGACAAGAAACTACCATTGGGACAGAATATGGAGAGACAGAATGGTTTCAAGTAGAAAAAGATGTTAGACATGGGTGCATTTTATCCCCTTTTCTGTTCAGTCTGCACAGAGAACCTATCAAACGGAAAGCCGTACTAGAGTCAGATGAAGGTGGAATGAAAATTGGTGGAGGAAGCATCAATAATTTAAGATATACAGGTAACACCACCTTGCTGGGAGAACACAAAAATGCCTTGTAACGATTTTTAATTAAAGTGAAGGAAGGAAGTACCAAAGCAGAACTGCAGTTAAACATTAATAAGACAAAAATCATGAGTTCAGAAGAACTATGCAACTTTAACATTGACAAAGAAGAAATTAAAACAGTTAAAGAGTTTGTATACCTTGGTCCAATCATTAAACCAAATGGAGACTGCAACCAAGAAATCTGAACAAGATGGAGACTTGAAAGGGGAGCAATGAAGGAATTAGAAAAGATCATTATATGTAAGGATGTGTCACTGGAGACCATGATCATCCACACTCTTGTATTTTTGATCATCACTTATGGGTGCAAAAGCTGGACAGTAAAGAAAGTTTTGTGGATACCCTGGACTGCCAGAAAGGTAAACAAGTGGGTCCTAGATGAAATCAAGCCTGAGTTATATCTCCGGAGACAAAAATGTTGAAACTGGGACTATCCTATTTTGAACACATCATGAGAAGGCAGGATTCTCTAGAAAAGACAATAATGCTGAGAAAGGTGGAAGACAGCAGGAAAAGAAGACCAAATACAAAAGAGGCTGATTCCCTGAAGTAACCACAGGCTTGAATTTACAAGAGCTTAGCAGGACTGTTGCAGACAGGACATTTTGCAAATTGTTCATTCATAAGGGTCACCATGAAACAAAGACACGTAATAACAAAACATTATTGTAAATTTCATCTGCAAATTGCCACATGTTAAGAAGTCAACACATGCGTTTGCTAATGCATGCTGAATCACAGTGCACAATAGCAAATGCCTTCACTGACTCCTTAACTTGTCGCAATTTGTTTTTGAGATTTGCATCAATTGAGTTGTGCTGGGTGATACGGGATTTTGGTCATTATTGTTAAGCAGAAAGCTCTTTTAAACTATTAAAAATCAATCATTTGTTAGTAGATTTTTGCTCGTAAATGACAACCATTGGGAGTCCTTGGGTAATCTACCATGGGTTCAAGGTGATCCCTACATATAATAATTTTCTTGATCATCACTTGTTTCTTATACATGGGGTTGAATTAGTTCTCATCCTGTCTAAACAATTTCTGAATTTTGAAAACTGATAGATTTTTTAATCTTGTAAATTGCAAGTGTTAAGTGTAAGTATATTCAAAATGTGAATGTGTATGTCATAAATAATTGCCATACGACCTTAAAACACTTTAAATATTTTTTTCTTAATTAGGTGATGCTACACATAGGATTCCTATATCTGGATTTCAGCTTGCAACTTCAAATCATTCTGTTGTGTTACGTGAGTTATACACATTTATTCAGCCACGCTGGGGGACCTGGCCACCTGTCTATTGTAAGGTAAAGTATAGCACCTTCAGGTGTTAATTGCTTCATGTTTTTAGAAACAGTAAGGAATATCCACCAAAATACTTAGTTTATCATAGGCAGGTAGTACTATTTTTTTTTTATTAGAATAGTTAGCCAGTGGCAAGTTTTCACTTAACTACTTGCCTGCTCAGCTATGAGAGGTAAAAAAATGTAACAAGATGATCATCACAAGCTTGGGGGACACAGCTTTGTGACTTCATGGAAAGGAGACAATGTCTCAGTCGCATGGATGCTATAAGTAAACCTTACACTTTTTTCTACAGTGGATAAGGACGAACTTAATGAGGTCTGTGCACCAGTCCCCCAGTTCAGTTTAGGTGATGATTTTGTGTTCATGACCCAATACTGCCCTGTCCTAGGATTAGTTTAAATACTTGGATTTAAATACAGCACAAACAGCCTCTAACTTGACAGTGGTTTTTCATGATGTTATGAAACTTGGTTACATGTGTGAAAGGCTTCATCTATACTCTTGGACAGTTCCTCTTGAGGTGAATGAAATGACAATGACGGTATTTCACAAAATAAAGATTTATTTATAAAACTTGTTTGTTTCCCTTTAACAACATCAACATTTTCATTAAACGATAACTGATTGGGCGAATTGTCCCACAATAACATTAACGGTCGATCTAACGGTTCTTCTTCTTCTAACGGTAATAACGGGTGAATTTCTCCTGATCCGTGGGTTTCCTCATATACCCGCTTCGAACTGCACATAAGGTCCCGCAACAAGGGTGCCGGCCCCATTCCCCTTCCAACGGTTTCTCCCCCAATTGAAGAGGTTTGGGGGGATGAACATATATTACCGGACCTTTTCCCTTGAGATAGACTATCACTTTCCTTTCCTCCGGTTGTAATCCCTCTATCACTTGTTTTACACCACTCTGGATTGTTTCTCATTTTTTCTCTTTCTCAATTCTTTCTTGTTTATATTCTCTATCTAAATCTTTCCCCGGCACTTTAAATACTTTCATATCATAAGGTTCTGACTCTCGCCACTCATCATCAAATAATACAATCTTTTGTGTTTCACGGGACTGGCCGTCTTCCTCTGTAGTTAGAAAGACATCTACCTTCTTCCGAGCCCCCTCTCTTGATCCTTCCCCCTCCTTTATACTTTCTCTCTCCTCCTCCCTCTCGCGCTCCCCTGACCCCTCCTTTTCCTCAACTACTTTTAATCCTTTCATTTCCTCTTCCATCCCACGTGTCTCCAATATCTCTTTTTCTTTTCCCTTTTCTTGACTTTCCCTTTCATCTGTTTGGTTTTCCCTTTCGGACGGCTGAGGGGACGGCACACTCTCATACTCTTTTGCTGCTCCTGGCTCACAACATGTTTGATGACAGAGGCAGAATTCCGAGTCCCGACTTGCAGATGTGCAGCTTTTCAGGTTTGGGAGCCAGCCACTTTCAAAGGATGCAGCTACATTGGAGATTTGTTGTGATTTGATTTGCAGCCTGTTAGATTAGGCATCCTTCAGTCTCGAGAGACTATGGTAACGTGCTCTGTATGGAGGACTTGGAACAGCGTCTAGTGTGGCTGAGAAGGCAGCCTGTATTACATCTGAAATAGCAATCAGTGCTCACACAGGTGCTGTGGATTGATTTTGAATTCACCATTCATTCTGGTTGTGATGTGAGTCGTATTCCAGCCAGTCTTTTTATGATTCTTTGCAATGCGGAGTAATTTCTTACTTTAATGTAAGAAATTTTAAAAAAAACTGAAGACAGTGGGAGGGGGAGGGAAAAGAATGGGAGGGCATGTTCCCCCAGTCCTGAACATCATGCCCCAACTCATTCAAAACACCAACTACAGACACACCCAATCTTTACAAGAACATCCACAAGGGGGAAAGCCCAATCAGTTCATTCCAGCTAGAAAAAGTTAAACACCCCCCCCCCCTGATTAACAACATTTACTTTTTCTAGACTTTCAAGAAGTTCTTCAGTCTTTGGATTACTAAGAAAGATCCATCTTTCTCTCACTCAGTCTAAATACCAGAATAGTAGATAATGTGTCCTAGATGTTTTATTTCTACCTCTTTCCTGTTCATCTACTTCCACGCCCGCCCACCCCCACAAAGGCTAGTCACTTTCAATGTCTTTGCTGCAGGAATCTGAAAGGGTGTACTCCACCACTCAAGGAAAAAAGAAATTTGGGGATATGGTATGGTATACCGAGGCTGAAGAAATGGTGAAATCATTAGCCTGCAACTTGACTCTTGAATTCAGTACAGTGGTGCCTTGAGTTACGAACTTAATTGGTTCCGGAAGATGGGCGTAACTCAAGTTGGTCGTAACTCAAAGCACCATTTTCCATAGGAATACATTGAAACCCCATTAATCCGTTCCGGCCGGAAAAAAACCCCACCGAAAAACAAAAAACACTGCAAGACCCATCGGAAACGCGATTGATCCGTTTCGGCCGGAAAAAACAACAACACCAAAAAGCAAACAAAGACTGCAAGACCCATCGGAAACGCGATTGATCCGCTCTGGCCGGGGGGGAAAAAAACACCAAAAAGCAAACAAACACTGCAAGACCCATCACAGCACAGAAACATAACCTCCCCCAGCTCAAACCCACACTGCAAAACCCTGTACAACAGGCATTTTAGAAAGCAGTACCAGACAGTCTGAAGCCTCCTCCGAACGCACACACTCTAACTGCTGGGGCGAAAGAGCCACAAAGAAGCAGCCTCTTCGCCGACCAACGGTTAGCAGTTTAAATTCCCCGCCTTTTTTCCGGTCGTAACTCAAAGCAAAATTTTGCAGCCGGAGCTGGTCGTAACTCGAAATGGTCGCACGTCAAGACGTTCGTAAGTCGAGGCACCACTGTATTGAGCTTCCTATCCCCCCCTTTTTTCCCCAGGTTCCAAGGCTCCCTAAAGATCCATTTTGACCAGGGGAAGCCTTTGGGAGCTTTAGAATGGTGTAGGAGCCTTTAATATTGGGAAATCATATCTCAAAAACTAGAAAGGATTGCCACAAGTCAGAATTATTATAATTCATAGGGCTGCTTTTTGATTTGTTCATGAATGGATTGGAGTTGGAGATGAGCAGGAAGATAGCATGTTGTTTCTAGTTATCTGGTTAATAAAGAGTTGAAGGGACCAGAACAGAAGCCACGCCACAGATCATTTTTATAGAATTTTCTGTTAGACTTCTGTTGATGCCTCAGTTGATACAGGTATCTGCAGTGTTGCTGATGGAAGAAGGTTTCCTATTTTTAGTTAAACTTGCAGTGCTTTCAAGAATACCATAATTGATATCTTGTAAGTAGAGGGGAATCTATTTAATGGGCTTGAAATGGGAGGTTTCAGGTAGTGACACATTATTTATTTCAGTCGTATTAATTGATGTTTATAAACTCCTGTTTTTTTAGTCTGATGATCATTTTAGGATCAGTTGGTGTCTGCAGAACATGGCTACAAAAGCAGGTAAGAAACTGCTTTTGTTAACCACAGAAAGGATGTTAGTTTTCTGTATTTAAATATGGATTTAACTGTTTAAAAACTTGCTTCTGCTTTTAAAACATTTTCTTTCTGATAGGCACAGCAAATCACTTAGAGCTTCTCAATGTGGAAGATCTGATTGTAGAGCTGTATAATCAGAAGCTTCAAAAAGAGCCTTCAAAGACTTGGGTGTGTGACATCCTGGATTGCTGCATGTGGGATTACTCAGGAAATACTAGGTATAATGGGTAGCCCTTTCCCTCTTTTCTCTACCAGTTAGAACTGCTGTATATCACTGCACAAAGTGCTTTTGTGTTGTGGCTTTTAAATTTTTGGAAAACATTAGCTGATGGATTGCTGGTGGGTCTTAAAAGTATTTTGCAAGATAAGTAATATAACAAACCCAGAAAAAAAATCCAAATAGCTTCCTGGAGTGTTTGAGTGAATGCAATGCTTCGGATACAGTATTGTTTCCAAAATAAACTATACTGGCCTTTTGATCATTTTATATCAGTTGCAAATTGGAAAAATCAGTTCTTGGTGGTCTCTGTGCATCCATGCTTACAAGTTTGGGCCTGTGCAAGCGCCCCATTTGGAACCTTCTAGGTGGAGAGTTTTGACTATAGCTATGGTCCCTATCTACAGGGCATGTGCCAGTGCACAGTTCTGTCTATTTGCCACAGCAGCCAAATTTTTTGAATTTATCAGATAGAGAGATTTCCTGAGGAAAATCACTGTGGAGCTCTGTGTGTGTGTTCTTTTGATTTCTTTATTATAGCTATTCAGTTACAACATTTTATTTTGATCGCTTTCATCTTAATACATTCTGGATTTGTTTTGTTCTTTCTTCCTTCAGGGCCTATCTTTTTTCAAATCTTGTATAAGGTAAAGATTCCTGTCACAGATCTACACAAATATGTCTTGCTTGCTTGGGGGAGGTATGCATAACCCCCACTTGTAAAATCTGTCTGACTTTCTCCAGTCAAAGCCAGAGAAATGATCATAACAGATTCAAGTGTTTTCTTTTTGAGAAGACACTTTTGGCAACAGTATCCCAGAACTGATTACTTCTATTTGTGAATCACCTGGAGTTCTGAAAGTCCTTAGGAAGTGTGCTGCTTATACTGAATACTGCCCCAGAGTGCTTTAAGCACTCTGTGGGCAGTTTACAATTTAATTACAATTTAGTTATCTGGGCTTCACATTCCCCCCACCCTCTGGCGAGCTGGGTACTTAATTTATCAACTTCAGAAGGATAGAAAGCTGAGTCAACCTTGATCCAGCTACCTGAGCCCAGGATCAAACTCAGATCATGAGCAGAGTCTTTACTACAATAGTGCAGTTTAACCACTGCTCCACAGGGGTCCTAATACTAGTTAATCCATCACATCTGCCACTACAGCATCACTGGTGGATCTACCAACAAGGCAGGTATTAATGCTGTTGTCAGTGCTTCTGTCGACAGGTCTCCTTGGTACTGACCCCATAGATATGGAAGGCTAAGGTACACAAGTTGAAGGGAACGGAGAAAACAGAATTGCCGAAAAAAAGTGGAACATGCTGCCTTGACCTTACTTCAAAATGAGGAGGTGCATGCTATTTTTGCCAAACTGTGGTGGCAAACATTCAGCCTCTTGGTCCCCCTATTCAGTGGCCCATATCACAGGTAAAATAGAGAAGACGCCAGTTTGGCTGTACTGGCCTAGCAATATGCACCTGAGTGTCCTGGCTCTGCTCCTTCTATACATTATGCTGGTTATCACAGTTATCCTCAAGCAATGACACCACCCTCATATTGCTCATTTAGAGGGTTGCAAGAGTGTGGCATATATTACTCTAGTGCATTCATGGGCCAGGTCTCCATATTCTTAAGATCAGCTGTACTCTCTTACACACTATGGTTGCGAACAAAGCTCACCAAGTCAGTATTCTTATGGTCATTACACTGTAAGACAAGGAACATCACATCAGTAAGATTTAGCGCTTGTACAATGAAAATGGCCACAGTATTGTCTCACACACTTTGACATCCATCTTTCTATTTCTTCCATTAACCTCCACAGTTCCTCATTCAGCATCTTCCTTTGAACTCAGTAATTGTGGCTTCTTTCAGTGGTAAGAAAATACCATTTCCTCCCCAGATAAAGAGGGACAATGCCTGGATATACTTGGCTGCAAGTTCTATTCTAGTGCACCAGGCCTCATGACAACTAATCATCTGGACCTGTGATATCAGATGATTACAGCACTTTTGTTTAGACACAGGGAAGATGGCCTGGCAACAAATTAATTCAACTTGCCAGGTGTCCAGATGTTCAGCTAAAACACTTGTAGGAGCATTTACATTGTGCTGTCATTTTTGGCTCCAGTGCACCATTCCGTCACAAGTAGAGAGAAAGTGGCAGGTATCCTTCAATGGCCAAGACCCATTTTCTTGCAAAACAGATGAGAAGTCTGATTTAATCCGTGCACTGGCCAATACATCCATGGTACCAGTTCCTCTGTACTTCAGCAGTCAACCATAAATGGTTGTCTTCTTCATACCAACCCAGGTAGCCTTTACCATCCTCTTTGAAATACAAACCTGCTAAAAACAAAGATTTTGACTCAGATTTCCATAGGCACTTCCATTGACCCTGTAAGCATTTTTCAGATACTAAATGTATTAAAAAATATTCCCTACTGTTTCCATACCAAAGTTGTCTTCCTTACTACTAGGCTTACTCAGCATTTTCAAGCATGGAACACTACTGGTTGACAAATCCTTTATTTATTGCAGTGGGTTAATAAAATTGAAGAGAATTTTACCCACAAGCTTTTTCTGTTTGACACCATCATTTGAGTCCTTGCATTACTTTCTGCTTACATTTACTGCTTACATAGTGGCTGGAGTTGATCTTCTCCATCTCAGTGAAGACACATAGGTTGCAAGAGTCAACCTACAGGATACTTATTTTCATGACTCCATTCATCCTTTATTTCCAAAATACCTTTAGTTTTCTTTTGGGAAAGATTGCTACTATTGTCCATTTCTACTTTTTGGCCTGTGCATGGTACCAAGGGTTTTCACTAAAACTATGGTAGTGGTCTTGGCACCCCCAAGAATACAAAGCATAGTCCTTTCTTCCTATATCAAGGTCTCTGAGGTAAGATTCCCCCCCCCCCAATAATATTTTCATGGGATACTATAATACTTAGTTCACAGTTGGCATTGCTCTCAATCTTCTTAGACTTAGCCAGATTGCAAATGAGGCAATTGTGGTAATTTCTGTACCACTATAATCTTGGTTTGGTTTTCAAGAGAATGAAAGATTTTGTTTGATGTATTCTCGAAGGCTTTCAAGGCCGGGATCCAATGGTTGTAGGTTTTTCGGGTTGTTTGGCCATGTTCTGTTAGAACACGGCCAAACATCCCAAAAAACCTGCAACAACCATTTTGTTTGATCTTGAGTGATACAGCAAACCAGCAATTTACTCCAAGACATGTCCTTTACTCTCCTTCAGCCTTGACCGGCTGTGATGACCAATACTAGGCATAGGTAATTTGTATTTCTTGGACTTCAGCCCTCAGAATTTGCCAGAAAGTTGCCCAGCAAGATTTATGGGGGCTTTAGCCAAGAAATCAAATTCCTCACAGGAGTTTTCAGTTAAATAGAGATGGAGAATGAAGGCTTCATCAGCCATTATCTGCTTGTGAGGAAGAAAGAGGAAGTAGCTGGGAAGAGCTAAGCTCTGTGGAAACTGCAAGGGATTAGGGAACTGGTAATTTTTGAGACTCCTTCACGGATTGCTGCCTTGTCGTGGCGAAGGGGCTTGAGTAATTCAGAGAAGCTATGGGCTCTGCCATGCAGGGACACCCAAGATGGATAGGTCATCATGGAGAGTTCTGACTAAACGCGATCCACCTGGAGCAGGAACTGGCAAGCCACTCCAGTATCTTTGCCAAGAAAACTCCATGGACAGAAACAAAAGGCTAAAAGATATGATGCTGGAAGATGAGCCCCTCAGGTCGGAAGGCGTCCAACATGCTACTGAGGAAGACCGGAGGACAAGGACAAGTAGCTCCAGAGCTAATGAAGTAGTTGGGCCAAAGCCGAAAGGATGCTCAGCTGTGGACGCGCCTGGAAGTGAAAGGAAAGTCCGATGCTGCAAAGAAAAATACTGCATAGGAACCTGGAATGTAAGATCTATGAACCTTGGTAAGCTGCATGTGGTCAAACAGGAGATGGCAAGAATAAACATTGACATCCTGGGCGTCAGTGAACTAAAATGGACGGGAATGGGCGAATTCAATTCAGACGGTTATCATATCTACTATTGTGGGCAAGAATCCCGTAGAAGAAATGGAGTAGCCCTCATAGTCAACAAAAGAGTGGGAAAAGCTGTACTGAGATACAATCTCAAAAATGACAGAATGATTTCAATACGAATCCAAGGCAGACCTTTCAACATCACAGTCATCCAAGTTTATGCACCAACCACCGATGCTGAAGAGGCTGAAATTGACCAATTCTATGAAGACTTACAACACCTCCTAGAACTGACACCAAAGAAAGATGTTCTTGTCATTATAGGGGACTGGAATGCTAAAATAGGGAGTCAAGAGGTAAAAGGAACAACAGGTAAGTTTGGCCTTGGAGTTCAAAACGAAGCAGGGCAAAGGCTAATTGAGTTTTGTCAAGAGAACAAGTTTGTCATCACAAACACTCTTTTCCAACAACACAAGAGGCGACTCTACACATGGACATCACCAGATGGGCAATACCAAAATCAGATTGATTATGTTCTCTGCAGCCAAAGATGGAGAAGCTCTATACAGTCAGCAAAAACAAGACCTGGAGCTGATTGTGGTTCTGATCATCAGCTTCTTATAGCAAAACTCAAGCTTAAACTGAAGAAAGTAGGAAAAACCACTGGGCTAGTCAGGTATAATCTAAACCAAATCCCTTATGAATACACAGTGGAAGTGAAGAACAGATTTAAGGAACTCGATTTGGTGGACAGAGTGCCTGAAGAACTATGGATGGAGGCTCGTAACATTGTACAGGAGGCAGCAACAAAAACCATCCCAAAGAAAAGGAAATGCAAGAAAGCAAAGTGGCTGTCCAACGAGGCCTTACAAATAGCAGAGAAGAGAAGGGAAACAAAATGCAAGGGAGATAGGGAAAGTTACAGAAAATGGAATGCAGACTTCCAAAGAATAGCAAGGAGAGACAAGAGGGCCTTCTTAAGTGAACAGTGCAAAGAAATAGAGGAAAAGAATAGAAAGGGAAAAACCAGAGATCTGTTCAAGAAAATTGGAGATATTAAAGGAACATTTTGTGCAAAGATGGACATGATAAAGGACAAAAATGGTAGGGACCTTACAGAAGCAGAAGACATCAAGAAGAGGTGGCAAGAATACACAGAGGAATTATACCAGAAAGATCTGGATGTCCCGGACAACCCAGATAGTGTGGTTGCTGAGCTTGAGCCAGACATCCTGGAGAGTGAAGTCAAGTGGGCCTTAGAAAGCATGGCTAACAACAAGGCCAGTGGAGGTGATGGCATTCCAGTCGAACTATTTAAAATCTTAAAAGATGACGCTGTTGAGGTGCTACACTCAATATGCCAGCAAGTTTGGAAAACTCAGCAGTGGCCAGAGGATTGGAAAAGATCAGTCTACATCCCAATCCCAAAGAAGGGCAGTGCCAAAGAATGCTCCAACTACCGTACAATTGCACTCATTTCACACGCTAGCAAGGTTATGCTCAAAATCCTCCAAGGCAGACTTCAGCAGTATGTGGACCGAGAACTCCCAGAAGTACAAGCTGGATTTCGAAGGGGCAGAGGAACTAGAGACCAAATTGCTAACATGCGCTGGATTATGGAGAAAGCCAGAGAGTTCTAGAAAAACATCTACTTCTGCTTCATAGACTACGCAAAAGCCTTTGACTGTGTGGACCACAGCAAACTATGGCAAGTTCTTAAAGAAATGGGAGTGCCTGACCAACTTATCTATCTCCTGAGAAATCTCTATGTGGGACAGGAAGCAACAGTTAGAACTGGATATGGAACAACTGATTGGTTCAAAATTGGGAAAGGAGTACGACAAGGCTGTATATTGTCTCCCTGCTTATTTAACTTATATGAAAAATACATCATGCGAAAGGCTGGACTGGATGAATCCCAAACCGGAATTAAGATTGCCGGAAGAAATATCAATAACCTCAGATATGCAGACGATACCACTCTGATGGCAGAAAGTGAGGAGGAATTAAAGAACCTCATAACGAGGGTGAAAGAGGAGAGAGCAAAAAATGGTCTGAAGCTCAACATCAAAAAAACTAAGATCATGGCCACTGGTCCCATCACCTCCTGGCAAATAGAAGGGGAAGATATGGAGGTAGTGACAGATTTTACTTTCCTGGGCTCCATGATCACTGCAGATGGTGACAGCAGCCACGAAATTAAAAGACACCTGCTTCTTGGGAGGAAAGCGATGAGAAACCTAGACAGCATCTTCAAAAGCAGAGACATCACCTTGCCGACAAAGGTCCGCATAGTCAAAGCTATGGTTTTTCCAGTAGCGATGTATGGAAGTGAGAGCTGGACCATAAAGAAGGCTGACCACCGAAGAATTGATGTTTTTGAATTGTGGTGCTGGAGGAGACTCTTGAGTCCCCTGGACTGCAAGGAGATCAAACCTATCCATTCTGAAGGAAATCAACCCTGAGTGCTCACTGGAAGGACAGATCCTGAAGCTGAGGCTTCAATACTTTGGCCATCTCATGAGAAGAGAAATCTCCCTGGAAAAGACCCTGATGTTGGGAAAGTGTGAAGGCAAGAGGAGAAGGGGATGACAGAGGACGAGATGGTTGGACAGTGTCATCGAAGCTACCAACATGAATTTGACCCAACTCCGGGAGGCAGTGGAAGACAGGAGGGCCTGGCATGCTCTGGTCCATAGGGTCACGAAGAGTCAGACACGACTAAACACACACACAATTTTTGAGAGACACCCTGGACAGAATGTGACTTCCATGTAGTGTAGCCATGTCCACCCATTTTCTTTTTCTTCCTCACAACCAGATAACAGCTAGCAGAGCCTTCATTCTCCACCTATGTTTAATTGAAAACCTCTGTGAGAAGTTTAATTTTTTTAATGAATTCTGTGGGCGAAAGTCTAAGAAATATAAAAGTCCCATTCTTAGCCAATATCTCTAGTGAGGGTTGTGGAAATCATTGTTTTCAAAATAGTGTCCAGGGACAGTTGTATAGCCAGGGAAGTATAAAGGCACGTCAGGTTTTAGGAACTTTTGGCACTTTTCAGAGTCTGCAAAGCCGCAGAGACCACAAATGAGAACAACAGGTTACCTACATGTAACTGGTTCTTTGGGTGGTCATCTATTGAGTCACACGACTCACCCTTCTTCATGTCTGTATTCCATCTACTTCAGCAAACAGGAAGTGACAGGTCTGGGCTGTGTGCAATTATGTACAGTATTTGCAATGGATAGTGTGTGAGGTTACCACCAAAAACATGAACAGCTCAGCTTGGGAATATTCCGAACAGACTGCACAGATGCAGACAACCCCATCAGTGTGACTCCACAGGTGACCACTCAGCAAACCACAGTTACAAGTAGGTAACTTGTTATTACCTGGCTATCTGTAAGGTGTGAAGCTTTCTGAATTGCTTCTCAGAGGGTTTCCTGGAATGCTTTGAAAAGCTTGCAATGCCCCTTGCATAGAAAAACCTTGGAAAATGGAAACTATGTTCTAGCACAGTGTTGCAGTTTCTCAGCTGGAATGTTAAATACAAAGAGTAAGATTCCCTGTGGAAAATGTTAGTCACGGTAACGACTTAATTTTTATGTCAGTTTTTAGGTCGCTATATTTGAAAATACGGATGTGGGTGGAGCTGAAGGTTAAACCATTGAGCCACCAGACTGTTGATTGAAAGGTCGGCAGTAGAGATGGGGGTATTCGTATACGAATATCCCCGCACAGGTGGCATTAACGAGTGTCCAGCCCCATGGGGCCAGATGGTCCACTCACCAATCCGACGCGGACCGCGAGATTCTTCCAGTCAATCCACAGTGCGCTATCCGCTCGCCACTCTTTGACCTTGCAGTGAGGCTTGTCCTCCCGCCTCCTGCCAGGAATGGCGAGCGGATAGTGCGCTGCAGATCGATTGGAAGAATCGTGCAGTCCGCAGCGGATCGGTGAGTGGACCGTCCGGCCCCATGGGGCTGGACCCTCATTAACGCCACCTGTGCGGGGATATTCGTATACGAATACCCCCATTTCTAGTCGGCAGTTCAAATCCACGCAACAGGATGAGCTCCTGTTGCTTGTCCTGGCTCCTGCCAGCCTAGCAGCTTGAAGGCATGTAAATGCAAGTAAATAGGTCACGGCGTTCCATGTCTAATCATGCTGGCCACATGACCATGGAAAGTGTCTACAGACAAACACTGTCTCTTTGGCTTACAAACGGTGATGAGCACTGGCGCCTGGAGTCTGACACAACTGGACTTAATTGTCAAGGGGAATCTTTATCTTTACCTATATTTGAAAATAGCATGGTAAAATCTAGTGTTTGCTGTGGAAGAACAAATAACAGTTTGCTCTCCCTTAAATGCAGGGGTTATAGCCTTAAAACAATTTTGTTTGCCCAAATTGGTTAGAAAGATGATTACAATTCCAAGCATGAAGGGATTTTTTTTCTAATACAAAATGGTAATGTAAATGAAAATATTATCTGCTAGCCTGTTTGTCTAGAATTCAAAATGCGATCTAAGTGTTGAAGTATGGTTAAGTTTGTCAGCGCATAAACCCGCGAAAGTCTTAGCAGAGTAATATTTCAGGTCCTGATGTCAGGAAAATAACTCACGCAGACACGTTCAGCTTCTTCAGCACGGCACGTGTATTTACAGCATATATACAAAGCGGCAGCACGACAGCATGGAATCATAGTGAAGAGTGGAAACATCTTCTCTGTACAGTTCATATATATACACTTAAGCATCTGCTCTTGCCCAATCAGAACAGATGTTGCATCATCCAGGCACCACCTTTCCAGAGTCACTGTGACTCAGCATTTTACACACCTGGATATCATGGCAGCTCATCAATGCCTCTGGTTCTGTTCTGTTCAGGCCTGTAAATTTTTAATACTCTGACAAAGTTGTTAGCCCTCTGAATTGTGTGTGAGGAAGGGTGAATTATAAATAAACTGAATAAATATGTTTTTGAAATACAGTACTAGAGTTGTGATGAAAATTGGTTTATATTTAGGTGCCAGTGGCATGAAGAAAATGATGTGCTATACTGTGCTCTGGCTGCTTGCAAGAAGATTGCGTGAGTATAAAACACAGTGGGCATTTTAGAATGTTTTTTATACCTTTAGAAAAGAGGAAAGTAGTTCCCTGGGCTTCACATTAACCCTGCTCACACATGGTGGATTGACATGGTGGCTTGGATAATCTTGTCTGTCTTGAACACTTTGCCTGTGTGTTCTGGTGAATGTTCTGTAGTCAGCTTTTTGTTCACTCCTATTGAGTGGACGGCAGGCTTTGTGCTCTTGTAGTGTATTTGCTACTATGGCAAGTGCAAGATTTGAAATATCAAAGCTCTTAGGGTTTCAGTTTAAGTTTTCAAGTGCCATTAGACAAACTTCAGTTTTGTATTGTCATTAAAAATGTCTTCATTTTTGCGGTGAGGTATTCCTTACATTTACATGTTTACTTAGGACATTTTTGTGCTGTTTTTCTTCCAGTGAAGTTACAGTTTATCACATGGATAAAATTTGTATTATTTCACTATATCCATAACAGCCATGTGTGATACAAGAGATAGCATATTTCATATCTTTATATTATTAGAGCAATTCAGTAAATGTTCCTCTAGCTTGAGCCTATTACATTTCAAAATCACGCCCACTTCCTATTGTATTTTATCTGTTTGTTAAAAAATCATCATCACCATCTTAGAACTGCAGAGCGGGAACAGACCCTATGGATTATTAAGTCCAGCCCCTGTCCAGGAGGCACAGTGGGGAATTGAACTTCCAACCTCTGGCTCCGCAGCCAGATGCCTAAGCCACTCAGCTGTCTCTAGTGCAAATAGGCCTTGCTTTCTGTCTGTGGCAGAGGAAATGTTTCAGGCCCCAGTTTCTGTAGATTACAGCTGTTGCTGGAAGAAGGTGCCAACAGATGTAGATGTCTACCCTGTTTCCCTGAAAATAAGACCTAACCTGAAAATAAGCCCTAGTATGATTTTTCGGGATGCTTGTAATATAAACCCTACCTCAAAAATAAGCCCTAGTTAAGTGAAAGCTGGCCCTCCACCATTGTGCAGCATTGTGCAGCAACCAGAAGATGACATGACTGTATTTGAATAAACGTAGATTGTTGTACATGAAAAAAATAAAGCATACTCTGAAAATAAGCCCTACTGCATTTTTTGGAGCAAAAATTAATATAAGACCGTGTCTTGTTTTCGGGAAAACACGGTAGAAATCTATAGCCAGGCTGCTGCTCCTCCTGTACTTTTCCTGGCAAAGGTCTTGTTCCTGTGTATCATGATCTTAGAGCATTAAAGGTACTCCACCCTCCACATATATATTGCTATGTTAGTGTACATTGGGACATTTCTTTTCAATATGTGAAAGTGATGGTACAGTTTTTGTTTTAGTGTTCTTTTTCCTTTTTGTTATAGATACTCCATCAGCAATTCTCTAGCTAGTATGTATAACATTCAGTTAACTGCATCTCATTTACCCTTGCATGAGATGGGCTCCAAGAACACAGTGAATCCTAAGATGATAGTACTGGATGCCAGACGTTTCCAGGTTAATCTTTTAATTTAACAAATAGTTTTTTAAGTTATTGCTATCTTTCCAATTTGATCCCCACCAGATGTTTTGAACTATAATTTCTATCATTCTTAACCATTGGCCATGCTGGCTGAGTTTGATGGAAATGCAAGTCCAACATTTCTGGAGAGCAGAGATTGAGGAAGGCTGTTCTATAGTAATTGCTAAGCTTCCTGGAATATACTGAGAAATGTCTTAGCAGTAAAAGTGATTTTGTTTGTGTTTCCCATCAAGAGTCAGATGCCTGGTAAACAAATGATGCTATGATTGATGTTTGAAAGTACTTGCATAAGCTGTAATATGACAGTCCTTTGCAAAAGCTTTGGTTTGACCAAGAGCTTACTATGGTAGTTATAGAAATGGGAATACTATTTAATGTTTCTTCTTTTCAGGTCAGAAGATTTTTAGATACTAGTTATTGGATGTGTTTTGATACTGACTGTAAGTGCCAAGGGAAAACGTGTTTTGAAAGGCAGCATATAAATCTCAATTTAAGGCATTTTGCTGTTTACGCACAAACATGTTTTTCAACTACTAAATCCATTTCGCCTTTGGATGCAAAGAATAGGAGAGTAGCTAAACAGTGAATAGGTGAAAAATAGGTGAATTTTCATAATTCTGTTCACAGCATGAATGTTTAGGTAATTTTTGTCTTTGAATTTCAGAAACTGAGCACTGAGTGGACAGGAAGTGGTAGGTACTTCAGATCTCTTAATGAGGATCACAGTTCCAGAACTTGTATTGGTGAGTGAAGCTTTAATTTTAAATACAGTAAAAATTGCATTTGCTGTTAGAATTCTTACTACTATATTTCACACCTGCATTACTTGGTATGTGAATATGCTTGTATACTCTAACCCTAATGCATCCTTTAACTGATGTTTTCTTCATCATAATCCCTGTGCATCACACATATGTGTTTATTCTACACAGTCAAAGACGTCTCAGAATTATCTATGGCTAAAACAAAAGCAAAAATACTTAAATGGGAGCCCTGCTCATGTCTGTCTAGGGATAAAAGGGCGGGGCTCCTGCCTCATCTTTAGTTCCTTTCCATCTTCTACGTGGACAGCAGCTTCAGTTAGATTAGTTTATTTCCACTGCAAGAGTAATATAGGTTCCACTGTCCCAGTGGTTGTTTTTTGTTTTGTTTTTTTAAGTTCCCTAGGCTCCACTATGGATAGGGGACCCACTTTACACTTCAATGAAATATATTTTGAAAGTCTCCCTCCCTCCTTGACTTCTGAATGTTAGAATACTGAGTGAGCACACAGTGTGTGACAAAATGCCTCTGGAGTGTAATGCAGAAAAAACATTGGTGGGAGATTATGTCATTGGTAAATTTGCCTTGGCCGGATGAGGTTGTGGCTGAATTTGAGAAGGACCACAAAAAAATGGTTGACCGGGGAACCTAGAAAGGTGATGCAAAAAGGAGCTAGAAGTAAGGAGCTGCCATACTAAGTAATGCTTGCCTGCCTCGTGCCATGGGAAACTAGTTGGTAATGCCTGCACAGTGTTTGTGTGGGTCTTGTTATTGTATTGACTTTGTCTGTGTGACCTGTATGGGTGAAAGGTTATGGCCTGTGATGAAACTTCTTTTGGTATAAATAATTGTCTCTTGCCTTGGCCCTGTTTTTTTGGAGAAGTTCTTGAGGGTTCTGTAGGGCTTAATTTGGATTAGTTCCAGAAACACAATTAGAAAAAAAAATGAAACAAAAAAATCCAAAAGAGCTGGTCCTTTTTATATTTAACAAAAGGACTGGTAAAATGAAGGACCTGAGAATGAATGAGGCATGTACAGACAGCAAAAATTAGAAATGAATCATCCCCAAAAATCCTCCCCATGCCAATCCCAAGCTGCAATGTGCAGGTCTGTGTAGAATGAAGTGTAAATACTGTATGTGGATAAAAAATATTTATGGCATGATACGATGACTAAGTAGAGTTTTTACGGCACAAGTGTATGTTCATTTTAATATATAATACTTAATAATTTTGCCTTAATATGAATATGTTTGCAGAATAGGTTTGGCCAATCATGACTTGCATAAATTGCCGCACACTCTTGTAATTCTTTGGATGTTACAAATTCTACATACTTCCTAGTGTAGTGTATTAGCCACGTTTTGGCTCCAGAATCCTGCATTTAACATTTATTATCACTTTTATATTTTAGAAATCTAAAATATGGCCTTTGAGATTTTGACGAATCGTCATGATTCTGAAGTCTAAAGGTTTTTAAGTTTGTATAGTTTTTAGCTGAAAAGAAAAGTTGCATGTAGTTTTGGGGTGTTAGGATGGAACAAAATCTTGTGGTTTTGACTTTTTTGATATGAAATGCCATTCAGAATCAGTGGAATTAGTTGTAACTGCTTACTTTTTATATTTAGCATAGGCTTATACCTGGCCGATGGATATAAATAAGTTTTAAATTTCTGATGGGAGTGTATGAGATCTTGTCTAATTCGTATAGTCTGTATGCTGATGAAAATACGTTGTTTGTGTAGGTGATCATCCTTCAGGAGTGAAGACTGTGGGTGAAACCACCATTCGGCGTGGAAGAGGAATTGCACAATTTCTGGAAAGCATTTCCAAGCAGTCCAAGTAGCTACAACTTGCACTGCAGTACCTCTCATCCAACAGTTCTACGTTGTTTCTTGCTATATTAGAGAGTTAAAAAAAATATATTTTCTTTATCATTTATGCTCAGATATTTGTTATCCTTGATGAAAAGAAAGTAATCCTACTCCATTGTTTGAGGAACTCTTAAATATTTAAAGAAAGAAATACTAAGTCAAGAGCAAGTTGAGAAGAATATTCTTTAATAGGTATGAATGTTCGATGGAAATAGTAGAAGATTGAGCACAGTGAAAGCAGTAGGACAGCTTTCTGAAACAGTTTCTGGATTATTGAAGACGGTTGTACATTATTCAGAGTCCAATGCTTATTTTTACCTAATGTGCCCCATTATAGGAAATCTTTGCTGCACCTATAGCATAAGGAGCCTTCCGTTGTAATTGTAATTTTTTTTATAAACAATTTATTCCCAGAAGACTTGGTATGCCATGGAATACACTCATGCCCAAGGATCAAAGTTTTATTATCAGAAGATACTCAGATATTCTACAACAATAGAATCAAACAAGCAGTTATAGTAAAATAAGCAGTTAGGGAATCTTCGTCCACTTGGCAGCCTGAAATGCCAAGGCACCACAAACCTAGTTATTCAGTCACTTAATTTTCCCCCCTATTGTTTCAGAGTATACATTCATGTCATTGATCTCTTTTTGGAATGCTTAAGTCTAAACCATGATAGATTACCCTTATTTTCTTGCAAGTACTTAGTTTCATTTTCGTTTTATATGTGTTACTGTAAATGTTCACGTTCCTAAATACAATGTTTTCGTGAAATGTAGAGTACTGGAAATCCTTGTGTGTGCAGTGGTTTATCAGATTTGGAAATGAGGTTAAGCCATTTGAACAACAGGCACCCAGTGAAAAGCAGAGCACATTTAAGTAGCCCAGTATACTGCTGGTATAATATAAAACAAGGATCTGTAATAGTGACAGAGGACCAGTATATGAAATGAATGGCTGCAATTTATTTATCTCAGACTGTTTTTTATTCGGTAACAATTCCAAGGAAAGGAGGTTTACACACAGGCAATCATATACACACACAATAATCCTCACTGTTTCCTAAAGCAATTACTTGCTATAAAAAAGGAAACTGCCATTGGTACAGAGAATGTGAAACCCTTTCTCCCTGTTGTCCTCAAATCCCCATCCTGATTGCTTCTACCCTGTTTCCCCGAAAATAAGACCTAACCTGAAAATAAGCCCTAGTATGGTTTTTCAGGATGCTCGTAATATAAGCCCTACCCCAAAAATAAGCCCTAGTTAAGTGAAACCCCGCCCTCCACCATTGTGCAGCAACCAGAAGATGACATGACTGTAAAATAAAACATCCCCTGAAAATAAGCCCTAATGCGTTTTTTGGAGCAAAAATTAATATAAGACCCTGTCTTATTTTCGGGGAAACACGGTAGTATATAGCTGTTATTTAACAAGACAAAAATAGACATGGAACATGATCACACATTTTGCATCCTGTTTAATTTGGTCTTCATACAGTTTTAAATTGTCATTAAGAATAATTCTAGCTAGCATTTGTGGATGCTAATAGAACATTAAATGGATTGGATGAAGGTGTTGGAAAAAATGTAAGATCTAGCTAAAGATGGGAACCTGTTAGCATGAGATGGCTGTTTAATCTTGTTCCTTGGTTATCTTATCAGCTTATTTATTTGTAAGGAAGCTAAAATACTTTTATAGGCACTTTGTGACTGATGATTTTAAAAAACAGCAAATATGGAGGCAAACAGGACAATAGTTTTTTTCACTTTATCTGCCACAGGACCTAGCATAGCTATCCTTGTTTTTATCTCTGTTATTCTGCTTACATATAAGCATTCTGCACTTGTTCTCTCAACTCTTGCCTCTCATAGTTGATTGACATCTGACAAGGAGGGAATGGCTGATTTGAGTTCTTGGAGAAAGAAGTTCCAGCCTCCTTGGAGGAAGCAGTAGTGTAACCAGTTCTAGAAGAGTCTTCACTGGAGCCGGAAACAAACTTAAGGGAGATAGCACATGACTAGAAGAGGGAAATTATTAAACCATGGGAGCACATATTTGTGGCACAATACAAGCTTCTCCCACCACAGGATGATGTGGCTTTGTTTGGTGAGTGGTGTTCATGGTTTAAGCACAGAATTCCTTTTAAGTTTGATTTCAAAAACATGAAAATACTGTAACAGTCATCTCTGTAGTATTTTCATGCTTTCTACTCTAATTATGGGTTCATTGTAATGTCTGTTTCTGACCTGGACCCAGATAGTTTTTAGACCAGTGGGCAACATCGGTTTCTTGGACAAGATGTTTGACCATCTGGTAGCAAGCCAAATCCAGGTATTCTTAAAGAGGTTTTTTTTTTTTGCCATTTTCCCACCAAGCAGGATTTAAGTCTTTGTTATAGAAATCCCTGTGGGATGACCAGAGATGAGAATTACAACCCTGAACCTCTTAAAAGCTTTCAGTAGTGTTAAGATTGTATGATGGTACAGGTTACTTAATTTGGGAGTGGGCTGGAACACCATTAATGTTCCCATCACGCTTGGATAGCTGTTTCCAGAAGGGGATACTGGAAGACTTCTGCTTGATTATTTGACATGTATTCTTTGGGGTATCTCACAAGGTTCCATCTTGTTTCCTGCGCTGTATACCATCTCTACAAACTATTGAACAAGGGCATTCATAAGCTGAATGTGCAGTGCCACTACTGTGTTGATAATATTAAACTCTTTATCACTAGACTGCATGAAGCAGTGGAATTGCTTTCTCAGTCCAGAAAAGATGGTGTACTTTCCAATGGGCACTTTATCCAGGGAAGTGGCATGTAGCCACTTCAAAATGGGGTTGCATTGCCTCTAAATGGAATGGAATCTAAATAGTTTGTGGTTTGTTGGTTCTTGTAGAGCCATCTCTGTCACTTCAGTCGCAGATGTCCTTGGTGGCACAGAGGACCTTCTATCACTGACTGTGATCCTATTAGATTATGTTGTAACTTCACAGTTAAATTATGCGGTGCTGCCTTGAAGAAAGTACAGGCACTACAGTTACTACAGAACACAATAACGAGTATAAACTGTAACTAGCCATTATGACTGTATTCCATCAATACTTTATCTTTTGGTCTCTGGTTCAATTCCAGGCTCAATTCTGGTCCTAATTTACAAAAGCCTTTGTGGATTGGGGACCCAGTATCTGAAAGACCACATCTTCCAATATGTTCGTGCCAATACTTTGCCATTATGGGAGTGTCTGCATGATATTGGATTATTTTCAGTTTGTTTGGTTTTTTGCCTTATAGACTCTATTTCATTCTTTCTGCATATAACTGCTGCCTTCTGACGGTGTGAATTTGTGTTCTTCGTAGTGGCCTCTGTGAATGCACACAAATGGGTTTCTTCTGCGCCTGCGCAGGACGTTCGGAAGATTCTAGAGCTTAAAAAAGAGTAACAATTAAGATTCCCCCCCAGGGTGCAAGCTCCGCCTCCTCAATCTTCCCCTCAGTTCCTTTTTTTCCGCCATTTGGTTAGGACGTGAGGAACAGTAGAGCTTCTATAAGGAACGTAAATATAGTCTTTTTCACCTGATTCTTACTTTATTATAGTTTTTTTCATTTCACTATGGGATACCATGATGACTACAGGGGACTAGTTACCCCCCGCCGACGTGGTACTCTCCCACGAGATCTCCGCCAACAACTCATCCTCGACGCCGGGAGGATCTATCTCACTCCCAAGACAGACCGTCACGAAAGAGAATGGCGGCTCCAGAGATCACTGTACCAGTGAAACGATCCAAGCACACTAGGGGCCAACCCACGGTCGACACATCAACTGTCTATTCCGGCCCTCTTAGACATGACGTCGAACCTCTTTCGATGTCTACGCAGCTGGATGACGACATTATACCGAGGGCCCGTATAGAGGGACCGAACAGTTCACCCTCCATGTCCTCCCAGAATGACGGCTCATCCTCATCGGATGTCTCCACAATCCAGCATCCCGCCCCTCGTTCAGATACACTGGATAACCACCCCCCCGTCGCCTTCGGAGGATTACACATCATATGCTCAACTCATACTGCGCATGGCCAAGACCCTGCAGCTCGATACACAAATACCGTCTCAACAAGAGAAGGACCTAGTGTTCCACGACCTGGAACAAGATAAGACACCCCCACTTAGCTTGAGCCTCATACCGGCATTACTTCAACTTGTCATAGAATCTTGGGACAAGCCGCCCTCAACACTGCAGACTCCCCGCAGTGTGGAGCACCACTACAAGACGCACGGTATGGATGCCGACTTCTTACTCAAACATCCAATCCCTAACTCGATCGTTGTTGAATCCACGCAATACAAGTCGCGCGCCAGGTCGTCAATGACACCGACGAATAGAGAGGGGCGCAAAATTGACTCTTTGGGGAGAAAACTTCACTCCCTAGCAGCGCTGCTAATTAGAATTTCCAACTACCAGGCAGCTATCAAAGACTTCTTTGTAGTGGACTCTGTGCACACAAATGGGTTTATCCTGCGCCTGCGCAGGACGTTCGGAACCTTCTAGAGCTTAGAAAAAAGCCAGACAGTTAGTCTCCCCCCCCGAGGGTATATATGCTCCGCCTCCTCCACCTTCCTTAGTTCCTCTTTTTCCGCCGTTAGGGTAGGACGTAGGAACACTAGAGCGTGCTAAGGAAAGTATTTCCTTCTAAAAATTTTACCTTTTATTCTTTTAAGACGCCAGAACTGCCTTCCCATTTAAGTTTTCCTCGTTCTGCGTCTTCCCGTTCCCCCCCCTCCCGGATTTCCCCCCTTTTTATTTTTTATTTTTTTATGGCCTCTCGGGGCTTCAAACAGTGCTCCGTTTGCCTTCGAAAAATTCCGCTAACGGATCAGCACGATCAGTGCTTATTTTGTTTGGGGGAATCCCACCTTATCCAGGCGTGTGCCGCTTGTAGAAGTTTTTCCAAACAAGCTCTTAAACTGCGGTCTCAACGCCTCCGGGCCTTTCTCTACGAAAGAACCCTCAAGCCTGCTATGGAGGTTTCTCTTACCACCTCCCCGAATCCTCCACGTGTAGAGACACCTAAAGCAGGCGCCACTGCCTTTGATTCTTCGCAACCTACCTTGAGTTCTGCGTCTTCCAAGCAGAAGGACTCCTCTAGACCGCCTAAGCCAGCTTCCACCAAGGCTTCCAGGTCGGCTGTACCTTCAAAGAAGAAGAATGACAAGGCGAAATCTCAGAAATTGGCAAAGCCACCCAAATCGGCAACTTTGCCTCTTCCTGCGCCTCCTATATTACTCGAGGAATCTTCGAGAGACGACATTGGGCAATCGGATATGGAGGAGCGGATCATTCCTCCGGCCCAGGCTGCTCACGATATCATGAGCATGTCTCCGTCGTCAGGCCATTTTGCGGCTGAGGTTTTTCCCAGCGTGGCCATTGCCCCTACTAGCCCGAGATCTTCCGGGCGGGCTGATACTGACTCGCATTCAGAACAGGAGCTGCCGTCTCGCACTCCTAAAAAGCGAAAGGAGAAGCGTAAGCATTCTTCTCCGTACCAATCTCAACATCCTGCGGACCAATACCGTCCACAAATGCCGGCACAGTATGGTCCTCCTTTTTTCGGTCCATACCAGCCCTACCCATATCAAGGATATGGCTATCCGCCTGACTTCAGGGGACAGGCTTACCCCTCCTCAGCTTGGTACCCTTCTTCGGTTCCAACTCCTGAGAATCTACAACAGCAACAGGGGCATGTTCCCACACCCCAAATTGCTACTTCCCGTAAGAGGAAGACACCGATGGCACCTTCTGCGCCTCTAAAACGGTCTAAACATTCCGCAGGCCGACCCACGGTACAGACTGCGACGATGTACTCTGGCCCAGAGGGCCATGATACAGAGCCTTTCTCTCCTTCGGTACACTCTGATGCTGAACCAATACCGAGAGACACGGTACCAATATCGCACCGTCCCTCCTCTTTGGTGTCTGAATCTTCCCATGACAACTCTTCAGCTTCTTCGGAATCTGATGTACCTGATGGTGGTGCTCCGAGTACTTCTTCACAATACCCATTAGAAGACTACTCGTCCTATGCTCA
This sequence comes from Intellagama lesueurii, assembly GCA_037013535.1. Taxonomy (NCBI): domain Eukaryota; kingdom Metazoa; phylum Chordata; class Lepidosauria; order Squamata; family Agamidae; genus Intellagama; species Intellagama lesueurii. The sequence goes on along the minus strand of JBAJHW010000003.1, from coordinate 46,512,540 downwards.
ACTTATACTGCGCATGGCTAAGATTTTACACCTAGATGCGCAAGTTCCTGAGCAACAAACAGACCTTGTCTTCCACGATATGGAGCAGGACAAGTCATCTCCTCCTAGTCTTAGCCTCATTCCAGCACTTCTTGACTTGGTAAAGGCTTCGTGGGATAAGTCGCCTGCGACTCTCCAAATCCCTCGAAAAATCGACCACCATTACAAGACCCATGGTTCCGATTCGGATTTCCTGACCAAGCATCCCATGCCTAATTCTATTGTGGTCGAGGCTACCCAGTACAGATCCCGCAGCAGGTCTTCTGTTACACCTGTCAATAAAGACGGCAGAAAAAATGACGCCCTAGGCAAAAAACTCTATTCCCTTGCGGCTCTGCTGATTAAGATTTCGAACTACCAAGCCGCGATGGGTGCTTATCAAAAGCACCTATGGGATAAAACTGTTCCCGTCTTACAAAGCCTTCCTGAGCCATCCAAGACCGAACTCCTTAACGTCTACGAGGAGGCTAATACCCTTACAAGACAGCAACGAGTAGCAGCAAAGCATACAGCTGAAATTGCGTCCAAATCCATGCTTACAGCAGTAGCAGTCCGTCGCCATGCCTGGCTTGGAGCGGCGAACATACTGGACGATACAAAGACCAAAATCGAGGATCTTCCTTTTGATGCGGATGGCCTCTTTAATTCCAAGACTGATGATATTATGGAAAATATCCATAAAATGCGGAAGACCGCAAAATCCTACATACCAACCGTATCGGTATCAGAGATCTACTTACAAAAAGCCTGCTTACCAAGCGTCTTCTCAGTACCAACCATTTCGGTATGGTAGACAGCAGCAACACGACAGGACCTTCCAGTCATCTCAGTCCAACCCTTCGACTTTCAAGCAGCAACAATACCAAGGACACAAGCAGTCCTTTCGTAAACCTCAGCGCCGGGGTAAGCAATACAACTAACTACCCCTCTTACCGGACTAGACTCTTTCCATTTCTCTCCGAATGGAAACGTATTACGACTGACAAATGGGTCCTAACTATTATTGAGAAGGGTTATTCGATAGAATTCTTCCAGCTTCCTCCATCGAATCTCCCTAAGACCACCCCCTTTTCGGTAGCTCTACAGGAGGAAATTTCATCCCTCCTAAGCAAGGGGGCGATCGTCAAGACCCCACATGCTGAACTACATGGGGGTTTCTTCTCTCGGTACTTCGCCGTCCCTAAAAAGGATGGAGGTATCAGGCCCATCATGGACCTCAGAGAACTCAATCAGTTTATCATTTACAGGAAGTTTCGAATGCTAACACTCGACTCCATTCTTCCTCTTCTCTCACAGGGAAGTTGGTTCGTCACCATCGACCTCAAAGATGCTTATTTTCACGTCTCCATTCACCCTTCTCATCAACAGTATCTCCGGTTCCGGTTCCACCGCACAACCTACCAGTTTGCTGCCCTTCCATTTGGGCTCTCCACGGCCCCTCGGACATTTACCAAGTGCATGGCCCCTGTAGTGGCTCACCTTCGCACCAAGGGAATAAAACTCTTCCCTTATATCGACGATTGGCTCCTGGTAGCCTCATCCTACCACGAAGCCGTCGCTGCTACAACTACCACTCTCGCGACCTTAAACAAGCTAGGTCTAGTGATCAATCAGGAAAAGTCCCTTTTGGTACCATCCCAGCTGGTCAATTACATAGGAGCAACGCTAGATGCAACCCGGGCACGGGCATTCCTGCCCTATCAAAGAATCCAAAAGATTCGAGACGCAATACAACGGTTTCCACCCCTGGCTACTGTCACCGCATTCGACGCTCAGCATCTACTGGGCCTCATGTCATCCACGACGGCAGTCGTCCTTCATGCCAAGCTCGAAATGCGTCCGCTCCAGTCCTGGTTCCTGGGCGAGTTCGATCCTTTAACGGACTCCCCACGGAAAAAGTTGCGGGTTCCGCCACATGTGGCGAAGCATCTCATCTGGTGGACGATTCCGCGCAATCTGTCCGAGGGAAAACCCTTCCAACCTCCTTTCCTGTCCATACAGGTGACGACCGACGCCAGCCCTTCTGGCTGGGGCGCTCACTGCCAAGAGCTCAGGATTCACGGGTTATGGACACCGAGAGAAAGGTCTCTCCATATAAACCAGCTCGAATTGCTCGCCATCATGAAGGCTTTTCGAGCCTTTCTTCCGCGTATAAAGGGACAATCTGTGCAGCTTGTCACGGACAATACCACAGCTATGCACTATATCAACCGACAAGGTGGGACTCGATCCCTACCGCTTCTCCATCTCACCATGCGATTTTGGGACTGGTGCCGTACCCATCATATTTTTCCACAAGCGATTCATATCGCTTCAGAGGACAACTATCTAGCGGACCACCTCAGCCGGCTCCGTACCAGGACGCACGAATGGTCCCTCGACGAGACGATTTTTCAAGACCTATGCCGTCAATGGGGTCAACCCACCATAGACCTCTTTGCATCTCACCGCAACGCCAAATGCCGCAAGTTCTGCTCACGAGCGGGCAGGGACACCGCGTCTCTCGGAGACGCTTTCCTCATTCCGTGGTCCGGAGAACTCACTTACCTGTTTCCTCCCATACCAATGCTTCTCAGGACAATAGTCCGGATCATTCAATACCAGGCGAACGCAATTCTCATCGCTCCGTGGTGGCCACGACAACCCTGGTTTGCCCACCTCCAAGGAATAACGGAGGAAATATTCCACTTACCTCTAATACCGTCCTTGCTATCCCAGAACGACGGGGCCCTTCTCCATCCAGATGTCCGGTCTCTTCACCTGACGGCGTGGAGGATAACCCCGAATTCCGTGCGATTCTAGACCGCTCTCGAAAGCCGTCGACTTCTCGCCTATACCGTAACAAATGGAAATCTTTTACGAAATTCGTTCAGTCCAAAGGACTCCAATCAGTCCCAGTTACACTCTCAACCTTACTTACCTTTATACTGCATCTGTTCAATCTCGGACTCGCACACTCCACCATTAAAGTATATATTTCCGCAATCGTTGCTCACCAGCCATCTCATTCTAGCTCCGCCAGACTGTTCTCCCACCTCACGGTTAAGAGATTCCTTAAGGGCCTGCAGAACATCAGGCCGCCCTCTTCACCCATTGTACCTCAATGGTCGCTTCCACTGGTCCTTGATGCGCTTACCAAGCCTCCATTTGAACCCATGGCAACCTGTAACGAGAAATTGCTTTCTCTCAAGACTTCCTTTTTAGTGGCCATAACCTCTGCCAAAAGGGCTAGTGAACTGTCAGCTCTTAGGTCTGACCCTCCATACCTACAAATGCATCCCGATAAAGTTACTCTGTACTTGGATGTCTCATTTCTTCCCAAGGTTGTATCAGACTTCCATCTGAATCAACCGCTGATACTTCCTACATTCTTTCCATCGCCGTCCACTCCAGTCGAGTGCAAGCTCCATACTCTGGACGTCAGACGGGCTATTGCCTTCTACTTGGACAGAACCAAGCACTTTAGACGCTCTTCCCGTCTCTTTGTGTGCTACCATGGACATAACAAGGGTGCTCCCGCATCCTCTCAGACAATATCGAGATGGATCGTGCAATCCATACAAATGGCTTACCAGCTTGCAAATAAACCGGTACCGGACCAACTTAAAGCTCACTCCACCAGAGCTATATCTACGTCCACCGCTCTTCATCGCGGTATTCATATTCAGAACATCTGTAAAGCGGCTACTTGGTCCAATCCTCTGACGTTCGCGAAGCACTACCGCCTCGATGTCAGAGCTAAAAATGATGCTGCCTTTGGAAGGGCGATACTGTCATCCCTGATACCGTGACGGCCCTCCATCCGGTGAGTCAGCTTGCTAATCACCCATTTGTGTGCATTCACAGAGTCCACTACAAAGAAAGTTAGGTTACCTACCTGTAACCATGGTTCTTGTAGTGGTTCTCTGTGAATTCACACATCCCTCCCTTCCTCCCCGCTGTCCGTCACGATAACAGGTCATTATACCTACTCTCTAGTAACGGCGGACATAGGGGAACTAAGGAAGGTGGAGGAGGCGGAGCATATATACCCTCGGGGGGGAGAGACTAACTGTCTGGCTTTTTTCTAAGCTCTAGAAGGTTCCGAACGTCCTGCGCAGGCGCAGGATAAACCCATCTCTGTGAATTCAGAGAACCACTACAAGAACCATGGTTACAGGTAGGTAACCTAACTATTTATGGGATAGAATACTCCCTACGCTGAAAGCAGCATCCGATCCATCAAAAACGGAACTGCTGAATATATATACAGAGGCTACGACTCTAGCCAAACAGCAAAGAGTAGCCGCGAGGTACACAGCGGACACGGCATCGAAAACCATGGCTACCTCGATAGCAGTCAGGAGACACGCCTGGCTTAGATCAGCTAACATTGTTGACGATACCAAGGCCAGGATAGAGGACCTCCCGTTCGATGCCGTGGGCCTGTTCAACGCCAAAACGGACGACATGATGGAAAACATCCATAAAATGAGAAAAACGGCAAAATCTTATGTGCCGCAGCAACCCTATAGATATCAAAAACCTTCCTACAAGAAGCCGTTCTATCAACAACAATATCAATACCAACCTTTCCACTCAAATAGGCAGCAACCTCAAGATAGAACTTACCAACCAGCGCAGACCACTGCCCCACAGTTTAGGCAGCAGCAGCATCAGAGTGTTCGGCAGCCCTTTCGTAAGCAACAGCGAAAGGGTAAGCATTACTCTTGGTCACTACCACTGTACTAGCCCTACGAGACTCTCCGCATTCCTGCCGGAATGGCAGCGAATAACAACTGACAAATGGGTCTTGTCTATCATGGAGAAGGGCTACCTTATCAAATTCTTTAAAATCCCACCGATGAACTCCATCATGAGCACCTCCTTCTCAGTAACACTGCAAGAGGAAATATCATCACTCCTCCGAAAGGGTGCTATAATCAGACCCCCATCCTCTGAAACAAATGAGGGGTTCTACTGCTGTTATTTCACGGTCCCTAAAAAGGATGGAGGTCTTCGACCCATTCTGGACCTGAGACACCTTAACAAATTCATACATCCCAGAAAATTCCGTATGTTAACCCTTGATACCATTATCCCTCTTCTATCCCAGGGAAACTGGTTCGTTGCCATCGATCTGAAGGACGCCTACTTCCACATAACGATACACCCTACTCATCAGAAATTCTTCAGGTTCCGGTTCGAGGACTCGACCTACCAATTTTGTGCCCTACCGTTTGGACTACCAACAGCCCCCAGAACATTCACGAAGTGTATGGCTCCTATTGTGCCGTACCTCCGGCTCAGAGGGGTTACAGTCTTCCCCTACATCGATGACTGACTTATAGTGGCTCGCTCTCATCACGACGCCGTCGAAGCCACAAAAATCACCATGGATACTTTACAAAGACTGGGCTTGAGAATAAACCTCGACAAGTCACAACTAGAACCATCACAAACGATCAACTACATCAGAGCGGAACTGAACTCCGTAGCTGCAAGGGCATTTCTGCCTCTACAAAGGATCATGAAGATACGAAATACAGTACACCTGTTTCAACCATACGAAACCATGTCAGCTCACAAAGCACAACATCTGCTAGGCCTTATGGCAGCTACAACTGCAGTTGTCATCCACGCAAGGCTCAAAATGAGGCCACTCCAGGCATGGTTTCTATCCCTGTTCGATGCGCTGACAGACCATCAATCGAAACGCCTACTGGTAACCCCAGAATTGGCATGCCAACTTACCTGGTGGACATCCATTCAGAACCTGACAGCGGGCAGACCTTTCAAGCCAATACACTTATCGATACAGGTGACCACAGACGCGAGTCCTTCGGGATGGGGGGCGCATTGTCAAGAACTACGAATACATGGCCTATAGACAAAAAGAGAAAGAGAACTTCATATAAATCAACTGGAAATGTTGGCCATAATAAAAGCATTTCGAGCCTTTCTGCCTCGCATCAAGGGCAAAGCGGTTCAACTAGTGACAGACAACACCACAGCAATGCATTACGTGAACAAACAAGGAGGCACACACTCTTTACCCCTACTACACCTCACAATGGAACTTTGGGAATGGTGCCGTCTATACAACATCTTCCCACAGGCTATCCAATCTCAACGGAAGACAACTACTTGGCAGATCACTTGAGCAGACTGCCCACCCGTATGCACGAATGGACATTAGACGAGTCGATCTTCCAGGAGATCTGCCGCAAGTGGGGCTACCCAACGTTAGACCTCTTTGCGACTCGATACAACACCAAGTGCCACAGGTACTGCTCGAGAGCAGGCATCAGTGCCGAGTCAATGGGAGATGCCTTTATGATAGATTGGACGGGAGAACTCCTCTACATCTTCCCACCGATACCAATGATCCAGAGGACAATCATCAGGATCATTCAATATCAAGCGGATGCTATACTGATCGCACCGTGGTGGCCCCGCCAACCATGGTTTACTCACCTCAGATCGATAACAACAGAAACGCTTCACCTACCGTCAATACCGGATCTTCTCTCCCAGAACAGTGGCTCTTTTCTCCACCCGGATGTATGCTCGCTGAACCTGACTGCGTGGAGGATAACCCCGAGCTCCTCAGAATTTTAGAAAGGGCTTGAAAACCGTCCACTACGAAACTATATGAGAACAAATGGAAGTCATTCCTAAATTTCACGGTATCCAAGGGCTTGACTCCAATTCCAGTCTCCCTCAAAACGATACTTACCTTCATCCTCCACCTGTTTGACCTTGGACTGTCACATTCCACCATCAAAGTTTATATTTCGGCCATAGTGACTCATCAACCACCTCATTCTCGATCTGCTAGACTTTTTTCTCACTCTACTCTCAAAAGATTCATGAAGGGCCTTCAGAACATCAGGCCCCCGACGCAACAAATCATTCCCCAATGGTCCTTGCAACTAGTTCTGGAAGCGCTAACCAAGCCTCCATTCGAACCAATGGCCACCTGCACTGAAAAGTTACTCTCCCTAAAGACGATCTTTTTGGTCGCGATTACATCAGCGAAGAGAGCCAGTGAATTGGCAGCTCTGAGATCTGATCTCCCATACCTGCAACTTCATCCTGACAAAGTAACCCTATACTTTGATGTCTCCTTTCTGCCCAAAGTAGTATCTGAATTTCATATGAACCAACCTATAGTGCTGCCGACATTGTTCTCTTCTCCATCCACCCCAGTCGAGCGCATGCTCCAGACGCTAGATGTCAAACGAGCTGTGGCTTTCTATCTAGATAGAACGAAGCAATTCAGACAATCGCCTAGATTGTTCATATGCTATCATGGACCTAACAGAGGTGCTCCAGCATCGACACAGACTATATCCAGATGGATAGTTCAAACTATACAGATAGCCTACGAACTCTCTGGCAAGCCAATACCGGACCATCTGAAAGCACACTCCACCCGGGCAGTCTCGACGTCGACTGCTCTGCATCATGGAATTGAGGTACAGAACATCTGTAAAGCAGCTACTTGGTCCAACCCGTTGACGTTTGTGAAGCACTATCGCCTCGACGTCAGGGTGAAAAATGATGCTGCATTTGGACGGGCGATACTGACATCTCTGCTTCCGTGACGACCCTCCATCCGGTAAGTGAGCTTGTCAGTCACCCATTTGTGTGCATTCACAGAGGCCACTGCGAAGAAAGAAAGGTTACCTACCTGTAACCATGGTTCTTCTAGTGGACCTCTGTGAATTCACACACCCCTCCCTTCCTCCCCTCTATCCGTCACGTCTGTTTTTTAGACCTGTTCTACCTGGCAACGGCGGACTGCAGGAAATGAGGGGAAGATTGAGGAGGCGGAGCTTGCGCCCTAGGGGGGGAATCTTAATTGTTACTCTTTTTTAAGCTCTAGAATCTTCCGAACGTCCTGCGCAGGCGCAGAAGAAACCCATTCTTCTTCGTGGTCTCTGTGAATGCACACTAATGGGTTTAGTCTGCGCCTGCGCAGAGGTCTCCGGAATTTTCTAAAGCTTCTATGCTACGTTCGTGAAGGACCGCCCCCCTAGCCCACGAAGTCCGCCCCGCCCTCTCATGTACCTCAGTTCCTTTTTGCTGCCGCCGCATGAGGTCTTTCTCTATAGAGCTGCTGCGTTCTTCTATTTTTTCCTAAAAAGGAATATTAGGACCGATTTTCATTCTTCAATCTTCACTACGATTAGATAAGTAATATTTGGACTCCGTTTTTCCCCCCTTTTGTTTTTTCCCCCTTCCCACCATTTATGGCAACCCTTCCCACCTTCAAAAAGTGCACTTCGTGCGCAAATAAAATTCCCCTTTCCGACGGCCATAATATCTGCCTCTTTTGCTTAGGGGAAGCCCATCAAACTGCATCTTGTCAGTTTTGTAAAAATTTTACAAAGCAAGCTTTGAAACTGAGGCAACAGAGACTAAAATCCTTTCTTTGGGAAAAATCCCTTGAGCCTCAGACTATGGCCTCGCCTCATAGACAAGATTCCTCCATCCAGTTAACAATTCCTCTTAACATTTTCTGCTGATGCTAAGTCCAAAACAACTAGAAAATCTAAAACACCCTCGGTTTCAAAAAACCCCGAGTCAAAAAAGCAAAAGAAAGCGGACCAAACTCTTCCTCAAGAGTCATCCCTACAAGAATCTACTATGGTGACTATTGTGTCCTCGGACGACGTCATGATACCACCATCTGGCCAACTGGAGTCACCCATTCTGGCCGTCTCTCCACAATCTCAGGTTGATACAACTGAGACCGCACTTCTTCCTCGGTCCCGATGCTCCAGTCTATTATCCATGGTACGATCAGTGTTGCCGGCTGGATCCGATTACTCTGAACAGGCACCCGACGTTTCTCCTCCCACCAAAAGGTTGAGGAAAGACCATCACACGTCACGGAGACGATCCCATGGAGCCGATAACGTGAGACCCGATACCCCATCTGGGTCTTTCACGTCTAGGGAGCAGTATGGAATACATAGGCTGACTAAGAGGGTCAGGCTTTACAAGCCTTCGTACCATCGCGACCCCGCCTATGGAAGCTCTCGTTACCGAGCACATCGCAGTTATTCTGCCGAGCTCGAAGTTTACCCGGGACAGAGACATCGTTACCGATACCATAGAGACTCTGATTACACCGAGTCATCTGTATCACTGAGATACCAATCACGGTACCATGATACGTCCCGATACCGCTCATCAACAGACGAGCGCTCCGTCTCGTCGGCTTCGGTACCAAAACGAAAGTCAAAGCAACAAAGGACAGAGTGTCCTCAGCTAGCACGCGCGGTACCAAAGACCACCACGGTACCAGCCCAGCATACGAAATCTCGGCAATCATCACAAGCTGCGGAACCCAATACAGTCCTGAGAGTGTTGGACACTGGTACCAAAGCCCCACGTAAAGGGCATGCTAGGGATCACACCTCTACGATACAGCCTGAAATAGCTACAATTAAGCCACGTCACACTACCCAACCTTATCCACCCTCTTCAGCCTCGTCTTCACACTCTACGTCACCTCACTCTTCTCAATCAGACATAGATTTAGAACCACTGCCTAACCTGCCCACTCCGGGAGATGATACCATCATTAAGGATCCACCTTCTCCTTCGGAAGATTTTTTTTCTCTTACTCACAGTTAGTCCTCAGAATAGCCAAGGTCATGGAGCTTGACATTCAACAACCTTCACAAGTTCAGTCTGACAAAGTGTTTGAGGACATTAACGAAGACCAAACTTTACCTCCCAGCATGAGTTTTATTCCGTCTTTGCTTCAGCTCACTAAGCAGATGTGGTCTAAACCATCCTCAGATTCACAGATGTCCAAGAGGGTAGACAACCTTTACAGGACACATGGCGATAATACCGCCTTTCTTCTCAAGCATCCACCTTCGAATTCACTAATTGTGGACGCCGCTCAAAACAAGACGCGTAACCAATCCACCTCCGCACCAAGTAACAAAGAAGGCAGAAAGCTAGACATTGCAGGTCGTACAATTTATTCTCTAGCTTCCTTCATCCTCAGAGCTGCAAATTATATCGCAGCCATGGGAGCATACCACCGCCATTTGTGGAATAAGATGATCCCGTCTCTACAATCGGCCACAGGTGAATATAAAGCAAGGGGCTTGGCTTGTCACCAAGAAGCAATGGCCCTCGCTCGCCAAGAGAGACTCACAGCTAGACACATCATTGAAGCTTCTTCCCGACAGTTAGTCTCTGCAGTGGCGCTGAGGAGATACGCATGGCTAAGATCAACCCATATTCCAGAAGATATCAAAGCAAGAATAGAGGACTTACCTTTTGATGGCTTGGGCCTTTTTGATCAAAAAACAGACGAGATAATGGAGAATCTGCAAAAATTGAGGAAAACAGCCAAATCATTTAATTACCAACGATCATATGGTACATTCCAAAGACCACAATGGCGTCCTCCTTACAACTACCAACAATTCAAACTGTACCCCAACAAGAACAGATACCTCTACCAACCATCCTCTCCACCTCAGTCTCGCCAAGCATCTCCAAGACCACGTACAAATCAATCCTCCAGATATTCTGGAAGTAAACAAGACCACAATTAATTCCTAGTAATCTCCCGTCTCCTGCTTCAATCTATAGTTACACTTTACTTACCTTTCATCCATAACTACCTCAAAAAAATTTTTTTAATTAAAATTAATTATTATAAAAATAAAAAAAGGGAAAAGAGCAGGAGGATTCATCTACTACTCCATACACATGTATATATTTTCTTTAACTCCTCTATGACGCCTACCTTAAGTCATCGTAGAAGTCTTCTTCCGAGATTAAGCAATGACTGCTCACTGCACAATCGCAATTCCACTTCCTCAATTAATCAATAGCCTCAACGGCAACCAATATTTCATTACCCTGTGATTCCCATTACAACGACAAGACACACCGCCGGTGGTCGCCTGCTGCAGCACAACAAATTCACGACTTACGTCACCAAGACAATTAAGACACTCAAGATCTAGGTCTAGTACCACCACAGCATTGCTTGAATCTTGATGCATAGTACTTCTTCCTTTACTTACCGATATGTAAGAAGAATACATCCCTCCTCGATTCGCCACTTTTACTCCAATCTTCAAATTTGGATTTTCATAAAGACAACCGGCTCCTGCACAACTTCCTTGCGTCTATATTTCACACACACACACAAAAGGATGCCCTACTGCGCCCCACTTTACCTAAGTCTCTAATAAATACTGTGAAATACCTTTCTAAATACAAAGTAATACTACAACTAACTGCTGATCACCGAGTTCACGCCAGGAAGCACATACTTCATGGACTCGATTCACGATGGGGCAGGACTCAATTTTCTCATGGATTATACACTGCTCTCCTTTGATATTCCATCATGTCACATAACTCTTTGACATTCAGGACTAAGGTCTATTTAACACTGGACACAGCTTATACCGCAGTGTATAATACCTGATCTGATTACCCCAGATCACAAACTAAGGCCTTGAACCTAATATGACAACGCCTCATGTAGAGGTTTCAACCACAGATGAGGACATGTATCCTGGACAACTGAGCCAGAGATGGTTACACCTCTGCTAGACTTTGGTCTTTCCACAGATGAGAACATGTGTCCTAGACAATTGAACCAGAGATTATGACACCTCTGCTAGACTTTGGTCTTTCCACAGATGAGGACATGTGTCCTAGACAATTGAGCCAGAGATGATGACACCTCTGCTAGACTTGGGTCTTCTTCACTTCTGTAGTGATGTCCCTCCACCTTTTAAGGTAAGCTGGTCAATCACCCATTAGTGTGCATTCACAGAGACCACGAAGAAGAAAGAGAAGTTACCTACCTGTAACTCTGATTCTTCGAGTGGTCATCTGTGAATTCACACTTCCTGCCCGTCCTCCCCTCTGTCCGCCACTCCTGTATCTCTTGATGCAGCGGCGGGCATACCTTGGAACTGAGGTACATGAGAGGGCGGGCGGACTTCTTGGGCTAGGGGGGCGGTCCTTCACGAACGTAGCATAGAAGCTTTAGAAAATTCCGGAGACCTCTGCGCAGGCGCAGACTAAACCCATTAGTGTGAATTCACAGATGACCACTCGAAGAATCAGAGTTACAGGTAGGTAACTTCTCTTTTGTGTGAATTCACAGAGGTCCACTAGAAGAACCATGCTTACAGGTAGGTAACCTTTCTTTTTTAGTCCTTCCCTCCCCCAAAAGTGAATTCATAGTCATACATTACTTAAGGCAGACTGGAGGTCCAGGTTTTGTGCACATTCAGTTGTTTCAGTTTTTAATAATTGGGATTGCAGTTATGGGCAGCATCTATGTAAATAAGATTATTTTGTTCCTAGCTGATGTGTGAGTGTGACAAGCAAAGAATCATCTTTTCAGCATGTGTCAGCTGCAGAAATACAAGATAGGGAAAATGCTCCTTTTGCCTGAATTCACTGGTGTTTGTCTGCATAATATTGTCTCTAGTATTTAAGAAACCAGAATATCCTGAAAACCCAAACAGCTCATTTTAAGGAGTCATTTTATAAAGTTCTTTTAAATGAGAACAAAGAATGCTATTATTATCTTCTTTATGTAAGCCTTAGCAACCTACTGTAGTTGCCATTTTCAAGCAATTCCACACACCCAGGGCAGCAGGCAAAGGTGGGATGTGAGATTTTCTTCCCAGTCCCTTTTAGTTTGAACAGAACATGGTTCTTCATTGATTCTTACATGCTTTGTATGACTGTCAAAATTGTCCCAGGACAATCAAATCAAATAAACTCAGGTCTGTTCCAGTTATTTTTGTGGAGGGAGGGGAAGTTGCCTATTTGTGCATTGCAGGTGCTTCTTCGAGGTTGTTTAATCTACAGTATACAGTACTACACCAGGAAACCCATTTAGTTGTGGTAAAAACATTAACCTCCCAAGAGCTTCGGAGGTTCTCCACAAACAGGAAAACATGCATGTCCTGTTTAAACAGAGCTTTCCTAATTTTAAAAATATCAGCTTAAGGATCAGGACAAATGATGCCAATATGACTAAACTTCCTGGATATTGTTTTTGTATATGCTGGGTAAGACCACAAGCAATCCCTGATGTGCATATTGAAGCAATAGAAGAAAATGGAAGATGTATAAAAGAAGAGTTACTCTGATGGTAAATAAGCAAAAGATAAAAATACCTTAAATTCAAATTGCATCTTATCAGGGAAGCTTGCCAACATGAAGTTTTTGCTTTTAACCTGGGTTTATTAATGTAGAATACATTGCCTTGGGCTGGCACCTATTTTCTTATTGAGTTACTATACACATCACGTTGCAATATTATCAGGTATATATTAATGGCACTAACATTGCAAACAAGCAGGAAAAGGACTACTCATATTGTTATGTGCTATCACGTCAGAATTGACTTACAGCAAGCCTACTAGGGCTTTCAAGGTAAGATGTTTAAGGAGTGGTTTTACCTGCCTTTAGTGAACTTCCATGGCAAATCAGGGATTTAAACCCAGACTTCCTGAGTCCTGTCTATCAAGTACACCACACTCTGCCCATATTACACCAGTATCTATACTTATATTACAGCAGTAATTTTGGCTCTCCCCAGCATAGCCAGTCACCATGAACTATTTGCTGTTATATATCTTCAAACTAAAACTTAGTTCTCATTTTTTAAAATTAATTAACAAAGATGTTTCTTTAATGCAAAGTATTCCTAAATAGTACCACCAAAAACAAATTGAAAGGCCAATTGCTGGATCTGGGTAATCCCAGATTTCAAAAGGTCTTTAAAGAGGCTTATCTTTCTGCAATGTTCCAATTTGCAAAATACAATACAATGGATTTTAAAAACAGCAATAAAACAATATTTTGTTTTAATATAATCAAGGGTAATATAATCTCAAAACTGCAGAGCTGGAAGGGACCATTAAGTCCAGCCGCTGTCAAGGAAGCACAGTAGGGAATCAAATTCCCAAACTCTTGCTGAACCATAGAGCTATCCAGTAACTGACTAGGACTGGTGATTCGGAAATGCCTGGGCAAACAAGTTTTCAGTTACAACAGAAATGTACATTTCAAGCCCACCTATAATTGCAATTAGAAAATCATTCCCTATAGTAGGCACCAAGACAGAGAAGGCCCTGTATATGTCAACCACACCAACTTCACTAGGCTGGGGTATGAAAATCTCCCCTCCCCACCGCTCTGCGGCCAGACACACAAAGTGCTGAGATCAAGCTGGACTACTATCAATGGTTGAAACTAACTGCTGTTCACAAGGCTACCTAACATTTTTTAGGGAGGAGTTACCTTCCAATAATGCACTAGGCCTTCAGACTTAGAGATTAATTTATTTGCAGGACAAAGAGCTGACTTCCCTTCCTCCATACAATGCTTTGAAATGCCAGTAGTGATCATTAATAGTGGCAGCTTTAAAAAAAAATGCAGGAAAAATTAGATTTTGACCATAGCCAAGTATACACAAGCAGATATATATAGGTGACACTTCAAATCCTGATCAGGGCTTATTTATAGCTTGCTTGGATATGGATAAGGATGCATTCCCACCCTGTGCAACAGCAGCACCAAAACCAAAATGGATGGCAGTTATTGGATCTAGGTCAACCCAGATCTTAAAAGGTCCCTCCCCTACTGGGCATGACAAAGCATTCTTAATGGGATTGCTCCTAAAGTAACATGCAAGGTGATCAGTTTACAGTGGACTGGAGTCTCCAGGTCTAGAATATTCATGATATTGTGAAGCAAAGTAAATCAAAATTCTACAAGGGAATTCTAAAAATGAAGGCAGCCCAAACAAAAAATTATAACTTTGAAACTGGGCTTCATATCAGTACCAAATCTGGCACAGTTGTAGCAAATAGCCTGCTATTGGGGAAGTTTTGACAAAGGATTTTCAAGTTAACGATCTTTTAAAAATTGAAACTGCCCCATTCAGAAATAGGTGAAACCCCCCAACAACAACTTTAGATTTAAAATAGATCACATAAATTGAAATGACCAATTTTGCTTCTCTTGAAAGAAAATTGTTGGCCCTACTTTTTTTTTTTAATTTGTAAAGAATCCAGGCTGCTGGGTCTGAAATATTGATCCTCAAAAAGGTCTTTCAAATGGGGAAAACAGTGACTTTGTTATAACATTAAACGTGTTGTACAGTCTTGCCAGCAAGAGCTGTATGATATGTTGTATGCATTTGTGGGTTGGGGAGGGAAATATCTGGAGAGCCACAATAGGGCTAGATGTCACATAAACAGTCAAAAGACAAGTTTTCTTTAAAGACTAAAGAAAACAGGTTTGATTTACAGAAAGCAATGGAGTGACAGTCCTCCAAAAATGGCGAGAGTTTGCCATGTGTCTTCAGGAAATTAGCATAGAAATTTGTAAGGCATATTCAAAGTATTCCCTCTTAGCTCAAAAAAAACAGTTGTGGTTTTTCTAGCACTTTCAGTAAACATTCAGTAAACAGACACATTTGGTGGGGGACACAGGAGACAGCCTGCCCTGTTGCTGCTCTCAGACTCTAGGACTCTCCCATGAGAGGCTAGGCTGGCCTTATTTGCTGTCCTTCTGCATACAGACAGAGCTTTCTCTTCTGGCAGGCTTTCCCTTAGTAACTGGCTGTCTGAGAGGGGGTTTTAATGGATTGCTGTGCCTTGTTGGTTTTAAATATGTTTTTAATATTTATTTATTTATTTATTGGATTTTTATCCCACCCATCTAGACCAAAGGTCTACTCTGGGCAGTTTACAAATTTAAAAACAATAAAACCAATAAGCATATATTATAAATCCAAGGTGGTGAAAGTATAAGAAATTAAGATACGGCAGGAGGGAAAGCCTGCCCAAATAGCCAGGTTTTAAGTTTATTCCTGAAAACACCCAGAGAGGGAGCCAGGCGGATCTCCACTGGCAAGTTGTTCCAAAGGCGAGGGGCCACTGCCAAGAAGGCCTGGTTCCTCGTTCTTTCCTTCTGGACCTCCCTCGGCGTTAGGCCCCTCAGCTGCCCAGCCTGGCTGGAACGAGTGACTCTGGCAGAACTGGGTGGAAGAAGGTGTTCTGCCAGATATGGAGGTCCTAAACCGTTTAGGGCTTTATATGTAATTGTAAGAACTTTGAAATCAACGCGGAAACGAATGGGCAACCAATGCAAGGCGGCCAGAGTGGGGGAAATATGATGGTACGTTTTCACCCCAGTAAGAAGTCTGGTCGCCGCATTCTGTACCATCTGAAGTTTCTGCGTCAGTCTCAAAGGCAGCCCCACGTAGAGCGCATTACAGTAGTCTAATCTTGAGACTACGAGCGCATGGACCAAAGTGGTGAGTGCCCCCACATCAAGATAGGGACGCAGCTGTGCAATCTGCCGAAGGTGGAAATGTGCGGAATGGACCACTGACAACACCTGGGTCTCCATGGTGAGCGCCGGGTCCAGATGTACACCCAAACTGCAAACCTCACTCTTAGTGGTAAGAGTCAACCCCCCAAAGGAGAGGGAGTTTCCCAGACCACTGATGTCTGGGACGGACCTCCGTCTTGCCCGGATTCAGCCTCAGTCCATTCACCTGCATCCACGTCTCAATACATCCCTCGTATCAAAAATACCTCCGTTTTCATTTCGACAATGCTGCCTACCAATTTTGTTCCCTCCCATTCGGACTGTCTACGGCACCAAGAACTTTTACAAAGTGCATGGCACCGGTCGCAGCCTTTCTACGCCTTCAGGGTATAAACATCTACCCTTATATCGACGACTGGCTGATAGTCACGGCATCATACCACGAGGCCATAACCGCAAGAGACACCACCCTACATACACTGAAGAACCTGGGGCTAAGAATCAACCTGGAAAAGTCTCAACTTATTTATTTATTTATTTATTTATTTATTTATTGTATTTTTACCCCGCCTATCTGGTCAGACGACCACTTCAACCAAAACAGACAGCCACCTTCATCGGGGCAGAGATAGACTCACTACAAGCAAAAGCTTTCCTCCCTCACGAAAGATTTGCAAAAATAAAGAAGTCAATTTCTTCATTCCAACCTCTTCAAACAGTATCTGCACATCACGCACAGCGCCTTCTAGGCCTCATGGCCTCCACGACATCGCTGATACTACATGCCAGACTCAAGATGAGAGCACTTCAATCTTGGTTTCTAACCCTGTTCGATCCCATGATAGATCCTCCTACCAAAATGTTAATAGTCACAGAAGAATTAGCCGCCCAACTTACATGGTGGACTTACCTTCCAAACCTCCGGACCGGTCGATCCTTTTCCCCTCTTCAGCCCACAGTACAGGTCACTACCGATGCCAGCCCTTCTGGATGGGGAGCCCACTGCATGCAACGCAAAATCCACGGACTGTGGTCAAAACAAGAACAGACTCTTCACATAAACCACCTAGAGTTACTTGCAGTCATCAGAGCTTTCAATGCCTTTCTCCCACTTATCAAGGGACAGGTCGTCCAATTAGCAACGGACAACACGACAGCGCTTTTTTATGTCAACAAGCAGGGAGGCACTCACTCCCTTTCCCTTCTGTACCTTGCTGTCAACCTATGGGAGTGGTGCTATCAAAACCACATATTTCCGATAGCAGTTCATATTGCCACAGACGACAACTATCTCGCAGACCGCTTCAGCCGTCTACCATCGGGAACACACGAATGGTCCCTGAACGACACCATATTCCGTCAACTATGCCGTCGGTGGGGCTCTCTATCGATTGATCTTTTTGCATCACGGATCAACTGCAAATGCACGATATTTTGCTCCAGAGCTGGGTCGGACAACAAATCGATCGGGGATGCATTCATGGTGGACTGGTCCAAGGATTTCCTTTACCTGTTTCCACCGATACCGCTCATCCAACGTACAATCATTCGGCTCCGGCAATTCAAGGCTCATGCAATCCTCATAGCCCCGAAGTGGCCCAGACAACCCTGGTTCACTCACGTGACATCGATGTCCACGGACTGGATCCGTCTTCCTCTAATCCCGGATCTTCTAACTCTGGACCAGGGCATGATCCACCATCCAAACCTGACCTCTCTCAATCTTACAGCATGGCTGATATCCCCGAGGTGATGGCAGTCTTACAACGGGCACGTAAGCCTTCAACTCTATCCTTATATGAAAATAAATGGAAATCATTTATCAGATACACCACTGATAAGAACTTACCTGCTGTACCTGTTTCAATTAAAACCTTACTTACCTTCCTCCTTCATCTGTTTGAACTTGGCCTCTCATTATCCACTCTGAAGGTATACATTTCTGCCATTGTTGCCCACCAACCAGACAACTCCCCTTCTGCAAAACTATTCTCACATCCTACTGTCAAGAAATTCCTCAAGGGACTCAACAACACTCGCCCACCACCTCAATGTATTATACCACAATGGTCTCTCATAGTGCTGAACGCCTTAATGCGTCCGCCATTTGAACCTATGTCATCTGCAAGCCTACAGTTACTTACCTGTAAAACAGTGTTCCTTGTGGCTATTACATCAGCAAAAAGGGCTAGTGAACTTGCCGCCCTTCGATGCGACCCACCCTTTACCCAATTTCACCCTGACAAGGTGACATTGTACTTTGATGTGTCCTTTTTGCCTAAGGTGGTTTCTGATTTTCACATCAACCAACCTATTATATTGCCATCTTTCTTTAAGTCTCCATCGTCTCCATTAGAGCATATGCTCCACACTCTGGATGTCAGAAGGGCCCTGTCCTTTTACCTAGACAGGACCAAGCTCTACAGGAAATCCAATAGATTCTTTCTTTGCTTCCATGGCCCCCGCAAGGGAGCCCATGCATCGTCTCAATCCATCTCTAGATGGATAGTTTCCACCATTTCTCTAGCCTATACACTTTCGGGAAAGTCACCTCCTGAGCACCTCAAGGCTCATTCAACCAGAGCCCTATCTACTTCGGTTGCCTTCCAACGTGGAACTGAGATCCCAGACATCTGCCGCGCTGCTACATGGTCCACCCCGTCGACCTTCGTCAAGCACTACTGGCTAGATGTCAGAGCGAGACATGATGCTTCCTTCGGCAGAGCTGTGTTGGCTTCTTTCCTCCCGTGACGTCCCACCTGCCAGTAAGTGAAGCTTGCTAGTCACCCATATGTGTGCATTCACAGAGGCCACGAAGAAGAAAAAGAGGTTACCTACCTGTAACCATAGTTCTTCGAGTGGTCCTCTGTGAATTCACACTACCCACCCATCCTCCCCTCTCTCCGTCACGGATAAGTTAAAATTGTACTATTCTGACACCTGACGGAAAAAAATCTAGGAACTGAGGGGAATGGAGGGTGGGAGGAGCATATGCCTGGTGGGGGAATCACACCACTAAATTGTTACTTTCAGCTCTAGAATCTTCCGAGAACGTCAGCGCAGGCGCAGACAAGACCCATATATGTGAATTCACAGAGGACCACTCAAAGAACTATGGTTACAGGTAGGTAACCTCTTTTTTTATTTGTGCCTGGTCTAGTTTTTACTTGATGTATGAAATGGGAAGAATGTGATCTATGGTTCTATAGGGCTGTGCTCCAAAGAAAGCTTGAAAGAGGGTGAAACTAACTAAACAGACTCCTGAACCTGTACCTCTTCTGAGTTAGGTAGCTCCTAAATAAGTATTATGGAAGAAAATAAGGCATCAGTGCACAGCAGTAAAGTCTGATCTTAATAAACATTTAAAGAAGGCACATACATTTCCCAAATTTAGAGGGGTTAAGTAGTGTATTTTACTGTACTGAGATCTTTATCCATCACCTTCTATTCTACGTCATCATACATCTCTGTTCCAGGACAACAGCAATAACCGTCATATACATTTATATGATATACATTGTTCAGCCTTTATAGTCAACTATAGTTTTCTGCAGATTTTGGAGGTAGTAGGTGCAGTCTAATCTGTTACCACTTTGGTGGTTTGAGTTTTCCCATGTTGTATCTGGCTTGCATTAAAAGGAGAGAGGCTTCCTGATTTGGGGATAACTAAGTCATCTTGCGGCCTTCTTTCTTTCTTTATTTACAAGATTTTTTACCCACGCCATTACCAATGGTCTCTGAGTGGCCTTCTGATAGTTGTCCTCATGTTTGTTGTTTTTGGATGATAGGCATATACGAGGGGGTGCTGATAAGTATTGAGCCTTTCCCAGAAAAAATTGAGCTAGGAAACTATAAATTGCATCTGTATTCAATGGTGCAAAAATCAACTACCTATGATTTTAACTTCTCTTTCATGTTCAGGTCCAAAGTGAACATGGCAGCACCTCCAGAAAAGTTCAATGTGGAAGAGCATAGGACCATAATCAAGTTCCTCTTTCTCCAAGGGAAAGGTGCAAAGCAGATCCATGATGAAATGTCACAAACTATGGGTGATGGTGGCCCTTCATATGCAACAGTTAAACGTTGGGTTGTCAATTTTAAAACTGGCCATTTCGGTGTTGAAAGTGAGAAACCCAGTGGAAGGCCTGTTTCTGTCTCTGTGCCTGCAAATGTGAAAGCCATCCATGACATGATCATGGAGGACCACTGAATATCAGCCAAAAGTATTGCTATATATCTGAGAATATCACATGAGAGAGTTGGTGCCATTATCCACAACGACTTGGAAATGAGAAAGCTGGCAGCAAAGTGGATCACCAAACTTTTGACAACCGAACAAAAGAGGAAACGTGTGGATTCATCAGTGGCTATTTTGGAACATTTTGCAAGAAATGAGTCAGATTTCCTGGGCAAACTGGTAACTGGTGATGAGACATGGATCTACTGTTATGATCCTGAGACAAAGGAACAGTCTAAGGAATGGAGGCACAGTGGTTCCCCCAGGCCAAAGAAGTTCCGAGTGCAAAGGTCGGTGCAGAAGCAAATGGCAACAGTTTTTTGGGATAAGAAGGGAGTTCTGCTGGTGGACTACCTCCAACAGGGTTCAACCATCAATGCAAAATATTACTGTGCTTTATTGACGAAGTTGAGGCAAAACATCAAGGAAAAACGTCGAGGAAAGCTCTCCAAAGGTGTCATCCTGTTGCATGACAATGCCTCGTCACACACTGCAGGTGAAACAATGACAAAACTGACGTCCTTAGGCTTTCAAGTGATGCCCCATCCACCCTATTCTCCTGACCTGGCTCCTTCTATTATCTGTTCCCCAAACTCAAAAAACACCTAAAGGGACAATGATTTGGGAGTGTTCTGGAGGCAACTAATGCTGCAAATGAGTGGTTACACCAGCAGTCGGAAGAATTTTATTTGCAGGGACTTAAGAAATTGCAGGACAGATGTTACAAGTGCATTGACTTCCTGGGGGAATACGTAGAATAGTGTGGCAGTTACAGCTTCCTAGCTCAATTTTTTTCTGGGAAAGGCTCAATACGTATCAGCACCCCCTCGTAGGTAAGCTGGTTGTTTGAATGATGGAATAAATGCTGAGTAATAGGCAAGCACAGGATGCCTAATAAGATTGTTATGGCTTTGGCAGATAGGAAGAAAATGCCTCCATAGAACCATATTTTCATTGGCTGTTTCCCCAAACCGGGGCGGAAGGATAGAGTGCATGAAAGAATGGATAAGTTTCTAGTAATAATAACTATCTGCCAGCAAGTTGATTCTGACATACAGTGACCCTTTCCGGAGGTAGAACACACAGCAATGGTTTAGCGGTTGTGGTGATTCCTCTTTATATATGTATGTAGATATTTACTGGTAGTCATGGTGAGTGACTGTATTCTGATTTTATTTTTTAAAAAGCTGTATGGTCCTTATGTAATACAAATTAAAGAGCAGGTGAGACCATATTTTTGGACTACTAAAAATATGAACAAACAGCTAGCTTTCAACATTAATCCATCTTCCTCAGGCTGTGCACCATGATTTTGTGGATAGTGCTGGGAAAAAAATGCATTAGAGATGGTTTTGATTGGCAGTGCTAAGTAGGTTGTTTGCTAAAACAGTCTGTCAAAACCTGTTGGGAAGGGGGATTGAATGTGCTCTGATTGGCTGGTACGCTGCCTGACTGTAGAAATGCTGTTACGTGGCATGTGTGTGTATGTGAGAGAGGGAGGGCTGATCAGTTCAGTTTTAGTCAAGTTTAGTTAATTGTGTTAGAAGCAATCATTTTGATGAGAGAGATTTGTGTTGGGATGGAGTGAAGTCTATGAGTGAGAGCTTTGAAGCAGTTTAGAGCTGTGTGAGGGGGTGCCTGTTTTTTTGTGAAGAAGCTGTGGAAATGTATTTTTCACAAGAACCTGTGTAAAACAAGGCATCTATACATACACAAGGAACTAAATTTGCTTAAGCTATAAGGAAGAGAAAAGTAAATGAGATTTTAGCTGCATTCTAAGAATTTAACAGCTTGCAATATTGAATCTTATTCTTTCAGGGGTTTTGGTAAGATTTTTTTAATATAATGCCATTCTATTATTTTTGGAGACAAGCCCTCACAAAATGTTTAACCACATGTAGCACTGGCTAACATTGGGGCACATAGTCAAAGTTATGTCACCAAAATAACAAGTGTGAGTGTTTTTACTCTTTCTAAATACGACAGGATATATTTAAGGCTTTAGCTGTAGTAGTGTTTAAGCAGCAGTGAATACATAAATTGGTTGTTTGCCTGTTTTTGGGAAAATAGGAGGAATCTCTACTACAAGTTAAACAGCAACCCCAAACTTAGTGAAGGGGTATGGAAGTGGTTGCCATTTTGGTAGTAGCACATACTGGTTAGAGAAAGGTAAGATGAGTGCTTTGCCAGTCCCTTTTTCTGACGGTGCTGTGGAACTGTGCAGCTTGCTCATCTTACACAGGCAGGCACTTCTCCCAGGAGACACAGAGAGGAATCAAACTCTTCGAGGCTGGCTCTCCACTGAGCTATCCAACCAGCTGAGTGAGTGTTTAGAGAGAAAGAAATAGGGATAGAGATAGTTGAGTGTAGAGATAGGGATTGTATGGTGAATAGTGATATAGGTAAAAGGAAAAAAATTAAGATTATAGATAGGTTTAGATATAAATTGAAAAATTGGGATTAGGGTTAGGTTAGATTAAAAAAAGAACCAGGCCATCTATTCTATTGTATTTTAACCTTGCATAAAAATAAAAACACTGTCACAGTCCAAGACATCCCAGGCAGCCCCTCACCAGGGGCAAGGGCACCAGGACCCAGTCCACCACACAGAGTATCAAGTCCAAGGGCACTCACTACTCAGTTGGTCGTGACTAAGCAGAGGCAGGAGCACAGGGCTGAGAGCACAGAGCCAGAACAAGGCGCCGAGATGCAGGAGGCCAGCAGAGGCAAGAGCAGGGGCCAAGGCAGGGACAGGAGCAGATCCAGGAATACTGGAACTCAGGGACTCTGAAGCTCAGGAGCAGCAAAGCAGTCAGCACAGCACAGCCAAAGACCTTTGTTGCTGAGGCAAGTTCTGGGAGGGAGAACCACTCCTTAAATAGGTCTTCCCTCCAGGTTTCTAGGTGAGCCTCATGAGTGGCCCAGCAGCTGCTTCACAGGCCATGGCCTGAGCCTGCCAACACCAGGCCATTCTTGGGTCAGGCTGTCCCCAATCCTGCAGCTGCCAGGGCAATGTGGGCCAGTTCCTGACAAACACTCTTTGTTCATTAACTGTAACATACCTTTGGTTTCTGGTAGTAGTTATCATATAAGAACCCATGGTGGGTCTTTGCTCACAGCTCAAACAAGATGGCGAGGAAAAGGAAAGAATACATATATATATATAGAGAGAGAGAACTGGTGTGGGTGGATATGTGTGTGTACATACATACATACATACATACATACATACATACATACATATACATACATACATACATACATACATACATACATACATACATACATACATACATACATACATACATACATGGTGGGCCTTTGCCCACAGCTCAAACAAGATAGAGAGGAAAAGGAAAAAATATATATACATACACACGTACACACCAGTTTCAGTTTAAGAACTGGGGGTAGCAGTTATCTAAGGGTTTGTGTTCTAACAAAGGACAGGAGTCCCTGTATAACATAAAGTGATAAGCCAGTTGAGCGATGCTTGGGAAAGTCACAAACCTTAACCCAAACATGTATAATAGCATGGATTTTTCTGGACACATAGCCTGCACAAGCCATTATTCTGTGGAATGGAGATTTGAGGAACTGTAGTTTGAAAAAAAATAACTTTTCCACGCTCTGATCTGAAACTGCTGATAACATGGACAAGCCCTTTGAAGTTCTGCCAAACACTACACTATATTAGCATTAATTATGAGTAGATCTGATATTTTGGCATTGTATATGATATATTTTGTTCGACCAGCAGAGCTTGTAATTTTTTGTAGTGTTTCTGAGTCACATTGCTTTGCCTTCTTTATGGCTTGTTTAATTGTCACTCCATATCATTCTTTTGGGGGAGTTGCTGGGCATGACCAGATGACATCGTGGACAATGTGCAGCGAAGGGCATGATGAACTTTATTCCTTCTGCTTGCACTGGTATGGACTACAACTGTTTAGTCGTTGAGTCGTGTCCGACTCTTCGTGACCCCATGGACCAGAGCACGCCAGGCCCTGCTGTCTTCCACTGCCTCCCGGAGTTGGGTCAAATTCATGTTGGTAGCTTCGATGACACTGTCCAACCATCTCATCCTCTGTCGTCCCCTTCTCCTCTTGCCTTCACACTTTCCCAACATCAGGGTCTTTTCCAGGGAGTCTTCTCTTCTCATGAGATGGCCAAAGTATTGGAGCCTCAGCTTCAGGATCTGTCCTTCCAGTGAGCACTCAGGGTTGATTTCCTTCAAAATGGATACAACTCCAGTACAATGTGTGAATTGTGTTTTTAAATATATTTTTCTCTTGTTTAGCACTATAGCATTAACTGATATAACACTAAGTCAAATGTTTGCCATGTCTTGTCATTTTCAGCACCCTTGAATTTGCTAAACATTAAAAAGAGGCATTTGAATGCTGACATAGGGGTAAGAGGGTGTGATAATAGCAGAGGTGAGGATGGAGAAGGGCTGTGTGATCTATAAACGCTTGAAGTGCACCTTCCTGAGATAATTAAGTATTTCTGTGTGAATGGCAACAGCAATTTAGATACCAGAGTGTGATATAGAGATGTTTTGGTGTGGCTGCAATTATTCTGGCATAGTCTATGAGGGATAAGGCTATCAGTGGACATTTGTCTGCATGGCAATACACTGTCTCCAATACCAGAGGCAGAATATTGCTGGGGAAAGGTGATATTGTGCTTATGTCCTCCTTGTTGGTTTTTCTTATGCTTAGCTATAAAGTGCTGGATCAGCTATATTTCTGATTTGATCCAGTACAGCTGTTTGTATCCAATGTGGATTAATGAGCAAGAGCTGGATTTCCACTGAAGTGGAAAGAATTAGCTTTCTTTAGCATATTGATTGGTCATGTTTGAACCAGTTATATCGTTGACAATACTTAGAATTATGTTGAAATATTTCTTTAATAAAAAAGCAAGTTCCCAAATAGATAGCAAATTATACAGAAAAGAAATAATTAATAACCCATACATCAAAGACTCTGTACTTGTAATTTAGATTTTCTTCAAGATAATTATTTTAAAAACTTGCCAATATAATTGCACTAGCAATGATGCAATGCCAATATCAAGCTTTGAAAATAACAGAAAATCAAACATTTTTGAAATAGGAGTAGGAAGATTCTACTGCTTTTATAACACAGCTTGTTCTTTAAACAAACTCTTGAGGGCTGATGATGTAACCAGAGATGTGGCATATTAGATGCTGTATCTCACAAATAGCCTGTGACAATCATATAGTGAAATTCCAGCAAAAAGCACAGTGGCTGAAATCCTGTTGCTCAGTGTAGTAAATCACAGTAGATAGGCCCATTGAATCAGTGGGGATATGGTGAGTCAACTTCCCCATAAGTTCCATTGATTCAAAGGGGCCTACTCCAGCTGTGACTTAGAACAAATTGAACTCACAGAGTTCATTAACCAAATCCCCACCAATTCAATGGGCCTACACTAGTGCAACTTACTACACTAAGCTACAGGATTTCAGCCAATAGGTACAATTGGCAGGGGAATTAACATCTTTCAAGCAATTAATTTTGTGGTCTGAGTTTTAGAAAAGACAATATCCTCATAAAAGCAAACCATAAAAGATACCTAATCTCTGGATCTCACCCAATGAATAAGTAACACCAATGTTATGAGTTCATCCTCTTGAGGCCTTGTTTCATATGTATAGTTCTTGTATCTTGGTGGCCCATTTAATGAAAGTATTAATGGAAAACATCCCTGTGCTGAGTTGGTTTTTTCTACCACTTTCCAAAAGGACTCTCTTCTTAGTGTGGGGAATGGAAAATTGACCAGTATGCCAGGTTCAGTCCAACCTATCAAGGCGTCTTCAGAGGTCTTTCCATTACATTTGAGAAAGGAGAGCAGAGCTTGTTGTTGGGAGCCACCTTGAAGCAGCAGTCCTTGAACCTGCACTCAAACATTCCTTCCTCTCTCAGAAGAGTTGAGGGCCAGTCAAACTTAGGTCTTGACCAAGGCATTCCTCAAGTTAGCTTGACTCATACTTCTCCTTTTTGCAGTGGGAAGTGTTGGTAGGAGGCCAGCCCAGCCCACTGGGGAGTCCCTGCTTCAAGGTGCTGAAAGCATTTCAGGATGGAGTTTCATGACTCTCCACTCACCCATTAGGAAACACAAGAGCCGAGCAAAGCCAGCTCACTGTAAACCACAGATGCAGTTGTTCTGCTGAAGTGCTTTGCAGTATATGTATGAGTACTCTGTATGTGAATGTTATCTGTGTCCAAGCAAGCACACTGAGAGGGTGCATGTCAGCAGCAATTTGCCTCATGTGTTTTGGGTGTCCTTGCTGGCATATTGCTACTCTTGATGTACTTGCTTGGAGCCAATGCATTTTTTGGGCCAGAAAACAATTTCCATCTGTGCTGTATGAATAGTACCAGTTTTAAGTGACTTACAACAGCAACAATATATGAAAACTTGCAATGTGTCAATAAAATTGTTATAGTGGATTTATCCTCCCTTTACCTTTTGAAAAGATCTTGATGAGTGGATTAGAAGAAGTTCTGGAAGCCGGTGTGCCTTTTCAACTGGCTAGTCTTCCTGCACATTAAATGCATTACAAATATCAGCCATATCTTTACACCAACATCATCCCACACCTGTTATACATAATGTTCTGGGGAGATGCATTGGTTACAGGGGCATGAAATACTATGTTCATCTTTCCTTTCTCCCTTTTTGAAATGCTTGCCACTAGGCCACAGCTTCTGAAGACCTTGTAGGTGGCCTCCAAGGTGATGGCATTTGTGGATTGTGCCTCTCTTCACCTTCCTCCTGAATCTCTTCTTCAGATGGTCCTCGTATCTCTACGGGTTCATGGTGGGGTTGGAAGCCATCGTTTGTCTCACTAAACATTTGAAATAGAAAGAGATAGAGTTTACAGTGGGTTTTATTTTAAATAATTGTAGGCAGTGATTCAGCACCGCAGAATTGGAACTGCCAAACACTATTTCACTTTTCTTGTAGATAGAAACAAATCCTTCCCTGGGAAGTGTCGATGTTAAGGGATGACAATAGGCATTTACAATTCCAAGGCCACTACTTCTTCTGTAATAACTGTGTCAATAGTTCTCAATGATCAGATTACAACACATTTTCTACTCCTGCACAACACTATTTTTTACTAAAAACTAGGTATGCTATTTTTTTAAAAATTAACTGGCATATAAATGCATTTCATTTATAAAACCAGTTTCTTCACTTCATCACCTGCTCTGTTCACCATACTTTGTAGATTTTGTTTGTCTTTATTTAAAATTGGATTTGCGCATATTGTCTGTATGCATTTCAGAGTTCACTAGTTCTTAATCCACTATGCTTTCTGTGAAATTTTCAGAGCAGTCATCACATAGATCTGTTGAAGCGATTAAAAAGCCTTGTGGCACCTTAAAGGTTAATATATTTGCTGTGGCATAAACCATTTGGGAATTACAGCCTACTTTATAATGAAGTAGGATGTAGTCTGTGAAATCTTATGCCATATAACCAATGTTTTCCTTTTGAGATATTGTAAAACTCTTTGTTTACAGCTTTTGTTTCTCTGTTTGAAAGATGTGCCTTCAGCATAAATTCAAATCAGATTTATCAGAAAAATATCTGAAAGAGGATGGGTGGATCCGATAGGATTGCTTTCTTCTAGTAGATTTTTTAAAAATGATTTTGGCCATCAGTGTAGCCCGATGGTCCCCTCAACCTTTGGTCCCCAGATGTTCTTGGACTACAGCTCCCCAAAATCTTGGTCAGCACAGCTAGTGGTGAAGGCTTCTGAGAGTTTTAGTCCAAGAACATCTGTGGACTCAAGGTTGGAAGCCACTGGTATCACCCTTCTGTCTGCAAGTTTGGACAGAACAGATAATGGAAACAGGCATCTTATATATTCCATTTGGGCTCAGATTTGTGCAATCTAAATATCTTGGAATGGATTCCAGGTTCCACGTACATGGGTCTGAGGTCATATCAATGCTACCACTCGTATATTACATTCTTTCTATGTATGTATCTTGGAGCAGGAATAATTCTTATACAAACACAATGAAAGTAGTGTGTTCATCATCTCATAATTAATTATGAGTGAGTGGCTTAAATGCCACTGAGTTTATCAGACAGAAATTACTAGCTGACAGAAATACTGTCCTTGTAAACCAAAGATGGGCAACTTAGTAGTCAGTTTGCCCACACGTGGGGCCCAGCATCCCAGTTCAAATTATGATTTCTTCAACTGAATTTTAAAAACCAAATGTAACCAGACGTTCACTGCTATTTTAAATCTACTACATTAATGTATTCTCGAAGGCTTTCACGGCCGGGATCTGATGGTGGACAGTTGTTGTGTTCCCCTAGTGGGAGGGTAGGGTACCATGGGACTCCCATATGGCCCAGCTTATTAATGTATGCCCCAGATCTCTTTATGCATTCCATAACAACAGTTAGAATAATGCAAACACTACTGGACATTTCAGCGGTAGAATTAAGGTGATCTAAGAGTAGCCTAATGTATTTTCTGAATTATTTTTCAATTATTTACTTGCTCTCCTACTTAAGATTGTAGTTTTTCCTAACAGAAAAAAACTGTCTAGACTCTAAGCATTAGAGCATTTATATGGCATATCATCAAGGACAGTGATGTAAAGGTAGGACTTTTTGTTGACAATGGAGCAGGAATTAATTACTGTACTTTATGAAACAACCATAATACTACTTGGATTTAATATCAACATTTTAAAATGTGTGAGTCTTCTCAACATTATATATGTTTTTTCTGTTACATATAGTCTTGCATGAAGAACTCCCCCTAGTGGCATAGCGTAAGGTTATGGGAGCAAAATAAAGAAAGCTGCCTGACCTGCTATCCAAAAGGACTGCTTAGACTAGATTGATTTTACTGAGTTTAACTTAGGTTAACACAAAAGAATGTGGGAAGAACTGTGTTGAACTGTTCCCTCAAGAACAGACATTCTTTCTGCTGCTCTTGTCTCACCCAACCTTCAAGTGAAATGCACTTACGTTGGCTCGTACTCCTTGTCCTTGGAACTCCTGCAGCAGCAACAGTAAGCTAGAACTGCAATAATAATGATGGCAGCAACAACTCCACCAATGATTCCAGCATAGAGAGCAATATTCATGGATTCTGAGGAGGGAAAACAGCACTTTGTCACCTCAGTGTTGAGAAACCAACTCAGTTTCTCTGTGCAGGAAGACATTAGACCAAATTGTCTCCCTATTTCTATTCTCAGTCTATCCTGTGAGTGAAATAAAAAAGCAACTTGTCTGGCTTATATTTGAATCAATCATCAACCAAAAAAAAGGCAATTATTTGGACCACTACTCCCAGAATCCAACATGTTCTGGTGCTGTGGTCCAAAAAAACAAAAACACCTTTCCAAATTCTAAAGGCGGAATTACTTAAATATTTTTCAGAATATTCACACTTTTGACATTTTGTAATTTTATATTATTGATCTTAACTGCACTTCATTTCCCTGTTTGATGGCAGGATATAAAACCTCTGTTCACCCTACTCTGATAAAATTAATATTGAGTATTAAATTTTATAGCACAAAAATGTCTATTTAATTTTACCACTGCTGCCCAATTATCCAATTAATGAGTTACTTTCTAGACCAACTATTCTCAACCTTTTTTTTGCCACAGCCATAAACACAATATAAAAGAAACATAGGACAAATCAGGATTGTATAAGTCACAAAATGAATCTTATAAGGTGGGGTGTGGAAAATTGTTTCCAGTCTTTGCCCCCCTTTAGATTCGCCAGCGTCCCCCAGGGGGCCATATGGC
Organism: Intellagama lesueurii; assembly: GCA_037013535.1. Taxonomy (NCBI): domain Eukaryota; kingdom Metazoa; phylum Chordata; class Lepidosauria; order Squamata; family Agamidae; genus Intellagama; species Intellagama lesueurii. The sequence goes on along the minus strand of JBAJHW010000003.1, from coordinate 46,482,092 downwards.
CCCCCATTGAGAATGGTTGTTCTAGACTAAATAACCCAGAATCTCACAACAATCATGGGATTTGGGGAGTTATATTCCATAACATAACTTTTCCAAGCTCTGGTTAAAATGCAGAAGTATAAAATAAAGTAACCCTTCCCTACAAATGATGATAAAAATGGCACTAATGGAAAAAGCAGCTTTATTAAAAGTTGTTTTAAAATAAAAATTTTGTGTTGCCAAATTGATTAAGTATGAAAAAGCTTCCTCACTTAAATGCTATTATAAAAGTATTTGATTAATTTGAAATATAAGGAAAGCCACATATAAGAGATATATTTAAAATGTATGACTAAACATACAGTGACCAGAAAGTTAATAGTGAAAGTTTGCAGAAGTATAAAGGTGACAGTGATAATAACATTACTGCACATTTAAAAACCAAGACCACGAAAGTAATACTAAGGGATCAGCACCAATAACAATTTTATTCTTCCCCCAAACACCAGATTTTTCTGCATACTAATAGAAAATAATTCATGATTTTTTTTAAAAAGGTAGAGAATTTGATTATGACATCATCTAGAAACCCCACAAATAATGGGTAAATGCAATGTGACAGTTTTATATGAAGTGCTTGAAGTACCCTGAGAGACATTTATCATTAAGAAGTCTTGAATTTATTCTCAGGCTGATCAACTCTAAGCTTTGCAACAATGACAGAATTGTCCTCCACATTAGAAACAGAGGCATTGGGGAGGCATCTCTGATGCTTTCTGCTCTTCATCTTATTCCTTCCCAGAGCTTGGTTACACATAGGGAAAAGTCTGTTTCTGAATCGGGTTTAGCATATTTCAAATCAGTTTTTAAAATTCTAACTACATGATGCACAGGGAAATGTGGACTTTTTTGGCCGGGAATCATGTTTTTTGGTCGGAAAAAGATATTTTACTTAACTATGAGAGGGTCGTTTATTTTAAATAACTTGTGAAATCAATTTATTCTGAATCATTTTGGCCTATGTGAAAGCCTCTCTTGGTGTAAACTGTGTCTGTGGTGCTTGTCAAGCAATGGATACCAGGATCACAGATTTTGGGCTGCAGGAAAACCTTGCAATCCAATCTGAAAAGAAAGCCAGCAAAGAGAGAAGGGTTGGGTGGGGCAAAGTACTCCCTCTTTCTCAAGCCTAGAAGCTGCCAATCTTGTCAATTTCTCTGGTCAGTTTCTCTTTGCCACTCACTGGTGTGCCTTCCCTCTCACCAGCCCCCCCTCCCCCCCCCACACACACTACAGGTTGTGCCATTCCCTCTCTTTCTCCACCACCTGCGTCTGTCTGTCTGTATGTATGTATGTCTGTCTCTTTCCATGTGCATGTGTTGAGCTGCAGGGAAAGTTTGCAGTCCAATCTGTTTTAATTTTTTTATATATCTGTCATACTAAACTAGCTCTATTGCAAGAAATAATTTTTTTTATTAAAAATAACACCACAGCATCAGCAGCTAATAGCTGTGAGAGAGAGCTAGCATGAGAGCAGGCAGGTGCAGGGAAAAAGCCTCAAATGAAATGATTCTAAAAGCTTCTGTAGTCTCATTGACTGATATACAACACAGTTTTTAAAAAAAATCAAACGTTTTCCCAAGAGGATGTATGCGTTGACCCAAAAACCACATAACTACCACGTGACTTTAAGCTTTCAAAAACCCCAATCCCTCTCCTGATTCATTTTCATGTAACCACGCCCCAGTCAGCTCAAGCTCTTACGGGGTATCACAGCAAGACTGATGTTGCAATTATCCTTCCCAACCGAGTTTTGAGAAAGGCAGATGTAGTAGCCAGTGGTGTCTGCAGAGATGTTCTTCAACATAAGCAGTCCTCCTGATGCAAAACAAGAAACAGAAATGGGTCATGATGATGACATGGTGGATGCAAACAGATCAGTGTCTTCATCTGTCTTGCTATTTTAACTCCAGACTATGTGAGCAGCCTGACAAGCTGATGATAATTTTGACGTCATCCCTGGGGACTATATTTTTTCATCCATGGAAACACTGCCTTGATGTGTGGAGAGGACAGTCTGCATATTAGCCTTTGCAAATGCAGCTACAAGTAATCTTTAGGAAGTATTAGAGTTATCAGAATGGCACAGTGCAAAAAATATGAATTAAACTGAAAATGTTACATAGTTGTGGAGACTGAGCAAATGTAATGAGTTTGTTAATATTTAGTAACAGAGTTGTATAGCTGTAAGGGATTCCCAGGATCATTGAACCCATCTCCCTTCTGAAGCAGGAAATCCACCACTGGAACATCCCCGGCAGCTGGTCACCCAGTCTCTGCTTAAAACCACCAATGAAAGGGAGTCTGCTTTTCAAGGTAGTCCATTTCATTGTCAAATGAGTGATTTGCTGCCAGAAAGATTTCCCCAATGTAACAATGAAATATATTCTGTAATTAGAATCTGTTACTTTCATAAGATAGTAGAGACAGAGAAACTATTGCTTGCACCCAGACACACTAAATGTATACAAGAGCAGGAAATGTGTGAGTATCCTGGGTAAATTCATGTTTTACAGCACTTAGCGTTTACCCTGTTTGTTCACGTCTTCCATTCATGTGGACAATTACCAATATTTATGCACATTCTTTATATGCATGCCCTTCAAGCCCAAAGCATAGATCAGCTTTCCCCAACATGGTGCTAGACTACAACACTCAGAAGCTTCTGGGGTAGCAGTGCAACACGTTTTCCCCAGGTGCTAGGTTGGGGAAGACCCGGTATGGTACAGTTGATAGAGTAACAGGTTGGGACTCAGGAGTCCTGGCTTTGAATCCCTACTCAGCCATGGAAACTCATTGGGGGTGCATGTTCATTGGTAATACCCCTCCTTAAATATCTTGCCTTGAAAATCCTGTTAAGAGTTGCTATAAACAAGATGTGACTTAACAGCACATAATGCGGTACATACACAGGCTGAGGAAGACTGTTACAGAGAGATGTGTACGCAGTCACATATACACACCAGGCTTCTTTATCTCCTGATCTCCATTGCAGATGCCAGTAACTGCTGTAACCCAATCACTCTTTACCATTTAAATTTTTCCCTTGATTTGTCTTTACAGTCTATCTGAAATTCTATATAAAAAACAAGAATCCTTTACAAACCCTTGTTGCTGAATTGAAATGAAAGAAAAAATGCTAAAGTACGTAACCAATCCTTCTCATCAGGAAGACACAAATACTTAAGCACTTGGCAGCACCTGGGAGGAACTCTATTTCCTGGTGCAGTGCTACCACCTATAGGTCAAGCTGGAGAACAACAAACTGTTGCCATTCATTTTTGCTTTTGCAGCCGGCTTGAACAATTATCAGTTTATTCAGAGGATCAGAAGGAAGGTGCTCCAGCCAACTATGGAAACATGTTTGTACTACAAGATTCTTTAGTGGATATAAAGAAGCCACCCATACACCTCCTTCCTTCTATTCTAGAACATTCTGGGCTGCTTCCTATGCATGTGCAATTTACACATACCAAAAAGAAAAAAGACCCTAGCAGCAGAATTCTGTGCAATCAAGCAAGAAGGGGTAACAAAACTTCCAATATGAGGGCTAACTGAAAAGCACTAGAACAAAAAGATCAGAGGGAAATTTGCAGTTAGTGGGGAAATGCATGCTGTATTGTCATCACCACTGTTTGCATAACACAACTTGAAAAAGTTGCTTTTTGATTATAGTTCCCAGAATTCAGCAGGACCAGTAGCTAGTGGCTATGCTGACTGCAGAATCTTGGGAACTGTAATTTAAAAAAATTGTAATTTTTTTTTTAGTGCGACTTTTCTGCAAGTCTCCTCAACACACACAAAAGAAGCATAGGAGCAATGTCATAATTTGACATTTTGTGCGCAAAAAAGGCAGCATGAGTCACAATATGTTGTGTTATCTCTTCCAAAAGAGCAGGGGTTCTTAATCTTTTCTTTACCATGGACCCCCTTTAAGTATCTTTTGTTGCTGCGGACCTCCAAGACTTAACTCAAGATTTAAAAGTGCATCAAATATATATTTAAAGTTTCTCATTAAGGGTCTTCAAATTTGGAGAGAAAGGAAAAATAAGTGAATCGGTTAATGCACACACTCCTATTATAATATTTTTATTGGAATGATTCAATGCAAATTTATAATTCTAACCATGTGCAGAGATATCAAACAGTTATTTTTATAACCGATTTTTGCTGTTATCTATTTTTAATGGAAGTGGTAGGTTAGAAAGGCCAGGTTTTACACAAACAAGCAAGGGAAATTAAGATTTTGTTTGATGTTTCCTTTCCTTTCTTTCTTTCTTTCTTTCTTTCTTTCTTTCTTTCTTTCTTTAACTGTGAAAGATCATAACATTTCTTCCAGCCTTTGCAGACCCCCTGTGAGAATATTGCAGCCCCCCAGGGGTCTGTGGACCACAGGTTAAGAACCCATGCAATAGAGAGATCCCAGTACAGGGGGATTTAGTCTGTTTCCTTCCAACAAACCAAGCCAGCTCTTGAAAATTAAAATGTTGAGATACCTCTTTATATCTTACCTCAAAGGGAATGGTGTATGTGCCCCTGCAGCACAGAACAAAGATCTTGAATATGCATATTAGTGGTTTGGGAAGCAAGAGAATGATTGGCTCTCCATAAATAACCAGGATTGTACAAACAGACTACTAAGTGGTTAAATGCTCCTTGTGCTAAGCTACCACAGATGTGGTCATCTGTGCTCATCATACAATCCTCGTGGTAAGTTTTTGAAATAGGATGAAGTGCAGGCTTTGAAGGTAATGACTTTTATTCTATAAGAACTAGACAATGGTCTGGATGGCACACTCTTGTATACAAAACATATATACTTAAATGGCTGTGAAAGAAATTATGGGTCCACATCCCTTTAGAAAGAAAAAAGGGGGGAACCTTCTGGTTGAAGAGCACTGGAGGATCACTTCTATCCTGCACCCGTGATTAAGGCAAAATCCGAAACTGCGCATTTGTAGCCACAATCAAAAGAATTTAGTACATAAAAATTGCAATAGAGGAAAGGATGGGTAGAGAGGTTGCAGTAGAGAAGAATATGAGGAAACAGTGAAGAAAGTCAAGAATATACTGCAGATGAATGAGATGCACACAAGTGTGATGCCAAGTGGAAGACTGCTACCACTACTGGAATGAATTTATTGCTTATAAAGCTTTAATGGCTTATGTCAGTGGGACCTGTGACCCGTAATTTGGGAAGCTCTAGACCAGGGGTGAGGAGGAAACAGTCACTCTCCAGATATTCAGCTTCTATCAGCACCAGCCAGCATGGTCAGTGGTCAAAGGTGAAGTAAGGTAGGGCTCAACAACACCTAGAGAGCCACAGGTACTCCACTCTGTAGAAGCCTTTTTAAGAAAGACAGTTGGAAATTGAGGTCATTACAGGCACAGTCTTCAGCAATATTTAAATACACTTGAAATATGAAAATAACCTGCATGTTTCCCCTAAATACAGTAATCTAATTTAATATTGCATACCTGCCATTGGTGTTCCCACAAGTTGCTGTGGCTGATTTTGGGCATCGTATCTTTGCCAAGTATATGTAGGTTTGGGGGATCCTTCATCAGAATAGCAAGTCAGGTTAATGTTTTGTCCATATTCTGCTTTCCCTATAATTTTGCATGTAGGTTTTGATGGAAGCACTAAATGGGGAGAGAAAGAATAAATCAAGCATATTTAATATCACAAACATGGAATCTTTGGTGCTCCTTTCCTCCCATCATTAGTAGGAATGCATTTTGCTTTTTGTAAATTGAATAATCTGTGATATGTTTCTGCTGAAATCTGCAATGTGTATTTACCATTTTTCTTTGCCAGAGACCATAACTCAGTGGATACCTACATTAGGCTAGAAGATCCTAGATTCATTTGCCCATTCAGATGCATCTCCAGGTAAAGGGTAAACAGCTGGTGATGGGAGAGACTTCTGCTTCAGACCCAAAGCACCTTGTGAACTAGGAGGGGTAGGTTCACCCCAAATTACAGAGGATCTCTCCCAGCTCCTGGCAAGATATGTCTGTGTTTGACACCATGAACAGAGGGTGCTAGTCAGAGCAGACAATACTGAGCTAGTATGACTGAATATTGTTTATTTATTTATTTCAAATATTTTACCCCACCCTTCTCCTAAAAAAAAGGACTCAAGGCAGCTTATATAATTAAAAACATAATAGTAAAGGTTAAAAACAAATAATTATTCAAATATTAAAGAAGAATTAGTAACATATTTAAAATGTTAGGTAAAAGCATTACAAAAACAGATTTAGAAGCAAAAAAAAAATTATAAACCATCCTGTATATTGTCTCCTAGACAATCAGTCACTAAGGAAAAACTTGCCTGAAGAGAAAGATCTTAGTATGTTTGCAGAAGGATGTCAAGGATGGAACCAGCCTGGCATCCTGTGGGAAGGAGTTCTAAAGTCTGGGAGCAGCAACAGAAAAGGCCATCTCCCATGTCCTCACCCAAACACACCTGTGAAGATGGCAGGACTGAGAGAAAGGCCTGATGATCTTCACACCTGGGTAAGCTCATAGAGGGAAACAGTTTGGACCCAAGACATTTAGGGCTTTATAGATTAAAACCAGCACTTTGAATTGTGCCCAGAAATAGATTGGCAGCTGCTGGAGCTGCTGTAACGGGAGTTTTGTGGTCCATGTAACCAGCCCCAGTTACCAATTTTGCCGTAGTTTTTATAAGGCAGTTTCCTACCTCCTCACTTTGCCATATCTCGGTTCAAAGGAAAATGGGCTAAAATATCTAATTATGGTACAAGTGTTATTCAGAAATTGTTAATAGAATGATTCGGCATTGGTGTCTCAATAGTGTTGCAATAGAGCAACAGACTAGTAAGAAACAGTATTTTCATGGTCATTGAAAGTATTATTCCTGCTTGTTGTAATTTACCACTAAACTACGCATCTGGAACTGATACAAAGGGCAAAATGTATCTTACCAAGGACCAAAAGATCAATCTGTACACTTCTTGGAGGAGGATCCTCAAAAAGCTGGACTGTACATTCATAGGTTCCGTTGTCAGCCATGGTCAACTCACGGAAGGTGATGCTGCCATTGCCCTGATTCAGATCGCCGGAGAAGGTCATACGATCGCCATAATTTCCTTTGTATTCCAAGTCACTACCAAGAACCTTGTAAGCAAAATCTTCCTAGATTAGAGAGAAGGGTACCCATTTAAAATATGTAATTACTGTGGCACAAATCTTTGGCTGGCTACTGTGAGCATTAAATACACTAATAAGGAGAAAGGAACCAACCTCTTCCTGTCTTCTGAATAGAGATTCACCTCACCATTAAATCTGTAAAAGTTCAAAACAGTTGAATAGACCCTGGGGTTCTCTTCCAGTCCCATCAGAATGTAATCACAATCCTTGGTGACTGTTTCCACCCTTTATTAATACTCTGCATAGACCCTCTTGGGTTCTTTTCCCACAGAGGCTTTCAAGAGTGGCTCAAAAGGATAAGAATAATTATGTGTTGTTAAGTCAATTCAGACTTATAGCAACAGTTTTTAGGGTTTTCTTAGCAGAGAGCACTCAGAAGCAGTTTCCCATTCCTTTCTTCTGGAGGCATCCTGAAACTACCATGCAGCTTGTCTGAGGCCACACAGCTTGTCTGAGGCCACTGGCTGTTTTCCAGGGAGGCACAGTGGGGAATTGAACTCCCAACCTAGCAAAAACGCTGAGCTTTCCAGCCAGCCCAAAATGATCAAGGCCAATAAAAATGTTCATCTTACCTGACACTGTGGTGTATAGAGGTGTTATATGAATCTACAACAGGGATTCAGAAAGAGAGGAGAGAATATCTGAAAAATTTGGCAGCCACCATGTTGTTTGGTTTCATTTGGGGAAAACAGAAATGGCTGTGCCTCCTCCTATCCACTGCTACCAATATAGGGAATAAGAATAGAATATCCGAGGAGCATACTCTACACTTTTATGGAGATTATTCTTTCATAAGCTCATTTTACTTAACAAGTGTAATGTTAAACATGCTCATAGGAATTAAACCTCATGTGTCAGAGTTTTAAAAAAAAGAAAAGGAAGAACATTCTAATTGAATTCTATTTTACTGACTATTAAGTTTGGCACTGAAGTTTGTGTTTCATTTACACATCTTGTATTTTCTTACTGCAATTAAGAATTCCAATCCTTCCTCCACCTATTTAAAACCAGAATATATCATTTCAGTTTCTCTTTATCATGGCTTATTAGAACCAGCTTGGAACTTCTTTTGTTGATGCTCCAGTTCACTACATTGACTGGGACAAAAAAGGACCCCAATGGCACAAAACAATTTGTTGAGGCTGTTATTGTTATTGTTAAAAAAAACTGTTCATGGCAACTGACTGAAATTTGGAGGGTTCTTTGTTATGTTCCATTGGCAATGCCATCAAATGCCTATATTGTAAGTCTCCCTTTTTTATACTGTAGATATTGCCACAAAACATGACTTTAAAGGACTAAAATGTTCTGTCCTAGTTCATGAAGAGTAAGTACACTGTACTGTTTAATGCAACACTACTTTCACACCTGAAATATTGAAGAATTTTTTTTTATCCTTTTAAGATCCTGACTATTATTATATGGACATAAATGGATCCTTACTTTCTTCCTCTTAAGCAACATACAAGTACAATTCATATACTGTGCTGTTTAAATATCTACAGTAAGACAGTAAGGATAGTAGGTATATTTCTTCCAGAGGATGAAAGAAAAGGAAGGAGCTCAAAGCTCATTCTTCCAGAGTTTAGAAAGTTACTTTTAGAAAGTAATTTATTCTCGTTACTATAGTTGTCAAATCAGCAGCATCCTATTGAAATTTTCCACTCAGCCTCTGAGACCCTTACGATGTCAGAGGGCAGGAACAAGCAAGAGCTGAGAGAGTGACTGGAATAACTTTTGGACCAGCTGATTGTGCAAACTGGCATGAGAGGAAATTGGCTACCAAAGAAATTGGCTAACACCTTCACAATACGCTGGGAAGAACTGGACATGGGTACCCAGGGTTGAAAACTATCTCTCATACAAAAACCAACCATTCTCCTCCTCCAGCACTTCTCAACCTCAGATTCGTTTCTTTACTTGGTGACCCAGAGCAGCATATTTAGTTCCAAAAAATTCAGTCAGGATCTGGGATGTGGCAACCTTACTAGTTAACAATGCTATATAATCTATTGTTGCCACAGTGTTGGAAATGTAATTTGTTCTGTTGCTTGTTGCCCTGCTTGCTAGTTTTCTACCACTTTGCTTTTTTATTTTAACATTTTGAATAGATAAGAAGGTGGCATAAACCTTGAGAAAGTCCACTAAAAACCCTTGAAATGCACCTTTAAAAGTGAGTTTTGAGAGTAACGACACCACTAAAATAACTCCACCCCTAGTTATTACAGTATTTCTAAACTGACACTTCACTATGTCCTCATTACTACAAAAAATAAACTAGGTAGGGTAACTTTTTTTCCTTGTGATTTATGTCCAAACCCTGCATTCTACACACTTATTGACTGAGTCATTCTGCCAGATTGCCCAATTTTTAACTTCCTTTCCACTCCCTTCCCATTTCCACTCCCTTTAAACTTCTTTCCGCCCCTCTCCTTTTCCACCCCTTCCAAACCTCTTTTCTCCATTTCCTTTTTGACTCCTTCTAAACTCCTTTCTGCCCTCTTTCTTTCCCCCCACTTTCTAACCTCCTTTCCACCCCCTTCCCATTTCCACCCCCTTCAAAACTCCTTTCCGCCCCCTCCTTTTCCACCCCTTCTAAACTCCTTTCCTCTGGGTAGATGGGGCTCTTTAGCCTTGGAATGCAGCCCACCTAGGAGAAGGAAAACTCCAATTTAAAACCTCCGCTGCCTTGTGGCTATATCCATCGATGGAAAAGGCTTCAGGAGTAAACCTCGAGGCAAATTCCGGAGCCAGAGTCCCGGAGGCAGTTCGCGACTGTGTACAGTCACGTTCTGGCAACTCCTGTGATGTCGCTGGAAGCAGTTGTATTGGCTCTTGCCTTTCCATTAGACTATTTCAGTGATGGGGAGAGGGGGGATTTTCTGCTTGGGTAACAGTCTATCCTCCATATTATTTTACCCAGGCCTTGTGCTCTGGAGAGGACACTCCAGCTTCACATACAGCGTCGAAATAACACGGGAAGTAGCAGTTACCGGTTATAAGTCTTTGCTCGATTGGCGTAGAGCGTGACGCCAGGGGCTACTTCCAATGCTGGGAGAGGTCATTGCACCTCACTAGGTAGCTGCCGCCCACCTTAAGCTGGGCAGCCCCAGCCAATAAGGTGCTGCCTCACCACAGTCTGTTAACCTGCGTGGAGTTTAGGGTGAAAGCCGACAAGCAGATCAATAACCCTGCACCATGCAATAATCATAAGAAAACTTCTTCCCTAAAGTTGGGCACCTGGAATGTTCGGACAATGACCCCTGGCTTTTCTGATGACCTGCAGGAAATAGACGACGTGAGCAAGACAGCTGTCATCGACATGGAATTGAGTAGGCTGCAGATGGACATTGTTGCTGGCAGGGAAAACCATTGAATGAGACCAGGGAATATAGTGTTGGCTTTGCGGTTAGAAATACTCTGCTGAGATCCATTGTTCCACCTACTGCGGGGAGTGAAAGAATCCTGTCTCTGCAGCTCCACTCATCAGCAGGACCGGTCACCCTTATTAGTGCATATGCACCAACACTGTCATCTACAGCAGAAGTCAAAGACAAATTCTATGGTGATCTGGCAGCTACTATCAAGAAAATCCCCAAGAAAGAGCTGCTGTTCATTCTCAGAGATTTTAACACTAGAGTTGGTGCTGATCACAATTCTTGGCCCACTTGTCTAGGCTGGTTTGGCATTGGGAAGATGAACAAAAATGGCCAACGCTTGCTGGCGTTTTGCTGTTATTGTGCTCTTTATGTCAGCAATACATTCTTTAATACAAAGCCTCAACACAGAGTCTCTTGGAGACATCCAAGATCGAAGCATTGGCATCAGCTCGATCTGATCCTCACTAGATGCTCTAGCCTTCCTAGTATTACGATCACACACAGCTATCAGGGTGCTGATTGCAATACTGATCACTCCTTGGTGTGTAGCAGAGTAAAACTGTGAATAAAGAGATTGTATCATACGAAGAAGGAAGACCACGTATTGACATCAGCAAGATTTGTGATCAGAGAAAAGTGGAGGAATATGCTCAAGCGCTTGAGGAAACTCTTCCAGGCCTGGCTGATGCAAATGCACCTGAATGATGGGAACATTTCAAGAATGCTGTTTATAACACTGCCTTGTCCATATTTGGCAAGAAGACCAAAAAGATGGCAGACTGGTTTGAAGCCCATTTGGAGGAGTTGATGCCAGCCATCGAGGAAAAGAGGAGAGCTCTAGCAGCATACAAAGCCTGTCCTAGTGAGTACAACTTGCAGGTTCTTTGAGTAGCAAAGTCCAACAGACTGCCAGGAGATGTTCTAACGATTATTGGCTTCAGCTGTGCTCTCAGATACAGATATCAGTGGACACAGGTAACATCAAGGGAATGTATGACGGTATCAAACAGGCTTTATGTCCAATACAGAAGAAATCTGCTCCTTTGAAGACTGCTACGGGCATGATCATCTAGGACTGAGTACAGCAGATAGAACGCTGGGTGCAGCACTACTCTGAGCTATATTCTAGAGGGAACATAGTAACCAAAGAGGCATTAAATAACATCAAGTGCCTGCCTGTCTTGGAAGAGTTGGACAGCGAACCAACTTTAGCAGAAATAAAAGTGGCCTTGCATTCCCTCGCCTCTGGCAAGGCACCTGGGAAGGATAACATCCCTGTTGAAGTGCTGATGTGCTGTAAAGAGACCATCACCACTGAGGTGTATGAAATATTTTGTCTTTGCTGGAGGGAAGGTGGAGTACCACAGGACATGAAGGATGCAAACATCGTCACATTGTATAAGAACAAAGGCGACAGGGGCGACTGCAATAACTACCGTGGCATCTCTCTTCTCAGTGTTGTAGGGAAGCTGCTTGCCAGAGTCGTGCTGAAGAGGCTCCAGGTGCTTGCAGACAGAGTCTATCCAGAATCACAGTGTGGATTTCAAGCTAATAGATCCACCACTGACATGGTATTTTCCCTCAGACAGTTGCAGGAGAAATGTAGGGAACAACGACAGCCACTCTTTGTGGCCTTCACAGATCTTACAGAGGCCTTTGATTTGGTTAGCAGGGACGGCCTTTTTAAAATACTTCCCAAGATTGGATGTCCACCTCGGCTGCTTAACATCATCAGGTCCTTTCATGAGGAAATGAAGGGCACTGTAGTTTTTGATGGCTCAACATCAGATCCCTTTGACATCCGAAGCAGAGTGAAACAGGGCTGTGTCCTCACGCGGACCCTGTTTGGGATCTTCTTTGCTGTCATGATGAAGCACGCCTTTGGAACTGCAACAGAAGGTGTCTATCTCCGGACTAGATCAGATGGAAAGCTCTTTAATCTCTCTAGATTGAGAGCGAAGACCAAAGTCCAGCTGAAATCCATGCGGGACTTCCTCTTCGCTGATGATGCAGCTGTTGTTGCCCATTCTGCTGAAGTCCTCCAACAATTTATGAATCATTTTAGCAAGGCCTGCCAAGATTTTGGATTAACAATCAGCTTGAAGAAAACACAAGTCATGGGCCAGGGCGTGGACTCACCTCCCTCTATTACCATCTCTACACAAGAATTGGAGATTGTTTATGATTTCGTGTACCTTGGCTCAACGATCTCTGACACTCTCTCTCTAGATGTCGAGCTAGATAAACACATTGGCAAAGCAGCTACCATGTTCTCTAGACTCACAAAGAGAGTATGGCTTAACAAAAAGCTGATGGCATATACCAAGATCCAGGTCTTTAGAGCTTGTGTCCTGAATATACTCCTGTACTGCAGTTAGTCCTGGACCCTTTGTGCACGGCAGGAGAGGAAGCTGAACACACTCCATATGCATTGTCTCTGATGCATTTTTGGTATCACCTGGCAGGGCAAAGTTCTAAATAGTGTAGTCCTGGAACGAGCTGGAATTGTTAGCATGTATACATTACTGAAACAGCAATGTCTACGTTGGCTTGGGCATGTCGTGAGAATGACTGACAGTCGGATTCCAAAAGATCTCCTGTATGGAGAATTAGTGCAGGGAAAGTGACCCAGAGGGGGATCACAGCTGCGATACAAGATCTGCAAGTGGGATCTGAAAGCCTTAGGAATGGACCTCACCAGATGGGAAATCTTGACATCAGAGCGTTCAGCCTGGAGGCAGACGGTGCATCATGGCCTCTCCCACTTTGAAGAAATACTTGTTCAGCAGGCTGGGGCAAAGAGACAGTTCCGAAACCAGCAAAATCAGGGAGCTGGACAGGGGACAGATTGTATTTGTCTTCAGTGTGGAAGGAGGGATGGTCACTCTCGAATTGGCCTTCTCAGCCACACTAGACGCTGTTCCAAGATCTCTATTCAGAGCATGTTACCATAATCTCTTGAGACTGAAGGATGCCTACATCTGCCTGATTAAAGAACCTGTTCAAAATTTACTCTGCACATGCACAGAGCCCTTGATTTGTATCTCAATTAAGAATATATCAGATGAGTATTTGTCCTATGTATGTGAACTAGATTTCCTGAGTAAAGTTTTGCTCCCTCCTGTGGTGAGAATTATATTGTCATTGTGTGACTAATGCTTCTGCAGTTCTTTACCCAGTTACCTTAAATAGCCCCTTAGAGTAATGTGCAACAAAGCATACACTCCTGTGTGAGAGAGAGATATTAGGGAACAGAAGTAGTTCACCAGCACTCTGAAATCTGACTCTTTCCCATTCTCAGATAGGAATAAGAACAACAATGTGCTGATGGCCAAGATCTGTAAATATAATATAACTCTAAATATAAATATGTTTACTGAAATGTAGATTCCCTTGTGTCCCAAATAAACATTCTTGCAGAGTTTGGAAGTAGCACCTTCCAAGCAAAACTGTTACTCACAACTTAATTATCGCATTAAGGAGTTTACATTTCCAAGGTTACATCATGACTGGGACTATCATTAAAAAATTTCATTATCTTGAAAGGGCACATTTAAAGCTGAATTTTTTCCATTGCTGGTTGCTTTTTAGTTCCTTGTTTTGAAGAAAAGAACTATTAAAAAGTTAGAAAATGGCCTGACATTTGAGGGTGGGAGGAAGGGAGCAGCATCAAAGCGTTCCAAAAAAGTATTGTTAGCCTCAAAAAGTAATTTTAAAAAGTAACTAAACATTATTTGGGACCCCCACATACACATACACACTACTCCAACCAGTACCAGCCATTACCTGGGGGATGGGAAGGAACATCATTATGCCCTCATTGCCCCCTACCAAAAGTAATGAGTTACAGTTAATGTTGTTATTTGTGATGTATTACTACTGAGATGTGCAAACGCCTTTCAAGAAACCACATTCTATGCTATGTGCTCTTGAGAGTTTCATTCTGCCACAGCAGTCCCACACCTCGTGTCTCTTTTACCAGGCAAAGGTAGTTGCAGTGAGCACCACGTCCAGTTGTGTTGCCTAGGCAACAAGAGAAAGCTAGCTGCCGCTTGCTTTCACTTCCTTGCTTGTCATGCTAGAGCAGGGGTCTCAAACACGCGGCCCACGGGCCATTTGCGGCCCTCCGGATGATAGTTTGTGGCCCCCGCCTTGCCTGCCCCCCCGAAGCGCCCATGTGTCCTCTGCTGTCAAGAGTCAAAAAAAGCCTCGCCTCACTCACTGGCTCTCTCCCAAGACAGCGCCTCTTGCACCCTCCATCCGGAACTGCAGCCTGCCAGCCCGCCCACTTGTTTGCCGGCTGGCAGGCTGCAGTTCCGGATGGAGGGTGCAAGAGGCGCTGTCTTGGGGGAGAGCCGGCGAGCGAGGCGCACCGCTGGCCCTTTTCCCCGAGCGCCTGAGCCGCCGCTGAGCGATGCCTGGGAGCGGAGCTCGCTCCCGGCCCGTCCTCGAAGAGCGCCTCCAAGCTGCCAACAGCAGCTGCCGCTGCTGCCACCTCTTCCAGGGAAGCGGCTCTCTGGCTCTCTTTCTCTCTCGGCACCCCCAGCACCAGCCCGGCGACCGGTGCTTCCTCCTCCTCTTCGTCCTGCTTCAGCCGCCTCGGCTCTGGAGACTGCCTGGGCTCGCCTCGCAAAGTTTACTCCTCTGTTGTGGTGGGGGTAGCTGCTGCTGCTGAGTGCACCTTTTTTTGAAGGGGGGGCCCTCAGAGGAAGGTTGCCGGACCTCCGTGTGTGTGTGTGTGTTTGTGTGTGCGCGCACCTGTGGGGGGCCCCGCCCCGTTCTGTTTAATTTCATGGGTACTGGTGGGGGCTTTTCTCCTTTGGCAAGGTGAATTCTGTGAGGGTTTTTTTTAAAAAAAATTATGTCGTGCCCTCCTCCCCCCCCCCCCCCCGGCTAGGCGGTCGCCGGCACTCCCTCCCTTCTCCGCTTCTTCGTCCTGCTGCTGCTGCTGGTGGTGGTAGTGAAGAAGGAGCCGGAGGGGGTCGTGGCCGGCGACGAGGGCTAGCGCGCCCCTCCTCCTCCTCCTTGGAGCCACAGCCGGGCTAAGGAAACTCCTGGGCGGCTTCCTCGGGCTCTTGCTCCGCTTGGCGGAAAATCTGATGCGGCCCAGCCTCACCCAGACTCTGCCTCCAGCGGCCCCCAGGTAAATTGAGTTTGAGACCCCTGTGCTAGAGGAACTGTAATTCTGCCCAGCAAAAACTTCAAAATTACCAGGGATTTGCTTACAGAAATAATGGTCTGACTGATTCTCTGAAACATTTCTACTTCAAATTTGGGTTCATTTCTTTATTTCTTCATAGTAGAATCAAAGTTGCTAGAGGCTCTTCATGCAGCTCTTATTTTTTTGCAGATTTCATACTTAAGTTGCTGTGAGGTTCTTTCATCCAAGTAGTGTATATGTGCAAAAGACAAGTGCAGCTCTGAATGCACTTCAGATAGCTTGTGCTTTTTGTTTTCACAATCTGAAATCCAGTTTCAGAGCCTTATTTGATGCACTCTGGGCAGTTTTGACATCCCCCACCACTATCATCCTTTTCCTAAATGTTCACAAGTTATCACCACAGAAATATAGGTGTTGTTTTTATTTCTTTGGATTCACCATCTCTCCGGGGAGGTGGAGGGAAGGAAGGAATACACTCTGAAGTCAAGAAAAGAGTTTTGAAAGCAAAGTGCTGTGTTGCCAATTGCCACTGATACGTTACCTTTAAACAATCAGCATCTTCCTCTCTGATCTCTTAAGCATTAGCAAGCCTTGACTTCAATGCACAACTTTGCTGAAAGGCCCACTTTACTCAAGAAGACTTAAATTTGTATCAGCATGCACAGAGCTGGTCTATATGGCTATAACAGTATCCATGCTTATTTGTCAATAAGCCCCACAGTGAACAGTCACAAACTTGTTTTTGAATCAACATCACCCATAACGTGATACTCATCTAGGCTTCACTGAACTGGCTAGATGCACCTTTTATATGTAGGGATGTATATCCCTATCCATCACCACCAGTTTGGCAGCGTTGGGGCCAAAGCGTTTGTCCTGTGTTACAGGATATAGCACCAAAAAAAAAAAAATCAGGCTTGAACGGATCTTATGCTACAGTCTGTCCTGTTCTGCTTTCAGCCAAGGCCAAAGAAACCTTTGAATGTTCTTTGTTTCCCTGACTGGCCTGTTTTTTCACTCACTCCTATATTCCTTACAGATATTCATGAACTGCAGCTATTGACCAGTGATGGCGAACCTATGGTATGCGTGCCACAGCTGGCACACAGAGCTTTCTGCGGGCACGCGAGCCATAAGTTGCCAGATCACTACTCCCACCCCCCTGCAGCCAAACCTCAGGAGGTGGCTGCAGCTGCAGTGCTGGCGCTTCAACAGGCGGCGGGCCAGGATCTGGAGCAGCTGGCACTGGTGGTGGATCCGGAGTGGGGTCTCGAGGCATCTCCGTGCCCGGGATTCCCCCTTCCGCCGCCACTTCTGGTTCCGCCACCGCTACTTCCGGCGCTGCCATGGCCTGCTGCCCGCTGGGTTTTTTGTTATTTGTTTTCAGTTTGGGCACTCGAGCCCAAAAAGGTTCGCCACCACTGCTATAACCATAAAAACTCACCATAGCAGGTACTTTCCTCCAGGAAACATTGTCTCCAGGTATTCGATTAGTAGCAGAGGTGTGGAAGATACATTGTAGGGTGGCATTTTTGTCTCTTGCTGCTTCCACTTTCACCTGAGGTGTTTGCACTGTGACGGCACGAACAACTGCCACAACTAGAGAGAGGGAGAGAGAGCAGAAAATCCATCTTGGTTTCTTCCACCTTGACTGGAAAACCAAAATACTGAAGTAAATGAGACTGGACACTGCTAAGGTTACCAAGTAAGTCTGTGCTGTATCTGAAATAGCAGACAATCTCATTTTCTTGCCCATGCTTGTGAAAGGTTGATGAGAAAGGGCTTATCTATATGGCTCGGTTGGAGTGAGCTGGAGCAGGCTAAATTAGGTCTGGTATGCCATTTGGTGTGAACTTCGCATCAAAATGGCATACAGACCTTAAGCAACCCTATTTGGTCCACTTTTTAAAAGGGTATATATATTACAAGTGATCTTTAATAGAAGTGTATTAGGTATGGTTGAAGCCTGCCACAGCCTAATAAACAGGTAAACTTATTTCCCTTGTCTTAAAGGGCTGGTCAAGAAACAGTGGTGGGTTTGGCTATGGGCTGTTAACTAGCATTTAAGACAAGGGAAAGAAAATATTTATTTGTTTATTTATAAATGATACAGTACTTTTTCACTATTCTAATGAAGGCTTAAAAAATGTCACTTCCTCTGCCTCTCTTCCAAGGAGCAGAGGAAGTGTTTATATGGCCAATATTCTGAAGTGACTCTATTAAGCCATTTCACAATATTGCAAGACCAAAAAGGGAAGGTTTTTGGTATATTCCCAGTCATCACTCACACAGGAAACAGACCTAGAGATAGTGATCCTACCTACACCAAAAAGAAAAAAAAAGAAAAAAGGAGAAGCCCCTAAGAGGGGCTAAAAAGGTCCAGGTAGGATTGCTCAGGAGGCGGGCTGGTTCACTCCAGAAAATACATAGTCTGATCACTGTCTTTAGGAGCGAACCAGCCCATCTCTGCAGTAGACAAAACAGTGGGCTAAATGCCTGTATAGTAAGTCTCCGTTGTACTTCGGGCACTGTTGCTTTTCTTGTCTAAGGGGCTTCTTCAACAGTAGCCATTTCCCCTTGGCATAACCAATTCGCTTTTTAGTTCCATAGTACAGTACTGGTTCTCAATCTTTTGTCCTCCAGATATTTTAAACTTCAATTTACAGAAGCATCAGGTAGCATAGCTTATGGTCAAGGATTGTAAGGGTTGAAGCTCAAAGCCTCTGGGACATGAAAGGTTCAGAAGCACTGTTCTAGAGAAAGCAGGCAAGATTGTCTCAATTTCCTTAGTTGGGCAGCATTATGATCTTCTCCATAACAGATGGTTAGCTTAAGGAGGCAGAGAGAGAGAGAGAGAGAGAGAATCTTCCCTGCGCCTTCCCAATGTTTTTCATGCCAAAATAAATTCCAGATGAGCAATTTCCTTCAATCTCTTAGTAATTCACCAGCCTGAATACAAATGCTAAGAAGCCATATTTCCCTCCATCCGACCATTGGTCCTTGTACCCCAATATTATCTCCTCTGATGGATGACAGCTTGCCAGGTGCTCAGGCAGAGATCTCACCTAAACATTGTAACTAGATACACCATGGGTTAAATCTGGAAATGCTGTACACAAATCATTTCTTTTTCAATGAAGTTGTCATGGCCCTTCCTCATGAATCAATTTGTGTGTGTGTGTGAGAGAGAGAGAGAGAGAGAGAGAGAAAGAGAGAGAAGGCAGTGCCAAAAATATCACAGCCTCCATGCAATGTGCAGGCCTTTTTGTAGTTCTGATAATATTGCCAATGTTTTTCTCGTGAGGGTTCACAGGATCACAAGGAAAATAACTATGCCAGCACCAATGGGTCTTTGATTCTTTTCTTAGACAGACAGAGGGACCCAGAAAACAGGCTTGGTTTTTATTTTTAAAGGCTCACAACCATAGTGTTCTTAATTCTAGGTCAGCAACTATCTTTCAGTGTAAAATCACATGCATAGGCAGCTCATGACCACAGCAGGGGGCATTGCCAACCAAAAGATTGGGAAAGTTCACAAGTGGCCCTTCATTTCATGAACTTATAAAATAAAACCAAAGCTTGGAAAAGTTACTCTTTGGACTACCAGAATCCCACAGTGGCCACGCTGGTAAGGATATTCTGAGGGTTGGATTTGAAACAGGATCCCCCCCCCCCCCGAGCTTTGAATAAAGCACAACACAAGAAAAGGTCAGGGTAGAGTGTGGTTTCAACTGTGATTAGCATTCATCTGTTCTCAGATCTCTCTTTTTTTCTGCTTTTATGAGTCTATTGACTCATAGCAATAAGGTGTGTCTGCTGGCCTCAAGAAGGAAGTAACAACAAGAGGACAAGGTCCTGCTTAGTAACATCTTTATTGGCACACCACACCCAACCAGCATTGAGTCATTCCTCACTATCCAGTTTACACACATAAAATATTTTGATTGTAACAATTCAGTGGTAACACCAATTACATACAGGGGGGCACGCTGCCCCTCACCAGAAATCTTCACGTAGAGGCTAGAGTGCAATCTGTTGGGCACTTCAAATTCTACAATGCTAACCTGACATATTTTCCTTGACGCCTCAAGTATCTGTCAAATTTCCTGGATATTCCCTGTATCTGGACAAAATGCTAGCTTGCTGCCTGTGGGAAGCGTTTGGCTTCCCTATCAGTTCTTCATCAGAAGAAAGACAGTAAGCAAGGGTGCCCACAAGGTGTTTGTTTTGTCACAGTATTCATTATTTTTTTATTATGGCTCACTTGTGCTGGTGAAACTGGTTTCCCACACTTGAAACCAGCCTTGAGAGAGAGAGAGAGAGAGAGAGAGAGAGAGAGAATGAGAAAGAAACTGTACCCTGCTGGGATGTCAGAACTTTTGCAGTATTTTCTCAGGCAAGTCTCCTCAAGTGAATGATCATGGCTCAGTGGCAGAGCAAATGCCTGCCTTTTCCAAGTATCTGATCTGGTTATAACAGATAGGTGATGAAAAAGATCTGCACTTGGGCCCATGACTATCAGAGTAGACAAAATTGGGCTAGACAGGCAAACACTGACTTCGTATGATGTTTCCCTTGAAATCTAGGGGGTTTTGTGTCTTCTTCTTACCTTACAGCTTCTGTTTGATGCAGAGTTGCCTATTTTTAAAAATAATTGTTGAGAAATATTTTTAGGACTTCAACAAGCATGTGGCAGGGTAGTGGAATACAGTCAACCCTCGACTTACGAACTTAATCCGTTCCGGAAGGACGTTCTTAAGTCGAAAAGTTCGTAAGTCGAATAAGCATTTCCCATAGGAATGCATGGAAAACCAATTAATCCGTTCCGGCTGTTTTTGGTTCTTAGGTCGAGGGGCGGTTTGTAAGTCGAACCATTAGTTCCCATAGGAACTAATGCAAAGCCGGTTAATCCGTTCCTACCACTAGGGGCAGAATTTTTTTTTCCTTTTAACCTAAGATGACTTAGGTTTTTTTTTTCCGGTTCGTAACTCAAAGTAAAGTTCGCAAGTCGAGGCTATATTTTTCTATCAGAGCGGTTCATAAGTCGAAAAGTTCGCAACTAGGGCCGTTCGTAAGTCGAGGGTTGACTGTATAGTGAGGTTCAATTCCCTCCATTCGGTGTGTTTTCCATATCTGAACTAATTGCTTGCAGCCAAACTGAATAGCCATTTCCATTAAGCTCAGAACACTAGCAAACTGTGGGCTCCGTATGCACCTTTCCTTCCTATATAATAATCATAGTAGCTTCCAATATGCCATTTATCTAGCAGCAAGGATCTGCCTGTTACTGAATCCAGTTAAGAAGAAACGCCAAGGAAGCATAACCAGCAAAAGTAGCATTCTGCATCAAAAATTGTCCAGCAGTCAAGGCAAGGAGAGTCACTCATTCAGGGTGTTAAGAACAGAATCATCTTAGAACTGGATCATCGAGTCCAGCCCCTGTCAAGGAGGCAGAGTGGGGAATCGAACTCCCAACCTCTGGATCTGCAGTCAGCAACCTAAACCATTTAGCTATCCAGCAGTTCCTTTGTGGAGTTGATGAGCTTTAATGAAGCAATATATTTAACACCTAAAATAAGGAAACTGTATGTGAGAGCAACTGTGGATGTGGTTACATTACTAAAAGAATCCACAATGTTTAAATGGGGTTAAATCAGTGTAAAAAGGGGTGAATACATGAGGCATGTGGAAACACAGATTAATATGACATGGAGTTGTGGGGTTTTTTTGAGTGACAGCTAGCTTTTTTACTCTTCCACTAGAGGGCCATTTATTTTAACTCAGATGTAGAATCGATTCATTTAAATCAATTCCCCATATGTGAACGCCTCCATTGGTATTAATTTTTAAGGAGCCCTCCAGTGACTCTCCCAGCCATTTCCCCCTGGCTGGCAAGTCAGTCAGGGTAAGCAAGCGCCAATGTATGTAAATGCCTTTGCCATTGCTGCCTCCCCCACCAACACCTTCCCTTCCCAACTTTCACCCAAGCCTCTGTTTTTGTTTTTCTTGCATCTGGAATAGTGCAGGAACAGAATGCCACATAGGAGATTGAAAAAGCACAAATTCAGTGCTTAATGTTTATCAAATGCCATCACAATGGGAGTGGTGGGAAGGTAATACCATGTTTAATCATTAATACACTAGATTTATATTATAAAATCCCCAAAGAAGAGTCAACGGTTTTTCAGAAGCTTGTGGAAGTCCCACAAGTCTCAAAACAGATAAATTGAGAAACTAACTATAAGTTATGCACAAACACTAGTGAAGAAGTCCCAACATTCTTTTTTTAAATAACCAAAATTATCTTTCGGAGGCGACAGTGGAAAACAAAAGGTGCTTAACCTTTTCCTCATGTTGGTTTCTGTATTGCAAGCCCTCAAGCAACTTTGCCTTCTATCCCAGCACTGTTCTTTAGAAGCAAGATTTATTTATTTAACTTATATGCCGCCCACACTACCCAAAGGCCTCTGGGCGGCTTACAACAATTTAAATGCAATAAAAAGATAAAACAATTAAAATACAATTAAAAATACAGGTGATGTAGTGTTCAGTACAGCTGATCGTTGGAGCAAGATAGGATGCCTCCCACCCTGAACTAGTGGGATGATGCACCTCCTCTGCTCAGACCACAGGTAATATGGCACAAAAGGACTACAGATTCTCCAGTCCCTCTCACTGAACTGGAGGCTGATCCTCCTCCTCATGCAGTTCTGTTCAGAAACATCTCCTCCCAACATTGTTTTTCCCGTTTCCCTTTTCCTCTCTTTTTAAGGAGAAAAACAACTTCAAGGCTTTATTATATACATTTCTACATAATGGTGGAAATCCTATGCTTAGCAAAGTAAGTCACTCTAGTGAGTAGACCTCTACTCTAGTGAGTAAACCCATTGATTCAGTGGGGATTTGGTCAGTCTATTCCTCCATGTGTTCCTTTGATTCAAAGGGACAAATTCTAACTACTGTATAAATTAATGTAGTAAGTTGCAACTAGACTAGGCCCATTTGAATCACTGGAACTGCTGGAGGAGTTGAGTCACCACTGATTTAATGGGCCCACTCTAGAGCAGCTTACAACACTAAACAACAGGATTTCAGCTACTCTCTTGTTAGCCCCTTAATGATTTTCGTCCAGGAGGAGGGGGCAAGCAGCAGCTTGTTTATGCCACTGCAAGGATCAACATGATGATATGACATATATAATAGTACTAGTGAAGTATATACAGAGCACAACACTGTAAAATGAAAGTATTTCATAAGAACATTAAACAGAAGTTATGCTTCAATTTCAGCATTCATCTCTTACACTTGAAAGATAACCATGATCAAGACAGTCAACAGTCCCCTCTGGAAACTTTGTGCAAGGAATGCATGGAAGCGAACAGGGTCTTGCTTGCTGTTTCTGCTCCTGAAGTTTATGTGTACAGGATCTGCCTGCTTTATCAGGGATTGTACATAATTCAGAAAGAGCTGATTCGCATGTTAGTTTTCCATGCATGCATAAAGGGAAAGATGCAGGAATGGCAGGTACAATTCTATTCCCCCTCCATCCATTGATTGTACAGTTTCTTGCTATATAAAAAGAGCTACATTGCTATCATTTAAAAACTTGAGATCTGTTTCTGTTTTGACTTCCTTCCAAGGAGGTCAGAACAGTCTACATTAGCTTCTGTCTTCCTAATTCACCCACACAACCATCCTATGCTGCAAATTAAGCTGAGCACGTGTAGTTAGCCCAAAGTCATCCAGTTACCTTAATGGTTGAACGAGGGATTTTAACTAGGGATTCCCAGTCATAGTCCAACTTTTTAACCCAACCTTTCCAGTCATCTAATGTCCTCCCAATGAATTGGGCTACAATTTCCATCTTCCCCAAACTAGCTGTGGTTGATAGAGGCTGTAATTCAATTCATCAAAAGGGCATCAAGTTAAGGAAGGCTGTAACTATTGCATCACATTGATTTAAAATAGTCAAATTAACTGTTTCATTTTTAGACCTTAATTAGCAGCAAGTCTAAACAACAGAACACAGAAGAAACACTGCAGCCATCTCCCCCTAATAGATAACTGATTATCACAAGCTTTTCACGTCCACACACAGTTTTTGTGGTAATTATCAAATACCTATGTGATGTGTGTTCCCATACATTCAAGTTATCACCATTTTAAACAACGTTTTTGTGGTGTCAGAAGGTACCTGACAGGCAGGTCAAAAGAAGTTCTTCCTGGTATGGAGCTCAGTAATTGCCAAAAGTGGACTATAAATCCCAGGATTCCTGGCAGGAGAAGGGTGCTTAGAGTGGCACGTCTTTTTAGAGGCAATTTGGGACTTGACTTCAGTTTCCAGAATTCCTGGCAGGGTAAGTGGATTCACATGACCTCCAGAGCATCTTTTCACCAGGGATCCTAGGACTTGTTCAGTGCTAAGACTTCAGCAGAAAAATATGCTTTGGGTGTCACTGGGACTATTTGACTCCTCCAAAACAACATCTCATTGTTTTCCTTCTTTAACATAAAGTTGTAGTTAATGTTGTTTGCTTTGAGGAAGGAGTAGAAGAGTAGGTGGATGGAACATCTCACTGACCTGACTCCATAATGACTGCAAACACACCCACACTCATGAAAGCCAGTTCTAGAAACCTTTGTAAACTAAGGGTGTGGTTACACATTGAAATATTCCTGGGTTTGAGTCACGTTTAGCATGTTGAAATCAATTTAAAAATATCTGTTTACATGACATACAACTACTCCCTCTTTTTTTAATCAGAAAGCAAGGTATTTTAAACAGCCATGAGAGGATTGTTTATTTTAACTCAATTGTGAATGCGATTTATTTCGAATCATTTTGGCATATGCAAACAGCAGTGTTGGAGTAAATGGTGTCTGCAGGTTTGTCAAATATTGGATGCCAGGATCATGTGTTTCAAACTGCAATATACCCTAAATACCCCTTTTTTGACTGGATAGCTCAGTGGTTTAGGTATCTGGCTGCAGACCCAGAGGCTGAGAGTTCAATTCTCCACTGTGCCTCCTGGGAGAAGAGCCAGTCTGTGTGGCCTTGGACAACCTGCACAGTCCCAGGGAATGGTAAACCATGTCTGAGTACTCTCAACCTAGAAAACCCTGGCAAGGGTCACTGTAAGTTGGAATTGACTTGACGGCAGGCATTATATATATTACATTATATATTACAAGCACCGCGCTTGTAAATGCAACATCAATCCACCTTAGAACTGCAAAGCTGGAAGGGAGCCTATAAATGTTCCCTCTAATTTTCAGCTCCACTGGGTGGGGCTCTGCCCCTCATGTGTGCAACTTTGCCCACCCACACAAAGTTCCGTTGTGACCAGAACCAAAGGGGCTGAAAACTATCACTATCAGTGTGCGGAGGGTCATAGAGTTGTGCACACACAAGCACACATCTTAGAGAGAACATTTGACCTGATGGGTCATCGAGTCCAGCCCCGTCAAGAAGACACAGTGAGAAACTGAACTCCCAACCTCTGGCTCCACAGAGAGAGACCTAAACTACTGAGCTATCCAATGATTTGAAGTCCTATGTATTGCCCTCTATCAATATACACAGCTTACAACTAGAATAAAAATTGCTCCAAGAAGATGCACACCCCAGCCCAAAAACCACATGACTTTAAACCAACTTCAAATACCCAGACCCAGCTCCTGATTCATTTCAATAGTGTAACCATGGTCTCAGCTAGGATTTCTTTTTCTGAGCTTTTCTATATAGATTTCTATGGATGATAAAGTGTACATTTTCTTCCCTTTTTCTTTATTATTGCGTTCTCACAGTATTAATTTCACTTCACTAGAAACAAGCTCAACACCAAAACATTATTCGATTGCTATAAATATCCAGTGGCTGAAATTCTATTGTGCCAGTACACAAAAGGCATAACTTCAGGAAGCAATTTGGTTTGAAAAAATCCCCATACACATTAGCTGTTGTATGCAGAGTCACACAGCTCAGTAGGCAACAGATGTCTATGGAGTTTTCTTAACTTGAGGCAATTTGCTTCCATAGCCTTCAAAGGAGCAGCACAACAGGATTTCAGCCAATATGAGATACAATGGCTTAAATCTTGTTGGTGTAAATTTACACTGCACAACTCAGATGATACCATCATCTGGTGGTGGAAAAATTTAATTTAATTTAATTTAATTATTAAATTAAATGAGAAGAGAAGACTCCCTGGAAAAGACCCTGATGTTGGGAAAGTGTGAAGGCAAGAGGAGAAGGGGACGACAGAGGACGAGATGGTTGGACAGTGTCATCGAAACGACCAACATGAATTTGACCCAACTCCGGGAGGCAGTGGAAGACAGGAGGGCCTGGCGTGCTCTGGTCCATGGGGACACGAAGAGTCGGACATGACTAAACGACTAAACAACAACAATTTAATTTAATTTAATTTAATTTAAAACTTCCTACACCTCCCTTTCAGGTTCCAAGGCTTCCTAGGGTGCCTTCTGCCTGGGTGAGCCTTTGTGGACTCCAGAATGGAAGGGAGAATTTAAATTGCAAAATTGCTGCCAGATTGTCAGTAGCAATCCCCATCTGGTGGTGGGACCTATGCTGGTGATTTTCCAATATTAAAGGCTGTCTCCCTGTCCCAAGGCTCCCAAAGGCTTCCTATGGGCAAAAAGGATTTCCTAGGGAGCTTTGGGACCTGAAGGGAAGAGAATAGATCATTTTAAATTAAAAATGTCTTTCGCCAGATGATGACATAATCCATGCTGCACGGTGTAAATTTATGTGAATAGGATTTCAGCCAGTGTTTCTGTATTGGAGGAGGAGGAGGACAAGAGTGTGGTGACAAATCTCAGGAGACAGTGCACCCTGAGAGCAGTTTTTCAGAGTCTAAAGGCTCATGGTGGACACAAGTAGAAGGCATGGAGGTATGGCAGTAGGTGGGTTCACATCTTTTTGCTTTCTTTCTAACACACACACACACACACTTTTCATTTTCTCTTTTTCTGGCAGCACATTCACACACACTTTTACAAATGGAATGCAGGCTGTCTTTCCTAGCATCCTTAAGTAATCATATTTAATCTGATCAGGAAAGCCATTTCAAAGTGTTCTTCTCCCATGTCAAACACTGTAAACAAACTGGCACATAACTACTTGTCACAGAAGCAGGTCAGGGTAGTCTTGCTGTTTTAGATTTCATTTGCTATTAATTTAATCTAGCCCATGGCTCTTTTTACTTCCTGTGGAAACCCATTAAATACGCCAGTTAGTCTTTAAGGTGCCATTTTTGTCTTTTTAAATTTTTACTTTTCTTTTGGTTTTGCCTCATATATGATAATACTGGGGACAAGATTTAAAATAAAATGTAAAAAAAGCAAACTTTCACAAAATGACCTCTGCTTCTTTGTTCCTGACAATAGTTGCCTGGTGTGACATTGATATGCTCGCATTCCAAGCAGTACTTGCAAAATCAAGGAGTGCAATAGGGAAACAGCAGCATTTTTCAAATGTCAGGAGAAATGTTTTGTGGTTTGAAGACAGAGCAAATGCATATCCCACTAAGAACAATACTTTTCAGAAAATACTCTGGGTTCTTCCAGACATAGCTGCAAAATCTGATGGAATTTTACGGAACTCCAGACCAAACCGTGGGGTGGGGGGAATATAATTTATTGGACCACAGCCCCCAGAATCCCCCAGCCAACATGGGCAATGGCTATGCTGATTGGGGATTCTGGAAAGTGATATCCAAAAAGAATCTTTCCTGAGCTCTAGTCGAAACATTGTTGTCTTCGGTTTGTGACCTTCCTCCTCTGCTGGGAGGAAGACATTAAGGAAAGAAGGAAGTTTGGCATGACTACAAAATGTCTTTTCCCTGGTATCCCTTTGAAAACACCTCTGGATCCTACACAATTGCATTACAAAGTCTGGCATTTGGATTACAAGATAAGCACACACTCCAAAGAGACAACCCACTGACAGAGTTACCCTTCCCCTCAGCGCACACACTAGTAATAGGGCAATTGAACTGCTTACCTGCACTGAGCATAAACAACACAGGCTCCTTGTTTGTCTTCATGGTGTCTCCTTAGCCTTTTCTAAGCCGACAAGTATTAATTTGTATCTGGAGTTTAAGGAAGGACGATCTGGCTCTCAACTTCGGTTTGGCCTCGTTGTCCACTTCCGCCCTGCACATTTTTTTTTCCTCCACTCCCTTTGCCTTTTCACCCTTGCTCACCTTCCCGCCCCCTCTGACAGGCACTTTCACCACTGAGATTGTCTCCTTATCTTTCTCTTGCTAACTGAAGAAAACAACTGTGCCTTTTTCACTGGCCCTGCCCTCACCTAAGCAAACAAGCCACCTTCCCTGAATCCACCTGACAGGCAGAGGCACAAAAGGGAATAAGATATCTCAAACATTCAGATGAACATGTTTGTGTGAATACAGTACTATGAAAGGAAAACATTAAAATATAACAGTTAGTCTTTAAGGTGCCACAACGTTTTCATCTTTATTTTTTGTTTTGCTTTTGCCTGATATGAAAGGAACATTGCAGTAAGATGACTGGTATGGTTCTAGGCAGTGAATTAAAAAGAAATAGCAATAGTTTTTAAAGTACTGATTTCTGTACCCATTAATACTTGTAGAGCACTTTCCTGAATACTAGTTATTACCAATTACATCCTGGTCTAATTTCTATTTCTTCTACTAACCTAAATTGTTCACTGAAGCATTCTGTGTCCTTTATTAAACATTGTTTTGTGCTGCTAAACACTTTCCATTCTCTTTACCCACTGTGTTACAATTTACTGTCCTGAGTACATTTCAACTAAAGATTACAAAATTGCTTTCTGTTTCAGGCACCATTGCTTCTGCTCAAGTTCTTTAGATCAGCACCTATATAGCATCTGTAGATGTTTGGAAATAGAGGCTAACAGGTCATACTTCCTCTCTCATCTTCTGAAAGGTCACTTTATTTTATTTATTTCATCGAATATATCTCAGCTGGTAATGGAGAACCCTTTTATCAGTCAAGGCCTGCACTGCTGTTGGTTAGCAGCTCTTTAGCATAAGGTTTTCCCTATTTAGCATTCTGGAATAGGAAGATGTTTCCTGTATTCTGATCTCTGGAGGTCAAGCGCCCAATGCATATGAGGAGAATGGCAATTAATGTGTATATTAAATGACAGCCACCCATATCCATTTTCCTTCTTGCTCTGAGTCCTTATTCAACATATCGTATCTGTGCAATGTCAATTAAAAAAAAGAAAATAATGGATTTTTGACAAATAAAAATTAATTGAGAAAAAATAACAGCAATAGTAATACAACACAGGTATAGGTGATGCCTTTATTAGACCACTATATATATCATACAGTCTGCTAACTTTTTGTGGATTAATGCGGATGGCCTCAGGCATGTATTAGTGTCTTTTCAATAGTGGAGAGAAATTAGAGTCCCAAAAGTTCATGGCAGGTGGTTGTGCCACACTTGTTTCTTAGAGGTAAGTTAGAAAAGGTTCAGGATGCATTAGAGATGTGGTTTTCAAACTACAACTCAGGTAGTTCTTGATTGGCTATCACACCTCAGCTCCTCAAAGAAACTCAGACATGCATATACCCTCCCATGTGGTCTTTTAAAAGACCAATTTCAAACCTCTGATTTCAAACCTCCACTGCCTTGTGGCTACATCCACTGATGGAAAAGGCTTCAGGAGTTAACCTTGAGGCAAAATCTGGAGCCGGAGTCCCGGAGGCAGTTCGTGACTGTGCACAGTCATGCTCTGGCAACTCCTGTGACGTCGCTGGAACCAGTTGTATTGGCTCTTGCCTTTCCATTGGACTACTTCAGTGACGTGGAGAGGGGGGATTTTCTGCTTGGGTAATAGTCTATCCTCCATATTATTTTACCCAGGCTTCGTGCTCTGGAGAGGACACTCCAGTTTCGCATACAGCATCGAAACAACATGGGAAGTAGCAGTTACCGGTTATGTCTTTGCTCGATTGGCATAGAGCGTGATGCCAGGGGCTACTTCCAAAGCTGGGAGAGGTCATTGCACCTCACTAGGTAGCTACCGC
Source organism: Intellagama lesueurii (assembly GCA_037013535.1). NCBI lineage: Eukaryota > Metazoa > Chordata > Lepidosauria > Squamata > Agamidae > Intellagama > Intellagama lesueurii. Next base: position 46,452,266 of record JBAJHW010000003.1, on the reverse strand, counting down.
CCGCCTTAAGCTGGGCAGCCCCAGCCAATAAGGTGCTGCCTCACCATGGTCTGTTAACCTCACAGGGTGCGTGGGGTTTAGGGTGAAAGCCGACAAGCAGATCAATAACCCAGCACCATGCAATAATCATAAGAAAACTTCTTTCCTAAAGTTGGGCACCTCGAGTGTTCGGACAATGACCCCTGACTTTTCTGACGGCCTGCAGGAAATAGACGACGCGCGCAAGACAGCTGTCATCGACATGGAACTGAGTAAGCTGCAGATGGACATTGTTGCCCTGCAAGAGATGAGATTGCCAGACTCGGGATCCATCAAAGAAAAAAAATTCTCATTCTTCTGGCAGGGAAAACCATTGAATGAGACCAGGGAATATGGTGTTGGCTTTGCAGTTAGAAATACTCTGCTGATATCCATTGTTCCACCTACTGTGGGGAGTGAAAGAATCCTGTCTCTACAGCTCCATTCATCAGCAGGACTGGTCACCCTTATTAGTGCATATGCACCAAAACTGTCATCTACAGCAGAAGTCAAAGACAAATTCTATGACGATCTGGCAGCTACTATCAAAAAAATCCCCGAGAGAGAGCTGCTGTTTATTCTCGGAGACTTTAATGCTAGAGTTGGTGCTGATCACAATTCTTGGCCCACTTGGTTTGGCATTGGGAAGATGAACGAAAATGGCCACCGCTTACTGGCGTTTTGCTGTTATTATGGTCTTTGTGTCAGCAACACATTCTTTAATACGAAGCTTCGACACAGAGTCTCTTGGAGACATCCAAGATCGAAGCATTGGCATCAGCTTGATTTGATCCTCACTAGACGCTCTAGCCCTAGTATTACGATCACACGCAGTTACCAGAGTGCTGATTGCGATACTGATCACTCCCTGGTGTGTAGCAGAGTAAAACTGCGGATAAAGAGATTGTATGACACAAAAAAGGAAGGAAGACCATGTATTGACATTAGCAAGACTCGTGATCAGAGAAAAGTGGAGGAATCTGCTCAAGCGCTTGAGGAAACTCTTCCAGACCCAGCTGGTGCAAATGCACCTGAACAATGGGAACATTTCAAGAATGCTGTTTATAACACCGCCTTGTCCACATTTGGCAAGAAGACCCAAAAGACGGCAGACTGGTTTGAAGCCCATTTGGAGGAGTTGATGCCAGCCATCGAGGAAAAGAGGAGAGCTCTAGCAGCATACAAAGCCTGTCCTAGTGAGTACAACTTGCAGGTTCTTCGAGTTGCTCGTAGCAAAGTCCAACAGACTGCCAGGAGATGTTCTAATGATTATTGGCTTCAGCTGTGCTCTCAGATACAGATAGCAGCAGACACAGGTAACATTAAGGGAATGTGTGATGGTATCAAGCAGGCTTTAGGTCCAATACAGAAAAAAATCTGCTCCTTTGAAGTCTGCTACAGGTGTGATCATCCAGGTCCGAGCACAGCAGATGGAACACTTGGTGCAGCACTACTCTGAGCTATATTCTAGAGGGAATGTAGTAACCGAAGAGGCATTAAATAACATTGAGTGCCTGCCTATCTTGGAAGAGTTGGACAGCGAACCAACTTTAGCAGAAATAAAAGTGGCCTTGCATTCCCTCACCTCCGGCAAGGCACCTGGGAAGGATAACATCCCTGTTGAAGTGCTGAAGTGCTGTAAAGAGACCATCACCACTGAGGTGTATGAAATCTTTTGTCTTTGCTTCAGGGAAGGTGGAGTACCACAGGACATGAAGGATGCAAACATCGTCACATTGTACAAGAACAAAGGCGACGGGGTGACTGCAATAACTGTTGGTATATTGCAAGATATAACATTCTACCCATTGTGGGTTAATATCCTTAAAGTCCTCACCTGTCCCTTATAATAAAAGAGGCTCTATAAAGCTTTGTCTCTCTCCCTCACTTCACTTCAATGGTGCTGATTGACCGAGCGAGGCAGAGACCGTGTGTGCTTGCCTGAGTTTGTGGGCGTTGCCTGAGCTGGCGCTGCCTTAATTCCTTTTAGTGTTTGGTATGTTTTTGTTATGTAGTTTTAGTACTTTTATTGTTTTCTTAGGATGTCCTGTATACCCTTTTCCTAAGAGAACTAGATAAAGATTATTATTTATATTTTGTCTCCGTGTCTCAAACCTTTTTTCGAACAATAACTACCGTGGCATCTCTCTTCTCAGCTTTGTAGGGAAGCTGCTTGCCCGTGTCATGCTGAAGAGGCTCTCGGTGCTTGCAGACAGAGTCTATCCAGAATCACAGTGTGGATTTCGAGCTAATAGATCCACCACTGACATGGTATTTTTCCTCAGACAGTTGCAGGAGAAATGTAGGGAACTACGACAGCCACTCTTTGTGGCCTTCACAGATCTTACAAAGGCCTTTGATTTGGTTAGCAGGGATGGCCTTTTTAAAATACTTCCCAAGATTGGATGTCCACCTCGGCTGCTTAACATCATCAGGTCCTTTCATGAGGAAATGAAGGGCACTGTAGTTTTTGATGGCTCAACATCAGATCCCTTTGACATCCGAAGCGGAATGGAACAGGGCTGTGTCCTCACGCAGACACTGTTTGGGATCTTCTTTGCTGTCATGCTGAAGCACACCTTTGGAACTGCAACAGAAGGTGTCTATCTCCGGACTAGATCAGATGGAAAGCTCTTTAATCTCTCTAGATTGAGAGCGAAGACCAAAGTCCAGCTGAAATGCATGCGGGAGTTCCTCTTTGCCAATGATGCAGCTGTTGTTGCCCATTCTGCCAAAGACCTCCAACAATTTATGAATCGTTTTAGTAAGGCCTGCCAAGATTTTCGATTAACAATCAGCCTGAACAAAACACAAGTCATGGGCCTGGGCGTGGACTCACCTCCCTCTATTACCATCTCCACACAAGAATTGGAGGTTGTTCACGACTTTGTGTACCTTCGCTCAACGATCTCTGACACTCTCTCCCTAGATGTCGAGCTGGACAAACGCATTGGCAAAGCAGCTACCATGTTCTCTAGACTCACAAAGAGAGTATGGCTTAATAAGAAGCTGATGGCATATACCAAGATCCAGGTCTATAGAGCCTGTGTCCTGAGTACACTCCTGTACTGCAGTGAGTCCTGGATCCTTTGTGCATGGCAGGAGAGGAAGATGAACACGTTGCATATGCGTTGTCTCCAATACATTTTTGGTATCACCTGGCAGGACAAAGTTCCAAACAGAGTAGTCCTAGAACGAGCTGGAAGTTTTAGCATGTATACATTACTGAAACAGCGACGTCTACATTGGCTCGGGCATGTTGTGAGAATGGCTGATGGTTGGATTCCAAAAGATCTCCTGTATGGAGAATTCATTTCACTCACTCATTTCACACGCTAGCAAGGTTATGCTCAAAATCATACAAGGTAGGCTTCAGCAGTATGTGGACCGAGAACTCCGAGAAGTACAGGCTGGATTTCGAAGGGGCAGAGGAGCTAGAGACCAAATTGCTAACATTCGCTGGATCATGGAGAAAGCCAGAGAGTTCCAGAAAAACATCTACTTCTGCTTCATTGACTACACAAAAGCCCTTGACACAACAAACTATGGCAAGTTCTTAAAGAAATGGGAGTGCCTGACCACCTTATCTATCTCCTGAGAAATCTATATGTGGGACAGGAAGCAACAGTTAGAACTGGATATTGAACAACTGATTGGTTCAAAATTCGGAAAGGAGTACGACAAGGCTGTATATTGTCTCCCTGCTTATTTAACTTATATGCAGAATACATCATGCGAAAGGCTGGACTGGAGGAATCCCAAGCCGGAATTAAGATTGCCGGAAGAAATATCAACAACCTGAGATATGCAGATGATACCACTCTGATGGCAGAAAGTGAGGAGGAATTAAAGAACCTCATAATGAGGGTGAAAGAGGAGAGCACAAAAAATGGTCTGAAGCTCAACATCAAAAAAACTAAGATCATGGCCACTGGTCCCATCACCTCCTGGCAAATAGAAGGGGAAGATATGGAGGCAGTGACAGATTTTAGCTTCTTGGGCTCCATGATCACTGCAGATGGTGACAGCAGCCACAAAAATAAAAGACGCCTGGTTCTTGGGAGGAAAGCGATGACAAACCTAGACAGCATCTTTAAAAGCAGAGACAAAGGTCCGCATAGTCAAAGCTATGGTTTTTCCAGTAGCGATGTATGGAAGTGAGAGCTGGACCATAAAGAAGGCTGACCGCCGAAGAATTGATGCTTTTGAATTGTGGTGCTGGAGGAGACTCTTGAGAGTCCCCTGGACTGAAAGGAGAACAAACCTATCCATTCTGAAGGAAATCAACCCTGAGTGCTCACTGGAAGGACAGATCCTGAAGCTGAGGCTCGAATACTTTGGCCATCTCATGAGAAGAGAAGACTCCCTGGAAAAGAGCCTGATGTTGGGAAAGTGTGAAGGCAAGAGGAGAAGGGGACGACAGAGGACGAGATGGCTGGACAGTGTCATCGAAGCGACCAAGATGAATTTGACCCAACTCCGGGAGGCAGTGGAAGACAGGAGGGCCTGGCGTGCTCTGGTCCATGGGGTCACGAAGAGTCGGACACGACTTAACAACTAAACAAAAACACAAAAATGGAGAATTAGTGCAGGGAAAGCGCCCCAGAGGGAGACCACAGCTGCGATACAAGGATATCTGCAAGCGGGATCTGAAGGCCTTAGGAATGGACCTCAACAGATGGGAAACCTTGACATTGGAGGTTTCAGCCTGGAGGCAGGCGGTGCATCATGGCCTCTCCGAATTTGAAGAGACACTTGTTCAGCAGGCCGAGGCAAAGAGGCAGTCCCGAAACCAGCAAAATCAGGGAGCTGGACAGAGGACAGATTGTATTTGTCTTCAGTGTGGAAGGGATTGTCACTCTCCTATTGGCCTTCTCAGCCACACTAGACGCTGTTCCAAGACCTCTATTCAGAGCACATTACCATAGTCTCTTGAGACTGAAGGATGCCTACATACCCGTGTGGTCTTTTAAAACTACAAGTTTTTATTTGGCTGGAGAACAAGGCAACACAAAAATACCTAGAGTCCTCCATCTGGGAACTGGGGTGAAAAATTAGTTGATCCACTAGAGCCAACTGGAGCCAAATTATAGCTAAATTAACAATGTTATTACCTAGTGGTTGGAAGTAGGTGTTTCCTTCAATTTGCAGTCCTGCTTGGCTGATGTTAAAAGTACATGTTGTCTTTGTGAGGCTGTACTGGGCAGCTTTTCCTGGTACCTTCATAGTTTCCAAAAAAACTGAAGAGAGCTGTATGCGGTCGTTACACAGTACAATGTACGAGTAGTTGATACCTTTATTAGGTCACTAAAAAAATCATACAATCTGCTAGTTTTCATGGATTACAGTCCGCTTCCTCATTCATGCACAGATACCTTGTCAATACTGCAGAGAAATTAGAGTCCAAGTAAAAAGAACAATAACAAACTATGTTATACTCGGGGACTGTGTGCAGCCCATGCATGTGTCCAAAGCCAACAGTGGATAGGGTGAACCATTTTCCGTCCTTCTTTCCTTCTCCCTCTTCTTCCCCCTGACTTGTCCTTTTCTATGCTTTCCCTCTCCCCCCCCCCCCCCCCATCAAGTGGGCTGCTGGAGGAGAAAAGAGAACTGATCTTGTCTTGCTAGAACTCTAAACTAATTCCTCACAGAAGATTTGTGGCATTGTATGTGTGTATGTATTTATAGTTGCTTTTATGCTGGTCAATGTAATAAAATCTCTAAGCAGTTTGTATTAAAAATACACATCTGATGCAATACAGAAAATTTAAAAAACAGTCTTGTTTCAAACTGTTATTCAGCATTTTGTCTTATTTTGTGGCAGCTTGTGGCCAAAAAGAGATCAGTAGAGGATCTGAATATTTTTGGCAGGGAGGAAATTCCCTTCTTGACATCTACAGGGTAAAGCATCACACATATAATGTCCACCCTATAGCTAAGAGAAGTTCCTTGATTTAGTGGGGAAATAACTAAAAGTTCACTAGCCATGCTCACCGAGGGATTCTGGAAGTTGTAATCCAAAAAAGTAACTTTTTGGATTACAACTTTTTGGATTACAACTCTGTCTGTGAGGCACTGCAATTCAGCTTCTGCAACCCAACAGGCAGTGACTAGAAATGCTATATTTAGAAGGCTGATAAAGTTTGACACTGACAGTTGTCCTGCCTCTTTGAGAAGAAATCAGAGTAAGAGAAGGAAGGCAACGGCCCTTATCCTAGCACAGATTTCCTACTTTTCCAGTTCGCTGCTTCAGGAAAAATGTCCTCTCAGGAGACACTCCCTTCCCCAGCACAAACGGTAAGTTGCTTGTGGGTGAAAGGTGTCTCATAACTTCTGTGTTTGATATTTCTGTGTCATTTTGTGGTAGCAACAACCCACCCCTTCTTTATGTAGGCCTGACTGCATTCCTGACATTTGAGACAAGTTACAAGCGGGTGGTAATGGGAACTATGCAAGGGAAGATAAGCTAGAGGCCTTGTGGGGCTGAAATGGAGATCTTTTTACAGAGAGACCGAAAGAATTACAAACAAGAAACCTGAAGATACAATTGCTGTGTCTCAGATTAATAATAAGAATAAGAATGATAATATTTATTTATATTGTGCTCTACACCAGAGTGCATTCCATTAAAATCAATAATATATAAAATGCAACACATTTAACAACAACCTTCACGTGTGTGTGTGTGTGTGTGTGTGTGTATCAATATAAAACTCCTCAGAATAGGCCAGTTAAAACCAGTTAAAAACTTCAAATAAGATTAACAGGAAACCCAGAAGAGGATCCCAAACCAGGGTGCTACCTCATATTGGGGGTGGGAAAGAAAGTGATTTCAGTATGGAGACAAAATTTTAAAGGCCCACTCTTATATAAGTGGAAATGACATTCCACACAATTAGTATATTTTTGGTTATAGCCTTATTGACACATATGGGAGCAGATGGGAGTTAATGCTGAGTAAATAGGCATGGAACCGCATTGTAAAGAGCATTTTTTTTGGTAATTATATTTTATACTTTAAAACAGTGGTTCCCAATCTTGGGTCCCCAGATATTCCTGACCAGCACCACTAGTGGTGAAGCCTTCTGGGAGTTTCAGTCCATCTGGGGACCCAAGGTTGGGCACCACTGCTTTAAAATAATTATAGTTCTATAGTCAAGTAGTTAATATTCACTAGCTGAAATTCTAGTGAATATTAACTACTTTACAACAGAACTAGTGTAGGCCCATTGAATCAATGGGGATTTGGTGAGTTCATTCCTCTGTAGGTTCCATTGATTTAAATTAATCTACTCTATTATGACTTTCTATGCTAAAATAAATCACAACTAAAATAGGCCCATTAGCAGTTCGAAAGCATGTAAATGCGAGTAGATAAATAGGTACCACCACGGTGGGAAGGTAACGGCGTTCCGTGTCTAGTCACGCTGGCCACGTGACCACGGAAACTGTCTATGGACAAACGCTGGCTCTACTGCTTGGAGACGGGGATGAGCACCGCCCCCTAGAGTCGGACACGACTGGACTAAATGTCAAGGGGAACCTTTACCTTTACCTTACAGAGGAATTGGTTTACCGAATCCCCACTGATTCAGTGGGCCTACACTAGTATGACTTACTACACTAAGCAACAGGACTTCAGCCATTCTTGTAAAGGAAAACTACTTGGGGTTTGGCAGGTGTCTCTAGTAGATAGACCTATTTATATTAATAGTCTGTTAGTGTGACTGTGACTGAAGAAGAGCTAGTGGGTTGGCGATGGATATATTTGCCTTCTGCATTTACTTAGGAATCCCTGATGGTTTTTTCATCTTCTCTTCTTTCCATCTGATTATATCAGCTCATGACAAAAGACATTTTAGACTCAGAGTCAAGATGAACAAGATGCACAGCTCCACATTTAGACGTGAAGCTTCCTTATGCAGCAAATGATGTCTGTCCTGGTACTAGTTTTTTTGCTTCTGTATTTTGCAAATTAACTTGCTTTTTATGATCGGTCATTGGGAAATAAAGACAAGCTTCATATCCAAGTCTGATTGAACAGATACACTACCCTGGGGAATTGTCACTTGGGAGCTAATGTACTCTCACATTCTATATGCAAGCTGAGCATCTCCTATAGGTTGACTCATGAGTCCTAAACTGCAAAGGTCTCTGAACTCAGAGGAGTGGCCTTGACTGTTTGGACTGTTTTCACTATGGAAGGCAAAGTCATCATAGTTCCAGAGCTTGGGAAATTTCCTGTTTTGGACTGCAGCTCCTCAAGTCTCATACCCAGATTCTGGGAGTTCAAAAAGTAAAATTTCCAAGCTTTGCATGCTTCATATTTGCATTTACCCTCCCCTTCTTCTAAAATATACTGAACTGCTTTGTGCAACGTGACAGGTGTATCCCATTATAGAGCTCTTGTGGTTTAGTATATTGATTCTGATCCCTCTAATCCTACCCTCTGACTCCAGCCAGTTCCCACAGCAGCTATGGCCAATGGTATGGATTCAGATGGTGAGCAGGTGGTGCCAGATGAAGAAGGGCCGGATGTGAAAGCAGTGCAAGCCCACTATCTTCGAAGTCCTTCACCCAGCCGGTGAGTGTTGGATTTATTTTCTGTTCTGTTGTCCAAGCAGCCACCCCTTCTCTGAATGCATGAAATGAATTGCAGCCAATTTTCCTCACCTCCCTTTTTAACACTTAGCCCAGCATATCATCCAAATTTGACCAAGAATCTTTTGTGCTCTTTTTCAGAACATTGTGCATTATTTAGCTAATCTAACTGATTTCACAGAGGGTCTCTACAAATACTCAGGGTTATTGGGGAAGCATTATCCATATTTGTTAAGGTAAGACTGAAGAAGCAGAGCCCAGTCAAACTGCTGTCATTTACTGTCTTGCCTTAGTTGTGACAAGTCTGGGTTCAAAGGCTGTGATTTGTTTGGTTACAGAGATTTGAGATACACAGCAGTGTGAGGGTTCGTCTTTTGGTTCTCCTTTTCTTCCGAATAAAACGTGAGACTTGTTTAACTTTGAAACAGGGGTAAAGTTTATTGGGGTGTTTAACAGGTAACCAGTGTCCACAAAATTGTCCCATAACTTTTCTCCTGTCGACAACGGGTCAGCCAGGGGTTTCCTTTCTAACTGAAGGATGGTCCTTTCCATGGACCCGGCCAGTCTGTCGTCGCATCTGATTTCACCATCGGTCCGGCCTCTCCCTCCAGTAGGGGTATGGCATCGTCGTCTCGGACCTCGCACCACCCGGCATGTCCGGTTGATATGGGGGTCACCCAGGGTCCTCCCTGTATTCTCTCCTCCTCATCTCGTTCACTCTCCATTCTAATCTCTCCCTTCTCTCTCTTTCTACTCTCTCCTTCTCCTCTCTTACGGCTTTGAGCATCTGAAAAGCTTCTTCTTGGGCCTCACCCCACTGCACCCACCTCCCAGCCCTCTTCTTTGTGAGATCTGTCAGGGGAGCAGCTATGGTGGAAAATTGGGGTACAAATTGCCTATAATACCCTACTAGGCCCAAGAATTGTTGCACGGGGTCGATACCACTGGGTGATTTTAGTGATCTTCCCTTCTTGGGGTTGAATCTCGCCACCTCCTACTGAGAATCCCAGATATTCTACTTTGGGGAGAGCTATTCTGCATTTCTGGGGATTGACAGTCAATCCAGCCTTCCTCAACTCTACTAATACTCTACGCAGATGTTTCAGATGGTCTTCCCAGGAGGAGCTGTATATAATGATATCATCTATGTACGCCGCTGTGCAATCCTGCACAGGGACCAACACTTGGTCCATGAGTCGTTGGAAGGTGGCAGCTGCGCCATGTAGCCCGAAAGGCATTCTTGTAAATTGGAAAAGGCCCTTAGGAGTAGAGAAGGCTGTTTTCTCTTTATCTTGGTCCCTTAAGGGAATCTGCCAGTACCCCTTTGTCAGGTCTAAAGACGAGAGGTATCTAGTGCCCCCTAGCTTGTCTAACAGATCCCCCACCTTGGGCATTGGGTATGCGTCGAATTTAGAGACTGCATTGACTTTACGATAATCTATGCAAAACTGTACAGACCCATCAGGTTTGGGGACAACTACTGAGTAACTACGCCAGGGTCCCTTGGCCGGTTCAATGACTCCTAGACTCAGCATCTCTGCCACTTTTTGTTCGATTAGTGGGGCTAGCTGCCGGGGCCATGATCTTCCTGTGGTCCTGACCACTACCCCAGGTTTTGTCTCTATACTGTGTTCGACCCATCAAGAACACCCAGGTCGTTTAGAAAACACATCTGGAAATTCTTTCTCTAGTTGTCGTATTTGGCTCACCTGTTGGGGTTCTACCCGGTCATCAATGACCACCTGAGTCTCCCCTCTTTCACACTTCCCTTCCAGCCCTAGTTCTTCTTTGCAGTCCCCAAAAAGGGATTCCCTATCTACCCAACGTTTCAGTAAGTTTACATGCAACACTTGTAGTTTCTTTCTCTGTGTGTCGTATTTATCTCATAGTCAACTTCACTGACTTTCCTAACGACTTCATACGGCCCCTGCCACTTCGCGAACAACTTGGCTGTTTCCGTGGGAAGCAACACTAGGACCTTTTGACCTAGTTCAAACTCTCGGGGTTTCACCTTCTTATCATACCTATGCTTTTGGCCCTCTTGGGCTTTGCCTAAGGCCTCTTTGGCCAAATCCCAAGCCATCTGCAAACTATTCCTCATGTCCATGATCTGTTGCAAGGCTGGTTTGGAAAGACTTTCTCCCTCCTCCCATTTCCCTCTCAAGAGGTCTTAAGACCCCCCTGGGGTTCCTCCCGTATAATAGTTCAAAGGGTGAGAAGCCAGTTGAGGATTGTGGGGCTTCTCTTACTGCGAACATTAGGGGGGCTATGAACGTATGCCACTGCTTGGGTTTTTCTTGGACCAGCTTTCGAAGCATCCCTTTCAGTGTCCTATTAAATCTTTGTACCAAGCCATTCGCTTGTGGGTGATAGATGGATGTTTTCATTGACTTTACCCCAAGTAGCCCCCACATCTGTTTGAAGGTCAGGTTCATAAAATTTGACCCTTGGTCGGTCAACACCTCTCGGGGAAACCCCATTCTACAGAACACCCCCAGTAACTCTTTGACCAGCACTTTAGCTATGGTTGTATGTAGGGGAATAGCTTCGGGGTACCTGGTGGTATAATCAATTATCACCAAAGCATACAAGTGCCCCCCCAGATGTCACCAAAGGTCCTACGATGTCTAAAGTGATCCGATCGAACGGCCGGTCTACCAGAGGCATCGGTATCAACTCCCCCCCTGGTCCCGGCTTCGGTTGTGTAACCTGGCACTCAGGGCATGACTGGCAATATTCTTCAATTTCTTTAGCCATGAGCGGCCAGAAGAACTGTTGTCGTACTCTGGCTAAAGTCTTTTGTACATATGTCCTGCTAAAGGTACGTCATGCGCCAGTTTTAGAATTAACCCTTTAAGTCTCTCTGGTATCGCCAGTTGCGTTTCCTCCCCCCTCTCTGTTTGTTTCACTCGGTATAGTATTCCGTCCCTTAATTCAAAGTTCTTTTCTCCCTCTTTGGTGGTTCCCTCTGGAACCGCCTTAAGTCGGCTTTCTTCCAGTCTCATGTCATCCTGTTGCCAGTTTCTTAGTTGATTCCTGGATATGCTTAACATTTCTTCTTCCAACATACAGTCTTCGGTTTCCCCATTGTGTGCTTCGGCTATTGTTTGTGTTAGTTCCTCTACACCGGGCCAGTCTCTCCCCAGCAACATTTCCCTTCCTAGCCCGGGAACTAACCCCACTTCCAGTTCTTTTTTCTGGTCCCCTATCTCTATTTGGGCTAACACCACTCCATAGGGTTTAACATCTCCGTGCACACATTTGATGAACATTTGTTCGGACAGTTTGTCACCTTGCACGTCTCTTATGAGTGTTTTGCTACAACCCGTGTCAATGAGTGCCCTTTTCCAGACTCCATTCACCTTTGCCTTGACCACCCACCCCGGGTGGTCTTTGGTACCAACGTTAGCCATCAGGGCGTATATGTTGGTCCAGGCACATTCTTCTGCCGGACAATATTTCTTGATGTGCCCATACTGTCCACAGCAGTAACACGCATTCATCCTCTCCTTTGGCACGTTCCACGTTGCCGCTTGTTTCGTCTGCATCGGCTCCGTGGTTATGGTCGGCCTTGGTACTCGATTGCCGGTCGGGTTCACGAATTCCACTCGGTCCGGCCTAGTCCTTCTAAAGTTCTGCGTGTTGGGGCCTTGTGTGCTCGTGCTCATCGCAGTCTCTGCCATTTTGTCTCTGCTTCTAGATTTTTCTCCCTGCATCATCGTCTTGTTTGGCCACGGCTCTTCTGCTCCCAAATAATTTTCTAGTAAGGTTACAGCGCCCTCTAGGTTGGTGGGTTTGTTCTTCATTGCCCAATTCCTGGGTCCTGCTCCTAGAGTTGATATGAGTTGTTCCATTATCATGATCTCTAGTACTTGTTGCGCTGTCTTTCCTTTAGGCTTCACCCATCTCGTGGCATTGACCCTCATTTTTTGTGCAAGGGTTTTCGGGTGTATCCCAGGATGCAACCTCAAGTCTCTGAATCGTCGTCTGTATGCCTCTTCGTTCAGTTTTAGCGTGTTCAGGATTGCAGTTTTCACTGTCGTGTAGTCTCCTGCTTCTATCGGGTCTAACGTGTCCACTATTTCTTGCGGTAAACCCGTTAGGTATGGCATGAGGATGAAAGCCCAATGTTCTGTCGGCCATTGTGCTGTGGTGGCTACACGCTCAAATGTGTTGAGAAATGCTGCCGGGTCGTCGTGTGGCCCCATTTTTTGTATTTTTATGGTGGTTGGCTGGCTATCAACGTTTTCTGCGACACCTTGTCGGGAGGTAGCGGAGGGGTGAGGTGAGTACTTGTTAGTTGTGTAATCAACATCTTCTGTTGGTTTGTGAATTGTTTTATGAGGGTTTCTTGTCCTTCCGTCACCTTGCGAAGCCATTCTTCTGTGGGACCTTCTAACGGTGAAGGCCCCCCACATTGGGCACCAATATGTGAGGGTTCGTCTTTTGGTTCTCCTTTTCTTCTGAATAAAATGTGAGACTTGTTTAACTTTGAAACAGGGGTAAGGTTTATTGGGGTGTTTAACAGGTAACCAGTGTCCACAAAATTGTCCTATAACTTTTCTCCTGTCAACAACGGATCAGCCAGGGGTTTCCATCCTTCGGTTAGAAAGGGGTTTCCTTCTGCCGCGTTCCATGGATCCGGCCAGTCTGTCGTCACATCCGATTTCACCATCGGTCCAGCCTCTCCCTCCAGTAGGGGTATGGTGTCGTCGTCTCGGACCTCGCACCACCCAGCATGTCCGGTCGATGTGGGGGTCGCCCAGGGTCCTCCCTGTATTCTCTCCTCCTCATCTCGTTCACTCTCCATTCTAATCTCTCCCTTCTCTCTCTTTCTACTCTCTCCTTCTCCTCTCTTAACTTCCTCCACCACTCCCTGGCTTCGGCTTCTCCCCAATAAGAGGGTCTTGGGGGAATCTCTCTCCTCCTTCTATAATCCGCCTCTTCCCTTGGTACTCTTAGCCTTTCCCAAGCTCCGGTCCATGGATCCTCCATCCAGACCCATTCCCAGCCTGGAGGCAACTGTCCCTCTTTCCTTTTTATCTTTGCTGTCCCCACCTCTATCTCCACCCTCTTTCTCCCTCAGTTCCCTTGACCGTTAACTACAGAAGAACTGCACAACTTTAATAATGACAATGAAGAAACATAAATTGTTAAAGATTTTGTATACCTTGCTTCAACCATCAATCCAAATGGAGACTGCAGCCAAGAACTCAGAAAAAGTCTGAAACTTGGAAGGGCAGAAATGAAGGAATTAGAAGGTGATCCATCAAGTGTAAGGATATGTCACTGGAGACCAAGATGAAGATTATCCACACTATTGTATTCCTGATCACTATGTATGGGTGTGAAAGATGGACAGTAAAGAAAGCTGGCACGAAAAACATTGATTCATTTGAAATGTGGTGCTGGAGGAGAGCTTTGTAGATACCCTGGACTTTCAGAAAGACAAGCAAGTGGGGTCTAGAGCAAATCAAGCTTGAACTATCTCTGGAGGCAAAAATGCTGAAGCTGAGGCTGTCTTACTTTGGACACATCATGAGAAGGCAGGATTCTCTGGAAAAACAATAATGTTGGGATAGGTGGAAGGCAGCAGGAAAAGAGGAAGACCAAATACAAGTTGGACTGGTTTTTTAAAGGAAGCCATAGACCTGAGTTTACAAGAGATGAGTTGAGGAAAACAGCCCTCAGACTGCTCATTCATAGAGTCACTACAAGTCCAGAGGTGACTTGACAGCACATAACAACAACATTAGATGACAATTTCTTGTCAGTGTGTTTCTGCTTGTCAGCCTCCAGCCTTCTACACCTTTGCACCACTTCCACCTGTTTGTTCAGTTCAATTTTCTCCCTGTATTGCAGAGACATCTGCTGTTGCTGCCTTCAGTTGTTTGTGTGTGTGTGTTGTCCTTTGTATGAATAAGTGCTGCATGAATGCACCTAGGCACTATAATTTAGAATATAAAAATATTATAAAATATACCAAGCACGAATTAAATGCACAATAGTGAAAAAAGAAAAGAAAAACAAGCAAACAAAATTAAAAAGAGAATACTATCACAGAGCAAAGTAGGTAAAATTCAAAACTTCAGGAATGGTGGGCAAGTGAAACAAGGGGATAAAAGTGCATTGAGAAGACAGGCAAAAAAGGGGGGGGTGATCAGTTTTGAGAACAAGAATAGAGGGAAGGTGAGTGGACATTTGCTACTGGGACAACCCAACATCTCAAGCAACAATTACCCTCCCGGTGTCTGAATGAAAATACCAAGATGATTATTCCAATCTGCAACATAAAAAAATATTAGAACAATCCTAGAACAATCACAGACAACACTATTGCATGGACCAGTTCTAAGTACAAAATCCTGTTCCCATATACTTGAAAGTAAGACCCACTAAACTCAGTGAGACCTGCTTCTCAGTAAATATGTGCATGATTTTGCTACACTGGAAAAAATTAGATTCAGTTTTCTTTCATTTTTTTTGCACTAGAAATAAATGCAAGATGCTTCAAGGTATATGGTGTGTGTGCTTTTTTGTAACCTAGTGTTTCATTTGACAATTGTTCCAGTTTTACTAAGCCATTTTAATGGAGAGCAACTAACAAAATCCACACATCCCTACTTTAGGGGAAGATGCTTTCAATTTTTATCCCTAATAACTTTTGACGGTATGCATTCCCTAGGGCAGTGATCCTTGAATCAGAAAGTTGTCAAGGAAAGCATTACATCTTGGTAGAATTTGTTAACTGCTTGATAAGGCTAAGAAACTTATTCAACCTAGTGAGTACACCACAGGAGATGTGTCATCTCCTGGTCTATTGCAACTTCCTAACTTTTTGCATGTGTTAAAAACAACAGTTGAGGTTTTCAAAGAGGTAGCTTTGTTATTCTAGTTCAGCACCAACAGCAATATTGCTGTTGAATACTGCTGGTTAACACAAGGGGAAGAGGGGATCAGGTGGTATAAGTGGGTTTAGGCAAGGAGATTACTCCATAAGTAGGAAATCTTTTTTCAGCCCAAGGGCCACATTCACTTATGGGGAAACTTACGGCAGTGATGGGAGGTAGCAAAGCTAAGAGTAGGTATGACCATATGGATACATGTCTCATTAACATATATGTATCCATCTGTACATCTGTACTTAGCAGAGATGGAACATTTCTGTTCATGCATTACGACTCCCAGAATCATGCATCTCTGATGCTTATATACCCCATCCACATACATCCAGATACATCCCACTCCCATTCAGACACACGAGGAACATACTTCCTTGCCCCAGGCTGAGAACGCCTGCTGCCTCTGGAGGATGTAAGTTGCCTCTCCTTTCCTGGGCAATTCAGTGATAGCTAATACCTCTCTTCCCTATTTCTCATATGTTTTTCCAACTAAGCAACAAGGGAATGTAGAAACCCTAGACATATGATCTCCTCCCACCACAGGTGACTGGGGGGAAAGCTGAACAGCAGGGAAACAAGGCTTTGAAGTCGTGAGAACAGAAGGCGAGTAAACAGGATCCAAGTTTGGCGGAGGAGACCTAGTGGGCTGGATTCACCTCATGTGTTGCTATTTCCCCATTAGTCACTTTAATCTCATTCATCTCAGGCTTTAGTTTGCCATGACTTTGTTTTCAGTGTTCTTAAATAAACAAGAGTTCTTGTTAACTGGGTAATTGTTAGCAAAAGCTGTGCTTCACAAGTTGAACATATCCTGATATCTTCACTTACACATTGCTGTTTGCGCAATAAGACAGAGATGATAGCACATCCTATGAATGCACTGAGAATTGGACCTCACCTGCTATATCCAGTCCAGCTTCCACACGTTCCACTGAAGGTTCAAACAGAACTTATGCACATACACTTGGGAACTTGCAGGCTTTATTCAGATCTTAAAATGATGCTTTGAAGGACAAGACATAGGACAGCAAGCACAAGTCCCTTATCCCTTGAGTATTTTCCTGCATGTGTTGAAAGGGATTTGATTTTCTGGAGTATTGTTACGTTTCTTCCTAGAGAAATGAAAAGACCATGCTTTGTAGCTCTGATCCATTCCCCCCGCCATCCCTCTGTGCTCCCATGATTGGCAATGAGAGGGAGCACTGGTAGCCAAGCCATCTGTCTTTGCTGCAGCTTAGCTACACTTGGCCAAATTCAGCTTTTTCTTTGCATATACCTCATTTGCATGTGCATTGTTAGTAAACCCTAAACACACTTTTCATTACTTTTTGAAAAATGTTTTGGATTCCTTTAAATATATAAGAGTTTATAAGAGTATATGAGACAGTAGATGTTACTGGGACACTAATCCACAACTTAACAGAAATCAAGAGACAATGGCTGGAAAACTGTCAAGGTACTTTTTCTCCCCATTGCTTTAACAAGCTTTTTCCTTTATCAAGGTCAGAATACATAGTGCTACCACTTCATAGAGGAAAGAACTTGAGGTTGCTCTGAATACTGATGTCGTAGCCACAGTTCTTATCAAGAGTAGCAGCTTGGAAATACCTTTTAATTCTTCTGCCTTGTGTGTGTGTGTGTGCACGTGCGCGCGCGCGTGTGCGTGCATGAGGTGGAGGGCATTTCTTTGTTTGGAAGTGTGTACTCCAGTGAACAACTTGCAATACTTTCAGGAAATGCACAATAGGCCATCAGCACAACAAACTCGCCCACCCCCCACCCCCCACTGCTTATATTCCCAAGCAACTTGTATTCAGAGGCATACTGCACCCAGGTCAAAGAAGGTGTGAAAGGCAGAGCGTATTTCTTCTTATTGAGCTGTTTTTCCTCCTCTACTGTGTTTCTCTGAAAATAAGACAGGGTCTTATATTAATTTTTGCTTCAAAAAATGCATTAGGGCTTATTTTCAGGGGATGTTTTATTATTATTATTTTCCATTTACAACAATCTACATTTATTCAAATACGGTCATGTCATCTTCTGGTTGCTGCACAATGGTGGAAGGCGGGGTTTCACTTAACTAGGGCTTATTTTAGGGGTAGGGCTTATATTATGAGCATCCTGAAAAATCATACTAGGACTTATTTTCAGGTTAGGTCTTATTTTTGGGGAAACAAGGTAGTTGGATATCCTCAGAGATACAGGCCTTCCAATCAGATATGCAGATTAAGTCTCAGTTGCTTAAAGTCACATTAAATTTTGTGGGACTTACCTCCAAGTAAATCTGAATAACACCAGACCTTTTTTGTATACACATCAAAAATGGAGTAGTGAAACGATCCTTAAACAATTATTCATCACAGCTCATTCCATTCTTTAGGCATAGAGTACACATCTTCAGTTTGACACTTATTTGTTTTATTATCTTCAAAAATAAAATATCTCATATTTATTCAGTTAATTTCTTCATAACAGGTATCTTCTGCTACTTCGTTAGGATTTCAGGGGGATAAACAACCAATTATGTTAAAATGTAATCAAAATAATAAAACACAAAATCCTTAAAATGAACTAACATCCACATGAATTATAAATGTCTGAATGAACAAAAGTAGTTTTGTCTGCACTGTAAAAAAATCAGATAATAGTTTGGGGAATATACTTTTTGGGTCAGGCATTACTCCTGTTTTGTTGCTTTGGGATTTCATTATAAAAATCATAAGTTCAAGATTAGACTGGCCTGTCTTTGAAAGGCATTCTACAAGTGGACATGGCCACAGATGAAAAGCCTTGCCTGTGTTGCTGAATGCCATGCTTCCCATTCTGCAGGGCCTCAGCAGAATATCTCAACGTATGGGCAACTTGAAAGGGAAGACATTCTCCTTCAGGTATTTTATGTCGCAAATCCCTTAGGGAACCCTCTCTAGGGATATTGGACTACAGCTTGTTTCATCAGGACAACTCAGCCAGCACAGTTTATTCAGAAAACCAAATAGATGAGAAACACAATTGGTGGTGGAAATTCTCTCTCTCTCTCTTTCTGTGTGTGTTCTGAAACCTTTAATGGCATTTACAAACTACAACAACACAAGCAAAATAGGAGAAGTAAAATTACACAAATTCCACAAATTAGGAGAGAGAAGCAGGGGACAATTTCAAAATTGCAGATAAGAAACCTGCAACTGTGTGTGTGTGTGTGTGTGTGTGAGAGAGAGAGAGAGAGAGAGAGAGAGAGAGAGAGAGAGATGTGCAAGCACTGCCTATCTGTCAATGGTGGCAGAAAAACACTTAGTAGTTCCTTGGTTTAAGGATCTTTGGTACTCTAAATGGAAGTGTTTGTCCACAGCAGAACTAGGTGCTCTTTTCTGAAGAAAGTCAGGTTTGACCCATTGAAGAATTCAGATAGGATCCACAGTTTGTACTGGGTGGAGTGAGAGCTCTTACTGGGTAAGGGCTCAGTAGTAGAGCCCAGAGTGTATGGCTTACAACACTGTAGAAATGCATAGATCTTTCTTTGTGTATCGGCCAGTCAATTTTTTAGTCCTTAGATGCATGCATAGATGTCCTATTCAGTTGTTTCCTCACTGGTTGTTTTCTTCTTCTTCTTTTTTTAAACATTTTATTAATTTTTCAATCTATCTAGATTCCATTCGTGCTTGTTAAACATCGTGTTACATGGGTTGCTCATAACTATTTGTTTTCTGCGTCTTGGTGTCTTCTTGGTTATCTCTTCAAAATCTATACATTTTTTTAACATCTAAAGCATTCATTTGTGTATTTTAATATACAGTATTGGCTACTATCATGATACAGTATTGCTCTCAGAGTATATAATGCTCTCAAAATCCTCTAGAAATATACCCAACAAAAGTAATTCCAGTTTCAAATCTATATAACTTTGAGGTGATTTAACCGATGAACTTTATATTTTATACCACTAATAACTGAGTGGGTTTCTAACACATAATAGATGTTATCTAAAGCATTTTATACCGACTTTCTTTATATACTGTAATTGTTTAGCCATTTCTATCTCCACATTTTCTAGCATGTCTATATCAATATCATATCTAGTGCCTATTCATTAAGTACTATTTGTTTTACCCCATCCTTATATCTAGCTTCAATTGATCTTGAAAACCACCGTGTTATGCCTTTACCCTGATTTGTAATCCCTTATTTCAGTTTAATTCCCCCTTTTAATGTATAAAATATGCCCCTCTACAATTCCAGAAGTTAAGTATATACATGCTTTCAGTGTTGAGGGCCACCTTAATATTTTCCCCTTTTTCATCTAAGTGATTCCTTCTGTTATTTGTCTTTTCCCAATATTTGTTTCTGTCTCCCTAAAGATTCTGCCGTTCCTTGTGTCATCTGAAAACATTTTATACAGTTGATCTATCTCCAATAGATCTTTATGCACTTGATCTATCTCCATTAAATCTTCCAGGCTATGTTTAATTAATTCTGCTGGTTTTCTCCCCTTATCTTCCCTTAGTGCAGCTAAGATTCTCCTCGGCTTTAGGGTTGGAGTTAAATCTCCTGCCTTTCCCCCTCTACTTTCCTCCAGCCCTTCTTTTGGTTGGCATACATCGTCCTCCACCCTCACATTTCCTTGTTCATTATTCCAAGTCTCGTGTTGAATATAGTCATTCTTTAGTTGTGCCTTGAATGATTTCACATCTTCATTATGAGATCTCACTGTTTATAGGCTTGCTTGAAGGGTAGATTTCGTTTCATCCCCAAATTTTCCTTGTTGTAGCATTATGTCCCAAGATGCCAAGTATTTGTATTCCAAGTAAAGTATGTCCAGTAGCTTAGAGCAGTCAGTTCAGTTCCACCAGTAATTGCTTCAGTAAGTCACTTTAGGAAGTTGATCACCTTTAGGGTTAATTTGACACCAGTCTCTGATGTAAGTTGGCAGCCCTGTTCACTCAATGCTTGTATTTAGACTTTCCAGAGTTAATTGTCTATGTTTTGGTCAGTTCTCAGGGGGAAAAAAGGAGAGTCAAAATAAGAGTTCCAAGTTTGAGTATTCAAGGTCATGTTCTAGGCGTTTTGCCAACTCTGTAGATAGTCAAAACACTTTGAAACTCGCAGCTTCGTTAGGCTAAAATAGTTTAAAGAGGAGAATTTCTTAATCTTAACTCCAAAATACTACTAAACTTCCTTCCTTGAAGTATAATTATTTAGTCAATGTCCAATTTATTTTCTTTGCATCTCTTGTGTCTCTTTTCCCTTCTCCAGATCCACCGCTGCTCAATTTAGTGGTTGGGCTAAAAGACACTCTTTTTTTCTGTTAAAGGGGTTATTCCATCCAGGGATGGTGATAGAACAATATAATTAAGATTTTATATCTCACCCCGTGGTAACAACAATGTTAAGTTGGCTGATTTATCGCTTCTTCTTTTGCTGGCTGCCAACGACTTGCAAGCAAGCTGTTTCAGCTGCTTGTTTCCGCCCGCTGGTTGATTGGGGAGTTTCCTGGAACAAACGTGGGTAACCGCTGTCTCCCCCGTGATCAACAGGCTTCTCCCCCATTTCACCACCTCTTCAGGGTGGTTTTAACCCCCTGGGGGGTCCCAAACAGGTCGGAATTCAGCCCAGGGGACGGAGCTCCGTCTTCCTGCTGCTGTCTCGTTGCAGCGTCAAGCCAGAAGTCCCTCACTGGTTGTTTTCAACAGGTTTAGAGAAGAGTAACTAGCCCCTCCGTTCTCTGTCATCACTTTCTCCTTGTAGAGAGCAAAATGTTCAAAGAGGGAAAACTCCTACTTGCCTGTAGACTCTTCACATGAGCAAGAACCCAGTTCTCCACTTGGGATAGCTGGCAACTGACAGAGGATGTATCCGTTGCTCCTCTTTAAGTAACAACTGGGGAAGCAACAACTGAGTAGGTCTAGAGTGGAAGAGGAAGTAATTCATAGAGGGTAATAAAACAAAAAAGCAAGGATTGGGCCCACAATGGCTAGAGAATGGGATGGTGCTGAGAGCCAGATGAAATCAGGGGATTTTATGCTGCCCTTGAACTGCAGATTCTCCAATTCAGATATAGAGGATACTGACAGAGATAAAATTGTTTCCTCCCACATGGTAGCTCTTTGGCACAAGAGAACCAAGGCAATTGCTTCAGTATTGAGAATTTGGGTTGTTCAAGTAAATTCTAAACAGTATTCCAAAAATTCTCAATGAAATGGCTGTCCTGATTTTAGAAGGGCTAAGGGGGGAAAAATAGAGCAAATATTATTTACTTTTGACGGATGAAATAGAAATTTGCTTGGTCCAGCTTTTCATCAGCCCAAATCAGTGCTCTCAAATATTGTGTGCTCTTAAACTCAAGATAGCCCAGACTTCTTGCTTGTCCAGGCCTTCTTAGCTGCCACTGGCTGTCCATATAATGTTTCATGACCTGTTGCTATGGAGACCAATTTTGATTAATGCAGCTGCCTGTGTTTACAACACACAGAGCTGTCTGGACCCTCTGGTGGATGGAAAAGAACCTCATCCACTACAATAAAAAAGAGAGAGTATATCCTTAGCTACTTTACTTTACCACAGTGTTGAATACATGAGCTTGTTGGCAGAGGGCAGGAGATGTCTCAGGCTTTGCTTGCTTATTTTATCCTCTTCAGTGTCCTGCTTTATTTTTTTAGGGAGGGGGATTGGGCTAATAACCCTGGAGCTGAATGGAGGCAGCCAGCCATCATCTGCTTTAGAGCTGCCTGGTGAAATGTGCCTTAGCTCTGCTTTTTAGCAATTTATATTTCCAACACAATGTGTTCCACAAGTTTTTTCATCCCTGTACATCAAAGAATTTTACAACCAATGTTTCACAATATCTGTGATCGCAATTACTAACATAAGTACATGAACATTACTGCTCCCATTTTACAGAGGATAAATTGGGAACAGGGGACTGGGAGACAGACAAGGAGGTCAGTCTATACAAGCATTCTTTTCCCTCAGGGAAATCTCTATGAAATGTTTCCTTATTTTTCTCCCATGATTCCTCATGCATCAATGTGGCACTATCAATATAAAACAATGGAAATGGCAGTATTAATTTTCTGTTCTTGAAATGTTGTTGTATTATTGTAATTTAGTGCATTTGTTGGAGCAGCATGTTGACAAGAATAAGGAAAGAATTACATGGAAATTGAACATTATGACTTTTTTCTTTAAAAAATAGCTGTAGTGTGCAACTCACACAAACATGAGCCTGCCACCAAAATAACCTTGTCACTTATCCACTGTCTTCCTCATAACGTCCCCCTATATTAACTTGTTTTGAAAAAGCTGAAAAACTCTGTCAAAGAGGTTTGTGTCAAAAGGCTTGCCAAAGCTTTCTTCATACAGTTATCATTGATCTACAGATACTCAGTGATATCAGATACAGACACTGAGAGCATCTTCATGGAGCCCATCCATCTATCATCTGCCGTGGCTGCAAAACAGATCATCAAGGAAGGTAGGGGCAGAGGGAAAAGTTAAGGAAGATAAGAAAATGGGTTTTAAATTGAAGGGAGATTTGTGAGTTCATTAGACCATTTTGGAGAGAAGGAGTAGACCAGATGATATCTGCTTCCTTCCAAGTATACTGTACAATAAACAGACAGGATTTACAGAATCCTTATTTCTAATAAATGGGATTGCTTGCTTCCATACCAAAAAAAATTCTAATCTAGAATTGTTATTTTCTTCACTCACTTTTAAATTATAGAACTCATATAATGTGAGCTCTCATCTATTTTGTTCTATCACTCTAGACCTGCTCTGTAATTCTTTTTTTAAAAAAAATTAAAATGTAGATATGACTGCTATTTCAGTAACTTTCTAGGCCTACTATGAGTTTAATTAGAAGCTTTCCATGTTTTTACTTCCTAATTGCTTCCTATTTTCCCCAGTATCAGAATTATTGATGGATTACCTAATCAGTCAATGCTTACTTCCCATAAGAAAATCATTATGTTTTTTTTTAAAAAAACAACCCATAAAAATAGTACTATTTGCCAATTTTAAAACAAAAGAAAAATAAGTGAGATAAACTAAGTTATTAAAACATTCTCCCTTGGGCTACGAAGGGTTATTAAGTGGTATTTTATTAGTAATGGTGCTCAAGAAGAAGCTACTGGAAGCAAAAACTGTAATGGGGGAGGGTTGTTTTTTTTTTAATTAAAGTCAGGATGGATTACTTCTGAGGAGAATCTTGGTCATGGGAACTGGCTGTGCTAAATAATATAGCACCATAATAAGTGTCATGGTGCATCAAGGTGCAATATGGAATGATGTGCAAGTACTAGTCAAGTGTCTTACCAAACAGTTCAACAAACTGCTTTTATCCACCTTCTCAGTGATGAAATTTAATTCCACCTCATTAGTTATTGCTGCTATATGGTAGAATGATGAAGTGTACCAGTCCATCAAATTGTTAAAACCATAGCTCAGTGGTGGAACACATGATTTACATGCAGAAGGTCTCAGTTACTGGCATCTCTGCTGGTGAAATTCCTCTCTGAACTATTGTTATTCAGGATTGACAACACTGGTTTAGAACAGTGGTTCCCAACCTTGGGTCTCCAAATGTTCTTGGATTACAAGTCCCAGAAATCCTGGCCAGCACAGCTAGCGGTAAAGACTTCTGAGAGTTTTAGTCTAAGAGCATCTGGGGACCCAAGGTTGGGAATCATTGGTAGAGAAACTAGTCATCTCATTAAGTAGAAAGCAGCTTCCCAGTGCATCGCCCAATGGGATGAGATGAACACTTTTTAAGAGACCTTTTTAAGGGTAAGTGAGATTTCTTGTAATTTTGAAAATGAAAATGTTGATTAATTCCAGAATTAAAGACAAAGGGGGTGAAAGTAGATTCTGTATGTCCAGGAATGCTTGAATCTGCAGAGCAACTATTGGTAGAAGACCTGTACAATCGGGTCAAGGAAAAAATAGATGACACCAGCTTATTCAACACACCTTGTGTCATGGATTTGCAAAGGGCACTTGTGAAAGACCGTCTTGAGTCTCCAAGGGATGCTATTGATGAGGTCTGGCCAAATGTCTTCATAGCAGAAAAGTAAGTATGAATAGTTTGAATAAAATTCCTAGAGCTGAATTTCTCAAGCCTTGTTGTATAAAAGAGGCAACAATTAAAATGTTTATCATCTCTATCATCTACCTATTTAAACTTATGGTAAGAAGGCAATAAAAATGCAAAGGTTACACTGAAAAATCAAATACAAAGAAAAATAATGGAGGTGAGTAGGGAGGGTCATTAGATGACTTTTAGGTGATTTGTTTCCTATACTTGCCACAATGCCCAGTGAATAAGCATTTCCTCAGTAGGCCACTCATGAGGTTCGTTCGTTCGTTCGTTCGTTCGTTCGTTCGTTCGTTCGTTCGTTCTTTCTTTCTTTCTTTCTTTCTTTCTTTCTTTCTTTCTTTCTTTCTTTCTTTCTTACATTTATACCCCCCTTTCTATGAAAAGATGGCACTCAAGGCAACTTACAAACTTTAATAGAATTTTTAAAAGGTAAAAACCACATTTAGTTAAAAATTGTAAAATCATACAACCAACCCGAATGGGAAATCATTAAGACAAGTAAATACATTAAAAACAATTAAAATGCACAAAGAATATGGTTGAAACAATACTACAGTACAGGACACACAGCATAAGCCAGTTTAAAAATATGTGTTTTATTTCTTTCAGCCACAATGGAAACAGATCACAGCTTGGGAGGAGTGTCTTCCATAGTCTGGTAGCCACACAGAAGAAGGCTCTTTCCCGCATGTTTGTTAAATGGGCCTCTGAAACCCATGGTATTTTAAAGAGGGTCTCTCCTAAAGATCTTAAAGTCCAGACAGGCTCATAATGAGATAGGTGGCCCTTAGATAAGCATGCCACAAGGAGTTTAGGGCTTTAAAGGTTAATACCAAAACATTGACTTGCACTTGATAAGCAACTGGCAACCAGTGCAAGTCTTTCACTGTCTGGATCATATGACCATAATGCTGTGACACTTAATATACTAGCTTCTGCATATTGCACTAGCTGAAGATCCCAGACCCTTTTAAAGGGTAGCCACATGCAGAAAACATTCTAATGGTCAAGACATGCAGTCTTGATGTGGAAATGGGAGAGGGCCTTTTCTGTGGCTGATCCCAGGCTATGAAATTCCCTTCCCTGGGTGACCAGGCTGTCCCCATCCTTTCTGTGTTTCCATTGGCATGCAAAGATCTTCCTTTTTAGGTAGGTTTTTAATATGTAAACTTTTGCTGCAGAAGGGATTTTAAGAAGACAATGGTTCTTTTATCTTTGTTAAAATGTGGGTGTTTTAACTTGTGGTAAGAGGGTTTTATTTTGTGCCTTTTTAATATGTTTAATTATTTTTAATAAGGTGATTTTTAGATCTGTGGTTTTTCAATATTTGTGTTTTCAAACCATTTGTAAGCCACCTTGAGTTGCGCTACAGGGAGACAGATGGGGTAGAAATTAAATCAGTCAATCAATCCATAATAAACCTGCTCTGTTCTTTCCAATTCTGATGCTACTTTAACCATCTGAGAGGTGGCTCACATGTATTATCAATTTGCATAATTTTACTGGGTCTGCACTAATTCTTTATCAGATTCTTATTAACTCAAGCAATTTTCTTTTCTCTCCTCTTTGGATGGAAGATTAGCTTTTAAGTACTCAAGATAGAAGCCAGTCTCTAATCTCTATTTTTTTTTTGCCTTGAAGGAGCGTTGCAGTGAATAAGGGTCGCTTAAAGAGACTAGGAATTACACACATCCTTAATGCAGCTCATGGCACTGGTGTGTACACCGGACCAGACTTCTACAGTGGCATGGATATCCAGTACCTGGGCATAGAGGTGGATGATTTCCCGGACATGGACATCTCTAAACACTTTCGCCAAGCTGCTGAGTTTCTTGATGAAGCACTGTTAACCTATAGAGGTAAATGGGACAAGTTGTGCTCCTTCTGCTTCTCATTAACCTATTATTATTGTCCATGTAAACATGAACAGAAAACGTGTCATTTAAATATTTCTATCAGCTTGTGGAAGGACAAATGTGTTAATCTAGGAGCATGAAAATTAGTACTTTCATTATTTGTTTTCATATAATAAAAGGAAAAATTTGAGACACAGGGATATTTAGTATTGGTAAGATGGAACAAATATCCCCTAAGGATTCAAACATCATTAATCAACATGACATTTGAATGGAATTTCACATCTGTGGTTTATCAATTGCACTAATTTTAAAATGGCAGAATTTTTTTAATTTTTTTCTCACAATGAGGAGATATCAAGCATCTACCCTAAATATGAATATTGTTTTTAAACAGTTTTGAAGCAAATGTGTATTCAGGGACTTTCTCCTGAATCAATTAAAAGGTTTTTAGTTTTTTGAAAAACTAAAAGAACTTCCTTCTCTAAACTTAAAATTCCAGGCTCAGACCATATATATATGGTCTGAGCCTGGAATTTTAAGTTTAGAGAAGGAAGTTCTTTTATATATATATATTTACATTAGTCTTAATGGTAAATTAAATAAATATCTAATGCCAGAAAAAAACACTTTGCAATTTGATCCTGAAACCGTTTAAAAATACCCTTGTGTGACACTGAAAGCAGTTAATCACCTACTAAATTTTATTTCTAGGGAAAGTTTTGGTCAGCAGTGAAATGGGAATCAGTCGCTCAGCTGTGCTAGTTGCTGCTTATCTGATGATCTTCCATCACATGACAATCTTAGAAGCCTTGATGACAATACGTAAAAAAAGGGCCATTTATCCAAATGATGGCTTTCTGAAACAGCTCCGGGAGCTCAATGAAAAGTTATTGGAAGAACGACAAGAGGAAGATGCAGAAGATTCTGATGACTCAGCTGGTAGCCAAAGTTCTGTTCTTAGAGCTGGCAGCTGTTCCTTGTTATCTGGTAGAGAAGATTCTGGGAGTATTATGGGAGCCAAAGCCCATTCTATCACAGTTGAGGAAGAAGACACAACAAGCCTCCTGGGAAGTGTAATGAGTGCTTCTTCAATTGGAAAATCAAGCTTGGTTTCTAAACAGCCTACTCTTATCAGTGAAGAAGAGGAAGAAGAGCTCTATGAAGAATGGAGGAAGAAGCAAGGTTTGCCTGCAAGGAACCTTTCCAACAAGGATGGAGAAGGGAAATCTTCAGACCTTACTTTGCAGTTGCAGGAGAAATCTGAGGATGATACAGGTCAGATGATACAAGAGTGGCAGTGCAGAAATGAGAAGTACCAGATGGAAAGCTACTTGTTTGCCAAGGAAGAAGACAGAGAATCTAGCATAGGGGAAAGGTCATGCCCCGTAAATGATACAAGTGATGCTGAAAGTGTGAGTAGCCAAGAGATCAGGATCTTGAAACAGCACCTGGAAGCAAGTGGTATTAACAGAATGAGGAGAGGACGCACAGACTCTATGTCTACAGAAAGCAGCTGGGATATGTGGAATGAGAGGATGATGGCAATAGAGAAGGAAGCTGCTCAGAGATATTGTTCCAGAAGTAGATATGGTGATGAGAATGTAATGCCAGAAAATGGAAGAAAGGAAAAGGACCTAGATGAGGAAAGTGTATTATCTGATGCTAGTACCTTTTATAATTTCTGTCAGAAGAACAAAGACAAGTTGACTGCTTTGGAAAGATGGAAGATCAAAAGAATCCAGTTTGGCTTTCACAAAAAAGATTTGGAAGCCTCCGAACAAGCCAAAACTGAAGACAGCAGCCAGCAAAGTAAAGAGGATGGAGAAGAGGAGAAGAACTTGTCTGAAATCAACCTGACCGCTTATCAGGCCTGGAAGGCCAAACACCAGAAAAAAATTGGCAGTGAGAATAAGAATGAGATTGTGGAGCTTGCTAAAGGTGAAGACTCTGTATCTGCCAAGAGAAAGCAAAAAAGAATGGAGTTACTTGAGCATTCAAAGAAACTCTTGGAAGAAAGCCAATCACTCTGCAGTTGGGATGCAGAGAGCACAGTGAGTGGAAGTATCCCATTGTCAGCATTTGGACCATCAGCAGCATCTATAAATAGCGCAGAGGATTCTGCTTCAGCATTGAGTATGCAGACCAATCGTTCATCTTTCTTTCCAGCCCAAAGTAGTTGTGGGGCCATGTCAACTCATGCAGTAGCAACAAGTGCACCCAACCTGCCCATTGGGCCAGACAACACAATATCAGTAGCCAGTATTCAGAATTGGATTGCAAATGTTGTTAGTGAAACTATTGCTCAGAAACAAAGCGAGATCTTGATGTTGTCCCGGCCTTCTTCAGTTATGGGTTCTAGTATTAAGTCAGGTTATCCAGCTAGGTATGTAGATGATGACAAGACATCTTTGCTTAGTTCACAAAGTGGCTTGTCCCTAGCTAGTTCATTGCTTCACCAAGACAACCAGTATGCTGACACTCAGTCCATCCTGTCTTGTAACACCTCATTGAGTAGAAGAACAGGAGAATGCAGCTCAAGCAGAAAAGCCACACAAACCAGCAAACCTCTTTTCAGTCTCTTTGCTGGTGAAGTTGACCTAAAGAACCTTAGCAGAAAAGAAAAGAAGATGCAAATGGAAATGAAAGAGAAAATGTCAGATTACCAGACTGAGAAGCTTATTAGTGATAATAAACGTAGCACTTTATTTAAGAAGAAAAAATCTGAAGGCAATGAACAAGATGAGAAGCCAGAAAATGATATAGGAAACACAATCATTGGCAAGTACTCTTTGCAATCAGATCCCAGTCGGAGTGACACGGCGTCCATTCAGTCTGGCCAATTTGCCAATGTAGATTATGCTGTAAGGTCAGAGGTAGAGAACAATGTAAACAAGTGGCTGAAAGGTTTGAAAGCAGATGAAAGGTCCTCATACCAGGACTGTACTGACACTAGCGGAGAGAAATACAGGAGATCATCCACATTTAGAGAAACTGACACTGAAGCTTCTAGCTACAGAATTTCCAGAACCGAAAGAGAAGAAGTAGACAGATACTCAGCTTATCAGGGCAAAGATAACTTGCAAAAAACCTCCTCTGCCACTGCACGGGAAGACAAGGAGGTATATACATTTACACGGTCAAAACAGAGTGAAACAAGTTCCAGAGAAGAAAGTTCAGAGGCATATTTTGACAGAAGAACCCCAGAACAATCCAGCAGCTCAGAATCTTCTGATCCATCCACACGGAGTCGGGTCAAACTGCATCACTTGGAACAGCATGAGGAGGAATCCAGTTCAGATGTGGCTGAATTTGGAGCCAAGAGAAAATTCACTCAGAGTTTTGCAAAGTCTGAAGAAAATGGAGAAGAAGAAAAGTCAGAAGAAAGGAAAGAGTGTTTTTCCTCAAGGCAGTCATTTAGAAGCAGGCAAAGTACTCGTAGGGAGGAGGAAGAAGAAATGGATGATGATGCTATCATTGCTGCCTGGAGAAATCGGCAAGAAGAAACTAAGGCAAAGCTCCGACGAAGAAGAGCCGAGTGATGGGGAGCTGAGTTGATGCCAAATCCATGTCTCTCTCATTTGAAGGAAAGCTTTCAGACCTCTGCAAGGAACCCAGACTCAAATGTCTCCTTTTTATCACCTTCCACTGTATTTTATATCATCATTCTTAGCAAAGCAGTGTTTAGCCTTGCAGATGTTCTGTTATCCCTCGTTCCCTGCCAATGACGGAGGATGTAATAGTGCCCTTCCCAAAGAAAGCAGGTTGTGTGTCAATAATGATCAGTTACTGATGTATAGAAATGTTTCCAGGGCTGTTTAAGAAAAATGGCTAGTATGTTATTAGGTTTCTGCTGAGCAAAAGGTCCCACCAATATAATACATCAGGATTGTGCTGCTTGTGCAAGCATAGCTGTTGTGTGAGTAGTGAACTCCATGGTGAGAACTTCTTGCACAGTGGCAACACTGGTGCAAGCAGCAAGACCCTGCATTATTGTGTTGGTGGGACTTTCTGCTCAATGGAAGCTCTGTAGGATACTGGCCAATGTCTTATACAAACCAGTAAATTAATTAGCACCAACAGTCAGAGTAAATATTATTGAC
Source organism: Intellagama lesueurii (assembly GCA_037013535.1). Classification (NCBI taxonomy): domain Eukaryota; kingdom Metazoa; phylum Chordata; class Lepidosauria; order Squamata; family Agamidae; genus Intellagama; species Intellagama lesueurii. The sequence goes on along the minus strand of JBAJHW010000003.1, from coordinate 46,421,695 downwards.
CGAAATAATTTGCTACAGATATACATTTTATTCTGTTTTCTAAAGTAATTGAAGATTTTGTATAATGTCATCCTTAATACTCAAAAAATACAAGCAGCTTTCAGAACCAATTTGAAAATGTCACTCTTACAGCTTGAGTACCCCATTTCCATGTGGAAAATAAAAGCGGACTTTTAATATTCCATTCCTTCCGAATCAACAAGCACTTTCTCTCTCCTGCAAGTATCAATATAGAGGAAATACAGAGGGAATGAATGTAATATTTGTTCCCATGACAACTTGTAACTGAGCAAAACATCCACCATCAGTTGTATCGGGAGACTTTCTTAAGGAGTTGAATTATATTTGCTATAAAGGAGGCAATGCCAGACGAAAACATTTTTACCATTCGAACAGAATGCTAGGCCTAACCTTATGAAGAACATCTTGCAGTGGTCTGTGTTCCTTTTAAATCCGAATGTGCCCAGATTGCTTTTTTGTGTATGCACAGTGAAGGACATTGAAACAGAAGTAAAATATTCCAGTAAAAAATGCTTCAGTAGATTTGTTTCATTTTGTATGGAAAAACTAAAAGGCCATAAACCATAGCAGATCAGGTGATAAGGACAGCCCCTTATGAGAGCTTCGAAGTCAGCCCTGCTTCTTTGGGCTCACCAGCAAAGTATCTCGGTTTGCTGCCAATCCCTGTCTCAGATGTGCCTGGCACAGCCTATGCTTTTGTCTGGAACTTTCTAGTCTTTGCAGTGCTTCATCTTGTTCCTTGGTTCTTATCACCCCAAATAAATTGAGAGGGCTTGACAATGACTTCACTTCACACACAATAGAAGAGGATGGAATAATGCACAAGAATCCTGAAATGACAGAATGGACAATCTTATTTAAGACAGTAGATGAAGAATCCCTTTTCTGAATGCTCTGTTCCACTAAGAATGCTCTGCAGTCAGAAAATTAGCACAACAAGGGATAAACTAGGATAGACCCGTCCCTGTAGAAGCAGTTTGATGCATTTATTTATTTCTTCATTTGCAGGAAGTTTGGCTCATGGGAGAGCAATAAAAAAATGTCCTTCCCCTCTCTGCATACTAAATTGCAACCCATTTTCAAATAGTAAAGGACGTGCTCTAGGTTTGAGGGAGATTTTGACAACGGGCCCTCTAGTGGTTCACTCATTATCCTAACATCGCTATGGCTACAAGCTTGCCGGGCAGCCGGAGTGCATGGCTTTATGTTTTAAGTCTTAAATTACACACTGTACTACTGACTCCGATGTAGCATCACTCCAGATTGTAGGGAATTTAAAATGTCAGTTTGTCAACATAGCCACTTGGCATAAGGGGTATCAGCACCATTGAGCCTTGCTAGTGTTCTGGAACACCAGCAACTAACTAAGGATTCCAGATACACTTCTCTCTTGGATTGCGCAGGTCTGAACAGCACAGTTTTGGTTATACATGGATTTTTAAATTAATAAACAAACAAATATTCCAATAAACAAATAAATAAATATTCAATAAATACTGGCCACCCAGAACCCAGTGAGTTCAACACTTTAAGGTGTCATAGTGGTCTACTTACCCTCAAACACAACATCTCTAATTCAGCTTCTAGATCAGAACTTTAACAAGGAACTTTAACAAGCAACTTTAAGGCTCACAGTACTGTATGGAAAGGATTGTCAATGCTATGGAAGAGAATTTACACAGAATTTTTTTGTGTCTCTGTGTGTTTGTGTATCAAGTCTTTATGCTTTGTAATTATGTTTTTAGGACTTAAGAGTTATACAGTTCAGGAAAAATCAGGAAAAGGCTGTGTGGTCCCCAAAACAATAACAATGCAGGAACCAGTGATACCTTTATTGGACCACTAAAGAAATAATAATAATTAAAAAACAGTGAGCTTTCAACGATAATTCATCTTCTTCAGGCTGTACACCATGTTCTTTTGGAACCACCCACAAGCACTTGGTGCACAGCCTGAGGAAGATGAATTAGCATAGGAAGCTTTTTTTCATTTTTGCTTTTGTTTTATTTCTTTAGTGGTCCAATAAAAGTATCACCTGTTCCTGAAGATTTTGAACTACACAGGAGACCAACGTTGCTGAAGGGAGAAGTGTACTGTGCTTGGGCCAGACAAAATTCACTCTACTGGATTTCACCACCTCATTTTGCTTGTAAATGTGTAACAGCATAAACCTAAACCTGAAATATCTGACCAAACAGAAATGCCATTTTTCCCCCTCCCAATTTGACCCAAGTTTGAGATTGTCAGTTGCTTTGGAACAACATGGATATATAGCTATAATTATGGCAGTCTATCATTCTTGAAATAAGAGATTTGTTTTAAGGCAAAAAAGGCATCTGATTCTTTTTTAAATGATGATTCATCCTCCATTTGCCCTTCACATACTCCTACCTCTTCTCTGCTCCCTTTGGAAACAGGTTTGTCCATCTACTTTCATATTTTCAAACAAAACTCATGAAAGGTCCATAAATACGATGACTCGTTAAAAGGAAAGCTGTTTTCTCTTCGTCCCACAAGACCCCTTCCTGCGAGAGGGGCAGAGAGAGTTCAGCTCTTTGAAGAATTTTTCTTGTGTTAAAGTAGCTGCATCTGAAAACTGTCTTCTGGGTTTTGTTCCTAACATCATCTTGGCCACGCTGTGCCATGGCTCTCTATGCTTTTGCAGGTGTGAAGAAGGACTGGTAATACACAGGAAAAACAGTTTATTTTGTACATTCTCAGGAATCTATTCCTGGAAGGCAGGGAGGAATAATGTATATTAAAAGGTCAAAAAGGCGCCCCACAAACAAATATATAAAATTGATACTGCACATATATACTAATATACCCGATGGACAAAATGCAGATTAGCAGACTGTGGCGTAGCCAGTTTTAGAAGGTATAACCAAGAGACAGTCATCACAAAGTATTAAACATGGTTTGTGATATCTATCACTCTTTGCAAGAGCAGGAATAGGTAGAAACAATGGCCCAGTTCTGTTGTTGGTCCAGTCAGTGTGACATAGCCAAAAGGAGACAAGATCTAGCTGAAAATATTTTTGTACCAGTCTAGAGTCACCATTTTTGGCTGAGAAATGTTTAAACAATTTGTTTTACCAAGTCTGGAATCCTTCAGGGATCTGGCTTCCCAGGAGTTAGAGAATTCCTGGCAGCATGGATTAAAACCTGAGATGGGGATGGCTTGGAGAAGTCCAAAATTTTCTTGCTGTTGAGGGTCTCTGTGGAAATGCAAGGGGAACACTTCAGTCAACCAGAGAGCTACATCCTTCTGGAGTAGAACAGCTTTTGTGCACAAAAAAAGCTTTAGAAAATTGGCCCTTTTATATATAAGAAAGTGACACTGGTAGCAAGGCTGAGGAGAATTTTGTACTTACCTGTTTTCTACAGATTTTATGAGGAAATCCTCACTTTATCAAACAGAATCAAGAAGAGCCAATGATTTTTTTTTCTTTTATAATTATGTCATCCAAATAACTTGCACAACCCTGGACTATCTGGTTCTATATAAATAAAGAATCTCTCATACAGCAGCTCCCTTTCTTGGATGCACACCTTTATATGGTGAAGGGGTTTGAGTGTGTCAGTGAAGTTGAAAGCAATGCCATCAGGAGGCCAGACTCCATTACAAGCCTAGACTCCTCACAAGGTCACCCAAGGCGGAATGGTCACAGCTGAGTCACCAGACTAAGACACATCCACCCTCTTCAAGGCAGCTACAGGGCAGTGGCAATGACACCACAATGGTGGACGAGGCAATGGCAGTGACACTCAAGCTAACAGTTGTTCCTACTGCACAGAAGAAGACAATGGTAAACCCCTGCTGGACTTTTCCTTTCTATGAAAACCCTATGATGAGACAGTCCAAAACGAAACAAGAGATAGTTCTGGAAGATGAACCTCACAGGTCAGAAAGCACTCAATCAGCTACTGGTGAAGATCAAAGGAAAAGTATGAATAGTTCTGTTGCTAATGATGCAACTAGATTAAAGCTGAAAGAAAGTCTAGTGGCTGGTGTGTACAGAAGTAAAAGGAAAGTCTGATGCTGCAGATTATATATAACTGACACATGGAACGTGAGAAGTATGAATCAAGGTAACCTGGAAATCATAAAGCAAGAAATGGAACTTATAAACATTGTCGTGCTTGGTGTCAGTGAGCTAAAGTAGAATGAAGTGAGATATTTTCAGTCAGACAACTAAAAAGTATTCTACTCTGGAATTGACAAACTCAGAAGAAATGGAGTGGCTCTAATACTAAGGCAAGATATAGAGCAGGCAGTTAGGGCCAATAATGCAAGATCTAACCAAATAATATCATTCAGACTCTGGGGAAAACCTATCAACATAACCATTATTCAAGTCTATGCTCCAATTACAAATGCTGAAGAAGATGAAATTCAAAGCTTTTCAGCAAGCATCCAGGAGGAAACAAGACATTGAGACCAAATTATGAGACATGCTTATAATCGTAGGTGCCTGGAGCACAAAAGTAGGGAACAGAACCAAATGTCATTGGAAAATTTGGTCTAGGGGGACAGAAATTAAGCAACATACTGACTCATACAGTTCTGTGAAGCCAACAATCTCTTTATTGCAAATGCCTGCTTCAAACAACTGAGCAGACAGCTGTACACATGGACATCACCAAATGGTCAATAAAGAAACAAAATAGACTACATAATTGGAAGCATGAGAAGCTGTATTCTCTACAAGATTTTGGTATTGATCATGAATTATTAATATCCAACATTAGAGTAAAGCTGAAAAAGAATACTAAAAGAATCATAGTGCCAAAATATAATTTAAACAACATTCCTGATGACTTTAAAGTCCTAATAAGGAGTAGTTTTGCTAAACTCAACTGACCATGAGCCAGAAAACCTGTGGAGTAAAACCAGAGATATTATTAGGAATATGCAAAAATACAACTTTTACAGTAAAAAGACAAGAAAAACCTAAATGGATGATGGAAGAAACATTTAAAATTGTAAAAGATAAGTGAGAAGCAAAAGTAAAATGTCACAGAAATAGAGCCAGAATCCTGAATAAAGTTTCCCAGCAACTGTGAAGTAAAGACAAAGATAATATTGAAATAACCAGTGCAAAGAAATAGAGGAGACCAAGAATAGAAGAAAAACGAGATCTGGTCTAGAAGAGCCAAGAAATCAAAGGAAGATTTAAGCCTAGATTAGGAATGCTAAATGACCAACAGGGAAACACACTATCTGACCAGGAGAAAATAAAAAGAAGGTGAAGACCAATACAGAAGAGATAAAAGTATGATAGACTCCTTTGAAGACGAATCCAATGATGAAGAACCTGTAGTTCTAGAAAGTGAAGTGAAAGCTACTCTGAAAGCATTAGGAAGATATAAATCACCAGGATAGATGGAATGCCAATAGAACTATTTCAAGCCACAGAAACTTGCCTGAACTTCAGGATGAATTCTGAAAAGGAAGAGGCGCTCGCGATCATATTGCAAATATCTGCTGGCTGCTGGAGAACACCAAAGAATTTCAGAAGACCAGTCTATGCTTTATAGACTACAGGAAAGTGGATCTTTAAAAACTATGGGTTGTTTTCCAAAGGGAAAGGTGTCAGTTATCCCCTTATTTACTGAATCTGTATTCAAAACACATGAAGGAGGAGTGAAAATTGGGGAAGAAAGATCAATAATTTAAGATGTGCAGATGACACCATCTTACTGGCAGAAAGCAACAATGACTTGAAACAAGTTTTAGTGAAAGTGAATGAAGAAAGTGCCAAACTAGAACTGTAATTGAATGTTAAGAACACGAAAATCATTACAGAAGAAGTACACAACTTTGATATCAGACTTCCAAATTACTGCCATGTTTAATAATTATTGCCATATTCTGTCTGGGTGGGCTTTACCCAGACTTTAGGTATGCCACCAACAGCCCATTTAAATTACCTGTTAGCCTAGTTTCAAAGCATTCATTTTTCAAAAAAGCAAGTAACTAGTCCCTGTAGAACTGGAGGCATAACATGCTGTCACTGTTTCAGTAGACTGAGATGTGAGGAACAAGCCTTTTAGCATGAGAAGGGAATGTGTGAAGCCATCCACATTTTGACAGAATCTTTTAGATTTATATATTTATTGAGCTTGGTCCTCTCTTAATTCATGGATAAATGTTGCATTTCTGGAAAAGCCAAGCTCTGATATGAAATCAATTGAAATCTATTCACAAAACTGCCTGCAAACAGTACACAGAAAGTAATGAAGATCTAAGAAACAATTAGATAGTGCAACAAAACTACATACCTTAATAAAATTGAACTAGTTCAGGTGCTATGGACTCTGGGTTTTGCTGTAACAAAGCTGACACAACAGTATGCAAATGTGGGGGTAGAGATTATAGCTCCCATGCCAGTTGGGGAACTGTGGAAGCTATACTCCTAAAATCAATTTTTCGAAGGTCTGATACTATGTACCTTCCCTCCCACCCCAAAAAAGATCCTTTTATTTTCCACACACTTCAGAGCTTAAGTGGGAGCTTAATCTAAAGAAAATAAAAGTTGTGGGGGAAATAACAGGAGAAGACAAGAAGGATAAATTATTAGATGACGATGATGTTGAGCTTAGTAGCATGATCGTCATCACTGTTGTAAAACTTACTAAGCTTATGATTATTGAACATCTTGCATTTCAAACAATGCTGAGGAAATGGTAATGTGTTTTTGAAGACTTAACTGTACTTGTATTTGTCTCAGGAGTGTAGTGTGGCTGTTTAAACTGCTTACTCAGGTCTTACACTTGAGTAAATGTGCACAGGAGATTGATATATTTATATTTATTAGGAAGCAGAGATTGGCAACATTACTTTCCTGGACTACAATTTCCAGAATGTTCTACCAACATGAATAGTGACTTATTGTGGCTGAGGGCTTCTAAATAGTGTTGTCCAAAATTAAACTCCAATCTCTGCTATGAATCTCATCCCGGAATATGGTTGGATTGAACCCGTCACTTTCTGCATGCAAAGCATGTACTCTTCCAATGTCCAGCATTGTCCGTATAGAGAGTCTGGGTTCTCCGTGAAAACTGGCTGACCAAATGGTGACAGTAAGAAGGAAAACGACTAATGTTGATGGGACACAGGCAGGGAGAGATTCTTGATTAAATCCCCCCATGCCATTTAAAGGTATCTGCTCCTGAACTATTTTAACACCACTTAATAAACAATCTCCCTCATTCTCTTTTTAAATACTGTTGCTGTAAATTAGCACCAACTAATATCAGAATTTATCTGATGGTAAGTGATTTGCAATATGTTCCTGCCAATCAAATTGTAACATAACCGAGTGATTCATGTTTTTAATGTGTAGTGAAATCTCCGGTTACATTTACAAATGACTGCAGTCATATCCTCTTTCCCATTAAACTGTTGGACAGGAGAACAGCTGTGCAAATCAACAAACAAAAACTTGTTGACAGAACAGCCAAAAGTAGAGGTGCGGCAGGGGCAGAGTGAAGGATGAGTTGTGTTATGTCACATTAACCTCCTCCAGCCCAGGAATGCAGCCACCATGCTGGAACAAAAGGAGCTCCAGGTGAGAGTAGTCCTAAGTCATTTTTCAACATCAGCAGGCTGGGAGGAGTTTGGATTCAGCAAAGCTTCAGCTGGCCTAGTATCAGTTCAGCAGGTCCTTGGTGTTAGCCAATTAGAATTGTTTTCTTAGTCTTTGGATGCCACATTACCTGATTGGCCAGGTTTTAATCAGATATTGTTGTCTAAAATTACTACATCTTTATGCACTGAAAAAAACAAGCATTGCTAACATTTCCTTGGGCATATTGCAAAAGTCTTTGAAAACAAACAAAAAAAAACCAATGCTTCCATTTGCACATCTGGATTTGTGGACAAAGAGTAGTAGGGGAATATCAGGTTGATTTGCCTCCTCCAGGTGACAACCAAAATCAAGGGTTCTCCCCCTTTAGTTTATTCCATGTCTAATGATATACTGATTTAATAAATGAGTTTTTATCAAATATAACTTCAGTTTATTTCCCCATGTCTACTATAGGTTTTGAGCTCCTGGGACCTCCCTTATCCCCAGCAGCATTGTGATGTTTCAAAATGAGAACAGATTTTAAAAAATGTCATACTTTGTAGGTTCAGGTGACATAAAGATAATGCCTTACTGAGCACTTTCCATCAAATGGTACTAATCGTTCATCATTTGTAGCATTCAGTAGTGTAAAAGGCACTATGGGAGAGTCTTACAGTTGGGATCAAAATTACCCTAGAAGTCAGATTAGGACATGGGAGATGCAGCAATTAAAATAATGAAAACCTTTCCATGACAAAGAAAACAGTTTTGCTGAGTAACAGGTTAAGTTCAAAGTGAGGGGGGGAAACTGTTTTAAACAATTAGATTTGAGAGAGGGCTTTGAAACTTGTGAGGTGGTACCCTTTCCTCATATCATTTGTGGTGATGTCAAGGAAACTAAATAATTTTATTTTTATAAAACATAGATTTAAAAATAATATGTTCGGATTTCCTTCTCACATCAAAGGGGCAGAACTAATTTTGGGCTAAGCAGCCTAAGAAACAATGTGGAACTAGTAACTTTCAGCAGCATTTGTCAAGGCCATGTGCACCCCTAACAACTCCAGGATATGATTTTTCAGCTGACTTTAAAGCCAGTAAAGGAAGGCAAGAATATGTTTTGACTAAAATGGAGCAAGAAGATATGAAGCATCACTTGACAATTCATATCTTGTTGTAGCTGAGAACTACCTAACACAGCTTTTCTCAGTTTAGTGTCTCCCATATGTGTTAGACTAAAACTCCCATCTTCCTCCCATCCCCCAGTCAGCATAGCCAGTTGCCATGTTGATCAGAGGATGATGGGAGTCAAGACTCTGCTCATGACCCGAGTTTGATCCAGATGGCCTTAGGTAGCTAACTCAAGGTTGACTGAGCCTTCCATCTTGAGTACCCAGTTCATTGCAGGGGGTAATATGCTGACTTTTATAATTAATTTGTAAACTGACGAGAGAGCTTTAAGCACTATAGGGTGGTATATAAGCAGCATACTTTGTTTTTTATTACCCAATACCTCTGGAGAGCACCATCTTGAGGAAGTCTGACTTAGAATGTTTGCTCTATTAAAATGAAATCATGCATCTGTTTAATTGGTTCTTTTAAGTCCTACTACTTTTTCTATTGTGATTTATTAATATGTTTGTATATTGTGATTTTATTGTTAGATTTATATATTAGCTGTATATTTACTATTCTATTTTTTGTTTATAATCCTCTATTGACTTTGAAGAGTTCTATCATATCACCCTTCAGTCTTCTTTTCTGAAAGCTAAACATGCCCAGTTCTTTGAGTCTTTCCTCATAGCGCTTGGTTTCCAGTCCCCTGATTATCCTTGTTGCCCTCCTCTGAACTTGTTTCAGTTTGTCTGGATCCTTCTTTAATGTGTGTCACCTGCAAATTTGATAAGCTTTTCCTGCATCCCTACATTCAAGTCATTGATAAAATGTTGAAGAGCATCAGGCCCAGGACTGAGCTTTGCGGTACTCAACTTGTTACCCCCAGTTTGAGAAGGAGCCACTGATAATTACTCTCTGAACACAATTCTGTAACCAACTGTGTATCCACCTGATAGTTGTTCTATCCAGCCACATCTAGTTTGGCTTACTAATTAGAAGATTGTGGGGCAACTTTACTGAAGTCAAGATATAATATGTCTCCAGCATTTCCACTATCTACCAGGAAGGTTAGTGCATTGTTTCTAAGGTGCTTTCAGAGTGACAACTTTATAATCTGCTCCAGAATTTTCCCTGGGACTGATGTCAGGCTGACTAGTCTGTAGTTCCCAGATTCCTCCTTTTTAAACAACATTAGCCGTCCTCCAATCATCTGGCACTTCATCCATCCTCCACAATTTCACAAAAATAATAAACACTGGTTCTGAAAGTTCTTCAGCCAGTTCTTCAGTACTCTTGGATGCATTTCATCAGGCCCTGAAGATTTGAACTTGTTCAATGTAATAACATATTACTTGACTAGTTGCTTATCAGTCTTAAGCTACAGTCCGGTCCCCTTTACTTATACTTCATATTTGCCAGGAGGGTCATAGACTTATGGAGAGAAAAAATGAGCTAAAGTAAGAATTGAGCATGCCTGCTACTATTTTTCCATCCTCACTGAGTAGCTGAGGTACTTTTTCTTTTCTCTGTCTTTTGCTATACACATACCTGAAGAATACCTTTTTGTTGACTTTAGTGTCTCTTACTAACCTCAGCTCATTCTCAGCTTTTGCCTTCCTAACACCATTGTTGCAATTCTTTGCTACTTGTCTGTGCTCTTCTTTTGTGGCCTGGCCTTCCTTACACTTCCTATATGTGTTCTTTTTTGTTTTCAGGTCCTCTCTGAGCTTTTTGTGAGGCCACATTGGTCTTTCCCCCCCCCCTTCTGTCTTCCACCTTTTTTCTTGTTGGAATTGTTTGTAGTTGTGCCTTTAGAATGTCCTTTTTAAGAAACTTCCACCCATCTTGGATTCCTTTTCTTGTTAGGATCTCTTGCCATGAGGCCTTACTTATAATTATTCTCAGTTTATTAAAAAAAATGCTTTCCTAAAATCCAGCATATATGTGAGACTACACTCCATTTTTGCTTCATTTGAAATAAAAAACCCCAGTATAACATAGACAACAAGCAACATCCCCCACTCCCAACTTAGCAAGGCCACTGGGCATATTCTAGGAGCTGTCATCTAAAAAAGCTACTTTTCTAAGCTTTGCACGCGGTCCTGTTTACTTGACTGAGAGTAATCTGTTTTTCTTCCATAGTTCACAGCTGGGAGTTTTTAAAATTTATACCTGGCTTTTCCACTGAAAAGAGTGTTCAAAAGTCTACAATAAGATACATCTAAAATAACAAACTTATAATTAATTCATTGAGCCACATTCAAAGACGTAATGGCACCTAGCAAATTAAAATGTATTCCAAATCAGCTATGATGTACAAACTTCCTCTAAATAAAAATATATTTGCTTTTGTGTAGAACCACAACAGAGCCATCCTTGACTCCATTGGCAGGGAATTCTAGAGCCTCAGAGCAACTTCCAAAAAGGCTTTCTGTTGTTTTCCCACCAAATATGCCTCTGATGGTGGAGGGACTTTAGGTATAGTGGTAATGTCTCCTCAGCCCAAACCTACAGACAATATCTCCCAATACATTATTATATCTATACCTACAATCAACAAACTGTACAAAGTTTAAAATGTAGAACTCTCTTCTGCCTGCAGACTTGCATTACAATCAAGTACAGCAATTACAGAGAAAGAAAGAAGAATAAAGACACATAAGAATGAGAAAACCAGGAAGTAAAGTCTCAAGTGAAAAATAAACCCTTGTGTGCTCCTTTAAAGGAACAAGTGAGAAAATAGTTTTATCTATTGCAAAAAAGGTTTCTGCAAATGGAAAAGGAAAGAAACCCAAACTTCCACTGTTCACTTTAGAAGAAAAATAGTCCAGCAGAATAGGCTTTGCAGCATAAACAGTCAATAAAAAGTGAGGAATGAGAGAATATAAGAATTTATAATCAAAAAGAAGTTTGAGATGAATGCTATAGGAAAGGAAGCCTTGTGGAGAAAATAATGATGGAAATCACAAACGGGCAATGCCAGGGTGGCAGCAGAGTTTAAAATGTAAGAAATAGCCTATAGATGAGAGATGGATAATATAGAAAGGAAGGGTTTAGAGCAGTGTACACAATCTGGTGCCCTTCAGCTATGTCAGACTACAAATCCCATTAGCCCCACCCACTGCAACACACCTGGAGGGCACTAAATTAGGCAAAACTAGGTTAGGTAAATGGGAAATAAAAAGTTTTTAAAATGATAAGTGGGGTGAAGAGCTGCGGGTTGTCTAGGCCAGCCTTTCTGAACCAGGAGTTCTCCAAATGTGTTGGACTGAACTTCTCACTCTCCACAACCAGCATAGCCAGGCTGAGTGAATTCTGAGCTTGGAGAGCACCGAGTTTGGAAAAGTAATCAAGTTTAGGTTGCACTATTATGCACATTTACCTGGGTTTACATCCATTTAACTCAACACAGCTTACTTTTGAGGAGACATGTATTGTTAAAATGGTCTTTCCTGGAACTCTTCCCTAAATCATTATGTAACTTGGCACTTATCTACTATATTAGCACTAACTTTTATTCTCACCAAGACTTTTTATCTTTTGATGCTTCTTCTCAACATTCCTTCTTGTGAGATATATATATAGATACCTGACTGAATAATAGAGCTCAGTTTTTTTCTCATCCTAATTTCCCTCAGGATTTCTTTTTCCTCTCTTGGGAGAATTGTTTTCCTTTCTTGGCGTCTGTCTCTCTGCCTTCCTCTTTTTAAACCAAGGGCAGAAAGAACTCTTAAATAGACAGATAGACGGACAGATTTAACAACAGTCTCTGCTATCAACAAATTACTTTGTCATCGCAGACCTTCCTGTTCTCTTTCAATGGCCTTCTTCTCTCCTTTGCATATGATTTTCATAAGACATGAAGATGGAAAAATTATACAACATTCCTGGATTCCTGTTTCATGACCAGTAGTTGTCATTTCCATATGTGAGGAATATTCCAAAGCGACAAGAAGCTGCTATCAAATAAAGATTCTTTGTTCATTTTACTGAATAATTCCATTCTGTCTTCCCAGTTTCCCCAATGATTTCAATGATTTCAACAGATTGCTCCATGACTGATGGGGAAAAAAATATTTAGCTGAACAATATCATTTCAGTGCTCCATGAGGATGTTTCTAAAATCTATAGTTGTTTTCGTTTATTTCCAAAATAATGGTTCTTCGTTGTGGTCTCTGTGCATTCACATATATGGATCTGAGCCTATGCAGAGCCACCACACAGAATCAGAGAGAGAGAGAGAGTTTGGGCAGTAACCATCTACAGGCTACTGCAGGCTCTCCCTCACTCTAGTTGAAAATTCAGACAACACTGTTCAGTGACAGATTGTTAGTCAATTGCAGGTGAGAAAAGGTGAGTCATATGAATGAACAGAGTATTGCAAACCCCCAAAGAGTTTATGTACTCTACATAAGCAGAGTGAATGGGCTACTGTATTCAGTGGCCTCTTTGTTGTGGCTGTTAGGAGGATTGTCAGACGGATAAGAGGGAAACTTGTCTGACCTTGAAGGGGTTTCACTCCCTCTGAAGGATCGACCTAGGGATACTCCAACACCTGACACTCTCGGTGAGAGCTCAGATATAAGCCATGGCCAAGAATGGCTTTTATCAACTCTGGTTAATTACCCAGTTGTGCCCCTACCTGGATAAGAAATGCCTAGTAACAGTGGTTCACACATTGGTAATCTACAAAATAGACTACTGTAAAGCTGTCTACATAGGGCTCCCCTTGAAAACAGTATGGAAACTTCAGCAGGTCCAAATATGGCAGCCAGACTGGAGGCCAAAAAGGTGACAACAAGGAATTGGGCCTTTTTGGTTGTGGCCCCCAGTCTTTGGAATAAGTTATCAACTGAGATACACCAGGTTCCTCCTCTCTTTATGTTTAGGAAACTGGTGAAAACAAAATTATTCAAAGCTACCTTCAACAATTGATTATCCAGAATTCTGTTAATTTTAATGTTAATTTTATCTCCCTTCCCCCACCACTTTTTGTATGAATTTTAGTCCTATACTGTTAGAACACCGTATTGTTGAATGTAATGCTGCTATATAGTGCCAGATTCAGAACTAAAGAAAGACTGTGGTGGTTTCTTCTTATGTCAGTGGGCCCTACTTTGAGACTCATCAAGCTTACTAGACTGCAGCATGAGCTTTATCCATCTGAATGCATGAAAGTGTTCCCAACCAAACACCCCCACTGTTCGGAAGTCATTTAGACCTTCACACATTGAGCATGAAGATCTGAAGAGGATTCTCTGAGTGTATTTGACTAGACACCCTTACTGAGCTACTGTGATGAAGTGGTAAGAGAGCACTCATCATGGGAACACTGTCAGCCCATTCAGCCAAGCACACTTTCCAAATCCTCTTTAGATCTTTGTACTCAGTGTGTGAAAGTCTACAGCCCTATACAGTCATGCAGTAGCTAGATGGAACAATCTTATGAGGAAGTGACAGATCTCAAGAAAGGAGGTTCCTCAATCTGTCAAGGCTCTGCACATGAGCCGGAACATAGGGAAATCAAGGTTCTCTTCAAACCTGTCATTTTGCATGAGAAGAATGATGACATGGTAGGCAGGGGTTGTTCACTGTCCCTTTTTTCACATTCCCATATACTGAATAACTGAATGGTGCTTGACTGACTTTCCAGGTGCTGAGGATGTTTGCATCTTCATGTCTCCACCATTGATCCAATTCTTTGCACATTCAAGGAAACATAAGAATAGTAGTGTTTCCTCACCATGTCATAGACATTTTAAACTGCCTGAGAGAAACACTGTTGTGCGTGCTCTGAAGTGCTGTAGTAAGTTTAAATGATGGCTCTAAGCCACCCAAGGGATCTCTGGAGTGCTGCAAAATGGAGGCTAGGGAGGCCTCAATAGCAGAACCTGCTGAGGCATTTAGGGCCCACACAACCTGCATGGTACTAAAGCCATCTTACTAGTATGAATGTCTTTATCTTTATCTTTATCTTTATTAGATTTTTACCCCGCCCCCCTAGACAAAGTCTACTCGGGCGGCTTACATACATAATAAAAACATCATAATACATAAAAGATTTAAAACATCATAATTTTAACACTTATATTAAATTAAATCAGTACCAAGATGAAAGAGTAAAGATCAGTTATTGACTGGAGGGAAGGCCTGCCTGAAAAGCCAAGTTTTCAAATGGGTTTTAAAAACACCCAGCGAGGGTGCCAGACGAATTTCAGTTGGGAGGCTGTTCCATAGCCGAGGGGCCACTGACGAGAAAACCCGGTTTCTTGTTCTTTCTTTCCGGGCCTCTCTCGGCGTTAGGCCCCTCAGCCATCCCTGCTGGCTATTCCGGGTGATTCGGGTAGATCTAGGTGGGAGAAGACGATCTGCCAAGTATCGAGGTCCCAAACCGTTTAGGGCTTTATACGTCATCATTAACACTTTGAAGTCAATGCGGAAACGAATGGGCAGCCAATGCAAGGCAGCCAGAGTGGGAGAGATATGCTGAAATTTCCTCACCCCACTAAGAAGCCTGGCTGCCGCATTCTGCACCATTTGAAGTTTCCGCATCAATCTCAAAGGTAGCCCCACGTAGAGCGCATTACAGTGATCTAATCTCGAGATTACGAGCGCATGGACAAGAGTAGTGAGGCCCCCCCCCATCAAGATAGGGTCGCAGCTGGGCAATCCGCCATAGATGGAAATAGGCGGAGCGGGCCACGGACGCCACCTGGGTTTCAGATGTATCCCCAAGCTGCGAACCTCACTCTTTGCGGTAAGGGTCGTCCCCCCAAAAGAAAGGGAGTCGCCCAAACCGCCGATGGAGGGACCTCCCACCCTCAAGACCTCCGTCTTGTCCGGGTTCAGCCTCAACCCATTCAACTGCATCCATTGCAATACAGCCTCCAGGCAGCGCTGAAGGGACAGAACGGCATCCACTGAAGTAGATGAAAAGGAGATGTAGAGCTGCGTGTCATCAGCGTACTGATGGCACGAAGCACCACACCCCCTGATGACCCCACCCAGCGGCCTCATATTAAACAGCATTGGGGAGATGATCGACCCCTGCGGAACCCCACAACTGAGACTCCATGGGGCCGAAGCATTCTCCCCAAGCTGTACTCTCTGGGGATGGTCCTCCAAGAAGGATCGGAGCCAGGCAAGCGCCAGGCCACCGATTCCCAATTCAGAGAGCCTCCCCAGGAGGATACCGTGGTTGACGGTATCAAAGGCGGCTGAGATATCAAGGAGGACCAACAAGGACATATTGCCCCTATCGGCCTCCCTCAGCAGGTCATCCAACAGTGCGACCAGTGCCGTTTCTGTGCCATAACGTGGCCTGAAGCCCGACTGAAATAGGTCCAGGGCATTGGTTTCGTCCAAAAGTGTCTGAAACTGGTCTGCCACCACCCTCTCCACCACTTTGCTAAGGAAAGAAACATTGGCGATGGGCCTATAATTTCCAATATCATCCGCCGCCAAATTTGGTTTCTTCCTTATGGGCCTAATGAGTGTCTCCTTGAGGGCAAGAGGAACCTTGCCCTCTTGGAGAGACCCATTAATTATTGCTGTGGCCCATTCCGTTGTTACAGGCCTGGCTGCTTTGATTAGCCAGGCCGGGCAAGGGTCAAGGGAGGAGGTGGTGGCCCGACAGCGATCAAGCACTTTGTCCACCAGGTCTGGCGTCACAGGCTGAAAGAATTCAAGAGTCACCGGGCAGGGCGGAGCGCTGGACATCTGTGCTCGATCCACTGTGTTTAAAAAAGGAGAGAGGTCCCGGCGGATGGCCTCCACTTTTGATTTAAAAAATGCTGCAAATTGGTCATGTGAGATATTAATGGGAGGCCCATCACCCAGACCAATTCCGGATAGATCGCGAACTATACGGAAAAGTTCCGCCTGCTGCTTAGAAGCATCACTTATCCGGTCAGCGATGTGTGATCGTCTGGCAGCCCTTACCTTAGCCAGGTAACGGTTAGTTGCGATCCTGACAGCTTTTTTATTATAATCCGTCGGTTCCTCTTTCCAAATGCACTCTAGCCGTCTCCTATTTCGCTTCATTGCTCGTAGGTCCCGGTTATACCAGGCACCTGGCCAAGCTCTGCTGCTGAGAGGGCGTTTAGGAGCGATCGTGTCTACAGCCCTAGTGGCGGCGGCAAGCCATCCGTCAACCAGAGCTTCGACAGGAGCGCCAGACAGCTCAGCTGGAATCCCTCTCATGGTATCCTGGAATCTCAATGGATCCAGTAACCTTCGAGGGCGGACCATCAAAATAGGTCCATGCTCCCTGCGGGGAGGGAGTGCCACTGAGAGGTTACATTTTATTAGGTGGTGATCTGACCATGACAAGGGGACTGACACCAGATCAGTCACCATCAGACCACACTCGCTCCATTCAGTGGAGAATACCAGGTCTAGCATATGGCCGCCCGTATGTGTGGGACCGTTAACGTGTTGGGACATGTCCAAGGAAGCCATGGTTTCCAAGAACTCAAGAGCTGGACCGGAAACCTCTGCCTCCGCATGGATGTTGAAGTCACCCAAGACCAAGAGCCTCGGGGACTCCAACAGTGCCGCGGAGACAAAGTCCGCCAGCTCCGGTAGGGAGGTGGCTGGGTCGCGGGGAGCGCGGTAACCCAGCAAGATCCAAATACCATCCCTGGCCCCAACAAACACGTGGAGGGCCTCCAGACCTGGCTTTACCACCTTGGAGCGCCTAGTAACCTCAAGAGTATTTCTATAAACAATGGCTACTCCCCCCCCCGCCCCTCCAATCTACCCTGGTGCTGGACCGCATAACCAGACGGACAGGCAAGGGTCAGGGGAACCCCCCCTTCCCCGCCCATCCAAGTCTCGGTTATGCACGCCAGGTCTGCGTCCTCCTCCAGAATGAGATCTTGAATAAGCTGGGATTTGTTGGACACAGACCTGGCATTCAACAGCACCAGTTTTAGGGTGGAGGGCCGGCTGAGCTGGCCACCTCGAGACTGGTAGTTGGTCACTTCAAACATCTGTTCACTGTTCTTCTAAAACGAGTAGGCACTGAGCCAACGTCATATCTCCCTCTACCCGTAATCACCCTGATGTTAGACCCCTCGCTGGGGGGGCAGGCCCTCCTCTCCATGTCAAGTAAGAAGAAAGAAAAAGAAGAAAAAACAAGATGCACTAACGTAATACAATAAACAATAATAAGAGAATTAACGAAATAGTAATCAATAATAAACCATAATACAGGGTCACATAATTATCAATATCTGAATTAATCAAACTATCAAATTAAACAATTTACCAAAATATCAATTTAACAGAATTTAAATTAGGCAACTAAAACATAAAACAATTAACAATCAAGTGGTCAAGAAATAAATTAAATTATCATAAAATAAACCTAAAATAACATAAACAATAAAGAATAAACAATTATAAAACCAAAATTTTTCCCCAAAATTACCCCTAACACAAATACTGTAAATTAAATTAATAAAATAGAATTTTTAACCCAATGTCTCCTCCCTCCACTCACTGTCCTGCTCGTGAGGTTGGTTTTAATATTGGTTTTGATATTGAGGTGAGTTTGTTTTGCATACGGTGAGAGCAACAGTAGCAAGAACGCTGGAAAGTAAAATGACGCTACTGTTGCCGTTCTCCAGTCCAGATGAATATCGAACGAGTCCTCTCTGGTCCACTTAAGAAGAGAGGCAGGGGGGGTGGTTGCCGATGGAAATTGGGACATGACAGCATACAGGGGAGCAACCAGCAGGACCCTACAACAAATGTCAAGGTATTTATATAATTGCTGTTACCTGTTTTAAAAGTTGTTTGTTACATTTCTATCCCATCTTTCCTCTAAGCAGTGTACGTTTATGGTCTTCTTCACCATTTCCATCCTCATAATAAGCTCGAAGTTGGTTAGCCTGAAATATGGTGTCATGTCATCCAATGAGTTTCTTGGCTGAATGGGGATTTGAATCCAGGTCTCCCAATTTTTAGTTCAGTAACGCAACCACTACATCATGTTTGCCTCACTGCCCTATATCAGGCTTCTCCACTCTGGTAAAATGCTGGAGAGTGGGGATGATAACTAGAGCTGTGTCACACTGTTGAGTGTAACATTCCTTGAACTCTGGTGAATGGACTGATCTAGTCAGCTGAAGGAAGCAGAACATACCCTTCAGAAACCAGCAAGACATAACTGGAATGTTGTTGTACATTCATTTGGCCTCTTACTTCCACTTTGGTGTCTATTGAGAAAGGCTGACCTCACCAAAACAGCACCAAACAGACACAATTGGGCCTGTGGATCTCTTCATACACTGCTTGCTTTATTAGCACTAAGCAATAATGTATTAGGAGCCTGTAGCACTAAGTAATAATATATGTTTCAGAGGCTGCACAGCCTCGTTGTGCACAATTCTGCTTTATCTTGTCATAAAATATATTTACAGCATTTGTATCTCATCTGTTTTTTACTTTGACAAATCCAGTTGTAAAGGAAAGAATGAATGAACCTTTGAGTGATTTTGTTTCTTGATACTCATATAATCACAGCTGTAAAAATGAAAGAATGAACACAAAATCTTAAATGTATTTCTGTCCAAACAGGGATAGCTTTGCCTGATGTTTGGGAAAGCAACTGCATACCCCCCACTCCCTTGTTTCTGTAGAAGTAAATTTGTTTGGCTGTATATTTGTCAGCAGAATAGAATTTTATAAGCATTGCAGTCTAGCTACAGATCAGTAAATTAGACTGAGTAGAGTTTTTCATGCTGATATTGATAAGGATCTGATATGTCATCCAGATGTTGATAAGCCACAACTCCCCTCATCCCTCACCTTTGGCTATCCTGGTTAATGCTGCTGGGTGTTGCAGTCTGACAGCCTCAATATACCCATGACTCTGACAAGAATGAAAAATGCAGCCCATGGGAGCAGGGATCAAGGCCATTTTTGTGGAGGCCCAGGCTCCTCAGACACCCAGATCCCCCATAGCAGGTTAAAACAACAACAACAACAACAAATGTGTTCCCTACTCCTGGAGGCCTTGATGAGCAATAATCTTTGCATTGGAGGGTTTTAGACCATCAAGCATGCCCAAATCTAAAAAGCAAAATCAGAAATGGGTGTCCAGTCACTTCCAGTTTTGATTTTCTTTTCTCTTTTATAACTCCCAGGCCAGTTATGGCTCTCTGGGACTACTGAGGGTAAAAATTTGGCCCCATCAAAGTTGTCTGTCTCTTGTAAAAAAAACAAAAACAGGCTACTAAGGAAAGTATTGCCATTTGTAAAGGTACAGTATGAAGTAGTATATAATCAAACAATAAAGTAAGACATTCTGCATAAAGTAACTGGTAGATAAATGGAAAGCACAGATGAAATAGAATGTAAAAAAGATTTCTCCTGTCATTTCTGGTGATAACAGAGAAAGCAGATAAGTAAAGCTGTACCAAGTTTTCTACTGAGCCAGGGTTTTTCTTCCTCCTTCCCCAGTCAGCATGTATGCTCTACAGCTTTTTCTACTATTTTTGTAGAAGTGCAAAAGGCAATAGCAGAATGTGTAGTAAAGTCTAATGAGGAAACTGCCACTTACCATCACACATCCTTCAGACTGAATGTTTCTTCATGTCATTCTCCAATTCCCAGTAGTAAGGTGGATTTTTGAAACCCAGAAACTGCAAGTAAAACAACTGCTGGAGGATTCAGAAATGCTATCAAAAAGAAGAAAAGGAATATTAATAGAATATAGCTTGGAATGTAATCTTCGGTGCAGGGAAATGTTACTGCACTAGAAGGCTTGTCAAAACTAGGAAAGCCATATGGCTCTGTTTTTTGTGGCAATGAACAATATGTGCAATTTCTACTGACCTTCCAAAACTCCATGAAACATCCCGCTGAGAAGTTAAGGAGATTAAACAGTTGATAGAGAAAGGTGATCGGTAAGAAAGTTTGGCTGTCAGCAAATGAAACACCTTATGAAATTACACTGCCCAAAATGTTTGTGTGGATGCAAATGGTGAGACCATGCACAAGTACTTTAAGGAGGGTGGTGAGAGAACTTCAAGTATCTCATCAGGAGAGGTGTTTATCCTTTATCCTGAATTGAAGAAGATTTGGTGTTGTTTGTTGGATCTAATTGGCTTTTGTGATGGAGTTGAAGCAGTGTGGGATATGTAGTCAGAGAGATGTAAAATGGAGTCAGACAGGTTCTGTGTGAAGATGATTTGAGAGGCATTGGAATGTGTTTTTCTAAGTGGTGTGAGAGTGTTTTTCTGAAGACTGGTACAGCATGATTCATGATAAGCTAAAGATCAGACAAAGAGGCCCGTGAAAAGACTCAACATTCTGAGCTAATTGGAGAAGAGATAACACACCTGGATCTTCATGGGAATTGAGAGTGGAGGAAGGTGTTACATCCCCTTGAGGCTAATTGGTTAACAGCCATGAAGTGTCAAGAAGAAGGGAGGAGTTAGAGAATGTAGAAAAGATGGAAGGAGAAATGTGTGTTAGAACTTAGCTACGAGCTAACTGATTTCTGAAGGATCTGAGAGATGATGATTCTTTCTGGAATGCGTTATGTAGTTGGATGGTAACGTATGTAATTGTCAGAAGGAGGTGGGGTTAGCCCACCTTAGCCCAGCTTAGTAGTGTTTCTTATTTTAATGGTGATTAGTTATTTTATTTAACTGTAATAATCTTTGAATATGTTCTTTATGCTAAAGCTTGAGCAATATAAACTGATTCTATGAAACTCTATTTTTCTAATAAAAAATAATTATAAAAATTCTTACAAAGGACTGGTCTCTTGAACAGCAGGGTCTGGCTAAATCCAGGAGAATGGAGAGGGCCACAAACTAGCTATCATTAAGAGTCCTACCTAACTGAGCTGTTGTGAATTCTAAAGAATTACAAAGCCCATGTTTCAGTATTTGCAGAGTGCTGCATGAAGTAAAGTATTTGTTTAAGGTCAGACTTGTTCAAGGTACTTACGTTACGCACTGCAGAGGTCTTAGGACTTGCCTCAGCGCAAAGGTGGTAGGTAAGTGGCCTGTGGAACTCTCTGACCGAGTGCTAAGCGCTCCTTAGGGAGGCTTGTGCACCACAGCTTATCTCCTTGATTTGAAGAGCAGACATTAGAAGACTGTAACCTCTCAGTGGCTCTCCCTCCCTGCAGGGAGCAGGGACCTATTTTAATGGTCCGCCCTCGAAGGCTACTGGATCCATCACGTTTCCAGGATTCCATGAGAGGGATTCCAGCTGATCTGACTGGCGCTCCTGTCAAGGCTCTGGTTGATGGCTGGCTTGCTGCCGCCACCAGGGCTGTAGACGCGATCGCTCCTAAACGCCCTCTCCGGCGCAGAGTTCGGCCAGCGTCCTGGTTCAACCAGGAGCTGCGAGCTATGAAGCAAAATAGGAGAAGGCTAGAGTGCAATTGGAGACAGGACCTGACGGATTATAATAAGAAAGCTGTCAGGATCGTGACTAACCACTACCTTGCTAAGGTGAGGGCTGCTAGACGATCACACTTCGCTAACTGGATAAGCGAAGCTTCAAATCAGCAGGCGGAACTCTTCCGTATAGTTCGCGATCTATCCGGAATTGGTCTAGGCGATGGGCCTCCTACTAATATCTCACCTGACCAATTTGCAGCATTTTTACAATCTAAAGTGGAGGTCATCCGCCAGGAGCTCTCTCCTTTTATGAATGCAGTGGATCGAGCAGAGATGTCCAGCGCTCCGCCTTGCCCGGTGAGATTTGAATTCTTTCAGCCTGTGATGCCGGATATGATGGACAAAGTACTTGATCGCTCTCGGGCCACCACTTCCTCTCTTGACCCTTGCCCAGCCTGGCTAATCAAAGCAGCCAGGCCTATAACAATTGAATGGGCCACAGCAATAATTACTGGGTCTCTCCAGGAGGGCAAGGTCCCCCTTGCCCTCAAGGAGACGCTCATTAGGCCCATTAGGAAGAAACTTAGTTTGGCGGCGGACGATATTGGCAATTATAGGCCCGTCGCCAATGTTTCCTTCATTAGTAAAGTGGTAGAGAGGGTGGTGGCTGCCCAGCTTCAGGCTCTTTTGGATGAAACCAATGCCCTGGATCCATTCCAGTTGGGCTTCAGGCCGCGCCATGGCACAGAAACGGCATTGGTCGCACTGATGGATGACCTGTTGAGGGAGGCTGACGGGGGCAAAATGTCCTTGTTGGTCCTTCTTGATATCTCAGCTGCCTTCGATACCGTCAACCACGGTATCCTCCTGGGGAGGCTCTCCAAGTTGGGAATTGGTGGACTGGCGCTTGCCTGGCTCCATTCCTTCTTGGAGGACTGTCCTCAGAGAGTACAGATTGGGGAGAGTGTTTCGGCCCCGTGGAGTCTCAATTATGGGGTTCCGCAGGGCTCGATCATCTCCCCAATGCTGTTTAACATCTATATGAGGCCGCTGGGTGGGGTCATCAGGGGGTGTGGGGCCTCGTGTCATCAGTATGCTGATGACACTCAGCTCTACATCTCCTTTTCATCTACCTCAGTGGATGCCGTTCTGTCCCTTCAGCGCTGTCTGGAGACTGTACTGCAATGGATGCAGGTGAATGGGTTGAGGCTGAACCCAGACAAGACGGAGGTCCTGAGGGTGGGCGGCCCATCCATTGGTGGTTTGGGAAACTCCCTCTCTTTTTGGGGGGTGACTCTCACCGCGAAGAGTGAGGTTCGCAGCTTGGGGATCCATCTGGATCCGGCGCTCACCATGGAGACCCAGGTGGTGTCAGTGGTCCGCTCCGCCTACTTCCATCTGTGGCGGATTGCCCTGCTGCGTCCCTATCTTGATGGTGGGGCGCTCACCACTCTGGTCCATGCGCTTGTAATCTCGAGATTAGACTACTGCAATGCACTCTACGTGGGGCTACCTTTGAGATTGATGCGGAAGCTTCAAATGGTGCAGAATGCGGCGACCAGACTTCTTAGTGGGATGAGAAAACATCAGCATATCTCTCCCACACTGGCTGCTTTGCATTGGCTGCCCGTTCGTTTCCGCATTGATTTCAAAGTTTTAATGATGACATATAAAGCCCTAAACGGTTTAGGACCTCGATATTTGGCGGAACGCCTTCTCCCACCTAGTTCTACTCGTATCACTCGTCATAGCCAGGAAAGACGGTTGAGGGGCCTTACACCGAGGGAGGCCTGGAAAGAAAGAACAAGAAACTGGGCCTTCTCGGCAGTGGCCCCTCGACTATGGAATACTGTAGTCTTCCATCTGTGATTCGCCTGGCTCCCTCGCTGGGTGTTTTCAAGAGCCAACTTAAGACCTGGCTCTTTAGGCAGGCCTTCCCCCCTGTCACTACTTGAGCTTTACTTTTCTATTTTAATTTTCTGTCTTTACTTTTTCATTTTGATTGTTTTTCCATCTTGAGCTACATTATTATTATGTTTAAATTGTGGTGTAAAGTGTGTGTGAATTGTTTTTAAGCTACCTTGTTGTAAGCCGCCCAGAGTAGACGCTGTCTAGATGGGCGGGATATAAGTTTAATAAATAAATAAATAAATAAATAAATAAATAAATAAAGATTGTTGTAAGTCCATCTTCCCTATCTACACCAGTGTTTACCACTTCAGTAGGTAATTAGCAGGTCTCTATAATGCCACAAGCTGTCCTGTCAAAAATAGAAAGTGATGCACAGGACATCATGATTGCCACTGAAGGTATACAGTATCTTTCTTGAAAGACAATAATATTTGCAAAGGACCTTACTCTCAAGTGTTCAGGATAGCATGGTTTATCACTCCCAAGTCCAAGTTCTTCCAAACCCTGTTAAATATTTGGTCATGCTGGCTGGAATTTTACTGTTTACTTATGATTTCTGTAAGTTCTTCTGGTTAATTGCAGGTAACTGATAGGTGCTGGGACACATTGTAGCTGTGCAATCAGGTCCATGACCAGTCATGTGACATAATGTCACCTGGCACCTTGTCACTTAGTTGCAATTAGCTGCTGCAGGTTATGCAAACCTTACAGAAACACCAGTAGGGTTCTGACTGTTATTTTGCAGAAGAGTACATTGCCTGATCCTGCAAAATTATTCCTTGGAGAGCTCCATTTTTACTAAACATCTGGCATATTTTTGGCAGGCAAAATATAAAGAACAAAGATAATATGCTGATATGGGAAGGAGGTCTTAATATGTAGGTGAAAAAGTGACATAAATATCTAGGAACATTTGCACTTCTGTAGACCTCGCATGCTGGTGCCAACTTGGAAGGGTTAGGAAACCTAGGAAGCAACATTACACTGAGTCAGACCTTTGGTCTATCTATCTCAGTACGTATTGCCAACTGTAGTTGGCAGAGGCTTTCCAGGATGCAGTCAAAATTCTTTACTAGCTCTTACTTGGAAATCCCTATTACTTCTCAGTGGTCTTCCATCCAAATACTAATCAGGTCTCAACCTGCTTAGCTTCCAAAATCAGCCAAGACTGGATGTGTTGAGGGTGGTATTGTCATTTAAGGACAGCACTGCATCAGTAACAGGAAGAAAAACTCTGCATTTTCTTATACTAGTCAAAGATTTGTTTATTTTGAGTTGGATCCAGAGTTAGTAAGCCATGCTTTACTCCCACTTAAATAAACGGGTTTGACATTTGTTATGACTAACTTTTGTCCTATTAATTTCAGTGGGAATAAAGTATGACTTAGTTTGAATTCAAGCCATTCAATTTATCTCATCATGTATATGTCAGCTTTCTGGGCTAAACCTCCCAAGCTGGCTCACATCACACCAAAAGAAACAATCCTCTAATAATTTTCTTGTGAAATAACATGACAAATCTCTGAAACATCACAACTTGATGACGACAACAGTTTGAAACAGTAGCAGATTAAGTTCGAATTGAATAAAGCTTGTTCACAGTGTTGTGTTTTCAGCCATTAAATGGTGGATATTATTAATATGTACGTCATTTATGTATTTGTTCCCATACACAGCACTCTTCAGATAACAGGCTTGACATGTCCCTACCACAAAAGGGGGTTACAGCCTAAGTTCTTCAAGAGACATCTCTGACTGTGTGTCATTCACTGAGCAAGAAGTTAATTGGCTGGAATGGCATAGGCTGTGCAGAGGTCTTTGCAACCCTTTCCGTCATGGTCACTTCCCACTGAGGGTTCTGTTTGTCCATCTTGGCTAATTATATTGAGCTAGAGGTGATAGAATGCATGG
Organism: Intellagama lesueurii; assembly: GCA_037013535.1. NCBI lineage: Eukaryota > Metazoa > Chordata > Lepidosauria > Squamata > Agamidae > Intellagama > Intellagama lesueurii. The sequence goes on along the minus strand of JBAJHW010000003.1, from coordinate 46,395,795 downwards.
GTCCAGAAAGTCATTAATGCTTCCTTTTGAAAGGTAACTGTTCCTTGAAATATGCAGTCATGTGGTTATTACTTTAAAAACCTACTTTGGATGCAGAAGATTTCAATAGTTGCAAGTCTCTCATTCCTGGGCATGGTACTCAAGAAGGAGGTAGCAATCCAGCTTCAGGCACACTTAGCTTAATCCTTGATACATTTCAATGCAGGTTCAAGATTGAATTTGGCATTAGAATAGACTTGGTTACCCTGATGGATGCCTTCGCTCTGGAGAATGACAGGACAGGGTAGCCCCTTAGCCTGTAACAGTTTTTGACATTAACTTTAACATATTCCTGGTCTGTTGGGAAGCTGGGTGTGAAGAGCACTGTGGTGTAGTATTTCTATTGCTACTTACAGGTTTAGTATTGGAAAACAGCATTGGCAGGCTTCATGCTGGGGAGTTGTCTGTTTAAGGCTTCCTCTTTGGTAAAAAGGAGTGGAATTGTGGTCCTGAGCCAGAAGTATAAGTGGTATCCATCCAAGTCCAGCCATCATTAGAGAAAGGTGCTATCTAGAAGCTATGCATAGCGCTGTGCTGCCTTCCTCCCTGTCAGCTTTGTGGATCAGCCAGCACAGGTCATCTGTGATTTGTGCCTTTGTCCTTCCTCATGCAGCTAACTCTTCCCCATTTGTTCCTGAGTCCCAGCTGCTTTCTGGGGTCCATAGCATGAGACTTCTTTGCTTAGCAGAAAATTATATAGGCAGACATGTTAAACACTGGATTGGGAAAACAAGAAAAGGTGGGAGACACTGAGGATTATGCACTTAGGGGCAGCATTATGTTCAGTATGAATGTGATGAAGAGCTAAAGGAATAAATGCTAAGGAAACCTGAGCCAACTTTACAAAAATGCAATTAACAGTATCTCTGAATCACACAAGCATTAATTTAGTTTATGGATAGGTAATGTCACATTATAACAAGCTTCTATAGCTCTAAACACAGAAAGCAGTCCTACCACACTAGATAAAATGCTAACTAGCAGAGCTCATTAGTCAGAATCCCCAAGTCAGCATGGCCAGTAAGGCAATTTTTTCCAGTTTTGCCCACCATTCACAACAGTTACAACATGCAACTGCAGAGGCTTTATAAGGTTCATTAGAAAATGGGTGGGCAACATGCACATGCAGACCCCAGAGGTATTTTTCCACACACAGCCCAGGCCACTGCAGAGTTCCCTGGGAGTACAAATGGGAAGGTGTGGTTGCATTTGTCTCCAGCTTGTGAATATGTAGATAATGTGGATAAGAAACACGCTGGTCTTTGGGAAAACAGAAAGCTGGTCGAAGTAGGCATCTTGTTTCATTCTGCAGAACATTCTTACAGCTGAGCTTTAGGAGCCTCAGAACAACATGGTTACTCAATGCTTCTGCACAAGGAGTTTCTGCTTATAGTGCAGCATGAAGACGCATCTACCTGAAGAGGCTGTCCTGAATCTGGAGTCACAATACATTTGGGATGTTACATTGTTACATCTCTGTCTTGAAGACAAAGTTGGGTAGGAATGGCTAAAGTATTAAACTACTTTGGAGCTGCAGGTAGTAAAAGTGCTAATTCCATTGGGCATGATACTCCACAGAGTATATGAGGGATACTCTCAGAATGCTTGATACTGGTGTGAAACCAATGTTTTGTCAGCATATAATCTTTCTGAAATATGTCAAACACACACTGGTTACCGAGTTCATAGTTTATGATGATGGCTACCTATTCCTTATGTGCATGAAGAGCAAATCAAAGTGATAATAAGAGCCAAATTGAAACAATAGTCCCTAGGACTAGTTATGAGGGTTGTGACTAGTTTTAATTCATGTTTACCTGCCTTGTGTGATAACTGAGCATCAACAGAGAAAGTTATAAACTTTCCTGTAACAAATAAACATAAATAAATAAACATGAATATCTCCCCTACACTTCTACCCAACCAGCAACTAGTCAAAGGCTTCTGTAGAGTTACCAGGTCTTATTTAAAAATCTTATAATATTTAGAAATTATCCTTGGAAGTCAGAGATAAATAACAGAAATAGTTGAAATTTTATTTCCTTCTCCATTCCTTCAAAATGTTGTTCTGTTTCTCTAATTGAAACTGCATGTTTAAGTTCTTTTAAACCGTGAAAGTGAAAACAACACATTATTTATATCTTCCTTATTTCTTATTCTACATTGTTGAACTGGCAGATTTTGCGTAACTGGTACCTGTAAAATGTTACAGACTAATCCATATTTCCTGGAAGGAAGTCAGAAAAGACAGGCTAAGCAGAAAGCTTCCTTAAACTGCATTCAGAGCAGATGATAAGGCTTAGCGCCTAGGCTTATGAACGACATCCTTCAAGTACTGTGTTTCCCCAAAAATAAGACAGGGTCTTATATTAATTTTTGCTCCCAAACGCATTAGGGCTTATTTTCAGGGGATTTTTTTTTCATATAGAACAATCTACATTTATTCAAATACAGTCATGTTAACTTCTTCTAGTTGCTGCACAATGGTGGAGGGCGGGGTTTCACTTAACTGGGGCTTATTTTGGGGGTAGGGCTTATATTACAAGCATCCTGAAAAATCATACTAGGGCTTATTTTCAGGTTAGGTCTTATTTTCGGGGAAACAGGGTATATAATTATAATATATTGCAATCACTAAATTATACAGGATCAACTCTCATGAGATAGTTTGTACACAAGTATGGATAGTTGTGTTGCCTGTCAAGTGTGAAGGCAGATGCATTAATGTTTCACTAGATGTCACTTTAAAATGCATGCAAACATGGGCCTAGCTTACTTTCATGCAAAATATTAAGAACTAAGGTGTTTGAGTGTCTGTGCTGGCCTACAGGCATATTTCCAATGGTATTGACACTTAAACCTGCTTGTACTGAGAATTACTCTTCTTGTCTTGTTCCTTGATGAATCTGCATCTTCTGCATGCCAGTGAAGCTGTACTACCTGCTCTTCCCAAAATAATTAATCTGCAGAGCACAAGAAAACAGGAAACACCACAAGATGGAAAATATACACTGTTCTGTTTGCATATCCTTCAGGTTGTGGTGATGTGGAAACTGTAGTGTACAAATTTGCCTGAGGCAGTAGTGTCTGACTGTAAGGGACATCTCAGTAATCCAGAGAAGACCCCCACACCATGTGTTCAATAAAAGTGGGATGGAGTGCAGAAGGAACAGAGCTTTAATTTGGTGTGCATTAATGTTTGCTGTAAAAACCACATTTGGCATTTTCATCTATTATTTTCATTGTGTTTTTGCAGATTACTTAAAATGCATACCTACAGGTTAAAAATCACCATCATATTTTACTTTTCTGAATTGCTTCCCTAATGTGGCCTCAGGATTATTAAAAACTAAATCCAGGGGAGGGAAAATGGTGTTCAATTAGGTGAGAAGAAAACTGAAGGGAATAAAAGGAGCCAGAGCCAGCAAATTGCTTGAGATAACAATCTTTTCCCTCTGTAACTAAGAGGATTAGCTGAACTTTCCATGTGGCACCAAAACAGACAATAAGCAACAGTGACTTCCCCTCCTGCTGGCACTTGTACACGCAGAAGTCTCATTTTCTTAATGATACCACTTGCTGACTCTAAGGCAAACTTGGGAATAAACATGATTGGTTATCCTTCTTTCCATCTTTCCTTCCTTCCTTCTTTCCTTCCTGGCTTGTGGATTCATAAAGAAAAAAATTAACCATTAGACAAAATAACTGTAAACAAAGCATAAGAAATTGTGGTGGTTTTTTCTCCCCCTTTTCCAAGAATCTTCCCCTTTTGATGCTGAAAACATTGGTGAGAGGACTGTTATGGTGGAAATATCCACTATTTCACTAATCTGCTTAGATCGTGCTCTTATGGCTGGCCTTTAAGTGGATGGAATTCAGTGCACAGGAGAAAGATTCAGTGCGCAAAGAAGGGAACTTCAAAATCAGGTTCTATCTGAAAGTCCATTAGCAGTCCTTGTGGATGTACTTCCATACACATTTTTTTTGTCTTGGGTGCCTCTGAGTCAAACATTTATTGCTCAGGTTGGACTTAAACAGAATTTTAAAACCTGGTTATCAAAACACTGTTTCAGCCAGTAAGGAAAAACCCAGTAGTGGCTGGGAAGCCTAATCTAGTTGATTTAGAAAAAGAAAAGAAATAGAAGACACAGAAAGAAAGAAAGAATGTTCCCTTGTAATGATATGACCTTTTCTGCAAATCAATTCCATCTTTTTATTATATAAAAATTAAAATAAATAAATAAAATTTAAAATGAAATATAAATTCCAGCTTTTGACACAGATTGATGGAATTTGGTGGATTGATTCAGGAAAGCAATCAATTTGTGTGGGTTTGTGCGTGCATGTGCGTGCAAGCACACATCCATGTATACACACATGTACACTTTCTGGAACCAATCCACCAAAGTAGAGCATGCTGTTTCCAATTCTAGCCAGGAAGATGGCAAATGTAGAGCAATGACAATGGCTTGTTTGTCTAACAATTTGGTCAACAGAGGTATTCTTTTTTTTCTGAATTAAGAGGATCAGGTGTTCTCCTATGTGAATTTGTGATAGAGGACAAGACTGCCAGCAGGTACTGGTCATGATGGCTGTACAGTATCTCTAGTACGAAAGACAGTATGCCTGGGGATACCACCAGTATGGGTGAGGGGAGACTATCGCATTCATGTTCTGTTGGGGCTCATCCCATAGGCAACTAGTTGGCCACTGTGGGATCAGAATTCTGGATGGGATAGACCTTTGGTTTGAGCCAGCAGGGATCCTTTCAATTTCATCTCTGTTAAAAGCCATCTGCACTAGTATTACTCATCATAATTTATGAGAATGAATTTAATAAATGGATGAAGCACTTCATTAAGACCTATGCAGTGCTGGAGTTATGAACAAGCTACTTAAGGCCTCCAAATACAGATATGCATATATCCATTGAAAAAGTGTATCAGCAAGCTGGAATGTGTGCAGAAGAAGGCAATCAAGATGGTAAGAGTCTAGAAAACAAGCCCTCTGGGTACATTTTGTCTTGTGAAGACTGAGAACTACTACAATAGCCATCTTCCAATATTTAAAGGGCTGTCACAGGGCAAAAGAAGGAACCTTGTTTTCTGTTGCCTCCAGAGGGACCCAAACCAGTGGATTCAAATGACAAGCAAGGAGATTCCATCTAAACATGGAATGGAACTTCCTGACAAAGAGCTGTTTGCCAATGGAATGAATTACCTCCGAAGGTCATGAACTCTTCTTCATCCGAGGCTAGTGGGCCATCTGTCAGTGATGCTTGAACTGTGGGTGTCGTGCTTCTGTGGGATTTGAGACTGATGACTCTCGAGGCCCTTTCGAGATGTAGAATTCTATGATTCTGTATATGTTAGAATAAAGTACTTATTCTGGTAATGCTATGTGTCTCTTAAACTGGATACGACTTATGATCTCAACACATCTTAATTTGCCCCAGACATATGTCCATTTATTTGGTCTTGACCGATTGCTAGTCAAATGAAATGGGTCACCCTGAGAGGAGATTCAGTGTTTGATGAAAGAATATTTTCCCCCAGGTTATTCTCCTCAGCTGCTAATAGTTTTATAAATAATTTCTATGTCTCCTGTACTCTTTTGCTAGCTCCCTCCACTGGAAAGTGTTGTCTACATATTGCCTTAGTCCTGCCTTAATCTTCTTCACAGAGATGTTTATGTGTAAATGTTATAGGACTGATAGATTAGGAGGAAGATTAGGAGTAGAACTCTAAAGCCTGTCTGGTCCTCACAGAAAAGCATAAGGAACTGCAAGATTTTCTTCCTCAACACTGAGGATGGAGAGGAATCCCTTCAGCTTTCAATACAGTTTTCACTATAGTAAGAATTGCCCCCCTTTTGTGTAGAGTTGTTCATTTTTGCACAAAATTGTGTGCATTATAAAATTTGCCCAAATGTAGTTTGACTGCTCTTCTATTAAGAAAGATGTAAACAATCCATTCACCATTTCAAATTCTTAAATATCAGCCTGTCCCCTTCTCTCTCTCTCTCTCTCTCTCTCTCTCTCTCTCTCTCTCTGTGTGTGTGTGTGTGTGTGTATGTACAGAGATATTTGTGCAAATTACAGTGACCTAGGGTGGAGGGAAAAGCTGTGTATCTCTCTGACCACTGGAGGTAGGAAATCTAGTAAAGGCTTTGAAATTCGTTATTGGGAAGTCTTGTCATGTTGAAGCTGCCTAAACATTTGGGAACAAGGCATTCTTTACTGCCTTCATTAGGAGTGGGCCTTCAATTTATCTCACAATCCCCTCTTCCTGTCTCTTGGAAAATATTTCTTCTCTTATTCAGGTTGCTTTCTGCTTAACTCTAGTTTCTATGCTGTTCCCACACTGCTTTATCACTGCTGCCTCAGTTTCTTACATACACTGTTGATAGAAAGCATGCATCAACATTACACAATAATGATACAATACCATAAATCTACTAAAAGATAAGCAAGATTGCAACCTAAATTATGTAAACCGTCAAATAAATGCACCAGGATTTCCTTTAAAATGCAGTCCCCCTGGAGAATTTGCTTGGCTTTCTTTGACACAGAATGTATTATTTATTTTTCTTTTGTGTAATGTGTACACTATCTGGAATATAGTCTTTTGCAGTGCTGCCTTACAAATCTTACTCAGAAGCAAATTCTGTTCCATCTGTAGGGGTGGCTCTGTAGTAAGAATGTTTAGGATTGCAACTTTCATGTCTGTGTGGCTTTCCTTGATATGACAACAGTGAGTGTAGTTGGGAAGAAGGGAGCAAAGTGTCTATAGATGAATTGTCCTTCCAAAGGTCTGCAAAGGAAAGGATATGACAAAAGTAAGCATTATGAAACAAAAGGGATAAGGTGGTCTTGTAACTCAAAAGCAGGCCATGTCCATCTCTGTGAAGAGTAATGGCTTTTGTGCTCATCGTCTTCTAAAGAGACATGAAATGGGACTGGTAGGGTACATAGCAGGCTTTGAACAATACTCAGCCCCACTCCAGGAGTTGAGGCTAAAGGGTGAAGGATACCGTATCCAATTGAAATTGCAGAGGAATTTGAGATAGGAAGAATGTAATTACCCAACTGAAATCTAAACTGTGAAATTAAAAAGAAATATTCAAGGATGAAAGGGCAAAGAGAATCCTTAATCTCCACCCAAGCTAGGCTGTGTGCCAGAAAAGCAAAGAACCTGAACTGGAATAAAAGTGGAGAAAGAGAATGAAGGCAATGGTTTGAAAGGCACCCCAACCTCAGCGGTGTATTTGGTTTACAATCCATTTCAATCTTAGAAAAGCGATTATTGTGTACTTTGTCAGTTCTTAAATAATTTAAGTTAAAGATGCTGATAAGACCAATGCACTTATAGAATCTCAAAGTACTAGAGCCTTTATAAGCAGAGTGTCTGTATTGTTTTGATTAATGTCTGGAAAGTAATAACCTCTTTGCTGGCTAATTTAGGGCAGGTTTAAACTTTCAAGTAAATTGTAGTGTTCAGATTCCTTTCGTGTATACAAGGAAAATCAAAGAAATCTATTAATTTCACAATGCCTGCCTGCCTCTCTTATCGTTACTCTTATCACAATATACAGCTGGACTGTATGAGCAAAGATTTTGAAATAAGTTGCAAAAGTACTTTCGTTGTTGTAGCAGCCAATGGAATATTCAGGAAATATTTGAATTATAAATAGACAACTTCTTTTCAATGCCTCTTTATGGTGATTTTAAGCTGATTGAAATCAGTTTTTACTAGAGGGAAGTACAGAAAGATGCACATACTATCTTCTAAATACAGTAATGGTATTCATACCACCTCACATTGGTGCTTCTGGAATGGAAAGATCAGGTGCTGTCATTGCCCAGAGGACAACCAAATGTGTTGATATTCTTCAGTTTCCCCCCTCCACACACACTATTGCAGAATGCTAATTATATCCTATTAGCATGACAAGAACAGAACCAGAACTGTAAGATTTCATGACAATTGAAGGAGCTTCCAAGTTGGGAGATCAAATATGAAGCCTGTAGAAAGAGTGATAACAGAGAAAGAAAATAAATGATATTAAGAAAGGAGGACGTTTGAAGTGAATTTGAACTGAAATTCCAGTGAAAAGTTTTCTCCACACACTAAACAGTGTTGGCCTTGATTTATCCTGTCAGTAGATTCACATAGTTGGCTTTGTTGACTGCCTCTTAATTACACTGTGATAGTTAAACATTTGTGGTAGCAATTTAAAATAGGGAATAGGAACCCATGGATGTGGGTGTGTAATGTGCATCCATATTTTCAGGACCAGCCAAATACTTTTGGTGAAAAAAAAAAGTCATGACTCTGTGTGGATTGTTTTGTACTGGCTGCTTCACTGCATTTTAACAACATATCCAGCTCTTACACACTCACTGTTGTCTCCTTTATCTACACAACAGTTCACATATCAGCACTGGCCATGTACAGTAGAGTAACTAGAGGTTCATGCAGATGGAACATTTGTTCGTCATGTACCCATCTGAGAACCATTCCAAGTATACTTTTTTCTTGCTGTCCAGGCTTAAATCAGTACCAATATTGACTAAATGTGACAAAAACCCAGCCCTCTCTGTGTGTGTGTTTTTAAAAAAATCCTGTAGTCATTTTTGTTTGTTTGTTTGTTTTACTTTGAACTGGGGCAAAGTTTTATTTATTTATTTATTTATTTAAATTTTGCACCACCCATTTAGTGGCCAGGCCACTAATCTAGGTGGCTTGCAATATTGCAACATAGACATAAAATAAACATTGAAAAATAATCAAATTAAAACAACAAATAAAAAGAGAACCAAGACTTATAATAACTATATATAAAAATGACACAAAATATGGTGGCAAGCAGAGATAACTATTTAAAAAATAAGGGGATATCAATAATCAGAAAAACCAGAATTAAACAAAAATTAATCCAAGGTAAGGCTGTAGAAGGTCTGTGTAAACAGCCACATCTTCATTTGTTTTCTGAAGCCAAGGAGGGAAGGGGTCTGTTGCACCCTCTGCTGAGAGAGATTTCCACAACCAGGCAGCCACCGCAGAGAAGACCAGGTTCCAGGTTGTTGATTTCCAGGTCTCTCTTGGGATGGCCACTTGTAACATCCTAGATTGTGAGATGTGGGTGGGATGGGAGGTCATTCTGAAGGAGGGGCATTCAGAAAAGTAGCTAAACTGTTCAGAGCTTTGAATGTCGAGTCAAGCATCTTGAACTTGGCCTGGAAGCATACCAGCAGCCAGTTAATGTAGCGAGAACATTGTGAGTCAGAAGCACTAATCAATAACCAACAAAAACAATCCAGCACAAAATTTACTTTAAAAAACTGTTTAAAGTGTTTCCTCACTATTTTTAAAAGAGTTGTTGTGAAAGTAGATTAGCAGTGGATGAGCCTCTGTTAGAGAGTGCTCTGATTGGAAGTTTTAACTTTTACCCCTGATCTACGTATTTAGTACAAACAATCTGGCACAAAATATAATTTTGAAAGCATTCTCCACATTTCTTGAAATATTTTCAAACCTTTCCTTCAAATATGCTCATATCTGTGGGATATTAGGAGTACGTGTGGACAGATTCCCCAGTACAGTCTTCAGTCATTTGGCACCTGGTGGGATTAATTACTACAATGGGGGAGGGGGAGGGAGAAATAAGTCCTCCATCTTGATGAACCTCTGCCATTTTAGACCATGAACCTAAATGCCCTATGTTGCGTTTGATAGCTGTGGCTAGAGAACTGCTTATGTTGGAGTCCAAGAAATTCCACATTATATTTTTGTAACAACAAAAGTAGCAATAATAAACTTGCTAGGCCTTCAAAAGTTGAGTACATTCATGGCACTACATTCTTCCTGCTGAACTCACACCTTCTGCTTCCCCTTTTATGGGTTGCCAGAGAACAGTCCTCTCTTTGAAGGGCTGTGTTCTTTGTGCCTGTTATAAAGATAAAGAGCCACAAGGAGAGCTTGAAGTTGCTCATCCACTATTAGTGTAAGTTAGCATATGGATAGCAGACTTCAAAGGTGCAAAATTCACCCCTATGGTCAGTCTTCTCCAGGCAGATGAGACACATTCTAACTCAGTTTAAAATGATAACAGTAATTTCTGATTTTGCATCTGTACATATAAAGAAGCACATGTAATTTTATGCAAATTGGTGTTTTGTATTTGTATCTGTGATATGCATGTGTTTTTTATGTTTTGTTTTTGGTTATGTGTGTTAACACATAAAAACTGAAAGCATATTTAGAGATCCCCTGGGCAATAACAGCACCCTATGAGCTGATCCTTCCACTCTGGAAACACCATTGAGTTGTTCTCAACACAAATAAAAAAGTGGGCTTTAGTGATATTTGAATGGATCCAAGGGGCATGGCTTGTTCTTTCTGCATCTTTTTGCATTTTTGGAATTGCAGCTTATTTCTCCTGAGCATAACTAGAATACACAGAAAATTATATATACTTCTTTCCATGAGGTGCACTGTTGCAGCAAAACAACAAAGAACCAAGCAACGCCCTTAAGATGAACAGAAATAGTATGAGCTTTTGTGGGCACACTTACGAGGAATATCCACAAAACATCATGGTGGAATACATCCGTTAGTCTTAAAGGTGCCACATGATTCTCATATATGCTGTGTTTCTAGTGGCAAGCAATGAATGCCATCTGATGTGCTCCAATGACACTTTTCATGATAATTTTTCACAGGAAAATAAACAGATTCAAACATACAGTTCCCCTGCCATCTTAAACTTAAACAAGTTACTTGGTATTTATACTGTTTAAGTGGAAGCACATCCTCCTTTGTGGAATGGGGGTTCCTTTTGGTTAATATGGAATTGGGAGCCCAATCGATTGCCAAGGACATTATTTAAACTCATACAATCCCATTGACTTGAGTTAACCTACACATAATTGAATTCAAGTACATCTACCTTGTGTATTTATGAAAGGACTGTATAATTCCTTGCTTTTCATGACATATCAATCAAGTTTAACTTGCGGTAAGGAAGAATGGAAAAGATATTCGATGCAAGCATCCCTAGAGCTTTGCAATGTCCAAGAGTGTAGATGTACTGTGATAAGTATCTTTAGAGAAGAGACAATTTATTTCCTACAAGAGTTTTTCTCTAAATATATAATAGGTCACCATTCATGCTGTCACCTCCATACAGCATTGACTGTTCTATTATTTCACTTTCCTATTTCTTTTATATTCATAGGGGATTAATTTCACATTGTACTTGGGGAGGACTTGTCTTGCACGTATTGTTCCGGCTTGTATTTTTACAGGTCAGCCTTATCACATGCTGCTTTCTGAAGAGCTATTTCTGCATGATGATTATATTTAAAGATGCATTTTAAACTTCTTTGGAAGGATGCTTGTAAGACATTTAGTCCGTGTAGTACAGTGGCAGCTTTGGATCCTGGAGGCTGAGGATCAAATCTTTTTGTAGCTGCAAGGATCCACACATGGGTTTGGGGAAAGTTTTGCTAGCCTATTTCCTCGCATGGTTTTTATGAGGCTAATATGTTACTCAGACCTCCTTAGTAGAGGGGCAAAACATGAAATTGTAAATAATAAATGGAGTGCTTTTGTTCAAAGTGCCAGCCAGAAAACCTAAGACACTCCATTCCGCTCCTTTTCTGTTTTCAGCCAACAGATGGCAAGTGTGCTGTGGTCATTAAGTATGTGCAGCCCTCCTCAAACTGCTTTTAAATTTTCTCCTTTTAAAAAAAAATTCTTCTGCAAAATATCTACTCACACACGTCCTTGTGAATGTCTTCCTCTTACCTGTGGAAGGCACTGTTTTGGCTACATAAGAATGAGCACTAAGAGATGAATCTACTACTGTATTTGTGTTTATTATTTGTCCTCTCTGTTGTAACACAGGGATCTATGGAATGGAGTGTGCAACACTGCGCTTGTCTTAAAACGTCGCAAAGTTATTTATATCATCATCTTCATACAGTGTCAGAAGCATGATTTCTCACAGTGCCACATACTATAAGTAAGTAGAAGAGACATGCAATGGTTATAGAAGGAAGGAAGAAGCATAGGTGAATGCTGTACATATACACAGATCGATGTGGTTGTGTGCTGTGAGATCACTTCCAATTTATGCAGACCCTAAGAGGTTTCTCAAGGTACATGAAATGTTCAAGAAGTGGTATACCATTGCTATCCCCAGTAAGTTTTCACGGCTAAACAAGGTTATGAACCCAAGTCTCTGATACTCTAGCCACAACACCCCACCGGCTTTCATGCTGAAGGCTGTGTGTTCTGATTTTTGCTACCCTTCAGGAATTGCATAAAAAACATCTATAACAGGCACATAGTGAATGTGGAGGTTAATGCATTAAGTAGTTTATGGGAGATATTTTGGACATTGTCACACAGAAACTCCAGCCAACATTGCCAGTCAGAGATACTGTGGGTTAAAAGTCTGAAACATCTGGAGGGCCAAAGGCTGAGAAACACTGATTTCAGACAAAGAGGATTGACAACAAAGGGAATGGGCAGGATCCAGTTACACATAGAGAAGTTCCACTGAAATCAAATTCAGTGGCACTAGTCAAAAGTCTAGATCTACACTATTAGAAATGTTAGTGCAGTATCTAACAGGAACATCAACTGGGAAAGTCCCAGATTTGAGTCTTGATCAGCCACAACCTTCTGCTTCTGATGGCCTTTTGGTTGCTGTGTGAAATATAGTCATCTGTGTTTTGAAAAGGTTTCACGTTCATTGTTCACTATTTAACTGGACTTTGTTTCAGTTGCCTTGATTGCAATATAGTATAGGCTGCTGCAAGAGCCGTTGGACTGAGCATGTGGAAAGTTATTATTCAATCCTTCCATAAGTCAGTTTCACTTACATCATGAACTAGCTAAGCAGAAATCACTATACCTCAGTCATTGTCTCTGACCTCTAGAATGGGAATGATACTAAGCTATTTTAAGTGCTATTGCTCTTAAAAGCTGTTGAGAAGCATCAGCCCATGCAACAAATGGGTGACATTAAACAGATAGATAGATCCAGGTACATCTCTGTCTTTTCTAAGTACCTGCTCATATGCAGATTGCCACTCATAGGGATTACTTCATCTTGTTAGTCAGTACAGTTATTATTTTCCTTTGTCAAACAAAAATAATATGTGAGTCACTTTGTAATGGCTGTCAGTATACACACATGCAAGGAAGCCAGTTTTAAGGGCTTCTGCAAGCTCCTTCAGGGTTCTTTCCTTCTGGATTATTCCTGAACGGATTTCTCAAAGCAAATAAACGTTTTCCACTTTTTATGTAATTCTGACCTTCTAAGCTAGTTACAATAGGACCCCCTTATCCACTGGATCAGTATCCACTGATTCACTTATACATGGTCTCAAAATATTAAATATTGGAACCAATACCCAGCAGATATGGGGGTCCTATGGTACTCTTGTTTTGCAACTATAATCGTTGAGGAAGCTGGGCTTGTTTAGAGACAACATTAGGAAGAAGTTCCTGACAGTCAGCTGAATGGGCTATCTCAGAAGCTAGTGGTCTCTTCTTCACTGGAGAATTTTAAGGAGAGGTTGGAATACCCTGCATTAGGGATGCTTTAGCAGTGGATTTCCTGCTTCATCAGAGGATAGGCCTGATTTACCTTTGTGGTCTCTTCTTGTTCTAATTCTATGATTGTAATCACAGCACTAGCTTACTGCATTCTGCCATCATAAATATCAGCACCACATATTATGTACCAAATAGCTTTAGATACAATTGCAATAATTATTGAAATAGCATATACAAAAGACGCTCTGTATACTTCAGATATAGGTGCTTCATGTATGTGAAGGGATTATTTGTTTGAACTCTCAGTCAGCACTAGCTTGTGCATTCTATGAGCATAAATGCCAAGGATTTGTACAGTCATGAGGATTACTGAAATGTGTGCAAAGAATGCCCTTAGATCCTTTGTTGAATCTCTCCTTTATAGTTACCTAAGCTATTGGCCATCACTGTATTTTGTAGTGGCATATGACACAAATTTATTAAGCACTGTGTGAAACAGTACATTGTTTTGATCTGTTCTGAATATGTGACACCACTTCTTAAAAGTATTAAACCTGCTTTTTCTCTTTCCCAAGCGGCCTCTGTGTAACAAGTGGGCTACTTAATCTTTGGGCAGGTGTAGGTTAAAGCCAAGAACAACTCTGGTCTTTTTCTACATACAGTAATATTACTAATATGATTCTCCTGGAGATGGAAACCAGTTGGGAGAAGGTTCCTTTGTTTTCCAGGCACAACTTTCAGCATTTTAAAAAAATCCTTGGATATCTCCACTTACAGTGGCAGCTGTGCACAGGAGGCAATGCAGACATGCGGTGCTTTACAATTGCCACAGTTTGACATCATCATCCACAACATTGTTCCAACAAAAACATGTTAGTAGAAACCCAGTTTCAAACCAAAGTAGTCCTGCAGGAAAAATCTGTGTTTCACAGACTGAAGGGCAGATTAAGAGTGCTAATAATGTCATCTGGGATTAATATGCCCTTTCCACATAGTTGTTGTGTGCTATGAAGTCACCCCTCCCCCGATTTATGGCAATGCTATGAATGAGTCATCTCCAAAATGTCCTGTTCTCAACAGCCCTACTCAGGTCTCACAAACTCATGCTTGTGGTTTCCTTTAGGGAGTCAGACCATCTTGTATTTGATCTTCCTCTTTTCCTGCTACCTTCAACATTTCCCAGTATTGTTGCAGGACAATTACTCCTGTAATGAGTATGGTGGGAAGGGATAATAAGGCTGAAACATAATAGCTGGCAATAACCCTGTTTTACCATTTCATGATCGCTCAGACTGAGATTGAAATTTACAACAATATTGCATCTTTGCCTAGCACTGCTATCTCCATTTCTGAGATGAGGAAGATCACCTTCACTTCAGACTTTATCTGAATAGGCAGCTCATTTTTCGAACCCATCTCTGCTTCCTCCAGAGCCAAATATGAAGGCTGGCTACAAAGCCTTCACAATAGCAGCACCATTCTAATTCCATATTGCCTCTAAGTGTCAGGGGAAAACTGCTTCTTCAGAGGGCATTTAGAGTGACTTATTTACCACCTCTTCCTCAACATTCGACGAGTAACCATGTTAATCTGTTGCAGCAGAAACAACGAGTCTTGTTGCACCTTTAAGACAAACAGGTAAAATACAACCTTTTAAGTTTAGTTGCAACCCTCAAGGTAGCTGCGAGAGAAACGGATTTTCCCCAGGAACAGCGTATGATTGCAAAGGATCCTTGTTGTAACACAACTATTTCAGCCTGGTTTGCTCTTGAATGGGCCATCAAACACCATTAGCTTTACAAAAGTCCAGTTTCTGACTGACAACTCATTCGCTGATCTCCATGGAAGAAGTGCTGATCTCCCAGTGCCTTTGAGATGGGAGGGGAGTTGGTCATGGGAACTGTAATTATAAGTACCTGCACTTTCACGTTTTCCCCTACACTACTACTGCTGCTGGCTCTCTGCTGTTAAGAGGATGCAGCGTTTTAATGTTTCTACCGGTTGTACTGCTATTTTCTTAACGGCTTTGTGGATCCATGTGGTGTGAGAGGCGAGACATTTTATTCTGCTTTGGGTTTTTTCCCCTTTTACTTGCAACTATCCTAAACCGTGATATATTAAGAACTATTTTTTGCAACCGTCAGGAGCAATATAGCGATAGTACATACGACAAAAACTCGCATAGAGCTCGCATTCCTGGGGGAAAAGAATGCGTAGGATCAGACTGGACTTGTTCAAGGCCACAATAAAGGAAGTTATAAGACCAATCGTGTTCCATTTAAAGAAAAGGGATAACAATTTAAAGGGGAGTAAAATCCTTTTGCTTCGTTTTCTGCCTAAGCGAGCACTCCGTTTCCAAGAGCGGGTCTGGGACGGAAAAAGTCAACTAGCGCAGTCTGGCCAGTGGGCGATCCTATGTAGCACGAACGGTGCGCGTGTTTCATTCCGGCAAATCACCCTCTAGCGACTCCGTTAACGGCACAGCCGGGGAACCTCCGGCCGCCGTTTTTCCTTCTCCGGGTGACGAGATCCCTATAGCAGGCGAACCACCAAGTCCCCCTCTGTAGCTGCTTGAAGAAAGCTTGATACCCCAAATGACCCCACTTCCCACCCTCCCAGCTCGCGTCTCGGCCGCAACCTCAAGGGGAGGAGAAGAAAAACGCGCTCATGCGCACCGGCCGCCAGGAAGGCAAGGGAGCCAGCCGGGGCGTTTGGCGCCTGCGCACCGAACGCTGCGAGTGGGGAGGGGGCCGCCGAGGAGCAAACGAGCAAGGGAGGGTTTATCGGGCGGCCGATTTTGATTAAAATATTCAAAATGGCGGACGGAGGAGCAGCGAGTCAAGATGAGAGTTCGGCGGCGGCGGTGGCGGCAGGTAATCATTACTGCATTTTACATATTCATATTCATACTCGCACACGCGCCCCCCCCGCCGCCCGCCTTCCTCGCTTAGCATAATTTATTAGTACTCAGGATTATTATAATTAACGGCACAGGAGGGAGCTGGGGGGTAGCCGCCGTGCGGGGGAAGAGGCGAGAGTCACGGAGACACACACACAGAGAGACACGCGCGGGCACGGGGGGCAACGGGCAGGGTCCCCCCCCCCGCCCTTGCCTTCGTCCTCCTCAGACCTCGGCTTGGGCCGCTAGGCCGAGCGCCGCCGCGACCGCGGAGCTGCTTTACATATTCATATGATCTCTAACCGAAGTCGGGAGTGGAAAGCGGGGGCCGGCGCCGCCGCAACGACTGACGGGGAGTGGGGGGGTGGGGGGGGCGGCGGACGGTGGCGGAGAGAAGGGCGGGAGGAAGGGCCCTCGTCACCCTCCCTCGCCCCAATATTCGCCTCGGGCCCCCGAGTGGAGCCGCACCCCCGGCCGCTCTGGTGTCGCATTGGATCGGGGGAGGGTCGGCCACAAGAAGAGGAGGGAGAAGTGCCTTTTTAGGGTCCCCGTAACCGCCCTGTAGCAGCCCCCCCCTCACCTCCCCAAAGTATTTCCCCAGAGGCTGAGGCCTGGGTCCTCAGAAGGGGTGTGCGGGGATGTCTGGCCTAAGGGGAGAGAGAAGGGGGCGCAGGTTGCTCTGAAGAGATTTGCTCTCACAAGGGGTGTGGATGTGGTCAAGGCGGGGGGGGGGGGAGAAACTCTCTCGGGAATTGGATGGGGCGGACGGGGATGTCCCCTTCCCGAGGGTTTGGATCCTGGGCTGTCCTGCCAAATCCTCCCCCTTTCCCTCTGTGAGATGGAGGGGAGACCTTCAAGGTTGCTTGCCAGGGTGTGCGCCGGGTAATAGTCCCGGAGGAGGAGGAGGAGGGGGGGGGCTTCTGCGGTGGAGGATGGCGAGGACGCTTAACAATGCCTTGCCCCCCCTTCCCCACAGCTGGGGGGGCAGGGTCGGAGTTCCGGGGTGACAGGCTGGGCGCAAGCGGAGAGCGGCTGTTTTCTAATTCTCTTCTCCTCACCCCCCCCCTCTCTTTCTCTCATTTGAATAATGTCTAATTCGGGGAGGTTTATATTATTGAAATGGCCGCCTGGCTTTCCCCGCCTCTCATGTTTAGTAATTCAGGCCTTTAATAACAGCCACTCAGAGCCCAATGCCGTGTTTATATTTTACATTCGCCCCATGTGCTTTTGTGGTTCAATATGATTCTTCTTTCTTGCTCTCTTGCCTTTTTACATTTTCTTGGCAAGGAACAGGGCCCTGAGATCAAGCCCAGGCTGTACAGTGGGAAGGGAGGAAAGCTAGGCCTGGGCTCCTTTGGCAGGCGCTTAGGCCTCACTCTCTGTTGCTTGATTTATTTACTAATAACGAAAATACCCCCCTCCCAGCCTCCACAGCAAAAACAAAACCCTCCTGGGGCATGAGCAGCATCAGATCTGTTCACAGCTTCTCTGCTTCTCTCTCCTATGCCTCAAATAAGGGGCTTATTTTTAATTTATAGGCAACAACAGGACTTTCTAAGGCACTCTTTCCAGATCACTGTGTGTGGGGCTCTTCTTTTCCCTTTGTCCTTATTGAGTTCTTCACTTGATGGAGAAAATAACAGTTTCTCTCAGTTTTCGAAGCTTTGAAATCTGTAGTACATTCAAAATAACACTCCGGTGTAAAATATAGAACATACACAACTGGTGACAGTTTTAAATCGCACTACAAATTCTGTGCAGTAACCAGAGATAATACCAAAAAGAGCTTTCATCTTGCTATTTAGAGCCAGAATTATATGGGCAGTGTTGTTTTATGTTTAATTGTTGATGCTAAAATGATTAGAAGTACTGAAAAGTCCAGTGAATAAGAGAAAGAGAAATTTTAAGTTTGTTATAAATGATGGAATTAGAAACACAGTATTTTTCAACACATAAAGTGTCTTAGACAACAAATGTCTAATAAATCAAAGTTCTCTCTTTTGAAATTATTTTATACCTGTATGTTTTTAATCAAGTGTTAGCACACTTGACAGATTTCTATAGTTGTTATTAGTGACCATTCCCTTCAGTCTATGCAGAAAAATTTTCTGGCAGCAGTATATTTTACAGTGTCTGTATTTAATAATAAACAATGCTAGAAATACATGGCCATGAATTGCATGTGTAGGAACAGTAATCTTTTTTTTTGTAACTTTCATCAAAATATTTGATTTTATAATAATTGGCCATATGCTCACTTTTGGCCTCAGAAATTAAAGTCAGGGTTTGTAGAAAAAAAATCCCATTCCTAGAAGTTGACTGGACACACATTTAATATGATTTCGTGTCTTAAAAGCATATTTCCTGTACCCTTTTTAAAAGATGTGGTTAAACCAATGATGTCATTGGCCAGAGGACAAGATACAGTTCATTTGATTTAATGAGTTAGAATTGAGTGTAGTGTTGAATATCATAAGGAAGCCATTTATCTGAGAATAGTTTCCTTTGTAGGTGCAATTTAAATACTGTTGAGACTATAATATATGCATATCACTTCTTGCAGAAAAAAAAGTGTCATTGTAACTGATCTAGTAATAATTTTTAAAGGATGTAATGCTATATGGAAATTTGGCTCTGTTAGGGAACTTTATGAACTCAGCAGTTGTAACTTTTCCATTTTCAAATCAAATTTGATAATTCTGGGATCTTATGGTTTTGCTTATTTTCATCATTAATGTTTAGAACATGGGATTTGTTACAATAACTTATCTGTAATTAATGGTAGATTGATTTTGTCATTTTTTCAGATGTTTCTCCAGGCAAGGAAGTTTTTATTTTTCATCCACCATTGATTCTGATATCTGGCTAAACTGAAATTCCTTTAGATTACTTGTATGTACCTTTGTGGGGGGAACAGGAACAGTCTTTGCTTCAATCCATAGTGATACATTTATTATTATGTTCTGTCTCATGGCCTCTGGGCTACATGAAATAAACTGGATGAGTATTTTCGTTATTGCAGTTTCCACTAGTCTTTAACTCAGAATGTATCAGAAGTTTCGCTGGTTCGCCTTGCTGCTGCCTAGCAACAATGCCTCTGATACAGGCAGGGCTCTTGACAGAGTTTGTGTTCTTACTATGCTATATTAGTCTGAAACATACTTTCTGTATAGTCTATGGTTGGAATCCTGCTTTTTAAAGACTTTGTATGTCTGTTCCTGTGACTGGTATTTTGGACCGAAAGCATGTGCGTGGGACAACATTCTCATAGCCTTTGGGCACTTTCAAATATTGTAAAAAGCAAAAGCAAATCATGTTGCGTATATATCGCTGCATAGCACTTAAAGCCCTCTCTGGGCGGTTTACAAGTTAATTATGCAGGCTACACATTGCCCTCCCCCCCAGCGAGCTGGGTACTCATTTTACCAACCTTGGAAGGATAGAAGGCTGAGTCAACCTTGAGCCGACTACCTGAGATTGAACCCCAGATCGTGAACACAGTTTTGGCTGCAGTGCAGCAGTTTAACCACTGCACCACAAGGCTCCTTTTATCATTAAAAATGATAAAAACATTATCATTTTTTTAAAAAAATCAATACTTTAGTAGCTTTAAGTTTGCACATTTAATTGTATAATATGTTTGGATAACAAACCTTTTCTGTGATTTCTGCATTGTGGAAAAGTGTCTCCTTTCCCTGAGTCTCCTCTAAACCCCCTACTCTGTTGTAGAGAGTTGGAGGACCATCTGAAGCAAATAATAGTATATGTGTGGTATGTTTAGGGAGGGGGGAACGGAAGTTTTGTAACACAAGTGGAGGCCACTCACATCATGTGATGTTGGATGTAGCCTATCATGTGTGAGAGAACAGCATAGCCCAGTTTCATGCTGATTTTAAAAAAATCTATGTACATTGCCATGTATAGCTTTACCTAAATCACTGTAGACACTTTCTGCGATAATATAAAATTCACCAGAGAGTATTCTAATGTGTGTAATTGAGCATGAAGTTACAGTCATTTGCAACAGTGAAACTCATGAGGAGTTAGAGGATGGGGGTGTCTGATCTACCTTTGGCTTCCATTATTTCCTATTTACTGATGAGATGGTGCTTCTTTTTGTAGAGTGAGGGGATTTTTGCCTGCTTCTGTCACTTCCATGACAGGAAATATGCAAGAAATGATGGAGTACCATCAGGCTTGCAAATTTCCAGCAATTAGGGCAGGTTGCAGATTCTTTTCATGTCAGAGGCATATAGTTCAATATTCCTACATTCCAAGTTCAGTTCTGTAGTAACAATTGTATCATATTATCTGTGCCAGGATAGCAGGAGAGATTCCACAAGTGAATGGAATTGCTCTTATTTGAGATTATAACCCTAAATTTAGGAAGCCCTTTATGCTAGATTTTTTCCATTCAGTTTTGCTATACTAAATTTTCTTTTTTTCTTTTCTTTTTTTTAAAGGAAGCAACATTAACGTTAAGTGGCCAAAATCCTGCTGTTTAGTGTAGTAAATTGCACTGTAGTAGGCGTTTTGAATTAGTGGGGATTGGGTGAGTCAAGTCAATGCCCTTAATTCAAATGGGTCTGCTGTAACTGTTACTCTCTTTGGCATACTAAGTTGCAGTTAGAGTAGGTCCATTTAAATTGGTGGAATTTACAGAGTAATTGACTCACTAAATCACCTTTGATTCAGTGGGCCTACTCAAGTGCAATGGGCTGTGCCAAGCAACAAGATTTTGCACTTCAGAGGAAAACATCTTATATTGTTTTAGCAACTTAGCTTTGTAATTATACACCCACTTACCTGGCTGTTAGCCCCACTGGACCCAATAGGCTTACCTATGATTAGATATTTTTATTTTTGAATTATGAATGACTCCATGTCCATCTATATTAGGGATGTACAAAGTGTGACCTGTGGTCTGCATGTGATCCCATGTCATTTCGGCTTTTTAAAGTTTTCTGAAGTCTTTGTTGTTATGTGTGTAAAGTTGCTTCTTATTAGGTTTTTTGAGGTATGTGAATGTTAAGGGAGTGGTTTACATGTGTTTTATTGAACACCAGATTCTTGAGTAGTATTAGTATTAGGCATCCTTCAGTCTCGAAAGACTATGGTAACGTGCTCTGTATGGAGGACTTGGAACAGCGTCTAGTGTGGCTGAGAAGGCCAATTCGAGAGTGACAATCCCTTCCACACTGAAGACAAATACAATCTGTCCCCTGTCCAGCTCCCTGATTTTGCTGCTTCCGTGACTGCCTCTTTGCCTCGGTCTGCTGGACAAGGGTCTCTTCAAAATGGGAGAGGCCATGATGCAATGCCTGCCTCCAGGCTGAACGCTCAGATGTCAGGGTTTCCCATCTGTTGAGGTCCATTCCTAAGGCCTTCAGATCCCGCTTGCAGATGTCCTTGTATCGCAGCTGTGGTCTCCCTCTGGGGCGATTTCCCTGCACTAATTCTCCATACAGGAGATCTTTTGGAATCCGACCATCAGCCATTCTCACGACATGCCCAAGCCAACGTAGACGTCGCTGTTTCAGTAATGTATACATGCTAAAGATTCCAGCTCGTTCTAGGACTACTCTATTTGGAACTTTGTCCTGCCAGGTGATACCAAAAATGCGTCGGAGGCAACGCATATGGAAGGTGTTCAGCTTCCTCTCCTGCCGTGCACAAAGGGTCCAGGACTCACTGCAGTACAGGAGTGTGCTCAGGACGCAGGCTCTATATACCTGGATCTTGGTATATGTCGTCAGCTTCTTATTGAGCCATACTCTCTTCGTGAGTCTAGAGAACATGGTAGCTGCTTTGCCAATGCGTTTATCCAGCTCGACATCTAGAGAGAGAGTGTCAGAGATCGTTGAGCCAAGGTACACAAAGTCATGAACAACCTCCAATTCTTGTGTGGAGATGGTAATAGAGGGAGGTGAGTCCACGCCCTGGCCCATGACTTGTGTTTTCTTCAGGCTGATTGTTAGTCCAAAGTCTTGGCAGGCCTTGCTAAAACAATTCATGAGTTGTTGGAGGTCTTGAGCAGAGTGGGCAACAATGGCTGCATCATCGGCGAAGAGGAAATCCCGCATGCATTTCAGCTGGACTTTGGTCTTCGCTCTCAATCTAGAGAGATTAAAGAGCTTTCCGTCTGATCTAGTCCGGAGATAGACACCTTCTGTTGCAGTTCCAAAGGCGTGCTTCAGCATGACAGCAAAAAAGATCCCAAAGAGGGTTGGTGCGAGGACACAGCCCTGTTTCACTCCGCTTCGGATGTCAAAGGGATCTGATGTTGAACCATCAAAAACTACAGTGCCTTTCATTCCCTCATGGAAGGACCTGATGATTTTAAGGAGTCGAGGTGGACATCCAATCTTGGGAAGGATTTTAAAAAGGCCGTCCCTGCTAACCAAATCAAAGGCCTTTGTGAGATCTATGAAGGCGACAAAGAGTGGCTGTTGTTGTTCCCTGCATTTCTCCTGCAACTGTCTGAGGGAGAATACCATGTCAGTGGTGGATCTATTAGCTCGAAATCCACACTGTGATTCTGGATAGACTCTGTCTGCGAGCACCTGGAGCCTCTTCAGCACAACACGGGCAAGCAGCTTCCCTACAACGCTGAGAAGAGAGATGCCACGGTAGTTATTGCAGTCGCCCCTGTCTCCTTTGTTCTTGTACAATGTGATGATGTTTGCATCCTTCATGTCCTGTGGTACTCCACCTTCCCTCCAGCAAAGACAAAAGATTTCATACAGCTCGGTAGTGATGGTCTCTTTACAGCACTTCAGCACTTCAACAGGGATGTTATCCTTTCCAGGTGCCTTGCCAGAGGCAAGGGAATCCAAGGCCGCTTTTATTTCTGCTAAGGTTGGTTCGCTGTCCAACTCTTCCAAGACAGGCAGGCACTCAATGTTATTTAATGCTTCTTCGGTTACTACATTCTCTCTGGAATACAGCTCAGAGTAGTGTTGCACCCAGCGGTCCATCTGCTGTGCTCGGTCCTGGATGATCACGCCTGTGGCAGACTTCAAGGGAGCAGTACTACTTGAGTAGTACTGGTGAGCAGTTCTGGCCTGGGTTACTAGCAATACAGTATTTAGGTTGTATTGAATGAAAGCTATAGTTTGGGTCCAATAAAGATTAAAGCTCAGTTTCAGAATAGTGGCCTAGTTCTTTAGATAGGCTATGCCGTAAAATGTGACATATGGCATGTGAATAACAGAGTTTGACATTGTTGAGCTATATGCACTGATAGGATGGGGTTCAGGGAAGACTTCACTGTATCATGGATGGATAGACTTATGCTTGTATATCTTTAAACTCTTTAATACCACTCATCTTTTTGCTTTGAATTAATTTTGACATAATTACTGTTTATTTTAAATAACTGGTTTTTAATTGCTCACAAGTGAGAGCTGTGAGCTTGTCTGGTATTGCAGCTTTTGACGCAAAGTTCTAAGGATTGTGGTTGTGACAGAAATATTATACAGTAAATTGACATATAAATATAATGTTGCTGCTTTGTTTATTTTAGTTCTTGTTCCTGGACTTCAGTTCAGTGATAAGTTAAATAAGGTGTGGCCAAAGAAACTATATGATACGATCAAAGTGGCAGCAAATTTGTGCTTTTATTGTGTAGCAAAATCGAGTTAATAATTGGTCTTTCAACTTTTCTCCATGTTTTACTACATATTGTAGCTATTGCTTTATCTGTTAATTCTTCAGTTGTTGCCTCTTTATGATAATTCCCAAACCACTGTGTACTTTTAAAAAACTACAGTGAGAAATACTAGAGTCAGCCTCTTCTGGTGGAAGTTTTTAATAAGAGCTGGAAGACAACACTGAAATCCATCAGTGCCCTCATGCTACCAATGTATTGACCATCCAGATTTACTCTTTGGTATCGGAGTGTCTTTGAATCATAACTGACCATTATAGTTTAAGAAATTTGTATTGTAATTTCTAGTTTTCAGCACTTTACAAAAAACTCACTTCAGAGAAAGGGTAACCTTTTGTGTTTCTATCTAAATAGTGTAACATTTGGAGGCAAATATCCCCAGGTAAGTTTTTCCCCCAAGCTTAGTTAAGAAACACTTTCCCAAGCTTGGTTAATAGCCACTATCAGTTGCACCCTGAGTCATACAATTCATTATGCAACTGATAATGTCAGTGGTGATTTCTTGTCTTGGGGCAGTTCACCTCCAGAAATTACACAGCTAGTACACTGTACTATGCCAGTTTAGCTAGGCAAAAGGATTCGTACAAATGTCTCAAGAAAGAAACACAATAAAATGTTTCACTATTTTAGACTAGTGTCTAAACTTGTTACATTGGAAGTGGTAACTTCAGAACAATAAAACTATGCAACTGGTAGCCATTTAGAAATTGTGATGTTTAAGAAAGGGATACACCAAATTAAATACACAACTTAATTTGACCTTCCAGGACACCTTATCTTTCTGCTGTAGTTCCTAGTGCTGAATAAGTCATATATGTCTGTAGTAGCATCAAAAGGAAAAAAAGAAAGAAAAGAAAAAGAAGTCATTGTTCTAGAATTAGATGACTCCAGAGTGTCCATAACAACTCTTATTTGCATTATATTCTGGTTTCCCTTGTTTCATTTTCAGTAGGCATGTCAGCTGGTAGTAGATGGTTGTAGTATAAAATATTAAAGTTGGAAAAAGGTTGTGTCATCATTTGGCTACAAATGGAATTTGTGCTGCGGCCAGGTGAGAGAAAGGTCGAAGACAGTGTCATTGGGAAGGGTGAAAAAAGTTCTTGTATACATTCCCCATCTCATTCCCTCTCTACGTTTTCCAGAGCTGATGTCTTCACTTGTGTCTTTTCCTGTGACATTCTCTTTGGACTGAATCCTGCCTGAAATCTTTTCTTGTTGGAGTACTTTAACGTGTGCCCTTTAAAAACTCATTTGTCCATACCTGTTGTTTGTTCAGTTCCTTTTGGTGGTTCTGTTTGTTTTAGTGCATCCTGTATTGTCACAAAATGTATTTGTGTGAACACACAGAAAAGGCCTTTCGAGGAGATGCTAGAGTGAGTTGAGATGATCAATGGGTCTTATTTTCTAATAAGTGTGCATAGGTTTGAATCCTTTCTCTGGGTATAGGAGATTAAATTTGAACTGTCGTCTCACTTGCAATAATTATCTGAAGTTTTTGGTTTATTTGTTTTGGTATCTAAACGTAACTGAAGGTTATGTTCTTTAGTTCACCTTGATTGATTTTTAGAAGCTGCTTCAACTCATTGGAAGTAGCGGTAGTATAAAAAGTGAGAGTTGGGAGGTGATCTTGTGTTGTTTGGGTAGCTTGGCTACAGTTGGACCTCACACTGAGGTTAGGAGTGGCCCCAGTGGTTTGTCTTTGTTTTTGTTTTCAGTTACAGAGGTGAAACCTAATGCGATAACACAAACTGCTTTTCCTTCAGTTAAAAACGAAGACGTAGACCCTGAAATGGGAGGTGCTTGTAAGGAATACAAGCCAAGCCTCCTTGTTGTCCAGAACCAGTTGCATGATATTCTGGTTTTATACTGCTTTTTAAAAGCCCAAAGAACAAACCCTTCTGCTTATTTGTTTCTGGTTTTGTGTTTTAAATTACAGTTTTTTGAACTTGAAATTAGCTGTAGGACATGTACCACACATCTGCTAAGTTAAACATTGTATGTTTTTTAAAGTACTCACCTACGTTTGATTAGAAAACAAGCATTGTAAGCATTCATTTGTTTATTTGTTCATTTCTTGAAAGAAAGCATCCATTCTTCTCTTGTAGTTTTCTCCAAGTATAATGAAGAATGAGATAGGTAGATGTTTTAGTATCAGTGAGGAAATATATTGGTGAAATATATTTCTAGAACTTCGGTGAAAGCACATACTGTCTAGAATCGTATTGGTGTGTGCATAAGTTGCTACTGCTAATTGCAGCTAACTGGCAAGATGCCAGGGTACATGTCCATTCTGCAGTTGATTATGTCACCAGGCACACGACTGAACCATGCATCTCATGTATCCCAGCATCTCATCAATTAGTTGTAATTAGTTGCTGCAAGTTACACAAACACAATTTGCTAGTAAACAGAAGAAAACATTCAGTCATCATTTGAAGTTTGTGCCTTTGTACCATAAGTTGTACTTTTGCATCTGTGTGTCTGAAGCAGACACAATAATACCATTTGTTTCTCCAATTTTGGAATATGCCATTTTATATTTTTTACTGCATAAGAAGTTAGAGTTCTACATGCCAATATGTTGAAATTCCTAGAATTAGAAGACATTTTTTCTCAAAGATCTTTCCTTTCATTTTTAAACGTGGCCTTGTCTTTAAAGCCTGTTAAGGCATGTTCTGAGAAGGAAATTGGAATGAGAATAACACAGTTGTTTCAACTCCAGATTTTGATGACTGTGCTTGAACAATGGATACAGAAAAGCACAAAGCTGAATTATGGAAACTTCTAATGTATTGAATGAATGTGAATCTTC
Organism: Intellagama lesueurii; assembly: GCA_037013535.1. Classification (NCBI taxonomy): domain Eukaryota; kingdom Metazoa; phylum Chordata; class Lepidosauria; order Squamata; family Agamidae; genus Intellagama; species Intellagama lesueurii. The sequence continues at coordinate 46,368,805 of JBAJHW010000003.1, read as the reverse complement.
TTTGAGGAAGGTGACAGGTATTGAGAGCAGTCTGTGGCTTTCATTGCACTCATATAAGCAAGTAAATATCATTAAACATAGAGGGCAGTACATCTGAATAAATATGAATAGGATTGCATTGTAAGTACTCATTTCAGCTCAGTTTGCCTGAAGCTGCTGCAAATACAGGTATGTCGTCTTGCTCTACATTTATTTTCCTAACAAATACTGCTATGTACATGTATCTATTATACATATGGAGCTGTCCTCCACGGAAAGGAGAGACTCATAATGTTCAGATACTCTATGTGAACAGAGCACGTGCTGGGATATTAATGTAGTTTGCAATGTTTCCCGACTTAGTTCTCCAGGTTTTTCCATTTATATCAACGGTTTCCAATTTTTTTGAGTTGTGACTCCCTTTTATAATAGCCATATAACCTGTGAGCCCCGCCACATTTGCATAAAAAGGTATTTTTAATAGGGCAAAGTCATCCCTTCTTAGAAAGTAGAGGCTTCTTTTTCCCCAAATGGCCCCCAAATACATACACATTAACTTTAATATCCTGCTCTGAAAGGTCAAGGAAGAAATTATATAAGAAGGGCTACAACACATATAAGACAACCTGCTAACCCCAAGAAAACACTTTGTGACCGCCTTGGGGCTCATGACTCCCAGATTGGGAACACTGATTTATATGGAAGGGTATACTGAAATATCTTTCTCTTGACCTGTTTTACCTGGCATATCTTTAGATGCATTTGCATGTTTTGGCACCATTCTCCAACTAAATAGGTATGCTTATTTTGTCTATATGGATAAAACAGCATAAGTGCATCTGTGCTCACTACTAGTTTTTGTCTATTGTGAGCATCTGTTTATAATAAACATGCTCAATATGCTTTTGTTTGTATGAAGATCTTAAAAAATTAATAAAAGTGACAATATTTTGTACGTCATTTTTGTCATATAAATAATGAGGCAGTGAGGTAGCTTGTACCACATTAACTGCTTAAAACTAATTTTTCTCAAGACAGGCATAATAATCTCATATTCTGGTTGCATCTGATTTAAAGGATTGATTAAAAAGAATAATAATAAAAGGTGAAGAAGAAACAGAGCATTAGCTTTTACCAAGAGCACATTGAAATCCAATATATACAAATCATTGTTTTGGGTGACATTGATTCATGTACTGCAGGACATGCCTGTGAAAGCAAGGGGGATTACTGAAGTATACTTGAAAGGTGGCAGGTACCAGGTCTGTTTACTTTCTGACTACTGCTTTCTTCTAACACTTTAAAACATGTTAGAACTATCTTCTCTCCTACCTCTGTTGAAACTTCCCATAAGGAAGAAGATGGAAAGAGGTGCTGACAAATCTGAGAAGAGGGCTATGGTCTTTGCCTGGGCTGTGATTAGATGTAGGTCTGATGCACAAGACGGTCATAGTCTCGTGTTCCATCTTATTTGATAACTGGTATTAAGTCTTTTGTAGTATGTTTTATAGTCTCTTGGCTTTATTTACAACTCTGTGGTTGTGGAGTAATATTTTATTTTGCTGTAAACTGCCCAGAATAGTGTGTTGCACTAATGGGGTGGTATATTTAACTAACTAACTAAAAGAGCTTTTCCAGAAATATGTGATATTAAGCCATTTTGTGAACTACGTAATTGGTAGCAATTGCCAGAACTACCTTTCTATGTAAGAATAATTTTTGATGGTACCATTTGTAAAATTATTCATGAGTTTTTTTCATTGCCTTCGTTTTTAAGGAATAACACTCTTTTACATTTAAAATGGTTATAAAAATCAAACTTTCATTAAAAGTAATGGTGGATGGTAATGACTGTCTCATGTAACATTTGGGAAAGGAAAGAAGCTGAAAATGGACTACGCATGCCTATATTACATCAAATTTATATTACATCACATTTGAGTTAAGTATCTGTCTGAGTTAGATTGCTTAATGAAACCTGTAAGTAGAACAATCGAGTTTGGGGATAATCCATTTCATTCTCTATGTATGACAGTATCCTTCTCAATGATGCCATGGCAGTCTGATGAGGTGGCAGTCATGTGTGACCAGAACCTCTAATCAGACTGCCATTGCAGCTTCTGCAGTTGGAGCACTGTGTACATATAAATATTGAACAAGATACTGGCCATGAAATTTGAATTCTTAGGGATAAATTTATTATTTATTTATAACTTTTGTGGGGCATTTCTCCTGGCAGCAGGACTCAAGGTATCTCACAAATCATTAAAAATACAAGAATAAAAATAACATTAAAAAAGCAATTAAAAATCATTAAACAAGGAAATGTTTAAATTATCATATAAAAATAAAATAAGAAATTTAAAAGCAAATAAAAACATTAGAAAGGATACTTTGGCTGCAAACATAGGATAATTACCTATGTTAAAATTAGATATTAAACACTAAAATCCTGTTGAAATAAAAATGATTTTAATTGTTGCCAAAAAAAGAGAGGCAAACTTAGTCTTATGAGGGAAGATATTCCATAACCTGGGAGAAAATACCAAGAAGGCCCATGCTTTGGTTATTGTCAAATGGTACCTGTAAGGGTGACGGAACTGGGGGATGAACTTGCCCTGAAGATCTCAAAACCCATGAAGGGTTATATGGGGAGGTAAAGTCCCATCAGATAGCCCACAACTAATCTATACAGGACTTTATAGATCATAACCAGTACTTTAAATGAAGCCGAGAAACAGACCAAATGCTAGTGAAGCTGCTGTAATGGGGGTCATATGATCCCTGTAACCTGCTGTGGTGAATAAATGAGAATAGTTAAGTCAACATTAGGTAGTTCCCATTTGTTTACTGGGTCTAGTCTACTGAACAGTAGCCCATTTTGTCCATTGTCCATGTCACTAAGGCAGGGGTAGAGGATCTGTTGTTGTCATTGGACTCTAGTTACCCTCAATCCAGAATTTGAAATTGGTCCTGTTGTCCAGTAACATCTGGGGGTAGGGGCATAAGTTCCTACCTCTGACCTAAGGAGAGATATGTGTGTGTAAGTTTTTGAATGATCCAGAAGTATTAACTGGACGCTAACCTAATGTGCTCCAGATTGAATATTTATGTATGAATATTGCATGTGCTGCATGTCTTTTTTTCCCCAGTGGGATTTGATGTTTCTACAAAAGTTCTGATGTGGATAGCCACATTTAAATATCTTCTTTTACATGAACTAGAGCTGGATCAAGATCAACTGTAGAAGGTTGAGGTTCAAAGAAAGGTTGTCAGATAAGGAACATCCCACCCTCTGAGGTTTCATGGCTAAACCTGAGGCCAGGGGGCAAGCGATTGTGATATAATATGGGAGCAAACAGGGGTTGGGAAATGAGCTTCTCCTTCTGGAATATTAAATACAAATATCTTCTGAAGTTGTGGAGGTTTTGAGAAAAGTATTGTGATATGGAGGGCAATATTCAAAGATGAAAAATTTAACAATTCTGTTGACTGTCCTCAAGGCCTCAGGTACACTGGAAATAGTTCTTATTATACTGGCCTCAATGTACTCCCTCCTCTCCCTTTTAAGTGACCGCTTTAACCAAACTAAATTACCTTTTGTGTATTTTTTAAAGTGAAATTATAGGATTTATACCCTTGTATTTTAATACAAAAATAGCTTCTCTAGTTTCCAGTATCAAAGAATTGACTTAAAATTTCTTAACCTATATACATTTTCACCTTAGCTGTTTAATAGGTTACACACTGTTTTTATTCCCTTTATACCATTGTCACATACTATATATGAGAACTGCATGGAAACCATTTTGGCTGCTGCGGTCTGTTATCTTGCAGGGCTGTTAAAGACTAATGGGTGATAAAAATGCTGTAGTAACTAGAAGTAGAAAATTGTTGCAGCTTAATACAAACACTATTTTTTATTTTAAGAATAAAACAACCCCATGCAATGGTATTCTGTATGGCAGTAGAAACATAGCTACTTATGCTGACTAAAAACATACGTTCTTTATGGAACAATCTAGAAATGTTGGCATCTAACAAGAAATGTTTTGGCAGTGAGTTATGTAGTTCATTGCTTTTGTACAATATGCCATAATTACAAATTAATACTTGTTCTGCCCAGCACAATCCTACATTTACATCAGTGTTAAGAATAAATAGCTCAGTGTGTTAGATATCATGTTGCAGAGCCAGAGGTTGGAAGTTTGATTCCCCACTGTGGGTCCCAGAAGAAGAGCCAGGCTGTATAGCCTTGGGCAAACTGCAGAATCCCAGAGTGCCCCGAGAAGAAGGGACTGGTAAACCACTTCTGAGTATCTGTTACCTAGAAAATCCTGCAAAGGTGACATAACCACAAGTTGGAATTACTTGATGGCATGCAATTATTATTATTAAGAATACAATGTGTCAATTATATTTAAGTTAGTTAGTGAGAACATAGCTGTGTTTTGGAAAAATAGTTTATTTTATTTATTTATTTATTTTATTAGATTTCTACCCCGCCCATCTAGACCAAAGGTCTACTCTGGGCGGCAGAGTGGGTGAAATCATAGTTCCAATATATAATATAAAGATCATAGTTGGGTGAAATAACATAAACATTCAAAGTGAAGTAAAAGAGCAGGATAGGACCACTACAAATACTTTTAACAAGTGCATCTAGAATTTTGTCAAGGCTGGGCCTCTTATGTAGGTAACGTATACATAGCTACCTAAATGGGATTTGGTAAATTAGTCTATATAATAGAATAACCTGACAGAAAGTATTTGCATATTAGAAACCATCCTGCAAGTTAGTCACTTCTTATTATACGTAATTCCTTTAACTTTAAAATATTGCCCAGAATATTGCTAGCACTGCTACTACAACATGTATTTATCATTTTAAACATTAATATTTCCGTACAATAGAGGAAGGTAGTATGAAATAGGTTGCTTTTCCTCGTTGCTCCAAGAGGCAATTCTGGATCTGTTCATCAGTTGTTTTCTGTGACCAAAAACAACTTATCTAATTTCAATCTTGCGTCCTTTTGGGGAGAAAGGCGGGATAGAAATATTTTAAATAAATAAATAAATCTTGCCTGGCTGTGGAGTGCAGGTTCATTAGTAAGGTCCACTCCTTTTGGGTGCTGTGTCAACATTTTGTATTGGTAGTGCTTTACCTTTTTGAGACTGACAAAATATTTGAGGGTCAAAGTGAGGATAGCTTGGCACTCCATGTTAGAGGACCTTTCAACTGGGGTGGCAGGCTGCAATGTTATTTATTTTTTATTTTTTAATTTCCATTTATATGCCATTCTTCTATCAAAGGATACCCAAAACAGAATGCTATTACATATCAACAATAAAAAAATTCACATAAATATTAAAAATGTAAATAAAAATTAACATGAAGCCTACCATACAGTTTTATATCTCATACACCCCGAGTACCAAAGTATGGAGAAGCTGTATTATCTCCGCTAAAACAAGACCATGAGCAGATTAATCATGAACTCTTAATATTCAACATTAGACTAAAGCTCAAAAAGGACACTAAAAGAATCATAGTTCCAATATATAATATAAAGATCATTCTTGATTAATTTAAATCCATGAAAAGAACAGATTTGCTTTATTAAACCCATTCCAAGAACTCTGAATTGAAACCAGAAATATTATTAAAGATCAATGCAAAAATATCAGGTCAGAGATTCTGATGCTTGATTATATCTCCAAGAAACCTGCAGAACTTTATAGACCTCTAACAAAAAAAAATCAGAAGTCTGTGTTCATCACAGCTGGCATTTTATCCCAATTAAGGGTTAATTCCTGCATGGAACCAAATAATCATTGACAATCATATCAGAATTCATCTGAGTATATAAATCTTTCATTGTTGAAATAATTTTAGGCAACATCAGCTTGTCTAATTCTGCAAGTTTTATTTCTACATTGTTTCTATGTTTCATAAGCACAGAATACTTCGAAGTTGTAAAAATGCAAAAATCTTACATATAGGGAAAAAAACTAGACATAAATACTGAAAATACATGAAAACTAAACTTAAGTTGTAGGCAAATACGTAAATCAGAATTAAATCCAAAATACAGCAAAATGTCTTTTAAGAGTAAAAAAAGAACAATGAGAATTTTTTAATTATATTCTAAAAATGTAGGAGCTTATAACCTAATAAGGTACATTTAAATCCAAAAGACAGATACTACATCTCTTAAAATATTGAAGTTTTAAAAAGTAAAAATACCGTATTTTTCCCATGTATAAGATGATACTTTTCTCTAAAATATTTAGATAAAAAATTTAGGGTCGTCTTATACACAGAAGTAAGGAGGGGAGGGATCAAAGCGCTTTGATCCCTGCCTTCCCCCTCCACTTACTTGCAAAGAAAGAAATTCTGGGTTAGAAAAGTGGGGGGGGGGTGTATTATACATGGAAAAATACGGTATATAAAAAGCATTTCTCAGCTTTTAAATGCATTACTAGAGAAATACACACAAAATTACTCTTAAATGCTCACCCAGCCAGGGCAGTTTGAATCTGTGGAAGGAAATCCATGATGATTGTCTGCTACTGTTCTGCTGCATGATTGTTATTGGTATCTGGTGTTTATAGGTTAGCATGGAGCCATGCTATGCTGATAAGACATACACATAAGTTTTCAACTTATCTCCCCATGTTTGTAATTCTACACCTCCCACTTCCCATCAGTAAATAATCTGTTTTCCAGGATATCCAAAATCTTGGAATCTCAAGAATAATTTTCATTCTGTACATACAAAATTTGAAACCTTGACAAAAATACAATTCCTGTAATAAAAAGAAAAGAAAAACCTGGATGAGTTACAGAAGAAACACTTAAAATAGTAAAGGACAGGTGAGAAGCAAAAGTAAAAGGTGGCAGAAATAGGATCAAAACCCTGAATATACAGTGGTGCCTCGACTTACGAATGTCCCGACTTACGACCATTTCGAGTTACGACCAGCTCCGGCCGCAAAATTTTGCTTCTACTTGCGACCGGAGCTTCGAGTTACGACAGAAAAAAAGGTGGGGAAAAAGGTGGGAAATTCAAATGTACTAACCGTTGGTCGGTGAAGAGGCTGCTTCTTTTTTTGTGTGTGTGATTTTTTTTTCCAGCTGCAGCGCGTTCTGATGGGGCTTGCATTGTGTTTTTTTGGTTTTTGGTGATTTTTTTTTCCAGCCCTGATGCGTTCTGATGGGACTTGCAGTGTTTTTTTCTTTTTCTTTTTTCTTTTTTAATTTTCCCCCCGGCCGGAACGGATTAATCGCGTTCCAATGCATTCCTATGGGAAATGGTGCTTCGACTTATGACCATTTCGAGTTATGACCATCATTCTGGAATGGATTAAGGTCGTAAGTCGAGGCACCACTGTAGTTTTTCAGTGGGTCACATAGAGACAAAGAAAAGTGTTTCAATAGCCAGTGAAATAGGGGAGAACAACAATAGAGGAAAAACAAGATCTCTCTTCCAGAAAAGAAATAAAAGGGAAATTTAGGTTGCATAGTTTTGAATTTTTGGTTAAATTCTTCTAGCTGTGCAGCAGATGTACAGGGGTTCACACCCCTTTCTCATTAACTGGCACTTGCAGTCTCAATACCGTATTTTTCTGTTTATAAGACGACCCAATGTATAAGACGACCCCCCTTTTCTAACCCCCAAATTAGAAAATTAGAAAATTTGCACGATCACACCCCTTTGGTCCTGAAGCCCTTTCATGGCTGCTTCAGGATCAAAGGGGTGCGATCCTGCCGCCCTTTCACGGCTGCGTTACTTCCTAAGCCCCAAATGGGTAACGCAGCCGTGAAAGGGCGGCACGCACGCACCCCTTTGATCCTGAAGCCCTTTCATGGCTGCTTCAGGATCAAAGGGGTGTGATCCTGCCGCCCTTTCACGGCTGCTTTACCCTGTGGATTCGCAAAAGGTAGGGAAAGCAGCTGCCTTCCTTGTATAAAACAACCTTCAATTTTTTGTTTAATTATTTAAGTAAAAAGTGTTGTTTTATACACGGAAAAATACGGTAATTCACATTGCAAGAAAAAGAATAAAAACCATTTCATTTATTTGCAGCAAACGGATAACAGAAAGCTAAAAACATGACTGTCTTCAGCAACAGACTTCAACAGAGTGGAGAGAGGAAAAGCCACAGAGCAGAGAGATGGGGCTTTCTTTGAATTCAGAGGCAGGAGGGAACACTTTGTTAGTGCTGTATAGATTGACAGTTGGGCGGGAGTGCATGCGTGTGGCTGCACACATGTGCATGCATGCGGGAGTGCGTGCAAGTGTGTGGGTGGGAGTGCATTAAGACTGTTCCAGGGTAAATAAAAATGAGTAATTTTTTAAAAATCATGTTGATTTAAATCACAATTTAAACTTAAAAATATTTTTTTATTTAAATTGCCAAAAAAAACCCAGCTTTTAAAAATTTAAATCAAATTCACTCTGCTCTGTTATTTAGAGATGCATTAGTGCTCCCTGTGGTCAAATAATAAATTCTGACATTGAACCTCCCTGATCAACATGAGCGTGGTTCCCTATTTAGTTACTCAAAGATAGCTCAAAGAATAACCCTTTGCTGAGCAATTCTGTTGATGAGAAAAAGTGAATGAAAACTAAAGCTACAACTCTGAACCTTATGCAGGTAATTTTTGTATATGGGATAAGTACTATCCTTCACATGGCTGACAGTAATCACTCATCATCCATTTATAGAGGAGACCCAGGTAGTTCACATGAATAGTTTGCTAAATGGCATAGATAATGGATGCAGCTGTAAGTCACAACTAGAGGAGTGAATTAGTGGGGGGGGGGGGGTCAAATGCTCTATAAGTTACCTTGATTCATTGAAACTCCTCTATTTTGTTCCACTATATTTATATTAGTTTTGGAAAACTGCTATCTCTTATGCCAGATACAGCAAGGAGTCTATGTTCTTCATCTGGCTTGCTAATTTCTTTAGGCCCCATTCATGTGAGGTGAAGCCTTGAGATCAGTTGTTGATCAGAAATAAGGCTTTCCTTGCTTAGTACTGACAAAGGGAACTAAGGATTATCTTCAAGTATGGGACTTTTGTAAAAAGTTTAAAAAAATAAAAAGGACTACAGCCCCCAGATGCCTCCAGAATTCCCCCAGCTAGAATTCTGGAGTCTTTAGCCAGAAAAATCAAAATCCTCTCAAGAGTTTTGTAATTGCTTACAGCTGAGGAATAGATATTCTGCTGAACATAATAAATCTTTATAAAGACAGGGGAAACAGGTGGGTGATGCTACGTTCTGTGACAACTGCAAGCATTAAGGATCTGTTAGTTTTCCCAAGAGGTGCCTTGTATGGAGCATAAGGGACAGGAAGACCAGCAGACCTTTAATACCATTAGCTCCCACAAACAATAGGCTTCTGGGGTCAGTAGTAAAAAAACCCACAGAAGTCCCATGCCTATATAGCTTCTCTTAATATGCATGATACGTAAAATAGGGTTGTTGGAAATTGGGGGTGGGGAGAGGGAGATAGCCTGCTTTGCTGCAAGCCGTTGGTTGCAGAAGAAGTGTGTGTTGCATGGACACAGGCTTCCCAGTATATGTATCTGCATTCCCTCTAATTTTCAGCTCCACTGTGCAGGAGCCTCTCTTCATGCACGGGGTGTGTGTGTATTTCCAGCCAAAATGAACTAAATGGGCGGCAACATCAGCTGCTGATGCACAGCCCTGATGGAGCTCAGTGTGAATATGCAACACCTATTCACTTACAGAGTAACTGCAAGAACCATTCCAAATGCAAGGCTAAAAAAATTTCAGTGGTCAAAATCCTGTTGCTCAGTTTTGCAAAAGATGTAAGTTTTTGCTGCAACTCAAGAAATCTCTGTAGATATTGTTGCATGCCAAGTCACACGACTCTGCATACAACAGATAATGTCTGTAGAAATTTCACTTCAGGTCTGTTGTAGAAAAAATTATTATAAAACCTGGTCAAACCTTCAAGTAAAAAAGCTGTATTGAGAGATCACCTTGAAGAGAAGAGTAGCAGCATAGAGACATTGGGTAGTCCAAATTATTGAAAATCAATATCAAGCAGTTTCTGATCTGTCCATTGAAGAACAGTGACATGAATGACCCCTCAAATGAACTGGAAAATAATTGTGGTATGAATTTGCATTTAATGCAATAACTGTATTGTATCAGTGCTGTGTTTGAGAAAAGCAACTATTAATCCTTCAGTATTGTTTTAAAATTATATAAAGGTCTTGTATGCAATGGTGTATGACCAAAATAAGAGTTAGGGAGTGACATCGCTAGGAGAATAGTGTTTGAGCAATGGTCATAAAATAACACATAGGAGAATGTGATCAAAGCGTAGAGGGTTGGTAATGTTTTAGGAAGACCAGGAAAATAACATCTTCAGAAGAGTGATATCAAAAGGATCTGTAAAGGTAGTTAGTGAATGTATATGATAAACTAAACCCCAGTGGTTAAACTGTCAGTGTATAATTCACACTCTCCTACAATGCTTGCGTGTATGTGCATATAACTGTGTGTAGACTATGTCATTATTAAACTTAGAAGTAGACAGGATTTAAAGCAGGGGTCTCAAACTCAATTTACCTGGGGGCCTCTGGAGGCAGAGGCTGGGTGAGGCTGGGCCGCATCAGATTTTCCGCCAAGCGGAGCAAGAGCCCGAGGAAGCCGCCCAGGAGTTTCCTTAGCCCAGCTGGGGCTCCAAGGAGGAGGAGGAGGAGGGGTGCGAGAGCCCTTGTCGCCAGCCACGACCCCCTCCGGCTCCTTCTTCACTTCCACCACCACCAGCAGCAGCAGGACGAAGAAGCGGAGAAGGGAGGGAGCGCCGGCGACCACCTGGCGGGGGGGGGAGGGCACGACATAAATTTTTTAAAAAAACCCTCACAGAATCGCCTTGCCAAAGGAGAAAAGCCCCCATTGGTACCCGCAAAATTAAACAGAACAGGGTGGGGGCCCCACAGGTACGTGCAAGCGCATGCGTGCATGCGCACACACACACGGAGGTCCAGCAACCTTCCTCTGAGGGCCCCCTCAAAAAAAGGCGTACTCAGCAGCAGCAGCTACCCCCACCACGACAGAGGAGCAAACTTTGCGAGGTGAGCCCAGGCAGCCTCCAGAGCCGAGGCGGATGAAGCAGGACGAGGAGGAGGAGGAGGAAGCACTGCTGGGCGCTGAGGCAGCCGCTGGCCGGGCTGGTGCTGGGGGTGCCGAGAAAGAGAGCAGAGAGCCGCTTCCCTGGAAGAGGCGGCGGCGGCAGCTGCTGTTGGCGGCTTGGAGGCGCTCTTCGAGGACGGGCCGGGAGCGAGCTCCGCTCTCAGGCATCGCTCGGTGGCAGCTCGGGCGCTCGGGGAAAAGGGCAAGCAGCGCGCCTCGCTCGCCGGCTCTCCCCCAAGACAGCGCCTCTTGCACCCTCCATCCGGAACTGCAGCCTGCCAGCCGGCAGACAGGCGGGCGGGCTGGCAGGCTGCAGTTCCGGATGGAGGGTGCAAGAGGCGCTGTCTTGTGAGACAGCCGGTGAGTGACACGAGGCTTTTTTAAAACTCTTGACAGCAGAGGACTCGTGGGTGCTTCGGGGGGGCAGGCAAGGCGGGGGCCACAAACTATCATCCGGCGGGCCGCAAATGGCCCCCGGGCCGCATGTTTGAGACCCCTGATTTAAAGTGATATGTGAAGCACAGTGTTGGCTACTTATTTCCAAATTGAATGTACAGATAAAATTGTAACAATGCCTAAAAGGAAAACAAACATCCAGAAAGCTTGCTTGATTCTTGAGAGAAAATTAAATGCAAATACAGATAAAATTCCATGTGGAAACAGAAGCATTGACAATCAGTGGAAGACTCTCCACAGTACCATATGTCCCATTGCAATGCAAATTCCTGAATTTAAGAAAAGTGTTCATCTGGATTAGATTGATGAAAATGATGAGGAAACTGTAAAACGTTTTGAACAAAAATATCAATGCTGTAACTGTCAATTCAACAAATTCTTGTTATGTGTTGTCAAGTCACCTCTGACTTATAGCAACCTTATAAATGATCAATCTCCAAAATGTCCTGTCCTCAAATGCCCTGCTCAGCTTTTGTAAACTCAAGCCTGTGGTTTAGGGAGTTGGACCATCTTTCATTTGGTCTTCTCCTTTTCCTACTGCCTTACACCTTTCCCAGTGTTATTATCTTTTCCAGAGAATCCTGCCTTCTCATGATATGCGAAATCGGAATGAGAGACTTAAGTCTCAGGATGTAGAAAAATGTAAATAGTTTTTATTCTGATTTAAAAGTGCTCAGTGTGGTTTGGCAAACAGCAGACTAGAACCACTAGAAACAGATTACACTGTGAAGAATTCATATGAAAAAACTGAATTCATATTCATTGATACAATGCTGTCTGTATGGATACAAAAATGAGCATTAAATAAATAAATAAATTTATTGTCATTGTAAGTCTATACATAGTATACACATACAACGAAATTCACACATTAGTTATAGACAGTTATGGTTGTCCTGACCCTGTTGTTTATAAACAATTTATATCTGTTTTTATACATAGCTCCTGAAGAAGACCATGTGCCAAAACATGTTGAGCACTTTCAGAATAAAGACTATTTACATTTTTCTACATCCTGAGACTTAATCTCTCATTCTGATTTCTGTTACCATTGGATGTACCAGTTCCTTGTGTTTCTTGTTCTCATGATACGCCCAAAGTTAGACAGCCTCAGTTTTAACATTTTTGCCTCCAGAGATAGTTCAAACTTGATTTGTTCTAGGACCCACTTGTTTGTCTTTCTGGCAGCCCAGGGTATCCACAGTGCTCTCACAGCACCACATTTCAAATTATTTTTTTTCCTGTCAGATTTCTTTACTGTCCAGTTTTCATACTCATACATGCTGACTGGAAATACAAGAGTGTGGATGATCTCCGTCTTGGTCTCCAGTGATACATTCTTACACTTGAAGATCTTTGCTGTTCAACAGTTACATGGAAAGTACAGTCAACCCTCGACTTACGAACGGCCCTAGTTACGAACATTTCGACTTACGAATGGCTCCGTTGGAAAAAATTGACATCGACTTGCGAACTGAGCCTCGACCTACGAACGAGGCTCCGTTCGCAAGTCAATGCCAACGGAGCGATCGGTGCCTTTGGAGGTCTCAAAGGGCTTTCCCCCCGAGATCGGAGGAAGCCGTTTGAGACCTCCAAAGCCAAAAAGGCAGGGAGAAAGGGCGGGAAATTCGAATTTCCAGCCCTTTCGCCCTGTCTTCTTGCCTTCGGAGCTCTCAAACGGCTTCCTCCGATCTCGGGGGGAAAGCCCTTTGAGACCTCCGAAGGTGCCGATCGCGGCGGCGGGGACCCCCAGGGAGGTCTCCCAGGGCTTCTCTGCCACCATGGGAGACCTCCCTGGGGGTCCCTGCCGCCGTGATCGGCGCCTTCGGAGCTCTGAAAGGGCTTCCTCCGATGTCGGGCGGAAAGCCCTTTGAGAGCTCCAAAGGCAAAAAGGCAGGGAGAAAGGGCGGGAAATTCGAATTTCCAGCCCTTTCGCCCTGCCTTCAGAGCTCTCAAAGGGCTTCCTCCGATATCGGGGGAAAGCCCTTTGAGACCTCCGAAGCCAAAAAGGCAGGGAGAAAGGGCGGGAAATTTGAATTTCCAGCCCTTTCGCCCTGCCTTTTTGGCTTCGGAGCTCTCAAACGGCTTCCTCCGATGTAGGGGGGAAAGCCCTTTGAGAGCTCCGAAGGCGAAGATCGCAGCGGCAGGGACCCCCAGGGAGGTCTCCCAGGGCTTCTCTGCCACCATGGGAGACCTCCCTGGGGATCCCCGCTGCCGCGATCGGCACCTTCGGAGCTCTCAAAGGGCTTTCCCCCCGACATTGGAGGAAGCCCTTTGAGAGCTCTGAAGCCAAAAAGGCAGGGAGAAAGGGCTGGAAGTTCGAATTTCCCGCCCTTTCTCCCTGCCTTTTTGCCTTCGGAGCTCTCAAAGGGCTTTCTGCCCGACATCGGAGGAAGCCCTTTGAGAGCTCCGAAGGCGAAGATCGCGGCGGCAGGGACCCCCAGGGAGGTCTCCGATGGCGGCGGGGAAGCTCCCAGGGCTTCTCCGCCACCATCGGAGACCTCCCGGGGGTCCCCCGCCACCGCGATCAGCGCCTTCAGGCTTTCCCGGGGAGTAGACCGGGCCTACCGGGGGAAGCCCTCCCCTGGTAGGCCCGGTCTACCAGGCTTTCCCGGGGAGTAGACCGGGCCTACTGGGGGAAGCCCTCCCCTGGTAGGCCCGGTCTACCAGGCTTTCCCGGGGAGTAGACCAGGCCTACCAGGGGAGGGCTTCCCCCAGTAGGCCTGGTCTACTCCCCGGGAAAGCCTGAAGGCGCCGATCGTGGTGGCGGGGGCCCCCCGGGAGTTCTCCGATGGCGGCGGAGAAGCCCTGGGAGGTTCCCCGCCACCATCGGAGACCTCCCTGGGGTCGCCCGCCGCGGCGATTGGAGGCAGCGCTCACCCAGTGCCGGGAGGCTAGAGCTGGCCGGGTGCTTGGCCGCTCGCCCCGGCCGCGGCGGAGGCAGCGGAGCGCCGGGAGGCTAGAGCTGGCCGGGCGCTTGGCCGCTCGCCCCGGCCGCGGAGGAGGCAGCGGAGCACCGGCAGGCTTCGGACTGGTAAGTCCTTTTTAAAAAACTTTTCTGTGTGGGTTTTGGAGGGTGGGTTTGGACTGGGGGGTTATGTTTCTGTGGTTTTTTTGTGTGTGTGTGTGGTTTTTTTTGCAGTCCCAGCGTGGGACTTGCTCTTTTTATTTTTATTTTGGTATTTTTTTGAAATGCTGGAACGGATTAATTCCGTTCCCATGCATTTCAATGGGAAATGGTACTTCGACTTACGAACTTTTCGATGTACGAACGTCCTTCCGGAACGGATTAAGTTCGTAAGTCGAGGGTTGACTGTATCAAGAACAGCACCTCAAATGTCCTTAGATTTGAAGTAAAGCATTTGACATGGTGTACAGAGAAGTTCTGTGAAAAATCATAAAGATACTTGGATGATTTGCACATATCATACAAGAATTCTATGATGGTATGAAAGTTCACATCATTAACAACAGGATTATCTCTGATCCTTTCTTGTTAAAAATGGGAGACTTAGAGAGGAAAAAAAACCTGGTGTCGACCATCAATATTACACTGATGGGAAACTTTAATCTGTGCTGTCTTCAGACTATAACTAAAGTCTCATTTTGCACAGTGGGTTTGCTCTTGTTTGCCAATTATTATGCTTCTAATGCAGTCACACTTCTGACTATGCAAAGGTACTGTTGTTAACAGCCTATGTAACAATTTTGGCTTGAAAATTATTCACTACTGATAAGATGATGGTGAGGTACTAACCTCCTTTGGGTGTAGCTTATGAAGGAACAGTTAAGGTGTATGAACACCACCTTTCTGCAATGGATAAGGCCTTGTATCTTAGAAGCAGTGTCTCCCACTGCTTTCTCATTGATGATGAAATGATCTCACAAATTTCAAAAGCCAATATTGTCTTTGGAGGACTTTGATCCTACATGGAATCAGTTTTTTTTTTGTTAAGCTGAGGATTTACAAAGCTGTTGCTCTATTCTTTCTTCACTTTATGAAGTGAGGACTTGGACAAGAAATGCCATGTGAGAAAGTGGGATCACTTTCATTTTACAAGTCTTCAGGGAATTGTGGATATCAAATAAAAGGATATCAAATAACAGGAAAGAGTGGGATAAAATGTGGGATAAAAGAATTATGAAGAATATGTCGGTAAGAATAAAGGAAAATTGCTATAAGGTA
The DNA here is from genome assembly GCA_037013535.1 of Intellagama lesueurii. Lineage (NCBI taxonomy): Eukaryota > Metazoa > Chordata > Lepidosauria > Squamata > Agamidae > Intellagama > Intellagama lesueurii. Next base: position 46,353,002 of record JBAJHW010000003.1, on the reverse strand, counting down.
ATATGGAGGTAGTATTTAACGCCAATAAAACTGAATACAATAAATAAAAATTTATCATCATGTTGGAGGTGTAAAAAAAGAGAAGGGGACGTATTTACATATGTGGTGGTTATGTGAAGTAAGAAAGAAGGAATGGAAGCAAATCTTTAAAGAAATAAGGGAAATAACTGGATTAAATATTTAGATGTCTCCGTTGGTTCTGGTCGCAACAGAACCCCGCATACAGGTGGGGTGGGGTGGAATCATGTATGTACAAAGGGACAAAGTTGCAGGTGAGAGAGGCAGAGCTCTGTCCATCCGGGCTGAACATTAGAGGGTACGTTGTCTTGGAGCAAACACAGATGTCCAACATTTTTACAATTTTGAAACAGTGACAACTTTGGTGGGCTGACCATATTGTCAGGATGTTGGATATCATCTCCCAAAGTGTATCTTCTATAGAGAGCTTGCTGCAGGTGCTCAATTGCAGCAAGATGAAAAACAATTCAAGGATAGACTGAAGACATATTTGAACGAATTTAATATTGACCATGTCAATTGTGAAGATCTCACACAAGAGCAAAATGTCTAACAAAACGCCATACACAAGTGGCTGAAAGATTGAAACAGAAAACATCAGGGACATACAAAGGAAGAGAGAAATGAGAAAGCAAGGATGTAACATCTCAATGGCCCAATAAGTCCAGGACCACTTAACCTTGCCCTATTGTTCCCATATCTTTCAGGCTAGTATTGGGCTAGTCAGTACAGTGGTGCCTCGACTTACGAATGTCCCGACTTACGACCATTTTGAGTTACGACCAGCTCTGGCCGCAAATTTTTGCTTCTGCTTGCGACCGGAGCTTCGAGTTACGATCGGAAAAAAGGCAGGGAAGAAGGCGGGGAATTCAAAGTCTAACCATTGGTGGCAAAGAGGCTGCTTCTTTGTAGCTCTTTCGCCCCAGCGGTTAGAGAGTGTGCGTTCGGAGGAGGCTTCGGACTGCCTGGTAAGGTGCTGCTTTCTGCTTTTTAAAAACTGCCTGTTCTGGGTGGGTTTTGCAGCGTGGGTTTGGGCTGGGGGGGTATGTTTCTGTGCTCTGATGGGTCTTGCAGTGTGGGTTTAAAATGTGAAAATTAGACTGTAATATTAAATTAAAATTAAATGTGAAAATTAGACTAATTTTAAAATGTAAAATTAGACTGAGAGGTCTGTTTGCTGGAATAATGGTTGCTGGATTTATTTATTTATTTTTGCATTCTGTGCCTCCTAGGGTTTGTGTACTTTGACCTCTCTTTTGTTTTAAAATGTGTGGGTTTAAAATGTGACTCCAAAGTCTTTTGTTTCAAAATCAGAAACCTTTCTCTGAGGGGTTCTGGTTGCTGGAATGGTGTAAAATGTGGTTTAGACTCCAAAGTCTTTTTGTTTTAAAATCAGAAACCTTTCTCTGAGGGGTCTGGTTGCTGGAATGGTGTAAAATGTGGTTTAGACTCAAGTCTCTCTCCCCCCCATTGTCTTCTCTCTCTCTCTCTCTCCTCTCTTTTTGTGCTTAACAGCACAAACTTTTGTCTGAGGGATCTGTGTACCCCAGTGATGACCTTCTTTCTTTCCTCTTTTCCCCATTGTTCCCTCCCTCCCTCCTTTCCTGCCCTTTTTTTAACCTAAGTCATTTTAGATTAAAAGAAGAAAAACTCTCCCCCTAGTGGTAGTGGACGGATTAACCACTTTTGCATTAGTTCCTATGGGAACGAATGCTTCGACTTGCAACCGGCACCTCGAGATACAACCAAAAAACAGCCGAAATGGATTAATCGCGTTTCAATGCATTTCAATGGGAAATGGTGCTTCGACTTACGACCATTTCGAGTTACGACCATCTTCTGGAACGGATTAAGTTCGTAAGTCGAGGCACCACTGTAATCTGAGGGTCCACCAATGTGTCATTGCTCAACTGCTCACTTTTTCCTAAACGATAGATCGGATGGAAGTGATCTTCTTTGAAAATAAAAAATCTGCAGCATTATTATGTGCTATCATTCCCATGCCTTTCTTGCTCAAATGCTTGCTGACTACTACGCAGTACTGGCATGTGGTACAATTTGTCATATTGTGACCATAATTGGTCATAAATACCTTCCTTCTGCAGCTTTAGAACAATAGCCTTTAGTAAAATATTTTCATGTTAAAAGGATTCTGTGTCAGATGTATCTAATTTTAAAAATGACTTTAATTGGGTTTTGATCTGAATGCCTCATTAAAATGCTTTCCTCAACCCAGTTTTTCTACTGTTAAAATTAAAAATAACTTACTTCCCACACTTAGATAAGCTCTGTCAGGCAACTCTGAGATTGGTAACAGTCTACTTGGTGACAAGATTTTACATAGTTTTGTGAACATGGAGGTGGAGTGGGGTGTCCAGTATCACCTTGACTTAAAAGAGAGGTAATCTGCTCTGTAGAATGGGCTCAAATTGTGAAGACTTCTGAAGATGAGAACTAGCATATGTAATTGAACCCAGAAATGAATAGGTACCTTCTGAAGATTAAATAATACAAGGATGAAACGTTCTGATATTCCCACCAGCTAACACTTTGCTTTGAGTTTTTACACCTTTCAAGTTTTCATACACTTCTTACAAGTGTATGAAAACTTGAGCTTGGAAAGTTACTTTTTGAACTACAGTTCCTAGAATACTGCAGCCACTAGTGCCACTTACCAGGGCAGGTAATTCTGGGACTTGTAGAGAATTTTTTTAAAAAAAGACTCTTTCAAACTGTGTTTTTTGGGCAGTCCAGCACAGTCCATTAAAATAATTCAGTCTAATATCTAATTCTGCATGCACCTGGCTACATCTGCCATCTCCAGGCAAGGATTCAGCTGGTGTATCTGTCATACCTGGTAAAAAGCACTCCCAGTCATTTCTACCACTTGAGCATCCAAAACACCAAGAATCACCTTAAAGTTATAAACCTGACTTTTCAAGGAGAGTATAAACCCATTTGAAATAGCTGCATCCCTAGCCCACAAATAGTCTTCTAATCAGTACTACGTTCTGACCTAGATAAAGCTTAGTCTTATTGCACCAACATCCAAACTTTTTAATAGTGCAGCTCAGGTAGGCAGAGCAATGCACAGTATCTTTTGAAGTGATAATACCTAGATATGTGATAGGAAAGGGTAAATCCCAGGTCAGTAGTATTTTCATATTGAGAACTTATTCCCGTTAGATGTGCTTCTGTAAATGTATTCTCTCCTCCATTTCTTTTTTAAAGGTATTTTAGAATGACACTTAACATATTTTGAGTAAGTACCAAAATATATTGAAAAGTTTATTCCACTTAACTGTAGCTATGGGTTTTTTTTTTTAAACTGATTGGTCACAGTTCTTAAAGATCACAGAACGGTGGGATCTGTGCGTTCCTCTTCTTCCCAAAACATTTTAGCATAAATCTGGAACTCTATGGATTATATCTTGTGTGGAAAACAAGATGATCCCATAAACTTGAAGGCAGATTGTAAGATAGTGTTCGTTACCCCCATTTCTGTATGAAATGCTTATATTTGAAAATTAACTACAGCGAAATTTTCTATACAGTATTGTTGAATGTTTGTTCTCCAGATGACAATATATTTTTCCTTATTTAAATCATCAATATGGGAATGTTCTCTGAATTTATCTGATGATAATTTATTATTTATTTATTTAAAATATTTTTATCCCTCCTTTCTCCTTACAAAGGACTCAAGGTGGCAATAATTGGTTGGATTTGGAGTTAGTTGTTCCTTTGATTATATTTTTCATTTATTTCAATGAATCTACTCTTTAAGTATGACTAGGTGTGGATCAGAATGGGCACAAATCAAAGATTTTTTTAAAAAATGAATTTTTTAAAATTTAAATTTGCTGAACAGTCATCACCAGGAACATCCGATCCTCATTTTAATACCTGGCCTGGGGTTAGCTCGGTCGTTTAGGTATCTGGGCGTGGAGCTAGAGGTTGGGAGCTCCATTCCCCACTGTGCCTTCTTGACGGGGGCTGGCCTTAATGATCCACAGGGTCCCTTCCAATTGTGTAGTTCTAAGATGATGATTATAATGATCAAACAGAAAGATATGATCACAAATTACTTCTAGACACACTCAGATAAATGAATGGGTAATTGAAGGGCAGCATATTCTGCAGGTTAAGATGTTTAGATACCTGGGCATTGTTTTTTCCTCTACTCTTTCTGCAGTAGCCATAGATAGTCTTCATTGCAGGTGGTGCAGAATATGAAAATACTTTTTTATTTAAATTGGCTTTTCAAAAAATTATTTTTAAGATGCTTTTTTTAAAAAGTTTATAAACTGATAGATTTGATTTATATTTTGTTATACCTCACAGACCTTACTATGATGGAGGAATTATAGATTCTAATTCTATATTATAAACAATTTATTCATGTAATCTTGCTTTAAAAATTTTGTAAATATAATCCAATCATTCTTCACTTGAGGCCTAAATTTTATGGGGATCCACAGGCTGTAGAATATTTATTTAGGTTAATTTTTCTCTTTCTTTAGTAGTCAATCCAGTAGTAACTCCAGGGAAATCTGCAGTTCTCAAATGGCCATTATATTGATCTGAGATAATGCTGTAAATTCTGCAGTGATAGTAATATAGTTGTGTGCCGTCAAGTCAATTTTGACTTATAGTGACCCCTTCTAGAGTATTCTGGGTAGAGAATACTCAGAAGTGGTTTACTGTTCCCTTTTTCTGAGGACATCCTGGGACTGTGCAGCTTGCCCAAGGCAGACTGACTCTTCTCTGGAGAGGCATAGTGGGGAACTGAACTCCCAAACTCTGGCTCTGCAGCCAGGTACCTAAATCACTGAGCTTTCCCACCAAGCTATATTAAAATATGTGGGAATGCTTTCAATAGTTTCCTTGAGTGATACTGATTCCTTTAGACTGGCAACCCAACCCTAGCTGCTGTCCCTCTGCAACATTGTGAAGATAAATCCAAACCCTTCTCTCCCTTGAACTTGTACCCTTTTCAGGAAACAGAGTGGATTTCAATTTGAGCATGTGATCCTCCAAAAGTACAGGTTTGCTTGCTATAACTTTAATACATTTTTTCACAATAATATTTTCCATAATATTCTTGTCTGGATTGATTTCACTTTCAGTTGTCATCTATCCACTGACACTTCCATTCTCTGAAATTATGCATTTTCAGACTTTGGAACTGTTAATGAATAAAGCACTATTGGAGATGGGACCAATATGAGCAAGGAGATTATGAAAAATATTGGTTGTGAAAAACATGAATTAAGGTTGTAAAGATTACACTTTTGGGGCAAAAACCATATGATAAAATTGTGTTTTTCTGAGTAATGTATTAAATTATGGTTTTAACCACCACCACCACCACCAATAACCCCAACCTACCAACCAACCAACCAACAACAGCAAACATCAGTTCTGATTTATATTGGTGCCTTTCCAGGTAGAGAATACTCAGAAGTGGTTTATCATTCTCTAGTTCTTGGAGGCACCCAGGGAAGGGAATGTGCGGTTTTGCCCAAGGTCACACAGGCTGCTCTACTTGCAGGAGGTGCAGTGGGGCATCAAACTCCCTTCATGATTTAAATCCACCCTGCTCCGGTCTAATCCATAGTGCCTACAATGAATGCTTTGCAGAGCAGTAGTTGGAGTCAGTAGATTTAAAATAACTACACATTTAACATGGGAATGAAAATAAATGTAAGAAACAACCCAGAAAGATAAATTTTTCAGTCTCACATATCCGAATTTTACTTTTGCTCACTATCCTCCTAAATGCAAGCTAGAACAATTTATCCTCCATTGGAGGACTGTACAATACTTTTGTATAGCCACTGATGAGCTGAGTCTTGAACTTATTTAAGGAGATGTTGGAAGAACAAAGAACAAAACTTATTTAAGGAGATGTTGGAAGAACAAAGAACAAAAAAACTGCACTTTTTTGTTTGTAGACATGACCAAGTGGGTTGTGAGCCTATTTTGCGGCCAGTAAGCACAACTGAAATTCTAGTGCAGAATTCTTTCTCCTTTGTCTCCACATTTCTTCCTGCAATCTGTCAAGGTCAAGTAATTCAAACTACAGAAAAAAACAACTGGTTTCAGGAACAAAGCAGTTTATAAGCTCCCTGACATCCTGATTAGGCTGCTGTGATACTTTTCCTTTCCAAAACTATATAAGAAACAGACCTATTTGCATTTTAAAGAAGGTAGGATCTTTCTGTGATTTCCATTTCACTTCTAGAAATTTCTTTAAAGTATGTTTATTAATTATAAAATAGTTGAGGGTTTTAGTGGGTATATGTCACACCCCTGATATGAAATCAGATACAAATGCATCAGATTATTTCATCTTATGTGTGTACCTATTATGTCAAAAAATGTTGCCTTGAAAGCCCTATAAATTGCAATGGAAAAATCTAGTCAATGCTTTGAAGTTTGTCTTTTTTCACTTTACATACTGAAAAGTGAGTTATATCCATAATGCCCAAATGTGGGCGGTCTGATTTACATATTATGCAAATTGGAGTGGCTAATTATGCAGAAGACTTGCTATATTAGCATATCTAATCTGCATATTTTTTGGCTAGTTCTTTGCCAGTGGGAGTTAAAAAAAAAGATTAAGTCAAAGTTTTCCTACATGTTTTTCATTCTGCTACGGCCATGGGCATCCTTACTGTAGATTTGTTTTGTATCCTGTTGTGCTTCATATATTATTGCAGTTCTATCAACCATAGGCATGGACAATGGTCAGAGATGACAGAGATTGTATTCAACGATATCTGGGGGTCCACAGTATCCTACACCCTCCCAAGCCTAAGCTATGGATATATCAGAGGCAGCATGATGAATTCTGAATAAATTGACCCAGGGGTTTTCTGGCAGGTGCTGCTTGAACAGAAGGAATTTTGAGTAGCTATCCATTTTGCAGGTGGCCCACAATTTGGTGAGAGCTGATTTCATTACAGAATGAAGGAGTATCAGACGTATTTTGTTATACTGACTAGTGGCTGTTTAGATTACAGGACTCCTGCAACCAGTGCTACAGGAACTAGAAAGTTCCCAAATAAACCTAGCAAGGACTAGAACAGGCATTGTTGTGGAAGAATCTCAACATCATTGTCAAAGAGGAAGATAAGACTGGAGTTGTTGGTGTTATGGATAAATTAAGTTACACACAGGGAACTGAGAGACCATTGTCCAACTCTAAATTTTACCAGCTCCTAACAACAGATCCAACTGCCAAATACAAAAAGAAATTTCAAAACCTTGTGAGAAATATACATGACCAAATTGTGGCTGACACACCATAAGAGCCTCAACCAGCCATCTTCTATCTGCTACCAAAATACACATATTGGGCAATCTTGGTAGGCCCATAGTATCAAGCATCAGTACCATCACTGTTTCAGTGTCTGGACTCCATGTAAGAGACTATACAGACTTTCTGAGGAAACTACAGTCCACTCATGATGTCCCTAACAACACCATATTAGCCACAATGGATGTAGAATCCCTCTTTACTAGCATTCCACATAGAGACTGACTACAGGCTATCAGGAATACCTTTCCAAATGAAGACACAGCTCATGTAGTCACTACTCTCTATGACTTTGGGCTCACGCACAACTAACTTCCCTTTGACAACATTTATCCCCAGAGTAATGGAACTGCCATGGGTAGTTGGATATCGCCACAGTAAACAGTACCATGGCTGACATGGAACAATCCTTTTTTAACTGTTGTATCCAGAAGCCATTCCTCTATTTGAAATACATTCAGGGTGGATTTGATTCAAATCATAATTAAAAAATCAGGTTTTTTGACAATTTAAATTTAAATTCCATCCTAAGCACACCACAAAAGCTATTGTCTACAGCAGTGGTTCCCAACCCATGTGTTTTTGGACTGCAGCTTCCAGAAGCCTTCACCACTAGCTGTGCTGGCCAAGATTTCTGGGAGTTGCAATCCAAGAACACCTGGGTTACTATACAACACTGATACAGAGATGGGAACTAACAAACCTGCTAGAAACCGAGATGCTGGCTCTGTCCCCATATCTACTCTGAGAAGAAAAATTAAAAACCCCAACAATATCACACACAATATCAGGCAGGTTTACTTGTTCCTCTGTGAATGTGATCTATGTCATCCTTTGCTAGCAGTACCTTTCCATATTCTGCATAGGACAAACAAGTCAATATTTATGCAAAAGAATGAATGTACAGCGATCTGACATCAGGAATGGAACACACAAAAACCTGTTTCAGAACATTTATTTGAATTACCTTTAAAATTTCCCTTTTTGGAAAAAACACTGCAAAATCAGGTCTGAAAACAAAACAGCTGAGCATAAGGTATTCAATTCTTTAAAAAAAAAAAAGAAAAACATCCTCTGGTTTATGAATATGAGATATTGTGGTTATATATCCACAATTAAAAATTCCGGGAAATGGCACAGTATTGCTGCACAATATTGTGCCCACATCATCAGCAGGATGCCAAGCTTTACATAACAAAAGGCAGCCTGAATGTTGACAATACCAATGGTGGCAGTCAAGATGGTCTACGGGATGCTCTCTTGTGCTCATTACCATTCATAAAGTGACACCAAGCAAGGGAAAATCCCAGAAGCTGGCTCCTTTTTTCATAAGTTTTCATAAGTTAAGCACTTCTCACCCAAATGCAAAGCAATTGTCAGGGCTGCTTTTTGACAAGTGTGAATGATAGTGAGCACAAGAGGGGATCCCACATACCATCTTGACTGCTGACATTGCTGGAGCAACAGTTCATGGTCTTGTTTTTGCACAGAGGGCAGAGTTTCTTCTGCTTCCAATTATATATGCTGTTTGATTTCTATCTTTGCTATCTTGTACTGTCCATGTGGATAATCATCTTTTCAGTTGCCTGAAGTCTTTATTTGTAATAAATACATTGTTGATTTTGTAGAATTTGAGTTGCTGCCTTGCTTGATTTCTGACTCCTAGACTGAATCTCTGATAATGTTTGCTTCCCCTTTATTTCTTAGTTTTGTATTTCAGTTATCCATGGTTGGTGGAACATCCTGTTTTGAAAGGTTATCAATTTCATCCTGGACACTTGCATAAAAAGCTTTAAATTTCCTTTTCTTCAGCATTTATAGGGTATGGCTTGTTTCATTAAGAACAGCACTACTTATTCTTAGCTCTTCATCAGTAGCCCACTGAGTGCCTTCCAACTGGAATCCTCTTGTTCCAGCATTATCTCTTGTTTCATAATGGTTTGTCTCATCATAGGATCATCAAAGCATTCAAAAGTGTCTTATCATTGTCATCTTCTGTATAGCACTAACCAGAGTTCTCCTGATTGTCACTACAGTGTCACCTTTCACTGTTATTGTTTCATTCTAAGTTGCTCTGGCTTATGGTGATCTTATGAATGATTGACCTCAAAAATGTCCTGTCCTGAATCGTTCCTCAGCTGTTGCAGACTCAAGACTGTGGATTCCTCTGGAGTCAATTTGTCTCATATTGGTCTTCCCCCTTTCCTGTTGCCTTCCACCCTCCCTAGCATTATTGTGTTTTCCAGCAAGTCTTGCCTTCTCATTTACTACTGTTGCTACCCTGTAACTTTGAGAATTTCTTCACCCAATCACCATTGGAAATATAGATTCTATCTGAAGGTACCATTAATTCCTGAAGAGTTCACTTATACATGGAATAACTATTCAGACGTTCCTGAATATGTACCCCTGTACCTGAATGTTTTGCATGTGTCTGAGAAAAGAGGTTGTAGTCTATGAAACCTTGTGCCATAATATGCTTACTAGTCTTAAAGGGGCCACTCAACTCTTTTTTATTTTAGAAATCAAAACATCATTATCTAAATAATTCTGGGTTTGAATTAATAATTTTACTGACACAGCTATTGAATGTAAGGAATGGGAGGGGTCACAGTCTTTCAGACTTGTGTCTTCACTCCAAGAATTATGAATTTGATAACAGAAGACACAGTGCACTCCTATAAAGGTCTACAAGATTATTTTCCATACTTCTAAGAGGTGTTTACAGAATTTAATGGATTCTGAGAGAGTCATATTTTAAAGAAAATGCTCTTAGTTGTCTGAAAGCTATCAAACTATGCAACACCTGTACTCTATGCAGGTTCTCTCATTTTCCATATTCATGAAATTGTCTTTCCTTCTGTGCTGTTCTTGTTTTGTGTAAAATAACAAAAAAAGAAAAAAAATCCTTGTGTAGTTTTTATCTGAAACAAAACAGCCAGTTCTATTGTGTTTATATCCTGTCTATGGGCTAACAATCAACACACAAACACCCCCCCCCCAAGTGATGTCTGTTATTCAGGCAATATAGTATCTCAATATATGTTCTATCCAATACACAAGGAGAATTATCTGCCCATAAATGTGGAGTGCTTTTTATTATTCTGGGAAAGTATTTCCTTTTTCCTTAACAAAGAAACCAAACAACTCTAATACTAGGTGACACAAATAGAGGAATAAAAAGTACTGGGTGATATATAATTGAAGTATTATAAACATTTTATGTTCTCAGAACAATCACTAATTTGTTATAGGATTTAGAGTGCAAGTGAAGGACTAGCAGAGAAACAGGAAAAATCTAGGGTTTTAGCTGACCAATGTCTTCTTTTCTAAAAGTTACATCCAGCCATGAGGATAAGAAACTTTGGAAAACTAATAACAGTGGAAAAAATTATTTAGCCAATTCCTCTTATGGGTTAATAGTGACAGAGGCTTTGGCAGTTTTCAAAGTAGTTCTGTGCAAACATACCAGATAAACAAAATGCAAAGACAGAGAGAGAGAGAGACTTTGGGCACCTTTGGGCATCTCTTCCCCAGGTAAACGATGCACACGGACCTAGCCTTCCACCTGATCTACAAGACAACATGATTCATCAGACCAGACAACCTTCTTCCATTGCTCCATAGCCTAGTTCTGACACTCACATCCCCTTGTCTTCCCCTCACACACCCTCCTGAAAATAGGTGCTTTCAGAGGTGGGCAGGGGTCATCATGGATGCTCTGGCTGGTGTGCGGCTACGCAGCCCTATAGGCAGCAAACTGCGATGCACTGTGTTTTCTGGCACCTTTCTATCATGCCCAGCACTCAGTTTTTCAGCAATTTGAGCTACAGTAGCTTTTCTGTGTGATCAGACCAGATGGGCTAGTGTTCTCTCCCAACGTGCATCAAGGAGCCTTGGGCGCTCGTGACCCTGATGCTGGTTTACCTGTTGTCCTTCCTTGCACCATTTTTAGTAAGTACTAACCATTGCATACTGGGAACACTCCAGAAGACTTGCCGTTTTGGCGATTCTCTGACTCAGTTGTCTGGCTATTACTCCTTGACCCTTTTTTGGGCACCTTAAGGACTAACCACTATATTTTAATGTGAGCTTTCATGGATCAAATCTATTTTCTCAGACATAAGAATTAGAATATATGACTGTCATATTTACTGATCAGCCACAACATTAAAACCACCTGCCTAATATTGCGTATCCTCCCTTGTGCCACCAAAACAGTTCTCATGCATTGAGACATGGACTCCACAAGACCGCTGAATGTGTCCTGTGGTATCCGGCACCAAGACATTGCAGTCCTCTTAAGTCCTGCAAGGTGGGACCGCCATGGATTGGATTTGGTATTCCAGCTCATTCTATAGATGCTCCATCGGATTAAGATCTGGGGAATTTGGAGGCCAAGTCAACACCTTGAAACCCTTTGTCATATTCCTCAAACCATTCCTGAACAATTTGGGCAGCATGGCAGGGTGTACTATCCTGCTGAAAGAGGCTACTGCCATTCTTTTAAAAAAAGTTCCCTCACTGCCTCATGGTCCCAATCCTGCTGCCCTGCCTCATGACTGCTGTTTACATTGCTTTTTTAAAAATTAAGGTCTCTCCATAACTATCTACCCATATATACTATACATCATATGGAAGGCAGTATGCTTCTGAATATCAGTTGTTAGAACTTCCCATAGGCACCTAGTTGGCCACTGTGGCACAGAATATTGTACTAGACACGACTTAGTCTGGTCCAGGATAGCTGTTCTTATGAATATAATTAACATGCACATGTAGCTGCTTAGCTTGTGTACAGAACAAAACAGCTGAAGGATGTCTTGGGTAAAAACTAAGGTATATCAGCCAGAGTTGGGCTTGATTTTGACGTTGCATGAAGGAAGCTAAAGTCCTCTGTTGCCTTCAGTTCGTGTGTGCCTGCCTGTGTGTTGTGTAGATACATAGAATGACAAACTATATTGTGATAGAAGATAGAAGGACATGGACTTTACATCCCCTTTTGACCATCGTTAGAACATGATATTGATGCCTTTGTTAAATTATGTAAAGGTCAGGAATGCTAGAAGAGAATTGCTTCTTTGAGTGTATGTTTATGTGATATAGAAAGAATACTTTACTGGAGCTAAAATTATTATGTGCGTTTTGTCTTTGTAAAATATTGTGTCTGCTATACTATGAATGAAATTGAGCACTGCTTGAAAAGTCTTTCCATAAGAGAAATAGCAGCCCCCACATTGAAAAAGTGGTCAAAGGTTGCGCAGATTTCCTGGACTGTTCTAAGCAAATAACTGGGATCTTCTCCTGTTTATTGACTCTGTTCAAACACTTATCTATTGTGTACATTAATGCGCAACTTTCCCCACAGTGGTTTCTATTCACAAGAAGTGCTTTTCTTGGGTCTGTGCTATGTCTTCATACTACAGGAACAGAAAAATAAAAGCACCATCCTTTTTTAAGATTTGTGCAAAGCATTCTAGAGTCTGTTGGCAGGGCTGAGAAATGGAGGCCTGGCAGATGGGGATGATTGTGAAGTAAGGAAGTGTCCTGTTCCTAACTTTTCTTTCCTCCGCCTTTAGTCAGATGCAGGCTTGTTTTTCTGTTTTTTCCCCTCTGGGTGGCATCTGTCTTCAGGAAAAAATTCCTTCTAGCAAAGTATAGTTTGATGAACTGTGGTGGTTTTCTTCAGGTTGCTGAAGTGAATTAACTGTGGGGAATGGTTTAATTTTAGCAGTTTCCTCCTTGTAGAGAGAAAACTCAGCTGCTTTGTTCAGCTCCCTTCTCTAACACTCTGTATTTATATTACCTGCATGTTTTGTTTCAAATAAAAAATTGCATAGTTAACACACAGTTTGATTTATAGTAACTGCAGCATTATATATGTAATGTTCTAGATTTTTCTGTAGTTTCCTTCTCACAATAATTCAGATTCTATATTTCCTAAAATTGAAATGTTCCATTAGCATCTTGTAAGTAATTTTCATTTAAGTCCCACATTATGAATCTACACTACCTTTTATTTTTCCAGGGCCTCTGAGAACAAGGGGGTGTTATCACTTGCTAAGAGGAATGTAAGCTTTACAGAAGTATTTAAAAGTGGTTTTTTTTCCTTTTTCTTTTATTAAAGTCTAAATTTGTAGGTTAATGGGAAGAGTGGAGTGACATGCCTTGAGGAATGGCTGTGTGGAAGCATGAGCGGGAGCAGCTCTGTTAGAACAGGGGTCCCCAACCCCCGGTCCGTGACCCAGCAGTGGTCTGCGGCCTAGGCAGGACTGGGCCGTTGTCACAGATCTCCTCCCCCCCGTGAGCACCGCCACATGCGTGCCGTCACGTGCATGCGCGCAAGCGCGCTCCACCCCTGCGAGCATGCTGCACGCATGCGCATGAGTGCCCGTGCGAGCGCCATCACGTGTGTGCATGCACGGGTGCACCAGCGGCCCCGTGAGCGTGTCAGGCCCCCCGCACGAGCATGCCACACACCCCGGTCCACAATTGGGAAAAGGTTGGGGACCACTGTTTTAGAAGACAAGATACACTGTAACGTTTTGTTGCTTGTCATGCTTGATATTGGGGGATGAAGGACACATACACACACACCCTTTTTATCATGGTAGTTGTTTTCCATTTAATTCTATTTTGTGGATTGATCTGTCCTATCTTTTAGTTTAAGTGTGTTTTTATTTCTCTAAGCATTCACATATTAAAGTGAAGTGAACAAAGAAGTCTTGTTTATTGAATCACTCCAAAACCATGTCTAATAGCTTTTTGACTGTTATGCAAATGTTTATCTATGGTGATGGAAAAAGCCGTTAAAATGCACACACAAAATTTTACACACTTAATCAAATCGAAGAGGCATCTATTCGACAGGTCTTGATTCTTTTATTCTTAGAGTAAGGCTGCGACTACAGTGGTCCTTTTGGAACAGGCTAGTGAGATCTAAATAGCGTGACCTGAGATTGGGGGGAAGGAGCGATATGCCATTTGGAATGATCCTTGCATCCAAATGGCATATTGACTTCAAGTGACCCTATTTAGCCAGGTCCTTTCTACTGCTAATTTTTGCTATCATGAAGTGGCTTAATAGATGCGTTACGTCAAGATATTGGGAAATTGAACACCATCCATGGTCCTCTGTGGAGGGGCAGGGGAAGTAAAATTATTTTTTATGCCTCTTATAGATCATTATTTATGTGGTGAATAACTTACATGAATTTTTTAAAAAAATCTTTGCCTTGTGTTTGGTGCCAGTTTAGAAACTGACTGCAGCTGTGTTTTTCATCTGCACTTAACAAACTCAATTAAAAAAATTTAAGTGATTCAGTGCATCAGCGATGGTCTAGCTGAGGAAAAAAATTGATTTCACTTCCTCTGTTACTCCACAGAGGAGCAGTGGGAGTGTTAAATTTTCTAATATCCTGAAGCAGCTTGCTTATTAAGCCACTTCATGATACTAGAAATTGACAGCCAAAGGAGCCTTGGCATCTTTGACAGCTGCAAGATTTTATTTATGTCCGTTTCCAGTGATCATATGTATTGGAAACAAACCAAACTGGAGTGCACCTACCCACACCTAAAAAGTGGAAGCCCCTAACAGAGGCTCCAGAAGGTGCAGGTAGGGACACTCTAGGGATGGATTGGTTCATTCTAGCTATCAGATCATCTGATCACCAGAAAAAGAGCAAAGCAACCTGCCCCTGCAGCAGAACAAACAGTGGGACAAATGCCTGTCAGGTTTTTTTTTAGTTTTCCACAGGTCTTGATTCGTTTATCGTTAGAGTATTTTTCTCCTCCTTAACAATAATCCAAAAATTTCTGTGAGAATAGTGGATCTGAATACTGAGAGTATAAACTTACCTTGGGCAAAAAAGTTACTTCCTTTGCACCACGTAATGTGGGTTTTCAACATTTGCCTGTTTGGGGCAGCACACAGATGCATTTTAGCCCCACGGGATCACCATCACATCCTTCTAGTTATCTCATGGTAGCCTCTGTAGCTATAGAGCTAGCATGTGTCTAAATAGAGAGTAGTTGTGCAGTGCAGTCCTTTGCAGTTACTTTGTTGCCTCATGTTTTAAAATGATTTTCTCCGAAAAGACAAGTAGACAATCCTGTTTAGAGTGATTTTAAAAATGCTCCTTTGGGATAAAGGTCATTTTGGATTTTATCTTCCTATATAGTGAAAAATTATTTGCAATGGGAAATCAGGCTCAAAACCAGGCTTTTTCTCTTAAATTAATAAAATTGCTTTGCAGCTCAGAAAGCCACAGAGTCTATCATGGTGTCCAACAGACTTTGAAGACACTCTTCTTTCTGCTTTCCCTTTTCTTCTGTATAAGTGGGTTTCTTTGAAGTGTACCCTCCCAGTGCATATTATTTCAGCCAGTGTGTTAAGTCCTTCCAGCCTTTGTTCTTTCTTTCTAGCCCTAGACTTCTTTTGCATTGTGTTGACCTTGATTGACACTGCATTTGTGGAAGCTAATAAGCTGGAATTCAGAAACATTGGCCTGCCCTTCAAGTTGAAGGTCAGCTGCTGTGAAATAAATGTCCACTATATTACAAGGTGGAAAAGAAAAATGAGAGGAGGGCATTTTTTCCACTATAACATATAAAAGACACAAGGTGAGAGGTCAAAAAGAAATTAATGGTTTATGTTTAGGGCAACCCTCTTTTACTCCTGTGGGAACTGATGAGAGCAAGTTGGGGATTCAGATCTTACTGGGTGTTGTCAAGCTTTGTGTTCACCTAAACTTGATATGTAAATACTACCTCACATATTAGAATTGCCTCCTTGTACATCCCCTTCTGGTCACTGAAAGAAAATCTAAACTATGAAGTTTTAGGCTAATAACATCTTTGTAAATACTTTCTTTGTAAATACCACTGGGCTAGTCAGGTATAATCTAAACCAAATCCCTTATGAATACATAGTGGAAGTGAAGATTCAAGGAACTAGATTTGGTGGACAGAGTGCCTGAAGAACTATGGATGGAGGCTCGTAACATTGTACAGGAGGCAGCAACAAAAACCATCCCTAAGAAAAAGAAATGCAAGAAAGCAAAGTGGCTGTCCAACGAGGCCTTACAAATAGCAGAGAAGAGAAGGGAAACAAAATTCAAAGGAGATAGGGAAAGGTACAGAAAATGGAATGCAGACTTCTAAAGGATAGCAAGGAGAGACAAGAGGGCCTTCTTAAATGAACAGTGCAAAGAAATAGAGGAAAATAATAGAAAGGGAAAAATCAGAGATCTGTTCAAGAAAATTAGAGATATTAAAGGAACATTTTGTGCAAAGATGGACATGATAAAGGACAAAAATGGTAGGGACCTCACAGAAGCAGAAGACATCAAGAAGAGGTGGCAAGAATACACAGAGGAATTATACCAGAAAGATTTGGATGTCCCGGAGAACCCAGTTAGTGTGGTTGCTGAGCTTGAGCCAGACATCCTGGAGAATGAAGTCAAGTGGGCCTTAGAAAGCATGGCTAACAACAAGGCCAGTGGAGGTGATGACATTCCAGTCGAACTATTTAAAATCTTAAAAGATGACGCTGTTAAGATGCTACACTCAATATGCCAGCAAGTTTGGAAAACTCAGCAGTGGCCAGAGGATTGGAAAAGAGCAGTCTACATCCCAATCCCAAAGAAGGGCAGTGCCAAAGAATGCTCCAACTACCGTACAATTGCACTCATTTCACACGCTAGCAAGGTTATGCTCAAAATCCTACAAGGTAGGCTTCAGCAGTATGTGGACCGAGAACTCCCCGAAGTACAAGCTGGATTTCGAAGGGGCAGAGGAACTAGAGACCAAATTGCTAACATGCGCTGGATTATGGAGAAAGCCAGAGAGTTCCAGAAAAACATCTACTTCTGCTTCATTGATTACGCAAAAGCCTTTGACTGTGTGGACCACAGCAAACTATGGCAAGTTCTTAAAGAAATGGGAGTGCCTGACCACCTTACTATCTCCTGAGAAATCTATATGTGGGACAGGAAGCAACAGTTAGAACTGGCTATGGAACAACTGATTGGTTCAAAATTGGGAAAGGAGTACGACAAGGCTGTATATTGTCTCCCTGCTTATTTAACTTATATGCAAGATACATCATGCGAAAGGCAGGACTGGATGAATCCCAAGCCAGAATTAAGATTGCCGGAAGAAATATCAACAACCTCAGATATGCAGATGATACTCGTACCACTCTGATGGCAGAAAGTGAGGAGGAATTAAAGAACCTCCTGGCAAATAGAAGGGGGAGATATGGAGGCAGTGACAGATTTTACCTTCTTGGGCTCCATGATCACTGCAGATGGTGACAGCAGCCACGAAATTAAAAGACACCTGCTTCTTGGGAGGAAAGCGATGACAAACCTAGACAGCATCTTAAAAAGCAGAGACATCACCTTGCTGACAAAGGTCCGCATAGTCAAAGCTATGGTTTTTCCAGTAGCGATGTATGGAAGTGAGAGCTGGACCATAAAGAAGGCTGACCACCGAAGAATTGATGCTTTTGAATTGTGGTGCTGGAGGAGACTCTTGAGAGTCCCCTGGACTGCAAGGAGATCAAACCTATCCGTTCTGAAGGAAATCAACCCTGAGTGCTCACTGGAAGGACAGATCCTGAAGCTGAGGCTCCAATACTTTGGCCATCTCATGAGAAGAGAAGACTCCCTGGAAAAGAGCCTGATGTTGGGAAAGTGTGAAGGCAAGAGGAGAAGAGGACGACAGAGGACGAGATGGTTGGACAGTGTCATCGAAGCTACCAACATGAATTTGACCCAACTCCGGGAGGCAGTGGAAGACAGGAGGGCCTGGCGTGCTCTGGTCCATGGGGACACGAAGAGTCGGACACGACTTAACGACTAAACAACAACAAGAAGCATAGTCACTTGCTTTCTAAACTTTGTCTGCAAATTAAAACTAATTGATTTTTAAAGCTGCTTAAACAAGAACAAGCATTATAAGTAAAAGCTAAATAGAAATAACAAGTAAAAAAAGACAAAAATGTAGTGGCACCTTAAAGACTAACTTATATTTTTTAATGTGAGCTTTCGTGGACAAGTCCACTTCATCAGATATAAGAGAAAGAGATTCAACATGGCAAATATTTATACCTGTCATCAAAATATAGATATTAAATGCAGAGATTGTGTTTGGTTGGTGGGAAAGTCAGTGGGTGTATAACATTGTGGTGACACTATCATAGATTTGGACAGATTTTCAGTGCTTTTGATCAAGGACAAATCAATGGCTACAAGTGTGACTCCTCCCGCTATTGACTTCCAATATGGTAGACCCTTACTCTTCCAACATACAGCCAGTAGAGAAAATGCAACTCCATGAGCTTACAAGGAGAAAGAGTCTGCATAGTTGAAAACCAGTGGTTGGGATGTTACCTGCCCAATTTCTTGTTCTTGGTATCTTTTCCCTTAACAATCTTCTCCTTAGTCTGTTTCTTCCTTTTGCCCTAGCCATCCAGTTGGGCTTCCTTGTCACACCTCGTTCTGTTGCTTGCCATCCACTCCCACATACAATTTTGTTCCACATTATCTGAAGAAAATAATCCTTGGTGATTGATACTGATAATTTTTATTTTATATTATTTATTTTCCGACTTTTACCCCACCCATCTAAATTCAATGAATCTACTCTGGGTGACTTACAAGCAAAATTTAAAACAAACAATATCAAACAACATTGAAAGATCCAAGATTATAAAACATAGGGAATTAAGAAATGGAAGGGGGGAAGGCTTGCCTGAAGAACCAAGTCTTCAGCTTGTTCTTAAATAATGAAGACACTATGATAATATGCAGTCAGGTATCTTTGAAATTCTGGTAGATCTACCTCTATTCAGATTGGATTTTTTAAGGTTTTAGTAGCAGACACCACATACTGTGAAACAGAAATTGATTGATAATACTACACTTGCAGCATTCAGTCTGATGATTATTTGGACATTCCACAAAGTGATCTAATATCTTAACCACCACACATATATTTTCAAAAAGGTAAGACTTTCCAAGGTGCTGCGCTCTTCTTCAATTAAAAGAATGTGGGTCATGGAAGTAAAAGGTAAAGTGGACAGAATTTCCCTACCTTTTTTGAAAGACAGGAAAATTAAATCACTTGGCATTTAGATCAGATGCTAAGTAGCACTAAGATAATTCAACATTGTGGTTAAGATACAGCTGAATGGTTTAAGAATGTTATCGCGGTAAACTCTAGACAATTTTTAAAATTATGTTTCAAACTTTCTCTAATTATCTTTGTATAAATGTACAAGTATTTTTATAAGTTTCTCTTATGTTATAGGCTTCCAGATTAGGAAACCTTTGGAATGCTCATTCTGAATGAAATTAGAGTACCAATGTCAATAATCTGAAGACTAGTTGACTCATCCCAAAACTTTTATTGTTGTTACCGCTGATCAGACAACTCATTATCTTGAGGATGGATGTGAATTGTATAAATATGAAGTACTGCTGACAACATTTGGCTCTTGGCAAATATATTGCATCTGTAAAGAATGAAGAGTAGAAAAGGGGGGAAAAAGAAAGTTTGGTATTAAATTACAGGGTTTTTTTTTTTTTTTGGTTTTTTTTTAAAATACCAACCATTAGTTTGAATTTTTGGCTGTGCTACCCTTCCCCTGTTGGTCATATGCTGCTTATCATCCATAGAAGGTCTGGTCTTGAGTGTACCAACCACTCCTGGCTTTGAGCCCAATGGCCCTGGCCATCTGCTGTTCAGTTCTCTGTTAGCAAATTCCCTGTTTAATTATCTGCTGGCTGACTTCCACTTGTAATATGCCTGAAGGCGCTGGCCCAGTACTTTATTGTCCTTTCAGGTCCACCTGATCTTTGTTCCATTTGGCTTTCTCTTTTTCCACCTGGTCTGTTCCAAACAGGATTTGATTGAAAGTTGCGGTCTTGTTTTGGATAGTGGCTAATGAGAAACAGGTCAGTTGAGCATGCAAGCATCATTTGATCTTGTGGCTTCACCAGTAGCACCTGCTTTACAAGAAATCTTACCAAATGGCAATATTAAGGCTCACAATATACTTGCAACATCAGCTTGAGGGTTGTATTAACCATTGATATTAAAGCTGAGATAATTAGTTTTAAAAAACAGTTGTATCGTACTTGTAAGTTCCTGTACAACTATGTAATAGAACTAGAAGGGCTGATACTTCATACAGCTCAAAATAGGGATTTATTGTAGTTGTGTTCCATTTCCATTTTGCCAGCAGCTGCCACATCTCAACCCTGTTTCTAGGGTCAATCCTAAACATGAAAATCATTGCTGAAATTAACTTGAAATCTTCTTGTTTAGCTACTTTGCTTACCTATGTGGCTTTTCTCATCCCCACCCTACTAAATGCTGCTGATAAAATAGGTGGGGAGTGGGAGGAGTAGTGATCTGTGGTCCCAGAATACCTTGTCAAATATCAGTAAGTCTGGGAGAAAAAAAGAGGAAAAATAAAATCAGAAGTCGCTTGAATATCTATTTCCTAATTTCATAAAACTCAATGTGGAGAAGGTGGGGCAAAGGGAGACAAGTGGGGGATGGTTGCCCCTTTTTCAGCACTCTTGGCATCACTGGTGCAGGAGCAGAAATTCTCTTTTCTTCACTTTTCCCCCCAGGAAAGAGCCATCAAGAGGAGTTAAAATACCCTTGGGAATAGCCTTTGCCTGCCCCTGTCCTAAGGAATTGTTGCAAGTAAGAGTAGTTAGTGTTGGATCCTCTCCCCTTTTACTTTCTTGCTCATTCCACATCCTTTTTTCCTTATCCTTGTGTTGTTCATATACTGTATGATACTCAGTCTTAAGCATGAATGTTACATATATACTTGGTAGAAGGGGACTGAAATGCAAATGCTGCAGTTGCTGGATCTGTAAGTTACTTTATTGTTTGTAATAAGTTGATAAAATTATCAATTTTTCAGAAAATTATTACTGTGGTAAAATTATCTGTCAACCAATATAATATGGATATCTAATTTCTCTTTCATTAAAAATACTGTTCTTCACAATTACTACCAACCTTGTTCCTGCCAAGTTCTGAAAGCCTGATCTTTTCAAATAAGAGCTCTTGCTTGATACTCGTGTATATATAGATGACAAGCCAAACAGAAATCCAATAATTTCATACTACTAGATTTACAAGAAATTCCTCTTGAGCACTTTCAGAAATTTTTCCTGATCAAAGTCCGACTGAAATCAACTGCACAAGAAAAGCACAGTGTTTTTTTGTTTTTGTTTTTTTGCTTAGTTACTTTTTAGTATAATAGAGTATCTGTCAAAAAAAATGTCTCAGTAGACTGCATCCCTCTAAGAAGATACAGATTTACAAAATGGGCTCCGCTGAGTTACAGTAACAAAACATTTGGGTTTTAGTGACTAAGAATGAATATTCATTCAGGAATATATGAATTAAAAAATTTGAATTGTGATTTAAATTATTCCATTTTATTGAGTAATTTTAAACTGGCCCACCCTTGGAAGTTATACTTTGGAAAAAATCAGTATTGTTGAGGTAAAAAAATGGGGTTGTCCCTCAAAAACAAGACTACAACTGCTGTGTGTGATATTGAGAAACTTTTTTAAATGATGTATTTCTGAAGGTCGTTAAAGCAGTGCTGGTGGTCTGTGCATAGTTACTGTGATTGAAAGCATTTTCAGAATACCATTTGTAGACTAGAATCTGTCACTTATGAATACTAATGTGGAATAGAAAGCTGCAGAGGGCCATTTGAAACTTGAATGTGCATTCATTCTAATATATATCTCGTTCATTATGTAATGTAGTCCTAACCAACTTTAGCAGTCAGTTGTGAAAATAGCCTAAGCCATTTCTGAATCTCAAATTCTTTGGCATATGAAAGTTTTACTGTTTCACTATGAAGAGTTCTATATAAATATTTTTTTAATTTAAAAAAGTACTATATCTGAAGGAAGTACAGTATGTGGGGATGATCCAAAATTTGCCTTCTTTCTGATTTCTTCTTTTGGGCCTCTGTATCAACCTGTCACCTGAGTGGTCCAAAATTTGCTGCCTTCTTGATTTCTTCTTCTGGCCTCTGCATCAGGTTGTCACCTGAAAGGTATATCTTTTGTTTCCACATTTACACAAAAAGTAATACTTGCTAGCTAGCTAGCTAGCGGACTGTTATTTTCTCTTTTGTAAATAATGGACCACTGCCTTTCACTGCCTAGTGACATGGCCCTTGTATTAATGAATGGAGTTAAGATTTCTAAAAAAATTAATTTTCGTGTGAGATGGTGTAATTGGCATTTCATGCACTAAGTGTTTAAACTTTCTAACCAATCTGAGGCAAATATACCGCTGCTTCATTGCCAGCTGTGCATGTTACTATGGGAACTCAGTAGGAACTAGCTGCTGATTACTGTTCTAAGGACCACACCTGGCTTATTTGCATTCAATTTAAGTTGAGGAAATTTCAAAAGAAGAAAAGGAGAGCTTAGATTAGCCAGTGGGCAGCCAGAAAAGGCTTGTCATTTTGAGGCTGCCAGTTTGGACGACAAAAGCTGTTTTCCTATTCATCAGACTTCTTGGCAGACCCACACATCGTCATTGGAATTTTGTAGATATTTTTTTCTGGTGGGATGTTAGTTGAAGTCTTGATGCTGCTTCACATTCTCCTGTGTTGTCGCCCCAGTCTAGCAAATCTCATTTTACAGCACTGTATCTATAATACATTCTATTTCATCCAAGCCTGGACAGTTACTTTCATTACTTAAATTACCAGCTTCAGAACAATTTAGGAGCTTAAACCAATTTCAATTAATGGATTAAGATCCTGTCTTGTTTTCAGGTTTATCAGGCAAAACCAAAAGAAAAATAAAGAATAATGAAGAAAAAAATGTTGTGGTACCTTAAAGACTAACTGCTATATTTTAATGTGAGCTTTTGTGGACAAGTCTACTTCCTCAGACTTGTTTTCACATTGATAGCCATATTTTCCCAGTTTTGGTGAAATGAGGAAATGTACATTAATTGGATATTAACAAGAAGAACTGGAAATCTTAGTTTAGGATGGTAAATATTACTTGATAGGGATAACTGAAACTTGGTGAAATGACTCCTATGACTGGAAAAAAAAAGAATTTAAAAATATTAATTGTTCAGAAAGAATAGAAAGAGAGGTGGAGTCAAAGTATATGTCAAAATATATATATTCCTACATAGAAATACAGGAGGGTGAGTTGGTTATCTTATCAAGAGCATCTGGATTAGTATAATTGGTGTGAAATACAAAAGGAACAGAGCAGTTGGAATCTACTATGACTGCCTAATCAAGAAGAAGATGTGAATGAAATATTTGAAAAATTAATTGCAAGAATTTCAAAGAGATGTGATGGGATATTTCAGTTATCCTGCTATCTCTTAGGAGGCAAATTCTGCGAAATGTGGTCCTAAGAAATTATTGGCTTATGTTGCTAATAATTTTCTCCTACAAAAAGTGGAGGATGAAACTAGAGAAGTAGGTATCCTTGACTTGATTGTAGCCAATAGAGATATCATGTTGGAAAAGGTAAGGGGAACTCTGGGAGAAAATGACCATGTTCTACTTGAATTCTTGATTTAAAAGAAATCAAAACAGAGTGTAGCTGCATGTGTATGCTGGATATTAGGAAAACCAATTTTAATAAACTCAGAATAATGCTAAGTTAGGTTCCATGACAGGAGATCCTAACAGAAAAAAGGAGTCTAGGTTGTGTAGGAGTTTCTTAAAAATGAAATTCTAAAGGCAGAACTACAATTCCAACGAGGAAAAAAAGGTGGAAGACAGCAAAAAGACCAGTGTAGCTTCACAAAAAGCTCAGAGAGTACCTAAAAATAAAAAAGGACACATACAGAAAGTGGAAGGAAGGCCATGCCACAAAAGAAGAGTACAGATAAGTAGCAAACAGGTGCAGAGATGGCAGAAGCCGAGGATGAGCTGAAGTTAGCAAGAGACTCTAAAAGCAACGAAAAAGCATTTTTCAGGTATGTGTATTGCAAAAGACTGAAAACAGAAAATAGTGGCTCAGCTACTCAGGATTGAAAATGATAACAGGTGACAATGAAAAGACAGAAGTGCTCAATTCTTACTTTAGCTCACTCCCCCCCCCCCCCCCCCGTCTATGACCCTCCAGGCAAATGTGAAGTACAAGCTGAAGGAACAGGATTGCAGCTTGACACTGATAAACAAATAGTCAAGGAATACCTTATTACCTTGAACAAGTTTAAATCTCCAGGGCCCAATGAACTATATCCAGGAGTATTGATGGAACTGGTTGAAGAACTCTCAGAACCACTGTCTATTAGGATGGGTGAAGTGCCAAATGACTGGAAGAGGGCTATTGTCCCTGTCTTCAAAAAGGGAGAACTATAGACCAGTCAGCCTTACATCAATCACAAGGGAAATTCTAGAGCAGATTGTAAAGTGGTCACTCTGCAGGCAGCTTGAAAACAATGCAGGAATAACTAGAATCCAAACATGGATTTGTCAAGATCACATCCTGCTAGACTGATCTGATCTCATTTTTTGATCAGGTAACTTACCAGGTAGACAGTGGGAATGCTGTAATATATCTTGGCTTCAGCAAAGCTTTTGACAAAGTGTCCCATAATATTCTGATTAGCAAACTAATTGTCGGTGGGCTAGATAGAACAACTATCAGGGATACACAGTTGGTTACAGAATCATAGAGAGTGCTTATTAATACCTCTTCTCAAACCTAGAGTAGATAACAAGTGGAGTACCACAAGGCTCAGTCCTGGGCCAGATGCTCTTCAACATTTTTATTAATGACTTGGATGAGGAGGTGCAGGGAATGCTTATCAAATTTGGAGATGACACAAAATTGAGTGGAATAGCTAATACCCTGGAAAACAGAAACAAAATTCAAAAAGATCTGCATATGCTTGAGCACTGGGCTGAAAATAGAATGTTGTTCTAGGAAAAAGAAACCAAATGCACAGTTACAAGATGGAGGATACTTGGCCCAGTAATACTACACGCAAGAATGCTCTTGGAGTTGTAGATCACAAGCTGAATATGAGCCAACAGTGTGCTCATTTTTTTGCAGCTGCAAAAAATATATATGCAAATGCTATTTTAGTCTGCATTAACAGAAGTATAGTCTCCAAATCCGCGGAAATACTAGTTCCCCTCTATTCATCACTGGTTAGGCCTCATCTTGAATACTGTGTCCAGTTCTGGACACTAGACGTTATGAACGATGCAGACAAAGTTCAGAAGAAGGCAACAAGGATGATCAGGGGATGGGAAACCAAGCCCTATGAGGAAAGACTGAAAGAACTAGGCATGTTTAGCCTTGAGAAAAGAAGACTGAAGGGTGATATGATAGCACTTTTCAAATACTTGAAAGGCTGTCATACAGAGGAGGGGCAGGATCTGTTCTCGACCATCCCAGAGTGCAGGATGCATAATAATGGGCTCAAGTTACAGGAAGCCAGACTTTGATTTAATATCAGGGAAAAACTTCCTAACTGTTACAGCAGTATGACAATGGAACCAATTACCTCAGGAGGTGGTGAGTGCTCCAGTGTCTGAGACATTCAAGAGAAAATTAGACAACCATCTGTCAGATCTACTTTGAATTGGACTCCTGCATTGAGCAGAGGGGGTTGAACTCAATAGATGTATAGGCCCCTTCCAGCTCCATTACTCTTATGATTCTATGATTTCCTGGTTTAATTGCAGCTACATGAAGGGGCCATAGGAACAAGCAGAAGCCACACACATCTCAGTTTAATAAACTGAGAACTGATCATCTAGACAACTCTGTTGAGCAGGATGGTGGTAGAATAGTTTTCAGAGATGACATACGGGTTTTGATAACCAGAATACATTCAGCGTTGCACGCTATCTTCTTTCTTTGTAGTGGACTCTGTGAATGCACACAAATGGGTTTATCCTGCGCCTGCGCAGGACGTTCGGAACCTTCTAGAGCTTAGAAAAAAGCCAGACAGTTAGTCTCCCCCCCCCCGAGGGTATATATGCTCCGCCTCCTCCACCTTCCTTAGTTCCTCTTTTTCCGCCGTTAGGGTAGGACGTAGGAACACTAGAGCGTGCTAAGGAAAGTATTTCCTTCTATTTACCTTACAGCCTTTCTTCTTTTCTTTCAAGACGCCAGAACTGCCTTCCCATTTAAGTTTTTCCTCGTTCTGCGTCTTCCCGTTCCCCCCCCTCCCCTCCCGGATTTCCCCCCTTTTTATTTTTTCTTTTTTTATGGCCTCTCGGGGCTTCAAACAGTGCTCCGTTTGCCTTCGAAAAATTCCGCTAACGGATCAGCACGATCAGTGCTTATTTTGTTTGGGGGAATCCCACCTTATCCAGGCGTGTGCCGCTTGTAGAAGTTTTTCCAAACAAGCTCTTAAACTGCGGTCTCAACGCCTCCGGGCCTTTCTCTACGAAAGAACCCTCAAGCCTGCTATGGAGGTTTCTCTTACCACCTCCCCGAATCCTCCACGTGTAGAGACACCTAAAGCAGGCGCCACTGCCTTTGATTCTTCGCAACCTACCTTGAGTTCTGCGTCTTCCAAGCAGAAGGACTCCTCTAGACCGCCTAAGCCAGCTTCCACCAAGGCTTCCAGGTCGGCTGTACCTTCAAAGAAGAAGAATGACAAAGCGAAATCTCAGAAATTGGCAAAGCCACCCAAATCGGCAACTTTGCCTCTTCCTGCACCTCCTATATTACTCGAGGAATCTTCGAGAGACGACATTGGGCAATCGGATATGGAGGAGCGGATCATTCCTCCGGCCCAGGCTGCTCACGATATCATGAGCATGTCTCCGTCGTCAGGCCATTTTGCGGCTGAGGTTTTTCCCAGCGTGGCCATTGCCCCTACTAGCCCGAGATCTTCCGGGCGGGCTGATACTGACTCGCATTCAGAACAGGAGTTGCCGTCTCGCACTCCTAGAAAGCGAAAGGAGAAGCGTAAGCATTCTTCTCCGTACCAACCTCAACATCCTGCGGACCAATACCGTCCACAAATGCCGGCACAGTATGGTCCTCCTTTTTTCGGTCCATACCAGCCCTACCCATATCAAGGATACGGCTATCCGCCTGACTTCAGGGGACAGGCTTACCCCTCCTCAGCTTGGTACCCTTCTTCGGTTCCAACTTCTGAGAATCTACAACAGCAACAGGGGCATGTTCCCACACCCCAAATTGCTACTTCCCGTAAGAGGAAGACACCGATGGCACCTTCTGCGCCTCTAAAACGGTCTAAACATTCCGCAGGCCGACCCACGGTACAGACTGCGACGATGTACTCTGGCCCAGAGGGCCATGATACAGAGCCTTTCTCTCCTTCGGTACACTCTGATGCTGAACCAATACCGAGAGACACGGTACCAATATCGCACCGTCCCTCCTCTTTGGTGTCTGAATCTTCCCATGACAACTCTTCAGCTTCTTCGGAATCTGATGTACCTGATGGTGGTGCTCCGAGTACTTCTTCACAATGCCCATTAGAAGACTACTCGTCCTATGCTCAACTTATACTGCGCATGGCTAAGATTTTACACCTAGATGCGCAAGTTCCTGAGCAACAAACAGACCTTGTCTTCCACGATATGGAGCAGGACAAGTCATCTCCTCCTAGTCTTAGCCTCATTCCAGCACTTCTTGACTTGGTAAAGGCTTCGTGGGATAAGTCGCCTGCGACTCTCCAAATCCCTCGAAAAATCGACCACCATTACAAGACCCATGGTTCCGACTCGGATTTCCTGACCAAGCATCCCATGCCTAATTCTATTGTGGTCGAGGCTACCCAGTACAGATCCCGCAGCAGGTCTTCTGTTACACCTGTCAATAAAGACGGCAGAAAAAATGACGCCCTAGGCAAAAAACTCTATTCCCTTGCGGCTCTACTGATTAAGATTTCGAACTACCAAGCCGCGATGGGTGCTTATCAAAAGCACCTATGGGATAAAACTGTTCCCGTCTTACAAAGCCTTCCTGAGCCATCCAAGACCGAACTCCTTAACGTCTATGAGGAGGCTAATACCCTTACAAGACAGCAACGAGTAGCAGCAAAGCATACAGCTGAAATTGCGTCCAAATCCATGCTTACAGCAGTAGCAGTCCGTCGCCATGCCTGGCTTGGAGCGGCGAACATACTGGACGATACAAAGACCAAAATCGAGGATCTTCCCTTTGATGCGGATGGCCTCTTTAATTCCAAGACTGATGATATTATGGAAAATATCCATAAAATGCGGAAGACCGCAAAATCCTACATACCGTACCAACCGTATCGGTATCAGAGATCTACTTACAAAAAGCCTGCTTACCAAGCGTCTTCTCAGTACCAACCATTTCGGTATGGTAGACAGCAGCAACACGACAGGACCTTCCAGTCATCTCAGTCCAACCCTTCGACTTTCAAGCAGCAACAATACCAAGGACACAAGCAGTCCTTTCGTAAACCTCAGCGTCGGGGTAAGCAATACAACTAACTACCCCTCTTACCGGACTAGACTCTTTCCATTTCTCTCCGAATGGAAACGTATTACGACTGACAAATGGGTCCTAACCATTATTGAGAAGGGTTATTCGATAGAATTCTTCCAGCTTCCTCCATCGAATCTCCCTAAGACCACCCCCTTTTCGGTAGCTCTACAGGAGGAAATTTCATCCCTCCTAAGCAAGGGGGCGATCGTCAAGACCCCACATGCTGAACTACATGGGGGTTTCTTCTCTCGGTACTTCGCCGTCCCTAAAAAGGATGGAGGTAT
Organism: Intellagama lesueurii; assembly: GCA_037013535.1. Classification (NCBI taxonomy): domain Eukaryota; kingdom Metazoa; phylum Chordata; class Lepidosauria; order Squamata; family Agamidae; genus Intellagama; species Intellagama lesueurii. The sequence continues at coordinate 46,323,882 of JBAJHW010000003.1, read as the reverse complement.
CAGGCCCATCATGGACCTCAGAGAACTCAATCAGTTTATCATTTACAGGAAGTTTCGAATGCTAACACTCGACTCCATTCTTCCTCTTCTCTCACAGGGAAGTTGGTTCGTCACCATCGACCTCAAAGACGCTTATTTTCACGTTTCCATTCACCCTTCTCATCAACAGTATCTCCGGTTCCGGTTCCACCGCACAACCTACCAGTTTGCTGCCCTTCCATTTGGGCTCTCCACGGCCCCTCGGACGTTTACCAAGTGCATGGCCCCTGTAGTGGCTCACCTTCGCACCAAGGGAATAAAACTCTTCCCTTATATCGATGATTGGCTCCTGGTAGCCTCATCCTACCACGAAGCCGTCGCTGCTACAACTACCACTCTCGCGACCTTAAACAAGCTAGGTCTAGTGATCAATCAGGAAAAATCCCTTTTGGTACCATCCCAGCTGGTCAATTACATAGGAGCAACGCTAGATGCAACCCGGGCACGGGCATTCCTGCCCTATCAAAGAATCCAAAAGATTCGAGACGCAATACAACGGTTTCCACCCCTGGCTACTGTCACCGCATTCGACGCTCAGCATCTACTGGGCCTCATGTCATCCACGACGGCAGTCGTCCTTCATGCCAAGCTCGAAATGCGTCCGCTCCAGTCCTGGTTCCTGGGCGAGTTCGATCCTTTAACGGACTCCCCACGGAAAAAGTTGCGGGTTCCGCCACATGTAGCGAAGCATCTCATCTGGTGGACGATTCCGCGCAATCTGTCCGAAGGAAAACCCTTCCAACCTCCTTTCCTGTCCATACAGGTCACGACCGACGCCAGCCCTTCTGGCTGGGGCGCTCACTGCCAAGAGCTCAGGATTCACGGGTTATGGACACCGAGAGAAAGGTCTCTCCATATAAACCAGCTCGAATTGCTCGCCATCATGAAGGCTTTTCGAGCCTTTCTTCCGCGTATAAAGGGACAATCTGTGCAGCTTGTCACGGACAATACCACAGCTATGCACTATATCAACCGACAAGGTGGGACTCGATCCCTACCGCTTCTCCATCTCACCATGCGATTTTGGGACTGGTGCCGTACCCATCATATTTTTCCACAAGCGATTCATATCGCTTCAGAGGACAACTATCTAGCGGACCACCTCAGCCGGCTCCGTACCAGGACGCACGAATGGTCCCTCGACGAGACGATTTTTCAAGACCTATGCCGTCAATGGGGTCAACCCACCATAGACCTCTTTGCATCTCACCGCAACGCCAAATGCCGCAAGTTCTGCTCACGAGCGGGCAGGGACACCGCGTCTCTCGGAGACGCTTTCCTCATTCCGTGGTCCGGAGAACTCACTTACCTGTTTCCTCCCATACCAATGCTTCTCAGGACAATAGTCCGGATCATTCAATACCAGGCGAACGCAATTCTCATCGCTCCGTGGTGGCCACGACAACCCTGGTTTGCCCACCTCCAAGGAATAACGGAGGAAATATTCCACTTACCTCTAATACCGTCCTTGCTATCCCAGAACGACGGGGCCCTTCTCCATCCAGATGTCCGGTCTCTTCACCTGACGGCGTGGAGGATAACCCCGAATTCCGTGCGATTCTAGACCGCTCTCGAAAGCCGTCGACTTCTCGCCTATACCGTAACAAATGGAAATCTTTTACGAAATTCGTTCAGTCCAAAGGACTCCAATCAGTCCCAGTTACACTCTCAACCTTACTTACCTTTATACTGCATCTGTTCAATCTCGGACTCGCACACTCCACCATTAAAGTATATATTTCCGCGATCGTTGCTCACCAGCCATCTCATTCTAGCTCCGCCAGACTGTTCTCCCACCTCACGGTTAAGAGATTCCTTAAGGGCCTGCAGAACATCAGGCCGCCCTCTTCACCCATTGTACCTCAATGGTCGCTTCCACTGGTCCTTGATGCGCTTACCAAGCCTCCATTTGAACCCATGGCAACCTGTAACGAGAAATTGCTTTCTCTCAAGACTTCCTTTTTAGTGGCCATAACCTCTGCCAAAAGGGCTAGTGAACTGTCAGCTCTTAGGTCTTACCCTCCATACCTACAAATGCATCCCGATAAAGTTACTCTGTATTTGGATGTCTCATTTCTTCCCAAGGTTGTATCAGACTTCCATCTGAATCAACCGCTGATACTTCCTACATTCTTTCCATCGCCGTCCACTCCAGTCGAGCGCAAGCTCCATACTCTGGACGTCAGACGGGCTATTGCCTTCTACTTGGACAGAACCAAGCACTTTAGACGCTCTTCCCGTCTCTTTGTGTGCTACCATGGACATAACAAGGGTGCTCCCGCATCCTCTCAGACAATATCGAGATGGATCGTGCAATCCATACAAATGGCTTACCAGCTTGCAAATAAACCGGTACCGGACCAACTTAAAGCTCACTCCACCAGAGCTATATCTACGTCCACCGCTCTTCATCGCGGTATTCATATTCAGAACATCTGTAAAGCGGCTACTTGGTCCAATCCTCTGACGTTCGCGAAGCACTACCGCCTCGACGTCAGAGCTAAAAATGATGCTGCCTTTGGAAGGGCGATACTGTCATCCCTGATACCGTGACGGCCCTCCATCCGGTGAGTCAGCTTGCTAATCACCCATTTGTGTGCATTCACAGAGTCCACTACAAAGAAAGTTAGGTTACCTACCTGTAACCATGGTTCTTGTAGTGGTTCTCTGTGAATTCACACATCCCTCCCTTCCTCCCCGCTGTCCGTCACGATAACAGGTCATTATACCTACTCTCTAGTAACGGCGGACATAGGGGAACTAAGGAAGGTGGAGGAGGCGGAGCATATATACCCTCGGGGGGGGAGACTAACTGTCTGGCTTTTTTCTAAGCTCTAGAAGGTTCCGAACGTCCTGCGCAGGCGCAGGATAAACCCATTTGTGTGAATTCGCAGAGAACCACTACAAGAACCATGGTTACAGGTAGGTAACCTAACTTTTTCTATCCTATAGGCCAGCAATGGCGAACCTATAGCACGCATGCCACAGCTGGCATGCAGAGCCCTCTCTGTGGGCACGCAAGCCATAAGTCACTGGATCGCTACCCCCGGCAGCCAAACCTGAGGAGGCGGCTGCAGCGGCGGGCCAGGATCCGGAGCAGCTGGCGCTGGTGGCAGCGTGCTGGCTGAGCTATAGGCAGTGGCAGGGCTGGCACGACTGGAGGTGGATCCGGAGTGGGGTCTAGAGGCACCTCCGTGTCCGTGATTCCCCCTTCCGCTGCCGCTTCTGCTGCCACCCGCTGCGTTGTTGTTGTTTTTTCAGTTTGGGCACTCAGGCTCCAAAGGTTTAGCCATCACTGCTCTAGGCCATGAAATGTTTCCACATGTACATTTCTGTAATCCTGCCATGTTGTTAAGTTTTAATTAGTAAAGCCTAAATATTTCAAAGCCATAAAGCACAGGTTCCCTTATTCAAAGGCTTCGAAATCTGTGTAGTTGAATTGTACATTGTTATGTCATATGCAAATACAGTTCACTATATTAGCATTTAACCTGCATAATTTCTAATAGGAGATGTACATCTGCTCTGCTGGCATACTGATCACAGCTTGATAAGGACAGTGTGAGATCCTTTCACCTTCCTGTTTGCTTCTTTCAGGAGAAGGATTTCTGAAACCAGTTCTATTTTAGTTTTTTCAAGAGAAATAGTTATATAGGTAGGTTATATTAAGACTTTCTTTCATGAAATTTGAACATCTTGTTTGCTTCATTTTCTTCTCATTGCTGTTAAGGTCCTGCAGTTTGTTTTGTTATTCAGTCCTGTTTTCTGTTTTTAATGCTGTCTTGGAGAACTGTTAGTTGAAGAGCAGGCTGTTTCAAACAATAATAGAGAATATGTAAAAATCATACTTGGTTGTAGAATGAAAATCACCTGTAATGAAGTTGTTGCCACTTTGGGAAGGTCAGGAAAGTGGAAATCGGTCAGGAAAAATCAGAGAAATTGGTCAGAGGTCAAGGAAAACCAGGGAAATTGTGATTAAGGTTAGAGATGGGGGTATTCGTATTTGTATACCCTTGCACAGGTGGAGATAACGAGGGTCTGGCCCCATGGGGCTGGATGGTCCACTTACAGATGCGCTGATGCTGCAGGGTCTGTGCTGCTGTCCTATCGCTCCAGAGATCGCGATCACCGAGCCACTCTTCGACCTGGCAGAGAGGCTTGTTGTCCTGCCTCCTGCTAGGAGTGGCTCAGCAATCGCGATCTCTGGAGCGATAGGACAGCAGCGCAGACCTCGCGGCATTAGCACATCTGTGAGTGGACTGTCCAGCCCCATGGGGCCAGACCCTCGTTATCTCTACCTGTGCAAGGGTATTCGTATACGAATACCCCCATCTCTAATTAAGATACATTCGTATAATGGATCTTTGACATGCTGCTACAAGAGGATGATCTTTTCTTGTAGGAGTTAGTTTAGAGAAGTAGCAGAATCAGAGTACAATTTAATGATGCCCTTTCCTTTTCCTGGCCTTTCCCAGTTGCACCTGTTACCCAGCTCCACCTGTGTTGCCCTAGCAACCACCCTACTGTCTTTCTTGAACTCCATCTCTGCATGATTTGCAGGTCTAGTTCAACCATTAGAGCAGCATACAGTATTCAAACATTTGACTGTTTTCATCCCTACTTACTAGTACTACATCTTACTTACATTAAGCTTATATACAAAGATAAACATTTGTTGGGGTCATGTTTGTGTGTGGAACTCAAAAAAATTGCAAATGAGTTTTGCTGCTATTGGATTTCACAGACAAGTAGAAATTTTTCTGCACATGCAAAATGAAGTTTGCAAATGGGATTGTTTGTTCCTGCTGGAGTGAGTGAACAGAGAAATAGCTCTCTCACACATCCTCTTCTATGATGTCTTCCATGGATAAAGCTTGCAGATAAGAGTGTGTCTCCTAAATTGTATAAATGATCTGTAAGCATTTAAACTCCACATCCTTCGCTACTAATGATCTGCTCATTACACTTTCTAGAACCCAGAGAGTTAGTCCCAGCTTTGGAAAGTTCCTGTGAGACAAGCAAGTCTACGAAATGTTGATGTCAGGCAGGTCCTTACGTGCAAGGCAGTACAGTACTGTATCTGATGATGGCATTTAAAAGGACACTTTAGTATGCAGTGGCTGGATATCAAACTTCATGCTTTCTTTGTTTCATGGCTGTCACCAGTTGCTGGAGACAAACACAAAAGTTATTGTAAAGTGTTCTACAAAACTTTTGAATTAATTAATCAGTGAATCAGAGTTTTAGACTCTCATGCAAAAGGACCACTTTATCAGAAGAACCTAAAATTAAATCAAGTCAACAGTCCACTACAATGTGTTTCTGCTCAAACCCAAGTACAAATTCATTTCAAAGTAAATAAAAAGCAGAAATGACAAAGAGACAGATCTTGCAAGAAATGGAAAACATGCTCAAAGTGTTAAAAATGGCAAACATCTGCCTGCCACACAAACTAGTAAGGCTGCCTATATATATATGCAAGGATTAGGACACAAAGTGCCTGTTTGTTTTGCAGCTGACAATGAAGACTATGCCATTTAACTTTTGTAACAACCCTAGAGAGTTATTCAAGTGAATATTCTTAGATAGCTAAATAAACCAATAGTTACATCGTGGAAAAACAAAAGCAAAGTATTTTGTCACTTTTGGCTTGGCACCTTATTTCTTCAATCTTTTACTGAAACAGTTGAAACAATATGAAATATTTGTTTGCGATTTTGATGGACAGATGGATTTATTGATTCATTTTGGAGATGATTACTGTCATAAAGTTTCCACATGGTATCCAACCAGTGTTTTTTTTCAGAGTGCTACTGTTGAAGATCTTCTGAAGTTTCAAAAAGACATATTTTCATTATCACTTCTATAACTATTACAATTATGTATGAATGGGCCAAATATAGATCACCTTTTTCTGGGGGAAAAAAACACCTGAAGGAAGAAATGAAAACCAACCCTGACTTGAAAGGAGAAGAAAAAGAACTGATTGAATGTATCTTAAATCCTTTGATGTCATATTCCTACAGGAAACATGGTGTACTGGGGATGCCATTTTAAATTACTATAAAACCTTTGTAGACCCTGCAAATTCCTCTAGAAGTCAGGGACGACCCTGGGGGAGGGGGGGAAACTAGCCTACTGCATAGCGACTTTGCTGAAAGGGGAAAACCAGCTGATTAGTTACTTAGAACCCTGGGCTATGGCAATGTCTTTAGGGTTAAACCTTTCATTTTATGTTATGGTTAATGTATATATTCCACCTTGGAATTCAAGCTATTATTCTGATAACACCTGAGAGAAATTTTCAGACTATTTACTTGATTTGAAGATCGAATTCCCCAAAGCACATGTAATTAAGATGGGCGCCTTTAATGCCTGTATTGGCCCAAACTGGGAATCTTGCCAACAAACCATGCACTTGTTTGGAAGAATTCCCACAAATGAAAGACATTCTAAGGATCATGCTACAAATATTCAAGGGAAGCTCTTTATACGAATGTTTTTGCAGGTTGATCTTCACATTTTGAATGGCTCCCAGAAGGAACTGGGACTGGGCAAAAGTGAATTCTAGGGGTTTAGAATGTTTATGGCAATCTGAGAATATGTATGTTTTGAGGGATACTCTGGTCTACTCAAAGAGTACCAAAGTAACACTAGAATGTTATACCCAGATTAAAAAAGGCTTCCAACCTTTGCTGTTCCGGGAAGCCAGACCAAGGCATCCTGGATGTAGTGTGGGTAACCCCTGGTTTGATGATGACTACAGGCAATTTAAAACAAAAATTAAAATACAGAATAAATTCCTGAAGAAAAACAATATAATCCCTTTACCACAGCACTATTTGATACTGTAACAGATCCACCCCTGACATGGTATTTTCCCTCAGACAGTTGCAGGAGAAATGTAGGGAACAATGACAGCCACTCTTTGTGGCCTTCATAGCTCTTACAAAGGCCTTTGATTTGGTTAGCAGGGATGGCCTTTTAAAAATACTTCCCAAGATTGGTTGTCCACCTTGACTCCTTAACATCATCAGGTCCTTTCATGAGGAAATGAAGGGCACTGTAGTTTTTGATGGCTCAACATCAGGCCCCTTTGACATCCGAAGTGGAGTGAAACAGGGCTGTGTCCTCACGCGGACCCTGTTTGGGATCTTTTTTGCTGTCATGATGAAGCACGCCTTTGGAACTGCAACAGAAGGTGTCTACCTCCGGACTAGATCAGATGGAAAGCTCTTTAATCTCTCTAGATTGAGAGCAAAGACCAAAGTCCAGCTGAAATGCATGCGGGACTTCCTCTTCGCCGATGATGCAGCTCTTGTTGCCCATTCTGCTGAAGAGCTCCAACAACTTATGAATCGTTTTAGCAAGGCCTGCCAAGACTTTGGACTAACAATCAGCCTGAAGAAAACACAAGTCATGGGCCAGGGCGTGGACTCACCTCCCTCTATTACCATCTCCACACAAGAATTGGAAGTTGTTCATGACTTTGCTTACCTTGGCTCAACGATCTCTGACACTCTCTCCCTAGATGTCGAGCTGGATAAACGCATTGGCAAAGCAGCTTCCACGTTCTCTAGATTCACAAAGAGAGTATGGCTTAATAAGAAGCTGACGGCATATACCAAGATCCAGGTCTATAGAGCCTGTGTCCTGAGCACACTCCTGTACTGCAGCGAGACCTGGACCCTTTGTGCACGGCAGGAGAGGAAGCTGAACACGTTGCATATGCGTTGTCTCCGACGCATTTTTGATATCACCTGGCAGGACAAAGTTCCAAATAAAGTAGTCCTAGAACGAGCTGGAATTTTTAGCATGTATATATTACTAAAACAGTGACGTCTACGTTGGTTTGGCCATGTCGTGAAAATGGCTGATGGTCGGATTCCAAAAGATCTTCTGTATGGAGAATTAGTGCAGGGAAATTGCCCCAGAGGGAGACCACAGCTGCGATTCAAGGAGATCTGCAAGCGGGATCTGAAGGCCTTAGGAATGGACCTCAACAGATGGGAAACCTTGACATCGGAGGCAGGCGGTGCATCATGGCCTCTCCCAATTTGAAGCGACACTTGTTCAGCAGGCCGAGGCAAAGAGGCAGTCCCGAAACCAGCAAAATCAGGGAGCTGGACAGGGGACAGAATGTCTTCAGTGTGGAAGGGATTGTCAATCTCGAATTGGCCTTCTCAGCCACACTAGACGTTGTTCCAAGACCTCAATTCAGAGCATGTTACCATAGTCTCTCGAGACTGAAGGATGCCTACACATTTGATGCTGCAGAAACAATATAAAAAGTTAATCCTTGAAAAGAAGCTTGAGTATACCACACAGCAGTGGACTGAATTGGCACAGACTCTCAAAAGTAATAATAGGTCTAAATTTTGGCAACTTACTGCAGCTACAAGGTGCACCAATGAACCCTGTACTGGCCTAACACTCTCCACACATGAATGGGAGCTACACTACCACTCCCTGTTTTTCGATGAGAAGGTCTGTACATCTTTGCAAGCAGATGACCAAGAACTACCTTGTGAGGCTCCAGTTACCTGTGAGGAAGCAGTAATGCTGATAAAAGAACTAAAGAGGGACAAGGCCATAGGAAGGAATGGCATCCTGCCTGACTTCCTGATAGACTATTCACACTGGTGGATCCCAATGCTAGCTGCCTTATTGACCTCTATAGATAGGTCTGGAAAATTCCCTTCAGAATGGGCTGAAGCCATTGTATTTATTTATTTATTTATTTCTTGAACTTGTATGCCGCCCATCTAGACATAGTCTACTCTGGGCAGCTCACAGAACACAAAGTAAAACAATAAAAATAAAATAGCAATTAACAGCACATAGATAATAATTCAAGATGGAGAGAGTAAAAAAGAAAATTAAATAGTGCCCGGAGGGAAGGCCTGTCTGAATAACCAGGTCTTAAGTTGGTTTTTAAAAATGCCCAGCGAGGGGGCCAACCGGATCTTGGAGGGGAGTTTGTTCCAGAGAGCCACCGCCGAGAAGGCCCGGTGTCTCGTTCTTTCTTTCCGGACCTCCCTCGTCGTTAGGCTACTCAGTCTAGACTAGATCGGGTGATACGAGTAGATCTAGGTGGGAGGAGGCGTTCCGCCAAGTATCGAGGTCCTAAACCGTTTAGGGCTTTGTATGTAATCATTAATACTTTGAAATCAACGCGGAACCGAATGGGCAGCCAATGCAAGGCGGCCAGGGTGGGAGTGATATGTTGGTGTTTCCTCACCCCACTAAGAAGTCTGGCCGCCGCATTCTGCACCATTTGGAGTTTCCGCATCAATCTCAAAGGTAGTCCCACGTAGAGAGCATTACAGTGGTCTAATCTCGAGATTACGAGCTCATGGACCAGAGTGGTGAGCAACCCAACATCAAGATAGGGACGCAGCTGGGCAATCCGCCAAAGATGGAAATAGGCGGTGCGGACCACTGACGCCACCTGGGTTTCCATGGTGAGCGCCGGGTCCAGATGGATCCCCAAGCTGCGAACCTCACTCTTCGCAGTAAGAGTCACCCCCCTCAAATAAGAGGCAGTTTCCCAGACCGCTGATGGTGGGTCGGCCCACCCTCAGGACCTCCGTCTTGTCCGGGTTCAACCTCAGCCCATTTCCCTGCATCCATTGCAATACAGACCCCAAACAGCGCTGCAGGGACAGAACAGCATCCACTGTAGTTGGAAAAAAGGAGATGTAGAGCTGCGTGTCATCAGCATATTGATGGCACGATGCTCCACACCCCCTGATAACCTCACCCAGCGGCCTCATATAGATGTTAAACAGCATTGGGGAGATAGTCGAGCCCTGCGGAACTCCACAATTGAGGCTCCACGGGGCTGAATCACTCTCCCTAAGCTGAACTCTCTGAGGACGATCCCCCAGGAAGGATTGGAGCCAGGCCAACGCCAGGCCACCAATTCCCAACTCGGAGATCCTCCTCAGGAGGATACCGTGGTCGACAGTATCAAAGGCTGCTGAGATATCGAGGAGGACCAACAGAGACGTTTTTCCCCTGTTGGCCTCCCTCAATAGGTCATCTAACAGGGCGACCAATGCCGTTTCTGTACCTGAAGCCCGACTGGAACAGATCCAGGGCGTTTGTTTCATCCAAGTGCGCCTGAAGCTGATCGGCCACCTATCTATAGGTAGTACCTATCTATAAGAAAGGTGCTTGATCAGACCCTAGGAATTATCATCCTATAAGCCTTCTAGATGTAGTCAGCAAATTGTATGCTAGACATCTTTTGGATAAGCTAGAAAACTGGGTGTCCTCAGAGAACCTCTTGGCAGAGGAACAAGCAAGATTCCGTTGTGGCAGGTCCACAATTGACCACTGCTTTTTATTGAAATATCTAGTGGGGAAATATACATCTTCCCCCACCACCATTCACTTTTCGTGGCTTTTGTAGACTTTAAAGCAGCTTTTGACTCCATATCCTGACCTCGCTTCTGGAGCAAACTGGAATCCTTGAATATAGATGGTAGGTTGCTCAGGAGAATCCAAAGACTGTATGAGAATACCACCCTACGAGTAAGAGTCAGCTCAGATGGCTATCTTTCAGACCCAATCCCTGTAGATAAAGAAGTATGTCAGGGATGTTTATTAGTCCTCCATCTATTTAATTTATATCTAAATGATATAGTCTCCTCCCTATCCAGTCCCCAATTTTTCCCACCCCATCTAAAGGGCAGGAATATATTGGTACTTTTATGTGCAGATGATGCAATTCTCCTGTCCTACACCCAGGTGGGGATGCAAAGACTGTTAAGGGCCTTGGGTGCTTATTGTGTCAAGGAATATCTCCAGGTAAATAACACCAAAACCAGAATTTTAGTTTTTGGAAAGGAGAGAAAGAATTACAGATGGCAACTGAACAGGAAACTGCTTGAACAGACCAACTCATACAAATACCTTGGAATAGCATTCAAAAGTTCAGGAACATGGTCAGGCCACTTAGAATCTCTAGGTCTGTCAGCAGAGGCATCCACCAATGCTATTTACTGGTTTTTTTTCTGGACCAGATGGAAAAATTGTGGCACCACTAATAGATTTTTTAGGCAACCTTCAGTCTTGAGAGACTATGGTAACGTGCTCTGAATAGAGGACTTGGAACAGCGTCTAGTGTGGCTGAGGAGGCCAATTCGAGAGTGACAATCCCTTCCACACTGAAGACAATTACAGTCTGTCCCCTGTCCAGCTCCCTGATTTTGCTGGTTTCGGGACGGCCTCTTTGCCTCGGCCTGCTGGAAAAGTGTCTCTTCAAAATGGGAGAGGCCATGATGCACCACCTGCCTCCAGGCTGAATGCTCAGATGTCAAGGTTTCCCATCTGGAGGTCCATTCCTAAGGCCTTCAGATCCCACTTGCAGATCTCCTTGTATCGCAGCTGTGGTCTCCCTCTGGGGTGATTTCCCTGCACTAATTCTCCATACAGGAGTTCTTTTGGAATCCGACCGTCAGCCATTCTCACGACATGCCCGAGCCAACGTAGACGTCACTGTTTCAGTAATGTAATCTTTATACACTAATACAACTGTATAAAGATAAGCTCCTTCCCTAGATGCTCTACAGAGCTCCAGTGTGGGCTTTTTCAAATATCAAAATTGGAATCTGTCCAGCACAAATTTTTAACCATAGCACTAGGGGTACCAAGATCAACTCCCATGGCCACAGTCTGTTATGAGACATCGTGCTACTTCTTGGGTACTCTTGTTAAGAAGCAGCTGTGCTGTTTTGGCTCAAAATAGTGTACCATATGGCATCACCACTGGTCTTATTGGCCTGTGAAAAACTGGGAAGGGACTCTTAGGCATCTAATATATCTACAATTATAGCAAAGCCTACCTCCATAGGAGGGGATAAGGCTTCCCGAGAAGATATCATTAAAAGAGTATATGATATTGATCTCCAGACTACCATGGCCTCTAGCCTGTTGCCGCTTCAATAGGATATACAAAGGCTTTTCCTTGCCTTTTGGAAAGCTGCCCCCTTATTTGTCCCTTATTAGTTCACATGAGCTGAAATAACTGCTTACTAGGTGCAAAATGAACTCGTTACAGCTGCAAGAGATTCAGGGATGTTACATGGACCAACATGGTACAGACAGACATCGCCCAGCAGGATGCTCTAAAATGGAGGACATGGTAAACTTTCTGACAGAATATCCTCTGTACACAGATCTGAGGGACCAATATCTAAAGCCCTTAACAGCTGGGATCAGGAACATTTCCCCTTTATGCACAGTCCTATTCCTGCTAGCTGGCACAAACTACTACGTTATATATCCTATAGGACTGCTAAATTTGTTAAACGAGCCATGAAAAAGTGGAATTTATTGCCTGCTTCATAAGTTCTTCAAGTCACTCTCACATCTTGATTCTCTCTTTTTTTCTTTTTTGAGAATGCTATCACATTTTGTTACTATTATTTTATCCTTTTATGCTTGTTTGTATGTACTCGCATGAGATGTCAAATACTATTTTATTATTGGTTAAATCTATGTTCTTTCATTTAGCCTGATTGGCTACAAAGCAATAATGTATTTATATTCGTATGAATGGGCCAAATGTAAATCACCTTTTTCTGGAAAAAAAACTGAAAGAAGAAATGGAAACCAACCCTGACTGAAAAGGAGAAGAAAAATAACTGATACACTTTGGAACTTGTAGCCGTCATGTTGTATAAGTCTTTTAAAACAGGATTGTAAGCAGAGAAATGAGACCTGAATTCAGTCTTGTGAAACATACATTATCTATTAAAAAATGCCTTTCTAGGAGGGCAACGTACACTTCTGTGACTGGGAGCACATAATTTCCTCTGAGGTTTTGCTCCACTGGGTGGCTAGAGAAAATTAAGTGCCTTGATAAGGCTGTTGCTGTTTGTGACGCCGTCAAGAAGTGTGTGGAAGAAACAAAACTTCCACACAGTAAATCTGCAAGTTGCATTAAAGGGGCAATGAAAGAACCACTCCTGATGTGTAAAATGGCTTTAATGAACACACTTGTTGAAGATTGTGCAAAAGTTTCAAAACAAAAACTGTTGGCATCTTTTTTGTGTGAAGAGCTTTGTAAGCTAAAAATCTTCTGGTTTGCAATTGTTAACAATTGACATGAAATTGTCAAGGCAGATGTTGGCTTTGAAGCAAAGAATCTCTCTCTTTATTAAAAAAAAGACTGAGAGAAGCCAAAATGGAAGAGGAAACAATTGATCACAAACTAAGAGTTGCAAAACAAAAAGAAAAAACTGAAGAAGTGATAACTTTGTATCTTAACTCTTTATTTAAGAAAATAATATTTGTACTCTAACTTCTGATTTGATTTTCATTACAACATAAACACTGAGTTTTGTACTGTGGCTTCAGTTACCATTTTGGATAGAAGATTGAAATTTGTTTTTATGTAACTTTTAATGTTTTATGTAATTTTTAGTAAAATAGGAAGAAAATGATGTCATTTGTTATTGTTCAGAGACTACTTGAATTGATGTTTCTATCTTGGTTTAATTTTAGAGCAGTTTCAAAATAGATGTTTCTGCAAAGAATAATGTTTAAAGAGCTCATATTAAGCCTCTTACCTTGATAAATATTTTTGTGTTGTTTCATAAAACCTTTAATTGGTTTAATATTTTAATTTGTGGTTCTTCTTTGTGGCCTCTGTGAATCACACCCTGGGTAATCCGCGCCTGCGCGTTGCCTCATCGTAAGATTCTAGAGCTTCTGCGGTAGCAAAAAACCATATTAAAATAAGCCCCTCCCCCCGTATAAGTACCTTGGTGCCAAGACTCTCCCTTCAGTTTCTTTCAACTGCTGCGTTGAGAGCCTCGTATTCTGTTTTCTGTGAGTCGAAAGTGAAAGAGAGTTTACTCTTGATTCCTTTTTTCTTTCTACTATTCTCATTATTATAGATCATATATATAATTGAAGTTATTGTTTTTTTCTACCTTCTTTTTCACGCTCGGCCTTCGGCTGCAGCACCCCCGTCCCCGTTTTCTGTTAGTTTCTTTTCCAAATCATTTTTCCTACTATTCATGGCCCCTTTGGGTCTGTTTTAATACTGCGTGGTCTGTGATAACAAAATACCACTCTCCGACGGCCACGCCAAGTGTCTTTTTTGCTTGGGGGAGGCGCACCAAACGTCCTCTTGCCCACATTGTAAAAATTTCAAGCGCGGAGTTCTCTGCTCTCGCCTTTCCAGGTTGAAACTCTGTCTTTGGGAGCAATCCCTTCAACCAACAAAGATGGCCCAACCTCCTTGTAAGGCCACCTCTCAGGCGAAAGCAATGGAAAAAGCCATTTCCGAGTCTTCAAAACAACGTCCATCAGCCACGCCATCTCAGTCCGACACTCCATCCACTTCGTCCAAAGCTTCCAAAACCCACAAATCGAAACATTCGACACAGAAGCTTTCGATATCGAAACCCTCTGCTAAACGTCAAGTATCCACCGAAGCTTCCTCGGCTCTGGAACCTTCTCCACCGAAAAGATCCAGACAACACAAATCTAAATCACCCGCAGTTATTCCTCAGCAGTCTCAAGAACCATGTGAGTTAATCTCTGTTGGTTCGCCTTCTGATGATGATGGACTCCCTTCTCATCAACCCTGTTCTCAATTGCCAGAATGGGACGACCGAGTCGATTGCTTAACGTCCTCTCCTCCTAGCCTTCGACACTCTGTTCCTTCAAGCAACCCCTCTGTAGTTGCTTCACCTGACAGAGTTGACTCCAAGCAACAACCGGAAACTATGCCCTATTCGGTGGCATCAGATCGTCCACCACAGCCTCCTCCGAGACATCTACCTCAGCATTCCCATGAGGCACCTATTTCATCACGCGTGGTTCAGACCCACATTCAGTACTCCCATCGGGTTGCCATTTGCCCCGACCAGTGCTCGTCCAGACAAACTACAACCACCAGTCAACCAGTTATTCTACCCGGTAACTTCGCAGAGCGGGCCTCGATCTTGACAACCATCAAGATATGATATGGTGAAGCCAATGATATGGTTCCAACTTGGATCCCAGGCCTACCAATTCAAAAGACTTCCTTTCGGCCTTGCAACAGCTCCAAGAGTATTCACCAAGTGCATGGTACCGGTAGCCGCTTACCTCAGACTTCAAAAAATTCTCATCTTTCCCTACATCGACGATTGGCTCCTTGTAGCTCACTCCCATTGCAAAACTCACCTGGACACTCACTTCACCCTTACCCTCCTTCGCGATCTCGGTCTTGCTGTCAACGAACAAAAATCAAACTTAAAACCTACCAAGATTGTCCACTATATAGGCACACTCATAGACTCTGTGCAAGGTCGTGCTTTTCTCCCTACAGACAAAAGACAAAATTTAATTCAAGGTTTCACCCCTCATGCTATGATACCCGCTTTAACTGTACAGTGCGTACTAGGCACCATGGCCTCTATGACATCAGTTGTACAACATGTATGTCTAAAGATGAGATCTCTCCAATCTTGATTCCTTGCCCTTTTCGACCTGTTGACAGACCCTCCTCACACTCTTTTGGGCGTCACTCCAGAACTCGCCTCCCAACTCCAATGGTGGCGCTTTCCTCCCAACCTGTCCGTCGGACGACTGTTCCAACAACCACGTCCACAAATACAGGTTACAACCAGCGCCAGCCTCACAGGCTGGGGAGCACATTGCAAGTCCCTCAAAATCCATGCCAAGTGGTCTTCCAGAGAAAAATTGCTCCACATAAACGAATTGGAGCTGCTGGCAGTAATAAAAGCATGCAAAGCTTTCAGAAACCTTCTTGTTGGCAAAATGGTACAGATTGCTACCGACAACACCACAGCTATGTATTATATTCTCAAACAAGGTGGCACCCACTCTCCAAGTCACCTCTACTTAGCAGTCGACCTCTGGGAGTGGTGCCTGACACATCATGTCTGTCTCACTACTTTACACATAGCCGGCCATGACAACGACCTGACAGACCTCCTCGGCTGCACAAATTCTCAAGCTCACGAGTGGAAATTACACCAATCAGTTTTTCTTCGTCTTTGCGAGCGGTGGGGCAAACCAACTCTCGACCTCTTTGCCTCCCGCGTGAATCGGAAGTGCAAACGTTACTGCTCCCAAGCTGGAATTGGCAAGCACTCCCAAGGAGATGCGTTTGTCGGCCGATGGCCCGAAACCCTCATTTTTCTCTTTCCGCCATTCCCGCTCCTCCACAAGGTCCGCCTGCAACAAGACAAATCCAATGCCATCGTCATAGCCCCTTGGTGGCCGAGGCAACCCTGGTTCCCAGTCCTCCACAATCTCTCATCAGACATTCACCATCTCCCTCACCTACCACACCTCCTCACGCAGAACAACTCCCAGGTACTCCACCCAGACTTACCTGTTCTGCACCTGGCAGCATGGAGGATTCCGCCTCACTGATGGACGTTCTCCATCAAGCAAAGAAACCCTCCACTAGGAAGGCTTACCTGTATAAATGGAAGAAATTTAAATCTTTCACTGAAGCTTCATCATTGTCTCCTATCAACCCATCACTCTCCACCGTTCTCCGTTTCTTACTTCATCTCAAATCTAGCAGTCTTTCCCTCTCCTCAAGAGTTTACCTCTCCGCAGTAGTTTCCTATCTACCACCCAACTCTCTAGCAGCTGATTTTTTCAAGCATCCAATGCTGAAACGATTTCTTAAGGGTCTGTCTCATATATACCCAGATAGTCATCCACCCTCTCCACAAAGGTCATTAACCCTTGTACAACAACAACTCACTAAGGCTCCTTTAGAGCCTTTAGCTTCAACTGATCTGCGACTACTGACCTTCAAAACAGCTTTCCTCGTTGCTATCACTTCAGCTCGATGAGCCAGTGATTTAGCAGCTTTATTTATTATTTATTTATTATTAGATTTTTATCCCGCCCTTCTAGACAGGAGTCTACTCAGGGCGGCTCACAATATATTGTGGACAAAACAGATTTAAAAACAACTATTAAATTCTACAATAATAATATAATCAAGATGGGAAGATAAACAACAAAAAACCAAGAAAAGTAAGAATCAAGTATTGGCAGGAGGGAAGGCCTGCCTAAAGAGCCAAGTTTTTAATTGGCTCTTGAAAACACCCAGCGAGAGTGCCAGGCAAATCTCTGACGGCAAGCTGTTCCAAAGTCGAGGGGCCACTGCCGAGAAGGCCCGGTTTCTTGTTCTTTCTTTCCGGGCCTCTCTCGGCGTCAGGCCCCTCAGCCGTCTTTCCTGGCTATAGCGAGTGACTCGAGTAGATCAAGGTGGGAGAAGGCGTTCTGCCAAGTATCGAGGTCCTAAACCGTTTAGGGCTTTGTATGTCATCATTAACACTTTGAAGTCAATGCGGAAATGAATGGGCAGCCAATGCAAAGCAGCCAGAATGGGAGAGATATGCTGGAATTTTCTCATTCCACTAAGTAATCTGGCTGCCACATTCTGCACCATTTGAAGCTTCCGCATCAATCTCAAAGGTAGCCCCACATAGAGCGCATTACAGTGGTCTAATCTCGAGATTACAAGTGCATGGACCAGAGTGGTGAGGGCCCCACCATCAAGATAGGGACGCAGCTGGGCAATCCACCACAGATGGTAATTGGCGGAGCGGACCACTGATGCCACCTGGGTTTCCATGGTGAGCGCCGGGTCCAGATGTACTCCCAAGCTGCAAACCTCACTCTTCGCGGCGAGAGTTACCGCCCCCAAAAGAGAGGGGGTTTCCCAAGCCACCAATGGAGGGGCCACCCACCCTCAGGACCTCCGTCTTGTCCGGGTTCAGCCTCAACCCATTCTCCTGCATCCATTTCAGTACAGCCTCCAGGCAACGCTGAAGGGACAGAACGGCATCCACTGAAGTAGGTGAAAAGGAGATGTAGAACTGCGTGTCATCAGCATACTGATGGCACGAGGCTCCACAGCCCCTGATGACCCCACCCAGCGGCCTCATATAGATGTTAAACAGCATTGGGGAGATGATCGAACCCTGCGGAACCCCACAATTGAGACTCCACGGGGCCGAGACACTCTCCCCAAGCTGAACTCTCTGAGGGCGGTCCTCCAAGTAGGATCGGAGCCAGGCAAGCGCCAGGCCACCGATTCCCAGCTCGGAGAGCCTCCCCAGGAGGATACCGTGGTCGACGGTATCGAAGGCGGCTGAGATATCGAGGAGGACCAACAAGGACATTTTGCCCCTGTCAGCCTCCCTCAACAGGTCATCCAACAGTGCGACCAGTGCCATTTCTGTGCCATGGCGTGGCCTGAAGCCCGACTGGAATGGATCCAGGGCATTGGTTTCATCCAAAAGAGCCTGAAGCTGATCAGCCACCACCCTCTCGACCACTTTACTAAAAAAAGAAACATTGGCGATGGGCCTATAATTGACAATATCGTCCGCCGCCAAATTTGGTTTCTTTCTAATGGGCCTAATGAGTGTCTCCTTGAGGGCGAGAGGAACCTTGCCCTCCTGGAGATACCCATTAATTATCGCAGTAGCCCATTCCGTTGTTACAGGCCTGGCTACTTTGATTAGCCAGGTCGGGCAAGGGTCAAGGGAGGAGGTGGTGGCCCGGCAGCGATCAAGCGCTTTGTCCACCATATCTGGCATCACAGGCTGAAAAAATTCAAGACTCACCGGGCAAGGCGGAGCGCTGGACATCTCTGCTCGATCCACTGTATTTAAAAAAGGAGAGAGATCCCGGCGGATGGCCTCCACTTTAGATATGTCTATCCTTATTTACAATTTTTTCCGGACAAGGTAAAGTTATCTATTGATATTTCTTTCCTCCCCAAAGTCGTATCTCAATTTCATCTCTCCCAGCTGCTGGTCCTTCCTTCTTTCTTCCCATCACCATCTTCAGCTCAAGAAAGAATCCTCCATACGTTGGATGTTAGAAGGGCCCTCGCCTTTTACCTTCAGCGCACCCAACCTTTCAGGCGCTCACCTCGCCTTTTTATCAGTCACCAACCACCTACCAAGGGTCGTCAGGTGACTTCTCAGACTATATCTAGGTGGGTCGCTTCAACCATTCACCTGGCATACCAACTTGCTCGGAAACCAGTCCCAAAGGTAATTTGCCCTCACTCTACCAGGGCAGTGGCAGCTTCCACAGCGTTCCTTTGCGGCGTACCTCTTCCAGACGTCTGCGCTTCTGCCACATGGTCACAGCCGTCCACTTTTATCTGGCACTATAGACTCGATCTCTGGCAGAAGTCTGATGCGGCCTTTGGACGTGATGTTCTAGCCTCTACCTTGGCGTGACAGCCTACCTCCGGGTAAGACAGCTTACTAGTCACCCAGGGTGTGATTCACAGAGGCCACGAAGAAGAACGACAGGTTACCCACCTGTAATTGTAGTTCTTCGAGTGGACCTCTGTGATTCACACATCCCACCCGACCTCCCCACTGTCACACCATGCTGCTTAAAAATGCGGCGGTTGACACAACTGAAGGGAGAGTCTTGGTGCCAAGGTACTTATACGGGGAGAGGGGCTTATTCTAATATTTTTTTTGCTACCGCAGAAGCTCTAGAATCTTCTGAGGAGGCTCCGCGCAGGCGCGGATTACCCAGGGTGTGAATCACAGAGGTCCACTCGAAGAACTACAATTACAGGTGGGTAACCTGTCATTACATTTGAATGGAGGTCTGGAAAATTGACAAAAGTTTGCCAGAGAAAGTCAGGAAAATGGAAAATAAATTTTAAGTGGCAACTCTGTATGCTGGATTATGTTGTTGTGCAAGCAACAGTGAACAAGATTACCCGTTTGTGAAACCTCTTGTGCAACTGATTGTGCAACTGTTTGAACAATTGCTTGTATAAAACTATATTGGATACCACCTTTGCATTGAGTCTAAACATGTGCAGCCAGTAGCACTAATATGTTTTGCACTAATGTAACAATACCATCAATACAAGATGCCAGGGGAAAATCTGCCATATTACATCCTGTACCTGCTTCGGTCCTGCAGAGCCTTAACTTTCTATATATTAAGACTGAAGGAGAATACAGCATTTCAACCAAATGTTATAAACTGTTGCATGTTCACAACATAATAGAGTTAACTGCTGTCCTTGTCTGCACACTGTTGCTAAGGTCTAAAATGATAGTATAATCAAAGAGCATCCTGATTAATTTTTGTACTGTCCCATGGCTAGGTAAAGGTAAAGGTTCCCCTTGACATTTAGTCCAGTCGTGTCCGACTCTAGGGCGCGGTGCTCATCCCCGTTTCCAAGCCATAGAGCCAGCGTTTGTCCGAATACAGTTTCTGTGGTCACGTGGCCAGCGCGACTAGACACGCAACGCCATTACCTTCCCACCGAAGTGGTACCTATTTATCTACTCGCATTTTTACATGCTTTCGAACTGCTAGGTTGGCAGGAGCTGGGACAAGCGACGGGAGCTCACTCTGTTGCGTGGATTCAATCTTACGACTGCTGGTCTTCTGACCTTGCAGCACAGAGGCTTCTGCGGTTTAACCCGCAGCGCCACCATGTCCCATGGCTAGCAGTGTGATAAATATACTGCTAGTCTAAGGAATAGCAACTTGTTTCTCTATTGTATACTTAATCAACAGAAGTCATCTGTTGCTTTTCACTGCAGCTTCAGTGCATCAGCATTGACACCTAAGTAACCATGGTAATAGGGGTCCTTCCAGGTGATATTTCAATAATGCAGTTGAACTGTCACAATCATGTTTATAGAGGTTCCAGATGATGATGGTGCCCTTCCATGTTTTCCCAATGTTTTTCCATCTTTTTTCTTTAAAAAAAAAAAAAAAAAGATAAAGCAACCCTTAGTCTCTTGGATTATCCTTATCCACCAGCCCAGGCAAACAACCATGTTTCCTTTTAGTCTGCATTAAATCTGTTTTACTCTGCATTAAACCTGAAATCTTGCTGATTTTATAGGTCCCTTTTAAAATTAAGACTGTTTTGGGGAAATACAACTTTATTTCATGTGCTGATGTTCCATAAACAGAGAGAGAGAGAGAGAGAGAGAGAGAGAGAGAGAGAGAGAGAGTTCTGTGTAGAACATAAGTATAAATAAATTAGTAAAGGATCGAATAGCATTGGGCAAAAACCTGGGGATGAGCTGGGAATTAGACCTGGCAACAAGGAATTGTGCAATTCAGTTGTGCAATTGGTCACCTGTCCCAATACAACCAATTGCACAGTGTGCTAGCTAAAGTGTTTCACAGATAGCACTGTCTTAGCTGCCATGGGCACAATGTTGAGTTGTACCCATGTAGTTGTGCAACAGGAATTTGTCCACTTTTATTATTGACAGAATTACAAAATTATTTAACCTTCAACAATATCAGTAAAATATGAGTTGATATGGATAATCGCTACCTATTAGCATATCTGGATAAATGCTGAACAATATGCCAGTGTTTATATAAAGTATATTTAATAAAATAGTCTTAAGTGGTTATATTTCAAAAACCAAAAATAACACAATAGAAGTGATTGTGGGTTACAATCAGAGTAGATAAAAATGAATTGTGTTTTTTGGAAAAATTTTGGAAAAAAATTGGATTTTTATCAGGCTTTGAAAAACTTGAATCAGTTTTTTTAATTTTCATTTTTAAAAGCAGCACTTGATTATGGTTTTAATTTAAACTATGTTATAAAGCAAATATCATCGTTATGGAATAGGTAGTATAAATTTTGTTATCTAATTTATTTTCTATTACATTACTAAAGAGCTGTGTAAGTTTCAACAATTGGTAAGTTTCAATAACCAGTTCTTATATTTAGGGTATTGTATCCTAAATAAGGTTCCTTATTCAAAAGTCGAAGTTTATCTTGGTTTAAAGGGGCTAAGAGTTAGTTAAACTAATTCTTTCTCTGTTGGGAACATGACCAATTCCATCCTGTTTCAGTGGATTAATAGTGGATAAAGTTTCAACAACTGAAAAGGTCCTCACTTTAATTACTACTTCCTGAGCAAGTCTCATAGGTGGAAAAATAACAAAGTTCCCCTTTGAAGATTTTGAAATATAGACTGGCACATACCATGAGAGTGGTCTAACAAGGACTGGTAAATATGATTACCTTGAAATCCTCGTAGGAGAAATGGAGATTATGGGTGATAGGTTTAATAATGATTCCAGCTTTGCATGCTTAGTGATCAAGCTGTGCTGATCCTTGGAAGTGGCCCACGTGGCAGGAGGGAGTGCAGCCATTGTATCCTTCTACCCCCAAATTCCACTTCATAGTAATTCCAGGAGGATACTCCTATCAGTGAGGTCACAGCATGGTACCAGTGGTCACTCCTCATGACACTCACCGGGCTTCTTGTTCCTTATTATTGTTTTGTATTTTAAAATACTTAATTTTTAATAACTTGGAAGCTGGCATGCTGCAAAGTGGTAAGTTATCATTCAGCCACTGCCACCCCACTGCCCTGGACCTTGCATAGGTTCTAGAGACATTGTTAAACTGTAAGTAGTTGCTTCTGTAGCTCACAGTAAATATATTGTGAGGGATATTTGAGAAGTGTGGTAGTCCAGTTTAGGGCTTAATACTAAACATGCATTAAAAAAAATAACATTGTGGATATGAGCATTAAAATTACTGTACTTGAATATAATATCTTACTACTTACATTGCATTGCATTGGAATAATGGAAAGTCTGACATAAATACTGCTAATTATCACTATGTGCTATGAAGTCAGTTCTGACTTAATAGTGGCCCTTGCCAGGGTTTTCTAGATATGTAGTACTCAGAAGTAGTAAACTGTTCCCTTCTTCTGGGAGAGGCCTGGGACCGTGCAGCTTGCCCAAGGCTACTCAGGCTGCCACTTTTCCCATTAGGCGTAGTAGAGATATAGTGCTGCTTTGGCTTGTTCCCATTAACAGTAATATATAAAACACCTGGTAGGAGTGTTCTTTCTTTCTTTCTTTCTTTCTTTCTTTCTTTCTTTCTTTCTTTCTTTCTTTCTTTCTTTCTTTCTTTCTTTCTTTCTTTCTTTCTTTCTTTCAATTTATATAGCAGCCATTTAGTGCAAGCACTATTCTGGACAGTTTACAGATTAAAACTTAAAAACCCACATAACCCCACATGACAATGCATTCAACAACAGGCAATTCACAGATATAGATCTAAAATTCATACACAAAGAAAAAGAAAGAACAAGAAAAGAAAATTAAACTGAGTATTAACTGTGTCCAGGGGATCAGTTATTGAAGCAGCTTTGTATAATTCTGTTTTCACCTTTTTCCTGAACATCAGAAGGAAAGGAGCGTGGCGTATCTCGGTTAGTAGCTTATTCCAAAGATGGGGGAGGGGCACCACCAAAAAGGCCTGATACCTTGTTGTTGCCTTTTTAGCCTTCCTTGGTGTGGCCAGTTTTGCAACATGGATTTAAAGTAGCAGGTGAGTTGCGGATGAAAAGGTAACTGATTTTTGAGAGAGACATTCCAACAAGTATCAAGGTCCTAAACCGTTAAGGACTTTAGAAGTCATAACCAGCACCTTGAATTGAGCATGGAAACTGACAGGAAGCCAATAAAGGTTTGTCTAGACTAGGGATATATGACTGAATAGTTCCAGAAATCAGTCTGGCCACCACATTTTGGACCTCCTGACCTGTATTCTCTGAGGAAACCACAAATTCTGCATTAAAAAGGGAAACAGCAATAAATGTCAAGTGCAGATGGATCCACATACATTAGGACCATGACGTCTGCAGGGGATTGGTTCCAACCACCACCACCCTCCGTGGATGACAGAAATAGCAGATAAGCAAAGCACTTACTTCCAGTTTCATTGGTTAAGAGAGGGAGCCCAGTCTTGTCAACGAACTGGGTTTCCTGCCCTCCTGTTCACAAGGGAGGCTTCCCTGAAACCAGCAAGTGCCCCTCCCCCACTCTGCAAATTCTCAGTTTCTCCTCAAACTGCTTCCCTTGGAGCTGTCAGGCCACAAGTGTATTTGCATTAAGCAACCTGTATATAGCATAGTCTCTCAGTCCATCTAGTGGCCAGTCCTGGTAACATATATTTCAGGGTTTTGTTTATTTTTCTTTTCAGGCAGTGGATAAGTGAAACCACGAGTAGTGATCCTGCAGATATGTCAGGCCTACTGTATTCATGCTGCTTATGTGAGAGGTTAACAAAATTACAGACCTCACCCAGTAACTTTCTTAGATATTACTGGGAGGATGTGAGCAGCCAATCCATTACTGCTAATAGATAGGTCAGAACTCAGTTACTGAGTGTAATACACATAGACAGTGTAACTCCTTTCCCCATGAGAAATTTATATCTGTTGTTGAAGATAATTATATAAATAAAGTTGAGACAGTAGGCTTTAAACCAAGCCTTTGGTATACTTTGAATTTCCATAGAACATATATTTCATGGTATATATTTTGTGGAGATCTTTGCTCATTTATTACCTCCCGAGTGCTGTTGCCTTCTTAGGCAGGTGGTGTCTGGTGGCACAGACCAACCTGGCAAGGAAGTCCCAGAAGCAAAGTCAGAGAATAGAGCCAAGATCAAAAACAGAGTCAGATGAATCAAGAGAGAGAGAGAGATCCAAAGCAAAAGTCAAGTAATAGCCTAGGTCTAACCAGTCCAATTTAGAACAGCAAGCAGACAAGGATATTTCTTGAACGCATATTAAACAACGTCAAAGTTTATAAGCACTATTAGATAAGGTACAAAAAGAGGCAAAGAAGATGGAATGAACTGCAAGTTCTGAGTCTTAGGAGAGACATTTCCAGCAGTCTAGCAGACTTAAGCTCATATTGCTGAAATTCTGGGGAATCACTCAGAGCTCAATTATAGGCATTTTGGCAAGTGGTGTTCTTGGGAGGGACCTTCCCTCAAGGAAACCCCTTACTCCTGAAGAAGTCTATTCTAAAGAAGTCCTATGTTACAGCATTTCATCTGGTAGCCTTCATCTGAGCCAGTGCCTTAAGGCAGTGTCATACTCACAGACTGAAAGGGATGCAGCCTTCTCTTCTGACTTCAGAGCTGAGCAGTCTCTGTCAGGGTAAAGATGCTTGTAGTGTAGCTTTGGGGGCCCTGAGTCTGCAGGGATAGTCAGTTCCCTACTGTTCTCAGGTTCTGGGAACTCAGGCTTGTCATCGTGGTAAGAGGGCCATGACAAGTTTTAGCCTGCTTTGAGAGGCAAAATGTAAGGCAAACAGTAACATGTGACTCACATTAACTTGCAGCTTAACTTCTTCTGTAGGTTTTCCTTCTTTGAAAAGGTCTTCCCAATCTGAGGCTAATCAAACATCTTGCTCTTTCATACCTATCAGACTCAGCAAAATCTTGTTCAGAGTCAAGTCCTAGCCTTCAGCCCAAAGGCGGGAGGAACATGTAATGCCTGGCAGTTGCAGTGTTTACTGGGGTTGCTGCTGATACAGTTCTCTTATCTTCCTCTATCTCTTCCTCAAAACAAATCTTCCTGAAGATTAGTTGACATAGGCTCTATGCTGGGGTAAATTTCTTTCCTGAGGGGGGAAAAAAAGCAAGTATAACAGCTGCTATTCAAGTATTTGTGGGAGCAGAGAAGATCTTAAGCATCAAGGAGCCCCATCTCTGTGGTATTGAAGCAAAGGCACTAGGCAAAAAAACCTTTTAATTTTCTAGCATTGGTGTGCCCTTGGAAAGGAGCTGTAGGACTCAGAAAATAAAGCACCCCGTCATTCCTGACAGAGCAAATTGCCAAGTAAAAAGACATTGCATCTTCCTTTTCTGATTCTAAAATTTGGTAAAAGCAAAGATGAAGTACCAGATGGGAATTATGCAAACTAGGCATGCTAATTTAGCACATCTTATTTGCATGATTAGCACATCTGTTTTGCATAATATGCAAATTCTTCTGGCTTTGGGGGAGTTTGGATGTGACAGCCATATCCTCACAGCAGCAAGGAGGGGAGGAAAGAAACAGGGAAGGAATTCAGATGAAAGAGCTGTGCTGATTCTTGCTGTGGAGCTAGCCAAAGAACACTCATTTGTAGCTAGATACCATGTTTCCCCCGAAAATAAGATGGGGTCTTATATTAATTTTTGCTCCAAAAATGCATTAGGGCTTATTTTCAGGTGATGTTTTATTTTTTTTCATATACAACAACCTACATTTATTCAAATACAGTCATGTCATCTTCTGGTTGCTGCACAATGGTGGAAGGCGGGGTTTCACTTAACTGGGGCTTATTTCTGGGGTAGGGCTCATATTACGAGCATCCTGAAAAATCCTACTAGGGCTTATTTTCAGGCTAGGCCTTATTTTCAGGAAAACAGGGTAGCTAGAAACATAGTCAGAAATATTCCAACCTTTTAATTTTTACTGTAAAATATGGATTTTATGTGCAAAATACAACTAATGTTTACTCTCCTCTGCATGACTGCTTGGCAGCTAAGCCATGAAGTAACAGTATTACCCTGCATGCTGCTTGTTCAGATGTTGAAAGGAACAGAAGACTTAAACCATTAAAGGCAGCATCCTTTTGGTAATTGAGGGCATCTGCCAGCAGAATAGGGGGCAGGTAATTTTGTTTTCCAAGTCTAGTGCCACCTTCCAGATTGTTTTAAAGGGTCCCCAACCATTCTCGAGTAGATTTCAAGTGCGGGAGGAACTTCAGAAAATTGACTACCCTTTGGTCCTAATGACAACAGTAATTGGATATGACCCAACAATATGTATTTGTGAAGTTCAGTTTAGCATTAAAACCATAAGATGTATGAAATGTATTTATTTATTTATTTATTTATTTATTTATACATACATACATACATACATACATACATACATACATACATACATACATACATACATACATACATACATACTATGCATCCTTTCTTCCCATAGTAGACTTAAGGCAGCTTAATTTAAAAATGCGAAAATGAGATTTTGCAAATTGAATATGAAGAAATAAAAATCTCATGAAGCTTAATTTGAGAATGACTTACAAAAGGCAGTGCAGAATTTACTCTTAATTATGCTTAAAAGTATGGGCAGATATATCTGCAGATGCGATAGATATGAATGCATCCTATAACAGGACTTCACACATGTCTAAAGTCTTACTCATCTCAGTTGTGTTAGCTGTAGTGTATATAGTTCAGTGAAACAGAAAGACTGTGAGACTAGAGGAGCAGTTCCCATGAGATCGAAAATTGCCTGGAAGATTTAGATTGGTAGCATAGTTTACTTGGTATGTTCACATAGCCTGCAGAAACAAACTTTGATTTGATACTGAATGTGTGTTGAAATGATGCTGCATCCAGTAATGGATCTCTGACAACAGCATCTGTATGCAATTGCCACATTCACACATTAAAATTTTAGGTAGGTATATTTATGTGTACAAATGTGATATGCAAATGATTATGGAATTCTGATCAGTTTTGGTGAAGTCAATTGGCATTTGCTTATACATAAAATTGTCTTTCTATTTATATTTCTATAGCTGCCCAGAGTAGTCGATTGACTAGATGGGCGGGGTATAAATGTAATAAATAAATAAATAAATAAATATTTGGATACTAGCTTGTAGTGTTCTGGCCATGAATTCCTATCTGTGTGAAACTGCAGTTTTCTCTTGTGCTAAGGGCGATTTAGATTATTTTTTCTTGTTATTGAGAGCAGCCCATGTGTTACATGGGGCAGGGCAAAAATTCAATCAATGTTTTTCTAAGATACAGCTGGATTTGTGTTTATGTAAGGGTTGTGCAATTTCTGGCAGCTAATTGGCGAACTGCTGCGAGGGCATCTCAGCTGTACAGTCAGGAGTGTGACAAAACACACAAGCAGGATATAACCCTGGCACCTTGTTAATTAGCCACAGTTAGCTCCAGCAAGTTATACAGACCTTTTGTGAACACTAATGCATTCTTAGCTTTAATGATCCTAATAAATACTTCTTTAAAAAATTATATGTTTTCTAATGTGTAGTTGTATGCTTGGTGCATTGTTTCATTTTTATTCCACTTTTCTTGGGTAGAGCTCAAATGAGCATATGTATTTCTCCTCTCTGCCTTCATTGCATCTTTTCTGTGAAGTAGTCTAGGCCAAGAGTTAGTCACTAACCCAAGGTCATCTAGTACACACATCGCATGCCTGAGTGGAGCTGTGGATCTGGATTTCCCCAGTCCTAGTCAGCTAGGTGAAACAGCCCTCAAATGGTTATACTTCACTGCTTTTAGAGAAAACAACAAAAGGATGTGATTTTGTGTATCTAACGAATTCTGTCCAAATTAGGAAAAAGAATTCTCTAGAATGGTGAATAGAATGCTCGACATTCACATAGAAGAACAGAATTTTAGGGGTAATGCAAAATTTTCATTTTTCCCAGTACTACAGTGAGTTCCACTCCAAGGAAAGTATCCCTTTCCTGTGAACTCAGAAATTCACTGAGAGTATATATCTGCAGTATCCGCTTAACAGTTGTTTATAGATTTGGGTCTAACTATGAGCTAATAAAGGGACGTGGTGGCGCTGCGGGTTAAACCTATGAGCTCACATGGCTCATCTCACCTGAAGCACACACTTCCAAAGCTACTGGAGTTTTTCTCTCAGAGAATGTCTTGGGGGAAAAAAATATGTATATAGGATTTTGATCCTAAAGTTGTATAAGCAAGTAGAATGTAGTGTTTTAACCATCTAGATTGTGTAGTGGTGACTTTGGTACCCAGGAATTTTAAGGGTACCCTGTCATATTTCATATATGATGATACTGCATCTAGCTCAGTGAGTTGGATGTATGGCTGTGGAACCAAAGGTTGGGAGTTCAATTCTCCACTGTGCCTCCTAGGAGAAGAGTGAGTCTGTGCATCCTTGGACTACCTGCATAATCCCAGAGCACCTCCAGACCAAGGAAATGGTCAACTACTTCTGAGTATTCTGTATGGGAAATGGTTGCCATAAATCAGAATTGACTTGACAGGACATCATCATCATCACCATCTAAGTAGAACTTCAGAATCCCTACATGAACCTAAACTATGCCATTCGCTTTTCACCAGGCAGTAGAGATTAGTACAGAAAGAATTGTTGGAAAATATGTTTACCCCAACTAGGAAAGCAAAAATTGATTATTCCTTGTTCTTTGTAGAAGTACTCAAATTCACTGAGAACATACCCAGCTTGGAACGTTTGCATGCAAGTTGGAGAATGGGAAACTTCCCTTCGTAGACAACAACACTATAAAATACTGATAGGTATAGATACTGATAAGGAAAGGCTAGTTTACTTTATAATTAAAGATTTTTGCATAAACCTTTAAACTATTTAGAGATTGTAATTATATATATATTATCTTAAATAAGTCAGAGACCTGAGAACTATGAGATCCTTAATATGTTCAGTATGGGAATTAGATATGTATTCATTCAGTACAAGAATAGAAAACTACATTAGTTGAACCTATGCCATTTGAAAGATATATTTAAAATACTGGCTATTTTTTATTTTAGATATTATTGAAGAAAACATGCTAAAAATTCTTCTGACTGAAAATCTTCCATCTACATCAGAAAATTAAAACATGGAAAAAATCAGCTTGTGTATGTGATTCTTATTATGTCTCTTGTCTTGCTCAACTGTTTATAAGGAGAACATACTCCAGTGGTAGCTGTTCTTTATTCAGTTACTGGTAGTAGCGGTTTTGCCCTAAGCTTGAAACTATCAAAACTGCTACCACCTAAAATGAAGGCCTTCCAGTTTGTTTGGAAATAAGCAGTTCTGTCTAACTTGATAGATGTAACCATCTCACTGATCCTTTATCCTCAGTGTCTAAAGTTTTAGGTTGAACAAAAGGGTAGTGTTGATAATATTTCATCTCAAACTCTTGAGCTTTGCTGAAACTGTTGAAGATGACTGTTGTATTTACATATTTTCCATAATACAACATAGTTGCCTTATCCCAAAGAGTCTAAGGTCTCTAGGACCTTTGTTTTCCTTCCATAACCCCCCCCCACACACACACACACAATTTCTCTAGCTGATCTAAGGGGAGAGAGACTCAGAGAGGAGAGACCCTTTCAGAATTCTTAGCAGTGTAAAGAGCCTGGGTAGGGTAGGGCCTTAGTCTGCACAGATAACTTTTCATAAGTGGCTTGATTAACATAAATTGCAGATAAGGCCCTAAAACATGGGTGCACAAACTGATAAGGCCTCTGCTTCTATGCTACTAAAGACTGCTTCTCCCCCAAGCAGTTCTAGAATAGCCAACGACACTACTTCCACATGGCAGAATGAAAGCAGCAGTCTACATTGGGGATGCTGTGGAGCTGAAGAAAGAGCGTTAGTCTTTCTTTTCTTCAGTGGCTCCAAAGCAGATTTATTCCAGTTATCTTGCAGAAGATTACAGCAATGAGTGTGACATTAAATAGCCTGGAAATATTAGGTTGTTGTTTTGACTTACATATTGTCTCATAGTGCTAAAGCACTCTCTGGATGGTTTACAAAGTAGTTATGTAAGGAAACCCCCCGCCCCCATGAGCTGGGTATTCATTTTACTGACCTTGGAAAAATGGAAGGCTGAGTCAACTTTGAGCCAGCTACCTAATCTGACAGGATTGAACTCAGGTTGTGAGCAGAGGCTTGACTGTAGTATTACAATTTAACCACTGCACCATTTTATTTAATAATAAAGATTATTAAATGTTCAAATACATTTTAAAAAACCCTCCATGTTTCTTAATTGTAGGAAGCCTAAATCAATTGTTTTGAGAATGTAATTTTCCTTCCTACTCAGTCCAACATAAACAGCTTTATTTGTTTCTGAAGAAAGACAATATTGTAGAATATGGAAGAGTCCTGTTAACTGATAGGTTGTATCTGTTGTTGCCTGTCCACCAGGAGAATGGAAACTCTCAGTAGTACAGGTTCTTCCTCCTGCCTGCTGTCTTCTGAAATCCCAAATCAGATCCAAAGGAAGATTTTATGGAACAGATGGGGAGTGCAGGGAGAAGTCCTGGTGTAGGAGTGAAAGTCTGCATTCAAAATGTTATAAGTAATCCAGTGTCTTGCTCTGTTCAGAAATTTGTGGTGATGTATGATATATTTAAAAAATTGGCAGGTGTGTTTATAGAGGTACATTATCTTTTGGTAAACCTATTTTATGTGATTTCCTCAGACAACCATGATCTTCCTTCCTGATAAGTACTTCCTAATTGTTTAGTCTCAAACTACTGTTATGCAATCCTTTACACAGGAGCTCCTGAGTAGCCAGAGTGGTCCAAGAACTACAACTGTAATATAAAATTGAACTCATTTAGAAATGGTTATTGTCTGTCTGTGCAGATGCAAACAGAGGTAAAGTTGATTCAGCAACTTTCATTTGAGACACCTGGGAGAACAGGAGGGATCAGATTTTATTTGCTATACTTGTTGCAAAGCCATGAAGATGAATTGATTACTTTATGCTACCAAAAGTTGTGTTACTTCTTCCTGGATGAAGTTCTTTTTGTCTCTTTGTGAAACTCTTCAGTTGTCAAGCAACACATTTTGAAAATATCGCATAAGTGCAAGTTAGACAGGTCTGTGTTCAGCTCCTACCTTGCTAATTGTTTTCTTGGGATTATTTGGATTGTGTAAAAAGCTTTTCCAAATCTCCTTTATTACTAAAGTCATTGTTGCCAGCAGGAATAAGATTAAAGGTGCTTAAGTCTATAGAGTTGTTTCTAATTTGTACATGTCATTTCAGTGGCATTTAAACAGAATTTTGTCTTGCTTTTTTCCCCTCCCTACTTCCCCATGGTACTGTGCTCAAGTTAGGTCTGAGAAGCAAAGCTATTGGAAGAAATTTCATTTTGTTCTCTAATTATTATGCTGGCACTTGGGAGATAATTTTTCCCTTCATGCACTGCCAATTAATATGCAAATGAGCTGATAAATATTTATATCATGATTTAAATTATGCAGGGAGCGCTTTCAGTGTACTCTGCAAATGAATTGTTCATGGACTTCAAAGTGCTGGCTGCTGTGCTAACGAGGGGAGATTTGCATAAGGCCCTAATCAGGCGCATACTGATTAAGCTTCATTATGGAAACTGCCAGCTGCAATCTTTGTTTCTATTTTATTAAAAAAAGGGGAACTTTTCATGCTTCAGTCGCCTTGACAATGTCAGACACAGCTAGTAGGAGAGACTAAAACTCCACAGAGCAACTGAACTTTCTCTCTTCTGTTAAAGATTGCTATGGTGTAACTGAAGTTGTATTTTTCTCCTATCCCCACCCCTCCGTTTCTTGTTCTGTTAGGAGTAGTAGTGTAGGTTGTATTTTAGGACATCTCCCCCCCCCCCCCCCCCCGCTTTGGACTATCTCAATCTGCAGAGGATTGCACAGCAATGCTGGACTGCAGTGACTACGTTCTAGGTGGGTACCAGTTTAAGTGACTTGTGCAGGCGTTTAATATGGAAATAGTGGTTGTTAAGATTGACTATGCATAGATGCTTAATCACATACTCAGGATTGAGGGAGGTATTTGAAACGCTGAGGACTAGCAGGGATTCAGTGGCAACACATTTTTCCTCTATTCATGGCAATCTTGCTCTAAAGCTTTGGAAGGACTGGAGTTTTTCAGTGATTGTTAATGTGGACTTGTATAGAATTTTAAACTGTAGACATATGACTTTTGACAGCAATAGAAGTTGGTTTCTAAATCTTGTTTTGGCTGCCATTGTTCAATTTTATTGAACCTCTATTAATATGCTTTTATGTTTGCTAAAACATGTATTTAAAGTTAATGCATTTAGATATTTTTCAAATTGTACTCTTCAACCTCATGCTTTTTAATTTTTAGAATTTTGCAGTTGATAATCAACACACTTACAGTGTTCAGTTACTTTTAAATGATGGCAGTGCAAAACCGGACTCTCCATTTGTTTGGGAATACAGAGCATTGTCCATTATATATGGTTCAAAATGCAGTTGTCTGTTTTGTTACAATGCTGTATAGAAGAAGCCCACCTGTTAGTAAATTCTTTATGCATCTAGTGAGTTAGTGACATACAGATCTTAATCTCACACTGTGACAAACAGTAGTTGAATTTCTAGATTTGTCAAATTAATCCCCCTCTTCTATATATTTGAAATGTTGATAATTCTGTGACTAGTTGGCCTTGGAGGTTAAGGATCTTTTTAAAATACAAGCAAGTCTAAATCTAGAAGCTTGTTAGACTATGACTTCAATAGTACACCTGGTGCTTTCAGTCCTTACTTCATTTAAATATGTGTACTTGTGATTATGGCAGTTTTCCTGTTGTCACTGCAAATTAAGTCTTACATTATTTGTGAAAAAATGTAGGCGGGAAGGACATGCACTTTCTTAAAAAACATGAGAAAGAAGTTTTACTTTGCTTAATATCTGGTAAACAAGTTACATGCCTTGTAGCTGTACCCTACATTTTGACAGTACGTACTCGTTCATTCAGCTTTAAATAAGGTCTAGATCATAGCAGTTGCCTTGCTGGATGTGATCATGTTCCAACTAGTGGAACTTGTTCCAACATACAGTATTGCAACATTCTACTCCCAATTTTAGTTAGTCAGATGTCTTTGGGTATTCATAAGCAGATAATAAGGGTAGAAGCATCTCCCCTGTGCAGAAGAATCAGAGATATAATGCTTTGATTTGTGGAGGTACTATTTGATTGTCATCATGACTAATAGCAGCAGTTGATACATCTAGTTTTCCATGACTTAATCTTTTTGAAAGTCTATTTAAGCTAGTGGCTACCATTATATCTTGTGGTTGTGAATTCCATTATGACAGTTTATCATGTTATATATGGGATTCTGGCAATTGAGTCCTAGTTACTGTAAAAAATAAATTTGTCTTCTTGGTTTGAAGTACAGTTAACAGATTCTAGCACACTGTCTACATTGTGACTGTATTCAAGATACAGTAGAGGGTGCATCATACTGAATCTGTCTCTAAAGATTACCAAAGAGCATAATACTTTGATGGACATGATTTTACCACTTGTTTCAGCTGTGGTATATACTTAACCTATAGTCAACATTTGTTAAATAATAAAAGCTTTGGAGTAGCCAAGGAAAGCCTGTTCAACAGAGTATCTATACTGTATGTCATTAATACTTGCTGTACCTTAGCAGCTATATTCAGTATTTATAATGCAGCTATATTCAGTGAGAGCTAATTGGGCACGCATGCATGCATGTGCGTGTGCACACAAACACATATATTCAGATTAAAATAGTATCTTTCATTAAGCTTCAGGATTGTAATCAATAAGATGATATTTTACAGGAACATATTTGTCTCAGCATGAGCCATACGTTCTGATTTTTTGGTGAATTGTTATATAGGAGTGATATGACTCCCTGTTATGTAGAAAATGGCATGCATAATAAACAGGAACAAGTTGTGCATTGTTGGTAGGGCAGTTGAAATAATTTTTCTTCCATGCTTATTATTGCAAAAGTGAGGCTGGTGAAAATGTCTTTCAGAACTAAGGTGTGACAAATATACTTTTTTCGTATTAACAATGTTTATATAACATTTAGCAGTCATATATCTTTTATGCTTCAATTCTGATTCTGACTTAATTGTAAATAATGCATCAGTCTACACTTTCATGACAATTTTAATTTTTAATCATTTTATTTGTAAAGAACAGTACTGTAACTTAGTTTTAACCATTAAATACTGGACTTTGGTAAGGGTGCAAGAGGGTTTGTATTACGATGATGATGATTTTTAGGAATCCTCATTGCTGACTGTGTACAGGACTGGAAAACATATAACTTCATAATAATCCATGTGTATGATGCCTGCGAATTTCAAATGCTTTACGGCTTGGAATATGCCGCCTCTATGTATTCTGTTTTGTAATTGAGCTTGTGTTTACTCACAGATTTTCCCCATATGTTAATTAATGTCTTCTGAGGATTCACTGCCTGTCTGCCACAATATTTATCTTTATTTATCTGCTTTATTGCTGATGGATCTGCCTGTTTTGCTGGTTGTTGATTGTCGGCTGCATTTCTAGTGCAGTCTTTAGTCACTTAATTTCTGAGGATATCTATTCTCCTAGTCTGGCAGTTTTTTCTGTACTTTTTCTAATTAATGATAGTTGTACTGTTCCTTATTCTCAATTTTCTTCAATCATGTTTTAGAACTGTTTGGTGGAATATCAGTTGGAGAATGTATTGTGAGATATGCCACCTCTTTATCACATATAGCTAGATATCACCTTGGTGAAAATTCATGATGGGAAAAAATATTTGAGTAACTGTCTAAGCATCCAAGTACAAATGTTATTTCTCTGTACTGTATTACTTTCATTAATACTCTCAGTGTGAGATAGTATTGTCTTCAATGCTTTTACAACTAGGTTGCCTTCCTTCTTGTCATTGTTGTGCATCAGCAGGTTAAATGACCAATGACTACGAACAGACAAACAAAGAATGTGCAAAAGCATGGAAATCAGGGATTTTTTCAAACATTTTTTGCCTACCCCCTTTCAAAAGGTAATAGTCACAAAAATGAAAACAAAAACCCAAGCCATGTGAGCATTTAGTGCAGTGTTGTGTGGGAGAAAATTTGTTAAGCATTTTGTCTGTCTTATTTTGCATGTTACTGAGCAGGAATTATGTGTGTTCCAGTAATTAAAAACTCAAGAGACTTATCACAGTTGGAGAAGTCCAATAGTGGGTGGTATTCTATAATGAGAATAAATCTGCTGGCAATAGCAGTGGCATTCTTCAGTACCATACTAACAAGCATCAGTTCAGTTGCAGAAAGGGGTCTGATATGATTATAACTGAAAAGTGATTGAATTTTTGTTCAGCAAACATCTAGAGCCTGGTGAATGAAAATACAAGAGTTATGTTAAAATTGTTCTCAATAGTTTGGATCATTTTGCCACATACTATCAGTAGTCATTGATTTCCCCCCTCTTTTAATCCTGTTTCAACACTTCTGAAGACTTCACTGATAAGTTGTGTCTCACTGTTTGCCAGTACCACTTCTATGAATAGTATATTGTTGTTAAGTGCTGGTGGCCTTCTCTTGTCATTGCACAATAACATCACCATACCGTTTTCAGTGTAATGCAAGGAATTATTTCCTAAATAGTCAACGTATACAGCATAGTGATATGATCATACAGTGATGGCATGTAGATGCACTAGTAACATGGCAGCTGTTCAGAAGAGGAGCTGGCAGCATCAGTGGAAATGACGAAACAGTGGATAGCACTGGGAGATGTGTAAAAGAAACTAAACAAAATTTGGAGGAATTGTATTTGAACAAAATAGATCTTAAGTCAAAAACATTGAATTCAAGAGGAAATACTGACCAAATAGCATTTATTTGCAACCCAACTGTTTTGGTATTTTTAATTTTTTTAATTTTATTGCAAATATAATTAGCTGGCTTTTCCCCACTTTTAAAATTTTAGTTTCATATGTGTTTTGCCACAGTAAGTGGAGATTCCTTGTGGTTTAGGTGTCTGGCTTCAGAGTCAGAGTTTGGGAGTTCAGTTTCTCAGTGTGCCTCACTGGAGAAGAGCCAGCCTAAGTAGACATGGCTAAGCTGCACAGTTCCAGGGAGCCCCCAGAATGATAAACAACCTCTGTGTCATGTCTACCTAGAAAACCATGGAAAGGCTTCACCAAAAGTTAGAATCAACTGAACAGCACATAGTTATTATCATAATTCTCTAAACTTCTTTGAGATTTCTTGGATTCATATCTTCCCAGCAACTTAGTTTGCTTGAACAAGAGTATATATTTGACTATGTCATAGAAAAGATGGGTGTCAGATTTGTCTGCCCTAATTATGCCTTCTCTTTTGTTTCTAATGCAGACTCAAGAATGAACACTCCGTCAGAAACAAGTAAACCTGTAAAAATGGAGAGCGGGGATGGGGACACAGGTAATAATAAGTTACTGTTTTGATCAGTTTTCCAAATGTAATTCTGTTAGTTTGGAAGAGAGAGTTCTGTTCCCACCTTAATTAGTCCAGGTTATGATACTATTCTTCCTTAAAAGGTTGTGTGCCCAGTTCTTAATACTCTCCACACAACCTCTTGTTTCCTTAGTGTTGGTGTCTGTGTTCAGAATGGCATCTACACAGTGATCATGTGTGAATGCATTTTAGTGATTATAATAATTGTTCATTGTGTTCTGAACCCTCCAAGGAGAGGGTTGGGCCTGTTTCAGATTCTTGCTTATGCTGTTCAAATCCCCTGTTTTAAATCTCATAGTTCAAAGGCTGTTTGTAGGAAGGTGACCTTTAACATTGTTTAGCTGCTTCTGACACTTCTGTGTTGCTGGTGTTCATGAAAGCACCACCAGACACCTTTCCCAGAGAAGAGCGACATGGGATAGCGAGAACAGCAATGCAGTGTAATCTAAAGAGTTGAATTCTCTCCACTGCTTCCCACTTGCCAGTCACTTGTGTTTTAGTATGTGTATTTTAGTGCTCTAAGTGCTTTCCTTACTTGTTACTTCTAACTTCTTTCTTTGATATTGTCAGTCATAGTCAGTCTCCCAGGCTGGATACATATAGCTTCAACAAATATCTTTAATTTTGACCTGAGCTGGATTTTGACCGAGGCTGAATTTTGACCCAGCCTGTTTTCATTGATGCTCTGTGAAGTCCTGTGTCTGCTTATGAACTTAACATGTTGATATTTTTATCAGTGACAACAATGTTTTTGCTTTCTTTCAATACGTCATCATGCTTTGAAATATAAAATAATTGATCTTTAAAGCAGTGCTTGTAATTTATATTGGTGAAAGGAAGGATCTGCTCTTTTGAGGCATTTAGATGGCACACCTGTTTTGCATGTACATCTGTGACCATTACTGATTCTGTGCAGCCATCTGTTCTTGTATATCCTTTCCATTTCTTCCTATTATTTTCCACATTGTAACTATACCCCCATTTCCATTGGGCATATCATGTTTCATTTTTTCCTCTGGATGATAAACATTGTCTCATTTGCAATAGTATTTCTGCGTGTTTAAAATTGAGTTATCTTTTTTTGCAGTATGTTAGATGACAAGTATATTCTGGTTAATCTCTTTACAGTAAACTGTAAAGTAAGATATATGATTGGTTGTTCTTCAGAAAATGTTTTTTCAAATAAGTGCTCAGTAATTTTGACTGCAATTGCTGATAACCTGTTTGCAGTGTCCTAAACAGTTGGTAATTAAGTGTCAATGTTTTGTTTGAGACTGATGCATTTACAGTTTCCTCTCGCTTCACTCCCTCTGTACTGTTTCCAGCAGGAAAGTTTATTTTAAAATCTCACTGAAATTAGTTTGAAAACATAGATGAAAAACATAGTTTTAAAAAGAAAGGGAAAAAAAAGACCTAGAGGTCTCAGGTTATTACAGTAAAGATGTCTACTAGTCAATCAGGCTGGAGGTATTCTGGAAGCTAAAGGCCAAAAAATCAACAGAGTAATAAAAACATCACATATAGTTTATATATTTATCTGTATAATTTATGTACTAATTTTCAAGTATGTAGTGCAATGGGTGGCAATTAGATTGATTGATATATAATCCAGTTTGGAAAAATGTTAAGTCTGCACATACATACAGCAACATTTCAGAAACTTCTAGAGCCCAGAATGACCTGTATACCTACTCCTGAAAGCGTTGTGCATCAGCATGACTGTGAAAAGGGCTGAGGGGCTCTTAGTTTCTTTTTCACTATTGCTGAATGGCATAGTAACAAATTCTTAAAAGCTTGAAAAATATTTCACTTCATGGCAAAAGATATCTTACATCTGATTTCTATCATTTTTAGCTTTATCATCAAGGTTGGTGGGGGGCTATGTTACAATTTTTTTCCTGTTGTGATTCCTCATGAAACATTCGTGACCATTTGCCCCTGCCTTTACCTCCTGTTATTCCACTTCTTCAGGTTTCCTAATGTAAATCTCTCCATGCTATTTGAGCCTTAGGTTTCCTACACCAGTCAGTGCCTTCATACCCTTTATTTCATTTTTGATGTGCAGTGACTCTGACTCTTGGTATGTGCCTTCTGTTTTCATATGTGGCTTCACCTACAAGCTTGTATACGGGCTTCATTTTGCTTTGAATTTAGTCAGTTCGGTACCAAGGTCTTAATAACACATCAATTTAATATTTCCTTTTCCTTAAAACCTCAGGAACTTGAGAAATGTGTACATGTTGGGAAGATTGTGCTTTTTTGTGGTACCTTAACCCAGATTCTCTATTGATGGAACTGCTTTTCTTCCCCTACAGGAGGTGCACAGTGCATCTATTTCCCAAATGTGGTGCCTACCAAATTTGTAAAACTACAAATAATATAATCATAATCATATCCACACCAGCAGAAAGTGTAGGTTTTACTGTTATTGTTGAGCGGCTTTCTTTGCACACAGAATTGGTCCTCTCCAGTAATCCATTGCTTTGTGGGTTCGAATATACTTATGATGCTGCAATCTCTGTGTCTTATTTTTATTGTTTTGGCCATCCTGTGCTGGATGAAATCCTGTTGCCTAGTGTAGTAAGTCACACTGGATTAGGCC
The DNA here is from genome assembly GCA_037013535.1 of Intellagama lesueurii. Classification (NCBI taxonomy): domain Eukaryota; kingdom Metazoa; phylum Chordata; class Lepidosauria; order Squamata; family Agamidae; genus Intellagama; species Intellagama lesueurii. The sequence continues at coordinate 46,284,338 of JBAJHW010000003.1, read as the reverse complement.
CATTGTATCAGTGGGGTTTTGATGAGCCAACTCTTCTGTAAGTTTCCTTGCTTCAAATTGGCCTAGTGTAACTTCACTAAGCAACAGGATTTCAGCTTCTGAGACGAAAGCAAATCTTAGAAATTCAGCGCTTTACTCCTGATGAGATGCTGTTCAACATAACATTTAAAACATAATGTTATGAATCTGGCAGCTTATGCTACTAAAATGCTGCTGTAAAGAGCTTGGCTTTCCCTTCAGGGACCATGAGCACTTAATGTCCCCTTGCAGCTTTCTGACTATATTACTGTTGTATACTTTGATTCCTTTGATACACTGTGCTAGCCATTTTATAATCTTATGTCTTGCAGAGACACTAAATTGGAGTAGTGGGCTGAAATCCCACTGCCATAGCTGTTCCTTTGCAAGTGTGATGATGTCACCCACAAGGAGAGATTTTCAGCAATAAAAAACATCTCACATCTCTCCCATGGCTTTTCTGCCCTGCAAATAATCCCTTTCACTGCAAGGAGCCCATGGGAACTGCAAGAAGGGAAGAGGAAATCTTTCATTGCTGAAAATCTCCCCCTGCCTGTAAAGTGTTCTGGCAACAGCAGTTTTCAGTAATGAAAGGCTTCCTCCTCCCATCCCACGGCTGCCACAGCTTCTATTTGATATGGGATTCATTGCAAGTCAGAGAAGCGGTGTCAGAGAAGGGAGGTCTTTCATTAGCAGCATTCTCCCCCTCCCTGGTGATGTCATCAACCTTCTGTGGGCATAGTTACTCCAACAGGATATTAGTCTTAATTTTCTCTACCATTACTATTTTAATGAGCAGTAGCCATCTAATTTTTCATTTAGTTCATACAGATTGGTTACCTAGCTATACACTTGTGCCATAATGCTTCCTTTTACTATCCCTAGGAACATTAGAGAATGCTTATGGGTTCCTCTCAGTCCAATCTCTGTTAACATGGTTGGCATGAATCTGTCTGAGAAGATAATGCATCTGCTGCTGTGATTCAATGCAGTCATATCAGAAATAGGCATCATTGCCATTCCTAGGGCAGTGTGCAGTCTTTTATAAGTTATATTCACAATGGCGCATTTCTGATTAGTGGGTAAGAGAGGAGACTGAAAAGAGTAAGAACACTTTATGCCTATGCCTATCTGTTATGAGAGGCTTCAGTTCAGTCCATAGACTTCATTGATGTTGCTTTTTCAGTAAAGAGGATTTGCTAAATGTTGGTGGTTTCTTGCTAGTGGCCATGATAGAGGACTAGAATTGTATGTTATTTAGATACTTCTGGGGGGAGAATTGCACAGTCAAGGCTGGCTATTTAAAGCTTTTATCGCATACTCAGAAATAGAGTAGTCTTTTCATCTTTTGAATGCAGCACAAACTTCTGTGTGATTGCATATCTACTACACAACATTGTTCCTTTAAGATTATCTCAGGACCTGGAAGATTACATGACAAGACGTACTTATTAGAAGTTTCTGGGCTAAACCCACTGTTACTAAATACTAAACCCAACTAATTTAGAACGATTGAAATTAATGGAACATTTGTGTATCTCCTATCAATTTTAGGAGTTCTGCTATATTAGGGACAAATGCTAGATTCAGCCCTTTATATTTATGAATAGTTGCTTATCATTGTCCTACTCTGGCTGTTGATGGGATTCTCCTAAAGACACATGAGTGAAATAAGGATCTGATTATACTTATTGTAGTATGCATGCATCTCAGTTGTTCCGTATGAACTGCCAATAAGCACTGAAATGCAGATTTCACTGATATGCAGGAAAAGATATTTTTAATGTAATATCTAAATGCTGTAAGAATGATGCATGTGTTTTGAATGATGCATGTGTTTTGATGCATGAGTTTATCTCTTTTTTCACAAGAATTCTTATACAGTTATCCTGGCTGCATCAAGGCTTCACTTTAAATCAGAATGTTAAATACATTAATTACTAAAAACATAAATTAATAGCATCACTAAATCCACTAAATGTGTAACTTCTGTTTAAACACAACATTTAAACAAGTTTGAACAGTTTTTGTATCATAGTGTAGAGAACACTAATGGCTTCTGCAGCATTTAGAGACCAGCTACACTTCAAGATGCTGAAAATTTAGGATGGTAGTCTGAATATTGATTGCTTAAACTGCATCACTACAGTCAAACCTCTGCACATGACCCGAGTTCGATCTTGATGGGTTCATGTAGCCAGCTTAAGGTTGACTCAGCTTTCCATCCTTCCAGGTTTGGTAAAATTCGTACCCAGCTCGCTTGGTGGGGGCGGGGCAAAGTGTTTCTTTCATTATTATGTAGTAAACTGCCCAGAGTGCTCTAGCACCACGAGGCAATATATAAGTCAAAACAATAATAACGTGTAGGTAAAGTTATTGTTAAGGGACGTGGTGGCACTGCGGGTTAAACCGCAGAAGCCTCTGTGCTGCAAGGTCAGAAGACCAGCAGTCGTAAGATCGAATCCACGCGACGGAGTGAGCTCCCGTCGCTTGTCCCAGCTCCTGCCAACCTAGCAGTTCGAAAGCATGTAAAAATGCAAGTAGATAAATAGGTACCACCTCAGTGGGAAGGTAACAGCATTCCATGTCTAGTCGCGGTGGCCACGTGACCACGGAAACTGTCTTCGGACAAACGCTGGCTCTATGACTTGGAAACGGGGATGAGCACCGCGCCCTAGAGTTGGACACGACTGGACTAAATGTCAAGGGGAACCTTTACCTTTACCTTAAAGTTATTGTATTCCTTTTGTATACCATTTTTAATTTGCTTACAAATATTGCTGTTGACTATAAAAGTATATTTGTATCCACAGTTTGTCTGTACAAGAATTTTCTCAGCTCGTTACATGTCACTTGCATCGCTTCACAGAACATCAGAGTGTGTGTACTTGATACTACTGAAATTTTTCAGTCTATAATAATTTTTCATAGGTGAAATTCCCTGCTCGTTATAAAGAGGCAAACTTCTCTGGTATTAGAAGTGGTATGTTAAGATTGTTTCCTATCTGGTCTCCCCACTCTCACCCCATTAGTTGCTTATCAGTACCTTCAGTTCAAGTAAAAACACATAGAAAATGTGGAATCTTCCTTTGTCAGAAATCATATAAAACTTAAGTACAACAGTGAACACACAGTTTTAAAAGAAAACTTCTCAGGCCTGTTCTGATGTTTCCTTAGTTTATGAAATTACCATCTGAATATCATTTGTAGGAGAAAGCATGGGCCTTGTTCCAAGGCTAACTTTCAAACTGATAATAAATGTACCCATTTGGGAGCAAAACTATATCCCGTTGTAGTATCTCTTATGTTAACACAAAAAACACACTTACATTTGGAAACAAGATCTTAATGGTTCAGCCAGAATGCATACAGAAGAAGGAAGCACTGGTCCACTACATAAATGAGCCTTCCCAAGCTCAGAATCTGATAGCTTTTTGAATCCATTCCATGCCAGAAGAAGAGACTGAAAACATCATTTTGCTTAAACAAAAATTGTTGGCACATTCAAGCAAGGATCTATGGTTAGGGTTACAAGAAGTGGTGTTTTTAGAAGAAACCAAGTTCAGAAATCACAGTTTTATCTTGTCTTAGTAAAGACATTAGACATTTAGGAAAGCAACATTTAAACTAACCACTTTGTCTTTGTTGGTCATGATGATAAACCATAGCTGGTTCAAAACAAGGAACTGGGTGTTTCCAATCTCCTGATGCATGCCGGATGATGAAAGAGAGACAATTGAGCAGGCTGATTAGCATAAACCACAGATTAGCCACTTGCCATCCAGGTCCACTAGAGCAGGGGTCCCCAACCCCCGGTCCGCGACCTGGCACCGGTCCGTGGCCTAGGCAGGAGCGGGCCGCGGACACAGATCTCCGGCCCCCCCCGCAAGCACCCCTCCGCAAGCGATCACCTCGCGCATGCGCACAAGTGCACCACGCCCACCCGCAAGCGCACCACACCTCTGCGTGAACGTGCCACACCCCCGCGTGAGTGTGCCACGCCCCCACACGCATGGACCCCCCCCGTGCACATGGACCCCGCCCCCCCAACCGGTCCGCGGTTGGGAAAAGGTTGGGGACCACTGCACTAGAGAATGCAGTGTCTTGTCACTCTGTTGGCTATTTATATATAATGAATGATATCACAGAAAATGCTGCTCCTATTTTTCAGTTCCAAAAGGGAATTGCAGAGCTTTAGAGTTCAGTTATATTCAGCCTTTGTCAACTTTCAGGTAAATTAAGAAAGTTTCCTCCTTTTTTCAGCACCCAGAAATTCAGTCAGCTATGGTAGAGGCAGTACCCCTACTTCCCAGTGGATAAAGAGGGGCACAAGCCGGATATCTTTGGTCATTGTGTCTATTCCTCAGTCTTGTTGGCAGTCTGGATCAGCAACTACAAAGCAGCAATGCCTGCATATCATTATATTTTATGGGAAAAGAGAAGCATTTCTTACTTTCCTGAGGGCTATAAGGCAGCTGCCATATTTTTCCAGGTGGAAGCTCACAAACTAACTCTGCATCAGATAAATTCTGCACACCATATTGCTGATTGTGCTTCAGAGGTAATATCTAACTTTGTTGCCCTGTGCTGTCATGCCTGGCTTCGCACACTAAATCCATCATAGAAGCTAGATCCAAAGGATCTTCCCTTTGATGGGGAAGGTTTCTTTAATTCCAAAATTGATCCTACTGTGGACCATTTTGTGAAAAGCAAGCCAACAGCAAGAAAGATGGGTCTTGCCCCCAAACCCATCTCAGCATTCCTTTAATCTTCACTGGAAGAAACTTATCATCCCAAAAAGCAAGATAATGTGTCTGCCTCTTACCCTTCACACCAAACCAGTTCACTAAAGTAACATTACCATTGGTATAGGATCTGTATTTGTCTACCACCTCCAAAAATGCACCCCAATTCTCTAGGCCTTTGATTCCCATGTTCCTCACTCACCATACAAGACTTCTCCTTTATTCCCTCATTCCTCCTGACTCTTCCCTCCATTACCCTGTGTGGCTCACCATTGCCAGTCTGCCACTCTGACCATACAGCTTTTCTGGGATTTGATGGCATCTATTATGGTGGTCACTTCCTTTGCCCACCTGCAACTTAATCAACTTTGGTTGCTTTGTCACTTGTATTTAAGTAGGGATTGGAAATCTATTCCTCCTTTTAGGACTGCCCTGGGACCTGCGATGGTGGGTTTCTTTTACTAGTCTTGTTGTGGACCAGTTTTGTTAGACCAGTCTGGTCCAACAGACTTGACCAGATGTACAAATTACCACAGATGCTTCCACTACAGGATGGGGAGCACATTGCTACAACCTACATGTTAAGGCACAGGGGCCTCAAGAAAAACTACTTCACATAAATATACTTGAATTTTTGGCTGTCTTAAAGGCTTTGCAGACATTTGAGATCTTAATTCATAGCAGTATGGTAGAAATGGTCATAGACAACTGTCATATGCTACATAAACAAATTGGGTGGTATGTGTTCATTATTTCTACTTTGCCTCACACTACACCTCTAAGACTGTTGCATCCAGTGCCATGCCTTGCAGAATGTTCTGGCAGATGTCCTGAGCCATCTTTCTTTTAAGTGCATAAATGGCAGCTTCATACTCCTAACCATAGATGGAGTGTGCTGAACATAGATCTCTTTGCTTCTCAACAAAATAGAAAGTGTACTGCAGCAGAGTGGGAGCAGGTCTTAGCTCTGAAAGTGATGCATTTACGACACCAAGGTCTTCCCTATATATTTTCACTTTTCACTCTTGTTCTATCGAAGTCGCTTGTCTGCTTCCAGAACAATCATGCACAAACAAGCTTAGGTTATATAGCGGCCTTGACAACCCTGGTTCACAACCCTTGTCCAGGTTACTCATCATAAATACTTTTGTCTACCAAGCTGCCAATGAACAGGTTGCTGGTTTCACAGAACTGCATGACTTGCTGTCCTGCTTCCTTTCTGACTCCTGGGAAAAATTGTCTTACAGTGTTTTCTTCTCTTTGATTTCCTATTTTTGTTTCAGTCATCTGTTATAAGCATGTCCTGTTTTGGTGTATGATCAATTTCCTCCTTGACACTGACATAAAAGCTTCCAATTTCTTCTTCAGCAGAATAGACTTGAATGATGGTTGTGTTGATAGTTTCCCAAGAAGTCTGATTGATATTATTTGGTTGGACTTTGCATTATAGTCTCTAATAGCTTATGCTACATCTTGCCTGATTGTTAGAACCACAGTTTGTGAGTTTCGCATTTCCAGATTAAAACACTTTGTGATTGTTTGATTGAAAATATTGTTCTCCAGTCAACTTTAGTTCACTTGCAACAAGTACTGCTGTATTTAAACATTACATTTATTGCTTTATCATTTTGAGTTTACGTTGATTCATATTACTCACATTTTATGCTTCATTTATATGTGTTGTGCAGGATTGGGATTTTCTTTTATCTTTGTACACACTAGCAACTAGATGTTGTCTCTACTTTTATTTATTTATTTGATTGATAGATTCATTGATTATATACCACTCCTTTAGTGTGAACACGACTCTGGGTGGTTTACAGATTAAAACTTAAAAGCCTAACAAGACTCCACATGACAATGCATAATTTTGTTGTTGTTTAGTCGTTAAGTCGTGTCCGACTCTTCGTGACCCCATGGACCAGAGCACGCCAGGCCCTCCTGTCTTCCACTGCCTCCCGGAGTTGGGTCAAATTCATGTTGGTAGCTTCAGTGACACTGTCCAACCATCTCGTCCTCTGTCATCCCCTTCTCCTCTTGCCTTCACATTTTCCCAACATCAGGGTCTTTTCCAGGGAGTCTGCATAATTAGTCTAGTTGCTTTATTGGTGGCAGCACTATTTATAGTTGTCCTTTGCTCTTCCCTAGTAACTGATTGAGAGTGCTTTCCAACCTGGGATTCTTATCCTTCAGCACTATCTCTTGTTTTATTTTGGATTTTCTCATATGATTTTCAGGTTATAAAATATTCAGACGTTGTTTACCATTGCTTGAGTATCAGGACCATAACCTGTGAAAACTCCTCTGCCAGTGACATCCTCCACTACTGTTGCTGCCTGGTAGCTGCTTTTTAGGAATTTTCTCACCTCTATCACCATTGGAACTATAAAGTGTCTTTTACTGATTGGAGTATTAAATCCTGAAGAGGATGGGTGCATCTTTGATTTCTGAGCTTGAGTGATCCTGCTAGAAGTCCAGACGCATAACAGAGTCTAGCCTTCTGACAGCATTGCTCACAGCTTCCCTGATACCTGTATAGGGAAACACTCCACCACGACCACCACCACTATGTTAAGGTGTATGTCAAATATAAATAATAAACACTGCTGTTGTGTTCCTTGAATTTTGTACTCATTTGATTTTGTTACATCTTTGTTCCATAGACTTCCTTTGTATAATCAAACCCAAATTTAGAATTAGTCATAATTATCATGAGTTTAGGAAAATAGCATTCTGAAGATTTCACAATGGCTTCTATCTGTGTTCTGGATATATTGAATAACATTAAGTATGATTGGTTTGGATGTATAGATATTATTAAGAGATATTCTAAGTTGATCACTTGTGGCTCAAAGGGGCTATAAGGTGAAAAGATGGTGTTTCATGTTTGTAATCTCCAAACTGCCATTTCAGAGCATCAGCAACAGAGTTGAAAATGTATCTACAGAGCTTTCTGAATTGGCCTTTAGACAGAATTTTAATAAATTGCAACTACTTTTGCTTCTCCAGGCACACAGACAAATGGCCTGGACTTTCAGAAACAGACTGTGCCTGCTGCAGGGGCAATTTCTACGGCCCAGGCCTTCCTTGGCCTTCATCAGGTAAGCATGTGCTTTTTTCCCCTCTGAAACTTAGGAGTTACTGAAGGAGTGGTTCTGTGCCTAATAAAAGGCACGGAGCAGCATGAGGTCGATGTCTTGTTCCAATAGCATATCTCAAGCATAGCAAGCTCTAGAAATACAGATTTTTAAAATTCTGCATTACTCAGTATGGGGAAGAAAGCAGAACTTGCCAAAGTAATGGAAAGAGCAGTAGAGTGTCCTGTGTTTAAACATTAAAAGGGTGAGATAGGCTCCATATTTTCTGGTGTATCATATGGCCCTGTGAAGGGAAACACATTTGTGCATATATGTATGTGCACAAATATTTGGTCTTAACAGATAACACCATAAGGTAAATTATTTCATGCATCAATGAAATCAATGTGACCATTTGCTGAAATATTTATGTGATTTTTTAAAAAAAGGTGTGAAACATCTTCAGTTGACCATACCTGTAACCCTAAATATTGTTAGATCCTGTTACATATAAACTGGTCTCAAATTCTATTACATGTAAACTAGCTTGAAATGAAATTGCATTTTAAAATTTTCAATCCTTTTTCTATTTCAAAAATTTGACATATGATATTAAGGGTCATTCTCCCTTATGTACTTCTGTTGTCAAACACAAGCTTGAATTTAGATCTGTTGTGTAGGTGAGCTATTCTATATTAAATGAGTTGGATTAAGATAGTTCCTTGACTGTGTTTTTACAGTTGCATTGAGAATAGGATAACAAGCTCCATCCGTACTTAACAACATGTTCAAATTAGATAATGATGTATGCTTCAAGTCAGTAGGTTGATGGCAGAATTCCAGCAGTGCTACTTATGATCATGTCACCAGCGTTTTTGGAAATTAAACATTTCCAATTCTACAGTGTTCCTCTTCTCAGAAGGTCCTGAGCCTCCTGTGGAATTTATTTCATTGTGGGGAAGTTGGTGGAGGCTGCAGGATGGCAAGGAAAAAATTAATTTCTGAAAATTACCACGAGTAAAAGCAGCAGCAACATTTTGGTAGGTGAGCTGACCTGGCTGTGGTTAATATTAGCGGGAAAGAACTGTGAACGAGATGGAAATAGTGGAAACTTTGAGTGGAAGCAGTCATACCCTCTTGGAATTTGTTACATCGAAATAAGAGAAAGCTGATGGATACTTCTCCATTTGTACAGCCCAAGGATATGGATCCTTGGAGAGTTGAGACCCACTATGCCTGTTCTTAATTGTTGCCCTTAGTGGCATATACAAGTCTCCTGGATGAGAAGTGGCAGACTGAGTAAGAGGTAAAGAGTGTGTGGAATACCTCTTTGCAACAAGACAAAATTCTTCTGTTGATGAAAGAGATGATGATGAGATCTCTACTGAAATACCCCTCCTGAACCTCACTGTATTGAACAGTATACAGTGTTTTCAACTGCCCTTTCTTGGACAAGATACTGGAACATATGGTGGTGTTTCCACTCCAGATATCACTGGATGGAACAGGCTATCTAGATCCATTTTGGTCTTGCTTCAAGTATGATTATGTGGTGGTTGTCTTAGTGGACTATTTGTACAGAGAACTGGATGGGAGAGGGTGGCCTTGGTATTTCTGCTACATCTCTTGGGCCTTTCAGTATCATCAATCATAACATCCACTGAGTGTGCCTTTCTGCTTTTTCTCTCTCTTGTCCCCCATACTATATAACATATACATGAAGCAAGAAAGAGGGTTTAAGGTTCATTTATTTATTTATTTATTTATTTATTACATTTTTATCCTGCCCATCTAGTCGTTTTGACTACTCTGGGCGGTTCAGTGTTATCAGCATGTTGGTGACACCCAGATCCATCTCTTCTTTATATGTAAATCTAAGGAAGATGTTCTAGCTGCACAACAGTGTCTGATGACAGTAACAGACTGGGTGAAAGTGAGCAAATTGAAATTGAATTTGGATAAGGCAGAAGTGCTCCTGATCAACTGAAAGGCAGTTTAGTGAATAGGAATTCCATCCATGCTGGAAAGGATCATGCTTCACTTGAAGAGTCAAGTTCAGAGTTTAAGTGTAGTCCTGCATTCATCCCTGTATCTTTAAGTCCAGATTTTGGCCATGGCGAGACATGCATTAGCTACATCTTAAGCTAGTATGCCAGCTTTTCCCATTCCTACAGATGTCTGATCTCTCCGCAGTGACATGTGCCTTAGTTGTCGGCACAAGGTTTTGGGGTTTGTTTCCATTATAACTACTACAATTCACTATTGTTTTCACTATAACTACTACAATTCACAATTAGCCAACAAACAAAAAAACAAAAAAAACACCAAGTCCTCATAGGAGTTTCAGTAGACGCACCTGAGACCCAGCATGATGTTTTCTGTGGCTGTTGCAAAAGGAGAGAGTAGGTGGGGCTTGCTAAGTTCCATGGGAACTACAAGTGTTGTAGGACTGGTAATATCTCTGCTCATTAGACTCTGTACCAATCCCACATCCCCTGGTAGTCCTTCCATTGTGAGGCAACAATCATTTTATTCAAACCAGAGTGTGACAGTTAAACTGGAATGCTACAAAAAGGAGTTTTTAATCTAGAAAAATGCTGTTCCCTCTCCCCCATTTGTTTTTAACTGCTTGTTAAAGTTGACTAATGTTTGGAATTAATTTGTTTTATATCCATGATTGTTTTGTGTATTTACTGTAGCTGTCTTGAGCCCCATGGGGAGGGTGGCAGAGCACAAACCAAACCAAACAAACAAATGTGTAGTATACATTGTGGCACCTGAACTCTGGAAATTTTTATCTTGGGGGGCTTGTGTATAACTTCTTCGACATTATAGTAGCATATCAAAACAATATTATTTTATTATGATTTAATATTATTAAATTATTAATTATTAATTAAATATTATTTCATTATGATTTTGAATTTGGGTAATCATATGATTCTATGATTCTAATAATCAAATGCTTTCCAAGTATCATGGTTTTGGGAAAAACTTTACTATGCTTCTTTGTTCATGTAGCATGCCAAGCATGAGTAACTGAAGTATTCCAGATGTTTTTGGCCTATAGTTCCCTGTAGCTACCTCCAGAATAGTCAGTGATGATGGACTATGGGAGTTGCTGCCCGAAAACAGGAGTTGACAGTTTCCTTGCTGCCATTATAAAGTTGATATTTTATCATCAACTTTATTTATACTGCTGTTAGCAGCCTTGGGAGCTCCTGGTAAGCATGTGCAGGATAAACAGTTGTAATTAACAAGATAACATAATTGCATAGATTTTACCCTTTTTCCTCCCTGCTCCTATTTGGGGCCTATAAGGCTCAGTAATGCTGGAGTGATGGAATGTAGCGTGTGTTTGCAGAGAAAAGGTGGTAGTAGGCAAGTTAGTGAAAGTGATGGCGAGCATGATTGTAGGCACTGAAGGAACTTATACAGTATTAAGCTTCATGTACTTTTTTTAGGAAAAAACTACTCACTGAGCTGTAGGCCATTTTCTGTCAGAAGTATGGTTAGTCTTGTGGTTAGGGTTTAGAGAAGGGTTTAATGTGCTGTTTCTAGTATTTCCTGACCCCATTGAGATTTCTTAGATATCCCCTATCCCAAATGAGATGAACATACAGACAATGAAGGTATGTCAGCTGGGACAGAAAAGTACTGTAATATCAGAAATCAGTAATTTGTTTCGATATTTCTTTGTTTCTTGCCGGGTGTTGTTGTTTTTTAATTACACAAAGCAGATGGCTAAAACTTGGGAACATTGTTTAGACAGCTCTTCAGTTAACATTGCTGCAGAATATCAACCTTGTGGACGATCTGTGTGAATTCCTCAACAAAGCACAATCTAGTGCATGACTGTTGATATGTGTGGCACTGCATGTATTTTATTCTCATCCATAGACAAAATCCAACAGTGGACAGAAAATTCTAAACTTTATATGCTAACTAGATTTTAAATCAGAGGTTGTTTAGGATTTTGCTGAGTCATCAATAACATCTCAGTGGGTAAGCCAAGGAACATGCAGGTTCATTTTGACTAAAATTGTACAGTTGCAGAATTTTCAAAGACAGCAGCCTACTTTTTATTTATTTATTTATTAGATTTATACCCCGCACCATCTGGCAACCAGGCCACTCTGGGCGGCTAACAACAAGATAAACAGCAGAATATCAAAACACGTATGTATGTATGTATGTATTTTATTTATATCAAAAATAAAATAATAATACATACATTCAAATGAATACGATAACCGGCGGGATAAATTAAAACAGATGGCTATGAAGATGGTAAAAAGGATGATGAAAGGGTGGTAAAAAGGGATGGTAAAAAGGGAGGCTGAGATCTCAAAAACGTAATGCTCAGGGAAAGCCTGGTGGAAGAGCCAAGTCTTCAGTGCTCGTTTGAACCCATGCAGCGAGGGTGCCAGACAGATTTCCATGGGTAGGTTGTTCCACAGGTGGGGGGCAACTGCTGACAAGGCCCAGTTTCTTGTTCTTTCCCTCCGGGCCTCCTTCGAGGTCAAGGCCCTCAACTGCCCTGTCTGAAGAATGGGTATCACAGACAGATCTATCTGGATGGGAGCAGGTATTCTGATAGGTACTGAGATCCTAAACCATTTAGGGCTTTGAATGTTATCATCATAACCTTGAGGTCGATGCGGAAACGAACTGGTAGCCAATGAAGTGTGGCCAGAATGAGGGAGATGTGCTGGAATTTCTTTACCCCAGTTATTAATCTGGCCGCCGAATTGTGGACCAGTTGACGTCTCTGCATCAACCTCAAGGGTAGCCCCATGTAGAGAGCACTGCAGTAGTCTATTCTTGAGATTACGAGTGTATGAATCAGCGTTGTGAGGGCCCCCCCGTCTAGATAGGGACACAGCTGGGCAATCCTCCGAAGATGGAAATGGGCTGCCCGGACCACAGATGCCACCTGGGTTTCCGTGGTGAGATCTGGGTCCAGCCAGATGCTCAAGCTGTGAACCTTACTCTTCGTGGAAAGAGTCACTCCCCCAAAGGAGAGGGAGTTTCCCAACCTGCTGACGCGATGCCAGGGGCGCCCACACGCAAGATTTCCATCTTGTCCGGATTCAACCTCAGTCCATTTGTCCTCGTCCACTCCAGAATGGTCCCCAAGCAGAGTTCAAGGGATGGAACAGCATCCACTGCAGTTGGAAAAAAGGAGAGGTAGAGCTGGGTGTCATCAGCATACTGATGACACCGAGCCCCACAACTCTGGATGACCTCACCCAGCAGCCTCATATAGATATTAAACAGCATTGGTGAGATGATCGACCCCTGCAGAACCCCACACTTGAGGATCCACGGGGTGGAAGTCATCTCGCCGAGCTGCACTCTCTGGAGACGGTCCTCCAAAAAGAAACAGAGCCACGCCAAAGCAAGGCCACCAGTCCCCAACTCGGAGAGCCGCCCCAGAAGGATACCGTGGTCGACGGTATCAAAGGCTGCTGAGATACCGAGGAGGACCAACAAGGACATATTGCCCCCATTGGCCTCTCTCAAGAGGTCATCCTGCAGGGTGACCAATGCTGTTTCCGTACCATGCTGCGGCCTGAAGCCCGACTGGAATGGATCAAGGGCATCAGTTTCGTCCAGGAGGGCCTGGAGCTGATCGGCCACCACCCTCTCGACCACTTTACTCAAGAAAGAAACATTGGTGACGGGCCTATAATTACCAATTTCGTCCGCCGCCAAATTAGGTTTCTTTCAAATGGGCCTAATGAGTGTCTCCTTGAGGGCAGGGGGAACCATGCCCTCCTGGAGAGAACCATTAATTATTGCAGTAGCCCATTCTGTTGTTACCGGCTTGGCGGCTTTGATGAGCCAGGCCGGACGAGGAGGTGGTGGCACGACAGTGCGCAAGCACCCTGTCCACCTCATTGGACATCACAGGTTGAAAGCAAGTTAATCTTGCTGGACAAGACGATGCACTGAACATCTCAGCTCAATCTACTGTCTGTAAAAAGAGATCAAGGTCCCGGCAGATGGCCTCAACTTTAGATTTTAAAATGCCACAAATTGGTCACAGGAAATACTAGCAGGAGGCCTATCATTGTGGCCAACTCCGGATAGATTGCGTACTATATGGAATAGTTCTGCATGCTGATCGTGAGCTTTGCTTATCCGGTCAGTGAAGAATGCTCTTCTAGCAACCTTTACCCTAGCTAGGTAAAGGCTAGACGCGATCCTGGTGGCTTTTAGATTAGTTTCCGTCGGGGCACTTCTCCAAATGCTCTCTAGCCTTCTCCGATTACACTTCATGGCCCTCAACTGCTGGTTAAACCAGGGAGCTGGTTTGAATTTGAATTTGAATTTGAATTTTCTTCAAATTATTTTCAGATTCAGCCATGATTTGGAGAACCACTTGGCAAAACTGCTTAATTTTCTTGTGAATCTGTTCAGTGTTTTAATTTGGTACTTTGCTCATCTCTGTAGATCAATATCTACAGAGATGAGTACTACTGACTCTTCATGCTGAATGGTTAAAGCTGCTTTTACTTATGTTTATATGGATTGTTGTTGTTGTTTATTAATATTAAACAATATTTATTAATATTTATTAATATTAAGTCATGTCCGACTCTTCGTGACCCCATGGACCAGAGCACGCCAGGCCCTCCTGTCAAAGGGATTAGAGTAATTCTGTGACTGTTGGCTCCATAGTTGTGATATGGCATAGTGTTAACTGCATTTTTCAAAAAACCTTAAAGCTGAGAAGTACTGAGTTTTGAAGTGGCTGTTGTTTTATCTGCTTTGTTTGAATTGATGGTTGTCAATGGTAATACTGTAATAACTTGACTCATTTGATAATACTATGAATATACAATATTTTTGCTCCATATTAATTCCATAAGATATTGTTTAAATTCTCTAAAAGAAAGTTTTTGTTTTGGAGCCCATTGAACTTAAGCCTTGGTTAAAATGGGTGTTTGTGCCTTTGCAAGCTATACCTAAAAGACTTTGTTCATAAGCCCATGCAAGCTGAAATTGCCAAAAATTAAACTTTATTAACCTAGCCAATTCTCTAAGGCAGCTGTGCAAGATGCTGCTTTAGAAGCCTCTCTATCATTAATATGGTTGCTATCTCAGAATACTACTGGGCAGACAGATTAAACTGGATGTTGGCAGTGCAGATGGAAGCTTTTTGGGAGACACATTGTCTGTATGGTGACAGATGGCATGTTTGTAATCTTGTAGAATTCAGCCCAGAAATATGGGAAGTATTTAAAGAGGCAACAGAATATTTTTACATGTTGTAACTCTGCCTAGGCAAGTGCTCCCTTGTGGAATATACTGATGAATTCTCGACACTGTTTTACAGCCCATGTGTGTGGAGTATATGACACATCTGTTTTGGGACATCATTTCATAAATGATGCTGTCAGCTTGTCACTCTTGACTAGGTTGTCATCCCTTGCCTACCTTTGAACAAGGATATTGCTCTTTCTCAGTTTCTCAGAAGGGGTATCGACTATAGAAGAATTCTGAGTTTTAGCTGTTATATTTAAAATATAAACATTTGGTTTTAATCTTTAATTTTTGGAAGTAACCTAGTGTTCTAATGACTTGCTTTCACTTTTGACTGATTTGTTCCTTTGCTGAAATGTTAGGCCCAGAATGTTAACTTCTTCTTCTTCTTCTTCTTCTTCTTCTTCTTCTTCTTCTTCTTCTTCTTCTTCTTCTTCTTCTTCTTCTTGTTATATGCTTTGTGGAAGTGTAGCACTTAGTGACACTATACAAGTTATTTTTTCTAACATACAGGTCAGTAGAGTTGGGAATGCTGAAAAAGGATGTGCCTTTTAATAGTGAACAGTGTAGTAAGAATCAATCTATTTTACCAGATATTAAGGAAGCAGTTATATGGAAAATAATCTTTATGTTAAGGAAAGCTAGTGCATATAGTGGCATATGCCAAATTGGTATATAACTCGATTAGTTAATGTACATGCTGTGTGAACTACAGCTGAGAGACTTATTATTCTAATTTTCAGAAGCTATATGTAGTCTTAGACTTCCATGGAGAACACATGTTTGACTGCTATGTGTTCTTCTGCTATATGGTATGCCCATTGTGTAGAATGAATAATATAATGAAAATACTGATCTTGAAATTGTTTTAATCAATCCACATAATTTAAGACTTCAGCTTGAATTAATTATTTTTATGGATAAAGAACAAATGCTTCCTCTTGAACAAAGTTAGTATGCCACCAGACAGAGAGAGGTGTTCATTAAGCCAAAATCAACACCAACTGATAAATCAGGGTTTATGGAACCAGGATCTGAAGCCACAATTAGATAGGGGTTTGCTGAGTGCGGTTAGCTAGGAACAGACAACTTGCTGGCCTCAAATTGTTGGGGACTGAGCTCCCATAAGGCCCAACCAATATTGCCAGTGATGTCTGGAGGATGCTAGGTTGCCCTGTCTTTCTTTGGGCAAGCCATAGTTTATTGTTGAAGCTAATTTCAGAAATCATGGATTGGGGAGTTCGTTTGACCTTACAGGCCACTTTTGAGGTAGCACCAAAGGTGTCACAGGAAAGGCAAAAAAGGGAAATCCTACAAAATATGGTTTGTATCTCAGAAACACCAAACATGATTCAGGCTGGACTGTGAATTAGATTATGGTTATGCAGACCATAGATAGACCAGAGTTTGGCATTAGATACACTTTTAACCTAAAATTATGTTTTACATTATTGTTACCTTTCAGAAACCTCAAAGATTTGTAGAACTGGAAAAAACAGTTGTTTGCTACTTTTTTATTTCTCAACATCGTTTTTACAGGTTCAGCTCCCTGGATCAAGTTTACAGGCTGCTGCCCAGTCCTTAAATATACAGGTAACGGTTGCTTTAACATCTGCATTGGACAAATTATTTGCAATACTTACTGGTTTGTTTGTCATCTGGTAAGAAATGCTGTTCAGTATTCTAATTTTGTTGAGCGGTCAATTTTTTTTCCAAGTTTTATTACAGAATTCAGTCCACTAGAATTACATTATGAAATCTATGTAGATTTGGTGGTAATATAAAATGATCACTATTCCTATAATTTAAACCTTTTTGAAAAATAATAAATAATCATATTTAAAATCTAAAATTGTCTGCTCTTGTTCAGGGCACAATTGCATTATACTCCCTAGTGCCCTATAGTATTAATACCCACCAGTTGCTTCTGTTCATTAAATATTCAAGCAGTGCATCAAAGGAGGAAGAAATGTAGTATAATTGTGAAGTGGCTTCATTTTCTATGAGTGCTAAAGAACTAGGAGAGAGCATTCTTGAAATCTCCTAGAACATGCACCTAGTTACATATGATAATTTTGAAAGAAGGAGAGATAGTGACCTTCCTCTCTAAAAGAGAGAGGCTGAAAATTGCTTTGGTTGCCATGGTAAACTTTCGGTCCCTGAGAGAGATGTTGGCAAACAGGCTATATCTCCAGTGCAGAATGTTTACAGTCCTGTGCTGTAATTATCTCTCAATGACTGGCAGAATTAATCAGAGCCTCTATGTTAATTAGCCTTCTCTGCAGTCCCCAAAACAGGTGGTGGAAATATGCAAATCTATGCAGAATTTTAATGTTCTGCATAAGCAGTTTTAATTAGCATAAACCCCCTCTTCTTGTTTTTCCTTTTCATGTGCTTTCTCGCATTTCTTCCCTCATGGCTACACTAATTTCTCCTTTTATGAAATAGTTTTAAATAAATGAACTGTGCTTGCCTGTATAAATACCAAATTTTTGCTACTTAGAGACAAGATCTGTACAGTGAATGTTTGTTTTCTCCCCCAGATGCAATTCAGTATGTAAGACTTTTCATGCTAATACCTTCTTAGGCTGACATCCTGTATTGGCCAGAGGTACTACTTTGATTAAAAGCTTCAGAAGTGCTGCTGGTGGCAATAGTCTTTCCTGTTGATAACAGTGTTGGGCAGCTCCATATGCTCAAGTACAGGGGGAATACAGGTCCGCCTGTGACATTTCAGCTAGGATGTTTTTGATTTGGATTTAGGAAGTGGATTTCATTCAAGTCCTTCAGACATCTCCTAACTGCAGTATATGTATGTGACAGGGAACCCTCTCAAAAGCTTGCTCTAACTGGGACAAGTTACAGGTTTTTGGAAGAATAATTTAAAGTGACTCCCCCCTCCAGTTCTGATAAGCATAATACAGTTTCACAGACATAGTGTTAACTAAAATTCCCTTGTATTGTCTACAGTTGTCTGTAGAAGTAGGGTGGGGTCTTTTGAGCTTATTAAGTTAAACAAAAGGTAGAGAGGGTATTAATGTAGAATATGAAAATGGCTGTGTCCACATTGATAACTGCGTTGATCTACAAAGATGTGTACATTTCTTTCCTAGTCTAAACCTAATGAAGAGTCTGGGGACAGTCAGCAGCCAAGCCAGCCTTCCCAGCAGCCTTCAGTACAGGCGGCCATACCCCAGACCCAGCTCATGCTGGCCGGAGGACAGATCACTGGGGTAAGACATACCCAAAGAGTTATAATGGGCTGCCAGTTTTTGTTGTTGCATTATGCAGTCAACAAATTAAAAGGCAATAAAGTGGATCACTGTATCATAACTCCAGGCAAATCTGGAAGAAACTGAAGTATAAATGAAGTACATTATAGTTTCTTCTACATATGCATGGAGTCTCTGATTGGTCATGGGACTGAGACCAGCCTTGTTTGCCCTGGTAGACACTCCATGCTCAGACACAGAATAAATAAAGCATCTTGTTTATATGTTAAAATACTAATAAAAAGAAAGTTGTGGCACCATAAAGATCAGTGTCAGCTTTCTATCATAATAATAGAAAGCTGATACTGAATTATATCTGTTAGTCTTTAAGGTAGCACAGTTCTTCTGTTTTCCTTTTTGTTATACATGCTGAAACAGACTAACACAGCTACGTACTTCTTTTTGTGGAGGTCTCACTGACATTTAAGATTTTGGATCATGATAGACTGCTGCTTGGTCCTGTTGGCTTTTAGGCCCAATACAGGGTTCTTACTTTCATCTTTCAAAAATCTATACAAACTGAGCCCATTTTTATTGGATAAGTACCTGTCCATGTATATGTAGCCTCATACCTTTAATATCTGTGGGAGAAGACAGTCTATCCATTATCAGAAATATTTCCTAAATTAAAGACAGTCTCGGTCAGAGCTTCAGTTTAATGGGGTTCTATCTAGCAATGGTCCTGATACTGCTGTCTTATAAGTCAGGTAGAATCCCTACAGGGACGTGGTGGAGGGACCCTCTGCCTTTATCTCTTAATTGAGGATTTTTTAAAATGTGGTTTAAAGTTTCATAGTTTTCATTTGAGATATGGTGATGGTTGTTGCTGTGGAGCCTGCTTTTGGTGGAAGCTTGCCACAAGAAAGATGACATATATATTTATAAACAAAATGGTAAAATATTATCCTCGAAAGTGGGTTTTTGCTTTGCCAAGCAATACGAAGGTAACCTTAGAAGCAGGCAGATTTAATGTGATGTGTTAATCTAAATAGCTGTAGCAAATTTCTTTTTACACATTACTTTATATGAAAATTAGATCTATCTTGCTCTGTTTTTTATTTATGCTATGATCTGTTAGTTTCATTCTTGACAAATGTTGAGCTTCATGTCATTGATGTCACAGAGACAACACTGACTTACAGAATTAGATGAAGGAAGATAACACGTTGGTGTGTCTAATACGAGGACAAAGCCTTTGTTGTAATTATCAGTATGAGATGAATTGTTTGAATATTTTTATCAAAGTGTAGTTGTTAATGTCAGCAAACTCTCTGTTTTGCAGATGTTCTCTTTTCCATATACAATAGTGTCTTTTAGAATTGCTTTTTAAATTTCATATTGGATGAAGAGCTCTTTCTAAGCTGTAAATGTTTGTTTTAGTTACAAAAACATGTGCAAGAACAATGGGTAGTAGATATAGATGCATTTTCTTTGTAATTTTGAAAATCTGAGATTTGAATGGGAAATTAGAGTCACTTCCTTCCATATGTTTATGAACGTATGAATCACCTATAAATTAAATAACACTGTGTGGTCCAGGTAGCTCAGTATTGCTTGTATTGACAGATGATAGATCCTTCATGCTAAAATTATATAAATTACTTGTTCACATATATAGTGTGCTTTTATTGTAATTTGAATATAATTCCTCATTGCTTTTTTTAGGATAAGTGTATGTATCTATATGTGTATAACAAGTGTTTGTGAAATCCATCCAAATATGCTTTGTATCATTTTGCCAAATAGCTCTTTGCTACACAGAGACTAGATACCAGTGTTTGAAGCCAGGTCTGTGTTAAAACAGAAACAGAAAAGAATATTCATGTATTGGAGGGAGTCTGACGCCACCTGTTTCACAGAGATAATGTGTGTTTGGAAACTGGCAGAGATGTCAACCTACCAGCTCAATCCTATCAAAACAAAAAAAAGGCAGACAAAACGGGAGGGGGGGGGGGGCTTCAAAGAGAACAAATGGTGCACATGTTCCTTAGCTATATCTTAAGGCATAATGGAGATGATGGATCATGGCAGGGATTCATGCTAATGTGAAGCAGCTGGAGTATTATCTGTTTGTTTGGTAACCACAGCTAGTATTGCTATTTCTCATTCATCTGGCTAATCACTTGTGCTTCTGGTGGGTGTAAATTTCCTTTCAAAGCCTGTCAGTGATGGCTTGTTCTTTTTGCTTTCTATTTCCTGTCAGTGCTGTTTCTTTCCATTGCTTGCTTGCTAATTACCCCTTTCACATTTATCTTGAAGCAGAGCCATAGAGAGGCTTCTGTAATCCCAGTAGTCATGCTGGTCATAATAGTAAAATGCTTATGCCAATACCATATTGATGATATGAAATTAGCTGTACAAATTAATTTCTATCTTACCTGGAGCAAATAACTGCCCTTTATATAGGATAGCTTGCTCCATGAAAGCTGCTCAGAAATAAACAGTGATGTTTGCAAAAAGGGTTATTATTTGTGTTACTAACTACCATCCCAAAACTTGTTTCTAGCTCACGTTAACACCAGCCCAGCAGCAATTATTGCTACAACAGGCACAGGCACAGTTGCTGGCAGCTGCAGTGCAGCATTCAGCCAGTCAGCAGCACAATGCTGCAGGCGCCACCATCTCAGCTTCTGCTGCAACGCCCATGACACAGATCCCTCTCTCTCAGCCGATACAGATTGCACAGGTGAGCCTTCAAATTGTTGATGGTTTTGGCCTGACCAAACACATCTTTGTTTCAGTTCGTGGAGCAACCTGAGTTTACAAGTCACTGTGCTTGAATATACCATCTGCTTCATCTTCTGCTATCCAAAGACTGCACATCCCTATTGTGGAAAACTTTAAGTTCTCTTTTATGAAATAGACATGATCATCAACATAACATATACCTTCAGTGAAATAATTCACAAATGGCCCTTGTGTTCATACATGCTGTCTTCCCTGTTCTGTTTGTATATTCCATTTTGTTTTCTCACTTCCTAATTTGTGCAAACAGTAACTTGTTGTGACTCCTAAATTGTACAAGCAATAACTTCGGTACATCATTATGTGCTTCAAGATGAGAACTGGAAAGCTGGAATGGGTTTCTGATTCTGGAAACTTGTAGCACTATCCATATTATGGTTGCTAAGACTGAATCAGGAGTACACTTCCAGTAAATGATGCCCACAAGAAGCCAGTATAAAGTTTGGAGTGTGAGTAGTTCAACTGAGGAGAAACAAGTTCCATTTTCTGCTCATCAGATGACTTTGGACCAATTCCTACTGAGTCCCATAGGATTGGTGATAAAAACAAATGGGGAAGCATTTACATTGTCCTGGAAGGAGGGTCAGATTGAACATATGTATAATCTATAAATTATTTTTTTTAGAGTTCTGCAAGCATTTCCATGGAAGGTTAGAGAATATAAATTTCAGAAATGCTAGCTGTGCTTTGCTGAAATCAATTGCTGTTGGAAACCTATATTTTGTTTTAATAGAACAATTCTTGAATAGCTAGTTTATTTAGCCTGATCTCTGCATCAGAGGGACCATTACATTTTAATTAGTTGATTTTACATACATGACTTCTCTAATCATTTCCCTATTTCAGTGGGAAGATGGATGAAATAGTGACACTCTTGAATAGCTACTAACAGGTTTTGAACCTTTATACCTCCATTCAGTTGATGTTAGTTTATAAACTAACTCAAACATGATTAACACAACAACCAAATATGAAACAAAGCATTTCTTAGAATTCTGTGGGAGAGAAAATGTGTTTTATTTTTATGACATGTTTGTTTCACTTCAGCTTTGGTGTTTTCATTTGTTTGTGTTAGTAGCTGTAAGGGGCTAGTTTTGTTGCATCTGAAGGCTCCCTTGCCAGCCTGCATGGGCTGTTGCTGCTCCCTCAAAATGACTCCCAAGGCTGATTTTGTGATGTGTGAAATTGATAACCATTATTGGGGTTGGCTAATGCCCAAACTCCATGTTGTTCTATGTTTATTTCTCCTCCTCTCTCATTTCATTTAGAGATAGGCACAAATCACTTTATGCCAGGTTATAAAAAGTCATCAGTGCAGTTCATTCCCTTCCCCCACCCTACCACTCATCATCCAGTTTGCCTTGCTCTTTCCTTCCTCTTCGCACAATCTTCCAGTCCCAGCAGGAACATGGACTTCCCTTCTCTGCCTCCTCCAGCAGCTGCCCAGTCAAGGGCTGCACTGCAGGAATCTCTGCCCTGCCTCCTCATCTGAATGCCTCCAATGGGCAGCTGCTGGAGGAGGAAAGTCTGTGCTCCTGCTAGGACCGGAAAATCGCACCAAGAGGAGGGATGGTGAGTGGTGGAGTTGGCCATGGGAAGGGAAGGCAGGTGCCATGCCAATGACTTTATACAACCCAGACAAAATTAATCATGCCCATCTCTGATTTCATTACAAATAAGTCCCTGCATAAATAGATGGGAGACCCACAAACATTTGAGGGGATGAAAGGGAGCTTCTGACTTCCCAGTTTCCTGTATCTAGGGAGGCAGATGTATGAGAAATTAGATATGGAATCTGTTAGATCCCTCTACTTGTATGAGGTAGCTGGTGATGTTGCTTGCCTTTTCATGGCAGCAACTGTTACTCTTTTTATCCCAGAGCTTGGAACAGCTATTTGTTCTTTAATTATTACAGCTTTCTAAATCCTCCAGTCAGCATTAATCACACTATATATGGGATTTAGGCAGTTGCTGCTAGATAGCTCAGTGAGTTGGTGCACAGGCGTCCTGGACATCAGTTCCGCACTGTGCCTGGTAGGAGAAGAACCCATGTGGTCTTGAGCAATCTACAGTGGTGCCTCGCTAGACGATGTTAATCCGTTCCACGAGGATCGCTGTCTAGCGAAAACATCGTCTAGCGAAGCACGTTTTCCCATTGGAATGCATTGAAATCGCTTCAATGCGTTCCAAGGGAAAACGCAGTCGTCTTGCGAAATTTCCCATAGGGAAACCTCGTCTAGCGAGTGAGGGTCCCCATAGGAATGCACTGACAGCTGCACTGACAGCTTTTCACCACTAGTCGGCGCACTCCTATGGGGAAACCTCATCGTCTAGCGAAAATCGCCATAGGGAAACATCGTTTTGCGAAGCGCAGTAGCGCTCGCAAAAAGGCATCGTCTAGCGATTTCCTCGTCCTGCGAGGCAATCGTCTAGCGAGGCACCACTGTACATAGTTCCAAGGTATGCCCAGAAAAAGGGAATGAGAAACCAACTCTGAGTACTTTATACCTAAAAATCCTGGAAAGTATTGTCATAAGCTGGAATTCAATTGCTGTCACCTAATTATTAGTAGTAATAGTGAATGAGGGGTGGGAATTCTAAGCACTGCCTTTCTCAGCCCCTATGACAGAAGAGAGCAGCTACAGAGACTGAACAAGCCTGGGGCGAAGCAAGACATCAGTATTTGCTTAGTGTTGATTCGTTTCTGTTAATAAATATGATGATATGGCTGAAAACCTTCAAAGTTTGAAATCAGAAGTGGTGATGATGATCAGACCTAGAATCCAGAATGTTTCATAGAGATTTTCCTTTTGTTTGTTGTTCCCAACATTTGTGCATAGATTCCCTTATGTTCATACATAGATATATCATGGATTCATCTTTGAAAAAGGATTTTGTTTCTAAAAGGGAGTGGGTTGAACATTTAGGTTTGGTTATCTCTTAATATATTTTCCTTCTTGAAGGATTTGCAGCACCTGCAGCAGCTCCAACAACAGAATCTCAACCTGCAACAGTTTGTGTTGGTGCATCCTACAACCAACTTGCAGCCAGCACAGTTCATCATCTCACAGACGCCGCAGGGGCAGCAGGGTGAGCAAGATATAATGAAGGATCTAATATAGATGTTTACACCAGAGTTCTCTGTTTTCAAGACGTGTCTTTAATATATTATATTGCTGGCAGACTACTAAACAGAGACATTCAGTATTCAAGCATTCACATTTTTGGAGAAAACCATGATCCTTTTGATGACATCACATAATGAGTATGACTGTCTAATTCAATAACATGGTCTATTTGAAGTGGAGGGCTGGAAATCTTAAGTGTGATCATCAGTGTTCCTTCTGATTTTTGCTAGTGCTGCGCAGGGCTCTGTCCACAATTGGAAGAAAATCAGCAGTAACATCTATCTGGCTGCATAGGATCAATACAGTGCTGTGCGCACGCACACAAACACAACTTAGATGGAACTTTGGTGATCATTTATTCTCAAATTCCAGCCACTACCAAGTTTAAATACCTTTGTAGTAGTCAGTTGTTCAACAGCAGCACTTACTTGAAGTGTGGCTATCTAACAAGAATGACTAATTGGATGACTGAGTGTTTCCCCAGAAAATACCAGTGCTTCTACATTTGCCACAAGCATTTTAGAGAAAGAGAGAAATGTCTGTTATTCCCACCAACATTAACATGGTTCCATATTGATTTTGCTTTCTAAAAGGGACAACAAAGAACAGTATGAGAATGTCATTCCCTTCTTCGGTGCATTATTTTGGGAGGCTGTTTTTATAAAAGTGAGAGTGTCCTCCTCCACACTTTCTTTTATTTCAGTCCTA
Source organism: Intellagama lesueurii (assembly GCA_037013535.1). NCBI lineage: Eukaryota > Metazoa > Chordata > Lepidosauria > Squamata > Agamidae > Intellagama > Intellagama lesueurii. The sequence continues at coordinate 46,259,373 of JBAJHW010000003.1, read as the reverse complement.
TCTTTTCTGCTGTCTCCAGAGCTTTTTTTGAGTATCATGACTATACTGCTTGTTAAAGGTATTTAAACATAGGTAAAGGTAAAGGTTCCCCTTGACATTTAGTCCAGTCGTGTCCAACTCTAGGGGGCGGTGCTCATCCCCATTTCCAAGCCGTAGAGCCAGCGTTTGTCCATAGACAGTTTGTGGTCACATGGCCAGCATGACTAGACACAAAACGCTGTTACCTTCCCACCGTGGTGGTACCTATTTATCTACTCGCATTTACATGCTTTCAAACTGCTAGGTTGGCAGGAGCTGGGAGAAGCGACGGGAGCTCACTCCGTTGCGTGGATTCGATCTTACGCTGCTGGTCTTCTGACCTTGCAGCACAGAGGCTTCTGCGGTTTAACCCGCAGCGCCACCACGTCCCCCTAATTTAAACATACAGCTAAGTAAATGCATGTATTAGTCATATGATGCTTTACACCAGTCCGTGTTTCAGGAGCCATGTAATTTGCACAGCTTGGCTAATATTTCTCTTCCTGCTCTAATTGAGTTGTTCTTGGGGAAGTGGAAGTGACATGCTTGAAATAGATTTTTGTGAGCTGTTGAGGTTTATGGGTACAGTACATCCTGGAAATGTATGCTTTGTGTCCACTAGGTGCCATTCTTCTGTAAAGCATGCTGATATGTATGTAAATTTGCTTATTAGTGTTTTCTTACTTAAGGTCTTCTGCAGGCGCAGAATCTCTTAACGCAACTACCTCAGCAAAGCCAAGCCAACCTCCTGCAGTCTCAGCCAAGCATCACTTTCACTTCTCAGGTCAGTGTTTTCTTTTCTAAAGCTCTTTGTACTTATTTGGTGGTAGTAGGATGAAAAGATTCTTGCATGGTATGTGATAAACATTGCGAACTTCATTTTTCTAGAAAACTTCATAGTGATATTTCTCTTAAAATGTCATTGGTACTTCCTGAATACAGTTTCTAAATAAATTTGCACTTTGGGCATGAGTGGTTTGGTACAGTTCATGTATATGTCAAACTACATTTTCTACTAATCACCAAATTATTGAAAAATGCCTTAACTTGCATCTAGAAAGCTGTCATCTCAAATACATGGTTTTAATTTAAGGCTGTTTTTGTTTGGAGACATTAGATATAGCTGCCAAATTAATCCACAACTAGCATTGTTTTCTGTTGTTGTTTTTTTGTCTGGCTAAAAATGTTTTTTAGTTGACAGGTTGTAAACCCTTCCTCTGCTTGTCCTCTTGTATGTTCTTTCCCACTCACTTCACTGAAAGTGCAAATGTATATCCAGATAGGGATAATCTGTGTTTGTCTCAACGTTGGTTTCCTTGGTGCAGTAATTGTGTTCCTAGCATCCTGAGAAAATTGGGAGAAATGTGCACATTAAATAGAAAAAGTAAAGGCCTAAGAAGCTCATACAAAATGTGTCACTTTAGAAATAACTGTGTTAAGTGAAAAGTGCTTTTCAGATATTCTTGATTGTTGGAGCCTAATTTAAAAGTTAATATAAATATATTTTTTCAGCTAGGAAACACATTTAATAGTAATAGTTGATCTTTAGTTGTTGTTATGTTCTGTCAAGTCACTTACTAACCCTATGAATGAGTGACCTCCAAAATGTCTCAGATTTGGTTTTTGGTTAGGGTGATCGTTATATACTCGATCCAGTATCCTGTTTTGCAACTTTGTACATCAGAAAAAACATAGTCATCAGTGGCAGATTGTCATTGATTGAAGACTTGTTTTCTCAATTTCATTGTGTGCATGGCTTTGTCTCATTGCATATGCACTGTGACCACCCTGAAATTGAAAAATAACAGGGGTGCAGGGAATGCTAATCAGATTTGCAGATGACACAAAATTGGGTGGAATAACTAATACCCTGGAAGAGAGAAACAAATTTCAAAATTATCTAGATAGACTTGAGCACTGGGCTGAAAACAGAATGAAATTCAACAGGAATAAATGCAAAGTGCTGTACCTAGGAAAAGAAACCAAACACAAAATTACAAGATGTGGGATACCTGGCTCAGCAATACTACGAGCGAGAAGGATCTTGGTATAGTTGTAGATCACAAGTTGAATATGAGTCAACAGTGTGTTGTGACTACAAAAAAGGCAAATGCTATTTTAGGCAGCATTAACAGAGGTATAGTCTCCAAATATTGCGAGGTACTAGTTCCCCTCTATTCAGCACTGGTTAGGCCTCATCTTGAATACTGTGTCCAGTTCTGGACACCCCGCTTCAAGAAGGATGCTGACAAATTGGAACAAGTTCAGAGGAGCACAACAAGGAGGATTATGGGGCTGGAAACCAAGCCCTATAAGGAAAGACTGAAAGAACTCTGCATTTCTAGACTTGAGAAAAGAAGACTGAGGGGAGATATGATACGAGCACTTATGCTTGAAAGGGTGTTATACAGAGGAGGGGCAGGATGTGTTCTCGATCAACCCAGAGTGCACAACAATGGGTCAAGTTACAGGAAGCCAGATTTTGATTGCATGTCAGGAAAAACTCCATAACTGTTAGAGCAGTGCAAAAATGGAACCAATTACCTCGAGAGGCGGTGAGTGCTCCAGCACTGAAGGCATTAAAGAGAAATTTAGGGAACCACCTGACGGATATCCTTTCATCTGTATTCCTGCATTGAGCAGTGTGCTGCTAAAACTGATGTCATTCCCATCATGCAGGTGGAACTGTGCAACAGGATATTGACCTATGAATGTATGCTAAAGATATTTATGGCTGTTCTATTGTTTATGAAGTAGAACTGTGCTTTACATTTACTTTCCTGTTTGTTTCCTCATATTATTAGCAGCCAGCAACCCCAACACGCACAATAGCAGCAACCCCTATTCAGCCACTTCCACAGAGCCAGTCAACACCAAAGCGAATTGAAACTCCCAGCTTGGAAGAGCCCAGTGATCTTGAGGAGCTTGAGCAATTTGCCAAGACTTTCAAACAAAGACGGATCAAACTTGGATTCACTCAGGTAACATTGAAGACTTCACATTCATTGGAGCAGTATAATGTTCTTATCTGGAAGGAAGGGAGCTGTATAATTTTTTACAGTTAGGAATGATTTTTGTATGGATTTATATAAATGACAATGGAGGGATTTGCAAATGTCTGTGTGATACATTTTAATAACTATTGGTCAGTCTTCCCCTGTCCAGTTTGGTGTTGGTCCTCTAAAAATGGATAGGTTTGGAACACAATGTTTGGATCCTTGAAATTAATGAAATTTTCTAAAAAATTATTACAGATTGTTTTTTTGGGGGGGGCACGGAATGGGACTGTAAGCCCCATTTTATGTCTTAACTGTGAAGTTCCTGTGATAAATATCTAAGTGTTCTGCATGTATGCTGGGGTTCAGGACCCATATGAGAAGCATGTTCCAGCATTTGACATCATCCAGAAGATTCAAAACTAAGGAGGTTGTGTCTCAGCTTTTAGGAGGTATAACCTTGACCATCAGTTAGGAAATGACCAGTTATTCCTTGTTCTTCCTATTATTGACCTCTGCCACCAGTCAGAAGAACAATGGCTAAATGATGCAGAACCTTTACCCAAGAAAGGCCATCAGCAAGAGAAGAACAACTTGGCCACAGCTGGATAAAAGTGCATGTGTAAAACATACCACATTATTCTGGAATTTTCAGTTTTCTTCACACTAGTTCGCTGAAAAATCCTTGGAAATCCTTTGTTGATATACTTGCTAAGTAGATTGAAAAGAAAATTTGTTCATCCCTGTTTTGGTTTAGACACTGCAGTTAATAACAGTTCAGTCACAGAATGCATCCAGAGAAGCATTTAGTCTTTGTCATATGAAAAATTGCAGTTGTAGCTGTTTCCCAATTTTCCAAACTTAACATATACCTGACTACTGTTGTCTTTAATAACAACAACTGAAACAAATCAGTGAATGCTGAAGAGTGTCTCCCACCAGGACAAGACTCTAGCTTGGCCATCTGGAAGTCACTGAATAGACTTTGAAGTTAACTAAGAAGATCAAAGAATAACTAAGTAAAACAGGGCCACTTGGATACAGGACAAATGTTCTGTGACTGTGGAGACATTCAATCAATGATGCACTTATGTGCATGTAATTTTTGCAATATTCAGCATTCCAAAGCTAAAATGCTGACTTGGATATTATGGACATACCTCATTAATTCAAAGACAGCTGTCCTCGTTTTTCAAGGGTTTCCAGGCTCAACAAAAAGAGTTAGTTTTACTCTGATCCTAAACTGTAAAGTCTTTATAGAATCTCTCAATAACTGCCTATTGTTGTGCAGACCTGTTTATTCTCTGAGGTCATCTTAGTATGCTTTTCTTCAGTTTTTTCTCATCGTCTGAAAATAAGTTGGTGGTGACAGATGATTGGACCTTTCCTATTAGTGAACTAATGCTTTAGGTTGATGATTACCTTTTAAAGTGATTGTGTCAGTTTATCAATCTGGAGAAGCTATTTCAAAAAGCCCTCATAACCTTCTCAAGAAAAATCTTCTGAGAAGACTTCCATGGTGATTAACTAACTTACATCAAACTCTTTTATGATGCCTTCTGCTGTATCTTTTCCTTATGTATGCATTTGTTAAAAAAAAAAAAAAACACCCTCCAAATTCTGTTGAATATTCTGTGCTACAATCCAATTTTTCTATAACCAGAATACGATAAAACTTGAGTTGTGGGCAGAAAGTCATCCTTCTCCTAAGTTGAGAAGGCATCTTCTAAGTACTTCTAGTATCTTCTAGTGGTCTACAACAAAGCAGTTTAATGCTTTGGATGCCAAACAGCAGAATATTTACTTAACCATTCTATTGTACAAGCTATATACATAATTAGTTTTTAATGATAGTAGTTGCATAATTATGTAAGTGGTTAGTAATCAGAAAACCTAATTAATAAAGATTAAATTATCATAATGAGATTGCATGTCTCTGTGTATGCACGCCTGTGTCTAAGAATTCTATGCCATTGGCATACTAGGTTACCTTTAGACTTTAAAAGATTTATTGTGTTGCCTTTTGTAAATAATTACTAGGTCCTAGCTTGCACAGAAGACTAAATACTTATTATGGTCCAATTTTTCTTTGTCAGAAAGGGAGCGTTACAATTTTTAAAAATGGCTAAAGCATAGGGTTTGTAATGTAAGTAGTATGTTTATTAGAATTCTTTGTAGTGTATGCGTTACATGAAGGAAAGTATTTGTTTTGTTATGCTAGTTTTTATTTTGTAAAATATAAGTATTATTTTGCTCTGTTGTAACTTGCACTTGCGTAGGGAGGGCAATTTTCTGCCCTAGAACCTTCCTGTGGCTGCATTAGTTGCTCAAGATGAAGAAATGAAACAAGAAATGAAAATGAAAGTGTGTAGAAGTTCATTGTCTGTTTTGAACAACTGGTATTATACATTACTAAGTAGAGTGGGGCAAAACCTGTGACCTGTTTGAAAGGTGACTTTTGCAGGAACAGCAAATCATCTTTCTTTGGTAGAAAATGAGAGGTTCAAAGTAAGGCTGTGGCCACAAGAACAGCTTTAGAGGGCTGCAAAGCAGCCCCAGGGTCACGGTTTGCACATCCTTGTACTATCATAAATAAATGAGTTTATGAGCATTATCTTCATACATGTGTTTTGTCTGCTTGAAGGAGCACTCAGGTCCTTACTTGCAGAGTTGTTACTTCAGTCACAAGAGAACATGAAGTGTTACTGGATAATGATTATTCTCATTTGAACTCCAGAACTGGAAGATTTCTAGAATCTTCCGTGCTGAGTCCTTAATGCATAATATTTTAGTAAATTTCGTTTCAAGAGACACTGAGTAGGTCAAGTTGCTGATAACGTTACAAACTTCTGAAGGTGCTAAATGTGATGTGTAAATGGGCCTGTAAAAAAAATTTTCTCCCCATCCACATGGGGTGATGTTGGGCTCACTATGGATAAATTCCTGGAAGTTACTTTTATCCCTGTCTTACCAACTACATTGCAAGATGGTCTACTGTGTGCCAGTTTTAAAAAAATACCTCGTGAAATTGTATTTATTATAAGGATATTTTAATTCAGCTGTGAACGGCCAAAATGGGAAACATTTTGGTATGCTGCAGTTGTATCTGTTGATAGTTTTATTACAAGATTTAATTCTATATATGATTAAAAGAGCAGCTGTCCTAACTGCTGGAAAGCTCAGTGGTTTTGATCTTTGGCTGTGGAGCCAGAGGTTTGGAGTTTGATTCCCCACTGTGCCTCCTTCACAGGGGCTGGACTCAATGATCCATAGGGTCCCTTCCAGCTCTGCAGTTCTAAGATGATGATGATAATTATTGTAGAGCTTTGCATTGTTTAAAATATGTTTCCTTCCCATCCATGTAGGGTGATGTTGGGCTCGCTATGGGTAAACTCTATGGAAATGACTTCAGTCAAACTACTATATCTCGCTTTGAAGCCTTGAACCTCAGCTTTAAGAACATGTGCAAGTTAAAACCACTTCTGGAAAAGTGGCTCAATGATGCAGGTGAATACTTGTCCAGTTTTTCTCAAGATATCACACTAGATCTCTGAAATGTACTGATTGGTGTGAAGAAGAACCCATAAAACATGGCTTACACCTATCACTACTTAAGAGAGAGAAAGAGAATTATAGGGCCTAAAGATTTCCTAAGATCCTGCATCTTCTAGCTCTGCTTCCCTTTCCTGCCTTGCCCATAACAGAGGTATCTTTCAGGGCTGACTTTTAGTGTCTACTTGGTGATTCTTACTTAGTGGTTCCTGATAGCTGCTGAGATATATTGGGTGGAATGTCAGAAAAGGAATCTGGGGACCTGAGTTCGATTTCTTCTCAGAAATAGCAATGGCACAATGAATGTCTCATGTACCTTGAAAACACTATTAGAGTTGCACCCAGTTGGAAGTGACTTGACAACACGTGACATACACAGTTCTTCTTAACTTCCCCCCATTTTGTTCTTTTTCTTCACTAATCTCATTTTCTTTTTAGCTTCTGCCTGCTTAAAAAAAACCTTCCTTCTTTTATTTTCTCATTCTCTTTAGTTGGTGTAGGAGGGAAGGACATTTATCAATCAGTAAAACAAAAGGAGGAAACCTTTAAAACTCTTCAAAGTATGGCAAATTACATATCAGCCACAAAATCACAGAGAGAAATCACTTCAGACACCCTTTATGTCTTATTTGTGTCATTCCATCATACTTCATCAAGTTGCAAGCTCTTCAGATGCACTGCTGCACATTGAATTGACCTATCATATTAACCTATAACATTTAAAATTGTGTTTCTTACATATAGCAGCTCACTTGACATGTGCAGCCTTTTGCCTTTATTAGAAATCAGTTAACATGTACCTGTTACATTTACATGTCACTACAGGTAGTGAAGTATACATCAGCACAGACTGTTTTAGCAAAATAGTATTTCAGAGTATGGGCTCCAATTCTTAAGCAGTGACAGGCTACTCTTAAGGTCATCTGGTTAGCTTGGGTATGTCCCATTGTTTGGGAATTCCTCTTCAACATCAGCCAAAGAATGGAACTTTGCATACTCTCTGCTAAGGCCCATTCTGGGTTGGTGTACAGGAAGAATCCAATTTCACCCAGAAAATGGCTAAATTTTCTGTGCATTCATCTACCCATGTTCAGAGGAGCTGATCCTCATCAAAGGAGGCTCCTATTCTGGTATTTGTGTACCTTAATTTCTTCCTTTTGTACTCCTTTGGTCTTCCTCCTCTAGTTATTTAATTCATTTGCTTGATCAGGAGAGGAGACTGCAAAGCAGAGCTTAAGGTCAGATCATTGCCTGCTTTTTTGTTGGTGATGGGTATAATCCTGCTCTTTGTGGATTCTTCTACACCAAGCTAAAATGAACTTTCATGGTGAGTATACAGGGTCCCAGCCTGAAATCTTTACTAGCATGCTCTTTGGATGCTGAGTTAGGCTTTGCAGTACTTATTACAAAGATTCTGAATCATTTCAGTCACAAGGAATATGCAAGAAAAGCATCCGTAGTTATCAGTGTGATAGATTTTTCAAAAGGGATCTTGCACAGTACGATTGTCTCGCACCCCCAGTGTCCCCTGTTTGTCTTCCCTTCAAACACAGGTCCACCTTTGGACACGACTTGTTCTTTTCACCCTTCTTCGCTGCCAGCAGAGGATTTTATCCTCAATGTACCAAATATTAATCTTAGACTAGTGCTGCCAAATACAACAAGGTTTATTTAAGGTTTGGTAGGTAAATCACAGATGTAAAGTCATTACTGTTCTTTTATTATTCATTCATTAAACTTGGATTTGATTATATATATGCTTGTTTTTGTTTATTCACTTTAATCAAGGTAACAATATATTCTGACTGGCCATTTATTTCTTATTCCTATTAACTCTTTTATATTCTCTAACGCATCAACTTTCCACTCTCTGTCTAAACACCTCACAATCTCCTCTCTAACTGACTCCCAGTCTCTCTGTTTTTTCTGACTCCGCCCCTCCTGTCCTGTCATAGGCTCCTGCACTCGAGCTCTAAATGACTGACAGGAGTGACGTGTGGGCTTTCCGCCACAACGATCTCTAGTGCAAAAACAATTACAGTGGTGCCTCGCAAGACGAAAGTAATTCGTTCCGTGAGTAGCGCCGTCTTGCGAAATTTTCGTCTTGCGAAAAGTGGTTTCCCATAGGAATGCATTGAAATTTAATTAATGCGTTCCTATGGGGGGGAAAAGTCAGAAACCAAAAAAAAGTCAGAAAAAGTCACTTCCCAGGTACAGTAGACCCAGCCCCGCTCCTCACAGTGCCTTGGTAGCCCTGGAACAGCCGGACTCTGTGTGAGCAGAGCGCCGAACAGCTGAGAGTCGGCAACCAGCAGAGAGGCGGCAGCCATTTCTGAGAGGTGGCAGCCATTTTGAGAGGCAGCATTTTGAGAGGCAGCAGCCATGTGGTCGCCTCAAAATGTAACTTTTTTGTAACTTCTATTTATAATACAGTATTTTAGTTACCAAGATTTACATTAATTCCTTTTTTAGAAAACCTCTCATCTGATTCAGCACTCTCCAGTCCAAGCGCCCTGAATTCTCCAGGGCTGGGGATTGAGGGCTTGAACCGCAGGAGGAAGAAACGCACCAGCATAGAGACCAACATACGTGTGGCCTTAGAGAAGAGTTTCCTGGAGGTCAGTAAATACATTGCACAGTGTTATTTTAGAGCGTTCTTCTTTAATGGCTGTTGTGATGTTATAAAATAGTATATGATAAAATGGGGGGAAATGATAAAGGACTTTATTAAATGCTGTAACTGTGTCAACTGATACAGTGCATTCAAATATCCTTTATATTTCTCATGGAATAAGCAAAAGATGAGCTGTTTTCAAATGATGTCTTTGTCAGAACCAAAAGCCTACCTCGGAAGAAATCACCCTGATAGCTGACCAACTGAACATGGAGAAAGAGGTGATCCGCGTTTGGTTCTGTAACCGGCGCCAGAAGGAAAAAAGGATCAACCCACCCAGTAGTGGTGGAACCAGCAGCTCACCCATCAAAGCAATGTACCCTTGTCCTACTTCATTGGTAAGAATTAGAAGCCAGTGGAGCTATGGTACACTGAGAGAGAACACTGTCTTCTCTTTTTGCTAATGAGTTTGACCTGCAAATTTTGAAATCTGAAGTTTGTTCAGCATTGTACTAATACAGTACCTAGTGTTCCACTTTATGCATAATAAATAAAAGTCACATACCTAGTTGGAGCATCCCCTTTGGTCAAGCAGTAGCTCATACATTGTTTGAGCACTCAGACCTCTGAAGGGAATTGCTTTAGCATAGCATTCTTAGACAGAAAGTTCATGATTTCCTGAATACAGCAAACAGCAGTAACATAGTATTTGGTTTTACCTAGTAAACTGCTAGTGCTATGTAAAAGCATGTATTTGGCACCTTCTATTGGTAACTAAGGGGAAAAAAGATGATATGTGAACCTTTTCTAAAGAGTTCAGCCATTATATTCTGACCTCTAGGTGGCAACCACACCAAGCCTTGTGACAAGCAGTGCAGCTACTACCCTGACTGTCAACCCTGTCCTCCCTCTAACCAGTGCAGCTATAACTAGTTTGGCAGTCACAGGTAAGCCTTGTTTTTTCACCTGCAAAATGATGACAGTAATCAGCAGTTGATTTGTAGCACAATGACATTTTTGTATTGTGTTGCTCTGGTCATTACTCAGTTTTAACACATTTTTGAGTAGCAGCTCAAATGAGAGGAATCTCTTCACATGAGGTACATTTTTATAAAAATTAAAATTATGTTACAAAGAAACAGAATTGCAGAGCTGGAAGAGATTCCAGGTTCATCTAGTCCAACTCCCTGCCAGCACAAGAATCTATAGCTAAAACATCCCTGACACGTTGCCATCTAACCTTGCTCAAAAGCCTTCACTAAAGTCCATTACCTTCTTGGGTAGCTTGTTCCACTTCCATCCAGTTCATGCTGTTAGGAAGTTTTCTCTCTGTGTCCCTTGTTTGTTCACTTGTCTGTCATTAGAATTCATTGGACCAGGCCCTATCCTCTGGAGCAGCAGAAAACAAGCTTGCTCCATCTTCCTTTGAAGGCTTTCAAGTATCTGCAAGTGGCTATCACTAGTTAATATTTTCTTCTCCAGCCTAAACATATCCAACTCCCTTAACTGTTCTTTTCAGGGCTTGGTTTCTAAAGTCACATATCTTCTGTATGTTTAGAATGCACAAAAAGACTTGGAAAGGGCATAAATAAAAGGTATTCTACAATCATTGAACCACTGTTTCAGATTCCCCCTCCTTATCCTTCTTGTCTTGTCATGGCTTTTAAGTCATAAGCTTAAGGGCAAGCTTTGTTTGTTTTACTGGTCTGAAAACTCTTATAGGAGAATTTTTAGCTGAAGAAGGAAGATATAAATGCTTTAAATCATCATCAAGATGGTTTAGAGATGAGCAGTTTCCCAGTATCATTATTTATCTGATTTCTAAACCATGTGTTCCAGAAGATCATATCTAACTTAACCTTCTAACAATGGAATATGCAGCACAGGTAGATATTTTAGTCCTAATTAAAGATTCCATAGAATCCTATCTTGCAATCTGTTCACATAGAGGTCAGACTTCAGCTGCAGAATTTCCAGATGTAGTTGTAGCTGTAAAGAGTACTGTAAGACTATGAGACAGAACTCTGAATTAGAATCCTGGTTCAAATCTCATGTCTTCCACAAATGTTTCAACTTCACCCTCAGTGCCCCTCTTTGGCAACATGGGAGAAAATAATAGTGGTTTGGATCCACAGATAGCATGAGCAAAGTTTTGCTCATAGGTCAGCTTTGCTTATGGAAAGCAGTGGGAACAGTTTTTGCCAATTTTCCTGCACATCCTTGTGCTCCTGAAAATGCTGCTCCAGAGGATTGAACATGAACAGTTTTGAAGCAGAAGATCTGTGGCCATCTGTCAGGCATTTTATAATAAATTCTGTGTGCTGATAAGGGTTTGGACTATATGACATTTGAGGTACCGTATTTTTCCATGTATAAGATGGTGCTTTTTCCTAAAATCATTACACTAAAAATTGAGGGGCATCTTTTACATGGAAGTAAGCTGAGATAGCTGAGAGAACAAAATGGCACATACCATGCCTCTGTAAACAGGCTTCCTTCAGTCACAAAGCTTAGCTTCCTACGGTCAGGAAACTTAGCTTCCTCCAATCATGAGCCTTATGGAACTGACGTCAGCTGATGCTGAACAAACCAATTGGAACACACCTCATTGGAGGTGGAGCCTATAGGCTCAGATTCAACAGGGACTCCTAATGTCCGACATTCTGAGCCTAGAGGCTGAATACTCAAAAGCTAAGTTTTCTTAATTTTGGGGTTAGAACGGGGGGGGGGGTGTCTTATAAACGGGGGCGTGTTATAAACGGAAAAATACGGTACTTTCTGCTACATAAGATTCAACAGATGTCAACTTGGAACAGAGACTTCTTAGTCTTACAGAATGGATTTCTCAGGAAGGCCTATTTGATCCTATACTGATGGCTTTTGTTTACAAAAAAGAAGAAGAAGAAAAGGGTCTAAGCATAACTGGGCAGTTTTGGGTTTGAGCGTACTCATGTCCTAGCTATAAATTCTGTCAAACTAGGTTTGTTCAAAATGAGAAATAAGCAGCATTTTTATATCTGGTGAGAAGCAGATGGATGAGGCCTAATTAATATTACAGCTAGACCAGATACACATTTTACATCCCAGTGAAGAAGAACCAGCAACCATTTACTTCCTTGATTAAGAGTCAGATTGTGGCCCTTTTATTTAATCTTTTAGTTGTGAATGCCATAATAAATCATATAGTAGTGTTAGGTTCCTGTTTCCTCCCTCTGAACATGTAGTCTTTTTCTGTCTGGCTGCTTTAACTGTAGTCAGAGACTCACTCTGATTTGGTCACATCTCCTGTTTGAGGATAATGTGCTTCATCCTTGTATTCCATATGAATGCCGTTCGTTCCTCTTGTACTCTGGCTTCAATATAGACATGGACTACTTCCAGGCACATCAGATATTTTAGCCCTAATTAAAGTCATCATTTCAGGCCCCACGGAAACCATCCCCAACAATACAGCAACTGTGATTTCTACAGCACCTCCAGCTTCCTCAGCAGTGACTTCACCTTCCCTGAGTCCCTCTCCTTCTGCTTCCGCTTCCACCTCTGAGGCATCCAGTGCCAGTGAGACCAGCACAACGCAGACAACCTCCACCCCCATGTCCTCAGCCATTGGGACCAGCCAGGTGATGGTAACTGCTTCTGGGTTGCAAACTGCAGCTGCTACTGCTGCACTACAAGGAGCGGCACAGTTGCCTGCAAATGCAAGTCTTGCTGCAATGGCAGCTGCAGCAGGACTAAATCCAGGCTTAATGGCATCCTCACAGTTTGCAGCTGGGTAAGTAGCTCCCATTTTAAAAACATGTCTGAGAAGTGGTAAAGATAGTGTGAAAAGCGCCAATTATTTTAGTTAATTATTCATCACAGACCAATATCCAATGCTTTCAGGGCCTTTGCCTAAAAATAAGTCATGTTTGGAAACAGAGATCTTTAGTTGTTAAGCTAATGAGGGTGTGTTAACAATTTTCAATTGCAGAAATGTTTAAATGCTTTTAAAAAGAAAAATATTTAAATTGCATTTCAAATAATCTTATGTGGTTGTATACATTTTATACTTCAATTGTGTTTGCGTTACTTAAACACAATTAAAATAAAAAATGTATAGAGCCACATACTTCCTCTAAGCTACCATGGGTCTCTTTCTCAAGACTGAATGCTTAAATAATTCCTCTCCCCCCCCCCCCAAACTCTAGGGGTGTAAACCTTTATGTATTTCATTCTTGCAGCTGAGAATGAAACTTTTCAAAACTCTTCTCCGTGCTGGGCAAGGTTGCACGTGTTTTTGTTCATTTTATGCATTTTGACAGTTTTTGGAGAAAAATTCACAGGTTTGATTTTGTTGGGGGCTTTTTTGCACAAGAGGCTGATATTTTATGTCCAAAAAAATAAGAACAAATCCCAGTTGCTTCTTGCCTAAAATACAAGTTTAGTGCAAAAAGTAAAGTTTTTTTGTTTTTGTTTTGTGTTTAGCTAATTCTGCTGCTGACAGAAAAAGGGGCTAGTCTTTTTATTCTCGTGTATGAGCAGCATTTCTTGTTGTAATTAACCATTTTTTCAGCAGGATGTTGGTATGCCAAGACACCATTTTTCATCGTGAACAGGAACATTTGTGGGTATTCATTATATCCTTAATTCTTACAAACATTTCTGCACAGCTTTTTCTTTGTACAGATGCTAGTCTGCAATGTTTTTAAAAACACACAACTGGTATATTGTGTGTTTTTAAATATTAGAGGCCTGCTTACATGGAATGCTGACAAAATCTGCCATAATCCTTGTGATTAAACTACAAGGAATATGTAGATCTGGACCTTAAATCCTGTCTTTGTGTCTAAAAGAGCCCTTGTGAACAATTAATAGTCTCCAAGTTGTTTTTCTTTCTGCTTTGGAATTGCAGAGGTGCCTTACTCAGTCTCAATCCAGGGACACTAGGCGGTGCTCTCAGCCCAGCTCTGATGAGCAACAGTACACTGGCAACTATTCAAGGTCAGTAAACTGCACCATGTATTGAACCCTTTTACATTTATGTTTCTGTTTTCTCAAAAATAGAAGGTCAAAGCTGCAAATTGTTAGCATACTTGAAAGGTCCCACTGAAACTATGGAAATAGGGACTTACTTAACGAATATAAAATTAGGTTTACAAATATTCATCTCGCCCAGCCTCAAAGATGAAGGGGCTATAACTTTAAAGTACATAAAAATATTTAGCCCCCATCATCTTAATTTGTCTTCCAAAAGCTAGTGAAATAATCCAGTTTTACAAATTCAGCCATGCCATGTTCTCAGGCTTGGACTTTGGAGGAAATTAATTCTCATGAAAGGAAAATTCCTCATGTTAGTTCCCTGAATTATTGCAAAATCCATGAAGAGCTAGATCTGTAATGTAGGCATTCTACAACATTGTTATCTGAAGAGTTGAAAACAATGTCCTAAATTTCATCCATTTGCCATATACATAACTTTGTCTTGTCTTGTCTTGTTTTATTGGGGGGAAAATAGCAGAGATGAAACTCTCCTGACAAATCTACTGTGCTTTGCCACTGGGATATGATTTTCTTATAGCCAATATTGTGTGTAGGGACAAAAAATGCTCGTGCCATTTTTCAGTAGGCTGTGTTGCCAGGAAGTTGAAGTGCCATGCTCTGGTTGTCAGTAGGTTGGTCCAATTCAAAAGAATGTTGGAATTTTCAGTGTTTTAGGAATTGGAAGTATATTGAAACCCAACTATGATGTAACAGCAAAACTTAACCCAGTGCTAACCCCAAGTACCCTGTAATTCCCACTCAGTGCAAGTTATATATTTTGATGCATGGGGTTTCAGAGGCAGTTACATAACCGGGTGTGAGCAGTCACTGAGACTCTTCATTCTACCATCTTTCATGCCAAGGATTATGAAAGGAAAAAGGGTCTCTCAATTAATCTGGATTCTCGGCATATGAGTGATCCTAGAAACATTCTGGAACTATTGGCCAAAGGAAAGTGGCACCCCATCAACTACATTTTATTTGCCTGTGTCCAGTGCCAATCAGTGCAAGAAGCCAAATAAATTCCAAGGTTGCAAGACTTGGATTAGATGAAAAGGAGGGACCTAAATACATGGTGTCCTGTGTACAGGTGGCAGGCATTTTTATAGTCATGCCCTGCGATTTCATAACACTGAGTAGAAGGCATGACAGGAGAAGGCACGTAAAAGGAAAGTTTCTGTATTCTTCATTCCCAACATCCTTTGGTACCAACATTTTCCAGGGGGTAAAGACCCAAAGCCAGTTGTTAGTTCCAGTCAGTGTAGATCCATTAAATTTTCTGGTTTGCCTTCTCATCTTAGCTTATGTACTGTGAGGCTTATGTACTGTAAGTCAATGGGACTTACAGTACATAAGCCCTGTCTTAGCAAATCATTGTATAGGTCTATCTGGTTCATTTAGTAGGTCTGTATCTAGTTGGGACTAATAAATGGACTAGCCCATAGACTAAAAAACTGAAATTCAACAAGAATAGAATCAGTGCACAGAACACTTCTGTGAGGATCAGTCAGGGAAGACCAGGGAAATGAGAAACTACTATGTATCAGTGTTCTTTTCAAATATTGTCAGAAGTGGATGCATACAGTTGAAGGCATTCTGAACAAATGCTTGAAAGTTCCTGATGTGTTTATTTGAAATCTGCAATATAACCTGTATTACCCCATCACCATCACTTCACTTGAGAGGCCACCAGCAGAATTTTACTTGGAAATCCTATTAGCTCTTTGAACACTAGGAGTGGAATACAACTTATCTAGGCCTCTGTTCCAAAGCTGGCTATTACGATTTCTGAAAGGATCCATGATGCTGCTAGGTGGATAATAGGAGGGAAAAACTGCAAAACTTTCCTCAAGCCAGCAATCAGCTTCAGAAACCATTTGGGTTTTATAGCTTGCAATATTGTCTCAGTTATCTCTGTAGTGAGGTATAGTAAGATACCTGTGGGGTACATTTTTTTCATGGAACATATCCACTGTAAATTAATAAACATACCTGCATAGAATGTTTATTTGGCCCAATTTTTGTAAATTACTTTGAAAGAAAAGAACCTTTCTGAATTTACTCTTTCACGTGAGATTTTTATCTGAATTAAAGCATCACCTGTATGCATTCTGCACTTTGGCAAAGCTGTGTTCAAGAACGTTCTAAAGCTAAGTGATATTGATTGGGAAAGCCTCTCCCAACCTAGAAGCAGACTCAGGGCATGATCTCACTGCTCCTGTCCTGCAGTTTGTCAACTGCTGCATCAGTAGTCTCTTTGGGAATTTTGTCTTTCCTCTCTGAGTCTCTCCTACTTGCTTTATTTTGTTTTATTTTAGTTCTTCATTACTTTCCATGTTTATTTCTTTAAGTATTGCTTTTTCCTCAGGAGTCCAGGCATTATAACCTTAAGGGCATCTTTTAGAAAATGCTTAGTGAACTGTTTTCCACAGATGCCTACTCAGCCTGATTAAAGGACATGTTTGACACCTGCACCTTCTGTCTGGCTTTTTCCAAGCAGGCATACTGTAGTAATTCATCATGATTAAGCCCTTTCTTATGAGTGCAGGTGCTCAAAGCCATAGACACTGAACTAAAATCTCAAATTCAGCTTTCGTTGATCATCTGTCAAGAGCTCTAGAAATGTTCACCTCAGGATTGTGATCTCAGCCTTGTCAGGAAAAATCTTTGTTTCTCTTGTATCCTTTGGACACAAAGAGAGCCTCAGTATCATTGGCTTCAGCCACAATATCATCAGAATCAATATTAGTTTCATATTGACTACACAGACTATTTCTCTAGCCTCAGTACCAATACAGTTGCATGCCCTAGCTACATCCTACTGCCTCCACTATCAATATTTATATTTTCTATCCCAGACCTGACTAGGAAATGGCATTGGAGCTCTTGTCCTCAAAATAAAGTGCATATGACAGGCTATACATCTGATAATAAGATTCAGAAGAAGCCAGTAGCCTACACCCATCCCATTTCACATTGAACTTCATCACAGGAGAAACAGATCACATCAGGTTAATTCCTTGAATCTCCTCATGTTTTGCCTGACACTATATGCTCACTTCTGCACTGATCTCTGGATTTGAAGGTCTGCATGGCGAGTGCTGTATATAAAGAAAATTGTACTATCTCCATCACACCAGCCCCCACCATATGTGTGGGATCAGAGATTGCCACAGTGATGGGAACTCGCCTCGTCTCATTGTTCATGGAAAGTGGACATGAGATGCAGAGGCTATCACTATGACAGAGTGTATGAAGCATTTGACCCTGTCCTTCTTCAGAAGTGCTTCATGTTTTCTATACTTTCTATGCTCTTAACATGGTGCCCTTGAACAACTCAGCAGGATTTATTAAATCTACACCTTTGTCACTAGTGTATTAAACTGCTAAGATGAGAAGGCAAACCAGACTTTACCACTGGCTTCAATGGAGCTCACCTTACTATCAGTTTAACTTTGGAATCCCAAGTCAGGCATTGATTCATCTTCAGGATATGGTGCTTTCCACCAGCAAAGTAGTACTACATTTTATACCATTGTCATGCCATCGCATGTTGTATTTCATTGTTCCCAAGGACAGAGGCCTTCAATCATGGAATCATGGAGTTGAAAAGTGCCTATAAAGCCATCGAGCCCAATCCCCCTGCTCACTTCTGGGCTTGAGGGAAACCAGATCTTTCAATGCTCTAAAGAAAACCAGAAATTTCTGGAGCCAATGTTTCTCTTCAGAGGGAGCAATACTGTCTGATTGATAGACTTTAAGGACTTATATTTTCACACTGCCGTATAGGTAGAGTGTTAGTGTCATTTATGCTTTGCTATTGGGTCAGAACATTTTCAATTCAGTATCTTGCCCTTTGGTTTGGTCATGGTCACCACTTCTTAGGCCATATTCCATCAACCTTAACACACACACCCCAATCTTTGGACCAGTTGCGGTAGTGTGTGAATGAATGAACATAAGTCCCACCTCGCACTGTTTCAAACCTTGTAGTTCATGAGTGTGTAGCAAAAGGTTATCACAAGTCAAGCTTACTTGTCTTCCCTTAAGCTATGGATCTTAGAAGTTAAGAGGCAGTGGTTGTGGGAAATGACCTTATGGCATATAGGATACATCCAGAGTTTCACTATCCACTGTCCATAACCATGGTGCCAAGGCTCAGTTCTACCTTCTTTGGGTTCCATCATGGTGGTCTCTGGGACCAGAGCAGGAACAGTGGGATCATGGCCTTTGAGCACCCACACTTGGTCAATGTGAGGTTCCTGCCCCAAATCACTTAACTTTATGAAATTCTTGAACAGTAGTCTGCTCATGCATATATGTGAAGAGACCAATTATCGCTCATTCCCCTCTCCCCCCCCCTCCAGTTACAGATCAATGGCCTTTTATTCCTCCTAGCCATATATGGAGCTCCTTGAGATACTGGGTTCCTTCAATTGTGTTTTGCCTAGTGAGCAACCCACAGTTTGGCTTAGGCCTGAAAGTTTCAGTGGCAACCCCCACTTGTAACCATTGCAAATTAACCCCTAAAACTATCTCCTGGTACAAAGCACATCCTCTGTAGATATTCTGACAGTGATCCACTAAAAATTCAAAATGTTTTTAGTGTATAGAAATACCTTTTATTACTGGTAAAATAAAATAAAAAGTTTATAACTGTTTTCTCGACAAAAACTGATTAGTCATCGGTCTGGTTTAGAAACGAAAGTGAAGTGATTCTTCAAATCATGTTTGAATGATCATTTCAGAGATACTCGAAGTTGGATGAAATGCAATTATAGAAATTTGCTTAGTTTTTCTATCCCTGCCTACAGTGGTTTAACCATTCTTAGGCAGATTAAAACCCAAACTGACCTGTTTTGTGCATGAACCTTTGTAATACCTTTAACGGAAATTCCAAGTGTCTCCTTTTTCTTATGTGGTAAAAATTGTACTTTTCTTTACATAGAAAAAAACATGAAATTCACAAATCATTAAAGGGATTTAAAGAACCCAAATGTCAGTTCTTGTATTAAATCCGGTCCAACTTGGAGATGCTCAGAAGGCTTCTTTTAGAATTGTCTATTTGTTTCTTAGTTATTGCTGAGAAGGTAGTTATATCAGTTGCTACTACAAAGAAAAACTAGCAAACATGGTTGCTTTTGAATTACAAATGCTAACACTTTCTCTCCTGTCATTTTAGCTCTTGCATCTGGTGGCTCTCTTCCAATAACATCACTAGATGCAACTGGGAACTTGGTATTTGCCAACGCTGGAGGTACACCCAACATCGTAACTGCCCCACTGTTTCTGAATCCTCAGAACCTTTCACTGCTCACCAGCAACCCAGTTAGCTTGGTCTCTGCAGCTGCAGCCTCCGCAGGGGCCTCTGGAACAGTCGCCAGCCTTCATGCCACCTCCACCTCAGCAGAGTCTATCCAGAACTCTCTCTTCACAGTGGCCTCAGCCAGCGGGGCTGCCTCCACCACCACTACTGCCTCCAAGGCACAGTGAGTTGGGTTGAGCTGTGCTACCAATAGCTTATTTCACTCTGCAGTGAGATTGGCTGTCAGCTGGGTTTATAAACTGCAAAATGTGATTGACTCCCTCTCGCCGTGTTGCTGGGAACAAGAGAGAGAAGGAAAAATACAAAAAGAGGGGAGGGGGGACAAGAAGAAGGATTTAAACTGGGACAGACATTTGCCTAATTTTATAATAAACACTGTTTTCAGGATTGCTTCATTGATTGGAGAACTTTCTAACCAAAAATGTAAAAAACAAAAAAGGACTACTTATCATTTCCAGCAGTTTCAATGACAAGTTAAGGTGGGTTATTGACTCAAACATAGGAATGGGATTTCTTCTTTCTTTTTGATCTAAATATCTTTTTTTAATTATCATTTTTTGGTCTGTTGTACAGGCCATAATGTCATACAAGGTGTTTATAATCTTATCAATCGTGTTGGGGGTTCCTTTCTTAACTGGTACAATTTAGGCAGGCCTGTATTACTGATGTATCTCTTTATGATTATTATTATTATTTTGATATATATATATATGTATGTATCTATATATATATATATATATATAGTTTGGACACATTTGTCTTTGTTCCTGGAAGCATTTCAGTGAGCTCCCATGCCACACAGAGGGAGGAGAGAAGGAAGGGGTGAATGTGAATTGCAAATGTTCTTTACAGTTTCCTTTTCCTTGGTGATATGTTTTTGAGGGAATCTCTCAAGAGATTTTGGCAGCTAAGTGAACATGCAGAGGGTAATGTGCAAAGATAATCCATGTTTGTGAGCTGGGAGTTCAGTTTGGACAGCAGTTTACTCATCATCTTTGGGCCATATCTAGCTCTCATTTGCACGTCTTTGGCGCCTGTTGATGCCAAGAGGGGAGGGATTTGGCCTGTAGAGTCTGTCCTCAACACCTGTGTTGGTGGCTCTCTTATCACAAAATTGCATGGAAATTGCCACTTTACAGCTTTGGGAATATTTCTGTTATTTACTTTTCTCAGGAGTCTGCCTGTATTGGTGATAATGCATATGCATTCAACTTCCTACTGGCTGTTTGGCATAGAGCTTCTAAAAGATGCATTGGCTCATCTCTAAGAACATTTTTATCCTAGTGTCTCCTGGTGCATTGTATGCATTTTATCCTGGTGCATTGTATGATTGTATTGAAAATGTTTTCAATGTAAAACATTTCTACTCCAGAAGTAAACTGGGTCATGTGAACAGGAACTACTGTTTTATGCCACACAGCTATAAGAAAGCAGTCTTGCATTCTTGCTATATTCTGTAAGCAGTTGTAATGTTCTCTGACACTGTCCACTGCTCTGGAAAAAGAAGTAGTAAGGAATTGCCAGAAAACTGGCCAGTATGCTGTAGGACATGGTGAACATGGCAGGTTGCATGTATCTTGAAAAATGTCATGGTATTTCTGGCAGTGGCTGCCACTGCTAGCAACATGATTTATGGCAGTAAACACTTCTGTTAGAAAAAGAGGGAAATGTTTCCAAGCAATGTAACAAGTGGTATGTGCAAACAGCTGCTGACAGTAGATGTGCAAGAGACAGAGGAGACAGATTAAGTTAAGAACTATACTGGCCTTAACCTAAATCTTCTCGTTTTAGAACTAGGTAGATCACTGCATTGTACTTAGAACTTTCCTCTTCTTTTGAGTTGAATTAGAAAATAGTCTCAGGAAGGAAAAACTGCCCAGTTTTTTCCCCACAAAAGCTGGGGAGTGGGGGAGTGCCAGAGCTCATGCAGTTATGATCCATTTTCTGCCAATGCTGGTACATCAGCCTCTCACCACCTGATACCAAAAAGACAGTAATTTTATTCTTAATGCCTTTTCTGGCGAACAAGCCCAATTTATGGGCCCTGCATTAATTGTCAACTGGCAGAAATCTCTGTCTCCTCTGGACATGTCATCATGCTGTTTGTTTTGTGTTCATCTCTGACACTCTAACTTCCTGTTTCACAAGCTGTTTAAATCATAACGAATTCTTCCTAAAAACTTTGAAAACTTGTGAACTGAAAGCAGGGAAATGAGCAAATGTCCGTCCACCATCTTTAATGTGTGTTTAATTTTTTTAATGTTTTATTTTTTTAAAAAAACTAAGCTTGAACCAAAGTCAATTTCTAGCAAGCTGCTGTACTAATGGACTAGTTTGTATAAGTGCAGTTCAGATGCAGAGAAGTGATAGATGCTACTGACAATTTCTTTTCATTTTTTATTTTATATTAAAATTGCTGCTTGTTTTAATCTTTTTGGTGGGGGGAGTGGGTTGGTCTTTTGTATATCCTTTGGGGCAGACAAACTCTTAACTTGATTATTATCTAATTTCCATGGCTTGATGTGTAAATAGAATGGCAATGGCAGATGGTTACTAATCCAGCTGATCCCACATCCTGTCCTTAGCATTTTGGCTCAGTCTAAATACTGTGGTGTGGCTGTCTCCATGATTTCAGTCTCAGTGTAAAATTATAGGGCTATGAATAATACTGTGTGTTAAGATTTTAAGTGGCCCATGGTAACAGCTGGGAGCGGTCGAATGTATGAAAGGATGGCAGAAGAGAAACAGGTACCCACTATGTTGGTCTAATTACCATAGTGTTGACTAGTTTCTACCAAAGGAAATATCAATCCCATGGATTTTTTTTTTCCCCATTGAAATAAAAACTTATGCACATGCAGACTCACATAGACATATACACCAGTGGATAGAAGAGATAGTGACAGGTTCTGAACCACAGTGCTTGTCCTTTTGTGGATTTTGGATACTTAGAAGAAGACCATTTACATTTATGTAGAAAAATAAGTAAAGCATGGCCCTTTTACATCATTATACAATATCTCTTCAGAGATGTTATGTGTTCAGTTGGATGGCTAGTTTTTCATATTCTTTGTAATTAAAGGGTGTGATAAATAGATATCCAGAACACTAGCATAGCATGGTTGTAAGCTATAGACAGCTTATAGTTCTGTTGCAGTATTCACATAATTTTGGTTTGAGGCCCATTAAACTTTTTCCTCTTATCATCATGTCATGGTAAAAATGGCTAAACCCCTGGGGCATTTTATACCAAGTTCTTTTATAAAAGTACTGGAAAGTTTAAAAAAAAAGGCACCCTGCAGCTAGAATGCTTTGACTGAATTGTACTAATACCTTACCATACCCCATTTGTCTCAGACTTAATGCATTTCGTCTTCTGACATGAGACTGATTGCAGCTTTCTACAAACAGCACATTGATACCAGAGTCTTAAAGGCAAGTGCTATTTCTTGTTGGTCATGGCCACATATTTACACATAATTACATTAGCAGAATACATTAATATGCACATACAAGTGAGCTCATAAACTACACATTCTAGAGAAATAAATTCACAATTCATTCCTATTCACATAGTAATAATAGTTACAATTTTAATTATCACTTCTGCAGAAAATCAGATATGTATAACTAGAGAGGTTCTCCAGGAATCTCATTGTTGTAAAACTTTTCTGTTATTATTAAGTTAGAGATGTGTACAGCTGCAGCTCACAAGCTTTGTAACAGCAGGAACATATTTTTGGTAGTCATTACAAAGTTCAATAATCCCAAACACTGTATGACTTTGGTCATAATTTCCAAGATTGACCAATTTCCCTTAATCTTATCTGTTGAGCAGATTTTGATCCTGTATCCCAATATTCTAGAAAGTGGTCAATTAATATTAGTACCATTTTTTCCTGCATGGGTCATTTAGCTGTTGTACTCATTTATTTTATGCACTCTTAAAAGTCTGAAACATTTTCTTTCACAGCTAAAGAGGCTTCAGTGGATCCATGGTTACATTACATTCTAGATCTTATTTATTACAGATATACAAGGGAAGGTTTATCCTTGTGGCTGCAATCTTTGCAGTTGCATTTTTTAAAATAAAAATCACAGACAGCAGTCTATATCCTTTTCAGATCAGTTGGAAAATTTCTTTCAGTTTTAATCAAGTAGAATTCCAAAACTGGAAGTGGCATAGGAAACCAAACTAGGAACAATATTACTTTCTGAAAAGATGGACAGAGAAATATTGAGAAATATGTTAAAATTAAAAACCTTTTTCACAGATTACGTAAAATATCAGTTTGTGGTAGCTTAAACTGTGCATATTTAGGGCCCACATGGATGCTTTATACAATTTTTTTAATATAAATCAACCTGTGCTGCCAATTTCCATTTTACAGAATCTGCATATGAAGTTCATATATGCAACAAAGATGTTTGAAATGCCCTTAGATCACACTTCATTTTCTTGAGGTTCAGAAAAATCATTCGCTTCAGGGAATATGAACGGACATACCTTGACTCTCTTTTTTCCACAATGCTTATGTTTATCAAGTATTACTATATATCAGCTTTATCTTTACAATGTTTTGTCATCTTGAGCATGTATATTTTATATATATACCTATAGTTATGCTATTGGCATGCATCTGTGTCAGTCAGAGTTGGGAGGCTGGCCGGCAGTACTTCAGATTCAAGTGCAACTTCCAGGCAGTCTGAGCGGAAAGTTGCTTGGAGTGAAGAGGCAGACATCAGACCACTGTTGTGGGTCATTATTAACTAATCTACCTATTTTATCCTGCTGGGTCTAATAGTTGAATACATCCCAGTAAGCTGCCCCAGTAGTCCAGGGAATAAGATGCACTACTAAGGCTCAAAGGAGTGTCATTGCTGTGGATTCTAACACACTATAGCAATGGAATGAAAATGTCAATTTACATATCTCTGTAATGGTTTTTGTATTTCTCCAAATATAACATGCACCGGCATACATGCACAAAGCACACACAGGATTGGAGCTGCTGTAATACCCCCAGTACCTTAATCGTGATTAAAGGGAATTGCTGTGGGATAGCCCAAATTCATGATTAAAAGGTTTGGGATGAATGCCAGTGTAAGCCTTAACAAAGATTAAGTCTGATGAACTGAGTATTTACAAGGAGGAAGGTAGGGAGAGTGGGGTTCTGTTATAGCCTAACCACACTCAGAGACTTGGGTATATAACATCTGGTTGCAACATCTGCAAAACTCTGTTGGAGTGTTTTGTGATGGCATAGTACTGATGTGTGTCACCAGAATCAGGAGAAGAAAGAACATCCCTAGGAAAAACTACCACTGTGATGTTGTAAGTGTGAGTTGCTCAGATGACCTGTAGTGGACATAAAAAGGCCTATCTCTTTGCTGTTAAGGTGTGAACCAATCCTGAATGTTGCATCCACTCTTTTTTAGTCACTTATGGTTAGTTGCCAAGGGAAAGGAACTTGTGTACAAACTGTAGTCTCATTAAAATGATTTATATTTTATTTTGAAGTTCATCTAAGATGCTTCTGCTGGACAGTTCAACCAAAAATGGTGTGTATTCACTGAAGTTGTAAGAAAGAAGAGAAGAAAATATACTGCTGAATTCTCAGTGCCAGAAACCAGGCTTAAAAAGTCCATCGTTGCCTTATTCTCTCTGCCTTCCCCGTTTCACTTGTATATTATGTGGGGAAGGTTAGTTAATATCATAATATTCTTTAACTGAGTACTTCATATTTTTCATCAGTACCTGTAAACAGAAAAATGTTGGCTGCCTGTAAAACATATAGCCTGTATCTCATTCACTACCAAACTGATTAATGTGCAGTCTTGTTTTTCGAACAAAATGCATATAACATTTGTTAAATGTTTTCTGACTTTTGTTCTGACTCATAGACATTGTTCTGATCTGTAGCCTAAGCTAAGCTCTAGGAAAATAGCAGTGAAATCTTGGTTTAGGGCCAGTCTAACTGGGGAAGTTAAGTGTAGTATAGTAATGAATCTGCTGTGGAGCAATGCAGTGTCTCCTCTGATTTAAGATGCAGAGGTTCTTAGTGCCAGAGAGGTGTGAGTTTATTACTATTTGGTAAAATGAAAGCATTTGATCTTCACCTGTTGCTTTTGGAGCCATGCGAGACTAGCAACTGTATTTACCATGCAAATTACTTTATTAATAATACAAATGAATACATATTTTGCTATGTAATATTATTAACAGTTCCTGCTATAACTGTATTTTTCTGTAATACCTGCCTGGATTTGTGCACTCACGCAAATGTGTTTTTGGAAGAAGATATTGTTTCATCAAATTCATGCTATTAATAGTCTTTTTCAAGAGTTCTAGCAGTATGTTTTGCCTTGCATAGTTAATACTCCTGTACTAGACATTTGGGATATATTTCTGTTCATTTGATATGTGCCTACATGCACTTTTTTGAATATAAATTCTGAAAGCATTCTATAGGTTCATAAACAGTTGAATGATTATAGAAGAAACACTACCAAAGGAAAATCTGGCAGGCTGATTATGAGTACCCATCCATATTCAAACTTCTCAGGACTTGTTGGCCAATTCTTAGCAAGTTACATAGTAATGTATCTTAAAGCAATACACTCTTTGAGGCATTCACCTGCATAGTTCTTACTCCATGCAGCACCTGGGCCAAATCTAACTTATCAGTACAAAGCTTTCTGTTGGCTTAAGTGCGCGAAGTTGGTTCAGAACCCTTAGAGCCTTGAATAGAATGGATTTTGAACTCCATGTTCTACATTAACACCTTAATTTTTTAAATGCATGGAGCTTGTGCCAATTCATCTTTTAACCCACAACATTTTACTTTATTGTGGATTGCAGGGTGGATTGCTTTTTGGCTTGCAAACATTAGTTTCCCCTCTTTCTTTTTGCTAAGTGTCCAGCATATATTTGAATTACATCAACTGAATCATAAACTTCTTGATATTTAAAATTCAGTGGAAGTGTGAAATCTGTGTTCTTACATAGTGGGCCTTACAAAATTTCACAATGTAATGCTAACAGAATCTTGGTTTTATGGTACAAAAGTACATTTCAGTTGCTAAGCATTAGCTATATTGGGTCTAACGTTGATTAGTTTCTAAGTTTGTGTCCATCCAAACTAGTTTTTAATAGGTTGCCCGTCATTTAACTCTGCTTCATTGTCAACAGATCATTATTAGGCTTTCATTCCCATTGGGATATCATGCAGGAAGAAATGAGGATTGCTTGACATACTATGATTTTCCACTGTGGAATAATCTGCCATTTAAGAAACTGCTGATGTGCAGTATAAAGTATCCCCCTTTTTTAATGACTACAGCCTGCACTACTACTACACGGACAGAGATTATTGCAGTGAATGAACTGATCCTTGATTTACACTGGAATTAAAGTAGCTTTCTTTTTGACAAATCTAAAAGGCCCTATTCAAACTGTCTGTCATTGCGGTTCTTGATATGTTCTGGCCTTTGTCAAACATTTGGAATACACATTGTTAAGGTGAATGTTAATAACAAGCTTACTGTACCTTTTCTCCACTGGAATAATTAGGGAGTTTTAATTCCATCTCTTCTCATCTGTCCTCTTATAAGGAGGCAGTGTTACAGAGTTGTAGGAGCAGTAGCTGGCTTTCTGGCATCTTTTTTAAAAAATAAATAAATACCTCAGCATAGCTTTTGTAGTGTTTGCAGAATGGAAAACCAGGAAAGAAGAACTTTATAAATAGTGGAAGTAATTCTAGCTGTAGAGTTTAGTTGAACTGTCTGAAAACTCTGATAACATGTATTTGCAATTCTTTGTTTATGTAACAACTTTGTATAATATGGGGTAGGGAGCAGAAAAGAGTTGGCTATGCTATAAGGTAGATGTCACTCACAACTTTTTTTTTTCCACTTTGCCTTGTCAAAGGAAGCAGACTGTTATCATCTGCGTCTGGAGTACTTTGGTTGTCTTTAACTGTCAGCGTATTGTATATTAGCATGCAGGTTACAAATCTGGTTTACTATATTATTTCCAGGTCCTTCTGGCTGTGCATGAACTCTGCCTCCCTATCTTTCCGCAAATAAGGGCCTTGGTATGGATGTAAATATTGAACAATGGTTGTCTGACGGACAATGTGGATATAAGAAGATAAATTAGTAATTCATTTCGTGCACTAGGGCTGTAGTTGCACCAAAACATTTAATTTTGGAGAAGGACAAAGATGTTTGCATCTTAATCAGATGGGGAGAACAGAGTAAGATGGTTCTTTTTATTCCTGCTTGTCTTGTTACTGAATGTAGTGCTTGATAATAGGTGGAAAATCTTTTTTAAGTACTTCCTTTTCTAATAGCAATGCTAATCCTGTCTAGACCAAAAATTGTAGAAGAGAATCCAAACTGAACACTAACCTGCTCCTAGTACCTGAATATAGTATGCCTGAAGAGTTGAAGATTGTGTGAGACAGTCTTCAGGAGAAAGAAGGATGTTTTGCTGGATATCTTGTTGTCTTTTTAATTTTAGTAGAAGATGAGGGGGTAATTGTTGTTGGGTTGTTTTTTTTTTTTTTTATGGTGCATTGTTTGGATTTGGGATGGGAAACTTCTCTTTCCATCCTGACTCTAAAATTATCTCTTCTAAGTCTACAGAGGAGTGTGTGGTGTGTATGTGTGTGTGTTTTGTGGGGTATATTTCTGAGAGTGGGTGAGAATTAGAGCTTCAACTAGAGGGGGAAATTTCCAACAGCTGTGATGTGAACCAAAGGCTCTGTTAAGTCTTTGCCAGCTCTGCCATTTTCAGAGTGTCTTAAAAATGCTGGGTGGTCTTAGAGATATGGATTGATGGCTCTTTACTTTGAGAACCTTGTTTCATATTGGTTGTCCTGCCTTCTTTATACATGGAGCTGGTTTAGATACTTTAAAAAATGAGGACATGTTAGATGCAAGTACTATTCAGAATAGTACCCAAAGTCAGAGGCTATTGTCTGAAAATGAGGAAAATCTACTTCTACTCTTAAGCATGAAAACATCACTGTCCTCTGTTTCAGATCAGTTCAGAAGCTCTGTATGTCTTTCTCTTCTCATGGTGGGAAACCTTGGAGACATCTTTCTTTACTCCTCAGAATAGCTTTGGGCATTGTTGCATAATGTGCTGGCTTGATGAATTCCATCAGCCAAGGCCATCATAGTCATATGTGAACGAAAGGAGAGTGTCAATATATATATATTAGTCATACAGCTGCTACTCCTCTGGAAATCAGCTGGGTTGCAGAACTTCACTGAAAGCTTTACTAATAGACTTGTTGTTCTGACATTATGTAAAGTGGTATTAATATTGTGTGACTTTTCTAAGAGCTAGATAGATTTATAGATAGATAACAGGGAAATGGAAATGACTTCTCAAAGATAAGAGCACTTGGAACAAAAGATGTGGAAAACGAGGTGTGCTTTTAAAGAAAACAAATCTGAGGAAGGAAATGAAACAACTAGTTGGTAGGTAGAAACATGAAAGAAACAGGGCTGTAAAGGCCACCCCTTGGCCTGCCTTATTTCTCCTCTTCCCTCAGGCCAAAAAACTGAGTCACGTGTCTAACGTAGACACTTCCTCCAAATACTTATAGACTCTGATTCATCACAATGCTTTTTTTCTTTCCTATCAAAAATTCTGAACTTTTTGCTACATAGAGCCCACAAAAATCAGAGTTTTCCTGAACAATTTCTAGAAGAAATATGTTTAACTCACCAGAGGGCTTTGTGCAAATGTAATGAATGATGCTGGTGAGAAGAGTGTTACAGGAAACCTGATAAAACTTGAGGAGTAGAAATAGTTTAAAATTATTGTACATAAATCAAGCCAAAATACCTTCTCACTAGCCTTGGAAAAGACACTTAAGTGATTTTAAAAGATCTCGTTGGTTTTCCCATGTAATCCATGTTAGTAAGTTAGCATGTATGGTTTCTATACTTGAACTTAAGGTGGAAACCACCACAAATATCCATATACTGATTCATAGGTCAATCCAGTAATTCAAAGCTCCATGGAGAAAAATTTGGATCTGTCTCTGAAATCTGGTAGGTGAGAAGTCAGGTGCAAAATTTAAGAGCATCGTGGGACTGCCACCGCCCTTGTTCCACCATATTGCTGTTCCATTTCCTTCTTCTGTGGTAGTATCTAAGGCTAGGAGTGAATAAGTGTCGGGTGTTTATCCGCCACAGGTACGGGAGCTGTCGTATACCTCATTTCTAACTCGTAACTGAGTAAACTTGCTTTAACTTTCTCCAAACCCTACAGAGTTGCCAAGTCTGCCCTCCCTCCCTTGATTAATGTTGAACTTTGGCCTATAGCATTCCGTGACCTGCAACCTGGGGAGAGACCCCATAAAGCCTCTGAATGTTGCTGCTTAAAAGCTACTGCAAACTGAGGGCAAATTGCAATCTTTTATTTCTTTTGGTTACCAGGGGTCCTCTTGTAGTCTATGAATATCCAACTCTCCCCAATCTGTGCATGATACCTGTACACTGCCTTCTTCCTCCTCTTGGTGTCAGATGTCAGGGCTATAATGTATTCCAGGGTCAAGGCAGGACTCTGAGGGCTCCTTAGCCAAGTGCTGCATGCATATTGCTCATTACATTTTTGTCTTGTTCCTCTTGTATTTAACTTTCTCCTTTTATTATTTGACAATCTTGTTCCTCCTCCTCTTCTCCCTCTAGGCTAACCAGAAGCTGCATCCTTTCCACCATTTTTCTTTGAATGTAGTTCCCTACCCCTTCGGAAAGAGAAGCTTTGCCAGGTCACGGTACGCTGCTATACGCCGAGGGGGGTGGTTTCTTTGTTTTGTTTTGTTCTTTTAAAATTTTCCAGCCAAAACCAAAGATTTCCTAATGATTGTATAACTCAAAACAAACAAACAAACCAAAGACAAAGGGGCGTCTTCAGCAACAATCTTGTCTGAGAAACCATTCCTTGTGGTTGTCTAGGAGTTCAGTGGCAGTCCACAGTCTGCCTCCCAGTCCTGAATGCCTTGGTCCACAACCTGGGTGAATTTGGTGAATAAGATGACTTTTATCCCATCCTGTCCTAACTTTTTGGGGCAAAGTTCTCTTCGAGCTCCAGAAATCCAAAGGGGCAGACAGCCATTGGGAGAGGGAAAGGGATGGGATGCCTTTCACAGATGGATTGTGAAGCTGAAGACATTGGTGCATGATTGGCTGCTCTGCTGGGTGCTTTTTAACCTTTTGGGAGCTGGGTGATATTGATTAATACATGCTGAGGTGCACTTCTGAGCTTTCCCCCCACCACTGCTTGGAAGAGGCTGTCCTATTGTGAGAAATCTCTGAAAAAAACATTTGTTTCCCCTCTTCTTTTTTTGTTCATTTATTATTTTTGCAGCACCACTGTGCAACTATGCATTGTATTTCTCAACCTTTTGAGCTAGGTAGATGCCTATGACTTTTTAAACTTTGGGGGAGGGGGGTTGCCAATGAAGGAACTTTTTACATGGATGTTTTAAATCTCAGTTGATTTGGGGGTGTTTGGTTCTAGGGTCATACAAGCTCTATCCCAAAGCAAAATCCAAATGTTAATAATATTAGCCTGATGCAGATACCAAAGATAATTTCTTTCCTGCAGAACCTTAGACTTGTGTATTAAGTACAATTACCCAGCACTTGCATTAGTCTAACCTCAGTAATTCCAAAGCTTAGATGTATATTTTGGTATATTTCTGGGATATTAAAAAATGTCGTTTAAATTCTTGTTTGTTTCAGTGTAATGCTCTTAAAGTCATAGCATGGAAAAAACTGAATTGTCTTATTCTTAGTAGTTTGAAATAATAGTATTTTTGTATGTTTTGGGTGTGTCTATGTATGTATTAACACAACAGTTTTCACTGCCTAGGTGTTCATAATTGAAAAAAGCTGTACATACTCTGTAATTTCCACCAGATTGTCAATTTAGATTGCATTTTCTCTGATTGCCATTCCCAACAGGGAAATATGTATCCCTTTTTTTAAAGAGGCAGCATGCTTGTAAGAGTGGACCTGTTGTTCTTGCCCTTCCCAAAAAGCATTATCCATCCATTTTCAGAGGTGAGGCAAGAAGCAAAGCAACATAATTTAAATATGCCTAATGAAAAATAGGTATGTTCTTAAACTATAAAATTGTGCTCTCTGTTTTTAAGAGTGGCATCATGCTAGCAAAGCAGCAATTTTGGAAACATTTTCTCCTTTCTCTTGCAACAGTTAATTTGTAAGCTGAATGCTGATTGTGGAACTTCTTTTTTATTGATCATCAAATCACCTACATATTTTGTCAGCTAATTGTGGTTTATACACACACACACACACAAGGTGCATTCCTGCCTAATTTTGAATCTGAGAACTCTAGGGTCCTCTTTTGAAACTTGGTACAGCTTCAAAATGAAGATCAAAAGGATGCTGTCTCTTTAAACATACTTCCTATTTTTCCCTAGTGGCTGCCTGCAGGTGGCTGTGGGCATTGAGAGACTGTGTAGATTACAGTGAATCAGGATGAAAATGATAGATTTTGTGTAGATGCATTTGTCTGCTGTAATTTTTATATATATAAAACTTACTGTAACTGTACAGTTCATTTCTGTTGTAAACATCATTAAACCATTTTTCCAAGTGTTTTAACATGCATGCACTTGTTTGTGGTTTTTAAACAAATGCTGGCCATGTCCAAAAGGAAATGGCAGACCTTGGGATTTTCTGCTACTTTAAGACAAATAATTTGGGGGTGGAGGGTGTTCTTCCTTGTTTTCTGTCAACCGTCAAGATTCATGTGATTGGAGGCCAAGAACAGGTAAGCCTCGCTTGTTCTATTATTCTGCATTGGCTTCTTTTCAGAAAGTAAATACCGGATCTCTTGCTCTTTTTTGTTTTTAATGAACACATATTCCTGCTGCTTTATAACTCTGACTTCTATATTAAATAAAGCGTTTTAAACTCAGTTGTGTTCACATACATATTTAAATGTTTTGATGTGGCATATCTCAAACTGGCCCCCTCCAGCTATCTTGGAAATATGGAAATAGTAATCCAATATGTCTGGGTGGTGCCAGGCTTTAGGCAACTGCTTTGAAGTGTATAGTTAATTGTTGCAGCTTTATCCTAATTTTGGAGCTAATGTGCCTCCATGTGGTAAATGTAAGGATTTACTTATAGGGATGGGACTTTCTTAATTAACAGACCTCCACCCCCTTAATTCTGCCAGAACTCCCTAGGCCAAACTATGGGAGTAAACATCCCAAAGCAGCAAAAGATAGAACAGCCCCTCCACTTCCAGTCAGTTCCCACACTTCTGTCAGAACTCACCCTCCCAGGAACCTTTGCAAGTGTTAGGAAATCCCTCGATTCTCACAGTGTAGCAAGGCACTTTTCTCCCTCACTTATGCTCCCCATTTATAAATTCTGCAGTGTAACTAGGTGCCATGTGAATAATTTGTTCCTTTTATGAGGAAGTGGTAACAGCGCACAGGTTTACAAAATGTGGTACCCATTTATAGACATAGTAAATCAAAATTAAGAGGTCAGGTCTTTTGCATCACATGGAAAGACTCAACTGGTCACAGTGTATTGACACTTCTAGAACCTAGAGAAAATGTTAGTTTATACCCTCTCCGCTGCACATGCTCTCCACCCTATAGCTAATCCTCAGTTCCCTTTTAGCTGCCCTTGAGAAAACAGCTTGATAGCTTCTCTCAGCTTTTGTTTTTTCTCATAATCCAAATTGTTTGTATATAGTTTTCCTTACCTGGTTGTTGACCCCCTTTTTTCCTTTGGCCCTCTCCCAGTCATTTTCATCTTAAAAAGAAAAAGATTCTTGATTATATTTGTCATTTGTTAACAGCCGTTTCTGCCTTTTATGGCCCCGTGTCACATGCACTAATAAGATCCCCCTCACTGATGCACACTCCAAGTGCCTTTATCACCTGAGTGAGGGGCATCAAACACAGAATTGTCAGATTTATCGTAAGTTATGTAAGGTAGCCATTAAAAACAGTTCTGCTTAAAATTTTATCTCTGGGAGAAATCCTTACAAGCAGTTGACACTATTGCTAAAGAGACTACCTCAGTTTTCACTATCTTCAACTGTAAAATGCCTTCCAAGCAGTTTCTTATGGAGGCGCTCCAGTCAGAGACAACCTTGACAAAAACCTTTGAGGCGTCATCCACTCAATCAGTACAGCCTAGCCAACAAACACCGACTTCTGATATTGAGGATAGTCCCTCAACATCAAAATCAACATCTAAACCAGTACCCTCCTCTGCACAGAAGAAGAGGAAAAAACCTATGGATTTGGACTCTCAACCCCAAAAGACAACAACTAAGACCAAGAAAACCAAGAGCCACCAGCTTCTAAGGCATCAGCAACCCAACCATCACTCTGATTCTGTTTTGACCCTTAAGGAACAGGGGTCCTCACATGGGTATGACCTGCTAAAACTTCTCCACCTCCAAACTGAGGAAGCAGTGCAGGTGACACAAAAAACAAGTTTGCTGTTTCTCAAGAAAGGAGACTGGTTTGCTGCCATAGACCTCAAGGACGCTTATTTCTATATTCCCATCCAGTCAGACCACCACCATTTTGTTCTGGTGACAAGCTCTATGAATTCAAAGTACTCCCTTTTGGAGTCTTCACATAGTGTATGGCACCAGTCACAGCGTACCTCTTTCTCAACCTACAGTTGTAAACTCTAAGGTACCATGGTACTCTCATGGAAGCATAATATCCAATTGAAAAATGTTTTCTTTTTAATAGCGTAAGTTGATTTTTCTTTCAAAGACAATATGGCAATACTGTTCAGTGAGGTATGCTCCACACATACATGGACTGTCCATTACCATTCTTGCAAACATTTCTTGGAGTTATGTTAGGGGATCCCATTTCTACTTAACAATGTTACAATAAGCTATTTTAAGGACATTTCTTCAATAGCCTGATTTTGATGTCCTTCACAAACTACTATGACAGCCACAGACTATTGAATAGTGCTAAATAACTGGTTTAGAAAGCAATATTTAGAATTAATGTAATGGGATCAGTGTCCTAGCTGAAGGCATTCATGTGAGTATTACATACCCCTTTCTTGTTAAATACTAAGGTTTTGCTGGATTTTATTGCATCTTCCCACCAACTCCTTCTGGTTTATTTCTTACTTTCCAGTATGGCTTAGAAAGGCAGGTCCACCTTATCTACAGTAAGTCTGGACAAAGAGTAATAATACTTAACAAGGATTTTATTTAAAATCCACAGAACATAATATTTCAGTTACTTTAGAGATCCAGAAGTGCATTTCTGAAAGAACAGATTTAATCAAGCTGAAGAACAGGCAAATGGCTTCTGGTTTTCATTGCTAGTTCCAAACATAGTTGGTTCAGTATATTTATACAGAGTACCTACTTAGTTCTGGAAGAAGCTTATCTATGAATGGGAAACACCATCCTGATCAGAAAAGTTCTCAAGGGCATTCTAAGGCTAGAAACATCATCTGTGGGGTTTTTTTTCCTGGTAATGGTGGCTCAAGACTGGTAAGAATGCCTTTATTAGGGGAATAATGAGGGAAACCTATATAAGGAGGAAAAGATGTTTTTAAAACTGATGCATTCCTTTAACTTTTATTAAAACATCATGACAGCTAAATAATATAAGAAAGTATCAAGAAACATGTACAAAACATTTTAACAAGGCCATAATATATTCTTGTAATATATTCATATTCATCATGCATATCCATAATGTATTCAACAAAGACCTAGCAAAGAGATGTTCAGAATCATTTGCTGCATGGTTTTGGTTCCAGAAATACTCCTCACCAAAACAGTTGTATGGGGAGGAACGAGCATACCACCTATCTACCTACATACCTTGAGCCTATTTTCTAACCTATGTAATTTAAGCATACGGAAGTGTAATGCCATGTATACATAAGATAATATACTGCTCTTTGAAATTAAATGAACTCAAGAGGAAAAGTGCTTTCTTCCTTTGGATATCTCAAATGTTATCTTTTATTGCTACACCCAGATCTTTCTCCCATATCATTTTTGAACCTGAGCAAGATCTATACTCAGTATTTTATAAATATTCAAAACCATTCCATTAATACTATCCTCTGAAATTAATGGTCCAAAAGGAGTGAGAGGTCTTGTCTGCCTGGCCATCAACACCAGTTTGAGAAGAAGAATGAAATTTTGTAATTCATTTTAGAATGCTTTAAAAGCTCCCATAACTGCTCCCTAGTTTCGGG
The DNA here is from genome assembly GCA_037013535.1 of Intellagama lesueurii. Taxonomy (NCBI): domain Eukaryota; kingdom Metazoa; phylum Chordata; class Lepidosauria; order Squamata; family Agamidae; genus Intellagama; species Intellagama lesueurii. The sequence continues at coordinate 46,223,576 of JBAJHW010000003.1, read as the reverse complement.
AGCTGATTTTTTCATACAGATTACTTGAATAATACATGTTACAATCTTTCCATTGTTTATTTTGAGCTGCTTTCTCCTCATCATAAAATAATGGATATCTTTTTTAAAGGTGTTAAGTGAGAAAGGTGAAGAAAACAGACTCTTCTGAGTTTCTTTCTAACTTTAAAATCATTTCTGAGGAAACAGCTGCTGTTCAGGCAACAATTTGTATTTCCTCACTAAGAAGAGATGTTTTTCAACTCCAACAAAATCACATTGTAATTTGAGTGTCACCAATTATTCTGATCAATTGTCTGAAATGAAATGCTACATAATATGCTTTTAGATTTGGTGTACTCAGTTCTCCATAGTTTTCATAGTGAAAATGTAAATTGCTTGCTGCTCTGGGTTTCTTGCTTTTCTGAATATACATAATTTTGCCAGTATTTAATGGAAATATCTGATAGCCTCATAGGAAGGTCTTAGAATGCTCATTCTAAGCAATAGTGATATTTTAATTGTCACTAGGCATCCTAGGAATGTCAAACTTAATTTCTGCCCGTTTTGTTGAAAGGAGGGCTTAATCACATGGCTTACCTCCATTCTCTTTCATTGTTGGGACATATTGTCTGCCCTGGTCTGTATTCTCATAGCACAAGTCCATTTTCATGATGACCAGTTTAGTGGTCTGTAGCACAATCTTACATATGTCTGCTTAAAAATTCTCCTTTCATTAAGCAAAATTTAGAATGAAGTCTAACTCATTTTCATTGCTATATTCTAAATGTGTATATATCTTTGAGCTTGATGAGAAATAACTTGTATTTTTAAAGGACAAACAATTTTTCATAGCCATTTGCTTTATGATACAGAAGCAAATCAAACAGTGTTGTAAATTATCATCAGAACAAAGGAAATCTGCAATTCACTCAGATCATTTGTGGAACGGTGTATATACTGACATTGTAATCAGATTTTCATCTCTTCTTCATAGCCCCATCAGCAATAACCATTATGTCCAAAGCACTGCATGAATAAATTAACTTGCAGCTAAACTCTAAACTAGCTTTTCCCAATCTCATGCCTATCTGAACTACAACTTCCATCATCCCTGACCAGTGCTCATTTTGGGAAAGGCTGATAGGGGTTGTAGTCCTAAACATTTTAAAGTCACACTGTCTTCCAGATCTGTCCACTCACCTGAAAGTCTAACACTACTTTGTACAAGTACAAACTTCCTACAAAAATTATGTATAATTTACAGCCCAAAAGAACAGTTATTAGTTACTCTGCTGGTGCTCCAAATGCTTTGTGTGATGAAAGTTGGCATCTGCCACAGGAGAAATGCATTTTTTACCTCAAGTAGTAAGTCTTCCTAGAGAAAAAGCAACCACAACCTATACTCTTAAAATTTGCCTGAGAACTATACATATGGCAGGAACTTTACAGATATGTACATATTTAAAAGCTGCAATTTGAAAATTGATACAAAGGATTTCCCCCTTTTTCATTAATAAGCAAGAGCCATCAATCGTCAATGACAACTGCATTGGTGGACCATCGTCTTGAATGGTGATCAGGATTCCAGTTGTTTCTTTTCTCCCTCATCTTGGATTCAGCTAGTAAGGGGTCTGCAACTGTTGCATTTGAAGGACGTCATACGTGTCCTTTGTTGCTGCACTGAGACCCTAGCAAAGATAAAGGATGAGACGAGAAAAGTTAAATTGTTGTATTGTGAGAGATGCACTTTTAGGTCCTTAATCATGAGTACTGTGCCTTGTGTTATATTATGTGCTACCAAGTTTCATCTTACTTACAACAATCCTAATAGAGTTTTCAAAGTATGTGAAATATTTAAGGAGTAGTTTCAGCAGTGCCAGGTACCCAGTGTGGTGCAGTGGGTAGAATGACAAACTAGGACTCTGGAAATCAGAGTTCAAATCCACACTCAGCCATGGAAATTGACTGGGGAAGTGAAACTGGTAAAACCACTCCTTAAATATCTCACTTACCTTGAAAGCCCTATTATGGTCACAGTAAGTCAGCTCCAACTTGATGGCACATAACTAGCTAACTTCAGCAGAACCACTACCAGTGAATTTCCATGGCCAAGCAAGGATTTGAACCCACCTTCATTAGGTCTGTGGAGTCCTAGTCTGTCAGTCTGTCCCCTGCACCATACTAGCCCTTTTGAATGGTTCTGTTCATATCCAGAATACTTAAGGTGGAAATGGACATTCATTTATGGGAGAGAAGGACTGCTCCCTGCCTGTCAGTTGTGCTAACTAACTCAGAGGGCAAATGAAATTACAGACAATTATGTAAGTTAAGAAAATTGTTAAGAAAATTGTTAAGAAAACTTATGTAAGTTAAGAAAATTGTTAACTAATTAAGAAAAACTTAATTAGTTAAGAAAATTGTTGTCCTCCTAAATGATCAATGTTGTGACTTAGTTGAACAACACATGGTTTTTAAAGTACATTTTGCCTCCTAGGTTGGGTATAAACTCTGGGCTGCTACAGCAGTCTGGAAAAGGGATAGGGCATATTTTAGCCCTACAGATATTGCTGGACTAGAATGTCCATTGTCCTTCATCACTGCTTACATAGGCTGATGGCAGCTGCAGTCCAACATCATCTGGAGGAGCCATATATTAACCATCCTGAATGAAACAATATTTGACGGAGCCCATTTATAGCTCTTATCAAATTGATCTCCTCTTAGATGTCTCAAAATAGTGAGAGGGACATTTGCATGTGCTTCTTCCTGATGTAAACGTGCATGGAATAGACAATGTGTGCAGACACACACAAACAGCCCATTGTTCATGCAGAACTGGATCCAAGGCGAATGAAGACCACCTTCATGCAGATCTCACACAAACACACACCGCTTGCTATCATTGAGTGTAATGGAACCTACAGGAAGCAGTTGAACATTCCTTACCTGATAAACAGTATCACTGCCTTTGCCACGGCGCCTCTGCAAAAAAGAGAAAAGCACTGGATTAATAGACACTCTCTTTTCCCCAAAATTCTATCTGCTTGCAATGATAACCATCCACCCACAGCACATTGCACTGCCAGATCTGTCTTGTGATTGCTCTCTTGCTCTTCCTAACAGGGGCTGCATCTTCTTACATGACTATCATCATCATGTGCCATCAAGTCAATTCTAACATAACAATTCTAACAAAAATAAAAAACCATAACAATTCTAACCATCAAGTCAATTCCACCATTTCCAGGGGTTTCTAGGTAGAGAGTATTCAGAATGTATTCCCTTCTCAGGGCAGTCTGAGACTGTGCAGCTTGCCCAAGGCCACACAAACCAGCTCTATTCCTAGGAAGCACAGTGGGGAATTAAACTCCCAACCTCCGGTGCCACAGCCAGATACCTAAACCACTGAGCTAGAGGAGTCAAAATTAAGAATAATAAAACACAGAAGTGTCTCAGGATCAAACCACGAGATATACTTCCAATGAATTTAGTGAGGTTATCCTTCAAGTGCTGAAACACCTGTTTCTTGTAGCACATGTTTTTCATTAACAATGGATCTTGAATTTAGTGTGCTTGGTAACTTGGTCATTGGAAAGTAAACACAGACTTAACTTATGAAGGCATATATCTCTGAAGAAATCCTATAGATGGAAGGAAAGTTAATCAAGAGAAAATAAGTATTCTCCTTAACTTTTATTTTGATCCATGTCAATAATCAGAATTTGGAGTAGCCATGATAGCTGGGGAATTCTGGGAGCTGTAGTACAAAAAAAGGGGAACTTTTCCAAATTGTGGAAATAATAATAGTAGGGTGATTAGGATTAGGAATTCTGATGTTGGAGTGGGTTGATAGCACTTTTTCTTTTACAGGGCTAGAGTAAAGATTGGGCAAAAACACAGACCAAGAGCAGCACGCTGCCTCCCAGGTATCTTGGCATATCCACACTGGCGGGAGATATGCTTACCTCTCCTTTCTTTCCAATTTCACTATACGCTTCACCCATCTTATCCCTCTGCAGAGACTGGCCATGGAAAAATCAGAAAATAAGTGTCACTGTAAGCAAAAGTAATACATGTTGCTTATGCTTTCTCCCACGAGTCTTTGCTCTAAGTATATCATGTCCCTGCACCTCTTATCCCCCACTGCTAGAATGGTCCACTCAAAAAGTATAGAAGCGTGTTTCTGAGAAAGGGGCCCCTTTCAATGAAGTAAGGCTCAGTTTGGATGTAAATACTTCCTTGCTTTCAGCAAGGTTTTAAAGAGACACATAGATAGTGCTGGGAAGAGGAGGGGTGGGGGTAACTATTATTTAAAAATGCCATTGCCACTCCAACAAACCTAATTTCACCACCACCAAATGGAAGAGGCATTGATTCCAGTGCTGAAAAGGTGTTGTCCTTTGTGGACAAACACCAAATTCACTTTTTGAAAGCAGTGGCACCTGCAGCTAGATCTTCAACTAAGGTTTTAGAGCAAATGGTTTTCTATGTGAGCAAAACATCTTTAAACTACCCAAACAATTTAGGGTTTTAAAGTTAAGAACTAGCACATTCTTAACTTGGCTTTATTATATATCTGAATCCTGTCATGTATCGTAAATTACGTTACCTGTGAAATCATTTGAGAGAGAGAGAGAGAGAGAGAGAGAGATCTCAGATGATTTTACAGGTAACTTAATTTACTATACATGACAGGATTCTAATCTAGACAATACCCAAAACAGATAACTGTAGTAAAAATATACTTTCTATCTTTCATAATGACAGGTGGTTTACTACTCATTTCATAAGTGCTTTCTATGAGCCTGTGTACTGTATTTACCCTTCTTATGGTTTAGTGAATTCAAAAGTGCAACCAGTTGATGGCCTTTTCATTTAAGCTGTAAAAGAACTACTATTGCTGTAAGCTAGCCTAAGATCTAAAAGCAAAGATGACTACTTCAAAGAGGGAAGAACGCTACAGGAAAGAGATACAGCAGTTAAATAGTAGCAGGAAATAGGGAGAGTGAAATCAACATTGTAAGATACAAAATTTGATATTAATCATATCTGCGCTCCCAATGGCAAAGAGACTAAGGGTGCAACTATACTGGAAAGCTGAACTGGAAAAATTAGGTTTTGCTGCAATTTGATTTGCAGCCTGTATTACATTAGAAATTGTAATCAGTGCTCACATAGGGGCTACAGATTGATTCAGGAGTTTCCCCTTCATACCGGATGCAATGCAAGTTGCAATCCAGCCCACAGCCCCCCCTTTTTTTCCTTCATCTGGTCCCACTTCTGCTGATTGTTTCTTGGTTTCTGTGAAGAGCTTCAGACTACTACATTTCTGAAAAAATTTCTATAGAAAGTTAACATGGACAGGTCCTTCACAGTCTCAGAATACTGAACGTGAAAAGTTTGAACAGTAATTTTGTAAAATACAACATGATTCATAACTCAGATTTATTCCATTCAGGATCACCACTACCCATCACCTTTACAGGAGAAAGCAGCTTCACAGCAACCATAATCATGGTGCTTTGCTTTTGCATGTTCTCACCCCACCCCATTCCTGAACATCACACCCCAACTGCCTTTGTCACCAAAACACCACCTACAGACACCCCCACTATTTTTACAATAGCATATCACAACTAACAGCATGGGGAAAAATTCGTTCAAATCCTTCTGGCTTGAAAAAGTAGCAGCTACACAGCAGCAGAGAGGGGGAAAATCCACTTTGGTATTAAAAAGGGCTGAACCAATTCAAATCAGTCTTGTGTCATGCTGTGAGTAAAAAATACTTCGAATTTACGTGTCTTATAAGTGGAGCAAGTTCTGTGGTATTTTACCATGTGGTCGCACTTGGATTTATGCCAAGTGCACTGCAACAGAGATCACAAAGTGAAGCCGATGTACAGCTGATGACAGGAAGAACTTGTGCACACGTGCACAGAAAATGGTTGTACGCAGGTGCAATATAATCTTTGTAAAATTATGTTTACGTTCCATTCTTCTGCAGGTTGAGTGAAAAGTTAATGTGGCACAGACATGCAATGAAGTGCAAGGTATTTGCAAAACTACTTTCAGAGGCAACTAGGATGAATTGTACATGAAAATGTGTGGTCATTGCAGAAAAGTGCCAAACACATTTTTTTCCTTCTCCAGGTACAGCTAGCAACAAGGCAATATGTTCTTCTAGAACAATCAGTTATTGGTTTTACTTACAGTGTAAACTTTGTCCTGAGCTTGCTTTCTTCTATGCTGAAAAGAAAAGAAAAAAAAAGTTCTCCCAACCATTCTTGTGACCAAATTCAAAATATTCTGAGATTCATTGGGAGGATTTTTGTAGAACAAATCATACAATGGTCATAAAACTTTCAGCTTTTGAAATGAAACCACTGGTCTTGTACAGGCATGATACGGCTTTGAGGAGAGGTCAGTAGTACCATTGAGGGACATGGTGGCGCTGCGGGTTAAACCGCAGAAGCCTCTGTGCTGTAAGATCTATAGATCTGCAGCTGTAAGATCGAATCCACGCGACGGAGTGAGCACCCGTCGCTTGTCCCAGCTCCCGCCAACCTAGCGGTTCGAAAGCATGCAAATGCAAGTAGATAAATAGGGACCACCTCGGTGGGAAGGTAACAGCGTTCCGTGTCTAAGTCGCACTGGCCATGTGACCACGGAAGATTGTCTTCGGACAAACGCTGGCTCTATGGCTTGGAAACGGGGATGAGCACCGCCCCCTAGAGTCGAACACGACTGGACAAATTGTCAAGGGGAACCTTTACCTTCACCTTTACAGTAGTACCATGTCAGTAGCATTTCTCAAAGCACAGGAAGTTGCATGCATCTCAATAGCTTTCTGAAGTATTCTGTTATATTTCTGCATAAAGGTGCTCCAGAATTAGAATGGAGTGAATATAGCAAAAAGGAGAGAGGAACTGGTGAATACCTGTTTTCTCCCTCCCATTTCAATGTCTGCATCTGCCTTTCCAACTCCTAGTGAATCATATTCATCTCTGCGTCCGGTAGATAATTTCTGAAATGAAAAAAAAAACCCACTCATAATAGAATGATGACCGAGTTTGAAGAGGTGTTCCAGGTTCCTTGAAGGCTGACCAGCATTCTGCCTTCAATAGAGACTTGAAGACAAATGCATGTGCAAGAAACCACATCCTGTCAGGCAGAAATAAAATACTGGGCCTAGCCCTAAGTAGTTAGCCATTACTTCATTCTTCTACAGGCAACAAAATCATTTACCCTATTTGTTTAAAAAATAAAGCCAGAATCAATTTATGCTGGATACTAGGAATACTGAATGCTAATAACTGTGAATCAAAACTTTGAAATGTCAGCTTTTTTGGACTACAGTTCCCAGAATTACCCAACCAGTACAGCTATTATCCATATCAAGTGGAAGATTCTAGATGTTGTTCAAAGAAGGAACATTTCCAAGCTCTGGTGAGGATCCATAAAGATTGTGACACATGCCTTAATTACATCCGAGCTGGATTACTGTAATGCACTCTATGCGGGGCTACCTGTCGAAAGTGTTAGGAAACTTCAGCAGGTCCAAAACGCAGCAGCCAGACTGCTGACTGGGGAGGGTTACAGGGATCACATAACCCACCCACCCCCATTACAACGGTTCCACTGGCTGCCAATCTGTTTCTGGGCACAAATCAAAGTGCTGTTTTTAACCCTTAAAGCCCTAAACAGCTTGAGCCCAAGCTACCTCAAAGACTGTGTCTCTCATTATGAACCTGTTTGGGTACTAAGATCATCAGGAGAGGCCTTTCTCTCAGCCCCACCACCTTCACAGGTGCATCAGATGGAGACGAGGCACAGGAGAGAGAATCCTCTGCTGCTGCTCCAAGACTTTGGAACTCTTTCCCACAGGAGGCCACACTGGCCCCATCTTTGTTGTCCTTCTGCAAGCAGGCAAAGACTTTTCTCTTCAGGCAAGCTTTCCCTCAGTGAGTGGTTGCCTGAGCATGATCTTTTTAGATGGATTGTTATGCATCACTGCTTTGACTGAGTTTTTAGTATTGCTTGTGTTTCCCATTTCTAAGAGGAGTATTTTGTTTGTTCCTTTTAAATATTTCTTTACTTAGTGTTTTTAGCTTTAAATATTGCCTTTTAATGATGTACACCACCTTTGTATACTCATTGTTTTGTTCTTAAATGTTGTGTTTAAATGCTGTAAGCTGCCTTGGGTCCTTTTCTAAGGAGAAAAGCAGGGTAAAAATATTTGGGTTTTTTTGTTTTGCTGTTTTTGTTTATTTCAAGGTAGGTAGATAGAAGCCACCAGTTCCTGTCTCAAGATACAAAGATTACACTTCCCAGCCTTCAGCATATATACATGGAGAATGTGTATTATATACCCCGTCTTTCCACTGGGGAACTCAACATGGTTCTCCCCAATTCCAGTCTTACTTTATTGATCCTCTCATCAGTCTTTTGAAGGTGTTTAGCCTAAGAGATAACAACACCTCGATTCAAGCCTCTTCTAGCTCATTTGATAGCTGAGTGGTGATTAAAACCTGAACCACTCCAATCCTGCATTCTAACCACTGCATCACACTGTCCTACGGATGTTCAGTGTTCTCCCTTAAAGTAAAGTACATGAATTACTGTTGTGATGGTTGTGTCAAATATGGCTGAGTCAATGTCATGAGCACTACATGTCGCACAGTTCCTGAAAAACAAAGCCACTCTTCACTACTTGAAATTATACATATTTGATTTTGATTGATTTTGCACTCCTCACTTATGAAAGCAACTCAATGACCAATTCCTGTTGCTGTCCCTCCCTCATCCTGCTCCTAATACTACTAAAGCAATAACTTGCCAATTGTACTTGCCTTGTTTCATTTTTTTCCTTCGAGGCTAAAAATGGCAGTGGAAATGGAACCACATGTACCTTGTAGTGCAAAACTATTCAATATACCACTTCCTTCATCCTCTGAGCATTACAGCTGCTGGCTCTTGCTTTAACAAAAAAGGAAACTGAGCCAACCTTATGCATAGTTTTCATGGTGGCAGCACTATGAGGGCTGCAAATGGAGTTTCATTCTCCCTTCTTGCTGCCTCTAATCTAAAAGAAAAATGTGTTGAACTTGGTTCTCAAACAGGATAGGGCTATGGAGAAATTATGTCACTAACTTGACACTACAACAAGGAGAGAAGAGTAGCTGCTGGAGTTTCTAAGGTATCTTACTAACCCTGTGCAAGACTTCTTTTTGGATGCAGGGCAAAGATTTGGTACCCGTGGGAAGAGACAAAGGTTATATCATCCTAAGAAATATAAATCCTAGGGGCTCATAATATCAGTGCCAGAAGCCACACACACCCTTTAGTAAGACTGGGAAACAGACAATGGGAAGAAACAATGAATCAATGCATTTTGGATAGACCTGAAAAAGTCACTGTCCAGCCTGGCCAAGTCAGGTTCCCCTGTCCTCTGAAGCAGAAGGAAAAGAGTTGCCATTACTTTATTCCAATTTTGCCTTCCCTCACCCCATCATCCTGCTTCGCTCAGCCTGCTCCATATCCTGCAGCAGTGGTCCCACTGCCAAAGACCTGTCCTCTGCTGAAAGCACCACAAGCCGCTCTGTGCACCTGGTGGTGCTCTACAGAGGAGAAGCAGTCAGTGGTGCTGGGTAATACAATGGGGAGAAAGAAAAGAAGAGTAGGAGGCGTGGTGGAAGGCTGCAAGGGAGGGAAGGGCAGGGGTGCAGGATAAGGCAAGAGAGGAGGAAGTCAGGAAGGACAAGCTGTGACAGTGGCAGCCTAATGAGCAAGAAGGAAGGATGGGAAATGAGACAGTGGTAGCAGATGTCCTCCAGAAAAAGGACATTGTGATGTTTACTACTCATCACTAGGGTTGTAAAGAAATTGCATCAATATCTCATTCATGGTCGAGACAGGGCTGTCTCAGGAAAGGGAGATAACCTGTAGAGGATTTCCCAACCATTAGTCCTCATTTCCTGCATGAAAGTGAAACATCAAGTGCCTTTTTCTCTCCATTATGGTTTGTGCAATTTACACAAAACATCTCTAGAGTCTTCTCCCATTATGAAGTCAAGCACACTCAGAGCAGACAAAAAAAGGGCAAGCAATTTGCTCACAAAGATACAAATTACCCATTTCATGCTTCTGTGGTTTTTTTAATTTAAGCAACAAAAAGGCAGCTGTCCTTAATATTTTAGGTTTTGTATAAGTGCACAAAAATCAGTCTTGTACAATTCTTTCTCAAACCAATGAAAAAACCCTCAAACTCTCATTAGAGAGAAAACATTTGTACTTTCTTGTTTAGCATACAAAAATGAACCATATCACAATTCACATCCCTGATCTTGGCAATAGGCCATCAGAGACTTGCCTTCATAGGCTGGCTCAGTTTCATACTTTGCCCCATCAATAGTCTTCAATTGCACATATAGGTCAAGTGTCATAAGAGTCAAGTGTCATAAGAGGCGCCACCAAGTCCCTCCAAGAGGTTTGCTACTTACGTTATATAGGTCATCTGCATTTTGAGAAGATTTCTGTTCGGGAGGTTCTTTGCTTAACTAGAAAATGCAAGCAAACGTTGACATGCAATACTGCAAGTATGCACATATACATAAGGGCTTTTATTCATGTGTATAAATTCATACATGGTGTGCAAAAAATGGATGAGATGTTTGCCTACCTTTCTCATGGTATGAGAAACTAGGGTCAGCCAATGAGGTTGTGTGGAGAACCATTCAAGGGAGATAAATAGAAATAATTCTTCATATGGTACTCAACTAAACTGTGGAATTTATTAATGCAATATATAGTGATAACCATAACGCTGGAAGACTTTAAAAGAGGGATGGGATACATTCATGAAGGACAGGCCTCTTAGTGGCTTCTAGTCATGGCAGATATAGGTTTTCTCCAGCACCCAAGGCAATTACTGGAGAGTACGAGTGGTGGTGATGGTGCATTATTGCCCTCATGTCCTATTGGGAGGCTCTCCACAGGTATCTCTGCTAGACATAATTATACACTGGTGAGGGAACATGTTTAGCAAAATGTAAGTAAATTTAATGAAGGGAACATGGTCCTATTAATATACACACTTCATGAATATTTTCTTACTTCCTATGCCAGTCTTTGCTAAAATAAAAAAAGCTAAAAGAATCTGAAATGTCTCTTACATACCCAGTCCCTTTATGTACAAAAATAAATCTAAGTTTGTTAAATAAATGGATGAAAACTGCTTATTTGTTCGCTTTCTAGAAATTGATCATAGACTTTTGAGATCCTTTGTTATATTTTCTCACTCTTTCAATTTGTACTGGGACGCACAAGGCCTTGGAATACCAACCCACTGAAACAGTGAACCTTGCACTTAGGATATTGCCAGAAGAGAAATTCAACAACACTATATATATATTTGGCAAATATAATATATATATAGGCAAATATATACATAGTGTTGTTGAATTTCTATATATATATAGATATAGATATATCTCAGCAGAGTGACCCCAGTCTGTGTTTGTTGTCTATTTCTGATTCTGTCCTCTGCGGACAAAAAATGGAGGGAAAGCAGCTAAGTCAATTTTTGAGGGAACTAAAAGCACACAGAATTTTAAAAAAATGTTCCACCAATCAAGTCCAGTCACAGAGTAAGCAACTCATGATTTTGAGGAAAGCCGACACTCACCTTTGCCTTTATGAAACATGCAGTGATGATTATAGCATAAATTAAGAGGATTCCATCCAGAATGAAGCATAGTTTTGGATCTGCTAGTCCTAATGCATCAGCATCTGCATAAAAACATCAAGGGTAAGTTCCACAGCTTGGAAATAGTTAGTTTAATTTAACCAATTGTGTGTTAACTAGTTACTCTCATCTCCTAATGAGATTTTAGTTTGTTTGTTAACAGCACTCATTACATAACTTTGAAAGGGAATACTTAAATTTGCCTAGTTAGATAGTAGCATGCTGTCCCCTTCCCTCAACAAACTTAACAAGAAATTTTTTTTCTTAGCAGCATTTACTGTTACTCATGTGGACTGAATTGGAGGTTTTCCTTCATTATTCATTGTAGTGTTTTAAGAGGAGATGGACGGCTGGAGAGCACTGCAAATGTCTGAAGCAGGAGGTGGTAGGAATTGAACTTGGGACCTTTGCAGCATGCAAAAAATTCGAACTGAGGAGTGATGTACTAGAGGATGAAGTAGGGATGTGCACAGCAAAATCATTCATACTACTTTTGTCCTGGGTTCTTGGGGGGATGCCTCTTTCACTTTCTTATTTATTGTGTACCACTTTCATGTTTTACATGAACGACAAAGCCTTTTTCAGGCCATTCATTTTATGTTTCTCCATTTGTGTTTTCCCACACTCCAAAAGCCTGAAAGAATCCTCAAAAACTACTCCAAAAAAGCATAGGCAAGGCAACAGAGACTCAATCTACACCAAAAGTGGGCAACAGTACATGAGAAGAGACAACAGTATATGTTCAGTGCCACCCACCCAGTACAACAGACCATTTGGGCTTGGGCAGCACAGCAGAATAAAGGCAAGGAAGCAGCCAAACAGCAGCTGCCCAGCACACAGATATATCTACTCATCAAAGCAACCAACAATAACACAACACCAAGAACAATAAGAGAGAAATACTCTAAACTGTGCCCAACCAACAACAAGTACTACCCAAACAGCCAAGTGGGATACTGGCACAGTCAAAAGGTCCACCCTGGCCCACACACCACTACAGAAACAAACAAAACAATATCCTAAAAACCACTCAACTATACACTTTAATGAAATAAATATGCAGGGAGCGAACCTGTTCCCTGAGTTCCTGGAGCTCCCTGCAAGGAGGACATATCCATGACTTTTGCTCAAGAGGCATATAGTCATACATATGACACTAGGGGCAAAACACGGGATAGCCCCCAACCCATTGCTGTCTGTCGGACTGCATGCTGATATTTGTTTAGAGCTTGCCAAACCTTTTCTCGAGGGAAGTGACAGGCAGTATCTGGGGCCCGGGCTTCCTCGCCCTGCCGCTGAACCGGCACAGCTGCTAAACTTGCTGTGTCTTCTTACCCTGCACTTTGTTGCATGGCACTTTGTTGCAGGAGGCACTCATGTTCGAGCCATCCGTTTCCATCAGAGCTTTTTCCAGAGGCACTGCATTACAAATCCCACCATCCCTAGTCATCCACCAGACTGTGGGATTTGTAGTTCCATTACATCTGGAAAGAGCCAGGTTAGGAAAGTCAACTTCAGAAATGTAACTTTTGAAGGAACCAATAACAAAATATGTCCCTGGGGGATTTTCTAGGCATCAACAACAAATTTATTTTCTTCATTTCTCACTACCAATATTAACAAACTCATGTTTAGAAACACAATTCCATGGTCTCAATTAATTATATATATATGGCACTGTTTTGTATCAGGTCAGCCTATCTAACTAGCTTCCCTGCAGATATGTTAAAGACTTCCCCCAGTCAGGATGACCACTGGGTGGTGGTATCTTGGGTGCCTTTCAACTTGGTAACTCATTGTGGAATCACAATCACACTGTCATAATTATTGTTACAATTGAGCACAATTAACTGAAAAGGAAATAAATAGTGGGGAATCAGAGTCAGGACAGAGTTGAGAAACACAACAATCTCCTCCATTCTGAAAGATTTCAACAGAACTGACTCAGAAATTCAGATTCCAGTTCTGATCTTAGAGGTACAGTGCCATCCTTATGCAACAGAAATAACAAATGGAGTGAAAACTTTAAAGGAAGAAGCAATACTCAGGCATCCATTCCAAATAAATTTAGTCATACTCAGGTCCTAGGGAAAGTGATGCTAATTAGTAATAAATTAGTTACAAGTAACAAAGCAATTGTATCTGCCACTGTGGAAAACTCAAACACAGCATGACCCCAGCAAGGGAGAAGAGAAGTTCTTTCTTTTTCTTTGTTTTGGTTTTTTGCTTACACTTTCTCATAGGATTTTATATCCTAAAACCTTTTCTTCCCCATTGCCAGCAACAGCAGCAAATGTCAACTCTGCTAAAAAAAAGAAACTGTCATGCCTCATCTGTGAATGTCCAAAGATTGCACAAACAGATCACAAAATTATACATGATAGAGTGGCAAAATTAGTGCACAGGTCATTATGCAAAAAATATAACTTGCCAGCCTCAAAAAAAAAAGGGGGGAAGGGCCATCAGTTAGAGAAGGTGTCAGAAAATTACAAAGTCAAGATCTTGTGGGATTTCCGGATCCAAACTGATAGACACCTTGAACATAACAGTAATAGGATGAAGAGATGTCTGGATCACTGACATTGCAATTCTAGGGGATGCCAGAGTTGAAGATAAAGAACTGGAAAAATCAACAAAATACAGAGATCTGTCAATTTAAACATCTCACTTGTGGATGAAATACACTTCAGTGGTCCCCATTGTCATCGGGGCTTTAGGAACAATACCACAGAATTTCACACAGTATTATAAGCAGTTTCAGATTTCAAAAATGAAACAATCAGAGCAATAAAAAACAGCAATATTAGGAACAGCATAAAGACGGCACATATATTTAACAGATACTTAAGTTATTGGTTAAAATTTGTATCTGTTATATAATATCAGTCAATGTTTTTATAATTTTGATTGACTGTGCCTGGTATTTTTTAATAATCATAATAAGTGTGCCATCAAGTCAATTCTGACTTATAGCAACCCTCTCCAGGGTTTTCTAGGTAGAGAATACTCAGAAGTGATTTACCATTCCCTTCTTTTGGGGGCATCCTGCAACTGGTACCTAAACCACTGAGCTATCCAGCAACTGCAAGCAATGGGAAAGGCAATTATTTACACCAGGTCCAGGACTGGCATGTCAAGAATTTGCTAAGCTTTCAGATGCTGGTGATCCATTTATTCCCATCTGCCTATGCCAGAGTTGTTTTTAAAAAGCAACTTGTTTCATTACAGATTTTTTTTTTTTTTTTTGGTTCAGGCGAATATTCATCTATCAGGGTTACTGAACCCTGGGAAAATGGCGTCTTACATTGCCCATCATGTGCACTTTGGCCCTAGAGCATTACCACTGCAACACTGAAAAATGGGGGGAAATGCTCTCGATTCCTCCCAAGAAAATCCCTTAAGCACTATCCTCATCCCTAGCAGTAAAAAATACAAATACCTTATTACATTAGCAAAACAAATAACAAATAATTTGTAGCATTTCATGTAGCTAAAATCTGCTGCCTGAGGTGAGGAGGAAATTTTCCATTCTGTTCATCAGCAGCTTATTTGCAGATTTTATGCACAAAAACCATGTGAGTATGTAGATCCATGATCCACAGTTATAGCCTGCTATTTCCTTATAGTAATTAACATATTTTAATCTTACTATGTTGTATAAGCGACTTAAAATTTATTCATAGGGACTGAATAGGAAATAACGCCCATGGATCTTTAGCTATACCTCATATCCTTCATTTAAAAGGCAAGGAATTCAGCTGCACTAGTCTGGAGGACAAACTGCTTAAAGGAAAACTGCATTACTTGCATCAATAGAGCAAAAAGCTAATCTGTTACCCTGAAAACATCAAGCTTGCCAAGAAGGTACTGCTAGCTAAGCAAAGCACCTGAGTTTGTGTCATATGATCTTGTGCACCAGTTAGAGTGTTTTCAATCCTATTAAGTCGACAGAAGCAAACCCACTGAATTCAGTGGGATGGTGACCGAATACTCTCACAGCACATGATCAAATTGCTTGTAGTCTTAAGCAAGAACCTACCTTCTCATCCTGGAGGTTTATGGGTTAATGATTGGGGATGATCATGAGCATCCTTTTCTGATTTGGTTTGGGGTATAGTTCAAGAGATGGAGAGGAGGCAGTTAACAGTGGGGACAAAGACAAGGAGGAAAAGGAAAAACCGAAAAAGATCCTTCTATATCACTCTTGGCGAAAAATGCCTGGTGAGCTTTGCAAATGAGATATCATTGAGACAGAAAAGTGTTCCACTTCCTTTGGGCCTCCTACAGCTGACTCCCTAGCTCCCCTCATTGTCTCTCCCAGAATCCATTTACTTCCCTTCATCATCTCTTCTTCATCAAGGGATGGCTTTGCTTATCATTGTCCAGTCACTCACTCTCAGTCCTTGTTTTGTTGTGCTGTCTGATTCTTGATACCTGCACAACGCCTCATCTACAAAGACAGACAACTGAGGCAGCCGCACAACATGAACCATTCTTGTGGTTCTTCCTCCCTCACTGCCTAGCCCATACATACACCTCCTGTCAGTAACAAGAAACAGGCAGATACATCCATTTTAAATTAAAGAAAAAGAAAGAAAGCTTTTTTTCTGTCATATCCTGATTTGGACAACTGACTCCCCCAGGAGTCCTATAAAGATTTATAGACCTCAATGGCAAAGAGAACAGATTCTATGATTCATTGTAGCTGACATTATCCCAGTAAAGCGTTAATACCAGAATGAAACCAAATAATCAGTCACAAGCTATTTGTAAAACTCCTCTGGGTATCTCGTTATAAGTGTCTCCATTGTTGCATTAATTCCAGGCCACTCCAGGGAATGGTAAAATTAACTTAATTTTATACAAGTTCCATTTATTTACATCATTTCTAGGTTCCATGTGAAAAAATAAAGTCCAAAAATATTACAAACATGTAACTTTTGAGAAGTCACAGGTATGTTGCTTTAACTTGCAAAAATCATCCTTACAGCTATGAACAAAGCAGTAGGCAAAAATACTTAAATGCTTAAAAGGCGAACTTAAGTTGTACTTGAACAGAAAACATATGAATGTTGAAATACAGGAGCTAAATATGGTCAAAAATATAAGAGCATAAATACAATAGAATATCAAAACAGAATGTTGTAAGTTACATTCTGAAATACAGGAGCATCTTCATTCAGTATAGACTCTGCCAAAAGTAAAAATGAACAAGAAGAGCTTATAGCCTAATAAGGCAAATTATACATCTTTATAATATTTCATTTAAAAGTAAAAAAACAATATAACTTCAAAGGCTTTAAAAGCTTTCTTTAAAATATATCAAAGAACATCAGAGTTCTTATAAGAACAAAATACAAAGTGAAAAGTGTTATTTAGCTCTAAGCTCGTAGTTGATGCACAGAAAAATATTTTCTCTGAAAGAGAAAAGCTCACCCTAGCCTTCTCAGCCTTTATCTGTGTTATTCCCATGGTTATCTCCTGGCCACTCTCAGTCCATCTGCATCTTCCCACTTGTTTGGGAGATGATCTCTGGGAGATGATCTCGTAAACATGATAGAAATCTCTATTTAAATAATTTTGATGTTTTAACTTAGTAAAAAATTCATGACACAGAACTTTAGCTCTCCCGTGGGTAAGCAATGCTGGCTTGTCCAGAGAGCTAGGGTACGAGACATCTGGGGTACGAGCTGCTAGTGGAGACAGCTACCTGCTGAGATAGCTACCCGCCGAGCTGTGAAGCTGACCCCACTTTTGGAATAACTTTCTTAGCACCATATTTGGACAGTACATCCTGAATGATTGTTACATGCTTTGAAATTTAAAATACTACAGAATAGTATTTTAAATTGGGTCTGGCCTTGGCCTGGCTCCAGTCCTTCCTCAAGGACCATCCCCAGACAGTACAGCTTGGCGAGATAATGTCCACCCCTTGGACCCTTGACTGTGGAGTCCCTCAGGGGTCGATCATCTCCCCAATGCTGTTTAATATCTATACGAGACCCCTGGGGGAGGTCATCAGGAGTTTTGGAGCTTTGTGTCACCAAGCTTTGTGTCCTTCCACCCTTCTGCAGAGGATGCTGTCCCATCCCTTGAGCGCTGCCTGGGTGCTGTGCTGGATGAGGGATAATAGACTGAGGCTGAACCCGGGCAAGACGGAGATCCTGCAGGTGGATGTCCCTAATGTTTGTGGATTGGCTGCCTCCCTCTCCTTTGGGGGGGGTACTCTCTCCACTAAGGATGAGCAGCTTGGGTGTACTACTGGTCCCAGCACTGTCAATGGAACCTTAGATAGTGTCTGTGGTCCATTCCACCTACTTCCACTTAAGGCGGATTGCCCACCTCCCTACCTTGACACCGGGTCCCTCACCATGCTGGTTCATGCACGGGTAGTCTCGAGAATAAACTACTGTAATACTCTCAATGTGGGGCTGCCCATGAGGTTGTTACGGAAACTTCAGCAGGTCCAGTGCACAGTGGCCAGATTACTGAATGGCGTTAAGAAACAACACATTTCTCCCACCCTGCACTAGTTACCCGTCCATTTCCATGCCAGCTTCAAGGTGATGGTGTTAACTTATAAAGCCTTAAACTGGTTAGGGCTTCAATAATTGACAGAACACCTCCTCCCGACGATATCTGCCTGTTCCATTCAATCTTCCCAGGCCAGGCGATTGAGAGTTTTGACCTTGAGAGAGGCCCGGAAAGAGAGAACCAGAAACTGTGCCTTCTTGGAGGTTGTGCCTCAACTCCAGAACAACCTCCCACTCTAAATCTGCCTGGCCCCTTCACTGAGAATTTTTAAGCAACTGTTAAAATGTGACTTTTCCAACAGGTCTTCCTGGACCTTACAACATCTTAATTACAACACCTAATTACACTGAGTTGTCTCAACATTTGTACTATCAATCCTGCTGTCTTGCTCTATATTATATTATATTATTTTATATTATTTAACTATTTTATTTAAATTGTTGGTTGTTTTATTTTTATTTTTATTTTATATTATTATATTTATTGTTGGTATAGTCTATGTTTTATGTGTTTAACATGTAAACTACCCAGAGTGGCCTAGTAACCAGATGGGCAGTATAGAAGCCAAATGAATGAATGAATGAATGAATGAATGAATGAATGAATAAGTGACATAGCAGAACAGCAATGTATCAACTTAGCATGGCATACATATTATATGTATTGTACTGAAAGACACCTCCAATGTATTAGTAGTGTGGTTGTTGTGGGTTTTCCGGGCTGTTTGGCCGTGTTCTTAAGATTTTTCATGTCCAGCTTGTTTTAGGGCATGTTCAGCTACTGCTGATTTTTCCAGTTGTTTTAGTCTGCAGTAGCTGAACATGCCCTAAAACAAGCTGGACATGAAATTCTATTTCAAGATACTGAAATACTGGACAACACAAGCAATCATTATGTTAGACTGCACAGGGAAGCCATTGAAATCCACAAACACCAGCAGAGCTTCAACAAAAAAGAAGAAAGTCTAAAACTCAACAAAGCCTGGCTCCCAGCACTGAAAAATACAGCCTGCAAAAGGTCAACAAACTCTACCCAGCCACAAGGACCAGTGATCACTGCACACAAAAGACCAGCTAATGACACCCATCAATCACAGTGACAGATCATCTCTCCCCCTTATCACAACAATACACCCACAACAAAAACATGCTGATTACCATAATCACCCAATCTCCTGAAAAGGACAAAAGCTGATCCCACAGCTATAAATACTCAACTATCCAACAAATTGCAACAGAGCACAGACAGATTTCTGACTCCTGTCCTCTGAAAATGCCGGCCACAGAGACTAGCAAAATGTTAGGAAGAAAAACCTTAAGAACACGGCCAAACAGCCCGGAAAACCCACAGCAACCATCAGATCCCAGTCGTGAAAGCCTTCGAGAATATATTAGAATTGTGTTGCATCAGTTAAGGACTATTTTTTTAAAAAAAGATGAAAATAGAGGAGGTGGTTTCTTTGTCACCCCTTTTAATGTCACAGCCCACCTAATATGTCACAGGGTTGTCAGCTCAGATAACGCTGCCCACCCATTTGCATGCAAACTAACCATCCACATGGGGTACACAAGATAATTAGGAGCATGCCAAATTGTGCTGAAAACCTAGAAGCCCTATCACTGTGTCAGAAAGTAATGGAGCAGCTCTAAAAAGGGGCAGAATGGAGTGCTCTAAGTCAAAACATGTGTATGCTATAATTTGGTTCAAACCAAATTGCACCAAATAGCAAACTGTATACCTGTCTGGAGAGGCCCTTAGTCCCACTGACATCAGTAACGAAATTAGATTCTAGATCCCTCTTTCAACTCTTGCAGAATAATCTGCAGTGGTTTATCTCCCTGATAATTGGAACACTGCTGTCAATAGAGACTAAAAGGGGGTGGATCAGGGGTGTGGCATAGGACAGGGCTTGGGGGTAATTCATTTTTCTCACAAGTTCTGTAACATGTCTTATTTTGCAGCAGTGAGATGGAAATGTCAATTATGGATTTTTAATAGAAATATGTGACTGGAAAAATACATGAAAATATGTAATTTGAGTGGAATGCAAAAGTGTTGCCCTAAAAATGAAGAATCCTTTAAAAATGCGCCTCACAGAGGGGCCTAAAAAGTGAAATTATTATTAAAAAACTACAGCTGGGAACAGTTTGCCAAAACAACTGATTTGTTTTGGAACAAAAAACTGATAAGATGGCAGTAGCTCATTCATTGCGTTTTGTGCCAGTGTGCATGATGAAAAAGTAAACAATGATGCTTACATTATGTGAACAGATAAAATAACAAAGAAAAAAAGGATTGCTGTTTATTTTGCCGCGTGAATTACGTTTGCCTATAATGTTAATTAACAAAGAAATGCCACAAAATAGATGTGGAAACCTGTATTAAACAAATGAGAATAACCTTATATTGTAAAATAGAAGGTTTTACAAAACAGTGTAAGAGGAGAAAAAGAATGTTATATTAATTAGTTTGCTTCTTGATAAGCAAGTAAAAAAGAAAAACAAAAGTACCATTTGTTTTATAAGGCTTTAGCCTCATAACAAATAATAATTCCTTAATCTAGTGTTGGTAACAATGAGGAGCATGAACTCATAAAATAACTTTCAAAGGAAAGTTACTGAAGCCCACTGAATGACAGCCATGGGAAAAGGCAGAAGGGGGCTATGTCAACTCCATGGGCTCTGCCCCTTCAAGGCAGCACAGTATGGTGCTCACTTCGGCAGCACATATACTAAAATTGGAACGATACAGAGAAGATTAGCATGGCCCCTGCGCAAGGATGACACGCAAATTCGTGAAGCGTTCCATATTTTTGAAAAAGAACCACGAGAAATGTTGGGAAAAATTATATGTATGGTTTCAAAATAGAAAGAGCAACTGATAATATAAAAATATAGACAGCCATGTAATTAATGATTAGATTAATACTAAGTATGTCTGAATTGGATTGTGTAACATATTGAAAGTATAATTTGAATGGATCGTATACTATATGGGAACTATATTAATTGCTTGTAAGGTACCTTTTCAATCTCACTCCCCTTTTATCCTTATCCCCATTGTTCCCTTCTGTTCTCTACCCTGATATGAAAATAAAAAATCTTTTTAAAAAATGCAGCACAGTACCACCAGTACCATTGCTGGAAGCTTGACATGCTGCCACTGTCCTCTACTGCTGTTGCTCCTGCCTCCTTGTTGTTGTTGTTTAGTCGTTAAGTCCTGTCCGACTCTTTGTGACTCCATGGACCAGAGCACGCCAGGCCCTCCTGTCTTCCACTGCCTCCTTATTCCTGAGTAAACCAGGTAAACCTTGTAAACTGGCAATCCAATGACCTGTGTGAATCCTTCTCAAGGGAAAATAAGAATCTCTAGTGTGAACGGAAGGATTGCTCAAGTGCGAGATAACAACCTTTTAAGCCCAAAACAGACCACTCCAAATTCCCCCAACTGGACAGGTCCTAAATTTCTCTGCAATTAGAACAATATCTTTATTCCCAAAGTTGTCCTTCTCCTAGAACGAAGAAACAGGAAACAGCAAAGATGCAGTGGCATCATATACAGACATCTGTATACCAGTCAGTACTAGCATACTGGAAATATAGATATAAAAGTCTCTCTTATTCATATGAAATGAAGTCGGGGTTGAATTTAAACAGGAAAATTGAACAACTTATTTTTCACATCTCCCACACACACACACACACACACACACACATTTCAAATCAAGTATGATTATCCTTGAGGACTATTGGTCAGACTCTTGCTTCTGGATTAAAAGTAACTCTTATTGTAAACAATAGTACGTGGGCTCTACTATTACAAAATAAGCAGATCAAAGGCATAAATTTCTTTGCTTCTGCAAAAGAGTGAGTTTAACCAAGAATCACAGAATCATAAAACTGTAGAGAAATCCAAAGCGGTCATCTAGTCCAGCCTTCTGCCAATGCAGGTATCCACAGATAAACCCTCCCTAACAGACGGCCTTCCAACTTTTGTTGAAAAACCTCCAACCAAAAAGAATCCAGCACCTTCTGAGTTAAACTATTTCACTGGTGAACAGTACTGCTAAGCACTAGGACCTAAATAATGAAGAGAGTGGGTGCAATTTATCGAAGAAAGTGACTAGATCTATATCTGGCCAGACAGGCGAGCACTCCCCCACTCTTCATTTGAGGCTTGATTGGGAGAAAGAGAAAGAAGAAAGAAAGGGGGGAGAAAATGACTTTGCTTGTATTGCAGTAATAATATTGTCCTCACTTTGGCAGGACAATACAACTATAAAGTACTGAATTACAAAGTTGATGGATTTAAATCTGTGAAGCAGCCAGAAACAGTCTTGGGAAAAGATTTTAAAAGGAGGAAAAGCCCTTCTCCCTGCTGACCATTGCTAATTACAAAGACTGGAGAGAAAGATTGAATTGTAAATGTTATTTGCCCCAAGACACAAGCTGCCCTTTTGAACATCTATTGTGTTTACTACCTGCTAGAAAGAAATCTAGATAATACTTGTAAGAGACAGTAACTGCTTGAAGCATGGAACAAGACTCTCTCAAAGACTGGCAAAAGAATATTCAAGACATGCTATTTATTGGATGAAAACAGAAAGATGGATCAGCTATCTGAAAATATTAAAGACTTAGGGACACAGGTGAAATCTACAGTGAAGATGGAGAAAAAATTGGAGGGCCCCAAGACAGAGCTGGAAGAACTGCAACAGGAAACAAAATAAGATGAAATCAACTTACTAAAACTACAAATAGAGGGAGACAATTTTACTTCTAGATGCCAGAAGTCTTCAGAAGAAAAAGGTGAAGATACAGTGCAACTGATAGCTAATTTGTTAACCCCTCTTACGGAGATGTCAGCAGTAGAAATGCAGCAAATGGTGAACTTTACTATGGAAGGGAGGGGAATGGAGATGATGGGACATAGACCGTGGCAGATGGGACAAAGGAGACAGTACATACAGTTGATGACACTTTTGGGAGCGGATCTAAGTAAATATAAATGGTTGATAAAATGGAAGATGAAGGAATGAAAGATTACATGATAAAAGGGGTACAAAATATTGGTTAGAATATTGATGGAGGGCAGTGGATATAAACCTGGCAGAATAAGAAAGTATAGATAAGATGTTCTATAGATGGCCAAATGATGGAAATGTAAAATATAAGAGGGTACTTTATGGTGAAAGATTGTATGATAAAATGGGCACAAAACATTGGTTATAACATTGATTTAGAGCAGTAGATGTAAATTTGGCAGAATATATTAAATTTATAAAATTAGTAAGTTTAAATTTAAAAAGAAAGAGAAGGTCCAAGGAAATGGAAGATTAGTAACTACAGATATTCTGGAAAACTGTTATATTGTTTTTCTCTCTGTATGATTTCCCTTTTTAATATAACTGTATAAGCGGATGTAAGAATACTTTTTCACTCTCTGGAATTTTACCCTTTCCCACCCTTCCCTCCCCCTTTTTTACTTTGTCCCCCTATTTGAACCTCAACCCCTATCCCTAAGAAAAATTAATAAGAAACAATTTTAAAAAACAGTACCGTTAAGCACTGCTGTGAAGAGCAGGGAAAAAGGCAAGATCTCACAAAAAGTACTCTCAGAAATACTCTGTGTTGGTTTTGCTGTTGGTCATGATGCTTAGACCTTTTTTCCCTTTTTCCTTGCAGTCACCCTTGTTTCTAAAAGCAGGATCGTACCAGACGATGCCTCTTCATGATATCTTAGATGTTGTCACTCAGCGAAAGTAGAGAATACCCCCTGCCCTCAACCTGCTCCTACTCAATAGCAACACTACTGACTTAGATGGACCAATGGCCAGAAGTGGAATAAGGCAGCTCCTCATGTTCCATTCCACTGAAACCGCTCTAACTATGTTAGAATTTGATCATAGTCTGAAGTGAAAGATCTATTTATGTGGTTTACAATAAGGCCATTACATATGAGAGTCGATTCAGTGTCAACTACTGAATAGAGACACCTCTCAAATCTTCAATCAAATCAAATAATAATCTCTTTTCAATTTATTGTAATACACTCTAATCGGAAGGCTGTATACATAAGAGAATGAGGTAAAAAGTCACATTTCCCAGTAGATTAAACCTAGTGCAGTTTAATTTGAACAAAACAGCCAGGGGTGAAATAAGAGTTCAGACATTACTCTGAAGGAAAGGAAACCTGTGTGCTAGTGTCAAAATGGATCACAGTTCCTGACAGCAGAGCAAGGAGTTCCCTCCAATAATTGTGATACTTAGTGTGGTCGCTCTGTGTTTTCAGCACCCTCCATTAAGGCTTGACAGCTGTTTCCTGAGTGCAAGATTTCCTCTGATAAGTTTCAGTACCAGGACATTGTTTTATGCCACTGCAGGACAAACCTGCCTCTGGAGAAAATCCTGCTTGCTTGCTTGCTTGCTTCCTTCCTTCCTTTCTTTCTTTCTCCTCCTCCTCCCCAACTTCTTTTGCTTCTTTTTTTTTCTTTTTGTGGTTACCAATATTTATGATAGCATGATATTAAGAAATGACACCAGTTGAATGTAAAGCTGGCCCAAGACATTCTACTAGCTGGAGGGAGAACAAGATGGCACCCATATTCCATAACACAAGCAGAAGATACATGGACTGCTTGCTGAATACTGGCAATGGAGTAGCAATCACCCTCTTTTCTGAGGGCAGAAGATCCATTTAGGGCACTAGGATGAGGAATGTACACATCCGTCTTCTCCAACAAAGGCAAACAGCCAGGAGGATCAGAAGGAAAAACCAGGAAACTGCTGTCGTCCTTCCATCTACTGCCTGCAGCAGTTGCTGTCTTGTGCCTAATGGTGACACTGTACCTGGTTGAATGTGAACTCTTACGTATCTCCCTATATTAGGGAGAGGGAACAACTGCAGAACAAACTAGAGAGGCTTGTGAGTTCACTTTTCTTCCAGGGCTGACTCATCCATTATACAGGGTGAAGTGGTAGCCTTAGGCAGTAGAGCACAGGAAGTAGCAGCAGAGAGGCCACCATCTCCAACTCTCTCCTATCAGAGCTGTCCACCGCCATCGCTGGCCCCTTCTTCCAACCTCTGTTGCTGCCACCGTCTTGTAGGCAGCTAAGAGAAAGAAGGTGCTACCACCATTGCAAATACTGCCACCGCCACCACTCCTCCTCCTCTTCCTCTGTATGAGTGTGGCAACATGGTAGTGAAAGGAGGCAGCAGAATATCTGCTGGCAGGAGGGCTTATGCCAGTGCTCCTTCCTTCACTTTGTAGAGATACCTCTACAACACTGAGAACTGAATAAGAAATACTCTTAGAAACAAACAGGAAATAGTAAAGATTAACCTGTCCAGGTAGCCTACAGAAAAAGAACCAAGCAATGAGATTTCTTCCCAGTCATCTGAATTCATAAAGATGACCAAGTGTCAGTAATCACATGCCTTCCTGGAAGTCTCAATGAAGAGCTGCACTTTGAAATCTACTTGTAAGTTATTTCATAGCCATTCATGACTTGTTTATCTGCTGAAAGGTTTTGCAAATTTATCAAAACACCCTCAATCATGCTCAGGAAAACACACACACAGCTGTTTCAATTCTTGGTAGTGCAAGAAGCCAGAACATAGGGCTTTCTGAAAGATACCTGATCAAGTTTCACAATAACAGCAAATTAAAAGCATAGTCCATTCAGAAACACCTGCAAGCCAGTTGAGCCATTGCTACTGCATCATCAAATATAATACTGGGGCAAGGGGGATGCAGAAGCATGGAAATCCAAACATTTTGGACAAGTGTTTTAGAAAGGGGGAAAGAGGTTTAAATGCAGATCTCTGTGGCTTAAAAATACCTACCCAAAATGTTTAGACTTCCATTCCTTTTTGATCCCTCCCCATTTTTCTGCCATCTAACCTAATGAAAAGTTCTGGAGAAGTCAAAAGCTTACATATTTCATGAATTTATAGTTGTTCCTAAGAGGTACTTGTTTGATTCTTATAGACCAGTAGTGGCTAACCTTTTTGGGCTCACGTGCCCAAACTGGGGGAAAAAACAAACAAACAGTGAGTGGGTGGTGTGCCGCTGCCGCCACAGCGACGGCGGCGGAACCAGAAGTGGTGGCGGCGGAACCAGAAGTGGTGGCAGAAGGGGGAATCCCGGCACGGAGGTGCCTCGAGACCCCACTCCGGATCCGCTGCCAGCACCAGTTGCTCTGGATCCGCCTGCTGAAGCACCAGCACCGCGGCTGCAGCCGCCTTCTCAGGTTTGGCTGCGCGGGGGGGGGGGGGCAGAGTAGCAATCTGGCAACTTATGGCTCGCGTGCCAGCAGAAAGGGCTCCGCATGCCAGCTGTGGCACACGTGCCATAGGTTCGCCATCGCTGCTATAGACCAACAAGACCAGTTTATTTCTTTAAAAAATAATGCAAAAGGAGGCCAACCTCTTGTATTGGTTATGTTTTTATGGTCTGGTTTCCTATGCTTTGATTTTTTATTATTATTATTATTATTTGAAATGTTTGCAGAATGGTTTGTGAAATATAAATAAGATTATTTCAGCTAAATTATAAAGTGAATCTGATAAAAATAACGGCAGAGTATAATAAAAAAAATAACCTTAAATTAAGCAGAATTTGGAAATACTAAAATACTGACAAAAGTATAAACAGAAGGAATGAAATTTTAGCAAAAAGGAGTGGACAAATAAGAAGATTTTTAATCTGGTGCCAAAATGCACCCTGCTAGACAGAGTTCCTGTCATGTGTTCAATTATTCTATAGCCTAACAAATGGCTTTATCATACTAAGGCTCTTGCAGTTTCCCCAGAGTAGTTCAATAAACTTGGTCAAATCTGCAGCACATCTGTTGCATCTAAAGTAAAAACAAAGCCATGAGAGGTGCAATTGTGAATCTTTTTGGAAAGCAGATGGGTCAATGAGCTGGTGTAACACCTGCAAAGTAATAAAGTATTTGGGAGAAAATAACACTAAGAATTTTTGATTTACATTTGCACCAAGACTTGCACACTTTTCTTTGTGCCAACGTAAACTAGTACTAGGATTCTGGCAATAAATATTATAGCTTAAAACAAGACTGTAAACCAAACTGTCCTGGTAACTTAACTGGGTGTACTCTAAGTAAGCATGGGCTCTTCCAGCGGGGGGAATGGTTCCTCTCCTCTTTCCCTTGTCACAGAGGAGCTCAGCACCTACCCGCATTCTTTTTGACATGCAATTTGTAAAGCTACCTCTTAAGAGTGCACCTTTCTGCAGAAATGAATTTAAGGGGAAGTGCCATAATACTAAATTGAATCAAAGGGATTTACATAGGTGTTAACTTACTAATATCCCACTGATCCAGTAGATCTAGTGTAGATGGGTCTAGAAAAGGAATTTAGGCCATTACTTTAATTTCTCCTTGTTAAATTATTTCTTTGTTCAAACATACGCACACTTCTGTCTGCTCTTCCTTCTACAAAAGAACATAACGTTGGTCTCCAAAATAATATTCAAGGAATAGCAGGCAGAACATTAATGTTATTAAGATACAGTAATATAAAGCAAGCTGGCTGATACATAGTAAATTGGAATACTGTGGCGCCAGGGATAGATGTCATTATATATCACCTCACTTATTCAAAAGGTAGAAAACCAGTCCTGCCCTCCTGATAATTCTGTTGAGTATCTTCTTTGAGTGCCCCGAAGTTATGTCTCAGCTGCACCAATATAAGGGGTATCAACTATTGCAAATTGAGTGGGAAAGCTTAAGCAAACCCCTTGGCCTACATATTATGTTCTCTCACCTACTAATTATCCTGTAAATGAAGGGTGATTTATATCTCTATACCGGCTCTGCTCTGTTCTCAGACAGGGAGTGAGAAATGTGGCCGGAATATATTTTTAAACAAGTTTGTGGCTGCACGTGCATACATATACGGAGAGAGAGGAAAAAATAAGAGAACAAAAAGAGCTTTAGCTAGCTTGACCTCAGTGACAACCCAACATTTAATCTCATTCTATAAAGGTAAATTTAACTATTGTTAGACAATGTTGTTTTTTTAAAGATGGCTTTAAAAGGGGATATAAAGACGAATTATGTCCACCAGCTGAGTGCTTTCACTGAGACCTTTTATTTCACAGTCTTTTCAAAATGCAATTAAGTTACCAGTTAAATTTTAAAACACAGATGTTACTCTGGTGAATTCGTTAATCCTAGCAGGCAAAGTTTTAAACTGTTGATACCTGAAAAGTAGAATGAAACGAATTAGCAGAATCACATCTTGTGTTTATGTTTTAAGCTGGTATCAGGTATCTGACAACAAAGTGCACCTCAAAACCTGGAAGGAAGTCTGAAAAACTGGTCACATGAAAAGATGGATTTCTTTCATTTTGTTTATATGTGTTCTGGGCTGTACAATGGAGCGTGACTTTCTAGAGCTCGTGTATCTGGTAAACCTGCAGTGAAATTAAGATGTTAACAGTTATCACTGACAGGATGAGAAATTGGTTTCATTGTGTTTGAGGTGCTGCCAGATAAGAAAATTCTACCTGTGTGGTATTTGATCCATGATGTTGCAGATACCATGCAATGAATATAGTGCAGGAATTCAAACTTGATATATTATCAGACCTTCCCATTTACACACACAGACCAACCACCTTGGTTCATCAAAGACAGATATTTATCTAGACTCCACCCTTCCCTGCAAACATATTTAAACAAGCTTCTTAGAAGACAGACATGCACACAGAAAACTACACACAAAATAACAGAAACTGCAGCATCTGATTTTTATTTTAAAAAATGATCCTAAACATTAAATATGCCATTTTTAAGACTTGCGTTTTGGTTTCTTCAAAATTTGAAAGCTCCTTTTTAAGAAAATAAGAAAAATCAGTACTAAAACTCAGTATGAATGCAGCTTAATTCAGGTTTACAGTGTAAAAGACGAAGAACTACTACCTGTGTTATTCAGAACATTCAGAATGGAAATTGTTGTTAATTGGTTTTCTTTTCACCAGTCCTCCGAAAGCAATGCATAAAAAAACCCCATGCATATTAAAATCCATCATTTAAACCTATTTCAAAAACCTATTTTAAAAACCAATTTTAGGACCATCCCAAATAACATACTGTATATTTTTATAATAATATAATTATTAGTTTTTAATACATAGCTCAACATCAGTGTTGGCACACGTTCTCCCACCACCTGAGAGGGAAGGAGAAGTATGGAAGGGGAAACATGCTGCCAGCTTCCCAACACTGTACAGGAACACTTACATGCAGAGGAAAAAGAGAAGGGTGGTAACAACAGTGGAATATTACTTGAATCACCACTACCTGCCTGGTCATCTTGGGAGCACTCTCACTGCACAGTCAGCTATTTGCCCAAGGTCTGGGTCATCAGGGCCAATGCACTTAGTCACACCGCCCTTGAACCGAAGACCCAAGCCACAGGAGAAGGGTGGGCTGCACAGCAGCCATACTTCCAAAGTGACCAAGTAGCCAGCAGCAGTCCAAAACAACCAGCTAGAGTTGCTGCTGCCATTGTTGCTCATTTCTTTCTCCCTCCTTCCCCGATACATGTTCCTGTGTGGTGCCAACATGAGCAGTGTGAGTGGCAAAGGACAAGGGCTAATGGCTAATGACAGGGCTAGTCCTCTTTAGCAAAGATGGAGCCAGCCTGATTTTCCTCAGAATAAAGTTCCACATTCAGGATGGTACTACAAAGAAAGGCTTATCTCATGTACCCACCCAGTCAGCCTCTAGGTGTGGAAAGACTCACAAATAGCCCTCCCCCTAAGATCTCAAATTCTGGGCAAACTCATACAGAGGAAGGACAAGACCAGTCAGGTATTTTTATCCCCCAAATCTTCAGAGATTTGTGGCTAAAAGCAGCCTGGAACAGGCTGGAAGCCAAGGCAGTTGGTTCAGGAGTGGTGGTACATTGGCCAGTGTCCTACTGAACTTCTGCTCAGAAAGTCCTGTCTGTACAGTGCACAACCATTGCCATTGTGAAAGCAAAGAGTGGGTTTCATTCATGAAGGTCACTGTTTGCACATAGCAAGACACATACAAGTAGCACAATCTCATGTTATTACACTGGCTATAGTCTCTAAAACACATGCGAAACAATAATCTGGTCACTACATTGTGCATTAACCATGGCTTCTAAAGGCTTTTCAAAGGCAGCCTCATATAAAACATGTCATAGCACTCTATTCAAGAGATAATTAAAGCATGGATCACTTTGGCCAAATATGCCTTCCACAGGAAGTGACACAGCTAATAAATCAGCTGGAACTGGAAAAAAGTACTCCTGGCTACAGCAGCCACCTGACTTTCTGGAAGTAAAGCTGAGTCCAAGAGTAGTAACTTGACAGAAAAAGCACAACCCCATCCACAACAGACTGCAAAATCCAACCCTATGTCAGCTTTTCTGCTGTCCCCAAGATCCATATCAGCCAAATGGTTCATAAAGATATTCTAACTGGTGGTACCAAATAATAGAATCATAGAATCATAGAAAAGTGAAGTTGGAAGGGGCCTACAAGGTCATCAGGTCCAACCCCCTGCTCAATGCAGGAATACAATCAAAGCATATCTGCCAGG
The DNA here is from genome assembly GCA_037013535.1 of Intellagama lesueurii. NCBI lineage: Eukaryota > Metazoa > Chordata > Lepidosauria > Squamata > Agamidae > Intellagama > Intellagama lesueurii. The sequence goes on along the minus strand of JBAJHW010000003.1, from coordinate 46,192,718 downwards.
TGATTATCTAAGTTTTTCTTGAATGCCTCCAGTTTGGAGCACTCACCAAATGTCACTTAGAAGTCCAGGGAGCAAACATGGATGCCTTCTCCCTGTTGAGTTCTCAGTGTAGGGCAACCATCAAGGTAACCAAGACTGTTCGTATCTCTGTACCAAAACTAAAGGCTGGAAGAGATCTAAACAATCAGTTTCACTTTAAAAAGCCTGGAGTTGGCTGCGACTACACATTCCAAGGCCATAGTTATCAAAAGAAGTTTGCAAACTGGCTGATACTTATTCACCATTACTGCTATAATGCAGTCAATAACTTCTCCCTTCTGGTTGTAAAAGTGTGTGCCTTTTGCAGTAGAGTGCATGCATCTGTCTCACATAAGCTTTTTGTCTTACATAAGCAAAATTATTTTTCCTTTAATGTGCAAATATAGCTAATAACCACAAACACAGCCTTTTATTAACAGGTAAGGGTTGCATCATTAGCTCCACAAGACAAACATGCATGCTCAGTAAGTAGCATTTTGGAGTGTGCTGACCACTCTCAGCTTCACTAGGTCTGTTTTTCCCCTTCTCCTCCCCACTTGCTTTTGTAACACTGATAAAGAGACAAAGAGACCTCAGAAGCCTGTATAATTTTTATGCTGTTTTGATGGGTATTACTCTAATATAGATTTTGGAATTTTTCTTAAGGTCAGCATGACTACCTTTGTTCTCAAATGATCTCATGAATTCAGTGGGAAGAAACACATGGAAATATTGGGAACACTAAAGGAGTTTAATGATTTGAAGCATACATTTATTTGCATCTCTCATGAATGACGGCAGTGATTAAATGGGTTTGTTGGCAACCATAATTCAGGTTTACATTGTAACAGATGAAGAATCTACTACCTATGTCATTTTCAACATTCAGAAGCATACCTGTTGTTAATTGCTTTTCTACCCATCAGTCCTCCAAAAACAATGTACCAAAAAATATATTTTTAACACCATCATTTTAACCCTATTATTCCAAAAGCATTTTAAAAACTAATTTTATAAAAGCCAAAGGTCATCTCAAGTAAAATATTTTTATAATTAGGCTCTGTACAGGGTGCCTCTCAGAAAAGTACAATATCCCTAATGTTTTGCAGTGTCACAGCACTTAGTCCTGCTGTGAGCCCTGCCACTCTCACTCCTGGCGGAGTCATCAGGCAAACCCTCCTCCATGCCCATGTCCATTAACTCTATATGGTCTGGCTGTGCTTGAAAAGATTTATTGTAACAGAGGATGTGGAACCAACAACAACAGGAGTTTGCTTCACCCTTGCAAAGTTGTCATCACTTGTCCTTACACGGTGCCAACCAATTCCAGGACCCGATTTGACTTCACTGGGTCCTGCAAGTGTCTTGTCTCCTTCAATGGCAGCCTCTCTAAAGGTGGGCACCTGGAGGAGGGATGGTTTGAAAGCCCACAATGAGGGTAAGGCGCGTTGAAAGGGGAGACAGCTGCTTCTGGAGGAGCAGGCCCTCTGCCAATTTCTTCTCCAGCATCACCACTGCATTAGCATGGTGTCCCTTTGACTTAGCTCTGGCTGCTGCTGGCAGACTCTGCATTGTGGCACACAGTGTCCACTCCAGCACGGTGTCTCCAATGTGTTGCTTTGCCGTTTGGGAACATGGAGCTGGACCAGGACCCCATCCAGGGATCCTTTGGCTCTGAGACCTCCTCCCCGCTATGTTAGCCACTTCCACTTGCGTGTCGCCCCAGGTCCTTGGCATACTTCCCTTGTTCTCCCTCTCACCAACCACCCCTCTTGCCACCTCCAATGCCTCTTTGATACCTCCCTGCTGCAGGAAGACTTCTCCGTCCTTGTCCCTCTGCAGGTGTTCCTCCTCAGTGGTCATCTCTTCCACCTTCTGGGACACATGCTCCTGTCCTTCACCCATCTTGGATTAGCAGCTGCTGACTCCAATGGTCTCACCTGGGTGTCTGAGGTGGGGGTTGATGGCCCACCAGGGCAGCTAGCAGTGACCTTCTCACACCCACCCAGCCAGTTCCTCCTCTGTTGGACAGTCTCAGAACTCAGAAATGGAGGGATCCTTTATCATTTATGCAGCTGTGAGTTATATCAAACAACTAAGATTTTTTTGGGGGGGTTAGCAAAAGCCCCCAGAATTCTGGCTGGGGCAATTTCAGCAGATTTCTGGGTGCAGCAGTTTAAAAAAACACACACACACACATAAAAATCCTATTCCTTGTGAACATGATCTTTCCTGAGCATGCCTATCTGTGAAATGGAGCTTGTCTGTTTTCTAGGGCACCGCCAGTGATGAAGTAGGTAGATTGGCAGCTAGAACAATATTGATGGAAAACCTGAAAGCAGTTTGACTGAATATGGGCTGGAGTCCATTTGAAAGCCTACCCCATGGTTGTGATGGCAGCAAAGAAATAATTCTTATCTGCCACCACTGTATCTACAGAATTGTTCAGCTAGCCAGACCCTAGTTGTTTTTCTTTGTGGGTTCAATAGAGGAAACATAATTGTGTAACAGAACATAGGATTTGCATATAGATGGTTTCATGGGAAATATTTTGGAGAATTCCTGATAGCCATACCAGATATTGCTAGGCTCGGTGTAGCAATGGTCTAACTCAGTGGTTCTCAAACTGGGTTCTCCAGATGTTCTTGGACTGCAACTCCCAGAAGCCTTCACCATTTCTTGTGATGGCCAGGATATCTGGGAATTGTAGTCCAAGAACATCTGGGGACCCGAGTTTGTGAACCACTACTTAATATAAGGCAGCTTCTTCTTTTCTCAAATATTTTAAATGGAGTAATGTTGAAGTGGAGAAGGTATTTGATGTCATCCTGTTGTATATCAAAATCATGTATGACAGTCTTTAGTTTAATCATTTTTATTCAATGAACAACATAGCTTGTTAACCTAAAACATTTCTGATCAAGAAGTATAGCATGGAGGGGATCCCCATAGTTGGGTACCTGCCCAGCATTGTGGTTGTTACCTGCACACGGGCACTTTCAATGTATGTGGACAGTGACTAGGAAAAGATAGAGCCCTCCATGGGCCTGCCATTCTCCAATTAGATCCTTCATGCACAGGCCCTGAGAGAAAGGATGGGCTAAAGGGAAGCAGCTAGGATTGTGGCAAAGAGGGGAGGTTCCCAATCGGAAATAGTTTCTATGGTGGATCACTCACTTTGCACACAGAAGATTCCATAGGAAAAACTGAACATTGCCCAGTGCTCTCCATCCCCCAACTTACAATAGCATCTGCATAAAGCTCAGTTTATTTCATTTTTATATATATAGAAAGGGTGAAATAGCAAGCAAAGTCAATACTTCAACCTCCTTTCCTGATGCAGAAACCACCCCCACACTACTCTCTCACCTCTACCACACCAGGAAGAGACATGAAAGCTGCAGTCACAGTGGAAGCCACGTCATATCACTTTTGAAATCTTTTTTTATGAGAGAACCCTACTAAGACCTCCTAAGTGGTTTCCTCTCACAGGATCCATGCCAGGTCCGCCCCCTCCCTCTCTCCTCCCCTCCTTGCCAGATGGATTGAGAGTCACAGACATAAAAGCCACTTCCTCAACACAGCTCAACTTTAACTTATGAGAGATGTGACTGTCATGGCTAGACTTACTGAAACACTACTTGGTGGAAGAGAAACAGAAGAAGCACTTCAGGCATAACAGCAGGAGGAGGAGGAGAAAGAGGAGGAGGACAAGGAGGAGGAAGAGAAGTTTTCACAACCAGATGTGATGTGTAGGGAAGATAAGATGAGATAAGGAAGAATTTGAAATGGCACTTTTGAATAGATGCCAACAAAAGAGTCTTTGTGGCACCTTAACACTAGCAAGATTTATTTGGCAGAAGCTTTTGGCATGCAACTGATGATGCAGGTTTTGCGAACGCCTGTGCAAAATAAAATTTAACGGTCTTTATGTAACCATAAGATTATTTTCTTGCTTCACTCCAGCAAACTGACTGACTGAAGAGTAGCAAGAAATAACATGTGCTGTCTCTCAGCCATTCAGCATCATTCAACTTGCATGTTCTCACTGTGTGCAGAAATCTCAAACAGTTATTTGCTGCCAAACAGTTATTTTGATAACTGATTTTTACTTTTGTTTGTTTCTAAAGGTTAGAAAAGCCAAATTTTACACAAATAAGCAAGGAAAATTAAGATTTTGTTCTACATATCCTTTTCTTTCTTGCTTTCTTTCATTCATTCATTCTTTCTATTTTAACTGCAAAAGATCATAATATTTCTTCAAGCTTTCTTTTATTCATTCATTCTTTCTATTTTAACTGCAAAAGATCATAATATTTCTTCAAGCCTTAATGGTCCCCCTGTGAGGACATCATGGCCCCCCCGGGATCCGCAGTCTACAGGTTAAGAACCTATAATTTAACTGACATTGACGTGTATTTGACCCCAATATTAGTCCAATCATTTAAACACTCTTTATAAGGGAGGATTTTTAAAAGTCTAACATATTTGCTCTTCCCCTTTTATTTTTAAAAACACACACAAGCAAACAGCTGTCAATATATGAACGAGAAAGAGTTTGTTGTTGTTGTTGTTGATGTGCTGTAATCAAGTTTCTTCCAACGATGGTGGCTCTATGAATGAACGATTTTCAAAATGTCCTGTCCTCAGCATCCCTGCCCAGCTGATGTAAACTCAAGCCTGTGAATTCCTTGATGGAATCAATCCATCTCATATTTGGTCTTCCTTTTTTCCTGCTGCCTTCAACATTTCCCAGCATTATTGACTTTTCCAGAGAATCCTGCCTTCTCATAATGTGCCCAAAGTAGGACAGCCTCAGTTTTCTCATTTTTGCCACCAGAGAGAGTTCAGGCTTGATTTGCTCTAGGACCCACTTGTTTGTCTTTTTAGCAGACCAGGGTATCCACAAAGATCTCCTTCAGCATCATATTTCAATTTTCCCCCCTGTCAGCTTTCTTCCCTGTCCAGCTTTCAGGAACACAATGGAAGCTCACTTTGATTCAATCCCAGTGATCACATGCACTGGAAATAAACCAAAATGGAGCATGCTCCTGATAGGGACCCAGAAAGGCGTGGGTAGGAACACTTTCAAAAGTAAGGAAAATAATTGGGGTGAGAGGCATTGACATTTATTTCCTTAACACTCTCCTGTAGATTCACCTCCCAATTTCAGCATCCTCTAAATTTTGGTGCCCTTGGCAAAGCCCCACTTGCTTTGCCTGTGGCACAAAGGTTCTTAAACTATCATACCAAGATGACCAGTAGGTGCCAAAAGTGAATATAACCATAGCAAAATCACAATCTCTTCCATTTTTATTGCATATTAAAGGCATAATATTCTCTCTGTGTGTGTGTGTGTGTCTCTCTCACACACACACTCACACAACCTTGAATGAAAAGGCACTGAGCTTTTCAGATTTAAATCTCCAAGGAAATGGATGACAACTGATAAAATACCAAAGTGATTTGGGTTCTTCCCCCATGACAGAAAAGATCCAGGAAGACAAGACATCATGTCATTTTAGACAGTGCTTGAATATAGAGCTGTATCTGGCTTATATTTTCCCCACAATTCAAAGCTTTGCTTCTAGGATCACATCTAACATGAAGGTAGTGTTACTAAGCTACTTATTCTAGGATTCTGCCCCTTAATCTAATCCTTTGCTGCTCTTCCTCTGATCCACTAACTGGGCCTTTTTCTTCCTTTTTTTGTTTCATTCTATCTGCCCCTGCAAGTAGTCTAACCTTTTACAGCGTAATTGAATCCTCCAACCAACCTTTATTCACTTACTTTTTCTTTTCATTTTCTCCTGCCCTCTCTGTCTCCTTTTCATCTTCCCCCTCCCCTCCAAGAGCCTGGAAAGGCTCTCCTATTTTCCCTCTTTGGTAAGCATAAATTGCATACAACTGAATATGGAACATCAGCAAGGAAATAATTGAAATATCTGGTTCCAAGAGTTGCTAAGAAGAACCAGAGTGCAATTATGAACAAAAAAACCGGGCATGCCTGTGCTTAGGGGAAAACTGGTCTAGGGAATAACGTGCATTACAGCTCTCTTCTGTCAACTTGGCAGTGCCTGCAATGCACAGCAGGATTTTGTGTTTTCTGCTTTTTTCGAAACATCTTCACATGACTGATGTTCAGTCATAACTTTGATGCTGTTCAAGAGAGTGAAGGTCATTAATGGAACCTGTAACACATGTTAACAGCAAGGGAGCTTGGGTGTTACTCTTCCGCTCTTTTCTTCACCCAATCACATCAGAGTTAAGGAAGGTCAGGAAGACAAAGACAGACAGACAGACACAAAGAGAAAGAGAGAGAGAGAGCATGAGAATCTGTTTAACCTTTTAGTAAAAAAACCCTGCTTATTTGTGACAATCTGTAAAACACTGAAGAAAACAATAACAATGGATCAGGAAGGACATTTGATAAAAAGGCAAAATTGTATTATCTGCTCTCTCATGTGGATTCTCTTCTTCCCAATAATTTCTCAGTCACAATGAGAGAACAGGCCCACATTTCTACCCCATTCACTGGCAGCTCCTGTCCTGCCAGACATCCAGAGGTGGACAAAAATTTTGACAGTAATTGCACCCATTTTCAAAAAGTTCCAGTACATCCAGAACTGAATCAAATGGCCAGTTTCTACTGCATGACACATATTAGTCTATCGCATATATAGGAAACAGATGCAGAGAGCACAATTCCACATATTCATTGGAAGATTTTGAGCTTACATACACATACACATTTGTTGTTGTTGTGTGCTGTCACGTCACCTCCAACTCATGACAACCCTATGGATGGGCAGTCTCCATAATGTCCTGTCCTCAACTGCCCTGCTCAACTCTTGAAATCTAAAGCCTTTAGTTTCCTTTAGGGATTCAGTCCATCTCTTATTTGGTCTTCCTCTTTTCCTGCTACCTTCAATATTTCCCATCATTATTGTCTTCTCCAGAGAATCCTGCGTTCTCATGATGTGCCCAAAGCAGCACAGCCTCAGCTTCAACATAGTTGCCTCCAGAGATAGTTCAGGCCTGATTTGATCAAGAAATCACATGTTTGTCTTTTTGGCAGTCCAGGGTATCCACTGAGCAATCCTCTAGCACCACATTTCAAACAATTTTTTCCTGTTACCTTTTTTTTATGTCCAGCTTTCACACTCATATATAGTGAATGGAAATACAAAAATGTGGATGATCTTGGACTTTGTCTACATTCTTACACTAATAAACTCTATATGTACAATTAGAAATCATTGCAGGGTTCACAGTTTGAAAAAAATTACAATTTGGACTGCATAGCCTGACTGGAAATTGAGAATTGTCAGTTGAGAGTTGTCTCAAAAAGGTTTAAAAAGTATCTTCAAACTGTCCCAAATCACAAACAAAATGATTATGACAGAAGCCTGTGTAGCAAGCATGATTACACTCCTTACTCCTGCATTCATCCCCTATATATACTAGCTCATGTGAATAGAAGTGTGTGTGTGTGTGTGTGTGTGTGTGTGTGTTGGCCTTCAGCACACATTATACCCACATGTAGATGCCTGATGAACCCAGAGATGGGATGGGCACATCTGGTGAAAGAGAAAGCAAAACACACCCATTGTCTAAACTGTTCTTGCTTCTGGTTTCTCATATATCCCCGGAGGCCATTTACCCAGCATTTCTAGTAAATGGGTTTTATATATATACCTGAAGGACCGCCTCCTTCCATATGAACCTACCCGGCAGTTAAGATCTAGCCAGGGGGCCCTTTTGAAAGAGCCGTCCCTCAAGGAGGTAAGAGGGATGGCTTGTAGAGAAAGGGCCTTTTCGGCAGCTGCCCCCAGACTATGGAATGCCCTCCCGACTGAGATTCGTCTGGCGCCGACGCTGATGACATTTCGGCGCCAGGTCAAAACCTTCCTGTTCCAGAAGGCTTTTAATTGAAATGATATCAGCTGTGGGTCCGATGGCAATTTTTAGAGTATATATTTTAATTGCATTTTAATTGTTTTGTCTTTTTATTGTATTTTAAATGTTGTAAGCCGCCCAGAGACCTCTGGGTAGTGTGGGCGGCATATATGTTAAATAAATAAATAAATAAATAAATAAATAAATAGTCACAGGCCCCTCTCTCATTAATATGTCACTGACACTGCTGTGGGAAACAATATTGTTCTGAGGTGTTGTCAGCAGGCATGACCCAACTGCTACTTCACATTTTCATTGAATATATTAGAGAGGTAGGTATTCATTTGTATACCCTGTTAGCTGGATCTGTACTCGTTTTTGTTTTTATCATAGGGCAGCACATATTCTGACTACTCACTGGCCCTAATCAAAACACTGTATTTTAAAATTACGTACGGAAAACCAGGAACACACCTCTGGCCCTGAACTTTCCACTCCCAACTTTCCTGTGTCTCCAAGGAAGGCAGGTAAAAGAGCCATATTTGGCTGAATTCAATCATACTACGTCACACATTTGGAAGTCTGGCAAGGCAGGGCTTCTGAGGCCCCATTATCTTAGGGAACTATGCAACCCTATTGTGCAGAGATTCAGGCTAGAAGCATGGGGTGGGGATTGGGAGCAGTGTGGGGCCAGGGCCTAGGCACAAATCCCCAGCATGCATAGGGTAATTAATAGTGCTATATAGCCTTTCACCATACTACTCTCCTTTTAGATTGGAAGACCAGCAGGAAAAAATGTCTGTCACTTTAGTAGCTCCACAGAAAAAAAAGAGGATTTTGTCCAGAGCAGCTTTCCATGTAGGGATGAGAAAAGCAACATCTACCAAAAAAAAACTTTTTTGTACAGTTAGAAATATAGAAACCTCATATTTTGCATTTGATCATCTGACTGTTACAACAATTAAGGACAAGAAGCTATTTTGAAGACAATTATCAGGAAGCTGCTCATTTTAATAAGCTTTAGAGCCTAATTTCAAAATCATCATTAAAACAAACCCTGGTTAGATTCAACCATGAAGGATCTTGGTAGGAATATAACTCTTAATCATGGTTTTAGTTGGGTTGGGGTTAGGGCAGAATGCAAGAAAGGAAAAAGTGCAACCAGCCAGCCTGTTCATAAGCCCTCAACTATGATTAGGGATCAGGAGCTTTACACCTCACTTGCTCTTCAAATAAGTGAACAGGTAGAACATAACACTTCACAAACTGTTTTACATGTAAGAAACAGCTGGTTCCACATACATACAAGGGATCCTAAGTACATTTCCACAACTCTATGTTGGCTAGTATTTTATTTGTGCTCACCTAATGTAAAGTAAATGTGCTGGGCACTACGTCCGGCACCAAGGAGTATGGCATTGCGCAATGCAGTATGGCATTGTGCAATGGATGCACATCCCCAGCATGACTGATTGCACAATGCACCAGGGGAAGTGCTTCAAGGATAGCACAACGACTGCATGCACAACCTTGAGATGCATGCATGTAGTTGTACAACAGGATTTGGGTGAGTGAGTTTTATGTTTCACCTACAAGTGTTCTTAAAGATCAAAGAAGCTTACAAAAGTAGTTTTTATTCGGCATAACTGAATTGCAGCAATTTGTTTCCAGCAGTCAAAGAAAAGAGATCTATTTAAATAATTCCTCTCCTTCTCTGCTACTTTGCAGCCATTTTGTGTATTGTACATAACTGCAGTAAGTAATTCTATAAGTGTATCATTAATTCTATTATAGTATTCAGTCCATCATTAAATTTGTGTGGTGTCCCACAATAATTCTTCACAAAAAACATATGATATTAAAGGCGGGGAGGGGGGTTAAGCTTTTAAAAAGATAGCCAGAATTTTTCTTTATTCCTTTAGAAAAGGCTTTGTTTAACAGTTTGATTTATTTCATTTCTTAACCTTTCCACCAGCATTTCAGTGAGCACACTGGGAGAAGGCAGCAGTTGAAGCCACCATTGCCTACACATGCAAACCCTGTAACAGCAGGATGCTGTAAAGTGTTTTCTTTACAAAGTTGCAACATTCAACTATGTGAAGACAGCCTCCATGCACGCAGTTTAAATATGGGGATCTCTTCATGAAAATACGTTAGTCAGGGCTATAAAGTATGTAGCCCTTTTGATGGTGTTAGACTTGAGCTCGCATCAAACCTCACTGTCGGCTATGTTGCCTAAGGATGGTGGGACCTGCAATCTTGCAACATCTGTAGAGCCACATATATTCCACTATGGTGTAGATGCTCAGATGGAGTCTACCACAGTAATACAACCTCCATCACCAGGTGTGAGCAGAATATCCAAAAATGTTCACACCATACCAGGTACACTGTTTCCCCGAAAATAAGACCTAACCTGAAAATAAGCCCTAGTAGGATTTTTCAGGATGCTCGTAATATAAGTCCTACTCCAAAAATAAGCCCTAGTTAAGTGAAACCCCGCCCTCCACCCTTGTGCAGCAACCAGAAGATGACATGACTGTATTTGAATAAATATAGATCATTGTACATGACAAAAATAAAACATCCCCTGAAAATAAGCTCTAATGCGTTTTTTGGAGCAAAAATTAATATAAGACCCTGTCTTATTTTCAGGGAAACAGGGTATTTTATTTATTAGAGTATTTCTAACTTGGCTAACTGTGGCTAGTTGATGAGGTGCTAGAACTACACAACCTGCTGCTTGAACAGGCAGCTGACCAGGATATGCCCTATGCAGCACAGTGCACAAGCAAGGTATACAAATCTTACATAAAGACTGATAAGTTGATGAGTGACGAAAACTTCTGTCTGAATTCCATCTTTTTCATTTTGACTATCTATGTGAATGCAAATATAACTCTGTATACGTAGCATTTCCTTCACACTAAACAAAGTATTGAGATTGTTGAAATAATTTAATTCTTGCCTCTATGAGATGTGCCACAGAGCACATTAATGCCACAATGATCACCTAACTGATGGTCATTTATCAAAATTGACAGGTAAATGTGAATATTGAGAGATGACAATAGCATTCTCAATCAGACATAGGTAACAGCATTAAATATATAGCACATGGCTGTTTGGAATACTCCATGTAGTTAATTAGTGAGAAATTAGCCAAAAGAAGACATATACAGAAGCATATGCCCCTTCTGCTAAGGATTAGAACAAAAGCTATTATAAAGCTTGATCATAACCAGAAAATAGAACCAAAGACACTGGTATTTGTTCTGTTGGTATTTAGCTTTTTTCTAGACTGTGACAGTAGAACTCCATGTATGCACAGACAGAGATACTTCCCAATGGATTTAATGGGACCTGCTCCTGATTAAGGGTGCAGTTACACTGGCAAACTGATTCAGAGCAATTATTACTGAAGCTCAATTCACAGTCTCTTTTATAGTTGCATTCAGGTTACATGATCACAGGAAGACCCCAGCCAGTGTCCACATTGGCCACAATCCAATGCAATTTCATACATGCCCACAGCCCATGGTCCAACTTTTTCTGACACTGAATACCTGACAATCCCCCCTCTCTTTTCTTATCTTTTTTTCCTGTGCATATTTGATCTAGTGCTACACTCAGTAGTTTGTGTTTTGTTTTGTTTTTAATAATGCCTCCTGGGTTGAATGGTGATAAATACATTTTACAAATAACATAGTGATAAATAGCCTTCTAAAATAGGAAAACATTGTAATAAAGTTACAAGACAGTGTCTGAGCATATAAGCCTAAAGTTACCCATGGTGTGTGTGAAAAATGATTTAAAGAAAGTTCTCCTTTGTTTATAATATTGGAACTCAGTATAATACAGAAAAGTTGATCAACAACAGATTCAGAAAAAATTAAAGAAAGAACTTCTTCACATAATACAATTTATGAAACTCATGGTCACAAGTTATAGTTGGCTACTAGTTTACATAACGATCTATGGAAAATAATCTACTGGTACAGTGCATTAAATATAGAGGGGTTGAAAAGGGACTATCACCTTATATTTTGTGATGGCCCACTTGGTGTTTTTTTCTTTTCTTTTCCTAGAAAACTTAAACACTATATAATGAAAATATGTTAGCAAAGGCTGGGAAGTATGTAGCCCTTTTGATAGACTTTTTGATGGGTCAGAGTATTGGGCTTGAACATTTCATTAAGGTATCCTCCATCCCCAGTCCCCCAAATCTGAACACTATCAAGGTACACTAGTTATGAAACCTGTACATTTACTCTGAACAGACAATGGGAAAGTCTTCAAAATCTGCTTAAATGATTTGCAGAACATCTTGTTGCACAGTGCAGGAGGCAAGATGTTGGACAGGATAGCTACAGGTTTGATCAAGAGCTTGGAAAGGTAGCTTGTTGGACTACAATGGCTGGAATACCTTGGCCAGCATGGCCATGGCTACGGGAACCAGAATGGGGAAAGGATGTCATGGATACTGAATCAAAAAGGAAACCCACTGACATTAGTGGTACACACACTTACAGCCTTCACGATTTGGAGATCTTACTGGGGATGTTTATAGCCACCTGAGAAGCTGAATCAAAAAAGTTAACAAAAAGGATATGAAATCTGGGTAAGAGGAAGGGGCAATTGGAAGAATAAGAGCTCTCAGCAAAAATATAATCTCAAGTAAATACCGAATGGCTGAAACAATCCCAGAATTCATCTTGAATAACTCATGTCCCACCAAATGATCATAATAACAAAACAAGCTGCAGGAGATAGACTAGATAGATCATATTTTTGCAGCTTTTGAGATGCAGAACAGCACATCAGCTCAAGAAATTGTAAACTGCCAAGGCTTATGCAACACTTTGGAGAAATAAATTGTACATAAAAAGTATACACATTTTATGAACATTTTATGTTGAAAATACTTTGTATTTGAAGAGTGTACAGCTAAAAGACACACAAACATACATGCATTTACATTAGTTATAACGTTTCCCCATAGAATGAGAAAAAGATATACTGGTAAAATGTGAAAATAAATATATACATTAGCAAAAGAAAAGAAAAGAATAAAAATGTGAACAAATGTCATTTCCAAAACTTCCACAAAAGGTCTTGCAACCCAATATGTAATAAGGACGGAGGGGTCGGGGGGGGGGGGGAAGACTAGAGGTGGCATTCAAAAAACTGCAGTGACATCAAGACTGAGAAATGTTTACATCCTTAATTGTAATGCAGCTGTTCTTAAGAAACCCTTTGTTCCACAAGAAAATCCAGCCTGCTAAGCAGAATTCCCAGTGTTTCCAGTCGCCACGTCTTATTCTCACACTTTTCAGGAGATTTCCAGGTTGTCAGAATGAAGCTGTCACTTCTACCAGCAGGTGCTGTCAGTCCCAGCTTCACTCTACAGACATTATTACATGAGATTAAGACAAGAAGGTCCCCAATGTGACAAAAATGACATGAAATAATGCACAGGTTAACCCTGGTTTAACCAGATAAATGTGGGTGGCTTAAACTGAAATGACAATGCAGTTTGTCATCCAGTTACTGTTATAAAGACACTAACACTTTCCGCTGAGTTGTGAGGAAAGTAGCCAGAGATATGGGTATAAGAAATCTTAGTAAACAAAGAACTGAGTGAAAAACAATTAATCATCTCATTCTCTGTTAAATTCCTTTACCCTTGCAAGACATATATGGTGCAGGTGACCATCATCATTTTTTCCACACTTATTGTCAGATTACGCATTACAACCTAGGAAACTAGATAAATACATAAATATAATGTGTACTCATAAACAGCTGAAGCATCAAAAGTAATATATAGTATGTGATATTTTGAATAAAGATATTAGAGTAAGGCTGCAGCCACATACTTAATGACATGGGAGCAAGCCCCATGTAATACTAATCCCCATGTATTACTAATGTAATACTTAATTACATGGGAGCAAGCCCCTGGGTAAATCCTATCCAGTACTGTTGGAGCACAATGTTCCGTTTGTTGCACAAGCCAAGAATTATCCAGTTGGAATGAATGACATTATGCTTTTCCAAAAAGGCTTACAAAGGGCTAGAAACTGAGGCATTGCATGAATGGACGGGACAAAGATTCTGCCTCTTGTTTATTTAAAATATGTTTACACTGCCTTTCTCTTTAAAGAGGACCCAAGGCATCTTACATCATTAAAAGACAATATTTAAACCTAAAAATAGTAAGCATACAAATCTGAAAAAGGATAAACAAATACCACTCTAAAATATGGCAAACAAAAGCAACACAAAAACACATTCAAAGCAGTAAGGCACAACTATCCATTTAAGAACCCCTCAGGCAGACAGTCACTAAGGAAAGCTTGCTTGAAGCGAAAGGTCTTTGCCTGCTTGTGGAAGGACAGCAAAGATGGGGCCAGCCTGACCTCCCATGGGAGGGAGTTCCAGAGTCTGGGAGCAGCAACAGGGTCCTCTACTGTGTTCCCACCTGTGAAGATGGTGGTACCAAGAGAAAAGCCTCTCCTGATTATCTTAACACCTGGGTAGGCTCATAAAGAGAGACATGATCCTTGAGACAGCTTGGAGCCAAGCTGTTTAGGGCTTTATAGGTTAAAACCAGCACTTCAAATTGTGCCAGGAAATAGATCAGCAATCAGTGGAGCTGTTGTAACAGAGGAGTTATGTGTTCCCTGTAACCAGCTCCAGATAACAATCTGGCTGCAGTATTTTGGACCTGCTGAAGTTCCCAAATACTTTCCAGAGGCAACCCCACATAGACCGCGTTACAATAATTTGCATAGAGCACATTACAGGATGTAATTGAGGCATGTGTCATCATGCCCAGATCAGACCTCTCCAGGAATGGGGTGCAGCTGGCATACTAGTTTTAATTCTGCAAATGTGCTCTTGACCACTGTGGAAACTTGGGTATCCAGGCTCAAGATGAATCCAGAAGCACCCCAAAACTGCACACTTGTGTTTTCAGAGGGAGTATGACCCCATCCAGCACAAGCTACATTCCTATTCCTTGCTCTGCCTTTCAACTGACCAGGAGCACCTCTGTCTTTTTTGGATTAAGCTTCAGTTTATTCACCCTCATCCAGTTCATTACTGACACCAGATATTGAGCCAAAACACCTTCCACAGATTTAGATAGAAAGGAGACAGAGTTGGTGTCATCCACATACTGGTGATACCAAACCCCAAAATGTCAGACAACCTCTCCCAACGGTTTCGTGTAGATGTTAAATAGCATAGTAGACAGAACAGAACCCTGAGGAACTCCACAGGCCAATGGCCAGAGTGTCAAACAGGAGTCTCCCAGCAAGAAAAAATAAAGAGGAGGGTGAGGAAGTGGACTTAAGCTCACATTAAAATACACAAGATAGTCTTTAAGGTGCCACACAACATTTTTGTCTTCTTTGTTTTTCTTTTGTTTGGGCCTAATAATAATGTGATAGAAATGCTAAAGGTGCCAGATTGACAACTATCTTAATGATGGTTGTGAGGAGTCTTTCAGTGGTCAGCAATGGGGGACTAGTACATCCCAAGTATACATAAACAGAGCAGCATAGGTGTGGTGGAAAAATGTATTTGTTTAAACTGTTCTCTTTGTATAAGAAAGGAGTTTATTCTACAGAAATATACAGTATGTGGCAGACTGAGATCAAAAGAACTCGAAGCAACAGGAATACAAAAATTACAAGTAGAGAAAATTATCAGAACAGTTGTCACAAAACCTGCAGAAGTTGGACGGTAATGTAAGCTAGCTTCATACTAACAATATACGCCAGTGTATCTGACTTCCATTGTCATCGAAGCAACCAACATGAATTTGACCCAACTTCGGGAGGCAGTGGAAGACAGGAGGGCCTGGCATGCTCTGGTCCATGGGGTCACGAAGAGTCGGACACGACTAAACGACTAAACAACAAAAATCTGACTTCCATAGTTCCCATCACACATGGGGTAAACCAGGCACAACGCATCTTTTAATTTGGGTTTTTCTGCCACAGCTAAACTGTGGGACTCCTATGTATCTCAGGCTGGGGCTGTTTGCTGGGTGTAGCATACAGCAATCAAGCACATCTGCTTCTCCTTGTGCTGGGGGAAGGTGTTTCCTGGTTTTTTTACATTTCTGCCCTGAAATTGGTGTTCCTTCTTTTCTTGCACTTGGATCATTATGCCCCCATCCCAGAGTCTTCTTCCTCTTCTGCTTTTTGTACAACCCTGTGGCTTTTTCACCACTCCTATGTTTCTCCCTCACCCATTGCCCACCACTGTTTGTCACAATCTGACTGTGAAGATCAGTAAAAGGGATGTGCATTCTTTCTTATTTGTTCATTGCCATCATAGCAAAATGTTTTTTTAAATTTTTTCTCTCTTTTTTTTCCCTGGAGAGTTATGGCAGAGGCACAAATTGAAGCATATGTATCAGAGTGGGCTCCTGGCATTGTGTGCACCAAAACCTAGAGCAGGTGATGGCACTTGTTGTAACACAGGTCAATGATGGACACATAAGCAATGCCCACACAACTTCTAATGCTTGCACAGGCTCATGTGAATCAAAACCCCTCATCAACAGAATGGGAAACTGAATGGTAACAAGACACTGAATACTGACAGGTGTCACTAGGATAGCTGGAATCTAAGACAAATTTTCTGGAGATGTAAATCCAGCCACAGACAACCTAACACACCTGAGCTGATGAATATAGGTTATAAGACAAAAAGCCTTGTATTGTTCAACATATTTATAAATGTTCTGGAGAAAGGAATAGAAATATGGCTCATCAGATATGTGTATAGCACCAAACTAGGAGGAGCAGCTCAAACTTCAAAAGAGAGATGCTCCAGTCAAGAAAAGCAAAACAAATTTTCCTCATTGCCCCTTCCTGTCTCCTCCTGCTTCCGGGAGGAAGTTTTCCTTTTCTTTTCTTTTTTAAAGTGACACAGCACATATACGTTGGTTGCCCTAACACACTTCCCTCCATGGAACCAAGGAAGTGTTTAATTTGCCAATATCCTTAAGTGACTCTCTTTTTAAGCCAGTTCATGATACTGACAAGCGACAAGAAAGCTTGGTTTAGGTTCATTTCCAGCTGTCGCATGTGCTGGAAATAAACCAAAACAGAATGATTGTACTGCATCAAAAAAGTAGAACCCCTGACAAGGGTCAGAAAGGCACAGATACAACTGCTCTGGGGGCAGACTGTTCATTTCAGCAAAGACATCATCTGAACACTACCTTTAGGATTGAACCAGCCTGTTCCGGCAGTAGACTAAACACCTGTGTGGTCAGCCACATAGTTCAACAACATTTGGAAGATCATAGGTTCCCCACTCAATATACATATTTAGCTTCAGTCTGGACAGGCCTGTTTTGATGGGCTGGGGAAAATTAAGGATGCTAGTTCACCGGTTCTCTCCTACATAACCATTATCTTCTCCCTCCCATCACTCTTGTTTTATCTACCCTTTTTGGCGCAAAGCATATGTATCTCACAACAGAAGAGTCCACTTACAGCACACCTTTTCTAGCCACCATTTGACTGTTCGAAAAGCCATTTATACCTACTTCCATTTCTCCACCCTTCTCTATCCCACAAGACTCAATGACTTCCACCTGCTTGAAACCAAACTGAAAACAGTTCACCCACAGATTTCCTGAATCCTTACTGGCTTTTACTCAGCTGAAGCAGGGAAGGCCCAAGATATTTTGCTGCCTGAAGTGAACAAGATGATCCCCTTCCACATCCCAGATTAAAAAAACTAGGTAGAGTGGGACTGAAATTTACTTCCGCACTTCCAAATTTATAATACTTTAGACAGCAGGCTAGTCTAGGAGGCCTGGCAGAGCTTTAGCATGCAGAGCTCTGCTTTCTAACAGCTAAGTGGTAACCAGAAAGTTGGCAGTGCTGCCCCCTAATATCTGCTGTCTCAGACAATCTGCTCATTCTGCAAAATGTTATTGCTGGTCCTGAGTTGATAATTCCCTCTTCCTTATCATATCATTCTATAGTCTGTTTCCCCAGCATCTTTTAAAATAATTGATGCCAAATGGATTTAATAGCTCTAAATCCAATTGCTAGTTCCACCAAGAGTAAGAGGGACAGCAGCAGTTGCTAAAGAGTGAGTCAACAGTTATGTAAATTCCACTGGCTCAATGGATCTGTTCTAACTGGAGCTAATAGCAGGATTAAGACCACAATAACTAAGTAATGTAACCACTGGCTATTGTTTGATAATAGTGATTAAAACTGAAATAGAACTATTACACATATTGTCTTTAATCTAAAATGCTACATACAGACAATAAGAAGACCAGAACTAAAATAATGCACTAAACACCTTCACAGGAGCACCTACTAAATTATGGAGAGCTGTCTTGCCTCATTTCACTCTTCTATAGCAGATGCATTTACTGAAGTGGGCCCTAGCAACAAATACTAACCTTGTAGTTATTCTGTAGCCCAGAAAACAAAACATTAAAAAAAACCCACACAGATGAAATATTTTAGGTTTTTTGGCTTCATCAACTAAATGGTGGACCCACATCAATCCAGCTGAAGAATAAGTACCACAGCCAGCTTAAGGAACTACGCAAATTTTACAGCTATGAAGTATATGTGATATTAACTCAAATTTTGTACCATTATTAATCAGAGATTTTAGACAGGGTTAATTACATACTCATATCATACAATCAGTTTTGCCATCTGATGTCTACTTAGTATGACTATGCTGTTGAGCTATTTATTGCTATGTTCTTAGGAGGACTTTCATTTTTCTCCTACTTTTCTGGATATATCAAGAACAGAACCAACTTGTACCATGTCAGATTTATAGTTTGCCTAGTTCCATGCTCTAAATTTATCTCTTCGTCACAAGGCTTAACACTATTAAGATGTGAACTGTTTATTTCAAAAGATAGTCAGTAAGAACTGTATCCAAGTATTCATTAGTAAAACATTTCTAGAAATGCAGGAGTTAATAGCTTGCTAAAACCCAGTAATATTGTAAATGAATATCAAATAAAACCTCATACACAAAAATGGATCTTATTATGCATAGAATTAGACTCAAAAATTTACTCAAACTTTATTCTCCATGGGAATTAAGTAATGACTAACTTAATCCATTGATTTCAGTTGGACCCAACTTTCCTGGAAGTCAATCTTATTAAGCTAAATAGGTCATATGTCTCAACAGCTTTTCATGGTCTTTCATTATTGGTTTACATCCATTATTGGTTTACATCCATTATTGGTTTACATCCAGACATTGCAGGTCTGTCCAATGCTGAAAGTGAGCAATTATCTGAGAAATATTTAATCTGAATTCAGAGTGCCTGTGAGGTGGGGAACATAATAAAGCATTCCAGATTTAGTGCCTGGAAAACAACCACAACACTTCCACAGTGGAGAACAATTCTACTTGCAATTAACTGTTATTGTGTATTTTGCCGATGCCAAAGTTTCCATAATAGCCTGGTGACACTTACAGTAGTGGATTATATGGGTTTGCAGGGGAACTCCCTAGGCCACTGTCCTGTTTTGATGTACTGCCCATGGAACACAAGTTGAAGAAGTGGCCACAGCATCTCTCCATCACATGAACAGGCACCTCTCCAATTAGCCATGCCCGCTTCTTCAACCCATCCGGGTTAAATCCAAACAGGATTTTGCTGGTAGACTGATCTGTCTTATTTATTTATTTATTCCATTTGTATCCTGCTCCCATTAGTGTCACAGCACTACTCTTCTGCACTATTTTCATCACAACTGAGAACCCATAAATCAATAGTGCTGCAAAGTTAACTAATTAGGAAGAGAGAAGGCACTTAATAGTGCAATGCTGGTTACAGTCATCTTAACAAGAAAGGTTATCACTTGCTTCACAATGAGTAATACCGGAATTTATCTGTGATGTAAGCCCTGCTTCAACACAACAAAATAGGAGAAGAACAATTTAGAAACTCCAACTCTTACATTTCAAGTAATTCATCTGGAATAATTGCCAACACCTGATTCCACATAGCTAAAGTTACTAAAGCAGTTTAAAATCACAACATCATCTAAAGCGGTTACGTTTCAAGCTGTGAAACATAACCACAAATATTTTCCCTATTCTTTAGCTGTCTTGAATTTAAAGAATATGCTAAATACTGGTTCATCTACATCAACATTGCAACCTATACTTATTAAAAAACAATCCACACTACGTTTAGTAGGGCTCAAACCTAGCTAAGTATGTTTAGGATCATAGCCAAACTTTAACATGTCTAGCATAGCTACAGACTCTGAGCTTGGGGAAGTTACATTATTGGGGGAAAAAACCCAGAATTCCTCTGCCAGCGTGACCAGGATGGGAAATTTTTTATTTCCAAAAAAATCACCATGGCCTTATGTGGGGTAACTTACAGAACAGGATTTCACTCTTTGTCTCATAATACAGAATTAGAATTCATAACCCTTATTCCACAATGAGATCATTGAGTGATAATACATTTTAAATTAAAACCATCGTTATATACCATTTTAAATAAAAACAAAAAAAAAAGATTTAAAATTTTAAAAAGCAATTTAATATTTTTTAAATATGATTTTTATTTTTATTTTTTTTTAAAGCTTTATCTTTATCCACCCTGCTTCTTCACATCTTTGGGCTACTATGTGGTCAAGCCTGATACACTATCTCTACACCTCAACACTGTTACAACCTGCTCTGTTACTTTTTATTTTAGGAGGCTACTGATAATCAAAACAGATTTTTCTTTTTTAAATTTTTAAATTTTTGTTTTGTTCCCTTGTTACAAAAAACATATTTTTCAGAAATGCCCCAAAGCATGTATCACAGTTTTTAAAAGGACTATTTTTATCTCGGGATACTCAGTGTGGTGTAGTTGATAGGGTGACATACTAGGACTCTGGAGGCCTGGGTTCCATCCCTGCTTGATCATAAAATCTCACGGGAGGAGAAGAACTAATAAAATTATTCCATAAATATCTCACCTACCTTGTTACCTGTTTCAAGACTTCCTTCTTAACCAGATGGTCCCGATTAGGGATCACATGTGGATTAAGATAAAATCACGATTCCACAGAAGTAATCACATTTTTTTTCCTAATTATGTCATTTGTTTGAGCTCACCTTGGCCAAAATCTAAGAGTGGTTTTCAGAAAGTTCAGCGTTTTCACAAGAATCCAGTCTTCATTTATTCCCACTGCTCATTAATCAAGGGCAAAAAAACCTATTTACTTCTGTAAGATCTAATAACTTTTCAGGGAACAGGAATGAGATCAGATCTCCTCAAAGCTAGAAGGAGCTCCACTTAAAAAAAAATGAGTCTGAAGCATTCATACTATTGTTTCTTAGTAGAAAATACATATCGCAAAACTACAACTTCCAGGACACCTTTACAAAATATTTTAAAATGCTTGGGATTGTGTGATGCATTTCCTTCAGTGTAATCTCTTTTTTTAAAGTCCAAAACTGATTTTTTTTTTCAGGCAGTTTTTCTAGCACAGTGGCATGAAAACAGGTGGCAGAGACGGTTATGCATACAAATGTAGTAACTGTGCTTCAAAGGAGACAGTGGGGAAAACAAGTTCTAATGGTTAAGGTAGCAACAGTTGTGAACCTAGTGTTGTTCACTAGCTTTAGATTTCCTGGCATGAACTCCAGATAGCATCAGATAAAACAGGAATTGTATAGGAATCAGATAGATAAGGCTGCCTCAAGAGATTGTGCTGCCAGAAACAGAATAGTAAATTCCTGCCCTCCATAGAAAAGTATAAGGTATCAAAGGCAAAGCAAGCTGTTTTGGTAACTAAGGAAGACAATCTCAGAAATACTTCACTCCCGATGTGACAATAATGACTTAAACATCCAACAGGTTTGCTGGCTTTTCTTGACACCCGTATCAGCCACCTGAGATAGGTGCCTTACTGTGCCTAGTGGCAGGGCTGGCCAGTTTTAGTAAAATTACATTATCACATAGACAATACCAAATATGCTGAGGCCATCTAAACGTGTCTTAAGGAAGTCTAAAAATGAAAGCAAACACAAACCTCTCAGTCTGATTTTAAAAAATGCTAAATTATTAGTTAGATTTACTAAAAATATGTGATATCTCTATATCATTCACACAATGACACGTTGTCAGTCAACACATCAGCACTGATTTTGTGCTGAAAACTTTCGCTGGAAAGGAAAAATTACAATTTTTTCCCTTGCAGGAATGGTTATTTCACTCTGTCATTGGAGACCACCAAGTTTGTAAATTTGTACTTTGATTGGTGAAACGTCAATGTCGAAAAATTTAATCAATTTAAAATGTGAGTCTCTCCTCTTTAACCACTCCTCTCCAACCATTAAGACATTTAATGGTTAAAGACACTTTAATGGTTAAAGACATTAAAGACACTGAAATATGTATCTTTTTAAAATAAAAAAGTCTCTGCTTCAGTTCCTGAGGATCCAGTGTTGATACTAATTAACTGCTTGGATGGCCAATGGATATCTAATTATCGATCTGCTAGTGGAGATCAAATCTGTAGTAGCTACATCTATGATGCACTAAAAAGACTTAGAAAGATCCAATCATTAACAACAACTGTGGATTTACAGTCAACCCTCGACTTACAAACTTAATCCGTTCCGGAAGGAAGTTTGTAAGTCGAAAAGTTCGTAAGTCGAATCAGCATTTCCCATAGGAATGCATTGAAAACCAATTAATCCATTCCGGCTGTTTTTGGTTCTTAGGTCGAGGGGCGGTTTGTAACTCGAATCATTAGTTCCCATAGGAACTAATGCAAAGCCAGTTAATCCGTTCCTACCACTAGGGGCAGAATTTTTTTCCTTTTTTTTCCTTTTAACCTAAGATGACTTAGGCTTTTTTTTTCAGTTCGTAACTCGAATCTAAGTTCGCAAGTTGAGTCAATAGTTTTCTATCAGAGCGGTTCATAAGTCGAAATGTTCATAACTAGAGCCGTTCTTAAGTCGAGGGTTGACTGTATTTTTTTATCAGATAAATTGACTAACCAGAGACCTGTCATAAGAAAATGAGACATATTTGTGCAGATTAGCTCCTGTTGCCTTCTTGGTGTATATAATATTGATCCCTAAATTGTTTTGTTGACAAAACAGAACATGTTTGTTAATGGACCTGTTCTTCACCATTGCTTCTATTGCTGTATTTCCTTCTCTTTGACATGAACTTGGACTAAGTGGATTCTGCAATGTGAATGTTGAAGGTTCAGGAGAGCACACTGTCTTTTATTATTTTTATGTATGTATTTGTATCTCACCTGTCAATGCACTACATTGTACTTTCTATGTGTAAACAAAACTATAAAAAATTTAAGAAAAGAACATATTCCTTTCTTATTTATCTCCAGTGCACATACATACAATGAGTGTTATTGTTCCACATGCAGATCATAGGACCCATATCCAGGGGTATCCTGATAGGGCTCAAAGTCGTGCTCTCTTTTCCCATCTTTCAGCACATGCATATGGGTTTGTGTAAACAGTATATGAACCTTTTCTTAAGAATGAGAGGTACGGATGCACTCCTGTATTCAGTCAAATTGCCTGAGAACACAGCTTCATTAAAACTGACAAAGGGGATGATCTGAATATGGATATAGAAGATGTGTGCACCAACCTCCCATTTTCCCAGACCCATCTCTTGCATCCTCCCTCTCTTCAAGCACTTCAAGTAAATGTAGAAACAAGGCTCTGCTGGGCCCTGCATCAAGTCATATGGTGGATACTGAAACACGTATATAGAAAGGGTTACACCCCTATAGTGTAAAAGTAATTGCACAGTTGTAAGATCATATTACCAATGTACACACACACATTAAAATAGATTAAGATCTTAATTACTAATATTGAATATTTGGAACCTTCTGATTAGGGTCCATGTTCCTCCTTTGCTGACCATTCCATAAAAATCTGTATCGCTCTCTTGTAGATGCTTCAGAACTTTCCATGCCGAATATTGAATCACATTCTTCTGCACAGTTTCATAAATCACATAATCTAACTTTCAAGCCAAGATGAATAGTTTTAGTATCATATTTGAAACTGATACGACAGAAAACAGGCATCTAAGTACATTTGGAAAATGTGAATAAGTAAATGTGTTATATAGCTGGTAGCATATCCAGATTTGCAGAGGTCTCCTAGCAGCATACAGTTATTGAAATGATATCTGAAATTATGTTGCTAAGTATAGTAAGTTGTAGGTAGAGTAAACCAATTGAATCAATGGAGATATGGTGAGTCCACTCCTAAGTTCCACTGATTCAATGGGCCTACTCTAGTTGTGACTTACTATGCTAAGCAACATGATTCCAGTCAGCAATTCATAAGGAAATAAGAAATAGCATTAAAGAGTCATCAAAGAAAAAAAAACTGTATTGATTATGAAAGCATGGCAATCAATAAAAATGACCCCTTTGGAAGGTTTTAAAAACATAACAAATAAAAAAATCTCATTTGTATATTGAGAACGAAATAATAAAAGTAATCCTGAATTAAACGGCAACAATTTTAAAACAACATTTTTGAGACCCTGAGATGGTTACACCAAGAACATCCCCTCCGGGGATAATAAACCTGTATTTTCTGACTGATTATGAAAAAGAAATAGGCAATCCATCTGTGATCATCTATGTGGCTCATTATTTTAAAAACTGGCAGCAGAATCCTATGTTTTGTTTTCATAAATGCAGAAATGGGAACAGTTCAGGAAAAAGAAAGCATGGGTTTGGACAGTAAATTTCCTATTTCTTTAGAGGTTACGTTCCACTGTGTCCCAGGGTGGGAGGAGGCATGTACTCTAAAAAGGAATACGTGTAGCATAAATTTAGTAGTTCCGTGTTCCTACCCTACTCTGAAATGAAACAAACAAGATACTCTGTTTCTTCTTCCCTTTTACCTTCTGAGTGCTACATTAAGATGCTATTCATTCAACAAAATGTCTACCACAGTCTTCTTTTTGAGAGGTGATGAATCTATCCATCTTGGTAGAAAGATGCTCAGAATATGCCACTTCCATAATCAAATTTGGAAAGTGAAAGCTACAATTCCCAACATGAGGACAGTCTGGACCACTGGTAGCTTGGCTATCATGAGAAGAAAGACACCTGAGCTTGGCTGCAGGGCACAATAGGAATAAGTGTGTAGACAACAATCCTACAGTTGTTCTTTCAGCCAAGGTATGTAAATACCAGTACATTGAAGACACGGCATGCAGGCAAAGGTAGCCAAAGGCATTTTTCTTCTTGAGAAACATGGCACGCACACACACACACACACAAAAGGCCAGAGATATCTCACATCCAAGCCTAGACAAACCATTTTGGCAGAAGGCAGGAAACCCCACAAGTGCTTCTTCTCCCCACCCCAGCTGTACATCATCACTCTAAATAACCATTTTCTGTTCTTCCATAACACCTCAAAGCAGAACTAGCTCTGCTAACAGGCCAGAGACATGTGGCCTTAGAATGCAGGGTTCATTTGCTACCTTTGATGCGAGCCCTGTTCTTTGCCAGCCTACAAACCTTTATTTAAGACATTAATTTGAGGGCTGCCGGGCTTGAACTAATACAAAACAAGCGGTAACTAGGAGAAGACACACAGAAGACACACAGACATTTCCACCACCACCACCCCCAGAGAGGATGAGAGGGTGGTGTTCAGTAAGGGCACCTACTTGCCTCTATTTCATAAAAGAGTTTTCAATAATATAGGAAAAGCCAGCCTTACCTGTAATTGGTACCAAGGCCTGCAGGATAGCAATGACAGCTATCCTCTTCCACTCCATGTTACTCCCCTACAAGTCTGCAGGGTGGGATGGAGAGAAGCTGGAGGCTATAATTTAGCAGTTAGTGGGACAGGAGAAAGAAAAGACACCTTGACTAGCTTTGTTCTTCTCACCACCTCCACAGGAAGTGCAAAGCCTGTTAAGATCTTACAGAGTCCACCTGCTGGCAGTGTCGTTAAAACACATACACTCCTCTTTTTACGCCACATCAGAAGAAAGGGTTAGAGCTTTAGAAGGTGTGGTGGTGGGGTTATACGTTGGTATTGATATGGAAAACAGGTATTGCCTTTTTTGTAGAGATTTAAACATTCTGCTGATAGCAAGCAGTTCATCTGGTAAAAGGCACTTAGCTGTAAACACTCATTTGCTCCCTTTAGTAGATTAGGCATTGGATATTCCCCATGTGACTGCTTTAAATATTAAGAGAAAGGTTTTATACTAACTTGCATTCTTCCAGGGAGGGAAACTGCTGAGAAAGGTGGATTTTTAAAATGAACTTTTTAATATCCTGGCTAATAGTCGAATCCAAATGCAACTGCAAATTAATATGCAAAGGGCCAATATTACTGAGTTCTTTTTCCACAGAAGACATGTGCCCTCATGTCTTTCATCTCCTGCCACTTATTCCTCATTCTGCTTTCAGCCTTGTAAAATGTGTAAACTTCTTTAGTAGGGTGAAGTAGCAAGCTATGACATAGTTTCACTTTACACAGCTCTCAGTCCAGCAGCCATCTTGTAAGCCTATCTCAAACACACAGAACAGAGCATGCTCTGTGGCAACCACTGTAACAAATTTCTTTTGCTTTTTTTACCACTAAGTGGTGCAATATAAGCATACTCTGTGAGCTCCTGCTAGTGCTTACAGGAGTGTGACACCTAGTGCTGGCTGCAGGTTTTGTGGAGGAGACCTCAAGTCATATGCCCTGAGTACACTTCATCCTCCCCACTACCACATTTGCTAGTAGCCTGTGTTGCAGGGATAAATTCTGTGAATATGCAGTAGCGGCTATTGCTGTTACTACTTAGTTGTGTATTCCATCTGGCATAATTCAGATGATCATCCACACTCTTGGCCACGTTGCTTTCTTGGACTACAACTGCCAAAACCTAACTGAACTAGAAAAATTAAGCTAGAATATTTTCTTATAATACTTACAGTATGTGACATCAAGTTGATTCCAACTTACGGTGACCCTTTCCAGGGTTCTCTAGATAAAGTACTCAGAAGTGGTTTATGGTTCCCTTCTTCCAGGGGTGCCCTAAAGCTGTGCAACATGCACAAGGCTACATAGGCTGGATCTTCTCCCAGGAAGGCACAGTGGGGATCCAACTCTCCAAATCAGCCTAAGATAGTTTCTAGTTATAATATTTTATCTGTGTGCCTGAAGGAATTGGAACCTCTTATTTTCCTTTGATTTGTGCAATTTGCCCTCTTTCCCCTGTATTTTTTCCTGCAAACAAGACACTGTGTGTTGTCTGAACACAAAAAAGTAACTCATAATTCAAGAAGAGTAAATAAACATTTTGCAGGTGTGACTGTAGCCTCAGTTGTGACATATTTCTATGGATCTGCGGGGTGGTGGTGGTGGTTTGCCATCGATAAAAACTGATGCCAAAGATGACAGCTGTCTCATGAGAATATCACCAGAAGCCCACATGAGTGGCAAAATGTCATTCTTTCTTTTTTCTGGCAGACTTGTATATGACTGCTTAACACAGAATAGTTCAGCTGGATGAAACCTCAAGGATCATCGAATCCACCCCCCTGTCACTGCAGGAAATCCACACCTTAAAGCATCCCTGACAGGTGGCCAACCAAACTCTGCTTTAAAATCTCCATGGAAGGATTGTCCACCCCATCCGAACAAGCTAGTTGATTCCATTTTTGAATGACTTTCACTGGTGGGAAGTTTTTCCTAATGTTTAGTCAAAATTTCCTTTCTTGTAACTTGAATCCATTACTCTTATCCTAGTCAGTCCTATCCTCTTATGTTGGGAAAAAAAAAAACAAGCTTGCTCCATTTTCCATATGACAGGCCTTCAGATACTTGAAGATGTCTATCATGTTGCCTCTCAGACTTTTCTTCTCGAGGCTAAACATACCACATTTCCTCAACTTTTGCTTATAGAGCTTGGTTTCCAAACCTAGTATCATTTGGGTTGCCATCCTCTAGGCACAGTCCAGCTTCTTGATTCTTTCTTAAACTGGGGTGCCCACAACTCAGCACAGTACTCTAGGTGAGGTCTGACCAAAGCAGCATAAAGTAGTACTATTACTTCCCTTGATCTGGACAGTCTACTTCTTTTGATACACTCTACTATAGCATTCCCCCCCTTTTTTATTTTTTGCCATGACATCACACTTTTGGCTTATGTTACTAAGACTCCTGGATCCTTTTCACATGTACTACTTCCAAGCCAGCTTTCACCCTTCCTATATTTGTGCATCTTATTTTTCCTGCCTAAATTAAGCACATTGCATTTTTTTCTTTTTTAAATTCATAGAATCATAGAAAAGTGAATTTGGAAGGGGCCTACAAGGCCATAAAGTCCAACCCCCTGCTCAACACAGGAATACAATCAAAGCATATCTGCCAGGTGATTATCCAAGTTTTTCTTGAATGCCTCCAGTGTTGGAGCACTCACCAACTCCTGAGGTAACTGGTTCCACTGTCGTACTGCTTTAACAGTTAGGATGTTTTCCCTGATATTTAACCAAAATCTGGCTTCCTTTAACTTGAGCCCATTGTTGCGTGTCCTGCACTCTGGGACTATCAAGAACAGATCTTCCCCCTCCTCTGTATGACGGCCTTTCAAATATTCAAAAAATGCTATCATATCACCCCTCAGCCTTCTTTTCTCAAGGCTAAACATCCCCATTCTTTCAGCCTTTCCTCATAGGCTTGGTTTCCAACCCTCTGATCATCCTTGTCACCCTCCTCTGAACTTGTTCCAATTTGTTAGCATCTTTCTTGAAGTGTGGTGCCCAGAACTGGACACAGTACTCAAGGCGAGGCCTAACCAGTGCTGAATAAAGGGGGACTAGCACCACGTGGGATTTGGAAACTATACTTCTATTAATGCAGCCTAAAATAGCATTAGCCTTTTTTGTAGCCACATCACACGGTTGGCTCATATTTAGCTTGTGATCTACGACAATTCCAGGATCCTTCTCGCTCGTAGTTTTGCTGAGCCAGGTCTCCCCCATCTTGTAACTGTTCAATGGGTTTCTTTTTCCAAGGTGCAGTACTTTGCACATATCCCTGTTGAATTTCATTCTGTTGCTTTTGGCCCAGTGCTCCATCCTATCAAGGTCATTTTTAATTTTGTTTCTGTCTTCTAGGGTATTAGCTATTCCGCCCAATTTGGTATCATCTGCAAATCTGACAAGCATTCCCTGCACTCCCTTATCCAAGTCATTAATAAAAATATTGAAGAACACCGGGCCCCGGACTGAGCCTTGGGGTACCCCACTAGTTACCTCCTCTCAGTTAGAGAAGGACCCATTAATCATCACCCTCTGAGTACAATTCTGTAGCCAATTGTGTATCCACCTGACACTTCATCTATCCAGCCCACACCTAATTAGCTTGCTAATCAGAATATCATGGGGCACTTTGTCAAAAGCTTTGCTGAAGTCAAGATATACTACATCTACAGCATTCCCTCTGTCTATCAGGGAGGTTACCTGATCCAAAAATGAAATCAAATTAGTTATGGCAGGATTTGTTCTTGACAAATCCGTGTTGGCTTCTAGTTATTACTGCTTGTTTTCTAGGTGCTTGCACAATGACCACTTTATGATCTGTTCCAGAATTTTGCCTGGGATTGATGTCAGGCTGACTGGCCTGTAGTTCCCAGGTTCCTCTTTTTTGCCCTTTTTGAAGATAGGGACAACATTAGCCCTCCTCCAATCCTCTGGTACCTGCCCCATTTCCCATGATTTCAAGAAAATAATGGATAGCAGTTCTGAGAGTTCTTCAGCCAGTTCCTTCAGTACTCTTGGATGCAGTTCATCCGACCCTGGAGATTTGAACTCATTCAAGGTGGTAAGGTATTCCTTGACTATTTGTTTATCAATCTCCAGCTGCAATCCTGTCCCCCCCACTTGCACTTTCAATTTGTTTGGAAGTTCATAGTCTGTTTTATGGGAAAAGACTGAACTAAAATAGGAATTGAGCATCTCTGCCTTTTCTTTGTCATCTGTCAGCATTTTTCCATCTCTATTGTGGAGCTGTGCCACTATGTCTTTTGTTTGTCTTTTGCTACTCACATAACTGAAGAATGCTTTTTTAATTGCTTTTAGTGTCCCTAGCTAACCTCAGCTCATTCTTGGCTTTTGCCCTCCTAATGCCAGCCATGCATTTCCTTGCTACTTGTCTGTACTCATCTTTGGTGGCTTGGCCTTCTTTCCACTTCCTGAACATGTCTTTTTTGGTTTTTAGGTCCTTCCTGAGCTTTTTGTGAAGCCACACTGGCCTTTTTTGCCACCTCCCATGTTGTTTGTATTGGCCCATTCTCTAAACTGTTGAGGTCATTTTGAATCCTGATTCTGTCTTCTGATATATTAGTGATCCTTCTAAGTTTGCAGACTTAATGAGCATCCCCACCACTCTTTTTCAAGTCATTAATGAAGACATTGAACAACACTAGGCCTAAAACAGAACCCTGTGGCACCCCACCAGCCTTTCTCTTCAAGGATTATGAGAAGCCATTGGGGAGCATTCTGGGGACTGAGAAGAATCCTGTACGGTAGGTTTGGCTGAGAGGTTGGCCCAAAGACACCAGGTAAGCTTTGTGACTAACCTGGCATTTGAACTTTCCTCTCCCTGTTCCAAGTCCAATACTAACCATTACTTATATACTGGCTCTCTCATATCAGTGATGCCACATAAATGGTGCCGTATTTTTATTATTTTATTATTAAGCAGCCATATTCTGCAAATATAAATAATAAATAATAATTGTGTGCTGCCAATTCGCTTCTTACTTATGGTGACCCTTTCCAGTGTTTTCCAGGCAGAAAATAAACAGAAGTAGTTTGCCATTTCCTTCTTCAGAGAGCGTTTGGGACTGTGCAGTTTGTCCTAGGTCACATAGGCTGGCTCTTCTGAGATGCACAGTGGGGAATTGAACTCCCAGCCTCTGGCTCCACAGCCAGATACTTACACCACTTAGCTATCCAGCCAGCTATTCTGCAAATAAGGCTGCCCATTAATATTGTGCAAATTAGCCTACCTGGATTTGGAGAACTGGAATATGGGATCCATATATAAAATGAACTTTCTGAGACATGGGGCCTCATTCTGCTCAGGCCAGCCAAGCAGTGTACCTGTGTGTGTAGTGGGATCTTATCCCATTTTCTCAGAATTAAATATAGTGGGCCTCACTTATACAGTAAAATGAGTTGATCCAAAGATACTTTGTAAACAGCTTCATATAAATCCTTGGTCAGATATTACTTACCCGATTTTTTCCAACACAGGAGCAGGAGAGTACCTAGACCCTTCCCTCTCCATTGCCATTTCCTCCAGTTGAAGAGTGAAATGACAGCAGAGAAGAGGTGCAAGCTCTCCACATGAGTGAGAATGCTGCAAAAAGTGGCTGAAAAAGTAACTCTGAAACAGTGATCCTCTTTGTCCTCACCATAACCTTACAACAACCTTTCATACAATACTAGAAATAACAGCATATATGTCTTAAGTGCTCCAGTCACTCCACACACCTTACTGAAGTCATCTTTACCAAAGCAAAGAAGGCTACCATTATTATCCTTATATTGCAGATAAGAAGCTGTGTCTGGAAAGTAATGAGTTACCAAAGTCAATTCATGAGATTTTAACAATGGACTTCCAGCATGAGCTTTATCCTCTTAGCCACTGTATAATGTCAGTGTATTATCCACGGGATTATGATAAATTAGCACTAGCTGTGTACTTTATGCAGCTGTTAATTGTGTAGCGCTGAGGGGGCATTCTACCAGGCGGTTGTTATGCTACTTCACTTGAAATACTTACTGTACATCAGAAGACTGCCATTCTTCCATAGTGCTGTACAAGGCAGAGAAAGATGGCTATCTTGAGTATTGACGAAGTAATAAATTTCTGAAGATAAACACACTTCTACCTTCAAGTTTTTCCTGAGTACAAAACCCAGCAATCCTTTTGTATTCAGCACATTTCTAAGTAAGTATTAGCACATTTCTGAGTAGGCATGCAATAGGTACAATTTAGAAGTCTGAAGTTTACTTTTTTTGGACTACATCTGACCATGGTTGCTCGGGGAATATGGGAGTTGTAGTTCAAAAAAGAATCTTTCTCAGTCCAAGTAGAATTCAAAATTCTCAGTTTGAACCCAAAGTTAGGCACACTCAGGCACATAGATTTAAAACAACCTGGCATACTTTACTGTGTATCATGTTGTGGTCAAAAGTCGCACAAGCTGATCATGGAAAGGAAACAGGCATGGAATGTGTTGCAGAAACTGTAGACCCTCACTGTGGGCTTATTTTGGACAGGACAGATGGCGTTGTAGTCCACTGTCATCTGGAGAGCCACAAGTTTCCCGCCCCTAGAAGCAAGGGGTAGGCAGCCTTTGAACCATTTCAGGCATCAAAAACAGCACTGGTTTAATAGATGCAAACAGAGTGACCACCTTTTGGCCAAGAAAAAAATGATCCCTGCTCATTGGCATGGTCATTCATTTAAATATATGAACCTGCATATTTATTCAGTGCAACATCAGTGCAGAGCTAGGGGGAAAACCCACAATTGCTCATCACGGACAAAGCCGTTGACCTACTGTAAATCTGTCCGCTACGAACTACAAATAAAAGAAAAAAGCCAGTAGTCTCTCTTTGTAGGGAACAGAAAGAGTGCCAAGGAACTTCCTTGCTTGCAACTTTTCCCATCAGAAGGTGGCTGTACAAAAATGTTGCGTGCTAATGCTGTTCTTTATTATAAACACAAAACTGTTATGTCCATTTTGGAATATGGCCAGCTTAGTGCTTTGCAGCAAATGACCAATTAGATATAAGATCACCACCTTTCTCAGAAAAGCACAAGAGAGGGGAAGCCATTGGTAATAGTTTTGTCCTAATTCATAGCCATGCCTGCCATTTTAAAGTTGGTTATTTGTTAACAATGAAAGAGAGCTGGGATGAAACAGAAGGCAAAACACTAGATCAAGGCACCCAAATGATAATTCATATCTTCAGACTATTTACTAAAAAACTTCAAAGCCTCTTAGAGTATAACTAATTTTAATAACATATGAATTGTTTAGATAAATGGTAAACAACTGAAAAAAATATTAGAAATCATTCAATTAGGAAAAGGTAGTGTATTTACAATCCATTCACACGTGTTTTGTTCTGCAGAACTTCCGATGGGGCTTATTGCAAAATAACTATACTGTTATGAGTTCTAGAAGAGGTAGCTGGGTTAGTCTGTGCCAGTATATCGGACAAAAACAATATAAAAATTAAAAAGACACCTTAAAGACTGGTATATTTTAATGTGATGCCTGAGGAAGTGGACTTGTTCACAAAAGCTCACATTAAAATCTAGCAATTAGACTTTAAGGTGCCGCAGTATTTTTGTCTTCTTTATTTTTTTTATTTTGTTTGTTTGTTTTTCCCTGATATACTGTTTGAGTTTGGGGATTTGGTTTGAATGATTGTCCAGGACCCCTTGTAGCTCAGAGATTTGGAATGCTTTCTTTCTAGAACCGTATTAGGCATTCTTCAGTCTCGAGAGACTATGGTAACGTGCTCTGAATAGAGGACTTGGAACAGCGTCTAGTGTGGCTGAGAAGGCCAATTCAAGAGTGACAATCCCTTCCACACTGAAGACAAATACAATCTGTTCCCTGTCCAACTCCCTGATTTTGCTGGTTTCGGGACTGCCTCTTGGCCTCGGCCTGCTGGACAAGTGTCTCTTCAAAATGGGAGAGGCCATGATGCACCGCCTGCCTCCAGGCTGAACACTCAGATGTCAAGGTTTCCCATCTGTTGAGGTCCATTCCTAAGGCCTTCAGATCCCAGTTGCAGATATCCTTGTATCGCAGCTGTGGTCTCTCTCTGGGGCAATTTCCCTGCACTAATTCTCCATACAGGAGATCTTTTGGAATCCGACCATCAGCCATTCTCACGACATGCCCAAGCCAACGTAGATGTCGCTGTTTCAGTAATGTATACATGCTAAAAATTCCAGCTCGTTCTAGGACTACACTATTTGGAACTTTGTCCTGCCAGGTGATACCAAAAATGCGTTGGAGACAACGCATATGGAACATGTTCAGCTTCCTCTCCTGCCATGCACAAAGGGTCCAGGACTCACTGCAGTACAGGAGTGTACTCAGGACAAAGGCTCTATAGACCTGGATCTTGGTATATGCCGTCAGCTTCTTATTAAGCCACACTCTCTTTGTGAGTCTAGAGAACATGGTAGCTGCTTTGCCAATGTGTTTATCCAGCTCGACATCTAGGGAGAGAGTGTCAGAGATCGTTGAGCCAAGGTACACAAAGTCATGAACAACCTCCAATTCTTGCGTGGAGATGGTAATAGAGGGAGGTGAGTCCACGCCCTGGCCCATGACTTGTGTTTTCTTCAGGCTGATTGTTAATCCAATGTCTTGGCAGGGCTTGCTAAAATGATTCATGAGTTGTTGGAGGTCTTCAGCAGAATGGGCAACAACAGCTGCATCATTGGCAAAGAGGAAGTCCTGCATGCATTTCAGCTGGACTTTGGTCTTCGCTCTCAATCTAGAGAGATTAAAGAGCTTTCCATCTGATCTAGTCCAGAGATAGACACCTTCTGTTTCAGTTCCAAAAGCGTGCTTCAGCGTGACAGCAAAAAAGATCCCAAACAGGGTTGGTGCGAGGACACAGCCCTGTAACTGCTACTTCCCGTGTTATTTTGACGCTGTATGTGAAGCTGGAGTGTCCTCTCCAGAGCACGAAGCCTGGGTAAAATAATATGGAGGATAGACTGTTACCCAAGCAGAAAATCCCCCCTCTCCACATCACTGAAGTAGTCCAATGGAAAGGCAAGAGCCAATACAACTGGTTCCAGTGACGTCGCAGGAGTTGCCAGAACGGCACGAACTGCCTCCGGGACTCTGGCTCCGGATTTTGCCTCGAGGTTAACTCCTGAAGCCTTTTCCATCAGTGGATATAGCCACAAGGCAGTGGAGGTTTGAAATTGGAGTTTTCCTTCTACTAGATGGGCTGCCTTCCAAAGCTGACGAGCCCCACCTACCTGGGAGAACCATATGGATCTTCATGAAAGCCTACTGCTGGCTGGGAGGTTCTGGGAACTGTAGTTTAGAACTGACTTTTCCAAGCACTGCAGTATCTAAGACTGCATTCTTAGTAATGCAGCTTTGTGTGAAGGAGCATTCCAAGTAGGATGACCACTGACATATCAATAGAAAGGAGACTATGCATCACCAAAATGTGCAGCTAAAGATAACACTTTGCATAAAATTACCTATATTGATTTACACATACAGATAGCAATGTACATATGGCTTTTATTATGTAAATAGAATTACATCTCATTTGAAAACTGTGCCCGGGGTTGACATGTGTGCCTGTTGCTCCTGCTGTCCAGGTGCTTACTGTGAATGGAAAAGTTAAAGGTCCTTTATCTCCTTTTCTTATGGTTCTTCATTTTTAAACTAGACCTAGACTGGGCGGTCCTTCACACTGAGGTCACCCTCCCAAGGAGGCATGTTCTCCAGCATCCCTTCAAATTGAGGACTGTTCTGCCTCAAGGAGGGCATGTGACCACTCTAACTCGAAGACTGTCCTTACCTCCTTAGAACTTTTCCTATATTACTGTACTTTGGAAAACAGCCAGAAAGTAGGATTTTCCTTTTGCGGCCAGGGAGAAATTACCCAAAACCATAAACTCAAAATGTTGAAGGAAGGAACAACATGTTTAGCACTGAGGCTTGTGTAGTCTCTTATTCCCCTTGGAAACTTTGTTTCTTGGGGCAGTACAAAGAGTTAGCTCTTTACACCAATTCCAAGTAGACTTTAATACCCTTGACATACCTTGGATATGCAAAATCCATCCACACTGAAAGCTACACAGGCTGGATATATAACGAAAAATAATTAAGCTTAAGATTATCTGATCCTAGTATGATGAGAAACTACCTAGATCTCTAATGCACTGCATAATTCTGAACAGGGCTAGAGATGGAGGTGGGAAGAGATTATAATTAGGGTTCCCGGGTCTCAGGTTGTTGGCTGAAGTCTCAGGGAACGGCTCAGGAATTGAGTCTCCAGGCAGGCAGGCAAGCAAATTGCAGAGTGAATGTGGTGGCACTAAAGAAAAAGTTTGCTTTTAAGTGTGAGAGATCTTTGAAGTGTGAACACCCATCTCATTGTAAAGGGTTTCCTCAGCATTTTAGAAAAAGTAGTTCTGAAAGACAGTTGAAATTTCAAGTGGCCTAGCAGTGGATCTGCCCTGCTCAAATTGGAAGCTTTCAGTACTAGCCATTATCTACTTTTAAAAAGAAATCCAGTACAGAATATATTTTTAAAAGCATTTCTACAAGCCTTGTGAAATATTTTTGAATCATTTCTTCAAAAGATGCTGATTTCTTTAAAAGTGTGCTGTTTAGAGAAACAGTAGAATGGCTAGCGCTCTTCTCTTACTCTGGTGGTCACTTTTCATTTCCCAGGGCTTCTAGACCGCACTCTCCACTTCTAAGGGCCTGTCCAAAACTAGCATATAGATTGGCATATGGATTGCTGTTGGTTATGGTATGGTTTGAAACAAATGATGAGTTTCTCCTTAGATCGGTCCATCCTGACCATTTAAGAGCTGTCACACATATTTCTGGTACAGCACTATGGCATTCTTCTTTTTGATATGATTCAGCGCGATCCTAACTATCTCATTGTGTAGTCTGTGCAGATGGGTAGTTCACATCCAAGTAGAGTTGTAAGCAGCATTATTGGAGGTGGCAACCCTGTGACGTGATGAGTAAGTTTGGACATTAAAGGGAGGATGGAGAAAATCCCTCCTCTATTTCATCTTATTAAAAAAAAAATCCCTAACTGACATAGCACAGTTCTAATACCGTGCTAGGTAGATGCATTCCTCTTTCAATATGCCACTTCCTTTATTTAACAGAAAGAAAGAAAGAAAGAAAGAAAGAAAGAAAGAAAGAAAGAAAGAAAGAAAAATAAAATAAAAGCCACTGCAGCCAGCTGAATGATGGTTGCAAGAAAAGGCAGGGAAAGGGGCTATGTGTCAACTCCATGGGTTCTGCCCCCACAAGGCAGCACAGTCCCATCAGAGCCCCAGTTGAGGAGGAAGATGAAGGAAAGGGAGGATTACCTCCCTTCCATCTCCCCAACCTTCACCCCAATATTTTTCCCTTGTGGTTTCCAAGCTTGTCCTGCCTCCGTTGCCTCCATTTGTGAGTAAACTGGGTAAACCTACTCATGAGGAAACCAAGTAAACCTTATTTGTGTGTAAACTGGATGCACTTACACATGAGTAAACTGACAATTGAAAGGCTTGCATAGACCCTTCTCACAGGACAGCAAACATCTCCAATGTGAACAGAAGGATCAAATGAGCAATAAAATAGGTTGCATTGAAGATAAGAACTTTGTAAGTGAGAACCAGATCACTCCAAATTATCCTATCTGGACTGGCCTTAAATCACATCCATGCTACTTATAAAATAAAAGAATACCACTGTAGAGAATGAGTAGTGTCTGTTTGCCAGGTTTTGGTAGTAGCACAGCAGGAATCTGAAGATAAATCAAACAGACTTAGGGCAGGAATTAACAAAATGGCACAACACGTTATTTACAGGCCTGGAACAAAATAATGTGGATAATCTTTTTGGTGATTTTTACATTTTTATCTGCTTCAAACATTCCCTGAACACTTTCTCAAATTCACTTCACCTTTGCAACACACTCAAATTCCCTTCTGTTGCTACAACAATGGTCAAATATTTGAGACGTGGTATTTTGACTCAAACCACTTTAGAACTAAACTCACTCTGCCACTTTATTCCCCTTCATGGCATTCCATAGGCTGTAACTGGCTGCGTCAAAGAGCTGGGGTCAGGGTGGACTTTACATCTATCCAGTAAATGGAGCTTTAGGAATAAGTGTGGACAGAAGCTTGGGGCTCACTAGTTTAGGCATCTGGCTGCGGAGACAGAGGTTGGGAGTTCAATTCCCCACTGTGCCTCCTTGACAGGGGCTAGACTCAATGATCCATAAAGTCCCTTCCAGCTCTGCAGTTCTAAGATGATGGTGATGATGAAGAAGATCCATTCTTATTCAGCACCGAGTGGCACAAATAAGAGAGGCAGAAATGATCTACCCATATGACCCCTCAAGGACTGGACTTCTGCTAACCTTGTAGTTCCGATTACTGTACAATATAACAATCTAGTGATACAGAAATGCATGTTGTCATTAGGTACCTTCAACTCAGAACGAACTTATAGTAATCCTAATAGGGCTTTCAAGGCAGAGTAGCCTGGCTGCCAGATGGTGTGGGGTATAAATCTAATAAATAAATACAGTAAATGAGATATTTTAAGGAGTGTTTTACCAGTTCCACACACCCAGTGACTTTCTATGGTGGAGTGGGGATTTGAACCCAGGCCTCCTGAGTCCTAGTCCATTACTCTATCCACTGCAACACTCTGGGTATCCAGAAATGCACATTAAAGCCTGGAAAATCTGCTTTCATTGACTAAAATTTCAGCTATATGTATTTGAGCTGAGTTTCATTCGATGAAAAGCAAGAGGTTGTGCTAGAGAATGCCCTCTGACTGAGGCAACAAGCTCAGCTAAAGGAGGGACCTCACCTTGATAAAAACAGAATAAAGTACATCAAAGGCTTTTAAAAGGTGCCTTAATTTTTTTAAAATACAATCTGTTAAAAACCAAAATGACTAAATTTGTTTCTCATATATTGACAGCCTGTATTTATAAAGACAAGTAGTTTTCTAACTATTTCAGGGTTATGAGCTACTCCCATATATGTACTTTTATTTTTAAAAAGCCAAGACCTAACACTTGGCAGATTCCATATTCTATCTTTCATGTGATATTAAAGGCTCAGCAGTTATCTCTCATATTGGATCTGTCCATACTTAGGAGCAAGTTCCATTGACTTATAGTCATAATAAAAACTGTTCAGCCACAAGAGTCAAATTATTACTAGCTGGTTCCTGCAGGTATATGCTTCACATGAGAAAATAGCTTTTCCTGCTGTTGGGAAGGTCACAGTGGGAACGGCAGGCTCTCCCTGCAGGATTAAAAGAGCTTTTTTATGATCTCCTTGATCTGCCATTCTGAATAAAACTTTCCAACTCAAAAATGTTTTGACACAGTAAGACTACTATGATGTTTGAAATAAGGCTTATCAGCTGTGTTCTTGGGGAAGTAAAAGTGCTTTAAAATAAGAGGCATTCCTTAAATTGAAGGCCATGTGGCCAACTTCTCAGTACTTCTGTATACTAGGAAATAGCTGTTTTTCTTAAATTTAATTTCCTGTACTATCATCAAGGGCAAACAGAACTGGTTTATAAGGCAAGTAATCCATATAAATTGCCTTAACTCAGCTTCCCAAACACTAAATTGAGTTTGGCCTGCCCTATAGTAGGCATTTAACTATATTCAGAAGAATTAAAATGCATCTGTTATTGAAAGCAACCATTTGAAGATAATTATTTTGATTCAGACTATACTTCTGCAAACAGGTATCTTATGATGAACTTCCATTGAATGTTTCTATGCAACAACAGTTTCTACTATTATTAAAGTGCATCTGCAGCAGAATTATTCAGAGTGACAAGATAGAAAGCAAATACTGTTCCTGCCCTAAACTGGTCCTTCACCTGCACTTTTAGTCTAGCATTCACCTTTTCAAACTACGATGGAGGGGATTGGGGAACAGTTTTGCCTTCTGCTTACTAGGAATCTGGAACCCTGTCCTCCGTCTGTAATGTGAAAAAGGAAGAATGCAGAGACTAGCCATTGAGGTGAAGAATCTTTCTTGCCCCCCCCCCCCCAACAAGTCCATGATTACTACCTGAAACTATCCCTCACTGTTCCTATTTCAGAGCAGGATATAGTAGCCAAAGAGTGAGCCATGTAAGCAATAGATTATCTCATTTTTCAAAATTGAGTGTTGGAGATGTGGGTTTATTCAAGAGTGGGAGGGTAGAATACTCCCACCCCTTTCGCTGGGCTCACCTGAAGTAGTGAAGAGATTCCTCCTCAGCATGGACTTTATCCTTTAAACTTGAATTGTATATTACACATAGTGTATCTGAAGGAGGAGCAACTTAAATGCTGAAAGTGGTCTGATTGCAACAACATAAGCTTTTCGCCTCTCCATTGTTTGCAAATCAGCTTGTTCTGTCTTGTAAACATGGATTTAGTTTGCTAGAAAGTATGCCAGAATTATGTCTCTGGAACACTAACAGAATTTCACCTTTTAACATGCTCTTTATAACATACACTACTGCTATTCAAAAAATTCTATATAGTGCACTTAACAATGTATACTTTCTAACATATATGCTGAAATCCTGTTCCTTTGTTATGGGAAATCAGTTCAAGTTGGCAATTAACAAGTCTCCACTGAGATTCTCAAATATGCACCATGCCAGAGAGAGCATGAGTCTCCAAGGATCTCAGCAGAGACTTGTTAATTGCCATCTAGAACTGACAGAATCTTATACTGTTTACCTTCTCCATGAGTAACAGGACAGCAGGGGTTCAGCCATAGTTCCATCCTCACTTTATCTTCTGGTAACACAAGAATGAAAGGAACAAATCTATTTTGATTCCTCACTGATAGTTTTCAGTCTGTAATACTACCAGTAGAGTGAATGGGAGCAAAACAAACAAACAAACCCTTATTGCAAATAAGATAACAGGTTATTTTAAAATCCTAATCCTATTAGGATTATGATGGGAAAATGAGCAGGGAGTGAAGTCACTTCACACTTCAAGAACCAGCTGAGTCTTCACTTTCCACTCACATAGGGTTGGTGAAGGGGGTAAAGCTGGGTCCCTGCTACGAAAGGTCCCCATCTTCACCCAATTTCTTTCCAGAGGGGGCAGGGCTTTAGGGAGGATAGAGGTGGCCACAGAACTTTTGAAGGCTACTGTGGATATCCCAGCAGATCAGATTAAGCTCATGGAGTGGTAACTTAGCTCTTCTATATCGTGATAAGAAAACCCAACACAGTCTTATGCTTAAGCACAATGGCGTAAATTGTCACAGTGAATTGCTGCTAGTTAACAAGGCACTGCTTGTAGCCTTCATTGCACAGCAGTCAGAAGAACTGGTGCACAATGAAGGATAGAAGCAGCTAGTCATTAATATAATTAAATTCTGTAAACACATGGTTAAATAAAAAGTATTCCCTTAGCTAAATTAAAATGGTACCCATATGTCTACATTAATATTCCTAAGTTCCACGACTGCATAACCCTATAAAGTAGATCAAAGGTGTGAACCAATTCTATCAAATGTGACAGAGGATCCAACTTTGAAACCTTAATTTCAGCATCATTTCCCCCCATAACCTAGAAGATAAATGTCTATATGTCATAGCTTTGTTCCTTTCTGAAACAGCTGAAAATTCCACACTTTTGAAATGTAGAATTTCATTTCCTAGGGAAGTTGCACATCTGGACTGTGTTGTATCAGTCATATAATAGATACACTGGACTTGTAAAAAAAAATATCAAAGTACAGGGTCAAAACGCAAATGTGCAGTTTATCTTCTTTTGCTCCAAAGAGAGAGAAGAGAAGCAGTACTGCATAGATATAGAAAATACACACAGATGGTTCTGACACTGCCTCATATGATATAGGAAGCAAACTCCTCTCAACTGTTCATTGTTTCAATGTGTGTATACTGCACTTGCTAGCAGTTACAGCAACCACAGGGTTTGAAGTTTTAACAGGAAATAAATGAACACTAAAAAACAAACGTACAACAGAACAAAGTTGCAGTTATAAATAACTCATGTATTGTTACCACAGACAGCTTATCCATAATCATCACTCAGAAAACTGCTGCTCAGAAGACGCCGATTGTCTATGCATGGGCTCTCCTGAGGCCACTTAATACAAATAGGACTGGCAGGCAAAATGAATAACTTTGTCACCTGCATGTGGGAGGAGGAGATGTGTAAAACCTGGGGGAATGCATTCTCCAGAAGTCTCCTGCAGGGCTTGGCTCATGCTTAGTCAAAAATGATCATATTTTAGTCCCAGGGAGGCAAAATCAAAGCTAATACTTAAAGCCACTTTTAGAGATGCTCACACAAAGATAATGGGCACTAAATAGCAAGCCTCTCTGTACAGTGAGCAGGTTGGTAACCCTCAGTGGGGCACAAAGCTGATTTGTTGTGCTGAAAAAGAGGAAAACGCCATCCATAGCACAAAAACCCATTATTTAGCTGGAGAAAATTTAACAGAATCACAGACTTCAAATGGCTTTACTGCTGTACCATGCACGTCTCCCCCTTACAGTGAAATTTCTCTTGGCTATAATTGGGTTCCACTGTGCTAATCTCCTGGAAATGCAGCAATTGCTCGCAAATAGATATTAATTGCTGCATTCCAAAGGGATTATCTAACCCCCACCCTGCACATTGCCTAAGCTCTGGAGACCCAAAAATATAATAAAACCGAATAGAAACAGGGATCATCAGCTATATATTTTATTGCAGCCATTCCTGGCAGAAAATAAATGTACTCTGTGTTCCTTGTATCTGTGCACAAATTGTGGTTATTTGAAGTGCATCCTATACCTAACAGCTGCCTGCTTCATGCTGCTTTGCCACAGCCCATTTTGTAACAGAATAAGAAATAGACTTGTATGCCCATAAGCATACGTGCCCTAGAAGAAAGACTACAAAAGACGGCTCTCGTACAGGGCAGGTAGTATAATCACCTGTTCATTATATTCCTATTCAGGGGGCACTTAAGAACTTAACAATGATAGTCAGCCAACAATATGTGTTACGGTTGTGTATATATATACTAGCATTTTATTCCTGTAACACTTACTGTTGCCTGACTGTTGTTCTAGAGTGGTCTGTCTGACTCCATTTTTAAGTAGCAGGTCTGTATGGAGAAATGTTGCTAAGAAGCACCTACTGCACTTCACAGAACCAAGGAGCTCAGATTCCAGGATGGTCCAGACATGTGGCAAGAAAAAGATATTTCTAGTTTTATTGATAAAGAAACATCTATCAGCGAATGAGTACAGCAGCTGACAACTCCCCAGGACATTCGATATTCTCTGAAGGATTAAATCAAGGGTGGGGTTTTTTTGCCCCCACTTGTCAAGAGTTCTCCATTAAATACTAATGGGAATATCTCATCCAGAGGTTTGAAATGTTTTCAGCCCCCACTTGCAAGACTATGTCTGTTTTATTATCACAATGTATGAGAGCTGAACTATAATGAGTCTTCACACAAGAAAATTAAATTGACAAATTGCACTGAAGAAAAGGCTAAATAGAAGGATTTGCCTAAGATATGACTAAGAGAATGATCAGCTGCTGGTATGTGTTATTATTTCCTTTTATTCACCCTAACTGAAGTATGTGACACTCAAAGCCAGCCAAGCTATCTTGGTACATGAGGCAGAAAAATCTCACAAGGACATCTCCCAACTGTGACAGGTAAGACCCAAGAACAAATAAAATAAGTATCTTGTCTCTCTTTTGTGACACCCAAAATGGTTCTGGAGTCTTTCAATAATTTCCTTTAAAAGGAAGGAGTTTTCTGCAGTTGTAACAGTTTCATTTCATGATTCCTGGGCTACCAATCATAGTCTGCAGGTTCACATAACTTGTTTCAAAGGGAGCTGAAACATATCTCAACAGGCTTAATTTGAGAGTTCATTCAATATACTACAGCCGCTCATTGTTTGGTCAATTTTTATCATGTTCCCTATTGCTTATTTTCAGTCATGAATGTAGATGCTCATGTAGCAGAAACGTCAAGATCCTTGCTCCACAGAAGAGCAAGATATTGGCGCACTTGAAGGAATACCCAAGATTGTAAAGCAGAACAAATATCCAGCAAGCCCATTAACTGATGCAGAATTCAGGATATGGCCATAATTCCCCTCCTGAAATAGCAAACTTGGTTTCCCAAGTGCCACTCCTTATATAGCGAAAACCATGCCTACAAGGGAGGCTATCAGCAGTCTGAGAGAAACCATAAATTTACCGAACTGAACAAAAGCAGTGGGGAAATGGCTCATTGAGGGATCCTCAAACAGCACAAGCAGGACTGAACATGATTAGTGGGCACGGAATCTACATATTTAGTAGGTGGAATGACCCCACTGCAAGATATAATTTGTCCTGGTTAATAATAATTGCATGCTGTTAAGTCAATTCTGATCAATGGCAACCTTTTCCAGGGTTTTCTAGATAGAGAACACTCAGAAGTGGTTTACCATTCCCTTCTCCTGGGGGCATCCTGGGACTGGGCCCAAGGCCAGAGGCTGGCTCTTCCCTAGGAGGCACAGTGGGGAATTGAACTGCCAGCCTCTGCTTAGTACTCACAAAATTGATAATGCACATAAATTTTACATAGATTGTTCTTAAGTGTCTCAGACTACACTTCCCAGAAGCAACAGAAATGTGAATAGGATCAGTCTGAATACAGTATCTGGTTGCTGATTTGCACTTGATGGATCCCAAAACATCAGCCAAAATCCT
Organism: Intellagama lesueurii; assembly: GCA_037013535.1. Taxonomy (NCBI): domain Eukaryota; kingdom Metazoa; phylum Chordata; class Lepidosauria; order Squamata; family Agamidae; genus Intellagama; species Intellagama lesueurii. The sequence goes on along the minus strand of JBAJHW010000003.1, from coordinate 46,148,205 downwards.
GTTGCTTAGTGTAGTAAATCGCTCTCAAGTAGGACCTTTCAATCAATGGGGATTTAGTGAGTCAACTCCTCTGTAAGTTCTATTGAGTCAAACAGGCTTACTCTAACTGCAATTTGCTATGCTAAAGTCAGAGTAATCCCATTTGAATCAATGGAACTTATAGAGAAGTTGACTCATCAAAGCCCCATTGATTCAGTGTGCCTACTATAGTGTGATTTACTACACCAAGCAACTGAACTTCAGCCACTGTTACTGCAGATTAGTTGTCCACATGAAAATATTTTGTGACATATGACAGTTAGCATATGTTCTCATTTTAACAGAGCTGCCAGATTTGCAGAGGACAACAGATACCGCTTGTCTCAAAGGCCCTTACTCCCTCTTAAACAACAGTGTCCTGTTCTGGACTGGACTTTGCTTGGGGATCCCAAAATCTCTTTGCAGGCCCAGAACTGTGCTTTCATGTGCTAAAAAGGTGCATATTTTATTTTCTCCAAATCAAATTGCTCAAAGCCCAAACACAGCTCCAGGTAGTTCTTTGCTGCATAAAAATGCTGACTTCCATCCTTAATACAACTCCTAATGGGCATTTTCTCCACTTCCCCGCTTGTGTTAATTTTAGTAACTGATTATTAAGAACTAATTGTGATGTCTGAATGATTTTATTACAGAATTTGTTTTTTATTTATCTTTAATATTTGTTAACCACCCTGAGTACTACTCCTTAGTGGAAAGGTGTTAATAAATGATTAAATGAATTTAAAAGTCCTGTTGGGAACTCTCCTTAGATTTTTGGTAGCAGAAAATTTCAACAAGACATTTCCGAGACTGTTTCCAAGAATAGAAAAATTAGTTCATGTGCATAATACTAAATATTAATTATCATAAAGTTGGAATACGGAATGTCTGCTAACTGCAATAAATATTATTAGTAAAGCAAAATGTTTAGCATATTAATATTAATGCAGAAGGTCTCTAACACCTTGGATTGTTCCTTTTCTTGTGTAGAATTTATATCTATGTTTAAAGTTACTGTATCATTGAGAAAAGCTTAAAAATGTAACTGATCAAAAATTATTCACAGTATATTGCACCCTCTTCTGGTAAACTGTAACATTACAATTCTGAAAAAATCTGACAAACACTCTGCTATAAATTTCTATTGCAAAACTACCTCTTTTTAAACCTGCTTCTCCTCACTTAAGCACAGATGAGCAAAGAAATAGTATTAATGGGGAGACTAGGTTGTTTTATGACTTAAGCTTGCTCATTCTGATGAAGTTGTATAATCCTTACCACAAAGGCACATCAGCAAATGTAACCGGATGCCTAGAAAAAGCAGAGGAGCAAAATCTGCCTGCCTCAGTAAGGTTACTAGGAGCAAAGTGCAGCTTTTGTCTTCATTATGATAGGATCATGGAACATGTCGATTTCTATTCTTCCATGTATGTGAATGTCTGCCATTAAGTCTCAAGCAGGGGGGAAATGTATTACACACCATTAAAGCAGGGACAAATCATGTTACCTCCCAAGACTAGATGGGTTAGACTTTGCTGAGTGAGTCTATGGACAGACGGAGCGTGTATTTACATACAGATTAGAAAGGCAAATTGTGTTGCCACAAGAGGTCCGAAAATGCCTGAGTGTTTCATCTGCCCCCTCATAGTGACAGAAATTTAAGTTGGAAGCAAACAAAAAAGGGAGAGTATAAACACATCAGAAAAGCAACATTTGAAAGTGTTGTTGTTGTTTCAACTTATATACTGCCCCATAGTGTTAAAACACTCTCTGGGCAGTTTAGAACATAATTATGCAGGAAACACTTTGCTCCCCAGTGAGCTGGGTACTCATTTTACTTACGCGGAGTCAACTTTGAGCTGGCTACCATTGGGATTGAACTCAGATCAGGAGCAGAGGCTTGACTGCAGTGCTAATAAGGATCTGTTTGAACGCCTTGCTTGTGTACATGGAACACAACCAACTCTGGCATCTAAACTGCAAGGGGACATTAATTCAATGGAGAATGGCGAAAGTTTCACACTCCACATTCCTCAGTCAGACACTCACCTCAGCTTCTGGGGATTCTGATATATGAAACTAGTGAATCTGTTCTAACCATGGCCAGCTTTACGAGGAAATTGAATTAAGCACTTTCTGTTTATCAGTCTGCCCTTTTCTGGCCCCTAATTACCACTGGACAGACAACCCAGGCCTCTGAATATGAAACTAAGCTTCTAGGATAAAAGAGGGAAACATTAAATTGTACAGCTTAGGCCAGGTCAAACCACCATGAAAAAAACATATCTATGTAGACCAACAATAGCTAGAACACAAAAAATGGACAGAAACTGAAGACCCTTGGAAGCACACAGGAAGTAGAGGAAACACTACTTTCAAAAAATATGTATATTTTAATATTTTCATTATCACCAAATTTCAGCCTCACAATTAAAACATGGAAGTCATTCTTTAAAAAGTTTGAGTTAGAAAGCATGTTGTAAATGTTAACTTCTAATTTATAGAAACATTTTACAGGTCTCCAGATACTTTATATTCCTCCACTCCTCAGCCCTATTAAAGGCAACCTATTAAAGGTAACCCATTCACGTATTGCTGCCTTGTCGTGGTGAAGGGGCTTGAGTAATTCAGAGAAGCTATGGGCTATGCCGTGCAGGGACACCCAAGACGGACAGGTCATAGTGGAGAGTTCTGACTAAACGCGATCCACCTGGAGCAGGAACTGGCAAGCCACTCCAGTATCTTTGCCAAGAAAACTCCATGGACAGAAACAAAAGGCTAAAAGATATGACGCTGGAAGATGAGCCCCTCAGGTCGGAAGGCATCCAACATGCTACTGAGGAAGAGCTGAGGACAAGTACAAGTAGCTCCAGAGCTAATGAAGTGGTTGGGCCAAAGCCGAAAGGACGCTCAGCTGCAGACACACCTGGAAGTGAAAGGAAAGTCCGATGCTGCAAAGAAAAATACTGCATAGGAACCTGGAATGTAAGATCTATGAACCTTGGTAAGCTGGATGTGGTCAAACAGGAGATGGCAAGAATAAACATTGACATCCTGGGCATCAGTGAACTAAAATGGACGGGAATGGGCGAATTCAATTCAGACGATTATCAGATCTACTATTGTGGGCGAGAATCCCGTAGAAGACTTACAACACCTTCTAGAACTGACACCAAAGAAAGATGTTCTTCTCATTATAGGGGACTGGAATGCTAAAGTAGGGAGTCAAGAGATAAAAGGAACAACAGGTAAGTTTGGCCTTGGAGTTCAAAATGAAGCAGGGCAAAGGCTAATAGAGTTTTGTCAAGAGAACAAGCTGGTCATCACAAACACTCTTTTCCAACAACACAAGAGGCGACTCTACACATGGACATCACCAGATGGGCAATACCGAAATCAGATTGATTATGTTCTCTGCAGCCAAAGATAGAGAAGCTCTATACAGTCAGCAAAAACAAGACCTGGAGCTGATTGTGGCTCTGATCATCAGCTTCTTATAGCAAAACTCAAGCTTAAACTGAAGAAAGTAGGAAAAACCACTGGGCTAGTCAGGTATAATCTAAACCAAATCCCTTATGAATACACAGTGGAAGTGAAGAACAGATTTAAGGAACTAGATTTGGTGGACAGAGTGCCTGAAGAACTATGGATGGAGGCTCGTAGCATTGTACAAGAGGCAGTAAGAAAAACCATCCCAAAGAAAAGGAAATGGAAGAAAGCAAAGTGGCTTTCTTGTCCAACGAGGCCTTACAAATAGCAGAGAAGAGAAGGGAAACAAAATGCAAGGGAGATAGGGAAAGTTACAGAAAATGGAATGCAGACTTCCAAAGAATAGCAAGGAGAGACAAGAGGGCCTTCTTAAATGAACAGTGCAAAGAAATAGAGGAAAATAATAGAAAGGGAAAAACCAGAGATCTGTTCAAGAAAATTGGAGATGTTAAAGGAACATTTTGTGCAAAGATGGACATGATAAAGCACAAAAATGTGACAAGAATACACAGAGGAATTGTACCAGAAAGATCTGGATGCCCCGGACAACCCAGATAGTGTGGTTGCTGACCTTGAGCCAGACATCCTGGAGAGTGAAGTCAAGTGGGCATTAGAAAGCATGGCTAACAACAAGGCCAGTGGAGGTGATGGCATACCAGTTGAACTATTTAAAATCTTAAAAGATGATGCTGTTGTGACAGCAGCCACGAAATTAAAAGACGCCTGCTTCTTGGGAGGAAAGAACCTAGACAGCATCTTAAAAAGCAGAGACATCACCTTGCCGACAAAGGTCCGCATAGTCAAAGCTATGGTTTTTCCAGTAGCGATGTATGGAAGTGAGAGCTGGACCATAAAGAAGGCTGACTGCCGAAGAATTGATGCTTTTGAATTGTGGTGCTGGAGGAGACTCTTGAGAGAGCCCTGGACTGCAAGGAGATCAAACCTATCCGTTCTGAAGGAAATCAACCCTGAGTGCTCACTGGAAGGACAAATCCTGAAGCTGAAGCTCCAATACTTTGGCCATCTCATGAGAGGAGAAGACTCCCTGGAAAAGACCCTGATGTTGGGAAAATGTGAAGGCAAGAGGAGAAGGGGATGACAGAGGACGAGATGGTTGGACAGTGTCATCAAAGCTACCAAAATGAATTTGACCCAACTCCGGGAGGCAGTGGAAGACAGGAGGGCCTGGCGTGCTCTGGTCCATGGGGTCACGAAGAGTCGGACACGACTTAACAACTAAACAACAACAATTAAAGGTAAGAAAGAATTCGTTCCAGAAGGACTTAATTCCACACAACCATGGTTCCAGAAACTAAATTTTCCATGTGCAAACACAATTTTGCAAGAGAAAAAAAAGTATGTAAGTCATTTTGGTCATTTATAGAGGTAGAAAAGCTGGTTCTACAAGCTGATGAAAAATTATTTTGACATAAATATGTTGACGAATGAGGCTTCACTTGACAGCAAAACAGTTACAGCTGTCACCCATAATTTTGAATTCTCTTATAACTTAAAATGGTTAATGATCAGAATGTGAGTACAACCAGTTTATTAATTCAACTGAAAAACCCCAAGTGGTTTTCATATTAGCATTTGTGGGTTTTGTGGTAATTTTATCTCATGATACTGCAGTATCTCAGCATAGACACAGAACAGAATTGGCTGGGACATTCAACGTTAGTTTTCAGAGCCTACAATTGAAGAAACAAAGAAGGCATACAGATGGTGATTCTCTCATATGGTATCAGGGCCAAATAAGATGTGACAGCAGTCCCTTGCATTTAAAGTAGACAATGTCTGTGGAGTGAAGGGCCATTTTCCTAGTTGGCCTGCTTAAGGACTACACACTCCACAGAGTGAAGCTTAGTATATTTTTTTATTATAGTTTACTGCAGTAGTATTTCATCATTTTCTTCCCAAATCCACTGGGGCTTAATTATAAATTAATCAAAACTAATTAAAGATGACACTTGGTTCCTTATGAAATAATTTATTATACAATAATCTTAAATCAGCTTGGAAAACCATGAACCTTTGCTTTACTGTGATAGAACCAGGAACAGTAGTCTATGAATGAACTTTTTTTGCTTTTCAGATACACAATTAAGGCACTCTAAATAGTAATTAAGACTTAAGCATCCTTGAATTAACACCTGAAGTTTCAGGAACAGGAACTGCTGGGGTGACCTTTGCAAAACCCTGCTGATTAGGGGTTTCCTCTGCCAATAAAGACATGCAAAAAAGGACTTCCAGTAAGCCTTACTGAGGTAAGTAGTCAATTTAGTTTGTCACAAAATTTTGGCAACAAACCATAACATCTACTTTTTAAAATTCTGAGACACTAAAAAGTGCTTGGGAACCACATGCAGCTCACAAGCTACATTTCACCCACCTCTGATTTAAGCAAAGCTAATAATGACAAACATATGAAGGAACTGTGGATGTAAGTCTGTACTCCAGGAGCTTTTCCCCTCAGTCAACTTTTTATACCATTGAAGTAAGCTCTACTGAAGAATACAATCAGAAGTGCTTGAGGGAAGTAAGCCATGGACAAAACAACTTACTCATTCATATGGTGTTAAAACCAGACACTGATCTCACCTTTTTTCTACATGACTGTGGCAGTTTTACCAAACTGCCTTATTGCCTTCCTGGTAGCACTCTGTGCATCTACACATCCCAGCTGGATCAGTATTACAAGTAAAATTAGTTCAGACAACAGCAATCACCCAAGGTGCTACACATAAATCAGTGAATCAAAAGCACATTATATGATATAGTTGAACATTTCAGGATATTTCATCATGTCATTTGAGATTTGCTCTTAGTCTTCCCTTTTTCGTTTCCTCTGATTTTTTTTTTCTACCTCTATTTTAGGGATATGCACCCATGATGCATTTTCTTCCTTCGGAAGTTTGTGGAGACAGTTAATGTTTTTCAAAAGCCCAAGTCCCCAAACAGAAGCAATTATGCTGTGTCGGCAGATTTGCACAGACTAACTACTTTGTCCACAGAATCTGATTTTCTTGGCATCAGTTCCTAATTTTTCCTTCCCCCCCCCCACAAAGCACACAAAGCGAATACAGTTCATCAGAATTTTAAAGAAATATGCAGATTTGCTACTGTGCAATGTTATTTCGGTTCCAGCAGTGTCCATGTTTTCACATTACAAAAGGCAGATATTATGCAGCACCCAAAAGTCTTCATTACCTATAAAGACAAAAAAAAAAAAAAACCCATTAAATTGGCATTCAGGCACTATAATGAGAGTGGCTAAAAGGCTGTTCCGTACTCCAAACACTTTTTTGGTGCTAGGAGGACCTCTACCCACCCCACACTTTGTTAGAAGAGAACTGTACCCAAGGCTGCACGATTTTCCTTTAAACTAAGGTGCCATGGCCCTGTGTGCCCTGTTTTAGTAAAGTAGAAAATAAAGGATTTTAAAAACTAGATGTACCTTCACAGTTATTTCTGGTTTCAGTTTGAGTGGATGTTGCAGGCCATGGCAAGGCTGAGAGACCTGGCTCTGAGACCTTTCAAAGTTCCCTAGCACAGTACTACGGCCTAAACATTTTCATTCATCTTTCTACAAGCCTCTGTCCCACATAGAGAGATCACTGCTCAGGGGCAGAGCACATAGTTTGCATGAAAACAGTCTCAGATGCAAACCTTTGCACCTCAAGTTAAAGGCTCAGTGCTTGCAAAGCTGGGAAAGACTGCCACCTGAGACCATGAAGAACTGCTGCCAACCTGAGCAGACAATACAGCCTGAGTTTAGGATGGTGTTTTAAAACAATAGAGACAATCTAACTAAAGAACTACTTTAATTCCCATTGTTCCAATGAGAAGGACCTAAAGGTCTTTCTTGCCTCTCTTCATACCCTCAAGTGTCTATAAAGGTATCAGGCACTTCCTGTCCCATTTGGGAGAAGGTAGGCCTTTGAGAACAGCATGAGTGACAGGCCTGCACCTTGCACATCTGAGTTAGGGTTATGAACCAGATGTTCTCTCCCCTGTCCACTACCCCTGTAATCAAGCCTATTTAAATATAGCTGAAGTAGCAGATATTTTATCTCTTTTTCCTTCCTTGCACTCCTTCCTTAGCATCATCTCTGTGTCGAAGGCTCCCTTGTAAGCTCCCTGAGCAGAAACCTGTCCTTTTTCACTCTATAAAATGCATTATAATACTTAATAATAATGTATACAGTGGTTTATTGGAAACAAAACCTCACAATACATGATTTTTCTTAAATACGAAGGTAGCAGAATGACCTTATACATGTATATGCAGCAGTTCATCCCGGTGACATGCAGGAGAGAATAGGATGCAGCATAAATCACTTCAAGAGTCATTCTGATGAGAACAAAGAATTCAAGCTTTTTTCTCTCAGAAAACTGCTATGGCACCAGGACATCAGCAGGAGAAAAACAAGAATCCCAAAGGCAACATTTTAAAAAGCACACTTACTAAGGTACAGCATTAAAATACTCTTCCGGGGTCACAGTCTTGATTCCACCAAAGTAGTCCAGGACCCAAACATTGGTGATGTTGAGTTTTGCAAAGAACCAGTTATGATCTGGTGGCCAAGTAGCCATTTCAGGATGTCTACTAAATAGCGCTGTCTTTGCAAAGTCTGCTTCTGTACCATTTGGAACCTAATGAACAAATTATGTAGTTTAACATACAAATTAGTTAACCACAGTATTTTCTGTTTGTCTGAAAGCTCTCTTACGATGGGAGAAAGTAAGCTGATCACAATGCACACAGGAGATCAAGGCCAACTGAACTGTTGACTTTTTTTCTTTCCAACCCTGCAATATCATTAACAATGTTTGAAAGTACACTTTGTATCAAATAGAATTTGATATGTGACAGGGATGGAAAGTTGCTATTTACATAGCTGAAAGTGCTGCTGCCCTCACGGATCTGCCTCAGCAGTTCTTTGAATTCTTGTCATCATTCTAATACATTCTAAGAAAATGAGGCAATGACAAATTTGTTTTCATCTATGACATGATATAACAAAAATTACAATCCTATGTACATATATCTGGAAGTGAATGCCACTGAACATACTTCTGAATAAACATACCCAGTGGGACATAATTCTGAATAAACATGTCTATGATTTTACTGCCATTATCTTACTACGTGGTAACTAACAGATACTACCTCCTTTGCAATAACTTGAATTTTTATATCAACTGTTCAAATTTAAATATCCTGAATGAAGAATATTTTGATTTTAAGATACCTATTGAATCCAAATATCCTAAAATGAAGCATCAAAACAAGGGTTTAAATTCAATCCTTAGTCTCAATTAAAGTAGACCTACTGAACCAGTTGGATTATCAACATGTGGACTTACATTCAGTACTTGATTCAATGAATCTACTCTACTTGGCACTAGCAACTGAATTTAGGCGAGGACGTTTTCTAGCATCTTTAAAACTAAGCCATGTAATGTAGTGTAAACCCATGCGGTCAGATGTTCAACTGAGTTCTTTTGAAAAGAAAATTTTCAAAAAGAACTCACCACCACCAAGGCCTATTGTAGCAAGGAGTCACTTCCAACTTAACTAAATTAATCATCACCCTGGATAGAAAGAAGGTGTGCCATTTGGAACAGCAAAAGAACCCAGAAAAATGAGGACTAATCCAGAAAAATGAGGAAATTTAGGCAATAAATTCATGCTACAACTCATCTGCAGCTCTTTATCATGGTCAACAAAAGCAAGCAAAAAACAAACAAACCTAAGTACCCTAACTTTACATCTGTACTGGTCATCTGCACCAGGTTTCTAAACTCCTCCTAATTTCCCACCAGCCAAATATGTAATAAGGAAAAAAATACTTCCAAAATCTAGATTACAACTGAGATGAAACCTACTGCCCAGCCTGTGTGTCGTATTCTTGTGAAATATTAAATATTTCATAATTTTAAATGTTAAATATTATGGCTTACCTTCTCAACTACTCCAGAGAAGATCACGTGGGCACACAAAGGACTTTGAGGATCATACCCTTTCGTCTTGCAATAAGATGTCTGTGCTAGGGACAAAGTTAACGATGCATTCGCGTTCATCTGAAATACAATTGCCAAAATGGATGTCATAAATATTCCAGACTAACTGAACAGGATGGCGTATGAAACATGTTGATATGGCTCCTAATGCCAGTGTTACTACATCGTAAGACAATAATGGCCTAAATCCTGTTGCTTGGCATACAGTAGGCTGCACTACAGTAGGCCCATTAATCAGCTGTGATTTGGTGAGTCAACTCCTCCATATGTTCCACTGATTCAAATGGGTCTACTCTAGTTGTGACTTACTTTAGCATAGTATGTTGCAACCAAAATAGGCCTGTTAGAATCAATAGTTCTTACAGAGACGACTCACCCAATCACAGCTGATTCAGTGGGTCTACTCTAATGTAACATACTATACTAAGCAATAGGATTTCAGCCAGTGTGTTTATCAGGAGAAGAAAGTGTGTGAAAAATTAATTTTCTTTGCAATTCAAAAGCCCTTCTCATATAATCAAGTTGTAAGACTCACACAAGTTGTAAGACTCACACTTTTTCAGTGGGAAGAGGAATGAAATTTCAGAAGCACATGCCTGAAGTATGAAATAAACAGTCAGCATTTCCTATCTGTAAAATACCAACCCAAGACACTGAAAGTAGAAAACAAGTCATATTACTAAGTAAAAATGCTGTCTCATGGTTACTTAGTGTTATCTGCAAGCAGATGTCTCCACATGATGGGAGACTATACAGCTGTCTTCTGTATTGCAAGAGATAAGACACCACTGCACTTTTTGTAATCTTTGTTCCCCTTAGTGAGGGGAAATAAATTACTGAATAAGCACAATGAAGCGGTCAGTGGAACCACATTAGAATTTGAGATACAGCATGAAGTTGAAAGGTTTCTTTAGGTTGTTACAGGTTGTGAAAAATGATAACAGTAGGGAAATAAATTCATTCTGAGATGTTCAAATTCACATCCAAGTGCTGAATCACTGATGCATTGAGAAGGAATGAAAACAAGCAACAAAACAAAACAACAAGTCCTATGAGGAAATGATAAAGGCATCAGATATGTTTAGCCTGAAGATTATGAGGTAACATGATTACAGTGTTCAAATAGCTGAAGGGTTGTCATGTAGATGACAAATTTGTTTTCTGATCCTCCAGAGCATAGGGCCCAAACCAACATGTTCAAATTGCAAGCAAGAAGATTTTGCTATCAGGAGGTATTTCTTGTTGCCAGAGGTTGTTTGACAATGGAACTGACTGCCTTGGAAGGCAATACAATAAGACTGCAGTATCCACGGGATTGGTACGCACAGTTTAACTTATCTGCTGCCTGAAAATATTAAATAACCCCCCCAAAAAATACATGTTTCCAAGGTATATTACTAAAACTGGCCACTAGGGGGAGCCAGAGACCATCATATACGTAGTGTTTCCATACCTGCGCTTTTTTGGCATCAGGGGGGCTTGGAACCAATCCCTGGGGGACTATGGCGGTCCTACAGTACTTCTATATTAAGACTAACATTTTTGAAAAAAGTGTGCAAGGAAGTTAAAAAAAACTCACTGGACCACAGAAACTGTTGCCTGTGGTTTGGAAGACTACAGCAAAAGAGGGGCATATAGACCTAGAAACCTGAAGAACAGCAAATATAATGTTTATTTCTGAAATAGCAGCAGCACTGTGTCAATTTAACTTGTATAGTGAGGAATCTGTTCAAAGAAATACAGATGCAATGAATTTTCTAGCCTCCCTTAGAATATCTATTAGAGGTTATGTCTCTGCAAACAAAGCATTATACCATATCTATCTAATACTTATGCTTTAATAAACTGACTGCAAAAATCACAGGCAACCAAGTTGACATGTTATTGTTAGGCTTTCATGACGTGCTGAAATCAGAGACAATGACAAGAATTGAAACAGTTTTCAAAATTAAAAGGCACAAGTCTGCCTTCAAGAACAGAGAGAATAAGTCAATTTTTGTTGCACTAAATTTCTCTGCCTATTGTAAGCACAGGTAGGACACATTTTTCTATGAGAGTATTAAGTAACAGCCATTGGTTAAATTCCCACCTGTGTTTGCTGAGTCACTGGGCAAGTTGCTTCATTTAGCAGGTAAGGGTCAGCCACTTGCCTGATTCTATTTGCACACTTGGCTTGCATCCTGGCACCTCCATGAAAACCTACAGAATTTTGGGTATTATCTTTCAGAAACCTTGACTGCATATTTATTTTCTTTCATTATAAACATATATGTCTATTATGCAAAGAACCCTGTAGGTTCCTTTGGGACCCCTCATTTCTACAGTATTAATACGTATGTGCAAAAACAAGGGAGGTGTGTGACTGCTAGCCTTGGCCAAGCCTAGAGATATCTGCGTACAAGTGTCTTCCTGTCAAATATTAAAGAAAGTTGCAATGAGCAGACTGTAGAAATAAATGGATCCATTTTTTCCTGTTAGATGGGAAGCTGTTCATAGGCTGTGAAGGAATCTGCCTCAGCAAATGAAACTGCCAACAAGGGCCTCTTACAATTTAATGTTTTTGTTTTTTTTAAATTATGTTATTGATAGCCTGCCTCATACTTATGGAAGTCTAGACATAAACACATGGATTGTACCCCAAACTCTTGTTCCATTCATGGAAGACTATTTGATCCAGCAGATTTCCATGAACAAAATGGGGAGGGAAGAGTCTCCTAAGCTGCCCACAAAATTTAGTGAGTGGTTGCTTGGCAGGAGAAAGAGGAAGCTGGCAAAAATCCCTTCCCTTTCCGTTAATGGATGCATCTGCTGGATCAAATAACCTACGAACAAAAGGGAATAACTAAATTTAATACAAAACTCAGCAAATGCCATCGTGAATTGCAATCTTCTCTCTAAAACAAGCATTCCTAATGCAGAGTGGACAAAAATAAATGATTTTTTAAAAATAAAATTGGTTTAAATCACTAATTAAATCATGATTTAAATTTTAAAAATGATTTTTAAAAATTTAAATAATCAAAACAATCATTTTTATTTAAATCATGATTTAATCCATGAATCCACCCTGTCTTAATGTCTACTGAATCACTACCAAAAGAGCAAAAAAGGAAACAAAAATGTATGTAAAATTTTGAGATCTCTTCCAGATCTCTCTCCTCAGCAGGTATTATTTTCGACACTACATGGACAACATGACATCATTCTCAAGTTAGTCCCTGCCCCCTCCAACCCTGCCTGCACATATTTTAATGCCTCAAGAATTTCAGTCAGCTGTGCCTATTTGCTCCTCAGTTTTTTGACACTGCAAAAATATTAGCTGATCTCCCAAGAAGTATGAAGGCTATCACAAGATGAACAAAACCTCTATTAACATGCAGGTTAAGGCTGTCATTAACTTCCTGCATTCTTTAGAAGGGCAGGGAATCTGCAGCTCCATGAAGCTCAGTATAAGAGATTAGAAATGTTTTTGTCCATAATAACTTCAATCAAATTATGACACGTTGCAGTGCAATTAGATCATTATTTCCTGTGCAGCTAATGGGATATATGTACTTGAAAGCATCTATGACAACAACCTTAGAGCAATAAACTCAAAGCAAAATGGAATCAACTACAAACACCTAAGGATATGTAGATACAGCACTTAATCTTGGTTGAGGTATATGATGTTGGTATGTCCAGTGATGGACCCTTTTTGTGGGATTATTACAGCACATTAATTTCATGTTAGAAAAATATGTTATATTTGTAGATGTGTGTACTTTAAAACTACATTCCTGAAGTCTGGAATTTGGCAGTCAGTGCAGCTGGCTATTATGAGCTCCTACCAATACCAAAAGACTTACACTTCAAGGCTGGAAGGATAAGCGTACACAATCCATCACTACAACTGGATTTTGGCCAACATACTTACGCTCCAATCCTACTATACAGAGGCACTTGAGTGAAACTCCCACTGAAATTAAAGTGATTTCCTTTTTAGGTCACATAAACAGGGTTGTATTGTTGCCCATTCATGTGGCCCTACGGAACTGTGAATCCTTCTGGCAAGTCCCATTTGCTAAGAAGGTATCGTTCTCAAGTGTGGGAGAATGCATCTGCTGAAGTTCTGCCTTCTGTATGCAGATGCTCTGTCCTATATTAATTCCGACAAATGTCCTTTCCAGTAGGCTCAGGTCTGCAGTGGCAGTACTCTCAGATTAGGAGCTTTAGAATTGTTTCTCAGTTTAACAAAGATTTTCAAGATCTTTGCCTTTTCTCCTCTGAATAAACTGTTACTCACTGAATGTCATTGTGGTTGATGATGGAATGTGGATGACTGTGAGAACGCCAATTGAAACAAAGGCACAAGAGATGCAAAGCATGCACAATTTCATTTTGTATAAATTAATTAGAAAAACGTAGGGAAACACAGTGGTAGAGAAGCCTGCATTATTGTCACTGGGAAACCTAATGTGAAGGGAGGGTTGTAGTCTGAAACTTATTATACAGTGCCATCTCACTGCAGTCTATTCAAAAGTTTATCTCCTTTGTACCAACTATATATGAGTTTGTACATGTATGTGTGCAACACCTAGTGACTCCAATAGGGCTACCGAAGTATCTGAGACACAGAAGAGGTGGATTTACCAGTGAGTTTCCACAACCCAATGTGGATTTGAATCCAGGTCTTTTGAGTCCTATTCAACAGTCACTATACTGGCTCTTAGCAAATTTTCATGCACAGCATTACTGATGAAGAGAAACCCTACACATACCTTGAAACTTCTGCCTGTGATAGTACATGAAAAGAGACTCTTTCCTGGTTACATTTTTTCCCCAGGGACTGTACCATTTATATATATTACCTGTCCTGCAAATATATTTGCTATTTGGGAATCCATTTGTGGCAGTTTAAAAGAAGATGAAATATTGGTGGAACTTTGACTATCATTAGTGTTTCATTAACAATAAGTCAGTCACAGTAACTGAATGCAATCTTGTCTTCATTGCCAGAACTCATTCCCTATAATGAACATCACTTCTTTTTTTGCTAGCAAATCATTATTATTCATGCTAGCACTGGATTATGCCTGCTTGTCCCTGCTTGCTTGGTTAATTGCTTGTCACTTGATTGTTAGATTCCACTCCCTGGACTTCAATAGTAAAATTGGCAATCTTGAGAGTATCTCACATAATTCCGAAAGCAATCAGGTTGGATTCAGTTTAGCTCAGTCTTATCTCAAAATACACTTGTTGGGAAATTAACAAAGTAGCATTGTAGGGCTGGAAACAATTAAGCTTGGATGTAACTGTATAGCAGCCTTTTCAAGACAATAGAAAACTGCATTCTTCAAGATTGCATAAAGTACTAAGAATGCAAAAGTCTTCTTTATTAGTTTTGTGACGGATGTACAACAGACTTTATGACAAGGTTTTCTGTGGGCTGCATGTGCACTGAAATAGAGAAACATTAAGAAACATTTCCCCAATATATTCATCATATTGTGATGTTTCAAGGGGTTTTAAACTCCACCCCTTAAAGGCAATTTTTAAAAAAAGAATTGGTCCCAGAAGGTGCTATTTATTCTATAGGGTAAAACATTCAGATATATGTATGGTAGGTTACATGTTTTGCCCTATAAGATAAACAACAGCTTCAGAAGGGTGTCTTTGTGATTTGAATTGGGAAAACAACATAGGGGAAAGGAATAAATTATTTCCACTGTCACCAATGTCTTGTTTGAGGATTCTCAAGTATCCCTATACACAAGATCTCGTCCCCAGCACAAGGTGAAGAGAACAAGTTCTTTTTTTCTCGTTCTAGTTTGTGCCATTTGCACAAAATGTCTCTATTATCTTTTCCCTTTGTGAAGTTAAGGACATACACAAAGTGAATCTCTGAAAGATGCAAACAACCCATTCAATGCTTCTTCCTTTAAGAATACGTGCACCAAAGTAGCAGTTTTAAATATGTCACATTTACAGAAATAATATATTTATATCAGTCTTGCAAACAGGCAAATTCTCTTGCAGAATAACAGAACAAACCCTAGTTATCTTGCAGCAAAACAAAAATAATTGAGCTGTCCCATTTAACACAGTTGTTGTTGTTTAGTCGTTAAGTCGTGTCCGACTCTTCGTGACCCCATGGACCAGAGCACGCCAGGCCCTCCTGTCTTCCACTGCCTCCCGGAGAGTTGGGTCAAATTCATGTTGATCGCTTCGATGACACTGTCCAGCCATCTCATCCTCTGACGTCCCCTTCTCCTCTTGCCCTCACACTTTCCCAACATCAGGGTCTTTTCCAGGGAGTCTTCTCTTCTCATGAGACAGCCAAAGTATTGAAGCCTCAGCTTCAGGATCTGTCCTTCCAGTGAGCACTCAGGGTTGATTTCCTTCAGAATGGATAGGTTTGATCTCCTTGCAGTCCAGGGGACTCTCAAGAGTCTCCTCCAGCACCACAATTCAAAAGCATCAATTCTTCAGCGGTCAGCCTTGTGGGACAAAACAAATCAAGATATCCATCCCTATTCTGTTCGTTCACACCAGATTTCCCCATCCATCCCTACCCCAGAGTTTCAAAAACTGTTTATTTACATACTTTCAGACTACCTAAAAACTAACATTCCCTGGGTAATGCATATTGCACTAAAAATGTAAAATGCAAACACGTCATGCCTTATTCACATTTCTCCACCTAACATCCAATTTGGGCTTAAACATAAAGGTCCAGGGTCAAATCCTTCAACTGCAAACCCTCCCCAGTGATGCCGGAACAGCCTCATATTGTAGCCTGGGCGCCACCCGCTCACCTGCAAGTCCTGCACAGAGATCTCCAGCGCCGTCAGGTACATGTAGGGCACCCCGCTGCCTCTGGAGCCCACCGGCCCGTCGCTGACGGAGAAGACGTTGGCGAAGGGCTGGCCCCGCATCGGCGGCTCTTGCGCGGAGAGCGTGGCCAGCGCGCCCCAGTCAGAGGAGTGCGCCACGAAGCGAGCCACGCGCGCCACGTCCTCGTGCGGGGGGATCTCCGCGCGCCCCGCGACACCCACCAACAGCCCGAACACCAGCGGCCACATGACGCACGCCCTCGGCGACCTTTCGCAACCCGCACTGAAACCAGGGGTATGTGGGGAGGGAGGAAGGGCATCCACCCAATTAGGTGGGCCACGCCCCACGCTCCTCCCCTCTCCTCAAGCCGCAGCCAATGAAAACCCTTCGATTTGCTTGAGCCGTAGAAGGGAAGTAAACTTCACGAAAATAAACTGGAGGGCGGGCCCTCGCACATTTCAGCCACTAGCGAGTAGGGTTTATTACATATTCACCAATGAGAGATAGCTAATGGCGGAAGAAACGCCGTGAGGGTGTGGACTCGTGCGGCTTTCTGCCAATAGTGCGATACCTTGGACTTCGCCAGTGGGATCGGTGGAAGGTTAGGGCCGAAGGACGATACTGGCGGCGCAGAGGACACATTCTTGCGTGGCTGGATTTAGGGCTAAAAGTAGCCTCACGTAGAGAAAGCCGTTCAGGTTGTTTGGCCCAAGCTGTGGGTAGGGGAAGCTCCCTGGTTAAGAGGAGGAGTACGCTCAACACACTGGGGATTGCTTCTCCATAAGCCTAATACTGAATGTGGCTGGAAAAGTTATAGCAACAGTTTTTGCAATTTCGGTCTTGGGAAACAAGATCGAAGTGAAATGACACTTCAGTACAGTCTTCACAACAACAAATTCATTTCAAGGTTTTTTGGTGGCAAAAGGGATAGAAGATTATTGCTGTTATATGTAAAATCACTTCCAATTTACCGGATTCCAGCTTGGGTATCAAGCATTTCCCGCTCCATATAGAGTAAACGTCTTGGTCGCAACATCTTGAGCACCACTTTGCTTCCATGGGAAACTAATGCAATGGTCTATGTTTATTTATTTAGTTTATTTATATTCCGCTTTTCTTCCCATAAAGGAAGACAGGGCAGCATATATTGATAATTGTGTACTTTCAAGTCCATGCCGACTTATGGCAACCCTTTTCAGCATGTTCTACATAGAGAGTACTCAGAAGTGGTTCACCATGTTCTTCTTCTGGGGGCATCCTGGAACCATGCAGCATGCCCAAGGTTTTACAGGCTAGCTCTTCTCCCTTGAAGCACAGTGGAGAATTGAACTCCAGATACCTAACTTGCTGAGCTATCCAGCCAGCTCAAGTTGACTCCCCAAGAAAGGAGATGCCGAGGAGTGCTATATTAATAGCTTTGTTTTTAACTGTGGTACAAGGGGGTGTACAGCAGTTGAAAACAAACTATAGTTACTGCACTCCTTGGCATCTCTTTTCTTAGAAACTGGGATGTATATCGAGCATTTCCAGTCTGTGAGTGTCACGTTCCCCGCCTGTCCCTTGATTGTTTCACCAAGCAAAGGGCACAAGCTACGTGTCGTGTTGCTGCCACCAGTTGATTACATCAACATTACGTATTATTAATAATAGAGGTCCAGGCAATGTGTCATTTTAAAAAGAACCAAATAGAAGTTGTTTATTATTATAGGTAATGAAGGTACAATCAATGTCTTTAACTCTTAACAAAACATCCTGCTTCATCCACTCTCAACCGCCAACTCTCTCTCTCCACCCCAAACTCCAAAACCACCAGTCCTCCAATCTAAAACCCTCAATCTCATCTCCTCCTTCTCCTGCAGAGACTCTTATATCTCGTGACTCCGCCTCTCCAGCACTCTCTTTGGTCCATGCAGATAGCATATTAATATTCATGACCGGGGCGGATGCCACAGTGAGCTATTGTTTTGTTTTCCATATTTCTTGATATATTCTTGTTAGGATTGGTGGTGGCAGTCCAGATTGCAGCAGCAATAATCTGGCATAGATTTTTTTTTTTACTTTTGAAGGCTCCCCACCCATCCCCGGGTCCCAAGGCCCCCAAAAACATCCCCAGGGCAAAAATAGTCCTAGGGAATCTTTGAACCTAAAATGGGGAAAGGAAGCTTTTAATTAGTGCACATTAAATGGATTGGATAACTTTATACGGTCAAGGACCAGCAAGCACATTAAATGTTTTTGGTGCCTCATTTAGGTTATGCTGGGTGCAAAATTATGCAACAGGATTTTGCTGATTTGAATATCGGGGGAAATTAGAGGGTGCTTGTCATTGCAGTTTTTATAAATACTTCTAAAAGCTGCAAATAGTAACTACTATATTTTAAAAATGTATTCATTCATTCACTTTCTTTACCACCCATCTGACTAATGGTCAATAAATTATGATTGTTCAGCTCGGCTGAGAAAAACTGAGGGGTGTGTGGATACAAACATGATAACATTCTTCAAGTTTCTGGAGGGCTGTTGTATGAGAGAAGGAAAAGGCTTCTTCTCTTTTGCCTTAGAGCACAGAACTTGATTGTAAGGGTTTCAGTAAAAGGAGGGTAGATGTTGGCTGAATATACATTTGAACATGTTATAAGGGTAAGAACAGATCAACAAAGGTACCAATTGCCTGGTAGGGTACCGGTCTTTGTCCCTCACTGGAAGTCTTCAAGTAGAGGTGAGAATACCTTGTGTTGGGGTTGCTGCTGTTCTGGAATCCCTACATTGAATTGAGGGTTGGAGTAGGTGACTTATAAGACCCCGTCAGCCTTTATGTAAAATTGGGGGCACCTTGTAAAAAAAATGGCTTAACGAATTAATATAATTGATTATATTAGATTATAGCTTTACCTTTATACATGTTTAATAAAAGATATGTTAACAAAACATAGAACTAAAAAACAGCTAAAGTCCTGTTCAGTCATTCTAGAATCCACTGTCAACATGGTTAGAGGAGAGCACTTAGTCTCAGCCTTCCATCATTACTTTCTCCATTTGAGCTACCATGAGTCTAAAGATGAGAGATTCTTGCTGACATGTAGGCTCTCCATGTGAGCAAGAACCCTGGTCTACACAAAAGTGAAGGATGTGTCATTTCTTCAAGAATTCCACAGGCAGAATCCTGGGACTTTCAGTCCATAGAGCAACACCTTCAGGCACCTGTATTTCCCTCACCTGGAACAAGATCTACAGGCTGCTTTCTAGGTCTCATTTCCTGTTGCAGTGCTTCCTGGCTGTCATTGTCTATCTACACACTTATAGAGCGTGCTCCCTGAAGAACTGTGACACCCAGAAAATATTGCAGGAAATAATGAGAAATTTTATTTATATATATCTGAAAAATCACCATGGCTGATAATCATCAGCCTTACATGACATAATTTACAGAAAATGATTTCAGCTGGTGATTAAAAATGAATCAGTTTATTAAAAATTATTCCTTAAAAGGGGGCAAATGATTGACAGTGTTGACACCAAGGAAATGGGAGGGGGTGCGGAGGCAAACAAATAGCTCTTTAGTTGATGCTGGAAATAACCAGCACTGAGAGCCCACCCAGTAGAAATCTGTTAGAAATCATCCAGAGATATACTAGTAAATAGTTCCTGATCTATGTGCTGCCCAGCCCTGTTTTGACCAACACAACAGGCTGTAGTAGAAAATATTTCTTGCTTTGTCTCTTTCACTGAGCAGTCACAAGAGGGTACTGTTTCCTCATTTGACTTACAGCGGTTAAAAAAAAGTCCAGTGACTGCAAGAGTTACTGAAATGATGACAGTTGGTGTGCCTGGAAGCTTGCACACGGTTTTCCCCTTTGCGGAATACTTGAAGTGCTGCTGGCATAGTTTATCAGGCACGTCTTGAACATTGGATGTTCAAAAATTTCAAAACGAGGGTGGGGGAAGGGAAGACTATTGTGTTCATAAAAATATTGATCTACTAACCCAAAGGAGCAATGTTTTGAAATAAAGTATTGCAAAAACCAACAATCCTAATTTATCCAGCCTTATAGTGAAACTGAAGCAGATGTGTTTATATCCAAGAGAAATACTCCTTACTGGTTACTGGGAAAGAGCCAGTTAAACTGCTATGAATGCTCTACATCAGTAGTAAGTAGATACACCCTGAACCCCCTGCACTTTCCCCTTTTCTGATAGAATGGAACCTTAAAAGAACTGAAATAAATAATTATGTACCATCACCCCAGGGCTTTTGAAGGGAGTTGGAGAGAGAATGGTTTTCATTAGGCTGTGCTGTGAGGTGTGCTCTTTCATATCCTTACATTAGATTGGATTAACTTAACTTTCATTTACTTCTATATTTTTTCTGCTTCTTGTTGATAGCCATATCTCAAACCTCTTTTTCAAAGCACAAAAGCAGAATAAACATTTTGTAATGTAACGAATTAATATAACAACCGCCATCTTCTCTTCTATTCAGTGTTCTTTGTTTACCCAACAGAAGCTTGTTTCCATCATTTCACAAGAGAGGCAATGTTTCAAAGTCATTGCACAATATGCTGCAGTATTGCCTCATGTATTCTCTGCTCGCTCTTTTCAGCTATTAAAAGCAGATTTGAAAGAAACAGCCTTTGGTCCCTATGAGCCTCGGATCCTGTATTCATTCTCACTTTGAAAGAGGCCATCTCTCTCTAGATAACCTCTTTCCTCTGCCTGGATAGCAGGTCCTTAATGGGAAGGGCCAGCTTTCTCTCCCTTTTTCCTTTGTGAGTTGAGCCAGACCAGCACTGAGTCCAGATAACATTATTTCACCATGGCAGGCTCTGCCTTCTTTCAGGATAGCAGTGTTTTTGTCCTGGCTGACTTAATTCTGCATTACACAATGGAATCTGAAGATTACTAGTGCCTCTGTCTGATGTCTATCAGACCTCGATTCCCACCTTTCTTTCTTTGGGATTCTGCCAGCCTGCTCTGCAGATAACAACCTGATTCTGATGCTGCTCTGGCATAACTCGCCTAGTTTTTCTCTGGAGTAAAAGCCTTTTTTCAGGCAGCACTGTCTTATGAGCTAGTTCAGTTTTCTGTCTGGGAAATCTTAGTTCATGAATATGACCCCCCCTCTGTACTTGTTTAATCTCTATGCAGTTGCTAACAATGGCCAGTCTGTGAACTGGGCCAGATTCCTGCATGTACATTAAGAAGCAGTAAAATTAAAACTCCCTTCTGTAGTATTTGATGGATGAGCCTGACCTCTAATATAGCATTGTCTGAAAGCTAGAGAATTCAAGTGCTTCTAAGTAGAGTCCCTTTTCCTATACTAAGAAAGAGTTCTCAATAATATGGTATCAGCAGCAACAGACATTTCCTGTTCTGTCAGAAAAAGATGATTGTTTTATTTAACATTGTTCAAAGTGTTGTGGTTAAAATTCTGCACAGAGTCTGCAGCTGGCTTCTGTTTGTTTTTTGGTCATGTATACTAAATTGCATAAATTCTTTTCATCTTTTGTGGTTCAAAGCATTTTGCAGCATAAATATTGGTTTGGCTAAATAAGCTATGCTGAGGGAGGCCTTCTCCATGGCTGTTATGTCTTGGGCAAGCATTACCTTTACAGTGGGGGGGCAGGCGGGGGGGGGAGCGCTTAGACCTGGTTAGGAACTAAATTGATGAAGTCAGGCTGAGCCTAAGACTAAACATTTTAATTTGGTTTGTGTACCATATTTCTTTCCAAATTAGCTTGTTGCCCAAGGATTGGCAGTTCCCTTTAATGCTATGTTTATCATGTTATGGGGTGGCCTGACTCAAATGTCCTAAAAGCAACTGCGGAGTGGCATCAACATTGTCACTAGCACATACAATTGCAACTGATTTTATTTCCTGCAGAGCAGTCCCCAAAGACTGTTCCTTTGGCTAGGGAAAGATATTTCAAGACACATTTAGCCAGGCTTTAGGTCAAAAGCAAAATTCCCACATATAAAAGTAGTGTGTGTTCACTTCCTGTCTGTATTGTTAGAGAAGGGTTAAAAATGCATGCTCTGCACAAAAACAGGATGTCAGCTCTTGAGTTTATTAAGCTACAGAATGCAAATCCCCTTCCTTTCCTGCACTCTTCCCTCTTTAGTAACAGATTTAAGAAGTGAGTGGTCTGATGCCAACACCTCTCCTTGTTGAACATCTAGATGGAAACTTGATCACAACCGCTGCTTAGTAATCTTATTACTGGCAAGGGCTCTGCAGACTAGCAGCCAAACAATGCACTGATGCACCCGTGCTCAGAGAGCCTTCACTAATACAGTACACATTCTAGTTCTCATGACATTTTGAGCCCCCAGCTGAAACAAATCACATTAGAAATAGATCAGATCTTTAATCTTTTTTTGCTTTGCTTTTAATCAAGCCCAGACATATTCACTTGCACATGTTCATCTAAGGAATATATTTATTCAGTTTAAAAGTTCTACTACTACCACTATCAAGAAATATGCACTGATATATAAAGGGTACATAATTCTTGGGAATAATTTTGTGGGGTTTTGTTTTAGTAAGCGCTATAGTAGTGTTAGCATTATTTTGACCTTCTCTATGAAAGCACAGTGGAGGGATGAAGTGCTGTGAGAATCTCTCTGTCCATTTAAGGCATAGTTTAGCTGCACATCCTAGCCAAGTGTTCCTCAAAGTGCCAGTGCCCAATTTAGAGTAAGAGTTCATGACAGCATTAACCAGTCATCCAACCCTCTAAATTTTACATTGTTTCCTGAAGGGTTTGCTTGTGGCATTGAAAGCATTCTTCATTCTCTTTCCCTAACCACTTTGTGTGTACAGATCTGTAATTTTTTAGATTTATAATTGTGTTAATTTCTGTTACGAACAATAGAGTAACCTGGAGATCCAAAAGTTGTGATGGCTACAATTCAACTGAGTTAAATCACGCAGAAAATCCAATATCATATGTATACAACAATAATGACAATAACATATAAAGAGAAAATGGTAAGGCAAATGGGCATGCCTCATAAGAGTTAACAAGCAACTTATGCATATGCATCTCAAATGTCGGTGTTCAAGTAAAAATTCAGCATCTGTTGTGTTCATACATTACAAGAGCAGTTAGCACTCATGTCCGTAACTAGGGTAGGACAACTGGAGTCTTGTCCCAAGGTACATCCCAACCAGACTTCCAGGATCGGTCTGACAGCCTGGTCTAGTACTACAGGAAAAGACATAGGTAGACCAGGCCTCTGGTCAGGAGGCGGCACCTGGACAGATGGCTGATCTGCCTAGATTATGGGTAGACCAGGACTTCCCTTTTGGAGGCCAGGTGTGCTTGGGGCTCAGTAGATTACGCCTCCAGCTCAGACCAGGTGGAAGAGGAGGCAGCATCCACATGGACAACTTATCTACCTGGATTGTGAGTTGACTGGATCTCTCTTGTTGGTGAGCATGTCTCACTGGAGCTGACTAGGCTCCTGGACTGAACTGACTTGAGTGAATATTTTGTGCTGCTTGTCCCAGGTGCCAAAACTGTAAGGTATGGTCCTGTTAACCCTTGTGACCATTGAGTGATTTATGGGATAGACCTGAACTTCTGTCCTGACAACATAAGTCCTTTTGCAATCAATAAGGTTTGCATTGTCCATTTAAGATGCCCTAGGAGTTTCCAGCCCATGCAATGCCTCTAATCCACCATATAATGGAGACATTTAATCCACAGTTAATTTTAACTACAAACTTGTTCCAGAGGAGAGCCACCACTGTGTATGACCACACCATATGAAGGAGTGAAGCACTTCCCCATCCCATGTCTGTCTGATGGTGCCAGCTGTTCATGCAGTATCTTTTCAGGAGTCCACTGAGAAACAAAAGGGAGATATAAGCATGATATGGGGAACCCCAATGGTTGCAGTTTTTTAATTTTTAAGTTGGCCAAAACAAAACACCCCCCATCAAATCTAACTAGAGACTGCACATGCTCAGTAGCCAACGAATAAAGAGTGACAGGTGGAAAAGAGATAACCAACAGAGGAGTGGGACCTAGGGAGGAGGAAAATTGTGAAGAATGGCTAACTGGGCCTTAAACCAAAAGCACATTGGTTAGGAGGACACACTGTCGTATTTTGTTGCAGACCCTACTAGTGCTTAATCGGATCTGGTGATGTCTTGATTTGGCTGACAATGGCTAAAATCCAGTAGCAGTTGCAAGAGGAGGTTCATTTAAGTTCCATAGGTGTTGACTTACAAATCCCCACTGATGAGCCTACTCCAGTTGCAATTTATAACTGGATCACAGCCACTGTGAAGTCCTCCTTAAAAACAGTCAGCTTCAATTCTTGGGGTTTTTTTATTTGTTGGAAGGGGTTTCAGGCAGAATGTAAAACATCTGCTAGTTTTGGATACAAACTGAAAGGAAATGCAATCAACAACTCTGTGTTTCATGTGGTTTGTTACAAAACAAAGGGAACTAGCAGGTCCACCAGAGAAATGTTAATCTACGTTTAAAATGATATGCATAGAAATCCAATGCATGTCTACTCAGAAATAAAAACAAAAGTATTTTGCTACACATTTATTTCAGTACGAACTTTCCTGGATTATAATCCATATCTTCAAATGCATGGGTTCCAGTACTACTGGAGTACAATACTGACTGTAATGCAGGAAAAGTTACACTGGAATAAACATGTTACTATCAGAGGTGCTACAATGCTTTTGTTGTTCTTCTGAAACGGTCAAGCACAGCTCCCTTTCTGGAAACTACACTGAGGTAAATCCCACAGGCCTTCATGGGACTTGCTATTAGGTACCCATGCATAGGATCATGGCTTGGTGTAGTCTAAAATGTAATATTAGTGCTTATTCACAGGATTCTGAAATGGATTATCACATAAGACTTAACTGAGAAAGTTTGCCTCTGAAGGTACTAATGTTGATATAACTGACTGTGAACATTTTGTTTCCACCTGTTAACTAAAGAGCAAATATGACTGAAATCTGTAGTAAACAGTTGAGGTACTAATGTCTTCATTCATAAGTAATTGTTTCAACTTCTTTGTTGTCTGCATTATAATTCAGGGAGCGGGCTGGCAACAGTGACTGCTAGAAAGGGGCAGTGTCCTGCCTTCACAGTCTGATACTGTTCCTGCTGCAGATGCCCTGAATGTCTTTTCCCTCTTGTATGGATAACAGTCTGGGGAATGAAGACGTGCCATATGTGGGAAGCACTTAAGACTTAAGCATAACATACTGTTGCTTATCTTTTCACCCCAGTGTTGCTTTTGCGTAATAAAAAGCAGCAATGGGAAACTACAGCTGGAAGTTACAACATGGCGGGGAAAGAGATGTGTGGCCTTTTCACCTTCAGCCTTTCGCTGTCATTGTAAGGGTAGCTTGTGATGTACCCTTCTGCAGATCAGGGTGTTCCTCTTCCCTTATCTATTCTAAAATTACATTATTATTTTTTTGCTGTGGAGTTCCAGAAACTGAAACTGTAACATCAGAGACTGCTTTGACTTTAAATCAGACATAGTCCAGCGGAGGTTTCCGTCTCAATGCAAATACCAGCTTTTTGAGAAGACCTAGTTGGAAGACCTGCAGCTGGACCTCCCTCACTGCTGCTTGCATCCCCTGGCTTCTGTTTACATCTTAATAAATTAGCATGTTAATTTTATTCACACAGTTACTAACCTGTTTAACAATGTATAAAGCAGAATATGATACTGATTGACTTGAATAAAGATTCTTGTCAAAACCTGTGAGCTTTTGACAGTTTTCCTGAATAGCCTTTTCTGCACTGTTCCTACTTCAGGCCACCTTCTTTCCCACAATGCTGTCCCTGCCGTGTGGGATGAACCGTACACCCATGCCAGTCAGAGCA
This sequence comes from Intellagama lesueurii, assembly GCA_037013535.1. Taxonomy (NCBI): domain Eukaryota; kingdom Metazoa; phylum Chordata; class Lepidosauria; order Squamata; family Agamidae; genus Intellagama; species Intellagama lesueurii. The sequence goes on along the minus strand of JBAJHW010000003.1, from coordinate 46,121,986 downwards.
GACAGTACTGTGCAGGGTGGCTGTGTGAGAAAGAGGACAGGGGCAGGAATTACACATTTCCAAATAATCTAGTGTAAGTTTTTTAAACTGTAGGTTATCTGCAAACAAGAACAAAATTGTTTCAAACATACATCCTGTTCTAATGTGATTCTTCACATTATAGCAGGACATGTACTGTAGTTCCAACTGCTAAACAGTCAGTGCTTGGGACACTTCAGCTCACTTGATGTGCTGAAAACAGAACTGTGGGAGCTGCTTCCTCCCCCACCCCTCTGACCAGAATAATGCCAGCTGGTCCATGCTGGGGTAGCCAGGAAGCCTCCCAGCACTGGCCAGCCAGACACGTCGTTCCAGGGGGGGGTCTACTCCACAGGCTGTATTTTCACTGCATTTTGAGCAGGTGAGGGCTCTGCTGCCCTTCCTCCTCTGCAGGGCTTGTTTGTCTGGCAGACATTTGGATGGTAGTGGCAGCTGAGGAGCACATTGACCAGGTGTCTCCCTGGTTGTCAGATGCTGCCTCTACTACCACTGCTGCTGCTGCGATCCCAGACTGCTGCTGTCCAGCCATCCACTGGACAAGCAAGACCTATGGAGAAGGAAGGACACTCTTGGTCTGGCTGACCACAGAGGAAGCCCAGCTGCAGTTTAAGATAGTGCATATTGGGTGCCATTTTGAAGCACAGCAGGGCCTGCACCATGTGAAACAACAAAAATTGCTTTGCATTCCACCCAGTTTTTATGCAGGACGTAGTTGCGGCCTGAGTATCTGTACCTTTAATGGTTTTTTAGAGGAGGAAATCTCAGCAGGTGTAGCTCTTCACATAAGCCATAGTTGATGAAATAAGTTTTTCTACAACATTATTGAAGGTACAAGTATCCTCTCTTCTTTTTTTATCTGGGCATCCTAGTAATGTGCTAGAGGGGCTAGCCGCATGTCTTAGGGCAAGCCAGGTAACAGTGAGTTATTTATGGATCTACCCAGATGTGAATCCCACAGAATTCAATGAGGCTTACTCCAAGTAAAATTGCCACCTGAAACACAAATAGCTGCTTCACGCGGCAAATTCTGCCATGCTGTTTGGTATATCTGTGCAGAAGAAGGTTAATCCAAATTGGGCGATACCATAATTGAAGCCGCACTCTTCCCAGTCACAGATCTCTTACCATAGTAATAGCTGTTCCAAGTTGCAACAGTATGGATTTATTCGTCCCATAGCCTCTGTCTGAAGCAAGAAAAACTATACAGTGTTAAAAAAAAAAAAAGCTGAGACAGAATTGAACAGATGCCTTTCTAGGCATTAACATACTGCTATCATCATCCCTCTCTATTGGCCAGGCTGATGGGAATTGGAGTCCAACACCTTGAGGTCCAGTATCCCCGTGTAGGGTGTTTGCCTTCTAGCCAAGGGAAGCTTCCTTGTATTGAACGGGCACAAGTGGACTTTCAGGCTGCCACAACAATCAGCACTTCAACAGTGCAAAGGCTGCAGTGCAGTGCTAATGGCCTTTAGAAAAAAACTCTTAATTAATAAATCGTTTTTCTCTTTCATTCTAGGCTAAAATTAGGATAAGGGAAAATCCAAGCGGTTGCGTCATTTCCTTGCTACAGTGGGAAAATGAAAAGCTACGATGAACAAAAGAAACCTTTTTCTAAACTTTTTTCTTCCCAACTTGTTCCTGACCCAACACTATGATGTCAGTAACTGAAGTAACACTTAGCAGAGGTGCAATTAAAATAAACACTAGTTTGGCGTGTGTCCCTATTATTATTTTTAACTCTAATGTGACACTGACGGAAAGATTAAATGTCACTGAAATCCTTTGGTGAGAATGCGGAGAGGAGCTGCTTATAAAAGTCAGGCGATATTTTAATCTTTAAATTTGGGATTTCCCCCCTACACGTAGTTAAAATGTTTCTCAAATGTGAAAGATGAGAGAGAGAAAGCAACATGTCCAATGTCTTGTGTTTCACCTATCAGCTTGTGAATTTGACATTGCTGTATCTACTCCCATGAAAATGATCTCATAAGAAGCTGTCTTGTGTGGAGCAGAGGTGCCATGAAGTCAGCTCTCATAGAGTCAAAGCCCATGAGTTTATGATTAGTTGGGATGATGACATCATCCACCACCTCACTCATTCCCTGTTCCCTCTGATTTGAGCTGCAGTTCTCACCGTAGCTGGGAAATAAATTGATTTTCCCAGGGACAGTATATTGCTTCAAGGTAGCCCTGTTATAATGCAAAGTATTTGAGGGTGGTTTCATCTCAAAGGGGCAATTAAAAGTCACTAGCTTTACAACTGACCTGCTCCTTGTTTGCTGTTATAGTCCAATCCAGCTGCCTGAGGGTTGTTTTTTTTTCAGAATTGGGGTGGATGGGAGAGGGAGACTGACTACAAGAAGTGTCATGATGACTACCTAGGCTTCCAGATTTACCAGTACATTACTGCTACGGTCACACCATCTGTCCTTCTATCCCTGCATTGTTGACAGTGGCTTTCCAAAGTTTGAGATAAAACTTTCTTCTGCCTTACCCGGGGAAGCCAGAGATGGAACATGGGAAGATCTGCATGCTAAGCAGTCCCCAAATCTCCTTTCTACTAACTCAACTAGAGATAGAAAATCTTTTTTTTTTAATTATGGAAAAGTACCAGAGCTAAAACCCTCACCAGAAAAAAAGATACTGTTAAGAAAAAGAAGAAGGAGAAAATTGAGAAATCAGACTAGAGAGAAGGAAGGAAGTAAACAGGCATATAAGAGAGTTAGCATGCTCTTTCTTTTTGAGCTCTGCACTCTGGGAAAGGCGGTATCTGTTTAGATTCATGTCTAAATTTAAACCCTGATTGCTTTGCCTCCCCCTTCTACTCTCCCCACCCTCCCTTCCTCTTCCCCACCCTCCCCTCCTTCCTTGTTCTCTAGTGCAGGCCACATAGGACTCTTGACAGTTCTAAGCTGAGCCGAGTCTTGGATATTAAATACTTCCAAGCAGTGTGTGTTCTTCTTTTCCTTATCAGAGGCACTGTACAGACAGACAGACAAAACAGACAGAGAGCAGCTAGAAAAAGGAAGGGGATGGGGGAGCAAATATTTCCCAAGAACATCCCACACCTGCACAACAGAGAGGTAAACAACAAAAACTTTTCTCTCTTTCTGTCTTCAATTATCTGTGTGTTGTTTTGGAACATGATGCAAGTAAGTGTGGCTCAAACTAAAACAACTCAAATAACTATCTGAACCCATTATCCTTGCATGTCAGTTGCTCTTTGGGCAATGGGTAATTATGGGTACAGGTTCTTTTTAAACTTTGAGATGAAATGCTCTTCTCTTGCCCCTTTCCTTACAGAATTTGAAATCCTAAGTAAATTTGATTTGATTCTAGGAGTCTGTGGTGTCCAAGAGACCACATAAGTTAATTTATTTTTGAAGCTGCCTTTTAACGAATGCACACATTGTTTGCCGAGAGTTCTTTAGACTGAAGCAAAACACTTTGAGAAGGAATATAGAAATTCTGTGTAAAACATTACAGTGTATACAGACACTGCTGCTAAGACCTAAGATTCATTCTTTGGCTGGAATGTTGAAGCTGTATGCTTTTAGAGATGCCATTGCTGCTGACCTCAACTTCTCACCATTCATTCATGGTTTCACGTAGTATTTCCTTTGCTTTTTTTGCTAACAGGGCTTCTTGTGCCTTCTTTCACTATACATGTGGAAATCCAGCAGGTGAAGGTTTTTATTGTCATGGGGGGGGGGGGGCGGTCAAGTACTACTACTGTTGAATTTCTGACAGCCTTCTTCCCCACCCACTCCCCCAAAAATCATAAAGGCACAGGAGCCCTGTTAAGAAAAACTGGTAGGAAACTCTACAAATTATTGCTTTAAACTTTAATTCTCCACGATGCCATATTTTGCTGTCTTGAATACAATACAGAGAAAATCTATTGCACTGGTTCTATCAGGGCAATCTATGTGAGCTTAAATTTCTTTGGACAATGTACCTTTCATTTAATTACTGACTTGCAAGTAGTAGTTTTGGGTTTTGTTTGTTTTAAGGAGGTGAGAGTTGGTCAAATGGTGTGCAGGAATATAGATAAGCTCGTAGAATCCCAAAGAACCTGTAGGTTTAGATTGGTGGCAAATTCTAGAGTAGAAAGGACACCATAACAGTACTTTGTGGTTTAATAGGCTCCAACTCACATGGCAGATCATCCTTTGTCACTCTCCCTTGCTGCTAGCCTTCTCATGGTCAAGCTTAGTTCAGTAATTCAAATTCTGAGAATTTCAGCCAGTTCTCTTACGTCACATAATAAATGTGCATAAGCTGCACACAGAGGGTTGAATCCTGTTGTTGGTCCCAGCTAGAATCATTGGGATTTATATTAACTGTTGACTTCCAGTTGATTCAGTGGGCCCACTCTAGTTGGGATTAGGCATTGATTTTAAGAACACGTGTTCTTCTTATCTCAATTTTATTTATTGTTGTTAATTTATTTAAAATATTGAACATGAATTATTGCATTTCTTTTGCAAGAATGACAAACCAGAATATTTTGTTTCTTGTCCCCTAAGCAGAATAGTAATTGCCATTGTGACAGCTGTGGAAAGTGATTGTATGAGTGCTTGTGGTTGTGAACCCGTTTGATTTTTCAGGAAAACTTCTTAAAAATATATATAATTTTGAATTGGCTTCATATTAATACACAGCCAGTTTCTAACTAGATCTCTTGTTTCATAGCTAACAGAAAGCCCACCTGCCTTTCTTTTTCTATGATTTCTGCCTTGATAGTTTTGAATCTTTGGAGGCCACACACCTGTTTTTAAGATGGGATGCTTGTCCAGTCAAGCTGTTTTTTAAAAGGGGAAGGAGTCAATAACAAATGGCTATCCTATCCCTCTCCAACTCATATGCACGGACCAGATATTCACTGTTTTTGAAAATGGACAAAGATAAATACTGATTTGTCATGTGGAGAGCCATTAGTGGAGAGCCATATCAAGCCTTGCTTCTGTAAACAAATCCATGAAAAGCATCTGTACATAGATTTCTTCCTCTTTACACTCAAGTTGATTTTAGAAATCCTATAAAATATAGTAAAGGTGTAACCATCTCGCCAGCTAAAAAATACTTTGGAGTTGTGTGAAAGCTAATTAAAATCACTTCCACAAGGAGAAGTGAAAGTGTTTGTTTCTGTTACTTCTATGCGTTAAGCCCAGATCTGCAAAGAACACTATTTTTAACATTGCACCTGGCAAGGTTATATAGGCCAACATCTTCTGGTTAGTTTTATCAGATGTAGCTCACGCTTGTCACTTGATGAGAACACCCTGTATTTTAAGGTCATAGCAACACTAAACTCTTATACTACAAACCTGAATCCTTTACTATAGAATTTTTCTAAAAATTTATTCTAAATCTCAGTTCTTCTCACTAACTCAAAAATTTAATTTTAACCTAAAATAGAGATTTCCCCACATAAACATAGGTATGGAAGCTAAGGCTACATATATTCAAAATAACATTATTTGACCTGGCAAATTAGTTTAAAAAACCCAGCATGGAATCATTGCTAGATTTATCTTTATGCATTGTTTTTAAGCATCTTGGCTTTGATGACATCCATTATTTTATTATCTTAGAATATAAGAAAATTCTTCCATGACTGTGGAGAAAATCAGTCAATGTAGCACTTATGTGCATGCAATTTAAGCCCCACCACATGTACCAAAGAAGATCAAGTAACGCTATTGAGGTAGCCTGCTTCTGGTCAAAAATAGTCTAATTATCTTAACATTTTAATTTGTTTTTAATGTTACCTATATTTCATATACTGTATATCCATAATTTTAATTTGTGCAGCACTCTGATTGGAATAAAGAAAGAAAGTATCCTAAAGGGGAAAGAGACAAAAAGGGTATAGTTGGAAGTTCTGAACCAAGCCAACTAATGACAAGCTGCCCAACAAAATATGATTATTCCCAGAAGTATTAAATTCAAGTATAATAGACCAGGACGACTGAATGTTTGAGAGGAGAGAATAATTCTGACCAGAATTGGTTATGATCAAGTCTCAGATTTTGATTGTGTGGTGTCTTTTTCAACCTTTCTTATATTCTCAGTATTACCTTGCTTAGCAAGGAAACTTAATGCATCTAAAAAAAATCGACTTATTTCAAGGTTTTATTGCAAGAAATAGACTGACTGTCTCTACAAACTAAGAGTTATTTTGTATCGTCCAATTTCTAATACACAGATGTTTTTGTAATATTGAGCTAGGAGCAAATTCAGTCACAAGATCTTTATTGTTGTGTAGAGAGTCACGTACAGAAATCAGTAACACAGGTTATATGCTTGAAAATTAGCTACGTCTAGGCCAGCAGAACAGAAGCATAATTATAATAATAATTATGTCTAGCATTTCTGACACATTCTCTTTGCTCATCTTACATTCCCTGCAAAGTGGGTATGAATAATAGGAATAAAGAAAGAAAATTTGCCTTAGAATTCAGAGCAATTAATTTCTAGGCTTTATTTTTATACTTTGCAGTTTTGTTGTTGTTGTTGTTGTTGTTTTTGCAGGATCAGTGTTGCCATTATTGTACTGTGCTCCTCCATTTTCATATCCTGAATGGAAAAACAAAAAACAGGCCCAACTGAGAGATAAATAGAGGCACTTAATCATGTATCTTTAACCATTATGAACTGTGGCTATTCCTTACCTCTGCCTTTGTCACTCCTTAACATGTTGCTGACCAGTGGAAGACCATTTCCTCCTATTCCATTACTTCCTGGGTTATTTCTAAGAGACAGTGCCAAGGAACTTGCTGCAACATACAGTATTTATGGAAACCATAAATCAGATACTAGATTAATGCTTTCAAATAATTCTGGCTGATTTGCAAGGAATTTTTAGAAAGTATCTGGTCTTCCATAATATACAATGTGGCCATTTGTTTCATTCTTTACTATAGTTTCAGTGATACAGAGAAGATAGCTTCCTGGTTTGGGATGATCTCATAGACTTTTAAAAGACTTCTGTCTTCCAGTAATCTGGTACAGATAGCATTCAGCGAGATTTCATAGTTAAGAATCCTTTTGCATGTTGTCTCGGTTCTGAAAATCAACTTGAATGAACCAGGCCAAGCCTTAAGCCTACATGTTTTCTCCTTCCCTTTTTTCCCCTTGGTCCTTCTTTTATATCAAAGAAGGACTAAGAGGAAAAAAGAAGAGAAGACAAGATATCACCTCTAATGTACAGCAAACCATGGGGTAAATTCAGTTATAGGTCCAACTAGGGTAGGAGACACATTGAACTGAATGCAATTGGTTAATCAGTATGGATATATGTCCTGTTGATTTCAACTGCTCTACTTTAGTTGGGACAAAAATTGGATTTATCATAGAATCACTGAATAACTGATTCTCCTCGACATCTCGGCGGCCTTCGATACCGTCGACCACAGTATCCTCCTGGGGAGGCTCTCCGAGTTGGGAATTGGTGGCTCGGCGTTTGCCTGGCTCCGTTCCTTCTTGGAGGACCGTCCCCAGAGAGTGTAGCTTGGGGAAAGTGTTTCGACCCCGTGGAATGCCAATTGTGGGGTTCCACAGGGGTCGATTATCTCCCCAATGCTGTTTAACATCTACATGAGGCCGCTGGGTGGGGTCATCAGGGGGTGTGGAGCATCGTGTCATCAGTATGCGGATGACACCCAGCTCTACATCTCCTTTTCACCAACTGCAGGTGATGCCGTCCTGTCCCTTCGGCGCTGCCTGGGGACCGTACTGCAATGGATGCAGGAAAATGGGCTGAGGCTGAATCCGGACAAGACGGAGGTCCTGAGGGTGGGAGCCCCCGTGGTTGGTGGCCTGGGTGACTCTCTCTCGTTTGGGGGGGTGACCCTGGCTGCGAAGAGTGGGGTCCACAGCTTGGGCGTACACTTGGACCCGACGCTCACCATGGAAACGCAGGTGGCGTCGGTAGTCCGCACCGCCTTTTTCCACCTTTGGCGGATAGCCCGGCTGCGGCCCTACCTTGACACGGGGGCGCTCACTACCTTGGTGCATGCGCTCGTAATCTCAAGATTAGACCATTGTAACGTGCTCTACGTGGGGCTGCCTTTGAGGCTGATGCGGAAACTTCAGATGGTGTAGAATGCAGCGGCCAGACTCCTTACTGGAGTGAGAAAACACCAACATATTTCTCCTATTGTGGCCATGCTGCACTGGCTGCCCATTCGTTTCCACATTGACTTCAAAGTTCTGATGCTTACCTATAAGGTTTGGGACCTCGATACTTGGCGGAACGCCTGCTCCCACCGAGATCTACCCGGATCACCCGTGCGAGTCAGGAGGTGAGGATGAGGAGCCTAACGCCGAGGGAGGCCAGGAGGGAAAAGACACGAAACCGGGCCTTCTCGGCGGTGGCTCCTCGCCTCTGGAATAACCTTCCTCCGGAGATTCGCGAGGCCCCTACGCTGGGTACATTTAAAGTCCAACTAAAAACATGGATGTACATCCAGGCCTTCCCTCCTGTCAGCACTTAACTCTTTTTCTTTTGCTATTTATTATTTATAACATTTTTTCACTGTTTTTACTATTGATTATGTTTGTGTTATATGTATGTTGGTAGCCGCCCAGAGTGGTAGAATATACCAGATGGGCGGGATATAAATCAAATAAATAAATAAATAAATAAATTCTATGATAAGGCCACTGAGTCCAATGCGCTGCTCAATGCAGGAATGCAGTTCAAAACAGATCTGACAGATGGTTGTCCAATTTTCTCTTGAATGCCTCCAGCTTTGGAGCGGCATAGTTTGGAGGTTTTTGCAAGTGCAACAAACTATTAATTTCCAAATGGCAATCCAGTAGCAGTTTCTGGAAATGGTTTTATACAGTGGACAAAGTGAGAGCTGCTGCCAGGCAGACTGCAAAATTTTAAGACAATGACCTGACAGTCTACAATCACTGCATAATCTAATAACAAGCTCATTCTCTGGGTGTGGATACTTGTGTGGCCAAAACATCATCAATTTGGAGAGATCAGAAGGCTTGGGTGGACCCCAAAGAATAATTATGGGGAAAAAATGGGAGTGGGGGAATAAACCCAGGAAGAGGCTAAAGCACACAATGGGACTCGGAAGATGTTGGCTGTCTCTTTCAGTGAGCACAGATTAAAAGTGGTGTGGGAAATGGAATAGAATAATGTGTAGAAGGGCATGGCTGGCTGGTTATTTAGGTGCCAGTTATTTGCACATATGGTTAAACATCCTGGTCGTCCTTGTGACTTGGACCTACAAAAACAGGAAGTTTGTCGAATTGTCAGAGCGCAATATGTGGCTGGTGGGTTGCAAACTTTTCAGTGTCTCACAGATTTTGTAGCTTTCTGGTAGAGCACGTGTCTTATGAAGTTAATATCTTCATTGTTTAATTAAAACTGGGTATATGTGTACAAAAGAGCAGAAATCAATAGATAACTATTAGATTGGCTGATGTGACAGAGAGACTGATTTATTTTTGCATTTCAGAATTGCAGAGCAATGAAAGGAAAGATGGGTCTTTCAGATGTCACGTGGCAGGTTTTTCTGGTGACACAGAGGCAGGACAGGCAGGGTTTGGGAGGAGAGCTGAAACTGCTTTTGAGCCAAATAGTTGTGGGAACAGGTGTGAGGGTAAATAGACCCAGAATCTGGGTAAAACCTGGCTCCTGAGATAATAGGGCAGCAATAGTTCACGGAAGCATGCTGCTGTGAATTTTTCAAACCTATATTGTAAAGTAGATAATATACCACAAGTGTGTACAAGTGTGCAAAGGACAAGCATACAGTGACTTCATCATTGATGTACCATAGATTAGCAGAGACACTGAGAACTGGTCTTCACAAGATACCACTGCATAATATATACTGTAAATTGCATTATTAGCCATGTTTTAGTTCTTCATCACATGGAACATTAACCAGCTGGTTTCTAGATAAGCCATTGTTTATTTATATGAAATTTCCCAGTGGAGATAAAAATGTTAAATTACATGTTCAGTAACCAAATCTGTGCAATGGTTACTAAACTGAATTTTGCACTTTGGGAGATGCAGAAAGAAAAGTAATTCATCTTTGGGGGCCAAGGTGTTGTGCCTTTAACTGGATTAGCAAAGTGTGTGGTACTCCATTTTAGTAACTTACCAATACTTTTGTCATTTGGCACAACTGTTTTAAATATACTGTAGTGAGGACAGTAGCGTGGCTAGCTTGGAGTAGTGTGGCTAGCTTGGAGAATTCAGTGGTTCCCACAAGCTGAGGCCAATGTTGACAACAGCTGTTGCCTGCTGGGGAAGGAAGGAAGGAAGCCAGCGATATTATTTGTCCTGTGGAGGAGAAATTGAGAGAGTTCCAAGGCTGGATACTTCTAACACTGTTATTTTTACACACACCCTCTTAGGACCACTGCTTGCTATTGTGTGGTTTCAACTACTTCCAAGACAAAATGATCACGCAGTAGTACAGAGCATGTTGTTCCTAAAAACAGTCCACTTTAACTGACCACATGGAATGCCTGAGCAGTCTGGCTGGTTCTATCTTCTGGACTAGTTTCAGAGCAAAAGTTAAAATGCCCTGTCTTTTGCATTGCAATCCTCAACTTGCCATATGTTTAATTTGAGAAATCGCATGTGATTTGTAAACATGGGGAAGTAATTTTGTCACCAAATATAAAACATAGTATAAGATGCAGTAAATGCAAGAACGAGTTGCAAGACCTCTTGAAATTAACTGTACATTTAAGGGTGTGTCTAATGTACATTTTTTCTGTTTTCTGAATACAAATATTACTAATTCTACCATTGTTATAGCCAAATTTCTTTTATCTACCTTCTCTACTGGGTATATTTGTGACATCCTTTATTTAATAAAATCACAAGTTGCAAAGCATTGACAAATTAAGGTGCAGCTGATCAGTTTTTTCTTTTTTTTCATGTAAACAGTTTCCTCCTTTACATTCTTATCTTACTGTGGAGCAATGTAAGTGTGAAGCTATGGTCTGGTGTATCTTTACAGTGCAATCCTGTAACGACTATACCATCGTTAGTTACCTTACATTTACAGGCAAATCCTATACATTTCTACTTAGAAATAAGATTCAACGGGACTGTTGGGAATTTGTGGATGAATCTGTAGATGTACACCTTTCTATTAAAAATCATAATTTAAAGATATACTTTTACTTATCCCTTTCCCAGTTATGTTGCCACCTTTATAAACCCTTACTCATCAACAATGTTTTCTCAGACATGCTCTTGTGAGGCCTTCCCAACATCTGCCCTACAGGTATTTTAGAAAATTGTTGCTCTCATTTTCCTAACCAACATGGATGATGACAGTTGCCAGCTGGAGGTTGTCAGGTTAACAAAAGCTACTCTCTCTTTTAATCAGCCACTTCTAAGATTCCCCTGACTCTCCATAATGTCCTTTACAATCATGACCTTCTGGGAAATCAACTCATTTTTGATAGAATCGCAGACCACTACTGGTCTCTAATAAAGGGCCAAGCCATTTAAATGGAATTTCTCAAAACATACTGATCAGTGCGGCTGGCTCAGCCATTAGTCCCAGTGAGGTGGCTGCCTCAGGCAGCAGAGTGCTATGGTGGTGGTTGTCTCCATAGCCTAGCTATTTCTTTGCTGGACGTTTCAATAATGTTGGCCTTTAAGGGTGTCCTCTGAGCAGTCACCCCTCCCACAATGCCCTGGTTCTCCGGATCACCTTCGAAGCTAGGTGTTGATCGGAATGACATCAAGGCAACAGAGGAGGCACTGAGCAGCAAGGCTGTTCTAGAGCAGCAATTGGTTCACTTCTTTCCCTATCTTCTTTGGTGGCATGGGGAAGGCAGCGCTGTTGCTACTGTCTCCACTGCCCCCTCTTCCTCCTTCCATGTGCGTGTTACCAAGTGTGATGGGGCAGCTGATGGTGGGGGGAAGCCCTTCTCTTCCTGCCTTGGATGATGGGAAAGCTTATGCCATCTTTGCTGACCCATCAAAAAAGCTATTTATTTAGGATATCATTACACCTGTATTAAAATATAGGATCCTGATTTAATGTAATGATAATAACTTTCATAACTGGAACCATCCGTTTCAGTTGAGCTGTTACTTGGTATCTAGGCACTGTGTTGCTTCCATGGCCCTAGCCAGGAATAAGGAAGATCTCCCATTCCTCCCAACTCTTCGTATAAGAGTCCTTATTGATAACAAAACACATAAATATATTTACTTTAGGTAGATGCAGTTTCTTTACAGGGACATGTTCATGAGAAGTTCAAGGGTCACCAACTGTGGCTTTCCAGATTATAAAAACAACTTCTTCTTCTTCTTCTTCACCTCCTATCATCTCTAAGGAGGATAGCCATTGGTTAAGGATTGTGGAGGGCCACAACTGCCCATCCCTGTGAGTAACTACATACAGAATTGCAGTGTAATTTAATTACATTTAATTCAAAGTAGGCCTATAACGGTGATTCCTATCCCAAAGTACATGTACTGCCAGGGGTACATACCAGAATATTTAGGGTTATGTGGAAAAAGATAATTGTAGAAAAAGACACATATGTCAACAGTATAAGACAAGATACAAGTCAAAAGGTGTGAAATTAATTGAATGTTACGACAAGTGACAATGTGGGTTTTCTTTGTTATTTAACCTCAAGAAAAGCCTTGTTCTGTCACTTTGTTATTTTGGTGAATGGTGGGGAGTCTCTCCCTAAACAATGTGTTGCAAACACACCACTACAGTGCACATGCTTGATGGCACGCCCCTCACAGGCTCAGTTTTCACTCTCCTCTGCTTCACAAACATTCAAGTGCTGTCATGCTGGTACCAGTGTATATATAAGTTGGTACCCCAATCAGTCCTGTGAGCCCAGCAACCATATTAATTATAAACATTTTGCTAATATGAAGGGTTCAGTTTATGGAAATTGGCTGCCCAAGGATACACAAGTGAAAAAGGATGGGAAACAATGATATATAGGATTGTGCTCAATCTGATGAAGGAGAAAAAGGACTTGATGCATCTCAAGGGTTTAGAAATGCACTGTGATGGGAACCTTGGTAGGCAAGAGCTTGTTTCACTGCATGAGCTTGGTTACAAACTGTAAAATAACAAACAAAAAAGCTGCTATGAAGACTAACACTTTTTTTTTAATTTTGCATAAAAAACTGCAGCCCAATTCATCAGATGCAGAGAAAGCAGGCTGCCATTCACAAAAGCTCGTGATGACAAATAAAACATATTCATTTTTAAGATTCTATGTTGACTTTGCTGCAGTGAACTAGCCTCCTGAAACTTCTATAAAATAAACCTTTTGGAAAATACAGACAGAGAGAACATTATTTACTCGCAGCCACTTTCAAAGACCCTAACATCAGCTTTCCTCATATCTAGGCATAAATGACTGGCTAACCAATCCTGGCAGCATTCACAGTTGTCATCGTTTTTAACATTAATTCAAGCCTCAACATATAAATGATGTAGAAAGCCCACATACTCACAGTGATAGCTATGTGTAAAGGAGGCCATTGGTTATTTATCAGAGACATTTTCATTGAAAGCAGTCCTCCTTTTTGGTGGAACTGTTGGAAGTCACACTGAACATTTAAACTAGGGTGGACAACTTGTGGGGCCTAAGACAAATGGAGAGGCATACCCTAGAATCCACCATGGGCAGCACCCTGGCCCTCCCCCAAAAAGGAGTTGTGGGGGGGGGGCCTTGATCAGAAACAACTGGAAGTTCACATTTGATTTTCAAAAAAATAAATGCTGCTTTTTCACTTTAGAATAATCTTGCTGATCCTCTAGCCTTCAAAGACATGATTCTGCTTGTTTTTAACACCATGAACATACCTTTTTGCAGTAGCACTGAGGGAACAGATTTCAAGATGCAGCCTGCTTAGGACTGTGCCAATTGCTTTGCATTGTGTTGCTATATGAGCATTACTTTTGTTAATGCAGTCACATCATGAGCAAAGTATCATCTACTATGGAACATTACAATGTATATACACATATTGCTCCATATAGGTCCTCACTGTCACTCCACTTAAGTCCTAACTGTCAATTGATTAACCTGTCTCTATTTGAAACACACACAGAATGTTAATGTTTTAAACAAATAATGTCATCATAGAAACTACTTCTTAATTCCAGGGCTGGCCCAGTTTTTTTGCTGCCTGAAGCGAAGAACATCTCAAAATTAGGTATTAATGGCTGCTCACATCAGATTAAAAATTTGCAACAACAGTACCAAATGTACTGCTTGTGTGTTGAGTAATATTTCCAATAAAACAGTTGTGAGTTACTCTTGGAATATTCACAGAAACTTTGCCAACTTCACTAATTCCTACTGGCAATAATTAGAGAAAAGAGGTCACATGCTTCTTGCATAATACAGACAAAGATCTAAAAATGTAGTGTAAATCCCAACCTCACAAATTAACACTGGCCAAAATATTTCTGCCAGGTTACTGCAATTCTAAACTATATAAGGCTACGTTTGCCTAATCAATTTCAAACAGTATGAGTCTGAATGGCAGAATATTTTTCTCAAATACATAATTTATTTTGTATATTCCATAGCTCAGTATTTCTAAAGGCCCCAAAGCAAATTACTTCTTCTGATCTGGTCTTCATTGAAATTGACCCTTATAGGAAAAATTACTAACAGGAGAGAGCATCTCTCTGGCCAGAGTCTATTTCTGAACTTGTAGCTGTCACAGGAGCTCTGGCACAGGGTCATGTCCTTCAGCACTGCTCAGGCCAAGAGGTCACAGAAGCAAGAAGGAATTCTATGGGAAAAGAGCCTTCTAAATTAGAAATGCTGTTGATTATTCAAACTGCAGATAACTTTCCTTTTAATTGAGTTGGCCAATTATATACCCTGTTTCCCCGAAAATAAGACATAACCTGAAAATAAGCCCTAGTGTGATTTTTCAGGATGCTCGTATATAAGCCCTACCCCAAAAATAAGCCCTAGTTAAGTGAAAGCCCGCCCTCCACCATTGTGCAGCAACCAGAAGAAGATGACATGACTGCATTTGAATAAAAGTAGATTGTTGTACATGAAGAAAATAAAACATCCCCTGAAAATAAGCCCTAATGCATTTTTGGAGCAAAAATTAATATAAGACCCTGTCTTATTTTCGGGGAAACACAGTATGTATTTTCCTCTTTTTTCCCTTTTTACATATGTTTCCTCTAAATGAGCTGGGAAATGCAGAGCATCTTAACTCTACCTTCACTTTTGCTGCATCTGGAAAAGATACTGTCTTTCACATCTTTATGTACTGATTCCGGTCACAAACATTTGAACAGCTGTCTGCATGGGCTCAATCACGTTGTTTAGTGGTTATCACTCTTAAGTACTGTCATTACCTGTAGTAACCCTCATCAACTAGTCCATTAATCATTCTAGTCCTTCAAGGAGATGTTGTGTTGTGGGGTGTTGCGGTCACCTCTGAAGCCCCTATTCCCCTGGCCTTCAAAGGTTCCCGCTCTTCTTCCTCCTTCGCTGCCACCAGGTATTACTGTTTCAATACCATTTAATCATGGAGACACGTGTACTTTTGAAACTTAAGTCATTTATTAAATCAGGGAAGTTAACATACGATTAATATTCAAGAGGAAAATCACAGGATGCTAATCACTTGTCTTTCACTCAAAGCTGCTTTGACTTTATAACTCTTTTAACTCTCTGTTCCATTCGTCGTTCTTACAGATATCTAACTCACTCTTAATTCACCTTTTAAGTTACATACAGTCTCTCTCTAACAGAAAGTCTCCCCATCTCTCCAGACTCCATACATCAGCCTTTATATCCAGCTCCCTCCCCCCTTGGCTCCGCCTTCCAACCCCTCATTGGCTCCTGCTTTAATGTTCTGCTGGGACGGACAGGTGAAGGCAGGGCTGTTCGCTACATGGGGCAATTCTGAAAACTTCATCTTGTGGGGGAAGTATTCAAACCTGCCCTTAATAATGCTGTCATACTGAATTTCAACCACCACTGTAAAATCATTCAGTAATTATTGTTAAGTAAAATACATGAGTTAAAGAATGCTTCTAGGGAATTATTATGTTGCTCTTCAAGAAGCTGCTGTTCTAGGGTAGGATATAATGTGTGAAAAGATAATCCAGTATTTTTTTGTAATTATTTCTACTTTTCAGTTATTACAAT
The DNA here is from genome assembly GCA_037013535.1 of Intellagama lesueurii. Taxonomy (NCBI): domain Eukaryota; kingdom Metazoa; phylum Chordata; class Lepidosauria; order Squamata; family Agamidae; genus Intellagama; species Intellagama lesueurii. Next base: position 46,105,771 of record JBAJHW010000003.1, on the reverse strand, counting down.
ACTGCTGTAGTCTAGTAGAACTGCAATTGTTTGCAGTTAGAGGAGCTAAATTAACCCTAAACAAGCAGTGCATTTCCCCTATGTCATTAGATTTCAGAGTCCATGTCAGGTTTGTGTTTATGTGAGCTCAGTGTGCTACTTCCTGTGATAATACGCTCTGTACATGGAAGGACTGTGTACCTTTTATTTTGCTTTCAGTCTTGCTCAGCATCTTTTCCTCATGGTTATGTTTCCAACAGGCACTTCTTTAGAATGAATTCCTCTACTCCCCTACCAGTAGTATGGAATTTTTCTGATGCTGCATCTTTGAAAAGTTGACAAGCCCTCCTACAGTGGGCATTGATAGCTGGCATCACTACACACTATTAGTGGTTAGAAGGCTCACAGCTAACCACTAAAACCTCTAGCCCTGTTGTCTTTGTCATCCGCTCAATTCCTCAAGATTACCAGCAAATGCAATGAGAAGAAAGAACAGCAGATACCACTGGTTTCACACTTGTCTAGCTCTTTTGCTTTGGAAAGCAATCAGAATTGGCTCCAGAGGCAGAAAGAGTGCAAGTAGGAAATTACAGGGCAAGGAGAAGGGGTCGTTTGAGGGCATCTTACCCAAGTCTTCCTCCAAACCTGGGTAGACCCTGATGTTTGCTACCTGTTGTCTATAAATCCACTAAGACTTATCCTCAGTGGATTTAAAGATTACATGTTTAATACAGCAATTAAACATTACAAAATTTAAAGAAAATAAAATGCAAAGTTTGATGCTGAAGGTAATACAAAATGCAGAAATCTAAAGCCTATTACAATTTCTTCCAAGCAGGAATCTCTGTTGTGGTGGACTAAGAATATGCACTGCAGATAGTGTTAGAACAGTACAGTATTTGTCCCAGCTCCTGTAGCAATAGATCATGCAGAAACAAATGATATCTAGAGAAAGGTAACTGTAGTTTTAGCTTAAGCTGTTTGCATCTATTTCTTAAGCACTAACAGAATTGTTAGTGCAGGGTTCGCACAGATAAATGTCATGATTTCCTTCTTATTAAGAATTATACCAGACTGCCAAATATCTTGATGTACAAGGTGAGGAGAAGAAAGCTGCAGAAAAAAAGGATGGCTGCTTGAGAAAAGAGGTCACTGTACTTAGAACTGGAGCCATTTGTTTAGAGAAATCTTCACATGTTTGGTTTCTTCTGCAGAGGGCCTGGCCTGTTCTTCTGCTCCCAATCAGAAGACCAACCATTGTGGAATTTCCTTCTAGGGAAATAATCTACAGACACTTGCAAGCATCACCACCCACTTTCTGAGTAACCTCTGCTCTGGTTTAGCCCATACTTTCTTGGATAATGAAGAGTGTTAACTAGCTGAATACAGGCTCTGCTGTGCCTAAACAATCAGTCATTCTGCTCTGTGCCTATTTATTTCTGGGCTTTTTAACCATTGTTTTTAGTTTCTTGACCTTTTAGTTTTTAGAACTTCTAACTCCTGTTGACAATTGAAACTAAAGTGGTATCGTTATTGTAAGGAACAGAAATTAATCAGTACGCTTTTATTCTGAGACCATTTTTTGCAAACAAGCTGCAAGCTAAGCATGGCTTTTCAGAATATTTGTTACTGTTTATATTAGCAAGAGTTTGATAATGTAGAAGAAAAGGCATAGGAGAAGCATCTGTGATGTGAACAAATCTTGAGGACAGGGTCTGTTTTTGGTTGAGATTACAACTTGATTGAAGCAAGATTGAAGCAATTACAACTTGATTGAAGCATAACAATCATACATCAGAATATGGGACCTGTCCTGACACACATACTTTGCTTTTCACCAGAACCCCAGGTTCTAGCAACTAGAGAGCCAGGTGCAAACAATATATGCTCAGAAAGAAATACAGGAGCCCAGGAATTTGTTTTCAAAAGCAGAAGTCCTTTCTCACGCGCTCCTCTCCTGGTTTTCCCAAGCTCTTCATTTCAGCAGCCTGTTTCAGGTGGAAAACAGGGCTTGTATTGCCTTTGTTACTCTCAAACAATTGGAAGATGGAAATTCTTGCCGATCTACTGCATATCCCCCAGGATTTTCCTTCTGCTCAGCTTGGTGTCAGAAGATTGAACATCTGAAAAAGCATGGCTCCTGACTGCAAGGGGGAAAAAACACACCAGTGTTGTACACAAATAAGCTCTTTTCTTCCCTTCAAATGCTTGGAGAGGTCAAGGGATAAGCCTGTGGATGTAATCCTACTCCAGCATATCTTCCCTTCATCTGGATGTTTGTCAGTGTGGGATCAGGGCCTGTTATTACAATCCTACTCACTACCACCATCCAAAAATAAAATGTATCTACCCTGCTTGGGGGTGTCTGAAAAAGGCCAAACTATTAGTTATTCCAGAATGAGTGATGTCGAATAACAGGATGTAATAGATGCATTCATATGACATCACCACTTACACTGTCATGAAGAGCCACTGCCACTCACAGTAGACATTAGTAGATTAAATGCTCTAATTCTCTGATTGGTAGACAGTCATTTGCTATGTTTCTCCATACCTTTCTTCATTAAAATCTCAATTATTTAGCTTTTTGTTGTAGAGGAAATGCTTCTAGATTACTCCTTTTGATACCTTTGCCAGCTCATTTGTTTCTTTTTAGAGCCTGGGCACCAGAACTGCATGCATATAGTTTTTTTACATGTGGACATTATTGTGGTAATATTTTTCAGTCTGCAGTGCCAACTTTCAGTGAGCATTTTTGCCTAACACTTTCAAGGAAACAGAATAACTGTCCAACCAATTTGGACTAAGTTGGTGTATTGTTCCTACATTATTATTATCACTTGGTCCCAGGATGCATTTGCATGGAGTCACTTATGTTGGATCTCTTTTACCATTTTGTTGGCAATCACTCAATATGTAGAGATCTATTTAAAGCTCTTCTCAGTCTGTTTTGGATATAAACATAGTGAATAATTTGGTGACACTTGCAAACTTGGCTACTGCACTGTTCATTCTAGCTGCAGATAATTTGAATGAGTTTGCTGTTTGTTGTTGTTATGTGCTGTCAAGTTGGCTACAACTTATGACAATCCTATGAATGAGTAATCTCCAAAATGTCCTATCTTCAACAGCCCTGCTCAACTCTGGTGATCTTGTAAACTCAAGCATGTGGTTTCCTTTGGGGAGTCAGTCCACCTCTTATTTGGTCTTCCTCTTTTCCTGCTGCCTTCAACATTTCCCAGCATTATTGTCTTTTCCAGAGAATCTTGCCTTTTCATGAGGTGCCCAAAGTAGGACAGCCTCCGTTTCAACATTTCTGCCTTCAGAAATAATTCAGGCTTGATTTGAACTAGGATTCACTTGTTCATCTTTCTGGCAGTCCATTGTATCCACAAAGCTCTCTACCACCACCATATTTCAAACAGTGTTTTCCTGTCAGTCTTTTTAACTGTCCAGCTTCCATGGTGATCAGGAATGAAAGAGTGTGGATGGTCTTGGTCTCCAGGGACACATGTTTACACCTGATTACCTTTTCTAGTTGCTGCCCTTCTGAGTCTCACTCTTCTGATTTCTTGGCTGTAGTATCCGTTTGGATTGATGATTGAACCAAGGTATATGAAATCTTGGACTATTTCTTTATAATGTTAAAGTTCTATAGTTCTTCAGTAGTCATGAATTTTATCTTCTTAAAATTCAACTGCAGTCCTACTTTGGCACTTTCTTCTTTCATTTTCACTAAAAGTCCTTTCAAGTTACTGCAGCTTTCTGTTGGTAAGATGAAGTCATCTGCATAACTTAAATTATTGATGTTTCTTCCACCAATTTTCACTTCTGAATCTAGTCTGGCTTTCCATATGAAATGTTCTGCAAAGATATTGAACAGCGAAAGGGAGAAACCGATACCTTTGCCTATAGGAAACCATTCTGTCTCTCCATATTCTGTCCTGATGGTAGCTTCTTGTCCACAATACAGGTTGTACATCAGGACAATCAAGGGCTGAGGCACACCCATTTCTTTCAGAACAACCCATAATTTCTCATGATTTACTGTACACAGTCAAAGACTTTGCTATAGTCTCTCAAGCATAGACTGATCTTCTTCTGAGATTCTTTGGTGTGCTCCTGTATCCAGTGGATATTTGCAATATGATCTTGAGTGACTCTTCATTTTTGGAATCCAGATTGAACATCAGGCACTTCTTGCTCCATACAAGGTACAAGTCTTTGCTGCAACCAAAGGTCCCGCTAAGCTGGGCGCACGCATGCACGTGCACAACTCAGATTCCCTCTATGCAGCTGTCTTCCTCCTCCGCACAGCGATCACATTAGGTTCCGGTCACAACAGAACCCAGTGTGCAGAGGGCAGAGTCGCATGCACACGCTGGGGCGAAGCTGCACAAGAGAGAGGCAGAGCCCTGCCCAGTGGGGCTGAAAATTAGAGGCTACATTGGCTGCAACACCTTAAGCATCACTTTGCTTTCATAGAGAATTAAAACAATGGTCCGATACTTAATGCACTACATGGCATTTCCTTTCCTAGGAACTGGAATGTATATTAAGTCTTGCCACTCTGTGAGCCAATGTTTGGTTTTCCATACTGTTGACATTTTTTTGTTAGAACTTTCATAGATACAGTTTCTGTCGCTTGAAATAGTTATATTGGTATTCCATCTACCTCTGGTGATTTATTTCTTCCTAGTGCTTTCAGAGTAGCTTTCACTTCACTTTCTAGAAATGCACGTTCTTTGTCATAGGATTCCTATTCAAAGAAGTCTGTCATCCTTTTATTTCTTCTGTATAGGTTTTCAGTATACTGTTTCCACCTTCTCTTTATTTTCCCCTGATCAAATAGTGTGCTCCCTTGTCGGTCATTCAGCATTCTTAATCTCAGCTTAAATTTCCCTTTGATTTCTTGAATCTTTCTTAAACTCTTCTGGAAGAGTTATCTTGCCTTTCTCCTTTTGTTATTGTTCTCTGTTTCTTTGCACTGATTGTTGAAGTTGTTCTTTTTCGTTATGTGACACTGAAAAACTCTATGTCACTGAAAAGCTGCATTCGGGGCTCTGACCCTACTTCTATTACCTTTTACTTTTGCTTCTTACCTGTCCTTTACAATTTTAAATGTTTCTTCTGCCACCCGTCCAGGTTTTTCTTTTATTTTTACTACAGGGGTTGTGTTTTTTGCATTATTTCCTAATAATATTTCTGGTTTCAATCTACAGTTCTTCTGGTTCACAGACAATTGAGTTTAGTAATGCAAATTGGTTTCTTACATAATCTTGAATAAAAGCTTTCAATTTCAACTTCTGCAGCATCAATAGTTGGAGCATAGACTTGAATGATGTTTATGTTGATAGGTTTTCCACAGAGTCTGGTTGATATTATTTGGTATAGTCCCTAACTACCTGTGTTACATCTTCTCTCAGTATTAGAACCAGTCCATTTCTTCTGTGTTTGTCATTTCGAGAGTAGAACACTTTGTAGCTGTCTGAAAATATCCTGTTCCAGTTCATTTTAGTTCACTGACACCAAGAACTGCAATGTTTATATGGTCCATTTCTTGCTTTATGGTTTCTAGTTTACCTTGATTCATACTTCTTACGTTCCATGTTCCAATTGTATGTGTTGAACAGCAATGGACTTTCCTTTCACTTCTGTGCACGCTTACTACTAGACATCTTTTTGGCTTTAATCTAGTTGCATTTTAGTGACAGAGCTATTTGTACTTGTCGTTTGTTCTTGCTCAGTAGCTGACTGAGTGCTTTCTGACCTGAGAGTCTCATCTTTGAGCACTATCTCTTGTTTCATCCTGGCCTGTCTCATCATAGGGTTTTCATGGTAAGGAATGTTCAGCAGGGGTTTACCATTCCCACCTACTGCTGTCTGTTGTTTAGTTACACCCATTTTGAAAACTATTAGTTTATTTGTACCCTGTACTTCCCATTTTCTCACAAATTACTTAACTATATAACATGAAGACCTATATACTTGCAGATACATTCAGTTCTAAAAGTTTGGTGAAACAAGACATCCCGTCATAGAAACAGTATACATTCTTCTTTACTAAGTTTCATTCTTGCATATTTTTATTTAATGTTGGTTCCCATGCATTTACTTGGGACAGAGGTTTGGCTGCAAGGTGTGTTTGTGAGAATGTAAACATCTGGGAGGCAAATAGTCTGTAGAACTCACAAAGAAATGCAGGGCTTGGTGGCTTTGGTTCATGAAAGCAGGTCACCCCAGGGTCAAGTAGGACAGCAGGGAAAAGATGGAAAGTGATGAGAAATGTGATGAAACAAAGGAAATGTATGAATCACAGTATGCTATGCTGCATGATTCTAAGAAATAGTTGACCACAAGGGGAAAGTCCCAATGTACCCCAATGATTGAGAAAATAACAAAAGAGATTAGCAATGTTTGTATCAAGTCTATAAAATGATTGTCACTGTATGAACAATTTGCCTTATGCCACAAGAGACTCCTGGACTCTTGTCACTCTGTGCCTCTAATTACAATTACAGTTAGGTATCTGTGTTAGGACAGTCTATTTTGTTTGAGTTTTATTTTCTAACATGTTATTACTGGATTCCTTCTGCTAATTTCCAGGTATGACATTCTATGGATTCTATTCAATCAGTGGGAACAATACAGACATGTTCCATACACCCAGCAGTCAGTATCACAACAGCATAACAAATAAAAGCTAATGGAACAACACATCAGTCTCAGAAAATTTGTCACTACCTATCATAATACATAATGATTGTTTCTGGGCTTCCTTGGCTTCCTGTTGTCTGTTTATCAGCAATAGAAGATCCTAAGCCAATCCTCATGCCGTCTACATGTGTACAACATATCCTACAATCATTTCTACCTTTCAGATTATTATTTGTGGAAATCTTCAAACCTACCTTGCTATTTGGAAGGTATCAGCACTTTCCCGTTCTACACAAAAAGGGACAGTTTGTTCTTCAACAGGGTAAATGATGTAGCCAGACAAAACCAACACAAAATGAGAAACAAAAAATAACACACAGAAACATTGTGGCACCTTAAAAACTAACTTTTATTTTCCATTTTTAAGCTTTTGTGGATAAATCCACTTTCTCAGACATATTAGGTAAATCACACTATCAGCCAGCATACAGCTGCATACTGCCGGTTTTTATAATAAATGTGTATATATTTTCAACCTGCTCTGATCCCTGTATTTCTCACACACTGACAAACATTGTGTTTCTTGCCTTTTTTTTTTTTCAGGACAAACCAACTGAGACCAGTACTATGGTAGAGGAGTCCACAATGCCATCTGTGACACAGCTAGCAGGAAAATTCCAAGAACAGTCATCTCTTTCTGGAAAAGAGGTTAGGTACAATTCAGTCACAAAAGGAAGAGAAATTCAGTGGCAGTCCATCGATCTGTACATTTTCATAGATCAAAATGTAAATGATATTAAATCCATGTATGCTTCTGACCTACTGATCACATAAAGACATTTTATATGCTTGCATTTCCAGTTTGCTTGCATTGTGGTTAACAAATATTTGAGAAAGTTTGTGACCCACAATTTGATTTCCTTTTGTGCTGAATGCTATTGACACCAAAGATTAATGAAGACTAGGGTGTATGATATCTTTACCAGACTGTGGAAATATCGCAAACACACACTATCAACTCCACAGAGCTCTTCATCAAGCTAGACATTACAGAACTGGGGATAGAGCAGAACAAACATGAAAGTCCCAAAGTCCATGGCCAGATGTGTGGGCCAGGTTTCCTTGTGTTTCAATATAAGGTGGGTGGATGTATGCTGAGTTACTGGCAGCCCTTTTTTCTAACAAGTCTGGAAGAGACCTTCTGATCTGCACCCAGAGGTGAAATCTGAAACCCATCCCCTCTGAGCTCATTCTGCAGCTCCCATTTTGGAACTGGATTTAAATCTCCAACTCTGTAATACCCAGCCTGATAGACACTTATGTACTGTAGAATGGAAAGCTAGCTTCTACTTGTGATATATAATATATAATATATATTATATTATTATATATTTAAACATTTATAACCCCTGCTATTTCATAGGATATCAGGGTGGGTTTAGAAGATTAATAAAGTCTTCAGCATCAAAAGTGAGGCAGTGTATGTAAAGGGAATGCCTTCATTAGTGCTAATCTTTTTCTTTTCTTTTTCTCCTCTTCTAGCAAACTCAGTGTTTTTCAGAGTAATGTGGATTTCATATTAAGTACTGGAAATAAAGTGATTTGTGTCATTGGAAACTTAAGGGTTTTTTGTTGTTGTTCATTTACAAATATCTGGGTTGTTCCATCACTGCTGCCCCATCAAATTTCTAAGGAAACTATCCAGTTTATTCAGAGGTCTAAATGAATCTCCATCTATTCCATTCTCAGATGGACTCAGCTATGATTATCAAGTTGTTCTCTTTGTTCACTGGATTGGCAGTCTCGGATGGGTGGAGGGATGGGAAAAGGAAAAGTCTGATTCCTAAATGGTACCCTCCTTCTAGACAAGTCTAGGTGCTGAAAGCAACCTCTATAACAAAGGAAAGGTTCTTACTTCTTGTTTTCATTGTGTGCCACTCAAGTCACCTACTTGAGTGATCTCCAAAATGTCCTATCCATGTCATTCATATTTGGTCTTCCTCTTTTCCTGTTGCTTTCAACTTTACCTAGCATCATTGTCTTTTCTAGTGATTCTTGTCTTCTCATGAAGACAAGTATTGTATTTTTCATGCCCAAAATACAACACCCTCAGTTTCCTTATTTTTGCATCAAGAGATAGTTCAGGCTTGATTTGCTCGAAGACCCACTTGTTTATCTTTCTGGCAGTCTAGGATATTCACAAAGCTCTCCTCCAACATTGTATTTCAAATGAATCAGTGGTTTGCCTGTCGTCTTTCTTCACTGTCCAGCTTTCATAACCATACATAGTAGTTGGGAATACAATTGTGTAGATGAACGTGGCCTTGGTCTCCAATGACATATCTTTTCACTTGATAATCTTTTTTAGTTCCTTCATCTTCCCCCCAAGTCTCACCTTCTTTTGATTTCATGGCTGCAGTTTCCCTCTGGATTGATGACTGAACCAAGATATACAAAATCTTCAACTATTTCAATTTTTCCATTGTCATTATTGTCAATAATGTCCTTACTGCACTTTGCCAAAACTGTTGATGTCATATCCGATAGTCCTTGCTGGTTCATTGAGTTTGGCATATCACATATCCACAATAATAAGTTCTGAGATGAAGATAACTCCTGACTCCAGTCTTAGTCCAGTCCCAGTTTCAAAGCACTCCATGTTCTGGTAAAATGCAGTTACGGCATGCTTTGTCCAAGGGAACAGTGACTCAGTGTGTTAAATAATGAGGAACCACTGCAGTAGATTTTATTACTATGATTAGCATTTATTGTGTTTCATGAAAATATGAAATTGAAGAGTAGATAAATCATATTAAAACAAGATTGTTTTCATTAACCACTCAGTGACATTTTGTTATCTGATGGAGTCAATTTGCTCTCTAGAACATGTAGCCAATGTGGTGCTTTCACCAATGATACTAAAAATATCTTGAGGTCTCTAGTTTGCTGTATTTGAAGCAAAAAAGCAATTTAGGCAATAAAGTGGTAGGAGAAGGGGACGACAGAGGACGAGATGGTTGGACAGTGTCATCGAAACTATCAACATGAATTTGACCAAACTCCAGGAGGCAGTGGAAGACAGGAGGGCCTGGCGTGCTCTGGTCCATGGGGTCACGAAGAGTCAGACACGACTTAACGACTAAACAACAACATGAACCACTATTCTAAAATTATGTGTGATCTGTTTAACATGGGTTCTTCATTCAGTTTTACAGATGCAGGAAATGCAAACACAATTTTTAATAATCATTTGTGAAGTTGCCATCACTTCTTGTGTCTTCTTGCAACTACCGTGAACGTTACTGAGTCTCCTGAAATTTGTTGCATACCTTACAAACAACTAAGCAGAGCACATTCTGTAGATTGACATTACTCTCAACTACTTCTTTGGATACTTTCAAACCATTCATGCATAATACTCTGAATAATCAATGTCATGTTTTGGTTCCTTTATTTGATATTGAGGTGGATTCCTGATCTCAGCACAGGAGACATTTTTCATTTAATCAGCTATTAGATGATAGATAACAATCTATTAGAGCACAAGATGTTTTTGATCTAGTCAGCTATTTATAATGAAGTCAGAAATATATTGTTGCAAGAAACCTTCCCCCTTTCTAATAATAGCAAGAACTAGACATGTCTGTGAAGTTACTGCTAGTTATTCAGTTTCAGACTAATGAAATGAACCTTCTGTTATTGTACCAAGATCAGGATTGAATTTTGGACAGTCAGAATGACCACATCACTATCAGGTACATATGAGGGTACTATATTATTTCCTGCTGATACAATCAAAAGTGGGTGAGGGTTAAAAAAGAATGGCAAAGGCAGGGGATTCTAGAAAAGGGAGGTTACAGATCTTTCCAAAGGTGCAGTAAATTCTCAAGAACTCCTCTACTGTTAGTTCTTTTCTGACCACCAACATTGTATTCTTAAAATATTCTTTCTCTTCTGTCAACGTGATGAGTTTCTCTCTTTTTCAGACATCAGCCGCTAAGCCAATCCGTAGAAAGCCACCATGTTCCCTTCCCCTCAACATACACAAGGCAGAGCCTGGACAGAATGGTGAGCTAGTAAGTATCAACATTTTGAGAAATTTGTTATTTTCTTATTTTGTTATGTGAGTAGACAATTATGCTAAAGAACAAATGATATAGAGGTTAAGGTAAAGAATTGTAAAAAGCTGTCTGGTTTAAAGAACATACTAACTTCAGTACTCTGTGTACTTCCTGTGTTACCTTACAGCCTATGCCATCCTTTAGTAATTTTCTTGTTAGAGTGTGCAATATCACTCTTGGGTGTTAAAACAGGAATATGAACAGCCTCTGGCTTCCTTTTAATTCTAGGACATGATTCCATCCACACCAACCACTGGTATTTCTGAGCCATTGCTGGAAGTGTAAATATACCTATATGCTACTAGTGAAAACAAGATCTTTTCCTGCCTGTTCAACTGAAAGCAAGATCTCTTGCTTCCTTTTCAGTTCATGTCGTGCCTGAGTTGGGATGGGGCTAGTGACAGCAGAATAGCTTTGGGAAGAAATGGGTAGAAGTGCCATCTTTGTTGGATATGTTGTGAACTTACGTATGCTACTAGCATGAGTATCAGTCTCTTTAGATGTTTTGAATGGATTCTAAATTAAGATCTAGAAGGATGAGAAAACCACAAAGTCACACATCTCTAGGATCAACCCAACTATTCTAGAATAAGTTTGCTGTGCAAATCAATATCAGCATAATTGATTGAAATGGGAATCTAGTCATCAAGAAAAACACAAATATCTTTCATCATTGTAATGAAATATATTAGCCAGTCAGAGGATGAAGAGACAGAGCATTATAAGAGGTATCATGTCATCTTCTGTTAGTTTAGTAAGATGAATAGTTGTTGGACTATCCATAAGTGGTGAACATATGTTAAGATACGCAACTTAGCATTTCCTGCTATTTAATTATCTGTCCCTGAATCAGAAAGCTGGCTGAGGGTGTGAATACACAGCAAAAAAAATATGTGAATTCACTTGCAGTGGAGAGAGTGGTTTTTCCTGGATCTGTTTGAATTAACTGACCACACATGTAGGGGAGGAAATCAGCTAAACAGCCTTGTTTGCAGCTTGTTAATGCAGCTCTCTTATACCCCTGCAGGAGGCACAGCAACATAAGAGCTACTAATAAGGGGTAAACAAAGGCATAGTGCCGATTTCCTCTTCTTCTTTTTTCCTTTCCTTCTTCTCCAATACTTTTTGTTTTGCTTTGGCTGTCTAAGTGCCCTAGTGCAACAGTGCTGGATCCAAACTGTTTTTAAAAAAAGAAGGGGAAAAACAGCACTTTGTGCCAGGAGGGGAACAATGGAGAGCAAGGAATCATTTTCTGCATTGGGTCAGGCAATCACACTGCCTGAGCCAATGCAAATAGATCCAATGTTTAAAAAATAGAAGTCTCAGCAGTTGGAAGCAAGAACTATGGATGCAGTTGGGTGGGTGGGTGGGGGGGGACCCCAGGCTGATTCACATTTCTTTTTACATCATGTGATCAATGGAAAATAATGTGAATTGGCCCATCCCAATACTGGAGCATTTCCCACAGTTTTTACCAATGTGACCACATCCTGAGTCTGCCTAAATTTTTGACTTCTGGTATATAAGTAGGGTCAGTAATTTGTAGACAAAGAAAAAAAATGGTTGGTGGATATTGAGGGATACTTGGGTCAGATCTATAATCAGGTGTAGCAGATATTGCCATAGGTGACAGCCTAAGCCAGAAGGATAGGTTGGTTGACCAATTGTTTGTGTAAAATACAAGGAGTGGAGAACAAATCATAAGGTACAGCTTCAAAATACTGTACAATAAAAGCAGTGGAATGTCTATTCTCTTTTTTGGTTGTTGACACCAAAGCTTCTTTGAAAAACCTAAGTAGTTGGGTGCATTTCTCTCAAATGTCTCAGTGGAAACCAGCACTTGACATATTCCCATCTGCTGCCCAAGTATGAGAGATGGAGGAGGATGAATACAAAAGCTATGGAAACAAAACCCACAAAAAATCTGTCGTATCTTAAAAACTAATAAATAATGGCATAAATGTTCATAGTCTAGAGTTCACTTCCTCAGTTACATGAACTGTTGTCCTAATTTGGTCATTATGTATGCACAAAGCTGGGTAAAAGTGTGGGTGAATGTTCAGTTAACGAGAAATCTTTTCATAAACCTGAATAGCACTCTTCAATTCCAGCATTTTCTTAACCCCTTCTCTAGCTATCTATTTACAACTCCCTACACTTCCTACACCAGAGACTGACAGAAACTGTGATATTCTAGGGAAATCTGTAGGGAGAGTAAACTATAGGGAGGAATTGTCAGAGAGGTAGACAGAGGGAATGTGAGGCTAAGGGCAAATGAAATGAACAAGGTGAGAAATATAGAAATCAGGTTAAAGCTTAAATGTATCTAAAATACGCACAGTGACCATTCAGAAGGCAGTGTTGGTGAGAAACGTGGATGTGTGAGCTCATAAGAAGAAGGATGGTTTCCTTATAGGGGTGAGGGAGCATTAAAAGATATGGGAGGAACCACAATTGCCACAGCTTCTTAAATAAAGAGCCAAATTGGTCCTTCCAGCTGACAGAGATCAGCAAAGGCTGTGCATTCCAGAAAGCTTGCTGCTAAGTCCTCTGTGGTGCTTTTGTTCAGGCCACTTGACCTAACATGGCATGGAAGAAGCTACATGGACAAGACCTCCTAATCATTTTTCCTCTCTTTGTGTCTGCTTTCAGGAAACTTCTTCCCACTTTATATTTAAATTCTAGACCAGTCTGTTTTGCCTATGGTTGCCAGATCAGCAACATTCTACTCCCTGAGATTTCAGAGCCAAAATCTGAAGCCAGAGGCAAGCCCTTCTGATTCCCTAGGGGATGTGGGCCCTTAGGATGTCACAAAGTGGAGTGCTTTCATGATGATTGCCAAACTGGTGCATGAGATAGACAATATAGACACTCTGTGACAAATGTAAAGGCCAGCAAATGAATTCCTCTAGCCACAACAGTTCCAGAGCATGCAAGCTAGTGAAAAGACAAAGATGCTGGATAGTTCAGTGGTTCAGGTCTCTGGCTGCAAATCCAGAAGTTGGGAGTTTGACCCATGGACCCTAAACCTAGGATTGCCTGGTTGGAAGCATCCCAGCCTCGGAGATTTCCATTCCAAACTCCAAGTCATGGGGAATGGAGTCAAAAACCTAAGTCTCAGGGCAATCCTATTTCCCCCCTTTTTTCTTTTAGAGAAGTCATCAGCTGTTGAATGTTAACACTCCTGACAAAGTCATGCTGTTGAGATAAACTTTCCCTTTGGTTTTCTTTACCTACTATATTCTGAGCCTTGATTTGAAAGTATATCGAAAACCCAAGAGAAAACCATAGGGCAAGTTGACATCTTCAGTTGTTTTTTTTTAAACACAGTTAGCTCCAGTTCCACTCCCATCCTGCAATGACTTCCCTTGCTCACTTACTAGTAAACTGCTTGCCTGCCCATCCATACAGTAGCAGGGAGTGGTGCTACCCATGCGATGTGCCTCTCTTTACTTCAAGTACAGGTGCCACAGAGAAGTACAGGTGCTTGGGCCGTGTGGTCTGGCCAGTACTGCCAGCAGGCTCACTTCCCACTGACCCTGCTGACTTGGCAAACAGCTACTGCAGGAAAGGCAGCTTGATGACAATAGTCTTCAGAATTCCCACCATGCATTGACTGACATCCTCTCAGTCCTCACTATCCCACAGTCAGGGCTTGGAAAAGTTACTTTCAGTGGGGAACAGCTCTCAGAATCCCCCAGCCAATATGGCTACTGAGGGATGGTGCAGACTATATGAGGCGAGAAAGGGTCCTGCTGTAATGGTCAAACACTTTCAGGAGTAAATAATTTCCCTCTGAGTGATCTGTATTGTGTATTTTGGCCAACTATTCACTGGTTGAAGGAGCAAAGGAAGGTGTTGTTGTTGAGGTCCCCTTTTAAATATTTCCAGTTAATTTCTTTTTTCTGCTTTAGTTCTTCCCATCCCTCCAGAGGCCAGCCTTTATGAGTAGCAACTGTCTGCTTCAACAGTTTCTTATTTGTCTTTCTACAGAAGCCATCTTCAAGTGCTTCTCATTCTATAAAGGTAAAGGTCAAAAGCTCTCCCCTGATTGAAAAACTGCAGGTAAGATCTTATGGTAACTCTGTTGAACCTTTGCTTCCCCAGAAGTAAGATCCATTGAACTTAGTGAGGTTTAACAGTGATGTTTAATACTTGAAGTTTTAACACTCATATATAAAGCCCTTCACAGCTTGGGGCCATATTACCTATTGGAGTGTCTTTCCCCAATGTCATCTGCCTGACCCACCAGATCTTCACAGGCCAGGCTCCTCCATGTAGCCACCCTGAGATAGGCCCAAAAGTCATTTACTAGAGGCAGGGTCTTCTCTGTAGTGGCACTGATGCTCTGGAATAAGCTTCTGGAGGAGCTTCGCCTGGCTCCTTCCCAGTACTCATTTAGGAGGCAGTTGAAAACATTACTTTTCAAGGAGGCCTTTCACTCAACCCTGGGTGAATGTTTTGCCTCCAATCTGCTTTATTGTGAAAACTTGTTTTGGTGCCATTTTTGTTTTATGTTATTGCTATTTGTGCAGTAATTCAGTGCTTACTGTTTTTTACTCTCATTTTAACTGCTTGTAAACCACCTAGAATAGTGCTACGGTACTACTGGAACAGTATATAAATTAAAGTAATAAATAAATTAATAGATTTACTTCTAAGTAGACATGTATAGGAATGCATTTCTACATAAGTAGTCTTTTACAGTCAGCGCAGTTCTTTCCATTAGCATACAATTTCTTGTGTGCTTCCATAATTTTTAATTAGGACAGTACATAATATATCCAGAGCTGCCTAGACAGTTCAGTGAGTTAGATATCTGGCTGTGCAGCCAGAGGTTGAGAGTCAATTCCCCACTATGCATCCTAGGAGAGTGAACCTGTGTGGCCTTGGGCAAGCTGCACAATCCAAAGATGCCCCCAGAAGAAGGGAATGGTCAACTACTTCTGAGTAGTCTTACCTAGAAAACCCTGAAAAGCGTTGCCATAAGTCAGAATTGACTTGACAGCACACAATTATTATTATAATGCATAGACTTTTAATAATTATATATATAATTTTTAAAGCTAGGATAGTACTTCAAGGTGAGAGTGTCTTTTCTGTCCTAGCTAATACCACTGGTGTTGTAAACTTGCTCTTGGTGTTCTCTCACAAAAGCATCCTAGGATTCCAGCAATATGAGCTCCCTCATATCAGTATCCAGTTAATGTCATTCAGGGCTTTGAGCTGCACTGATCACCTTAACAGCTGCATTATCTGGGGATTTAGACATGTGAACTTTTCTCCTGGAGTATTTTCTGTCATGACATGGAGTGAATGTGAGGAAGACTGTACAGCATGGGAAGCTTAGAACACTTTGTAGATATGGATGGGTATAGAGATTTAAATCTAATATTATGGCTTTGTTCTCAGGCTCTCTCGTGCCAAGCTACTGGAGATCTGGGCTCAGATGCTGGGAAATCCAGACAGCTTTAGCTGACACAAGAATAGTCTTTGAATCCAGCTGTTTGGGAAGAGCAACTGTTCTGTCATCTCTTCTTTTCCCTGCATTATGTGTTAACAAGTGCCACCACAAGATATGTCAACTGGTGAAAGTCATTTATTAAGGGCAAGGGCTCCCTCCTGTGGTGAACACTAAGGGCAGAGATATCCAGATGGCCAGTAGATCATCATGGAAGCTTTAAATGAAAGGTTTTAACTGGATGCTGAAGGGTAGTTTTTACACAAAGGACCAAGTGACAGTGACCTACAGGTCATGGGGTATGTGTGTCAGAGGAAAAAGTATGTGGAGTCTTCAACAAAGTGTTGCAGTATTGAATGTTCCTGTTGATAATTCTAGCCAGTTGACTATCTTCCAGGATAATCAATGTTATTCTCTCCTACCCCCCACACTGGTTCTTCTCATGGAGCATCTATAATTTTAATGGGAGACTTAAATGCCCATATTGGTCCAAATGAAGAGTGTATTATGAGGAATCTTAGTATGTATAATTGGCAATTTCTGTCTTCACCTCTAAATGCAGGAAGGGAATCAAAGGACACCATGATCAATGACTATGGCAAAGCTTTGTATAGCATAATTATGAAATACAATTTCTACATTCTTAACGGAAATCACCCTAATGATAAACCGGGTAATATAACTTTCTTCGCTGGTTGGGGAGGAAGTGTCATTGAGTACATAGTGATCTCCTCTGACTTGATCACTTATATAAATGATTTAAAAGTAATCTGTCACCCAGAAAGTGACCATTTTCCTATCTATCTATCTCTATTGGTGGCTTATAAGGTGTGCCCACCACAGGAAGAAAATACTAAGAATATCATTAGCTTTAATATTCTTAAAAGAATTAGATGGTCAGCTCAAGTAGAACACCAATTGCTGGGAATACTTTATGATAAAAAAGGTCTTCAGCTACGTAGTAAATTTACTTATAAATCAGAACATAAAGACCTAGTCACACAGTTCCCTGAAGTGCTACAGATATTAGAGCCTCTGTTTCCCAAGAAAATAACATGATTACAGAAATCCATCTGCTCTGAGTGGTTTGACAGGGAATGTAAACTGGTCAAATCTAAATTACAAGCAGCTGCAAGAATAGCTCGTAAAACACAAGATCCCAGATTAATCTTTAATTACTGCAAATTACTAAGTAATTATAAGAATCTTCTAAAGCAGAAAAAGTCATTATACATTTGCTCACAATGGAAAGAACTACTAATGGCTGCACAAAACAAAGACTCTCAGCAATTTTAGATAAAATATAGATTTATGTACCCACAGACACAAATACATGCATTTGGGTATTCCATGTTCCAAGGTGGGTAGTGAAGTTGCTAGTAAAATTATGTGTGTATGTTTGTGTGTGCGTGCCTTCTTTTAGGTTCCCCTAAATTTACTAATAATGCCTTCATCTGCATGGATGGTACTTTTTTTAAACTAGAGAAGAAAATTCTCTATATATGTGATTTTGTTGATGGATCCTCTAAGTAAAGAAATTTAGGAATCTCTTCATAGAGGTATTATTAAATGGGTATAGCATTCCAAACAATCTTTGGTGATATGTGCAATTACAGCAAAAAAGCAAAATTTTAAATCTTGGGTAGAAGGGGGGAAATAATGACTTTTTTCTTTTCTTTTTTCTTTTTCCAGGCCAATCTGGCATTTGCTCCAACAGCTCTGCTGCCAGGAACTTCTCCCAAGAGTCCTGGCCTAAAAGTAATGGTTTCTCCCTTTAACAGCCCACCCTCCACTCCCCTCACCCCACAGTCTCATTCAAGTGAACCAGATAAGACTCCAGTTAGTTTTGATCAACCTCCAGAAGGCAGTCATCTCCAGTTTTATAACAAGGTACAAACTGCATATTAGGCTTTTTCTACATAGAAGACCATATCATTATTAGGGGCAGGAAGGAAAACGTTACTAGGAAAATATAAAGAAAAAAAAAGAGGGATTATCATTTGGAACAATTAAATATAAATATGAGATTATAAATTGCTCTTATAAATGTTTTTCAAAGCGATCCAAAGGAATCTAGGACAAATGACAGTTTAAAGAAAAAATGAGAATACACGAGACCTTGAGGTATCCTTATATATGTATAACTGGCAAGGTTATTGTTAAAATAGTTTCTAATAATCTTCCAAGAGATGGGTTGCATTTGAAGTTGGAGAGGTGGGCGATGCTAAAGAAAGAATATGAGATTTGAATTGCATGTGGTACTCTTCCTCAAAGAATGTTACCACCAGAAATATACACTTAGCCACATTGTTTCATCTGCCACTGTCCATGTACACAGACAGAAAACAGTATCTTCAGTGTCAGCTTTAGTGATAAGGAGCAGTCATATGTTCTGCCTTATAAGAGAGAAAATAATGCCTTCTTTGCTTGATGTAAAGGATGACTAATGTATGCCTATCTATCTAGGCACTGAGATCTAGTTGATTTCACAAATTTTGTAAGATTGCTATAGTCTCTCTAGTCCATGGATTCAGTGACAGCTTTTTCTACTTTCAGGTACGGACACGAGGATCAATAAAACGCAGACCACCTTCTAGAAGATTTCGGAGGTCACAATCAGAATATGATGACCTAGATTCAGCCATGGCACTTTCACCTCAAGAAAATGGTGCTAAGGATGATAATGAGGTGGAGAATGTTTTTACGGACAGTAGTAAGGCTACAGATGGCACAGGTTGCTGTGAGAAAGAAATCCAGATAACATCTGATAAAAAATCCCCCTCAGATCTGGAATCCAGTCAAACAGAAAGCAAAGATAGCGAAGCAGGAGGAACAGATGAAGGGACCTTATGCAAAGACAGCCAAGAAGAGAAGCCACACCAGAGCCTTTCAGAGTTAAAACCATGCGAGAAGAATAAGGAAGAGAACAAGAAGAGTCCAGCTCTTGACACTGTGGTGGATATAAATGTTGCTAATCAGGAAAATGAAGGAAAGAGGGAGAATGAATTACATGGAGGCGAAGGCACACAACAGTTGTCAAATACAAAAGAAACTGGGACTCCCCAGCAGGGAAGAGACACTGAAACTGTTGAGAACTCCAGAGTGTGATGCCCCTGTAATTGTTGCACATACCATAAACAAGCAGCTGAGGTTAGCATGGAGTTCCCAATGCAGTGCTTGCTTATGAATGAGCAAAAGCTCCTCCCTCATTGAAAATTCCAAAGAAACCAGTGTTCTCCTTTTTCTTTGGCAGTTCTTAGGCTTGTACTTGTAGCAAATCTGTGCTCGAAGATGGCCTTGTTTGTAAAAGGCTGTCTAGGCTTGTGACATACCAAAATTCTGCCATGTTGATTTAAAGAACACAAAAATTGCGGAGATTTTCTCAACATTTTTCAAATGGAAAGAACTATGATGTGTATTACTTACGTTTTCTGATTAAAGTTGAAATTTCCAAACCTCTTGTGGCCTGCCAGCTGTAACTGTGCTGCATGCATATGAATTAGATGGTCACCCACAGAACCACACAAAAGAAACTCTTCTGATTTACTTAGTGACAATATGGAATAATTTGCATGTGTGGTAAGGGCAAATTCCATAATAGCTATACCCTTATTCTCCAGCTTTTCTAGGTTTGCTGATAATCACAGAGGGACACAGTGCAGCGGATGTTTTCACAAATGTTACATTCATTTGAGCCTTGTCTTTGATTTATGTGATTTTCTGATTGGTAATTGCATGGAATCAGAAAGTGGAGAAGCAGCATTTAAAGCATGAATGAGCCTTTTGACCATTATAGGCTTTTAAAATTTGTTTTCTTTACAGACTGAGCTGAAGTGAGAGCTGTTTTTTAAACATGTTTCAGAGCATCCTGTACCCTGCAAACCTATATGGGTTCATGTGGCTAATTCTTATCACTGCTGGAATATGCAGCCTCACATCTTGGGAATGTAGAACTTACACAAAGCCAGACCACCAGTCCATTGAGCTTGTCCATATCAGCCTTCCAAAACTCAGTACCCTCCATACCTGATGGACTACAACTATGATCATCCCAGCTGGACAGAAATGACTATGTTGGCTATAGCTGGTGGATTTGAAGTCTAACACAGTTGGAGTGCACTAGACTGGTGACAGCTGGTCTGTATTAACAGCAATTCTCCAAGTTGTGAGATGGGGCTTTTCATAGCTTTGTCTCAAGATACCAAGAATGGAACTCTGGGCTTCAATATGCAAAATACATGTTACATTACTGGAGCTTTGACCCTCTTTGATCCATAATTCTGCTCCTTTGTTGGACGCATATCCTTATAAGGATGTCAGTTCCATAATCATCACAGGAAGTAATGGCTGACATACCAAATGGCAACATAGGAGGGAAATTCAGTGAGTAACAACTCACAGTTAAACTTGCTGTTCACTTGTGTGTTTCTGAACTCTATACATTTCTGCTTTCTGGGATTCAAGATGAAAAAGTGTATTGACGTATATAGGTAATATAGGAATTGATTTATATAAGCTTTATATAGGTAACATAAAGGGAACTTTGCCTGACTGTATTGAAACAATGTCTAATTGGGCAGATATTGCCCTGCACATTGAGCAGAAAGATCTAAGGCATGGATGGACCACAGGAGTGGGACTTGGTTTGTACACTGTGTTGCTCACATTCATCTGTGTACATCTGTATTGGAACAGCTTTATACCATGTAGCTGACTTATGGAAAGTAGAGCAGCATGTTCTAACTGGCCAGGAATTAATTGTACTGCAGCCAGCAAATGGGAGAATTTGTAAGTAAAGTCCAGACCAGATGGGCTTTTGTAGCCAAGCACCTTCCTTACTAAAAGAACCAGATTGTCTTCTCTTCTTTGCCTATTGCTACTGTAAAAGATTTACAACAAACACAAAGTCAGATGTTGGATGAATTTCACTTGAAAATAATGTTAGTATAGTGTAGTTTATTGCTGCAGACAACAGCCCATAATATTTTCCAGTGGACTGGCAGTTACAGTATGGTTTGTAAAGGGCTCCTCCAGGCAAAAGCAGATGGGTTGCACACTGCTAGTTCAAAATATTGAAATTAAAACAGAAGTGCAGCTGGTAGTAAATAGAAAGAGATATCATGCTGCATAACATTTGCACACCATGTAGTAATCTGTATAGGTCCCTCTGATCAAGGCACTTCAATAGTGGCCAGATAGATTCTCTTGTGAATCTTTGGATCAAAACATAATGGGGACTGTAGTTTCTTGTTCATCCCAAGACACTGGTAATCAAAGATATACTGTTTCTACTTCAGGGTTCTACTCTGGTTATTGCAGTTAATAATAACTGAAAAATCTATGATGTACAAATGTTTAAGTAATCTATACCAGTGTTCATTAAGTGTTGTGTTTCTTTTGTTTGCTAGTCCACATTTAGCATTTCTAGATAACAAATACTCTTTCTTCCTTTGTTCTATCCTTATACATAAAAATCTAAGAATATAATTATCATATGTAAAAATGAACAATGTAATCCACGTGGATGACCCCTTGTTTTATTCTTGGCTCTTCTAATATAGCAATGGATGGACCGAATGAACTGATTTTTATATATATATATCATACTCAAAATAGATGTATTTCTGACAATGCTGCTGGCAAAGTCAGAGCCCTGACACACAAAGTGTACTCTTCTGTGGCAACCATCTGCCTTAATGAGGTTTTTGGTTAGCCTGTCAATGTCCTTTGGCGTGTTTCAAAGTCAAGATACCCTTTCCTTGGTTTATTGCAAAAACTGGGGTACAGAGATTTGCTCAGCATTTCAAATCTTACCCTTAAAGGCATGCCGGAAGATGTGCCCACTTACTTCCTTATGGGGCCACACTCCAGTTTTGTTATTGGGCTAAACTCCTTTACCCTTAATTTCTCCTAAGGCTAATCTATGAGGCCTTGGACAGTAAATTTATTCATGGCAACTAACTTTTCGCATGTTACACAGTCATTGTTTTATAGAAAAAGGTAAGCTCAATCTAATCTCAGAGGTATTCTCAAGGAGTGATGGATTTCAGCAGGACCAAGGGCAAATAAGTGGAACCAAAAATACCACCATATGTTAGCTTTAAGCTTTTCTTCCAATACCTGAGCTTTATAAGAGGCATTTCAATCTTTTAAAATGAAGAAGCTTTATACAAACCTGGGGACCCACCAGATAAGGATCTAATAGGGAAAGGGGCATGGTGTTCTGCAGTACCCCAAAGGATTGGATTCAATTCCACAGCCTGAGATTGTACACCCAGCATAGACATGTCAATGGAGTTAATCAGCTAATTTCAACATAGCCTTGTGATAGTGCTACTGTTGGTCCACACGTAAGTATCTGTTGGATACTTTATAATTTTTTATTTATTTATAAATGAATGAATGAATAAATGAATGACAATAATCCTATCTTCCTGTTAAACATTTTGTGGTTTTAAATATAAACAAGCATTTATTGTTGTTCTTGTTGCTGTTTAGAAAATAGTGTACATTAAGCTATTTGACTACATAGTCTGAACATAACATGTTTCAATTGCTGTGTTGCATTGGCTGGTGGATATTTGAAACAAGAAGCACATAACACTTTAATCTTAATTACTGATGGTTAAAATGTTGTGAAAAATAGAGAAGCATATCAATATGCCAAAAGTTTACTATGAGAAAACAGTTTTCCTCCCTTTGATCAGCCACACACTCACTTTCTTTAATAAATGGAGAATGGAGGGGCTTGGGGTGGCTTATGCACATACTTTTTCTGAATCGCAGGGATCAGACTAGACTACATCTGGGGGTCACTTCCAATTCTACAATTTCATGATTCTACCAAATCTTAAATACAAAGTTATGATTTGTGACTTTTTTTGCTTAGGTGCAAGATGCACCATATGAGTATTCTATAATGTATTATAATGCATTTTTAAATCCCTCCCCAACTATCAGTCCCTTGATCACATGGTAAGCCATCTTTAAAATTCAGCAAACTCTCAAAAGCCTCAAAGAATCATGGTGGAATCTTGATGTTCACAAAATATGTCTTCCATTCTCATTCATTAATTCATTCAATTATTCATTCATTCATTCATTCATTCATTTCAGGTATTTATTTCGGATTTGGAATATAAAATAAAACCCACAGAAGTTTATCTTTTTAAAAGCTGTCTAGGCATGCGAGTACATTGCAATTCACTCTGCAGTTTGTGTTGGAATTGGCATACTTAAAATCAAGATAATTACCAGTGACTATACAACGTAAAGTTACTGGTAAACACCAGTAAGGAAGCACTTTTCCTGGGCATTTGTTTCTTTTTATTCAGACAGCAGGAGGTGGTTTATTTTGTACCAATTTAGCTGGCATCCCCTTTCTCCACATTTTGACATGGGTAATCATCACCTGTCTCGATCCAAAGCACAAGTTCATGCACATTCCCCTGTGACATTGCAGTGATGTCTTCAATGTGGCCAAGTATTACAGTGGGATAATTCCCCTAAATTGAACATCTGTTGTCTCCTCTCCCCTCATCTGAACAATTTTTCTATTTTTTAATTATGCTTGTCAAGTTAAGTGCTGTGTCAGATATGCATTATGTCACTTTGCCAAAAGAGGGTGGAATTGTGCGGGAACTGAACTGATTGGAAATGCAATGTGGACTCTTTCAATGGAATAATTAATTGTTATCAGTGTGGAGAACTGTTATGATTTCAGCAATGAAAACTACCAGGGACCTGGTTCAAAAAACTTGGAAGCAAATTTAAAAATCAAAACAAAAATTCAGTATCTTCTAACGTTATGCTAATGAAAAGGATCCTTCTTATATGGAAATTGCAGACAATATATTCTGATTTTTTACAGTGAATGGTACTAAGTAACTTACCTTTTCTTGAATATTTTATACAGAATAAGCCAATGGTACGTATTTGTTTTACTTCAGATCCCATGGATCTGGGAAGATACAGCTCAAAGCACTAATTGCCTGTAGTTTGAGCAAGGGGTATACATGCCCAATTCCAGCAGCAGAGGATGAACCACTCACCCACCCACTGGTTGGACTATGAGTCACTCGCCAAAAGATCCTCACAGCCTATAAAGATCAAGGAATACAACAAGGAAAATGTTCTTATTATACATAAAATACTATATATAAAATACTGCACCCTCTTCAGTTATACTGAGTTACATTTTAAAATAAACACCCCCTCTTAGGTGGAAACTAACAAAAAGTACTTGCTCAAGTTAAAGTTTCAGACAGCTGGTGACATGTTTGAAGAATATTGTCTGTATGATGGCAACATAAGCCTAGAGGAGACACTTCACAGTGCTTTGATACAGTTGAGTGCTTTCATCAGCTTCCACATCTTTATCTTTATGCCTGACTCCATTTCTGAAGCTTCCAACATATAAGTGGGGCAAAGCCATACAAAACAGACATAATTTGTTTCTGTAGAGGCAAAAATGTTGGCACACACATCCTTGGCTGAATACAGGTGACAATTCTCC
Source organism: Intellagama lesueurii (assembly GCA_037013535.1). Taxonomy (NCBI): domain Eukaryota; kingdom Metazoa; phylum Chordata; class Lepidosauria; order Squamata; family Agamidae; genus Intellagama; species Intellagama lesueurii. The sequence goes on along the minus strand of JBAJHW010000003.1, from coordinate 46,081,038 downwards.
AGTTGTACCATAGTCACAATCATACCCACTGTACAGGCCAAGTGGAGAAAAGAATTTTACCACAAATCCAAAATTTAGGTGCTGGAAGCTTGTGGTCCATGTGGAGATGGAACCCTGCAATGATGGGATGAGCTTCCCCTGTAGGGACGCCTTAACTTTCAGCTTTAAAATGTTTTCCAGCTGGTTAAACAAGAATTGTGTGTTGTGCTGACAATTTAGAACTGACTTACATAAATCCTAATAGGGTTTTCAAGGTAAGTGAGGTATTTAAGGACTGGTTTCACTAGTTACACACACACACACGTGAGTTTCCATGGCAGATCCAGGGAATAAAATCTGAGTCTCCTGAGTCCTAGTCTATACAGGGCACCACACTGAGTATCCCAAACAAATCAGTCAACAAAGATATAGTAAAATAATCATAAAGGCAAAAACAGCAAGTGTAATAGCATATATAGGCATAGCAGTAAGGGGGTAAGTAAGTGCAGTAAGTGCAGACAAAGCATATTTTTAAAAAAGTGTTCTCATGTGTGAAGTGCCTGGGCCACCTCAGATCCTTGATTTTTGTTTGTTTTGCTTAGTTTGTGGGCATTGATGGGATCTACATTCTGATGGGGATCTTCGGTGACATTGCAGTGAGAAACCAAGGATTTTTATGATTTGGGCTCTTGGCCCAGATGGGATCTATGATCTGTCTATGATGTGCCCACAGTTTGGGGAATATCCCCAGGAAAAATCATATGAATTCAGGAGTACCTGTTTGTTATTTCATGGATCCGTCTTTTAATTTCTTCCCATCAGGGTCATTTACAGAAGCTACCGGTATACCTATTTAGTGTGGCAGATTGCAAGGTGCCTGAAGAAGAGAAGCGCCACTGACAGGGCGTATTCTGCATTCATTAACCCTGGGGCCACACCTCTGTCGCAGAACGCCTCGTTGTATTTATTTAAGATATTCACTTAGTTCTCTGTACTCGATGAGCCTACATGTCTGTAAAAAATTCCTCAACGGGCAGGAATGAATTGCCCACGTGGAAATTCGTAACTCTCCGCCCCTTCAGGAAAAACTTTGCTTGTTTTACCGACTTCTGCCAATCATGGAGCTAATTAATGCCACGGGGGTGGGGTGGGGGCCGCTGCCAACCTCACATTCCCAATAGAGTTTCCTCATCCGGGAATTTACCCCGTTTGCGGCAAGGAACCTCTAAACCCTTGGACCTCTAAGTTTGTAGTAATTGTATGAAGAGGAAGAAACGGCCCTGCGGGTTTCCAGCCTAACAGAAAGGAACGGATTCATTTTTAACTCCAGCTGGCTAGACAGAACGCTGTAGTCTCTATGTCCTCAGTTAGGGCAAAGATAAGAAAAGAGATTCCCCCCTTTAATTGGCGTAGAGTGGTATCTTCCCCCCCGCCCCCCCCCCCAACCTTGAAGAGAAGTACTCTCACATGGAGGCGGACAGACAATATCGTCAGACTGTTTGATCCGAGAGAATATGAATTTAACGGTATTGCAAGGACCTTGGGCGGAACAATTCTTTTAAACCCGAGGGGTGCGTGTCCTTGTGAGGAAGTGGAAGTTAGTTTAGGAGTACCTTAAGGGCAGGATAATAGTGAAGAAGGGAGCTGAGGAAAACGTGGTTGACAGCGGCTCGTTGGTCTAGGGGTATGATTCTCGCTTCGGGTGCGAGAGGTCCCGGGTTCAAATCCCGGACGAGCCCTAAGAGGGAAGGAGTATTGTATTTCCTTCCTATTTTGGGAGGCATTTGTGGCTTGTTAATTTTGTAGCTTGTTCTCCATGTGCTTAAGTGAGTTAAAGTGAGAAGCATGAGGCCGAGATAGGGCGCTGCTTGGTGCGCGACCGAAACAATCTGTCTTCAGTAATGTGGGTAGTACTGAGACGCTACAGAATACCGGGCCAGAAAGGTGAACTTGTTTGCAATTAAACATTTTATCTGATCTAGATTAGAGGAAGACATGAAAACAGTTTCATGCAAGGAAAAAGCAAGGTCATTAGGAATTGCACGTAGTTCGAGAGCAAATGAGACAGTCTCTCATCGCGATGCTCGTTCGCAGACTGAGCAGTTTTGCATGATGCAGATCGACTGTGTTTACTTAAATTTCTTCCACTCTGGACTCCCTAGCAGGAACGCCTGTTTTGTCTCGAATTTTTAGAGGTTTTGTTATGCAGGAAAGGAGCAGTGCAGATAAGGGTTTTTTTTAAAAAGTATCCTTGAAGTTATGCAATGGGAGAAAAAGAAAAAGAAGGATTGTATTTTCATAGTGCGTAATCCTGCACAACGAAATGCTATGGCAGTTCATATAATTCATTCCTATGGTAACTTTCATTAAAAGGCAGCCTTGCACAAATTAATTTGTTTTTATCATCCTGGTTTGTTGTACTGTGTTTTTTTTTAAAAAAATGGGCTCGTCCGGGATTTGAACCCGGGACCTCTCGCACCCTAAGCGAGAATCATACCCCTAGACCAACGAGCCTTCCTCTGCAGGAAGTTAAATCCACCCTCCTTACAGAGGCTTGTGTTTCTGCTTTTAATATCGCGGTGTCCCCATTCCAAAACAGTGATATTGTTTGACCCTTAGGTAATGTCTAAACAATGTCCCCCTTGTGTTGAAATATCGGCATTAATTTTATAAAGGTACAGGAGGCAAGTGAGCAGTCCCTTTCAAAGGAGGCCTACGAATGACGCTGTGGTGTTTGCGTAAAAAGCAATGCCAACGAATAATTTGTTTCGTACACTCCTCATCATGTTAACCCTCTGTGTGATCTGTTGCTGGAGCCCTTGGTACGGAACATAATAAAAGCATGAGATCCGTAAGATAACTTATAGAGAGGAAGTTTTACTAGTGGTCCTGCATTTCTTCTTAACTAGAATTTGGTTGCTGAAATAAGTCTGTCCTCCTTTATTAAGCATTTCAACAAGCAAAGCAAAAAGATACGTTGTGGCACTTTAAAGACTAATTGCTGTGTTTTAATGTAAGCTTTCGTGGAACATTGTCCAGTTCTTTCGACATATGAGTAAAATACAAAGATTACATGGTAAAATATTCACTAAGAGACGGTGTGCATTTCACACCTCATAATGATTTACGACCCCTGTTTTGTATTAAGCAATTTTGATGCTAAACAGCAACATGATTAAAGGTTAAGAAGATCAGCAGTAGTTATGCACAATGAGTTCATGTAAGAGGCGATTGTTGGACCAGGATGCTGCCCCCCCCCCCCATAAGCTGTCTTTGATTTTTATCAAAAGGAAAAGGCACATCCTGTAGATAAATGTGGCCCCATGCCTGCTTTTCCCACCAAATGTAGAGCTGCCCTGGGAATTATATGTATGCTGAGTTAGAGGTTTCCAAAATTCTTTAGTGGGACAGACTGTGAAAGACATTATTTCCCTGGATGCTACGGTTTTTACGGGAACAGGGTAGCATGACAGGATCTCTGTAGGGTCCAGAGGCGCTCCCAGACACTTGACGACATAAAATTTTAAGAGCTCTTAGAAAATTCACATCATTTATTTTGATTTCTTTATTTCATTTCTCTCCTGCCTGTTCTTCAAGGCATGCTTTGCATGGTTTTTTCCTTGCTTCTATCTTCACAATTAGTTCATACATTGGGGACTGTGGTTGTTGTTATATGCCAAGTCACCTCTGACTTATAGCAGTCCTATGAATGAGTGATCTCCAGAAGGTCCAGTCCTCAAGCCTATGGGTTCCTTTAGAGAGTCTGTCCATCTCATATTTGGTCTTCCTCTTTTCCTGTTGTTTTCCACCTTTCCCAGCATGATTGCCTTTTCCAGAGAGTCCTGGCTTCTCATGATGTGCCCAAAATTAGACAGCCTTAGCTTCAACATTTTTGCCTCCAGAGATAGTTCAGGCTAAGGCCCACACATTTGTTCATCTTTCTGGCAGCCCAGGGTATTCTCAAAACTTTCCTCCAGCACCACATTTCAAACAAATCATTTTTTTTCCTGTCAGCTTTTTGAACTGTCCAGTTTTCACACCCATACATGGTGACTGGAAATAAAAGAGTGTGGATGATCTTTTCTAATTCCTTCATTGCTGCCCTTCCTAGTCCGTCTTCTGATTTCTTGGCTGCAGTCTCTATTTGGATTGATTACTGAACCAAAGTATACAAAATCTCTAACTATTTCCATTTCTTCATTGTCAATGCTAAAGTTATGTAGTTCTTCTGTAGTCGTGATTTTTTGTCTTCTTCATGTTCAACTGCAGTCCTGCTTTGACACTTTCTCCTTTCACTTTCCTTAAAAGTTGTTTCAAGTTATTGATCCTTTCTGCACATAAGATGATGTCATCTGCATATCTTAAATTATTGGTGTTTCTTCCACCACTTTTCATTCCTCCTTCATCTGAATCTAGTCCGGCTTTCTGTATGACATGTTCTGCATATGTATTGAACAGATAAGGGGAAAAATGCATCCTTATTCTTTGCCTATTGGAAACCTCTATGCGTTGCCTCCGATGCATTTTTGGTATCACCTGGCAGGACAAAGTTCCAAATAGAGTAGTCCTAGAACGAGCTGGAATTTTTAGCATGTACGTATACATTACTGAAACAGCAACGTCTACGTTGGCTTGGGCATGTCGTGAGAATGGCTGATGGTCGGATTCCAAAAGATCTCCTGTATGGAGAATTAGTGGAGGGAAATCGCCCCAGAGGGAGACCACAGCTGCGATACAAGGATATCTGCAAGCGGGATCTGAAGGCCTTAGGAATGGACCTCAACAGATGGGAAACCCTGACATCTGAGCGTTCAGCCTGGAGGCAGGCGTTGCATCACGGCCTCTCCCAATTTGAAGAGACCCTTGTCCAGCAGACCGAGGCAAAGAGGCAGTCACGGAAGCAGCAAAATCAGGGAGCTGGACAGGGGACAGATTGTATTTGTCTTCAGTGTGGAAGGGATTGTCACTCTCGAATTGGCCTTCTCAGCCACACTAGACGCTGTTCGAAGTCCTCCATACAGAGCACGTTACCATAGTCTTTCGAGACTGAAGGATGCCTAATACTAATTGGAAACCACTCTGTGTCTCAAAATGCTGTCCTAACAGTAGCTTCTTCTCCACAAGAATTAGCAGAGCTGCCGCCATCATGCTCTCTCCTCCTGAGGCCAAAGCTACAGGCCCTCCATTCCCATAATGGCTTGGCCCCAAAGACCCTAAAAGACAGGCATTATTAAAATAGCCGGCTGAGGGCCTGGTCACACAGGACAAAATGTGGGATTTGACCTGTGTTAAAAACCATACTGAGATTCACGTTCACAAAATGAATTCCAGAGTGTGTATTTATTTTCCTCTAACGTGTATTACAGTGGTGCCTCGACTTAGGAACGTCCCAACATACTACTATTTTGAGTTGCGACCAGCTCCGGCCGCAAAATTTTGCTTCGACTTGCGGCCGGAGCTTCGAGTTGCAAACAAAAGAGGCAGGGGGAAAAGGCGGGGAATTCAAATTAGAGGGCTAACCGGTGGTCGGCGAATTTGTAGCTCTTTCGCCCCAACGGTTAGTGTGTGCACGTTTGCAGAGAGGCTTCGGACTGCCTGGTGCTGCTTTCTGCTCCTGGGTGAGTACATTTACAGGGTTTTGCAGGGTGGGTTTGGGTTTGGGGGGGTTATGTTTCTCTGCTGTGATTTTTTGTTTTGTTTTTTGGTGTGTGTTTTTTCCCAGCCCCATCGTGTTCCGATGGGGCTGGCTATGTGTGTGTGTGGGGGGTTATTTTTTCCCCAGCCCCATCGCATTCCGATGGGGCTGGCTGTGTGTGGGGTTTTTTTTAATTATTATTTTTCCCCCAGCCCCATCGCGTTCCGATGGGGCTGGCTATGTATGTGGGGTTGTTGTTTTTTTTAAATTTTTTCCCCAGTCCCATCGCGTTCCAATGGGGCTGGCTGTGTGGGGGGTGGGGGGTTGTTGTTGTTTTTTGGATTATTTTTCAGCCCCATCGCGTTCCGATGGGGCTTGGAGTGGGTGGTGTGGTTTTTTTGGTGATTATTATTTTTGTCTGGAACGGATTAATTGCGTTCCAATGCATTCCTATGGGAAATGGTGCTTCAACTTACGACCATTTCGAGTTACGCCCATCTTCTGGAATGGATTATGGTCGTAAATCGAGGCACCACTGTGTTATTTTAGGAAGCGAGTTAAAATAAACGGCCACCAGAGGGCCGTTTATTTGAGCACACTGTTTTCTTAACCGACTTAAGCCCCATTGGGAACCTTATAGATGCTTTTAAAAGGTAGCAATTATTCAGTAGGAACTCAGGAAACTGCTCAAAAACCACATGACTTGAGTCGGCTAAAACTGAAACGCTACATATTGTGGGTTTTTTGAGAAATGTAGACAGGCTCTCCGGAGCGACTGAGCTATGGAAGCAGCAACTGAAACAAGGAAAGGCCTGTATTGCTCTTGCTGGCCCCCTCCACCTCCTCTTCATCTCCTCCCTCTTTTCTGTGAATGTTACAGAGCTGCAAGTCTCTTCCTGCCTCAGAGCTGGCCCGTATGCATCTGCCAGAGTCACCCAGTGAACATCATGCTTGAGCAGGGATTTGAATACAATTCTTTAGTTCATTGTTACCTTTTATTGAGACCTCAAAATTCTGGTCATTTTGTCCTTGACAAAGGTTGTCAAATTAGAAGTAGGGCTTTGAGCTTTCAGATGTTTTGGATTTCAACTCCCAGATGCTCGCATGGCCAATGGTAAGTGACTGTGGGGTGCCATAGTTCAAAAAATCTGAAGGACCAAATGTTCTCCCCTCCCCCTGGGCAACTAGACGTATTTATCAGTTGGGCATATAGCCAACCCATTTCAATCAAGCTGCACATCACTGGGATCTTCACGGATTCAAAGTTCTAGAATTTTTGGGACAGAATTTCTTGAGTAAACATTTCTTGGGAGTAGTGCAGTGTTTGTTGGTTGTAGTAAAGCAACTTCTGTGATACCTTTTTTTTAAATATATATTTTTTATTTTCCTTATAAAGGTAGGGTAAGGTGAGGGGCATCTGGGATAGGGGTACCCTCAGAGGGGGTGGATTTGAACGGATACATTAGAAATCAATATTTTTCATAGTAATTCTATACATTCTCTTCTAGCAATAGTTCCACATATCAGAAAGAAATATAAACAGTGAGCGAGAGGAAAAAATCAAATTCAGACAGATATATTGTTATTCTAATTATTGATTATGTAGCTGATAGTCTTTATCCATCATTTATTCTGTCTCTTCTGCAGCCATACAGATAACTATGTATCAGTCCACTATTCTATCTACCTTGTAACCATGTATATAATTGTGACCAAATTTTCCGATGGTCTTTTTTCTTTTTTGCATCTGGCCAATCTGATAGTATGTCCATTTCTGCAGTTTCAAGGATTTTATCTATCACTTCATCTATTTGCGACGTGGTGGCGCTGTGGGTTAAACCGCAGAAGCCTCTGTGCTGCAGGGTCAGAAGACCAGCAGTCGTAAGATCGAATCCACGCGACGGAGTGAGCTCCCATCGCTTGTCCCAGCTCCTGCCAACCTAGCAGTTCGAAAGCATGTAAAAATGCGAGTAGATAAATAGGTACCACCTCGGTGGGAAGGTAACAGCATTCTGTGTCTAGTCGCACTGGCCACGTGACCACGGAAACTGTCTTCGGACAAATGCTGGCTCTATGGCTTGGAAATGGGGATGAGCACCGCGCCCTAGAGTCGGACACGACTGGACTAAATGTCAAGGGGAACCTTTACCATCTATTTGCGGTGTTCTAGGTTCCTTCCAGTGTTTCGCAAAAACTATTCTTGCTGCTGTTATAATATGAATAGTTAAATATGATTTTTCAGAGTCTAGTATATCTGGCAAGATATTTAATAGGAATAGTTCTGGTACCATCGGTATTGAAGTTTCGAATATCTCTTGTAGCATCTGATTCACTTTACTCCAGTATCTTTGGGCGTCATTGCACATCCACTACATATGATAAAATGTTCCTTCTTTCTGTTTACATTTCTAACATATATTTGAAATCTGGGTGCTTATTTTAGCCAGTGTTGTGGGGGTCATGTACCATCTATAGAACATTTTGTATATATTCTCTTTAAATACAACAGATTTAGTTAATTTTGTATTTGTTTTCCAAATTTGTTCCCATTGATCCAGTTCAATATTGTGTCCTACATTCTGTGCCCATTTAATCATACATGCCTTTACCACTTCATCTTGTGTTTCAAAATCTAACAGAAAATTATATAATAACTTAATACATTTTCCCTCTGATTCTAGAAGAATTCTGTCAAAGGGGGTATTTTCTAAGTAAAAGCCCTGTTGATTATCTTTAGCAAACCTTGATAATAATTGTGATTGCGCCCACCAATCCATTTCGATGCCTTGATCTACTAACTCTTGTTGAGTTTTGATAGAACCATCAAGATTTAAGACTTCACTATATCTTACTATTTTCTTGTTTTCTCTCAGATATGGTAGAGCAAATGCTTCAATTGGCTTCACCCAGTGTGGTATTTTGATATACATTTGGTTTTTCACTTTATTCCACATCGACAGAAGTGCCTTCCTTAATATATGGTTGTTAAATTGTTTAAAATCCTCAGTCCTGTTATACCATAAGAATGCATGCCAGCCCCATTTCAAATCATATCCTCCTAATTTCAAGAGCCTCGTATTTTCCAATGTTATCCACTCCTTAATCCATACCAATGCAGATGCCCTATAGTAGAGAAGCCAATTTGGGAGCCCCATTCCTCCTCTTATTTTTAGGTCCTGTAAGTGCTTGATTTTAATTCTGGGTTTTTTCCCTTGCCAGATGAATTTAGAAATGCATTTTTCAAGCTCCTTGAACATTGTTTGTTTTAAAACAATCGGAATTGTTTGAAAAAGGAATATGAGTTTTGGTAGAATATTCATTTTGATTGTAGCAATTCTGCCTATCGTTGACAATTGTAGATTTGTCCAGCTAGAAAGGTCTTTCTTAATTTCCTTTATCAGTTTCAAATAATTATCTTTCAGGAGAGTACTTGTTTCCTTTGTAAAAAATATGCCCAAGTATTTTACTTTTCTTCCTTCCTGGAAGTTTGTAATTTGTAATAGTTCATCAGTCTCCTGGTTTTGAAAGTTTTTAGTCATAATTTTTGTTTTCTTGTGGTTTATTTTTTTTTTCTTTTTTTTTTTCCCTTTATTTTAAATTTAAACAAAAACATATAACATACAAACTAAAATACAATTTAACTGTGTTCCCCACCACCATATGCGGGACCTCTTGCCATAATCTTCCTCTTCCTTCTTCTTCTTCTTCTTCTTCCTCTTCTTCTATTGTCCTCTTCTCCAAAACTGCATTGATTCTTGATTTGGAGCTTTCCCTTTTCCTCTTATTAATACATATTCCAAAAATCTCCCCCATATATCATAAAAGTTATTTTTTTTCAACTCTCCTTTCTTAACCTTTAAGTTACAAGTTAATTTATCATTTATTGCTATATTCCATATTTCTTTATACCATTCTTCAATTTGCAATTCGACTTTTGATTTCCATTGCCTAGCTATAATCAATCTAGCTGCTGTTAATAAGTTGGTTATCAATTCTTTAGTCATTTTGTCATATTCCACATTCTCAAATATTGATAACAAAGCAATCTCAGCATTAAATTCTATATCTTTTTCACATATGTAGCTTAATTCTTTAAAAATTTGTTTCCAAAATCTTTGCACTTTTTCACATTCCCACCACATATGAAAGTATGTACCAATTTCCTTCTCACATTTCCAACAGACATTCGGATGATTGGCATTAATTTTATTTAATTTTGACGGTGTTAAATACCATCTTAAACTAAGTTTAAAAAAATTTTCCTTTATTCTTACTGACATAAATCTTAACACCCTCATTTTCCATATCATCCTCCATTCTTCTTCATTTATTCTTTTCCCAATATCTTGCTCCCACACTATTTTTAATCCTTCTTTCTCACTTTCCTCTTCCTCTAAATTAAGAAGAAGTAAGTAAATTTTGCTCACAGTACCTTTCACTGAGTCAGTCATCCGAATGTCCTCATATGACAATAACAATTGTTCGTATTTTGTATATTCTCTACCTTTATTATATTTATTTACCCATTCATTAGTCCATCTTTCTAATTGTATATAATTCAACCATGAAATGCTCCTATTCTGAAGAGTTTGTTTCATTTGATCTATCGATCTCATTTTATACAACCAATCTTTCAATCTAATCACTTTCTTTTCTTTAAATAGATCCACATATACTTTCATATTGGTAGGAAAATTTTCTATTTCTGTCACTAATCCAAGTGGGGAATATGATGAACATAAATTCTTTTTGCACTTATACCATATATTTAACAATGTCTTTAAAAATGGATTATTAATTTCCCTTATTTTATCTTTCTTAATTATACCAAATAAATATGTTTCTATATCTGCCTGTAATTCTGATGATTCCATCTCCCACCAAATTAGCCTTTCTGGATTATATATAATTTCCCCAATAAACCTCAATTGGTTAGCCAAATAATAATTTTTTATATTTGGTAAACCTATACCACCTTTTTGCTTTGTTCTATACCAATACTTTTTATTTATTCTAGATCTCTTCCCTTCATTACAGTATTTATTAATTATTCCTTGCCAAAATTTCAAATCATCCTCTGTTAACTGTATTGGTAGCATTCTAAATAAAAAATTAATTTTTGGTAAGATTTTCATTTTTATCAATGCAATCCTTCCAAACCAAGATAGCTTAAAGTTACTATATTCCTGTAATTTGTTTTTAATCACTTCCTTTAGTTTATTATAATTATATTCCTTTAATTTTTGAATATTTTTTGCTAGATCTATTCCTAAATATTTAATTGATTTGCATAATCTGAAATCATATTTTTCAACACACCTTTCTTGTTCTACTCTATTATGATTAAATAACATTAATTCAGATTTTTGCCAATTCACACATAATCCAGTTATTCTTCCAAATTTTTCTAAATGAGTTCTAATTTTATCTACGCATTCTAACGGATTTTTCACTGTCAACAAGGAATCATCAGCAAATAAATTAATCTTTATTTTATTCTTTTTCCCCATACCTTCGATTAAATCATCATTCCTTATTACATTTGCCAACATTTCAATAATCAAACAAAACAGAACTGGAGAAAGAGGGCAACCTTGTCTAGTGCCTCGGCCTAAAGCTATTTGTTCTGTAATCCCATCATTAACTATTACTACAGAGGTATTCCCCAGATATAGTTGATCTATTATCCCCCTAAATTTCTTTCCAAAACCCCAACCTTTTAACAAAATCTTTAATGTTGGCCATTCCACGCAATCAAATGCCTTAAATATATCTAATGATAAAATACCTGCCTTCAATTTGTCTTTTTCTATATTGTATAAAATATTCAATACCCTCCTAGTCAAATTCTCCATTTGTCTACCCTTTAAAAAACCATTCTGATCCTCTTTAATATATTTTATAATAAATTTATTAATTCTATTCGCAAGTATTGCAGTAAAAATCTTTGCATCTTGATTTAATAGTGAAATGGGTCTATATGAACTTGGGTCTGTTAAGTCTTTATTAGGCTTTGGGATAAGAGTTATTAATGAATGTTTCCAAGAATCTGGTATTCTCTCTCCTTCCAATATTTCATTATAGAGCACTTTTAGCTTAGGGATCAATATTGGTTTAAAAGTTTTATAATATTCTGATCCTAAACCGTCAAAACCTGGAGTTTTACCATTTTTTAATTTATTAATAATCTCTATAATCTCTTCCTCTTTTATCTCTTTATCTAAATCCTTTTTATCATTCTCTGATAATTTACTCTTAACATTTTCTTTAATATAATTTTCTATATCTTCTTTCGATACACTATTACCTTTATACAAATTTTGATAGAATTCATGTATTATCTTTAGTTTTTCTTTCATTAAGCTACAATTCTTTCCCGTTTTGTCTTTAATCACTCCAATTATATTTTTTGCTCTTTTAGTTTGAACTAATCTAGCTAAAAGTTTTGAATTTTTATTACTGTATTCGAAAAAATTCCTCCTAGCGTATATCAAGTCTCTCTGGACCTTTTCTAGCTCTATACCTTCTAATTCCTTTCTTTTAGCTTGGATCTCAATTAATTTTTTGTTATCTCTATCCATAAAATATTTGCTTTCTAAATCCTTTAATGATTCTACAATTCTATTTATATTTTCTTCTCTCAATTTTTTTAATCTACAGGATTCTCTTATGGCGATTCCTCTCATGACTGCTTTCATAGTGTCCCATAACACTCCTATTTTATTCCCACCTGCTTCATTAAATGACCATATTTCCAACCATTCTTTCTTAACTTTATCCACAACCTCTGTATGTTGAAAAATATTGGAGTCCATTCTCCATCTTCTAGCTTCTCTATAGTCCTTCTTAACTTTCATCTCTAACACCATCAACGCATGATCTGTTATTTTTATCACATTAATATTTGTATCTACTACTTTTGAAATTAAGTTTTGTGAAATAAACATAAAATCTATTCTAGAATAACTATTATGTACAGAAGAATAATATGTAAACCTTCTTTCATCTCCCTTTAATTCTCTCCATATATCTTTCAAATCCGTAGTGTTTAATATCTTACTCAGGAGGGTACCTCTTTTGTTCAACTCATCTTTTTTACATGTGGATTTATCTTTCACCTTATCCAGAACCATATTAAAATCTCCTGCCATAATCACATATCCTTTCCTAACCTTTTCCATTTCTTCAATCACAGTTCTATAAAATTCTCCTTGATTCATGTTTGGTGCATACACATTTACTAATGTATAATCTTCCTCCCCCATTTGACCTTGAATTATCAAATATCTACCATTACTATCTTTTATTACTTCTTTCATCACAAATTCACAATGTTTAGATATTAATATTGCTACCCCTCTAGATTTAGAGGTCCCAAATGCTTTTTCATATATATGGATGTTTTGTAATTTCAATTCATTGACTCCATCCTTTAGTTGATGTGTCTCTTGTAAATAGATAATGTCAACTTTACTTTTCTTTAATAATAATTCTATCCTCCTTCTCTTTAACACAGACCCTAGGCCTTTCACATTTAAAGTCGCTACCCTTATGTTTTTCCCCATATCCGTTCCTTTCTCTGCCTCTTATGCGGTCCCTTTGTGCATCTCACATAACAAAAACAAAAACAAAAACAACTAAAAAAAATAAATTCACCAACCTCTAGTTTCCTATCCCTATCCTTCTTACCTACATATAAATTATTTTCCTCCCTCCCGTTTCCCCACGTCTCACTAATGTTCGGCGCGAGCTCTGGGAGGGGGGGAGACGTCACCCCCACCAGTCCGGACCCCAGCCAAACCCTCATCCCAATTTCACCCCACCTCATATTTTTATCTATATATATACTCAAATGCCTTCCCTCCTAACTTTTAACATCTCTTCTTCTTTCTACCACCCAAGTCTAATCAGGTAATCCAAAACCACAATGAGAAAAAAAAAAAAAAAAAAGGAAAAGAAAAAAAAATATGAAAAAGAAAAAAAAAAAAAATGGAGACGTCACTTCCGCTAGAATGGCAATGTACGGCTGAATTTTCATCTCTTCACCCTGGAATCTAAAAAGGATGATAAATGTCCTTCTCCCTGCCTGAAATGTGAGTAAATAGCGATTAAACTTCTGATGAAAGCTTTAGGCAAAGATAGAAACACTTTTTGAAGTGTAAACATGCTGTTATCTATCTGAAGAAAGTACTTTCGTTTTTGCCTGAGAAGACGGAGGCTGCTAGAGAGGCAGAAAACGGCCTGTTAAACACGGCTTGACTCCTTGAGCTATAAATCTTTGCTTAGCTTGGTCTATACATGCGAAAAGGCAGAGATAAAATCAGGAGCTGGGTTCGTGGACAACCCCATAAACCATCAGATAATAGTGTCGAGCGTATCGCCCGTTTAAAAAGGTTGGAAGAGGGGGAGCCCCTCCTTCCTGAAATCAACATGGAAAAAAAAGTTTCAGAGCTTGCCTCTTCCGTGAAAGGAATGGAAGGACAACTTGGACAGGTACTCTCTAAAATGGACATTTTAATAAGAGGGAACCAACAGATGGGACAAGATATACAAAAACTGCAGGGAGAATTGACAGATATTAAGACAAGTTTAGGCAAAACAGAAGGCAGGTTGCAACAGCTGGAAGATTTCCAGAGCGTGGCATCAAAACGGCACCAAGTGATTGATGACCTTCAGAAAAAGGTTATCTATTTAGAAGATAATTCAAGACGTAATAATATCAAAATAATGAATTTTGAACATGAGAAAGAAAAGGATTTGAGGGGGGAAGTGATGGACTGGATTAATTCTGTTATGAAATCCCAACATGTGGCTGAGGAAGATATTGAGAGAGTACATTTTGTGGGGAACCCAAAGAAAACCAGAAGACCCATAATACTAAGATTTTTTAACTATATGAAGAAAGAACAGTTTCTTAGGGTCATTAAAGAAAAGCCTGAATTGCTAGTTTATAGATCAAATTCAGTTCAGATCTATCAGGATGTAAGCCCCGAAACCAGCCAGTGGAGAAGAACAATGAAGCCCATCACTTCAATTTTAATTAAGAACAGCAAGAGATACAACTGGGGCCACCCTGTCTTTTTGAAAATATGGAAGGATGGAACCCTACATAAAATCTACTCCTTTGAAGATGGGAAGGATTTGATGAAAGCCTGGGGACTTTGGCAAGAAGATGAGAGTGAAGGGACAAGCAAGCAAGTAGCTTTGTAAAGACTGGTAGTCCGAAAGAGAAGATTTTTTGAGAGAAGATACTTTAATTGGAAGAGATTACTGGGCGTTACTGGATGTCGGAAGAATTTTTTTTTTTCTTTCTCCTTTACCCTCCCTTTTTTTTCTTTTTTTCTTTTTTCTTTTTGATTTTTGATTTTTCTTTTTGTAATGAGGGTTGGGATTTTTTTTTCTTTTTTTTTGTTCTGCTCATTTTATTATAATATTAAAAAAAATTTTTTTTTTTTTATAATATTGTGGTTTATTTTTAACCCTGCCATTTCACCAAATTCTTTTAATTCCACCATTAGAGCTTCTATTGATTCCTTGGGGTTACCTTACCTGTGATACCTTAAAGACTGTTGTTTGTCATTTGGTTTTGTGGACTACAGTCCACTTCATCCGATACCTCATACAACGAATTATGTGAGTAGCAGTCCAGAAACACTTATACTAAATAAAACATGTTAGTCTTTCAGGTGCCACAAAATGGTTGTTTTTCATTAAACACATACGTACAGCATGTTTGCACACATGTTTGAATGTATGCTAGATGAAGCATGCAAAGGACTGCAGCTACAGCTTCAGAGTTCAACAAAATGCCCACTTGTCATCTTTAGGAAACAAGCAGGGCACGGAAATTCTGTGAGCAAACCTTTGTTCGCCTAATATAAGTCTCTGTAAGTCTGCTGCTAACTTTTGTAAGAAGAGGAGAGAAGCCTTTTAGACCGAAGAGATGAAAAAGACAGGGGCCCAAATACCAGCATGCTTTAGCTTCAAGCTGTTAGTGACAGTAAGAAGAGCCTTTGAAATATTTCGGATACAGAATAAGGGAAAAAGGCACACCAACACTGGAAATGGTACTGAAGGAAAGCAGGCAAAGGCTATTTGGGAAAATAGTGTGCCTGGTGTGAGTCTTCCCCCTCCCCGTTCTGTCACAAGCCATACAAGTGGGTGAATGACAACATGCACACCCCCACCTTGTTTGTGCAGTAGATACTCCCGGAAGTAAAAGTAGAAAGCTATTATTGTTAGATGTACAGTTGACACAGGAGGTGCAGCCTGCTCTTAGAGGGAAGTTCTATTATCTTCGTTTTACTTGCAAGTGAACATGGACTGAAGTGCAACTTTTTCAAAATCCAGTACTCTCTTATGTAGGCTCTGCTTGGAAGGGCAGTGTAGAAATGTTTTAAATAAATTATACATGAATCCGTGTTGTTTTACTTTATTGAGGTTTATGTAATGTTAAATTTGTTTATACAGTACTTTTAGCGCTTTGAGCATCTTTGAGTGAAAAGTGGGTGACCTAGATTAAATAAATCAATGCTTTCTGCTGTTGATGTGCCAGAAGATTTAAAAATAATAACAATCCAGATTTCGAAGCCATTTCGTCTTCCAAGTGTTGCCATGCCTTGGCTGCACTGTGCTCCCGCCAGCGTGGGAATCCTGCTTAGCCTATTCACCCCATCACCCCTCCGCAACAATGGGCAGGAGGTGGGCGCGGGCGTAACAATGCGAGGGGGAGAAGTGGGCGGAGGCAGAGAGAGAGAGAGATGGCTGCAGAACTGGCGGCGGCGGTGGCCGCAGCAGGGGGCAGCCCTATGAAGCGCGAGATTTCTTCAGCTGGCGCGCCCGCACGATGGCTGCTCGCCGCCGGTGCTTTCGTCCACTGTGAGGGCTTGTTCCTACGCTACCTTCAATGCTCCGAATGCAAAGGGAGGGGGCGGGGCGGGGCGGGGCAGGACTCCCTGCGGGTGGGCTAACCCTTTGCTTGGCCACGCCCCCTGTTCCTGGGGGCTTGGACGACTGCAAAGCTGAAATCGGTGTTAGATGTTGATCCTGTTTAAGGTGGGTCACTGGATTGGGGGATGCCCGAATAGAAGGCAGGAATGATCGAGGAAAAAGGTGGAGGAGATAAAATAATAATTCTGGGGGCTGTCATAACAGATCTTCGACAGTGCGCCCAACTTACATGTAGTGGGAGAAGGAAGGCCACAATCCTACACTGGGTTGCTATGACCATTGTATAAAAAGGCTTCCTCTTGAGTAAATTTGCTTTGTAAGCAGTTCTCAGACCCTACCACCTGCTTTAATGATCACTACAAACAGAAGCCCTTCTGTCTTGTCTGGGGCACTGACAGATTTTGTTCTTGATTTTTTTCAAGGAGGTAAACATCTTGGTCTGTGTCAGCAAAACAACAAGTCCTACAGTATCTTGAAAAGTAACAAGTTTTATCTGGCATAAGTCTTTGTGGATTGTATTCTACCTTTATGCTTCACAAAAACTGTCAATTCAGTGTTTTCCCTGTAATAACAGTTTTCTGAGGAAGTCCTTGCCCTTGTGCATGAATTGGCATGAGTAATCCTGTGCCTTGTTTTGGCATACAGCTGTGTTGTATCCTAATTCTTGAGAGGAAACCAGGAACTGGAAATAGGGTAGCCAAATGTGCAACAGGAAAGGCCTCAATAGATGGGTGGGCATTCAAAGTGGATAGTTTTCACAATAAAATCCCCTTTTTTGCTCAAATATGAAGAGAGAGCAAACTTTATTGTTTCTATAAAAGTATACACATAAACTAATCTAGTATGAATCAACTTCAGGCTCATTCCTGAATTATCCAATTTCTTTCAGTGATCTTTTTGCTTTTGATTGAGTGAACTGATAACAACAGCTTTAATAAACACTGCATCACTGCATGACTATAATGGCCTGTACCTTACTGAATTCCCAGTGAGTGGAAATTCTTGCCAGCACTGTAATGGGGTATCGTGCTGCTTGTGCAAGTGTTAACTTGTGCGAGAAGTGATCGCCATGAAGAAACAATACTCTCTGCTCTTGCAACAGTAATGCCTACCCAAGCAGCATGATCCCAAGTTGCTTCATTGTTAGGGACTTTCCATTCAGGGAAAGCTCAGTTGGATACTGACTCAAGTACCCCAGCTTGATGTACCATGGAGAACTTCAGCACTGAGCACCTGTACAAAATTAAAATTATATTAAGTATCTGTATAAACTGATGTGCCCATATAAATCCTGTGCTGTTGTGCAGTATCCCTTTAGGTAAGATCATAAGAAAAGCCGTGCTGGATCAAACTAAAGGAACATCTAATTTGGCATCCTGTTCCCACAGTGGCCAACAAGATTCCTATGAGAAGCCCATAAGTAGAATTATAACCCCCCGACTTGTGCTTCCCAGCAGTGTTTACTGGTATATAATCTCTTGTACTGGATGTAATATGGGCCATCATGAGTGGTAGCTAGCAGTAATTTTAGTTTCCATGAATTTTTCTTATCAGCTTTCAGAGCTGTCAAAAGGAGGACAGAGTTGCTGCATCATTAATAGTTACCTAGAAGCACACATTTCAACAGAGGTAGTTTGTCTGTTGAAATGCCATCTTTCACGTGCCTGTTCCAGGTATAGGGGCCCTGTTCTCTTTTTCATGTGTCCATTTTATCACTTTCTCTCTGGTAGATAATTCCATAGTTTAGCTATGTGCTGTGTGAGATACTTCTTTTTATCTACCTTGAATATTCCATGAATCGACTTTGTCAGATGACCCCAGGTTCTAGTTTCTGAGAAGGAAGAACAATTTTCCCTATCTGTTTTCTTCGTATCAGGCATAATTTATCATTACTTGCCTTTGCCAAGCCACCACTCCAAAGCATTCAAATCTTACCCCTAATGAGATTATTCCAGCCCCTTGAGCAGTTAAGTCACCTTTTCTATAACATCTTTATAGTATAAAGCCAGAAATGCAGAAAATGTCAGTGGGTGAAAAGACTTCAGGATAGCCTGAAAATGCTTTTGGGATGTGTGGCTGTCCATACGTGTCCCACATCATGCACATGTTTATCTGGAAACAGTATGTGGACCAATTCCATTTAACATTGCTTCATACCTTATTAAAACTGTCGTAAAATGAGTACAGAGCTTTAAAGGGAAACAGATAATGGTGGATCATGGGAGTGACTGACCATCTGCACATGCCACATGCTCCCCAACCCTCTTGCAGGCCTAGACATCAAAATGCAAAGTTCCATTACAAGCACATTACTTTCTGCAAAGCTTTGTCAGCTTCCGCATTTTTATAACTGTGTAATTTTATTGCTTATAAAGTGATCCAGATGGCACTTTGTTCTTCAGTAAGTGATGTTTTAATTGTGAAAGTATCCACTCCAACGGAAATTGTTGCGGAAGCTGGGACAGATGTAAAGATTCCATGCACATTCCTATCCTCAGAGGACATCAGTGCTGCAACATCCGTCACTTGGAGCTTTCAACAGGAGGGATCAACTACTCGTCCCATAACGGTAAGAGCTGATGATTGAGGTAAGACAAGATTTGAGTAGGAGCTTGTACCACAAGCGGGTCATTTCAGTGGTGCTCCTTATTTTTGCCACTCACACAAGGCATCTTCTTGTAACTGCTGTTGATCTTGGGATTATGTCACTGAATCTTGGCCACTGTAACACTTGGCATGTAGTAAAAAACCCAAACTGTGGTTTTCAAATAGTGCACACATTTAACTTCTGATCTTTCCCCTTTATTTGATTTCTTTGTGACTCCAATGTAATAAGAGTTTTGCTCTATTAAGCTCACTGTAAGGCTCACAACCAAGTTTTATTCATGGCTGCTTGCAGACTCAGTGGGGCTTACAAGAGGCTAAGGCCTGGACTTTTGGGATGAGGTGCTCTCCTGCTTGGTCCGTGAACAACCTCAGGTGGAGCTTATTCCCACATAAACATTCATAAGATTGAAAACTGTAATGACCTTACTTTGCTTCTTGAATCTGTTTCTGGTTTGCCTCCTCTCCCATTTTGACAATGATGCCCTTTCTCCCTGTACTCCTTACAGGTAGGCTTAAGGTTTTTCCTCAAATGGCTTCCCTCTCTTTCCTTTTAAAATCTGTCTCAGTTTCCTGCCATGTAACACTGCTTCCCTTTGTGACATGTGGTCTCTCTGTTCTCTTAGATCCCAGAAATGCCCATGTATATTTGTGTTTATGTATATTGTGTTTATGTTCTGATTGCAAGGATTTTTCAAGTGAACCATATTTCTTGTGGAATTTACTAATTGAAACCCTAGATTATTGTCTTGGACATAAGTGCTTACTTGAGAGTACCCTCCATTTAACTGTGTGGGACTTTCATCCGGATAAACATGCATCAGACTGGGCAGTAAGTAGGAGAGACCATTCTTAAGTGTAAACAAATAATGGGTTGTGGTTGATTGGCTGCATCTGAGGGCTTTATCTTCTCTGAATTTATTGCACATTATGCACAGAATCCAAGGTCTAGACACTCAAGTCTCCAGGTACTGTGAAAAATTATCTGTAGAGAGCTAGATCTTGGAAATATCTAGTTGATGCTATAAAATAAGAATAATTAAATGTTTATGCAGAATTAATGTATCTGTCTGTGTAATTACAGTTTTTCTATTATTCTGATGGAAAGGAATATCTTGGGAAGAACACACCATTCAAAGACCGAAGCAGCTTTGCTGGAAACTTTAGCCAGAGAGATGCATCAATCAAGATAGCAAACGTCCAGCCTGTAGATAATGGCACCTATTTCTGTGATGTTAAGAATCCTCCAGACATAGTTGCTGAGCCAGGGCAAGTCCAAGTCAAAGTTCTGGAGAGAGAAATGCTAGTGGGTCGTGGAAGAGCAGCAGCTGCCACCCCTGGAAGTGCCACTGTCATGACTGCAACCAAATCCCCAAACTCGGGAAACATTGCACTTAATGGGATGATGGTTTGGCCACTTGTACTTCACTTCTGCTGCATCTTAGCTTTTTCTCCAAGCTGTTTGTTCTGAAATAAAGAACATCTCTTAAGGTAATTAGAATGTTCTCTACTATCTTACTTACTCTGATGTATAACCATGAAATTGGAAAGGATTTGGAATGAAGGTCCATCTAGACAGGGAAAGCTGCAGCGATCTAGTCTGTGCTTAAAGAGCTCTTTGGTGCAATCTAATTTATCTAACATTTGAGTAATCCTTCCATTCACATGAGAGACATTTCTTCTTCCACGAGAAAGATCCAGACAGCACTTCCATTTCTTCTCCTTTCAATTACTGATGCCTTCTTCCCCACCAACCCCCCTTCCCTGCCTTTTCTCACCCACCAGCCATGGCGACTCCCTTACTTTTAACATTTTCCTCCCTGATGCAGTCAGCACTGAATCAGATATAAAACAAGTACCAAAGGGCACCTCCAGTGTATCTCTAATTGCATTGAGTTGAGGAAATGTTTTTTAAAAAACCTTAGAGAAGACAAAAATAGAGGAAGGGGTTTCTCCTTCGTCCCTTTCAATGTCAGAACCCACTAAATACACCACAGGTTGTCACCACGGAGAACACCGCCCACAGCTCCATTTGGGAGCAGATGAGCTAACTGCAGGGAGTGCAGAAGGGGACAATCAAGAGCGCTCTCACAACAAATAAACTGCAGCCCTAGCATCATTCCAGAAAGGAGTGGGACAGCTTGCAAAAGGGCAGGATGGAGCGATATTACTGGAAACACATGTGATTGCTGAAAAATTGTTTAGTCGTTAAGTCGTGTCTGACTCTTTGTGACCCCATGGACCAGAGCACGCCAGGCCCTCCTGTCTTCCACTGCCTCCCAGAGTTTGGTCAAATTCATGTTGGTAGCTTTGATGACACTGTCCGTCCATCTCGTCCTCTGTCGTCCCCTTCTCTTCTTGCCTTCACACTTTCCCAACATCAGGCTCTTTTCCAGGGAGTCTTCTCTTCTCATGAGATGGCCAAAGTATTGGAGCCTCAGCTTCAGGATCTGTCCTTCCAGTCAGCACTCGGGGTTGATTTCCTTCAGAACAGAACAAACCACACCCAAAGTGACCCAAATAACAAGCTATATGCCAATCTGATTGCCCTCTCATTTGCAGTACGTTAAGACTCATGTTGCCCAATTTAGGTAGCAGATTCACTGAAAGGTACTAACAGTTCATTCCAGAATGGAAATTTAAAGTTGGCTACTGAAAGAAGGCCTTGCAGCATTACCAAGAGAAAGTTTCTAGAACAATTGTGGATATTTCCCTCCATCACCACCCCCCAGTGTTGCAGATTACAATGCTACACTTCTTATCTGTCAGGTTTATGAAGTCCACATTCTGAAATGCTTAGGAAGAGGCCTAGCTAACTATGTAAAAAATTAGGAGTATTTTCCAGAGTTTGAGAAAGCTACTTTTTGAATTACAATAAATTCCAGAAACATTCACTAGCCTGGCCACTGATCATGCTGGCTCAAGGATCCTGGGAGCTATCATCTAAAATGAAGACTTGCAAATTCTAGTATTTACTTATGATAAGAGCAGTTCTGTAAACATTCCGGTCACAGTCCCTTTTGTTTTTACTAGGTGGATAATGGTCTGTTGTGAGTGTGGTGGTTGTTGTTGTTTTTTCTTGCATTTGTGCGTGGGGATATTCACTATGCCTTAGCAGATGCAGAAGGCCTCTCATGTTCAGAATCTCCAGCTCTCACAATTGCAGGTTGAAGATTATACTAAGCACCTTATGAACCACATTTCTTTAATGGGATTCTTCTAATATTATCCTTTATTGTTCCAGTGCAATGTCTGAAAAGGTCTTGGAGAAGTCAGAAATTCTAACTTGATGAGTAGACTTATTTATTGTTTCTTACTTTTTATTCTGCCTTTCCAGTCCTAAGTAGTGCTTGTAATTGCTTACAAACAAGTGCTTATAACAAATTCCATCATAGCAAAAATACTTCAGAGAATAACAAGTGAAAACATTTTTACAGTCCTACATTCTACATGTAACATCAGACTGGTAGAGATATGTTGCTTCTTGAGGTGAACGGTGTGGGTCGTGTGAGAGGTTAGAGCTCCTCTTGCCCACCATCCCCCTCATCTTTTTCCTCCGGAAGGGAGGGTGGGTGCTGGTTAACGTACGTGTCATGATGGTGGCCGCTTGTACGTGTGAATTGCTTTGCAAAACAGCCAAGGCTGAAGAGAGGCGATAGAAGAGGAAGCGATTCCTATCCCTTCCCGTTTTCCTTTTGGCCCTCCCCCGTGAAGGTAGCTGCGGGCACATGGCTTGCTTTGCAGAGATAACAGGCAGAAGTGCTGATCCAAGAAAGAGACAATCTCGGGGCGGGATAGCCTTTGTGTCCTTGACTCTGTAGCAGATAAGCGGCATAGTTCTTATCTAGTGTCGCTGAGGCTGGGTATGGTGCTGTGAAGGTTGCTTTTCAACTTCTTCTGTTCACACGTTGCAGAGAGTTGTTGCCCAAATGAGAAATCTGGCGACAAGAACAATCCCACAAACTGGTATAGCTGTATCTGGACCCAGCCTGATTTGATGAATAAGATTTTGTTTCTTTGAGTTCATTGCAGGGCTCAGCCCAGAATGGATCAATAGCACAGACATATATATCCTGCTTGTGATGTCTCAAGTTTGAAGGCGCCATAAGACTTGAATAATAATTAGTAGTAGTAAGACATGAACTGCTTCTTTACATATGCTGAGAATCAGCCTTCATTTCATCAGTTCACCAATGTTACACTGGTTTGTGGGGAAAAAAAATACCCTAGCAGCTGGTGGCACAGAACTTTTAAGGTTCCCCCCCCCCCCCAACTGGGTCAATCTAGTCAGTTAGAGTTATGGTTATCCAACCGTGATGAAGTGTCTCCAGCTTGATGCACTATTTTGAACCCAAGTAGAATTCACCATTGGATCTTTGAATACTTAAATGTCTTATGTTTCTATGAACGGCTTCTAGTATGTGTATAGGCACTGTGTGCTCACAAATATTCCCTTGCCCATTTTTTTTCTTGCGGACAATATGAGAATGAATACTTTATTACGGTCAAAGACCAGTAAAACCAAATCAATATAAAATAGATACATATAATTATAGTTTTGTAAAGTCAGTCAGGGTAATAAAATTCCATTAAAACATGATAAAACAACCCCTTCTTTCCAGTTTATAACATCATATATACTTAAATAAAACCTCAGCCAGTGTTATATTAAAAGCATTATATTATCCAACTAAAATCACCTACCCAAACATCTGATTACGAATAACCATTGCTGCAGCACAGAATTTGGCCACTTATCTCGTAATATAAGGGGTATTGTCAGAGAGTAGCAACTGGACATAATCCTCCTCTGATCTCCCAGGAGATTTACAGATAATGGGTGATAAAAGCTCCATACGAAGATCCCAATAGCAAGTACAGAAAAGGAGAACATGACCAACTGATTCAACTTTATCACTATTACAAGGGCAGAGACAATCTGATGTAGGCAAACCTCAAAATCTTCCCTCCAGAAGCTTAGAAGGAAATACATTGAGCCTAGCTAGCGTAAAAGCCCTTATGGCTTTAGATGACATAGTGCTGGCTAAATACGAGGAGGTGATAAAAGCAGATTTCTTAAGAAAGTTATATTTCCCTAACTGGCCAACATGGTCCTGTAGTTCAATGTCCCATACCCTTAACTTCACCGCTTTGATGGCATCCGTGAGACCCATTGCTATAAGTATACTGGGGGAAAAGCCAATTTTCGATATCTCTTCAGTTATATGCTTCTTTCACTCCGACTGAAAGGAATCTAGTAGGATCAATGGGGCCAAGCCTTCTAATGAAAAAATCAGTTTAAGCCAGTATTTCACCATAAGGACTTTAGCCCGTGCTTTAATGGATATTAACCCAACCTCTAAGCGAAGAGCCACATTGGAAGTACAAGGTGGAACTCCAAGAATGGCTCTCGCAAATTTGGTCTGAACAATCTCCAGAGGTCGTAGATTAGCGTAAGCGAATAGTTGAGAACCATAAAGCATTTGTGAAATAATCCTGGCCTTAAAAACTTGTATTGCCGATGGTACATGTTTACCCCCATCAGTATGGAAAAATCTTGTTAGTGCCCCAGTATTTTTCTGGGCACTCATTGCTGCGTGGTTTACATGAGTAAGCTAGGATCCTGAAGAATGAAAAACTATGCCAAGGTATTTGTAGCATGCTACTTGCTCTACAGGGTGTCCATTTAGAGACCATTTATTATATCAGATCCTTCCAGTCTGAAACGGGATTGATATAGAATTAATCTTTCTTTTATATGCCTTTTCTGTTTGTTTTTCCTATTATAGTGACTTATACTATCTTTATCTAAGAAAGAAAGAAAAATGGAAGCCAGCACGTATGAACTTTTATTACAAGCAATGGTTATTCTGAGTGACAAATAAAGGCAACTTACTAACAAACATTTATTTCTTGTCTGACTTCCCTCACTCAGCTATAGTTTTTGTAATAGCAGATTAGTTTAAGGGAAGACACATGATGCCTGAGAGTGGCATTGTGCCCACAGGCATATGTCCCCATCTCCCTGTGAAGTGCTCTGCTGATACATATGACTTTTTTTTTTAAGGATGCTTTTAATTACACAATTCCCCTTTTATTACACAAGGGGAATTTGCATCTAGTAAATATAAAGATGACAGGTAGTTGAATGTGAGACAGAGGGCGAGAGGGATACCCCACTCGCTGGAGAGCCGTCCCTCCTCAACAGCAAAGCTAAGGAAGTGGACCCCAAACCAGCACCAGAGCCTACCGTGAGACCTCAGCAAGAGACAGAGATAGAGGAGCTTATGGAAGACATGCAGAAAGTGATGATGGGGGAGATTCAGGGAGAAAAGGCTGGAAGAGAGCGGAAAAAGAGGGTGGAGTTTGAAGCAGGAACAGGGGGAGGTAGAGAGGAAAGACTAGTTACCGCCCGGTTGGGAATGGGTGTGGATGCAGGATCCCTGGACAGGATTATGGGAAAGATTAAGATTGCCCAAGGAGGAGGCAGATTATAGAAGGAGAGTGGAGATTCCACCTAGACCTTATTGGGGAGAAGCTGAGGCGAGAGAGTGGAGAAGGAGATTGAGAGAGGAGAAATAAAGAGTTGAGAGAGAAAGGAGAGAAAGATTGGAATGGAGAGTAAGGGAGATGAAGAGAAGGAGTTACAGGGAGGA
This sequence comes from Intellagama lesueurii, assembly GCA_037013535.1. Classification (NCBI taxonomy): domain Eukaryota; kingdom Metazoa; phylum Chordata; class Lepidosauria; order Squamata; family Agamidae; genus Intellagama; species Intellagama lesueurii. Next base: position 46,055,214 of record JBAJHW010000003.1, on the reverse strand, counting down.
TCCTGGGAGAACCGAGACCCCGAGAGACAGATCCTGTGGGATGATGACCTGGACGACGAGACCGTGCCCCTGTTGGAAGGCCCGATGGGGCAGACCATGAGAGACTGGGTCCCCTCTGATCTACCGGGACCATGGAACAATAGTTATGGAAACCCGTTCCTGTTTGAAGATTGGAAACACCTTCCGGACCCATTGACAGAAGGAGAAAAGACTCACAATCATGTTCCAGACACTTGTTTATTGTTAAATGCACCAATAAATCTTTCACCTGTTTTGAAGCAACAAAAATCTACTGATTTCTTTGAACCGACCGTGGAGCGAAAAGTCGAACCCTCACATTGAAGTCTAGCATTTGTCTTGATGCTTTTTTGGCCACTATTACTTCAAAAGGAAGGAGGGAATCAATGGATCAAGTGAGTCTCTTTGTTCACATTTATTGATAGACAAGAGGCCTTAGAGATTGCAGAAGAATATGAGGGAGTAACAGAACCAGTGGTGTGTCAGGAAATGGAAATATTGAAGAAAGATAAAGGAGCTAATGTTCTCTGGGAGGGCCTCCAGTAGGCTGTTGGCGGGACTTGAATAAATAACTGTTTTTGACTGGAAGGTCCAGAATCTTCCAGCCAGTATGGGCCAGTGGCTAGAGGGTTTGGGGGCTGTAGTACAAACATTAACTGATAAAAGCTATAGAATATTGTTGACCTTTCACTCTGTGGCCACTCTTCAGCAATTTGGGTTAGAATTGGATGAAAGAGACTTGGGTTCAGATCGCTACACATTCATGAAGGTCACTAAGTGATCTTGACCCACTCACTAGCGTTTAGTATATCTTTACAGGATTGTTGTCAGAATAACAAGGTTGGGGCGAGACATTTTTGTGCTCCTTATCAAAACGGAAGAATACAAATATAACAATAATTAAAATAATATTTAAAAATTAATAAAATGCAAATGGGTCTGAAGAAAGGCCTGTATATTATCGAGCTCAGGGAATATCCAAAGACGCTGACTGTTTCCTTGACACTGAGTAACAAGGAGCAGTAGAAGTGGGTGTCATCAGCATATTGGCGGCACCTCACTCTAAGGTTCTGAATGATCTCTCCCAGTGGTTTCATATGGATAGTCTGGTGGACATTACTGGGCAAGACAGGCTTCTCCCTTCTCTCAGCCAGGTCTCTTACAACCTAAGACAGTGCTTTCATTCAGAATCAAATCCTAGATGAATGATTATTTTCTTGCAACTGACTCTGCATTAAAGAAGGGAGGATTTTTAGGCTGGAAGGTCTTCATTGTCACTGTGCCTTTTTGGGCTAGATTCCAACCTGAAAGAAAGGAAGGACAGCCAATGGCTTTCTTTACAACAGCCAGGTTAGAATCTCTCACTGTATCTTTCCCCCACCTGTGCTTATTTGAAAAATGGCTCCTGCACCCTCTTTATGTTTCTACATTCCCCAACACATCCTTCTGGCCTATTAGCATGACAATAAGGTTGAACTATTTATTCATTTATTTTATTTTTATACCACCCCATTTGTGTCAGAGCACTATTCTTGATAGCAAATATGAGGAACTGTTTGATGTTTCTGCACACGGTGAGAACATCCAAGTGAACGAAACTGAATGGCTGAGAGACAGCATGTGACGTTTCTTGCTACTGTGCAGAGAGTCAGTGGAAAGAAAGACTTGGAGTCTGTCAGTGTGAGTAAGTGTTCGGATGGACTTTGTGATCGTGTTTCTTCTTTGATTTCTGCTAATAAAACCATTTGTTTATTGTTGGGTAAAATGACTTTTTGATATTATCGCAGTGAATTTTGTAACAATACATTTTGACTGAGCCTCAGAATGGAACGCTGGCTGAATTTGAAACATAAAAGAACTGATGCTGTTGATGAGGATGCATCCTATTCAAAGCAAAATGGAGCTTCTTCCAGTCATCTTAAAAAGTGTTGCCATTACAGGAAGGAATATTGTTGATTGGCTTCACATCTACAGGTCCCAAAGACAAGCAACTACCGCAGTGTGTGTTGTGTTTTGAGATACTGTCCAATGAGGCCATGAAACTGTTAAAATTGTGAAGATATCTCGATACTAAACATAAAGATCATGTCACAAAGAGCACTGATTTTTTTCAAAAGTAAGGAGCATGAGCTTCGGGAAAGTAAGAAAATGGTAAAAAAGACTGACTGGTTGTAACAATGAAAATAAACTGAGGGGCTCATTTGAAGGTTCTCAACTAATAGCAAAAATAGTAAAACCTCACACAATAGCTGAGGAACTTATATTACCTGCATGGTTATTGTACTGATCAGCGAGAAAGCTGCCAAGGGTCACTTGCTAATTGATTATGTCTCACAGAGCAACGTACTTATGGTAGGAAGAGGGAAAGAGAAAAATTAGACAGAACTTGGATAATAGAAGATAGAAGGAGATAGTACGTAATGCTATAGTTAGTATACTGTAGATATGTAACATCAAGGTTACTGTATGCCATCCTCATATTATAATGAGAACTATGCATGAACAGACATATTAGATTTAAAGCAATTGAAATCAGATTAATTAAGAGGCGTCCATGAGTGATGTGCTGAGTTAACCTACCTGAAACACTGGCACCATGAAAGTATAGCATGGATTATGAAAAAAAATATTTTCAGTGCACTACCATTGCTAATAATTACAGAAAAGCACATGTTCTCATGCCCTAATCTAACATAGGGGTATTTTAAGAAGTGAGTGTGAAAACATCATTCTAGAATGGCATATGATATCTAACCTGCCCTGCAGTACTCTTTTTAACCATACCAATTGTTGATTGTAATTATTTTGAATGTAATTACCTGATTTTCCTGGAAAGACATTGTGACTGGTTATATGATTTAATGATGTTTATTCAGTTTTAGTCCTGTCTCTTTTTAATGTACTTAGATATTTGTAAGCAGAATTTTGTGTTATCTTTTGGTGTGTTGAGAAAATAATTGAATTTACAGGGTGCAGAGGTGTTGCCTAAAATTGAAAAGTTCTTTTAAAAAGTGCCTCAAGGAGGTGCATTAAAAGTGAATTATTGAAAAATTACAGCTGAGGATATTGGTTACAAAAGAGCCAAATATTTTTGGTACAACAAATAACTCATAAGAAGGCAAAAGTAGCTCATTCAGTTTCATGCCAGTTTTCACAATGATAAAAGTAGACAACAGATGCTTACTTTTTGTGAAACAGAGACAACAGAAAGGCAGAAGGCAGCCTGGGAGGCAGCAGCAAAGTTTTTGAAAACGAATCTGTGCCACACAGTGGGCACTGCAGCTCCTTTGTTCAGTGATTGCCAACCTTTGTAACTCCAGGTGTTCTTGAACTGCAAGTCCCAGAACACTCCACCGCCAGCTGTGATATCTGGGGTTTTATGGAGTTGCAGTCCAAGAACACATGAGGTTGGTTACCACTCAGTTGATGCTGTCAAATCCACTATCTTATCAATAATGTTGTAGTAAATTACAGTTTACAGTTGTAATTACAATTACAACTGATTGGTTCAAAATTGGGAAAGGAGTACGACAAGGCTGTATATTGTCTCCCTGCTTATTTAACTTATATGCAGAATACATCATGCGAAAGGCTGGACTGGAGGAATCCCAAGACGGAATTAAGATTGCCGGAAGAAATATCAACAACCTCAGATATGCAGATGATACCACTCTGATGGCAGAAAGTGAGGAGGAATTAAAGAACCTCTTAATGAGGGTGAAAGAGGAGAGCGCCAAAAATGGTCTGAAGCTCAACATCAAAAAAACGAAGATCATGGCCACTGGTCCCATCACCTGCTGGCAAATAGAAGGGGAAGATATGGAGGCAGTGACAGATTTGACTTTCTTGGGCTCCTTGATCACTGCAGATGGTGACAGCAGCCACAAAATTAAAAGACGCCTGCTTCTTGGGAGGAAAGCGATGACAAACCTAGACAACATCTTAAAAAGCAGAGATATCACCTTGCCGACAAAGGTCCGCATAGTCAAAGCTATGGTTTTTCCTGCAGCGATGTATGGAAGTGAGAGCTGGACCATAAAAAAGGCTGACCGCCGAAGAATTGATGCTTTTGAACTGTGGTGCTGGAGGAGACTCTTGAGAGTCCCCTGGACTGCAAAGAGAACAAACCTATCCATTTTGAAGGAAATCAACCCTGAGTGCTCACTGGAAGGACAGATCCTGAAGCTGAGGCTCCAATACTTTGGCCATCTCATGAGAAGACTCCCTGGAAAAGACCCTGATGTTGGGAAAGTGTGAAGGCAAGAGGAGAAGGGGACGACAGAGAACGAGATGGTTGGACAGTGTCATCGAAGCTACCAACATGAATTTGACCCAACTCCGGGAGGCAGTGGAAGACAGGAGGGCCTGGCATGCTCTGGTCCATGGGGTCACGAAGAGTCGGACACGACTTAATGACTAAACAACAACAAAATTACAGTTGCTGATCCACTTGGCTTATGAACAAGGACTGAGAATGAGCTTCATCTTCTTCTTTGTCTTAGGTAGCAACATGAGTTGGATTAGCCCTGCAAAACATAATACCAGTAATTATTTGCTGTTCATTTTAGTGGGTGATAATGAGTGTACAGAGAACATTCAGGGCGGGAAATGGTAAAAAGCATCAAAGCAGTAATGTAGTATAATGCCTGCATAGCGTACACCATGTTAACTCTGTGTGTTTGCCTGTGTACAGAAAACTAATAAATAAGTATAGGATTCGTATTGAAAAATTTAATTTCCATAATTCCCCCCCCCCCCCGGCTAATATTTTGACCTTGAAAAGCTAGAGCACCAAGTCAAAAGAACGACTCTCCTCTGCTCTTCAGGCATTTCCAGGCCTACCGTTGCCACTGCAGGCTGGTGTTTTCAGCCTTCCTTCTTTCTCAAACGGCCTTCTTTCCTGGGGAGAAAAACAAAAACAAACAAGGCTTCCACCATTTTCATTGCACAGCTAGGTCATTGATGGAGCTGCCACATGAACTGGTTCTTCGCAGATGCACAAGCATGTCAATGTTATCAGTGCAAAGAGACAGGTTTATGTTGAAATAGTGATGGCACAATTGAAAATAAAGATGATGCACCCCAACAAGATTCTGTCACAGATTCCAGAATAGGCCTAGGCATCTTGATGTTACAGTTCTTGAACTTGGGCAGATACAACTGCATCTTCCTTTTGCTATTACATTTGCAGCAATGTAAGTAAGATCTGCAGAGCACACTTTATAAACCGTGCACACCAAGAACAGTCCAGTACTTTGTTGTACAGCTAAGAATAGAACCCACATTGCATTAATGCCCTCCTCCTTCATAGAAATGTCTCACCCTGATTTGACCATTCTCTCTCAATAAGCACTAAACCCTTTTGACCTGTTTCCTTCAAAACACCACTGCCTTAGTCTCCTGGGGGGATTTTTATTATAGCTGTTTGTTCTCAGAAAGCCCTACCTCTCTGGACCCTTCTTCGTTTTGCTAATGGGTTCCAAAAATATTCCTGATAACGTATTCAGCAAAACTGGCAGACCTGAACAACGTCCAGTGAGGACAAAGAAATGAGCAGCCACAGGTCATGATTTTTTTACTTCAGCAAGAAATCCTGGCAGGAGGGATTTGATAAACAGAGATGCAGATGGAAGGGAATCAGAGCATGAGCTCAGAAGTTTTACTTACCTCAGGGCACTGCTATAAAGATGCTGCTGGATATCACATCATTTTTCTGCCCATTGGGAGAAATTCCCTTTGCACACTAGATCATGTCTTGTGTACAGCAAGCTGTCTGCACAGATGTTGTGATTTCAGACCTGCAGACATTTTGGTCAATGGCATAGCATAGGGAGGACCCCTATCCAGCAAGCCTGTGTTCCCAGCTACTATATCTCACCCCAATGGACAAGTTGTCAATTATGAATTTTAATAATTTTATGGCAGGAAAAAATAAGAATGCAGAAACTCTGTTTATAAAGGCTCCTCCTTTCTCCTGGGGCAGGTGCCAGATATTTATGAAAGGGGATGGGGGAGGCGGCCAATTACAGCAAGGCCCCAGTCCTGCAAAAGGTAGGAGTCCACCACCAGACTCCCACCGTGAGCACAGCCAGGCGCATACACTCTCTGTTACCCAGTGCTCCTGTGAGTCTTCAGATGCTCAAAGACTCCTTGGAAGGCAGGAAGGCTAGTATTCATTTTCACACTTCATGGACTACATGCACCCTTCAAAAAAGTGGTGGTGGGTGATTCTTCATGTGATACTAGGATGATTATGTATCTTGTGCTGGCTCCCGCAAATGAGGATTGATCTCTAGGGACCAATACACCTCATCTCCCCAAGTTCATTGGCATGGTGGTCTGAAATCCAAGGACAGACTGCCTTAGCTGAGTAATTGCTGAACTTGTACAATAACCTAAGTTACTGGATTCCTGCATTTCCTACCCCTTTGTTAGGTCTGCCCTCCTTTCCACTAGCCTGGGTGTTGCATATCCCCAACAAGCTTTACAGATATATTATGGGTGGGGTCTGAGAAAAAAAAGCCCACTCGCTTCAAAGGTAAATATCTGTGCCCTTACATATTGCCCATCCCTCCCTCTATGATCACACACTGGGTTTCTCAACAGGATTTTACCCATTATTTATTTTGAAACTAAAGAAGTGTCTTTATTTGAAGAATGGGGCTGTGATATGCAATCTGCAGCTGCCTCAGCTGTAACTTTAAAACAAGCTGTAACTTTAAAACAAAAGCAGTAATGCAGCCTGCATCGTCCTGCAATTATATCCAAGAAAGACGTGCCTGGTGAAATCCAAATTCCCAAGAAATCTTTGGACTTTGCATCCAAGAACAACTTTCCTGGCAAAATCCATCTTGCCATGAACTGTTGGACTTTTAGTTCTTCACAGTGGTAATTACCTGACAAAGTCTTGTTTAATCCATCGATGCTTGTGTATTGAAGGGTTTTTTTGTTTTGTGTTTGGTCTATATATTGCCTATTTTTGCATTCTCTCTCTTTTTTTACTGTTATCATTTCTTAGAGTTCATTCCTGACCCTCAGCAACTCTCAAGAAGAACCCTGCAAATAATTTTCTTCTTTGTCACAAATCAATTGAAAAAGAAAGAAAGGTGTATAACAGAAAGTAGGGTTCCAACATATCTGGTTGTAATGTTTTTTGATCCTCCTCCTCATGGCCGGCAGTCCAGTTTTGAATGCTGAACTTGATTGAAGGAGAGGAAGGGAAGGATTCTCCCTGACAGAAATAAGGATTTACAGTCCTGTTAAAGGAGTGCTAGAATCTTAATTTGCCCCTTTATAGCTTTGTGATAACAATCTGTTTTAAGTCTTTGTTTAAGTTTCAGGGAGTATGTTGGACTGATGAGTGGTTGAGTAATGAGCAGAAGGAGCAAATAAGACAACTGGAGGTTCCATGTGATACTGCAGTTCAGGGAGGGAACTGTTGCTGGAAGGAAAACAAATCCCAGTTTCCCCTTGCCAGCCCAAAATCCATACCTATGCTCCCAGAAAGAGACCAATTAGAGATCTCTGCCAGTAATATGGATTGTACCTTGGTATTTTTATTTGCATGGAATATCCTCCTGTTCATCATGCCCCTGGATAGTGTGCATGTGTGTTTTGTAGTTGCTTTTGACAAATATATTCTGGCATTTGCTGGTGCGTTTTCAAAGGTTTTATCACTCAGCTTGCCAAAATGCCATCAGGTGGGGAAAATGGGGTTTTGTAATTTTTTGTAATTAAGACACTCTAAAGAGTGCATAGATGCAGCTGAGTTGTTGAAGGAAAGGGGGAGGGCTCACTATTGTCCATACAGTGCTTCCTCAAAAGTTGACATTATGCTATGTGAAGGTTCTCTTGGTGTACTATGAATCCCACAATCCCCCATTCAAATTGCACTGACCAAAAGGAGGGGTCACATGCAGTGTACTTTTGTCATCTTAGGAATACATTGTGGCATTTGCTGGCACATTTTTAAGGACCTTGTGTACTACAAATCCCATAGTCCCCCATTCTTATTTATTTTAATGAATTTCACATTACATAAGGAATGTAATTTTGACAAAACAAAGGTCTGTATTAGCCTTCAAAACCATAAGAATGCTTACAGAGAAGTAAGTCCCATCACCCACATCTCTGATACACATGCTGAGTATTGCAGCCAAAGCAACCAGGAGGAGATATTTTGGTGTAAAGACAGGGTTTGAAAGGATTTTAAATTTGAAAGGAACAGTTCAATCAACTGTGAGAGATGTTTGGCTGTATGTGTTCACTCCCACTGTACACTGTCACAACATATAGCCAGCTAATTGCAGGGATAGCCACGAACTGTTCAACAATATTATCTACATCCTCACTGTAGAAGAAAAACATCAGAAAGAAGAGGTGGATGTGACATCAAAAGACATGGCACAAGTTCCTGTAGTTACATTTGAAGAAATTGTCTGGTTCCTTCTAGGAGGGAGCAGCACCACCTACTGGGAAGTGGATGCCAAAACATCCCTCTTGGAAAATTGGACCAAAAAATACAGTGTAAAATTGCAACCCCGGGTGTCTCAAACTTCTAAAGGATGCCATGAGTAGAAAGGGGCGGGTCAGTAAAACGCCAGAGGAGGGCATATTAGGCCAATCCAAGGTATATGACCATGAGTTAACTATTGCATTAATTTAAATAACCCCTTTGCAAGGAGTTAAAAAGACACACTCCTGGAAAGACAAAACTCAAGTCAAGGGGGAAATAAAACTATATGGCCTATGGGTTATATAAACAACTTTTTAAGCCCTGACTTATTTGAAGGTACATGCAATTTAAAATTCATTTCTTTTGCCTGTGTAAAGAAGGCCTCAGTCCTAGCCTTGAAGTGTTAGCTAATGAGGGAGAAAGCTTCCCTACCTATGGTCACTGAAGTGTTTGCTATTTAGCAGCTTAAGTTTTTGGTGTCCAGTGGGGCAAGTATAACATAGCCACTTGGGTGTTGTGAGTAGAGATGAGGACGAATCAGAAAAAATGGTGCTTCGTTGCAATTCATCATTTGTCAAAGTTGATGACTGGACGAATTGACAAAGCACCAAATTTTAGCAAGGAATCGATAAATATTCATTGATTCATCGTTAAAACACAATGTCCCACTGAACAGCTAATCAGCAGGACATTGACAAGAAGGCTGGCTATGGGAATGGAACCACATTGACATGCAAGCTGCGGGATCCCGTGTTCCAGGAGTTGAGACTGTGGGAATGGAACCTGGGGTTTGCCTTCTCGAAGCCAGCATGACCATCAGTTGATCATTGGGACATTAACAAGCAGACTGGCTGTGGGAAGGCAAACCCTGTTACTGTTTCCGCAGCCAGCCTGCACGAAGGGACGGATAAAAATGGGTAAATATTCATTCCTTCATATTCATCGGGGTCTCCAGACCTGACAAATACTAAGGGACAAATATCCCACAAATCAACAATATTTCACGAATATTGTTATTCATGTTTTATTCGTCTCCATGTCTAGCCGTGAGTAGCAAGTGTGCCTATATTTGAGTGAAATCTTGTTGGAAAAAAAAGTTAAAAAAGAAAAGGAATAGATATGACCTCACTTCTAATTGGTATTGAATATTTGTTGAAGCAGCAAGGAACATGGTTTAAGGGCACAGTTACATTATGAAAATAAATTGACGAAAAATTTCTTTCAAATTGGCATATTGCTATGTCAATATAATTGGAAAAAATCAGACAGATTGGAGTGCAGTCTGACACAGGTGCATGGACACATACAGACACAGACACAGACACACAGAGGAAAGCCTGGTGGAGAGGGAACTGGTGAGAAAGAAGGCACACCAGCCACCCACAAACACAGTTTATACCAACAGAGGTGTTTTAATATGCCAAAATGATTCAAACTATATCAGTTTCACAAATGAGTTAAGATAAATGATCCCCTTACCTCCTGGTAAAATACCTCACTTTCCACCCAAAAAACATGGTTCCTTGGAGGAAAACCTGAGCTTCCATGTGCATTATGTAGTCACCTTTTAATAAATCAATTTAAAACATGTTAAACCCGATTCAAATATGTGTTTTTTGCCCTAGTGTAACTATGTTCTAAGTTAAAGAAATAGGTATTGAAGAAAGATCGTTGCCCTTTGCAGCCTGGGGGCTTTAAGTCTTAAAATGCAGTTGCCTCCCTTTGTGAATATACTAGAGAAGCAAAAAAGGATGTTTGTGAGGCATGGACTTTGTGGCATGCATGTTTAGACATGTATGAGATGTTGAAGGAACGCAAACAGGAGTGTGCACGTCTGCAGGAGCAATAGCAGGAGTTAGAGCAGAAATGTAAGCAGTTGAAGATTGAGAAAGAAGAACGGATTGTGCATGTACAGAAGGAAAAGCAGGAGTTAATCTCAGAATTTGAAAGGATTAAATGTGATTCTGTGGCAGAAAAGTGCGAGATGGTAGCTGTTTCAAGGATTGCTCAGGAGGAAAGTGCTAGGTTTAATAAAGACCTGGCTGAAAGAACACAAGCAGAGTTACAGAAAATGAATGTGCAGTTTGAACAAGCCTAATCAGCAATCCAGTTCTTAGCAGATCAGAATAGGAAGGTTAAAACTGAGGTTCGTCATGAAAAATGTGAGGCAGAGATTAAAAGAGGAGTTAAACACACATCATGGTATAATTACTGCCGTTCGGATAGAGGATTTTGAAGATTTTGAATTGGAGTACCTTATGTAGAACCCAGGCTTCCTAAGGATGCCTTTCCATGAGGTCCAGTTAATCTGAAGTGGCAGGAGTCATAACCTGTTGCCCAGTTGTTGAAAGGACGATAGAACATATTACGAGTAAGGAAGCAAACATAGAGGCCAACAGGAGGTCTCCAAATAAGGCAAAAGCAATTGCAGAACAAGTAGGGCCCCTAATTAGAGAGACTGCCATCTCACAGATGGCCAAAGTCTGGCAAACATACTCTAACTCTGATAGTTTTGATCTTGCAGAAATTGCCCAGGCCAGGGCAACTCCAGCTAATACTGCCCTTCTGAACAGATCATCATGTTTTCACCTTGATAAGGTATCCTTCAAGCAATAAATTTCTAAGTTCAGGGTGTAACTTGTGTTTTTTCCCCTCTGTCTTCATAGCTTTTACTAAGCTGGGGACATGACATTTATGACATAACCTATAAATGTGTTTTATATATCTAATTTCCCATTCAATATAAGCAGAACCAAGGTATCATTAGGAAAGGGAAAAATACATAAAACTCTAGCCTTCACCAGTTCTTGTGACTTATTTGAAAATAGTGTTTTCTTCCAGCGCTGAAAATAAAACATTGGGGTTTCCATAGTAACTTCATGCAAGTGAAGAGGCACACAATGAACTAAAGATGGCTCCATGGTGCCAGCACATGCTCTCCCACCTCTTGAGGCTGGAAGGACAGTATTGCTGCCTCCATGGAGGAGGAGGGGAGACCATGACTATAACCATGAGGGTGACAGTGACTTTCTTGCTATTGCTGCTTCCAACCTGCATACCTCAGGGTGTGATGTGAATAATGCCTTTGCCCTGAGAGTACCCAGGGCCAAACCATTATGGGGGAGGATGGCAAAAGTTGTGCACAGGCAATTTTTTGGGCCCGACTCACGATAATGCCTTGGCCCTGAGGACCCTTGGGGCCCAGGCATTATCTGCATAGTTGGCTGAGGACCACCTGGGGTATCTTGATGCACAGTAGCTGGAAAGAGGCCAGCAACAATGCCTGTTTCAGACAACAGAGAGTGGGTGGCAGCTCTGACACTGCCCTGAGAGTTCTGCTGCCTGAGGTAACTGCCTCAGCCTGGCTAATCCCTGTCCCAGCTAATGCCCGCCTCTACAATGGAACAATTGGCTTCTTCTTTTTAGTGTGTCACTAAATTTTATTTCCAACTTTTCTGATAGCAAGGAGTACCATGTTAGGTTTAATAAAGAGAACTAGATTAGTTCTCTTCCAAGCTTGGAATATTACATTTTAAGAGGAACTTGTGTTAGTCATTACTTCTCTGCAGTCAGGATGCCATTGTTGTTGCATCTGTCACACAAAGAATTTGCTGCATGTGCATGATTAATACATTGCGCTGTCAGACAATCACGAGACCTTTGAAGTCCTAACCCTTTGGGGACATTATTCTAATGTGGTTTAAAAATGGTGCACTGGTGCAGTTGTGGCCTTTTTATCAACAATTCTAGCCTATACTTTTTAGCTAACAATTCTAGTCTATACTTTCCCCCAGTTTACTTGGGACAGAATTAGACTGACAGTTCTGTAAATTCTATGTCTCAATGGATGCTTCTTTTTAATGGTGTTTACAGCTGGCTTGGAGCTATAAGCAAAATGTACACCTTTTTTCTTGAGGTCCTTAACTGTACTGTGTAAAAAACATCTAATTGAATGTGTTGTACTGTTTGTGTGTGTTATGCACTATCAAGGCAAAACCAATTTATAGCAACCCTAATGGGGATTTCAAGGTAAGTGAGAGATTTAAGCCATGTTTTTTAACAAATGTCACCACCTCCAGCTCTCACCCCTGTGAGTTTCTATGGCTTCCAACCCTGGTCTCTTGAGTTGTAGTTCATAATTCTATCCAGTATATCATACTTGGTATCTATCTAATTGAATGTTCTGTGCTGTGCTGTGCTGTTGAGTTGGAACCGGCTTATAGTGACTCTAATAGAGCTTTCAAGGTAAATGAGATATTTAAGGAGTGTTTTACCAGTTCCATTTTGCCAGTGAATTTTCATGGCTCAGTGGGGATTCAAACTCAGTCCTAGTCCATCACTCTATTCACTATACGGCACTGGACGTCATGTAATTGAATACCATCCTTTGGAGGAAGCTGTTCAGTTGTTCACACATCTTTTACAATGAATCATATCCCTTTCTCTCACACCAGCTCTGCTGGTCCATTTGCACATGCTATGTTCAAAGCGGGACTGATACAAGCTGTATTCAGATGTCTCTTCCCTTCCACATACAAATCAAACCTTCTGAAAGACAAAGTTGGGGTGCATTCCTTGGTTCTGCCCATTCTAACACATCGCTTTGATACTCTCCATTGGTTAGAAGGGTAGAATGTCTGCAATAGGGAGCTTTCTATATTTGTGTAGGATCTATGCATAGTTTAGAAATCTGATCTTCTAGGGTTAGGCATCACAGGAGGAACCTACATAAATAGATTGTTCTGTGTTACACAAGTTACCTTCTCATACATGGAAAGTGATGAAGCTGATGGTGCCAAGAGTGCAAAGTATGGTGCAAAGGGTTTATCCCCACTCTCTCCCTCTCATCACATGGGGAATGTACTGCTACATGGCTACTCTAAGAATGCTAAATAGCCACAATCCTATTCCTAAGAAAGTGCCATTTGAGTTTGAATAAACCAGCAATTGGCTATATAGCATGAAGCTGCACTGCTTCTTGAATATGGAGGCATATAAAAGGATACTCAGTGTGTTGTAGTGGATAAAGTCATGGACTGGGACTCAAGAGATCTGGGTCCAAATCTCCAGTCAGCCATGGAAACTCACTGGGGGTGTGGAATTGGCAAAATCGCTCCTTTGAAAGCCCTGTTAGGGTCATTATAAGTCAGTTCCGACATGAAAGCACATAACATAAAAGCATTAAACCGTTGATTTAGAAATGGAATACATAGCTTCATGCCCTAATTGTTAGCAAGAATCCTCTTGCTTAAGTTTGTCGATTCTTGCAAAAGGATTACAACATCAAGTTATTTGATACGTATTTTCAGAGTCTTTTGCAATATATCTAAACCTCTTATGAAATCTGAGTAGGAGGCGCCACTGCCTAGTAGCTTCTTTTTTTAAAAAATCATCCAGGGATAGTAAAGAGGTGGGCGTGTTATTGGCTGTGGATTTCTGGGAGCTGGCTTCCAAAAAAGGCAGCATTTTCCATCTCTGTGACCATCTCCATTATTATCTCCATTCCCAGGAAATGTCAGGTTATAGCTTGTTCAGTGGCATATTTGCTAACTAGTTCTGACTTTAAATTGACCTTGAGGTTTGCGAATGTATATGGTTTTTACTGTTCTGCCATCAATTGCCTTTTAAGACTGCAGTCAATATTTCTGTAACTATACTTTTCCTTCCAGCAGAAGATGAAAGGGATGAAAGCAGGGAGCTCTATATAGTGCACACTGCATCCAGTCAACTCCCCACCATATTTCCTGAAAGGTGGTGGTGGGAAAAGCCAATAGGCAACGTAGTAGAAGAGAAAAACAAGAAATATGGTTTATGGGAGTGGGGAAAGAAGAATTTGGATGTGCATGCAATTTTGGGGAAGCCTGCAAAAAATAGGTAAGGTGTGATCTACATATCAGTGCTAAGGTTCTTAGATCCCAATCAACATAGTCCTTGGTGTGGACAGCTGTAGGTTTCCATGGCTGAGTTGAGGCTGAATCTAGGTCTCCTCAGTCCTAGTCCATCACTGTATCTACTTCACTGCACTGGCTCTCATTCTCTAAATTAACAGTACAAATCTGCACTTATTTCCTTACAGCTAAATCCCGGTATATTCATGGAGATTTGCACCTAGGTAAGTAGGCATATGGTGGCATGCTAGCTGGAATATTCTAGGAGCTGAGACCAAAATAACATTTCCACACTTTGCTTCAAAGATTCTATTTTGTTAAATGAAGTGGTGAGGGGGAGAAAATACTCACTACATTTTGACCTGTTTGTGCTTTGCATAGTTTATATGCTTTGAATAACTACTAGATGAAGAATTGAAGAGGCCAGGACTTAGTCTTTGCTACCCTGTACAGAATGTGTCTGTTGCAACTGCCTTGATTATAACTGCTAATTGCAGATTAAATTTGAACATTACTAATGGGAGAAGCTACCTTTGTTAAATAAATCAGGGTAGGCAGGAAAAGGAGAGTGAAGGAGAGTTCAACACCTTCTGAAGCAGTTGATTCCATTGTTGAATAGTTCTCTCTGTTAGAAAGTTCTTCCTAATGTTTTGTTAAAATCTCTTTTCCTATAACTTGAATCTATTGATTCTGGTCCTATTCTCTTTAGTTGCAAAATACAAGCCTGCTCCACCTTCCACCTGACAACCCTTCAGATACTTGAAGATGGCTATCATATCACCTGTCAGCTTTTTTTTCCCTTCAGGATAAACATGCCACATTTCCTCAGTCTATCATTATCTTCATCTTCGAACTACAGATCTGTAAGGGACTCTATGGATCATTGAGTTGAGCCCCTGTCTACAGTGGGGAATCATGCTCCCAACCTCTGGCTCTGCTACTGAGCTCTCCAGCAATTCCTCAAAGGGCTTGGTTTCAAAACCTCTTTCCATTCTGGTTGTTCCCCTCTAGGTACATTCCAGCTTCTTGATATCCTTCTTAAACTATGATGCCCAGAAGTTGGCATAGTACTCTAGACAAGGTCTGACCAAAGCAGAATAGAGTGGTACTATTACTCCTCTTGATCTGGATGTTATACATCTGTTAATAAACCCTAATATAGCATTCACTATTTTTGCTACTGCATTGCACTGTTGGCTTATGTTTAGTTTGTGATCTACCAAGACTCCTAGATCCTTTTCACTTGTACTATTTCCAAGCCAGCTTTCACTCATTTTGGTGAAAGATCATTTTGAATCCTGATTCTGTCTTCTAATGTGTTAACTATCTCTCCAAGTTTGGTGTCACTTGCAGATTTAATGAGCATAATTTACACACCCTAATCCAAATCATTTATAAATATATTGAAAATACCAGGCATAGGACAGAACCTTGTAGCACTCCACTTGTCACTCCTGTCCAGGATGATGATGAGCAATTGGTGAACACTCTTTGGGTGCAGCCTGTCAACCAGCAACAAATGCACCTAACTGTAGCATCATCTAGCCTACATTTTACCAGCTTGGCAATAAGACTTCCACGAGGGACCTTGCCAAAAGCTTTGCTGAAATCCAGATACACTAAATCCACAGCATTCTCCTTATTTATTTTTCTGTCAAGTTTGTGACTCTAAAAAAATGAGAGAGATTAGCCTGGTATGACTTATTTTTGAGAAAGCCATGCTGAATCTTAGAAATCACAGTGTTCTTTTCAAAGTGCTTACAGACTGGTTGTCAATGATCCGTTTTAGAGCCTTTCCTGGTATTTTCCAGTTTGTTGGGAAAACAGCAGTTTAGTATGATCTAACACGGTACCAATGGGAGGGGGATTTACAGCCTAATGGGATTGTTCTTTGCTACGAGGGGGTGCTGATAAGTATTGAGCCTTTCCCATAAAAAATTGAGCTAGGAAGCTGTAACTGCCACACTATTCTACATATTCCCCCAGGAAGTCAATGCACTTGCGACATCTGTCCTGCAGCTTCTTAAGTCCCTGCAAATAAAATTCTTCTGACTGCTGGTGTAACCACTCATTTGCAGCATTAGTTGCCTCCAGAACACTCCCAAATCGTTGTCCCTTTAGGTGTTTTTTGAGTTTGGGGAACAGATAATAGTCAGAAGGAGCCAGGTCGGGAGAATAGGGTGGATCGGGCATCACTTGAAAGCCTAAGGACATCAGTTTTGCCATTGTTTCACCTGCAGTGTGTGATGAGGCGTTGTCATGCAACAGGATGACACTTTTGGAGAGCTCGTACTAGCTTGATTGGCAAAGTTCTTCCTGGGTTCTTCTGTGGCATTTTGGGGGCAAACCTCTTCTTCTTGTATGCCTGGAATGTTATTGTCTTATTCTCTCTTCTTTCCTGACCATCTTCTGAGAAACAAGCATGGAAGCTCTTTCCATGTCAGGGGACTCCATTTTATTTATTTATTTAAAATATCTTTACCCCACCTTTCTCCTTAGAAAAGGACCCAAGGCAGCTTACAACATTAAAAGACAATATTTAAGAACAGAACAATGAATGTACAAAGGTGACATACATAAAAGGCAACATTTAAAGCTAAAAACCCTAAGTACAGAAATACTAAAAATAACTATTTTACCCTTCCCCCCTCCTTCTGTTACTACAGATTGTAGTTGCGATTAAATATATATTTTCCTACTTTAAAATGCTTCCAGAGTGCAGTAAAATGCTTCTTACTAGGACAGAAAAGGCTAGTTTTCATGTGAAACCAGAGAGGGTGGTGAGACTGGGGCTAATCTCTTCATGTTTCTATGTTTTTCTGTCCTGTACTTTGCTAACTAAAGGAATAACCAACCTCATAGAAAGCTTTTTATATGAAAAAACAACCACCACCACCTCCAAAACAGTCACCTATTCTCTGTGAATTCTTGAAAGTTATAGACAGAAGCTCTAAATAAACTGGCTCAGACATTGCTGCATATGAGTTAGTTTGTTATGTGAAGAGGTATCATCAGATATGTTCTAAAATGTATTGTCTATGTTTTACTCACTGTATTGACAATAGGACAGATAATTAAATAAATCATAGCACTCAATCCTTCCGAACATTCCAGTGTTTTCCTGCAGAGTATCCAACACCTTTGAGGCAACCTTGGGCCATGTGTTTCTGGAGAATAGAACCTGATGGGGCGTTTTAACTACCCCTCTGCCTATCTCCCTCATTTTAATTTTCCAAATTCCTCAGAATTCTTTTGACACTGCCTAAAAGCATTCCCACGTGGGCTGTATCTATCAACATCTCCCTGCTGACTCCCTTGAAGGGGGAATGAATTGGAGCGTCTTTAGATTTCATCAGGTTGCTGTGGCAATATTTTCTTCCTTTCATATATTGCAATGCAATTGTTTTCCATATATCTTCATGGTGTGCTTAATTTTTTTAAAAATACTTACGTTCACTTTCATCCATTACTGAAAAGACTTTTACCTCAAGCTCAGCAAGAAATACCAGATGTTCAAGTTGCATTCAGAAAAGGAAAAGGGACTAGATGTCATATCACAAATATATGTTGGCTAATAGAGTGTACCAAAGAATTTCAGAAGAAAATCATTTTATGCATTAGAGGTTACAGAAAAGGCTTTGACTGTAGATCATGAAAAGCTATGGATCACTGTAAAAGACACTGATGTGTCACAGCATTTTATAGTCTTGATGTGTAACCTGTACTTTAAATAAGAGACTACAGTTTATCAAACTGGCCCTCAGGTGGTTGGCAACAGTGTGAATTAAGGTTGTAGTTTATTTCCCTACCTGTTCATTCTGTGTGCATAACGAAAAGCTGGATTAGGTTCAAAGGAAGAAGGAGTACAAAATGGTACATCAACAATAAGATAATGCAATTTGATACCATAATATTTGCATGAAACAGGAATCATTTGAAATTAGTACCATGGAAAGTTAAAGAAAAAAGTGCACAAGGACGGTTACAGTTGAACTTAAAAAAAACCCCAACACATTGACTGCAGAGAAATTACACATATATGAAGAATCGGAATACTTGTTCACTTAGAAAAATCTTAGTGTTCGAAACCTTGTTTCAACCGTCAATCAGTAGTCAAAATGGATATTACAGCCAAGAAATCAGGACCTGGAAGGGTAGCTATGGAGGAATTAGAAAAATTTGGGATTTGTCTCCAGATACCAAGACCACGATCATTTGTAATGATGCTGTGGTATTTCCTGTTACTATGAATGGGTGGGAAAGTTGGGCAATGAAGACAGCTGACTGGAAAGTTCTGGTTATTTATTGTGTTTATTTGCACATGTCTTAAATGTATTTGTGAGCCCCTCTGCAGCCATATACCAGTAGAAAGGCAGAACATTTTTTAAAGTATTCATTTGAAATATATTGTTAAAGAATACATTTGGATACAATGAACTGCTAGAAAGACAAATTAAATGACTTATAAATCAAATCAAGCCTGAATTCTCGCTAGAAGGTAAAATGACAAAACAGGTCATATGATGAGAAGAGAACACAGTAATGCTACAGGAAGTGGGAAAGAGTAGAAAAAGAGGAAGACTTAACATGAGGCGGATTAACTCGACGAAGAAAGCCACAGCCTTTAGCCTCCAAGACTTGGGCAAGGCTGTTAAGGACGGACTTTCTGGAGATCATTAAAGCATAGGGTCACTATAAGTGGAAACAATTTGATAGTACATAACAATACTTTATGCCAGAATTTTAATTGTATAAATGACCAAATGTAACAGCTGTGATAGAAAAATGTAATAGCATCATACACAGTTTAGAGTTCATCTATTTGGTGATATTCAGCAAGCTGTATTTATGTACAAATTCTTATTCATTGGCACGAATTTCTGCATTCCCGTTGGAATTTTGATCATGAAGTAGAAATATTTATTATTATTTATTTCTTCAAAATATTTTATCCTGCCTTTCTCCTTAAAAGGACCCAGAGCTATTACAAATATGTTAAACCATGTGTATGCCAAATTTTGACACTTTTTAAAATGTGTGGTTAAACTAGCTTTGAAAACAGAGGCTTTTAAAAAAAAACATTTTATGTGCTCTTTGGTTTCCCAGAAGAAACATCAAAGGATTTTTCTGATGTAAGGTGGCTTCAGTAGCTGATGATTACTTGTTCATTCTATCATAACTCTCCAATATCACTTGCTAATGTTAAGAATGGCTACCTGTTTCTGAATCTGTTGTTCTGCTCTGTTTTAATATTTGAAATAAATATGCTCAATCTCACATGGGCTTTCAACAGAGTGAGAATGTTTTCTTTTGCAGAGAAACCCTGCCAGACCAAAAGCATTGTGGCTGAACAATGATTAAGAGATCACTGGGAAGGATTCTTAGCCCAAGGTTATGTGCATATTCCACAAAAAATGATGGAATGGGAAAAATTCACAAAATTCTCCAGAATGCATATTAAAACAAAATGGGGGAAGACAGGCCGGCTGATGGGAGGCATCTGCAAAGGATGATGGAAGAAGTGGTAATAAAGGAGGAGGAATGGGAGGACTGGAGCGTGTGTGTGTGTGTGTCTTCATGGCAAACAGAATGAAGTGTGGAAACCTCAGATAAGGAGGAGACTTAGAGGAAAACATTGGAAGCTTGAAATCCCCTGTTTTGTGCTTCTGGGGATGTGGAAGCCAACTGGAAGGAAGATCTCTGTGAAGACATCCCTGAACACAGCTCAGTTGACAAAAGAAGGGGCCACAGACAAGGGGCTCCTGTGCAAATTTCACTTGGAAGACAGGTTAAAGCCTCAGTTCCTTTAAATATCTCTACGTTTGTTCAAATAAAGATTGTTATTGGCTATCTTTGGAAACTGGAGCCTGTGAAATTACTTTGGGGGATCCAGCAGTCACGGGCACCACCTGCGGTGCAGCTGGCAACACTCACAAAAGGTTTTAAGTCACTGCTAGAATAGCCTTTTACTAGAGCAGAACAATAAAAAAGAGAGGTGGAAATTGCCAATCAGCACTTGTTAGCACCTTCTTAAGACAACTTATGCTGTTTCAGTTCAGTGCAAACAAAGCTCTTTGCCTCTACTAACTTCTGCAAATCTGGATGGCTACAGTGATTTCACTCAAGGAAATATGATTTCCGCAGATTAAAATCACAGTGGATCACCTCATACTTTCCTGCTGTGTACTTGCACCCTTAAAGGTAAAGGTTCCCCTTGACAATTTGTCCAGTCGTGTCCGACTCTAGGCGGCGGTGCTCATCTCCGTTTCCAACCCATAGAGCTAGCGTTTGTCCGCAGACAATCCTCCGTGGTCACGTGGCCAGTGTGACTAGACATGGAACGCCGTTTACCTTCCCACCAAGGTGGTACCTATTTATCTACTCGCATTTTTGCATTTTGCATGCTTTCGAACTGCTAGGTTGGCGGGAGCTGGGACAAGCGATGGGGGCTCACTCCGTCGCGTGGATTCGATCTTGCGACTGCAGGTCTTCTGACCTTGCAGCACAGAGGCATCAGCGGTTTAACCCGCAGCTCAATTATGTTGGTAAAAGAAACAGGGTGGGTGGGTGTTGTAGCACTGTGGAGAAATAAAATTGTTAGTTTTTAAAGTGTTACAATATTTTGGCTTTCTTCTTTTTTCCTTTTGCTATCATATTCTTAAGAAAGCATGAAAGTTCACAGTTTTTAAAGTGCTACAACATTTTGCCTTTCATTTATTTTTCCCCTTTACTTTTGCCAACATAACACTGCTACTTCTTTCGAACATGCCACTAATGAATCCTCAGAATATCAAACTTGATGTTTTGAGGTGGAGAAAATTAAAATTTCGCTAAAATGCCATAAAGCTCCTGGGAATATTACTTGTTACACCAAAATAATAACATCGTAATTAGTTGTTATGTTACTTTTGAAATGTAACTTAATTCTTCTCTCATTATTCAAAAAGTGACCAATGACTGCATTAATTCTAATCAGTTATTTCCAATCTCTAATTCTCCGTTTAATGAAAGTGACCTTTTTTGGGTTTTGCCAAGATTGAGACAGGAGGTTCTACATGAGGGGTGAGCAACTCCATGTGTTTTTGCCCTGCAAATCCTATTATCCCCCAGTATTGGCTTAATTGGAACTGGCTGATGGGATCTGTTGGTAAACTGTTAGAGGTTCCTCCCTCCCTTCCCCTTCTAAATGGTGTGTGATGAAAGGATGCAACTTACTTTCCTCTCATTGGCTTGGTAGCTGCGCACCTTTCGAGGCTGGAAGAGGGGGAAGCAAGGGCAGGATTGGGGGGGGGGGGAAGGCAAGCAGAGAAGGAAGTCTGGTGGAGGAAGGGATGGAGAGATGAGGAAATGAAGATGATGAAATTTCACACTGAGAATTGTTTTCTTCAGTGCAGTTGCAGCTAAATACAATGTATTTATGTGCTATTTGTTACATTGTCTTCCAATGAACTCAGGATGAGTGTATATCACCTTTGTCCCTCCCACTTTACCTTCACAACAACCCTGCATGGTAGGTAGGTTGGGAAGCCAGACTTGGCTCTTGATCATCCTGTGAGCCTAATAGCTCCAGGGGGGCTAGAACCTCATTTCCCCCCAAGTCCCAGAGGAGCACTCTGTAACTATGGCACGACGCTAAGTGCCCAGTAGTTTGCTTTCTAAGCCGGGGTGTTCTGGAAGCCCTCTTTTTCCTAGGCAATATGAGTCGCAAAGGGTCGGATTTCGCAACTGATAGGATCAGTACGGCCTAGCTAGTAAACAGGAAATATGATATTTATTTATTTTGGGTCATGGTGTTCAAACATACCCTTTTTGAAATGGCTTACCCTTTTTGAAAGCCTTACACCTTCTAAATGAGTACATACATTTCGAAGATGCTCCATAGGTTGCTGGCTACCTGCGCCGAAACTAGGGAGAGCAACCTGTCCATTATCGTTGCCGCGCTCCACAGAACTGAATGGGAAAAAACGTGTAAGGCTGAGCGAAGCGGTGAAGCTAGGCAGGTTTGCACGCCTTAAGATTACACAGGAAGAGTGTTTATGACGACTGCAACGAAGGAAAAGTACGTAGTCCCTCATGGATATATCAAAGGCAAGAGTCAAGGGTAAGGCAAAGCACTCAGCTTAAGTCACTCAACCTATTCCGACGCCGCTGGAGCAACACCGAAGGCTCTACCCTCTGTCCAGCCCTACATATGAAACCCAAAGGTAGCTCCCCGTCACGTGTCTACAACGGAGGGCGGGGCGCTCCTTGCCAATGGCCCACCCTTTCCCCGAATGAAATCTGGAACTCCCAATCGCCTTCTACCTTGAGGAGTAAAAGGCAGAGCTTGGAGAAAAGGAGATGTAGGATTCAGGAGGTGTGTGTGACTGACAGCGCTGCGGCTCAATCCCCGCCTGGAGGCTCCCCCCGGCCCTCCTACCCCTCTCCAACCATGGGCGGGGGTGGAACAATGGGAAGAAAAGGAGGTGGAGGCAGAAAAATGGCAGCGGCGGCGGCGGCGGCAGCAGCGACGACGACTGCGGCGGTAATATTAACGGCGGCGAGAGGCGGCGGTCTCAGGCGAAGCGCGGCGTCTCCTGCCTGCTGTTGTTTTCCCGCGCTCTTGCTGGCGGCGTCGCTGGGCTTGTGTGAGTTGGGGAGAGCTTTCCGGGTCGAGGTGGGGGGAGAAGGGAAGGGAAGGGAGGAGAACAGGGCGGGCGGGGAGAAGAAGAAGAAGAAGCCCCTTTCCCCTCCGTCAGCCCCGGCGTCGTAGCCACAACCGCTTAGGCGGAAAGAAGGAAATACTGGCGGGCGGCGGTGAAGCCCTTTCGGCTCTTTGGCCGTGAAGTACCCGAGAGCCCAAGCGGAGGTCGTGGGGAGGGAGGGTAGTTCGGGTTGGGAGGTTCCGAGGAAACGCGGCTCCTGTGAGAGGGACGGTGTGGGGGCGTGTGAGGGGGTCGACCCTCCTCCCCATCCCCCGCCGCAGCCCCTCTCTCTGCGGTGCGCCCGAGGCGCTCCTGCCTCCTCACCCCTCACTCCTCTTTTTCCTCCGGAAGGGAGGGTGGGTGCGGGTTAACGTACGTGTCATGATGGTGGCCGCTTGTACGTGTGAATTGCTTTGCAAAACAGCCAAGGCTGAAGGGAGGCGATAGAAGAGGAAGCGATTCCTATCCCTTCCCGTTTTCCTTTTGGCCCTCCGCCGTGAAGGTAGCCGCGGGCACATGGCTTGCTTTGCAGAGATAACAGGCAGAAGTGCTGATCCAAGAAAGAGACAATCTCGGGGCGGGATAGCCTTTCCGTCCTTGACTCTGTAGCAGATAAGCGGCACACATCTTATCTAGTGTTGCTCAGGCCGGGTATGGTGCTGTGAAGGTTGCTTTTCGGCTTCCTGCGTTCACACGTTGCAGAGAGTTGTTGCCCAAATGAGAAAACTGGCGACAAGAACAATCCCACAAACTGGTATAGCTGTATCTGGACCCAGTCCGATTTGATGAATAAGGATTTGTTTCTTTGAGTTCATTGCAGGGCTCAGCCCAGAATGGATCAGTATCACAGACATATATATCCTGCTTGTGATGTCTCAAGTTTGAAGGCGCCATAAGACCTGAATAATAATTATTAGTATTAAGACATGAACTGCTTCTTTACATATGCTGAGAATCAGCCTGCTTCTCATCAGTACATTGGTTTGTTTACCCTAGCAGTTGGTGGCACAGAACTTTTAAGGTGTTTTCTCAATGCAAATAGATTTGGATCAATCTAGTCAGTTAGTTATGGTTATCCAACCGTGATGAAGTGTCTCCAGTTTGATGCGCTATTTTGAACCCAAGTAGAATTCACCATTGGATCTTTGAATACTTAAATGCCTTATGTTTCTATGAACGGCTTCTAGTATGTGTATAGACACTGTGTGCTCACAAATATTCCCTTGCCCATTTCTTCTTGCAGACAATATCAGATCCTTCCAGTCTGAAACAGGATTGATATAGAATAAATCTATCTGTTACATGGGGAGCTGCTTCCTGTACTAAGTAACAAAGTTTTGTTTCTACAACGGACTGTGCTTTTAGCTTATGCATATTCTATCCTAGAAGGATGCTACCAGTTTGAAACAACCTGTTATTACTATCAGGCTGTATTAGAATGAAAGTGTTGGTATTAAGTGGAGTGGACACCTCCAGATAGTACTCTGTTTATTTCTTTAGGAGCCAGCACATTAAAGAGCAGTTTGCTAATGAACACTTTAGGCTTAAATGGCTTTCTTGGATGTTCCAGGTAGTTCATGTGGAGACCTGTTTGAGTTTGTAGTAATTTTCAAAAGAGGTAGCAGTGTTAGGGGGGCAGCTACATTAGCTGTTTACAGTGCTGTTCTCATCAGATTTGGCACGGACAAAATCTAATTTAAAAAAGTGACGACACAGTGTAAAGCTTAGCATGGGGAAACCTGGTGTTTTTCACTGAGGAATCATTCCTTTTTGTTCAGCCAGCTGGGTTTATTTTGCTATGATTTGGCTGACATTGCTTTTCTCTGCTTTCTGACATGCATAATTGCCTGATCCAATGCAAAGGGGCAGTTGTGGAGATGTCAGTGGGTTCACTTTTACATCCACTCCTTCAACCTAGTGCCTGCTGTCTCCCCTCTTCCAAATAATTTTTCAGTGTTTTTATTATGCTTGCAAAAGGTAGTGCACTACCAGAAAAGCACTATGTCACTTCAGAAAAAATCAAAATGAAAGAGAAGAAGAGAAAAGGTAGTCCTGGTGGAAATTGCTAGTGTTACAGCTTTCTGCCTCTGCCCTGTGGACTTCTGCAACATGTGGACAGCTGCAGCAATTATACCTGTGGAAAGCAGCACATACGTGGTTAAAAAACCTTTGAATCAAACTGGGTTTTCCCCACTGTCTAGTTGCACCCTTCGTTTGTTACACCTAAAACAGAGTTAGTGTGGTGTGGTTAGGCCAAATAATTTATTAAAGTAATGCTTCTTTACAAGTTACTGTACATAGTTTTTCTTTCTTTCTTTAATAGACTGTTGTGGATGTCTGTACCTCTGAAAAAATAATAAAAATGTTGGATATTGAAAACAGGATATTGCAGAGGCAAACATTGTTTTAGGTTACAAAGAGCCTATTTTCTACTTGTTCCAACAGATCTTGTAATACTTGTTCATCTATTTAATTTGATCAGAATTTAGATTTTTGTCACTGCTAAATTGTAGAAGGAAAAGAATGGCAATAAAAATATAAGTGGGATTAGAATGGTCATTAATAAAAAGGAAAGCAATTTTCTTTCTGGTTTACTTTAATCTTGTTCCCAGAGGGCATGATTATGAAGGTGAATGGATTGTTCTCTTTTTATAACCAAAGTGTATTCATAGTGTTTGCCAAAGTAGATTCATCTCATATCTCAGAAAGTCCAAAAAAATCACTTTCAGGATTAGCAAGTATAGGTGCTAAATAGCGGTTTTTAAATTCCCCTCTTGTGTTTCTAGTTCTTGTGCTTAATGTAACAAAGTTCCAGTTTTTATATTTTTGTACTTCTTGTTTATGGGTGGGAAACAGCATCACAAAAAATTAGTGATGGTTCTAAAATTAATCATTGTTTGCTCTGAATGGGAACGGAATTTGTAATCTGTTGAACATGGGGCCTTTGTGTTTTGCTTTGAAGAACGTTTCTGTTAGCCTAGTAGATGCAAACCAGTGAGCAGAAACTTACTAAAAGGCTTCTCCAAAGCAACAGTTTGGAAAACAAGATGGAAAATATTTTCCCTCCATTGAGCTTACTAATATAGAGCAAACTAAAGACACATTTGCTGAAATCCAGTAGTAAGCTGCAACTAAAATAAAGCCATTGAATCGGTGGGGATTTGGTGAGTCAACACCTATGTAAGTTCCATTGATTCAATAAGCCTACACTAGCTGCAACTTACTGTTGGATTTCAGCCATTATATTCTTCTCCAGTTGAATTGCACATCTTTTTAAACATGACAAAATAAAGATAAAGGAAAAATTAAGGGTTGTTTGTTAAGGCATGGTCACAAAGTTCCAATCAGATAAAGGACCATTTCAACCTGGTTTCAATTTTGTAGAGCAGGATCATACAAATATTGTTTACACGTACAATAATTTTGGGAGAACAGTAGCATTCTTTCCATCATCTTGTTCAATAAATTCTAGGAGCACTGGTTGGATCCGTTAATTTATATTTTGTTTCTGTCACAGATCATTCTTGTCAGCTAAAAATTCTTACAGAAGCTATAGCTGTTGCCACAGCTCATTCTGAGACTGCAGAAAATAAATTATCCAAAAAGCAACCATTAAGATGTTTGTGTATATGCACACACCTTTGCCCTGTTTATGTATCTCTGCTAGTTAAAAAATATAATTTGGATTACAGTAGAAATTGACCTTTAGTCTTGTGCTCATGATTTTGCAAGTTGCGGAACAATTAGGTAGATGAGTAAATTATTTGCCTGATTATGATGATGATAGCTGACTTTGTGACTGACTTGTCAGATAGTGGTTTGAGAAGACATTACATTAAGTCTCAATTTTGTTGCCTCTTGTCTTTCAGCTTGTTGAATGTTGGATGTTTATGGGACACATTCTGCAAAGATGGGTTATAGTCTAAGCAGGGCAAAGTGAAAAGATGAGCTGAAATTGTAATAGTAAAGATTAATCACGACTAGGAAAGTTGTTATGGTGAAACATGAAGTAAGATTTGTCTAGAAAAACTTCTTCCAGACCAAGTAAGATTTTTTTTCCCCTCATCTGAAAGAACTGTATGTGGCTCTAGTCATGGAAAAACCTGTTTGTGACCCGTTACTCTTTACCTGTATGCCTGGAAGTCAACTATTATTTGTTGCAGATGATAGTTATCTTTGCTTATATTGGGCCTTTAGAAAGTAACCCATGGCACTCATGCTCTGTCTTGTAATTTTCCATGCTAGACTTGATTATTTGGACTGCTGACTACATCTAAGCATCTTTCAAAATGTTCAGCAAAGAAAAAGTAATGTGGTCATTATGCACAGTCTAAAGACAAGGATGGGTGTTGTCTTTATTTTAAAAAATCACAAGCCTAAGCAAGCTTTCAACTCTGCATGAATCTTGATTAAGTGGGGCATTGCAGAGCTGTGGGTTGTGCTGAAGAAACAGCAGTGGCAAAATCCATGGGCAGATATGCAGGGCATATTTCCTTGTTTAAAGCAAGTTCCAAGATGGTGGCTGCAGAAGCAGTTCGAAGGTGGTATGTGTGATGCCCAAGCCTCCCTAAGGAGCTATTAGCATTCGGTCAGAGAGTTCGACAGGCCACTTACCTACCACGTTTGCGCTGAGGAAAGTCCTAAGACCTCAGCAGTGCATAGCGTAAGCCCCTTGAACAAGTCTGACCTTAAAAGAACACTTTGCTTTTACCCAGTACTTTGCAAGTACAGACACATGGGCTTTGTGATTCCTTAGAACTCACAACAGCTCAGTTAGGTAGGACTCAGGTAGCTAGTTTGTGGCCCTCTCCACCTCCTGGATTTAGCCAGACCCTGCTGTTCAAGAGACCAGTCCTTTTGTAATAATTGTTATAATTAATTTTTATTAGAAAAATAGAGTTTCATAGAATCAGTTTATATTGCACAAGCTTTAGCATAAAGAACATATTCAAATATTATTACAGTTAAATAAAATAACTAATTCCCATTAAAATAATAAACACTACTAAGGTGGGCTACAGTGGGCTAGCCCCACCTCCTTCTTTCTTTTTACTTCCATCCTCTCTCAATCAAGTTCCTTTCTCTCCCATCATCATGGAATCGAATCCCAGAAAAGAACTTATTTCACATAACCCATCGTCCATTTTCTACACTCTCTAACTCCTCCCTTCTTCTTGACAATTCTGGCTGTTAACCAATTAGTCTCAAGGGGCTGTAACACCTTCCTCCTCCCTTAATTCCCATGAACGTCCAGGTGTTTTATCTCTTCTCCAATTAGCTCGGAATGTTGAGTCTTCCACGGGCCCCTTGATTCGACCTTCAGCTCTATCTCGAACCATGCTGTACCGATCTTCAGAAAAACACTCTCATAGCACTTAGAAAAACACATTCCAATGTCTCTCAAATCATCTTCACACAGAACCTGTGTGACTCCATCTTACATTTCTCTGACTACATATCCTATCATCATGACACGCCGCCCTTTAAATCATGACAGTAGGTACCTCTGGTGGTGTGGGTTAGAATGTCACTCCCAGTCTTGTTAGACAAATGCTTGTTAGTCACTCAGTAGCCCCATGGTCCTGTATCAAAACACACAGTCCCTTTTAGGCTGGGAATAGAGGTACACAACCCAAAACCATTCAAGGCCATTTGACATTTCCTGAGCAGGACTGCAAACTGGGGAAAACATTGTCCTCCAGTGACTGGGTTGTACTTCTCATTTGGCTGCAGTTGGCTTGTCTAACATGTAGACTAAATTTTATCCAAGCTTTTCTGATGTGAGATTTTCCACTTTCCGGAAGCCTTTTCTGTTTGCCTTTCCTGAAGCAACTTCAAAATACTACAATCTTAATCTAAGAAAGAATATATTACAAGTCAGCATGTATACATTTTTATTACAAGTAATGGTTATTCTAATTGTTTTACAGATAAGGGCAGTTTACATTTCTTGTCTGACTTCCCTCACTCAGCTATAGTTTTTGTAATAGCAGATTAGTTTAAGGGAAGACACATGATGCCTGAGTGGCATTGTTCCCACAGGCATATATCCCCATCTCCCTGTGAAGTGCTCTGCTGATACATGTGACTTTTTTTTTAAAGGATGCTTTTTATTACACAAGGGGAATTTGCATCTAGGAAATGTAAAGATGACAGGTAGTTGAAGTCTAGCATTTGTCGTGATGCTTTTTTGGCCACTATTACTTCAAAAGGAAGGAAGGAATCAATGGATCAAGTGAGTCTCTTTGTTCACATTTATTGATCGACAAGAGGCCTTAGAGATTGCAGAAGAATATGAGGGAGTAACAGAACCAGTGGTATGTCAGGAAATGGAAATATTGAAGAAAGATTAAGGAGCTAATGTTCTCTGGGAGGGCCTCCAGTAGGCTGTTGGCGGGACTTGAATAAATAACTGTTTTTGACTGGAAGGTCCAGAATCTTCCAGCCAGTATGGGCCAGTGGCTAGAGGGTTTGGGGGCTGTAGTACAAACATTAACTGATAAAAGCTGCAGCTATAGAATATTGTTGACCTTTCACTCTGTGGTCACTCTTCAGCAATTTGAGTTAGAATTGGATGAAAGAGACTTGGGTTCAGATCGCTACACATTCATGAAGGTCACTAAGTGATCTTGACCCACTCACTAGCGTTTAGTATATCTCACCTTACAGGATTGTTGTCAGAATAACAAGGTTGGGGAGAGACATTTTTGTGCTCCTTATCAAAACGGAAGAATACAAATGTAACAATAATTAAAATAATATTTAAAAATTAATAAAATGCAAATGGGTCTGAAGAAAGGCCTGTATATTATCGAGCTCAGGGAATATCCAAAGACGCTGACTGTTTCCTTGACATTGAGTAACAAGGAGCAGTGGGTGTCATCAGCATATTGGCGGCACCTCACTCTAAGGTTCTGAATGATCTCTCCCAGTGGTTTCATATGGATATTAAATAATCTAGGACTTTAGGTGGAGCCATAAGGGACGCCACAGGCCAAAAAATCGTGACCTGTGGCATCAGACAGTGTTTTCCCAACATTGCCTTTTCAGATGGATTACAGTAAGTTTGCAGTCTGACTCATGCCATTTGTCTTCCAGTGAGGTTCCAGTCGCTGCCACTTCGGTTTCATTGCTTTCAACTTCTGTTGAAAAAGGAAGCTGAACCAGCTCAACCGGGGTGGAGCCATGAGGGATGCCACAGGCCAAAAAATCATGGCCTGTGGCATCAGACAGTGTTTTCTCAACAGTGCTTTCTGAGTGTGTCTTGATAGGAAGGATTCAAACCAGTGTCATACACTGCCCCAATACCCAACCTGACCCGGTGATCCACGAGGATGCCATCAGTGGTATCGAAAGCTGCTAAAAGGTCTGGACAAACTAATAAGGTCGTGCTCCCCTTATTTAGTCTTCGCCATAAGTCATCTACCAAAGTGACCAAAGCAGTCTCTGTTCCATATCCTGGCTGAAAGCCAAAATGAAATGGGTTGAGAATCATGTGTCATCCAAGACGGCCAGAGGCTGGAGAGCTACCCCCTTTTCAGCCATCATAGCCAAAAATGATAAATTTGAGACTGGCCTATAATGAGTCATTTTTTGGTCAAGGACAGAGCTTTTATGGCAGCTTCCTTTAGAGAGGAAGGGACAGAACCTTCCTTTAAGGAAGTATTTATAACCTATCTTAACAGTGGCATTGGTCCTATTTTGATAGATATGATTAGCCAGGAGAAGCAAGGGGCAAGTGAGCAGGGGATAGCCTTTGCCTAGCAGTCTGTCCACATCCCGAAGATCTACAAACTGAAAAGAATCACAGCTAGAAGGATTAGCAGTTGCCAAAGTTACATCAGTGTCATCTACCCAATTATCAGAGTCCAGGTTAAGGTGAATCTCATGAACTTTATCTGCAAAACTTATAGCAGTTGGCTCAAAGTGAGGTTTGGCAGTTCCTCTCTGTTCACTGGTGAAGAAGGCCTTGCAGGGTTTGGAAAGGCATAATTGGTTTGCTGTGTGCAGAGGCAATAGTAGGAGAGACATAGGCTTCCTTAGCAGCTTTTTTCTTTGCAGCATGCAAGGTTCCTTATAAGGTGTGTGCCTGTGTTAACTTTGCTCCCTCTGCGCAGGGCTCCTCCCCCTCCGTGTACCAACAGCAATCATTTTCAGCCCTTTTGGTTGAGGTCATGACAGAACCCCACATGGGGTAATTACACGTATGCACAAGGCAAATTAGAGGGAATGTTGGTGGCATGCCTTTTCAGATGGATTACAGTAAGTTTGCAGTCTGACTCATGCCAATTGTCTTCCAGTGAGGTTCCAGTCGCTGCCACTTCGGTTTCATTGCTTTCAACTTCTGTTGAAAAAGGAAGCTGAACCAGCTCAACTGGGGTGGGGTGGGGGTGCTTTTGAGCAGTCGTGCCATTTGCCTAAATATTTTTCTAATCCACAGATCAGTCAGGGCTTTGACAGTACCACCAAGAAATAAAGTAGGAAACCCTTCAAGTACATTCAGGAAACAGGATCCATCAGGTTCCTGTGCAGACCATCTTAATTGGCTCATCATCACTGCAGAGGTTCACGCCAGCTGTCAATCTAAAATTAGCCAGATGGTGATCTGTCCATGACAGTGGAGTCACATGTAACAGATCAACCTTCAAATTACCAACTCCACTAACAGAAAATATATCCAAAGTATCCTGCTTCATGCATGGGGCCGGCTAATAAATGTCAATAGTTGTCATGGTAGATATGAAATCTTGAGCCACTCCTGGCTGAGCAACCTCAATATAAATGTTGAAATCCTCCAGCAAGCCTGGGCAGTCCAACACTAGACCATTGATCACCGCAGACAGCCCAGGAAGGGAGAGTGTTGGACAGTGGGGTAGTAGAAAGTAAACCGAGTCCCAAAACTGTCTCAGCTACCTATCCACAGCAACATATATTCAGAATGGGCATACTGCTGGATAGAACATAGGGTTGGTGAGACTGAGTATTCATAGACCGTAGCTATGCTACCTCCCTGCCCTCCAGCCCTAACCTGCGGTACCACAGAGTAGCCTGGTGGACATTACTGGGCAAGACAGGCTTCTCCCTTCTCTCAGCCAGGTCTCTTACAACCTAAGACAGTGCTTTCATTCAGAATCAAATCCTAATTGATTAATATTTTTCTTGCAACTGACTCTTGTAGTAAAGAAGGGAGGATTTTTGGGCTGAAAGTTCTACTTTCATTGTCACTGTGCCTTTTTTGGCTAGATTCCAACCTGAAAGGAAGGAAGGACAACAGCCAATGGCTTGCCCTTCTTTCCTTATAACAGGTTAGAATCTCTCACTATATCTTTTCCTACCTGTACTTACTGTATTTTTCCGTTTATAAGACGACCCCCTTTTCTAACCCCCAAATTAGAAAGTGGCTGCCTTCCGTGTATAAAACGACCCTCAATTTTTTGTCTAATTGTTTAAGTAAAAAGTGTCATTTTATACACGGAAAAATACGGTACAGTATTTGAAAAATGGTTCCTGCACTCTTCATGTTTCCACATTCCCAGATACATCCTACTGTCCATAAGGATTAAGGCATGGCAGTAAGTTTAAGTAAGGAAGTAAGAAAATAAGAAAGAAAGTAAGAAAGACACCTCCCCATTTGTGCAAGACTACTATTCTGGGAAGATTAACAACAAATTAAAACGTATATTAAGCAATCAATAAATAAGATTAAAACATGTAACAGCATAAAAATAATAATCTCTTTTCAAGCCGCTCTTTTTAATCCCCATAAGTGGCTATCCCAAAAGGGGAGCTCTTATCAGGTCACCTTGCTAGTGGTGGGCCTCGTCCTTCACCAATCTAGCTGATATCCCAGTCTACAGAGGTGGAGGAATTCCAGATGGGGCAGAGTGCAATTGCTGGTGCAGAGCAGCTGACTCACAGCAGCAGAAGGGGCCTGGTCCTATGACACATTGAACTGAAGGTTACACAGGTAGGGGTTCTCCAGAGAAGAACAAACATTAGATGACATAGCAGCTGCCATACACCATCTTCCCTTGGAATAGATGGCAGTGCTTCTGTTCCTGGATGTGCAGCCTACTGCAGGAAGCAATAAATGTAGTAGTTCCAACCCTGAGATATCCCCTGTGATGAAATCTGCTAAAGATCATAAGAGATTAATTTAATGCGGTGGTTGGTGTTTACCTGCAGTTGCTGTGCTGTCTTAAGAGACATTTTATTTTTGGTCTCTAAGGAGGTCAGGCCTCTCAATTGAAACTTCTGTGTCCGATCAGGAGCCTCTGAAGGATAAAGGGAGAACCTCTTGGAAGAATATGAGAGACTACAGCAGTAGCCTTCTGCTGCTAAAGTTGGGTTGCGGAGTTTTTTTAAGTGAAACAGTGTTTATTCACAGCAAACATATTGATAGGGACCTTTGAACAGCTTGGTTCCATCAGTAGAAAGGTAGACCTAGTAGGGACGTCTTTTAAAACTTCCATTCAGAAACAGCAGATAGTGTTATGAAATCTTTGCTGTTTACTCCTGAGGAGGTGGCTGGCACAAATACCTTGCTAAAACAGTCACCTGTGCCCTTAAATCTTGGAAACCCACAACTGGAAATGAAATGAACTATAACCAGATGTTACAGTTAAATCAGGTCATGCTTTATGTCTGCTTGAATAATGAAAATGGACAATTCTGGCAGCTTCACAGAGACATAATCTATTTCCCGAGCCAACTTCTGAAATTGGGCCTCAGTCTGTCAGCTTAACTACTATTAACTTGCTACCAACCTGCCAAGAAAGTCATAGTGACCTTTTAACAATCTACTGTTTCTTATATTCTGATAAACTTATTTCATTTTATGTATTTGTCTCATTTATAAGCCATCTTTCTCCAAATAAGGAAACTCAAGGTGGCTCACAGTGTTAAACAAACAGAATTAAAAAATAATAAATTATACTTTAAAAACAATTAAACTATAATGGTAACTAAATACACTGACTTATTAAAAACAAACTTGTTATGTGCTGTCAAGTCATCTCCGACTTATGGTGACCTTATAAATGAGTGATTTCCAAAATGTCCTGTCCTTAACATCCCTGCTCAGCATTTGCAAACTCAAGCCTCCTTTAGGGAGTTCATTCATTTCACATTTGGTCTTCCTCTTTTCCTGTTGTCTTCCACCTTTCCCAGTATTATTGTCATTTCCAGAAAATCCTGCCTTCTCATTATGTACTCAATGTAGGATAGCCTCAATTTCAACTTTTTGTCTCCCTGAGATTGGTCCCAGTCAGCAGTCTGACAGCTGCATTTTGAACCAGCTGAAGTTTCTCAACTGTCTTCAAAGGCAGACCTATGTGGAGCATGTTACAGTAATAAAACTGTATGAAGAACCAGAGAGCCATTTGGATAATATATGTAAGGCAGAAAATGAGAAAGCTATTTAAGTATTGCATTGCTATGTGCTGTTAAGTCAGAACTGAGTTATATCTACCCTAATAGGAAATTCAAGGTAAGTGAAATATTTAAGGAGTGATTTTACCAGTGCCACAACTCCAGTGAGCTTCCATGGTTAACTGGGGATTCAAACCCAGGTCTCCCGAGTCTTAGTCCATCACCCTGTCCATTACACCACACTGCATATCCCTTCTTTTACATACTAGACTTCAATTAGACCTCCCTGATGAATGTCAAACCTTCACATATTAATTTAGCACTTCTCATTAATAAGCTTCTACCCCAATCAGAGACTAGGTTAGAACATCATATTAACAGCTTAACTTCTGTTAATAACTTGAAGGTGGTTCTAAATAACTTTTAAGAAATAGTTCTGTCTCATTCACCTGAAGTTACAGGGAGCATGTAACATCAAAATCTGAACAAGTTGTAATCATTGGCAAGTTGGAGATAGAACTTTTAACACATTTTCCTTCTAAAATGAATTTAAGGTGAGAGAGTGCTGTGGTGGATCTGTCACCAGATAACCCAAATGCTTGATCTGAAAGACAGGTTTGCCCCTTCACAAATGTGCCCACCTTGTAGCCTATAATCCCCATTCATGAAACTTAATGAGAGCCACAAAAAAATGAAGGTGGCACTTATCAGAATCTCTCTCTCTTGAGTTTAATTTCTGAAGCTGAGAAAGAGCAATAAGAAAGAAAAGTCACTTTTTTAATGCCCAGCATGAATAGAAAATGAGCTGCCATTGAGTTCTTTCTGTAGAATTTGTATTTTTGACCAGGAAAAACCAAAAGGAAAGGTAAATAGTGGAGATTTCTTTTCCCCTGAACAATCCATAAGAATCTTGGTACACCTTGAGGAAGATGGTTTACCATTGAAAACTAGCTGGCAGTTTGTTTGTTTTTAGTGGTCTAATAAAGGTATCATCTGCCCTTACATCTATAAATAGTGGAATAGAGGAGAATGTGGGTGGAGGGAAAGCATGAAAAGAGGAGAAGGATGTTTGAACGGATGTTGAAGAAGGAAAGGGATAACAGGAGATGCCACATATACCTGCTGCTTGTAAGGAAACTTGGGCCAAGAGAATGTGGCTTTCAGCTTTAAAAATGTTCCTCATCCTGATATACATACACACATTTGGTGTTATATTTTGTCAAGTAGCATCTGACTTACAGTGATGCTATAAGGGCTTTGAAGATATAGGAGATATTCAAGAAGTGATTTGACCAGTATCCACCCCCACCCCACTGGGTTTCCATGGCCATGTGAGGATTTCAGCCCATGTCTCCTTATGCTATCACTCTGTACACTACATTATGCTGGTGCTCACACATCTGTACATCTTCCTGTTTTCATTTAGAGGCAGACTT
Organism: Intellagama lesueurii; assembly: GCA_037013535.1. Classification (NCBI taxonomy): domain Eukaryota; kingdom Metazoa; phylum Chordata; class Lepidosauria; order Squamata; family Agamidae; genus Intellagama; species Intellagama lesueurii. The sequence continues at coordinate 46,019,363 of JBAJHW010000003.1, read as the reverse complement.
TCTGCCTACCTTATCATAATAGTTACATTTAGAAGTTGGCTTTTAAATTTTTAGTCTGACTTGAAACACAAATATTGTTTATTTATATCATCCCCAGATTCTGAGAGAGAAGCCAGCAGGACTGCTCAAACACTTGGGTATTCACTCTTATATTTGTGTAAAAATATTCTGTGTAGAGACTATTCAAGTCTGTTCATAGTAAGGATGTAAAGTCTCACTTAGGATTATTTGCATTATTCTGCAGTGTGGCATGAGAGCATGGAGGAATGTGATTAACTTTATTGTAATTAATAAGGGACACCAAGTGGCAAAAGAAGATTCTTTGTCTTGTGTATGTCTTAAACCAGTGGTCCCCAACCTTTTGTGAACCGTGGAACAGTTGGGGAGGGTGGGGTCTGTGGGGGGGCAGGGCACCTCCCACGCTTGCGGGTGGGCGGGACGCACTCATGTGCATGTGTGGATGGGCGGGGAGCTCTTGCGGGTGGGCAGGGCACCCGTGTGGGCGGGCCGTGCGTGCACCGGGCCACGGACCAGGGATTGGGGACCCCTGTCTTAAATAATGAGTTTAAGAAACCCACTGGGTTGACTTTTCCATTAGGACCACCAGGTTTTACAGTCTATTTTTCTAGTTCTTTACCAAGAAATTGTGACTCCTCTTATAGTTTAGTGGTATTTCTAGATCTTCAGCTAAATGCATAAAATAAACAGATTTTTATGTCATAGAACCTAATTTGCTTCAGTAAAAAGGGACAAAATCATATTGATTGCGGGGGGAATTAATTGGCTGTTTTGTAAGAATTCTTCACATGCCTAATTCAGGGTTTTCCTTGCTTCTTGCAAGTGAGGATTTTGAAATGCTTATGCAAGGGATCCTACACCAGATCAGTAGTATAGAAAGATGCTAGGCAAGAAACATTCACGTTATAAGGCTGGTTTTTGCATCAAAAATTCTGCAGTTTAACTTCCTACTACTACTTTCTTCTGTGTCTAGTTTGACAGAGCAGTGGTTCTTCAACTCCAGATCTGTAGAGGTGCCAAAGAAGCATCATGCTTGGATTGTTACAGAGAGTCTTAAGGAGCCATAGTATTAACGTGGCCTGTTTTAAATTAGATTTAAATACCATTGAAGTAGTGATATTGTATGTAAATTTTGTCTGAAGCTACAGACAGCCTCTGGAATTTAATGTAGTTACTGCTAAGCTGATAGGCTAATTGACTGATTCTGTGTAAGGCAGCATTCTGTGTTTTAGTGGCTTGCCACTGGTGTTCATTGCCTATTCCATGTATCCATTATTTCTCATCACTCAATTTCAGCCACTGTTTTTCTTGAAACATAAGGAAGCATAGTGGCTTGAAGTTCCACTGGAAGCTCCTCCTGTTATAACCTAATCTGAGGTTTCATGTTCTGTTTCCGACTACCAGTACTTCACCTGTGCTATCATGTATGTCTTATTGTAAGTGTGCAAATCTGGGAGGCTAAAATAATGATATTGTTATTTAGAATAGGTATTATCACCTTGCCTCTGGTTCCCTTAGGAATTTCTTAAAGCGTTGGCCTATTTGTCTAAAATATTTCTGAGGTATTGTGGAGGGTAGATCCCTGTGGATATAAATTAGTCTTGATAGAATGTGTATTTGAGGGGTGTGTATTTTGTCCTCAAGACTTATTGTAGCTCTGACCAGTTGGTTAATTCTATCCTTATTTGGATTAGTAGTGGTGAGGGAAAAGAGGTTTGTTTTTTGTTCCGCTTCAGTACACTCTGTTAAGGGTAGCGAGATTAATAAAGATTAAATTCAGAATATGAATTCTTCATTTGGGATCTATGTCCACCATCTATCTGTATGTCCTCTTTTCCAGTTATAAATCTGTCTTTGTTTGATGAATTACATGGCATGCAGTGAGACTGCTGAAAATTGTCTGCTTGTAGACATATGTTTTTGGAGGAGCTGTGTTGTTTTGCAGTTGTCTTTTAGCTCATGTCCAAGTTGGACAGGTCTCTGTTTTGAGGATTGCTTCAGATCATTTGGATGGAACCAAACATACTGTCTTTAAATTTGCTCTTTAAAACTAGTGTATATTAGTGCATGTGTGGTTCTTTTCTTGTCTGGATTCTGCCTCCTTCCCTATGCTGTGAGCCATTGTATATGTAGCTCCAGGCTCCTCCTTCCCCACCATTGATCTGCAAACCCTAAATGTGAGGGCAAAGCAAAGTCAGCATTCTGCCCTGAAGTGGAGATGACTGTATAACATCTACCAGAGAAGAGAAGAGTGTTTTTGAATGATCTGTAGTTGTTTGCATGCCTGCTGCCTCTGCTTCTCCTGGTGAAATGTGGCCTGTGGATGAAGAATTGGGTCGTCCTTCCCTGTGCTGGGAGTCTTCTGCTGTGTAGTTCCAGGCTCCCTATTCCCCACCCTTGGCCTGTAACATTTGTGTGTGGGAGAAGGGTATAAGGACAGAGTTCTTGTAGAGTGGGACTGCTGCTGCTGGATTTGCTGCCAAAGGTTCTGAACTTGTCCGTGTGGGTGCATGTGCCTATTTTGGGATACCGATTTAGAGAAACATCAAGGTGAGGGCTAGATATGCTACTGAAGAAAGGGGAATAGGGAGGAACCCAAGCTTATTTTCCCATTTGCCTGTGTTTGTTACTGTTGGGGAGGTCATTGTTTACAGGCAGGGGGATATGCTTCCAAAAGAGGGAGGGTTGTCAAGAGGACAGAGAGTAGTCATTGTGACTACAGAAAGGATACGAGATATTTAATAGGAGGACAACTTTGTTTTTATGTGACGGAGGTGAGGAGTAGGCTGATAATTGTCTTGAAATTGCCTTCTAGTTCAGATAACCTAGGTGGCAGATTCCTGGATTGAAGATGTAGGTGCTGTTAAATGCTATATTGGTGAAGGGTGAGATCACAAGCATCCAGAATCTGATCATGGATGAATACACTGGATTGGCTTGTGTTTTAGAAACCTGGTTGGATGAAGCTGGAGTGTGGGTGTGTCAGTCTCTTTTAGTTTTGCCTGTGTGGGTTCTCTGTACAGCACCAAGCAAGACCTGGAGTGGTCGTAGAACAGAGTTGCAGTAATGTGTTGAGATTCTATCCCCCTCACCAGGTGCCGTGTTCTGCCGTCTATTGGGTTTGAGTGTGTGCACTTGAAAGTGGGTGCTTGAGACAGAATAGGGATTATCTTAGTGTACAGTATTGTCACCCTGCTACATGACAGTCTCTTTACCTATGGTGGTTTCAGTGCTGGTGTTGGAGTCCTCTCGGTTTGTCCCGCTGGACGACTTCAACATCTATGCTGAGGCCACCTTATTGGGAATTGTGATACTATTTAAAGAGGCAACATAGTTTTGCAGTTTTAGTAAAATCCAAAGCTTTTGTTTATCTTTGGTGGGAGTGAACCCCATTCTTCAATCTCCTTTCCCAACATTTATTTAATTACTGATGTAAGGATCAGGTTGGCTTCATTTCTACTAATGGCAGCTCTTTCTTTAATTGATTATTCAGTGCACTATAACCATTCCTCAATCATTAGAAGGCATTTAACTTTCTAGTATTTGCTCGCATTGTTACTTATGGGTGCCATTGCTGGTTCCTATTGGCCAACACAACTATTTGGTAAATATATAACGATCAACTTATTTAGACATTTGTGATCAAGCTTATAGAATGTCCAAGTTTTCAGAGAAGATGGAAATGGCAGTAGACATCTTGTGAGTAAATAAGCTATGTGCATAATTTTTTCCACACCTCTTTGACCCCAAAGACATTTGACAGATTGCTTCTTTTGGGTTGTTAAACTTGTAGCGTGTATCTTGCCTATCTCTAATATACCAGCATTTCATTCTGAATTTACTATAAAGAGCCTAGTATTCTGATTTTTGTGGTGTTCTTCATAGTCCAGGTTTCAGCTGTGGACATCTATACGCCAGCAGAACTCTCTGTGGAGAATGGGACAGAGGCAAAGCTTCCATGTACTTTTGCATCATCAGAAGTGATCAGCAGTGCAGCTTCCGTCACCTGGAGCTTTCAAGCAGAGGGATCGACTACATCTGTTTCGGTAAGAGGTCATGATTGAAGAAAGTTGTATTTCTAGAAAAGCTTGTACCTTAGGAGGTTATATATTTCCTAGTATTTCCCCCCTGTCTTTTCTGCTCATTTTCACTACAGATAAAAGTATATGTTTGGATTGCTGCCTTGGTATAATATCCCACTATTGATCATATTCTGTTTATCCTCAGAGATAGTCCTTTTTATGCTGCAAAATGGTTTGCTGGCAAAAGTATTGCTTGGGAGAAGGCTTGTTTGAAGCTGAGGGCAAAATGAGAACAAAATGTTTGCAATGGTAGTAGATTTCAAAGAGTAGCTGTGTTACTGTGTTTCAGCATGTGGAAGAAAAAGGGAGTTGGGAGAGCAAAATATTTTGGTCCTTGAAAGACTAACAAATTTGATTGAGTTTGAGCTCAATCCATTTCTTCAGTCAAAAGAAGAAGGTGGTGATGGATATAGATCCTAAAGAGAAAAATAAAAGCAACAGCAAGCTGGTCTCAGTGGGGGAGTGTTACATCTCACCCTGGCTGCTCACAGATCCTTCAAGATCTCCCTTTGTGTTACTTGGTTCTCAGTGCTTCTTGATCTTTTCAAGGGGCTAGAAATCCGTTCTTTCTGTTTCTAATGAAGATTGGTATCCTTGAGCACCATCTGATAAAGCACCAGTATTCAAATGTAATATGCCATGTATTGAAGAAATTCAGCAGATGTGATAAATGTAGTAGGAGATAAATAACTTTTTAACATATTATAATATTTTGTATTTTTTTAATAACAGTTCTTCTATTATTCCAATGGGAAAGCATATCCTGGAAAGAGTACACAATTTAAGGACAGAAGCAGCTGGGCTGGAGATCTTAACAAGAAAGATGCATCTATAAGTATAGCAAACATGCAGTTTCAGGACAATGGAACTTACATCTGTGATGTTAAGAATCCTCCAGACATAGAAGGGACTCGGGGAGAAATCAAAGTCAGAGTTGTGGAGAAAGGTATAGTAGTCCCTGGTAAGAACATGCTGCTATGAATGGTTGAGTGAATGCTTTTATTATGTGATGAATTATTTCACCAAAATTTCTCAACTACATTTAAGAGTTCTATTTCTGTTGTTTTTACATAAAGTTTGCTATATTTATTCAGATTATTTTGTCTTGGAAATAACGACATCTCCTTAAAGAGCAATGGGAACAAAACGTAAAAGACATTCTCAGTTAAAAACGTTGGTCTGGTTTTCACAATCAAGTTTAGCAAGAAGAGTTACACTTGGAAACGATGATGTTGGTGATGGCTTTGAGGAAGGCTTCTGCATGAAGTTATCAGGGCCCATCACTTGATGTCAGTCTTGTACACAAAGAAAGTATTCCTCTATAGTTACTTATCAGTGAAATGAGAAAGTAAGAAAAGAAAATAATATGGAATTGCTGCAGTATTTACAACAAGAGATATCCTGAACGTAATTGACCACCTTAAACTCAATGAATCTCTGGGTCAAAATGACATGGTGGAGTTTTTTGTAAGAAACGTGTACCCTATTCACTTCCCCATCGGGTAACTAGTTCACAAAATTCTGTAATATAAAGATGTTTCACAATCCTGAAGATACTCCAACTTCAAAAATATAGACAAAATACAGAAGTGTGGGTTTATATAGACCAATAGAGTTAATTAATCAAGATACAAAAATCTTCACTGCAATCCTTGCCAGAAACCTCACACTGGCCCCCGATTACACTGATGAAGATAGGCTCCAAAACTTTTGAATAAATGTTGATCAATCAGACAACATCTAAACATAATTGATGTTGGCACAAAATACAATACCAAAACAGCTAATGTTATTCTTGTTATTTTCTAGGTATTTGAGAAATGAGAATGGATTTTTTTAAACAAAATACTTTTTAAAAAAAACAATTTTGGAAATAACTTTTTACAAATTATTGACGGATTAATCAAAACTCTGATACCCAAGGAATCTCTAGGTGGCAGTGGTGAATTGGGATTTTTTAAAAAAATGTAACTTGCATGTTTCCTGATTAGAGATGGGGTACAGTGGTGCCTCGAATTACGACCATAATCCGTTCCAGAAGATGGACGTAACTCGAAATGGTCGGAAGTCGAAGCACCATTTCCCATTGAAATGCATTGAAATGCAATTAATCCGTTCCGGCCGAAGAAAAAAATCACCAATTTTTTTTATAAAAAATCACTGCAAGACTCATTGGAAACGCGATTAATCCCTTCTGGCCGAAGGGGGGGAAAATAAAAGCAATCAAGCGTGCAAGACCCATTGGAAATGAACAGAAAACAAACGGAACAGATCAGAAATGCACAGAGAACAAAGGGGGCAGGTCGGAAATGCAAAGAAAACAAAGGAAAAAGCAAGGGAAGCATGCAGGACCCATCGGAAATGGGGAACCCCCCAAAAAAGCAACCAAACCCCCCAAGACCCATCGGAAATGGGGGGGGAGCCAAAAAACAAACAAACCCCCCAAGACCCATTGGAAATGGGGAGAAAAACCCCAAAAAGCAACCAAACCCCCCCAAGACCCATCGGAAATGGGGGGGAGCCAAAAAACAAACAGACCCCCCAAGACCCATTGGAAATGGGGAGAAAACCCCCAAAAAGCAACCAAACCCCCCAAGACCCATCGGAAATGGGGGGAAAAAGCCAAAAAACAAACAAAGCCCCCAAGACCCATCGGAAATGGGGGAAAAAAACCAACAAACAAACAAACCCCCCAAGACCCATCGGAAATGGGAAAAAACACTCCAAAAAGCAACAAAAAAACCCAAGACCCATCGGAAATGGGGGGGGGGGACCGAAAAACAAAGAAACCCCCCAAGACCCATCACAGCACAGAAACATAACCCCCCCAGCCCAAAACCATGTTGCAAAAACACCCAGAACAGTTTTTAAAAAGCAGAAATCAGCACCTTACCTTACCAGGCAGCCCGAAGCCTCCCTGCAAACACACACGCTCACTCAGAAGCAGAAGTGAGGCAGTCCCAAGCCTCCGATGCACACTCTCTAACTGCTGGGGCGAAAAAGCTACAAAGAAGCAGCCTCGTCGCCACCTAAAGTTAGAAATTTGAATTTCCCGCCTTTTCCCCCTGCCTTTTTCTGTTCGTAAGTGGAAGCTCTGGTCGCAAGTAAAAGCAAAATTTTGCGACCGGAGCTGGTCGTAACTCGAAATGGTCGTAAGTAGGGACGTTCGTAAGTCGAGGCACCACTGTATTCGTATTTGTGTTGCCCGTTGTTGTTTGCACCGCACCAATCGCGGAAGTAGCTCAGCCAGGGCTTCCCTGCCTCCCTGCACTGCTGACCAATCCATTGAGAAGGTGGGATGATGAGGCTTGCTGCTCAGCTTCTGAGTAGTCTGCAGGAGGTGTGGCATGAATGATGATGGGCTGTGCGCAGCACTGCAAGCAGTAAGTGGACAACCTGGTTCGGGGGGGGGGGGTGTCCAATCAGCCCAGCCACCTGTGGTGGTGATACTAGTATTCATCTCCCCTGGGAGACAAATACGAATATTCCATCTCTATTCCTGATTGTGTCAGTCTGTTAAAGTTATTTGCCAGAAATAATAAAATAATATTCAGAATAAATAGTACAGATTCAAACCTAATTAGCATTGCTTATGATACAAAACTGGGATGTCTGTGATCTCTCCTTTTATTATCTTTTTCAATGAATTACTGGTGTAAGGCTTCTGGAAGAATATAGATACTAAAATTAATAGCAGATAACACAAAATTAGTTTGCAGATGTTTTTAGCAGCTGTTTTTAAATAGAATGTAAAGAATCATTACATGTAGCAAGAAATGAGGTTGAAGAGTATGGATGTCTTTATATCACTGGTTGTCAAACTTTTTGACATCTTGCACCTCCCTTTGATTTTTGAGAAACCTCCACTTCCCTGCTTATTCTTTACTATTAGTTTTAACCTCGTGGGTTTTAAATCCATAATTTAATATTACAAATAAAGAGTATAGCAGAAAATTATTTTAAATTAAGAATAAGTACAAATAGTTCTTCTCCTCACAAAAATAATAAACATATATATACCCATTATTTGTTGCTATACAAATAAAATCAGTGTACAGTGGTGCCTCGACTTACGACCATAATCCGTTCCAGAAGATGGACGTAAATCGAAATGGTCATAAGTCGAAGCACCATTTCCCATTGAACTGCATGGGAACGCGATTAATGCGTTCCAGCCAAAAAAAAAAACCAAAAAAAATATAAATAAATACTGTAAAACCCTGAAGCTTACCTTACCAGTCCGAAGCCTCCTCTGATTGCCGACGGGCTCCTATGGCAGTGGCAGCGGCGGCTGCCCAGCGCCGGGAGGCTGAGCCTGGTCGGGGGGCTCCAGCCGCTTGCCTCCCGACGGGCTCCGCCATGGCTGGCCCCGCCATAGGAGCCCGTTGGGAGGCAAGCGGCCGGAGCATCCCGGCCAGGCTCAGCGTCCCGGTGCTGGGAAGCCGCCGGCGCCGCCGCCGGAGCCCATTGGGAGGCGAGTGGCCAGAGCATCCCGGCCAGGCTCAACCTCCCAGCGCTGGGCCGCCGCCGCATCCCTTTCCCTAACCGTTGGGGTGAAAGAGCTACAAAGCAGCAGCCTCTTCGCCACCAACAGTTTGAATTTCCCGCCTTTCCCCCCTGCCTTTCCTGGTCGGAAGTCGAAGCTCCGGCCGCATGTCGAAGCAAAATTTTGCGGCCGGAGCTGGTCGTACGTCGAAATGGTCATAAGTAGGGACGTACGTAAGTCGAGGCACCACTATACTCAATTAGCAATTTATCACAAATGTTTATTTACTCTTTCTAACATATAGATAAGTGTTCTGTTGCGTATTCCTCGCTGCCTGTACACAAAAACTGCTAAAAGCAACAATAATCCCACCATATTGGGAAAGCTTTTGAGTTCTTCAGAAGTATTTATCAGGTTTGGGTGACAAAATAAAACAAAGGGGCTGGAATCCTGTTGAGTAGCTATGAGGGCAGAACTCAACATTAAGACTGCAGTAGCTACAATAGCACCAAGGCAGAAAGTGCTGTCCAGAAGCACTTTCGCCAGAACGTTGCACAATTAGTTGCAGTGGGAAGCGTTTAACCAATTGTGCAATTGAATTGCAAAGTCTCCGTTGCCTGGGTGTAGTGCCAAGTAAAGGTATGCCTGTGTAACTTTACATTGGGTAGTAATGATCTGGATTCTGACCAGTATTATGGAAATGTAGTTTGTCCTGAAGGTATTGCCACTCTGAGGGATTTGCACTTTGTTTAGTTCTAGTTACTTCATCTTTTTGTTGTTAGAACTAAGATGGCTCAAAAGAGGAAGCAAACTTCCAAATTATTTAGAATACTTTGTAATAGAAGAGATGGGAGACATTTAGGTGTTCCCCAAAGGGCAAATGAATGCACCTAACAAACAATAAATGTTGGCATTTAAAGATTAAATGGGCAAACTTTAATTGTCCTTGCTGAGAGAAGTAGCTGCCATAAAAATAAACACTTTTGCCAAAGTTGTTATATTTCTTCTATGATCTGCTTATTTGTATCCCAGAGAAGACCTTAAGAAACTAGCAACAGATCATAAACAATTTTATTCATGACAGTAAATAACAAGATAAAAAAAATGTGTACCCCAATCGGTTGAGATGTAAAAATCTTGAATGTTGCTCTACATTATGAACCATTCCTAGAAATAATCATCATTATACACAACACCTGGGAAAAAGTTAAACAAACCATGGAACAGGATGCTAAAATATACATTCAGTGTTTTTTAATTTGTAAACCAGATATTTAAAAAAAGATGGAAACCCCATTATTATGTCTCACCTTAAAAAATTATGAAAAATTGTATACTGATTTGTCCTTCTTGTTCTTCTAATTCATCTTTTGTAATACAGTGGTGCCTTGACTTACGAACTTAATCCGTAACGAAATGGTGTTTGTAAATCAAAACGTTTGTAAGTCAAAGCACCACTTCCCATTGAAATGCATGGGAACGGGATTAATCTGTTTCAGCATTTCAAAAAAATACCCCAAAAAATAAAATAAAATAAAAATAAACAGAGCAAGTCCCACGCTGGGACTGCAAAAAAACACACAAATCCAAAAACAAAACAACACAGCACAGAAACATAACCCCCCCAGTCCAAACCCACCCTCCAAAACCCACCCAGAACAGTGTTTTAAAAAGGAAAAAGCAGCACATTACCAGTCTGAAGCCTCCGAAGCCTCCCGTGCTTCCACCGCCGGTGCCGGGAGGCCTCCCACGCTTCCACCGCTGCTGCCGGGAGGCTTCCACTGCCCGCTGCCTCCTGCTCCTCCGGAGCCCCAGCCTTCCCTCCGGGCAGCAGCGCTCGCCCGACCGGGAAGCGCTCGCCCGCCTGCCGGTCGCCTCCTGCTCCTCCGGAGCCCCAGCCTTCCCTCCGGGCAGCAGTGCTCGCCTGGCCGGGAAGCGCTCGCCCACCCGCCAGCCTGCTCCTCCGGAGCCCCAGCCTTCCCTCCGGGCAGCAGCACTGCTCGCTTCCCGGCCGGACTCCGGGAGGCAGAGCCTGGCTGGGAAGTGAGCAGCGCGGACGGACCCAGCGCCAGGAGCCAGAGCCCAGCTGGGATGGGTCCTCGCCTCCCGGCCGGACCCCCGCCACCACCGCATCCCTTTCCCGAACCATTGGGGCGAAAGAGCTACAAAGAAGCAGCCTCTTCGCCACCAACAGTTAGTATATTTGAATTTCCCGCCCCTTTTCCCTGCCTTTTTCCGTTCGTAAGTCAAAGCTCCGTTCGCAAGTCAAAGCAAAATTTTGCGAACGGAGCTGTTTGTAAGTCAAAATGTTCGTAGGTCAAGGCGTTCGTAAGTCAAGGCACCACTGTATGTGTTATTCTACTGCCCTGGAAAAACGATAAGTATAAAAACTGAAACTATTTAGGGGTCTGCCACAAAACAGGTGCTCAGATTAAAATCCATCTATGAAAACTCAGTATTGTCCACCAAATTCTTCGTTCTAGCAGAAATCTGGAAGTAATGCAGTTTGAAGAGATATTTAAGCCAATAACAGCCAATATAATACATTTGTAGTCACTTTAATATAGAAGCTTTTAATATCAGAATTTATAGGCACAACAAAGTTAAAAGGGATAGGAAAAATACCTAAATGAAACCAGAAGTAAAAAAAACATGGCACTTTTTATGGTCTTAAAAAATCATTTAGATTCTTTTCAGACAGAATGAAAAAGAGTACCATAAATAAGTTAACTATTGGTATTTTTATAAGCAACAGTAAGCCATATATATGGCACAACCTTACCAAAATATTAGAGAACGAGGGGAGTTAATAACACACACATACTGTGTTGAAACTGTAGTGTTGTCAACACATTGTGAAACTAAATCATTTCAGGAATGTGCTAATCATAAATCAATATGTTGTTTGTACAATAATTGTACAATAGCACTGCTGTTTGTATTTGATTAAAATGCAAGCTTACCTTGTGAAGAAATGTTGACATTTGTGATTGTAGCAGCCAGCCAAGTCATAACAAAAATATTCAAAGAAGAATATAACTATTTCATTGAGTCTTTGGTATTATTATCTGTGGACAACAGAACTAATTGAAAAATTAATTAAAAGTCAAAGTTTTGTGGTCGCACAATAAATGTGTAGATTACTTCATTAAACAATAGTACACCTTCATCACCTGCAATAAGAAATAATAGAGTCATACCACTACCCTGTTTCCCCGAAAATAAGACAGGGTCTTATATTAATTTTTGCTCCAAAAAACGCATTAGGGCTCATTTTCAGGGGATGTTTTATTTTTGTCATGTACAACCATCTACATTTACTCAAATGCAGTCATGTCATCTTCTGGCTGCTGCACAATGGTGGAGGGTGGGGTTTCACTTAACTAGGGCTTATTTTTGGAGTAGGACTTATATTACGAGCATCCTGAAAAATCATACTAGGGCTTATTTTCAGGTTAGGTCTTATTTAAGGGGAAACAGGGTAGCATCACATGCCTCATTCAGGAGGGATATGCGTTGATGAGCCATTTTATCATGAAGCTCAGTGATATCAGATTCTCAATGGAATGTTCAAATGGTGATCAAATTAAACTTCTTAAATGTTTATTTCTTCTGTGACTTCATTGAAATTTATAGAATTCAGCTTTGATTGTTGTGTGCATTAAATGAAATATTAAATGAAATACTTATTTTAAAATATTGTGTAGTAGCAGAACAGTCATTAAAATAAAATATTTTGCACAAATGAGGCTCACAGATAGCCTGTTAGCCTGAATAGGCATGTTTCTCAAGTGTGCTGGTTTCTCTACATCTCTTTGAATCTGGGGAATGGCACTTACTTCTGACTAAGAAATAAGAGCCAGGAGTGAACAAAAGCTGGTTTTCTGTAATGTGTTAAAAGTTAATGATGGGGAGAGTTGGAGAAATGGTAGGGCTTCAGGGAAGGCCCTTTTCTCTCTCTCTCTCTCTCTCTCTCTCTCTCTGTGTGTGTGTGTGTGTGTGTGTGTACGCTCACATGCTGTCCCAGGCATTAGTCTGTCCTGTTTTTATCAATCTCTTGTTTTGTGAGCTTACCTACCACATGCTTATATATGTGCATATATTTATATATTTTTGATACAGACACCCATAATTTAATGTAATCTCTATTCCCTATGTAACATCCTGCTATCTGATAAGTTGTTTCTCTGATGTTGAGCCAGCTGTCAAATAGGATAACTGTGCATGCAAAACATGGCATGTGCTTCACAAAAATACTGAACACGGGCTCAGTTGTTTCATAATTAATGTTCTGAATATTTTGAAGGGCATGCCTTGTGTTGTGTGCATTCATATCCTTCATGCTTTACAAGAGGCTTGTGTATTTTATACTCTAATGTAAATACAGAGAACAGAATGTTTACGCAAGAAGTGATATCCAGTGGGTAGCTGTAGGCACGTCCATCTACTTTTCATAATTTTCTCATGGGTTGCTAACGGGTTAATTACTACTTTTGTATGTTGAAAAATGGCACTGAAACTTAATAATAAAAGAGGAATATATCTCTCCAGAACAGGCTAATTGGTATTACTTTGGTTTTGATATGTAAAGAGTGCAATGAACATACAGTTAATGCTGGTGCATCCTTAATTTATGCATTTAAACTTGAAGAAGAAGAATGTTCTGATCATTTGAAAAAAATGAACTAAATGATACAAAAATGTTTTTTTTCTCTCTCTACAGGTAACTTGCCTGTATTTCCAACTGCCCTTGTGGCAGGAAGCATTGGTGGAGTTTTGGGTTTCATTTTGCTCATTGCTCTTACTGTGTGTGCCGTGTATAGAAAGAAGAATTCTAAAAAGCATTACTCTGGGTAAGATTCCCCTCTAGTTGATTGTTTAGATTTTTTTAAAGGCCAGAATAGATGAACCTGGAAGAGGAATTGTTCATTTTTTATTTTCCTTATAGTACTAAATTGACTGAAACTGCTGAGAAGTTAACTTCTCTAGACCAAAAAATGGTAATTTCTTTGTGCACATACTTTTCCCATTTGTAAAAGTTCTAATAGATCTTTGTACATATTGGGTGGGAAGAGTATAACACAAAGCTGTCTAGAGAGGCAGTCTTTCTCTTTCACTCTTTTCTAAAAGTAAGGAGCCCTTGAGGCTCTTAGGATGAAGAAAGGCTGGGCGCATTTGATACCTGGTGTTACTTTCTTTTTGAGTTTGGGGAATGGCTGCCAACTTCTTTACAACAGTCTGCTTGCCAGAGGTTTCCAACTACAGCTTTGGGAAGACGGGCCCTCTGCTATCTTCACTGGCTTCACCATTTGCATGAATTCCCTTTTTGTTCTTGCACTCAGGCTAACTTAATTTTGCTTTGTTTTGAAGAGCTCTTATTGGAAACTGTTCTCTAGTTAGCACACACAGCTTTTGATCCAGGGCTTTTTGAATGTCATGAAAAATGTTGGGTGTGTATGTGTCCTTTTGTGAAGTGATGGTGGGTCTTTTAAGTCCACTTGATGGCACATTATTATCATTATTATCACTTAGCTCTAACAGAAATACAGCTGTGTGCTCACGTGCGTATATACAAGCCTGAATGGCCAGTGCACACATACACAAAAAGTCCCTTCTCTGAGGGTTAGTTATTTCACTGCCCAACTCTTTCCTGCTACATTTAGATCCAGTGAATGATATCAGTAAAGCCTTTAAATTGTCAAATTATTGATGGGTGTTTTAATTGGCAACTTCTTGTATTGTACCTTTATTTCAGCTGGTGATCTTAGTAGTTGCAATAGAGATCAGTGGTAAGACTGAATGTGTGCAGTGAAGTTTGTTGTGTAAGCTTGGAGTGTAGTGTGGAAAGCTTAGTTTCCTTTATGCATGTGCCCTTTGTGTTAACAGCTAAATGACAGCTTACACTGATCTGCACCCAAATATCCCAAATCCTAATACTAGTAAATAATTTCTGTCCACTGACACTGTTCAAGGATACTTTGAGAGTTTGATACAATAATACTTTTTTCACCTAATTTTTCTATTGCTATAATCATCTTTCAGCAATATAAAAATTGATCATGACTCTATTAGTCATTCTCAGTTCACACCAGTTCCATGTTTCTGCTGGTTACTAAATGACAATGGGGAGGGTGTACGTGAGTGTGTGTTCTCCTTAATTACTGAGAGCAGCCAAAACAATGTTTGATCTACTTCCTAAATGAAACTAACACTATTAGTATAATGGATTGATTTGGGTGGTGGTGGGAATCCTTGCATGGCTGTATACAATTTCTGTTCTTACTCTGATGTTTTGGTTTTTTCCTTTCTGCTTTGGTGTACTGCGATCGGATCCTGCTCTTATCTTCCTCTACTTACAGAGATCCTGATATAGACGCAAGATTGGGAATGTAACAGGGCTGGGTCTCCTCTTCCAGTCCCACTATATATCATGGTAACTAATCACCTTAGTGATTGCTCTTTGGTACTTTGTTTATGTGAGTGTTCACATTTCTGCTTCCTTTGCTGACTACCCGCCTAACATGACTCCATCACTTGTGCTGGAATTCTGTTTTGTAGACTGTTGGTGAAGGGGCAGCACATCTCACATACTGCTTGAGTTTTGTTGTTTCATTTCTTCGTTTATATCAACAATGCTTCTTATCCTCAGAATCACTGACCCATTTTGGCAACAGATTCATATGTGTAAATGAATGTGGAGATTCAGAATCTTTCCACTGTGAGGGGAGAAAACGAAGTAGTTTTCAGTATTTCAAAATTCTCTGTGCACAGATAGTTCAGTGTTAACCTTTCTATTTAGTACAAAGCTGGAAAGAACTCCAGACTTTTTTCCTGGCCTCCTGGTGTGCGATGTTTTAGTCCCAGTAATAATAGAAGCCCACATAGTGGTGCTTTCTCAGTACTTTATTTCCTTGTGTACTGCTGCATATATCATTTGTCTGCTTATTTTCAATGTTTAAATATTCTTGTTGGATAAGAGAAAATAATGGCTTGCAGGAAACTGCTTTCTGCTTAAAGTTTTTGTCACATTGTCATGATCCATGTGTGCTTGTCCGTGCTATGTATGTGTTGTGTTGAGAGGAAAAGAATGTGTTGGGGCAGCCTTCCTCAACAAAATATCCAGAAGCTGTTTAGATCACAGCTCCGGTCATTACAGACCATTGACAATATTGGTTGGTATTGACGTGGGTTGTAATTCAAAACATTTTATGGGCATTATGTTGAGGATGGTAGATTTATGGAAAGGGGGTTAATTGAGTGAGGTTTATTTTTTTATCATTGGATCAACTAAATGTTTAGTGGCTTGTTCATTAATAGGAAAAGCCTGTCCCAGGAGGACTGTCAGGGTGGGTGAACTTGGAAAGGGAATTTAACTTTTCTCTCTCCACTGTTCCCCCCTCTCCAATCCATCCCATGTACCTTCCTTGTTAGGTAAGAAACTTCTTTAGAAAAGAAATTGTCAATCATGCAGTTGAAATTTAGCAGGAAAAGGAACTAGAAGGCATATTCGGCTGCCATGTGTCTGATACCAGCCATCCCTCCAGAAGCAGACTTTTTACTCTTAAGTCTACATGTGCACATTGCCCTGACTACCCTTTTTGTAGTTGGCCTTCAAGTGTGTGTGCTTGTGCATTTTAGGAATTATGTAGGGAGTCAGTGTACTATTTAATTTAGATATCTGGTTCTTATTTTTTAAAAACCAGCAGGCAGCTATTTCTGAGATGATTCCTGCTCTTTAAAGTAACAGTGAGAGAGTGCCTGTTCAAAGACATTGCTCAAGCCCTTTCCAATTGACTGTTCTCTGGGTTTCTACAGAAACTTAGCTTTTACAATCAGCATTTCAACTGACTGAAATTGTTAATATTTTAAATATAAACCTTCCCAAGTCAAGACCTGTTTTTTGACTTTAGCTACCATGAAAACACAATACGTGTGTTCTTATTTTATTTAGCCAATTAAGTCATATTTGTACAGTCCTTCATAATAGCTGTCCCAAGGAATGGTTGTTGTAGGTTTTTCAGGCTTTTGAGAATACATTATCCCAAGGAAGTTTCCAATGCAAATTAAAATGAAAACAGTTTAAAATATAAAATACTTGAAATAGGAGTAAAAATTTCATTTGTGTGCCTAAAATGCAACATCCTTCCAGTAATAAAGAAACAAAAATAAAAAATGTCCAAGAGAACAAAAATATCTTAACTAGATGCCTAAAAGATGATATAGTGGGTGTCTGGCAAACCTTTTTTAGGAAGGGAATTTGGTAGTGGTTGAAGTTGTGTTGTTGAGGGTCTGTTCTGGCTGGTGCAAAAAAAAAAAAAATGTAGCCAGTAGACATTAATTTTCTGCCTAGGAAGAAAGGAAGTAATCTTCAAGTATGTATTTACTTGGAAGCAAATTCTGATGTCTCAGGCAGATATGGAAGGAACTGTGCCCCTAGATTGTGTCAGGGTTAGTCAGGTGGTTGAGAACAGAAATCTTGTAAAAGCTTGTGAAATCTGCTGTTCTCTAGTAGAGTTTTCTTCTCTTTTAAGGCCATGTTGGATGCATGTGAGAAATAGGAGTGACTGTGTTGAGCAGAAATAGGAAGATGATGTATGAGCTGTCTGTCCTCACTGAAATCACCCTTTACTTTGGCATGAGTTGCCATGTCATCCTGCCATCACTTGCCTTTGTTTTTGTTTTGTTTTTTGTTTTGTGTTTGCCTCTTGAACATTGTCCTGCAAACTCTGCTCTGCCACCTCGTCAGCTGCAGTACCTCTGAGAGCTTGGTGTCTCCAGTTAAGCAGGCTCCACGGAAGTCCCCCTCCGACACAGAGGGTCTGGTAAACAGCGTGCCCATCCGATCACACCAGGTAAATGGCATCATGCTGCTTTGAGAACTCTTAACATGGAGACCACCTAGGTGACAGGCAGTGCCTTTTTTGAGGGGACAGAGATTTCATTGTTGAAAGGATTATGGACACAGATATGTATGTGTACCAAAAAGCTGTGCTGTAATGAAAATGAATAGAAAGCTCTTGTTATTTTTGAAACTTTTCTCCTGGCTTCAGTATTTTCAGGATCTTGAAAAGATTTGAATGTGGCCAGTAGATAGCCTTGTTGAATGAAGAGCTGCTGCAGTGAAAGCAATTAGATCAGCCTACTTTTATGTCGGTTTGGGGCTCCGGAGAGTCAACTGATTTTTCTGGATTGATGTGCAGAGGGTTGAGAGGTTGAATGATTGTTCTTCCATATGGCACAGGTTTGCTAATTCATAGCCTTGTAGCTCCTTTCAGTTGTACTCCTTCATTCTCAGCAATGCTGAGTATTTAAGTCTCTTGGATTCTTACAATGATCTTTATTAGAGCTAAGAATATTGTAGTCTTCTGTGCTTCATTGTTTTCTTCCTACCATCAGTGTTGAGTGGACATATTTGAAAGCCCATGAGGTACTAATCTACTTCAGAAATTCTAATTCTAGAGTATGGTCTGACAGAAAATGGATATTAGCAGATTGCACAAAAATGAATGAAGGCTTTTTGCAAACAAGGATATGTTGATTAGCAATGGGATTTTTGTTGGACTACAAATCCTGTAATTCTTCATGCTGGTTCTGCCTGACAGATAGACACTTTACAGACACCAAAGTGTGGCTTATCTGGGAGAAAGGCCTAAATTGGAAGGCTTTAAGGCCTACCTCCACCCAAGCTTTCTGTTCCTGCTCTGGTGGTAGTCGGGAGCTTTCTTTCTGAACACCAAGCTAGGCTGAACTTGAACTAGGCCTCAGAGCATTCCAGTTTAGGTTTTTCTTCCAGGTGAACCACACTTTGGTGCCTGTAAGGTGTTTTGTCTGTCAGGCAGAACTCCCAGCATGAAGAATTAGAGGGTTTGTGGTCCAAAAAATTCTAGCTTTGTGTTAGTTTTAAACTATTATGAAAATTGGCATGTAAACGTAAAGGGATGTTCTTCAGAACTGCCTCTCAATTTTTAAGACAGTTCTCGAAGCTCCTCTTCACATGTTTGAAGCTGATTATTACAGACTCATATACAGCCCCACAAATTAAATAGTCTGGAGTGTTCTTTTTTAACTAGTCAGTTGGAGGTTGGCCAAGGAACCCCCAAGCAGACTGCTGCATTTCAATGCTGGGCATAAAGAAGGGACAGAATAGTCATTATCTTCTTTCAATCCACTCATCTGCATTCAGTTCCCTGTTGTCTGGGGCTACCTTGTAGATACTTAAATGTGGCGGCATGGGTGACAAAAGAAAACCCTGAGGGACGCCACAAGCAAACAGCCAAGGTGTTGAACACATGTCCCCTCCACCATCTTCTGAGTTTACCCCACCTGGAAAGACCAGACCCACAATGCCTCCATTCTAGACAGGTGACCTGGAAGTATACCATGGTTGATGGTATCTGAAGCTACAGAATGGTCAAGCAGAATCTTTAGGGAGACACTCCCCCAGTTTGTTCCCAATGTAGACTGTTCACCAAGGCAACCAAAACAGTCCCTGTTCTATAAACAAACCTGAAGCCTGATGCAAATAGATCTAGATAATTTGTTTCATCCAGGAATCCTTGGAGAAACCCTTACATGTTCCAAAACCTTACACAAAAATAGGATATTTTGAGATAAGCCAGTAGTGTGGTGTCCAGGGGAGGGATTTTTTTAGTGAAGATCTTACAACTGCTTCCTGGAGACATGGTGGAATTCTACTCTGCTCCAAAGAGTTGCTCAGCACTCCTCTTACCCATTTTGCTGCGTGCTTTCTAGCTGCTTTTATAATATGTGAAGGCAAGGACCCAGAATACACATGGTAGCTCTTACCTCTCTCTTAACTATCAAGGATCCTGTCCATATCCTTGTGGTCCACGAGTTAAAAAGCATTAGTGCTAGAGCCAAAGTTACATCTTCAGGACCTGCATTAACTCCGTCATGCAAGTCAGAGCAGAATAGAGCAAATTTATTTGCAATGTGTTTGCAAGTTGCAAATGGGCTATTGAGTGGTTAACGTTCTTCACTTGCAGGCGGTATCACAGTAGGCCCTTGACCACTCAAAACAGTTCTACTGGACTACACTGCAGATGCAGTGATGATGGAGAAGGAATGCTTACTCACTGCTATGTGACCAATGTGGTATCCTCAGCCAGTCTAACTGCCTCTCATTGGAGAACCATTTTGTCACTTTGCTATGGAACAGATCTTCCAGTGGTCTTTAACTAGTGTTTGGTTAGACTTGCCACAAGTTTTCTACCATTGTCACTCTATATGCTGTTTGAAAGGAACAATCAGATTAATGGGAGCAACTGACGTTCCTTGTTCTTGCTTGGACAAGCAAATATTTGCTGTCAAAGATGGTTAAAGTCTGGACATTCATTTTTTCTGCCGTAAGGATACCTAGGATTATGGTCTTCTTAGGACTGCTTTTAACACTTTGGATAGGGGGTGCAAGTGTGTAGGCTTTCACACAAGTCAATTGTCCTGTGCCCATTTCCTAGTAAAGACAGTTTCCCTTTTCTCTGCAGAACCTAGGTGCACATGTACCACCATACAGCTGTGCATCTTATAAGGTATTTCTGTTACTTAACAAGAATATGAAAGGAGCCACAACAAGTATCTGGGCAAGGAGAATTAATTATTTTCTTCTGGTCTGCACAGGAATAAACAGATTTGCATGCCTAATGTATTAAAGTAAGAGTTGAGCTACCTGGGAATTGCAAATATTTTTTGTTGTGGTTCTGTTTTTAATTATTACAGAAGTTTGACTTCCATATTCAAGTTTTTGGTTTTCTTCCTACTGAGAATGGTATTGTGACATAAAAATATGTCACAATACCACTCTCAGTAGGAAGAAGAGTTTGGGCATTATCATTATAGCAGTCTTCAGCCCATTTACCAGGATTTGGGTGTAATACCTTAGTTTTTTACAGTAGAACAGGATGTTGATATTGTTAAAATAATGATAGCGATTTTAAAACCTAACAAATGATTGAAGACAGGAATCTGGAGAAGTTAAATACTTTTCAGTACACTATATTTAAACATCCTGAGGAGCAGCTTGCACATTGCTTGTTTACATATTTGCATCCTGATATTGGTTAATGTTGCCTGTTATGAAACAGGAACTTTGTTACCTGAAGTTATGTTTCTAACAGAATGCATGGAGCCTCTGTCTCATTTGATTCATTACACCTTCAGGATGTCTGAATTCATCAGATTTGTTTTCAGTCTTGTTCTGATTAGTAAATTCGTTTGAGGCATCATCTCTTCATAATGGTTCATGTCTGTCTTGTACCAAATATCCTGGTGATTCTCATCCTTCTTTTTTATGCATCTGGCCATAGAGCATTTGTTTGTTTTGAATGCAGTAATTGTTATTGTACTTTGATTTCTAGGTTAAATGCTAATATGTCTGATTTTCTGGTTTTCTGTATGTCTAAAAGACAAAGCCGAAGACATTATCCCAATTATGTTCTGTTCTTGAGAGCATTTCTGAATTCTAAAGTAGAGATGGGGGTATTCGTATATGAATACGAATATCCCCCCACAGATTCAGATAATGAGGGTCCACTCACGATTCTGCCGCTGCTGCGAGCTCCACGGAGCCTTTCTATCTCTCCATTGCTCACGAAGGATTAGCCACTCTGCGACCTGGCAGAGAGGCTCGTCATCCTGCCTTCTGCCAGGACTGGCTAATCTATCGCGAGCAACGGAGCGATAGGAAGATACCGTGTAGCTCGCAGCAGCAGCGGAATCGTGATTGGTCAGTCTGGCCCCAGGGGACCGGACCCTCGTTTATTTAATTAATTTATTTATTTATTAGATTTCTAGCCTGCCCATCTAGACCAAAGGTCTACTCTGGGTCGTTATCTGCACCTGTGGGGGGATATTCGTATACGAATACCCCCATCTCTATTCTAAAGTCATTTACCCAGGCTTCTCTTCTGATAAGCAGATGCAATGTCAAGAGTAAAATATTATGTTTCTAATTTTTGAGCCAAACATACTAGCTTTCTTTTTTTTTTCTGAGATGCAGATACTTCTGCAAAACACTCCATACTTCTTTTATTGTGTGGAACATGTACATCCTTCAAATTCTGCAGTAATTGTCTTTCTGCTGAGATTTGGGGTAAATAGATAATGGAATGCTAACAAGGAAAGCATTCAGAAAATGGAAGGCAAGGTATCTTCAGTGAAGAACCTTTGGAGGGGTATTTCCGAATGAGTGCTTTACAGTGTGTTAAACCAAATACTGTCTGTACTAATTAAAATTATTGTAGTTCTAGAGCAATTATAATTATTGTAGTTAGATTCACATATACTCTGGATCAAATCATCTTTTCCAGACAAATAAATATTGCCTCCATTTATAATTTGGTAGAAGTTTGTGAATAGAGATAGGATATTCATATTCATAGAAAAATACAAATATCTTGGGCCCAGGTGGCCGGGATCCCCAGACCTGCCTACCTAAACCAACCTGTCCACTTATGGGTGGCCATGCAGCATGCGTGGCCGGCGTCCTTCTTGTTGTGCCAGTGCCGGATGAAGCCAGGCTGGTGTGCTCTGCCTTCCTGCTCTTCTGTCCACACAGCAATTGAGCGGGGAGACTTGTCATCCTGCCCCCTGGCTGGAGTGGCCAGAAGAGCAGGAAGGTAGAGCAGTACCAGCCAGACTTTGTCCGGCATTGGTGCAACAAGAAGGATGCCGGCCGTGCATGCTGTGCAGCGATCCATAAGTGGACTGGTCAGTTTGGCGAGGCAGGACTGGGGATCCCAGCCACCTGGGTCCAGGATATTTGTATTCATCTATGAATATGAATATTCCATCTCTATTAGTGAATCATCATTGGGCAAGTCTACTATATGGGGAAACATTTTTTGTAGGGCTAGTAATTTGGTACTGAAGAAGATACCAACCACTGTTCTTCATCTTGATGACATTTCAGGAACCAGTTATTCAACTATAGGGAGGTAATCTCTTGTTTAAAGAGATTTGTAGTTTTGCATAAAAAAGAAACATGTTAGTTTGTAAATCAAATAGGAAGGTATAGGTGCAGAACATGACTCATTCTTATGGCTTCTGCATGAAACTTTATTAGTTTCATCCACCAAGTAAAATTCAGTGTTTTCTGTAAAGAGACAAAATTATAGGGCACATCTCATACCTATCTAGTAGTTCCTATATGGAGTGCTAAGACGAATACTTAATAATTGCATATTTTTCTTCATGGTCTCTGACGAATCACACATGTCAGTCCTTTTCAGTTGATGCTGCAGGTTTGGAGTTCTAGGCCAACTAAAAATGGAAGAATGTTATTCTAAGTTGATAGAACAACCCTCTTGATTTCTTGAGGGCAACATATCTTACTAAAAATAAATGCATATGGATTATTGTCAATTCTTTGCCACTTTCTTTGTTTCTGTGCTCTGTAAATATTGCCATCTATAGTGGTGCCTCGACTTAACGAACTTAATCCATTCCAGAAAATGGTCGTAACTCAAATTGGTCGTAAGTCGAAGCACCATTTCCCATCGGAATGCATTGAAACCCCATTAATCCGTTCTGGCCGGGGAGGGGAATCACCCCCCCCCAAAAAAAACCACTGCAAGCCCCATCAGAACGTGTTGGGGCCAAAAAGAAAATCACCAAAAAACAAAGCAACACAGCAAGCCCCATTGGAATGCGCTGGGGCCGGAAAAAAAAATCGCCAAAAACAAACAAACAGAGCAAGCCCCATTGGAACGCACTGGGGCCGGGGGGAAAAAAAATCACACCAAAAAACAAACAAAAAATCACAGCACAGAAACGTAACCCCCCCAGGCCAACCCCACCCTGCAAACCCTGTACTCACTCAGAACAGGCATTTTAAAAAGCAGAAAGCAGCACCAGGCAGTCCGAAGCCTCCTCCAACGCACTCTCTCTAACCGTTGGGGCGAAAGAGCTACAAAGAAGCAGCCTCTTCGCCGACCAATGGTTAGTAATTTAAATTCCCACCTTTTCCCCCACCTTTTTTCTGATCGTAACTCAAAGCTCCGGTCACAAGTCGAAGCAAAATTTTGCGGCCGGAGCTGGTCGTAACTCGAATTGGTCGTAAGTCAGGACGTTTGTAAGTCGAGGCACCACTGTAGAAGAGTTGCTAAGAAGGTATTTGTAGTCAAGAACTTCATATTGCATTGTCTTTATCAACATTGCAGGCAGATACAGAGATACACTATATTCCTATAACCTGATAGTTTTCAGAAAATGGATGTAATTGGGTTGAACTGCAACTTAAGGAGCCACATATCCATGCATTTTGGATGACATTATCATAGCTTGTGTGAAGGAACTGTAGAGGAAAAGGAGAAAAAACAGAGTGAGCCGTCCCCTCAACTAGAGACACCCGAGCAGAAGAGAGCTATGGGAACAAAGGGGGTAATAGAGAATGAAGAACTGAATGTAGAGAAAGAGAAGGGAATGGAATCAAAGGAGAAAGGGGAACAGATTGAGATATGTCTGGTAGAAGAGGGAGAGAGAAAAGGAGAGGAGGAGCTAATTTTGCCGGTGTGGGAAGAAGATATATGGGAACCAAGTGGGAGGAGACAGTTCAGTGTACCGATGACCGGGGAAAGGGAGAAGAAGGGGAAAGAGAGAGAAGGGAAGAAAGAATTGGAATATGATACAACGAAGGGGTTGTTGGAAGACTTCCCTAATCTAAAGGTGGGAGGATTGTTGCCTGATCCCGATGCGTCTATGGGGAAAGGGACATCAACAGATTCTTTAGAATGGACAGTTGTGGTTTATCCGTGGGGACAAGGTCACTCGAAGAAGGTGATCTGGCTAGACTCTTCCTTCAACCATCCACCACCAGAGGGAGATTGGGCCAGACACCCTTGCTGTGGCACAATTTGTGCAGTTCGGAGTACGCCAATGAGGAAACCCACAGATCGAGAGCGTTTCGGGCCAACCCCTCAATGAATCCTGTCAGTTTCGGGACAGAGTTGTCATCCTCACAATATGGACAGTTATCTGACATTGGTTGTTTTGAACCTGTAGAAGTTGTTATAGATTCACCTAGTACTAAATTGAATAAATCTGTTGACGTTCAAAAAGAGACTCAGTTTTCATTTCCCGCCTAAAAGGAGGAACTGCTTCAGATCTTTAACGAACCAAATCACAATGGCGCCCAACGTGGGGCAGTTCCAATGGCGGGAAATAATGAAATGTCGAGAGTACAGCAGACAATAGAAAGACAAGAAAGACTGATAGAAACCTTGACAGAACAACAAACTTTATTGATGAAACGAATGTTAAAACAAGAAAAGGAGACAGAAGAAGAGAAAGGACAGAGATGGGTCATCTGAAGAACATGTGGGTGGCGGGCCCTGCACCTGTTAGGGTACAAAAAATGGGATCTACTGATGATCCAGAAGCATATCTACATACCTTTGAGAGAGTAGTAGTTGCGGCCGGTTGGCCTAAAGAGCAATGGACCTTGATCTTAACTCCTTGCCTCACGGAGATATTACAAGAGGTGGTAGACATCTTGTCTCCAGAAGAAGCTACCCAATATGAAGTAGTAAAAGTGGCAATTCTACACACCCTCAATTTGACTGAAGAAGCATATAGAAATAGGTTCAGGGAATTAAAGATGAAACTTGAGGTACATCCACGTCCGCTGACACAAAGAATGAAAGCTAATTTGATACGATGGTTGCGACCCGAGGAGAAATCTAAGGAACAATTATTTGAAATACTCGTTATGAAACAATTGGTCACAACGTTCGGAGGTAACCTGCGAAATTGGTTGCAAAAGAATCATCCCAAAAACTTAGAAGAAGCAATCCGAAAGACAGAGGACGTGAGAAGATGGCGGCGAACAGTTTCTAGGGTGCGGCGCCACGAGGAGTCTTCAACCCCAATGTAGCTGTAAAGGAGAGAGGACGCGGGTTCGAGAACATGGGACCGAAACCAGTGCGACCCATAACCTTTGACCATTGCCTATTTGAGAACGGAGGAGGATGGAAAAGGAAAAGAGACGGGAGACCTGTTTTGAATGCGGCGTGGAAGGCCATCTACGACGCGAATGCCATGGGACAGATTGTTCCTGGGTAGGACAGAACCAAGCGACTATGCAGGTCCAAGGCTCTGAACGGAATGGATGGGAGGTGATAGCGTGGGTGAATGGGGAGAAGAAAAGGGCGTTGGTAGACACGGGGTGTGGTTAGACTCTTGTACAGAGTCTAAAGGGAACGATGTTAGAAGAAAATTTGTATGTCAAATGTATTCATGGGGATTCAAAATCGTATGGTATGGCCTGGGCTGATATAGAGATAGAAGGAGAACGTAGGAAGCTAAAAGTGGGAGTCGTGCCAGGGTTAACAAGAGATATGTTATTAGGACGTGATTGGGTGGGGGCCCACAAACTATTACAACTGAAAGAGGGCCTACAGGGAGAATGCGAAGAACACAGGGACAAAAATGACTTTTTTGAGAATACTTCACGAGAACAAACTCGCCTATGGCAGCAAGATGATCCTACTTTACAGGGAGTCTTGAGAGAGGCCCAAGAGGGAGGAGCAATTGTAAAAGGCAACTCCAGTTTCGAAATGCAAGAGGATTTGTTGTATCACATAGATAAAGAAGGAGGCAGACAGTTGGTGGTTCCTCAAGAATGGAGAAAGACAGTGTTACAGTTGGCCCATGATATACCCATGGCCGGCCATTTGTCCACTCATAAGATGATGCCATTAATAGTACAACGGTTTTGGTGGCCCAAAGTAAGCAAGGAGGTGGAAGAATATTGCAAGACTTGTAAGGAATGCCAGGTGACGCAGATGAAACCTAGGCCTGGAGCCCCTTTAATTCCTATGCCATAGGTAGATCGTCCCTTCGAGAGAATAGGGATAAATATTGTGGGTCCTTTGATTAGGTCAGCAGGTGGACATACTCATATTCTGGTTTTAGTAGATTATGCCACCTGGTACCCAGAAGCTATCCCTTTGAGGTCCACTACCCCCAAAATTTTGGCTAGGGAGTTGATGCAGGTGTTCTCAAGATTGGGTTTTCGCCAGAGTTGTCGTCCTCACAATATGGACAGTTATCTGACATTGGTTGTTTTGAACCTGTAGAAGTTGTTATAGATTCACCTAGTACTAAATTGAATAAATCTGTTGACGTTCAAAAAGAGACTCAGTTTTCATTTCCCGCCAAAAAGGAGGAACTGCTTCAGATCTTTAACGAACCTAATCACAGCTTGGCAATGAATATCTTTAATTTAATTAAAACCTTCCTACCTGTTTCCCTGAAAATAAGACCTAACCTGAAAATAAGCCCTAGTATGATTTTTCAGGATGCTCGTAATATAAGCCCTACCCCCAAAATAAGCCCTAGTTAAGTGAAAACCTGCTCTCCACCATTGTGCAGCAACCCGAAGATGACATGACTGTACAGTGGTGCCTTGCTAGACGATTGCCTCGCAGGATGAGGAATTCGCTAGACGATGGCTTTTTGCAATTGCTAATGCGCTTCGCAAAACGATGTTTCCCTATGGGCGATTTTCGCTAGACGACGAGTTTTCCCCATTGGAATGCATTGACTAGCGGTCAATAGCTGTCAGTGCATTCCAACGGGGACCCGCGCTCGCTAGACGATGTTTCCCTATGGACGATCTTCGCAAGACGACGACTTTTCCGTTGGAACGCATTGAAGAGATTTCAATGCATTCCAATGGGGAAACGTGCTTCGCTAGACGATGTTTTCGCAAGACAGCGATTTTCTCGGAACGGATTAACATCGTCTAGCGAGGCACCACTGTATTTGAATAAATGTAGATTGTTGTACATGAAAAAAATAAAACATCCCCTGAAAATAAGCCCTAATGCATTTTTTGGAGCAAAAATTAATATAAGACCCTGTCTTATTTTCGGGGAAACACGGTATTTTCACCCCACCAACTTCAGGTTCCAAGGTTCCCCAGAGATCTCTTACCTCTGAGAAGCCTTTGGAGCCTTGGGACTCAGTGGAGGGAGCCTTTCATATTGGAAAATTGCCTCCAGTGGATTGGGAACTCTGGCAGCTATTTGGTGGGGATTTTCTAATATCAGAGGCTTCCCAAGGGCAAAAGGGATTTCTAGGGAGTCTTTGAACCTGAAGAAGAGGGATAGGATTTTTAAAAATTTAATTTAATTAAAGATATATGTCACTGAATGATTACATTATGTGGTTTGTGTGGTGTAAATGTATGCCAACAGGATTTGACCTTTGTTTAGTAATGGAAAAGCAGGTTCCAAGAGTAATATGATTAGAAGCAGAATGCCCTATCTATTCCATGGCTGTGGGACAAATGGAACCCACAGAATGAATGGAGTTTAGGACTATGACTGCTTCATGTGCTTATCTCTTGAAAGAGGAATACAGTATGTTATATTTTTGTTGTTGAGTGCACTGTGCTCCAGACAGTCATTTATCTACCTGAAGAGTGAGGTGCCATACTTACGTGAGGCAACATACATTTTACAGTTGCTTTACTACGGCAGACTTCAGGAAAATTCCACTTCGTTTGTTTTCTAAGCAACCCCCTTTTGAACAGAGATGTGTGGAAAACTTTTTGCATACATGTAATAGAGATTTGTCTGCTTGTGATGTGCTCTCAGAGAGCTTCTATTTAGCTGTCCAAACTGTAGATAATTTTGGTGTTTTGTAGATTCTGCATGTCAGCAGGGTGCTGAAAAAAAAAGCTCTTTTTCAGTTTCCTTACTCCATGTTCCTTATTTTTCCCTCTCTGTTTTTAGGGCCCAGTAATTTATGCACAGTTAGATCACTCCGGAGGGCATTACAGTGACAAGATCATCAAGTCAGAGTCTGTGGTCTATGCTGACATTCGGAAGAACTGAGGAGATCTCAACCCTACCCAAAGCTAAACAAAAATTCAAACTGGAATCGCTTGAAGAAAATTGACCCAGAGAACTCACATGTGGCCTTTGATGCCTAGGCTAGGACCAATGCATGTGCAAACAAAGAGAAAGAGATTATATATGTATTGTGTGTAAATAGTCTTATTTAATCGTACAGAAATGAGAACAATGTTGCATGTTGAACTATGATAAGAATTCTGCTTATAAATTGCCCTTTTTGTATCTAGGATAAGGGGAAGACATCAAATATTCATTTACACCCTTAAGTAATTTGTCTTGATTGTGGAAAAACTGAAAAATTCCTGCATATTCTAATGGATTTGATACCTTGGTGTTTTTTTTACAGGGTCTGTTCCTTTTGTTGAAATGGACATGAAGAACTGTTTTGGCATGAATCTTTTTCACACTCACGGTTTCAAATTTCATGCCTCTCCACTCCTTCCTGGACACATTTTATCCATAAGAAAATCTTTCACTTGCCTTCAGCTCCCAGCATGTTGGTGTTTTTTTTGGTTTTTTTAAAACTGAAGTTAAAGGTCTATTTTCAGGGCATTAATTAAAACTTTTCAAGGTAGTCTCCCATAAGAGTAAAGTGGCTTTTTCACCTTTATAACTTAAAATGAGGCAATTTTGATAATGCAGTATTGATAAGAGGTCCCCTTTTCTTTACTTTTCCCCTCCACATCTCTAAATGTGACTACTTCGGGTCTCATGGGGTATCAGCAATAAAAGTTAAATTCAGTTTTCTCTTTGAACAACAACAAAAAGGATAGCTGAGTACTAGGTGAGCATCAGCTTTCTTTAATATTTTTGCATTTGTCTGGTTCTAATAAGTAGAAAAGCCTTATCAGATATAGCATTTGGTTAGAATTCCCAGTACTCTCTTGTTACTTGGTGTAATACCATTAATACCACAGAAAGGGCGCTTCATGGAAATATGATGGAATAATAAATTTAGAGCTTCAAGAGGATGATAACATAACTGAGGAGAGTGAGTGTGCTCCGATGGTGACTGACCTTGCGTCTGTCCCCCTGTCATGGACGGATCACTTCCTAATCAAATTCAACCTCGCAGTGGCTCTCCCCCCGCCCCCGCGGGGAGCAAGGACCTGTTGTTATGGTCCGCCCTCGAAGGTTACTGGATCCTATAGGATTCCAGGATACCATGAGAGGGTTTCTGGCCGATCTGACTGGCGCTCCTGTCAAGGCTGTGGTGGATAGCTGGCTGGCTGCTGCCACCAGGGCTGTTGACACAATCGCACCTAAACGCTCTCTCCAGCACAGAGATCGCCCTTCGCCCTGGTTTAATCCAGAGCTGCGATTAATGAAGCGAAATAGGAGAAGGCTAGAGCGCATATGGAGGCGGAACCCGATGGAAAATAATCAAATAGCTGTCAGGATCGCGACTAACCTTTACCAATCTAAGGTGAAGGCTGCTAGTCGATCTTACTTCACTGTCCAGATAAGCGAAGCTTCCAATCAGCAGGCGGAACTTTTCCGTATAGTTCGCGATCTTTCCGGAACTGGTCATGGTGATTGGCCTCCCTCTAGCATCTCACCTGACCAATTTGCAGCCTTTTTAAAATCAAAAGTGGAGGCCATCTGCCGGGATCTTACCCCCTATTTGGAAACAGTAGATCGAGCTGAGACGTCCAGCGCTCCGTCTTGCCCGATGAGACTTAACCACTTTCAGCCTGTGACGTCAGATATGGTGGACAGAGTGCTTGGCCGCTGTTGTGCCACCACCTCCTCCCTTGACTCTTGCCCGGCCTGGCTAATCAAAGCAGCCGGGCCTATAACATCTGAATGGGCTACAGCAATAATTAATGGGTCTCTCCAGGAGGGCAAGGTTCCCCTTGCCCTGAAGGAGACACTTATTAGGCCCATTAGGAAGAAACCGAGCTTGGTGGCGGACAACATTGGTAATTATAGGCCCGTCGCCAATGTTTCCTTCCTTAGCAAGGTAGTTGAGAGGGTGGTGGCCGATCAGCTACAGGCTCTTCTGGATGAAACCAATGCCCTGGATCCATTCCAGTCGGGCTTCAGGCCGCGCCATGGCACGGAAACAGTATTGGTTGCCCTGTTTGATGACCTGCTGAAGGAGGCCGACAGGGGCAAAATGTCTCTGCTGGTCCTTCTCGATATCTCAGCCGCCTTTGATACCGTTGACCACGGTATTCTCCTGGGGAGGCTCTCCGAGCTGGGAATCGGTGGTCTGGCGCTTGCCTGGCTCCATTCCTTTTTGGAGGACCGCCCCGAGAGAGTGCAGATTGGAGAGAGTTTCTCAGCCCCGTGGAGCCTCAACTGGGGTCCCGCAGGGCTCGATTATCTCTCCAATGCTGTTTAACATCTATATGAGGCCGCTGGGATGGGTCATCAGGGGATGTGGGGCTTCGTGTCATCAGTACGCTGATGATACTCAGCTCTACATCTCCTTTTTTCCAACAACAGTGGATGCTGTCTCGTCCCTTGAGTGCTGCCTGGGGGCTGTTCAGCAATGGATGCAGGAGAACGGACTGAGGCTGAATCCGGGCAAGACGGAGGTCCTTCGGGTGGGTGCCCCAGACATCAGTGGTTTGGGAAACTCCCTCTCTTTTGGGGGGGTGACTCTTACCACCAAGAGTGAGGTTCGCAGTTTGGGTGAACATCTGGACCTGGCGCTCACCATGGAGACCCAGGTTTCGTCAGTGGTCCGTTCCGCACACTTCCACCTTCGGCGGATTGCCCAGCTGCGTCCCTATCTTGATGTGGGGGTGCTCACCACTTTGGTCCATGCGCTCGTAGTCTCAAGATTAGACTACTGTAATGCGCTCTACGTGGGGCTGCCTTTGAGATTGACACGGAAAGTTCAGATGGTACAAAATGCTGCGGCCAGACTTTTAACTGGGGTGAAGAGGCACCAACATATTTCCCCCACGCTGGCCGTCTTGCATTGGTTGCCCATTCGTTTCCGCGTTGATTTCAAAGTTCTTACGATTACTTATAAAGCCCTAAACGGTTTAGGACCTCGATATCTGGCAGAGCGCCTCCTCCAACCCAGTTCTGCCAGAGACACTCGTTCTACAGGCCGGGCAACTGAGGGGCCTAACGCTGAGGGAGGCCCGGAAAGAAAGAACGAGGAACCGGGCCTTCTCGGCAGTGGCCCCTCGCCTCTGGAACAACTTGCCCGTAGAGATCTGCCTGGCTCCCTCTCTGGGTGTCTTTAGAAATAAACTTAAGACATGGTTATTCAGGCAGGCTTTCCCTTCTGCTGCATCTTAATATTAACATTTTTACATCTTGGATTTTTACATATTTATTGGTTCCATTGTTTTTAAATTTTGTAATGCCGCCCAGAGTAGACCCAGTCTAGATGTGCGGGGTATAAATCTAATAAAATAAATAAATAACTCCTGTTGTCACTAGCCATTAGACTATATATGGATTTCCCTTCAAAAAGGTGTCTGAAAAAGTGAATGTTGATCCACAGAGGCTCACACTGAAATAAATCTACAAAAGTACTACAATATTTTGCCTTTTTTCCCCTTTTACCAACATACCTTCAAAGAAGAATAGCTATAGGTTTCTTTGCTGTAAGATAAGCTCTGTGGGCCGTGTCTTTGCTCTTGTAATGTTAAAACATACCTTTGCATCCATGTCTTTCCATTTCCCACTTTCAGGCAGGTTGTCTGCTGTTGCTTTTTCCAAATGCCTTGCATGTTTCTCTGCTCATGCGTTTGCTGAGTGTTTAGTTGTTGTTAAACTATAACATCTTTAAAGCTTAAAACTGTTATAAGACTTGGAAATGCCTTTGTGATTTAATTAACTGCTGGCTTGACAGCAGTGTGCAAATCCAGAAGAATAGGTTTCATTTAAGCAAGAAGAGGAGAATTTTATATATGTCCGCCCAAAATGTGGTGTGAACACTTCCCTGGTAGGCTCAGTGCTACATTTCATCTACGTTTGTGTGCACCATTAATGTTGTGGCCTGTACAGGTCTTCTAGAAGTGGAATCATTAAAAGAAAGTCTTGAGTAATGACTCTTGTGCCATGCTGTGGCCAATTTACTTTTCTATCCTGTCATCTCAGTAAACCTGGGCTGTAATCCTTAGCATGATTTCTTTGAAGTATGTTCCATTGGTGAGGCTTCCTTTTGAATCAACATGTACAGGGTTGCACTATTGCTGTCAACTGACGCTTTCTTGTTTTAGCAAAAACCTGAGTATGAGTGGATATTGTGTCCTGAAAGGAAAAATGCTATTTGTTGTGGCTCATCTAGATGCTCATTTCTGTTATGTTGCAGAAAACAGAAGTCAGTGTAGTGAAATCAGCATAATGAAAGCAGTGATGTCGGTCTTTGCTTCTTTTGTTTTTGCAAGTGAGAATGGAAATTTTAAAAACTGTTCTCATCATTGGGTGAGAAGAGTTTTTATGTTTTTTTTTAAACTTTTAGGAATTTTTGGTGAAAAAATAATAGAAGTGATAACCTTGCATTTTGTACTAATACCATGTTCTTTTAATCCAAAACATGGATTTTATTGCTAACACAAATTTACAATTGGGCGGGGGGGGGGGGGGGTTTGAGAAAGGCCCTGGCCCTTTCATTCTTATGCAAGAGCAAAAAAAAAAAAAAAAATCGCAGCAATTGACAGGGTTTTTGACATTGTTTGGCCTCATTTTTTGGGGGACGACGACAGGGATTAAAAAAAATACTATTTATCACATCCTATGAAAGCAGATACCCAGTGTGGTGTACTGTATAGAGTGACTGACTAGGAATCAGGAAGCTTGGGTTTGAATCCCTACTCAGCCATGGAAACTCACTGGGGGAATGGAACTGATAAAACCACTCCTTAAATACCACACTTACTTTGAAAACCCTATTAGGGCTAGTATAAGTCAATTCTGACTTGATGGCACATAGCAGCAGCAAATGAAAGCAAGATTGAACTTTGCTCCTCTCCCTCTCTTTTGAGTTTTTAACTTTGAAGTTTCTTAGGCTAATGACATAAAAATATGCTGAATGAACAAGTTTGCTTCAACTTTGGAGATGTGTAGATGGCATTTTCATACATCCTCCTAGTGATGACTGCACAAAAAGATAGCAAAATTCTTATATCCTCTGTCACCTGTGCCTCAAGTTTAGCACTTCATTTCTCTAGCAAACTTGAGAGTTTGTGCCCTGTTAAAAGAGATACAATCCTTCTAACTGTCCAAGAGAGAATTCTTCTACTGTCCTATTTCCTGACTATTGTCTTCACTCTTCATCATTGGAGCTTCTCTCACCCTGTTTTGAAATGGTGAAATTTATGTGGTTGTAGACTCATTCATCATAGATGCTTTGGACACCACTTGCCATAATTTCTTTTACCAGAAATGAAATAATCACATTATCATCAATCTTGTAAGTATTGCCTATTACTCAGCATTACCCTGTTGGCTCTTACACATTGTATAACATTTTATTAAGACTCTCAGGTAGTTTCACAATTCCATTATTCTAGAAAACCCCTACAACCTCTAGTTGCAGGACATAAGAGTGAACATCAGTGAGAAGTCTGTGAAGATTCATTCCATAAAATAGTGAGACAAACGTGAATGAGATTTGACACTATCTGGACTCACCTACATACTGATTATGATAATGCTTACGTTCAGAACATGTTTCTATAGTGAATGGAACCTATACAAAATTTAATATTTGGTTCTTTATTCAGTGGGAAAACATGAAAGTCAATGTCCTTTAAAAGTACTAGTGTATTACACTGATCAGTCCACTGACTGGACCACTGACAAAACTAATTAGCTATCTAACAATCTGGTGAGCTACTGGGATTCTTATCAAGACTCCTGGACTAGATAGATCCTGGCCTGATATGGCACAACATAATGCTCTTAAGCAAGAAGATAATGTAATGCAGGTAAGCTTTGCCTACTTCTATGATATCTTGAATAAGCACTCTTATTGTAAAAAGATGAAACGTCAGTGGATTGTAGGACTTGATAGTAAAAACAAAAAAATGTAAAACACACAATAGATTATTTGTTTTGCAACTTTTTGTTGTTTAGTCGTTAAGTCGTGTCCGACTCTTCGTGACCCCATGGACCAGAGCACGCCAGGCCCTCCTGTCTTCCACTGCCTCCTGGAGTTTGGTCAAATTCATGTTGGTAGCTTCAATGACACTGTCCATCCATCTCGTCCTCTGTCGTCCCCTTCTCCTCTTGCCTTCACACTTTCCCAACATCAGGGTCTTTTCCAGGGAGTCTTCTCATGAGATGGCCAAAGTATTGGAGCCTCAGCTTCAGGATCTGTCCTTCCAGTGAGCACTCCGGGTTGATTTCCTTCAAAATGGATAGGTTTGTTCTCCTTGCAGTCCAGGGGACTCTCAAGAGTCTCCTCCAGCACCACAATTCAAAAGCATCAATTCTTCGGCGGTCAGCCTTCTTTATGGTCCAGCTCTCACTTCCATACATGGCTACTGGAAAAACCATAGCTTTGACTATGCGGACCTTTGTTGGCAAGGTGATATCTCTGCTTTTTAAGATGCTGTCTAGGTTTGTCATCGCTTTCCTCCCAAGAAGCAGGCGTCTTTTAATTTCGTGGCTGCTGTCACCATCTGCAGTGATCATGGAGCCCAAGAAGGTAAAATCTGTCAGTGCCTCCATATCTTCCCCTTCTATTTGCCAGCAGGTGATGGGACCAGTGGCCATGATCTTCGTTTTTTTGATGTTGAGCTTCAGACGATTTTTGGCGCTCTCCTCTTTCACCCTCATTAAGAGGTTCTTTAATTCCTCCTCACTTTCTGCCATCAGAGTGGTATCATCTGCATATCTGAGGTTGTTGATATTTCTTCCGGCAATCTTAATTCCGGTTTGGGATTCCTCCAGTCCAGCCTTTCGCATGATGTATTCTGCATATAAGTTAAATAAGCAGGGAGATAATATACAGCCTTGTCGTACTCCTTTCCCAATTTTGAACCAATCAGTTGTTCCATAGCCAGTTCTAACTGTTGATTCCTGTCCCACATATAGATTTCTCAGGAGGTAGATAAGGTGGTCAGGCACTCCCATTTCTTTAAGAACTTGCCACAGTTTGTTGTGGTTGACACAGTCAAAGGCTTTTGCGTAGTCAATGAAGCAGAAGTAGATGTTTTTCTGGAACTCTCTGGCTTTCTCCATAATCCAGCGCATGTTAGCAATTTGGTCTCTAGTTCCTTTGCCCCTTCGAAATCCAGCTTGTACTTCTGGGAGTTCTCGGTCCACGTATTGCTGAAGTCTACCTTGTAGAATTTTGAGCATAACCTTGTTAGCGTGTGAAATGAGTGCAATTGTATGGTAGTTGGAGCATTCTTTGGCACTGCCCTTCTTTGGGATTGGGATGTAGACTGATCTTTTCCAATCCTCTGGCCACTGCTGAGTTTTCCATACTTGCTGGCATATTGAGTGTAGCACCTTAACAGTGTCATCTTTTAAGATTTTAAATAGTTCAACTGGAATGCCATCACCTCCACTGGCCTTGTTGTTAGCCATGCTTTCTAAGGCCCACCTGACTTCACTCTCCAGGATGTCTGGCTCAAGGTCAGCAACCACACTATCTGGGTTGTCCTATCTGTTTTGCAACTACCTCTTGTGATAGATGCTTTGCTCTGTGAAGGAATACACATCCTAGTGGGAAGTACCTACAGATGATTAGTGGAGGATAGCTCATTCACTTCTATCATAAGTGTTTGTCATGGCTCAAACTGTTTTTCTGCTTGAAATACTCTCTGGGATTTTGGAATTACTAAAATGATTTAGTAAGGAGGTCCATCTTTAAATTTAATTGAATGATTCTTTGCTAATTTATATACTTTGAGCCATATTTTGTGAATAACTAACATAATCTACTTTTTGTATGTATGGAAATGTTTTGTGAAAACCTGTCCTTTGTTCCCACTGAATGTTCCAGTTCCATAACACTTTAGAAGAAACTGAATATTGCTTACAGTACATTGGTGAATCTTTTTGTTGTTGTCCTCCTGTCCCCTTGGTAAATGTGCTGCTGCTCACTGCCACCTTCAAAGTTAAGCAATTAACTGTTTGATAAGCATTAAGTGTGTAGTTTTTTCATGATAGGGTCTCTGTAGCTTGGATGCTGCGTGACAAAGCAAAATGAAAAGTGTACTGACTAGGATTCAATGGGGTAGTGCTTCTGATGGACCTGCTGATAGGGCTTTTTCCATGTGAAGGCAAGTCCTTTCCTCATGAACATCCCTATACACTGTGCCTCAACAGGACTATAGCCTTTTCCTTCTTTCTCCAGCCCTTTGCACCTCCTAACATTCTGCTCTGGAGGATTTGAACATCTGTGGGAAACAGAACCACTTCCTCCTGGATCCACTAACATAACTTCTTTCATCACCTGATATGTACAGTGGACCCTCGACCTACGAACGGCCCCACTTACGGACTTTTCGACGTACAGACAGCTCCAGCCGCAAAATTTTGCATCGACTTGCGGCCGGAGCTTCGACGTACGGACCAAAAAAAGGCAGGGAAAAAGGGCGGGAAATTCAAACCGTTGGTGGTGAAGAGGCTGCTTCTTTAGCTCTTTCGCCCCAATGGTTTGGAAAAGGGAGGCTCAGCCATTGGGGCAGCCCTTCGGGAGAAGCCGGGCGGCGGGGAAGAAAGGCAGGAGCCGATCCGGCCTTTCTCCCCCACCGCGCGGCTTCTCCGCTGCCAAAATCGCCATTGGGGGCAGCCCTTCGGGAGAAGCCGCACAGTGGGGGAGAAAGGCCGGATCGGCTCCCGCCTTTCTCCCCCACCGCCCGGCTTCTCCACTGCCGAAACCACCATCGGGGCAGCACTTTGGGAGAAGCCGGGCGGCGAGGAAGAAAGGCAGGAGCCGATCCGGCCTTTCTCCCCCACCGCGCGGCTTCTCCGCTGCAGAAACCACCATCGGGGCAGCCCTTTGGGAGAAGCCGGGCGGCGGGGAAGAAAGGCGGGAGCCAATCCGGCCTTTCTCCCCCGCCGCCCGGCTTCTCCCAAAGGGCTGCCCCAATGGTGGTTTCAGCAGCGGAGAAGCCGTGCGGCAGGGGAGAAAGGCGGTGGTGGAGGCCAGGCCCAGCAGCGGCGGCCAGAGCCCTGGCCCGGCAGCGGGGGTTAGAGTCCGGGAGGCCTCCTGGCAGTGGCGGTCACGGCGGTGGAGGTAAGGTGCTGCTTTTTGCTTTTTTTAAACTTTTTTTTTTTTGTCTTTTGCCGGGTGGGATTGGGCTGGTGGGGTTGTGTTTGTTTTGTTTTTTGCAGCCCCAGGGGCTTGCAGTGTTTTATTTTTATTTTTTTTGGGGGGGGAGTATTTTTTTTTCTTGGGCCGGAACGGATTAATGGGTTTTCAATGCATTCCTATGGGAAATGCATATTCGACCTACGGACTTTTCGACCTGCAGCCACCGTTCCAATACGGATTAAGTCCGTAGGTCAAGGGTCCACTGTAGTCCTAGATCCTGGCCACTGGGTGTAGCTTTTCCTAACAGCAAAGCAAGGGTGTGGAGCCTGACGACCTGAAACTGAATCTGACCCTCCTAGTGTTCCAGTGCCAACCCCTGTTATGCAGTGTTTGGTGTTGCCCCAAGTTTTTGTCTACCACACCCCATCCTACAAGGCTGAAAATGCCTCTCTTAAGTTGTAGTTTCTGGAAATAAGAGCTGTGTTGTTATTATTTGGTCCCACCGTTTTGCCCTGTCCATCTTTGAAAGTATCCCAATAACATTTTGGAAAAATTATGGCACTGTAAGGACTGACATCAATTAGCTCATTATTGGGGGTGGGGTTGGTATTTATGTGCTTTGCTTAATTTGTGGATGTTGTCTTTTTTAATTTAAAAGTCCAGTCCAGTTCTATTAAACTTTAGTTTGTCATCCATTTCAGTGGAGGTAAACTGCCCCCAATTTTAAAGAAAGCAGGTAAAGCTATGGTCCTTTACGTTACATCCAAATAATTATTAGAATGTAGTTTTATCAGCAACTCTGCCCAGCAATTAACAATGTTTAAGTATGCTTTTATCCAATAGGGTGTGGGAAGGAGTTAAAGATCTTCAGATTATTAGTTAATATTGTTGGTGCACGAAGCTTTGTCTTGCCGGAGTACTTTGGGTGTTTGCAGTATCAACATTTTTGTATTTGAATAGAGAAACTGGAATTGTTTCGTCTTACTTTTTGGAAATAGTTTAGCTTACCATGTACCTTGTAATTTGCTCTGTATTTGAAACTGGAATGCTTTCCTTTCAGTGTACAGTCAGTACTGGTGAAGTGAGCAGGTGTTTGATAATCAGCAAATAAGCCCTGAAGTCTGTTAAGTCTTGTTTGTATGTTCTTGTACCTATCTGAAACCTTTAAAACCAGAACTGTTATATTTGTGTGGAATGGGTGAGAATTCCACATGCCTCCATTAATGAAATAGTGTTGAGACTGGGGAGGGAGACACCTCAAGCAATTTTCCTATGGTGCTGAACTTAATGCCCTTTTCTGTGAAAGGCAGCAAAAGATTCCCAAATGTGAAAGTAAATTTACCAAAACTTGGACTTTCTTCTCAAGAACTCCTGTTGCTCTGTAGCAGCTCATACAGTGAAGCTATTGAGCCCTTTTCTACTTTGTTTCTGCACTTTTAAAAAACTGGAATTGAATTTTTGTATTGTACTGTCTTTCTTTCCTTTCTCCCTATCTCAGAAGCAGCTGCTGCAGGAAGCAGTCAGGACCTCTTAGCCAGTTCATTCTTTTCTGGAAAGCACCACTTTGAAAGCACCACATGATGCTGCTAGGTTAGAAGGGGTGGGGGAGAGAAAGGGGAAGACACCTATAAAATAGGTGTATAATTTGGGAAAAGGTTTTATTTCTACATGGTTTTAGTGCTAAAGCAGGAATCAGTAGTCACAGTCAATTTGTTTTGATTTGCTTTTGAGTTGAACACACATCTCATTGGATAGCTACATGTTTTCTATTGTACTCTTGTGAATATTTTAATACACTTTTTCCATTAGTGGCTTGTTGTGTGTGTCGTAATTTGTCAAATATCGACAGACACTGAAATGCCTTTACCTTTCTCATACGCTCAAAAGATGATCAGTTGCTCACTATATGCTAAGTATTGTGGGGAGGAATAGGTCATTCCAGAATTATTCTCATGTTTTTTATTCTCAAGAGCACAGGGGGAAATAGTTCTTATAAAACTCAATTCAAAGTTCAGAACCAATTGCCTTGGTTGTGTTAATTATCATTCGTATAAGCTACAACAGCAGAACTACAAGCTCAATAGTTATGATGCATAGATCTCTCTGTATTTCAAATCTATATCTCTATTACAATGCAAATATTTTCATGTGTTTGAGAATAAAGGTCTGAAGAGATTTGAAACTATATGTGGTTTAGGTATCTGGCTCGAGGTTGGGAGTTCAGTTTCCTTCTGAGCCTCCTTGACAAGGGCTGGAGTTGATGATCCATAGGGTTCCTTCCAACCCGTTCTAAAATTATTATTCTATGGAAAACATTTCAATATGACCCATCAAGAAGCAGGTATACATATAAAATGGAAGGTAAATTTCATTTCTACACTGTAGTTTGCTTGGTTTGAATAACAAACTATGGGACAGCATTGACTTTGTTCTGCTGAAAAAAAGGAACAGAGTCATTAAAGCAAATAGTTCTTAGCCTGCATTGTTTTAGAATTAGCAAAACCAATTGCATATAATTTCTTTGTATTGGTGAGGAGATGCATCTGAATTAATGTGAAGAGTGACTGGCAGCAGTACAGTTTGAATCTACCATTCCAGTTAAATTTGAACTACTCTATAAAAGGTCATTTTATAGAACCAAGTATATTAAGTTCTTGTGCCTTCTGAACATCTACATTCAGTACTACTAAAGTTCAAGAGCTATAGCTTCCCTAATGCCAAATCTGTGCTGGTTTCATAAACACTGGACTCCCTGTAAATAGGACTCCCTATTTGGTGTCCAGTTGATCACCCTTCATGTCTAAATTGCACAACTGGGCAGAGGGTACGTTTTTACAGCCACTTGTCTATTGCAAAAGCTGTGACCCTTTAGCTGAACTTAGTCCCTTTTAACTTTGAAAGGCTAAGTCAGAAAATGGCTCCATATTAACAAACAACAGGCCCATTTATGCTTTTTCATTAGTTCTTAGCTGTGAAATGCTGGATAGCCCAGTGGGTTATGCATCTGGCTGCGGAGCCAGAGTTTGAGAGTTCAATTCCTCACTGTGCTTGCTTGATAGGGGCTGGACTCAGTGATCCATAGGGTCACTTCCAGCTCTGCAGTTCTAAAACTGAGATTGAGATTAAACAATTTAAAACGGCTTGGATCCAATAGCACCTCCATTAGTAAAACATACTTCTGTTTATAGAAGGGATGGGATATATTGCCTAATTACCACTGATTTCCCTTTCTCAACAGCAGCAGCATCCTACACTGAACCAAAAACTACTAGATAGATATCTAACTCTATGGAGCAACTTTAGAGGAGGAGGCACTCACCATTCAGAATCCATACTGGCTCAAGGCATTTTACTAGCTGAGCTGAACACCAAATGGTTCTGCCTTCCCCTTCTCTTGTGCATCAAAATTCACAGCACCCACGTTATTTTGGCAACTAAGGTAAAACACTCACAAACACTCTTCCCTGGAATAAAACTACAGTAAGTTAAATAGCTAATAACTGGCTACTCTTTCATAACATGTGCCTGTGGCAGGCACCACTCTCTGCATTAATTGCTGCTTGCTGTTTTTAAGATCCAAGCTAGTATGTAGTTC
Source organism: Intellagama lesueurii (assembly GCA_037013535.1). Classification (NCBI taxonomy): domain Eukaryota; kingdom Metazoa; phylum Chordata; class Lepidosauria; order Squamata; family Agamidae; genus Intellagama; species Intellagama lesueurii. The sequence goes on along the minus strand of JBAJHW010000003.1, from coordinate 45,978,121 downwards.
ATATATACTTCGCATGATGAGAGCACGAATCATTTTCAGTAGCAAACTACACTAGCAATATAGGAATTATTTTGTTCCAGCACCCCACAACACAAGTTTTTATTGTCTAGGCCAGATTTCTTACAATTTCTGTTTTATTCAACATTATTGGATTCTGAAAAAGGGTGACTCTAATTTTTGAAGGCACAATTAAACCAATATCTCAAAGTGGAATTTTCAGAGCCTTCTACATATATTCACAGTTGAAAAAAAATGAGTGCCCTGTTCCATGGGAGTCTAGATTTAAAAAAAAAAATGCAAAACCCACATTAGAAGTCCAACTTGCTACTTCAATTGCTGCTTGGGGGCCATTTGATACAACTGAATTGCAACAGTAGAATGAGACAGTAATCTTAGTTCTACTCACAACAATTGTAACATATTGGGCACAATGTATTGTTAAAAAGATTTATTTTACTTTTTAAATTGAAGTCTTTAAACTTAAAAGAGACTGCTTTCCAAGTTTATAGAAAAACATGCTCTGTTCATTTTAGTAAAAATTCACACTGAGCAACAACGTGATCAAGACTAGCTCTCTTGCGAACAGGTTTATGAGAACAGCTGGAATTTCTACTGCTGCTTTTCCAATTCATCAGCCTTTAGCTGTTGGTTATACCTGTAAAAAAAATATGATTAATTAACTATCAGTACTTTCCACAAAGTAACATAGCCATTCATGTTTGAATTAAATAACTTTAGATATTACTTTAGAAACACTATGCATGGTTAGTCTAGGGGGGCAGGGGAGGAATACTAGATGATCCACACTGCACCTTTTTTTTATTATTTTGTAGTAAAATTGAAGGTGTTAACTATTACATGAAATCCCTTCTACCCATTCACTCTGCTCAAGTCAAAATGAATAAAACTCCAGATATATTAACAATGTTACCTAGAAGCTGGAAGTCAGTGCATATATCAGCCAATATTTTTAGTATGCTGAGCCCTGAAAAGGGGTGAGAAATTTCATGTCTGAGAGAAGCTATTCCAAAAGACCTAATAAGAAACCTAACAAACTCACATTCAGGGCTGTAACAACTAATACCCTGTTTCCCTGAAAATAAGACCTAACCTGAAAATAAGCCCTAGTATGATTTTTCAGGATGCTCGTAATATAAGCCCTACCCCAAAAATAAGCCCTAGTTAAGTGAAACCCTGTCCTCCACCATTGTGCAGCAACCCGAATAAGATGACATGACTGTATTTGAATAAATGTAGATTGTTGTACATGAAAACAATAAAACATCCCCTGAAAATAAGCCCTAATGCGTTTTTTGGAGCAAAAATTAATACAAGACCCTGTCTTATTTTCGGGAAAACACGGTACTTATTCCGATGAAACACAATATAACTGGGCAAAATAGCAGCCAGAAACCACTAAGATCTCATTTAGAGAACCTAATTTCACAATTGTGTCTAAAGGAGAAGGGAAGGACGGTTGAACATTCAGATTCTCACATTACCACATATCATTATGTAGGGGAAGAAAGCAGTGTTGTATAAAAGAAAACAACTCCGAGAGGGCTAGCCAGTTTGAGAGAGCTATTGCATAGCTAAGTACATTTCTGATAGGATTTACCATTTTGTAAGGCTTGAGAAGAACTTAGGAAAGTTATTTGTTTGGACAGTATCCTGACCGGGTGGTTACTGATCATGCTTGGCAACAGATTCTGGGATTTGTCCAAATAAGTAACTTTCCCAAGGTGTGCACTGGGACCTTAAATTTGATGTTTGGGTTTCTAGTTACCTGTAGCCTGAGCTAGAACCTGGGGCACTCGCCCGACCCACACCACAGGGTTCAGGTGACCATAGCAATTTCAGAGGAGGGAGAGAAGGGTTGCCAGCATCTACCTTCTGTTAGGTGTCCTTGCTTTTAGCAGTATGACACGAAAAGATTTAATACATTTCTTCCCTATAACCATTTGTACATGACAAAAATTAATATTCTGAGTTTGTTTCAGGAAAGACAACGATAGTTGGAAATCTTCCTATTTACTTAAAACACCTACCTCCATATACGGTAGAGCTGAGAGCCACCAGCACACCCAACAAAGAAGTTAACCGTAAATAGACCCCAATTTTTAGGAATGATAACTAGAGAATATCTTGACCAAATAAGGCCTGTGAAATTATAAAGAAAATGAAAAGGTTACGTAACAAGTAGACTTCATATAAGTCAACATTATTTGTTGCATCAGATTTTTAGATCAGAAGCCACAAATAATCTAAGCATGTCAAGACTCCTATATATTAAGTATGTACTTCCAGTTATTTCTGGCCCAAATGCTATATGAAATTTAATATTTTCCTTAATACTGAATTTATGGAATGAAAGATAGCAACACTTGGAACTGACCTCTACTCAGGAGTGGTTTATCAGTCCCTCCTGCTGGAGTTCTGGGACTGTGCAGCTTACCTAAGACACTTGGAGACATGATGAGGAGTAGAACTCCAGTCCTGTGGCTCTACAGTTAAATACTCACACCTGCTGAACCATTTCATCTGAGATTGCCCATGCTACCTGCTCCACCCAAGCTATGATACTGTGGGTTGCCACGCTGTGAAAGGCCTGGAAATCTATGACTAGGAACTGGGCCTTCTTAGTGGTGGTCACCACATTATGGAACTCTCTGCCAGCAGAGGTATGCCAGGCCCCTTTCCTCCTTGCATACAAAAAGTCAATTAAAGCACATCTTTGCAGAGAAGTCTTCCAAGAACACTTCCTCTCATTATAGCTTATTATGTTTGTTACACTTTAAATTTTGTTTTCTGGCTACTGTCACCACTGAGGGTTCTTTTTAATTTTTTTGGAAGGTACATGGGGGTGGGTGGGTGTTTTTATGTGCTTTTGTTATAAACAGCTCAGAGTAGTTGCTTACCACTAGATGGGTGATATAAAAATTTACTTCCACTACTGCTACTACTACTAATAATCAACAACAGTAATATCCAAAATTAAAGGGAAACAAGTTCTAATCAAATGGTGCTTGTTTCTAGAAGTGCTCTGATAAGCACATTAGACCTGTAAATGCAAGCAAGGCTTTCTGTTATTTAAAAGTGCTGAAATAAAGTGCCATATTCTTAAAGGAACCTACCATTCAGCAAAGAGTCTGTGCACAGGGCTTTGATCACAGAGTAACTAGTGAAAAATCAAACAGGAGGGAGGAGATTTACAGCACATCCCACAGCCTAGAAATTTTGGTCACTAATGCAAACAAAAAATTACTAACAAAAGAACGGGAATATTTGGGGATTCGTGCCCAAAAAACTAAGTCATTTTAAGGAATGGTCAAGTAATAGTTGAAGATCCTGTATGCAAATGACACACCACCATCTCCATAAAGACTGCAGCTCAGCAATGTGAACAATATGCTCTGATCACAAGCATTTTGATTTATGTTGTACTTTACTCCTGTTAGGACATTCTGTATAACTAGTGCAAAGTTCCTAGACTAATGTCTCACTAGTTCAAACAAATCCATTTGTAGGTGTTCCTGCTAGAGTGAGGGACTGTATATTTCTGAAATTGCTTTTATATCATGTTCCCCAATTATATCTTCATTTGTGCACGTTTAAAAGTACCTGAAGATTTTTTAAACACAGAATATACATACCAGTAGCCATAAGCACAGCAGACTGTGACGTGCTGAGCTTTTCTGCTGGCCTGGCCATATCAGCCATTCCAGCACATACCAGACCCTGTAAAAGAAAAGTAGCCACCTACATTATACTGTAGTAGTGTGTTCGTGTTTCAATGAGAACCCAGATGTCATTGACTGTGGTTCAGTCAGAATACAGATAGCTATGATAAATGCAAGTATGACCATATTACATGTTTTAGAGAACAAAAGTTAATGAAGAATACAAAGGATTATATAAGTTTTTCTGGTGGTTAGTCGAGTTCTGTGATACAAATCTTGTGAATCTACCTAAGCTATTGTGGTGCAAACAGTGGCTTGTACCAGTAAATCTGAAACACCAATGGCTTACTGCTTTTAGAATATAATCGAAGCTCAGTGTGACTGTGGGGCTAAACTCAAGATAACCATGACTTGTCCTCCTCCTGTGTTGTATTTGCTAAATTTAAATTATTGGTGACTGAGTCTAAAGTAAAATTACTGGTGACTAAGTCTACTTTCTTCCTTCGTGTAAGCACCACAGTACAATTAACATATTAGATAATTTTCACCCAATAATGGGCAACATCAAGATGAAAAGCTCTACATTCTTCATGTGTTTCATCCTTGTAGATCAGTCATTCTTGAAAATGTTTGCACTAGGATCCCTTTTTGATTTGAGACACCCTCACTCCTCTCCTTTTCCAACCCAGAAAAAACAAAACTAAAAAATAAATCATAAATACAAGATTAAAGTAAAATAATAATAATACCTATTGTATAAACTGACAATGTTTATGGAAACCTTACTATCTCATCCTCTCCCCAACTCTCACACAAACCCCCAATTTGGAAATCAATGTTGCGTGCAATTGTAAAATAGAAGTAACAAGATGCAGTGAAATTTATATTTAGAGAAGAAAAAAAAGTCAGCTTGTAAGAAGCATTCCAGAGAAGCCTCAACCTTAAAGAAGATATATTTTACTCTCATTTAGTTTTGGGCAGAAGATAATTTTCTAAAAGCGTTGAGACTTCCTGGTAGGTTTTTTCAGGTGCTCAACATGAAACACTCCACGATTTCAATCCACAGAGAGCTTTAAAATTAACATCTTTTACGAACAAAAGTTGAAGTCCAAATTGTAAAAGTCATGGGAGTTCATATTACTTATTAAAATATTAGTATCTTGTTAAAACATTCAAGGTGATTTGTCAGCATTTGAAATTTTGTTTATAAGGTGTCAACAATAAATAGGGTGTAGAAAAAGTTGCTGTGAAAATGAAAGTATGTTTAAAAGTACCACTTGGGAAATAATATGCCCAATGCTATAACATTGCTTCAAAGCATTTCATTCATGTCTGTCAGTTTAATGGGGAAGTAAAATTGATAATCAAAACAAAATGAAAACCATAATAATGGTGGTTAGCCAGGTATGTAATTGCAGACCCCAAGAGCTACAAAGACTGTGGGTACTATTGAATTTTCCATTTAAAAAATTTCACTGGACCTTAGAACATGCAATCTCTGCAGATGAGATGTGTTTATGGACAGCGAAGAAGGGTAAACAAAGAATTATATATAAACATGTGGAGACAGGATACAGGCAAAGAATTCATAATTACAAGACAGCTCCATGCTGCATTACACATCCCAGATAGCAAAAACAATCATGTAGCAGAGCAGCTGGACACAAAGGCAGCTTACAAACATCATGGGTTTTCTGCCATAGATTTTAACTAGCAGATGAGTGAGCATTTAGAAAATGTATTATTTTCTCTATGTGCTCTTAACATGCTTAGAGGCTAAGTAAAGCATTTTACTTTATATATTTTAACTTTTTACAACTTTGATATTTTAAGAGATGCATTCTGTCTAGAGATGAGGACGAATCACCAGTTTGGCGAGTTGTCCTGCTTCGTGATCCGTCAAAGTTGACGAAGCACAAATCTCCCCATGAACCGATGAAACATGAATTTATTCGTCGGTTTCTGGGGGTGTTTTTTAGACAGACGGAGGCTGGCCCATAGGCAGAATGAGAAGACCATAGGGGACTATGGGGGACGAATAAAAATGGGGAAATATTCATATTCGTCAGGGTCTCTGGAACTGACGAATATGAAGGGATGAATATTTAACAAATCAGCGATTTTTCACGAATATCACAATCCATTTTTTTATTCGTCCCCATGTCTAATTCTGTCTTGTTTTCATATTTGCCTCTTTTACACTACGAATTTATTTTCACATTATTTAAGTTCTACTTATAACCTAAGTTTTAACACCTCAAATTTTTACAAGTTGCAAGGAAGGATTTGTAAAGTATTTGTGCTTACAGCTTTCCTCATACATTTAAGACTGTCTTCAATACATTTTGACTTGTTTACTTTTTGAAGTATTTTGTGCATATGGAACATATAAGCAATATAGATAAAGCTTGTAGAATTAGACAAGCTGATGTTGCCTAGAATTATTGCGACAATGAAAAGACTTATCTTGATACTCATATGAATTTTGATATGGTACTCAAAGATTGTTTGTTTCATTCTGGAATTAACCCTTTATTGGGATATATGCCAGCTGAGACAAACAGAGGCTTCTGATTTTTCCCTAGGTCTATAAGGTTGTGTAGGACACCTAGGGAGAGCCAAAAATCAGTTATCTGATCTGATAGGTTAACATTGTAAGAGTGGTCATATGAGTGAACAGTTCACTGGTAATACCACGATTGTATTTTATACCACGATGGTATATTATAAGCCAGCAATAATAACTTTACATATAATCTAAAACGAACAGCAATAGTTCTGGAGGACAAATAGGAATGAAGTTCCAAAGACAAACTGCCACAATTGAAAAAGACAACTGTCCTTCTCTGATACCACACTTTATGAAGGCAGGGGATTCTGAGCAGGGCCTCCACATGTTCTTAACTATTGAACAATTAAGACACTCCTTGTAGTACTTCAAGAAATAAAAGTTAGCACTCTTATTTATATTAAGATACTAAGTAGTAAGCAGCTTGGCTGCTATATTTATATTAACACATGTATCCCATCTATATTAGTGGCACCCAGCTAGTAAATATATACCATATACTCATACCATTACTTGAGGCATAGCTGCAAATAATTACTGCTGTGACAAATAAAAGAGAAACATGTGTAAATCAGTCTCATAACACTTTAAAAAAAGAGTGAAACTGTCATTAAAGGATACTGGTGAACAAGAGGCATTTTTACCTTGGTTAATGTAGATCTTTGATTTTTTTTTATACCATGTATTTATGTTGATAAACATAATAATAATATGTATACTGTTCCTCTCAAATGAAATGTCAGCACCCACTGCTAATAGAATGCAGGCTGGTCACTAATAAAAAGCATTTTTAATTTGCCTTTTACAGACAAGATTCATATGTCAGGTCATAAAGACTGACACCTGAACACGTACCTTCCCAGAACCCTATAGGCCTTTAGAGACCTCTAGGAAAATTCAGAAGCTGATGGCATTTACTCCTGAAAGGGTTAATTCCAGCATGAAATCAGATAACCATTCTAAGTCGTATCAAAATTCATCTGGGTATCAAGATACAAGTCTTCATTGATGCACTGAATCCAGGCAACATCAGTGTGCCTATTTTTACAAGCTTTATTCATCTACATTGCTTCTATGTTCCATATGCATAAAAACACTACACAGTAGTTAAAAACAGGTAACTTTTAAAGTGACAAGCACATTAGGGTGTACATAAATTGAACTTACAGCTATGAAAAACTGTAGACACAAACACACTTAAACAGAAATCCATTCTTGCAACTTGTGAAAAATTGCAGGTGTGGCTACCATCCAAAATTCTTACAACTATAAGAAGCTGCAAACAAAAGTACATTCAAAAACAAAACTTAGTTGTGGGCAGAGCTTAAATCATGTTATAATCACGTTTCAAAATCGTAGCAGTATGCATTCTAAAAATGCAGGAGCTTATAGTCTTAAAAGGCACATTCAAAGAGCAGAGAATATATCTCTTAAAATATCAAATTTCTTAAAAGTAATTATAAAGTAAAATACATTTTTTTGTCTTTACGCATATTAGGAGGACACAGAAAATTATTAAATAATGTTCTCACATAGCCAAGCCAGCCATGTACTGTACCAGTTTGTATCTATGGAGGGAAATCCATGATGTTTTGTTGCTGTCTTCTGGAAATGAAGCCTTCTGCTGTGCTGCTACATGTTTGTTGCTCTTTGATGTCTGGTGCCTAGTATCTGTGTTGTTGGTATCTGGTGTTGTGTGGCCTGTGTAATATGTATGTGTCTCTTGCCTCTCTATATTTCTCTCAGTCGTTTACATTACTCTTCAACTATAAACAACTGAATTTTGTTGGTGTAGTCAATTACTGATCTTTATAAATGTAGAAAATATTTAATGGAAATCTCTGTTGCTATTACTGTGGGAATAGCTAACTGGTCCCATAGAAATTTACTCGGGTGTGGTTTTGCTGGGTAGGCAAAATGCCATTGAGTGTAAAGTGCTGGTGAATAAAATTGGTCAGGTATCAATTTGCTCTACGAGCATATTAGGACTCTAACAGCCTCTCTCTCTTTCTGGTGTTTCCTTATCATTTGTTTACATATTCATCTGTCAGCTATGAAAGAAATTATTTTGCAAGGCAATGTTATTGTACATTGACCTTGCTTTCAGACTCGGATGGAGCTCTAGCTAATGCAATGACTTTTCTCACGCAGCTGTTCAAACGTCATTTTTAAAGCACAGTGTACAAGTTCAACATGGCATTTTTACAGTCCCCTTAATTATTTTAACACTCTATACATACAAAATATCAAACCCTGACACATCCAGATCAGAGTCTAACATATGGACCTCTACAGTTACAAGCACTAAGTACTGATCCATCACGTCAACTTACCCATTTCATAATTGGTGCCCAGAAAAACACTGTTTTGGGACCTGTAAGAGAATACTTTATTTAGTTGTGTGACTCAAATGACACATAACGAACTAGAACTACACATTAAAGACCTGCAAGCCAAAAAAAAGAAACTATCTTTACAACAAAAAGAGAGAGCTAAACATGTTGGTCTATTTCAGCAACAACTAAATACAGCAGCACCTTTAAGACAAACAAATTTGTTTCAGGGTGAACCTTCGTAGATAAAATCGACATCTTCAAAGATAGTTTTAAAGATGCCACTGCACTTCTTTTTTTGTTTGTTTTGTTATTGCTGAAATAGACCAACATGTCTAGATCTCTGAAACAGGACTGCTTGTGTTTTGTGTACAATCTCCTGAACAAGTTGCACAGAGCTACTGTATTATTGTGCAATACTGTGCAAAACAGCAAATAGCTTTGGTGTACTAGCTAGACATAGGTTAGTAAAAAAAATGAAAAAAGAAAATTAATAGTTGTGCCTTGCACTATGTAAGTCAGAAGCTATGAAAGGAACTTACTAATCATGAGATAGGTAAAGGTTCCCCTTGACGTTTAGTCCAGTCGTGTCCGACTCTAGGGGGCGGTGCTCATCCCCGTTTCCAAGCCATAGAGCCAGCATTTTGTCTGTAGACAGTTTCCGTGGTCACATGGCCAGCACAACTAGACGCAGAACGCTGTTACCTTCCCACCGTTGTGGTACCTATTTATCTACTTGCATTTTTACATGCTTTCGAACTGCTAGGTTGGCAGGAGCTGGGACAAGCGACGGGAGCTCACTCCGTCACATAGATTCGATCTTACGACTGCTGGTCTTCCGACCTTGCAGCACAGAGGCTTCTGCGGTTTAACCCACAGCGCCACCACATCCCTTCATGAGATACATCCCAATATCTGAGAAGAGGAATTGGATTTATGACAAACATACTTTTCCCAAGATGAAAGGAGCAAATTAAGATGATGTTCACACCACACATAAGGGAATGATCTCCTGCCCTGACACTGTGCATCTGCTCTGAGCTGAATGTACCTAGCATTGGAAAGGGTATGGAACCTGGGGAACAAAGGAGGAAATCCAAAGCTATGTGAGCATTCTTCTCCTCTCCCAGGCAGCTGTGCCACACTCCACGTCTGGAGAAGGTCACAGCAACTATAACAGTGGTGGAGAATCTGCTGACAGAACGCTCCAGTTATCACTAGCTGTTACAGTAGAATATACAGTATAGATTCACAGCGGCTTTTTTCCGACTTCGCAGCAGCTTTTGCAGTCACAGAATGGTCCATTATTAATTATGTGCAACAACTGTTGGCTGAAATCTTGTTGCACAACCTATGCCTGAGGAAAGATTAGGATGTCACTGGCAGAAGGCAATTTTCAATAATTAAAAACTTCCCAATTCTGTCCTGCACTTTTCAAACTCCTGTTTAATCCCTTTGATCACAGGGAAACTGATAGCACCATGGGATGCAAAAGAGTAAGTATTTAATTACTACAAATCTCCCCCTGTTAGTAATATCCTCCAGAAGCAGTGATTTTTAGTAATGGACACCTTCCTTCTTCCATCCTGTGGCTTCTACAGTTTCCATGCAATGATTGCATGGGAGTTGGAAAAGCCACAGGACAGAAGTTAGGAAGTTTTTAATTACCAAGAGTTGCCCCCTGCCAGTGACATCATCACCATCCCACTGGTTTAAGTTATGTAACAGGACTACAGCCTTTAAATTATTTTAAAAGCATTTCATATGAAATCTGACATAAAGTTAAGCACACATCATGACTGCACTCTTCCAAAGTTAAATTGCATATTCTTTTGGTACCACCTGAAGAATTTGGCCATTAAGCAGATGATTTTGCTTATAGAACAAAGATGAGATATATTTACTATGAAAGGACAGTGTTACAAATACTTACAGGTATAAATGAAAGAAACCTAGAACACAATAGTCTCTTTGAGGTAATGGCAGAACTCTGTATTTTCAAAATACTCTGTTCCAGAGGTTAATCCAAGGGACTAAAGAGTATTTTGCAATACACTGGGAACCAATAATTGATGGTCAGGTTCTCTAAGAGTTGGTGGCATCTAACACTAAGTTTTACACTTAGTGTACACTTAGGACACTACATATAAAACCTAAAGACAGGAAATACATGTGTGATCAGTAAATAAAAAATATCTTGACAAAGACAGGAAAGGCACAGTGTATTTCACAAACTGCAGAGGACTTGTAAAACAGGTACTACAATAACCAGTTACTAAATAAGTTGCAAAATAACATTTGCAGCTGAAACTATCAGCAGCAGACATTATCTACCCCTTCTGAATCTTGCACTGTAGGAAAAAACCACCGGAGTCTTGTAATCTATGAGACTTCCTACTTTTTGGAAAAGGATCAAAGCATAACTTTGTCTTTATATAGATAGATTAGGTAGATAGATGATACACACACACACACACACACACACACACACACACTTACTTTTACTCCATAAACATTAGGATATAACAACTTACTTGGAGTTCATTATCCATATCCAAAATAATAAAATTGACCCCTGACATGAATTTATTAAATAAGGCAACAATGGAAACACTAGGAGCAAAGTTGACTTGTGTGTGGGGGGGGGGGGCACTCACCAATCAGATCTCTGGCAGCTACATGTGTAAGTCCAGAATTTTAGTATCGGAGACTCTCAAATATTTTAAAGTTTTTTTTAAAAAACCCTTAAATATACAGATATAGCAAAATTGAATGTTTTCATTACAGCAAGCAACATACTTGATTGTTCACAAGTAGTAAACATCTGTAACTTTCAGGTCTATCCGAGCCTAATGTATTTGCTTTGTCTTCTAATTTAAACAGGTAAAATTTTTAGAAACTCTGATTTCCTGTTTTATTAATGTTGTCTATAAAGGCAATATTATATCTTTCTGGAGAAGAGTTCTGCTCTAAACATTGAGCAATCATCTTGCATACTAAAATTAATATCTTAATACTTAGTTTTCTATATAACTTTGTTTTACTGGAGGAAACAACATGAATTTAGTTATGAATTAAGTACTTTTACGTGTATGAGTAGTAGTAGAACAAAGGAAATCTGAATTCTCTATGATGGAAGTGTAAAGCTCAGGGACGTTTCAATATGTTTGAGCAAAGATTGCTTGCAATCTCCAGAAATGTAATAGAAGAACGATTTGTAATTTTTTGTTGTTTAATCGTTAAGTCGTGTCCGACTCTTCGTGACCCCATGGACCAGAGCACGCCAGGCCCTCCTGTCTTCCACTGCCTCCTGGAGTTGGGTCAAATTCATGTTGGTAGCTTTGATGACACTGTCCAACCATCTCGTCCTCTGTCGTCCCCTTCTCCTCTTGCCTTCACACTTTCCCAACATCAGGGTCTTTTCCAGGGAGTCTTCTCTTCTCATGAGATGGCCAAAGTATTGGAGCCTCAGCTTCAGGATCTGTCCTTCCAGTGAGCACTCCATTTTGATTTCCTTCAAAATGGATAGGTTTGTTCTCTTTGCAGTCCAGGGGACTCTCAAGAGTCTCCTCCAGCACCACAATTCAAAAGCATCAATTCTTTGGTGGTCAGCCTTCTTTATGGTCCAGCTCTCACTTCCATACATGGCTACTGGAAAAACCATAGCTTTGACTATGCGGACCTTTGTCGGCAAGGTGATGTCTCTGCTTTTTAAGATGCTGTCTAGGTTTGTCATCGCTTTCCTCCCAAGAAGCAGGCTTTTTTTTCCGTGGCTGCTGTCACCATCTGCAGTGATCATGGAGCCCAAGAAGGTAAAATCTGTCACTGCCTCCATATCTTCCCCTTCTATTTGCCAGGAGGTGATGGGATCAGTGGCCATGATCTTCGTTTTTTTGATGTTGAGCTTCAGACCATTTTTGGCGCTCTCCTCTTTCACCCTCATTACGAGGTTCTTTAATTCCTCCTCACTTTCTGCCATCAGAGTGGTATCATCTGCATATCGGAGGTTGTTGATATTTCTTCCGGCAATCTTAATTCTGGCTTGGGATTCATCCAGTCCTGCCTTTCGCATGATGTATTCTGCATATAAATTAAAGAAGCAGGGAGACAATATACAGCCTTGTCGTACTCCTTTCCCAATTTTGAACCAATCAGTTGTTCCATATCCAGTTCTAACTGTTGCTTCCTGTCCCACATATAGATTTCTCAGGAGATAGATAAGGTGGTCAGGCACTCCCATTTCTTTAAGAACTTGCCATAGTTTGTTGTGGTCGACACAGTCAAAGGCTTTTGCGTAGTCAATGAAGCAGAAGTAGATGTTTTTCTGGAACTCTCTGGCTTTCTCCATAATCCAGCGCATGTTAGCAATTTGGTCTCTAGTTCCTCTGCCCCTTCAAAATCCAGCTTGTACTTCTGGGAGTTCTCGGTCCACATACTGCTGAAGCCTACCTTGTAGGATTTTGGGCATAACCTTGCTAGCATGTGAAAAGAGTGCAATTGTACGGTAGATTTGTAATTACTATATCCAAATTGTTCTTGAATGAAGCTGTGCAAGATAAAGAAATGTTGTGAAGTCATAGAATCATACAGTAGAATTATAGAAAAATTGAGTTGGAAGGGGCCTGCAAGGCCATCAAGTCCAACCCCCTGGTCAATGCAGGAATCCAAATCAAAGCAGATCTGATAGATGGTGGTCCAGTTTTTCTCTTGAATGGCTCGCGTGCTAGAGTACTCATCACCTCCTGAGGTAATTGATTCCATTGTCATACTACTCTAACAGTTAAGACATTTTTCCTGATATTCAGCCTAAATAGCCTGAGCCCATTATTACATGTCCTGCACTCTGGGGTGACTGAGAACAAATCCTGCCCCTCTTCTGTATGATTACCTTTCAAGTATTTGAAGAGTGTGTAAGAATGAGGGAGAGAGAGAGACCCCTCTCTTTCAGGAGTGCCGTCCCTCCCGCCAACCGCTGAGAAAGAGAGCCAGACCCCGCCAGTTCCCCCTCCCCGGAAGACAAGACCTCCTGGACATGACCCGGGGAATCTGGAGGGAGATTTGAAAAGACTAATGATCACGGAACCTGGGACTACCTTGGCGGGCGCGGGAGAAAAAGGGCGGGAAGTAGTGGAGGCGGGGTTAGGGGATATAAAAAGGGGGGAAGGAGAGTTGCCAGGGGGCTGGGAGTGGATCTGGGTGGAAGATCCATGGACGGGGAAGACTGAAAAACTGAGAGTCCCCAAAGAGAAGCAGATGCCAGGAGGAGGCGAGAACTCAACCCCAAACCATCCTACTGGGGTGAGCGAGAAACCAAAGAGAGGCGGAAGAAGTTAAGAGAGGAAAGAGAGAGAGAGTGGAAAGAGAACGAAAGGAGAGATTAGAATGGAGGATATGGGAGAGTCAACAGAGAGAATCCCTGGCACCCCGTGGCAGACGGGGGAACCACCCGGGGACTGTGACTGGGTGGACATTCGAGAGGAGGACACCATCCCCTTGTTGGAAGGAGAGGAGGGACTATTATTAAACTCCGACACCCCTCCTGAGTGGCCAGGACCCTAGAATAACCAGGGTGGGAACCCTTTCAAAGTAGAAGGTTGGGACCCCCCATGAGACCTGTTGTCGAAAGGGGAGAAGGTTTGGAATGCATTTGTTGATACTGGACTTTTGTTAAACACCCCAATAAATGTTACCCCTATTTCTAAGCTGAGAAGAGTTAGTGCTTTATTTGAAAAGGAAAAGGAGCTGACTACGGAACCCTCACAGAGTACTATCATATCTCCTTTCTGTCTTCTTTTCTCAAGGCTAAACATGCCCAGTTATTTCAGTCTTTCCTTATTGGGCTTAGTTTCCAGTCCCCAGATCATTCTTATTGCTCTCCTCTGAACTTGCTCCAGTGGTCATGTGGATCAGGGCTAGGCATACTTCAATGTTCTGTGATTTACTTTTTAACTAAATCTCCAAGGTCCACCAACCAGAGCCAGTTGTAAAATGTAGGTTGGTGTACATAGAGAAATGAGAAAAAGCATGCCTGGTCATAAGTTTGTCCTAGAAACATATTTCTAGTAGGTGAAGTGGAGTTGGCATGCTTTCTTTCACACACAAATCTACTCCTGTTCCCCACAACCAAAGCTGTCCTGATTCCAGCCTAATTTATGATGGGAAAGGTGCTTTTTGTTACCACTGAGAGTCAGAAGCTCATGGTGATATACTATAAATAAACCAGAAATTTATCAGTAATTTCTGCCTGTTCTGATGTATGTAAATGTACATGCTGCTTTCAAGGACTAAAGGATTACTCTCCCAACAGTATTATAAAGGCTTTCTGAACATATTTGCTGTAAGTATAGACATGTTTTGCAAGACAGAGGCTCAATTATTCTTGGTGTGTTTGTGAAATTCTAAAGAACTTTCTATTCAAAGCTACACAAAGAACAAAAAGAAAACATCAAGTTAGGTCTTTCTGCTGCCAACACCAAACTTCCACTGCATGGCAACAATTACAAATCAGGGAGCTGGCCACTTGACAGAGCTTTCACAGCCTGAAGCATGGAAGAGACAACTAGAATACGAAATGAAGTTGTTAATTAGCACTTCAGATACCAGAAGTAAAAAGATATGCTCCAAATACTGCAGCTTATGTTCAAGGAAAACATCACTTATCAAATTAGGGCATCAAACTGACCTGTACTAAGGTCAGCATTTGTGTCTGTAATGTAGGATGCCTGAACTTTCAACATCAGTTAATACTCAGATACTAAATTCAACAGCATAAAATTTTGCTCAGAAAACCTTCTTTCATAAGACATTGAATATCTATATACATGTGAAATACTATATCAGATTTTCTCAGAATCATTCACATGTGTGCTTCACATACATTATTTCAATGATTCTCAGAAAATCTGGTGACTAGGCTAGTATTGCATCCATAGTTAATAATAAATAAATAAAACTGTCATCAAGACAATTCTGAATTATGGCAATCCTTTTCAGGGTGTTCTAGGTAGAGAGTACTCAGGAGCGTTTTACCATATCCTTCTTCTGGGGGAATTCTGGGACTGTGCAGCTTGCCCAAGGCCATATAGGCTGGCTCTTCTGGAATGCACAGTAGGGAATTGAACACCCAACCTCCATAGTAAAACATACATTATTTCAATGATTCTCAGAAAATCTGGTGTGTTAAGTTAGTATTAAATCCAGAGTAAAGCACAGCAGTCTGTAGCAAAGAGTTTGCCCAAGGCTATCTACAGAGTTCATAACAAGCTTTGAGCAATTCATTTCCTGATCTAAATGACAGACGATACCATGCTGAAGCCATGGGACACTGTTTTTCACAATGATGCATACTTGAAATTAATGTCACAACTTGCATTTCTTTTTTTAAAACGAGAATGACAAAATTTGTATCAGTAAGTTGGCAGATGTACAGTGGGGGAAGAAAACAGTAGCAACATTTTGTAGCCCTTTAAAGACCTACAGATTTACTGTACGTATTTCAGAAGATTTATTTCACCGTGACCTTTCGTGGATCAAAATCCACTTTCTCAGATACACAAGTGCAAATATATGTCACCCATGTATTTACATGGCTGAAAAAGTGGACTTTGAACCACAAAAACATGTACTGGAAATAAATCTGTTTGTCTTTAAAGTATTGCAGGATTTAGCCTTTATCCTTCTTTCATTCCTTTATTTTTGCCAATATGTTGAGACAGACTAACAAAGCTATTTCCTTGAAAAATACTGTCTCAGATGTCAATTAATTCAGTATTTGCATTCACACTGCCCTGACAGTTGTTTAAATCAGTGGTTCTTAACCTTTGTTACTCAGGTGTTTTTGAACTGCAACTCCCAGAAACCCCAGCCAGCACAGCTGGTGGTGAAGGCTTCTGGGAGTTGCAGTCCAAAAACACCTGAGTAACAAAGGTTAAGAACCACTGGTTTAAATCATGAAGGCACTCGTTTTATAGTATTCCTTGTATAAGGATTTTTCTTGTGAAACATGTCTGACACCAGGTCTTTTGATTCACTTACATTGCCTTCCATGACCTACACTATTTGTCATCTGTATGATGCAGGCATTTTTGATGCTTTTGAATTGTGGTGCTGGAGGAGACTCTTGAGAGTCCCCTGGACTGCAAGGAGAACAAACCTATCCATTTTGAAGGAAATCAACCCTGAGTGTTCACTGGAAGGACAGATCCTGAAGCTGAGGCTCCAATACTTTGGCCATCTCATGAGAAGAGAAGACTCCCTGGAAAAGACCCTGATGTTGGGAAAGTGTGAAGGCAAGAGGAGAAGGGGACGACAGAGGATGAGATGGTTGGACAGTGTCATCGAAGCTACCAACATGAATTTGACCCAACTTCGGGAGGCAGTGGAAGACAGGAGGGCCTGGCGTGCTCTGGTCCATGGGGTCACGAAGAGTCGGACACGACTAAACGACTAAACAACAACAACAACAACAATGATGCAGGCATAATGCATTTTTATACTTATTATATATCCCAATAAAAGTGGTATTCTTCCTGGCAGCAGAAGACAGAAGCAACAGCTTACATTTTGCACATAATATAAAAGCAAAATGATTCTTACAATAACTAGCTTTAACAAGTAGTGACAAACAATTTCCTCACTCAAACACCTTAACACCCAGGTTGCACCAGAGAAACTGCCAAACGTATTTTTTCTTATTCTTTTTCTCTTTATATAGCCTAGCCATGAACTTTCTCAAAAGTTTGCACAGTGGAAAGATACAGACACTAAGAAATCTAGAGTCAGATAAAGAAGAAAGATAAAGAGTAAGTTGTTTTAGAATGGATTATAGCTACAGATAAGAGATTAGGAACAGTTTCCCCTTTTCCACTGTGAGTAAATCCAAAGGAAAATTGTGGTTAACAAAAGCATGAAAAGTCCTATGCTAGGTCAGATCAAAGCATTTAGCTCAGTGTTCTGTTCACACAATGGTCAACTAGAATACTAGCTGGCTTTGGGGAACCTCCAAACAAGGCATGGGCACAACAGCATTATTCTACATATGTTTCTCAGCAACTAGTGTTTAGTTATATATCACCTCTAATAATGCAAATTATATACATAGCCATCATGACTTACAGTAACTGATGGCTCTCACTTCCATGAATTTATCTAATCTCCTTTTAAAGCCATTCAAGCTGGAAACCAATGTTACAATTTGTGGTAGAGTACTCCATAGCAGTGGTTCTTAACCTTTTCGTGACCACGGACCCCCTTAAAATATCTTTTGCTGCTGCAGACCACCAAGACTTAATTCAAGATCTAAAACTCTAAAGTGCATCAAATATTTATTTAAAGTTTCTCATGAGGGGTCTTCAAATTTGGAGATGAGAAATAAGTTAATCTGTTAATGCACACACTCCTTTTGTAATATTTTTATTGAAATGATTCCATTCAAATTTATAATCATCATCATCCTTAATTCTTGCTGGAGAAACTAAAATTACAAGCAGATAAAAATCATTAATATGACACACCTATACAAAACTCACATGAAAATGAAAGCTAGAAAATGATATGACTATAATTTGTACAAAATTGTACCTCATTAAACACAAGTTAGGTGAGGGGGAATGGGAACATGTTATATTAATATAATTAATGAGAAGGCTGGTGCTACATTTCACTTACAAGCCCTGTTATATTGGGCTTAATAGCTGAAACTTGTATTCTGAGTTCTGTACGTTTTTCAAATGGCTTCTATACTTATTTTTAAGGTAAACGAGAGCAGAGAATGATTTTTTGCACAAGTATGTTATTACAAAAGGCACTAATACTTTCATAGCCCTCTTCAATAGTTCTGGAAAATGTGCTTGTAGGTAAGCCCAGAAATTTGGAAGGGTCTGTTCCTTGAACTGCATTTCAGAGCACCCTCCGTGGATATTTCTATGAGCTTGCCTTCCTCTGCTGCTGTGAGTCCATCTCATACAAATTAAGTGAAAATGGATCTCTAATCCAGTTTTTGCTTGCATCAGAAATAGGAAAATATTCATGGAAAGTATGCTGCAAATCTTCCAAATGTCATGCAATAAGTGATGTGTCCTCCTCAGACAACTCTTCGTCAGTGGATCCAATAAATTTTTGACATTTGGAATTGTCTCATATTTTCAGTTTGAAAGGCAATGATGCCACAATTCCAACTTTTTGATAATTGCTTTGATCTTGTATTCAACTTGAAAAATGCTAACCTCGTTGAAGATTTAAGTGAGCATATTAAAATGGATGAAGATATCTGACAGATATATTAATTTGACTAACCAAGAAAAAATCTGTCAAACAATCATTGAGGTGAAATTGCTTCTCCAAGAGGAAAAATCTTATCTCTTCTCTCAATGCCCAAAAAACATTACCTCGTGATAGCCAACAAACTTCACAGTGTAGCAAAAGTTGGTGGTGTTCACTGTTCGTATCTTTGCAAAGCTGTTCAAAGTCTTGAATTCAGTTATTTGCTTTTTATAAAATTAACAATTTTGACTGATTCATTTAAGATTTAGTTTTTTCTGATATATTCTTAACAACTAGAGCTTCCCTCTATATGCAGCAATAGTACCAAGTCACCAACAGTATGATTTCCTTAATCTGTGCAACAAGTTCAATAAGCTTTCCAGACACTGCTCATTTCCCATCTATGCTAATTCCAATGCATTTCAACCAATTCATGTCATGAGATGTTATAAACTCTTTTAAGCTGTTAAATATTTCTTCAGCTGTACTGTGTACAAATGAGATGAACAGTATGTCTTCAAAAACATTTTTTCTCGTGCTCATACCTAACATAGCACAGTAAGGTCACTCTGTTATATCTGTGCTTTTGTCCAATTACACTGCAAAGCAGGGGGACATGCAAATTCTTTCTAATAATTATTCCTTGATATTAGCTGACAAACCATCAATTTGCTTCTTAACTGTGTCATTTGATGAAGGTATAAAGGAAAGGTCCTTGGCAGCTTTCTCGTTGATAAATGCAGGAAACCATGATTTTTGCAGCAGGCAATATAAGTTCTTCACCTATTGTGTACAGTTTTCTGTTTTTTGCTATTTGTTAAGAAACTTCAAATGAGGTCCTCACTGCATTTGCATTGTTACAACTAGCTGTGGTCTTTTTTTTACCATTTTCTTACTTTCCCAAAGCTTTTGAAAAAATCAATGCTCTTTGGGTCATGATCTTTATATTTAGTATTGCGATTTCTTAGCAATTTTAACAGTTTCATGGCCTCATTGGACAGTATCTTGTAACAGAACACACACTGTGGTAGCTGCTTGTCTTTGGGATCTGTACACATGACTGGAAGAAGCTCCATTTTGCTTTGAACAAGATGCACCCTCATCAACAGCATCAGTTCTTTTACGTTTCAAATTCAGCCAGCGATCCATTCTGAGATTCAGCCAAAATGTATTGTTACAAAATTCACTGTGATAATATTGGAAAATCACTTTACACGTCAATAACCAAATGGTTTTATTAGCAGAAACTGAAGAAGAAACAGGATCATAAATCTGTCCGAACACTCACTCACAATGACACTGACTGACTCGGACTCTCTCTTCCTGCAGCTTCTGACTGTCTGCACAGTAGCAAGAAATGTCGCACACTTGTCTCTCAGCCACTCAGCGTCATTTACTTGCATGGTCTCACTGTGTGCAGAAATATCAAACAGTTATTTGCTACCAAACAGTTATTTTCATAACCGATTTTTACTTTTGTTTGTTTTTAATGGAAGCAGTAGGTTAGAAAAACCAAGTTTTACACAAACAAGCAAAGGAAATAAAGATTTTGTTTTATGTTTCCTTTTCTTTCCTGCTTTCTTTATTTCATTCATTCATTCTAGTTTAACTGCAAAAGATCATCATATTTCTTCAAGCCTTCGCAGACCCCCTGTGAAGACATTGTGGCCCCATAGAGCTCCACGGACCACAAATTAAGAACCTATAGTCTAGTGTTTATGTAAACAAGAGACGACTGAATGACCAACCAACTCCTTAATATCTAGACTATTTTTAAACCCACTAAAGCACAATTGTTTGTGTCATGTAGCTGATAACCATCAAGAAACAGTAAAATCTTAGAACTGTTGAGGCAAAAAGATTAAGGCACATTTTACTGAAAAAAACCCTTAAGCAAGTAGTTGCATAAGATGCTTCTAAGCAAAATGTTATACTGGGGGGGGGGGGGGGAGGACAAAAGTCACCTCCAGCAGGTGACACTTTTCCTTACAACATCACAAGGAGAAGCAGCAATCAGATTTTTTTAACCCTTTAGGGCATGACAAACATGTCAACGTTGACTTTAGGCCTAGAAATGGCTTAAAGCGCATATTTTCAAGACAGATGCCCTTCCAAAGAACTAGTGTAGCATGACCAAAACAACATTGCTTCACAAGAATATCTTCTAAAAGCAGAAAGTAATTGCAAGTCTGGCCCATACTACACCAGAAAGCCTTGATTTTAAAACAGCTATGTAAAATATATATATATTGTAAAATATATATATGTGTGTGTAGTTTGCCAATTCTTCTTTCCTGGTCTACACTAGATGACAATTCCATATACAATTCCTTTTTCCTATCTGGCCATCTTAATTCTCTTCTCATTGCTAGAAATGGAGATAAAAATCTATTTTCCCAAAAGAATCTGTTTAGTGATGAGAGAAAAAGCCTTGGAAAACAGCCTTTCTGCTATTCAGGCTATACAAGAAAACAGAAAATGGGATTGTGCCTCTCATTCCATCGAAACCCTTTAACTGCACAAGTTTGTCTCCAATGGAAGAAAAGGAGAGGGCTGATGAGATTCTCGAGGCACCCATTTTACCATCTCTGATCTCTGATCTGTAAATATGTTTATTACTGTATCTTTACAACCCTCTGTTTTGTTAAAGACTTCCAAGTGGCATACATAGCTCCTGTTCTTCCGCATTTTATTCTCACAACCACCCTGTGAGAGTGATTAGGACAAACCCAGTGAGCCCAAGGTCACACCATGAACTCTATGGACGAGTTTGAATCCCAGTATACCCATTAATAGTGATTCTAAGCAATAAATCACACCGAGTCGCTTTCCATGCCTTGGAAAAATTTCCAAGAATGGCAGTGAAAAGGAAAAGGGATAGTCAGACACAGCAAAGTTGAGGCTTGTTCTCTGTTCCCGTGATGCGATGTGACAACCTGTACCTGACCCAATGCTCTCTTCTGGTGACCAGGAGGTATCTCCGAGGTTACAGTTCGATGGCCGGGACACCAGCCTTTCTTTATATCTACGCTCACGGGGTGTCTCCAGCGAGCAAACGTTTCCCACCTCCACCTTCCTTCCAATACCTGCTGGGTGGTTGTACAAAGGGCGCAGCCGGGGCGGCAATAAAAGCTCGATCCGGTCCAAGAAACGATGATAAGAGGCCCGGAAGCCCGCGGCTGCAGCGCCCGCCATCCTGACGTGCGGTGACAGCGGCGGCGGGAGCGAGTAGGACAAGGTCTCCCTCTGCGACCCGCTGCCCTTCTCTTTCACACAGACAGCAGAAAAAACCAACCCGCCCCGAAAAATATAAGCCAGTGGTATGACGATTCCCCTTCGCAACGTTTTGATTTGCTCGCCGACGGAGCAAGGGGCGGGGCTTAACCGCCGGGCTTCGCGCTATTGGGCACTTAGAGGTGCGTCCATTACCGGCTTACCACAGAGCGTTAATGACATTTTTATGGTCAGTTTTGTGTCCCCTTTTTATGACGAGGGAGAGGTGGGCGACGGTCGATGACGACTGAAACTCTTGTTTTCGTTAACAGAACTGGCTGTCAAAATGAACATGTCCGCTTAGCATCTTTCTATAAGCTTCTTTATAATGTTTAGTGACATCTTTGAACAGTCAGCATACAGGAGGCTTGAAGGAAGGAACAGCCCCAGGTTTTCCTCACTATACAAAAGGTGTGCCATATTCCAAGGTAGCTGAGCGACTGTTCCCTTATGCGGTGCCCGAAGCCCCATACCAGGACGGCAACCGCTCGTGGCGGCCATTGCTAAAACTACGAGAAAGAGACGCGAAGGGCTGCGTGAGCTCTCGCGACATCCTTCGTGAATTGCGCCATGGCCGGAGGAGGAGTGAAGGAGCAGCGGCAGCCGGAGGAGGAGGAGGAGGAGGAGCCTAGGCAGCTCTCTGACAGGGGCGATATTGTTGTTGAGTGGCGCTGGTAGCTAGGCGCGCGCGGAGCGCGCACGCGGGTCTCCATGGTGAAGGCGGGGGAGGGGGTGACAGCGGCCTCGGCCTCAGTAATTGGCAGCGACTGATGTCGCGGGCAGTGGAGGCGACGGGTGCGATCCTCCTGGTCCGCGCTCGGTGCCATGTCCCGGAGCTGCTGCACCCACCTCCTGTGGGATGTGAGGAAGCGGAGTTTGGGGCTGGAGGAGCCCGGCCTGCTGCGAAGAAGATACCTAGGTGAGGAAGGAGAAAGGGTGCGGTCTGAGGCGCTGGGAGTGGGAGGTGGGGAGAGAACGCCGCGGTAGTCGTGGGTCGCCCTTCCCTCCCCCTCCGACCCTCGCTCCCGTCCTCCTTCAGCGCCCCGCGGCCGCCCGGTCCTTCCCGGACAGCGATCGAGGGCGGGGTTCGGCGCCCGGGCGTGGGACTGGCTTGTCAGCTGCGAGTCCCGTTCTCGGGTCAGCGCCGCGGGCTTGGGGAATGAACGAGGGGGGAGCGGCGGCTGCTTCTCTACGCCGTTCAAGGGGGGGGGGGGGGAAGCCGCCGAGGAATCGCGATCCGACCCACCTACACACGCGGGCACACACACAAGCACACACGTGTACACACATACACACTATGTTTCCACGACGCTTTCTTGGCAACGAGGCAACGTTGACCCTTTCCCTTTAAAAACGGAACGGGCACAACCTGTTCCGGAGAATTTCTAAAAATACTTCGCTCGCAGTTTCTCTTTCCCCCCCCCCCCCTCCAAAAAAAAAAAATTCGGCTACTTTCCTTAACGCGGATCATTTGCAAAGAGAAATTGATAGTGTCTTTCTCTTCTCCCCTCCACCGGCGCAGATTATTGCACTTGTCAGTTGAACCAAATAGGGGTTGTAGGGTTTTCTCCCCAAGAGGCCTGCGGGAAGAAATCGCAAAGGGAAAGTAGTACAAGGCTTAGTGTTTCCACCTGCTGTTGCCCCGAACTAAACAGGCTCAGGATTTACTTAGGTTTTGACGGCATTTGACTCGGACGATGTGTGGCGTTAGGGTTTTTCTTCTATGCTTTGCATGAGAAATGTAATACAAATCACTTGTAGATTTATAGAAAGATTTTGTCCATAGTGTGCACTTATAGTAAGTTATTTTTCCAATGTTTTCTGGATGAATTAGTGTATCTGCACTTTACCTTTTACTTGATCTTCTAATTGATTTTGATTCAGAGACATAAATGTTGTTTGGATCACAAACTTTGCTTTTATTATTCTATTTTGTATGTGTGTTCTATATGGAAGGACTTCAGACAGTTCTTTACAATTTTCCTATGAATGTGCTGAGGCAATTAGAATTTAGCTGAAATTTTATTGGGAATTTTCAGTATTCTATATTAAAAGCAAATGGAAGACTTGCATTTACATGATGTTTATCCAGGCATATGTGATTCCTGTTGACCTTGTTGAATATATCTGGTATAGATGGAAACTAGCATCCTAATCTAGATTCGCCACTATTTGACCACAGTCACAAGCTTTTCTTACACTCATTGTCACTGGGAACTAATTACCTAGTGATATTACAAGGTGATATAAACAGCCAAGTAAATAGTTTTTTTCTTTTCTTTCTTGTAGACATATGGTTTATGCAGAAATAGCTTGATCCAAAGCTCATTGACATAGCTGTGGGGTTAGCTGTATAGGATGCAGCTGGGCTACTGGTTGTAAATGCTTCAAAATTTGTAAAAATGGTTGTGGAAAGCAGTTTTATTAAAAAGGAGAAGAGAAGGAAAAGTACCACTTTGGGTCCCTTGTTGGGAGAAATGCGGCATATAAATATAATAATAATAATAATATATAATAATAATAATAATAATAATAAATAGGAAAGTAAAAAAGTATGGTACGAACCTCATAGTGACACTCAACCAAGTAAATTATTTTTGCAAATTGGGACTGACCTTTGATAATGATTTTCCTGAGCAGCCAAAGGCCCTCATGTATTTTAATCTGTTACACTTACCTAACACAGCTCACTTGAATATTTTTGTCACTTCCCCGCTTCATTACAGGGAACTAGAGCACAGTATTGCTTCTTTTAACATAGTAGGCTTTTGGAGGGATCATGGCAAGCTGCCATGTTTGATGACTCTTTCAAAGTTTTAAGTGCATCTAGTTGTGCTAACATTTAAGATTGATGTTTTGTGCACTTTGATCCAATGTAATTTTTAAATGTCTTTGGCATAAGGGGGCAAGTTCTTATTGGTTATCATTTATTTGTATCTTATTGATTCTTATTAGAGGAGGAGTAAATATTACAGTTGAGCAGTATTTTCTCATTTTGGTATCCTTAACTTTATTTACATTAAACAGTTGTAAATTCTGCTAAAGAGAGGAATATATTAATAAGAAGCCAATTCAGTAAAAGCTTTCAAAATTCTTCAGTAATTTAGCTGTGATGTGTGTTAAAATCTTATCAGGTAGTGACTTCTTGTTTATCTTTTGAAGGGATTGACCTTTCCCCTAAAGAACACCTAATCCTAGAGAGAAGTATTGACAAGGTTAGATCAATTTCATAAGTCAGTTTTTGCTGATGTGTTCAACTGAAATGGTTGAGAATCTATGAAGTAACTTAAAGCATTATTCTGTGTTGTCTTTGTGGGAAGCAAAAGTAGTAAACGATAGTGGTTCTCTTTAAATCAGTGTTTCCGTACCTGGGGGTCATGACCCCCAAGAAGATCACAAAGTGCTTTGTCAGGAGTCACAGGCCACCTTATGTGCTGTAGCCATTGTCAAATATTTTCTTCCTTGACCTTTTGGAGCAGGATATTAAAATGAGTGTGAAGGTATATGTATGAAACACAGGCCCTTTGGGGGAGAAAGAAGCCTCTACTTTTTGAGAAGGGGTGGGTGGGTCTATTTTTTACAAAAAGATAAATACCAGTGTAAAGATAATTGCTGCCACTTCCACAAGAAAGTGATTTTAACTATGATACATCAGTTCTGGAGATCCTAAAGAAGGGGAGGAAAAGGAGGAGGAAGAATAAAACCCCACACATAACAAACCTCCGGGAGGGAGACATAAAAATAAATGGCCTGTCTCTTCTGCAATGGATGCAAGGAGAGCTTCGTGCCAGTTTCTCAAGGGGATTCTCTCTGCATGAAGGTTTTGCCCCCTCCCTGGGTACTACAATGCCCCTGGCCCATCTTTGAAGTCTTTTGACTTCTTTTCTCTGTATCTTTAACCTCCAGCCTATTCCCTCCCCATTTTTGAAGTGGTGGCGATGAAGTGGGCAGCAGGAATGGTAGGAGAGTGAGCACCAGCGTCATAGATGTTGCCACCATGTTGGGGAACATGACAATGGTCTATTAATGCAGTTGTGGCGGGGGGTCTCAGGTTACTTATAAGCAGGGTCACAACTCAAAAAAGGTTGGGAACCACTACTTTAAAAGAATACTGAAGCAGCAAATGTATGGTGTCTATGATGAAAGACCCATACTAAAAATTCCCTCCAGTTTTCAGCCCTGTTGGGAGGGGCTGTGCCCCTCATGCGTATGCAACTCTGCCCCCCCCCATGCAGGGTTCTGTTGCAACCAGAACCAAGGGACAGAAAACTATTGCTGAGGGGGGTGGAGTCACACACACGCAGGCGCACACCTTAAAGGGAACCTTGCCCATACTTTATTATTGCATAGATTACCTGAAAGGAGCACAAATGCTGAAACATTTAACATTTAAATGTTTCAAACTCTTGTTGGTTTCAATTAAATTATTAGTAATAAAGTAATTAAATTGTAAATATTTCCCATATCTTTGTAAAAGAAATTGTAAGTAAAAGTAGCCTGTGCCATATAATGTGTTTAGGGTTTGCAAAACAAATAACGTCTAAAGTTGTTTTCAGAATACTCATTAATCAGATCAGCAATGATTATTCTATTCTAAAATAGTGTATTTTATTAATTTGTTCCCTAGTCTCTTTACATCGTAAGAAAGTTGTTTTTGTAGTGGTGGGTGAGATTCATAGCAAGATAAAGATTCATAATAATAATAATAATAGTGTGTTGTCAAGTCGATTTTGACTTATGGTGACCCTTTCCACAGTTTTTGATGTAGTGAGTACTCAGAAGTGATTTCCCATTCCCTGGGACGGTGCAGCTTGCCCATAACTACACAGGCTGTCTCTTTTCTTAGGGAGCACAGTGGGATATCAAACTCTGGGATACCTAAACCACTGGGTTATTCAGCCAGCTTAAAGATTTGTAACAATGACCTAAATTCAATATTAGTCTTGGCTCCAGCATAACCATTGAAGTAATTTCTTTGTGGCCCTTTAGTTTCAATGAATGTGTGGTAGCTCAGTGGGTTAGGGATCTGACTATGGATCCAGAGGTTGGGAATTGGATTCCCCACTGTGCCTCCTGCGAGTAGAGCCAGCCTGTGTGGCCTTGGACAAGCTGCACAGTCCCAGGGCATCCCTAGAAGAAAGGAATGGGAAACAACTGCTGAGTATTCTTTTCCTGGAAAACCCTGGAAAAGGTTTACTACATATCAGAATTAACTTGATAGCACATGATGATGATGATTACCTTGATCTTAGAACTAATGTTATTAAGTCTATCTGGTTAGGACTGCTAGGAAGTGAGCTATTTCAGATTTTAACTTGAAGCTTTCTGACTGGGATCAGCCAGTAAGAACATCTAAAAAAATGTGTTTGTTTGTTTGTTTTTTTGCATTTTCACTGGCTACTAGTCTGTTTTTTTAGTACAGATCAAAATATTAATGCTTACTTTTAAAGTAATTGATTATGTTGCCAAATGGAAAAAAAACATGCTGATAGTTTTAGCTTGTGAAAAATTAAAGCCCCAGGTGTTTCGCCATTCTTCCAGTTTACTCAAGGCTGCATTGAGCCAAGACTCTGCAACCTGAAGAGATCTGCTCTTGACCTGTAATGCACAGTCATCAACGTAAAGGCTGACAACAACCTAGAAGGGATGACAGAAGGCAAGTCATTGATCACAATGTTAAAGAGACAAGGGCTGACTACACTCCCCTCGGGAATTCCATTGTCTACAAAGCAAATCTCAGAAAGAACTGATCCCACATGAATTTAAATGTCTAACTGTGCAAGAAATTGTGCAACCACCAGAACATTTTGCCCCTCAAACCCATCATGTGTAATTTACAGATCAAACCATTCTTCCAAACCATATAATATGCTTCTTCTACATCCAGGAATACAGCTACTAGAAATTATTTTGAGTGGAAGCTCTTCCAAGTCACTGTTTTTAATCAAATGACATGGTCCATAGTTTGTCTTCCTTTATAAAACCCACTCTGTATTGGTGTCAAAAGAGAGTGTTTCTCCGGATATGCCACCGGCATGTAATTTATCATTCTCTCCATTACTTTGAATATTTCTTTCCTGGCTTCCCAGTAAGGACAATAATTGTACATGTCTAAGCTTGAGGCAGTTTACCTAGCTTTCATACTAAGTTATAATACTTTAAAAGTATAGTCAGATACTTGTGAGGTAAATATAAAAGCATTTGGTAACATATATTTTCCCCACCAGGGGAGGCATCTTTGTTTCTGTTTAATGCCTTTTTGAAATCTCATAAAGAAAAATCCACATTCAAAATATTGTTCTATCTGGAGACTCATAATTAAAGATGGAGTTGTGGGACTCAAGAAAACACTTGAGCTGGTATTGCAGCTGATATTGCAAAGTTTCTGACCAGTTACTCTCACTACTAATATTTTGAAAGATTCCCAACAATAACCTTGATTTTTCTACACTGATAGATTAGGTTTCTGTATCCTTGACTAGAGTAGGAACTTCTATTTTCAATGGCAAGTACCTTTTATCAACCTCAGCTGTCTAAATGACAGCATACCTACCAATTTTTACTCTCATACTGGTAATCTGTTTTGCTTAGATATAGGAATTGTCCCAAGGTATATCTCAGTCTCTTGTGGATAGGAGGTGTTTCAGGAAAGTACTTTGGGGAGTGATAACTTTCCTGTGCTTCTTTCTGATAAAGGAGTGGAATATTATGAGGGCTTGGATATGCCTTCTTGGAATTTCAAAAAGACTAACTATATATTACTCCAACAAAAGCATCTCGATGGTTTTTGTTTCTGTAGTAAAGTAGACAGTGTTGAACAGTTTTCTGCTATTTTCGCTGAGAACCTGTTGGGTGGTGGTTCTCAAGTTATTCCCAAATGAAAACTGATTCAAATAAATTGAACCGTAGTTCCTTGATGTATGAATGAAGATTGCAACACCTCTACCAACCCCACTAGTTTGTTCCTTTCAAAAAGATATATAACCAGACAGCTTGAAATTGAGAGGCTCAGTTAACCATGTTTCTCGAATACAAATCAAATCAGGCAACACCTGCAAAGAAGATAACCGCTTCAGTTCTTGGCCATGTGCCATTAGGCTGTGAGCATTCCTGCTTAAGGTCAGAAGATCTGAGTGATTAGACATGATTTAATAGTTCACAGACCATTCCAAAGTTAGGTCTGCCATTCCCGGAAATTTCTGGGCTGCTTTTAGAATTATCAGTACTTTCTGTTTTTTCTGATTTTGAGCTGTACAGTTCACTCCTACAACTATGAATGCTACAAAATCCTCCTTCCTCAAAGATAATAATGCAGGATCTTCTACCCTCTGCCCACACACATACACTGAAGTAGTTTCTTATTTGCTTATATCACCCAGCTACATATGTCAAACTCTGTGTTAAATATCTAAAGTCTTTGAGCTGTAGAACAACTTCTAAACATAGGGCTCTGCTGCAGTTATAGCATAAAGGGGTAAAAAGGCCTTCTCATTGATTCAAAGGATGTGGACCCCCACAGTATATACTACCATGACTCACAAGTGCCACATGAACAAAAATCTGGCACTTAAACACCATCTTAAGGGGAGAGGGAACATAAGATCTAACTTTAAAAGCCTGATACCCAAGTAATATTCGGTCAGGAAGAGCCTGGCAGGAAGGTAAACTATGGATCATGTCATTTGATTAGAAACAGAGGACCGAGGACAGAAAAGAGGACAGCTGTGGAGAGGCTGACTTCTCCATTACACTTAGATATGTTAAATTCTTAACAAGGATGAGTATCTTTTCCCATAGTTCTCATATCAGCTTAAGCAAGATCCCATAGTACTCCTACAATAATTTCCTTTTTTGTTGTCAACCAGGCAGTTGGAAAACTATTGGCTTTCCTAAACATGTTAATACTTTGTCAGCCTCCACCAAGAAGTCTCCTTCTTGCATGTGGTACACCTATGCTACTTCCACAAATGCTTTCTTCAACCACTCTGCTACCTTAGCAGGATTGACATTCTCCAACTTTAAATCTTGTGTGGCAGATTTAATTACAACAAAATTTCCTTGTTATCTCTTTCCTGGCTTCAGTCTGCATTGCTATCCTTACTAATAGCTGCTCTCCGCTACTTTTTCTTAGCCTGAGATCTTATATGTTCTTCCCTCTCAGATTCATCTTTTATATAGTGTTCTACAGGTATTTTATTTGTTAAAACCTGTAAAAGTTTTAAGTTAAGGGTTTTAATACTTAGAATACTTTAATCTAAGATATAATTTTTATATGAAAGTTTATCTGTTTTCTGACACAATTTGTTAGGTGTCACCATATCTGACTTATGGTGGCCCTAACAGAGTTTTCAAGTTTTGTGAGAAATTTAAGGAGTGGTTTTACTTTTACCAATTCCCAGTGAGTTTTTATGGGCAAACAGGGGTTTGAACCAAGATATCCTGAGTCCTAGTCTGTCACTCTGTCCACAATACTAGAGGTTGATGAAAATGGTGCAGAGGTAAAGTGGAAAGGGTAAGAATGTACTAAGTTTAAGAGAAGATGTAACTATTTCTGTTGTCAGGAAAAGTTAAAATGAGTTTATGGTGATTGTCTTGCTATATTTTGAGAATTATGTATGGTTTTATATTTTTTTTCCCAAAATAGTTTGTAACTGAAAGTGTAATTGTGTACGAATGAACACAGGCCTGCCTAACTTTATTATAGTGTAATTAGGCAGCTGTTTTCTTGAAGCTGAAGCTTTTATATGAACTATTGGCTGATAGCCATATAATTCATTATTAATATAATGGCACTTCTAATAGCTGCAGCACTGGTTTGAAAGTAAATTTTTGCAGTAATTTGAAATCTTTATGGGACTTCTGAGAGGTCTTTGCTGAGCATTGCCTTTCCTGTAAGAGAAAACAACTGTTTGTTCAGCACTCTTGGGATTAAGACCAGACACATTTTGAGTAAATTTCTGCTGTCTCACAAGTTCAAACACTTGAAATGGGAATTAGTAAACTGTTATGGAATATTTCTTATATGATGAATATGTAATAACTTCCCCAGCAGTTGTGAAAATGATTATGTTATCAAAAATAATTTTTAAAAGTTCAGCATATTAGTTTAACCAGGTTAATTATATTGATAATGTTATCACACACATTGTAATTTTGAACTATCTTTGAAGTAACATTTCAAAATACAGTGGTACCTCGACTTACGAACTTAATTGGTTCCGGAACTCCGGTCGTAACTCGAAATGGTCGTAAGTCGAAGCACCATTTCCCATTGAAATGCATTGAAATGCAATGAATCCGTTCCGGCCGAAGAAAAAAATCACACACAAAAAAATTAAAATCACTGCAAGACCCATCAGAAACGTGATTAATCCGTTCCGGCCGAAGGGGGGGGGGGAAGAAAAGCAAGCAAAGCGTGCAAGACCCATCAGAAATGCAAAAAAAAGCAAAGCAGAAAGCAAGCGAAGCATGCAAGACCCATCGGAAATGCAAAAAAAGCAAAACAGAAAGCAAGTGAGGAGTGCAAGACCCATCGGAAATGCAAAAAAAGCAAAGCAGAAAGCAAGCGAAGCGTGCAAGACCCATCGGAAATGCAAAAAAAGCAAAGCAGAAAGCAAGCAAACCCCGCAAGACCCATCAGAAATGGGGGGAAAACCCAAAAAGCAAGGAAACCCCCCAAAACCCATCGGAAATGGGGGGGACCCAAAAAGCAAACAAATTTGAAACCCCCCAAGACCCATTGGAAATGGGGAAAAAATACCAAAAAACAAACAAACCCCCCAAGACCCATCACAGCACAGAAACATAAACCCCCCCCAGCCCACAACCACGCTGCAAAACCCACCCAGAACAGTTTTTAAAAAGCAGAAAGCAGCACCTTACCTTACCAGGCAGTCCGAAGCCTCCTCCGATCGCACTCACTCTAACCGTTGGGGCGAAAGAGCTACAAAGAAGCAGCCTCTTTGCCTACCAATGGTTAGCAATTTGAATTTCCCGCCTTTTTCCCCTGCCTTTTTCTGTTCGTAACTGGAAGCTCCGGCCGCAAGTCGAAGCAAAATTTTGCAGCCAGAGCTGGTCGTAACTTGAAATGGTCGTAAGTCGGGACGTTTGTAAGTCGAGGCACCACTGTATAATAAATGATGCATGG
This sequence comes from Intellagama lesueurii, assembly GCA_037013535.1. NCBI lineage: Eukaryota > Metazoa > Chordata > Lepidosauria > Squamata > Agamidae > Intellagama > Intellagama lesueurii. The sequence continues at coordinate 45,945,859 of JBAJHW010000003.1, read as the reverse complement.
GATGATGGAGTAGCCTCTCATCATGATATTTATCTGATATTTCAAATGTTGCATATTGCTTTCGTATCTGCAGTCTAATTTGCTATAATGGTTATATTAAATCTTTACTGGAAGTCCTGCATCATTGGCTGTGGGTTGGAGGTTTCCTGTATATGTCAATGCTTTTCCATAGAGACACACATCCTCACTAGCTCACAGAAGGAGACGTGTTAGAGGCAGGACTAGGCTGAGAAACCTTTTTCTTGAGAATGTTGTATGTGGAGTGGATTTTTTTAAAAAGCAAGAACAACCAGCTATTTAATCCCACATTTGAATACTTCAGTCTTAAGGACTAGTTCTGCTATTAAAAAAATTGATACCTTCTGCAAATATAGTCTGGATGAAATGACACACACGCAAAGTGCAGTACTGTACTGTACTTCTTCAATACCATTTAAACTCACAAATGCACATTTTATTTTGCATTTTCTTTATAGTGGGAATAAAATGTTCTCTTATGAATTATAGTGGGAATAAAATGTTTTTCTTGCGAATTAATAATAGGTGGTCTATTTTTGTCTGTCACCATAACATTGTTTACTTCAATTGAACACTCAACTGCTTGTAACTTTATCTGTGATGAGCAGGAAAGATTATATTTAGCCATGCAGTCATTTGGCATCAGGATTATATCAGTTGTAATAAAGACATCAGAATTGCTTCTGCTTGCAAAATAGGTTTTCTGAGCACCTGAATACAAAATGCATTTCTCATTTGAAATTAAAATGGATAATGAGGCTTAAATAGGTTTACCTTAAGACAACTTTCTTTTTAGGAAAAATAGTGTTTGTGATACTTGTTCAGAGGTTAAAGTTTCAAAACTGTCATTTGCCAATACCACTTAAGTATTATAATCTGTGTTTTCTTGACAAGATGTAGGTTGACTCATCTGAACAAATAAAGAAACTGCATGGTTCTAATTATGAGCAATCCACCTTGCATCTTTGTTCAAAAAGCAGTAAGGCAAGGCTAAGACGAGGTTGCACAATTTGCCTGAAAACTATTTGTTTGTTTTTTAAAATTATTGTGTGGTAGAATAAACTGGGAATGTAGAATCAGCTTCAGGAAACCGCTAACCATATTTATGTGTTGTCAATGACTATATAATGTTTGCTAAGAATAGAGTCAGTTGGAGAAAAACAACTAATAGATGGCATAAAAATCGCACCTCATACTGAAAACAAAATGAGTGCAGGATGGGTGTTGCCTTGAAGATTCTGTTGTAGTCAACACTGAAGAAACTAAAGAATTTGCATCTCCACTATGTTCTGGAGACATCTTCAATAGGAAAAAGATCAGTGAACTTCCTTTAAAGACCTTGTATGATAAAAATGACCATGACTTGCTTGATGACTGTGATTATTGTGTGGAACAAGTTTAATACAGAGTCTGTACAGTTACATGTGGGGCAATCATGTGGCCTGTCTGTAAAGCAACAGTTAGATTTCTTGTCATCTTAGATTGGATCTCTAGAGGTGAAAGCTTTCCTTTTCCAGACCTAAAAGGAACTGGGCCAATCCATTGATGCAGTGTTTAGTCTGTTATGGAAACAATACACATAAAAAATATCATTGACATGGGTTTATGGAGAAACACATGAAGAAGAGTTCTACCATTTACACTTATCAACTCATCTAATTAGTCATTTCATAAAACTGAATTCTGACAGGAATGATTTGTAATGTTTTCTGTATTGGGAGTACGAATTACGTTACCTGGATTTATTTGCATAGAAAACATATACTTGCAGCATACTGTGTTGAATTATGTTACAAAATTTCTTAAATCCAAGACAGATTGTTGTGTGTGGATTAGATGCTTTAAAACATCTTCTACCTAAATGTATCCATGGTATGTGCATCCCTATTCCTTTGTGGATTTTTTTGGCAGAAGAAAATAATTAGTATTTCTAAATATGTGTATATTTCAGAATTACAGTGGATGATAGTTCTCTTTATCACTCAGTACTGTAACTGAACAGGTCTACAGTAAAATTCATATGTGACAGGAAAAGACAAAACTCTTTCTTTACAAGTGGGTGCTGAGAAGCTAATTTTGAACTTTAGACTTCTCGTTTTATTGTAGTGAATTTTGATTACCCTTAATATTTTCTTTAAAGCAAAGGGAATTCACTCATCTGGAAGTATTCATTCTTGTCCTTACAGATGAAAGAACAGAAGGGATCAGAGGCATATGGGATGCACTATTCCTCAAGGAAAGGGACACCAGGGGAAGCCAGGACATTTTAGGTGCTGAGGCCAGTGGGGCAGTCTTCTCACGTTTGGGGGTGGGTACGTATTGCCTCTGACATTGTACTGCTTTGGTGGTGGTCCACTTTGGTTTTTCTACCTGGGCCCTCATTTGGGTGGCTCACTGCATAGTTTTTAGGACAGAATTGAGAAGGAGCTCATCCACTGTTCAGGAAATCCTGTGAACTTCAGAAAGGCTTATGTTGTGCTTTAGAGATTTCAGCAATAGTAGCAAAGCAATAACTGGTCTAGAAAGGGAAATGCCATGTTTTAAATAAACGAATTTACTGTCTAAGCTCTTGTTTGCTATTTTTTCATTTTTTTTCCAGGAAGAAGAGAATTTATCCAAAGATTAAAACTTGAAGCAACATTGAATGTGCATGATGGCTGTGTAAGTGATTTCTTGTTTAAAAATAAGCAAGTGACATTTTTAAAGCTGCTTTTAAAAATAAGTTAAATGTTTTGAATTGTATTTTTCCATGATAAAATGAGCACTTGCCTTTCATGGTTTTAGAAGAATAGTTCTAGCACAGTTATATTTTATTCCAAAGAGGAATCTTCTCTAAATGAGAGGACTGATAAATAAATAGTTGAAAAGAAAAGTCAGGAAGCTCAGACCTGTCCAGAATGTTTGGATGTTACTCAAAATCATAATAATGACACTTAGGTATTATGTATACCACAAGTCTGCAGTATTAATACAAAATCCAAGGGGTTAGCAGCACTGTTAAGTGTCAAGAAAGCTCTTGGGGTGGGGGGGGGGGGGAGAACTGCTGCAGAAAGTAGAAGCCTTGATTAGACAGAGGGAACCAAATAGAAATCCCAGTTTGGACAAAAGAAATTTATAAAAGTTTCTTTAAGTACACAAGCGTAGAAAACCAGATAGATAGGCAGTTGGATCATTGGATGACAATAAGAGTACTAAAACAGGGTAAAGAAACGGCAAAGCAGTGTAATAAATTCTTTAATTTGTCTTCATCGTAGAAAATGTTGACCAGATACCAAGGCCTGAACTAATATTTTCAAGAGTGAAGTCTTAGGAGCTGAGGCAGAAAATGATGACAAAAGACAGAGGTCTAGGTTTTTCTGAGGCAGTGATTTTAACTGTATTCTTATGTGAATTGTTAGCTGCTCTGTGCAGGATATACACCAAGTAAAATGTTATTGGTAGTGGTGGTGATGATGATGATTTCATTTTTATACCGCCCATCTGGCCGACGACCACTCTGGGCAGTTTACAACATGTATAACCAGTAGGCTTAAAATACAATTTAGTGATTTTAATGGTGGTGGTGATAACGATCATCCTCATCTTGGCAAATTATACAGGTTCAAATGGTATCCATCTCCAGAGTTCTTAAATAAATAAAGTGTGAAATTGCAGATCTGACAAAAACTAGTAACATTCCCCTAAGAACATCTCTTTTGACAAGTAAGCAGTATTACACCAATTTTTAGATAGGGATCCAGGAGAGATCCAGTATATCACAGGCCATATGGCTAAGTATCTCTTCTATATAGGTAAAGGTAAAGGTTCCCCTTGACAAATTGTCCAGTCGTGTCTGACTCTAGGGGGCGGTGCTCATCCGTTTCCAAGCCGTAGAGCCAGCGTTTGTCCGTAGACAGTTTCTGTGGTCACGTGGCCAGCGCGACTAGACACGGAATGCCGTTACCTTCCCACCGAGGTGGTACCTATTTATCTACTCGCATTTTTACATGCTTTCGAACTGCTAGGTTGGCAGGAGCTGGAACAAGCGACGGGAGCTCATTCCATTGTGTGGATTCGAACTGCTGATCTTACGACCTTGCAGCCCGGAGGCTTTGCGGGTTACCGCAGTGCCACCACATCCCATCTCTTCTATATAAATCAGTGCAAAACATTATCAAATGCATATAAAAAGGCATGTACTATTGGAAAAGAGTCATCATGGCTTCTCCCTAATGTTTTTTAGTTCTTTGAAAGTCTTAATGCGCATGTAGATAAGGTAGACATTGTTTCATGGACTTCCAAAAGGCTTTTTACAAGGTCTCTTACCAAAGATGCATGACCAGGCTTAGCAAATTGCAATGAAAGGGATCAGAGGGCTTGAGCAACTCTCCTGTAAGGAAAGGTTATAACATGTAGGCTTGTTTAGTTTAAGAAGAGTGCATATGCTGGAACATGATAACGGTGTATAAAATGATGTATGATGTGGTGAAAATGGATACAGAGGGGTTTTTTCCATCTGTTAGACAACTAGGACCTGGAGTCTTTTACAGAAGATGCATAGTTTAAAAATTTAGGACAGTTTTTTTACAAAGTATTTCTTGTTGAGCCTAATGGTGGTCCTGGGCCAGAATACCAAATAACCATACCACACATGGCATAGTTTGGTTAAAAAAAAAATGACCACACCATTATTAGTTACACATTGCCTCTGGCACTAGCACAGAGGATGGATCCCCATCAGCTACCGCAACTGATGACTGATGCTAACCAGGGAAACATGTTCAGGGCTAACCACATGGGCATAAGCCACTGAGTGGCCCTATCTGTCCCACAGGGAACTGGGTGTATATATGATCCTTCTGCCCTGCCTCATAAGGTGTTCACCTAGGAGGGAATCCCACACTTGTTGGGGCTTCCCACTACTACTGATTTGTGTTCTCATGCTTAAAAAATACTCCCAACAGAAGTTGTGACAAATAGTTAAGTTTACAGAACTCAGGCTCTTTATTGCTTTACACAGCCCTAACTACAACGTTGAAGGGAACCAGTGGGAGAAGCTCTGAAGGTGAAGTGAGCTCCGGATCCACCAAGCAACTTATTTATGCTTCCCAGTAGGACCCGATTGGAAACCCTGTCCCTCTGGTCTGCTTGGGAACCAGTCCCACCCACTTGCTAATCCCATTGGTTGGTTCAAACCTGGGGCAGGAAACTTTGCACTGACACAGCAGGCTCCTGGGAACGAGGCACTGACCCAGAATGCTGCCTGTCACATCCTCCAGCCCTGGAACCACTGCTGCTGATAAAACACGGAGCTTTAGTGAGTCCAGAATTAACACATTTTTCATACAGTGAATAATTACACTGTAGAACTCAGTTGCTGTTGTTGTTTAGTCGTTAAGTCGTGTCCGACTCTTCGTGACCCCATGGACCAGAGCACGCCAGGTCCTCCTGTCTTCCACTGCCTCCCGGAGTTGGGTCAAATTCATGTTGGTAGCTTCCATCACACTGTCCAACCATCTCGTCATCTGTCGTCCCCTTCTCCTCTTGCCTTCACATTTTCCCAACATCAGGGTCTTTTCCAGGGAGTCTTCTCTTCTCATGAGATGGCCAAAGTATTGGAGCCTCAGCTTCAGGATCTGTCCTTCCAGTGAGCACTCAGGGTTGATTTCCTTCAGAATGGATAGGTTTGATCTCCTTGCAGTCCAGGGGACTCTCAAGAGTCTCCTCCAGCACCACAATTCAAAAGCATCAATTCTTTGGTGGTCAGCCTTCTTTATGGTCCAGCTCTCACTTCCATACATGGCTACTGGAAAAACCATAGCTTTGACTATGCGGACCTTTGTCGGCAAGGTGATGTCTCTGCTTTTTAAGATGCTGTCTAGGTTTGTCATCGCTTTCCTCCCAAGAAGCAGGCGTCTTTTAATTTCGTGGCTGCTGTCACCATCTGCAGTGATCATGGAGCCCAGGAAAGTAAAATCTGTCACTGCCTCCATATCTTCCCCTTCTATTTGCCAGGAGGTGATGGGACCAGTGGCCATGATCTTAGTTTTTTTGATGTTGAGCTTCAGACCATTTTTTGCACTCTCCTCTTTCACCCTCATTAAGAGGTTCTTTAATTCCTCCTCACTTTCTGCCATCAGAGTGGTATCATCTGCATATCTGAGGTTGTTGATATTTCTTCCGGCAATCTTGATTCCGGTTTGGGATTCCTCCAGTCCTGCCTTTCGCATGATGTATTCTGCATATAAGTTAAATAAGCAGGTAGACAATATACAGCCTTGTCGTACTCCTTTCCCAATTTTGAACCAATCAGTTGTTCCATATCCAGTTCTAACTGTTGCTTCCTGTCCCACATATAGATTTCTCAGGAGATAGATAAGGTGATCAGGCACTCCCATTTCTTTAAGAACTTGCCATAGTTTGCTGTGGTCGACACAGTCAAAGGCTTTTGCGTAGTCAATGAAGCAGAAGTAGATGTTTTTCTGGAACTCTCTGGCTTTCTCCATAATCCAGCGCATGTTAGCAATTTGGTCTCTAGTTCCTCTGCCCCTTCGAAATTCATCTTGTACTTCTGGGAGTTCTCGGTCCACATACTGCTGAAGTCTGCCTTGGAGGATTTTGAGCATAACCTTGCTAGCGTGTGAAATGAGTGCAATTGTACGGTAGTTGGAGCATTCTTTGGCACTGCCCTTCTTTGGGATTGGGATGTAGACTGATCTTTTCCAATCCTCTGGCCACTGCTGAGTTTTCCAAACTTGCTGGCATATTGAGTCTAGCACCTTAACAGCGTCATCTTTTAAGATTTTAAATAGTTCAACTGGTATGCCATCACCTCCACTGGCCTTGTTGTTAGCTATGCTTTCTAAGGCCCACTTGACTTCACTCTCCAGGATGTCTGGCTCAAGGTCACCAACCACACTATCTGGGTTGTCCGGGACATCCAGATCTTTCTGGTATAATTTCTCTGTATATTCTTGCCACCTCTTCTTGATGTCTTCTGCTTCTGTTAGGTCCGTACCATTTTTGTCCTTTGTCATGTCCATCTTTGCACAAAATGTTCCTTTAATATCTCCAATTTTCTTGAACAGATCTCTGGTTTTTCCCTTTCTATTCTTTTCCTCTATTTCTTTGCACTGTTCATTTAAGAAGGCCCTCTTGTCTCTCCTTGCTATTCTTTGGAAGTGTGCATTCCATTTCCTGTAACTTTCCCTATCTCCCTTGCATTTGGTTTCCCTTCTCTTCTCTGCTATTTGTAAGGCCTCGTTGGACAAGAAAGCCACTTTGCTTTCTTGCATTTCCTTTTCTTTGGGATGGTTTTTGTTGCTGCTTCCTGTACAATGTTACGAGCCTCCATCCATAGTTCTTCAGGCACTCTGTCCACCAAATCTAGTTCCTTAAATCTGTTCTTCACTTCCACTGTGTATTCATAAGGAATTTGGTTTAGATTATACCTGACTAGCCCAGTGGTTTTTCCTACTTTCTTCAGTTTATGATTGAGTATTGCTATAAGAAGCTGATGATCAGAGCCACCATCAGCTCCAGGTCTTGTTTTTGCTGCCTGTATAGAGCTTCTCCATCTTTGGCTGCAGAGAATATAATCAATCTGATTTCGGTATTGCCCATCTGGTGATGTCCATGTGTAGAGTCGCCTCTTGTGTTGTTGGAAAAGAGTGTTTGTGATGACCAGCTTGTTCTCTTGACAAAACTGTATTAGCCTTTGCCCTGCTTCGTTTTGAACTCCAAGGCCAAACTTACCTGTTGTTCCTTTTATCTCTTGACTCCCTACTTTAGCATTCCAGTCCCCTATAATGAGAAGAACATCTTTCTTTGGTGTCAGTTCTAGAAGGTGTTGTAAGTCTTCATAGAATTGGTCAATTACAGCCTCTTCAGCATCGGTGGTTGGTGCATAAACTTGGATTACTGTGATGTTGAAAGGTCTGCCTTGGATTCGTATTGAAATCATTCTATCATTTTTGAGATGGTATCCCAGTACAGCTTTTCCCACTCTTTTGTTGACTATGAGGGCTACTCCATTTCCTCTACGGGATTCTTGCTCACAATAGTAGATACGATAATCGTCTGAATTGAATTCACCCATTCGCGTCCATTTTAGTTCACTGACGCCCAGGATGTCAATGTTTATTCTTGCCATCTCCTGTTTGACCACATCCAACTTACCAAGGTTCATAGATCTTACATTCCAGGTTCCTATGCAGTATTTTTCTTTGCAGCATCAGACTTTCCTTTCACTTCCAGGCGCGTCCGCAGCTGAGCGTCCTTTTGGCTTTGGCCCAACCACTTCATTAGCTCTGGAGCTACTTGTACTTGTCCTCCGTGCTTCCTCAGTAGCATGTTGGACGCCTTCCGACCTGAGGGGCTCATCTTCCAGCGTCATATCTTTTAGCCTTTTGTTTCTGTCCATGGAGTTTTCTTGGCAAAGATACTGGAGTGGCTTGCCAGTTCCTGCTCCAGGTGGATCGCGTTTAGTCAGAACTCTCCACTATGACCCTACTGTCTTGGGTGTCCCTGCACGGCATAGCCCATAGCTTCTCTGAATTACTCAAGCCCCTTCGCCACGAGAAGGCAGCAATCCGTGAAGGGGTAGAACTCAGTACCACAAGATAAAATCAGCAAAATAATGCAATTTAGAGATTGCCTTCCATCTGTAAAGTGTTGTGAAACTCATTTAGAGCATTTATATTTCATTCATTAGTTTAAAAGTCTCCTAGAACAGATTTTAGATCAATTCAGATCAAAACAAGACAGTCCTTGTTCTTAAGCTTGCAATATTAAAAAGTGCCATAAAACAAAAAGGCAACAGAGAGGGGGAAGGGGGAGAATCTGAACATCAAATCCAAAGGATTTTTGTACATTTGTTTTATAATGGTCAAGTGGTTTTTTTATGGCTGAAATCCTATTCTGTTTGACATAGTAATGTCCATGGAAGTTCAGATGGAGTTTTGCTCAGGTAGTCCACTTTGCATACCTGATAGTGCAATTGACTGTGCAACTAGTTGCACAACAGTGCCTGCAGAACTGCATATAGGTTATGACTTCTGCTTTGGCATGAATTTCAGAACCACTTGTGTAACTTTAAATTATGTAGGCAAGGTTACACCAGTGGATTTGAGTGTATGTGTGTCTTGGAAATTTTAATTTTACTATTTTGCAAGGATATCTTATTTGGAGAACATCTTTTCCATATCAGACTAGCTATTTGGTTTGTTTTATAGTCACTTAGCTTTTTCCTTTTCTTTTTGATAATTGATTTTTTAAATTAATTTTGTTTTAAATATGTGCCCACAGGTGAACACAATATGCTGGAATGATACAGGAGAATATATTTTATCTGGATCTGATGATACTAATCTTGTAATTACTAATCCATATAGTAGAAAGGTAAGACAATCTGTTTATTAGCCTTTCCTTTGGATATTCAGAATGTTGCTAATGAATGCACATATCCATGGATCTCATAGTTACACATACCCCAAAAGTGCATCTACTGTGGGTAATGTTATCTTAATACCATGGATTCTTCTCTGCTTTTTTCCATTTAACCCATACATGTTTTAGTGCAGATACTGGGTCACTATAGTGAATCCCAATTCAGCTAGGATGCTTAGTGGATGATCTGAAACAAATTATGACTTCTTAGTCTAATCTACTTCAGAATGGTGAAGTTAAAATGGTATGGCATGCCTTGATCTTTTTGGAATAAGACAGTAGAGAAAAATAAGTTCATTCTTTCCAGTGCTGCTAATAATAATTGTGTGCTATCAAGTCAATTCTGACATATGGTGACCCTTTCAAGGGATTGATAGGTAAAAAGTATTCATAAGTTGTTTATTATTGCCTTCTTCAAGGGATGTCCTGGGACTGTGCACCTTGCCTAAAGCTACATAGGTTGGCTGTACTCCTGGGAGGCACGGTGGAGAATTGAAATTCCAACCTCTAACTCTGTCTAATTCCTAATTCACCGAACTACCTAAACATGTTGACCCAGTAACCTTGTTTCTGTAGGTTTTAACAACTATTCACTCAGGACACCGGGCAAATATTTTTAGTGCAAAATTCTTGCCTTGTACCAGTGATAAACAGATTGTGTCCTGTTCTGGAGATGGAGTCATTTTTTATACTAATGTTGAGCAAGATGCTGAAACCAACAGACAGTGCCAATTCACGTGCCACTATGGAACCACTTACGAGGTACCTTCAATATAACATTTTCTGAGTGTTGGGAAATTTTTTACTCTACTGTATAAATGCACAATTTGAAGTTGGAACTGAACAGATGATCAAATCCTTTTGCTCAATTTGCAATCATTTAAGAAGATCACATAAGTACAGTTTTGTAGTTTCTGTTACGTCTATTTATATCAGGAAAAGGTGACATTTTTCAGCCTGAGAGCTGTGTTCCTTTCTAATTTTCCAGAATCCTATGCCATTCTTCAAAAAATGGTTGGAGCTGAAGTGGCTGAGGCCAGTCCTGTTTCATTCAGACTCTTACATAAGTGAATGTTTATCTCCACCTGCCTGTGTGTACCCAAAATCACCCCAGTCTCCCCCCCATGCCCCAAATCACCCTAGTCTTCCTCTGGGCAATTTATAATTGGGGAAAAATTGGTTATTGTTGGAAGGCTTTTGGGGGCAGCGGCATCCAGATGTTTTTAGTCTGCAGCTTGGTGGACCTCTTCCCATAGGTTCTGCTGGTTAGGGCTGGTCCAACAACAGTTCCTGAAGAGTCCCAAGTTGACAACCTGTTCTTGTGAATCACCTCAAGAACTTATTGTAAAGTGACATATTTTATCTACACGTGTGTATATTATAATGAAGTACTGTGTATGTAAATATGAAATGTGTTTTTCAGCCCTTTCTGAGTTTTCAGTTTGTGTTGCTTTTCAAAGCTCTATCAATCAAGCTGGAGTTATTTTTCCTACACACACAGTTGATTCGGAGTTCCTGTAAAACAGTACTTATTAGTTGTGGCAAGAACTGAAGAGGATATACTGACTTCTCAAAGACTTGCCTAATGAATTTTAAAAAACACACCTCCAAAAAACCTGATACTTGTGCTCAGACCACCTGATTTTTATACCTCCCTGTTTCAAAAGAGGTTTCCTTTTGCTCCCTGTACTGCCATCAGTCAGATAACTGTCCTTGGTGCCACTTGTTTTTATTTTATGAATTCTTAATTTTTATTTAATTGTTTTTTAGTATTTTATGTTTTATCGATTGTTGTAAACCGCCAAGAGTAGTGCTGTGCACTAATGGGGTGGTATATCAATCAGTCAATCAATCAATTAATCAATCAGTCAATGGGGTAGACATTGCTATTTAAGATAAACCTCAAGCCTTCTCAGTACACAAAAGGCAGTACTGTATCCTATTGCTAGTGCCTACTAGAGGAGACACATTGACTTAGGTAAGTGTTGAATTATCATCAAGCAATTCAGTGGGTCTATTCTTAGTTGGGACTAGCAACAGAATACGGGACAAAATTTATCAGATAGGTCTTTTGATCATAGTTTATATTTCAAAGCTAACCATAGCTGTTCTGCGACTTATGATACCAATTGTTTGCACTACAGATCATGACAGTTCCGAATGATCCCTATACTTTTCTGTCTTGTGGAGAGGATGGCACTGTAAGATGGTTTGATACTAGAATCAAGACAAGTTGCACAAAAGAAGACTGTAAAGATGTAAGAGATACTTTTATAGGAGAGTTTATATAAAGATTATATTCAGAGTATATTTTGCTTGAGTGCTTCTACTAAGGATTCTAATAAAGGAACCAAGATATGAGAAGACAAAACTATATGAATGAGAAAGACAGTCTGGCTTTTAAAAATATGTATTGTTGATCTGGCATATCATCATTTATAACACTTCTGAGCTGTCTTGCCCCCCAAAGCTTCATAAACTTGGATTTAATTGCACATTTCATTTATATTACAACAGCCTATTGTGAAGCAATATTTCAATGGTATTGGAAGAACATTAGGATTACTTAAGAATTAGAATTTCTGTTAAATGTAGTATATAATACTTGTTTTTAAAATGTATACTGTTATCCTGAGGAATTGCTTCTAAGTATGCTTTTTACTTATTTTCCTTACTCATAAACTCCATAACTGGTGTTGCTTTGTTACTGTTGTATCTATTTTTGGTTGTTAATCCTACTGCATTGCTCTTTACATCCAATTAACTGTTATCTCAATCTCTTAGTTCAATCCTTTTAAACTAGCTTAGGCAATGTTTAACTCTTGGCCCCTGTGATCTACTTCTTGGCCTCTTTCTGCAAGAAAATAATAAACTTGTAGATTAAATACTATGGAACATGCTATTCAGATTGCTCTTTACCTATCATGCTTTTATTCTCTCAGTCCTTTTACAGTGGCTATTTCTGTCTGCCTTGCTATGCTTAAAATCTAGTTTAACAGAGGGGCAGTTTAGTTCTCTATAAAATATGGTGATTTAGATTTTACCTGATGTCATAGGATTTAATTTTAGGTGTTCATATACTTTATAAACAATGTTCCTCTTGTTCTAGGATATTTTAATAAATTGTCGGAGGGCTGCCACCTCCGTAGCTATCTGCCCTCCAATTCCATATTATCTTGCAGTTGGATGCTCTGATAGTTCAGTAAGAATATATGATCGCCGAATGCTTGGCACAAGAGCAACAGGTAGGAGAATATATATGTGACTTTGCAAAAACAACCTATTCTGAATACCATTGTTAATAAGAACTTCTACTGAGACCAATTATTGAAAAAACATATTGACTGAAATCCTGTTGCTTATCATAATAAGTCACACTCAAGTAAGCCCATTGAATCAGGAGATTTGGTGAGTTCCTCGATAAACTCCATTGATTCGAGTGGACTTACTGTAGTTGTGACTTACTTTGTTGTCATGTGGTAAGTTGCAACTAGAGTAGGTCCATTTGAATCAGTGGAACCTAAAGTGCAGATGATGAGTGTTTATGTAGAGAAAGTTATGTTAAAAAAAGTACTGTGGATTTGTTTTGCAGCCGGGGTGGGCACCTTTGGTGGCCTTGGACCTACTTTTCTGTCCCACTAACCCTCTAGGGGCTGTACAGACCACAAAACAAATAAACAAACAAAAACATAAAGCATAAAAAGGGAAATTTGAAGTGGCAATAAATCCACTTCTAGTTTTGAAAAACTGGTATTTTGTGGATGCAAAAATGCATTGAAGCTTGTAATCTATTTAAAAGGTGAACTGTGCTTCCTGAAGGCTTTTAGCAACCATGGTTCACATTTTTTTGCAAGAAAAAGAGGGGGCTGGGGGAGGGCTAGCGCCCATAGAAAGAGCCTTGGGAGGGCTGCACTTTACCTAGACCTCTTCTGTGGTGTCATTATGATATTGGTAGGCTGAATCTGAAGAGCTGCTGTGTAGTTAGTGTAGCTCTTTGTATTGTTTGTATAAGACGTGTTATGGAGAGAGGGTGGCAGTGTCATCCTATTTCCAAATAAATATTTTGGGCACGAAATGGATGCATATGAGTTCCTCACCTCACTCATTAATTTGAAGGAGTGAGTCCTACTGTTCCCTCCTCCCAAACCGGTGCAAGTAGGAAGAGCACTGTACTTTCCATTTTAGAAAGAAAGTGAATAAAGGATTGTGATAAAGCTATATGAAAAGATGCAGTTTAGAGGAAGTGAGTAGAAAGATATTTTTCTCCTTAGAAACTTCAGAAGCCAAAGTCATCTAATGAATGTGAATGATGGGAGATTCAGAACAGAGGAAATAGAAGTACTTCGTACAGTGTATGGCTTACCTATGGAATTTTTGCCACCAAAATACAATGTTTCATAATTATAGATAACTTTAAATAGAGATTACAAATTCATGAAGGATACAACTATGAAGGGCTGGTAGTCATGATGGACCATATGCTGACTTCAGAGGGATTCTGTCTCCCAGTGTCAGTTTCTACTGCATAAATGTCCTACTTTGGGGGCTTCCTGTAGGCACCTGGCTGCTCTGGTAAACTAATTAAGACTTCAAACTGATCAGACAGGTCTATTTTGGCAGCCTTCTGACATTTTTCCAAAAGCCTCAGTCTTGTGTAGAAGTAATATAGATGTGATTATATGTAATGGAAAATGAGTTCAGTTTTTTTCTCTCATGAAGGTAATTATGCAGGCCGAGGAACTATAGGTTTGGTGGCACGTTTTGTTCCTCCCCATCTTAATAACAAATCCTGTAGGGTAACATCTCTGTGCTACAGTGAAGATGGGCAAGAAATTCTTGTGAGCTACTCTTCAGACTACATATACTTGTTTGATCCTAAGGATGACACAGCTAGAGAACTTAAAGTTCCTTCTGCAGACGAAAGAAGAGAAGAAGTGAGTGCTCCATGATGACTTGCATTAATGTGTTTGATGGCAATAAAGACTATACATAAAATACTCATTTTTAAAATGACAGAAGCTGTATCTTGATGTCTTTTAAAATGCTCTTTTATTTAAGATTGAAACAATATAAAATATATGATTTTATATGGTACATTATGAGGCAGATAATATTTCTGGTAGATTCTGGTTGAAATCATAGTAACCTAAGCAGGTAAGCAAAATAATAATGAAATTGACTAAATTCAGTGATTGAGGAAAATCAGTTCATTATTAGTCACACACTTTGGACATTATTAGTTTTGTTATTTAAAATATAAGGTTCTTCTCAGGTTTCTTTCTTGCGCTAATGAACATTATTAATTCAATCCAGTTTTAGTGCTTTCAACTTGGCTGGTGGAAACTAACTTCCCAATTCCTTCTTCCCTATAGAAGTGCCACTGGTAGAGGATCACCCAAATTCTGGCATTAGCTGTTGTGCATTCCCTCTCTTCACACAAGGCAGATCTTAGATCCAATGGCATATGTACTTATATATTCCAGTTATTATTTTGGTTACAGTGGACATATGTTCATGGAAATGACAGTAGTTTGTACACACACTGCTTGTTACACACAGTTTGTCCGCATTATCCCTAATAGTGAGATATCACTACCTTGCATTCTGTGTTTCAAAATATAGTAAAACAAATGGTTTTTCTTAGAATACTACTTGAATTAGACATTATTTAGTATTAAATCATGAGAAAATTGCAAGTAAATTCAGGAATTTTTGGATTTCCCATGATGTATAGGCATTATAAATGGTTTCATTTATAAATTGGATTTCCAGAGCTGCCATTCCATGCTATGGCTACAGAAAGTTTCTGGACCAGTTTACTACTATGAAATTTTACTCTAGATATAGAAGTAGTCACATGTAGATAACAGAATGTTTTCTTGAAGACAGAAATAGCAACATGAAAAGTTCATCTGGCACTATTTGTAAGAATTATGCAATACTCCGCAAATGTTTTCTATCCTGCCTAAGACAAAAAGGAAGGATGTGAAATTAACAAAACAGCCTATGAATTGATTTCTTTTTTCTTGTGGAAATAATTCTATTTTATATTGTTGACACATAAAATGTATATTTCCTCTCACCTCTTGCTACTGCTACTAGTATTCAGAGATACTAAAATCTCTGAATTTTAAAGAATCAGTGGTTGGAGTTCAAAGAATCATACATTCAGTATATTTGAAAAATACCTTCCTGTATTTTGAAAATTCTGTTTTAAGATTAGGGTTGCCATAAAATTCATTTTTAGAACCATACATCTCTGACATATATTAACATTTTTTTAGTTTATTCAGTATTGTCTTGTTTAGCTGTTGTCTGTGTAGCTTACATATATAACAAGACTACCTAGTGTTGTTGGTTTTTTAAAAAATCTATCTTTATTTGTAGTGTTTCTGAAATACCAAAAATGGCAAACACCTTGTACCAAGTTTTAGTAAAAGCAAAAGTAAAGTGTGCTGTTTATATACCACCCCAAAGCCCTTAAAGCACTCTCTGGGGAGTTTACAATATAATTATGCAGGCTACACATTGCCCACCCCCTGCAAGCTGGGTACTCAGTTTACCAACCTTGTAATGATGGAAGGCTGAGTCAACCTCAAGCTGGCTACCTGAGCCCATCAGGATCGAAGTCAAATTGTGAGCAGAGTTTTGACTGCAGTACTGCAGTTTTACCACTGCACCACAAGGCTTTTTTTAAAGAATTAAGACTGAAGTATTGTGCCCATCTATTTGGCTAACCCTATGTTTTGAACAGGCATGTATTAGGTTACACTGACATTTTCCACAAACAGCATTGCCTCATGTGATGTAGGACGCTTACAGATTTTTTCAGTGGTGACATCTGAATAGTGGCCCACAGCAGAAGATGAAATTAATTAGAAACAACTAGTGTACCTTTCTCTGATGGCTATAAAATTAGCTCATTAACTAGTATACTATGTAGTTAATTTAAAATATTTTTATTCCATATTTTTGGCCCAAAGACAATAAAGACAGCTTGCAACATAAATATCTACAGTTACACTCATTATTGACAGTATAAAATGAGAGCAGAGGCAAATGTCACAGAAAAAAGCAGATGTATAAAACAATGACTGGTAAGGGAGGGGAAACAAACTGAGCACACAACAAAATAAAAAAGGATTAACCAGCTTTCAAAGTGTCAATAATGAGTTATTAGGCAGTACAGACTGATTTCATAACAGAAGAAATGTATTTATGTTTGCCTTTTGAGACTTAAAAATGACTTTGTAGATTGTCTTCCTTCCACAGTGCTAAAAATTTTTGATGATTAAAAAATTCCTGGTTGATATGGAGAAGTCTGTAAGTTTTTTAGTGCAAGCTCAATGCTTTCTAGGGTTGAAAATGGAATAAAAAAAATTTTGCAGAAGGGAAGCTGGTCAGTCCTAATTTCAGTGCTGATGTTTTACTTATCTGAGCTTGAAGAAGGAGGACAATTTCTTCCAGAAAATTTGGGTGAGATGGAGGGCTCTGCAGTTCTATAGTCTGTTGCCAGTATCATCACCTTGATCTGTAGGACTCATGCACCCTAACATGCAGACCTCCACAACATATGGCAACTTCCCTTTGAAACTGAAGTACGTTTGAGAGTCAGTTTGTGTTATGACATAGATAAGAAGGTCAGTCCTTAGAAGAAAATGTTAACGAATCCCACTGGCTATGCCTGAACCAAAGAATTTGTCTAAGTTAACAAATAGATTATAAACCGGTTGTGATTACACTGGCTCACTTTGGTTGGCTTCCCAAGAAGTATTAGCAAGATATGGATTGCCAGTTCAGCTACTTCAGTTAGACTTTTACAGTAAAAAAAAAAAGTTATAAAAGTATAAGAATTTCAGCATTGGTTTGTGTTGGGGAGAGGAAGAGCACTTGAAGACTAACTCCCAGAAGCCTCAACTGGCCAAGCCAATGGTAAGAGATTGCTAGAATAATAGTCGAAAACAACTTTTTCTGTCTTGGCTTTTGTAACACTTACACATTTCCAACCTTTGTTAGAGATTAAACAATGGCTGCATTTTAAGATTCCCTACTTATTCTTTTCCTAGTTACGGCAGCCTCCTGTCAAACGTTTGCGACTTAGAGGAGATTGGTCAGATACTGGACCAAGAGCAAGACCTGAAAGTGAGAGAGAGAGAGATGGTAATATGTTTGTTCTTTTGTACCTTGATTTTCACTCAAAATACTAGTAGTACTACTTTGTTCAGTTGTATTAGCATTACACGTTAAACGTTGCTATAAGGTTAGACACTAGTCAAAATCCTATTGCTTATTGTAGTAAATCACACTAAAGTAGGCCCATTGAATCAATGGGGATTTAGTGAGTCAACTCCTCTGTAAATTCTGTTGATTCAAATGGGTCTCCTTTAACTGCAACTTATGCTAAAATAAGTTATAGTTAGAGCAGTTCCATTTGAATCAGTAGAATTTACAGAAGGGTTGTCTCACCAAATCCCCATTGATTAAATGGGCCTACTTTAGTGTAATTTACTACGATAAGCAATAGGATTTTGACCACTGACTGCGTCTGGACAATTGACCACAGCTTTGTAAACTATAGTTTATGAGTCTGTGGACAAGCACATCTCCTTCCCCTTCCTTCATCCTGTCACGTGCCAGTTTCATTGTGAAGATTTGCATTAGATTAGAGTTCTCCTTTACAATCAAGCCATGCAAACCAGGTTGCTTTGGGTTAATGTTGGTTAACAAACTGGGACTAAAAGCCAAGATTGGTCCTTAGACTGACATGGTGGGTCCAAGCTCTGAAATAAGTTACTAAAAACCATCCCATGATCGCAGTTAAGTCCCAGTGAGTCCCAACATGACTTACTTCTCCATAGGATTGGTATAGGATTGAAGCCAGCTCAGAACTGTGGGTGCTATCTGTCTACCAAGTGAATGTCCTCCATCCCTGTAACAGATTCTTCCTCTCACTCTGTGCCTCCATAGAGTTGCTCTGGAGAACTCAGAGACTCGATGGAGCAGATTTGTGGGATATGAAGGACTTCATGAGAGGGAAAAAAGGGAGCATTAAGTTGTATGAACGGACATCAACATGCCACATCGGATAGCAGACAAACCCATTGGTTTTACTAAATTTGCTGTCAAGATGTTTCACTTTTGGAAATCTATTTATACTGAGTTAGTTTTTAGTGACTTTGTTTTTAATTTTTCTTTATTGCAATGTTTTATTGCTACTGGTAAACTCTTTCTTTTAATTATTACCCATTTTGAGCACACCTGTTGGAAAACAGTATGTGGATTGCCAAATACAGTAATGTGAAAAAGAATCTCTTTGAATTCTATAGTTTTACATATCAGGACATAATAAAAATCATCTGGTCCTTTGCAGGTCTGAAAATTAGGTAAATACAACCTCAGACGAACACATGACATATTATACCGTGTCATTATTTATTTAATAAAAATAGAGCCAAAATGGAGAAGCCATGTGTGAAAAACCATGTAGACCTTATGATTCAATAGCTTGTAGAGCTACCTTTAGTAGTTATAACTTGAAGTAATAGTTTTCTGTATGACATCATTGTGGAGGAATTATGGCCCACTCTTCTTTACAACATTGATTCAATTCATTGAGGTTTGTGGACATTTGTTTATGCACTGCTTTCTTAAGTTGCTGCCGCAGCATTTCAGTCAGGTTGAGGTCTGGACTTTGACTGGGCCATTGCAACTCTTGATTCTTTTCTTTTCAAGACAGTTTTGTAGATTTGCTGGTGTGCTTTGGATCATTGTTCTGTTACATGACCCAATTTTGGCCAAGCTTTAGCTGTCAGACAGATGGCCTCACATTTGACTGTAGAATACTTTGGTATGCAGAGGAGTTCATGGTTGACTCAATGACTGCAAGGTGCCCAGGTCCTGGGGCTGCAAAACAAGCCCAAATCATCACCCCTCCACCACTGTGCTTGACAGTTGGTATGAGGTATTTGTGCTGATATGCGGTGTTTAGTTTTCACCAAATGTGGCACTGTGCATTATGGCCAAACATCTCCACTTTGGTCACATCTGTCCAAAGGACATTGTTCCAGAAGTCTTGTGGTTTGTCCAGATGCAACTTTGCAAACCTAAGCCATGCTGCCGTGCTCTTTTTAGAGAGAGGAGGCTTTCTCCTGGCAACCCTTCGAAACAAATCATACTTGTTCAGTCTTTTTAAAATTGTACTATCATGAATTTTAACATTTCACATACTGACACCTGTAGAGTCTGAGATGTAACTTGAGTTTTTTGCAATTTCTCTCAGCATTGCACAATCTAACCTTGGGGTGAATTTGCTTGGGCATTCACTCCTGGGAAGATTGGCAGCTGCCTTGAATGTTTTTCACTTGTGAATAATCTTCCTCACTGTAGAATGATGGACTTTAAATTGTTTGGAAATGCCATTATAACCCTTCCCAGATTGATGGGCAGCAAGAATTACTTCTCTATGATCATTGCTGATGTGTTTCCTCCTTGACATTGTGTTAACACACACCTGAATGCTCTAGACCAGTGCACTGCTAAAATTTCAGCTTTTATAGAGGTGGTCACACCTGTCAATTATCAATTTAGTCAAGGGCATTTGGTTAGCAGCACCTGGCTGCTACCTAGCCTCTTAATTCCTATGGAAGCAGTAAGGGTGTACAGT
Source organism: Intellagama lesueurii (assembly GCA_037013535.1). Classification (NCBI taxonomy): domain Eukaryota; kingdom Metazoa; phylum Chordata; class Lepidosauria; order Squamata; family Agamidae; genus Intellagama; species Intellagama lesueurii. The sequence goes on along the minus strand of JBAJHW010000003.1, from coordinate 45,925,752 downwards.
ACTTAGTTTTTCACACATGCCCCCTCCATTTTGGCTTTATTTTTATTAAATAAATCAGGACACGGTGTAATATGTCATGTGTTGTTGCTCATCTGAGGTTGTCTTTACCTAATTTTCTGACCTGAAAAGGACCAGATGATTTTTATTATGTCCTAATATGTAAAACCATAGAATTCAAAGACGGTGTACTTTCTTTTTCATATGACATCTATAGATATAGATATAGATGTCCAGTATTTATGCGTTGTGGTCCACAAGGGTCTCATATAGCCTATGGGTAATTACAGAACTAAGAAATCCTTTTTTTCTGAATTCTGTTTTATGATATTCTTTCTTATGATTATGCTGAACTGGGCAGTAACATCATAATATGTGTATCTTTGATTGGATGGCCCATTGGATTAAAAGAGATGTAAATTGAAACTGGTATAGCTCAGTAGGTTGGAGCACCTAACTATAGAGCCAAGCCAGGAGGTTAAAATCCCCATAGTGCCTCCTGGGAGAAAGGCTAGCCAAGACCACTGGGACTATGTATAGCTGGCGGGATTACATGTCAGCAGCCTGTGCAGCCTTGGAACAAGCTGTATGGTCCTGGAGGCTGCAGAGTTGGTTGTTGTTGTTGTTGTTGTTGTTATTACTATTATTAAATTTCAAGGCTGTGTGACATGATTGGTGCTTTGGATCTAGTAATTTCAGAATGTGGATAAGTGAAACTGTGGAAACTGATTCAGCAGATACAGGGGTCCTACTGTACTGTCTTTTCAGAACACATACCTATTCTTGTGGGTCCTTAGTGATGTTAAGAAACCTCTTCTCTTACAAGTAGATGCACATAGGCTTCATCTTTCAGACACCTTTTATTTCCTAATATTGAACTCACCAAAAGCAAAACCTCTTTAATAAAGAATTCATAGTGCAACCAATTAAAATTTGTCCTTACTGATCAACACAAGGTTTAATCTAAGCATATTGTGCAATACTTTTAGTGCTGCTGTGTTAAGTTGAGCTTTCCTAAGTAAATGTGTTTGAAACGGTGGCCTTAGCTATGTTTCAGTCCTGCTGAAATATATGACTTAGCTATGGTTGCCTTTAGTCCTACTCAGATAAATGGTATGTAAGTATGACTAATGTCCAGTCCGTAGGAAGCTGCATCACTTCTGCTCCTACTGTTTGTTCATCTGGCTGATATTGTCTTCCCCGACTGACAGTGGCTGAAACATTGTTCTGTGCGTTATGCAGTAGAAGGCTGATGATAGCAGCAGCTACAGCGATTTTTCAGAAATAATTTTTTTTTACCATTTCCCATCTCCAAAGGTCCTGAGGCTCCCGTGGAACCCCTTTTGACATTGGGAAGTTGTTGGGAGCCTGTGGGAAGGGAATGAAATCTAATTATAAAAAACTGCTGCCTCCAGTAGAGTCATCCTGATAGCAGTGATTTTCTGTAATTAAATATTCCTCGCCATTCTGTGGCCCACAGCAGCTTCTTGATGACAAAAGGGATTCCACGGAAGCCTCAGGACATTTTGGGAGGGGTCAGAAATGTTTTATTTCTGAAAAATTGGTGTGGCTGATTATGATGTCAGATTTACATAGTGTAACTTAAAGAGCTGGATTTCAGCCAGGGACTCTTTAGAGACTCAGCCAGAGATCTCTCACATTACCTGCTACCTGATCGTTCTTTAAGATTGATTTTGGGATATTCTGCAAACTGTGTGTTTTACCTCTAAGATGTGATCCCTGTCCTCAACGGGTGCGTGTCCTGATCACTCAGATAACTGACAGCTTCATTAACTGAAAATTACAGTTTTACTGAATGTGGACAAAAAGACTTCAGACTGCTTAGTTTTAAACAAGACAGCAGTTCGACTATGCTATTTTTTAAATAAGTGAGTAATACAGTAGAACTTCCCTATCCACAGGGTTAGTATCCACAGTTTACTGCAGCCCTATATACAACATACAAGGGGGCAGGCCTTGTGGCCTTTATTTGCAGTTTCAGGCATTCATGGTAGATTGTGGAATGGATCTCCTGTAGACACAGGGGTCCTACTGTATTTTTTAAATGGTATTAATGATCTCTTGCAGATACAGGGGTCCTATTGTATTTTTTAAATGGTATTAATGTGTCCAGAAATTTTTCCCCCCAAAATCCTAAATCACTCTCAAACTATGTACAAATATTTTTGTCAAAATATTACATTTCCAAAGAAAGTAATCGCAAATACATGTGCTCAGTTCTCCTATCAACTTTTTTTGCATTAAAGCTGCAGAAGCAAAATTTCAGAGGTTATATATTCAGCCATATGCACATTAGCTAGGTCAACAGAAGGAAACTGAATAATCTAGCTTTTAGAAGAATGTTATGCAGAAAAAAGCCCTTCTCAGTACATGCAAACATAAACAGCTGCCTTATACTGAGTCAATAAATGGAGCTATCAATATCATGATTTTGCACTGAGTGGCAGGAGTTCTCTAGGGTTTTCAACCTTGCTACCTGGTATCCTTTTAACCATCCAGGTGCCCAAAATATATAGAAAGAGTGCTTTGCTTCTGGCTCATGGCCCTCATTCAAAATTGAAATGCAGTTTCAAGCCAGTTTCCTTCGACACTTCTTTAAATAATTGAAATAACTGTGGGAATCTTACTTTGTTCTGCATGCAGCTAAAATAAAACAATACTCTTTGTACCTCGTAAGGAACAGATAGAAACATCTGTGCTGTTCTCTGCTATGTATTTGTAAATGCCCTTGCGGCATTTTTCTTCATTAGAAGATAGACTATTGGACAAAATAAGCCATGTTTACTTTAAGCAAATTTCAGTTTTCATGTTTTGTCAATAGCCGACCCAGTTCTGATCAGTTCTTACTGGCTTTAAATCAGAAGTGAACAAAATGCAGAAGATGGGCTGTATGCATCCCTCCCCTTAATGTTTGTGTATATGCCTGCATGTGTGGAAATGGACAGTTGTGCTCCCAGATGCTGGAGGGGGGCATAGTTGGCCCTTTAAGTCCTATTTCAAATACTTTCAAATAGTATTTTAAAATACTTATTTATAAATACAGTGTGCGAACAGGCGATTCATGCTTACATTTGGGTTGATTTTGGAATGTTTATTCTTATCCATCTTGCATGTGATAAAACTGTTAGTAGACTGTACCTCTTTAAGTTGCATCTAGTTTGATTTTGTATGGTGGAGGTTCTTCTGTTTAAAGCTTCCTTTCATTGTAAGTGCTATATCATTTTTAAAAAAGTATGTAAGTCTACCCTACTCCCTGTCATTTTAGTTCCTTGTGAGTAGGTTTTCTTTTCTGTTGGGGGAGAGCAATCATTCCAAATACTCAGCTTGAAGTAGTATAATCCGGAAACAGTATTATCCTGTGATGAGCTGCATGTCCAGAAAATCTTTCAAGCTATACCTTATTCAGCAAAACATTATTTTAGGACTACAGAAATTCAACATGCTTTGGATGATATGTTTATCTCTGTTAGACTCTGTGGCATCTCTATAATAGATTCAACGCTATAAAGTAATTTATTTGTTTTTGGATAGAAATTGCAAGATGAATTTAGTTCAGGATAGTGCATGTATATTCACAACTTACAATGCATCAGTTTTCAGCTTTTTGGGTTCAAATAAATATTGTTATGACAAGAATACATTCTTATCAATACATGTGAAGACTTGGATCTCTGTATTCTTGAGTACTCAAATATGGCTGTTAAAAATTGTCCATACCATTGTTTTATGTTTTCTAACAACATATGACTTGAAGAGAGGGGTGGTATGAATAGTAGCAATGTGATACAATTGTACTGCAATTGCTTTGGAAAGTATTGCATGAATTAGAGCTTTACAAAAGATGGCTGTTATAGATAAAACCAAGTGCCATTGATTCTCTCTTTCATATGTTCGGATAGCATTTCAGTTTAGTGTCATCTTTACAAATAATTTCCATTCTTTGGAGACATAAATGTACAAGATTTCAAGTAGCAAAAATGTACTGTGCTACTTTGCAGTAAAAGCATTAAGATCTCTGTTTATATATAGGTGAACAGAGCCCTAATGTTTCATTAATGCAAAGGATGTCTGACATGTTATCACGATGGTTTGAAGAAGCAAGTGAAGTCGCACAGAGCAACAGAGGAAGAGGACGATCTCGTTCTAGAGGTGAATGGTTTTAAAAGCCTTCAACATGAAATGACATGGGGATTTTTATAAAATAAAAGATAACGCCTTTTTTTAAGGCTGCAAACTCAGCAGTGTCGTATTCTCTTAGTGTTCTGTGGATATATTTGCAAAATAATTAGCATGGTGTGGCACTGATAATCTGTTTTTAACAAAATGAAGGTCCTGTTTTTCTCCAAAGGTGGGACCAGTAGATCTGATGTCTCTGCTTCTGGCACTGGCTTGACAAGTACTGAAACAGAGGCCCAGATGGAAGTAGATGGCCCTGAACAGCTGCAGTCATCATCATCTACAGTGTCAGCCCAAGCTCCCTCAACATCATCTTCTACAGAAAGTCCCCCTTCTACTTCTTTACTGTCATCTCCTGATAATGAACAAAGACCGTCCTTGGAGACACCTGCACCTCCTACACTCCATCAATCTGGTATGCTGTTATGTTTCCTCCTTAGAACACCTTAGGCATACCGTGCTTATAGATCCATTGAATGTTTGATATTACTAGAATGTGGATTTATTACACCAGCATTTTACAAAGTTGTGTATATAGCTAACAGGAAAGGGAAGCTCAAATGGAATGACTAATTGTTAAAGACTATCATCTCTAAAATCAGATTTTTGCATTTACTCTCTTACTGGAGTTTGGCTGTAATTTGCTACAACACAGTCATCTGTTGAGATCTGCTGTCCAGAAGGCATGTACTAAAATGTTGAGGATTCTTCCCCAGATTTACAACACGTCTTGGGTGTTCCTGGTTTTCACTGTATGCCCAAACATTTGGTTGAGAGTTTTCCCATCTTTTGTGGCTTATCTTGCAACTATCCTGACTGTAATTATTTTGGTTATGTTTACTTTGTACAAGGAGCATATCAAATCTGAAGTAATTCCATTATTTGGGGTGTATTCTCAGGTAGAAGCTGGAGTCATATACACTGTCTATATAAGCCTGCAGCCTAAATATTAAACTCCGTGTAGTTGAAGGAGTGGGTTGTAATTCAAGGAAACTCAAACTGAAATAAATTGATTAGTCTTAAAAATGCCACAATATTTTTGTTTTTTATTTGTTTTATTCCCTTTATATAGTCTAACATGGCTACTTCCTTGAAAAAAAAGTAGTGTTGATACCATTACTCTTTGGTTTTCTGTCTAAAGAGCGGGAATAACATTACCTGTTGAATGTTAATGAAACAACTGAAAACATTGTTAGCCTCTTGGTAGAAAAAGTAATAGTTACTCCTTCTCACTTGCTAGCACTTGTGCTGAGTATACAAGGTGACCAGGCAGGGCATGTTTTGTTCTGTTTCTTACTGTAGAGCAAGGGTTCCACATTGCTCAAAGCCAAGTAAGATCTATTATATCTTAGTGTCAGGTAGGTGCTTCTGTGCAAAGCTGTATCTGAAACTACATTTTGATTATGACATTGAAGAGTAAAAACTTTTATATATAATGACTTTATGCTGACTCTTTTCCATAGTATTACCAGTTATTAGAAACAAAGGCAAATGTTATTGTAGAGTGTGCTACAAAACCTTTCAATTAAGTAATAGTGAAATTATAGTTGTGGAGTCTCATGCGAACAGACCACTACGTCAGAAGAACCTGAAAGTTAAATCAAGTCAGCAGTCCATTACAATATGTTTCAGTTCAAACTTAAGTACAAGTTCAGATTCTAACTTGAAGAGCTTGAAGAGACAGGCCCAGCAAAAACTGGAAAATATGTTCAAAGTGTTGAAAATGGCAAACACCTAACTTCCACTCAAATGAGTATGGTTGCCTGTGTTTTTTCAAGAACTGTATTAGGAACAGAAAAGTGTCTGTAGGTTTTGCAGCTGACAATGAAGACTATATCATTTAATTCTTGTAACAAGACCAGAGAGTTACTCAGGTGAATAGACCAGTGGTTTCATTTTGGAAAAACAGAAGCAATGTACAGTATGTTGACGCTTCCATCTTCTACTGAGATTGTTTGTTAACTGTTTTGATGTAGCATTGAACAATGTAGTTCAAAAGGGATAGATGAATTTAGTGGCTCGTTTTGGAGATCAGTATTATCATAAAGTTTCCACATGGTATATAGCCTGTATTTTTCTTCAGACCGTTGCTGTTGAAGATTCTCTTCTGAAGTTTCAAAAAGACATATTTTCATGATCATTTCCAAAAGTATTACAAATATCTATGGATGGGACAAACATAAATCACCTTTTTAATGAAAAAACCTAAAAGAAGAAATGACACCCAAACTAAAGAACAAGAAAAAGAACTGATTGACTTTGAGACTTGTAGATTTCATGTGGTACACAGTTGTTTTAAAACAGGGTCACAATCAGTGCAATGGGACCTGAATTCAGTCTTGTGCAGCATGTATCATTTATTCAAAGACCCCCTTTAAGAGGGTAACTGTCACAATTCCACGTGGCCCCTGATTGTTTCACCAACCAAAGAGCTCATGCTACGTGCCCCTCAGCTGCCACCAGTTGATTTCATCAACAATACCTATTCTTAATGATAGATGTCCAGGCCATATGTCATTTTAAAAGAACCAAATAGAAATTGTTTATTGATACAGGTGTTGACAGAACAAGCAATGTTGTTAACTCTTAAACAAACATTCTTCTTTATCCACCCTCAACCACCATTCTCCCGCCCAAATTCCAAAACTCTTTCAACTCTCTAACACTCTAATTCTCCATCTCAGAACCCTATCTAAACCTTATCTGTGTCTATCTAAACTTCTCCTCCTCCTGCTGAGTCTTTTATACCTCGAGACTCCACCCTCCAGCACTCCCATTGGTCTATGCAAATATCATATGAATATTCATGACCTGGGCGAACGCCACAGTAACACTGCTATGACAGAGAGCACCCAATTTCCCACAAAGTTTTGCTCCTTTGGGTGGTTGGATTATGTTAGGTGTCTTGATAGGCCTGCTGCTGTTTGTGACATCATGAACTGAGTGGAAGAAGCAAAACTCCCCCACAGTTAACCTGCAAATTGCATAAAGGTTACAGTACAGCATCCATTCATGAAATGCAAAATGACTTTCATGAAAACAATTGCTGGAGATTGTGAGCTGTTTCTGCAAATGTTTCAAAACCCAAAAATATTGGCACTTTTTTTTCTATGAAGAGCTTTGTAAGCTAATGAGGAGGCTAATGAGAGGTTGCATAAAATCAGAGAAGTTGCAGAACATATCTTCTAGTTCCCATTTGTTAACAATTGATATGAAAATGTCAGAGAAGCTGCTTGACAGAAGCAAGGGTGACAATTCAGCAAAACACCTGTTGAAAGAAACAAAATTGAGTGAACTTCAGGTGGCCAAGTTTTACCTAGGATGAAACATAATACTAGTAGTAGTTGTTGGTTGAGAGAAAACCTTTGAAGTTCAATGTTCTTCGTGGCCTATCAACATTAGATTATTGTCATTATACACAAGCCAGATCTCAGCATAGGGGCTGTACTTATAGCTCTATGTGCAGCAAATCAACTTAATGACGCAACAATGCACTGTTTTAACCATAGCCGCCCACAGTAAGTTCAAGGCTCATTTTCAAGATTATGTTGCAGAACAGGATGGCGAAGTTGGACTGGATGCTCTTTACAGAGGTATTTTGATGGCCAGGAAAAGTTTCTCCAACCTGTAGAACATTGTCAAAATGCACCTTTTCCTGTCTCATGGCAATGTGTCTGTCGAAAGTGGATTTTCAGTTAATAAGAGAACGTGTTAAGCGAGAACTTGCATAAAGAAACTGTTGTCTGCCTTGAATTCACAAGGACATGAATCTTTTGTAATTGATAGGAACTGGTTGAGTTGGTCACACATGCTGATGCATGCCCCACAGAACACATAGGGGGGAAAACATCATAAGCAACAAGAAGAACTCAGAAGAAAGAAAAAGAAAAGAAACTTGAAGGAGAAATTGAACACCTTGAAAATGCTAAAAAAAAAGACTGAAAGAAGCCAAAATGGAAGAGGAAACAATAGATCCAAAACTAAAAGAGTGACAAAACAAAAGAAGTGATAGCTTTCTACCTTCAATCTTTATTTTTTAAAACTTGTATTTTCTTTAAAAAAAATTCTAATTTGATTTTTATTCCAATTTCAAAACCATGAGTTTCATAATGTGACTTCAGTTACCATTTTGGATAGAACATTCATTTATTCATTATTTAAAATATTAATACCCTGCCTTTCTCCTCAAGAGGACCAAAAATGGAAATTCATTTTTATATAATTTTAGTCTACCTATAAAACAAAAATGACATTTCTATTGTTCTGAGATTGCTTAGATTAAAGTTTTTATAATCATGTAATTTTAGTGCAATTTCAAAACAGATGTGTCTGCAGAAAAGGATGATTAAAGAAGCTCATATTATGTCTCATACCATGACAAATATTTTTGCCTTTAAGACTTGCATAGTTTTAGAGTAGAACCTTTCATAAAACCTTTAATTAATGCAGTGTAAACTATCAATTTTTAAAAAATTGGAATTGTATTTGAATGGCATTCAGGGAAATAGACAAAAGTTAATCAGAGAAAGTCAGGAAAATGGAAAATAAAATTTTAGGGCCCACCCTGTAAAATAATGTGCTCCTACCCAACCATGGTATTTGTGCAGCTGAGTCCAAAAACATTCTGTAAGTTGATACTAAAAGGGCGGGACAGCTCTAATAAAATAATAATAATAACTTTGAAATCTGGTTTTGGATCAGCACCAAGTTTTCCACAGTAGTAGTAGACAGTCTGGTCTTGTTCTGTGCCATATTTGGGAAGGTTGGACAGATAGTTACAAAGATAGTTACAAAGCTGTGATTTTTGTAAAATAAAATATGTCCCCCCATTTATACATTAAGCAACCATTAGAGGGCAGCAGCCAGCAAATTAATGCAATAAATTTAATATACCAACCTTGATTGAGTTACAGTGTAGTTGTTTCTACAGCATGCTCAGACTTGTGAATGACTTGCTTTTCCTGTTTAAAAGTGCCATCTTAATGGACAAATATTTCATCAAGTACAGGACAGATTGACTCCAAAGAACAAAAAAGGGTGTAGGGCAAGGTGAACCGCTCACACTCCAGATGTTTTAGACTACAACATCCAGAGTCCTTTATTGCCAGCAATACAGGCTGTGGATTCTGGGAGTGGTAGACCAAAACATATGGAGTGCCAAAGGTTCACCACCCCTGCCCTACACCCTTTTTGTTCTTTGGAGCTAGTCATCCTGTATGGGATGAAATATTTGTCCTTTAAGATGGCACATATAAACAGGAAGAATTAGCCATTCATAATTCTGAACATGCTCAGTAAAAGCTTCCAATTCCTTTACCCTTCCCAGGAAGAACAAGGAAGTCTTTCATTTGCTCTTACTTCTGCAGAATAAGATCATTGATTGAATGAGGACAGCTAAGATTATCTTGGCTTTGGGGTCTTTTTTTACCTTAAAAGGCCAGGGACCGTTTTAAAAAGACTTTTAGGAGTCATCTGAAAAGCCAGCTGGACACCCAGCTAGAAAGTTGTGGTGGTAGGGGTGCTTGACAGGGGCAGTGGGAGGGTTGATACCCAGCTGCTTCTCTGGACATGCTGGGAACTGGGGGAGAAACAGAAGAACGAAGAAGGAAAGTGGGAATTTTTTTAAAAAAACAGGCAAAATGCAGACTACCTTATCTTAGTTTATTTTGGAAGAGGGAAAGAATGGGGGAGTGTGGAATGTGAATTTTTTTTAATATTGTGCTTTTTGAAGGGAAAGTATTATGTATGTACATAGCCTTGGATACATGTACCAAAGCTATGCAATTGCACGATTCTAACAACTACAGGAATGAAGCTGAAGACAGTTTTGAGAGCAAGTTAATTTGAGGTGGTTGTGTCCTTTGCATGTTTGGAGATGAACATGAAATAAAGCTTCTTTCCCCCAAGCTTATATAAAAAGCTGAGGGAGGAAATTACTTGGTATAAAAAAAAATCAGTAGCTGTCACCAGTTTCTCCCTCTGCCACCTCTTGCAGATGAATGGAGGTCCCAACTCACCAACAGATGGAAGAGATTTTGTTGTGGGATGTGTCCTCTTCCCTGTATCTTAGAAGGCTGATAAACACAAGAAAACCCCAAAGTCTCCAAGCCTAGTGGTTTGTGCTCTCTCCTTTCACTGGGAAATTCTGTGGTACGTGCACCATGCAGAAGCCATTGTGAGCTGGATTATTTCTAGGAAGGAACTACATTTTATTCTGTCTAAAAAAAGAAAAGAGTGTGTAATACAGTACATTGAACAAGGTAGTGCAAAATAGAAACAGACTGGTCTCTGGGCATACCTTAAAAATTATAAAATGGTATAAGAAATAAAGAATTAAATTAGGCATTCTGGAAGCTCATCACAGCCAAACAGAAGCATAATCCCTAATGTGACTAACTCACTTTGGTCTCAAGTTCATTCCAAGCAAGTTTTCACCATGCATGTGCCTAATCAGATTTTTCTTTTAAGTTTGCATTTTATATGCAGACACAATATTTTTTGGTATTGAATTATTCTTATCTGGTGTAATATGGATATAAGATCTGTAAATATAGAATTCTTGTACAGAGTTAAATAACTTCTGTTGGGAAAAGAGCTACTGTATACTCAAGGTACATTTATTCACCCAAGTGACACTGACTGAAGCTTTTGTGTTTCCCTAAGCAAGACTCTGCCAGATTTGAAATATGAACCATATAGTATAAAACAACTGACATAACATAATTTTGTTAGTCTCTTCCATTTGCATTTTATGTATATTACTATCTTACACATACACACTGCTGCTGGTGGCTTCAGCGATAACTTTGAGTGACTGAGACACACAGGTTTTTCTTTTTCATGGAATTTACTCCCCCCAAAGCACATCTTGCTTCATACAGTTAGTCACAATTTTAATAATTCACTGTGTTGTGGCTGTTGTCGCCAAACTTTTTATTGTGATATGTTGTCTAAAAACCTAAAACAAGTTACAGAAACAAATTAGATTCCCTTTCAAACTCTGCTTTAAAATGGATTGTTGTTCATTAGAATTATGGAATATAACAGAAAAACAGTAAGTACCTGTGTACATGAATCTCTTAATTAATAGTAAAGATGCAGCATATATGTTCTTGTCTGTAGTCATATAAGTCAAATTCCAATTGATCTTCCCTAACAATGAAAATATTTTAAAATTAGTCACTCCAACAATTTTTTTAGAAAGTAAAGACTAACTGGGTTTTTTAAAACATAAGAATCTGCAAGTAAGCAGAGCCATTTTATTGGGCTCTATATGAATACCTGTACAGTATTATTATCAGCTTGCTACGGACGAGTTACTGTTTCTCAGTAGCCTCCTCTGTGTTCACTTCTCAAATAATGCATTTAGAAACATTTGATTGTGTTGAATTATGCCTTTGTCATAAAGGAAATCACTTCTACTTAATTCAAATTGCAGTGCCTGATTTTAATTCACTTCTACCCATATAAACCTTCTAACCTTTGAGATACTTTTCCTATGACTTAGGGACTCTCAGAACCATCAGAAATGGTTTGGGGGATGCAGGAGATAAAAGAGAATTTTTAAAGTTCAGGTGCACTGAATTTTGAATACTGCTAAGGCAAAACCAACTCTGGATTTATCCTCCCCAGATCATCTCATACATTACTTTTCAGCTCTGCTATGAGATAATTTCTATACAGGGAAGTTTCTGCATAGTGGTGAAGAAAGTGGAGGTGGAGAATTTTTGCTGCAGGTGCATAGACGGGCCATTTACCCATGTAACAGTTATCCAATCTAAACACCTGCATTGTGCCATGAAATAAAAGCCATTTTCATGTATCAGACTATACATAGAATATACTAGTTCAGTGAGCTGATATTGCTCAGGGGGTTGGGGTTTAAAGTTCAAATCCCACTGTGCCTCCTAGGAGAGGGACCAGCCAGATCACTGGGAAATGTGTGGCTGAGGGTGTTATGTGCCCTGCCACCTGTGCAAACCTGAGCAAAGTGCATTGTTCTGGAGCACCACCCAAAGAAGGGACTAGTAAACTACTTCTGATTACTTTAGGACATAGAAAACCATAAAAAGGTCACCATAAGTTGGAAAATACTTTACACTACATATTGGCTGAAATCCTGTTGTCTACTTACTTTATTCATGCCAGGCAAGTCCCAAGTAGAGTAGGCCCATTTGAATCAGTGAAACTTATATAGGAGTTTACTCACCAAATTCTCACTGATTCAGTTGGCCTACTCTAGTGCAACTTGTTGTGTTAAACAACAGGATTTCAGTCACTGAGTAATTACACTACAAACTCCTCTCACTTTCTATTTATTTATTTGTTTATTTTTATTTATTTATTTATTTATTTATTTATTTATTTATTTATTTATCCATCCATCCATCCATCCCACCTTTCTCCTTGAAAAGGAGCCAAGTTAGCTTACAACAATGAAATACAACATTTAAAGTTGAAAACAATGAATATACAACGGTGGTTAACATAATTAAAAGCCAATATTTAAAAACGATGAACAGTGAATAAGGAGGCATCTTACATCATTAACAGGCAATATTAAGGCAAAGATCAGTATACAAAAATTAAAAAAACTGTCACTCTGAGAAATGGAAAACTCAGTAGTGGGGTGTGGGAAGGAAAACAGGCCTCATTTCAGGCTCTTGAGTAAGAACTCTCACATCAGCATTAGTCTTAAGATCACTTTCCAGTCTTAACTGTATTTCATCACATTCTTTCACTATTTGTGACACATTTTTGAATCATTAGTAACAGCAGTCATTTTAAGAACTTCAGTACTTAGGCTTCAGTTCTATCCTTTCCCTACAACTACACTGACGTTTTAATTCAAATGAATATTTTAAAAGGAGGTGCCACCCACTGGATGTGTAGAAAAATGCCACACACGTGTATTTCAAGTCATAGCTTTTCTACATTTTCCTTCAATTGCTTAAAAGATTGAGAATTCAGTGAACTATGAAGCTTGTATGATGAACTTCATAATTCCTCTAATTTAGGAGGATAAACACATTTTATTTCCATGCTGAATATTCTGCATTTTTAAAAGGAAAATTTGCTGCTTTTGTTCCTCTGCTTGTTTCTATTACCTCACTCTTTAGCCTTTTATGTTCTTTTTATCCTATGTTCTGTGTCTGTTTCTTTTTACACCTCTTTTTTTCCCTGTCTGTCAGAATTAATGGCGCCTGAGTTAGCTATACTCCGTAGGGGCCTGCAGCGGCTGAGGCTTAAGAAGGCTGAACAGCAGAGACAGCGAGAGCTAGCTGAGGGTTCAGCACAACAGTCCTCCAGCTCTGATCAGTCTTCCCCTAAGGGCTCCTCACAGGACCCTCAACCTACAGGTTGTCATTTGTCAAGGTTTATTAAGCAGCTGGTGTAGTTACATAGTTTGTGCTGCTAATGTTTGCTCAGATGCTTCCCCTTGAGAACAAAACAGCGAATGTATTTGCTGCTTGCCTGTTCTTTGCATTTAGTGATGTTTATCATCACACTGTTACAGAGTGACTAATATTTGGCTATATTATTCCTTACTTCCTTAACATTTTTTTAGAAATATACTTTATGTACAAACAAAACGTGATAAAAAATTGACTGCTCAGTTGCAGAATTAGTGTTTTTTCACTCTGTGATACATTGAGAAAATTAATGAACTGTGGTACTCACTAATATTTAACTTGGTTTTAATCGAGTTCCGTTAATGGGACTCCTCTATTTTGCTTTCAGCATAGGTTGCATTAACAGCTTTCCCAAATAAGGTGAACAATTTTATCTGAAAGGAAGTGAGATTATGTGCAGCCCTTTCAGATCAATTAGAGGACAGAGATCCCTCTATAGATGAAGCAGTGCATGATTTTTCATAGATACTTGGTCAAGCATCTCTTTTCAGGGGCATGATAAAGGAACATGTAGGACATTTTGTTTCTGATGTTAAAATGTCCCAGAACTGAAAATATTTTTGCTAAATTTATTTACAGCTATATGGCATTGCTTTCTCTTGTATTCCAATTACCATTTGCTTTGACACAAAACCCACTTAGGATAAAAACATTTGTAAAATACAAGGACTTCCATTTTGAGAGCTGTAAAGTGAGATTTTTAAAAGAAATATAAACACTAAGTTGTACACCCACCTTTTGCCCAATAAATTCAATTTTTACATATCTTATTACTTATTGGCAGAAATCCACTTATATTCTTCCAATATAAATTGCAATGATGTCATCAGCTGTGACATTATTCTTTAATTCAATTTAAAGCTTTCTAAAGACCTTCCTGGTCCCAAGACTCCATATGGATCCCTTTTACCTAGGAAGCCTTGGAGGAGAAGAGCCTCTAATATGGAAAGATTGCAAATTCTGTGGCAACAATCTGTCAGTAATTTTCTAATATTAAAAGCTTCCTCCCCCCATCCTGAGGTTTCCAAAGGCTTTTCCAGGTCAAAATGGAGCCTCAGAGCCTGAAGGGGGAGGATAGGAAGCTCTGAATTGAGTTGAGTTGAAATGAAGAGTCATTTTGTAGGCTGATTATGTCATCACCATTTATGCCTGCATAGTTGCTCAACAGGATTTCAGCCTGTTTTGTTAAAAATCCTGCTGCTTGCCAGTTTCGTTCCTTAAGGCTTGCACTTAATTTTAGAACCTGACATTGCTTATCGCTTTAAATATGTATACTGAAAATTCACAAAGCATAGTGGCTTATTCGTAAAGATTTTGAGAAAGAAAAATAATCTTTATAAACCTTCCCTCAGAAACAAAGCAGCAGAGAAATTGGGCTGATACCTGGGCACAGCATGTAGAGTCTGTAGTGTAGGTGCAGAAGCAAGTGCTTGAATTTCACCTGTCCTTCATCATAATAACATGGGAGTTCCAACAGCTAAATGCTTGAAAATCTGTGCAAAATGGCTTGGTTTGCCATTTTATGTTGTGAAAAAGGGACGGGCAGCTGGCTTGAGTTAACTTGTAAAAGTTGTATGTATGCGTCTTGAAACATTTACTGCATACATGAAGAGAGTGGTCAAGCCTTATTTCGCAACTCACGTTATCATGTAGGATTTGTTTCCTTTCACTTATATTTAGGATTACACATAATTCTAATGTACCTGTTAACTATTAATTAAATCTGCAGCCCTGAAAACAAAAGTAGATCTGCACCTGTACAGATCCACACTTTCAGAGTCTTCTTATGTAGAGAGTGAGTTTTGGCAGTGTCCCTGCCCCTTCACTATACCACGTACATTCTGGTATTCAGCCCCTCCATTTGGTTTCAAATGTCACAGCAGCCCCACCCTAGCAGAAGTTCTCAGATAGATAAACCATTATTAAAAATCTGCGACTCACTGATACAATAGTACAACAACTACCAACAACTCCACAGCAACCTGGTATGTGAACCAACAAGATGGCATAAGGTCAAAGAACTTACTGGATCTCATGCTTTTCCTCTGCCACTGGTGCATCTGCCACAAAATCCACATCATTGTGGTTCTTTCCCAGAGACACGAATAATCTGATTGTGTTAAATGGACCATTTACAAATGGAAGCCTCTTGTTTGCTTCAAAGGCTATTTCAGAAATGAGATTGATCTGACAGGAACTGATCAGGGACTTACAAGATGCTTCCTCTTAATTTCAGCAAACCATGTTCTCCTCCAGCTGTGAGGTGGAAAAAGACTTCCTTTGTCCACTGTTCACATTACTCACTAGAGGTGTAGCAAAATTAAGATAGAAGCACCCATGTGGAATCTTTATACCACTGTGGGTGCTATGTTGGCCCTGGTCTTCTCTATTGCTTCAGATCAGTTATTGAGAATACTTCCATCTTCCGCTATGGCTAGATGTTCTCTTAAGAGAGTCAAAATCATTCCTTGGTCTCATTGTGGACACTCTCAGCTTCATAGCATGGAGGATCAGATTTTGAAGGAATAAACAGAATCATGGAAGATAAGAGGAAATGTGCTTGGTTACAGATGGCAGACTTTGCTGATTTGATAAAGACTATTCGTTTGATCCAAATAACTATTCAGTTTACATTATGCATTATGTACTAATGTTGCTGGACAAGGGATTGTCTTTCTTTTCTATTATAGTTTATAAAGCAGCCTTTACAACTTATTTAACCCCAGCTAATAGGGTTTATTCTTATTTGTTTGTGATTCTTGAAATTAAAAATTTCTCCTTGGAGTGCAGCATAGATTTCCACTTGTATCTCTTCCAGCTCTGCATTTAAGTCTTTCTTTAGTTTTAACTCATCTCATGAAGCCCCTTTCAAACTTATTTTGCTTTGGAACAATTGACAATGAAAACCTTTTTAGTGGCTGTTACATCAACTTGTTGAGCAGCTTTGTACTTATGAGCATATCAGCCCTACCTCCTTTGATATCCAGAGGAGGTGGTTACTTCTTATACAGAGTTGTATCTGACTTCCACCTGGCTTAGAGCATTATACTTCCTGCCTTTTCCCCTTCCACTTTGACACAGCTCTACATAGGAGAGGTAGTGAATCATTGGCAGTCCACATGTTTTGAACTACAACTGTTTTATAGGCCACTGCAACCCTGTGAGTAGTAAATGCTTCTCACTACCAGTTATGTATTTTTGATACTCAATGAAGTGTCTTTATTGTCATTCACTGCTGTAAAAGAGATGTACCATGGCTGAGCTTCTTGCAAATGGCAGCCAAGCAAGGCTTAATGCAGAAGGTATAGTTCAGCTTAGAGAATTGCCTTGGAACAACTGTGCAAGCAGGAGTTGAATTGTGCATATAAATCTTAGGTGTTTGTGGTATGCTTTGGAGAATATGTAATGGGCTATACAAAATTAGAAGAGGCTTGTCTTTGCAAAGCCAGAAGTTCTAAAATTACAGCTTGGTTTGCATAGGTGTGAGCATGGTGTGTGCTTTGTATATATTCAATTGCTTTCCATCATGAGTATGTAAATTTGGTTTTAAAAATTCCTCAGTTTATAAAAATGTGTTCAATCCTTTCATGAGAGGAAACTGAAAGTAGCAGAAAATTCTTTGTGGTCTCTGTGATTCACACATATGGGTTTCCTTTGTGCCTCCTCAGACACTCCTCAGGAACATTCTGGAGCTTCAAGGCTTCTGCCTCTCCTTCCTAACAGACATGCTCATCCACCCAAGGGGTCACTCCTCAGTTATTTCTAACCCCTGGTGAGGTAACACCCTGGGAGCATTCTGGAGATTACAGACTTATACTGTACTGTTGGTTGTGTCTCTTTTAGAGAATTTACAGAAACTACAACTCTTTCTGCTACCTAATCTACCTTATCACCATTATCTATTATTTATTTATTTATTTTATTTATTTATGTCAACAAGTACATTTCTACAGAAACATTTTTCATGGTAATACTAACAAATATACTGCCACTGCTCAAAGGAGACTGGTTTACTTACTTCCATATATCAATTGGACCAAACCATTGTCATTTCCTCCATTTTGCACTAGGAATATACGAATTCAAAGTGCTTCCATTCATACTCTCAACAGCACCCAGAGTTTTCACCAAATGTATAGCACTATTGGCAGCCTATTTGAGAGTGAGAGAAGTGAGTATCTTCCCCTATACAAACAATACATTAATTGTAACAAATTCAAGGGGGAAACTTCAGACGAGTGTGAAGATAGTTATTGTTGGAACTTGGTTTGCAAGTCAGTGTAAAAGAAAATTACAGTTTCAACCAACAAATACAATGCAATACATCAGAGTGATTCTGGGCTGAAAAAAAAGATGAGCATTTCTACCACCAGATAGAGTAGACAAAATAATCTCAATGGCTTCCAGATTTCAACGAGACAAGAAAATCACTGCTCACATGGCCCTAGAAATCATACAATGTCATGCTCTCTTATTTGTCACTGTTTGATTTTGCAAATGGACACATTTCTGTTTAGCCAGAGTGACCAGAAACGTACTTGTGTGTATTCAACAACAGAACCGGTTGCCCATGCAAGACACAAAAAGAGACCACTGGTTCTTCTTTCAATAGTATGAAAGACAATAGTCAGAAGAGAATAAGAGTAATAGCAGAATTGCATTGCAACTTTGTGGGTGGCAGACAAAAAACAATCCATTCAAAACACCTCGATAACTATAAATGCCAGCCTAACAAGCTGGGATGGCCATTGTCAGGGAACAGGAATGTATGCACTATGGTCTATGCAAGAAAAGACCCAACATGTTAATCAGCTAGACATGTTAACAGTCAACAAAGCATTAAAGGCACTCGAATCCATTGAGGTAGGAAATGTGGTACAGGTGATAACAGACAATTCCACCATGATGTATTGCACAAACAGCATGGTGAAGTCTCCCTTAATAGCTAGAATATGTAGGGAATCTAGGAAACAATCTACTAGCAGATGTTGCTACTATAAATGAAAGAAATTTATAGAATGCTAGTTCTATAAATGAATCATACTTCCCCAATACCATGAATTGTGTTTTACATTTTTGGTTACATCTTAAACAACAAAGACTTTCACAGTCTTCTTTGAAGGTTTATTTAGTTGGGGACTGCCTGAAGGTTCAGAATCCTTTTAACCCAACAGTTAAAAGATTTTAAAAGGGATTAAATAATATCTGCTCCAGTATAAAATGACCAACCCCTCAGTGGTCTCTGTCTGTGATGTTAATTCACCAGACCTCCCTTTGAACCAGTGGCCAAAACCCATCTGAGTTTATTAACATACAAGACTGTGTTTCTAGTTACTATAATTTCAGCAAGAAGAGCTAGTTCATTAGCTGTTTTATATTGTGACCAGCTTTATTTACAGTTTCAGAAAGACCAAGTGACCCTTTTCCCAGATCTTACTTTTTTACTGAAATATTTACACAGTTTTGAACTAGGCAGCCATTAGTTGTTCCAGCAGTTTTCCCATCACCAGCATCAAGTCTGGAGAGAACTCTTCATATTTAAGATGTTAGGCGTGCCTTTCCCTTTTATATAGATAGGGCAAAGTCTTTCAGAAAAAGTAATAGACTGTTACCAAGGGAGAAAAAAAGGCATACAGCTGTTGTCACAATGACTCTCTAGGTGGTTAATTAAAGTAATCTTGCTTCCTTATGAACTGGCTAGACATCCCTTGCCAACCTCTTTGAGGAGACATTCCACAAGAGCAGTGGCAGCATCAACAGGAGGTTGATGAAGGAGGTTCATTTACAGGACATTTGCAAGGCCTCAACATGTCTCAGGGCATGACTTCTGTAAGCCTTTACAGATTAGGTGTCAGGGCAAGACTCGAACATGCGGTGCTATCTTCTGTGTTGATCAGACATCCCACCAATTGGTAAGTGAGCTTGTGAGTCACCCCTATGTGTGAATCACAGAGACCACAAAGAAGGACAATTACTTACCTGTAACTGGTTCTTTGAGTTGTCATCTCTGAATTCATACAATTCACCCAACCTCCCCTGTCAGTTACAGTAGTCCCAATTGTGTTTTGGTGGTGGGTAGAGGGAACTACAGAGCAACCATTGGGTGGATGAGCATGACAGGGAGGAGGGGCAAAGGCAAATCTCTGGAATGTTCTCAACGAATGTCTGCACAGGCACAGCGGAAACCCATATGCATGAACTTACGAATGACCACTCAAAGAACCACAGTTACAGGTAAGTAGCTTGTTCTTACTAACAATCTGCTTGAAAAAAAATGAAAAGAGAATGCACCTTACTGTTTATGTAAAGACTATTTTAAAATAATAACTCTACAGTCTTGCACAAATTTAACTGAGAATAAAATTTGTTAATTTGGAAAGGTACACATTGAGGGGTGATACAAGAATACTTCAAATGAAATGCTTACTCATTTATTTAAAATTAAACCTCATCATAGCTTGCACAAAGTTGAATAAACTGCATTACTGCAAATATAAAATCCTTACTGTGTGTTTTACCTGGTCAGGCAGGGAGATACAGTTTTAAGACAGCAAGATTACAAAGGCATTAAATCAAACAGGACATGGGTGGAAACCATGTGCCACATGCATGTCATGATCACATATAATATGGATGTGAGAATGCTTTGTACATGAAAGGAAGCATACGCTGCTCTTTTTTTTCACCCTTCCACTTCAGTGCTTGATAAGTAGTTTTCTCAGATCTCTGCAGTTACATGAATTGGATTGGGAGAAACCTGCTTAAAGCAGCAGAGCACAACATTGTAGTATAGGCAGATTTACTCCTCTTGGTTTTGGTGGTCCTCCTGAAAGCAATTAACCCTGCATTGAAGCTCCTCTTGGACCCTTCCTAAAGAATGTGAGGACTGTGTCCCCTTGGGAACAACAGCCTGATCCTTCCACTCCAGAAAGACTATTACACTGCTTCTCACACAGCCAAAGAAGAAGAACTTCCTGGCCAGTATGCTACTTAGAGGGCACTGTTCTGCAGTTATCTGTGATTCCTCCTCCTCTTCCCAATAATGCTTATAAAATGTTGTATTTTGTATTTTTGTTGTTGTAGTAGTTTACTGAAACCCATCTTGTCTCTTTTACTGGCTATTTTTTTAAAAAATGGGGAGTGGGTGTTGAAGGGCCCTCAAAACGTGGGAGAGTCAGGCCCTAAGAAGGTATAGGAAGATGTTGTGAATCCTTTCCCCGAAAAAAACATTTAAATTATTGTTTGCAGTTGTGGGGATTCTGGGGGTTGCCTTGGGGACCACTTCTGCTCTGAAGGATCAGGTTCACATCTCTGGGGTGCTTCTGGATATAGCATTGTTGTTAGAAGGCTAGGTGGCAGCTACAAACAGTCGTTTTACCTAGGTTCAGCTGGTGTCTCAGTTCTGAGTCCTCTTGCAGAAGGTAGGTATGACCACAGTGATCCATGCCTTAATCACAGTTCTCTTGCCTTATAATTATGTTATGTATGGAGCCACCATAGAAGATTGTTCAAGAACCACATTTTGTGGTTAGCACAAAATGTAATTGTTAGATAGCTTTCTGCCATGTCCTTTTTGGTCATATTCAAGTTCTGCATCAACTATACTGTCTTCTAGTTTGTCTGTAAGCATATATCAGAGTACTGATTCTTACGTATAAAGCCCTAAGTAAGCTAGAAAGACTGTCTGAAAGACCACTATCTTCCTTATGAATCCACCCATAGTATTAAGGTCTGCTATATGTTCAGCTGCCAATAGAGACTACATTGGTTTTATCATAGAATATGGCTTTTCCTTTCATAGACTGCGGCCCTTCTCTTAATGTGGGCTGCATCTGATGATGTTTTGCTGTAGTCCAAGAAAGCTTGCGCTGAATGACATTTTTATTAGTTGCACAAAGCTCCCTGCCCTTATCTATTTGAAAATTGGCAGACTTACCCATTAGAAGGAATGGCTAATTTGCAGGTGAAATTTATGACAGTGGCTATGCCGGTGTAATTTTTCAGTTGGATTCTAGTTGCTAATTCATATGGACTACATAAGGTGGAAATGACTTGACAGAATATAACAACAGAGTGCCTTGAAGAAGATGGGATAGGATATATATATATCTTCAGAATATTAACAGAGATCTATTGATACTCTGATTTTATCCAGCAACCAGTTAAATCAGGTTTAAATAAATAAACTTATTTATTGGAAACATTATTCCTGAATAATATATTTTCATGTTTTGGAAATATAAATCAAAACTATATATAGATGACACCCATCTGGTTCTGTAGAAATGTAATAACATTTCTGAGGCTGTATTCCCTCTCCCCCACCTTCTCCATTTATTGGTGGTGTGTTTTTATCCAAGAATTAAAAAAATTACAGTAGCATATAGTACCTACTCTGTAAGCCCTTAGCTTTGAACAGTTTTTTTCTGAACAGACTGTGCTAGAGCGAGAGTTATACTTTTAATGAAGTAATCTCACTACATAATGTGATATGTTCACATTTACTAACACTTTGTTTTCAGAAGATGAAAAGTCAAGCCCACGACCTGGCACAGGTGAACCTGTTTTAAGTTTACATTACAGTACAGAAGGGACAACCACAAGCACGATAAAATTGGACTTCACAGATGAATGGTAAGACCTTGCTGCTTTTTCTGGTGTAAGTCATGTCTGTCGTATTGATTCTAGCTTTTCTGTATTGTGCTTTAGTAATAATTTCATTAGAAAAGAAATACAGCATTAAACAGGCATGGATGGTTACATAGGTTTTAGGCACTGTTGAAAATATATCTGTATTTCCACAGTATCCTTTAAAATATCAGAAGAAACATGTTAAAAATGGGAGAAGGCCTTTAATTATAATTTTATTGTATTTATCGGGATAGTTAATTTTGGTAAAACAAGCATGCCATCACGTGAAATGATTTTCCTGGGCTTACAACTAAATTCCTGTTATTAGTGGGCTTACATTGTAATTTTTATATTTATTTATGCTTCTATTGCAATATGGATTGAAAATGTGAGATTGCATTTTCAAGCAACAGTGAATAAATAAGCAGCATCAGTCAATGGATTGTTTACATAAAATTACATAATGTATGGATTACATAAAATAACTGACTAAATATAGACATCTGTGTTTGTTCATAAATACAAATTTTAGAGTAAAATTCTGTGCATGTTTACTCAGAAATAAGATCTACTGTATTTGTTGAGCCTTATGCCCAGATAAATGTGGCTCGTGGTCTGTTTCTGGGTTCAATTTAAAGTGATGGTATTTATCTTTAAAGCTCTTCATAGCTTGAGACTGGGGTACCCACTTTCTCCATATGAGCCTTTTTTTAAAAAAACTGAAAAAGGTATCCTGTTTGTCAGATGCAATAGGTAGAGTCCAAGGGTGCTGATGGTGGTATCTAGGGAGGCTTGGCTCTTATTTAAAAATGGGTTGAAACCGTTGTTGTTTTCCCAAGTGTTTTAATTGAGATTTGCATTCTTAATTGTATTGTATCTTGCTATGTTATGCACTGATCCTAGTTTTGCTTTTGTATTAGTTTTCACACGACAAATTGAATAGTTTTGTATTTATTACAAGCTTCCTTGGGAGAGATTAAAAAATTCAAATAAATGCATACATCTATCACATGTTCTTGTGTTAGGAGCAGCACAGCTTCAAGTTCCAGAGGGAGTGGAAATCACAGTAAACCTGAAGGTCAGGAAGAATCCCTAAGATCCCAGAGTTCAGAAGCACCAACACCAGAGAGTGAAGAATCAAGTAAGAGATGAAGTTATTGCTATTATTGCAAGGTCAATATTCTACCTTTATATCATGACAGCTATATGTTATAATTAAACTATGTGCAATGTGAATAATAAGATTTTCTGACTTGACATGCACAAATTAAATATAAATGTTCAGGCTAGGGGACCACACACAGGCTTTGGGCTCATATAAGAGACTTCTACTAACTCAGACGTATTGCTGATTTTGTTTCTTTTACAATCTGCTTTTGAAAATATGTTCAGTTTCAAAAGTAGATCCCATGTGGATGTTACTTTTTAAGGAAAAATAACACAGAAAATTATGCAACAGTTTTCAGAGTTCTTTGTATGTTGGCTTTAGTACCCAATTGTAAATCTAAAGCCTTGTATCAAACATCAAATGCCTTACATTCATATTTTTATATGAACTCTTATACTAACAAGTCTGCCGTGTTTTTAAATGTTTATTAATGTAACAGTAGGACCCCCATATACGCTGGGAATTTTGTTCCATGTGCCCCTGTGTACAGTGATGCCTCGCAAGATGAATGCCTCGCAAAACGAAAAACTCGCAAGACGAAAGCGTTTTGCGATTTTTTTGGTGACTCGCAAGACAAATTTTTTCTATGGCTGTGCTTCGCAAGACAAATTTTTTTTGCATTTTTTAAAAAATTAAATTTCAATGCATTCCTATGGGAAACCGCGCTTCGCAAGATGAAATTTTCGCAATACA
Source organism: Intellagama lesueurii (assembly GCA_037013535.1). Lineage (NCBI taxonomy): Eukaryota > Metazoa > Chordata > Lepidosauria > Squamata > Agamidae > Intellagama > Intellagama lesueurii. Next base: position 45,901,653 of record JBAJHW010000003.1, on the reverse strand, counting down.
ACACGACTCACGGAACGAATTAATTTCGTCTTGCGAGGCATCACTGTATACTGAAAACTGTGGATAATAGCAAACATGATAGATAGATAGATAGATAGATAGATAGATAGATAGATAGATAGATAGATAGATAGATAGATAGATAGATAGGGGGAAAACATGAAAAAAAAATTATTTTCACATGCATTACCAGAATTCTTCAGTAACAAGTATTCATAGCACGGCATCTGGTTTTATCTAGTGGCCTGTTATAGTAACACATGTGAAAATATTTTTTTCTGGATCTTTTTCTTTTAATATCTTTAATATTTTCAGACCATGGATAAGTGAAACTGGATACTGATACCATAGATATGGGGGTTCTACTGTACTCAAATTAGAAATGTGTACAAACTGTGTAAATTGTATCCCTACAAAAGATTGGCAACTAGTTGTAAAGTCTTCTGAGATTTGCAGTCCAAAAACACCTGGGTTACCCAACACTGGGAGCCACTGGGTTATAGTATTTCTTACTGTAATTGTAATATTGCAGTTGAACTCACATAATAGCCATTCACAAAATCTGGTATACTAATGTAGTTTGCATACAAAGCTGGAATTTATAATCTAAAAAAGGAGTTGCAATGGAACAACCTTTTTCTGTCCTCAATTTACATGTGAATCATTCCTGACTTGATCAATCAAATGTTTCATATTGCATCAGGTCTAGCTGTATTTCCTACTTATCCTGTAAAATGTACTCCATCTAGAAGACATTCTAAAGTCTCATGATAGCAGTTACAGAATGTTGCTACAAACTGTAGATGTGGCTCATACCCATTTGCAATATTTTTATAATACTTTAATGCTATAATAAGCAATTTTAAACAATTTTAGGACTCCCTGAGGAATCACAAGAGGAGAATATTGAGGAGCTGACATCTACAAATGAAAACACTGGAATATCATGTTCTGGTATGTACAGTAGTAATGACTGCATGTTTATACAAAGAAGCAAAGAATTCTAGCTTTTTAAATCTAAAAGTAAACTGCTGCATGAATTGTTCTTGTTACTGGTAGGTAATGGATATTATTACCTGATTTATTGGTACAGTTTATGATATTTTGAAAAGTTTTAATTTAGCTGTTGTAAATTTATGTCTTTGAAAAAGTAGATAGTAATCTACTAAAGCTCACATTGAAATAAAATTGTTAGTCTTAAAGATGCCACAATACTTCAGTTTAGACATATACCTATCTTCAGGGAAATGTGCAAAAATGGACCAAATCAGGGATAATTTTTTGATTTGGGGGTGACTACAGCATGGAATAGGTAGAACAACACTAAAACAGATCCTTGTTTTCTTTGGCATTCATATGATTGGGAAGATGGTTAACAGTTTGAATTGAGGAGAGTGGAAATTGGAAATAATACCATAGACAGAGTAGCTGGCCACAAAGATGAAGAACAGTGACAGCTGAACCCTGGATGCTCCAACCACTAAGGTGTTAGAGAGGGCTAAGATTAAGTCACTGCATAGTATGTATCCTTTGTAGCCACTCCATCAGCCACTTTTCAGAGTTGTAGAGCAAGGAGAAAGGCTTGCATCACTGTGTAGATAGCCTTTTTGCATTCTGGAACAGTCAGTTTTTTTTTGCTTTTGCTTTTGTTCTCTTTCTCAGATTAATTTGCTAAACTTTACTACACTATTAAATTTGAGAGTGTATGTAATTGTGAAAAGATGATGGACATTGAATGGATAGGTCGGACAGTCAAGACGTTGGTGTCTATCATCCCTTCCCCTGCTATTTTCTTCCTTTCTTTTTTCATTTCTTTGCTATGGCTGTGCAAATACCAGCCATGGTCTGCTGGCCTTAGTACCATAGAGTGCCTAGGGAAGCCTGTCTTCCTCTACCCACCTTCCTCCTCAATTTAATAGGCTTTCCTATTCTCCCCACACATTTTTTTCTTCTTTTTCATTTGTTGGTAGAATGGTATAAATACATACCATTGCCTTTGTGTCATAGGCTGCCAAGGGAGATAGCTTTCCTCTATAGCCTGCCTCCTTAACCTACTGATCGTGTTGGGTGCCTTCCCTCTTCCACTGGACACATTCTAAATCCTACTGTGTTTCTCTCTAAAGCCTGTGTTTCCCACCCTCTTTGCTTTACTTACCCATAGGCCATGCAGTATTTCAGCTGCATCCTGCTCTTATATAATGAAGAACTGACAGCTTGAACCATTGTCCTTACATTATACTACTTCCTTTAAGCTGAACATGTTTGTTCATTTGCCTTTTAAAAAAAAAAAAAAACTCTTTTTGGTTTACAAATCCTGTTTATTATTATTAATAGCAGTCATGTTTACTGATGGTCAGTACTCGGATGCATGGTTATGTAATGTCACCAAAGTAACCAAAACTGTTTTTCAGCATTCTTTTTTTTAAAAAAGTACCCTATGAAGTCAACCCTTAACAAAGGCAAGTTAGAGCAATGGTGTAAAGGGGGACTCTGGATGTTTGTGTGGGTTGATAATATGGATAAACCAAGAGAAAGACTCCCTGTTTATAAGTTTAAATGACAGCCCCAAACTTAGTGCATGGATCTGGGGTGATTGCTTTTTGGGCAATGGTTGCAAGTTGAGAAGGTTTTGAGTGCCTCAACTGTGACAAGAATTTCTTTTGGGATATGACTCTGGGAGAACCAGTGGGTATCAAGGCCAGGATGATGCTACCATGAAGGTCATCCATCATTTGTCTTAACCAGTAGAAGGCACCTCAACCTTCAGGAGTTCTGGGCATCTCACTTCTATTCAGATCTGGCAGAGTTGCTAAAGGAAATACTTTCTTTTCCCTTCCTCACAGGCAACATAGTAACACCCCACAATTTTCTCTGGAAACCTCCGCTCTTTCTCAGAACCCAACTTGGTGGAGCAGTTCAGTTTCCTAAAGCCAATATCATTTTGCTCAGATATCTCAAGGTTAACATTGCCTCAGTACTCACCAGCCATGATGATGGTCTGAGAAAAATCTGCTCAGTGGCAGCCTGATGCCTGCTTCCTAGCTTCAGTGGTTTCCCGGGGTCTGACTGATGGTGCCTTCTCCTATCTTGACATTTCTAAACTGGCACATCCTGCTATTCCCATAGTAGTTTATACTTGATACGCTAGGCCACTATGAAACTAAAAGATGAGAACAGAACAATGTCTGCAGCCCAGCTTCAATGCAAACAAATCCACTGGTCTGCTGGCTTCTTTCCTGATGTATTTCCTGCCTGGCCTGCCTTCCTGCCCTTCAGCTTCAGCCTCAATTAATCAATGTATACCTGCTATTGCTGTAGTTAATGATTCCTGATATGTCCAGCCACTATGAAATTAAAGGGCAAGAATCTAAGCAATGCCATCTTCTATACAAACAATCCAACCTGCCTGCCACTTTACAGCTTCTTTGGCAGTTTGACTACTCTCCTGCCCACCTATCATCTTCTATCTCTCTCTTGACATTTGCCTGCTGGGCATTGCTCTTTCCTTGTTGCTGTAAGTGAGGCATTTCCCATCTTCTGCATGGTGAGGCACACCAGGCAGTCACAGATTAAGAGGAGGAAGATGACAGACACACCACAGTGACATTGGAAATTCATACACTTCAAAATATTGATGGGGCAGTGTCCACAGCCAGCCTCTAATCTGCAGGCCTTTGTGATTATCTTGTAGGTCTGGTACACTCTTAGCTCTTGCATAGTTTAGGTTATGGAAATACCTGTTTAGTCTGAGAAAAACCTGCTCCATAATACCTGTTTACTCCTTTTTTTCTCTCGGAAAAGGTACCTAGAGAAGAGACCGGATTTGTTATTATCGTGCAGTTCCTCTGGTTGATGTCATCAGTATTGCCAATATAGGACCCTTCCCAGTCTGTGGACTTGATTTCAGCTTGCTGTGATTCACACAAGCCTCTCAGTGTTGTGTTGGCAAAGTTCCCTCTTTAGAACATCTGTACATTTTAAAAGACATGTTCATGGGCTCTTTTCCACACATTCTTCCTTGAATCTTGTTCGAGCACAGACTGACATACTTGTCTGCACCACTGTGCCTTTTCCTTGCTGTCCTACGGGAAGGTCTGTCATGTTTGTTTTGGTTTTGGAAGACAAGGAGAAGTATCTGTCTTGGCCTTGTTAGTTTTATAGCAGCCTCCTGGGTTTGTAGTGTGTGTGAGTGACTGCAGAAGCCAGATCCAATACTTTGCAGACATTAAACCCTTCAGGGCCCGAGTGCTAGTCATGCAGTAGAGGAATGGCTCACTGTGGGGGTGGAAAGAGAAGATGTTTTACTAGTAGACAGATGTTTTCCTTTCAGAGGATCCAGTCCTAGTTGACAACTGGGAGCTTACAGCTGGATAGGATCCAGGAAAAGGTGAGAGCCAGTCAGGAAGGATTGCCTTGGATTGCCTTGCTCTCAAGGAGAGAGCAGTGGCTCTTCCAACAGCAGCTTTCCTTGAACATGATCTGCAGAATGGTGGGAACCAGAGAAGGAGTGCTTGGGCTTTGGAGAAGTTCAGTGACTTTAGGAACTAGAGTTTACCTGTGCGGGATCTAGGACTGGAGGGAGGTGAGCAGTGAAGGCGTAGCTCATTCTTTCTTTCCTGATTCAAGTGCAAATGTAACTTTGGAGGAGAGTGAACCTCAGATGTAATACCTCATTGATTAGTGGCAGTTTGCTACTGCAATTTATGCAGCTTCATTTGTGCCAGTATAAATTTTCCATAGCATGCTGGCCCCCAAATATACAGAGCTGCCTAGCTCCCTAAGATCATGGCGGTTTGCATTTCCCCATATGCATGGGATGTTTTTTTTAATGGAGGTCCAGAAATGTACACATAATGGCATGGACATGATGACTGAATGGGTTGGAACAGTTCCTGAAAGGTACAGGTTGGTGAGCCCCAATCTTTATGCCCTTTATTTGGGTACAGAACAGGTAGGAAACCTTCCACACATGCCTACTTTGGTTCATTCTTAGTTTTGTTACAGATCTGTCACTGTTTTCTTATAGTTGTAATTTCTGTCTGTGGTTATTATGGTATTCTATTCATAGGGTCTGTGAATTGCTGTGAGCAGAGTGTATTTGTAGAAATGAGGTTTATAAATCATCATGACAAGACCAAACTCTTCTGCAGATACTTATTTTTAGCAATATTTATTGCTGGGTTTCCACACACAGATAGTAATGATATAATCTCTCCCATTTTCTCTCTTTCTCTGGTTTTAATGACATTTTAGATACATTGTAAATGTTGTGTAGTAATTAACCAAATGTCATTATTTGTTGCACTTAGTATCAATTGTGTTTCAAGTCCTTCCTGCTTGTATGTATATGTGTGTTTCATGAGGCTGCATTCTATATATGTGAAGAAACAGGCTGCAGTCCACAAAAACTTGTGCTAAATAAAAAGTGTTCTTCTTCAGGCTCCAGAAGATTCTTCGTTGTTTTTGTTGCAAGTGGCTAATACAGCTACCCCTTTCGAAATTTCAGATACCAGTGTGTCTGACCAACCTGAAAGTAGTATGGAACAAGGAAGTGATCCTCATCTTGACTTACCCTGCCAGAATCTAGGGAACGATGCATTGAGCAAGGACAATGAAAAGCAAGAAAGCTTGAATCAGCAAAGGACAGAGTCAGCTGCCAACCCAAATAATACAAATCTTGAACCTCAGTCCCAGCCAGATTCCTCAGGGCTTGCTTCTCATGAAGAATCATCCACAAGGACTTCTGCTTTCCAAGAAACAGATGATAGCGATGATGACCCTGTCCTGATACCTGGTGCACGGTTTCGTGGAGGTGGAGGCCACAGGTTAGTACTGTGCTGTCTTTTCCACTTTTGCTTGAACAGAATATTTGAATCCTTGTAGGCATGGCTACTCAAATCTCATCAATGCCTTGCTGGCATTCTGCATTCACAATAGGCATTACAGATTGCTGTTTCATTTCACTGCTGACTACTTCTGGCTCTACAGCTGTGGCTGGTTGTTTGCACTATGCCGCAATGCATTTTCTTAGCTTGAGGGCAGTACTTTTATTTCTCCCACTAGATTCACATAATTTTCTACTATAATTTTGAACTTTCTATACATATTGGCTTCTAGTGTGATAGTTTTTAAATTGCTTGGACTCTGCATACCTGAGACTGGAGTCCAGTACTCATTTATCACAGATGTGTAAATGCAGTGGGATTTACTTCTGAAGTGATTTATGTACATATAGGTTCTGTAAGAGTATATTATCTATATGCTAACTCTGCAGGAGTGGCCTATATGGAACAGTGTTCTATACAGTTTCTTCACACATTTAGAGTTCTCTTCTCCTGGGTGTAATTATAGTTGATATGTTATTGTGCAGCAGAACAAATCAACATCCTACAAGGCAATTCTAGAAACAGGAACAGCCCAAACAAAAAAATATAACTTTGAAACTGGTCTTTGAGTTTGGCACAGGTGTAGCAGGCAGTCTGCTCTTGGTCTTTGCCAAATTTGAGGAAGTTTGGAGCAAAGAATTTAGAGTTACAGTTTTTTAAATGTAACACTCACCCCCTGCAGAAACAAGCAACCCTAAACATCCCCAAATTTAAAATAGTTCATACAAACTGAAAAGACTAATCTTGCTTATCTTGAAAGAGAATGGTTGACCCCACCTGCTTATTTTATTTGGTAAGAATCCAGGCTGCAAGAGTGAGATATTGATTCTCAATGAAGGACTTTCGAAGGGGAAAAACTGACTTTGTAATAAACTGAGGATACATGGAAACAGGCTTACCGTGTTCCCCCGAAAATAAGACAGGGTCTTATATTAATTTTTGCTCCAAAAATGCATTAGGGCTTATTTTCAGGGGATGTTTTATTTTTTTTTTCATGTACAACAATCTACATTTATCCAAGTACAATCATGTCATCTTCTTCTGGTTGCTGCACAATTGTGGAGGGTGGGGTTTCACTTAACGGGCTGATTTTTGGGGTAGGGCTTATATTACGAGCATCCTGAAAAATCATACTAGGCTTATTTTCAGGTTAGGTCTTATTTTTGGAGAATTTATTTATTATTTATTTATTGGATTTCTATCCCACCCATCTAGACCAAAGGTACTCTGGGCGGTTTACAAATTTAAAAACAATGAAGGGAAACGGGGTATTAGCAAGAGCAGTCCAAATTAAATACAATGTTGCAGCTTCATGGGGGAAGCTTGTAGGACAATGAAAGGTCATGGAAACAGAGTAAAAAAAACAGGTCTTCTTTAAAGAGTTGGAAAAAACCCAGGCTTTTTAAAAAAAGTAATGGAGTGACAGTCTTCCAGAAAGGGACATTTTGCCATGTATCTCCAGAGAATTAGCATACAATTTTGTAGGGCATATTCAAAATATTTCTGTATTACAAAAGCACAGTTGCTGGATAGTTCAGTGGTTTAGGTATCTGGCCGTGGAGCCAGTGGTTGGGAGTTCAGTTCTCCACTGTTCCTCCTTGACAGGGGCTGGATTCGATGATTCATAGGGTCCCTTCCACCTCTGCAGTTCTACATTTATTATAAGATGGTTTACAGGATACCCTCTTACTCTCACTACCATTCACAAAGTGCACGAAGCAAGGGGAAATCCAAGAAGCTGACTCTGTTTTTCATCAGTTAAATACTTCTCACCCAAACACAAAGCAATTGTCAGGGCTGTTTTTCAACAGTGAATGATAGGTGAGCAATGGTGAATGATAGTGAGCAAAAGAGGGTATCCTGTAGACCATCTTGACTGTGGTCATTGGTGTTGTCAACATTCAGGGTTTTCAAGTGACAAAGTTTTAAAAAGCAACCCACCCCCCACGCAGAAACAAGCAACTGATGAAAAAAAAGGAGTCAGCTTCTGGAATTTTTTATTGCTTAGTGTCACTTTGTGAATGGTACTGAACACAAGAGGGTATCCTGTAGACCAGTGGTTCCCAACCTTGGATAACCCAGGTGTTCTTGGACTGTAACTCCTAGCAGACCCAGCCAGGACAGCTGGTAATGAAGGCTTCAGAGTTGCAGTCCAAGAACACCTGGGTTACCCAAGGTTGGGAGCCACTGCTATAGAGCATCTTGACTTCTGTCATTGGTGTTGTCAATATTCAGGCTGCCCTTTGCTGTGTAAAGCTTGGAATCCTTTTTCCTGCTAGCAACACAGGCACAATATTGTGCAGCAATATTGGGTCATTTCCTGGCATTTTGAATCATGGATACAGAAGAACAATATCCCACATTTATAAACCAGAGCTGCTGCTGCTTCTTCTTCTTCTTCTTCTTTTTTTTAAAGAATTCAATTTGTTAAAAATAAATCGAATTCTTTTTTAAAAAAAACCTTTGGCTAAGACTCTAGTGGAGGACCTTGTCATCTCTGTTCTTCACAGTGACAGTGTACTGTACTTCCTTATCTGTATCTATATGTCATTTCTGTATTACTGCCTCTTGTGCTTGGAACTCCCTCCCACAATAACTTTGTGAGAAAATTCCTATCAGTCAAATGCCTCCTAAACCCCGCTTTCCATGAAGCTTTCGAAACAGCCTCTCAAGTACATTGTACTATTAAAATTAAGACTAAGTGTATGTAACTGAAATGATCACACACAAAAACTACACCTGGTTATCCCTTCTAGCTTTCTTAATTTCAGCTGTGTAATTAGGTGTATGAAAACGTTTTGTTATCATAGGTAAACTATTAGTAGTTAGAAATATTTACTGATCAATATCGTATCACCTAGAGATTTACTCCAAGATGTCTGTTCACTGTCTTAAAGTTGTTGTCTCTCAATCATTGTAAAATGTTGTGTATATAGATGGAGATCTATAATCATCAAGACAGTTTTTCTAGACAATCAATAGAATTATTTTAATGTAAAAGGGTATCTGTGGATAATCAATCAATCAATATTGTACTCAGTGACCAGTAGTTACAAAACAAATACACAAAATACTAGCTAGTTTAAGATAGCAGAAAAATAGAATAAAATACTGTGACAACTTAATTACTAATTGATGTATCACACTGGAGGTTCAAGAGTGTAAGTTATGGGTTTAGTAAAACAATTCTCTGGAAGATTTTGGTTCCTTCATTGCAAAAATTTGTTACACAGAAGGATGTAGCTGCATTCCAGTCTGATAGAAAATAGAAAACATAGAATGTATCTGCTTATCCAGAGAATTTCAGTGAACCAGAGATGCAGTAATTTCCCCCCATATACACAATGTGAGTTATCAGCTCTGTTGTTACGTGTCATCAGGTTGGAGCCAACCTATAGCAACCCTAATATGGCTTTCAAGGTGGTGAGAGAGGTATTTAAAGAGTGGTTTTACCAGTTCCATGCCCCTGTGAGTTTCCATGGCTAAGTGGGGATTTAAATCCAGGCCTCCTGCATGCTAGTCCTTCACTCTATCAACTACACCACACAGGGCCTCTGTGTATCAGTTCTACCTCTCCAGAGTCACAGAGACATGTGTTGAAAGTAGGGAATTTTTTTTAACCTTTCTTCCAAAACTTCAAATGGGTGAGCATGTAAATGGGCCAGAGTAAGTGTTCTCTGGTGAATCAGAAAGTGTGTAGAAGTAGTTCTTTAGTTTATAGAGCAAAACAGCTCTGTCAGAGTGTTATTGGAGATTGATCTTAGGTTGTGTGGATGTTCATCATCTAGTGTACATTGCCTGTGAAAAGTTCTGACCGTTTCATTTCCCAAAGAGATAAGGTAGCTTGTGAAAAATCCACACTGCTGGAATTTCACAAAGATTGCTTTTGGCCTGACTGGTAGTCATTCTGCAGGATTAAGAGAGCTAGGCCAATTGGGGAAAAGATTAGCTTCAGACAGAAATTGAAAAACACTAACAAAATCCTGGATTCAGCTTTCAAGAATCCACGTCTAGTCAGAGAGCCATGTTTGGGACAGAGTGAGGTTCTTATAGAATAGTTAAAGGTAAAGGTTCCCCTTGACATTTAGTCCAGTCGTGTCCGACTCTAGGGTGCGGTGCTCATCCCCGTCTCCAAGCCATAGAGCCAGCGTTTGTCCAAAGACAGTTTCCGTGGTCACGTGGCCAGCGTGACTAGACACGGAACGCCGTTACCTTCCCACCGTGGTGGTACCTATTTATCTACTCGCATTTACATGCTTTCGAACTGCTAGGTTGGCAGGAGCTGGGACAAACGACGGGAGCTCACTCCGTTGCGTGGATTCAATCTTACGACTGCTGGTCTTCTGACCTTGCAGCACAGAGGCTTCTGCGGTTTAACCCGCAGCGCCACCACGTCCCATTCTTATAGGATAGCTCTCAGGAATTTAGACTGAACTGATTTCAAGGAGGAGGAGAAGGGGATAGGGGTCAAGATGAGCTTTCCATTGAAGCTAAGTAAATGACTTGACTCAAACAGCTTTAAGACAGCTGGCATATAGTAGCCCACTCTAGTGCAAAACAATTTAAATACAGCAGAGGCTCTTCTCTGTGCTGTCAGGATGGCATACTCTGCATGTGTCTTGCAACTGTCATTTGCTTGAAAAAACAAATACAGTGGTGCCTCGCTAGACGATGTTAATCCGTTCCACGAGGATCGCTGTCTAGCGAAAACATCGTCTAGCGAAGCACGTTTTCCCATTGGAATGCATTGAAATCGCTTCAATGCGTTCCAAGGGAAAATGCAGTCGTCTAGCGAAAATTTCCCATAGGGAAACCTCGTCTAGCGAGTGCGGGTCCCCATAGGAATGCACTGACAGCTGCACTGACAGCTTTTCACCACTAGTCGGCGCACTCCTATGGGGAAACCTCATCGTCTAGCGAAAATCGCCATAGGGAAACATCGTTTTGCGAAGCGCAGTAGCGATCGCAAAAAGGCATCGTCTAGCGATTTCCTCGTCCTGCGAGGCAATCGTCTAGCGAGGCACCACTGTACTTGAAACCCTTTGACATTTGTGGGCACCTCACATGACAGTGCTTATGGAATCAGCTGTTGGCACCATGTATGTGATTTAAAAGGAAACTTGTACAGCCTTTATCTTCAGAGGCAAGCCCTGTGATATTTCTTCTTTAAAGAAACAAGAGGATGGGAGATAGAGTAAAATCAACTACTTCATAATATATGAAAAACAGAATTAGTAGGCTGTGTGTCTGTAATGCTTATGTGCAGTTGAACTGCTTAAATCCTAATAATTTCAATGGGAATTAAACAGGCTAACTGTACGCAGGACTTTAAACTAGGTGATTGTGTAGCTTGCTAACAATTATGGTCTTTTTGTTTATAATCCATAGAAGATCCGCTGTTGCTCGCATCCAGGAACTTTTCAGGCGAAGAAAAGAGAGAAAAGAGATGGAGGAATTGGAAACACTGAATATCAGGCGTCCTCTCATAAAAATGGTCTATAAAGGTCATCGGAACTCCCGGACAATGGTACATTGTTTGTTGCTACGGTCATATGCTGGTTTATACTAAACATGTGTTACGCTGATCTCCTTTAGAAAGAATTACTTGGGCAAAAATTTTATTTGAATATGATAGGCACATTTCTGGCAACACTGATATGAGGAAATCAAAAGCATGGTAGATACCTACGGTGGTAGTAGGCTTGGGGTCAAGTGTATAAAGCATATAAAGTCTATGAAAGCAGTGGATATTGCAGCAATGCAGGGAATATTCCTGCTCAGAAAGCTCTATCATTGCCAGTCAGGATTCCATAGGTCTGCATACAGACCCTGCAGTACGTTTAGGGAATAAGCAGGTTTGACATGATGAAAATGAAGGTTTCAGCCTTCTCACCATATGAAGGGGCAGGATATGTTCTATTATGTTTATTTCTTTTTAAGAAATTGTTTGAAAAAGGGGACAAAGTCCCATGTTTTCCAAAACTTTGAAACATGACAGAGTAAAATTACACCTAAGACTGATTTCAAACTCAATTTTGCCATTTTGTGAAATGACTTTTATGTGACATAACTCGACTTTGGTCATTTGACATATTGTGATATTTAGTCACTAGAGCACATAAATTATACCACAGTCTGATACTTTTTAAAGTAGTTAACAGATCTTCGTGGGGGGTGGAAAAGCTGAAATAACCCATATACTTGCAAAGGCTTTAGAGTTGTATATTTTAAGCCCTTGACTATGTCTCATGACGGTGCTCTGCTTAAAATTTCCCCCCTTTTAATGAATGTGCACACGTTAAACACAATCGATCTACCTTGCACCAAAATCATTAAATTAATCATACTTTTCCCTGTATTCCTTTCTCATAGTTACATTAAAGACCAATGCTCCCTCTAAGCTGCAGATTGGAAGTGTCTGTCTAGTTCCTAAAGTTAAGCTCATTTGTGTTCTTAAAACAAGCTAGCTTCATAAACAGTGCTTTGAAATTGAAAGATGGTTGTTTAACTAAACCAAACTGTGATTAGTAAAAGATGGAAATGAAAACTTCCAATATCCTCCTCATGACTATGCTGGAGGTGGAGCAGGGAGCTGATCAGCTTGATACTCATTCGCACAGTGCTAAACTGTAGCATAGCTTTTTGTCCAAATGCAACCAGAATTAATATGAATGTTTTGTCAGTAGTTTCTTAGCTATGAATGCTAGCCATAGTAAAATCCATTTGAATCTCTCCCCACCCCAATATATTTTCCTTGTAGATAAAAGAAGCCAATTTCTGGGGTTCCAACTTTGTTATGAGTGGTTCAGATTGTGGACATATCTTCATTTGGGACCGGCACACAGCTGAGCACTTAATGCTGCTGGAAGCAGATAATCATGTAGTAAATTGTCTACAGCCACACCCATATGATCCAAGTAAGGTTGTTTCTGTCTGTATACACATGCTCATATATAGCTTATAAGGGAATTCTTAAAGATGGATGCTTTATGCATGTTCCACCAAAATAATAGGCATTTTTTAAAAATCACTTGGATTGTGAAGGGTTTTCTACTTTTTGCATAGGATGCTAATAAGTGGTCACCAACTTGTCTGATCAGAAATAACTCTTGTTAAGAAAGGAACAAGATAGTAGTAATAGAAAAGATTCCCTGGAGATATATGTATATGTGCTGGCTCCCCACTTTCTACCCCAAACGTTATATATGTAGAAATATTCTCTTACTTGCTTTGGAGATCTGACACGGCAATACTTGATACTACAGAATCACAGAATTGGAAGTAACCTGTGAGATCATATAGTTTACTTGTTACATATGCCATGGGCTAGAAACACAAATGATTTCTAGATCAGACCAAGTCTCCATTCCTGCTAGAAGCTAAAACTCAGGCTATTATGCTATTATGTACTTTGCATACATCATGAGAAGGTAGGAATTACTGGATAGGACAATAATGCTAGAAGAAGTGGAAGGCATTAAGAAAGGAAGAAAAAGAGATGGATTGACTAACTAAAGGAAGATGTGACCTTTAGTTTGCAAGATCTGAGCAGGGTAGTTAATGATAGGCCTTTTCTGAGGTCATTAATTCATAGGAAGGACATATCAGAAGTGATTTGACAGCACATAGTCTGTTTCACCATGTGTAACAAAAACAAAATAAAATACAAAGGCTGAAATCCTGTTGCCATAACTGGACCTGCAGAAGAGTGATAATGTTACCAGCGGGTGCAGTTATAGGTAATTATAGAGTTCCCCCTCCTCTCTCTGTTTCATCATGTTGAAGCTGTGGGATGGAAGGAGGAAGTCTTTACTTGCTGAAAATCTCCCCTTGCTAACACCATTTGGTGATGGTGATTTTCAGTAACAAAAGACTTCCACATGAATTCCAAGCTTCCATAGATGAAACAGATTATTTGCAAATCAGACAAGCCACAGGAGAGAAGGGGAAAATCTTTAATTACCAAAATTATCTTCCTGCTGATCATGTCATCACCCACCCTTCCACAGGAACAGTTACAACCAACAGGATTACAGCTAAAATCTTGTTGCTGTTTTAAGATAGTATGAGCTTTTGTGGAGTACAGTCTACTTCCTCAGACACATAAGTCTTAATATTTAGGCCACAGATTTGCACTCTGTATACAAATCCATAGCCTGATGGCAGTATTCTACATGTTTGAAAAAGTGGATTGGAATCCATTCAAGCTCACAATGAAATAAATCTTTGACTCTTAAAGCTGCCACATAACTTTGTGTTTTGTTCTGTTCTGTTTTGTTTTGTTTACTTTGTGTTATACATTTCTTTGTGTCAATTAGAAGATAGCATTAAAAACAAACAAACCCAGAATATATAAAATACCTGTTTATTGTTCTGACACACATTAAAGACACATCTTTTGCCACATAAAGAATATTACTTAAAGAATATTATAAGTAGTATTCTCCTTTATTTGAACTACACTTTATAAAATATGCACATTTCAATAATTACACATTTTGGATTGCAGAATAAGGGGTTGGAAGTTCTGAACTAAAAATAGGAGTGAGATTAAAAATGAAACTAAATAAATTGAGGGGATGTAACAAAGTGTGTCAATCATGAAATACTTTTTGCATTTATAAATGTAAATCTTTGTTTTGAAACAGTTTTCTAACACATTTTAAAACAATTCTTTAGTTCTAGCCTCATCAGGTATTGATTATGATATAAAAATCTGGTCACCTTTAGAAGAGTCCAAGATTTTTAATCGGAAACTTGCTGATGAGGTAAGGTGGCCTTTTGCATTAATAATGCTCCTAATTCTAGAAGTTTCTTTCCCAATAAGTTTCTTTCTTTCCTGATAATTACTGTGATAATATTTATATCACTTTGAAGAAGTTAATACTACGTATGTCTATACCATTAATATCTATTTATGTGTAACTTAGAAAGAAATTTCAGAGTGTAATTTGATGGGATTTGTCCCACAGTTTGGTCCGTTCTGGGGACAGGCTCGTTTGCTTTCTTGGGGACTACATGATGGACAGGCCAACATGAACCAGCCTATCCATGATCCATGCCTACATGCATCTTTTTTAGGTCCCTGTCAGGGGCTACTGTTGGTTTTTTTGTTTTTTTTTTTTGTGCTGATAGGAAATGTATGGTCTGTTAAGTTTTCGCTCAGTAACTACTTCATTCTCCACCTCACTGTGTAGGTGATAACTCGAAATGAATTAATGCTGGAAGAAACCAGAAACACAATCACTGTTCCAGCTTCTTTTATGTTAAGGATGTTGGCATCTTTGAACCATATAAGAGCAGGTAGGAAGAATCTAGAGAGATATCTAACATGGTTTCTTGTCAGAAAGAAGGCCATGCTTTTCTACATACACTCTTTTTCTAGCCATATTGTGAAAAATAGTGTCGTCTTGTTTCAGAACATTGTAAATCTAAGTGTGAAGAACTCTGTATGTGGAAAGGAGAAACCTCACAAACTTTACTCATTATGCCTTATTATTATCCCCACCTCCATGTTACATTCTGCTAAGATACTGCTGTTTCCTGATACACCATCACAATTTATAATGCTGTGCTATTTTGTGTTCCTTTGTTTCCATTCCATCATTATACTTGTAGATATAACTCCACATATGGTAGCCTTTTGTACTAAGTACATCAGCAGTAGTGTTGTATTCTAAATTAAAAATAAGTGTTTTAAACTTATTTCAGTGCTTTAAAAATACTTTCTGTCTTGCAGATCGTCTCGAAGGTGACCGGTCTGAAGGTTCTGGCCAAGAGAATGAAAATGAGGATGAAGAGTAATTGACTCCTGTGTAAGAGCAGCTAGGCGTCCTGAAATTTGTATACGTCATGAATTATATTTTTCCTTACAAAGCTTTAGTGCAATTTTAAGGTTTTGCTTTTGGGTAACCTAAAATTCTGATTTTGAATGAATGTGTGCATGACTTGTGAGAGTGCAAGAAACAAAAACAAAACATTTTAAAGTGTTTTGCCATGAATGAGGGGTGCTAGAAAATGCAAAGTGCAATATTTTCCCTTAACTTGCAAACATGGGAGCTTGGATCAATGTTTAATATAACTTACCTTATAGTAAAAACATTGGTTCAAATAAATTTCTATACCTGCTATTTGCATGTTTGTTGCTTTCTATTAAAAGATGTGGTTGTTTTACATTTGTGTCTGTCTGATCTCTATAGCAGCCAATGAATCCAACAGTCTATCAGAGCTCATCACATCCCTCAGTGAATACACAGATTCTGTTCTACCTTTTCTCTTTAATAGTCCTGTGCGGATGGGGGGGTGTCTTATCATAACTTAAGTAGCATAGAAGCAATCATGTGTGCCCAGATAGACTGCAAACCAGTTCTGCAGATCCTTCCAAAAACAACTTATCCTTTAGTAACTAAGACTGCTGCTGCTAGAATAATCAACAAGCTTTGCTGTCAGCTCAGATGATGAAGAATAGTACTCATCTCTAACAGCAGCTATGCACCCTGAAATTGGTGTACACTGATGCAGTCTCCTGAATCAAAGATTGTGTGAATGGAAGGATGGAGATCATCTGGTTCTCAGCAGATCTGAAAATTAGGTAAACACAACCTCAGATAAACAACAACAGATCACATATCACACCATGCCATGATTTATTTAACAAAAATGGAACCAAAATGGAGAAGCCATGTGTGACCAGTCTCTGCCCAGACCGGTCACATTATAAAATAACCTTACTTTAAAGGGCTTTACTCCAGCCATTAGCCATACAAGACCAAGCGGTTAAAGAATGAAAAAAAATATTATCTTTATTACAAGGTAACAATTTTTAGGGAAACAGATTTCAACATCAGTTTTTCTTAATTTGCCGACCAACTGCCCAAAACAACCTTTTTCTTCAAGTACATTCAAACTTCTCCCCCGTTCCAGCCCTTTAGCCCCTCCTAATTCGGGCTCTCCTGGATAGACTGGCTACCTGCACCCCCCAGCCAATCACCTTTTTTCTCCTGTTACCATGCAAATTGGCTAGGGTTCCATCACATTCTTCCCCACCTTAAAACTATTGCTCTATTGAGCAGACGGTTCTCAATAAGGAGCAATTAACTCTATAGCATGTATTTAATTACATTTCACATTTAATATAGATTTCATATAACTTTAACAATTAGTTTTTATGACATGTATAAATATGCTTACCAAAATACACACTTTTCTATCAATTTACACAATAAATTATACATTACCTCAATATTTTAGTTAACATACTTAATATGGTTCTACATTTAATATTATTTATCATTACATTTCAATACATTTCTTCTAATTTTACCTTTACCATTTTTCTAATGCATCTTCAAGTTTCAAACAACTTAATATTTTTACTATTTAATTATATTACTGTTCACTACCATTAGTCATTACTAAATCATTTGCAAATGAAACAACGTATGTACAACATTCATCTCTTCCTCCTCTGAAAAGACACCTATCCCCAACACCTTGTTGAAGTTCTTTTAAAATCAGTATCACTTGTACTTTTTCTGCATGTCCTAGTCCGTATAGTCCTTTCTCCAACCTGTAAACAAACCCCTGGGTACTCCGGGTCAAGGAAATCTGGTGCTTGTTGTATATACACGTCTTTTATCAATCCATTTTGGTTTATTTGTGAACAACAACCTTGAAATGCAGGACATGTAATCAGGCTCTTTAACTTTTGGTTCCATAGGCTGAAACGAAGCTCTCACATTCTCTGGCGCTGTTTCCTGGGATCTCACCAACAGTATTTTTTAATTGGGTGAGTTTTTCCAGATGTCAATGGAGTTTCAGAATTTGCAATCACTGGAGCTGCTGACTCTGCCATTTTAACTACAGCAAGTCATTTGTTCCTCCCAAAGCTTTCTCTTCTACTTTTGTTTTAACTACTGCTTCTCCTTCCCTATTCCTTCTAAGTTATTCACATAAACTTTTGAATGCGAATTGCTTGCACTTCCATTCAAAGGTTTTTCAGTAGTACCTATTGTATAAGGTTTTCAAGGCGACTTTACCTCCGATACAGTTTTCTCTTCCTTTTCAATAGTTGTTGCCTTTGGAATGCAAAGCAATCTCCTCCCAAGTAGAGCTTTGCCATGATTCTGTCGAGATGAGCATCTGATAGGTGATTCTGGAAACCCTCGTTGGTACAAGGGGCCTTTCCAGATAACTAACATTGTCGACATCTCCATCTGTTTCCCCTTCTCTCACTGTACTGCCTGTATTTTGCAATAATCTTGAAGTAAAGTTCGTACCTAAATCCAAAACAATCTCAGTTGGAAATCCCCATCTGCACAATATAGCCACCAGGGCATTAAGCACTGTACTTTGTACAGACTTTGAACACAATGGTACATTTTTATCAATGAATGATGTGTTGTACTGATCTTTCTCATCAGCGTTCTCCAGTATATCTATTCTTTTATCTATTTTCTTGAGCTCATCTAAATACATTGCATGTTTACTGCTGATTTTTCTAAATTTATTACTGGCCATTGCCACAAACTTTTAAAACATCACATAAGTTGTTTTTTTTCCTTTTGGTTTACTTCTAGTTCAGTTCCTATTTTTCCTTTTCCTTGTTTGTTCAGACTTAAAAAATTTATTTTTGTTTAACTTATGTTTGTGAACATACTAGTCTTTCAAAATATGAGAAATTTTACCACAGCAGAAACATCTTTGTAACTTATTTGGTTTTCTGCCTTTCTTATAACTGTCATGTGTGATATAACTAGCTTCATTTCCCTCTGACTTCACAAGTCGAATAAAGGTTTTAAACTTTCATTTGACTTTTGTTCTGTGGTCTGAGGAAATTCTCTCCTTAAAAGCATTAATATAACCTTCTCCCTCTTGTCTGTTTAGTTGACCCAGCAGGTTCAGGATAATCATTTAGAAGAGGAGCATTTTTGTCAAAAGGTTCCTCCTCAATTCCAGACTCAGACTGCACCAAGGGTTGGATTTGCCCCTAAGATCGGGTAGCCACACACACATTGTTTATATGTCTTGCCAAATCATTTCCTATTAGGCATGGGATCAGGGTATCATCAGACACAACTACCTTCCATTCCCCTTCCAAGTCCTTATACTGAATATGTACATTGGCCACAGGTACAGAAAATGGTGGTGCTCCAAATTCTTTTACTAGAACACTTTTGTGAGGTAAAATATTTTCCCTAAGTATCACATTGGGGTGACACACACACAATTGCGAACATGTGTCTCTCACATCCCACACAACTTTGTCTTGAATTCAAGTTCTCCATATTCTTTAACTAATTCTGTATTTATTGCAATAAATAAATGAATGTTTTCTCTCCTGACTTGGCCCAGCCTCATTCAATTCTGACATTCCTGTCTCCATAGCAACTTGCCTTCTAGTTTCTCCATTAAGTGAGCTGTTTAACCCTGGCTTCAAGATTTTTGAGACACAGTAAACTGGTGACTCTGTATTCCTTCTCTTTCTAATAACTCTTTCTGGACAGGCATCCCGGAGATGTCCTTTACCACATACAAAACAGAATTTATTTCCTATTTTCAACTGAGCCTTCAGATTCTTTGTTTCTACCACCTGGCCACTTCTTATCGATCTTCTTCTCACTATACTGAGATCTTGTTGCCTCTCTCAAAGTTACTTGTAGAACCACCTTTAGCAGCAATAACGAAGTAATCATTTTCTGGATGACTTTATCAGTCTCTCACAGCATTGTGGAGGAATTTTGGCCCACTCTACTTTATAACACTGTGTTTATTGAGGTTTGTGGGCACTTGTTTATGCACAGTCCTCTTAAGGTCCTGTCACAGCATTTCAATCAGGTTGAGATCTAGACTTTTACTGGGCCTTGATTTTTTTCTTCTTCTTTAGCCATTCTGTTGTAGATTTGTTGGTGTGCTTGGGATCATTGTCCTGTTGCATGACCCAGTTTTGGCCAAGCTTTAACTGTCAGACAGATGGCCTTACATTTGACTCTAGAATACTTTGGTATATAAAGGAGTTCATGATCGACTCAATGACCTGCTGAAGTTCCGTAGCAGCCTCATAGGCAGTCCCACATAGAGAGCATTACAGTAGTCTAATCGTGAGACTACCAATGCATAGACCAGCATGGTGAGGGACCTGGTGTCAAGATAGGGACACAGCTGGGCAATCCACCTCAGATGGAAATAGGTAGACTGGACCACAGACACTATCTGGGACCCCATTGATAGCGCTGGGTCCAGAAGTACACCCAAGTTGCGAACCTCATCCTTAGTGGAGAGAGTACCCCCCAGGAGAGGGAGGCCCCCAATCTGTAGACACTAGGGGCACCCACACACAAGAGTTCTGTCAGCATCAGTTTATTATCCCTCATCTACCGCAGCACGGTATTCAGGCAGTACTCAAAGGACGGAACAGCATCCTCTGCAGAGGGATGGAAGGAGAAATAGAGCTGGGTGTCATCTGCATATTGGTGACACGAAGCTCCAAAACTCCTGGTGACCTCCCCCAGCATCCTCATATAGATATATATTTATTTATTTACTATCTTTCTCCCTATGTAGGGGACTAAAGGCAGTTTACAACATTTTAAAAAAGCAATTAAAGCATAATAACTAGATAATTAAAAATGATTAAATAAACAAGAATTAAAACATTCAACATTATAAATATATATATAAATATTAAATGCTTTAACTACCATCACCCAACCCATAAGTATTATAAATTATAAGAAAATTATATAATAAGAAAAGGGTAAAATGTGAAACAGCCTTCAAACCACCCATTTTCTTGTAGTTAATTCTTCTTTAAATACCATTCTGTGTTTGTTTACATGTAATAATGTTTGGAGATGGAACCTGATGTATATATTGCCTGAGCATTTATTTTTCAACTAGGAAGGTTAGTGCTATACATTTGCCATAATCATTAGAGATGTCATCTGATTAAATACATCTTAATAGTGTTACGATATTCTTTATATTAATTCTTTTCAATATTTATTGTATTTGACTGTAGGAAAAATATCTTCAAAGCAAAGAAGTATACTTCATTTATTTTTTTGGTGTTGTGTCTTGTTTCATATAGAAAAGTCACTCCAGTTAAGCTGATGCTCACTTGCCATCTAATGTTTTGCAAGTATTTGCATTATTTGGACACATACACACCTGCCTAATTTAATTAGGAACTTTTTAGTCAATTAAATATTGCAGCTCTGGTTGCTTTTAAGAGAATTTTAATATAAAAATCTATATAAAAATAGAAGTGATAGATATTGTAACCTTGTATTTAATTGAAACAGGGGTTTTATTTTTTGTTTTATATTTAATATTATCTTATTAATATGTTTCTTTTCACTTTTTGAAACATATTGGAAAAACTAACTCCTCCTATCCTCTTTGGCACCTTTAGCTGAATGGCAATGGCTGCTGTGTTGTCCAAAATTTATAAATTGAGGAAAGAAGTGCAGGAGCCATGTGCTATAGCAGAGATAATGAGGGGACAAACAGGCAAACACTCTCAGTCTTGAGGATCCAAAAGGGGTAATTCTGCACAGGTGAAGCCCCATCACTGTAAATATATAGAAGATCACTCAAAGAACAATTTTTTTCTCCAGGTGTGGATTTCTGTATTCCCAAAATAGAGCTAGTTCACATACAAGAGAAATGCAGCAACAACTTGAAAGATCCCTAAAGTTTGAAAAAGTATTAAAAAATTTAGAAAGGAAAAAAGGAGCAGGTTATTATCTCAGTATACATGTAAAACGCTCTGTAAAAACTGTTAGTGTTGTGGCAGTGGTAGTAAACGCAACACAAATTACGGAATCTCACTGCTACACATAAATATTAAAGTTCAACCAGGCTGCTTCCTCAAGGATGGAAAGTCACATCAAGAACTGATGCATTATTGACCCCCTTAGTCTGTTTGAAATATTATACTATTGTATACTATTAACCTGTCTTGGGATCTCCCAGTCCCACAATCTCTGTAGACAAGAGATCTTGTTAGGGATGGAGAACATATGGCATAAACACCCCATTACTTTTGTGCAGCCCCCAAATTACTTTTTAAAAATTGGGTGATGAAGTCCACAGAGCAGGTGTTACTCTGTTTGTGGACCTCTGAAGGTTGCCCACCGCTGCATAAAGAGGGTTTATCTTCTCACCCAGTCACCACTAAGAATTCTTAATGCATTCAGGAAGAAATCTGTAGGTTTGCTGTGCTAAATTGCAGGCATCCTCTTTGTTATATGCTAGGAGTACAATCCCACATAAGTTTCCATGCAGGGAAAGTAGGGCTGCAGATCATCTCATGGATTCTGTACATATCCTGAAGGGTCTTTTCAGAGGCACTGAAAAGTTCTCTCTTGTATACAATCTCCTCTTTTATACACAGAAGAGGATTACTGGCTAAGAGCATATGTAATCTGTTGTAGCATGTTTCCTTGTATTTGTATTCCTCTCCACTCCGTTTAGTAGCGGAAATCGGCTGTTAACTTGTTTTTGACATTGCTCAGGGAAATCTTCTTTCATTAAGCTTCTCAGTGCTACCATCTCTTGGAACTAGGAGATGTTGGAACACATAATATATTCTTGCAATGTGTGCTGGTCACAATTATAGCCGCTCATCTAGACTCTAGCTCGGTCACTGTGAGGTTACAGTTCTGATGGCAAGTTGATGGCAAACAAGACAAATTTGACTCAGAGAATAGTCTATGTTGGTAAGCTTTAAACAGGCTTTTGTTCTTGTTGTCATTCAGGTTTGACTTGTGTGGCTTGCCTCCAAGATCCCTGACCTCGTCTGGCAGCTCCAAGGGACTTCAGCCTTAAGAACAACTGTGACAATATATTGTATGCACGAAGGCAATTTGTCTTCGTTTATGCTAAGCATTTTCTCTGCATTGCTGCCTCTTAGCTTTCATTGCACATTTTCTGTCCAGGTCTTGAATAAATAGATTACCTTCTAAAATGAATTGAAATAATTCCTCATTAATAGCCTGCTGCTTCTGTACATAGAAATGAATCTCAGTCTGTTCACTGGGAATTGTATAGGATTGCACTTACTGAAAAAAATGACTAATTCTGCTTAACCAAGTATAAATGTAAGTTGTCCAAAGGTTTGTAGTTTTCTTTATTTCCTGTAACAGCTCAAAGCACAAATATTAAACCCTTTAAAAATTGGTTAAAAAATCTTAATAAATTTGAAAAATATTTTCTCCCAAGTATTTACTTAACGAGGATGAAAGAGGGAAGGCAGCAAAAGAAATAAGTCATATAGCTATACAATTTAAGTTAAGTCTCAAAACAAAACATCAGAGGATGAGCCAATAAATCAGTTATCCACTTAATGCTGTTAGCCATTCCTGAGCTGAAATTCATTTACAGGACTCAGCCTATTACTCTCTGGCCTCATTGCTGCTGCTTGATTAATGCTATGTGGGCTGATACTCTCTCCCTCACTGTCTTTTATAGCTGATACTTTGAAATCACACTTTCCCTCTGTGTCTTCCTCAGTCTCTTTTGTCTAGCATATGTTCTATTTTCCCTCAAGATTGCCTCAAAAAATCTTTCCCAGCATGTTCCAAGGCAGCTCCTCAAGCACAACATGAGTTGTGCTGCAGGGAACTACACAGTACATGGTTACACAAAGTGAAGACACATATATCTATACAGACAATCACATGTGCAGCCTAGTGAACTTCATACTGTGTCAAGATTGTGAAATTAGACTGTTGAGCAACAAGAACCTACAAGCAAGACTTCCCCACACTCACCTGATGGGAGAGGTAGACTGTCAAATGTTGATATTTCGTATAAAATATTACATTGAATTTGGATAGGAATCTAGTACTTGCATACCAAACAGATGTGGCTGCATTTTTCCTGTTGCCTTATTCACATATGATGAAAAAAACATATTCTGGACCAGGGCAGAGAAGCTCCACACATTGAAGAAGCTCTTGCCTTCAGAAGGCCATTTTTCCATGTGAAAAGGGAAAGATATTTCCCCATCTTTTGTGTTTATTTTGTTTACGAGGAGAGGTTCTCACAACTATCTGAGTATCCGTACTGTGTGAATATACATTCATCTGAATAGAAGGTTTTAATTCTTCCAGGTTAATGCATTTGGAATTAAAGGAAGGGTGGCATATGTGTATGTATTCACTCGTAAGTCTGAAGCTCACGACTTTGCTAGTGGCAGAGAGGAGGGCATTTAGAATATTTCTGTCTCTCTGTGTTTCCCTAGTAACATGGCCAAGATTATGTTGCCAGCTTCAGCTGCATCTGGCACCAACTCTTCACAATCACAGTTCATGCTAATCCATTCATTTTTATTTAGCAGTAATAAAATATGCCTTGAGGATTTAGCTCTGGAAGCAGTGCACTCTTGTGTGGAGTTTCACCCACACTTTGAGATTAGTGCCCCCCTCCAAGAACTTTGTTTTAAAAGTCCAGAACCCTTTCTCTCCTCGTTTACTTGCTATGCTGCCTTGTAGACAGAAAGTAAATGAGGGATTTAGGGATGAAATTAATTCAGTGATTGGAACTTCCTAAGGCAGAATGATGAAGCATCTTGGATTTAGAGGCAAAATAGCTCCACAAAATAACCAAAGTGATTTCCCTCTATTCCAGCAATAATATCTGATTATATGGAAATGTGCAGCTGCTGTGACTTCAGCGAAAGTAATACATCAAAAAAGACCCAGCTGAACAGCTTTAGCAAAGTTACCAGTTGAACTGGAAATCTATGTTCATTTGCATAAAAATGTTGTATGAATTAACGTGTTACAAGGCAACATAGGTGTGTGCCTGTCTAGGGTTCCAGTGGGTATCCCATTGCATCACCATACTGTATTATCTAGGGATTGCCTGGCCATGAACTGGGGTAAGGGGGTCACCTTAGACAATTGAACGCTGAATGTAGCTGAGTGGGAGCTGCCATTTCCACCCACTCACTCCTGCCTGTGCCATAACCCATTGCCACTTCCCTAAATTGGCTGCCTCCTAGCCAGAAATTTACAATGGATGGTTCGTAGGGAGTTCTTGGAGACAAGGCACTGTGGGAAATGTGGCAGAAAAAAAATACAAAAAAAAGCAATCCCCCCACAAAAACTCCAAAAAACAACAACAACAACAACAATTTTTTGGGAGGGATGGAGAGAAACAAAATTAATTCACCTCTCCTGCTGTTGTTAAAAACCTAGTTCTTCTTATGGATAATGTTCTACCTACACAATGAGCTGGGACATAAGCCCTGAGCAAAAAGGGGGGTGGGGAGCTTAAAAGTACTTAATTTTATGTGGACCCTGTAATTTCCAAATACTGTTGTTATGACTCTCCAATTGCACATGCCAAAGGTCTTCCTGTGAGTATGCCAATCCATTACTGAGGGGTTTTTGGGTGTATCTCTATTTGACCTATACATTCTGCAGATGAAAGGTCCCAGGTTCAGCCCTGATTAAAGCATATATACTTTCTATCAAGTGATTAAAAAATTCCATGCAAGCACCAGAATTTCATTGATTATACAAAGGTTAGATTCGGCACATTCTCTATTAGCTGCCTGCCGTCTGATTCTGTGGAAACCTCATTTGTGAGCAATGTAGAATCCAAAACATACACTGCTGAATCTCACACAGATTTGTGAGACAAGATTTCATGTTTATTGACAAAGCTAACAATCTAGTTGGAAAAAAAAATCTAGATTCACCATTTTAAAAAAAGAATCCAGTGGTTTTGTCATTCTCTAATCTCAGCACTATTTTATCTAGACTAGCTTTTGGGGTTCAGAGTGAAATTTAGCATAACTCTCAGTGTCAGTCTTCTTTGAATTATTAATATGCCTTTGTTTTTAAATTGTTTGCCTGTCCTGCATGTTATTATGAGGAAAACTACAAGTTAAACAAATGTGTGTGGAATGAACCTTTATCTCTTTTAGCTCTCACCCACAAGCATGAACACAGAGTTATGTCTATGTCTGTTACTCCCATTTGTAGGACTACTGCAGTCTATTATGTCATCCTTAAAAGCTAAGCATTATGAGCTTTGTAGGGGTAAAAAGTGAAGGGATAAAGTTAAGAAAACATTTTAATGACAGCATAAAGCCAGATGTTCAGGTTTAATTGTTTGTATTTCTGGAGGGAAAAAATATATATATCAATGACTAACCCATCATAAGCTTTGTCCATTAACTTTCTTTTATTTGATGGCATGGAAAATATATCTGTTACAACAGAAAGATTAACCTGTTCTTTAATGTCAGTTTCTAATGATGCATAATACTCCAGTACAATTTTTTTCCAGAGAAAAAGGCAGATAACCGTGTAAGGGAACCAGCCTGTTGTTGATAGCCATGTTTGGTTACCTAACTGATTAAAACTGAACATCTCTTGAAGGGCAGTTGATATTATTGGATTTTTTTGTAAAAAAAATGTTTGACTTAAACCACTCAAATTAGTAGAGAACTGATTTACACAACCTATTTTGTGTGGAGGGTTTTCCTGCACAAATGCAATTACAGCCTCTAATGGATGAATGTAACATATGAACTGAGCAATCATAAGTAAGCATAAATAGGTATAGAAAGCACCAGCCAGGGTCATAAAATGCATGGCTGGCATGACCAGTTTGGAAAGTTGGCCTGCTGTTTGAATAAGACATGGTTACCCCTCCCAGAGCTTTGGTCCTGAGGATGCTCTCAAAGCTAGCCACTATTCAAATAGATGGTCTGCTTCCTGAAACAGCCAGGCACTGAGGTGTGGGAAACTTCTGCTTAAAGGTTGTAGCTGCATTCTGTTCCAGTGACATGCAAACACTCCTGGCAGGATGCGGCAGCTGCCAGCAGGCGGGGTAGCCCCTTATTCTCCCCTTTCGCTTAGAGGTAGAGCATAAGATCAAAGGGTTATTTTAGCCAATCCTAGTTACGATTAGGTAACTAGTATCCTACCTGTTTCTCTCATACTATGTAATCATGCTAAGTCAATAAAAGAGCCCTCAGGGCGTTGCCAGTTGGCTCCGCTGGCTCGGACATTCGCTGTCGACTCCTTTGTTATCTCTCTAAGGCAATTAGCCTTCCTTTGTTTCGTGGTCACCCACACTGAGGCATGGAGGAGATGGCAGCAGCTTTATCTTCACTGCTCCAGCACTCTGCCACCTGAGGTAATTGTTTCACCTTGCCTAATGGCCAAGTCAACCATAGCAGCTATTATTTGTTGCTAGTTGTAGCTGTATTTGCTCATCTTATATCAATCTTTTCTTGTGCCAAGAAGACTGGACTTGCTGGACTGAGGAGAAAACCCAAAACTTAACATTTGAGCCACCTTTTAGATACAGGAGACATATATTTCCTGAAATGTTTCTACATCACTTTACTTGGTATTTCTCCACAAATTAGTGGTTTGAATTCTGAGCAAAAACATCAGCCCCCTCCGAAAGAAATAACAATTAATTGAGAGCCTAAAGCCTGAAGCCCTGGTCACACAAAGGAAATGTTTTCTAGTTCTTCTGATATTTTCCATACCTCGGTTGTACTGAATCATGGTCACGTGGTTTATATTCCAGGACGAACATTCCAAGAACTTTAGCAGTACCGATTTATTTCCTCCTATTTGAATCGTAATGGCTGACTACGCCATGGTACTGGTTTATTTTCTCTCTTGCTTCAAGGGACAATTTAGCCTCTTGATTTATATATATATATTTCAAAAATAATATTTATCGATACATCAATATATCAGAAACAAGACTCCCTCTAAGGTGCGTGACTGCTCGAGCATGATTGACTCCTCCCCTGCTCCACACAGCTTTCCTCCTCCTCCATGCACCCACAGCTATCGTTTCGAGCCCCTTTCATTCCTGTCACATCGGAACCCCACACAGGGGGGCGGACTTGCACACGGGGGGGTGAAAATTACAGAGAACATTGATCAGAAAGGGGGTTCTGTTTAGGAAAATGATCCTGAAACTAGGATCCTAAAACTAACCCTGTTTCCCCACCCACATTGTCATCTTCTTGTTATGTGCCGTCAAGGCACAGGTACTTATAGCAATCCTAGTATAGTTGTCATGGTAACAGGTATTTAAGGTGACGAAGACAGACACTTTCCCCCTAAAATATTTAATAAATGCTTCACTTTAATCAAGAAAACTGCAGTTTCCCTCTTTGCTGCAAACAGGAATCACCATTTTCACTGGAGTCGGGGTGAGAGAGAAAGAGTAAATTTTTATATCTTACCAAGAGTTGCGCCTTACGAATTTTTGGGGAAAGGAAAGTTTCTTGGCATTTCCAAGTTTCAGATTAACTGCCAAGTATATTGACACTAGCCAGCTATCCTAGTCAAAATGGATACTCGTTGCTACATGATGCATTTGGGGGAAATGTTTTATAGTCTGTGAAGCAAACATGCTACTTTACTAATTTAATTATTATATTTATGTTTTCCAAATGATTTTCTTCATATGCAGTAAGTAAGATTAATTTCCTGACCTTTTCTCATTAATCACAGATTTTCATAGGGTAATGAAAGATTTTTTTAAAACGTGTCGTGTGGGATTAAGGAGATTAAATCTTTGACATCACTCTTTTGTCTGTGTAAGAGCTCTATCAAAGAGTACACTGAGTGGGTGTTAGAGCACTGGCTAGGAATGTGCCCACAAGCAATGAAAGAATTGATGAAAATGGGGACAAGCTACATACAGTCTTCTCCTATGTAGTTTTCTGAATATAAGACTGCAGCATCCAGCTGGTGAAGCTGTACAATATGGATTTTATAGAATTATAAAACTTCAGGGAAAAAGAGGAGACACTAAAGAAGAATGAAAGCTGAGATGCTTTTGCCTCCTATAGTCTCCAGTGCCTCGTATTATTTACATCCTCTTCACTGTATGATGTTTCTTAAAATCTGGAGCACCAGAATGAAAGGTTACTGATGCGGGCTGACTGAACCTGTTTTATTCCAGTGATTGGAAGACATGGTCCTTGCAATAAAACTGTTGCTCCTTTTCACCTGTTTTTGGCCAACTTCTCTTTTAAACAATAATAGTGACCACCATCATCATTACCATCACCACCATCTTCAAAGGTCATTTATGAAAAGACATAATAGGTGAGTAAGCTGGTAACTTGGCATCATGCCTGCCATTATGTTTATGTACTCTCTGTCTATCACTATTCTAAGGCTGACTTACTTCTGGCTCAAGCTGAAGGGTTGTTTTTATTTGTTGATTCTGTACTAGGAAGATAAGAGAAAAATGCAAACAAAAGAGCATTTGGAGATGAAGTGAAACTAGTACTCTGTCAAAAATCATCAAAAGTAAACACTTAAGCCAGTAAAATTTTCTTTCCAATATTTCTAATATGTGTTTTGCATATATGGAGTTTGTTTGCATTACATGCTAACTGGTGATCCACTCATAATTCTATATCTAGTACAATATTTGGCTACAGCACAATATACTGCAATAGCCCAGAGGAAAGAAGTAAAGTGTTAAAAGGCTAAAATAACTGTTTTAAAGCCCAGTTTGCTCTCTGCAAGATATTAATACCTAAGTTATTATGATAATTTTTGAATTACTTTAGATATTAATAGTAGGGGTGTACAATGAAGATTCTGTTTTTATCAGGCTCAACTTTCATTCCAATCATATTACAGAAGGCTTGCTTTATAAAGTGTGCTTTAATTTATGGAATTATTTTATCCTCATTTTTAAATCCCAGTCTTAAAGCTAGTAATGTATTTTACTGTTTCCAGTTGAGCTTATGACCTTAGTCAGACTTAATATTCTACACACTATTGCCTTGAGAGACAATCCCCTGAAATGCTTGCGGACATTTTAACAAAAATGTAGTAGGGAGCTGTAAAACATTAAAATGGGGAGAATTTAAGGAAGACATTGTATTTATAATAATTCACAATATAAGTAGGGTGGATCAACTTTCCAAAGCAGGTTCCTAATAGAGCTAGGTTTTCCCATGTTTCATTTCCATCCTCCCTTCAAAAGGCTGCAACAGAAGAAGAGTGAAAAGCATCAGCCTACTATTAAAGTATATGTTTTACATGGAAACATTCCAGCTGGGCATTTCCTGGTAGTCCTGCCTGAAATGCTTGAAATCAGCTGCTGCCAGAGGCAGGACAGAGGAAGGATAATGGTAAGATGTACTGAGACAATTCGTGCCAACCACAGAGAGGAGCAGTGACTGAGACACTGGCTTCATTATCTCATTCTCTGAATGAGGTTCTATGTGCATGGCAGCAAGTGTGCATCCTTTTGATCTTCTTTGGACAGGAAGGATAGTGTCCTGAGAAATCGATCAGTTGAACACAAGAAAAACTTACATAACAACAGATGTACTTTGAAAAACTGTGACTTAAGGACTTGGCATGACTCCTGAGATTATGAGATAACATCTACTTCCAGAGTGAAATAAATCAGGTGCATTGGATTTGTTACCAATAAGATAGAAGGTTTAAGGCAGTCCAGCTAATGGAATGTTCTACAGATTGATGGGAGTTCCCTATCATCCTGCTATATGGATTAAAAAACCTTTATTTTCTGAACCATTTAACAACCACCACCACTGTCACCACCAATTTGTTAGAAATAACACAACATTTATTTTTTTATCGTGTTTTAATATTCTTGCTGATATTGTCGTTAGCCGCCCAGAGTGGCCTGGTTGCCAGATGGTGCGGGATATA
Organism: Intellagama lesueurii; assembly: GCA_037013535.1. NCBI lineage: Eukaryota > Metazoa > Chordata > Lepidosauria > Squamata > Agamidae > Intellagama > Intellagama lesueurii. Next base: position 45,871,070 of record JBAJHW010000003.1, on the reverse strand, counting down.
AATTCAATAAATAAATAAATAAAAACCAGCAATATTACGAGCTTAGGTTTTTGGTATTTTTGAATAATAATAATTATCTCGCTTGTGGATGAAACATACTTCAGTGGTCCCCACAGTCTTCGGGGCTTTGGGAACAATATCAAAGAATTTTTACACAGTGTTATAAGCAGTTGCAGATCTCGGAAATAACACCACCAGAGCTACAAAAAACGGCAATATTAGGAACAGCATACATACGCGGTTCCTAATATTAATTTAACAAATACGTAGGTTTTTGGTAAAAACTTGTATCTGTTATATAATACCACTCAATGTTTTTATAATTTTGATTGACTGTGCCTAACAACAACAACAACAACAACAACAACAACAACAACAACAATAATAATAATAATAATAATAATAATAATAATAATAATAATAATAATAATAATAATAATAATAATTTCATTAAAATTAATAATTTGAATAATAATTATTATCTGGTAGAGAAGGTGTCAGAAAATGATCAAGATCTTGTGGGACTTCCCCGATCCAATCTATTACTACTATGTCTGATGTGTTATGTTCAAGGTGTCTATCAGTTTGGATCCGGAAATCCCAGATCTTGACGTTGTCGTTTTCTGACACCTGATGTTCCCATGGGTTTTTTGGGGGTGGCAAGTTATATTTTTTGCATAATGAGCAATGCACTAATTTTGCCATTCTATCATGTCTAGTTTTGTAATCTGTGCAATCTTTCGACATTTGCAGATGAGGTGTGACCCAGTTTTATCTTTTTCTTGGCAGAGTCAACATTTGCTGTTAGCAATAATTCCTTGGATCTTAGCTTTCATCACATTGGTTTGGAGTCCTTGTTCTTGTGTAGCAAAAATCAAGCCTTTGGTTTCTTTCTTAATTGACCCCAGTTTCAGCCATGCCCATGTTGAATTATTATCATGCTTTCCATCAGTATTTCTCAGGTGTTGTCCATGTAGTGGTTTATTTTCCAGCTGTTTAATTTATTTTCAAATTGTTGTTTCTTATATTGAGCCTTTGTTTCTGTTTTCAAAATATTCTCCATTTTCATCGCCTTAACTAATTTTTCTCTACTTGTACTAATATAATCAATTAGTCTTCTTTTTTCCTCCTCTACTACCCACTGTATTTGAAGTAATCCATGGCCTCCAAATCTTCGTGGTAAATATAGTCTGTCCACATCATTTTTTGGATGTAGTGCATGTTGCATTTTCATAAGTTTCTGTGTTTTTTGATCCGATTTTGATCCATTTTGGATCCAATCTATTATTCCAGCTGGGAACTTACTGGAACTGCCCATAAGTTTAAGATTTTGATTGTATTTCCACCATTTAATTTTGATTTTAAGATTTTCCACAATCATTTGATGTATTCTCTTTCTGTGAGTTCTTTAACTTTTGTGTGCAAGATGTTATCTGCTTCTAGTATTCCAAGGTATTTATAATTTTCATCACTTGATAGTGATTTTATAATATGACAGATTTTAACTCTATTCCATCTAGTTTTTGGATCTTGCCACAGTGTATAGACAGAGCTACACATTTGTCAATTCCAAATTTCATTTGGATATCTTCACTAAATATTTGCACTGTGTTCAGCAGTGATCCTATCTCTGTGGAACTTTTTGCATATAGTTTTAGGTCATCCATGTATAAGAGATGATTGATGTTTCCTCCTTGTTCTGAAATATGGTAGCCCAACCCAGTTTTATTTAAAATTATTGACATGGGGATTAGTGAGATGTTAAACAGTGGTGGTGACAAGGAATCCCCCTGAAATATTCCTCTTTTGATGCTAACTTCCCCAATTTCTTCACCATGGGCCATTAAGACAGTTTTCCATTTTTCCATGTTTTTCTTGAGAAATTTCTGAATATTTTTACTAATCCCAAAATTTTTTAGGCAGGTGTTAATCCAGTTGTCTAGCAATGAGTCAAATGCGTTTACAGTTTATCCAGGCCATGTTAAGATTTGTCTTTTGTCTTTTTGCATTCTTTGGTGTCTTTTTGTCAACAAGCAACTGATCTTTCATGCCTCTTAACTTTTTAAAATTACCTTTTTGTTCAGTTGGGTATAGGGAGTTTTCAGTGAAATAATTATATATTGACCTTGCAAGTACTCCTGTGAGGAATGTGAACATTGTTGGAAGTCATGTAATTGGTTGATAATTACTGGATTCATTGCCCTTTTGATGATTTTTTATTATCAGAAATGTGCGGCCTGTTGTCATCCAATTTTCAGTTGTAGAATTTTGAAATAAGTGATTAAATTACACTGCTATACGTTGATGGAGATTTGTTAAATGTTTTAACCAAAATCTGTGCAGCTCACCTGAAGCAGGTACACTCATTTTTCACATCCTTTACTTGTCTCTTAATCATTTCAGTTCATCCATATGTTTTCCTTAAGTTTTTTTTACAAATGTCTTTAATCCATGAGGCATTTTTGTTATGTCCAGCTTTCCCAAATTTCTTCCCAGAAATAATAATTTCTGAATCATCATCATCAGGAGCATCTAATATGTTCCTTTATGATTCCTGTTCGGTGGTGATTCTAAAAAGGGAGTATTTACATGTCTCCTTCTCTTCAGCCTTCTTTTTAAGGCAATAAAATTTGAGGATTCATTTTTAATTGATACCAGGATTCCTGGATACTCCAGAACCAGATTTCTGAATGACATGTTGCTTTTTAAAAAAGAATATCACATGAAAATGTTACTTCTATTATGCACCTTTCATCAGATTAATATTGTGTCCCAGTTCCCTCTTCCAAAGCTGTTTGTCTGCATTCCCTTGGAAAGAAGATTTTAAAGCATTAACATTCCATGTCTGCGTAGGGAATGTTATTCTTTTGGACATTAGCAAATACTCCAATGTATTTATTAAAATGGATATCCATTCATTGTTCATACAGTTGACATTTCCAGGTAAGTAGGTATAGGGTTGCAGCCATAGAGAGTTAACTGCATGATTAAGCATGAATAGATTGACCTTTGTACCTCATTAAACAGAGTGGGGCTTACTTCTGAGTAAACATGAATGGATTGAATTTCACTGAAAGGCTCCAGTCTTAGGTACACTAAATAGTGAGTAAACCCAGTGGAACATCTGATTAAACATAAGATTCCGTGACAAAATATGAGTACTCAGTCATATTATTTACTTAGTTTTATATATGACACTGTACTAAACTATTTATATTTGAACAAATAAATATACATTGAAGTCTTTCCTTACTATTTTGAATGATGTCAGTGGCCCTGTTATTATAACTGTAACAACTGGGCTTTCATTTTGTGATATTTTGCCATAAGTATGGTTTAGTCTGTGTGGTATAGTGGTGAGAATGTTGAACTGGGGTTTGGGAGAACTCGGATCTAGTTCCTCTTGAGCCATGAAAACTCACTCAATACTGTTGACCTTCCTTCCTTCCTGGATTGTCTTTCTCACCTAATTATTTACTGTGGGACCTTCTCTTTCTCCCTTTCTCCCTTAATTTCATCTTCACTATGAAGTGAGACACAGAGATCTGTGACAGAAGAAAATGCTGATGGAAACCATACCTTTGCATAATTAACAACTTAATTATTAAACTAGCAACAGGTGTCTTTTACTTCGTCATCTTTATTTTGGCCTGTTTTTATATCACAAGGGCTACCTTGCTCAATAACAAATGGGATAAACATTAATGTCAGAATCCAGAGTGCCCTAGTATTGCTACTGGAATTAAATATGAAACAAACTGCTAAATTTTTCTTGATATCAGGTAAATGCAAACATGGCCAATATTATTTGAATTTTAGCAACATAATGTGAGTGAAGTCAGTTTATTTTCAACCTTTCGTTTACATTTGATATACAGCAATGAGGTAAACTAAAATTTACAGACCTTGGGCATCTTGCAGGCATTTGGGAAGCCCACCGTCTGCCACCTGTGACATTCCCATGGAAATAAGGGCCATTCCCCACTTCCTCTTGAACTTTAAGCAGCAAATCTAAATCCTCAAAATGCTTATCATTTTGCTCTAAAAAAGCCACAGCAGTACTGCTTATATAAGCCAAATACTCCCCTCATAACTCTGGATTGTAGTGTAAGTTGTAGCCATAAGAAATAAATACATTTCTAAATACTCATTATATTAACATTTTGTTATGTGTGACCAGGAATGATCTTGTGTGACTGAGCTCGTGATTTTCAACAGCTTTCTCTCATGTGACACAGCTAGGAGCAGAGATTTAGAAACATAGCAGTCAGTGATTGGATTGACATGGACGCAGACTTTCAGAGGTGACTTCTGGCTAAATAAGTGCCAGCTAAATGAATGGTGTGTGCATGCAAGAGCTCTAAATATATGACAGTCACTGGAAAATGGAGGTGAAATGAAAAAGTGCAGGTCAGAATATGAACATGACTCAGATTCTGAGTACCAAATAAATTCATGTTTATTTGGTACTCACAAATGTCCTTGGTTTTATCCAAGTAATCATTGATTTCCACTCAGTACATTATTTCTCCTCTTCCCCATCTTCAATGTATTTTCCATGCTGGCCTTTCTAATTCCTCCACCCCAGTACCCATTCACCCCAGTACTAAACCTGTGTTAAGCATCCAAACCACCTTTCACCCTGGAGCCGTCTCTTTTTTCTTCTATCCTTACCCCACCCCTTTGTTTCTTTTGTACTGGCTGGTTTTTTTTCCCCCACCAGGTATTCATTCAGCTTGTGCCACCTTAATGTAAAGTCCAGGAAATGCCTATAGCTGGCTGCTACCCAGTGCTAATTATCATTGGTCCCAACTGGGATTGGGGGAAAACCTATTTTTGACTGACTGACTAACTGACCTTTCTTTCATCCATCCATCCATTCATTTGATTTATATACCACCCCATTCATGCAAGCACTACTCTGGGCAGTTTACAAGATTAAACCTTAAAACCCTCAAACCCCTACAATAACACAAAATACATTCATAAACAATATGGTGATACATGAACAGTAATTAAATCATAAATATAAATGACCCTATAGTAAATGCATACCTTAGTTACATCCCACTTGGATTACTGTAACTTGCTCTACATGGAATTGGCTTGGAAGATGATTTGGAAACCACAGGTGGTTCAAAATGCAGCAGCTAGACTACTGATTGGGGCCACTTACAGGGAGCTTATAATGCCCCTGCTACAACAACTGCACTGGCTACCAGTCTGTTTCCGGGTCCAATTCAAAGTGCTGGTCATTACCTGTAAAGCCTATATGGTTTGGGTTCGAGCTACCCGAAGGGCCCTGTCTCCACATATGAGCCTTTTCAGTGGTTAAGAGCATCAGATGAAGCTGTCTTCTTGGTGTCCGTGCAGGGACAGTTGATGGGGACACAAAAGAGTCTGCTCCCAGGTTATGGAATGCTTTGATGGCATCCAGGAGATTCTCTTATTAAAAGCAGCTCTAAATAGTTCCGTCTTCACCAGCTTTCCAAACATGAAGAGGAAAGGAGCCTGGTGTACCTCTGTTGGCATTTTGTTCCAGAGGCTAGAGGCCACAATTGAAAAAATTTGGTCTCCCTTGGTGTGGTCACTTCTAACAACATGGATTAATCCAATTATTTAAATTAGGAAATCTTTATTATCTCTTCAAACTTTAGTGTTTCTAGCTCTTAGTATTTCAAAGACCTTTTAGGACATACAAACAGGAAAATAAACAAGACTGGGGCAATGGTTCCCAGGCTTGGGTCCCCAAATGTTCTTGGACCAAAATTCTCAGAAACTTTCGCCACTAGCTGTGCCGGTCAGGATTTTTGGAAGCTGTAGTCCAAGATCATCTGGGGGCCCAAGGTTGGGAACCACTGTTCTAGGGAAATTGCTGCTGAAGTATAGTTTGTCTAAGTTATTTAAGCAGGGAAATGAGTAGTACTCAGCCATACAAAAGTAACATGCTTCTGGCTCATATAGTTTCTGAGATCTTTCAGGATACAACTGCCCCTTTCAACAATGCTTATAAGGTAAGAGATACAGAGTTGGCCGAAAACAGAAGCAAGCTAAGTGTCTTGTGTCATGGGAAAAGAACCCTGCCAACACAGTTTGAAAGAGCCATGCATAGGCTATGTATAGTGCATCCCATTGGCTTGATAATACAGTGGACCCTCGACTTACAGACGGCTCGACCTGCAGACTTTTCAAGTTACAGACTTCTCTGGCCGCAAAATTTAGGTTCGACTTGCGGCCGGAGAATCGACCTACAGACCGGAAAATCAAACAAAATGGACCAAAAACGGCCGGTTACGGATTAATCAGTTTTCAATGCATTGTAGGTCAATGGAGCCTCGACCTACAGACTTTTCGACCTGCAGCCACCGTTCCAATACGGATTAATTCCGTAAGTCGAGGGTCCACTGTACCAACTGCAGACCAGAGGACATAACTGAGAGGCTTCTTATTAGTTGCCTAACACATAAAAAGGAGAACGGAATGGAGACATTAGGACCGAAATTGAGAATATACCACTTAACTCTTCACCCTTTACAATGTGTTTTTCTTATCTTGTTCTGGGAAAAGTGATCTGGAAAGCAAGACTGGATCCACAGAGTTGTGTGGTGCTGGGAACTCAATCAAATTAAGCTGAGGCCTGTGTATGGTATATGGGCTACAGTTCCCCCACCCTACATTACATTTGGGACCACATTATTTTCTTGAACGAAAAGTACTGCTTTCCCTTCACCCTCTGTACCTCTTATTATTGAAAATTCTGTGTGAAATGTGGTTGTGCACATGTTCAAAACATCTGTTAGGAAGTATTTGTGACATCACAATAAAGCTATTTCTTTCTCCGAAACCCATTACATGCAGACTAGATGTGTTAGCACACATGTACAGAGGTGTCTTATTAAGGCAGGGTTACGTTTCTGGCACTGCCTGATTAGAGGGGAAAGCTCTGGATGTGAAGACTACTTCAGAGCACAGTCATAGGTTATTGGGAAACCACATGCTTTGCATCCAGAAGATCCTAGGTTCAATCCCCCGCATCTGCAGTGGGGAAGCTAAGATGACAAAGGACATGCTTGACAACTGAGAAATCACTGACCACAAGAATAACCTAGATGGAGAAAGAGCCTACTCCCTGTATTCTCTAAGACACCCCTCCATGTTGGGCTTTCAATATTAATCACTCTTACTCAAAGGCAAATACGTGGGAATTGTTAATGTGGTTCTATCATTTGAATCCATAGCCTTTTCTTGTGATGTTGTAAAGAGTTCAGACTCAAGTTATTTGGAGAACTGCTTTAATTAATATTAGCCAGTGTGCACTCTGAGATGATCAGCAGATCATTTGCCTCTTACCAAGCATGGTTAATACAGCTCTTGATGAATACAAGAAAGAGGTCATTTTTTTATTGTGGTCCCACAACTTTACCATACTTAGGTGACAGGGAATGAACATGAGAAATTTCACACACACACACCATTGGCCTGACAGTGCTACAGCCACTTGGGAAAGGCTCCATTGGTTTCCATTGCTCTCCAGGGTAGCACTTTCCTGTATGAATTGCTCCGAGAGTGCTCAGAGGAGGTCTGATTAAAAATATTGCCTGTCCTGTGGCAATTAATTGGTGATCATTTTCATTTGTTTTGCCTGTGTGTCTGATTTTAATTTCCAGTAATTCTATTTCCATCTTGCTGTTATGCACAGTTAGGTTATTCTTTGGCAATCAGCTGCCCCAGGTAAGTATGGCGATTGCTTCTGATTCCCATCCCAGAGATCCTGGTCTCCCCCTCCTCCCAAAAAAAATCCCTCAGAGAAATTTCTGCTGAGAATCCCAAGTTGTATGTATTTTTATATTCATTTGAAATATGGGACACATTAATATAAGAACAAGGCTTGACTTTATATTTTTCACCATCATTGTTATTGCCATAATCATAATCCGTTATGCATAATGACAGGAAGTGCATGAGCCTCTCCCTCCTCCATTGCCAGTTCAATTGCCCGCTAGATGTTGAAGGCAATGGTGTTACCAGGTATGCTCTCAGAGCACATGTATGTGCCCACACGTTTGGATGCTTAGGGGGTAGATTGGGAGTCACTATTTTGTTAGGAAAATACTCATAGAAGATAGATTAGGAGTGACAGGTATTGCCTCTCCTTAGTCTCCTTTGACTGACTTGAAGCTGGGGAACTCCATCTGGAACAATGGGAGGTAATTCTAGGGCAAGAATCAGAAGAGAGAACAGACTAACAGAGGTTCTAGGCCAGAAACTAGGAATTCAGGAAAGCAATATAGAGTAGCAGGATTCTCTGGCTAAATCCTGGATTCCTGAGGGCTAAAATAGTGATTTCAGCTAAGAAATGAAGTCAGCACAAAGAGGCCTGGCAGAGACAAGCAGGGCCATTCAGGCAGAGAGAGATAGAGAAAGAAGATTCATCTCAGAACACTTCTCCTGAACAACTAAGGACTCATCTACGTTGGACTGTTTGGAATGGGCTGCTATGGTCTATATAGGTTGTTTGAGATTGGTTGGATGTGTGATATGTCACTTGGTGTGATCCTCATATCCAAGTTGTACAAAGACTTCAAGTGACCCTATTTAGTCCAGTTCCTTCCACTGTCAGCTTCCGATATTGTGAAGTGGTTTAATAAGTGAGGTATTTCAGAACAGGGGCAAATGGAACACTTCTTCTGCTTCTTGGCAGAGGGCCAGGGGAAGTGAAATTATAAGTAAAATAACATACCAGCAGCCTCCAGTGAAACAGAAATTTCACAGGTGAGCAGAAAGTCAAAATTGTTTTTAAAAACTCAAAAGTGATAAAACCAAACTCTCCAGCTTTGTAAGGCCTAAGAGGACTCAGCAAGGACCGAGTTTGTACAGGGACACAGAGGATGTAGGGCAAGTTGAGTTGTAAAAGTAAAACAGAAAAGCAGAGTGTTGTGTTGAAAGAGGAGCAAACTGATCTGTCAGTTATACTCTCCTGTAGAAGAACATGGCTTGGCAGGCTGACTTGTTGAGTTGGCAGTATGTCTTTTATATGGTTTCCGGCCAGGCTGACCAGTGATCTGGCCCATTGTTGGCCATGTGTCCACTTAACATGCTGATCTTAGTCTTGCTCACTGGCTAATCCTATCTGATGATCCAGGACATTTCACAACAACAAGAAAATGGACAGAGACTGCTTATGAAAATACAGAGCATTCTAGGCTGTTTGCTTCCCAGCCTTCCAGATAGTCCTTGCAGTACAAAAAAAGAAAAAGGAAAAGAATATGATCCAGTCTGTATGACCTCTTTACAGATGGGCTATCCTTGGAGATGACTCTTTGGCTGGGGTAATCATGTCTTCTATGCAGTCTTGATGTTGTTGTTATGTATTGTCAAGTCACCTCCAATTTATGATGACCCTATGATGTAATTTTGATAGATGTCTTTTAGAGCTATAATCCAGTCTTTTCCTCTGGGGGTCTTTCATCACAGCCACTGTTTTAAACGTATACTTGTTTGTGGCCTGACAAGTTTTCTAGTTAAAACAGTCTGTGGCATACACATACATGTCTTGGCAAAAAATGCAACTCTGCAAGGGTGTTGTACAAACCTGGCCAGCTTGGTAACCTATTTCTCTGTTATTCTGCTACTTGGTTTTTCTCTGATTAGGAGCATGCACTCCAATTTAATTGTTCTTCTTTTATAGATACTCTGTGAAAACTCTTAATCATAGTTTTAATTGTCTTAATAAAATAAAATCATATAAAGCACACACTTTATCTTATTTTTTTTTAAATGCAGCAAACGAGAAATTAAGATGAGAAAGCTAGACAGCACTAAAGTACGGCCCATGAAATCTGAACAACTTCTTCGCATAGACGACCACGATTTTGCAATGAGACCTGGGTTTGGAGGTAACAGTAGTTAAATTTGTTTAACTGTACTGTTTTTGTTGCTGTTGTTATTTTGGGTGGGTAAAGGCTCAGCTTGACTTCACACAATTTTTATTTATTCCACATCCAACCCTCTGAGCAACTATTTTACTTCCAGGTGTGACATTTTGTTTCAAGCAAAGGATGATACATTGTTTATTATTCTGACCATGCCCTAGAATTTATTTGCTTTTTTGTTTAGGTAAGTGCACTTAGAACTGAGTGTGTGTATGAATGTGGGATGGACAACTCTCTCTCTTGTGTGGGTATTGATTGCAGAGGTCAAAGTAGCACCAGGTAGTCCCAACCCAAATGCTGTTTTCTACTTTCTTTTAATTTTTTTAATGTCTGTCGTTGGTCTTTCTTTGTAGAACCATTTTGTTCTTGCTGCAGGTGCCTCTGTTATGTTGTAGAATGGGTGGGTAGCAAATGTGCAGCACTCTGATTCTGGGTACACAGTGAGATCGCACACTTGAGAAAGCCAGGCTACTGACTGAGAATGCTAAGGGGGCATATCCTACACTCCAAATTCATGCTTTCCCTGAGCACAACTCTAGGTAAAGGGTAGAAAGAAAGAAAGAAGCTGGTAGGAGCTTTGCCTACAAACATTCCCAAAGATAATGAGACCACGAGGCACCCCCATCCAGGTCAGAGCAATTTATTTTCCATAGACAGCTCCCTGATCAAGAAACATACAAATACATACTAAAATCTGCAGAAACCTAAGAATAGGTTCAGACCACTGCCACACCAGCTTGGGGTGCATTGGTCCTGATTAGAGATGGGCATGGACTGTGCCATCAAGCTAGTTCTGACTTATAGTGACCCTTTTTGTGGTTTTCTAGGTAGAGAGTATTCAGAAGTGGTTTACCATTCCCTCCTTCTGGGAGCGGGGAGGTGTGCCCTAGGACTGTACAGCTTGCCCAAGGCCACACAGACTGGCTCTTCTGGGATGCACAGTGGGGAATTGAACTCTTAACCTCTGGCTCTGCATCCAGGTACCTAACTCACTGAGATATCCAGTCAGCTCAACTGGCATTACTAGATGGCAGTTTAGACAGTCTGCAAAGGGTACTCAGTAGAGTCACTAAAGTAATTAATGAATACAGTGTAAAATGGCAAGATAACCAAGTTCACGGCAAACACTGAAAGGCAAGCAACTCCCCACAAAAGAAAGACAGACAGACAGAAAGAAAAGAAAGTTAAGAAATCACAATTAAAGTGCAGAGCATGTTGACCAATATGACTACTTATATTTAGTTGACTGGATAGTGTTCATAGCCACATAATAAAAACCAGCATACAGATGGTTAGGGGCATGTTCCTTGTAATGAAGAATATAATATACAACAAAATCCTAACATTGGCTTGAAAAATGCTCCGTGCATAGTACTATGTATCAATGATCTATAGCACTGAATTGGGGACTTTAACACAGGTTATTATAAAAATAAAGAAATATTTGAAATGTGAATTTATTGTACAATGCTAAACATTTCTTGGTTCAAGAGGGTGATACATGAGAAGTACTAAGGAAATTGTACAGAGACCAAGGAATTATAGAAATGGAACTTGTAAAAGACAGAAAGCTAGAATACTTGGGTTGCATAAAGAGAAATCAGAAGTATGAAATTGTTGCTACTCGCCATTCAAGGTAAAGAAAAAGAGAGCAAAGTAAAAAGAGGAGAGGACTGTACTGGCTGAAGAACCTGACAGATGGGTTTTGATGTAGCACAGATATATTGTTTAGAACTGTTATAATAGACTCCAGTCTCTGGTATAAGAGAAACAAGAGAAAGAGGAAAAGATACACATTTTTACCAAAACCCTATCTGATAAATTTAGTAGAAAACCAGTGGAATGTGAACATCAATTGCATTTGCTCTGTGTGTCTGTTAATTACACCCAGGTACCCACGAGGTGGTGGGTTATTAATTGATTGATTAAGGAGCCTCATGGTGCAGTGGTTAAACTGCTGTACTGCAGCCAAGACTGTGCTCACGACCCGGGGTTCAATCCCAGGTAGCTGGCTCAAGGTTAACTCAGCCTTCTATCCTTCCGAGGTTGGTAAAATGAGCACCCAGCTTGCTAGGGGGGCAATGTGTAGCCTGCATAATTAACTTGTAGACTGCCCAAAGAGTGCTTTAAGTGCTATGGGGTGGTATATAAGAAGCACACTTTGCTTTTTTTTTTGCTTTGCTTTCTGACTTTGAGCAGTCCTCAAATGGCAGAGAATCAAAAATGTTACCATCTGTATGTGGCACAGTTTTTAGTTATGTAGCACCCATATGCAGCTACAATCTTTCCTTCACACCATTTAGGAAAAACAAACTGAAGTCTCTTAAGTGGTTTCAAATACAGAAAACAAGGAAACAAGTTTCATGTTTGTAACTGTGCAAGAAAGGTTATTTACAAATCACTATTTAAAATGATGTTGCAGAAATATGCAGTTTTTGAAGTTATAATGTTTAGAACAGAATGTGGTACTAGCTGAACCCTTAAACTGTTCTCAGACAGTTCAACTGCTGTCTTCCACAGTGACTTTCCCTATTTAAAAAGGTGTACACACTCTCACTTCTGTTTGCATGTTAACATGTACTTTGATTTTGACTGAATTCTGCATGCCAGTTCTGTAGCAGGTGTTCAATTCATCTCACATTTCTAAAGGTTATAATTATCCTGTCTGATAGCCACATAATCTCTGTTATTTTAAAGGCTCACCCATACCAGTGGGTATTGATGTACAAGTAGAGAGTATTGACAGCATTTCAGAAGTTGACATGGTAAGTTTTTGAACCAGAACTGTGATTTAATTAACTAGATGAGTAGCGAAAAATTTCAATATAATAAGAAAGAAGTCCAGTTGCCATGACTCAACTTCCAGATAACCTCACCTGGATGACTGAGAATCTTCAGAAAGACAAAGGAGCCATTGTTTAGCTTCTAGGTCATCAGTGGCTTGGGATCAAAGTATATTTAGGTTTGCCTCTGATTTAAGATCATCTAGGTCAGGACGAGTCTTTTCCAAGTATCTTGAGTTCATGTTATGACCAAGGAAGAGACCTTTCTGAAGCATGATTTCTTTTTGTTTGGCTGATTCTGTCTTTTTTGTAGTATCTTGTGATTTTTATAATGTTTCTTGTGTTTTTATTGTTCTCATTATGTTTGTGCATTGCTTTGGAATGCAGAAGGATGAAGGCAAGCAAAATTATTGGGGATAAAGAAAAAAGAAAAAGAAAAAGATGGGGGAAAGACAAAAATATTGTGGATCCTTAACAGATTTATTTCAGTGTGAATTTTCATGAGTCAAAACACACTTCTCCAGACACAAAGAGAGGAAACACTATGCCCTCTGATGTTTATACATATCTGTTTGGTGGTAGGCTTCATAGCCACATGAGAATAGAAGTAATAGAGAAAGTTACAATTTTTCATTAACACAGGAATGGGACTATCAATCTCTATTAATTACTTGAGATTACAGGCTACAGCCAGGTGATAAGCTGTAGGCTAGCTAGACTTTGCTGTCACAGAACTGCCAAGAGTTGTTTCTGGGACAGAGGCCAGAGTCTTTTGAGGGAGACAACTATTTTATACCTTATTGCAGAAAGTTGGGTTATTAATTCAAGTAGTGTGTTAAGAATCCTTTGTTGTATATGCAGGCCTTTAAAGATGCACTGAATCTCTTTCTGTACCCTGTTTCTTCTGTCAGAAGGATGAAGTGTAGCTTTAAAATTTTTTTATGAATTTTATGGATTTACTCTAGCATGGGGACCATTAGGGAAACAGTTTCACTTGTAAAACAGCAAGAATAGGAAAACTGCCAACTCCAGAGGCCAGGCTGCCAGCCATGTCCTGCTACAGGAGAATATAACTGACGGACCAGTTTGCTCCTCTTTCAGTGCAACACTTTGCTTATCTATTTTTCTTTTCCATCTCAATATGCCCTACATCCTGTACGTTCCTGTACAAACTCAGTCCTCAACGGGTCCTCTCCGGACTCACTCACAAAGCTTTCAGGAGACTTTGGTTTTATTACTTTCGAGTTTTTAAAAACAATTTGAATTTCTGCTTACCTGTGAAATTTCTGTTTCACTGGAGGCTACTGGTATGCCCCCATCCTTGTTTCTTACTGGCCCCGTTTTGCTTCCAAACTCCCAGTTGCTAAGAGTTAGCAATATTATCCTGTTAGTCAGGTTTTACTTGGACTCCAAGCTTGCTGCCCTGCTGGTCCAAATTCCAATTTACATTTTTTAAAAATATACTATGTCTCTAGTCCTTACAGACTGGAGATATGAAGCAAAACATGCAGTAACCACTTTGTCCAATTATTTGTTTGGGAAATGAGCCTTTTAAGATGATTAATCAATGGAGGATTCAGCAGTATGTGGACCGAGAACTCCCAGAAGTACAAGCTGGATTTCGAAGGGGCAGAGGAACTAGAGACCAAATTGCTAACATGCGCTGGATTATGGAGAAAGCCAGAGAGTTCCAGAAAAACATCTACTTCTGCTTCATTGACTACGCAAAAGCCTTTGACTGTGTGGACCACAGCAAACTATGGCAACTTCTTAAAGAAATGGGAGTGCCTGACCACCTTATCTACCTCCTGAGAAATCTATATGTGGGACAGGAAGCAACAGTTAGAACTGGATATGGAACAACTGATTGGTTCGAAATTGGGAAAGGAGTACGACAAAGCTGTATATTGTCTCCCTGCTGATTTAACTTACATGCAGAATACATCGTGCGAAAGGCTGGACTGGATGAATCCCAAGCCGGAATTAAGATTGCCGGAAGAAATATCAACAACCTCAGATATGCAGATGATACCACTCTGATGGCAGAAAATGAGGAGGAATTAAAGAACCTCTTAATGAGGGTGAAAGAGAAGAGCGCAAAAAATGGTCTGAAGCTCAACATCAAAAAAACTAAGATCATGGCCACTGGCCTCATCACCTCCTGGCAAATAGAAGGGGAAGATATGGAGGCAGTGACAGATTTTCCTTTCTTGGGCTCCGTGATCACTGCAGATGGTGACAGCAGCCACAAAATTAAAAGACGCCTGCTTCTTGGGAGGAAAGCGATGACAAACCTAGACAGCATCTTAAAAAGCAGAGACATCACCTTGCCAACAAAGGTCCGCATAGTCAAAGCTATGGTTTTTCCAGTAGCGATGTATGGAAGTGAGAGCTGGACCATAAAGAAGGCTGACCGCCGAAGAATTGATGCTATTGAATTGTGGTGCTGGAGGAGACTCTTGAGAGTCCCCTGGACTGAAAGGAGAACAAACCTATCCATTTTGAAGGAAATCAACCCAGAGTGCTCACTGGAAGGACAGATCCTGAAGCTGAGGCTCCAATATTTTGGCCATCTCATGAGAAGAGAAGACTCCCTGGAAAAGACCCTGATGTTGGGAAAATGTGAAGGCAAGAGGAGAAGGGGACGGCAGAGGACGAGATGGTTGGACAGTGTCATCGAAGCTACCAACATGAATTTGACCCAACTCCGGGAGGCAGTGGAAGACAGGAGGGCCTGGCGTGCTCTGGTCCATGGGGTCACGAAGAGTCGGACACGACTTAACGACTAAACAACAACAATCAATGGAGGAAGCTATCCAGACTTTAATATTATCTTATAGATTTACAAATAAAACCCTCATGATCTCCCAATTTAAGAGTAAATTTGCCACTGTGGGAAAGCCTAATTCCTTAGCTACTTGCAGACAGTTTAAACAACTTTTGTAGAGCTGCTCTGCAAACTTTTCATAGAGCCTGTCCACACTATCTATGGATTGTTGAATGCACAGTTAGGCTAAAAAAAAAAAAAAGCCCATGCCCACTTGTGTTTATCTTTAGATTGACTAATCCTTCTCTTTAAGAGCGGTTGCACACCTTTCTGACACAATAGTAGGGCATGTTTTTTTTTTTTTTTTTTTGCATGTTCTGTTTAGCTGGGAGAAAGCACTCTCCAGCAGCCTCAGTATGGTGGCTGCAGATTCCAAACAAGAGTGGGGGGAGAAGAAGAGAAGGGAAGCAGGGGTGGGGGGGGGAGGGAGAAAACAGAATGGCAAGGACAGGGGGAGAGAGGAGCAACTAAAAAGTACTTTTGCAGACAATCAATTGACAGCTGATCAGGCTACAAAGCGTTGTTTGCTGTTGGGATGGGAAGAGCATTCCAAGGAGCACATCACTCCTTTCCCTACCTCAGCAGACCCTTTGTAACCCGGTCCACTCCACACCCAAAATGGCCAGTCTGCACAGGCCCCACAGAAGGTGGTGGAACCATAGGAATAAAGCGGTGTGTGTGCGTTTACAGGAAAAGTACCCATGCAAAGAAGGGTAGTATTTTAATGACATTTTTGCATTTAAAGTTCTGTGGACTCTTGTTCTTGTTGCAACAAAGTCGATATAGTAATATTATGTAAAGCTTGCAATTACCTTGCTGTCTGGGGGTTACGGGAGCTATATCCTAAAAAGGACGTATCCCAATCTCTAATATTATGTATTTTAGTAGGCTTCTAGAAAATTCTAGTTTCTTTCTGCCTTCCAAAGACTTTGGGAGGCTTAGGTGGGAGTTTAACTAGATGATAAAATGAAGCGTTGTAGAAACAAGTGAGAGAAGGTTGGATCATTAGAAGTGTCTTTGAACTTCTGGATAAATTAGTCGATTCGAGGTTGGGAGTTCAATTCCTCACTGTGCCTCCTTGACAGGGACTGGAGTCGATGATCCATAGGGTCCCTTCTAACTCTGCAGCATTAAGATTACTTATAATTATTATATCATTATCTTCTTCACCTTATGATGGCTGTGTATCTGATATTTCTGGAAAGAGATTTCAAACAGTGATAAGCCATCACAGATGGAAACTTTTTTCCAAAAATTATGCCTTATCATTGTTTGAAACCCATTTCCAGAAATATCAGATTTACAGCAGCTAATGATAAGGTATATGAATAGCAGAAGTTTGGGAAGAATTAATTCCAAATTAGTTTTGGAAGAAATTGATAGTTTTATCAGAATAACTAATTCTATATGTATCTGTATTGGGAATATGCTATGGCTCTTAGAAATGCTTTGAACTGCTGGATAGCTCTGTAGTTTTGGTGGGGTTGTGAGTTCGATTGCTCACTGTGCCTCCTTGTCAAGGGGTTGGACTCAATGACCCATAAAGTCCCTTCCAGCTCTGGAGTTTTAAGATGATTATTATTATACTTAGTAATAGTAAAACTATTGTTTTGTATCTCAGTAAATGTGTGTTGAAGATTGATATATTTATATTTATTAGGAAGTAGAGTTTTGCCGGGTCACTTTATCTCCCAGAATTTCCTAGCCAACATGGCCCAGTAATTATTATAGCTGAGGGATTCTGTATTGTGCAATTGAAAAAGTAAAATGACCCATTTCTGCTATGAATTTCATTCTCTCCTGTACTGTAGCCTGGAGCAGAATCAAAACAACAGCTAGGAGGGTTGGAAGATTAGACAGGATTTATAATGAGGATAAGTGGGAGCAAAATATTGAAGCCACTTAACAGATTCTTGCTTTCATCTCTATCTGTATTGATCTGTATCTATATTGTAACTGTATCTATTGTGATGAAAGGTCAAATATGACAAAAATAGATTTAAGCTAGAGTACTTTCTAAAACATTCAGTGTATATCTCTGAAGAAGAGAACACCTTGTTTTTCTGCAAGTTGCCCTCATTTCTCCTTACATGCCCCCCCAAAGATACTTTGGCACTCTTATGGGACTCCTGTGGAATTCTCTGTCATAAGTAAAAATGGATGGCAAAGAACAAGAGACATATGATAATCATATCACCTATCTGTGACAAAATGCATTTATGTGTGTATATGCACCAGCAAGGTACATAGCTGTTTTACATGGTTTTTCTTCAGGGTAAAAATCCTTAGCAATGGCTATTTCTAAAGATAGTGTTATTAAGCTGATGAATTAATGTGTTTTGATTGATTGGTTTTTACAAAATCTTCCACTGAATCTCTCTCTCTCTCTCTCTCTAATGTAAAGGACTTCACAATGACTTTGTATCTCAGACATTATTGGAAAGATGAGAGACTGTCATTCCCTAGTACCAGAAACAGAAGCATGACCTTTGATGGAAGACTAATTAAAAAGATCTGGGTACCTGACATATTTTTTGTTCACTCTAAAAGATCTTTCATCCATGACACAACTATGGAGAATGTTATGTTACGTGTCTATCCAGATGGCAATGTCCTCTTCAGTTTACGGTAAGTGGAATGGCCTTTATCTTCTAATCACATGAAAACAAATACCAAAGTGGCAGAAATGCCAGGATACAATAAGTTAGTTTATTTTGGTACCGTATATAGGACAAATCCTCTTATGTATGTAACTACACAAATGGCATAATGTCTGGAGGCAAATTACTCTAAGTTAAGACATTATTGTAAACATTACAGTTGCATGCTGAGCCAGACAAGCTGGAGCGATTTGCCTCCAAACGTTATGCTATTTATGCTATGCCAGCATAACTAATAATAACTAGGTAAGAGAATTTGGTCCAATGTCTATGAAGAGCTAGGAAAAGTTACCTTTTAAAACTACAACTCCTGCCAGTTCTAGTCCAAAAAAGTAATATTTTTTAAGCTGCAAGCTTTAGTTTTCCCTTCAGCCTTGTGCTGACTTTCAGCTTCCAAGTCAGAGTCTCAAAAGTTGTGTGGTTTCCAGTGTTGTCACTTGCTGAACTCACACAGATCAGCTCCCGTTCCACTACATCTTTTTCCTCTTGCACCAGTCACCCAGACACTGAAATCATAACTTGAGGCTCTTGGGTCCAGTCTTAAAGGTGAGATGGGCAGCAGCCATTTAAAGGTCTTTTTGAATGGAAGCCCCCTATGTGTGCAGCATTTTCCTTAAGAAAGTTTGCCTACTGCTCCCTTTGATGTAATTCCAGTATCAGACAGATTTAAAAATAAGTGTTCCCAGGCCTTTTAATCCTTCGAAGGACTGGAGGATTAACACACTTGTGCTCTGTGGGGCTTTTATTTCTTATGTTCTGCTGCTGTTTTTAATGGTTGTGTCATAATGTATTATTTAAATATATTAAATTTATTGTTATTATTATTACTATTGGTAGTAAAGGTATAGTAGCAGTTGTTGCTTTTTTATATTGTGTGAACTGCTTTTTAAGTTCTTGCCCTTGGAATAATATTTGGTGAACATGTGTGATAAAAACAGTAGAACTGAATTAATGAATAAGAAGTCATTCAAAACTGGGGCATTTGAACACCTAAGGCAGAAGTAACTTTGAGGTCAGTCTAAATTTTATTCCTGGTATAGTGAGTTAACAATCATATATGTGGTATGGACTGTTATATTTTAGGGTTTATTTATTTATTTACGAGTAGTAAGACAGGCAGTTCTAATGGTTCAAATCTTATTACTGCCATGAACTTGCAAAACGGTCTTAGGCAAGACAAGTTCTATCATCCTTCCTCACTCCATTCCCACCTGTGCATTAGGAATAGTAGATTACTATTCTGAAATTACTGGGATAATGTTTGCAAAACATATAAATTATTCTTATTGTTATTATTACTTTACAAGATATATTTCACCTAGCTTTGAAAATATTCAGTATTTCAAATGTCCCAGGCTTGCATGTCAGAGGGTCCCTTAGCCTATGATGTCTTCTCAGTTTCCTGAGTAGCTCCATAGATAAATATAGGCCATTGGCCTTATCCCTTTACCTAGTAGAGGTGTAAAAGCGTTTCTTCTTCCTGGCTAAATAAGCAACTGACCTGGGCCTTGCAAGAGCCAGCTTGTCTGCCTGCTCACTGGATGTTTTGTCAGGTTCTGGCTCCAAGTAGTCATTTCTACTGTTTTTCACTTCACTTATTGTTTCAAGCCTGCGTAGTTTGAAGAAAACACCAGATGCAAATTCGTTTTGTGAAGCACACAGTATCCCTGGTGCTTTCAGTGCTTTGACTACAACCCTTATAAGGTCAGCCAGCATTACTACAAGTCAGGAATTATGGGATTTGCAGTCCAAAACATATGGAGTACCCTGCTTCCCCAAAAATAAGACCTAACCTGAAAATAAGCCCTAGTATGATTTTTCAGGGTGCTCGTAATATAAGCCTTACCCCAAAAATAAACCCCAGTTAAGTGGAACCCCGCCTTCCACCATTGTGCAGCAACCAGAAGAAAATGATATGACTGGATGTGAATAAGTGTAGAATGCTGTATACATTAAAAAAAAATAAACATCCCCTGAAAATAAGCCCTAATGCATTTTTGGAGCAAAAATTAATATAAGACCCTGTCTTATTTTCAGGGAAACACAGTATATATTGTGCCTACCCATAAGAATTGCACTGCAATTTCACCTTGGGAAACTTGAGAACAAAGGTTAAGACTACTGAGATGAAAAAAACAGAAAACAAAATTACAAAGAATTACAGCTATTTCCAAAGCTGGTGGTAAACTGGTGAGAAAGGAAGTAGGTAGGAGAACCTGTACCTATAGTGCAAACCTCCTGCCTCCTTATAAGAGGAAATGAAAGCCACTTCCCATAGGAGAGAGTTATACAAGAACATTTTCCCCATGTGGATAGAATTTGTGGCAGTAGAGGACCATTAATTTACATATAGCACCACAGTACCATGTTTCTTATCAAACTAGAGGTAATAAACCCTCATGACAAGTGGAGGAGGATTGGATTTTTAAGACATGATGCTTGGAATCAAATTTTCTCCCGGGTGGCCTGCTGCTTTGCCAAAACAGAGGGAATTGGTCTTCCCCATGGATGTTTTCAAGGCAGCGTTATATATTTTTGACTTCTGGATTAAACCGTAATAAGGAAAAAAATACTTGTCTGAGGAATATAGGAACCCCATGAAATCTGTCTTCACAGATTGTAGTACTCTCATATATAACAAAGCTGTAATAGAGACACGTAACATTTCTGATATGCTCCTCTGTTGGCTTTTTGACAGGATAACAGTGTCCGCCATGTGCTTCATGGACTTCAGTAGGTTCCCACTGGACACTCAGAACTGCTCTCTAGAGCTGGAAAGCTGTGAGTTTGATTCTACTATGGCATTATGTATTCTCCATACCCATAGTATTATCACGAATGATACAAGATATATGAGTGATTTAAGAATTTGAAATTCATTCTAACTTTTCTTAGTTTTACTTAACAGCAATGTTAACAAAAGCAAAGGATGCTATTGAATGTTATTGATCTGCCTGAAGACTTGGTTGCTGCCAGTTATTAACATTATAATGAGATGGAAGATTACACAGGTCCATGTTAAAGAATGTCCAAAACCTAATATAGTCTTTTCATCAAGTTCTCATGGCAGTTTTATTTAATTTTTAATGTAGAATATTTCTTCAGTGATCATCTCCTCTTCTCCTCTTAAAGTATGGGCTTTGTTTAAGCAGCCAAACTGTCTCCACATACAGAGACAGATATTTCCAAATGTCATGTAATCCACTGTAAATTAAAGAAACATCTATGCTAGGGATGGGACACCTATAAAGTCCATTGCATGGACTTCCTCTTTTTCGCAGTTCTCACCTCCACATCTGGACATGCCCAGTTGTGTAGGTATATAAAAAAACAGCCAAATCCGTGCCTTTTATGCATTGTTCTCCAAATGTATGTATGATTTAAATTATACACATTGCTTGAATCAACTTCTCCCATTGAATGAAGTGTCTTGTGCACATTTGAAAGGCATACTTATTTCAAATGTTTTTCAAATGTGCACATTATTTAAGACATGTCCATAGCTGTCTGTCAGTGTGCAAATTCTTTAGTGCAAATGGCACCCGATCTACAACAAAGTCTGCTGAGGCAGACTCCTTGGACATGTTTTGTGTGTGCATCTACCAGAAATAAGAGGATGGTATGCTAGTTTTTAAAGAAATTGTCCTACAGATGCCTACAATGAAGATGACTTGATGCTGTATTGGAAGCATGGGAATGAATCCCTCAGCACAGATGAACATATTTCCCTTTCCCAGTTCTTCATTGAAGAATTCAGTGCTTCTAGTGGATTGGCATTCTACAGCAGTACAGGTATGCCATAAGACTTCTAAAACTTAAAAATTCCCTTCACACACTTCAGTGTTTGTTTTTTTAAAGTATATTTGGAGGATAGGAATGCTGAGGGCCCCAAGATATGACAAAATTGCCTCTGGAGTGTACAAGGGGATATTTTGAACAATAAAACTTGGCGGGGGTGCTGCCTTTGAGCCCCTCTGGGACCTATTCAGTCTGTAGGCCACACATTGCTCACCCTCTCTCACATCCCCATGAAACCTTTCTCCAGTGGTGGTCAGACTTGAGAGAAGAACTTTCTTCAAGGACCCTAAAATTTGAAATAAGAGGCGACCACTTAATTTAGGGAGTGCCAAACAGGTTTTTCATCTAACAGCAGGAAACTAGCTACTAGGGTACTACAAGGATACTGAGAAACACCACCACCACCCCGTGTACCAACAAGAAAACACATGGACTTCTGGACATCAGCAGAACAGAACTGCAGTCACTAGGTAATATCATTTTGGCTTTATTTTGACCCCAATTGGCTACACCTAGTAAGTTTACTAAAGTATCACCCCAATTCTCAGATGGAGGACTCAGATTCTCTCTCTCTCTCTCTCTCTCTCTCTCACACACACACACACACACACAGACACACACACACACACACACGGCTCAGGAGAAACATGTCTGTTTCAAAGAAAGGCCATAAATGGGTGTACACACACAGCCTGTGCTTTTTGTTTGGAGAACTAGGTTGTTACACTCAATCCACAAATGCCAAAGCTGTAACCATCAAACAGCAACCAGTCTCCAGACGTGCATCCAAGAGAGACATCTAAGAGAGACACGCCTGGCGATTTCCACCTTGCCAAGAACTTTTTGAACTTTTCATCCGAGAGCAAAGTGCTTGGCAAAATCCATCATGCCATGTATGTTAGGACTTTACATTCTTCACACTGGTACAAACATGATGAAGTGGTGTTTTAATCCAAGAAAGCTTGTGAATTGCATGATGATTTTTAGTGGTCTATAAAGTTATTGCCTATTTTGGCACTTGTACTAATAGCTAGGGGGCAAATAGCTAGAAGGCTCTAATAATAGAGCTAGTTGTGGCAGAGATGATGATGTACACCAGACCTGGGCAAAGTGCGGCCCGCGGGCCACATACAGCCCGCGAGCCACTCCTGTCTGGCCCGCCGCCAGTTGCTTATCTTTAACATACTGCAAAAAACCTCTTTAGTATTTGTGAAGATTAACAAGTTTAAAATAAAAACAATCATAACATCACTGTTTCATTTTATTTTTAAGTAAAGTTGGTTCGGCCCCCGAACACAGTTCAGATTTTTCATGTGCCCCCCTATAGAAATTAATTGCCCACCCCTGATGTACACAATATATATATTTAAAATATATGCATAACTTTAGACAGGATTATTAAAGTGACATATAACACATTGTGACTTTCACTATAATAAGGATACTCCTACTTTTGCAGTTATGTTTTAATTCCTTTAACATCAGTCCTGTAGAATTGTGCTGGCAGTTCACTAGATGGCAGTGTCTCTCCTGGATAGTGCTGTTGATCTAACAATTAAATGCTTAGTTTAACAGTAAACCAGTGAAGCTAAGAAGAAACAGCAGCAACTATAACCTGAAAATTATGCTTACAAAATTACTCAGAAAGCTTTTCACAGGGATAGGAGTGCTAATTGTGTTTGTCATTGTGAAGTTAATTTTGGGTTAATTGTAATTCTGTGTAGTTGTGTTCAGCTTGTTTTTTTCACTGTGTTTAAACAAAAACAACTTATGATCATTTAGCAATAGTCCTGCTCTTTTACATTGTTCTGATTCTACTCATTAGAGGTGGAAGAATTGTGTTAGTGAGCATATGGTAGACAGGATTTAATCAGTAAATTCTATTCACTGGTTTCTGTGCTGCCAAAGTCTAACAACACTCATTCCCAACCAGGGGCGGCTTTACCATCAGGCAGAATGAGGATACTCCCTTAGGCAGCAGAGTTTTGGTGTCATAAACTTTTTTTGACAAAGTCCAAGATGGCAAGCTGATACTGTTGTTGGCAACAAAGATCTCCATTCAAGAGATAGTCATACAATTGGAGATTTGTACTATAATAAAAATCTGTAATGAATGTTAAGGATCAAATGACAGAGAACACAGAGATATAAAGAGCAGTACAGCAAGAATGTACAGTCCTGCTGTTGATTCTCATTTTATACTTGTGAACATCTTTAAAGATACACTTGCTGATTCAAATAAATGCATCATTTTCAATAGAGGTTATCAACAACATCTATTTTGCAGGCAATACAGTATTACTAGCTAGCTATATAGTCTGCAAAGGTTAACCAATAATGTCAATGAAGCAAGTCATTAACTAGGTTTGGAAATGAATGTCAAGGTAACCAAACTAATGGTAATCAATAAAAATCAAGAAGAACAGCAATTAAGGATTCAAAATGAAAGTGCACCTTGGAATTTAGTTAAATGAACAGTGGGATCATAGCCACATAATAAAATCCAGAATAGAAATGCCCCAGAGAAGCATTCTAGTAGCAACATACCCAAGCAGAATATAATTTTAGATGGTCTAACTTTAACACAGGCTACTATAATTAAAAAAAATACAAGCAGTGGAATTGTGGTTTTATTATAAGATGAGAGGATGATAAATGCAGAAATACAATGGAGATTAAATAAAGACCAAGAAATCTTAGAACATATAAAATGCAAAAAGCTAGAACGCCTCCGTCACATAATGAGAAATGAAAAGTGCATGCTGCAGCTGGTAATTCAAGATAGAATAAATAAAGTGCAGTGGAGAGAAGAATGTATGGATCGAATAACCTGAGAGACTAGTTTAGATGTAACAAACATCACTGTTTATGTTTGCTACATCCAAAGTTGAAAAAAGCAACAATAGTGATAGAATACTGAGAAGAAGGCAAGAAGTTATGAGTTGCTAGATTTGCCATTATATTGTTGTTAGTTTTTTTACTACTAGGGATGGAGAAATGAACTTGCTGGATTTTTAGCTTCCTGTGGTTATTACCGTGTTTCCCTGAAAATAAGACAGGGTCTTGTATTAATTTTTGCTCCAAAAAATGCATTAGGGCTTATTTTCAGGGGATTTTTTTTAATGTACAGCATTCTACACTTATTCACATCCAGTCATATCATTTTCTTCTGGTTGCTGCACAATGGTGGAAGGCGGGGTTCCACTTAACTGGGGCTTATTTTTGGGGTCAGGCTTATATTACGAGCACCCTGAAAAATCATACTAGGGCTTATTTTCAGGTTAGGTCTTATTTTTGAGGAAACAGGGTAGCATGGTTCACTTTAAATACAAGGTAACTTGACTTAGTTGGATGAAGGATGCTGTTTGCTGCTCCTCTTAGGTGGCGATTTAGCTTGGACTACCAATTCTTACCTAGGTTGCTCAGTAACAAGGCATAGAAAAGCTACACATATGTAGCTAATCAGAAATACAGTGCCTGTAATACTTTGCATATATAATCTGAGATACCTGTGTAGATGGAATTGGGCATCTGCATTTTCCTGTTGTTCACACAGTAATAATTTTACATGTACCTCTATGTTCTTTTCCAAAGAACCATGCATCTGGTTCAGTAAGGTCAGTAGTGGTTAGACTTGGGACCTAGTTCAGTTTCTTGACTGAGCCATGGAATTTATTGGATGACCTTGGGCCAGCCACTCTTTCCCAGCCTGACCTACCTCACAAGGCGGAGGACAGTTGTGTTCACTACCTTAGTTCATTGGAGAAAACATGAAGAGGAGGAAGAGCGAGTGGAGGTGAGGGTTTTCTACCATTGCTATTTGCCTCATTCTGCCTAATAATGATAGGCCTAGTCTTTATAGACATCCCAGTTAAGAATAAACAACAGCAAGCAATCTATCTATTATGGCAATAGGTGGAAGATATATCACTCTGGACAGGATTATTGAAGTAGAATTTTCCTACACAGACAGCAAAATACCTAAAGCAACTCTTTGGGTTCTAGCCATGGTATATTAAAAAGTTAAATGATGAGGAGCCTAAATGAGGTCCTGAGCTTATATCCTGTAGTAAAGCAAATATTTTGCATGCAGAAAGTCACAGGTTCAATCCTCACTCTACCCAGATAGGGCTAGGAAAGCCACTGTTGTTCAGTGTTGACATTATTGAGCTAAATGGACCTATGAAGGTAGCTTCCTTGTGTTCTAGTGAAAAAATTTTAAGCAAAGGAATGAAACTGCCGTATTTGTATGTGGTGCTAGATACTGACAACTTCCAGCTGATCCCTATTGCAAAACACTGCGGTATTACAGGTCATTATCAAAGAAAAATATTTACATAAATAAAGAGTATGGGAAGTATATAGTTCTTAGTAAGGCCATTGGGTGGAAAAAAGAATGGGTTGCCAACAAATGTTAGTAAACATAGTGTCATTTCTCAACAGGTTGGTACAATCGGCTTTTCATAAATTTTGCCCTGAGGAGGCATATATTCTTTTTTGTTCTGCAATCCTATTTCCCATCTATGCTGATGGTAATGCTGTCATGGGTTTCTTTTTGGATTGACCGAAGAGCTGTTCCTGCAAGAGTATCACTAGGTAAGGCTGCATCTGAAGATATTTTATTAACAAAAGCATAACAGCAGTTTGAATATGTTGGCTTTACGGGTAGCTTACAGATGCTGCCTATCTGTGTAATTACTATCTTTCTCTTCCTCAGTGATGTAACACTTATTTCATTACTGAGAAAAGAAATTTAATATTTCTGTGCTTATACCTGTTACATCTGAGATGTAGGGGCCTGAGGATAACCTGTACAACTTGTATGTTTCTCCAGAAGATAGTTACTTTTACTAGCATTTTGACTGTCAGGATCTACTATATTAAACAAAACATAACATGTAGTTCCTACAATGCAATTTATCTCATTGAGTCTGTTTGTCACAGCAGGAAATTTTCACACATCCTGGAATCTGCAAATTAACTTGTTTTGTGATTGGTCACTGGGAGATATGCACAGGCTTCATTTGCAAGTATGATTCCTTAAACACAGAGCTCTGCCCTGAATCATGTCTCTGGAACACTAATGGATATTAGCTTGTAATGGTGGACTGTTTGTAATGTATAGTTTGGCCCTAATTTCTTATTACATATTCTATATTTTCTGACAGTGGAAGGCAGGCACCAATCATATGCACCACCAGTATTTTAATGTATATTTTAGTGAAACACAACAGCAAACTGATGTCCTTTCCCCTCCCTTTTGGCAGGTATAACTACTGTGCTAACAATGTCAACCATAATCACAGGAGTAAGTGCCTCAATGCCTCAGGTGTCTTACATAAAAGCCGTGGATGTATACTTGTGGATCAGTTTTCTCTTTGTCTTCCTCTCTGTCATTGAATATGCAGCTGTAAATTATCTCACCACAGTAGAAGAACGAAAACAACTGAAAAAGAGAGGGAAGGTATACATTTGCATGTGTTATCTTACTTTTTATTTTTTACATTTTAAAATAAGGTTTAGACTGTCAAGGAAAGAGAGAGAGGAACCCATAACAGTGATAACAATACAATAATAATTTGCTGGTCTTCAAGACCGACATTTTAACATATAAATGTGAATTCTTTTTTTAAAAAAAGGAAAGCTCCTCTGTTTTTTTATCACACAATGGCCAGAATCCAGTTAGCAATTTATATGTATGTGTAAATTGTGTAACTCATCATCACAAATTGTCATTAATTAATCAGGTGCTGTTCATATTACTGTACCTTCTTGCAGACATGGGTGCACACATACAATTACACACACACACGTACCCCTCATAACTTGGCCGGTGCCTTATTAGTTAGTGGTAGTTTGTTGTGCACATGTAAATCAACAACAGAATTCGAGTCACTAACAACATCAACTAATGAAGCATTTTAGATGGTGAAAATATCCTTACCATTGATACTCTTTTATCAGATTACTCTGAAAGAGGGAACTTTTTAAAAAAAAATTGGTTGAAATCCGGCAGTAATTCACAACTAGAGTAAGCCCATTGAATCAACAGAACTTACATAGGCATTGACTCACAAGATCTTCAGTTATTAAATGGACCTGTTCTAGTTATGATGTAGTACTGAATTCCAGCCATTATGTAGTACAATTACTGCTGAAATGGTCTTTGTTTTTCTGTGCATTCTTGCTCTTCTGTCATCCTGCTCTGCTAGTAATCCTCTCTTTTGTAGGCTGCTGGACAGTATAACATTGATACCGTGCAAGCAATGGCCTTTGATGGCTGCTATCATGAACCAGATCCTGACATCGACTTCACTACCTTTTCAGTTAATTCCACAGAGAGTTCGACAAGGGAACGAGCACCTAGTATTGCCAATGCAGATGCACCTCGCATTAAGAGGAAGAGATCATTGCGAGGAAATGTAGGCAGAATTATTTTGCAGAACAACCATGTTATTGACACATATTCCAGAATTATATTTCCTATTGTATATATTGTATTCAACTTTTTTTACTGGGGGTTGTATATATGAATGAAGAGGACTATAACCAACACCTTTTTCGAGTACACCAGAAGAGTGGGCGTCACTAAATACATGGAATTCATTGAGATGCAATGCTTGAATAAGAGTAACAAACATATGATTCTGGCTGCTGAATGAAAAACCTGTGAATTAAGAAGAAAGGCCCCCACTGGCTCTGGGTTTGTTATGTGTTTGCTGTACTTTTGTCTCTGCTGTACTAAAAGATGGATCGTTTTAACTGGCTTGCATATCTGCTTTTGCTGTGTCACATGCAGAATTGGCATTTATGAGATTTGCTGTCATATTGATACATAGTGTACAGAACAATTTAAAAGCTACCATGACCACACTACTCTTATAGCATGTAATAGCCAAACCTCCATTCTCTGTCCTCTCTTGCAATGATGATCCAAACTAGTATGATGAAATCAGCACCAGATTTCTTCTCCAGATGATCCCACTCCTCATTTACCCTTCTGCATTCCTAGAGCATTTTTATATGTCCTTCAGTGGAATTCTGAAGGATGAATTCTGCCTGTCGGGTGGATTAAAGACCAATTGTAGCCATAGAGAAAGTCAATGAGAAGCCAAGTCACACATAATGTTGAGATCAAGTAACTGGTGTACATGTGCAATCTGTCTGCCATGTGTTCTAACATGCCCTATCATGCGCTTGGTTGTGCACTTAGGTGTCTATGCAGACATGTGATAGATGCCCCAAAGTGGTGAAAAACACATTATGTCCCTGGTAAAATATAGAAAGTTGCAAATATTAAAATATAATCAAGTCTCTTATAATGTTAAAACACACTTAAATAGTTAAAAACTTCTCAGTGAAGGTTAAAATTAAAAATAAAATTTAAATTAAAAATGTAGGAAAATCAGTGCATCCATTTAAAACTCCTGTCTTTTGCATGCTATTTGTAGCCAAAGACTTCTACCTAAATAAAAAAGGGCTTTTTCTGCCAGTGGAAGGACAACAGGGACGGGCCCACCCTGAATGGTATATCTTTCTTCATATCAGCTGGGCAACACAGTACATGAAGGGCCCTGCCACTTTCCTGATCTGGATTGCTGCCACAGAGTCACCATTTGGCCTACAGGGGGATATTTAGTGGTAGCTGCATGGAACATGTCAGATTAGGAATTTTGAAACAGGAAAGTAGAGGGGTTAACCTCTCCCCTCCCAGTATCTTCCCCCAATCCAAATCGTAGCCTCCCACTTCTGCTCTTGATATTTTTAAAAACCACAGGACATCTTTCTGATTACAGATTTCCTGGATCACGTTGGATTGGTAACATGTGGTAGAACAACTGAGGCACACATTTTAGGCTAGCCTGTAGCACTCCATTCAGATGCACAATGCAGAATGACTGAAAGTGAAGTTCTTTTAAATCAGATCTCTCATCTAAGTACCACAATAAGAAGACTGGGCTGGAAATATTTTCTGAAGTATTAATTCATAAAAAGGAGCTCTAATCTGTCCAAGAGTACAAAGCATTTAATTAAATCAAACTATTTTTAACATAGTATCCTAAAAAAAAAAAAGTTACAGCTGGAACCAAAATTTCTGTACTCTAATCCTATGTATATTTATTCAAGGATAAACCCAGTGGTTTATGTGGCACAGACTCCTGGATAAGTCTGTATAGGTCTGAACGGACGCTGGATCTGGCACATGATTTCAAGTATAGACCACAACAGTTTTGAACTGCTGTGACTTCGAGTAAAAGAATGGCAGGGCATATAGAGACTGCTTAATACTTTTTTCCATTGGTTCTTTCCCCAATCCAAATCACCCTGTGATGGAAAAATGTGGATAGCCTCTAATTTTGCTACAAGACAGACCTCTAGGGCATTGGTTCCCAAGCATCAGTCTTCAGATGTTGGACTTTAACTCCCGGACATGTCCGCAATATAACCAATGATGTTTCGAAGTTGCAGTCCCAGTGAACCATTATTCCAAAGGTAAGTCACAATATTTGAAAAGATTGTACATGCCCAGTACTGTGGGAAATGCTTTAGGGGAAAAAGAATATAACGTGAGTTAGCATGGGCAAATGACATCAAGATTATATTTCATAGCCTCCAATCCCAGATGAACAGTGGTGCAGAAGGCATTGTGCTTTAGTACACTTAAGCAACTGTGAAGCTTTGCCTTTGTTTCAACACCTATTTGCAAACCATGCTCAAATTCTGTTTGGGGGTCAAGGAAACTATGTAAGGTATTAAAATTAATTAAAAACAAGGTGAAAACATTTTCCCAAATTGATTATGGCTTCCTTGATTTTCTTGACTGCAGTTACAGTATCACAAACACTGGAGAAATCCCACTGATTGTAATGGAACTACTCTAGAGAAAATGTTTTTTAGTTTGCAGTTTCTATTTTATGTTTTATAATTTATAATAATTCTGTGATTTGATATGCAATATGGAACAACAACATGCTGCCAAGTTAATTCTGATTTATGGCAACCCTTTCCAGGGTTTTCTAGGTATAAAATAGTCTGAGGTTGTTTACCATTGCCTTCTATAGTTGCCTAGGACTGCATAGCTTGCCTAAGGCTACATAGAGTGGCTCTTCTCCTAGGATGCACAGGGTTCCCAACTGCTGGCTCTGCAACCAGATACCTACCTCATTGAGCATCTACTGATTTAAAAAATGAGAATATGCTACTAGTGGGTTAAAATAGAATTTTTTAAAAAGGTGTTAGCTGGCACATACATTTTCTCTGTTATGACAGTGAAAGAAATTGGGTTTCCAGTTTAGAAAAAAGTACTACCCAAAAGTCTCTACCCATCCAAGCAGAGAGAAGTTCTAAGGAGCACAGTGAGTACATATGTTTGGTTTCCTTTAGAGTTATCCAAGGCAGTGAACTTATTTTGGGGATTGGGTTCAATACTCCTGTTAAGAGCGGACTAAAACTTGGAATAGATTCACAGCACCCTTGAAACTGCAGTTACCAGGCACCATTGCCTCCAAAGGTACTTTTCAGAACTCACAGCCAGCCTTTCTCTACCCAGCACAACGAGGGACGTGGTGGCGCTGCGGGTTAAACCGCAGAAGCCTCTGTGCTGCAAGGTCAGAAGACCTGCAGTCGTAAGATCGAATCCACGCGACGGAGTGAGCTCCCGTCGCTTGTCCCAGCTCCTGCCAACCTAGCAGTTCGAAAGCATGCAAAGGCAAGTAGATAAATAGGCACCTCGGTGGGAAGGTAACGGCGTTCTGTGTCTAGTCGCGCTGGCCATGTGACCACGGAAGATTGTCTTCGGACAAACGCTGGCTCTACGGCTTGGAAACGGGGATGAGCACCGCACCCTAGAGTCGGACACGACTGGACAAATTGTCAAGGGGAACCTTTACCTTTACCCAGCACAACAACTGTAGTTTGGATTATTTCTTAAATATTTTGATTATGTAATCCTTAGCTACAGGGTACAACTTTGCTAAAATGTTGCTACTGTCCGTTAAGGAAAGTATTTATTTATTTATTTATTTACTTTTTTATCCCGCCCAACTAGTAGCAGTACTTCTGTTCGAGCCATTCAAACACTCAGACTCTTTTCTGTTAAATCTTACTAATGTGGCTTTCAATTTTTTCCCCTAATTGTCCTGGCACTTAGGGATTGATGATGTTAGGAAGTGAATTCTGAGAGTTGTCTGCAAATATATAAACAATAGTGCAATGGCACAATTGCCACATATATTTAATACAGCTTCTTATCAAGACATTTGCTATAAAGTTATATAAAAAATTTGATACTTCCTGATTTTTATTATCGAAGACAGAAAAATCATAGAGGCACATCTCTGGCACAACACTTGGAAAGAAAATACAGAAGTGGTAAAAGAAACAAACACATGTAGGCATTTTTGGGTAATTAACATAACCCAACAGAATTATAATCCCTATTGCAAATCAGTTTATAGCCCTGACTGTACTAACAGCCTCTAGTTAGTTCTCATCTCCCATAATCCAGGCATCAACTCTTCCACCTGGCCAGCAAAAAGACAGGAAGGACCAAATGAGAGAAGAAAAGAAGGTTCTTGCTTGTATTTTAAAAACCCTCCAAGGAACCTGTCTGCCTGATGTTAGTGAGGCCTTGGCTCATAGCTTTCTCTGGGTGTTCACCCCTTTCAACTGTCCCAGGTAGGTATGTGCAGCATAATGACACAGATGAATCCACTGTGTTGATAGCTTCATATCCAAAATTTTGAACTTTCTAATATTTAATATTGTGCAAATGTGCTGCAAGAAAACAAAGCCCCAAACCTGCAATAATGACTTTAATTTATAAATACAAGAATATTTTTATTCTGTTGTATTTTAATTTTTAATGCCTCTTTTTGCAGGTCTTGTTTGATGAAAAAAAAGAAACCATGTATGTAGACAGTGATATGTTATCATGCTAGCCCCAAAGTACTATCTAAAAGTATGCTCAGGCAAGGCTCTTCCAGTCAAAATGTAAAACTACCTCCTCTTGTCGATTTCAAGCTATATCCGATGCAGGCCAGAAGTTAAAGGGATGCCTTGAAAGTCATGTCTTCACCTTTAAGGCTTGACCCCTCCCACAAGGAACCTGTGGATTGCCCAATGTCACACTGCAACTCCCATGATCCCTTACAACTGACCGTACCAGCTAGTGCTGCTGGGAGTTGCAGTTCCAGGTCTAGAGGGCTGCAAATTTATCCCCGACCGACCTGTATGAGGCACCTTCAAATCCCTTCTGATTTCTGGGGCACTATTCCATCTATATAAAATAGATGTAAGTCGGGTGTGGAAAGCAAGAACTAACCAAGGCACTTACGGTATGTCCTCCTCCGACCCCAATAAAATATATATTTTTTAAAAATCTGGTTCGATCCCAGCTTTGCTCCAGGGCTATAAAATCCTGTTGCAAAATCTAGCAGGATGCCACGTCCAGGCTTGTTCCAATCCTGCTCCCTTGGGCAGGGGCGGCGAAAGGTGACAACCAGCTTGGAAAGCTGCAACAGGTGGTCTCCTTTGAACTAAGTTGCAAATGCTGCGTCCTGATTTATTTTTATTCGCTTCCGTCTCAGGCTCGGAAAGGCGAGGCTTTCCACATGTTGCATGTACTTCCCATCATCCCCCACCACGGGCCTTTCCAAATGGGGCTGCTGGGAGTTGCAGTCCACGATCATCTTGGAGCCGCACTCCCCCACCGGTGCGGGTCCCTCCCTCCTCCCCTGCTTTGAAAGACCCTTCTTCCTTTAACCGCCGGCTGCTTGGTGAAAGCTCAACAGATGCCCCGTTTCCTGTGAGGGGAATGCAAGCGGCAGGATCCCACCCCCTTCAGCCCTCGCTTTTCTCCGCCTCACGCACGACGCTTTTGGGGGCGCCTCGAGGCCGGGCAACTCTCCCTGCGGGTCTCCAGCGCTCTGACGGGGTTGAGCCACAGCTCGCTGTCCCCCCGAGTCACCTGGCGGCGGGCCGGCAAACGCAACAAGCCCCTTTCACTAGGAAGGAGCCCGGCTGGCTGCAAGAGCAGGAAGGGGCGCGTCCGCTGCTCGCTCGCCCCGCAGGAAAGGAGCCGCTGGGCCGCAGCCTTGGCTCACGCGGCCGCCCACGTGGCATTACTCGCAGCGCCGAGGCAGCGCTGAAGCCCGGGAAGGTCGGTATTAAATTTTTTTGTTGTTTAGTCGTTAAATCGTGTCCAACTCTTCGTGACCCCATGGACCAGAGCACGCCAGGCCCTCCTGTCTTCCACTGCCTCCCGGAGTTGGGTCAAATTCATGCTGGTTGCTTCGATGACACTGTCCAGCCATCTCGTCCTCTGTCGTCCCCTTCTCCTCTTGCCTTCACACTTTCCCAACCTCAGGGTCTTTTCCAGGGAGTCTTCTCTTCTCCTGAGATGGCCAAAGTATTGAAGCCTCAGCTTCAGGATCTGTCCTTCCAGTGAGCACTCAGGGTTGATTTCCTTCAGAATGGATAGGTTTGTTCTCCGTGCAGTCCAGGGGACTCTCAAGAGTCTCCTCCAGCACCACAATTCAAAAGCATCAATTCTTCGGTGGTCAGCCTTCTTTATGGTCCAGCTCTCACTTCCATACATGGCTACTGGAAAAACCATAGCTTTGACTATGCGGACCTTTGTCGGCAAGGTGATATCTCTGCTTTTTAAGATGCTGTCTAGGTTTGTCATCGCTTTCCTCCCAAGAAGTAGGCGTCTTTTAATTTCGTGGCTGCTGTCACCATCTGCAGTAATCATGGAGCCCAAGAAGGTAAAATCTGTCACTGCCTCCATATCTTCCCCTTCTATTTGCCAGGAGTGGCTGTGATCTTAGTTTTTTTGATGTTGAGCTTCAGACCATTTTTTGCGCTCTCCTCTTTCACCCTCATTAAGAGGTTCCTTAATTCCTCCCCACTGTCTGCCATCAGAGTGGTATCATCTACATATCTGAAGTTGTTGATATTTCTTCTGACAATCTTAATTCCAGTTTGGGATTCATCCAGTCCTGCCTTTCGCATGATGTATTCTGCATATAAGTTAAATAAGCAGGGAGACAATATACAGCCTTGTCGTACTCCTTTCCCAATTTGGAACCAATCAGTTCTTCCATATCCAGTTCTAACTGTTGCTTCCTGTCCCACATATAGATTTCTCAGGAGATAGATAAGGGGGTCAGGCACTCCCATTTCTTTAAGGACTTGCCATAGTTTGCTGTGGTCCACAGAGTCAAAGGCTTTTGCGTAGTCAATGAAGCAGAAGTAGATGTTTTTCTGGAACTTTCTGGCTTTCTCCATAATCCAGTGCATGTTAGCAATTTGGTCTCTAGTTCCTTTGCCCCTTCGAAATCCAGCTTGTACTTCTGGGAGTTCTCGGTCCACATACTGCTGAAGCCCGCCTTGTAGGATTTTGAGTATAACCTTGATAGCGTGTGAAATGAGTGCAATTGTATGGTAGTTGGAGCATTCTTTGGCACTGCCCTTCTTTGGGATTGGGATGTAGACTGATCTTTTCCAATCCTCTGGCCACCGCTGAGTTTTCCAAACTTGCTGGCATATTGAGTGTAGCACCTTAACAGCGTCATCTTTTAAGATTTTAAATAGTTCCACTGGAATGCCATCACCTCCACTGGCCTTGTTGTTAGCCATGCTTTCTAAGGCCCACTTGACTTCGCTCTCCAGGATGTCTGGCTCAAGGTCAGCAACCACACTATCTGGGTTGTCCGGGACATCCAAATCTTTCTGGTATAATTCCTCTGTGTATTCTTGCCACCCGATGTCCTCTGCTTCTGTTAGGTCTGTTAGGTACGTATTAAATGCGTACGGGCAAACGAGCAGCGGCGGCGCCAACTGCCCGGCTTCCAGAAGAAGATTTGCGCCCCTGTCCCGTGAGAAAAGGGTCCCACTGAAGGAATGGGGGAGCAGGGCTCAGCCGGCCGTGCTTCCTTGCCTCCCGGGCTGGGCAGGTGAACTCCTCTCGGCACACCCTCCGAGCAACCTCTTAGAGCCACCCTGCCAGCCCCGGCAGCTGTCAGCCATTGGCGACGCAGCCTGAGGCCTGGCTTCTGGGATGAGGCCATCCCACTTTGTGTCTCCGCTTCCCGACATGCTGCATATAAGCGAGGACATTCCGTCCGGTCCCGTGTCCCCATTCCCAGAACGATAACAGCAGCTTTAGCCCTGCCGGTTTCTTCCCTCGCACCCCCCCCCAACTTCCACGTGTTTTTTATTAGCCGCCACCCATTTTCTGCCCCATAACGCCGATTCCCACATCCAAGCCGAGTTACAGGGAAGGGTAAGGGAGTGGGAGGATGTCTTCTGTTTTTGGGAGGGGCGGCGGCAGTTGCCGTGGGAGGGGTGACCTGTTGCCTTCCAGATGTTGCCGGGGAGCAGCTCCCAGCATCGACAGTCACGTGGGATTCTGGGAGGTGCAGTCCAAGCACATCAGGAAGGCCCCAGGTTGCCTACCCGTGGTTCTGAGGATTGGTCCCGTGCTGGGGAGCTGAGAGAGTGAGGAATACTGCCAGCCTGTGTGGGCCCGTTTTCCTTCAAAGAAATGGCCTAAACGTGCTTGCAAGGCAGACAGTCCTTTTTGCTGTTGTGGGGTTGGCATTTGCTTCTTTGGGTTTGGTGGTGGGTCGTCTTTCTGTTTTGGCAGGCCCTTGGGGCAAGAGAGGGTGTAACTTAATAGGGAGCATTTCCAGATAACAGTCTATTTGTTCCTTTTCCGTAAGTGCAGTGGTCTGTTCACTTGTTTTATTTTATTTGTTACTTTTATATCTCCCCTCTTTTCTCATGGGATTAAGGCAGAACGCAGGGTCTCTTTCACATAATCTTAATAACCAGTGAGCTGGGGTCATGTTGAAAGGGAGTGTTGTGGGACAAAGGTCCAACAGGATGATGACTGGCCCAACCACAGTGTTGGGAGTTTCATGGCTCAGTGAGGACAAGGATTTGCAGTTCCTGAGTCTGAGCTTTTAATAGTGAGCACTACTCCAGCAGGGGGAGGATTTCCATGACATTCACATTTCTTCTGCAACCTACCTTAGAGTTTATGGGTGGTCTTGAACATGTTTACGAGTAATCTGGTGAGAAAGGACAGATTACTCATAAACATGTTTGAATTTATGGTTTCAAATATAGGTTGCAGAGAAAATGTGAAATCCTCGCCCTATGATCTGGATATCCACACACCCCGTGATTCACATGTCTAGTTTCCATAGGCAATAGTTAGGGTTATTTATTCTGAAACATTTCCAGAGATTGCAGGTCTGTGATGCTTATATTTCTTTTTCCAATATTTTGTTTTGGCTGCTCTCAGATGTGTGTGTGGAACAAATTCTTGCTCCATTGTCCCCTCTGTTTGCTTCAACTGTTTCATATTTGCATCTGCCTTATCTTATTAGCACTGTTTTCCTGTAGCTCTCAAGTATTTCTAAATGCAGGAGGGCATAAAGTGGTGCTCCTTAAAATATTTAGTTTAAGATGTAGCAGACAGGAAGAAGAACTAATGTTTTATGAATTACCTTCATTACCAAGGGGCCTGGCACAGGTTGTTAAATGGCATGATAGTGATGTGTGCATCATATATTGGTGCTCCTATTTCTGTGTGGCTTTTTAATCTCAAAATATTCTACATGATATGTTTCTCTGGCAATTCTAAGGCTGAAGCCAGCTGCTAATAGGCAGGCAGTGTTCTCCCAGCAGGGAGAATAGAAAGGTGGATTGAGGACACCAGGCAATTACCATTGTCACAGAAAATGTCATGGGATCTCAGCAAGCAAGACAGAACAGCGTTTTAAAAGCTTTATCTTAAAAGAAACATGTGTGCAATCTGATAATGGAGGTCTGAAAAGCTGAGGTGACCCTGCTGAGATGAGATCCATTTCCCCCCCAGAAATCTGATTTTTCAGACCTAGGAGAGAAACTGCAAGTCTTTCTGTAGCAGGAAAAAGTGTAAAAAAGGTGCTAATTCATGCCACAGTAAATTGTTTCAAATTAATTCACATACATGAACATCAGTGTCTTATTATTCATCATGCTTTTTCCTCCACGGAGAGTAACGGGAATGGAAAATATTCATTGAATTTCTTGCTGCCTGTCCTCCTGGTGTATTTAATTGTCACAGATAAGGAAATTTTGACTTGCGATAGTGACCCTGAACATGCATATTTGGTATGCTTTACCTCTGTTGAGATGTGGTTCCAATACATGGTGTCCAGGGTTGCAGTCCTGTAGTCTGATTCCGGTACATGTTCACTTGGAAGAAGGTCTGGTGTAATGGACTGGGAATTAAATGACTTGCTACAGCACACTGGCAAAAGAATAGGACCCTTGTTTATGGATGGTTATATAGTATGTTCTTGAGCACATTGACTCAGAGGTAAGTAGTACTGAAATGGAACAGTCTCAAAAGTGTCTACAGGAATTTTTGGGACCATAGTGGTATGTTAGCCTGATTTGTGTGCATAGCTCATGACTACAGGAAAGCTGAAATCTATACTGTCTCTGTACTTCAAAATAATACATTTAGTGTTCTCCCTCCCTCCCTGATATTCATGAACAGTATTAAAATAGGCAGTGTAATACTTCACACAAATATGTGCTGGATGACTGTGTTAATTTCTTTTTTACTTACATAGGATCATGCCCAAGAAAGGAGAGATACGGCCTAGCACAGAGAAGGAATCACATTTACCATGCAAACAAGCAAAAGTGGAAGCAACCTGCCCTTTACTTTGGAAATATGACCACCCAGAGAGTTTGTTTGAGTGTTTGATCTCTCCTATCAAACAAGATGTATTCTTCAGAGAATACTGGGAGCAGAAGCCGCTATTGCTTCAGAGAAATGACCCTTCTGTGGCATTGTACTACCAGTCTCTATTTCCGTTAAGTGACTTGCAAGACATAGTCAAGCAGGGTTTATACTATGGAAGGGACATTAACATCTGCAGGTGTGTGAATGGGAAAAAAAAGATTTTTAACAAAGATGGCAAAGTCAGCTACACACAGCTGAAGAAAGACTTTGATCAGAAAAAGGCTACAATACAATTTCACCAGCCCCAGAGATTTAAGGTAAGGTCCAGCAATTCTCTGTAGTGTGAAGTTGATTTTGCAATTGTAACCTTGGCTTGACCCAGACATACAGGTAGCAAGTGAGCAGGCTGTGAAATTGTATGTGCCTGTTCTCTGCCGAGAATTAAGGCTACATGTGACTCGCTGACCTGGATTGAAAAGTGTCCAGGGACATATCTAATTTGATTATGAAGCTGTGGATCGCTCAAGTTTTATAATATTGTATATCATCTGCTTCATGCACAGTTGCTTTTTTACTGAAATCACAGGAGTTAGAGAACTAATTTCAACTCATTGAACTGGGGATCAGTTGGTAAAGAATGGTAATATAGTGTTTTAATACAGAGTTTTGGAACTGAGAAAAATATTAGAATAGTGTATCTGCTGTACAGATTTGACTGAGAATGAAGATTGTGTCTTTTAAAACTATCATTGTTAGTGCTAATGTGGTTTTGTAAACACAAAATTTATCACTACATTATATGCACTGCGCTTTTGGCAGCTATGATAATCAAGCATCAATTGATATACTTGCCGATCTGTTCCAAACAGCTGCCTATGCCTTCTTTTAGGATGCTCTGTTTCTGCTGGTTTTTCTATGCAAAAAAACATCGGTTGAAATCCAGTAGTAGG
Source organism: Intellagama lesueurii (assembly GCA_037013535.1). Classification (NCBI taxonomy): domain Eukaryota; kingdom Metazoa; phylum Chordata; class Lepidosauria; order Squamata; family Agamidae; genus Intellagama; species Intellagama lesueurii. The sequence goes on along the minus strand of JBAJHW010000003.1, from coordinate 45,831,370 downwards.
TTGCTGATAGAGTAGGCCCATTGAATCACTGGCGGTTACAGAGATTACAGAGGAGTTGACTCACCAAATCCTGCTGATTCAGTGGACCTACTTCAATTGTGACTTACCACTGAATTCAGCTACTAATTCAAGAATATTTGTAGTGTTTGTCTGAGTAAAAATGATAGTAACTGTATGAATTTTGAGCATTTGTGTATGCATTTTGTTTGTTTAGTGTTATTTACAGTTGTTTGGTATGCATTAATAGCATGATACTTGTGAGGGAGCTATGGTTTATGGAGTTAACACTAAGTCTGTAACATCTACGGAGTGAACAGAGGGTTAACATCAAGTTTTAAAGTGCTGTGAAATGCACCAGCTGGGCTCGCTTATTTTGAGACTGGATTGTTTGTATCGCTGTTTCCAGATAAGGAAGAAGCTAAGTCTTGACCTTGAACATTCCTTTCACCTGGAGTTGAGCTAATTAACCAACTTGATTGGTACAGCTAGGGCCAATTACAGGAAGACACATGACTGGTTGGTTTGTGGGCTTGTGGTTGGTGAGATGAAGGGATTGAAGTGAGAAAGAACAAAGACACCCTCCATCTTGTATCATCATCATGGGCTGGTCATCATGACGTAGCATTCTTGTGTCATGCTAGCATGCTGTCACCTACGAAGAACTTGTACATGTCTGTGAACATAGCTTAGAGAATTAGCTTTTCTTTGTTTTCTTTGGGAACAGCCTTGAGCTCTACCTGATGATTTTTTAAAAATTCATTGCTGGAATTAATGGAACCTTTTGGCTATGCTATGCCCCCTTTTTTCTTTTTAATAAAACAATATTTTTTTTACTCAAGCTGTGGTTAATTCAGACAACTGTGAAAGATTTAAAGGTGCTAATCCATTGTTTGAGAATGCTCGGAGATTCAGAAGTATTTTGGGTTATTTCATTTTCTGTGCAGGGTTAGTTTGCAACTAGGAGCAGCAATCTGCTGCTTGTGTATTTTCTCTGAGTTCCCTGGATTAAGGGACTCAGAGTGTGCTAGGGAAAGGCATGGGCCTTAGCAGGCATTTCCTAACCATTAGTACACTGGCCTCCTGGACGTGACCCATCCAGGCAGAGAAGGTAGTATGACTGAGTGGTGAGAGGAACCCCTCTATGTAACCCATGGGTAAATAACATTTCTTCACAATTTATTTATTTATTTGATTTATATACCGCCAATTTGGCAGCCAAGGCCACTCTGGGTGGTTTACAACAACTAGACAGAACAACAAAGTAACAGAATAAAACAACATCAATACATTAAAAAGTGCAAATTAAATACCATAAAATGCAGTGGAGACAGAAATACAATACAATAAATTACAATTAAAAGCATCAAAAATGTAAAAACATAAAAACATGGAGGTGTGATGGATGTTATATTATCTGGCACTGTTGTATCAGGCTGTTGTTTGTTCAGGAAAGGCCTGTCTAAATAGCCAGGTTTTTAATAGCTTTTTGAAAGTGCCCAGTGAAGGGGCCAGGCGAACTTCGGGTGGGAGAGAGTTCCACAGTTGTGGGGCTACTGCCGAGAAGGCCCAATTTTAGTAGCTGTTTTCTGAGACTCTCTCAGGGTCAGACCTTTCAGCTGCCCTGCCTGGGACGATCTTATAGGATGGGCAGACCTAGCTGGAAGGAGGCGCTCAGCCAGATATTGAGGTCCCAAACCATTTAGGGCCTTATAGGTTAATACCATCACCTTGAAACTGGTACGGAAGCGAATAGGTAGCCAGTGTAAGGCGGCCAGGGTGGGGGAGATATGTTGGTATTTTCTAACCCCACTCAGTAGTCTGTCTGCTGAGTTCTGTACCCGTAGCAGTCCCAAGTGCAGCCCCACATAGAGGGCATTATAGTAGTGTAATCTCGAGACTACCAGCGCATGAACCAGCCTGGTGCGGGACCCAGTGTCAAGGTAGGAACGCAGCTGGGCAATCCGCTTTAGGTGGAGATAAGCGGATCAAACCACAGACACTACCTGTGATGTCATTGATAGTGATGGGTCCAAAAGCACGCCCAAGCTACAAACCTCATCCTTCATGGAAAGAGTGCCCCCCCCAAAAAGATCGGGAGGCACCTAGACCACAGACACTGGGGGGGGGGGGCACACCCGCAGGATTTCTGTCTTGTCCGGGTTCAGCCTCAGTCTATTATCCCTCATCCATCCCAGCACTGCACCCAGGCAGCGCTCAAGGGATGGGACAGCATCCACTGCAGAAGGATGGAAGGAGAGATAGAGCTGAGTGTCATCCGCATATTAGTGACACAAAGCTCCAAAACTCCTGATGACCTCCCCCAGCGACCTCATATAGATATTAAATAGCATTGGGGAGATGATTGACCCCTGCAGGACTCCGCAATTGAGAGTCCACAGAGTGAACAGCATCTCCCCAAGTTGAACTCTCTGAGGATGGTCCTCCAGGAAGGATCAAAGCCAGCCCAAGGCCTAACCCCCAACCCCGAGAACCTCCCCAGGAAGATACCGTGGTTGACGGTATCAAAGGCCACTGATAGGTTGAGGAGGATGAACAAGGACGTTTTGCCCGTCGGCATCCCTCAAGAGGTCATCTTGCAGGGCGACCAATGCCGTTTCCATGCCGTGACATGGCCTGAACCTGGACTGGAACGGATCAAGGGCATTGGTTTCCTCCAGGAGAGCTTGAAGCTGATCAGCCACCACTCTCTCCACCAGCTTGCCAATAAAGGGGATATTGGTGACTGGGTGATAGTTGTTAATATCATCAGCCGCCAGTCTTATTCTAGGAATATTCTTTACATATTCAGATCTTGATAGCGAGCTTCTTTTTCTTCATAGAGAGAAGAGCTTTGCCTGATATTTCACTGACTTACCTCTCTCTTCACACTTGTCCATATTATAGCTCAGGCTTTTCACTGTGGAGGAGGAGGAGGGGAAGGATCTTCCTCCCAACTTCCTTCTCACAAGCTTCCCTCGCCTCCCTGAATTTAGTCTGAGAGTTATAATTTGCCAAACCCCTGCAGTATAGGATCTGTTCAAATAGATTCAGAACCACCTAGTCAGATCTCTGCTGTGCTGAAGAAAGGGAACAATTTAATATCTATTTCACTTTTGTTTTCTGTCTGCGGCAGGCTTTGTTTGCTGGCATGTTTTCATATGGTTTGTTGTTGTTTAGTCATTAAGTCATGTCCGACTCTTCGTGACCCCATGGCACAGAGCACGCCAGGCCCTCCTGTCTTCCACTGCCTCCTGGAGTTGGGTCAAATTCATGTTGGTAGCTTCGATGACACTGTCCAACCATCTCGTCCTCTGTCATATGGTACAACAGCTGTATGTGCCAACAGGCTCCTTTTTTTCCTAAGGGATGATGCACGGTTTGCCGTTTGCCTTTTTGTCATGTAGGTCATCTGTACATCCCAATTAGAATGTTATATCTGTTTGGAACCATACAGTGTAGGCATGACGGATGATGGGGCTGGGAGGGGAAGGTCACTTGCCCTTACATACTGACATCGTCTCTTTCTCTCTTCCCTGCTCTCCTTTTAAGGATGAACTCTGGAGGATCCAGGAAAAGTTGGAATGCTATTTTGGTTCACTGGTTGGATCTAATGTTTACATTACTCCTCCAGGGTCCCAAGGCCTGCCTCCACACTACGATGATGTTGAGGTAAGGGGGACCTATGACCTATGATTGCACATCATAAGTTTTTTCAAAAGTACAGTAAACTCTACTTTTTTTAAAAAAAATCAGAAATTGAATCTTTAAACGTTTTTGTCCAACCTTCTCCAAAATGTGGCACAGAGCAAGCCCATAGTGTCTTCTGTTACTTTGCCAAATATGGTTGTGATTCAAGAACCCATTCAAAAGTTATGATGCACCATTTGGACTGCCCTGTCCCGTCAGAAATGGCTTATGGAGTGTTGTTTTGACTGATGGTGCAACATCAGTGGTGCTTTCCTGGGAACCTCTGTGAAAGGGGATTATGTCTTGACATAAGACCCTCTTTCAGTGTTACAAAGAGATGTTTTGCTACTCATTGGCTTGTGTGCTTTCCAGGTTTTTATCTTACAACTGGAAGGAGAGAAACACTGGAGGCTCTACCAGCCTACTGTACCTCTTGCTCAAGAATACAATGCTGAACCGGAGGAGAGAATTGGAACTCCAACACATGACTTCCTATTAAAGGTATTAGTGCTTCCTTTCACTCCATGCTAAGCCATAGAGAAAGATAGATTTACAGTGGAGTCTCGACTTTCGCACGGCTCCACTTACGGAATTTTCGACTTTCGTACTTCTCCGGCCGCAAAGTTTCCAATCGACTTGCGGCCGGAGATTCGACCTACGGACCGGAAGGGGGAGGCGGGGAAAGCGCCAAATTCAAATTTGGTGCTTTCCCCACCTCCCCCTTCCAGTCCGTAGGCCGCCGATCTGCCTCCGGATGCCTTCCAGGGATTCTCCGCCGCCATGGGAGGCATCTCGGAGGTCCCCCCCCCCGCCGCTGATCGTGCTTCGGAGGCACTATCGGCGGGGGCAGGGGACCTCCGAGAGGCCTCCCATGGCGGCGGGGAAGGCATCCGGAGGTCCCCCCGCCGCCGCTGCTGGGAGCCGCGCTGCGCCGGGCGATCCCGGCCATGCTCGGACTCCTGGACTTCCCCCGCCGCCGCCGCTGGGAGCCGAGCCGCGGTGCGGTGTGGCTCGGCTCCCAGTGGCGGCGGCAGTGGTGGGGGAAGTCCAGGAGTCCGAGCATGGCCAGGATCACCCGGCGCGGCTCGGCTCCCAGCAGCGGCGGCGGGGGTGGGGGACCTCCGGATGCCTTCCCCGCCGCCATGGGAGGCCTCTCGGAGGTCCCCCGCCCCCGCCGACGCAGGCTTTCCCAGGGTGGACCGGGCCTACCAGGGGAGGGCTTCCCCCGGTAGGCCCGGTCTACTGCCCGGGAAAGCCTGGTAGACCGGGCCTACCGGGGGAAGCCCTCCCCTGGTAGGCCCGGTCTACCAGGCTTTCCCGGGCAGTAGACCGGACCTACCGGGGGAAGCCCTCCCCTGGTAGGCCTGGTCCACCCTGGGAAAGCCTGCGTCGGCAGGGGCGGGGGACCTCCGAGAGGCCTCCGGCAGCGGCGCCGAAGCCCTCAGAGGCCTCGGGCAGCGGTGATGGCGGCGGCAGGGGACCCCCTGGAAGGCTTCAGAAAGGTAAGTTTTAATTTTTTTTACTGTACTGTAATTTATTTCAATTTTTTGTGTGTGGGGGGGGGGTTTCTTGGGCCGGAACGGATTAATGGGTTTTCAATGCATTCCTATGGGAAATGCATTTTAGACCTACGGACTTTTCGACCTACGGAAACCGTTCCAATACGGATTAATTCCGTAGGTTGAGGGTCCACTGTATTTGTTTTTGATACAGTGCTTCCTTAAACATCTTCCAGAAATGTTTCACTTGGTTTTTTTTTCCCATCAAGACTTATTCCTTCTCCCACATTCCTGTGTTTCCAGTCACTTTTACCAATTTTCCTTCTGTATATATAATACTACGAGAATGAAAGGGAGTGCATGCGTGCTGACCTTGCTGCTGCTGTTACAGAGCAGGCCTGTTTTGTTTGGAAGGTTGATTACATTTAGATCATATTGCACAATTCCTAGTTTGGCAACTCTTTATGCTTCTGTAGTAAATTGCAGCAGATGTCCTGTAAATGTATCCCTGGCCCTGATGAATAGATTTTGATCCTATGATTATTTTGTTTAGCATTGTTTCTGCTTTATGAGTATTTTAATGGTTTTATTATTTAGTTTGAATTAGTTGTGTTTTGTTGTTTCTTGGGTGCTTTAACTTACTGTATTTATTGTTTAATGTTGGTTTGCTTTACCAACTGTTTTGGCTTTTTGTTGTATTATATTATAATATTTGATGAGTTTGCAGCCACCATGAAAAACGTGTGTAATGATAGTGGATTAATTTCTCCTTCATCTGAATTGTACAATTTAAATGAAATATTATATACACGGTATACTGTAGTTTGCATACAAGATTTTGGATGAAAGTCCTTGTGCTATAGTATAGCTCAGCATGAGACTGAAATCATTTTGTTGCAGGACAGAACTGTATCTTCAGTGGTTTGTATTTTTTTGTTACTGAAAGTAATTTTTCTTTTGTTTTTGCAAGCATAGCACTAAAACCGTTGAAATAGCTATTTGTCTTGTTTGCACTTCCTTCTAGCCAGGAGATTTGTTATATTTGCCAAGAGGAACTATTCATCAAGCTGACACACCTCCTGGGGTATCTCATTCTACTCATGTGACCATCAGCACCTATCAGAACCAGTAAGCACCCTGTATATGTTGCTAGTTTAGGTTTCTTGCTAAGGACAGTGAACTGAACAAATCAATGATTTTGTAAGCCAAAATGCTTTGCTTTGAGTGAAAGTGGGCAGAATCCTGACATGATGAGAATTGGAAAATTGCTAAGAATGAGAATTTCTTTAACTACTCATCACATCCTTAGATTCCAATATAGTTACCCCATGTTAGATTTGGGGAATTGTTCCTCCTTGTATTTATTTGTTCAGAAAGGGTTGTGAAACTGCATTTTTTGATCTGGCTTTTGTGACTTGTTCTAAGGTTTTTATTTAACTTGCTGTCTTATTTGTAGCTTTGTGTTTTTGGACATTTTCTTTATTTTACATATATTTTCCTTATGTATGCTGCTTATATGTGATGTGCTTATGCTGATGTGATAACCCCTGTGCAGTATGTTTGTCTCCCTGGGCACTGATACTCAGCTGTAGCTTTTTTTCTAAATTATGGCATTACATTCTCACTTACTGATCACTTGATTCCATTACAAGAGTTTGTTGGCACATTGTGAGGAGCCATTAGAACAGAAAGTAAAGTGGTTGTGCTGCTGCTTTCTTCACTTCCTTGGGAAGCACGCAGGTTTTCTTATAAGATCTGTTAAAGAAAGCATGGCTTTTTCCACCTTTTCTTTCAGTGCTTTTTGGTATTGTACAAGATATCCCTTGGTTCTGGTACACAGTTTGAGACAAATAATTTACTGGCTAAAATCCAATAGTAAGTCACATTTAAGTCACATGTAGAATAGGCTCATTGAATCAATGGAACTTACATAGGTTTCACTCAACAAATCTGATTCAGTGGATCTACACCAGTTGCAACTTACTGGATTTCAGCCACTGTGTAATAATGTATTTCTCTGGAAGTAAGTTTCACTATTTTTTCAACAGGGGTTACTCTTAGGTAAGTGTTCATTGGATCACAGTCTTGGTCATTTCCACACTGTTTGTTGTGTGGGATTTAGATTCAATGATCTTATCTTTTAATGCTGAAATTTTATAAAACTTTTAAGGCTTTTTTTCTTAAAAGAAAAAGATATCTTAAGGAGTGCAGGCTCCCAGAATTATTTTCAAGTGAGCCTTGATTGATTAACAGAAAACCCCAACTCAGTGAAATTGCAGCTAATAAATTACTGAATGTGACTATAGCAACAAACAGTTATTGAGATCAAACTATTAAATGTAACATGGAATTTTTGTGAGGTAGGCAAGGGGACTTTGCTCTTTCATATCTTGCTGAAACCAGAAATCTGCAAAACTCAACAGGCAAAATATAAAGAAAAAAAATCTCTTTTAAAACTCAGACATGACTGATCTTTGGAACCTTAGATAATATGCTGATAATTGCACAAGTGACTTCATAACAAGGGAAGAGCTACTGGATGGAAACAAGGAAATGTTGATTAGACTCAGAATTAGTCATAGTAAAGCCACTGAAATCAGTGACAAACTTAAGTCCCATTTATTTTACTGAGTTTTTGAGTTAACTTTTAAAATGTGCTCTTTATTTTTAGCAAGAAACATTGCTTTAGACGGACATGTTTTTCACCAGTGGCTTTGTTTTGTTTTCTGTATGCCAGGTCTTGGAGAGATTTCTTCTTGGATGTAGTACCTGGACTTGTTTTGGCGACAGCAAAAGAAGACATAGAGTTTCGGAAGAGCATTCCAAGACAGTTATTGATGGTAATGTTTCAAGACTGAAGAAATAAACAAATCAGTACACATCCGCTCCTAGAATAAAAAGTTAATAGTTTCAGTTTTAAATATAGACCAAATTCTTTGATCTGTACCAGGAGTTCCAAAACAGTACTTCTTGAAAGAGGTATCTCTTTGCAGCAGGTATCATATTCTGTCTGGTTCCCTTTAACAGCCTTATGAGTAAAACCAGTATGCTGCCAGGTTTTATTTTCTCCTGTAGTTCTCTTATGTTAGAGATACTGTTTTTATGCTAGATTGCTTCCTGATAAAATCATAAAATAGCAACAGCTATTTTAGAAAGTCAAATCAGTCCTCAGAAAAGTGTTATTTTTTTCTTTGAAATACTCAAGTTAGGAGATGTGAATTCTAATGCAGTGTGACTAAAGGTAGGCAAAACCTGGCTTGCAGGGTAGCTGCAGAGGTTTGTTAAGATATCTTGTAATAAAAGGATTGACTTTCCTAAATATTGGTGGACACAGATGAGGCATTTATCACTGGGCAAATGACACACATGAAAGCTTTGTAAATAAGAAAGTAAGTGAAAACTAAGCAAAAATAAACGTCGTCTAGATATTTGGATTTATCATTGGGGCATTTGGTTCCATATAACTTGATCAGCCTTGCTTTCCAAAACTGTGGCAATTGGAAGAGACATTCCAAAGAATTCTTGCCTTATTTCTGAAGTGCTCCCCCACTCCCAGCAGTGAGACAACATATGGAATGCCTGGAGGATTTTAGACTGCCTTGTCTAGTAAGCTAAGTTCTTAGAAACTTGCATTCTTTTTGTTCCCTATGTTTAGAAGGTGGATTTGTCTGACTCATCAAGGCAATTAAGTGGCTTCCTGAGGTGCCTTGCAGACCGTCTGGAAAGTGGCAAAGAACTGAAGTCATCTGACATGAAAAAAGACTTCATTATGAACAGATTGCCTCCCTTTTTGGGGACCAATTTTGACTCTTTAGCTGCAGGTGCTGTTTAAATTTATTCTGGGTGCTTTTTAATAAAGAGTAAGAAGTAACTTGTACCATAAGTATGTAGAATAATGTATGTATCAGACACAAAGAAATAACATAGCTAGATTAAAATGTGGGTTGTGTCAGGGATCCAATATAGATGTTACATTTCTGAGGAGTCTTCTGTTTTGCTCTTTTTCTTTTATATTGTCGTTAGTGTCTTTAGGGTATGCATCAAAGCATGTGCAGCTATTTCCATTATTAAAAAAATGTATTTTGCAATCTTTCTAATTAGGGAAATAGTCTCTGTAATCATCTCTGAGTCTTTACTTCATATAGTAATAGTACTATTGCAAGTAAACTATACAGGAATTTGTCAGCTCTACTACTTGAAAATAGACAAAGAATCATAGAGGTCTGGTTGTCTGTCCTTTTCTCCAAAGTAATGTGACTATTCTTTATTTAGATGGAGCTGTGCCAAAGTTAGGCAACACAATCAGATTACGGTTTAAAGACTATACAGTAATTACAGTGGAGCCAGAACAAGACCTTTTGGTGAGTTCAGAGGAAGTGCCTACAGATACTTGATTTTCATTGAAGATTTTTTTTCTTATAGTGGCTGTATGCTATTTTACACTGCTTAGCTGAATCCCACAACATGTGGTTAGGACTTGTCATGACATCACAGCAAATCCTACTGGTCTGTTCTGAAAAAGAAAGGTGCTAACATTTTGTAGCAGTTGAAAAGCTAGATGTGGTTTCTTCTCTAAAATTGGGTTTAAAACACAAGGGAATGTGTGCGTGTGCATGCACACATACACACACAAAATTAATAATAGCTTACCATAGTCGTAGCTCAATAGTATCTCTAAATAATGTTTGAAGAAATGTTTTTAATGTATGCTGGAATCCTGTTTGCAAGGTGCAATGTAAAGTTATGCTGTTGTGAAAATGCTGGGTGTTCTATCAGGTCAGGGAGTCTGATGCCCGAACCTCTTCTTAAGAGTCATACAGAACTTTATAGATGTCCAGGTCAAAATCAGAAGCCTGTGTTTGTCACAGCTGGCATTTATCTCCAAAGCGTTAATTCCAGTATAACCCAAAGGAATATTTTGCACCTTGTACAAGTCTCGCTTTTTCTGAATATCCTTTAATTTCTTTGTCCCACACAAGACAGACAATAAATGACCAAGAAATTTTCTATTTTTCTTCTTTTTATTGAACACTCACATGCAGGCATATATAATAATAATAATAATAAGAAGAAGAATCTTATATATTGTTGTTCATTGAATTTTCTATTGAATATCCAAAAAACTGAACTATAAAAACTCAATATAATGTTATAGGAATTTAACTATGAAAACTTAATGAACTAAATGGAAAATATCAGTAACTACTCTAACATTACTTAAAATGGTCTAACAAAAATTAATATGGTGCTTAATGATGAAATAATTATCTGTAACTAAAGTGTTACAAATACTTAATAAAAAAAGTATTACAAAGGCATATTCTTTAAATGATAGAAATTAATTCTCAAAGTCACATCTATGAACATCTTGACAGACAATGTAGTTAAGAGACTAAAGCAATTATTATAAGCAATTATATCAGCATATAAGAAACAAATATATTACACACACACACAGACAGACAGACAGACAGACAGACAGAGCAGAGTTTTCTCCTTTCTAACGGTGCTTTCCTGGCATCCATTGCGCCTTATCTTTTCTGGCTGTTATTTATACCATTATCTTTCCTTTATCAACTCTCAATAATCATCTTTGTGGGGCTTAGAGGTCCAGGGGCTTGGAGCACCAAGAAAAAACATTTTAATAGGAAATTCTATTATTGTTGTATCTACTGTACCTCTAAGGGTGTCTAATTCAGAACCTGGTAAGCTGCCACTATGATGATAATGTAACTGTTTTGAATAAAATTTTGCAAAGCTTGGAGTAATAAAGACCTGTGGCATAAAGCATTTGATGCACCCAAGGTTCTAGAACACCAGACTATTGTAACACCAAGGTATTAGAAATAAAAAGATTACAAATTATATCTCTTACATCCTTTGTTTATGCTTTATTATCATTTGTAAAACATTTGTTCAACCATCAGAATTGTTATGGTACAGCAACCTTGCTTAGCTGGAGAGCTGGTTAATTGTTTTGCAATGAATATAGTAAAGTATTGCTCAAGCCTAGTCCTTTTAATTTTCAGGGATATTTTTTTTTCTGCACCTCCTTTAGTTATTTTAACTCTCTACACACAATATTTTACGTCTTGACAGTTCCACCCCAGCAACAAACTTTGTAAGTTGATTGCCCAGTTAATCACATGGTTCCCGTTTCAATCGATTGGTCAATGCCCTGGCAGAAATGCTTCATGAATAGCATTTCTGCCTTGGTATAATTGTAGCTACTGTGTGCATAATGTCAGGTTCTTCTTTGTGGCCTCTGTGAATCACACCCTGGGTGATCCGCGCCTGCGCGGAGCCTCATCGGAAGATTCTAGAGCTTCTGCGGTAGCAATAAACACATTAGAATAAGCCCCTCCCCCCTGTATAAGTACCTTGGTGCCAAGCGTCCCCTTTCAGTTTCTTTCAACTACCGCATTGAGAGCCTCATAGTTCGTTCTGCTTCTGTGAGTAAAGTGAAAGAGAGTTTAATGATTCCTTTTTATTTTTATTTCATTTCTCTTATTACAATTGAAAGTTTCCAATACTTTTATTAGTTTTTTCTTCTTCTCCGCGATCGGCTTCCCGCCCCCCCCATCCAACCCCATTTTCTCTTAAATCGTTTTTCTCTAAATTCATGGTCCCTTTGGGCCCGTTTAAGCACTGCATCGTCTGCGATAATAAAATACCTCTTTCCGACGGACACGCTAAGTGCCATTTCTGTTTAGGAGAAGAACATCAAGCTTCCTCCTGTACCCATTGCAAAAATTTCAAACGTGGAGTTCTCTGGTCCCGCCTTTCTAGGCTAAAACTCCGACTTTGGGAACAATCTTTGCAAACAGTTAAAATGGCCCAACCCCCGTGTAAGGCCACTTCTCAAACAAAAGCGATGGAAAAAGCTTTTACTGAATCTTCAAAACAACGTCCATCAGCTACACCATCTCACTCTGATGCTCCATCTACATCGTCCAAGACCTCTAAGACACACAAGTCAAAACCCTCGATGCCAAAGTCCTCGACGTTGAAAACTTTCACTAAACGTCAAAGACCTACCAAAGCTTCTTCGGCTCCAGAACCTTTTCCTTTGTCTCTCATCAAAAATGGCTACAGCATCCATTTCTTCGACATTCCTCCAGCAACACATGTCATCACTCCACCTTCACAACCTCTGCAAGAAGAAATAACAAATTTACTTCTCAAAGACGCCATACAACCCGTCTATCAAAACAACAACGGGTTTTTCTCTCGCTATTTCACTGTCCCCAAAAAAGACGGAGGGCTTCGCCCTATCTTAGATTTGAGACGACTAAACAAATACATCATTGCCACAAAATTCTGTATGGTTACCCTAGAATCAGTTCTTCCCTTACTTCGAAAGAACGACTGGTTCACCGTCATAGACCTAAGGGATGCTTACTTTCATATTTCAATACATCCCGCACACAGAAAATTCCTCCGTTTTCAACTAGGATCAGAAGCTTACCAATTCAAAAGGCTCCCATTCGACCTTGCAACAGCTCCAAGAGTATTCACGAAGTGCATGGCACCGGTAGCCGCTTACCTCAGACTTCAAAACATTCTCATCTTTCCATATATCAACGACTGGCTCCTAGTAGCACACTCCCGTCGCAAAGCTCAACGAGACACTCACTTCACCCTTGCCCTCCTTCACGATCTCGGTCTTACTGTCAACGAACAGAAATCAAGTTTAAAACCTGCAAGGACTGTACATTACATAGGCGCACTCAGATTCCATACAAGCCCGCGCCTTTCTCCCACGGACAAGAGACAAAACTTGATCACCTTGCTTCAGGGTTTCACCCCTCATGCCTTAATACCCGCTATAACAGTACAACGGGTTCTAGGCACCATGGCCTCTATGACATCAGTCGTACAACATGTATGGCTAAAAGCAAGATCTCTCCAGTCCTGGTTTCTCACCCTATTCGATCCATTAACAGACCCTCCTCACACTCTCGTAAGGGTCACTCCAGAACTCGCCTCCCAACTTCAATGGTGGTGTTTTCCTCCCAACCTTTCTGTCGGGCGGCCGTTTCAACAACCACGTCCGCAAATACAAGTCACTACTGACTCCAGCCGCACGGGCTGGGGGGCTCACTGCAGATTCCTCAAGATTCACGCCAAATGGTCTCACAGAGAGAAATTGCTCCACATAAACAAATTGGAGCTATTGGCAGTCATAAAAGCCTGCAGAGCTTTCAGGAACCTTCTTGTAGGCAAAATGGTACAGATTGCCACCGACAACACCACGGCAATGTACTACATCCTCAAACAAGGCGGCACCCACTCTCCAAGTCTCCTCTACTTAGTGGTCGACCTCTGGGAGTGGTGTCTACAACATCACATCTGTCTCACAGCTTTACACATCGCTGGTCACGACAACAACCTAGCGGACTCGCTCAGCCGCACGAATGCTCAAGCTCACGAGTGGGAACTAGATCAATCAATACAGTGGTGCCTTGACTTACGAACTTAATTGGTTCCGGAAGATCGGCGTAAGTCGAAGCACCATTTCCCATTGAAATGCAATTAATCCGTTCCGGCCGAAGAAAGAAAAAAAATCACCAAATAAATAAATAAATAAATCACTGCAAGACTCATTGGAAACGCGATTAATCCCTTCCGGCCAAAGGGGGGGGAGGGGAGAAAAGCAATCAAGCGTGCAAGACCCATCAGAAATGCACAGAAAACAAACGGAGCAGGTCGGAAATGCAAAGAGAACAAAGGGACCAGGTCGAAAATGCACAGAAAACAAAGGGAGCAGTTTGGAAATGCACAGAAAACAAAGGGAGCAGTTCGGAAATGCACAGAAAACAAAGGGACCAGGTCGGAAATGCACAGAGAACAAAGGGAGCAGTTCGGAAATGCACAGAAAACAAAGGGACCAGGTCGGAAATGCACAGAGAACAAAGGGAGCAGTTCGGAAATGCACAGAAAACAAACGGAGCAGTTCGGAAATGCAAAGAACAAAGGAAAAAGCAAGGGAAGCATGCAAGACCCATCGGAAATGGGGGAAAAAAAACCCAAAAAGCAACCAACCCCCCCAAGACCCATCGGAAATGGGAGGGGACCTGAAAAACAAACAAACCCCCCAAGACCCATCGGAAATGGGAAAAAACACTCCAAAAAGCAACCAAACCCCCTAAGACCCATCGGAAATGGGGGAGAAAAAAACCAACCAACAAACAAACCACCCAAGACCCATCACAGCACAGAAACATAACCCCCCCCAGCCCAAAACCACGCTGCAAAAACACCCAGAACAGTTTTTTAAAAGCAGAAAACAGCACCTTACCTTACCAGGCAGCCTTCTCCGATCGCACACACTCTAACTGCTGGGGTGAAAGAGCTACAAGAAAGCAGCCTCGTCACCACGTACAGTTAGAAATTTGAATTTCCTGCCTTTTCCCCCTGCCTTTTTCTGTTCGTAAGTGGAAGCTCTGGCCGCAAGTGGAAGCAAAATTTTGCGGCTGGAGCTGGTTGTAACTCAAAATGGTCGTAAGTAGGGATGTTCGTAAGTCGAGGCACCACTGTATCCCGTCAACTTTGCCAGAAATGGGGCACACCGACTCTCAATCTATTCGCCTCCCGAATGAATCGAAAGTGCAAACTATACTGCTCCTGAGCGGGAATCGGCAAACACTCCCAAGGAGATGCGTTTGTCGGCCGTTGGCCCAAAACCCTTACTTACCTTTTTCCGCCGTTCCCGCTCCTCCACAAAGTCGTGGTCCATCTGCAACAAGACAAAACCAATGCCATTGTTATAGCGCCTTGGTGGCCGAGACAGACTTGGTTCCCAGTTCTCCGCAGTCTCTCATCAGACATCCACCACCTCCCCTGCCTGCCACACCTCCTGACAGAGAACAACTCCCAAGTTCTCCACCCGGACTTACCTGTTCTGCATCTGGCAGCATGGAGAATTCCCCCTCGCTAACGGACGTTCTCCATCAGGCTAAGAAACCATCCACAAGGAAGGCCTACCTATATAAATAGAAGAAATTCCAATTTTTCACTGAATCTTCCTCACTACCCTCCATCAACCCATCACTCTCCACCGTTCTCCGCTTCCTACTCCATCTCAAATCCAGTGGCCTTTCCATCTCCTCCTTACGAGTATACCTTTCTGCAATAATTTCGTACCAACCTCCAAATTCTCCAGCAGCCAATTTCTTCAAACATCCAATGACAAAACGTTTTCTTAAAGGTTTTTCTCATATATACCCTGATACTCGACCTCCCTCTCCACAATGGTCGTTAACTCTTGTCTTGATACAACTTACCAAAGCTTCTTTCAAGCCTTTAGCCACAACTGATTTATGGCTCCTCACCTTTAAGATGGCTTTTCTTGTAGCTATCACTTCAGCTCGACAAGCTAGTGATTTGGCAGCCTTAAGCTACGACTACCCTTATCTACAATTTTTCCCCAATAAGGTGAAGTTATTCATGGATATTTCCTTCCTCCCCAAAGTTGTCTCTCAATTTCATCTCTCACAACCGATTGTTCTTCCTTCATTCTTCCCATCACACTCTTCGAATCAAGAAAAAATCCTCCATACGTTAGACATCAGGAGAGCTCTTGCCTTTTATCTCCAGCGTACCCAACCCTTTAGACGGTCACCTCGTCTTTTCATAAGCCATCAGTTACCTACCAAAGGCTGCCAAGTAACTTCCCAGTCTATATCCAGATGGGTCACCTCTACTATTCATTTGGCTTACCAACTTGCTCAACGTCCAGCCCCCAGAGTGATCCGACCTCACTCCACCAGGGCAGTGGCAGCTTCTACAGCTTTTCTCCACGGCGTACTTCTTCCAGATGTCTGCGCCTCTGCCACTTGGGCACAGCCATCCACCTTTATCCGTCATTATAGACTTGATGTCCGGCAGAAGTCTGATGCGGCCTTTGGACGTGCTGTTCTAGCCTCTACCTTGGCGTGACACCCTGCCTCCGGGTAAAACAGCTTATTAATCACCCAGGGTGTGATTCACAGAGGCCACGAAGAAGAACGACAGGTTACCCACCTGTAATTGTAGTTCTTTGAGTGGACCTCTGTGATTCACACATCCCACCCGTCCTCCCCTCTGTTACGCCATTCTGCTTACTCTAAGCGGAGGTTGACATAACTGAAAGGGGACGCTTGGCGCCAAGGTACTTATACAGGGGGAGGGGCTTATTCTAATGTGTTTATTGCTACCGCAGAAGCTCTAGAATCTTCCGATCAGGCTCTGCGCAGGCGCGGATCACCCAGGGTGTGAATCACAGAGGTCCACTCGAAGAACTACAATTACAAGTGGGTAACCTGTCGTTATACCAGCCATAGTTAACTATCCCAAAAAGGGATAAATGGTAAGGCTTTTGAATTATCAAGCTCTGAAGGAGGTGGAAATTGTACTACAACCTTTCATGTTGCTTGCTAGGCGATACATAACACGTGAGTTCTTTTTGTTCTTGTTTTCCAGGATGATTCTGCCAAAGAAATTATTTTTGTGTATCATTCCTTAAAGAATAATAGGCAAAACCATATGATGGGAGATGAAAATATGGATGAAGAAGAAATAAGAGAGGTTAGTTTTTTTTCTTGATTCTTTCCATTAGGCCCTTTTAGTGATGCAATCTGTGCTGAAATTCCTCCTCATTTAAAAATCTCAGTTACCTTTGGAGAAATTGCACGGTCTGGCTGTCCTTTTGTCCCTTTATGCTGGTCACATGTCAATACTGTGTTAGGGTTTTGGTTGGTCATAGTGGCATCCTTCTTCCTCTCTCTTTGAAGTTGCTTGTTTTCTTTGGAAACATGAGAGTTCTCCCAAGTAGACCAAGGAGCCATGTGGACTGGCATCCTCTGTCCAACAGTAGTCAGCTAGATGCTTTTAGGAAGCCCAGAAGTCAGGTATAAAGTCAACAACCCACCTTATTTATACTAGAGTAACATTATTCTTCTTCTTCTTCTTTTTAACTTGTAATTTCCATGATCCTTTAGCCAGCTTGACCAGTAATTATGCTGCCAGGTGATTCAGATGTGGTAGTCCAAAAAAAGTAACTTTTTCAAGCTGTAGTACCTTTGATCCCTGAGGCTGAATTTGGTTTTTGTAGTAAACAGCTTTTATAGAAGTGACTGTGTTAGTTTGTGCAAGCATATCCACTCAGTAGAAACGGACTTTATCTGCAAAAGCTCACATGAAATGTAACTGTTAGTCTTAAGGTGTCAATAGCTTTTTGCTTTGTTTCTATCTGAATATAGTAAACAGCTGTGATTTTTATATGTGTCTTGTTCCCACTATCCCATACTGAGTCATGTGTTAAAATACCTATGCTGTACATCATCTTGAATATTATTCATTGAAGTATGTTCTACTGAATTTTTAGATAAAGTGGAGAATGGAAAGAACAGAAATGATATGGATTTGGTTTGTTTCAGGTTTATTTATTTACAGTATGGCTATTTACTGTGTTGTAATGAAAGCTAGTGGGGATGTGGTGGCGCTGTGGGTTAAACCGCAGAAGCCTCTGTGCTGCAGGGTCAGAAGACCAGCAGTCGTAAGATCGAATCCACGCGACGGAGTGAGCTCCCGTTGCTTGTCCCAGCTCCTGCCAACCTAGCAGTTTGAAAGCATGCAAATGCAAGTAGATAAATAGGTACCACCTCAGTGGGAAGGTAACGGCGTTCCGTGTCTAGTCGCGCTGGCCACGTGACCACGGAAACTGTCTTTGGACAAACGCTGGCTCTATGGCTTGGAAACGTGGATGAGCACCGCCCCCTAGAGTCGGACACGACTGGACTAAATGTCAAGGGGAACCTTTACCTTTACCTAATGAAAGCTAAAGGCAACCTTCTGTGTCAACCTGTCTGTTGTTTCATTCTTGGACTGGAATTGGAATGTTCTGGGTTCAAAGTCCTACTCAGCCCTGAAGCATTTGGTTGGGCCCAGAACAGTCGCCCAAATGGGAAAGCCCCATTGTTGGTCCTCTGCTTCTGCAAGCCAGGTTGAGACAGACATGTAATGAATATAGTGAGTTACTGTAGTTTCTTTCCAAGTGTCTGTTAATTTCTGTACATCAGATTTTTCAGTGAGTAAATTGCTGTTTATTGAAGTTTCTATTTTTCATACGCCACCTGTCTTAAAAAATAAGAATGGACAATGAATTAGAATAAAAATGATGTGGCGCATAACTTTTTACAAACATGTTAGCTAGCTGTCTCTTGGCCCTGTTCTCCAGGAAGCATTTCAAGCATGTTCTCCCAAAGTGGCATTTTGAGGCAGATTAATTGTACATTTACAATTTTGTAAGTAAGATTCTCTTCATACAAGGCTTTTGCTTGCATTGCTAATGAAAGTACGGCATATGAGAACAACATCCTAGATACATTTGCACTACAGGGGTGGACAACCTGTGCTCTCCAATTATTGTTGCACAACCGTTTCCCATATTAGCTAATCTGCCCTAAAACTGATGGCAGCTGCAGTCTGACAGCTGGAGGGCCACATGTTGCCTGTAAGGAATTAGGGATTCTGACTTTGCCCACCCAGAATTGCCATCAGCCCTAGTTTTTAGCTGCAGATGTAGCAGCAAGACCTGTTAACTTCAATAGCACTTAAATTTGCAAGTAGCCTAAGACATTTAGCCTACACCAACCTAAAAAGCCGTAAGGTCCATTGAACATAGTTGGATTTCCTTCTATGTAAATATGCTTTGGATTGTGTTGTGGAAGAAGAGCAGCTGATATGTGTAGTTAAGATGTTCACTAAACTCACATAGATTGGGCTGACTGCTTTGTATCCAGTTAATCCTGTAAAGTACTCTTAGTTTCCCTGGGGCAGGCAAATATTTGGAGTAAGCAAAGCAAGAAATGGTTTCTAGATTTAAAGGTGATAGAGCTGCCATAAATATGATGGTCCTCAGCTTTTGCTTACGCACGGTAGATATTCTTCCACATTGCTGACACATACTGTTTAGTTGTTCAGAAATCACATTTACTCACCCTGGGAAACACTGCAACTGTGGCCTACTCTCTCCAGTGGCGACAGTGAGTCTGAAGCGGAGAGCCTCCACTATTTGTGGGTGCTTTCCATGTAAGGACGCTGATTTTCCAGGACACTGATTAACATGCAGAGTCTCATGGAAAGTTGGACACTCCCTTTTTCAGAGTTGTTGCTTTCCACATGTAAGGGAATAATGGCATCAGAAATAAGAGAGGGTCAGGGCCACCATGTTCCATTTTACTGAGTACATGTGATTTCTGAATGACTGAACAAAGCTGCTGTGTGGTCATTCTGTCCTGTTTCCTAGGCTGCTGCTAGAAATTTAATTCCCTGTATCAAGATGGTAGATAGCTTTCCTGTGATGATAAAACAGCTGTTGTAAGCTTAATACATTAGGGATCATCAAGATAATTCACCTGTAGCAGGAATCTTAACTTAGCCTTTATAATTGTAAATAGTTCTAGACTGTGATCAGCGGTTTAGGTATCTGGCTGCAGAGCCAGAGGTTGGGAGTTTGATTCCCCACTGTGCCTCCTTGACAGGGGCAGGACTCAGTGATTCATAGAGTCCCTTCCAGCTTTGGAGTTCTATGATGATGATGATATAACAAGATACTTATAATGAATAGTGTTCATCTGCAAAAGAGCAATAGTTAGTAGACTTGGTTACATATCAATCTGTGTAAAGTATTCTGTAGCGGATGTCTTAGGTTTGTTTCAATCTGGCACCCCTAATGTGCTTCTTTTCTGTTCTTTTTTTCTAAAATAAAGACTCATGGGCTACAGTTTCCCCTGTCCCACATGGATGCGCTGAAGCAGATTTGGAACTCTGATACTATCCGTGTTGAGGAATTGAACCTTTCTTCAGATGCAGAAAAAGAAAATTTGGTTCTTTCCCTGTGGAGTGAATCCTTAATTGAAGTAAATTGATACCCTGGATTTCAGTGGGAGGGCAAAGCATACATGTAAATCTCTTGATTGAGGCAGAAGGGATGTAAAGCATGATCCAGCCAAAATTAAAAGTCTGTTACAACACAGGAACACCACATTGTTGCCTCTTGCACAGTACAAAGGGTCCCTTGCATGGTTTTTCAACAGATGTTGTGAAAATTTTGAAAGGCAGGTTGGGAGCCCAAGATTTGAAGTACTATCAAAATTTATTTCATAAACTGAGACACAGACAGGTATCTGAAAGCTGGGAAGGATATTGCTGCTGCCTCTGCCGTCCAATCACCTCCTCCAGCGCCACTGCCGGGGCTCACCTCCAGCTCACGTCGCCGCCTTGTCCCCTGCCCGAAGGGAGCCCACGAGTGGCGCTGGAGGAGGCTATCCGGCAGCGGAGGCAGCAGGAGACGGAGGCAAAGGATCCGCCGCGGTCAGCTGCCTCTCGCTGCTGCCCATTGACTGCTGCCGCCGCCGCCAGATCACCTCCTCCAGCGCCACTTGTGGGCTCCCTTCGGGCAGGGGACAAGGCGGCAACGTGAGCTTGAGGTGAGCCCCGGCAGTCATACTGGAGGAGGCGATCGGGCGGCGGAGGCAGTAGCAGCAGGAGACGGAGGCAGAGGAGCAGTCAAGGGGCACCTCGCAGCTGCCCATTGACTGCTCCTCCGTCTCCGGCAAGGGTCAAAATTAGGGGGTCGTCTTATACATTGGATGGTCGTATACATGGAAAATACGGTAATACTCTGGCCTATAAAGCCAAAAGTACTTTTTAATTGAATTGATTTTAGTAATTTGCTTCTTTATGGTACATAGACAACACTCTACATTCATATGTTACTAAGGTTGCAAATAAGGGAGTATTCCTGAACAGGGCCCAGGAGGGGGGACCCTTGACAATGAGGTAGAGCCACTTTTGGTGACTGGAGCCCTTCTGTCCACAGATATCAAATTTGAGATCTAGGCTGTTGTCTGTTGGTACCATCTGAAGGCATCTGTCTAGATTAGCGATGGTGAACCTATGGCACGTGTGCCACAGCTGGCACGCAGAGCCATAAGTCATCATCGAGAAATACTTACTTGTCCTCCGATCCCAGATTTCAGGGATCCTGCTGCTCTTGGGAAGGGAAGGAGAGCCAATATGGCAACGGCCGCAGCCGCCACCACAAACACACACACACAGATGCCAGGCATGGAAACACCCGGCTCCTGCTGCCTGCGCCTTTAAGGATTGCAGCCGGAGGTGGAGCAGTGAGTGTCTCAGGCAGGCGCTGGAGGTTGTGCGGCCAGAGGAGTGGGGCTCTTCGGGACGGTAGTGGTTGGTTTTGTGTTACAATTTGGGCACTCAGGCTCAAAAAGGTTCGCCATCACTGGTCTAGATGTACCTTTATTTTAGAGGAAACATGCAGAGAATTGCAGCTTTAAGATTATGTTAACCATCAGCTTGAAATCAATGGAAAGTTAAAAAAAACTAAATTTTGGGGGGGGAAGCAAGTAGGGGATTATGCATAACTGGTGACATGTGAAACAGTGCTGGAAGCACAAAACTGACAATAGGTTATTTGTGTATTTTATGCAAATTTGCCTTTTGGAAATTATTGTGTAGAAAAAAGCTGTATATCCACTTGCTTAAAATAAATTTTCTGCCACCTCAGTGATCTCGCCAAGGTAAAACATTAACATACCTAGGAATATTATAATAGTAAAATCAATTCTCTGAATACACTTTGGGCTGTGTATTTGGGAGTCTTATGAGCACTCTCAGTTCTTGACAGTTGACACAGTATTATCTGAGGGTTACAGTTTAGAGAGAGAATAAACTAGGTTAACTTATCATTATATATATGCACCTAACAGGAAAAGCACTATGTCACTGTTGCATGTGAAAAAACATTAGTTAAGCAACAAAGATTTGCTTTCTTGTCAGAGTTTTATAATATATAGTGTGATATACATGCATCATAATATAAATATATTGACAATATATGTTTTAAAGCTCTCCATCTTACAGGGAAGCAAATATTTTGTTGTTTGACTTTCATGTGCTATGGTGAGAGAACATTTTCCCTGTTAGGTAAACCTACAAGCTGGGGTAGAAAAAATTAAACACAGTGTATAGTAGTTTTTCCCCACCTTATAATTGTCTTTATTTGTTGTTAAGATAGTAACTGGATGGAGAAAAGTGGGATAAAAATATTTAAAATAAATAAACAAATATTTAGGCCACCTATACTTGCTTCCTTAATGCTTTATATATATATTTAAAGCATTTATCATAAAATAATGTAGCTGGAAGGGGGGCCATAAGGCTATTAGTCCAACCTGTTTTCATTGCAGGAATCTAAATCAAAGTGTGTCTGACAGAAGGCTGTCTAACTTTCTCTTGAATACTTCCGGTGTTGGAAAGCTCATCACTTCCTGAGGCCATTGGTCCCATTGTCGGACTGCTCTAACAGTTAGGAGGTCTTTCCTGATATTCAGCTGAAATCTGGCTTCCTGTAACTTGAGCCTCTTATTACATGTCCTGCATTGTGGAATGATTGAGAACAGACCCTGCCCCTCCTCTGCATGACTACCTTTCAAGTATTTGAAGAGCACTATTATATCTCTCCTCAGTCTTCTTTTTTTCAAGGTTAAGCATGCCCAGTTCTTTTAGTCTTTCCTTTTAGGACTTGGTTTCTAGTCCCCTGATCGTGCTTGTTGCCCTCCTCTGAACTTGTTCTAGTGTGTTGGCATCCTTCTTCAAGTGTGGTATCTAGAACTGGACACAATACTCTAGATGAGGCCTAACCAATGCCGAATGGAGAGGGACTAGTAATAGGATTTGCACTGCACTGTTGGCTCATATTCAGCTTGTGATCTACAATTCCAAGTCCTGAACTGGCCCACAATATGGCTGAGTATTTAAGCCAACCTGTGATATTCTTTGCGTGTAAAAGTATTGGTCTACAATGAGACTGAATTCTGGTCCAAAAGTGTAATGAACTTAGTGAGTGAAAACAATGTTTGCCTATTATATTACATATAAGGAAATGGTGAGTTGTCTTTATTTGGTTCATTTTCTTCTTTCCCACTATACAGTAAAAAGCTGCTTATATGCCGCCCCATAGCGTTTAAAGCACTCTGGATGGTTTACTTATCAGTATATATATTATGCAGGCTATACATTGCCCACCCAGCAAGCTGGGTACTCAATTTACCGACCTCAAAAGGCTGAGTAAATCTTGAGCCGGCTACCTGGGATTGAACCTGGGTTGTGAGCAGTTTTGGTTGCAGTACTGCAGTTTAACCACTGTGCCATAAGGCTCCTAATAAAATAATGCATCAAGAACATGGCTATTTTTTAAAACAGTAATTCTAAAGATTAAAAGCAGTTATCACATTTTGTGACCTGGTATATGACTTTTCCCTATATTACTGGATTAAAATTAAAACATCAGTCTTGATCTTGTTTTGTATTCCAGTAACTGGTACTTCAGAGCCACAGTAACCTGCTGGGAGTCAGCCTGGGAGAAAAGCTTGAGAGGCATACCCCATGGTGGGCCATTGGTACTTGCCTATGCAGGGATGAAATGCCAATGAACTATGGCAGTGTGTGCAACGTCTGGTGTGCTGTGCCTCAGCAGGCTGCAACACTTGACATCCAGCCCTATTGGCTAGGATTATGTGTTTGTTAGGATTAATACCAAGCACGCTACACCTTTTGGAGGGCCACAAACTGCCCACCCCCTTCTCTTCAGGCATCCTGGGAACTTGCTGACAAGGGAAGGGATTATGATTCTTTAATGTGCAGTTCTATGCATGTTTACTCAAAAGCAGCACTCACTGTATTTTTAATTGGACTTACTCAAAGTGTGCTTCTAATTATGGCCTTATAGTAGACTCTGAAGCATGTCTACTTTTAGAATTATGACATGAGGCAGTTTGAACATTGGCAGGAAACAGGATATAAATAAATTGAATAATGCAAGTCCTGTTAAATTCAATGGAGCATACTGTTTCCCCCCCAAAAGCAATGTATTGCAGCCTTAATTATGTAACACTGACACACCTGATGAGACCATCCCAACTGCTGACTGAATTTTGCATAGTTATGGAAGTGCACATTTTTTAAAAAGACATACCAAGTGTATTCAAGACGTCTTTGACAGAGTAATATAGGAAAAAAACTTTATTAAGTACTTTGGAGGAAAGACACAGTGAAAGACCCTACTCACATAAAATATAAACACAAAAAAGTACATAATTTATTTACAATCTAAAGTGCTATTAGGGTGCAATACAGACAGCAGTGCACCTTTAGGAAGATCTATCTTTACTACAGGATTAGGAGACTGCAGGACTGCTTTTAGTGATGGAAGTGATTGCAACAGCTTTGTGGCTGGGGCTGGAAGTCCAGGTTGTTCTCAACAGCTCTCCCTAGTTTTCTAATCGGAGGCAGCAGTTTGACCTTTGGGCCCTGTTTCTCCAGATCCAGTCTGTTTCTGGGGTTGGTTTTGTGGTTGTTGACAGAACAGATCCGAGTTGTAGATCAAGCCCTTAGGCAGATTTTCTTAAATATATTAATAATGCCATGTCTTCATATAAAAATAAAGGTTTTTCTATTTTCCTGCTAATAAAATCTGTGCAGCGGTATATAAAAAAAAGCATGAGAAATCTCATCTACCTTTTGGTTTTAGCCAATTCACCTCGATTTTGTTAGATTCTGAAAATACATTTAAGATACACTGAAACCTTCACTTTATAATCCTTAGTGTGCTGTCCCAGTTTCCAAGCACACATAGTCACCTTGCTGATGAACCAACTGCGCAAATATGTTGTGAGCATGTAGTTCCCCTTTTCATTCATGGCAGCTCATGCTGCATTGATGAAGCCATTTAAAAATGATTACAAATTATTTTTTGCTTTATAATTGCTTTAGTTCCTACCAACCTCTCCCTCCAAAACAAGAAAATCAGAGAAGGATTCACCATACAGACCTTACTGTTCCATGTGCGCTGCTTTGAACTGGAATAAACAGCTACAAAAATGCACTGCATTTACTGTTACACTGAACCAGTGTTGTGTATAACAATGCCTATTGTGGATGCAGTAACAGAAAGTAGAAGGGTTCTTTGGACAGTTAAAAAGGAGACCTGACTCTTGAATTTCAGTTCTGCTGGCATTCTCTTGTGCATTTACACTACAAGTACAGACAGCTTTTGCATATCCATTTAAAAGCTCCTATGTAAGATGGCAGTTTTAAAAAATAACTCTGTGTAGGCAGAAAACAAGCTATTATGTCTTTTATTGTTTTGCTTTCTAGTGGGGACACAGTGTACAGATACGGTACGAGCCCTTGAGTCAGTTCTGAGCTATGGCAAGCATAATAGGGTCTTTGGGTTGCCAAGGTCTGTGAGATAGATAGAGGTTTCATTACTGTTGATTTGAATGACGTTCTCAGAAAAGGGCACTCAATAAAAATACAGCACAATCGAGCCAAAGTTGATCAGTAACAGTGCAATCCTATACATTTTGTCTCAGAACTTAAGTCTCACTAAGTTTAAGGGGGGCTTGTCCAGGCAAGTGAGTATAACGTTCCAGACTCTACTGGAATCAGTGAGATTGAAGTGCTCAGCTCTGACTGAATTGTACCCACGGTAAACTGACCTCCCACCACCCATTGCTATGCAGTGCTGTCTTCATATATGATAATATTAAAGTCCTTTACAGGCATTCAGAAGAGATTTAAGCTGCATCTGTGAGGAAATGAAGAAGGCTAGCCGTGTCCTGCATCTTCTACACATGGAGCTTCACAGGATTGGAAACCCTGATTTTCACACACATTACAGTCTCCTTTTTGGGAAATGACCATAACAAAAGGGAGGAAGGCCATGTACTTCTTTTTCACTCACATTCAATTTAACCCCTGAATGCCTAAATCTGGCTCTTGGTTTTACTTATTTAGATAGTTGCAATTGTCATGATAAAGTCCCCACATTCATTCACAACCAAATATACATTACATGGGAAATCTGTGAATTAACTCCCAAAATACATTTTTCCCACTTCAGTGCAATAGCAGGGGCTCTCTGCTCTGGACAGGAGCAGCAGTTGTATGGGAACAGGCTGTTTAGTTTTATTTCCCCAATGCCATTTTCTTAATCAAAATCCTCAACCTCAGCTTTATTTGTGTATAACCTAGATTGGGAATGAGGGCCTAGGAGAAGAGTTAATAACATACACTGTTATTAAACAGCACTGCTGCTTCAATTTGTACTGCTTTGAAGTAAAAACAAATCATGAGATGCCCAATCCTGAATCACCAACATAAGCTGTTGGGTCACTGTTCTTTGTATGTATAGCAGTAGAGGAACAGCCTGCCACATATTTGGCATTTGTATATATTGCAGAACTCTTAAATAAACATGGCTAGGCTGCTATTCAGATAAATCTGTTAACTTCTGACAGACACAAACAATTCTTTTTGTTCTTGCAACAGGTGTAAATAAGGAGTTTCTATACAGAAGTCTGACTGCAGGTATTTTACTGTACCGGAGCTAGGTGGAGGCATTTTCTCTACCAAGCTGCCCTTTTACAACTTTGCAAATAGCTGAAACCAGTCACTGGAAGCTTTACATAAAATTATCCTGCAGCATTTTATGAATAATAGAATACTTTTGAGAACAGAGAATTATCTGTGAGCTTAACTGGAAATGAGCTCCCTTTGACATACGGTACGAATTTTATCTCCATTTTGAGTTTTAAATTCAGGCAGCTGAAGACCTGACGTGACTCTCCGTTTAAAAATAGACCAAATATATATATAGTGGATGTGATGTACAATTATGAAACATACCTGAGGCAAACACTCGTAATTTCTATAAACTGTGAGCTAGTATGACAAAACAGTGCAAAAATCAAAAGCTTCTTCTTAAGAGTTTAAGAACTGTAAAATATTATAGATGTATTCTAGTTCAGAGTTTTGCAGGTTAGCCTCACTAGCTCTTATATAATGAGGTAAAGCTTTTAAAGAACCATACGTTTTTACAGGACCATAAAGTTAATAAGAAGACAAAAGTCTATATAGCCCACACTGTAACATCTGATATTTGTTATTGCTTAATTATGACTCTGTCCTATATACCACATTTTTCTAATCTAGTACATCTGTTCACAAGTACAACCTAGGTAGTAATAAACTTAGCAGAGCTTTTCATGGCCTTTTTAAAGACATGAAATGTGACAGTTGGCAGTTAGGCTGGTCCTACAACATGCCCCATTTTTTTTTGTGGCTTCAGTAGTCAATTCAGCAGTGTTTGGTCCATATTTTTAAGTGTCTTCAAAGTAGTGAGACTGACTCACAATATTTCAAAGTCCCATTTCTGTGAGCATTCGTTGTTGTCAGCGTGGTTTACAACAATGTGGTTCCTGTCGTAATAATATCCTCCTAAAACAGAAGTTTGAGAAAGGTTATGGTTATTGTAGAGCACTTTTTGAACTATTTTGCTTGGTATGTGCTGTTCTTGTAAAATGTCACATCTTAAAAAAAAAATCTTAAAATCGTCATTTTTTGCAAGTTGGAAATATTATACACCTGAGATCTATAATGAATTAGTTCTGTACAACATACAATTTCAGGAAGAGGAAAGTAGTCAAGAAGATCCCACAGTTTAAAAGGTCAGCCAAGGCACAATATAATGGCTTAAAACACCCCTTTCTATCTTTGCTTTATATTGTTCTCTGCTTATTTAGGTGTTATCTATATAATCCAGTAGGTAACAGGTTTTAACCACTAGATAAAATTTTCTCTATGAATGGGGCTTAAGGAATTGCAGCTACAGATACACGTGCCTCAGGATTCCACAGAATTGTTAGTTCTTTTCATTTAATACCTAGTTTTTTGATCATAGGATGTTTATGACAATTTGGAACACAAATTGAGAAACAGACCTACAGTAATTTGAGTCAGGCTGAGGTGGCTTATTCTAAAGTTCAGCATTTCAGGGGATTTTGCTTGGAAAAAAATAAAGCAAAGCATGAGCCACCTCCAACCTAATGCATTTCAGATGTTCAGGATGACAACTTCTTTCAGCCCCAACTGTCAAGGATGAAGGCAGATACAGTTGAAAAATGTCTCTGTGAGTGTGTTTGCGTGCATGTACTAAATGGATCATTTAGAAAGAATCTTTAAACCCATTGTTCCAGGGGGGCAGGCTTTTTTTTAAAAAAATAGAATCTTGTATAGAAACGTATGTTGTGCATTCAATTTAATTTCAAACTGCAGCTATTTGGATTGCAAAATATTATTATTTTAGCTGTCCATGTAACGCAACACAGAGCTGAGTACTTCTCAGACCTATTGAATGCCTGTTCCCAGGAAGTGGATCTTTAGTACACTTTTTGTTTTCATACCTATATGCACTTTCTACATTATTCTAAGTAAACACAACCTCACCTAAAACTAGTGTAAGAGCAGTAAAAAGAAAAGGTGAAGTCATTCCTTTTTTGTTCTATCTTAAAAGGGCAGATAAAACAACCAACTGGATGCTTGTAAGTACCTTTGACATCAAGAACAAGCTGATCACTGAGGTACGAACTGATGGTCCCATCTTTGTTAAATGTCCATTTCTGCCTTGCCTTTCCATGCTCTATCCACAAAGCTACTTTGGCTCCAGGTACGTCTCTGCCTCCAATGACATCAAGGCAAGCATCATTAGCCTATATGTGTGCAGGGGTGGGGATGAGGAAGACAATTTATTCAACATTTCTGGCAGAGATACCTTTACAGAAAACACTTGTCAAATACGCTATGAAAACTCTGCAGCAGTCACCACAAAGCAAACTAATGAGGGAATCCCACTGAATAACTGTGCTACCTTAAGTCATTCGATACATATTACAGTGGCACAATCCAGCCACCGGTTAAGAAGGCAGCATTTGAATTTCTTGTTGTGTGCCAAGTAATATGAAACTACATAAAGTTACAGTTGCTCTACACTCACTTGATCTTAGCCTTAAGTGGCCAAGAAGCAACTGCTGACTTGTTATGTACCATCAGGCTGCTTCCGGATTATGGCAACCCTATGAGTCAGCAATCTCCAGAATGTCATGTCCTCAATAGTCCTGCTCAGCTTTTGTAGACTCAAGCCTGAGGTTCTTTTAGGGAGTCAGTCCATCTCATATTTGGTCTTCCTCTTTTACTGCTACTTTCCATCTTTCCCAGCATGATTGTCTTTTCCAGAGAATCCTACCTTCTCATGATGGACATGAAAGACGGCCTCAGTTTCAATGCCTTTGCCTCCTAAGTAGTGGCAATTTACCCAGAAGGCATAAGTAATAGGATTCTGGCCATTGACTTTTAATTCAGTGAAGGCTAAATGCCATTATGCTAGTGACACCTTAATTAGATTCTAATTAGTTTAACATTTGCCCACAACTTTAAGAGATTTAGCAGTTTTAGTTAATCTGTGTTGCTGGTCACGGAAAAGGTCTAAGCCACAACCAGGAGATGTGGGAGAGCTGATTATGGCAGCAACAGTGGGCAGGAGCTGCTCCTTACTTCTATATTCTCTGACTGTAGCATAAAACTAACATCTGGGAGTGGCCAGAAACAGAGCCAGGTAGGGTGCAGGATGTGTGTATGTGAAAGAGAAAGAACACTGCACCCATCCTCATAGATGGGGAAGGGGGAACGATATCCTTTGATTTGTATTCCTGTATCGAGCAGGGGGTTGGACTTGATGGCCTTATAGGCCCCTTCCAACTTCACTATTCTATAAAAGGAATTGGAAGACAGCCAAGAACTTCAGTCAGAAACGCAAGGCTTTATATATACCGCATAAGCTCAGAGGCACTCAAAAGTATTTCTGCTTAAGAATTCTGTACACTTTATCTATCTGACTAATCTTTGTAGTCATTAACCGTTACACTTTGGCATTGCACTGGACCAGTGTCCCTTAATTGAATTAATGGCATCATTTTTTCATAACTGCTATTCCACTGAGACGTGCAATCTGCAGTGTTTGAAGGAATGGTGAGCAACACAGAAATAGCTGGCAGGGAGAAGGGAAGGGAGATTCAGATCAACAACAAAGCTTAATTAAACAGATTGTTACAACCATTCAGCATTCTCCAACCTGGCACTTTGTAGATGTGTTGGACTACAAAACTGACTATCACTAACCAGAAACTAAATCATGGGATTTGTAATCCAAGGCATCTGGAAAGTGCCAGGTTGTAGAAGCCAACTTGAATTACACAAAGGGTCAGTTTGAAGAAGTAAACAACCAAATGCTACATGAGAAAAGGATGTAAACCATAGTAATACATACTGTATATCATTTTCTATGGTTCCTTAAAAACTTAACAATTAAATGGCTGAAATCCTATTGCTTTAGCCTAATAAGATGCACTAAAGTAGGCCCGCTGAACCTGGGGATTTGGTGAGTCACCTCCTCCGTAAGTTCCATTGATTCAAATAATGTTTTTACACCAGTGTAACGCAATCTGCCTAAATATTGTTGGCAAATTATCATGTTGCGAAGTTAGCATAGACATTTACTGTTTTGCACTGAGTTTAATGGAAAGGCATAAAAAGTGCCGATGGATAGAAATTAATTACAATGGTTTCATTCCAAATCTTGATGCATGATTATGTCCAAAATCAAATACAAACTGGCATATCCTTGCGATATAAAAGGCACTAAAGCAACATTTTAGGGAAGTTACAAGGAGGCTTTGTGCAAGTGAATGCACCACATTGAGAGCAACTGATCTTTAAAAAAAGACACAGAAATAAAAATGTTTCTCCCTCAAGGCTGATATAAAAACAAGCAACCTTTAAGTGATAAAAGTACTCTATTTGCTTTTAAAACATATGACCTAGTTTGCAGTTTAAGTCTTTTTACAGTTTAAAGTTTAACAAGTAGGAAACATCAATTTGTGAATAGAATGAAAACATTGGCTAAAATCCTGTTGCTTTTTTACATGGCTAGAAGGCAAATGGTGCAATGCTCACTTGCTTCCAGCCGGCAATTAAGCCCCCATTTGGGATTCTTGATTGTATACCAAGCCAGTGGATGTGTGTGCCTCCAAGAATCACAGTGGTGACCTTTTAATTGCTGGCTAGAAGTGAGTAAATGTTATGTGATTTCCCTTCTCCATGCGTAGCTGTGCAAGAAGATCTCGGCCATTGGTTTGGAACCTGGATGGGCTAAGATCTAAGTTGTTGGAAAGGGCAGGCAAATATCAGCTCTAGAATGATCTGAACAATCAAATGCACAGGCACAGAAGTCCATTGATGTAAGTGAAGAAGACCACAAAGAAGAAGGGTTACGTACCCTTCATCCCAGCTAAAATTTATATGCCACAGATCACATCTTTTGATTCCTATGTACACTGTAGGAATAGCAGCCTGACTTTAATGAGCCTAGGGAAGTGAAACAAGACACTGCAGTTTCAACAACTTGCAAAGTACCTTTGATTTGATAAGGCCACAACTGTAGTGCCAGATCTGGGTATTCTTGCAGTTTAATGGAGAAAGACATACTGATGTAGCTCTTGCATCCATTAGCTTTCCAGTTACTGTCAGATATTTGTCTTGGGATCTGTTCTTTATCCTGAAGTACACTGCTGGCTGAAAACAGAAAATTTCATCATCTCATGCCTCACATCTATCCTCTATTATTAAGCCATATGAGTAACTTTTCCTCTGATAGAGGAATAGTTGGATCATGCACCGCTATTGCAACACTTCTGTAACTGGCAGAAAGCTGAATGGCTTTGGTCATTTCACAAAACAGAAGCCCGGGTACATTTTTAAAAAGTGTGCATTGTCACCATTTTAAAACCACACCAGGGCTTCCATTCCAGCTGGTCAGTGCTGGGAGGCTTCTCAGCCACTGACAGTACTGAGGTCAGGACTTGATATGTGGCAAAAATGGAGCTGCTGAACTTGCCCCTCAAGCAAGAGCAGTGTCACCACCTGGCCAATGCCAGGGAGGCTTCTCAGATACCTTGGCACAGGTGGGCTGATGATGTTTTAGCTTGAGGGTGAGCTCCAGTGGCTCCTTTTCCCCTGCACAGACTCTGGCACTGTCAGATTAGGCATCCTTCAGTCTCGAGAGACTATGGTAATGTCCTCTGTATGGAGGACTTGGAACAGCGTCTAGTGTGGCTGAGAAGGCCAATTCAAGAGTGACAATCCCTTCCACACTGAAGACAAATACAATCTGTCCCCTGTCCAGCTCCCTGATTTTGCTGCTTTCGGGACTGCCTCTTTGCCTCAGCCTGCTGGACAAGTGTCTCTTCAAAATGGGAGAGGCCATGATGCAACGCCTGCCTCCAGGCTGAACGCTCAGATGTCAAGGTTTCCCATCTGTTGGGGTCCATTCCTAAGGCCTTCAGATCCCGCTTGCAGATATCCTTGTATCGCAGCTATGGTCTCCCTCTGGGGCAATTTCCCTGCACTAATTCTCCATACAGGAGATCTTTTGGAATCCGACCATCAGTCATTCTCACGACATGCCCAAGCCAACGTAGACGTTGCTGTTTCAGTAATGTATACATGCTAAAAATTCCAGCTCGTTCTAGGACTACTCTATTTGGAACTTTGTCCTGCCAGGTGATACCAAAAATGTGTCGGAGACAACGCATATGGAACGTGTTCAGCTTCCTCTCCTGCCGTGCACGAAGGGTCCAGGACTCACTGCAGTACAGGAGTGTACTCCTGTACTGCACTGTCAGTAGTGTCACAAAGCCTCCCAGTGTTGACTGGCCGATGGGCTAGCCCGCATAGGTTCCCAAAGTGGTCTATATGGACCCCCAGGGGTCGATTTTGACTTGCAGGGGGTCCATGTCAGAGAGAGAAAAAATTGGGGGTGCAAGTTTAGACTTGTATCAAAGCTTTGCAGGGGGCAGGGGGTCTACGGAAAACAAACAAGTCGGCAAGTGGTCTACGGGGCAAAAAACTGGGAACCTATGGGTGGCTGCTCCATGTCTTGCTTTAAAGTAAGGACATGTGAAAGAGGTGGTTTCATGCCTGTTTTCAGATAACCCATGGTAAAAAAGAAAAAAGAAAAGAAAACCTCACTGCAGGTTATCTGAAACATGTACTTCCTGCCCTGGTGTAAGATCCATTTGGGGTCGGGGGGGGGGGGGGGCTGGTGTCTTCACGTTTAAAGAATTCAAGACCAAGATAAAGACACACATGCCTGTATTTCTCTGTAAGAAACAAACGATATGAAGGAAACTTTTGGTACAGTACCTGCTTCACAGGACGAAGGGAGCCAATTAATTTCCAGCCACTAAACTGAGTCCAGTTTGAAATCTTGCTAGGTTCAAGGAGAAATTGCTTTCCTAAGAAGTGACATCCTTCATATGCAATCCATCTGGTTTAAAATGGAATGTAAGTTATATTAACACTACCATTATAACTTTATAAGTTTGAGATCAATCTCTTACATTTAAAAGTATTCATGGTTTCCACAAGAGCATTATGCTAAATGCCATTATAGGTAAGTTACGAAGGCTGCAATCTTATGCACATATAAATGGGAAACATACACATGCAGGATAGAGCCCAAGCACTTCTAATAAAGTAGCCTGTTTGGGGGAAATGACAGCCAATCTCAGCTGTAAAGAAAGGAGAAGCGTTGTCATGTCAAGGATTCACGCAGCACATACTATTAACTTCCCCATTTGGATACAGGTTTGGTTACTTTAAAAATTCAGGGCAGTAATTGGCACATTTGCCACGTTGGAAGTGCGGCAAATGTTAGCATTGTGCAATTTAGATTAATACATGTTTCAAAGAAGTAAACAAAATTGAGTAAGCATTTCAAATGCTAAATTCCTTTAGGTGTATCCGAAGTGTAATTGCCTGTTTAGTCACATCCCATTCCCTGAGATTTCAGGGTCAAAAACTGAGACTGTGGTGGGTTCATGGGATGTCACAGGTAAGGCACAGGGTCCAAAACTGCTTCTGATTGTGGAAATGGGCACTATGAGTAAATGAGCCTAAGCAATTTGGCACCTACGCGACACCTCCAGGTAATATGCAGCTGCTTCGGTTTGTGGAAGGCTCAAGATCAGTCCACAGGTAGTTTTTCCAGCCCCTGGGCTGCTACTGCCAGAGCTGTCGTCACAAGAAGGACTGCAAGTTACAGCAAACCATTCCTTGTCCTCTTCCAAATGGCATGTGGGTCCCTATATTAATCAGCTTCTTCCTAGCCCCTTCACCCACTTCTGGCTTTTTGATGCACTAACATTATGCATATACAAGATGCATACAAACAGCTTCATGTTGAGACAGTGAACCCCAGCATTTGCTGGAAATGGGTGGAGATGGAAGGAAAAGAAAGATAAGTGCTGGAAGTCAAGTGCACAAACAACAACGAGTCTTTCTGCAGTGCTGCTTAGAGTGAGACATGTCTCTAATCTTAGAGACCCAGAGAGGTATAGCAATCCCTGAGTTGGGGATCTGAGACCTGGTGGCTATAATCCAAAGCCTTGCATGTGTTCATAAGATCTTTCATTTGCTTTTTCTAAAAAGAGGCTCATTTTTCCTCCAGCTAACAATTTCTATTAAAATCTCTTATGTGAGTCAGCTTTTGCGGGGGCATAGAGATAGGCATGTATTTTTGTCATGTAGTCTTCAACTGTAAGTGACTGGACAGTTCAGTGAGTTACGTATCTGGCTGCATTTGCCAGACGTTGGGAATTCTATTCTCCATTGTGCCCACTGGGAGAAAAACCAGCCTGTGTAGTCTTGGGCAAGCTGTGCAGTCCCTGGGTGCTTCCAGAATAAGGGGCTGGTAAACCACTTCTGAGTATTTTGTACCAAGTAAACTCTAGAAAGAGCTGCCATATGTCAGAATCAACTTGATGATATTAATTATTATTATTAGAACATATTCAAGGCATAAACGGCTATCTAATTCAGTGCATCCATAAGGGATTCTGCCCCCCCAAGAGCATTATCAAAGAACCACATGTAGAATCTAAACTGGCTTCCATCCAAGCTTATTGCTGACATAAGTTTGTGTACCTCCTGTTTTGCAAGTCAGATGCTTTGATCTAAAACTGCAATTTATTGATGCACTTTTTTTCTTGTTCCATCTTGTCTGCAACATATTCACTTCATGGTGGCGGCATGGCCATGGCTGATGACATCACTGACATAACTTATGCCAACAAAATTCCAGCCATGGTTCTATCCAGTATCATCCACTGTTATCTTTTGATATGGTCTGGAAAGATTATTACCCTCTGCCTTGAGTTCAGCTTGCAAAGACGAGGGAGAAAGCAGCAAAAGCTTGTTCCACTGTAGAGATAATGCAGAGACCCAATTCTCAATATATTACTGTATTCTATGATGTAAAAGTCTCATACTTACAGTCCACTTCTCACCCACACAGACTGAGTAAGAAAATGAAGATCTTTATTCAGAACTGAACTGACAGCTTCTTGCAAACGCAGCTCCCTGCCTTCATAATTCTCCAAAGCAAAAAGGCTGATGAAAGGCTCAGCAAAAACCTGCAAGAGAGATTGGTAACAATTGTACTGTGCAAGACACTAATAATAGACTTTCTCCACTTCTCCAGCCTTCCAGCTTGCAAGGTGACATCTCATTGCTGCCTAAATGTTATTTTGTGCAAACCCTGGTTAGTACTAACCTTGTAAATGTTCTGGCTGTGCAAGGCTGCCTGTTTATGGAAAGTTCTGCAGAAGTCCTACAAGTCTAAGCAACTACAAAGAAAACTGTAGTTGCAGTTTCATCTGCAGTTACGAAAGTATAACCTCCACTGAACAAACTGACACTTACTATATCATGCATAGAACTGGGACAGAGAGGCTAGAGAACCTTGAAGAAGTGAGATATATGAGGACAGGGTGACTATGAGTAAGACTCAGATGGTTTGTGGTCCAGGTGGGGTTTGACCCCAGATAGCTGGGTGAGGCACTCTTACTTGGCTCATGTGCATGGAATGCTAATCAAATTTGTGGATGACACAAAACTGGGTGGAACAACTAATACCCTGGAAGACAGAAACAAAATTCAAAATGAGCACTGGGCTGAAAACAACAGAATGAAATTCAACAGGGATAAACGCAAAGTACTGCACCTAAGAAAAAGAAACCAAACACAAGATGGGGGATACCTGGCTCAGTAATACTACAAGTGTGAAAGATCTTGGAATTGTCATAGATCACAATCTGAATATGAGCAAACAGTGTGATGTGGCTACAAAAAAGGCAAATGCTATTTTAGACTGCATTAACAGAAGTATAGTCTCCAAATCCTGCGAGGTACTAGTTCTCCTCTATTTAGCATTGACTAGGCCTCACTGAGTACTGTGTCTAGTTCTGGACACCGCACCTCAAGAAGGATGCTGACAAATTGAAACATGTTCAGAGGAGGGTAACAAGGATGATCAGGGGAACCAAGCCCTATGAGGAAAGACTGAAAGATCTCGGCATGTTTAGCCCTGAGAAAAGAAGACTAAGGGGAGATGACAGCACTTTTCAAATACTTGAAAGGCTGTCATTCAGAAGAGGGGCTGGATCTGTTCTTGATCAACCCAGAGTGCAGGACACACAACAGTGGGCTCAGGTTACAGGAAGCCAGATTTTGGTTGAATATCAGGAAAAACTTCCTAACTGTTAGAGCAGTAAGGCAATGGAACCAATTACCTTGAGAGGTGGTGAGTGTTCCAACACTGGAGGCATTCAAGAGAAATTTAGAGAACTGCCTGGCAGATATCCTTTGATTTGTATTCCTGCATTGAGCAGGGGGTTGGACTCAATGACCTTATAGGCCCCTTCCAACTTCATTAGTTTATGATTCTACAAGCTGCTGGAGACTAAATCTATGCATCCACTGAGAAGATAGCATAACAGAATTTTCTAAGGAATGTATCAACTTCAAGCCAAGTTCTTTTATCTTAATGACAACTGTTCTTCCCCGTCCCCTGGAAGGTATTTAGAAAGGGTACAGCATCATATTATTCAAAAAAAGTACTTACAATCGTAATGATAATGAGGCACTGATAAATTCTTTTAACGTGAACTCTTGTTTTACAAGGTTCCTGTCTCATTTTTTTTTAAAAAAATCAGAAGATCTTTTTTTAGGATATCTATATTTATATAGATTTCTGGGAGGACTAGGAAGCATGATGAAAGGGGCTGAAGAAAAAGAGGGCATAAATACACAAATCTGTTGGAAGCAAACTTTGATAGAACAGATTAGGAAACATTAGAGTGGGTAGAGATATCCTCTATTAAAGGAATGTGGTAACGGGTTTTTAATTCCCGCCATCTTCACCCCACCCAACCAACTGTGAGGGATGATTCAGCAAAATCTGGATGGTCACATGCTCTCCAACTGGGTCATATGCTACAGATGTGTTGAAAAAAACATTTTTTGTCACTATGGACTCAAAATTGTCTAATAACTAGGATTCTCAATTTTGTAACCAATCACTGTCCCTGCATCTTCAACAGCTACTTGATTTGGAGACATAAGCAACTGATAGTGCTTACTTCTGTGTTATGTAAAGGCTTTCCTGCTAATTTCTGCTTATCAAAGAGATGCTAAAGGAATTAGAACAACTCAAGTAAAGTCTTCTGATCTGTCGGCAGATACAAACACTTGAACCCACAAAGCAGATCTTTCATACAGCTAAAGTCCACCTCAACCCATCCCTTCCTGGTACTATTACACTGAGGTCTCATTGGAGATATATCAACAGTTATTTTTGGGTAGCTTCCAGGAATTACAAACATTTCAGCTTAATTTGGGAGTCAGAGTGGTGGATAGAGTGATGGACTAGGAGTCAAGAGACCTGGGTTCAAATCCCCATTTGACCATGGAAACGTGGGTAGGAGGGGTGGCACTGGTAAAAGCATTTGCTAAATATCTCACATACTTGAAAACCCTATTAGGGTTGCATTAGTTGGATGCAACTTGGCAGCACCTAACAACTGGCTTAATGTAACATGTTTTGTCATTTTGTGCTTTTTAAAATAATATAGAAGTCCTGACAGGTATATTCTTTATAAAAATGCCATTTTAGAAAGCCTACAAGTTTGTTGTAATTGACCCAACAGATTGGAATGGCAAACCATTGCCCCTCCAGATGTTGGAGGACAAGTCTCATGGTTCCTGACCATGGGATCTGCTGACTGAGGCTGATGGGAGCTAAAGTTCAACTTCTGGAGGGCTGCAGGCTCCTCAACCCTGCAACAGACAATTAATATTCATTGCACTGTAAAGAATTTATTAAGCAGATCAAAGGAGAGTTCTAGCTGGTTAGTGAATAGGAGTCAGGGATGTAAAGTATTGACTCACTCACCACTCTACTGCTTACCTATACGTGGCTAACCCTGAGACAATCTTGGGTCTTCCTCTTTGAACTACTATAACATGATGAATGCAGGACTGCTTTTGAAAAGTGGTCAGAATGCTTACTGACTGGAACCAATTACGAATATGTGATCCGATTCTGGGTGCAGTTCAAATTGCTGGTTGGCCAGCCTATCAGAAACAGCAATTCCCCCATAGGAGCCTGATTGAGTTTTAAGGTCTCTGAGGGCAGTACTTGTCTTGGTGCTGCCACTATCAGAGGCATATCTAATTAGACATGAAAGAAGGTTTTCTCAGCAGACACTCCTAGCTCTGCTGCTCCCTGCCAATGAGGACAGGTTGGCTCCTTCTCTGTTCTCCTTTTGTTAGCAGGCAAATACATTTTTCTTCAGAAAGGCCTTTGGCATTTG
This sequence comes from Intellagama lesueurii, assembly GCA_037013535.1. NCBI lineage: Eukaryota > Metazoa > Chordata > Lepidosauria > Squamata > Agamidae > Intellagama > Intellagama lesueurii. The sequence goes on along the minus strand of JBAJHW010000003.1, from coordinate 45,792,507 downwards.
TGTTAGGTTGCTATTAATCTTAACTGGTTGGGCGCTCCTATTTGTTTTTTTAAATATGTGTTTTTATTATGTTTCTAATCTATTAAGTTTTGATTGCACTTCATTTTACCGGAATGCGCCCCCCCGAAAGATAGATTTCTTACAGTGTGAATTTACCAAGCCAAATGGCATAATAAAACGAACACTGGCCCTGAAAAAGGATTTTCTTCCAGAGGAAACAGGTATAATAATGTGCACTCCATGGGGCATAACAGGAATGTAGAGAATGAAAAGACTGATTCACTAAACCATTCTGTCTTTCTTTTTCTTTCTCTCATGCTCTCCCAAAAGGAATAGTCAGCTATGAATAGGCAGATGATAAGACCAGAAGAACTGGTCTATTCATCTATGACAGCTATAAAATTATCTCTAAACATGTTAAAGATACAATGTTGCAGTCTCTTCTTTGTGCAATAAAGAGCTGTTAAGATCAGCAGAAAACATTGAACTGAAGCTAGAATAGTTGCACTCGAGATCATACCAATAGTTTGGTTATTCCTTAATCAGAAGATCTGAAACTGCACTAGTCAATTGTCTGTTCGTATGGCAGGGAAGCAGCAAGCTTGCATTCACTGTGTATTAGTTACCACCGAGCAAGGCCATATGATGGAATATGTATGTCACAGGAACTTTACTTTTAACCTTGCCGTACCACATGATCAACAGTTCCTACATCTGTATCATAATCTTCAGTTGTTCTTGTTAGGATGGATCATTTGTTAACCTGTAATATTTTTTCCTAGCAGGAAAACCTGGCAATATTTCAGTATAACAAAGCTCTTAAGAGACAAACTAGCTGACACACTTTGTAGTCTGAAGAATAATTTGTCAAAATCTAGATAAAATATATTGCCAGAAAGTTGTTTCCTGAGTCTACTAGCTATTCAGCCATACAAAACAGTCATTGAAGCAAAATGAAAATGGGATGAGCGTAAGGTAAATACAACTAGGTAAGTGGTACACCAGGAGTGTATGTGCAAATTATTTAAAATGTTTATACAGCTACTGGTCTGTTATACACATCTGAGGCAGGAAATTGAAGTACACCCAGCATAAACATAGGTCTGGACAAATATAGGGCCTAGTAGGGACCCTCATCATTGACCCATATGTGTGCATTGGATAGGCTCTTAAAAAGAACCCCTTGGTTCCCAGAGGGGTGCTGCATGCTTGTGGTGAAAGAACCAAGATTTTAATCCTTTCTCAAAGCTCCCAATGTGCTCTGGAGCAACACTAAATTGGTGACATGGGAGAGTGATTAAAATGGGCTCCCTTGTTTGCTCCTATTAGCACTGAAGAGCAAGAGGAAAAGATTGTTCCCCACTGCCCCCAGAGTGCTTGGTGTAGCTTCTCAGAGCTCCCCTCAAGGCTCAGTGAACAGAGGAAAACATTTCATGAAGGGATCTAATCAGCCTGATTGAGGTGGCTGTGCCAGGCCCTGCTGAGCATCATTGGAAATAATCGTTGAGGGAATAAAAACAGCTGTCATTTTATTCTCTTGCTCCCAAGGCCCCTAAAGCAGAAGCACCACATTGGGAGGACTGAAATACTGTAACAACATCCTTACTTCAGCTCCATGGCACTAATCTCAGTGCCACCACTGTTGCTTAATCTGCCCGAACTTCAGGAAACTCCACTCATGACAGAGGCAGGTTATCGAAGGCACTTTACACAGTCTTCCTTCAAACTACACAATTATGTACCTTAAATGTGCTCCACATGAAGGAGAGGAAATAGCCAATAATGGTATTTTTGTTTTCTCCATCTATTTGTGAAGCTTAGAAGGAACCAGCTGCAAATAGTTAACTGTTTGCAATTAGTTTCCAGTTCCAATAACTAGAGTATAACTGTACTAGAACTGCAGATTAATAAGAGACATCAGTCCTCTTGGGTCATAACTGTAATTTTCCATTTACTTTTGCACTTATAGGAATATAGCTTCACTAAAAAGCTGGAGTAAGAATAGGGCATGGTTTAAGTGCAACCTTGTGCTGTGCCTCTTGATTCTGCCTTGAAGTCTGTGGTAATATTGAGGTGATGGTAAGGTGGATGGGAGGAGAGTATGTTTTATGCCAGCAGTGAGTGGCTTGTAGCATTCAGATATGTTTTTTAAAGAATCAAAAGGTAACTCACTGCTGGCATAAAACATACTCTTCTCCCATCCACCTTACCATCACCTCAACATTACCACAGATTTCAAGGCAGAATCAGGTTGCACTTGAACCATGCCCTATTCTTACTCCAGTAAAGAGAGGAGAAGAGTTACTTAAAACACACACCATATAATGGTAAAAGGGTTACTTGAATAATTATGTTGCCCAGAGAGTGCTTCAGCAGTATACGTCAACAACAACTACAACAACAATGACTACTACTACTTTTGGGGACCTAGGAATTATAAAGGTAACTTATTATAAGACCTAGGAACTATAATGGTAACTTATTACTTTTAATACTCTGCTTATACCCATCCTAGACAAGCAGTATTAAGATGTGAGAGTACTACTATAATGTTTTGGCCACAAGGTCAGTTAGACTTGATAACTGCTCCAGCCAAAGTTTTAATAACTGCCTATTTAAAATACAGGCATTTCTCACAAAGGATTAACATAGCTAAGCAGCCAAGTTCAGTTCTGAAAAGCAATGCACATACTGTACATCCCTCTTTAGCCCAGCATTTCTTGGTATTATAAGCATATCACACAGAAATATTATGAATCAGGTTCCAAATGCAAGTAGTTGCTTTACTAGCTCTGCCAGATTGGTATGTCTGTCTACCAATCCTATTCCAGTCAAGCTTTCCATTGTGTCGAGGTGTGTTAATACTTTGCTAGACTGCTTTTCAACCAATAATTAAATTTTAAAAGTTTCTTTAGATAAATAAAATCAAAATCCCACTAGTATCTATGTACTTGTTTTGTCCCAACTCTCTTACAAATCAAAATCCTTGAGCCAAAAAGACAATTCCTATGCTGAGTGCTATTTTCTCTGAATATAAGGCTCTGCAGTTTAGTAGATTTCCTCTGAATATAGCTGGTTATGGAAACAGACCTTTAAATAAAGTTCTTACATATTCAACAGGCTTAAGGGACTTGACTGCAGCGGCTGGACAGCCACAGGAAGCAAGGTCAGCATAGAGGTCTTCTTCCAGCACACACCAATTATCACCAGTTTCCCCTTGGTAACGGAGCAACCAGCTGAAAGGACAGATCCAAGAAAAGGTTAACTGTTGCAACAAATAATTATGTTTTCCCACAAATAAAACAGTTATAGAAGAAAACTCTGAACAGACATTGATTCCATTCTAAGGAATTTGATCTAAACATAGCACTTTAGTAATTTAGCAGAAATAGAAAATAAAGAAATCAAGTCTGGCTCCAGGCTTGAGCTCCTCTCCTCTCAAACCACATGCCTTTCAGTGGGAATGGCCCTTACAGGACCCTGTGGACGTCCAGGGAGAAGGGCTCAGAGCATACTGTTGCAGTAGAGATGGCAAAGAGAGGAACACTGCGTAGCTACAGTGCATGGATTTAAGTCTCTCAATGTCTCTGAGAGAGCAGCCCTATTCTGTCATACAGGAAAAAGTTACTTAATCAGAAGATGAAGTGTAATCCCTGGCCCTCCCCATTGCTTGCTTCGTGTACAGAGCAAGAGGAAAGCTTCTACTACACACACTTGCTCAGGAACACTGATTATTATTTTTTAGTCTCCATTTGCACAGAAAGTCTCTGTGCCTAGTGGAGGCTCTCCTCTTCAGACTGTCAGTCTGCATGACAACAGGGGGCGGGGGCAGGGGCTAGTACCGCCTCCTCCTCACAGATTAACCGCTTTCTGAATGCCCTGAACAGGGCCACTGTTGATCCAGAAATCTGCAGCTCAGTCTTGTTTAGTGAGACGTTCTACAAAATTCAATAGCATTTCCTCCCAAACAGGCACTGTTACTTGCATAGTTACCTGAATACATCCATGGCACCAAACCACCCCTGACTTTCTTTCAAATGCATTATAATTAACATATGGGTATAAAATTCTAAAAGTAATGGAAAATGAAAGGTGGACGGGTTGTTGCAATAATTCAAATTAAAAAGAGTATGAGTTTAGTTGCTTTAATGTATCTGGGGGCTTTTGCAAGTTAAATTAAATTGAGACAGGGCCATTTCATTTGAAAGGCAAACCTGGATACCCCTGCAAAGGAAGTCCTATTACACCGTTCTAAACAAAACTGTTTTGAAGTAAATCCCTTTGATCTCAGTGGGGTTTATTCCCTAACCAAGTGTAATGACTGCAGCCCAAATCAAGAATACATCTCCATCTTTTGCTACAATGTCAAAATGATCCCAAAAGGACCTTTACTGAGCTTCTGGCATTCCTTACTCCCCACCCCCCACCCCGGTTCTCTCTAGAACAATAGCAATGCCCAACAGAGACTGCTGCTACAAATAGCAACTTGCCATGCCAAACCACCAGCTTTTTCCTAGGCAGAATCTCTCTCAACCTTTTCACTGATCTGACCCTTGCAATGAATGGCTGTCAAGGTCTTCTGCTTAGGATGTTAGGAGCAGGAGTTTGCAGAGAAAAAGACCCAAATGACCACCCCCCTAAAGTCTGTACACGATAGACACACCTGGAAGTCCCTCCCTCCCTCCCTGAGCTTTTCTCAATGCTAAGTGGAGTGGCAAGGGAGACAATATTTTCAAAAGGTCTACTGGTGCAGAAGTAGATGGCACTCGTGATGGGCCCTTCTGAGGCCCAGGGGCAGCAGTTTAAAAGGGTTTCCAAGAGGCTTAAAAATGATTACGAACTCGCTCACCATCCCCGCAGAACCTTAAAAGAGCAAGGTGAGAATGATTCCAGGTCAGTGGCTTCTTCTGTAAAATCTACACATGATCCCTGAAAATGTGCGTTACTGAAAGCTTTGATCTATAAAGAAACACAATTTTGAAAAAGAAACGAATGCATATGCAGTTCCTAGAAAACTAATGTATATAATATAATAAGTAGTTTTGTTACAAGAAACAGTACTCTATTGTCTCGAAATTTAAAGAGAAAAAAATGTTATAGCCTAATCCAATAGCCTAAATTGGTCCATGAAATTTACATAAATGTTGACCTATGATTCAGCAATTTATTCAACAGTTCTCCTCTAGCTGGAACTAGAAAAAAGATTTAGGTCAGTCTTGCATCATAATAATTTAATATCTGATTTAACCCAATTAAAGAGTGCTAATAATAAATATGTTCTTAACAATGCAGCAGTTGTGTATGTGGTATTTTTTTCTGTTTGCATTTATAGATATATCATTTCACAATATACAATATACTATTTCTAATAAAATAAAATTATAGTTTAGAGGTCTCGGCAATGATCTGAAAACAAATAACGTTTTTAGTATGCTACCTAACTATTTGCAAAATATACATCTACTCAAGCTTAAAAACTGACGGAATGTGGAAAGTTTTCCCCACAAAAATGCTGTAGTGAGGTAGACTAGAAGATACTGGTGTATAGGAAAGGATTCAAAAAATATTAAATATTGGAAATAAATCAAACAGCGTCCAAATTGAAATCAGATCCCTTAAAGAAAGGCAATGTGGCAGTTTGGGATGTCAGGATAAAACCAAATAGAGTAGGTACTACTACAAGGGAAGATTCGCATCACCCACCCTTAGGGCCAATGGAGAAAGGGAAATGGGCAAAGCCATCCCTTGTGATTGCCTTAGCAAGATTAGTTTCATACTTGTCATTCTCAGCATGCAAATCAGTGGTCCTCAGGAGGACATTGTAAGAGCTATAGGACATTGTGAGTCTCCCCTTTTTATGGGAGGGAGCAAAGTCTAGAGCTAAAGGAAATCCACCACTATTTAGCTTATTTGCTAGTTTAGTTGAATAATCAGCAGGACAGAAAATCCCACCAGATTTTTTTCATTCTTAGGAATACTTAATTTTTGTACCTTTAAAACAAATCAAAAATATCATCTTATTAGATAGTTAAAAGGGAAGGAAACATAAAACCACAAGTAGAAGAACAGAGTTATTCTGCAAGAATGTGTAAAAGTGAAAAACATTCATCAGTTTAGACATGATTAAATACAGATGTTCGAGAAATAATTCATTCTTTAGGAAAATAACAAAGGATGCAAACTGTAATGCAACAGTGAAATCTATTAATGAAGCAAAGCTTTGATGCTTAGGGTCTCTGATGTTTCTAATTTTTTCTACTCTTCCTTTTGCCCTCAGCTGTGCTTATGTTCCTCTCTATAATTCACATTTATAAATGTATCACATTTGAATGATTTGCATTTATAAATGTATGAATGTATAAATGTATTCACACATCTGAAGAAGTGAGCTCAAGTCCACAAACACTTATGTTCAATAAAATTTGTTAGCCTATAGGGTGCCACTAGACTGTCTCTTGCTTTTGTTGCAACAGACTAGCATGCCTATCCCCGCCCCTGAAAATGATAATATTTGCCACGTAATAGTGCAGGAAACATACATCTGGTAGGATTTTCTATTCTGCTGATTTTTAACTAAATTATCAGACAAGTTAAATCAGTTAAGGTGCAGCATTTTAAAGAAACCTGGGAGAAATCACCAAACCCTCTAATGGTGATTTTAGACACTGCTTAAGAAGTCATTCATGTTCAAGAGGAAAATAGAAACACAGACAATATCAAACAGCGGGGGGAGGGGGAAGCAAATCTTTTTATAAATACCTTGTTCAAAATTCTGTAGTAGCAACTCATGAGTAATTAAAGGTCCACTGCTCTCTGACTTAGATCACAACTAATTTTAGTTGAATTGGGAATCCAGACTTAACATTCAAAGAATTTTACAAAATATAAAGCATATAACACAGACTTTTAAGAGGAGAATTTTATGTTCTTACAAGAACTCACCCAGTGTGTGGGTTCATCGTTTCCTAGTGGCTCCTGCAAAAAAGGGCATGTACATCATGTAAATATGGGCACTTTATTAAGGGAATAATTGTAAACTCTCATAAAGGGCAAGGGAGTAGCTACACAAGACTGTGGACCTCCCACTTTGCAATCAGAGTGAGAGATCAGTTGTCAAAGCCTTCCACACTGCAACAATCAAGAACTGCTACTGTTGCTGACCTGATGGAAATTCAGGACCCAAAACTTCCTCATTCCACAAGACATCCCCCTATACAGGCTAAAAAAGTATGCCAACTAGTATACTTAATTCTCTTCCATTAAAACCAATTGGAGACAAAATTTAAAAAAACACACATTTTTCTCAGCTGACACAAATTGGCAGAGCTCTGAATGAGGTGCTCGTTATGTCACAAATTTCCTTTATACAGGAAAGCAGGATTCCTATGCAAGAACTCTCAATTCACGCTAGAAGTTCAAGTTCATTTCTCATTACACACTTCAAACAAGTGAAATGGATTTCGCAAATAAACGTAAAATATATATTTATCCTATCTTGTGTTGAGTTTTATTACTTATAAGACAAATAAGGTGCAAGTACTTGAAGATGTTCCCGTTAAAATTATTTGTAATTTTTAAACTGTAATTTGAAAATACTGATTTTTCTATAAGCTAATAACAAGCGATATAAAGACGAAGGTGGCGTCATTTGCCATAGACACATTTACAATTAATGATTAAAGATTTTGAAATGTTGAATATATTGAATTACATCTGTTCTTATGTCTTTTGAGCCAAATGTATTCTCTTTGAAGTGTTGTTGTTGTTGTTTAGTCGTTAAGACGTGTCCGACTCCTCGTGACCCCATGGACCAGAGCACGCCAGGCCCTCCTGTCTTCCACTGCCTCCCGGGGTTGGGTCAAATTCATGTTGGTAGCTTCGATGACACTGTCCAACCATCTCGTCCTCTGTCATCCCCTTCTCCTCTTGCCCTCACACTTTCCCAACATCAGGGTCTTTTCCAGGGAGTCTTCTCTTCTCATGAGATGGCCAAAGTATTGGAGCCTCAGCTTCAGGATCTGTCCTTCCAGTGAGCACTCAGGGTTGATTTCCTGCAAAATGGATAGGTTTGTTCTCTTTGCAGTCCAGGGGACTCTCAAGAGTCTCCTCCAGCACCACAATTTAAAAGCATCAATTCTTTGGCGGTCAGCCTTCTTTATGGTCCAGCTCTCACTTCCATACATCGCTACTGGAAAAACCATAGCTTTGACTATGCGGACCTTTGTCGGCAAGGTGATGTCTCTGCTTTTTAAGATGCTGTCTAGGTTTGTCATCGCTTTCCTCCCAAGAAGCAGGCATCTTTTAATTTTGTGGCTGCTGTCACCATCTGCATTGATCATGGAGCCCAAGAAAGTCAAATCTGTCACTGCCTCCATATCTTCCCCTTCTATTTGCCAGGAGGTGATGGGACCAGTGGCCATGATCTTAGTTTTTTTGATGTTGAGCTTCAGACCATTTTTGGCGCTCTCCTCTTTCACCCTCATTAAGAGGTTCCTTAATTCCTCCTCACTTTCTGCCATCAGAGTGGTATCATCTGCATATCTGAAGTTGCTGATATTTCTTCCGACAATCTTAATTCCGGTTTGGGATTCATCCAGTCCTGCCTTTCGCATGATGTATTCTGCATATAAGTTAAATAAGCAGGGAGACAATATACAGCCTTGTCGTACTCCTTTCCCAATTTTGAACCAATCAGTTGTTCCATATCCAGTTCTAACTGTTGCTTCCTGTCCCACATAGAGATTTCTCGGGAGATAGATAAGGTGATCAGGCACTCCCATTTCTTTAAGAACTTGCCAAAGTTTGTTGTGGTCCACACAGTCAAAGGCTTTTGCGTAGTCAATGAAGCAGAAGTAGATGTTTTTCTGGAACTCTCTGGCTTTCTCCATGATCCAGTGCATGTTAGCAATTTGGTCTCTATTTCCTCTGCCCCTTCGAAATCCAGCTTGTACTTCTGGGAGTTCTCGGTCCACATACTGCTGAGGCCTACCTTGTAGGATTTTGAGCATAACCTTGTTAGCGTGTGAAATGAGTGCAATTGTACGGTAGTTGGAGCATTCTTTGGCACTGCCCTTCTTTGGGATTGGGATGTAGACTGATCTTTTCCAATCCTCTGGCCACTGCTGAGTTTTCCAAACTTGCTGGCATATTGCGTGTAACACCTTAACAGCGTCATCTTTTAAGATTTTAAATAGTTCGACTGGAATGCCATCACCTCCACTGGCCTTGTTGTTAGCCATGCTTTCTAAGGCCCACTTGACTTCACTCTCCAGGATGTCTGGCTCAAGGTCAGCAGCCACACTATCTGGGTTGTCCGGGACATCCAGATCTTTCTGGTATAATTCCTCTGTGTATTCTTGCCACCTCTTCTTGATGTCTTCTGCTTCTGTTAGGTCCCTACCATTTTTGTCCTTTATCAGGTCCATCTTTGCACAAAATGTTCCTTTAATATCTCCAATTTTCTTGAACAGATCTCTGGTTTTTCCCTTTCTATTATTTTCCTCTATTTCTTTGCACTGTTCATTTAAGAAGGCCCTCTTGTCTCTCCTTGCTATTCTTTGGAAATCTGCATTCCATTTTCTGTAACTTTCCCTATCTCCCTTGCATTTTGTTTCCCTTCTCTTCTCTGCTGCTTGTAAGGCTTGTTGGATAGCCACTTTGCTTTCTTGCATTTCCTTTTCTTTGGGATGGTTTTTGTTGCTGCCTCCTGTACAATGTTACGAGCCTCCATCCATAGTTCTTCAGGCACTCTGTCCACCAAATCTAGTTCCTTGAATCTGTTCTTCACTTCCACTGTGTCTTCATAAGGGATTTGGTTTAGATTATACCTGACTAGCCCAGTGGTTTTTCCTACTTTCTTCAGTTTATGATTGAGTTTTGCTATAAGAAGCTGATGATCAGAGCCACAATCAGCTCCAGGTCTTGTTTTTGCTGACTGTATAGAGCTTCTCCATCTTTGGCTGCAGAATATAATCAATCTGATTTCGGTATTGCCCATCTGGTGATGTCCATGTCTAGAGTCGCCTCTTGTGTTGTTGGAAAAGAGTGTTTGTGATGACCAGCTTGTTCTCTTGACAAAACTCTATTAGCCTTTGCCCTGCTTTGTTTTGAACTCCAAGGCCAAACTTACCTGTTGTTCCTTTTATCTCTTGATTCCCTACTTTAGCATTCCAGTCCCCTATAATGAGAAGAACATCTTTCTTTGGTGTCAGTTCTAGAAGGTGTTGTAAGTCTTCATAGAATTGGTCAATTTCAGCCTCTTCAGCATCGGTGGTTGGTGCATAAACTTGGATGACTGTGATGTTGAAAGGTCTGCCTTGGATTCGTATTGAAATCATTCTATCATTTTACAGCTTTTCCCACTCTTTTGTTCACCATGAGGGCTACTCCATTTCTTCTACGGGATTCTTGCCCACAATAGTAGATATGATAATCGTCTGAATTGAATTTGCCCATTCTCGTCCATTTTAGTTCACTGACGCCCAGGATGTCAATGTTTATTCTTGCCATCTCCTGTTTGACCACATCCAGCTTACCAAGGTTCATAGATCTTACATTCCAGGTTCCAATGCAGTATTTTTCTTTGCAGCATCGGACTTTCCTTTCACTTCCACGCACGTCCGCAGCTGAGCGTCCTTTTGGCTTTGGCCCATCCGCTTCATTAGCTCTGGAGCTACTTGTACTTGTCCTCCGCTCTTCCTCAGTAGCATGTTGGACGCCTTCCGACCTGAGGGGCTCATCTTCCAGCGTCATACCTTTTAGCCTTTTGTTTCTGTCCATGGAGTTTTCTTGGCAAAGATACTGGAGTGGCTTGCCAGTTCCTGCTCCAGGTGGATCGCGTTTAGTCAGAACTCTCCACTATGACCTGTCCGTCTTGGGTGTCCCTGCACGGCATAGCCCATAGCTTCTCTGAATTACTCAAGCCCCTTCGCCACGACAAGGCAGCAATCCGTGAAGGGGCTTTGAAGTGTACCCAAAGTGAATCTGGATGTTTCTTCAATTTGACAGCACTTTTGACGCAATGCAACAAAAAGAACCCCATTTTTTGGTCAAACATTTGATTTATCAGCACCTGGATGTCTCCAGGAACAACAGTTTAGGCTTTAGAGTGGTTGAGGGGACCCTCTCAACCCCATTCTCAATTAAAATTTGAAATATCTAACTAAACGCTTCAATTTTCTTCTCTTATTTGCAGGGGTACTTTCGGCTCTTTCCAAGCATCTTGTGGCCGGTGGCAAATAATGGAGTTAAAATCTGGGCCACAAGCCTACCAAAGTTGTCCATCCCTTTCCTAACAGAATAGGAAAATGGTGAATAAATTTTGTAAAAAGAAGCCAGAAAGCAATGGATGAGAGAACATTTTTTACACAATGGGGCAGTCTTAAAACTGTAAAACATCTCATTTTGCTGATCAATTCTGGTCATCCTCTGCATTAAATAATTTTGTAGGCTATGATAACTCACCAATTTAACAGGACGTATTGACATGATATTTTCACTTGATCCTCCCCAGTCCAAAAAACATTTATATTTTCCTTTCTCCAATACATATTGCTCTCCACAGAAGTACTTCTGCTGATACGCAACCCACCTAGATGTGACACACAATAGTAATACTGAATCAGAAATCCACAAGACATTTGGTCAAATATACACAAGTAATGTTAACTTCTGCATCTGTTCATCCAAACTGTTGTTATGACTCAATAAGTCCTAGTTCGCATATGAACACCAATGGAAATTATAACCTTTCTTATTCTATTGGTCCTAGGAGAGAATGACTGAAGTACTTCCTATGCCTGCTACTTTCTAAAGTAGCAGGCATAGGAAGCTGAGAACATCAGTATAAGACCTTCTAACAGAACACAGGACCGGGCACCTTAGTTTCCAAGCATGAAATTCTATCCAGGCAAAATACAAGGGCAGGGCAAACTGCTAGGGTGGGTGGTCATATTAGTCTTGTAGAACCTTAAAACTTAACCAGTTTTATTTGAATACATTTTCATGGATTGTATCACTTCTTCAGATACATGACAAATCCACCTGAAGAATGCAAATATTTCTCTAACATTCCAAAGTCACTTATGCAGTCACTTTTTATGTGACCATGCCTGTTTTCATACTGAATTTTACTACAATGACCATGTCAAGTAGTTATAGTTGGCTAGATAGCTCACTCATCTGAAGTAAGAAACTGATTCCTCACTGTGCCTCCTGTGAGAAGTAGCCTGTATCATCTTGGGCAAGCAACACAGTCTCAAAGTACACCCAGAAGAAGGGATTGTTAGACCATTTCTGAGTATTTTATACCTAGCAACCCCTGAAAAGGGTTGCCATAAATTGGAATCAACCTGATGGTGTTAAAAAAAAATTGCAGTTATAGCCTTGGGTCTAGCAGCCAAATACATTGAGATATGGGTTGCTGAATGTTTTGCACAACTGGGTTTAGCACTTTCAAGTAAGTACAACTAAGAAAAACTTAGCATCTGAGTGCAGCTGTGTTTTTTAAAAAAAGTTTAGAGCTAATCTATTTAACTCTGAGGTAGTATTTACAGTTGCTCTCAACGTCAGAATTATTATTTTTACTACCCAAATTTTGTAAAGCCATGGCTGAAATATAGAAGTTAATTCTAAGTGAATATTTGCAAGATACCACTTAAAACTCAAATTTTCATTTAACAACCAAAAAGAAAAACTAATATATAGAACACAGGGAAGTTAATTACTTCAAAACACACATACATCTGAAATACAACTTACATTCCACTTTTCACATTAATTGATCTTGTAACTAAACCAAACCCAGCCAGTTCCAAATCAGGAATTTCTTGGTTGACAATATTTAACAATTTCCCATCATCCTCATCTGTTTCAGAAAGTGTTACTTCAGACTCCATAAAATCCTGGAATTTAAAACATAAAAATTAGGAAGCAATTTAGTCAAGTTTCTCGCTTTTTATATACAATATAATCATAAACCAGTTGCCAAGTCTTACATATACATTTAGAGTTGACTCTGTTTTGGAATAAAGGGGATATTTTCATCAGATTATCTGGACAGTCCTGGTGCAACTATCAATTTACAGTTTCCTTAACTAGCTGTAAGTCTGTATTGTTCTGGTCAGAATTATAATTACCACTGCAGCAGTTGTAATTATGTTGACACAGGCTTTTATACAAAAGTCCTGCAGCTGGCTGCAACTTTGTCCTCTTCCTAGCGTATTAGATTCTATGTGGAAGATGAGCCTTTTAATATACATAATGATTTGGTCACTACTAGAGATATATAAATCCTATTCTTAAGTGGTACTTTTCTTCCTGTTTTGAATCTAGAAGAGTTTTAAGACTATGGTTAGTAAAGAAATTGTAAAAGTTCACTGTTCAGTTCCAAATATATGCAATTGTTGAATGCCCACATGATGTCATGGGTCTATGTAGAAATAATGATTGGATGGTAGCCTTCTTTTTTCAGAAAAAGAACTTTATTGAACAAAACAGGTGCTTAATTTAGCCATCTTAAGAAACCCTTAGTGGATCAGGTTTCACCTATGAACTCATAGTTTTTTGTGCTTTGCAAGAAAAATGGGTATGTCAATCTGTCTCCAAAAAGAACCATGCACAGCATAAATAAGATTTTTTTTTGGGGGGGGGGGGAATATGCCATGCATTAGACTCTGGTTTTCCTGGGGTGGCTGCTGACACTGCAGCTGGGAGATTCAGAAGTTCATTTGTAGAAGAACTTTTATTTTTGCTCACAACGTCTCTTGCCTTTCTATTTCAACTCTTATAACCCTTTTTTCTTACATAGTTCCTACACTTTAATCCAGAGAATGAGAGCTATGCATATTCAAGTGTGCCTCACTGAAACAAAAACATTTTTCCCATCAATTAAGTATATGTCACATTCAGGTGCACATCTAATTTATCCTTTAGATTTCTAATACACATACAGTGGCCTGATTCTACCTGTGTATCATCTTCTTGGATCAGGATGCTAAAAAACTAAGCCCATTTATGTTCTTCCTACTTTAGTATATGTAAATTGTATTTAGAAGACTTAAGGCTGCCTTTTAGGGTGAGCTCTTTATGGATATAAAGCCACAAAACCTTGGAAAAATAACAAGAACAATGATAAAATCAAATTAACAGTTAAATCATGGATAGGCCACAACTCAGTTGTATGCCAAACAGCCACCCATCTTTAAGTAACTTTTTGCTATGTTGCTTATAGAATTAATTAAATTTCACTTTGAAGAGAATTGTATGCTCTTTGTAATCTGAGTTGCAATGAAAAAAGTAAACTTTTAATGTGCCCCCACCCACCCAAATTGATCCACAGATTAATCTGCCTAATACAATTACAAGGCTTGGAAATACTAAGCACAATAATTCCAGATATGATTTTTACCCCACAATTAAAATGCCTGAAAAGGATCTTCTACATAAAAAAATGAAAATGCAAGCCTTGTACTCTTCAGTTTCCATAAACACTCCAGTTAGTTATGTATCCAAGGGGGTATGTGTGATATATATGACTAAAAGTAATGAGAAATGCAAAGAGGGGAAAAGAATGAATTTTGCAGATACAACGTGAAATTCAGAACCAATCCTTTCTATCCCAAAATCTCATACAACTGTGAACAATACTATCTTAATTAACGGATTTTGACGAAACAGAAGAATTAAGCAAGAATTAAGAAAGAACAAATAAATCCTGCAGACCAAAAGCACTTCTTACAGCTTGCAAAAACCGAAGAGACATCAAAGAGTTGTTCGCTCCACCCCAAGAATGCCAGTCTTCATATTCGCCCTCCTCTAACAGGTATTGCTGGCCCTTATATCGTTCCTTCTCATAAGCAACCCATCTGTAGTTGTCACAACATACAAGGGGAAAAAGTATGAATTTCCCAGCAATAATGCTACAAGTATACCAAAACCTTTCATGGATTATGCAAAAGTCAGGGTCAAAACACACATCTACCTACATTAGTACCCTGTTTCCCTGAAAATAAGACCTAGCCCGAAAATAAGCCCTAGTATGATTTTTCAGGATGCTCGTAATATAAGCCCTATCCCAAAAACAAGCCCATGTTAAGTGTTCCCCCACCCTCCACCATTGTGCAGCAACCAGAAGAAGATGACATGACTATATCTGAATAAATGTAGATTGTTGTACATGAAAAAAATAAAACATCCCCTGAAAATAAGCCCTAATGCGTTTTTTGGAACAAAAATTAATATAAGACCCTGTCTTATTTTCGGGGAAACACGGTACATCCCTTAATCCAAGTAGCTCAAGGTGATACACAGAAGTTTATGACATAGTGCATGCCATCCAGTAGGTTTTTATCTTCATAAGTGTTTTGGAGTATGATGGATCGCGATCACTAACTCTCAGCCTACAGTCTGCTGTATGAGCTTGAGCTTCCAAGGTGAACAGGCAAGCTGCATACTTATGGGACATGCCAACCCATTTTTCCTTTGACTTGTTTGGAAATGCAGGATGACAAAGTCATGCTAACAGTGCTGCTGCTCTTTTTACAATGTCTTTACTAATACTGGGGAAGTTCAAACACCTCCACCCCAGGCAAGGTTTGAGGATACCCAGCAAAAACCTCTTAGGGATCCTCTTCACCCCTGCTGATCAATGAGATGTGCAAATGTTAACAACATTAAAAGCTACAGAAGCATCCCTCCAATTAGATGGAATCTCTCTAGCAGTCATTATTTGTATACAAATTCTATAAAGGCTACCACTTAGTGTCAAAAATGGATTTTACTTTCAGTATTTGTTCTAAATCATCTCAATAATGAATATTACTTAAAATACAAAGACAAATGTTTGTGCAAGTGAGAGAATCATTACTTGTTAGATCTAGGATTTTCCACTTCAAAATAATTCAGAATTGTCCCTTTCTTCTGGCTGGATAGCTCAGTGGTTTAGGTATCAGGCTGTGGAGCCAGAGGTCAGGAATTTGATTCCCCACTGTGCCTCCTGCAAAAAAGAACCAGCCTGTGTGGCCTTGGGCAAGCTGCCAGAAAAAGGGAATGATAAACCACTTCTGAGTATTCTCTACTTGGACAACTCTGGAAAGGGTCACCATAAGTCAGAATTGACTTGATGGCATGCAGTTATTATTTTTTCCTGCCCAGTTTTGAAACACATGAAAACTGCAGAAAACCCAGAAATATTAAACTATCCATCACTTTATCCAACTCTATGCATTAAATGCTCTAGTCATCAGAAGTATCACTTTCCATATTTCAAAAATATGAACTCCATAATTATTTAGAGCTGAAAAAGCATAAAAGTATTTATGAATTAGTTTTAAAATGACGTATTTTAGCACAGAACATTTTAACCTTCAAAGCTCTACATAGTGCAAGACTAGGACACCTAAGGGACTGCTCAACACAATGGTAAGCAGTGAGATCTCTTCTGAGGCACTCTTCCAAATTGCCCTTAAAGATGGCAAACAGTAAATGGGAAAAGTTTTTTTCAGCTGTAGCATCCTATCTCTGTAGCAGTCTTTCCAGGAAGGGTACTCTGGGGTGACTATTGTGGGGCTTTGTTACGGGGCAGGTGAAGGCCTTGTGCTTATCCAAGTATTATACCTGCATATTGTGACACTAATGGCTTTTTCTGCTTTGCTGTTGTAATTGCATTTTATTTATAGAAATAAACAATTTAAATCTAATTTTGTAAAACATTGTTCTAGGCAGGCCTGGAAGATTTTTGTACTGAATACAGAAGTGGAACATTAATTTATTATTGAGCACTATAAGATGTTTCAGGGCACAGACTGGTCGGGTGCACTGCAGGGAAATTAGGATTTCCCACGCCACTAGAATTAGAACCAATGTGGGATTCATCTGGAACATGTGGAATAGAATCTAAAAGGGAATCAAATCTTACTTACATTCCACCAATGACACGTACCGATCCAACCCCCTGGAAATCACCAGCATTTTCAAGGACCATTGGAACACAATCAATATTTTCAGAAATCTCTTTACACCATCCTCCAAAGTGTGATCTTTCATATATTATCATCTGCAGAGGGCAGGACAGTCGGTCATTTAAAAGGTGCTTCTAAATCCTAGGTCTACTATGAGATTTTTTAAAACATCCCTTGTAATATACAGTTTAGATTACCTATTTCAATCATTTAATTCTTTTTGATGCTATGTATGCTCTCTGCTGATAGCAAAACACAGCTGCCTGAAATGTTCAAATCAAATGGAGCACAGAATCTGATAGTTATTCCCTTTTTTGGACCACTAAGTACCCAATTTGGCCCATCCAGAGTTCCTCCTAGTGGGACCCTCCCACAGGGAAGAAGAGAGGAGTGGGTTTCACCAATTTTACCTAACTTTTACTTCCCCTTGTGTTCATAGATAGCCTTTTCCAAAGAGCAGGGGAATGCCCTATAGCAGAATAAGAAGCGATTTGGGGAGGAAGGAAATAGAACAATCATTTCTCCTCTTCCTCCAGTGGGAGCCTCTGCTGGATTGCAGTCTCTGTTGTGATGGAAAATATCTTTCTATTTTTTTGGAAGGACAACTTTTTCTTTCTTTCTTTGCTGCTTTTCCTCTCCCCCCCCCCTTCCCGGCTATTGTGTGCTCTAGGAAACGTTTGCCTGGAAATTGGATGAGGGATATTAAGGTGAACAGGTAAGGAAGATGGCTTCACGTCAGAGCATCCCCTACTATCTGTTCTCATATATAAGTAATAGCTAAGAGGGAAAGAGTAAAACGTGGAAAAATAGCTGGATCAGTGTTTCTAACATGAAATTATTCTTTAAAATTTATTTTTAACAAATTAATTTATTGATAACATGCTCCATACTTACTTTAACATTATGAGGCATCTGCACTTTTAGGCCTCCCTAAAAATGTAAGACAAATCAACAAATTAGAAAGCATGTGAAATCTGAATGTCAGATGATTTGCATCAAAGGGTACCAGAAAAACTTGCAGATCTAGCTTTTGTTATCAATACTGCAATCCTTGGAGGTTTGCTTATATTGGGATTCATAATATGGTACGCTGATACAAAGACATACTCTGGAGAATCTCAGTCAACATCTGTGTTTACACCCTGAATAGATTCAGAAACAGATGCAAGAGTATAGCAGGGAAAAGACAGATTGGTGTAACATTGATTTTTTAAAACCTCTGTCAATTCTTTACCATTTTCAGTGGACGAAGGGATTTTATGCCAGCTGCTGAAGTTTCACATGAACCATGATTTTCTTCCAAAACCATCATTGTTCCTTTGTAATTAACATCTGAATAAGCAAGCCATCTATTACAGTGAAAAGAAAATGGGTGATTAACAGTGGTAAATCTGCAAAATGAACTGATCCAGCAAGGCTATCTTGTATTACAGATATAATCTCCAATGGTGGCTATTAAGATGTTTCTAAAAAAGTCCACCAAAAATGCCTGAAGGAAAACAATCATCTTTTTAATCCCAATGTGTTGGTATTCACGAAGAGCGCTGCCTCTGAACATGTCATTTTTATTTAGTTATTATGGATACTATTACCACAGCCCTAATTTGTGCATCATGATTAGGCAAATAGCCTAGAATTGTCTCAGTGTGTTGGCTCTATAAGAAGAAATTAGTCCCATGGATATGTAGATAATTAGGCTACTTAGTGAGGGTACCCAGTGTGGTGGAGTGGATAGAGTGGTAGGCTAGGAATGAAAACCAGGGTTGAAATCCCTGCACAGCCATGGAAACTCACTGGGGGAGTGGAACTGAGGGGGGGGGGGGAAATCCTTAAATATCTCACTCACCTTGAAAACCCTATGACTACACTATCCCACTTGACTACACATAACTAAGAGTACTTAGCAGATGGAACTGCAGACACAGAAGGTCATACAGGTCCAAAAAGCAGCAGAAAATTCTGACAGATTCGAGCCTATGCAGGTGTTACTGCATCAGTTGTTTAGAGGGAAGTTCTTGGCTCAGTTCCTTCATCTTCACTTTCTCTATCCTTCAGCAGTGAGTCTCAAGAGGACAAGATCCTACTTGCATGTAGATTCTTCATGTAAGGAAGAACCTTGGAAAATCTGGGTCCTTGGAAAATCATGGAAAACAAGGTGCAGAAGAAGTTGATGAAGAGGACAACAAGGCTTTAAAAGGCCCAACAATACACATCTCAGTGCTGCTAGGCAAATGTGCAACCATAGTCACACCCAATACGAGAAAAATCTTACGAAATCGAGTCAGTTCTTGTCAAACCTGTTTGTTTTACACTACTAGCAACAGGAAAAGCCTGTTGAAATGTGGTTATTTGATATTAGGGACAAATTCATTTGAAGGATAAGCTTCTAAATTTTATGCCAAAAATTACACATTATTTTGCTTCCTCTTTTAGCTTTAGCCAGAAATTGCTGACATTTTATTTGCTATGTCATTCCACTGTTCACAAACTTTTTAATATATATACTTACACTCCTGCTTTCACAGAAAGAGCAGGGTTTCTGACTCTTAGTTCCCCTACATCGGTAACTGCACTCTGAATGGAGATAGCAAAACAATCTGAACCATCTTCTGGATAAAGCTGAATCTCAGGCACACTGCAATCCTGTGCAAAAAAACACAAAATCAGACAGTAAAACACAAATCAGACTGTAAGAATATGGCGATTTAAAAAATCATACTAAAAAGAAAAGAGACAGCAAGAAAATAAAAAATAAAATATTAATATTATGCCATAATAAATCTGTTACTCTTTACAGTGTTACAAGACAATCTGTGGTTTATGGTGCAAATTAACATGGCTATATCTCCAGAAATTAAAACATATTATATAATCCAAGGTCCACAAACTCTTATTTCCACCTCTTTTTAACATATCTTTATTTCTAAATTCACTTCAAATTCACTTTATGATTTTCATCACTACCTTTGTGCTGAGCTCATAAGCTTGAAGAAAAAAAACTTACACAACTAGAAAGCATGCTCTTTCTAGAAAAGCCTCAACAATTTGACCCTATTTAAGTTATTTCAGTCTATGAGATGAGAACATCTAAGTAACTGGAAAGAATTACCAAAGTGTCCCTGAAAAGTATTTGAAGCAGACTATTAAGTAACAGTAGCCTTAAACTATAGTGATTTAAGCCACCTTTTATACATTGTCTGAAGCACTGGATACTAGTTATTATTGTCACTTAATTCTGCCTGAGGTGAAATTCAACTGGTACTCTAAAATTCCTCTTGGGTAGAGATGCTGGGAAGCTGTCACAGCTGTTGCATGTCATTTGTGTTGATGAGGTGGAAGACAAAGTAGACAATGGTGGACAGAGGTGGGGTGACAGGAAGACTTGGGGACATAAAGGAGTATTCATATACACACAGGTGCTGTCATCCATCCTGACCCACCCACATAGGCAGGCAAGCATTCATACATAACATGTAACAAGACATAGGCAGTACTTACTCCAATACGTCTTCACATCCACCCTATTAATTCACTCCACAACATAACTCAGCTGAGGAGCAGAAAAATAGGCTCTCCTTCCACATAGAAATAATTCCAATCTACTGCTGCTTCCCTCTATGCCTGCATTCAAAAGCTGGTCACAGGGGGCAACTAACTTGTTAAAGCACATGCATTATTTCAATTTCTTTTGCCTTCCTCCATCCACACAGTCACACAGAATATGCTGAGAGTTCAGCAGGGAAAAGCGGTGTGTGTGTGTGGTAAGTCAGGAGGAAGGCAAGAACGGGTTGGCTGGGGAAACCCGAATTTGACATGTGTTAGTATTCCATTAGCCCTAACAGACCAGCTGCCACTGATGCCAACCACACACCTATTTCAGGTACATAGAAGACAGTCTTGGGAGTTGCCCCCCAACTATGGAATTCTGCTTGCCTTGGAAAGAGTAAACAACTTAGTGACCTCCAGATGTTTTAGACCAGTGGTCCCCAACCTTTTGACACCAGGGACCAGTTTAGTTGAAGACCATTCTCCCAAGGACCGTGTGTGTGTGTGTACTTGTTATGCAGTAGGTTGTTGGAGGATAGCTTTGAATCGAAATTACATGTATTGTGCCGGGACAGATGAGCGGCGAGCAGGAGGTGAGCTGCAATTGAAGCTCCGCCTCCTGTTAGATCAGCAGCAGCTTAGAACCTAATAGGAGCGCAGGCTCCTATTAGATTCTAATGCCACAGGCACAGCTGATCTAGCAGCAGCAGGAGGGGAGCGGGGAGCGAAGTTCCGCCTCCTGTCAGATCAGCAGCGACATTAGAACCTAATAGGAGCACGCTGACAGGAGGCTGAGCTTTGCTCACCACTTGCTTGCCACTCATCTGTCCTGGCAGCCCGGTCCTTCCAAGGCCACGGACCAGTACTGGGCTGGGGCTGGGGACCCCTGTTTTAGACTACAACTCTCAAAAGCACAGCTCCTATCCCATGTGGGATATGGCTGATGGGATCTATAGTCTAGCACCCCTGGTCTAACAATTTAAATTTCAGGAACAATGGAAAACTTCTTCTGTGTTTGGGCTAATAGTCAACAGCCATGAACAAGCAGACTACATGTGTATGATAACTTAGAAATAATCTGGAATAATTAGAGCTCCCTGAATAGGGACTGATCAATAAGATTGCTCCTAAGTATCCATATGCAAGTATGAAAACAGGTTCTAGCATGGTCTCAGTGATCTTTCTACTTTAGCAGAAGATCCATGAATCCAACATTATTTAAATATCATACCAATTTGCAAGTTATAGGTGCCCATGCTTTACTGTATAAAGAAGACAGGCTTTAAAACCAAAGGCTGGCTGAAATTAAGGCCTAGTTTTCTGAAATTCCTATTCTATACCTACTGACAGAACACCTCCTCCTGACAAGATGTGCCCACCCTATACAATCTTCCCATGCCGGGCAGTTAAGAGAATTGACCCTGAGAGAGGTCTGGAAAGAGAGAACCAAAAACCGGGCCTTCTCGGCGATCGCTCCTCAGCTCTGGAATAACTTCCCACCCAAAATTCACCTGCCCCCTTCACTGGGGATTTTCAAGGAATTGTTAAAAACATTTTTTTTTAATAGGCCTTCCCGGACCTTACAACACCTTAATACAGTGTTTGGTCTTAACATTTACATTATTAGTCCTGCTGTCCTGCTTTTATAATATTTTATATTATTTTAATTATTATTACTTAAAATGTTGCTTGTTTGTCCTTCTTTTAATTTTATAACTATTATGTTTATTGTTTTGAATTGTTCATGTTTAATATGTAAACTGCCCAGAGTGGCCTGACAACCAGATGGGCAATATAGAAGACAAACAAACAAACAAACAAAAATACTTAGTTTAGTTTTCCATTCAATCTCCTTCAACACTCATTTTTCTGATTTTATATCTCATTTTCTGCTTTTAGTTTTATTTCCTCTTGGCCATACAAAACAGTTCTCCTGAGGAATATTCTCAATATATACTTGTTTAACTTTATCTCTCTATATCTTTTTGATTACTATATCACAAACTCTAGTAGTGATGACATGTTTGACTGGCTCTAATCTCAAGCACTCTAGGTCAGGTAGTTGCTGATTTACATGTTTATTTTTAAAGAACAGGCAGATATGTCAGTTCTAAGTTTTAAGTGCAATAAAAATCTACTTGAAGGAAAGAACATAAGTTGGCAAAGAGGTCTGATATGGAAGAGAGTGAAAGAAAAGTCTGATGTACAGAAATAGAAACAAGTGGTATTGAAAGGCTGAGAGAAATAGCTGGATCTATAAGGCTCCCTGTAAAGTTTCAATGATCAGGAAACTGTAGAAAGAAGAAAGAGGATAGAGGCAACAAAAAGGATAAGGAGAAAGGCATTTTTCCCAGTGAAAACAGCATTTGATTTTTAACAATTAACATAAAAATGTCATGTTCCAACAATTCAATTACAAGTTACAGCAACCTTACTAGAATTTTCAAGGTACATGAGACGTTCAAGGAGTGGTTTATCATAAACCGTCCACAGTGAGTTCCCATGGACCATCAGGGATTTGAACCCAGATCTCCTGAGTCCTAGTCCAACATTTTAGCTGCTACACCACACTGCTTCTCTAACAGCAAAGTACACACCTTCATTATTTGTCTGACTGAACCAATGGTGACGTTTCCTTGGTCTTCCTCACAGTGAAGATTCAGGATATCACTTAGCATCTTCTCTCCTTCTTCTAGAATATATTTCTGACCTTGGTATCTTGGTTTTTCATACATAACCCAGCTATATTAATAAAATATTATAATATAAATAAGCTGCCAAACAGATAGCGTAGCAGCAACTATAACAGAAGCCGTTGTTCCTTTTTATTATTCAACATTTTCTTGTATACTCTGCCACACAAACATTGAAACAAACGCAGAATGAGTGTCCAAGTGAATGCTTCCATTTTCTCTGTCTCTCTCACTCACACACACAACTTTAAAAACAAAATTTTAACACCTTTAACAGCATTAACCCACACCTCATACTAACACTCAACTCTTACTAATACTCTCACATTTAGTCTCATAAATACATAACAGAAGCTCTCTAGCCAGGAACCAAAAGCTTGTATTTCCATTCATAAATATTCTCTCACATATATCAGTTCTCAGAACTGCTCCTTCTGATACATATCTCTTCCATATCAATCAACCCCAGTCATTTACCGTGCAAGTCAATATACAAAATATATTTGTAGTGTAAAACAGGGGGTTTGCCTGTTGCTAATTTCACTGCTTGGCACAACTCACTCTTCGTCTCTTTTTAAAATGTGTTTTTTCACTCCCTTTCTAAACAACAAAACAAAACATGTCAAGTGTGTTCCTGAGCAGCTTATTTGACTAATTAAAAGCACTGGGGAAAATTAATATAGTTTTCTAAGCACACGCTATAGACTTGCATTGTTACAGTATTGTTGTATATAGTTTGTCCTTCATTTTCAAAGACAATTTCCATGAGATTCACAATTTAGAGAAAAAAGAAGTGAGTGGCTAAGGTTTTGGTGACCATGCAGATGACTAACTAGCGCATTCCATGCCTGGAAGATACAGAAACAGTAGGGACAAGTTAACTAATCTTGACTTTATTGGGCTGTTGAGATTTTACACCCTTGCATTCTCTTTTTCTTCTTCCTTTGTGCATCCTTGGTTCTTTTTATTTCAAAATGTTCAGCCCCTTGTTTGACAACATTTCACCAGATGTTTTGGTCAAGGGAGACAATCAATATTAAATTCCATCAATATAGTCTTTAGTGCAGTGGTTCCCAACCTTGGGTCCCCAGATGTTCTTGGACTACAGCTCCCAAAATCTTGGCGGGCACAACTAGTGGTGAAAGCTTCTGGAAATTTTAGGCTCAAGAACATCTGGGGACCAAAGTTTAGGAAATTTAGGAAAATCCATGGCCATCTGACATCGTGATGACATGGCCAGCTCAATGAAATTGTCGTTGCTTCAAGAATGTAAAAATGTTTGTTGTGCAACCATTCTCTAAAAGCATGTATACAGAACATGCTGAGGAAACTATGTAATTAGTGATTGCTGGAGGCTACTCCAGCACTTGTAGTCTATCAGATGTGCTGCATGTGTTTTTGCACAGCTTGCAATTTAAGTAAAGAAGCTGAAGAAAAGGTGAGTTTAAAAAAGAGAAATACTGATCAGCTGGGGGAACGGCAGCTGCCATCAGGCTTGGGAGAGGGACTTGTAAAGTGGAATGAGAAATGGGATGAATTAATAACTCTCATTGAAACACATTTGTCCTGTGAAGCAAACAATGATAATGTTAATAGAAGGTCTGACAAGGCAAGGCTTTGAAGAACATAACATGTTCCTTTTTTTTGGTATTGCTATCAACTCTGCTATTTTCTTTAGTCTCTCAAGTTATACATGCTATTTAGATGTTTTCTTAAGCAACATTTGCTACATGCTAACCCACAATGAAAAATTATTTCTAAATATATTCACAAACATAAAATGTGATTGATTTTGCCAATTCTTGTCATTAACATAATACATGTTTTTCATTCTTTCTTTTTAACTGAGTTTTTCTCTCTTCTATTGTTTAGTAAGACATTATTTTTAACTTAAAGACATACCGACTTTCAAGACGTTTACACTCCCTTAAGATGACAATCTGCATATATTCAAAAATACAAATATTCAAACCATTGTATTAAATAAGTATTACTAACTGAAGACTCCCCCTTTACAGTCAAAACTGACTACAGTTAAATGGATCTTTAAATCTATTCCTGCTGTTAAATATCTCTCAAATATTCCTATTAATATATTATTTTAAAAAAATCAAAGTCAGGGTCATTAATTACAATAATCTATAGAGGCCTTCAGTTATAAAATACGTGTTTCTTACCATCCTCTAACAACTCTGATCAATACTTCTTTTGACAACACCCATGCTGTAGCATCTACCACATCATGGTAAATTTCATGCTTATTTATGTTGCCGTAAACACCACAAATAACCATCTGAAATACAATGCAATGACATGCAATGATGTTAATCAAAGGCTACAATATTCAGTTCCTTAAAAAAACCAAAACACTGATGTACATATATTTACATATGTTCTGCTCCCTGTTTTATGTAGTCAACACTTTAAAATCCATGCAACATATACTCAACTTGCTTTCAAGTCCAAGGTTTGTAAATGAAGTAAAAAACAAATTCAAAAGTTGTTGTAGTTTTTTCGGGCTGTTTGGCCGTGTTCTGGAGGTTTTTCTTCCTAACTCAGACAGAGTTCTAACTCCTGTCCTCTGAAGATGCCGGCCACAGAGACTGGTGAAACGTTAGGAAGGAAAACCTCCAGAACATGGCCAAACAGCTCGAAAAACCTACAACCACCATTGGATCCTGGCTGTGAAAGCCTTCGAGAATAAATTCAAAAGTATTCTAGCGACCAGATATGCTAAATACATTCCAGGAAAATGTGGATAGATTTCCACATTCAATAGATTCTCTCAAATGTTTCTGACAAAGTAGTCAACTCTTCATTCATATTCACTTATACAATGAAACGGTTACTCACTTTTCCTGGTCTTGGATTACATTTAAGTCTTTCCCTGTCAACAGGACACTGAAATTACAATGAAGAGGAAATAATTATTTCAATGCTGCAGTACACTAAGAGATATTTTAAGCAGTATGCCTTTAGAGGCATGTTCCTTAAATTGTATAAGCAGGCCTCTTGGGGGAAATAATATGGTAGTGGGTGGATGAAGGCTTATAATTTTTGCATTTCTTGTGTCACGTCTACACTAAAAATCACTGACAAGCGAAACTCACTGATTACTTTTATTTATTCAGAACACTTTCGGCCTGTCCTATCTCACAGGATCTCAGGGTGGGTTACAGAGCAGTATAAAACCATTTGAAAACAAGATGTTTAAAACAATTTAAAATGAAACTGTTTAAAATGCAAAATTAAAACATTCAAACATTAAAACCATTGTAAAACCTAAAAAGGTTACAATCCTCAACCCCCAGTTTCCTCAGGTCAGAAGGTACTGCAAAGTGTTAAAGTATTTTCTCCTTAAATGACAAGATTCACTATCATGTTCAAAACTCAGATAATATGCTGTGAGATCCTCTTTTTTTAACTTTCATCCTTATACACTAGCGGTGAGATTCAGTACTAATAAGCTAGGCTGGAATCAGCCAAAAGTGTCTTCAAACATAAAACTGGTATATTCATTCAAGAAAAACCTAATCTGAATGCTTTGATTAAAGGCAGAATCTGTGCCCTGTGAAGGCATCCTGAGATCAGACTTGAAACCCCTTGCTATAGCTTGAAATTGACTTGATGACACATCGTAAATGATTAATGCATGGCATTTCTGTCCCTCCTGTCCCCTTTCCTATATGATGACAGAAAATGGCAAGAGAGAGATGTGTGTTCCTCACTTCTGGTAATTGAGGTAATCCTCCTTTCATTTTACATGTCTGTGAAAGACATCATCTCTATACCAGGTGAACTAGATGAATAAACATAACACATCACATTTCTCTTGCTCACTACAGCACGGATAATAGTATAGTGATACAAGAAATGGACTCCCACAATGTATTCAGCACAAGGATGTGTGCATATTTCTTTTACCACAGCTGAACTATGGAGGTAATTTCACCCCACCAACCATGATGACAGGATTAATAAACCAAACCAAACCCAATTAAAAATGAAGGCCACATATTTTGGCCAGTATCCTGTTCAATCAACTGCACACATAGTTGTGATGACAAATTCGTCCAGTCACTTCCCTGGTCATGTAAGCTGCTGTGTGACCACACAGGCAACTGGACTTCTCTACACGGCTACAGCTGTTTCAGAAACAGACCACCAGCAAAAATATTGGACATAGTCAACACAAAACACACCCACACATTTGAATACAAAAGGTTAAATCTAAATAAAATAAAGTACATGCTATAGGTTTGTTACACATGTAATTCCATAAATGAAGTTAAATGCATATAGTTTTGTTATATACATGAAGTTGATGAAGAGCACTTTACCCCTTGAGAAGTTGTCAGTTTTTGTAAGCTGCTGTTTTCCGGTTGCTGATCCTTTGGCAGCAAAATGCTTCCAAACTGAGTTTCTTTCTCACCTAAGTAATTTCTCCTACTGTGCAAACATTCGCTGTATGCACTTCCGGAAAAAGACTTGATGCTAGAATCAGATTTTTGTAAAAGGTGAGCCGAGTAGGTTGACTTAAAAGGTAAGGCCTCTTCTGTGTTAAGAGCTTCGCTAGAAAGAAAATGTGAGCATCTAAAAAGCAACTCACTCTGTGTTATGTTTTCTGGGACTGCAGTGCTTGAGTTGTTTGGGTAATGACTATCAATATAGGCTTCTTCTTCATTCTCCTGGCTGCTACCTTCACATAGTTCCTCCTCCTCTTCTTCATTATAACAGTTACTAGATTTCAATCGTTCAGATACTGACTGCAGAAGTGATAAAACAGATAAGGATTGGCTCTCTGTGGATTTTTCATTAAGATGACCTCCTGGTGATATGTCAGTGGAATGTAAGTCCTCTTGAGAACTATCATCTTCATATATAGGAGATAAAGAGAAGGGGTAAACTCTGTACCGTTTTGCTTCCACTGTCAGAAATGTTTCTGGACAGGTGTTGTCTAGCATTTTACGTGACTGGTCATTTTCTTTATAAAGATGAACAGACTCAAGCTTGCCCTTTCCCGATGCACACATTGCAAGCTGCTGATTATTATCCAAGGAATGATCAGGGGGAGATAAAGGATGCTCTGTTTCTTCTGTGGAAACACGGTAACTTTCATTGTAAAGAGCATCTTCATATAAAATTGTGAAGGAAGAATTGCCTTCCCACTCTACTGGAGGAGAAAAAGCTAAAACCTTTGGGGATTTTTCTTCATCTCTGTCATCATCAACATCCAGATAACTTTCTTTGAAAACATTAGCTATACTAAAATCTTGCCCAGCTACTGCTTCTTCCTCCTGAGCAAAATCTGACTTTGGGCTTGTCTTTGGTGACTGGCTCGCTATAGACAAGTCAGATACTATGCAAGATTTTTCAACTTTGCTGTAGCCTCCCTCACCAATTATTTCATAACAGCTTTCATGTGATTTCTCTCTTAAAAATGCAGCAGCTTTGACTTCTTTGAAAATACATTCAGGATGAACTTTCCTCATATTATCTCCAAGGGAACTTATAGGTACACATTCATCTTTGGCTTTGCCTGAGGTGCAGGTATATGTCTCAGGATCTGAGGTGCAAGATGTCACACTGACTGACACCAATGGGCAAGATAACAATTGTTCTTCTGTAATAACCACCTTTCCATTTATTGAACATGTAGAAATATTAGATTTATTATCAGCAGTCCAGTTACCAATGTTGTCACCAGCATCTGTCCTATGTGTAATGTAACTGACATCTTTAGTATTTTTGTTATTATCTACTTCCATATGACTGGGTTCTACTGCAACTATAGGGTCAGGCTGCTCATCTCCATTTGTCTGGCATGGAAAAACATTGTTTGGTATTATTTCTTGATCTGTGATATCTTTGCTTTCTTCTTTCAAAGGTGTGAAGGAGCTTGCTACCTCACCCTCACCTATTAGTCTATGAACTACATCAGAGGATACTGAACAACATTCATCTGTTAAGTCCCTGACTGTATTAAGTTCCTCTGATACTTTGGTTTTAGACCCAAGACCTGAATTCTGAGAAACAGTCTTACTCAGATTTTCCTCGTGATTACACATCAGATTTTGTTTGGCTGCATTAATAACTTCATCAACGATTTCTTTTGCTATTAGAGCTAGGTCAATTTCATCAGTAATGCCAAATGACATCCTTTTATCTGTGCCAAGTGTCTCTTCCCCTTTAACTCCAGCAAGCTTTCTGATACAACTCTCATTAACATGTTTTAAAGCTGAGTTCCTTGATGGGATTTCTTTTGATTTTGACAGCATTTTTCTAGTTTTCTGATCTTTTTGAAGGCCGGGTCCTAATAAGTTGTCCTTAATGTCATTAGTCTGGCAGACACCAGCTGTTTGCTTTGATCTTAATTCTTCGATGGCTAAATGCAGAACTGCATCAACTAGTTCATCAGCTATTTTAAACAAAACAGTTAAGTCTGGAGATCTACTTTGCACTCGCTTTTCTGTTTCAACATCTTTCAATGTTTTCTCGAAGAAGGGGCCATTTAATTCTGCAGACAAGGCAGTAACTGCTTGATTGTCCATTTCAGCAGGGTTTTTTGAAGTAGTCCCCGCAAGAGAGTGAAGGCTTAGTTGCCCTGAGGATGTTTTTTGAACCTCTTTGCTTTCCTGTGTTCTGAAAGATACTCCTAAGACTGCTTTCACAGGTTCTACAGCTGTCACATTATTGGCAACTGGCTCTAATAATGGAGACAGGTAAGCATGTTCAGAAGGTGATTCAGGGGGCAAAAAGTTTGATTCATGTTTAAGTGAAATCTGGCCTGCAACATTTTCAGACTTGATAGGAAGAAAATTAATTTTGTGCAAGAAAACAACATCTGTTGTTTCACCAACAGGAGAACAACATTTCGAGGTATCTTCAGAGC
This sequence comes from Intellagama lesueurii, assembly GCA_037013535.1. NCBI lineage: Eukaryota > Metazoa > Chordata > Lepidosauria > Squamata > Agamidae > Intellagama > Intellagama lesueurii. Next base: position 45,762,418 of record JBAJHW010000003.1, on the reverse strand, counting down.
AAGTAGCAGAGGAAGCAGTCTTTTCAATTGCAGAAATGGGAAGGTCTTCTTTTGCCAAAATTGATTTGGAGTGCACTGGACAAGATTCAGTTTTGTTGTCTCTTTCTTCAGAGCATGACCAAATCTCACATCTAGTATCACTTATTTCAGCAGGATCAGAGTGAATATTATTTTTAACGGTATTGCCAGCTTCCAGGAAGGCATTAGAAAAAGAAATTAGATTCTCAGATTCAGCAGCAGAAAGAGGACACAAGAATCCAGAGACTTTTGAATGAGATATGTTTTCAAGTGTAGAGACTCTGCTACAGTTAGACTCTGCAGAATCAACTACTGCTGGGGCTCTCAAAGACTGCTTAATGTTTTCTTGTTTATCAGCCAGAGAACCTGAAGCCTCCAACAAACTCTGTTTTTCATAATTAGGCACAATTTTAGGCACAGTGACCAAATGCATGTTATCTTCAAAGATGAAAGAATTAGCAACAAAACCTGTTAATGAAGGAGAATTAAAAATAGGTGCAGTGTTATTCTTTTCTAGATTTATATCAGGAAGAGAATCCTTGGGAAGGCATATGTCTGTAGGAGACACTGTGGTGACCTCTTCAGTTTCAAGAGCAGGAAGAATTATTTTACTTTCCAAATGATTTCTCATTTCATTGAATAGTGGAACATTTGTTTCTGCAGATTTAGCCAAGCTATTTAGAGGTGAAAGAATATGTTTGGGTGTGGTAGCAGTTCCTGTGTTGTTTTCCAGTTGAAGAGAAACTTTTAAACTGTCTGATGTTTTGACCAGAATGTCAACTTCATCTCTCTTGGCAAAATGATGGCAGCTGTCATCTTTAGCTTCAGAGCTTTGAATGACCCCATCTACTGGCACCACAGCTCTGTCAGGAGAACATGCTACCTGGGATTCCATATTGTTATATTCAACAACTAACAAACAACTGTTTGTATTGTTTATCTCTGTAGCATCAAGTGGAACCTTTGTCATCCCAACGCGACCAAACTCCATAGCAGGCACACACAAATTCCTTGCGGCAGCATCATTAATTTCAGTTTCGGAAATCATTGAAAAGTTAGAATTGTTTTGCATACCAGCATGCATCGCTAACTCAGTGCTATTTTCACTCTCTGTGCCATTCTTGCTGAGTGTGCCTCTATCTGCAACAATGTCTGTGGGTTGGGCTGGGGTATTCACATCAACTTTTAATGTGACTTCTTTGCATTCTGAATTTTGCAAAAGTACTGGAAGTTCATCTTGTAAAATGACTTGATGGTTTTGTTCCTTGTGTTCAGTTTTTACATTTTTGTGTGTATCTTCCTTTATATTTACCACCTGGTCAACTGCTTCACCCTTCAAAACTGTATTATTCAAACTACATGCTTGGCTATGTGATTTTGATTTGAATTCCTCAGTCCAACTATTAGCAGAAGATTTATCTTTCAGCAATGGTTGCTCATTATCAGTTGAGTGTACACTGGGATGAAATGAAAACTCATGTTGTGTTGTTTCTTTTCTTTCTTTGTTAGAAAAAGCACAAAAATGCATTGCTTTTTGAGAGCCAACAATGGCAGCACTGTTTGACTGGAGTTGCATTTGTATTTCTCCTAACATCTTCTCTCCCTCTCCAAGCAATCTGCTGTTCTCTGAATTCATTTTAACAGGATCTCTATTTTGGCAACTAGAATTGGCTTCCTTTGGTAGCAATACTGGCTCCAAAAAAAGGTTCCTATTACCTTCTGGGGTGTTGGAAACCAATGTATGTTTCACAGAAACTAGTTCTTCAATGCAATTTTTGATGGTTTCCATTTCTGTCAAGAAAGTACTTTTGTTTTTCAGTTCTCTGTGTTCACTACTATCCAAGATATCCTTGGAACTTCCTTCCAAGTCCATTTCTGCCAAAGATACATTTGCTTGTAAATCCTTTTTGTCATCCTCACTTTCTGGGTTTGTTTTTATTGTAGTTTCTGAGTTTGGAAAGTTTGCAGTCTGATTTTCTTTGATCCCAGTGGTAGAACTGTTAATGCTGGTTAGGTTTCCTTCTTCTTGCTCCAATTCTGCTTGCTTCTTAAGCAGCTGTTTAATCCTTGTAGACCCTCGATAAGTAGCATATGTAACTGAAGGTGCACCCAGGTCACATGTTGTTTTTCTGGAACGAAAGGGATAGCATTATTGGCACATTAGCAAACATTCCTTGGTGCACGCAGCCAAGCAGTTTTAAAGGAGGCACAAATATAAATAATTCAGTCCCCATAGTACTGCAATAATTAATGTAGTGGTTTAAAAAAAACAGATTTGAGGTACAGTTTGAGGAATATTTTTGTCTGGGTAGGACTAGGATCTGGTTAAATGCAAGACACAATCTGTCATGTTATTTTTGTCCCTACCACTGAAGATTGATGACATGTATGTAAACATGCATGCCATTTAGCACATCCTTCTATAACTTTAGCTGAATGCAGAAACTGCCTTCACTGAAAATATTGTGCAGCAGATATGAAAGGGGCTGCTTATAGTTTTGATCTATGTGATGCTCATTCAAGATGCACCTAAGTGTATAACTGTGATGAATAAAGGGCAATTTCAAAATGAAATGGAGGAAAGAGACGGCAATCTCAACGTTTTACCCTTGTTAGAAGAAGAGTTACTGAAACTGTGGAAAAGGATGACAGTTTCACAATGGAGTTGTTCAAGGACTACATTGTGTCCCTAGACTGTGGCTCACCATGCCCCAATGTAACTCATGTGCACAAGCTTTACAGATTAACCTGTAATTTCAGTGTGCAAGAAGCAATCAGAATGTCAATTCAGAACACCTAATACATCTTCAGTGACCCACAGTGAGGTGTCCAATGAATCAGCTTTATTAAGACTATGGGGAAACTACTGCTTTTCTGTTATGGATACTTTGTCCCCTGGATGGAATAATCAGAAACACCCACACCTTATCTTTACAGTTAAATGTAATTTTAATGCATGAACTGAAGCAACTTACCCTCTCACTCTGAAGGCAAAATGTATTTTAGAAGTCTAAAACTATTCTAGACATAGAAACCTAAAGTAAATATGATACATTCTCTCTGCACATATAATTAAAAACCCTAGTGCAGCTAATGGGAGTTACAGAGATACAGCTGGGACAGATTATCTGTATATTATTCAGGTGCCAATCTTAGTCTCTGGAGAAAAAGAAAGCAAATCATATATTCCAACAGCTCCATCTGTCTACCCACTCTACTGCCTACACATTAAGAATTCTACGGTCAACATTTTGCCACTGCTGTGAAGGTCACAGCAGTGCTCAAGGCTAACAGTAGAGGGAGAGTAACAACCATTAAATGAAAGGTTTTAAAAACAAGGTATCAAACTACTGACTTATATTTTCCAGAGATTTTTGAAATAATAATTCAGTTTACAACTAATAATTTAAGTATTAAGGTACATGAAACATTGTGACCAGACATCATTTATTTCATTCTAGTATCTAGTTTTGTAACATATGAAATTAAGGTGTTTCTCTTTACAGTACTGTACATCAACAGCCCTCAATCCACTGAATTTTAAGTAATGGGAAGTTCTGGAAAATACATTTTGACCAACTGCATTAAAATAAAACTAAGCCTATGAAAAGTCAAACATTACTATATTGGTTTAATTCTGAGCACTTTTTGCTATGAAGTAGTAAACATGGGAACTTCGTATTCATCTCCCAAGAGACATATACGAAGTCTGCCAGTACAGATGTCGTGACAGTTCTTCCCTGCCCCCCGGAACCAGCCCAGTCCACTTACCAGGCTCTTCAGTGCACGCACACCTGGCAGCGGCGACATCACACCAACTGCAGAGTTATTCCTGCAGGCGCTGCCCTGCCTCTTCCCACAGCTGGCCATTCAAGCGAGGAGGTGGGAAGACAAGTCTCCCCGCTAAGCTACTGAGTGGTCAGCTGAGGGGACAGGTGGGGAAGCACCAGCAGAACTACATCTGTGAGTGGTGTGATGTTGTTGCCGCCAGTGCGCATGCGCGCAGAGGAGCCCAGTAAGTGGACCAGGCTGGTTCTGGGAGGCAGGGAAGGACTACCAGGACACCTCTGCTGGCGGGCTTCGTATTTGTCTCCCCCAGGAGATGAATATGAAGCTCCCATGTCTAAGTACAAGTAAGCACCCATGCTCATTTAAACATGGAACAAAAGGTCTTCCCTTTCTTCATGCTAAGATTAAACCTTAATTTTACATTATTTAGATCTGGCTTAATCAACATGTCCATGAATCAATCAGGAAGAGAGGGCTCTAGGGAAAAAGGGAAGAAGCTGTGTGAAGGGAACTATAAGGGACCAGAAGAGCTAGATCCATATGAAGTAAGAGTAATCTCACTACGTATTTTACATTCTTGGAATTGGTCATTAATGCTAAGGAAAGTGGAGGGAAGATAGACATGGGTATATAGATGGGAAAGTGTGTGCATGCCTAAATATTTAGGTCCTCATGCTTTATGTACAAAACATGAATTCATTTTATACTGTCAAAAAGCCTTCCAATTCCATAATCTTCAACCCTACACTTGAATATATTATCCACTTTAATAAAAAGATTCTAGAATATCAGGAAAGTAATTATCCAAATTTAAATTCAAATTAATTAATTGTATTTTATTAGCTGGGTATTTTGCAGCCATGGTAATTGAGAAGCAAGGGCTAATATAACACAAGTGGGAAGACATCAGGCACAATTATGCAGAACATGAAGAGAATTCTATCCACATTTCCTTCAGAGCACAGTATAAGAATCACTGTTAAATATTTTCGTATCTACCCACTGTTAGCTAATCTTACAAAAATTACAAATAGGTGTGGTGAAGAGGGCAATAATAGATTCTCTAAGTTACTCAGTTTGCTGAATATATACTGGTCAAATACAATGTCAGTGACTATATTTGGAAAGTATACGAACGCTCTTAAGTCTGATAAAGAGACAATAAGACACCATACCTGCAAATAAATACAATAAAGTTGCATAATTCTTGGGCGTTCAGAAGCAAATTGGGACAGGTGCTCAAAACTAGGTTTCCTGCTCATTTATAACCTGGTTGCAGGTCACTGGACCTAATAAAGATATGCTCATTTTCAAACCCATTAGTGCTACTAACATTTTAATTCTTTCTGGGAGGCAAAGCCCATGGTCCAGGAGATATGCACACAGTGAACCACGTATACATTTCTACATAAGAATCACAAAAGCTGTGACGCTCAAGAGACACAATGATGCTTGGGTGCAATTTTTATAGTTCTTCAAAGTCTTACAAGGATCTCTTCTTCTGGCAATAGTTCGGGGAGAGAAGGAGCCACATGGCAGCTGGTCTCTCACCTACAGTCATGGCCAAAAATATTGGCACCCTTGCAATTCTGTCAGAAAATGCAACCCTTCTCTCAGAAAATTGTTGCAGTTGCAAATGTTTTGGTACTCACATGTTCATTTATTTGGTTTGCGTTGGAACAACACAAAAAAACAGAAGAAAAGTCAAATCTGATACAATCCCACACAGAAACCAAAAAATGCACTGCCCAAAATTATTGGCACCCTTAACTTAATATTTGGTAGCACCCCCTTTGGAAAAAATAACTGAAATCAATCAGTTCCTGTAACCATGAATGAGTTTCTTACACCTCTCTACTGGATTTTGGACCACTCTTCTTTTGCAAACTGCTCCAGGGCCTTCAGATTTGAAGGATGCCTTCTCCCAACTGCTGTTTTGAGATCTCTCCACAGGTGTTCTATGGCAGGGGTCTCCAACCCCTGGTCTGTGTCCCGGTGCCGGTCCGTGGGCTTCCTGGAACTGGGCCGCGGAGACAGATCTCTGCCCCCCCGCACGGTGGGCGTGTCGCGCTCGCGGGTGGGCATGTCGCACTCGTGGAGGGGCGTGTCGTGCTCGCGGGTGGGCGTGTCGCAATTGTGACACACCCTCTGCGAGCGCGACATGCCCTTCTGCGAGCGCGACACCCCCCCACGCAGAGCCCGCACCCCCCAACCGGTCCACGGTCCCAAAAAGGTTGGGGATCGCTGTTCTATGGGATTCAGATCTGGACTCATTGCTAGCCATTTCAGAACTCTCCAGCGCTTTGTTTGTAACCATTTCTGAGTGCTTTTTGAAGTGCGTTTTGGGTCATTGTCCTGCTGGAAGACCCATGACCTCTGGTGGAGATGCAGCTTTCTGACACTGGTCACTACGTTGCACCCCAAAATTCTTGGGTAATCATCAGATTTCATGATACCGTTTACACAGTCAAGGCATCCAGTGCCAGACGCAGCACTCATTTCTTTGAATGCCTCATTTCTTTTTCTGTAAACAGTGCCAAGATGTCCTTGACAAAAAAGCTCTAATTTTGTCTCATCTGTCCACAGTACGTTCTCCCAGAAGGATTGTGGTTTTGTCACATAAGTTTTGGAATACTCCAGTGTTGCTTTTTTATGCCTTTGTGTCAGCAGTGGTGTCCTCCTGGGTCTCCTACACTAGCATCCCTTTTCATTCAGATGGCGACGGATAGTGTGAGCTGACACTGTTGTACCCTTTGTCTGCAGATCAGCTTGAATTTGTTTGGAAGTTAATCTGGGTTCTGTAATCCACCATTTGAACAACCTGTCGTTGTAATTTTTCAGTAATTTTGCTCTTCCGTCCACGTCCAGGGAGGTTAGCTACAGTGCCATGGGCTGTAAACCTCTTGATGATATTGCACACAGTGGACACAGGAACATTAAGATCTCTGGAGATGGACTTGTAGCCTTGAGATTGTCGATGTTTTTCCACAATTTTTTCTCTCAAATCCACAGACAACTCTTTACACTTCATTCTTTTCTCCATGCTCAGTGTCACACACAACACAAAGGCTGAGTCAACCTTTTCAACTGCAGAAATGGGAAGGTCCTATTCCTATTAAATATCTTGCCAGATATACTAGACTCTGAAAAATCATATTTAACTATTCATATTATAACAGCAGCAAGAATAGTTTTTGCAAAACACTGGAAGGAACCTAGAACACCACAAATAGATGAAGTGATAGATAAAATCCTTGAAACCGCAGAAATGGACATACTATCAGATTGGCTAAATGCAAAAAAGAAAAAAGACCATCGGAAAATTTGGTCACAATTATATACATGGTTACAAGGTAGATAGAATAGTGGACTGATACATAGTTATCTGTATGGCTGCAGATGAGACAGAATAAATGATGGATAAAGACTATCAGCTACATAATCAATAATTAGAATAACAATATATTTGTCTGAATTTGATTTTTCCCTCTCGCTTACTGTTTATATTTCTTTCTGATATGTGGAACTATTACTAGAAGAGAATGTATAGAATTACTATGAAAAATATTGATTTCTAATGTATCCGTTCAAATCCACCCCCTCTGAGGGTACCCCTATCCCAGCTGCCCCTTACCTTACCCTACCTTTATAAGGAAAAGAAAAAAGAAAAATTAAAAAGAAAGAAAAAAGCAATTCTTTCTTACAATTTAGACAGGGTGCCAATAATTTTGGCCAGTGCATTTTTGGGTTTCTGTGCGGGGTTGTATCAGATTTGACTTTTCTTCTCTGTTTTTTTTGTGTTGTTCCAATGCAAACCAAAGAAATGAACATGTGAGTACCAAAACATTTGCAACTGCAACAATTTTCCAAGAGAAGGGTTGCATTTTCTGACAGAATTGCAAGGGTGCCAATATTTTTGGCCATGACTGTATGCTAACTGAAAGGGCTCCACTATCCCATCTCTTTCACACTGCTGCAAAGTAACAGCTGAAAGAGAGATAAATCACACCAAGTTTCCTTTTTAGCAAGTGATCACTGAAATGAACAACACAATACAAATGAGATAAGAAACTGCATTTTGGTTGATGTTCCAAAAAGCTGGCATTTTGAGAACTTGGAATGCTTGTTAAAGTAGTATGATTATGGGATTTCTAAACATGTTTGCCAAAACCAAACGTGAAATGCATAACTACCAATTCCACTTTCATTATCGCACAAGTATGTTCAAGCTACTTTACAGTTTCCATTTCGGATTATCACCATTATATTCTGAGAGTTTCAGATAGAACTGTATGCTTGGAGAACCAGAAGTGAGGCCAACATATATTTCCTGAAATTTTATATGTACAAGAAGCTTGTACAAGCCAATCACATTTTATGTTCTCTTACTTCTTGTAAAATTTAAAGAGGAACATGTATCTTCAGCAGTGATGCACAACAGGTACATGCTACATTGCAAGGGTTAACATAGACAGATATCGCAATTCAACTTCACAGATAATGTGTCTCACAAAAACAACAGTCTTTATTAAGTTCTTGGGAATTGCATGAACTGAGGCTTCGCTCTATATATCTAATAAAGTGGCTTGCATTCAAAGGAAGCTTTCACCAAATAAAATGTGTCCGTCATCACAATGCCACAACACTTTTGGCTGTTCTTGTTGCAACACTTGAAACAGTAAGGTGTATAAAAGTCACTCCTATCTTCTGATCATTGAAACATATAACAAGGCTGCTAGATGGAGGTATTTTAAAACACACATGTTGTTTTACCACTGTTAAAATATTCAGATCTGCCACACTAAAAAACAAAGAATTGTCTTGTACAAATTTGATAAAATACATCTAATCTTTGAGCATTCTGAAAATCAAATAGCACTCAATTTTGCCTGATGGTAACCTACCATATTTATTCACTTTGTAAATATTATACCATGTTTTCTCCAACAGACTATGTATGCCATCCAGCTTTTCAAGTGATAAGCTGCTGTACTTATCATTCCTAACTAAAAAGTGTCATACATCTGTCAGGGACAACTGTTTCTGTGAATCAGCCAGCTGGATTTGCTTGAAGGGTATTGTGGCCTCTATCCTTTGTTTCCTGCAAACACGCTGCAGGCTGAACACATGAATTCCACCTTTCTTGGCTCAAGGCCTGGAAAATTATGTCTTTGCCAAAAGCAAGTTATCCTAGGGAGTGCAAAATTAACCTCAGTCTTCACAGGTCACACAGTAGTTTGATTTCCTAGCTCTGCTGAAAAATATTGTTACAAGGTATTTGTTAAAGAGACGTGCCATTAAAAAAAGTTTTATATGATTACTTTTTTTATGGGTTGCTTTTGCTATGGGACTTTTTCCTGAGGACACAATTCAAATTGAGCTTTGCAATTTAACAATCACTTTAACTATATACAGAATGGCAGGAAATTAAGAAAGGATAGCAGCAACAAATACATGAAACCTATAAACAATGATACATTTATACTTGTCTTCTCCAAGCTCTGGATCATAGCTTTTCAACACATTTTTCACAATGACCTTTTTCAAGTACAGAAATAGAGTTGCATTAGGGGTCTCTAGAGAACTGAAGAGCAGGATATAACTTTAATTTTTTTTAAAAATAAGGTGGAATTATTAAATGCAAAAGCACTGCATTTGAGGAGTCCTCCACCTATCACATAAACCTAAACCTTTCATGCCTGCATAAAAAGGAATGGCAGGGATATATAAAGTTTGTTGGATCTGTGAAGAATCTGCCAAAATAGGGAATGAAGAAACAAAAACTAACTAAAAATACAGTGCTATACAATTTAACACCATCATCTCCATGCCTGCCTCTCCTCTTGACATTCTCTCTTATAAAACAAAATGTGAGCCAAGCTCCACTAAAGCTGCTTACTAGGAGGTCCAGCTCATACTTTGCTGGAAAGCTGTAGTCACTGTGCCACATCATGCGAAATCAGGGGATCAGCCACAGCTCAGTGATACAGCAAGGGCATACTCTGCCTATAGAAAAACCATGACTCAGATGCTGGAATCTCTAGGTTAGGCCAGGAGGGACTCTGCCTGACTCTTGGCAAGCCATAGCCAGTTTGTATAGAGAGTTAATGGACTGCGTCTCTAAAAGGAAGCTTCTTAAAACTCAAATGTTTCAAGACTGGCCACCTACAGAAGAAGTTTGGCTCTACTGGCTTTGTACCTTTTTGGTGTTGTACACTAAAAGGAGCATAGGCACATAAACTGTTGTTTCTCCCCCATTACTGCCTCTTTTGTTTCTCACACTGGAACATTTGAAATGTTTTCATCTTTTTCCTTCACTTGTCTCTACTGTTTGCTAGAATGCAGTGAAATGATTTAACTACAGAACACTTCCTTGTATCACCATACTGAAAGGAGTTCTATGTGAACTTTCAGAGAATAAGTGAAAACAAACATGGGCTATACAGTCATCAGCTTGGCAGGAAATACAGTCATAAATCCCACACTAATGTGGCATGCAAGGTTGCCAAACTAGTTTTCGAACTTGGCAGTTATCCATAATCAGTGCTTATGTGCCACAAAATTTATTGAAACAGTCACATCTGTAGTTCTTTAATGTTTGAACTATATTCCAAGCTATATAGGGTGTGGTAGGACAGAAATATAACAATTTTCAAGAGATGGATAAAGTGGAAAAAACAGGATATATTTCAGAGGAAACAGCTAATGCTTTTCAGACAATGTCTGTTTATAGGAGCAAAGTGATTTATTTAAAGTAGGTGATTAGAGACTTCATAATACAGAACTCGTGATTTCTGTACTTACAAATGTTAAGTCCCAGTGGGGGGAGGAAGAGAAAAAATGGAAAAGTATGAATCTTCCCCATTTTTTTTCCATAGACAATTTAAAAAAATTTCCAGTAGAATAAGTAGAAATTGGGGGTGGAGGGAAAAAACCAATAATTAAGTATTTTCCCTTTTGGAAGTGAAATTGTTTTTAAGAAAAAGTTTTACTCTCTCAAAATGCTAGGGACTGCATCGTCTATCTCTACATAAAGCAGGAGAATTTAAAACAATTCATGTACATATTTCATAAATGTGGCAACCAGTACAATTATATATGTTAACTAAATTATGAATGAAGCATTTTATGTTGTTAAAGCAATAAAGTAAGTCTAGGTTTGATATGAAAATTAGTATTGATGATATTTCAATTTTCCCAAAATTTCCATTTCTCCTCAGAACAAACAAATGTGCCCCCACCAGCTTCAAAAGTCTGTATTTCTATGTGTACCACACTCTATCTACCATGACAATATATTACTTGTTAATTTACCAGCAAAGCAAAACTGAGAGCTAATACATTACTTCCTTCTCTCTCCCCAACCAAACATGACCTTGTAGGATTTTTTTCAAATCCTGCCCTGGTATATTTGAGTGTGCCTATCCAGGACTGGGTCGAATTTGTTGCTTCTGATTAATTTCAAAAACAATTTAAAAATAAAGGTATAATGGATGCTACTGACAAGTAAAGCCTACATATCTGTTATTTTTATATCATTTAAAGGATTTTCTAAAAAATGAAAATTTATTTCAATCTTCAAGATGTATTTATATTTAATAGTAACAGTGAAGTACTACAATACTAAAGATTATTACTTATGAGTAGGGGGAGGATTTCTATGACAGTTCACATTTTCTTTGCAACCTACATTTGAACCCATAAGCAAGTTCAAACATGTTTATGAGTAATCTGGCTTTTCTCACCAGATTACTCATAAACATGTTCAAATCTACCCATAAGCTCAAACATAGGTTGCAGAAAAAATATGACATGTCATAGAGACCCTCTCCACCCCACTTATGAGGTTCCCCCCCCCGTTATTCTGTGTTATACTGTTACTGCTATCTAATACTTAAAATAAGAACCTGTATTAAAAACAGTACTACATAAATTCATAGCCTACAGTAGAAATCTAATTTCTGATAAATATGTTTATGATTAAACAGTGAATCCAACTGAATTCCATAGATTCTGCTACCCTGTAAAAATGTAAAGAAACATAGTACCCTGGATGGCTTTCCTTAGAGCTTTTTAATACACAACTAATATACTACTATAGGGTCAGAGTTACTATAGTATTCCCATATTGAGGCAACATGTATCTTCCAGGAACTGTCTGTCCAAGGACTTCTTAACAGATGTAGCACCGAACACCCCCACCCCCATGTCAGATCTTGTTAGCACAGATAAAAACATATTTTATATAGCTCCTTTGGAACTTACTTAGATGCTTCAGCAAATTGCTTCTGTGGTTTCTGTAAATGCCATGAGCCAGAATTGGTTGTTTCAACAGCCTTAATGTCTTCATTTTTGCTTGATGCTCCCAGTTCATTTTCAGTAGTTGAAATGACAAATATTTCTGATTTGAGATGTTCGGTAGGTCCACTTTTCTGATGGCTTGATACATCTGAAATGTCTTTTTCAGTTTTGTTTTGTACATCTCCAACTGTGGCTCGCTCACTTTCTTTGTATGAGGATTTTGAAGAAATACCAAATAAACTCCCAAGATACTGGAAAAATCCTTCTTTGATCTGTCTGTTATTGCTGGACGTTTTGCCTTCATGAGCCAAACTGGGAAGGCTTTTGGCTTTCTTTAATTCTTCCTGAGTGCTGGACCTGCTCAGCTCTTCTGTAGAGAGGTTCTTATTGTCAGAGATTGAAAACTATGAAGAAAAGAACAAGAGGATTTTATTAATGAATGATGAGAATGGAACTAAATTTCATTTTCATGCAAAAGATTAATTTTATTTTACTTACTGCCTACATTATCTTGCCTGTCTTACAAGCTTGCAGCACCAGTCAACAGTTTTCCCCTTTCATATCTTCCCAACCACCTTATGAGGTAGCCTGAGGTAAGAGACTGCAATTGGTCGAAGATCAGAGAGTGATCCATGGCTGATAGCAAATTTAACCTGGGTCTCTCCAGTCTATGTCCATTATATGTTTAAACACAGTGCCCAATGGATGACAGTGTCATTCAAGAATAATTAATATTATCATGTTTCATAATGGTGCCAAATAAATATCTAGCATCATAGAGAAATAGATACAGATGGAACATATTTGACATATAACCCTAAAAGTATTTCACCTGCCATTAAATTGTATCAATCAGCACAACCACCACATCTTATAGTAACAAATAACCTGTTATACAAAGATACATAAACTGGCAGGCAGAATAGCAGGTTAGACCTATGTTGTGCCTCATCACACAGGATGCCACTGTGGTAACAATGACACATGCTTCTGTATGCTATTTCAGCTATGCATATTAACATGACAATTGCTCCTTGCTTTGATTGACTGTTGACTGTAAGATTTTGCTTTTAAAAAATGCACCAACACAGTTGCAGATCCTTTTAACCCTGCTTACTCCTGTGTTTGTAATATACTTGATACAGTTAATTTGTATTTTGGTTTATGTATTTTATGTTTATGTTATAGTTAAAAATAATTTTTTTAAAAAAAAATATATACTTGATTCAATTCCAGTTATTCACATTATTTTTTTATAAATCTGAACTGGGTCCATTTGTCTGATGACATCTGATGATTCACATATTCAATATGATACCTGAAAACCGATGCAAGTTTGAATGCTGATCCAACAGAAGCTGTGACAATATACAATTATTCTATGTCAATAATGTGTTTTTAAAAACTGTAACATTTAATTGTTACATTGAATTAATTGAAAGGTCAAGCAATTATGTATGTAATATTCCCAGTGATCTCAAAATATGTAATTATGGGCAAAATCCAGTTGGGGCAGTTATGCCAGAGTAAACCAGATCTGGGGGTGAGAAATAATTAATTTAAGTTAATTTAAAAATTCCTCCCACACCCCCGTTTCAGCTTCTGAGGCACCCTAGGGCTGACTTTGGGGGGTTTTGTGATGGAGGGGCAGGTGGGGATCTTTTAATATTAAAAAAACGCCACCAAATCGATCCTGGTCCCAGTGTTAATTTCGTACTATTAAAATCTCTCCCCTCCCCTGAGGCTTCCAAAGGCTTCTGTGGGGCAAAAGGGATTCTTGCCCACTATATGCCATACCCTTAGACATACAGAAAACTTTGAGCTAAACTGGGCGCTTTGCTCATGTTTAATTTCCTGGCCAGTCTGGTCAATATCCAGCTGTGTCATTCTGCAAATGTAAAATAATGTTACACTCCAAGACATCAGGTTTCAGGCTATGATTAAGGGGGAATCCAACACCATTTTCAGCTGCACTACTTGTGCAAGTGATGTGCCAAGGAATCATAAAAACAAGTCATCACCACTTGCACAACTGAAAAAAAATTCCTTGATTTTGCTAGTACATAGTTCACATCTGCTAATGCTATAGCTCAGTGGTTTAGGTATCTGGCTGCGTAGCCAGGAGTACAGCCAGCCTGTGTGGCAGTTCCTTGGGCAAGCTGCGCAGTTCCTTCCCTCAGAAGAAGGGAATAGTAAACCACTTCTCAGTATTCTCTACCTGGACACACCTGAAAAAGGGTTGCTATAAGTCAGATTTGATGGCGTATGATTACTAATTAATGTTATATTGGATTTAGGCCTTAGTTTTGATGGCCTCTATTTTCAAATGACAGATTTCTATTTGTTTGCTTTTCTATTTTTGTCTACTTACTAATACATATATATACATGTGTTCTTCTTCACATCCTCCAGATACTAAACACTTTGTAACTAAAGTGAAAAATAGTATTTCCTAGCTCCTTAAAGTCAACAAATAAAAATCAGACCTTTAACAGCTCTGGAAGAGGGTTGCTTTCTTTTCTCTGACCCACCACATGTGCAGATTCGTGTTCATTAAAGCTGAAAAAGAGAGAAATAGCTACTCTGAAAGTCTGAACTGATTTGGAATATTCTGACAAAATACATAGGAATTAGGTCTTTTCATTTTCGTTTTTTCTGTTTTGATCATCATGTCATTTCTTTTACCTGAACAGCTTCCTCGTTTTAGGGAAAGCATTTCTTTCGTCTGCAGAGCACTTCTCCAAACCCAGTACTCTAGAAAAAAACATTCTTGATCTACCAGTGTTTTTTCTTCTTCAGCTCAGCACCTTCTTCAGTTACTGATTCTTCACTAAAATATCCCCAGAGTTCACCAGTTTCCTCTCTCTAATCTCATCTTTCTGCTTTTCAACATGGCACCTTCCCATACAAATAAATTTATCTACAGATCTTATTTCTGCATTTATATGACTTTTTAGCATCTACATACCTAGAAGTAGCTGTAGCTGGTCATGGCTTCTCAGGCTTACAAATGAGAAAGTCACATATATAATCACACTACAATTGAAATGAAGATTTCAAGTATGTCTAATGATAAAATGCAGGAAACCGAACACTTCTGCAAATATTGGAAGCAAATAATTTTAGGATGGATAAAACTGTGGCAAAAAACTGAATCTAAATATATTTTTCTGACACATTGTAATTACAGCTTAAACCCAATTGCTCTTCCTAACAATAGCAGCAATGTGGATTTGATTTAAATCAAATCAATTAAAATCATAATTTAAATCAAGATTTAATTTTTTTTAAAAAACAGATTTTTGACAATTTAAATAAATAATAATAATCATGATTTAAATTGATTTGATTTTTTTTTAAATTGTTGGTTTTTATCCACCCTGAAGAGCAGACACACTGAACCAATTGCTGAATAGCAAGTTGATATTTCTATAGTGAATTCCCCCAAACTATGGGCAGAATCATGGTGAGGAAGCACAGAGCACAATACCCTCTGTGTGTATTGCTCCACATGTACTTCAACCTACAGCTGTGTGGGCCAGAGATCACCTAGTTAAGTGCAACAGAGCCTCTGCATGCACAAGGGAATAGCAGATGCTTACCAAAACCCCCAAAAACAAAACATGCATATAAAGGACCACTGCACATACTGTAAAAATACACTAAAAGTAATAAACAGCCAAGAAACAATTTATACCCTAATTTGCTTAAGTAAATCAAGCCTTATACCATCATTAAAGACCTAATATATCACTCTGTATCACAATAGGACAAAAATCATTTTTGTATTGGGCCTTACTTCTGAGTGACTCTGTCCACGACTGTCGCTTTCGAGACACTTCAAAGACTTGTGAATGTGCACCCCATGTAACTTAACTGAAGATAACTTTTTTTTTTGCTATTTTAAAAGATAAACCTAAAAGACATGACAGCCCAGTATAGTGTGAAATTCTTGAAATAATTTATCAGGAATAAGAATATATACATTAGACAGATGCAAAAAGATTTATATAAAGGATAGGAGACAGTTATCAGCCTTGACAGATTAGTAGCAATCAACATATTTATTGCACAAGAATTTCTACATTTTGATTTATGCTGTAACTCATATTTAACACTTACGCTAACATAGTTCCTGTTTTCACAAATAAGATTTGCCATACAACACTTTTGAGAACTGAGCTATTGTATAACTTACACTACCTGAAATCAAAAGCTATCACCTGCACTTACACAAACTGTGACTTAATTGCAAAGACCTCTAAGATGAGTTCTGGTCACTGTTTTTACAAGTTCCGGAGTATGTTATTAGTTGATTTAGTGTGTGAAAACATTGTTTTAAATCCAAGATAACTCTCTGTAGAACAAAACAAGATGAAAAGAAAAAGAAACAGCTATCAGATTGTTTATTTCCAAACAATCTTCTTTCTGGTTAATTGCAGAAACCTTCCAGAAAAGAAAACAGTAAGCATACCAACTGCATGTCCAAAATTATACTTGAAACTGGAGAATAAAACATTACTATAAAAGGGGGTAAAATCCTATTGCTTCTATCTTAGAATGTTTGCATAACATGAGCAAAATAACAGAATATGGGGATGTGCTATTGTAGTGTGTTTCCATCTCACATACTTCAAAAACTCTTCTAGGATTTCCAAAGGTGAGAAATGACGAGACAGCAAAACAGCTCTTTACTCAGGATTTTACATCTGAGATTGACTAGGGTGAGTAGGTAGGACAGAAATAATTATTTTTTTATTTGCAATAGTACTGTTAGAGTCAAAGATCTCTGGTCTTCCAAAGTGGGGACTGCAGTTCCACCACTAGGTACACTGGAGGGGGGGGGTGTCCCTCAAAGTACTATACTTCTGAGAAAATGAAATGAGGCAGCACACCAAAATTCTTTGGAGATACAGGCATAACTGACTCACCATAACTATGCTTAGACAAGCTTTCTTTCGGAAAAGGAGCATACAGCACACAGAGAGGAGAAGGCCATCTATAGAGAAAACCAGCTAGTGGGAATGTTTAACCTTTACCTCTTCTTCTGAATTTCTTGTGCTTGTAAATGATATCTATTTTGTCCATTTGTTTTCCAATAGCTGGCAAATGGTTCCAACAATATTTATTTATTTATTTATTGGATTTATATCCCACACCATCTGGCAACCAGGCCACTCTGATGATCTGACTGGAACCTTTCCTTTACTATTTTTTCCCCCTCTACCATTTCTTCCTTCAGCTATTCTCTCCCCTCCTTTTTTTCCAGCTAGTTCCAAGACTGGAAATGAGCACAGGTTGAGGAGCTCAGACATGGACATAGGCATGGACATAGGCGGCGGGCTGTGAGGGAGAACTGCCCACGTAGGAGAAATGTTCAGTCCCAACTATTTGTTTTTCCTAGCAATTGTCCGACCATATTTTTTTCTCCATTAACCATGTACACAGATAACAGAAGAGAAATATAAAAATATTTAGTACAATACCTTTCATGAAGTTGGCATAAACAAATTAGTAAGAGATGTTCTGAAAAGGTTTTGCTCTCATACAAGTAAAACAATGTAGCTTTTACAAGTCTCAGTTTCTTAATTTAACAGCTTAAATTAAGAGAAAATGAAATCAAACTAAAATGTATACAGACTATTACTACAAACTCAATGGCAACCTGCTAAAATGACTCAGTTCAATCACAGAACCTGAAAACTTTTTCAAGCTTTCTTTGTAAAAAATTCGCATAAATGCACAATTAAATCTTCAAAGACTATCCAAGCATCTGATCACAAACACTTCCCTATCTTTGTTCTTTTAACAATGTCTTGGATGTATAAAGAAAAAGCCCATCCCTTCTCTTCCTCTATTGAGTTACTCCACCCCAATTATGTACACAAACTTTTATTTGCAGTGTTAGGCATCAGTGTTTGGAACTCAGAAGGAAACAGAGCACTGGCAGAAGAATTGAAATGTGTATTGGTTTCTGGTAATACAACTGGGTGAATGGAGAAGGAGTAAAGTGGGAAGATATGAGTTTTATGGTCAAGACTTCATCATTTTCAAGACTGGTTAGGACACTGACTGTCCAAGACTGATTCTGGAATGTGATATATATATATTTAGCTATTCTAGGAACAGCCCAGAATGTGTCAGTTAAGTTAAATAGCTGGCTGGATAGTTAGTTAGAGTATGTGGCTAAGCAGCCTGGGACTGGATGTTTGATTCCCAAATATGTATTTCAGGAGAAGAGCCAGTCTATGGAGCCTTGGGCAAAATACACAGTTCCAAAGTGTCCCCAGAAGAAGAGAATGATAAACCATTTCTGAGTACCTTATACCTAGGAAACCCTGGCAACGACCACTGTAAATCAGAGGTGCCTTGGTGGCACATAATTATTAATTATCAAATTAAATGACATGGCTATGGCAACAGCAAAGAAAGAGGGATACTAGTGACGGGGAAAAGATTCAAATTACAGAAATTAGTGCAGAATGACAGATGATGACCAAAGCATGAATGGCATCACAGATCATTCCTCTAGGAGGATACTATGAAAATTGCTTCCAATTCAGCAAACAATATACACATTCAGTGGAAAACTACTTCCTGTAGCATTCTGAGGTTGTCTCATTTTAGGCACATTTCAAAAGTACAAATAATCCAAAAGGCAGCTCTAAGATATTTAAAAGATAAAGATTAATACTGATAAAATACAGTCTAAGCAACTAGACACTTAAGTACTGAGCTGTTGAAATGTCAGCACTGTTGTTTTATTTGCCTGTTCATTACTAAACCCTTTGATATTGAAAATGCAATTAGGGGAAGTGATTTTCAGATGACTGGAAGGCTATCTAGATTCCTGACATGGTTCAATGACTCTCCAGAACAGAATGGAAAGTGGTCCAGAGGTGTCAGGGCTTCAGGAGATGAGGTGAACTTTTAAAAAATCACCTTTACCCATTCCATTCTACACAGGACCAAAGGCCATTACATTCACTCCTGCTAACTATGCTTCTAAAACATTTATTAGGTTGTTTACTATTATTACCATACAAATATATTTTATGACTGTGTTTTATCCATTTATGTTTCACCTTTTCAATGTTTTTTTCTCAGACATTACATCATTCCTCATTTTTTATTTTTTCTGTGCATGACCAAATCACTATGTAAAGTATTCTGGGAAACTTGAGTCTCCAAAAAATAACAACAAACAAACCCTGCATTGAATGACCAACAGAAGTGAGGTTTGTTGCTGAAGTTATCCTGTGTGAATTCCTGGAAAATAATAATAAATCATCTTAGAACTGCAGAGCTGGAAGGGACCCTATGGATCATCAAGTTCAGCCCCTTGTCAAGGAGGCACATTGGGGAATCGAACTCCCAACCTCTGGCTCTGTAACCAGATACCTAAACCACTGAGCTATCCAGCAGCTGAAAAATCAGCTGGAAGAGAGCAATATATTTTTATTAGAGCATAACTATTACTATATTAACCCTCTAGTACTATAAATACTAATTGTACAATGTGTTTTTCCAATGCATTCATAAAGGATACCTAGCATACTGCAGTGGAACAAAGAAACCGTTTGGAATGATTGCCATGTAATTAATGTATAATTCTTTTAAAATGTGAAAAAAAGATGTGTGCATAATCTCTCTCATGAATATATAATCTCTCTAATGAATATATATCAGAGCAGTAAGAGAGTGGAACCAATTACCTCAAGAGGTGGTGAGTGCTCCAACACTGGAGGCATTCGAGAGAAACTTAGACAGCCACCTGGCAGATATCCTTTGATTTGTATTCCTACATCAAGCCGGGAGTTGGACATGATGGCCTTATAGGCCCCTTCCAACTTCACTATTCTATGATTCCACCCAAACAAACAAAATCTTGCAATCATGAAGAGGGGTCTCATTTGTTCACCAGCTAAAAATGTTGGCCATTTCTGCTTTAGAGCACCAACTAAACAAAAAATAATAAATACTACATTTTCCTTGATCTATCTGTACTGCTTGTTTTACATTTTTAATATGCCTGGGCAGAAGAGCTAAATGGAACAGCTTCATAAATTTCACTTGTCCAAAATACTAGGTAAATCTTTACAAATCAATCTTGCTTGTAATATAAACAATCCCGATTATGTTAAAATACATGTTTGATTAACATTTAACCTTTGCTAGGCATACTGAAAGGGAGGGAAAACTCACGAGTACTACACCTACTCACATCGTCAGAACCTTCTTACACATATTCAAACTGCTCAAAAACCTTTTTCCAGATTTTAGTTCCAACACTGAAAATCAGTACCATTGACCCACATGATTCAAAGCTAACATTTTAATCTGTAGTACATACAAACAGCAAAAATGTTCTATTTTATGGGTCAATATTGAGCACCAGGCTTAAGGCAGATTACAGATTTTTCTTTTGGCATCTGTCAAACTCAGCAACTAATATTAATACAAACAATGCATTAAACAAATAGGTCAGATGAAATTTTCAACATGCTTTTCAAATTAAAAGGAATGCTGCTGCCATATTCATGTGGCACTCTGTAATAACACATTGGAAGCCTTCAGCTTTGATAAGATGTTAATAATACCCCTACAAAGAAAGTAATAATATAAATGCATAGGTATTTGGAAACAAAATACTGATCTTAATATCTAGCAAATGCTGACCCATAACTCCAGTACATTAAACAAGATTATGTAAAGGTTTCAAAAGTCTGATATTTATGTTTTTAAAAAGATAAAGTGAAATTTACATACAGTAGCAGGTATTTTAAATATTAAGAATTAATTTCATTTCTGCTATCAAATAATGGTACAAGAGAATTCTAGAGAATTTTTGTAAGTTGAAGGAAATTTCATGCTGTAAGGAACTATCACTTGTTGTTTTCAATGGCCACAAGAATTTCTACAGTTTGTACTTTGTCCTGTACAAAACTCAGTTCCTTCTTTTCAAGGGATTAGTTGCAACACTGAATTTATTTACAGCATGTATCTGTTTTCATTCCTGAAAAGTTCAGGCTAACTTACAGAATGTGATCTTTTGCAACTTTGATGCATCTGTACAGATGGCCAGGGAGAAAGAGAGACAAATCCTTGTCTTCTTAACTTAGAAATCCCTCTACTATTCTTCAAAATAGACAGGGGCCACATTAGTTACCCACTTTCTCCCCAACATCTAGCCTCTAAAATGTCCAATAGTTTGGGATGTGTAATAAAGTCATCTAGCACACTGGTTCCCATACGTGTTTGGTATCACACACTCCACTCTTGTTACTGAAATACCCTCATGTCAACCCCCCCAAATTTTAAATAAGAGGTTGAATTTAAAAGAAGCAGGAGGCAGTGGCTGTCAGGAGGCAAAAGGACGCAGAAGCTCCTACCTGCATGTTCTTGCTTTTCATGCCTGTGTACCACCTACTCATGGTGGTGATGGATGGCAGATGGCCAGGAGAAGGAGAGCTGCATATAGGCAGGGCCACTGTCTGTTGATGGTGGCCAAGAGCCGCCACCACTTATCTTCAAGCTGCTTGTCTGGAAACTCCTTTGGCTTGGTAAAGGACAGAGCATAGAGGAAAGGAGGGAAATGTAGCCACCCAAATGTCTTCTAAAAACTTGTCTGGGGATCATGTTCTCTACAAAGCCCCCATGTAATGGAGCCTACCTCTCCATATTATTTGTTGTATCTTGTTACTCCCACCTTCATATCACAAAAGATATGTGTCCCTTGTTTGGGAAGCAGTGATCTACACAGCTGAAGCCAGTACATAAACAATAGTTAAGGGACAGCTAGGAATGACATTGGTAATGTGGATGGCATAATCAGGAATATTCACTACAACTCTAGTTGTTGTTTGAAAGAACAAACATAGGGCCATGCCACAAACTCTTAGGCTTTAAGACTCTGGTTGTTGACTAGCCTCACAGCTGTCAGGTCCTTCTGTCAACTGCCCTCACAAAACCAGCAAATGAGAACATCCCCCACTGGACATCCTGTGCTCCAAAATCTCTTAGCAATGGTCACAGCATTGTTGTCTATTGACTCCACTGCGTTGCTACTCTATCTCTCTATTGAATTATCTGCTTCCCAACCTATGCAGGTCAACCTCAGATGTACAGGCCAACATCAGGAGAAAGATGCCACAGAAATAAAGCAAACAAACAAAGGAACGTTTATATAGTACTTCTATATATGCAACCCTGAAAAATTTGGTTGTGAACAAAAACTCACTCTAGCAAATATACAGCAAAACTAGACTAAAATGTCCTATACTGAATATGTGGCTCACTAATATAATTTTATACAACACATGTAGAGATACAACACACAAGCACAATCTCTTAGAGATTAACATTTAAAAATGGGGAAAAGAGAATCAAGAGTGGCAAGAGAAAAATAAGGGCATTCAGCCATGTTTAAAAGCTTAAAACAAAATCAGTTCATTTATGAAAAGACTGATTAAAATGCAACAGTAAAGTCAAATAAAAGCCAATACAAAAAAAAAGTTATTTTTAAAATTAGAGTCTTTCAAAACCTGTATTAACACACCCATTCTTAAAATCGTAAATTTTAAATACTCAATTTTTAAAATACCACTGTCATATGAAGGCTTGATAAAAATTGCATAATTGATCCATGTCAGCCACATACTACAAGCACAACTGCATAGTTCAAATATTTGACGTCCAATTACAACATCCGAAGTTGCCATACAGCAAAATCTATTATCATAATCTGTATCAAACGACACTCTCACGAGATTAAAAAGGTCTCATTAGCACTGCACACATTGTCTAAAAGTTTCCCCAGTAAACCAGAGACTTGAGGGGAAGCAATCAGGTCAGCAGCCACTGATTTTCACTACATCATTCTAAAGACTCCTGTATTAGGCTACATCCAGTATCAATGAACATTATAGTCTGAAACACTCACACCATCTAACTCTCTATGTCACAAAGCAGAGAGAGGCAACCAAGTGTCTCAATATTTGTTAACAGCACTAAGGTATTTGCATGAATCCAGTGTGTGTGTGGGGGGGGGGGATTCACACATGTGAGAAAAACATGCCTAGTGTGGTCTGCTTCCAGTCTACAAATAACTTGATAGCTGTGCCCAAGGTGGATGGATATTCAGTTCTAGGGTCTAGTCAGACACAATTAAAAGCAACCAGTAGTCAGTGTGCAAAAAACGTTGCTTTAAGATTCATTATCTTAATCCCCCCCCCCCCCCCAAAATGACATATCCATTGTATTATATACACTATATAGATGATTTAAAATCCTCAAAAAGTAGATGCTGGAGATGTCGGTGATGTAATCGTTTAACGGCAGATATCCTGCATAGTTAAATTGTGGAAGACAAAAATAATACCTTTGCTTAAGGACTGGTTAGAGAAAGTATGACATGTGGTACAGTGGGAAAAAGGTACATTCAAGAGAGAAGAGAACAATATCTGCAACAGGAGAACAGGCTTATACAATGATGACCATTATTTTTAAATCACTGGAATAACAAGATTAGTTATATAGTTTACTTATATAATTTATTTACCAAATTATAATTAAAATTGAGTCCTTTCTCCCTTTATAAAAGGATAGGTAGGAGTTGTTATAAAAGTGGCACAAATCATCAAAAGAATTTAATACGATGAGTTTCTGGTGGATAGGAATAATATAGAATAATAATATAAAATGCAAAGTGATGATAAGACTATTATACATACGTATGATTCTATGAACTATTCTTTGAGCTTCAAACAAATTCATTTTAAACTGATTTGTGCCCTATGCAATTCATTATGAACCACACCATCATAATATTTTCCATCTGTATTACAAACTAAAAGGAATATTCCAATTTATAGTAAGCAGACAAAGGGTCTTTGCAGGAGTTACTTATTTATATACACTTACCATAAGCAAAAAGGAGTGCTCTAGCCCTGCTCTCTGTTACCACTTTTGTTGGTCTTGTGCACGTGGAGGGTCCCATGTCTTAGGAGCCCTGTTATCGGTGCAAACTCTTCACATGAGTTGGGAGTCTAGAAAATCAGGATCCTGATTCAGATGGAGCACCCCTATCGACAGCAGCGCTTCCTTCTTCAGACTTATTGTGCCATGGATAGGAGGACAACAAAACTAAGTATAGACAGGTGCTGGGCTAGAGCACTCCCCCTTACACACAGTGAACATACATAAATAGGTAACATCTGAACAGACTTAAAATCCAAGAGCTAGTGAGTAGCTCTATACATTATTGCAAAAATTCTATGCATTAGTGCAAGGAAGTGCAATCTAAATAAAAAAGAGGCTGAAGCAATTCCCTGATGAGAAAAGGAAATGTCACAACTTTTGAGGCTTTTCAGCTTGGAAACAAGAGAAATAGCAGGGCACATGATAGAGGTGCATGAAATGATGCCTCCAGTGGAGAAGGAAATAAGTATTCCCTTTTCTCATAATACTAGAACCCAAGTTATCCACTGGAGCCAACTGGTGAGAGCTTCAGGACAGATAAAAAGAAATGCTCAGCACAGAGCCTATAGGATTCTGCTACCCCACAGTGTCATGATGAGTAGTCTATATGACTAGATGGGCGGGCTATAAATGTAATAAATAAATAAATAAATAAATGATGAGCATCATCCTGAACATTTAAAAAACAGAATTAGACAGTTATGCAGAATAAGGCTACTACTAGTTACAACAACAACAAAAACTACTACTACTACTACTACTACTAATAATAATAATAATAACAATAACAATAATAATGTTTGCATTAATTTGCACAGCTTGTTGAGGCTCAATTTACAAAGTGCAAGGTGCATCTCTGCTGCATTCCTAGTCATGCCCCTGGTGAGTCCTGGTACCCTGTTAATAGGCTGTAATACATTATAGGAGCCTTATGAGAGCACCGGTAGGACCTTAGTCATTCTGTATTACCTTCTGTGTCATATAGACAGCTTGCCTCTCAGTATCGGTTGTGGGGGAACACAAGGAGAGCAAGCGGTTGCACTTTCTACTGCCCCAGGGCTTCCAGTGGGCACCTGGATGGCAACTCTAAGAATGGAATGCTGAACAAGACACAACTTTGGTCTGATCTTGGGGGAGAGGTCCTTTTATGTCATATAGTTTTTATATGTGAGCATGAATAATCTCCTATTTAATATTTAATAATCAAGGAAATTCTGTCATACTGTAACTGTGCTCATTGCTGAACAAAAACAAGACAAGATACAAATTATTTACCATTTCCCATGTAGTAAAATCCAAAGCATAAAGATAATTTTTTTTCTCTGTGGAAGGATTATTCTTTAATTTCTACCAATGAAAACAACAGATTCTAATTATGATTTACGGTAACTAAGACTCACAATAATATATTTACTGCTTACTTTAATATACAATGTTTCTTACTGAATGGCTCTAGGCACTAATAATATTTTTTGAAAAAAGAAAAATTTGGGCCAGATTTGGTTACATTCCTAGATTTGGGCTACTAAATTACTTACCACTTGCTATTTTTATATGTACTTTTCTCTTACATGCCCACCCAAACTAAGCAACAGAATTATGTAGGTTTCTCTAGGAGTACTGAAGTATTATTAGAACGTATTCATATTTAAGACAGGTTAACTCTGACTTAAGTATTAATACAAACAGACTCGAGGCAAGCAAGTCAAGTTACATATGATTTACTAAGAGAATTGCTGCACATTAGTGATTGAGGCTGGAATTTACTTATTTAAATTATTTAAATGCCACCTTTCTTGCCATAGGGGCTTACACAATTCTACCTGTGACTATATTTCAGTGGGGCTTAAGTCTGAATAGACATGGGTAGGGCTGCACTATAATTCCAAGAAAAGTCATCAAACAGAAATCTGAAGTTATATCACTCATAACTGAAACCTATACTAAATTGTACTTCTTTTCCCTAAATTTCCTAAAGGGGGCCAGAACCAAGAGTATATTTGATACTGGAGGAACCTGATCTTCAACCATATTTATGTGAAGTATATAAACCATTGCAGAAAGCTCGATTCTAGAAGAGCATCTGCCATATGTAAATGTTACAGCAATGTATTTTAGGTCATTCGTAATATTTGCCTATCATAAAGTGTACTCCAGGGCGGTTTACTGCAAAATACACTGATTTGGAATGCACTGCCCGGATGAGCTATTTATTATCAGTCCTGACACCGATTCTCTTCCAGTGACATTTAGCACAGAAAGTTAACAGTTGATTAAAACTTTTGTTTCCGAATAGAGTACCTCGCGTTTCGCAAGGGCATTGGCAATGCTGCGCTCCAAATGTGCGCAAGCCCTTGCAATCAAAAATAGTTATTTTCCAGAGTTGAGGGAGCAGGTGAAAGGAAGAGTTAAGAAACTATCCACGAAACTCGGGCGACCCCAGCAGAAAAGCACTCTGGTCACTTTCATAAACGGCTAAAAAAGGGGGTCCTTCCCACACAGCTTGGCCGTCTTGTCCCACCAGGAAATGCTTCAACGCCGGCTTTTCGAAGCAGGTGACGGGAGTTCCAACCCGCCCCGAGAGCGGGCTGCTCGTCCCACCCACCCCCACCCCCCCACGCCCGGCCGCCCCCTAGACTGTGAAAGAGAATGGGAAGCGAGCGCAGGAAAGCGCGTCAAGCGAGCAATGCCGAAACAGCCGCGCGCCAGAGGGAGGAAAGGCGAGGGGAGGAAAGGCAGAAGTCACAAACGGGCTGACTGCGAGGCGCAAGCAAGCCAAGACCCGCGGGCGGCCTCGGCTCTCCGGCGGCGGCGGCGGCGGCGGGTTGCTCCTACCTCGAGGCGCCCTGGCGCGGAGGGGCCGCTTCGCTCCCTTCCTCCGGCTCCTTCGAGGGGGTTCTGGAGAAGAGTCGGGAGAAGCCACTGTGCCAAGAGGCGCCGGTTCTCCTCCGGCCACTCCCGCCGGACATCTCCGGCCGGCCGGGACTGAGGGCAGCAGGCTGCCCTTCTCTTTCTGCGGCGTGGGCTGAGAGGGAGAGGCGGCCCCGAGAAGCGCCTCTCTTTTGGGTCCCCGCAGGAGCTGCCCCGGGTGGCGGAAGCGCTTCTTCCTTCCCAAGTTTCTAGTCCATTGCTCCGGCGAGACGGGAAAACCGAAGCGCCTGAAGGAGCCAGCCGGGCTTTGATCCCTGCCCCCCCCCCCGGCCGCGGTTGCACGGCGCCTCGGCCGCCCGGCCCACGAGGAGGAGCGAGGGCCGCGAACAACCCGCCTCCGTCGGCTCACGGCCCGCGTTCCCGCGCGTCGCCTCCCAGGGGCCGGGCAGGCGCGCCGTTCCCGCCTCTTCCCTTCGCTCGGGTTAGCGAAGAACTTCAGGTTGGGCGGGTGTTTGCTTTCCTCCCGAGCCATCACCCAAAAGCACCAATGGGCGCCTTCCTTTCTCGACGGCCGCGCGAAGAGGACGCCACATTCCTTTTGTGCTCCGGCGCGGCGTGGGCGGCCGGCGCCTCCTGGTTAAATGCGCTAAACACGAAAATGTTCGAAATCCGCTTGTATCCCACGCGCGTATTTCCCTCCCAGAGGGACGGCCCTGGATTCCGAGGGCGCGACACAACGTTAAACGTGGGTTCCACTTGACGAAGTGTGGCTGTGCCAAAATGAAACTCGGTTCTGGGCTTTAAAGGGCCACCAAGGTCTTTCCTTTTGCTGCAAGAAGCAAAAAAAAAAAAAAAAAAAACAAACAAACAAAAAAAAAAAACGGCTACCCCCTCGGAAATTATAATAATTAAACTATTATAATTTCCGAAGTGGTGGCCTTTTTTTGCCTCTTGCAGCAAAAAGTAACTTTGTGGCCCTTTGAGCAGCACCTTCAAAGAGGTAATGATGAAACTATTACTTCATTCAAGGTGCTGCAAGGCAGCAACAAGAGTTCGTGTCTGTCCCGTTAAAGCCAGATTTCCGCCTTTTCCAAATTTCAGATTAACGCCCGTTTAAAGAGTTCCTTTTTAAACCAATTACAACTTGCTGTAAAGGAACTGGAATGAAAGTTGTCCACTTCAAACCGCCCCCCCCCCCCCCCCCAAGGCCATTCACTACTTTTCAGTGGAAAACGAATTAGTTGGCTGCCTGTTACTGGCTCTAATGGTGGGGTGTTTGGCCTGATCAATGGGGGGGGGGGGGGTAGAGGATAAATAATGATTAAAGGGTGGCTAAACTAGGAAACGGGGATGAGCACTGCCCCCTAGAGTCTGACACGACTAGACTAAATGTCAAGGGGAACCTTTACCTTTACTAATCTTGTATTCCTGTCTCTCTTTGTAAAAAGCTCAGCCTGCAGGGCATTAGTCACTTTTCTCAAGGTGATGTGGAAGGCTCATTTAGGTGTGTTCTCTATATCCTGCACTGTACTCCAAATAACTTTCTTTATTCTCAGTGCAACAAAGGGAGCTGGCTGGTGAGAGTTAACAGTGGAGCCTCCAGATTGAGAGGGGTGGGTGATTGTTCAAAGCTATAGTCAAATCCTTCTAAGTGTCAGCTGGTGGTCCTCTTGGAAAACAAGGTCCGGCAGCTGGAGGCCTGTGTTCTAATCTCCGCACTATCAGGGAGCAGGCCAGGTAGGTGGGGCTCGTCAGCCTTGGAAGGCAGCTCATCTAGCAGAAGGAAAACTCCGATTTCAAACCTCCACTGCCTTGTGGCTATATCCACTGGTGGAGAAGGCTTCAGGAGTTAACCTTGAGGCAAAATCCGGAGCCGGAGTCCCGGAGGCAGTTTGTGTCATTCTGGCAACTCCTGCGACATCGCTGGAACCAGTTGTATTGGCTCTTGCCTTTCCATTGGACTATTTCAGCGACATGGAGAGGGGGGATTTACTGCTTGGATAACAGCCTATCCTCCATATTATTTTACCCAGGCTTCATGCTCTGGAGAGGACACTCCAGCTTCGCATACAGCGTCGAAACAACACGGGAAGTAGCAGTTACCGGTTATAAGTCTTTGCTTGATTGGCGTAGAGCATGACGCCAGGGGCTACTTCCGACAGTGGGAGAGGTCATTGCACCTCACTAGGTAGCTACCGCCCACCTTAAGCTGGGCAGTCCCCAGCCAGTAAGGTGCTACCTCGCCACGGTCTGTTAACCTCACAGGGTGTGTGGGGTTTAGGGTGAAAGCCAATAAGCAGATTGATAACCCTGCACCATGCAACAATCATGAAAACTTCTGCCCTAATGTTGGGCACCTGGAATGTTCGGACAATGACCCCTGGCTTTTCTGACAACTTGCAGGAAATAGACGACGTGTGCAAGACAGCTGTCATCGACATGGAACTCAGTAGACTGCAGATGGACATTGTTGCTCTGCAAGAGACGAGATTTCCAGACATGGGATCTGTCAAAGAAAAAAACTTCTCATTCTTCTGGCAGGGAAAACCATTGAATGAGACCAGGGAACATGGTGTTGGCTTTGCGGTCAGAAATACTCTGCTGAGATCCATTGTTTCACCTACTGTGGGGAGTGAAAGAATCCTGCCTCTGCAGCTCCACTCATCAGCGGGACCGGTCACCCTCATTAGTGCATATGCACCAACATTGTCATCCACAACAGAAGTCAAAGAAAAAATTCTATGACGATATGGCAGCTACTATGAAAAAAATCCCCGAGAGAGAGCCACTGTTCATTCTCGGAGACTTTAACTCTAGAGTTGGTGCTGATCACAATTCTTGGCCCACTTGTCTAGGCCGTTTTGGCATTGGGAAGATGAACGAAAATGGCCAACACTTGCTGGAATTTTGCTGTTATTATGGTCTCTGTGTCAGCAACACGTTCTTTAATACGAAGCTTCGACACAGAGTTTCCTGGAGACATCCAAGATCGAAGCATTGGCATCAGCTCGATTTGATCCTCACTAGACGCTCTAGTCTTCCTAGTATTACGATCACACGCAGTTACCAGAGTGCTGATTGCGATACTGATCACTCCCTGGTGTGTAGTAGAGTAAAACTGCGAACAAAGAGATTGTATCACAAGAAAAAGGAAGGAAGACCACGTATTGACATCAGCAAGACTCGCGATCAAAGAAAAGTGGAGGAATTTGCCCAAGCGCTTGAGGAAACCCTTCCAGGCCCGGCTGATGCAAATGCACCTGAACGATGGGAACATTTCAAGAACGCTGTTTATAACTCCGCCTTGTCCACATTTGGCAAGAAGACCAAAAAGACGGCAGACTGGTTTGAAGCCCATTCGGAGGAGTTGATGCCAGCCATCAAGGATAAGAGGAGGGTTCTAGCAGCATACAAACCCTCTCCTAGTGAGTACAACTTGCAGGCTCTTCGACTTGCTTGTAGCAAAGTCCAACAGGCTGCCAGGAGATGTTCCAACAATTATTGGCTTCAGCTCTGCTCTCAGATACAGATAGCAGCGGACACAGGTAACATCAAGGGAATGTATGATGGTATCAAGCAGGCTTTAGGTCTAATACAGAAGAAATTTGCTCCCTTGAAGTCTGCTACAGGCGTGATCATCCAGGACCGAGCACAGCAGATGGACCGCTGGGTGCAGCACTACTCTGAGCTATATTCCAGAGAGAATGTAGTAACCGAAGAGGCACTAAATAACATCGAGTGCCTGTCTGTCTTGGAAGAGTTGGACAGCGAACCAACTTTAGTAGAAATAAAAGCGGCCTTGGATTCCCTCGCCTCCAGCAAGGCACCTGGGAAGGATAACATCCCTGCTGAAGTGCTGTAAAGAGATCATCACCACCGAGCTGTATGAAATATTTTGTCTTCGCTGGAGGGAAGGTGGAGTACCACAGGACATGAAGGATGCAAACATTGTCACATTGTATAAGAACAAAGGAGACAGGGGCGACTGGAATAACTACCGTGGCATCTCTCTTCTCAGCGTTGTAGGGAAGCTGCTTGCCCGTGTTGTGCTGAAGAGACTCCAGGTGCTTGCAGACAGAGTCTATCCAGAATCACAGTGTGGATTTCGAGCTAACAGATCCACCACTGACATGGTATTCTCCCTCCGACAGTTGCGGGAGAAATGTAGGGAACAACAGCCACTCTTTGTGGCCTTCATAGATCTTACAAAGGCCTTTGTTTTGGTTAGCAGGGACGGCTTTTTTAAAATACTTCCCAAGATTGGATATCCACCTTGACTCCTTAACATCATCAGGTCCTTTCATGAGGAAATGAAGGGGACTGTAGTTTTTGATGGCTCAACATCAGATCCCTTTGACATCCGAAGCAGAGTGAAACAGGGCTGTGTCCTCGCACCAACTCTGTTTGGGATCTTTTTTGCTGTCATGCTGAAGCACGCCTTTGGAACTGCAACAGAAGGTGTCTATCTCCGGACTAGATCAGATGGAAAGTTCTTTGATCTCTCTAGATTGAGAGTGAAGACCAAAGTCCAGATGAAATGCATGCGGGACTTCCTCTTCGCCGATGATGCAGCTGTTGTTGCCCACTCTGCTGAAGACCTCCAACAACTCATGAATCGCTTTAGCAAGGCCTGCCAAGACTTTGGACTAACAATCAGCCTGAAGAAAACACAAGTTATGGGCCAGGGCATGGACTCACCTCCCTCTATTACCATCTCCACACAAGAATTGGAGGTTGTTCATGACTTTGTGTACCTTGGCTCAACAATCTCTGACACTCTCTCCCTAGATGTCGAGCTGGATAAACGCATTGGCAAAGCAGCTACCATGTTCTCTAGACTCACAAAGAGAGTATGGCTTAATAAGAAGCTGACGGCATATACCAAGATCCAGGTCTATAGAGCCTGTGTCCTGAGTACACTCCTGTACTGCAGTGAGTCCTGGACCCTTTGTGCACGGCAGGAGAGGAAGCTGAACACGTTCCATATGCATTGTCTCCGACGCATTTTTGGTATCACCTGGCGGGACAAAGTTCCAAATAGAGTAGTCCTAGAACGAGCTGGAATTTTTAGCATGTATACATTACTGAAACAGCGACGTCTATGTTGGCTTGGGCATGTCGTGAGAATGGCTTATGGTTGGATTCCAAAAGATCTCCTGTATGGAGAACGCTGCTAAGGCTGCACCTGAAGTATTGCGTACAGTTCTGATTGCTGCACCTCAAAATAAGACATCGTGGAACTGGAAAAGGTGCAGAAGAGAGTGACTAAAATGATTACTGGGCTGGGGCACCTCCCTTATGAGGAAAGGCTACAGCGTTTGGGGTTCTTTAGTCTAGAGAAAAGGCACCTGAGGGGGGACATGATTGAGACGTATCAAATTATGCAGGGGATGGATAAAGTGGATAGAGGGAAGCTCTACTAGAACCAGGGGACATCCACTCCAATTGAGTGCTGGGATAGTGAGAACAGACAAAATAAAATCTTTCTTTACCCAGCGTGTTGTTAGTCTGTGGAACTCCTTGCCACAGGATGTGGTGATGGCATCTGGCCTAGATGCCTTGAAAAGGGAATTGGACAGATTTCTGGAGGAAAAGTCCATTGCAGGTTACAAGCCATGATGGAGATGTATAATCTCCAAGGAAGGTATTTAAAAATGCCACATGCAGAGGAGGGGTGTCAAGAGACAGTGATCTAGTTGTCTTGTGTGCTCCCAGAGGCATCTGGTGGGGCCACTGTGAGATACAGGAAGCTGGACTAGATGAGCCCTTGGCCTGATCCAGCAGGGCTCTTCTTATGTTCTTATGTACCTATATTTGTTTTCTTTCTGTCAGTGGTATCTGTTAAGTATTCCTCTGGCACCACATTATGAATGACACTTTTTTCCCCCTGTCATCTTTCTTAATTGTCCAGCTTTCACATTTATACATCATAGTCCAGAATATCATAGTATGGATCTTGGTCTTGATCTCCGTCAATACATCCTTACCCGTAAGGATCTTTTCTAACTTTCCAAGTCTCAGTCACCTTCTGATTTCTTGTCTGCAGTCTCTATTTTGACTTATGATTGAATCAGGGTACAGAAAATATTTAACAATTTCAACTTCTTCATTGTCAACATTAAACTTATGTAATTCTTCTGTAGTCATCCTCCTTATCTTTCTTCTTTGCCCTTCCTCAGTTGTTGTTCTAAGCCATTGCTATTTTTTGCCAGTAATATGGTATCATCTGTATACCTTAAATTATTAGCATTCTCCTCATGGCTACAGAAGAACTACATAGCTTCAATGTTGACAATGAAGAAATTGAAATTGTCAGGGATTTTGGTTACTTTGGTTCAATCCAGATGGAGACTGCAGCCAAGAAGGGAGCTGAGACTCAGAAGAGCAGCCATGAAGGAACTACAGTAGAAGAAAGCCTCAAGTGTAAAGATGTGCCATTGGAGACCAAGGCCAATATCATTCGCACAATTGTATTTCTGATTATTGTGTACAGATGTGGAAGCTGGACAGTAAAGAAAGCTCACAGGAAAAATATAGATTCATTTGCAATATGATGCTTTGTGGATACCATGGGCCACTAGGAAGAGAAATAAATGGGTCCTAGACCAAATCATGCCTGAACTCTCTTTAAAAGCAAAAAATGACAAAACTGAGGCTGTTGTACTATCAGCAAATCAGAAGAAGACAGGATCTCATTGCAAAAGACAATAAAGCTAGGAAAAGTTGAAGGAGGCAGGAGAAGAATGCCAAATATGAAATAACTTGAATCCATAAAGGAAACCACAGCCTTGAGTTTGTGAGACCAGCAGAGCTGTTAATGACAGGATATTTTGAGGCCACTGATTCATAGGATTACCACAAATTGGAGGTGACTTGACAGCACACAGCAACAACATACATGACTGTGTGAAGCAAATTCAGGTACTTTGCTTTGCTAGCAATATTTTAATGCCCAAATGTATCTTGATGTATGCAGGAGAACTAGTGTTGTGGAACATTTATTTAACTTGCCAATTTGTTTTTAATTTCTTAATGTTGTATCTTTGTAACAGTTACTTTTAGCAATGGGAAGAGATTCTTTTCTTGGGGGAAACTAGAGAGCATTTTCCTGCATTTTTTCAATGGTGCGATGGTAAGTCTAATGGATAAAAATGATCAACACAAATGAAGAATTTTTTCAATGGCAGTAAAACTAACAAAGTTACAGTGCCTCTGCAAAGTAATTAATAACTCAACGAGTTTCTTTGAAAAAATAACATTTCAAGTACTGGACTGGAATCCATGAAAGCATCTGCCATAACATATTTCTGTATAGTCCTGTCCTGAACATATTTGCTCAGAAGTTAGTCTTTCTAATTGGGGCTTATTCTTCTGTTAGGTATGCACAGAACTGTAGCTTTAGGTTGTACAGCTGTACTCAGTTACATTGGAGTAACCCACATTGAACTCAGTGGCTGAGATCCTGTTGCATAACTTACACATGCGCACGTGCACACACGCACACACACAGCCATATTCACATAAAAACAAAGAGAAGGAGGCACGCATTTATACATAGGCACATACTTTCTGCCTCTAGGGTAGCTGGAGGTAGCCTAAAGTGAGGTAGCACCCCACTTGCCCTAACGGGTGTGCTGCTACTGCATTCTAAATAGACACGATTTTCAATTTTGTTACGTTTTGCTAACAAAAAGCACTCAAGCCAGTGTGTTCTTTATAAGTTCTGAAGGGTTGTGACTGAAAACAAAATACATGGACTAAATTCCATCAGTGGGAAAATGTGTTTGATTATCTCCCAATATCAGTGTTATTTAATTTTGGCTTGATCATGCCAGAAGTACTACAGTGTCATCCTGGGTAAGAGCCAAAGTACTTATGAATCGGGCTGGCTTCAAGTTTTAACCCTCTTCCTTGTAAAGTTCCATTTAGTATCTTCCCTCCCCCCCTCCACATGGCCTACCAGCAGTGGTGGGCAACAAACAGTAGTACTGATAACTGACAGGTGATATAAAATGTCCTGATTTTTTTTTATTTTTCACAATATTCTGATGTAGCATTGCAGTGAAGGACTGTGAGAAATTTAAAATGGCAGGCTGCTCACAGCCACCTTTCATAAGGGGTGAAAACCAAAGGATCCGGTGGTCTCAGACATCAGCATTGCCCACAGATACTGGGTGAAAATGCTGGGCCTGCGTATTAACCCACCCTCATGCCATGTGAGAAACACAAGTCAAAACAATTTGGGACATAGGGAACTAGCGTGTGACTCTGAATATCTACTCTGATTTTAGGGAGTCTAATACTTCAGATAGGTGTGCAGGAGCATGGTTATGTGTTTTACTTCCTTGGTTATTGTAAATAACCTTTATCTAATGTAATGATTATACTAAGCCACAGTGTGCGTCTTCACCCTTCCTGGAAATGCATTCATTTATTGAGAAACAGTATCCATATTAAAAGGATTAATCACCCTTTTCCAGCTCACTCTCATTACAACTTGTAGCCCTGCTTTTAGTTTCCTGTCACATTTATAACTGATAATTTTTTTTCAAAACTTTTAAGCTATGGAGCCATGGAAATCTAATCAAGTGTTTACAGAGATTTGAATTCTAGCACAGGAAGTCCCAGGATGTTGTTCTGTCCATATTCTCTTACGTCTGTGGAAACATTACTTAGAAAAGTCATTTCACTAAAACACGTGAACTCTGCCAATAGTCTTGTTACTGGCCCACAAACAAAACTATGTAACCACACTTCAAGCTCTCATGCAGAAACAGTCTGTCTGCACGTTTAAGAGCTGTGGACAGTGGTTTCCTCTTCTAATCAGTGTTAAAAAGCAGCTAATATCAATATGTAGCAGAACAGTGTTCTGCATTTTTAAATGGTCACACTCAAAAGATGAACTCCTCCAATTAACTGTACACTTTGGAATAATTTAAAGGTTATAACCTAAGATAGTTCACGTTGTTGTTGAATTAGGAATAATTACATTTTAAAAGATGTGGAATAAACTAAAATAGGACAAGTCATAGTTGATACCATGGACTTACAGGCAGTTTTTTAAAACAACTTCCCCCCCTCCTTATTTGCTTCTACCACAATATCTAAGCTTTGAATGAAGTATGGATGAAGTTTTGTTCCCCCAATAATTGAATTTGCCCAACATTCACTCCTCCAAGCTCCTTTCTGTAAGCACTTCAGGGACTAAAGGAAATATTTTGAATGGGTGCATATGAAAGAATGTAGAGGAGCGATATATAGTAAGAGGCAAGGCTGGACCACTACCTTGGCTTATTTAAATGTTGCCCCCCTCTGTTTGTTTGTCATCAAATAGTTACCATGAGACATGACAAAGACAGATGTGGCAATATAAATTTGGGTATTAACCATCCATTCATATTTTTTATATAAAAGGGTATTTTATTATGTGGCAGGTGGCAGTGGTCTCTGGACACAGCTGTCAGCAATGATGGCCATGGAAATGCATGCAAATCAAGCAGATGGTAATGAGTCCTTAAGGTGCAGTGAATACAATGTAATAACATATGGCCCAAGGCAGCCAGCATGTCTGTAAAGAAAGGGTACTAAACACATAGCGTAGGGATGTATCTTGCACTTTAAAGTATCTCAGCTCATTTCCCTAAATTTTCACTGGACTTACACCCTCAGAGGACAAAGAACACTGAATCTACATGACAAGCTGTTGTATCTGCTGCCATTCAGGCTGGAATAGTTTGCCCACATGGGGAACCTCTTGGCTGATTGCTGTTCCAGTGTGAACAGATGGAGGAATTAAATAATTGTACTTCATTTTCTATATTTTCATCTCACATGTGCTATTTTAAATGTTTTATTAATTTTTTTGTGCCCCAAAAGGAAGAAAACATTTTTAAAGACAAATTATTTTCTGACAAAATGCAGAACTGGGAAATTTTGAGTGGTGGTGGTGATGATGATAGCAGTAGCAGTGTACCAATAAGTAAATTCTGACTTATGGCAGCCCCGTTCAGAGTTTTCTAGGAAGAGAACACTCAGAAGTAGTTTATCATTCCGGCCTTCTGGGAATGCCCTGGGGCTGTGTAGCTTGCCCAAGGCTACACAGGCTGACTCTTCTGGGATGCACAGTGGGGAACTGATCTCTCAAACTCAAGCTTCGCAATCAGATACCTAACTCTCTGAACTATCCAGTCAATAATAGATTATATATCAAGAAAATTTGAAACCAGTTATCCTTTTTAATTCACAAAAGGTTTAAAATCAGACAATACTACGTGAAAGCTATACAGAGATTCATGGGAAAGAATCCGGAGGGAATCAAATAATAACACAGTTAGTGGCTAAGTTTTTATTTTCAGCTATGAGAATTCGCAAAACGCTATAGCAAGATTTTTATAATATACTATGTATTTATTCTATGTATTTATCTTTGTATAATTGGGTCTATGACTGCATAATAAAACTTTAAGATTATATAGCAAGAAAATTTGAAACCAGTTATCCTTTTTAATTCACAACAGGTTTAAAATCAGACAATACTATGTGAAAGCTATACAGAGATTTATGGGAGAAGATGCCCCAGTGCAAAGATTCTAGCACATAGGAAAAGAACCTCTGGAACATGAAGGCTGTTTTTTGTTGTTGTTTTTTTTTTTTTTTGAAATGTCAGAGCAAACCTACCCTCCCCCATTCAGGACTTCCTACATTTCTAGCCATCCTATCTGGAAAGTAAGCAACAGGAAGAAGGAAATCTCTATAGCAGGAAACTGTTTTTCCCCAAAGGTGTGTAGATAAAACTACCTATGTGCAGCACCTCCTGCAGCAGGGGTCTGGCACAACCTATGTGCAGGAAGAAGCTTTCACATATATATTTAGTTATATTTGGCTCCCTGTCCAGCTGTATGCCTTACATATGGGATTCTAGGAGCTAAAATCCCAGTATTCTTTTATTTTTATTTTTTTGGTAGTGAGAATTAGATGTAGTCCCTTGATTCCCTTTCCCCAGCAATCACAGTTACTGCCAAAAACTGAAGTTGTCTCCGCATCCTATTGTTTGGATCAGGATGAGTCTTATGTTACATTAACAGAGGAACTTGTTTCTGCACTAATACACATGCCTGTATTGTAAACAGCAAGAGTTTATTATGAGTTTTTCTTGATCCCATGTTTGAACAGC
This sequence comes from Intellagama lesueurii, assembly GCA_037013535.1. Lineage (NCBI taxonomy): Eukaryota > Metazoa > Chordata > Lepidosauria > Squamata > Agamidae > Intellagama > Intellagama lesueurii. The sequence goes on along the minus strand of JBAJHW010000003.1, from coordinate 45,724,287 downwards.
AGCAGCACATAGGATTAGCTATTAGGCTTCAGTACAATGATACTATGACCCAAATTCTATGAAGTCAGGAGTATATAGTTTTAGTTCAAAGTGGCCTGTAAGATTACTTGACCAAGTTCTGTTTGCCCTTTGCACAACAATGTATTGTAATTGAACTTTCCATAGCAATGTTTAATTATAAATGGAATCAAATGACAATTCCCTTTTTACTGTGATCCCCATGTACTCACTGGACTGCTAGAACAGAGAGGTTACTTACCTGTAACCATGGTTCTTCTAGTGGTCCTCTGTGAATTCACACAATTGGGTTGTTCTGCGCCTGCGCAGGACCTCTTGGAAGTTTCTAGAGCTTAAAGACATGTGATTAGTGGGACGTTCCCCCGTGGAGCGCATGCTCCGCCCGCCAGAAGTCCCCTCAGTTCCCAAAAGAGTCCGCCGCTGTCAAAGAGGTATATAAGAAGACAACGTGACAGACAAAGGGGAGGCAGGGCGGGATGTGCGAATTCACAGAGGACCACTAGAAGAACCATGGTTACAGGTAAGTAACCTCTCTTTCTTCTTCGTGGCCTCTGTGAATGCACACAATTGGGTGACTGGCAAGCTCACTTACCGTATGGTGGGACGTCATGGTAGAAAGGAAGTCAAGACAGCTCTGCCGAAAGCAGCATCTTTCTTTGCCCAGACATCCAAACAGTAATGTGTGACAAACGTTGATGGATTGGACCATGTAGCTGCACGGCAGATGTGAGGGATTTCTATTCCTCGTTGGAAGGCAGTGGAGGTAGACAGTGCTCTAGTCGAGTGAGCCTTCAAGGGTTCAGGTGGTGTTTTGCCTGCCAGTTCATATGCAAGTGAAATTGAACAATCCACCTAGCCAACGTTTGAGGCGAAGCTGATGAACCTTTATTAGGGCCATGAAAACATAGGAAGAGCCTTGATGCTTTCCTAAACAATTTGGTTCTGTCAATGTAAAAGGCCAAGGAACGTCTAACATGAAGCATGTGGAGCATGTGATCGAGAGGTGTAGAGGTTGATGAAAATAGGGTAGACAGTATTATAGGCTGATTAAGATGAAAATCAGATATGACCTTAGGTAAGAATGAAACATCTGGGTATAGAGTGACCTTGTCCGGATGGAACTGCAGAAAAGGTGGATCTGATCTAAGAGCTGCCAATTCGCTAGCACGTTTAGCCAACATTATGGCTACTAAGAATGATGTTTTCAAGGAAAGCAGTTTGAGGTTAGTAGTAGCCATCGGTTCAAAGGGAGGTCAGGTTAATGCGTTAAGGACAAGCTGTAACAACCATTGGGGAAGAGGAGGTTGACGTGGAGGACGGATATTGCGAAGTCCCTTAAGGAATTTTTTCTAAGTTGGATGGGAGAAAAGTTTAGCTGCTTCCGAATGAGATGGTTGGTGTGCGACCACTGCAGCAATATAAACTTTCAAAGTAGAATGGGCCAATCCAAGATGAAAAAGATGGAGTATAAAGGTAAGTAGAGTCTTCAGTGAAACTGGTACCGCAGGTAAGTTTTTAGAATTGACAAAGGAGAGGAATGCTCTCCATTTATGTTGGCAAAGGATCTTTGTTGATGGTTTTCGAGCCCTGTCAAGTATATCCCTTATTGCGGGAGAATCGTCCACGCCGTCAGTTTCAGAGATTCGAGATCGGGATGGTAAATGAGCCCATTGTCCCGCATGAGGAGGTTGGGGATGGACGGAAGGAAGATGGAGGAGGTCGCTCAACATCGACCTCAAGTGGGTGAACCACGGTTGTCGTGGCCACCATGGGGTGAGAAGGATCGCATCCGATTGAAACTGTCGAAGCCGAATGATGGTGCGTTGCATCAGAGGGATTGGCGGGAATAGGTAGAGGAGTCCGCTGTCCCATCTTATCATGAAGGCGTCTCTGAGAGAGCCTCTGCCGATACCAGTGCGGGAACAATATAGTTGGCACTTGGTATTGTTCTTGGTAGCAAAAACATAGACGGAAGGAGTCCCCCATCGATGGGAAAGAAGGGCAAAGACTTCGTCGTCTAGAGACCACTCGTGGTAAGGCGACTGAGATGGTCTGCAAGCAGATTGTCGTCCGTAGCAATATGGACTGCTACTGGGAAGATGTGATGAAGGTAGCACCATTCCCAGAGCTCGACAGCTGGGTACAGTAAGGAAAGGGAATGTGTACCGCCCTGCTTGTTGACATAATAAAGAGCTGTTGTATTGTCCGTAGCAAGTTGGACTGCGTGTCCTGCAATGATAGGCAGGAAGGCGTGGAAAGTTTTGATAATAGCAAAGAGCTCTAGGACAGGAAGCAACAGTTAGAACTGGATATGGAACAACTGATTGGTTCAAAATTGGGAAAGGAGTACGACAAGGCTGTATATTGTCTCCCTGCTTATTTAACTTATATGCAGAATACATCATGCGAAAGGCAGGACTGGATGAATCCCAAGCCGGAATTAAGATTGCCGGAAGAAATATCAACAACCTCAGATATGCAGATGATACCACTCTGATGGAAGAAAGTGAGGAGGAATTAAAGAACCTCTTAATGAGAGTGAAAGAGGAGAGCGCCAAAAATGGTCTGAAGCTCAACATCAAAAAAAACTAAGATCATGGCCACTGGTCCCATCACCTCCTGGCAAATAGAAGGGGAAGATATGGAGGCAGTGACAGATTTTACTTTCTTGGGCTCCATGATCACTGCAGATGGGGACAGCAGCCACGAAATTAAAAGACTCCTGCTTCTTGGGAGGAAAGCGATGACAAACCTAGACAGCATCTTAAAAAGCAGAGACATCACCTTGCCGACAAAGGTCCGCATAGTCAAAGCTATGGTTTTTCCAGTAGCGATGTATGGAAGTGAGAGCTGGACCATAAAGAAGGCTGACCGCCGAAGAATTGATGCTTTTGAATTGTGGTGCTGGAGGAGACTCTTGAGAGTCCCCTGGACTGCAAAGAGAACAAACCTATCCATTTTGAAGGAAATCAACCCTGAGTGCTCACTGGAAGGACAGATCCTGAAACTGAGGCTCCAATACTTTGGCCATCTCATGAGAAGATAAATCTCCCTGGAAAAGACCCTGATGTTGGGAAAGTGTGAAGGCAAGAGGAGAAGGGGATGACAGAGGACGAGATGGTTGGACAGTGTCATCGAAACTACCAAGATGAATTTGACCCAACTCCGGGAGGCAGTGGAAGACAGGAGGGCCTGGCGTGCTCTGGTCCATGGGGTCACGAAGAGTCGGACACGACTTAATGACTAAACAACAACAACAAAGAGCTCTAGGTGGTTGATGTGTAATGACTGCTCTTGTTTTTTCCAGAGTCCATGGATCCTGTGATTCCGACAGTGGGCGCCCCATCCCAACGGGCTGGCATCCGTGGTAACCTGTACCGTGAGCTGGAGAGGGGAGAAGGGTCTTCCGACAAGAAGATGTGGGAGAAATGTCCACCATGTAAGTTGTTGGGCTAGTTCGCTTGTGACCCTGAGGCGTCTGGATGGGAGATGTGTCATGGGTTCGAATAGGGAGAGGTACCATGACTGAAGAGACCTCACCTTTAACCTGGCATGCTGGATAACAGCAGTAGAGGAAACCATGAGTCCGAGGAGGTGTTGGGCTTGATGAGCTGATACTAAAGCATGAGGTCGGAACGGTTGTATAGCCCGTTTGAGTTTGATTATTCTCTCGTAAGGAGAAAGGTTCTGGCTTGTAGGGAATCGAAGTATGCCCCTATATAGGTGGCTGTCTGTAATGGTTCGAGATGGGATTTGGCATGGTTCACCTTGAGACCGAGGTCTTGAAGAGTGTCGAGAGTAATTTGGGTAGCTCTGACGGCATCGTGGTAGGAAGCAGAGACTATCAGCCAGTCGTCTATATAAGGGAATATAGTGATTCCCTGAAGGCGGAGGTAGGCAGCAACTGGTGCCATACACTTGGTGAAGGTCCTCGGTGCCGTGGAGAGTCTGAACGGAAGAGAACAGAACTGGTACGAGATGCCATCAAATCGGAATTGAAGAAATTTGTGGTGACTCGGATGGATAGAGATGTGAAAATACGCGTCTTGGAGATCAATGACAACAAACCAGTCTCCCTGTGAAAGGAGAGGAATGATAGTGTCGAGTGTCAGCATTCTGAAATGTCTAGGCTGAATGAATTTATTAAGGTTTCTAAGGTCGAGGATGGGACAGAGTCCGTCCTTTTTCGGTACAGTGAAGTATCTAGAGTAGAAACCATCATGCAGGGCAGAGGAACGGATGAAGAATATGGCTTGTTTTTGGAGAAGAAGGGAAATTTCTTCTTGAAGTGCCAATGAGTGGGGAGTAGTTTTAATGACAGTGAAAGGTGGAGTATGCTGAAATTCGATGAAATAGCCCTTTTCGATAATCGAAAGGACCCATTGGTTCTTGGTGATTCGACGCCATGCACTGAGGAAAGGGTATAACCTGGTTTGAAACGGAGTGGAAATGGTGGAAGATGGAAGGGGTTTATTGATACTGTTTACCCTTCTTCTGTTGGCGTTGTCGACATGGTTGCTGTTGCTGGGGTCGAAAGGATGGTGCAGTAGACATTGACGGGCCGGAATAAGGTCTATCCTGCATTTGTGGCTTGTATGTACGGTATGGTTGGTGGAATGGCTGAAATGGCTGTTGGACAGTCTGCGGTACTGGGGTCGCTGGTATCGAAATGTTTGCTGGGTGGAATATGATCGAGCTGTTTTTTGAATTTTATGAAGGTTGTCCATTACTTTGTCTGTTTTTTCGTTGAAAAGGCTAGCGCCATTGAATGGGACGTCTTCAATTCTCGATCTGGTGTCATCAGATACGCCAGTCGACCTAAGCCAGGCATGGCGTCTAAGGGCAATAGATGTAGCCATCACCTTAGACGCGGCATCAGCAGTGTGGCGGGAAGCAATTCTTTGCTGTTTGGCCAGTGCAGAAGCCTCAGCGTGAATATTTAGGGCTTCAGTCTTAGAAGGCTCAGGAGCCGCTTGAATAACAGGGAGGATCTTATTCCATAGTTGCCTATGGTAAGCTCCCATGGCGGCTTGATAGTTGGTGACTCGCATAAGAAATGAAGTGAGGGAGTAAAGACGTCTGCCCAGAATATCTAACTTTCTTCCCTCCCGGTTGGTAAGTGCAACTGATGATTTGTTGCGAGCTCTCGATTGATTGGATTCCACAATAATTGAATTCAGTGTTGGATGTTTGGATAAAAAGGCAGTGGGTTTTATAATGGTTTTCCACACGTCTTGAAATTTGTAATGATGAAGGGGGTTTGTCCCGTGATTCTTTAATCAAATCTAGCATAGCAGGTATGAAGGTAAGGCTAAGCGGAGGTGTCTTCTCTTGATTAATATCATCAAAAACTAAGTCTTGTTTAGGAGGTGGTGGTTCCTCGATTTCTAATTGTAGGGACTTAGCCATCCTCATCACTAGCTGGGAGTACGAAGTAAAATCTTCCAAAGGTGAGGGCGGATGATTTTCCGCTACATCAGATGTTGGAGTGGGTAAATTGGAGGGTGATTCTGGAGAAATATCAGAGGCTGAATCCTGGGTTGATATGGACGATTCAGAGCATGGAGATTGATGTTGAGATTTTGATGTGGAGAATTGTGTTGAAGGCTGTTGCGAAGCAGGGGGTACTTGGGTTGTAGAGTACCTTTCTGTATCAGGAGGAGGAGGACCCTTATAATTGGTCGTAACGTGTAGAAATGTGTTTTGAGGGGGAGGATGTTTAGAAGAATGCTTGGAACGCTTCGACTGTGGTTGTTCCAATGATGAAGTAGTGCGCTTGAGGGCCGGCTTGGTAGCAAGCAGGATCTGGTGAGTCGATGTCAAGTGCGATGAGTGGGAACGGTGTCGGTATCGAGGTGGTGATGGAGACACAGAAGGTGAGTATCAAGGTGGATATGGCAAAGCATATCGGACTCTCTTGGGTTCGGTGTAGTAAATTTGTTCTGGTAAATCTTCAGGGAAATACAGATCATATTGTTGGTAGTATCAATCTCTGAGATCTTCTCGTGGTTGATACCAAGAAGATTCTGGGTAGTAATAGTAATCTCTGTGTGTAATCATACTGCACTGGTGACAAGTGTCGTCTCTTTGCCCGATGTTTTCGAGGGGAGTGATGAGACGAGTCTGAGCCCGAGATTTGAATCGGAATTGCCCGCCCTGATGACGCAGGGCTTGAATGGGCCGAGGCCTGGCTGGAGTGAACGTCAGCCGGAGAGAGGCCAATACTTGGCGACAAGCTACCAGTGGAAGCTGGGGCCTGGGCCGGAGGCAGAGGTGGTTCATCTCTGTCTGACATCGATCCCGAGGCGTCTCTAGACCTTTCCTCCAAAATTGGGGATGGAAGTGTCGATCGGGGTGGTTGAATCTGTGGAACTGTCGACTGGAATGGTTGAATCTGAGTAGATTTCGACGATTTCTTAGGCTTTTTTGAAGTAGTCTTATCTTTTTTCTTTTTAGATGATTCAGTTGATCGAGCTGAAGTCCTCGATGTCAATGTCGACTTCGGTCTCGAGATAGACTTCGACTTCTCCGCTTGGAGAAGGAGTCATTGGACTAGAGACCGGTCTAGGAGGCTCTTGGTGATCAGGTTGACGATCTGGGGACAGTGCAGAGTCCATGGCGACCGAAGGTGAATTGAGGGATTTCTCCCAAAGGTAAGATCGCAGCCTCTGAAGTCGCAGCTTAAGAGCAGGCTTCGTGAGCCTTTTACACTCGGGACAAGAGTGTGTTTGGTGCTGTTCCCCGAGACAGAAAAGGCAATGGTCATGGCCGTCAGTGAGCGGGATCTTGTTATTACAAAGTATGCACCGCTTGAAAGGCCCAGGGGGGGCCATAAAAGACAAGGGAAAATTGGAGGGAAGATGGCGGGGGGGAAAGGGGGGGATCAGCAAAAACGAGGGAAAGAGAAAAACTGAATCGAATCGAAGGTAGAACAAATCAATTTAGAGGGGAAACGTCCAACAAAAAAGTGATTGAAATAACAGAAGCAACTACCGATCGCAGTAAACGCTCAATTGCTCTAGCTCTCTCCGAAATAGGTCTAACCTAAGCGGCGGCTAAAAGGAACTGAGGGGACTTCTGGCGGGTGGAGCATGTGCTCCACAGGAGAACGTCCCACTAATCACATGTCTTTAAGCTCTAGAAACTTCCGAGAGGTCCTGCGCAGGCGCAGAACAATCCAATTGTGTGCATTCACAGAGGCCACGAAGAACAAATAATTACACAAAACCTTGCAATTTAGTGCCAAAGTATTTGTGTATTGTACTTGTTACATTTGGTGTTCAACAGATTGTTCACAGAATGGTTGGAATCCTGTTCATGGAGCTGCATATGCATAAGGCTGATGATGTCATGAGTGATGGACTTTAATCATTAAGGCCTGAAAATTGCTGTCAATTCCATCCCTATCCCAAGGACCCCAGTGACTTTCCCCAGGTGGAAAAGTTCCCTAGTAGACTCTGAGCATTGGGGTAGATAGCTTTTAATTAGAGATGAACGTCCATGGCTGATTACAGCATCAGCCTTACCCATGCAGAGCTGTGTGAACAGAATTCCAGTCAATGAAGCATATTTACCAGGCCCTTTCTAATAGAGTTGTGCTTGTCATTGCTTATCTTCCCAACACACTGCTGTCACCTAACAATCTGTACTGGTGCTTCCATATATCTAAAGCAGGTCTGAAAGAGTTTTAAATGATCCAAACTTTGAAGCAAGTTTAAAATAAACACAATAGTATGTTAAGGATATTCTATATTTTATTTATCAAAATATTTCAGTTGTTACAGAACAGAATATAATTCAGCACATATCAAGGACAAAGTACTCATACACATCCATAGTGGCTTATAAAAACAATTCACATATAACTAAAAGATGGCAGAGAAATATTAAATGGTATAGGTCTTTTCTGTGAAAAATAGAATTTAAAATTTAGGTAAAATTCCACTGCAGTTGGCTAGCTTGCAGATTACGTTAAATCATGGTTTAACAAGATGTATTCAGTTAGGAAGGATATGGTGTAAACCTCAGGGTGGCATGCTTTCTTGTTTTGTTTCCACATGGCCTAGAGTACAACTTGGGCAGCTTTCAGCTTCCCCAAACTGCTGTATCATCCAGAAGAGGGATTGTATTTTATAATAAACTCTAGTTGTTTTAACAAGACAGCTTCAGAAACCATTATCTGAAGTTGGCTTATCTGGAGAATAACCAGTTTTTATAAACTACATTTCCTGTTTGGATGATATGATAAGTCAACGTTTAGACAAAGCACAGGAAGAAGATGCAGAAGTTTTCCTCCCAGGTAGATAGCTGAATAAGGAGGGGATATGAAAGCCTGAGAACCCACAACAGCTTCTTCCCCCTCATGCACCTGTCACTAAACCACCATTTTACATGACTGGTACATTAGCCACTATGAGACATTATAAGGAGCATTAAGGGAGCAAAATTATTGTAGCTGCTTCTTTGGTCTCAATTTTTTTTAAAAAAAGCATCTTTTGTTTGTATACAATGATTTTGATGTTCCATCAAACCACTTCCAAATTTTTGGTCAGTATCACGAATGTGCATGTCAGCAGTTTTTTTTTTTTTACAAAAAATAATATTTTACTTTATGGGCTTTTATAAAAGCCAACAAAAAGAAACAAACAGACCTAAAAAAAAGTCTTTATGATCAAGGCTCTTCATTTATGTCTACAAATGTTCTTTATGACATTTTCACAGCTCATTGGTTTTTCATGTCTTCATTAGCTGGATCTGATCTATGTAAAAATAAACAAAATCAAAATCAAAATGCTGCTTTCATTAGATAAATTATTCTGTATTATTATTCTGAATAAGTTTATGAAGTCAAATGACATTATGTCATCAAATCTGTTTATTCCTTCACAGAAATATTACCAAATTTGGGTTCATTTCAGACATGACCATGGTTTGATAATCCAGAGAATCTTTACAGTTCTACATAATCCTGTTCCCTCCTCCCCTTTTTTTCTTTGCTAATCCTGCCTGCTGTTGTTTCCAAATTGGACGTTACAGGAAATTAAGGTTAATAAAATCTAGGAAGCAGAAGCAATAGTGTGTGCAGAAGAGCAGAATAAGAAGCCTGTGAGAATACTCAGTTCCCAATATGTTGACTAAATTTAGCCTTCCTGTTTCTTTTTCCCTCTTAGAAGAGAAGGAAGAACAGATGAACCTCAAACAAAATGTTTTAGTATGCATTTATTAAAATTCCCACCCCCCCAAATTCCTTGTAAAATCTAATTTTAGTCTTTGGCATCCTCCTCTTCTGATAATATGTAAAAAACTTAATTATATGAATAGCTTGGAAATGTATGCTTCAAGATGTGTATGAAGAGGTAATGTCTTCTGTACAAGTGCATGGCTTTGTAGAGTTTGCCACGTATCACATATACTGAAAACAATCTTTCCCTTATACTTTTTAAATCTGTAGGTGTAAAAGACGTTTTGAAGGCAGAAGGAGAAGTTGCAAAAAACAAAACAAAACAGTACTCTGTAAAAATAACCCCATATTCAACATTTTTATGGAGCTGCAGTGGATTTTAACCTTGGGTCTTTGTACAGTCCATCAGGTAAACACCTCCTCCCTGCTCTCTACGTCCAGTCTCTGCTGACATCTAGTGGTCTATAAAATACTTGAGTGAGCTCAATAACATAGAACATTTTCAAAAGCAGTGCTAAAGTTTTGGCCACTGTGACTATGTAAAGGTTACAGATGTTCACCCTTAAATTAAAATGTATAAAGCACAAACATTTATACATTTTATGTATTATTTTTGCAATGCACTTTGAATCAAAGGTTGTAAACAGTGTGTACTGGTCAAAATCAAATGATTCAAATAGAGTTGACTCCCATTGATTCAGTTGGGATCTACGTATGGAGCTTTTACTACCTATTATCTGTAAATCTCCCGGGAGATCAGAGGAGGATTATGTACAGATGCTACTCTCTGACAATACCCCTTATATTACGAGACAAGTGGCCAAATTTTGTGCTGCAGCAATGGTTATTCGTGTTCAGATGTTTGGGTAGGTGATTTTAGATGGATAATATAATGCTTTTAATATAACACTGGCTGAGGTTTTACTTATACTAAGGACTTACGATGTTATTAACTGGAAAGTAGGGGTTGTTTTATCATGTTTTAATGGAAATTCTATAATTCTGCCTGATTTTACGAAACTACAATTATATGTATGTATTTTATATTGATTTGGTTTTACTGGTCTTTGACCGTAATAAAGTATTCATTCATTCATTCATTGATTCAGTTGGTCTACTCAAGTGAGATTTATTACACCAAGCAACAGGATTTGGGCTGCTGTGTTTTATTCCAACATCCAAAACCAACAGTGCTCAGAAGTCTGCCCGGCAGAGCTAGCTGTGTTGTCTTGGAGTTGGTGCTAGAGTTTTCTCAGCTTGTTGTGCTGGGATACTTAAACATTCCTGCTAAGACTATGCTATCAGCTCAGGACATTGTGTCTGCCACAATGACCATGGGGGTGTCCCAAATTATATCTGGCCCCACCCATGAAGCAAGACACACTCTGGACCTGATTTTTTGTATTGATGGGATGACCGTGATCTAGATATGCAGGAGCTCTGTTGTCATGGGCAGATGGCTACCTGGTAGGGTTCAGATTCACTGGGACTTGAAATATCTGCATGAAGTGGGACCAATTAAGATGATCCACCTGAAAAAGCTGATAGATCCAAATAGTTTTCAAACAGCTCTTGGGGAGGTTCCTGCCACCTTGGCAGGTGAACCTTTTGAAGCCCTTGTCGACCTCTGGAATGGGGAAATGAAAAGGGTGATAGACATCATTGTTCTTAGGTTCCCTTCCCAGGGAATGGAGCCAGGCTTGTTCCCTGGTTTACTAGGGAACTGGTGGTGACGAAGCAAATGGGACATAGACTAGAATGATGATGGTGGAAATCTGGAAACAAATCTTGACTAGAAATCATCGAAAAGCCTATTCTGTGGCAGTGTTGGCAGCGAAAAAGTCTTTTGTCACCACTGTGTCTGTATAGAGTCATCCACTGGAGCTGCTTTGAGTGATTAGGGTCTATTATGATCTAATCTGCAAGAGGAGAATTTTAATCACTCAATAGCCTGCTGTGAACAATTTGCATGACATTTTGCAAGTAAAATCACTCTGATCGATTCTGACTCAGATGCTGGAGTAAATGGAGGTCCTGGGATGGGCCTTGGAAGGCACTGTGTTGCAGTGGCTCTAGTCTTTTCTGGGGTGGGGTGTGGGCACACCCAGAATATGGTGGTGAGGGATGTCTATTTGACTGATACCTTGGCTGTTGGTCTGTATTCCCTATGCTAATTGAGCATCTACATGAAACTGCTAGAATTCTCCAGTGGTTTGTGATTTACTGTCACCAGTATGCTAAGGACACTCAACTCTATCTCTCTTTTCCATCTAAATCCAAGGAAGCTGCCTCTGCCCTAAACTAGTGCTTGAGGTTGGTAATGTACGACAGTGAACAAACTGAAGCTTATTCCAGGCAAGACAGAGGTGCTCTTGGTCAGTGGAAAGGCAGATCAGGAAACAGAGATTCAACCTGTGCTGGTGGAGGTTACACTTCCTCTGAAAATTCAAGTTCATAGCTTGGATGTTATTTCTGAGCCAGGTTACCCAGGTCTCAGCAGTGGTCAGAAGTGCATTTGCACAATTAAAACTAGTGCACCAGCAGTGACCATTCCTTAAGAGGCCTGACTTGGCTATGGTGACACAAACCTTGGTTACTTCCTATTTAGATTACTGCAGTGTGTCAGACTGCTGCTGGAGATGGTTTGGAAACTTCAGCTGGCCCAAAATGCTCCAGACAGACTACTGACAGGCTGGCTACTGGATTATGTTACACTCACCCATCCTCATTACAACTTTACTGGCTGCCAGTTTCTGTGCACTATTCAAAATACTGGTCATGGCCTTTAAATTCCTTTATGGCCTAGCTCCAGGCTATCTGAAAGACTGGATCTCCCTATATGAGCCCCCAAGAGTTTTAAGATCCTCAGTGGAGCGCCTTCTTTCAGCCTCACTACTTTCTCAAGCTTGTCTGGTGAGGACTTAAAAGAGGGTGATTTCTTTGCCTGCTCTCAAATTATGGGACCCCCTTCTCTTCATTCCTTCTCCCAGCAACTGAAAGTATACCTTTTAAGAAAGGCCTTTGAGATGAAGCAGTCTTTTAAAATCTGATTCATCATTTTTAAATAATGTTTCTGAATGTTTGTATATATACTTTTAAATGTTATTGGTACGTTTTTAGTTGTGGATTTAAAATATTTTTTGTATACCAGTTTAGGATTCCATTAGGGGAGAAAGGTATAATAATTTTTATAAAAAATATATCATATCATATCATATCATATCATATGGAAGACAATAATTCTTGTACTCCTAATTGTTCATAATGATAGGCATAAAGGTGTGAATCAGAAATTTAAAGCAGTAAATATTTTATATTTATATTTTACACAGACTACAAGCAGCACTTTCGAAAATAACTTTAGTCTAAATTACTGTGCAAATTAGGAATAAACCTTTTTACTTTTTCTTTCCTTTTTTGGTTAGCTTAAAGGGAAGTTCTAAAGAGAGAGAAAGAAGTGCAGGGAAAAAGAAGAAGAAAGAAGGATCTAAAAGACAATGCTTGATAAGGATACTCACTGTGTAATTTGATCTGGTGGCAGAAATAGGTGAGAAAAAAGCAAAATGTAATGGTGGAAAAGATTATAAAACAAAAAGAAAAAGATTAATGGAAAAGAGAAGGTAAGAAAAAATGATGGAACATACCTTGAAGCCAATCTACACCTTCTTGCAATCCTTCGCCTTTAAGAGCATCACTTGCACTACAATGAATAAAGAACAAGTAGGACCAGAAGTAGATGACATATGTGTAACTGCTGCCAATGTGCTGCTTCTACCAGTAAAAGAAAATGTTTTACTGGCAACCTGGCACCTCAATAATTAGCTGCAGCAAATTACGCAAACACAAATAGGATTCTGGCTATTATGCCCAGTTTTCTGCTCCATAAGAGGTAGCTAAGGAAGTAAAGTGGGGGAGGGGACATGGAAACTCAAACTCTATTCAGTTGTGATACAGAACATAGAAAAAAGCAAGTTCTAATACATGTGGTGACTATACATGGAAACAACAGTTTCTTCCTCTTCGGACTGATGGCAAAGGGAGCAGAACTATTGCATACCCCTTATCGCATGTGTTATCCACACAGTTTCAACACAACTACAGTGGTGCCTCGCAAGACGAAAGTAATTCGTTCCGCGAGTAGCGCTGTCTTGCGAAATTTTCGTCTTGAGAAAAGCGGTTTCCCATAGGAATGCATTGAAATTTAATTAATGCGTTCCTATGGGGAAAAAAAGTCAGAAACCAAAAAAAAGTCAGAAAAAAGTCACTTACCAGGTACAGTAGACCCAGCCCTGCTCCTCACAGTGCCTTGGTAGCCCGGGAACAGCCGGACTCTGTGTGAGCAGAGCGCCGAACAGCTGAGAGTCGGCAACCAGCAGAGAGTCGGCAGCCATTTTGGAGAGACGGCAGCCATTTTGAGAGGCGACCACATGGCTGCTGCCTCTCAAAATGGCTGCCACCTCTCTGCTGATTGCCGCCTCTCAGCTGTTCGGCGCTCTGCTCACACAGAGTCCGGCTGTTCCGGGGCTACCAAGGCACTGTGAAGAGCGGGGCTGGGTCTACTGTACCTGGTAAGTGACTTTTTTCTGACTTTTTTTTGGTTTCTGACTTCCCCCCCCCCCCATAGGAACGCATTAATTAAATTTCAATGCATTCCTATGGGAAACCCGCCTCGCAAGACGAAAAATATCGCAAGACGGCCCGTCTTGAGAGGCACCAAAAAACTCACAAGACGCGTTCGTCTTGCGAGTTTTTCGTCCCGCGAGGCATTCGTCTTGCGAGGCACCACTGTAATAGAGCTCTGTAAGATTCTAATTCCAGTATCAAAGAGTCTTTAAATAGCTGAGACAGAACTGGTGAGATACCCACTGTGCTAGCAGATGTCTGCTAACACCATATTAAAATTCAGTTAATACTCTTTACGTGCCAACATTATTTTAATTCTTTACCTTTATATCAGTATGGCAGAACAAGTGGTACTGGATCCTAAAGGTCATCAACTCCTCGTTAAGAGACGGAGTGGTCCCCGCCCCGTTAAAGGAGGCAGTGATTCGCCCACTCCTAAAAAAGCCTAATCTGGACCCAGGTCTAGTGATCAACTATCAACCAGTGGCGAACCTCCCTTTTCTGGGCAAGGTGTTGGAACGTGTGGTGGCTGAGCAGCTCCAGGCTCTCGTGGATGAAATGGATTATCTAGATCCATTTCAATCGGGTTTCGGGCCGGGTTATGGGACAGAGACTGCCTTGGTCGCCCTGTTTGACGACCTTTGCCGGGAGAGAGACAAGGGGAATGTGTCCCTGTTGATTCTCCTGGACCTCTCAGCGGCTTTCGACACCATCGACCATTGGGTCCTTCTGGACAGATTGGCTGGAATGGGAATGGGAGGCACCGTTTTACGGTGGTTCCGCTCCTACCTGGCTGATTGGGTCCAGAAGGTGGTGCTGGGGGACAGTAGCTCTGATCCATGGCGGTTGCATCATGGGGTTCCTCAGGGCTCTATACTGTCCCCCATGCTATTCAATATCTACATGCGACCGCTGGGGGAGGTCGTTAGGAGGTTTGGGCTGAGGAGTCAGCAATATGCTGACGACACCCAGCTCTACCTCTCATTCTCTACTAATCCAGGTGTGGCAGTCGCCGTTCTGAACTTGTGCCTGGACTCAATAATGGACTGGATGAGGGTCAATAAACTGAGGCTCAATCCAGACAAGTCGGAAGTGCTGCTGGTAGGTGCTCCGCCAGATAGGTTAAAGGGCCATTTCCCTGCCCTAGACGAGGTTACACTCCCCCTTAAGGACAGGGTCCGCAGCTTGGGGGTGCTCCTTGACCCAGGTCTGACCTTGGAAGCCCAGGTGGACTCGGTGTTCAGGGGTGCCTTCTTACAGCTGTGGAGAATATATCAACTTCACCCTTACCTGGATGAGCGGAGCCTGGCAACAGTCACACATGCATTGGTAACAACCAGACTGGACTATTGCAATGTGCTATATGTGGGGCAGCCTTTGAAGATTGTCCGGCGACTGCAACTGGCACAGAACCGGGCTGCGCGGCTGGTAAGTGGTGCCGCCGCATGGACTCATATCATGCCAGTTCTGAAAAATTTACACTGGCTGCCGGTTGTTGCTCAGGCCTAATTCAAAGTGCTTACTTTGACATATAAAGCCCTAAACGGCTTAGGACCTGGTTACCTAAAGGACCGCCTTCTTCCATACGAACCTGCCCGGACTCTAAGATCAGGCCAGGAGGCCCTTCTGAAGGCGCCATCCCTGAAAGAGGTGGGGGATGGCATACCGAAATAGGGCCTTCTCGGCTGTTGCCCCCCAACTTTGGAACGCATTCCCTATAGAGATCCACCTGGCTCCAACACTTTTGGCTTTTCGGCGCCAGGCAAAGACCTTTCTGTTTAGCCAGCATTTTAATTAAATAGTATCCTTTAGCTGGCCGTATGAGCAGCAGGATTTATTAATGATAAATTGACTGTTTTAATATAGGGTATTATTATAATATTGCCTATTTTTAATGGTTTTAATGTTTTCTAAAGTTTTAATATTGTACGCCACTCAGAGACCATTGGTAATTGCACGGCTAAAAAATCTTGTAAATAAATAAATAAATAAATAATAAATAAATACAGACGTGAGGCCCCAACATATGTCAACAGATTATCTGTTCACCTATTGACTCTGCTGTCTTGCATGTTATTCTTTGAAAATCAAAATTAGAGTGCTGATTGATATGAGAGTAAACATATGCAGTGTTCATTACATGTAATGAAGCAACAATACCCAATCAACTTCCTTAGAACTTTCTCCCTAGTGTTTGCAAAGGAGAACAGGCATTTAGGTAGATTTATCAGAAAGCGTGAGCTACTAAAGGACCAATCCAAATCTTTTACCCCATTGCTCTTTGAAATGTCTTATGCAACCTTCTACATCTACAATAACAAAACAATGGGGTGGACAGGATCAAAATAATGCATGTGCTTAGACCTATGGAACAGATGGTGAGCAGGAATAGGATTTCTACCATGTCTACCACTTCCCTCTGACTAAATGAGGACTCCTAATCCTTTTAGCTAAAGAAAACTTAGTAGGCTAAGCGCCTGTAAATAGTTTAGTAACCAAGTAGTTCATGATGATGAGTTTTCTGTTAGGTATTTGAGATGTGTAAGTTTGGGGAGGGGCACCTTTTGTTCTCATTCTGTACAAATATTGAAATGTTTTTATTCATCCCAATATTGCTGAATGCATAATTTTCAGAATAAAATAGATAATGAATTATACACAGATTTGTTAGACAGCACAAATGGACAGCTTTTTCAGTTGCCAGATGTCTCATAATGAGCAGAACAAACATTTTTCCAATGAATAGAGGTATCAAATAGAGAAAATTGCAAAAATATTCAACATGAAAGAAGGTTAGTCTAAAGATTTGTTTCTATGTCAAATCAAAGAAAGATCATACAGCAGAGGACAGAAGCATGCCAATGGGCAGTGGATGCAACTAGAATACATTTGGAACAGAGGTCATCAACCCCCGGTCCGCGGCCCATTGCCGGTCCGTGGCTTAAGCCCGACCGGGCCGCCAAGACAGACCTCCCGCCCCCCCCCCGCACGCACTCACCCCTGCAAAGGTTGTTTGTGCCTGCGCAAACAGCGGCGCAGCCTCCCGGAGCCCGGCTGGAAAGCTAGCAGCGCGGAGGGACCCAGCGGCTGAAGACAGAAGCCCGGGAAATTCAAATGGCCTCCCCACGGGGCTCTGTCTCCAGCGCGGGATCCCTCCGTGCTGCTGCCTTTCCAGCCTGGCTGGAAAGCCAGCAGCAGGGAGACACCCCGAGGCAGGAGCCCCGTGGGGAGGTCTTTTGATTTTCCCGGGCTCTGTCTCCAGCCTCAGGATCGCTCCGTGCTGCTGCCTTTCCAGCCTGGCTGGAAAGTCAGCAGCAGGGAGACACCCCGAGGCAGGAGGCAGGAGCCCGGTGGGGAGGTCTTTTCATTTTCCCGGGCTCTGTGTCCAGCCTCGGGATCGCTCCGTGCTGCTGCCTTTCCAGCCTGGCTGGAAAGTCAGCAGCAGGGAGACACCCCGAGGCAGGAGGCAGGAGCCCGGTGGGGAGGTCTTTTCATTTTCCCGGGCTCTGTCTCCAGCCGCAGGATCGCTCCATGCTGCTGCCTTTCCAGCCTGGCTGGAAAGTCAGCAGCAGGGAGACACCCCGAGGCAGGAGCCCCGTGGGGAGGTGTTTTGATTTTCCCCGGCTCTGTCTCCAGCCTTGGGATTGCTCCGTGCTGCTGCCTTTCCAGCCTGGCTGGAAAGTCAGCAGCAGGGAGACACCCCGAGGCAGGAGGCAGGAGCCCCGTGGGGAGGTCTTTTCATTTTCCCGGGCTCTGTCTCCAGCCGCGGGATCGCTCCATGCTGCTGCCTTTCCAGCCTGGCTGGAAAGTCAGCAGCAGGGAGACACCCCGAGGCAGGAGGCAGGAGCCCCGTGGGGAGGTCTTTTCATTTTCCCGGGCTCTGTCTCCAGCCGCAGGATCGCTCCATGCTGCTGCCTTTCCAGCCTGGCTGGAAAGTCAGCAGCAGGGAGACACCCCGAGGCAGGAGCCCCGTGGGGAGGTGTTTTGATTTTCCCCGGCTCTGTCTCCAGCCTTGGGATTGCTCCGTGCTGCTGCCTTTCCAGCCTGGCTGGAAAGTCAGCAGCAGGGAGACACCCCGAGGCAGGAGGCAGGAACCCCGTGGGGAGGTCTTTTCATTTTCCCGGGCTCTGTCTCCAGCCTCAGGATCGCTCCGTGCTGCTGCCTTTCCAGCCTGGCTGGAAAGTCAGCAGCAGGGAGACACCCCGAGGCAGGAGCCCCGTGGGGAGGTCTTTTGATTTTCCCGGGCTCTGTCTCCAGCCGCGGGATCGCTCCGTGCTGCTGCCTTTCCAGCCTGGCTGGAAAGTCAGCAGCAGGGAGACACCCCGAGGCAGGAGCCCCGTGGGGAGGTCTTTTGATTTTCCCGGGCTCTGTCTCCAGCCGCGGGATCGCTCCGTGCTGCTGCCTTTCCAGCCTGGCTGGAAAGTCAGCAGCAGGGAGACACCCCGAGGCAGGAGCCCAGTGGGGAGGTCTTTTCATTTTCCCGGGCTCTGTCTCCAGCCGCGGGATCGCTCTGTGCTGCTGCCTTTCCAGCCTGGCTGGAAAGTCAGCAGCAGGGAGACACCCCCCAGCAGGAGGCAGGAGCCCCGTGGGGAGGTCTTTTCATTTTCCAGGGCTCTGTCTCCAGCCTCGGGATCGCTCCGTGCTGCTGCCTTTCCAGCCTGCCCACCCGCGCACCCACCCCACCCCTGCGCGCGGGCGCATGCTTGAAGGGGTGAGGGAGTGTGTGCCGGCGGCGGCAGCCTGGGAGTCTGAGCATGGCCGGGGGGCTCTCTCTGGCTGCTCGCCTCCCGACGGTCTCCAACGAGGTCGGGGTCGGCATTGCCTCCTTTAACGGGGCGGGGACCACTCCGTCTCTTAACGAGGAGTTGATGACCTTTAGGATCCAGTACCACTTGTTCTGCCATACTGATATAAAGGTAAAGAATTAAAATAATGTTGGCACGTAAAGAGTATTAACTGAATTTTAATATGGTGTTAGCAGACATCTGCTAGCACAGTGGGTATCTCACCAGTTCTGTCTCAGCTATTTAAAGACTCTTTGATACTGGAATTAGAATCTTACAGAGCTCTATTACAGTGGTGCCTCGCAAGACGAATGCCTCGCGGGACGAAAAACTCGCAAGACGAACGCGTCTTGTGAGTTTTTTGGTGCCTCTCAAGACGGGCCGTCTTGTGATATTTTTCGTCTTGCGAGGCGGGTTTCCCATAGGAATGCATTGAAATTTAATTAATGCGTTCCTATGGGGGGGGGGGGGAAGTCAGAAACCAAAAAAAAGTCAGAAAAAAGTCACTTACCAGGTACAGTAGACCCAGCCCCGCTCTTCACAGTGCCTTGGTAGCCCCGGAACAGCCGGACTCTGTGTGAGCAGAGCGCCGAACAGCTGAGAGGCGGCAACCAGCAGAGAGGCGGCAGCCATTTGAGAGGCAGCAGCCATGTGGTCGCCTCTCAAAATGGCTGCCGCCTCTCCAAAATGGCTGCCGACTCTCTGCCGCCGCTGGCACGCACTCCCTCACCCCTTCAAGCATGCGCCCGTGCGCAGGGGTGGGGTGGGTGCTCGGGTGGGCAGGCGCGCATGCGTGAAGCGGTGGGGAAACGTGCACGCGCACCTTAGGCGCGTGCGCTCCCCAACCACTTCGCGCGTGCGTCGGAGACCAGAAGCGCGAGGGGCCGCCCCACCTCCCTCAGAGGCTCTGCCGGTCCGCACTACAGAAAAGGTTGGGGAACACTGATTTAGAAGACTGCATGACAAGGGAATTAATAGTACTTGGCTTTAGAAGTGTACCTAATATCTTACCATAACAACCACAGATATATATTTCATTCAAATAAGAAAGACATGAATCTGAGAATAGGCAGGAAAAAATTCACACTATTTACTACTGTAGTTCACTTTTTGGTAGAGTAATGGGCTAGCTAAACATTCTACAGGTACTTAATACATTACATGAATATTACTTCAGCTGAGTCCAACAGGCTGGAGTATGATAATTTGCTTTGCAGTAGGTGTGTCTTTAAAGATGGTGAAAAACAACCATTGATGCTTTCAGAAGAGTACTAGTGGAAGCACACTACACTGGTTACCCTGGTTGCCAGTGCATGTCTGGGCTGAATTTAAAGTGCTTCAAACCTTTACATTGTTTAGGGCTACATTACTTGAAGGACTACCTTTACCCACATTAACTTCCTTGTATTTTGCAATCAGTTTCCAAAGCCCTGCTATCATTTTTACTACTGAAGAAAAGCAGGCTGCTAACCATTAGGAAGCAGATTTTCACAGCTGTAGACTCATAGTGGTGGATCCACAGTTGTGGAATACATTGCCAACTTGTCACTATAGGTCTTTTAAGAGTTAGTTGTTGTCTCTGAATTTTTACTAAAATATAAGCGCTTGTGTATGGGTTACTGTAGTGAGATGGTTTCAGTACTTTTTTCTATTTTGCTCTTTTCTCTTCTTTAAGTTTTGTAACTTGTGGATTTTGAAAAGCTGGTTTATGAATGGTTAATTTTGCATGGATGTTTACTAATTTATTATTGTGTTTATATGATCCCTTGGAAGCTATATATGGTATATAAATACTTTGATGGAATTAAATATAGAAACAAATATAACCTTAACCATGAATTCCTCTTATGGTTTTAACCATACTATAATTTGTTAAGTTTCAGTCCATGTATGTAATCTGGCCCCAATAACAACAAGCTTTTACAGGTTCTACCACTATGTACTACTATGTATGCCACTTGAATAAAAGAGCACTTCATGATGCCAAAGTCAGTAGTTTAAACATTCCAGACCAATGCAAATACAAAACAATTGTATGCCAATTTTACCAGATATGCCATGGCTTGTCTTTGATGTTTTCCAAGGCCAGTAAGTGAGAAACCTTTACAGAAGACACAGCATCTCTGAGGTCCATCTTGTTTGCAAAGAACAAAATTGGTATTCGTCGATGCTTAAGATCTAGGAGTAAGACAACATTTTGCTAAATTTGTCACAATTTACAGAAGACAAATTTTGAGAAAGAAGAGGGATACATATCTTCCTTAGCTGCATCCTACTAAAATGCACATTATTGGGCCACAGTACCTCATGTGCCTGTTTCTGTAGAGTTCTCAAAGTAATATTCCCCAAACTCAAACAGATGTTCAAGGCTGCAGGTGCAAATTGTTTATAATGGAAATCCCCTATGCATCATCATAAACTCTCTCTTCAAATTAAAGTCGTACTAAGCAGCTCTTCATCAAGAATTAATCAAAGGAGCTAAGGAGATGATTCAGGGATGCAAAGTCTACTATTAAATGGTGGCACATCTATATGCAATAAGAATGCACATGAACAAGCCAACTTATTACAGACAACATCTGGCCATTGCTATAAGCAGGGTTTTGATTTCTTAAAAAAAGAAAGATATTAAGCCTGCCTCGGATCCATGCCACTTGCCTTGGTAAGCTGGTTTCCCGAGCAGTTACTGTTGCTCAGTGATGAAGGAAAGGCACACAAACAGAGACACTTTTTATTACTGTTACTACATCAGAATCTGGACTCTGGCATAAAAAATAGATTTCAGAACTGAACTCTGGTGTAAATTTACATTTAGGTTGAAAGACTCAGTATACCTAAGTACTGATCTTAATAAGCATATATGATGTTCACAGAATGCATGGGAATTTCAAAAGCAGAGGTCTTTCCCTTGCACACATCTACAAACAATGCATATTTAGGACATGGACAACGAACCATATTATGCTGGAAGCAGAGCCAGAGGTATGGCCCTACAGCTCCTTTTTCCAAGTAAAGGAAGCTGATGTATTGTTGGTATAACAAACACAAAGTTAACAATAGTTTAAATAAATACAAAATAATGTACTGTATTAAAATTGTTCCCAAGTTGTCCCACAGCTCATTCAGAAGAATCCTAACTGATACCACTTCCTGCCTGCAATCCTATTGCAAAGTTTCAAAAGCAAAACCATTGATATGCATTTTTGTTACACCCTACCCACCCCATTTTTCAACAGAAGCACAGAAATAGGGGGTGGGAATATGAGTTAGCTCTCGATAGTAAAAGGAACAAGCCACAAGTCAAAAATTCACTAAGGATGTAAAGCCACAAAAATAATGTTCTCCATTTCCTTTTTGTATTTTAGCTTTCTAATTATTAAAAGGCATTTTATTAATTTCTTTAGCTCTTAGTGCCTTCAGTCAAATCAGAAGTTTGGTTTAATGTTTATTGTATTAATTTTGAATTAAATCAGTTCCATAGTTGTGACATTTTTAAATAGAAAAATATGCCACAGGACTGGGCAACCTCTGACTCTCCAGCTGTTGGACTGCCACTCCCAGCTCTGGGCAGCACAGCTAATGGTGAGGAGTAAGATGAGCCACAGTTGACCAACATCTGGAGGACAAGGCTGATAAGTGTTTGTGTGTGTTATGTGCTGTCAAGTCGAAACTGACTTGTAACAAGCCCAATAAGGCTTTCAAGGATATATCCGGAATCTGAGTCGGTCACCCTCTCCACTACACCACATTGGGTGTCTCAATTTTGGTACAGCTACCAAAATTCTTTAATCCAACTCCTACCAGGAAAAGAATTGTTTTACACTGAAGACAGTTCATAGGATTAAAGCAAAGGATAAAGGGTCTCCTCACCTGGATGATTCAAGAGAGTGTCAAGTTCTTCTTTGGCCACAACCATTCTTAGTTTGTCACTGCTATCAATGACAAAAATAATGGCCTGGCAATCTCTGTACAATATAGAAAGCAAAGAAGTATATTACAGGTTCTCTAAAATCTTGAATAGCAAAGTAAGTAGTCAGAATCCTACTACAATTATATATTGTTTTATTTTATTTTACAATTTATCAATGGAAGTACCACTTTTGCATCGGTGGGGAAGTATCTCAAAGCAGAATATAAATTCTTTAGACCAGACTACTTCCCCAGTTTCAAACTTGAACAAAGTTCACAGCAATGCATTAAAAAGAAATCATCCAACCAATCATTGAATGCAAGAGTGCAAATTTAAAATACACAGACATATTTAAATTGTAGGTAAAGGTAAAGGTTCCCCTTGACATTTAGTCCAGTCGTGTCCAACTCTAGGGCGCAGTGCTCATCCCCATTTCCAAGCCATAGAGCCAGTGTTTGTCCGAAGACAGTTTCCGTGGTCACGTGGCCAGTGCGACTAGACACGAAAAGCCGTTACCTTCCCACTGAGGTGGTACCTATTTATCTACTCACATTTTTACATGCTTTCGAACTGCTAGGTTGGCAGGAGCTGGGACAAGCGACGGGAGCTCACTCCGTTGCGTGGATTCGATCTTACGACTGCTGGTCTTCTGACCCTGCAGCACAGAGGCTTCTGCGGTTTAACCCGCAGCGCCACCACGTCCCTTTTATTTAAATTATAATAACATATAATTATATGCTACCAAGTCAATTCTAATGTATGGTGACTGCCATTTAAATTAATTTGAATTACTGTACATTAAAAACCAAATAACTGGAATATACCTCTAGGCATAAATCACCCCTTTTCATATTTGAAAGTATTTATTCTAATATAACAGTCAATAATCTATATAAACAGCACTTTAGGCCAAGTAAACACTCAAAACACAACCCCCTCTTTCTTATTTATAATTACCTTTTTCAGGTAGTCCTTAACTACACTCTAATGATATACTAACAGGTGCTCATTTCAATTACCAGACAACTTTAAAAAGCTGTAAAACTGGTAAAAAATGTTTAACTGAAGGAAAAATACAGCACAGGGCAAGGAAAAGAAGGCACATATGCTCATACCATTTATGTAAAAAGCTAATAATAATAGATAGATAGATATATGTATGTATGTAGAAAGCTAAAAATGATATCCCACAGCACAATTTGGTCTTTGAGTTATTCCATATGTGCAGTAACCAAACATGTATAATTGGATTATCTCCAATAAACTGTTTGAAGTTTTTAATCATTGCTGTTTCTATCTGAATCAACTGCTTTCTTGCTTTTACTCAGTCCAAATTAACAAATGACCAAAGGAATAAAAATAAATAATGAAATCTGCGAGTACCACACTACTATTTCTTCATATTTGTTCTTATCGATTTTTTATTTCTTGCAACATGATTTTTTACCACTAAACACAAAACAACCAAAATTATGGTAGAAAAAGAAGGCAGAACCCCAAAAACTATAACTGGGGGAAAAAAAACTATTTTTAAAAAGAGAGGTTACTTACCTGTAACTCTGGTTCTTCGAGTGGTCATCTGTGAATTCACACTATAGGGTTAATCTGCACTTGCGCAGAGGTTCCCGGAATATTCTAGAGTTTTATCACACATTTGCCAGGACCGCCCCCCTAGTACACGTGGTCTGCCTGTCCCGGCGACTGCCTCAGTTCCTAAGAACAGCTGCTGTGCAATAAGACAGATGTGACGGACAGAGGGGAGGACAGGCGGGAAGTGCGAATTCACAGATGACCACTCGAAGAACCAGAGTTACAGGTAAGTAACCTCTCTTTCTTCTTCGTGGTCTCTGTGAATGCACACTATAGGGTGATTAACAAGCTGACTTACCGGAGGAGGGATGTCACGGAAGGATTGATGAGAGTACAGCTCTGCCGAAGGCCACATCCGTCTTGGCTCTGACATCAAGCCGGTAGTGCGAAGCAAAGGTGGACGGAGTCGACCAGGTGGAAGCCTTGCATATGTCAGGAATAGGTACAACTCTGAGGAAAGCTGTGGAAGTAGCAACAGCCCTTGTGAAGTGTGCAGTAAGGTGTGATGGCAAAGGCTTATGGGCAAGCTGGTAAGCCAGACGTATTGTTGCCACAATCCAGCGAGAAATGATCTGAGAGGAACTACGCGATCCTCTATTAGGTAGATGTGGAGTAACGAAAAGTCTGTTGGATTTGCGGAAAGAGGAAGTTCTGTTTATGTAAAACGCAAGGGCCCGCCGAATGTCTAGCGATCGCTCGAGGTCGTTGGATGGCGATGGAAAAAAGATGATAGGTTGTTTTAGATGAAATTCAGAGACAACTTTTGGTAAAAAGGAGACATTTGGATATAGAGTGACCTTGTCCGGGTGAAACTGGAGGTAAGGTGGGTCTATTCGGAGGGCGGAGAGTTCGCTTGCGGGCGGAGGTGATAGCAACAAGAAATAAGGTTTTGAATGACAGAAGGCGTTCAGATGCAGTCACTAGTGGTTTGAAGGGAGGTAAAGTAAGACAGCGTAGGATGGTGTGGAGTGACCACTGAGGAGGTCGAGGAGGACATGATGGGCACATGTTGGATATTCCTCTGAGGAATTGTTTGAGAGTAGGATGTCGGAAGAGTAAGGCAGCATCAGAGTCTTGTGGCTGATGCGCAATGATGGCAGAAATGTGAACCTTGAGGGTGGACAATGAGAAGTTATGATGAAAGAGATGTGAAAGAAATGTCAAGAGCGCATTGAGTGTTGTTGGTGTCATAGGTAGATCATGACATAGAGCAAATTTTTGAAAGGCAGACCATTTATATGCGTAAAGGCGGGTAGTGGAAGGTTTTTGAGCATTAGCAAGGATAGTGGCTACTGAGGGTGGATCTTCCATGCTGTGAGATGGAGAGTATGAAGATCGGGCTGGAAGGTTTTCCCTTGATGCTGAGTGAGGAGGTGAGGGAGGAGGGGGAGACGGAGGAAGTCGCTGGAGATTGATCGGAGCATTGGTGAACCACGGTTGTCTGGGCCACCAGGGTGTGATGAGGATGGCCTGTGAGCGGTCTTGATGGAGTTTGACAATGGTACGTAGAAGTAGAGGTATGGGAGGGAAGGGGTAGATCAGCTGTTAGGACCATTATACCATGAAGGCATCTCCGAGAGAGTTGATCCCAATTCCCGCTCTGGAGCAGTAGAGGGTGCACTTCGTATTGTACGAGGTGGCAAAGACGTCTATGTGGGGGTGACCCCATAGGTCGCATAAGTGGGTTGTCTAGAGTCCATTTGTGGGTTTGAGTGGGTTTGAGTGCGGAGCCTGCTCAGTGCGTCTGCTAGTTAGTTGTCTTGAGTGGCGATGTGGACTGCTACCGGGTATATGTGGCGTTCGTAACACCACTCCCATAGTTGGATGGTAAGGTAAAGAAGGGAGAGGGAGTGAGTGCCTTGTTGTTTGTTGACATAAAATAGAGCCATGGTGTTGTCCGTGGTTACCTGTACACCTGTTCCTGTGATCATAGGTTCGAAGGCCTGAAAGGCTTTGAGAATCGTGAACAGCTCGAGGTGGTTGATGTGGAGCTGACGTTCAGAACGCGACCATGGAGCATGTATCCGAAGACCGTTGCAGTGAGCCCCCCCAGCTGGTGGGGTGGCATCGGTAGTGACCTGAACAGTGAGTTGGAGGGACGCAAAAGGCCTGCCTATTAAGAGGTTGGTAGGTGTGTCCCACCAAAGTAGTTGGGTCGCAAGTTCTGGTGTAACTTCAAGGAGCTTGGTAGGCGGGTCTGAGAGTGGGTTGAACAGGGACAGGTACCACGCCTGGAGCGGGCATGCTGTATGATCGACGTGGTGGAGGCGATGAGGCCTAATAGATGTTGAGCATGGTGTGCCGTCACAATGGCACGGGGCTGGAAGTGTAAGGAGCGAGTGGAGTTTCATCACCCGTTCCTGAGGAAGGAAGGCTCGAGCTCTTCATGAGTCGAGGATGGCTCCTATAAATGTGACTCTTTGAGATGGTAAGAGGACAGACTTGTCTCTGTTGACTTTTAGGCCCAGATCCGCCAGAAGGGAGAGAGTTAAATTTATGTTTTGTGTAGCCTGGGAACGAGAAGAAGCGACTAGCAACCAATCGTCTATGTACGGGAAGATGGAGACTCCCTGGGTGTGAAGATAGGCCGCTACTGGAGCTATGCACTTGGTGAAGACCCGGGGGGCAGTGGAGAGGCTGAATGGAAGGGCCTTGAATTTGTAGACGGTGTCTCCAAGGGAGAATCTGAGGTACTTGCAGTGATCCTGACGAATGGTAATGTGGAAGTAAGTGTCGCTTAGGTCAATGACAGCAAACCAGTCGCCTTCTTGAAGAATGGGTAGTATGCGCTCTAGGGTGACCATACGGAAACGTCTCTGAACAATGTAGCAATTGAGGTTTCGAAGGTCGAGGATGGGTCAGAGACCTCCGTCTCTCTTTGGAACAGTAAAGTACCGGGAGTAGAATCCCGGGTTGTCGTCTGAGGGGATGACAGGAGTGATGGAATCCTTTAGCATTAGAGACTGAATTTCCTGTTGTAGTATAACTGATGGAGTAGTAAGGATCATTCTCGATGGTGGTAGAAGAGAGAATTCGATCGCATACCCCATGGCGACGATGGAGAGGACCCAAGAATCAGCAGTGACAGAAGCCCAGGTTGGAAAATGGGCTGTGAGACGTGTGGTGGCAAATGAGAAAATGGGAGGTGGGTGGTGTAGCGTTCTCCTTTAAATGTGGTCATGGCTCAGGTTTAGTTAGAGTGAGTCATGCATATTTATATTGCTGAGAGGCGGAGCCAAGAGGCGGAGGATAAGAGGCAGAGCCTGAGGGGGAGAAGAGAGATCAGAGTTTTGGAAGGAGTTTGATTAGAGAGTACAGAGATTTATGTGATTGTGATTAGACTGATGAAAATATAGTAGGAGATCTGAGAAGTGATTGACCAGTGACTGGAAGGGAGAAGGAATAGAACTGTATATTAAAATACTGAAACAAATAAGCAAATAAACAAAAGATCTTTCTATTTCATTAAAGAGTGGACCTGATTCTTTCTAAAGGAGTTATGGGGATCTAGGGATCTCCTGGTGGCAGCAGTGGAAGAAAGGAAAGAGTTCAGTTTTGCCCTGGTGTGATCTGAGGTCTGAGTCTAGGTGGACAGACCAAGGCACGAGTGGGTCCAACGCCACATAGGTTCCAGAGGTGTGGGATCCAAAAAGGGTCAAATCGCGACATTGGTGTCCAGCGGCGGGAAACGAAGTAATCCAGTGAAGCCTATTGAAATAATCCAGTGAAACCTATTGAAGTAATCCAGTGAAGCCTTTATAAAAGAGTTTATTGAGTCAAGGGTACCTTTTAGACAGGATCTGTGGCAATGAGGTTTGGTTCCTGCTAGAGCTTTTGGGAAAAGCTTAGTAGCGGGGCCTCAGAACCCAGATCAGGGGGGTCTAAGATAGGGAACGACTCTGTGAGAAAATTTCTGAGTTTTACCTCAGGATCTGAGGATCAGAGGGCTTGCTGTGAAATCCCAGGCTCTGAGAGAGGAGAGCGCTGTGGATAAGGCAGAAGCCAGGTCATAGCAGATCTGAGGGAGAGAACCTAAGGAAAAGGCTTGAATTCTCTGAGAGGGAATTTCTGAGTTTACCTCAGGATCTGAAGATCAGAGGGCTTACTGTAAAATCCCAGGCTCTGAGATAGGAGAGCGCTGTGGATAAGGCAGAAGCCAGGTCATAGCAGATCTGAGGGAAAGTACTAAAAGAAAAGGCTTGAAAAATTTATATCAGTAACTGGAAGTAAAATAAGAGAAAAGACAGGTCCTTTTAAAAAAAAATTAGTGAACGCTGCTCTAATCACCCCAAAAGGGAAAAGATGCCTCCCAAACGCGCCACAAGGGGGAGTCCTGAGTCTGAAGAGTTACCTCAGGAATTGGAGGGAAATAAGGAATTAAGCCCTCAAGAATTTGAGAAATGGAAACTGGAACGGGAATTTAAATTTAAGGAACTACAGCTCAGAGCTGAGCAGGAGGCCAGACAATTTGAGCAGGAGGCCAGACAATTTGAGCAGGAGGAGAGAAGGAGGGAACAGGAAAGCAAAGAAAGAGCTGAGCAGGAGGCCAGACAATTTGAGCAGGAGGAGAGAAGGAGGGAACAGGAAAGCAAAGAAAGAGCTGAGCAGGAGGCCAGACAATTTGAGCAGGAGGAGAGAAGGAGGGAACAAGAAAGCAAAGAAAGAGCTGAGAAGGAGGCCAGACAATTTGAACAGGAAGAGAGAAAAAGGGAAATGGATTTTCAACTACAGATGAGACAGCTAGAGATTTCTGCTCTAAACAATAATCTTAATAATAACAACAGTGGGGGAGGTGGAATCCTGTCAAAGATAGACTTGAAGAAGTTTCCCCAGTACAAAAGAGGGGACTGTCCTGAATCCTTCCTCATTGCTTTTGAACGCACCTGCAATGACTTTGAAATCAGAAATGAGGATAGAATGATGGTTTTAAGAGCGCAGGTTAGCGGAGATCTGGCAGAAATATATGCCCAGATGAATCCCGAGAAGGCAAGAGATTTTGAGGCATATAAAAAGATGGTTTATTCAAGATTTTGTCTGAACTCTGAACACCTGAGGCGGAAATTTCGCTCTCTCTCTAAAAAGCAGGATGAATCGTACTCTCAGTTGGGAGCTAGATTGGCGCAGACTCTGGATAAGTGGATTGAAAGAGAGGAGATCACTTCTTTAGAACAGTTGAAGGATTTAATTGGGCTAGAACAGTTTTACTCCCTATTACCTGGAGAACTACGGTATTTAGTAAGGGACAAGAATCCTAAAAATTTATGGGAAGCGGGAGAACAAACTGATTTGATTAATGCTTACAGGAACCCTAGATTTTCAGAGCTGAGAGTAAATAAACCAAACTGGGACAATAACTATAAAAAGCCTTTTAATAAAAATTACCTCAGCAGGAATCCTGATAGAGAAGGTCAGGGCGGGACTTCCCCAAAGTTGCCAAGGGCTAGCCCGCCAAAAACATCAAACCCTGAGGCACGGTTCGCCAAAGTACCTCAGAATGACAAAAGGAATTTTAAATGTTTTAACTGTGGGCAACCAGGCCACTTACAATTCCAGTGTAGGCAACCAGACCCCAACTTGCAGAGAAATGATTCTCTAACCAAAAAGGTGTATTGTGTCAAGCAAGTGGAATCAGGGGAGGAAAATAGTAGACAGAGACCTGATCCCATAACCACCACCACTTCTACTGACCATGAGGAGGAAGATATTCCTATAGCCCAAGTAGTCCATTGTTTCTATATCAGCAATGACCAGACCCTTCTCAGAAACGCAGGTGAAGAGATAGTTGTGAAAGGAAAGAAGTACATTGCAATAAGAGATACAGGATCTCAAATCTCCATTGTCCATTCCGATTTAGTAGCCCAGGATGACATTATTCCTGGCAGAGAAATGTCTTTAAAGGGAATTGGGAAGGAAACCGTGGTTTTAAAAGTGGCTGAGATACCAGTAGAATACCAGAATTGGTCTGGAAAGTGGCAAGTAGCTGTGTCAGATGAAATACCAGCAGCTTTTCTCCTTGGTTGGGATTTAATAGAGCATGTCAAGAGTGCGTTAGTGCTTACCCGCTCAAAGGGGGGTCAAAACTCACCCTCTGCAGCTCAAACCGATACTGTAGCAGAGAGAGGCCTAGGAGCGGTTACCGTGGCAACCCAGCTTGATGATAGGGCTGAGACAGAACTCATGCTACTACAGAATCCCAAAACAAATAACAATTTTGCCCAGGAGCAGAAGGAGGACATTAGCTTGGGAGTTTGCTTTGAAGCTGCCAGGACTCCCACTGTACTGTCTCCTGAGTGCCCTGAGAGCTTTAGCTTAACCAAAGACCTGCTGTACAGGGAAACGTTAGCTACTCCATACCGAGGAAAAGGGGAACCCCGAAAGCAATTAGTGGTCCCTAGTAGATACAGGGAGAAAATCATTAATCAAGCTCACAGCAGTTTATTTGGAGCTCACATGGGGATCACCAGAACCAAAAGACGGGTTGGCCAGAACTTCTTTTGGCCAGGTATGGGCAAACAGATTACTAGTTTCTGTAAAACGTATGATGTCTGTCAGAGACGAGGGACTGGGCAGGACAGGACCAAAGCCAAATTATGTCCTCTGCCAGTCATCTCTACACCGTTCCAAAGGCTGGGAATCGATCTAGTGGGTCCCTTACCTAATGCCACCCGTAGGGGAAATAAATACATCTTGACCATAATGGATTTTGCCACTAGATATCCCGAGGCAATTCCTTTGCGCAACATGGAAACTGACACCGTGGCAGATGCCCTAATCAATTACATGAGCCGATTGGGATTTGCCAGCGAGATAGTCAGCGATTTGGGGATGAGTTTCACATCCAAACTGATCAAAAGGTTATGGAAGGCTTGTGGAATTACCCAAATCAATTCGACTCCATATCATCCAGAGACCAATGGGCTAGTTGAGAAATTCAATGGCACTTTAGTGCGCATGATTAAGGCGTATGTAGCAGAGAACCCAAATGATTGGGACTGCAAAATACAACCCTTACTATATGCTTATAGGAGCGTACCTCAAGAGAGCACGGGATTTAGTCCTTTTGAGTTACTGCTAGGACGAGAGACGCGCGGACCTTTAGATTTGCTCCGCATGAACTGGGAAGACCATAGAGAAAGTGACCCAGAGTCAGTGGTAGAATATATGCACAGGTTGCAAACCACCCTGCAAAGGTCTCTAGAGAAAGCCCGTGAAAGAACTTTTGGGCCTGAAGATGAAGTTCTTTTGCTTAGGCCAGTCAAAGGTCACAAGCTACAATTAGCTTGGGAGGATCCCTATAAAGTAGGGACAAAATTGAACAATGTCAATTATGTGATACAGAAGGAGGAAGGCCCTGATGCCTTAAAGAGGGATGCATCTAAAGATGTTCGGGAGGAGAAGAGGGAACTGCCTACCCTTTCCCTAGCTGAGCAAGTGAAGCCCCGAGCCAGACTTAAAGATGACGTCACTATAAAACGACCAGCAGATGACATCCTGTGGACAACCGAGTGGCCGATGACCGCCAGTCGACGGAAAAGGGTGCGGAGAAAGGAGCCAGTGGTCAACAGAGGGACTCCTGAGTACCAGCAGAGGTGTGTCCAGCTGAAGGAGATGACCACAACCGGACCAGTCCATGGTGCGCCAGACTACGACGGGAAAGTGAGAGACTTGGACTTTGCAAATTTTGCCTTTGCAACAGAGACTCAGTTCTTGCCTCGAAAGCCCCAACGTTGTCGCAGATGTGCTTTCCAGGACGCTAGATGAATGATACCAGGACTTTTATTATAAACTGAAATGGACTATAATTCACAGTTAATTATTTATGTAAAAGTTCATGATTGTGATTTCTGTATGGTTGTAAATTCTGTAAAATGATAAGGTAAGGTATATTATTGATTAGTAGATGATAAGGTAAAGTATTGTATTGATTATTAAATGATAAGGTAATGTATATTATTGATTAGTAGATGAAAAGGTAAAGTATGGTATTGATTATTAAATGATAAGGTAAGGTATTTGGTTGATAGTTAGTAAAAATGTGAAAGTTAAAATGTTATGAGAAAAAAAAAAGTTTAAGCTATTGCAGCTGTTTGTTCAGGAGGAAAAATGTGTTTCCCCTCCCAAACAAACCTAAGTAAGGGGGGAGGTCTGTAGCGTTCTCCTTTAAATGTGGTCATGGCTCAGGTTTAGTTAGAGTGAGTCATGCATATTTATATTGCTGAGAGGCGGAGCCAAGAGGCGGAGGATAAGAGGCAGAGCCTGAGGGGGAGAAGAGAGATCAGAGTTTTGGAAGGAGTTTGATTAGAGAGTACAGAGATTTATGTGATTGTGATTAGACTGATGAAAATATAGTAGGAGATCTGAGAAGTGATTGACCAGTGACTGGAAGGGAGAAGGAATAGAACTGTATATTAAAATACTGAAACAAATAAGCAAATAAACAAAAGATCTTTCTATTTCATTAAAGAGTGGACCTGATTCTTTCTAAAGGAGTTATGGGGATCTAGGGATCTCCTGGTGGCAGCAGTGGAAGAAAGGAAAGAGTTCAGTTTTGCCCTGGTGTGATCTGAGGTCTGAGTCTAGGTGGACAGACCAAGGCACGAGTGGGTCCAACGCCACATAGGTTCCAGAGGTGTGGGATCCAAAAAGGGTCAAATCGCGACAGGTGGATCTGGGTGGTGGGAAAGTCAAAGATTCTGCTTTGGTTTCTTATCAGGTCTCCTGAAAGACTGTCGAGGGCGCTGTCGTTAAACCCCATGTGAAGTGGTGGGGTTTGGTCCTGGTTGATGTCCTCATAAACCTTGTCTAATTCTGTTGGTACTGGCTGTTGCACATCCAGGTCCATCACCTTCGCTATGCGGAAAATGAGTTGAGAGTAAGAAGAGAAGTCCTCGGATGGAGACGGTGGATTGGTATCAGCTACGTCAGAATCCGGTGTAGGTAGATAAGGTGGAGACTCATGTGGAGGCGAAGAGTCTGAAGTGTCAGCATCAGAGAGTTGGTGAGTTGAGCGGGGGTGATATTCTGGAGGTGAAGGGGATTGTTGGTATGGAGATCCAGATGCATGAGGCAGGTCATCCTGTGGAGGTGAAGTGGGATAACATCTAGACTTGCCGGTGTCATGATGTTTCAGAGGAATGGACTGAGTGGATGGATGAGGTAGTGGTCTTTTTGGTTGTCGAGAGTGAGTGGTATCAAGCGGAGCTGGTGATGGTCCCATGTAGGTGGTAGTGACTTGGAGAGAAGAGCGTACATGAGAAAGTGTAGCTGGTTCTTTGGCCTGTGGCTGGAGCAATGTCGATGGTCAAGATTGCTTTGGTATCGTAGCTGGTTGAGATGTATAAGCTTCAGCAGGGTGAGATCGCTTACGAGTGGGCTTGATTGGTTTCGGTACTGAGGGAGGCGGCAATTCGTCATCTGAAGAAGACTGGTAATACGCCTGGGATGGAGGATGGTACTGAGGCGGAGATGGGGACTCAGAAGAGTCAGAAGGGTAACAGTACGCATACTGAGCATGCTTGGGTTCGGTGTAGAAACTGGTATCAGGCTGCCAGTATCGATTGGATCGGTGGCAACAACGTTTCAGTGGAGGCTCATAATATATTGGTGGCTCATACAAAGTGACTCACTTTGGGTAGCGGTATCGAGCATGAGCGTCCTGAGATGCCATCAACCCCGGTGGTATCGGAGGTTGTGAATGTTTGGCATCGGATCGGCAAGTCGGCGAGTATAGTGAATCTTTTGAGATTGTTTGCATGGGGGCAATGGATCAGCCAAAGCAGAAGCTGAATTGGACTTGAAAACGGAGACAGAGCAACCCACAGATTTGGGGCTTGAGTGTGCCGATAGAGGAATTGCTGTAGCATCAGCAGAAGCGTTAGGCCAGTCTGGCGACTGTGCAAGTAGAGGAGATGGTGGATGTCCAGATGGGGGAGGAATGGAGTTGTCATCTGCAGAAGGTGAATTGAGACATACAGTCGGCTGGTCTTGAATGGGAAGAAAAGAGACAGTTTTGTCGGGTGCAGACGGTGAAGAAGGAAGCCTGGTAGAGGGAGAGTCTGTAGATGGTTTTTTCTTCTTCTTAGTAGACTTCAAATGGTCAGACGCAGAGGTCGGTTTCAATGTCAATACCGAGGTCTTAGATTTCGAAGTCGACTTGGACTTAGGCTTCGAAAGTGTTGATTTAGGTATTGGAGAAGTAGAAGGCATATCTGTAGAAACTGTGCTGGGAGCTTGGGGAACCGAAGCGGGTTCCATTGAAGGTGGTAATGGTCGAAGGGAGCGTTCCCAGAGAAAGGATCTGAGGTGCTGTTGCCTGAGTTTGAGGGCCCGTTTGGTGAGATTTCTACAAGTGTGACAGGAAGAAGGTTAACTCTGTAACTTTTTGTTTTAGTAAGAATCGAAAGCAAGGTGAACGGAGAGCTCGTTGAGAGATGAAACCTCCGGGGCGGCAAAAAGGAACTGAGGCAATCGCCAGGATGGGCAGACCACATGTACTAGGGGGGCGGTCCTGGCGAATGCGTGATAAAGCTCTAGAATATTCCGGAAACTTCTGTGCACGCAGATTAACCCTATAGTGTGCATTCACAGAGACCACGAAGAAGAAGCACAGTCTTCCCAGACTAGAAGATCTTCAGTATTACCAAAAATGATGACTGATAAATCACTTTGTGTTAAATTAATACTGTATCAGAAGCCCAGAGTAGACCTTTGGTCTAAATGGGCGGGATAGAAATCCAATAAATAAATAAATAAATAAATAAATAAACAAACAAATAAATAAAGCTAACACATGGACAAAGAGTAGCCAAAAAGAAAGAAAGAAAAAAGAGGAAATAAAGCAGAAAGAAGTTGAAGAAAGCAAGGAGTGTAATCTACAAGTTCGATCAGTAGATGTTTTGTTACAAATGAAGCAGAAAACAAATACTGATTGGAATCAGCATCTAAACACAAGAGAAGTAGTGAACCAGGCAAAGAGCCTACTTGGGCCCTGGAAGGCCTTTAGTTTATGGCTGCCATGCATTCTAACTTCAGAAGGTCTTCTGAAGTTCACCAGCATCTGCTGGGACTGAGAATCTCCAACTACTGAGTACTGCACTGGCACCCTATTCTTGGGGAACAGAAACAAATTTTTAGAACTATATCAAGAAAAGGGACAGATTGCTTACCCGGAACTGTAGTTCTTTGGTCATCTGTGAATTCATGCATATGAGTTCCTTTTCTGCCTGTGTGAATGTCCTCAGAACCTTCTAGAGCCTAAGGAAAGTGTTAAGACACATCCTCTCCACCGCACATGCTCTCTACCATGCATGTTCCCTACCCTGCATCAAGCCTTCAGTTCCCCCTGTCTGCCACTGATAAAGAGGCAGGAGTTGTGTGGTAGACTGAAACAAGGCTGGCTGAGTTGTGTGAATTCATAGATGACCACTTCAAGAACTACAGTTACAGATAAGCAACCTATCCTTGTTCTTCTGTCAGGGTTGAATCCAAATTGGAGGATGTTTTGTGAGACTAATCTCAAAAGGCGGGTGACTGTTCAGTTTGAATGGCTCCAGGGTTCAGGCAAAGAAGTGACAGAGCTTGGTGGGTAATTTGACTCTATTTGGGGAGTTGCCAAATGCAGGAGAAGATGGCTATCCTCAGGACATCTTCCCTTCTGATGTCAAGGCCAAATGAGGTCATCACAATCCCCTTGTTCTTTGCTCTGAGGCAAAGGCTGAATTGATGGAACCTTAGAGACCAGTTTCTGATGGGTCTTTGTTTTTCTTAGTTTTGGGGGGAGAATGGGAGTCCAAATCTGTAGACTTTTCCCTATTTCTGTGTAGAGGGTGGTGGTTTCAAAGATGACTTTGAAGTTGAAGGCCTGTCCTTGGTATCGATGGATGGTGTTAGCTGGCTTGGCAGTAACTGGGAAGAAGTATCCTCAATGGCTTTGGGGGTTGTATCTGTTTTAAGTGCCTCCATACTGGTTCGTTTGGAGGAGGCTTTGTAAATGGAGATAGCAGAAACTGAGGTGGTGTCTTTGGTGACAGTACTGCCTGCCTGTAAGGATTTCTCCGAAAGGTGTGATTTCAAACAGGACTGCTTCTTTTTGATGGCCATTTTTGTAAATTTACAACAAGTTTGACAATTGTCCATTTGATGTCTCTCACCAAAGCAGTACAGGCACTTAGAGTGACTATCAGTGAGGGGGATCTTGTTGTGGATTGCACACTTTTTGAATGGGACCACTAGGGCCATAAAAAGGTAGGAATGGCCATTACTGTAATTGACAATGACTATACTACTGACAAATATGTATAACAAATATGAGGAAAAGTGTCTCTCTCTCTATTTATACATTTTAGGACAAAGAACCAGGCAAAGGCAAGGGAAAAGGAAAAGGTAAGAACTAGGTACAAACTGACCAAGGAAAACATGCGAAAGCTCTAGGAAAACTCCTTAGGTGTTCTCTCAGCAGCAATAAAAATGGAACTGAAGACTCGATGCACGGTGGAGAGTATGTATGGTGGAGAGAGCATGTCTTAGTTTCCTTAGGTTCTAGAAAGTTCTGAGGATACTTGTGCAGGTGCAAAAGGAATTCATGTGTGATTCACAGAAACCACAAAGAAAAATGTTCATTCCTTGGCATAGAATAACTTTTTAAATATATTTGGTAAGTTAGAAAATTATTTTGTGAGGAAGACTGTTATTGCTACATCATGGTCACTTATTGATCTTCAGATATGAAGTCCTTCAGTTTTGGGTTCTTTGGCATGATCAGGTAATAATCTCAACCTAAGTAAATGTTTTGATTCACTAATTCTGTTAGTATCCTAATACATCGTTCACAGAGATAAAGATATCTCCTCATAAGAGGAGAATGATTCATCTTAAAATTAATTTGTCACACAATTTAAGGCAATGAAATGAATGTGTGAAATTTTTTTTGGTGGGGGAGAGGCTTTATGCACTCAATAATCTTTAGTGCTCTAATTTTACAAATTATTCTGTATATATCTTACTATTTATAAAGGAAATGTTTTACTGTAAATAACCATAATTTAACTATACATGATATATTCCAATTTAGTTTTGTGTTCTATTTATTTAAAAAATATCTTCAGAAAACTTTGTTCAACCATATAAAATGTCTCTCATACAAAACGAAGAAAGCTGCAGAGCAATGCATAGAGCTATATATCTCCACCCACAATTGAATTGTACAAATCCAAGAAAGAAAGAAAAAGTAATTAAGGGATTCAAAGCAACATCATTTTACATCTGCTTTAATTTGTGGGGATATAATAAAAACAAAAGTATATTAACCACATGTAAAATTTTCAGCAGTTTTCCAAAGGTTACTTTGGAGATGACTCTGTCCTTTGAAATTCTACTTTACCTCATTCTATAAAACAGCAATGTTGTTGTTGTTTAGTCATTAAGTCGTGTCCGACTCTTCGTGACCCCATGGACTAGAGCATGCCAGGCCCTCCTGTCTTCCACTGCCTCCCGGAGTTTGGTCAAATTCATGTTGGTAGCTTCAATGACACTGTCCAACCATCTCGTCCTCTGTCATCCCCTTCTCCTCTTGCCTTCGCACTTTCCCAACATCAGGGTCTTTTCCAGGGAGATTTCTCTTCTCATGATATGGCCAAAGTATTGGAGCCTCAGTTTCAGGATCTGTCCTTCCAGTGAGCACTCAGGGTTGATTTCCTTCAGAATGGATAGGTTTGATCTCCTTGCAGTCCAGGGGACTCTCAAGAGTCTCCTCCAGCACCACAATTCAAAAGCATCAATTCTTCGGCGGTCAGCCTTCTTTATGGTCCAGTTCTCACTTCCATACGTCGCTACTGGAAAAACCACAGCTTTGACTATGCGGACCTTTGTCGGCAAGGTGATGTCTCTACTTTTTAAGATGCTGTCTAGGTTTGTCATCGCTTTCCTCCCAAGAAGCAGGCGTCTTTTAATTTCATGGCTGCTGTCACCATCTGCAGTGATCATGGAGCCCAAGAAAGGCAAATCTGTCACTGCCTCCATATCTTCCCCTTCTATTTGCCAGGAGGTGATGGGACCAGTGGCCATGATCTTCGTTTTTTTTCATGTTGAGCTTCAGACCATTTTTGGCGCTCTCCTCTTTCACCCTCATTAAGAGGTTCTTTAATTCTTCCTCACTTTCTGCCATCAGAGTGGTATCATCTGCATATCTGAGGTTGTTGATATTTCTTCCGGCAATCTTAATTCCGGTTTGGGATTCCTCCAGTCCAGCCTTTCACATGACGTATTCTGCATATAAGTTAAATAAGCAGGGGGACAATATACAGCCTTGTCGTACTCCTTTCCCAATTTTGAACCAATCAGTTGTTCCATATCCAGTTCTAACTGTTGCTTCCTGTCCCACATAGAGATTTCTCAGGAGATAGATAAGGTGGTCAGGCACTCCCATTTCTTTAAGAACTTGCCATAGTTTGCTGTGGTCCACGCAGTCAAAGGCTTTTGCGTAGTCAGTGAAACAGAAGTAGATGTTTTTCTGGAACTCTCTGGCTTTCTCCATAATCCAGCGCATGTTAGCAATTTGGTCTCTAGTTCCTCTGCCCCTTCAAAATCCAGCTTGTACTTCTGGGAGTTCTTGGTCCACATACTGCTGAAACCTAACTTGTAGGATTTTGAGCATAACCTTGCTAGCGTATGAGATGAGTGCAATCGTTCAGTAGTTGGAGCATTCTTTGGCACTGCCCTTCTTTGGGATTGGGATGTAGACTGATCTTTTCCAATCCTCTGGCCACTGCTGAGTTTTCCAAACTTGCTGGCATATGGAGTGTAGCACCTTAACAGCATCATCTTTTAAGATTTTAATAGTTCAACTGGTATGCCATCACCTCCACTGGCCTTGTTGTTAGCCGTGCTTTCTAAGGCCCACTTGACTTCACTCTCAAGGTCAGCAACCACACTATCTGGGTTGTCTGGGACATCCAGATCTTTCTGGTATAATTCCTCTGTATATTCTTGCCACCTCTTCTTGATGTCTTCTGCTTCTGTTAGGTCCCTACCATCACTTACAAAACAGCAATAGTCCTCTCCAAATTTTAAACAATTTCCAAGAGCATATAAGTTATTTACAAAAGCAGTACTCTCCTGTTTATATAATGCTGAAGCCATTATTATTAAAAAGTGCTACAATAGGCCCTTTCACTGGTGTGTTAATAATCCTGATACAAGTACAACTACTTGACTTTCTCATAATTCTACCTCCCCAATATCCTCAGGCTTCATTATTTACAGCAGCGGTCCCCAACCTTTTTGTGGCCACGGACCAGTTGGGGGGAGCGAGCTCCATGAGCGGGGGCACCCCTGTGCTTGTGCGGTGGGCATTCGCGTGAGTGCGACATGCCCCCACAGGCGCAACACGCCCCCCGCATGAGCATGCGGGGTGTGTGTGGAGATCCGTATCCGCGGCCCAGTTCCGGCAAGCCCACGTACCGGCACCGGGCCGCGGACCGGGGCTTGACGACTCCTGATTTACAGTGAAGATTTTATTGCTATGCAACATTTACATTAGCAACTTATTCCTGAGGTACATACAGCTTTTATATCTGCGTGACATCTCCACACCTGAACTTTTACATTCATATTATAAGTACTGGAAAACTCAGGAATTCTGAATTCTGCATTGTTCCAGCCTGGTAAGGTTATTCTACTTATACAGAAGCATCATAATCATATTACTCTACAACTTCTCAAGCCAAGTAATTAAAATAAATTTCATACAGAAAATATTAAATACTTATAGTTTTTGATTGTGTTACAACTAAAGACGACTTACTTGTAGTAATGTTCCCACAGATTTCTGTACCTGCCTTGACCTGACATATCAAACACAGTGAACGACAAACTGCAAGAAACAGTAAATCATAAAATTAAAACTGAAACACATTTAATGTTGTAATCCTATATAAAATCACTGTGCCCACTCAACACAATAGTATTTATTTCTCAGTACGTATTTCATAAAAGGTTTTGGGTAGCATATTAGTTTACACAAGGTTTTGAGTGTACTTTCAAATTTACATAATCCTATACACATCTGTAGAGTCCTCTCCAGAATGGAACACACCTTCACTTAATATGCATCAGATTGCACTGCAAAGATCAACATCAGCTTTTGCAATAATGGAAATTTAGTAACAACATTTATGTTTGAATTTGAATTTTCTAAAAAAAACAGTATGTTGGGAAAAAAATTCCACTGAACTTAGGGTGTGATCAGATGGTGAGAAAGGTATGTGTGACT
Source organism: Intellagama lesueurii (assembly GCA_037013535.1). Lineage (NCBI taxonomy): Eukaryota > Metazoa > Chordata > Lepidosauria > Squamata > Agamidae > Intellagama > Intellagama lesueurii. Next base: position 45,683,914 of record JBAJHW010000003.1, on the reverse strand, counting down.
GCACCAGAGAGGGTCCCTCTGTGATCTCCTTTGAAGTGGGCCTTCCGTCCATTGAGGAATCACTCCAGCCAAGCCCCCCAAAATAGTAGCCCTACTGCTGGCTTGAAATGGTGCAGCTTCGGCACAAATCGGGGATGGGCTGGAGTGCTATTGCCTGTGGGGAAATAGCTCACACCAAACTGTTCTACAACTGTCCAAAATGTGAGCTATATGCCCATGTGATCATACCCTTAGTGAGACTTACATTCAAGTTATCAAGCATGTGAGCATGTCAAGATACCACAAACAATATACAAATAACATAATACTCTATCAAGAGCTCCACTATCTTTACTTGTTCCTCTTGATGATTCATCAAGTTCCAAATAATAATAGACTCTATAATACACTTTGAATACTAAAATGGCCCACTTCCAAAGAAATGCATACTGAGTTCATGCTCTCAACAGTTTCTTTATGCTTTCAAATGCCTTTTTGCTATAGCACAGTGCATGTTGTTCAAAGTAAGAATGTTGAACATTTCAGAAGACATGCTTGAGCTCCCAGTTGCAGCTTGGAGCCTCAGAACATTTCCTTTTAACTCCCCCCCCCCCCACACCCATCAACTTTATTTGACAAAAACTGACAGAACACTGAAATACATCAGAATTTTGCACAGTTTCCTTTTCAAGTCAACAGACAACTTATTCATATAGTTCTAAATCTTTGCAACTTGCGAACAACAGGGTTCTCATAACGAAGATACAGTTACAGGTAGCATAGGATGAAGATATGACAATTCAAATGTTTCCACCAGTACATCCCACTAGAAAGCTTGTTCTCTAATACACAAATGTATAGCTTATTAAAAAGGAAATCCAAATGAAAAAGGTTCTACCTTGATGTCTTGAATTTTTCTATAGTAAATCCTATTGTGGGAACAATATCTTGGGTCTGAGCCTAGAAAGGACACAAATTTGTCTTAAAAACAACTGCATATTTAAAATGAGCAACTCTTCAGTTCTCCCTGATCCAAACAACACTGCAAGGATCAGGTGCAATCATATAATGATACTTTGAAAATTTATGTTCTGCAGTGATGTCTGCAATAGGAAAAAAAACACAAAAAGGGGTTATGAATAAATGAAATATTTTCTTTTAAAATCTGTCTCTCTGATTCTTATTACACAGAACTGCAACTCTGCATGGTCTTTCTAAAATTCAACTTGAATTCAAATCAGTAGTCTATCACTTAAAGCATATTATATAGACTTAAATCATATAAACTGAGTTTCAACTTAGTTATTAGTATTAAGGTTTGCACACAGGTGATAAAGTTTTCAACAATGCAGTTATAATTATTTCATTGATGTAGAAGAAAGTGCTGGATGTCTTATTGAAATTACCCCTCTGTGTTCTATTAGTCTAACTGAAGCAGAGAGTTAATGTCAGGGCAAATAAATTCTTTCTGAAGTGAGTGCAACACTGCTAATGTAACTGTGAAGAATCATGTGACTGCACCACTATCATAAGCACTTCTGGGTAACACCAGTGATAGCATGTTGATTAGCAAAGGACAACTGCGATAAAGTACGAGAAACAATAGAATTTCCAAAAATGCTTCTTAAATGCCAGGCAAAAAAATCTGGCTGTATATTAAATATTTAATTTGATACACTGTTCTTTGCTGGTTGTATATTCAAGTAATTTAAAGATATGGAAGGGACTCTCAATTTTTGTAAAGATACAGAATAAAAATGTAGCAATTAAATAAGACACCGGCTGAAATCCAGTAGTAAGCTGCAACTAGAGTACAGTCACTGAATAAATGGGATTTATGGAGGGAGTTGATTCAATGGGTCTACTCTAGTTACAACTTACTACTGGATTTATATAACAACATCATCATCATCCACTAAATACATATCTACCAATACTTGTATTTGAATCATGTCTAACTAGATCTAGAAACACTAGTAAAAACCCTATTGCTTAGCATAGTAAGTCACACTAGAGTAGGCCCACTGAATCAGTAAGGATTTTGAAAGTCAAGTCTTCTGTAGGTTCTATTGATTCAAATGGGCCAACTCTAATTGTGACTTACTTAAGCAACAGTAAATCACAGTTTGAACAGGCCCATTTGAATCAATAAATTTTTTGGAGGAGTTGATTCACTAAACCCCACTGAGTCAATGTGCCTACTCTCGTGCAATTTGCAACAGTAATCTACAGTGGACCCTCGACTTACGCACGGCTCCACTTACAGACTTTTCGAGTTACGGACTTCTGCAGCCGGAAAATTTCACTTCGACTTCCGGCCGGAGAATCGACATAAGAACAGAAATAGGCAGGGGGAAAAAGGCGGGCAATTCAACTTTCTAACTATAGGTGGCACGGAGGCTGCTTCTTTGTGCTGTAGGTCTGTCGGCCATTACTGTGTGTAGGGTGTGTCGCAGTTGAGAGAGCTCCTGCTCTCTCAACTGATGAGAACCTTTGAACCCGAAGGCGCGGGTCTACTCGGGAGTAAGCGCCGACAAAGGCATGGGTCTACTCGCAAGTAAGCGCCACCAAAGGTGCGGGTCTACTCACGAGTAAGCACGGTTTTGCAAGCGCGGGAGGCTTCAGACTGGTAAGGTGCTGCTGTTTTTTCTTTTTAAAAAGTTCTGGGTGGGTTTTGGAGGGTAGATTTGGGCTGGGGGGTATGTTTCTGTGTTGTTTTGTTTTTTGGTGATTTTTTTTTTTTTTTGCAGTCCCAGCGTGTCCCACTGTTGCTGTTATTTTAATTTTTTTGGAGGGGGGTATTTTTTCCTTCTGCCGGAATGGATTAATAGGTTTTCAATGCATTCCTATGGGAAATGGACCCTCGACCTACAAACTTTTCGACCTGCGGCCACTGTTCCAATACGCATTAATTCCGTAAGTCGAGGGTCCACTGTACAGGTTTTTAGCCACTGAAACATTTCGGAAGTAATATGCCATGCATATTTTGGATAACTGTTTTGTTATATTTTTGCAATTAAAGCACACAAACATATTTTCCTGTTGACATTAAATATCTCCTTAATAAAGCCATCTATATTTCAGAACAAGGATTATCTCAATCACCTCACTGGCATAAGCTGCTATTCATGTGTGGGAACTGAGGACACTTTTGGTATCTTCAGAAGCACCTTAACATGTGAAGACATTTTAGATGCTCCAAATATTTTAAAGATTAAAGGCAGTGTATCTTAAATCAGAAGGAAAATTATGCAACTGAATTTTATCTTGTAATATTAGCTGATTATAAAATTGCATCATATGTTTAGGGTGCTTCTAATTTATGTATGCATGTATATTTTCTACCTTACTAACCATGGATTCAAATTACAAAATATAGCATTTCACCTTTGAATTTTCTGACATAGAGCACTATTTGACAATGGTATGAACTATATCAGAAGATGATGGAGTCTCCTTTGGTGGAGGTTTTTAAGGAAAGATTTGATGACAACTTGTCAGGTATGCTTCAGCTGTTTATTTTGTGCACTGCCAGGAATAGACTTAATTACCCACTTCCAGCTTTATAATTATAGAATCCTATTCTACCCTGTTTCCCTGAAAATAAGCCCTAGTATGATTTTTCAGGATGCTCGTAATATAAGCCCTACCCCCAAAATAAGCCCCAGTTAAGTGAAAGCCCACCCTCCACCATTGTGCAGCAACCAGAAGATGACATGACTGTATTTGAATAAACGTAGATTGTTGTACATGAAAAAAATAAAACATCCCCTGAAAATAAGCCCTAATGCGTTTTTTGGAGCAAAAATTAATATAAGACCCTGTCTTATTTTCGGAGAAACACGGTATGTTTATGTAGTATTTGTATCTTGTGTTGATTAATAAAAACAAACATGTGCTTTCAGTACCAATTCTAGTTCAAAGTAACATAAATTGGTGTTCTAATACTTGACTGTAAATTGTTGATTTATTATTTTATAATGTATATTTTGTGAAATGATGTAAAAGCAGCAGATTATCTAAAAAGACCTAATATCTTTATTCCTGCCTGTTACTTAAAAGCCGAAAGCATTAGAAAAATGATTTAATTTGAAAGCACATATATGAAAAAAAATCAGGTTAAATAGTATTAATTAAAGGTACATATACAGATATGAGAGAATGTGTGTATTAGCAGATTTTCCTTCCTGTTTGCTACCAATAGTTAAAGCACACACAGAATCATCCAGAGGCCAAAGCAACAACTAAACGAAGCAGCAATAATTTTGAGTTTCCATCTAAAATATATATTGTATATTAGATTATAGTTTACTTTCAATCTATTTTTTTTACTTAATCCTTTGAGAAAAAAATTGGCATAGCAGGTTTGTTTTATTTTTGGTATTTTCACTGCATTTCTTCTTTCAGTTGCACTATGCTGAACTGTATTAAACTGAAGGAAATTTTGTTTCACTACTCTGGACTGCTAAAGTTGCAGTCATCATCTCCCTTATTAGAAAATACTGGCATATACTTCTGTTTAAATATCTGTAGGATTGCCCTGCAAATTACACCCAGTCGGAACATATGATGACAATTCTAATTAAAATCCACATTTCAGTATTGTGATGCATATCAAAAATTAACTTAACAAAGTGATCTGTCCATACGCAAAATATCTTGAACGTTAATATCCTAACGTTGAACACAGATTTTTCTACAGATCTATCCAATGACAAGAATTAGTTTCTCAGCAGGATTTGTCAAACAACTGTGTAATGCATTAAAATAACTACTTACATTAGAAGGTTTCAGCTTGTTAATAATAGTTGTTTTGCCACTATTGTCTAATCCAAGGCACAAAACATGAACTTCTTTCTTCTTCAGGCCAAGCCAGCCTGCTAGTTTGTCAAACAATCCCATAATTTTGATTGAATGGCACAGACAAAGCTGGTATTTGAGAAGTTGCCTATTTGAAAAAGTTGAAATTAGAAAATGTCCTCAGACGTTAAAGACAAAACCATCGTGAGAGAAAATGGTTTCAAACAGTGTCACAGGAGGTTGGTTAATATAAGTAATTAGAAGATAAGCTGATTATTTCGGAAGAGTCTTCTTGTCGAAGCAGTCTGACTACTTATTGCTCTGCCTAAAACAGCGTTATCTTAAGGTCAGTGGACAACTGTGAATTCAGTGCAACAAGATGCATAAATCTATTTAAAATATAAGCTATTTCTAATGCCATTAACACCTTGTAATTACATGATAAAAGCATGGGGAAAAATCTGTGTATAACCAAAGCTGTGCTGCTCAAAACTGCGCAATTAAAGGGAGAAGTGTAGATATTGTATCATGTTTTTGCTGAGCTACTTTTATCACAAACATGAGATAGCTGGGCACAACTAAGGGCAAAAGAATTTGCTCAGTTTTTCCTTAACAAGTTCCCACCTATGGGAAGAATATATCTACAGTGCTATAGGAGACAGCATAAACCAGTCACCCTAGGGTAGCACCATTCTTGAAGAAACCAAAAAGTTCTGACAACTTACACGTAAAACAGCAATATTTTCCAACCAGTTTTTAGTAAGAACCATAAATAAAATCGCCCAACATTCTGTGTTTACAGACCAGCAGAAATAGTCATCTTGTTTATTTCTCTTGCGTGCCTGAGCAGCGCCTGAACATCAGGCCAGCAATCCTATGCCTGTGTAGAGACAAGGACACCTCAATAATGAACAGCTAAGGGATGGATGACTTCCTTTCAAACAGACCCGCGGCCTCCGCCTGCTATCCTACGACAGGCTCGGCAGATAAAGCGCCCTCTAACCTAAGCCGCTATAAACGGACTCCACCTCCGGGGATCGGAATGATCCAGCTCGGAAGAGTCAGGTGGGGCAGTAGTGCCTAGTAGCCACTTCGGATGGGGAAGGCCCCGGTTCAAAATTCCGCCTCAGTTTGGGGGACGGAACCTAAGGAAGCCCCCTTGTCCTTCTCAGCCCAGTTTCATTACCTCACAGGCATCTCGCAAGGGAGGGAGAGAAGAGGCTGCTCTCAACATCTCAGACGAAAAGCACGACACAATAATAATAATAATAACAATAATAATTTTCATTATTAATCTCCAAGCCGGGGCAGAACTCCTCAGCTCAGCCCATGCCGAGGGACTAAATATTCTAACACACACACCCACCCACACCCAAGCTCCTCTCTTTTCCTATCACTTCCTACGGGGGGGAAAAAAAGGAACCACCACGGCTACTCACGCAGGAAAGCACGAAAGCCGTCAGCTTGGCCTTGAGAGAACGACCTCCAGCCTCCGGACGCTTGCGTCGTTGCCTAGGTAACAGGATCTCTCCCCCCCCCGCCACGCCTTCCGCGGGATGGAGCGCTCCTTCTGCGCCTTCTCATTGGCTGTATTATTTCAATAGTCCTCCGCGCCGCAAGGGACTGCTGTCGCCGTGAAGGGCGGAGGGGGGGGAAGACACCATAGAATAATAGAGGAGATCGTCACGACGCAGGTGGAACCTTTAAAGCAGACACGCTTGGCGCGAGCCCTGGCATTCCCAGCCTGCCTGTCAGCCGGAGCTCGTCCTGTGATAGCTCTGGTGGAACGGAAGAGGCCACCACAATCCGAAACGCCGATTCTTGTGGAAAGTACGCAATAGACTAAAGCGGCAGCCTGCCAAAGTCGTTCCCGCTCCTTTCCAAGATGGAAGTGGGAGCTCTTAAGAGGGGAAGTTGGAGAGAGGAGGAGTTCCCTCTGGGAGTGACTCGTCAGGATCATGTCCTTTTCCCAAGAGGAGGCAGGCAGGCAGGCAGCAAGGAAGATCGGAAGCGCAGAGCGTCTGCAGTGTCGCTCGAGGCTTTACTTCGTCGTTTAGCGCTGGACTGGGGCGGAAAGGAGTCTGAGGAAACAGTTTAAATAGCGGGAACTTATTTGTGCCCCATGGCGATGCCATGAGCTCAAGAGCTCCATGGTTTCTGTGGTTTAGTCTGTGGGCAGAGATGGGATCGATGATCTGATGGTGGACGATCCCGTAAAGAAAAAAATCATAATCCCTGAGGCTGCATGCCTTGCATCCATGTTTTAGCATTGCCATGCAGCAATGAACCCGTGATTTCTGTGGCTTAGTCAATGGGCACAGATGGGCTCTCTCATCTGACGTTGGTTTGGGGAAAATCCCAAGTAAAAATCATGTGGATCCCTGAGGATATGAACCTTAGATCCATGTTTTTATGCCACTGAAAAGCTGTGTCGCAAATGGTTCGTGATTTCTGTGGTTTATTCTGTGGGCCTGGATTTGGTACTGTGGGTACTGTGATTCAATAGTGGTTTGGAGAGAGTCCAATATAAAAATCGAGGGAAATCATTAGGATCTGTGCTTTAGAGCCATGTTCTTGCATCATGGTGGACTCTACTGGTCTGTCCAGGCAGCCAGAAATAGACATTAGAGATCATAATTAGAGCTAACAGAATATTAGCTGTTGTAAGCTGCCCAGAGACCTTTGGGTAGTGTGGGCGGCATATAAATTAATTAATTAAATAAATAAATTATTACTGTTGCAGAGAAGTGGCTGAGGTAGTCTTTCGACATTTTAAAAATCAGATTTCAAAGAGACTGTGCACTTAAATCTGGAAGACCAATAATGAAACAAACTCAGCTGACCTTCATAATCTTAGATGTGAGAGAAGCTGATGTTATGACACTCAGACACACAATTGTTAAGAATTCTCTTCATCCTGTCACTGGCTGAAATCCTTTAGTAATTCACAGCTAGGGCAGGCCCATTGAATCAACAGAAGATTTGGTTCACCATATCCCCACTGATTCGATGTAATGTAATTATTCATTATGGGCTATCTCTAATGTCTTTCTGGTGACACAAATTGGTGTTCAAACGTAACTCAGAGGATAAGTATATGAGTGATGTGCATATTTGTGTATAATTATCTTTTTCCTATCTGCTACTCTGGATACACTATGAATGTACATCTATGAATATGCTAATATGCCCATTATTTTAAAAATTATTTCCAGAATTAATGGAGAAATTCACTGCGTCCATGCCAATTGTGCAGGTTTTCTCCTGGTTCTCGTTTTGTTGTCAGAGTATACCTTGGCTCTTTTACTGGTAGTGCACTTTGGATCGTGTTTGAGAGGAGAATCAGTTCAGTCACTAGACTGTTCATGTTTCTACATTCCATATGTGGATAGTTTACAACACTAACATTCAGAACAATAAAACAATATAAAGCAGAGAGATACAAGAAAGTGCTTCACATCATGCAAAGTTAAAGTATGGAATTACAGCCCCAAGATATAGTAGCACCTGCAAAACAGGATGCCTTTAAAGGCAGTGACAGATTTTACTTTCCTGGGCTCCATGATCACTGCAGATGGGGACAGCAGCCACAAAATTAAAAGATGCCTGCTTGGGAGGAAAGCGATGACAAACCTAGACAGCATCTTAAAAAGCAGAGACATCACCTTGCCGACAAAGGTCCGCATAGTCAAAGCTATGGTTTTTCCAGTAGTGATGTATGGAAGCGAGAGCTGGACCGTAAAGAAAGCTGACCGCCGAAGAATTGATGCTTTTGAATTGTGGTGCTGGAGGAGACTCTTGAGAGTCCCCTGGACTGCAAGGAGAACAAACCTATCCATTCTAAAGGAAATCAACCCTGAGTGCTCACTGGAAGGACAGATCCTGAAACTGAGGCTCCAATACTTTGGCCATCTCATGAGAAGAGAAGACTCCCTGGAAAAGACCCTGATGTTGGGAAAGTGTGAAGGCAAGAGGAGAAGGGGACGACAGAGGACGAGATGGTTGGACAGTGTCATTGAAGCGACCAACATGAATTTGACCAAACTCCGGGAGGCCGTGGAAGACAGGAGGGCCTGGCGTGCTCTGGTCCATGGGGTCACGAAGAGTCGGACATGACTAAATGACTAAACAACAACAACAAGATAAATTTGGAGAGGTTAAGATCATCAATGGCTACTAGTTAGGATGGCTGTTATAGTTAGTAGGCCTCTTTCTATCAGTTGCTGAGGAATAAGAGAGGGAAGATGCAGTTGCCCTCGTGTCTTGCTTATGGGCTTCTCATATGCAAGTATTTAGTACCATGAGAACAAAAATGCTGGACTAGACAGGCCTTTCATTTGATTCTGTAGGACTCTGTTTAAGTTCTTAGGTCCTGGACACAAAGAGCTACTGCAAACTGAACATGCCGTGGCCCTTCCACCATGGCAGTGGTAAAACCTTCCTTGAACATTTCACATACCTCAGAGCCTGTAAGTCAGAAGTAACTTGATGGCACATAATAATAAACCTGTCTACCCACATTTGGAATCAGGTTAAAATGCTCTACCTTGAGTTTGTTTTGGTTCCTATGTAATTTGATGTCTGGTTGGTTTTTAAAACAGGCTGATTTCTTTATGGTCCACAAGAACTTTTCTTGCTGTCTACAAGATTTCAGTTTAAAAGATGCACAGTTCCACTCAGAAATAACCACCAATACTGTACTTTTATTTGCTAATAAATATCATAGGAAACAGGCTTACTCCATCTGTAAGACCTGATAATGCCTCTTAGGAAATAATAGAAAAATAAAATACAGTAATCATCAGTAACTTGTACGTTGTACAAATATCTTATTATGTTGCTCAGCATGTAGCTTCGCTAAACCCCATATTCTTTCTGCAAATAGATGGCATATGAATGCAATTCACCTTAAAACGCCCTAGTTATCAGAGCTGAGCATTTTATTACACTACTAACTTAACAGGCATTCCAGGACATGAACATTTACAGGGAACATCATATTATCATAGTAGTAGATCGCAAATGAGGAAACCAGTAACAAGTCTCAAGTAAATGTGGATTACTCAATTTTTAATTTAAAATAGGAGCACGCCTATTTTCCCCTTGAGATTGCAATTCAGTATGCAAGACTTTCTTTTGAACAATATTCCTGCCTTCTTATTAATGAAAGGAAAACATAAACAAAATATGAGTAGGAGATACATCCTAAATGAAATGAATTGGAAATTGGGATGGACAACTTTGGCCCTCTACATGTTGTGCTACAGCTTCTGTTATCTCCTATCATTGGCTACATTGCCTAGGGTTGATGAGAGCTGCAGTCCAGCAATGGCTGGAAAGCCTCAGGTTGCCCACCCCTGCTGTAAGCAATACAGTAGTCCGAAGAGGAAAATGCATTTTCAAAAAAATATGTTTTTTTTAAAAATGCACACCAAGCCCTTCTCTTCAAACATGATAGTTTTGATTTGCAGTTCACAGATAAGTACCCATAATCAGGATGGATATAGCTTTGAGTAGCCACATTTTAGAGGAGAGTATTGGCTGAAATCCACATGTAGAGGACTATAGGGAGATATGCACATTTCCAATAAGCAGACATGGGAACCTGTGCATGAATTACCTTCCTCTATTGAAATGGGTGTGAAGATGTTCAGAGTGGAAGCTCCTGCACTGGAGTGCTGAAACCCAGAGCAAACTGTCCAGATATTTTTGCCATTGAGCACTGCTGCATATACAAATATTGTTTGTTTGTTTTATTTTTAGGCCACCTTTCTCCAGATAAGGGGACCCAAGGTGGCTCACAATATTAAAATAATAGAATTAAATACATAAGAAGTTAAACATTACAAAGCAAAGCAATTTAACTATACACTAATTAAAATAGAATTGAATAATTAAAATCAGATAAACATTAAAACGATCTTAACTTTAAAATAGCATTCTGAGACTCAATCATGATTGTTAAAGGCCTGCCTGAAAAGATGAATTTTCAGCTGTTGGTGGAAGGACAAAAGGGAGGGAGCCAACCTCATCTCCCAAGGGAGAGCATTCCATAATGTGGGAGCTGCCACAGAGAAGGCCCTCGTGTCCCCATCAGCCATGCATGTGTTGGCAATTACTGATTTATTAATGTCATCATGATTTCACCCAAAAACTTTTCCAAGAAAGAATGGCATATGGCCATTTACAGAAGCTGCAGCTTAGCTTTTAAATTGATGACACTTCACACACACACATGCACACAGACACGCATGTGCACGCACACACCAAAACTGGAGGTGAATTTCTTGGTGTGTTGGGGCAAATCATGGAAGAGTTTGAATCCAAAGAACATGTCCCTGACAAGGGCAAAGAAGTATACCAGCTATGGAGATGACATATTTTCACGCCTGTTAGGGTCAACGTGAGGAAGAATGTTCAAAAGACAGAAAGGCGCTGGGAAAAGGGGTGGGGGGAATATTATCTATATATACTTTCTGTCCTGTTGGCATATGTTGGCAGAACTTAAGAAGTGAGTTCATTGACTAGGTATTCTCCTTTCCATGCCCTTATACAGTAGTAACGTTAATAATGTTGCAGTTACAGAAAACCATGTACCTTGTGATTGGATGTAGCTGTTGTAATTATTCTTTAAAATGTTAATCAAATATGTAATTCAACTCATTTCATGACTCTGTTACAAAAGCAGACAGTCTGGGACAGTGACCATAAAAAGGTAATGATAAAAATAATTCATTTATTTTAATTTTTATGTTTCAATTACTGACTGAGGCTCAAATAAGAACACAAAGTAATAGAACTTAGTTATTGAAAGAGAGCTATTGCCATGTTAATGCTCCAATCCATTTTTGGAGAATGGCAATCACATTTTTTATACAGGAAGTAACTAAAAAGACATAAGCAGAAAAAGCACTGATTCAATATCAGGAGTTTTACTCAAAATCATTCCTAATTAACCTCTGTAGAGTCAATTTCAATGATCTGTTACAAGAGTTTGGTATCATTTTATTGGAATATTTCATTTATAGGGAGTGATCTTGAGAGTCACGTCTGTCATACGTATAAATGGCATCAAGTTCCATTTTATATCTTTTAGTTGTGTGCTAGGTGTTTATTATACGGGCCAGTATTCTGCTACGTATTCTAGTAGCAAATTGCCGCTTATTGAGAAGGGACTGGGACCAGCAGTGGTGGTTTTTGACACTAAAGGCACCCACACCATCCTAGGGCCCTCAAAGTTTTCCCAGGTCAAAAGGGATCGCTAGGGAGCCTCAGAACCTTGGGAGGACAGGTAAGAAACTTTTAATTAAAGATAAAAGACTGCAGCTGACGGCATCATCAGCCTTACATGTTCAGAGAGGCACCAACAGGATTCCAGCCACTGTCTGCTTCAAAGCAAAAAATACCTGCTTTTCTCTTAACTATATTAAGTTGAGCATCTACCAACAGTACCTGAAAGCCGACTTCTGATGTATACTGTGAAAGAGTTTAGGTTTACAGTGCAGGTGAGAACAGGATTTCTGATCGACCTCATGATGTGATGGTTCAAATTTATAAAGATAGGAAAATGAGGAAAAGTCCTTGCTCTCAATTGAGGGGCTCCCATTCGTATTCTAAGTTCCTTATCTGAAGGTTTGCCTTTGGCCATATGCTGTTGTGTGCAAAAAGTGGAAACATTCAAGATCCACTTTATAGGCTGTTTTGAGAATGGGTATTGTAATGGTCATTTCACATGGTTGATAATAAAATAATTGATATTGGTACTTCAAACTCCTTTCATTTGGCACCAAAAGTTTTTTAAATCAGCTACAATAACATCTCACCAATTCATAGCCAGGAATTCCTATGCTGTATGCTGTAATAGTAACTAACAAAATCAGTCTTAGAGACATTGACTTGACAATACAATCTACTGAAATCAGTGGGCTTCATTTTCAAGCATGTATGTGCATAGTTTGTAGTGATGGCATGTGTGATCATAAGCCATTTACTTGCAAGTAAATTCAGCTTGAGATCAGCAGAGGTTATTTTCTTTATAATAAGTTTAAGATCTGGATGTGAGTTAGCTAAAACATTAACTTGAATAAATATGCCTTGTGACTGCTGGATAGCTCGGTGGTTTAGGTATTGGGAGTTTGATTCCCCACTGTGTCTCCCTGACAGGGCTGGACTTGTGGATCCAGAAGGTCCCTTCCGGTTCTGCAGTTCTAAGATTATTAAAGTTGTGCAGGTAATTTGAACTGAATATTCAGAGGTTGTTTCGCATCTGGTCAGGAAAACAAAATGATTTTAAAAAGGAACACAACAACAGCAATAGCAAAGGTAGAGTAGGAAACTTAATATGATTATGGGTTGAATTTTTATTATTATTATTATTATCATCATCATTATTGTTATATTTCCATTTTGCATTTTCTGTCATTAAAAAAATCTCCATATTCATAAAAAGCAGGATAGTATGCCAGTTTGCATAATGGAAACTGAAAGAAAAGGCTTTGAAACTATGGCCTAGGACAGTGGTGGCGAACCCTTTTGGGCTTGCGTGCCCAAACTGGGGGAAAACAAAACAAAACGGGGTATCGCACCCGGAAGTGCGGAACCAGAACCGGAAGTGGCGGCGGAAGGGGGAATCGCAGCAGGGAGGTGCCTCAAGCCCCCTCCGCTGCCAGCACCAGTTGCCCCGGATCCACCTGCCGAAGCGCCAGCACCGGCTGCAGCCGCCTCCTGAGGTTTGGCTGCGCGCGGGGGCGGGGGGAGTAGCGATCTGGCGACCTATGGCTCGCGTGCCGGCAGAAAGGGCTCCGCGTGCCAGCTGTGGCACATGTGCCATAGGTTCGCCATCGCTGGCCTAGGAGATAATGAAAATCTATACCGGAATCAGTGTTTTTAGTATTAAAGGAAGTTTCCTAGTATTTAAGATACTTTATTTGAAAGACATGCCCTACATTATATGCTAGTAATGTGTACTAACATTTAATACATCTTGCTTTTTTTTGTACTTTAACAATGCCCATTGCAAAGAGGAAAAGCAAACTATTTATCAAACTACATCTGAGAATATGAAAAAAACAGCAGTACTCTGTTGTTTTTATTGCCTTTCCCCCCACTCAGGTGGCTTTGCCTTCTCTATAATTCAATATTGTTTTGTTAAATCTTGTATATAAATTGCGCAAATGAAATTATAGTGCAAGGAATCCAGTTTAATTTTTTTTTAAATTTAGTTCATTTCATTCAGCATCTGCTGGGCAGATGAAGTTAACTCTCATGTAGTAGTAGTAGTAGTAGTAGTAGTAGTAGTAATAATAATAATAATAATAATAATAATAATAATAATAATACCGTGTTTCCCCGAAAATATGACAGGGTCTTATATTAATTTTTGCTCAAAAAAACGCATTAGGGTTTATTTTCAGGGGATGTTTTATTTTTTTCATGTAAAACAATCTAAATTTATTCAAATACAGTCATGTCATCTGGTTGCTGCACAATGCTGCACAATGGTGGAGGGCGGGGTTTCACTTAACGGGCTTATTTTTGGGGTAGGGCTTACATTACGAGCATCCTGAAAAATCATAGTAGGGCTTATTTTCAGGTTAGGTCTTATTTTCGGGGAAACGGTAATAATAATAATAATAATAATAATAATAATAATAATAATAATAATAATAATAATAATAATAATAATAATAATAATAATAATAGAGGTTTCATTTTAACATAACAAGGCAGGATGTTCATACTGATAAAAAATAATAACTTGAAGGTGCACATTTCAGTCCTTGAACTCCTCTGCCTGAAGTCTTTACTGAAAAGAATAGAAATAGGTCAGAGCTTTGGCAAAATAAGAACCTCTTGTCATACAGCACAAGCCCACACATAGCTGTTCAGAATTAAGCAGCATTGAGTTCAATGAGATTTCATAATTATGTGGATAGAGTATTATAGCCTTAAAGTTACAGACAAGCTATTTCAGAATTACTTGCATTGAGCAATAAATACACCTTGTTAATTAATTTACCTTGATCCAACAACATTATCACATATTGATCACCCTTTTGCGTGTGGTTTCAAGTGCAGCAAAGGAAGTAAGAGCAATTGGGGAGAAAACACCTGGAGACCGGAGCCCAGCACAGCCCCTTTAGAATTTGAAAAAAGAGAGAGAGAGAAACAGGAGGGGAGACTTCTTCCTCTTATTAAAAAAAAAAAAGCCTTTGAATCAGTCTGGTGAAGAGAAGTAATTCATCAGCATCTACAGGGCTGAATGGTCCTTATGTCTGGTGTACTCTGACTAGCACTGGCTTTTTAGAGGCTCAGGGAGAATCTTTGGCCTCACCTGCTACCTGACATTTTGAACAGGTGAGGGACTGAACTCTGGGACCTCTTGCAAGCAATGCATGTAGTTTACCATGGGACTATGGTACCTCCTCTAAGATAAATGTCAGCCCGCTTCAGACCAGTGAAATCAAGAGTCTGAAAGGATATGTAACTTATGTTAAAGGAAAATACAGGGAAAATTCTTGCCTATGAAGGTAATTTCATGTCCCACGGGGCTGAAGAACATCCTGATTTCGTCCCACTACCACAGTCTACGTCCATCACTTGAAATGAACACTGCACCACAATGTGTGCCCTTTGTTCCATCCATCCCCCCCCCCCCCCCAAGCTCTGTGAAGTTATTCAAGTTTGACTGACTGGGCAGAAGGTGGCACATATCTATCTCCCACTCTTTGTAGGCCTTTCATCCTGCCTTCTGTGAGATAAACAATAAAATATCTCTCTTGTCGTTTTTAAAATGCACTTTAAAGATTGTTGCTGCTGCAAATCAAAGCCTAAATCCCACTAGCACCCACAGTGCTTCGTGACATCCCAAAACCTGATGAAAGCTGTTCTGTTAGCAGAACAGTCCCATTGGATCCTCGTCCCAAAGCCCCAGAATAATACTAAAAGGCTTTAAATCAGCAGAAACTATGCATCCCTTGGCTGAAGGAGACTAAAGCATTCAGTATGCTGCATTTCTATCCAGGCAGTCTTGGTAACCAAATGATTTATTATTGATATAAACAGGTACTGTTAGTCCTCACATAAGATTCTCATTTCTTTTCTACAGACACAGAATATCCAAGTGCAAATAAATAAACCTACATATAATATAGATCCTTGCTGCTTGAGGAAGCTTCTGTATGTATTAGAATGCAAAAATAACGTGGATTTGTTTACGGTTAAGAGTTTTGCTTAGTGGGCTGAAACATGATGATGACATTAAGTCGTCGTCATCCAGCCCATCTCAGGGATAAAACACAATTCCGTATCCTCACTGTTTAATTTTTTTATATTGCTCTAAAAATATTTCCCTTTTCAAAGTATTTTAAAGAATAGGCATTTACTTTTTCTTTTTAGTCTAAATTCCTCCCAAAACAATGATACACATACGTAATTTATTTCTAAATATTTGCAAAATCTTTGTTATTAGTCAGATAAATAGTGAACTTGCACACGCAGGAAACAGTTTTTACATATATTTGAGGTCCACGTATATAATTTTGTGGAAATAAGAGCATAACAGAGAGAGTAATAATCTCCACTTTACCTTGTAGTCAAAGAATGATTTCACATAAGAGAATAAACTTACAAACACTCTTCCAAGGTGCAGCTTCTAATACTTGCTTATCATATTTTAAGACCACTCTTAAGGAAAGCTTAAACAAGGCAGGGGAGAATAAATAAAGAAATCCCAAGCCAATCCATAAATAGCAACAAAATCCAGAACATTTTAAAGATTTTAGTGAGACAGTTACTAAACAATTTCATTCTTTCCCACCTTTTCAGATGATTATTATAAAAATATATTTAATAAATGTTTATACTGTGATTTTTTTCTATCATTTTCTATTGAAAATATATATTTCCATAGAGTGATAAATCTGGTAACGAATTTTTCATATAATGTAAGTACATTAATGAGTGTACAACATGCAACTTTTCAGCCACACAAATGGAAAGGTACACATGTGTACATCTACGTTTGAGGAAGGGCTTGTCCATATAGTTTTAATAAAAGTTGAGTGATATCAAGTACTTGTTTGATTAAATAATGAGTTTGCAGTTCATATATATATATACGTACCTTAGACTTAAACATATTTCCTTGAAAGCTAGGATTCTCCTCTCAGTGGCTTCAGGTATCACCAGAGATATGCCCTCCTCTCAGCTAAATGCCTATCACATCTGCATTCATCTGGTGCTTTCTGGGCTGCACAAAATAGAACTTGCATAGGAGAAATGTGCAGGGTGTTGCTGCATGCCACATCTGCAGAAGTTCCCTTTTTATATGAAACACCACCAGCTAAATGCGGAAACGGCTGTGCATCCCATCTGGCCACAATTTCTGAGATTTTCAATAATAAGTTCCAAAGACGGATTGCATTTTAAGAGCACCTGTCTTGTCAATAAGTGTCTCCTTAAAACCACATACACGCCAAGTAACTATACATTATAAACTCTGATTTTTTAAAATCATTTTTTCATATGTCGAGCAAAGGGATTTGTGCCCTTTAAAATTGCCTGGCAATTGGCATATGACACATTGACAATCTACAGAGTTTTGAAAACGAAGTCATTTAATGACAACTTCAAAATCAACCATGTGGAGTCTGCTCCAGCCAGTCAGCAATCCATGTAAAGCTGTTTGTTCTATGGGTGGTCATCACTGCTGTATGAGAGAAACTAATAAGAGGATGGCACTATAACTTGGTGAGTCTATGAGATATTAGAGAAGCTCTAGTGGAGAAAATGTGGCTTCATGTCTGTTTGAACTAGTCCACACTCCTGGAATCTCAGCACAGCTTTAAAAGGATTGCTGGAAAGACCATCAGAGGAAGCAAGTGGAAAAACCAAACAGAAAATAATTCTTTTATATATGAGGCTCAGCTTTTAGAAACTACAATTTGTATGGCTGCTTTCCCTTAACAGATAAATACCCCCCGTATTAAATGAGCATTTGAAAAAACGGTGTTTGTATACATGAAGGAAAACAAAGCATATTTCTTTCAAGCCTGCAGACACAACCTGATACACTGAATAGAAGTGTTTCTGTACATGAAGGGAACTTGCTTCATTATACTCCAAACTTGCAAAAGAACCCTAAGAATCTTAGAATCTGTTCAGTAAAAGGGCTGTTAAAACGTTCTCATCAATCCCATTCCACCTTTTAGAAAACCCTTTTTTAAAGGACTTAAATTACAGAAAAATCCCCACAGATTTATAGCTCTTTTATAATGAAATCCATTTATACAAATAAAAATTAATAATTTTCTGGCAAGCCAACTGGGATTGTTTAATGAAACTTGATCGAAAATCAGCTTTCTTGGGTCATCTTGCTCTCTCTAACACAGTTACACGCGGGCCCCTGTGCATGCACACTACCCGTTTCAGCATCTCTGTCTCTTAAACTTGAAATTGTAAACTGTAAGCTGCAGTTATTGTGTCATCTGTACATAACTGATTTATCTGGCATCTCCTTTGTTTAGATGCTACCCATAAGTTTATATCAGAAGTGCATGAATATAGTGTTGCTTTACAAAACAGTATAATGTTTTGCACCGTCCCTACATGTGAGATATTTGTAATTGTGCATGGCTTTCAGAGCATGCAAATGTGCTCATTTTTGTTACACAGTATCATATGTTCCATGCAGAGTATGGATGAAATAGCCCAGTAGATTTATGTTTTGCAGAGGTACAGATTTTCTGGAGCATTTGCCATCAGGTATATTATATGGCAATTAAAGTTTCTAACTGTAAGGTCTAACTTATCTAAGGTATCATTAATGAGCAGTTAATCCACTTTCTGTATATCAAACTGGTTTCTTGATGCCACTATTCCCTCTAGCTTGGGTCATGTTTTTTTGGGGTCCCATACTGATTAATTTGTATTCATTGGTCATTTATGGATTATAGCGTGATCCCTACTTCAAAGTATATGGTCATTACGAAGATCTCCAATTTGTATTAACTGGAAAGCCAGGAAACTGAAAATATCTTCAAGGCAGGGGAAAATGGAGTAAAATGAAGATTTTTCATGATTTTTTTGGATTTGTTTTCAAATGTAAAATTTTTGTTTCTTTATTTTTAAAATGGTTGGGCTGCCACAGAAGGTGAGCATGCCACAATAGAACTGCCATAGTTAAATAAGAAATTCCTCATGTGCAAACAGCAAATGTTTCTGGGTGTACAGCTCAAGTCGACATTTCTAAATACAACAAATAAATAAATAAACTCTGCATAGATGCATTGCAGAATACCTGATAATTATCATGTATTGCATGTTGCTTTAAATCAGTTTTCTGGAGATTATTTAGTATGCAGTGGAGGCATAGATTAAAGTTTTTTTTTCCAAAGTAACAATAAACCTAGCTGACAATGAAAGTTTTTTTCTATGTAATTACTCTGAAATGTATAGGGTAAAAAAAAACCCACCTTGAAGTCCAAACAAATAAATTTAAATACTAGGCATCACAAAAATGTGACAGCCTGTTGTTCTCTTCAGTTATGCATTTCATCCTGTTCACACATACAAGCAATCACTATAAGTTGTTGTTATTCATTTTGGCCAAGAATTGTTCTATACTGGCATACCAGCAATTTAACTAGTACAAAGTAAACATAACAATACAACCCATATACTTGGGATTTAGTTAACAATAAAATAAATATTTATGTCAAACTCTTCTTCTTCATTGCACATTTTATACTGGAAGCTAAATGGTCACAAAACATGAATGAAAATGTCAATTACTTTTTGTTTTGTTTTTGTAATCTACCATCACATTCTAACACATCAAGAAGGTAGTAGCCACTCCAAGCCACAATGGCTTTAACTTTCAAAAAGTCACTGGAAGTTTTCCAAATATTTTTACTGTTATACAAAGTTTTACATCCATGCTGAGCTATTCACCGTTGTATAGCAATAGTCTTGCACTGGGGTCAAGATGTTGTTGGCAGTTAACTGAGGGAGAAACTATGCCGTGTGATTAAAAATTCCAAGTTAGAAGGATTAACATAACTGTTATGTGTTTATAGAATGAACCGGAAGTTGCAGTTCTCAAAGCTGGGAAGAGCAGAAAGAAGAAATGAGAAGATCTTCCATTTTAGAAATGTTGAGGCACAAAACACAGTCGCTTCTAGAACTTTCATACATGAAATCCTTTCTCCTGTATGTGCATCATGTGTAATCGCAAAGTCTGTAAACTGCTCACTATTCGTCTCTGGTGTCCAATAAGTACAACACCAATTCTTCTAATATCACTGCAAAAGAAAGATTAGTTAAGGAATCATTTCAGGAGAAGTAGATGAAATCATATCAGCATTATTTATTTTATTAATTTTATTTGTCTTATTTATAGGCCACCTTTTTCCCGATTAGGGGACTCAAAGCGGCTCATAGTATTAAAAAGAATAGAATTAAAAACACCATAAATTATACATTAAAAACAATTAAACTTTAAAACTGATTAAAATACATTGAATAATCAAAAACATGTAAAATAATAAAAATCATGGTAACTAAAAAACGGCATTCAGAGACCCAGTCATGATTTATAAAAGCCTTTCTGAAAAGGTGGGTCTTCAGCTGTTGGAGGATGGATATTGATAGTGGAACAAAGCTTTTCGAGGAAGGCATACTTTTTTTACTATACATTTATTAAAAAATTCTCAGAAACATTTCCCCCTCTCTCACAGATATGTCCCCTGAGGTATCCTTCACCTTGTAACATTTTAATTTAAAATAATAAAAAGGATGACTGGTAGACACTTCCTCTTCCTCCCCTCCTTCCCTCACAATGCCCAAAGGCATTTTTATGAAAGGAACAGGTAAATGTGGGGCACTTGGAAGCAGGTGTTCTACTTTTTTTATAAAAAGAGTGAAAACTGTCTTTATATATTAAAAAAAATGGGAAAGGAGTGGGGAGAAGAGGGAGAACCTGCTGCCCTGACAAACTGATGGGCTGAGAGGGAGGGGGCTTTTTCATGTTTAGACTGTACACTTTTAACGCGTGTCTCAGAAACAGAGACAGAGAGATTTTAAACTAAATTCTCTGGCTGCCAATATTTCAGTTGGTATTTGATAGTCTGTGTCATTAAAGACCATTAAACAAAAGCTAAAAACTTACTCAGTCGCCATGACCTTTTCATAATTTTAAGTATTCTATTGCAATTTATCATTGTGCTGTGGTATTTTGTGATCCCTGGTCATTCGACTGAGGGCTGTTATTGTCAGCTGTCACTTTTTAATTATGTAGTCTTTTTTTTTAGAATTTCCGTATGATTTTTCAAATGTTGCTACATATTGGCTAAAACCTTATTGCCATTGGTGTAGAAATAAATTATGCCTGCAGAAATTCACAAGGAGTTATGCCCAGACAGCCGGCATGTCTCATTGTGTAGCTGCACAAATGCTCCCGCAGAGCTGCTTCATGATCCCAACTCCTGGCTTGTGTAACTTCAAGTGATGAAGGTGTAGCTGTACAACAGGATTTGGGTCATTGTTTTACTTATGTAACATTGTAAAGTGCTGTGTATGAAAATATTCTACAAAAAGCTATCCTAAAATACTCAAAGCCTCATAACACAATGAGTGGGTCTTGAGTGCTAGGAATGTAGGATGATTCTGAAAAAGAGAAAATTGTGAGCTGAAAGGTTTGTGTTTTGAGGCACAGAATCTATGTCTGCCTTTTATTCTGTTACTTGTCTTTTACCTTTGTTTATCTTTCTGTGAAATGGGTGTCATGTGACCATTGGTACCTTCAATGGCAAATATCCAGTAATGGTGCCATTGACATTTCCTTACGATTCTAAATGTGCTCAGTGTCCTCCAGAAGCTGAGATTCTTCTAAACAAAGTACTTACTCAATACTCATTCTTGAAACAAGATCCATAGTTGTATAACCTGCTGCAATGAAGTTTGTTTTGTATTGGCCCATTTTTATTGAGTCCAGCCAATCACTGACTGATACATAAAAAGGATATTCTGGAAGTTCACCAGGTGAATCTGGTATTCTGTAGAAAGAAAAGCAAATGCAAAACGCATGAACTCAAGGACAACAAAAACACACTCCAATACATTAATGGTTTTGTTGTTTGACACTATATTTGTAACTCATGTGAAAAATAAATCAGATGGCCCAAGTGATGAAATTGTATCTAAGAGCAAAGTCATATTCACCAATAGGTTTTCTTCTTCTGCCTGAATATAAATCAACTCTAATTTTAAAAAATAAATTTGGCTTTGCCTTCTGTTTCTATTTAAAAAAACACACCAGTAATTACTAAAACAAAATTGTGTAAAATCTGTGTAGTTAATTCAGAACGGAACTGCCCGCCCTACTCGTTCATCCCAGGCAGGATGTCTGAGGGTGCTGACCCCAAGAGAGGCCTGGAGGGAAAAGACTAGGAGCTCGCTGGGCCTTATCAACAGTTGCACACCGACTCTGGAACCAACTACCCCCAGACATCCGCCTGGCCCGCTTGATAACTTTTAACAAACTTTTAAAAACTTGGCTGTTTAGACAGGCATTTCCATCAATGGAAACCCGTTGAAATTTCAGCCATCAAGACAATCGTACTGCCATTTAAAATATTTAATGTGTTAATGTGTAATTGTTTTATTGTTGTTATATTTTGTGATGTTTATAGATTGAATTTATTTTATATTTGTAGTTACGTTTTATTATTTGACTATGTTGTGAACTGCCCAGAGTAGTCTTGGGCTAGATGGGTGGTATACAAACTTAAATAAATAAATAAATCTGAACTGGTAAATCACACATCAGGTACACAGAAAAATGGAGATGGGAGAGTTATAATGAAAAGGGAGAGGAATTACTAAGACAGTTACCCATAGAAGACCTTGCTTTGTACAATTTTTCAATTAACATGATGCTCTCTGATGGCTATTACATACAAAAAACGAGCACACTGAGGTGGATCTTACACAAGAATATCTTCTGCTAGGGTATGAAGAGAGCTGGGGTTGCGTATCAATTTGTCTAGGAAGCTGACAATATCGCTGAACTTTGGCCGATGGTTTCTTTCCTTTTGCCAGCAATGAAGCATTAGTTGGTGGAGAGAAGCTGGGCAGCCCATGGGAGCTGGAAGCCTGTAACCTTCTTCAATGGACAGAATGACCTGAACAGATAAAGGAGAGAGAAAGAGAGAGAGAGAGAGAGAGAGATTGAAAGAGAACAAGGCAAGATGAGGTTAGCTGCTGGCTAGAGTCTCAGGCCAAAGATTATAACCTGAATTGAAATAGAAGGACAATAATAGTTAATAATTTGTGGCTAAATTCCTGTTGTGTAAGGTACAGAAAGTCATATGTACATTCCCTGCTAGTAAATAAAGACCCCACTGGGATTCTCAGGGTGCAAGCATCAAGCCAGCATGACTGCAACCCCACAACAATTGCAGTGCAGATTCTTTATTTACCAGTAAACAACAGACTGAAACTTACAACTTTGCTTTCATTATGCAACAGGATTTCAGCTTTTAAATTGTCTTTTGTAGGTCTCATTATCGCAGATTTCCAAGTATAAAGTTTAAGCAATATTCAAACTATTTCACATAAGACTGTGATTTGCCCTAAATGCTAATAAGAAGAAAGGACATTTAAATAAATTACTTGTATGGATCAGAAATAGAAGAAGAATTATCCCTTGGTCTTAAAATCTTTGGTTTCAGAGGAATTCAGTTTCAAGTACCTGTATTCAATATCAGAGCCTAAGCATAACTCTTAAAACATTTATCATCAAAGCATCTTGATCTCAGTGACTCTTGCTCTTAGCCTTGAACAATTTCTATGATATGAGCAAACCACTGGCTGAAATCCTGTTGCTTTGCATCGTATATTGCAACTAGAGTAGGTCCACTGAATCAGTGGGAGTTTAGTGAGTCGATTTCTCTGTAAATTTCATTGATTCAATGTGCCTACTCTAGTTGTGACTTACTACACTAAGCAACAGGATTTCAGCCAGTGTGTAATACACCATTGGGAAACCTGTATTTATTTTCTGCTTTCTATTCATATTGTCCCATTTGAGGCTGTTCCACATGATAAATAATTGATTAGATCTTGCATGGAAAATTCCACAGTTTTTACGTTCCTGGCACTGAATCTCCAAATGTGAGGAGGTCATTCTACTGACATGCTGGGAGAGTTTTTGGGTCCACAGGCCTCCCACTATCCTGGCAAACTCTTTGAATGGAGAGAAATGCACCAAGCCAGGTTCTAGCATGGTTCATTTCCCTTCAATTGACATCAGTCAAATGGAAACAGCTATGAAGAAAAAGATAGGAAGGAAAAAATGTTGTCACTCATCCTTTTGCTATTCCCAGCTGGCACTAATTTGGCAGTGCTTGGGGTTCTACAGTCTGTGGGCACAAATATATTAGAGACAGCCAATTTGGGGTTGCTGTGCAAGACATTTTTTGTCTCTGTGATGGAGAATCATTTTCAGATAGTAATGATTATAATAATACACCATCAAATTAATTCTGACTTCTGGTTATCTCTGCTAGGGTTTGCAACGTATAAAGTACTCAGAAGTGGTTTACCCGTCCTTTCTTCTGGTGGCATTCTGGGCCTTGGTCGCTTGTGTAAGGCTGAATAGTTTGGCTCTGGGGGGAAGGGGCATGGTGGAGATTCAAACTCTCAACCCCTGGTTCTGCAGTCAGGTACTCCAATTCACTGAACCATCTATCCAGCTATTTCGGTATACTAACCATGTACAAAATAAGATTGATCTTAAAATGCCATGAGGGCTTATAGATTTCGTCACAGTATATGAAAAAGCAGAGGCACACAAGGGACTTTGCCCCACACCTCTTCTCTCCTGAAAGCGCCAGTGAATATCCTTGCCAGCCTAATACAGCCTAGGCAGTTACATAAGCATAAATATCTGGATTTAATAAATGTCCATTTATTTTCCTGATTTTATTCCCTTCAGCAAAGAAGGTGCCATATGAGGCTTTCTATGGGCCCTGTGGAGAAATCAGGATCTCAGGGCTGCCTTGAGCTTCCCCTCTAGCTGTTAGAAAAGGTTAGGCACATTTGCTATCTAATGACTAAATATGGTACTGTAAGCTACAGACAGACTTGAATTGATTAAAATTAATTAATGCATTAAAAAAGCTTCAAGATGCACATCCCTAAAGACCCTTAGTATCCATCGCAGGTTTCATGTGTTTAGGAAATGGACACATACATTGTTTTTTATTATTACAAATAAAAACGTGAGTATTCCGTCTCTAAGCTTAGGAATCTTACAAGCAATGAGTACTGGCATAAATGCTAAGCCAAAACTGAGAAGATGGAAGGGTCAGCCGATGCCCTCAAGATGGGTAGTTTACAAAAATGTCACAGAAAACTATCTCATTACTATTCTATGTAGTAAATGCACTGAATTTTACTATGTCCCAAAGCTAGTATTTCAGCTTAGTCTGTGCATCAGCTTATTTTCCATAGAAAGTTCAACAGCCCCAGGCCAATGTTTATTAATTAAGCAATAAGGCATGAAAAAATGTGCAAGACCCACAATTAATGAATATTTCTAGTGCCTACCACATTTTTGGTCAGATATGCTGGCTGGATGGCTCAGCAGTTTAGGTATCTGATTGTGGAGAAATACAGTGGTGCCTCGCAAGACGAAGGTAATTCATTCCGCGAGTAGCGCCGTCTTGCGAAATTTTCATCTTGCGAAAAGCGGTTTCCCATAGAAATGCATTGCAATGCATTCCTATGGGAAACCTCGCAAGACAAACGAATTATTTTCGTCTTGCGAGGCATCGGTCTTGCGGGAAAAAAATTGTCTTGCGAAGCACAGCCATAGAAGAAGCCGTCTTGCGAGTCACCAACACGATCGCAAAACGCTTTTGTCTTGCGAGTTTTTCGTCCGGCGAGGCGTTCGTCTTGCAAGGCACCACTGTAGGTTGAGAATCTCATTCCCCAATGTGCCTCCTAGGAAAAGAGCCAGCCTGTTTAGCCATGAGCAAGTTGCATAGTCCCAAAAGTGCCCCAGAAGAAGGAACTAGTAAACCACTTCTGATACTCTCTATGTAGAAAACCCTGTAAGTAGTCTACATAAGCCAGAACTAACTTGATGACATGCATTAATCAACAGTGCTCAATAATTGTCATGGTATAGTCCAACTGAGAATAATAGAGTTATTCCCAGTAAGTTATGTTAGACACCTTCTCTCAAGTGTATTCAGCAAACACAATGTAGTAGGCACGACCTGAAAACAGTACCACCTGCAAAATACAATCAATCTTTAGTAACTAGAAGTACTTACATCCTGGTTGGACATCTCCCAGTATGGTCTTTCTCCATATGACATAACTTCCCACATCACAATCCCATAACTCCATGCATCACTTGCTGAAGAGAACTTTCTGTAGGCTATAGCTTCAGGTGCTGTCCATCTTATAGGAATTTTTCCACCCTGGGAAACATGTTTAAATTTTCTTTATATATAAATATAACATTTAGCATTCTGCTGCTCACTGATTACTCTACACATTTGTGTGAAAAAAGAGGAATATATATTTAGTGTGAAAAAAAGAGGAATATATATTTAGCTACTGATGGGAATATCAGATTTCTCCAGCAGTCTCATTCACCAATATGACACTGCTAGAGTAGTATCATCATTGAAAATCAAGAGCATCTTAGTCATTTTAGACATTGTATGTTCTTCAACATTCACAAAATGAGTCAGGCAACATCTTGCAACATCTTTGATGATGTTTAAGCCACATTTGAAAGCTCATCAAACATAACCAAGAAGTGAGAACTTCAACATTTATCATATTAAGCTTTCATTTTAAATCTTTTCCCTGATATGTGCAGCTGTTGCCTAAATAGTTGAATTTTGCTGTATGCTTCTGTTTGTTTTTCAGGGGCTGAAGGTAGGGGGCGGATGCAGATACTGCTTTGTAGGGGCAGCTCTGCATTCTGTGTGGCTCAGAGGGTGAAGGTATCAGCAATGGGTTTAGGGAGGAAGCCTTCTTAGAATGGAGTGGACAGCTGGACATGTGATGGGATGGCCTCAAACTGGTATTGGATGGGGAGCATACATTGTTGGCCCCATAGGCGGTCCTAGTGCATGGGGGGGGGGGCTCCCAATGATATAGATCTTACAGGAAAGAAGATCATTTTAAGAGCAGTAAGGAATCTTCAGACGGTACATTGCAGATGGTCTGGTACGATACCGGTGTGGCCAGCCATTCTGGCCAAGAAAGTGTGGAGGAGTGAAGGTGATATCTGCTGCCTGGATTGGGCCCAGAGGAGGACAAACAGAGGTTAGAGGATGAGTCTGTAAGAATGGATTTTTTTCCCCTGGAACATATAGACATCTGTTTTGATCACCCAGAGTTGTTTTGGGGACAAAGTGCACTTGTCTGACAGCAGGGTGTATATGTCCTCAGAAGACCTATGGTGGGGTCTCTTCGCTTGGTGGTGGGTAGGGGGCTATGTGTGACTTAGCCCCTCCCATAGTGTGTAGTGCTGGCGAAGTGGTTGGTAGTGGTGAGCTCTGGAGGGTGCTGTTCGGCAACTGGGCATCTTGGGTGTGTACCACAAATCACGTGATTCAGTGACACAGGTAGGTGATGTCTTCCAAGGCCAGCTTGGAGGATATAAATATGTATTGCTTATAATCACTATCAGAATTGATTGACCAGGAGAGGAGAACTTTCCTCTTCACTTGTTTTCTGTGTTCTCCTTGCAAATGTTTACCTGTAGCTTAATAAAGCTGGCTCTGCTTTAAGCCTCTAACCTAAAAAACAAAATACTGATTTTCCTTCTGTGGCATATATAACATAGAACTATGCTTCAAGGATCCATATTCAAATTCTTCTTTCCTATGCATTGTTTCTTCCCTCCCCCCCCCCATTGCTGTGTCATATGTGACTTACTAGCCTTATTTCAAATCATGTGTCACATCAGATTCCTACTCAGTGATCCAATCTACTTTTCAAAAAATTAATAATGTGTTCCCAGATTGTTATCTGCTCTGTTGAGTATAATGGCCCTGGATAATTTTCTTTGTACAGAAGGAAAAACAAAATTGGAACAGAAACAGCCACAATAATTCAGAGATAAATCTCGTCTGTAGATGGCATGTACAGGGTTTGACATGAGACAATCTCTAATGTTACTCCTAATAGCTGAGGGAAATTACATTCCATTGTTTATAGCCATATAAACAGTAATTTTTTCTAAAGCTAAACCATTATATACACAGGAATGGGAAATTTCATTACTTAATTACTTTTCTAAAGTATATTTTTACTAAAAAAAGAGAGAATCTTTTATACTTTCCAGAGTTAAGTGAAAGGCTTAGACTAAGCAATATCTGTTCATGAATAATAGAAGGATACATTTGCTTCTGCACAGCTAAAACAATATTTCCAGTACTGAATGAAAGTAATAGTAATAATAATAATAATAAAAAACCTTCTAGCTCTGCTGGGCATCCCATTCTAATAACATGATTATAATGAAAAATATTTATTACATTCTATTGTATACAATGTACTTCATCACCAAATTAAAATAAATATCCATTGATATAAATATCTAATTTCTATAGCAGATTGATCAAAATTGGCAATGCCCACACACAGTATTAATTTTACAGGAGCAAGCATTTTCCTCCCATTTGAAGCCATGCTGCATTTTCACCTCGTTTCTTAAATTTATAATGAGCTTGGGGAAATGCTAATTTTGCTTTCCTGTTATAACACAGCAGTAATGGTGCTATTCAAATGCTTATGATGTAGCCTGATTTCATCTGCTACCTCCTGAATTATTCTTGATTGCAGCTCAGAGACAAGATGTCACCATGTGCTGCCACAAGCCCTTTATTTAATGAGTGAGGAAGTGCCAGATCACTCAGGCAGAATGACATATCAGTTTAGTAGGATCATCTCTTAAAATGAATCTTTTAAGGCACAAATCTGCTGATCTTGTGGGTTGGAAACAACCCACTGCTCTAAAGATAAGTGATGGAAATAAACCACAGATAATGCAAATTTTCTAGCTTTAAAAGTCCAGCTCACTGTATGACTCTCTATCAACTCTCTAGCTTTTTGAGCCCAGCACACACTTTTTGGGCTTATCTTCACAGGCTGATTTGGAATGGGCTGGTGCGGGCTAAATAGGGTCACCTAAAGTAGAGGTCTGGTGTGCCATTGGGTGTGGTCCTTGCATCCAAATGGCATATGCATCTCAAGTGATCCTAATTGGTCTGGCTTCTATAAGAAAGCAAGAGAAATGGGAGGATGAGCCCTCCACCCTTGGCCCCTTCTGTCTCCTCTCGCTTCCAGGAGGAAGATTTCAAATTTTAAATTTTTTTCTAATTGATGCTGTGCATCAGCGCTAATACAGTTTTTAAAACAGCGTTTTCATTTCTCTGTCTCTCCACAGAGAGTTTAATTTCCTAGTATCGTGAAGTAGCTAAGCTGTCTTCCTAATGAGGGAATCAAATTTAATGCCACAAACTCTACTTTGGTTCATTTCCAGTTATCACACATGCTGGAAATGAATGAAAAATGCAGTGATCCTACCCACACCAAAAAAGTAGAAGCCCCTGATAGGAACCTAGAAAAGCGTGGGTAGGAATGCTCTGCAGATGGATTGGTTTGCTCTAGGAATTACATCGATAGATCACCAGAAAAAGGAGTGAACCAGCCTGCAGTGGACCAAACAGCAGGACAAATGTCTGATCTCACCCATTGTTTATGATGGCACTGGACCAGGCTAATGAAAGCTGATGTTCTGGAGTGTTTTTGTTAACTGACAAAGAAGTCCACTAAAATGAATACAATGAAGTTGTAAAATTAGGATAATGTGGATACCATCCAAACATCTTTCTCATTAAGAAAATTTGCATTTTCTAGGCACCTTGAAGTACAGAATAAAGCTGCCATAATAAATCATACATATTTTCAACTGTCTTTCTCTTTCCTGTGATATATGAGCCAGCCTTCAGTTCACCTGGTGTGCCTTCTTATGCAGAGGTTTGTCTCACGGCTGGTGCAACTTCTGTATATAATTTGAGGTTCTTTCCCCATGTTGAAGTCACTTGCACCTCATCATACTGACTTGCCCTTGCTCCATCTATCATTCTGCTTTTTTCATATATCTCTCCTACTAATAGTGCTCCTACCTAACTGCAGGCCTGAATAATGAAAGCATTTTAAAAACTATGTATAGCATGGGACAAAATGAGTAACATCTTCCTGCAGATGACTTAAAAGAGGTAATGACAAAGCCAAATTCTTCTGAAAAGTACCTTTCATAATTTCGGAAAGTATGTTATGTTACAGCTGGTGAAAAATGTCCTTAGTGAGTTGCTGCTTTTTCTGCTACAATTAATGGCCAAAATCTAGTTGGCATACATTTACTTATTTTATTTATTTTTTGAAAATTTTACACCACCCATTTACACAGTGGAAGCAGATGACATCATCAGCTGACACAGGTAAAATTTAATTTAAATTAATTAAAAGCTTCCTATCTCTTGTTTTAGGTTCTGAGGCTCCCTTGGGCTCCTTTTTGCCCTGGGGAAAACCAGGACTGCTGGCAGCGACCTAGCAGTGCTCTTTCTGGCAGCTGTACATCCAAGCACTTTTCCATTAGAACTTGTCAGCTAAGGAGTGCTTTTCCTGACTTAAATCCAAACTGTATATTGCTTATCTTACTTTCACAATTTACTTTAATTCTTTCCTTTATAATTTGAAGAAAGATCTTTAAATCTGGCTTTATGAGCCTGCCCTGGCCACCGCTGGCCAGCGTAGTAGGCAGACCACCTTGTCCAGTGTGGTGGGCGTCGTTTCTCAGTGTACTACACCTAGATCCTGGGGCAAGGCTAGGGAGAATGCCACTGGTGCCCTCGCAGGTGTAGCTGTGGGGATGACTGAGCTAGAGATAAAAGGTGAACTGGAAGACTCAGAGGGGAAGGAACACTGGCAAGATGCAAAAGATTGGGCTGCGATCGAGGGAGGAGAAGTCTGTACTGAACCACCGCCGTGAAGAGGGTTGATTGCAATGCCTGAAGAAACTGCCAAGCTAAGACAGGATGGGGCGAGGCTCCAAGAGCCAAGGCTCCTGGAAAGCTAGAGAGACACCAGGCACTGCTGGGGACAAAGCAGGCAAGCAGCTGGTCCTCTGCCCTCCCGCCTTGAGCCCTGGCTCTCCTGCTACCACACTCAGCCTGGTTTTTGCCTCCATGCCATGTGCCCAGTCATCTCTCAAAGCAGTTTCTGCCTTGCCTCCAGTTGTGCCACCCAGAGGGATGTACAAATGTTCCTCCTGTCAGGGACCAAAGATTAGGGGGTGTGGCCTCAGAAGGGCAGTGGGCCTTCTACCTGCAAAGCCCCTGGCAATTTTCCTTAGGAGACATTCTGGACTAATTAACTTTAGGAGTGAAGTAACTCCCTGGTGCCCATAGAACTGTGTTAACCCATTGGACTAGGGTCTGTGGCCAGGAGCTGGACCTAGTGGGGGACTTGTTTGCTACCTGCCTAGAGGGGCCTGAGTCCACAAGGACTTCTTCCGTCCCCAGATCGACAGAGCCTGGATCTGATAAGAATTGTGTTATGCCAGGCCCGGAGGGGCCCAGTCCAGCCCAGGAGGTCTCAGGTCTGCAAAGGGCTATGTACTCACTGCCTGTAAGGGCCTGGGTCTGCCAAAGCCTATTTCTGTTTGGGGGGGGGGGGTCAAGTTGGACCCAATTCTGTAAAAGACCTTTGGCACAAGTTGATTTCTCCCCTTCCCCACATTAATAAAGCTTCTTTCTCTGCAAAGATTCATCCTCTCACCATGGGGGGGGGGATTAAGAGTGGCTCACAGGCTTATCAACTAATTCTTCTATATTAATTGCACTTTTTTTGCATTACTGTTTTTTGAATCATGAATTCAATGCCTCAAAAAAACTCAGGTTTACAAATGTGGAATGTGCTTCTGCAACCACAATTCAAAATGCCTGGAAATGGCCCAATATTGTTGCACAATATCGTGACCGTGTTGCCAGCAGGAAAAAAGATGCCAAGCTTTACATAGCAAAGGACAGCCTAAATGTTGACAACACTGATTGCAGCAGTCAAGCGAAAAATTAGTAAACCGAAACACGGACTGCCATAGGAACGGGGGCGGCGCTATAAACCTCCAGGCACAATGCATCCTGGGGAAACTCTCTTCGCAAACCAAAAAAACCCCAAAAAAACCCTTAAACCAAGGCATTATTTTCAACGGATTTCCGTTCGTAAACCAAAAATTACATTAACCGAGGCATTCGTAAACTGAGGTACTACTGTATCATGTTAAACAACTTTGTCAATATTTTATCTCCCACTGTGTTTAGAAACTCTGTCCCCAGTTTGTCCAGTCCAGGTGATTTTCTTTCTTTACTATTTCTTACTGCTTTTTTTTTTCAACCTCAGATGTTAAAATAGCTAGTCCTTCATCATTATCATTGGGATCATTTTGATTCTACCAAGTTATAAAACTTTTCTTGAAGTTTTTCTGTTAAAGATTTAATAAGAACATCCTACTAGATGTTTCCTTTTGATTCAAAACAGCCAAAAACTTGTAAAGAATGATATTTTCTTTTCTTTTTGTATGTTAATTAAATATTGGGGCAAATTAACACAATCACTTCATTTTGGTACATGTTCACAGAAAGAAACCTATCCTAATGGATTTCAGTAAGGAACCGGCTTGTTCAGGCCTTCTGTAATTAAAATGCATCCATCTGCTTAAATTATATCCAGATAGGTTTGACTGTTATCCTGGGGTACAAGCAATTGTCAGTGATGGGGTTATGGACATTGTGCCTAATAGTCCAAGTGCAATTTCAGTGGGGATCCTGTTCTGTGTACTATAAAACAGGCATGTGTTCTCAATTTCTTCTTATTTCTGTAATCTCTACTGATGCAATAGCTATATTAAAAAGCGTTGAATAAAGAATTTCTGGAGTGCCAGCATGTGATCTGCTGGCATACAAACTTATGTGGATAGTACAGAAAGGAAGACCAAAGAGAATTTGTGGACATTAATCACAGACCAGGAATGTGCGTATCGCCTTTTCACACAAAGACAGAGCTTCAGATTTGGCTGCCAAATAAGAAAACATGGTGATTTGTAGGCTATAGTGTCATACCTCAAGTAAGTTAAAATGCAATATTGTTACCTAGTAAAGGTAATTCTAAAATGAACTATGAAAAGACTGATTCATATTGGGTGAGATGCATGCAAATGCAAAGTTCGTTTTTTCTTACTATTTCACAGAACCAAAGAGTGTTTATGACTGTGAAGAATGAAGACGTCTAGCCATTTTGTATTTCTCTTTAATTATAATGTGGTTGCTTCCTGTGTACACATGGGGTTATTTGGGGTTTAGAGAATATTCTTACCAGGGTGCTCAAAAAGTCTTAGAAGGCTGAATGCATCAGCCCAGAAAACAAAACCTAAAGGGGGAGGGGGAAGAAATTAGTGTTAATAGATGCCATAATATGGAAGCATCTGCAATTATAGTGTTCTGGAGGTCATCAATTCATAGGGCTGCCATAAATTAGAAGCAGTTTGATGGGACACAACAACAATATGGAAGTGTACACATGTAACCAAACAATACATATTAAGTCTTAATCTGGAGCAGAGAGATGAAGTACACCACAGGAAGGTTCTGTTTTACACATATGTGGAAGGCATACTGCTTGGTAAACACTGAGTAAGTATTGAATCAAATAATATGAGCTTTGTTCACCCATACAGAGAATGGACAAGGTGGCTAAAGAAGCTTAGACTAATCTATCACAGTGATTGCATATGTGAAATATGATGACACAACTACATATGCAAAACATGATTAGTTATCCCACCAGCTGCCATTTCAGCAGGCTGTAGCAGAGGAAGATGAGATGTGAAGCAGTGCCATGCTGAAAGATCAACTCCCTAAAGTTTCCTTCTCAACTGGCAGTCATTCCAGCAGACCTTGGCAAAAGGAGATGCTGTTTTCCTTCTTCCTCCACAGCCTATTTCCTTTTGTGCCATATCTTTTCATATAAGCCTGAGAACATGTTTACTGGCTCATGTTTACTGATTGTATCAACCTCTTTGGAAACTTTTCTTGGCTAAGAAATGGAATTTCTAAATATGCTTTGCCTAGGTAAATTAATTTTTTTAGAAAAGATTAAAGTCAGGACATGAAATGAGAAGAGACAGGGATACATGTGAGGGAAGTTAAGAACTGTCATATAAGATAATGGAGAGGGAAGGGATTTGGGAAGTAATACAGTAAATGGATGGCTGGATGCAACAAGGTAAACATCTCTTCTAGTAATATGAAAGTTCAGCATGCAATGTGAGAAGAGTGGAGAAAGAAACCAAGGGAACTGATATTGAATTATTTTGGAGGAGAGATACAATTACTGAAATCCAGGTGGTGAAACTACATCATGCAACAAGGATTATGTCATTAGCTCAAGATAGACATCTTTAATTTAATTTAAAACTTCCTATCCTCTTTTCAGGTTCTGAGGCCCCCTAGGAGCCCCTCAGGAAGCCTTTGGGACAGGGGAGAGCTTTTCATATTGGAAAACAGCCACCAGATTGAGTAGCTTTGGCATGTTGTAGGGTCCATGTTCAGGGGCTTGTAGTGTCCATGTGGAAAACAACTGTCAAAGCAAAGAGGTCTAGTGTAGTTGTGCATCAGTATTTCCCTCCTTGGCCATAGCTTAGACCACTGCTAAACACTGATTCCTCCCCCAGATAACCTCTAGCAACCTATGGTGACAGACACCATAGGTTGCTAGAGGTTATCTGGGGGAGGAACCAACAGCTTAGAAACATGAAAATCAGTCCTATCTGACTGTGTAACTGTAAGTCACTTAGGAAATCATAAGTGATGACCCAAAATTTCTGGGGATAAGAAATCCAAGGATGATAAGAAGTACTGAGGCTGGACAGTTCTAATCAGTGCTTATGGTTTAATGTCTGATTCTACTATTCTTTCATGTGTGGTTCTCTCATTAGTTTGCTCATTAGTGAGATGTTCTACTATCATTTTGCCAATCAGTAAAATGTAAACATCAAGGATGTTGGCCGCACCTTGATATATTTAATGAACAGATTCACCTACTGCTAGGGTGTCAAAAAGTACTGTATGTAAAGAGCTAGAGTGCCTTTGTTCAACAAGTGCTAGGTTCTAGAGCTCTAATTCCTTGCATATCAATGGACAGGATGATTTCATTGGGTTAATATATTAAGTAATAACTGTGTGCCATCGAATGAATTCTGATTTATGGCAACCTTTTTCAGGGTTTTCAGGTAGAGTACTCAGACATGCTTTACTGTTCCTTTCTTCCTGCGGTGAGGTGGTGGCGCCCTGGGACTGTGCACCTTGCCCAAGTCCACACAGGCTGGTTCTACTCACAGGAGGCACAGTGGGGAATTGAAAACCGAAACTTTGGCTCTACAGTCAGATAACTAAGTCATTGAGCTATCCAGCCAGCTTTCATTAGGTTAGCAGTCACCTAGTATTTAGATTCTAGAGATTCAAAACAGATGACACACAAGGCAAACCTCAGATTTAACAGGGCAATGGACCTCCATGTTACAACTTACTAGAGGTATCAGGAGCATGCTCTTCCACCCAAATTGGCTAAGTGTTGGGAAAGCACGGTGTATAGGTAAAGCTGGCAAGTGGCATCAAAATAATCATCATAAGAATGTAAGAGCCATGCAGGATCAAACTGCAAGCCTATCTACGTAGTCCAGCATTTTTTCACACAGTAGTCAACAAATGGCTTATGGAAGGCCTGCCAGCATGATATGAATGCAGTTGCACTGTTCCCTGGTAACTGGTATTAAGAAGCATACCGCCCCTGATACTGGTAGTGATATGGAGCCATCCTGACTAATATCCATTGGTTGTCCTGATCTCTATGAATTTACCCAGTTTCCTGTCAAAGCCATTGAAGCTGGCAGGCATTATTACAGCTGGTGGCAGTGATGTTGTCAGTTTAATTACACTCTCTTTGGAGAAGTACTTCCTCAATGAATCAATGAGCTAGAAATCAGAAGAAAGAAGCCAATACCTTACTATTTTCCTTTTCCCAGAGAAGGAAATAATGGTGATAATAGTCATGCTTCTGCTTATGGCTGGGCAGGATTTTAAAGCATGTATTTCAGGCTTCTCTTCTTCTCTAACAAGCAGTTCCATCAAATTTCTATCCATATATTGAAGTCTATTCCCCATGTTTTTCTTAATATATGTTCTAATTTTCTCCAAAGAAAGTTTCCCACCCATATTTCTGAAAAAAAATATGAAACACATCCTATTTCATTTCCACCAAATTGCACTTTTTACCCTTATCTTTAACTACCCCAATCAGATTCGTAGCCTTTTAAAACTTGTGAGGCCATAGCCAACACTCGAATTTTTATTGCTAAATTCAAAATAGTCCTTTTTCAAATATATTAAATTCCTCTGAATTTTTCCATTTCAATATTCTGCAACTTTTTTCTTAGCTTCTATTTCTGATAAAATTTTTATATCTCTATATTTTATATAATTCACCTCCAACACTCTTATTTCTTTTTCATCTGTTTGTTCTTTTGTCTTAATTTACACGATTCCTTAATACTTAGTCCTCTTATCATAATTTTCATTATATTCCAAGCTCTCATTGTAACCTTCTCTGTAGTTAATTCCCCATATTTCAACCATTTCTTTCTCCATTTTATTTATTATATTCTTATGCTGAAAAATACTCATATCTATTCTCTCTCTTTTAGCTTCTCTATAATCACATTTAATTTTAATATCCATATTTGATAAAGCATGGTCAATTACCTTCATAATGCCCGTATGAATATTAATTACTCTAGAAAGCATATTCAAATATATAATCTGTCCTATATTAGTTTTTATACACTGAAGAATAAAAAAATAAATATTTTATTGTCTCCTTTCAACTCTCTCCAAACATATTTCAAATCAGCTTTACTTATCATTCTATTCAAAATTGCAATGCTATTCCTTTTTTTTTTTTGCTTTTTTGTGGGGTTTGATTTATCTTTCTTTATCCATTACCACATTAAAATCACCTGCCATTACTACAAACCCTTTCATATCTCTTCTAATTCATTAAATGCTTCTTTTAAAAACCCACTCCATTATAATTCGGTGAATAAATATTGATCAAAATAACAAATGATGATGATGATGATAATGATGATGAAGAAGAAAGGAATTAATACAAATTTATGAGGAAGGAAGAATTGCCAAAATTTTGGAATCAGACACCTATCTTTCTCAGAATTTATGTTTATGAAGTATAAAATGGAAATTGTGAGCATGGTTTCAGTTGAGCTCTAGCTTTGTTTCCCTGAATGTTATGGTCAAGGAAGAATTTGCTGTTCATGCCCACCTGGAAAAGAGAGGCTTCTAATGGGACTTTGGAGAAGAAGACTTTTGAGGTATAAAGGTTCCCCTTGACATTTAGTTCAGTCGTGTCCGACTCTAGGGTGCGGTGCTCATCCCCGTTTCCAAGCCATAGAGCCAGCGTTTGTCCGAAGACAGTTTCCGTGGTCACGTGGCCAGCGCGACTAGACACGGAACGCTGTTACCTTCCCACCGAGGTGGTACCTATTTATCTACTCGCATTTTTACATGCTTTCGAACTGCTAGGTTGGCAGGAGCTGGGACAAGCGATGGGAGCTCACTCCGTCGCGTGGATTCGATCTTACGACTGCTGGTCTTCTGACCTTGCAGCACAGAGGCTTCTGCGGTTTAATCCGCAGTGCCACCACATCCCTTCTGGGGTATAACTACCATTAAATATGGGTTGTACTTGGTCAATCTGCTTACACATTCTCTGAGTAGGGTGTTCTACAGGTTTCTGGGTCTGGAAATTTTTACCTCTGAAACCAATATTTGCAATTGTTGTTGATTGGCTTGAACAAATGTATATGCCTCAGGCATGTAGCAGGTCTCTAGCTCTGAAAATTGTTTCTAGATCTGAAATGGGCTCTTGCGAGTCTTAACTCTTACAGCTACTGTTGTTATTGTCCACTTGCATGCACATCCTGGCCAATGTCCCAGTTGTTTTGGCAGATCTTAAATGGAGGTCAATATAAACAAACATTGGAAAGAAAAATCAAATGACAGCTTTGCAGCCTTGCACTTCTGAAGACATCTTATGTAATAAATAATTCAAGGCTTTTAACAGGATGTTTCTGGGCACTTTTCTGAAATGGAAGACTACTCTGGATGACTATAACCACAAGAAATAAAGGCACTGGATTTTTGATCAACGCATTGTTAAAATAGCTCTGGCTTTCTGAGATCCAGTTTTCATGCCAAATGTACTTTAAAGATGACCTGAGTCAGAAAAAAAAGCTTGTTTTCTATTGTTTACAAAATATTTCTGCTGTTAAACGAAACCTCACAGCAAACTCTGATATAAAGATTTCCTGCCTGGAGACCAAAATCATTTTGTCCATAGCTGTTTTTATATCCTATTTCCCCTAACTATCTTTAATTACATTAAAAAAAAACACAGTTTGTGGAAACTCCTTAAAGTATGGAATTAATTTTCTCCAATTAAAGCCCTTGGCATTTTTAATTTTCAGTGTACTTTATACAGCTTTAACTAATTATTCTACACAAATTCTAAATATCTTCATTCATTTCTGTTTAGGGCATGCCCAGACCTATATTCATGTCCCTTTTCATTCTCTTTTTTACTTCCTGGGAATGAATCTTCACATGTGTTCTGTATATGAATGTTTCCTTTGCCTAGAGGTGTGCCACTGGTTTTTGACTGTGTTCTGATTTTTCATGAACTAAACAACTTTGATAATGACAGTGAGCTCCTGAATCGGCTTTGATGCTATAGGTTAGGTAGCTCTGTTTTAGATTCTGCCTGAAAAACCAATCTATACTGGTGTTCAAGAAAAGCAGATGACACTGCAGGAGACCAACCTCTTGATTCATGAAGTATAGTCATTTGCACTTGTTTCTTTTAATGCTGCTAGGACATTTTTTTTTAAATAAAGACACTAAATGTATGGGGTGGTGGTGGTGACAGCACTGGGAGAAGAACAGCGCATTTGCAAACCCAGTGCTCTGCACCTGAGGGGGACTGGTAACGATGAGTTTGGCCCTAATGCAAAATCTACTTTGTTTTTTTTCATTAGAGCCCCCGAATTCTTCAGCTGGAGCACGTGCAAGCTATGAAAGGTGAATGAACAGAGTTCACATTGAAAGATGACCTAGTAAGATTCTAGCTAAACAGGGCAAGACCCAATTGTATTTTTATTTCTGTAATTCTCTGCTGACAATGAAAGATAATGATCCCCACCTCTGTTATGGGTAGTGGGCAATTTCCTCAGACTGTAGATGTTTAACAATCCATCCTTTATGACGAACTAATCCAAGCCTCACTGTACTGCTTTTAATTAGTCGGTTTTTACTTAAACAAAATCTAAGGCCCACTATTCTTTTTTTTTTTCATAAGCAAGCACAAATTCTTTTTCTTAATTTGATATTTGTCACTGTTCCAACACATTTAAAGCTCAACACAGCCACACTATGTA
This sequence comes from Intellagama lesueurii, assembly GCA_037013535.1. Taxonomy (NCBI): domain Eukaryota; kingdom Metazoa; phylum Chordata; class Lepidosauria; order Squamata; family Agamidae; genus Intellagama; species Intellagama lesueurii. The sequence continues at coordinate 45,644,478 of JBAJHW010000003.1, read as the reverse complement.
GCAATCATATGCTTTTGGCTGGTTCTCTTTGAGCTGTTTAGATGAGACGGAGAATTTTTTTTTGTTTAATGAGACAATGAAGGGGGAAATACAGAAAGCAGGGCACAGCCACTAAATGCTGCCGAGATGCAATGTGGAGTTTATATTCCTTGAGTGCACATCCCTTGGTGAACATCTTTAGTAGACTAGGGAAAGAAACTGGTATTCACAACATACTCTTTATTATTTCATTTCTTTTTCCTCTAAAAGAAATCACCTGCTAGCCACCTTCTTTGTTCTCTGTCTTACATCCCACGACTATGCCTTCTTCTCTGACTCTTAGCACATATACCTGAAAAACCATTCTCCTACGCTTTTTTGTCAAGCTATTTCATTTTCCTCCTTATTTTCCTCCTTTAAACTCTTCACCCTCAAATCTACAAAGCCATCCTTGAATCACCTGCTCAGTGCTGTCCACTATAGTTAACTCTCCCGCAGAAGCCATTTTTTTCTGCTTCATCAAACTATGCACCATAACATATATTGTGAGCCCACTGTGCAGCAACAATTTTAGTTCTGTTTTATGTGTCAAGCACAGTATTGATAGGATATGAAGGATTGGCAAGAACAGCAACAACAACATCCATGTAGACGGAGTAGTGACAAAACAGATACTGGTAAACCAGTCAAAGGTTTGTCTGACATTCAGTTGACATTCAGCAATACTGAACACCTATTCTTCCTCTGAATCCATGCCAGAAGTAGAAACAGTTTATCCTCAGTAAACTTGTTCTCACAGTTAAAATACTTTTTCCAGCGCACAGTGTATAATAATCGTAATCACTATTATCATCATCACAATCCCTTTAGGCAGTTCCTGATTTAATACAAGTCATTGTTCTGTAGTCTCATTTCTTCTCACACGAGGAATAGTGTTGTAAGCCTGAGCAATTTGTACTGTGAAAGAGAAACCTTATTGCTTTGATCAACAAGGTAATATCTTACCGTAATGATTGTTTTAGAAGCCATTTGAGTGACACTATTAAAAATGCCACTGGAAAATAACTTTGGTTTACATGAGGTTTAAATGCCAAACATAGCATTGATACACAGTTGCATACATCTTCTCCCCAATTTTTTAATATAAAAAAGTAAGGTCAAGAAGTGAATTGGAACAAAGGAATGGGGATAGAAGGGGACAGACTTGCTTAATTCTTTTCTTTCATCTGTTTTTCTATGGAAAAACTGACCCTTTCCCAATCTGCTTTTTCTCTCCGGAGGTTAAAAAAATGCAGGCAGTACACCTTATTTTGTAGACGCTGCATATGCATATTGTGCAGTAAGCCCCACTAGAGTCAATGGGACTTATATCTGAAAAGATATAAATGGTATTGTACTATTCAAATGTGTTGGACAGATAACAATAAATTATTCAAGTTTACTTATTTATTTACTTTATTTATATCATATATTTCTTCCAATAAAGGAGCACAGAACAATTTAAAAACTATGTGTATAAAATCACAACAAATTAAGAGATTATTATTAAAACAGAGTTAAACCAAAAGAATATTAAAATACCATTAGTTAAAAAAGTTAAAACAAATTTTAAACACTTGACCCCAAAACATACATATATACTAATAGAAATGTGCTGCATGCCCTGCTAAAAAATTTCAGAGTCAACTTCAGTTACCATTATCTAATTTATAAGGCTTTTACCCTATTTGATGAATCAGGTCAATCTGTTGAATGGGGGCGGCAGAATAAAGTATGAATATATGCCCTTCTGTGACCTTTTCTGGGTGGGGAATCTTTTTTGTTTTGTCTTTAGAATGTCCCTGTATCTTGTTAAAAGCGTTTAGAATTTAGATATTCTTTTTTCTGGTGCAAATAAAAGTTTGGAGAGATCTGCTCAGTCTCACCCATTTCCTTGGAAAAGGAAAAACAATCACTCTCAATGTTTCTTGCTTGATGTGTTTTGGAAACACAGCATAGAAATAAAATAAAATGAAATAAAATAAAACCTATAGTATATTAATCTTTTTTGTTAGATATACAATGTGTACAGGAAGATGTTACTAAAGCCAAAAAATATTGATGGAAGTTCCATTAACAGTCAGTAGCAAAAATGTTAGGTATCTGATGGGCCAGCAGAAACACATTGATCCTAACAAAATCTTTCCCTTTTACACCAGGTAGTAATGCAGAATCTCTAGATTTCCTTCACTTTCTGATTCAGTGTGTGACCTCTAGCCTGACTGTAATCTTAATTCCCGTGTCTGGTCCATCTGGTTCAATGCCTAACCTCTAGCTCATTTGGCCTATTTGTTCCTTCTCTACCTGTGTTAGAGTCAAAGCACAGCTGCAGCTTGACACATCACTAGATTTGACATGGCATTACAAGAACATAAATGTAAAGGTAAAGGTTCCCCTTGACAATTTGTCCAGTCGTGTTCGACTCTAGGGGGCGGTGCTCATCCCCGTTTCCAAGCCATAGAGCCAGCGTTTGTCCGAAGACAATCTTCCGTGGTCACATGGCCAGTGCGACTTAGACACGGAACGCTGTTACCTTCCCACCGAGGTGGTCCCTATTTATCTACTTGCATTTGCATGCTTTCGAACCGCTAGGTTGGCGGGAGCTGGGACAAGCGACGGGCGCTCACTCCGTCGCGTGGATTCAATCTTACGACTGCAGATCTATAGATCTTACAGCACAGAGGCTTCTGCGGTTTAACCCGCAGCGCCACCACGTCGCATACAAGAACATAGATTATTTAATAATCAAGAATAACAAATCATACATCATCATGTCTTACAGCACTCATATCTCCAACTGTGGAACAATAAACAACCATAAAGGGATAATAATAAGCCATTTCAGCTTGAGATTTGTCATCTTGTCTGTAGTATTGCTAATGGTTTCTCTTTCATCTAAATGAGTGGAGTAACAATAATACAATGATTATACTCTTCAAATATCATAATTGTGAAAAGCTAAGAATAATTCAGGAGTAACCCCTGTGAATTTCCCATTCAGAAGCACCATGTGCTCAGTTTAAGAGGAAGGGGTGTGTCCTGATAATTGTTGAGAGCACTAGGCAGCATCTGTGAGTGCTGGGAGAGCCCTTCTGTTTGCTGACTCCTGACAGAGCACAGCAGAGGAATGCAACTGAGAGAGACCACAGGGAGCAAGCAAACAGGGAGAGCTAACAAGAGTTTGATGAGGGAGGCCCAAGGGGAAGGCCTTTAACAAAATTTTTGGTTTCTGGATATGGTTATATTTTAATGGACTTTCACAGCATCCTTCAAGGGAGGCAAGACAAAGTAAAGGGGATAGACAGAATAAAGTAAAAAAAAAGTAACAGGGATTATGGAGGGAGGAGACACTTCAGTGGTGGTGACTAGAGATGGGCACAAATCTCAGTTTGGAGGTTCATGCTGGTTCAGAGCATTCCCTTCCCCCACTTCCCTGGCTGTATCTCCCACTCACCAGCCAGTGTGCGCTCCTCTCCCCCACCTCTTCAGCTGTTCAGTGACTATCTGGGAGGAGCACCGGCTTCCTTGCCTTGCCTCCTTGGCTGATTGCTCACTCAGACAAGGAGGCAAGATGGGCAAACAGCTGAAGAGGAGGAGGAGAGGACTGTGCTCTGACCAATGAATGAGTCATTAGCCGAGAGGTGAGGAAAGGGAACGTGCAGCATGAACCTTCGAACCGAGGTTCGTGCCCATCTCTAGTGGTGACTTACAAAGTGTGTGCAATGTTTGTCTTCACGCCTGATAATAACTGTACACATGCAGCAAATGCAAAGTGCTAGCAATGGTGGAAGAAAAATGAAAGAGTTGGAACAGTGAGTGGCCATGCTTAATGCTTTAAGAAAAGATAAAGAGTGCATAGACAGAACTCTTGAGCAGCAGCAGTCATGGGAGGCACTGGAGGTGGAAGAGCAGCAAGACAAAGCAGAGGGGGAGAATGCTGAGGAGAAAACAAACATAGTGGAAGAAGCACCATGGAAAAGAGTCCCAGTTAGGAGCAAAAGAAGAAGACATTCTTCACCAGTGGAACTGCAAAACCACTTTCAGATTGTTTTACTTACAGTTAATGGCTTTGTTCTTTTATAAATATAGTGTGGAGCTACAGTATATCTCCCCATGCCCATCTTCTTCGGAGGGCAGAAAATGGGAGATTAAGGGTGACTAACAGGAAGAAAGGGGTGCTCACCGTGAGATATGTCTCCCTGCCGGAGTAGCATAGCCGTTTCGTGAGAGATTAGTCAGTGCCCTGAAACTTGGCAACCCTACATGGCAAATGGATGAAACTTGGGGATGCTGCTCACAACTCTTCAGGTAGCAATATCATAGAAAGCCTAAAGTATAAATCTGTTTTGTTCTGTGCAAATTCTTCAACAAAGAATTTTCTCATTTTGCTCTGGGGAATCAAAATGTCCCATTCAATTAAAGGTGGTCACATTAGAACTACATCAGCCTAGAATGACTTTGTGGAGCTGCACTATCATCACAAGCTACAGTAGCAATCAAAGGCAGTCTTGGAAATCTGTAGAACTTTGTATTGTGCAGGTCTCAATAAACTGGGGAATTCACAGAAGAATATAATTCTTTTAGCTGATTGCTGCATGACCAAAAAGTGTAGCCCTTGGTTCAAATATATGCCCCCTTTTTCAAGAATTGGCTTGAAAAACTAGATCACGTAATAAAAAATATAAAAGCACATGCTTTTTGAAGTTCTTAGGTCTTAGGACCACAATCCTTCCCCTCCCCCTGCACACCCCACGCCGAAAACAGTATTATTGCTCATATGAACAATGACACTTTCCCCATGTAAACAAGGATGGGACAACATCCAGTTGTCAGGGGGACTAATGGTCTTACTGCAAGTACTGCAAGTATGGGAATGCATATTAAAGAAAATTTGTTTTCCAAGGAAGCACATACAAATATGTAAACTCACTATTAGAAATATATAATAAATTATTGTACTTATCAAAATTCAAACAAAACAACCTATTGTCCTTTTAGAACATGAGAAATATGTTAATTTTGACTAAAATGTACAATCAGCACAAAAGCTTTAAAAACCACACACAAAATCCATATATTAACTTAATGGATTCAAAATATTTATTTCAAACAGCAATCAGGCAGCCTTTTAAATACTTTATGAGGATTCTTCCTTGAGTCATAGCTTTTGTTAGCATTCATTTAGAAAACACTTTAAAAAGGGCTCTATATGTACAACATCCATTACTTTTACTTAATAATTTACAATGAACAAAGGATAAGATTTCACTCTCTTTTTCTGTTGTTAGCTATTTTTGGTAACAGTGTTTGGCATTACATTGTGAGGTATATTTTACTTTTCAGCCATTACAGTTAAGAAACCAACTTTTCATTTGCTTTCCTGTTCCCTTTCCAATGATGATGATACAGTATTCTTTATTAAGAGACAATCAAAATTAAGTTCATCATATTAATGAAAGGGAAAAGATTCAGTGTCCATACAGAAGAATGGCAAGAAGGTCTATGATGGTATGCAGCAATATTTCTCTTTGTGTCCAATGTTTTAAATGCTGTAAAATGCTTCAGGTACTGCTGGACACTGACAAGGCACCAGAGGTTACTATAGGCAACTTGGGGAAGACTTAAAGTGTTGGAGCTAGCAGATCCTAGTCTTATCTGGCTGAATGACCAAAAGCATTGGGTCAAGTATCAGGTTGTTTAGTTCAGATGTTCTGGGCTAAAAAGCTTAATACTTGTGAGAAGTTAGAAATGTGATAAGGCATACTGTGGCTGGATAGTCCTTGCTTGTGTTATGCTTTTATGTCAGACTGCAATCCTTTGATATCTGGCTTGTTCCTGAAATATAAACAACCAAGAAGCTGGTCAACAAAGATGTGCTTAATGAGCATGTGCAGACTCTCAAAAAGTATAAAAGTCAGGACGCTGGCTATTGCTGAGACTCAGTGTCAACTAGATGCTGCAGAGTGCTGCACAACTGACTCTCAAAGGTCTTCCACTGCTGTTCTTCTGGAGCTCCTGGCATGCAGAAGGGGTGTGGGATTTCTCTCTCAGCTTTATTATTTTACTGTTTGTACTTTACTTTCCTACTGTCCTTTACTAAAGTTGGATACCTTTTCCTCCATGATATGTTCATTATTACTGAATTCCAAAAGAACTTGATAAGAGAAAAGATAAGTACAAATAGTGCTATTTCTAATGAACCAGATAAAAGCCAAAAAGGTCATCTCATTGTTGATATGTAAGAGGCTGACATGTAAGGAAAATGTGAATCTACATGATACATAGAAATGGAGCATGGAATGTGAAAAATATAAATCACGATACATTCAAAACTGTAAAATAAGAAATTCAATGTTAGAACATTGTAATATCTGAGGGTGAGTAAGCTAAGGTGGACTAGAATAGAAAATTTTCATCAGATAACTGGAAAGCATTTTATTCTGGAAACAATGAGCTCAGAAATAGTGTGTGCAGCACAAGCAGTTATGGGGTATAATGAAAATTCTGACAAAATATCATAGAAATCAAGTAGAACAAAACATTTTTGAAGAATTTGGCCTAGGAGTTAGAAACAAAACCATAGGACAATTCATAGAATTCTGTGACGCCGACAATTTATTTGTTGCAGATACATATTTGAAGCAACAAAAAGTCTGGTTTATAGATGGATATCACCAGCTAGCCAATATAAAAATCAGATAGACAATACAATTGGAAACAGAAGATAGAGAAGCTGTATGCTTTTCGCTGAAACAAGACCAGAACTTGACTGTTATACAGACCTTGAATTGTTAATATAAAAAATTAGAGTAAAGCAGAAGAACAATAAAAAAATGTTAATGCTAATATATAATTTAAATAATAATCCTGATAAAAGTAAAGACCATGTAGAAAAAAAATTGAACTATGAAACTCAATTGACTACAAACCAGAAGTGTGGATTAAAGGAAAAATTATCACAGAATACTACAAAAAGACTGTTCCTGTAGCCAAATGCAAAGAAAAGCCTTGATAGATAATTGAGGAAATACTTTAATTAGTTAATAACAGACAAGAAGTGAAAACAAAAGTTGTCAGAAATAGGGTCAGGTGACTAAAATTGTACTTTTTAGCAACTTGTACATAGGAACAAAGAGAACAGTTATAATAATCCTTGCAGAGACATAGCAGAACACATCAAGAGAAGAAAACAAGAGTTGATCCAAGAAATCAAATACTGGGTAAAATCCTGTTGTGCACGTTTGTGGTGGTGTAACCCAGAATGGGTGCTGGTAGTATTTAGTTTAAATGAACTTATAGTTTCCTGTCATTCCCTTTTGGGTTCTGAGGCTCCCTGAGTTTCCCTTTTGGGAAAGCTATCAGGAGCCTTGGGATGCAGGATGGTGTGGCTTTAATAGTAATAAAAATAAAAATAAAATAAAATAAAAACCCTGCCAGGTTGCTATTGCTGGGATCAGGACAACTGCTGGCAATTTGGCAGTGATATTTCACTATTAAGGCTCTCTCCTCTCCCAAAGCTTCCTCAGGGCAAAATGGTGCCCCAGGAAGCCTCAGAATCTGAATGTGGGCATATGAAACTTTCCATGAGTTTAAATTAAATATTTGTTGTTGTTGTTTAGTCGTGTCCGACTCTTCGTGACCCCATGGACTAGAGCATGCCAGGCCCTCTTGTCTTCCACTGCCTCCCGGAGTTGGGTCAAATTCATGTTGGTAGCTTCGATGACACTGTCCAACCATCTTGTCCTCTGTCGTCCCCTTCTCCTCTTGCCTTCACACTTTCCCAACATCAGGGTCTTTTCCAGGGAGTCTTCTCTTCTCATGAGATGGCCAAAGTATTGGAGCCTCAGCTTCAGAGGAGCTTCAGCTTCAGCTTAATTAAATATTACTGATGCCAAATCTTGATTATGCTGCTGCAAAGTTACACCAACAAAATTTTGCCAGAATTTAAGTCAAGATTAGGGATACTGAATGGTCAGCAGTAAAATATATGTATCTAATCAGAATAAAATAAAAACAAGCTGGAAGCAAGTACCCATGGTTTCACTTATCCGCTGCCTGAATTTTTTTTAAAATCCCCAAAATATGTTTCCAAGGTATATTACCAGAATTGGCCACTAGATGGAACCAGAGACATGCTATACATAGCGTTTCTATAACCATACTTTTTGACACCTGTGAGGGGGCTTGGAACTTATCTCTCATGAATACTGTTGTCCTACTGTACTGAAGAACAATACAGAATAATGAGGAACTATAGAGAAGAAATACAGGGATAACAGATTCCTTTAAAGAAATTTTGATCAAGAACTTGTAATGTCAGAAGCTGAAGTGAAAGCTGTTTTCAAAACAGTTGGAAGAAGCAAGTCACCAAATATACATGGGATATCAACTGTCACAATCCTAACAAAAATATGCCGACAAAGTCAGAGGTCCACATAGGCCTACTCTTTTTTTCTAGAGTAAAAAGAAAATAAACTTTACTGCAAGAGCTCCATCTAGAGATAGGAAATTAAACTTTAGATGCTGTTAGCTATCAATGTGTTTAGAAGAGAGAAGAAATGGCATTGAGAAGGGAGGAACTGAACTTATCCCTCCCAGTATAGCTATTGGCAAAGAGTAGGCAGATCAAACATGAACAAGAAAGAAACATGCAGGTAGCTGCAACTATATTTCTCTAATTTTACTGCTTCTTTTAGATACTTACTATAAGTATAGGTCTATAGTGTGAGTAGAATTTCCTTTTTAAAATATATTTGTTCAAAACTTCCCTCTCCTGTGGGATCCAGTTGGCAATTAAGTTCAGACAGTATAAAGAGGGATGAAGTAATCCTCCTGCCTCTGCTGCAAATAAACGGACTTCTAATCCAGTGGATGCAAGATCAACACTGACCTACTCCTTCAATACCCATTCTGGGGGCCTATTGCTACCAGGAACATTAGAAGACATCGAGTTATGCCTGTGAAAGTTTCAGTGGGTATTACTGAAACTAGAGATGGGCGTGAACCACCAGTTCAGCTGTTCATGCTGGTTCTTCCTTTGGACGAACAGTTGTTCAGCAGTTCCCAGCTCACCTCCTCTGGTGGGCGGGCGCAGTGCTCCAGCTTCCCTGCCCACCACCTCCTTCAGAGGCAGTGCTCCAGCTTCCCTGCCCCACCTCCTCTGGGCGATGCCTCTGAGTGGGCGCTTGCTGGAGGAAATAGGGCTGGGAACTGCTGAACTGATGGTTCGTGCCCATCGCTAATTGGAACACCCAGGGTAGAAATGAACCCCTGCTGGGGGAGCTTCTTTCCACCACCACAGAGGCACCTCCACTCCTTCTCAACCCTATATGGATGACTATGTCAGGGCGGCTGGATTGTTCTGTTGATTTATAAATGGCTGAAATCCTGTTGCTTTGTGAAGTAAGTTACAGTAGAACTTATGGAGGAGTTGACTCACCAATTTCCCACTGATTCAATGACCCTATTCTAGTGCAGTTTACTACACTAAGCAACAGGAGCTCAGCCAATAGGTGTGGGTGTGTATGTGAAAAAGGAGCCATAAATTTGTATAAATCATAAATACTCTCAAGATCATATTGTAAATATATGCTGACTACTAGAGTGCACCAAAAAATCTCAGAAGAAGATCACTCTATGCTTTATAGACTACAGCAAAGCCTTTGACTATGTGGCTGATGAGAAGCTGTAGATTCTTCTGAAAGAAATGGGTGTGCTTTAGTACTTTTGTCCTAATGCACAACAAGAAGCTACTGTTAGGACAGAATATAAAGAAACAGAATGATTTCCTATAGACAAAGGCAGACGAGAATGCATTTTATCCCTTGATCTGTTCAATCTGTATGTAGAACACATAATGCAGAAAGCCAGACTGGATTAAGATGAAGAAGGCGTGAAAACTGGTGGAAGAAACATCAGTCATTTAAGATATGTAGATGACACATTTTATTGGCAGAAAGCAGCAATGACTTGAAATGATTTCTGAGGAAAGTGAAAGAAGAAAGTGCCAGAGGAGGATTGCAGTTGAACATTAAGAAGACAAAAATCATAACTACAGAAAAACTACACAACTTTAATGATGACAATGAAGAAGAAATTGTTAAAGATTTTGTATAACTTGGTTCAATTATCAATCCAAAGGAAGACTGCAGCCAAGAAATCAGAAGAAGACTGAGAAGAGCAGCAATGAAGAAATTAAAAAAGGTAATCAAATGTAAGGATGTGTTACTGGAGACAAAGGCCAAGATCATCCACACTCTTGTATTCCTGATGACTATGTACAGATGTGAAAGCTGGACAGTGAAAAAGGCTGACAGGAGAAAAAATGATTCATTTGAAATATATTGTTAGAGGAGAGCTTTGTCGATACCCTGGACAAACCAAAAGATGAAAAAGTGATTCCTAGGTCAAATCAAGCCTGAACTATGTCTGGAGGCAAAATGGACAAAATTGAGGCTGTCATACTTTGGGCATATCATGAGAAGGCAAGATTCTCTGGAAAAAACAATAATACTAGGAAAAGTTGAAGGCAGCAGAAAAAGAGGAAATCCAAATATAAGATAGATTGACTACATAAAGAAACCCACAGGCTTGAATTTACAAGAGCTGAAGCAGGGCTGTTGAGGACGGAAAATTTGGAGGTCACTCATTCATAGGGTAGCCATAAGTAGAGGCAACTTGAAGACATGTAACAGCAGCAGCAAATGATATATTAACACTGAGATATTCAGAGTAGTAGATAGCCGGCAGATTCATGGTTTGCACATTTATTTCTGAAAAACAAGTCTTTACAAAAGTTATCCACTAAAGGTTCTGATTAACTACAACAATCTATTCCCCCTCTCCCTACTTTTTCAAGCAGGTTTAATCCAATGAGACTTTTGTGAACAGGGAAAAGAAAAAGCTTGGTCAGTGGGAGCTTTTTAAAGTTTTGAAGCTCATCTATTCATTTATTTGATTGGTAATTAAAGTGCTCGTTTAATGCAATTTGGGAAGAAAGTCATGCAGGACAAAAAGTAGTGTCTAGTACCCAAACGGCTGATTTTGCCTTTAGTTCAGGCTAATTTCAGTAATAGCTGTGTCCTACAGAAGAATATTACAAGGAAACTGGATGAATCAGATTGCACCAAGTACAATAGCTAATCAGCACATCAAATATATAAAAAACAAATTTAACTAAACATAATACAAAAGAAATAACTGATTATTTTGAAAAGTGAAGGTTAATCTTCAGTTTCTGAAACCAAAAATGCAGCATGGTACAGGAATGGACAATTAAGCTTGCACTGTTTTTCCTGGTCACCAGACATGCATGCAGAGAAACACCCACACAGGGTGGATGTACATTTAATCTATAGAGGAGAAAGATTTCCAAAAGCAGCTTGTGATTTGGCATTTGTTGACAATATCAGTGTTGTAATATAATTCCAGTATAGCCACAGAGGGGCAGTCAAAGACAATGAATGATATACTAAATACAAAGGGACAAAGTTCAATGGAAAAAAATATTTACCTCAAGTAGGTAGATTTCCTGCTGAAACCATACAGTTTTTGTTTCAGTATTTACAAACTGGAATATGTTGTATCTGGGACAGATTTCTTTAAATTAAAGAAGTCTGTAGGTGACAATTCAACACAGAACCTTATGCTCACCAACTTTAACTCTGCATTGGATTGTGATCACCCTATTTTAAATCACTCATTGGCTTGGATCTCTTTGTTCTAGTAAGAAACATTGTTCCATCAAGATAAATGACAAAGCTAGGTACATACAGGCTGAACTGACAAAACCACTGGACATATCAATATTAAAACAATAATAAGATATAGTCCAGAAAAAAAGATCCTAATCTCAATTTATCGCTTCTTGAATTTGAGTACAAAAAATCCAACATATCTATTAATTTGTCTTCCTAATTAATTAATATTACATATCAAGTGAAGGAAACTTGTAGCATATAATGCAGAGTGTGTTTGACTCCATGGAACAGTTTCTGAGTCTTAAGTCTATGCTTCACACTAGACAAGAAGTGTATTACTTTTTTTTGGCAGAAGGCCTTCTTTAGCAATGAAAGACATATGCCATAGTAAGTGATTTAACTCACCTACATACCTTACATTTAGTATGCTTTGTTTTGTGACTGACCACTGGAAAGTAACACATGGCTTAATTTGCAAGTGTGATTGCTGAGTTATACATCTCTATGGAAACTTCCCCATGGGAGGTGAAATGGCTTAATCCCGGGGAGTCACTATTCCTTTCAATGTCTAAACTCAGCAGAATGTCAATACCAGTAGAATGAAATACCCATTTAAGAAAAATTTTAAAAAGCAATTTTATTATAATAATGCCAAGGAAAACCCAGTTTTATTTATCATTTGATATTGCATTTACTTATTGCATGTATGGAAAAGCTATATGGAAATGAAACAATGCAAATCCAAGTTCTAGACAAGTATATTTTCATAAATCGATAAATGCATACTGTCCTTCCATGGAAATGTGATAATAATTGTAATGAAGGTGTTTTATACTGTTTATAAAATAAATAGTTCAACTAGCATGAGATAACTTCCATTAGAGTGAGCACGTTATGCTCTTTCTTTCTTTCTTTCTTTCTTTCTTTCTTTCTTTCTTTCTTTCTTTCTTTCTTTTCTTTTGCTTTCTTTAAACACTAGCCAAATACAATCACATGTCATTTAAAATCTAAAAATAATATATAAAATAAAATAGGTTTCATCCATAGTTGGCCATCTGGAATCAAAAGGACTTAATGTTAGCCAAATAAGTTCCATAGATTTGAACTGAATAACTATAAATATGGATATGGCCAAATTACATTCCTGTACAATTAGACAGACATTTTCAATTGGTTATTAAAAATAAAAATAAGGTAAATCTAATTTTTTTTTACTCTTCTTAGCACATTTAAAACTTTATAATAACTGCAGAAAGTCATTGTTCATCAATGCTTTATATAGACAAGACATTGCCATATATCCAAAGATGCCCTTTAGCTTGGAACCTTTTCTGAAATAGGAAGGCAGTATTTCCCTGACTCCCCTTCATGGATTGCTGCCTTGTCATGGTGAAGGCGCTTGAGTAATTCAGAGAAGATATGGGCTATGCCATGCAGGGACACCCAAGACGGACAGCTCATAGTGGAGAGTTCTGACTAAACGCGATCCACCGGGAGCAGGAACTGGCAAGCCACTCCAGTATCTTTGCCAAGAAAACTCCATGGACAGAAACAAAAGGCTAAAAGATATGACGCTGGAAGATGAGCCCCTCAGGTCGGAAGGCGTCCAACATGCTACTGAGGAAGAGCGGAGGACAAGGACAAGTAGCTCCAGAGCTAATGAAGTGGTTGGGCCAAAGCTGAAAGGACGCTCAGCTGCGGACGTGCCTGGAAGTGAAAGGAAAGTCCGATGCTGCAATGAAAAATACTGCATAGGAACCTGGAATGTAAGATCTATGAACCTTGGTAAGCTGGATGTGGTCAAACAGGAGATGGCAAGAATCAACATTGACATCCTGGGCGTCAGTGAACTAAAATGGACAGGAATGGGCGAATTCAATTCAGACGATTATCATATCTACTATTGTGGGCAAGAATCCCGTAGAAGAAATGGAGTAGCCCTCATAGTCAACAAAAGAGTGGGGAAAGCTGTACTGGGATACAATCTCAAAAATGATAGAATGATTTCAATACGAATCCAAGGCAGACCTTTCAACATCACAGTCATCCAAGTTTATGCACCAACCACCGATGCTGAAGAAGCTGACATTGACCAATTCTATGAAGACTTACAACACCTTCTAGAACTGACACCAAAGAAAGATGTTCTTCTCATTATAGGGGATTGAAATGCTAAAGTAGGGAGTCAAGAGATAAAAGGACAACAGGTAAGTTTGGCCTTGGAGTTCAAAACGAAGCAGGGCAAATGCTAATAGAATTTTGTCAAGAGAACAAGCTGGTTATCACAAATACTCTTTTCCAACAACACAAGAGGCGACTCTACACATGGACATCACCAGATGGGCAATACCGAAATCAGATTGATTATGTTCTCTGCAGCCAAAGATGGAGAAGCTCTATACAGTCAGCAAAAACAAGACCTGGAGCTGATGGTGGCTCTGATCATCAGCTTCTTATAGAAAAACTCAAGCTTAAACTGAAGAAAGTAGGAAAAACCACTGGGCTAGTCAGGTATAATCTAAACCAAATTCCTTATGAATACACAGTGGAAGTAAAGAACAGATTTAAGGAACTAGATTTGGTGGACAGAGTGCCTGAAGAACTATGGATGGAGGCTCGTAACATTGTACAGGAGGCAGCAACAAAAACCATGCGAAAGAAAAGGAAATGCAAGAAAGCAAAGTGGCTGTCCAACGAGGCCTTACAAATAGCAGAGAAGAGAAGGGAAACAAAATGCAAGGGAGATAGGGAAAGTTACAGAAAATTGAATGCTGACTTCCAAAGAATAGCAAGGAGAGACAAGAGGGCCTTCTTAAATGAACAGTGCAAAGATATAGAGGAAAAGAATAGAAAGGGAAAAACCAGAGATCTGTTCAAGAAAATAGGAGATATTAAAGGAACATTTTGTGCAAAGATGGACATGATAAAGGACAAAAATGGTAGGGACCTAACAGAAGCAGAAGACATCAAGAAGAGGTGGCAAGAATACACAGAGGAATTATACCAGAAAGATCTGGATGTCCCGGACAGTCCAGATAGTGTGGTTGCTGACCTTGAGCCAGACATCCTGGAGAGTGAAGTCAAGTGGGCCTTAGAAAGCATGGCTAACAACAAGGCCAGTGGAGGTGATGGCATTCCAGTTGAACTATTTAAAATCCTAAAAGATGACGCTGTTAAAGTGCTACACTCAATATGGCAGCAAGTTTGGAAAACTCAGCAGTGGCCAGAGGATTGGAAAAGATCAGTCTACATCCCAATCCCAAAGAAGGGCAGTGCCAAAGAATGCTCCAACTACCGTACAATTGCACTCATTTCACACGCTAGCAAAGTTATGCTCAAAATCCTACAAGGTAGGCTTCAGCAGTATGTGGACCGAGAACTCCCAGAAGTACAAGCTGGATTTCAAAGGGGCAGAGGAGCTAGAGACCAAATTGCTAACATGCACTGGATTATGGAGAAAGCCAGAGAGTTCCAGAAAAACATCTACTTCTGCTTCATTGACTACGCAAAGGCCTTTGACTGTGTCGACCACAACAAACTATGGCAAGTTCTTAAAGAAATGGGAGTGCCTGACCACCTTATCTATCTCCTGAGAAATCTCTATGTGGGACAGGAAGCAACAGTTAGAACTGGATATGGAACAACTGATTGGTTCAAAATTGGGAAAGGAGTACGACAAGGCTGTATATTGTCTTCCTGCTTATTTAACTTATATGCAGAATACATCATGCGAAAGGCTGGACTGGATGAATCCTGAGCCGGAATTAAGATTGCCGGAAGAAATATCAACAACCTCAGATATGCAGATGATACCACTCTGATGGCAGAAGGTGAGGAGGAATTAAAGAACCTCTTAATGAGGGTGAAAGAGGAGAGTGCAAAAATTGGTCTGAAGCTCAACATCAAAAAAACTAAGATCATGGCCACTGGTCCCATCACCTCCTGGCAAATAGAAGGGGAAGATATGGAGGCAGTGACAGATTTGACTTTCTTGGGCTCCATGATCACTGCAGATGGTGACAGCAGCCACGAAATTAAAAGACGCCTGCTTCTTGGGAGGAAATCGATGACAAACCTAGACAGCATCTTAAAAAGCAGAGACATCACCTTGCCGACAAAGGTCCGCATAGTCAAAGCTATGGTTTTTCCAGTAGCGATGTATGGAAGTGAGAGCTGGACCATAAAGAAGGCTGACCGCCAAAGAATTGATGCTTTTGAATTGTAGTGCTGGAGGAGACTCTTGAGAGTCCCCTGGACTGCAAGGAGATCAAACCTATCTGTTCTGAAGGAAATCAACCCTGAGTGCTCACTGGAAGGACAGATCCTGAAGCTGAAGCTCCAATACTTTGGCCAGCTCATGAGAAGAGAAGACTCCCTGGAAAAGACCCTGATGTTGGGAAAATGTGAAGGCAAGAGGAGAAGGGGACGACAGAGGATGAGATGGTTGGACAGTGTCATTGAACCTAACAACATGAATTTGACCAAACTCTGGGAGGCAGTGGAAGACAGGAGGGCCTGGCGTGCTCTGGTCCATGGGGTCACGAAGAGTCGGACACGACTTAACAACTAAACAACAAATTTCCCTGACTGCCACTTCATCCTGTATCTCCAAAGTACCATATCCATACAATTCTAAAGGATTCCTAAGCCCTCCAGAGCAGAAATTGGGGGAACACAATGGCACATTTGTAACTAATTTTTCACTCTGCATTATATCATGGTGATTACTTTCCACAAGTTCACATTTATGTTCATTTTATTCCATAGCCCAAATATTCACAAACAGTACCACAATCTGATCCTGCTCTTGTTTTGATGGAGAGAATACAGCTTCTCCAGTGATAATGGAACTCAGGATTGTGTCCTCTGAAGGGCACGGTTAATACTAGCTGAAATGGGAATTCATCATTGTATGATGGTTTTTGGGCATGGGCATGTTCTTTCCATTAAGCATGCACCACGTAGATCACCAATTTCTTTAGAGAGCAGAATGATATATTCTTATTTGAAAATATATGAACCATAATGCCAAATGTCATGTCATCCATTCTGACACCAGGCATACATGTGTAAGCTAAATAAGGCTTGGTATACAAATTAAATAAATGAAAGTTAAAACACATATTTACTACCATATAATGCCTAGACAATACTGGGCTTGGTGACTATATAAGCCAGTTCTTTCCTAATGAATGACATATAATGACAGAATTTAATCTTATTCTCAAAATGCAGATATTATGTTAAACCATGACGTGGTCAAGATCTTATTCTCTCTATCTGTGGATAAGAATTTCTTCCTGCTCATAAAATAGACATAACAATGTATTTGTAGTTGTCCTGGCAACTTTCAGAATATACTGCTATAACGTTATGATGGCAGAAAAACAAGCTTTTGTGCTATCTTCTATGTTTCTTTATCCATTCGTGACACACAAATGCCATGGGTAAAATATTACTAGCTTGCAACAATTCCTCTTTTTTTGTTTTGTTTTGTTGTAAAATTATAGGTGACTACAACTCTTGCTTTCAGTGACATCTGGCAGAGAATTATCTCTTATTTCCACAAAACACAGAAACAGGATAAAGAAGAAAGGCATTTATTTAATTATTTTAATAATTAAACCATTTATATTCTGCCCAAGGAAGTTCAAGGCAGCTTACAATTATATCGATAATTTAATTATCCAAAAATATATCCTTCCAATTTACAACATAACATAAACATTGAATATATTATTAGTTTAAATAATAATTGAATATTCAAAACATTCAATTATTTTTTTATCAATAGATTTAGAAGTTAATACTATTTATAGGAGCTTTCCTAATGAACAAGAAGCATGTTGGGGAACATATCTGACTGAGACTCTTGGAAGCAAAGGGTTAAAGCTCCTTCCCCTACATTAAAGCCCAGTTTCCTCTCTCCTCACCACCATGCCAGCTATTTTTTTAAAAACTCAGTGACCAGATCCCTCTTGCTGTTCATATAAGTTCTATGTAACTTATAGGCTGACTACACAGTCAATTTTCCTGCAGTTTAGTCTGCTGCAATGGCAAGCTAGTTTGGTCCTAAAGATGGCAATCAGACAATGTCTTTGCTGGAGCAAAGCAGTCTGCCTCCAGAGTAGTCCTAGCTGTACCTTTCTGGCTACTGGCAGGGACTTTTACTTTTTTGGTGCAGGTAGCGTTGCTCCAGTTTGGTTCATTTCCAACACATGAATGCTGGAAACAAACCAAAAGTGAGCCTTCTGGCTGTCAAGGCTCCTTGCAGTGCAAATTTCAGATATTATGAAGTGGGTTAGTAAGACAGCCACTTCAGGACACTGGTTGGGAAACTGCCCACAGTTTACTGAGAAAGTAGAAGAAGACTAGGCATTTAACCTTGAGTGAATGTCTCAGGAGCAATTATCCTGCCTTCTCTATTCATTTGTAGCAAAAGCTGTATAGATGAATTTCTACAGCCTGCTCGAAGCTCTAGGGCTTGATGGACACCAGCAAGAAGAGAGTTCTACAAGCAGAAGGCTGCTACAGCAGACCCACCAATCACTATCTAATTGGTTGCCTCATAACAGTTGTAAAGTAAGCTTTACATTGAGCCGTATTTTCCCATTAGGCTCCATGTTAAAATAATCGTTTGGATCCCAAAGATTTTTCATGCCTCTGATGTCTTATCCATCACACCTCCTCTCTCACTTTGTTGGGTTTTCCCCTCTGATCTTTATTGTTTCTTGTTTGCTTGCTGAGTGCTTGCCTCCCATCTCTTCTGTCTCTTCACTTCCCTCTTGTACCTTCATTCTCTTGGTGGCTTGCATTTTCCTCCTGCCTCTGTTATCTTCTCTCTTCTCCCTCCCACCTTTGTTGTTGTTGTGAGAATGTATGTTTGTCCAGCATTCAGCTAAAATGCTTGAAATACATGCTACAAACACAGTAGTCTAAAGAAAAATCTCTTAATTTCAGAAAGGTTTTCCTTGCTCCTTTAAAAAATACGTACTTAGTAATTTAGTAACAAATAGTATACCCAGCTTCTCCAAGGGTTGAAATCCATTAGCCTCACCTTTTACTGCAGTTCCCTCATCTTTGTCCACCTGAAGATCTTTTTCCCCCGTACAGGTCTTTTAAACTCCCTCTACCTCTGTGCTTAGCCGGTACTCAGCCCTCTATTAAAAGGGCAGAAGTGCAGCTTTTGTGAACTACAATTCTCAGAATCCCCACAGCCATCATGGCTTGTCAAGATATGATCTCTCCAGTTATGTAAGAAATCAGTATTATCTATGTGAAAACTTGCATTTATTGCTCTGACCATTTCCGTTCAGTAACAGCTACAATTTTGGATCAGATTAGAACTCCGGAACTGAGTTCATATACCTGCTTGGCCATGGAAACTCACTGGGAATAGCAATGGTAAACCATTCCTTGAACATATCACATACATTGAAAACCCTACTGAAGTTGGCATAAGCCAGAAGCAACCTGATGGTACATAACAGCAACAAAAAGCACAACTCTCTGAATCTCCTATCCTGCATAGTTTGTTGGAATACAACCTATTACTAAATTCTTTCAAAAAACCTCCTGTTTATGAATGTGATATGTTGTGTTTCTGTAACGACGATACAAAAAGCCACGAAATGGCCCAATATTGCTGCAAAATATTGTTCCCATGTTGCTGACTCCTTTTTCATCAGTTAACCACTTCTTATCCAAACACAAAGCAATGATCATAGCTGTTTTTCAACAAGTGTGAATGATAACATCATGTAAGACCATTCTGAGCCACAAAGCAAAAAGCAGTAAATTCACAACTGAAATGAGTGAGCTCCTAAATATTTATTCTCTTTTTACACTAGAAATAGAAACTCTTTTTAATGTCTGTTTGACCAAGAAGAAGTTAAAAAGTTCTACTCCTGAGAGTTATTTAATTTGGTCCTGGCTGGCAGCGTCAAAAGTTCAGATCTTCCTTCCTGGCTCTCAGTGTTTATGTTTAAAATGTCGGTGTAGATAAGCAGCTTGTAAGAAAGCCAGAAAATCAAAGGTTTTTCCACTTTGAAATGAGTTTTTTTCAAAATCAGTATGACAGTCCCTGATGCCTGGATTCCTTCCAACTTTTTTTTTTAAAGCAGCTGGGACTAGCTATTCTCTTTCAAGATAAACAGGTTTGGTCTTTTCAACCCACAGGTATTTGACCTGTTTTAAATCTGCAGAAGAAAAAGTAACCATTGTCTGCATGGGGCGGGGGTTAAAACAGTTTTGCTTTTAAAAAAATTATAACTAGAAAATGTCCTCAAATTTGGCACAGAGCAAGAGCAGACTGTCTGCTATATCTGTGACAAATTTGGTGCTAACGTTCAGTTTCAACGTTATAATTTTTTTGTTTGGGGTGTCCAAACACAGAATTTTGTTTCTAACTCATATCATCTTTCTAAAAAGGACCACACCTCCCTAAATCCCTCAGCTAACTTCTGCATCCTACAACAGCAAAAATTCCCATGGCCGCATGACCACTGGAGATGAAAACTATCAAGTTATATAAGGTGGGGAATCATTACTATCCATACAGATTCCGGCTGTTTTGGTAAATGGAATACAACTCCCAAAATTGCCCAGGCTGCATGACCAATAGAGATATAATCTATCCAGCTATATAAGGGTGTACATCAGTAGTATCCATTCAAAAGTTCACCCTTCTAGTTCTTACTGTTTTGATAATCTTTCAGAGGTAAATAAATACATGGATACAGAAACTTTCGGCTCTATTTATATGAAGGTTATGCTTTTGTATACAACAACACATGTTAGCTGGAGTATTCTATGAGTTGTACTGGGGAAAAAACTTTCAAAAGCTCTGCCCGTACCAGGTCAAATCACTGGCATAGGCAAACCAATACTGACTGACAGCACCTTTCTGGGATATTGAATGGAAGAGAATACATAACTAGAGAAAAACATTACTGTAAACAAAACAGTCAACTATGTTTCATAC
This sequence comes from Intellagama lesueurii, assembly GCA_037013535.1. NCBI lineage: Eukaryota > Metazoa > Chordata > Lepidosauria > Squamata > Agamidae > Intellagama > Intellagama lesueurii. The sequence goes on along the minus strand of JBAJHW010000003.1, from coordinate 45,623,778 downwards.
GGTATTCTGTGTACCACATCTTTTTGGTGAAAAAGTGTAAGAGGAGATTAATTTGACTAGCTGTGCCTCTTTAAGCTCATGCCATTACATATCACTGGTCTTTAAAACAGCTGATGGCATTCTCTCTAAGTGTTCTCAAAATGATTATTCTTAGCTTTGAAAAAATAAATTAGGACTAGAGATGGGGGTATTCGTATATGAACATCCCCACACAGGTGGCATTAACGAGGGTCCAGCCCCCTGGGGCCGGACGGTCCACTCACCGATCTGACGTGGATGTGGATTCTACGAATGGCTCTGCAGCACACGATCTGCTCGCCACTCTTCGACCTTGCAGCGAGGCTTGTCCTCCCGCCTCCTGCCAGGAGTGGCGAGCGGATCGCACGCTGTGGAGCCATTCGTAGAATCACGCTGTCCGTGTCCACGGTGGATTGGTGAGTGGACTGTCCGGCCCCATGGGGCTGGACCCTCATTAACGCCACCTGTGCGGGGATATTCGTATATGAATACGAATACCCCCATCTCTAATTAGGACATGACACTTTACCTCCACAAGGGTAGCATATGGTTAGGTTAGCAGTAATGATTTGATATGGAGTAATGCATATTTCTTTAATTATAACCTAGTTATGTTAGTTGAGTTTCCTTTTGACAGTCATAAACCATTCTAAAATTAAAATGCCTTTTGCAAATGTAAATGTAATATTTTACTTTACACAATTGTATTACCAATGAGTGGAATCCCATGCTGCGATCGTGCCGCTTGTCATCTACCTCCCCTTTCTTTACTTTGTCCAAAGAAGAATTTGTCACACCAAATTCTTCCAATAAAACCGGTTTATTGTTTAACATGGCTTCTTTGATTTTTTGGTCTTGTTTGTCATCATCCAACTTCAACAACAAATCATAAGTCTTTACATTATTAAAACTGGGTATCTCTTCATAGTAAGACAATGGGGAATAACTGTTAACTTCTTGGGTCCATTTGGGTCTGGTACCCATCAACTAAATAAATAAAATAAAAATAAATAAATAAATAAATAAATAAAATCAACTCTGGTGTATTCTCAGCCCACTTCAAGTTTGTGGATGAGACGTCGTAGTTCCCTGCAGTTCCCCCTTTGTCGAGCCATATATTTTTCTCTGTTGGAGTTTGAAGGGTTTGGGCCCACGGGACTTCTCGGGAATCATTATACATTTTTGCCTTTCTCTCCTTTGTTCTTCTCTCTTCACCCACACCCTATATTCCTTCCTTTGCTTTCGCTCTTCAGTCTCCCCCCAGTATGGTGGCTTCCTATACATTTGTCGCCTCCATTCCCTTTCAGCGTACTCACGAGGCACCTTGAACTCTACCCACTCTCCTGTCCAAGGATCTTCCTCGATCAACTCTACTAGCTCTTCCTTTTTCCCTCCTTTCTCCTCTTTTCCCCAACATGCTTCTGCCTCTTCCCCTCCTTCTCTCTCCTTCTTATCCTCTTCCTTTCCCACCTGATTTGTGCCCCCTTCAGCCTCTTATTTCATTTCTAGTTTACTTAATTCCTTTTCTATCACTCCTATCTCTTGTGCTTCTTCCTTTACTTGAGAGGCGGACGGTACACTCTCCTGATCCTGGACGAGGTGGCTCGTCGCCTCACACATGCCTAGGCATTGGTGGCTGCTACTTTCTCAAGACCCCCTATTTGTAGCCAGTATGATTTTGCTGTTCCCAAGCCTGTCCACCACAGACCTTGTTGGGTAACAGTCAGATATGCTTATCCTACACATATGATCTTATCTGCTGTTGGAGATATTAAGGGGATTTAAGACACCAGACTTCTCTTCCTAACAGCAAACCCTAGATCAAATGGAAAATGAACAGCAGATGAAGAATTACTGTTGTAATCACAAAACTCTTCTATCACAAAACTATCCCTTTATCACTTCTGAAATCTTTCCTCAGCCCAGTTTTATAGTACTTTGCATGTTTTTAAAGCTCTGAAATAGGAAGCATGAGTCATACTTTATCATTGATCTCCTACTAAATTTAATGAGGAGCTTGTTTTCTCCAGTGAGAATATCCACATCTTCACACACAAATTCCCTTTCACATGTAGAGAAGTGTGAAAGCAGGAAGTGTGCTTTGCTCAGGCTTCCTGTTCCATTGTCTTTTGGAGTGTCTTAAAGCACAAGATATGTCCCTTGCCTTTGAATACAAAGAGAACTGTAAATATTTCTGCAAGCTCTTCTCCAAACAAAAATACTTTGTGAACAAGGGTGTGGGAAAAAAGTCTTGTCATTATATATGTAGGCAAACCGATCTTTCTTTCTTTATGTGTATCAGAGTGCTACACAATTCCAAATTATGGATGTGCAGTATATGAAAATATAGGTAAAATTAAAACCAAATTAAAATGTTAAGTTAATTAGACTGTTGTTCACCAGAAGCAGGCTGATTCAATAGCATTATCTCAGCCATTTGATAGATCTTCTTTTGTACACATGATGGGGTATAAATTGCATGCATCTAAGTGCTGCATTGATTGAATTTCTCCAGTCACAGAAAACCTCTCCTGTATCCAAGTAGCCCCATTTTATTTGATTGTTCTTTGATCTTCCTACTGAGCTTTGAAGTCTATTAAGTAACTTACATATGGTCCAGCTAGCGTCTTGTACTAATAAACTGATGATAAAGACTTAACAACTAATGCAGAAAATAAAGTTCATTTTAATTTTGGGGAAGTCTTATTGAAAGGATATATTCAATTTGTAACATATTTGGAAATTTAAAAGCTGTATTAACCATGATTTAACCATTAAGAATATTACTCATTTTCATCTAAGGTGTAGATTCATAGAATAATTTTGTTGGAAGGACTTATAAGGTCATCAAGTCCAACCCTCTGCCCAGTTCAGCAATCCAGATCAAAGCAGATCTGACAGGTGGTTGTCCAATTTTATCTTGAATGCCTCCAGTGATGGAGCACCCACCGTCTCCTTAAGTAATTGGATCCACTGTCATACTGCTGAATTAGAGAGCTTTTCCTGGTATTCAGTCAAAATCTGGATTCTTGTAATTTGAGCTCATTATTATGTGTCTTTGGAATGACTGAGAAGAGATCCTGCCCCTCCTCTATATGACAATTGTGACGGACAGCTAACACATCACTCCTGTCCGTCAAGTTAGAGCTCTGGTGTGGAAGCCTATGACAGGACAGGAGGGGCGGAACCAACGGAACTGGGGGAGAAAATAATGACAGTTTGGGACAGTTAGGGCAGTTGGGGAGTTAGAGAGAAGAAGAGACAGAGAGAGATAGAGAGATTGAAAGTGTTAAGATAGACAAGTAGGTTAGGATTAGGACAAGGACTTGGAAAGTTGGTGTTTGATAACTGATGAAGTAAAAGTAATAAGAATTAAATAAACTGTTTGAATGTTGTAACACCTTGATTAAAGTGAATCCAAAGCACGTTTAATGAATAAATACTACAAGAACATCCATGATTTTCCTTATATGTTTCACCTTCAAATCCTTAAATAAATATTGTTATAATTGACAGCATTGATTCAGTATTCATCATTGGTACAGTGAGGAGGATATCCTCTGGTGGCAGCGTAAAAAGAAAGAAAAGAAAAAGTAGTGCCCAAAGGCGAACCCGGGTGTTAGGGAAAACAAACAGGGGAGCTGGAGGTGTGCTACAACAATATTTCAAGCATTTGAAAAATGCTATCATATCTCCCCTTAGTCCTCATTTCTCAAGGCAGAACATGCCCGGTTCTTCCAGTCTTTCCTTGTAGTCTCCTGATCATTCTTGTTGCCCTCCTCTGAACTTGTTCCAGGTTTTCAGCATCCTTTTTAAAGTACGGTGTCCATAACTTGACACAATACCCTAGATGAGGCCTAACCAGTGCTGAATAGAGGGGAACTTTGGAACTCCTTCCCACAGGAGACCAGACTGGCCCCATCTTTGCTATCCTTCCACAAGCAGGCAAAGACCTTTCTCTTCAGGTAAGCCTTCTGTCAGTAACCAGTTATCTCTGTGTGATTTTTAGATAGATTGTTATTATTCATTTAATTATTTTCTTATTGAAGAAAATAATACAGTAGTTCTGAGATCTCTCCAGCCAGTTCTTTCAATATTTTTGGATGCAGTTCATCCAGCCCTGGGGAACTCATTCAAAGTAATAAGGTATTCATTGACTATAAGGTAAAACAATACTAGAACCCAGGGTTTTTCTGTAGTGGCACCCTCACTGTGGAAGAAACGTCCACAAGAAATTAGACAGCCCCCCTCCCTACAGATCTTCAAGCAATCAATAAAAACTGAAGTATTCAAGGAGGCCTTTGGCAACATCCTGGGTTAATTTTTGAGACCCATAATCTACTGCAGTTACTGATTATATTATTATATTACTGGATATTTTGTTATTATGTTATGGTTTATATAATTTGGTTCACCTAAGCCACTAGGTGGCAATCCTCGGTCACCTTCCTGGTTTTGTTTCTGTTTTTCTGTGATATTCTCCATGCATTCTTAAATTATTTTAGTTTGTATATTTTGCTTAATTATATAAACCGCCCCGAGTAGTAGTTCACTAAGTTGGGTGGTCTAGAAGTTTAATAAATAAAATAAATAAATATTTGTTTATCAATCTCAAACTGCAATCTTGTGCCCTCCCTTTGTACTTCACATTTGCCTGGAGGGTCATAACCTGTCTTTTGGGAGACTGAGCTGAAGTAGGAACTGAGCACTTCTGCTTTTCTTTGTCATCTGTTATCATTTTTTATCCCCATGGGGTAGCTGCGCCACTGTTTCTTTTCGCTAACTTTTGCTATGCATGTACTTGAAGAATCCTTTTTTTTGTTACTTTCAGCATCTCTTGCTAACTTCCACTCATTGTCAGCTTTTGCCCTCCTGATGCCATCCCCTGCAATTCTTTGCTACTTGTATGTACTCTTTCTTTGTTACCTGGCCTTCCTTCTGCTTCCTATATGTGTCCTTTTTTGTTTTCAGGTCCTCTCTGAGCTTTTCGTGAAGCAACATTGGTCTCTCTCCCCCCCCCCCCCCCCAGTCTTCCACCTTTTTATCTTGTTGGAATTGTTTGTAGTTGTGCCTTTAGATTTCCATTTTTAAGAAACTCCTACTCCTTTACGTGTTAGGATCTCCTGCCATGGGACATCACCTATCATTTTTCTGAGTTTAATTCAAATTGGCTTTTCTAAAATCCACCATATACATACGGCTACGCTCCACTTCAGCTTCTTTCGAAATCAAGAACTCAAATATATCATGGTCACTTTCCCCCAGAGTTCCCCTTACTGCTGCTTCTTCCAGCTGTACACTGTAACGTGTAAAAAGAATTCTTGGATAACAGTTTCTCCTATTCATTCAACAAAGGAATAAAATCTGAGCAGACAAAAGAACAGGCATGGAAGTGAAATGAATAAGAAAGCCCTCACATATGGGAAAAGTGGGCATACAGCCCTTGTGCTTATATGCAATCAGCAGATCAAGGAAATTAACTGCACTCCTCAGTTTCATTACAAATGAGTTAATCTAGGTGAAATTAACAAAACTGCTGTATGTATAACATAGCCGAGTCTTGGTCTTTCTACTTACAGCCATTCTAATGACAGAAATGGAATTTATGTATATAGAGGAAGCTATGAAATTAGATCTTTGTTATAAACCAAGCTGTAGGGCAACACTCAAGCGAGTTTCCATTTCTGTGTGTCTGTGGCCAAGATCAATTTTCTACACTACTGTACGCCTTCTCATAAAAAATGAATAAAATGCCATTATATATTGGGAAAACCTCAGACAAACATAACCAAGGTGAGTTGAAGGAAAGTTTCAGTAAGTAAACACATGCGCTGCAACACCGTGCTCAGATAATTCTCTATTTCCAGATTTAAAATATATCTCAAATAAAACTAATCATGTTTAAAGAATGGAAATAAATAAGTTACATTGTTCTGTTACTATACTGGCTGTGGGAGATGAAGTAATAATATCAATTCAGTAGGTTTATTCAGTTCAAAAAATAAAATTCTCACATGCTTACAAATTGAATCAGCTTTCTGAAAAATTGTGGCCCTAGCAAATGAAAGGAATGAACTAAAGCCACTTAGATGAACAACAAAGAATAATGATAAAAAAGCTGCATTGAATATAGTATCATGGCAAAAACAGAGGTCACTTGAAATATCCAGTTTTCTGCTGAAGATATCAAAATTACAAAGGCAGCCAATACAAGATGCATTGAGAGCAAACATTACTGAAGCAGCAGTGAATAAAGCGAAGATCGGTATGCCCTCCCAAAAGGGAGAATGTCTAAGCTCCATCAATAATCTTTTGACATTAGAAACACCAAGGAACTTACACTTGTTGTATAAGCTGCTTCAGGGTCATCTTCTAATACTCGTGATAATCCAAAATCAGAGACTTTACACATGAGATTGCTGTTGACCAAAATATTACGAGCTGCCAAGTCTCGATGTACATAGCCCATGTCTGAGAGATATTTCATGCCAGAAGCAATTCCACGTAGCATGCCAACGAGCTGGATGACTGTGAAGTGGCCATCATGCTTCTGCAAGAAAAGCAGAGTATCAGCTTCAAGAACACTTACATTTTCAGCGTTTACTGGTTTAACTCATTTTTTTTCAACTGCCCTTGCAAAAATGCCTAATCCCTTCCTGCTCCACCACACCTTCCTAAACTGGCAGATAGGGGAAAGTTATCGGTTTTGGATTATAACTTCCACTGTGAGATTCTGCAAGTTGTAGACTTAACATTATTTCTTTTTTCTTTTTGTTAAGTGAAGCATATTGCCCAATGGTACAACCCATTACCACATTTGTAATGTTCACCACCACAACAGACCTTTTCCAGTTGTTCAGCTAATTCCTATCTTCTCTTTTGTTGCATTGACTATAAAACTTGGCTCTGACTACAACTGATCCATTGCCCTGTTGATGGAAATCTCCAAGCTGAAAACCAAATTATGTTCATTAACATTCTTACAAACCCAGTGGGAGCTGGTAATAATGGGAATAGGTTACAGCCGCATCATGAACTCAGAAGGGACTTGTAGACAGGGATGTAGTCTTGACACAGTCCCAGGACACACAGTTCTCTTCTACTTAATGCATATGTGTGCCCAGTTTCACAGAGACACCCAGGCTGATTCAGATGACCACTGAAGTTCATTTACACTCTTTCTTTAGTGTAGCTCATTTAGCAGGAGTGGCACAGTTGTCTCCCTGAATTGTTTCCATGTGAGTGAGAAATTGTAAGCCAGCAGCTCGTGAAGAAGAGATTCACAGAAAGAAAAAATAAGGGTCTGCACTTTTTTAATATAGTGTATTTGATAACTTTAGCCGATGATTTATAGCTTCCTTCAGGGATATGGGTTAACGTATTGAAGAAACCAAGACAATGCTTTTATGAGTGTTCTGAGGATGGATAAAGCTAGGGAAAAGTTTGGGTTCAGGAAAAAAAAAAAAAGAAATTGAGAAAAACTCAAACAAATATATATATATATTCTGTTGTGGAAGAATAAACTCAGATTTAGAGAGTAACTCAGCATGCAGACTACATGGAAGTGCAAGAGTGATTCTCGAGCTATTATATTCTCCATCATTGCATGTATTATTTATAGATTTATTTAGAGTATTTTATACCACCATTCAATCATCTCCACAGGGCAGTGTGTTCAACATATACTAAAAAAATAAATGCAAAAAAAGGTAATAAGGTAATAAGTTATATGCCACAAAACATAAAAGCACCATAAAACTGATGGCAGAATTAGCATTGGATTTAAAAGCCCAGGAAAGTGAAAATGGAACCAGGAGGACCATAAGGAGGGTTCAGCTGAACCTCTTGACAGACTGTGTTCCACACTTGGTGTGCCACCACCAAGGCTGTCTTCCCTTCAGATGGTAGGGGCAATTTTCGGGAAAACCTTCTTTGAAGATCTTAATGTATTGGCAGGTACATATGGAGACAGGTGGCTTTTCAAGTATCTTGTTCCTAAGGCTAAAACAGCTAAACAATCCTATAATCCCCTCAGTCACAGACCAGTGTTAAATGCTTTTGAGCCAGATACTGGATCAGTGCACAGTATTTGCAGCTTAACATCTAGCAACCATTATTGTCTTGATGTCTAAGACAATAATGTGATACACATTTAAACCCTATCATATGCCCTCCACCCTACTACTATGTCTTTCAAATAGACCTATACATGAATGAAAAGGCTGTGTGTTAAAGAAGAAGTTATCTCACCCTCAAGCCTATGACAACAATCTTTTAATTAAAGCTGAATACTAAGGAAATTTGACCAAACTCTGGGAGGCAGTGGAAGACAGGAGGGCCTGGCATGCTCTGGTCCATGGGGTCACGAAGAGTCGGACACGACTTAATGACTAAACAACAACAACAACAACAAGAATGCTAAAGAACAGATACACTGTTCATCAAGGTTAACTATTTAAAATGTCTCCATGGAAATAATGCTAGAAAGATAACCCAAAGAGGAAAAAGTTTGGTTTTATTACCTCATATTATAAATTCATTTTTGGATGCAGAATTCATGAACTGCCAATCAATAGATTTTAAAACTATAATAAATATATAAATTACAAATTAAATTGAAATTTTCTGAAAGACTAGCATTAGTAAGTTGCAAAACTTGTTTTCAATTTGTTTCAACATATGTCAGTCATTTATTAGGTGTGTTAAACAGACTGCTGAAACTTTGCAGGGGTACATCCAGAGCATTTCTTTTGGGAAACTCTCTCTCTCTCTCTCTCTCTCTGGGTATACTTGCCATGTGAAGAATGGAGTGTTCGAACCCCAACGCTTTCTGGTTCAGTCACCACCATACATGTGGAAAGCAATGAATATGAAGAGGAAAAGCCCATAATGAGAGAATGTATATGCTCCACAGAAATCAGAGCCTCAACCCATGTGGCAAGCATTCAAGGATAGCAAAGCTCCCTCTCTTCAGACTCATTACATTCCAAGTGCAGTAGGGTGGTACAGACAATGATGGTAGGGCCAGGTCTCTCCCTTTGTGGGTGGTGTGGTGAGTGTACCCATATGTTTATCTCCTGAAATTAAACCAAGTTATCTGGTGGACATTTGCTTTTGAACAAACTGTGGGAAGAAATGGGCACCTGGGTCTGTCTCCCAGTGTGTCACAGCCACACAATGTAACAGTGCCCTAGGAGGATAAGAGTTTTCACTGAACCTGTGGCAGCCTCTTTTCAAACATAATTTCTTCACTTCTCTTGGATGTAGGGGCAGACCATATTCCAAGAGGGAGGCACACTTCATCCTGCAGTATCCATATACTCACTGTGGGAGAACAACTTCAGGGTCTCTCATCTTCCTCCTTATGGCTTCTCATATTTAATTCAGACTTAGGGTGTGATCACATAGAGAAATAGATCATAATTTGCACCACTTATGAAGTGGTACAGTGTGATCTATTTCCTGGAGATCATACAATGCAGAGGACAATATGCTCCAGTCTGACCCCAATCTATGCTCAAGCTGAACCTTATTGGTCCAGCTGTAGGGGGGGGGGGGAAGAACAAAGATATTGTGGCACTTTAGAGACTAACAGCTATATTTTAATGTGAGTTTTCATGGAAAAATGTCCACTTCTTCAGACATAAAAGTGAGAATACGGAGACTAAATGGCAAAATAGTCATGTAGGAGTCCAAGATAAAGGGACAGTGGGTGTTTGGTTGCATTTCATATCTAGTAATGATTTAGGACCCTGTGTGGTATTCTTGCCCTACTCTCTGCCAAAGCATCCTTGACAGGTTTTTAAACGAAGGAGAGTCCATCACAAGGCAATCCATTCCACTGTCAAATAGCTCTTACTTCAAGGTTTAGGTGAAAGATGCCCTCCTTCAAGTAGAGAAACTTTCAGAAGGAGGATTGCCTCTCCCCTGGCAGCCTACGAGCAAGAGGAGAAATGCTACAAGATGGCAAACAACTGATTTGAGCGGGCGGGCGTAGATGTCTCTGCTGGCTGGTCCTTTGCTTTTAAGTTTTTCAAATCACTTTAAATATTTTATTAAAAATTACAAATTACAAAAAACAAAGAATATTAAAAAAGAAATTATTTTACTAACAAATTAACAACTTAAATCCATTTAGACAAAGCAATACAACAAAATGTGCTCTCCCCCACTGAGACCATTTAATCATCATCATCATCAGCTTAGAACTGCAGAGCTGGAAGGGATCCTATGGACCATCGGTTTCAGCCCTTGTCAAGGAAGGAGAATGGAGAATTGAACTCTGTGGCTCTGCAGTCAGATATATAAACCACTCAGCTTTTTGGAGATATAACCAATCAAAAAAGTGGGTGGAACCAACCATTCTCTTTCAAAATAAGCAGGACTGGTCTTTTCAATTTGTATGAGCTATTTTAAATCTGGGTTTGTTTAGGATTGCACATTTCTGCATGGGGTTGGTGGGGGGAAGATTCTTAAATTTAAAAATTCATAATTCAAAACCCTTCCCCCAATTGTCCCTAAATTTGACACAGAGCACGATCCAACTGTCTGCTATATCTGTGTCAAATTTAGTGCTGATCCAAAGTCTAGCTTTAAAGTTTTATGTTTTGTTCATGCTGCCCCCATTTTTAGAATTGTCTTGTAGAATGTTGAATTGCTCTGCTGCACAGTAACAGAGATGCACTAGTGTGCAGCTATAATGAATACACATCATGATATACAGACATTCTCTGACTATTTCAACTCCTTTCCTGTTTTATTTATTTGTGCGTTGAGGGAATATACAATACTGCTTTTAGTGAGCATTTAAGTGACATTACATTGCTATCTAGGGCTTAGTTGTTGAGTCTTGGGGATTAGCAAAATAAGTACGTTTGATGCAGTTCCTGGTTGGCTGCTGAGGGTGTTTACCAGCCTTGGCAACAATTCATAGTGCAATGGATTTATTCAGAGCACTGTTCCATCAAATTCTAAATAGTCTGCAATAGCTTTGCCAAACAAGCTATCCTTGACAGCCAAAGGTATATCTAATGCCTGGCTGGTTGCACATTTATGGTGCCCATCTGGTGCACATGAAAGAAACTGTTTTTATGTTCAGCATCTGATGCCACTTGTAGAACCTGAATTAAGAAATATTCCAGTCCAGTTACAAAACACTGCATAAAGAATAATGCACAATAAATCAAACCTCTCTAGTGGACATTTTTCACTATGCAGGAGTTTTCTTTTTAAATGTCTCACAGAAGCCATCATTTCACAAAGAAGAGCAAAATCTGAATGAAAGTTGCAAGCCCTACTTCAGACTTTAATTATGGAAAACCATGAAAGCACAACATTCACATTTCTGCAGGCTAGAGATTGCATCTTTGAAGACAGAACAAAGGAAATGGGGGACCAAGCCACTTGCAGAAAAATTCTTTCATTCATTCACTCAGTTTTTCCCAATAAAAAGAGAAAAAGATTAAAATTAGTATGAAAGAATTAAGAACTATACTGTTTCATAGAGCAAATGGGACAATTTTTAAAAATATTATCCTTTATCCAAATCTCCTTGTGGGTAGAACTAAGGATCGGAGTTGGATCTAGCTAAATCCTGAGTTAAATCAGGCCACTTTGGAGAAATTAATTTGCTCTTAGTGAATTGGGATCCCTTTCGAAGCAAGCAGAACTTAATCCAGATCTCCTTGAAGCTTTGTGAGCTCACATATTACTCTCTTTCTTGGAATAACTTTGAATCATAATGTAGTGTTGGAGATGTTGTAGTAAAAGTTCACAATTTTTTCTGTTTGAATCGTTAAGAGCCTCCTCAGTTATATGATTTAAGCACTGCTGCCAATCCCTGTTTAGCTCCAGTTCACAATACTCATACGTTTCCTACATTTCAATTTTTAGGATCACACAGAAATGCTATTCAAACTAATCACTACATACGACTTAGCATTTATCTATTCAATTTATAGCCCATCTTTTTTCTTTGCAGGACTCAAGACAGCTTCAACACAAATTTAAAAAGCAGAACTAGTTAAAAGTCTCAATATATTGTAATATCAAAACACAATTACACTACTCATTGGATTAAAACCATACAAAAGGGACACAGTTTGAAAATCTTGACAAACAATAAGCTATACAACACCAGTCATTGAAATGTCTTTGATCAGGAGTCAATAATTCATGGAAGCCCTGTGTAAATAAAAATATTTGCATGCCAGGAGAGGGAGAACAGGGAGGGGGTAAGCCTAGTTTGCTTTGGAAGCAAGCAGCCATCCAGAAAGCCTTTACAGATATGCTTGTGAGGAAAGGGGGAGAAGGGCCTTTCCTGATTATCTTTAGACCTGGGCAGGCTCATATAGGTTGGTGCATCCCTTCACACAGTCTGGAACCAAGTCATATGAGGCTGTATAGGTCATAGCCAACACTTTGAACTGTGTCCAGAAATGAAGAGGTAGCCAAGGAAGCTGTTGTAAAGAATTTCTGTTCTTACTATAACTGCGTCCTGTCACCAGCCTGACGACAGCATTTTGGATCCAATTCTGATTCTGAGCACTTTCTAAAAGCAGCTCCATGTAAAGTGTATTACAGTAATCCAAAAGGAACATAATCAAGTCATGTGTGACCATGGCCAGACTAAACGTCTCCAGGAACAGGCATATAAGGCACATTACGTTTAACTGTGCAGATTCACTCCTGACCATCACCAAGATTGGGCGGGGGGGGGGATCTTGGCTCAGTGCTGAATCTGGAAATACACCGTAATTATGACGTTATGTTTTCAGGAGGTGTGTAACTCTGTCCAGCACAGGTTAAATTCCTATTCCTTGATCTGCCTTTTAACTGACAGTAGCACATCTGCCTTGCCTGGATTATGTTTCACCATCATTCATCCATTACTGACAACAGACACCCAGTTTAGAAGCAAAATAGCTTCCTTGGATTTGGATGGAACAGGGAAATAGTGTTGTGCTACGTAAGCATACTGTAGTCTCAGCATGAATGTGGAAATCCCCCAGCAAGACAGTTCTCCTAGGTACCTCCTTTCAAATACACTTATTCAAACCCAAATACTCAGTCTACTGCAGTGGACAGAGTGACGGGCTACGACTTAAGGGGCCTGGGTTTGAATCTCCACTCAGCCATGGAAACTCAACTCCTTGAATATCTCACTTAGTTTGAAAATCCTATTAAGAGTTGCTGTAAATCAGTTCTGACATGACAGCACACAACAACACTCAAAGCCAGAACAGTGTGGGACTAGGACTCAATTTAAGGTGATGTAATCATAACAGATCACTGCAGTATCGTTTCATCCTTCAACCCCCGCCCATGGCCTCACCTGCTGGCAGACAGAGAATCCAGGTGGACAAAGGTCTTAGACATGTCATATCATCTGCCACTCAGTGCCACCTGAACCATCATATGCCCCACATTTGAAACTGTCATTTTTTTTTAAAAAAATGAATCTCTAGCCCTTATACAGTTAAAGATATATATAGAAAATGTGTGGTCACTATTTGGGCCAATTGTTCTGGTTAGATTTACCCTTCTTGTGAAAAGAAGCAAGCTTTTCCATGTGATTAGCCAATGAATGATGCCACTCGCAGTTTAACAGGAACTTATAACTATGTAAATTAAAGATATATAGATTAATGTTACCGCTCGCCAGGGGCTGAAATTAGGGTAGCTTTGCCCCAGGACTCCAAATTTAGAATTGAACTCCCAACCTCTAGCTCCACAGGCAGGTACTTAAACCACTGGGCAGACCCAAGTGGACAAAGGTCTTGGTCTTGCCACTGAGCTATCCAGCCAGCTTCAAACACTTAGTAGGCGGCAATAAACTTTTGCTAGGCTGTATCTGGCTTGATGGCTAATAAATTGTACTATGAGAGTCAGAATCTTATTGGTGTTCAAATAAGTTTGTGGAACTTGTTGCAGCTAAACATGATATAATCTGGCAAACAGTGTAAACTGCATCTAGTTTCGCATAGCTGATTGCTATAATGTTTTGAGAATCTGGTGCTAAGTTCAGACACTGTGCTGAACACAAGCATTTTACAGTTAAGACTTAGTAGCGTAGAGTAAGTCACCATGTACTGCTGCATACAATCACAAGCTCTTAAATCAGAACATAAATGTTTGTGTTACATATTAACAGGCATGGGAATGTGCAAATGCCTTTAGCTTTCAACACTTTAACAGAAGCTAAATTTTAGCTGTCAAGATTTTAGAGAAAATTTATAGGAGTAATTTCTATAGAAATTTCTGCTAAACAAAAAACTAGGGGAGTCTGGATAGGGATCCGTCTAGCCAAGGAGTGGTACAGCCTTGCTCAGTTTCCAGTGCTCAATTCCTACATGCTTCCCATCATCACATTCTCTGCACCTGTGAGTCATGTATGTTTTCCCACCATCTGGAGCCAAGAAACTGTTATACAGAATGTTTTAAAATATTTTAAAATAAAAAACAGTACGTGTTCATAATGTAATCATACATATGTAAATCTATTAAAACATCCCTCTACAGCAGCAACTGATGTTACGGAGTACACTGTGGGAGTTAATATATAGGTATAATGACTAACAGTGATTAATAGTTCACCCTATATGGATATCTAAATTGGTGACCATGACGCCATCTTGTGGTAGTAAACCCTATCATTTATATATGTGCTATGCTGAAGAAGGGCTCCTATTTTTGGTCTTGAATCTCCAACTATTCAACTTAAGTGGAAGACTCTAATTGTAGTCTTATGAGAGAGGGTGGAAAAGTTTTTTATGCCCACTTTCTCCACACAAGATTGCATAATCTTATAGACGTTTACCATGTCCCCCATTTATCCACCTTGTTTCTAAGCTCAAAAGGCCCAGATGCTGTAATCTCTCCTCTGCAATCAATGGGTTTTGAGAGGTTCAAAGGTCCACAAAAAACTGTGAATGGTGGGATGAGAATATGCCCCACCAACATTATGGTCAACCTTTCTCCCACTGTACCATTTATTTTGGTACAGTAAAGATTAAAAACAAATAACGTCTCTCAAAATTATATAGACTGTCTTTAATTTGAGATAGGAAAATGTTATCAGTCACTCTGAGTTGTTGGGTAAAATGAAAATCAGTGTTAAATTCCATGTTTTGATTCTTTTTGAGTGTAAAAAGAGAATATTTTCTGAAGTATGTAAGAACAAAATGAATAAAATAACTGAGGAGGGGGGCAATTTACAGTTTCGTTGCAAAGGCTGCTCTTAATGGAAGGGGAAAGTAGGCCCTGTGTATGCTGCTGCGGGAGAAAACAAGGGGAAAAGGTAAGAAAGAGGAAACACTTATCTTCATCTCTTGCAGCAGACCGATAGAGATGGGGCTATTAAACTTCACAGTGTTATGTGGGTCTCTTCCACTCAAAATGAACTCTGACTAGAGAGTCACTGTTAGATGGATTTATACCACACACTTTATGGCTTCATTTTATGGAATTCTCTTCTACTTTCCCAAGATTATTTAACACGGGCTTCTGCTGCAGCATCTAACCTCTAACTGACAGAAAGGATGAGGTTAATGGCAAGGCTGTACTGGGAATTATATAATGGCTGTTTCATTGAAGAGCAATATATCCTGACATTTCTTCCCTACAGAAAAATATTTTTTACTTGCTCTCCTCAGCCTGTCTTCAACTTGCCTTTAGGAATTCAAGTGTGGTAATAAGTTTTGGTCTTTTTCTTTGCTGCTTTGCTTATTATTAATGTGCCACTGAAATGAAAGAGAACATGTTATGGTGTGTTGTGCTATTAAGTGCTGGGCTACAAGCCCACAATAAAAGGAGCACTTATTATAACAGTCTCTTATTTTCTCAAAAGATACAATATAGATTTCTTGTCTTTTTCTCTTTCTATAATGTGCCCTCCTGAACTATCAGAGCAACACAATTTCTTCTGAATTTGCAGATATTACTGAATTGGACAGTCAGTACTTCTTCTGAAGGACCACTGCACTGGGGATTGATTTCCCTCTGACATCACTGTTTGCAACCCAACCCAAACCAACCCCAACATGTGTATGTTGTTATATGCCATCAAGTGGCTTCCAACTTGTGTCAGCCCTCATAGGGTTCCTGAGCCATGTAAGATGTTCAAGGGGTGGTTTATCATTTCTACTCTCCTCAAGTGAGTTTCCATGGCTGAGCAGGGATTTGAATACAGGCCTTCCATATCCTAGTCCAACACTCTATATACTACATCACTAGTTCTCAGAGGTGGAATAATACTTAATGCCTGTAATGAAGTGGGCTGTCTTCTGTCAATACTTACATAATAATAAATATCTTGGACTCTAAGTCTACATGTTGTTTTTGCTGGATCATTCCGGATAATGGTGCTCTGAACTTTTGAATTAATAAAACATGATGGAACCAGTCAATAGCTCTTGTTTGGCTTGCTTCTTTCCTGTGCAGCTTATGTTTTTCATCTGGTTTTTGTTTGTCTTAATTAAATTTTGTTTTTACATTCATTTTTCAAAATGTTGTTTTCACATGTATACATATGCTCTATCTGGGTAACACTTAGAGAGCATTTGGCGGAAGAGAAGGATAGCAAACATGTAAGTAAATAAATACATAATTTGAAGCACCTTATGCATATGATTCAGTTTTTTAAAAGCCAACTGATATTAAATGCTATGTAGAAAATTGAATTGTGCCAATTCACCCATTGCATAATTTCAGAATGCTTTTCCTTCTGGGTCAGGAAGCATTGCTCTCTATCTGCACTAAAATATTTAGAACAATCAGACAAAACAGAAGGCAAATCAACTAGGTATCTTTGGACATGGCTTTGTTAGGTACGATGTATCACAGAAATGTGGAACTGCAAATAAATTTAAACAGAGGCCATCCAATCTGACCCTTTGATGAAGCAGAAAATAAGGCATCCCTAACAGATGGCCAAGCAACCTCTGTTTAGAAACCTCAAATGAAGGAGGGTCCACCTTATTCTAAGGCAGTCAATTGCATTGTTTAATAGCTCTTAATATCAGGACGTTATTCCTAATAATTAATCAAAATCTTGTTTCTTGTAACTGAAGTCCCTTGTTTGGGAATGATCTTACGGAGCTACAGAAAACAAGCTTGTTCCAACTGCTACCTGAAAGCCCTTCAAATATTTGGAGATGATGTGGGTCCAGAACATGGTAGCCAGATTTCTGACTGAGGCTAGTTACAGGGATCACCTCCCCCCCCCCCCCCCCCGCTTACAGCAGCTCCGCTGGTTGCTGATCTGTTTCTGGGCGCAATTCAAAGGGCTGGTTCTAATCTATAAAGCCTTAAAGGCTTGGGTCCAAACTATCTAAAAGACTACATCTCCCTCTATGAGCCTGCCCAGGCATTGAGATCAGCAGGTGAGGCCTTTCTCTTGGTCTCACCACCGTCATAGGTGCGCTTGGTCAGGACATGGGATAGGGCCTTCTCTGTTGCTCCTCTCACACTCTGGAACTCCCTCCCACAGGAGGCCAGGCTGGCTCCATCTTTGCCGTCTTTCCTCAAGCTTGCCTCTTCAAGCAAGCTTTCCCTCAGTGACTGATAGCCTGAGTGGATTTTTTTAATAGACTGTTGTGCCTTACTGCTTTGAATGTATATTTGGTATTGCTTTTGTTTACTGCTTCTTAGAGTGGTATTGTTTGATCCTTTTTAGTATTTCTGTACTTACTGTTTTTTGCTTTAAATATTGTCTTTTAATGATGTAAGCTGCCTTGGGTAAAAACAAAACAAACAAACAAACAAAATCTCAGTCCCCTCTTCTCCAGGCTAAACATATCCAACTGCCTCAACCATTCCTTATTCTGCTTGGCTGCTGACCTTTTATTGCTTTGTTCATGGCAATATCTCTGGATATGTTCCAGTTTTTCTGTGGTGCTCAGTACTTGACAGAGTACTCCAGGTGAGGTCTGGCCAAAACAGAACAGCCTCCCATGCCCTTGATCTGGACACTATCCATCTGCTGATGTAGCATAGAATTTCATTAGCCATTTTTGCTTCTGCATTACACTGTTGACTTGTGCTTAACTTTTGTCAGCTAAGATCCCTAGATATTTTGTACATCTAGTACTGTCAAACCAGGCGACATCCATTCTATATTTGCCCATCTGATTTTTTTTTTTTTGCCCAAATATAGAATTTCATGTGTGCTGAAACTCATTTTCTTTGTCTGGCCCAGTTCTTCAGTCTGTTAAGATCACCTTGAATCCACACTTTGTCTTCTCAGGTACTGACTGCTCTGCCCAGTTCAGTAATATCTGCAGATCTGATGGAGATCCCTTCTACTCTTTTATCCAACTCATGTATAAAACTCATGTATAAAGGCTTTGAAAAACAATGGTCCCAGGATAGAACCCTGCAACCTCACTGTGTCACCTCTTTCTAGGATGACAAGGAATCTATCAGAAGTGATCACTCTTTGAGTATGATCCTTCAGCTGGTTACAAATCCACCCAATGGATAGCATTGTCTCTAGCCCACATTTTACTGACATGGCCACAAAAATATCATGTAACTGTTTACCAAAAGCCTTGCTGACATGGAAACATGTTAGATCCACAGCTTTCTTTTGATTTATAAAGGTTTTAACGAGAGAGAGAGAGAGAGAGAGAGAGAGAGAGAGAGAGAGAGAGTATTTTTGATATAACTTATTTTTGAGAAGTCCCTTGTGTATTTTAGTAATCCTTGTAGCATACTCCCTCCTCCCCAAGTGTATTAGTTAATGATCTGATCTAGATTCTTTTCTGGCATTAAACTGACTGGTTGATACTTGACTGGATCTTTCTGCCCCACCCCATCTTAAAAGATGGGGAAGATGGAGATAGTCTCTCTCTCTGTGCCTAGTCTTCAGCGACCTCATATGATCCTCAGGATGATAGACAGAGATTCTAAGTTTACAAATGCAAGTTCCTTTAGAGCCCTTGTATGCAATTCATCTGGCTCCGCAGGCATGAATTCATTTAAAATAGCTGGAGGTTCCCATGCCATCTCTTTATCTACCTTGGGTGGTGGACCCTTCACTGCCTCTTTTATCATATTTTGTGTTAGAGTGAGCTCTGTTTTCTTTTTGGGAGACAACAGAAGCAAATGAGGGGTTGAATGATTTTGCCTTCTCTCTGTTACCTATTCATATTTCTCTGGCCATAGTCACACCAGCAAAATGTCCCCCTGTTCCTGTCGTGCTTTGCGGCCACATGGTATTTATTCCAGGATGTGCATTCCAATGTTGTTTTTGGGTGACTGAGTAATTTCCTTCCAGTTCAGTGCCTAGACCATCTTCTTGACAGACGTTAACTGACACATCGACACAAATGCTGCAGAAAAATCCATTTTAAAAAAAGTTTAAAAGGACATGCATGGTGACAGTAGTTCAAAAAAGTTGTGATAAGACTGTTCACACATGCAGCAATACATTTTTTTTAAAGATCCACAACAACAAAAAAGTAGGAAGTAGTAGCTGAGCAAGAAATGATCTGTAGTTAGCATGCTCACCAGGTAAATGATTTGCTAATGGCTGTGTGCCATGTGTCCGCAAATTTATGATACAAACCCAGTGGGGGATAGGAAGGCAACATTTAGCTCGTGTGACCATGGCCTCTATCTTCTCCACACAGTGCACCTATTGCTTCCTAGTTTCTCTTATTCCTAAAGCACAGCTGGAAAACCATTTTATTGTTTTTAATCTTTCTTGAAAGCCTGAGTTCATTCTGAGTTTTAGCCCGCTGACCTTCTCCCTACAAATACAAGTATTGGGTACTCGTTTGTACTCTTCACTGGTAATTTGCCCCTCCTCCTACTCTCTGTACATGGCCTTTCTATGGAGGTTAAAAGCAATGCAATAGGGAACCCTGCAATTAGCAGCTGAGTTGATGCAAGAAGAAAGGACATGTGATTATCCTTTACCATCTTCCACAGCCTTACAATTTGCAAGTTAGCTTGCTTCTGTTTCGCGACTGGTCCTCAAAAAGAAACAATGGACCCTCTTGGCATTCTGGTCTTGGGAACACAATAGTGTTGACGATAAAGCTATTATGATATCATTTCCTTATACAAAGTTGCCTGTCTCATGCTTTGGCCTGAAGGTAGTCTGCAGCCAAATAAATGCTGAATGAAATTGTTTCAGTAAAAATAAGCTTGGCTCACAGACACATGTTTATGACTTGATGCAGCAATATCAAGCGATAACTTGCATAGTTAAATTAGCACAGATATAACACTTCAAGTTTTCCCATCAAAGGCGTTTCAAGCACAACATTTTCCTGGGCCAGTCCACATATTTAAATGCCGATCACCAAGTGCTAATTTGCATATATAAAACATCTCCTAGTATAGAACAACCTTTAAATGTCTAATTTAAATAGTTTATAAATGTATCTGCTTGTAATTCTGGTGCAGCATATTTTGCCATGTCATGTTGTGGCACAGCATCATATATATGTATCAGTAAAATAAAGGTCTCACTGTTACTTTAAGTTCAATGAAATGAAACCACAGTGAAAAAGATAGGTGGCAATGGAACAGCACTGAAAAGTAGAGTCTGGAAGTAATGAATTAAAACAATGCCATATCCTGCAGCAAATTTCTACACAATCTTCCCAGGCCAGGCAGTTGAGAATACTGACTTCGAAAGAGGCCTGGAAAGAGAAGATAAAAAACAGGGCTTTCTTGGCAGTTGCCCCTTGTCTTTGGATCAATCTGCTGCCTTAAATTCACCTGGCCCCTTCACTGGGAAGCTTTAAGCAATCATTGAAAACATGGCTTCTCAGGCAGCCTTTCCCGGAGTATTCAACATTGTAACACAGTGGTAGTTTCAGTACTTTATACAGTACTACCTGTTCAGCCATCTTGCCTTTAAACTATCCTATTATTTTTAGTTTTTACTTTGTTGTTAACATATGTTTAGCTGATGTTTAATTTTGATTGTTATTGTGTTTACTGTCTTCTATTATTGTTTATCTGTTTATTAGTTGTAAACCACCCAGAGTGGCCCTGGCAGCCAGATGGGCAGCACAAAAGTCAAATAAACAAACAAACAAACAAATTTCTAGAGGTATGTGAATACCGTTCAACAGAATTTTTGTCCCAATATTTGCTGTTCAGATGGGAGGATAAATGTTTTTCCCCTGCAAATGGGGAAAACAAAGAGCTACAACCCTTTGTTATTTAGAGAATGATCCTAGAGTCTATGACTTTGGCAGGAACTGGGCAGGACAGTAGCAGCAGAGTTGTAGCTCAAGATATGTAAAAAGAAACTGCAAGGGAAAATTTGCTATGCAATGTGTTCATCAAAGGATTTTTAACAAGTAATAGAATTGCTACTTGAAGAAACCAGTGAACATCTTCATGTCACATATTTCCAGTGACTGCACAGCTAGTACTAATGAGTTAGTAATGAGCAATGGAACAAGTAACTTTTGCAGATGGTGTAACGATGACAATAATGATCTATTAACTATCCAAAGTAGTGAGTAACAGAACAAGTTACTTTTCAAACATAACATTACTAGCTCTGGTTACAGAGTCACTGAACAGCAGACATGTTGCTGGGAATGGGTAGGGGTGGAAAGAAGGAAAAGGATCCAGCACATCAATGGCAAAAATTAAGTTTTAGTTACTATATTGTAGTAATATTGGCTTCCCAATCCACCACTTTCTGTCTTTAACCATCAATCTAAGTGTGGATTGGTAGGCATCTGGAAGGTGACAAATTGGGTAAGGCAACCTAAAACTCCCAAAAGAACACGTTTGAATGAGCCAGCAAGAAAATGTTACTTTTACTTCAGCATATTGTTCACATAGCCTGTCTTACAGGCTGGAAAGCTTTGAAGCTTAAATTCTCCAGAGCAATGCAGAATCTTCAAAAGTTTGACTGCAGAAGTACAGAGAGATAAATATGTCTCAATAATAGAGCAGTTTGTTATTTCAGCTATTACAAAGTAAAAAGATGAGAATTTGTTAACAGGTGGATCTCCCTTTCCATCCTTTCCATCTACGATGAGTGCTCATTTTTCTATTTTGTCCTTTCCTGTCCACCTTTTCTCCCCCTGAATTGGAAATCCCATACCAAAGGTTTCTTAGTACCTTGTCTTATTGCCTCGAGCTGTACTGACTAGCTGTTTGTACTGGAGTCAAGTGGACTGTTTGTACTGAAGCCCCCTTCTTCAGGCACCAGTGATGTATCTTGGTCTCTATGGTTGCCATCTTTTTTACTGCCATGGTCTTTAAACTCTATCAAGTGTGAGAGTTAGAAACCTTACACGTGAAACTTTCTAACCCTGCTTCTTTTTGGCAGGGAAAGTTTCTCTCCTTGAATTTCTCTCATGCAGTTGTCAATAGCAGCTCTTTTCTCCTTACTGCAGGCATTAATGTTCCCTATTCAGGGGGACAAAATAAAACAAAAACAAAAACCCAACATTGCCTCTTTAGTAGTACCTACAGGCTACATCTGTTTTCAAATAGAAATCTAATTTTGAATTTTAAGTAAGGCTGGCTGCAGTCCTGGACAGGCTTCTTTGGAAATTTCAAGCTAACCTATGCAGATTACTATGGGGAGACATGTTTAGGAGTAAACCACAAATAAGAAATATAGAAATATTTCTACATGGGACAATTTACTGTGCAAGACAAATATTGCCCCTTCAGAATTTATTTTGCTCCTTTTCTGCCTTTCCTCATGCCTTGTAACCATCACTTCCACTGCTTAGTTCACATGTGTAGCACAACACATCTTGACATCAACTTATGATAGTATTACTATTTCTTTGTCTCCAAATGGAATGAGAATCCTAGCTTCACTGGAATGTAAGAATCTAAGGTTAAAGCTTTTGGAATAAAATGTTTACAAAAATCTACTATCACTTTTTGGTAACCTGAGATAGATATAGGAAGAACATTCTCCACATTTAACATTACTAGTCAAACACCTTCAAATATGCTTTTGCCAGGAAGTGTGATCAGAATCATCAGCTCCTCATGAACAAGCCACTGATTTATTTCTAGAATTCTGGAAAGACGAAAAGTTGAAGCATATTTACTTCACGTTGGGTTTTTACCTTTTGGCTTTGGCTTTATCTTTATTTTTCTATAAAAATGCTTGAAGGTATTATTACATATGAAGAAATACTGACTTTACAAAATTCTCTGAGATCTCTAGATTAAACTCTCCTTGTAAATGTAACATCTTATTATTGCTTAGAGATAAACATATGTGGGTTTGGGTTTTTTTTTGTATTCCCATAATAATTCCCATTTAAAACGTTACACTTCAAGTAACTGGCAGGAAATAACATTTTAAAAAGAAGTAAACTTATTTCTTTCTAAATCTGGAGGTTTAGTCTTTTGCTATGCTAATTATTAATGTGATTAAGATGAAATGTCTACAGTCCTTTTAGACGCTAAATGTAATCAAAAGACAACTGAGTAGACAGACCACAAGCAAAAAAAAGCTGTTTATATAACTCAAGATATGACCTCTGGTAGGCCCCTCCTATTCAGAATCTTTGCAGGCAGGCTGACGTGATGGAGGCATGCCAGTAGTGGTGGCTGTGCTGCAATCTCCATCTGGTGAATAGTAACCACTTGCCATTTTAGGTTTTTACAATGCCCTAGAGCAGTGGTTCCCAACCTTGGGCTCTTGGACTGCAACCCCCAGAAATCCTGGCCAGCACAGCTAGTGGTGGAGGCTTCTTTTAGTCCAAGAACATCTGGGGACCCATGGTTGGGAACCATTGTCCTAGAGCAACATTAATACTGAATTCAGCTTTCAAAATGGCAGAAGTTGTCCAACCCCAAGCGCTTGGCAGGTGGCACCAAGGGATATGCCAGCAAAGAGCCCTGTAAGTCCAGTGGATACTGGCAGCTGCCTGAGAATGCCTGGAGCTGATACAAGTCCTCCTCCCAACAACACTGAGAGGGAGAGTGGTTGGCTTCATGACTACTAGAAGATTTTAATTTGTGAATTTCTTTGCATGCTACAGCACTCTGGTCACTAAATTCCACTGGCTAAGACACCATAGTTGCTTTGATGTAATGGGGTTGAGAGGCAGTGTACCATAGCCTGGACTTATGGTCAGTTGAAGATGATGGCCACAACTACTGTCCAAAGATTTCTCACACCATGAAGATAGCTAAATTGTCTCACATTTATGTGTTGATCCACTTCCATGCTGTGTAGCAGCACATCAGGCAGCTGTCTCAAATGTATAAGTGTGGTATATTGTCATAAGTAATTAGCGTGGGCCTGTAACAGGAAACTATAGCAGGAAAAAAGTGTCTCATCTGTTCCCAAATAATACCACTGTAGTTATGCACATCTAAAAGACTGGTGGATTAATAATGCGCAGTGCAAGGAGACATATCTGTTATTCATGCAAACTTTTTCTGCCATTCCCTTATCACACACTCTTCTCTGGTGTGCAAAGACTAGAGATGGGGATGAAGCACCATTCTGGCACTTCATCTTGATTCGTGAACAACGAATTGCCCCCCAGTGACCCAACAAACAACAAAACAATTTGTCATTCGTCGGGTCATTTTTCCCCCCTTTCCCTCTTGCTATGCCCCAGTGCATAGCAAAAGGAGGGAAAGTAGGGATCAAAGCAATCGCACAGCTGCGGCTGTGGAATTGCTTTGATCCGTTTCCCCTCCTCTTGCTAAGCCCCATGGGGCTTAGCAAGAAGAGCAAAAGCAGGGATCCAAGTGATCCTGCAGCACTTTGATCCTTTTCCCCCTCCTCTTGCTAAGCCATAGCAAGAGGAGGGAAAATAGGGATCAAGCGATCCCGCAGAGGCTGGGGAATCCCTATGATCCCTCTTTGATCCCTGCCCTCTTCTTCTTATGCCATGCAGGCGTAGGAAGAGGAGGAAAGGGGAACCAAGCCATCCCCCAGCCCCGGGGGTGGGATTCCCTTCAGACAGGCTTTAGCAAACCGTCCGAAGGGAAAACCCTCTATGCTTATGCCTCTGAGGAACAGCTGATCCACTAGGGCATAAGCAGATAGGGAATGACGGGACAAATATAAAAGGGTTATATTCATTGCTTCGTATTCGTTGGGGTCTCTGGACCCCAAGAATACGAAACAACGAATATCTGACGAATCAGGGATATTTAACGAATATCCTGATTCATTTTTATATTTGTCCCCATGTCTGCAAAGACTCAACAACTGACCTTAAGTGGAATGAGGTTATTGTCAAGCCACTTCAAGAGTTCCTAATTCAATTTGTTTAAAAGCAAGAAAATGTAAATAATTATAAATCAATGACTGAACCTGTGTCGTACTTCCCAAAGGAAAAAAACCCCTTCATATAAAATATTTTTAAATGACTGAGCAGAAGCCATATGGCAAGGCATTTGCATTTCAATTTATCTTTTTGTTCATAATAACACCATTTCAAATGCATTTTGCTAAATATGGGAACAGAACTTGTAGAAGAAATCAATTATATTCTTACATTTAAATCTTCTTTTTCCCCTGGCTATGTTCTAATGTATCACTGTACCTAAAAATGCACCCTGGGGAAAATACTTCTGTACAACTAAAAATCCATGAATAACATTATGTAAAAATTAATTTATGATAAATGATTTTAAATCTCTCTTATTCAAAGATTTCATATTCAAATGTCCTTAGAAAATGACACCTCACCCGTAGAAAAGAGTCAAGGGATCCATTCTCCATGTATTCAACCACAATCATTACTGGTCTGCCTACAAAGAAAGCAAAGGAATGTGTTAGGATTATAGATATATTAAAGGCATGTTGTATTTCCAGCTGTTACGAAGAGATTATTTGCATTAGTAAAATATGTTGCTCATTTCGCAATCCTTCTTTGTAGCAAAAAGTACCTCATTGTTCTATTATTACTAAGCTGCAGTTTCTTTGGTCATTCCAATGGGTTATCTTGAGGTATTTTAATTTTAAAAAAAATTTAAATGTCTCCAATCAGAATCTAATATTAACAGCTCTCTCTCTCTGCATTCAGAATGGTGCTGGAGAGATATTGCACATATATCCAGGGTTGTAGGCTGTGTGAGTCTCCCTAGTATAACTTTGTTGTTATGTGCCGTCAAATCACCTCTGACTCATGGCGACCCTATGAATGAGTGATCATCAAAAGGTCCTGGCTTCAATGGCCCTAATCAGCTCTTGTAAACTCAAGTCTGTGGCTTCCTTTAGGATAATGCACTTCGTTTCCCCCTTTTCCTGCTGCCCTCCACTTTTCCCAGCATTATTGTCTTTTCCAGAGAATCCTCGTCTACTCATCATGTGCCCAAAGTACAACAGCCTCAGCTTCAACATTTTTGCCTCCAGAGATAGTCCAGGCTTGATTTGATCTAGGACCCACTTATTTATCTTTCTGGCAGTCTAGAGTACCCACAAAGTTCTCCTCCAGAACCACATTTCAAATGAATCATTTTTTCCCCTGTCAGCTTTCTTTACTGTCCAGGTTTCAAACCCATATATGGTGATTGGAAATAATAGAGTATGGATCTTGGTTTTGGTCTCCAGAGACAGATCCTTACATTTTATGATATTTTCTAATTCCTTCATTGTGGCCCTTCCGAGTTTCAGTCTTCTTCTGATCTTCTTGGCTGCAATCTCCCTTTGGATTGATGATTGAACCAAGGTGTACAAAATGTCTATTTCAGTTTCTTCATTATTGATGCTAAAGTTGTATAGTTCTTCTGTAGTCATAATTTTTGTTTTCTTAATGTTCAGTTGCAGCCCTGCTTTAGCACCCTCTCTTTTCACTTTCCCTAAAAGTTGTTTCAGGTCATTGCTGCTTTCTGCCCATAAAATGGTGTCATCTGCATATCTTATTGATGTTTCTTCCACCAATTTTTACTCGTTCATCTTAATCTAGTCTGGCCTTCCGTATCATACGTTCTGCATACAGACTGAACAGATAAAGAGATAAAATGCACATTTGTCTGACACCTTTGCCTATAGGAAACCATTCTGTCTCTCCATAATCTGTTTTAACACTAGTTTCTTGTCCACAATACAAGTTACACATCAGGACAATCAAGTACTGGGGCAAAACCATTTCTTTCAGAACAACCCACAGTTTTTTCATAATCTATACAGTCAAAGAGTTTGCTGTAGTCTATAAAGCACAGACTGATCTTCTAAAAATATTTGGTGCCCTCCAGTAGCCAGCGGATATATGCAATATGATCTCAAATCTGTTCCTTTTCAGAATTTGACTGAACATCAGGTATTTCTTGCTCCATATAAAGTGAAAGCCTTTCTTGCAACACCTTGAGCATGGGAAGTTAAAGCAATGGCCCTACAGTTACTGCACTCCTTAGCATCTTGTTTCTTAGGAATTGGAATGTATTTTGAGCATTTCCAGTCAAGGGTCATTGTTTTGATTTCCATATTTGTTGGCATATTCTTGTTAGGATTTTGGCAGATTCAGTCTCTGTGGCTTGAAACAATTCTGCTGCTATCCCACCTACCCCTGGTTATTTATTTATTCCTAGTGCATTCAGAGCAGCTTTCACTTTGCTTTCTAGAACTGCAGGTTCTTCATCATAGGATTCCTCTTCAAAGGAGTCTGTCATCCTTTTGTCACTTCTGTATAGGTCTTCAATATGCTGTTTCTTCCTTCTCTTTATTTTCTCCTGGTCAGATAGTGTGCTTCCCTATTGGTCATTTAGCATTTCTAATCTAGGCATAAATTTCCATTTGATTTTTTGGATCTTCTGGAAGAGATATCTTGTTTTCCTCATTTTGCTGTTCTCCTCTATTTCTTCACACTAGTTGCTGTAATACTTCTCTTTGTCTCTATGTGACAGTCACAGAAAAACTGCATTCAGGATTCTGACCCTATTTCTGTCACTTTTTACTTTTGCTTCTTACCTTTCCTTTACAATTTTAAGTGGTTATTCCATCATCTATCTTGAGTTTTCTTTTCTTTTTACTAGAGGAATTGTCTTTTTTGCTTTCTTCTCTGATAGAATCTCTGGTTTCACTCCATAGTTCTTCTGGTTCATGGTCAATTGAGTTTAGTAATGCAAACCTGTTCTTTATGTGGACTTTAAATTAATCAGGAATATTATTTAGATTATATTTTGGCACTATGATTCTATTGGTGCTTTTGTGCTTTTCTCCAATGTTGGATATTAACAGTTCATGATCAGTACCACAGTCCGCTCCTGGTTTTGTTTTGGCTGAAAGAATACACCTTCTCCATCTCCTGCTTCCAACTGCATAGTATATTTGATTTCTATATTGGATATCTGATGATGTCGACATGTACAGCCGTCCGTTTGGTTGTTTGAAGCATATATTTTCTATAAATAAATGGTTTGCTTTGGAGAACTCTATGAGTCATTCTCCTGCTTCACTTCTGTCCCCTAGGTCAAATTTTCCAACAACATTTGGTTTTGATTTGTTCCCTATCTTTGCATTCCAGTTGCCTATGATCATAAACATGTGTGTGTGATTAATTCCCTCTTGGACTCTTGCATAAAAGCTTTCAATTTCATCTTCTTCAGTATTATGAGTTGGAACATAGACTTGAATGATGGTTATGTTAGGTTTTCTACAGAATCTGATTGATATTATTTGGTCAGATCTTGCATTATAGCTCCTATCTGCCTGCACTACATCTTGCCTCAGTATTAGAGCTACTCCATTTCTTCTGTTTTTAATTTCCCGAGTAGAACATTTCGTAGTTGTTTGACTGAAAATATCCCATTCCACTCCACTTGAGTTTGCTGACACCAAGCACTGTAATGTTTATGCATTCCATTTCTGCTTTGTGGTTTCCAATAGAGTAGTATAACTAGTCTAGACAAAAACTTGTTTTCTTATCTGTCACACTATGTGTTTTGTGATCTGACTTTTATAGGATTTGTGAAAATGACAACAGTACATTAAAGTACAACCAAGACAGTAGAAAAAAACACAGCCATACTAGCAAATATTCAGTAAAACAGCATTACATTCAATAAAGTACATTAATTTAAACCCTTTTCAAAATGTGCAGAGTTTCAAAAGCCTCTTTAGATGACTTAAAAGTGAGTTCTATGAGATAGAGTCTACTACTGAAAAGGTCCTGTCCGTAGTGTCCTTGAATCTAACCAAACTAAGAGTGGGCTAAAGATTTGTGCCTCCAACCTTGATGAGCAGATTCATGTGTGCCCAGCTAGTCCTTCAGAGAATCTGGCTCCAAACTGTTAATATCTTTAAACTATATGTTTATCAGTGCTACGGCCATCAGGTCATCCAAACCAATGTACAACAGACAGATTAGTATTACTCAAAACAGATTAAAATTTTGGATGAAATCCTACTGCACAGCTATACAAAAGACATAACTTTTGGAGGAAAACTGCCTCAGATTAAGAAATGTCCTTAGACACTATCTGTTACATAATGTTTACTGAGATTTCCTAAATTAAGTCAATTCACTTCTAAACATTACATCTTTTTTGTAACATGGCAACAGTATTTTAGCTATTTAAAATAAATTAAAAACATTATTTAGATGGATGCATTTTTTAATGGCTCAGCATATATTGAGCAATAAGAACAATCTCGTCTGAATTCAGTTATGTTGTATTTAAGATTCAGCATACATCCTTCTTCCTTTTGGCTAAAGACCAGTTTACACACATGTTGCTTATATCTACTCATTGTGTGGATTTGGACAATGTGATAATTAGTCAGGCAACTTTAGGGAGTGTAGCTTGCAAAGTATGAGCATTATGCTGCTATGCTTTGTTCTATGGTTGTCCAAATACATGTATTTTACTGTTTCCAGGACCAGTCAAGAAACTGCCCATGACTGAATTCATGGATTTGGCTGAGGGCAGTTTCTCAACTGGCCCTTCAGACAAAGCAAAGAAAATATTTTTTTAAAAAAAAGTGATGCCACGCCTCATTGATAATCTACCAGAGTCTTTTTTAAAAACTTTCACTTCCTCTGCCCCTTCACCAAGGAGCAGAGGAAGTGTTCAATTGCCAACATTGTGAATTGACTTCTGTATCAAGCCACTTCACAATATTGGAAGGCATTGGATGGAATAGGGTCACTTGAGTTCCAGTATGTCACTTGGATGTGAGAATCACACCAAATGGCATATTGCACCTCCACTGACTCGAAGCAACCCTATTTAGCCCACACCAGCCAACTCCAAAAAACCCAGTGTAGATGTGCCCTTACAAATGGAAGGATACTTTTATTGAGTCAATCCATCTCATATATAGTGTTCTTCTTTTCCTGATGTCTTCTGTCTTCTCAAAACATGCCCAATGTATGGCAGCTTTCCCCTTTAGACTAGCACACACAATTAATATTCAGTGTATGTGACAAATATATCCAAGTCCTTCTGCTATTTGTTGTGCTTCCTGTATTTATTTGACAAGCCTTTTACTTTTTGTGTTCAAATGTAAGCCATCTCTCAGAATTAACTAGGAGATATGGACCAATTTACATACTAATCAGGGTATCCCATCAGATGTTATTTAGGCAATTTTAATAATACAAAGGAATGAATAATATATGCAGGACTATTCTATGCAAGACTAGAAATAATATAGTAAAATAACAGGCACATTTAGTGGGAATGCCTATACTAGTTCTATTTGAAAGGAATGCCAGATAAAAGGATAAAAGAAATAAACAGCATTCTTTAAGAGAATCTTGTCTACATTTTGTCTGTTATTGTAACTTCCCATTATTTTTAGCAGTATATATACATGCACACATATACACACAGCATAACCGGAACTCCACACAATATTCATAATCAAATTCTATCAGAAACGGGGAAAAAGGCATTATTATGCTTTTAGCAATTTCCCTCTGCTCAACATTCTATTTTGTTGTGGAACAGATAAGAGTTCTTGAATGACTGACCAAGCAAGGGCTAACAAAACAGACGTTGTTTTATCAGTACAGCAGCTGGTAACAAAAGAATATGAAGAAAATGTAAGTAGATTGACAGCAAGGGCCAGAATGCAAAGATTGGTGGTAAAGGACTATTTGCATACATATGCATGCATACCGACACTTGTATCCACCTCTTTGTCCACAGAGCAAGAGGATGCCTGTCTCTATGTACAAGCAGCAAAAAAACCCAGCAATCTGGCCATGAAAAAAGGAAACACGCCTCTTCTTATATGCTTAGATTATCCATGAAAGCTCACATTTAAATAAATTCGTTAGTCTTAAAGGTGCCACAATACTGTTGTTTGTGTTTTTACTCCTGTTGTGGTGTAATTG
This sequence comes from Intellagama lesueurii, assembly GCA_037013535.1. Classification (NCBI taxonomy): domain Eukaryota; kingdom Metazoa; phylum Chordata; class Lepidosauria; order Squamata; family Agamidae; genus Intellagama; species Intellagama lesueurii. The sequence continues at coordinate 45,592,504 of JBAJHW010000003.1, read as the reverse complement.
CAATGTTCTAATTATTTTTACAGCTGTTTATGAAAAGGATACAAAGGATACAGCTTGAGAACTATAGGTAAACTGCTTTCCACTCTTCAGAAGAGTGAGATTTAAGCAGAATGAAAGAAAGTCTGTGTGACGTTCCACCCAGTGTTCCCTGTTTGTTTCCCCCAAACACAGGTTCACTCTCTGGATACGTTTACTCTTTCTTCCGCTACCACCAGTGGATCTCTCATCCACACTGCACCATATATGCATCAGACACGTGCTGCCAATATAACTTGTTTATTTATCTTTTGGTTTTTAAATCACAGATGTTCTTTTATTATTGTGTAGGATCACTCATTAAAACTTCTTATATTTGATTACACGTTTGCTTATTCAGGTGTTGTATTTACTTATTCACATTAACCAACTCATTAATATTATCTGACTATCTATTTAGCTTTACTATTCCATTTATCTCCTTCTCCTTCTCTCTAACTCTCCAACTTTCCAATTCTCTTTTCTTAACTGTCCAGTTCTCCTCTCTAACTGCCTCCCTCTGTCTAACTGTCTAATTGACTCCGCCCCTCCTGTCTTCTCATAGGCTCCTGCACTTGAGCTTCAGTTATGATAGACAGGAGTGACGTGGGCATTCCGCCACAGTCTGTTTTGCTCTCTGTGCATGTGAGTGCCTCTCAGCCACATTGTATATCCCAGAATATTTCCTAGAAAAGCTGAAACAGATGGCATGCCACTTCAATTACCAGCAGTGTGATGAACTTGTCTGATTCTTCAGCAAGTTCTTGTCATCTAGTAAATAAGTGGAATCATAGAGTGGTGTCACAAAGAAACCTTGTTAATTGTGACTTGATGCCTATGCCTATTGCTTGGTCACACATCCAGGATGCTTGTTGGGTTCCTTTACACTTACTTCCCCTATCCCACCTCAGCTTTCCTACTGAAAGAGATTGTAGCTCAGTAGCATGTACAGAAGGTCATAAATTCAAATCCCTAGCATCTCCAACTAGGTCTAGAAAAGAATCCTGCCTGAAATGCTGTACAAATATTGCTGGTCAGAGGTGACAGTACTGGCACAAATGGACCAAGGATCTAACTCAGTATAAGATAGTTTTCAATGTGTCTGTGACGCTAGACCACGTAAAAGTGTTTTGTCCATGAATACTGCAACCCCACAAGCCAATGTGAGTTTTTCCAAAATGATGGATAATCTCGTTCCTGATAGCATGTGCACTGGATGGATAAGATCCAGACAAACAGGTCCAACCTGCAGTTTGATTCATGAGTATACAAACTGTAGGATTATTGTTTGTTTCTTCTGCTTGTTCCTTTTACCATTGTAAACTATTTTGGTAATTACTTATGCTTTATTTGATTTTACGAGCTATTGTAAACCATGCTCTAAATGTTTAAGAGAAAAGGAACATAGAAATGTTTTAATTGCATAAACAAACCCAGCTTTAACTAGAAATGGGTGAATGATTCTTTCAGCAGTTGTAGAAGAAGGCTGAGTCCCTTGTTACAGTTTTGTGGACTCTGAGTGCTTCACCCAATTTTCTTATTTTAAAGCATATTGTAGAAATTGTAAACATGGTGCACAGCCAAGCCTGTGAGAAGAAGGTATGGTATCAGCAATGGACAACATTCAGAAAGTGCTGGGGCCTCAGCATCCCATTAAGCCCAGTAGAGGGCAGTTCACAAGAGTCTTGTGAAGCCTGGAATTGTCTCTCTTGAAGAAGACTGCTTCCATAAAATGACAGACAGTGAAATAATTGTGCGGTAGGGTTGCCAGGTGTCTGGCTGCTTGTCAGATTCTCAGATAACTTCTCTGCTATTCTGGTTCTCCAGACAAGGATTCAAATCTCATGATAAACAGCACTGGAGGACACAGCAGTTCAATTTTTACATGTGAGGTAGCTTTAAAGGCTGGGCACCCATGACCATTCATGATCAGTTGGTGCCAGAGGTTAATTTCTCTGCATGAAGTTGTCTCTGTGTGCACTTCTCCAATGACATGTTGGGCCAAGTGTCCACTGGTTCTCTCCTCAGTTCTTTCACCTTGCTTCTGGCTTTTTAACATGGCAGTGTTCAGCTCTTTCTGCTATTTGAACAAGGCAACCAGTAGAGCATCCACCTCACAATTTGTGATTTTTCTGATACAAGCCCTGGCAGAGGTGACACAAAAGCTGGGAAAACTCTCCACACATATCCCTTGCTTGTCCTGTCCCATGAGATCATAATGGCTCATCAGGTTTTTGTCATGTCATGTCATGGCACATGATTTTGATGATTTGGCAACCTTACTATGAGAACTACTTTAGTGGATGTTCCTGTCTGCCTTTTTGTGTATACTACAAGACATCAGATATGATTGTCTATCTATTCTATTCATTCTAGGAACAAAATTGGTACCACTACATCAAAGTACTAAAGGTTCATATATTTATCTTACTGGTTCATAGAAGGAAGCATTCTACAAATAAATTCCATGAAGCTTCTGTCACAATAAGTCAAGCTACTATCAAAAAGCACTGGTGAGAGAGGAAAAAAGCATTGCGGAGCATCTCATACATTCTCTTGGCTTGAGTAGGAACCACTGGTTTAGATGGAAGAAAGTAATGAAAACTATGCAGGTGGGGTAAGACTGCTATTTTTTACCCCAATATCAAGAGTGAGGCAAAAGAATTATCAGAATGAAAGGAAACAAATGGTCTGAAAAACGCAAGCTAATGGGGAGTAGAGTATTAAGGATACATACTCTTCATACTGGTGGTGCTGGAGGAGACTCTTGAGAGTCCCCTGGACTGCAAAGAGATCAAACCTATCCATTTTGAAGGAAATCAACCCTGAGTGCTCACTGGAAGGACAGATCCTGAAGCTGAGGCTCCAATACTTTGGCCATCTCATGAGAAGAGAAGACTCCCTGGAAAAGACCCTGATGTTGGGAAAGTGTGAAGGCAAGAGGAGAAGGGGACGACAGAGGACGAGATGGTTGGACAGTGTCACCGAAGCTACCAACATGAATTTGACCCAACTCCGGGAGGCAGTGGAAGACAGGAGGGCCTGGCGTGCTCTGGTCCATGGGGTCACGAAGAGTCGGACACGACTTAACGACTAAACAACAACAACTCTTCATACATTAACTGAACATGCAGAAGATGGAAAAGGATTGTGTCCACTGTCTTCAAATCCTGATTTCTGTGCAATTAGTTGACAGGGGTTTCATCAGGTGATAGGGAGCCTTAAACAAGCAGTGTACTTGATGCAGTGCAGAGTCAGAGTTATTACACCCATTGAAACATACTGTAAGCACTTGGGGTATGAAGTAAGGACAGCAATGATGATTTCACTTCTGCCTAATCAGTTAAAGGCAAGAAGAAGGCTATTTATTATCTTAGAAATGAACAAAAGAAAAATCATATGATCATGTGACAGACTATGGTTTTTGTGTGTGTCAGATTTACTATTATGCGGTTGTAATCAATTGTTTTACTGGTGCAAATATTTTGGACAGAACTACAAAGACAGAAGAGTGAATGCATTGCAAAAGAAGATTCAAGAAGAGTTTTGCATAGATGTCATTGTGAATGGACGTATGCAACTATGACAGAAGATGGTATCCACTTTGGAAGGATAAATCGAAGAATGGACTTCCAACTGTACAAAAGTGGAAATAAGCTTGAATTTTCATACTGTAATATTTTCTCTGTGAAATCATTCCCCACCCGCCACCCTCAGAGAAAAGCGTCTCAGAAAGTCAGGAGTCTTTGATGCAAGAAAACGTTAAATGGACCTACATAGAAAACCAAGAGTTAGTAATAAGGTACCATGTGGCAAACTGTCCAGCTGAGAATTTGGACTTGCTGTAACGAAAGCCAGAACTAATCAAGATGCCCTCAGTGGAGTCCTACTTCTGTGCTTCCTCTGCAGCTCAGCATGTTATTCAACCCCCCTCTCATTTATCCTGCTTGTACTTCTGCTGTCTCATGTTTATTTCTCTCCAGCTGCACTTGGCCAAATCAAAGTGCTGGGATACAACTATAAGCTACATGACTAATGCCAGAGCAAATGAACCATGTGCACAATGGGCAGAGCAGCAGTAATAAAGCAGTCCAAATGATTGCCCCTGAAAACCTTCCAGAACTGTATAGCTTGTTATAGCACAACTACTACTATATAATGCAATACATATTATAGGCCGTGTAGCTAGCTATACTACTCCTTTTCTTAAAAGGAGAAAGAATCATGAAGTTGGTCCTCATAAAAATGGCAACAACCTATTGATTCTCTTGCCAAAGGCTGGTCTTACATTTACTTATATGGAATGATTCAGGCTGAAGACTAGGGAAGAGAACCATGTTGATGAGTCTTTCATGCATGCAATAGAAACAATCATCACATATAACTTTCAGCTCATGTATGTGTCGTTTGCCCTGTGCAATTTAAGTTTATTTACTCATTTGTTTGTTCGGCTTATATTCTTCCTCCTTCTAAAACCAGAACATAAAGTAGCTGACAACAAGATTAGAATACAGTACAGACCAAAGTGCTAAATTTTATAATGGTAAAACAAAATTCTACAAACGATAATATTAACATTAAAACATCAAAGTAGTATTTTGAATTAAAATGCAATAGAAAAACACGTTGATTAAACAATGGCCTTCTCTCAGCAGTCAATCAATTTCCCAAAGTCCACTTGGAAAAAAAAATGGTTTTCACATTACAGCAGAAGGACAATAGGAAGGAGGACAGGCTGGTTTCCTTTGAAAGGGGTTTCAACAGCCTCAGAGCAGCTGCCAAGACTGGTATCCTAAATATGGGTTTGTAGGAATAACTCTGATGGAAGAAGTACTGTGTGAATTACTTCTATGAAAGCACACACAGGGTTGCACTTCTGAAGCACAATCACAATTAAAATGTTATACAAAAATTATCGTTTTAAAATAAAATTGATTTCCATGAAAGAGATTTAAGCAGACATGCTGCTCTCCCCTTCACATCACAGAGACGCTGGGTACCAACATTGCTTGGAATGGGCCTTTAGCTATTTTAAAAGCAAAAAATGTTGAACTATCTAAAAGCCATTCGAAATAATGTAATTTTCAATTCCTTTATATACAATTCATTTAATGTTGGTTTTAAAATTTTACTTCTAGTATTTATCACGGCACAGGATTTTAGCAGTGTGCAATTTAATTGAATGTTAGAGTGATGAACATGGATGAGAAAAGTGCCATTCCAATGAAAAAATATTCAGAATGTTGTCTCCTCTTATAATCTGAAGTATTGAATCAAAGCTCATGTTAATGAATTTTTAAAGAATAAATTAATCTTCTAAATAATAACCATAATCAAGCATACAGTATACACTAATCTCTACAGTTTTAATTTAAAATGAAATGCTCAGAATTTGTAAATGTTAGAGAGTAAATGCACAACATCTGGAACATATCCAGACCCTAAGGCATGGATGGGCAAAATGTGGTCTGAAGGCTACATGTACTCCCTAGCAACACTTTCCTATTTTTTAAAAAAATAGAAATAAAATTAAAATTATCTTTCCCACCCTCGAGGCAAAAATGTAGGTGTGGGGAATGCCCCTCACATCTCCTGCGGGGTATAGGGATGATGATGATTTGCAAAAAGGCAAAACAAAAAAGGGGTTTGGTTTAGGAGCCTGTGCAGCCCCTGGACCTTTCAAAATTGGCCACCCTTGTCCCAAAGTAATCTTGGGTCTTATCCTAGTGCTCTTCCCAAATAAGATAAGGCAGGTAGCTATAAGATATATGTCTCCCAATCTGCAGAATGCCTTCTCCTGAGAAGCTTGCTAAGTACCTATGTTATGATTTTTTTTTGGCAACAGATGAATAATTTTAATAAATTGTTAACTGTTAGTTTTTTTGTTTTTCATACTATGTAATTCCTGGTACTGGTTTTACTTGCATTTTCCTTGGCCTAAATCCAGTTGTTCAATAAATCACTGGGCTAAATCCAGTTGCTACCTGATTGAATCAAAGAAGCCTACATAAGTGCGAACTAAGCAAAGTCAATTCATTCAATGGGTCTACTATAGTTCGGACTAAAAATTGAATTGAGATCCTTATGTGATGTTAGTTCAAACCAGAACATGGAAGATACTTGTAACATGTCATTTTTAGGACAGCAAGTTACAATAATGCTACTTTGAAAGAACAATGTAACAACCACGAACATCACAAGTACTTGTTTGCTGAAGGACTAACATTGGCTCATTATTTCAAAATTTTACTTCAGGAGTGCTTTTTTTTAAAAAGGATTTTGAGGCAATTTCAAGTTTTGTAATTAATTGAAAACAACAATTAAAAGTAATGTAATAATAATGTGTTGCTGATGAGTAAGGCATAACAAATTATTTTGTTAAAAATGTTACTTTAAAAAAGTTGCTAATCAATAACATTTCCAAGCGCCTGCTTTGATGTTTATTTAACATTTTAATCATTGTTTTATTCACACTTTGCATTTATGTTTTAAATTTGTATGCCACCCAGTAAACCTCAGTTATTGAAGAACACAGAAATAACCATCCATCCATCCATCCATCCATCCATCCATCCATCCATCCATCCATCCATCCATCCATCCATCCATCCATCCATCCATCCATCCATCCATCCATCCATCCATCCATCCATCCATCCAAGTCATTCTCCCTAAAAACAAAACTAAAGGTCTACAACATTTTTCAGTCTTCTTCTTCTTCTTCTTGACAACAATACCTCTCATAAATCCTCAGTGTCAAGCTGTGGAAGACTTAATGTTATTGTGACAGGTAAAGGCTGATGGAATGAGAATGCTTTCCATGTCCTTGGATATCTTTAAGTGGATGCTATCTGGATGGAGGTAACAATTTGAATATATTTTTTTCTTACCTGTGAAATATCTGAAAACAATTGCACTTACCACCCTTATCATCATGAATGCACCCTGGTGCACATGACTCTTGATTCAGATGTAAATTAGGAGCTAACAGAAGGTGAAGACAGATAACTACCTTGCCCGTTAGAAAAGAAAAATGGGAGGGAGGAGCTCTTTATTACTTTCCTATCAAATCAATCTTCATTTTCCCCCCCAATTCACCCTCAGTAATTATTATAAATATAGTGTACCATCCATTTAGTGTAACTGCTGTTTTGTAATATATTTATATGTGGAGAGGTTTGAGGATTTTTTGCCAAGTGATAAGCATCTTCACATTTTCTATTCAGTTGCTTTGGTCCCAATCTTAGAACAATATAAATATTTATATTTATATTTATATTATTCATTCAATTTGTATGCTGCTCCCATTAGTGTCAAGGCACTACTCTGGGTGGGTTACAACACATGTATTGGAAAACAAAAATAAAAATAGAAACATTAAAAGCAGCAACAATAACCTAAGAAAAGAGATGGCACTGACTAATCAAATAGACCCAGAGCAGATGAAGGAAAAGTGTGGGGGAGAAGAGGAGGGGGAAAAAAGGTGGGGAGGTGGTTAACTAGAGTTGGTATGGAAATCCTCCCTGAAAAGCAACATCTTTAATTGCTTCCTAAATATCAATAGGGAGGGGACTAGATGGAGCTCCTCCGGTAGCTGGTTCCACAAAGTTGGAGCCACTGTGAAGAAAGTCCTACCTCTTGTAGAGGATTAATGGGCCTCCCTCAGGGTGGCAACTCAGAGGAGCCTTGACTGGGATGAACTTCTGGGTTGGGCAGATGACATTAAGGAAAGACGCTCCGATAAATAACATCGGCACAAACTGTGGCTATAACATTGCAAAACCATACTTAGTACAAATAGTAACTCATATATAAACCAAGTGGACAAACATCTGTACCCGGAGCATTTAATGAACAACCACATATACTGCAAAGTAGAAATAAAACAAAGACATAAGATAGCTAGGACCACCTTTATGAAGTTGAAGAAAATGCTGTATAACAAACAGCTTAGTATATCTTTGATATGGTCAACCCTCCTCTATAGATGCAAGGTTTGGACTATTAAGAAGGAGATGCTCAAAGAATAAACACTTCTAAAATGTGGGCATTCAGAAGGAGCCTTTGCATCCCATGGAGTGATAGAATAAAGAATAAAGAGGTACTTCATAGGAAAAGAAACTTTTCAAGGGATGAGAAAACAAAAAAATAAGAAACATAAGCTCTCGTATGTTGGACACATAATTCGTTATGACAAATACAATATACTACAATATATAACTGAAGAGAAGATAGGGCATAAATATGGAAGAAGTAGAAGATGGATTTCTTGGATGAATAACATCAGAGACTGGCTAGGTCTCAATAGAAAACAACCAATCCACATAGAAAGAGAGAGATGGAGGATTGCCATGATGGTGTCACCATCGTTATGTGCCACAAAGTTGCCTTCAACTTATGGCAACCCTATAAATTCACAACCTCAAAAAAAGTTCTGTTGTCAACAATGGGGATCACCTCTAACAAATTCAAATTATTGGGGCGTGGGGGAATAAACAGATAGCCAGGTAGGCTGGGCTTGACTCCCATGGCGTTTTATATTCTTATTGTTTGTTCAGTTCTTCATTCTTCAAAAACGTTATTTGTTTCCTTTTTTCTGTGAAGAATGAGACTCCCTCTCCATGAAGGCCATCAGCACACAAACAACCCAGATCCAAGGATTCTAGTACTATGGATCTAAATGCTCATTTTTCTCATCCTTGTATACCAGGAGAATGAACTGCAAAATTATTTGCTTTGCCCTGTACAAGGGTGAGACATTTTGTGATGCTCCCAACCAAAGAAGAGGATGAGAACAATTCATTGGAGCAAAACAAGTGAAATTACTGAAATAACATTTAGTGCAAAATAACATTTTAGCACAGAGGACACAAACTGCAGGAAACAAAGGTGACTGTTGGGTTTTACAAAGACTTTTATGAATTAGAAGTGAGAGGGGTTGCTTACATCTTTTTACACAATCAACCTATTGTTCTCTGCTCGCCATTAAGTGTGTTCTTGGCTTCTCAAAGGGAAATAAAATTAGTTTTGTGGATAGAAATGTTGTATACAGTACAGAAAATATTGACAAAACAACAACAACACTTCAACATTCTCTAGCCTGCAGGGCATGAAAGTTTCATGGGGTATGAAAGTTTCTCTAAAAAGTGTCTTGTTGAGTCAAGACAGCTGAAAACAACAGGAATAATGAATTTAGCTGTACATTCCTAGATTGTAACAATGTCTTGATTTTAACCTGTTTTCTCTTGAATAAAAGACCATTTTTTGCCTTTGACCTTATCATGTGGATCCTTAGGACTACTTCTAATTCATGGTCACAACCTTGTCTTAGCCACCTTCTGTTCTCTGCCAATGTAACGATCAGCAATTCTTACAGGCCTCTGCCTTATCCTTGCAGCCTATGTGTCTCCAGAGTACAAATGTTCTTATATCTCCACATTTTGGCTGTGCCCCTGTTTTCCCTTGGCCCTAGAAACCTCAATTTCCCAATCATTTCAATGGATCTGCTCTAAATATGAGTAAGTCTGGCCCCAACCAAATATGTTGTTCTTTCCTTAATCACATACAGAAACTTTAATAATTAACCAGGATAACTTTCCAGATATTCCAGAAAAACATAATTCCAAGCTCAAGGTAAATATAAAATATTGTAAAGTATGGCTTCATTTATTCATTGAGTAGTCTCAAGAAATGGGATGTAGCAAAGAGTTATTTTCTGCCCGTTTGGCACTCTTACAATGTATGTGAAATTTTGTCATAATTTAGTGAAACGGGGTAAGAAGTGCAGGAGAGAGGTACCCTAAGACAGGGAAACAGGACAAAGGTATTGTTATCTTTATCAGAGCTGACAGTCCTAATGACCTTATGCAAGAGAGTGTACCGCACTTACGGAGAACCTACATGTTCTGGCATGCATAGATGCTCTTAGTAACTCAGTGTAGAAGAGTTTACTTTAAAATGGGTTATTAGCTTCTAACTTAACTTACAATTTCAAATGAATGAATTTTAATAATGAATGAACGTTGTCGTCAATGTTTCAAATGAATGAATTTCATTTGGACATTGAAATCAAGGTGCATTTATTATTAAAACGTAGAATGCTGCATTCTGGTTTCTATTATGCAGAACTGCAAATAATATTATTATGAAGTTATGACCAATGGAAGAAAATTAATGATGCTGTGATTAAAATGCATATTGCAGTATTTTAAAGTGAGAATAAAGAGATCTGATCAAGAAAATCTAAAAAGACTAATTTTCTTTGTACTGGAATGCAGTAAATTGTACTTGAATTTCTAAATGAATAATTGCTCCCTTATGGTAATCACTGTATATTTTTTCCTCAGCAAGTATTTGTTAATTCAATCTATTCTTAATTGTCAATTTATACTGCAGGAGAACAGTCCATTTATATTGTAGGAAGATAATTAGCTCTCAGGTGCATATGGAAATTTGACTTTGTTTTAACAGCATTCTGTTCAAAAGTCAAGCAATGTTTTTCTGCTATAGATTAACATGTAATAATTTGAAGGGGTCTAACCTGGTTTCTTAACTCTATTTTCACAGTAGACGCATTGGCTATACACAATATTTTATACCATAATAGATTCCAAACCATTTTTACCTGGTCACTTGGCATGATCTATTATAACCTGAGACCCCATAAAGTTAAATTCAAGTGTGTACTGCATTTCTAACCTGTATCCCTTTTAATTGTATAATCCACTGATTATACAAAAAACAGTTCAGTTCTGATATATTTACTCAGGTTTACTACATTTCTGTTCAGGTTTTATTATATTTCTGATAAGTCAAGACTTTTGCTCCCTTTTACATTAACGTCTTAAATTCTATTTGTGTAATCTATAAATAGAATGAAGTAATAAATATCTATGCAACGAAAAGTATGTTAGTCAACATAAATGCACTGTAATTCACATGTTGGTCCCATGAACCAAAACATCCTAGCAACTGATGGTATGAATGTTCACATGGAATACCTACCAGAGGAAATCCTGGGGGGCAAAGATCCTGCCCCTGACAGAGGATGTGGGCCTGGAATGTTATTTAAAAATCCTTCCCTCAGGATTCTTGGGCAAAGAGACTGCACCCCAATGGTCGGGAAGGATCCTTATAAAAGATAAAAATTATAATTAATGAGACAGGAAGTTATATGAGTTGCTGAAAAAAAGTGTTGGTCAAGAGACAAGAGCCCACAGAAAAAAACTGAATATTAGTTTGAAACCAGTTGTGTCCAGGTCGAAAGTCAGATCAGTGTGTGAAGCCAAAAAGCAGTACAAAGAAAGTAAGTAAGAAAAAAAGAAAAAAAAGAAAGAAAGAGAAAAGAAAAAGGAAAAAAGAAAAAGGAAAATTTTAAAAAGGTGAAAGTTGATTCCAGGAGTGAAATTTTATGATGCTACAATGACAAACATTTCAAATTTCAAAAATGTGAGATTTAGAAAAAAAAATTTAATGTGCGTAATCTACTGTCTTTCTTGGTTCCAAATGTCCTGCACTTTCATTTCCCGGGGGGCTAAATCCTCCAGCATAAGACAATATTTAGGTTAATGCCTTAAATCAGCTTCCACCAGCATTGAGAGATGCAGCTTTGTTTCCAGATATTTCAGACTTCAGATCACAGTATCCCTGACAATTGGTTCCGCTGACTGGGGCTGATAAGGGTTGTAATTTAAAATGTCTGGAGGGCGACAAGAACAAAAGACCTTTTGTGCCTTATAAGTCACTGTGAGGGGGTTGCCCCTGGTGCCACTGGCAAGACAACTGCTCTTACCCCACACCTCCTGGAGAGGCTGTCCAAGTCACCTTCTGCAAGACCTCAGGTGGGTGCTGAAGCTGGTCAGCTGTTTCAAGGCCAGGAGGGAAAGCCAGATGGTGGGAACCACCTGTGTGATAGTGCAGGGCTAGAGCTCTGTATCCAGCTGCTGGAGATAAAGTTGGAATGGGAGAAACAGGAAGCGGCAGTGGAGGTAGGAGAATATGAGAAGTCAGGAAAGGACCAAATGGTTCAGAGGATGAGAGAACTTGGGGAGATGTTGTGAAGGAGCTGGAAGAGGCTTTGCTTGGAGAGGGCATCAAAGACCCCAGGACCAGCATCCCTGTTACACTCCAGTTCCTGCATGACCAGGGTTGAACAGCCAGGAGCTTTTCCCATGCCAGCCTTGACCTTGTAACCAGCATCAGTGGAGACAATTTCCCTCCACTGAACACCCAACCCTAACTCTGACCCAGAAGAGGAGCTTGAGGTGCTAGCACTAAAAAGAGAGACAGTGGCACCTCAAGGAGAGATTGGACCATCCAAACAATGGCTGCCCACTGGTACAAGCCATCCTTAAGATATGGACTGTAGACTGTGCCAGGCCTGGTGAAGCTAACTAAGGGCTGCTGAAGGGAATGAAAGGACCCCAGGCTAGTGAAGGTAGCTGAGTCCAGGGCTGAACCAAGTGAGGATGAAATGAACTTGAATTGTCTGGCTTGTCAATAAACTCTCTTTTGAATCTTACACAGAGTCCTAAGTGCCTAAGGAAGTCACTGTCCCACAAAGGGACACAGAACCATTTTCTTAGAAACATGTACATTATTAAGGCTACAGACAGTTATGTCTGAAGAAATGGATTGTAATCCATGAAAGCTCTAACCAAAAGAAATGTTAGCATTAAATGTACCATACTATTTTTTTGTTTTGTTTTCCTTTTGTTTTTGTTATATATGCTGAAACACACCAACATGGCTGTGTCTCTGGAAACTGATTATGCTTGCCTATAACTGGGAATGGTTTGTCTTATCTGAGTTATAACAGAACTGCATGATCACACAATGAACTGAAGCTCTCCATCCCTTCCCTTGCCATACTCCGCTCTTACTCTTGAGATTTTCTGGCTGTGAAATCAGTTTCTCAGGAAATCCCAATGAGGAAACTGGTATAAGCAATGCTTACAAACTGGGATTGCAAGCTATATGTTCCTCTTAGGCTTATAGGCAGGGTTGAAATCAAATTAAGTTATAGATTGCAGTGAACATTCCGCAGCCTTTTTTATATTATTGACAGAGAACCAGTGTTGAGGGTATAAGTAGTCTAACTGGAATACATTCTTGTTTTTATGGCTTTACAGCCAGTTTTCTTTATGCAATGAAAGCTGAAAGTGGCTATATTCTGATTAATATTTTTAAAGAGCAGTAGGAATTATTTCTTGCTCCTATGGTGACATGAGTCTTGAACTAGCCTTAATAATCTGATAAATGTAATAACATAAAAGGATATAAGATGAGAGAGAAAGCTTTGCTGCATGGGGAAAGCCAGTTCACTCCATCTTACAAATCCTAAATCATGCTACTATCAGTATAGTAAATAGAATGGTGACATTTATTAGAGCATATCACAGTGGTTTAGGGACAAGTCGTTATCTGGTATTAGAAATGTCCTGCTTTCTTTTTTAAAGGCATCACAGCAGTGGGTTTGAAGGGGTGCACCCATCATTTCATACATAAAAGAAAGATTATTTGGGGGTGAAAATGTTAAAAAAACATTGTTACAAAAAAGGCACAGAACACTGACAAGTGAAAGAGGAATATACTTATTAAGGATTCTGTTGAAAAGGCATTCTTGACAATCATGCTTAAATGTACAGTATATGTGTACTATAGGGTCCCAGCATATACTGCACTTCTGATCATTAGTTTTGGGCTTCTGAAGGTACATGAAGTGTACCCTGAAACATCTGAATTGAGATCATGACAGGCCACCAAAAAGTGGTCAATGATAGCCCTGCAGTTTTGCTAGCTGGCTGTAATTTTTTTCATGTGTGATCTGTTGGATTAAATGTATGTGCCACATAAGGTTGCCCTGATGAGAAAACAATGAGGCATAATTTCTAAGAATGGAACAAGACAGGATACAATACTCTGGTCTATTCCTTTTTAATTTGACTTTAAAACCTCTTGTATCTCAAAATGAGGATATATAAGCGATAGGAAGTATTTTTTTTAACAAAGGTAATTAAGTGAAACTTTGCAAATAGTATTCTCTTCACAATGACATACACAGAGAAATTCATCATCACAACCAACTGACAACTTTGAATAATAAGAGTTGGATCATAAAATAAATTGAGCTTCATATTTCCCCTAGATAAGCATTGGCAAAATTCTTCTTAAGGACATGATACATCTGGACTAATAGCTGAGACTTAGAATTTTTAAACAAATTATGAATATAAAACTAAGCATTATTCTTTGCTCAGTATGTGCTTTGTATTAACAGCACATGGCAATACCACCTCATTATTTTGAGAAATTTCAACCTATATTTCACATTTTATTTAGGATTCTAAGATCTATGACAGTCTACAGTTATCTGTGGAAGGAAACAGATTTAATTTTGCATGTTTGAAACTGATACGGATGAAATGGCCAAATATAAAATCTTTTGCCTGTTACTATTGATAAGTGGTGCTACTTTTACATTATATGCCTGTGAACATCAGAGCTAACCATTCCAATGGCAATGTTGATGATAATAAAGCAATAACATTGTTTTTCAAGAAGTTCTACAGCTGACACCATCACAGCTGAAGTACAAGAGTGATGTTCACGTTGCAGGAGAGTTCTGGAATGTATTTTTTGAACTAGACTCCCAATAAGCTTCATGGCTTGCCTGGATTACTAACTCAGTGAAAGGAGGTACTACTGCTCTCCTTTCACTTATTTATAAGCTCTAGATACCTAGTCCACTGTCTGAGAACTTCAATTTCTTAAACAGAAATCTAGTTAAGTTAAAGAAGTTAATAAATAAACTGAAATGTGGCAAGGCAGTGTAAAACATAAGGGTTCAGTATTCACAGCAAAAAAGGATAGAGCACTTCCAAAATTAAGTAAGTGGGAGGCCATCAGTCCTGAAAGTTTCCCTAAACTGAAGGTAACACAACAAGATGTCCTGATCGCTACCTTTTAGCCCCCACCAAATTTATCTCCTATGAGTAAAATAACTTCAAATATATCTAAGTGTGGCAAAATCTACTGCAAACAGTAACTGAGTTGTTTCCATTATAGGAGGCTGTTTTTCCTCTTTTAGTAAAAGGTGCTTCTCCTTTTTAAATCTCCCCCTCTCCCATTTAGGTCAGATGTCAACCCAACTTGGTTGACAACTTCACAATTTCCACTAAGCTACAGTGGTGCCTTGACTTACGAACATCCCTACTTACGACCATTTCGAGTTACGACCAGCTCTGGCCGCAAAATTTTGCTTCTACTTGAGACCGGAGCTTCCACTTACGAACAGAAAAAGGCAGGGGAAAAAGGCAGGAAATTCAAATTTCTAACTGTAGGTGGTGAAAGAGGCTGCTTCTTTGGAGCTCTTTCGCCCCAGCAGTTAGAGAGTGTGCGTCGGAGGAGGCTTGGGACTGCCTCCTTCTGCTTCTGAGAGCATGTGTGTGTGTTTGCAGGGAGGCTTTGGGCTGCCTTGTAAGGTAAGGTGCTGTTTTCTGCTTTTTAAAAACTGTTCTGGGTGTTTTTGCAGCGTGGTTTTGAGCTGGGGGGGGGGGTTATTTATTTATTTATTTATTTATTTATTTTATTAGATTTATACCCCACCCATCTAGACAGATAGTCTACTCTGGGCGGCAGAGTTATGTTTCTCTGGTTCTCTGGTTATGTTTCTGTGCTGTAATGGGTCTTGGGGGGCTTGTTTGTTTTTTGGTTTCCCCCCCATTTCCGATGGGTCTTGGGGGGTTTGGTTGCTTTTTTGGGGTTTTTTCCCCATTTCCCCATTTCTGATGGATCTTGGGGGGTTTGTTTGTTTTTTGGCTTTCCCCCCATTTCCGATGGGTCTTGGGGGGTTTGGTTGCTTTTTGGGGGGTTTCCCCCATTTCCGATGGGTCCTGCATGCTTCCCTTGCTTTTTCCTTTGTTTTCTTTGCATTTTCGACCTGCCCCCTTTGTTCTCTGTGCATTTCCGATCTGCTCCGTTTGTTTTCTGTGCATTTCCAATGTGTCTTGCATGCTTGATTGCTTCCCCCCCCCCCTTCGGCCAGAAGGGATTAATCGCATTTCCAATGAGTCTTGCAGTGATTTTTTTTTTTTTGGTGATTTTTTTCTTCGGCCGGAACGGATTAATTGCATTTCAATGCATTCCTATGGGAAATGGTGCTTCGACTTATGACCATTTCAAGTTACGTCCATCTTCTGGAATGGATTATGGTCGTAAGTCAAGGCACCACTGTAGTCATGTTTGTGATTAGACATCCAAATAAAGACCAGTTGTTGCACCATCAGCTATCATCATTTTTATTTCCTCCTTTTTGTCCTGGCCTGACCTAGGTATATGCCCCTCCTTGCTAGTTAGAACAGAAAATACTTGATAGAAAGCACATTACTTATTTATTAATCCTCTTGTTAATTTAGACGCTTATATTCTGTATAATTACATAGGAATTAGGAAGAAGGATAGGCATCGTACAGTCATATGGCTGTTAAATTATCTGTAATGTTTATGGGTCAGTATGTATTTTAAAACATTAAATTAACAGATAAAACATATTGTTTTTCATTCATATTATTTATTTCATTTAACTACTTATGTTTATATCTTACCATTCCTTCAACAAGCATGTTTTATAGGGCTTTTGCAGCTGCAGAGTTCCAGCTGCAAACGGAAGCAAATGGGCTTCGGTTATGTGTGCCTGATGGAGTGGCATGCTCCTGCATACCCACCCAGCTTAGAGAGAAGGTTGGTCATGTCAATGGACAGGTGAAACTGACTATTTCAAACATCCATGAAGAAACAGCAACAAAAATAATTTTAGAACAAAATTCTGTACATTTCAAATCTTACTGTATGCTGAAGTATGTCTTGGTTAATGTGACCATATTCTATTAAGAAAACTGTGCAGAAATTTAAGTATCAGCATTATGTTGTTCAAAGAAACTGAGAAATTAACATTACTGCACACAATTACTTGAGGATGCACTAGTTCCAGAGGTATACTTTCAGCTGACATATACTTGGGCTGTTGGTGGAGGAGAGAGCCGAAGAGATGCTACAAATATTAAGAAATGTCTTGCCAGGAAGCTTACCAACACATTTTGCTAATTCTGCTTCATATTCACATTGTTTTCAAAAGGAACTGCATGCTTGCTCCTCAGAGACAGAAAACACCTGCCTCTCATTATAATCAAGAAATAAACAGGTTCCTTAATCTTCATGGAATGTAATTTTGAAGTGATTAACAGAAATGCAGAAAAATCCCAGGAAGAAAATTCAAATAAAACATTGTTCATGTGTAAGCTTCCAAGTTTATTAGGCACAACAACAAAAAGTAATGTTGTCTCCATGTAAATTCAGAAAGGTATAAATAATGTTGAATCACTGATCTTGCCAAAATCTTATCATTCTTTTACACAGTATATACACTTCGATTCTATCGTTCAGTATGAACATAAATAGTTGGAGAAAACACTTGTTCATAGAAATTGACAGATAAAGGACCTTCATTACGTTTCTCAAAAGAACTCAAGCCCAAATGAGATACTACACATAGTAACAATAGTTTGTCAATATATAGCTAAGGAAAAGAAAGATGCAGGGAAGGTCAAGGGCACTTAACATTCTATCTTCTTTTCAAACCTTGTAAGAAAGAGGTTACAGACAATGCTTTCAGTCTACCTGGATAGAATTCACTCTGAATTTCCAGTTGATTAAAGCTTTTGTATTTCTACCTGGAAGATACTGTCCAATATTTCATTAAGTACAAAAGAGTAGAATCCAAAGTATGAAAGTCTAAGCTAGTTTTTTAAAAGTATCCTTCTGTTTTCTGGCACTCTAAAAGCCCCGAAGAAAAATTACTCCCCCAAAAAGTTACTCCCCCAAAATTAATTAATTTCTGAAGACTTTTCATTCAGTAAAGAAATATGAGTGACTGAAAGATTATTCCCAGTAATGTAGATTATTTTTCAAGTACATGTGTCAGCTTTCTGGATAACACAATTCGGAATACTGAATACTGAAATCAGTATCTGTTGTGGTTGGAAATAAAGTTAAATTTGTACAACCAAGAGCACTTGTTTCTAATGCTGCACTTCAGAAAATGCTTCTGAATAACTAGACACATTCAGGGCCCATTAAATGCATCACGTATTGCTTTGCTGTGGGTGAAATCAATTAGGTCTATTCTTCATGTCCATGTCTGTGGTGATTTCAGCTTACTAACATTATACAAGCCAGGTGGTATAGGTCTGGCAGATTCTGAGCAGCATGCTAAAAGCCAAAATAAGTGTACATCTCTGGGAGGCACATGGTTTCCTTTGTATGTCATAAGGTGGCCTGAGCACAAACACAGAGAACAGACTTTGTATAAATCAACCCTTAAATTAGGTAATCCCTATTCATGTACTTTTTCCTTTGCAGATAAGTTTAATAATTGCCTTTAGTATCCTAGTTTGCCTCTAAAAACCCTATTTCCACATGACTCCAAAGCTGCATCAGCTCTCATTGCCTGCAGAGAAAACTGCTGCAATCGAAATTTTATAAATGAAAATTGATATTGGCATAAGAAATATAGTATATATGTCATCTGTTATGACTGCTGACAAGAAAGATGTTTGCTAGAGCAAAAAAGGGAAGTGCAGTCCAAGCATTTAATCTCCAAGGGTCTCTGAGGTGTCAGAGAAGATCAAGCCAGACATGATCTACAGGCAGGCTTTTAGTTTTGTAGTTTCTTTTTTCAGTGCAATGTGAAGGAAAGGGATGTTGCCTCTTTGGGGTAAGGTTACATTCTTTTTGGAGAATCAAGTTTAAATTTGGGGAGGTTCCTTGATTCTTTGATAGCTGTGCCCAGGAATTCTTTCATCCAAGTCAGGCTAATGCTGTAACTGCACTGATCTGGAGCAAGGAGATCTGGGCATGGCGATATGTACATCCTTTATGTTGAGATCAAGATACTGTAATTGCTGTATTTTGAAAAAATGTTTGGAAATATCTGCTGATTCCAAATGCTATGGCTGATGTTCAGACCAGGACCAGGTTTTTCTGGAGCATGGCACTTTTGTGTATTTTTTCATTGGTCTGAGGTCCATTTCTGGTCTCAGTTTGCTAGAGATTTCCTTTGCATTAAAGCCGGAAGTAAGATAAATTAAATGACCATATCTTCCAACATGATGGTCTGTCCATTTAAAATGGCAATGAAGGTTCTCTTGCAGGTCCCACAATTACCTAAGAAAATTGCCCTGTTCAGGCATTGCTATCTGTGTAAAAGCATTTGCCTTAACTCCTCTTTCATCACTTCTATCACCTTCCTACTTGTGAGGGCAACAAGTCTGAAGAGGGGAACATTCATTCTGCTCAGCTGGCCACATATCCATCATAAAATGCATAAAAAGGCACAAGGAGCTGCAAATACTCTAGAGTATGGATGATGTGCATTTTGTCAAATAACTTCTTAAGAGTACAGCCTGTCCCTCAGTTGGGTTCAATTCTCAATAATTTTCTTAGGGCAGAAGAGTAAGCAGGATGTTATTTTAGAGTTCAGTAAAGAGAGGTAACACCCATATAGTTTTGGCAAATGAATAAAGTAAAATGATCGGGTGGGGGGTAAGAAGCGTATACATCTGATCACAGATATCTGAAACAGGGTCCCGTTTTGAATGCTCACTATGTGAAAAAAGCACAGGACCGCAGCCAAAGAGGGGAGTGAAGTAGAACTGACATTTGTACATTGTATATTGATTTAGCAAAAGCCAGTCACACTTAACCTTAGCCATAACTAACTTTTCACATTGATATGAGTGTGATCTACACTTCTCCCATAAATTGTATGGGTTTGAGCAGCACATTTGGTTATACACTGATTTTTTTCAATACATAAATAGATAAATATTCAGTAAATACTGTGTCTCGAGGAAGTGGCCTGAGAAAGGTACATTTCGGACTTACTGAGACCCCTGTTGTTGGTGAAGTAGCCCCAGTCTAATAGTGACAGCCTGGCTAGCCCCCTCTCCTGGCATGGCGGCTCCACGTGGTGGCTGGGGAGGGTGCTGGGGCATGCTGTACAATTAATGCAGTAAACTCATCTGTTCTCTCTCTCTCTCTCTCTCTCTCTCTCTCTCTCTCTCTCTCTCTCTCTCTCTCTCTCTCTGTGTGTGTGTGTGTGTATTAATCGACTGTTCATGCTTTGCAGTTATGTTTTTGGAGGCATAAGAGTTATACACAGAGTTTGAATTGCACAGGGGTCTGGTGCCCCTAACCCCAGCATTGTTGAAGGGAGAAGTATAAATGCAAATAACCTACTCTAGAGCCATTCCTCTGTCTGTGAGAAAGTTGCACAAAGTAAAAGATAATTGTTGGGGCTCTGTTTTAAAATGGCCCTATCAGAATGCATAGTGGTATGATTAATTTCCCCATTTCTCAATGAGAAGGAGGAACCAGTCCCCATCCACAGTATAAATGTGTTACACATTTTCCCCCTGTGAGATAATTAGTATACTGTTCTTTTGGTGCGGTTGAAAGACAGTAACTGGCCTTGGGTCAACAAATAAGGTTCCATTCACAAGACCAGAAGCATAAATGCTGTATGAATTTGTCCCGATACGCACTACCATTGCAGACACTGAAATTTAATGCCCTTTACGCACAATTGAATATGGCGTATGGCCTTACTAGCTGTGCAATGTATGGGAGTATCTACTAGCTCCCTCCCGATATTAAGCATGTTATTGCAATTTTTTTGCATTGTGTATAACAAATTTACTTTAAAGAGGTAGGACTGTCCTCAGTAACTGTTTATGTATTATCTTGGGTATATCTAATGATAAAGCCTAGATAATATTATTGCAGCATTCTGCAGTTAAATCTTGTTCAGTTTTGGCAGTCCATAATGAGAAGACTGAGTGGGAGTCAGGTATATTCAATTCTAAGGACCAAGTAATGTCATTAAAAAGATTCATGGCTTTCATTTAAGCAAGTTTTTTGGCAGTGGTGTGCATTGCTGATAATGACCTCATTAATGGATTCCTCAGAGTAAATTACAAGTATGATGCTCTAGTATAAAAACAATTATTGTACGATTGCACCTGGCTGCTTATATAGTGCGGTACGCCATTATTAGCCTTTGGAAAATAGTAGAGTTTACTGCTATGTTGAAAGTTTACATTTGCTATATTAATAGAATCCCAGCATAATAAAACACAGTGGGCTGTATCTAGACTTAGCCATACTGATGCATAGAATTTGTTCAGAACTCTTGGAGAGGCAAAAGCTATAATGCACATGCATCCTTGCCACTCCTGGCTCATAAAACCGTAAGCAGGGACTAGCCATGTAGGTAAGGTAAAGGTAAAGGTAAAGGTTCCCCTTGACATTTAGTCCAGTCATGTCTGACTCTAGGGGGCGGTGCTCATCCCCGTTTCCAAGCCGTAGAGCCAGCGTTTGTCCGAAGACAGTTTCCGTTGTCACGTGGCCAGCGCGACTAGACACGGAACGCCGTTTACCTTCCCACCGAGGTGGTACCTATTTATCTACTCGCATTTGCATGCTTTCGAACTGCTAGGTTGGTGAGGAGCTGGGACAAAGCAACGGGAGCTCACTCCGTCGCGTGGATTCGATCTTACGACTGCTGGTCTTCTGACCCTGCAGCACAGAGGCTTCTGCGGTTTAACCCGCAGCACCACCACGTCCCACAGCCATGTAGGTAAGGGGAGAGGTAAAAGCCTTTCTGGAGCAAGCTGGGGTTCTAGCCTGTCTAAAAGAGGTAGTAGTAAACTGGTGGCCAAATGCTTGGTTTGGCATTGGCAGAAGCAAGAGCTAGCCACAGAGCAGTACAAATGTATGAAAGAGATACTTAAGAGGCAAGTGAGAAATCATTCCCTGCGTAGATTCTGTTATGAAACAGAGCTTTTCTTCCTGCCACTTGACTCATCTGGCCAGCTGACTCTTCAGGTCAGTCTGTCCAGTCTATCAGCTCACTTTGTGACAGTCTTAAACCTAAGAATTCACACTAAAGTACCAGATTTCTTTCTTTTGGTTCTTGTAACATCTACACAGGCTCCACAAATTTTAAATGCTCCTAATCAGAGGTGAGTATATCTGTCAGCTGAATTTTTATCATCTGACTGTCGAGCTCAGTCTGCAATTCAGTATACACTTATCTTCCCACCCACAGTTCATGCGTAAGAGTAGCTATGGGGAGTGTGTATCTGCATCAGGAAATAAACCTAGCCCTGATCCAAATTCCACTTATAGCTCCATGCTCCAAAGATACCAGGAGATGCATTCCTGTCTGACTGGTTCAGTATAACAGTAGAATGAAGTATCATAACCATACAGATATTGAGCAAATATGTTCCAAATGTTAAGATAAGTTAACAGTGGAGATCATAATACTTGGGTATTTATTTATTAGATTTAATGCTGATGTCACTCATGTGTAAAGTTGTCATCACGTTTGAGAATCAAAACTAAAAATGTAAAAAAAAAAATTCAGACCTATCTGTATATGGCATCTCAGGTAATGAAATTAATTATTTTGATAAAGTAATTTGAACCATGTGCCACACAGGCAAATACTGTGTTGGCACACTGATAAGCAGTCAATTCTTTGGTTCTTTGAAGGCCCATAATAAGAAAACAACAGGAGTGTCCATTTGATTGTGTGCCATCACACAATCATGTGTTTAAGGCATAATAAATTTTGAACATTAACATAACATCAGTTCACTTCACTTTGCTTGGTAATGGTATTAAAGGCAGATACTGTATATGACTTATCCTAGGAAAACACTGTCATTGAAGAACATAGGATTGACATTTGTTCACATTTATTCAAGTTATTGAAATCTGCACAAAACTGAAGTGCTTATTACAACACGTGGAGATTCAGACATATGTCCCATTAGGTTACATGGGGCTTGCTACTAATACAGCGTGCAAAGGAATGCAGCCTCAGAATAGCTGAATGCTCCAAGTCTGAATTTTATCATTCAACTAACATAAGATATTCCCTCAGCTCTATGAGTTTTCATGCATATTGTTATGTGAGCGTAGTACATACCATGAGAGATAATGTTTTGTCTGAAAACAATTGTGGATATATTGAAATTAGAGATGGGGACGAATATAAAAATGGATCGGTTTTTCCGACGAATATAGCCGATTCGTTAAATATTCGTTGATCCGTATTTGTGGGTTCCAGAGACCCCCACGAATATGAAGGGATGAATATTTACCCGTTTTTATTCGTCCTTCGTATTAAAAAAACCCAAAAACAAAACACAATTCTGCCTACTGGCTGCCGATCAGCTGATCGGCGACAGAAAGGCAGTCACCACCCCACACAGCCACCCAATACCACAGCCTACCCACCCCCTTCCTTTCCCTACCTTAGGCCCCACGCCATGCCACCCCCACCCCCACCGACACCCTCTTACCTTAATCGTTGCTGCCGAGGTCTTCTGGCCTCGGAGCCACGCATGTAAAAAAAAAAAAGGCAGGCTAAGGGAATCCAGGCTGCCCTTTGCAAAGATGGCAGCTACAGCTTCCGTACCCTAAATGAAGCTGCAGCCACCATCTTTGCAAAGGGCACCCAGTCTCCCTTTTTACATGTGTGGCTCCAGGCCTGATGGAGGCCTGGCAGCAGCTATTAAGGTAAGGTGGTGTCGGTGGGAGTGGGGTGGGGTGGCGTGGGGCCTAATGTAGGGAAAGGAAGGGGGTGGGGGTAGGCTGTGGTATTGGGTGGCTGTGTGGTGTGGTGGCTGCCTTTCTGCTGCCGATCAGCTGATCGGCAGCCGGTAGGCAGAATGGGCTTCTGTGCCGTGTGGTAAACTCTCCTAAGGGGACCCAATTTGTGGGTGAATAACTCAGAGTTCTGATATCCAATCTTCACCAAAGTAGGCAGGCATGTTGGGGAAAGACATAGGAAGTTCCATTGTGATTCTGGAGTCTCTAAGTACCTGGGAGGAGCTTTCCTGGGGGGTCCTCTTTGTGACTATATAACTTGGTGGTCTGTGGTCCAATGTTCACCAAACTTTCAGAAGTTGTAGAAAAGCGTCCGAGGAAGCTTGCCTGCAAAGTTGGTGTCTCTAGGTCATTGGGGGCCAGTGTTATAGCCATTTAAAGTGCAGACAAATCGACAGATTGATTCATCGATTCGTCAAAGAATATTCATATATTCGTATTCGTTGATCCATTAACCTTGACGAATAACGGATCAAAATGAATTGCCATTTTTTTTATTTGTCCCCATCTCTAATTGAAATCTTTATGAATGGTGGTATTTATTCTGTTATAAAAATGAATATTACTTTCTGCAAAAGGATCCACTTAGTTGAGTTTGTATAACTTTTAATTTTGAAAACAGTGATTCTTAAATCAGCCTATTGACTTCAACATAGTTTTTAAAAATGTGTTGGACTTCTCTCTGAGCAAAAACTATTTCAAAAACCTATCCTCCTGTTAACAGAGAAGTGGATACAAAGTTTGTATTGAATGAGGATTTTCCAGAGCTTACATAAATTCTACATCTCATGCAATGTGGAAGTCAAATGAATGCCTTATCCCCAGGAGTTCCCACACTGGTTTATCAACATTTGACCAAGATGCACATCCATTTTGGAAAGGTTGTGATTCCATACTTTTAAATTCAGGCAAACAAGCACAGTGTGAAATCCAAAATTGGCACATGAAGAAGCACTTTCAAAGGCAAGATGAAAGCAATCACTAAAGCAGAGTGACCTCAAACAACAACAACAAAAAGCAGATTCTCTACCTATACCACTTCCAACAAGTGTATCTGTCAATGGATTTTAAATAAAACAAATGAGTATTTTTAAACCAGGACCCACACAGTTAATACCTGTTTCTAAAGCAGTGGAGTGAGCACAAAGTTGTCTTTTGGTTTTTTGTTGAATAACTGTTGTGTGAACTGCATGACACACACTTTTGTAAATGGCCTAACCAAAGTGACTACAACATGTGCCAATGCATTGTTCCAATAAATGTTTATTCTATTGCTGTCTGACTCAACTTCACAAGCTGGAAGTATTTCAGAAGCTGCAGTTTAACACTGTAGAAGAAAAAATGGGTTTAGATGTGAGAACTGCTCTTAGAATTCTCCAGAGAATCCTTAACTAAGCATATGCTAAGATGATATGAAATTAGAATCCATGTGTAGAGTCCACTGAAGAAATAAATGCTCCTGGCTCCTGCTAATGAAAGTGAGATACCACGTTTTTGCCAATTCCCTTTCACATTTCAACTGCTTGCATGAAAAGCTGTTCAGGCAGCTGGGGTGAAGTGTAGGGTATGAGAAAAGGCAGACAGTTGCACCTGTGAGTGGAAATCCCCACTGATCTGACTTAAAGGGCTACGGAAACACGTACTATTTTGTTTTTTGTTTCTTGAAGAAAAAGGAATGGATCTTTGGACTAAATAAAACGTGCATTCCTTCATTTTGATAAAAAAAAACAAACCACAGGCTTGGATATGGTGAACACAAATTAGATGTAAAAGCTAAACCAACCAACCAACCAACCAACCAACCAACCAACCAACCAACCAACCAACCAACCAACCAACCAACCAACCAACCAACCAACCAACCAACCAACCAACCAACCAACCAACCAAACAAACAAACAAACAAACAAACAAGACATCTGTAATCATAAATTGTTCCCAACACATTTGGAATTATCAAGGTAAATTCTTTACTTGCTTCTAAAACTTCCTGAAAAATTTCTCAGGGCTACCCCTGTTCAGGCTGTTCCAAGAAAGATATTGAGTAGCCCTTCCATGAATGGAAGGGATCTCTCTGCTCCACCTGTGGCCTGTGCTTTCAGCAGGAGGAAGGCCTTACTCAGCCATGTTGGGATGAGACGCTTCACCCTGCTGAGATCATGCTCACCTGTGCTGTTCATAGAAAGGATCCCAATATAACAAAGATTCCTGCTGGCCAAAGCAAAGCAAGGAGATTTTTGCCAATCCTACTTGTGGCCCCTCATTTTATATGTTATTCTGGACTATCCTTCAATCTAGATCAGATATTTGGAAGGCAGAGGGGCTGAAGGAGAAAAGACAAATGGAATTTTGCCTCTTTTCCCATCTAATCAATAAGTATATTCCGTGAGTAGAATTCCATTTACAAGCACTCAGCATCCAAACTATACCCTGGAAATGATTGTACATTAGTGGGGAGATATTTTCTTTTTAATTTTTTTTAAACAACACAGAACAAAATAATTCTTGCACTATATGGCAGCACTTGTTGTTTCATTCATCAGTTCCTGATTGGATAGAACTGTAAAATTTATTGCAATGAAGTAATTTGGTGGCTTGAAGTTGTTGGATTTTTTTTTTAGGTCAATAGATAAAAACATTGTGATGTATCACATTTCCTACTAACTGAAGCAATATATACAAGCAATGGCTACAGCTTAATAACTAATGGCTAACAGAGGGGAAAGTGTGTGCCTAAGCACTGTAGATCAACTCTGTTTCTCACTGTCAGACAGTGATTCATTAACCACTTACAGTGTTGTGTGTCTCAGTGAGTTCAGTGTCAGATTCTATCTGATAATTATCTCACAGCGAAGGATAAGGTGCTGCAACTTAGAAACTGCAGATGCTACAGTATCCCCACAGCCTCAAAACTGAACAACTTTGGTTTTAAAGGGTTTTCAAGATATAGTTTTATGTTTAAAGAACTTCAGCCCCTTAAAGAGCTTTCTGCTCATTAATTATTTGCCTTTTAAGTAATCTATTTGACTGAAATGCATTTCTATATAATCTAAAGCTCAGTTCCCTCATTTTTTTGGTAAGAGTAAGATAACTTATAGTCATAAAGAGAAACCACTCAGGGAAGCCACTGTATTTTTAAATTTTCCTATTACAACTGGACAATCAACTGCAAAATTTCACACACACACAGATCTAGTGCTCTACTGGTCAAAACTGCTCACACAAAATGTATTATTATGATTATGATGGAGCTGGCAGTAGTCAGTTTGTAGATATAAAGAATTAGCCTTTTGACAAACTGATGTAAGAATCTTTCTTTATACTGTACCATGTTTACAAGCATTAAACACATTTTTCAGATAATCAGAAAACTCAGTTAACTATGCAGTTCTGAAAAGCTGCAAAATGTTAAAATGTAATTTTCATTTATAACACCTATAATCTATAATAAGAACATTCAAAATGTTTTTTAAAAGGAAATACATCCACAAGGATTGAAAGCAAACACAAGTACAAGCATAAGAAAATACAAGAGAAATATGTGAAATATTCAAGAGCTCTTATTGCTATCTAGAATAATTTGAAGTCTTTTCATTTCCAAAAAAGCCGCCTTTGAGACCTACACAACCTGTCTTCCCCAAAGGCAGGAAAACGTCTTATTTCTTTGTTTTGAAATTCTGAGATTCTGAAATTTGCACCCCAGTAGAATTGCAATGCCTTCTCTGCAAGGTCTCCCCACTTTCCAAGCTCCTTGACCTTAGCAACAGCACTGTCCCAGGCTCTGTCCAGAATTGTAATTCTCCTACTCCTACATATGTGCCATTGTCCAAAAGTGACATGTCCCAGTGCCATTAATTGTGGACATTATGTTGAACGCAAGGCTCCCTGAAAATTTAGGAGAAAATCCAACTGTTGATCCCAGCTAGAGTAGACCCACTGAACCAGTGGGATTTACATAAGTACTAAGGCATTCATTCAGTGCCTTTACTACAATTGAAATGAACTGTGTGATTTAGTCTGTTTCCAGGTGCCTCATGTCCATATTAAAAAAAGTCAAGGAACCATGGGGAAATTACGTTACTGGGTGTCCTAACACTTGAGATGCTGCTGTTATAGAATCCTAGTTGTGAGGAAGAGAGGGGAAAGTGAGGAGGTGCTAGGTTTTTTATCTGACCTGATGAAGAAACTCTGGAGAAATAATGCTTGTTTATAGAAATCATTAAGTATGAGCAGTAAAAGGTTGTATTCTGAGACAGGTAATTACAATCTTTCTAACATGATCACACCACTATCCCTAAATATGTAGGGAGGTAGCCATGTTCTGACTATTGTGAACAAAACTTACTAAGAGCCAAACTACACCAATAAATATGCTTGGATTGCTCCGCTTATAAAATGGATGAATTTGAAGTATTTTTTCTAGCCTACATGACATGAATTGCCTTACAGTCCATGAAAGCGCTAGCCAAGTAAACCTTATTAGTCTTTAAGGTGGTACTGGACTATTATTCATTTTTAATCCAATTCATGTTAATGATATTACCACTGATTATTTTGTGCTTTTCTCTATTTGTTTTTTGGCATCTTACATTGTGTTGTGCAATACTGCTTTGAATTTTACAGTCTAGAATAAATGCCAAAGTCTTTTTAAAAAGGCTTAATCATAATGCATTGATACCAGGACATAATTTTCTCATATTGTCAACACTTCCATTTTCAGAAGTCTTAGAACAGTTTTAAAATAGCAATGAACATAAGGAAGCAATACACGCAATCAAACCTGACAAGATGATGACAGTCATAATTTTTCTTAAAATATGATGTTCACTGTATAAACCTTGGAATTAAATGAATAGCTGCCCCTTAACAAATATTTTTCCACATACGTATAGTTTATCACATAGTTTAAACAGTTTTGCTTTTTGTTACAGTACTAGAAAGGCCTCCTATGACACAATAGTCTGAAAGAATCAGGGATTGCATAAAACTATATTCGGGTAAAGGTACAACCTTCCTAATAGTTTAAGTGGGTATTTTTACCTTTTTGAAAGAACAGTGCCAAAGCAGATATATAATTTTTGACTGGGCAGAATTTGGTTTATAGGAATAGCAGTTGGGATTGCCATTCATACTTGCTAAACTCCTTGTTAATTTAGGCTGTTTCCTCTTTCAACTTCAATGAAACACCTCAATGAGGATTTTTAAAGCACTGACAGATTTCTTATCTCTAGTCAAAAAGAAGAGCTCTTTTTCCCATCTCAAGGTCTCTGCAGTTTGTGCAAAATGTCTCTGGTATCCCTTCCATGTGAGAAACAAAGCCCAAACATAGAACAAACACATAAGAACTGCCTGATTGTTAAGAGATATAGCAAAAATAGAGATGGGGACGACTCACCATTTTGGCGAGTCGTCCCGCTTCATGAGATGTCAAAAGCTGACGACTCACGAAGCACGAAGTTGCCCCCATGAAGCAATGAATAACAAAGTTATTTGTCGATTGGGGGGGGGGGGTTATTAAAAAAAAAGGCAGGCTAAGGGAATCCAGGCTGCCCTTTGCAAAGATGGCAGCTGCAGCTTCCCTACCCTAAATGAAACCATAGCGGCCATCTTTGCAAAGAGCAGCCAGTTTCCCTTTTTACATGCTGTGGCTGCGGAGGCCTGATGGAGACCTTGGCAGCGGCAGCGACAGCGACAATTACAGTAAGGGGGTGTCGGCGGGGGGGGCTAAGGTAGGGAGAGGAAGGGGGTGGGGGTAGACTGTGGGAGTGGGTGGCTGTGGGGGCGGGTGGCTGCCCGGCCGGTAGGCAGATTTTTAAAAATCAAATCACGAAGGATGAATAAAATGGGGAAATATTCATCAAGCCGTATTCGTCGGGACTTAAAATTTGACGAATACGGATCGACGAATATTTAATGAATCGGCTATTTTTGTCAAAAAAACCCCAATCTGTTTTTATATTTGTCCCCATCTCAAACCAAAAACCAAGCTAGTGCCTCAGTTTCTTAATTAAATCAGCAATCCTCCTTATCTTGGGTGATTCATACAATTCACACAATTTATAAATTTCATGATTTTGTGCAAAAAAAAAAAGGCAGCACAAAGAGCAATTTAATGCAAAACACTATTCTTATTAATCTGAGCAATCTATTGAAATTGCTATGCAATTTCTCATCATCCTTGCCAGCATATGCTGCATTTTCTCGACAAGCAAAGATTTCCATCCCTAACAATAATGGAAGAATAAGCTTGTTGACTTTCAATTGTGCACAATTTTCGTCATACTGTTCTTTCTTTAAAGAGGTGACCAGCTCACGCCTTTTAAATAGCATCAGGGTAATGAGCAACTGTACCCTTCACGGATTGCTGCCTTGTTGTGGCGAAGGGGCTTGAGTAATTCAGAGAAGCTATGGGCTATGCCGTGCAGGGACACCCAAGACGGACAGGTCATAGTGGAGAGTTCTGACTAAACGCGATCCACGTGGAGCAGGCATTGGCAAGCCACTCCAGTATCTTTGCCAAGAAAACCCCATGAACAGAAACAAAAGGCTAAAAGATATGATGCTGGAAGATGAGCCCCTCAGGTCGAAAGGTGTCCAACATGCTACTGAGGAAGAGCGGAGGAAAAGGACAAGTAGCTCCAGAGCTAATGAAGTGGTTGGGCCAAAGCCGAGAGGACGCTCAGCTGCGGATGCACCTGGAAGTGAAAGGAAAGTCCGATGCTGCAAAGAAAAATACTGCATAGGAACCTGGAATGTAAGATCTATG
The DNA here is from genome assembly GCA_037013535.1 of Intellagama lesueurii. NCBI lineage: Eukaryota > Metazoa > Chordata > Lepidosauria > Squamata > Agamidae > Intellagama > Intellagama lesueurii. The sequence continues at coordinate 45,561,987 of JBAJHW010000003.1, read as the reverse complement.
AACCTTGGTAAGCTGGATGTGGTCAAACAGGAGATGGCAAGAATAAACATTGACATCCTGGGTGTCAGTGAACTAAAATGGACGGGAATGGGCGAATTCAATTCAGACAATTATCATATCTACTATTGTGGGCAAGAATCCCGTAGAAGAAATGGAGTAGCCCTCATAGTCAACAAAAGAGTGGGGAAAGCTGTACTGGGATACAATCTCAAAAATGATAGAATGATTTCAATATGAATCCAAGGCAGACTTTTCAACACCAAGTAATCCAAGTTTATGCACCAACCACCGATGCTGAAGAGGCTGACATTGACCAATTCTATGAAGACTTACAACACCTTCTAGAACTGACACCAAAGAAAGATGTTCTTCTCATTCTAGGGGATTGGAATACTAAAGTAGGGAGTCAAGAGATAAAAGGAACAACAGGCAAGTTTGGCCTTGGAGTTCAAAACGAAGCAGGGCAAAGGCTAATAGAGTTTTGTCAAGAGAACAAGCTGGTTATCACAAACACTCTTTTCCAACAACACAAGAGGCGACTCTACACATGGACATCACCAGATGGGCAATACCGAAATCAGATTGATTATGTTCTCTGCAGCCAAAGATGGAGAAGCTCTATACAGTCAGCAAAAACAAGACCTGGAGCTGATTGTGGCTCTGATCATCAGCTTCTTATAGCAATACTCAATCTTAAACTGAAGAAAGTAGGAAAAACCACTGGGCTAGTCAGGTATAATCTAAACCAAATCCCTTATGAATACACAGTGGAAGTGAAGAACAGATTTAAGGAACTGGATTTGGTGGACAGAGTGCCTGAAGAACTATGGATGGAGGCTCGTAACATTGTACAGGAGACAGCAACAAAAACCATCCCAAAGAAAAGGAAATGCAAGAAAGCAAAGTGGCTGTCCAACGAGGCCTTACAAATAGCAGAGAAGAGAAGGGAAACAAAATGCAAGGGAGATAGGGAAAGTTACAGAAAATTGAACGCAGACATCCAAAGAATAGCAAGGAGAGACAAGAGGGCCTTCTTAAATGAACAGTGCAAAGATATAGAGGAAAATAATAGAAAGGGAAAAACCAGAGATCTGTTCAAGAAAATAGGAGATATTAAAGGAACCTTTTGTGCAAAGATGGACATGATAAAGGGCAAAAATGGTAGGGAACTTACAGAAGCAGAAGACATCAAGAAGAGGTGGCAAGAATACACAGAGGAATTATACCAGAAAGATCTGGATGTCCCGGACAGCCCAGATAGTGTGGTTGCTGACTTTGAGCCGGACATTCTGGAGAGCGAAGTCAAGTGGGCCTTAGAAAGCATGGCTAACAACAAGGCCAGTGGAGGTGATGGCATTCCAGCTGAACTCTTTAAAATCTTAAAAGATGATGCTGTTAAGGTGCTACACTCAATATGGCAGCAAGTTTGGAAAACTCAGCAGTGGCCAGAGGATTGGAAAAGATCAGTCTACATCCCAATCCCAAAGAAGGGCAGTGCCAAAGAATGCTCCAACTACCGTACAATTGCACTCATTTCACACGCTAGCAAGGTTATGCTCAAAATCCTACAAGGTAGGCTTCAGCAGTATGTGGACCGAGAACTCCCAGAAGTACAAGCTGGATTTCAAAGGGGCAGAGGAACTAGAGACCAAATTGCTAACATGCGCTGGATTATGGAGAAAGCCAGAGAGTTCCAGAAAAACATCTACTTCTGCTTCATTGACTAAGCAAAAGCCTTTGACTGTGTGGACCACAGCAAACTATGGCAAGTTCTTAAAGAAATGGGAGTGCCTGACCACCTTATCTACCTCCTGAGAAATCTATATGTGGGACAGGAAGCAACAGTTAGAACTGGATATGGAACAACTGATTGGTTCAAAATTGGGAAAGGAATACGACGAGGCTGTATATTGTCTCCCTGCTTATTTAACTTATATGTAGAATACATCATGCGAAAGGCTGGACTGGAGGAATCCTGAGCCGGAATTAAGATTGCTGGAAGAAATATCAACAACCTCAGATATGCAGATAATACCACTCTGATGGCAGAAAGTGAGGAGGAATTAAAGAACCTCTTAATGAGGGTGAAAGAGGAGAGCGCAAAAAATGATCTAAAGCTCAGCATCAAAAAAACTAAGATCATGGCCACTGGTCCCATCACCTCCTGGCAAATAGAAGGGGAAGATATGGAGGCAGTGACAGATTTGACTTTCTTGGGCTCCATGATCACTGCAGATGGTGACAGCAGCCACGAAATTAAAAGACACCTGCTTCTTGGGAGGAAAGCGATGAGAAACCTAGACAGCATCTTAAAAAGCAGAGACATCACCTTGCCGACAAAGGTCCGCATAGTCAAAGCTATGGTTTTTCCAGTAGCGATGTATGGAAGTGAGAGCTGGACCATAAAGAAGGCTGACCGCCGAAGAATTGATGCTCTTGAATTGTGGTGCTGGAGGAGACTCTTGAGAGTCCCCTGGACTGCAAGGAGATCAAACCTATCCATTCTAAAGGAAATCAACCCTGAGTGCTCACTGGAAGGGCAGATCCTGAAGCTGAGGCTCCAATACTTTGGTCATCTCATGAGAAGAGAAGACTCCCTGGAAAAGACCCTGATGTTGGGAAAGTGTGAAGGCAAGAGGAGAAGGGGACGACAGAGGACGAGATGGATGGACAGTGTCACCGAAGCTACCAACATGAATTTGACCCAACTCCGGAAGGCAGTGGAAGACAGGAGGGCCTGGCGTGCTCTGGTCCATGGGGTCACGAAGAGTCGGACACGACTTAACGACTAAACAACAACAAATGAGCAACTGTGGGCCACCTGAAGCCTTAAGAACACATGTAGCTGGCCACTTAACTTCATGCACCCTTCAGTCTAATATCTCGGCATATAAGAAGTTTCAAAACTCTGGTAAGCAAAACCTGCCACTTTCTGATCAGTCATCTGGGAGGGGAAGAAAGAGACCAAAAACGTTGGTGAAAAGGGAAGTGAAAGACGGGAGCCTCTGACCTTGCCTACAGCTATCTTCATATCTTCCACCATCAGTATAAATGCCTCTGAGAGTTTAGTACAACTTGGAGGAATTACATTTTGGACTATAGTTTCCAAAATCCATCAGCAGTATGGGGCTATAGGCAACACTTCTCATTCTTTGCTGACTTAAGTTAAAAAAATAAATAAAATAAACGTCTAAGAACTTTTATTTTGTTTTGCTTTGTGATCCATAACTCTGTATAATCCAATTTCTCTTTTTTTGTGATATGAAGATTTTTTTTTATTCCCAATACAAAAAGCACTGGTATTTGTCACATAACTAATAACTTTTAATAGCCTTTAAGAAAAGAAAAGAAAAGAATCTAGGCATTGTAAGTGAAGATGTTGCACAGATAATCCTGAATTCATGAATAATTGTATTTATCTTCTCTAATTTAATTTCCTGTAGAAAAGAATAAAAAAGTATACTAGGCAGTATTTTAATGATGATATTGCTTTTGAATAGATGTCAGAGAGACTGCCCTTACCTTACCAAAAGATATCTGATATCGTAACTGCTAAGCATATATTAACCATGGAATAGTTGGTTCCAGTACAATAACTCAAATACACAAACACTCTTTTGTATTTACAGTTCCCTAAAAAGCAGTGCACAATCATGAAAATTTTCATTAGCCTGTGTACTGTCTTTACAGTGTTGGGATAAATGTACCAAGACTGCAAGAATATAATAATAAAATTGCCAAGCAACTTACTTTTTGTAACAACTCCTTCAAGGCGAATAATATTTGGGTGGTCAAACTGTCCCATGATACTCGCTTCTCGTAGGAAGTCCCGTCTCTGTCGGTCTACATATCCACCTTTTAAAGTTTTTATGGCTACTGGAATCTCCTTTTTTCCAGGGGTTTTCAGACGACCACTGCACACTTCTCCAAATTCACCTTAAGTTAAGAAATGCCTAATTAGATTGACACCTAGTTAAGAAATAGGTAGTTATATTATTGCAGATTTCACTGTAGCCACTTCAGTAACTACCACAGTCCTTTACCACTACAGATTCTGGCTGATGTAATCCTCTCACTTTACACAGATCAAGAGATCTCTATAGAAAGTACTTAACACTCAATTATAAAATAAGGACACATATGGACAAAGGCTTCTATCAATAACTTAAATTTTCACAACAGAGTAATGCAGGAAGAAAAGAGGCCAGGTCATAAATTATTACGGAAAGTGGTGATCAGAGATGGGTCCCAAGGAATTCCATCCCCTTTCTTTTCAGGAAGATTTACAGACATTTGAGTTCTCATCAATGGACATAATTCTAGCCTAGTTGGAAATGTCAACTTCAATCCCCTTCCAATGCAGGAGGAAATCCACAGCTAGAGCATCCCAAATAGATAGTCATCCAGGTCTGTCTAAAAACCTCCAAAAATGAGAGTCCATCACTTTATGAGACAGCCATTAGTGTCACAATGTTGTATCTAATGCTTAGATGGAACATTGGTTTACTTTTTGCCTTGGGAACAGTAGAAAACCAGTGTTCTCCAATTTCCAGGTGACAACCTATCTGAAATCTGAAGACAGATCTCTTCTCCAAGCTGAACATATTCAGCTTTCATAAGCATTCATTGTATGGCTTCCAGATAGATTCTTTGGTACTTTGGCCCCCTTCTCTAGACGCATTCTACTTTGCCATTATTCCTCTTAAACTGTAGTGCCCAAAATTGATCAAGGTATTCAAGGTGAAATTTTACCAAAGCAGACTGGAACTATTCCTTCCCCTGATCTATATCCTACACTTCTGTGATATAGCTTAGAATTGTGTTTTTGTTTCTTTTGCCAATGCAAGACACTGTTGAATCATGCTTAACTTGCGTCATACTAAGACATCTAGATACTTCTCACATATATTCCTGCTAAGTCAGGTGTGACCTATTCTGCATTTTTGGTTCTGGTTTTTCCTGCCTGAATGTACAACTTCACATTTATCCCTGTTGAAATTCAATTTGTTTGTTTTGGCCCATTAAACAATCACAACTCTTACTCAAAGACAGTTAAGATACCATTTTTCAGTCCAGGCAATGGAAAGATTGAATGAAAACAATGTGGCCAAACTATCATTTGGATACCTGAGTGGAGATAAGTCTGTGTGGTCTAGTGGACAGAGTGACAGACCAGGACACAAGAGACCCGGGTTTGAATTGTTGGTTGATCGTGGAAACTCATTTAGAGAGTGTGTGGAAGTGGTAAACCTTAATATATCTCATTTATATCTCATTTTAGGTTCACTCTAAGTCTGCTCTGACTTGACAGCACATAACACACTACATGCTTGTGTGTAATAATTTTAACTCTGAGCCATTAAAAACAATAGTCCTGGATTAAAACAACTCTCAGAATACTTAATCAAAAGTACAGATTAGTTTGGATTCTTTCAAACTACTCCCTCTTTCCAATTTGTTCTTAGGATCCTTGATTGAAAGGAAAACACAGATTTTAATGTCATATAGGTTTTTCTCAACATGTAATAAAAGTCAGGAAAACACTTTAAAGTGATGAAAGGATGTATCATGTTTCTAAGTGATGCAGCTGCATTCTACTCAGCAGAGGTGAATGAAGTATCTTTATATAAATGAGAAAGGGCATATTGGAAAATCTGGATTCAGGCAGTAATTTACTGAAAAACAACTTGCAGTATGTAGAAAACAGGAACAATAATGGACTCACTTTTCTGACTCTAAGGTTGAAGAAATGTTTAATTAAAAGTCACCCATGTTTATAACAACTGTTTCCTCCACACAAGGCTGTGTGGCTCAGACTGATGTGAGTTGAAACTGTGGTCCCTTTTTGCCGAAAGGTCCAAGATTCAGAACCACTCACTCCAACCTTCCATACCTGTTAGTCCCTCTCTTGAAATTTACACTTTTTGTCAATTTTATCTATGTCCCGGGCAGCCTTTCAGATTGGGGGGGGGGGGGGGGAGAAACTGAAAATAAGTTGCTAATAGCAACAGGAAGTCAGTCCTACTGGAGAGAACACTCCTAAATCTGACATAACAGCTGATATAAAGGTGGTTCTAATTAAACATACTCCCTTAGGCTTTTTCATGATAAGAGGATCTGGAAAGACCAGGGCTGGAAAAAACAAACAAATAAACAAAAACCCAGTTCCAGGTGAGGGAATGGGAGAGAAGTGGAAGAGATTGTTTTGTGTCTCAAGAAACCTCATGTAGATCTGTTAAACCAAACTGATGGTCCAGCAAACCACCTCTTAAACAGAAATAACTAGCATATATGGATAAGCGCGGAGTTAGGGTTGCTAAGACTCTGGTAATCTTCTGGTCATTACAAAATTTATATTTTATATATTTATATTTTATATTTTTATATTTTATATTTTTATATATTTTTTATATTTTGTTATGTATGTTATACGTGTTGGAAGCCGCCTAGAGTGGTCGTCTGACCAGATAGGCGGGGTAAAAATACAATAAATAAATAAATAAATAAATAAATAAATAAATAAATACATACATACATACATACAAAAAGAATAGCTCAAGTGGTAACTGATTGCTCCCACTTCCATGTCATGAGCATCTATATGTCTTTCACATGCCTTGTGTGCATGGCTGTTCTGACTATACTAAAAACAGGCTAGGGCAGAATGTAAGGAGCACAGAATGACTCCTGGGACACATGTGCTCTTTCTGTGAAAAAAAAAAGATCATGTATTTCAGGCAGGGGAGTATGTGCCAGCATTTGGCTAAATCCAATTGTTAGGCCTACTGAGAGGGGGTCCATTGAATCAATGGGATTTGCTAATGTAAATCAACACTAATATAACTTGGGAAATGTCATTCTTTGAATAGATCTGCTCTATCTGGAACTAGCCATTGGATTTAGCCTATAATGACAGTTTTCAAATAGTCCAGAATATGTTGTACACAATCTCTCAGAACTGTTACAGATTTTACATGGGAAACAAGCAGCACTGGCACAAGAAAATTTGATCCAAACAGCATATATGCATCTGATTTCACCCACAGTCATCACTGATGCTCAATTACAGCATCAGATTTTGTTGTGCCCTACAGAAAAATATGGAAGATTATCCTGGCATTTCTCAATGACTCATCATGATTTATTTTTCATTATGATTTTTTTTCCTGCTGCCATCTCTGCTTTAATCAGCCTTCCCCATTCATAAGAGCAAAAGTTTTTCCCATTATCAGCAACATATTTAGCTGATACAGCTATAAAAATATCACTCTATTAATTCCTCAGGTAACTAACATCTCTGGTGGCAGATATTTTAACCTGAAGTGCAATTACTAATTCCCTTTGCTAAAAGTAAATTGTTCTTAAACACACAAATGAAAAAAACTTCACCACAGAAATAGGTATTATAGTACATAATGGGCACAGAAGATAAAATACTTTGTTGATCCCTTAAGCAATAATTCCAATATTTCAGGCAAGCATTAATAAGGAACCAATTAGTGCCACTCAATTTGTATTTATTCTTAGAAATCGTGGTTATCTAAAAGGAATTATGGTCAACACTAGAGTTTAGAAATGTTTCTTTTTTGGACTACATTTCTCATAACCCCCAACCCACATGGTCAGTTACCTCCACTTTACTTTTCTGCATATATTTATTTGGTCCAATTCTTGTTTACTCAGTTTAATGTCTCTCATCTCTCTTCCCATTAAAGCAGGGGTCTCCAAACTGCAGCCCACGGGCCACATCTGGCCCGCCTTGCTGTTTTATCTGGCCCCTTCCCTTCAGCCCGTGGGGTTGTGTGTGCATGCGTATGTGTGGGCATCTCTGCATGTGTGTGTATGCGCGTGTGCACATTCCTTCGGCCCTAAAAATGTGGAAAATATACGATGTGGCCCTCACGCTCAAAAGTTTGGAAACCCCTGCATTAAAGCAAAGCAAAGCAAAGCAAATATTATTTCGATGTTTATTATATTATATGCAGATGAAAATTATTGTATTTCCCCCAAAACAAGACATTTGGAGCAATAATGCTTTGTGTGCATGTATGTATGCGCTGATTTTAAGGCAGTAGGAAAAGAGGGAGACATAACATGAGATAGACTGATACAATGAAGGAGATAGTTAATAAAACAGAAATTAGCTACATAAACAAGTTCAGTGCTTCTCTAAAGGCTCAAACAGAGATCAAGGCTTCTTAGTGTGTTACATATATTGCTAACGCAGATTTCTGCAAATTTTCTGAATATAGCTTGCACTGGTGGCAAGTCTTGCTATTGTCGAAGTCTTTGAACAATATTTTGCTTGCATGGGAAATTAATGTGATGGTCCTATCGTTACTCTTTGACATCTCCCTTTTTAAGAACTGGAGTGTATACTAAACATTTCCAATCTGCAAGGACAATGTTTTGCTTTCCTTATTGGCTGGGATATTCTTTTTAGGATTTTGATAGGATTTTTGAGAGGATATATGATTCTTCTTCAAAGAAATTCATCACTCTGAACATCTCACATACCCAGAAAACTTTATTAGGATCAGCAAACATTGGGGCAAGTCGATAACAACAATAAATGTAAGTAAATGATTTATAAATTGCTCTAGAGCAGCCACTCTCAACTTTTTTTTTTTGGTTGTTGTAAACACAATGTGAAAGAAATTATACAAATCTGGATTGTATAAGTCACATAACAAACCTTATAAGGTGGTGTGTGAAGAATTGTTTCCAGTCTGTGGTCCACATAAAATGTGCCAGGGCCCCCCAGGGGACTGTATGGCCCCTGGTGAGAATGGCTGCTCTAGAGTGTTCTACAAAGCTTAGGTGTTGATTTAATGAGTCAATTTCCCTACATAATTGTAATTGTATTAAATGGTATATTACTTGATATACCAGGAACTAAATTAGTAATTGAATTTAGACATATATGCTAGCTTCTTGAGGTAAGACATTGGAAGTTCCACTACAACATACTTGAATATGGGATTATAAAATTATCAAGTATAGCATTACTAAGCTTAATAGCAATTGGATAAGACACTTGTTTCTACAGTAGGTTTGTGCAAAGAAAAATATTAGAGGAAATATCTGGCTATAGTGTTTTCTGTGGGGAAGCCTTTCTGCAGGTTTCTCTCATACAAAACTGCAAGAATGCCAGCAGTAACTACAATTTATAGCATTAACATCAAGTATACCCTTAAAATTCCCCAATTATACTGTGCTCACAGATTTAAAAAGGTCATTACTCCCCTATAGAAACTGTACATTATTTTGGTTGTGACTTTTCTTCTGTACAGAAGAAATGTAGTCCAGACACAGAGTATATCAGAGTCCAAAACATATATTGTTATGATCATAAGATACCATAAATTATTAAATAACAAATATCTGAACAAATAATGCTCTGACAAATCCAATGGAAAGAAGAACTATTTTTTTCCATTCTTGTCTATCCTACTACATAATTCAAACTCAGTTCCATGAATAGTGCAAAAGGTATAAATGGAAATGTAATATGGCCTTATTTTCATGGGCTATAGAGCTTTTACTTTATACAGATAATAAATGTGGACCACTGAAGGGAAAAATATACTGTGTTGACAGTTCTGTATTCTATTTTGGACACTGATTGCATTCTAGACCCAAGTCAGTGTTCACGGACTAATCTTTCAGCGACTATTTTAGTAGATGTTTATTAGTTTATACTGTCGTAGATCAAATTATGCTGTTGTTGATGGAATTAATTTCATCTGAAACATATATGAGCCATGACTGTCCATGTAGTCAGGAAACAGAAGGATGGAATGTAGATTAGTTCAGCCATACTAGATCTCTCTTCCTAGAGTACTAGTAATATTCTTGAACCTATGAGAAAGTGTCCCTCCCTCATCCCCAAATTTCCAAGAGTTCATAGTTCTCTTTCTATTAATGACAGTGGTAACAAAACTGTGCCACAAAGAGATGTAAATAAGACCCTTCAGAGGAAAAGCAGGGATAAGCGTAAATAAACAAACATAACATACAGACACAAACACACATAGAAACAGGCCATAAGAAAAGAGAAAATTTTGCTTTTGTGTAAACCCTGTTCAGGTTTTGAATCAGAACCAATGATTTATTTTAAGCTTGTACAGGTGTCATTGGGGCCTTGGTCTGCCTTTATAACAATCAATTAGCATTATGTTAAATAAACTCAATATGAATAAGGTGGATTTAATATATCTCCTCAGTCAAAAACTGGGAGATAAATCCTCTTACAAATATTCAATCTCCAATGACATTTCTTTTAGAACAAGTAAGCTGGCTAAGGACTGATCCTTAGTTTCTTGAGTACTCACACAGGAACACTTGTATTTTGTACACACAGAGTCAACTTTTCCAAATGAAGAAACTGGAAGAAAGTGGGATAGTGTGACTGTTCAACAGAATGAGAATTCTTACAGAGGGTGGACAAGAAAGTTTCTTGTTTGGTCCTAGAGTTCTGTCATCCTTAGACACCAGCAGATGCTAACCAGGTTTGGCCAGTTTCAGTATTGGAGGTGGAACAGCTCAGAGACACATTTGTTTGCTTAAACATTCACCCACTACTTGGTCTATGAGGCCATCAACATGTGGGTGAAAACTGGAGTAATTTTAGCTGCTAGGATGCATCAGGCTTCAGTATTAGGTTTCTGTACAACTTTTGATGGACCTGATTTCTCTGTGTTTAAAATGGTACTTATACTTGCCAAAAAAGTGTTATTCATGTTTACCTGCCCCAATAACTCTCTCAATACGAATTCGTGATGGATCTATTTCCTTAGCGAATTCATGAACAGCAAGTGATGGGTCTTCGTATGTGTCTGGATCAATATATGTTTTAGTTCCTGGGAAATGCACTGTAAAAACAGAAATAAAGTTTTTGCTTTAGCTAGAAATTATTCAGGCAACATACACACACATACACAGAAATAAAATGAAATGAAATAAAAGGAAACATTAGGCGTTGCTATTACTTTGATTATAATGTGAAATCTGTGCCTGATTCTGCTGCCCTGAATGAATTCAAACATATTTACTCATTCTTTTCCAAATAATGTTCACATCACTTTCTTCTAGGAATTACAATTTGGATTGGCTCAACAGAATCCGAATATAA